>CP124712.1:65532500-75532500 GCA_031232105.1 Capsicum rhomboideum
AGTAGTCTCTGAATATACAAAATAAGACTAGCACCAAAACAAAAGGAGATGGATCAACTCTGGACGCTAAAAGCTCACTCTAATCTCCAATCAGCAGCTCCGCTAGAGGTCGGCGTCAACGGCGATGACTCGTACTAGGATCTGCATCAGGGAAAAAGATGCAGAAGTGTAGTATGAGTACCAAAAACACGGGTTACTCAGTAGGCATCATAGGCCTACTAAGCTTAATTAAAGTAAAAGCATAAATAAAGTGCGAATATATACTAAAAGGCAATAGATGAGGGTCAAAATGGGAAAATTGCAAACTATGCTAAGAAAATGTGGAAATCGTAAGAAAATAACTCCAAAATGGAAAAATAAATGTATAGCTATAACCTAACTGGACCCCCATAAGCCAGAAGGTACACACAATAAAATAAAACCCAATCAAGCCCCCATAACCCTGGTGGGTGAAAACAAGGAGTAATAATAATATGAACCAAGTAAACAATAATAAATATGAAAAACTAGCCAAAGTGTGTGATAGGCGTACCGTATATCCTTCTTCCAACCATCACCATAAAACATACCAGCCCCGAACCAGATTTCCCGATTTTAAATCAATAATAGTGAATGTCGAGCTCGAACCAGAACTGTCAGATAATAAGCAGTAAGATCAGGTGTCGGACTTGAACCAGAACTAAAAAATAATAACCAGTATAACCAGATGTCAGACTTGAACCAGAACTAACAAATAATAACCAATACAATCAGATGCCACACTCGAGCTGGAACTAATAGATAATATTTAATAATACTAGATGCTAGACTTGAACCGAAACTAAATAAGCAACAGGCAGTAATAATCCAAAGTCCTGATTTAACCCGCGTCTATCTAGTCCCTTTTTCCCATTTTATAAGGTCAAATTCATTATAGAAGTGCAAGATTCCGTTTATTAAGTTGAAAATCATGATTTAAGTCTAAAATGCTAACATTCCAAGGTTACCAAAGATAACAAGAGTAATATAGAGATTAAATCAACTCAATCCTTGAAACAAGTCTCTCGAAACAATTCTATAATCATTTATGCCAAAAGAGGGTGCTATCCTAAAGCAACCTACCTTAAAAAGGGCGATAAGGCCAACTACAAGTCCCGAGAACCCAACCTAAGGCAAGCATCAACCCGAACCTAGGCTAAGGCTTCTAAACTCAATCTCAAGGCCCCAAGTATGTTAATTCAAGTCCTAAAAGAGAAGCAACTACCAACTTAAGGGAATTCAAGGTCGAAATCTATCATAGAGCCTCCTAATGACTATCCGAACCATAATAACCCACCAACAATTAGCACAATACCATACTAGTACCATAAAAGAGAAAAGTCTAAAGGAAGGTAAGCCTAGCCTACCTGGACACTGCCGAAAGCACTCGAAACTCCTCTATATCGGAACTTTTCCCTTTCAAAAAGACTCCGACCGCTGCCACGCTATAAAAATAATAATCTAGGCATCAAGGCAAGAACAACGATACCCATATTGCAAATTTACGCTCCAGTTTAGAAGTCGGGCTAAAAATTAAATAGTAGGGCCTGCTGACGGAATTAAGAATTGAGTCTGTCACTAGGTCCCTCATAGCTCAAGGATCACTTGATCCAAAATTGAGAGTAATCCATGCTTAACAACAGCCCCAAAAAAGTCCCGATGATAGTGGAAAAAATCAAGAACAAATAGAGAATCAAATTGAGAATTAGGCCGAGAACTTACAGGGAAATGAAGGAAAAACAATCACTTTAATGTCCCGAAGCTTGCCCCAGCTTAAATGTATAATTTCCCACACTTTTCAGAGCACCCAAATATCAACAATGGAGTGTTTTTACGCATAGAATGGTATGAAAAACAAAATGGGGTAAAATATATATATAACACCAACAGTGGTAGCTTAAACGGCCAAATGACCGCTTAAAGCGAGCCCGAAAACCATGGGACATAGAACAAGGGTCCTCCTAGACTAAAATCAACATTCTGGAGATAATGAAACCATCAGAATTGTTATCTAAGGCCGTTTACCTGAAGTTTTGGTCTGAGACCATTTTCTTAACATTAGAAACTCCAAAACAGGGAACTAGTATAAAAAACAAATGAACTGTTCGGGAACCAAATTATTAGTCCCAGCAAGTGATAAATGAATTGGGAAAGCTGCCAGAAAGATCTAAATATGGAAAAATCATGGAAAGCAAAAAATGACCTAGAGGGTCATTACAACATCCACCACTAAAAGGACTTTCCTCCGAAAAAGTAAAGAGTTAGGAAGTACCTGACGGCTTGAACATGTGTGGATACTTAGTACATATATCATGCTTGGTATCCTAGGTAGACTCTTTAATTGGATAGTGTCTCCACTAAACCTTAACCACAGGAATCTCTCTGGAACATAACCATCTGACATCTCTGGCTAAATAGAGATTGGCACCTCCACAAAGGTCAACTTGTCGTCCAACTGAATTTAATCCCACTGGAGCACGTGAGACTCATCTAGAATGAAGCACCTAAGCATTGACACATGAAATAATGGGTGAATAGCTAAAAACTCTAGAGGTAAGGCTAACTCATAAGCTACCTCCCCATCTCTTCAAAGGATCTTAAATGGCCCGATATACCTGGGGCTGAGATTATCCCTCTTCTTGAACCTCATCATGCACTTCATAGGTGACACTCGATGGAAAACCCGATCACCAACTCCAAATATCAAATAATGAAACCTATGGTTCTCATAAATCTTCTGCCTCCTCTGAGTTGCTCGTAGCCTATCCTGAATAACCCAAACTTTGTCCAACGACTCTCAAAGAAAATCAGTATCTCATGGCTTAACCTCTGATGTCTCAAACCAACCAACCTGAGATCGACATCACCTACTATACAATGCCTCGAATGGTAGCTATTATTATAAGCAAACTCTACTAAGTCTAGAAACTACTCCCACTGACCTCCAAAGTCCATGACATATGCTTGGAGGATATCCTTCAAAACATAAATAGTTCTCTCTGATTGACCATCAGTCTGGGCATAAAAAGTCATGCTAAGATCAACGTGGGTACCCAACTCCTCCTAAAAAGCCCTCCAAAAGCTAGAGGTGAACTGGGATCCTCTATAAAAAAAATAATAGATATGGGCACCTCGTGAAGACGAACCACCTCTCAAACATAAATCAGAGCCAACCTCTCAGCATTGTAGGAAGACTGAATAGGTATGAAATGAGCTGACTTGGTCAATTGATATGTGATGACCCAAATGTTATCAGAATCAAGGGAAGTATGAGGCAAACCACCCATAAAATCCATAGTAATTTGCTCCCACTTCTACTTAGGAATGGGTAGCCTTTAAAGCAGTCCAATGGTCTCAAATGCTTGGCCTTTATCTGCTGACAACACAAACACCAAGCCATAATGTTTGCTATACCTCTCCTTATACCACTCCACTAGTAATGTTGTCTAAGTTCTCTATACATCTTAGCTATCCGTAGGTGAATAAAGTATTTGGAGCAATGATTCTTCTGAAGTATCAACTGAGTCAAGCTTTCTACCCTCAGAACACAAATACAACCATCAAATCTCAAAACACCCTCAGAGTATAATATAGTCATCCTAGATTCGCCCCTCCGCATTTGATCTCGAATACCATACAACTGACTATCCTCAAACAGTTAACCTCTAATCTGCTCCAACAAGGTAGACCTAGCCTCAAAACTTGTAAGAATCCTCTTGGGGTCTGAAATATCAAGCTGAATCAACCTATTGGCTAACAACTGGATGTCCAAGGCCAATGGTCACTGCAAAACTAAAAGGAAGGCCAAGCTCCCCATACTCACCGCCTACCAAGTTAAGGCATCTGCTACCACATTTGACTTTCCCAGATGGCATAGAATAGAGAGATCATAGTCTTTCAGTACGTTAAGCCATTTGCATTATCTCAAATTAAGATCCTCCTTCTAAGTCATAATGTACTGAAGACTACGGTGGTAAGTGAATATCTCACAGTGAATACCATAAAGATAATACCTCCAAATCTTAAGCACAAAAATTATCACCACCAGCTTCAAGTCATGAATGGGGTATTTTCACTCGTACACCTTCAGTTGTCTCGAACCATATGCTAGAACATGGCCTCGCTGCATCAGAACAGATCCCAAACCAACACCAGAAGCATCACAATATAATGTAAACCCCTTTCCCTAAATTGGAAAAGTCAGAATAGGAGCTAAAGTGAGTAAGGACTTGAGCTTCAAAAAGCTCACCTCACACTCGTCAGACCACTAAATGGGACCTCTGCCTAGTCAATCTGGTCATAGGTGTTGCAATAGAGGCAAATCCCTTGACAAATCATCTATAATATCCTGCCAACCCAATAAAACTGTGAACCTCTATTGAAGATGTGGGCTAGCCCAAGCACGAATTGCCTCATACTCGTTGGGTCTACTATAATCCCATCCTTGGACACTATATACCAAAGAATTCTATAGCTCAAGATAGAACTCATATTTTGAGAATTTAGCATAAATTCACTCTGATCTCTTAAGGTATGGAGCATAATCCTTAAATGTTTCTCGCTCTCGTCTCTACTCCTTGAGTAAACAAAGATGTCATTAATAAACACAATCACGAAGGAGCTCAAATAGGGTCTGAACACGTGGTTCATCAAATCCATAAATGCAGTTAGGTCATTGGTAAACCCAAAAGACATCACCAAGAACTAATAATGGTTGTAGCGAGTCCTGAAGGTTGTCGTAGGGATGTCTTATTCCCAAATCATCAACTAATGATAGCCAAATGTCAAGTCAATCTAAGAAAACATGGTTGCATCATGTAACTGGTCAAATAGATCATCGATATGCAACATAGGATACTTATTATTTACCGTCACCTTATTCCACTGCTTGTAATCAATACACATATGCATAAAGCCATCTTTCTTCTTCACAAATATAATGGGAGCACCCCAAGGCGAGACACTCGATCTAATAAATACCTTACCCAGAAGATTTTGAAGTTGAACATTTAGCTCATTTAGCTCGACAGTAGCCATATGGTAAGGTGCAATAGAAATGGGTCAGGTGCCCGACTCAAGATCAATAGAAAAGTCTATATCAGGCTCAAAAGAAAGGCCAGGTAGGTTGGTAGGAAAAACATCCAGGAAATCACAGACTATAGGGATAAAGTCAAGCAAAAGACTCTCAATACTAATATCTTGAACATATGCAAGATAAGCCATACACCCTCTCGATACTAGCCTCCTAGCCTGAATATAAGAAAGAATCCTCATTGGTGCGTGGCTAAAAGCACCCTTCCACACAACTAGGGGTATGCCAGGCATGGATAATATAACGCTCTTGGGAAAGAAATCCAAGACTGTGTAATAGTGGGATAACCAGTCTATGCCAAGAATCACATTGAAATAAAACTTCCCAAGAACAATAAGTTCAGCCCTAGTGCCATACTCCAAAATTGTCACCATACAAGATCTGTACACACGATCCACTACTAAAAAACCACCCACCAGAGTAGCTACATGCATAGGTACAGATAAGGGCTCACAATATAATCCCAACTAAGATGCATAATAAACAGACACATATGAATAAGTGGAGCTTGGATCAAATAATGTAGAGGTCGAGCCGACTATAGAATATCAATATCATTCTTGTAATAACAGCATTCGAAGACTCAGCCTCTGGACTACAGGTAAAAGTATATAGATGACCTCGCCCGCCTCCATACTAGGTACCTACCCAACCACCTGCTCTGCTTTCTTGAGTACCTCCTTGAGAACCCTGGGGACCACCTCTGCGACCCTTTGTACCACCATTGATTGGTAGCGGTACTGACCTAATAGACTAAAAAGACTGTGCAGAAGGCTCAATCATCCTATATCGGGGACACTCTCTAGAAAAATGACCCATAATACTATAATCAAAGCATGACCCAAGCACTCTAACCTATCGAGAAGGTACGATTGACCCAGATTGACCACCTCGGCCTAAAGGCACTGACTAAATATCCCTTAATGACTGACCACTTCCCTGACCATTAAAATCACAATACTCAGGAAGACCCCAACTAAAATCTATAGAGCTGTATAAATGATCCTCCTCAACTGATCCTGCTGCTGATATAGTTACTGTTATGGATACTTTTCCTAGAAACATCTACCCCTGAACTGTGAACCACTATGGCTCCTACTGTAACTACCTTTATGATGATATCTCTTAGCATTGCCCCCAAAACTCATCCGTAATGTGAGTATAGTTAACAATATCCATAAATAATCTCTCTACAGCTACCAGACTTTGGGTAGCCATATGGAGCATGAAAGTCTTAATTCTTTGATAAAGCACCACACCCTTTCGTACTCAGTAGGCAGAATTATGGTGGCATGTCTTACTAGCTCATGAAATCCAACCTCATACTCAGCCACTGTCATAACTCGTGAAATATTTATAGTCGGTGTGGTCATCCCCATATGAGAGAATACCGATGGGGAATAGAGGGATATTTTGATATTGGTCAATCAGTTCACTTCCTGAAGGATTACCCCTTGGTAAGATAGAGCAGTGGGGGGAGATTGGGCTTATATTTTGACAAATGGTTGTCAAAACTATTTTTATGCAATGTCTAGTCATTAGGATTAGGAAAATTTCCTAGAATCCACGACAGGTATGTAATTGGATCTTCCGTGAATATATATAGAGTACCCAAACCCTTATAACTTGATGCGAGTTGTCTTATATTAGAATCTAGAGTGTGTAAGAGAGTGGCTATATGAGGGTGATTACATTAGCTTGAGGATTTGATCTTTGTAGGTTTGATGTAGTGTATGAAGGAAATTATGTGTTGATTTGTAAGAAGTGTGGTAGATATAACCCTTAGGTGATATGGAAAGGTGGTGTATAAGTCGATAGGTGACGGAGTGATATCACCTAAATTACACCTCCAAAAGAAGTATAAAGTAATCGTTATACCAAATGTAGAACCCAACTAGGTTGGGGTCGATCCCAAGAGGAATAGGTCAAAATCTCAATCAAAGTGTTTATCTAAACAATTAGTAAGTAATTTCCAGTGAATGGGGGTTTTTTGGAACTATGATTTTAACAAGTACTAATTGCTAATTTCAATGAGTTTGTAGTCAATAGATGAGAGGCACTAGGACTGTGTTCCCCATAACTTCATAACTCTGTAGGTTCTTCGTACTAGTGATCTCTCCCGGTGCTTGGCATATAGAATCGATAGGTTATGTTCACCTAAATGGTTTTCTGCCCCTATTAGATTACTATCTACAAGCTCATTTCTCGTCTCCTGAGTTTTGAAATACTAACCCCTATCTTGGATCCCAAATTAGCTTTCTCAGATTATCTGCTCAAGTTATTAATTGAAGGTTGATGCTCCAAGTCCCTGTTGTTTATTCTCTTTTCCCATGTGTTACCCCTTATTTTGTTGCAAGAAAAGATAAGGTGAGTTCCAACGTAGGACTCGTTAGAAAGCAATCAAAGCAAAGAGAACAATAATACATGCACAAACACCCTTTGAGAATCACTTTGTACTTAGAACCCTACTTCGTTAATCTATTATAGTTCTCACAACCCTAGTTGTGGTGTTTAGCTACTCATGATCATAAGAACATAATTATGATGCTAGAAAGAAAACATAATTATACACTTATAAAGAATAAGATAAAAACCATGAATCTCAATTATAAATCAAAACCCTCAAAATCAATGTTTACAACTCTCAAAAACAAGTATATGCCTTAAAAGTAGTAATAAAATGTAACCTAAAGTAGAAAACCTATCAAGAATAATTATAGACATAAACAAAACCTGTACTAAACAAAATAGGATAGCAAGGTCGGTAGTGGCGACAACTCAGGAAACCAGTCATAGGGTCTGCGTTTGACTCGTTGTGTGTCTTTGGGCATCCATTGCCTTGTCTTCTAGCATATCCAGAACTGACTCTTATAGTCACCCAATGACTTGTTGGGTGACCCATTGACACTGGGTCAGTTTGGCCATCTTCAGGACTTTAGCTTCCTCTTCTCAGGATAAGCGAAGACAATGACTCGTAACTTCTGGTGATAGCTCATAAAAACCAGCATCACTTAGCACCTTTGCACAACTTTTGATCCATTCACTTAGGACGGGTCATGTTATGACCCATCGCTTCTCCCGATGACTCATTGCCAGAAATCGTAGCCAACTTCCCACTTTTCAATCTATAAGACCCTCTCACTGTTAACGCAACGACTCGGCTATGACTCGTAGCATGACCCAATGAGTCATTGCCAAGTCTCAGATGCCAACACTTAGTGAAATTTTCATTCTTTTTCCTTTGTTCACTTCCAAACCTTGTTTTCCTATAAAACTAACACAAACACATCATATCCACATAAACAAGCCTTTGACTTAGCATATTTTCCTCATTTTAAGCATCAAAAGTGTCGTGAAACCACGATACATCAACACCCTCAACTTATAACATTTGCATGTCCTCAGGAAAATAAAACAACACAACAACTATGACTCATAACTAAGTGAAACCTAAGGGTCCTATAGCAGTCAATGCAATTCTTTTTAGCCCAGAATTTTCAACCCCCTCCTATACAAGAATCTAAAACCATCGTGTGTACAATTATGGACCATTACCATAACACAAAGGGATCAAGAGATGGCATAAAATTATGATCAAATAACCTACCATATATACAACTGCTACTACCAAATAAATAACAATTAATAATGCAGCCTATGTGCCCTCACCACAAAAAAGGTCTTGCACACTCACAGTCTTCAGATGCAATTTTAACCAAGGACTAAATCAAAACACTCACTCTCATAATGAAGTTATAACAATGTGCGTGAAATACCATAGGCTTGACCTTATTTTATATGCCTTTGTTTTAAGACGGTTGGACTAGGATAGGAATTTTATCATCTTGTAATGCAGGCTTGGGGACAGGTATGTTAGATATGGATATAGTGACTCACCCTCCTTGACAACACTATTCTTGGCTCCACTTTTCAGCCTCACTTATTTTCTTCTCCCTTATTCTTCTTTGTTTTTCTTCAGTTTTCGGGTGTGATTTACTCCTTATTTTTGAAAACTTTATTTATCACTCTTTTTCTTTTTCTTACCACACCTTACTCTATTTTCTTTTCTTTTACTAACTTTTTCTTGATACCCATATCAAACTATGCACCCCTATGATAGCCACCCTTAACTTAGGTGATTTTCCTGAGTTGAGATACACAATGTCCAAGGAGGGATCAGGGCCAAAATGGGTTCATTATAATTCGAAACAGGATGGTGAATAGGCTAATGAAAGAAGTTGGTCAATTAAGGCTTAAATTCGGAATCAAAGGATACTTATTTCATTTGGTTGGGCATTTAGGCTAACAATGGTCTTATTCAAGAACGACCTATGATATTTTCCTAACCAACTATCCTACAACTAGGCAAGACTAATAGGGCAAGTTTTGGGTCGCACACACAAAGTGAACTAGGTAAGCAATCTCACACACACATAGCACAGGGTTACATTATCAACTACTATCTATCCAATTCATGCAATGCTAGGCTACAGTTATTCTGTCTATAATACTAATGAGATCTAATATAGGTTATGATTACAAACATAACACACAATTAAGAATAATTTTTTAGGAGAGGTATCCTTTAAACCACAAAACAAAATCAAAACATTGAAAACTTGACTGCACTAAGGTTCCCCTACTTTTTTCCTAATTAAACATAACAAAAAACATCAAAAACAAAAGTATAAACCTAAATATGTTTGTTCTACGATGATAGCACTCTCGGGGGAAAAGAAACATGGCAACAAAAACCCCAGAGTAGTGGTACATCCCCAACCCCAACTTTGAGAACATACAATGTCCTCACTATATGCATAATCAAAAAAGTAAAAATAAGGGGTAAGGACATACCTGCGGTGCTCTAGACACTGGAAGTGGTCTCATCAACTACTGGGGTCTCAGAACATACCCCAGTCTCAACTCTCGCAGCCTCTACAGTGGCTGTGGTACTCAAATTAATATTGGCACCGGTGGTGACTAGTGCTCTCAAAGGCAACGAACTAGTAGGGGCAATTATCGTACCCCCACTACCAACTGTAGCAATATCAACATCTTCATCGCTCAGGGCCTCATGAACTATGGAGATCTCGACTCTATGCCTCCTCTCATGTATCTCGTATGAGTGATCCTAGGAGGCTTGCTTGCTCTCTGTCGTCACTTTCTCCAATTCATCTTTATCGCTTCTTCTCTTTCTCCTTTTCCTCTCCAGCTCAAGAATATCAACAACACTCTTTTCCTTTCCTTTAGTGGCCCATATAACGTTCACCTCAACCTTCTCAATCTCCTCAATAATAGGAATAGTGGGAGTCTGGAATGATGGATATGGACTGGATTCTATATCCTCAACTGCCGCATATAGAACAACCAACTCTGCATTAATCCCATCTATGTCGGGGGACTTCACACCCTCAACTTTATCCTTGATCCTCCTCTCACGGCTATCAAAGTGGGTATGCATCTCTCGTATATTCACCTGGATCTCCTTCTTCATCCAAGTTTGGACATCTTTTTTAATGTTTTCCACTTTTTGCTCAACTGTGGTCAACTTTTTTAGCACGGTGTTCAGAAACTCCTTTGGCACTATAGGTGGGTTAAATAGGGACTGAGGCTAGCTAGGAAGTGGAAGAAGTAGTAGGATCAGCAGCAATAGCATGAGGCACTAGCCTTGAAGTCTCCATCTGGGAGTCAACCTGTGTCTCCCCAATGTCAGCAAAACTAAGTGTATTAATATCCACCTGTGCACTCACCTGAAAGGCACTCTGTAGCAATGCAGCCTCTATGACAACCTATGCCTTAGAAATTAGGTTAGTCGCATCTTGAGTCAGCCTTAAATCTGTAATGCGAAGAACTACTATAAAATTATCAACCTCTGGTAGAATAGGGACCCCAACTTCTAAACACATATGAGTGACTAGGCATGGTAACAAAATGTCAGTCTTTGTCTAAACAACTCTATCCCAAATTTCTCGAGCAAACAATATAGCAATGTCAATGTCGTAACCCTTCATGACTCCAGCCACCAAAGTAGCTTGGTTGGGGCTTAAAATAATGTCATAGGATATGGGCCACAACCTGTGATGAACCAAGGTCCACCACGACTTGGCAGTAAAATTCAAGCTACCTTTAGTAATGACAACGAGCTACCAGTCACCCATGCAACATTCTCCTTATCAACCGCAATTCTATTTGCCATCTAGTTTAAATGAACCATCTTATCTTGGTGTTGATTTGCTTTGACTTCACTTTTCTCATCTCGTAGATGCGGAAGTTTATCTATGAAGTATTGTTCGAGGGCACAAATTCCTAACACATTCATATTTACCCTATAATCAACACAGTCTGTAGGAGATTATGAACCTTACATAATAAACCTTGTGAAGCTAGCACTTTTAGTGAAGTCTAATAGGCTGCATAAAACTCACGAACAAGTATAGGGTTGTATCTACCTAACTCCGCAGTCATCCACTCAAATTTGTACTTTTGGAACAATCTCTCAAACTCAGGCATCTTAGATATACCCTTGGTAAGCGATTTTAGCTTCTCATGGAAACCTCTCTTCGGCCGACCTATGCTTGGTACTATAGCACTATCCCAATCATATAGCTCTTTCATCCCTCAAATACCCCAATAATTAACCTATGAGGTAATCGCAACTTAATGATCAAGTTGAACAAGAGGTGGAGGCTTGTTTTGTTATGGGGGACTCTCTGTGGAGTCCTCATCATCATCAGTGCTACTGTATAGGTTTTTGCAGGACCCCAAACCATCTTTCCTTTTGGATTGACTACCAGATGTAGTCTTATCTCTATTTTCAGAGTCACTTTCATCCTCTTTGTCTTTTTTCTCAGACTCTACTTCACCTTTCTTTTTAGATTGGGGAGGTGGTGGTGAGTGTGGCGGAGATGCCTTTGTTCTCTTCATGTGGGACCTTAATCTACCAACCCAAGGCAAGATCTCCCGTGGCTCAACTAGAGTCGTGATGGAATATTCCTCCACTAAGCCACTTGACTCCTCCTCTATGGGCACATCTTTCAATTGGAATGTATATCATGCCTGTTTCTTAGAAGTTGACTTGCCCCCCTTCTTAGCGCTTTTTAAAGTGTCATTTTTGTATGCCATGGTACCTGCGGGGAGTAAATGTTAGCATTTAAAAGATACCCAAAAAATAGTCAAGTGTCAAAGTAAAAAAGCAGTCCCTACGAGTCAGGCAATGAGTCGTTGCCTATAACTTCGACCCATTGGGCGACTCATAGGGTCAAGTCCCAAGTTTTAATTTTCCACAATTATCCCGATGACTCTTCCCTATGAGTCATTGGGTCCAACTTTTACAAATGTGCAATGCAGGTGCTCAATACGAGTGAACCCTATGAGTCATTGGTTACCCTATAAGTCATTGGGTAACCTATACTCAGACCTTTCATAATTTATCAGAGACTTTACAATTTCCAACCAAAGTGCCAATGATTACAACTTATGTGACAAATTTTTACGTTAGTGTATGAGTAAATGCGAGAGTTGTAAGGACTATAAATTAGTAGTCTCTGAGTATTCATATTCTCAAGCACAAGATGTCCCAACTATTGCACATTGAGGCAAAATTACAATTATTGGAGTGGTCAAGAAAACCAGTCCTCACGTCTATACATTAACCATCACACCAGGGTTACTCAAACTTCATCATGGATAAAATATTTAGCACTACTTTAACATATAGAAACATTAAAATAGTTTATGCAAACTCCTATGTCCATACTCAAGCAATTTTAACTAGCGATTTTAGAATTCCACAGTATTACTAGCACAACCCTAGACCATCTTCACATTAAACTATCAAAAGAATCACAAGCAACCTTTACTTACTTTGATTTTGAGATTTCAATGCTTGAAGGAAACTTGACATATGAAATTCATGAGCACTTGTTTCAAACTCAAACTTGTCATGAAAGTTAGGATATTAATGGGAGATTTGCAATAATGGGGCGGAATAATAAGGAAAATTTTGTGGAAACATTTCTGGGTGAAATCATTTATGGTAGTGGAGGGAGTTACGTTTGTTTGAAATGGATGGGAATCAAATCGGGTGATGGATGAGGTTTTAATTTGCGTAAATGGGTTGGGTTGGGTTGGGCCAAATTAAAATTAGGACCGAAGTTGAGACAGTGGCAATGACTAACCCTACAACTTATTGCCATAGGCTACGAGTTGTTTCCTCCATCCATAGCAACTGGTTTACGTGACTTACCTGGGTTGATCTCTCCAGCCTCTACAACTCAAGGCGATGAGTCGTTGGTAGATGCTACGACTTGTCCTGAGAGTTGTAGGGTCGAGATCCTGTAGACTTACACTTTGGTCTCTTCAGTCCTTAAGACTTAAGGAGATGAGTCATTGTGAGTTGCTATAACTCATTCTAAGAGTCATAGGGTGGAGATCTTATAGACTTGCACTTTTTCACTTTCCACTCTCGGTGGCCACGACTCATCCTACAAATCATCGGATGACCCTACAAGTTATTGGGATGGTCGTTGGGCCTGGGCACCAGAAATTATCTTGTTTATTTTTGAGTCAGCAATGACCTGCACACTTCAACACACATTACCATATATCACACACTTACAAATAAAGGAAAAACAAGAATAAAATCCTTGGGTTACCTCCCAAGTAGTGCTTAATTTAACGTCGCAGCACGACGAGACTAATTTAGCTATTCAGACTTTACCACACTAACCCATGGGTTTTCTCCCATACAATGCCTAATTTAGCATCACGACATGACTCAGGTGTCCTTGATTACTCAAAATTCACTATGAACTACCTTGCATATCAGCTTGACCTCATCAACATCATTGAGATAATGCTTCACCCTTTGGCCATTCACTTTTAACTTCAAGCCCTCATTATTTTCAAGATCAATAGAACCATAAGGAAACACCGTCACCACTAGATATTCCCCCCTCAATCTTGACCTCAACTTTCCAGGAAACAACTTCAGCTTGGAATCAAACAACAGAACTATATCGCTAGCAGTGAACTCTCTTTCTCAATCTTATGGTCATGATACAATGCTATTTTTTCTTTGTACAAATCTAAACTCTCCTATGCTTTGAGAAGGAATTAATCCATCTTATTCAACTGCTCAAGTTTCAGCTTTGTTATATCACTTTATGCCAGATTCAACTTCTTGAGTGCCCACAATGCCTTCTGCTCAAGTTCAACAGACAAGTAGCATGCCTTGCCAAAAACAAACTGATATGGAGAAACACCAATAGGAGTCTTAACCAATGTCTGGTAAGCCTATAATACATCATCAAATATTCTAGCCTAGCCTGTTCTATTGGCATTCACAGTTTTTGCCAAATTGGACTTGATCTCCAGATTGGAGACCTCAATTTGCCCACTTGATTAAGGATGATAAGTCGTTACCACCTTATATTTCACACCACATTTTTCATGCAAAACTTTAAATAGACGATTTCAAAAGTGGGAACCCCCAGCGCTGATGATGGCTCTTAGCGCACCAAACCTAGAAAATATGTTCTTTCTCAAAAAGTTATCACACTCCTCTATTTATTGTTTGGAAGTGCAACTGCCTTCACTGACTTTAAAACATAATTAACAGCCACCAATATGTACTTTATACCATATGAGCTCATGAATGGACCCATGAAATCTATATCCCACAAGTCAAATAGCTCAATCTCCAAAATTGGGATCAATGATAGCTCATGCTTTTGTGAGATGTTTCCTTGTCTTTGGCACTGATCACAAGCTATTGCACATCCATTAACATCTTGATGAATGGTGGGCCAATAATATCCAAATTACAAAATCCTGTAGGTTGTCCATGCACCACTATGATGACCACCAAATGGGGATGAATGACATGCCTCTAAAATGCTCATCATCTCAATCTCCGTAATATATCTCTGAATCACTCCATCTGCACACATTCGGAACAAGTTTGGCTCATCCAAAAAATTATATATACATCATGCATAAACTTTTTCCGTTGCTAAAATAATAACTCCTTGGGCACCACATCACTTGCCAAATAATTGGCAAAACCCGCGAACCATGGAATCAAGTCTTGGGATGCAGTTAATACCTATTCATCTGGGAAAGTATCATCAATTTTAAGCTCATCCTTCAATTTCAGCATTGCCTCTTCTTCAAGTCATCACAAGTGGTCAGCCACTTGATTTTTGGTCCCCTTTTGATCCTTAACCTCAAAGTCAAATTCCTATAACAGAAGTACCCAACGAATCAATCTTAGCTTTGCATCCTTTTTTCCCATAAGATACCTAAGAGTTGCGCGTGGTCTGTATGCACAATCACTTTAGTTCCAAGCAAATAAGATCAAAATTTCTCAAATGTAAAAACCACAGCAAGCAACTCTTGTTCAGTCACGGTGAAATTTTTCTGAGTTGGATTAAGCATTTTGCTAGCATAATAGATAAGATGAAGAATCTTCTCACACCTTTGGCCTAGTATTTCTCCTAGCATCACACCACTAGAATTTCACATAACCTCAAAAGGCATGGACCAATCAGGTGAAACAATGATGGGGGCCGAAGTCAATTTCTCCTTCAGATACTAAAACGCCTTTAGACATGCTTTATCAAACACGAACTTAACCTTCTTCCCCAAAAACTCACACAAAGGCTGTGCAATTTTAGGGAAATCCTTAATGAACTTATGATAAAACCCAGCATGCCCCAAAGTGCTTTAAATGCCTTTTATGGAAATTGGTGGAGGCAATTTTTCAATCACCTCAATCTTCACCTTGTCAACCTCAATACCCTTCTTTAAAATCATATGACCGAGCACTATCCATTCATTGATCATAAAGTGACACTTCTCCCAATTTAGTACCAAGATGCAATCTTTGCACCTTCTCAGAACAGTAGCTAGATGAGCAAGATAATCTTAAAAAAAACTACCAATAATCAAAATATCATCATGAACACCTCAATATTGTCTTTCACTATTTCTGAGAAGATAGACATCATGTAATGCTAAAAAGTTGATGGCACATTACATAGTCCGAAAGGCATTCTTTTGAAACAAAATATCCCATATGGACAAGTGAAAGTGATCTTCTCTTGGTATTTGGGAGCAATCAAAATCTGATTGTATCCCAAGTAACCATCAAGAAAACAATACCATCCTCTACTAGCAAGATGTTCTAACATCTGATCCATAAAAAGCATAGGAAAGTGATCTTTTTTAGCCCATCCTTCAGCTTTGTATAGTCCATGCACACTCGCCAACCAGTGACCGGCTTCATTGGAATAAGTTCATTTTCTCATTTGGAGCCACAATGATTCCGCCCTTCTTCTACACATATTGAACCTGGTCTTACCCATTTGCTATCAGCAATAGGATAAAAAAACACCAACATCCAACCACTTGATGATCTCATTTTCCACTACCTCTTCCATAGACTGATTTAGCCTTCGCTGGTGCTCAATATTAGGGATACAATCTGTCTCAAGTTGGATTTTGTGAGTGCAACTTCTAGGTGGCATGCCAATAATCTCAGTAATAGTCTATCCAATGGCCCTCTTGAACCTCTATAAAATTGATATTAGAACCTCAACTCACAATTCAACCAAATCTGATACTGTAATAACTGACAAAGTATTATTGGCTCCCAAGAAAACATAGTGAAGGTGGGATGGAAGAGCCCTGAGCTCTAAGATAGGAGGCTCCTTAATAGAAAGTTTGAACGATTGTGTTGCCCTATTCTTCAAATCTAAGTCTAGCTTTTCCAATGCATACTTGTAGGAACCCAAACTAGTAAGTGAGCTCACCATCTCATCATACTCGTCAATATCATCTCCTTCAAATTTCATGATCACTACTGTTAGTGCTTCAACACCAAGTCTCTCCTCAACAAGAACTATCAATGCATCTTCATAGACTATATCAATAATCGAGATCACATGCATGTCCTTTGGTTGTTTCATGGATTGTTAAATATTGAACATCACTTCTTCATGATTTAACTGAAACTTCAACTGTCCAGTTTCTATATCAACCAATGCTCTCATAGTCGCAAGGAATGGTCTCCTCAAGATAATAAGAACCTCAAAATCAACTTCACAGTCGAGGATGACAAAATCAACCAAAACAATTAAGGACTCAACTCTCACCAATACATCATATAAAATGCCTGCAAATTTTTTAAAGGTGATATCCGCCATAATAAGCGTCATCAAAGTTAGTTTGGGTGATCCCAACCCCAACTGTCTGATTATTGCCAGCGACATCAAATTAATGCTCGCACCCAAGTCACATAAAGCTTTGGCACAGTTAAAAGCCCCAGTGGTACATGGAATCATGAAAGCTCCAGGATCTTCCTTTTTCACCACAAGAGACTGGAAAGCTATTGAATTAAAATAGTGCAAATTATTAACAAGCTCAAAACTCACGATCCTCGTTTAGTCCCCAGATCCTACTTTCTCATGATTGATTATCACGGGCTGAGCATCATTTTCAACAACTACAGACATAGGTGGATTGGCAGTTATCTTACAACTCCTCGTGGTTATAGCCAAGCAGTGACTATTATTCTTTAGATTTTAGACAATGTTGCTTGGAAGTGTATCTTTTTTATGTTGATTCATTGTGGCAGAAATTTGACCAAACTGCTGCTTAAGCTACTTGATGGCAGTAGCATTTGATTCGACTCTCTAACTAATTCCCAAAATATCTGCATGAATCTCATTAAGGCAATCATTAGTCGTTTATACCTCTTTCAGCACTTTAGCCAGCATATCTTCCATCCAAGAGTTACTCGAATAAGCATCACAGCTCCCAGGCAGAATGTACATGCCACTTCTGTTATTTTTGCAATCGTTGTTAAAGGCCACTTCTATCATTTTTGTAATCATTCTTCTCTTTCAACCACTATCTCTCCCTCTACTACTATCTTTATACCCATATTGGTTATAATTGTTATGCATATAAAAGTTTCGACCTTGATTCTCTTGACTAGAGTGCCAATTGTCTTGGTTAGTCCCTTGACCTTTGAATTGGAAATCCGCTATCTAATCATCCATATAGTTAGCCTCCTCGTCAGAATCAGAGTCATCATGTCTAGGTGTTTTACCTTGTGATCCTACTACATTCACCTTTTCTACTCCCGCTACAGCAAACTATTTTATGAATAAGCTAAATTCAGTCCTCAATTGTGCTACCTCCTGGGTGACAAAATCATCAACCATTCATTATTCTATAAATGCTAATATCATATAAGTGTCTGCGGGTATGTATAAATCTTGTGTGTGCCAACCCTGATTAGTTTTAGTAATCCTGTTAAGAATTACAGAAGCCTACTCCCAAAGTAGACTCATAAATGCTTCTCCCGTTACAGTGTCTTCTATGGCCTTGTTATTAACATTCAAACTTTTGTAGAATATCTCAAGAAAACTATGATTAGGGATCCTGTGATTTGGGACTTGTTGCAACTTCTTTGTAAACCTCAACCATGTCTCATACAACACCTCTGAATGAAGTTGCCTGAAGTTATAAATCTCATCTTTTAACTTTAACATTCAAGAAGGTGGGAAATTTGCTCCAAAAAATATGTGTGTCTTTAACTCCTACCAAGTAGTTATTGATCCTATTGGCAACTCATTCAACCGTAGAGTGGCAATTTTAGAGAATTCCTTGATGAATCTGTGATAAATCCCAGCATGCCCTAAGAAGCTCTAAATACCTTTCACAGAAATTAGTGGGGGCAATTTTTCAATCACCTCAATCTTCACCTTGTCAACCTCAATCCCCTTCTTTGAAATCTTGTGACCAAGCACTATTCCTTCTTTGACCATGAAGTGGCACTTTTACCAATTTAGCACCAAGTTGCAATCCTCACAATTCCTCAACACACTAGAAAGATGTGCCAAACAATCTTCAAAAAAGTCACCAACAACGGAGAATTTATCCATAAATACCTCAATAGTATCTTTCACCATGTCAGAAAAGATGGACATCATGCAATGCTAATAGGTCCTCGATGTATTACACAGACTGAAAGGCATTCTCTTGAATGTGAAAGTCCCATATGGGAAAGTGAAAGTGATCTTCTCTTAGTCCTCAGGAGAAATCAAAATCTGATTGCAACCCGAGTATCCATCAAGAAAACAATACCATCTTCTACCATCAAGATGGTCTAACATCTGATCCATGAAAGGCATCGAAAAGTGATCCTTTTTAGTCCACGTGTTCAACTTCCTAAAGTCCGTGCATACTCTCCAACCAGTTATCGACCTCATAGGAATAAGTTCATTCTTCTCATTTGGAACCACAGTGATTCCACCCTTTTTAGGCACATATTGGATTGGGCTCACCCATTTTCTATCGGCAATAGGGTAAACCATACCTGCATCCAACCACTTGATTATTTCCTTCTTAACTACCTCTTGCATAGGCAGATTAAGTCTTTGTTGATGTTCAATACTAGGCACATAATCTGGCTCAAGTTGGATTTTGTGTGTGTAAATTCCAGGTAGAATCCCAATGATATCAGCAGTGGACCATCCGATGGCCCTCTTAAACTTCTACAACACAGATACTAGAGCCTCAACCAGCTAATCTACTAAATCAGCTGCAATAATAACCGGTAATATATTGTTGGCTCTCAAGAAAACATAATAAATATGGGATGGAAGAGACTTGAGCTCTAAAATAGGTGGCTCCTCAATCAAAGGCTTAACCAGGGGGGTAACCTTATTCTTCAAATCAGGATCTAACTTCTTCGTTGCTAAAGTATAGCAACCTGAACCAGCAAGTGTTATTACTATCTCATTACACCCATCAATATCATCACCCTCAAAATTCATAATGACTGTGGGAAGTTCTTTGACTCTAAGCCTCTACTCAATACGAGCTGCTAATGCATCCTCATTGACAGTATAAATCACAGAAATCACACGTATATCCTTTGGCTACTTCATGGACTGTCATATATTAAAGGTCACTTCATCATGATTTAGCTAAAACTTCATCTGCCAGTCTCCATATCAACCAACATACATCCAAATGCAAGGAATGGCCTCCCTAAGATAATAGGCACCTAAAAGTCAAACTCACAGTCAATGATGAAAAAAATTGGCCAGAAAAATAAAGGATGCAACCCTCACCAAAACAACACATTAGATTCCTATAGGTTTTTTCACAGTACGGTCCACCATAAGGAGTCTCATTAAAGTCGATTTAGGGGAACCCAACCCTAACTATCTATAAACCGCTAGCGACATCAAATTAATGCTAGCACCCAAGTCACACAAAGCTTTAGCAAAATTTGAAGACCCAATGGTACATAGAATCGTGAAAGCTCCAGGATTTTCCTTTTTCTCAACTAGAGACCAAGAAGTTATTGTACTATAATGGTGCTCATTATCAATGGGCTCAAAGCTTACAGTCCTCTTCTTTATCACCAACTCATTCATAAACTTTGTGTAACCCGACATTTGTTCAAGAGCCTCAACTAGAGGGATGTTAACTGATATTTCTTCCAATACTGAGATGAACTTGTGATACATTCCCTCTTCAGCCTTCTTCTTTCTTTTTAGAAAAGGAGAAGGAGGTCGTGAAATGGGATTTTAATACTTGTGGGAACTTCTTTTCCTTCCCCGTTTTGCCTTTGCCTCTTTGTCAGTAACTAGAGGCTTTTCAGATGCATTCTCATCAATAATTAGATATTTAGATTCGGCCACTTTCTCATCATTGACAATCACCAGCTCCATATCATTCACAATAACTACGGACATAGGTGGATCAGTAGTTATCTTACCACTCCTAGTAGTAATTTTCATACAATGACCATTATTTTTTTGGTTTTGAATAGTGTTGCTTAGAAGTGTGCCTTGTTGACGCTAATTCATTGCGACTGAAATCTGACCAAATTACTGCTCAAGTTGCTTAATGGTGGTAGCATGTAATTTTACTTTTTGACTCATTCCTGAAATATATGCTCTAATTTCCTTGAGGCAGTCTTCAGTCTTCTCTACCCCTTTTACCACTTTTGCAAACATGTCTTCTACCTCGAATTACTAAAATCAGTATCACGATTCCTCGGTGGAACATAGAGACCCCTTCAATCTTTGTAATCATACTTTTTCTTCCAATCATCGTCTCTCTCTCTACTCCTATATTTATACCCAGACCTGTAGTAGTTATTGTCTTTATAGTAGTTTTGACCTTGGTTCTATTGACCAGAGTTCTAATTATCTCGATTAGACCCTTAGCCTTTGGCTCGAAAACCCACCACATGATTATCTAGATACTTAGCCTCCTTCTCTGAATTAGAGTCATTATGTCTAGGTGTTTTAACTTATGAACCGACCACATTCACCTACTCTAACCGCGTAGCTACAAATTATTTTGTGAACACACTGAATTCAGTCCTCAATTGTGCTAACTCTTGGGCTCCAGAATCATCAACCATGCACTTTTATGCGGACGCTTCTATCATATAAGTGCCTATGGCCGTATCTTTCTCTCTAGTATGCCAACCCCAATTAGTTTTAGTGATCTTATCTAGTATCTCTGAAGCTTGCTCCCACGTCAAACTCATAATTGATCCACTGATCACAGTGTCTGCAACAACCTTATTATTTGTATTTAAACCTCTATAGAAGATCTTAAGCAAAGTACAGCTCGGTATTCTATAATTTGGGACATTATGCAGCTTCTTCTTAAACCTCAACCAAGTTTTGTACAATGCTTCTAAATGTAACTTCCTAAAATTATAAATCTCATCTTTCAACAGCAACTCCTGGAAGGTGGGAAAAACTGCTCCATAAACTATGTCTTCCACTTTTCTAGTTTGTGATCAACCCATGTAGTAGCATGGTCAACCAAAGAGTGGATTCTGCAGTCAGAGAGAAGGGAAACAACCGTAGTCTAATGTTATCTTGAGTCACACCAGGTAGATTGTAGAAAGTGAAAATCCCTATAAAATTTATCCGATGAAGATTCACATCAGTAGTGGAAAGGCTCGTGAACACTCCCTTCAAGTTCAGCAATGGTATCATAGAACTGGTGATGTCAAACTTAGTTCCTGGTGGCAATGCTAGTGGAACAATAACACCCATTTCCATCGCTTCAATAAAATCTAGCTCATCATCGGCATCATCAAGATGAGGAATATAATATTTGGTAGGTTGTTGCCCCCTACATTTTCTCTGCCTATTTTTCTCTTCAAGTGCGGCCAGACGACCCATTTCTACTTGTCTAGCCCTTTGTTCCAATGTTGTCTGTTTGGCAGCCTCTTGCCTTGTATTTTCTTCAGTAACCAAATAGGTAGTGGTTTGGTCTATTATATTCTAAAGCCTTGGGTTCTGCAACCCTTGGTTAAGAACTCCCTCAGCATGAACTCATTTGTTAACCATTCTTTTTCTAGCTTTCGGACTTCTTTCAATTTCTGGATCAAGTGGAATCAGGGGATAGCCTTAAATCTGAGTGTCGGGCATGCACCGGTTTGTGCCTTAGAAATAATAGAAAAAGTAAAACTAGAAAATAGAAACCAATATCAAGAAAAACACAATTTATCAACTATGTAACCGTATTCCCCAATAATGGTGCCAAAATTTGATGCCACCCAAATTACACCTCTGATAAAAGTATAAAGTGGTTGCTGATCAAATATAGAACCCAACTAGGTTGGGTTCGATCCCATGAGGAATAGGTTGAAATATCTATCAAGTGTTTATCTAAGCAATCAGTAAGTAATTTCTAGTAAAGGGGGGATTTTGAGAACTCCAAATAGTAACAAGCTGTTGATTTTGTTGGATTTGTAATCAATGTGAGAGAAGCACTAGAATTGTGTTCCCCATAACTTCATAACTCTATAGGTTCGTTGTATGAGTGATCTCTCATGGTGCTCGACATGCAAAATCAATAGGTTATGTTCATCTAAATGACTTTACGCCCCTATTAGATGACTATCCCCAATCACGAATTAACGTCTCATGAGTTTTACATTACTAACCCCTATCATTGATCCCATATTAACTATCCCATTTATCGGCTCAAGTAAATTATATGGAGGTTGATAGCTCCAAGTCTCATTGTTAATTCCCTTTTCCCATCCATTACACCTTCTTTCATTGCGAGTAAGGATAAGGCGAGTCCTAATGTTGGCCACAGTCAGAAAGTAATCAAACCAAAGAAAATCATAATACATGCACGAACACCCTTTGAGAATCATGTCGTACTTTGAACACTACTTTGTTAATTCATCATGATTCCCACAACCCTAGTTATGGTGTTTAGCTACTCATAATTGCAAGTACACAATAATAATTCAGAGAAAAAAATCATAATTATGAACTTACAAAGAAGAAGACGAAAACCACACATCTCACGTCGAATAAAAACCCTAAAAATCGATAGTTATACTTCAAAGAACAACAATATGCCTTGAAAGTAATAATAGAATGTAAAGTTAAACAATAAACCTAATGAGAGTATTTATAGACATCAATAAAACCTATCCTAAACACAATTAGATTTATTGAGTCGGCACCTCGGACGAAGGAAGGTACGATTGTGGGTAGATACCATGATCGTCCTTAGTGCTCTTAGGATGATGCTTGACTTTTTCCATCTTTCAGATCTTTGCTGGTATGATGCTCAGTACAAGCTCATCCTTTCCTCCTATGATCGTGATATCCTTTCAAGAGTTCTACCTCTAATTTTCACTTTGCATATTAATCCTCCTACAGTCTTCAGTATGAGCTTGTGGTATCCTGGTATGGTCATGGGATCTCTCGTCTATTCTCCTTTATATTTCACCTTCTCAGGTTCTTCCCACGACAATAAGGTACAATCGTTGTCAGATCCAAGGGTCGTGGTTAAGCTCGTCTGATTCCCTTTATGTTCAAAATTCTGCACTTCACTTCTTTGGACCTATTTGACCTACAAATACCATAAACATACATCACACTCACAAAAACATGCCTTTAAACTAGCAATTTCCTTTGTTTTAAGCATCGAAAGTATTGTAAGTCCATGGAATCAACTTTATGTCACTAATCTATAGGTGATCTACACCTTCTCCCATAGAGTGCTTCAAATAGAGCCATGTCGATGCTAGAATGATAGTTGTTGTTGTATGAGAATTCACACAATGATAAGAACTTATCCTAATGACCACCAAAATCAGCCACATAGGCCCATAACATACCTCAAGAACCAGAATAGTCCTCTCAGACTGTCCGTCAGTTTGAGGATGGAATGTAGTGCTATGGTCAACTTGGTGCCCAAATCTTCATGCAAATTGAGCCAAAATTTGGAGGTGAACTCTGTACCTCTACTAGATATGATAGAAACTAGCACCCCATGCAATCTCAAAATCTCCTTGACATAAATCTTAGCTAACTACTCTAAATTGTAGTTTACCTTAACAGGAATGAAATGAGCAGACTCGATTTGCCTGTCCATTATGACCCAAATTTAGTCATGCTACTCCAAGGTATTAGTAAGACCTACCACAAAATCCATAACTATCCTATCCCACTTCTACTCGGGAATGGGCATCCTCTGAAGCAAAATCATAGGTCATTAAAGTTCATACTTCACCTGCTGACAGTTATGGAAATTAGCCATATGCTCCACTCTATTTCTTTTCATTCGGGGACACTAATGAAGTTGTCTCAAATCACAGTACATCTTGGTTGCACCTGGATGAATAGAGTGTCAGGAACCATGAGCTTCTGTAAGAAAATTCAGAATCACATCACTAACACGAGGCACACACATTCATCCTCTCACCCTCAACACTCAACACAAATCAAGTGTGGCATTAGAAGCCCCACCACACACTACCTTGTTCTAATATTTATTGAATTTTGCATCCTCAAATTGTCTAGCCTTGATTTGATTAAGGAATATTAATCTTACCTCTACACTAGCCAACACTCCACCCCTTTCTAACACACCAAACTGCATAATGCATTGCTAGAATTTGAATCTCTCTAGCCAAAGGTCGCCTTGAAGATCTTAAATTGGCCAAACTTCCCATACTTATAGATTTCTAGCTCAATGCGTCTACCACCACATTGGCCTTGCCCAGATGGTATTGGATGGCCACATCGTAATCTTTCAATAATTCTATCCATCGCCTCTACCTCAAGTTCAAATCCTTTTAGGTGAAAACATGCTGCAAACCACGATGTTTTGTAAACACCTCACACTTAATGCCATAGAGGTAGTGTCACCATATCTTAAGTGCAAAAACCACTGATGGGTCGGCAAATTGTGACTCATTTACTCTAAAAATAGAGAGAAAACATGTCCTCAATGATAAATTGAAGTGATTTTAATGTTGATCTGGTTTGATTTCAGGGTAATGGCCTAGAAGTGACCAAAATAGCAAAAAGGAGTGAAAAGAGGCAAAAAATGAAAGATTGAAGCAAAAAGTGCACAAAGGCACAAAAGGTACACTTCAGCACATCACCAAAGTGGTTGGAAAATAGCCAAAAGAGCACCTCCATCACCAAAGTTGACAAAAAAGGCCAAGAAAAAGAAGAGAAAAATGATGATGCAAGTAACAAAATGGCGTATTGCCGAACTGGTCGGGGAATCAAATCCTACATCGCCAAAAGAAACAGAATTCAACCCCTGGAGCATATCTTGTGAAAAATCGGCATAGTTAGGTACCTATTAGGTGTAGTGCCGACTCAATCTATGAAGGACTATGCTCAGTTGAATTTTCAAGTGGTGGCCTTTTTATAATTATGTGGCTCATTTTTCCTGATGCTATTTAAGCCTTTTTGGTCATTGGAAAGAGTATCTTTTGTCAATTTTGCTTATGCTTGAGCTTGTAATCAAACCCTAATCTTGGGATTTACTACTTTTAGCTTGGATTTAGAGTCTTCTTTTGGAAACATTTGGATTCTTTAGCTAATATGAAAGAAGAATTTGGTATAATTTATTTTTCTTTCGTTATGAGTAGCTAATTTTCCATACTTGGGGTTATGCATGATAGAGTATTGATTATGTATGGGTAGTGTTTATTCACCTTTGTATTAGATTGTATGTTATGATTTTAGATAAATCTCTATGCGTTAATTTATAGATTGAGGTTGCAAACTTAGTCTACGCTTCAATCTCTTATATTGCTTGAAAATAGGTACAAGAGCGACGAGATTTATCTAACGAAACTTGAGTTATACTCATTTAAGTGGTAATGCTAGTGATAGAGTACCCATTTCAAGGTCTATAGTTGTTTGGTAGTGTAAACAGATTGGTGTTCGGGAGAAACCCATGTGAAATTTGGTTGTGGATTGATAAATCACATCCAATAAATAGAACCATGCCTAATCATGACTAATAATCAAATCTTAGGTGTATTCTCACTCACTCATGCATAAAATTGATCTCATGAAGGCATAACCCCAAGTGCTTTAATTCACTTGATTACAACCTTATTACATACATTTTTGAAAAATCAATAATTGACATTATTAAATTGTTACTAAAAGTTGTCCAAATACAACCCCCCCCCCCAATTTTACTTTCATGTTTAATTTTAACATTACAGGCAAATCTAGAGTAGCTTGTGAGACTTGAGAGTGAAGTTATAACTCTCATTCCCTGTGGATTCGACACTGACTCTTTTTGGGTAAAATATATTGCTAGCGACCGCGTACATTCATATTCAATATTGTACTTGAGCGTTATCAAAAATGGCGCCATTACCGGGGAATGAAATGTAGCGTTCATTCTTTTTAGTGTTATAAGTTACTTTGAGTTGGCCATAGTATAATTTTTACTTTGTTTGTTGTTTTTGTTTTCTTCAAGTGACAACCAAAGTCTTCACAATTCAATGAGTCAAAACGGTAGCAATATCGGTTCTTTCGATGAAATTCTAGAGGATGAAGACCATTTAGGAGACGTTAGGAGATCTAGTGTCATCTGTATCCCACCTGCGGAAGGCAACAAAGTGTTCCATGTTACTATTGTAAAGCTCCATCTTTTTCAAATGAAGGGATTATTTGGGGGTCAACCACATGAAGTCTCCAACCTTCATTTGACAAATTTCATTGATGTATACATTTCGTTTGATATCGCCCATATATCACAAGAGTCCATCCAGTTGAAACTCTTCCCCTTTTCATTGATGGGTGAAGCTATATTGTGGTTGAGGAAATTGCCCACCGGTTCAATAACTATATGGGTGGAATTGATGGAAGCGTTCTTAGATAGATTCTTTCCACTATCTTGAATGTTACAATTGAGAGATGAGATTATTAACTTCTATCAATTAAATGGCGAACCATTACATGAGACTCTGCAAAGGTTTAACAAGAAGTTAATGCAATGTCCAACTCATGAGGTTCTGGATAAGCTGCTCCTTTAAATCATTTATCGAGCATTAGATCAATTAAACAAAATAGTTGTGGACAATGCGGACGGAGAATCTTTAGTGAAACAAACTTATAGTTTTGTATCGACATTATTGGACCAAGTCACTAAAAAAAGTCGAGGTTGGTATACAAGAGATTTTGAGGTGGTCGTAGGGTCTCCCTCCACATATTTTGTGAGCCAAGAGCAAAAAAAAGAAGGATAAGGAGAGAGATGATAATATGGCAAAGGTAATGATGTAACTAGACCTCCTCACCAAACATGTAATAAGTTCAACACCAAAGTTGGTTAACGTCGTTGCTTCTAAGGGTGCGAAGATATATGATGATGATGAAGCGAAATCTCTTGATGAAGAAATTTGGTTCATGTCAAATCAAATGGGGGGGTTCCCTACCTACCTATCAAAGTCAAGGTGAGAATCAAGGTTGGAAGGATAGAGACCGTGATTGGAAAGATCAAGAGTGGAAGGATCATGATAGAGATCGAGAATGGAGGGATAAGGAAAGAGATAGAAACCGTGATTGGCGAGATAAAAATTGGGACTATGATAGGTATATTCCTCCATATAATTGGGCCAAGGGTAAGGAAGCAACCGCCATTGATCGAGAAAACTTTAAGAATAAATATGTGCTTGCTCGTATCCTTTTGAGTGTTGAAGGAAGTGATAAGATACTTTGAGAAATGAAAGGTGATTTTTCACAACTCAACTAAACCATCACCTTACACTCGACATCGATAAAACAACTTGAAACCCAATTGGGTCAAATCTCCTCACAATTGAATGCAAGGTAAAGAGGAGGCATCCCTAGTGATACAGTGTTAAGCCCGAAGAATGATGGTCATGTCATGGCAATTATTACTAAAAGTGGGAGAATTCTTGGGAAAGACATTGTAAATCTTGATGATGACCCTAGTGATAAGGGTGTTGGAGAACAAGTGAGTGGAAAGAGAAAGCGACTTGATAAGCCAAAAGGTGAGACCCCAATTTCAAATGAACAAAGTGTTGAAAAGCCAGGAGAATTGGAAGAGAAGGTTGAGGAAAAAGAAGAACCACAAGAGGTAGGTGGTAATGATTTAAAATCGTATGAAAACCCGGTTGTCTAAAGGTCGCAAGTCAAAGTCCCTCCTCCTTTTCCACAAAGGCTTAAGAAAAATAAAGATGATTCAAAGTTCAAAAAGTTCCTTTTGAAATTTAGTAACATAATTGTTAACATACCATTGTTGGAAGCTTTACAAGAGATGCTAGGGTATGCTAAATTCATGAAGGAGTTGGTAACAAAGAAGCGAGTCATGGATTTTGAAACAATTGAAGTGACACATAATTGTAGTGCTATCATGTCTAGCATAATATTTGTAAAGAAGGAGGACCCGGTTTCTTTCACCATCCCATGTACTATTGGGGTGTATAAATTCGAAAAAGTTTTATGTGATCTTGGGGTAAGTATTAATTTGATGCCATTAGTCATGTTTCGAAAACTAGGCTTGGGTGCCCTAAAGCTGACTACAATGAGGCTTTTAATGGCCGATCATTCTATAAAGAGGCCCGTGGGTGTGTTGTATAATGTACTTGTGAAGGTGGACCGTTTCATCTTTCCAGCCGACTTTGTGATATTGGATTGCAAAATTAACCACGAGGTCCCTATTATTCTTGGTAGGACATTCTTGGCTACAGGATAAGCCTTAGTTGATGTTGAATGCGGTGAAATAAAATTCCGAGTAAACAAGGAAGAGGTGTCATTTAGTGTGTGCAAGTTTATGAAGTAACCTATGGATTTGCAAGTTGTCTCTGTAATTTATGTGATTGATGATGAAGTGGCAAAAACTATGGAGATTGATTTTGTTAGTGAGCCTTTGGTGGGAGTTTTATGGAATCTTGAGAGCGAGAGGATTGAATATGATGCAGTAGTTGCATTTTTGAAAGGTCTTGGGTCCTACACCAAAAATCCTTGCAAATTGGACCTTGACTTGAAAAATAGAGAAACTTCTCCCGCATGGACTTCAATTGTAGATCCACCACAAATTGAGATTAAACCCTTGCCACCTCATCTATGCTATGTATTCTTGAGGGAAGGTGAGATTCTACCTATTATTGTTGCGGGAGACTTGTCCTCTTGGGTAAATCGAGGCATTGAAATCGATGGTGATACAGTATATTAAGGTTTTTGGATGGACCATAGCCGATATTATTGGCATTTCTCCTGGTATATCACCCATAAAATAAAACTTGAGCCCGAGTTTGTAGCAAGTGTTGAGCACCAACAAATATTAAACCCTCTTATTCAAGAGGTTATAAAGAAAAAATTCATTAAGTGACTTGACGCGGGTGTCATCTATACTATCTCGGATAGTACATGGATGTACCCAATCCAATGTGTTCCCAAGAAAGGTGGTGTCACGGTAGTCCCAAACGAGAACAATAATCTCATACCAGTTTGTCCAATCATGGGTTGGAGGGTGTCTATTGCCTATCGAAAGTTGAATTCATGGTCGGAGAAGGACCACTTCCCCATGCCCTTTATGGACCAAATGCCTGATAGGTTTGCGGGAAGGGGTTGGTATTGCTTCCTCGACAGATACTTGGGCTACAATCAAATATCAATAGCCCCCAAAGATTAAGACAAAACTATAGTCATATGTCCCTATGGAACTTTTGCCTTCAAGCGCATGCCCTTTGGGCTATGAAATGCACCCACCACTTTTCAACGGTGTACGTTTCTATCTTTTCAAACATGGTGGAGAATTCGATGGAGGTATTTATGGATGATTTCTTGGTTGTTGGTGATACATTTGAGGATTGCCTTGAACACTTAGAGAAGGTGCTTGAAAGGTTTGTGGTAAATAATCTTGTGTTGAATTGGGAGAAATACCACTTTATGGTGAAGGAAGTGATCGTCCTTGGGCACAAAATTTTAGGTCAAGGCATCCAAGTTGATCAAGCTAAGGTATATGTAATCTCTAAATTTCCCCCTCCGATATCTATAAAGGGTGTAAGAAGTTTTCTAAGCCATACGGGTTTTTATAGGAGGTTCATAAAAGATTCTCCAAGATTTCTCATCCATTGTGCAAGCTTATTGAGAAGGAAGCAAAGTTCAAATTTGATGGAGAATGTGTGAGGGCATTCAATTGCCTCAAGGATAAACTTGTCACCTCCCCCATTATTGTGGCACCTAATTGGTCACAACCATTTGAACTCATGTGTGTTTCTAGTAGATTTGACTTCGGGGTCGTGCTTGGTCAAAGAAAGGAGAAATTTTTCATCCTATCTACTATGCTAGTAAATCATTGAATGATACACAAAGGAACCACACTATTATAGAGCAAGAATTACTAGTCGTGGTTTATGGGTTTGAGAAATTTTGAGCATATTTATTGGGAACAAAGGTTGTTGTGCATACTGATCATGCCACCTTGTGATATTTGATGATGAAAAAAATGGCCTAACCAAGGTTGATAAGGTTGATTTTGCTTTTGCATGAATTTGAATTTGAAGTAAAAGATCAAAAGGGATGTCAGAATCAAGTGGCGGACCATTTGTCATGTCTTGAATCAAATGATGTACGAATGAACAAATTGGAGATCAATGATGAGTTTCTCAATGATATCATCATGACTCTAACGAGGAAGGTTGTACCTTGGTACTCGGATTTCACAAATTACATAGTTTGTGGAGCACTTCCTGACGACTTGGGTTATGATCAAAAGAAAAAGCTCCTCTATGATATAAGGAGATACTATTAGGATGAGCCATATCTTTTTAGGGAGTGTATGGATTGCATGATCCATTATTGCGTTACGTAAGAAGAGATGATGCCTGTCCTTGAGGCATGTCATTCATCACCGGTAGGTGGACATCATGGTAGTGTTCGTACGGCATCAAAAGTTCTCCAAAGTGGTTTCTATTATCCATCATTGTATCGTGATTCATTTGAATTGGTGAAAGCATGCGATCAATGTCAAAGGCATGGAGGGATCTCAAGACAACATGAAATGTCATTACAATCAAGTACATGCTAATCGAATGGATTGGGCCCAAAAACTTGATGATGCGTTTTGGGCTTATCGGACTACATTCAAGACCTCCATAGGCATGTCTCCCTATCAATTAGTGTTTGGAAAAACTTGTCACCTTTTGATCGAACTTGAACACAAGGCATTATGGGCCCTGAAGAGATTGAGTGTGAATTGGAAGGATTTTTGTAAGTCGAGGGTAGACCAACTTTATGAGATTGATGAATTTTATTTGAAGGCCTATGAAATCTCTACTACCTACAAGGAATGAATGAGGAGATGGCATAATGCCAAGATTATAAAGCGAGAGTTCAAGTTGGGTGATGATGTCTTGTTGTTCAATTGAAGGTATATGTTGTTTTGGGGTAAACTCAAAACAAGGTTATTGGGCCCCTTCAAAGTGGTGAATTATTTTTCTAATGGAGAAGTTGAGTTGGAGAATGACTTGGGGTCTCGATTTACCATGAATGGGCAATGAGTTAAACATTACTATCTGTTACTCCCAAAAGTGGACTTCGTGGAGGTGATCTACCTCGATGATGCTAAATGAATAAAGGATAATGTCATGCCATGATGATAACTAAGGTGCTTCTTGGGAGGCAACCTAAGTTTACTTTTTCTTATCGTTTTGAATAATGTTTGTTGAATTGTGTAGGTAGAGGATGGAGTAAATGTGGGAAACTTGATATGCACCAAGTCAGAGAAAACCAAGTAGGGAAACTATATGCCCAGCTCCAGTGATGAGGCTTTGGCGATGCACTGAGTAAACCGACATATTGCCGAAGTCCCTCACGTAAGGGGTTTCCCAACTTAGAAAGATCTGTTACATTCGACGATGGTGGGTGATAATCAGCGTATCATCGATATGATCGATGACATAAATCCATCGCAGATTTGCTTAGCCAAGATAAGATCCTATTGCCCAGTAAACTGTTACATTCAGCGATAATACTTTAATTTGGTGTATCACCGATGTGATCAGCGATGAAACATTAACGTCGAGCTTGAATGGGTTTTCAAGTAATGGTTTGAATTTCCTTCTTGACTTTTGACTTTCCATTTACTGTTGACTCTTGGTATTTATTCAAACTCCCCTCATTTCCCTTATTTTCTTTTCTCTCTTCACTCTCTCATCTCACAAACTCTCACACACATACCTCAAATCTTCGAGTCTTAATTCCAACAACACATGCACACTTTGGTCTTGCTTTTTAAAGGATTACATCAATATCTTGCATATATTTGAAGGTTAAAATTCATTTTTGTTTCCAAACTAGCGGTTATAATTGTAGATTGTTGAGTGTCATAATGCTTGTATGTTGAATTTCGGTGCGTTTATAGAATCTTTTATTTTTACTCTTAGAAATTTAGATAAAGATCACTTTTGCTTCATGATTAGTGCTTAAATATTGAAAATGGTAATCATTGGCATGAATTTAATTTGTTTTTACAATGGGTTTAAGTTTGCTAGTTCCTAAATGTTGTGGTTGTTGTTAAGTCGACTGATTTTGCCCAATGATAGATTGGATGACGTCGTTCTTAAGGGAAAAATCATTTTATGGTTATGTGAGTAATGGAACCTGGGGAAGTTTGAGTACCCAAGGTTGAAAACGCCAAAAAAATTGTCATTGAAGGTGAAAAGTCACAACTTGAAGTTTGGAGACGATGACATTTTAGTGCTGGGCTGAGAACCACGGCGATACGCCAAACGGTGTGGCGCATCACCAAAGTTCTCCCCTTATCGTCGAATGTTGCCAAATATTTAGCTAACTTAAGTGTAAATCGGAGATGCCTTAGCGAATCAGCGATACTCGAGAAGTGTCACTGAATCCTTCGGCGTATCGCCGATTTCCCACTAACCTTCACCAAATTCACCCAAATTTTTCTATTTATTTCAGCTACAGTTACTTGCATCACTGATCTGATTGGCGATGTGCTGATTGGTTTGGTGATGCATAATTGGAAGTTTACCCTTGTTTTGTGTTGCTAACATTGGCCAAGCCTATTGCTACTCTTATGTGTAGTGATGCCTCAAATGAAGCGTATTTCTAAGAAACAGACAAAGTCACCCCCTTCCACCTCAAGAATGGAAAGAGGGGTTGAGATTAGAGAGGTCAAAAGTCCTAAGAAGGTTATCAAATGAAAGAGAGATGATTCGGGCAAGTCTAAAGCCTAGGTTGTTAAGGAAAGCACTCCTGAGCATAGTTCAAAATCTGAGAGGGACAACATTGGTTCCTCTGAAGAAGGCACCACACCCATCCATACACCTCTCCGTACTCCTGACGTAGCACGGGCAAAAAGAACTAGAGTAAAGAAATTCTCTACTACTACAGTTGGACCTTTTGTGTACCCTCATAGAGGGAAACATGTTTTGAATCATCTAAAAGTGCAACAATAACGCACTATCATAGAGGAGCAGCGTCTGAGTTTGAATAGTATTGAGGGCAAACATCCTTATTTTCTTTTAGCTATCTAATACCACGACTTTCAGGTACTTACTGAACCCCTTAAATCTTATGTTGAAAATTGGGTTAGAGAGTTTTATGCTGCATATAGGGAGTTATTGCCTAAGAAAAAAAAAGAGGGGCCCTCAAGATATGAAGGATGTTGTGAGGATGAGAGAGGTGGATGTGATTTGTGATGCAACAACCATCAATAAGGTGTTGGGATGTAAGAAGGTAAGTGAGCATTACTTTTCAGCTCAGGTTAAAGACTTGGGTGAGGATGTCCGGGCTTGGTTAGCTCCTTTGCTAAGTGATGTCACGCCCGAGTGGCTTAACACTACTTTACCAATTTACAAGGCGTACATTCATTTAGAAGCTCGATTTTGGTTGACCTTCCTTGTAGCAACATATTATCCTCTCAAAATCAGTCCATCTTAGTGAGTCCCTGAGAGATTCTTGTTGGTTCAATCATTGCAAAGGAAGCACTAAATTTGGGATCGATCATAGTCCCGGACATTGCTAGCCGAGCCCAGCAAAATTAGACCTCCCATGTTTTCCCATGTTTGATCACTGAGTTATACCATCGTTCAACAGTACCATTCAATAAGAAGAAAGACTTTAAGTACACCCCTATTTCTACAGTTGATATTATGAAGATTAAGTTGGTTGAAGAAATTAAGAAGAAGAAAGCCCGGGAGGAAGGTGCCCTGGTGATTGATTTGACTTTGGGTGATAGTGGTGCCAGCCATCCCACTTCTATTATTGTTCTAGATTTGAATCATCCTGAGTCTATTCCCACTCCTACTACTACTACCCCAGCTATGGACACATCTTCACAACCACCTAAACCTAGTGTCCCCACTCCTCAGCCTTCCACTACTGTGAGTTCTTCGAGGACCCCATTGACTTAGGCTGACATTATTAGGATGGGGCAGTTGGCCTATATAGGAGATTCTAGGTCGTCCATACTTGAGAAAGATATTCCAGAGATATCGCTAGTGCTTTGAAAGCTGCTTTAGATCAGATGCGTGAGGAGATGCAGGGTTTTAGGGAGACTTTGAGGCATTTTGGGAAGAAATTGGATGAGTTGAGTGCCTCTCAGCGGTCTGTTCCCTCAAAGGTTATTGCTAGCATGTAGGGTGAGTTAGCTTTCCTTTGGAAGCATATTGATGAGCTCTGATTCCCTAATGTTACTCATTTATAGGGGGCTTTATCTGAGCCACCAGCCCAAGAGCATGTACCAGTTCATGAATCTGCGCCAGAGATTGAGAAAGAGAGGGTTGATGATTCTTATCGTGCTTTAGATAATGCAATGGACAGTGCTAACATAGATGGGTTCTTTGAGGATGCGGTCCAGATTGGTATTCAGGTAGACCCACAGGTAGCAGAGCAGGCAGACAGGTAGGAGACCGAGGATATTATACTTCTTCTGTTATGGAGAGGTCGATCCATGAGACTACACAGATTAGGAACTCTAGTTCAGTTGCTTTCATGGAGACCTCAGATGTTGTACCATATCCACCTCTTTAAACTGATTGAGCTAAGTTGGGTATTGATGCCCAAACAGTGGCTATTTCGGTAAGCCAGTCACCGCCTCAGGTTTAGCCATATTCTGAGGGACCCTTACTCTTTCTCTCTTCTATATTTAGTCCTATTACATTGAGGACAATGCATACTTTACAGTTGGGGTGGGGTGTTATATTTATTTGGATCTCTATTATGGGTGCCCAATTCTTATTTTGGATATTTGGATACTTTTGCTTTTATTTTTTATACTTGGTTTGACATTTAGATACTTGTTTTATTATTATTCGGGTTGTAATATTTAGATATTAGTGCTTTGGATTTTATTTCTGATGTTGGTGTTGTTGGATTATAAATGAGGTGTGATGTGTAGACTTTTATTTCTCATTTATCTCATTTTGGTATTTGTTTAGTTGTTATAGTTTTATGACCAATAAAAATTTAGTTTAGCAAGCATTCTCAAGAGGAAAGTGTACTAGCAATCGAACACTTTGACTCAAATGGTACACTTTGGTAGATATTTCACATGCACAATGCTTGAATTCATTTTTCATTGTGATGTTTATCCAATTCATTTTTGTGAAAACTTTTATCTCATTTTGGCTACTTGAATACCTTCCTTGAGATGTGCTATGAATGTGGCATGACAATTGAGGAAGAGTACCTTATGTATGCAATTGAGTACCATGTACGGAAAGGTTTTGAATTGATCTTGTACATCGAGTCCACCTAGAACTTGCCCGATTGCTTCATTTTGAAAGCAATGAGTGTGTGATATCGCAGATATGATCTTAGGACATTAATCAAGAGCAAACAATCACTTGAGACTAAAAGTTGAGTCATCCCTTGGTGAGTAGAGTGACCAATTTTGTTCCTTTTTGAGCCTTGAAACTCGTTTTCTTGAATAACCTTGTTACAAGCCAAAAACCTTTTCTCTCAAACCCTTCTCTTGAACCGAACCTCCTCAAAGTGTCTAGGTGAGGTTAAAGACCAACTTAGGCTAAAAACCTAAGTTGGGGGTGGTAGAGACCTTGTAATTTGCATGTACTCAGTAGTTCATAAAAAGTGGGGACCGTAAACATCCTCTTCCAATTATCCTTGTTTCCTTTGTTGGTATATATATATATATATATATATTAAAAAAATGCTAGAGTTACAACTTTCTTTGGTAGTAAATATGTGTAGTTGCTCAATTTTTCAAAAGGATAGGAAGAGGAAAATAGTTAGAAAGGTTTTGAAAACAATGGTCCATGCCCATGTTATAAAGAGCAAGCCTTGGAAAAATAGATGGATTGAGGTCCCTCTAGATGCTTTGTGGAGGTAGAGTCACTATAACCTTATCTTTCCCTACCATGCCCATTGCCTACACTACAAATCGAACTAAGACCTAGGTGATCTTCGAAATTGCATATTTTGACGTGGTTAAATGGAGCTTATGAGCAAGCCTATGGTGTGGTACTTGTGTTCTTGATATTCTTTTGGAGAGTGAGTGATTCGTGTTAGTCCCTCGAATTGTTTAGAATCATGGTTTTGAGGGTAGGGGCTTTTTTGTGTGAGGGTGCATAATCGTAATGCTTTAGTATTCTTCAATCTCGATTAAAGTCTATGAGCATGTGCATGGCTTGGTAACATTTAGCCAACGTTTTATGCGTGTTGTTGAAAAATTGAGATCTTGATAGGCGAAAATGGACCTTGGTTTTCAAAGTCTTGTAGCAGTGGTAGTTTTGGTGGGTGTGTTCATTGATTTACTTGAAGACGAGCAAAGACTTAAGTTGGGGGTGTTGATGAGTCAGAAAATTATGACTCATTTACCCTAAAAATAGGGAGAAAACATGTCCTTAATGCTAAATTGAAGTGATTTTAATGTTGATCTGGTTGGATTTAAGGGTAATGGCCTAGAAGTGACCAAAATAGCAAAAAGGAGCTAAAAGAGGCAAAAAGATAGAAGATTGAAGCAAAAAGTGCACAAAGGCATAAAAGGTACACTTCGGTGCATCCCAAAAGTGGCCAGCGGATCGCCGAAAGAGCACCTCCATCGCCAAAGTTGATAGAAAAAGGCTAAGAAAAAGAAGAGTTAAATGGTGATGCAAGTGACAAACTGGCGTATCGCCGAACCCGTCGGCGGGTCAAATCCTACATCTCCAAAAGAAATAAAAGTCAACCCCAGGAGCTTATTTTGTGACAAATTGGCGTAGCTAGGTACCTATTTGTTGCAGCGATGACTAAATTGACAAAGGACTGTACTCAGCCAAATTGTCTAGCAATGGCATTTCTGTAATTATATGGCTCATTTTCCCTGATGCTATTTAAGCCTTTTTGGTCATTGGAAAGAGTATCTTTTTTCAATTTTGCTTATGCTTGAGCTTGTAATCAAACCCTAATCTTGGGATTTATAACTTTTAGCTTGGATATAGAGTCTTCTTGTGGAAACATTTGGATTTCTTAGCTAATATGGAAGAAGAATTTGGTATAATTTCTTTTTCCTTCGTTATGAGTAGCTAATTTCCCATACTTGGGTTATGCATGATTGAGTATTGATTATATGTAGGTAGTGTTTATTCACCTTTGCATTAGATTGTCTGTTATGATTTCAGCTAAATCTCTATGTGTTAATTTATAGATTGAGGTTGCAAACTTAGTTTATGATTGGATCTCTTGTATTGCTTGAAAAAAGGTACAAGAGCGATGAGATTTAGCTAACGAAACTTGAGTTATACTCATTTAAGTGGTAATGCTAGTGATAGAGTACCCATTTCGAGGTGTATAGTTGTTTGGTAGTATAGATACATGGGTATTCGAGAGAAACTCATGTGAAATTTGGTTGTGGATTGAGAAATTACATCCAATAACTAGAACCATGCCTAATCGAGACTAATAATCAAATCTTAGGTGTATTCTTACTCACAGATACGCCATGGTTACATGGCACTTTCGATGCTTTAAAAAAGGAAAATATGCAATAACTTGGGTGTATTTGGTTGGTATGATGTGGTTTCTGTCCTACTTTGCAGGAAAACAGGTTTTGAAGGCAAAATAATCAAAAAGGAAGAATCAACCCCAAGAACGAAGTGTCTGAAGATGGAAGAACAAGAATCTGCACCAGAGAGGGACTCACGACACCACTCATGTGCTGTGAAGACCACTCACGTGATGTGAGTGGCTGGCGTGAGTCCACTTCAGAGATCAAGAAAGGTTCTAATTTCCACACTAGCCAGTCACGTACCGTGACTGTCACTCACGTGGCGTGACTAGCCGGCATGACTCAACTTCTGAAGACGTCCAATTGAGCCTGATTTCCACGACATCAACCTACGTGGCGTGATTTGGTTCTACGATACCGAGGAAGTTGCCGACTCTGTTCTCCTATTTTGATTTGGATAGGATTAGCTTTGTATCTATAAATACCCCTGTATAGTCCTATGTACGAGAGGGAGTCATTACATTATTTTGAGAGCTATTTCATATTGTTTTTAAGCTTATAAACATATTCTTGGTTTTGTAGCTAAAAAACCCTAATTCGAGTTTATTGATAATTGAGATTTCAGTTCTTCTTCATTATTGTGAGTGTGCAATTATGTTTTCATCTTTGAATTCTTCTTGTGTTCTTACAGTTATGAGTAGCTAAACTCATCAACTAGGGTTGTGTGAACCATGAGGAATTAACGAAACTGGTTAAGTGCAAAGCAACTCTGAACCGCTGTGAATGCATGTATTGTTGTTTCCTTCGTTTTGATTGCTTTCTAACGGTTGCAAACATTAGAAACCCACCTGTATTCTAGACTTGCTCGAGAGAGAGGTAGAGATTTGTAAAAGGATATAACAACAGAGATTTGAAGCTATCAACCTTCATCTAATAACTTGAGCCTTAGCGGGAATAGTTATCTGAGATCTAAGACAAGGGTAAGTAGTGTGACACTCGGAGACCGAGAGGAGAAGTGTAAAATTCGTCTAACCAAGGTCGAGAGATGTTTAGACGAACATATCTTGTCAAATTTTGCATGCCACATAGCGGGACGGTTTTGTTAGCACAAGTAACCGGTGGAGCTAAGGAATCATTGGGGAGCACAGTCCTAGTGTATTTCTCGTACTGTCTATAAACTCGATACAATCAGCAATCGTTATTTTTACTATTCACTCAAAAAAAAACCCAGTTTTACTTACTTTCCAATTATTCCGTCTAGTATTCTAAACAGCTTTGTCCTATTCCCTGTGGGATCGACCCCAACCTAGTTGGATTTTATATTTGATTCAGCGACCGCATTGTACTTTTTCGAAGGTATATTTTGGGCGACATCAAATTTTAGCGCCATTCCCGGGGAATACGGTTACGGAGTTAATTAGTACTGGTTGGAGTTGATTGGTTTTGCTTTTACATACTTTTGAGGGTACACGCCGATGTATGCCCAATACTAGGAGTCAAGGCAATCCCCTGATTCCACTTGATCTTGAAAATGAAAGAAATCTGAGAGCGAATCGAAGAATGGTAAATACAGTCGGAGTTCGGGATCCCCAGCTACGGGAGACGTTCATGAAACAACGGATCAGACTACCGCTCGATTGACATGGGAAGAGCAAGCTAGGCAAGCTGCTCTTAGACAACCAGAAAGAGATAATCGAGCGATGCAAGAAGCAGCACAGCGTCTGGCTAATGCTGAAGAGCGACAAAGAAGACTTAGAGCACAACAGATACCATATGTGCCTATTTATGATGATCCTGAAGAAGAGGATATGGCTTATCTCGAACCGGTTGAGACTGGTGCCATCATTCCACCAGAGTTACCTCTGGGTACGAAGTTTGTCATTACCAGTGCCATGATTCATTTGCTAATTTTGAAAGGTGTGTTCGTCGGACTTCCTTCGAATGATCCAAACATGCACGTGATGAATTTTGTGGGGGTCTGCACTTCCTATAATCTGCCTGGAGTTAACCAAGAGGCAATTCGATTGAGATTGTTTCCATTCTCTCTAACAGGATAAGCGACCTTGTGGTTGGCAGAATTACCACGAGGGTCCATCACTACTTGGCAAGAATTGAGAATCAATTTCTAGAGAGGTTTTTCCCACCTCCTAAGATGCTGCAGTTGAAGGATGAGATCTACAACTTCAGACAACTACATTCCAAAGCACTTTATGAGACATGGATAAGGTTCAAGAAGAATCTCCAGAATGTGCCAAATCATAGGATGAGTGGTAGAAACTTACTTGACATCTTTTACAGGGCTTTAGACGTTAATACTAAGGCAGTAGCAGATACTATCAATGGTGGAGCATTTATAAGTCTGAGTTGGGAACAAGCTTTAGAAATATTAGATCGCATCACTTAGACCAACCGAGGATGGCATACTCAGGAAGAAGATACGTCGGCTGGCACATATGCTATTAGAGCCTCAACAGTACAACGGGCTTAGGATGAATCGGTAGCTCAAGAGGTCATTCAGTTGAGGACAGAAATTGGTCTTCTGGCCAAACAGATTGGGGCTAGAGATACTGAGAAGGTGTATGCTGTAGGATCACAAGGTAAAATGCCTAGACATGATGATAGTGAGTCTGATGAAGAGGCTAAGTACCTAGATCGAGAATTGGAGGGTTTTCGAGCCAAGGGCCAAGGGTCTAATCAAGACTCTTGGAACTCGAGGCAAGGGAATCAAGGTCGAAACTATTATGGAGACAATTACAACCAATCGGGATATAGAGATAAAGAACGAGATCGTGACGGTGATTGGAGGTAAAAAGATGACTATAAAGAGAAGAATGGTCTTTACGTACCACCAGGTGGCCGCGATGCTGAGGCTAGAAATTCAAAGATTGAAGACCTTCTGAATAAACTGGTTACGAGGTCAGAAAGCCAATAAAACTGTCTTAAAGAGATTAAGTCAGACATTTCGGGAATAAGTCAGAAGGTTAAATCTCACTCAACTGCCATCAAACAGTTGGAGCACCAGTTTGGGCAGTTATCGGTGGCATTAAACCAGCGTCAACCAGGTACCCTTCCAAGCAATACCATTCAGAATCCAAAAAATGATGCTCATTGTATGGCTATCACAACAAGAAGTGGAATGACTCTCATTGAGGCACCCAATCAAGTTGAGGGTGTTCATGCTCCACTGGAAGAGCAGACTAAGGCCACAAAAAAAGTAAAGGAAGCTTTACAGAAGTATGTGCCATATCCAAGACCTCCTCCACCTTTCCCTCAACGTCTCAAGAAAAAGGTGGATGAAAACAAAATTGTTAGTGGGGAGATCACGAAAGAGGTAGAAAAGCCTCAAACTGATGAAAACAAGGTAAATGCTAAAACTGAGAAAGAGAAGCAAGCGCCGAAAGTGCTAACCACCATTCCTAGGCCGCCACCTCCATTCCCTCAGCATTTGAAGAAAAAGAAAGAGGGTGGAAAATTTCATAAGTTCATGTCCATATTGAAGCAACTTGCTTTAAACATCCCTCTTATTGAAGCTTTGGAACAAATGTCGGGATATGCAAAGTTCATGAAAGACTTGGTGACGAAGAAGAGAACTATCACCAATGAGTCTGTCGATGATTTGCACCATTGTAGTGCAATAGCATCTTGTTCTCTTGTGCAAAAGAAAGATGACCCCGGTGCATTCATAGTTCCATGCACAATTGGGTCAATTAACTTTGCCAGAGCTTTATGTGACCTAGGTGCAAGCATTAACTTGATGCCGCTGGAAGTATTCAAGAAATTAGGTTTGGGAACCCTCAAGCCAACAAAGATGCGGTTATTGATGGCGGATCGTACGATCAAGAAACCTTTGAACATAGTATGTGACGTTTTGGTCAAGGTTGAAACTTTCATCTTTCCTGCTGACTTTGTGGTTTTGGATTATGAGGTCTATTTTGATATGCCCATAATTTTGGGGAGACCATTTTTGGCCACCGACAGAGCATTGGTAGATATGGAATGAGGTGAGCTGAAATTCAGGCTGGATAATAAGGAAGTCACATTCAATATTTGCAAAACTATGAAACAACCAAAGGACATGAGGGTGGTTGCAGAAATAAATATTTTAGATGACCCTGGAGGCCAACCCAGGGGATATCTTTATGAAGTCTGAGTAATCAAGATACTCGCGTCGTGCCACGACATTAAATCGGGCGCTTCATTGGAGGCAACCCATGGGCTAGTTGGTGAAGTCTGAGTAGTCAAGCTAGTCGTGTCGTGCCGAGACATTAAATCAAGCGCTGATTGAAAGGCAACCCAAGATTTTATTATGTTGTGATCTGAGCATTGGAGGAGCAGTTAGTTGAAATTCTCAAAATTTACTTGAATAGGTTCAGTACTACTCACGCCACAACTCACATCACGTGATTATACTCACGACATGTGGATTGTGTCGTGAAAATCAGAGGCAAGTTTCAGGTTTCAGAATTTCATTTACGGCAGCGTACCCACGTAAAGTAGGTCAACCCACGTCACGTGAGTTGTATCGTGAAAATCAGAGGCAACTTCAGAGATCAGAATCTCACTTACGGCAGAGGACCCACGTGATGTAGGTCAACCCATGTCGCGTAGGTGGTATTGTGGAATCAAAAAATATCAGAAAATTCCGAACACACCCCCTTATTTCTCTACTTAAATTCATCCAACTAAACCCTAAATTCTTAACTTTCTCTACACTATCAACCAAAAATCTAACCCACCCACCTCAATAGAGCGGGCCTACTTTCGGCGCTTAGGATGCCACAGGTTTGTCTTCACTCCCTTGTCCTTTTATTGATAGTTGTGCATTGAGGGCAGTGCACCATTGTTAGTCGGGAGTGGGGTTGTACCACCACTTGGGGGTTTTTTTTGTCGTATTTCTTTTCCCCTGAGTGTGCTATCATAGTAGAATCGGCATGTTTAGGATGTTATTTATAATGTTTATGTGTTTCTTGCTAAATTAGGAGAAAAGTAAGAAAACTGTAGTGCAGTCTAGTTTAGAAAAATTTTATGCTTTTTGAATGTTAAGGATACCCCTCCTGAAAATTTTTTATTCTTAAAGTATGTGTGTGTAGCATGTTTATGTGTGACAGCTGTTGGATCTTGTTATGGCACTAGGATTATAGGCAAATAACTGTAGCTAGTATTGCATGAATCGGATAGATAGTAGTTGATAATACAACCCTGTGCTATGTGTGTATGAGATCATTACTTAGTTAACTTTGTGTGTGCGATCCAGAACTTGCCCGGTTTGTCTTGCCTCGGTTAGAGTATAGTGGTTAGGAAAGGATCATAGGCCATTTTTGAATAAGTCCACTTTTAGCCTAAATGTCAGACCAAATGAATAAGTATCCCTTGATCTCGATTTTGAGCCTTAATTGACCTATTTCTTTCATTAGCCTATTCACCTTCCCATTTTAATTACAATGAACCTGTGTTGGCCCTGGTCCCTCCTTGGCCACTGTGTACCTCAACTCAGGCAAATCGCCTAGGTTGAGGGTGGCTATTATAGGGGTGCGTAGATTGAGTTGGGTATGAAGAAGAGGTTAATAAAAGAAAAAGAGAAAACAAGTTTGGGTGGGAAGAAAAAGAAGAAAAAAATAAAGTGAAAATAAGATAAATTTCAAAGAAAAAAAAAAAGAAAATTATGTTTTGAAAGTGAAGAAAATCACACCCAAAATCTAAAAATAAAAGAAAGGAGAATAAGGGAGAATAAAATTGAGAAAGGTTGGAAGTTGGAGCCAAAAATAGTGTAGTGTCAAGGAGGGTTGAGTCACCATATCCATATGTACCATACCCATCCCCAAGCCTACATTACAAGCCGAGTAAAGTCCTATAGTGATCCTAGTCCAATTGTCCGAAAACTTAAGGCGTAGAAAATAAGGGCAAGCCTATGGTATTTCATGCACACTTCCTGAACTTCTTTGTGAGAGTGAGTGTTTTGACCGAGTCCCTAATTTGAGGTTTATTAGCATACTGTGAGTGCATGGGACTTCTTTGATTGTGAGAGTACATGGGTTGCATTATTAGCTGCTATTTGTTCGAAAAATGTTGTTTGCATATATGTGTAGTTGTTTGTGCGTAATCTGGTGCCATCACTTGATCCCTTCTATTTCACGATAATACGTTGCCTGTATACACACTTTGGTTTTGATTTGCAAATAGGAGGGGTCGGAAAATTTTTTATACCGAAAGAAATGAGTAGACTGCCATAGGACCCTTAGGTTTCTCTTAATTAAGCATCGTACATGTCTGTTTTTGTTTTGTTCGCCTGAGGACATGCAAACATTCTAAGTTGAGCGTGTTGATTCGACATGGTTATATGGCACTTTTGATGCTTAAAACAAGGAAAATATGCAATAACTTGGGTGTATTTGGTTGGTATGATGTGGTTTCTGTCCTACTTTGCAGGAAAACAGGTTTTGAAGGCAAAATGATCAAAAAGGAAGAATCAAGCCCGAGAACGAAGTGTCTGATGATGGAAGAACAAGAATCTGCACAAGAGAGGGACTCACGACACCACTCACGTGCCATGAAGACCACTCACGTGACGTGAGTGGCTGGCGTGAGTCCACTTCAGAGATCAAGAAAGGTTCTGATTTCCACACCAGCCAGTCACGTGCCGTGACTGTCACTCATGTGGCGTGACTAGCTGGCGTGACTTAACTTCTGAAGACCAATTGAGCCTGATTTCCATGACACCAACCTACGTGGCGTGAATTGATTCCATGATACCAAGTCACGATACCGTGGAAGTTGCCGACTCTGTTCTCCTATTTTGATTTGGATAGGATTAGTTTTGTATCTATAAATACCCCTGTATAGTCCTATGTGTGAGAGGGAGTCATTACATTGTTTTGAGAGCTATTTCATATTGTTTTTAAGCTTATAAACATATTCTTGGTTTTGTAGCTAAAAAACCCTAATTCGAGTTTATTGATAATTGAGATTTCAGTTCTTCTTCATTATTGTGAGTGTGCAATTTTGTTTTCATCTCTGAATTCTTCCTGTGTTCTTACAGTTATGAGTAGCTAAACTCATCAACTAGGGTTGTGTGAACCATGAGGAATTAACAAAACTGGTTAAGTGCAAAGCAACTCTGAACCGCTGTGAATGCATGTATTGTTGTTTCTTTCATTTTGATTGCTTTCTAACGGTTTCAAACGTTAGAAACCCACCTGTATTCTAGACTTGCTCGAGAGAGAGGTAGAGATTGGTAAAAGGAGATAACAACAGAGATTTGAAGCTATAAACCTTTATCTAATAACTTGAGCCTTAGCGGGAATAGTTATCTGAGATCCAAGACAAGGGTTAGTAGTGCGACACTTGGATACCGAGAGGAGAAGAGTAAAATTCATCTAACCAAGGTCGAGAGACGTTTAGACGAATATATCTTGTCAGATTTTGCATGCCACATAGCGGGATGATTTTGTTAGCACAAATAACAAGTGGAGCAAAGGAATCATTGGGGAGAACAGTCCTAGTGTATTTCTCGTATTGTCTACAAACTTGATACAACCAGCAATCATTATTGTTACTATTCACTCATAAAAAAAAAACCAGTTTTACTTACTTTCCAATTATTCCGTCTAGCATTCTAAACAGCTTTGTCCTATTTCATGTGGGATCGACCCCAACCTAGTTGGGTTTTATATTTGATTCAGCGACCAAATTGTACTTTTTCGAAGGTATATTTTGGGTGACATCACTCACCCATGCATAAAATTGATCTCATGAAGGCATAACCCTAAGTGCTTTAATTCACTAGATTACAACCTTATTGCATACAATTTTGACTAATCAATCGTTGACATTATTAAATTGTTACTAAGAGTTGTCCAAATACAAACCCCCACCACCACCACCACCATAATTTTACATTCATGTTTAATTTTAACATTGCGGCCAAATCTAGAGTAGCTTGTGACACTTGAGAGTGAAGCTATAGCTCTCATTTCCTTTAGATTCAACCCTAACTCTTGTTGGGTAAAATATATTGCTAACGACCATGCACATTCATAATCAAGATTGTACTTGTGCCTTACCAACCACCGTTGCCAACTCCAAGTCATCTGTCGATAATGTTTCTCATGAGGCTTCAATTGTCTTGAAGCCTAGGAAATCATCCAGTCCTGCATCAATAAAAGACCCAAACAAGAGCGTGAAGTATCACAAATGTAATACCTCGTACCTTCCTAACCCTACTTGACGACATTGAATAATGTTTACTTAGGTGTCGAGAGCTACAAGCATGTATTTGGTAATGTTAATGAGGAGAAAATTGAATTTGGCCCTCGTATATGTGATTCAAATTTAATAGGAGGTGTTTTGTGCTTTTCGTGAAACATTTTTTGGGGTTCAAAACGAGGCTAAGAGGACCTCTAAACAAAGGATATTAAGGTTAAGAAGTGAGTTAGAGAATAGGATTTGAAGTATCTAACCAAATCCGCAAAGAAAAGTCAGAGCACAAAACAAAAAAAAAATCCAGTGCCACAGGAGGTGCCAGGCACTGGTTCTGGGGCCCAAACCAAAAAGCTTTTAAAGCTCAGTGCCCTGGTGGGCGCCAGGCATTGGCTGGGGCGGCCAAACCAGCAATGCTTCCAAAATTTATTCTAAGTGTCCAAAGGTGCCCGGGGATGTACCGGGACAATTTTTGCCACGTTTCTTCTACAACCATGAGTATATACATGAAATGAGTAAGGTATTATAGTGGTGTGATAAAATTACTCGAGAACAAATTTGGCGTCAAAATGACGGTTTTACCCTTATGGTCAAAATGAGCCATACATGGCTAGAATCACTTGTTTTTGGGATTGGGGCTACGGATATGAATAGCGTGAGTGGGAATATTGTTGTGACATGTACGAGATGATTTAAACATGAGAAATTATTGATTTTATTGGGTTAAGTGATTTGGGCTCAATAAAAGCCCAAAATGGGGCAAAAGACATGGGTCACATGACCCAATCTTCTATTGACTAAGTCAAATATTGCATTAAATGCCAAGAATGGATAAGGATGACCCCAAGGACTATATATAGACCCAAAAATCAGATTTTTATTCAATTGGAACTCTCATATTTTTCTAGATATTTTCTCCAACATTCTCTCAAACCCTAAAGAACTCAAAGTCAATTTTGGAGCAAGATCATCACTTTTCAAGCTTGGGTAAGTGAATATTGTTATGGATTAATATATTATATGCATGAAAGAGTATGTAAATCATGTTGGTTGTGCTTGTAAATGTTGTACATGGTATTTTGTGTTTTTGTATAAGATTTGTGATCCATGGGATTCAAGCTTGAATTAGGACTTGTGCCTTTGATGAAAAAGCATGGTATGGATAAAATATGAACATGTATGGTGTTATTTTGTTATTAAACTTGTTATTTTTCTATAAGTGTAAATTGGGGAATTTTGGTCGATATGTGCTATGAGGTGTATTAAGGTAATTTGATGGTTCATTTATGATATGGTGTGGATAAGAAAGTGTAAAGGAGAAGTGTTGTGGTGAAATGTATTGATTATCATGTATTGGTCAATGTATGGAATATTGGGGGATTTTTGGAATAATAACTTCATCAATGATTTTGTCAAGGGGAAATGGCATGTTTAAAGGCAAACATGTAACTCATTGATGTTATATGCATTTGTAAAGTAGTTGATGGTTAATGTGAATCCCATTATATATTTGTGTTGTAGAGTGACACATAAAGAAGGAGCGGGACTATTTTATGCACCTCTAGGATTATATATTCCTATTGCGAATACAAGGTATGTAAGGTTACTCTGTCCGTATCTTTATGCGGCAAATAGTATTCACATTGACATTACGCTTGTCCCATCCCGAAATGTGCTAAGGTATCCTATATGCAATTATCAATGGTCATTATCATATAGTTCCTACTCTTTGATCAATTGTGAATCTCATGTCTTATATTCATGAATAATATTCCAAAATCCCAACAAGGTTGTGTTTCAATGTTTCAATAGTGATTATACTCATGTCTCTTGTTCATGGATTATTGTCCGATGGTTCTAATGGTATTATGGTGCTAATAATGTTATGTTTCTCACTGTGTTTATTCTCATGTCTCTCACTCATTGGTTAATGATCCAAAGTTTCAAGTAAAGTTATGACTAGCATTGTACCAATCTCAAAGTAAAGATTTAAGTAATACATATGTGGTTAATGATCAAGTAAGGGTGGCAGCTTTGGGGGCAAAATGCCTAGCTCAAGCTGATCCCAAATCAGGGGGCAGTCCTGGGGGCATAAGCCTAGCTCAGACCGATCCTCACAGGGGGCAGCTCTAGAGGTAATAACCTAGCTCGAGCCGAACCTGAAATGTTGTATGGGTGGCAGCTCTAGAGGTACTAACTAGCTCGAGCCAATCCCGATATATACATGGATTCATAGGGTGGCAGCTCTAGAGGCACAATCCTAGCTCAAGCCGATCCCAACATAACATGATGTTATGTTTAAAACCCACTATTTAGTCGGGCCCGGGTATCACAAGTCACAAGAAAATACAAATAATCATGGAATTAAAGATACAAAGAAGGTAACGAAAGCAATATACATGGTTTCCAAAGTACAAAATAGTGACTCATCTACATTGTGACTTACCTATATTGGTTATACATTTGAACTTGAGTTCTTTGACATACTTACATATCTTACAAGTTTCATATGGCCTTACATACATAGTACATTCTTCGTACTGACCCCTCTTGGGGAATTTACCTTACTGGCTGCAGGCGCAGGTACTAGTAGGTCTCCATAGTAGGTTGCCAATGTTGCAGATCTTTGATGAGCTCCAGTTAGTTTGGGGCTACTCCGAGTCACATTTGCACATATGTTTTGGTGTTGTACATGTTGTATAAAGCGGGGACTTGTCCCGACTTTTGGTTCATTTTGGTCAATGCACTTGTTAGAGGCTTTTGTAGACGGATGTGGGTGTATAAATGTAAAAGGGATATGTCGTTTTTGACTTGGTGGTCTCAACGGCCAAGTTTCGCATATGTATATATTTATCATGCTCCATGAATTCCATTATTGGTGCCTATAGTTATTATGTGATTATGGGTTTCTTATAGCATGCATACGATTGAATAGAGACAAAGCTTGGTTCTCTCGAGCCTTGTCAGCTACGTGTGCCAATCCGTCCCGATGGGATTTGGGGCATGACAAAAGTGGTATCAGAGCAGGTCGTTCTAAGGGTGTCTACAAAGCCATGTCTGAGTAGAGTCTTACTTATCGATGTGTTGTACACCAGATTTATAAGTAGGAGGCTACGGGACATTTAGGATGTTGTTTCTTTTCTTCATTTCTAGATCGTGCATTAGAGCCAAAGTTATAGGTGGGACTGTTTCTGACCATATATATTGTTATTCTTGTATATTATAGAAAATGCCGATGACAAGAAGAGGTCGAGGAAAAAGTAAGAGAATAGATAGAATTGCTGGTGAAAGAACCAGTACACCACCACCTGATCAAGTTAATCAAGGCAATACTGAGCATGAATTTGTGTCATGAGCTTCCTCTACTCCCTCTGTACCAGAAGAGTCTAGTAGGAGAAGCGTACCTGTAGAACCACCAGTCAATGCCACAGATCAGGATCTTAGAAATACAGTTCAGATGTTGACACAGTTAGTGGCAGCCCAGAGTCAAGGACGAGCTGGTCCAATGACACATGATGATGATGCGGCTAGAATGGCAAGTCGCAGAACTCAGGATTTCTTGAAACTGGACCCTCCTATCTTCACAGGGTCAGATCCAAAAGCAGATCCACAGGACTTCGTGGATCAAATTCAGAGGGCCTTGGAAGTTATGCACGTGACGAGGGTAGAGACAGTTGTGCTGTGTACCGATTGAAAGGAGAGGCAATATTGTGGTACAAGGATTGGAAGAAATCCAGTGATATTGGTGCAACTCCACCTACTTGGGAAGAATTTGAAGTGGCTTTCCTAGATCATTATATTCCGTATGAGATCCGTGAGGCACGTGCGGATCAGTTTCTAAATCTCTGTCAAGGAAATTTCAGTGTCAGAGAATATATCTTGCAATTTAATTCCTTGGCTCGATATGCGCCAAATATGGTGGCTACGATGACAGATAGAGTCCATAGATATGTGGACAGACTAGAGCCATATTTGGTAAGGGATTGCACCATTGCTGCCTTGAACAAAGACATGGATATAGAGAGAATTCAGGCCTTCGCCTAGAAAATGGAAGATCAACGACAGAGACGAAGGGTACATGAATTTGACAGGGGACAGTCCAAATGGGCTAGACCTATGGGACCACCTATGATGTCCCAAGGAGGATCTAGGCCCCGTATGTTTTCGAGACCACCTAGACCATCGTTCTATTATTCCACAGGGGGTGCTCACTCACAGTTTCGAGGGTCTAGGGGTGGTCCATCTGGTCAAAGTAGCGGAGTTCACGGATCACAGGCAGCAGGTCTTCCTCGTCAGTAGTGTCAACACTGCAGGTACATGCAGAGTGGGGACAAATGCTTGTTTCTGGTGTTGCATGACGGGACACATGATGAGAGAGTGTCCCCAGAGGAGTATGGGTGGTGTGGCAAGACTGGCAGGATCGGCCGTTGCGTCATCAGCATCGGTCCAGCATCGCACTTATGCTTTAGTGGACTGACAGAATTCAGAGGCTTCCCCTAATGTTGTCACAGGTACATTACTTGTATCCTCACATAATGTATATGCATTGATTGACCCTGGTTCTACATTTTCCTATGTTACTCCATTGGTTGCTGCGAAATTTGCAAAGGCACCAGAATTATTAATTAAATCAATTGAAGTTTATACACCGGTTGGTTAATATATTATTGCAAAGAGAGTATATCGTGACTGTGTGGTAACTATGTGTGTTCATGATACGTTGGTCGATCTCATTGAATTGGACATGGTGGATTTTGATGTGATCATGGGAATGGATTGGTTGGCCTCTTGTTATGCCACAGTAGATTGTCGGGCCAAGAAGGTGCAATTTTGTTTTCCGCAAGAAAGTATTCTTGAATGGCAGGGTAATGTAGGGGCACCACGAGGATGATTTATTCCTATTTGAAAGCCAAAAAAATGATTGCCAAGGGTTATATATGTCATTTAGTACGGGTGAAAGATACTGAAGCGGAACCACTAACTCCGCAGTCGGTTCCAGTGGTCAATGAATTTCTAGATGTATTTCCAGAAGATCTTCCAGTCTTACCCCCAGAACGGGAAGTAGAATTTGGCATTGATGTGATTTCAGGCACTCAACCTATTTCTATTCCTCCATATAGAATGGCTCCAGCAGAACTACGTGAATTGAAGGAGCAATTGAAAGATTTGCTGGACAAAGGCTTCATTAGGCCTAGTATGTCCCCGTGGGGTGCACCGGTGTTATTTGTGCGGAAGAAAGATGGCACTTTGAGAATGTGCATTGACTATCGGTAATTGAATAAGGTAACGATCAAGAACAAATATCCCCTCCCTCAAATTGATGATTTGTTTGATCAGTTATAGGGTGCCAAGTGTTTTTCAAAGATTGACTTGAGGTCGGGTTACCATCAAGTCAGGGTTAGGGAAGAAGATGTGCCCAAGACAGCTTTACGAACACGGTATGGTCATTATGAATTTTTAGTTATGTCGTTTGGACTAACAAATGCACCAGCTGTGTTCATGGATTTGATGAATAGGGTGTTTAAACCATTCCTGGACGTGTTCATCACGGTGTTTATAGATGACATCCTAGTTTATTCCAGAACACCGGAGGGCCATGCTAAGCACTTACGGCAAGTGTTACAGATTCTCTGTGAGCGTAAGTTGTATGCCAAGTTCTCTAAGTGTGAGTTTTGGTTAAAATCAGTTGCATTCTTGGGCCACATTATGTTAGATGAAGGGATACAGGTTGATACACAGAAGATTGAAGCAGTGAAAAATTGGCCAAGACCTACGACACCCATAGAAATCCGTAGTTTTCTTGGACTGGCAGGTTATTACAGACGATTTGTGGAAGGTTTTTCCTCTATTGGTGCACCGTTAACAAAGCTGACACATAAGGCAGTAAAATTTTAGTGGAATGATGCGTGCAAGAAAAGCTTCCAAAGGTTGAAAGATAAATTAACTTCCACAACAGTTTTAGTGCTTCCCGAAAGTACCGAAGGTTATGTAGTGTATTGTGATGCTTCCGGGGTCGGCCTCGGATGTGTATTGATGCAAAATGGTAATGTCATAGCATATGCCTCACGACAGTTGCAGCCACACGAGAAAAATTATCCCACACATGATCTTGAATTAGCAGCGGTGGTCTTTGCTTTAAAGATATGGCGTCATTATTTATATGGAGTTCATGTTGATATTTATACGGATCACAAAAGTTTGCAATATCTCTTTAAGCAGAAGGAACTCAATTTGAGGCAGCGAAGGTGGTCAGAGCTCTTAAAAGATTATGATATTGATATTCTTTATCATCCAGGCAAAGCAAATATAGTAGCTGATGCATTGAGCCGCAAGACAGTAGAAAGCACCAGTGGCCAGTTGACTGGAAAGCAAGAGATAATCAAAGATCTACATCAACTAGCCAGCTTAGGAGTTTGACTTATTGAATCCTCAGATGATGGAGTTATTGTACAAAATGCAGCGGAATCCTCCTTGATAGCTGACGTGAAAGAGAAGCAGTTTGCGGATTCTACTTTATTACAACTAAAGGAGAATGTACGGCAAAATTTGACTAAGGCATTTGATCTTACACAGGAAGGGGTACTTCAATGTCAAGGGAGATTATGTGTACCAGACGTAGATGAGCTGAGGACACGAATTATGACTGAGGTGCATGATTAGTGCTATCCTATTCATCCGGGTTCTACTAAAATGTACCATGAATTGAAAGAAGTGTATTGGTGGGGAAATATGAAAAAGAACATTGCAGAATTTGTCGCGCAAAGCCCGAATTATCAACAAGTGAAAGTAGAGCATCAAAAACCAGGAGGTTACATGCAATGTATCAATCTTCCAGTCTGGAAATGAGATATGATTAATATGGATTTCATTACAGGTTTGCCTCGTACATTGTGGAAGTTTGATTCGATATGGGTTATAGTGGACAGGCTTACCAAATCAGCGCATTTTATACCAGTCAAGACGACCTATACAGCTGAGGATTATGCAAATTTGTATATGAAAGAGATAGTATGATTGCATGGTATTCCACTTTCCATTATATCAGACAGAGGAGCACAGTTCACAGCACACTTTTGGAGATCTTTTCAGCAGAGTTTGGGTACACATGTGAATTTGAGTACAGCTTTCCATCCTCAGACTGATGGACAAGCAGAACGTACTATTCAGACACTTGAAAATATGCTACGAGCATGCACGTTAGATTTTCAAGGCAGTTGGGATGACCATTTACCTCTTATTGAATTTGCGTATAACAATAGCTATCATTCAAGTATTAAAATGGCACCTTATGAAGCCTTGTACGGAAGGAAATTTAGATCACCAATTGGATGGTTTGAAGAAGGTGAAACTGCTTTACTTGGGCCAGATATTGTTCACCAAGCCATGGAGAAAGTTAAAGCGACCCAACAGCGGTTACAAACGGCTCAAAGTCGACACAAGTCATATGCCGATGTTAGAAGAAGAGGGCTTGAATTCGCCATAGGTGAATGGGTATTTTTAAATGTGTCACGATGAAAGGGGTAATGCGGTTCGGAAAGAAAGGAAAATTGAGTCCACGTTACATAGGCCCATATGAGATTATTAGAAGATTTGGGCAAGTTGCTTATGAATTAGCACTACCCCAGGAACTTTCCTCAGTCCATCCGGTATTTCATGTTTCGATGCTTCGAAAATGCATAGGAGATCCATCTCGTATTGTTCCAATTGAAGATGTCCAAGTTACGGAGGATCTTACTTATGAAGAGGTACCCATTGCTATTCTAGATCGGTAAGTAAAGAGATTGAGGAATAAAGACATAGTGTCACGCCCCGAATCCCATCGGGACATGATTGGCACCCGTAGCCGATAAGGCCCAAGAGAACCAAGCTTTATATGCGTATCAAGCAACCTCATCATCACGTAACAACATGAAAAACGAATAATGGAAAGCATGGAACATGTGACATTTATATATAAATATACATTTGAGAAACTTGGCCGTTGAGGCCATCAAAACAAGACTTCATGAGTCACCTTATATACATATACCCACATGCGTCTACAAAAGCCTCTAACAGATGCATTGACCAAAACAAACTAAAAGTCGGGACAAGTCCCCACTTTATACACCATGTACAATACCAAAATACATATATAAGTGAGACTCGGAGAAGCCCCGTACTAACTGGAGCTCACCAACGATCTGTAACAACTGGCAACCTACTGCGGAGGCCTACTAGTACCTGCGCCTGCAGCAAGTAAGGTAAATTCCCCAAGAGGGGTCAGTACGAGGAATGTACTGAGTATGTAAGACTCTAAGTAAACATCTGAGGTATAAGAGCTTTGATGAAAACAAGTACAAGTGAACATATTACATGAACAAACTACTATAGTATACGAGTGTGGGATCATGTGCATTACTTTCTTTTCTTCATTTCACATTACTTTACTCCTTCATCATTCATGTGATCATTAATCATATATGCCCGGGCCCAACTGATCAGTGGGAAATAACATTGGGATCGTCTCTAGCTAGGCTTATGCCCCTTTGAGCTGCCACCCATAAATCAATAAAGCAGGTTCGTCTCTAGCTAGGCTTATGCCCCTTTGAGCTACCCCGTGTATCCAATAATCATTCGGGATCGCCCCTAGCTAGGCTTATGCCCCTTTGGGTTGCCACCCGTTCTCAACAAGTGTTCATTACTTTAATTCTTTACTTTTGAGATTGATACTTTAACTTGTGAGAGATTGGTACTTTAGTGATTACAATGTTATAGAAACGTTGGAACATTATTGGAACATTAATCAATGAACATGAGTCATGTGAATTACATTTGATCAATGTATAAAGAACATGTGTGTAACAATGATTAACAACCGGGAATGGAATACCTTAGGACATTTCGGAATGGAACATGTGTAATGACAATATGACACTATATGCTGCAGAATGATACGGAAAGAGTAGACTTACATACCTTCCCTTCCAAGTATGAATAATGCACAAGTCTATGTACGAACACAATAGTCCAGCTTCTTCCTTACGTCTTACTCTACAATACAAATCCATATCGGAACTTACATTAGCAACTAGTCACTATAAAGGCGTACAAGACGACAATGAACCATGAAACTACCATATAACATCATGTCATCCCTTTACAATACAATCCATTGCATTTCCATATCGACAACACCATAACATTACCCACATTGACCAAAAGATCATGCCTCGTTAGCATTTCATACCACTTACCCCTTACACTTTTCCTTTTATCATTCCGTCGTAATTATTCCTTTTTGACAAAATATAAGCAATCATCCATACTTAATACAGTACAACACACCTCCATATGATGCTTTAAAGTCATTAAAACAACACCACAAGTTGATAATTACATCCAAAAAGGGTATCGGGGCTTTCGGGGATCAACTAGAGACGGAAGCATACAAAACCAAAATCTGGAGTGACCTGCGCTTCCACCTGCGCCGGCAGGTGGCTGACATGCACGTGCAGATGGCCTTTTGAAAATTTCAGGGCCTTCTGCGTTGGCATCTGCGCCCGCAGATGCCCTCGTCTGCGGGAGCGGATGCCCGTTTTGGTCTGGAATGACTTTTTTTGGGTCTTTTAAGGCCATGAATGGTACATGATCACAATCAAACATATTTGAACATATTTTTGATCATCGTAAACATCAACATTCATCCATGGTCTCACAACACATATAACGACACCCAAAACCACATTTCACGGCCAATACGGCACCAAAACCATAACCAATTTCACAATATCAATTCCAAATGTTATGCACAAGAATAAAACAAAGTAAGACTATAGTCACATCTCACATGTCAATCTTCATTACACCAAATTCATTCCCTTCAAAACCACAAGTTCATAGTCAATTTTACAAGACAAAACACCCTTCAATTTAGCAAACATGTACACTTCACTTCTTGTGAACTTCTCAATGCTCCACAAACATAACCAACATAACCAACATAGCATACACCATATATTATGAATAAAATATATTAATCCATCATAATAAACACTTACCAAGTCTTACCAATTGATGATCTTGACCCAAAGGAGAACTTAGGGCTCTTGAGAGCAAAAGGGAATTTTGTGGAAAAATCTAGAAATGTTATGAGAGTTTAATGGAATAAAAATCTGATTTTTCTCTATATATAGTCCCTCATGTCTCCCTTATCTTTTTACTTAGCATTTAATGCCATGTTGATTGGTCAAATAGACCAAAATGGAAGAATGGGTCAAAAATAACCCCTTTTGGGACATGTCTTTCTCATAATAATTGGGCCTCATTTAGGTCCCAATTGTGCAAGCCTTTAAATGCCCACAATTTAATACAAAATTCATCAATTCTCCCATGTCTTCATATTTCCATAAGTGTTACGGTTGTTAGCCAGACTTAGACACGTACGGGGTGTTACATTCTCCCCCCCTTAGAAACATTCATCCTCGAATGTTAGTGTTATCATCGCAATGATAAAGTAGACAATTACAAGTTTAGGATAATTCTTCATGTCATATTATAGATATACACTCAAAGCTTATAAATACTTACTTGTCATTCTTCTCTTTGAAATAGATGAGGGTACTTGGATTTCATCATTTCTTCAGCTTCCCAGGTGACCTCTTCTATTTGCTGATTTCTTCAAAGTACCTTGACGGAAGCAACATCTTTATTTCTCAATCTCTTCAATTGTCTATCCAGAATGGCAATAGGTATTTCCTCATAAGTAAGATCCTTTGTTACCTGTACATCATCGACAGGAGTAAAACGAGATGGATCTCCTATGCACTTTCGAAGCATTGACACATGGAATACCGGATGAACTGTGGAGAGTTCCTGAGGTAGCGCTAACTCATATGCAACTTGCCTAAATCTTCTAATAATTTCATATGGGCCTATATACTGTGGACTCAGTTTCCCCTTCTTTCTGAATCGCATTACCCCTTTTATTGGTGACACTTTCAGAAATACCCAATCACCTATGGCAAACTCAAGTCCTCTTCTTCTCACATCAGCATAGGACTTGTGTCGACTCTGGGCCGTTTGTAATCGTTGTTGAATCACCTTAACCTTCTCCATATCCTGATGAATAAGATCTGGCCTAAGTAAAAGTCTCACCTGCTTCAAACCACCCAATTGGTGATCTACATTTTCGTCCGTATAACGCTTCATAAGGTGCCATCTTTATACTTGAATGATAACTATTGTTGTAGCTAAATTCAATAAGAGGCAAATGGTCATCCCAACTGCCCTGAAAATCTAATGCACAAGCTCGTAGAATATCTTCAAGTGTCTGAATAGTACGTTCTGCTTGTCCATCAGACTGAGGATGGAAAGCCTTACTCAGATTCACCTGTGTCCCCAAACTCTGCTGAAAGGACCTCCAAAAGTGTGCTATGAACTGTGCTCCTCTGTCTGAGATAATAGAAAGTGGAATACCATGCAATCTTACTATTTCTTTCACATACAACTTTGCATAATCCTCAGCTGTATAGGTCGTTTTGACCGGTAGAAAATGCGCTGACTTGGTAAGCCTGTCCACTATGACCCATATAGAATCAAACTTCCACAATGTACGAGGTAAACCCGTAATGAAATCCATATTAATCATATACCATTTCCAGACTGGAAGATTGATACATTGGATATAACCTCCCGGTTTCTGATGTTCCACTTTCACTTGTTGACAGTTCAGGCATTGAGCAATAAATTCCGCAATGTTCTTCTTCATATTTCCCCACCAATACACTGTTTTTAAATCATGATACATTTTAGTAGCACCTGGATGAATAGAATAGCGCGAGTGATGCGCCTCGGTCATAATTCGCTTCCTCAATTCGTCTACATCCGGTACACATAACCTGCCTTGGCATTGGAGCACCCCTCCCTATGTAAGATCAAATGCCTTTGTCAAATTCTGCTGTACACTTTCATTTAACTGCAATAACACAGAATCTGCAAACTGCTTCTCTTTCACTTCAGTTATCAAGGAGGATTCTGCTGCATTCTGCACACTAACTCTATCATCTGAGGATTCAATAAGGCAAACTCCCAAGCTGGCTAACTGATATAGGTCTTTGATTATTTCTTTCTTTTCTGTCAGTTGACCACTAGTGTCTCCCATTGCCTTGCGACTCAATGCATCTGCTACCACATTTGCCTTCCCTGGATGGTATAAAATATCGACATCATAGTCTTTCAAAAGCTCTAACCATCTTCGTTGCCTCAAATTAAGCTCCTTCTGTTTAAAGATATATTGCAAGCTTTTGTGATCAGTGTAAATATCAACATGAACTCCATATAAATAATGACGCCATATCTTTAAAGCAAATACTACCGCTGCCAATTCAAGGTCATGGGTGGGATAGTTTCTCTCGTGTGGCCGCAGTTGCCGTGAGGCATAAGCTATTACCCTTCCATGTTGCATCAATACAAATCCAAGGCCAACCCCGGAAGCATCACAACACACTGCGTATCCTTCTGTACCTTTCGAAAGGATCAATACAGGGGTAGAAGTCAATTTATTTTTCAGCTCTTGGAAACTCCTTTCGCATGCATCATTCCACTGGAATTTAGTTGCCTTGTGGGTTAACTTTGTCAATGGTGCGGAAATAGAAGAGAACCCTTCAACAAATCTTCTATAATAACCGGCCAAACCAAGAAAACTATGAATTTTTGTAGGCGGCATAGGTCTTGGCCAGTTTTTCACTGCCTCAATCTTCTGGGTATCAACCCTTATGCCTTCATCCGATACGATATGACCCAAGAATGCCACAGATTTCAACCAAAACTCACATTTAGAGAACTTTACATACAATTTACGATCATGAAGAATCTGTAACACTTACCGTAAGTGATTAGCGTGGTCCTCTTGTGATCTCGAGTAAACCAAAATATCATCAATAAATACCTTCACAAACACGTCGAGAAATGGCTTGAATACCCTATTCATTAAATCCATAAAAACTGCAGGTGCATTTGTTAGTCCAAATGACATGACTAAAAATTCATAATGTCCATACCGTGTTCGGAATGCTGTCTTGGGTATATCTTCTTCTCTAACCCTCACCTGGTGATAACCCGATCTCAAATCAATTTTTGAAAAGCATTTCGCACCCTGTAATTGATCAAATAAATCATCAATTCTGGGGAGAGGATATTTGGTTTTGATTGTTACTTTGTTTAATTGCCAGTACTCAATACACATTCTCAATGTGCCATCTTTCTTCCGTACAAATAATACCGACGCACCCCACGGGGACATACTAGGCCTGATGAAGCCCTTGTCCAGCAAATCTTTCAACCGCTCCTTCAATTCACGCAGTTCTGCTGGAGCCATTCTATATGGAGGAATAGAAATAGGCTGAGTGCCTAGAATCACATCAATGCCAAATTCTACTTCCCGTTCTGGAGGTAAATCTGGAAGATCTTCAGGAAATACATCAATAAATTCATTTATCACCGGAACGGATTCAGGAATTAGTGACTTCGCTTCAGTATCATGCACTCTCACTAAGTGACATATATATCCCTTGGATATAATTTTCCTAGCCTTAAGATATGAAATAAATTTGCCTCTCGGTGCTCCCACATTCCCTTTCCATCCGAAAACATCCTTTTACGGAAAATGAAATTGTACTCTCTTAGCTCGGCAGTCTACCGTGTCATAGCAAGAGGCTAACCAATCCATTCCCATGATAACATCGAAATATAGCATGTCTAGTTCAACAAGATTGGCCAATGTGTCATAACCACAAACAGTAAATATACAATCACGATAAACTCTCTTTGCTATGATAGATTCACCAACCGGTGTCGTTACTTCAATTGACTTAACTAGTAATTTCGGAGTTCTTTTAAATTTTTCCGCAATCAAAGGAGTAACATATGATAATGTAGAACCCGGATCAATCAATGCATACACATTATGTGAAAATATGGACAAGATACCTGTGACCACATCCGGTGATGCCTCCGAATTCTGACGATCAGCTAGTGCATAAATACGATTCTGAGTTTCGCTGGAACTAGCTGCTCCTGTAGCACCTCTACCTCGTCCTATAGGCTGTGCTCCTCTACCTAAGGAAGGCACGGATGATGATGATGCAACAGCTGACCCTGCAGGTCGTGCTATACCACCCATGCTCCTCTGTGGACACTCTCTCGCCACGTGCCCTGGCTCACCGCAAAAATAACAAACATTTCTTCCAATCCGGCATTCACCTAAATGAAACTTCCCGCAGTGCTGACACGACTAGCTAGGAATTCCTGCTGTCTATGGACCTCGAACCATACCGCTGCGCCAGACATAACTGCCTCTAGACCCTCGAAATTGAGATAGAGTGCCTGCCGTGGAATAAGAAAATGAGGGTCTCGGCGGCCTGTTGAAGCTCCGAGGTCTAAGCTCTCCTTGGGACGCCATTGACTGTCCCATAGATCTAGCCCTCTTCGACGGCCCTTCGTCAAACCATTGTGTTCTTCTTCATTGTCTTTGATCTTCCATTTTCTGTGCAAAGGCCTGTATTCTATCTATGTCCATGTCCCTATTCAATGCAGCAATAGTGCAATCTCGGACCAAATATGGTTCCAATCTGTCCACATACCGGTGAACTCTGTCAGTCATCGTAGCTACCACATTCGGAGTATACCGGTCCAAGGAATTAAACTTGAGGCTGTAATCTCTAACACTCATATTGCCTTGTCGCAAATTCAAAAATTGGTCCGCACGAGCCTCTCGGACTTCATAGGGAAGATAGTGATCAAGGAATGCCAATTTAAATTCTTCCCAACTAGCGGGGAGTGCATCAATGCCCCTTGACCGTTTCCAATCTTCGTACCACAATATAGCTTCACCCTTTAATCGATAAGCCGCAAGCTCGACCGTTTCCACTCCGGACACGTGCATCACTTCCAAAGCCCTTTGGATTTGATCTATATAATCCTGCGGATCTTCTTTCGGGTCTGATCCAGTGAATGTGGGAGGATCTAATTTCAAGAAGTCCTGTGTTCTGCGGCTAGCTGCTCTTGCTGCGCTATCATCACCCGTCACTGGACCACCTTGTCCCTGAACCTGTGCAGCAACTATTAGAGTCAACATCTGCACTGCATCCTTTAAGTCCTGATCAGTGGTAGTATTTACTGGTGGATCTGCAGGTACTCTTCTTCTACTCGACTCTTCTGGAATAGACGGAGTGGAGGAAGCTCGTGACATAAATTCATTCTCAGCATCACCTTGATTAACTTGATCAGGTGGTGGTATACTGGTTCCTTCACCAGCAATTCTATCTATCTTCTTACTTTTTCCTCGACCTCTTTTTGTCATCGGCATTTTAACTATAAAAACAATTATCATAAGCAGATTAAATTCAACTTACAACACTGGCTCTATTGCACGATCTAGAATTGAAGAAGAGAAACAACATCCTAAATGTCCCGTAGCCTCCTACTTATAAATGTGGTGCACAACACATTGATAAGTAAGACTCTACTCAGACACGGCTTTGTAGACACCCTTAGAACGACCTGCTCTGATACCACTTTGTCATGCCCCGAATCCCATCGGGACATGATTGGCACCCGTAGCCGATAAGGCCCAAGAGAACCAAGCTTTATATGCATATCAGGCAACCCCATCATCACGTAACAACATGAAAGACGAATAATGGAAAGCATGGAACATGTGACATTTATATATAAATATACATTTGAGAAACTTGGTCGTTGAGGCCATCAAAACAAGACTTCATGAGTCACCTTATATACATATACCCACATGCGTCTACAAAAGCCTCTAAGAGATGCATTGACCAAAACAAACTAAAAGTTGGGACAAGTCCTCGCTTTATACACCATGTACAATACCAAAATACATATACAAGTGAGACTCGGAGAAGCCCCGTACTAACTGGAGCTCACCAACGATCTGCAATAACTGGCAACCTACTGCGGAGGCCTACTAGTACCTGCGCCTACAGCAAGTAAGGTAAATTCCCCAAGAGGGGTCAGTACGAGGAATGTACTGAGTATGTAAGACTATAGGTAAACATCTGAGGTATAAGAGCTTTGATGAAAACAAGTACAAGTGAACATATTACATGAACAAACTACTATAGTATACGAGTGTGGGATCATGTGCATTACTTTCTTTTCTTCATTTCACATTACTTTACTCCTTCATCATTCATGTGATCATTAATCATATATGCCCGGGCCCAACTGATCAGTGGGAAATAACATTGGGATCGTCTCTAGCTAGGCTTATGCCCCTTTGAGCTGCCACCCATAAATCAATAAAGCAGGTTCGTCTCTAGCTAGGCTTATGCCCCTTTGAGCTACCCCCTGTATCCAATAATCATTCGGGATCGCCCCTAGCTAGGCTTATGCCCCTTTGGGTTGCCACCCGTTCTCAACAAGTGTTCATTACTTTAATTCTTTACTTTTGAGATTGATACTTTAACTTGTGAGAGATTGGTACTTTAGTGATTACAATGTTATAGAAACGTTGGAACATTATTGGAACATTAATCAATGAACATGAGTCATGTGAATTACATTTGATCAATGTATAAAGAACATGTGTGTAACAATGATTAACAACCGGGAATGGAATACCTTAGGACATTTCGGAATGGAACATGTGTAATGACAATATGACACTATATGCTGCAGAATGATACGAAAAGAGTAGACTTACATACCTTCCCTTCCAAGTATGAATAATGCACAAGTCTATGTACGAACACAATAGTCCAGCTTCTTTCTTACGTCTTACTCTACAATACAAATCCATATCGGAACTTACATTAGCAACTAGTCACTATAAAGGTGTACAAGACGACAATGAACCATGCAACTACCATATAATATCATGTAATCCCTTTACAATACAATCCATTGCATTTCCATATCGACAACACCATAACATTACCCACATTGACCAAAAGATCATGCCTCGTTAGCATTTCACACCACTTACCCCTTACACTTTTCCTTTTATCATTCCGTCGTAATTATTCCTTTTTGACAAAATATAAGCAATCATACATACTTAAAACAGTACAACACACCTCCATACGATTCTTTAAAGTCATTAAAACACCACCACAAGTTGATAATTACATCCAAAAAGGGTATCGGGGCTTTCGGGGATCAACTAGAGACGGAAGCATACAAAACCAAAATCTGGAGTGACCTGCACTGGCATATGCGCCCGAAGGTGGCTGACATGCATGCTCAGATGGCCTTTTGAAAATTCTAGGGCCTTCTGCGTTGGCATCTGTGCCCGCAGATGCCCTCGTCTGCGGGGGCGGATGCCCATTTTAGTCCGGAATGATTTTTTTTGGGTCTTTTAAGGCCATGAATGGTCCATGATCACAATCAAACATATTTGAACATATTTTTGATCCTCGTAAACATCAACATTCATCCATGGTCTCACAACACATATAACGACACCCAAAACCATATTTTACGGCCAATACGGCACCAAAACCATAACCAATTTCACAATATCAATTCCAAATTTTATGCACAAGAATAAAACAAAGTAAGACTATAGTAACATCTCACATGTCAATATTCATTACACCAAATTCATTCCCTTCAAAACCACAAGTCCATAGTCAAGTTTACAAGACAAAACACCCTTCAATTTAGCAAACATGTACACTTCACTTCTTGTGAAATTCTCAATGCTTCACCAACATAACCAACATAACCAACATAGCATACACCATATATTATGCATAAAATATATTAATCCATCATAATAAACACTTACCAAGTCTTACCAATTGATGATCTTGGCCCAAAGGAGAACTTAGGGCTCTTGAGAGCAAAAGGGAATTTTGTGGAAAAATCTAGAAATGTTATGAGAGTTTAATGGAATAAAAATCTGATTTTTCTCTATATATAGTCCCTCATGTCTCCCTTATCTTTTTACTTAGCATTTAATGCCATGTTGATTGGTCAAATGGACCAAAATGGAAGAATGGGTCAAAAATAACCCTTTTGGGACATGTCTTTCTCATAATAATTGGGCCTCATTTAGGTCCCAATTGTGCAAGCCTTTAAATGCCCACAATTTAATACAAAATTCATCAATTCTCCCATGTCTTCATATTTCCATAAGTGTTACGGTTGTTAGCCAGACTTAGAAACGTACGGGGTGTTACACATAGCTTCCGTAAAAGTCCTTTGGAGAAATCAACAAGTTGAGGAAATCACATGGGAAGTGGAAGCAATGATGAAATCCAAGTATCCCTATCCATTTCAAATGGACGAAGAGGTTCAAAGTGCGGAAGTGGAACAATAACAAGTAAGTCTCCATGAGCCTTAAGTGTTTATGTATATGTATGCTAATGTAGAGATGCAATTGTTGTAATTGAAATGATATTGTTAACATTCGAGGACGAATGTTCCTAAAGGGGGAAGAATGTAACACCCCGTACCTTCCTAACCCTACTTGACGACATTTAATAATGTTTACTTAGGGGTCGAGAGCTACAAGCATGTATTTGGTAATGTTAAGGAGAAAATTGAATTTGGCCCTCTGCATGTGATTCAACTTTCATAGGAGGTGTTTTGTGCTTTTCGTGAAACATTTTTGGGGTTCAAAAAGAGGCTAAGAGGACCTCTAAACAAAGGATATTAAGGTTAAGAAGTGAGTTAGAGAATAGGATTTGAAGTATCTAACCAAATCCGTAAAGAAAAGTCGAAGCACAAAAAAAAAATCCAGTACCACAGGAGGTGCTAGGCGCTGGTTCTGGTGCCCAAAACAGAAAGCTTTTAAAGCTCAGTGCCCTGGTGGGCGCCAGGAGCTGGCTGGGGCGGCCAAACCAGCAATGCTTCCAAAATTTGTTCTAAGTGTCCAAAGGTGCCCGGGGACGTACCGGGCCGATTTTTGCCACGTTTCTTCTACAACCACGAGTATATACATGAAATGAGTAAGGTATTATAGTGGTGTGATAAAATTACTCGAGAACAAATTTGGCATCAAAATGACGGTTTTACCCTTGTGGTCAAAATGAGCCATACATGGCTAGAATCACTTGTTTTTGGGATTGGGGCTACGGATATGAATAGCGTGAGTGGGAATATTGTTGTGACACTTATGAGATGATTTAAACATGAGAAATTATTGATTTTATTGGGTTAAGTGATTTGGGCTCAATAAAAGCCCAAAATGGGGCAAAAGACATGGGTCACATGACCCAATCTTCTATTGACTAAGTCAAATATTGCATTAAATGCCAAGAATGGATAAGGATGACCCAAGGACTATATATAGACCAAAAAATCAGATTTTTATTCAATTGGAACTCTCATGTTTTTCTAGATATTTTCTCCAACATTCTCTCAAACCCTAAAGAACTCAAAGACAATTTTGGAGCAAGATCATCACTTTTCAAGCTTGGGTAAGTGAATATTGTTATGGATTAATATATTATATGCATGAAAGAGTATGTAAATCATGTTGGTTGTTCTTGAAAATGTTGGACATGGTACTTTGTGTTTTTGTATAAGATTTGTGATCTATGGGATTCAAGCTTGAATTAGGACTTGTGCCTTTGATGAAAAAGCATGGTATGGATAAAATATGAACATGTATGGTGTTATTTTGTTATTAAACTTGTTATTTTTCTATAAGTGTAAATTGGGGGATTTTGGCCGATATGTGCTATGAGGTGTATTAAGGTAATTTGATGGTTCATTTGTGATATGGTGTGGATAAGAAAGTGTAAAGGAGAAGTGTTGTGGTGAAATGTATTGATTATCATGTATTGGTCAATGTATGGAATATTGGGGGATTTTTGGAATAATAATTTCATCAATGGTTTTGTCAAGGGGAAATGGCATGTTTAAAGGCAAACATGTAACTCATTGATGTTATATGCATTTGTAAAGTAGTTGATGGTTAATGTGAATCCCATTATATATTTGTGTTGTAGAGTGACACATAAAGAAGGAGCGAGACTATTTTATGCACCTCTAGGATTATATATTCCTATTGCGAATACAAGGTATGTAAGGTTACTCTGTCCGTATCTTTATGCGGCAAATAGTATTCACATTGACATTACGCTTGTCCCATCCCGAAATGTGCTAAGGTATCCTATATGCAATTATCAATGGTCATTATCATATAGTTCCTACTCTTTGATCAATTGTGAATCTCATGTCTTATATTCATGAATAATGTTCCAAAATCCCAACAAGGTTGTGTTCCAATGTTCCAATAGTGATTATACTCATGTCTCTTGTTCATGGATTATTGTCCGATGGTTCTAATGGTGTTATGGTGCTAATAATGTTATGTTTCTCACTATGTTTATTCTCATGTCTCTCACTCATTGGTTAATGATCCAAAGTTTCAAGTAAAGTTATGACTAGTATTGTACCAATCTCAAAGTAAAGATTTAAGTAATACATATGTGGTTAATGATCAAGTAAGGGTGGAAGCTTTGGGGGTAAAATACCTAGCTCAAGCCGATCCCAAATCAGGGGGCAGTCCTAGGGGCATAAGCCTAGCTCGGACCGATCCTAACAGGGGGCAGCTCTAGAGGTAATAACCTAGCTAGAGCCGACCCTGAAATGTTGTATGGGTGGCAGCTCTAGAGGTACTAACCTAGCTAGAGCCAATCCCGATATATACATGGATTCATAGGGTTGCAGCTCTAGAGGCATAAGCCTAGCTTGAGCCGATCCCAACATAACATGATGTTATGTTTAAAACCCACTGTTTAGTCGGGGCCCGGGTATCACAAGTCACAAGCAAATACGAATAATCATGGAATTAAAGATACAAAGAAGGTAACGAAAGCAATATACATGGTTTCCAAAGTACAGAATAGTGACTCATCTACATTGTGACTTACCTATATTGGTTATACATTTGAACTTGAGTTCTTTGACATATTTACATATCTTACAAGTTTCATATGGCCTTACATACACAGTACATTCTTCGTACTGACCCCTCTTGGGGAATTTTCCTTACTTGCTGCAGGCGCAGGTACTAGTAGGTCTCCACAGTAGGTTGCCAGTGTTGCAGATCTTTTGTGAGCTCCAGTTAGTTCGGGGCTACTCTGAGTCACAGTTGCACATATGTTTTGGTGTTGTACATGTTGTATAAAGAGGGGACTTGTCCCGACTTTTGGTTCATTTTGGTCAATGCACTTGTTAGAGGCTTTTGTAGATGGATGTGGGTGTATAAATGTAAAAGGGATATGTCGTTTTTGACTTGGTGGCCTCAACTGTCACGCCCCAAATTCCCATTGAGGCGTGATTGGCACCCGAAGCCGATATGGCCCGAGAGAACCAATATTTGCTCATGAACCTTCATATGCATATTCTCGTATAGATCTCATTAAACCTTATGCACCTATGCGGAAGACATGATCATGGAACATATGCTATATATATATATATATTAATAAAACTTGGCCGTTGGGGCCATTAAGTCAAAACGAACATTTATCTCTTACATCCACATACCCACATATGTCTATAAAAGCCTCTAACAGATGCATTTACTAGACCAACTAACAGTCGGGACAAGTCTCCGCTTTATACAATATTTACAATATTAAAACAAATATACAACTATGACTTAGGAGGCTCCGAACCAATTGGAGCTCACCAAAACTCTGCAAATGATCCACAGTCTACTGAGGAGTTCTACTAATGCCTGCACCTGCAACATGTAAGGTAAGTCCCCCGAGGGGGTCAGTACGAAAAATGTACTGAGTATGCAAGGCTTATAATAAATAGCATCATACATGAGAATGTCAATAGAATAAAATATGAGAGAATAATCAATGTGGATCAAGATCATTTTATGTAACATCTTTTATAATTATAGTCCTTCAAGTAATTTACCTTCACTCAAGAGACTTGCCTCTAATAGGTTCTTCTATACCCAAGAGATTCGTTCTTTCTTCTCTATTCATTACCGCTATTGTTCATCTACTTGGTTAGTAGGTTATAACAGAATAACACTTCATCCACATACATCCACTCTAGTGGTGGGGGTAACAACATAACATACATCTACTCTCTTAACGTACATCCACTCTATTGGTGGTTTTAACCTACATCCACTCTATTGGTGGTTTTAACCTACATCCACTCTATTGGTGGGGCAACATACATCCACTCTCATGGTGGGGCAACATACATCCACTCTCATGGTGGGGTAACGTACATCCACTCTCATGGTGGGGTAACATACATCCACTCTCATGGTGGGAGAACATACATCCACTCTCATGGTGGGAGAACATACATCCACTCTTTGGTGGGAGAACATACATCCACTCTTTTGTGGGAGAATATACATCCACTCTTTGGTGGGAGAACATACATCCACTCTCATGGTGGGAGAACATACATCCACTCTTTGGTGGGAGAACGTCCATCCACTCTTTGGTGAGAGAACATACATCCACTCTCATGGTGGGAGAACATACATCCACTCTTTGGTGGAAGATATTGATATATCAACTTATGACATTAAGGACCATGGCACTAATTGAACACACAAATATGCTTTACCTTACTCTTATGCTTCATGAGACTAATACCTTAACTTATGAGGGATAGATACCTCCTTCGTTAATCTTATGAGATCTTATCTAAGTATATGATACCGGACCTCCACCTTCGGTGGGCTATACTAAATAACAAAGCATACTATTGAGACGATTCCATATTAAACTTATACCCGCTAGAATGTAATCCATACTCCATGAAACATAAAGCAACCATGCGCATTACCTCTTTGCAATCTTATACCCTTTACTAGGTTATGAGAATGACACGTTAAGGATCATGACATTAAATCACACACTTATATACACATCTCACTTCACTCCTTCACTTCATGAGATTGACATCTTTACTTATGAGGAATAATTTTACTAACTCGCACATCACCTCTCTTGTTACTTTTATACGATTGGTCCTCTTACTTATGAACAATTGGTACAAGGATAATCATCATACTATAGGACTTTGGAACAAGACATAATCGGAATAATGCTATTCAAACTAAACAAGCTCTCTTTACCTCATTACTTCCATTGAGATAGTTCTCTTAGAATTTACAATGTTATGACATCTTTGGAAATTCCAATCAATGACTAAGAGATAAGTGAATCATCATTCATCTAAGAATAGGATACGTATGAATAACAATATACGTCAACCTGATTTGATATACTTCAAGCCTCTCGGAATTGAAACAAGTCCAATGTCAATATGAACAACATGTTGCAGAAGGATATGGAAAAAGGAACCTTACATACCTTGTATTCTTAATACGAATACACAATCTTAGACGTGCATACAATATTCCTGCTCCTTCCTTATGTTTCTCTCTACAACACAAGTTCATAACGAAACCAACATTAACCACCAATTACCTTATAATGGTATACAACAACAATAAGTCACATGTTTAGCTTTAACATGTCATTCGCCTTTGACAATACTATTTATGAAATCATCATACCAATAATTCCACAATATTCCATACATTGACCAACACATGATAACCAATAGAATGTCACACCAAACTCATATTTTACACTTCTCCATCACCACCACATCACAATTATTTGATCAAATGACTTCAATACACCTCACAACAACAAATTGGCCAAACTCCCATAATTTACACTTATAGAAAAATAACAAGTTTGGGACCATAATAACACCATACATGTTGTTATTTTATCCATACGATGCTTTTTCATCAAGACCACAAGTCATAATCCAAGTTACAATCCCATGGATTTCACATCTTTTACCAAAACACAAAACACCATATTCAACACTTCCAAGCATAAAAAACATGATATACATAATCTCTCATGCTCATAATATGTTAAAGTAAAAGAATAAGCACTTACCCAAGCTTGGAAAATGGTGATCTTGCTCCAAAAATGACTTAGGGTTTGAGAGCCCAAAAGGGTGGTCTTGATAGTTCTAGAGAAAAAGATAGAAAAGCATGTGTGTTATTGTATAAAAAAATCTGATTTTTGACTCCTTTTATAGACCTCTAAAGTCATTCTTAGCCACTCTTGGCATTTAAGGCTTAGTCAATGGAAGAATGGGTCATTTGACCCATTCTTGGCCCATGCATTCTTTCACATTTTGGGCCTTTTATGAGCCCAATTCACTTATCCCAATAAAATCAATAATTTATCATGTTTAATTCATTCTATACGCATTACGACAATATTCCCACTCACGGGATTCACACTTGTAGCCTCAATTCCAAAAACAAGCAATTCTAGCCACGTTTGGCTTATGTTGACCTTAAGGGCAAAACTGTCATTTTGACTCCACATTCGTTCTCGAGTAATTTTATCATACCAATATAATATTTCACTCATTTCATTTATATTCTCATGGTTGTAGAAGAGACATGGCAAAAATCGGCTCAATACGTCCCCGGGCACCCTTGGGACTTAAGAAAAATTCCAACTTTGAAAAGTGACCAAACCCAGCGTGGCACGCCCTTGGGCGCGCTAGCTTGCTGCCTATGGGCACAAAAATTTGGCCCAAAGCGGCGTGGCACGCTCCCCATCGCGCCCCTACCTTAAATTTTTTTTTTTTTTTTTTTTTTTTTTTTAACTCTCAAAACTAAGGTAAACATGTACGGGGTGTTACATCAACGGTCAAGTTTCGCATATGTATATATTTATCATGCTACATGAATTCCATTATTGGTGCCTATAGCTATTATGTGATTAGGGGTTTCTTATAGCATGCATACGATTGAATAGAGACAAAGCTTGGTTCTCTCGGGCCTTGTAGGCTACGAGTGCCAATCCATCCCGATGGGATTCGGGGCGTGACAACAAATCACAATAAAGTCCTTACCTTCAACTAGAAAGGCAAGAATGGGAGTTGTGGTCAAAAGGGACTTGAGCTTTTTAAAGCTCTCTTTGCACTTGTTACACCAGACAAACGACACCTCCTTCTAAGTCAATCTTTTCAAATGAGTAGCAATAGAGGCAAAGTTCTTGACAAACCTGTGGTAGTAAATAGCAAGACCCATAAAATTATGAACCTCAGTCACAAAGCTAAGCAGAACCCAACTCTTGACAACCTCAATCTTCTGGGGATCTACGATTACCCTTTTCTCTGAAACCACATACCCAAAAAGGCCATAGAAGACATCCAAAATTCATAATTAGAGAACTTAGCTTAGAGTTGCTTCTCTTTCAAAATCCCTAAAACAATACAAAGATGACCTACATTCCTCATTACTCTTGGATTAAACCAAAACGTCATCAATAAAAACAATCACAAACGAATTCTAGAAAGATTTGACAATACCATTTATCAAACTCATGAATGTTGTTGGCGTATTGGTTAACCCAAAGGACATCACTAAGAACTCGTAATGCCCATACCGAGTCCTTAAAGCTATCTTGGGTATGTTCTCAGGCCGAATCTTTAGTTGGTGATTCCTTGACATCAAGTCTATCTTAGAGAAAACTGAAGCGCCCTACAATTGGTCAAAAAAACCATTAATTAGGGGAAAAGGATACTTATTCCTGATGGTAACCTTATCAACTGCTTGTAGTCAATACACATTCTCATGCTACCATCCTTTTTTCTTAACAAACAATAATGGAGTACCTTAAGGAAAAGAATTGGGATGAATGAACCCTTATCAAGTAACTCTTGCAACTGAGTCTTGAGTTCTCTCAACATAGTAGGAGCCATTCGATAAGGAGGAATAGAAATTGGGTGAGTGCCCAGCTCCAAATCAATGTAAAAGTTAGTGTCTGTCACGATTCAGAAGCATACCAGGCAGGTCAGTGGGAAATAAATCCTGAAACTCTGACACTACAGGAACTGGCACAATTGAAGGTACCTCTTCACTAACATCCTAAAGATGTGCCAGATAGGCCAATCACCCCCTCCCAATTAACTTCTTAGCTTGAATAAAAGATATAACTTTCATAGGTCTAAACTTATACACACCTTCCTGTTCTAACTTAGCCATCCCAGGCATCTCTAAGGTCACAATATTAGTTTTAAAGTTTAGAACAACATGATACAAAGACAGCTAAGTCATACCCAGGATGATATCAAAATGAAGCATATCTAAAATTACCAAATCTACCCAAGTTTGGAAACCCATAAACAAAACAGAACAAGTACGATATAGTTGAGTCACTACCATAGAGTCTCCAATTGGAGTAGATACATACACATGTGAGTCAAGCATATCACAAACCATGTCTAATCCTAAAGCAAATTTAATAGATACATAAGAATAAGTAGAATCTGGATTAAACAAAACAGTGGCCATCCAGTCACAGATGAGAATAGAACCTCTAGTGACACCATCTGAAGCCTCTGACTTAGATTTGCCTGCGAAGGCATAATAATGAGCTTTATCATCAATCTAGGAAACTTCTCTAGTACGCTACACCATGTCTCACCCTATATTACCACCATATCAATTTCTACTATGGCCACCCTGATTATTACCCCGTTCATCCTGTAGTAGACCTCTACTATTACCTTTGCTGCTTATGCCATTGGGAACCACAGGTCTGGTCTGTTGCTGCCCCTGAAAACTAGCCTGTATATGAGGACATTCGTTCTTGAAGTGCCACAAAACACCATAAGTATAGCAACCTCGATCTACAAAAGGCCTACTAGCAGAAGAATACAGAGCCCTTGGCTTCTCACAAATGAGGATTGCTGAGTGGTCCAGGATGGATATACAATAGATGCTGGCAAAGCTGACTGAATAGGGAAAGCTGGATAAGCTTGATGACCATAACCCCTAGAGTAAGAACCATTGAAGTTACCCAAATTTAAGGACTTCTTTGTTATAACCTTGTTTTGGCCAACCTGTTTGACTCCTTCTACCTTCTTCACATAATTAGCAATATCATCAAAAGTCTTTCCAGTAGAAGTCATCTGCACTGCCAAAACCTGCAAGTCAGTGTTCAAACTTTCATAAAAATATAGATCCTCTCCTCTTTGATACCAAGCAACTAGTAGCATAACGGGATAGTGCATGAAAATTAGCCTCGTAGGTTGTTGATAACGCTCAAATACACTCTCGATTATGAATGTGCGCAGTTGTTAACAATATATTTTACTCAACTAGGAGTAGGGGTGGAATCCACAGGGAATGAGAGTGTTAGTTTCACTCTTAAATGTCACAATCTACTCTAGGCTCACACGCAGTGTCAAAATTAAGCATAAAAGTAAAATGGGGGATTGTCTGAACCACTTTTTAGTATCAAGTTAATAGTATCAATGTTTGGTTTGCCAAAGTGAAATACAACGAGATTGTATTCAATTGAATTAAAACACTTGGGGTTATGCCTTCTTGAGAATGATTGTATGTGTGGGTAAGTGAAAATACACCTAGGATTCAATTGCTAGTTATGATTAGGCATGACTTTAGATATTGGAAATGATTTTTCAATCCATAACCAAATTTCACATGGGCTTCTCTCGAACACCCAAGTGTCTACACTTACTAAACAACCATTAGCCTCGAAGTGGATAATCTATCACTAGCATTACCACTTAAATGAGTGTAACTCAAGTTTCATTAGCTAAATCTCATCGCTCTTGTATCCCCTTTCAAGCAATACAAGAGATCCAAACATAGACTAAGTTTGCAACCTCAATCTACAGGTTAAGACAAAGAGATTTAGCTAAAATTATAACATACAATCTAATTCAAAGGTAAATAATCACTACCCACACACAATCACTACTCAATAATGCATAACCCCAAGTATGGAAAATTAGCTACTCATAACGAAGGAAATAGAAATTATACCAAATTCTTCTTCCATATCCACCAAAGAATCCAAATGTTTCACAAGAAAACTCTAAATTCCAAGCTTAGAGTAGTAAATCCCAAAATTAGGATTTGATTACAAGCTCAAGCATACCCAAAACTAACATAGATTTTGTTTCCAATGACCAAAAAGGCTTGAATAGCATTAGGAAAAATGGGCCATAATATTATAAAAATGCCACCACTTGGCAATTCGGCTGAGCAAAATCCATCGCCGAACAAGATGGCGATGCATCAAATTGTACCTGGCTCACCGATTTGTCAACATGGCATGGTCCAAGGCTTGGCTTCTGTTTCTTTTAGCGATGCAAGACTTGGTTCGCCGATTGGCTTGGCGATGCGCCCATATGTCTATTACGTCGTTGTTTTGTTTCTCTTTTTCTTGGTCTTTTTCTATTAGATTTGGAGATGGAGATGCTCAATTAACAATCTCCCACTAACTTCGATGATGTACCAAAGTGTCTCTTTTGTGTCTTTGTGTAATTTTTGCTTCATTCTTCCATCTTTTTGCCTCTTTTTGCTCCTTTTTGCTATTTTGACCACTTCTAGGCCTTTACCCTGAAATCAAACCAAATCACCATTAAAAATGCTTCACTTTAGCATTGAGGACATGTTTTCTTTCTGATTAAAGGGAAAATGAGGTGCAATTTACCGACTCATCAACACCCCCAACTTAAACTTTACTCGGTCTCAAGTGAATCAATGCACATACAAAAAAACAACCAATGCCTACAAATAGTACAACTTAGGAGCTTAGACACACACTTCTTTAATGAAAACACTTTTCCCTCACAATTTTGAAAACCAAGGCCCATGTTTATCCTATCAAGATCTCAATTTTTCAATAACAAGCATCAAACGTTGGCTAAATATTACCAAGCCAAGCACATGCTCATAGTCTTCAACCAACATTGAAGAATACTCAAGCATGACAATTAAGCACCCTCACATAAAGAATTCCCCTCCCTAAAAAATGATAATCAACAACTCTAGGCACTTACACAAATCACTCACTCTCAAAAAGAAGATCAAGAACACAATTACCACACCATAGACTTGCCTATAAGCTCCATTCCACCACTTTAAAGCATGCAACTTTGAAGATCAACTAGGTCTTTGTTTGGCTTGTAGCGTAGGCTATGGGTAAGGTAGGGAGGGTTAAGGTTAGAGTGACTCTACCTCAACAAAGCATTTAGAGAGACCTCAATCCATCTATTTTTTCAAGGCTAGGTCTTTAAAACACTTTTAGGACAATTCTTTCAAAGCCTTTTAAACTATTTTCCTTTTTCTATCCTTTGAAAATTTGAATAACTACAAATATTTACAACAAGAACGAAAATATAACTTTTTTTAATATATATATCAACCAAGGATACAAGGAAAATTGGAAGAGGGTGTTTGCGGTCCCCATATTTATGAACTACTGACCACATGCAATTCTGAGGTCTTCTCCACCCCCAACTTAGGCTTTTGGCCTTGTAACAAGGCTATTCAAGAAAATAGGTTCCAAGGCTCAATAGGGGACAAAATTAGTCACTCTACTTACCAAGGGATGGCTCAATTTAGGTCACAAAGGGTGGTTTGCTTTTAATTAACGACCAAAGATCATATCTCCAATATGCACTCTTTGTTTTCAAAATGGAGCAACCGAGCAAGTTCTAAGTGGACTTGATACATAAGATCAAATCAAGACCTTTTCCGCACGCGGTACTCAATCGCATACTCAAAGTACGCTTCCTGAATTGTCGTACCACATTCATAGCACATATCATGGAAGGTATTCAAGTAGCCAAAATGAGATGAGAGTTTTCACAAGAATAAGGGCCTAACTAGCTTAACTAGGCCAATGGAAATTTTTAAAGATGGGCATATTTTTGAAAAATTAGACATACATCACAATGAAAAATGAATTCGAAAATTGTACATCTGAAATATCTACCCAAGTGTACCATTTGAGTCAAAGTGTTCTATTGCTAGTACACTTTCTTCTTGAGAATACATGCTAAAATGAATTTTTATTTGCAATGAAACTACATCTACTAACCGAAAATCAGAATGAGATAATAAAGAGATAGAAACCACTTATCACACCTGAAATAGAATCTCAAAACACCAACATATAAAATAAAATCCAAAGCACCAATATCTAAATATTACAACCTGAATAAAAATAAATATGAGTATCCAACTATCAATCCACGCACCGAAACAAAAGTCAATATCTAAAATGTATCAAGAGAACTATGCACCAATATTACAGATCCAAATAAATAACCTCTGCATCCCCAACTAAAATGTATGCATTGTCGTCAATGCAATAGGACTAGATAAAGTAAAGAGACAGAGAGTGAGGGTCCCCCTGAATGTGGCTAAGCCTGAGGCGGTGAATGGCTCACCAAAGTGGCCACTGTCTGGGTATTAGTTCTCTACTCAAATCCATCTGAGCTAGAGGTCCCGATCAGTGAAGCCTTGCAAATCGACCTCTCCATAGTGGCAGTAAGTATAGAATCCTCAGTTTCCTGTTTGTCAGTTTGCTTTGCTACCTGTGGATCAACTTGAATACCAATTTGTCTCTCGTCCTCAAAGAATGTATCAATCTCAGCATTGTCCACCGCATCATCCGGAGTAAGGTCAGAGTCATCCACCCCCTATTCCTCAATCACTGGCGTAGTCTCACGAATAGGTGCAGACTCTGGGGCTGGTGTCTCAAATGAAGCTCCCCATAACAAGTCACATCAGGGAGTTGGAGCTTATCAACCTCACCCTACATACTAGTAATAACCTCTGGTGGAACAGACTACTAAGGGGCACTCAACTCATCCAGCTTCTTCCCAAAAGGCCTCAAAGTATACCTAAAACACCACATCTTCTCATGTACCAGATCTATAGAAGCTCTCAAAGCATTAGCAATTATGTCTGAAATATCTCTCTCAAGTCGAGCCGACCTAGCATCCCCTGAGTAAGCCAGCTGCCCTATCCTAATGATATCAGCCTGACTCAATGGGGCCCTCGAGAAATACACAATAGTGGATTGCTGAGAAGTGGAACCACTAGGTCTAGGTGGCTGTGACGATAACCCTATAGCTAAAGCAGTAGTAGCGGAAGTAGGAGGAGACTCAGGGGTGGTGGAATATGGAACAGACATAGGAGTGGGTTGGCTGGCACCACTATCAATTAAAGTCAAACCAATCACCGGGTCACCATCCTTGCGGGCTTTCTTCTTTCTAGTCTTATCAACCGATTCTATCCTCGTAATATCAACTGTAGAAATAGGGGTGTACTCAAAATCCTTTTTCTTATTGAACAACACTTTTCACAGTGACATAACTCAGTAATCAAGTAAGGGAAAGCCAAAGAAGTCTGCTTCTGCTGAGCTCGGCTAGCAATGTCAAGGACTATGACCGATCCTAAATTCAAAGCCTCTTTGGCAATGATTGAGCCGATAAGAAGCTCTCGGGGACTCATGAGAATAGACTGAATCTGGGAGGAAGATATGTTGCTACAAACAAAACTCAACCAATACTGAGCTTCTAAGTTAATATTTGTCTTATAGATTGGTAAAGTGGGATTAAGCCACATGGCCATGACATCACTTAGTAACAGGGCTAACCAAGCCCATACATCCTCCTCCGGGTCTTTCTCTTGAGAAGCAAGGTAGTGCTCACAGATCTTCTTACAACCCAACACCTCATGAATTGTCTTCGCATCACAAATCACATCAACACCTCTAAACCTCACAACATCTTTTATCGATCAAGGACCTCTCTTCTTCTTTTCCAGCAACAACCTTATATATGCATCATAAAACTCCCTAACATAAGTCTCAATAAAAGGTTTGAGGGGTTCAGTGAATACCTAAAAATTATGCTATTGAAGTGCCGAAAGAATCCTAGGATATTTTCCCATGAGACCATGCAAGCTCAGATTTTGCTCCTCTATGATAGTGCATTGATTTTTTGCACTTTGAGATGGTTCAGAACATGTTGACCTCCATGAGGGTGCATGAAAGGTGCAGCTAAAGTGGTGAAGGACTGCTCCACTCTAATTATTTTCATCGATGCTGGTTCAGGAGTGCGGAGAGGTGCATGAATGGGTGTGGTGTTGCCTTCCTTTGAGGAATTAATTTCGTCTCTCTCATAGTTTGAGCTATATTTTGAACTTCTTTCCTCAATAACCTGGGCCTTAGACTTACCCATATCATCCCTCTTATGCTTAGTAACCTTCTTGGGCCTTTCGCTCTCTCTAATCATGACCTTTTTGCCCTTCTTGAGATGGGAAAAAGGGAATTGGTTTGTTTCTTAGAGACACGCTTCATCCAAGGCATTCCTGCACATAAGAGTAACAATGGTCTTAGCTGGTATTAGCAAAACAACATAATTTTCAAATCCCAGGTATGCATTACTGAGCAAACCGGTGCATCATCAATCAGATTGGTGATGTAAGGGGTTATCGCTGAAATGGACAGAAAATTTAGGGAAAAATTGGTAAGGTAAAGTGGAAAATCAGTGATACTCCTCGAGCATCGCCGATTCACTAAGGCATTTCCAATTCGCACCTAAGTTAGTGTAACAACCCGTACATTTCTGAACCTATGTTATTAACGTAACATTTATAGAATTATTTAAACATGAGAGAGTTGGTATATTATTCATGGAAGTTATTGGGTTAAACAAACCTTGTGCAAATGGGCTCAATTTAAGGCCCAAAATTAAGTCATAAGACATGGCCCAAATGGGAAAAAATGACCTATTCTTCCTTTTGACCAAGTAAATCATTCATTATTAATCAAAGTCACATTAAGGATAAGATTAAAAGGACTATATAAGGTGGAAAATCAGATTTTATTCATTAGAGACACACATGCCATTCTAGACTTTTCCACAAAAAGAGATATTTTCTCTCTACTCTCAAACCCTAAGGTGACCACCTCTTTGGACAAGATCATCACTTTGAAAGCTTGGGTAAGTGTTTAATCTTATGGTTTAATAAATTATATGCTTAATATGGTGCATAAATCATGTTGGTTATGTGGGCAAAGTGTTGGACAGTTCACTATGTGTAAACTATCTACTTTTGCAATCGAAAAAGGGTTTTGCCTTGTAAACTTGAAAATGGACTTGTGGTCTTAAAGGAGGTGAATTGGATGGATTAAATATAACTATGTATAATGTTTTTATGTAACTAACTTGCTTTCTCCTTATGTATAACATTTGGAATTGTTGTTGGGAAATTGTGCATGGAATTGGTGACATATTGAAAGAAAAATGTAGTTTGGTGATGTTTATGTGCGTTGTGAAATCATGGTTGTTCGTTGGAATCTAAGATGATCTAAAATATTTTAATAGAAGCTTAGTTATGATCATGGACCATTTATTACAAAAAAGGACCGAAAAGAGACCCTTTTTGGTCGCACTAGGCATCCCCCATCGCGTCTGGAGAACCTGCGGGCGCAGGTGCCAATGCAGGTAACTCTTTACACTACCAAGTGTCACCTGCGGCCATACCTCATCCACTTGCAAGCGCAGGTGGCTTCGCAGGTCAGCCTAGAAGTTCATTTTGCATGTTTTTATCTCTCTTTGACCCCCCTCCCAAAGCCCCTATACCCTTCATGGATACAATTATCAACTTATGGTACCTTTTGAATGAATTTAAAGGAGTATCCCAGAGGTATTTTGAATGGTATCAATTATGGATTGTTTTTAATGTGTTATTGTGAAAGCTATCGAGTGACTTGACGGAGAAAAGGTAACGTAGTGTTAATGAGAAAGTGTAAAGGATAAACTTGGTGTGAAATATTATTAGTTTATGATGTCTTGGTCAATGTGTGGAATATTATGGTATTGTTGGTATGGTGATGCAATAAATGGTATTGTAAGAGGGCTAAATGACGTTATATGGCAGTCACGTAATTCATTATCGTCTTATGCACTTGTAATGTAGTTAGTTGTTAACGTGAGCTCTGTGAAGTACTTGTGTTGTAGAGTAACACGTAAGGAAGGAGCTGGACTATTGTATTCATATATAGTCTTGTGTATTCATACTTGGAAGTGAAGGTATATAAGGTTACTTTTTCCGTATCCTTCTGCAGCACATTGTATTCACATTGACATTGTACTTGTTCCATTCCGAAATGTTCTAAGGTATCCTATTTCTGGTTATAACTCATGGTTCATCACATGTTCCTTATGCATTGATCAATTGTGATTCACATGTCTCATGTGCATTGACTAATGTTCCAAAGATCCCATTGTTCCAATAATTATATGATTCCAAAGTTCCAATAATGTTATGACTATCATTGTATCAATCTCTCAAAAGTAAAGAAATAAAGTAATGCATAGTTGTTGGTTACAAGAGTATGGGTGGCAGCTCTAGAGGCATAAGCCTAGCTCGAGCCGATCCCGACGTCATTGGACAGGGGGCAGCTCTAGATACATAAGCCTAGCTCGGACCGAACCTGACAGGGGGCAGCTCTAGAGGTAAGAACCTAGCTCGAGCAAAACCTGATATATTGGTTTATGGGTGGCAGCTCTAGAGGTAAGAACCTAGCTCGGGCCGATCCCAATGGGTGGCAGCTCTAGAGGCATAAACCTAGCTCGGACCGATCCCAACATAACGTTATGTTATGTTAAGACCCACTGATCAGTTGGGTCCCGGGTATGACATAGTACAAGTGATGATGAATGAACAAAGAAGCAAAGAAAGTAACGAAAGCAATGTACATGGTTCCACTTATGCAGAATGAAGGTTTACTCACATTGATTATTTCACTTATACTTGATATCATTGACGTACTTATGTATTATACAGTTTCATATGGCCTTACATACTTAGTACATTCTTCGTATTGACCCCTTTAGGGGACTTACCTTACTTGCTGCAGGCACAGGTGCTAGTAGACCTCCACAGTAGGCTACGAGTCATTTGCAGATCTATGGTGAGCTCCAATTGGTTTGGGGCTTTCCGAGTCACATGTGTACATTGGTTTTGGTATTACGTAAATGTTGTATAAAGCGGGGACTTGTCCCGACTGTAGGGTGGATATGTACATGTATCTATTAGAGGCTTTGTAGACGTATATAGGAAGATAAAGGTAATAGATGTATGTCCATTTTGACTTAATGGCTCTAACGGCCAAGTTTCATATATATAGCATATGTTTCCATGACTTTTGCATAATTGCATGAGATATAATGATGTTTATACAGAGACATGCATATGAATGTACATGAGCGAAGATTGGTTATCTCGGGCCTCAATGGCTACGGGTACCAGTCCGCCCCGTTGGAATTCGGGGTGTGACAGTTAGCCAACCATTCTGCTACCTCCAACGACAAGGGGAGCCCTTCGGCAGTGTGCTATACAGTTCGACATATTGCCAAAGTTCACAACCCTTCACCAAATAGTCATCTCCCCCAAGATCCAAATTGCGACCCTTGTCCTTCAATGGCGATTTTTCAAACTTTTCGACCATGCGCACTCAAACTTCCCGTGTTTTATTATGCACCTAACTATACGATGATTTTTCCCTTAAGAATGGCATCACCCAATCTCACATGGGCAAAATCAGTCGATTTAAAGATCAATTTTACAAAAATATCAACTATTTACTTCAAACCCAAAGCAATATAGTTAAAAATCATGCCAACAATTTCTATTTTCAACACTCATAAATCAAAACTAAACATTATGCAAGTTTTCAATTATAAAAATGAATTAATCTATATATGCACCATGAATTCAACACAAAAACATTATGAACACTCAATTTATAAACAATTATAACTAATTTTTGCAAGAATGAACTCTAACCTTTTAAATTTTATGAAAAATTTAATGAAAAACTTTAAGAATAAGGACCCAAGGTGCTCGCGTGATGTTGGAATTGAAATTCAAAGAATTGAAGTGTGTGTGTAATGACCCTCCAAGTCATTTTCTACATTTCCACACTATTGCGATGTTTAGAGCTTTTCCATAGTTGCCCCAAGTCATTTATGACTTACTAGAGCCGACACCTCGGTTATCGGGCAATTCGTTTGGTTTTAAGAGCCAATTCCCTGTTTAGAAGTTTTCATTGTTCAAATTTAGGTATCGGGCCTAAACCTCAAATAAACAGCCTCGTATACCAATTATGACAGTTCCAACAGCTTTAGAACGTTAATTTTAGGCTAGGGGATGTTTTGTTTGGGTCCCAAGGCTCTCGAACTCATTTTGGTCTATTGGATGGAAATTAGTTAAAAATGGCCATTGAGTGTGGGACCCATACTAAGTGCTTGGGTAGGCATAGCTGGTGTGACCGCTTAAGTGGCCATTTGGTTGCTAAAGCAAAGGTTGTTAAAGCGGCCAATGGACTGCTTTAGCGGAAGCCCAAGTGTCCTTCTCTGTCGCTAAAGCGACCAAACTACTACTTTAGCGATAGTCGCTTAAGTGGCATTCGACCACTTTAGCTGTAGTCCCCTAGGCGTAAAAGACAGCTTAAGCGGTGCCTTACAACTTTAACGGTGACCGCTAAAGCAGCTACTGCTGCTATTTATGAGGGAGACCCAATTTTAGTCTATTTATTTCATTTCCAAATCCCTTAAAAACCTATAGAGTTTAGATAGGGTAAAGTGTGATCTTTGGGTGTTCTTGGTATGTTGGAGGGTTCGTTGGGGGCGTTTTCTCATCAAAATTTTTGTAAGTTTTTGTCTAATCCATTGATTTATTCTCCGATTTAACTTTAAATCCTTAATCACTTTGCGGGCTAATTTTGGGTTTGATTGTGCTCCAAATTTACCCATTTTTGAGGGTAAATAATCCTTAAGCTTAGAGGGACGTTTTGAAGATTTCAAAGTTGTGAATCCATAAGTGGGCCCCACATGAAAATTTTAGCTCAATTTTTAACTCAGAGCATTTATATGCAATATGGGTATTTTTGTTCCTGTATTAATGTGTAGATCATTATTTTGATAGCGTGACATCGTGCGGAGGCTTTTCAAAAGGGAAAAGCTCCGATTTAGTAAACTTTCTAGGGCTTCGTCGGCGTCCAGGTGGGATAGGCTTACTTTTCTCATAGATTGAGCTTTATTATGGTATTAGTATAGTATTATGCTAGAGTCATGTTGGAATTTATGGTTTGGTTGTATACTAGTGAAATTTGGAATATTTAACCGATTAGAGAGCCATTTTTAGGTAGAATTGACCCATTCATCTCTCCCTTAAATTAAATTATTGCCTTAGGACTTATTTAGACTTATTTAATACCTTATAATGGAACTAGAAAGTCTTCGTCTAATTTTGGGTAGAAATTACCTTAGTATGGACTTTTCGAGTTAGTAGCGGGCCTCGCAGGCCCTCTTTTAGGTCAATTATACTAATTAGCTCTTTGTAGACCTAGGAGGCCTTCTTTTTTCACCTTATGTATGATTTTGAATCTTGGAATGATCTAGTCGCCTTTCCAACTCTTGACTAGACTTATTACCTTTCATTTGATATAAAGACTTGTTTGAGTACGATAATTACTATTACTTATGATACTATATTCCTGGTTTGTGTCCGGCATATATGATACTAGAGTCTAGTTCGAGTCCAAAATTTGTTGGTCACTTTTGATTTTAAAGAACAACTCGAGTCCGGCATTTATGGTTTATTTATGATGCTTAGAGTCCAGATCGAGTCCAGCAATTATGGTATGAGAATATTCGGATATGATTTCGGTTGTTGGTTATTTTATACTTATTAGTGTTTATGTTTCTCCTATTGATTGTATCCATCGGGCTTATGGGGGCTCATTTGGGTTAGTCTTCTCTTATTTGCGCCTTCTGGGCTTATGGTGGCCCATTTAGGCTATAGTTAGCTTGCCTTACTCGATATTATTTATACTATTATTTATTTCTATCACCTAGAACATTATTTCAGGTTTTCCCTTTATGCCTTGACTTAGTTTATATTTTTAGAATTTTTAGATTTTATTTTACTCGTATTATGATTTAGCTCAGTCGACCGATGATGTCTACTGAGTACCCATTATTTTGGTACTCATACTACACTTCTGCACCTTTTTGTAATGTAGATCTGAGTACTAGTTGCCGCCACTAACGTTTTATCTAGCTTCTCTTGGGATTCTGAGATAAGGTGAGATTTAAGAGTCAAAGTTGATCCCCTCTCCTTCCTTTACTTTTGGACAGTCTTTAGTTATCGAGACTTTCTGTATATTAATACTTTTTAGTACTCTCATTTTGTATTTAGTGGCTCTTGTACCGGCTTTACTAGATCGTGGGATATGTTTTTTGTTCTTCCTCCATTCCATTTGACATTTATATTGTCGCATTCTTATTTATATTGCTTACAAGCTTATTGTATGCTTATTTTCGAGTATTTACTTTACCTTCCACCAATTAGCCCATTACTTGTCGTTCTAAGCTACGGTTTGGCTTACCTACTGGCGAGTTAAAGTAGGTGCCATCATGACTCCAAAATTGGGTCTTGACAAAATTTGTATCAGAGCCTATGTTCACTAGTACTGTAGGTACAAGAGCAAGTGTCCAGTAGAGTCCCACGGATCAGAGCGATGACGTACATTTCTTATCTTTGGGAGGCTATAGGGCAGTCTTAGGATGACTTCCTTTCTTTATTCATTTTGTGCGTCGAGTCTTTGTTGGTTTCTAAGGTTCTTATTGTTTCACTCTTTTGTATATGGTTAGGATGCGAGCTATGACGATCGGTGATAAAGACCCAGTGTCCGCTGCTAGGACACCTGCTAGAGGTCATGGCAGGCCCAGAGGTCGCGGCGAGGCTAGAGCTGCAGACGCAGCTACGGGTCAGTATAGAGAGCCTTCTCCAGATCCTATTATTTCTCCCGAGGCAGAGGTAGTTCCATAAGTTCCGCCACCCCAGCCATTCATGTGCTAGGATGCTTTGGTCTAGTTTTTGGGATTAGTTGGTGGTGCAATGTCTGATAGTACTCAGTTTGTGGATCAGAGTGGTATAGATGTAGGGGCACAGCCTGTAGCTGCGGATTCCAGAGTCGTAGTCCCTCCAGCATCGGTAGTTGCACAGACGGCAACTGCCTCACCAGCTATATTTACTGAGGAGCAGAAGATATTGGGCAGATTTCTGAGATTGACTCTACCTAGGTTTTTTAGGGCTCCAGGCGAGGATGCACTTGAGTTCTTTACTGCTTGCAAGGATAGGCTCTATAATTTAGGCCTAGTTGAGGCTTTGGGGTTGACTATACCACTTTTCAGTTGGATTTGGCATCTAAACATTGGTGGAGAGGTTATCTTGATTTTAGGCCAGCTGGATCTCCCCCTATGATATGGAATCAGTTCTCCGAGGCTTTCTTAGAGAAGTATATGCCTTGTAGTCTTCGTAAGTTCCTGAGAGATTAGTTTACCTATTTACAATAGGGTTCTATGTCGGTGGTTGAGTATGAGGCATGATTCCACGAGTTAGCCAGACATGCTACTACGATCTTGCCTAATGAGTATGAGCGGATTTTGTTTATGTTAGAATGCTGAGACTTCTTTTTTGCATGGCTACTCAGAGTTTGGTTACAGTTGGTAGGTCTTTTGTTGAGGTTTCTGATTATACCCAGATTATGGTGGAGATGCATCACGAGGCCCAAGGGAACAACGATAAGAGACCACGTCATCAGGGTAGTTTCGGTGGGAGCAGTAGTACCTCGCAGTTTAGAGGCAGAGGTTCTCAGGGTAGGTACCCTTAGCATCAATCTTATCAGCATCAGGGTTAGTCCAGTAGACCCATTTAGACAGCACTTCAGATTACTGATGGAGGACAATCTAGCTACAGTAATTACCATGGCTCGAGCAGTGGCCAGTCTTTGAGAGGGGCATATTCTGAGACTTCTATCTAGGTGGATATTCTGGGTCAGCCAGATCTTCTGGATAGAGTAGAGTGTTTGGGGCTTACTATAGTTACAGGGTTGTTGATCATTCAGAGACAGTCCCCAGCGTGGGTCGATTCAGCCTGCTAAGTAGAGTGTTAGTCAATCAGATCAGTGCCGCCTCCAGCTAAAGGTGGTGCTCAGGGACACAGGGGTGGTCCCCAGGGTTCTCGATGAGGTTCTCGGGTAGGTAGAATGGGTAGTCGGCTAAGTGCCCAGCTAGGTGGTGGGCGAGGTCATTTGTATGTTGTACCTGGTAGATCGGAGGTAGAGTCTTCAGATATTATTATTATAGGTATAATTTTAGTGTGCCATCAGCCAGCTATTGCCTTATTTGATCAAGGATAAACTTATTCATATATTTTTGCTTATTATGCACCACGATTAGAGTTGTCTTGGGAGCCTTTATCTGTGTCATTGTGTGTATCTACTCCTTGGGTGATTCTTTAGTAGTGGATTAGATTTATAGATCATATGTTGTGACCATTCGAGAGTTTAATACTCGGGCGGACCTTATTGTGCTAGATATATGAACTTTGATATGATTCTAGGCATTGAATGGTTATCCTCTTATCATGCGGACTTAGATTGTTATGCCAAGACCGTTACCTTAGCCATGCCTAGCATACCCTTAGTTGTGTGGCAGGGTTCTTTTAGTCGCGCACCAACAGGGATTATTTCTTATATTCTGGCTAGGAGATTGGTGTTGAGGGGTTGCGAGTCATATCTTGCTTATGTTCGTGATGTTAGTATGGAGAGTCCCTCGATTGATTCTGTTCCTATTGGCCATGAGTTTTCGAATATTTTCCCTACAGATATATCTGGCCTTCCTCCTAAGGGTGATATTGAGTTCGCTATTGATCTTGATTCGGGCACCCAACCTATTTCCATGGCACCGTACCCTATAGATCCTACTGAGCTTAAGGAGCTGAATTCTCAGCTTTAGGATCTTTTGGGTAAGGGTTTCATTAGGCCGAGTGTGTCGTCTTGGGGTGCTCCTATCTTGTTCATGAAGAAAAAGGATGGTTCTATGCATATGTGTATCTACTACAGGCAGCTGAATAAGGTGACAGTGAACAATAAGTATCCTATGCCTCATATTGATGATTTATTTGACCAACTTCAAGGCATAGCAGTGTTCCTATGCCTCATATTGATGATTTATTTGACCAGCTTCAAGGCAGAGCAGTGTTCTCTAAGATTGACTTGAGATTTGGTTACCATCAGTTAAGGATTCGGGCTAAGGACATCCCTAAGACAGCTTTCATGACTCGCTATGGCCATTATGAGTTCCAGGTGATGTCTTTTCGGTTGAGCAATGGCCCAACAGCATTCATGGATCTAATAAACCATGTGTTCAGGCCCTATCTGGATTCCTTTGTGATTATCTTCATTGATGACATCCTTATGTATTTAAGGAGCAGGAAGGAGCACGAGTAGCATTTAAGGATTGTGCTCCAGACTTTAAGAGATCATAGGCTTTTGCCAAATTCTCAAAGTGCGAGTTTTCACTTGATTCTATTACATTCCTAAGGCAAATGATGTATAAGGATGGGATTATAGTGGATCCAACAAAGATTGAGGTTATTCATAATTGGGCCGCCAGACCTACATCTCCAACTGAGGTTCATAGCTTTATTGGTTTGGCAGGTTACTACAGGCGGTTTATTGAGAGTTTTACTTCTATTACAGCACCTATAACCAGGTTAACTAGGAAAGAGGCTCCTTTTCAGTGGTTCAATGAGTGTGAGTGGAACTTTTGGAAGTTCAAGGACTTCCTCACTTCAACTCATATATTGACTATTCATGTTGAGGGCCAGGGACTTACAGATTATTGTGATGCTTCTGGTGTTGGTTTGGGTTGTGTTTTGATTCAGCAAGGCCGATTTATTACTTATACATCAAGGCAGCTGAAGGTTCACGAGCGCAACTACCTCACTCATTATTTGGAGTTGGCGGCATTAGTTTTTTCACTTGAGATTTGGAAGCATTACTTGTATGGTGTTTGTTGCGAGATCTATACTGACCATCATAGTCTTCAGTAGACTATGATTCAGAGGGAGCTTAATTCTAGATAGCAAAGATGGGTTGAGTTGTTGAAGGACTATCACATCTCTATTCTATACCATCTGGGCAAGGCGAACGTAGTAGCAGATACCTTGAGCCGAAAGCTGGTAAGTATGGGTATCATGGCTTCTATTTCAGTTTCAGAGCGACCGTTGGCATTGGACATCCAGTCCTTAGCCAACTTGATGGTTTGACTTGATATTTCAGGCTCTAGTAGGATTCTTTGTAGCGTTGAGGCTAGGTATACCTTATTTGAGCAGATTTAGAGTCACCAGTTTGAGGATAGTAGTCTTTGTGGCATCTGTGACCAGGTGTTGAAGGGTGAGTTCAATCGGGCTAACTTAGATCCAGAGGGTATTCTAAGATATAATGGTTGCATTTGTGTTCAGAGGATTGGAGACTTGATTCAGTTGATATTGTGGAAGGCTTATAGCTCCAGATATTCTATACACCCTGGGACAGCTAAGATTTATAGGGATTTGAGGCAGTATTACTGATGGAGTGGCATGAAGAGAGATGTTGTGGACTTTGTAGCTCGTTGCTTATGTTATCAGCAAGTAAAGCTCGAGCATCAGAGACTTAGTAGCTTGATTCAGAGATTACCCATCCCCGAGTGGAAGAGGGAGCAGATTACCACAGACTTTATGAGTGGTTCACCTCATACCTCTCATGGTTCCAACGGCATTTGGGTCATTTTAGACTGGTTGAATAAATCGGCCCATTTTCTCCCTATTCAGATGTCTTTCGGTGTCGAGAGATTTACCTGTATCTATGTTTGTGAGATAGTTTGCCTACATGGAGTACCCATATCTATTATTTCAGACAGAGGCTTAGTGTTCACTTCTAGCTTCTGGAGGGCATTTCAGGAGGAGTTAGGTACTCATGTTGATCTTAGCACCGCATTCCATCCCCAGACCAATGGTCAGTCGGAGTGGACTATTCAGGTTTTGGAGGATATGATCCATACATGTGTGATGGACTTTGGAGGTCAGTGGGAACAACATTTAGCCTTAGCGGAGTTCGCTTATAATAACAGCTACCATTCGAGTATTGAGATAGCACCATTTGAGGCATTGTATGATGGGTATTGTCGATCTCCAACTGGCTGGTTTGAGACTTCTGAGGTTAGTCCCCGTGGTACTAACTTGCTTCGTGAGTCCTTAGATAGGGTGCGGGTTATTCATGATAGGTTGAGGGCAGCTTAGAATAGGCAAAAGCGTTACGCTGATCGTAGACTTTGTGCCTTAAAGTTTGGAGTTGTTGATCGAGTCTTCCTTTAAGTGTTTCCCATGAAGGAAATGATGAGGTTTGAGAGGAGGGGCAAGCTTATCCCCAGGTATATTGGGCCATTTGAGATAATTTGGACTATTGGGGAGGTAGCTTATGAGTTAGCCTTTCCCCTAGATTTTTTAGTAGTTCACCCAGTTTTCCATGTATCTATGTTGCGGTGCTACATTTCGAATGAGTCACACATGCTTCGGTGGGACTCAGTTTAGTTGGACGAGCGGTTGACCTTCGTGAAAAAGCCAGTGCTTATACTAGCCAGGGATGTGAGACGGTTGTGCTCTATAGAGAATCTAGTGGTTAAGGTTCAGTGGAGGTACCATCCAGATGAGGAGGCTACCTGGGATATTGAGAGTGAGATGCGGGCCCAGTATCCTCACCTATTTGAGCCTTCAGGTACATCTTGATCCTTTACTTTTGTGGACAAAAGTCCTTTTAGTAACGGATATTGTAATGACTCTCCAGGTCATTTTCTACATTTCCACACTACTTTGACATTTAGAGCTTTCCCATAGCTTCCCCAAGTCATTTATGACTTGCTGGAGCCGACAGTTCGGTTACCAAGCAGTCAATTTGGTTTTTAGAGCCAATTCTCTGTTTAGAAGTCTTTGCTGTTCAAATTTGGGTATCGGGCCTAAACCTCAGGTAAATGGCCTTGTATACTAATTTTGATAGTTCCAACAGCTCCAAAACATAGGTTTTAGGCTAGGGGGACCTTTGGTTCGGGTCTCAAGGCTCCTGAACTCGTTTTGTGCTATTGGGTAGAAATTGGTTAAAATAGCTATCGGATATGGGATCCACATTTAATCAAAATGACCTTAGATGGAAATTTCAATAGAGCTGTTGAGTGTAGAATGTCAAATTTGGTAGGGTAGCATAGTTCATTTGTGTTCGTGGGATTTCGAACGAATACCGAGGGTCTGATCAGAACTTAGCAAAATTTTGCTAAGTGCTGGTGCAGGCATCAGATGGTGTGACCGCTTAAGCGGCCATTTGGTCGCTAAAGAAGAGGTGGCTAAAGCGGCCAATGGACCGCTTTAGCAGAAGCCCAGGTGTCCCCCTCTGTCGCTAAAGCGACCAAACTACCGCTTTAGTGCTTGTCACTTAAGCGGCATTCGACCACTTTAGAGGTAGTCCTCCAGGCGCAAAGAACTGCTTAAGAGGTGCCTTGCCGCTTTAGCGGTCATTAACTGCGAAAGCAGCTACTGCTGCTATTTATGAGGGAGACCCAATTTTTTGTCACGACTCAAATCCCATTCGGGCCGGACTGGCACCCGGAGCCGATGAGGCCCGAGAGAACCAATCTTTGCTCGTGTACTCTCATATGTAAGTTCGCGTATGAATATCATCTTATCTCCTGTAATTAAATATCAATAGTGGAATGCATGACAACATGTGCAATATATGAAACTTGGCCGTTAGGGCCATTTCGTCAAAATAAAAGTACATCATTTCCCTTCATGCTACCCCACATATGTTTACAAAGCCTCTAATAGATACATGACCATGTCTATACAATATTTACAAAATGCCAAAACCTAATGAACACATGTGACTTGGGAAGCCCCGAAGCAACTGGAGCTCACCAACAATCTGTGGGTATCTCGTCGCCTACTGCGGAGATCTACTAACACCTGGGCCTGCAGCATGTAAGGTAAGTCCCCCGAGAGGGGTCAGTACGAAGAAAGTACTGAGTATGTAAGGCCGTATGAAACTATAATAATAAGCAAGTACTTTCAAGAAATTAAGCGTAAGAGAATAATCAATATGGCTAGATCTCCGTTATGATTACGTGGAACCATGTACATTTCTTCTATTATTTTTCATTACTTGATCAATTACTCGAAGCATCATCATTCTTATAACAACCCTCATACTTATACATTCATTCAAGGAATATACTCTCATTCCGTTTACAACTATCTTCATCAATGTCCATCCAACTAGCTCATAGTTCACCATACCTTATAGATCATCATCTTATGAGTAAGTATATAATACCGGGCCTCTACCTTTGATGGGATATAATATATATATATATATATGCATAATACCGGGCCTCCACCTTAGTGGGATAATATATATAAATGCATAATATCGGGCCTCCACTTTAGTGGGATAATATATATAAATGCATAATACCGGGCCTCCACTTTAGTGGGATAATATATATAAATGAGTATATAGTACCGGGCCTCCATCTTGGTGGGATATATATAGTACCGGGCCTCCACCTTTGATGGGATATAATAAATAACATAGCATAGTATTGAGATTTCTATCTTGAACTTACACCCTTTAGATTGTGATCCATACTCAATGTAACATATAGTAACCATACGTACATTACCTCTTTACAATCTTATACCCTCTACTTAGTTATGAGAATGACACACTAAAGATCATGGCATTAAAGCACACCCTTATATACACATCTCACTTCACTCCTTTACTTCATGAGTTTGACATCCTTACTTATGAGGACTAATTATACTAACTTGCACATCACCTCTCTTATTACTCTCATGAGATTGATACTTCAATTTGTGAGAGATTAATACATCCACTTATGAGAGATTGATACTTTAAGGATCATGCTAATATTGGAAACACACCTCTATACCTTACCTCACTTTCTTACTCTCAAGAGAGTGATACGCTCACTTGTGAGGAATAGATATATTAGTTTGCACTTTACCTCCTTCACTACTCTTATGAAATTGGTACAAAGATATTCATAATCATATTAGACTTTGGAACATGACATGATTGGAGAATGCTTTTCAAGAATAACTAGCTTCTCTTTACATCTTACCCTCCTTGAGATAATTATTCTAGAATCACAATGTTATGACTCCGTTGGAACATACTATTATGAGGACTTTGGACCCATGTCCATAGTTAGGTAACTAATTAACAACAACGACTAATGAATGAGGGATACGCGAGTTAGGAATGAATAGACTCTCCTTACATCGTCACTTTCCTTGAAACGGTTTCTTTTAGTAGCTATAACAACATTATGAGAGCTTTAGGAATTTCAGTCCATGGATAGGAGACATATGAATACCAATCAGTCAATGAATAAGAAACGTGTGAATAACAATATATATCAAATCTGAATGAGATACCTTAGCATATTTTGGAATAGGACAAATGAAATGTCAATATGAACATTATGTGCTGCAGAAAGATACGGACAGAGTAACCTTACATACCTTGTATTCTTAATACGAATACACAATCTTAGACGTGCATACGATAGTCCCGCTCCGTCCTTATGTTTTGTTCTAAAACATAAATACATGACGGAACCAACATTAACCACCAATAACCTTATAATGGCATACAATAACAATAAGTCACATGTTTAACTTGAACATGTCATTTCCCCCTTGACAACACCATTTATAAAATCATCATACCAATAATCCCACAATATTCCATACATTAACCAACACATGATAACCAATAGCATGTTACACCAAGCTCATATTTTACACTTCTCCATCCCCACCATATCACAATTCTTCCATCAAATTACTTCAATACACCTCACAACAATAAATCGGCCAAAATCCCATAATTTATACTTATAGAAGAATAACATGTTTAGTACCATAATAACACCATACATGTTGTTATTTCATCCATACCATGCTCTTTCATCAAAGTCATAAGTCATAATTCAAGTTATAATCCCATGGATTTCACATCTTTCACAAAAGCCAAAAGTGCCATGTCCAACATTTTCAACCATCACCAACATGATATACATATTTTCTCATGCTTATAATATGTTAAAGTACAAGAATAATTACTTACTCAAGCTTGGAAGAGGATGATCTTGTCCCAAAATGCCTTAGGGTTTGAAGAGCACCAAAAGAGTGTTCTTGAGAATTCTAGAAAAAAGAATAGAATGCATGTGTGTTTTTGGGATTAAAATCTGATTTTTTGGCCACCTTTTATAACCTTTTAAAGTCATCCTTAGCCATTAAGTCCATCATTGACAAGTCAAGGCAAGAATGGGTCATTTTGACCCATTGGGCCTTTGCATGATTTGCTTATTTTAATCTCAAATTAGGCCCAATAACCCATATCATCTTAAATCACTCACATAAATGTGTAATCCATAATATATGCGTTACAACGATATTCCCACTTACGCAATTCATACTCGTATCCTCAATTCCAAAAACAAGCAATTCTAACCACGTATGGCTTATTTTGACTACAGGGGTAAAATCGTCATTTTGATGCCAAATTCATTCTCAAGTAATTTTATTATACCTATATATTATTTCACTCATTTAATGTATATCCTCATGGTTGTAGAAGAATCGTGGCAAAAATTGGCTCAATACGTCCCCGGGCACCCTTGGGACTTAAGAAAAATTCCAACTTTTGAAAGGTGCGCACTAGCAGCCCGGCACGCCCTTGGGAGCGCTACCTTACTGCCTGTGGACTAAAAATTTTGGGCAAAAGCGGCGTGGCACGTTCTCTAACGCGCCCCTGCCTTAATTTTTTTCAAAAGTTTGTTTTTCGACTTTCTTCGCGGGTTTGGGTAGATACTTCAAGTCCTATTCTTTAACTTACTTCTTAACCTTAATATCCTTTGTTTAAAGGTCCTCTTAGACTCATTTTAAACCCCACAAATGTTCCATGAAAATTGCAAAACACTTCCTACGCAAGGTTAATCACATGTACAAGGCCAAATTTCAATGTTCCCATCACTAACATTACAAACTACATACTCATGGCATCTCGACACCTAAGTAACCATTGTTCATCGTCGTCACATTGGGTTTGGAAGGTACGGGGTGTTACATTTTTAGTCCATTTATTTCATTTTCAAGTCCCTCAAAACCCTAGAGAGCTTAGAGAGGGTGGAGTGTGATCTTTAGGTGTTTGTGGTAAGTTGGAGGGTTCGTTGGGGGCATTTTCTCATCAATTTTTTTTAAGTTTTCATCTAATTCATTGATTTATTCTCCAATTTAACTTTAAATCCCTAATCACTTTGTGGACTGATTTTGGGTTCGTTTGTGCTCGGAATTTACCCATTTTTTAGGATAAATGATCCTTGATCATAGAGGGACATTTTGATGGTTTCAAAATTGTGAATCCATAACCCCACATAGGATTTTTAGCTCGATTTTGGACCAGGAGCATTTATATGCAATATGGGTATTCTTATTCTCTTATTAATGTGTAGATCATTATTTTGATAGTGTGGCAACGTGCAGAGGCTTCTCGAAAGGGAAAAGCTCAGATTTAGTGGACTTTCTCGGGCTTTGTCAGCATCCAGGTAGGCTAGGCTTACTTTTCTCATAGATTGAGCTTTATTATGGTATTAGTATAGTATTATGCTAGAGTTGGATTGGAATTTATGGTTTGGTTGCATGCTAGTGAAATTTGGAATATTTAACGGATTAGAGAGCCGTTTCTAGGTAGAATTGACCCATTCCTCTTTCCCTTGAATTAAATCTCCCACAATAATGATGGGTAATGTGTTATCCTTACCCAAGAATACATAACGTAGGTGTGGTGGTAGCGGTTTGAGTTTGAGTTTCAGTGGGTCTATAATTGAAGGCTTAGTGGGAGGACTCTCTAGATTTTTTAAGTCAAGATCAAGCTTGCAATGGTTCTTGGTGTAAGAATAAATACCTTACAATGAGTCCACAACTTCATCATATTCCTCGATATCATCACTTCCATAGTTCCACAACACTCCTGCTAATGGCTCACTAATAAAGCCCACTTTCATAGTCTCGGTCATTTCAACATCTATCACATCAATTATGGAGACTACACATAGGTCCATGGGTTGTTGTAATGACTTACATATATTAAACAACACTTCTTCATTATTGACCTGAAACTTTATCCCACCACAATCGACATCAACCAAAGCCCGGCCGGTAGCCAAGAATGGTCTACCAAGAATAATAGGGACCTCATGATCAATTTTGCAATCTAGAATCACAAAATCCTCAAAAAAAATGAAACGGTCTACCCTTACAAGTACATCATACAACACACCCATAGGCTTCTTAATAGAACGAGCATCCATCAAAAGTCTCATTGTGGTTGGCTTGGGAGCACCCAAACCTTGCTTGTGGTACATGGCTAATAACATCAAATTAATACTTTCCCTAAGATCACATAGTGCTTTTTTGAACTTGTATACCCCGATAGTGCATGAAATGGTAAAAGCTCCCGGGTCTTTCTTTTTTACAACCATTTGGCTAGTCATAATCACACTATAATTGTGAGTCGCTTCAATTATTTCAAAATCCATAACTCGTTTCTTTGTCACCAAGTCCTTCATGAATTTAGCATACCCGGGCATCTCTTGTAAAGCCTCTAGAAATGGCATGTTTATTGATAGGTTGCTAAACTTTGAGAGAAAATTCATAAACTTAGAATCATCTTCTTTCTTCTTAAGCCTTTATGGAAATGGAGGAGGGATTTTAACTTGCGATTTTGAAATCACCGAGTTTTCATTCGGTTTTGAAATATGACTTTCAACTGCTTGTGGTACTTCTTCATCTACGACCTTCTCTTCCACTTCTCCCGACTTTTCACTATTAGGCTCATCTTGTGACTTATCAAGTCGCTTTTTCTTTCCGCTCACTTGTTCCCCAACACCTTTATCACTAGGGTCATCATCAAGATTCACAACATTGTTCCCAAGAGTTCTCCCACTTCTAGTACCATGATATGAGCATCATTCTTTGGATTTGACACCGTATCACTAGGATCACCTTATTTTTGCATTGCATTTAAAGGGAGAAAATTTGACCCAATTGGGTTTCGAGTTGTTTGATTGAGGTCGAATGCGATGTGACGGTTTGGTTGAGTTGCAAAAATCATTTTTCATTTCTCTTAACATCTTATCACTTTCTTCAACCCCCATGAGGATACGAGCAAGTACATCTTCATTCTTATACTTCTTCGGATCAATAGATGTGGCTTATTTACTCTTGGCCCGATCATATGGAGGAATGTACCTATCATACTCCCAATCCTTGTCTCTCCAATCTCGGTCTCTATCCCTTTCCTATCCCTCCAATCTTTGTCTCGATCGCGATCTTTCCAATCACAGTCTCTATCCTTCCAACCTTGATTCCTGGCTTGTCTTTGATAGGTAGGTTAGGAACCCCCTGTTTGATTTGACATAAACTGGAGTTCTTCATCAAGAGCTTTTGCCTCATATTCATCATATACTTTAGCACCCATAGAAGCCACGATATTTACCACTTTTGGAGTTGAACCCATTACATGTTTGGTGAGGAGGTCTAATTGTATCATAACTTTTGCCATATTCTCATCTCTCTCCTCATCCTTCTTTCTTTGCTCTTGGCTCACAAAAGATGCGAAAGGAGCCTCCATGGCCACCTCAAAATCTCTTGTATGCCAACCTCGACTTTGTTTGGTTACTTGATCTAATAATGCTGACGCCACACTATAAGTTTGCTTCACTATAGACCCTTCAGTCGCATTATCCACAATTGTCTTATTCAATTGATACAATGCTTGATAAAAGATTTGAAGGAGCATATTATCCAGGACCTCATGAGTCAGACATTGCAACAATTTCTTGTTAAGCCTTTGCCAAGCCTCATGTAATGGTTTGCCACTCAATTGGCAGAAGTTAATAATCCCGTCTCTCAATTGTAACATCCGGGACAGTGGAAAGAATCAATCCAAGAATGCTTCCATCAATTCCAACCATGTAGTTATTGAACCCGCGGGGCAATTTCCGCAATCACAATACGGCCTCCCCCATTAAAAAGAAAGGAAAACATCTCAACCGGATGGATTCTTGCGCAATTTGGGCAATATCAAACGGAATGCACACATTAACAAAATTTGTCAAATGAAGGTTGACGTCTTCATGGGCTTGACCCCTTTAATAAACCCTTCATTTGGAGTAGATGGAGCATTACACTAGTAACATGGAACACTACATTGCCTTCCGCAGGGGGGATGCGGATGGCGCTAGCTCTCCCGATATTTTCCAAATGGTCTTTATCATCTAGATGCCCGTCGAAAGAAGCAATACTGCTACTGTTTTGACTCATTGATTCGTGAAGACTTTGGTTGTCACCTGAAGAAAACAAAAACAACAAACAAATTAAAAAAATTACACTACGGCTAGCTCAAAGTAACTTAAAATACTAAAAGAATGAATGTTATGTTTCATTCCCCGACAACGGTGCCATTTTTGATAATGCTCAAATACACTCTAGATTATCAATGTACATGGTCATTAATAATATATTTTACCTAACTAGTAGTTGGCGAATCCACAGGGAATGAGAGCGCTAGTTTTACTCTTAAGTGTCACAAGCTACTCTAGGCTCGCACGCAATATCGAAATTAAACATAAAAGTAAAATGGGAGGGGGGGGGGGTTATTTGAACCACTTTTTAGTAGCAATGTTTGTTTGCCAAAGTGAAATGCAACGAGATTGTATTCAATTAAATTAAAACACTTGGCGTTATGCCTTCTCGAGAATGATTGTATGCGTGGATAGGTGATAATACACCTAGGATTCAATTGCTAGTTATGATTAGGCATGATTTTAGATATTGGAAACGATTTCTCAATCCGCAACCAAATTTCACATGGGTTTCTCTCTAACACCCAAGTGTCTACACTTACTAAACAACCATTAGCCTCGAAGTAGATAATCTATCACTAGCATTACCGCTTAAATGAGTGTAACTCAAGTTTCGTTAGCTAAATCTCATCACTCTTGTATCCCCTTTCAAGCAATACAAGAGATCCAAGCATAGACTAAGTTTGCAACCTCAATCTATAGGTTAAGACAAAGAGATTTAGCTAAAATCATAACATACAATCTAATTTAAAGGTAATTACTACCCATACACAATCACCACTCAATAATGCATAACCCCAAGTATGGGAAATTAGCAAGTCATAACGAAGGAAAAAGAAATTACACCAAATTCTTCTTCCATATCCGCCAAAGAATCCAAATGTTTCACAAGAAAACTCTAAATTCCAAGCTAAGAGCAGTAAATCCCAAGATTAGGGTTTGATTACAAGCTCAAGCATAACCAAAATTGACAAAGATTCAGTTTTCAATGACCAAAAACGCTTAAATAGCATTAGCAAAAAATAGGCTATATAATTACAAAAATGCCACCGCTTGACAACTCAGCTGAGCAGAATACATTGCCGAACAAGACGGCGATGCGCCGAATTATAACTGGCTCACCGATTCGTCAACATGACACGCTCCAAGGGTTGGATTCTGTTCCTTTTGGCGATGCAATACTTGGTCCGCCGATTGGTTCGACGATGCACCGATATGTCCATTGAGTCATCATTTTTTTTTCTATTTTTCTTGGCCTTTTTCTGTTAGATTTGGCGATGGAGATGATAAATTGCAGATTCGCCACTCACTTCGGCGATGCGTCGAAGTGTCTTTTTCATGCCTTTGCACAATTTTTGCTTCATTCTTCCATTTTTTTTCCTCTTTTCTCTCCTTTTTGCTATTTTGATCACTTCTAGGCCTTTACCCTAAAATCAAACCAAATCACCATTAAAAACACTTCACTTTAGCATTGAGGGCATGTTTTCTTTCTAATTAAAGGGAAAATGAGGTGCAATTTACCGACTCATCAGCTGCAACAGACATACTACCCTGCCCAAGGGCTAGAAACTCATCATTCTTACGATCGCAAAGGGTATGGGGTACATACTTCTCCAAAAACAGAGTGTGAACCTCAGTCTATGTCAAAGGAGGTAAAGCTGGAGATCGATATTCCATATAAGCCCTCCACCACTTCTTTGAATCACCCTGCAGTTAGAAGTTTACAAACTCAACACCATGCTGCTCCATAATACCCATTTTATGCTACCCCTCATAACAATCAACTGTGACCTCAAACGCATCTTCAATCTCAGAACCAATAAAAGTAGGAGGTTTCATCTTAAGAAATTCAGTCAACATATCATGTTCAGTCCCAGTCATGACAGGACCTAACGCCCAATGAGGGAAAATCTCAGTCCCTGAGGCCTCATCCATCCTAGGAGAAAAAGTAGCAGTAGGCTGAACACCAAGAAACTGATTAGCAGGTGTTGCAGGTGTGCTCCAGTACCTACCAGCCCACTGAGTATAGCAAGAACCTGCTCCAAAACTTTCTCATTCGTAACCTCATCATGCTGATCCTGTGGTGGGGGAGGTGTCTTAGATCTCTGTCGGGCTGGATTAGTTATAGCCCAAGACCCACCCCTAGTGGGTGTGGCTCTACTTATTCCTCTCCCCCTACCCCGTCCTCTCCCATAAATTACTAGTTCTATAGTTGGAGTTGCTGGTGTGGGAGCTATTAATCTGGATTTGTTGGCTCTTGTATTCACCATTTACGGACAAAAGAGTGAAGATGTCAGATACCAATTTGGATCACCAGATACTAATTGGAATCAAGTTATAGCATGAAAGAAGAAAGAAATGATAATTTCCTAAAGTCCTATAGCCTCTCAAATAAAAGTACAGATGTCTCCATATCGTTCTGCAAGACTCTGCCGGACCCATTTTTGGTACAATGAGATCAATGGACCTAGGGCTACGATACAAGCTTTGTCACGAACTAAACCTATCGTGAGTGGAACAAAGAATATCCTTCCAGTGGGAGAACTAATTAACCCAAATACCCATCCATTCTACTTAAAAGATTTTTAAAGAAACTAGAAATTCCATTAATAAAACCAATATTGTTGAAATATTCTAACAATAATGGTAATGCAGAAAACATATGAAAGTCTAAAGTACCCCAAGAACTGAAAGTCATTGTACCAAAACACTAATAAATGTCAACAACAGGTTCAACCCAAAACAAAATGAAAAGTATCCATTTCCGAAACAAGTGGACAAGAACCAAAGAGAGATGACTTATGGTTGCCCGGAAGACGTAGCTCACCCTTGAGTGGATATGTGTCACTGTCTAAAGCTGAGGTCTAGATGTAATCATTGAAAGATGCTCTTCACTCAACAAAAAGAAGAGTATAGGTAGTATCAGTACAAAACCATTATGTACTGGTAGGGTCATCGGCCTACATAAAATAATGAATGTGGACAAATAACCATAACTTTGTAAACAAGTACAACCATGAACACTTAACAAATGCCTTTACCTTAAGTATGTTCCCAGATAGCCTTTTACAACAATACTAATTAGATACAATGTGTAAGTCAATATAGACACATACCAAGTCAAGACCATGACATTAACAATATACTAAATCAACAACCATGATTAATAGTAATATAGCAAGTCAACAACCATGACTAACAATAATAAGTTCCACCTTGTCTCAATTACTTTTTTAATTAGACATCAATAGAAATTATACCTTTCAACCATGTCAATAACCCTGACCACACAAGGATCTAATCTAACAACAATAATATCCACCGGTTCACTCAAGGAACCAAATATAGATCAATCAACAACAAACCTGGTCCACTCAAGGAACCATCAAAATCACCAATCCTTGTACACACATGCTAAGGGTCTTATGATCTCCCACTAGCCATGACTTACAGGGGACAAGCTCATGTTCATGTACCAAACATCCCAGACATTTAATGTCTACCACCCTTATCCCAAACCAATGTGATTACACCCTTATTATAACATCCCCACCCTTATACTTCCCGAGTTTTACCAATCTCGTGACGATAATCATTACCGATTCATCTCACAATAACAACTGAAATCACAACAAGTACAATCACAAATGAGAATAACACAATTATAGTTGTACAACCAACAAGCCTTTAAATACCACCTCATTAGTTGTGATTAGACACTTAAGATATCATATAACAATTATACCTCTTAAACATGCATTGTAACATGTACACAAAGAGACAGTTAATATGCACACATAAACCAAATTGGATTTTCAACTACATTTAACCATCATCTACCTCAATCCAAGCCTTGTACCGCTCAAAAGAACTTGAGCCTTGCCTTTTCTTACAATCTCAGCTTGGTTGTGGTCTAAAAACAACAATGCAATCATAATTCAAACAATAACCTAACAATTTCAAGGATTACAACCTAATCCCATAACCCCAAGGTCAAATTCATGATCATTCCCTCATTCTAAGTTTTTCTACTATTATTCCACCTTAATTCTACCAAATTCATATTTATAAAAATGAATTTTAAGCATGCAATCATAAATTATCCACCCTTGTCTAAAACCCAAGGATTACACCATATTTTCATTAAATTACACTAGAAAATTATCTTAGGTGAAGTCAAATCCTCCCCCACGATCAAAACCTAGTGATTCTAAGGATTGGTCATCGAAAACCCTCTCCAACCCTTGAACCTATTTGGAATGAAATATATTTTTTGGGCTATTTTCTGCATTAAACAGTGCGTATCCCGCTATAGAGGGACAATTCTCGCTATAGCGGTATCTCTATATTCACCATTTAATTTTCATAAAACATATTAATTACTATTTTACATATTTAGGTGTTACAAAAAGACTACATAATAAATTTAACCAATTCTTTGATAACCACACGAATAAATTTACTTGTTTAAGGGTGTGTTTAGTATAAAGGAAAATATTTTCCTCAAATATATTTTCTTAATTTTCTTACGTATTTTCAGGTACTTGGTTAGTAAGAAGAAAATATTCTCCCAAAAGCATTTATGTATAATCTGAAAATATATTATGACACCGAATCTAAAAATACTACTATGTACAAGAATACTATTATGTCCAGAGTTGACGTCGAAAGTCAAGTTTCTGGGTCAAAGTCGAGAGTCGGGTTCCAAGTCATGGTCGGAGTTGGGAGTTAGGTTCAAGGGTCGGTTCGGGCTAGAGGGATGGGTCTCGAGTTAGGGTTGGGTCCTAGGATGGGGTTAGGAGTCAAGTCTAGGGTTAGGGTCGAGAGTCAAGTCTTGGGTCGAGAGTTAAGTAGTTGGGTGTTTGGTTGAGATCAGGGTCAAGAGTGGGGGACTAGCTCTTGTGCTTAGGGTTCCAAGTCGGGTCCAAGGTTGAGGTCGGTATCAGGAGACAGAATAGAGGTCGAAAGTAGGGCCGAGTTTGGGTTTGGGTTTCGGAGTCGATCTCAGGTCGGGTCAAGAGTAAAGTCCCAACCCTGACACAACTCAAGTCCCAATATCTAACCTCGACAAAGGACATGACTACTAATCTCGACATCGACCCGAAACCTGACTCTGGACTCCAAGCCAAAACTAGACTCACGACCCTAACCCGGGACCCGAGATCCAATCTTGACCTAGGACATGACTCCCGATCTCAACTCCGACCCTGATCTAGGACCCAACTCTTGACTCAGGACCATATATCCAACCTTGACTTTGGGACCCGACTACCGATCTCGACCCTGACCTGACTCTCGCCTCCAACCGTGACACTTGACCTAAACTCCCAACTTTAACTCAAGGTTAAACTCTCGACTGTGACCCAAACACCCAACTCCTGACCTCAACCCAGAACTCGACTTTCGACCCCGACCTGAGACTCGGGATCTGAACTCAAATCGGGACCCGACTCTCTATCTTGACCCTGACCCTGCCCTAAGACCCAACTTTTGACCCCGACTAGAAACCCAACTCCCAACTCAAACTTGGGATCCAACTTTCCACCTGTATCAGAAGCTTGACTCTTGACTCAAGGCCCAACTTTTGATCCTGACCCCGACCCCCACTTGGACCCGACTCTCGATCCTGACCCGAGACCCGACTCTTAACCCTGACTCCAACTCGATACTCAGGAATTGGGATCCAACCTCAACCTGGGACCAGACTCCTGACTTTGACCCTGAACCTAGACCTGAATCTCGGCCCCGACCCGAGCCTCGACTCTAGAATCGAATCGTGGTTTGATCCCGGATCTTGAGTTGGGACCAAGTTGCGAGGTTGAAAGAGAGTTTTATCTTACTTTAGGTATAGAAGTGATTTTCCTTAAATTTAAGGAGCAAAAGCCCATTTGAAAAACATTTAATTCAACCAAAACATGAGAAAATTGCCAAAATAATCCTTTTTTGATACCAAACACACCCTAAAATAAATTTCAACCGACGACTCGTGCAAAATTAGTCTTCTAAAGTTCCCATTGCGAAATTGCTTTGTAATTACTTTTAGGCAATTACTTTCCAGCATGCAACTTTTCCTACGCGTGAACACATTCTCCCTCCCCCACAACTTTTCTATGCATATCAATATCAATATCAATATCAATATCAAATAATATAATTCACCACTGCTAAACTTCCTTTATTTAAATTGCCTTCCTCTTACTCTTTTCTCCTCTTGACTTGATTCTTTGAGATCGCCAAAATACTCCAGTTTGTAGGTTCACGGAAGTATCTCCTCTTGACTAGATTCTTTGAGATCGCCAAAATACTCCATTTTGTAGGTTCACGGAAGTAGAAAATGGCCCGAGTTAAGGTGACGATGGAGGTGGGAACCGACGGTGTCGCCGTCATCACTATCTTTAATCCTCCGGTGAACGCTCTAGCTATTCCAAGTAAGCTTATCCCTTTATCTACCAATTTCAATTCATGTGTTTGGATTGGATTTTGATTCGAACTTGTGGTGGTTTCAGTTATTGCTGGATTGAAGGAGAAGTGGACTGAAGCAACGATGAGAAACGATGTTAAAGCTATTGTTTTGACTGGTGAGCTCTCTCAATTCATTAGCTGTTCGTAATTTAGTGGCATCTTCTGACAAACCTGTTAGACATTTTATACTAATATAAGCATGTCTAAACCATATACATGCCTCCAGCCATTGTTTTGAAGTTGCTTTTCTATCCCAAGGATCCTCTATCACGCTTACATGATATGAAGTTCAGGAAGAGAAGTAATGTGCGTAGGGACCCTTTGAACAAAAAATGTCATTCTTACAAATTGTTCTCCATCAAGAACGGTTCTGGATGTTGCTGAAATTGACAGCTGTTTCCGGAGAAATTTATAAAAGAAATTTAACTTTCTACAGGATGTGGTCATGAAGTGTTAGTGATCTGTTGCTTTATGGATTTTTTTTAAGTTCAATTATTTGGTAAGTTCTGCGTTTTCCTTAACTTCGCATTTGGTGCGCTTTGCATAGCCGGTCCAAGGCAAGCCTGGATAAAGGAGGTTGGTGGTTAGTTAAAAATATAGTTATAATTTGATGAATCATAGAGGAGTTCTAGTTTTCATTGAGGCATATATGTGTTTTTTATGATAATTATGTGAGTCTTCCCTTGCATTTCATGTTTATGTTCTCTGTATTTTTATTCAGGAAATGGAGGGAGATTTTCTGGTGGTTTTGATATCAACGTTTTTCAGAAGGTTCATGAGACTGGTATGATTACTTTGGTTTCATCTTTGTACATTTCAAGTTGTGTCTTAGTGAAAACCTCCTTGTTGAAAAATGGATCTGGATTGTTGCAGGGGATATTTCTCAAATGCCTGATGTTTCTGTTGATCTTGTGGTGAACACGATGGAAGGTAGTTGACACTGTTTAAATCACAATTTCAGATCCTTTGTACAGCTCTTTTTTCTCCTGGTACTTCTCTGTATTATTCTATATTCAATTGTTATTTACAAATCTGTCAATCCTGTTATTTTTGTAATTTTAGATGGTAAAAAGCCTGCAGTTGCTGCCATAGAAGGACTTGCACTCGGAGGTGGCTTAGAATTGGCATTGGTTTGTGATGTCTATAACTTCTACCGTCTTTGTATCTATTTCTTGGTGAGCCAATTAAGCTATGTATGCTTTTTTTCAGGGATGCCATGCACGGGTTGCTGCACCACGAGCACAACTGGGGTTGCCAGAGCTCAGTCTTGGAGTTATTCCTGGATTTGGAGGTAACTCTGCCACATAATGCTTGTCGCACTTGACTGTAGGCTTTGAATTCTCTTCCGTTACCAATTAACTAAGCATAGAGATAATGTTTCTTCTTAAGGTACACAGCGTCTTCCGAGGCTTATAGGGTTGTCTAAAGCTGTTGAACTTATGATGGTAAGTCATTTATCTTCTTATCAGTAAACAAGTTGAAACTTGTGACTAGTTTTTTTCCTGGTTCTAAACTCTGTTAGATTCCCAGGTTAGTTTATTTGATCTATCAATTCATTTCCAAATTAACTGTTGGGGAATCAATGCGTGTCCTACTTGGGACCATGTTAAATAGAACTGTTTACAGTTATTCTTGTCACTATATAGTTATTGGAGTTCTCTTTGTTATAGGAACTCCTAAACAAAAGGAGCAAAGTATGATCATATGATGTAATGTCCTCCTTAGATGTGAGCATTGTTCAACTTCTGGTCACTTGCTGATCTCTGGGTTCTAAACTTTATATGCTCATCCTGGCAATGACCTCTTTTTAGTTTTCAATATGTGCTCAATGTATTAAATTGTTTCTGTTCTTACTTAAATTTTGTAAATCAATCAAATGAATCATTGTAATGGCCTTATATATTACAAACAATTTTTGGCAGACATCTAAACCAATAATGTCGGAGGAAGGGAAGAAGCTTGGTCTCGTTGATGCCATTGTCCCCTCATCGGAGTTGTTAAAAGTATCTAGACAATGGGCACTTGATATTGCAGAAAGGCGCAAGCCTTGGATGCGTTCCCTTCACAATACAGACAAAATTGGTTCCCTTTCAGAAGCACGTGAAGTACTGAAGGTGGCTAGAGAACAAGTGAAACAGACAGCTAAGAATATGCCTCAGCACTTGGCATGCATTGGCGTAATTGAAGAAGGCATCATCCAGGGAGGATATTGTGGGGTTCTCAAGGTATTATTTCTCAGTCAACAATATCTTTGTATTGTAAATATGTTTCTCTCCAGAGGGCATAACAACTCTGTTTGGATGTTTTGCAGGAAGCTAAAGTATTCAAGGACCTTGTATTGTCAGACACATCAAAGGGTCTTGTTCATGTATTTTTTTCCCAACGGGCAACATTGAAGGTATGGTATGGTAAATCTTGAAACGTGAAGGGTATGAATCAACACTATGTGATTTTGTGATGCTAGCTTGAAGCTTGGAGTTCTTTGTAAGCATCTTTATTTGAGCAGGCAAGAATGAATAGGAAAATTACTGGTGGTGACTACAACTCATGCACCCTCTCAGTCTTACCAATCCTCTAGTTAACTGCTTTAGTTTTGACTCATTTTCTTGAAATTACTATTTACTATTAAACTGTATTCTTGATTGCAGATTATCAAAAAAAAACAAAAAAAACTTATGTATCAGTAATTGCATATTCAAGAGATTAACGCATTAGCTGTGACATACAAAACTATCTGCTTACGTAAAAAGTCTCTAATGAATGATTACACATGTGATTAAGCTATAGTTCGTTGATCCTTTTCTTTTGCTGATTTAGTTTGGTTGATTTTTTGGGATTTGATGTTGGAATGGGTTTTCATGATGTGCCTTAATTGTAATGTTTGTTATCAGTATGATTTCACGTGGTGACATAGATTCTGTGGATCTCTTTTATATAATGAACTTGTACAGTTTCTAGTTTATATTTTATACCATTTTCATAAGTTCGTATTCTTTTTGCTTTTGATCCTCTTCCAGCTTTTGACTTTTAGAAATATGTACTTAGATGTCTGCGTTCACTGTGAGTCAATCTATTCTTTCTTCTTTCTGGATGACCTTGGTTTCATAATTGACCAGGTACCTAACATCACTGATATTGGCCTCAAACCTAAGACAGTCAAGAAAGTTGCTGTAATAGGTGGAGGTTTAATGGGTTCAGGAATAGCTACAGCCCTTGCCCTTAGCAACACAATTGTTATACTTAAGGAAATTAATTCTGAGTATCTTCAGAAGGGGATTAAAGCTATTGAAGGTTGTCGATACACTCTTTTACGACAATTAAATTGCATATCTCTAGTCATTTAGTCAATGACTGTGAGGATTGCGAGATCGTAATGGTCTTGCCCTGTTTATTCTTGACAGTCCCTTAGTGGTCTTGAAGTGTAGAAACTTATGGGGATGTATCTTATATTACAGCAAATGTCAGCGGACTGGTAGCTAGAAAGAAATTGCCACAGGACAAAGCAGATAAAACCCTTTCAATGGTTAAAGGTGCATTGAATTATTCAGATTTTAAGGATGTGGATATGGTCATAGAGGTGAGCTGCTGGACTTATGTTTTTCCGTTAAATGTTCATAATCTTTTCCTCTTTTTCTCATTGCTCTTCACTTGGCTTCCTTAGCACCTTACTGTGAGAAATAAAAACTTGGGAAATATATTATTCAGATACGTAAAATAATTGTCTTACACTAAGCCCGGTTTATATACAAACTACTCAATACATAATAACTATCTACCAATATGGGACAACTCAGTATAACTATCTAATGTTCCCCCTCAAGCCGGTGCATATAAGTCATACTTACCAAACTTGTTTCAAATGTAACTAATACGAGGACCAGCACGACACTTGGTGAAAATGCCTCCAAGCTAATCATTTGACTTCATAAACTTTGAATAATATCTCTTGAGAGTATCTTTTTTCCTGACGAAGTGACAATCAATCTCAATGTGTTTGGTTCCTCTCATGGAACACCAAAGTTGATACAATATGAAGGGTAACTTGATTATCACACACAAGTTCCATTTGAGTGATTCTCCAAATTTCAATTCTTTTAGCAACTATTTGATCCAAATTAGCTCACATGTTGCCATAGCCATTGATATTCTGCTTCTGCTCTAGATCGAGCAACCACACTTCGTTTCTTGCTTTTCTAAGCCACTTAATTACTTCCTGCTAAAACATAATATCCAGATGTAGAATGTCTATCTAAAGATGATCCTGCCCAATTGACACATGTGTATCCAATGATCTGTCTCGATCCTCGAATAGTAGTTCTTTGCTTGAGGCTAATGTTATATACCGAGAATGCGAACAATTGCATCTCAATGACTAACATAAGGAGAGTCCATAAACTGACTTACAACACTCATAAGAAAGGAAATGTCAAGCCAGTCACTGCGAGTTAATTCAACTTACCAACTAGGCGCCTATATCTTGCAGGATGGCTAAATAGGTTTCTTCTATCATGGCAGAAGCTTAGCATTCAGATCCATAGGAGTTTCAATGGTCTATAAACCATGATTCTTGTGTGTTCAAGAATGTCTAACACATACTTTATTTGTGAAATAACAATACCTAATGTAGAAGGAGCGGCCTCAATACCCAAAAAATATTTCAATCTGCCCAAATCCTTAGTCTGGAAATGTTGAAGTGATGTTGCTTCAGGTTAGTGATACAATCGTGATCATTATTAATCTTAATGATAATGTCAACATAAACCTAATTGCTTGGACCCGGATGCGGTATCTGAAATGAATGTGTTTCTGAGGGTTGAATTCGACAAAATCTAAATTTTATGATTCAGGGGTTACAGATAGGTGCTGGGATTCGGCTAAGAAAATTTAAAATGATAAAAATAGAGCTATAACGATATTCCAAATTTTGAGAGATATTATGTGGAAAACTTACCGTCATCATCATCATCATACCCAGTGTACTCCCACCATGTGAGGTCGGGTGGTGGTGGTGGTAAAATGTACGCAGTCCATACCACTACCTCAGATGAAGTAGAGAGGTTGTTTTCGATAGACCAACAAACAAAAATCATAAAAACCAACAGCACAAAGAGATAACACATCGCTAGATAATCGAAGAAGCAAGACACTCATAGAGTAGCACTATAAACTAGTTATTCAAAATCACAAATATCACCAAAACAACCGGAACAAGAATCTGCCTAAGAAACAACAGGCACAGATACAAGCAAACACTCTTCCCTGCTAATACGGACACCTTCCTACCCACTAACCCTCTATCCTAATCCGCTTCCTCCACATCTTCCTATTAAGGGTCATGTCCTCTGTAAGCTGTTACTGCTCCATGTCATGCCTAATCACCTCCCTCCAATATTTCTTCGGCCTACCTCTACCCCGCCTAAAACCATCCCCAGCCAGCCTCTCATACCTCCGTACCGAGGCATCTGTGCACCTCCTCATCACATGTCCGAACCATCGCAACCTCACTTCCCGCATCTTATCTTCCACCAAAGCCACTCCCAACTTCTTTTGAATAATCTCATTTCTAACTCTATTACTCCTGGTAAGTCCACACATCCATCGCAACATCCTTATCTCCGCCACCTTCAACTTTTAGATGTGGGAGTTTTTAACTGACCAACACTCAGCTCCATATAACATGGCCAGGCGGACGACCACTCTGTAGAACTTACCTTTAAGCTTCAGAGGCACCTTCTAATCACACAAAACTCCAGAAGCGAGCCTCCATTTCAACCACCCTGCACCAATACGGTGCATGACATCCTCGTCAATATCGCCGTTCCCCTGAATCATAGACCCCAGATACTTGAAACTCCCCCTTTTCTGAATGGCCTGAGAATCCAGCTTCACTACCACATCACCTTCATGCATCGAATCGCTAAACTTACATTCCAGGTACTCCGTTTTAGTCCTGCTCAACCTAAACCCTTTAGACTCAAGGGTCTGTCTCCAAACCTCCAACTTATCATTAACTCCTCCCCGGGTCTCGTCAATCAGTACCACATCATCAGCAAACAACATACACCAAGGCACCTTCCCTTGAATACGCCGCGTCAAAACATCTATTACCAAGGCAAATAAAAACGGACTAAGAGTCGATCCTTGTTGCAATCTTGTCAAAACGGGAAAGTGCTCTGAATCCCCTCCTACCATCCTCACCCTCGTCTTCGCACCGTCGTACATATCCTGGATCGACTTAGTGTACGTCACACGAGCACACCTTTAACCTCCTAACACCTCCACAGAATCTCCCTGGGACTTTGTCGTATGCCTTCTCAAGATCGATGAACACCATGTGCAAATCCTTCTTCCTCTCCCTAAACTGCTCCACTAATCTCCTCACCAGGTGAATGGCCTCAGTAGTCGAGCGACCTGGCATGAAACCGAACTGATTCTCTGAAATAGTCACTACCCTCCTCAGTCTCAATTCTACCACCCTCTCCCAAAGCCTCATAGTATGGCTCAACAATTTGATACCTCTATAGTTGTTACAACTCTGAATGTCCCCCTTGTTCTTATATAATAGAATCATCGTGCTCCATCTCCAAGATTCGGGCATCTTCGCCGCCCCAAAAATGATGTTAAACAACCTTGTTAGCCACTCTATACCTGGCCCGCCAGTGTACTTCCAGAAATCCACTGGAATCTCGTTGGGCCCAGTCGCCCTACCCCTACGCATCCTACGAATAGCACCCTTGACCTCTTCAACCTTGATACGCCTACAATAACCATAATCGCGACGCCTCTCTGAGTGCTCCAAGTCCCCCAACACGAGACTTTTTTCCCCCTCGTCGTTCAAAAGTCAATGAAAATAGGACTGCCACCTCCTCCTAATGAGGGCATCTTCCACCAACACTTCGCCATCCTCCCCCTTGATGCATTTCACTTGGTCAAGGTCGCGGGCCCTCCGCTCCCTAGCCTTGGCCAACCTATACAACTTCTTATCCCCTCCTTTCTCCTCTAAAGCAACATACAAACTCTCAAAAGCTGTTGTCTTAGTCGCCGTAACCGCTACCTTAGCCTCTTTTCTGGCTAACTTATACTCCTCCCTACTCGTCCGCTTCTCCTCGTCATCCTTGCTCTCAACCAACTTGGCATAGGCCACCTTCTTAGTCTCCACCTTCCTTTTCACTTCTGTGTTCCACCACCAGTCCCTCCGGTGCTTGCCAGATTGGCCTCTCGAAACAGCCAACACCTCTCTAGTAGTCTCCCTGATACAACTGGCAGTCGTCTCCCACATACTATCCACATCTCCTCTACTCTCCCAAGCTCCCATATTCGTCAGCTTCTCCCCTATTTTCAAAGCACTTGTCAAAGTCAAACTACCCCACTTAATCCTGGGCCGATCCTCTACACTCCTCTTTTTTCTGCCTTTCTTGATTTCCAAGTCCCATCACCAAAAGCTTATGTTGGGCCAAAAGATTCTCGCTAGGTATGACTTTACAGTCTTTACATATCGATCTATCACCCTTCCTAAGGAGCAAAAAGTCTATCTGAGTCTTGGCCACCGAGCTACGAAAGGTAATAAGGTGCTATTCCTTCTTCGGGAAGCTCGAATTCACCACCCACAACCCAAAGGCCCTAGCAAAATCCAAAAGTGTGGTTCCTCCTTCATTCCTTTCCCCGAAACCAAAACCTCCATGCACCTCATCATAACCTCTCGATAAAGATCCAATATGCCCATTGAAGTACCCTCATACTAAAAGCTTCTCAGTGCTCAGAATGCCTCTCACCACCTCTTCCAACAACTCTCAAAAGCTCTTCTTCTCCTCCTTATCCAAGCCCGCTTGCGGCGCGTAGGCACTAATAACGTTCCACGTAAACTCTCTAATGACCAACTTAATCGACAACAACCTATCATTGACCCGCTTAACCTCCACTACCTGCCTCCTAAGCTGATCATCTACTAAGATACCTACCCTATTTCTATGCCTCACGCTACCAGAGTACCACAACTTATACCCGTCCACATCCCTCGCCTTAGAACCTACCCATTTGGTCTCCTGGACACACGCTATACTAATCCTCTTTTTTCTAAGAATTTTCACGAGCTCTACGGACTTCCCTTGAAGAGTCCCTATGTTCCAAGATTTAACTCTCAACCTGGAGGTTCCCTTATCCCACTTATCCCTACTACCCCCCGCCTCTAACCCCGAACTCAACCCTAGGCCATATCCTGAACCCGTCCTCACCGTGGACCCAGGTCCTAAACCCGACCCTAACCCGGACCCCGACCTATGACATGACCCTAGTCTACCATCGACCACCATAGCCACTACTCAATCCGATAAGAAAAAGAAGACGAGTAGGCTAAAGACGCCACGAGAAAAAATTAAAGGTAAAAAATAAAATAAAAATGAGTGGAATCAGTAAAGGGTCTATGGAAAGAAGCACGAGTCAACAACGTATGCCAAACAGCCGACGACAATAAACCAAATTACTAAAACGCAAGTCTAGTCAACAACAATCAATAACAAGAACTAAACTACCCGAGAAAACAGTAAGCCCACAAGAACAGTCAAGGCAAGAAACTACCCGAGAAAACAGTATGCCCACAAGAACCGTCAAGACAAGAAACTAAGAGAGGTATGCAATGAGAGATATGAAAGAAATACAAATATGAAACGAGTGCACCTGGACCGGTGAGAGTGTGGAGTGCACCTCAATCTGCTGCAGCTCCCGCCCCTAAAATTGGTCCTCGAAAAATGTACGTCCCGAGCTGCCTTCGAAGATGTACTTGACTTGTTGTACCTGAAAGAGGTTATAAAGAAAAGAGACGAAAAGAGAGAAGAAAGAAGAGAGAAGCAGTAAAAGACGCCGGAGTAGTCGCCGGAAAAGACGTCGGAGAATGCTTTTCCGGTCAGATCCGAGCCCTACTGTTCAAATCCGTGAAGATGGTCGAAGAAGATGATCGGAGAAACCTTGCTGGCGTTTGATCGGAGCATATCTGAGTGTAATTTCAGATCGGGGTTCGCCGGAATAATACTGGTCGGCGTTGATGAGGTGCGGCGGTGACGGAGGCTAATCGGCTCTGGTCGCCGGCGGCAACAGCACCACTGGCAGCGGCGATGTTCTTAAAAATGATTGCAGTTAAGAAGTTAAAAATTTAACTATTCTTCCCACTATAAAGAATTTAAGATGTCTACGATTAATTATTTGTTTTGGTTATTTTCTGTTTCCATGTGGAAAACTTACAGTATGTTGTAGAATTCAATCTTTCATTGTCCAGGATGGGCATTAAAAACACAAATTAGTTGTTAAATAATCAACTCGCTAATAATTAACATAGATATTATGCCTCTTTTCTATGTGAAAGAAAACATGTATAAATATTGGATATTGACCAATAGGAAAAGCTAAAAAGATTGAAGGCATGCCATTTATCATGTCTTAGATCTTTTTTATCTGTTATTTTGAGAAATTAAAATATCAATTTCCCCCCCAAATTTGTCCATGAACTCTAGTCGAAGTATCCAATGTGGATTGATCGAAACCCTCACGGATCCCGGACGAGTCAGCACAACTTAAGACATAAACCGCCAAATATTTACACATATTGGGAGCAGAATGCTAATAAAACACAAGAGTGATCAATTTCACTATGGGTCATGTCAAACCCCCGAATAATTGTGGTAAACTTACTCAACTAAACCAGGAGGTTGCTCCATAAGCCTCATCCTCAAGGTTGCTTGGAGAAAAGTATTCTAAATGTCCAACTAATAAAGAGGCCAGTGATGAACAATAGCCATGAATAAGAAAGGAGAACATATGCTATTTTAGCCATGGGGAGAAAGTATCACGGTAATCAAGCCCATCCGAGCATACCCTTTGTCAATAAGGTGGGCCTTAACCTATCAATTTGGCTGTCTTAGACCAATGTTGACTTCATAAATACAAAGAACCTGAAGGAGGAGGACAAGCTCCCCAGTACCACTCCACATATATCTCATCAATCATAGCCTGTCGCCATCCTGGATGAGACAATGCTTCACCTATAGACTTAGGGATGGAAACAAAGGACAAAGATGATACAAAAGCATAATGTGGTGATGACAAATGATGATAACTTCAAAGGGTATAATAAGGATTAGTATAAGTGGATCATGGACTTTTCCGAAGTGCAATAGGCGACTAGGATGAGAGAAGTTCGTAGTAGCACCAATAAGATACGGAGAGTTACTTCACATTCTAAATGTGAATTTAGAATGTGAAAGTAACACATTCTTAATGTGTCTGGTGCATATGTTGAGTTTCAAGTATTAAAAAGGGCAGCCCGGTGCATTAAAGCTCCTATTATGCGCAGGGTCCGGGGAAGGGACCCACCACAACGTGTATTGTACGCAGCTTTACCTTGCATTTCTGCCAGAGGCTGTTTTCAAGGCTTGAACCCGTGACCTCCTGGTCACATGACAACAACTTTACCAGTTACTCCAAGGCTCCCCTTCAAGTATTCAATTCCAAATATACAAAGACTTACTTCACTATCCTAGTCCTAGATGAGACAATGCTTCATTTATAGATTTAGGGAAGGAAACAAAGGCGAAAGATGATACAAAAGCATAATGGGGGTTATGACAGACGATACAACATATTCAGTGTAACCCCACAAGTGGGGTCTTGAGTAATGACAGATGATGATAACTTGAAAAAGGGTATAATGGAGATTAGTATTACGAGTGGATCATATGCTTTTCCAAAGTGCAATAGGTGAACTAAGAAGAGGCAAGTTCATAGTAGGTGTATTGTCTAATGCAAGATCATGAATTATCTTGGACTGATAGACCTGATTCTGGACGCGGATGACGATGGTAAGTCAAGAGTGGCTGCCTTACGGTTGGGGATGTAAGAGAAGAAACACTTGACTCCTCAAAAGTTTTTATAGATAAGATCTCAAATCTATCAAGATGGTCAGAAGAAGTAAAGTAAGGGCCAGACTCAAAAAATGTTATATTGGCCGACACACGTACCAACAATGATAAGGTGAGTAGCAACAATATCCCTTTTGAACCCGATAATAACCAAGGAAGGCACACTTGAAGCAGGAGCTTACTTATTTTTTCCGAAGCTAAGTTATGAACAAAATATGTGCTCCGAAGCACACGAAGGGGGAAGAGAGTATAAGGATTGATGAAATAATATTCAATGTGGAATCTGATTCTGGACGGAAGATGAAAGCATCTGATTAATCAAATAACAAGCCATGAAAACTCATCACCCCAAACCCGCATGGAACTGAATGAGGAGTGTGTGATCAATCGCAATGAGGTCCCTATTTTTTCTCTTCGCTACCGCATTCGGTTGAGGGGTATACAGTCAAGAAGTCTTATGAATAATTCCTTGAGAAGTCATAAAGTGTTAATACTGAGAACATAAGTTTTAAGGCATTATTAATGCGAAAAATGTGAATTGAAGGAGAACAAGGTTCTAGCTACTATATTGGATATTTGGAGTTTTTAGCATGATAAAGTGCAGTACATGACTGAAGAGCGTTTATTGGGTGTGGTATCAAGATCTAGAAGAATTATCTCTTGTAACTCCAGAGTACTTCCTCAGATATGGAAAGCAATACGGTCTATTTTGCTAGAGGTTTCAAGTCTTTCGACATAACCAGAACAGAAACTAGAGCAGAGGTGTGGTACGATTGGATAGAAAGAGGTAGAAGTATGATGTGCAGATCTTCTTTCAACCAAAAGACTGGAATGGTTGTGCAATGTCCTCAAGGAAGCTTCAAGGGTAAAAGGAAATGTTGTGAAGAGATGGAAGCTATAGGACCATGTTTTTCAGTATTTTTGTTCCAGGAACTTCAACAAGCAGGGGAGGTATATTAGCATTATTAACATCCAAGGCAAGAGGAGATCTAGTATCATCATCCCAGAAGTCTCATTTAATGCAGGTTGGTCGGATTTAGCCTTTAAAATAGAGAAGTTCATTTATTACAAATCTCAAAGGCCTATAACAGTCTGTTATAGAACTATAGGCGAGAATATCCCATACACGGAGGCTGTCGGGAGGAGTAAATGGACCTCAAGAGAATTAAATGAACCTCAGATTCAGCAGAAGGGGGGATCTATAATTATCGCAGGGGGCCCTAGTGTTGCACAGAACGAGATTCTCAACAGGAGCATTTTTGGGGAATTTCCATTGAATATCCCAGATACTCCAACTCTCTCAGAGATCAGGGGATGGGCTAGTGCTAATTGGAACCAAGCCCATGGTGTCAACATCTACGAGATGGGAAACAACCGCTTTCTCTTCGAGTTTTCGTCGAAGATAGTTGCTGAATAGGTGCTGAGAGGTGAATGGAGGTGGAAAAATCAGATCTTCAAACTTCAGTGGTGGAACCCTAAGGTGGGAGCAGTATCATCTAGGGTCTCTGTGAAGCAAACATGGATTAGGTTGGTTGGTTTGCCTCTTCATCTTTGGTCGCATAAGGTCTTCAAGGCAGTTGGTGACTACTGCGGTGGCTGGATCAAGACGGAGGAGGAGACTGAGTTGAGAAATCACCTAAAATGGGCGAGGTTGCTGATTAGAGGAGATGGAAGCTCAATTACGAAAGAGGTGAAGGTGGAATTTGAAGGAACTGAATATGTGATTCGGATCTGGAATGAGGCTCCGGTAAGGTTTTCTGTTGGAGAAGAAGAGGATATTGCTTCGGACCTTTGGATATTGAAGGACAAGCCAGCTGGAGAGCCAGCTGCATTAAATGGATATCCTAGTCTTTCAGAATCTATAGGACATATGGGCTCCTCAAAAATTTTTGAAAATTTAAATCATCCACTGGCCCACCCATGTGCTGGAAATTCTCTCACTAATAATAAAGCAGGGGATTTTAAGAAAGAATTGGGCCTAGATTTATTAGCCCAAAACATATTAGACTTGGGGGCTTACAATAGGCCCATCATTGAAGGGAAGATGGACATTTTAAATGAGGAAGTCCAGGCCATACACCACACATTTGAACAGAAGAAAACACAAGCGAGAGTCTCTGTAATTCCAGTTATAGACACGACACTATTCACAGAAGGAAAGGTACGAATGGAGGAAAATCAGACTGAGTCATCGGATGATGAAGATGCGATGTCCACCATACATTCTCTTTACCAGGTTGCTCCAGAAGAAGAACATGCAACAGGAAAATTGCAGTTGGAAGAACAAGAGATTGTCAGGGCTATCAACATAGATGAAGCAACAACAACAACAACAACATATCCAGTGTATTCCCACCAGGTGGGGTCTGGGGAGGGTAAAGTGTACGCAGTCCATACCACTACCTCAGATGAAGTAGAGAGGTTGTTTCCGATAGACCCCCGGCTTAGAACAGAGAACAATCAAACAAAAGTCATAGAAACAAACAAGAAGAAGAGATAACACATCACTATATACGGAAATAGGCAAGACACTCACAAAGTAGCACTATAGACTATTTATTCAGGGTTACAAACATCTCCAAAACAACACTAACAAGAATATGCCCAAGAAACAACAGGCACTGATACACATAAACATTCCTTCCTACACAATACGGACTCCTTCCTACCCACTAACCCTCTACCCTAATACGCGACCTCCACATTACTATCAAGGGTCATGTCCTCTGTAAGTTGTAACTGTGCCATGTCATGCCTAATTACCTCCATCCAATATTTCTTCGGCCTACCTCTACCCCACCTAAAACCATCCACAACCAACCTTTCACACCTCCGTACTGGAGCATCCATGCACCTCCTCGTCACATGCCCGAACCAACGCAACCTCACCTCCCGCATCTTATCCTCCACCGAAGCCACTCCCAACTTTTCTTGAATAATCTCGTTTCTACCCCTATCCTTCCTGGTAAGTCCACACATCCATCGCAACATCCTTATCTCCGCTACCTTCAACTTTTGGATGTGGGAGTTTTTAATTGGCCAACACTCCGCCCCATATAACATGGCCGGACGGACGACCCCTCTGTAAAACTTACCTTTGAGCTTCAGAGGCACCTTCTTATTACACAGAACTCCCGAAGCGAGCCTCCATTTCAACCACCCTACACCAATACGGAGCGAGACATCCTCGTCAATGTCGCCATTCCCCTGAATCATAGACCCTAGATACTTGAAACTCCCCCTCCTCTGAATGGCCTAAGAATCCAGCTTCACTACCCCCTCTGCCCCGTGCGTCGAATCGCTAAACTTACATTCCAAGTACTCCGTTTTAGTCCTGCTCAACCTAAACCCTTTAGACTCAAGGGTCTGTCTCCAAACCTCCAACTTATCATTAACTCCTCCACGAGTCTCGTCAATTAGTACCACATCATCAGCAAATAGCATACACCAAGGCACCTCCCCTTGAATACGCCGCGTCAAAACATCCATCACCAAAGCAAATAATAACGGACTAAGAGTCGATCCTTGGTGCAATCCTGTCAAAACAGGAAAGTGCTCTGAATCCCCTCCTACCGTCTTCACACGCGTCTTCGAACCATCGTACATATCCTGAATCAATCTAGTATATGCTACGGGCACACCTTTAGCCTCCAAGCACCTCCACAGGATCTCCCTTGGTACTTTGTCGTATGCCTTCTCGAGATCGATGAACACCATGTGCAAATCCTTCTTCCTCTCCCTAAACTGCTCCACTAATCTCCTCACTAGGTGAATGGCCTCAATAGTCGAGCGACCTACCTGACATAAAACCAAACTGATTCTCGGAAATAGTCACGATCCTCCTCAGCCTCCACTCTACCACCCTTTCCCAAACCTTCATAGTATGGCTCAACAACTTGATACCCCTATAATTGTTGCAACTTTCAATGTCCCCCTTGTTCTTATATAATGGAATCATCGTACTCCATCTCCAAGAATCGGGCATCTTTGCCGCCCCAAAAATGGTGTTAAACAACCTTGTCAGCCACTCCAACCCTAGCCCGCCAGTGTATTTTCAAAAATCCATAGGAATTTCGTCGAGCCCAGTCGCCCTACCCCTACGCATCTTACGAATAGCACCCTTGACCTCTTCAACCTTGATACGCCTACAATAACCATAATCGCGACGCCTCTCTGAGTGCTCCAAGTCCCCCAACACGAGACTTTTTTCCCCCTCGTCGTTCAAAAGTCAATGAAAATAGGACTGCCACCTCCTCCTAATGAGGGCATCTTCCACCAACACTTCGCCATCCTCCCCCTTGATGCATTTCACTTGGTCAAGGTTACGGGCCCTCCGCTCCCTAACCTTGGCCAACCTATACAACTTCTTCTCCCCGCCTTTCTCCTCTAAGGCGGCATACAAGCTCTCAAAAGCTGTTGTCTTAGCCGCCGTAACCGCTACCTTAGCCTCTTTCCGGGCTAACTTATACTCCTCCCTACACGTCCGCTTCTCCTCGTCATCCTTGCTCTCAACCAACTTGGCATAGGCCACCTTTTTAGTCTCCACCTTCCTTTTCACTTCTGTGTTCCACCACCAATCACCCCGGTACTTGCCAGATCTGCCTCTCGAGACACCCAACACCTCTCTAGCAGTCTCCCAGATACAACTGGCAGTCGTCTCCCACATACTATCCACATCTCCTCTACTCTCCCAAGCCCCCATATTCGTCAGCTTCTCCCCTATTTCCAAAGCACTAGTCAAGGTCACGCTACCCCACTTAATCCTGGTTCGATCCTCCACACCCTTCTTCTTTCTGCCTTTCATGATTTCCAAGTCCATCACCAGAAGCTTATGTTGGATCGAAAGATTCTCGCTAGGTATGACTTTACAGTCTTTACATATCGATCTATTACCCTTCCTAAGGAGCAGAAAGTCTATCTGAGTCTTGGCCACCGAACTACGAAAGGTTATAAGGTGTTCTTCCTTCTTAGGAAAGCTCGAATTCGCCACCCACAACCCAACAGCCCTTGCAAAATCCAAAAGTGTGGTTCCTCCTTCATTCCTTTCCCCAAAACCAAAACCTCCATGCACATCATCATAGCCTCTTGAAAAGGACCCAATATGCCCATTGAAGTCCCCTCCTACTAAAAGTTTCTCAGTGCTCGGAACGCCTCGCACTGCCTCATCCAACGCCTCCCAAAAACCATTCTTCTCCTCCTCATCCAATCCTGCTTGCGGCGCGTAGGCACTAATAACGTTCAACGTAAGCCCTCCAATGACCAACTTAATCGACATCAGCCTATCGTTGACCCGCTCAACCTCCACTACCTGCCCCCTAAGCTCCTCATCTACTAAAATACCTACCCCATTTCTATGCCTCACGCTACTAGAGTACCACAACTTATATCCGTCCATATCCCTCGCCTTAGAACCTACCCACTTGGTCTCCTGGACACAAGCTATACTAATCCTCCTCTTCCTAAGAATCTTCACGAGCTCTATGGACTTCCCTTGAAGAGTCCCTATGTTCCACGACCCAACCCTTAACCTAGAGACTCCCTTATCCCACTTACCCCTACTACCCCTACTAATCCTAGCACCCAACCCCGATCCCGACCTCACCGTGGACCAAGGTCCTGCCCCGACCCCGCCCTATGACATGACCCTAGTCTACCATCGACCACCACAGCCACTACTCAATAAGAAAAGAGAATAAGAAGACGAGCAAAGTAAGTAAGGCTAAAGACACAACGAAAATACCGAATGGGATCAGTAAAGAATATACGAAAAAGAAGCACGAATCAATAGTGTCTGCTAAAAGTAATTAATCATGCAGGAATAGAATCAAGAATCAACAACGAATGCCGAAGACAATAAACCAATATATTAAATGCAAGTTTGGTAAACAACAGTCAAGACAAGAAACTAAGAGAGGTACGAAACGAGAGATATGAAAGAACTCCAAATAACAAACGAGATCGGACATGACTCTGCAATATTCAAGACACCTAGATGGGATAACTAGAAGTATGAAATGAGTGCACCTGGACCAGCGGAAATGTGGCTTGCACCTCAACCTGTTGCTGCTCCATCCTCTGGAAGTAGTCACTAGAAACTGCCCGCCCCGAGCTGCCGGAGAAGATGTGTCGGCCTTGTTGTACCTGAAAGGGGTTATAAAGAAAAGAAAAGAAAAGAAAAGAGAGAAGAGATGAGAGAAGAAGGAGATGTACAGATCTGGTCGCCGAAAAAGTCGTTGAAGGACGCTTTTCCGGTCAGATCTTGACGTTACCTTCAGATCCGAGAATATGGTCGAAGAAGATGGTCGGAAAACCCACTAACACAACAACTATGATGTGACCGGAGAGAAGAAATACGCCGGAAAAGTGATCGGAGAGCAGATCTCTCAACCAGAATCCCTTTTATCCTAGCTTGTATCTTCTTCCTGCTGAGCACGATGTCGCCGGAGACGGAGATCGCCGAGGAGCTCGCTGGGAACCCCGACAAATTCTCAAGATCAATTAGAGGAAGAGGACCCAGATTTTGACACTCCTATATGGATACATCAAAATATATTAAGAATCAGCAAGGAACTAGGGGCAAGCTTTCAAGGATTTGAATCAGAGACTCTTGAATTATTTATGAAGATAGATGAGAGGAGGCAAGCTATCAGGGAAGAAGCTAGTAACAAGGTACCAACGATCCTTAAGATTAAGGGATCAAAAGAGGCCAAGAATTTGGAGATGGGGAATAAGTTCCACAGTTATGGATCTAGAAGGGGGGGGGGGGGATTCACTATCAATCTAAACCCATGAAGGTGAACATTATATCATGGAATGTGAGGGGGCTTAACATGCCGAGAAAGAGATTGTTGATCAAAAGTCTAATAAATAACTGGAAAGCTGATGTCTTTTGTTTTCAAGAATCAAAATTACCAGGGGATATAAGGGAAGAAATCAAAGAGCTATGGGCAAATAGATGGGTGAATTTCGCACAATTAGAGGCAAGCGGAACTAGAGGGGGAATTCTATTGATGTGGGATAGAAGAATATAGGAGGGAGAGGTTTGTAGTTTGGGTATGTATTCCATCTCATGTAAATTCACGGGAAAAACTCAGGATTTTTGCTGGCATCTATCCAGTGTTTATGCCCCTAATGATAGGAGGGAAAGGGAAGAAGTGTGGTGGGAATTAGGTTCTGTCAGAGGGTTGTTTTCAGGGCCTTGGGTACTTTGTGGGGATTTTAATACAGTTAGATTTCCATCTGAAAAAAAAAATTGTGTTAGATTCAATAAAGCCATGGCAGACTTCTCTGAGTTCATAGAGGATATGGAACTTGAAGACCTTCAATTAGCAGGAGGGAGTTACACTTGGAGAAAGGGTGTAGGGCATGACATAGCGGCCAGACTTGATAGGTTCTTGATCTCAGATGAATGGGATACATCCTTCAGAAACATCAAGCAATCAGTTCTCCAGAAAGTCACTTCTGATCATTGTCCTATAATTCTAGAATGTGGAAATTGGGTTACGAAGAAATCTTATTTCAAGTTTGAAAATTGGTGGCTCAAGACAGAAGGATTCAAGGAGAAAATTCAAGAATGGTGGAATTCTAGCTTCTGTGAAGGAAGACCAGACTATGTGTTAGCCTTCAAGCTGAAAGCTTTAAAAGAGAATCTTAAAGTTTGGAGCAAGACAATTCAGGGCAATTTAGGGCTACAAAAGCCGAGTATCCTTAACCAAATGGCTGCCCTAGAAGAGATTCAAGATCAGAGGTGTTAAATGATGATGAAATTTATCTGAAGGCTACTCTAGAGGTAGAATTTGAGGATATTGCTAAAAAAGAGGAAGTGGCATGAAGACAAAGATCCAGGGCATTATGGCTCAAAGAAGGGGATAGAAACACTCAGTTCTTCCATAGATCTTCCATGGATCTGTTAACAATCACAGAAGGTACAACAACATTGATAGTTTGCAGGTTAAGGGGGAAAGTGTAGAGGATCCAGATGACATCAAGAGAGAAATTGTAAACTTCTATCAGGATCTATACTCTGAAACTGAGGAATGCAGACCTCAGTTTAATTTTAGAGAAGGATATCTGATTAGTGAAGAAGAAAACCAAATGTTGCAGTGCCAATTTGGGGAACAGGAAGTGAAAGATAGTGTGATGGCTAGTGCTGGTGACAAAGCTCCTGGACCAGATGGGTACACAATGGCTTTCTTTATTCATTGTTGGGAGGTAGTGAAGAAAGAGGTGTTGGCTGCTATACAAAACTTTCATGATCAATGCTTTTTTGAGAAGAGCTTCAATGCGACCTTTATAGCGTTGATCCCTAAGAAGGTGGGAGCAAAAGAGCTTAAGGATTTCAGGCCTATTAGTCTAATAGGATGCATCTATAAAGTCATCTCAAAACTTTTGACTGAGAGACTTAAGAGAGTGATCTCTAAGCTGGTTAATCCTCAACAAATGGCTTTTATCAAGGGCAGACAAATTATGGATGCTATTCTTGTAGCAAATGAATGTGTGGACACAAGAATCAGAGATGGAAATGCCGGGGTTCTATGCAAGTTAGACATTGAGAAGGCATATGATCACCTCAACTGGGCCTACTTATGGAAGACTTTGGAAAAAAGGGGATTTGGCAGGAGATGGATAGAATGGATTAAATTCTGTACAAGCACAGTTAAGTTTTCAGTTTTGGTCAATGGATCTCCAACTGGTTTCTTCTCCTCGGGAAGAGGATTAAGACAAGGCGATCCATTGTCTCCTTTCTTATTCATTATAGCCATGGAGGGTTTGAGTGACATGCTTAATACAGCTCAGTTTAATAACTGGATCAGAGGTTTTCGTCCAAAGCAAGATGATACCCAAGGATCTTCAATAACCCATTTACAATATGCCGATGACACCTTGGTGTTTTGTGATGCTGAGAAGGACCAATTGAGAACTCTGAGAATTATTCTCATCATTTTGGAAGCTATGTCAGGTCTTAATATTAATTGGAGCAAAAGCTTCATTTATCCGGTTAATGAGGTGCCTGAAATGAGCAATCTGGCCAACATATTGGGGGGTAGAATTGGGGAGTTACCAACAACCTATTTGGGCATGCCTTTAGGGGCGAAAAGCAAATCCAAATCTGTATGGAACTCAGTGTTGGGGAAGTGTGAAAAGAAGCTAGTTAGCTGGAAAGGACAATATTTATCTCTAGGGGGAAGACTGACCTTGGTCAACAGTGTTCTAGATGCCTTGCCAACATATATGTTGTCTCTTTTTCCTATGCCTGTTAATGTAGCCAATAAGCTTGATGAAGTCAGAAGAACTTTTTGTGGCAGCGGAACAGTCCAACAAAGAAGATCCACCTGGTTAAATGGGACATTGTAACAAAAAGCAAGAAAGAAGGTGGACTGGGAGTTAGAAATTTGAGGATTCAGAATCAAAGTCTTATGCTTAAATGGCTTTGGAGATTCTCAAGTCCAGAACAATCCTTGTGGAAAGAGACTATTGTATCAAAGTATGGTATGAAAGATAAATGGATCCAATGAAGTGAATACCACATATGGTGTCAGTTTATGGAGATCAATCAGAAACAACTGACCTAAATTGTATAATAGATCCAACATCCAGGTAGGAGACGGGAGAAAAAGATCCTTCTGGAATGATGTATGGCTAGGCCTCTCTTCCTTGAGACAACAATTTCCAGATTTATACAATCTGAACCAACAGAAGAATGCAACAGTGAATGAGGTAAGGGATATTGCAGGATGGAATTTCAGCTTCAGAAGGCTATTAAACGATTGGGAGGTTGACAGGCTACTGGAGTTTCTCAAAACACTTGAAGCATTCAAAGGATTTAATGCCAATGAGGATTGCAGATTCTGGTTAGTAAGCAGTAGAGGCAGATTCACTGTTAATTCAGCTTACAAGACAACAAGTCTAGCTCTCAGTTTAGCTCGTGGCCTTGGAAGCATATCTGGAGAACTAAAATACCTTACAAGGTGAATTGTTTTGTTTGGTTGGTAGTCAAGCAGGCTTGCTTGACAAAAGAAAAGTTACCGAGAAGGGGAATGCAGCTTACCTCTACCTGTCTTCTTTGCGATGAGACTGCAGAAACAAACAACCACCTATTTCTGCATTGTAAAGTGACTAGTCAACTATGGGACATTTTTCTTGCTATGATTGGGTTGAATTGGTCTATGCCCCAGTCTACTTTAGACATGCTCTACAGTTGGAACAAAAGGGGAGGCAGCATAAACCAAAAAAGAAGATGGAGTATGATACCGGGCTGTATTTGGTGGACTATCTGGAGGGAAAGGAATCTAAGATGCTTTGAAGGAAAGAGCAACCCAATCCAGAAGATAAAGCTAAATTGTATTTCCCTTTTTCACTTTTGGTGTAAACAGGACTATATAGAGAATACAGAGACTTTAATGCAGTTGTTAGAATCTCTCTAGAACTTTTTGCTTAGATTAACTTGCTCTCTCTACATGTAATTATGGCCTAACAGCCCTTTTTGGTTAATACAAATATGTTACCTTATCAAAGAAAAAAAACACCAGATTGATTTTATATTTCAACACTTAAACTTTGGAATATAGGAAATAAATCTGAACAATCTTTCATTAAGAAATTTAAGTTACTTTGAATAATCATCAATGAAACTAACAAAATAACGAAATCCTAAGGTTGAACTGACTCTACTAAGAACCCATATGTCAAAATGAACTAAGGAAAAACCAGACCCTACATGACTCTCAGCACTACGTGGAAAGGGGCTCAGGTGTGTTTCTCAAGTTGACACGACTCACAATCTAATGTAGACAAGTTAGGCATCATTTGGAGCTTGGATAAACATGGATGTCCCAAGTGTCTTTGGATCAAGTATGGAGGATTTTGTAATAAGACATGTTGTGTAGGAACTGGGATAGTTAAGGTAATGAAGAACTTGTGATTCACACTCTATGTCAATTTTTTGTCCCATTTTGTGGTCCTACTTAACAAAAGCATCATCAAGGAATATTATGGAACAATTAAGGGCAGAATCAAATGACCAACAAATGCAAGACTAAAAAGACATCCAAAGATTTAAAAAAAAATAGAATTTAGAATGACCGAGGATATGGTATTAGCTTGTCCATTTTCTTTTACTTTTGTTTGGAACCTATTGACTAAAGTCACAACGAGAAGAGTTTGAATAGATGATAGTTGACAAAAGTGATTCATTACCAGAACTATGATTAAAAGCGCCCAAGTTCATGACCTCAAGAGTATTGGAGTGTGAAACACAAGCAACAAAATTATCAGCAAAAAGGTACCAGTCTGAACAATAAAGGCTACTTGTGGAGATGTCTGCGTACTAGCTCATTACTTAAGGGAATTCATTATATTTTTCTTCATATAAATAAAACTCAAGTATTTTTGGGTGGTCAACCATGCAAAGAATAGCATACTCCACGAGTATGTCCAGACTTATTACACTAACTACATTTGAGTTGAGATCTTGCAGAACGACCTCCTCGTCGATTCTCCATAATCTGAGATGTTCAATTTTTCATTGTTTGAGATGCGAGGACAGAGGAGTCAATGGTTGGTGATGAGATCATTGAGTGATGCAGAAAGTGGAAATCAGAAGAACAGTTCATGTAGAAACAGTATGACCAGTCAAAATCTAGTTGTGCACCGAATCAAGGTCTTTAGGAAGTCCAACAAGTGTAAGAACTAGAAACCTCTTTTGTTGTTGCTCTTGTTGTTTTTAACACTAGCAATAAGTAAATAACTGGCATGAACATCTAAAATAACGTCGTGATTGTCTGTATCTGTCCCAAGTAAGTAGACGTATTTGATTCCCGTTTTTTTAAGTGCATCCGAGATATAACATCATAAAAACGAGATATGTGTCATTAGAATATTATGTGCAAGCCTTTTCTCAAATTGAATAACATGTATGGAATGGAAGAAACAAGGCCATCAATATGGAATCGATAGATTGCCCCAAGAGACTACATAGTTGAGCATCAATATTCTCCCACTGTGCTCAAGCCTTTTTTTTCTCTCACTACCCTTTTTGATTAGGTAATCTTGAACACCTTGACCCGTGACCACAACTCGTTTGAGAAAGCTCAAGCTGAATAGTTTGAACTTCCCATTAAGGGTACTGAAGTAATCATAGGACTTACTTTCCAACTTTCATATTTTTTGACTAAACACATCAATTACGAGAGACAAGGTTGGATTGAAGAGAGTTCTAAGCAAATAATCACAAAATTAACTGAGAAGAAAGTCACTAAAAAGTTGCGGGCTGACAGAGTGATAACGTACGAAATAAGGCAACTAGAAATTTACTAAGAAAACGACGGATAATCGAAAGATAGATAATTAAATTAGACACAAGAAGAGGAATAATCAAGAACAATAGGATATATCAAATCCTAAGACCCTTAATTGCATTCATCCACTAACACCTAATTTCTACGGTGACCAAGAGGGAATCGAGGTGCCCTCGGAACCACACATTTCTAAGCCACGATTCAACAAAAGCTCACCAAACTCTCTCTTAAGAGTAATTTTCATCAATAATCAATCAAAAACTAAGGGAAGTAAGACTAGCTTCTCTATTTATACCCTTTGGGCCATTAATTACATAATTGAGCCCAAAAATGACCCATTTACAAAAACTAGAAATTTCAGCCGAACTAGACGACCTGCCCACGCAGGTCAGGGCGCAGGTGCCACTGGAGTGGTCACCTGCTGGCGCATCTCACCACCTGCGGCCGCAGGTGAGAAAGCAGATGTCATTGGTGCATCGTTCTGCTCTTCTTTGCTCTCGTTTGGCCTTTCCAAGGTCCCTTGATCCTCTTTAGATGCAATCACCAACACGTAGCACCCCTTGGATGGTACTAAGACGTTGTCAAGTACCTCTCGTTTCATGAACAATCCTTGGAGCGCTTGGAGTTCCCGTGCTTGACTTCTAGTGAATGGTTTCGAGCGGATGTGGATTGTATCACAGAGGTTGGCCAGAAAGTCACCTAAAAATAATCTGAAAATAGTGAAGAAAGCTCTAAAATCTCAACCGAGTTTCAATGTGCAATGGATGTTCTGAAAGACTGCTGGAAAACACGACCGTTGCTGGAAAATTTGAAAACTCACTGGGAAAGCTGGCAGGAGTTGTCAGTTTATAAGAAATCGACTGAAAAGGAATATTTTGGCTCTGACATCTAGGTGACCTCCAAGGAACCAACTGCCTAGGTTAAAGAGGACTTCACACGCCAACATATGGGTCAGTTTAACGCGTCGCCGACGCTGCAGTTTCAAGTGGCACGTGAGAGTGCGTGAAGAGCAGTTTGCTGGGGTTTGCTCGCCGGAGGCTGTGGAATCTTGTGGTGGTGATGTTTTTGCACAATACTGATAGAAAATGCACTTTGCGTAAAAACGTACTTATTTCACCTGAAAATTGCACGTTAACTGAGTTCTTCGCTGATGTCGCATGTACATTTCACAACGGTATTTTCTCATCGATGTTCTGATACCATGTGAGAAATAACAACAACAACAACATACCCAGTACATTCCCACAAAGTAGGGTCTGGGGAGGGTAAGTGTACGCAGTCCATACCACTACCTCAGAGATGAGATCGAGAGGCTGTTTCCGATAGACTCCCGGCTCAAGATAAAAACCGGCTATAAAAGAAATAGTAAATGAACAAGAAACAATAGGTATTAACATACTAAATAATAACATAAACAAGACTATCACTAAGTAATACGACAAAACAATAACACACTCCGAAACAAGACTAGCCCTATGATTACTAGCACAGATAACAAAACAAAGTCCTCCTACCTACTCCGTCCTACTAACCTTCTACCCTAATTCGCCTCCTCCACTCCTTCCTATCTAGGGTCATGTCCTTGGTAATCTGAAGCTGCTCCATATCATGTCGAATCACCTCCCTCCAATATTTCTTCGGTCTACCTCTACCTCGCCTGAAACCATCCCTAGCCAACCTCTCACACCTCCGCACTGGGGCATCCGTGCACCTCCTCATCACATGTCCGAACCATCTCAACCTCGTTTCCCGCACCTGGACTTCCACCGAAGCCACTCCCAACTTATCACGAATAACCTCATTTCTAATCCTATCTTTCCTAGTAAACTTCCTAGTAAACCCACACATCCATTGTAGCATCCTCATCTTCGTCAACTTCATCTTTTGGATGTGGGAACTCTTGACTGGCCAACACTCCGCTCCATATAAAGATTCAAGAAAAATAATATTCAGATGCAGTAAAATAATTGTCTTACACCGAGTCTTATTTATATACAAACTTTACACGATACATGATACATATTTACCAATGTGGGACACTCAGTATAACTATCTAACATCTACTACTGGAACAATGCTGATGATCAGAATTTTGATTCTTAATTTGTTGTAATTCTGGTGGTCTTTGCAGGCTGTTATTGAAAATGTTCCACTAAAACAGAAAATATTCAGCGAGATTGAGAAGGTTTGCCCTCCACATTGTATTTTGGCAACTAACACATCTACTATTGACCTCAACATTATTGGAGAAAATACCATATCCAAGGATCGGATTATCGGGGCCCACTTTTTCAGGTATGAAGTCGTGCATGACAAACTTTTGTATAGTTGTGACTAATCGGGAAAATATGACCCCACTAAAAGATCAGGTCATACATACAATTTTAAAAATTAAATATAACAATGTGAAACAAAATGTGATATTGTAGACTTGCTCGTGAAACTAGCTTGGAGGCACAATATTGATTTTCATGCATCTTATACTTCCATCCCTCTTTATCTTTTGAGTTTAGTGGATGTGGAAGATGGGATTTTAGAAGTAAAAGCTAAATTACACTAACATCTAGGCAGCATATTACTGGATCTGTGAATACAGATAAATGAATAGCAACGTAAATGATCCTGCTAGAAGTGGGTTATCTTTAAGTTATGTAACAAATCCCTGAGATATAAATGCAGGCAGTTACTAATTTACTATAATAGCATCATTTTCTGTTCCAACTGTTAACTTGGTCTTTGTTTGGTCAGTCCTGCTCACATTATGCCTTTGCTGGAGATAGTACGAACAGAGAAGACATCTGCCCAAGCAATTCTTGACCTTATGGCTGTTGGCAAAGCAATAAAAAAAGTACCTGTTGTGGTGGGAAATTGTACAGGTTTTGCTGTCAATAGAACCTTCTTTCCCTACTCCCAAAGTGCACATATTCTGGTCAATCTAGGAGTGGATGTCTACAGGATTGATGTGCAAATTGCCAGATTTGGTCTCCCTATTGGTCCCTTCCAGTAATTCTCTTCCTCACTAAATTATCAGATGTAGCTGCAATCTTCATTTCATACAATAGAAAATATAAAACCAAACTGGGCAGCTAGTCTCTGCAGATGCAAAATCTTTATCATTTCTTTAGCTTATAACAGCTTTAAAAAGACTAGTCCTTCTGTTCCATTTTATATAACACTCCATCCTTTTTGGTTTGTTTAAAAACATTGACATCTTTCTATATTTGGAAACACTTTAATTCACATTCCCATCTTACCTTTAATGTCATGCTCTTACAAGAATGATATAGCATGGCGAATATAGCAAGATTTGAAGATATTTTTGGTATGTAATATACATTTAGCTTATTTGTCGAAAGTCTTCTTTCTAAATGCAACATGGAATGAAAGGAATATTATATTTCAATGATACAATTTCTAAATGCATCCATTGACAGAAAATATAAGTAATAATATTGTTCAGATCCAGTTTTCTATACATCAGAAAGGGAGTGCAGGTTTCTTGAATTTTAAAGAGGCTTTTACTGATTGATTCAAAAGCACCCAAGGGTGTGGCCTGGTGGTCATAGAAGTGGGTTGAGAATCATGTGGTCTCAGGTTTAATTCCCAGCTGAGGAAAAAACATCAGGTGATTAGGTGATTTCTTTCCATCTGTTCGAGCATCTATGCCGGTGAGGTCGCAGGTACCCAGTGGCATTAGTCGAGGTGCACACAAGTTGGTCCGGACACCACAGTTATTTTAAAAAAAAATGATTTAAGGGTATGTCAGAAAACAGTTCTTCCCATGTTACCACAGAACACAGGAAAAATTAGAGTGTGCGGCAGTTGCCTCTTACTATATATTATAGGTTGAGAAATTGAATTTGTGCACATCTCCTGCCCCTTTAGTTTAGTTGGATGATGATTGCTATAATATACTGCATTTGTTTGCTTATAAATTTGTAAGGAACGCGGAGGGAAACAATCATCTTCTTTTTTAGTCGCTGTATTGAGGTGTTTATTGGCTCACTTACCATGGCTTGTACTCCTACCCATAGTTATGTTCGGTTGGTATGAAAATAACTTGCTTAAGCATCTTGCAGGCTTCAGGATTTAACAGGATATGGAGTGGCTGTTGCTGTAGGGAAAGAATTTGGTTCAGCTTTTTCTGATCGCACTTTTAAGTCTCCGTTGATCGACCTTCTTATAAAAAGTGGTAGAAATGGTAATGTTGCAAGATTGTATCCTTTGTGTTGTTGCTTCATTGTCTTGCTTTTCACCATTGACACTGGTTTTGTAGGGAAAAACAATGGAAAAGGTTACTATATTTATGAGAAGGGAAGGAAGCCAAGACCCGATTTTACTGTACTTCCAATTATTGAGGAATCAAGAAGGCTCACCAACATAATGCCCGGAGGAAAGGTATCTCTATCTTAGAAAAACACTTGCAAAGAAAAAATCTCTATCGAAGTAAAAATGGGTTTAACGATGCTGGAATGGGCTATTTGTTCAGAGGGGCCTGTTGAGTTCTAACTTTATGAGAATAACCAGTGTTGTCTTTTTTGTGAATTTTCTCGCAGCCAATATCTGTCACTGACCAAGAAATTGTTGAGATGATACTCTTTCCAGTTGTGAATGAGGCATGCCGTGTTTTGGATGAAGGGATAGTAGTCCGAGCCTCTGACCTTGATGTTGCATCTGTCCTTGGAATGAGTTTCCCATCATACCGGTTTGTTTGTCTAAGCTCTTTTGGGAATCAACACTCATTTGTTACCCTCCCCATTAAAGTCACCGTCCATATTAAAGTCAAATTACTTCTTGAAACTTGTGCCAAGTGATTACTACTAGGGGCGTTAAATGGGCGAGGGGCGTTAAGTGGGCGAGTTGGATTAAATTTGGGGGATCAAAACGAAAAAGTAAGGGCTGATCTGCGAGCTAATAAGTGGGTTGGTCAATGACCCGTCCAAAAGTTACTTGGGTTGAAATGGATAAGAATCGAGTCATAACTCAACTTGCCAATACTTACTATATTTTTAGTTTCTTTGTTTACCTATGAAAATCTTTTGTTTATTTTGGATATATAACATATCAAACAAAGAAATACGTCTTTCTAAAAAATATTTTGATAAGATATCTCATGGGTCAATATGGGCTATATATATTAGCCCAACTTTTAGATCGGTTGAATTGAGCAGGTCAAAATGGATTGAATTAATAAATGGGCGGGCCAGAACGGGTTAGACAGATCATGTTTTCATGGGCTAACTACTAGTGGACGATGAGAGCTAAACATGAAATCTTCAGAAAGCTTTCAATATGATGAGAGTGCTCGTGCATCCTTAAGATAGAACTATTAACCAAAAAGACGTGAAGATAATTACCAAAAAAAGGAAGGAAAAGGAGGTAGAGTGGGAAGAATGAAAGGTTCAGCTATTACTATATTTCCTTAACTCCCGAAACTTAAAGATGTTCAATCGTGACCTTATTTTTTAACCTCTGTTCTAACATTTTGTATCTGGTAATATTATCTCTATTAAAATTTTAAACATTTTTGTACAAAATGATTTTGACAATGATGCTGTTTTTGGCAGAGGTGGTATTGTTTTCTGGGCTGACACTGTTGGTGCTGGCCGTATTTATAGAAGTCTTAAGAAGTGGTCAGAACTATATGGTAATTTCTTCAAGCCCTCAAGGTTCTTGGAAGAGAGAGCAACGAAGGACATCCCTTTGGTAAGAGCTTGATCTCATCACCATTATGCATTTTAAGATCTTTCTAGCACTCCACTGTATTAAAGCTTCAAATTTGATCATTCTCTGAATTAATTTTAATAATCAATATGCATATACAGTAGAAATTTCAATAATTGACGATTTAAGTATATCAGATTACTGAGGTGTCCCTTGTCAAAAAAAAGATTACTGAAGTGTCAATAGCTAGTTAGTAGTTTAGTCACCAGTTCTGAGCTCGCGGTGTTGCCAAACCAAACAAAGAAAGGGGTGTTAGTCATGTTTTTGAGGAAGAATGAACTAGGGAAAGGACATCATGATGCAACTGTTGCACTGTCACTATCTGTCAGCATCATCGATCTGTGGTCAGATTGCATGCATTTTAACTCAGATTGCATGTTGTATTGTTTTGTGCATACGTTAAAATCATTACTGATTGATATATCATTTCTTGTGCTGCAGAGTGCATCTGCTTCTACGTCTTCAGCTTCAAGGTCACGCATGTAAGCAGTGTGTACCCAATGTTCCTACAACTGGGAAACAAGATGTATTTGAAATATAGAAAGGTATAACATTCCTGTAGCCTGTAAGCAGTGCATGTATAATAATGTATTGTAACATTTCTGTGGCTCCTAATAAAACTAAAGTTTATTTTCAAGTTAGTTAATTGAATGCACCAACTTTATTTATTCCCTCCTCCAACCCCCTTCAAAGGAGGGGTATGTTTATTGGATAAGCATGATACAAACTGACCAGTTTTTCAAGTGTGGCTGTTCACCGCAATGTTGAAACTCCTTTTCATTTTTATTGTGCGTTCATCCCTTTGTTATGCGTATTAAAAATGCCAAAGAAATGAACGCAACAATGGACTATTGAAGTCAGTCAGGGCGATAGCAACTACAAAAGTTCCATATAGCCACTGATCAAATTTATAAATTGTATACTAATTGAAAAGTTGCAACCACTCCACAAGTAACATAAGTTGCTGACAACCGAACCAACAGAGTTATTGGCCATGTCCATTACATTAATCAAGTTTCAATTTTTTCGATTTCTTTTACACTAGCGATCATCAGAGAAATTTCTGTGTTACCGTCTCTTTTGAAAAAAATAGAGATTCTTTGGTTAGTTTGTACCGTTTGATTCCACCGACTTATGTCTTGAAAACCCGTCAATGAAATAATGAAATGAAGAGAAAGGCTTTTCGCGTTTTTTGAATAAAAATTATACTCTGTTTTGGATATTAAAAGAGGAGTTGGAGAATACCATCATTTTCATAATAATTCACTTCCTGCTGAAATGACAAATTGGCCGGGGATGCTTGTCTGATTTTAACGGCAGCTCATAGGCCTCGTCACCGGTGGATGGCGGAGCTCCATTCGACCACATTGCTACTACGAGGATGAGAAGCTGAAAGAATTGTCTGATCTAAAGACTGGATTTTTAAACATAAAAATAGCCTTTTGGGAAGCTCAATTAAGTATCATCAGATATCATAAGGCCAGATTGATGGGTACGTCGTCTTGTCGTGGAGGGAATAAGGTTACCCAAATCGACCTCGGCGATTAGATTGTCGGAGAGGTTAGTATTAGTGTCAACATCAGATGAGGTGGAAGACACGTTGAAATAAGATTAGGCTTTCTTTTTAGGATTGAATTTTCAACTCAGCAAAGTAAAATTATTTTATGTGAGTTATAATGTGACGTGACAACTGTTAATTTTGAAGAGTAAAAGTGAGTCATTCACTAACAATAAGGGTATTTTTGAGCCCATTTACTAACGGTAAGAGTATTTTTGAGCCCAAAATCAAACGGAGAATATAATTGATCCATTTTTAATAGTTGAGGGGTATTTTTGACAGTTTTCCCTAAAGTTTATTTTCAAGATAGTTAATTGAATGCACCTAACTTTATTTATTCCCTCCTCCAACCCCTTCAAAGGAGGGGTATGTTTATTGGATAAGCATGATGCAAACTGAACAGTTTTTCAAGTGTGGCTGTTCACCGCAATGTTGAAACTCCTTTTCATTTTTATTATGCATTCATCCCTTTGTTATGCGTATTAAAAATGCCAAAGAAATGAACGCCACAATTGACTATTGAAGTCAGTCAGGGCGATAACTACTACAAAAGTTTCATATACTATAATGGACCGTATAAGTAGAAATTGTGAGACTAGGAATTTTATTAGTCTTCACGGTAGAGAAAATTCCTATAGAGATTCAATTGTAACTATAATTACGAAGCTCAGCGTGAATAGTAACTTCAATGGTGAAGTCCTTGTATGCTCAGAATAAGGAAGAATGAGTATGAAATGAGATTGAGCCAGAGAAGAAGAAATGAGAGAAGTTGGTTAAAAAATATCAGGTCTTGGCTGCCCTTCTGTTTCAGTTGAACTACTATATAGTTGCATAGGTATTGATCCGGACCTCTCCTTTATTTAATAATCTCCCAATCTCCACTGTCCATTTATTTTTTCGTACTTATAATTCTACTAGATATAAAGGGCCCGTGTATTGTTTTTTGTGTCCCAATTTACGTGACATAAATAGAATTTAGAAAGTCAATTAAATTATTTATATAGTTTTTTAATATATTTTAAGTTGTTAGCTATTTTGATTTATATTACTTTTTATGTAATTTTTAAATAATACATGTTATTCCCTCTGTCCCAATTTATGTGACACTGATACAAATTCGAGAGTCAACTAAATTTTTTATATATTTTTTAAATATTTTAAATTGTTAATTATTGTATTTATAGTACTTTTTACGTTATTTTTTTCAAATATTATATTTTACTTCTTTTGTTTCAATTTATGTAGCACTAATAAAATTTTGAGAGTCAATTAAATTTTTTTGTCTTTTAAATATTGTAAGTTACTCCCTCTGTCCCAATTTATATGACACACTTTCCTTTTTAGTCAGTCTCAAAAAGAATGACACATTTCTATATTTAGTAACAATTTAACTTTAAAATACCCACTTTACCCTTAATGAAATGATTTACAACCACACAAATAAATATGACTCATTTTAGACCACAAGTTTCAAAAGTCTTCCTTTCTTTCTTAAACTCCGTGCCAAGTCAAACTACATCACATAAATTGAAATGGAGGGAGTATTAATTATTGTGATTTATAATACTTTTTAAGTATTTTTTTTAATACATGATAATAAATATATATGTTATCTAATGCAATGCAATAACCATAAAGAGGGAAAGGAACCAATCAAATTATGTCAAAAAAGACATATTGACCTGCTGCCTGCTTTGACATAATTTGATTGACCCCTTTGCCTTTTATAAGTAAGGAGAATATCATGCCATCTTTAGCTATAATATTTCTTGCTTCTCCTTACTTATAAATGGCAATGACGCCAATCAAATTGTATCAAAGCTAGCATGTTGGCTTGATGCCTGTTTTGGCACTTCAAGGGAATTTTGGTAAATGTATATAGAATTGGAGCAATGTTATTGGCCGAAAAAAGTAGCTTATGCAATTGAAATATTAATGTGATTTGGCCAAACTCTCCCTTGCTTATCTCACCAAACATTACCAATTCAATACTCCCTCCATTTCAAAAAGAATGATCTAGTTTGACTTGTCACAGAATTTAAGAAAATAAAGAAGACTTTTGAATCTTGTGATCCTAAATTAAAGTTATGACAACTATACCAAAATTCCCTTGAATTTTGTGGTGTTAAATATGTCATGTGGAAAGTTGAAATTAAAGTATTACCAACAAAGAAAAATGATCATTTTTTTTTAAACGGATTAAAAAGAAAAATAGGTTATTTTTTTTAAAAGGGAGAAAGTAACTTTTTTGGAGAGGTGCGTCCCCCCTTATTGTTTGTTACAGACGTTGCATCATTTTGCAAGGATGTGTTGTACAAAACTCTTTGAACGTGGGGCCCACTAAAGTTCTCATTTGAAGTTCTCGTGCTATCAGTTATGATAAAAATTTATCTACATTGGATGTTTACATCAAATCAATATAATTTATTATGATTAAGTGATTTAATAAAGTAAAATATATGCTAATTAATTATAATTAAATAAAACAAACTCAAAATCCAAACACATGTCATGCTATAAAACCAAAAATATATTCACTTTATTTAGAATTTTTGAAGTTGGAGTTGGAGTTGGAGTTGTATTTGGTCATAGTATTTGGAGTTAATATTCAGAATTTAAATTTATTTTTTTAAAAAAATTAATTTTTTTTGAACATGCAATATAATTTAAATAAGGTTATTTTACGAAAATAAAAAATTTAAAATTTTTTCTAAAAAAATATATTTAAAAAGTGAAACAAAATAAACTGAAAACACCTCTTGAGGTGTTTTCCAAAATCTCAAATACAACTTATGTTATATTTGATATTTTTATGGCCAAACAAGAATTCTGAAATAAAGTGAATATGTATTATAGAATAAAGTGAATAATATTCATGTCCAATACTAAGTTAGTAGAAAATGGTTGGAGATTAATACTGTTTTTAATAATATTATATAACTAGATATCATTAAATATTTCAAAATAGATAGTTATTTCATATAATTAAATTAGTTCTAAAAGACTAATATTTCAAAAAAGATAGTCGCATAATAATATAGATTAAATTTCATATACAACCGATTATATACCATTGCAAATATTTTTCCATTTTATTTGAAATTTTGAAGTTGGAATTGTCTTTTTTTTAAAAAAAAAGAGTTTTTGAAATAATATTTGGTTATTTGAATGTACTTTTTCTTTAAAAAAACTGAAATATGAGTTAAACATTAAATAATTTAAATGGAATTATTTTATAAAAATAAAAAACTTAAGGTAAATTTGGAAAAGAAAAAACAGTAAAAGAGAAAAAGATTAAAGTTAAAATCAAAATTAGCTTGTTAGATTGATGTCCAAATTTAATACCGAGTGATACTAAATGTAGTCCTTGGGCCCGTGCTGAGCATTGGCAACTTGTGACTAGTTCTTCTGATAAGGACACATGTATATCGCCACAACATTTCCCTCCTCTGCTACACTTGTATTCTTTCGAATTTCCTACACTTTTCTAGCTCATTTAGTTGCGTCACCTCCTCTGATACCTTCTCAATATCTAACAATACCCCCAAGTGACCTTCTACTCAAGGTTGAGCTGAACTATGAACTCTGGAAACTAGCCCTTGATATAGCCCCAATTGTCCCAATTCTAAGGTGTATTCATGATTTCGAGAGGATGTGTGCACTATTACGAAAAGGTGGATCTAACATATAATTTGACCGATTTGACCTTTAGGTTCTTGTCATTGAACCCGTTTAACTTATAAAATTCCAGAATTAATTCTTATCCTTTAAAATAGTAATTCTTTAAAAGTGTAAAATTGTTCGATGGTATGTGAGATCGCTTGAACCCATTGACTATATGTTATATCATCCAATACTAATAGTTTTAATATACACATATGGTTTAATTATATAAATTTTTTGCAGTGATAAAAAAATTAGAAATTTTCAATGTGACAGACTTGAAAATTTTGAAAGATTAAAGAAATGAAATTAATTAAAACGCAAAAAAGTGTTACAAATAACCATTTTGAAAGGTGCTACCCAATTTTAGAAAGAAAAAAAAAAGATAAATATAAGATTTAAATTTCTGACTTCACTTAAAGGGTGCACCTAATTATCATTGCATTATATATGTAACACCCCGTACCTTCCTAACCCTACTTGACGACATTGAATAATGTTTACTTAGGCGTCGAGAGCCATACGTATGTATTTTGTAATGGTATTGACGAGTAAATTAAAATTTGGCCTCGTACATGTGATTAGCCCTTCGTAGGAGGTGTTTTGTGATTTTCGTGGAGCATTTGTGGGGTTCAAAATGAGGCTAATAGTACCTCCAAGCAAAGTATATTAAAGGTAAGAAGTAAGTTAAAGAATAGGACTTGAAGTATCTAACCAAACCCGCGAAGAAAAGTCGATAAATGAAATTTTCAAAAAAACTTAGGCTGCGGCGCGCCAGAGAGCGTCCCACGCCGCTCTAGGCTAAAATTTTTAGTCCAGAGGCAGCAAGCTAGCCCGCCCAAGGGCGTGCCACGCTGGTTTTGGCCACTTTTCAAAGTTGGAAATTTTCTTAAGTCCCAAGGGTGCCCAGGGACATACCGGGCCAATTTTTGCCATGTTTCTTCTACAACCATGAGCATATATATGAAATGAGTAAAGTATTATATTTGTATGATAAAATTACTCGTAAATGAATTTGGCATCAAAATGACGATTTTACCCTTATGGTCAAAATGAGCCATACGTGGCTAGAATCACTTGTTTTTGGGATTGAGACTACGGATATGAATAGCGTAAGTGGAAATATTTTCGTAACACGTATGAGATGATCTAAACACGAGAAATTATTGATTTTATTGGGTTAAGTGAATTGGGCTTAATAAATGGCCCAAAATGATAAAGAAGACATGGGCCAAAATGGGTCAAAATGACCCATTCTTGCCTTGACCTTCTAGACCAAGCATTAAATGCTAAAGAAGTGGCTAAGTATGGATTGGAGGGACTATATAAAGGGCCAAAAATCTGATTTTTGGTCATTTGGAAATCTCATGCCTTTTTGATATTTCGTAACCATTTTTCTCTCAAACCCTAAGAACCCTAAGCCAATTCTTGGAGCACGATCATTATTTCTCAAGCCTAGGTAAGTGATTATTATTATGGATTAACATATTATATGCATGGGAGAGTATGTAAATCATGTTGGTTATGCTTGGAAGTGTTGAATATGGTACTTTGTGTTTTTGGTAAAGATGTGTTATCCATGAGATTTAAACTTGAAAGATGACTTGTTGTCTTGATTAAAGTGCATGATATGGATGAAATATCAACATGTATGGTGTGGTTATGTTATTAAACTTGTTATTTTTCTATAAGTGTAAGTTATGGAATTTTGGCCGATTTGTTGTTGTGAGGTATATTGGGGTGATTTGATGGAATAATTATGATGTTGTGGTGATGGAGAAGTGTAAAGTATGAATTTGGTGTGGCATGCTAGTGGTTTATGATATTGGTCAATGTTGGGAATATTGTGGGATTATTGGTATGATAATTCCATAAATGGACTTGTTAGTGTGATAGTTTCACACATGGTATTGTCAAGAGAGAAGTGACATGTTAAAGCCAAACATGTAACTCATTGTTGTTATATTCCCTTGTAAGGTAGTTGGTGGTTAATGTTGGCTCCGTTATGTATTTGTGTTGTAGAGTGAAACATAAGGAAGGAGCGGGACTATTGTATGCGCATTTAAGATTGTGTATTGGTATTGAGAATACAAGGTATGTAAGGTTTGTCTTTCCGTATCCTTCTGCAGCTCATAGTATTCACATTAGTGTTATACTAGTTCATTCCGATATGTCCAAAGGTGTCTCACTTCAAGTTGTTATCTATTGTTAAGTCACATATCCTCATTCATTAGTTGTTGTTGTTCATATGTTATATAATTGTGGACATGGTTCCAAATTCCAATAATGTTATAATTATCAAAGATATCAATCTCTTACAAACAAAAGTATCAATCTCTCATAAGTGAATGTATTAATCTCTCATGAGTGAGCGTACCAATCTCTCTCACAAGTAAAGGTACTAATCTTGTAAAAGTTAAAGAATGAAGTAAGGTGTTATGAGTGTATCCATGGGGTGAAAGAACACACCTTCATGATGATGATCCCAATATTATGAGTGTATCCATGGGGTGAAATAAACACCTTCATGACGATATCCATGGGGTGAAAGAACACACCTTCATGATGATGATCCCAATATTATGAGTGTATCCATGGGGTGAAATAAACACCTTCATGACGATATCCATGGGGTGAAAGAACACACCTTCATGATGACTATCCCAACATTTTGGGTGTATCCATGGGGTGGCATGAACACCTTCATGATGGTATTATTTTCCCACTGATCAGTTGGGCCCGGGCAATATATAATTAATGACTGGCAAGTAAGTAAGAAGAGGTACAAAAATGAAGTAAGTATCGAAAGTAATGTACGCAGTTCCAAATATATAGATTGATGGCTTATCCATAATGGGCATGTCCCTTGAGATTATTTTTCCATGAAAGTTCTTATATACTGATTCAGTTTCATGCAGCCTTACATACTCAGTACATTCTTCGTACTGACCCCTCTTGGGGAATTTACCTTACTTGCTGCAGGCGCAGATATTAGTAGACCTCCACTGTAGGTTGCAGATCTTTTGTGGATTTTTGGTGATCTCCAGTTGGTTCGGGGCTTCCTGAGTTGCTATGTACATTTATTTTGGTATTGTATATGAGTATAGAGCGGGGTGTTGTACTGACTCTAAGTTTGTCATAGTTATGTATTTCAGCTAGAGGCTTTTGTAGACATATGTGGGTATGTGCATGATGGTGAAAGAAAGAGATGTATGTCCTTTTGACTCGATGGCCCCAACGGCCAAGTTTCTTTAATGTATATAATGTTCCATGATATTCGCACTTAGCATTTTATGTCTTTACGAGGTGGTGATGAATCTTATGGTGTGCATGATTTGGCATGAGTAAAGATTGGTTCTCTCGGGCCTTATCGACTTCGGGTGCCAGTCCGGCCCAAATGTGATTTTGGGTCGTGAAAATATATTACTTCGAACATGGGTTCACACATCTATATTTAAATATTTTTAGAAAAATATAAAATATATCACTACTATATGTGATCAAGGGAGGGGAACATAAGTTCACGTGAACCCTGTAACCCCCACCTAGATACACCCATATTCCCAAGCCTCATTTTCTAGGCCTAAATTAGTCCATTGCACCAAAACCTTGACACCAACAATGCTATTAACCTTGACCATCTTGCATTGCAAAATAGCTAGGGGTTGCAAGAAAACCCTTCCATTGTTGTCACAAATAGGAAGTTGTTGCTGAATATTAATACATGTACCTATTCACTTCTTCAACTGAGAAATGTGAAATATCGGGTGAATCCGTGAACCTAGAGAAAGCTCTAAATGGCACGCCACTGTCTACCACCTTTTGCAATAATTTGTATTGTAACAACTCTCATATTGATTTTTGATTCTTAATGTTTTTTGACCATTTTATCCCTTCCTATAGTTTTTTTTTGGTATTTGTGGACTGTGGGAGTGGGTGCCATGATTTTTGAGGTAATTGGTTGAGTATTATTAGAGTTTTTTTATTTTGGAAGATTTTGGAGTTGTTATGATTGACTTCAATCAACATTTGGAGATTTTGAGGTTATATGAGAATTCTATCAATTCTATTATAACCTCCGAAATGTTATTTTTGGGTTAGTGGCACCTTTGGTTCAGGTCCCGACGCGTTCAAATGGTTTTTGAGTAGTTGGTTGCAAAGTTGGAAGTTATGGTCTAGAGTTGACTGAGGTCAACATCGATTGATAACGACCTCGGTTTGGTGTTTTGATGATTCTATTGAATCTGAAATATCAATTTTGTTGTCTAGTAGCATAGTCGAGCTGTGTTCATTGGGTTCCAGATGAGTTTCAAGGGTCGATTTCAAGTTTACAAAATTGGTTGTTATTGTTGCTGGATGTTGTTGTATATGGTGCAATCGCATATGCTAGCCTTGGCCAACACCGACAGAGTCACTCTTGCGGGTCTTGGTCAGCTAGGCTTTGACCACTCATACGGAGCCCTGTCCACATCAGTGGAGCCACGACTGCGAAAATTCTCTGCCAGGCTTACGCTTGCGAGGATCCATTTGGTCAGCGACCTTCACTGTTGTGGAAGAATACTGCTCCTGTGACAATTCTTCTATGGGTGTGGTATTTCTGTCACTTAAACAATGACTTTTTCCCTTTTTCAATCTATTCTCCATATCTCAATTTTGGAACTTGGGGACTCGATTTTGGGAGATTCAAAACGTGTTTTCTACGATTTTTCTGTAGGTATTATTCCTATACTATAGTTGTACATTCCTCAATAATTATTTCATGATTTCCTCTTCAAATCTTGGGTTTTCAACTTGTAAATTTTTTTTTTTTTTTTGTAAACTTAACAAATGGTATTTTGATGATTTCAAGGTCTATTTTAACGAAATAATTGAAGGAATTTCTAATTTAAACTCCTTAAGTTACAAGTAACTTGATTTTCAAACAAAATTCCAATTTACCTTGGGGGCTCAAGTTTGTCTTTTGGGTTGACTGTTTAGATTAGGAATAATAATAATATAACAATATGGGTATCATTGGTCTCGTATTCATGTATAGAACTTGTTCTTGATAGATTGGGGGAGTTGTGAAGCTATTCCAAAAAGAAAGGCTAATGTGTGATGGTTGGTGGCTTGCAGTTCGGCTTTGAGGTAGGTTATGAATTACCTTTCTTTAGACTTTATTTGGGTGGGGACTTATCGTGTAAAGCATGCTATGGGGTGGAGAATTAGTGAATAGTAGTAACAAATGAGATGGATTATTATTGTGATGCCCGAATTGGGGCTTTTACCTTCTAAGTGATATGAAATTTGAATTTCTGGCTTGATATTGAGGCTCATAGACTGTGTTATTGAGTTGAATAATATCTTGAGAATTTGTACATATCTATTGTATCATGATTCAACCTATAACTTTTATCATGCATATTCATTCATCTCATGGATCACTGGATTGTACCATTGGAAACACAAATTTTTGAAAGAAAATAAACCATGTCGTATAGTAAAATATGATACCTTTTGTTGATTTAGTTTGAGATAGGATCTGGGCCAGGTATATGGACCTCGCGAGTCTCCATGGGTCTCACCTAACAGTATACCACTAGAAGGGATGTATACCGGTAGTCATGGTCCATTGCATCTCATTATCATTCCATTGCATTATCACTTACTTATTGTTGTGTTTTGAGGTGATTCTTTTGTGATCATTGATATGGAACTTCCATTATTATCATGGTATTCTTTAATCGTTATAGTATTTACTTGAACTCAGTCAGCCTATGATACCTATTGAGTACTAATGGTTGTACTCACCCTTTCTTTTCTGCATCCTTCTGATGCAGATCCTAGTGCGAGTTGTCTGCATGACCATTGATCGTGCAGAGTTGCTATTTTTGAAGCTATGGTGAGCTCTTATGTTCGGAGATTGTCCTAGTTTCTTCTATCTTTTATTTTATCTTATTTATTGATTTTTTTTACTTTTCCTTTATTTTAAGTTGATTGTGTTTGTTTAGTATGACTTACCTATCATGGTTGGATTGGGGTGGGTGCCATCACAACCCTTGCTAGTTTTGGGTCATGACAAGTTGGCATCAAAATGCTAGTTTTACCAATCTCACTAGTACAAGAGCAAGTGTCTAGTAAAATGTTGTGGATTGGTACGATGATGTTCTTATCTATCTTTAGGAGGCTATGGGACAATTTTTGGAAATTTTATTCTTTGATTCCTTATGGTGTGGAATTTGTTCACTTCTTGAATTCTAAACTTTGTATTTCATTCTCTTAACAGATGGTGTGGACGAGATCATCTGCTATTGAGGATGATGAGTTTGTACCCGCCGCTAGGACCCCAGCTAGGGGACAAAGCTGGGATCACTATTTTGTCAAAGGTAGAGCTCGAGGTACAACACCGATTAGGGGTCATGCTAGAGCGGCATCTTCTAAACCAGAGGTTGAGTTTGAGGATGTGGCTTATCAGTCTGAAGGAGTAGGGCTAACTAGGTTACATAGATTTTGTAGCCACCCAAGTGTTGTGGGATACCATGGTCTAGATTTTAAGTTTCTTAGAGGGTATGGCTCAGACATAAGCTTTACCTGTCACTCCTGATGAAGTTCAACATCCAAAGCGATTACTACTTCAGGCCTTTTAGACTCCTAGGGCATAACCAACTGATGTTATAGCTTCACGTATTGATGCTTTGCCAGTTAAACTTGTTGCTCCACCGATTGTGGCTAGGACGGTGATATCAGTTGAGGAGCAGAAGATATTCAACATATTTTTTAAGATGAGCCCTCCAGATTTACTGGTGCACCTGAAGAGGACGCCTATGGGTTTTTGGTTAGTTGTCAGGAGCGGTTGCATAATCTTTATTTGGTTGAGTCTCATGGTGTGGACTATATTACTTTTCAGCTAGTAGGGGTAGCAAACCAGTTGTGGAGATCTTATCTTGATTGTAGACTAGCGGGTTCACTCCCTATGACATAGACGCAGTTCCTTGAGAAGTATGTACCTCGTAACATGAGAAACAATTTGAGGGATTAGTTTGATTATCTAGAGTAGGGTACCATGACGGTCACTGATTATGAGATTAGGTTTTATTCTCTGTCTAGGAATTCATTGATAAGTATACTTTCAGAGGAGGAGAGGATTAGGAAGTTTGTACTCCACTTCATTTGACTACTGAGCAGTTAGTGACTATCGATGGTTCTTTCTAGCAGATAGTGGACTATTCTAGGAGTATTAGGACATTTGTCGTCGTTCCTTTAGAGGAAGCTGCAAGAGCATTTGCAGGCATGGTAGGTTTAGTTATTTATCTTCTTAGGGAAGAGACTTCTCAAAAAGGGTCATCATTATCCGTCTAGCAGGCTAGTTCATTCAGTATTACAAACTACAAATGATGGTTATTCTGGGTATAGTAGTCAGGGCAGTCAGAATTCGAGACAAGTGTCTTGGGGTTCTTACTCTGGGATTTCAGGTCATGGATTGTACTCCAGTTCATTTGGGCCATCACAATGTTCTTTTCCAGTCATGGAGTATTATGATTATAGTGAATTGCATCTAATGATAGATTGCCCCAGGTGTAGGCAAGGCCGCTCACAGTAGGGTTCTCAAATTCAGACTTATTAGGAACCCGTACCAACAGTTAGAGAAGGTGCATAAAGTGGTAGAGATAGTTCTCAAGTTGCTAGGGGTGGAGCTCAGATAGTTCGTAGGGGTGGTCATGGAGGCATTCAGTTTGGAGGTGGGTGTGGATTATGTTATGCTTTTCCAGGTAGACCCGAGGCAGCTACCTCTGATGTAGTTATTATAGGTATTACTCAGTTTGCCATCGACCTTCTTTAGTATTATTTGATCCTGGTTCTACTTTCTCTTATGTGTCTGCATATTTTACATCAGGTCTTGATATGATGTGTGAGTCTCTCATTGTTCCTATTCATGTAGCTACTCTAGAAAGCAATTCTTTAGCAATGGATCAAGTATAGTGATATTGTATTCTGACTCTTTTAGGGTATAATACTTGGGCAAACTTGATTATTATAGATATGGTGGATTTTGATGTGATTTTGGGTATGGATTAACTCTCTCTAACCATGCTGTCATGGATTGTAATGCTAATATAGTTATCTTAGTTATGCTAGGTGTCCCAAGGTTGGAGTGGAAGGGTACCCAATGTTCCTATCCTAAGAGAGTGGTTTCTTTACTTCAGCCTCAGTGCATAGTTGAGAAATGGTATCTTTCTTACTTTAATTATGTGCGTGATACTAGTACAGGAATGCCTCCTTTAGAGTCATTGCGGGTGGTTAGAGAATTTCAAAATGTGTTTCCTATGGATCTACTGGGTGTTTCTAAATATAGAGACATCGATTTTGGCTTTGATTTGGAGCCAGGCACACAACCCATTTCGATTCCATCCTATAGGATAGCTCTAGCGGAGTTGAAAGACTAGTTACAATATTTACTGAATAAGGGATTCATTAGACCCATTATTTTGCTTTTTTGTTTGTGAAGAAAAAGGATAGGTCTATGCGTATATGTATTGACTATCTACAGTTGAACAAGGTGACCATCAAGAATAAGTATCCTCTTCCATGCATTGATGACTTGTTTGATTAGCTTCAGGGTGCTTCAGTGTTTTCGAAGATTAACTTGAGGTTGAGGTACCATCAGTTGAGGATTAGGGCTTTGGATATCCCTAAGACAACTTTTAACACCTGGTACGATCATTCTGAGTTCCTTATAATGTCATTTGGGTTGACCAATGACCCTTTTTAGTTTATATAATTGAGGAATAAAGTTTTTTAGCTTTATCTTAACTCCATTATGATTGTGTGTATTGATGATATCTTGGTATATTCCAAGAACGTGGTGGAGCATGTGCATCATTTGAGGATTGCGCTTCAGATATTGAGAGATGAGAACTTGTATGCTAAGTTCTCAAAGTATGAGTTTTGGCTTAGTTCTGTGGCATTCTTGGGGCATGTTGTGTCCAAAGAAGTTACTATGGTCAATCCAACCAAGGTTGAGGCAGTTCGAAGATTAGACCAGGCCTACTTCACCTATAATGATTCAGAGTTTTGTCAGGTTGGCTAGCTACTACATATGGTTCTAGTAAGGCTTCTCTACTATTGCAGCTCATTTGACTAAATTGACTCAGAAGAATATTACCTTCAGTGCTCCAACGAGTGTGGGGAAAGCTTTCAAAAACTCAATACTTTGTTGACTTCAAAACCTATCTTGACCTTACTTGTGAAAGATGCAGGTTTTACTGTATATTATGATACTTCATGAGTTGTCCTTGATAGTGTTTTGATGTAGAAGGGATAAGTGGTACCCTATGCTTTGATGCAGTTAAAGACCCATGAGAAAAATTACCCCACTCATGATTTGGAGTTGGAAATAGTAGTGTTTGTTTTAAAGTTGTGGCGGCATTACTTGTATGGATTTCATTGTGAGATGTTCACCGATCATCACAGTCTACAGTATATATTCAACCAAAAACATCAAAATTTGAGATAGTGTAGGTGGTTGGAGTTATTGAAGGACTATGACATGACTATCCTTTATCATCCAGGCAAGTCCAGTGTAGAGATCTTTGAGTATGAAGGTAGTGAGTAAGGTAGTCTCGCTTTGTTGGTGGCGGAGGAGCGACCTTTGGCTATGGATGTTTAGAGTTTAGCCAATAGCTTCATAAGACTTGATATTTGAAAGCTTGATAGAATTCTTGCTTATGTTGAGGTACAGTCTTGTTGATGGAGCAGGTAAAGAATAGATAATTTGAGGATGGAAAGTTGTGCATTATTCAGTATAAAGTGTTTAGATGTGAAGCTAAGGATGTGATTCTTGATCAAAAGGGTGTTTTGAGGATCAAAGTTTGGATTTGTGTCCTTAAGATTGGTGATTTGACTAGAATAATCATGGAAGAGACTCATAGTTTGAGGTATTCTATTCATTCGGGTGCACATGACCTGACACAACATTATTGGTGTAGGATGAAGAGGGACATCGTGGATTTTATGGCTAAGTGTTTGAATTCTCAACAAGTGAATTATGAGCACCAGAGACCAGGTGATATGACTCAGAGGATTCCTATACCCGAGTAGAAGTGGGAGCATACCACTATGGACTTTGTGGTTCATTTGCCTCAGACTTTGTGGAAGTTGACTCTGTTTGGGTGATTGTGGATAGATTGACCAAATAATCTCATTTTGTACCCATGAAGGTCAATTACAATGCAGAGAAGTTGGCTATGATCTACATTTAGGAGATAGTTTGATTGCATGGTGTGCCATTTCCATCATTTCAGATAGGGGTACTCAGTTCACATCGTACTTTTGAATTTCTATTCAGTGAGAGTTGGGCAACACTTTTCACCCACAGACAAGTAATCAGTCAGTCTGAGTGGACCATTCAGGTTTTAGAGGATATACTTCATGCTTGCATGATTAATACCGGTGGTTAGTGGGACCAATTCTTACCTTTGGTGGAGTTTGCCTACAACAACAATTATTATTCCAGCATTCAGATGGCACCATTCGAGGCCTTATATGGGAGGAAGTGTAGATCTCTAGTTGGTTGGTTTGATTTCTTTGAGGTTAGGCCTTAGGGTACTAATTTGTTGAAAGATTCGATGGATAGGCTGAAGTTGATACAGGACCAACTCTTTATAGCCCAAAGTAGATAGAAAAGTCATTCATATCGGAGTATTCGTGATTTAGAGTTTATGGTTGGTAAGGTTGTTAAAGGTGTTACCTATGAAGGGTGTGATGAGGTTAGGGAAGAAGAACAAGCTTAGCCCAAGGTTTATTGGCCTTTTTTATTCTTTAGCATGTTGGATAGGTGTCCTATGAGTTGGCTTTACCTTTGATTATTTCAGCTATCCAGTTTTCCATGTCTCAATTTTGAAGAAGTATCATTTCGATAATTCTCATGTGATTAAGTAGGATTCGATATAGTTAGATCACGATCTGACCTTTGAGGAGGAGCCCATAGCTTTTGGATAGACAAACTAGGAGGTTAAGATCTAAGGATATATCTTTATTGAAGGTTCAGTGGAAGCATCGACCAATTAAGAAAGCTACTTGGTAGGCAGAGTCAGACATACGGAGTAGATATCCCCAGTTTTTTAACTGTTCAGGTACTTTCCTTACTCTTATATTTGAGGACGAATTTGTGTTTAGTGGGGCATGATGTAACAATCCTCATATTGGATTTTGAGTCTTGGTGCTTTTTGACCATTTTATCCCTCCTCATAGTTGCTTATTAGTATTTTGGTCTATGAGAGTGGACGTCATGATTCTCGAGGCAGTTTGTAGAGTATTGCAAGAGTTTTTCATTTTGAAAGGTTTTGGAGTTGGTATAGTTGACTTCAGTCAATATTTAGAGATTTTGATGTCATGTGAGAATTTCATCAGTTCCGTTAGCTCTGAAATATCATTTTTGGGTTAGTGGTACCTTTTTTTTGGTTCCCGAAGCATTCGGATAATTTTTGAGTAGTTGTTCGAAAAGTTGGAAGTTATGGACCAGAGTTGACTTTGGTCAACATCCAATCTTAGAAATCCCAGTTCGATGTTTTGATGATTTCATTGAGTCCAAAATGTCAATTTTGGTCTAATAACATAGTCATGTGTTCATGGGGTTTTGAATAAGTTTTGAGGGTTGATTCCAAGTTTGTGAAATTGCTGCAAAAATTCTCTGCAACTGCAAACTTGCTCCTATGAGACAAGCTCACGCTTGCGAGGGTTCTCTTGGTCAGTGTCCTTCCCTATTACCAAGGAATGTTGCTCCTGCGGTGTTGCATCTGTGACCTATCTTCTATAGTTCGGTATCACTATCACTTAATGTAACACCCCGTACATTTTCGAACCTATGTTATTACCTTAACATTTATGGAATTATTTAAACTTGAGATAGTTGGTGGATTAATCACTAAAATTCTTGGGCTGAATTAATTCCATGCTAATGGGCTCAAAAGAGGCCCAACAATGAAGTAAAGGACTTGACCCAAAAAGGAAAAATGACCCATTCATAAAATGGACCAAGTAAACATGTAATCTTTGACCAAGAGTGGCTAAGGATGACCTTGTGGGACTATATAAGGTGGAAAAATCAGATTTTTATCACCATTTCATACATGTGCAAAGTCTAGAATTTTCCACAATATTCTCTCCTCTTCCAAACCCTAAGCTATCATTCTCTTTGGAAAAGATCACTCCTTTGTAAGCTTTGGTAAGTGTTTACTCTCATGGTTTAATATATTATTGTCACGCCCCAAATCCCATTGAGGCGGACTGGCACCCGAAGCTAATAAGGCCCGAAAGAACCAATCTTTGCTCATGAACATTCATATGCATGCCATAAGAAACATCACCATCATGTAAGGGCATAAGATGCTAATAGCGAAAATCATGGAACATGTGTTACATACATATGTGAAACTTGGCCAGTAGGGCCATCAAGTCAAAATGGACATACATCTCTTACATTCATATACCCATATACGTCTACAAAAGCCTCTAGCAGATGCATGTACAGAACCAACTTAAAGTCGGGACAAGTCCCCGCTTTATACAATATTTACAATGCCAAAATAAATGTACACTGTGACTCGAAAAGCCTTGAACCAACTGGAGCTCACCAAAGATCTAAAAATGACCTACAACCTACTGTGGAGGTCTACTAGCACCTGCGCCTGCAACAAGTAAGGTAAGTTCCACAAGGGACGTCAGTACGAAGAATGTACTGAGTATGTAAGGCTCATAAGAAACTGTATGATACATAAATACGTCAATGAATTCGAATACAAATGAATAACCAATATGGATAAGTCACCATTCTGTATGTTAGGAACCATGTATATTGCTTTCATCACTTTCTTGCTTCTTTACTTCTATGCTTATTCATCATCACTTGTGTCACAATGTACCCGGGCCCCGACTGATCAGTGGGTCTTTACATAACATAACGTTATGTTGGGATTGACTCGAGCTAGGCTTATGCCTCTAGAGCTGCCACCTATAAATCAATACATTGGGTTTGGCTCGAGCTAGGTTATTACCTCTAGAGCTGCCACCCATAAACCAATATATCAGGTTCGGCTCGAGCTAGGTTCTTACCTCTAGAGCTACCCCCAGTCAGGTTCGGTCTGAGCTAGGCTTATGCCTCTAGGACTACCCCCTGATCCAATAATCTCGGGATCGGCTTGAGCTAGGCTTATGCCTCTAAAGCTACCACCCGTACTCTTGTAACCAACAACTGCGTATTACTTAATTTCTTTACTTTTGATAGATTGACACAATGATAGTCATAACATTATTGGAGACATAATCTTTGGAACATTAGTCAATGCATATGAGACATGTGAATCACAATTGATCAATGCATAAGGAACATGTGATGAACAATAATTGATACCCGGGAATAGGATACCTTAGAACATTTCGGAATGGAACAAGTACAATGCCAATGTGAATACTATGAGCTGCAGAAGGATACGGATAAATTAACCTTACATACCTTTACTTCCAGGTATGAATACACAAGCCTATATATGAACATAATAGTCCAACTCCTTCCTTACGTTTCACTCTACAATACAAGTACATAACGGAGCTTACGTTAACAACTAGTTACCGTACAAGTGTACAAAATGAAAATGAGCTACAAGACTTCCATTTAATGTAATTTTATCCTTTATAATACAATACACTGCATTGTGATACCAACAACACCATAACATTCCACACATTGACCAAGACATCATAAACCAATAGCATTTCACACCACGTTTACCCTTTACGCTTCCTCATTATCATTCTGTCACAATTACTCCATCAATTTGCCTCATAACAGCATATGAACAACAATACATAATTAACATAATCAAACATGCCTCCATACGACCCCTTAAAGTCATTAGAAAGGTATCATAAGTTGATAATTACATCGAAAAAGGATATAGGGGCATTCGGGGTTCAAAGAGAGACGAAAACATACAAAACGTAATCCTGGGGTGACCTGCTAAGACACTTGATCCCACAGGTGGCTGAAATGCAGCCCCAGGTGACCCTTGGCAGTGTCCAGGGGCACCTGCGTTGGCATCTGCGCCCGCAGGTGCTCCAGATGTGGGGCGGATGCCCGTTTCGGCCATAAAGGGTCTCTTTTAGGTCCTTTTATGTCATAAATGGTCCATGGCCATGAATAAACTTCCCTTTACATAATTTATGTCAAATTGGATGCAAAAAATCAACCATGGTTTCACAACACACATGAACATCACCAAAACCACACTTTTCCTTTAATGCACCACCAAGGCCATGCACAATTTTGCAATAACAATTTCAAACATTATGTACAAGGATAAAACAAGTTAAGGCTATAATCACATCTCACATGTCAATATTTAATCCATCAAGTTCACTTACCTTAATACCACAAGTCCATTTCAAGTTTATAAGGCAAAACCCTTTTCCGATTGCAAAAATAGACAGTTTTACACATAGTGAACTGTCTAACACTTTACCAACATAACCAACATGATTTATACACCATATTAAGCATATCATATATTAAACCATGAGAATAACTACTTACCAAAGCTTGAAAAGGAGTGATCTTGTACAAGAGAGTGATGACTTAGGGTTTGTGTGTAGAGAGAAAAGTTTTGGAAAAATCTAGAAATGGCATGTGTGTTGATAAGAATAAAATCTGATTTTTACTTACTTTATATAGTACTTAATGGTCATCCTTAGCCAATTAAATTCATTTTGGCTTGGTCAAACATAAGAATGGGTGATAACGCTCAAATACATCCCAGAAAAGAATGTAAGCGATCGTTAGCAATATAATTACCCAACTTGGAGTCAGGGTCGAATCCACGAGGAATGAATACGATAGCTTTCACCTCTAAGTGTCGCAAGCAACTAGTGCTAACACGCGATGCGATGAAAATAATACATGAAAGTAAATGGGGGGGGGGGGTTTATTGTCTGTTAACTTGTACTTTTTAGTCTTTTGTAACTTAGGACACACAAGTTCAAGAGTAGAGAAGATGAGCTAAGACCAAGGGTATTACGGGACTTGGGGTTATGCTATCGTAAGAGTGAAATTGTGTATGGGTAACTTGAACATTTAACTACGTTTAGCTAAGGGACTTGGGTAGGTTAGATCACAGGTGCCTGGTGTTGATTTGTCAACCAAACACCAAGGTTTCACAATTGGGTTCTTTCGAACACCTCAATAGTGCGAATTAATAGACCAACCCAATACCTCAATTAGCACCCTTATGTATAAGAGATGCTATTAAATGACATACATCAAGTTATTGTTCACACCCACTCCTCACCCTTGTCCCCTTTGTCAAGGATGACAAGAGTTCTAAAATTAATTAGAGTTTGCAACCCCTAATTTGAATGAAAGCATGGAACGAGATTAAAACCCATTGCAATTATCTAAACATAAATCAAATAAACAAATCCCATACAATTACCACATCTTATTTAAGCATAACCCCAAGTAGAGAATTTAGCTACTCATAAAATAAGAGAGAAGAAAATCACCCAAATTCTCTTCCCAAACTTCCATTGAATCCCAAAAATGTTTTTACCAATTTGATCCCAAAATGCAAGAATGTAACTTGTTTCTTCGTAGGGTTTCACTCTCCTTTACTCTCTCTTTACGAAAAATTGTCCAAAAGCCCCTCTCAGAGCTAAGAAAATTTCCTTTTATAGCCTCAAATTGCGTCATTCAAAATTATGAAAGTGCCACTGCACTAGCCATCTGCTGGCGCAGGTTCCAGCGCAGATGGCTAACCTGCTCGCGTAGAAGGCTATCGCAGATGACACTGCTTGTGTTTCTCCACTGTTCAATCGGCCACCTGCGTGCGCAGCATAGGCACATGCGTGCGCAGGTGGCTAGTGCATATGCCACTGTTTGTGCTGCTCCTCTATTCAGTTGGCCATCTGCGTGCGCAGCTTAGCCACATGCGTGCGCAGGTGGCTATTGCTCTCCCCGGTGTTGATTTAAACCTCCTTTCTTCACTCCTCGAACTCTCATTGTCTTGCATAGTTAGCTCGGGCTCGAATTCATCCATTACCTGCGTACACGAGCCATATAACATGAGAATTTACATCGAATCAATGCGAATTTCAAGATAATCCAAGCTCAAATGTATTAAGAATTTGGGTAAGATGTCAACTTATCAACTTCCCCAAACTTAAACTATTGCTTGTCCTCAAGTAGTCAAGAACACCTAAAGTGAAGAGAAAAGGATGTTATTAACCATAAACAACCACAAGGGACATCACTAGACCATTAAGCCTATAAGGTTCAATCGGTTCCTCCAATAAGTCATGACAAACAAGCGAAACATGCTTTTTTTTTTCACAAATCAATCCTCATTAACCAAGAGACAAATTCCTCAAACAAATAATTTTCAGGTTGGGATGATTCTCAAGGTGTGACACAAGATTTTTCAGAGATTGTCTCATCTCCAAATTGCAAATTGTCTTGCTCATTTTCCCAAATTGAAGGTAGGACATCACTCCCTCTTTCAAGGTATCCATGCCTCTCACTTGCAAAAGTTTTCTCCACCTCCACACGGTGATGTGATTCACTAGGGGGGTAAGAATAGAAAGAACTCCCTCTCACTCTCACAAAGAAATTCAAGTACCACACGTAGAACCATAGGCTTGCCCTTTGTGTCATTCGCCACTAATGGGGAACAACAAGGTTTTAAGTCAGCAAGGACTTGCCGACAATGATGAAGGTTCGGTGAGAGAAAGGGTTTATGGATCAAGTGACTAGAAGATTTCCCTAAACACAATCGCATTATCATTTATTAGTCCCACTTTGTTCAAGTTCTCCACCTTATTCGCCTTTGCTTGCGATGTCTTTACTTTTCTTCTCTCTTCTTTTCTCTTTTTATATATATAGCCTTCCAACCAAAATTCCCTCTTCATTTGCTTTTAAGGCCCTTTCATTTATTTATTAGTAACTCATGCCTCTCTTTTCTCTCTACAAACTTTCCTCTCCATTATATTTCTTTATTCATTTGTTTATGCAACAACCAAGCATACACCTCCCTTTAAAATCTTATACATCTCCTTTTTATCCAACTTAACTTTTAACTTCCATCTCAACCATTTTCACAATCATGCTTCTCCGAGCTCAGGCCTTTGCCTATATTGGTTCTCATTAAAATCATGCGATGTGTCTACAGAGATTGAGTGATAGACAAGAAAAAGGGTTGTCAAAGATGAAAGTGGGGTGTCATAGTATGGTCATATCCAAGAAGAAAGTGGTGAAAGGCTCAACTGGGTTAACTAGGGATAAATGTCAAGGTGGGAATTTAGGTCGAATGGTGGACAAGATGGCCTCAGGTCATTCTCTAAACCAAGTTAGGTCCCAAATTTTGCCTTGAATACACACGGGGCAAGTTCTAGACTATCATGTGTGTACAAGAATTAATCAAAAACCTCACCACACTAGGCACTTTTTCTTTAAAATAGAAAGCTAGTCTTTCCTCCAAACTTGAGCAAATGAACTTGACAACCTACTCTAAGCCAAAGACTTATGGAGCATGAGCCAAAAACTGAGTTAACAGGTCACACACAAGAGGAGGCTTGGAATCCCTTTGCTCTTTTCTTTTTTAAAACAAAATTATTTTATCAAATCATCTTGCTGTTTGCCACGACAATTTTGGAGGGACCTTTGAACCTCTTCAACTTCCCCAAACTTAAATTAGGGCTAGCATGCAAAAAGAGCCCGGCAAGGGCACTATCCAAGTCACAACTTCACAAAGATGGGGCAATATTCGAATCAACAAAAATGGCCCGGCAAGGGCAATATCCAAATCAACACAAATGAATAGCCCGGCAAGGGCAATATCCGAGTCAAAACTCATAACAAGATGGCATCCAAATAGAATCATGAATTAATATTACATACCATAAAGTAAAATGAATGAATTGGCCTACCCCCCACTAAAAAGTATTGCATTGTCCCTAATGCAATCAATATAGGACAAAAAAGGAAAGGAGTGAAAGACAAAACTCCCTGAGGCGCACTAGGCGCTTGGATCTGTATCATGTGAAGGCTGTGCCGACGCTGTGGCTGTAACAGTAGGAGCCTCGTCAAACTGGGCTCCTGTATGAACCTCCTCAAAATGCCGAGAGCTAGGGCCAGCACCAACTGTATGTGCCTGGAGCTCCTCAATGGACTTTCTTTTGGCCAATTCTACCTGCTGATCCTCAAAGAGCCCTGTGCCGAACTCGATCCCTGTCTCTTCCCCCACAGAAGAATACCCAAACAAGTCTGCAAATGGAAGGATGGGGCCGGTCTCTGCCTATGGGATAGTGAACTGGGTATCATCAAGAGAGATGGAGGGCTGTATCAACTACATCTCATCACGCTGACTCGCAAGATCTGTCCTGAGAGTAGTAACTGCCTCACTCTCCTCCCGGGCCTCAACCACAGATAATCTCCGCTCATAGTCTACCATCTGAGCACGTAAAGGCCCAAGGCTCTGCTCAATAGCCACCTGAATGAAATGGGGAATGTCGGCCACCAAGCGGGAGATAGAGCTGTCATTTGCCAAAGTCATGGCTGCAACCTTAGCAAATATAAGCGTGGAAGGTCGAGAAGGCTGCGCCGGCTGCGTAGGTGTTTGAGGGAGATCAAGATCTAAATGAGTGTCACCATGAGCTGAAACATGAGAAGTCATAGGAGAGGTGCTAGCAGTGCGCACCTCTCTCATGGAAGAACCTGAATCCTCACCAAACTTTCTCTTTAAACCTACTGGATTATCATCATCCTGACTGGTATGAATATCAATGACTCCAATGCATTTGATTTTCTTGTCAATCTTTGGGAAGAGAGGAACATGGTGGACTGCACATAAAGACGATATAAGAGCAGGAAAAGGTAGAAGCGTGCCAACTTGCTTAGAGCGGAGCTTTATTACTTCAATAATTATCTCTCCCAGGTTGACATCCAACCCATCCATAATACAACCCACAAGAATAGCCCTTTCAAGAGTGACGTCTTGATCATTGGTAGAAGGGAGCAATTGATTTCCCACAAAACCAAGCCAATGTTTGGCTTGAATAGAAAGATCCCGTCTTTTGATTTGCCCAATCCCATTTGCCCATAGTGGAAGACCCTTAGCAATTATTTTGGAAAGCCATGGAAAATGAGCACGCCTCTCCAGCATCCGCCTCTTGCTCTCAACCCCCGGTGCACAATCATGACCAAAGTATAATTTGTTAATTGCAGAAGTGGAGCACAACACTTCCACTCCTCTAACAAGTACACTCCGAAGGCAAGGTTGATCAGCCACTGGTGGTTTATACTTTTGTTGATTGTGCCGAATGACGTAGGAGGCATGGAATTCCTTTACAAGATCAGGAAAATAAAAGCACGGGGGTGAGTCGGGATTAATATCAGTGAATACATCCCAAGCAAACTTGTTGACTTGTCTGACAATATCGGGGAAATGATCACAAACACCCTTCACATTAAAAACTTTCTCGGGGTTGAAGCCCCTAGTGTGTACCCATTCATTGTAAAGGTCACGCATTTCTGCGTTGGCAAATCTGAGTTTATCAACATCTTTGGCTAGATCCTTTGAGATATCAAGTGTGTATTGCACGTCAGGGGTGTTAGAGTGTCCTTGTTGTGTGGAAGCTTTTCTTTGAGAAGTCGTGGCAATGGCCTTGCCTTTGTTCTTGTGATGATCTTTCTTTGCTCCTCGTGGGATTGATTTCCTTGGAGACATCTCCTACAACGAATCAGAAGAAACAAACCACACAAACCAAAGGTAAAACATGTTTTTGGATTTTCAATAAAGAAAAGAAAATGAAAACTATGTTAACTAATGTGAATGCAAAGCAAAATTTTATATGAAGGCACCTAGGAGGATATTTGGACCACTATATCTCAAACACAATCCATCATGACCCGAAGGAGAACAAAAATGACGTTTTACCCTTAAGAATGGTGTCACCGAATCTATCATAGGGTAAAACATGCATTTTTGTTATGAACAAGTGTGCGCACCAACTCATGTTGTCAACAAGACTCACCAATTATGCCTCATGAAGTGGAGAAATATATTAAGAAGTATGGCACTTGAAAAATCATGTAATTCACACATCTTCTCTACACTATTATAACATGGCATTTGGAGATGAAATAAAGCTCAAGATAATTTCAAGGGACCATGGGTAGTTCACTCAATTCATGCACAAAAGAAAATACAAGGAAATACTCATGTTGGAATATCATCAAACACATGGTGGGCATAACTTTTTGGGTACTCAAGACTTTCCCTATTCTATATTAAGCATCACCCCCAACTCGATCAAACCACAACAACATCAATACTACACCAAAGGAAGTCCATATGACTCAATTCTTCACCAAAAATCTAGCACAAAACATGAGTTTCCATTTGTGTCTAAAGTGTTCCTAGAAAAATTTAAACCAAGTAAACTTACCAAAATTTTAAAAGAAGAGGTGGAGAAATGGAGACTCTTGAAATGAAAGAGGTAATGTGTGCAATCCTCTTTGAAAGTGAATGAGAGAAGAAGACAAGAGCAACTTTGAAAGAATAGAGAATAGCCGATGGTGATGTTGTGAAGGGGAGGTGATCTTTAGAGTTAGAAGGAATCGGGTGTATTTATTTTGGGTATGGGTCATGTTTTAAAGAAGGGAATGGAACAACCCGGGTCGGGTCGACCCAAACATTTTTTTTTTTTTAAAAAAAAATTCGGAGGTTCACCCCCACCTGCGCCCCACCATGCGCACGCATGTGGGGAGATGCGCACGCAGGTGTGCAGTTCTTACCTGGGCAGTGCACCTAGGCGTATGGAGCACAGGCAGTGGTACCTGCGGAGAATCACCTGCGCACGCATCATGGGACCTACGCACGCAGGTGAGGGAAGTGGCTTCGAAGGAGGCACGAGGCAGAGACTCCTGCGTTGCTAGCCTGCGCACGCATGTGCCTGGGCTGCGCACGCAGGTGGCTCCTTGACCCCAGGCAGAATGTTGCCTTCCACCTACTGGCCTCATGCGTCCCAACATGCATGGGCATGTGGGCATGTGCGCTAGCAGGTGATTAATTTAGCTCAAACCAGTATCCAAGCTCCCCCATTAAGCATTGTTCACCTGCATTCACCAAATAACTAAGAATTAGCAATCAACCAAAATTGAAATGACTATAAGTAACCTTGGGTTGCCTCCCAAGAAGCGCCTTGGTTATCGTCGTGGCTCGACGTTGTTTCTCATCATCAAGCATCCTTAAACCGGAGCAACTCAACCTTAGCCGTTCCAGGTCCCCCTTCATAAAAATGTTTTAATCGTTGACCATTCACCATGAACCTTCTTTTCTCGTGGTCCTCGAGCTCGATGGAACCACTAGGAAAGGCATTAACCACAAGAAAAGGGCCAGACCACTTGGATTTTAGCTTCCCCACAAAGAGTTTTAACCTCGAATTGAAAAGTAGCACTTTATCACCCGCATGGAACTCTCTTTTTAAGATCTTGGCATCATGCCATTTCTTCATTTTCTCTTTGTGTAATGCTGAGCTCTCATATGCCTTAAGTCGAAACTCATCCAACTCATGAAGTTGATCGACTCTTGATTTCGAGGCATCCACCCAATCCATGTTCAATTTTCGCAATGCCCACAAAGCTTTGTGCTCTAATTCAACCGGGAGATGACAAGCCTTTCCAAACGCTAACTGATAGGGCGACATGCCAATAGGAGTCTTGAATGTTGTCCTATATGCCCATAGAGCATCATCAAGTTGCCTTGCCCAATTTGTATGCCCCATATTTACGGTTTTCTCCAAGATAGATTTGATCTCCCGATTGGAAACTTCCACTTGGCCACTCGTTTGAGGATGATACGGAGACGACACCTTATGCCACACCCCATATTTTTCAAGCAAATCTTCAAATACCCGATTGCAAAAGTGTGACCCTCCGTCACTAATGATAGCTCTAGGAGTTCCAAACCTGGTGAAAATGCATTTTTTCAGGAAGAGAGTTACACTTTTACAGTCATTGGTTGGTAAGGCAATGGCTTCGACCCACTTGGACAAGTAGTCAACGGCCACCAAGATATACTTGTTACCATATGAGCTCACAAATGGCCCCATAAAATCAAGGCCCCATACATCGAATAGCTCCACCTCAAGATTGGGTCTTAAAGGCATTTCATGCCTCTTCAAAATACCACCATGTTTTGACATTGAATGCAAGTCTTTACTAACTCGTGAGCATCACGGTGAATGGTCGGCAAATAATACCCACACTGAAGGACTTTCGCTGCGGTTCTCACACCACTATGGTGGCCACCAAAAGAAGAAGAATGGCATGCTCTAAGAATGGATTTGATCTCCTCGTCCATGATGCATCGCCGTATGATTCCATCTGCACATTCCCTAAAAAAGATAGGGCTCCTCCCAAAAGTACCGCTTCACATCATGGAGGAATCTTTTCCTTTGATAGTAACTCAGCTCATCAGGAAGGAGTCCACTCACTATATAGTTTACAAAGTCGGCATACCATGGTAGAGTGCTTTCTTTCAAGCTCATGACCAGTTCATCTGGGAATGTATCATCAAGATCAATATCTCCCCAAATGTTCTCATTTATCTCAAGACGTGACAGATGGTCGGCTACTTGATTTTCACACCCTTTTCGATCCTTCACCTTAAAATCAAATTCCTATAGTAGTAGAATCCATCTTATCAATTGGGGTTTTGCTTCTTTCTTCTCCATAAAATACCGGAGGGCGGCATGATCAGTGTGCACAATGACTTTTGTGCCTAACAAATAGGCACAAAATTTCTCAAACCCATACACCACGGCTAACAACTTTTGTTCTGTAACAGTGTAGTTCTTTTGAGCATCATTTAAAGACTTGCTAGCATAATAGATAGGATGAAAAAGTTTCTCTTTTCGTTGTCCAAGCATAGCTACCAATGCCAGCCCACTAGCATCACACATGAGTTCAAATGGTTGTGAACAATTTGGGGTCACGATAATCGGGGCTGAGACAAGCTTCTCTTAAAGGCAATTGAATGCCTTCAAGCACTCTTCATCAAATTCAAAAGTGACCTACTTCTCGAGGAGTTTACACATCGGATGGGAAATTTTAGAGAAATCCTTAATAAACCTCCTATAAAAACCCGCATGGCCAAGGAAACTCCGAACCCCTTTGACAGATATTGGAGGGGGTAGCTTAGCAATGACTTCCACCTTGGCTTGATCAACTTGGATTCCTCGGCCTGTTATTTTGTTTCCAAGAACAATCCCCTCCTTAACCATAAAGTGGCACTTTTCCCAATTCAACACAAGATTATTCTCCACACATCTTTCAAGCACCTTTTCCAAGTGTTCAAAACAATTTTCAAATGTACCACCAACCACTGAAAAATCATCCATAAACACCTCCATAGAACTCTCTACCATGTCAGAAAAGATAGAGAGCATGCACCGTTGAAAAGTGGCCGGTGCATTGCATAGCCCAAAGGGCATGCCCCTGAAGGCAAAATTTCCATAGGGACAAGTGAAAGTAGTTTTTTCTTGCTCTTCGGGAGCTATGGAGATTTGATTATAGCCTGAATATCTGTCGAGGAAGCAATACCATCCTCTACCCGCCAATCTATCAAGCATTTGATCCATGAAGGGCATGGGGAAGTGATCCTTCTCAGTCCAAGAATTTAACTTCCTATAATCAATACACACTCTCCAACCCGTGACCGGACGGACGGGTATAAGATCATTATTTTTGTTTGGGACTACCGTGATGCCACCTTTATTTGGAACACATTGTATTGGACTCACCCAAGTGCTATCCGAGATAGGATAAACTACACCCGCATCAAGCCACTTGATGATTTCCTTCTACACAACTTCTTGCATTGTAGGATTTAGTCTTCTTTGATGTTCTACACTTGCTACAAACTCGGGCTCGAGCTTGATCTTATGAGTGCATATACCGGGTGGAATCCCAATGATATCCGCTATAGTCTATCCAAGTGCCCGAATATACCGACTCACCACCGATTTCAATACCTCAATTTGCCTTGATGACAAATCACTTGCAATAATAATGGGTAAAGTCTCCCCTTCTACCAAAAACACATACCGGAGATGAGGTAGCAATGGCTTGAGCTCGATTTGTGGTGGATCCTCAATTGAAGGCTTCGCGGGAGGAGCCTCCCAATTTTTCAAGTCAAGATCTAACTTACAAGGATTTCTCGGGTAAGACCCAAAACCTTTCAAGGATGCAACTTCTTCTTCATATCTTTCATTCCCTTCGCTTTCAAGATTCCACAAGACTCCCACCAAAGGTTCTCTAACAAATTCAGCCACCATAGTATTAGCCACAACATCATCAACCACATCGATTATGGAGACAACTTGTAAATCCATAGGTTGTTTCATGGACTTGCAAACATTGAATGATACCTCTTCATTGTTTACTCGGAATTTTATTTCACCGCATTCAACATCAACTAAAGCTCGATCGGTAGCCAAAAATGGCCTACCAAGAATAATGGGGACTTCATGGTCAATTTCACAATCCAAGATTACAAAATCAGCCGGAAAAATGAACCGATCCACCTTCACAAGCACATCACACAACACACCCATGGGTCTTTTTATAGAGCGGTCGGCCATCAATAGCCGCATCATCGTTGGTGTCGGGGCTCCCAAACCCAACTTCCAAAATATGGTAATGGCATCAAATTAATACTTGCTCCAAGATCACATAAAGCTTTCCCAAATTGATATACCCCAATAGTGCATGGGATGGTGAATGCCCCCGGATCATCCTTCTTCACAACCATCGTACTAGACATTATAGAACTACAGTTGTAAGTGACTTCAATTATTTCAAAGTCCATGGTTCTCTTCTTTGTTACCAATTCTTTCATAAACTTAGCATACCTGGGCATCTCTTGGAGGGCTTCCAACAATGGTATATTTACCGAAAGGTTGCTAACTTTAGAAAGGAATTTCTTGAACTTCGAGTCATCTTCTTTATTCTTAAACCTTTGTGGGAATGGAGGGGGAATTTTAACTTGTTGCTTAGAGAAAACTGAGTTTTCATTCGGTTTTGCATTACCATGATTAACCACTTGTGGGCTTACCTCTTTCGCTTTCACCTCTTCCGACCCGTCAACACCTTGCTCTTGTGACATTTGAGTTTCCTCTTTTGAATTTTCAAGCCGAGTTCTTGATTTTCTCACTTGGCTCCCAACACAAGGGTTGTCATCAAGGTTTTCAATATTATTTCCAAGGGTTCTCCCACTTCTAGTAACAATGGCCATGACGTGGGAGTCATTTTTGGGATTCACCACCGTGTCACTAGGGAGTCCTCTTCTTTGCCTTGCATTCATTTGGGAGGAGAGTTGACCCATTTGGGTTTCAAGTTGCTTTAATGAGGCCGAATGTGAGGTGACAGTTTGATTGAGATGCGACAAATCCCCTTTCATTTCCCTCAACATCTTATCGCTTCCTTCAACTCCCAAGAGGATGCGAGCAAGCACATCATCATTCTTATATTTATCCGGATCAACCGAGGTTTCTTCTTTACCTTTGGACCTATCATGTGGAGGAATACACCTATCACGGTCTCTATCTTTTTTCCTCCAATCTCGATCTCTATCACAATCTTTCCACTCACGGTCTTTCCAATTATGGTCTTTATCCATCCAACCTTGATTACCTCCCTTTCTTTGATAGGTGGGGCGAGAACCCCCCTCTTGATTTGACATAAATTGGATTTTTTCATCAAGAGTCTCTGCTTCATCATCATCGTAGCTCTTAACATCCCTGGAGGCTACGACGTTAACCGCCTTTGGTGTTGAACCCATTACATGCTTAGTGAGGAGTTCTAGTTGTGTAATCATCTTAGCCATACTCTCGTCTCTCTCCTCATCTTTCTTTCTTTGTTCGTGGCTTACAAAAGATGCGGAGGGAGCCCCCACGGCCACCTCGGAATCTCTTGTATGCCAACCCCGGATTTGTTTGGTAACTTGGTCCAATATTGAAGATGCAACACCATAAGTTTGTTTCACCAAAGACCCCCAGCTGCATTGTCTGCAACCATTTTGTTCAATTGATCTAATGCTCGATAAAATATTTGGAGGAGCATCTTATCAGGGACTTCATGAGTCGGGCATTGCATCAATTTCGTGTTAAACCTTTGCCAAGCTTCATGTAACCGTTCACCATTCAACTGACGAAAGTTGATAATCTCATCTCTCAATTGTAACATCCTGGATGGTGGGAAAAATTAATCCAAGAATGCTTCCGTCAATTTCGCCCATGTAGTGATTGAACCTGCGGGTAGTTGTCTCAACCACAAAGCAGCCTCGCCCGTTGATGAGAAGGGAAAGAGTCTCAATCGGATGGACTCTTGTGATATGTGGGCGATATCAAACGGCATGCACACCTCAATAAAATTTGTCAAGTGAAGATTTGCGTGTTCATGGGCTTGACCCCCATATAACCCCTTTATTTGAAGGAGGTGAAGCATTACACTAGTAACATGGAATACTCCATTGCCTTCCGCAGGTGGAATGCGGATGGTACTAGCTCTCCCGGCATCTCCCAAATGATCTTCCTCTTCAAAATTTCCGTCAAATGAAGCGGTATGACTACCATGTTGACTCATTGAATAGTGAAGACTTTGGTCGCCACCTATGAAGAACAAAAACAACAAATAAAGTAAACTTACACCACGGTAAACACAAGTAACTTAAAACACTAAAAGAAATGAACGCTACGTTTCATTCCCTGGCAACGGCGCCATTTTTGATAACACTCAAATACACCCCAGAAAAGAATGTAAGCGATCGTTAGCAATATAATTACCCAACTTGGAGTCAGGGTCGAATCCACGAGGAATGAATGCGATAGCTTTCACCTCTAAGTGTCACAAGCAATTAGCGCTAACACGCGATGCGATGAAAATAATACATGAAAGTAAATGGGGGGGGGGGTTTATTGTCTGTTAACTTGTACTTTTTAGTCTCTTGTAACTTAGGACACACAAGTTCAAGAGTAGAGAAGATGAGCTAAGACCAAGGGTATTACGGGACTTGGGGTTATGCTATCGTAAGAGTGAAATTGTGTATGGGTAACTTGAACATTTAACTACGTTTAGCTAAGGGACTTGGGAAGGTTAGATCACAGGTGCCTGGTGTTGATTTGTCAACCAAACACCAAGGTTTCACAATTGGGTTCTTTCGAACACCTCAATAGTGTGAATTATAAGACCAACCTAATACCTTAATTAACACCCTTATGTCTAAGAGATGCTATTAAATGACATACATCAAGTTATTGTTCACACCCACTCCTCACCCTTGTCCCCTTTGTCAAGGATGACAAGAGTTCTAAAATTAATTAGAGTTTGCAACCCCTAATTTGAATGAAAGCATAGAACGAGATTAAAACCCATCACAATTATCTAAACATAAATCAAATAAACAAATCCCATACAATTACCACATCTTATTTAAGCATAACCCCAAGTAGAGAATTTAGCTACTCATAAAATAAGAGAGAAGAAAATCACCCAAATTCTCTTCCCAAACTTCCATTGAATCCCAAAAATGTTTTTACCAATTTGATCCCAAAATGCAAGAATGTAACTTGTTTCTCCGTAGGGTTTCACTCTCCTTTACTCTCTCTTTACGAAAAATTGTCCAAAAGCCCCTCTCAGAGCTAAGAAAATTTCCTTTTATAGCCTCAAATCGCGTCATTCAAAATTACAAAAGTGCCACTGCACTAGCCATCTGCTGGCGCAGGTTCCAGCGCAGATGGCTGACCTGCGCGCGCAGAAGGCTAGCGCATATGCCACTGTTTGTGCTGCTCCTCTATTCAATTGGCCATCTGCGTGCGCATCTTATCCATATGCGTGCGCAGGTGGCCATTGCTCTCCCCGGTGTTGATTTAAACCTCCTTTCTTCACTCCTCGAACTCTCATTGTCTTGCATAGTTAGCTCGGGCTCGAATTCATCCATTACCTGTATACACGAACCATATAATATGAGAATTTAGATCGAATCAATGCGAATTTCAAGATAATCCAAGCTCAAATGTATTAAGAATTTGGGTAAGATGTCAACTTATCAATGGGTCATTCTTATTTTTGGGCCATGTCTTTATATGATTTTTGGGCCTCATTTGATCCCAATGGCACAAGACTCACTTAAGCCCAACCAATTAATGTATAATTCACCAACCCTCTCATGTTTAAATACTTCCATGAATGTTATGGTACTTTACTAGGTTCGGAAACATTCGGGGTGTTACATTCTTCCCCCTTAGAAATATTCGTCCTCGAATGTTAGTGACATTATTCAAGTTAAATAATGGCTAGTCTAGGATCATTCATCATATTAGCATATATATATACTCAATGCTTATAAATACTTACTTGTCATTGTTCTGATCTCGTATCGTGAACTTGTTCTCCCCTTTGGAACAAATGAGGGTACTTGGACTTCATCATTTCTTCAGCTTCCCATGTGACCTCTTCTATTTGCTGATTTCTCCAAAGTACCTTTATGGAGGCTATGTCTTTATTCCTCAACCTCTTCACCTGTCTATCTGGAATGGCAATAGTTATCTCCTCATAGGTAAGATCCTCCGTAACTTGTACATCTTCAATGGAAGTAAAATGAGATGGATTCCCTATGCACTTTCGAAGCATCGAAACATGAAATACTGGATGAAATGAGGAGAGTTCTTGGGGTAGTTTCAATTCATATGCAACTTGTCCAAATCTTTGGACAATTTCATATGGCCCTATATACCGGGGACTCAACTTCCCTTTCTTTCCAAATCTTATTACCCCTTTCATCGGTGACACCTTCAAGAATACCCAATCACCAATGGCAAATTCGAGCCCTCTTCTTCTGACATCAGCATATGACTTATGTCGCCTTTGGCCGTTTGTAGCCGTTGTTGAATCACTTTAACTTTCTCCATAGCCTGCTGAACAATATCTGGCCCAAGTAAAGCAGTTTCACCCGCTTCAAACGATCGTATTGGTGATCTACATTCCTTCCATACAAAGCTTCATAAGGTGCCATTTTAATACTTGAATGATAGCTATTGTTGTAAGCGAATTCAATGAGAGGCAAATGGTCATCCCAACTGCCTTGAAAATCTAACGTGCAAGCTTGTAGCATATCTTCAAGTGTCTAGATAGTACGTTCTGCTTGTCCATCAGTCTGAGGATGGAAAGCCGTACTTAGATTCACCTGTGTACCCAAACTCTTCTGAAACGATCTCCAAAAATGTGCAGTAAATTGTGCTCCCATGTCTGATATAATGGAGATCGAAATCCCATGTAACTGCACTATTTCTTTAACATACAACCTTGCATAATCTTCTGCTGTATAGGTGGTCCTTACTGGTAAGAAATGCGCTGACTTGGTAAGCCTGTCAACTATGACCCTATGGAATCAAATTTCCGTAATGTACGAGGCAAACCTGTGATGAAGTCCATATTACTCATATCCCATTTCCAGACTGGAAGATTGATACATTGCATGTAACCTCCAGGTTTCTGATGCTCCACTTTAACTTGTTAACAGTTTGGGCATTGAGCTACAAATGCTGCAATGTTCTTCTTCATATTTCCCCACCAATACACTTGTTTTAAATCATGATACCTTTTAGTAGCTCCCGGATGAATAGAATAACGCGAATGATGCGCCTCGGTCATAATTCATTTGGTCAGTTCATCTACATCCGGTACACATAATCTACCTTGGCATTGAAGCACCCCTTCTTGTGTTAATACAAATGCCTTTGTCAAATTCTGTTGTACATTCTCTTTTAGTTGCAATAACATAGGATCCGCAAACTGCTTCTCTTTCACCTCAGCTATTAGTAAAGATTCTGCCGCATTTTGTACAATAACCCCTTCATATGAGGATTCAAGAAGATGAACCCCCAAGCTGGCTAATTGATGTAGATCTTTTACTAACTCTTTCTTTTCCGTCAATTGTCCACTAATGACTCCTATTGCCTTGCGTCTCAATGCATCAGCTACCACATTTACTTTTCCTGGATGATATAGAATATCAATATCATAGTCTTTCAATAGCTCTAGCCATCTTCATTGCCTCAGATTGAGTTCCTTTTGCTTAAAGATATATTGCAAACTCTTGTGATCAGTATAAATATAAACATGAACTCCGTACAAATAATGACGCCATATCTTTAAAGAAAATACCACCGCTGCTAATTCAAGATCATGTATGAGATAGTTTCTCTTATGTGGCCACAACTATCGTGAGGCATATGCTATTACATTATCGTGCTGCATTAATACACATCCGAGGCCAACTACGGAAGCATCACAATATACTGCATAACCTTCAATGCCTTTCGGGAGTACTAATACGGGTGTGGAAGCCAATTTATATTTCAACTCTTGGAAACTTTTCTCACATGCATCATTCCACTGAAATTTGACTGCCTTGTGTGTAAACTTTGTTAAAGGTTCAGCAATTGAAGAAAACCCTTCAACAAATCTTCGATAGTAACCTGCTACCCCAAGGAAGCTACGAATTTCCATAGGCGTCGTAGGCCTTGGCTAATTTTTCACCGCTTCAATCTTTTGCATGTCAACCCGTATCCCTTCATCTGACATAATGTGACCCAAGAATGCGATGGACTTTAACCAAAATTCACATTTAGAGAACTTTGCATACAACTTAGGCTCATGAAGAATCTGTAACACTTGCCGTAAGTGCTTAGCATGGTCCTCTTGTGACTTTGAATAAACCAAGGTGTCATCTATAAATACCATCACGAACACGTCTAGAAATGGCTTAAACACCTATTCATCAAATCCATGAACACAACTAGTGCATTTGTTAGTCCAAATGACATAACTAAAAATTCATAATGGCCATACCGTGTTCGGAAGGCTGTCTTGGGTACATCTTTTTCTCTAACTCTGACTTGATGGTAACCCGACCTCAAGTCAATCTTTGAAAAACATGTGGCACCCTGTAACTGATCAAACAAATTGTCAATTCGAGGGAGGGGATATTTGTTCTTGATCGTTACTTTATTCAATTGCCGATAGTCAATGCACATTCTCAATGTGCCATCTTTCTTTCGTACAAATAATACCGGTGCACCCCACGGGGACATACTAGGCCTAATGAAGCCATTGTCCAGCAAATCATTCAATTGCTCCTTCAATTCATGCAATTCTGCTAGAGCCATTCTATACGGGGGAATAGAGATAGGCTGTGTGCCTGGATTTACATCAATACCAAACTCTACTTTCCGTTCTGGGGGCAAACCTGGAAGATCCTCTGGAAATACATCAAGAAATTCATTGACCACTGGAACCGACTGAGGAGTTAGTGGTTCCACTTCAGTATCCTTCACTCGTACTAAGTGACATATGTACCCCTTGGCAATCATTTTCTTTGCCTTCAGATAAGAAATAAATTTCCCTTTTGGTGCCCCCACATTACCCTGCCATTAAAGACCATTTTCTTGTGGAAAATAAAAATGCACCTTCTTGGCCCGGCAATCTACCGTGGCATAACAAGAAGCCAACCAATCCATTCCCATTATCACATCAAAATCCACCATGTCTAGTTCAATGAGATCGGCCAGTGTATCATGACCACACACAGTTACCACACAATTACGATATACTCTTTTTGCAACAATATAGTCACCAACTGGTATAGCTACTTCAATTGCCTTAGTTAATAGTTTTGGTGTTCTTACAAATTTCGCAGCAATCAATGGAGTAACATATGACAATGTAGAACCCGGATCAATCAATGCATATACATTATACGAAAATATGGATAATGTACCTGTGACTACATCAGGAAAGACCTCTGAATTCTTCCAGTCTACTAGAGCATAAGTACGATTCTGAGTTCCACTGGAACTGGCTGCTCCTATGGCACCCCTACCACGACCAATAGGCTGTACACCTCGGCCTAAGGAAGGAACCGATGATTATGATGCAACGGCTGATCCTGTCGGTCGTGCTATACCACCCATGCTCCTCTGTGGACACTCTCTCATCATGTGTCCCGACATACCGCACCAAAAGCAAGCATTCATCCCTAATCGACATGTCCCTGAATGAGTACACCCACAGTGCTGACACTGCTGACGAGAAAACCCTGCTGCTTGTGATCCATGAATTCCACTACTCTGCCCAGATTGACTACCTCTAAACCCTCAGAATTGAGCTTGAGTGCTTGCTGTGGAATAAGATAATGAGGGTCTAGGTGGTCTAGGAAACATCCGAGGCCTAGATTCTCCTTGGGACACCATAGACTGTCCCATAGGTCTAGCTCTTTTGGACTGTCCTCTGTCAGATTCATGTACCCTTGTTCTCTGTCTTTGGTCCTCCATTTTCTATGCAAAAGCATGAATTTTCGCTATATCCATATCTCTGTTAAAAGCAACAATAGTGCAGTCCCTTACTAATATGGCTCCAATCTGTCCACATATCAATGGACCCTGTCTGTCATTGTGGCTACTACATTCAGAGCATATCGAGCCAAAGAATTAAACTGCAAACTGTATTCTCTAACACTGAGATTTCCTTGTCGGAGATTTAAGAACTGATCCACACGAGCCTCTCGGATCTCATAGGGAAGATAGTGATCAAGGAATGCCGCTTTAAATTCTTCCCAGTTAGGTGGAATTGCACCAATACCACGAGACTTCTTCCAATCTTCATACCACAATATTGCCTCTCCTTTCAATCTATATGCTGCAAGTTCAACTGTCTCAATACCAATCACGTGCATAACTTCTAAAGCCCTTTGAATTTGGTCCATGAAATCCTGTGGATCTTCTTTCGGATCTGACCCCGTGAATATAGGAGGGTCTAATTTCAGAAAGTCCTGTGTCTTGCGACTCGCCATTCTAGCCGCATCATCCTCATTTGTCGTTGGACCAGCTCGTCCTTGACTTTGTACCGCAACTAAATGAGTCAACATATGCACTGAATTTCTTAGTTCCTGGTCAGTGGCATTCATTGGTGGTTCTGCGGGTACTTCTCTACTTATTGGCTCTTCCAAAATTAGAAAAGTAGAAAAAGACCACGATGCAATTTTAGTGTCAGCTCCACCTTGACTAGCTTGGTCAGGTGGTGATTTACTCCTGCCTTCTCCGGCAAGCACATCTACCTGCTTACATTTGCCTCTACCTCTTCTTGTCATCGACATTTTACGATAAGCAAAAAAACCCATGTACAATGGTCAGATATGATTTCTACTTACATCATTGGCTCTATTGCACGATCTAGACATGAAGAAAAGAAACAACTCCTAAATGTCTCGTAGCCTCTCACTTATAAATATGGTGCATATCACATCTGTAAGCAAGACTCTACTCAGACACGGCTTTGTATACACCCTTAGGACGACCCGCTCTGATACCACTTTTGTCATGCCCCAAATCCCATTGAGGCGGACTGACACCCAAAGCCGATAAGGCCCGAGAGAACCAATCTTTGCTCATGACCATTCAGATGCATGCCATAAGAAACATCACCATCACGTAAGGGAATAAGATGCTAATAGCGGAAATCATGGAACATGTAATACATACATATGTGAAACTTGGCCGGCAGGGCCATCAAGTCAAAATGGACATACATCTCTTACATTCATATACCCATATATGTCTACAAAAGCCTCTAGCAGATGCATGTACAGACCCAACTTAAAGTCAAAATAAGTCCCCGCTTTATACAATATTTACAATGCCAAAACAAATGTACACTATGACTCGAAAAGCCCCGAACCAACGGGAGCTCACCAAAGATCTGCAAATGACCTGCAACCTACTGTGGAGGTCTACTAGCACCTGCGCTTGCAACAAGTAAGGTAAGTTCCCCAAGGGACGACAGTATGAAGAATGTACTGAGTATGTAAGGCTCATAAGAAACTGTATGATACATAAAAACGTCAATGAATTCGAATACAAATGAATAACCAATATGGATAAGTCACCATTCTGTATGTTGGGTACTATGTATATTGCTTTCATCACTTTCTTGCTTCTTTACTTCTATGCTTATTCATCATCACTTGTGTCACAATGTACCCAGGCCCCGATTGATCAGTGGGTCTTTACATAACATAATATTATGTTGGGATCGAATCGAGCTAGGCTTATGCCTATAGAGCTACCACCCATAAATCAATACATCGGGTTCGGTTCTAGCTAGGTTATTACCTCTAGAGCTGCCATCCATAAACCAATATATCAGGTTTGGCTCGAGCTAGGTTCTTACCTCTAGAGCTACCCTCTTTTAGGTTTGGTCCGAGCTAGGCTTATGCCTCTAGGACTACCCCCTAATCCAATAATCTTGGGATCAGCTCGAGCTAGGCTTATGCCTCTAAAGCTACCACCCGTACTCGTGTAACCAACAACTGCGCATTACTTCATTTCTTTACTTTTGATAAATTGACATAATGATAGTCATAACATTATTGGATACATAATCTTTGGAACATTAGTCAATGCATATGAGACATGTGAATCACAATTAATCAATGCATAAGGAACATGTGATGAACAATAATTGATACTCGGGAATAGGATACCTTAGAACATTTCAGAATGGAACAAGTATAGTGCCAATGTGAATACTATGTGCTGCAGAAAGATATAGATAGAGTAACCTTACCAACATTTACTTCCAAGTATGAATACACAAGCCTATATATGGACACAATAGTCCAGCTCCTTCCTTATGTTTCACTCTATAATACAAGTACATAACGGAGCTTACGTTAACAACTAGTTACCGTACGAGTGTACAAAACGACAATGAGCTACATGACTTCCATATAACGTCATTTTATACTTTATAATACAATCCACTTCATTATCATACCAACAACACCATAACATTCCACACATTGACCAAGACATCATAAACCAATAGCATTTCACACCACGTTTACCCTTTACGCTTTCTCATTATCATTCTGTCACAATTACTCCATCAATTTGACTCATAACAACATATGAACAATAATCCAACATGAGTCCATACAACTCCTTAAAGTCATTAAAAAGGTATCATAAGTTGATAATTACATCCAAAAAGGGTATAGGGGCCTTCGGGGATTAAAAAGTGACAAAAACATACAAAATGGAATCCTGGGGTGACCTGTGAAGACACTTGTGCCGGCAGGTTGCTGAAATGCGGCCTCAGGTGACCCTTGGTAGTGTCCAGGGGCACCTGCGCCCGCAGGTGCTCCAGATGCGGGGGCGGATGCCTGTTTCGGCCAAAAAGGGTCTCTTTTAGGTCTTTTTATGTCATAAATGGTCCATGGACATGAATAAACTTCCCTTTACATAATTTATGTCAACTTGTATTCCAAAAATCAACCATGGTTTCAAAACACACATGAACATCACCAAAACTACACTTTTCCTTCATTACACCACCAAGGCCATGCACAATTTTGCAATAACAATTTCAAACATTATGTACAAGGATAAAACAAGTTAAGTCTATAATCACATCTCAAATGTCAATATTGAATCCATCAAGTTCACTTCCTTCAAGACCACAAGTCCATTTTCAAGTTTATAAGGCAAAACCCTTTTCCGATTGCAAAAATAGACAGTTTTACACATAGTGAACTTTCCAACACTTTACCAACATAACCAACATGATTTACACACCATATTAAGCATATAACATATTAAACCATGAGAATAAATACTTACCAAATCTTTCAAATGAGTGATCTTGTCCAAGAGAGTGATGACTTAGGCTTTGTGTGTAGAGAGAAAAGTTTTGGAAAAATCTAGAAATGGCATATGTGTTGATAAGAATAAAATCTGATTTTTCCTTACTTTATCTAGTACTTAATGGTCATCCTTAGCCAATTAAATGCATGTTAGCTTGGTCAAACACAAGAATGGGTCATTCCCATTTTTGGGCCATGTCTTTATATGATTTTTGGGCCTCATTTGAGCCCAATGGCATAAGACTAACTTAAGCCCAACCAATCAATGTATATTTCACCAACTCTGTCATTTTTAAATACTTACATGAATGTTATGGTACTTTACTAGGTTTGGAAACATACGAGGTGTTACAATTATATGCATAAGAGGGTGTATAAATCATGTGGGTTATGTTGACAAAGTGTGGAGAAGTTCACTATGTGTGAAATAGTCTATGTTTGCTTAATCGGTAAAGGGTTTTGCCTTGTAAACTTGGAAATGGACTTATGGTCTTGAAGGAAGTGAATTTTATGGATTAAATATCAACATGTAAGATGTGGTTATGTCCTTAACTTTCTTTCTCTTTGTGTGTAACATTTGGAATTGTTGTTGCGAAATTGAACATGGAACCGGTGGCGTATTGAAGGAAAAATGGAGTTTCGTGATGTTTATGTGCATTGTGAAACCATGACTGTTCTTTGGCATCCATGATAACTTAAAATATGAAAAGAGAAGTTTAATTATGATCATGGGCCATTCATTACAAAAAAGAACCCAAAAAAGACCCATTTTGGCCGAAACGGGCACCCGCCCTCGCAGACGAAGGCACCTGCGGGCGTAGGTGACTTTGCAGGTGCCCCTGGACACTTCCAAGAGGCACTTGCGGATGCACCTCATCCACATGCGGGTGCATGTGGCTTTGCAGGTCAGCCCAGAAGGTCGTTTTGCATGTTTTTGCATCTCTTTTACCCCCCAAAGCCCCTATACCCTTGATGGATGCAATTATCAACTTATGGTACCTTTTGAATGACTTTAAAGGAGTATACTGTAGGTATTTTGAATGGTATCAATTATGGATTGTCTTTAATATGTTGTTGTGAAAGGTGTTTACGTGACGTAGAGCGGTAAATGTGACATAGTGTTGAACGGGAAGTGTAAAGCATAAACTTGGTGTGACATGTTATTGGTTTATGATGTCTTGGTCAATGTGTGGAATGTTATGAGGTTGTTGGTATGTTAATGCAGTGAACTGTATCATAAGGGACGAAGTGATGCTATATAGCAGTCACGTGGCTCATTATCATTTGGTGCACTTATAATGTAGTTAGTGTTAACGTGAGCTCCGTTATGAACTTGTGTTGTAGAGTAACACGTAAGGAGGGAGATGGATTATCGTAATCACATATAGGACTGTATATTCATATTGATAATATAAGGTATGTAAGGTTACTCTTTCCGAATCCTTCTGCAGCACATATTGTTCAAATTCTCATTGTACTTGTTCTATTCCGATATATCAGAGGTATATCATTTCAGGTTGTTATCTATTGTTATTCACATGTTCCTTATTCATTGACCAATTGTCATTCATGTATCACTTAAGTATAGACATTACTCCCAATTTCCAATAATGTCATGATCCCCAATGTATCAATCTCACAAAAGAAAGAAGTAATGAATATATGGTTAATTTATGGTTACTTAATGAGGGTGACAACCCAAATGGGCAAAAGCCTAACTGGGAGCGATCCCGATATTGTTGGATCAGGGGGAAAGCTCAGTTGGGTAAAAGCCAAACTTGATGCCGAACCTGCTTCATTGATTTTCGGGTGATAGCAGGGGGGGGGGGAGGGGAAGATCAGTGGGGCAAAAGCCTAGCTTGATGTCGAACCTGACAAGGGGTATCCCAAAGGGCCGAACCTGCTTTACTTATTTATGGTACATTATATTATTCTCCCACTGATCAGTTGGGCCCGGGCTATATTGACGGTATTATATATTGAAAAATATATATTATATATTAATAGTTATATTAACGGTTATAAATATTGATGGTAATGTACATAAAGGCAAAGAAAGTAATGAATATAAGGTACATGCTCCCACACATTCAGAATGATGGTTTATCCATATTGACTATTCTCTTATCTTGATCTCATTGAAGTTTGTATCTTTTATGCAGTTGTTCATAGCCTTGCATACTCAGTACATTCTTCGTACTGACCCCCTTGGGGGACTTACCTTACTTGCTACAGGCACAGGTGCTAGTAGACTACCACCGTAGGTTACAAGTCATCTACGGATCATTGGTGAGCTCCAGTTGGTTCGGGGCTTTCGAGTCACATGTGTACATTATTTTGGTATTGTAATTGTGGTATAAAGCGGGGACTCATCCCAACTGTAGGTTGGTTATGTACATGTATCTGTTAGTGGCTTTGTAGACGTATGTGGGAAGATGAATGTAAGAGATGTATGTCCACTTTGACTTGATGGCCCTAACGGTCAAGTTTCATATATTTTATATGTTTTTCATGACTTCCACCTTTAGCATTTATTGGTTACATGGGATAGAATGATATTCATATGGAAACATGCATATGAGTGTACATGGATAACGATTGGTTCTCTTGGGCCTTAACGGCTTCGGGTGTCAGTCCGCCTCAATGGGATTTGGGGTGTGACACTTAAACATTGGTTTTTCCCTTTTTTCATTATATTCTCCATATATATCTCAGTTTTTGGAGCCTGGAGACTCGAGTTTGAGATATTTTAAAAACATATTCAATGATTCTTCTATGGGTATGATTTCTATATTATTTTTACACATTCCCCAAAGATTATTTCATCTTCAAATCTTGATTTTTCATCTTGTAAATTTTGATGTTTGGGCTAAAGTTAAGAAATGCTATTTTGATGATTTCAAGGCCAATTTTAACTCTTCTATCAATGAATTTTCAGATTTGAACTCCTTAAGTTATGAGTAACTTGATTTTAAAATAAATTCTAGTTTGTCTTGGGGGATCGGTGTTGACTTTTGGTTTGTATATTTGGACACAAAATAGAAATAAAATAATGTGAGTATTGATGGACTCATTTTCATATGTAGAGCTTATTCTTGATAGATTGGGAGCATTCTAAAGCTATTCGGAAGGGGAAGGCTAGTGAGTGACCATTCGTGGCTGGTAGTTTGGCTTTGAGGAAGGTCATGACTTACCTTTCTTCAGTTGTTACTTGGGTGGGGACTTATTGTGTAAAGTATTGGGGTGGCGAATCAGTGAACAATAGTAGTAAATAGATAGATTGTTATTGTGATACCCAGATTAGGGCTTATACCGTCTAAGTGATATGGGATTCGAATATCTGGCTTGATATTAAGGCTCATAGCATGTGTTCGTGAGTTGAATGAAATATAGATATTTTGTACATATCTTTTGTATCTGGATTCATCCTATCATTTTGATAATGCATATTCATTCATCTCATGAATAACTGGATTGTACCATTAGAAACACTAAATTTTAAAATAAAATGAAGCATTTTCTATTGATTTGGTCCAAGGTAGGATGCTGGACTGTGAGATATGATACCTTCTATTGATTTAGTCTAAGGTAGAATTTTAGATGGGATTTTTTGCATTCAAGGCAGGATTTTGGAAGGGGTATATAGACCTTACGAGTCGCCCATGAATCCCATCTCACATCATACAACTGTGAAGGAGGTATATATCGATAGGCATTGACCATTGTTATCTCATTACATATCATTGCATAGCATCATCCCTTAATTATTGATATGTTTTGATATGATTCTTTTATGAGTATTGATATTGAATTGCTGGGACTTTTCTCTGTGCAAGGTTATACCCTTTCTTTCCAATCCACTTGCCCTTTTCATTGGTGACACTTTCAAGAGTACTTACTCATCTATGATCACAACATCTACTCATCCCTTCTTCAGCAGGCATATCCACCTACTTACCTTTACCTCTACCTCTTCTCGTGATCGGCATGGTTACTATATCAAAGAGAAACATTTACCATGGTCAGATACAATTCAACTTACAACACTGGCTCTATTGCACGATGTAGATATGAAGAAGAGAAACAACATCCTAAATGTCCCGTAGCCTCCTACTTATAAATGTGGTGCACAACACATCGATAAGTAAGACTCTACTTAGACACGACTTTGTAGACATCCTTAGAACGACCTGCTCTGATACCACTTTTGTCACGCCTCAAATTCCAATGAGGCGTGATTGGCACCCGAAGCAGATATGGCCCGAGAGAACCAATCTTTGCTCATGTACATTTGTATGTCTCTACTCGTATGAATCTTATTAGATCTCATGGAACTATGCAGAAATCATGAACATGGAAACATATGCCATATATATATATATATATATATATATAAATAAGACTTGGACGTTGGGACCATTACGTCGAACAGAACGTACATATCTTACATTTATATACCCACATAATTCTACAAAAGCCTCTAACAGATGCATCAACAAGACCAACTTAAATTTGGGACAAGTCCCCGCCTTATACAACATTTACAATATCAAACAAATGTACAACTATGACCCAGAAAGCTCCGAACCAAGTGGAGCTCACCAAAACTCTGCAAATGATCCACAGTCTACTGAGGATGTCTACTAATGCCTGTACCTGCAACATGTAAGGTAATTCCCCCGAGGGGATCAGTGCGAAGAATGTACTGAGTATGTAAGGCTTATAAGAAATAGCATCATACATGAGAATGTAAATAGAATAAAATATGATAGAATAGTCAATGTGGATAAACCATCATTTTAGATACTATCTTTTGTAATTACTTTCGTTCAAGGGAAATTACCTTCACTCAAGAGACTTGCCTCCAATAGATTCTTCTATTCAAGAAATCCTTCTACTCAAGAGATTCTACTATATGCAAGAGATTCTTTCTTGCTTCTATGCTCATTACCACTATTATTCATCTACTTGGTTAGTAGGTTGTAAAAGAATAACATCCATCCACATACATCCACTCTAGTGGTGGGGTAACAATATCACATACATCTACTCTATTGGTAGGTTAACAATATAACGTACATCCACTCTATTGGTGGGTTAACATACATTCACTCTATTGGTGGGGTAACATACATCCACTCTCGTGGTGGGTTAGCATACATCCACTCTCATGGTGGGGTAACATACATCCACTCTCATGGTGGGTTAGCAGACATCCACTCTCATAGTGGGGTAACATACATCCACTCTCATGGTGGGTTAACATATATCCACTCTCATGGTGGGGTAACATACATACACTCTCGTGGTGGGTTAGCATACATCGACTCTCATGGTGGGGTAACATACATCCACTCTCGTGGTGGGTTAGCATACATTACCTACACATTTCCTCATTTCTTACTTGGGAGTGATTGATACTTTTATAATACATTGAGGATCGTAATACTATCATAAAAACACATATATACTTTACCTTATTTCTTTGCTCTTAAGAGATTGACACCTCTAATAGTGAGGGATCGATATGTTAACTCGCCCATTACCCATTCATTATTCTTATGAGATCTTATATAAGTAAGTATATGATACCGGGCCTCCACCCTTTGGTGGGCTATAATGAATAACATAGCATAATCTTGGAATTATTCCATCTTGAACTTATACCCTTTAGAATGTGATCCATACTCAGTGAAACATATAGTAATCATGCGTGCATTACTTCTTTACAATCTTACACCCTTTACATAATTATGAGAGTGACACATTAAAGATCACGATGTTAATTGAAGCACACCCTTATATATATTATTTCACTCCTTTACCTTATGAGATTGATACCCTTACTTGTGAGAGATTGGTACAAACATAATCATAATATTACTTAAGACTTTGGAACATGACATGATATGAGAATGCTTTTTAAGAATAATTAGATTCTCTTTAACTTACTCCCTTGGAGGTAGTTCTTCTAGGAATTACAACGTTAAGACAACTTTGGAACTTCAATCAATGAATAAGAGATACGTGAATTACAATTCGTCGAAGAATAGGATACATATGAATAACAATATAACTCAACCTAAACTGGAATACTTTAGAACACTTCGGACACGAGTAAGTGCCATAACAAGGTGATTACTCTATGATGCAGAAAGATATGGAAAGAGTAACCTTACATACCTTGTCGTCTCACTACGAATACACAAGCCTATATGGGGATACAATAATCCAGCTCCTTCCTTATGTGTTACTCTACAACACAAGTACATAACAAAGCTCATGTTAATAACCAACTCCCTTACAAATGTATAAGTGTCACAATGAGTTACGTGACTGCTATATAGCTTCATTTTGTCCTTCACAGTACAATCCATTGCATTCTCATACCAACAACACCATAACATTCCACACATTGACCAAAATATCACACATCAATAGCATTTCACATCACACTTACCCTTTATGCTTTCTCATTAGCATTCCGTCACAATTTCTCCTATAAACTTGCCTCACAACAACATATGAACAACAATACATACTTAATACAGTCCAACATTCCTCCATACGACACTTTAAAGTCATTAAAACGGTACCACAAGTCGCTAATTATATCCATAAAGGGTATAGGGGCCTTCAGGGGTCAAAGGGGGACAAAAACATGCAAAATGGGGTTCTGGAAGTGACCTGCAAAGCCACATTCGCCCGCAGGTGGATGAATTGTGGCCAAAGATGGCCCTTGGCAGTGTCCAGGGGCCTCTGTGTTGGCACCTGCACCCGCAGGTGCCTCCCCTGCGAGTGCGGATGCCCATTTTGGTCCGAAATGGTCTCTTTTGGGTGTTTTAATGAAATGAATGGTCCATGATCATAAATAAACTTATTTTAACATATTTTTGATCATATTACATGCCAAAAATCAGCCATGGTCTCACAACACACATAAACATCTCCGAAACCTCACTTTCTTTTCAATCCGTCACCAAATCCATAACCAAATTTACGACAACAATTCTAAACATTATACACAAGGATAAAACAAGGAAAGACTATAATCACATCTCACATGTCAATATTGAATCCATCAAGCTCATTTCCTTCAAGATCACAAGTCCATGTTCAAGTTTATAAGACAAAACCATCCTCTGATTTAGCAAACACAAATTGTTTTACATATAGTGACCTTCTCACACTTCACCAACATAACCAACATGATATAAACCATCTTCCATGCATAAAATATATTAAAACATGATAATAAACACTTACTAAGCCTTGTACAAAAATGATCTTGTCCACAAAGATGAGTGCTTAGGGTTTGTGTGATAATGGAAATGTTGTAGAGAATTCTAGAAAAGGCATGGGTGTCCAAATGAATTAAAATCTGATTTGGTGCCCCTTTTATAGTCCCTTGGAGTCTCTCTTATCCAATTCTTACCATTAAATGCATTGGTTGATTAGTCAATGGAAGATTGGATCATTTTGCCCCATTGGGTCTAGTCTTTTATTCTTGTTTTGGGCCTCATTGGCCCAATGGCTCATGACTCATTAATACCCAACAAATTAATGTCTAATTCATCAAATCTCTCATGTTTAACTAATTCAATAAGTTTACACGTATACGTATAGGTTCGACAACATACGGGTGTTTCACCTCCTACAAAGGTCTAATCCCATGTACTAGGCCCAATATCAATTATCTCATCAATAATATTACAAAATACATACTTTTGACTCTCGACACTGGTGTAACCATTGTTCAACGTCGTCATGTAGGGTTTAGTAGATACGGGGTGTTACATTCTCCCCCCCTTAGGAACATTCGTCCTCGAATGTTGACAACATCGTCTCATGTGCAACAAATGCATCTCTATACATATACTCATTTAGATACTGACTTAGTCTTTCTCCACTTTCGCACTTTGGAACTTTTTCCCTTTCATTTGGAACAAATATGGGTACCTTGGTCTCATCATTTATTTTCAGCTTCTCAGGTTATCTACTCGACTTGTTGATTTCTCCAAAGAACTTTTACGGAAGTTACGTCTCTATTTATTAACCTTTGCACTTGTCAATCTAAAATAACAATAGGTATCTTTTCCTAGTGATATCCTCCGAACTTTTACATTTCCAATGGAAGCAATATGAAACAAAACTCCTATGAACATCCGGCACATTCCATACCCTTTCTTTCCAATCCACTTACCCTTTTCATTGGTGATACTTTCAAGAGTACTTACTCATCTATGATCGCAACATCTACTCATCCCTTCTTCAGCAGGCATATCCACCTACTTACCTTTACCTCTACCTCTTCTCGTGATCGGCATGGTTACTATATCAAAGAGAAACATTTACCATGGTCAGATACAATTCAACTTACAACATTGGCTCTATTACACGATCTAGATATGAAGAAGAGAAACAACATCCTAAATGTCCCGTAGGCTCCTACTTATAAATGTGGTGCACAACACATCGATAAGTAAGACTCTACTTAGACAATGCTTTGTAGACACCCTTAGAACGACCTGCTCTGATACCACTTTTGTCACGCCCGAATTCCAACGAGGTGTGATTGGCACCCGAAGCCGATACGGCCCGAGAGAACCAATCATTACTCATGTACATTCGTATGTCTCTACTCATATGAATCTTATTAGATCTTATTCAACTATGCGGAAATCGTGAACATGGAAACATATGCCATATATATATATAAATAAGACTTGGCCGTTAGGACCATTACGTCGAACTGAATGTACATATCTTACATTCATATACCCACATATGTCTACAAAAGCCTCTAACAGATGCATCAACAAGACCAACTTAAATTCGGGAAAAGTCCCCACCTTATACAATATTTACAATATCAAACAAATGTACAACTATGACCCAGAAAGCTCCGAACCAAGTAAAGCTCACCAAAACTCTGCAAATGATCCACAGTCTACTGAGGAGGTCTACTAATGCCTGCACCTGCAACATGTAAGGTAAGTCCCCCGAGGGGGTCAGTACAAAGAATGTACTGAGTATGTAAGGCTCGTAAGAAATAGCATCTTAAATGAGAATGTAAATACAATAAAATATGAGAGAATAATCAATGTGGATAAACCATCATTTTGGATACTATCTTTTGTAATTACTTTCCTTCAAGGGAAATTACCTTCACTCAAGAGACTTTCCTCCAATAGATTCTACTATTCAAGAAATCCTTCTACTTAAGAGATTCTACTATATGCAAGAGATTCTTTCGTGCTTCTATGCTCATTACCACTATTATTCATCTACTTGGTTAGTAGGTTGTAAAAGAATAACATCCATCCACATACATCCACTCTAGTGGTGGGGTAACAATATCACATATATCTACTCTATTGGTAGGCTAACAATATAATGTATATCAACTCTATTGGTGGGTTAACGTACATCCACTCTCATGGTGGGTTAACAATACATCCACTCTATTGGTGGGGTAACATACATCCACTATCGTGGTGGTTTAGCATACATCCACTCTCATGGTGGGGTAACATACATCCACTCCCATGGTGGGTTAGCATACATCCACTCTCATGGTAGGGTAACATACATCCACTCTCATGGTGGGTTAACATATATCCACTCTCATGGTGGGGTAACATACATCCACTCTCGTGGTGGGTTAGCATACATCCACTCTCATGGTGGGGTAACATACATCCACTTTCGTGGTGGGTTAGCATACATTACCTACACATTTCCTCATTTCTTACTTGTGAGAGATTGATACTTTTATAATACATTGAGGATCATAATAGTATCAGAAACACACATATATACTTTACCTCATTTCTTTACTCTCAAGAGATTGACACCTCTAATAGTAAGGGATTGATATGTTAACTCGCCCCATTACCCCTTCATTATTCTTATAAGATCTTATATAAGTAAGTATATTATACCGAGCCTCCACCTTTAGTGGGCTATAATGAATAACATAGCATAATCTTGAGATTATTCCATTTTGAACTTATACCCTTTAGAATGTGATCCATACTCAGTGAAACATATTGTAATCACGCGTGCATTACTTCTTTACAATCTTATAGCCTTAACATAATTTTGAGTGTGACACATTAAAGATCACGACGTTAATTGAAACACACCCTTATATATATTACTTCACTCCTTTACCTCATGAGATTGATACCCTTACTTGTGAGTGATTGGTACAAACATAATCATAATATTACTTAGACTTTGGAACAAGACATGATTGGAGAATGCTTTTCAAGAATAATTAAATTCTCTTTAATTACTCCCTTGGAGGTAGTTCTTCTAGGAATTACAACGTTAAGACAACTTTGGAACTTTAGTCAATAATAATCCAGCTCCTTCCTTATGTGTTACTCTACAACACAAGTACATAACAAAGCTCATGTTAACAACCAACTCCCTTACAAATGTATAAGTGTCACAATGAGTTATGTCACTGCTATATAGCATAATTTTGTCCTTCACAGTACAATCCATTGCATTCTCATACCAACAACACCATAACATTCCACACATTTACCAAAATATCACACATCAATAGCATTTCACATCACACTTACCCTTTATGCTTTCTCATTAGCATTCCATCACAATTTCTCCTATAAACTTGCCTCACAACAACATATGAACAATAATCCATACTTAATACAATCCAATATACCTCCATACGACACTAAAGTCATTAAAACGGTATCACAAGTTGCTAATTATATCCATAAAGGGTATAGGGGACTTCGGGGGTCAAAGGGGGACAAAAACATGCAAAGGGGTTTTGGAAGTGACCTACGAAGCCACCTGCGCCCACAAATGGCCCTTGGAAGTGTCCAGGGGCCTCTGCGTTGCGCAGGTGCCTCCCCTGCGAGGACGGATGCCCATTTTGGTCCGAAATGGTCTCTTTTGGGTCTTTTAATGCAATGTATGGTCCATGATCATAACTAAACTTCTTTTAACATATTTTTGATCATATTACATGCCAAAAAGCATCCATGGTCTCACAACACACATAAACATCACCAAAACCTCACTTTCTTTTCAATCCGTCACCAAATCCATAACCAAATTTACGACAACAATTCTAAACATTATACACAAGGATAAAACAAGGCAAGACTATAATCACATCTCAAATTTCAATATTGAATCCATCAATTTCATTTCCTTCAAGATCACAAGTCCATGTTTAAGTTTATAAGACAAAACCATCCTCTGAATTAGCAAACACAAATTGTTTTACACATAGTGACCTTCTTACACTTCACCAACATAATCAACATGATATAAACCATCTTCCATGCATAAAATATATTAAACCATGATAATAAACACGTACCAAGTCTTGTACAAAAATGATCTTGTCCACAAAGATGAGTGCTTAGGGTTTGTGTGATAATGGAAATGTTGTAGAGAATTCTAGAAAAGGCATGGGTGTCCAAATGAATTAAAATCTGATTTGGTGCCCCTTTTATAGTCCCTTGGAGTCTCTCTTATCCAATTCTTACCATTAAATGCATTGGTTGATTAGTCAATGGAAGATTGGATCATTTTGCCCCATTAGGCCTAGTGTTTTGTTCTTGTTTTGGGCCTCATTGGCCCAATGGCTCATGACTCATTAATACCCAACAAATTAATGTATAATTCATCAAATCTCTCATGTTTAACTAATTCAATAAGTTTACACGTAGACGTATAGGTTCGACAACATACGGGTGTTTCAGCTCCTTCAAAGGTCTAATCCCATGTACTAGGCCCAATATCAATTATCTCATCAATAATATTACAAAATACATACTTTTGACTCTCGACACTGGTGTAACCAATGTTCAACGTTGTCATGTAGGGTTTAGTAGATACAGGGTGTTACATTCTTCCCCCCCTTAGGAACATTCGTCCTCGAATGTTGACAACATCGTCTCATGTGTAACAAATGCATCTCTATACTTTTACTCATTTAGATATTGACTTAGTCTTTCTCCACTTTCACACTTTGAAACTTTTTCCCTTCCATTTGGAACAAATATGGGTACCTTGGTCTCATCATTTATTTTTAGCTTCTCAGGTTATCTACTTGACTTGTTGATTTCTCCAAAGAACTTTTACGTAAGTTACATCTCTATTTATTAACCTTTGCACTTGTCAATATAAAATAGCAATAGGTATCTTTTACTAGTGAGATCCTCCAAACTTTTACATTTCCAAAGGAAGAAATATGAAATGAAACTCCTACACACACCCGACACATTTCATACCCTTTCTTTCCAATCCACTTACCCTTTTCATTGGTGACACTTTCAAGAGTACTTACTCATCTATGATCACAACATCTACTCATCCCTTCTTCAGCAGGCATATCCACCTACTTACCTTTACCTCTACCTCTTCTCGTGATCGGCATGGTTTCTATATCAAAGAGAAACATTTACCATGGTCAGATACAATTCAACTTACAACACTGGCTCTATTACACGATCTAGATATGAAGAAGAGAAACAATATCTTAAAAGTCCCGTAGGATCCTACTTATAAATGTGGTGCACAACACATCGATAAGTAAGACTCTACTTAGACACGACTTTGTAGACACCCTTAGAACGACCTGCTCTGATACCACTTTTGTCACGCCCCGAATTCCAATGAGGTGTGATTGGCACCCAAAGTCGATATGGCCCGAGAGAACCAATCTTTGCTCATGTACATTCGTATGTCTCTACTCGTATGAATCTTATTATATCTCATGCAACTATGCAGAAATCATGAACATGGAAACATATGTCATATATATATATATATATAAATAAGACTTGGCCGTTGGGACCATTACGTCGAACTGAACGTACATATCTTACATTAATATACCCACATATGTCTACAAAAGCCTCTAACAGATGCATCAACAATACCAACTTAAATTCGGGACAAGTCCCCGCCTTATACAACATTTACAATATCAAACAAATGCATAACTATGACCCAGAAAGCTCCGAACCAAGTGGAGCTCACCAAAACTCTGCAAATGATCCACAATCTACTGAGGAGGTCTACTAATGCCTGCACCTGCAACATGTAAGGTAAGTCCCCCGAGGGGGTCAGTACGAAGAATGTACTGAGTATGTAAGGCTCATAAGAAATAGCATCATACATGAGAATGTCAATACAATAAAATATGAGAGAATAGTCAATATGGATAAACCATCATTTTAGATACTATCTTTTGTAATTACTTTCCTTCAAGGGAAATTACCTTCACTTAAGAGACTTGCCTCCAATAGATTCTACTATTCAAGAAATCCTTCTACTCAAGAGATTCTACTATATGCAAGAGATTCTTTCTTGCTTCTATGCTCATTACCACTATTATTCATCTACTTTGTTAGTAGGTTGTAAAAGAATAACATCCATCCACATACATCCACTCTAGTGGATGGGTAACTATATCACATACATCTACTCTATTGGTAGGTTAACAATATAACGTACATCCACTCTATTGGTGGGTTAACATACATCCACTCTCATGGTGGGTTAACATACATCCACTCTATTGGTGGGGTAACATACATCCACTCTCGTGGTGGGTTAGCATACATCCACTCTCATGGTGGGGTAACATACATCCACTCTCGTGGTGGGTTAGCATACATCCACTCTCATAGTGGGGTAACATACATCCACTCTCATGGTGGGTTAACATATATCCACTCTCATGGTGGGGTAACATATATACACTCTCGTGGTGGGTTAGCATACATCCACTCTCATGGTGGGGTAACATACATCCACTCTCGTGGTGGGTTAGCATACATTACCTACACATTTCCTCATTTCTTACTTGGGAGAGATTGATACTTTTATAATACATTGAGGATCGTAATACTATCGTAAACACACATATATACTTTACCTCATTTCTTTACTCTCAAGAGATTGATACCTCTAATAGTGAGGGATTGATATGTTAACTTTCCCATTACCCCTTCATTATTCTTAGGATGTCACGGCCCGAATCCCAACGAGGCGTGATTGGCACTCGTAGCCGACAAGGCACGAGAGAACCAAGCTTTGTCTCTGTTCAATCATATGCATGTCATAAGAAACATCATTACCACGTAAGGACTTCAAAATGCTAAAAACAAAACTCATGGGACATGTGATATATATATATGTATATACATATGTGAAACTTGGCCGTTGAGGCCATCAAGTCAAGACATCATGTGTCAGCTTACATCCATACACCCACATACGTCTACAAAAGACTCTAACAAATGCATTTACCAAAACCAACTGAAAGTCAGGACAAGTCCCCGCTTTATACACTATGTACAATATCCAAACATATGAACAACTGTGACTCGGAGAAGCCCCAAACTAACTGGAGCTCACCAATGATCCGTACACAACTGGCAACTTACTGGGGAGGCTTACTAGTACCTGCGCCTGCAGCAAGTAAGGTAAATCCCCCAAGAGGGTTCAGTACGAAGAAAGTACTGAGTATGTAAGGCTCAAATGAAACTCGTAAGCTATGAAAATATGTCAAGAACTCAAGTTCAAATGCATAACCAATATAGATAAGTCACAATGTAGATAAGTCACTATTCTGTACTTTGGAAACCATGTATTTTGGTTTCATTACTTTCTTTGTATCTTTGCTTCTATGATTATTCATCTTTGACTGTGACCTGTGATACCCGGGCCCCGACTGAACACTGGGTTTTAACATAACATATCGTTATGTTGGGATCGGCTCGAGCTAGGCTTATGCCCCTAGAGCTTCCACCTTATGAATCAATGTATATATCAGGATCAGCTCGAGCTAGGTTAGTACCTCTAGAGCTGCCACCCATACAATATTTCAGGTTCGGCTCGAGCTAGGTTATTACCCCTAGAGCTTCCCCCTGTCAGGATCGGTCCAAGCTAGGCTTATGCCTCTAGGACTGCCCCCTGATCCAACAACCTGGGGATCGGCTTGAGCTAGGCATTTTGCCCCCAAAGCTTCCACCCATACTTGATCATTGACCACATATGCATTACTTTGTTCTTTACTTTGAGATTGATATCTTTACTTGTGAGAGATTGGCACATTCACTTATACATTACTTCTTTCATTACTTTTGAGAGATTGATACTATGATAGGAATAACTGAATATGAAACTTTGGATCAATAATCAATGAGTGAGAGACATGCGAATAACTTGGCAACATAACATTATTAGAACCATAACACCATGGGAACCATTGGACAATAATCCATGAACAAGAGACATAAGTATAATCACTATTGGAACATTGGGACATAACCTTATTTTAGCTTTTGGAACATTAACCATGAATATGAGACATGAGATTCACCAATGATCCATGAGTAGGAAATATAAGACAATGACCATGGATAACCGGATATGGTATACCTTAGCACATTTCGGGATGGAACAAGCGTAATGTCAATGTGAATAGTATTTGCCGCAGAAAGATACGGACAGAGTAACCTTACATACCTTGTACTCTCAATACGGATATACAATCTTAGATGTGCATACAATAGTCCCGCTCCTTATTTATGTTTCACTCTACAACACAAATACATAACGGGATTTACATTAACCACCAACTACTTTACAAATGCATATAACGTCAATGAGTTACATGTTTGCCTTTAAACATGCCATTTTCCCTTGACAAAACCATTGATGAAATTATTATTCCAAAAATCCCATAATATTCCCAACATTGACCAATACATGATAATCAATACATTTCACCACAACACTTCTCCTTTACACTTTCTTATCCACACCACATCACAAATAACCCATCAACTTACCTTAATACACCTCATAGCACATATCGACCAAAATCCCACAATTTACACTTATAGAAAAATAACAAGTGTAATAACTAAAGTCACACCATACATGTCCATATTTTATCCACACCATGCTCTTTCATCAAAGGCACAAGTCATAATTCAATCTTGAATCTCATGGATCACAAATCTTATATAAAAACACAAAGTACCATGTACAACATTTCCAAGCACAACAAACATGATTTACATACTCTCTCATGCATATAATATATTAATCCATAACAATAATTACTTACCCAATCTTGAAAAGTGATGATCTTGCTCCAAATATTGGCTTTGAGTCTTTAGGGTTTGAGAGCAAATATCTTCTTTTGGTCTAAAAAGGCATGAGACTTGTGTAGAATAAAAATCAGATTTTTGGTCCCTTTTATAAGCTTTTACGTCCATCCTTAGCCACTCTATGGCATTAAATGTTGGGTTCTAGAAGGTCAAGGCAAGAATGGGTCTTTTGACCCATTTTTGGGTTCTTTTTGGGCCCAATTCACTTAATCCAGTAAAATCAATAATTTCTCGTGTTTAAATCATATCATACGTGTTACAACAATATTCCCACTCATGCTATTCATATCCGTAGCCTCAATCCCAAAAACAAGTGATTCTAGCCACGTATGACCTATTTTGACCAAAAGGGTAAAGCCGTCATTTTGACGCCAAATTCGTTCTCGAGTAATTGTATCATAACAATATAATATTTCATTAATTTCATGTATATACTCGTGGTTGTAGAATAAATGTGACAAAAATCGGCTTGGTACGACCCCGGGTACCCTTGGGACTTAGAAAATTTCCATCTTTTGAAAAGTTAAAAAATCCATCCTGGCACGCCCTTGGAAGCGCCATCTTACTTCCTCTGGGCACAAAAATTTGGCCCAGAGTGACCTGGCACGCCCTCTGACTCGCCTGGGCCTTAGTTTTTTCGAAAATTTTGTTTTTCGACTTTTCTTCGCGGGTTTGGTTAGATACTTCAAGTCCTATTCTTTAACTTACTTCTTAGACTTAATATACTTTGTTTAGAGGTCCTATTAGCCTAATTTTGAACCCCACAAGTGCTCCATGAAAATCAAAAAACACCTCCTATGAAAGGCTAATCACATGTACGAGGCCAAATTTAAATTTTCTCATCATTAATATTACAAATACATGCTTATGGCATCTCGACACCGAAGTAACCATTGTTCAACATCGTCACATAGGGTTGGTAGTATACGGGGTGTTACATATGAGATCTTATATAAGTAAGTATATGATACCGGTCCTCCACCTTTGGTGGGCGATAATGAATAACATAGCATAATCTTGGGATTATTCCATCTTGAACTTATACCCTTTAGAATGTGATCCATACTCAGTGAAACATATAGTAATCATGCGTGCATTACTTCTTTACAATCTTATACCCTTTACATAATTATGAGAGTGACACATTAAAGATAATAACGTTAATTGAAGCACACCCTTATATATATTACTTCACTCCTTTACCTCATGAGATTGATACCCTTAATTATGAGAGATTGGTACAAACATAATCATAATATTACTTAGACTTTGGAACATGACATGATTGGAGAATGCTTTTCAAGAATAGTTAAATTCTCTTTAACTTACTCCCTTGGAGGTAGTTATTCTAGGAATTACAATGTTAAGACAACTTTGGAACTTCAATCAATGAATAAGAGATACGTGAATCAAAATTCATCGAAGAATAGGATACATATGAATAACAATATAACTCAACCTGAACTGGAATACTTTAGAACACTTCAGACATGAGTAAGTACTAATACAAGGTAAAGATTAACCTTACATACCTTGTTCTCTCACTACTAATACACAAGCCTATATGGGGATACAATAATCCAGCTCCTTCCTTATGTGTTACTCTACAACATAAGTACATAACAAAGCTCATGTTAACAACCAACTCCCTTACAAATGTATAAGTGTCACAATGAGTTACGTGACTGCTATATAGCATAATTTTGTCCTTCACAGTACAATCCATTGCATTCTCATACAAACAACACCATAACATTCCACACATTGACCAAAATATCACACATCAATAGCATTTCACATCACACTTACCCTTTATGCTTTCTCATTAGCAATCCGTCACAATTTCTCCTATCAACTTGCCTCATAACAACATATGAACAACAATACATACTTAATACAGTCCAAAATGCCTCCATACGACACTTTAAAGTCATTAAAATGGTATCACAAGTTGCTAATTATATCCATAAAGGGTATAGGGGCCTTCGGGGGTCAAAGGGGGACAAAAACATGCAAAACGGGATTCTGGAAGTGACCTGCGAAGCCACCTGCGCCCGAAGGTGGATGAACTTCGGCCGAAAATGTCCCTTGGTAGTGTCCAGGGTACTCTGCATTGGCACCTGCACCCGCAGGTGCCTCCCCTGCGAGGGCGGATGCCCATTTTGGTCCGAAATGGTCTCTTTTGGGTCTTTTAATGCAATGAATGGTCCATGATCATAACTAAACTTCTTTTAACATATTTTTGATCATATTACATGCCAAAAAGCAGCCATGGTTTCACAACACACATAAACATCACCAAAACCTCACTTTCTTTTCAATCCGTCACCAAATCCATAACCAAATTTACGACAACAATTCTAAACATTATACACAAGGATAAAACAAGGCAAGACTATAATCACATCTCACATTTAAATATTGAATCCATCAAGTTCATTTCCTTCAATATCACAAGTCCATGTTCAAGTTTACAAGACAAAACCATCCTCTGATTTAGCAAACACAAATTTTTTTACACATAGTGACCTTCTTACACTTCACCAACATAATCAACATGATATAAACCATCTTCCATGCATAAAATATATTAAACCATGATAATAAACACGTACCAAGTCTTTACAACCATCAGAAATATATTAAACCAAAGGGATTCATAATATAATCACCAAAAAAATACAAATTCAACACCCTTGAACCCTAAAAGTGATTTTCTACCAAGGATTCCACAACCCTAGTTATGGGGGTTTTAGCCATTCATGGCAAGAAATAAGATGAAAAAAATAATTTTCATAGAGCAAAGTATTATCCTTACAATAGAGAAAACACCAATCTCAATCTTTGAATCAAAAACCAAGAACAATAAGGTATTAGCCCTCTATGGGCGATTATCTAGAGAAAGAAATGTATAAAAATTTTCAAGTATCCAAGATGCCTATTCTAAACCCTAAACTGGGTATTTATAGGCTCCTAATAAAACAAGATTTAAAAGTTGAATCTGGGATGCCACCTTACCACTAACGGTGAGCCTGACGGTCTGCCACTGGGACCATTGCAGGAGTCTAATTTAACACACAATTCAATTAAGAACTGATAGATGGGGTGACGGTCCACCACGACCCTGACGGTCCATCGGCTAGGCCGTCTCTAGGCTTTAACTTTCAGCCTGTTCTGGGTAGGCCTTGACGGTTTTGGTGATGGTCCGCGGAGCTTGACGGTCCGTCAGCAGAACCGTCACTTGTCTTTATTGTGCACCAATTTCTGGATAAGTTATGATGGACAGAGCGGCGGTCCGCCATGCTCTTGATGGTCTGTCAGTGACACCATCATATTCTCTTTTTAGTAAAATTTCCTTTCTTTCACATGGTCGAGCTTATTACCTGAAAGCAAACATAAAACACATTAAAAACACCAAATATTTCTTGAAAACTCGCGATTATCCTTAGTTAAAGATGCGAAATGTGCCGTCATAAGCCGACACATCAACACCCTCAACTTAGAATGATTACTTGTACTCAAGCAACTTAAACAACATAATATTATGCCAACATCAATATCTCAATAGAACAAACAGTTGGTGTGTCATTTCATGGGCATCACACAAAGATTAACGACAAATGCAATAACTCAGTTTAATCACAAACTAGAAGGGATCCGTGCTTGGCATTACACTACAAATAGTTGATCTATATACACCCAAGATATACAATCTAATAACCAGCAGGTTCACATATCAATCACATGCTCTCACAACAAAGAACTCCCTCACACATGTATAGCCATTAGGGACTAGAAAATACACTCACTTTCATAATAAAATTCAAACTATGCACATGCAATACCATAGGCTTTCCCTTACCATTTTACCAGGTTCATTGGCTAGTTGACAAGGATCACTACAGGGCTTTATTTGACTTGTAACGCAGGCTTAAGTGCAGGTAAGATAGATTTAGGATCAGTGACTCAGCCCTCCTTGACGTGCAACAGTCCACAACACCAATTTTCCACAATCACATCCAGCAATTCCATTCTTATTTTCCCACTATTATAAACACTTTTTCCTTTTTGAGTGCACTATTTTCATGGGCTCATTTTTAATTCATTCCTTTCTTTTTCACTTAATCTTCTCTTTCTTCTTGCACACTCTTAGGGCTTTCTTAAATCATCACTTACTCTTTTCATACCCTTCTTCATTCATTCCTTTCTACAGTAGCCACCCTCAACTTAGGCAATTTGCCTGAGTTGAGGTGTACGATTGTCACACCCCAAATCCCATTGAGGTGGACTGGCACCCGAAGCCATTAAGGCCCAAGAGAACCAATCGTTATCCATGTACACTCATATGCATGTTTCCGTATGAATATCATTCTATCCCATGTAACCAATAAATACTAAAGGCGGAAGTCATGAAAAACATATACAATATATAAAACTTGGCCATTAGGGCCATCAAGTCAAAGTGGACATACATCTCTTACATTAATCTTCCTACATACGTCTACAAATCCTCTAACAGATACATGTATATAACCAACCTACAGTCGGGTCGAGTCCCCGCTTTATACCATAATTACAATACCAAAACAATGTACACATGTGACTCGAAAAGCCTCGAACCAACTGGAGCTCACCAATGATCCGTAGATGACTCGTAGCCTACGGTGTTGGTCTACTAGCACCTGTACCTGCAACAAGTAAGGTAAGTCCCCAAAGGGGTTCAGTACGAAGAATATACTGAGTATGCAAGGCTATGAGCAACTGCATAAAAGATACAAACTTCAATGAGATCAAGATAAGAGAATAGTCAGTATGGATAAACCATCGTTCTGTATATGTGGGAGCATGTACCTTATATTCATTACTTTCTTTGCCTTTATGTACATTACCGTCAATATTTATAACCGGTAATATGATATATATATTCGTCAATATATAATACCGTCAATATAACCCGAGCCCAACTTATCAGTGGGAGAATAATATAATATACCATAAATAAATAAAGCAGGTTCGGCCCTTTGGGCTACCCCCTGTCAGGTTCGGCATCAAGCTAGGCTTTTTCCCTACTGAGCTTCCCCCCTGCTATCACCCGAAAATCAATGAAGCAGGTTCGGCATCAAGTTAGGCTTTTACCCCACTGAGCTTTCCCCCTGATCCAACAATATCGGGATCGCTCCCAGTTAGGATTTTGCCCCTTTGGGTTGTCACCCGTACTCAATAATCATTAAGTAACCATATATGCATTACTTCTTTTATTACTTCTTTGCATTACTTCTTTCCTTTACTTTTGTGAGATTGATACACTGGGGATCATTACATTATTGGAACTTGGGAGTAATGTCCATACTTATGTGATACATGAGTGACAATTGGTCAATGAATAAGTAACATGTGAATAACAATAGATGACAACCTAAAATGGTATACCTTTGATATGTCGGGATAGAACAAGTACGATGACAATGTGAACAATATGCGCTGCAGAAGGATTCGAAAAGAGTAACCTTACATACCTTATCTTCACAATATGAATACATAGTCCTATATGTGATTACGATAATCCAGCTCCTTCCTTACATGTTACTCTACAACACAAGTTCATAACGGAGCTCACGTTAACAACTAACTACATTATAAGTGCACCAAATGACAATGAGCCACGTGACTGCTATATAGCATCACTTCATCCCTTACGATACAATTCACTGCATTAACATACCAACAACCTCATAAAATTCCACACATTGACCAAGACATCATAAACCAATAACATGTCACACCAAGTTTATGCTGTACACTTCCCCTTCAATATTGTGTCACATTTACCTCACTACATCACGTAAACACCTTTCACAACAACATATTAAATACAATACATAATTGATACCACTCAAAATACCTCCAGTATACTCCTTTAAAGTCATTCAAAAGGTACCATAAGTTGATTATTGCATCCATCAAGGGTATAGGGGCTTTGGGGTGTCAAAGAGATGCAAAAACATGCAAAACAAACTTCTGGGATGACCTGCGAAGCCACCTGTGATCACAGGTGTTTGAGGTACTTCTGAAGGTGACCATTGTCCTCGTCCAGGGTCACCTGTGTTGGCATCTACATCCGCAGGTTCCCCACCAGCGAGGACGGATGCCCATTTCGGCCTTCGGGGGTCATTTTAGGGTCCTTTTTCGCAATGAATGGTCCATGATCATAACTAAGCTTCTCTTAACATATTTTAGATATATTAGATTCCAACGAATAGACATGGTTTCACAACTCAAATAAACATCACCAAAACTACATTTTCCTTTTAATACGCCACCGGTTCCATGTACAATTTCGCAACAACAATTCCAAATGTTACACACAAAGAGAAAGAAAGTCAAGGACATAACCACATATTAATGTTGATATTTAATTAATCAAGTCACTTCCTTCAAGACCACAATTCCACTTCCAAGTTTACAAGGCAAAACCCTTTACCGATTAAGTAAAAGTACATTGTTTTACACATAGTGAACTGTCCAACACTTTGCCAACCTTACAAACATGATTTATACACCATAGTAAGAATATAATATATTGAAACATAAGAGTAAACACTTACCCAAACTTGAAAAGGAGTGATCTTTCCCAAGGAGATAGTTGCCTTAGGGTTTGTGAGATGAGAGAATGTTGTGGAAAATTCTAGATTTTGGCATGTGTCTTTTGTGGAATAAAATCTGATTTTTGGTGCCTTTTATAGCCCCTTAATGGTCATCCTTAGCCACTTTTGATCAATAAATATTATGTTGACTTGGTCAAAATATGAATGGGTCATTTCCTTCTTGTTGGGCCATGTCTTTTACCTAATTTTGGGCCTTAAATTGAGCCCATTTGTACAAGGTTTGTTTAGCCCAATAGCTTTCATTAATAATATACCAACTATCTCATGTTTAAGTAATTCCATAAATGTTAAGGTAATAACATAGGTTCGAAAATGTACGGGGTGTTACAACGATGTCCAAGGAGGGACCAGGGCCAAAATAGAGGTTCAATGATAGAGAAGGAATGGTTAGTAAGTGCTGAATAAAAGAATCATGATGGCTCAACATATGGATCAAGAGGTTCATACATCATTTGAAGGCTTCTTTTAGGCAAAATGGACTCTAATTCAAATAAGGTGTCACGACCCAAAATCCCATCTGGGTCGGACTGGCACCCAAAGCCGATATGGCCCAAGAGAACCAATCTTTGCTTATGAACCTTCGTATGCATATCCTCGTATGAATCTTAGGATACCTTATGCAACTATGCATAAAACATGAACATGGAAACATACGCTATATAAATATACTTAGGAAACTTGGCTGTTGGAGCCATCAAGTCAAAACGGACATTTGTCTCTTACATCCATAACCCACATAATATGTCTACAAAGCCTCTAACCGATCCATAAATATAACAACCTATAGTCGGGACAAGTCCCTGCTTTATACAATAATTACAAAACCAAAACAATATACACATGTGACTCGGAAAGCCTCGAACCAACTGGGAGCTCACCAATGATCCGCGGATAACCCGTAGCCTATTATGGAGGTCTACTAACACCTGTGCCTACAGCATATAAAGTAAGTCCCCCAAAGGGGTCAGTACGAAGAATGTACTGAGTATGCAAGGCTATAAGAAACTTTATGAAACTTAAACACCTCAATGAACTTGATTTCAAGAGAATAGTCAATGTGGATCAATCATATTTTAGTATGTGTGGAAATAGGTACTTTATTTTCATTACTTCATTTGCCTTTATGCCCATTACAGTTAACAGTTAGAACCGTCAATAATGTATAACCGTCAATATGCAATGCATCCGTCAATATGCAATGTATCCGTCAATATGCAACCGTCAATATGCAATGCATCCGTCAATATGCAACCGTCAATATGCAATGCATCTGTCAATATGCAACCGTCTCAAGTTCGGCATCAAGCTAGGCTTTTGCCCCACTGAGCTTCCCCCCTGCTACCACCCAAAAAACAAGGAAGCAGGTTCGGCATCAAGTTTGGCTTTTACCTCACTGAGCTTCCCCCTTGATACAGTGAATATAATAAAGTTCGGCGTCAAGCTTGGCTTTTGCCCCACTGAGCTTTCCCCCTGCTACCACCCGAAAAACAAGGAAGCAGGTTCGGCATCAAGTTTGGCTTTTTCCCCCAAAGCTATCACCCGCACTCAAAGAACCATAAAGTAGTGATAAAGTAATTATAAAGTACTTATAAAAAAAATAATGTTAAAGGAACCATAAGGAAAATTATAAAGTAACCATGAGGGAATATATATATAGTAACCATGAGGGAATATATATAAAGTAACCATGAGGGGATTTCTTCTTCCATTACTTCATTGTATTACTTCTCCCTTTTACTTTTCTGAGATTGATACATTGGGGGATCATAACCATTTTGGAAACACATAAGTGCATTACTTCAATCTTTTATGTTCATGAGATTGATACTTATGAAGTTGTAACATTGTTGGAAGCCTTGGAACATAATATTATTGGAACTTGGGATCATGTCCATAATTATGTGATACATGAGAATAATAACATATGACAACTTGAAATGAGATACCTTTTAACATTTCGGAATGGAACAAGGACAATGACAACATGAACAATATGTGCTGCAGAAAAATACGGACAGAGTAACCTTACATACCTTATCGTCTCAATATGAACACTCAATTCTATACGTGAATACAATCGTCCCGCTCCTTTCTTATGTTTCACTCTACAACACATAAATATACAAGGGAGTTTACATTAACCACCAACAAACCATTTACAAAGCTATCATACCAAGAATCCCACAATATTCTCAACATTGACCAATATCATACACTACTAGCATGTCACCCCAAATTCATACTTTACACTTCCACATCACCACAACATCATAATGGTTCCATCAATTCACTTCAATACACCTCACAACAACAAATCGGCCAAAATCCCATAATTTACACTTATGGAAAAATAACCAGTTTAGGACCATAATAACACCATAAATGTTGGTATTTTACCCATATCATGCTCTTTTATCAAAACCACAAAGCATATTCCAAGTTTAAATTCCATAGATGGCACATCTTTCAAAAAAACACAAAGTGTCATATTCAACACTTTCAAGCATAACCAACATGATCTTCATAATATCCCATGCATATAATATATTAATCCATAATAATAATCACTTACCTAAGCTTGGAAGATGATGGTCTTGCTCCATAGATGACTTAGGGTTTGAAGAGCTTGAGAGAAAACTTGAGATAATTCTAGAAATGTTATGAGAGACTTTTATGAATAAAAATCAGATTTTTGGCCTTATATAGGCTCCATTCCATGGTTATATTTAGCCACTTGGTCCAATAATAATATATACACTTGGTCTATGGAAGAATGGGTCATTTGACCCATGTTTGGCCCATGACTTTTTTCTTCCTTTTTGGGCTTTATTGAGCCCAAATCTCTTAACCCAATAAAATCAATAATTGCTCATGTTTCATCCATTTCATATGTGTTACCACAATATTCCCACTCATTTTATTCATATCCGTAACCTCGATCCCAAGAACAAACGATTCTAGCCACGTATGACCTATTTTGCCCAAAAGGGTAAAATCGTCATTTTGAACCCAAATTCGTTCTCGAGTAATTTTATCATGCCAATATAATATTTTACTCATTTCATGTATATTCTCCTGGTTGTATAAGAATCATGGCAAAAATCAGCTCGACACGTCCCCGGGAACCCTTGGGACTTAAACAAAATTTCCAACTTTTGAAAGGTGCGCAGGGGCGGCGTGGCACGCTGCCTGGCGCGCCCCTTTACTGCCTCTGGACTGAAAATTTCAGCCCAAACCAACGTGGCACGCTCCCTAGCGCGCCCCAGACTTAATTTTTTTGAAAATTTTGTTTTTCGACTTTTCTTCGCGGGTTTGGTTAGATACTTCAAATCCTATTCTTTAACTTACTTCTTACCCGTAACATAGTTTGTTTAGGGGTCCTCTTAGACTAATTTTGAACCCCACAAATGCTCCATGAAAATCGCAAAACACCTCCTACGCAAGGTTAATCACATGTACGAGGCCAAATTTTAATTTCCTCAACATTAACATTACCAAATGCATACTTATAGCTCTCGACACCTAAGTATACATTGTTCAACGTCGTCAAGTAGGGTTGGGAAGGTATGGGGTGTTACATAAGGCCTGTGATTCTATCCTATATAACCCGCTTATCATCTAACAAAATGGGCTAGGCAAGTTCTAGATGCATACAAAAAGTAAGAAACTAGAGCAAAAGCCTCACACATATGTAGCATAGACTGATAGTGACCTTGCCAATTTTTAAAGTAACACTCAAGCTGAAGCCTATTTCAATTCTTTATAGAATACTAATGCCAAGTACAGATCCACAACAGTCCATTATCAAGCTGGAATTAATTACACAGGCATATAAATTTTTGATTGGGGTCCTCATTTTATTCACATAACACAACACATCTTTTTATTCATTTTGATTTCTTTGAAGGTACAATAAATAAATAAAAGAACACATTACAATAACAAAAATTTAAACACTCAACCTAAACATGCTGGTTCTACTATATAGCGTCTGAGGGAAAAGAAACAGGCAACAAAAACCCTCATAATGACAGACTCACATGTATCCCAGCTCACCAAAATAATAATACTTTGTACTCAATGCATAATTAATGAACAGTACAAGGGATGGAATACTTGAACAACTCTTAGTCTTTGGAGTCATCGTCGAAGGCCCGGGTGGCCTTGGTAGCAGCAATAGTGGCCTCAGTGGTGGTTGGGATGCTCACATCAGCAGTAGTCGCCCCAGTGTTGTTCGAGGTACTTAAATTTGTAACCGTGGATATGGTGGTGGCCGCAACACTCAAGTCAACAGCCACAACCATACTTACGGGAGAAGGTCCACTAGTGGAGACTCTCGCCTCTAAATTTGCAACTCTCTTTTTCCTCATATTCTCATCTACCACTGAATTCTTTAGGGCTCTTATTATTGCCCTATCTTCGGTTGTCTTATCTAGGTGCTTCCTTTTCTTTGACTTCTTCTTCTTTTTGGGTTCATCAGTAACACCTTTGCCTTATCGATCATCTTACAGCCTACGAGTTCCATGATCTCATCATCCTCATCCTCAACATCCATAATCCTAGGTTCCCAGCTGATGGTATATGGAGTTTTCTTCAGATTAGCTCTATCTTCTTGGGCCTGCTTTATTTCAGCATAAAATTTGGCCAAGTCTGGCACAGATAATTCGTTCAACCTGTTGTTTACCTACTCCTCCATGTAGTCCATCTGAGCATGCAAATATTTATAAGGCTTCAAATCCTCTACCACTATCTCTTCCATAAAAGGCTTGAACTGTCCTACCTATGTCTTTAATTGCCTATCGAACTTCTTCTGTGTCTGTACCACTTTGATAAAGTTTTTTGAGATGAACTGGTACTCTGAATAAGGTGGTGGCATGTAGGTAGTATTTGTAGTCTCAATAAAGGTGGGAATAGGAGAAGCCCCTGATGTGCCTGAAGTAACCTGTGGATCAACAATAGCGAGGGGCAAATCCATACTTGTGGGAACATGTGATGCCTCTGGAGTCGGTTGAGATTAAGTGCCTTATAATGATTGCTTTTAGACATTCTACTCAAACTTCGACTCATCTTTTGTCCTCTCAATGTCTTGCTTATGAGTAGCCCGAACATCATTGTCAATCCCACTTATGATGGGTACCTTAGCCTTCTTGCATAATTCTGTGATGAGACACAGAAAAGGTATAGCACTAGACGTTTTATGAGATCGAGCGAACAATTCATTATTTATTATCATGCCAAAATTTATCTTCAGCCCCTCTACCAAGCTATCCACCACCACTGCCCTTATCGAATCCAAATTTGCATCTCCACCTATCGATATCAACCTCAGTCTTACCATATCCTACTAGAATTTAGCCTTAAGGCTTAATGTTTAGCGATTCGGTCCTTGTTGGTAACCCAGGATGGCTCTCTAGAATCTGTCAGGACAGGTGCTAGCCATCGACATTGGGAACTTCCAGTTTTCATTTTATGCTCAAAATCTAGGGTTGCAGCTGGAGGACTGCAAGTCGGACCAAACAAAAATCAGTTAATAGTATCCTTAGAGATATCAACTAAAACTCCACAAACTGAGATTATGATCTGATTCCTCATGTTGGAAACCTTTTGCCCTTTTGGGCAATCCTTTCTGAGAATGGCCAAATAGTTGGCGAAAAATTCCCGCACCATCGTCTGATAGTACTCTCCTAGAGGGGTGCTAAAATAATGCAATTGGTATTCGTTGAACCTCCTCTTAAGTTCTAGATAATCAGATAATTTTGTGGTCATAATTTGGAATTCTTCAGCAATCAGTCTCTTCAAATTTTAGGATTGAGTCGGTTGAAGCCTCTCATGATAGATTGTCTTAGCTCCTTCAACTGCCCACCTAATATTCTGCCAACCCTGGGGACCTTGCTATGAATCACCTTAACTAGTTCTGCTCCCATATCTTTTTTCGGTCCTGAGTTCAAACTGGAAAAGCTCTCTTTTCCACCATCGACATTTAGGGTCTAGTCAGAGCTGGCATCACTTTCCTCCATAACATTGGGATTGATGCTAGACGAACTATCCTCCTCTTCATACTGGAAGGGATAGTTTCATCTTTTCTCACCTTGCCTTGTGTTTTGATACGGAGCCCTCATTTCCTGACCCTCTGGTTTGGGCTAATCTCGTAGCTTTGACACTGTAGTATCCCTTGTTTGCCTTGCCGTAGCTCCTCCATGTCATGATTGCCTTTTTGGAGGCATGGTACCTGAGGGTTGAAGTGTTAGACTTGGTACACAAAAATATAATCGAAAAAAAGTTATGCATCTGAAACTACTTTGTATTGACAGTGAGCCTGACGGTCCGTCACCATAGTGACGGTCCGCCAACTCAACCGTCAAACCCTAAACAGAATATCCCTACAAAAATATCCCAGCGATGGTCTTTCTGACAGTCCATCATATTTGCGTCAGTCAGTCAGTTGGACCGTTGATCTTGCCAGTTTTTGAAAATTTCTTTTAGGCCTTTTCTCAAACACTTGGTGGGCAACACATTTTTGGCAATCAAACACTTAAATTTTCATGGATTTTTCCCAACTTTACATATGTTATCAATGACATAATCATGATGATCCTTGGGTTACTTAGACTTCACCCTATGGGTTGCCACACCTTACTAACAATAGAACCACAACACAACCACCCAAATGAATATTTACACAAGGGGTGGTTGTGTTTGTTCATAAGATGAAGAAGAAAAACTTTAAACTAAAATTTAATTTGCGAAAGAAAATACCTAAGTAGTAGTTGTGAAGCTAACTGGAAATATGAAATAGCAAAGCGTACAACAACTTAGAGTGAGAATGAATTTTGAGTTTTTGTGTTTTGACGATTTTGTGTTGAGGGAATTTGTGAGAAGGAGTATTGGCTTAAATAAGGTGAAGTTGATGATAAGGGGTGATGGATTTTGGTTAATGGAAATTCTGGGTGATGAATGTGTGTTAGTGGGAGTGTAAATATGGAGGAGGGGGGGGGGGTTGAGGCATTTGGGAAGATGAAGTGGAAGATGTGATATTAACACATGGGTCTAAATTCAAATAACATGCTTAAATAGGGTAAAAAATGAGTAGGTATTGGGTCGGTTTAGGATTGGGTATAGTTGAGATGGGTCGAATTGAAAAAAAATAATAGGAGGAGTTAAAACTTACCTGTGATGGTCTCAGTAATTGTCCGCCACCGAGGTGATAGTTCGTTGGTTAGCCCGTCAAGCCAATCCAAAATGGTTACTCATTGGCTCTTGGTTGACGGTATAGTTGACGGTTCGTCAGCTATGCGACAGTCCTTCATCCTGACCGTTTGTGCTTATCTAGTAGGAATGATTTCTGGTCTCTTGGTGATGACCTGTACTGACCGTCTACCGGTCTAATGACAGTCCGTCACTTGGTCCGTCGAGCTCAACCAGTATCTCATCTTGTTTGTATCCTTAATTCCTGCACACTTAGCACATACATTAACCATGCTCATAACAAAAATCGTGCAACATCATAACATACAACACATTGTGGGTTGCCTCCCACTAGCGACTGATTTAACATCGCAGCACAACTCGGGTATCTTGACTACTCAGACTTTGTCAAGATACACTAACGTTAACACTTTTAACTCTTCTTGTGGACCCATATATTGCTTAACTCATTGTCCATTTACCTTGAACAACTTCCTATCTTTTTCCTCCAACTCCACCACTCCGAATGGAAATACTTGTGTTACCTTGAAGGATCCGGACCACTTCGACTACAACTTACCCGGAAATAGCTTAAACCTTGAATTGAATAGCAGTAACAAGTTACCCACATGGAACTCTCTCCTTTCGATCCTCCGATCATGGTACAACTTCATTTTCTCCTTATAAAGATCAACCCTCTCATAGGCATGAAGTCGAAACTCATCAATCTCATTCAGTTGGTCCAACCTCAAGTAGGCAGGCTCCTTCCAACTTAAATTAAGTTTTTTGAGAGCCCATAAGGCTTTGTGCTTAAGATCTATCTGTAAGTGACAAGATATACAGAAGACTAGTTGGTAGGGGGACATATCAATTGGGGTTTTGAATGCAGTACGATATTCCCACAAAGCATGATTAAGTTTCCTCGACCAATCACTCCTATTAGCATTCATTGACTTAGCCAAGATCATCTTGATTTCCCAATTCGACACCTCTACCTATCCACTCGTTTGTGGGTGATATAGGGTTTCCACCTTGTGTTGTTTCACCCCATATTTTTCCAATGCATCTCGAAACACTTTGTTACAGAAGTGAGATCCCTTATTGCTTATGATTGTTCGAGGGGTTCCAAAATGAGAAAACATGTTCTTTTTCAGGAATGCCTCCACACTTTTTCCTTTGTTATCTACCAAGTCCACAACCTCCACCCACTTGGATACATAGTACACAACAACCAAGATGTACTTGTGCCCATATGAACTTACGAAGGGGACCATGAAGTCGATGCCCCAAACATTAAATAACTCTACTTCCAGTAGTTTGGTCATTGGCATCTCATGATGTTTTGAGATTGACCCTTGACTCTGGCATTGGTCATAAGCCTTGAAAAAATCATACGCATCCTTGTAGATAGTAGGCCAATAGTACCCACTCTGCAGTACCTTTCTTACTATGCGGTCACCTGCATGATGTACTCTAACAGGGGATGAATGACAAGCCTTAAGGATACTTAGCATTTCTACTTCCGGCACACATCTTCGGATGATGTTATCCGCTCACAACCTAAATAGGTAAGGCTCATCCCAGCAGTACTTGGTTACATCATGAAGAAATTTCTTTTTTTGGTGAAAAGTCAAGTCTTCCAGGATGTCCTTACTCACCATATAGTTTGCAAAGTCAGTGAACAAAGGGACAAGATCAAGGGTAGCTACCAGTAGATGCTCATTCGAAAAGGAATCATCAATATCTATCTCATCCGGTCCCTTGCCTTCGTTCTCTAACTGGGAGAGGTGGTTCTCTACCTGATTCTCACACCTCTTTTTATCTTTGACTTTGAAGTCAAACTATTGTAGTAACAACACCCACCTAATCAATTAGGGTTTAGCATCCTTCTTGGACATTAGATATTTCAATGCCGAGTGATCCGTGTCTACTACCACTTTGATAGCAAGAAGGTATGCCCTAAATTTATCAAAGGAATAAACAACAGCTAGTAACTCTTGCTCGGTGATTGTGTATTTTTTTTTCACTCAGTTCAATGCTTACTAGAATAGTAGATAGGGTGAAAAAGTTTTTTCCTCTTTTGAACAAGGACAGCTCCAAGTGCAACTCCACTCACATCACACATTATTTCAAATGGTTTGGACCAATCCGGAGCAATGATAATAGGTGCAACAACCAATTTCTCCTTAAGGCAATGAAATGACTTTTAAACAATGCTCACTGAACTTAAACTTCACTTCTTTCTCCAAAAGTTTGCACAAAGGGTTGGAAATCTTGGAGAAGTCTTTGATAAATCTTCGGTAAACTCCCACATGGTTGAGAAAACTTCGAACTCCCTTCACTGAGATTGGTGGAGGTAATTTCTCAATCACTTCAATTTTAGCTTGATCAAATTTGATTCCTTTCACCAAAATTTTGTGCCCCAATATAATTCCTCCCTTAACCATAAAATGGCGTTTCTCCCAGTTAAGCACAAGATTAGCCTCTTTGGACCTTTATAAAGCATTGCTAAGATTTCTCAAGCAATCATTAAAGGAATCTCCAACCACGAAAAAATCATCCATGAAAACTTCCAAAGTATCTTCCACCATGTTCGAGAATATAGACATCATACATCTTCGGAACGTGGCCGGTGAATTGCACAATCCAAACAACATCCGCTTGAATGTAAAACTACCTTATGGACATGTAAAGATTGTCTTCTCTTGATTCTAAGGAGCAATATATATTTCGTTGTAGCCAGAATACCCATCTAAAAAGCAATTCCAACCCCTTCCTGCCAACTGATCAATCATTTGGTCCATGAAGGGCATCGAAAAGTGATCCCCCAGAGTCCAAGAATTCAATTTCTTTGTCACGCCCCGAATTCCAATGGGGCGGACTGGCACCCGTAGCCGTTGAGGCCCAAGAGAACCAACCTTTACACATGTACATTCTTATGCATGCTTCTGTATGAATACCGTTATGTCTTATGTAACTAGATACTAATAGCAGAAGCCATGGCAAACATATACAATATATGAAACTTGGCCTTTAGGGCCATCAAGTCAAAATGGACATACATCTCTTACATTCATCTTCCCACATACGTCTACAAAGCCTCTAATAGATACATGAACATAACCATCCTAAAGTGGGGACAAGTCCCCGCTGTATACAACATTTACAATACCAATATGAATGTACACATGTGACTCAGAAAGCACCGAACCAACTGGAGCTCACCAATGATCTGCAAATGACCCGTAACCTATTGTGGAGGTCTGCTAGCACCCGTGCCTGCAGCAAGTAAGGTAAGCCCCCCTAAGGGAGGTCAGTACAAATGAATGTACTGAGTAGGTAAGGCTATATGAAACTGCACAAAACGTAGGTACCTCAATGATATCATCTACAAGTCAATACAGGCGCATAATCATTTTAGATAAACCATCAAAATGCGTGTGTGGCACCACGTGCATTACATTCATTACTTTCTTCTCTTATACGTTCATCATTATTATTAATCATCATTAATATTTATCATCATTAATATTCATCCACCTTATCGATGGGTCATAAAATAATCATAAATAATCATCCACCTTATCGGTGGGTTATAAAATAATCATCCACCTTATCGGTGGGTTATAAAATAATCATAACGTTAGGACTGTAACACCCCGTACCTTCCCAACCTTACTTGACGACGTTGAACAATGTTTACTTAGGTATTGACAACCATAAGTATGTATTTTGTAATGTTATTGATGAGATAATTGATATTGGGCCTAGTACATGTGATTAGACCTTCGTAGGAGGTGTCTTGTGACTTTGTGGAGCATTTGCGGGGTTAAAAATGAGGCTTGGAGGACCTCCAAACAAAGGATATTAAAGGTAAGAAGTAAGTTAAAGAATAGAACTTGAAGTATCTAACCAAATCCGCAAAGAAAAGTTGAAGAACGAATTTTTTTTCAAATTTTTGGGTGGGGCGCGCCCAGGGGTGTGCCAGGCCACTCTGGCCCAAATTTTTGTTTCCACAGGCAGCAAAGGGGCGCACCAGGCAGCGTGCCGGGGTGGTTTTTGCCAAAATTTTTCTTCGACTATTATAATGTAAATAAGACTTTTAAGTCATGGTATCATTACCCCATCATAGTAGGACTATTCTTAAGCGCGTTTAGCATCCGAGTTGGGGTTATTTCTTCGTCACAAGTGTTTTAACAAATTATGTTCAAGTAAGCCATGAGCCACTAGAATTTCTATTTTTTGCGATTGAAGCTACGAACGGAAATCTCGTAAGTGAATATTGTCGTGACAATTGTGGAATTAATTAACCATGAGATATATGATTGATTACACATTGATTTTTGTGGGCTAAGATAATATGTGTTAATGGGCCAATTTGAGGCCCAAAATGAGGCCAAAAAGACATGGCCCAATGGGTCAAATGACCCATTCTTCCATTTGACCAAGTGAAACACCTCAATTATTGATTACATGTGGATAAGGATGACCATGAGGATTATATAAAGGCACAAAAGGCTGATTTTATTCATTATAACACACATGCCTTTTTGAGATATTTCCAACATTTTTCTCTCAACACAAACCCTAAGGCAACCAACTCTTGGAGACAAGATCACTCATTTGCAAGCTTGGGTAAGTGATTATTCTTATAGATTAATATATTATATGCATGGGAGAGCATGTAGATCATTTTGGTTATGTCTAAAAGTTCAAGTGGTGCACTTTTGTGTTTTTGTAAAAGATGTGTCACTTTTGTGAATTAAACTTAAAAAGTGACTTGTGGTTTTGATGAAAGTGCATGGTATGGGTGAAATAACAACATGTATGGTGTGATTATGTTACTAAACTTGTTATTTTCCTGTAAATGTAAACTATGGGATTTTGGCCGATATGTTGTTATGAGACGTATTGAGGTGACTTGATGAAGTAATTGTGATGTTGTGTTGATGGAGAAGTGGAAAGTATGAACTTGGTGCGACATGCTATTGATTTATCATGTATTGGTCAATGTATGGAATATTGTGGGATTGTTGGTATGATAATTTCATAAATGGTATGGTCAAGGGGGAAATGACATTTTTAAAGCCAAACATGTAACTCATTGTCGTTATATGCATTTGTAAGGTAGTTAGTGGTTAATGTAAACTCCGTTATGTACTTGTGTTGTAGAGTGAAACTTAAGGAAGGAGCGGGACTATTGTATTCACATATAGGATTGTATATTCGTATTGAGAAGATAAGGTATGTAAGGTTACTCTTTCCGTATCCTTCTGCAGCTCATAGTATTCATATTGATGTTGTACTAGTTCATTCCGAAATGTCCCAAGGTATCTCATTTCAAGTTGTTATCTATTTTTAAGTCACATATTCCTCATTCATTAGTCGTTGTTGCCCATGTGTTACATAATTATGGCCATGGTCCCAAAGTCCCAATAATAGTATGGTCCAAAGCTTCCAATAAGGTTATGATTACAAATATAACAATCTCTCATAAGTGAGCGTATCAATCTCTTGAAAGTAAAGAAATGAGGTAAATCATATATGTGTGTTTCCAATAATATCACGATCCTCAATGTAACAATCTCTCATAACTGAATGAATCAATCTCTCCTAAGTAAGACATGAAGAAATGTGTGGATAAAATATTATGACCCACCTATGGAGTGGACGTATGTTATATTATTAACCCACTTATAGAGTGGATGTATGTTCTATTATTAACCCACCAATAGATTGGATGTACGTTATATTATTAACCCACCAATAGAGTATATATACGTTATATTAATAACCCACTAATAAAGTGGATGTACGTTATATTATTAACCCACCAATAGAGTGGATGTACATTATATTAATAACCCACCAAGAGAGTGGATGTATGTTATATTATTAACCCACTACTAGAGTGGATGTATGTTATATTTACAACCTACTAACCAAGTATAAGAATAATAATGATGATGAGCGTAAAAGGAAAGAAGGAATCTCTTGAATAGAAAGTTTCTCTTGAATAGAAAGAATCTCTTGAATAGAAGAATCTCTTGGAGGCAAGTCTATTGAGTGAAGGTAATTCTCTTGAATGAAAGTAATTATGAAAGATATTATAAAAAAGATAAAGAGATGAGTGAATGATCAAAAATGACAATAACAGAAGCAAGGTACATATTTTCAAGTACACTACGGCTTTTAATCAAACTCACATTTAGAGAACATTGCATATATCTTACGGTCATGAAGAATCCGTAACACCTGTCGTAAGTGATTAGCATGGTCCTCTTGTGATCTTGAGTAAACTAAAATATCATCTATAAACACTATCACGAACACGTCTAAAATGGCTTGAGCAACCTATTCATCAACTCCATAAAACTGCAGGTACATTTGGTAGCCCAAATGACATAACTAAAACTCATAATGACGATACCGTGTTCTAAAAACTGTCTTGGGTATCTCATTTTCCCTAACTCTGACTTGATGGTAACCCAATCTCAAATTATTCTTTTTTTTTAAAAAAAAAACATTTGGCACCGTGTAATTACTCAAATAAATAATCAATTCTGGGGAGGGAATATTTAATTTGGACTGTCATCTTATTTAGTTGCTAGTGATTCATACACATTTTCAGTGTACCATCTCTCTATCGTACAATTAACACTGGAGTACCCAAGGGGATGTACTAGGTCTTATGTTGTCACGCCCCCAATTCCAACGGGGTGAACTGTCACCCGAAGTCGTTGAGGCACGAGAGAACCAATCTTCGCTCATGTACATTCATATGCATGTCTCTGTATGAACATCATTATATCTCATGTAATTATGCGAAAGTCATGGAAATATATGCTATATATATGAAACTTGGCCGTTAGAGCCATTAAGTCAATATGGACATACATCTATTACCTTTATCTTCCCACATACGTCTATAAAGCCTCTAATAGATACATGTACATAACCACCCTACAGTCGGGACAAGTCCCCACTTAATACAACATTTACATAATACCAAAACCAATGTACACATGTGACTCGAAAAGCCCCGAACCAATTGGAGCTCACCATAGATCTGCAAATGACTTGTAGCCTACTGTGGAGGTCTACTAGCACCTGTGCCTACAACAAATAAGGTAAGTCCCCCAAGGGGGTCAGTACGAAGAATGTACAAAGTATGTAAGGCCATATGAAACTGTATGATACATAAGTACGTCAATGATATCAAGTACAAGTGAAATAATCAATGTGGATAAACCTTCATTCCGCATAAGTGGAACCATGTTCATTGCTTTCATTATTTTCATTTTTGATCATTCATTCTCATCATTATCATTCATATAATGTCATTCGTATATACCTTCCTTCAAGTGATATACTTTCATTCAAATGCTTTACTTTATTTGCTTTTACCATTACCATTCATCTAGCTGATCGGTGGGCCATATATCATACATCCAGCTGATTAGTAGGCTATAGTACAATCATCCACCTTATTGGCGGCCCATAACATAATATAGTGTAAAATATCAACAATCATCCACCTTATCGGTGTGCCATAGTATATATATCAACAATCATCCACCTTATCGGTGGGCCATAATATAATATCAACAATCATCCACCTTATTGGTGGGCCATAATATATATATATATATATATATACATTTTTTCATTCCTTACTTGTGAGAGTTTGATACCTTTACTTGTGAGAGATTGATACCTTTACTTGTGAGAGTTTGATACCATTACTAGTGAGAGATTGATACCTTTACTTGTGAGAGATTGATACCTTTACCTGTGAGAGATTGATACATTGGTGATTGAAACATTATTGGAACTTTGGAACATAACATTGCCGGAAGTGCTACTCAAGAATGAATAGATTCTCTTTACATCATTACTTTCTTTGAAATAGTTCTTTTAGTAGTTACAACATTATGAGGGCTTTGGAACTTCAGTCAATGAATGAGAGACATGTAAATCACAATTGGTCCTTCGAGTAGTATGATATGACAACCTGAATTGAGATACCTTTGGACATTTCAGAATGAAACAAGTGCAATGTCAATGTGAACAATATGTGCTGCAGGAGGATACGAAAAGAGTAACTTTACATACCTTATATTCTCAATATGAATACACAGTACTATATGTGAATACACTAATCCAGCTCCTTCCTTACGTGTTACTCTACAACACAAGTACATAACGAAGCTCATGTTAACAACCAACTACCTTACAAGTGCATACGACGACAATGAATTACGTTACTACCGTATAACGTCATTTCACCCTCTTACAATACCATTTATTGCATCACCATACCAACAATACCATAACATTCCACACATTGACCAAGACATCATAAACCAATAACATTTCACACCAAGTTTACCCTTTATGCTTCCTCATTAACAACATATTAACAACAATCCATATTTGATACCATTCAATATAATTATTCCATCAAGTTACCTCAATACCTTTCATAACAACATATTAACAACAATAATTATTTGATACCATTCAACATACCTCCAGGATACTCCTTTATAGTCATTTAAAAGGTACCATAAGTTGATAATTGCATCCATAAAGGGTATAGGGGTTTTGGGGGATCAAAGAGAGACAAAAACATGCAAAACAGGGTTCTGGGCTGACGTGCGAAGCCACATGCACCGGAAGGTGGTTGAGGTGCGTCCTCAGGTTCCTCTTGGCAGTATCCAAGGCCACCTGTATTGGCATCTGCGCCTGCAGGTGCCCCGCCCTCGAAGACGGATGCCTGTTTCAGCCTCCGGGGGTCATTTTAGAGTCCTTTTTCGCAATTAATGGTCCATGATCATAATTAAACTTCTATTAAAATATTTTAAATCATCTTAGATGCCAAATAACATCCATGGTTTCACAACGCACATAAATATCACCAAAACTACGTTTTCCTTTCAATACGCCACCGGTTCCATGTAAAATTGCACAACAACAATTCCAAATGTTTCACACAAAGTGAAAGAAAGTTAAGGAAATAACCACATATTAAATGTTGATATTGAACCCATCAAATTCACTTCCTTCAAGACCATAAGTCTTCTTCTAATTTACAAGGCAAAACCCTTTACCGATAAGCAAACATAGACTGTTTCACACATAGTGAACTTCTCAGGACTTGGTCAACATAAAAAACATGATTTATACACCATATTAAGCATATAATATATTAAACCACAAGAATAAACACTTACCCAAGCTTGCAAAGTGATGATCTTGTCACAAAAGATGTTTGCCTTAGGGTTTGTGAGATGAGAGAATGTTGTGGAAAAATCTAGAAATGAGACATATGTGTTTTGTTGATTAAAATCTGATTTTTTTTGCCTTTTATAGTCCCTCAAAGTCATCCTTAGCCACTCTTGGTCAAAGATGACATGTTTACTTGATCCATTTTATGAATGGGTCATTTTTCCATTTTTGGGCCTTGTCTTGTGTGTAATTTTTAGGCCTCAATTGAGCCCAATGGCACAAGAATAATCTAGCCCACCAAATTTCAAGTATAATACCCCAACAATATCATGTTTAAATAATTCCATAAATGTTACGGTAATCAAATAGGTTCAGAAATGTATGGGGCGTTACATTCTTCCCCCCTTAGAAACATTCGTCCTCGAATGTTAATAACATCGTCTCATGTACATCCAATGCATCTCTATATAAACACATATATATACATATACAACTAATTCCTATAGATACTTCCTTGTTATTGCTTCAATTTCACACCTTGTACTTTCTCTCCCGTTTGAAACAATTACGGGTACTTCTACTTCATCATTTCTTTGGCTCCCTACGTGATTTCTTTTACTTGTCGATTCCTCCACTGTACCTTTACAGAAACTACTTATTTATTTCTTAATCTTTTCACTTATCGCTCTAGAATAGCAATAGGTACCTTTTCATAAGTGAGATCCTTCATAGCTTGTACATCTTCACTGAAATCAATAGGAGATGGATCTCCCAATTACTTTCGAAGCATTAACACATGGAACACTGAACGAAATGTGGAGAGTTCTTGGGGTAGTGCTAACTCATACGCAACTTGACTAATTCTTAGGCCAATTTCATATGGCACGTTATATAGGGCCAACTTTCCTTTCTTTCCAAATTTCATTATCCCTTTCATTGGTGACACTTCATTGATATATGATTTGTGTCAATTTTTGGGTCGTTTGTAGCCTCTGTTGTGTCACTTTAACTTCCTCTAGAACCTGATGAACAAGATCCGGTCCAAATAAGGCAGTTTCACCCACTTCAGCTCATCCAATTGGTGATCTACACTTTTTCCCGTATAAAGTTTCATAAGGTGCCATTTTGATACTTGCATGATAGCTATTATTGTAGGTAACTTTAATAAGAGGTAATTGACCATCCCAACTTACCTTTTAAGTCCGATGTGCAAGTTCATAACATACCTTCAAGTGTTTGGATAGTACGTTCTGCTTGTTCATCTCTCTGAGGATGAAAAACCGTACTTAAATCCAATTGGATTCCCAAAATCTTCGGAAAATATTTCCTAAAGCGTGCTATCTTGGTAAACCTGTCAACTATCATCCATATAGAATCAAATTTTCCGCAATGTACGAGGCAAACCTGTGATAAAATTCCATGTTAATCATGTCCCACTTCCAGACTGGAAGATTGATACATTGCTTATAACCTCCAGGTTTCTGATGCTCTACTTTTACTTGTTGACACTTGGACACTGAGCTACAAATTTTGCAATGTTCGTTTCATGTTACCCCTCCAATTTATTTCTTTATCATGATACATTTTGGTGGATCCCGTATGGATAGAATTCCGTAATTTAGGCATTACAGTAGTCCCACTTGCATAAGATCAAATGCATTTGTCAGGCCCTATTGTACATTCTCTTTCAGTTGCAATAACATAGAATTCACATATCGCTTTTCTTTTACCTCAGCTACAAATGAAGACTCTGCCGCATTTTACACTATAATTCTTTCATCTGATATCTCAAGAAGACGAACCCCCAAGCTGCCTAATTGACATAGACCCTTAATAATACCTGACCTTTTCGTAAGTGGACCATCCATCAACATGAACTCCATACAAGTAGTGGCGCCATATCTTTAAAGCAAATATCACAACTGCTAACTCAAGATCATGCGTGGGATAAGTTCTCTCATGTGGACGTAATTATCCTGAGGCATACGCTATTACATTATTGTGCTACATCAATACACATCTTATACAATGTGACCCACGAACAATACGAATTTTAACTAAAAATCACGTTTAGGGAATTTTGCATATAGCTTATGGTCACGAAGAATCAGTAACACTTGTCACAAGTGATTAGCATGGCTCCCTCGTGATCTTGAATATCATCTCTAAACATGGTGTCGAACACATCTTAACAATAGCTTGAACACCCTATTCATTAAACCCATAAAAAAAAACTACTGGTGTATTCATCAGCCCAATTGACATAACTAAAAATCCGTAATGCCCATTCCGTGTTCATAAAGCTATCTTGGTTATCCAATTTTTTTTCTAACCCTTACCTGGTGATATCCCAATCTCAGTCAACTTTCGAGCAATTTTTGGCACCTTGTAGTTAATCAAATAAATTATCAATTCTAGGGAGGGGGTATTTATTCTTAATTGTCACATTATTCGGTCGCCGATAGTCAATACACATTCTCAATGTGCCATCTTTTGTTTATTCGTACAATTAACACTGATGCACCCCCAAAGGGATATACTAGACCTAAAGAATTTCATTTACCATCAGAACCGATTGAAGAGTTGGTGGCTTCACATCAGTATCTTCCACTCTTACTAAGTGGCATAGTATGCCTTTGGGTATCATTTTCTTTGCCTTAAGATGAGAAATAATTTTACCTCTCGGTGCTCCCGCATTACCCATCTATTCAAGAACATTCTTTCGTGGGAAAATAAAAATACAACTTCTTAGCTCGGCAATCTACCATGGCATAAAAAGAAGCCAACCAATCCATACCCATGATAAGATAAAAAATTTACCATTTCCAGTTCAGGAAGGTCAACCAGTGTGTCATAGCCATAAACAATTTCTATACAATTATGATATACTCTTTTAGCTATAATAGATTCACAACTAGTGTATATACTTTAAATGGCTTAACTAGTGAATCTGGTGTTCTTTCACATTTTTTTGTTTTCCCGCAATCAATGGAGTAACATATAATAATGTAGAACCCGGATCAATCAATGCATATACCGTATGTAAAAATATGAATACTATACCTGTATCTATATCAGGATAAGCCTCTAAATTTTGTCGATCCGCTAAGGCATAGGTACGGTTCTGAATTCTACTAGGACTCGCTGCTCCGCTAGCACCTCTGCCATGGCTAACAGGTTGTACACCTGACAATGATAATGCAACGGCTGACCCCGTAGGTTGTGTCAGAATACCCGTGGCCCTCTGTGGGCACTCTCTCATCATGTACCCTGAATTTCTACACCAAAAGCAAATATTCATTCCAAACCAACATTCACCTGAATGAAACTTTCCGCAACGCTGGCACAACTGACGAAAAGACCTCGATTGGCTCATACTTCCTTGTTCTCGATATCCCACTGTCTGTGAACCCCGAGTCCCACTACTTTACTCAACTTGACCGTCTTTAAACCCTTGAAATTGAGATAGAGTACCTGCTATAGGGTTTGAACATGATGGTCTAGGCAGTCTAGGAAAAACTGGCTGCCTAAATTCTCCTTGGGATGCCATAAACTATCCCATAGGTCTAGCCCTCTTTGACGGCCCTTCGTCAAATTCTTGTGTCCTTTTTCGTTGCCTCTGACCCTCCATTTTCTGTGCAAAGGCTTGTATTCTTGCTATATCCATGTCTTTGTTTAACGTAGCAATAGTACAGTCCCTCACCAAATATGGCTCCAATCTGCTCACATACCGATGGACTCTGTCGGCCATAGTGGCTACTACATTTGGAGCATACCTAACCAAGGAATTAAATCGGAGACTGTACTCCCTAACACTCATGTTCCCTTGACGAAGATTTAAAAACTGATCCGCACGAGCCTCTCGAATCTCATAAGAAAGATAGTGATCAAGAAATGTCATTTTGAATTCATCCCAACTAGATGGAAGTGCACCTATACCCCTAGATCGTTGCCAATCTTCGTACCATAATATAGCCTCACCCTTCAGTCTATATGCTGCAAGTTCCACTATTTCTGTACCAGTCACATGCATAACATCTAGATCCCTTTTAATTTGGTCCACAAAATCGTGTAGATCTTCATTCATATCTGACCCGGTGAACGTGGGAGGGTCTAATTTCAAAAAATCCTGTGTCCTCCAACTAGCTGCCCTAGCCTCACTGTCATTACCTTCTATTGGACCTACTTGTCCTTGATTCAGTGCAGTAACTATAGAATCAACTATACGATTCAACATTTGCACTGCATTTCTTAGATCCTGCTCAATAGCATTAACAGGTGTTTTGGCAGGTTCTTCTCTCTCTCTCAGCTTTTCTGGAGCTGGAAAAGTAGGGAAAGCCTGCGTTGCAAACTCAGTTTCAGCCCCACCTTAAATAGCTTGGTCAGGTGATGATTTACTAGTTTCTCCTCCAGCAAGCATATTTACCTTCTTACCTTTTTCCCTATCTTGTCTTGTAATCGGCATTTTACTATAGAAAAGAAAACCAACTTCAATGGTCAGATATAATTCCACCTACAACATTGGCTCTATTGCACGATCTAGAAATAAAGAAAAGAAACAACTCCTAAATGTCCCGTAGCCTTCTACTTATAAATGTGGCGCGCAACACATCCATAAGCAAGACACAACTCAGACACGACTTTGTAGACACCCTTAGAATGACCTGCTCTGATACCACTTTTTTCATGCCCTGAATTCCAACGGGACGGACTGTCACCCGAAGCCGTTGAGGCCCGAGAGAACCAATCTTCGCTCATGTACATTCATATGCATGTCTCTGTATGAACATCATTATATCTCATGCATTTATGCAAAATTCATGGAAACATATGCTATATATATGAAACTTGGCCGTTAGAGCCATTAAGTCAAAATGGACATACATCTATTACCTTTATCTTCCCACATACGTCTACAAAGCCTCTAATAGATACATGTACATAACCACCCTACAGTCGGGACAAGTCCCCTCTTTATACAATATTTACATAATGCCAAAATCAATGTACACATGTGAATCGAAAAGCCCCGATCCAATTGGAGCTCACCATAGATCTGCAAATGACTCGTAGCCTACTCTAGAGGTCTATTAGAACCTATGCCTGCAACAAGTAAGGTAAGTCCCCCAAGGGGGTCAGTACGAATAATGTACTGAGTATGTAAGGCCATATGAAACTGTATGATACATAAGTACGTCAATGATATCAAGTACAAGTGAAATAATCAATGTGGATAAACCTTCATTCTGCATAAGTGGAACCATGTACATTGCTTTTGTTATTTTCATTTTCGATCATTCATTCGAATCATTATCATTCATATAATATTATTCGTATATACCTTCCTTCAAGTGATATACTTTCATTCAAATGCTTTACTTTCTTTGTTTTTACCATTACCATTCATCCAGCTGATTAGTGGGCCATATATCATACATCCAGTTGATCAGTGGGCTATAGTAAAATCATCCACCTTATCGGCGGGCGATAACATAATATAGTGTAAAATATCAACAATTATCCACCTTATCAGTGGGCCATTGTATATATATATCAACAATCATCCACCTTATTAGTAGGCCATAATATAATATCAACAATTATCCACCTTATTGGTGGGCCATAATATATATATATAGATATATAGATATATATACGTTACTTCATTCCTTACTTGTGAGAGATCGATACCTTTACTTGTGAGAGATTGATACCTTTACTTGTGAGAGATTGATACCTTTATGTCACATTCTGAGTTCCAACGAGGCGAACTGACACCCGAAGCCGATGAGGCCCGAGAGAACCAATCTTTTCTCATGTCTATTCATATGCATGTCACTCAATAAGTAGCACCATCACATGGATATATAAGATATCAATAGCGAAAGTTATGGAAGCATGTGCTATATGTATATAAGAAACTTGGCCGTTAGAGCCATCGAGTCAACATGGACATACATCTCTTACATTCCTCATCCCACATATGTCTACAAAGCCTCTACAGATACATATACATAGCCAAGCTAGAGTCGGGACAAGTCCCCGCTTTACACAACATTTACAATACCAAAATCAGTGTACACTATGACACGGAAAGCCCCGAACCAACTGAAGCTCACCAAAAATCTACAAATGACCCGTACTCTACCGTGGAGGTCTACTAGTACCTATGCCTGCAGCAAGTAAGGTAAATCCCCCCCAAGGGGGTCAGTACGAAGAATGTACTGAGTATGTAAGGCCATATGAAACTGTATAACACATAAATACTTCTATGTAATCCAATATAAGTGAGTAATCAATATGGATAAATCACCATTCTACATATGTGGAACCATGTACCTTACATTCATTATGAATAACCCATCGTTCTGTATGTTTTGAATTATGTACTTTGCGTTCATTACTTTCTTTGCTTCTGTATTCACTCATCGTCACCTGTGCTATATCGTACCTGGGACCCAACTGATCAGTGGGTCTTTACATAACATAACGTTATGTTGGGATCGACTCGATCTAGGCTTATGCCTCTAGAGCTACCACCCATAAATCAAAGCATCGGGTTCGGCTCGAGCTAGGTTATTACCTCTAGAGCTGCCAGCCATAAATCAACTTATCAGGTTTGGCTCGAGCTAGGTTTTTACCTCTAGAGCTACCCCCTATCAGGTTTGGTCCGAGCTAGTCTTATGCCTCTAGGACTGCCCCCTGATCTAATAATCTCGGGATCGGCTTGAGCTAGGCATTGCGCCCCCAAAGCTACCACCCATACTCAATCATTAACTACATATATGCATTACTTTATTCTTTACTTTTGAGATTGATACCTTTACTTGTGAGATATTGGTATATTCACTTGACATAATATTATTGGAAGCATTGGAACAATAGTCAATAAATAAGAGACATGTGTATAAACACTTATTGGAACTTTGGAACATAACATTATTGGAACCATGGGACCTTTGGAACATTAGTCAATGAACATGAGACATGTGAATCACAATTGATCAATGAGTAGGAAACATGTGATAATAACAATTGGTAACTGGATATAGGATACCTTAAAACATTTCGGAATGGGACAAATAATATGTCAATGTGACTACTATGTGCTGCAGAAGGATACAGATAGAATAACCTTACATACCTTGTCTTCCCAATATGAATATACAACCCAACATGTGAGTACAATAATTTCGCTCCTTCCTTACGTTTTACTCTACATCACAAGTACATAACGGAACCAACATTAACCACATTATTGCCCTATAACATTATTTCACCCTTTATATTACCATTCATGGTCTTTTCATACCAACAATACCATAACATTCTATACATTGACCAAAACATCATAAACCAATAGCTTTTCACTCCAAGTTCCTCCTTTACATGTTCTCATTAACACCACATCACAATGAATCCATCAAATCACTCCAATACATTTTATAACCAAAATTCCACAACTTACTCATAGAGAAAAATAACAAGTTATGGACATAACCACACCATACATGTTGAGATATCATCCACACCATTCACTTTCATCAAAACATCAAGTCTTTTTTCAAGTTTAATTCACAAGAATGCACATCTTTTAGCAAAAAGCCAAAGTGCACTATTCAACACCTTTCCAACATAACCACCATGATATACATAATCTCTCATGTACATAATATATTAATTCATAAGAATAAACACTTACCCAAGCTTGTAGAATGATGATCTTGCTCAAGGAGATGACTTAGGGTTTGAGAATTTGAGAGAAAATGTCTCTTTTTGGTTTCTTGGAAAAGTCTAGAAATACATGTGCCTTCTCATGAATAAAATCTGATTTCCTTGACCTTTATAGCCCCTCTAACTCATCCTTAGCCACTTAAGTCAATAATGACTTGTCAAAGTAAGAATGGGTCATTTGACCCATTGGGCCATGTCTTTTAATTCATTTTGGGCCTTCCTTTGAGCCCATTAACACATATTATCTTAGCCCACAAAAATCAATGTGTAATCCATCATATATCTCATGTTTAATTAATTCCATAATTGTCACGACAATATTCACTTATGAGATTCCCGATCGTAGCCTCAATCGCAAAAATAGAAATTCTAGTCGCTTATGCCTTATTTGAACATAATTTGTTAAATACTTGTGACGAAGAATTAACCCCAACTCGGATGCTAAACGCGCTTAAGAATAGTCCTACTATGATGGAGTAATAATACCATGACTCAAAGGTCTTATATACATCATAATAGTCAAAGAAAAATTTTAGCGAAAACCACCCCTGCACGCCCCTTGGCGCGCCCCTTTGCTGCCTGTGGAAACAAAAATTTGGGCCAGAGCAGCCTGGCACGCCCTCTGCAGCGCCCCATACCAAATTTTTGATTTTGGCTTTTCTTTGCGGATTTGGTTGGATCTTTCAAGTACCAACCTTTTGCTTACCTCTTAGCTTTAAGATTCTTTGCTTGGATGTCCCTTAAACCTCAATTTTTCACCCCACAAATGCTCCACAAAGTCACAAACGCCACCCACTACAAAGGTCTAACCACATGTACTTGGCCCAATATCAAATATTTTATCAATGACACTACAAAATACATACTTATGTCTCTCAACACCTAAGTAAACATTGTTCAAAGTCGTCAAGTAGGGTCGGGAAGGTACGGGGTGTTACACTTTAATTGTGAGAGATTGATACCTTTACTTGTGGGAGATTGGTACCTTTACTTGTGAGAGATTGATACCTTTACTTGTGAAATATTGATACATTGGTGATTGAAACATTATTGGAACTTTGGAACATAACATTGTCGGAAGTGCTACTCAAGAATGAATAGATTCTCTTTACATCATTACTTTCTTTGAAATAGTTCTTTTAGTAGTTACAACATTATGAGGGCTTTGGAACTTCAGTCAATGAATGAGATACATGTAAATCACAATTGGTCTTGTGAGTAATATGATATGACAACCTGAATTGAGATACCTTTGGACATTTCGGAATGAAACAAGTGCAATGTCAATGTGAACAATATGTGCTGCAGGAGGATACAAAAAGAGTAACCTTACATACCTTATCTTCTCAATATGAATACACAGTCCTATATGTTCATACACTAATCCAGCTCCTTCCTTACGTGTTACTCTACAACACAGGTACATAATGAAGCTCATGTTAACAACCAACTACCTTACAAGTGCATACGACGACAATGAATTACGTGAATGCCGTATAACGTCATTTCGCCCTCTTACAATACCATTTATTGCATCACCATACCAATAATACCATAACATTCCACACATTGACCAAGACATCATAAACCAATAGCATTTCACACCAAGTTTACCCTTTACGCTTCCTCATTAACAACATATTAACAACAATCCATATTTGATACCATTCAATATGCTTATTCCATCAAGTCACCTCAATACCTTTCATAACAACATATTAAAAACAATCCATATTTGATACCATTCAACATACCTCTGGGATACTCCTTTATATTCATTTAAAAGGTACCATAAGTTGATAATTGCATCCATAAAGGGTATAGGGGTTTCGAGGGATCAAAGAAAGATTAAAACATGTAAAATGGGGTTCTGGGCTGACCTGCGAAGCCACCTGCGCCCGTAGGTGGTTAAGGTGCGTCCGCAGGTGCCCCTTGGCAGTATAAAGGGCCACCTGCATTGGCATCTGCACCCGCAGGTGCCCCGCCCACGAAAGCGGATACCCGTTTCAGCCTCCGGGCCGATAAGCAAACATAGACTGTTTCACATAGTGAACTTCTCACAACTTGGTCAACATAAACAACATGATTTTAAACTATATTAAGCATATAATATATTAAACCACAAGAATAAACACTTACCCAAGCTTGCAAAGTGATGATCTTGTCCCAAAAGATGGTTGCCTTAGGGTTTGTGAGATGAGAGAATGTTGTGGAAAAATCTAGAAATGAGACGTGTGTGTTTTGTTGATTAAAATATGATTTTTGTTGCCTTTTATAGTCCCTTAAAGTCATCCTTAGCCACTCTTGGTCAAAGATGACATGTTTACTTGATCCATTTTATGAATGGGTCATTTTTCCATTTTTGGGCCATGTCTTGTGTGTAATTTTTGGGCCTCAATTGAGCCTAATGGCACAAGACTAATCTAGCCCACCAAATTTCAAGTATAATACCCCAACAATCTCATGTTTAAATAATTCCATAAATGTTATGGTAATCAAATAGGTTCAGAAATGTATGGGGCGTTACATATGTATACCTTGTCCTACAAGTTTCTTAGTTGCTCCGTTACTTTCCGTCTTAGAGGTAAACCTGGAAGTTCTTCAGGACATACCTCAAGAATTGCATTTACCATCGGAACCGATTGAAGAGTTGGTGACTCACATCGGTATTCTAAACCATCACTAGGCGGCATATGTACCTTTTGAGTATCATTTTCTTTGCTCAGATAGGAAATAAATTTTCCTCTCGGTGCTCCCACATTACCCTTCCATTCAAGAATATTCTTTGTGGAACATGAAAATGTAACTTCTTAGCTCGGCAATCTACTGTGGCATAACAAGAAGCCAACCAATCCATACTCATTATAACATCAAAATCTACCATTCCTAGTTCAATAAGATCAACCAGTGTGTCATAACCACAAATAATTACTATGCAAAAATAGATTCACAACTAGTGTCGATACCTCAAATGGCTTATCTGGTAATCCTAGTGTTCTGCCAAAATTTTGTTTTTCTGCAATCAATGGAGGAACATAGGATAATGTAGAATATGGATCAATCAATGCGTATACCTTATGTAAAAATATGAATACTGTACCTGTATCTACATCAGGAGAAGCCTCCAAATTCTGTCGATCCGCTACGCCAATCCGCTACAGCATAGGTACGGTCCTAGACTTCACCAGAACTGGCTACACTTCTGGGACCCCTACCATGACCAACAATCTGTACATCTCGTCCTAAGGAAGGGACTAATGATGATCATGCAACAATTGATCCCGTAGGCCATGCCATACTACCCGTGCCCCCTTGTAGACACTCTTTCGTCAGGTGCCCCGACATACCGCACCAAAAGCAAATATTTGTCCCAAACCAACATTCACCTGCATGAAACTTCCCACAATGCTGGCATAGCCAATGAGAAAATCCCTCTGTCTGCGAACCCCATATTCCACTACTCTGCCCCACTTGACCGCCTCTAAACCCTCGAAATTAGGATGGCGTACTTACTCTAGGGTAAGAAAATGAGGGTCTCGGTGGTCTATTAAAAAAGTACGGCCTAAATCCTCCTTGGGAAACTGTGAACTGTCCCATAAGTCTAGCCCTCTTGGACGACCCTCTTTCAAATTTTTGTGCCCTTCTCCTTTGTCTCTCATTCTCCATTTTCTGTGCAAAGGCTTGTATTCTCGCTATATCCATATCCTTGTTCAAAGAAGCAATAGTACATTCCCTCACCAAATATGGCTCCAATTTGCTCATATACCGATGGACTCTGTTGGCCATTGTAATCACTACATTTGGAGCATATCGAGCCTAAGAATTAAACTGCAGACTGTATTCTCTGACACTCATGTTCCCCTGACGGAGTTTTAAAAACTGATCCGTATGATCCTGTTGGATCTCATATGGGAGGTAATGATCAAGAAATTCCATTTTGAATTCCTCCCAACTAGCTGGAAGTGCACCGATACCCCTAGATCGTTTACAATCTTCATACCATAATATAGCCTCGCCTTTTAGTCTATATGTTTCAAGGTCCACTGTTTCTATACCAATCACATGCATAACATCTAGAGCCCTTTTGATTTGGTCTATGAAGTCTTGTGGGTCTTCATTCAGATCTGACCCGGTAAACGTGGGAGGGTCTAATTTCAAAAAATCCTGTGTCCTCCGACTAGCTGCCCTAGCCTTACTTTCATTACCTGTCATTAGACCTACTTGTCCTTGATTCAGTGAAGCAGCTATACAAGTAACTACATGAGTCAACATTTGTACTGCATTTCTTAGATTCTGTTCAATATCATTAACAGGTGGTTCAGCAGGTTTTTCTCTCCTTCTCGGCTCTTCTGTATATGGAAGAGTAGGAGAATCCCGCGATGCAGTTTCAGTGTCATCCCCACCTTGACTAGCTTGGTCAATTGGTGATCTACTCGTTCCTTCTCCGGTAAACGCATCTACCTGCTTACCTTTACCCTTATCTTGTCTTGTAATCGGTATTTTACTATACAAAACAAAACCAACGTCAATGGTCAGATATGATTCCACCTACAACATTGACTCTATTGCACGATCTAGAAATGAAGGAAAAGAAACAACTCCTAAATGTCCCGTAGCCTCCTACTTATAAATGTGGTGTGTAACACATCTATAAGCAAGACTCTACTCAGACACGACTTTGTAGACACCCTTAGGACAACCTCGCTCTGGTACCACTTTTGTCACGCCCTGAATTCCAATGGGGCGGACTGGCACCCGAAGCCGTTGAGGCCTGAGAGAACCAACCATTACTCATGTACATTCTTATGCATGCTTCTTTATGAATACCATTCTGTCTCATGTAACTATATACTAATAATGGAAGCCATGGCAAACATATACTATATATGAAACTTGGCCATTAGGGCCATCAAGTCAAAATGGACATACATCTCTTACATTCATCTTCCCACATACATCTACAAAGCCTCTAATAGATACATGAAAATAACCATCCTAAAGTCAGGACAAGTCCCCACTGTATACAACATTTACAATACCAAGATGAATGTACAAATGTGACTCGGAAAGCTCCGAACCAACTGGAGCTCACCAATGATCTGCAAATGACCCGCAACCTATTATGGAGGTCTGCTAGCACCTGTGCCTGCAGCAAGTAAGGTAAGCCCCCCCAAGAGAGGTCAGTACGAATGAATGTACTGAGTATGTAAGGCTATATGAAACTGTACGAAATGTAAGTACCTCAATGATATCATCTACAAGTCAAATACAGGCGCATAATTATTTTAGATAAACCATCGAAATACGTGTGTGGCACCGCGTGCATTACATTCATTACTTTCTTCGCTTATACATTCATCATCATTATTCATCATCATTAATATTCATCCACCTTATCAATGGGTCATAAAATAATCACAAATAATCATCCAACTTATTGGTGGGTTATAAAATAATCATCCACCTTATCGGTGGGTTATAAAATAATCATCCACCGTATCGGTGGGTTATAAAATAATCATCCACCTTATCGGTGTGTTATTAAATAATCATAACGTTAGGACCAGCTCGAGCTAGGCTTATGTGCCCCTTTGATGCTGTCCCGGTTTCTCAACCAACAAACCATATGTACATTACTTTATTCTTTTATTTTTGAGAGATTGATACATTGGTGGTTATAACATCATTATTGGAACTTGAGAATGTAATATTGTTGGAACATTGGAACCATCTCCTCAATTATGTGACACATGAATAACAAATGATCAATGGACACGGAACATGTGAATAACCATAGATGACAGCCTGAAACGAGATACATTTGAGCGTTTTGGAATGGAACAAGTACAATGTCAATGTCAATAACATGTGCTGCAGAAAGATACGGAAAGAGTAACCTTACATACCTTATCTTCCCAATATGATACACAATCCTATATGTGAACACAAAATTCCAGCTCCTTCCTTATGTTTCACTCTACAACACAAGTACATAACGGAGCTCACGTTAACAATCAACTACTTTACAAGTGCATAAGACAATAATGAGTTACATGATTGCCTTATAACGTCATTTCCCCCTTCACAATACCATTCACGACTTTGTCATACCAACAATACCATAACATGCCATACATTGACCAAAACATCACAAACCAATAGCATCTCACACCCAGTTCATCCTTTATGTTTCCTCATTAACACGACGTCACAATTACCCCATCAAGTCACCTCAACACACTTAATAACAACATATCGACAACAATCCCACAATTTACACTCATAGAAAAATAACAAGTTAAAGAACATAACCACACCATACATGTTGATATTTCATCCATACCATTCACTTCAATCAAAACCTCAAGTCTCCTTTCAAGTTTAAATCACAAAGATGACACATCTTTTAGCAAAAAGAAAAATTGCACTATTCAACACCTTGCCAACGTAACCATCATGATATACACTCCATATTAAGCATGTAATAAATTAATAAATGAGAGTAGACACTTACCAAAGTTTTCAAAGTGATGATCTTGTCCAAAGTTTCCAAAGAAAATGGTTGCCTTAGGGTTTGGAAAATAGAGAAATATCTTGTGGAAATGTCTAGAGTTGGCAAGTGTTGTTTAATGAATAAAAATATGATTTCTTTGACTTTATATAGTACTTGTAGTCATACTTAGCCAATTCTTGGCATTTAATGTTATGTTTACTTGGTCAAATTTGAAGAATGGGTCATTTTCCCCTTTGGGCCTTGCATTTTGGCTTCATTGTGGGCCTCAAATTGAGCCCATTTACACATGTTAACTTAGACCACCAAATTCAATGCATGATGTACCATATATCTCATGTTTAAATAATTCCATAAATTTCATGACAATATTCAACTCACGAGATTCATGTTCGTAGCCTCAATCCCAAGAACAAGCAATTCTAGCCACTCATGGCTTAATTGAACATAATTTGATAAAATACTTGTGACAAAGAATTAACCCCAACTCAGATGCCAAAATCTCTCAAGAGTAGTCCTACTACGATGGAATAATGATACCATAACCCAAGAGTCCTCTTTATAGACTAATAATCGTAGAAGAAATTTGGCAAAAAGCACACCGGCACGCTCCCGGGTGCCCTAAGGACTTAGAAAAATTTCAGCTCTGGAAAAGGTGTGCAGGGGCGGCCTGGCACGCCCCTGGGCGTTCCTCCTTTCTGCATGTGCCAAAACAATTCAGGCCAAAGCGGCCTGGCACGCCACCTGCAGCGCCCCACACTTAATTTTTGATTTCGACTTTTCTTTGCGGATTTAGTTGGATCTTTCAAGTTCCAACCTTTTGCTTTATTCTTATCTTCAATATAGTTTGCTTGGAAGTCCTCCAAACCTCACTTTTCACTCCTCAAGTTCTCCAAAAAGTTGCAAACGCCTCCTACAAGGGTCTCATCACATGTACTAGCACACTATCACATATTCCATCAATAATAATACAAAATCCGTACGTATTGCTCTCGAACCTAGGGTAAACATGGTTCAAGGTTGTCAAGTAGGGTCGAAAACGTATGGGGTGTTACATTCTTTTAGTCCATCTATACTCTCAAGCTCGTGACAGGTCGAGCAGGAATCAATTCATTCTTTTCATTTGCTACCATATTCATTCATTCATTTTTTGGAATACACTGCACTGGGCTTACCCACTTACTATCAGAAATAGGATATACAACACCTGCATCAAGCTACTTGATAATTTCTTTCTTGACCACATCTTACATTGGTGGGTTGAGTCCGCACTGATGCTCAATAGTTAGAATACACTCTTCTTCCAACTGTATCTTTTGTATGTAGATGCCTGGTGGAATGCCAATGATATCTGCTATGGTCCACTTATATCACCCAAAATATACCTCCAAAAAAGTATAATGCGGTCTCTGTATCAAATATAGAACCCAACAAGGTTGGGGTTGATCCCACAGGGAATAGGAAGAAATTATGTAGAATGCTAGTTTGAGCAATTAGCAAGTAAGTAAAACTGGGGGGGGGGGATGTGAATAAGTGATAGCAGTAACGATTGCTAGTTTTCGGAGTTGTAAACAATATGAGAAATAAGCTAGGACTATGATCCCCAATGATTTCTTAACTCCATCGGTTATTTGTGCTAGCAAGACTATCCCGCTATGTTACATGCAAAATCTAACAAGATATGTTCATCTAAACGTCTCTCGACATTGGTTAGACGAATTTCACTCTTATCCTCTTGGTCTTCGAGTGTCGCACTACTAACCCTTGTCCTGGATCTCATATAACTATTCGTGTTATGACTCAAGTTATTAGATGAAGGTTGATAACTTCAAATCTTTGTTGTTATTCCTTGTTCCCAATCTCTACCTCTCTTTCGAGCAAGTCTAGAATATAGGCGAGTTTCTAACGTTTGCAACCGTTAGAAGACCAATTATAAAAAAGGTAATAACAATACATGCATTCCTAATGGTTCATATTTGCTTTGAACTTAACCTGTTTTATTAATTCCTCATGGTTCACACAACCCTAGTTGATGGGTTTTGCTACTCATGATTGCAAGAACACAAGAAGAATTCAATAATGAAAACATAATTGTAAACTCACAATAAGAAGAAAACTCTGAAATCTCAAAATGAATAAAACCCTAGAATCGATGTTCCAAGATTACAAAATCAATAATATGTTTATGAACTTAAGAACAATAGAAAATATTCCTCAAAACAATGTACTGAACAACTCTGAACATAGGAAAATAAAAGGGTATTCATAGATATAGGATGAATCCTATCCTAATCAACACATGAAAACAGAATTGGCAACTTTCCACGGTACCGTGACTTGGTGTCGTGGAACCAAGTCACGTCACGTGGGTCCCATCATGAAAGTCAGGCCACTTCACAAACTTGCAGGAGTCAACCTGTGGCACACGTGATGTAGGTCCTACCGTGGGTCACTCCTCTAGTGTAGGACCTGGTTCTTTCATCTTCAGATACTCTATTATCTAGCATGATTCTTCCTTGTTGATCATTTTGCCTCCAAAAACTTATTTCTCTGTGAAGTAAGATAGAAAAAACATCATACCAACAAAACATACCCATGTTATTGCATATTTTCCTTATTTTAAGCATCGAAAGTGCCATGAGATCATGACACATCAACACCCTCAACTTAGAATGTTTGCATGTCCTCAGGAAGACAAAATAAAACAAACACATACAATACTTATGTAAGAGAAACCTAAGAGACCTACGACAGTCCACTTATTGCTCTTGGCACCAAAACTTTTCCTATCCCTCTTATTTGCAAATCAAAACCACTGTGTGTATACATGCAACATATTATGAATGACACAGAAGGAATCAAGTGATGGCATCAGATTATGAACACACAACTAAGCATATATGCAAATGACATTATCTGAACAACTAGCAGCTAACAATGCAACCTATATACTCTCACAATAAAGAAGTCCCATGCACTCACAGTACATCAATGAATATCAGAGTAAGGACTAGGTCAAAACACTCTATCTCACAAAGAAGTTCAACCAATGTGCATGAAATACCATAAGGTTGCCCTTATTTTCTATGCCTTAGTTTTTTAGACAGTTGGACTAGGATCACTATAGGACTTTCATCAGCTTGTAATGTAGGCTTGGGGACGGGTATGATACATATGGATATGGTGATTCAACCCTCCTTGACACTACACTATTTTTGGATCCACTTTCCAACCATTCTCATTTTATTCTCCCTTAATCTCCTTCATTTATTTTCAGATTTTGGATGTGATTTTTTTCATACTTTTAAAACACACTTTTTTTTCTTTTTGCAATTTCTATTTGTTTCACTCTTTTTTTTTCTTCACACACAAATCTGTTTTCTTTTTCTTTTACTAGCCCCTTCTTCATACCCAAGTTAAGCTACGCACCTAAGGCGATTCGCCTGAGTTGAGGTACACAATGTACAAGGAGGGACCAGGTCCAAGACAGGTTCATTGTATGTCGAAATGGGAAGGCGAATAGCCTAATAAAAGAAACAAGGCAATTACAGCTCAAACTCTGGATCAAGGGATATTAATCCGCCCATGCAGCTCTCTCATAAATCTATCCATAGCCGCAGTCATCCAGGCCTACACTCTAGATTCTGAAGCCTCTAATATGGTCCAAACCCATGGCTTAAGCTGGGATACCAACTTAGCCATCTCAGCCTCTGTGTGAGCCAGCCTCTCAAATATCTGCGTCTGCCTATCAACCAATTGCTGCAAAAAGTCCCTTAGGACTAAGACTATACCAGAGGGGGGCGGTGGTGCTGTAGTGCCTATGACCTCATCATTAATCACCAGGCCTGTGCCCTCAGCAGGTACACGAATAGTCTCAAGTACACTCACCAGTGCTGGAGTACTAACCAGCTCTTCTCTATCTCCAGCCCCTTAAAAAAGGGCTGCTCCTGATGAAATGGAAGGTTGAAACCTTCACAAAAAAATTGGGTGAGCTCCGTACTGCTGTATCAACCCTATATCAGTAATGGGTTTAGCTGGGTCAGGTTTGGAAGCTAGGGTTTTGAAAATTTGAGGATTGTAGGGTTTAGGGTTTTGGGTTAAATGGTGGTTAGGATGTGTTGAATATTTGATTTGGTATATGGGAATTTGAGAGGAGAGTGATTGAAAGTGGGTGATTTGATGAATTGTTGAAAATAGGGTTTATGTTAGGATGTGGATTTGAGATGGTTTAATGTTAGATTTGAGGGTGTTTAGTTTGGATTTGAGGTCGGATCAGATTTAAAAGGGGTGTACCAAAATAAATATAGTCGGGTCGGGTCGGATCTCGGATATAAGTTGGTTTCTGCTTTTCACGGTAACAACCCACGTGACGTGGGTTGACCTACGTCATGTGGGTCCCTAACGTGGGTAAGGTTTTGAAGGTTTAAATTTTTCTCTGAATTTCACAAGACCAACCCACGTGACATGGGTTGACCTACTCACGTAGGTCCCTATCGTGGGTCGGGTTCTGTAGGTGTAAAATTTTCTCTGACTTCTACGGTACCAACCGACATTACGTGGATGAACTTACATATCATGAATCCGTGTTGTGGGTTGTACTGAACATATTCAGTTACATATTTTAAATTCCAGCTAACTTATCTTCCAATGATCAGATCACAACCAAATCAGAACTTGGATTGCCTCCCAAACAGCGCCTGATTTAACGTCGCGGCATGACATGGCCAAATTGGATACTCAGACTTCACCAACCAGCCCATGGGTTGCCTCTCATGAAGCGCCTTATTTAACGTCGCGACACGACACGACTATCTTGACTACTCAGACTTCATCAACACTAAGCTCCTCACAAGTCCTTATATTTTTCGTGATTCCCACATAGTGTTTTACAAGCTGCCCATTGACCTTGAATAAAACATAATCTTCATCTTTCAGCTCAATTGGTCTATCCGGGAATACCCTAACAACAGTGAATGGTCTAGACCATTTAGACTGCAGTTTTCCAGGAAAAAGGCAAAGCCTGGAGTTATAGAGCAGCACCAAATCTCCCAGATGAAACTCTCATCATTCAATCTTACGATCATGATATAGTTTCATCTTTTCTTTATAAAGTACTGAACTTTCATAAGCCCGGAGATGAAATTCATCCATCTCATTCATCTGGTCTAACCTCAATTTATCCGCTTCACTCCAGTTTAGATTTAACCTCTTCAATAGCCATAATGCCTTATATTCAAGTTCAACAGGCAAATGGCAGGATTTTCCAAACACTATCTGATATGGTGAGGCACCAATTGGTGTTTTGAATGCAGTTTGATATGCCCATAATGCATCATCCAATCTTCTTGCCCAATCATTTCTATTGGCGTTCACCATCTTTGCCAAAATAGACTTAATCTCATAATTTGACACCTCGACTTGCCCAATTGTCTGAGGGTGGTAAGGTGTGGCCACCTTATGTTTTACACCATATTTTTCAAGTAGGTTTTTGAACAACCGATTACAGAAGTAGGATCCTCCATCACTAATGATTACTCGGGGTGTACCAAATCCTAAAAATATGTTCTTTTTCAAGAATGCCGTGACACTTCTTCCTTCATTATTTTGAAGCGCAATCACCTCCACCTACTTAGAAACATAGTCAACAGCTACCAAAATGTATTTCATCTCATGTGAGCTCACAAAGGGGCCCATAAAATCAATTCCCAATACATCAAACAATTCGAGCTCAAGTATAGTTATCATTGGAAGTTCATGTCTGCGTGAGATGTTCCCTTGTCTTGACATTAGTCACAGGCCCGAGCATAGTCATGAGAATCTTTATAAATGGAGGACCAATAATACCCATATTTTAAGATCATGTGCGCAGTTCGCTTACCGCCATGTTGACCCCCAACTTGAGATGAATGACATGCTTCCAAAATACTCATCATTTTGGCCTCTGGGATACTCCTTCGAATCATACCATCTGCACATACCCTAAACAGGTAAGGCTCATCCCAGAAGAATTTTCTCACTTCATGCATGAATCTCCTTCACTGTTGGTACGACATATCTTCTGGGACTACATCACTTTCCAGAAAGTTGGTAAAAACTGCAAACCATGGGATTAAGTCTTGTGATGCTGCTAACACTTACTCGTCTGGAAAAGTATCATCAATCTCACGATCATCCCTTAATTTGAGTATGGCTTCCTCCTCAAGGCATGACAGGTGGTCGGCAACCTGATTCTCAGTCCCCTTTCGGTCCTTGACCTCAAAATCAAATTCTTATAGTAGAAGTACCCACTGAATCAGCCTTGACTTGGCGTTCTTCTTTGACATAAGCTATATAAGTGTGGCGTGGTCTGTATGTACAATCAACTTCATACCAATCAAGTAAGATCAAAATTTTTCTAAAGCAAAAACCATCGCCAATAGCTCTTGCTCAGTCACAGTGTAATTCTTATGGGCTGGATTAAGTGCCTTGTTGGCGTAGTTAATAAGATGTAGAATCTTTTCATATCTTTGGCCAAGGACTGCACCCAAAGCTACAACAATAGCATCCCACATAACCTCAAATGACATCATCCAGTCTGGTGTGACAATGATAGGAGCTGAAATCAACTTCTCTTTCAGATATTCGAACATATTTAGGCACTCTTCATCGAACATGAACTTCACCTATTTCTCTATAATTTTGAATAACGAATGTGCAATCTTAGAGAAATCCTTGATGAATCTTCTATAAATATCGGCATGACCTAAAAACTTCGAATCCCTTTCACAAAAATAGGAGGGGGTTAATTTTTCAATCACCTCAATCTTTGCTTTGTCTACTTCGATACCCTTTTTTGAGATTCGATGACCCAACACAATACCTTCTTTGACCATAACGTGACATTTCTCCCAATTTAGTACCAAATTGCACTCTTCACATCTTTGTAACACATTAGCGAGATGGGCCAGACAGTCATGAAAAACATCTCCCACTATAGAAAATTCATCCGTGAATACCTCAATAGTTTCTTCCACTATGTCTGGGAAAATAGATATCATGCAACACTGAAAAGGTTCTGGTGCATTGCATAACCCGAACGACATCCTTTTGAATGAGAAATTCCCATATAGGCAGGTGAACGTGGTCTTTTCTTGGTCCTCGGGAGTAATGAAAATCTGATTATATCCCAAATAACCATCAACAAAATAGTACCACCCCCTTCCAGCAAGACCATCAAATATCTGGTCCATGAAAGGCATAGTCCATGCAAACTCTCCATCCGGTGACTAGACTCATTGGGATTAACTCATTCTTGTCATTTGGAACCACAGTGATTGCTCCCTTCTTTGGTACACACTGAACTGGGCTTACCCATTTGCTATCAGTAATGGGGTAAACTACGCCTATATCTAACCACTTAATGATTTCTTTCTTCACAACTTCCTACATAGGTGGGTTCAGATGACGTTGGTTCTCAATGCTTGATATACACTCAGGAACAAGCTGGATCTTATGAGTGCAAATATCGGGTGGAATTCCTATAATATCAGCAATGGACCAACCAATAGCCCTCTTAAATTTCTTCAATATCAAAACCAGAGTTTCTACCTGCCATCCTGCTAACTCAGGAGAAATGATTATGGGCATGGTGTTATTGGCTCCCAAAAATACGTAGCGAAGGTGAGAAGGAAAAGCCTTAAGCTCTAAGACTGGAGGCTCCTCAATAGAAGGGAAAGCCGGTGGGGTCACCCTATTCTTCAAATTGAGATCAAATTTCTTCAGAGTATAAGTGTAGGATCCCTTACCAGCAAGCGCTCCTACCATCTCATCGTATTCTTTAATACCATTACTTTCCAAATTCATAACTACAATGGCAAGAGCTTCTATCCCCAACCTTTCTTCAATTGGAATGACTATGGCACTCTCATCAAGCCTATCAATTACAGAAATCACAAGCATATCTTTCAGTTGCTTCATGGAATGACAAATATTGAAAGTAACATGTTTTTTATTTAGCCTGAATTTCATCTTCCTAATTTCTATGTCAACCAACGCACGACCAGTGGCAAGGAATGGTCTCCCCAGAATGATAAGAACCTCAAAATCAACTTCACAATCTAGAATCACAAAGTCAGCTGGAAAGATGACAGATGCAACTTTCACCAAAATATCATACAAAATGTCCATCGGCTTTTTCACAGTTTTATCTGCCATAAGAACCCTCATAGAAGTCGTTTTTGGTGCTCCCAACCCCAACTTCTTGAAAATGGCTAGCGGCATTAAGTTAATGCTAGCACCTAAATCACACAGTGCCTTTGCAAAGTTGTACGACCCGATAGTACAAGGAATTGTGAAATCTCCTGGATCTTTCTTTTTTTCTACTAGGGAACGTGAAACAACTGCACTACAATGATGTAAGTTATCTGCCGGCTCAAAACTAGCAGTTCTCTTCTTCGTCACCAAGTCTTTCATGAACTTCACATAACTGGGCATCTGCTCCAATGCCTCAATAAGAGGGATATTTACCAATAGCTCTTTCAACATCATAATTAACTTCTGGTATTTACCTTCCTCAGCCTTTCTTTTTAACCTTTGAGGAAAGGGAGGAGGAGGTCGTGGGATAGTTTTCAACATTTATGGAACCTCATTTTCTTGCCTCTTTTCATATTCAACTTCCTTATTAATACTGGTGTCCGTTACTATATTTTCTGGCTCCATCTCACCCTCTTCATCACCCATCACTGGCTCAATTTTCTTATCATTATTCGCAGGAATAGATGGGTTGGTCATGCTCTTTCTGTTTCTTATTGTAATGGATAAATAATGACCTTCATTTTTAGGATTTTAGATGGTGTTACTTGGAAGAGTGCCTGGTTGACGTTGGTTCAATGCCACTAATATCTTCCTGAACTGTTGCTCCAACTATTTTATGGCATTTGAGTGAGATTCAACTTTTTAACTTATTCCCAAAATGTTCTCCCTAATTTCCTTCAAATAATTTTCTTGGTTTTCTGATCCTTTAACCAATTTGGTAAGAAGGGTTTCCATTCGTGAATTTTTATTATCAGTATCACGGTTCCCTGGTGGGACATAAGCACAACTCTTCTCCTTGTAATCATCTTTTCATCTCCAATCTCCATCACAATATCGTTCTCTATCTCTATATCCTGACCTGTTGTAATTGTCTCCATAATAGTTCTGACCTTTATTTCCGTGCCTCGAGTTCCAAGAGTATTGATTAAACCCTTTGCCCTTGGCTCGAAAACCAGCCACTTCTCGATCCAAGTACTTATCTTCCTCATCAGATTCATAATCATCATGCTTAGGTGATTTACCTTATGCACTTATGACATGCACCTTTTCAGCACCTCTAGCCAAAATATGTTTGGCTAGCAACCCAATTTCTATCCTCAGCTGTGCAACCTCTTGAGGTACAGATTCATCCAAAGCCCATTGTGCTACTGATGCTCTAATAGTGTACGTCCCCAAAGATGTCTCTGCCTCCCGAGTATGTCATCCTCGGTTGGTCTTAGTGATACGATCTAAAATTTCTGAAGCTTGTTCCCACCTCCGACTCATAAATGCTCTGCCAGTGATAGTATCTGCTACAACCTTCGTATTTGCGTTTAAAGCCCTGTAGAAGATTTCAAGTAAACTCCTACCACTAATTTTATAATTTGGAACATTTTGTAGTTTTTTCTTAAACCTTAGCCATGTCTCATAAAGTGCTTCAGAATGTAGTTGTCAAAAGTTGTAAATCTCATCCTTCAACTGTAGCATCTTGGATAGTGGAAAAAATATCTCCAGAAATTGATTTCTCAACTCTTGCCAAGTAGTAATAGAGACTCGTGGTAATTCGGCCAACCACAAAGTTGTTTCTCCTGTTAAAGAGAACGAAAACAATCTTAATCGAATAGCCTCTAGGTCCACTCTAGGCAAATTATAAGAAGTGAAAACCCCCACAAAGTTCATCAGATGCATATTTGGATCATCCATAGGAAGACCGGCGAATACACCTTTCAAGTTAAGCAGGTGGATCATGGCACTTATAATGTCAAACTTAGTGCCTTGAGGTAATTCAGGTGGAATAATGGCACCAATATCTACCGACTCGAAATAAGCCACATCCTCTTCTTCTGGATCATCAAAAACTGGTACATGTGGTCTTTGAGGTGTTTGGTAAGCCCTCAGTCTTCTTTGTCTTTCTTCAGCAGTGCTGCTTCTTGCATAGCTCGATTATCTCTATCTGCTTGCCTAAGAGCAGCTTGCCTAGCTTGCTCTTCCCGTGTCAATCAAGCGGTAGTTTATTCTGCTGTTTCATGACCAACTGGCTGAATTGGTTGGTTATGAATTTCTCCCGCGACTGCGGGATCCTGAACTCTGTCGGTATTTACCATTCTTTGATTAGCTCTCAGAGTTCTTTCTATTTCAGGATTAAGTGGAATTAGGGGATTGCCTTGACTCCTAGTATTGGGCCTAACCGGTATGTGCCCTTAAAAGTAAAGTAAAATAAAACCAATCAACTTCAACAGCAGAATACTCTACTTCATAATCATAATTCCCCAGCAACGGTGCCAAAATTTGATATCGCCCAAAATATACCTCCAGAAAAGTATAATGCGGTTGCTGTATCAAATATAAAACCCAGCTAGGTTGGGTTCGATCCCACAGGGAATAGGACAAAATTATATAGAATGCTAGTCTGAGCAATTGGTAAGTAAGTAAAACTGGGGGGGGGGGGTTCTGCATAAGTGATAACAGTAACGATTGCTGGTTTACGGAGTTGCAAATAATATGAGAAATACACTAGGACAGTGATCCCCAATGATTCCTTAACTCCACCAGTTACTTGTGCTAGAAAAACTATCCTGCTATATTGCATGCAAAATCTAACAAGATATATTCATCTAAACATCTCTCTACCTTAGTTAGAAGAATTTCACTCTTCTCCTCTCAGTCTCCGAGTGTCGCACTACTAACCCTTATCCTGGATCTCAGATAATTATTTCTGTCACTGCTCAAGTCATTAGATGAAGGTTGATAGTTTCAAATCTCTGTTGTTATACCTTGTTCCCAATCTCTACCTCTCTCTCGAGAAAGTCTAGAATACAGACGAGTTTCTAACGTTTGCAACCGTTAGAAGCTCAATTATAAAGAAGGTAATAATAATACATGACTTTCCAACAATTCAGATTTGCTTTGCACTTAACCCATTTTATTAATTCCTCATGGTTCACACAACCCTAGTTGATGGGTTTAGCTACGATTGCAAGAATACAAAAAGAATTCAATAATGAAAACATAATTGTAAACACACAATAAGAAGAAAACTCTGAAATCTCAATATGAATAAAACCCTAGAATCGATGTTCGAAGATTACAAAATCAATAATATGTTTATGAACTTAAGAACAATAGAAAATATTCCTCAAAACAATGTACCGACCAACCCTAAACATAGGAAAATAAAAGGGCATTTATAGATACAAGATTAGTCCTATCCTAATCAAAACAAGAAAATAGAGTCGACAACTTTCCACGATACCATGACATGGTGGTGTCGTGGAACCAAGTGACATCACATGGGTCCCATCGTGGAAGTCAGGCAACTTCATAAACTTGCAGGAGTCGACCTAAGGCACAGACCCATGCCACGTAGGTTGACTCACGTGACGTGGGTCCTGCCGTGGGTTACTCCTCTGGTGCACCTAGTTCTTTCATCTTCAGATACTCCATTTTCAAGCATGATTCTTCTTTGTTGATTATTCTGCCTCATAAAACCTATTTCTCTGCGAATTAAGACAGAAAACACATCATACCAATAAAACATACCTAAGTTATTGCATATTTTCCTTATTTTAAGCATCGAAAGTGCCATGAGATCATGACACATCATCCACCCTATAACTCTTTTGTACCTTTGCAATACTGATACAAGAGCTACCACCTACTATTCAACTAAATCTACAGCAATGATCACTGGCAATGTGTTATTCTCACCCAAAAATACATATCTCAAGTGCCCGGGTAATTCCTTCAATTCTAATACTTGTGGCTCTTTAATAGATGGTTTTGTCAAAGGAGTTGGTCTGTTCTTCAAGTCTAGGTCCAACTTCTTAGGTGCATAATACATATGTTGAACTTAACTTCCTCATCATTCAACCTGAATTTCAGTTCATTGCATTCCATATCAACCAAAACTCGCCTAGTAGCTAAGAAAGGCCTACCCAAGATTATGGGCACTTCGAAGTATACCTTGCAATCCAAAATAACAAAATCAGCAGGAAATATAAAATCCGCTACCTTCACCTAAACATCATACAAGATCCCTCAAGCCTCTTGATAGAACGGTCAGCCATCAGTAGCCGTATGGTTGTCAGTTTAGGGGCTCTTAAGACCAACTGGCAGTAAATAGCTAAGGGTATTAGATTAATGCTTGCGCTAAGATCACTTAGCGCCTTAGCAAAACAAACAACACCAATTGTGCAAGGGATGGTGAAATCTCGTGGGTCAGCTTTCTTCTAAACCAATGACCTCGATGCTATAGCGCTGCAATGATGAATGTTGTCAGTTGGCTTAAAGCTCACAGTTCTCTTCTTGGTGACCAAATCTTTCATGAACTTAGCATAATATGACATCTTTTTAAGGGATTCCACTAATGGAATGTTCATCGATAACTGCTTCAACATAGATAAGAACTTTGTAAACTTTCCATCCTTCATTTTCTTTTTCCCTCGTTATGGGAATGGAGGGGGTGGCCTAGGAATTTGAGCTAAAGGCTTTGTGACCTTTTTACTCTTTTCCTTATTCACCAGATCATCACTCTTCATTTTTGTGGATTTTTCAGTATCCACAAATTGTTCATCACCATTTTCCTGTCTATCAGACTCCACAGGAACGTTATTCATTCTTCTATCATCACACCTCAACTCATCATCTGAGACAACATCCTCCATATGAGTTTGAACCAGTGTATGGGGTTCACGTAATACTTTACCACTCCTTGTGGTAAAATCCTAGCACGTACCATCATTCCTTAGATTATTCACAGTATCACTTGGTAGGGTGCCGACCTTATGCTATTTAAAGGCTACTGATAGTTGGCCCATCTGAAACTCCAGCTGCTTGATTTAAGTCAAATGGGAGTCAACTAGTTGACTTATTGAACACAAGTCAGTTTTCACCTCTTTAATACCCATTTCAGTTGACTCAACCCCTTTTAACATCTTTTTCATCATAACTTCCATAAAGAGCTTACCGGAGTTATTAGTAACAATATCACGGATACTCGGAGGTACATACAAACCACTTCTATCACCCTTGTTCTTCCAGTTACATATTTTGCAATCTCTATAACCAGACTTGTCATAATAACTATCTCTTTGATAGTTCCAACCATGATTTTCTTGGACATTAGCCTGAAAACCCCCCTGATTGTTCAAGTAATTCACCTCTTCTTCATAATCAGAATCAGCTGCTTTATTCTGCTATCCCATGGATTTCACCTTCTCAACTCCACCAGACAACAAATGTTTGGTCAACAAGTCCATTTGAGTCTTCATATGTGCCCTATCTTAATCACGTTCTTCTTCTCTTTGGTGTTGCTCTACCGATATACCAACTGCATAAGTATTGTTTGTTACCTCAGACTCTCTAGTATGCCAGGATCTACTAGTTTTTGTCAATCAGTCAAGTGTCTCAGTGGCCTTAGCATCAGTATGTTCCATAAAATCACCCCCAACTGCATTATCCACTACCAATATTGTAACAGAGTTCAGTGATCTATAAAATGTTTGCATCAGATGTTCATTAGTGAGATGGTGATTTGGGGATTGAGTTAACATTTTCTTAAACCTAAGCCATGTCTCATACAATGGTTTATATTATAGTTGCCTAAAATTGCTGATCTCATCCCACAACTATAACATTCTGGAAGGCGGAAAGAATCTTTCTAGGAAAGCTCCTTTCAATTGCCTCCAATGTGGTATAGAAGCAGGAGGTATTTCATTCAACTAAATGGTTGCCTCCCCAGTCAGAGAAAATGAAAACAATCTCAGTCGAATTACATTCTGTGACACTCCTGGATTATCAAATGATCTGGAAATATTGATGAAGTTCATTAAGTGCAAATTTAGATCGTCACTAGGCAGATCCCCAAATAGACCCTTCAGGTTCAGCAGTTGGATCATGGTTCTAGTGATATTGAACTTAGTCCTAGGAGTAAGTGGAGGTGGGACAATGGCTCCAGTATCCCCAACTCTATCTAAATCAGCGTCGTCTAAAGAAAAGTTCACCGCAGGCTGTTAGCGTCCTCTACCCCTTTATCGCTGCTTTTGATTAACTGCGACAACATTATCAGTATGTTGTCCGTCAATAGTATCATTCAAATCCTCATCACCTAGGTAGTTATCATCTTCATATGGTACTTGATCATGTGGTTGAACATGCCCTGGTGCATGTCCTAGATTACGTTAATATCCTTCCATATTTCTCCTCAATATTCTGTTTAACTCAGGATAGTAGGGCAATAACAGTTCTCCTGAATGGTGAGTACTTGGCATGCACCAATATTAGTCTGCAATTATACAAACAAAAAGTAAAAGTAAAATTAGGAAATTAGACTTACAGTCAAATAACATACATAAAACTTATTTGACAACCGTATTCCCCAGCAACGACGCCAAAATTTGATACGCCCAAACTACAACTCCCTTTTAAAGAGTTTAAGTAGTCATGGTCAAATATAGAATCAAACAAAGGTTGGGGTCGAATCCCACAGGGAATAAGGTGTAAAACCAGTAATATGTAGCTTCAATGACCATTAGCCAACAATTTTCATATAATGGGGAGGGGGGTTTGTTTAATAATTGTGAACCAATATCAATTTCAGTAAACAACAGTAATTTTTACAACTCTTAATTCAATAGAGAAAGACAAACTAAGACTGTGTTCACCTTGATTTCCAATCACTTTCGGGGCATGAGTACAACAACAATAATATACCCAGTTTATTCCCACAAAGTGGGGTATGGGGAGGGTAAGATGTACGTAGTCCATACCACTACCTCAGACAAGTAGAGAGGCAATTTTTGATAGACCCCCGGGACATGAGTAAATATGAATTTATATCAAGATATGTGATTATAAGGTAATCAATCCTAAAAATTCATCTGAATGTTTTCCAACCTAAATAGATGAGTATGCACCTCAATTCTCTTGAACTTGAAGTGACAAGAGTATAACTCGATTTCAACCTCAATAGACTAACCTTGTTAAAGCATTAATCGTTAGTTTGGAGGTTAGAAATTCCAAACTGTTGTTATGAATCCCTTAGCTTATTTGTTAAAATCTTTACTCAAGCAAATTATCATAAGATGTGTTCCCAATGTTTGCAACCTTAAAAAATATATTAAACCAAAGGGATTCAATTAATATAATCACAAAAACAATACAAATTCAACACCCTTGAACCCTAGAAGTGATTTTCCACCAAGCATTCTGTATCCTTAGTTATAGGGGTTTTAGCCACTCATGGTAAGAAATAGATGGAAAAGATAATTTTCATTGAGCAAATTATTATTATTACAATATAGAAATCACCAATCTCAATCTTTGAATCAAAAACCAAGAACAATAAGCTATTAGCCCTCTACGGGCGATTCTCTAGAGAAAGAAACGTATAAAAATTTTCAAGTATCTAAGATGCCTATTTTAAACCCTAAACTTGGTATTTATAGGCTCCAACTAAAATAGGATTTAAAATTTGAATCTGGGATGCTGCGTTCCCTCTGACAGTGAGCCTAACAGTTTGTCGCATGGGTGATGGTCTGCCATTGGGACCATTGCAAGAGTCTAATTTAACTCACAATCTTCTTAAGAAGTGATGGATGGGGTGACGGTTTGCCACGACCCCGACGGTCCGTCGGCTAGGCCGTTGCTGGGCTTTAATTTTTAGTCTGTTTTGGGTAGGCCTTGACGGTCTTTGTAATGTTTCGCCATGCTCTGGACAAGCCATCAGTGATACCATTGTATTCTTTTTTCAGCAAAATTTCCTTTCTTTTACATGGTCGGGCTTATTACTTGAAATCAAACATAATACATATTAAAATCACCAAATATTGCTTGAAATCTCGTAAAACGTGCCATCATAAGACGACACATCAATAATACCTACCGGTATGTGTGGTTGTACTAATACTACAATTACTTTATCTTCTTTTGGGGATATATCCATATTTCAGGTCAGTTGGAAGTTTTTATAGGTGCACCGGTGATTATTCTTCAGCAACTCCTGCCATTCTACTCTTATGTGAATGTTGTGTCTTGAGTCATCCTTTATCAGTTTAGTGTCTTGTACCTGTTTAAACTAGGTTCTAGGGAGTTATGTAATTAAATTTTGCAGTGTACTTTGTAACAAATTTTGTTTAAAATGAAAAGTTTATTGACTACTAATACGTCAGGTTTTAACAATATTTTCTATAGTGATTAAAGGTTAGGTGGTATGGGTTCTCTTATATAGGATAGAGTTGGGTAGGTGCCCACAATATTTGTGGTTTGGGTCATGACAAGTTGGTATCATAGCCCAGGTTATGGGTCTTTTAGTACAAGAGTAAATGTCGAGTAGAGTCCTGTGGGTTGGTGTGTTGACATCCACATCAAATTCTTAGGAGGCTTCAAAGCATCTAGGAAATTATTCTCACTTTCTTCTCTCACATCGTGCTATCTCAGTGTTATCTTCCTGAGTTGAGTCCAATTAGTATCTGGCAGATTCCAATTGGTATCTCAACAATCATAATTGGGATTAGTTGGTCCCAATTGGTATCTCGATAATGTTCGAAAAGATAGAATATTGTTATTCTAAATGGTAGAGGTTAAAAAGAGGTGTTGGACTTGTATTTTAATGTTGTGAATTATGTTTTGAATAAGTGAGACGTGCAGCTTTTAGGTGGTTATGCTATTTGATTAAGTAGAATATTGGAGTTTTTAGTGCAGTTGGTAAGCGTAATTCTTTTGTTAATTAGTTGGTCATGTTTACAAAAATATACTTGTGTTATAAATGTTTTTGTTGTGTTATGATAGAATGCTACGTGTATTCTTTGTGTGGATTGTTATCACATTAACTATATTATTGTTGTACTGTTTAATGGCGAAAATCCTTAAATGTAAGTGATTAATATGAGTTATATGAGATGAGTTATTATTGAAAAATATCTATGAATCGTAAAGGCTGGGTGTGATTGGATGTATGTCTTCATTTATGTGATTTTGAGTTATGTCTTGAATTCTGGATTTTAAGGTGTGTTTTCATTTCTGTGATTTTGAGGTATATCTTGATTTCTGTGATTTGAAGTATGCCTTGATTTCTATTGGGTCTTTGACAATATACTTAGGACCCTTGTATGGCCCAAACCTTTGACGATTACATTTGAAATCCTTGTGTGGTCTGATCTATGATAGTTATGTTAAATACTTGTTTGGATGTACAGTCTTTTTGAGGTATTAGTTAAGTGTAAAGAGGTGAGAGTATACTAGAATGAGGGGAATAGAGGTATTAAAGTGTTCGTGAAGTAGCATCATGCAGGGAAAACTGGAGGAAAATAGGGCTCGGAGTCACTAGTTGGAAGTCGCTGCATCAACAGATTCATCACTGTAGCAACATTACCGCAGCAACTCCTTGTTGCTCTTATGACATTGCAACAATGATAGATCCATCACTGTAGCGATGCCTACTCAGAATGCTTCTAGTGGAAGTCCCCTATTTTTGTGTTCTTTCATGCTTTATAACGACCCTGTATTCATAATATTTATGAATAGGAATAGTTTATCATGCATAAATAGTAAGCTAGTAGTTTATTAAGCTAAATTGCAATAAAATAAAAGTTTTGAAAAGTGCAAAAAAAGGAAAGATTGTTTATTACATGCCCCAAATGGGGGCAAGCCAAATCTAGAAATAGTAATAAAAATAAGGGAGGGGAGATAGACTAATGTGCACTTGGGGATCTAGATGGAGGCCCTATCATTGTTTAGGCTTGAGGAATTGGAGATCTTCTCTTCCATGTCTCTCATAAAGGAGAACTCGTCGACATCCTCCTTCTTTAACTTAAGGAGCTTCTAATCAGGGATAGTGCATTTGAACATGACCTTCATGGTCTTCCACATCTGGGAGAGCATGAGATTTCGGGAGAGCCTCTTCCTCTTTTACTCATCTAACTCTCTCTGGAGCTTTATGTAGGCCTGAGTCGGGTCTGTGGAGCTCGAAGTAGCCGAACCCTGGGAAGGTAAATAGGACTTATCCAAGTAGCCCCGCATGATCACTATGTCTGCCTTCAAGTGCTCAAGGGACACAAAAAGATGTGTGGAAGGGGTACTAGCCTTCTTGCCCTCTACAACCCTGCTGCTCTCTCTCTTATTCCGTATCTTCCTCTTTTTCTTGTTCCCTATATGCAAACCTTTCACCTTTAGTGGGTTAAAAGGAATATCATACTCCTCTATAGGGTCATCTTCCTCGTTCGACACATCCACCTGGTTACACAGCTCAGTGATTAATGAGGGCAGGAAAAAGTCCCTATTAGGCCCTCCCCCTGAGTTGAAAATTTTTCACTCATCTATGCTCTGCATCCACATATTCATCATGATCCCCAATAGAGTACCAACCACTACCATAGCTCGGTGGAAGGCTACATCAGTAACATTGCCCAAGGAATAGATCCTATGAGACACTAAGTTCAGCCACCTCTGAGCCTTTATTGAAAAGGGGTGCTTTTAGTTCTCCTGACCATTGTCCACCACACTTTGTTCTCCTAACCCTTCGACACAAAGGTCCTAGCCAACCACTTCAGATCAGCCTCATCTCTCTCTACTTCAAAGGCTGTATTAGGGGTGGAGGTTGAAACACCCAAAGTATCACTGATGGTGGCAATATCCACTGGAATATTCTTCCCTCGGATGAGGATGGTGGGATTGGGCAACGACCATTCCACCATCGAGAGTACGACATAGAACCCCCGAATGATCTCAATATTGCATGCAGGGGTGGACTCAGTTAGCATATCCCACTAAAAGTGCATAGTTGGTTGAAGAACTCGGGCGCCTAATCAGCCACATCCTTTATCACGAATCCTATCTCATCAATAATGCCCCTAGAAATCCTTTCCTCCTCATATCTGACATGGAAAATATTATTTAGAAATTGTTAGTATGAGGGTTGGTTGGCATTTGGGTTAGCCATAGTAGATAGTGCTACAATTCTCATATTTTAGTAATTAGAAACCAATTACGGATGCTACAGAAAGAAAATAAAATCGAGAAAATAAACTCTTTTGAAAAAAATCCTGGGTAGGCTACTGCAAGACTATCGCTACAGTGTTGCTTTTGTCACTGCAGTGACATGCCATCCCATAACGGCATTATTGCAGTGATGAATCGATCGCTACAGTGATGCCATTATCCCCAAACAGTCTTAACCCCTTCCAATAGTGGATTCCCAAATTTTCTTTAAATTTTTGAGTTTTAGACATAGATCGGGCTTGGTAGATTATTATTAAACTCTCTTACACTAAATTGGGAGTGATTAACACCATATACGAGTCCAATCACTTGGAAAATCCTTGGGAATATGAATCTTCCTCTTTTACCTATTTCAAGCCCAAAAATTGCTATGAACTTCGTGAATCCTACACCTAGAACACTATAGAGCATTGAGAATGTAAAATAAACTAGCGTGTTTCATAAATCCATTCAAAGGGGCAAAAATTCAAAATTTTCAAATTTACATCAAAACCCATCTAAAAATCCCATGTTCAATCCTAATTCTATGATTCTATGAAGACAAATACAGAAGTAACATAGTATAGATGAAGAATTACCTTAGTATTGACGCCGGGAAGAGGATCGCTAGAGAGAAATTAAGGGAGTTTGAGAGAATTTGGTAGTTGGGAAGTGGGAAAAAATGAATCGCACTTCCTCTTTCTAAAACTACCAGTCTATACTGTAGCGATAGATCTGTTGTTGTAATGATGTTGCCGCAGCGACAGCTCCATTACTTCAAAAATAGGTTGGGTAAAGTTTTGTACTGTTCCAAATTTTGATACGTTGTAATATTGTGTGGTGTCCTGAGTATTTTTAGATGACCCATTACATAAATTTTGTTATGAGTCATACCCCTTGGGTTATAGTGATCATAATTTGTACCTAAAGCTTAGTTATTTGTGATGCACAGGCTGAGCATGTAACATTTTTGTATTAATTTTAAGATGACGATTTATTGAGTATTATCGAGTCAATTAACATATGTAAAAGGTCGAATAAAATTTCCAATCATTCTATATGCTGGATTCTTAGAATCGTATGAAGGACTCTCCCTCTTAATTCTCGTACCCTTTCAGGTACAAATGGGGGTAAATTGGTATCTATTGTAATGGCCTGTTTGGTCATTATGTTAAAAATTGGCTAAAAAATTTCAAATCAAACTCGATTAGAAAAAAAATTCATAATAGAAGGTTGCCCAAATTAATTTGGGCCAAATTCTCAAAATTGGGCTAGGTCTGCTGACCCATTGTTGTAGCTACAGGTATGTCGTTGCAGCGATGGTAAGGCAGTAAGCTACCTGGGTTTTGATTAAACCCTTATCTCAGTTGTGGCCTTCTATTTCATTTGCCTCCTCCAAAAACACCCTAGATGAACCCTAGGCTTAGAATGACAAGGTTGTAGAGGTCAAGTTCGGGGAAAGCGATTTCCAAGCATTCCCTTTGAAGATTTTGATGGACTGGATAACAAAAGGCACACGAGGAAAGATGTTTCACTCTTTATGGTAGCAAAACTCATCACGAGGTAGGTAATTATTGTAGATTCGGGTTAGATTCATGTAATAACTATAGTTTTGGCGGGAGATTTCATGCCTAGGCCTACCAGCTTGGAGTTTTGGATGGATTTGACATTAAACTGTACCTAGGACATTAGATTGATGAATTTGGTGATGCATGTTGAGTTAATGATTTGTGTTAACCTTTTATTTGTTGGAAAGTTACCATCCTTGATGAACTAGAGGTAGGTCAATAAATGGTCCATGTTGTGAGTTATTTAAAAAGGGTAGGTTAAAGGGTGAAGTTATTGGTAGACAAGGAATTTCCTTGCATGTGTTTTAAGTCGACATTAGAGTGTAAGTAGGTGGAGTTGAGTTGATTGTAGAGGGAGTCGGTAGATTTGAGAATAGTTATGGTGGTGTTAACTATGAGAGAAGAAGGTTGTATGTGAAACTAAATTTGGGGTTAGTCGGTCGTACTAGGGTTGATGTTAGTGTAACTAAAAGGGAAAGGAGTATGGTTATAAGAATCCTTAAGTCAATACGAGAATCGAGATAGCGATAGATGATAGTCGATTTGTAATAATTCTTGATGGTTGGGTACGTAGGGGTAAGTTAAATATAGTTATAGACTTAATTTGACTCTGTGCTTATATTTAAGGTGAATGTTTGTGATTAGCCTTCGGGCATGCTTATAACTATTGATTGACATCATGTATTGAGCATTATGTTGAGATTACTTATTGAGTTGATATTGGAATTAGGTGTCACACCGATACGAATTGATATTGGGATTGAGTGTCACACTGAGTAAGGGATATTAGATCTTATTTCCCGTGTGTATACTATATATGTGAGGATACTTTATTATCTTTCTAACAGAATTATGGTTGTCTATAGGACTGGAGTGGTGGTATTATCTATGGAAGATAGGAAATAGAGTAGCAAGTAAAAATTGTCATGAGTAAGGGATATTAGATGTTGTCTAAGGGAGGTGAGTATGTAAGGGATATGGACTTGGTAGTTCTATGGGATTTGTGGTTACTTAGTCATTCTAAGGAAAGATCAATAGTGTTTTCATAAAAAGAGAAGGTGGTAAGGTTGAGATGTGAAGAATGCTTAAGGGTGTTGGTAATGTTAAGTTATTAAGTATTATTTTACTGTCATGATCTCTCTTTGATTTATATATGTTATTATTTGTTTTCTAACCCTGGTCTACTGATGATACCTACCAATACGTTTGGTTGTACTGATACTACACTTACTATATCTTCTTTTGGGGAAATAGCCATGTTTCAGGTCAGTTGGAAGTATCTAAAGGTGTAGTTGTTATTATTCTTAAACAACTTCTATTATTCTACTCTTACATGGATGTTGTGTCTTGAGTCATCCTTTATTGGTTTAGTGCTCTTGTACCTGTTTAGACTAGGTTCTGGGGAGTTGTGTAATTAATTTTCGCAATGTACTTTGTAATAAGTTTTGTTTAGAATGAAAAGTTTTTTAATTACTAATACTTATGGTTTTAGTAATATTTTCTGCAGTGATTAAAGGTTGCGTGATAAGGGTTCTTCTATCTAGGATAGAGTTGGGTAGGTGCCCACACGATCCGTGATTCGTGTCGTGAGAAAAATGTGAACTTAAACATATTTTTGACCATCTTATTTAATTGCTAAATTTCTTAACCTCAAATTTCTGATGACTATACTTTGTATATGTGGATTTCCGGCAGTGTTGAAAATTTCATGGTCGCATGGAAATCTAGAAAGAAGATTAGAATCGCCCATACTAAATAAACCATAAATCAAAATGAAAGGATATTATTACTGATACTTTTATCAATGATTTTCAGGCTAAAACCCTTTGATTTCCATGGAAATAAAAATCAAAGGGTAATGTTGGGGAATTATAAAGAATTATGAGGAAAGGAAGACTTCTAGAGACGTGAGAGAGTTTTTAGGGTGATTTCACCGGTTAGGGTTATTTTAGTGGGTTTATTGTTATTTTTTTCTTTGCTTTTTGGCTTTATATATCCACGTGGATGCCACATAAATAACACATCAACATACAAGTCTAGCTGGAATGTGAGTGAACACACCTTAGTTAGATATAACAAAATGGGGACATTTTTTAATTCATTTAGCCAAGTGTCGGGGTGTTTTTAATACTAGGTATAGTTCAGGGACTAAAGTAATAAATCTGCATCAAATTTGGGTTTTTTTTCAACACTTCACTCATTAGATTATATAAGGTCTCCAACCAGTAGAGTTTTGTCAGTACTATTTAGGTTAGAATAAAATTTCATGAGAGATCTAGCTTGGATCAAATCTTCCTTCAAATTCATAAGCATCTATAGTCATTGGGCTATGCATGCCCTAACTAATGTCTTGGTGGAATAGGGCAGGGGACCTAATGATATATGTTGAGGAGGTAACATCAATCTTCAAATGGAGTTGACTTGATGAAGCAATGGCAATTTGTGTTATACTACCATTCATCTAAGAGTAGCCACCTTATCTGTATAGGATAAAAATAACCTCAGTACATGGATGAATCAAAACAATGACACGTGGATGACTCGATAGTCAACTGGATAGAATATAATGATAGGTCATAACTCTACCGACCGAGACTACCAAGATCGAATCATATACTGAGCACCAATTGCACCACACATATCATTGCCACATCAGTAGGTCATCTTAGCCTAGAGGAAAGTCAACCATCTTGCATTAGCCACTGATAGTCATTACATAACTGAAACATGGACAACATCATGCATATATTTTATCATTTATATCATTTAATTAGATCAATTAAGGGGTTTAATGTATAGTATTCAGCTATTGGAGAGTTAAACCCCTATACAAGATCATATAACTGTCATATTAAGGGGGACGTATATGATTTAACTGCTTAAGACAACTCCACTGTCTAATATTATTCTACTGTTTAATATTACTCTTTTTATTACTTTCCAATAGCTTTGTAACATTCTCATATATTGTGCCTTTGGGTCTTTTTTTGGCCAGCGTTCATCAAGCTACCGAAGATCTTCTGCGATCTCTTAAGCCCTTGTCAACCCAACACTGACGACCTTTATTTTCTTTATAGCTTACATTATTCTTTCCTTACTTTTCAACATTAAACTTTATTCTACTATGCTTGATCAAATTAGGACCTCCTATCATTAAACCACACTAACAAATTCAATTGTGCCTTTTTTAACCTAAACATTATCCATTTCTTAAGATTAGAAAATATTGTACCTCTAAAGTATGTCTGCAAACAATAGTTGAGCCTCTTATTTGTACATAACTCTAGGAATGCTAGGTTGTGGACATATTGATCTTCCTTTGTAATGATTTAAAGTTTACTACAGTAATTAACTGAGAAATATTAAATTCTTATTGGTCACAATGGATATAGGGAGACCATGTAGTTTGTAGAATTCTCTACTCTAATACATCTCAAGATGGAAATGGAGTTTCATGGCTAAGAAATGACCATACTCTTGGACCAAGGTATGACTAGTTCGATGTTAATAAATCTATTCGAACTTGGGAAAAGAAGGTTGTATTTAAGCCTAAATACTAAGAAATTCAGTGTACTATAGTATTGAACAAAACAGTAAGGCAGAAGAGACTTAAATGATTAAATTTTGGGAGAAATATGAAGGAACAGGATGACATACGATCGTAGGACTTACATCTATCGAATGTGGAAGAACTAAAAGTTTTGGTTGCTGGAAAATGAACTTATGCAAATATAATCACATATGAACGTACATGGTAAGGTACGACCATAGGTGAGGCCATATCTCTTAGGATGTGGCCACCTATAAGTACTTCAATCAAGATTTTACACTAATTTTATCATATTTGCATTTTGAAATTGATCTATAGAGCTCAATTCTCCATTTATTCATCTCTCTTCAAGGTAAGTTAATTCTAAGATTAATCTAGTTAGTTTGTATTTCAATACATGATTCTAATGTCAATTCTTCTATGAATTATAGTAAATTAAAGGTATCTCCTGAGTGAATCTAAGAGAAGAGATTCTAGGGTTTCAATAACCAAGGTAAGACTTCTCTACCCTCTTCATCTATGAGCTTGTTTTAAGAATTCTAAGTATGTTTATAATAAGGATTCATATGATGGTGATCAGAAGCTGCGAGTCAAAGTTTTATTAGTTGTATGTAACGACCATTATGTTTATTTTGTGATTTCTATGTGTTTTCCCCTGTTTCACTTTTCCCACAACTTTCTTTATCTGTTTATTACTTGAGGGGATGAGTGACATGATTTTTGAGTTGATCAAATGTATTTTGAGGATGATTTTTAGTTTTGAAAGTTTGAAATTTGAAAAATTTGACCAAAGTCAGCATTTGGAATTGACGAGGTCAGATTTGAGTTTGACGATTCCACTAGATACAAATGGTGTTTATGACTTTGTTGGATAGTCTATGAGAGCCTTAAGACGCTCGGGAGTGATTTGTACCATTAAGTTGAAGTATAGTTTTCTTAAATATTAGAGCCAACTGCAGTCAACATTTGGTCTAGACAACCTCTTATCGGTGATTTGATGATTCCAATAGGTCCAAAACGTGTTTGTGATGGATTTGCACTATTAATTTATGTTTAGGAGGTTTTGGGTGAGTTTTGAGGGGTGGATCAGTGATTTGGTTGATGCTAGAAATTACTTTTTTTTGTTATTTCTGGTAACAATGAATTCCTTCTTCATATTTTTGAGGAATAGGCGTGTAGTGAAGGAGGGCCTTTGGTCTTTGCATTCATGGGCTTGGCATTGCATTTGCAAAAAGGAAAGGGTTTAGGTCTAATTTTGAATTCTTAAATGCATTCACGACGAGTTGATCGTGTTTGTGGTGGTCTGGATTAGGTTAGGCTTGCCTTTGCTATAGGTCTCCGATGTTTGTGAAGAAGGATCACACTTGGGCAATTTTAAACTCTATTCTTAAACTTAGGCTAGATAAATCAATTTTGGACCGGGAGCTCAATTTGGGCAATTTTAAGAAGGTTTTGCTTGATTTCAGCTTGAAATAAACTTCTAACTTTCTATTTATGAATTCTTTGTTATTTCATCATTTAATTCATGATTTGATCCATGATTGGATGTTAGAAATTGAGGTTTTTATGCCTAATATAGATAAAGAGTATTTTGATGATTTAGGAGTCAATTCAAACTCCGTTTTTTATGAAATTTCATATTTGAGACTCTTGTGTTATGAGTAAACTTATAATGAAATAAAAATCTAATTTTTACCTCAACGCTTGGGGTTGACCTTTTGACTTAATTTTTGAATCTGAATTTAAAATTCTCTGGTGATGAAATTTTCTTCTTCTCCAGTATCTATTAGTATTAAATATTTCCTTTGTCCTAATAATCCTGTTATGAAATAATGATGTGGTTGTATTTCCATTGGTATTTCGTGTTCTATTCTTCTAGATGTACTCATTCTAGATGATATTGTTGGTGTATCCATTATTCTTTTTGATTTTCCTATCCTTGCATTTACTATTTCTAGTTCATCATTTATGTCTAATTCATCATAACTATAATCATTGTTATCTATTGCCATTACTATATTATCAAATGGTGTTTCTATTTTTATTTTATCAATTTTACTTACTGCTTTTACTGTATGTTTTGTTGTTAAAATATACAAGTTTCTACATCTTGCTGTAAATATTTTACTTCCTGGTGTTAGTTCTATTCCTGTTAGTTTCCAATATAATACTAAAGATTTATCAATGTTTTTATCTTTAATAGCTACTGAATAATTTGGGTTTACTATGAATTTAAATTTTTGGTATATTAAATTTCCTTTTACTGCACTAATGATACTTTTTTCTATCGGGTATTTGATTCTGTCATCTGCTAAATATAGTTCTATTGGTGTATCTATTCCTTCTCTAAAACATGCTTTGATTAATATTTCTATTTCTCCTAAATGCACATGGGTTATTTCATTCTTAGTTTTTAAAGCTTGTATTTCTTTATTTAATTCTTTTTTGTTAAGTATTGGTACCATAGCTTTTCCTTTTGCATATTTGCAATCTACTGTATGTTCCTTTTGGCTAATAACATAATATTCTTCTTTTGGTTTTCTAAACCAATTTTTTATAATCGGTACGTCTAGAACATTATCTATTTTTAATGATATCTCTTGTTTTTTAATTTGATTAAATATATTCGTATCAAATATTATCTTTTGGCTTGTGATTTCTTCATTTTGATCATCTTTTTGCTCAATAACTTCAGTCATAATTGTTTTCTATATCTGTATCTTCTTCACTTATTTGGTCTATGTCACTTACATTTTCTTCAAGGTTTTCTATTTCATTTATTGCATCTAATTCATATATACTATCTTCACTTTCCATATCATAGTCTATATAAGGTAATTCTGTATATATATCGTCTTTCTTTTTTATATCTTTAGGAATTTTACAATCTTTTGCTAGATGTCCTAGTTTTCCACAATTGTAACATGTACATTCTGATAATTTTTTCTTTGGTTTATATGGTCTTTTCTTTTTATAATTCTTTACATAATATCTTTTCCTTGGTTGTTTATACTTATATTTAGATTTAAAACGCTTATATTTCTTAAATCGTTTCTTATATTTATATTTATTCGGTTGTTTACATCCAAACTGTGGTGCTGTTTTTTGTGTACAACATGACATAGTTTTATCTAATACTTTATCAAATTTTTGTTTATTTTTATAATCATCACATAATCCTATAAACCATGTTTGTAAATATTTTATCCTTGCTCCTAAGGTATCTGTTAAGCTTGCTGCTTCCCAATCCATTGTTATTTTTGTACTGAAAGGTTCGGGTAATTTTGTAAAATATGATTTTCTAACTTCTATTGCTTCTTGGTGTGTATATATCCCTTTATAATAATAATCTCTAAAAACAAAATGGGAAAAACTAAAAGACCCAACAGTATTTACGGGATTTAATGATGAAGGAAGCATGATTACCTATGTAGCAAAAAATATAAAAATACAGATATGGGATAAAATATTACTCATAAAAACTATGTATAATTATGAATTTACAACTAGAGATATGATAATAGGAATGCCTTTTATAGATGAACTATACCCACATATATTAACTAAAAAATATTGCTGGTTCACAACACCAGACAAACAGAAAATAGCAGCTAAAAGAGTAACAAACAAAATCAGAAAAACAACCCCATCGATAAAAGGAAGTGAAAAGATAATACAAAAATTAGAAAATAATACTACCACAGATAAACATATAGAAATAATAACCTTTTCTATAAATACATTAAACCCAATATATGATAAGTTAGAAACATTATATAGTGACAATCCCCTACAAGGATGGGACAAACACAAAACTACAGTTACAATAGAACTAATTGACGAAAATAGCATAATTACCCAAAAACCTTTAAAATATAACTTTCATGATTTAGAGGAATTTCGTCTTCATATTAATGAATTAGTGACAAATAAATACATACAACCCAGTAATAGAAAACATACTAGTCCTGCGTTTATTGTTAATAAACACAGCGAACAAAAAAGAGGGAAAAGTAGGATGGTTATAGATTATCGCAATTTAAATGCAAAAACTAAAACATACAATTATCCAATACCAAATAAAATCTTAAAAATAAGGCAAATACAAGGATACAATTATTTTAGTAAATTTGATTGTAAATCAGGATTCTACCACCTTAAATTAGAAGAAAAATCAAAACACCTCACAGCATTCACAGTACCACAAGGATTTTATGAATGGAATGTATTACCATTTGGATATAAAAATGCACCTGGAAGATATCATTTTATAATTATCACATAATCCTATAAACTATGTTTGTAAATATTTTATCCTTGCTCCTAGGGTATCTGTTAAGCTTGCTGCCTCCCAATCCATTGTTATTTTTGTACTAAAAGGTTCTGGTAATTTTGTAAAATATGATTTTCTAACTTCTATTGCTTCTTGGTGTGTATATGTTCCTTTATAATAATAATCTCTAAATGCGCATGTATACTGATCTATATAACACATATTACATATTGCTAATTTATTCATTAGTTGTCTGTTTAGATCCCTATCTTTTTCTTGTTCTGCTATTTCTGTAGTCATGCTTCCAAATTCATTCCTAATTCCATATTCATATTTTGCAAGTATATCTATATTTGAGGTTGTTATAGTTCCATCTTGATTTTTGTTATTTCTTAGTACTGTCCTACTTTCTTCTGTTATATTATGTAACCATAATTTTACTGGTCCTACTAATGTTCTTTCTATATATCCTGGTGTATCTGCAACTGATATTTTATTATCAACTAATTGTTTTGCAATGTGTCCTATCCATAATTGTATTGTTTTATTAGTATCTACTACACAATCTAAATCTAGAAATTGAGATTGTTCTGGGGTTTTATTAGGTGTCCATTTTGTATTTAATCTACTGTTCCATATTGCTTCATATCTATTATCATCTATAACTGTATAATAAGTTGGTCTTGTTGTTCTTGGGTTCTCATATCTCCTTTTATCATATGTTTTTGTATTACTTGTACTAGCTTCATTTTTTATAGTATTTATATTTGGTTTAGCATTTGTTGTATTTACTTCTAATTCTGTATTTGTGATTTGTTCCATTATTTCTGTGTAAGTTTCACTTATATCTTGATCTTCTTCGGACTGTATTTCATGATATTGGATATTATCTATATTGTCTATTCTTAAGGTTGTAAATTCTTCTGTCACTTCTGGATTATTTTCTTCAAGTTGTATTTTTTCCTTAATTTTTTCTAATTCTTCTGCTAATTGTTTTTCTTTATATAGTTTCTGACGTTCTTCTCTTTCTTTAACTTTCTTTGCGTATATTTGTTTTAGTAATGCTAATTCTTTTTCCATTTCTCTTATTTTTGTGGATGATTCGAGATCGCTTTGTGGGATACTCGGACCTATTTCATGAGTTAGTTCTTGTTGTGACTGTGGTTCTTCTTTTACTTGTTTAAGTTTTAATTGTTCTATTTCCTTTTTTGCTTCTATGCGTATTCTTTCAACTTCTAATTTTTTATCTATCTCGTTATTTTCTTTTTGTAATCTTACCATTTCTGTTAGACTATCTTCTAATTTAGCTGAATTTTGATCTGGCATTAGGTGTAATTTAGTTCCTATTTTTCTATATCTTCGGCCTAAATTTGAATGTACTATAATTATTTGTGTACCTTCTGTTCCTATGAATGTTTTTTCTTCTACTGGATACTCTTCTTTATTCATAAGCATATTTATGTTCTAATATGTCTTTTTGTAATTCTAATTCACTTATAGTTTGTTTTTGTGCATTTATTGATTTTTTAGTTACTCCTGCAAATATATTATAGTTCAATCTCTCTTTTCTATGATTAATTTCATCTCGTATATCTATGATTTTTCTAAGTAATTCTGCTTTTCTTATTATTCTTGGTGTGTCCGGATATTTGTACACTGGGTTACTTGGTTCAGGCTTATCCATTTTTTAATATTTTTGTTATTTTCTCTATTGCTATAATTAGTCTAGTCATTGCTTTGTTTAAGTTATTTATTTCTTTAGTTATTTGTGTGATTTCTCTAAGTTTTTGTTTTCTCTGGAATTTACTTCTAAATCTTTTTTGAATTTTTCTTGTTAAATAATGTATTTTTATTGGTCTAATCGTTTTTATATTTTGTATTTTATTCATCATATTTATATTCTTGTTGTTTTACAAGTTGTCTAATGTATTCATATTCTGTATAGGAGATTGTATCTATTAATTCTGGTATTCTTGTATATTCGTATTTTTCGTATAGGTTATGTAAATCTAATCTTATTTTCTGTATTTTATTTGCTACGTTTATTTGTTTTTCTAGTCTTATACATCTAGGATGATCATCTGGTAGTTCTTCCCCATACTCGATTCTTTCATGCTATCTCTAGTGTAAACTTGAGATAAACTAAGACTTAATTATTTAAAAGAGTCTTAGTATAAGTTTTACGATAAGTGACATAAGGGGAATTCCATTCTAAGAGAGTTGTATAAGGTCAAACTTTGAAGAAGCGTATATCCTAGGATATAAAGAGTTCGGGTTTGAACGACATATCAAATTAAATATCTATGAGTCTAGTTTCTAGAAAATCAAACACTTGTTAATTCAAACTCAATAAAAGAAGTTATGCATAGTTTACCATGGACAGTTCAGGACTAGTTGGTCGCGATGGACCTTCACCTATGTGCTTCACCTACTTTATTAGTCTTTCTTTTTTTTTTTTTTTTTACATCATACATGCTTGAGATATGTACTTTAGATACTTGCTTACTCATCCTACTTACTCAACGAGGATGACCCACATGCTTAAGGAAAATTAATAAAATAAATGGTCCATATAAAGAGAGGAAGGATAATACAAATTCCAAGTAGGTGATTCACCTACTAAAATATACTAGGCCTATATTGTTAAGAAAATAAAGGATTACGATAAAGATAGAGGTGCCCATAGTAACCCTAGAAAAATTGAGTTTTCCCCTTTCTCTATGCCTCCACTACGTACCTTTCCTCTAAAAATAACCGAGGAGGGGGTATTTTATAGTATTTAAAAATACCAAAAAGGGTCCTTCAAATCGTACAGGGGAAAAAGACTACCTTTGGCATTGTTTACCCTGCCATGCCCCGTGAGCTCCTCTGTAATACCCCGTACGTTTCTGAGTCTAGCTGACTACCGCAATATAGATGGAAATAATGAAACATGAGAGATTTGGTGAATTATGCATTAAATTGTGGGCATGGATAAGTCTTGAACAATTGGGCCCTAAATGAGGCCCAAATATCATGAGAAAGACATGGCCCAAAAGGGATTTTTTTGGACCCATTCTTCCAATATTGGTCCATTTGACCAATCAACATTGCATTTAATGCTAAGGAAAAGATAAGAGAGACTTGAGGGACTATATAAAGTAATAAAATCAGATTTTTATTCATTTGGACTCTCATAACATTTTCTAGACTTTTCCAATATTATCATCTTGTCTCTCAAGAACCCTAAGTCACTCATTTGGCCAAGATCATCAATTTGTAAGACTTGGTAAGTGTTTATTATGATGGTTTAATATATTTTATGCATGGAAGACGGTTTATATCATGTTGGTTATGTTGGTGAAGTGTGAGAAGGTCACTATGTGTAAAACAATTTGTGTTTGCTAAATCGGGGGATGGTTTTGTCTTGTAAACTTGAACATGGACTTGTGATCTTGAAGGAAATGAACTTGGTGGATTCAATATTTTCATGTGAGATGTGATTATAGTTTTCCCTTGTTTGTTCATGGTGTATAATGTTTGGAATTTCTATTATGAAATTGGTTATGGTTTTGGTGGCGTATTGACCGTAAAGTGTAGTTTTGGGTGTTGTTATGTATGTTGTGAGACCATGGCTGGTTGTTGGTAGTAAATATGGTCAACATATGTCAAAATAAGTTTGGTTATGATCATGGACCATTCATTACATAAAAAGACCCCAAAAAGACCATTTCGGACTAAAACGGCCATCCGCCCCCGTAGACGGAGGCACCTGCGGGCGCAGATGCCAACGCAGATGCCTCTGTCTGCTGACAAAGTGCATTTACAAGCACAACTCAGCCACCTTCAGGCGTAGGTGGCAGCGCAGGTCAGTTCCAGATCCGGTTTTGTATGTTTTCGTACCTAGTCGACCCCCGAAGGCCCCTATACCCTTTTTGGATGTAATTATCAACTTGTGATGTTGTTTTAATGACTTTAAAGTATCGTATGGAGGTGTGTTGGAATGTATGAAGTATGTATGGTTGTTCATATGTTGTTATGAAGGAGTAATTATGACGGAATGATAAAGAGAAAATCCTAAGGGTAAGTGTGGTGTGAAATACTATCAATGTATGATTCCTTGGTTAATGTGTGTACTATTATGGTGTTGTGGATATGAAAATGCATTGGATTGTATTGGAAGGGGTGACATGATATTATACGGCAGTCATATAGTTCATTGACGTCTTGTACGCCTGTATGGTGACTAGTTGCTAACGTAAGTTCCGGTATGACCTTGTATTGTAGAGTAAGACGTAAGAAAGAAGCTGGACTATTGTGTTCATACATAGGCTTGTTTCTTCATACTAGGAGGTGCAAGTATGGAAGGTTATTTTGTTCGTATATTTCTGCAGTGTATAGAATTCACATTGACGTTACACTTGTCCTATTCCAAAATGGGTTAAGGTATACTATTTCCGGTTATCAATGGTCATTATCATATGTTTCCTACTCATTGATCAATTATGAATCTCATGTATCTTGTTCATTGATTATTTTCTAATTGTTCCAATGGTGTTATGTTTCAAATAAGGTTGTGGTTCCAACAATGTTTATTCACATGTCCCTCACTCATTGGTTAATGATCCAAAGCTTCAAGTAAAGGTGTGACTATCATGGTATCAATCTCAAAGTAATAAACAAAGTAATGCATATGTGGTCAATGATCAAGTATGGGTGGCAGATTTGGGGGAAAAATACCTAGCTCAAGCCTATCCCGAGGTTGTTGGATCAGGGGGCAGTCCTAGGGGCATAAGCCTAGCTTGGACCGATCCTGACAAGGGGCATTTTCTAATTCACTACTATGGGTTTCAGCCTCAATCAGTTACCCTAACAATGCCTCGACTCTGGTCTACTACCCTCTTTACGGCATTCCTCGCCTTCTTTGGTTTCGACCCTTAGGATGGCTTAGTCTAGGCTTACCTACTCTTAGCTTACCTAACCATAGCAAACTTACTTGGATAATATAACATAATCAAACTACTACATGATAAACATTAATAATATTCTAGAGATTAGCAGGAATATAAGATTTAGTTACACATATTTAAATATGAGCGTACCGTAGTTGTTATCTCCTCTGTGGTATGTGATATAGAAGTTTCTATATTGGATTCCTCCATGCTTTAAGTAAAATTTTATATTTATTTATGTAAGGATCTCAGTACATGAGAGGGGGTTGAGAGCTTATAGTTCTCGATCTGATTTCCCTTCTCTTTGCCTTCTCCTCTTCTTATATACAAAAGAAAACACGTAAATGCACAGTGCTAGTCACTGTGTACTTTACGACTTTAAAAACTAAAAACGCGTACAATAATAGTAAAGAGCATTATGCTCTGTCTAAAAAGAAGAAAAATAAAACGTGTGGGGTACTATCCTATTCCCCTTTTGACTAAAAGAAAAGAAAAGAAAAGATTCCTTAATAATTTACATAATAAAAACAAAATACTTTTGTCATTTATGTATCTTAGTTCTTTATACTTTGGTTCTATTAATTATGACATCTTTATTTTGGTAATGAATTATTAATTGTTTATCTCCTATTTTATAAGGTTTCACTTGTTCTAGCCACTTTAGTCCTAAAATAATATTTATATTCATTTGTGTTATGGTAAATTGTATAATGATTGGTATTCCTCCTATAATTAATTCTTGGGTAGTTGTTTCCTTTGTCTGTCTTAGTTCTTGAGGTAAATCTAAACATCCTTGTTCTTGTGTTGTTATATCTGTATTTAAAACTAATTCTCTGGTGATGAAATTTTCTTCTTCTCCAGTATCTATTAGTATTAAATATTTCCTTTGTCCTAATAATCCTGTTATGAAATAATGATGTGGTTGTATTTCCATTGGTATTTCGTGTTCTATTCTTCTAGATGTACTCATTCTAGATGATATTGTTGGGGTATCCATTATTCTTTTTGATTTTCCTATCCTTTCATTTACTATTTCTAGTTCATCATTTATGTCTAATTCATCATAGCTATAATCATTGTTATCTATTGCCATTACTATATTATCAAATGGTGTTTCTATTTTTATTTTATCAATTTTACTTACTGCTTTTACTGTATGTTTTGTTGTTAAAATATATAAATTTTTACATCTTGCTGTAAATATTTTACTTCCTGGTGTTAGTTCTATTCCTGTTAGTTTCCAATATAATACTAAAGATTTATCAATGTTTTTATCTTTAATAGCTACTGAATAATTTGGGTTTACTATGAATTTAAATTTTTGGTATATTAAATTTCCTTTTACTGCACTAATGATACTTTTTTCTATCGGGTATTTGATTCTGTCATCTGCTAAATATAGTTCTATTGGTGTATCTATTCCTTCTCTAAAACATGCTTTGATTAATATTTCTATTGCTCCTAAATGCACATGGGTTATTTCACTATTAGTTTTTAAAGCTTGTATTTCTTTATTTAATTCCTTTTTGTTAAGTATTGGTACCATAGCTTTTCCTTTTGCATATTTGCAATCTACTGTATGTTCCTTTTGGCTAATAACATAATATTCTTCTTTTGGTTTTCTAAACCAATTTTTTATAATCGGTACGTCTAGAACATTATCTATTTTTAATGATATCTCTTGTTTTTTAATTTGATTAAATATATTCGTATCAAATATTATCTTTTGGCTTGTGATTTCTTCATTTTGATCATCTTTTTGCTCAATAACTTCAGTCATAATTGTTTTCTATATCTGTATCTTCTTCACTTATTTGGTCTATGTCACTTACATTTTCTTCAAGGTTTTCTATTTCATTTATTTCATAGTTGTGTAAAGTATGTATCCATAAAGTGTTGATATCTTCCAGGTGCATTTTTATATCCAAATGGTAGTACATTCCATTCGTAAAATCCTTGTGGTACTGTGAATGCTGTAAGTTGTTTTGATTTTTCTTCTAATTTTAGGTGGTAGAATCCTGATTTACAATCAAATTTACTAAAATAATTGTATCCTTGTATTTGTCTTATTTTTAAGATTTTATTTGGTATTGGATAATTGTATGTTTTAGTTTTTGCATTTAAATTGCGATAATCTATAACCATCCTAGACATAGATTCAGAAGGACACCTAGATTATTATTAAAACATGAACCAAGAACATTTAGAAAATTGGCAACGAACTATAAATGAACTAAGAGAAATAGAAACATTAATACAATATAACCTAGATAAATATATTCAAACCCAGAATAGTGAATATTTAGACTTAATAGTGCAAGATATTAACCAAATACTAAGACTAATTAGACAAAGAAATATTTATTATAATTCCGCGTTTAGATAATGACCAAAGAAGATAAGATCAAAGGACCACCCCCCAGAATGGTATCAGAGCACAGTACTAAAAAAGATAACAGTAGTAAAAAAGATAATAGTAGAAAAATTAATATTTACAAAAATAGAATAATAAAACAAAGCAAAAAACAATTCATTGAACAAACAGATAGCATGAAAGGAATCGAGTATGGTGAAGAACTACCAGATGATAACCCTAGATGTATAAGACTAGAAAAACAAATAAACGTAGCAACTAAAATACAGAAAATAAGACTAGATTTAAATAAACTATATGAAAAATACGAATATACAAGAATACCAGAATTAATAGATACAATCTCCTATACAGAATATGAATACATTAGACAACTTGTAAAACAACAAGAATATAAATATGATGAATAAAATACAAAATATAAAAACGATTAGACCAATAAAAATACATTATTTAACAAGAAAAATTCAAAAAAGATTTAGAAGTAAATTCCAGAGAAAACAAAAACTTAGAGAAATCACACAAATAACTAAAGAAATAAATAACTTAAACAAAGCAATGACTAGACTAATTATAGCAATAGAGAAAATAACAAAAATATTAAAAAATGGATAAGCCTGAACCAAGTAACCCAGTGTACAAATATCCGGACACACCAAGAATAATAAGAAAAGCAGAATTACTTAGAAAAATCATAGATATACGAGATGAAATTAATCATAGAAAAGAGAGATTGAACTATAATATATTTGCAGGAGTAACTAAAAAATCAATAAATGCACAAAAACAAACTATAAGTGAATTAGAATTACAAAAAGACATATTAGAACATAAATATGCTTATGAATAAAGAAGAGTATCCAGTAGAAGAAAAAACATTCATAGGAACAGAAGGTACACAAATAATTATAGTACATTCAAATTTAGGCCGAAGATATAGAAAAATAGGAACTAAATTACACCTAATGCCAGATCAAAATTCAGCTAAATTAGAAGATAGTCTAACAGAAATGGTAAGATTACAAAAAGAAAATAACGAGATAGATAAAAAATTAGAAGTTGAAAGAATACGCATAGAAGCAAAAAAGGAAATAGAACAATTAAAACTTAAACAAGTAAAAGAAGAACCACAGTCACAACAAGAACTAACTCATGAAATAGGTCCGAGTATCCCACAAAGCGATCTCGAATCATCCACAAAAATAAGAGAAATGGAAAAAGAATTAGCATTACTAAAACAAATATACGCAAAGAAAGTTAAAGAAAGAGAAGAACGTCAGAAACTATATAAAGAAAAACAATTAGCAGAAGAATTAGAAAAAATTAAGGAAAAAATACAACTTGAAGAAAATAATCCAGAAGTGACAGAAGAATTTACAACCTTAAGAATAGACAATATAGATAATATCCAATATCATGAAATACAGTCCGAAGAAGATCAAGATATAAGTGAAACTTACACAGAAATAATGGAACAAATCACAAATACAGAATTAGAAGTAAATACAACAAATGCTAAACCAAATATAAATACTATAAAAAATGAAGCTAGTACAAGTAATACAAAAACATATGATAAAAGGAGATATGAGAACCCAAGAACAACAAGACCAACTTATTATACAGTTATAGATGATAATAGATATGAAGCAATATGGAACAGTAGATTAAATACAAAATGGACACCTAATAAAACCCCAGAACAATCTCAATTTCTAGATTTAGATTGTGTAGTAGATACTAATAAAACAATACAATTATGGATAGGACACATTGCAAAACAATTAGTTGATAATAAAATATCAGTTGCAGATACACCAGGATATATAGAAAGAACATTAGTAGGACCAGTAAAATTATGGTTACATAATATAACAGAAGAAAGTAGGACAGTACTAAGAAATAACAAAAATCAAGATGGAACTATAACAACCTCAAATATAGATATACTTCCAAAATATGAATATGGAATTAGGAATGAATTTGGAAGCATGACTACAGAAATAGCAGAACAAGAAAAAGATAGGGATCTAAACAGACAACTAATGAATAAATTAGCAATATGTAATATGTGTTATATAGATCAGTATACATGCGCATTTAGAGATTATTATTATAAAGGAACATATACACACCAAGAAGCAATAGAAGTTAGAAAATCATATTTTACAAAATTACCAGAACCTTTTAGTACAAAAATAACAATGGATTGGGAGGCAGCAAGCTTAACAGATACCCTAGGAGCAAGGATAAAATATTTACAAACATGGTTTATAGGATTATGTGATAATTATAAAAATAAACAAAAACTTGATAAAGTATTAGATAAAAACATGTCATGTTGTACACAAAAAACAGCACCACAGTTTGGCTGTAAACAACCAAATAAATATAAATATAAAAAACTGTAATGACCTTCCCGGTTATTTCCCTTGTTTTCGTGTGTTGTCAGCGTTTAGAGCTTTTCTATAGCTGCCCCAAGTTATTTATGACTTGCTGGGACTGACAGTTCGGTTCCCAGGCAGTTCGTTTGAGAATATTATTTAGACCGAGCACGTTGTAAAATATTAAATTAAATTAAAATTGGGTAAAATGACTTAGTTAATTACCTTTTGAAAATATTTTTGAAATTTATATAATGTATAAAAGTTTTTAGTTATGATATATCTATACTATTTTATAATAGTTTTATAACCTATTGATAGTTAAAGCGGAGATAGTGAATTTAAATATGTTAAAATAATGTTTTTATTTTATAGAGGTTTTGTTAGAAATAATTTTCTATTAATTATGGTATATTCAAAAAATTGTATTTATTTTACCACGAACCTACGCAATACCCGAATATATACGCAATGGAACAAAAATAATTTTGTAGTGTCATTCCACTTCCACGTGGAAGTAAAATTGGATGTACAACTACATGTTGTCTTGGTGAAATACTAATTCTCCTAAGTTTCACTTATGTACACGTGCAGGAAGCAGCAAACATTATTTCTTTTGTCCCCAGGCATGTACGTATATATGTATATTGCTAATACCTACTACTTATCAACTTTCCTTCTCTTTATCAAGTTAGTAGTGCATTAGTAGTTCTAACTTAGTGCAAATTATAAGTAATTATGTTGAACATGAGATTTTATAGAAATGTATTTTTGAAAGTTATATTAGACCTCCAAAGGTAAAAGTATCTACGTCAAGTTATTCAAGCTCGGGGATCACGTGGTTGATAATATAACGTCTTTATATTGTAAGTTTTCCCTGTTAATCTTAGCCTAAAATCGCGTATTTGAATTGTTATTTATTGGTATTGATGTTTGAGCTATATTTTGGGCTCAAACTGAATGGTGTTAGTTGTGACTATTGGTCACGGAGTTGTTTGGAACGCTGTGACGGTTTCAGTTTCATGATTCCGCAAGCGGGCCCCACGGGGACGATTCAGACATTTTTTCGAACTAATGCAATATAGGTATCAATAGTCATGTTTTGACATGTAGTTTATTATTTTGATAGCTTGGCAGCAGTCTGAGGCCTCTCGAAAGGGAAAGGCTCCTATTTAGCTGGTTTTCTTAGCAGGCTTGCGGCAGGCGTCCAGGTAGGCTAGGTTTACCTTCCTTTGCACTTAGATTGGGCTTATGTGTGATATATGTATGCTATTGTGCTGGTGTTGCAGGCTGATATTACAGACTTGGTGGTGGTGGTTTGCTATGATTTAGGCCTTCTAGGCCGGATAGGGCTATTCGGATATATTCCAGGCCCGTTATCCTCGTGGTACCCCACGGATGACCTATTTGGGGTCGGATAGTATTGTTGTTGTTGTTGCTAGTCTGGGAATGTTATTGTTGGACCTTAGTCCAGTCTTAGACAGACTTAGCCCAGACTTAGACAAGTATAACCAGACTTGGTTTTCGGGACCCGGTAGCTGGCCCCGTTACCCTTTTTTGTCGGCTTGTCAAAACTTTGACATCTTTGGGCTTAGATAAGCCCTATATGACTATTAGGGTTATGACGGGATTGAGTCACCCCGATTATACCCGGTTGGACTGTCTATCTTTGTTCGTCTCTGATAGCACCGTAATTGATTGGGGTCGGCTAGTTTGACTTAGAACGCTGAACCGCCTTTCCATGACTTGTAATGTATACCCAGACTTTTATATACATATTATTTACAGTAGGTAGTTGACCTAGAAGGACCCCGAGATTGACTTGTAGCATGTTGTAGAGTTAGCTTCTGTACCTATATAATAGTAATGACTTGGCACTAAGGCGTTCCCCGTTTATTTGATATGATATGACCTTTGATTCTGTTTTGGTTACTGGCTATGATGAGTTCCGGTTCGAGTTCGGCTACTGATTCAGGTATGATGATTTTGGTTATTGACTATTGGGTGTTCCGGTTCGAGTCCGGCCCCGGATTGTGGTACACTATGAGTTCCGGTTCGAGTCCGGCCACTGATTATTATGAGTTCCGGTTCGAGTCCGGCATCTGGTTATGATATGATTGGAGAGTTTTGGTACTGGGTACCGTGATTATGATGTTGTTGTTCTATGAGTTCCGGTTCGAGTCCGGCAGATATGATATATATGTGGCCTCTTGTTATTACCCACTGCTTCCGGTTCGACTCCGGCGTCTGGCCTCTTGTTATTACCCATTGGTGCCGGTTCAAGCCCGGTGCACTCCTGTTGGTTATTGTGGTTACTGGATACTGATACAGCCTCGAGACACTGGTGACTATGCATTTACTTTTCTTGTGTGTCCCGCTGGTTTATGGGGGCCAGACTGGGTTATTGTTTTCTTCCGTGTGCCTATCGGGCTTATGGGGGCCCAGATAGGTTATGTTTGACTTGTGTGTTTACTTACGCATTTATTTACTCGTTATTATGTATCGCACTTATATTTTCCCTGAGCATATCTATACGCCTCGGCCGTTACTTATGTATCTATTACTTGTACCCCGGACTTAGCATGCCCCCTGCACTTTAGCTTGCTTATATTATATTAAGCTCAGTCGGCCGATGATGCCTACTGAGTACCCGTTGCCCTGGTACTCATACTGCACTTCTGCATCTTTTTCCCGATGCAGATCCAGGCACCAGTCGACGGTTTTGACGTGACTCTTTTCTCAGCACTGATTCTGGAGCAGGGTGAGCTTACTGACGTCCGAGGCAGATCCTACTCCATCCTCTACTGTATAGTCTTTTGCTCTCAAGACTATTGTACTTATTATACATGTTTGGTTTCTGTCTTGTATTTTGGGTATGTTAGTAGTGGCACATGTACTGACCCCACCAGGTCTTGGGAGGGGTTCTGGACTTTATATACGTTGTCCTCTTCCTTCTCAGTCTTAGCATGTTTATAAATATGGTTATGGTTACTTCCACTTTTTCTCTGTTTTATGAGATTCCGCCCGTTAGCCCGTCGCTTGTTGCTCCGGACTAGGGTTTGGCTCGCCTATTGATGGGTTACGATAGGCGCCATCATGACCCAAATATTGGGTCGTGACAGCTTGGTATCAGAGCCTAGGTTGTATAAGTAGTGTCGGTACATGGGCCAATGTCTAGTAGAGTCCTGTGGATCGGTGCGGGGACGCCTGTATCCTATCTTTGGGAGGCTACGGAGCATTCTTAGGGGAGTCTCTTATTTTCTTGCCTCATGTCCGTGCGTTGAGTCTATGTTGGTTTCTGATTTTCATTTTGTTCACTCTTTATGCAGATGGTTAGGACGCAAGGTGCGAGACCCGAGGGTCAGGACCCCGAGCCTACAGCGAGGGCTCCTGTTAGGGGCCGAGGTCGACCCAGAGGTCGGGGGCAGGGCAGAGTAGCAGCCCCAGGCCGAGATCATGCTAGGGATCAGTTATCCGATCCCGTTATAGCTCCAGATATTCTGCCTCCGCAGCAGCCGGTGGGCCAGGGAGCAGCCCAGGCTCCACATGGATTTATAGATGCTTCTTTGCTCCGAGGTACATTACTTCAGTTGTTGGGGCTAGTTGGAGGTCCGTCAGCCGAGGGAGCCCAACCAGCAGTACAGGGAGTTGGTGTTGGGGCGCAGCCTGCAGCTGCAGCACCCAGAGTTGAGATTCCGCCAGCACCGGTAGCTCCACAGCCAGTTATAGATCAGCCTGCTATGTCTGTCGATGAGCAGAAGATGTTGGGGCGTTTCTTGAGGTTGACTCCACCGAGATTTGCTTGTACTCCGGGTGAGGATGCATATGAGTTCTTGTCCAGCTGCGAGGATAGATTGCGGAATTTAGGATTGGTACAGTCTCGTGGTGTTGATTTTGTGGCATATCAGTTTGATACTGCAGCGAGGAGATGGTGGAGGGGATATCTTGATTCCAGGCCAGCAGGATCTCCGCCGGTTACTTGGACCCAGTTCTCTGAGATTTTCTTGGGAAAGTATATGCCCCGTACTATGCAGGAGCGACTTAGAGATGAGTTCTCCAGATTGACTCAGGGTTCGTTATCTGTCGCCGAGTATGAGGCGAGGTTTCATGATCTTGCTAGGCATGCTACTTCTATTTTGCCTGATGAGTATGAGAGAGTTAGATGTTTTGTCAGGGGACTGAGATTGCCACTCCGCAGAGCTACCCAGAGTTTAGTGACTTCAGGGAAGTCATTCGCAGAGATTATCGAGCATGTATACTCTATTGAGGAGATGGATCGCGAGGCCCAAGGGGGCAGCGATAAGAGACCTCGTGTTCAGGGTAGTTTCAGTGGGAGCAATAGTGGTTCGCAGTTCAGAGGTCGTGGGTTCCAGTTTCAGGGTAGGTACCCTCAGCAGCAGCAGCAGTCTTTTCAGCGACAGGGTCAGCCCAGTAGGCCCGTACAGTCAGCTTTGCAAATATTTGATAGGGGTCAGCCCACCTATAGTGGTTCTGTTAGCCAGCCTCAAGGACGTGGTCAGTCCAGTTCATCGACTAGAGGTGGTCATACTAGCTCAGCCGAACCTTCTAGGCTGAGCAGGGAGCCAGGAGCATGCTACACTTGTGGGGTTGTCGGTCATTTTGCGCGTGAGTGTCCTCAGCGCATGGCGATTGAGCCTTCAGTTCAGACAGCACAGCCCCTCAGATCTATACCTCCAGCAGGTAGAGGTGGTGCACAGGGTCGTCGGGGTGGTCCCCAGGGTTCTCGAGGTAGAGCACAGGGAGGTCGGACTGGTGGTCAGGGCGGTGCTCAGACTAGTGGTAGCCAGCGTCAGTTGTATGCCGTGCCGGCTAGACCGGAGGCTGAGGCTTCGGATGCAGTGATTACAGGTACGATTTCCGTATGCCATCAGCCAGCCTCTGCATTATTTGATCCTGGATCCACGTTTTCTTATGTATCTACTTATTATGCACCACGGTTGGGTTTGTGTTCTGAGTTATTATCTATGCCCTTACGTGTATCTACCCCCGTTGGTGATTCCTTAGTAGTGGATCGGGTATATAGATCCTGTCTGGTGACTATTCAGGAGTTTGAGACTCAGGTTGATTTTATTGTATTGGCCATGGTAGACTTTGATGTGATTCTGGGCATGGACTGGTTGTCTTTTCATCATGCAGTCTTGGATTGCTTTACCAAGACCGTTACCTTAGCCATACCTGGTGTACCCCCGGTGGTGTGGCAGGGTTCTGTTAGCCGCACACCGACAGGGATTATTTCATATGTTCGTGCTCGTAGATTGATGTCGAGGGGATGTGATTCATTCCTTGCTTATGTTCGGGATGCTAGCATTGAGAGTCCGTCACTTGACTCCATCCCAGTTGTTCGTGAGTTTCCTGATGTATTCCCGACTGACTTACCTGGCCTTCCTCCTGAGCGTGAGATAGAGTTCATTATTGACCTTGAGCCGGGCACCCGACCTATTTCTATAGCTCCTTATCGTATGGCTCCTGCTGAATTGAGAGAGTTGCGTACTCAGCTCCAGGACCTTCTGGGGAAGGGTTTTATCAGGCCGAGTGTGTCTCCGTGGGGTGCTCCAGTTCTGTTTGTAAAGAAGAAGGATGGATCTATGCGCATGTGTATTGATTACAGGCAGTTGAATAAGGTAACTGTGAAGAATAAGTATCCTATGCCTCGTATCGATGATTTGTTTGATCAACTTCAAGGTGCAGCGGTATTCTCAAAAATAGATTTGAGATCTGGATACCATCAGTTGAGAGTTAGGGCTGAGGACATCCCAAAGACAGCCTTCAGGACTCGGTACGGCCATTATGAGTTCCTGGTGATGTCTTTTGGGTTGACTAATGCCCCAGCAGCTTTCATGGATTTGATGAATCGTGTATTCAGGCCATACTTGGACTCCTTTGTGATTGTGTTTATTGACGACATCTTGGTTTATTCGAGGAGTAGCGAGGAGCACGAGCAGCATTTGAGGATTGTGCTCCACACTTTGAGAGATCATCGGCTTTATGCCAAGTTCTCAAAGTGTGAGTTCTGGCTTGAGTCTGTAGCTTTCTTGGGGCACGTTGTGTCCAGACACGGTATCATGGTAGACCCAGCAAAGATTGAGGCTATTCGAGGTTGGGCTAGGCCCACGTCACCTACCGAGGTTCGCAGCTTTGTTGGGTTGGCAGGATACTACAGGCGATTTGTTGAGGGCTTCTCGTCTATTGCATCTCCTATGACCAGACTGACCAGGAAGGAGGTTCCATTTCAGTGGTCTGAGGATTGTGAGGCAAGCTTTCTGAAGCTCAAGGATCGACTTACTTCTGCCCCTGTGTTGACTCTTCCAGTTGAGGGCGAGGGTTTTATCGTGTATTGTGATGCGTCTGGTATTGGTTTGGGATGTGTTCTGATGCAGCAGGGTCATGTTATTGCTTATGCATCGAGGCAGCTGAAGGTGCACGAGCATAACTATCCCACTCATGATTTAGAGTTAGCAGCGGTTGTGTTTGCACTACGGATTTGGAGGCATTATCTCTATGGTGTTCATTGTGAGATCTTTACAGACCACCGCAGTCTTCAGCATATTATGACTCAGAGGGATCTTAATTCGCGGCAGCGCAGGTGGATTGAGTTGCTGAAGGACTATGATATCTCTATTCTCTATCATCCGGGCAAGGCGAATGTGGTAGCAGATGCCTTGAGCCGGAAGGCAGTGAGTATGGGTAGCTTAGCCTTCATTCCAGTCTCTCAGCGGCCGTTGGCTTTGGATATTCAGTCCTTAGCTAAATCGATGGTGCGTTTGGATATTTCTGACCCAAGAAAGGTTATCGCTTGTGTTGGTGCGAGATCTACTTTGCTGGAGCAGATTCAGAGTCGTCAATTTGAAGATAGCGGTCTCCGTAGAATTCGAGATCAGGTATTGAAGGGTGAGTCTGAGAGAGCTACCTTGGGTTCTGATGGTGTTCTGAGGTTTGACGGTCGTATTTGTGTTCCGAGGATTGAAGATTTAATTCAGTTGATTTTGCGTGAAGCTCACAGTTTTAGATATTCTATTCACCCCGGGACAGCTAAGATGTATAGAGATCTGAGACAACACTATTGGTGGAGCGGTATGCGGAGAGATATAGCAGGGTTTGTAGCCCGATGCCTTTGTTGTCAGCAGGTAAAGGCCAAACATCAGAGACCCAGTGGTTTACTTCAGTAATTACCCATCCCCGAGTGGAAATGGGAGCGGGTCACTATGGATTTCATTGTTGGATTGCCTCGCACCTTCCGTGGTTTTGATAGTATTTGGGTTATTGTGGACCGGTTGACTAAGTCTGCACACTTTATCCCTGTTCGAGTCTCCTATAGTGCTGAGAGGTTAGCTCGTGTATATATTCAGGAGGTGGTCCGCCTATATGGAGTGCCAATATCCATTATCTCAGACCGAGGGTCTCAGTTTACCTCCAGTTTCTGGCAGACTTTCCAGGAAGAGTTGGGTACCCAGGTGGACCTCAGTACTGCATTTCACCCTCAAACAGACGGGCAGTCGGAGAGGACGATTCAGGTATTGGAGGATATGCTCCGCGCTTGTGTGTTAGACTTTGGGGGTCAATGGGATCAATTCTTACCTTTAGCCGAGTTCGCGTATAATAATAGCTTCCACTCCAGCATTCAAATGGCTCCGTTTGAGGCTTTATATGGCAGACGGTGTCGATCTCTAGTTGGCTGGTTTGAAACTTCAGAAGTCAGTCCTCGTGGCACAGATGTACTCCGAGAATCTTTGGACCGAGTTCGAGTAATTCAGGACAGGCTGCGGACAGCTCAGAGTAGACAGAGGAGTTATGCTGACCGTAGACGTCGTCCGTTGAAATTCAGGGTGGGTGATAGGGTCTTCTTACGAGTATCGCCCATGAAGGGCGTGATGCGGTTTGGTAGGAAGGGTAAGCTTAGCCCCAGGTATATTGGACCCTTTGAGATTTTACGGACAGTTGGAGAGGTGGCTTATGTGTTAGCTTTACCTCCGGCATTTTCAGCTATCCACCCAGTATTTCATGTTTCTATGCTACGACAATATATTCCAGATGAGTCGCATGTGCTTCAGTGGGACTCGGTTCAGTTAGACGAGAAACTAACATTTATGGAGGAGCCTGTGTCCATTTTAGCCAGAGATGTCAGACGGTTACGCTCCCGGGACATTCCAGTGGTTAAGGTACAGTGGCGTCACCGTCCGATTGAGGAGGTAACTTGGGAGCTTGAACGTGATATGCGAGCCCAGTATCCCTACTTGTTCACGTCTTCAGGTATGTGCTTCTTCTTGACTTTCGCGGACGAAAGTCCTTTTAGTAGTGGATATTGTAATGACCTTCCCGGTTATTTCCCTCGTTTTCGTGTGTTGTCAGCGTTTAGAGCTTTTCTATAGCTGCCCCAAGTTATTTATGACTTGCTGGGACTGACAGTTCGGTTCCCAGGCAGTTCGTTTGAGAATATTATTTAGACCGAGCACGTTGTAAAATATTAAATTAAATTAAAATTGGGTAAAATGACTTAGTTAATTACCTTTTGAAAATATTTTTGAAATTTATATAATGTATAAAAGTTTTTAGTTATGATATATCTATACTATTTTATAATAGTTTTATAACCTATTGATAGTTAAAGCGGAGATAGTGAATTTAAATATGTTAAAATAATGTTTTTATTTTATAGAGGTTTTGTTAGAAATAATTTTCTATTAATTATGGTATATTCAAAAAATTGTATTTATTTTACCACGAACCTACGCAATACCCGAATATATACGCAATGGAACAAAAATAATTTTGTAGTGTCATTCCACTTCCACGTGGAAGTAAAATTGGATGTACAACTACATGTTGTCTTGGTGAAATACTAATTCTCCTAAGTTTCACTTATGTACACGTGCAGGAAGCAGCAAACATTATTTCTTTTGTCCCCAGGCATGTACGTATATATGTATATTGCTAATACCTACTACTTATCAACTTTCCTTCTCTTTATCAAGTTAGTAGTGCATTAGTAGTTCTAACTTAGTGCAAATTATAAGTAATTATGTTGAACATGAGATTTTATAGAAATGTATTTTTGAAAGTTATATTAGACCTCCGAAGGTAAAAGTATCTACGTCAAGTTATTCAAGCTCGGGGATCACGTGGTTGATAATATAACGTCTTTATATTGTAAGTTTTCCCTGTTAATCTTAGCCTAAAATCGCGTATTTGAATTGTTATTTATTGGTATTGATGTTTGAGCTATATTTTGGGCTCAAACTGAATGGTGTTAGTTGTGACTATTGGTCACGGAGTTGTTTGGAACGCTGTGACGGTTTCAGTTTCATGATTCCGCAAGCGGGCCCCACGGGGACGATTCAGACATTTTTTCGAACTAATGCAATATAGGTATCAATAGTCATGTTTTGACATGTAGTTTATTATTTTGATAGCTTGGCAGCAGTCTGAGGCCTCTCGAAAGGGAAAGGCTCCTATTTAGCTGGTTTTCTTAGCAGGCTTGCGGCAGGCGTCCAGGTAGGCTAGGTTTACCTTCCTTTGCACTTAGATTGGGCTTATGTGTGATATATGTATGCTATTGTGCTGGTGTTGCGGGCTGATATTACAGACTTGGTGGTGGTGGTTTGCTATGATTTAGGCCTTCTAGGCCGGATAGGGCTATTCGGATATATTCCAAGCCCGTTATCCTCGTGGTACCCCACGGATGACCTATTTGGGGTCGGATAGTATTGTTGTTGTTGTTGCTAGTCTGGGAATGTTATTGTTGGACCTTAGTCCAGTCTTAGACAGACTTAGCCCAGACTTAGACAAGTATAACCAGACTTGGTTTTCGGGACCCGGTAGCTGGCCCCGTTACCCTTTTTTGTCGGCTTGTCAAAACTTTGACATCTTTGGGCTTAGATAAGCCCTATATGACTATTAGGGTTATGACGGGATTGAGTCACCCCGATTATACCCGGTTGGACTGTCTATCTTTGTTCGTCTCTGATAGCACCGTAATTGATTGGGGTCGGCTAGTTTGACTTAGAACGCTGAACCGCCTTTCCATGACTTGTAATGTATACCCAGACTTTTATATACATATTATTTACAGTAGGTAGTTGACCTAGAAGGACCCCGAGATTGACTTGTAGCATGTTGTAGAGTTAGCTTCTGTACCTATATAATAGTAATGACTTGGCACTAAGGCGTTCCCCGTTTATTTGATATGATATGACCTTTGATTCTGTTTTGGTTACTGGCTATGATGAGTTCCGGTTCGAGTCCGGCTACTGATTCAGGTATGATGATTTTGGTTATTGACTATTGGGTGTTCCGGTTCGAGTCCGGCCCCGGATTGTGGTACACTATGAGTTCCGGTTCGAGTCCGGCCACTGATTATTATGAGTTCCGGTTCGAGTCCAGCATCTGGTTATGATATGATTGGAGAGTTTTGGTACTGGGTACCGTGATTATGATGTTGTTGTTCTATGAGTTCCGGTTCGAGTCCGGCAGATATGATATATATGTGGCCTCTTGTTATTACCCACTGCTTCCGGTTCGACTCCGGCGTCTGGCCTCTTGTTATTACCCATTGGTGCCGGTTCAAGCCCGGTGCACTCCTGTTGGTTATTGTGGTTACTGGATACTGATACAGCCTCGAGACACTGGTGACTATGCATTTACTTTTCTTGTGTGTCCCGCTGGTTTATGGGGGCCAGACTGGGTTATTGTTTTCTTCCGTGTGCCTATCGGGCTTATGGGGGCCCAGATAGGTTATGTTTGACTTGTGTGTTTACTTACGCATTTATTTACTCGTTATTATGTATCGCACTTATATTTTCCCTGAGCATATCTATACGCCTCGGCCGTTACTTATGTATCTATTACTTGTACCCCGGACTTAGCATGCCCCCTGCACTTTAGCTTGCTTATATTATATTAAGCTCAGTCGGCCGATGATGCCTACTGAGTACCCGTTGCCCTGGTACTCATACTGCACTTCTGCATCTTTTTCCCGATGCAGATCCAGGCACCAGTCGACGGTTTTGACGTGACTCTTTTCTCAGCACTGATTCTGGAGCAGGGTGAGCTTACTGACGTCCGAGGCAGATCCTACTCCATCCTCTACTGTATAGTCTTTTGCTCTCAAGACTATTGTACTTATTATACATGTTTGGTTTCTGTCTTGTATTTTGGGTATGTTAGTAGTGGCTCATGTACTGACCCCACCAGGTCTTGGGAGGGGTTCTGGACTTTATATACGTTGTCCTCTTCCTTCTCAGTCTTAGCATGTTTATAAATATGGTTATGGTTACTTCCACTTCTTCTCTGTTTTATGAGATTCCACCCGTTAGCCCGTCGCTTGTTGCTCCGGACTAGGGTTTGGCTCGCCTATTGATGGGTTACGATAGGCGCCATCATGACCCAAATATTGGGTCATGACAAAAACGATTTAAGAAATATAAGCGTTTTAAATCTAAATATAAGTATAAACAACCAAGGAAAAGATATTATGTAAAAAATTATAAAAAGAAGAGACCATATAAACCAAAGAAAAAGTTATCAGAATGTACATGCTACAATTGTGGAAAACTAGGACATCTAGCAAAAGAATGTAAAATACCTAAAGATATAAAAAAGAAACAAATAACAGAAATACAAATAAAGGAAGATACATATACAGAATTACCGTATATAGACTATGATATGGAAAGTGAAGATAGTATATATGAATTAGATGAAATAAATGAAATAGAAAACCTTGAAGAAAATATAAGTGATATAGACCAAATAAGTGAAGAAGATACGGATACAGAAAACAATTATGACTGAAGTTATTGATCAAAAAGATGATCAAAATGAAGAACTTACAAGCCAAAAGGTAATATTTGATACAAATATATATAACCAAATTAAAAAACAAGAAATATCATTAAAAATAGATAATGTTTTAGACGTACCAATTATAAAACATTGGTTTAAAAAACCAAAAGAAGAATATTATGTTATTAGACAAAAGGAACATACAGTAGATTGCAAATATGCAAAAGGAAAAGTTATGGTACCAATACTTAACAAAAAAGAATTAAATAAAGAAATACAAGCTTTAAAAACTAAGAATGAAATAACCCATGTGCATTTAGGAGCAATAGAAATATTAATCAGAGCATGTTTTAGAGAAGGAATAGATACACCTATAGAACTTTATTTAGCAGATGACAGAATAAAATACCCTATAGAAAAAAGTATTATTAGTGCAGTAAAAGGAAATTTGATATACCAAAAATTTAGATTTATAGTAAACCCAAATTACTCAGTAGCTATTAAAGATAAAAACATTGATAAATCTTTAGTATTATATTGGAAACTAACAGGAATAGAACTTACACTAGGAAGTAAAATATTCACAGCAAGATGTAAAAATTTATATATTTTAACAACAAAACATACAGTAAAAGCAGTAAGTAAAATTGATAAAATAAAAATAGAAACACCATTTGATAATATAGTAATGGCAATAGATAACAATGATTACAGTTATGATGACTTAGATATAAATGACGAACTAGAAATAGTAAATGAAAGGATAGGAAAATCAAAAAGAATAATCGATACACCAACAATATCATCTAGAATGAGTACATCTAGAAGAATAGAATACGAAATACCAATGGAAATACAACCACATCATTATTTCATAACAGTATTATTAGGACAAAGGAAATATTTAATACTAATAGATACTGGAGAAGAAGAAAATTTCATCACCAGAGAATTAGTTTTAAATACAGATATAACAACACAAGAACAAGGATGTTTAGATTTACCTCAAGAACTAAGACAGACAAAGGAAACAACTACCCAAGAATTAATTATAGGAGGAATACCAATCATTATACAATTTACCATAACACAAATGAATATAAATATTATTTTAGGACTAAAGTGGCTAGAACAAGTGAAACCTTATAAAATAGGAGATAAACAATTAATAATTCATTACCAAAATAAAGATGTCATAATTAATAGAACCAAAGTATAAAGAACTAAGATACATAAATGACAAAAGTATATATATTAGCCAAAATAATAGTAGAAGGATATAATAGTAGATATTATACACCAATGATAGATACAGGATCAGAAGCTAACCTATGTAGATATAATTGTTTACCAGAAACAAAATGGGAAAAACTAAAAGACCCAACAGTATTTACAGGATTTAATGACGAAGGAAGCATGATTACCTATGTAGCAAAAAACGTAAAAATACAGATATGGGATAAAATATTAATCATAAAAACTATGTATAATTATGAATTTACAACTAGAGATATGATAATAGGAATGCCTTTTATAGACGAATTATACCCACATATATTAACTAAAAAATATTGCTGGTTCACAACACCAGATAAACAGAAAATAGCAGCTAAAAGAGTAACAAACAAAATCAGAAAAACAACCCCATGGATAAAAGGAAGTGAAAAGATAATACAAAAATTAGAAATTAATACTAACACAGATAAACACATAGAAATAATAACCTTTTTGATAGATACATTAAACCCAATATATGATAGATTAGAAACATTATATAGTGACAATCCCCTACAAGGATGGGACAAACACAAAACTACAGTTACAATAGAACTAATTGACTACTATGGATATTACAGGTGAGTTGTTGTGAAGAACATATTAAAGTATTCTCCTCATATTCAACTTCATGTTCTTCATCAATAGATTCATTATATATGTACCTATGCCAAATGAACTATCGGTATATTCCAAAGGTGAGTCAAGCAAGTTGCCCCACAACCTTTTCTAAAGCATTAGCTTTGGAAATTTGGTCGTTTATGTCATTAGTATTGGCTTGAACAGTCGCCAAAGTTTTCTTATAAGTTCTCTAGAAATAATAGTTCTTATCTATCATGAGCCAGTCCTTTTCCTCAGTAAACTCACCATGAGTTTTGTCATTAAGGGCCTACAATGGCATATTCTCACCTCTTACCACTTTAAGGGACTCACCCTAATTATTTATAGTATCAGTATGTTGTTGGGATTGAGATAAGACCCATGCTAGAGTTACCACTATAAAAGCCTATTAATCGCCCTTAGATTATAGCCAGTAGGATTTGAACCTTCTCTTCTAGATTGGACTCCTGATGTTGGGAATATTTACACTCATTTTAGCCATTCTTTTTCCATATTTATATTTTTTTTGAGGACAATTTATCATAATACCCCTAATTTATACATATTACCATTTTTTGGAATTTATATAAGGTGTTTATTTGCATTATAGGTCCAAATACCAAAATATTGACCAAGTGTGGAACTTGGAACTCGTTGAGCCAAGTTTAAAGGAAAGCCCAAAGGCTCATAGTGCAAAGACTAAGGTGAAGAGGGGTTGAAATTCACCCCTTTCTACAGTTTTTCACCATATAGATGCAATCACAAAGTGAGTAGAAGGAGCTCAGGGTGCAAAGGCCATAGTGAAGCTCCCTGCTTTACCCCATGAGGAGCCATAGACGTGGGGAAATTTTTCCTCTTTTTCCTAATCCAATTTGGAGAGACCTTCTAGGTGTTTTTAAATATTATAAATAGCCATCCTTATTCATTTTTTGTAACACCCCGTACCTTCCTAACCCTACTTGATGATGTTGATCAATGGTTACTTAGGTGGCGAGAGCCATACATACGTCTTTTGTAATGCTATTGGTAAGATAATTGAATTTGGCCCTCGTATATGTGATTAAAACTTCATAGGAGGTGTTTTATGATTTTTGTGGAACATTTGTGGGGTTAAAAACGAGTCTAAGAGGACCCCTAAACAAAGTATATTAAGGTTAAGAGGTAGGTTAAAGAATAGGACTTGAAGTATCTAACCAAACCCGCAAAGAGAAGTCGAAAAATGGAATTTTTGAAAAATCTAAGTATGGGGCGCTTTTGGGACCATTCCATGCAGCTCTGGGCTAAAATTTTTAGCCCAGAGTCAGCAAGTTGGCTCGCCCAGGGGCGTGCCACCTTGGTTTTTCCACTTTTTCGAAAGTTGAAAATTTCTAAGTCCCAAGGGTATCCGGGGACGTACCGAGCCGATTTTTGCCATGTTTCTTATACAACCACGAGTATATACATGAAATGAATGATATATTATATTGGTATGATAAAATTACTCGAGAACGAATTTGGGGTCAAAATGACAGTTTTGCCCTTACGGTCAAAATAAGCCAAACGTGGCTAGAATCACTTGTTTTTTAGATTGCGGCTACAGATGTGAATAGCATGAGTGGGAATATTGTTGTAACGCATATGGAATGAATTAAACATGAGAAATTATTGATTTTTATTTTATTAAGTGAATTGGGCCAAAAAGGGCACAAAATGAGAAAGAAAACATGGGCCAAGAATGGGTCAAATGACCCATTCTTCCATTGACTAATGCAATACATTGAATTAAATACCAAGAGTGGCTAAGTATGAAAATTAAGGGACTATATAAAGGGTCAAAATGCTGATTTTATTGAAGAAAAACACACATGCTTTTTCTAAAAATCTCAAGAACACTTCTTTGACTCCCAAAAACCCTAAGGCATTTTTGGACAAGAGCACCATATTCCAAGATTGGGAAGTGATTATTCTTGTACTTTAACATCTTATATGCATGGTATATTATGCATATCAAGTTGGTCATGCTTGGAAATGATAGATATGGTATTTAGTGTTTTTGTATAAGATTTGTGATCCATGAGATTCAAGCATGAATTAGGACTTGTGCCTTTGATGAAAAAGCATGGTATAGATAAAATATGAACATGTATGGTGTTATTTTGTGATTAAACTTGTTATTTTCCTATAAGTGTATATTGTGGAATTTTGGCCGATATGTGCTATGAGCTGTATTATGGTAAGTTAATGGATTATTTGTGATGTGGTGTGGCTAAGAAAGGGTAAAGGAGAAGTGTTGTGGTGAAATGTATTGATTATCATGTATTGGTCAATGTTGTGAATATTGTGGGATTTTTGGTAAGATAATTTCATAAATGGTATTGTCAAGGGGAAATGGCATGTTTAAAAGCAAACATGTAACTCATTGATATTATATGCATTTGTAAAGTAATTGATGGTATAATTATGATGTGGTGATGATGAAGGGTGGAAAGTATGAACTTGGTGTGACATACTAGTGGGTTATGATACTTTGGTCAATGTTGGGCATGTTGTGGTATTATTGATATGACCATGCCGTAAATGGTATCGTAGAGAAAGAAATAACATGTTAAATCCAAACATGTGACTTATTGTTATTGTATGCAATTGTAAGGTAGTTGGTGGTTAATGTTGGTTCCATTGTACTTGTGATGTAGAGTGAAACGTAAAGAAGGAGCGAAATTGTTGCGCTCACATATTTGGTTGTGTACTTACATTGGGAAGACAAGGTATGTAAGGTTACTTTATCCATATGTTTCTGTGGCAATCAGTAGTCACATTGACACTACGCTTGTTTCATCCCAAAATTTGCTAAGGTATCCCATATCCGGTTATCTATGATCATTGTCATATAATTCCTACTCATTGGTCATTGGTAAATATCATGTCTCATATTCATGGTTAATGTTCCAAAAGCTCAAATAAGGTTGTGTTCCAATGTTCTAATAATGCATGTACTCATGTATCTTGCTCAATGATTATTGTCCAAATGGTTCTAATAGTGTTATGTTTCCATGACGGCTATGTTTCCAAAAATGTCATATTGCCAAGTTATTCATTTGTCTCTCACTCATTAATTATTGATCCAAAGCTTCTAGTAAAGTTATGAGTATCAAAAGTATCACTCTCTCACAAGTGATTGCAGTACCAATCTCAAAAGTAAAGAAATGAAGTAAGAATGAAGTAATGCATATTGGTTGTGTTCATGGGTGTTATCCATGGGGTACAAATACCCGCATGATGATGATGGTTTATCCATGGGGTGCAAATACCCGCGTGATGATGTCCATTTATCCATGGGGTGCAAGAACACCCGCATGACGATATGATCTTATCCATGGGGTGAAAAGAATACCTGCATGACGATGATATGTTATCCATGGGGTGAAAAGAACACCTGCATGATATGGGCCCAGAAAGAGTATGAGTGATGTACAAATTAAAGTAAAGTAAAGGCCAGAGAAAGAAAGAACGTAATGTACATGAATTCCAAAAGTACTAAATAGTGACTCATCTACATTGTGACTTATCTATATTGGTTATGCATTTGAACTTGAGTGCTTGACATATTTTTCATATCTTACAATTTCATTTGAGCCTTACATACTCAGTACATTCTTCGTACTGACCCCCTTGGGGGATTTACCTTACTTGCTGCAGGCGCAGGTGCTAGTAGACCTCCACAGTATATTGTCAGTGTTGCAGATCTTTGGTGAGCTCCAGTTAGTTCGGGGCTTCTCCGAGTCACTGTTGTACATGTGTTTTGATTTTGTACATTTTGTATAAAGCGGGGACTTGTCTCGACTTTTAGTTCATTTTGGTCAATGCATTTATAGAGGCTTTTGTAGACGGATGTGGGTGTATAAATGTGAAGGTGCATGTCGTTTTGACTTGATGGCTCAAATGGCCAAGTTTTACATTCATAGCTATGACTTATATTTTCATGTCTATGACTTCCGCATAGTTGCACAAGGTGTAATAAGATTCATATGAGGTTATGTATGCAAATGTTCATGAGCAAAGGTTGGTTCTCTCGGGCCATATCGGCTTCGGGTGCCAATCATGCCTCGTTGGGATTCGGGGTATGACAAAAGTGGTATCAGAGCAGGTCGGTCTAAGGGTGTCTACAAAGCCATGTCTGAGTAGAGTCTTACTTATCGATGTGTTGTGCACCACATTTATAAGTGGGAGGCTACAGGACATTTAGGATGTTGTTTCTTTTCTTCACTTCCAGATCGTGTAATAGAGCCAGTGTTGTAAGTTGAATTGTGTCTGACCATGGTAAATGTTTTCTGTGATATAGTAAAAATGCCGAACACTAGAAGAGGAAGAGGTAAAGGTAAGAAGGTTGATATGCCTGCTGGAGAAGGAATGAGTACAGTACCACCTGACCAAGCTAGTCAAGGTGGAGCAAATGCTAAAATTTCATCGCGGTCTTCGTCTACCTTCCCAGCTCCGGAAGAGACAATCGGTAGAGAAATACCCGTAGAACCACCAATGAATGCCACAGATCAAGATCTTCGAAATGTAGTTCATATGCTGACACAGTTAGTGGCAGCACAAAGACAACTACGAGCTGGTCTAATGACACAGGATGATGACGCGGCTAGGATGGCAAGTCGCAGAACACAGGATTTTCTGAAACTGGACCCTCCTATATTCACTGGGTCAGACTTGAAAGTAGATCCACAGGACTTTATGGATCAAATCCATAGAGCTTTGGAGGTAATGCACGTAACAGGTGTAGAAACAATTGAATTAGCAGCTTATAGATTGAAGGGTGAGGCCATATTGTGTGTGGTATGAGGACTGGAAGAAAGCTCGAGGTATTGGTGAAAACCCACCTACGTAGGAAGATTTAAAGCGGCATTTCTGGATCACTATCTTCCCTATGAGATCCGTGAGGCTCGTGCGGATCAGTTTTTAAATTTACGCCAAGGAAATATGAGTGTTAGAGAATATAGTTTGCAGTTTAATACCTTGCCACGATATGCTCCAAATGTGGTGGCCACGATGGAAGATAGAGTGCATAGATATGTGGATAGATTGGAGCCTTATTTGGTATGGGACTGTACTATCGCTGCCTTAAATCGAGATATGGACATAGCGAGAATTTAGGCCTTCGCGCAGAAAATGGAAGACCAAAGGCAAAGAAAGAGAATACAGAAATCTGAGGAAGGGCCAGTAAAATGGGCAAGATCCATGGGGCAGTCTGTTGTGTCCCTAGGAGGATCTGGGTCTCAAATGTTACCTCTTGGACCCTCATTCTCTTATTCCACCATAGGCGCTCCATCTCACTCTCGAGGATTCAGGGGCAGTCATATTGGGCAAAGTGGTAGGATGCCAGATTTACAGACAGCAGGGTCTTCTCGCCCACTGTGCCAGTTGTGCAGACGATTTCATGAAGGTGAATGTCGGAGGGGGACGGATGCTTGTTATTGGTGTGGTATGCTGGGTCACCTAATGAGAGACTGTCCATGACGAGGCTTGGGTAGTATGGTACGACCTACGGGGTCTACTGGGGTATCAGCAGCATCGGCTCCTTCTTTAGACCAAAGTGTGCAGTCTGTTGGTCATGGCAGAGATGCCAGAGGAGGAGCCAGTACTAGTGGGGTCTAGAATCGCACTTGTGCTTTAGTTGACAGGCAGAATGAGGGAACATCTCCTGACGACGATACAGGTATTTAGGTATATTACCATGATGTATATGCATTGAATGACCCGTATGCTCCCTTATGATATGTTACACCATTGATTGTAGAACGAATTTGAAAGAAACCAGAATTACTAGTTATGCTAATTGGAGTCTATACACTAGTTGGTGAATCTAAGATAAAAGAGTATATCATAATGGTATAGTAGATGTTTTTGATCATGTTATGATGGTTGATCTGATGGAGATGACAATGAAAGAGTTTTAGTGTTGTAATGGGTATGAAGTGGTTGACTTCTTGTATGTCATGAAGATTGTCAAGCTACGAAAGTATATTGCTATTATTCTTCAACAAAAGACCTCCCTTGAATGGAAAGGTAAATTTATTTCTTAACCTGACGTGAGGAAAGCTATGTCAAAGGTATATACATGTCAGTTGGTAAGACCTAGTATGTCCCTGTAGGGTGCACCAGTGTTATTTGCACACAAGAGAAATGGCACATTGAGAATGCATATTAATGATCGACAACTGGATGAGGTAACAGTCACAAAAAAAATATATACATATAGAAAGGTATAAAAGTGAATTTAGGTACAGTTTTTCATCCATAAACAGGTGGATAAGCAGAACGTATCATCTAGACACTTGAACTATGTGACTAGCTTACACATTGTATGATCATATACCCCTTCTTGGATGTGCTTACAATAGTATCTATTATTCAAGTATCCAAAAATGGTACCTTACAAAGGTATCGAGATCCATTGTTTTATTGAAAATGTGCAAATTATGGAGAATCTTACTTATTACGAGATATATATTGCTATGCTAGAGGGGTAAGTGAAAATATAAGGTACGTTATAGGAAGTGACAAAAGTAGGAGGAAGCACGTGGAGAGCCAAAGAAATGATTAAGTCGGAGTACCTATAATGGTTTCAAACGGAAGAGAAATTCAAAGTGTGGAATTGGAGCAATAACAAGAAAGTATCGGGAAATAAAATGTGTATATGTATATATATATATATATATGAGTATAGAGATGCATGAGATGTATATGAGACGATGTTACTAACATTCGAGGACGAATGTTTCTAAAGGGGGGAAGAATGTAACACCCCGTACCTTCCTAACCCTACTTGACAATGTTGAGCAATGCTTACTTAGGTGTCGAGAGCCATACATGCGTCTTTTGTAATGCTATTGGTGAGATAATTGAATTTGGCCCTCGTATATTTGATTAAACCTTCATAGAAGGTGTTTTATGATTTTCGTGGAACATTTGTGGGGTTTAAAACGAGGCTAAGAGGACCCCTAAAAAAAGTATATTAAGGTTAAGAGGTAAGTTAAAGAATAGGACTTGAAGTATCTAACCAAACCCGCGAAGAGAAGTCGAAAAATGGAATTTTCAAAAAATCTAAGTATGGGGTGCATTTGGGACCGTGCCACGCCACTATGGGCTAAAAATTTTAGCCATAGGAAGCAAGTTGGCGCGCCCAGGGGCGTGCCACCTTGGTTTTTCCACTTTTTCGAAAGTTGGAAATTTCTAAGTCCCAAGGGTATCCGGAGATGTACCGAGCTGATTTTTGCCACGTTTCTTCTACAAACATGAGTATATACATGAAATTAATGACATATTGTATTGGTATGCTAAAATTACTCGAGAACGAATTTGGGGTCAAAATGACAGTTTTGCCCTTAAGGTCAAAATAAGCCAAACGTGGCTAGAATCACTTGGATTTTGGATTGCAGCTACGGATGTGAATAGCATGAGTGGGAATATTGTTGTAACGTGTATGGAATGAATTAAATATGAGAAATTATGGATTTTATTTTATTAAGTGAATTGGGCCAAAAAGGGCACAAAATGAGAAAGAAAACATGGGCCAAGAATGGGTCAAATGACCCATTCTTCCATTGACTAATGCAACACATTGCATTAAATGCCAAAAGTGGCTAAGGATGAAAATTAAGGGACTATATAAAGGGTCAAAATGCTGATTTTAGTGAAGAAAAACACACATGCTTTTTCTAAAAATCTCAAGAACAATTCTTTGACTCCCCAAAACCCTAAGGCATTTTTGGACAAGATCACCATTTTCCAAGCTTGGGTAAGTGATTATTCTGGTACTTTAACATCTTATATGCATGGGAGATTATGTATATCAAGTTGGTCATGCTTGGAAATGATATATATGGTATTTGGTGTTTTTGTATAAGATTTGTGATCCATGAGATTCAAGCTTGAATTAGGACTTGTGCCTTTGATGAAAAAGCATGGTATGGATAAAATATGAACATGTATGGTGTTATTTTGTGATTAAACTTGTTATTTTCCTATAAGTGTATATTGTGGGATTTTGGCCGATATATGCTATGAGGTGTATTATGGTAAGTTAATGGATTATTTGTGATGTGGTGTGGCTAAGAAAGGGTAAAGGAGAAGTGTTGTGGTGAAATGTATTGATTATCATGTATTGGTCAATGTTGTGAATATTGTGGGATTTTTGGTAAGATAATTTCATAAATGGTATTGTCAAGGGGAAATGGCATGTTTAAAAGCAAATATGTAACTCATTGATATTATATGCATTTGTAAAGTAATTGATGGTATAATTATGATGTGGTGATGATGAAGGGTGGAAAGTATGAACTTGGTGTGACATACTAGTAGGTTATGATACTTTGGTCAATATTGGGCATGTTGTGGTATTATTGATATGACCATGCCGTAAATGGTATCGTAGAGAAAGAAATAACATGTTAAATCCAAAGATGTGACTTATTGTTATTGTATGAAATTGTAAGGTAGTTGGTGGTTAATGTTGGTTCCATTGTACTTGTGATGTAGAGTGAAACGTAAACAAGGAGCGGAATTGTTGCGCTCACATATTTGGTTGTGTACTTACATTGGGAAGATAAGGTATGTAAGGTTACTTTGTCCGTATCTTTTTACGGCAATTAGTAGTCACATTGACACTACGCTTGTTTCATCTCGAAATGTGCTAAGGTATCCTATATCCGGTTATCTATGATCATTGTCATATAATTCCTACTCATTGGTCATTGGTAAATATCATGTCTCATATTCATGGTTAATGTTCCAATCGCTCAAATAAGGTCGTGTTCCAATGTTCCAAAAATGCATGTACTCATGTATCTTGCTCAATGATTATTGTCCAAATGGTTCCAATAGTGTTATGTTTCCATGACGGCTATGTTTCCAAAAATGTCATATTTCCAAGTTATTCATATGTCTCTCACTCATTGATTATTGATCCAAAGCTTCTAGTAAAGTTATGAGTATCAAAAGTATCACTCTCTCACAAGTGATTGCAGTACCAATCTCAAAGGTAAAGAAATAAAGTAAGAATGAAGTAATGCATATTGGTTGTGATCATGGGTGTTATCCATGGGGTACAAATACCCGCATGATGATGATAGTTTATCCACGGGGTGCAAATACCCGCGTGATGATGTCCATTTATCCATGGGGTGCAAGAACACCCGCATGACGATATGATCTTATCCATGGGGTGAAAAGAATACCTGCATGACGATGATATGTTATCCATGGGGTGAAAAGAACACCTGCATGATGTGGGCCTAGAAAGAGTATGAGTGATGTACAAATTAAAGTAAAGTAAAGGCAAGAGAAAGAAAGAACGTAATGTACATGAATTCCAAAAGTACTGAATAGTGACTCATCTACATTGTGACTTATCTATATTGGTTATGCATTTGAACTTGAGTTCTTGACATATTTTTCATAGCTTACAGTTTCATTTGAGCCTTACATACTCAGTACATTCTTCGTACTGACCCCATCGGGGGATTTACCTTACTTGCTGCAGGCGCAGGTGCTAGTAGACCTCCACAGTATATTGTCAGTGTTGCAGATCTTTGGAGAGCTCCAGTTAGTTTGGGGCTTCTCCGAGTCACTGTTGTACATGTGTTTTGATTTTGTACATGTTGTATAAAGCGGAGACTTATCCCAACTTTTAGTTTATTTTGGTCAATGCATTTTGTTAGAGGCTTTTGTAGACGGATGTGGGTGTATAAATGTGAAGGTGTATGTCGTTTTGACTTGATGGCTCAAATGACCAAGTTTTACATACATAGCTATGACTTATATTTTCATGTCTATGAATTCCGCATAGTTGCACAAGGTGTAATAAGATTCATATGAGGTTATGTATGCGAATGTTCATGAGCAAAGGTTGGTTCTCTCTGGCCATATCGGCATCGGGTGCCAATCACGCCTCGTTGGGATTCGGGGCGTGACATTTTTAGAGGGGGATGAATGTTGTAAAGGCATAGGGAAAGACCAATGACTAAATTCTCTTAGGGTTACTTCTTTATATTTTTACTTAGAATTATTCTTGTTGTTACATGAATTATAGCTTTTGTACTCAGATTATGAGTTGCTATAATCCCTCTTTAGGGTGGCTATAGTATGAATATTATATTCTATATATAGATTGTTATTACAGATTTCTTCCATCAAAGTTTTGTTTTCTTAATCTTATTCTTAGTATTCTATTGATTCGTGACTAATAGGATAATGGATGATTTTTAATGGAACTCGATGAAGGAAAATTGGGAATATAATATGGATTAAGGAGAGTAAGATGCATCTATAGATGGATTTGCAGCTAGGATGAAAATCATACCTAGTTTCCCATAACTGTCTCAAATATATGAAGATATATAAATAAATTTAGATTAGTTATAGTTGTCATCACTTAACAATATAGGTATAAGGCTAATCTGGGGAGAAAGTTAGACGCGCGAAGGATCATGACCATAATATCAACCCCCGGATTCAGTAAAATGGTGATCTCTTAAATTAGTTTATCAACTATATAAATATATTATGGGATTATGTAAGAGTCATAGCCTAGTTCTTAATATCTCTCTGAGAAACCTCTACAATATTTCCTATCAATTACTTTATTTCTTAAGTAGAATAGATGAATAACTCACATGTTATTAAAATTATAATAGAATAAGTCACTTCCTATCTGGTTTAGGTTCTTGTAGGATTCGACATTCGATTTCTTACAATCATTTTATTACATGATAATCGTGTAAACTTGTGTGCACTATGGGAGACAACAAGTTTTTGGCACCCATGCCTAGTACTTAAAGTATTGACAAGTTTGAGATTTTATCTGCTATTTTTATTTTTACATATGTTAACGTCTTGATCTTAGCTGTGTTATTATAGGTGATACGTTCATGCAAAGTTTTAACAGTGATGTGGACCTTACCAAAACTGAAAGAAGATTAAATTTATTCCAACCAAACTAGAAAGGTTCTTTCATAATAGTTTGAGGGATAAATATTGTTAGAAGTACAACATAACCCACCATTAACAATAATTATAACTCAATCCCACTCATAGGAAACATAAACTCAGTATTGTAAAACCAAACATTAATATATAATGAGAGATAAAACAAAATATGGTGCAATTATTCCACTCAAGTAGGCAATTTACGTGCATACCATATAAGGACCACAAGTTCATCTCTTAAATTTCTTGGAGATTCAGATATGTATATGGTGCAATTATTGCACTCAAGTAGCCAGTAGGCTCTGTATGTATTTATAATCTATAGGGTTTGTATATATCAAGCTCATAGACTCTATATATCTATCTAGAGCATAGGTTTTATATCTATCTAGCCTATCGTCTCTGTATGACTGCTTAGCCAGAAGGTTCTAAGAAATTGATTAGTTCAAAGGCTTTGAATAACTGGCTAGCCTAAAGGATCTGAATAGCTCTAGCATACAAGGCTTGCTATGTATGTATTTTAGCAAGCAAGGCTACTATATATGTATCTAAATCAGCTACAATAGTTTCAAAAGAAACAACAGACATGTAATTATCCGGAAGCTAAATAGACAAACTTCTAAGTGGCCTATACAGGTAATTCTAAATATAATCTAATGATAACAACCTCGACTCAAATTTTTTTTGTTTATATTGATAATGATCTCCATTTAAAATGTTGATGATTACGTTGAGTCTAGAATGTCAGTTTTGGTTAATAGCATAGTCGGTTTGTGTTCATAGCGTTCTAAGCCAATTCTGAAGGTCTATTTGGAGAAATTTTGTTGGGAATATTTGGTTGATGTTTCCTTTAATATATTGCAAGCACATTAATCTTTATATCCTTATCTACCTGTCACATTTATGAAGAGTAATGTTTTGTTTCATCACAACTGCGGGGGATCGATCACAATTACAAAGGGTTAGGGGATTGTTAGGTCTGGGTTGGGAATTCCTTCATCATATTTGAGATGTACGCCTCACATTTATGATGGTTAAAAGTTTGGGTAGGTTGGAATCACGACAGACCCTTCACAAACACATAGAAAAAAACACCTGGATAGAATATTTAATCCTATTTTTGAATCGAAATCCCATAACTTGATTTTTAAAGCTTGAGAACTCATTTTTGGGAGATTCAAAAGGTGTTTCTCAATATTTTATCCTTGGGTATGCTTCTTATACTACTTTTACACATTCCTCAATGATTATTTAATGATATCATCTTCAAATTTTTGTTTTTCAACTTAAATTTTTTTTAGGGTTTTTGGGTAAAGTTAAGAAATAACATTTTGACACTTTTAAGGTCAAATTTGACTCCATATTTGATAAAATTTCAAATTTAAACTCATTAAGTTATGGGTAACTTCATTTTAAATATAAATTCAAGTTTTTCCCTTGGAGGCTCGGGATTGACTTTTGGATTGACTTTTTCAGATTATAATAGAAATATAGTAATCTGGGTATCGCTAGACTTGAATTATACATACAACTTATTTTTAATAGATTGAGAGTGTTCTGAAGTAATCATATGGGGTAGGCTAGTGTGTGACCATTTGTGTCTTGCAGTTAAGCTTTAAGTGTCACGACCCGAAATCCCATTCGGGCCGGACTGGCACCCGAAGCCGATATGGCTCGAGAGAACCAATCTTTGCTCTTGAACATTCGTATGCATATCATCGTATGAATCTTATTAAGCCTTATGTAACTATGCGAAAAACATGAATATGGAAACATATGCTATATCTATATATAAAACTTGGCCGTTGGGGCCATCACGTCTAACTGAACGTACATATCTTACATCCATATACCCACATATGTCTACAAAATCCTCTACTAGATGTATCAACAAGATAGAATTAAAGTCAGGACAAGTCCCCGCTTTATACAATATTTACAATGCCAAAACAAATATACAACTATGACCCAGAAAGCTCCAAACCAAGTGGAGCTCACCAAAACTCTGCAAATGATCCCCAGTCTACAGAGGAGGTCTACTAATGCCTGCACCTGAAACATATAAGGTAAGTCCCCCGAGGGGGTCAGTACGAAAAATGTACCGAGTATGTAAGGCTCATGAAAAAAATATCATCATACGTGAGAATATCAATAGAATAAAAATACAAGAGACTAATCAATGTGGATAAACCATCATTTTATATAATATCTTTTATAATTTCTCTACTTCAAGGGAAATTACCTTCACTCAAGAGACTTGCCTCTACCTGACTCTTTTATACCCAAGAGATTCTTTCTTGCTTCTATATTCATTACCACTATTGCTCATCTACTTGTGTAGAAAGAATAACACTCATCCACATACATCCACTCTAGTGGTGGGGTAGGGAATGAATAATATAACGTATATCCACTCTATTAACGTACATCCACTCTATTAACGTACATCCACTCTATTGGTGGTTTAACCTACATCCACTCTATTAGTGGTTTAACCTACATCCACTCTATTAATGTAACCTACATCCACTCTCATGGTGGGAGAACATACATCCACTCTATGGTGGGAGAACATACATCCACTCTCATGGTGGGGCAACATACATCCACTCTATGATGGGGTAACAACATCCACTCTCATGGTGGGGCAACATACATCCACTCTCATGGTGGGGTAATATACATCCACTCTAATGGTGGGGCAACATACATCCACTCTCATGGTGGGGTAACATACATCCATTCTCATGGTGGGGTAACATACATCCACTTTATGGTGGGGCAACATACATCCACTCTCATGGTGGGGTAACATACATCCACTCTCATGGTGGGGTAACATATATCCACTCTTATGGTGGGGTAACATACATCCACTCTTATGGTGCGGTAACATACATCCACTCTATGGTGGGGCAACATACATGGGAGAGATTGGTATACTAACTTATGAGGGATTGATACATTAAGGATCATGACACTATGTGAAACACACAAATATATTACCTCACTCTTACACTTCATGAGAGTAACACCTTAACTTGTGAGGAATAGATACATTAGCTCGCACTTTACCTCCTCCACTATTCTTATGAGATCTTATATAAGTAAGTATATGATACCGGACCTCCACCTTGGGTGGGATATAATACATGACATATCACAATATTGGGATTATTTCATACTGAACTTATACTCTCTAGAATGTGATCTATACTCAATGAAACATATAGCAACCATGCACGTTACCTCTTTACAATCTTATACCCTCTACTTAGTTATGAGAGTGACACTCTAAAGATCATGGCATTAAAGCACACACTTATATACACACCTCACTTCATTCCTTTACCTCATGAGATTGACAACTTCACTTATGAGGAATAATTATACTAACTTGCACATCACCTCTCTTATTACTCTTATGAGATTGGTACTTCTACTTATGAATTATTGGTACAAGGATAATCATCATACTATAGGACTTTGGAAAAAGACATGATTGGAATAATTCTATTCAAACTAAACAAGCTCTCTTTACCTCATTACTCTCATTGAGATAGTTCTCTTAAAAATTACAACTTCATGACATCTTTGGAACTTCAATCAATGATCAAGAGATAAATTAACCATAAGTCATCTAAGAATAGGACACATATGAATAACAATATACGTCACCCTGAATTTATATACTTCAAGCCTCTCGGAATTGAAACAAGTCCAATGTCAATATGAACAACATGTTGCATAAGGATACGGAAAAAGGAACCTTACATACCTTGTATTCTTAATACGAATACACAATCTTAGACGTGCATACAATAGTCCCACTTAGTCCTTGTGTTTTTCTCTACAACACAAGTTCATAACGAAACCAACATTAACCACCAATTACCTTACAATGGCATACAATAACAATAAGTCACATGTGTAGCTGTAACATGTCATTTCCCCCTTGACAATACCATTTATGAAATCATTATACCAATAATCCCACAATATTCCATACATTGACCAACACATGATAACCAATAGCATGTCACACCGAGTTCATACTTTACACTTCTCCATCACCACAACATCACAATTATTCCATCAAATGACTTCAATACGCCTCACAACAACACATCGGCCAAAATCCCATAATTTAGACTTATAGAAAAATAACATTTTTAATAACAAAATAACACCATACACATTCATATTTTATCCATACCATGATCTTTCATCAAAGGCACGTCATAATTCAAGCTTGAATCTCATGGATTTCACATCTTTCACACAAGACACAAAGTACCATGTCCACCATTTCCAAGCATAACCAACTTGATATACATAATCTCCCATGCATATAATATGTTAAAGTACAATAATAATCACTTATGCAAGCTTGAAAGATGATAATCTTGTCCAAAAATGCCTTAGGGTTTGAAGAACTTGAGAAAGGTCTTGTGGAAATATTGTAGAAATGTCTACAATGGCATGTGCCCCTTTGATATTAAAAATATGATTTTTGGCCACCTTTTATAGCCTCTTAAAATTCATCCTTAGCCTTTAATTCCAACATTGACAAGTCAAGGCAAGAATGGGTCATTTTGACCCATTGGGCCTTTCATGTTTTGTTTAATTTGGTCTCAAATTAGGCCCAATAGGCCACATAATCCTAACTCACCAACATCAATGTGTAATCCATCATATACGCGTTACAATAATATTCCCACTCACGAGATTTATATTTGTAGCCTCAATCCCCAAAACAAGTGATTCTAGCCACGTATTGCCTATTTGGACCCAAAGGGTAAAATCGTCATTTTGATGTCAAATTCGTTCTCGAGTAATTTCATAATACCAATATAATACTTTATTCATTTCATGTATATTCTCATGGTTGTAGAAGAAGGGTAGCAAAAATCGGCTAGGTACGTCCCCGGGCACCCTTGGGACTTAGAAAAATTCCAACTTTTGAAAAATGGGCAAAACCACCCTGGAACGCCCTTGGGTGCACCCCAACACTGCCTGTGGACTGAAACTTTTGGCCAGAAGCTTCCCGGCATGCCCCCGGGCGCGCCTGACCCTTAAAATTTTATTTGTTTTTCTCTCAAAACTAAGGTAAACATGTATGGGGTGTTACATTAAGGTAGGTTATGGCTTAACTTTCTTGAGACTTTACTTGGGTGGGGAATTATCATGTAAAACATGCTATGAGGTGAGTGAATTATTGTACTATAGTATTAAATGATATGGATTATTATTGTGACACCTGAATTGGGGCTTATACCATTAAAGTGATGTGAGATTTAGATTCTGACTTGACAGTAAGGCTTGTAGCTAGTGCTTATGAATTGAGTATTATCTTGTGATTTTATACATATGTGTTGTATCTACCTTCATTTATCATCATGATTATTCATATACATTCATCTCATGGATCAAGGAAATGGTTGAAATAAATGACTGATTTTAGTCATTGTTTGAATTTGGGTAAAACCTGTTGAAATCCAAATTCGAGCCCAGGTAATTGTACTGATTTTAGTCTTGGTTAAAGTATAGAAAGGATATGTGGAATTATCTATTTGAGTATTGATAGTATATATGGATCTCATGAATCCTACATAGATCCTACCTTACATTATACCACTACGGAGGAGGTGCATATCAGTAGGCATTGGCCATTATATTTCACTATATATCATTACATTGCATTATTCTTTGATTAATGTTGTGCTTTGAGTTGATCCTTAGTTTTTTTATATTTAACTGATGGGACCCTTTTGCATGCATGGTTATCTTAGTATTCATTATTTGATATAATATCTGCTTGAGTTCAGTCAGTGTATGATGCCTATTGAGTACTAGTGGTTGTACTCACTTTTACTTTTTTATATCCTTCTGGTGCAAATCTTAGTACTAGATGAGAGCACAACTCTTGATCCATGCAAAGTTGTTATTTTTGAAGCTGTGGTGAGCTCCTATGTTTAGATATTATCCAGTTTATTATATCTTTTATTTTGTATTATTTACTTCTTAGACAGTTTTGTATTTCAATTTTTGATACTCAGTTTTAAGTGTCACTCTTGAACATGTGACAGTTGAGTCTTGGGATTCTTGATCGAATATTTTACTTTAGTTTGAGTATATTCATAGTTATTATTAGTTAAACGTATAAATTTTTACTTTTTGCTTATATTTTTAGTTGACTATGTTTGTTGAGTCTAGCTTACCTACCATGGATGGATTGGGTAGGTACCATCTCAACCCTTATTATTTTGGATCATAACAAGTTGGTATCAGAGAAATAGGTTTTCTAGTTTCACAAGTACAAGAGCAAGTATCTCGTAGAGTCTCACAGATCGCTACAATGATGTCTGTATCTATTTTCAGAGGCTATAAAATATTTTTAGGAAAACTCTAATTCTTTGATTCCTTATCACGCAGTACTCATTCACTCTTGAATTTTAAACTTTGTATTTTATTCTTTCAATATACAATAAGGATGAGATGAGCTGCTACTGAGGATGATATGCATAAACCCTCTGATAGGGTCCAAATAGGGGTCAAGGTAGTGGTCACAACCATGTCATGGGTAGAGTACGAGGTGCATTACCCCTTAGGGGTCATGCCATAGCATCATCTATTGAGCTGAAGGTTGAGGATATGGCTTATTATACTGAGGGAGTAAGGCCATCCTAGGTTCCATAGGGTTTCATAGCCAACCCAGTGCTATAGGATACCATGGTTTGGATTTTGAGTTTCTTAGAGGGTATGAATTCCTACAAATGGTTTGGATTTTTAGTTTCTTAAAGGGCATGACTAAGACAAGAGCTTTGCCCATCACTCTAGATGGATCTCAGACTAGAGATGGAGTTTAGCCTCCAAAATAAGTACCAGTTTAGGGTTTTCAGACTCTTGGTGCATAACCAGCTATTTTTGTGGCTCTACACATTGATGTTTTGCCAGTTTGACTTATTTCTCCCATAGTTATAGCTGGACTAGTCATATTAGTTCAAGAGCAAAAGATTTTTGGAAAATTTGTTAAGTGGGTCCTCCTAGATTTACAGGTGCACATGAGGAGGATGCCTATGAGTTTTTTTTGAGCTGTCAGAGAGGTGCATAATCTTATGTTAGTTGGGTCTCATGGTGTGGACTACACTTCATTCCAGATGGTGGGGGATGTAAAGCAGTGGTGAAGATGTTATCTTTATTGTAAATCAGCAGGGTCACCCCCTATGACATGGATACAGTTTTCGGAGACCTTCCTAGGGAAGTATGTTCCTCACAACATAAGAGAAAGTCTAAGGGACTATTTTGATGATATTGAGTAGGGTATCATGACAAATATTGAGTATGAGACTAGGTTTTATGCCTTGTCTAGGCTTGCCTTGATGAGTATACCTTTAGAGAAGAAACATATTAGAAAGTTTATGAAAGGATTAACCACTCCACTTTATTTGGCTACTGGAAAGTTATTGACTATTGGGGGTACTTTCCAATAGATAGCGGACCATGATAGATGAATTAAGGACATTTATAGTCGTGCTTGTGGACGTAGCGATAATAGGGTTTGCAAACATAGTGGGTTCAATATTTCACCATCTCGAGGTAAAGATTTCTCAGGTAAGGGCTAGCATTATCAGCATAGCCAAATAGTTCATGTAGCACTTTAAGTTTTTGAGGGTAGTTATTCTATGTATTGTATTCTACGCAACTAGAATTTGAGTCAGATGCTAGAGGTTCACATTTTTGGTTTTCAGGTTGCGTTGGACATCTAGTTCAACTGAACGATCCTATTAGTCTAATTCAGGTGGTGAATGCTTTGATTTTAGAAAGTTTGGTCTTTTATCTAGAGAGTATCCCAAGCATAGATAGCATAGGGCACTTCAGGGTTCTTAGAGCCAACACCTCTAGCTAGAAAGGATGAATAAAGTGCTATAGGTGGTTCTCAAGTTGGTGGGGATGGAGTTCAGATAGTTTATGAGGTTGATCATGGAGGTACTCAGGCCAGAGGTATGTACGGATAGTGTTAAGCCTTTTAAGGTAGAGCTAAGGTATAGGCCTTTGGTACAGTTATTACAGGTATCACCCCAGTTTTTTATCAACTTGTATCAATATTATTTAATCTTGTTTCTACTTTTTCCTATGTGTCTATATATTTTGCATTGGTTCTTGACATGATTTGGGAATCTCTTATTGTTCCCATTTGTGTTGCTACCTTATTAGTGGTTCTTTGTTGTTGGATTGGGTGTATCGATCCTGTACTGTAACACTTTTGGGGTATGATATTTGGGTTGAGTTGATCATTTTGGATATGGTATATTTTGAATTTAATTTGGTTGTGTATTAGTTCTCTCTATGTCATGCTGTCTTGGATTAGTAGTATAAAGATCCTCTTCGTCATTATAGGTAAGTCTAGCATTCCAAAATTTGGGTTATGTTTTTCCCCGAATTAAGAGTTAGAAATTTCAGGCTAGACTAGTATCGAATGAAATCTAAGTGTGGTATAGTATAGGGTAATCTAGTAATGGATTGGTTAAGGGTTAAGTGTTTCAGAGTTATTTCATAATAGTTAAGATGAAAAGGAATTCATAGAAACTTTTGGAAGTGAATTCAGTAAAACTCTCGATATCCGATTTGATGTAAAGGGGTTTGTTTGAGATGTCAAAATTTGAGAGTGTGTTGTAAAAATAGCAAAACTGTAGAAAATCTCGAGTTGCTACCTCACCTACCCTGCTATAGTGGGAGGTAGGCCACTACCACTGCACCATTATAGTGGGAATATTCTTGCTATAGCAGGAGTCAACTTTGGTCAATCCCGCCATAGCAGTCGGATCCTGCTATAGCGATGCCGCTATAGTGGGATAGGGCTGCTATAGCAAGATATGAGTTGATTAATGAAGAAAATACCCAAAGAATATCATTTTCATTCCACATTCATCTTAGGGATGAGAGAGGTGATTTTGGGAGATTTCAAACTAATTTTCATCAGTTTCCTTTGTTGAGGTAAGTTAATGTATCCCACTGACTAGTTTTTTGATAATTAATTCCTAGAATAACTAGTTTTTGGGTTCTGGGAAGGATTTCACTTGACCTAGGATAATTTTCTGGTGTAATAAGGTGAATTGGGTGGAAAATCCTTGGGTTTTACTTAAAATTTATTTATAATTGCATGTTAGGAATTCACTATTATATTCATGAAATTGGTTGAATTAAGGTGGAATGATGGTAGAAAAACCTAGAATGGGAAGAATGATTATGAATTTGACCTTAGGGTTGTGGGATTACTTTTTAATCCTTGAAGGTGTTAGGTCATTGTATGAATTGTATAATATAATATTATTTTTAGACCATAACCAAGTTGAAATTGCATGCAAAGTCAAGGGTCAAAGTCGTTAGAGAGGTGGAAGCTTAGATTGAGGTAGGTGATGGTTAAATATAGTTGAAAACCCAACTTGATTTATGTGTGCATGTTAATTATTTCTTCGTATACTTGTTACAATACATGTGAATGATACATTAAGTGCTAATCACATATGATGAGGCTATAATAAGGTCTTGTTGATTGTACAAGTTTGGTTATATTTATATATTGTGATTATTGTGCTATTTGCTGTTATTATGAAATGAGCCGGTAATGAACATCTTCATGGAATTTATTCTTATTATTATGGGATGTACCGGTGTTTGGGCATCTTTATGGGATTGGTTGATATAAGGTTGGTAGATACTAGATGTCTGGGGTTTTTGGTACATGGACAAGAGCTGGTCCCCTGCAGGTCATGGCTAATGGTTGACCATAAGACCCTTAATGTGTTTTACAAGGTTTTGGTGAGTGTGAAGGTTCCTTGATGTCACGCCTCGAATTCCAGCAAGGCATGATTGGCACCCGTAGCTGATAAGTCCCAAGAGAACCAACCTGTACTTATGTTCATTCATATGCATGCCATCAGAAACACCCTTATCACGTAGGAACTTATAATGCTAACAATGAAATTCATGGAACATGTGACATATATACATATATGAAACTTGGCCGTTGAGGCCGTCAAGTCAAAAATGACATGTACCTTTTACATTTATACACCCACATCTGTTTACAAAAGCCTCTAACAAGTGCATTGACCAAAATGAACTAAAAGTCGGGACAAGTCCCCAAACTACACAACATGTACAACACCAAAACATATGTACAACTGGGACTCGGAGAAGCCCCGAACTAACTGGAGCTCACCAATGATCCGCAACAACTGGCAACCTACTGTGGAGGCCTACTAGTACCTGCGCCTGCAACAAGTAAGGTAAATTCCACAAGAGGGGTCAGTACGAGGAATGTACTGAGTACGTAAGGCCATATGAAACTTGTATGATATGTAGACATGTCAATGAACTCAAATACAATAAATGATCAATATGGATAAGTCAATACTGTACTTTGGAAACCATGTATGTTGCTTTCTTTACTTTCTTTGTTCCTTTGATTCTATGATTATTCATCTTTGCCTGTGAACTGTGATACCTGGGCCCCGATTGAACAGTGGGTTTACCATAAAATATCGTTATGTTGGGATCGGCTCGAACTAGGCTTATGCCTCTAGAGCTGCCACCCTAAGAATCAAAGCATTGGGTTCGGCTCGAGCTAGGTTATTACCTCTAGAGCTGCCACCTATAAACCAACATATCAGGTTCGACTCGAGCTAGGTTTATACCTCTAGAGCTGCCCCCTATCAGGTTCGGTCCGAGCTAGGCTTATGCCTCTAGGACTGCCCCCTGATCAAACAATCTTGGGATCGGCTTGAGCTAGGCATTTCTCCCCCAAAGCTACCACCCATACTTGTTCATTAACCACATATGCATTACTTTATTCTTTACTTTGAGATTGATACAATGATAGTCACAACTTTACTTGAAGCTTTGGATCATTAACCAATGAGTAAGAAATGTGAGAATAACATTATTTGGAAATATAGCCTTTTGGGAAACATAACACTATTGGAACCATTGGACATTAATCAATGAACGAGATACATGAGCATAAACAATATTGGAACTTTGGAACACAACTTTATTAGGCTTTTGGAACATTATCAATGAATAGGAGACATGTGATTCATAATTGATCAATGAATAGGAAACTTGTGATAATAACCATTGGTAACCGGGAATAGTATACCTTAACACATTTCGGAATAGGACAAGTGTAACATCAATGTGAATTCTATAAGCTGCAGAAAGATACGGACAAAGTAACCTTACATACCTGCACTTGCAAGTATGAATACACAATAGTCTAGCTTCTTCATTACGTGTTACTCTACAATACAAGTTCATACCGGAACTTACATTAGCAACTAGTCACTATACAGGCGTACAAGGAGACAATGAACTATATGCCTGTTGCATAATGTCATGTCACCCCTTACAATACAATCCAAGGCCTTATCATATCAACAACACCACAACATTACGCACATTGACCAAAAGATCATACATCGATAGCATTACACACCACACTTACCCTTTATGCTTTTCTCTTTACCATTCCGTCACAATTACTCTTTTATAGCAACATATGAACAACCATACATACTTATTACATTCCAACACACCTCCATACGATACTTTAAAGTCATTAAAACGAAATCACAAGTTGATAATTACATCCAAAAAGGCTATAGGGGCCTTCAGGGATCAACTAGAGACGAAAACACTCAAAACCAATTTTGGGACTGACCTGCGCTGCCACCTAAGACCACAGTTGGCTGAGGTGCATGCTCATATTGCCTCTGTAAAATTACAGGTCCATCTGCGTTTGCATCTACGCCCGCAGATGCCCTCGGCTGCTGGGGCGGATGCCCGTTTTGGTCCGAAATGGCCTCTTTTGGGTCTTTTAATGCCATGAATGGTCCATGATCATAACCAAACTTATTTTGACATATTTTTGATCATATTAAACACCAACATTCAGCCATGGTCTCACAACACACATAACAACACCCAAAACTACATTTCACGGCCAATATGACACCAAAACCATAACCAATTTCACAATAACATTTCCAACCGTTATACATAAGGATTATACAAAGTAATAGTATAATCACATATAAAATGTCAATATTTACTCCACCAAGTTCATTTCCTTCAATACCACAAGTGCATATTCAAGTTTACAAGACAAACCATTCTCCGATTTAGCAAAAATGTAACATTTCACACCTGGTGAACTTGTCAATACTCCACCAACATAACCAACATAATATAAATCATATATCATGCATAAAATATATTAAACCATCATAATAAACACTTACCAAGTCTTACAAGTTGATGATCTTGGCCACTAAGAGATAAGAGCTTAGGGTTTGTCTATTTGAGAGAAAAATGTGGAAAAGTTAGAAAAGGCATGAGAGTTCAATGGTATTAAAAATCTGATTTTTTTCTATCTTATATAATACCTCAAGTCTCTCTTATATCTTCCTTGGCATTAAATGCAAGAGTTGATTTGGTCAAATGGAGCAAATTGGAAGAATGGGTCAAAAATTCTCTTTTGGGCCATGTCTTCCTCAAGATTTTGGGCCTCATTTTGGGCCCAATTGTATAGGACTTATTAATGCCCATATATTAATACATAATTCATCGATTCTCTCATGTTTTCATATTCCCATAATTGCTACGGTAGTCAGTTGGACTCCGAAACATATGGGGTGTTACATTCTCCCCCCCTTAGGAACATTCGTCCTCGAATGTTAGTGTTATCATTTCAAAGTAAACAATTTACAAGTTTAGGAACATTTTTCATGTCATCATATAAAGATATACTCAAAGCTTGTAAATACTTACTTGTCATTCTTCCCCTTGGAACAAATGAGGGTACTTGGATTTCATCATTTCTTCAGCTTCCCATGTGACCTCTTCTATTTGCTGATTTCCCAAAGTACCTTTACGGAGTCTATAACTTTATTCTTCAGCCTATTCACTTGTCTATCCAGAATGGCAATAGGTATTTCCTCATAGGTAAGATCCTCTGTGACCTGTACATCGTCAATAGGAGTAAAACGAGATGGATCTCCTATGCATTTTTGAAGCATCGACACATGGAATACTGGATGAACTGTGGAGAGTTCTTGTGGTAGCGCCAAATCATACGCAACTTGCCCAAATCTTCTAATAATTTCATATGGGCCTATATAACGTGGACTAAATTTCCCTTTCTTTTCGAATCGCATTACCCCTTTCATTGGTGACACCTTCAGAAATACCCAATCACCTATGGTGAACTCAAGTCCTCTTCTTCTAACATCGGCATATGACTTGTGTCGACTCTGGGCCATTTGTAATCGCTGTTGAATCACTTTAACTTTCTCCATAGCTTGATGAACAAGATCTGGCCCAAGTAAAGCAGTCTCACCTGCTTCAAACCACCCAATTGGTGATCTACATTTTCTTCCATATAATGCTTCATAAGGTGCCATTTTAATACTTGAATGGTAGCCATTGTTATAAGAAAATTCAATAAGAGGCAAATGGTCATCCCAAATGCCCTGAAAATCTAACGTGCATGCTCGTAGCATATCTTCAAGTGTCTGAATAGTACGTTCTGCTTGTCCATCAGTATGACGATGGAAAGCCGTACTCAAATTCACCTGTGTGCCCAAACTCTGATGAAAAGATCTCTAAAAGTGCGCTATGAACTGTGCTCCTCTGTCTGATATAATGGAAAGTGGAATACCATGTAATTGTACTATCTCTTTCACATATAAGTTTGCATAATCCTCAGCTGTATAGGTGGTCTTGACTGGTAGAAAATGCGCTGACTTGGTAAGCCTGTCCACTATAACCCATATAGAATCAAATTTCCGCAATGTACGGGGCAAACCTGTGATGAAGTCCATATTAATCATATCTCATTTTTAGACTGGAAGATTAATACATTGCATGTAACCTCCTGGTTTCTGATGCTCCACTTTCACTTGTTGACAATTTGGGCATTGAGCGACGAATTCTGCAATGTTCTTTTTCATATTTCCCCACCAATACACTTCTTTTAAATCATGATAAATCTTAGTAGCACCCGGATGAATAGAATAGCGCGAATGATGCGCCTCTGTCATGATTCATTTTCGCAGTTCATCTACATCTGGTACGCATAATCTACCTTGGCATTGTAGCACCCCTTCTTGTGTAAGATCAAATGCCTTTGTCAAATTCTGTTGTACATTTTCCTTTAGCTGCAATAGCATAGGATCTGCAAACTATTTCTTTTTCACTTCAGCTGTCAACAAAGATTCAACTGCATTTTGTACAATAACTCATTCATCCGAGGATTCAAGAATACGAACCCCTAAGCTTGCTAATTGATGCAGGTCTTTGATTATCTCTTTCTATTCTGCCAATTGGTCACTAGTGATTTCTACTACCTTGTGGCTCAATGCATCTGCTACTACATTTGCTTTTCCTGGATGATAAAGAATGTCAATATCATAATCTTTCAATAGCTCAAGCCATCTTCTTTGCCTCAAATTGAGTTCCTTTTGCTTAAAGATATATTGTAAACTTTTGTGGTCAATATAAATATCAACATGAACTCCATACAAATAATGACGCCATATCTTTAAAGAAAAAACCACCGCTGCTAATTCAAGATCATGTGTGGGATAGTTTCTTTCATGTGGCCGCAACTGTTGTGAGGCATATGCTATGACATTACCGTGCTGCATCAATACACATCCGAGGCCAACCCCAAAAGCATCACAATACACTGCATAACCTTCAGTACCTTCAGGAAGTACTAAAACTTGTGTGGAGGTTAATTTATCTTTCAAATTTTGGAAGCTTTTCTCACACGCATCATTCCACTGAAATTTAACTGCTTTGTGTGTAAGCTTTGTTAACGGTGCAGCAATAGAGGAAAAACCTTCCATAAATCTTCGGTAATAACCTGCCAGTCCAAGAAAACTACGAATCTCTGTGGGTATCATAGGTCTTGGCCAATTTTTCACTGCCTCAATCTTCTGTGTATCAACCTGTATCCCTTCATCTGACACAATATGACCCAAGAATGCGACGGAGTTTAACCAAAACTCACACTTCGAGAACTTTGCATACAACTTACGCTCACGGAGTATTTGCAATACTTGTCGTAAGTGATTAGCATGGTCCTCTGGTGATCTTGAATAAACCAGAATGTCATCTATAAACACAGTGACGAACACGTCCAGAAATGGCTTAAACACCCTATTCATCAAATCCATAAACACAGCTGGTGCATTTGTTAGTCCAAATGACATAACTAGAAATTCATAATGGCCATACCGTGTTCGGAAAGCTATCTTGGGTACATCTTATTCTCTAACTCTGACTTGATGGTAACCCGACCTCAAGTCAATCTTTGAAAAACACCTGGCACCCTGTAACTGATCAAACAAATCATCAATTCGAGGGAGGGGATATTTGTTCTTGATCGTTACCTTATTCAATTGCCGATAGTCGATACACATCCTCAATGTTCCATCTTTCTTTCGTACAAATAATACAGGTGCACCCCATGGGGACACACTAGGTCTAATGAAGCCTTTGCCCAGCAAATCTTTTAATTGCTCATTCAATTCACGTAATTCTGCTGGAGCCATTCTATATGGAGGAATAGAAATAGGCTGAGTGTCTGAAATCACATCAATGACAAATTCTACTTCCCGTTCTGGGGGTAAGCCTGGAAGATCCTCTGGAAATACGTCAAGAAATTCATTGACCACTGGAACCGACTGCGGAATTAGTGGTTCCACATCGTTATCTTTCACCCGTACTAAATGACATATGTAACCTTTAGCTATCATTTTCCTGGCTTTCAGATAGGAAATAAATCTCCCTCGTGGTGCCCCTACATTACCCTACCATTCAAGAACATTTTCTTGCGAAAAACAAAATTACACCTTCTTGGCCCGGCAATCTACCGTAGCATAACAAGAGGCCAACCAATCCATTCCTATGATCACATCAAAATCCACCATGTCTAGTTCAATGAGATCAGCCAATGTATCATGACCACACACAGTTATCACACAGTTACGATATACTCATTTTGTAACAATACATTCACCGACTGGTGTAGACACTTCAATTGATTTAATTAATAATTCTGGTGCCTTTGCTAATTTCGCAGCAATCAGTGGAGTAACATAGGACAATATAGAATTAGGTTCAATCAATGCATATACATTATATGAGAATATGGATAATGTACCTGTGACGACATCAGGGGAAGCCTCTGAATTTTGTCGGTCCACCAAAGCATAAGTGCGATTTTGGACCCCACTAGTACTGGCTGCTCCTCTGGCACCTCTACCACGGCCCACAGGCTGCACACCTTGGTCCAAAGAAGGAGCCGATGTTGATGACTCAACGTTCGATCCTGTCGGTCGTGCTATACCACCCATACTCTTCTAGGGACACTCTCTCATCATGTGTCCTATCATGCCGCACTAGAAACAAGCAGTTGTCCCCACTCTATATATACCTGCATGAATACGCCCGCAGTATTGACACTACTGACGAGAAAAACCTGCTGCCTGTGATCCGTGACCTCCACAACTCTGCCTAGCTAGACCATCTCTAAACCCTCTAAACTGAGAGTGAACACCTGCTGTAGAATGAGAAAATGATTGTATAGGTGGTCTCGGAAGCATACGGGGCCTAGATCTTCCTTGGGACATCATAGGTGGTCCCATAGGTCTAGCCCTTTTGGACTGTCCCCTGTCAAATTCATGTGCCCTTCGTCTCTGTCTTTGATCTTCCATTTTCTGGGCAAAGGCTTGTATTCTAGCAATGTCCATATCTTTATTTAAGGCAGCAATGGTGTAATCCCTTACCAAATATGGCTCTAACCTGTCCACGTATATATGGACTCTGTCTGTCATCGTAGCCACAACATTCGGAGCATATCGAGCCAAGAAATTAAATTGCAAGGTATATTCTCTGAAGCTCAAATATCCTTGATGGAGATTTAGGAACTGATCCGCACGTGCCTCGCGGATCTCATAAGGAAGATAATGATCAAGGAAAGTTGTTTTAAATTCTTCCCAATTTGGTGGATTTGCACCAATATCACGGGATTTCTTCCAATCCTCGTACCACAATATTGCCTCTCCTTTCAATCTGTACGCAGCAAGTTCAACTGTCTCTACCCCCGTCACGTGCATAACTTCCAAGGCCCTCTGAATTTGATCCACAAAGTCCTGTGGATCTGATTTTATATCTGACCCTGTGAATATAGGAGGATCCAGTTTCAAAAAATCCTGTGTTCTGCGACTCGCCACTCTAGCCGCATCATCATCATGTGTCATTGGACCTGCTCGTCCTTGACTTTGTGCTGCCACTAACTGTGTCAACATATGTACTGCATTTCTAAGATCCTGGTCTGTGGCATTCATTGGTGGATCTGCAGGTACTTCTCTACCAACTTGCTCCTCCAGAGCTGGAAAAGTAGACGAAGACCGCGATGAAATTTCAGCATTTGCTCCACCTTGACTAGCTTGGTCAGGTGGTAGTCTACTCATTCATTCGTTAGCAGGCACATCTACCTGCTTCCCTTTACCTCTACCTCTTCTCGTGATCGGCATGGTTACTATATCAAAGAGAAACATTTACCATGGTCAGATTACAATTCAACGTACAACACTGGCTCTATTGCATTATCTAGAATTGAAGAAGAGAAACAACATCCTAAATGTCCCGTAGCCTCCTACTTATAAATAAGGTGCATAAAACATCGATAAGTAAGACTCTACTCAGACACGGCTTTGTAGACACCCTTAGAACGACCTGCTCTAATACCACTTTTGTCACGCCTCGAATTCCAGAGAGGCATGATTGGCACCCATAGCCGATAAGGCCCGAGAGAACCAACCTGTACTTATGTTCATTCATATGCAAGTCATCAAAAACACCCTTATCATGTAGGAGCTTATAATGCTAACAATAAAATTCATGGAACATGTGACATATATACATATATGAAAATTGGCCGTTGAGGCCATCAAGTTAAAAATGACATGTACATTTTACATTTATACACCCACATCTGTCTACAAAAGCCTCTAACAAGTGCATTGACCAAAATGAACTAAAAGTCGGGACAAGTCCCCAAACTATACAACATGTCCAACACCAAAACATATGTGCAACTGGGACTCGGAGAAGCCCCGAACTAACTGGATCTCACCAATGATCTGCAACAACTGGCAACCTACTGTGGAGGCCTACTAGTACCTGCACCTTCAACAAGTAAGGTAAATTCCCCAAGAGGGGTCAGTACGAGGAATGTACTGAGTATGTAAGGCCATAAGAAACTTGTATGATATGTAGACATGTCAATGAACTTAAATACAATAAATGATCAATATGGATAAGTCAATACTGTACTTTGGAAACCATGTATATTGCTTTCTTTACTTTCTTTGTTCCTTTGATTCTATGATTATTCATCTTTGCCTGTGAACTGTGATACCCGGGCCCCGACTGAACAGTGGGTTTAACATAACATATCATTATGTTGGGATAGACTCGAGCTAGGCTTATGCCTTTAGAGCTGCCACCCTAAGAATCAAAGCATTAGGTTCGGTTCGAGCTAGGTTATTACCTCTAGAGCTGCCACCCATAAACCAATATATCAGGTTCGGTCCGAGCTAGGTTTATATCATATGAATAGAAGACATATGATTCATAATTGATCAATGAATAGGAAACTTTTGATAATAACTATTTGTATCTGAGAATAGTATACCTTAACACATTTCGGAATAGGACAAGTGTAACGTCAATGTGAATTCTATAAGCTGCAGAAAGATACGGACAAAGTAACCTTACATATATGCACTTGCAAGTATGAATACACAATAGTCCATCTTCTTCCTTACGTCTTACTCTACAATACAAGTTCATACCGGAACTTACATTAGCAAATAGTCACTATACAGGCGTACAATGCGACAATGAACTATATGACTGTTGTATAAAATCATGTCACCCCTTACAATACAATACAAGGCCTTATCATATCAACAACACCACAACATTACGAACATTGACCAAGATATCATACATCGATAGCATTACACACCACACTTACCCTTTATGCTTTTCTCTTTACCATTCCGTCACAATTACTCTTTTATAACAACATATGAACAACCATCCATACTTATTACAGTCCAACACACCTCCATACGATACTTTAAAGTCATTAAAATGACATCACAAGTAGATAATTACATCCAAAAAGGGTATAGGGGCCTTCGGGGGATCAACTAGAGACGAAAACACTCAAAACCAATTTTGGGACTGACCTGTGCTGACACCTGCACCCGCAAGTGTCTTAGGTGCATGCGCATATGGCCTATGGAAAATTCCAGGGGCATCTGCATTGGCATCTGTGCTCGCAGATGCTCTCGTCTGCGGGGGCGGATGCCCATTTTTGTCCGAAATGGCCTCTTTTGGGTCTTTTAATGCCATGAATGGTCCATGATCATAACCAAACTTATTTTGACATATTTTTTATCATATTAAACACCAAAATTCATCCATGTTCTTACAACACACATAACAACACCCAAAACTACATTTCATGGCCAATACGACACCAAAACCATAACCAATTTCACAATAACATTTCCAACCATTATACACAAGGATTAAACAAAGTAAGACTATAATAACATCTCACATGTCAATATTTACTCCACCAATTTCATTTCCTTGAATACCACAAGTGCATATTCAAGTTTACAAGACAGACCATTCTCCGATTTAGCAAACATGTAACATTTCACACCTTGTGAACTTGTCAATACTCCACCAACATAAACAACATAATATAAACTATATATCAGGCATAAAATATATTAAACCATCATAATAAACACCTACCAAGTCTTACAAGTTGATGATATTTGCCACAAAGAGATGAGAGCTTAGGGTTTGTCTATTTGAGAGAAAAATGTGGAAAAGTTAGAAAAGGCATGAGAGTTCAATGGTATTAAAAATCTGATTTTTTTATCTCTTATATAATACCTCAAGTCTCTCTTATCTCTTCCTTGGCATTAAATTCAAGAGTTGATTTGGTCAAATGGAGCAAATTGGAAGAATGGGTCAAAAATTCTCTTTTGGGCCATGTCTTCCTCAAGATTTTGGGCTTCATTTTGGGCCCAATTGTATAGAAATTATTGATTACCATATATTAATACATAATTTATCAATTCTCTCATGTTTTCATATTCCCATAATTTCTACGGTAGTCAGCTAGACTCCAAAACGTACGGGGTGTTACACTTGAGTGGACCAAGTTTTGTGTTTATTGTTATTCTATTGTTATTTTTGTTGATTATATTGGATCCTTGAGTGGTATGGGCTAAGGGTATAAAATAATGTCATATATTTTGTTATTGTCTACTTACTTGTGTATTTGAGACAAGGTGTAAGTTATTGTTATTGAGTAATGGTCGTTGACTTGGTTAAAGATTGGTAGTCATGGTCTTGACTTGGTTTATTGTCTATATTGATTCACACTTGACTGAATTATTTGGTGTTGGTTGAAAGTGGATAAATGGTTTATAATTGAGGTAAAGGTAATTGTTAAGTGTTCATTGTTGTACTTGTCTCACTAAGTTATGGTTATGTGTTCACATTTATTATTTTGGGTTGGCCGATGACCCTGCCTGTACATAGTGGCTTTGTACTGATACTACATGTGCTCTTCCTTTTTGTTTAGTGCAAATATTTTTTTGGTAACTTCATTGAGACCTCAGCTTTAATGAAGACTACATTCCGACTCAAGGGCGAGCTACATCTTTCGGGTAGCCGTGAGACCTCTATTTAGTTCTTGTCTATTTGTTGCGGACTTCGATATTTTCATTTGTTTTGGGTTTAACCCGTTTGTTGACATTTGTAGTTTTTTGGTACAATGACTTTCAGATTCTTATGGTTCTTTTAGATATTCATTTATTTCCACACTTAAATTTATTATTAGAGTATTTTGAGATATTGGAATATTTAATGAAGTAATTAGTTTCTTTTAGATTTGGCTAAGTGTTGGGTTTGAATAGTTTGGATTAAATGGTTCTCCCACTGGAGGGTTTGTGTGGGTGCCACTCACTATGGATTTAGGTCATGACAAAGTTTGTATCAGAGCCCTAGGTTCATTGATCTTGTTGTACCAAAATAGGTCCAGTAGATTCTTGCAGAATGGTAAGGAGACGTCTGTAACTTTCTTTGATAGGTTATAGGACCTTAGGAAAATTATCACTTTCTTTCTTCTTTCGTGCTATAACTTGATTCCAATTGGTATCTAACGATCCAAATTAGAATCTAAACCTCTTCATTCTTTTGTCCGCAGATAGTGAACACTAGAGACAATGAAGCCAGAGTAATAGCCCCGGCACCAGTAGTTCCAATAGTGGAATCGACTGTTCGAGGTCGAGGAAACGGTAGGATAAGAGAGAGATATAGAGCAACACCCTCCAGGAGGGGTGCTTGGGTGGCAGCTAATTCGGTTTGTGAGAGATTTGAGACACCTCCCTCACCCCGGGATCAGTATGAAGAGATTGTGAATAAGAGTATTATGGAGCAGGAAGAGGCGACACCAACTAGGGGTACAACTCTTCTTACGATGTATTCTGAGGTGATCCAATTGGTTTTGACTTTTTTAAGCGGGTTGGCAGGTACTGGAGCCACTCCCTCTATGCCTGCTATTTATATTCCAGGTGCTCAGCCTACTGCTACTTCTGATCCTAGGATTGATGAGTCCTTGGGGACTGAGATTTTCCCTCATCTTGTGTTAGGTTTTGTCATGACTGGGACTGAGCATGATATGCTGACTAAATTTTTGAAGATGAAGCCTCCTACTTTTGTTGGTTCTGAGACTGAGGATGTGTTTGAGTTCATAGTTAATTGCTATGAGAGGCAACATAAAATGGATATTATGGGGAAAAATGGTGTTGAGTTTGCAACTTTCCAGCTGCAGGGTGATGTAAAGTAGTGGTGTAGAACTTATGTGGAGTATCGGTCACTAGATTTACCTCCATTAACATGGACTTAGTTTCATACTCTATTTTTAGAGAAGTATGTATCCCATACCCTTCTTGATCGTAAGAAGGATAATTTTTTGGCCCTTGAGTAGGGTAGTATGTCTGTTGCAGCCTACGAGGCAAAGTTTCATGCACTTTCCCATTATGCTACTCAGTTGTTTGGTACCAAAGAGGAGAGGATCTAGTTTTTTATGAACAGTTTGAACACTGACTTGCAGGTTTTGGCGGTGTAAATTAGTTCTGCTGGAAAGACCTTTAATGATGTTGTTGATTATGTGAACAAGGTAGAAGGAGTCAAATAGGTTGGCCAGGCCAAGGTTATTGTAAAGAAGTCCCGAAATGTGGGTAACATCAATGGTTCTTACTCCAGGGGTTATGGTCATCAAGTTTATCCAACTCGCCCTATTCAGTCAATTTTGATAGAATCTACAGTGTGACCTTCCGAGACCACTCAGCAGTTGTGAGAGTCCAAGGGCTTCGTATTCTTCTGCTAGCAGGCTGGCCTTCCCTAGATCGAGGTTGCTATACTTGTGGTGTTTTTGGGCACTTCAAGAGCGAGTGTACTCATCGGATATAGGCTGGTTTTTAGGGGCAGCAATAGACTAGAGCTATAGTCCTAGCTGGTAGAGGTGATGGAGGAAATGGTAGTAGTCGTCTATAGGGTGGTGGGGTAATCATAAGGGAGGTTGTGGTGGAAATTGAGGTGGTGGTAATACAGGGAGAGGTGGTGCACAACTTGCTAGGTTGCCCAGATTGATGATAAAGCTTATTATTAGGCCTTCCCAGGCTACTTCGAGGCTAAGGATTCAGATGCCATCATTACAGGTACTATTCTTAACTATGTCTGGATGGCTACTGTTTTGTTTGATATGAGGTCTACTTATTCTTATGTATCTGTTAAATTTACTTTGGGATTGGACTTGGTTTGTGATATACTTGAATCTCATATGTATATTTCTAGTCCAGTTAGAGACTGTGGTAGTGACCCATGTGTATCTTACTTGTTCGGTCTTATTTATGGTTTTCCTGGCCTAGGTAGATTTGATAATCTTGAATATGCTTGATTTTGACATCATACTGGGTATGACTTGGCTATCTACATATTATGTTGTTCTAAATTATAATGCTAAGACTGTGACTTTAGAGATTCTTAAGATGGATAAGTTAGAATAAGAAGGTCTGTATAAGTCAGGACCCATGAAAATCATATGCTTTATTTGGTCTAAGAAGTTAGTTCGGAGGGGGATGTTTGGCTTTTCTGGCACATCCTTGGGGTGTTCGGCTTTTTTGGAACATATCTTGGATATTAGCGCGATTTCCCCTTTGATTGAGTCAATTCTCACGGTGTCAGAGTTTCAGGAGGTATTTCCCATAGACTTGCTTAGTATACCACCGGATCGGGACATTGACCTTTACATTAATTTTGAGCAAAACACACACCCAATTTCTATTCTATCTTATCGAATGGCTCTAGCTGATTTGAGAGAACTCAAAACTTAGTTGTAGGAGTTACTTGATAAGGATTCATTCATTCTAGTGCTTCGGCTTGGGGGTTCTCCAGTGTTGTTCGTTAAGAAAAAAAAATATTAGCATGAGAATGTGTATTGACTACAGGCAATTGAATAATGTTACCATCAGGAATAAGTATCCATTGTCCCGAATAGATGATCTTTTTGACCAGTTACAGGGTGCTTCAGTCTTCTCCAAGACAGACTTGAGGTCAGGTTATCACTAGTTAAAGATTTGACCTAAGGATATACCCAAGGAAGCTTTCACGACGTATGGGCATTACGAGTTCTTAGTGATGTCTTTTGGGTTGACCAATGCAACAACAACCTTTATGAGCTTGATGAATGGTATTTTGAAGTCTTTCATAGATTCATTTGTAATTGTTTTTACTAACGACGTTTTAGTTTACTCTAAGAGAAACATGCAGATTATCTTTGTATAGTTTTGGGGATTTTAAAGAGAAGCAGCTTTATAGTAAGTTCTCTAAATGTAAATTTTAGATATCCTATGTTGCCTTTATAGGGATGTGGTTTCAGTAAAAGAGGGTGATGGTAGATCCCCAGAAGATTGAGTCTATCAAGAGTTAGGTATTGGCCTAGCTCTGTGTCTAAGGTTAGAAGTTTTGTGGGTCTAGCTAGTTACTATCATAGGTCTGTCAAGCATTTTGCCTCTATTGTTACTCACTTGACAAGATTAACTCAGAAGGAGGTGCCATTTGTATGGTCTGACAAGTGTGAGGAGATTTTCCAAAAGCTCAAGACTCTTTTGACTACAACCCCCATTCTTACCTTGCCAATTGAATATAAGAACTTTATTATATTTTGTGATGCTTCACACTCTAGTTTGAGTGTTATGTTAATGGAGGACATGAGAATGATTGCCTATGCTTCAATGCAATTGAAGCCTCATGAGAACAATTATCCAACCCATGACTTGGAGTTGGCGGTGGTGGTTTTTACACTTAAGATATGGAGCTACTACCTCTATGGTGTCAAGTGCGAAGTGCTTATGGATCATTGTAGTTTGCAGCATGTTTTCATCCAAAGGGATTTGAATTTGAGGCAGAAGAGGTGGATGGAATTGTTGAAGTATTATGACGTGACCATTCAATACCATCCGAATAAGGACAATATAGTGGAAAACATATTGAGCCAGAAATCAGTAAGTATGGGTAGTTTGACTTATTTGAGTGTGTCAAGGAGACCATTGGATAGAGAGATTCAAACTCTAGCATCACAGTTCATGTAGTTTGGTGTTTCTTAAAGGGGTGGAGAGTTGGCTAGTGTAGTCGTAAGGTCAACATTCCTCGATCAAATCAAGGCCAGACAGTTTGAAGATGTGAAATTGAATAAACTTTGGAAATAATGGATATTCTAACCAATTCATCTCTTTTCATTCCAGTAAGAGTGGATTATAGCTCAAAGCAGTTAGGCAAGATTTATATCAAGGAGATATTAAGGCTGCATAGGGTGCCAATTTTCATCATTTTTTATAGAGATACGCAATTCACCTTTATGTTTTGGGATAGGTTATATGAGAAGTTGGGCACCAAGCTTGACTTTAACACTGCTTTCCATCCTCAGAGTGACGGGCAGTCAGAGAGAACTAGTCAAGTGCTTGAGGATATATTGAGGGCCTGTGTGATTAACTTTGGTGGACATTGGGATAAGTTCTTGCCGTTGTGTAAATTTTCATACAACAATAGTTACCATTCTAGCATCGACATGGATCTATTTGAAGCACTCTATAAGAAGAGGTGTAGATCACCCATAAGATGGTTCGAAGTTGTTGATGTAAAGCATTTGAGCACAAACTTAGTGAAGAAAGCTTAGGAGAAGGTGAGGTTCATTGAAGACAAGTTGTTGGTAGCCTAAAGTAGGCAAAAGCAGTATGCAGATCTTAAGGTAAGGGGCATGTCATTCAAACCCGGTGAATAGGTATTGTTGAAGGTATCTCCTATAAAGGGAGTTATGCAGTTTGACAAGAAGGGTAAGCTTAGTCCTCGATATATTGGTCTGTTTAAGGTTCTTGATGATATGGGCCTGATAGCTTACAAGTTGGCTTTGCCACTAAGCTTGTTAGGGGTCCATCTAATATTCTTTGTATCAATGCTTAAGAAATACCATAGGGATGGGGATTATATCATCAAGTGGGACTCAGTGTTACTTGATAAAAATCTTTCATATAAAGACGAGCCAGTTGCAAGTTCTGACCGGGAATGTTTGGAAATTGAGAACCAAAGAGATTCGATCTGTGAAGTTTTTAGTGGAATCATCATCATGTTGAGGAGGCTACTTGGGAAACTAAGAGGGACATGCGGGACAAGAAACCTCACTTGTTTAAGGATACATGTACTCTCATACTTGTTACTTGCCTAATTTTTCTTGATTGATCATTCGGCAACGAATGATGGATAAATTGGTATCTATTATAATGACCATTCCCGTTGTTACAAGTAAGTCTATCATGCCAAAATTTGGGTTAAGGTTTTCCCCGAATTAAAATTTAGAAATTTCAGGCTAAGTGTAACACCGGAGTAAAAAGTTATGCTCATTTTACCAGAGGGTGTCCGTTTTCTAGAGAGTGACAATAGGAGTGACGACCCTTCGCTTGGGTAACGACTAGTCAAGTTGGCCATCACTCGGGTGACGATTTTATTTCTCCTAGAATCTTCTTCTTTCAGGTATGTGGGATTTCAACAAGAATTTTATTTCATCCTTGTGCCCAAGAACCATATTTTCTTAAACAATTTTACAAATTTAATAGTTAGGGTTCATACCCAATTTTCATGATTTGGAATTCTTATGCTCCCTTTTGGACTTATTTGCATTTTATTTCTAAAATTAATTGTTTGCTTATGATTTTACTCATATGGTTGATCTTATGATTTTAGTTTTTGTATCCTTGACAAGAAATCCTATGAGCTTCTAAATGTATATGATTTTACATAATTTAAACCAGTTGATATGAAATTCAACTCTTAATCACCCATAAATGTTATTTCCTCAACACTTATCAAATTTTCATCATTCATCTCCTCTCAACTCTCAAGAAAATGAAATAAGGGTTTTACTCTCAAACTTTAACTTCCAAGGCTCCAAATTCAAGCCTTCCTTCAAGAAATCAACAATACCAGGTATGTGGGGATTCAAAAAAGACTTCCTTCCATCCTTGTGCCCCTAAATTCAGTCTTAAACATGGTTTTTTCCCAAATTCAAATCCTAGGGGTTATAACCACTTTATGATTTTGGTTTCATTCTACGGTTTCCATGATTTCCTATGATTTTTATTACTTTCATACTGTATGAACCCCTAGTGTATGAGTTTCAGGTATGAACTTTAGCTATTTTCACATGAATTTACCTAAACCTTCATAAAATTAGCATTTTCTACATTATTTCAGTATGTTATGAGTTATTTGACCTTATGGTCACAAACGTAGCATGAAAATCAAGCAACTTTACATGTTGACATGAGATAGAAATAGAAGTATAATTGATTTTTAGATTTATAAGCTAATTTATGCTTACTTCACGATAAATTACTACACTATGAGCGACATGACTGTTTTGGTAGTAGTATTTAGCACCAAGGGAATGCGGGTTCAAATAAAAACCTAAATTCCCAAATTACATGCCACTGTAGGTTATCAAAGGAGTCTTTGAAAGTTGATACTATCTCCCTTTCAAAGAGGTCTTCGCCAGTTGAGACTGTCCCCCTTTCTCCCTATTTACATGAAATGAAGTGAGTCACTATAAACTTTTTATGCACATGTTTTACACCTCACATGATCTACTTTAGTTGTATAAATGTATTCCATGTATCCCTTATATACTCAGTTAGTACTAACCAAATACTTTTTATGCTCTGCATCCTATCATGATGTAGGTTTTGGTGTTCGTCCTCAGACTCACGATTAGCCATGATCTCCAGTTCCTACTCCCGTCCAGTTAGTGAATCCTCATGTTTTGCAAACTGGTTATGTTTCGTACTTTATTTCAGCAGTTCAGACTTTTATGGTTTTGGGTCAGCTGGGGGTTTGTCCCAGCATCTCTTTAGTATATTAGAGGATTATCTAGACGTAGTAGTATTTCAATTATCGTACGTGTTAGGATTGCTTTCAATTTATATTGACAGACCGCCGATTTGATATTTTGTATCCATATTCCTATCGAATAATTATTAGTTTTTACACATAAATTTAAGAAAATTGAATATGATTCAGTGTTGTGTTAGATGCTATGGATTAGATTTTGGCTATATATAGTCCTAAGCACCATGTCACGTCTAGGGTGTACTTCGAGGTGTGACACTAGGCTAGTCTCTAACGAAATTCGAATGTGGTATAGTCTAGGGTAATCCGAGAATGGGTTAGTTAAGGGTTAAGTGTTTTGGAGTGATTTTATGATAGCTAATATGATAAGGAATTCATAGAAACTTTTGGAAGTGAATTTGGGTTAGTAAAACTCCCGATGTTAGATTTGATATAAAGGGGTTAGTCTAGGTTATCAAAATCGGAGGGTGTGTTGCAAAGATGGAAAAACTGGGAAAAATCTCAAGTTTCTGCCTCGCCTACCCCTCTATATATGGAGGCAATACACTACCACTGCACACTATATAAGGAATATTCCATCTATAGTGGGAGTCAACTTTGGTCAATCCCGCCATAGTGGGTGAATCCTGCTATAGCGGGATAGGGCCGTTATAGCTAGATATGTGTTGATAAACGCATCTATCCCAAAAAATATTGTTTTTATTCCACATTAATCTAAAGGCTGGGAGAGGCGATTTTGGGCGATTTCAACCTAATTTTCATCAATTTTCCTTTGTTGAGGTAAGTTAATCCATCCCACTAACTAGTTTTTCGATAATTAATCCCTAGAATAACTATTTTTTGGTTCTGGGAAGGATTTAACTTGACCTAGATTAATTTTCTGGTGAAATTAGGTGAATTGGGTGGAAAACCCTTGGGTTTTGGTTAAAATTTGTTAATTTATAATTACATGTTAGGAATTCACTATTATATTTATGAAATTGGTAGAATTAAGGTGGAATGATGGTATAAAGCCCTAGAATGGGAGGAATAATCATGAATTTGACCTTGGGATTATAAGATTAAGTTTTAATCCTTGAATAGGTTAGTTCACTGTCTGAATTGTGATCATATTATTGTTTTTAGAACACAACCAAGATGAAATTTCACGAAAAGGCAAGGTTCAAGCTCGTTAGAGTGGTGCAAGCTTAGATTGAGGTAGGTGATGGTAAAATATAATTGAAAACCCAACTTGATTTATGTGTTCATAATAATTATTTCTTCATATACTTGTTACTATGCATGCTTAAGAAAAGTAAATCATTGAATGATACCTTAAGTGCTAATCACATGTGATGAGGCTATAATAACGGCTTATTGATTGTACAAGTATGGTTGTTTATTATCATATACTGTGACTATTGTGCTATTTTCTATTATTGTGAGATGAGTTGGTAATGAACATCTTCACGGGATTTATTCATATTATTATGGGATGTACCGATATTTGGGCATCTTCATAGAATTGGTGGATACAAGGTTAGCAGACACTAGATGTCTGGGATTTTGGGTATATGAACAAGAGTTCGTCCCCTGCAGGTCATAGTTAGTGGGTGACCATATGACCCTTAACATGTGTGTACAAGGTTTTGGTTAGTGTAATGGTTCTTTGAGTAGACCAGGTTTTGTGATTATTGTTATTCTATTGCTATTGTGTTAATTATATTTGATCCTTGAGTGGTCCGGTCGAAGAACATAAAAAGAATGGAATACATTCTGTTATTGTCTACTTACTTATATATTTGAGACAAGGTGTAAGTTATTGTTGTTGAGTCATGGTTGTTGACTTGGTTAATGATTGGTAGGTCTTGACTTGGTTTATTGTTTATATTGATTCACACTTGACTGAATTATTTGGTGTTAGTTGAAAAAGGGTAAATGGTTTATAACTGAGGTAAAGGTAATTGTTAGGTGTTCATGGTTATACTAAGTTATGGTTATGTGTTCACATTTATTATTTTGGGTTGGCCGATGACCCTACCAGTACATAGTGGCTTTGTATTGATACTACTTGTGCTCTTCCTTTTTGTTGAGTGTAGAGAGTTTTCCAGTGATTTCATCGAGACCTCAGCTTTAGATCAGACTACATTCCAACTCAAGGGTGAGCTACGTCTTTCGGGAAGCCATGATTCCTCCATTTAGTTCTTGAGGCAATGTTAGAGCTCACCTAATCTGTATCAGGCAACAAGTAGTTGAGGAAATCAATAATGATCTCCAGTAAAAAGGGTGTTTTTTGTTAATAAAGAATTCAATAGTAACAATTGTTGGTTTGTTGGATTTGTGATCAATATGAGAAAAGCACTAGGAATGTGTTCCCCAATAACGTCATAACTCTGTAGGTTCTTTGTACTTTGTAATTCCTCCTCGTGTTTGGTTTGCAGAATAGATAGGTTATGTATATTTAGAACAACTCTCTTGTCTAAGTAATATCCTCAAGTAATTTTTCTCTTCTCCTGAGTTTGCGTTACTAACCCCTATCTTGGATCCCAAATTAGCAATCCCGTATTATCGGCTCAAGATATTAAGTAGAGGTTGATAGCTCCAAGTATCTATTGTTTATTCCCTTCTTCCCATCCGTACTCATTCTTTCATCCAAAATACAGATTAGGCAAGTTCTAACACTGTACACCGCCGGAAAGCAATCACACCCAAGGAAACAATCAATACACATATGAACACCGGTTAAAAATTACTCCGTACTACGAATCCTACTTTGTTAATAAGTCATGGTTCCCACAACCCTAGTTGTGATATTTAGCTACTCATAATTGCAAGAACACAAGAAGAAATCTGATGTGAAGTCATAATCCTGCACTTACAATAACAAGATGATAAACTCCAAGATCTCACTTTGAATTAAAACCCTAAAATCTATGTTTATGTAATTCCAAGTCCAAGAATATGCCTTTGAACCTTACAATAATGTAATAGAATGTAAACTGATAAAATAAAATGAATAAGAGTAATTATAGATAAAACAAAAAATATCCTAAACAAAATAGGATTTCTATGTTGGTCAGCTCGAATGAATAGAAAGTACGATCATGGTTGATTCCACGATTGTCCTTGGTGCTCGTGGTTTCATTCCACGAATGCCCTTGGTGATCATGTCTTGCTCATGGACTTGGTTCTCTTTAGGACTTTTCTGGTATGATCCCCTAGTACGACTCCATATCTTCTACCTATGAATATACAATGTGGTCGTCTGATCCTTTTATACTTCAACTCTTGTAGACTATTTTTCTGAACCTTCATCCCATGACACCTTGGTACGACCGTCATTTCTAGGTATGGTCATGGGACTCAATCGTTTGATCTCTTCTTAACTTGGGTTCTGCAACTTTTCTTTTACTAAGTCCTTCCCACAATTAAGTTTTTCAATCGTGCCATCAACCTACGATTGTGGGAAGTTTTCGTCTGATCACCGTTTGGGAGTCACCGTCTGATTCTTCCTACGATGGCTGGGTATGAAAGTGGTTAGGTCCCACGATCGTGACATAGGGTCTTCTGCTGCATTACCAGTCCAAATTTCAGTACTCCACTATTCCGAGCCTATTTTACCTGCAAACACCAAAAATATCCACATAGAAAGACCCTCACACTTGCAAATATTCACCGTTTTAAGCATAAAAAGTGTCGTAAGTTCACAACACATCAACACCCTCAACTTAAAACACTTTCATGTCCTTAGGAAAACAAAACACAACTATACTATCATGACGCTTAACCAAGAAAACACTAAGATCACTAGGGCAGTCAAATGTTCACAAAATCAGTTTCAGCATTCATTCCCAAAAATTCAAGTCAATACCCACCAGTAGCATTAAAACTCAACAAACGTTGTGTACATAAAAATCATCAACCATAAGACAATGGGATCAAGAAATGACATCACATTATCAACAAACAAACCCATCACTTAAATGAATGACACTACCCAAATAACTAGTAACCACAATACAACCCCTATGCCCTCATAACAAAGAAGTCCCTAGTACTCTCAATTTGCAATAAATGACAATGTTGGGACTGAATCAAATCTCTCAATCTCACAAAGAAGTCCAACAGTAAGCATTTGATACCATAGGCTTGCCTTTATTTTCTACGCCTTAGTTTTCAGACAGTCGGATTAGGATCACTATAGGAGTTTTATTGGCTTGTAATGTAGGCTTGGGGACGGGTATGGTATATATAGGATACAGTGACTTATTCCTCCTTGGCACTACACTATATTTGGTAACACTTTTCCTAGTTTCTTTTATTCTCTTCCATGTTTCCAACTTTTCGGACCTCGGGTGTGGTTTTTATATTCACAACTTCCTCTTCTTGTTTTTATTCTTTTCTTTTCATTTTTTTCATTATTTTACCGCACCCGAACCCTTTTTCATTTTACTAACTCATTCTTCATACCCAATCTTTTTACGCACCCCTACAATAGCCACCCTGAACTTAAGAGATTTGCTTGAGTTGAGGTACACAGTATCCAAGGAGGGACCATGGCCAAGGTTCATTATATACGATTGGAAAGGTGAATAGGCTAGTTCAATTAAAAGGTCTATTTAGGCTCAAACCGAGATCAAGGGATATCACATTTAATTGGAAGGATTTTAGGCATTTTAGTTGAGTAAATCAAGAATGACCTATGATCCTTTCCTAACCTTCTATCTTACGACTGTAGCGAGACTAACCGGGCAAGTTCTAGATTGCACACACACTCTGACTATGTATTCAGTCACTACCTACTCGGTTTATGCATGCTAGGCTATGGTTGTCAAGTCCATAATCCTAATGCCATTACGAGATACACATTGGTTATAATCTAGATAAGTACACACACAACACAAAAATTCAAAAATTTAGGAGGGGTATCATTTAAACGAATCAAAAAAAAATTGCATGCTCTTTTTATTCAACTGTACCAAGTTTTCTTAATTTTCTCTCAATTACACAAAAAACAACAAAATAACACCAAACCAACAAAAGCACAAAATAAACCTCTAGATCTGCCAGTTCTAACTAAGCTAGCACAGTCGAGGGAAAAGAAACACGATAACAAAAACCCTCGGTTGTGGTAGTCCCCCACCCCCAACTTGTAAACCATATGTCCCCATTGCACGACATATCTAGAAAATGTAAAAAAAAAGGTAAGGGACATACCTAGGGCCTACTAAATGCCGGTAGTACTCTCATCAGTATGGGTCACAGATAGGATCCTTCCAGTAACCTTTGCTCTTGTTGGCTTAGCTGTGGCCGGGGCACTCTCTAATAGGTGGGCATCGGTGGAGGCTGGTGTACTTAATGAAGTCACGGGGGTGGTCTCTACACCTCTACAGGATTTGTACAGATGATACATCGCTGGCGAGGATCTTTCATTGCAGTAAAAGCCACTATGGCCGCAAGGCTCTATAGGAGTGAAGCTGCAGTGACATAAAAAGCTCCACAGGTGCGAGGACTGGTGCATAATTCACCCTCCGCAGGCATGATACTTTTTCCACAGAAGTGACCGTCCCTGGTTCCCTCAGTCTCCACTACTACTACCAAGGCTCTGCAGGAGCGAGACAAACTTTACAGGAGCGGATCCATCAGATACAACACCATCAGTTAACCAAGCTAAACAACCCAAGTCCTGAATGACTACTCCAAACTCATTTAAAACCCCGAGAAAGCAAATTGAGTATCCTACCCAACTGGAAGCAACATTCTAAACTTAATCGAACTATCAAAATAGACAACTAGGGTCGTCTCGACAGAATATTGACAAAAGTCAACCCTTAGCTTAAATTCTAAAAATCCTAACCAAACACCCAAAATGAGTCCAAATGCCTCGGGACCAAAAACCTAAGGTCCCACTAGCCTAAAAACCACCATTCAGACCTAATGGAATAGGCGAAATCCCATAACGTGTGCGTATTCTACAAATGATGACTAAAGTCAACCATTACCAAGTTCGAAGGCTTCATAATTGAAAAACTCTCCTAATTCCAACTAAAACTCAGAGAACTGTGCAAACCATTACCGAAGACCAAGAACACCCTATAAAAGCTACGAGAAGGGTTAAAGGTTAGCCTGATACACTAAGCTCCCGCTATGCGCAGGGTCCGAGGAAGTGCCCGACCACAAGGATCTATTGTACGCAGCCTCACCTTACATTTCTGTAAGGGGCTGTTTCCAACGCTTAAAGCCGTGACCTCCCGGTCACATGGCAGCAAATTTACCAGTTACTCCAAGGATCCCCTTCAGCTACGGGAAGGGTTGGATAGGGAAAATGCACAAAAATGCAAAAATGACTAGGAGGGTCATTGTCTATCAACTAATAAAACAAACTTTTATCCTCAAAAGTTAAAAGATAGAAATTACCTGAATGCCCAAAAAGTTAAGGATATCTGACCTGTATGCCCAGCTCATTCTACCATGTAGCCTCCTCAACTGGACAATGCCTCCACTAAACTTTCATCAATGTAGTCTCCTTAATTAGAACTCAACTTCTGAGTCTGTTGATCTAGAATAGAAATAGGCTCCTCCTTGAAGTTAAACTCTGATCTAACTAAACCAAATCTCAATGAAGCATGTGAGACTCATCTGGTAGATAACTCTGCAACATTGATACATGAAAGGCAGGGTGAACACCTAAAAGAGTTGTAGGCAGGGTTTACTCATATGCCAGCTCGCTAATGTGCCATAGGATCTTTAAAGGACTGATGAACCTATGCCTTTCTTCTCGAACCTCATCAATCCCTTTATGGGTGATACCTGACCAAACACTTTCTCCCTTCCATAAACTCTAAGTCTCAAACTCTCTGATCAACATAGCTTTTCTGTCTAATCTGAGCCATATGAATCCTCTCCTAAATCAATTGTACCTATACATAGAATCAAGAACAAGTCGGTGTCCCAATGTTTAACCTCAAACACATCAAACCAGCCTACCAGAGACCTACACCTCCTACTATACATCTCTTCAAATAGAGCCATCTGAATGCTAGAATAGTTATTGTTATTGTACGCAAACTCATCTAAATCCAAGAATTGGTCAAACTGACCCCCAAAATAAATAACGTATGCTTGAAGCATATCCTTCAAAACCTGAATAGTCCACTCAGACTGACCATCAGTCTGTTTGTAAAAAGTGGTGTTAAGCTCAACACGGGTACGCAACTACCTCTGTATCGACCTCCAAAATCATGAAGTGAACTGAGTACCATAGTCAGAATGATAGAAGTAGGTACCTTATGCAAATGAACTATCTCTCGAATGTAGATCTAAGCCAACCTCTCGGAGCTATATGAAGTCTGAGCTAGCAGGAGGTGGGCAGACTTGGTCAACCAATCCATGATGACCCAACTAACATAAATTCTCCATAAAGTATGTGGCAATCCTACCAAGAAATCCATAGCTATCCGCACCTAAGGTCAAACCACCTGGCCTTTAGTGCTCATTCTTCTCCTGCTGATAGTTCAAACACCGAGACATAAACTCTATAATATCTTATTTTATCCCACACCACAATAATGCTGCCTTAAGTTATGATACACTTTCACTACCTCCAGATGAATAAAATACCTAGAATAATGAGGCTCCTTCATAATAAGTCTGACAAAGTCACCAACTTTAGGAACACAAATACGACCCTCGATCATCAACTCACCCTCCAGATCTATGGTCTCCTTCCAAGCATCACCACTTAACACTTTATCTCAAATTATCCTCAACTTATCATCCTCAAACAATTGTGCCCAAATCTATTATAATAACATAGATCCAGCCTCCACACAAGCAAAAACTTGCCCGGGCTTAGAAAGATCAAGTCTCATAAATTGATTGGCTAAGGACTAGATGTCAATATCCAAAGGTCTCTCCTAAGCTAAGGGAAAAACCAAATGCTACATACTCACTGCCTTCCAGCTCTTGGCATCTGCTATGATATTTACCTTGCCCAGATAATAGATAATCGAGATATCATAGTCCTTAAGCAACTCTAACCACATACGCTGTCTTAAATTAAGGCTAGGCTGAACATGAGTTGTAGGATATAATGATCAGTTAAAATATCACAATAAAGGCCATACAAGCAGTGACTCCAAATATTCAACACAAAAGACTATCACTGCCAACTCCCAATTATAAGTGGGGTAGTTCTTCTAGTGAACCTTCTACTACCTAGAAACACAATAACTCTACCCTACTATACCAATGCACACCCTAAGCTAACTTTAAAAGCATCATAATACACAATAAATACGTGGCCCACAGCAACAAGAGTCAGAATCAAAGTTAAAGTCAATATGACCTTGAACTTCAGAAAGCTAATCTTACACTTATCAAACCACTAGAAAGGGTCATTCATCTGAGTTAATCTAGTCAATGTTGATGCAATCAAAGAAAACCCCTCCATAAACCCTCTATAGTATCTTGCTAACAAAATGAAACTCTAAACCTCAATAGAATAAGTGGGCCTAGCCCAATCACAAACTACCTCAATCTTTGCTAGATCCACCATAATCTCATCCTTGGATAGCATATTTTCTAAGAATGCTATGGAATCAAACCAGAACTCTCACTTAGATAACATGACATACAACTATCGCTCCCACAATGTTTGAAGCACAACCCTCAAATATTACTCATGCTCTTTCCTATTCCTCAAGTAGACAAAAATTTCATCAATGAATATAATCATAAATTAGTCCAAATAAGGCCTGAATACAGTATTCATCAATCATAACACCCTCAGAAATGATATAACTCCCTTCAACATGTGACTAATAGTACCTTTTCACACTAACTATATGATACCATGCTAATCAAGGTAACAGTCTTGGCAAAACTATTCAAGATAACATAGTGGGGGGAAGGGGGGGGGGGCAACCATCCATATCTAGAATTATGTCAAAATATACCATATCTAAGATGATGAGATCTACCCAAGTATCTTACCCTAAAATAGTCACCATAATAGATTGATACACTTAATACAATACTAAAGAATCACATACTGGAATAGATAAACACATAGGTATAACCAACGACTCACAAAATAATTCTAAACGAGCAGCAAAATAGATAGACACATACGAGTAAGTATATCCCTGATCAAATAATACAAAAGATGGCCAATGACAAACTAAAATAGTACCTGTAATCGACTGCATCTAAAGCCTTAGTCTTTAACCTACAAGAATAGCATAAAAATGGCCATATATGCTTACGAACTGAGCTTCCACATGACTACCTATTTGTCCTAGATAAGATGCTCCTCTAGAAACTTGGGGACCATTTCTATTACCTTGTATACCACCCTTAGCTGGTGGCGCAAGAGCCTTGAGGGCCTAAACCTACTGACCCTATTGTAACCTACCTTGTCCTAGTCTGGGACACTCCCTAGGCAAAATCCCCAACTCGTACGATTATATGTTATTAGGGTTATAAATTATCTAACTTCTTTTTATTCTTAGTTAAAACTTTTACTGGTTTCAAATATTAATCCATGACATAGTATCTTAATCTACAAACTCGAAAGTGTGAGTTAGGATTTGGTAAAAGAAGCTTTACTTGATTTGAGGTGCTAAATTTTGTTTTGATGAATTCATATTAGAAATAATATGATTTACTTTGAAAATTAGGTCATTATTATTGTCTAACTCATATAGTTGCATAAGCATCATATATAGATAAATTATTCATGATATTCAGAAGAGGCTGAGTGATAGTACAAGAGTTTGAGTGCATATATGTAACTCAAAGTAGCTGTAGTTATGATTACCAACAAATAAAGCAATCCATAATCGGGACACAATCTTATGTTTTAGTATGATAAGTTTTGCATCTTGATTACTCTTAGCATATTTACTTTCTACAATTTACTTTTAGATTTTATCCTGCTAAAACTTTAATGGAATGGAATTTGACTATAAAACTAGTAGTTATACAAATAGTATGTCTTTAAAAGTTTTCCCATATTCCCTAAGAATTAGACCACACAAAAGTTGGATTACTATTATTGCATATGATCATGTTACATCATTTCGTAATGTATCTTAAGTGGATCATCTAATAGATCTATGGCTTGAGTGAATATTTTGTCCATATCTCCAGCCTCATTATTTTCTACTGATTGGTTTACTGGATCTAACCACAAGTAAAACTTTTAAAGTAATATTGTACCAAAAAATATGTGATCAACTGATTTGATCAGTAGCTGTCTATAGATTTCCCATGCTCATGTTAGTTGTTGCCCTGCCATTTGTTGGAAATAGAAAATTGTCTCTCAGCTCTACTTTTCTGTTCAAAGGGAACCACTTTTTGTAAAATTTTCACCAACTCCTTTTAAGTGTGGATTGGGTTTGGTGGTAGCCTATGGTACCATGCTCAAACCACTTCCACAAGAGATTAGTTGAAGATACATAATTTTATGGTCTCTTTAGAAGTTTGGTCTGGCTTATGCAATGTACAGCCCCCAAGAAGTTTTCCAAGTACTCATGAGGATCATCGTTAATTAAATGACAGAACAGTCCCTCAACTTTGAGTATTATATAAATGGTGGAGTTGATTTTGATATTTTCATTTTCACCTTGGGGTTTCACAAGTGAATTTGCATTTAGAATTATATCGGTTGGAATTTTAGATGCAATTTACTGCAGGTGGTTTATCCTCTACAATCATCTACTCTTTCGGGTCATCCATATCACTGGTCCACAAACAATACAAAGAAAAATTTAATAGAAAAGAATGACTTAATCAAGTAGTTACCAATAGTAAAACATTTTTACCAATTCCCCAGCAATAGAGCCAATTTTGGATACGCTTAAGATACTCTAACGTGATCACATGCATAATAGTAACCCAACTAGGGCAGGGTCAAATAAAAAAAAATAGATGGGAGAATGTAGAGAGGTTGTAGAAAGTAAATAAGATTGTAAAATTTATGAGCTTGACACACTAAGATTGTGTCCGCATAATAGATTACTTTATTCGTCATTAATCATGCAACTACATATACTTTAGTTTACAATATGCACACAATATGTTGAACAATCACTCAGCCTCTTCTAATTGTCATGAATGATTTATCTACGTATGATGCTTCTGTAACTATATTAGTTATTGAAAAATAGTAACAATCAATTATGTCAAGTAAATCCTATTGTTCCTAATATAAAGTTATCAAAGGAAGGTTAACACCTCGAGTTATTGCAAAGTGCTCTTCCAAGTCTAAAAGTTAAGATATTATGGTGTAAGTTAATATTTTCAAGCACTAAACTTGTTAAATAAGAACAAAAGTAAAGTTTGATATCTTATAATTCTAGTAACATGCAATCACTAAAAAAACTTATGAACTGTACAATCTCATTTGGTTTCACAACCTCAGTTGAGGATTTTGCTACTCATACTCAAAGGAAAATAACAAGAATATAAATAAATATTTTGCATAAACTTACTATGATGATTGAAAGCTTGAAAGTATATGATGAACTTCGTATGAGAAGTAAGGAGAAAAAATGGACTACAAAACTACTACTAAACTAAAATTATGAAAATTATTGACTCTTTACAATTGAAACCTAACATATCTATTTATAATGGTGCAAGAAGCTTGAATCCTAAAAATATCAAATTTGTCCGCCGACATGGTTCACAAACCAATCCATGACCTTCAAGTGATTTATAGTCCATAAATTATCTTTGAACCGTCGTTGATTGCCTTTTATATTTTATTAGATTCACCTCATGTATTTTACTCAGGGGTCATGAATCACTTCACGGTCCGCATCTTTTCGTTGCATGTTCCCTTATAGTTCTGGTCTTTCTTTGTCAAGTACAAGTGATCATTTAGTTCTATGACTGACTTTTGATTCATATTTTTTCCATCTTCTGAAGGGTCCTGGTTGAAATTATTTTTGATGTTTTCCATGATCTTATTTGTGATCCATCAACTTATCTACGGTGTGCAATGCGACCGTAAATCACCCAAAGTTGGCAATTTGTGTGTTTTCCATCTTTTGGATATTTAGACATGGAAAACCCAGAAAACAGTAAACCAACATAACAATACAAGAAAGCGTAGTAAAAAAAGTATCAAAACAACTAAAATATCAAGTAAAGGATATAGACTATGTGTTAATTTCTAGGCACATCAGCCTTCTAGCATTATCTCCAAATAGTTGTACATTTGAGATCCAGATTTCAAATATTCAAATAAACTGAAACATAGCTAAAACTTGGAAATAGTAAACATCTATGGGTAAATAAAACACCCTAAATTTGGCATTGGAATTAAAGAAGTTAGATTATATTTGACCTATTCTCGCCCTTGTACTCAAAATTTAGCTTTTTCTAGAAAATATTGGAAATAATTCGAAGAGTTACGCCAAAAGATGGTACAAAATGGTAGAAGGATAAGAAATAGGTTGTCTTAATTCATAACACGGGTACAAAATTGACCCAGGGTATTTACAAAATATAATTAAAAAAAGATATAAAGTTTTTCAAATAGAATGATCTAAAGAAGTTGTTTTTTTGGGTTTCAGCTGTCAGATCTTTAGTTGTGGTGTCCTCAATTGTCTTAAATATAGTATTTTTGATGGTCGGGTGATGTCATTCCCTAAGCATGGATGAGGGGAACAAGAACTTGAGGACATTAATTATACAAATGGATCCTGATAAGAGATACAACAAGTGAATATGAACAAATAATACAATTGATAAAGTTGTAATTATACAAGTGAGGACCACTGGACAAACTGATACAAGTAATAAATGAGACAAATGACTTCATACATATATATATATATATATATATATATATATATATATATACAAGAAGCCTCTATTAATACAGAATTGGTACAACTATCATATGGTTGGGATAAGGCTCCGACATACCAATACGATAACATATGTACACTAAGAAAAGGAAACTAAGTACATCTTAGCTCTAGGTAGAAGTTGAGCTCACCAAATTTACAGCTAAATAGCAAATGCCTAGCGAGACTGTATGCCAACCCGTACTTTACATCCTCTATCTATGTAAATAAGCATCCCTGTCCATAGGGACATGAGTACATATAATAAATGTACTTATATGCAAAGTATACAAAATAACAAGTCAATAAGCAAGTATGAGCAGATTAATAAGATATCAAATATGAGCAAAGGAAGACATGCAAATATTGGAACCACTTTATAAAATAGTAAACCAAAATTTTACCTTATTAAATCATATTCAGATGTATTTATGTTGTTCATTAGAAACTGGACAAGTAATAGCTTATACATGTGAAACACAATATCTTGTATCACTTTGAATGATCGAGTGAATGGATAAGCCTCTAGGGCAATATTGATCACATGAATGACATTTGCTATCATTTATTTATGAAAACCATTTCAAATAATCCAATCTCATAAGACTTATAGCACATAAAGGTATTCCTATAAAGGGTCACAAGTGTAGGTCAACCCATGGGTAAGTACGTCATAAATGGGTCATCAAGTGAAATAATAGAACATGCATCATGTTCCTATTAATCAAACGTACAAGTGAGTAGCACTACAATGGGTAGGTATGGTATGCATGGACAATAAGTGAGTGTAACGGTCTCAACCCCATGCACGAGATCAACATTTCTTCAAAGTCAAGTGAACACATATCTACCCCACTTTACTTTTTGGGAAAGTAATCAAATAAATCCATAAGGTATATACTAGTGAATCATGTAACAAGTGAGCCATATAGGAATATTACAAGTGAATTAATGGAACAAGTGCATGAGATTCCTACTAATTTAATATGTATACGATAATAGTTATTTATCAAGTGATCCATTTTTGAACATCTTACGGATTTACCAAGTGAGACATATTGACATTTCAAGTGAATAGAAGTACGACCATGTGATACATATAGATAAATCAAGTGAATTAAAGTACGAATATGTGAGACAATATATACATTTCAAGTGACTATAAGTATGATCATGTGAGACATACAGATACTCAACTTGTAAGGAGTAATGACAAGTCATGAGATTTCATAATCAAGTGGACAAGTAAGACATGGAACATGTGATGACCTATGTATATCAAATGTTTCATATGATGAGAATATATCATGTATCATTTGTACTTCGCTAAACCATATAAGTGAAACAAGTAACATAAGGTTGTGCGTTAATGGCAAAGGAGGTTTTAGCCTTACATACATCAATTCGGGAAAACTATGACATGTCAAACTTCAATTTGAAGAAATTTTTTTTATCAATATAAAATGAAATGCATAAAAGTTGTATAAATGACTAATCAAAATTCTCACATCACATAAAAAATTAGCCTAATAGTAGCTGAGTGACAAGGTCATAAACTTTCCAATTCAACAGTATTCTTACACACTTTCTGCCACTTTAGCCATTTACATGAAACAAACTTCTCATGAGGTATTATGAAACTTCCTAGAATTCACAATAAACATATATATAAAATATTTTACATGTTTCTTGCTAACCTAAAATGGAACATAAGCTAGTAACAAGCAGTAAAAATGTACAACCCACTATTTTGATAGTGCATCACCACACCCTTCTACCCAGCTTATACTAATATCATACTACTTCATAAGAGTTAGAAAACACTCCCCCAAATTCATACCATATAAGACAGCCCTTAATAAGCTCACACAAATACATAAAAATTGAAGTTACAACTTTTGATCACCATCCTGTGAGTTCAATAATCAAATGTGTTAAAAACAATCAAATGAGCTTATAAAAAGATATGAGGCAACATATTACCTTAGATGTACCAAAAACTTTCTTTCTTTCTTTTCTACCCTTTAAAGTTTCCAACAAATACTAGAATTAGAGAGAAAACTCATCATAAATACAACATTATAACAAGGTGGAGAAACTCAGACTTAAAACTCAAAACTCTTACCATAAACTTTAGAAAAAGGGATGGCATTGTGGATTCTAACGTGGAGATAATATATACTCCTTTCACAACTTTTTGCCCATATTTATACTTTGATTAAGGAAAATCTAGCTCAATAATATTAATTTATGCCCAATTCCATATTTTAGCACTTATGCAAGGTGTTTTGTGTAATATAGGTGAAATTCTCAAAAATGATTAAGTATGGATTTTATAGAAGTGAAAAATCAAGCTCACAAAAGTTTTGACCCTACAAAAAAAATTCCAAAGTAAAGCAAATTTTCCCTCATTTTTTGAGAGCTTGCCTAGTGAATCCATAGCACGACAGAGGAGCTCACGAGGCGTGGCAGGGTAAACAAGGCCAAAGGTATTCTTTTTTACCTGTATGACTTGAAGGTCCCTTTCTGGTATTTTTAAATACTATAAAATACCCCCTCCTAGGTTACTTTTAGAGGAAAGGTATGTTGTGGAGGCATAGAAAAAGGGGAAAACTCAATTTTTCTAGGGTTTCTCTAGGTACCTCTTTCTTCATCGTAATGCTTTATTTTATTAACAATATAGGCCTAGTATATTTTAGTAGGTGAATCACCTACTTGGACTTTGTATTATCCTTCCTCTCTTTATATGTACCATTTGTTTTAAGTATATGTGTCACCTACTTTGACTAGAAGTCAATAACTTTCCTTAAGCATGTGGGTCATCCTCGTTAGGCAAGTAGGATGTGTAAGCAAGTAGCTAAAGTACATATCTCAATAATGTATGATGTCAAACAAGAAGAAATCCTAAACAAGTAGGTGAAGTACATAGGCAAAGGTTTATCGAGACCAACTAGTCATGAGTTGTCCATGGTAAAATATGCATAACTTCTTTTATTGAGTTAGCATTAACAAGTGTTTGATTTTATGGAAACTAGACTCATAGATATTTAATTTGATATGTCATTCAAACCCTAACTCTTTATATCCTAGGATATACGCTTCTTCAAAGTTTGACCTTATACAACTCGCTTAGAATAGAATTCCCCTTATGTCACTTATAGTAAAACTTGTACAAAAACTCTTTTAACTAACTAAGTCTTATCTTAACTCAAGTTTACACTAGAAATATCTTAGTCTTTACTCTTAAACACAACATTGATATCCCGAATTCAATTATATTTAATGATATAGAACTAATCATACTTTGTCTTGGGGCTATAAGATATTACAGGTGAGTTGTTGTGAAGAACATGCCAAAGTATTCTCTTCATCTTCAACTTCATGTTCTTAATCAATAGATTCATTATACTTGTACTAGTTCCAAATGAACTACTGGTATATTCCAGAGGTGAGTTAAGCAAGTTGCCCTACGATGTTTTCTAAAGCATAAGCTTTGGAAATTTGGTCATTTATGTTATTAATATTGGCTTGAGCATTCTCCAAAGTTTTTTTGTAAATTTTCTAGAAATAATAGTTCTTCTCCATCATGAACCAGTCCTTTTCCTCAGCAAACTCACCATGAGTTTTGTCATTAAGGGCCTATAATGCCATATTCTCATCTTTTACCACTTTAAGGGACTTACCCTAATTATTTATAGCATCAGTATGTTGTTGGGATTGGGATAAGACCCGTGCTAGAGTTACCACTACAGAAGCCTATTACTCGCCCTTAGATTATAACTAGTAGGGTTTGAACCTTCTCTTCTAGATTGGACTCCTGATGTTGGGAATATTTACACTTATTTTAGCCATACTTTTTCCATGTTTATATTTTTTCTTGAGGAAAATTAATCATAATACCCCTAATTTATACATATTACCATTTTTTGGAACTTATATAAGGTGTTTATTTGCATTGTAGGTGCAAATAACAAAAATTGTCCAAGTACATAGTACAAAGACTAAGGTGAAGAGGGTTTGAAATTCACCCCTCTGTAAAGTTTTGCACCATATAGGTGCAATTGCAAGGTGAGTAGAAGGAGCTCACGGTGTAAAGGCCACAGTGAAGCTCCTTGCTTTGCCCCATGAGAAGCCACAAATATGGGGAAAGTTTCCCCCTTTTTCCTAATCCAACTTGGAGGGACCTTCTAGGTGTTTTTAAATTTTATAAATACCCATCCTTAGTCATTTTTAGAGGAGTATGAATGTTGTAAATGCACTGGGCAAGACCAAAGACTAAATTCTCTTAGGGTTACTTCTTTATCTTTTTACTTAGAATTATTCTTGTTGTTACATGAATTATAGCTTTTGTACTCAGATTATGAGTTGCTAGAATACCTCTTTATGTTAGCTATAGTATGAATATTATATTCTATATATAGATTGTTATTGCAGATTTCTACCATCAAAGTTTTGTTCTCTCAATCTTATTCTTAGTATTCTATTAATTCGTGACCAATAGGATAATAGATGGTTTCTAGTGGAACTCGATGAATGAAAGTTAGGAATATAATATGGATTAAGGAGAGTAAGATGCATCTGTAGATGGATTTGCAGCTAGGATGAAAATCATACCTAGTTTCTGTTACTTGTCTCAAATATAGGAAGATGTATAAATAAATTTGGATTAGTTATGTAACACCCCGTACTTTATAACCTCACTTGATACCTTGGGATCATATCTACATAGGTGTTGAGATGCCATGCATATGTTTTTTATAGTGTTATTGGTGAAACATTTGATATCGGATGTAACATGTGCGATTAGATCGTCGTAGGAGGTGTGTTGTGATTTCGTGGAGCATTTGGCCAAGAACTCGTACACATTCTAACCTCATTTGGTGACTTTAAGTCATGTTTACTTGATGGTTAATATCACTAAGTAAGTATTTGGTAGTGTTTGGATAAAGGATTGGACGATACGAAAACGTCGGATTAGTGGCCGGCAATTTCAGCAAAATGCTGAAACTTGCGCCACTACCCTATTTCAGAGGTGTGGAGTAAGACACCAGCCTACAGAAAATTCAGAGAAGGCCCAAAACTTGCGCCACTACCCTGTTTCAGGGGGTGTGGCACAAGGCACAAAAGTATGCCCTTTCCGGCATCGTTTCGTAACGCAATTCTACGACGATTTCTCGATGGTTTCTTTTGGTTCTTTGGAGTTATTTGAGCATTGTTAAATCTTCAAACACTTCAATATACTCCTACATACTCCTACATGATCAAATCATGAAATGTGAATAGTGATCCAAAATGTCCAATGAAACCAAGGGCGACTAGAATGCCTATTTTTGCGATCGAAAGGACGAATGAGAATCTTTTAAGAGGATGTTGTCGTGACATTATAGAAATATGTAAACATGAGATATATGGTGAATAATAAATGAAATCTTTGGGTTGCATGGATATGTATTATTGGGCCCAAAATTAGGCCCAAATGGGATTAAAAGACTTGGCCCAAAGAGGAAATGACCCATTCTTGCAATAATTGACCAATTGAACATATACCTTAATGCCACATGGAACTAAGAATGACCTTGGGTCTATATAAAGTCCCCAACATCAGATTTTATTATCAAAAGCTCTCATAACTTTTGGATATTTTCTTAAAACATTTCTCTCTTTTCCAAACCCTAAGGCAAATAATCCCTTTGAACTCCTTGGACAAGATCAACATATTCCAAGCCTTGGTAAGTATTTATCCTCATGGATTAACATATTATATGCATGGGAGATTATGTATATTATGCTAGTGGTGTTGGCAAAGTGATGAATAGTGTATTTTGCTTTTGGTGTAAGATATACTATCTTGGTGAATTGAACTTGAATTAGGCCTTGTGCCTTTGATGAAAAAGCATGGTATGGACAAAATATGAACATGTATGGTGTTATTTTTGGCATTAAATTTGTTCTTGTCAAAAAGTGGAAATTATGGGATTTTGGCCGATATGTGTTATGAGTTGAATTAAGGTGCTTTGATGGCTTATTTGGGATGTGTTAAGGATAAGAAAGTGTAAAGGAGAAGTATTGTGGTGAAATGTGTTGATTTTTATGTATTGGTCAATGTTGGGAATATTATGGAATTTTTGGAATAATAGTATGATCAATGGTTTTGTCAAGGGGAAATGACATGTTTAAAGCCAAACATGTAATTCATTGACATGGTATGCATTTGTAAAGTAATTGGTGGTTAATGTGAATTTCGTTATATATTTGTAGAGTGACACATAAAGAAGGAGCGGGCTTATTGTATACGCATCTAAAGTTGTATATTCGTATTGCGAATCCAAGGTATGTAAGGTTACTTTGTCCGTATCTTTCTGCGGCAAATAGTGTCCATATTGACATGTCACTAGTTCTATCCCAAAATGTGCTAAGGTATCCGATATCCGTTTATCACTAGCCATTGTCATATATTTTCTACTCATGGATCATTTGTGAATCTCATGTCTCATATTCATGGTTCATGTTCCGAAAGCTCAAATAAAGTTACGTACCAATATTCCAATAGTGCCTATACTTGTGTCTCTTGTTCATGGATTATTGCCCAATGGTTCCAATGGTATCATGGTGTTAGTAATGTTATATTTCTCATTGATATTTATTCATATGTCCTTCACTCATTGGTCAATGATTCAAAGTTTCCAACAATGTTGTGTTCCAAAGTTCCAAAGTGATGTTTTGACTATCAAAGTATCAATCTCAAAGTAATGAACAAAGTAATGCAAATGTGGTCAATGATCAAGTACGGGTGGCAAGTCTAGGGGCGTAAGCCTAGCTCGACTCGATCCCGAGATTTGGATTTATGGGTGGCAAGTCTAGGGGCGTAAGCCTAGCTCGACTCGATCCCGAGATTTGGATTTATGGGTGGCAAGTCTAGGGGCGTAAGCCTAGCTCGACTCGATCCCAAGGGTGGCAAGTCTAGGGGCATAAGCCTAGCTCGACTCGATCCCTATATGATGATATGAAAGACCCACTGATCAGTCGGGGCCCGGGTACATTGTGATATGTAATGGCATGTGAGCATTGAGATAAAGAAAGTAATGAAAATAATGAAAGCAATCCACATGGTTTCCAAAGCGTTACATGGTGACTTATTCACATTGAGTATTCATATGTTTTGAGTTCATTGACATATTCATTGAAATATTCACGTGTTGTATAGTTTCATCTGAGCCTTGCATACTCAGTACTTATTTTGTACTGACCCCTCTCGGGGAATTTACCTTACTTGCTGCAGGCGCAGGTCCCAGTAGGCCTCCTCAGTAGATTGCCAGTGTTAGAGGCTCTTTGGTGAGCTCCAGCTCATTCGGGGCTTCTCCGAGTCAGAGTGTATATATTTTTTGGTATTGTACATAATGTGTAAAGCGGGGACTTGTCCCGACTTATGGTTTATTTTGGTCAATGCTCTTGTTAGAGGCTTTTGTAGACCGATGTGGGTGTAATAGTGTAAAAGACACATGTTGTTTTGACTGGATGGCCTCAACGGCCAAGTTTCATATGTATGCCTAAATATGTCCCATGTTCTCCTTTCGTAATATTATGCAATGGTGGTTATGAAAATTATATGCATATGATTGAGCATAGGCAAAGGTTGGTTCTCTCGGGCCTTATCGGCTACGGGTGCCAATCATGTCTCGATGGGATTCGGGGCGTGACAAAAGTGGTATCAGAGCAGTCAGTCTAAGGATGTCTACAAAGCCGTGTCTGAGTAGAGTCTTATGTATCGATGTGTTGTGCACCACATTTATACGTAGGAGGCTACGAGATATTTAGGATGTTGTTTCTTTCCTTCAGTCTAGATCGTGCAATAGAGCCAATGTTGTCAGTTGCATTGTATCTGATCTTGGTCATTATTTTTCTCTGGTATAGTCAAAATGCCAAACACTAGAAGAGGAAGAGGAAAAGGTAAAAGTAAGCTGATAGATAGAGTTGCTGACGGAACAAGTAGACCACCACCTGACCAAGTTGATCAAGGTGGGGCTGAAACTGAGTTCGCAACGCGAGCTTCTTCTACTTCTTCATCTCCAGAAGAGCTGAGAAGAAGGGAAGTGCTCGTGGAACCACCGACAAATGCCACAGATCAGGATCTTAGGAATGCTGTACAGATGTTGACACAGTTAGTGGCGGTACAAAGCCAGGGAAGAGCTGGTGCAATGGCACATAATGATGATGCGGCTAGAGTAGCCAGTCGCAGAACACAGGATTTCCTCAAATTGGACCCTCCTATTTTCACAGGGGCAGATCCGAAAGCAGATCCACAGGACTTCGTGGATCAAATTCAGAGGGCATTGGAAGTTATGCATGTGACAGGGATAGAAACAGTGGAACTTGCCGCGTACAGGTTGAAAGGAGAAGCAATATTGTGGTATGAAGATTGGAAGAAATCCCGTGACATTGGTGCAGATTCACCGACATGGGAAGAGTTTAAAGTGGCCTTCCTCGATCATTATCTTCCATATGAGGTTCGGGAAGCACGTGCAGATCAGTTCCTGAATTTGCGTCAAGGAAATATGAGTGTTCGGGAATATAGTTTGCAATTTAATTCCTTGGCTCGATATGCGCCAAATGTTGTGGCTACGATGACAGACAGGGTCCATAGATATGTGGACAGACTAGAGCCATACTTGGTAAGAGATTGCACTATTGCGGCCTTGAATAGGGACATGGACATTGCTCGCATACAAGCCTTCGCCCAGAAAATGGAAGATCAACGACAGAGACGAAGGGTACATGAATTTGATAGGGGACAGTCCAAAAGGGCTAGACCTATGGGACCACCTATGATGTCCCAAGGAGGATCTAGGCCCCGCATGTTTCCTAGACCACCTAGACCGTCGTTCTCTTATTCCACAGGTGGTGCTTATTCGCAGTCTCGAGGGTTTAGAGGTGGTTCAGCTGGGCAGAGTAGTGGGGGTCATGGATCACAGGCAGCAGGTTTTCCTCGTCAGCAGTGTCCGCACTGCGGGCGTATGCACACAGGTCCATGTCGGACAGGGATGAATGTCTGCTTTTGGTGTGGTATGCCGGGACATATAGCGAGAGAATGTCCACAGCGGAGCATGGGTGGTATAGCACGACCAGCTGGGTCGGCTGTTGCATTTTCAGCATCGGTTCCTTCACAGGGACGAGGGGTGCAGCCTATTGGTCGAGGTAGAGGTGCCAGAGGAGCAGCCAGTACTGGCGGGGTCCAGAATCGTACTTATGCTTTGGTGGACCGCCAGAATTCAGAGGCTTCCCCAGATGTTGTCACAGGTACATTATCCATATTCTCACATAATGTATATGCACTACTTGACCCAGGTTCTACATTTTCCTATGTTACTCCATTGGTTGCTGCCAAATTTGCAAAGGCACCGGAATTATTAATTAAATCAATTGAAGTGTCTACACCGGTTGGTGAATATATTATTGCAAAGAGAGTGTATCGTAACTGTGTGGTAACTGTGTGTGGTCATGATACGTTGGCCGATCTCATTGAATTGGACATGGTGGATTTTGATGTAATTATGGGAATGGATTGGTTGGCCTCTTGTTATGCTACGGTAGATTGCCGGGTCAAGAAGGTGCAATTTTGTTTTCCGCAGGAGAATGTTCTTGAATGGCAGGGTAATGTAGAGGCACCACGAGGGAGATTTATTTCCTATTTGAAAGCCAGAAAAATGATTGCCAAGGGATACGTATGTCATTTGGTACGAGTGAAAGATAATGATGTGGAACCAGTAACTCCACAGTCAGTACCGGTAGTCAATGAATTTCTTGATGTATTTCCAGAGGATCTTCCAGGTTTACCCCCAGAACGAGAAGTGGAATTCGGCATTGATGTGATTCCAGGCACTCAGCCTATTTTTATCCCTCCATATAGAATGGCTCCAGCGGAACTGCGTGAATTGAAGGAGCAGTTGAAAGATTTGCTGGATAAAGGCTTCATTAGGCCTAGTATGTCCCCGTGGGGTGCACCGGTATTATTTGTGCGAAACAAAGATGGCACCTTGAGAATGTGCATCGACTATCGGCAACTGAATAAAGTAACGATCAAGAATAAATACCCTCTTCCTCTCATTGATGATTTGTTTGATCAGTTACAGGGTGCCAGGTGTTTTTCAAAAATTGACTTGAGGTCGGGTTACCATCAAGTCAGAGTTAGAGAAGAATATGTACCCAAGACAGCTTTCCGAACACGGTATGGCCATTATGAATTTTTAGTTATGTCATTTGGGCTAACAAATGCACCGGCTATGTTTATGGATTTGATGAACAGAGTGTTCAAGCCATTCCTAGACTTGTTCGTGACAGTATTTATAGATGACATCCTTGTTTATTCAAGATCACCAGAAGACCATGCTTATCACTTACGGCAAGTGTTGTAAATTCTCCGTGAGCGTAAGTTGTATGCAAAATTCTCCAAATGTGAGTTTTGGTTGAAATCAGTTGCGTTCTTGGGTCACATTGTATCAGATGAAGGTATACAGGTTGATACCCAAAAGATTGAAGCAGTGAAAAACTGGCCAAGACCTACGACACCCATAGAGATTCGCAGTTTTCTTGGTTTGGCAGGTTATTGCCGAAGATTTGTAGAAGGGTTTGCGTCTATTGCAGCACCATTAACAAAGTTAACTCACAAGGCAATTAAATTTCAATGGAATGATGCATGTGAAAGAGGGTTTCAAAAATTGAAAGATAAGTTGACTTCCACACCAGTGTTAGTACTTCCTGAAGGTACAGAGGGCTATGCAGTGTATTGTGATGCTTCCGGGATTGGTCTCGGATGTGTGTTGATGCAGTATGGTAGGGTGATAGCATATGCCTCACGACAGTTGCGGCCACATGAGAAAAACTATCCCACACATGATCTTGAATTGGCAGCGGTAGTTTTTGCTTTAAAGATATAGCGTCATTATTTATATGGGGTTCATGTTGACATCTATACGGACCACAAAAGCTTGCAATATCTTTTTAAGCAGAAGGAACTCAATTTGAGGCAACGAAGGTGGTTAGAGCTTTTAAAAGACTATGACATTGATATTCTTTATCACCCAGGCAAAGCAAATGTAGTAGCTGATGCATTGAGCCATAAGGCAGTAGAAAGCACTAGTGGTCAGTTGAATGAAAAGCGTGAGATGATCAAAGACTTGAATCAATTGGCCAGCTTGGGAGTTCGCCTTATTGAAACCGCAGATGATAGAGTTATGGTGCAGAATGCAGCAGAATCCTCCTTGATAGCTGAAGTGAAAGAGAAACAGTATGTGGATTCTATTTTATTGCAGCTAAAGGAGAATGTGCAGCAGAACTTAACCAAGGCATTTGATATTACACCGGAAGGGGTGCTTCAATGTCAAGGGAGAATATGTGTACCGGATGTAGATCAGCTGAGGACACGAATAATGACAGAGGCGCACCAGTCGCGCTATTCCATTCATCCAGGTGCTACTAAAATGTACCATGAATTGAAAGAAGTGTATTGGTGGGGCAACATGAAAAAGAACATTGCAGAATTTGTCGCGCAATGCCCAAATTGTCAACAGGTGAAAGTGGAACATCAGAAACTGGGAGGTTACATGCAATGTATCAATCTTCCAGTCTGGAAGTGGGATATGATTAATATGGATTTTATTACGGGCTTGCCTCGTACATTGCGGAAGTTTGATTCCATATGGGTCATAGTGGACCAACTTACCAAGTCAACTCATTTTCTACCTGTCAAGACGACCTATACAGCTGAGGATTATGCGAAGTTGTATGTGAAAGAGATAGTACGATTGCATGGTATCCCACTTTCTATTATATCAGACAGAGGAGCACAGTTCACAGCACACTTTTGGAAATCTTTTCAGCGGAGTTTGGGTACTTAGGTGAATTTGAGTACGGCTTTCCATCCTCATACTGATGGAAAAGCAGAACGTACTATCCAGACACTTGAAGATATGCTACGAGCATGTACGTTGGATTTTCAAGGTAGTTGGGATGACCATTTGCCTCTTATTGAATTTGCATATAACAATAGCTATCATTCAAGTATTAAAATGGCACCTTATGAAGCCTTGTATGGAAGGAAATGTAGATCACCAATCGGATGGTTTGAAGCAGGTGAAACTGCTTTACTTGGACCAGATATTGTCCACCAAGCCATGGAGAAAGTTAAAGTGATCCAACAACGGTTACAAACGGCTCAAAGTCGTCACAAGTCATATGCCGATGTGAGAAGCAGAGGGCTTGAATTTGCCATAGGTGATTAGGTATTTTTAAAGGTGTCACCGATGAAAGGGGTAATGCAGTTCGGAAAGAAAGGGAAATTAAGTCCACGTTACATAGGCCCCTATGAAGTTATTAGAAGATTTGGGCAAGTCGCATATGAATTAGCCTTACCTCAAGAACTTTCCTCCGTCCATCCGGTCTTTCATGTGTCGATGCTTCGGAAATGCATAGGAGATCCGTCTCGTATTGTTCCCGTAGAGGATATTCAAGTTACAGAGGATCTCACTTATGAAGAGGTGCCCATTTCTATCCTAGATCGACAAGTAAAGAGATTGAGGAATAAAGACATAGCATCCGTAAAAGTCCTTTGGAGAAACCAACAAGTAGAGGAGATCACATGGGAAGCGGAAGAAATGATGAAATCCAAGTATCCCCACTTATTCCAAAGGGACCAAGAAGTTCACAGTGCGGAGGTGGAACAATAACAAGTAAGTATTTAAAAGCATTATGTGAATGTGTATAGGTATGTTAGAGTAAAGATGTATTTGTTGTATATAAGACACTGTTGTTAACATTCGAGGACGAATGTTTCTAAGGGGGGAAGAATGTAACACCCCATACTTTATAACCTCACTTGATACCTTGGGATCATATCTACATAGGTGTTGAGATGCCATGCATATGTGTTTTATAGTGTTATTGGTGAAACATTTGATATCGGACGTAACATGTGCGATTAGATCATCGTAGGAGGTGTGTTGTGATTTCGTGGAGCATTTGGGCAAGAACTCGTACACATTCTAACCTCATTTGGTGACTTTAAGTCATGTTTACTTGATGTTTAAGATCACTAAGTAAGTATTTTGTAGTGTTTGGATAAAGGATTGGACGATACGAAAACGTCGGATTAGTGGCCGGCAATTTCAGCAAAATGCTGAAACTTGCGCCACTACCCTGTTTCAGAGGTGTGGCGCAAGACACCAGCCTGCAGAAAATTCAGAGAAGGCCCAAAACTTGTGCCACTACCCTGTTTCAGGGGGTGTGGCACAAGGCACAAAAGTATGCCCTTTCCGGCATCGTTTCGTAACGCAATTCTACGACGATTTCTCGATGGTTTCTTTTGGTTCTTTGGAGTTATTTGAGCATTGTTAAATCTTCAAACACTTCAATATACTCCTACATACTCCTACATGATCAAATCATGAAATGTGAATAGTGATCCAAAATGTCCAATGAAACCAAGGGCGACTAGAATGCCTATTTTTGCGATCGAAAGGACGAATGAGAATCTTTTAAGAGGATGTTGTCGTGACATTATAGAAATATGTAAACATGAGATATATGGTGAATAATACATGAAATCTTTGGGTTGCATGGATATGTATTATTGGGCCCAAAATTAGGCCCAAATGGGATTAAAAGACTTGGCCCAAAGAGGAAATGACCCATTCTTGCAATAATTGACCAATTGAACATATACCTTAATGCCACATGGAACTAAGAATGACCTTGGGTCTATATAAAGTCCCCAACATCAGATTTTATTATCAAAAGCTCTCATAACTTTTGGATATTTTCTTAAAACATTTCTCTCTTTTCCAAACCCTAAGGCAAATAATCCCTTTGGACTCCTTGGACAAGATCAACATATTCCAAGCCTTGGTAAGTATTTATCCTCATGGATTAACATATTATATGCATGGGAGATTATGTATATTATGCTAGTGGTGTTGGCAAAGTGATGAATAGTGTATTTTGCTTTTGGTGTAAGATATACTATCTTGGTGAATTGAACTTGAATTAGGCCTTGTGCCTTTGATGAAAAAGCATGGTATGGACAAAATATGAACATGTATGGTGTTATTTTTGGCATTAAATTTGTTCTTGTCAAAAAGTGGAAATTATGGGATTTTGGCCGATATGTGTTATGAGTTGAATTAAGGTGCTTTGATGGCTTATTTGGGATGTGTTAAGGATAAGAAAGTGTAAAGGAGAAGTATTGTGGTGAAATGTGTTGATTTTTATGTATTGGTCAATGTTGGGAATATTATGGAATTTTTGGAATAATAGTATGATCAATGGTTTTGTCAAGGGGAAATGACATGTTTAAAGCCAAACATGTAATTCATTGACATGGTATGCATTTGTAAAGTAATTGGTGGTTAATGTGAATTTCGTTATATATTTGTAGAGTGACACATAAAGAAGGAGCGGGCTTATTGTATACGCATCTAAAGTTGTATATTCGTATTGCGAATCCAAGGTATGTAAGGTTACTTTGTCCGTATCTTTCTGCGGCAAATAGTGTCCATATTGACATGTCACTAGTTCTATCCCGAAATGTGCTAAGGTATCCGATATCCATTTATCACTAGCCATTGTCATATATTTTCTACTCATGGATCATTTGTGAATCTCATGTCTCATATTCATGGTTCATGTTCCGAAAGCTCAAATAAAGTTACGTACCAATATTCCAATAGTGCCTATACTTGTGTCTCTTGTTCATGGATTATTGCCCAATGGTTCCAATGGTATCATGGTGTTAGTAATGTTATATTTCTCATTGATATTTATTCATATGTCCTTCACTCATTGGTCAATGATTCAAAGTTTCCAACAATGTTGTGTTCCAAAGTTCCAAAGTGATGTTTTGACTATCAAAGTATCAATCTCAAAGTAATGAACAAAGTAATGCAAATGTGGTCAATGATCAAGTACGGGTGGCAAGTCTAGGGGCGTAAGCCTAGCTCGACTCGATCCCGAGATTTGGATTTATGGGTGGCAAGTCTAGGGGCGTAAGCCTAGCTCGACTCGATCCCGAGATTTGGATTTATGGGTGGCAAGTCTAGGGGCGTAAGCCTAGCTCGACTCGATCCCAAGGGTGGCAAGTCTAGGGGCATAAGCCTAGCTCGACTCGATCCCTATATGATGATATGAAAGACCCACTGATCAGTCGGGGCCCGGGTACATTGTGATATGTAATGGCATGTGAGCATTGAGATAAAGAAAGTAATGAAAATAATGAAAGCAATCCACATGGTTTCCAAAGCGTTACATGGTGACTTATTCACATTGAGTATTCATATGTTTTGAGTTCATTGACATATTCATTGAAATATTCACGTGTTGTATAGTTTCATCTGAGCCTTGCATACTCAGTACTTATTTCGTACTGACCCCTCTCGGGGAATTTACCTTACTTGCTGCAGGCGCAGGTCCCAGTAGGCCTCCTCAGTAGATTGCCAGTGTTAGCGGCTCTTTGGTGAGCGCCAGCTCATTCGGGGCTTCTCCGAGTCAGAGTGTATATATTTTTTGGTATTGTACATAATGTGTAAAGCGGGGACTTGTCCCGACTTATGGTTCATTTTGGTCAATGCTCTTGTTAGAGGCTTTTGTAGACCGATGTGGGTGTAATAGTGTAAAAGACACATGTTGTTTTGACTGGATGGCCTCAACGGCCAAGTTTCATATGTATGCCTAAATATGTCCCATGTTCTCCTTTCGTAATATTATGCAATGGTGGTTATGAAGATTATATGCATATGATTGAGCATAGGCAAAGGTTGGTTCTCTCGGGCCTTATCGGCTACGGGTGCCAATCATGTCTCGATGGGATTCGGGGCGTGACAAAAGTGGTATCAGAGTAGTCGGTCTAAGGATGTCTACAAAGCCGTGTCTGAGTAGAGTCTTATGTATCGATGTGTTGTGCACCACATTTATACGTAGGAGGCTACGAGACATTTAGGATGTTGTTTCTTTCCTTCAGTCTAGATCGTGCAATAGAGCCAATGTTGTCAGTTGCATTGTATCTGATCTTGGTCATTATTTTTCTCTGGTATAGTCAAAATGCAGAACACTAGAAGAGGAAGAGGAAAAGGTAAAAGTAAGCTGATAGATAGAATTGCTGACGGAACAAGTAGACCACCACCTGACCAAGTTGATCAAGGTGGGGCTGAAACTGAGTTCGCAACGCGAGCTTCTTCTACTTCTTCATCTCCAGAAGAGCTGAGAAGAAGGGAAGTGCCCGTGGAACCACCGACAAATGCCACAGATCAGGATCTTAGGAATGCTGTACAGATGTTGACACAGTTAGTGGCGGAACAAAGCCAGGGAAGAGCTGGTGCAATGGCACATAATGATGATGCGGCTAGAGTAGCCAGTCGCAGAACACAGGATTTCCTCAAATTGGACCCTCCTATTTTCACAGGGGCAGATCCGAAAGCAGATCCACAGGACTTCGTGGATCAAATTCAGAGGGCATTGGAAGTTATGCATGTGACAGGGATAGAAACAGTGGAACTTGTCGCGTACAGGTTGAAAGGAGAAGCAATATTGTGGTATGAAGATTGGAAGAAATCCCGTGACATTGGTGCAGATTCACCGACATGGGAAGAGTTTAAAGTGGCCTTCCTCGATCATTATCTTCCATATGAGGTTCGGGAAGCACGTGCAGATCAGTTCCTGAATTTGCGTCAAGGAAATATGAGTGTTCGGGAATATAGTTTGCAATTTAATTCCTTGGCTCGATATGCGCCAAATGTTGTGGCTACGATGACAGACAGGGTCCATAGATATGTGGACAGACTAGAGCCATACTTGGTAAGAGATTGCACTATTGCGGCCTTGAATAGGGACATGGACATTGCTCGCATACAAGCCTTCGCCCAGAAAATGGAAGATCAACGACAGAGACGAAGGGTACATGAATTTGATAGGGGACAGTCCAAAAGGGCTAGACCTATGGGACCACCTATGATGTCCCAAGGAGGATCTAGGCCCCGCATGTTTCCTAGACCACCTAGACCGTCGTTCTCTTATTCCACAGGTGGTGCTTATTCGCAGTCTCGAGGGTTTAGAGGTGGTTCAGCTGGGCAGAGTAGTGGGGGTCATGGATCACAGGCAGCAGGTTTTCCTCGTTAGCAGTGTCCGCACTGCGGGCGTATGCACACAGGTCCATGTCGGACAGGGATGAATGTCTGCTTTTGGTGTGGTATGCCGGGACATATAGCGAGAGAATGTCCACAGCGGAGCATGGGTGGTATAGCACGACCAGCTGGGTCGGCTGTTGCGTTTTCAGCATCGGTTCCTTCACAGGGCCGAGGGGTGCAGCCTATTGGTCGAGGTCGAGGTGCCAGAGGAGCAGCCAGTACTTCAACCACCCACTGTGTTGCCCATCTACTTCGCCCTGATAATCAGCCAGATTTCACGCTCTGACAATTCATCTCTGTGTTTTGCCCTTTTTCCGCGATTTCGAAGTTGCTAAAGCTCACCCTCTCCAGTGTTAGCTTGGAAGAGAGGACAAAATCTACACATTATCAGGATAAGGTCTTGTAACACCCTGTACATTCCCGACCCTACTTGACAACTTTGGACAATGTTAACTTAGGTGTCGAGAGTCATAAGTATGTATTTTGTAGTGTCATTGATGAAATATTTGGTATTGGGCCTAGTACATGTGGTTAGACCTTTGTAGTGGGTGGAGTTTGTGACTTTGTGGAGCATTTGTGGGGTGAAAAATTGAGCGTTAAGGGACATCCAAGCAAAGAATCTTAAAGCTAAGAGGTAAGCAAAAGATTGGGACTTGAAAGATCCAACAAAATGCGCAAAGAAAAGTCAAAATAAAAAATTTGGCATGGGGCGCTGCAGAGGGCATGCCAGGCCGCTCTGGCCCAAATTTTTGTTTGCACAGGCAGCAAAGGGGCGCGCCAAGCGGCGTGCCGAGGTGGTTTTCGCCAAAATTTTTCTTCAACTATTATGATGTAAATAAGACTTTTAAGTCATGGTATCATTACTCCATCATAGTAGGACTATTCTTAAGCGTGTTTAGCATCCGAGTTGGGGTTAATTCTTCGTCACAAGTGTTTTAACAAATTATGTTCAAGTAAGCCTTGAGCGACTAGAATTTATATTTTTTTGATTGAGGCTACGAACGTGAATCTCGTAAGTGAATATTGTCGTGATGTTATGGAATTATTTAAACATGAGATATATGATGGATTACACATTGATTTTAGTGGGCTAAGATAATATGTGTTAATGGGCCAATTTGAGGCCCAAAATGGAGCCAAAATGCAAGGTCCAAAGGGAAAAAAAAGACCCATTCTTCCATTGACCAAATGGACATTGCATTAAATGCCAAGAGTTGGCTAAGGATGACCCCAAGGAATATATAAAGGAAAACAAATCAGATTTTTAATTCCACAACTCACACATGTTTTTCTAGACAATTCTCTAAGAGATATTTTGAATATTCTTCAAACCCTAAGCCATCTTTTGGGACAAGACCATTCATTTGCATGTTTGGGTAAGTGATTATTATTATGGATTAATATATTATATGCATGGGAGAGCAAGTAGATCATGTTGGTTATGTCTAAAAGTGTAAGTGGTGCACTTTTGTGTTTTTGTAAAAGATGTGTCATTTTTGTGAATTAAACTTGAAAAGTTACTTGTGGTCTTGATGAAAGTGCATGGTATGGATGAAATATCAACATGTATGGTGTGATTATGTTTCTAAACTTGTTATTTTTCTATAAGTGTAAATTATGGGATTTTGGCTGATCTGTTGATATGAGGTGTATTGAGGTGATTTGATGGAGTAATTGTGATGTGGTGTTGATGAAAACATATAAAGGAGGAACTTGGTGTGAAAAGATATTGGTTTATGATGTCTTGGTCAATGTATAGAATGTTATGGTATTTTTGGTATGATAATGCCATGAATGGTATTGTAAGGGGTGAAATAATGTTATAGGGCAATCATGTAGCTCATGGTCATCTTATACACTTGGAATGTAACTTGTGGTTAATGTTGGTTCCGTTATGCACTTGTGTTGTAGAGTGAAACATAAAGAGGGAGCTGAATTATTGTATTCATATATTGGCTTGTGTATTCATATTGGGAAAATTAGGTATGTAAGGTTATTCTATCCGTATCCTTCTGCAGCTTATAGTATTCACATTGATGTTGTACTAGTTCATTCCGAAATGTCCAAAGGTGTCTTATTTCAGGTTGTTATCTATTGTTCAGTCACATACTTTCTCATTCATTAGTCGTTGTTGCTCATGTGTTACATAATTATGGACATGGTTCCAAAGTCCCAATAATAGTATGTTCCCAAAGCTTTCAATAAGGTTATGATTACAAATATATCAATCTCTCATAAAGGAGCGTATCAATCTCTTGAAAGTAAAGAAATGAGGCAATGCTTATATGTGTGTTTCCAATAATATCATAATCCTCAATGTATCAATCTCACACAAGTAGAGGTATCAATCTCTCCCAAGTAAGAAATGACAAAGGTGTGTATATGTGATATTATTAACCCACCAATAGAATGGATGGATGTTATATTATTAACCCACCAATAGAATGGATGGATGTTATATTATTAACCCACCAATAGAGTGGATGGATGTTATATTATTAACCCACCGATAGAGTGGATGGATGTTATATTATTAACCCACCGATAGAGTGGATGGATGTTATATTATTAACCCACCGATAGAGTGGATGGATGTTATATTATTAACCCACCGATAGAGTGGATGAATGTTATATTATTAACCCACCGATAGGTGGATGAATATTATGTTATAACCTACTAACCAAGTAGATGAATAATAATGATGAGGAGTGCAAAAACAAAGAAAGAATCTCTTGAATAGAAGTCTCTTGAGTGAAGGTAATTCTCTTGAATGAGGGGTATGAAGGATAGTATATCAATAATAAGGATATGAAAGAATAATCATAAATGAAAATAACAGAAGAAATGTTCACGGCTCCACATATAAAACGATGGTTATCCGCATTGACTATTTCTTTTATATTGACTCCATTGTTGTTATCATGTATAAGGCAGTTTATTATGGCATTGCATACTCAGTACATTATTCGTACTGACCCCCTCGGGGGACTTACTTTACTTGTTGCAGGCACAGGTGCTAGTAGACCTCCTCAGTAGGTTGCAGGTCATCAACAGATCATTGGTGAGCTCCAGTTTGTTCGGGGCTTTCCGAGTCATATGTGTACATTGGTTTTGGTTTTGGCATTGTATATATGTTGTATAAAGCGGGGACTTGTCCCGACTGTAGGTTGGTTATGTATATGTATCTTTAGAGGCTTTGTAGACGGATGTGGGAAGACGAATGTAAGAGATGTATGTTCATTTTTACTTGACGGCCCCAACGGCCAAGTTTCATATACATAGCATGTGTTTCCATGTTTTCCTCCATTGGTAGTTTATAATTTATAAGTTACATAAGATAGAATGCCATTCATAAAGGGACATGCGTATGGAGGTTCATGAGCAAAGATTGGTTCTCTCGGGCCCTAACGGCTTCAGGTGCCAGTCCGCCTCAATGGGATTTGGGGCATGACAAAAGTGGTATCAGAGCAGGTCGTTCTAAGGGTGTCTACAAAGTCGTGTCTAAGTAGATTCTTACTTATGGATGTGATGTGCACCACATTTATAAGTGGGAGGCTATGGGACATTTTGGAGTCATTTCTTTTCTTCATTTCTAGATCGTGCAATAGAGCCAGTCTCGTAAGTTAACTTGTATCTGACCATGGTAATTTTTTTTCTTTGGTATAGTAAAATGCCAATCACAAGAAGAGGTAGAGGTAAAGGTAAGCAGGTAGATATGCCTTCCAGAGAGGGCACGAGTAAATCACCACCTGACCAAGCAAGTGAAGGTGGAGCTAACACTGAAATTGCATCGCGGTCTTCTTCTACATTTCTAGCTCCGGAAGAGCCAAGAGATAGAGAAGTACCCGCAGAACCACCTATGAATGCCATTGATCAGGATTTGAGAAATACTGTACATATGTTGACGCAGATAGTTGCGGTACAAACTCAGGGACAAGCTAGTCTAACAACAAACGAGGATGATGTAGCTAGGGTAGCTAGTCGAAGGACACAGGATTTCTTGAAATTAGACCCACCTATATTCACTAGGTCAGACCCGAAGGCAGATCCACAGGACTTCGTGGATCAAATTCAGAGGGCTCTAGAGGTTATGCACGTGACTGGGGTAGAAACATTAGAACTTGTGGCTTATAGACTGAAAGGTGAAGCGATATTGTGGTATGTAGACTGGAAAAGATCAAGGGGTATTGATACACTTCCAACTGGTTGGGAAGAATTTAAAATGGCATTTATTGATCATTACCTCCCATATGAGATTCAGGAGGCACGTGCAGACCAATTTCTAAATCTTCATCAAGAGAGTGTGAGTGTTAGAGAATACAATCTGCAGTTTAATTCTTTAGCTCGATATGCTCCAAACGTAGTGGCCACAATGACAGACAGGGTCCATCGATATGTGGACAGATTAGAGACATATTTAGTGAGGGACTATACCATTGCTGTGTTGAACAAACATATGGACATAGCCAGAATTCAGGCCTTTGCACAGAAAATGGAGAACTAGAGGCAAAGAAGAAGGACACAGGAATCTGAGAGAGGGCCATCAAAGAGGGTCAGACCTATGGGGAAGTCTATGGCATCCCAAGGAGAATCTAGGCCTCTGATGTTTTCTAGACCACCTAGACCACCACTCTCCTATTCCACAGCAGGCACCCACTCTCAATTCTGAGGGTTTTGAGGTAGTCAATCTGGACAGAGTAGTGGAATTCATGGATCACAGGCAACAAGATTTTCTCGTCAGCTGTGCCATCGCTGTGGGAGATTTCATTCAGGTGAATGCTGGTTTGATATGAATGTTTGCTTTTTGTGTAGTAGGCCAGGACATATGATGAAAGAGTGCCCACAGAGGCCCACAGATAGTATGACACGATCTACAGGATCAGCCGTTGTGGCATCATCGTCTGGTGTACAACTTGCTGGTCGTGGTAGAGGTGATAGAGGAGCAACTAGTTCCAGTGGAGCCCAAAATCGCACCTATGCTCTAGTCGACCGACAGAATTTGGAGATTTCTCCTGACAAGAGTACAGGTATAATATCTCTCTTTTCACATAACGTATATGCATTGATTAATCCGGGCTCTACCCTATCATATGGTACCCCATTGTTTGCTGCAAAGTTTGAATGAGCACCAGAATTATTAGTTAATCCAATTGAGATATCTACACCAGTTGGTGAATTTATTATAGTTAAAAATACTAGATCATAATAGTATAGTAAATGTTTGTGATCATGATACGTTGGCTGATCTTATAGGTATGGAAATAATAGATTTTAATGTTGTAATGGATATGAAGTTGTTAGCTTCTTGTTTATGTCACGGTAGAATACCGAGCTAGGAAGTTACATTTGCAATTTCCATAAAAGACTGTCCGTGAATGGAGGAGTAATGTTAGAGCATCGAGCGGTAAATTTATTTTCTATCTTAAGGTAAGGAAATGATGTCCAAGTGTACATATGTCACCTAATAGACCCAGTATGTCCCAGCGGGGAGGGTGCACCAGTGTTGTTTGCACAAAAAGGAAAATGGCACATTGAGAATGTGTATTGGTTATCGACAACTGAAGAAAAAAAATGATTGACTTGAGCTTGAGTTATCACCAAGTAAGGGTTAAAGAAAAATAGATACCCAAGACAGCTTTCCAAACATGGTATGGTCATTATTGGGTGTGAATTATGTCATTTGAACTAATGGCTGCCCTAGTAGTGTTTGTGGGTGATGAATAAGGTGATACAAGCCATGGTTAGATGTGTTTGAGTCCACATTATATAGGCCATATGAAATTATCAAAAGATTCTAGATAGACAAATGAAGAGGTTAAGAAATAAAGAAGCAACTTTCGTAAAGGTACTTTGGTGGAATCAATAAGTAAAGGAGATCACATGGGAATCTGAAGAAATGATGAAATCCAAGTACCCTCATCTGTTTCAAATGGACGAAAAAGTTCAAAGTGCGGAAGTGGAGCACTAAAAAGTAAGTATCTATGAGCCTTAAGTGTCTAAGTGTCTATTTATATATATGCTAATATAGAGATGCATTTGTTGTAATTGAAACGATGTTGTTAACATTCGAGGACGAATGTTTCTAAGGGGGGAAGAATGTAACACCCCGTACATTCCCGACCCTACTTGACAACTTTGGACAATGTTAACTTAGGTGTCTAGAGTCATAAGTATGTATTTTGTAGAGTCATTGATGAAATATTTGGTATTGGGCCTAGTACATGTGGTTATACCTTTGTAGTAGGTGGCGTTTGTGATTTTGTGGAGCATTTGTGGGGTGAAAACTTGAGGTTTAAGGGATATCCAAGCAAAGAATCTTAAAGCTAAGAGGTAAGCAAAAGATTGGGACTTGAAAGATCCAATCAAATCCGCAAAGAAAAGTCAAAATCAAAAATTTGGCATGGGGCGCTGCATAGGGCGTGCCAGGCCGCTCTGGCCCAAATTTTTGTTTGCACAGGCAGCAAAGGGGCACGCTAAGCGGCGTGCTAGGGTGGTTTTCGCCAAAATTTTTCTTCAACTATTATGATGTAAATAAGACTTTTAAGTCATGGTATCATTACTCCATCATAGTAGGACTATTCTTAAGTGCGTTTAGCATCCGAGTTGGGGTTAATTCTTCGTCACAAGTGTTTTAACAAATTATGTTCAAGTAAGCCTTGAGCGACTAGAATTTATATTTTTTCGATTGAGGCTACGAACGTGAATCTCGTAAGTGAATATTGTCGTGACGTTATGGAATTATTTAAACATGATATATATGATGGATTACACATTGATTTTAGTGGGCTAAGATACTATGTGTTAATGGGTCAATTTGAGGCCCAAAATAGAGCCAAAATGCAAGGCCCAAAGGGAAAAAAAAGACCCATTCTTCCATTGACCAAATGGAAATTGCATTAAATGCCAAGAGTTGGCTAAGGATGACCCCAAGGACTATATAAAGTCAAATAAATCAGATTTTTAATTCCACAATTCACACATGTTTTTCTAGACAATTCTCTAAGAGATATTTCGAATATTCTTCAAACCCTAAGCCATCTTTTGGGACAAGATCACTCATTTGCAAGTTTGGGTAAGTGATTATTCTTATGGATTAATATATTATATGCATGGGAGAGCATGTAGATCATTTTGGTTATGTCTAAAAGTGTAAGTGGTGCACTTTTGTGTTTTTGTAAAAGATGTGTCATTTTTGTGAATTAAACTTGAAAGGTTACTTGTGGTCTTGATAAAAGTGCATGGTATGGATAAAATATCAACATGTATGGTGTGATTATGTTTCTAAACTTGTTATTTTTCTATAAGTGTAAATTATGGGATTTTGGCCGATATGTTGATATGTGGTGTATTGAGGTAATTTGATGGAGTAATTGTGATGTGGTGTTGATGAAAACATGTAAAGGCGGAACTTGGTGTGAAAAGATATTGGTTTATGATGTCTTGGTCAATGTATAGAATTTTATGGTATTTTTGGTATGATAATTCCATGAATGGTATTGTAAGGGGTGAAATAATGTTATAGGGAAATCATGTAGCTCATGGTCGTCTTATACACTTGGAATGTAACTTGTGGTTAATGTTGGTTCCGTTATGCACTTGTGTTCTAGAGTGAAACGTAAAGAGGGAGCTGAATTGTTGTATTCACATATTTGCTTGTGTATTCATATTGAGAAGATAAGTTATGTAAGGTTATTCTATCCGTATCCTTCTGCAGCTCATAGTATTCACATTGATGTTGTACTAGTTCATTCCGAAATGTCCAAAGATGTATTATTTCAGGTTGTTATCTATTGTTCAGTCACATATTTTCTCATTCATTAGTCATTCTTGCTCATGAGTTACATAATTATGGACATGGTTCCAAAGTCCCAATAATAGTATGTTCCCAAACCTTCCAATAAGGTTATGATTACAAATATATCAATCTCTCATAAAGGAGCGTATCAATATCTTGAAAGTAAAGAAATGAGGTAATGCTTATATGTGTGTTTCCAATAATATCATGATCCTCAATGTATCAATCTCACACAAGTAGAGGTATCAATCTCTCCCAAGTAAGAAATGAACAAAGGTGTGTATATGTGATATTATTAACCCACCAATAGAATGGATGGATGTTATATTATTAACCCACTAATACAGTGGATGGATGTTATATTATTAACCCACCAATAGAGTGGATGGATGTTATATTATTAACCTACCAATAGAGTGGATGGAGGTTATATTACTAACCTACCAATAGAGTGGATGGATGTTATATTATTAAACCACCGATAAAGTGGATGGATGTTATATTATTGACCCACCGATAGAGTGGATGAATGTTATATTATTAACCCACCGATAGGTGGATGAATATTATGTTATAACCTACTAACCAAGTAGATGAATAATAATGATGAGGAGTGCAAAAGCAAAGAAAGAATCTCTTGAATAGAAGAATCTCTTGGAGGCAAGTCTCTTGAGTGAAGGTAATTCTCTTGAATGAGGGGTATGAAGGATAGTATATGAATAGTAAGGATATGAAAGAATAATCATAAATGACAATAACAGAAGAAATGTACACGGTTCCATATATAAAACGATGGTTATCCGCATTGACTATTTCTTTTATATTGACTCCATTGTTGTTATCATATATAAGGCAGTTTATTATGGCCTTGCATACTCAGTACATCCTTCGTACTGACCCATTCGGGGGACTTACTTTACTTGCTTTAGGCGCAGGTGCTAGTAGACCTCCTCAGTAGGTTTCAAGTCATCTATAGATCATTGGTGAGCTCTAGTTGGTTCGGGGCTTTCCGAGTTATATGTGCACATTGGTTTTGGTTTTGGCATTGTATATATGTTGTATAAAGTGGGGACTTGTCCCGACTGTAGGTTGGTTATGTATATGTATCTTTAGAGGCTTTGTAGACGGATGTGAGAAGACGAATGTAAGAGATATATGTTCATTTTGACTTGACGGCCCCAACGGCCAAGTTTTATATATATATAGCATGTGTTTCCATGTTTTTCGCCATTGGTAGTTTATAATTTATAAGTTACATGAGATAGAATGCCATTCATAAAGGGACATGCATATGGAGGTTCATGAGCAAAGATTGGTTCTCTTGGGCCTCAATGGCTTCGGGTGCCAGTCCTCCTCAATGGGATTTGGGGCATGACAGGACTGTCAACCTAATTTTCCGCTCTCTATCTCCTTCAAATCAATATGAAAGAGGTAAACCCTTTTTGCCTCTCTCCTTACTCCATCTCTTTTCAAATATCTGTAGATTATCCCATCGATAATTTTGAATTTTGAATTTTGAATTCAATTTAGAGCCTCTTTGAGAAGCTTATACACTCCAAAATGCACCTATAAAATGAAGCTTTGGCCATCCCTTTGAGGGCAGGATTTAGAGGCTGAAAAAAGTTTCAAGGATAAGCTCAAAGAATTTATTTTCTTTGCTCCCAAAGTTCTCTATTTCTTTTGCTATATTTTCTTTCTTTTTGTCGAACTAATACCTTTTTCCATCAATTCCTACTCAGAGTCAGAATAGCTGAGTTTGAAACTCGACACTTCAACCGCCTCAATCGCTGCCCTACAAAAGGTAAATTCTGTCCCGTCTTAGTTACGTTTCTGTTTACTTTCATAAATTCCTAAACGTGTGTTCAGTTATAGATGTTAGCCCTCTAATTTTTGGTGTGAAAATGTGAAGCAAAAATAATGTCATTCACATTATATTATTCGGTAGAATGTTCGCGACTTGTGAGTTAACTTTGGTAAATTCTATCCCGTCTCGTTACATTATATTTAGTTTTGTGATTCGGTGTTTGATTGACTTTAGTTGCTCTTGTTTGACTGATTGTATATATGGATATGAAGTAAAATGGTGTATCGACATTTGGTTTTATTCGTGTTGGGCAGTGCATTTGCAAAATGTTCATCATTCGCAAGCCAGCTTGGGTAAAATATGAGTCTTCGAATGGAATAGGATGTTCTTGGATAGCTGGCCGTAAATGTTAACTCAAAGTAATTAGTTCTTGGAATGTCTATTTTATTTATATGTGGTGGTATGTTTGTAGAGTATTTATCACCTTGCTGCAGTTTGAAATAAGCTACATAAGGCTCCAAGTTTTTTAAATGAACATAGCTAATTGTTTAAGGGAAGTTGGGCGTCGATTTAGAGGCTGAGCATGGTCATAGTGGTTTGGCTTTGTCTTTGCAACGTGCTGACAACCATAATTTTAATGAAAAGGTACTCCAAAGGGTTTAAAAAAACTCAAGTATGACCAATTTTCCTAGTATAGTATCCATGCCGTCTATTAGCTCGAAATATATTTTTTATAAAGTTTGACGTTTTAAGCACAATAGTTATCTATCAATTTCAGTTTCTAAAGCATGATTATCCATTTGTTTGAGATAGTTTTAATGCCTGATCTGGACGTTTTCCTATGAAGGTTGCATCAACCAAAGTTACTTATCTATTTGGTTACACTCTCGAGTCATTTTTCAGCTTTTGACTTAGCATGCAAAAAGTTTCAAAGGTCTTAAACTTCGAGGAAGCGTCAACCATTTCTCATGAGATCATTACATATTTTTTTGAGTGCTTGCATATAACATTTATCAGTTAATTGGCGCTGATTTTTCTGAGATAATGTGAAAACCTCATCCTCTTCATTTAATGATCCTCAATAAGTTTTTCACTGCTACATTTTTTTGCTTCTCAAAATCATATTTGTATACCGGAGCTTGTAAATTATGTCATCACCTTAAGATTAATTAACTAGTAACCGTTTGTAAGCTTCTTTTGGATATTTTAGTTAGTTTTCTGTTTGTCGAGTAGAAGTCTAAACTTGAAACTAGCTTTCCCTTTTCTCTTTAGACATAGAAACTTGATTCCTAGTAATACAGAATACTTGGGATGTTTATCTTGAAAGAAATGACAAGATCTTTGAAGGCCATAGGAGAAATTTACATAGCCTAAAACAAAATATGTTTCTTTTGCTAACTTTTAGTGTAATCTGATTATTGTACATAATGATTAACGCAATTTTAGAAGCAAATAGGTAGTTGCACAATGAAGTTATGTTCTTGCACATTGGCTTAGTGCAAGCATTTTTAAAAATCTTTGATTTCTTAAAAGGGGTAGAATAAAAATAGAGTTCTATCCTCCCATGTCTATAGAGAATTGAGATTCCATCACCAGGCCTTGTGTGTTCTGCATGTCGAAAGAGTACTGATTCCAGAATTGAAGTGCAAGTCTCTAACGTTGGAGTCGCATATGAAAACGTGTTATTTCCATAGCTAGCCTTGAAAGTGATTTTTAGGAATCTGCATATGTTATATTTTTATAACCTCATCTAAAATATGAATGTGATTAGGTGCCTATTTGTTATGGGAGATTATCACATTGCTCACTTGAAGATTAGTGCTATATCTTTTAGTTTTAAATAGATCGTCACCTTAAAAAAAATGTGCCTCGACTATTGTTTTGAACTTTTCCTTTTTTTTTTCTTCTTCTTCTTCTTTTTTTTTTTTTAAAAAAAGTTTTATGAGTTATAAGTGAAGAAATATTAATATACATCGCAAAAAGTATTTCGTGAATATTTTCGAGTTTCCTAACTGTTTGATGGATCCCATGGACTATTTTTCCCTTTCTATTTTGTGCTCATTACCTCTTGATTCTCAAACAATGGATCTTGAGGTCATTGATCAATAATAAATTACGTCAGAATTGTATTTTGAGGCAGCTTTCAGATTCCTCTTTAAACCATGGGTGTGGCTGATTTTTTTTTAACATCTATGCCATTTTGATCATGTCTTGTGGTTGTCTTCCTCGTATAGTAACTGCTTTTGTGAATGCATCATTAATTCGAAGGTCCCTGCAATATTCGAACTACTTAATTAAAAAAAAAACACTAATTGCTCTTGTAAGATATTTGAGATTCATATGCCGCGTAGCTATATTCGTCACTAATTTTTATTCTAATAAGATATGAACCAGTCCTCTAATTTCACCTTCGTATTCCTCCTTCCCTTTTCTATTTCGGGCTATGTGAACACGCAATCTACTTGGTATTCAAGCTTTATTGTGGTGCTGCTGTTTGCTCTCTGCAAAATCGAATAAAATCTGGTTCTGTCTTAATTTATTTCAACTTATAGTTGTCCCGTATGAGTGTTTTTAAGACTAAAGATTCGTTAATGAAGTCCTCGCTAAGTTCAACCTAAAGAACTTATTAGAAGCTTCACTAAGTTGGTTCCCGAATATATTCTAATTAGTTTTGAATCCCCGTTCTTGTTGGTATTGATTTTTCTACTAATATGGAGTGTTGTTTGAAAAATGTAAAGGAAATGGTTGTTTTGAATGACTAGATTCAGCCTATACAAATGTGGGTGCATATGTTTACAATTGGCAGTGCTTCCTAAGGTTTTTGGTTAATTTGAATAGTCCCATAAGCGATCACTATTTTGATTTTTGTCATGAGCTTCTAAGAGGTTTAGTTTTATCCATGTATGTGTTATCGGTAAGGGTCAAATGCATTTCTTCTTGAATTAAAATGGTTAGAAATCTTGTTAGTTTGTTTATTTATTTTCCCCTCACACACGCACACTAGGATTAGGCATAGTCTGTTAAGTTAATAAACTTTGTTTAAAGGAGAATATAATTGTTGATTATTACTACCTTTTTTTCCCCTAGTTTCCAGAATTTTGTTTGTAATTATAGAACTTAGATCTTAAAATTCTTTTCTTACAATTGTTCAGAGGTATGACTTGAATTTTTATATATTTAATTGTTCCTGCACTATGTAATAGTTAAGTTTCAATACTTGAGTGTTTGCATGTTTTCATTGACGTATTCTTATAATTAGCTCTGTTTCTAATCCTTATCCTTTTTTCCTAACTCATGTGAACTAGGGAGCTGGAGTTCCGCAAAGGAACTCGTTTTGACCCAAATATTGGGTCAACAACTATAGGATTGTCAGCATTCAGGGTCTAAATCACTAGGAGCATGTTCCTTCGATAGGAACTTATAGTATTACTTTATCATTCGTATTGTCTACTAACAATGTATTACTTTTAATACATATTTTGTGTGGTTTGATTAAAATTGATTAGCTTTCTTTTATTAGTTATTTTATTTCATTTTAGTTTTGTTTAGCTTTAAAGTGTCGAGAATTAATTTTCTTCGGTTAATATTTTATTTATTCACGTTTATTGATATAGTAACTACATATCATCTGATCATTTATTTTTTACTTTAAAATCATCCTTTTTTGAATAAGAGAGCAAACTTGTGTCACGCCTGAATTCCAACGGGGCGGACTGGTACCCGAAGCCAATAAGGCCCGAGAGAACCAATCTTTTTCTATGTCTCTTCATATGCATGTCATTCATGAAACGTCACCATCACGTATGGATACAAGATGCTAATAGCAGAAGTCATGGAAACATGTGATACCTACATATGTGAAATTTGGCCGTCAGGGCCATCAAGTCAAAATGGACATTCATCTCTTACATTCGTCTTCCCACATCTGTCTACAAAGCCTCTAGAGATATATATGCATAACCAACCTACAGTTGGGACAAGTCCCCGCTTTATAAAATATTTACAATACCAAAACAATGTACACTATGACTCGGAAAGCCTCGAACCAACTGGAGCTCACCATAGATCTGCAAATGACTTGTAGCCTACTGTGGAGGTCTACTAGCACCTGTGCCTGCAGCAAATAAGGTAAGTCCCCCAAGGGGGTCAGTACGAAGAATGTACTGAGTATGTAAGGACATATGAAACTGTATGATACATAAGTATGTAAATGATATCAAGTACAAGTGAATGAACAATATAGATACACTACCATAAGATCTATGTGTGGAATCATGAACATTGCTTTCTTTACTTTATTATACTTTACTTTACTATACTGTACTGTACATCATTAATCATCAATCATAAAATGCCCGGGCCCAACTGATCAGTGGGAAATAATATAATAATCAGGATCGACAACCATGCAGATGTTCCTTTCATCCCATGGGATACCACCCGTAATAATAGGATCGACATTTATGCGAGTGTTTCTTTCACTCCATGAGATACCACCCATGCTATAATAATCGAGATGGACAGCCATGCGGATGTTCCTTTCATCCCATGGGATACCACCTGTAATAATGGGATCGACATTCATGCGAGTGTTTCTTTCACCCCATGAGATACCACCCATTCTCAACATTAACCATTACACAATTATTCACATTACTTCATTCTTTAACTATAAGAGTGATACATTTATAACAGTACTTTATTGGAACTTTAGAACTTTAGAACTTTAGAACGTAACATTATTGGAAATGCCACTTAAGAATGAATAGATTCTCTTTACATCCTTACTTTCCATGAGATAGTTCGTTAAGTAGTTACAACATTATGAGAGCTTTGGAACTTCAGTCAATGAATAAGAGACATGTGAATCACAATTGGTCTAAGAATAAGAAACATATGAATAACAATATATGTCAACTTGAGCTGGGATACTTTAGAACACTTCGGAATGGAATAAATACAATATCGATGTGAATACTATGTGCTGCAGAAGGATACGGAAAGAGTAACCTCACATACCTTCACTTCCAAGTATGAATACACAATCCTATATATGAATACGATAGTCCAGCTCCTTCCTTATGTTTCACTCTACAATACAAGTACATAACAGAGCTTATGTTAACAACTAGTTACCGTACAAGTGTACAAGACGACGATGAGCTATATGACTGCCATATAACATCATTTTACCCTTTATAATACAATCCACTGCATTATCATACCAACAACACCATAACATTCCACACATTGACCAAGACATCATAAACCAATAGCATTTCACACCACGTTTACCCTTTACGCTTCCTCATTATCATTCTGTCACAATTACTCCATAAATTGCTTTATAACAACATATGAAAAACTATCCATAATTGATATCATTCAACATTCCTCCATACGACCCCTTAAAGTCATTAAAAAGGTATCATAAGTTGATAATTACATCCAAAAAGGGTATAGGGGCCTTCGGGGATCAAAGAGAGACAAAACCATACAAAATGATATTCTGGGGTGACCTGCGAAGCCAACTGTGCCCACAGGTGGCTTACATACGTCCACAGGTGACCCTTGGCGGTGTCCAGGGGCACCTGCGAAGTCACCTGCGCTCGCAGGTGCTTTCGTCTGCGAGGGCGGGTGCCTGTTTTTGCCAAAATGGGTCTCTTTTGGGTCTTTTTTGGTAATGAATGGTCCATGGCCATATATAAACTTCCCTTTACATAATTTAGGTCAACTTGGATGACAAAAATCAACCATGGTTTCACAACACACATAAACATCACCAACACTACCTTTTCCGTTCAATACGTTACCAATTCCATGCCCAATTTCGTAACAACAATTCCAAATGTTATACACAAAGAGAAAGTAAGTTAAGTACATAACCACATAATATATTTTAATATTTAATCCATCAAATTCACTTTCTTCAATACCACAAGTCCACTTTCAAGTTTACAAGGCAAAACCCTTCACCGATTAAGCAAACAAAAATTGTTTCACACATAGTGAACTTCTCAAACTTCACCAACATAACCAACATGATATACACCATATTACATGCATATAATATATTAAACCATAAAAATAAACACTTACCAAGGCTTGCGAAAGGGTGATCTTGTCCAAAGGAATGGTTGCCTTAGGATTTGAGTGTATAGAGAATTGTGGAAAATTCTAGAAATTGCTTGTGTGTCCAACATGAATAAAATCTGATTTTTGGTTGCCTTTTATAGTCATTTAATGGTCATATTAACCAAAAACTTGGTCCAATAATGATATATTGACTTGGTAATACAAGAATGGGTCAAATACCCCTTTGGGCCATGTCTTTTGTATCTTGTTGGGCCTCCATTGAGCCCCATAGCTAAAGATTAATTTGGCCCATCACATTTGATGTATAATACCTCAAAACTCCCATGTTTAAATAATTCCATGAATGTCACGGTAATCAACTAGGTTCGGAAATATACGGGGTGTTACAACTTGTGATTTTTAAGTGCAAGCTTAAACAAAAACTTTTTTATTTTTAAGAATTGATTCAAATGGCTAGGAATAGTCCTAGTTTTCCTATCACCATTTTTAGCAAATAATAAAGCAAATGCTTTCCCAAATATTTTTTCTAAAACTAAGTTTAAGGACTATCTTCGGATAGGCTCTGAGGGGTGCTTAACACCTTCCCCTCGAGTAACAAAAACCCTTATCCAGAATCTCAAATATTTTTAAAGACCAAAACAGAGTTTTACATTTCAAAAAGATGGTTTTCCTAATTTTTTCTAAAAGTTAGGTGGCGACTCTAAAACTTTTCAAAACCAGGTAGAAAAGTCAGACGTTGCAAACGTATTTTGACCAAGTCAAAATAAGGATGCGACACGGACAACACTTGTTATTAAAATTATAATAGAATAAATCACTTCCTTATCTGGTTTAGGTTGTTGTTGGATTCGACATTCGATTTCTTGCAATCATTTTATTACATGATGATCACATAAACTTGTGTGTACTGTGGGAGGCAACAAGTTCTTTGCACCGTTACCTAGTACTTAAAGTATTGACAAGTTTGAGATTTTATTTGCTATTTTTATTTTTACATGTTTTAACGTCTTGATCTTAGATGTGTTATTATAAGTGATATGTTCATGCAAAGTTTTAACAACGATGTGGACCTCACCAAAACTGAAGGAAGATTAACTTTATTCCAAACGAACCAAAAAGGTTCTTTCATAATAGTTTGAGGGAACAAGATTGTTAGAAGCACAACATAACCCACCATCAACAATAATTGTAACTCAACTAGCATCCCTAGTAGTAGTGTGCAAAGTGGCAGTCCCACTCACAGGAAATATAAAATCAGTATTGTAAAACCAAACATTAATATATGATGAGAGATAAAACAAAATACGATGTAATTATTCCAGTCAAGTAGGAAATTTACATCCTTTCCATATGAGGACCACAAGTTCATCTCTAAAATTTCTTGGAGATTATAGATATGTATATGGTGCAATTATTGCACTCAAGTTGCCAGTAGGCTCTGTATGTCTTTCTAGCCTACAGGCTTTGTATATAACTAGCTCATAGGCTCTGTATGTCTATCTCAAACATTGGTTTTGTATCTATCTAGCCTATAGTCTCTATATGACTGCTTAGCCTGAAGGTTCTAAGAAATTGATTAGCTCAAAGGCTCTGAATAACTGGCTAGCCTAAAGGATTTGAATAGCTCTGGCATACAAGGATTGAAATGTATGTATTTGAGTAAACAAGGCTCATATATCTATATCTAAATCAGCTACAATGGTTTCAAAAGCAAAAAATGACATGCAATTATCTGAAAGCTAAATAGGCAATTTGTAAGTCACCTATACGGGTAATTCTAAATTGAATCTAATGATAACAACCTCGACTCAAAAATTTGTTATTTATATAGATAATGATCTCCATTAAAATTTTGACGATTACATTGAGTCTGGAATGTCATTTTTGGTTAGTAGCATAGTCGGTTTGTGTTCATAGTGTTCTAAACCAATTCTGAAGGTCCATTTGGAGAAATTTTGCTGGACATCTTTTCTTGATGATTCCTGTAAGATAGTGAAAGCAAATTACTCTTCATATACTAATCTAACTATCATATTTATAAAGAGTAATTTTTTGTTTCATCAAAATTTTGGGGGATGGATCACAATCACATAGGGTTAAAGGGTTGTCAGGTCTGGGTCGGGAATTCCTTCATCATATTTGAGATGTACACCTCACATTTGTGATGGTTAAAAGGTTGGGTCAGTTGAAATCATGACATACCCTTCACAAACGGATAAAAGAAAACACTTGGATAGAATATTTAATCCTATTGTTGAATCAAAACCCCATAACTTGATTTTTAAAGCTTAAGAACTCATTTTTGGGTGATTCAAAAGGTGTTTTTCAAGATTTTTTCCTTGGGTATGATTCTTAGACTACTTTGATACATTCCTTAATGATTATTTCATGATTTCATCTTCAAATTTTGGTTTTCCAACTTAAAAATTTTAAGGTTTTTGGGTAAAGTTAAGAAATGACATTTTGTCACTTTTAAGGTCAAATTTAACTCCATATTTGATAAAATTTTAAATTGAAACTCCTTAAGTTATGGGTAACTTGATTTTAAATATAAATTCAAGTTTTTCCCTTTGAGGTTCAGGGTTGACTTATGGGTTGACTTTTCAGATTGTAATAAAAATATGGTAATATGGGTATCGCTAGACTTGTATTATGTATAGTGTCACGCCCCGAGTCCCAACGAGGCGTGATTGGCACTCGAAGCCGATATGGCCTGAGAGAACCAATCTTTGCTCATGTCTACCCAGATGCATATCCTCGTATGAATCGTGTTAAATATTATTATGCCTTATGCAACTAATCGAAAGTCATGCACATGGAAACATATATCATATCTATATACAAAACTTGGCCGTTAGGGCCATTAAACCAAGACTTCATTAGTCATCTGATATACATATACATCTACCCACATATGTCTACAAAAGCCTCTAACAGATGCATTAACCATAACAAACTAAAAGTCGGGACAAGTCCCCGCTTTATGCAAAATTTACAACTTCAAAATGACTGTACAACTGTGACTTGGAAAGTCCCAAAGCAACTGGGGCTCACTAAAGATCTGCAAATAACTGTCCACTTACTGTGGAGGTCTACTAATGCCTACACCTGCAACATGTAAGGTAAGTCCCCCGAGGGGGTCAGTACGAGGAATGTACTGAGTATGTAAGGCGTATAATAAATAGCATCATATATGAGCATGTCAAATAGAATAAAAATATGAGAGAATAGTCAATGGGGATAAGCCATCATTTTAACTAATATCAATTCTCATTCCTTTCCTTAATGGGAAACTATCTTCACTCAAGGAACTTGCCTCAAATAACTTCTTCTATATACAAGAGATTCTTTCTTACTTCTAGGCTCATTACCACTAGTGTTCATCTACATGATTAGAATACTATATCATACATATCTTCTATTGGCGTACCTCCACTCTCTTAATTGTTTAACCTACATCCACTCTCATGGTGGGAGAACATGCATCTATTCTATCAACGTACCTCCACTCTATTGGTGGTTTATCCTATATCCACTCTCATGGCGGGAGAATCATACATCCGCTCTCATGGTGGGAGAATCATACATCCACTCTCATGGTGGGAGAATCATACATCCACTCTCATGGTGGGAGAATCATACATCCACTCTCATGGTGGGGGAACATACATCCACTCTATGGTGGGAGAACATACATCCACTCTATGGTGGGAGAACATACATCCACACTATGGTGGGGGAACATACATCCACTCTATGGTGGGAGAATTTGATATATCAACTTATGAGAGACTAATACATTAAGGATCATGACACTAATTGAAACATACAATCATGCTTTACCTCACTCTTATACTTCATGAGATTAACACCTTAACTTATGAGGGATGGATATACTAGATCTCACTTTACCTCCTTCACTATCTTATGAGATCTTATATAAGTAAGAATATGATACCAGGCCTTCACCCTTGGAGGGCTATAATAGATAACAAAGCATAATATTGGGATTATTCTATATTGAACTTATACCCTCTAGAATGTGATCCATACTCAATGAAACATATAGCAACCATGCACATTTACCTCTTTACAATCTTATACCCTTTACTTAGTTATGAGAATGACACGCTAAAGATCATGGCATTAAAGCACACACTTATATACACATCGCACTTCACTCCTTTACTTTATGAGTTCGACATCCTTACTTAAGAGGACTAATTATACTAGCTTGCACATCACCTCTCTTATTGCTCTAATGAGCTTGACACTTCTACTTATGAAAGATTGATACAAGGACAATCATCATACTATAGGAATCCGGAACAAGACATGATTGGAATAATGCTATTCAAACTAAACAAGCTCTCTTTATATTATTACTCTCGTTAAGATAGTTCTCTTAGAATTTACAACATTATGACATCTTTGGAACTTCCATCAACGACTAAGAGATAAGTGGATTATCATTCATCTAAGAGTAGGACACGTATGAACAACAATATACGTCAACCTGAATTGATATACTTCAAGCCTTTCGGAATTGAAACAAGTCCAATATAAATGTGAACAACATGTTGCAGAAGGATATGGAAAGAGGAACCTTACATACCTTGTCTTCTTAATACGAATACACAATTTTAGATGTGTGAACAATAGTCCCGCTCCTCCTTTATGTTTTCACTCTACAACACAAGTTCATAACGAACCAACATTAACCACCAATTACCTTATAATGGAATACAATAACAATAAGTCACATGTTTAGCTTCAACATGTCATTTCTCCCTTGACAATATCACTTATGAAATCATTATACCAATAATCCCACAATATTCCATACATTGACAAACACATGATAACCAATATCATGCCACACCAAGTTCATATTTTACACTTCTCCATCATCACAACATCACAATTATGCCATCACTTTACTTCAATACACCTCACAACAACAAATCGGCCAAAATCCCATAATTTACACTTATATGAAAATAAAAAGTTTAGGAAAATAATAACACCATACATATTGTTATTGCATCCATACCATGATTTTTCATCAAGACCACAAGTCATAATTCAAGTTACAATCCCATGGATTTCACATCTTTTTCACAAAACCAAAAAGTGCCATGTCCAACATTTCCAACCATAACCAACATGATATACATATTATATCATGCTTATAATATGTTAAATTACAATAATAGTCACTTACCGAAGCTTGGAAGATGATGATCTTGCTCCAAGAAGTGCCTTAGGGTTTTGAAAGCCAAAGAGATGTTCTTGGGAAATTTCTAGAAAAAGATAGAAAAGGCATGGGTGTTTCTCATGATAAAATCGGATATTTGGCCCCTTTTATAGACCCTGATTCCATCCTTAGTCATTAATGTGGTATTCTAGAAGGTCTTGGCAAGAATGGGTCATTTGACCCATTTTTGGGCCATGCTTTCATTTCATTTTTGGGTCCTTTTTGGGCCCAATTCACTTAACCTAGTAAAATCAATAATTTCACGTGTTCAAGTCATCTCATACATGTTACAACAATATTACCACTCATTTTATTCATATTCGTAGCCTCAATCCCAAAAACAAGCGATTCTAGCCACATATGGCCTATTTTGACCAAAAGGGCAAAATCGTCATTTTGACCCCAAATTTGTCCTCGGGTAATTTTATCATACCAATATAATATTTTACTCATTTCATGTATATACTCAAGATTGTAGAAGGAACGTGGCAAAAATCGGCTTGGTACGACCCCGGATACCCTTGGGACTTAGAAATTTCCAACTTTCGAAAAAAGTGGAAAAGACAAGGTGGCACGCCCCTGGGCGCACCAACCTACTTCCTATGGGCTAAAAATTGTATCCCAGAGCAGCGTGGTATGGTCCCAAACGCGCCCCTCAAATTTTTTCAAAAATTTCATTTTTTGACTTTTCTTCGCGGGTTTGGCTAGATACTTCAAGTCCTATTCTTTAACTCACTTATTAACCTTAATATCATTTGTTTAGAGGTCCTCTTAACCTTGTTTTGAACCTCACAAATGTTCTACTAAAATCACAAAACACTCCTATGAAGGTTTGCTCACATATACGAGGCCAAATTTTAATTTTCTCATCATTTACTTTACCAAATGCATACTCATGGTGTATCAACACCTAAGTAACCCTTGTTCAATGTCATTTTATAGGGTTGGGAAGGTACGGGGTGTTACATATAGAACTTTTTTTTAATAGATTGAGAGTGTCCTGAAGTAATTCAGATGGGGTGGGCTAGTGTGTGACCATTAGTGTCTTACAGTTCAGCTTCAAGGTAGGTTATGGCTTTACTTTCTTGAGACTTTACATGGGTGGGGACTTATCATGTAAAACATGCTATGAGGTAGGTGTATTGTTGTACTATAGTAGTAAATGAGATGGATTATTATTGTGACACCTGAATTAGGGCTTATACCATTAAAGTGAAGTGAGATTTAGATTCTAAATCGATAGTAAGGCCTGTAGCCAGTGCTTATGAGTTGAGTATTGTCTTGAGATTTTATACATATCTGTTGTATCTAGATTCATTTATCATCATTATTATTCATATACATTCTTCTAATGGATCAAGGAAATGGTTGAAAGAAATGACTGATTTTAGTCACTATTTAAATTTGGGCAAAACTTGTTGAAATACAAATTCAAGCCTAGGTAATTGTACTGATTTTAGTCCTGGTTAAAGTCTATAAAGGATGTGTGTAATTCGTTATTTGAGTATTGATAGTATATATGATCTGATGAATCTCGCATAGATCCCACCTCACATTATACCACTATGGATGAGGTGTATATTAGTAGGCATTGGCCATTATATTTCACTATATATCATTACATTGCATTATTCTTTGATTAATGTTGTGCTTTAATGTGATCTTTAGTTTTTTTATATTTAACTGGTGGGACCCTTTTGCATGCATGGTTATCTTAGTATTCATTATTTGATATAATATCTGCTTGAGTTCAGTCAGTGTATGATGCCTACTGAGTACTAGTGGTTGTACTCACTTTTACTTTTTACATCGTTCTGATGTAGATCTTAATACGAGTTGACAGTGCAACCCTTTATCCATTCAAAGTTGTTATTTTTGAAGGTGTGGTGAGCTCCTATGTTCATAGATTGTCCCAGTTTATTCTATCTTTTATTTTGTATTATTTACTTCTTAGACAGTTTTGTATTTCAGATTTTGATACTCAGTTTTAAGTGTTACTCTTGTACATGTGATAGTTGAGTCTTGGGATTCTTGATCTACTATTTTACTTCCATTTGAGTATATTCAGAGTTATTATTGGTTAATCGTATAAATTTTTACTTTTTGGCTATATTTTTAGTTAACTATGTTTGTTGAGTCTAGCTTACCTACCATGGATGGATTGGGTAGGTACCATCACAACCATTGTTAGTTTGGATTGTAACAAGTTTGTATCAGAGAACTAGGTTAACCACTCTCACAAGTACAAGAGCAAGTATCTAGAAGAGTCTCATAGACCGCTACAACAATGTATGCATCTATCTTCAGAGGCTACAAAATATTTTTAGGGAAACTTTAATTCCTTGATTCCTTATCACGCAAACTTCGTTCACTCTTGAATTTTAAACTTTGTATTTTATTTTCTCAAGATACAGTGAGGATGAGATGAGCTTCTACTGAGGATGATATGCATAAACCCTCTGATAAGGTCCAAATAGAGGTTAAGGTAGTGGTCACGACCATGGCATAGGTAGAGCACAAGGTGCAGCCCCCATTAGGGGTCGTGCGAGAGCACCATCTTTTGACCTAGAGGTTGAGGATGTGGCTTATTCTCCTGAGGGAGTAAGGCCATCCTAGGTTCCACTTGGTTTCATAGCCACCCCAATGTTGTAGGATACCATGATTTGGATTTTGAGTTTTTTGAGGGTTTGATTTCCTATAAATGGTTTGGATTTTAAGTTTCTTAGAGGGTATGGCTAAGACAGGAGCTTATCTTATCACTTTTTATGGATCTTAGATGAGATATGGAGTTTAGCCTCCAGAGTGAGTTGGGTTTAGGGTTTTCATACTCTTGGGGCAAAACCAGCTGATTTTGTGGCTCTACATATTGATGTTTTGCCAGTTTGTCTTGTTTCTCCCATAATTATAGCTAGACTAGTCATATTAGTTCAAGAGAAAAGGATTTTTGAAATTTTTTTTAAATGGGTCCTCCAGATTTATAGGTGCACATAAGGAAGATGCCTATGAATTTTTATGAGCTGTCAGAGAGGTGCATAATCTTAGGTTAGTTGAGTCTCATAGTGTGGACTACACTTTTTTATAGATGGTGGGGGATGTGAAGTAGTGTTGAAGATGTTATCTTTATTGTAGATCAGTATGGTCACCCCATTTTCCATGGATGTAGTTCTCTGAGGCCTTCCTAGGGAAGTATGTGCCTCACAACATAAGGGAGAGTCTAAGGGATCGATTTGATAATATTGAGAAAGGTATAATGATAAATATTGAGTATGAGACTAGGTTTTATGCCTTGGCTAGGCTTGCATTGATGAGTATACCTTCAGAGAAGAGCATATTAGAAAGTTTGTGAAAAGATTGACCACTCCACTTTATTTGGCTACTGAGAGGTTATTGATTATTGGGGGTACTTTCTAGTAGATAGTGGACCATGATAGAATCATTAAGGACATTTATAGTCATGCTTGTAGAGGTAGCGATAAGAGGATTTGTAGATATAGTGGGTTCAATAGTTCACCATCTTAAGGAAAAGATCTCTCGGGTAAGGGCTAGCATTATCAGCATAGATGAATAGTTCATGTAGCACTACAAGTTTTTAAGGGTAGTTATTCTAGGTATTGTATTCTAGGCAACTAGAGTTTGATTCAGATGCTAGAGGTTCTCATTCTTGGTTTTCAGGTTGCATTGGACGTCTAGTTCAATTGGACCATCCTATCAGCCTAATTCAGGTGGTGGATGCTTTGATTGTAGAGATTTTGGTCATTTATCTAGAGGGTGTCCCAAGTATTTATACGGTAGGGCACTTCAAGGTTCTTAGAGCCTAAAAAACACCAGTACCTCCAGCTAGAAAGGATGAATAGAGTGCTATAGGTGGTTCTCAAGTTGTTAGGGCTGGAGTTCTGAAAATTTATGGGGCTGATCATGAAGGTACTCAGTACGAAGGTGAGTATGTATAGTGTTAAGTCTTTCTAGGTAGACCTAAGGTAGAGGCCTTTAGTGTAGTTATTACAGGTATCATCCCAGTTTTTCATCAACTTGCATCAGTATTATTTGATCTTGTTTCTACTTTATCCTATGTGTCTATATAATTTGCATTGGGTCTTGACATGATATGGGAATCTCTTATTGTTCCCATTTGTGTTGCTACCTTAGTAGTGATTTTTCACCGCTAGATTGGGTGTACCAATCCTGTATTGTAACACTTTTGGGGTATAATATTTCGATTGAGTTGATCATTTTGAATATGGTATATTTTGATATGAATTTGGTTGTGGATTGGTTCTCTCTATGTCATACTATCTTGTATTAATAATAAAAAAGACCCTCTCCATCGTTACAGGTAAGTCTAGCATGCTAAAATTTAGGTTAAGTTTTTCTCCAAATTAAGAGTTAGAAATTTCAAGCTAGACTAGTATCGAATACAATCGTCCCGCTCCTTCCTTATGTTTCACTCTACAACACAAATATACAATGGAGTTTACATTAACCAACAACTACCTTACAAATGCATACAACGACAATGAGTTACATGTTTGGCTTTAACATGTCATTTCCCTCTTGATTATACCATGTGTGAAACTAACACACTAACAATACCATTTACAAAGCTATCATACCAAGAATCCCACAGTATTCTAAGCATTGACCAATATCATAAACCACTAGCATGTCACAACAAATTCATAGTTTACACTTCTACATCACCACAACATCACAATGGTTCCATCAATTCACTTCAATACACCTCAGAACAACAAATCGGCCAAAATCCCACAATTTACGCTTATGGGAAAATAGAAAGTTTAGTGCCATAATCACACCATACATGTTGATATTTTAACCATATCATGCTCTTTCATCAAAACCAGAAGTCATAATCCAAGTTTAAATTCCATAGATGGCACATCTTTTACAAAAGCACAAAGTGCCATATTCAACACTTCCAAGCATAACCAACATGATATACATACTCTCCCATGCATATAATATGTTAATCCATAATAATAAACACTCAACTAATCTTGGAAGATGATTATCTTGCTCCAAAGATGACTTAGGGTTTGAGAGCCCCAAAGAAACTTTCTTGAGAATTCTAGAAAAAAGAGAGAAAAAGCATGTGTGTTTGTATGTATTAAAAATCAGATTTGTGCCCCCTTTTTTAGGCCTTTGAGTCCTTTGCTCAATTATTGCTTGGTCAAAAGAAGAATGGGTCATTTGACCCATTCTTAGCCCATGTTTTTGTTCTTCATTTTTGGGCTTTATTGAGCCCAAATTACTTAGTCCAATAAAATCAATAATTTCTCATGGTTAATTCATTTCATACACTTTACGACGATATTCCCACTCATGTAATTTCTATTCGTAGCCTCAATCCCAAAAACAAGTGATTCTAGCCATGTATGTCTTATTTTTACCATAAGGGCAAAATCGTCATTTTGATGCAGAATTCGTTCGCGAGTAATTTTATCATACCAGTATAATACTTCACTCATTCCATGTATATGCTCGCTGTTGTAGAAGAAACGTGGCAAAAATCGGCCCGGTACGTCCCCGGGCACCCTTGGGACTTAAGAAAAATTCCAACTTTTGAAAGGTGCACACAAGCAGCCCGGCATGCCCTTGGGCGCGCCACCTTTCTGCCTGTGGGCTAAAAATTTTATCCCCGAGCGGCCCGGCATGCCCCTGGCCGCGCCCCACCTCTTTTTTTTCAAAATTTTTGTTTCTTCGACTTTTCTTCGCGAATTTAGTTAGACACTTCAAGTTCAATTCTTTAACTTACTTCTTACCTTTAATATCCTTTGTTTGGAGGTACTCTTAGCCTCATTTTGAACCCCACAAACACTCCACGAAAATCTCAAAACACCTCCTACGAAGGGATAACCACATGTACGAGGCCAAATTTTAATTTTTCTCAACATTAACATTACCAAATGCATACTTATAGCTCTTGACACCTAAGTATACATTGTTCAAAGTCGTCATGTAGGGTTGGGAAAGTATGGGGTGTTACATTCTCCCCCCTTTAGAAATATTCGTCCTCTAATGTTAACGATGTCGCTTCAATTACAATAAATGCATCTCTATATTAGCATACGTAGACTTAGACGCTTAATACTCATAGATACTTACCTGATGATATCCCGATCTCAAGTTAACCTGTGAGAAACATTTGACACCCTACCATTTGTCAAAGAAATCATGAATTTTGGGGAGGGTCTATTTATCCGCGATTGTCACCGTATTTAGTTGCCAATAATCCATGCACACTCTCAGCGTGCCATCTTTCTTCCGTACACGTAAGTCTGGTGCATTCCAAGGGAACATACTAGGTTTGATGATGATTCCCCTTAGATATCATTTGCCTTATCCTAAGATAGGAACTAAATTTACCCTTTCGGTACTCTAATGTTACATCTTCATTCATGGACTTCTTAGCTCGGCAATCCACTATAACATTCTCACAAATAGGTTCTATATAGTTACGATATAACCTCTTAACTATAGTGGATTCACCAACAGGAGTAAATACTCCAGATGGTCTAACTAATAATTCTAAGGTTCTTTCAATTTCGTAGCGGTCAATGGAGTAACATATGATACTTTAGAACCCAGATCAATCAATGCATATATAGATACATTATGAAAATAATAGATCGTATACCTGTAGCTACATCAGGATGGGCCTCCACATTATGTTGACCCGCTAGAGCATAAGTACGGTCCTGTATTCCACTAAAATTGGCTGCTCCTCTCGTATCATTACCACGACCAGCCGTCTGCACATCCTGGCCTAAGAAAGGGACCGAGGATAATGGTGCAACAGTTGACCCCGTAGGTAGCATAATAATGCCCGTGCCCCTTCTTGGGCAATCTCTCACCATATGCTCGGACATGCCACACCAAAAGCAAATATTGGTCCCAAGCCGACATTCCTTTAAATGAAGCTTTCCACAGTGTGGACACGGCTGGCGAGGAAACCCCGATTGGTCCATACTTCCTTTCTCTTGATACCCCACTGGTTGTGAACCTTGAATTCCACTACTTTGTCCAACGTGACTACCTCTAAACCCTTGGAACTGGGGTTGAGTGCCTGGTGTGGGATAAGAAAGTAATGGTCTCGGCGGTCTCATAAAATCCCGAGCCCCAAATTATCCTTGGTACACCATGTACCGTCCCATAGGTCTAGCTTTCTTTGATGGCCCCTCTTCTGCTTTGTGCATCTTTCTTCTATTCCTTTGGTCCTCCATCTTTTGTGCAAAAGCCTGTATTCTGGGTATATCCATATCTCTATTCAGAGCAGCAATGGTACAATCTCTGACCAATGATGGATCCAATAGATCCACATACCGATTAACTCTATCAGCCATAGTGGCTACCATTTGGGGATCATATCGGGCTAAAGAATTAAACTGAAGACTGTACTCCCCGAACACTCATATTCCCTTAACGAAGATTTAGAAATTGGTCTGCGCGTGCCTTCCGAATCTCATATGGAAGGTAGTGATCCAGGAATGCCATTTTAAATTCCTCCCAACTAGCTGGGGGTGCACCAACTCCCCTAGCTCGCTTCCAAGCTTCATACCAGAATATCTCCTCCCCTTTCAATCTATACGTCGTGAGTTCAACTGTTTCTATACCAAATATATGCATAACGTCCAAAGCCCTTCTGATTTGATCAATAAAATCTTGCGGGTCCTCATTAATATCCAACCCAGTGAATATAGGAGGGTCTAATTTTAGGAAATCCTGCGTCCTTTGACTAGCTGCCCTAGCCTCACTGTCATTACTTGTCGTTGGGCCAGCTTGTCCTTGATTTTGTGCTGCAATTAGCTGAATCAACATATATACTGCATTTCTCAAATACTGGTCAGTGACATTAACAGGTGACTCAACAGGTTCTTTTCTCCTTCTCGGCTCTTTTGGAGCTGGAAAAGTAGAAGAAGCCCGCGATGCAAACTCACTCTCAGCTTCATCTTGCTCAACCCGTTCGGGTGGTAAGTTACTAGGACCTTCTCCGCGAATCCTATCTAGCTTCTTCATTTTTCCCTTGCCTCTTATTGCACTCGGCATTTCGTACTATACCAAAGAAAAACAATTCCCCTGGTCAAATACAATTCAACTTACAACTGGCTCTATTGAACGATCTAGAAGTGAAGAAAAGAAACAACATACTAAATTCCCCATAGCCTCCTGCTCATAAATGTGGTGCACAACACATCCATGAACAAGACTCTACTCGGACACGGCTTTGTAGACACCCTTAGAAGGAACTGCTCTGATACCACTTTTGTCACGACCCAAAATCCCATTAGGGACGAACTGGCACCCGAAGCCGATATGGCCCAAGAGAACCAATCTTTGCTCCTATTCACTCACAAGCATATCTTAGTATGAATCTTATTATACTTCGTACAACTAGGAGGAGGTCATGGAAAACTTAACAGTATATGAAACTTGGCCGATAGGGCCATCAAGTCAAACAGAATACACATCTCTTACATTAACCTTCCCACATATGTCTACAAAGCCTCTAGCCGATACATGAACACAACCACCTGTAGTCAGGATAAGTCCCCGCTTTATACAATAATTGCAAAACCAAAACAATATACACATGTGACTCGGAAAGCCCCAAACCAACTGGGAGCTCACTAGTGATCCGCGGATAACCCGTAGCCTATTGTGGAGGTCTACTAATACCTGTGCCTGTAGCAAATAAAGTAAGTTCCCCAAAGGGGTCAGTACGAAGAATGTACTGAGTATGCAAGGCTATAAGAAACTTCACGAAACTTAAACATTTCAAGGAACTTGATTTCAAGAGAATAGTCAATATGGATCAATCATCTTTTAGTATGTGTGGATATAGGTACCTTACGTTCATTATTCCATTTGCCCTTATGCCTGTTTCCGTTAACATTTAGAACCGTCAATAATGTATAACCGTTAATATGCAACCGTCAATATGCAATGCATCCGTCAATATGCAACCGTCAATATTATATTTATATAACTGTCTCAAGTTCGGCATCAAGCTAGGATTTTTCCCCACTAAGCTTCCCCCCTGCTACCACCTGGAAAATAAGGAAGTAGGTTCGGCATCAAGTTTGGCTTTTACCTCACTGAGCTTCCCCCTTGATCCAGTGGATATAATAAAGTTCGGCGTCAAGCTTGGCTTTTGCCCCACTGAGCTTTCCCCATGCTACCACCCGAAAAACAAGGAAGCAGGTTCGGCATCAAGTTTGGCTTTTACCTCACTGAGCTATCACCCACACTCAAAGAATCATAAGTAACCATAAGTTAATGGTAAAGTAATTATAAAATAATTATAAAGTAATTATAAAATAATGTTTGAGTGACCATAAGTATAATTATAATGTAACCATGAGGGAAAATATGAATTAACCATGAGGGAATTACTTCTTCCATTACTTCATTGCATTACTTCTCTCTTTTACTTTTATGAGATTGATACATTGGGGGAACATAACCTTTTTTGAAACACATAAGTGCATTACTTCTATCTTTTATGTTTATGAGATTGATACTTTGAAGTTGTAACATTATTGGAAGCCTTAGAACATAATATTATTGGAACTTGGAATCATATCCATAATTATGTGATACATGAGAATAATGATATATGACAACTTGAAATGAGATACCTTTTAGCATTTCGGAATGGAACAAGGACAATGACAACATGAACAATATGTGTTGCAGAAAGAAATACGGACAGAGTAACCTTACATACCTTATCGTCTCAATATGAACACTCAATTCTATACGTGAATACAATCGTCCCGCTCCTTCCTTATGTTTCACTCTACAACACAAATATACAATGGAGTTTACATTAACCACCAACTACCTTACAAATGCATACAACGACAATGAGTTACATGTTTGGCTTTAACATGTCATTTCCCTCTTGATTATACCATGTGTGAAACTAACACACCAACAATACCATTTACAAAGCTATCATACCAAGAATCCCACAATATTCTAAACATTGATCAATATCATAAACAACTAGCATGTCACACCAAATTCATAGTTTACACTTCTACATCACCACAACATCACAATGGTTCCATCAATTCACTTCAATACACCTCAGAACAACAAATCGGCCAAAATCCCACAATTTACACTTATGGAAAAATAGAAAGTTTAGGACCATAATCACACCATACATGTTGATATTTTATCCATATCATGCTCTTTCATCAAAACCACAAGTCATATTCCAAGTTTAAATTCCATAGATGGCACATCTTTTACAAAAGCACAAAGTGCCATATTCAACACTTCCAAGCATAAACAATATGATATACATACTCTCCCATTCATATAATATGTTAATCCATAATAATAAACACTCACCTAAGCTTGGAAGATGATGATCTTGCTCCAAAGATGACGTAGGGTTTGAGAGCCCCAAAGAAACTTTCTTCAGAATTCTAGAAAAAAGAGAGAAAAAGCATGTGTGTTTGTATGTATTAAAAATCAGATTTTCCCCCCCTTTTATAGTCCTTGGAGTCCTTTTCTCAATTATTCCTTGGTCAAATGAAGAATGGGTCATTTGACCCATTCTTGGCCCACGTTTTACTTCTTTATTTTTGGGCTTTATTGAGCCCAAATTACTGAATCCAATAAAATCAATAATTTCTCATGGTTAATTCATTTCTTACGCGTTACGACGATATTCCCACTCATGGAATTTATATTCGTAGCCTCGATCCCAAAAATAAGTGATTCTAGCCACTATGGCTTATTTTGACCATAAGGGCAAAATCGTCATTTTGACGCCAAATTTGTTCGTGAGTAATTTTATCATACCAATATAATACTTCAATTATTCCATGTATATTCTTGTTTTTGTATAAGAAATGTGGCAAAAATCGGCCCGGTACGTCCCCGGGCACCCTTGAGACTTAAGAAAAATTCCAACTTTTGAAAGGTGTGCACAAGCAGCCCGATACGTCCTTGGGAGCGCCAAATTTTTGCCTGTGGGATAAAAATTTAAGCCCAGAGCGTCCCGGCACGCCCCTGGGCGCGCCCCACCTCTTTTTTTTCAAAATTTTCGTTTCTTTGACTTTTCTTCGCGGATTTGGTTAGACACTTCAAGTTCTATTCTTTAAATTACTTATTACCTTTAATATCCTTTATTTGGAGGTCCTCTTAGCCTCATTTTGAACCCCACAAATTCTCTACAAAAATCCCAAAACACCTCCTACGAAGGGCTAACCACATGTACGAGGCCAAATTTTAATTTTTCTCAACATTAACATTACCAAATACATACTTATAGCTCTCGAAACCTAAGTATACATTATTCAAAGTTTTAAATTAGGTTTGGGAAGGTATGGGGTGTTACAGGTTTCAGGTTATTTTACGGTTACTATGAGTTTCGGTTCGAGTCCGACATCTTGTTGTGATATGATATGGGAGTTCTGGAACTGATTACTATTAATATGGGAGTTGTGGTTCCTCTGAGTTTTGGTCTGAGTTCAACTTTTGATTATGATTTCTGTTGTATATCATATATGTGACCTCTCGTTATTGTCCATTATTTTCTGTTCGAGCCTAGCGTCTGGCCTCTCGTTATTACCCATTGGTGCCAGTTCAAGCCCGATGCACATTTGTATGGATTTATCATGGATTTGGTATCTGGAGATTACTTGAGATAGGCTCGGCTTTGGGTTGTCTATGCCTTTACTTTAGTCTTTTCTTGTCTATACCCACCGACTTATGGGGGCAAGGTCGGGTCAATTGTTTTCTTTTGTGTGCCTTCTGGGCTTATGGGGGCCCAGTTAGGTCATGTTTGGTTTGATTTCTTTCTATTAAGTTATTTATTTTACTGCATTACTTTGGCTTATTCTTTTATCGCATTTGCATAGTTCGATAGTTATTTACTGTTCTATCCCTATCTACTGTTGACTTAGTTTATACAATCGCATTTTATTCATACATTTCCTATATTTTAACTCAATCAGCCGATGATGCCTACTGAGTACCCGTTGCTTTGGTACTCATACTGTACTTCTGAATCTTTTCCCTGATGAAGATTCGAGTACTAGTAGTCAGCGTTAACGTGTTTCCTCTATTCCCACACTGATCTAGAGCAGGGTGAGCATGCTATCATTCTAGGCTGATTCTCTTCCATCTGTTCCAGTTTAGTATTTTTCCTTTGAGACTATTATGTATATATTGTGTATATTGGGAATTTCGTCGAGCACTCTGGTCTTTTTTTAGTGGAGGCTCTAGCTCCAACCTTACCAGGTCTTGCGAGGGGTTTTATCTTGTATATTTTTTCCTCCTTCTTCTCTCATTTCTGTATATATTACACTTTATATGTTTTATTTCTGCTTTCGCTTATTATTACTACGGTTATCATTTCTGTCTTGTCTTTTTTGTTTTTTTGCCCGTTAGCGTGTTACTTGCCATTCCAGGCTATGGCTTGGCTTGTCTACTAGTGGAATAAGGTAGACACTATCATGACTTGAGAAATTCGGTCGTGATAGGTTGGCATGGGGGGAGAGAGCAAACCAACCTTTTCATTTCTATTGAGCCATACTTGATTAATTATAGTGACACTTGGAGTTCAAAAGCCCAACGACATGAAGCATTCAAGATGTTTTGCGCCTCACTTTAGGGCTTAAGAGTATTGTATCATGTTTATTTATTTATGTATTTTGTTTGAAGGAAATCAAATGAATGAAAATCTTTGTGGTGTTGTATTGAATGAAATGAAGACCTCTCCTCTAATTTTTTTTTTTTGTGACTGTACACTTAATTTCTGCTTGATCATGGACTGTGGTGGATCTCTCCTTGGCATTATTATTCTATAATGAGTTGCAAATATCTTAATCTTGAGTGTGAATTTGAACATTGGCATGGTCAATGTCTGTTTGTTCTATGTGTGTGTGAGACTTCTTGATCTATTTTCTTACTTTGTGCATTCATCTAGAACTTGCCCAGTCCATTTTGTTAGGAGATAGGTGGATAACATAGGATATGATCACATGCCTTGTTTTATTTAAAGTCCACTTTGCCTAAATGAAGTCGTACAACTGATGTATGAACCCCTTGATCCCTATGCTAAGCCTTAATGATTTTCTTTTATTTCAGCACTTACTAACCTTCCCTACTCTATCATTTATCTTCTATTTTGGCCCTGGTCCTTCCTTGGACATCGTGAACCTCAACTCAGGAAAAATTGCCTGAGTTGAGTGTGGCTACTTTATATAGGTGATGAGTGAAGTAGGGTATGAAAAGAGTGAGTGAGGAGATAAGGAAGCCCTAAGAATGTGCAATATGAAAGAGAAAGCAATAAGCTAGTCAAGTGAAAAAGAAAGGGACTGATTTGAAAATGAATCCTTGAAAAGAATGCACTTAAAAAGGGGGAAAATGTTGTTGGTAATGGAGAATAAGGATGAAATTAATGATTGTGATTACAATAATAAGTGGTGTTGTGATCCAGTGCACATCAAGGAAGTCTAAGTCACTAATCCTAAATATACTGTACCAACACTCAAGCCTACGTTACAAGCCGAATAAAGTCTTGTAGTGATATTTGTCAACCAACCAATTAACCTTGTGAAATGGTAAGGGTAAGCCTATAGTATTGCATGTGCATTGTTTGAATTTAGTTGTGAGAGTGAGAGTTCATATATTAGTCCATAATTGTTGTATTACTTTACTTGTGCTTGAGGGACTTCTTTCTGGTGAGAGCATGAGACTGATATGTGAACTTGCTAATTAATAGATTTTACATCTTGAGTGATTATAGATCAACGAGTTATAGTTTAATTCCAAGTATGGATTCCTGCTAGATGTGATTAAACTAAGTTGTTGCACCTGTTGCTAGTCTTAGAATGAAGTCCATGTGAATAATACACCAGTTGCTTGTTCTTTTGAGGTCTTAATTGTTGGCAAGATACTGTGTTGTTTAAGTTGCTTGAGGACAAGCAATAGTTCTAACATGAGGGTGTTGATTTGTCGGCTTATGACGACACATTTAGCGTCTTTAACTAAGGATAATTGTAAGTTTTCAAGCAACATGTGATGTCTTTAATGTGGTTTATGTTCAGTTTTAGGTAATAAGTCCAATCCCTTGAAAGCTAGAAGAATCAGCTGAAAAAGAGGATTTGATGGTGTTACTAGCGGACCGTCAAGAGCTTGGCAGACCGCCACTCTGTCTTTCAGTCCTTAACTAGAATTTACTCTTCAATGAAGATTGGTGATGGATTCCCTGACGGGCCATCAAGGCCTCGATGGACCGTTATCACTATCGCCATAGGCTAACCAGAATAGAGGCCAAAAAGGGAATCTAGCGACGGCTCAAGCGAAGCACCGTTGGGGTTGCGGCGGGCCATCACTTGGTCTACCAAACCTTAAGAAGACTACACTATTTTAAATATTTTGGCCATGCCCCCTGTGACGGACCGTCACCCCTCTGACGAGCCATCGCACTTACCGTCCGCATTGGCACGACAAACCAGATTTCAAATTTTAAACATTGTTTTATTTGGAACCTATAAATACACAGTTTAGGGTTAAGAGTAAGGGCTGGCATACTTGGGTATTTTTATGATTACTTTCTCTAGAGAAACATTTTGAACTACTATCTTTCAGTTTTGAATATCAAGGATCAAGATTTATGATTATTTTATTGTAAGGTTTTCTCTTTATCTTATGAAAATAATCTTCTTCGTCTTGTTCTCTAACATGAGTGGCTAAAAATCCCGCAACTAGGGTTGTGATATCCATGGTGGAAAATCATCATTAGGATGGGTGTTGAGATTGTGTTGTTTGGGTAATTGTATTTTGGAATCCCTTCGATTTTAATTAATTCTTGATTGTTGCAAAGGTTGGAAAAACGTCTTTTGTTAAATTGCTTGGGTAAATATTTTAACTGTAGAGATAAGGGATTCATAATAAGAGTTTGTAATTGCTAACCTCCAAACTAATGATTAATGCTTTAACAAGGTTAATCAATTGAGGCTGAACTTGAATCATATATTTGGCATTTTTTGTTTGGAATGATTAGAGTACAAACTTATCTAAATTTGTTGAAAAACATTTAGATAACTTAAAGAATCGATTGTCTGATAATCACTCATCTTAATACAATTTCATAATTCACTCATGACCCAGCGGTGATTGGAAACATAGATGAACATGATCCTAGTTTGTACCTCTCCATTGAATTAAGTGTTGAAAAATTATCATTGTTTACGAAATTTGATATTGATTGACAACTAGTAAACAAAACCCCCTTATTTCTCAGAAATTGTTGGCTAATTGTCATCAAAACTGCATAACGTTTTTTTAACACCATATTCCCTGTCGGATTTGACCCCAACCTTTATTGGGTTCTTTATTTGAGAACGACCGCTACACTCCTATTAAAGGGAGTTGTAATTTAAAGAACCCAAATAATTTACAATAAAATAAAGACCTTTTGGTCCTATTTCTATGCTTTTATCAATGGAGCATTACACTAAGGGAAAGTCTATAGTATATCTTGTATGCATGCAAATTCATTTGTAAGATGGAGCATTATTAGGAATGTGTGTGGGATATCTCTCTTGAAATGAGGACATATAAGTGATGTAAACTTTGTGATCTATTGGATTTTTTTAATGACCCTCCAGGTTATTTTCTATGTTTTCATGCTTTTACTGAGTTTAGACCTTTCCCACAGCTGCTCTAGGTCATTTATGACATACTGGGACCTAATTTTTGTTGAAATGATCCAGGATGGATATTTCGATGGTGTCGTTGAGTTTGGAATGTCAAATTTGGTAGGATAGCATAGTTTGTTTGCATTCACGGGATTCTAAAAAAATTCCAAGGGTCCGATCGAAATATTTGCAACTTGGTGGAATTATTGGTGCATCAGCACTTGGAGCAGGCCCCATTCCTTCAACACCCCCGCAATCACGAGGGGCCATGATCTTAGTCGTTGTGATAGAGTGTCTTGAGGGCTCGCCACTGTGATGAAGAAGGTGGTGTGGCAAGGCCAGCTTGTTCATCACAATCGCGTGGCTTGGCCATAAAAGTTGTGATGATTCCATTAATGGGATGTCGCGACTTCTATGAGGAAACCCATGGCAGTATATATATCATCTCCTTCATTTTTCCCTTATAATTTTCTAAGTACCAATGCCCTTGTAGACCTTTAGAGATCATAAATTATGGGAGAATCATATAATTGAGCTGGGATTAGCCTGGGAACATGCTTGTGGGACCTATATCTTCAAATTCCCATAATCTTTCACTTAATTTCTCAGTTAATTCTCCATTTTTATTATTTATTTTGGTATTGTTGTTGGGACTAGTTCGGGACTATTTTGAGCTTAGAATTCGCCACACTTTTTTGGCTTTTTATCCTTGAGCTATGTGGGATGTTGTGGAGGTTTCAATTTCGTGATTTTGCAAGCGAGCCCAACATGGTATTTTTAGTCTGGGTACCAATTTAGTATTTTTACGCCTTATTTAGCTTGTTAAGGCCCTATAATGGCAGATTTTGGGCACGTTCTCCCCTAGTATAGTGTAGTATCATCCTTTAAGGATAGAATTAGTGCTATTAGTACCTGCATATTAGAATAGGAAGCCTTAGACTAGACTCAGCTAGGTTCCGCCTTAGTACTAGTTATTAGGACTTCGTAGTGGGCCCCTATACACTTTTTAAGATAGCATATTTGACATGAAGTACCTTTCGGCTAAGTTAGACTCCTGGCTACTACTTCAGGTTATTACATTGGGTTGGGTTTGACTTAGAGTTGGTTTCCAACATATTTTAGCTCCATTTCTCGGGTAGAGTAGTAACTAACCCTGTACCGCACATCTTGACCTAGTATTTGGGACCTGCCTTGCCTTAGTGGACTTATCTACCCAGGATTGGTATTTATGACCCTTATGGCTTGAAAATATGATAAAAACTCTTGAATTTTCCTCCCGCTAGCTAGTTATGTTATGTTTATGTAAATTTATTTCAATTTTGGTTGGAGTTTGACATATGCTTTATTGCTACTATTACTATGAGTTCTGGCATGATATCGACATCAGTTATCATCATGATCACTATTCATAGGCGTATGATCTTTGGGTATTATTTAACGGTTAAGGTTGGCTACTTATGGGGTCACTTGCTTCTGGTTACTGTGAGTTCTGGTTTGAGTTCGGCATCTGTTTGTGATGCAATCAGGATGTTATGGTGTTGATTATGGCGATTATGGCTGTTCTTGGAGTTCTGACAATGGTGCTGAGTACTTTTGCACTTGATTTATGTGGCCTCTTGTTATTACCTACTATTTCGAGTTAGAGTCTAACTTCTGGCCTCTCATTGCTACCCATTGGTGCCGGTTCAAGCCCGGTGCATATCTAGATATTTTTATCATGGATTTGGGATCAGAAGGTTACTTGAGATCAGTTCAACTACAGGTAACTTATGCCTCTTGTTTTAGTTACTTTATGTCTGCACCCGCTAGCTTATGGGGGCTAAGTAGGGTTAATTGTCTTCTTGTGTGTGCCTTCTGGGCTTATGGCGGCCCAGTTAGGTAATAGTTAGCTCATCGTTCTTACCTTTGAGTTATTTATTTTTATTTTTATACTTGCTAGTATAGTAGATATTAATATTTTCCCCATATTACTGTTGTGTCAGCTTACACACTTGCTCTATATTTATGCTTTTGCTAAATTTGAGACCAGTTGGCTGATGATGTCTACTGAGTTCCCCCTTTTTTGGTTCTCAGGCTGTACTTCTACATCTTTTCCCTGATACAAATCCGAGTATGATCCACTAACGTTGATGTTAGTCTCAACGTGTAGAGAACGTTGAGATTATCATTTCTCACTAATTTATTAGTAAGTTTTCATCCTAATTCCTCCATTTAATTCTTGTTTCCCTCTTATTTTCATTATCTCTCGGGGCTGATTCGAGCCCTTATTTATGCTATATTTGCACTCAAATTTTGAGCATGCATTTTTTGTCCTTTGATAGGCCTCGTGATGGATTCAATATTGGAATTCTATTTGCAGGCCCCACAATCCTATTTTACCCAATTTTTGGCCTGAACTTTTATATTATAATATGGGTCTCATTTTACTCGTACTAATGTGTAGATTCTGATATTGATAGTACGACATCACTCAGAGATCGTGGAGTGAAGACAAGTAGTTCGTGGATGGTTCAAGACTACTATTTGGCTATGAGATAGGCTATAGTCTACTCTTCTCTGTGAGATGGTGCATTGAATAGATTACTTGCTGGACGGGGGTTATAGGATTGGTTTAGGTCTAGTTGTACTAGTGTTTGGCTTATTTAAGGGATTTAGTAGATAATCGTAAATTGAGTCTTAGTCTAAAATACTCGCCATAGCTTTAGCCTACTATTAAGCCGGATTATTTATGTACACAAACTTAGGTTGAGACTAGTAATTCTTAGTGTAGAAGATGGGGTAGTTGTCACGACCCGAAATCCCATTTGAGCCGGACTGGCACCCTAAGCCGATATGGCCCGAGAGAACCAATCTTTGCTCATCAACCGTCGTATGCATATCATTGTATGAATCTAATTAAACCTTATGCAATTATTCGGAAAACATGAACATGGAACATATGCTATACATATATATTTATGAAACTTGGCCGTTGGGGCCATCAAGTCAAAACGGGCATTTGTCACTTACATCTATATACCCACATATGTTTACAAAAGCCTCTAACAGATGCATTTACAAAACCAACTAACAGTCGGGACAATTCCCCGCTTTATACAACATTTATAACACCAAAACAAATATACAACTATGACTCAGGAGGCTCCGAACCAACTAGAGCTCACCAAAACTCTGCAAATGATCCGCAGTCGACGGAGGAGGTCTACTAATGCCTGCACCTGCCACATGTAAGGTAAGTCCCCCGAGGGGGTCAGTACGAATAATGTACTGAGTATGTATGGCTATAAGATACTGCATAATATGTAAATGCCTTAATGGAATCAAGTATAAGACAATACCCAATATGGATAAAACATCAATCCGTATGTTTGGAAATATATATATGTTTATATATATATTGATTTCGTTACATTACTTGCCTTTACGTTCATTTCCTTTATTAGTCACTCACTCCTTTGCTCATTACTCATCCTTCCACTCATATAATGCGTGGGCCCCACGCTGATCAGTAGGAAAATAATATCGTCATGAAGGTGTTGTTCATTTTACCTCATGGATACACCCATAATGTTGGGATAGTCATCATGAAAGTGTGTTCTTCCACCCCATGGATATCATCATGAAGGTGTTTATTTCACCCCATGGATACACTCATAATATTGGGATCGTCATCATGAAGGTGTGTTCTTCCACCCCATGGATACACTCATAATGCCTTACTTCATTCTTTAACTTTCACAAGCTTGGTACCTTTACTTGTGAAAGATTAACACATTCACTTATGAGAGATTGATACTTTAACTTGTGTGCGATTGATACAGTGAGAATAATGACATTTTTGGAAGCACACACACATATTTTCATTTCGTTATCCTTCACTTCATGAGATTGATACTTTTACTTGTGTGAAATTGATATCTTCACTTATGAGGAATAATTATACTATCTTGCACATCACATCTCTTATTACTCTTATGAGATTGGTACTTTTACTTATGAAAGATTGGTACAAGGATAATCATCATACTATAGGACTTTGGAACATGACATGATTGGAAAAATGCTTCTAAAGAATAAATAGATTCTCTTACATCCTACTCTCTTTGAGATGGTTCTTTTAGAACTTTCAACGTTATGACATTAACCAATGAGTGAGGGATATGTAAATAAACATTGTGAGAAACATAACATTATTAGAACCATAACACCATTGGAACCATTGGACAATAATCCATGAACAAGTGACATAAGTATAATAACTATTGGAACATTTGAACATAACCTTATTGAGATTTTGGAACATTAACCATGAATATGAGACATGTGTTTCACAATTGATCAATGAATAGGAACTATGTGATAATGACCATTGATAACCGGATATAGGATACCTTAGCATATTTTGGAATAGGACAAGTGTAATGTCAATGTGGATACTATTTGCCGCAAAAAGATTCAGACAAAATAACCTTACATACCTTGTATTCTCAATACGAATATACAACCTTAGATGTGCATACAATGTCCTTCTCCTTCCTTATGTTTCACTCTACAACACAAATACATAACGAAGTTTACATTAACCACCAACTACCTTACAAATGCATATGACGTCAATGAATTACATGTTTGCCTTTAAAATTGTCATTTTCCCCTTGACAATACCATTGAAGAAATTATCATACAAATAATCCCACAATATTCCCAACATTGACCAAAATATCATAAACCATTAGCATGTCACACCAAGTTCATACTTTCCACTCTCCATCATCATAACATCACAATTATTCCATCAAATCACTTCAATACACCTCACAACAACAAATCGGGCAAAATCCCATAATTTACACTTATGGAAAAATAACAAGTTTAGGACCATAATAACACCATACATGTTCATATTTCATCCATACCATGCACTTTTATAAAGACAACAAGTCATCTTTCAAGTTTAAATTCCATAGATGACACATCTTTTACAATAACACTAACACAAAGTGCCATATTCAACACTTTCAAGCATAAACAACATGATCTACATAATCTCTCATGCATATAATATATTAATCCATAATAATAATCACTTACCAAAGCTTGGAAAATGGTGATCTTTCCCCAAAGATGACTTAGGGTTTGAAGAGCCCAAAGGGAGCTTTCTTGAGAATTCTAGAAAAAGATAGAAAAGCATGTGTGTTTCTCATGAATAAAATCAGATTTTTGCCTATTTATATAGGTCCTAAATTTCCATCCTTATCCACTCTTATGGCATTAAATGTTGTGTCTAGAAGGTCAAGGTAAGAATGGGTCATTTGACCTATTTTTGGCCCATGTCTTCTTTTCATTTTGGGCCCTTTTTGAGCCCAATTCACTCAACCCAATAAAATCAATAATTTTTCATGTTTAAATCATTTCATACACGTTACTACAATATTTCCACTCACGGGATTCATACTCGTAGCCTCAATTCCAAACACAAGTAATTCTAGCCACGTATGGCTTATCTTGACCATAAGGGTAAAATCGTCATTTTAACACCAAATTTGTTCACAAGTAATTTTATCATACCAATATAATACTTCACTCATTACATGTATATGCTTATGGTTGTAAAAGAAACGTGGTCAAAATCGGCTCAATACGTCCCCGGGCACCCTTGGGACTTAAGAAAATTTCCAACTTTGAAAAGTGGCCGAAACCAGCCTGGCACGCCCTTGGGCGCACCAGCTTGCTGTATCTGGACTAAAAATTTTAGCCCAGAGCAGCGTGGCATGCCCTCTGGCGCACCCCACTCCACTTTTTTTGAAAATTTCATTTTTCGACTTTTCTTTGCGGGTTTGGTTAGATACTTCAAGTCCTATTCTTTAACTTACTTATTACCTTTAATATACTTTGTTTAGAGTCCCTCCACGCCTATTTTTCAACCTCACAAATGGTCCACGAAAATCACAAAATACCTCTTACGAAGGGCTAAGCACATATACGAGGCCAAATTTCAATTTTTCTCATCACTAACATTACTAAATACATACTCATGGCATCTTGACACCTAGGTAACCATTATTCAACGTCATCACATAGGGTTGGGAAGGTATGGGGTGTTACATTCTCCCCCCCTTAGGACCATTCGTCCTCGAATGTTAACAACATCATCTCATGTGCAACAAATGCATCTCTATACATATACTCATTTAGTTACTTACTTAGTATTGGTCCACTTCCACATTTTCAACCTTTTCTTCCATTTGAAACAAATATGGGTACGTCGATTTCATCATTTTTTTTTTCTCAACTTCTCATGCGATCTCTTCGACTTGTTGATTTCTCCAAAGAACCCTTACAAAATTTACATCTTTACTTATTAACCTTCACACTTGTCGGTTTAGACAGATATCTTTTCCTAATGGGATCTTTCGAACTCTGTACATTTCCAATGGGAGCAATATAAAATGAAACTCCTATGCACATCCGGCACATTTCATGCCCTTTCTTTCCAATCCGCTTACCCTTTTCATTTGTGACACTTTCAAGAGTACTTACTCATCTATGATCACAACATCTACTCATCCCTTCTTCATCAGGCATATCCACCTACTTACCTTTGTCTTTACCCCTTCTTGTGATTGACATTTTACTATACCAAAGGAAAATAATTACAATTGTCAGATACAATTCAACTTACAACACTGGCTCTATTGCACGATCTAGGAAAGAAGAAACGAACAACATCCTAAATGTCCCGTAGCCTCCTACTTATAAATATGGTGCACAACACATTGATAAGTAAGACTCTACTCAGACATGGTTTTGTAGACACTCTACACATCAAGTCAAAACGGGCATTTGTCACTTACATCCATCTACCCACATATGTCTACAAAAGCCTCTAACAGATGCATTTACGAGACCAACTAACAGTCGAGACAAGTCCCTGCTTTATACAACATTTATAACACCAAAATAAATATACAACTATGACTCAGGAGGCTCCGAACCAACTGGAGCTCACCAAAACTCTGCAAATGATCCGCAGTCGACGGAGGAGGTCTACTAATGCTTGGACCTGCCATATGTAAGGTAAGTCCCCCGAGGGGGTCAGTACGAATAATGTACTGAGTATGTAAGGCTATAAGATACTGCATAATATGTAAATGCCTTAATGGAATCAAGTATAAGACAATACCCAATATGGATAAAACATTAATCCGTATGTTTGGAACTGTATATATGTTTATATATATATTGATTTCGTAAGTCACTCACTTCTTCGCTCAGTACTCATCCTTCCACTCATATAATGCACGGGAACCAAGCTGATCAGTGGAAAAATAATATCGCCATGAAGGTGTTCATTTCACCCCATGGATACACCCATAATGTTGGTATAGTCATCATAAAAGTGTGTTCTTCCACCCCATGGATATCATCTTGAAGGTGTTTATTTCACCCCATGGATACACTCATAATGTTGGGATAGTCATCATGAAGGTGTGTTCTTCCGCCCCATGGATACACTCATAATATTGGGATCTTCATCATGAAGGTGTGTTCTTCCACCCCATGGATACACTCATAATGCCTTACTTCATTCTTTAACTTTTACAAGATTGGTACCTTTACATGTGAAAGATTAACACATTCACTTATGAGAGATTGATACTTTAACTTGTGTGCGATTGATACAGTGAGAATAATGACATTTTTGGAAGCACACACACATATTTTCATTTCGTTATCCTTCACTTCATGAGATTGATACTTTTACTTGTGTGAAATTGATATCTTCACTTATGAGGAATAATTATACTATCTTGCACATCACATCTCTTATTACTCTTATGAGATTGGTACTTTTACTTATGAAAGATTGGTACAAGGATAATCATCATATTGAGAAGAAAAGGTATGTAAGGTTACTCTGTCCGTATTTCTTTCTGCAGCACATATTATTCATGTTGTCATTGTCCTTATTCCATTTCGAAATGTTAAAAGGTATCTCATTTCAAGTTGTCATATATCATTATTCTCATCTATCACATAATTATGGATATGATTCCAAGTTCCAATAATATTATGTTCCAAGGCTTCCAATAATGTTACAACTTCAAAATATCAATCTCATGAACATAAAAGATAGAAGTAATGCACTTATGTGTTTCAAAAAAGGTTTTGTTCCCCCAATGTATCAATCTCATAAAAGTAAAAGAGAGAAGTAATGCAATGAAGTAATGGAAGAAGTAATTCCCTCATGGTTACTTTATATTTTCCCTCATGGTTACTTTACTATTATCCTTATGGTCACTCAAACATTATTTTATAATTACTTTATAATTATTTTATAATTACTTTACCATTAACTTATGGTTACTTATGATTCTTTGAGTGCGGGTGATAGCTCAGTGAGGTAAAAGCCAAACTTGATGCCGAACCTGCTTCCTTGTTTTCCGGGTGGTAGCATGGGGAAAGCTCAGTGGGGCAAAAGCCAAGCTTGACGCCGAAATTTTTTATATACACTGGATCAAGGGGGAAGCTCAGTGAGGTAAAAGCCAAACTTGATGCCGAACCTACTTCCTTGTTTTTTGGGTGGTAGCAGGGGGGAAGCTCAGTGGGGAAAAATCCTAGCTTGATGCCGAACTTGAGACGGTTATATAAATATAATATTGATGGTTGCATATTGACGGATGCATTGCATATTGACGGTTGCATATTAACGGTTATACATTATTGACGGTTCTAACTGTTAACAGAAACAGGCATAAGGGCAAATGGAATAATGAACTTAAGGTATCTATTTCCACACATACTAAAAGATGATTGATCCATATTGACTATTCTCTTGAAATCAAGTTCCTTGAAGTGTTTAAGTTTCGTGAAGTTTCTTATAGCCTTGCATACTAAGTACATTCTTCGTACTGACCCCTTTGGGGGACTTACTTTATTTGCTGCAGGCACATGTGTTAGTAGACCTCCACAATAGGCTACGGGTTATCTGCGGATCATTGGTGAGCTCCCAGTTGGTTCGGGGCTTTCCGAGTCACATGTGTATATTATTTTGGTTTTGTAATTATTGTATAAAGCAGGGACTTGTCCCGACTACAGGTGGTTGTGTTCATGTATCGGCTAGAGGCTTTGTAGACATATGTGGGAAGGTTAATTTAAGAGATGTGTATTTTGTTTGACTTGACGGCCCTAACAGCCAAGTTTCATATATTGTTAAGTTTTCCATGACTTCCGCCTAGTTGTACGAAGTTTAATAAGATTCATACTAGGATATGCTTGTGAGTGAATAGGAGCAAAGATTGGTTCTCTCGGGCCATATCGGCTTTGGGTGCCAGTCCGGCTCGAATGGAATTTTGGGTCGTGACAAAACCAGTGAACCCATAAGTAACCAGATGTAACTGTAAAACTGAAACACAAACCTTACCATAACCGATGCCAAAGTTGTGCCAGAACTAATAATAATTAACAGAAATAAAGTATATGCTGGCTCTGAACCGAAATTGAAATGCATTTATTTAAACATACGCAAAACTAGCTAATAGGAAGGAATCCAATGTTCCCAAGCTTAATACCACGCCCTAAGCTCATAAATCCTAAACCATACTAAGGGATAACAGACCCAAAATCTATAAGAACAGGCCCTAACCAGATAAATAAAGCATGAAATAATTCAACGATACACGAGATACACTACCTGCCCAAAACTAGAATAATAGCACACAATTACCATAAATAAACTCAGTCTAAAGATAAGGTAAGCCTAGCCTACCTGGACAACAAAGCTAAAAGCCCCTCCGAGAAGCCTCCGAATAGTGCCCCACTAGAACTTGAGCTTGAATAACTTGATGTAGTTAATACCTTCGGGGGTCGAATATAGCATCAAAATATATTTTTTTCCCATAATATTCCCGCTCTAGAGATCAAAAATAGAGGAATCTTGAGCTCATTTAACATGATGTATATGCATAGAGGGACTTATAGACGTATGAATAGAAAAATGGGTTGATGTTTTGAATGGATCAATTTATGAGTAGTAGTAATATACAACATGTTTTATCTATTAAACCTACACAAAATAAGGACATAAATTATATGTCAATGTGATGATAACTTTGGCCTACGTTTCTTTAATAATTAGTCATATTCTAATAAAAGCTAGGTGTTGCCCGTTGATGTATTACACATTGCCTCCCATGTTTTCTAAGTTCCACGTGGAGGTAGAGGTGTCCACTCCACATCAAACCATAATATTTTTTATCTCATTACATATGTAATCGGGTATTACGTAACTTTGTGGTAAAATAAATATAACTTTTTGAATATGTCATAATTAATAGAAATTTATTTCGAGTAAAACCTCTATTATATAATAATAATATTTTAACATATCTAGATTCACTATCCCCACTTAAAATTTTAACAATTTATAAAAGAAAATAAATGTATCGTAACTAAAAGTTTCCATAAACATCTAAAATATTTTAAAAAGGTAATTAACTATATCTTTCTACCAAATTCTAATTTAATTTAAATATTTCACAACACGCTCGGTATTAATAAAATTCACAAACGAACTGGCCAAAAACTGAACTGTCAGTCCAACCAAGTCATAAATTACTTGGGGCAGTTATAGAAAAGCTCTAAACAGCAAGATCGCATGAAAATGAAGGAAATGACTGAGAGGGTCATTGTATCATCCACTACAAAACGGACTTTCGTCTGCGAAAGTAAAGGATAAGGAAGTAACTGAAGCCTCGAACAGGTAGGGGTACTAGGTCCGCATATCATGTTCGATCTCCTAGGTAGCGTCCATAACTGGACGATGACGCCACTGAACCATAACTATATGAATGTCTCTAGAGCACATCTGCCTGACACCTCTGGTAAAAATGGACACATGCTCTTCAACAAATGCCAAACTCTAATCCAACTGAACCGAGTTCCACCAAAGCACGTGAGACTCATTTAGGATATACTGCAGCAACATAGATACCTGAAACATCGGGTGAATGGCTAAAAATATGGGAGGCATTGCCAACTCATATGCTACCTCCCCTAACCTCATCACGCCCTTCATGGATGATACTCGTACAATGACCCTATCACTAACTCTAAGACTTAATGCATGATGCCTATGGTCAGCATAAATCTTCTGCCTACTCTGAGTTGTCCGTAGCCTATCCTGAATCACCCGAACCTGGTCTAATGGCTCACGAAGCAAATCTGTGCCACAGGGCCTAACCTCAGAAGTCTCAAACCAACCAAGAGGAAATCGGGATTGCCTAGCATACAATGCCACAAATGAGGCTATCTGAATACTAGAATGGAAGTTGTTATTATATGCAAACACTGCCAAAGCTAGGAACTGGTTCCATTGACCCCCAAAATCCAACACACAAGCACGGAGCATGTCCTCAAAAACTTCAATAGTCTACTCAGACTGCCCATCATTCTAGGGGTGAAAGGCGGTGCTAAGGTCAACCTGGGTACCCAACTCTACCTGAAATGCCCTTCAGAAGCTAGAAGTGAACTAACAGCCTTAGTCTGGAATGATAGACACAGGTACCCCATATAGGCGAACAACTTCTCGAATATAGACGTGGTTTAACCTCTCGGCACTATAAGAGATCTGAATAGGGATGAAATGTGCAGACTTGGTAAATCGATCTACGATTACCCAAATTCTATCAAAACCATGGGATTTGCAAATCAAACCACCCATGAAATCCATAGTAACTCGCTCCCATTTCCACCCGGGGATTGGTAGCTGCTGAAGTAATCCACCAGGTCTCTGGTGCTAGGCTTTTACCTACTGACAACAAAGAAATGTAGCCACAAACCCCGCTATATATACATGCATACTACTCTAATAATAGTGTTGCCTCAAATCTCTATACATTTTAGCTGTCCCGGGGTAAATAAAGTACATGGAGCTATGAGCCTCACGGAAAATCAACTGAATCAAATCCCCAACTCTCACAACACAAATGAGGCCGTGAAATCTCAGAATATGCTCAGAATCTAAAGTAGCCCTCCTGGACTCACCTCTCAGCACCTATCCTCAAATGCTACGAAGGCTGCTATCCTCAAATTGACAACCCCAAATCTACACCAATAAGGTAGATCTGGCCTCGACACTAGCAATAATCTTCCTGAGATCAGAAATATCAAAATAAATCATCAAGTTAGCCAAGGACTGGATGCCCAAAGCTAATGACTGCTGCAAATCTGAAATGAAGGCGAAACTACCCATACTCATAGCCTTCCGGCTCAAGGCATCCGCTACCACATTCGCCTTGCCCGGATGGTATAGAATAGAGATATCACATCCCTTCAGCAATTCAATCCATTTACGCTGCCTCAAATTAAGTTCCCTCTGGGTTATAACATACTGAAGACTACAGTGGTCGTAGAAAATATCATATAAGTAATTCCTCCAAATCATAAGCATAAATACTTCCATCGCCAACTCCAAGTCAAGAGTGGGGTAGTTGCGCTCATGAAGCTTCAGCTGCCTCAATGCATATGTAATAGCATAGCCACGCTGCATCAGAACATACCTCAAAGCAATACCAGAAGCATCAAAATAGATGGTAAAACCCTCGCCCTCAACTGGAAGAGTCAGAATAGGAACTGAAGTGAGCATGTCCTTGAGCTTAAGAAAGCTTGCCTTACAACTCCCAGACCACTAAAATAGAACTTCCTTCCTAGTCAATCTAGTCATAGGGGCTGCAATAGAGGAAAAACTCTCAACGAACAGCCTGTAGTAGCCTACCAACCCCACAAAATTATGGACTTTAATAGGCGACGTAGGCCTAGCCCATCCAAGAATACCCCCAATCTTTACTGGGTGAACCATAACACCATCCTTGGACACCATATACCTCAAGAAAGCTACAGACTCAAGACAGAACTCACACTTTAATAATTTGGCACAAAGTTTGTGATCTTTCAAAGTGTGGAGCACAGTCCTCAAATGTTGCTCGTGCTCCTCGCTACTCCTCGAATACACCAGAATGTCATCAATGAAGTCTATCACAAAGGAGTCCAAATAAGGTCTGAACATCTGGTTCATCAAATCCATAAATGTTTTGGGGCATTGGTCAACCCAAAAGACATCACCAGGAACTCATAATAGCCGTAATGAGTCCTTACGTTGTCTTAGGGATGTCCTCAGCCCTGACCCTCAACTGATGGTAACCAGACCTCAAATCACTCTTAGAAGACACTGTTGTACCGTAAAGCTGGTCAAACAAATCATTTATATGAGTTATAGGATACTTATTCTTCACTTTCACCTTACTCAGCTACCTGTAGTCAATACACATATGCATAGAGCCATCGTTTTTCTTCACAAATAGAACTGGAGCACCCTAAAGACACACTCGGTCTGATAAAACCCTTACTCAGAAGATCCTGAAGCTGACTTTTTAGCTCCTTCAGCTCAACATGAGTTATATAACGAGGAGCTATAGATATAGGTCGGGTGCCCGACTTGAGGTCAATAACAAACTCTATATCATGCTTAGGAGAAGACCAGGTAGGTCGGTAGGAAAAACATTAGGAAAATCATGAACGATAGGAACAGAGTAAAATGAAGGACTCTCAGCACAAACATCCTGAGCATAAGTAAGGAATTACTCACCACCCATCGATATCTGTCTCCTAGCCCGAATGTAAGAAATAATCCCCATCAGCTCGCGGCTAAAAGAACTATTCCACATAATGGGGGGGGTATGCTAAGCATGGCTAAGGTGACGGTCTAGGAAAAGTAATCCAAGACCGCATGGTAAGGAGATAACCAGTCCATGCCCAGAATCACATCGAAATCTACCATATCCAACACAATAAGATAAACTTGAGTATCAAACCCCTGAACAGTCACCAGACAAGAACTATATTCCTGATTCACTACTAAAGAATCACCCACGGGGGTAGTTACACATAATGACACAGATAAAAACTCCGAACATAAACCCAACCATGGTGCATAATAAGCAGAAACATATGAAAATATGGAATCGGGACCAAACAAATCAGAAGCTTGTTGATGGCATATGAAAATTATACCTATGATCACAGCATCCAAAGACTCAACCTCTGGCCTACCCGGTGCAATATACAACTCACCCTGTGTACTACCAGACTGGATACCTGACTGATCACCTATCCTACCTCCCTACGAACCACCTTGGGAACTCAAGGGACCACCCCTACAAACCTGTCCACCACCCCTAGCTGGAGGGGGTACTTCTCTGATTGGATGTGCAATCTAAATTGAAGGTTCAATAAACCCACATTATGGACACTCACAAGCGAGTGACCAATAACCCACACTCATAACATGCCCCTAGTACTCTAATCTATCTGGAAGGTCTGGCTGATCCGAAATGACAACCTCGACTCGATAATCCTGATTGGATACTCCTCTGAGGCTGCCTACTACTCTAACAACCCAAACCATTGCAACTAGGCTGACCCTGACGCTAGTAAGGCTGTTACTGCTGCTGGGGGTACCTACCATTAAATATGTGGCTTCCAGACTATGAGTTGCTGTGGCTCCCACTGTAACTGCCCTGATAACGGGATCTCTTATTACTGCCCCCTTGGGCCTCATGCACCATCTCCTAAACCAAATACACATGCTCTGCAATATTAGAAAATGACTTCCCCAAAGTTACCAAACTTTGTGTGACCCTGGGAAGTGGTAGTCTCAAACCCCTAAGAAAATATCGAATATACTCATACTTATCAGGCATAATCATAGTTGTGTGTCTGGCTAACTCATGGAATCTCGCTTCAAACTTAGCCACAAACATGGAACCCTGTATCAACCCAGAAAACTCATCCCAAAAATGCTCGTGCATACTACGAGGCATGTAGTTCTCGAAGAAAACCTTTGATAAATGAGCCTATTCACAGTTGGAGATCCAGCTGGCCTGGAATCAAGATAACCTCTCCACCACCTCCTCACTACTATGTCTAAATGATAAGCTATAAAATCGACTCCACGCGACTCAACCAACCACAACTTCTGCAACTTCTCCTTACAACTTGACAAAAACTCATAAGCATCCTCTCCTGGGGTCCCAACAAACCTGGGTGGAGTCAATCTCATAAATCAACCCAACATCTTCTGCTCCTCCGCGGACATAACTGGTTGGGCTACTACCGGCTATGGGACTACTGGTGCTGGCAGATCCTCTGCTTTAGGAGTCGCAGTTACAGGTTGTACTACGATATCAACACTACCTTGTACTGCTAGCTGAGCTCCCTCGGTCGATGGACCCCCAACCAACACCTACAACAATACAAAAGCAACCCAAAGAACTAAAGAAAAGATAAACCCGGGTGAAGCCTGGGCTTCTACCTTACCCATTTGTTGTTGTAGTAGCGGAGCGCCTGGAGCTAGGTCAGGCTCAGGATCTATAATAGGGTACGGTGATAGATCCCTGGCCTAATCTCAAACTGGGGTTGATGCTCTATCCTGCCCTCAACCTCTGCCCCTAATTGGATATCTAACAGCAGGTTCGGGGTCTTGATCCCTAGCTTCCGCTCCTCGCATCCTAGCCATCTGCAAAAGCATAAACCAAATAAAAATTAGAGACCAACTTAGAACCAACGTACAGAGAGGAATCAAAAAGATGAGATTTTTTCTCAAAATATTTTGTAGCCTCCTGAAGATAGGAAAAAATGTTTTTGTACCGATCTGCAGGACTCTACTAAACAACGGCTCTTGTACCAACAATACTGGTGAAACCTAGGCTCTGATACCAAGCTGTCATAACACAATTTCTCAAGTCATGATTGCGCCTAACTTATCCCATCTTAAGGCAAGCTAAGCCATAGCCTGAAATGGAAAGTAACGGGCTCACGAGCAGAAAACCAGAAATGATAAGAGTAGTAATAATAAGCGGAAGTAGAAAGAAAACATGTAAAGTGTAATATATACAAATATGGGAGAGGGAGGAGGACAAAATATACAAGATAAAACCCATCCCAAGGCCTGGTATGGTCGACACTAGAGCCACCTCTTAAACAAGACTAAAGTTCTAGACTAAATCCCAAAAATATACAATATATACACAATAGTCTCGAAGGCAAAAGACTAAACTGGAATAGATGGAAGAAGATCAGCCTTAGACGACAGCAAGCTCACCCTGCTCCAGATCACTGCTGGAATAGAGGAAATACGTCAACGTCAGCTGCAAGTACTAAGATCTGCATCAAGGAAAAGAAACAAAAGTGTAGTATGAGTACCAAAGCAATGGGTACTCAGTAGGCACCATTAATCGATTGTGCTCAAATATAGTAAAGTATGACTAAAATGCGAGAGTATAATCGAAGTCAATAATAGATAGGGATAGAAAAGTAAATAACTATCGAACTATGCGAATGTGATAAAGTAATAAGCAAAGCGATAAAGGAAAATAAATAACTCCATTGAAATAAAGAAAACCAAACATAACATAACTGGGCCCCCATAAGCCCAGAAGGCACACTGAAGAAAATAATAGACCCCACCGTGCCCCCATAGGCCGGTGGATACACACAAGAAATGACTAAAGTAAATGCATGGACAACCCAAAGCTGAATCAATCTCAAGTAGCCTCAAGATCCTAAATACATGATAAATCCATACAAATATGCACCGGACTTAAACCGGCACCAATGGGTAATGAGAGGCCAGACACTGGGTTCGAACTGAAAATAATGGATAATAATAAGAGGCCACATATATGATATACAACAGAACTCATAATCAGATGCCGGACTCGAATAGAAGCTCAAGGAACCACAACTCCCAGATCAATAGTAATCAGTACCAGAAATCCCAGATCTTATCACAACCAGATGCAAGACTCAAACTAAAACTCATAGTAACCATAACATAACAAAAAACCAGTGAAATGATAAGTAACCGAACACAACTGTTAAACTAAAACCCAAAACATACCAAAACCGATGCTAAAGTTGTGCCAGAACTCATAACAAATAATAGAAATAACGTATATGCTGGCCCTAAACCGAAATAGAAATGCATTTATTTAAAATATACGCATAACTAGCTAAAAAGAAGGAATCCAGCGTTCCCAAGCTTAATACCATGCCTTAAGCTCACATATCCTAAACTATACTAAAGGATAACGGGACCGAAATCTACCAGAATGGGGCCCTAACTAGATAAATAAAGAAAAAAATATTTCAACGATACCCGGTCTACAACTACCTACCCAAAACTAGCATAATAGCACATAAATTCCATGAATAAACTCAGTCTAAGGATAGGGTAAGCCTAGCCTACCTAGACACCAAAGTTTAAAGCCCCTCCAAGAAGCCTCCGAATAGTGCCCCACTAGAACTCGAGCTTGAATAACTTGATGTAGCTATTACCTTCGGGGGTCGAATATAGCATCAAAATATATTTTTTCCCACAATATTCCCACTCTAGTTATCAAAAATGGAGGAATTTTGAGCTCGTATAACATGATGTATATGCATAGAGGGACTTATGGACGTATAAATAGCAAAATGGGTGGGTGTTATGAATGGATAACTTTATGAATAGTAGTAATATGCAACATGTTTTATATATTAAAGCTACATAAAATAAGAGTATAGATTATATGTAAATGTGAAGATAACTTTGGCCAACATTTCTTTAATAATTAGTCATATTCTAATAAAAGCTATGTGTTGCCCATTGATGTATTAGACATTGCCTCCCATGATTTCTAAGTTCCATGTGGAGGTGGAGATGTCCACCCCACATCACACCATAATAAATTTTATTTCATTTCATATGTACTCAGGTATTATGTAACTTCATGGTAAAATAAATATAAAAAATTTATTTTGAATGAAGCATCCATTATATAATAATAATATTTTAACATATCTAGATTCACTATCTCCGCTTAAAATATTATTAATTTATAAAATAATATAAATGTATAATAACTAAAAGTTTTTCATAAACATCTAAAATATTTTAGAAAGGTAATTAACTATATCTTTCTACCAAATTCTAATTTTATTTAAATATTTCACAACATGCTCGGTATTAATAAAATTCTCAAACGAACTGCCCGAAAATCGAATTGTCAGTCCCAGCAAGTCATAAATAACTTGGAACAACTATAGGACTTCTCTAAATGCCGAGAACGAGTGAAATGACAGGGAGGGTCATTACACAACCATCGGTTCCTGCAAGTAAACATGTGTAGGTAACAGTTAGAACAAACATCCACAAAGTCAATAACTTATGAACATTATCACTGTATTGTAACGCCCCGTACATTTCCGAACCTATGTTATTACCGTAATATTTATGGAATTATTTAAACATGAGATAGTTTGTATATTATTCATGAAATTTATTGGGTTAAACAAACCTTGTGCAAATTGGCTCAATTTAAGGCCAAAAATTAAGTCATAAGACATGGCCTAAAAGGGGAAAAATGACCCATTCTTCCTTTTGACCAAGTAAACCATTCATTATTGATCAAAGTTACACTAAGGATAAGATTTAAAGGACTATACAAGGTGGAAAATAAGATTTTATTCATTATATACACACATTCCATTCTAGACTTTTCCACAAAAAGAGATATTTTCTGTCTACTCTCAAACCCTAAGGTGACCACCACTTTGGACAAGATCATCTTTTTGAAAGCTTGGGTAAGTGTTTAATCTTATGTTTTAATATATTATATGCTTAATATGGTGCATAAATCATGTTGTTTATGTTGGCAAAGTGTTGGACAGTTCACTATGTCTAAAATTGTCTACTTTTGCAATCGAAAAAGGGTTTAGCCTTGTAAACTTGAAAATGGACTTGTGGTCTTGAAGGAGGTGAATTTAATGGATTAAATATAACTATTTATGATTTTTTTATGTCCCTAAATTTCTTTCTCTTTATGTATAACATTTGGAATTATTGTTGGGAAATTGTGCATGGAATTGGTGACGTATTGAAAGAAAAATGTAGTTTGGTGATGTTTATGTGTGTTATGAAATCATGGATGTTTATTGGAATTTAATATGATATAAAATATTTAAATAGAAGCTAATTTATTATCATGGACAATTATTACAAAAAAGGACCCAAAAGAGACCCTTTTTGGCCAAAACGGGCATCCGACCTCGCGTCTGGAGCACCTGCGGGTGCAGATGCCAACGCAAGTGGATCTGGAAAAGGATAGAGGGAACATGTGGACGCACATAATACACCATATGGAGTAGGTGTCTTATTAGGTCCGTCCAAAACTTTATTTCGCATGTTTTTGAATCTCTTTGACCCCCCAAAGCCCCTATACCTTCATGGATGCAATTATCAACTTATGGTACCTTTTGAATGACTTTAAAGGAGTATACCAAAGGTATTTTGAATGGTATAAATTATAGATTTTTTATAATGTGTTATTGTGAAAGCTATGGAGTGACTTGATGGAGAAAAGGTAACGTAGTATTAATGAGAAAGTGTAAAGGATAAACTTGGTGTGAAATGTTATTGGTTTATGATGTCTTGGTCAATGTGTGGAATGTTATGGTATTGTTGGTATGGTGATGCAATAAATGGTATTTTAAGAGGGTAAAATGACGTTATATGGCAGTCACGTAATTCATTGTTGTCTTATGCACTTGTAATATAGTTAGTTGTTAACGTGAGCTCTGTGATGTACTTGTGTTGTAGAGTAACACGTAAAGAAGGATATGGACTATTGTATTCATATATAGGATTGTGTATTCATACTTGTAAGTGAAGGTATGTAAGGTTACTCTTTCCGTATCCTTCTGCAGAACATAGTATTCACATTGACATTTTACTTGTTCCATTCCGAAATGTTCTATGGTATCCTATTTCTGGTTATCACTCATGGTTCATCACATGTTCATTATGCATTGATCAATTGTGATTCACATATCTCATGTGCATTGAATAATGTTCCAAAGATCCCATTGTTCCAATAATGTTATGATTCCAAAGTTCCAATAATGTTATGACTATCATCGTATCAATCTCTCAAAGTAAAGAAATGAAGTAATGCATAGTTGTTGGTTACAAGAGTACGAGTGGCAGCTCTAGAGAAATAAGCCTAGCTCGAGCCAAACCCTAGGTTATTGGACAGGGGGTAACTCAAGAGGCATAAGCCTAGCTCGGGCCGAACCTGACAGGTGGTAGCTCTAGAGGTAAGAACCTAGATCGAGCCGAACCTAATATATTAGTTTATGGGTGGAAGATCTAGAGGTAAGAACCTAGCTCGGGCTGATCCCAATGGGTGGCAGCTCTAGAGGGATATGCCTAGCTCGGGCCGATCCCAATGGGTGTCAGCTCTAGAGGCATAAGCCTAGCTCGAGTCGATCCCAACATAACGTTATGTTATGTAAAGACCCACTGATCAGTTGGGGCCCGAGTAAGACATAGTAAAAGTGATGATGAATTAACAAAGAATCAAAGAAAGTAATGAAAGTAATATACAGGGTTCCCAACATATAGAATGGTGTCTTATCCATATTGGTTATTCATTTGTATTTGAGTTGATTGACGTATTTATGTATCATACAGTTTTCTATGAGCCTTACATACTCAGTACATTCTTCGTACTGACCCCCCTTGGGGACTTACCTTACTTGCTGCAGGCACAGGTGCTAGTAGACCACCACCGTAGGCTACGAGTCATCTGCGGATCATTGGTGAGCTCCAGTTGGTTCGGGGCTTTTCGAGTCACATGTGTATATTGTTTTTGTATTGTAATTGATGTATAAAGCTGGGAATCATCCCGACTGTAGGATGGTTATGTACATGTATCTTTTATAGGCTTTGTAGACGTATGTGGGAAGATTAATGTAAGAGATGTATGCCCACTTTGACTTGATGGCCCTAACAGCCAAGTTTCATATATTATATATGTTTTTCATGACTTTCGCCTTTAGTATTTATTGGTGACATGGGATAGAATGATATTCATGTGAAAACATGCATATGAGTGTACATGGATAACGATTGGTTCTCTCGGGCCTTAACGGCTTTGGGTGCCAGTCCACCCCATTGGAATTTGAGGCGTAACAAAAGTGGTATCAGAGCAGGTCATCCTAAGGGTGTCTACAAAGTCGTGTCTGAGTCGAGTCGTGCTTATGGATGTGTTGTGCGCCACATTTATAAGTATGCGGCTATGGGACATTTAGGAGTTGTTTCTTTTCTTCATTTGTTAGATCGTGCATTAGAGCCAATGTTGTAGGTGGAATCATTTCTGACCATTGAAATTGGTTTTCTTCTGTATAGTAAAATGTCGATTACAAGACAAGATAGGGGCAAAGATAATAAGGTAGAGATGCCTGACAGAGAAGAAACTAGTAAATCACCACCTGACCAAGCTAGTCAGGGTGGGGCTGAAACTAAATTTGCATCACGGGCTTCTTGTACTTCTTCATCTCCAGAAGAGCCGAGAAGGAGAGAAGACCCTGCCAAAACACCTGTTAATGTTAATGCTACTGAGTAGGATATAAGGAATGTGGTGCACCTATTGACTCAGATAGTCGTTGCACAAAGTCAAGGACAGGTTGGTCTAGCCTTTACACAAAAGAGGGGTAATCAAAGGCAAAAGAGAATGGCACAAGACTTTGAAAGATGACCGTCAAAGTGGGCTCGACCTATGGGACAGTTCATGGCATCCCAAGGAGAACATAGGTCTCGAGTGTTTGACAGAACGCCTAGACCATTATTTCCTCATTCTACAGTAAATGATCTACCTTAGTTCCGAGGGTTTCGAGGCCATCAGTTTGGGCAAAGAAGTGAGGTTCAGGATTTATGAACAATGGGGTATCTAGCACAAGGAAGTATGAGTCAAGAGAGGCCTTTTCGTCAGCTGTGTCAGAGCTGCGGGAAGTTTTATTTAGGTGAATACTAGTTTGGAACAAATATTTGTTACTGATGTGGTATGTCGGGGCACAGAAGAAAAGGGTGTCCACAGAGGAAGAAGGGTGGTATGGCACGACCTACGGGACCAACTGTCTCATCTCCATCATCGGTACCTCCTCTAGGTAGAGGTACGTAGCCCACGGGGCAGGGCAGAGGTTCTAGAAGAGCAGCTAATGCTAGTGGAACCCATAACCGTACCTATGCCTTAGCGGATCGACAGAATTCGAAGGCGTCTCCCTGTGTAGATACAGGTACACCATTCATATTTTTTTTTTTTACATAATGTATATTCTTTGATTGACCCGGGTTCTACATTGTCATATGTTACTCCGTTAATTGCTGCAAAGTTTGAAAGAACACCAGAATTATTAACAAATTCAATTGAAGTATCTACACCAGTTGGTGAATATATTATTGCAAAGAGTGTATATCGTAATTGTGTGGTAACTGTGTGTGGTCATGATACACTGGCCGATCTCATTGAACTAGACATGGTGGATTTTGATATGATAATGGGAATGGATTGGTTGGCTTCTTGTTATGCCACTGTAGATTGCCAGGCCAAGATGGTACATTTTTGTTTTCCATAAGAAAATGGTCTTGAATGGCAGGTTAATGTGGGAGCACCGAAAGGAAAATGATTGTCAAGGGGTACATATGTCACTTAGTAAGAGTGAAACATACTGATGTGGAACCACAAACTCCTCAGTCGGTTTCAATGGTCAATGAATTTCTTGATGTATTTCCATAGGATCTTACAGGTTTGCCCCCAGAACGAGAAATAGAATTTGGTATTGATGTGATTCCAGGCACTCAGCCTATCTCTATTCCCCCGTATAGAATGGCTCCAGTAGAATTGCATGAATTGAAGGAGGAATTGAAAGATTTGCTGGACAAGGGCTTCATCAGGCCTAGTATGTCCCCGTGGGGTGCACCGGTATTATTTGTATGGAAGACAGATGGCACGTTGAGAATGTGTAATGATTATTGGCACTTGAATATGGTGACAGTTAAGAATAAATATTTCCTCCCCAGAATCGATGATCTATTTAATCAATTATAGGGTGCCAAATACTTCTCAAAGGTTAACTTAAGATTGGCTTATTATCAAGTAAGGGTTAGAGAAAAATATATACCCGAGGCAGTTTTTTTTCATTATGTCAGTTGAACTACCAAATGCACCAGCTGTCTTAATGAATTTGAAGAATAGGGTGTTCAAGCCATTTTAGATGTGTTCGTGACCGTGTTTGGAGATGATATTTTGGTTGACTTAAGATCACAAGAGAACCATGCTAAACATTTACAACAGGTATTACAGATTCTTCGTGACCATAAGATATATGCAAAGTTCTCTAAATATGAGTTTGGTTAAAATTCATAGAGTTCTTGGGTCACATTTTATAGGATGAAGAACTCAAGGTTGATAGACAAAAGATAGAAACGGTGAAAACAAATTGGCTAAGGCCTACGACGCTTACAGAGATTCATAGTTTTCTTGGATTGGTTGGTTATTATAGGAGATTTATTGAAGAATTTTTCTTCTATCTCTGCACCCTTAACAAAGGTAACACACAAGGCAATCAAGTCCCAGTGGAATGATGCATGTGAGAAGAGTTTCCAAGAGCTGATCGATAAATTCACTTCTACACCTGTATTAGTACTTTCCCGAAGGCACAGAGGGGTATGCAGTATATTATGGTGCTTCAGGAGTTGGCCAAGGATGTGTATTGCTGCAGCACGACAATGTGATAGCTTATGCTTCAAGACAATTGTGTCCACATGAAAGAAATTATCCAACACATGATCTTAAGTTAGCAGTTGTGATACTTGCTTTAAGCACATGGCGCCACTACTTGTATGGGGTTCACGTTGACATAGATAGACTGACCATAAAAGTTTGCAATATGTCCTTAAGCAGAAAGACTTAAATTTGAAGCAACAAAGGTGGATGGCCTTATTAAAGACCATGATATTGATATTACGTCAAGGAAAAAAAAAAGCAAGTGTAATAGCCGATGCGTTAAGTCGCAAAACAATAGGAAGCACTAGTAGCCAGTTGACCAAAAAACAAAGTATAGTCAAGGAGTCACATCAATTAGCTAGTTTGGGAGTTCATCTTCTCGAAAGTCCAGATGAAATACGTATAGTGTAAAATGCGGCAGAATCTTCATTTGTAAAGTGAAGAAAAAGCAATATGCGAACCGTATTGTATTTCAGCTGAAATTGAATGCACACAAGATTTGACAAAGGCATTTGATCTTACGCAAGAGAGAGTGAATCAGGGCCAAAGTAGATTGTGTGTACCAGATATAGATGAATTAAGGAAATGAATTATGATAGAGGCACATCACTTATGGTATTCTATGCATTCGGGAGCTACCAAAATATATCATGGTTTGGAAGAGATGTATTGGTGAAGCAACATAAAGAAGAAGAACATTACATAATTTGTAGCTCAATGTTTAAACTTTCAACAAGTAAACGTAAAGTATCAGAAACCTTAAGGTTATATGCCATACAGGAATCTACCAGTTTGAAAAGAGGGATATGATTAACATGGGTTTTATCACAAGTTTGCCTCGTACATTTCAGAAATTTGATTCCATGTGAATGATAGTTGACAGACTTACCAAGTAGCACACTTTTTACCTGTCAGGACAACTTGTACAGCTGGAAATTATGCATGGTTGTATGTTAACGAGATAGTACGAATATATGGGATTCCAATTTCTATTATATCAGAAAGATAGACAAACAGACCGTACCATCCAAACGCTTGAAGATATGTTACGAGCTTGCATAAAGTAGTTGGGATTATTATTTACCTTTTATGGAATTTTCCTACAATAATAGCTATCATGCAATGATCAAAATGACACCTTACGAAGCCTTATATGGGAGAAAGTGTAGATTACCAAGTGCATAGTTTGAAGCAGGTGAGACTGCTTTACTCGGGCCAAATCTTGTTCATCAAGCTATATAGAAAGTCAAGGTGATACAACAGTGGCTACAAACAGCCCAAAGTCGTACAAGTCATATGTCGATAGTAGAAGGTGGGAATTAGAATTGGCCATAGGTGATTTGGTAGTTTTGACAGTGTCACCCATGAAAGAGGTAATGAGATTTGGAAAGAAATGAAAGTTGGACCTATATAACGTGCCATATTATATTACCCTAAGATTTGGGTGAGTTGCATATAAATTAGCACTACCCCATGAACTCCCCACAGTTCATTCAGTGTTCCATGTTTCATTGCTTCGAAAATGCATGGGAAAAATGTACAAGTTGCTGAGGATATCACATATGAGAAGGTACCTACAAATATTCTTGATCGATAAGTGAAAGGATTAAGAAATAAAGAAGTAATTTCCGTAAAGGTACTATGGGATAAATCGGCAAGTAGACGGAATCACATGGGAAACCGAAGGAATAATGAAATCTAAAGTACTCCTAATTGTTGTAAACAGAAGAAAAAGTTCAAAGTGCGGAATTAAAGCAATAACAAGTAAGTCTCTACAAGTATCATATGTATATGAGAACATTAAGGATACATTTAGATTTAAATTTGTTTCAATGAGATAATGGTACTAACATTCGAGGACGAATGTTCCTAAGGGGGGAAGGATGTAACACCCCGTACATTTTCAAACCTATGTTATTACCGTAACATTTATGAAATTATTTAAACATGATATAGTTTGTATATTATTCATGGAAGTTATTGGGTTAAACAAACCTTGTGCAAATGGGCTCAATATAAGGCCCAAAATTAAGTCATAAGACATGGCCCAAATGGGGAAAAATGACCCATTCTTCCTTTTGACCAAGTAAACCATTCATTATTGATCAAAGTCACACTAAGGATAAGATTAAAATGACTATACAAGGTGTAAAATCATATTTTATTCATTAAAGACACACATGTCATTCTAGACTTTTCCACAAAAAGAGATATTTTTTCTCTACTCTCAAACCCTAAGGTGACCACCTCTTTGGAAAAGATCATCACTTTGCAAGCTTGGGTATGTGTTTAATATTATGTTTTAATATATTATATGCTTAATATGGTGCATAAATCATGTTGTTTATGTTGGGAAAGTGTTGGACAGTTCACTATGTGTAAAACTGTCTACTTTTGCAATCGAAAAAGGGTTTTGCCTTGTAAACTTGAAAATGGACTTGTGGTCTTGAAGGAGGTGAATTTGATGGATTAAATATCACTATTTATGATGTGTTTATTTCCATAACTTGATTTCTCCTTATGTATAACATTTGGAATTGTTATTGGGAAATTGTGCATAGAATTGGTGACGTATTGAAAGAAAAATGTAGTTTTGTAATGTTTATGTATGTTGTGAAATCATGGCTTTTAGTTGGAATCTAAGATGATCTAAAATATTTTAAGATAAGATTATTTGTGATCATGGACCATTTATTACAAAAGAGGACTCAAAAGAGACCCTTTTTGGCCGAAACGGGCATCCGCCCTCGCGTCTGGAGCACTTACGGGCTCATATGCCAACACAGGTGGCTCTGTACAAGGCCAGAGGGCACCTGCGGATGCACCTCATCCACCTGCGGGTTCAGGTGGCTTTGTAAGTCATTCCAGAACTTCGTTTCGCATGTTTTTCCATCTCTTTGACCCCCCAAAGCCCCTATACCCTTCATGGATGCAATTATCAATTTATGGTACCTTTTGGATGACTTTAAAGGAGTATCCCGGAGGTATTTTGAATGGTATCAATTATGGATTTTTGATAATGTGTTATTGTGAAAGCTATCGAGTGACTTGACGGAGAAAAGGTAACGTAGTGTTAATGACAAAGTGTAAAGGATAAATTTGGTGTGAAATGTTATTGGTTTATGATGTATTGGTCAGTGTGTGGAATCTTATGGTATTTTTTGTATGGTGATGCAATAAATGGTATTTTTAGAGGGAAAAATGATGTTATATGGCAGTCACGTAATTCATTGTCGTCTTATGCACTTGTAATGTAGATAGTTGTTAACGTGAGCTCTGTGATGTACTTGTGTTGTAGAGTAACACGTAAGGAAGGAGCTGGACTGTTGTATTCATATATAGGCTTGTGTATTCATACTTGGAATTGAAGGTATGTAAGGTTACTCTTTTTGTATCCTTCTGCAGCACATAGTATTCACATTGACATTTTACTTGTTCCATTCCGAAATGTTCTAAGGTATCCTATTTCCAGTTATCACTCATGGTTCATCACATATTCCTTATGCATTGATCAATTGTGATTCACATGTATCATGTGATTGAATAATGTTCCAAAGATCCCATTGTTCCAATAATGTTATGATTCCAAAGTTCCAATAATGTTATGACATCGTATCAATCTCTCAAAGTAAAGAAATGAAGTAATGCATAGTTGTTGGTTACAAGAGTACGGGTGGAAGCTCTAGAGGCATAAGCCTAGCTCGAGCCGAGCCCGAGGTTATTGTATAGGGGGAAACTCTAGAGGTATAATCCTAGCTTGGTCTTAACCTGAAAGGGGGAAGCTCTAGAGGTAAGAACCTAGCTCGAGCCAAACCTGATATATTGGTTTATGGGTGGCAGCTCTAGAGGTAAGAACCTAGCTCGGGCCGATCCAAATGGGTGGCAGCTCTAGAGGTATAAGCCTTGCTCAGGCCGATCCCAAAATAATTTTATGTTATATAAAGACCCACTGATTAGTTGGGGCCCGAGTACGACATAGTACAAGTGGTGATGAATGAACAAAGAAGCAAAGAAAGTAATGAAAGTAATATACATGGTTCCCAACATATAGAATGGTGACTTATCCATATTGGTTATTCATTTGTATTTGAGTTCATTGACGTATTTATGTATTATACAGTTTCTTATGAGCCTTACATAGTCAGTACATTCTTTGTACTGACCCCCTTGGGTGACTTACCTTACTTCCTGCAGGCACAGGTGCTAGTAGACCACCACCGTAGGCTACGAGTCGTCTGCGGATCATTGGTGAGCTCCAGGTAGTTCGGGGCTTTTCGAGTCACATGTGTACATTGTTTTGGTATTGTAAATGATGTATAAAGTGGGGAATCGTACCGACTGTAGGATGGTTATGTAGATGTATCTGTTAGAGGCTTTGTAGACGTATGTGGGAAGATGAATGTAAGACATGTATGCCCACTTTGACTTAACGGCCTTAACGGCCAAGTTTCATATATTGTATATGTTTTTCATGACTTTCGCCTTTAGTATTTATTGGTTACATGGGATAGAATGATATTCATACAGAAACATGCATATGTACATGGATAACGATTGGTTCTCTCGGGCCTTAATGACTTCGGGTGCTAGTCTGCCCCGTTGGAATTCGAGGCAGGCGTGACATGTATGATATTTTTTTAAGGTTATTGTTGTTCTAAATTCTAAATTTCTAGAAAATTCAAAATGATGACCTTTGGCTGAGAGAGATGGTGAATATGGATAAGAAAAGTCATCGAACAATCAGTACATAACATTGAAAAATTCTAAACTTCATGAAATTGATTGTGCATTTTGTTAGAAGAAGGAAACAATTCAATTTCACAGCAAAAACATAGAATATTTAACTCAAAGAGGAGAAGATCTATTGTATCTAATCAAAATCGAAAAAAGCTTACTTTATCAATTAAACTTAGATGGGTGTCCCAAACGATAACATATTTTAATACCCATTATACAAAGAAACAATTTTAAGCCCACCCATACACTTAAAAACAAATTACTGACCTATCAGACAGAAAAGTTATGTGCACTATACCTGGTCGGCATGATTTTTCATCTTGTATTTTGCTGGGGAATTTGAGAACCCTAATAAAGTTAGAAAAATAATCAACTATGGAGAGAGAGGGAGAGAGAGAGAGAGAGAGAGAGAGAGAGAGAGAGAGAGAGAGAGGCTTCAATTTTTCACATTGAAAAAGTCTTATGTGAAACTAATCCTATTCTTTCAACCATCCCTAGGGGTGTTCACGTGTCAGTCTGGGTCGGTTATTGGTCAAAACTAAAACCAAACCAAATTAGTTGGTTTTTAAATTTCTAAAACAAAAACAAAAACAAAATAAAAAATTAACCATCGGTTTGGACTTGTCGGTTTGGTTCGATTTTTCCTGTTTATAACTTTAGCTAATGATAGAAATTCAAAGTGTGAAAAAAACAAATCCTATCTAATATATGAGATGTCAACCGAGTGTTGTACCTCAACCTTGAAAGTAAGCTAACAAAACTTTCATTCTCACCTCAGCCCTTCACTGTTATACTTAGGCAAAGCCACAAACAACACCACATGAATGCTTCTAAAAAAGGAATTTAGAAACTACATATAAGAAAATGATATGATAAATCCCCAATAGGTGAACAGATAAATTTCAAGCTCAATAGGGACCAAAAAGAAATTTCAAAACTAGTGATTATCTATAGTCTAATGAAATTCAGCTGTGGATTCCCATATATAACAGGATATTAGTTTCACAACTAGTATCATTTGTCATTCAAAGTGCGAAAATTATTTAGAATCTCATAAGATACTGCCAACTGCATGGAGACATATGACTACAAGTGTTACGGCTAAAGTTAAGTTCATGATTAAAATTTAAAATTAACAAAATATTTGTATTTTATTTATGAATAATATATAAATAATTATATATATATATAAATATAATTTATCGGTTCGATTTAATTATTTTGTTGGTTATTTTAGAGTAAAACCAAGACCAAACTAGCCAAGTATCAATTTTTAAAATATAAAACCAAACCTAAACAAATGTCAGTTTTTTTAATAGGTTTGGTTTGGTTCACAGTTCAGTTTGGTTAAAAACCAAACCGTGAGCACCCCTAACCAGCCCCAACACCCTTTAATCTACAAGAAAGGAAAATGTTGGGTTTTGTGGGATATTCCACTGGTTCAAAAGTGTAGAAAATTAATGGTTTCAATAGGAAAATAAGGAAATTGTAGACGATTTCTAGAAAGATGCAAATGTGATGGTGTGATTTCGGGGAAGTGTAATTTAAAGCCGGACATTGAAATCAAAAGCAGAATTGGCAGTTCTAGTTTTGAAGTTTAATTTTAATATTTTATTTTTAAAAAAAATTAAAATTTTGTGGTGCTACACTTGGCAACCTATGAGAGTTTTTCCTCTCCTATTATTATATATAGATAGATATATTTTAAATATGTCGTAAACACTAAGAAAAGCTTACTACTATGTACAGGTCAAAGGACTCCCTTGGAAAAGAATCGAAAATAAAATCCATGAGTGTACTAGTAATGATAACTACTAATATGACACAATATATAAAAAATATATATAACATAAAACATCCAAAGCATCCAAAAATTACCCCCACCACACACTTAAAAAATTATGCTATCATCAGTGCTATAATGTGAAATAATGGTTAAGGGACTCCCTGGGTGGCGAAGGCCAAAGCAACAACACTTGTGATTGGGGACAATTTATACTTCATCATTAGTTCTTCACGTGGCACCTCACACTTAGTCCCAATTATTTTGGTCCTTTATGTACTTCCTTTGATTCACTTTGCTGCTCTTATTACAAAACAAATATAAAACTAAAAATAATCAAAAAAACAATTTAAAAAAGTTACTCATTAAAGTTGTCTTGCCTCCCAACAAGTGCAAGATTTAATGTCAAGGCACAATGGACTTGGAGTTATTATCAAATTTGATTGGAGTCGCTTATCTAAAAGTAATCTGCGCTACACTTGCGTTCCTTCCATGCATCTCTACCTCCTTGAATTTCTTTCAATAGTTTCTTAAATTTCAAGTTCCATACCCTTTTGTGTTCTGCTATGTTGTCTAACGTATTTGTTGCTTCTACATCACTATCCAATTTCTCAGGTCATGATGGCACCTACTATAACACACCAGTAGGTAAGCCAACACATAAACTAGAGTATCTAGTAACTGACTATCAAGAGAAATGAAAGAAAGCAACGGAATGAATATGATAAAGAAACTACCATATATAAAGAAACCCCAAGACCTGGTGAAGTCTGTACAAGAGCTTCTAATACAACAGAAATTCAAAGTGAAATACAGAATAAATACAAGTACAAGCCATCTCTGAAATGTAAACTAGTGATCAAACTAGCAATATGGGGGAGAACAGGAATAGTCTGAATATCAGGAGCTCACCCTAAATCTCTGGTCCAAAGCTGCTTCGTACGATGCAAACGTCAACAAAAAGAACTCGTACTATAAATTGTAGGCTGTGGAAGTGTAGTATAAGTACCAAACACATTATACTCAGTAGGTATCGGCCGACTGAAATCCAAAGATAATACAAGTATAAATAACATGAAAAGTGGAAATATAACTACAGGCGGCTATCTAAGAAATTAAGAATAATAATGCTAATGGGGAAATAAGGATAAAATATCCTATTCTAATAGTATTTAAGAACTAAAGTGCAATACCATATATCACTAGCCAATATACCAATGAAGAGTGAAAGAAGGATATATAGTAGCATACAAGGCCAAAGAATACATATACAATATGAATAGACAAAGAAAGAGAGGGATATACGGTAATACCATATATATATATATACATATAGGACTAACTCGAAGGTAATAACCTGAGGGAGTCAACATAACACCTCAAGGATCACTACTAAGTAGGGAAGCTAATACTAGCATAATCAGGGTCCCTAACCATAATGTCTTACCATAAGGTAACTATTGATAATGTAATTTACCATTAAAAAAAAAGGGAAAGGGATCAGAAACATACCGACAACCTCAGGTACCAGTCCATAATTATCCTGCCATGAACTAACCATAATAACCAACAGTAAAGTAGCTGGCAAGTCCATACAAACAATACATAATTGGGCCCCCACAAGCCCGCAAGGTTCAAGCAAACACTCAGCAAACATCCATCATAGCTTATACCTATACAACCCCCCATAAGGCCAATAGATATAAGCACCAAACAATCATATTAATGATAGGCAATGCATATTAATGAATGAATGCAACATAAACTAATAGTACCATACCCAATTTGAGTGCCATAATATACCAAGTGTATACACATTCTTTAGCTCATTAGCTGGAAAAGGCAGGACCTACGATAAATATCCCGCTCCGGTACTGTGGGTCATAGATGAAGAGGCCCCTAGGGGACTCGACTCGAGATATTTGTATACACTACCTGGCCTCAAACTAGGAATTCCAATAATAATCCTAACAAATCAACTCCGTCCAGTACCAGAGAGATATATAAGTATAATAACTGCATGGACTCGAACCGTGACTAAAAGAGTGTAGGTTTATAAATCCATTGCCCGAGATCAAGTTCGGGACTAAATCGACATAATAGCTTAGAAAGGGATCGAAATCTCTCTCGACCAAACTAAGTAGTAATGGTAAAAGTGTGGATTTATAATGGACTAGAATCAACCTCGGTCTAATTTTAAAAACAGTATTTTTAGTTCCAAAGCTCATAATTCATTAAATAAGGTGGTACGATTCCCGCAGTAAAAGAATCTGTTTTAAAAGTGAAAATTGGGAATAAATCCCCTTTTTAAAAATAGTAGTAAAATTAAGGCTTTGGTCAGAAATGTACCACTAAGTGAGCATAAATTCCCCTTAGAGTATGTATGCCATCATCAGTATCCAAACAATACAACCATAAGTGCCTAAGCGTCTGTATCTAGAATCATGTCCCCTTTAGGGATAAAATATTCACCTGCAGTCCAACTAGTATCGTAACCACAACTTTGTTCCCAATAATATGTAACCAATATAATTAAGTCTCATCACTTGGGCAACTACATTAATCAAGGTCATGAAATCACTACAAGGATCTAATCGGGGGAGTACCGCACAAATCTTTAAGTTAAATGGTAAGTCTTATATTAAAGGGTCTATAATGTCAATCTATGACTAAACAAGTCTATAATCAAAGATAATATGGTTCTAGGGCCATAACGGGTATTCTTGGCAAGGGTTCGGATCACATTTCTATCCCAAGTTCCCTGAATAGACTAAATCATGATATACTAGTTTTAATCCGATCCAATAATCCCTAGCTAGCATGCAATCTATGCAATACACAATCTCATAGAGAAAAGTAATCCGAAACCAACCTCGAAGTTGAACCGCAATCTCAGACCGCCCACGAATCCCTTGCCTTTGTTCCATGACCCCAAAATGTCGTCATGCTATGAATTAACAATCTACACATTAATATGAGTAAAATGATACCCTATATTACTACATAAAACTCCGACCCAAAATAGGGTAAGCCCATGGGGCCCGTAAAAAGAATCTCAAAATTGAATTTGTCATGAGGTCCCTCGAAGGACAAGGAATATGTGCTCAAAAGTTGAGCACAAATGGAGAACAAATAGGGGCCTAAATCAGCCCACAAAGTTGGAAAATTTAAGTCCTAAATTCTAGGAATTTACAATGAAAAAGGATGAAATTTTATGGGGAAAATAAAGGAAAATAACCAAGGAGCGTTGAACTAGCTTACCTTATCTTCAATAGATGATTTCCCAAAATTTCCGAAGTACCAAGCTCTCAAAAATGGAGGAAAGCCCTAGGAAATAATAGGAAATTGGGTGAAGAAGGGATATTTAACACTAGTTGTTGCCGCTAAAGCTTTCACTTAGACGATAAGGCGGCTACTGACCTCTAAAGTGGCTGGTGCAAAAAGGTGAGTGGTTGCTAAAGTGTCACCCTAGATACTAAAGCGACGTCCTCTAAAGCAGACAACTGTCGTTGTCCGCTAAAGCGACGTCCGCTTAAGGGGACACTGACCGCAAAAAGTGGACCACAACCGAGTATCCAAGGTCGCTAAAGTGACCACCACTAAAGCGACTCCTAGACTGCTTTAGCGGTCACACCAGATATCAGGCACCAGATTTTTGCTAAGTCCAAATAGACTCCGATCGGGTGCTCAAGATTTATTCAAAACCCTATGCGCGCAAACAGACTATGCTACCATACCAAATTTGACATACTAGACTCAACAAAACCATCAAAATTTCCATCCAAGGTTGTTTTAATAAAATTTTGGGCCTACACCTATAGTTCCATTTTAACCAAAATCTACCCAATATCCCAAAATGAGTTTGGAAGCCTCGGGACCCAAAACAAGGGTCCTCCTATCCTAAAATCAACATTTTTGAGATGATGGTACTGTCAGAATTCTCATCTGAGGCCATTTAGTAGGAGTTTTGGTCTGAGAACAATTCCTTAACACCAAAAGCTCCAAAATAGGGAAATGAGCCTACAACCTAAATGAACTATCCAATAATCGAACCGACAGTTTCAGCTAGTCATAAATGACATGTAGACACTATGGGAAGACTCGAAATGCCATAAATGCACAGAAATCAAGAAAATGACCTGGAGGTTTATTACAGTAACCACTACTAAAAGGACATTCATTCGCGAAAGTCAATGGATAGAAAGTGCCCGCAAGCTCAAAAGGATGAGGTAATGGGCCCGTAACATCTAAGTAAAAATATTACTTCCAAGGGATTTTACTATATGTATCCTTTTTTCACCTAATTCCTTACTCTACCTTTCGCAGTGTCACAGACTCAATCTCAATAAAAAACTGGCCTTAAACTGAACTGAACATGGCTGAAATATGAAAACCCAAACCATAACATACTAACATCAAACCGAAGAAGCACAACCAAGTAAATACTCAACCAAGCTAAGGATAACCAAGGCATGAATCACACAACAAACTCCAAACTCCAAATCTAACATTTTCTTTCCCTTCTAAACCTAATGACTACTCTGACCCACACAAAATCCTTCCCGCATCATCTGAGTCCTATCTGAGCAACCACGTTACACTAACCTCAAATGATTGAAGCTGGTATACTGAAAATCCATAATGGCAAGCTTAAAAATAAACCCATAAGGTGCAATTCGGTCACATAAAAGGAGATGATTAAAGATTGCAATTTCTAGCCAAAGCTACAACTCGTTTGAATGACCCTCAAAACCAACAACCATAAATCCCAAGCATAATCTTTTAATGTTTAATGATCCTCTCTAGAATGCCCCACCAACTATGGCTGAAACCATTCTAATCCCAACTTAAGCACACTTCTTCTGCTGAGAAGACATTCCAAAATTCTAACAAACACTGAGAATCAAGGCCAAAAGTAATAGAAACCAATACATGTGCCAATGGACCATCCTCTAGCATCTATCAAGTACAATACATCTGAACTGAAGGAAACTGAACCGGTAGGCAAAGAGTAAGCTTACCCAACCTGTCGATGAAGTCTCAACTGAATCGAATTTCAAAATAGAGGTTGCAACAAAATTATGCAATTTATAGCTATAATCTCAACACGAAAGTTGAACTACTTGATCTCAACTATCCAAACTGATCCCACTAATAAGTAATATCCATATTTCAAAAGCTATCATAACTTTCAAGCCATCATTCAAGAGAGTCAAATCTTAAAGCTGAAGCCCACAAGTCTTCGTAGATATCAAATAGTCAAGCCAACCTCACTATCAGAATTAAGCACATATACTACTGTTCCCACAAGTGCTAAATGGAGGGAAACCACATGATGAAGATACGAGTAATCAAATCCACATCCCCTGAAGGCATATCATTTCAGGGGATATCCAAGAACTCACCAAGGCTACAAATAGTAATAATGATAGTAAAAACTCAAGCAACTCGTAGAAATACAACCTTAGCCTGAACTTGGTCAATCTAGTACTCAATCTATGGCCACAAGTACCCATAGGTACATACCACCAAGAAGAAGCACTCCACAAAGTCATATTAAGCCGACCAATTACCAAAATAAAATTTTTTTGAATTCACCCATTTTCTCCAACCTTAACTCAACTGAATTAGGGACCACTCATAGAAAGAATGGAGAACACAACTCAATATCAACATCAAGATCAAGACCACTACCAGGCGATGAACTATCCAAATTGGAAAAACAAATCTCAAATTTATCAACTTCAGGAACAACTATAGAAAAAGATAGCCAATGCTCAAACTTTGACAACCCAACAAACTAGAAAAGTAACATCTAGACCTTTCAACATCAGAAATGGGCAATAGAACCAAATTGCAAAGTCTAGAACCACAACAAAACTATGGAAGGTCAAACTTACCTTCACTTTCGCAACCCACTCAACAACCGACGTTGCTAGCAGAAAAGGAAAACAACCAACCTCACCTCACTAAAAGAGAGAAAACCTACAAACCGAGTTAGCCATCTAAGCCAATGAATAACAATAACAAGGAAGGGGATTCTAACTATATAATGCCAGTCTAGTCGTCTATCAAGTAGAAATCAATACACGTCAAAACAATAATAATACTAACAACAGTAACAATAGAATCACCAGTATAAGGTGCAGATAACATCAAAAATAAAAAGCAACAGCCATTACAATTCTACAACCATAACAAGGCCAATATGCCAAAGAAAAGATACTTTAACCCAAGTGTTATACCCCAAGGAAAAACACAACACTGATCTACTTGATCCATTACTAAAAGAAATCACCTATGGGGGTAGTCACATATACATGAAATCAACACCAAGGTATACAATAACCAATATAAACATACCAAGGCATATAATCATCGATGGGTATGAAAACCCTAATTCAACTCAAATAAAAAGTAAAAAATAGTAAGTTGAATCACACCTATATCGACGGAGTCCAAAGTCATAGTCCTGATGTGCCCGAACGAGTGCAAATCTGAGCATGCCTAAACACAGACTGAGCATTTGAATCATCAACTAAGGCACTAAGTGTACTACCTCTAACGGAAAGTGCCACATCTCTATGAGACTGATCTGGATGAGATGAATAACTAATAATCCCATACTGGGGACACTCTCTGGACCATTGATCAGTCTCTTTGATGTCATAACAAGCCCCCAAAGCACTAACCTGGCCAAAAACATGAGCTGACCAACTGACACCTGGGCCTTTTCTACTGAAATAATCATCTTCCCCGCAAACATAACATACCTCAAGAGCTCTAGGCTGGCGAGAAACATATGATGACCCTATCTGGACAGCCAACTCATGCTTGGGGCACTCTCTAGGCAAATAACCAACCTCTCCACAGTCAAAAAATGCCCCTGAAACTCTCAGATGCACTGCATTTGTTGATCTAGAATGGTTTCCATGGCATAAAGATCTATATCAAATACCCTACAATGTTTGACGAAAACTCTGCCCACTGTGACCACCATGACTTTTCTGAGCGCTACCTAAACTCTGATATGCTACCTAAATGAACCTGAAAGTTTTTAAGTGAATCTGACCTTTGCTAGGAGGATTCTGACCTCCAGAAGAAATACCACTAAAACTATATTATTGGTATGGCCTCTTACTGCTACCTTCATTTGAATCAATACACGCCATCTTTGTAGCCCTCGCATGATCAATGACCTGAGAGAAAGGAGAACCAGCTGCTATCAAATGCTCCATCTCCAAGCGAAGTAGTAATGTCAGTCCTCTGATAAATCCATGCACCATCTCATTCTCTATAAGAAATAACACAGAGTATGTCTGGCCCACTCGAGAAACCTAATCTCATATGCTAACACTTATAAAGATCCCTGCTGAATACGAATAAACCCAACTCTAGCATGAGAACCATTCCATATACGGGGCACTACCACTGCCTGTGACATACCCATGAAAGGACTAGAAATCCCTAACACAGAATCCTGAAAAGCTGAGGTGGTTATAAACTCTATCGCAGCCTGGGCTAGCCGTAGACATTTTGGTTGACGCTGAAGATCCTCTATATCGATCTCTAATTTCTTAGTCTGATACTGAACTAAAACTCTTAAAACACGCGTGAAGGTCCCATCTATATCTATCGACTACCTCATGTTATCAATCTAGGCTAGAGTGGAGTAAATGAAGTAGTTAGAGGTTCATAAAAGTACGGGCACATGACAAGGAGTCAAGAATAGAATTTCCTAAGAATGACCTATAGCCTCCTAAAGATATGATAGATATATCTCCATGCCGATCTGCAATGCTGTACTAGGAACTTAGCTCTTGTACCAACAACGAGGGCAAACTTAGGCTGTGATACAGATTTTTCACAACCTAATTCTTAGGTCATAATGGAACCTACTATAACCAACCTGTAGGTAAGCCAACCCATAATCTAGAACAACTAGTAACAGACTATTACGAGAATTGAAAGAAACCAATAGAATGAATATGATAAAGAGACTACTTTATCTAAAGCAACCCCAAGACCTGGTGAAGTTAGGATAAGAGCTTCTAATACAATAGAAGTATAAAGTGTAATATAGAATAAATTCAAGTTCAAGCCATCTCAGAAATGCAAAATCGAGATCAAACTAGCACTATGAGGGAGAATCAAAATACTTCAAACGTCAAGAGCTTACCCTAAATCTCCAGTCCCAAGTTGCTCTACACGATGCATACATCAATGACGAGAACTTGTACTATGATCTGTAGGATGCAAAAGTGTAGTATGAGTACCAAACATATGATACTTGATAGACATCGATCGACTGAGCTCCAAAGATAATGCAAGTATAAATAAAAAGTAAAAAAGAAATATAACTACATGCAGCAATCCAAGACACTATGCATAATAATGCTAATGGGGAAATTAAGATAAACTATCATATTCTAGCAGTATTCAAGAACTAAAGTTCAACACCATATATCACTAGCCAATATACTAATGAAAAGTGAAAGAATAATATATAGTAGTATACATATATACACATATAGGACTAACTCAAAGGTAATAACCTGAGGGAGTCAACCTAACATCTCAAGAATCATAACCATGTAGGGAAGCTAATACTAGCATAATCAAGGTTCCTAACCATAATGTCTAACCATGACTAACTATCTATAATGTAATTTACCATAAAAAAGAATGGGATCAGAAACATACCGACAACCCCGAGTACAACTCCATAATCATCCTACCACAAACTAACCAAAATAACCAATAGTAAAGTGACCGGCTAGTTCAAAAAAACAATACCTAACTAGGCCTCTATAAGCCAGAAAGGTTTAAGTAAACACTTAGCAAACAACCATCATAGCTTATACCTATACAACCCCCTTTAAAGCCGACATATATAAGTACCAAACAATCATATTGGTGATAGGAAATTCATATGAATGAGTGAATGTAAAACAAACTAATAGTACCATACCCAATCTAAGTGCCATAATGTACCAAGTGTATACACATCTTCTAGCTCAGTAGCTCACAAAGGAAGGACCTACGGAGACTATCCCTCTCTGACATTGTGGGTCACAAACGAAGAGGTCCCTAGGGGACTCAACATATCTATATACACTTCCTGGTCCAGAACAAGGACTTTCTATAATAATCATAATCAATTTTCCATCCAGTATTGTAGAGATATATAAGGTAATAAGTGCACAAACTCGAACCATTACTAAAAGAGTGTAAGTCTGTAAATCTATTGCCCGAGATCAAGTTCGTGACTAAATCGATATAATAGCATAGAAAGGGGTAGGGATCTCTCTCAATCGAAGGAAATAGTAGTGGTAGTAAAAGAGTGGATTTATAATGGACAAGAATCAACCTCGGCCTAATTTCCAAAACAACATTTTGTGTTTCAAAGCTCATAATTCATTAAATAAGGTGGTATGATTACCACTATAAAAGAATCTATTTTAAAAGTGAAAAGTGGGAATAAATTCCTTTTTAGAAAATAGTACTAAAATCAAGGTTTTTGTCAAAATCGTACCACTAAGTGAGCATAAATGCTGCCTAGAGTATGCATGAAATCACAAATACCCAAACAATACATCCATAAGTGCCTAAGCACCTGTAATCTTGAATCATGTCCCCTCTAGGGATAAAATACTCACCTGCAGTCCAACTAGTATTGTAACCACAACCTTGAGCCCAATAATATGTAACCATCATAATAAAGCCTCATAACTTGGTCAACTATGGTAATCAAGGGCATGAAATCACTACATGGATCTTATCAGGGGACTACCACCCAAATCACTAAGTTAAATGGTAAGTCTTATATTAAATTATCTGTAATGTCAATCTTTGACCAAACAAGTCAATAATTATGGATAATATGGTTCTAGGGACATAACGGGTATCCTAGGCTAGTGTTCAGATCATATTTTTATCCCAAGTTCCCTAAATAGACTAAGTCATGATATACTAGTCATAATCTAATCCAATAATCCCAACCTAGCATGCGATCTATGCAATACATAATCTCGTAGAGAAAAGTAGATCGAAGCCTATCTCGAAGCCAAGCAACAATCTCCGACAACCTATAAATTTCTTTCCTTTGCTCCAAGACCCCAAAATATTGCTACACTATCAAATTAAAAAACTACCCATTAATAGGAATAGAACGATGTCCATATTGCTATAAAACTTCTAGCCCAAAATCAGGTAAAAAATGCACCCTTATGGCCCGCTAATGGAATCCCAAAATTGAATCCGTCACAAGGTTCCTCGAAGGACAAGAAATATGTGCGAAAAATTTGAGAACAAATGGAGTACAAATCGGGGTCTAAATAAGCCCACAAAGTTGGAAAATTTAAGGCCTAAATTCTAAGAATTTACAATGTAAAAGGATGGAATTTGACAGGGGAAATAATGGAAAATGACCAAGGAGTGTTGAACTAGCTTATCTTAGCATCAATGGATGATTTTCCACACTTTCCCACATTCCAAACTCTAAAAAAATGGAGGAAAAACCCTAGGAAATGAAAAGAAATCGGGTGAAGAAGGGATATTTAACACCGGCAGTTGCCGCTAAAGCGGTCACTTAGCTGGTAAAGCAGCTAGTGACCACTAAAGTAGCTACTGGCTGCTAAAAAAACTGGTGAAAAAAGCCGAGTAGCCACTAGAGCGGCACCCTGGACATTAAAGAAATGTCCGCTAAAGAGGAAAACAACCACTTAAGGAACTCCACTTAAGCGTACCCTGACCGCTAAAGTGGACCTTAGTTGAGTAGCCGAGGGAACTAAAGCAGCTCAAGGTGGATATAGCGACCACTGCTATAGCGGCTCCTAGACCGCTTTAGTGGTCACACAAGATATTAGGAATCGAATTTTTGCTAAGTCCAAATGGACTCCGACCGGGTACTTTGGATTCCCTCGAAACCTCGTGCCCACAAATGAACTATGTTACCATACCAAATTTGACATTTTAGACTTAACAAAATAATCATAATTTCCATCTGAGGTCATTTTGATTAAATATGGGGCCCACACCTATAGTTTTATTTTAACCAAAATCTACCCAATACCCCAAAATGTGTCCGGATACCTCGAGACCCAAACTAAGAGTCCCTGTAGAATTCTCATCCGAGGCCATTTACTTGGAGTTTTGGTCCAAGACCAATTCCTTAATAGCGAATGCTCCAAAATAGAGAAATGAGCCTAAAACCCAATTAAACTGTCCGATAACCAAACCGACAGATCTGACAAGTCATAAATGACTTGTAGCCACTATGGGAAGATATGAAAAGCCAAAAATACACCAAAATCAAGAAAATGACTTGGTGGGTCATTACATTTTACTAATATGATATCCTTCAGATATTTTCCTCCCTCCAAGTTAGCTACAAATTTATTTTTCATATCAAAGGCACCATAGAATATATCAAGTATAGTACTCTCATGAATACTATGCCCTGGAGATAAAAATAACGACTTAAACTTCTCCATGCTTCAAATACTAGCTCCTCTTTAGTTTGTCTAAAAGTAGAGGATATTATTTATGAAAGTTGTTTTGTCTCTAGTCGATCTCTACTCATATAATAATATGTAAGCCTGTGCAATTCAAGTATGGATGACATTATATATTGTTTTTAGGTACCATGCATTAGCTTTCCCAATAAGGAAATGGATGAACATTCTCAGCCTTGAATTCTCATCAGGATTTTATGAATTTCTGTGTTGAGCATAACTTTTGTAAAGTTTTGTAAATGCTTAATAGGGTCGCTCTCCTAAGGGCTACAAAATAGTCCCTTGCTCACGAGTTTTCCATTTAATATAGCTTTTTCGATTAAAAGTGTTAGAGTCTACATCAGCTTACATAACTTGTACAACTAGGGAATATGCATACACTACGAGCTTCTTAACTGACTTGTATGCTTCAAATAATTCAATTTTATTATGTGCATGCATTGTAAGCTTGTCTGATACCACATCAACAATTGTATTTCCCATAGCAAAAAATAGGTGTCCCAATTTTAATAGAACTTCTGGATCAGGCTCAAAGTCAAGGATTATGAAATCCACCGAAAAGATCAATAACTCGACCTGTACCAATATATTCTATATAATTCCCTCAGGCCTAGTCAGATACTTGTTAGTTAGTTGTAATATAATCAAAGTGGATCAGAGATTATACAAACGCATCTTTCTGAACAATGAAAAAGGAATCAATTGAGGTTAACTCCCAAATCACATAGTTCCTTGGCCTTTACCAGATTCCCAATAGAAATTTCAATGTTAAAACTTCTGGGGTTCTGCCATTTTACTGGTAGACTATTTTGAATCCGAGATGAGCATTGTTCAGTAAGCACTATCGTAGCATTTTCTGTCAACCTCTTTTTGTTGATTATTAAATCACTCAATTACTTTGCATATTAGGGAATGCCCTGTCATATATCAATAAAAGGAATATTAGTGGTTACCTTCTTTAGTAGTCATAAAACTTTGTGAAAGTTGCATTTTCCCCTACTTTGAAGTGTTTTTGTGGGAATGGAGAAGATAGGTTCCTAGATTTTAGTTAAGACCTCTTTGTAACTCTTTCTTACTTCATTCTTTTTTCTCTTGACTACTATTCCAGCCACTATAGCTAGTATCATTTCACCTAAATCCTTTTTGATCCTTATAATAATTGTCTTAACTTGCTTTGGGTCAGGATACACATTACTAGGTAGACCTTACAGAGCCCTTACATTTTATGCTTCAGCAAGTTTATCCATCTATCTCTCTAGACTTTGGATTGCCAAGTCATTATTTTTTAGACTAGCCTCATATTTCTGTCACGCCTCGAGTTCCAACGGGGCGGACTGGCACTCGAAGCCGATAAGGCTCGAGAGAACCAATCTTCATCTATGTCTATTCATATGCATGTCATTCATAAAACACCACCATCACGTAAGGACACAAGATGCTAATAGCGGAAATCATGGAACATGTGATACGTACATATGTGAAACTTGGTCGTCAGGGCCATCAAGTCAAAATGGACTTACATGTCTTACATTCATATACCCACATACGTCTACAAAAGCCTCTAACAGATGCATATACAAAACCAACTTAAAGTCGGGACAAGTCCTCACTTTATACAATGTTATAGTGCCAAAACAAATGTACAACTGTGACTCGAAAAGCCCCGAACCACCTGGAGCTCACCAAAGATCTGCAAATAACCGGCAACCTACTGTGGAGGTCTACTGGCACCTGTGCCTGCAACAAGTAAGGTAAGTCCCCTAAGGGACGTCAGTACGAAGAATGTACTGAGTATGTAAGGCTCATAATAAACTGTATGATACATAAATACTTCAATGAACTCAAATACAAATGGGTAACCAATATGGATAAGTCACCATTCTGTATGTTGGGAACTATGTATATTGCTTTCATTACTTTCTTTGCTTCTTTACTTCTATGCTTATTTATCATTAATTGTGTCACAATATACCCGGGCCCCGACTGATCAGTGGATCTTTACATAACATATCGTTATGTTGGGATCGGCCCGATCTAGGATTATGCCTCTAGATCTGCCACCCATTGGTATCGGCCCAAGCTAGGATCTTACCTTTAGAGCTGCCACCCATAAACAAATTATCAGGTTCGGCTCAAGCTAGGTTATTACCTCTAATGCTGCCCCCTATCAGGTTCGGCCCGAGCTAGGCTTATACCTCTAGAGATGCCCCCTGTCCAATAACCTTGGATTGGCTCGAGCTAGGCTTATGCCTTTAGAGCTGCCACCCGTACTCTTGTAACCAACAACTATGCATTACTTCATTTCTTTACGTTTGAGAGATTGATACAATGATTGTCATAACATTATTGGAGACAAAACATTATTGGGACAATGGGATGTTTGGAACATTAGTCAATGCATATGAGACATGTGAATTACAATTTATCAATGCATAAGGAACATTTGATGAACCATGAGTGATAACCGGAAATAGGATACCTTAGAACATTTCGGAATGGAAAAAGTAAAATGTCAATGTGAATACTATGTGCTGTAGAAGGATACGGAAAGAGTAACCTTACATACCTTCACTTCCAATAAGAATACGCAAGCCTATATATGAACACAATAATCCAACTCCTTCCTTACGTTTCACTCTATAATACAAGTACAAAACAAAACTCTCGTTAATAACTACTTTTCGTACAAGTGTACAAGACGATAATGAGCTATATGACTGCCATATAACGTCATTTCACCCTTTATAATACAATCCGCTGCGTTACCATACAAAAACCACCATAACATTCCACACATTAACCAAAACATTATAAACCAATAGCATTTCACACCACGTTTACCCTTTACGCTTCCTCATTATCATTCCGTCACAATTACTCCACCAAATAGCCTCATAACAACATATGAACAAAATTCCATAATTGATATAATCCAAAATGCCTCCATACGACCCCTTAAAGTCATTAAAAAGGTATCATAAGTTGATAATTACATCCAAAAAGGGTATAGGGGACTTTAGGGATCAAAGAGAGACAAAACCATACAAAATTACATTCTAGGTCGACCTGGGAAGCCACCTGCACCCAAAGGTGGTTGAATTTCGACCTCAGGTGCCCTATGGACTTGTCCAGAGCCATCTGCGTTGGCATCTGCGCCTGCGGGTTCTCCAGACGCGAGGGCAGATGCCCGTTTCGGTCAAAAAAGGTCTCTTTTATGTCCTTTTTTGTAATAAATGGTACATGGACATGAATAAACTTCCCTTTACATAATTTAGGTCAACTTTGATTCCAACAATCAACCATGGTTTCACAACACAAATGAACATCACCAAAACCACATTTTTCCTTCAATACACCAGCAAGTCCATACACAATTTTGCAATAACAATTCCAAACATTATGTACAAGGATAAAACAAGTTAAGGCTATAATCACATCTCAAATTTCAATATTGAATCATCAAGTTCACTTCCTTCAATACCACAAGTCCATTTTCATGTTTACAAGGCAAACCCCTTTTTCGATTGCAAAAATAGACAGTTTTACAAATAGTAAACTGTCCAACACTTTGCCAAAATAACCAACATGATACACCATATTAAATATATAATATAATAAGACATGAGAATAAATACTTACCAAAGCTTGCAAGATGATGATCTTGGCCAAAAGAGTGAAGGCTTAGGGTTTGTGTGAGAGAAATATTTAGAGAAAAATCTAGAAATGGCATGTGAGTCTTTGTGAATAAAAATATGATTTTTGGTCCCTTTTATAGTCCCATTTAGTCTCATCCTTAGCCACACATTAATCATAAATGCTAGGCTTACTTGGTCAATTAGAAGAATGGGTCAAATTCCATTTGGGCCATGTCTTTTGCTCCATCTTTGGCCCTCAATTGAGCCCAATGGCACAAGACTCATTTAAGCCCAAAAAATTAATGTATAATTCACCAACCCTCTCATGTTTAAATACTTCCATGAATGTTATGGTACTTTACTAGGTTCGAAAACATACGGGGTGTTACAATTTCTATTAACCTTTTGCTAGTTTCTTCAAAATTTTCTTTATATCGTCAAGATGGACTTGTAGTGTATTTTTTAATTTTATTTATACCTTGTTGCTGACCTTGTAAGTTGTATTGGTTCTGATTCTAATATTCACCCCATCAGAAGTTAGGGTTGTTTCTCCTATTTGCATTGTAAGTGTTCTCGAAGTTCTAATTTATTGTGTTTCTACCTTTATAACCCACAAATTGTATGGACTGTAGATAAGCTCCACAAAATTAGCCATATGATACCCTCCACAGAACTCACAGAACAATGATGTTTGTTCAACTTGTTGAACTTGAGCATGCGATTACACCTACCCCATAAGTAGATTTATCAGATTATTCAAATTATTGTCCATAGTGGTAATTTCTTCTTGTAGGCTAGTTATCCCATCAACTTTAAGAATACCAATAGTTTTCTTGATAGCACCAATATTGGACTCACTAATCCACACTGTACAGCTTGTTGTAATGACCCACTTGGTCATTTTCATTATTTTCATGCATTTTTATATTTTGTCCTTTCTAGTAGTTTTTATACATTATTTGTGACCCATGGGTATAGGAGTCATAGTTCCCAAGGTGTTCAATTAGGTCTTAGATAAGATTTTTAGATTGAGCCTTTAAGTTGGAAAAGTTTGACTTGAGTCAACATTCGAGGAAAATGGGCTTATATAGAAATTTCATTAGTTCTATTAGCTCCAGAAGGTGGCTTTTAAGATAGTGATACCTTGCTTTAGGTCTTGAGGCTTTCAAACTCATTTCAGGTACTTAGTTGAGTTATTGGAAATTTAGTTTAAAGTGTTGACCTCGATTAACATTTTGTTAAGACGACCTCTATTGGTCATTTTGTCAATTCCATTGTGTTTGGAATTCCATTTCCAGTTGAGTAGCATTGTAGCTACCCTCTCGGGAGTATACCACTTCTAAAACAAAAATTAATATAATACTTGTGTAACACCCCAAATTTCCAAACTATGATCCAAGTTGTTCTTCAAAGGCATATAGACTCAAGTCCAATAATTTTAAGTTTGTACATAGGTATGAAGACCAATTACTTAGTGTTTAATCAACTTTGGACACTAATTAAGGTCATAAGGAACTTCTAGCTCAAGGTTAAGTTGAAATCTTCTTTACCGATTAAGTTTTCGAATAAAATTATTCCATGGTCAACTTCAAATGAACATAACTCCTAGTATATGAAGAGTTAGGTGGCCTAATACCCACCAAATGAAATATATTTGAGTATTCATTCAAACATTTCCAACCGTTTGTCAATCCAATATTGAAGAAAAAAGTTATGATCATTTTACCAAAAGGTGTCTGTCTTCCAGCGATGGACAAACAAAGTTGACAACTCAACAATTTGATGAAAGCCCATCAAGTTGGCTATCAAGCCTAATCAATGAGATCCAAATTTGGCCAAAAGTTGTCTATTTGGATGATGGCCCATCAAGGGGTTGACAGTCCATCACCTGGACCGTAAGATGATAGTTTTTTGCAGTTTTAAAGAATTTTTTGAGGGATAGTTTCGTCCGTTGTTTACCGAACGCCCTCCCACATTTTTTAAACACTTTAAAAGGGTTATTTCTCTTAAAGGTATCGACAAGTTCTATCCCAAACCCTTGCCCTTCTCCTAAATCCCCAACCCTATAGTTTTAAGAAGGATCAAAGATTAAAGTTTCTTCTCAAAATTTTCTCATCAAGTTTTTCATCAATGTTATGTGGAACGAATCCAATTCAAATAGGTCTTCAATGGGTTCTATTGATTTCAAGCTAGGGTTTCCAATTCCAAGAGTTATTTCTATATTCTAATCCAAGATATGTTGAACAATCATCTTTCTAACTAAATCTATAAATTTTTAGTTTCTTACTATATATATGTATATGACTTGAGAACTAGAGTTAAGAATGATTTTACAAAATAAAACGAAAGATTTGATCTTGTGAAACCTTTTCTTTGAAGTTATTTCTATGTATTGTTTGAACTTGAATTTGAAATTGTCACTTGGATTATAAAATCTCCAAATTGTTAAATTGTGAATTGAGATATGTTGGGGTTCAAGAACTCATGTTTTCTAACAAATCATTTTGGTATCCCAGACGTTTAGGGCGAAAGGAGGAAACTACCCCCATCCCTTGGACTTCTTACAAAAACAATGAACTTATTGTGACTCTTAAAACCCTTAATGGATTTCAAATGTATTTATGATAAATCTTTTAAATGATGGGGCTAATCAATTAACGCATTATATAAAAATGTTATGGCATGATATGTATGACTTGCAAATCTTGGTATGACGATACCAATTAAATAAATGCCTCTATGAATATGAAATATTTTCAAAAGGATGAATTGTGATATGAAAATATTATAAATTGGCTTAAATATGAGTTAGGTAGTTCACTGAGAAGGTGTATGTCCTAGTGACCCAACTCCTGAAACCTATGTTTTTCCAACATAGGGATGGTTCGCTCCTTAACTGGACGACCTTATGATTTCCCTCTATGAGGATGATATTATGGCCTAAATGGTGTATATCTCACTCCATGTGGAAAACATAGATTGAGGCCCCCACCAGTAGGGTACGTACCAGACCCATATAGCCTATGGGTTACATGATGTTGGTGAATACTACCTAGTTCAAAACTGAAATAAAGAAAAAATTATGGTTTTATTTTGAGTCAGATTTATGTTCCCTTCTTGCATTTCAGTTTCAGTTATATGATTTAATTTATAAAATGTATTGTCTCTTTCCTTGAGTTGCATACTAGTACTCATCATTTTGACCATCCCCGAATGCTACATTGTTTCATGTTGTAGGTTTGGGTGTGTTTTCTCATTGTTTTGTACAACATTATGATTCTTCAGGAAAGCTACAGCTTCGGTGAGCCCTCCATTCTCTGAGACGTATAGTCCATTTAATATCCATACCTTGTATTTATGTTTATGGTATTATCTGGGCCATGTCTCTGCTTAGATTTTCATACTTATGTTAAAGGCTTCGAAGATTACGTAGTTGTTGGTTAAATGTTTTATTTCAAAAAACTTGGGATACCTTACAATATTTTTTAAATGGATTTGTTTAAAGGATTATCCTCCCACAAACAATTAATTACATGCTCATAATGAATGCTAAGAGGTTCTTTCAGGACTTTAGTGATTTCGGGTGCCTGTTACGTCCTGGGCCAAGGCTCAAGTCGTGACAACTTGTGATACTTAAAAGAGTTTAACTTAATAAATACCAATTATAATCTAATAGCAGAATTAGGACCAATTGAAAAAAGAGCTAAAGGTATTAAATTTTTCGATTTAATAATTCAATTGATCCCAAGTTTACACAAAGTAAGTGTTTCAATCTATGGTGGAGCAGCCTTTCAAATAAATAAGCAAGTACCTTATGAGACTACATATGTCATTCCACACCACTACATGCTCACTTTATAAATTATTACAAAACTTTTGAGTATCAAAAGTAACTTGTTCATGCTTTATATAAACTTCCAAAACAAATTGTAAATTTAGTACATCATAAGACTTAGGTTTACACACCCTAAAACAGTCAAAGATGTTGTCAAATTTAAGTTACAAAACCATGGTCTTATGGTCAAACCAACCTTCAAAATTACATATATATGTATAACACATGGATCATATACAAGTCTCATATTACTACAAAATATAGATGCCTATATGCAAATATTATCTTCCTTAAAGCTCCAAAAAAACCTATGTCCAATGTCCATTTTCAAGTATCCTCTCGAACATTCCCTATGATAGAAACAACTATCACTAAGCCTAAAGATTAGTGCTGTATAAACTATAGTTTTGGAGTCATTAGATTCACCAATTTCCTTTAAAGTCATGGGAAGCTCAATTGAAACACATATAAATCTAGTAAACAAATAAATCAAAAGTATTAAGTTCTATATTTAAAAACTCATGCATCAAAGAAGCTCATAGGATCATTTCATAAGAGGTCAAATGACAAGTTTCCCCCAATATGTATGCCATGGAATCATAACACACATAATCAAATATCGATAAGGACCAAAGCCCTGCATCAAGTTGGATCAAAACCCAATAATCAAGAGAATCAAGAACCATATTAAAAATAACTTTCTAGTTCATACTTAATATAGACAAGTTCTATAGTTAAGACGAACCAAAAATCCAAAGTCAAGATGTCAAAAGATTTGAATCTAAAGGTATGCCAATAATGACAAATTCACAAATACAAGAAGGACAGAGTTCCAACAAGAATGCCAAATGATCAAGCAATCTTTACAAGTGGGCGAGTTAAACAAGTATTTTGCAAGACTTTAGGAATACCAACACAATGATATAAAGTGATGAGAAAGTAACCAAGGTACTAAGATAACATTTTAAATACCCTTGAAGTTAACTAAAGTGAAAGTTCAAGTTTATACACAAACCTTAACCTTTTAGCATATAACAGTCCAAGCACAACTTCAAGAGTCCAAATCGTAGACCAAACAACGTATCAAGTTCCTCAGCTTGTACATAAGTATATACAACCTTGAACATACAATTAAGTACACTTTTTAATTTCTAATAAATCTAACATGTTGATATGAAACAATATTATTATCAAAAGTAAGCATTGTTTGTGTAAATAACACAAAGTTCCAAAAATAGTAAATCTGGATTGTCCCACTGTCTCAGGTTGTAACTTCGTTTTGAATAGGTAAATAGCAAAACCAAACTTTGTAGCCTTCATTAAAGATTAAGGTATATATCTTGGAGTTGTAAAGTGTCAAGAATCACCAATAAATACATTTTGTAGAAAAATATATCATCAAAGCACTAACAGTAGAACATAGAGAGTTTCTAAATCGAAAAACTGGACAAAACTTGTCCTCTCTTGCATCTCCTATTTTGAATCCATAATAGCAAAAACCAGCTTTTTTCATAAAACTAAAAGTTTATAGCTTTGTGTTATGTGTACAAATATATTCTTTACTCAAAATAAAGCTCTACAGATTGAGATAGGTTATATTTACTAAACCATGTACAATTTCAAAATGTGTTTAAGTTACTTACCATAAAAGAGGATGTATCTTGAGTTCTAGCAAAATTGAATAGGCTTTGTTGGTTATATAACTAGGAGAAACTGATGAAAAGAGAGTATAGGAGGTTTCTTAAGCTTAAGGAAACGAAATAATGAGTGAGGAGGTGCAAAAGTTGAGTACAACAAGAGATATATATCACTTGGTAATATTAAAAATTTATGGCTGCCCAAACTTTAAAGGTTGGCTTCCCAAAAAATCCAAATACCTTTATTATTTTACTATTATATACATGATAATATCTTTATATCATTTTAAATAAATACCCCAAGACAAATCCCTAAATCCGTCATGATTGAAGGTAAACAAATTTTTAATATCTCAAAATTCAAGTTAAGAAATTGTAAAGTAGGAGTTGTTCCTATTGTCAAGAAATAGTCTATTGGAGTGAGAATATTAGTTTAAATATTTGGGGCATTACAAGCATATTCTGTTTTCACTCATAGGACTCGAAATGAATCCCGAGGGTCCATTTTTGAGTTAATTTTAGCCTTAGGAATTTGCTGGTTTTTTGTTGCTAATGTAGGATACCCCTTGTTTGGTGATGGGTTGGTCACGATCGTGAAGGATGATTTGTTCATTCTTTGTGATCATGTGGGAGGCACCGTGATCATGAAGAAGAGTCTGTTGGGTTAGGGTCGGGTTGCCCTTTGCATTCACAAAGGCACCCATTACAATCGTGATGGGTCAGATTAGTACAGTGATGTGGTCTCAATAGGGTCCCCGCAAGCGCGAGGAAGGACCCCTGGATACTTAATTTCTCCATTTCATTTATTCTTTATTTTCTTACAAACTTGGGGGCTTTGGGAGCTAAGAGGGAGTTGTTCTTGTGGGTAATCATGACTAATTATTCAAGTAAGTTTTCCTTCATCCCTCTCATGATTTTTTCATTAATATTGCGCCAAATTTCTCATTAATTCCATCAAATTAAAATTCTTTATTTACTCTAAATCAATTGAACATTCCGGAAAAAAATTTGAATTTCAAATTGAATTATATCTTTTCCCATCTTTCAAGTATGAGTTTCTTTCCTCATGGGTAAGGTAATTCCAACAGAAAGTTTTAGATTCATTGATGGGCCTTGAGGGTCAATTTTTAATCTGATTATTAGTAAAAATTATATATTATAGATAAGGGTGTTGTTAGTCTCATGTTGAAGTATAGAATGTCTATTTGGTACATTGGCAGCAATCTAACATATTTTGCGGACTTTAGAGTCCCTTTAAGAAATTGGACTTTTTGTGGCAACAGTAGTCACTATAATATCCCCAAAAGTTTCCACTAAAAGTATTTAGTGGGGACTTTAAGGTTGTGGCAAGCATATCCTGTTTGCATTCACGGGACTTAACATGAATCCTGAGGGTCCATTTGGAGTTGTTTTTGGACTTAATAATTTTCTGGTTTGTGTTGCTAGTGTAGGGTCCAAGTAACCCTTGTTTGGTGATGTGTTGGTCGTGATATTGAAGGTTGAGTTTTTCATGCTTCACGATCATGTGTGGGGGCATCTTTGCTGAGAAGAAGAGCCTATTGGGTTAGGGTCGGGTTGCCCTTGCATTCATAAAGGCACCCATTGCAATTTTGATGGGTTAAGTTAGTATAGGTTTACAATTGCAATAGGGTCCCCGCTATCCTGAGGAAGGACCCTGTCATTATTTAATTTCTCCATTTCATTTCTTCTTTATTTTCTTACAAACTTGGGGATTTGGGAGCTAAGAGGGAGTTGTTCTTGTGGGTTTTCATTACTAATTATTCAGGTAATTTTCCCTTAATCCCTCTCATGCTTTTTCCATTAATATAATTGCGCATTAATTCCATCAACTTTAAATTCTTGATTTCCTCTAAATTTAATTAAACCTTTCAGACCAATTTGAAGTCCAAATTGAATTTCAACTTCGCCCATCTTTTAGGTAGGAGTTTCTCACCTCATGGGTAAGGTAATCCCAAAGGAAACTTTTAGATTTGTTCTTGGGCCTCGATGGTCAATTTTTGACCCGGCTATCAGCCAAAATTATATATTATTGATAAGGGTGTTGTTAGTCTTGTGTTGACGTAGAGATTGTATTTTTGGTAGATTGGTAGAAGTCTGAGATATTTTGGGGACTTTAGAGTACTAGTTTTTCTTCTCAAGATATAGCTTTAGGATGTTTACTTGGTACTATGCTTAGATTAGGTATCCTTGGGCTAGATGTCGGGGTAGAATCTTGTAGTGGAATAGAAATGTGATTGGTAGAATACTTTGTGAGGCGATACCTTCAATTTTATCTTTTCTATGGAGATTGGTGAAGCCTATGGCCCGAGATTTGTTAGTTAAACCAGATTTTTTAGTGAATTGTGGCTAGGGTGTAGACTTGTTCTTCCCTATTTGAGTATATGATAGAACATATATATGTATATATATCTATATATATACACACACACACTAAAATTATGTCGGTATTTACATACTCATACATCATTCACATGCAAAATTGTTTGGATTTGAGGAAAAACACTCATTTTCTATTTTAAAAGAAAAATTATACCACTTTTACTAAATCTCGGGTAAAGCTTTGGATTGTGCCATATGTACTTGGTTAATTGTACCATCAGAGGAGGGATTTCAGGTGGCTCGAGGTAAAATTCAGGGTCATATTGATTTTGTCCGAGGTGAGATATCGAGTGACTAGAAGGATGATTTTGAGACTCATAGATATTTTTGAGCTGAGATTCCAAGTGTCCCGAGGTAAGATTTTGAATTTCACTACATTGGCCTCATATTGTATGGCATCATCCCACACTGCATAACATCATATATATATATATATTATGTAAACTATGTGCATACCATTATTATTATAATGATATGCTATAGACTGCTAGAACTTTTCGGCATGTAATTATCACGACCTAATTTCTCAGGCCATGATGGCACCTACCATAGCCCACTAGTAGGTGAGCCAACCCATCGTCCGAAACAACTAGTAATGGACTAAACGTAAATACGGAAGTAAAACTAACTAAGAATGAGAAAGAAGACAAGAAGAAAGTAAAAATTTCCCCCAAAAACTGGTGAGGGTAGTACAAGAGCTACTATCAATCAAGAGTACAAGGTAAACATAATGTATATATACAGAACTATCTCTGAAATACAAAATAAAGATCAATCCACCAAAAGTAGGAGAGCAGCAACAACTCCGGATGGTAGGAGCTCACCCCGAATCTATGATCTATCGCAGCTTCGGATGATACACATGTCAGCGGCGAGAACTTGTACGATGATCAACAGGGTTCAAAAGTGTAGTATGAGTACCAAACATGAGGTACTCAGTAGGTATTGGTCTCTAGAGCTCCAGCAATAATGCAAGTATAAATAACATGTAAAGTAGGAATATACATTACAGATAACTATCTTAGAAACAAATAATAATAAAACTAATGGAAAAGTAAAGACAAACTATCATGCCCTACAAGTAATCAAGGTTGAAGGTACAATACCGTACATAGCTAGTCAATACATATATGAAGAGTGAAGGAAGGATATATAGTAGTACTAAGAAGAGTATATACAATAAGAATTGTCACGCCCCGTATCCCAATGGGGTGGACTTGCACCCGAAGCCGATAAGGCCCGAGAGAACCAATCTTTACTCATGCCCAATCATATGCATGCCATAAGAAACATCACCACCACGTAAAGACATAAAATGCTAAGAGCGGAATTCATGGAGCATTATATATATACATATAAGAAACTTGGCCATTAGGGCCATCAAGTCAAGGTGGACATACATATCTTACGTTACATACCCACATGTGTCTACAAAAGCCTCTAACAGAAGTATATACATAGACAACTTAAATTCGGGACAAGTCCCTGCTTTACACAACATTACAGTACCAAAACAAATGTACATATGAGACCCGAAAAGCCACGAACCAACTGGAGCTCACCAAAGACCGGCAAAAGATCCGCAACCTACTGTGGAGGTCTACTAGCACCTGTGCGTGCAGTAAATAATGTAAGTCCCCCGAGGGGGTCAGTATGAAGAATGTACTGAGTATGCAAGGCTATAAGAATTATATGATACATAAATACTTCAATGGAGATAACTCTACTTGAACAACCAATATGGATAAGTCATCATTCTATATGTATGGAAATATGTACATTAGATGGATTACTTTCTTTACTTTTACGCTCATTCATTCCTTCATCACTCACTTCTTCATTCGCTACTCATCCTTCCATTCTTACAATGTCTGGGCCCCAAGCTGATCAGTGGGAAAATAATATCGTCATGCAGGTGTTCATTTCACCCCATGGATATACCCATAATATTGGGATGGTCATCATGCAGGTGGTTCCTTCACCCTATGGATATCATCATGTAGGTGTTTATATCACCCCATGGATACAACTACTTATACATTACTTCATTCTTTCACTTTTGCGAGATTGGTATCTTTACTTGTGAGAGATTGATATATTTGTAGTCAAGACTTTATTGGAAGCTTTGGAACATAACATTATTGGGAATTTGGAACCACGTCATAATTATGTAACACATGAGCAACAACGACTAAAGAATGAGGTACATGTGACTTAACAATAGATAACAACCTGAAATGAGATACCTTTGGTCATTTCGGAATGGAATAAGTACAATGTCATTATGAACAATATACTGCAGAGGGATACAGAAAGAGTAACCTTACATACCTTGTCCTCTCAATATGAACACTCAATCCTATACGTGAATACAATAGCCCAGCTTCTTCCTTACGTCTTACTCTACAATACAAGTACATACCGGAGCTTACATTAGCAACTAGTTACTATACAAGCGTACAAAACGACAATGAGCTATATGACTGTCGTATAACATCATGTCACCCCTTAAAATACAATCCACTGCATTCTCATACCAACGACACCATAACATTCCACACATTGACAAGATATCATACATCAATAGCATTTCACACCACACTTACCCTTTATGCTTTCTCATTATCATTCCGTCACAATTACTCCTATCAACTTATCTCATAACAACATATGAACAACAATCCATACTTAATATAGTCCAACATGACTCCATACGACACTTTAAAGTCATTAAAATGGTATCAGAAGTTGATAATTACATCCAAAAAGGGTATAGGGGCCTTCGGGGGTCAAATAGATGTGAAAACATAAAAAACCGAACCCGGGGCTGACCTGCGAAGCCACCTGCGCTGACAGGTGGATAAGGTGCGCCCGCAGGTGGACTTTGCCAGATGCCAGAGGCACCTGCGCCCGCAGGTGCCCTCGTCTGTGGGGGCGGATGCCCATTTTGGTCCAAATTTGTCTCTTTTGGGTTTTTTAATGCAATGAATGGTCCATGATCATAATTAAACTTCTTTTGACATATTTTTGATCATATTTAATGCCAACAATCAGACATGGTCTCACAACACACATAAACAACACCCAAAACTACACTTCTCGGTCAATACGTCACCAAATCCATAACCAATTTCACAATAACAATCCCAAACATTATACACAAGGATAAAACAAGGTAAGACTATAATCACATCTCTCATGAAAATGTTGAATCCATCAAGTTCACTTCCTTCAAGACCACTAGTCCATGTTCAAGTTTGTAAGACAAAACCATTCTCCGATTGCAAAAATAGACAGTTTTACACATAGCACACTATACAAGACTTTGCCCACACAACCAACATGATTTATACACCATCTTAAACATATCATATACTAAAAAATAGTAATAAACACTTACCAAGTCTTGTACAAAGGTGATCTTGTCCACAAAGATGACTTAGGGTCTTTGAGAGCCAAAAAGAAAATGCTGTGAATATTCTAGAAAAGGCATGGGTGTCACAATGAATAAGAATCTGATTTTTGAGCCCTTTTATAGTCCCTCACTAATGATCCTTATCCACATATTTCATGGTTTACTTGGTCAATGAAAGATCATTGGAAGAATGGGTCAAATTTCCATTTTGGGCCATGTCTTTCTTATGATTTTTGGGCCTCATTTGGGCCCAATGGCACAAGACTCATTAATGCCCAACAAATTAATGTATAATTCATCAAATCTCTCATGTTTTAAAATTTCCATAAGTGTTACGGTAGTCAACTAGACGCAGAAACTTACGGGGTGTTACAAGAATAGATAAGGAAGAAGAGGGATACACAATAATACTATATATATACGACTAAACATGAAGACACTAACCTGAGGGAGCTAGGCTAATATCTCAAGGATTATAACCAAATAGGGGAGCTAACCCTAGCACAACCAGAGTCTCCAACCGAAATATGAATAGTCATAAGATGGTCTAACCATAATAAGGAGTTAAAAAACTCGAAATTATACATAAAACCTCAGGTACCAATCCATAACCTACCTGCCATAAACAATACAATAATATAACCAGCTCGCCCAGCCAAACAATAACATAATTGGGCCCCCATAAGCTCGAAAGGTACAAACAATCACTCAGCAAACAACAAACATAATTTATGCCTATTCAAACCCCCATAAGACCGATAGATACAAGTACAAAAAACTTATACTTCTGATAGGCGATGCATATGAATGAATAAAATTCATGAAACAAACTCGATGATGCAAGATAAACCACGTACAATAAAAAACACAAGTGTATACACATCCTCCAACTCAGTAGCTCGTAAAGACAGGATCTACAATGACTATCCTTCTCCGATACTGTGGCTAATCGAACGAAGGGGCCCATAGGGGACTCGAGATTTCTGTATACACCGCCTGGTCCCAAACCAAGACTTCCATTATCCATATCCATAACGTTAGTGATAATGAGAACCGAAACCAGTGGATGATAATAAAAGGCCAGATAAACTATAACTCTACGATAACGATAGCTGGATTCAAACAGGAACTAATGGATAATAACAAGAGGCCAGATGATCTATTTACAACTACTAGAATTCCCAGACAAGCACCATACATAACTCCCAGAAAGCCCAAGCATTAACCATAATCGAGCACTATATCTCCCAAAACCATAACCATAAATAGATGTCGGACTCAAACTGAAAGTTAAGCATGACATAACTAGCTGTAATCAAGGGGCCCTAAGCCCATCACCAACCCATTTATTCATAAAATTCAGTCTTGGGTGGTCAAATCCTCTAAGGATATGTGGGTTCCTATTACTTGATCAAAAAGTTACAATCAAAGATCAGTTACATCCCACCCCTAGGGTAATGAAGCTTAATAGGCATGCAATCAAGACTAAGTTAACCCAGACCCAAGGTATTTGCCTAAGAAAGTAGTCATAAGCCCATCTAAGCCTAAATGAGAGTCATTCGAAGCATACACTCTAAAAAGGGTTCATTATCAGACCTCGATAACCCAACCTAAGGCAAGAACCTACCCAAACCTAGGGTAAGGTTTCTCAATCTCATCCCAAGGCACTAAAAGAACTATGTCTAGTACTAAAGGTGGACCATATACTAGCTTAAGGGATGACAGGCTCGACCTGCTAAAAAGGGGCCTTAATCGACTAAACTAAGCATAAGAATGCGAATAATGTATGCATGCCATCACTTGTATCAAAACAAAACAAATTTAAGCACCTAAGCATCTATATACTAAGTCACAACTCCTTTAAAGTATAACGAACTAACCTGGTGTCCATGGTCTCGTAACCAAGGCCTCGGGCCCAACAATATACAAATTACCTGGATAACAATATTATAACTCAAAATAAATAAGGTAAATATGGCTATCAAACTACTAGAAGGATCTATTCGAGGGGTATTGCCTAAATCACTAAGTGTCACAATAAGATTTATACTAAGGGATCCTTCAAGTCAACTAAGGACAAACAAGTCTATAATCAGGCATACTAGAGTCCCATAACTATAGAAGGTATTCTTGGCTAAGGCTCAATTTACATTTCTAATCTAAATCCCCTAAACAGGTCAAATACTATTATCAAGATATAGATGGCCATAAACCTATCATATAACCCCTACCTAGAATGCAATTTATACAATACATAATCTCATACAAAAAAGTAGAGCATAGCCTACCTCATCGCCAAACAACAATCTTGAATCTTCCATGAACTGCTCATCTCCACTCCACAATCATAATCTACATATTACTATGAGCAAAATGACACCTATATTGCATTATAAAAGTTTGGACCTAACATTGAAAATAGGCCCAAGGAGCCCGCTAACAGAATTCTAAAATTGAATCCATCACAAGATCCCTCGAAGGACACAAATGCGTGCTTGAAATTTGAGCACAAATAGAGTCTCAATTGGGGCTTAAAACAGCCCCAAGAGCAATAAAAACAAGAGTTAAATCATGAATTTAAACTAAATTAGAGATGAAATTAGGCGGAAAAGGATCAAGGAATGATAACATAACATATTTAAGCTCAACGAGATGAAATAGGCATGATTTCCAAGCTCCCAAGCATCTCTAATGGGGTTTTACACTTAGAGAATGAAGCTGAAATTCTAGGAAAATGATTTATACAAACCACCAGTATTGGCTGCTAAAGCGGTTAAATGGCCCCTAAAGCGGTGATGGCTAGAGTTGCAAAATAGTCACTAAAGAGACCCTTCCTTGGATGTCCAACCACCCCTAAATCAGTCATTTGGCTGATAAAGCATCTACTGCTAAAGCGGTCATTTGGCCGATAAAGCATCTACTGCTAAAGCGGTCATTTGGCCGCTAAAGCGGCTGCACCAACCACTTAGGCACTAGCAATTAGATAAGTCCCAATGGACTTTGACCGGGTGCTCGGTATTCATTTGCAACCCCGTGAACGCAAAAAAACTAAGCTACCATAACAAATTGGGCTCAACAAAACCATCAAATTTTTAGTCTAGGCCGTTTTGATAAAAGTTGGGCCCCACACATTATTTTGGTTTTCATCCAAATCTACCTAATAGCCCAAAATAAGTATGGAAGCCTCGGTACCTGAACCAAGGGTCCCCCAGCCTAAAATACACATTCCAAAGCTAACAGCACTGTCAAAAGTCTTATCCGAGGCTGTTTACTAGAGGTTTGGTCCAAAACTAATTTCTCAACTTCAAAAGCTCCAAAATAAGGAAATAGGCTAAAAACCCAAACAAACTGCCCGATAACCAAATAGATGATATCGACAAGTCATAAATGACCTGTAGATTCTATAGGAAGGTATAAAATGCCAAAAACATACAGAAACAAAGAAAATAATCTGGAGGGTCATTACAATATCCACGACTAAAATGACTTTCATCCTGAAAAATCATGGCTAGAAATAGACCGAAAACTCGAAAGGACGAGGTACTGGGCCAGCGTGGCCCATGCAAGACTCCCCGGATAACATCTAAGGCTAATTAACCCTTCTAAGGAATTTTACTAAAGGTATCCCTTTTTCTTTCACATCCTAACTACACATTCCAAATTAACCCCAAACTCATTCTCCACAACGAACTAGCCTCCAACTGAACCGAGCATAACTAAAACATGCAAACCTAAACTACAACATACGGAAATCATAATGATATAAGCACACTAAGAATATTCTAGACCAGTCTTAAGACAACCTAAGGCATAAATCATACAGACTCCAAATCTAACATTCTTTTGCCTTTCCAAGCTTGATGTCTACTCTGAACTGCACAGAATCTCCCCAGCATTATCTTAGTCTTATCTATTTAATCACATCACACCAATCTCAAAAGAATGAATCTGACCAGCCAAAAATCTATACGGACTAATATATGAATAATACCCCATAAGGTTCTGCTTGATTACTCAACTAGTGTTGATCAATGTCAGTGATCTCTGCCAAAGCCACTCACTAGTCCCGAAGACCCTTGAAACCAGAAGTCCGGAGTCCAAAGCACAATCTCTTAAAACTGAATAATTTGCTTCAAAATGCCCCACCAATTGTGGGTGAAACCATGCTAAGCTAAATTAGAATACACTTCTCTCACTGAGTAGACGTACAAAAATTTTGAAAAAAATTGAGAACCAAGGCAAAAAGCAGTAGAAACCAATGCCATGTGCCAACAGACCATCCTCTGAGCATTTTTCTAATACAATATCCCTGAATTGAAGAGATTTGAACCTATAGGCAGTGAGTGGGCTTAGTCAGCCTGTCAACAAATGCTCAACTGAATCAAAACCTCAAAATAGGGGCTGCAACTAAGTTACACAATCCATAGTTATAATCTGAACACCGAAGTTGAACCATTTGGCCTCAACTATCCAAACCAATCCTATTAACGAGTAAGCATCCACACAATTGGCAACAATTGATATGCAATCACATACCACCAAGCAAAAGTATTCCACGAAGTTATATTAGGCCGAACAAATGTCGAAATGGGAAATTACCGAATTTATCCATTTAAACCAACCTAAACCCAACTGGATCATGAACCATATCGTAGAAAGAACAAAGTACCCAACTCAACACCAACTCCAAGTTCAAGATTACTACCGCGTGAAGAACCAGCCAAATCAAAAGAACACCCCTCAACCTACTAACCTTAGGAATGAGCTATAAAAAAGAATTGACAACTCTAGAATTATAATAGAACCACAGGAGGCCAAACCTACCTTTACTCCCACAACTCACTCAACAAACTGACCTTACATTACTAACAGAAAGGAAAATCAACCAACCAAGATTCTAACCCAAATGGACTAGAATTATAAGAAATGGATACTAACTAGATAACACTAGTCTAACTGTCTATCAAGTAAGAATCAATAGCAACAGAAGTAATAAAAGTAACAATAGTAACACTAGTGTAAAGTGTAGGTGGCACAAAATAAAAACAACCAGTACCACTCTAAGATCCTAACAAAGCCAAAATGCCAAGGGAAATGGGATTTACCCAAGTGCTACACCCTAAGGAAAAATACCCCATCAATTTACTCAATCCACTACAAAAAAGAAAATATTTATGAGGGTAGCCACAAATGCATATGTCTACACAAAGGATTACAATAATCAATATAGTAATATCAAGGCATATAAACACCGATGGGTATAAAACACCCAACATAATTCAAATAGAAACCACAAGATAGTAAACCTAGAGCGCACCTATAATGATGGAATCCAAAGTCATAGTCCCTAACATGATCGGAAAAGTAAAAAGTTGAATGCATCCAAACCCAGACTAAGCATCTGAACGACCAATTGAAACACTAAGTGACTAATTTGTCTGCACCGACTACTCAATAATACCACATTAGGGACATTCTATAGACCAATGACCTATCTCTCTAAAGTCATAACAAACCCCTGAATCTTTAACCTAACAAGAATCATAAGCTGGCCCCAACTGGCTGACCAACTCACTCTTGCAGTACTCTTTAGACCAATGAACAATCTCACTACAATAAAAACATACCCTTGGAACACTCTGATGCACTGTACATGCTAACCCAGAAAGGCTGCCATGGCCTGAAGACCTAGACCTAATACCCCATAATGTCTGACCAGAACTCTGCCCACTATGACAACTACACTTATCTGAGCGCCACCTATACTCCAAGGTGCTACATATATAGACCTGATAAGCTGAAAGTGATGCTGATCTCTACTAGGTAGATCCCTACCTCCAGAAAAAAGACCACTAACGATGTACTGCTGACATGGGTCTCTTACTGCCACCTCCATATGTCTCAAGACAAGCCCTCTCTGTAGTCCTTGCATGATCAACAACATGAAGGATAGTAGATCTAGTTGCTATCAAATACTCCGACACTAAGTACAGTGGTAAAGTCAATCCACGGATAAATCCATACACCATCTCAGGCTATTTAGGAAATAGCATAAGAGTATGTATGTCCCAGTCGAGAAACCCTATTTAATGCCCTGAAACTAATAAAGAGCCATACTGAATACCAAAAAACTCAACTCTGGCCTGAGAACCACTAGATGTACCTGGCACCACCACTGATTGTGAAGTATCCATGAAAAGACTCAAATTCCCTAACACAGTATCCTGAAAATCTGAGGCAGTCATAAATTTTGTCAGAGCCTAGGAAAGCCCCAGACCCTCTAACTGATATTGAAAATCTCTGATACTAATCTCCACCTCTCTGGTTTGACTCTGAACAGAAACTTTGGCAACACGCATAGAAGTCCCATCCATATTTATCGACAATCTCGTGCTTTCCATGTGACAAGGAGTGGAGTCAAATGAGCTACATAGAAGTTCATAGAAGTCGAGACACACGATAAAGAATCAAGAATTGGAATTTCCTAAGAATGCCTTATAGCCTCTCAAAGATAGGATACGGACGTCATTGTACTGATCCGCAGGACTCTATAAGGTTCCTTGCTCTTGTACCAACTACATCGAAGAACCCAGGCTCTGATACCAAACTATTAAGACCTAATTTCTTAGGCCATAATGGAATTCGGGGCTATGAGTGTGGAGGTTTGGGCCACATCATAAGGTATTGTCCTAATTTTTTAATATGTAGGGTGCAAAAGTGTAGTATGAGTACCCAACATGAGGTGCTCAATACACATCAACCGACTGAGCTCCAAATATAATGCAAGTATAAATAACATGTAAAGCAGGAATATACATTACCAAAAAACTATCTAAGAAATGAGGCATGATAATACAAATTGAAAAGTAAAGATAAACTATCATAACGTACAAGTAATCCGAGATGAAGGTGCAATACTGTACATAGATAGTCAATACACATACGAATAGTGAAAGAAGGATATATAGTAGAGGTACCAGGCAAGAAAGGTATATAGAATAAGAATATATAAGGAAGAAGAGGGATATACGATAACGCTATCTATATAAGACTGAACATAACCTAAACCTCAGGTACCAATCCATAACCATCCTATCATAAACGATAAGATAATATCCAAACAATAATGTCACCAGCTAGCCCTGATAATCAATAACCTAATCGGGCCCCCATAAGCTCGAAAGGTATAAATAATCACTCAGCAAACAACAAACATAACCTATACCTATTCAACCCCCATAAAATCGATAGATATAAGTACCAAACAATTATACTAGTGATAGGTAATCCATATGAATGAATGAAAGTCATGAAAACAACAAGCTTATGTAACATAAACTAAGTACCATAACCAGCAAAAGTGTATACACCTTCTCCAACTTAGTAGCTCAGAAAGCCAGGACATCCTACCACCATCCTTTTTCGATACTATGACTTATCAGACAAAAGGGTCCGAATGGACTTGGGATATCAATTTATACTATCTTTTGCCAGACTAGGACTTCTATTATCCTTATCCATAACAACAGCGACAATCAGAACCAGATTTAAATTGAAACCAGTGGATAATAACAAGAGGCTAGATAATCCATAACTATATGATAACTATAGCTGGATTAGAACTAGAACTAGTGGATTATAGAAAGTGGCCAAATGATATATTTTCAACTGTTTGAATTCCCATACGAGAACCATACACAACTCCCAGAAAGCCCAAGCATTAACCATAACCAAGTGGCAGAGCTACCAAGCCACAACCAGAAATAGATGTTGTACTCAAATTGGAACTCAAGCATGAAATAACCAGGGGTAATTTAGGGGTCCTAATCCCATCACCATCCCATAAATTCATAAAATTTAGTCTCAGATGGTTAAATCCTCTTAGGCCAGGCAGGTTATAATTACTAACTCAAAGAGGTACGGTCAAAGATCAGTTACTACCCTCCCCAAGGGTAATGAAGCTAAATAGGTGTGTAATTAAGTCTAATTCAACCCATACTCAAGGTCATAGCCTCAGTAACTAGTTACAAGCCCATCTAATTCAACCCATACTCAAGTCCCCGGACACCCTTGGGACTTAGAAAAATTTCCAACTTTTGAAAGGTGAGCCCAAGCAGCCTGGCACGCCCTTGGACGCACCACCTTGCTGCCTGTGCCCAAATATTTTGGGTAAAAAGCGCCCTGGAACGCCTTCTGGCGCGCCTGGGCCTTTTTTTTTTTTGAAAATTTTTGTTCTTCGACTTTTCTTTGCGGATTTGGTTAGATACTTCAAGTTTTATTCTTTAACTTACTTCTTACCTTTAATATACTTTGTTTGGAGGTCCTCCAAGCCTCGTTTTTAACCCCACATACTCATGGCATCTCGACACTTAAGTAAATATTGTGCAACGTCGTCAAGTAGGGTTAGGAAGGTACGGGGTGTTACAGCAACTCCACATTTTTATTCCAAAAAGTCACATAAATACCTTCCATAACAATATACCAAAAACATTCCACACAATTTCAGAATTCACTTTAACATAACAAGAAAGTATTTTCCTTTCACTACGCCAAACGTTCCATGCACAATTACGTATAAACATTTCAACAAGTCATACACATGTATTAACGAATTAGGTACAGAACCACACTTAAATATACTAAAATTTCATCCATCTAATTCAATTCCTTCAAGACTTTAGTCCCCTTTCAAGTTTAAACCACATAGAGGGCAAATCCTTTAGCGATTAAGCAAAAGTGGATTGCTTCACATATAAAGTGGACTGCACAACACTTTTTAAACATAACCAACATAATATAAACAACCTATTATGCATATAATATATTAATATATATGGGTAAACACTTACCAAGGCTTGCAAGTGGAAGATTTGTCCAAATATCCTTAAAGAAAATTAGGATGGCTAGGGTTTGAGAGAGGAAAAAGTATTTATTTGAAAATCTGATTGTTTACAAGTGAGATATGTTGAAAATGAGCTTAATTTAAGCCTTAAATACTCCCTATTAACAGCCTCTCTCAATTCTATCCTTAGCCAAATTTTTGGTCAAAAAGTCCAAGTATAATGATGTGTAGACTTGGTCTATTTTTAATGGATCATCTCCCTTTTTGGGCCCATATCTTTTTACTTAATTTTGGGCCTCAATTAGGTCCATTAACATAATATTAATTCAGCCCAATAAATTTAGTGGGTAATACACCAACTATCTCAAGTTTAAATAATTCCATAAATGTTAAGGTAGTCAAATAAGTTCGGAATGTACAGGGTGTTACAGACCCATGCTAGGTATTTTAACCCTGGGATACAGTCCTCATAAATACACATATCCGTATCGACCCATGCTAGGCCTTTCTTTCACCCCTGGGATACCACCCGTGATATTGGGATCGACCCATGCTAGGTGTTCCTTCCACCCCTGGGATACCACCCAAGAATATACATATTCTCTTTACATCATTTCTTTAATCTTTGAGATAGTTCTTTTGGTGGTCATAACATTATTGAGTCTTAAACTATGGACCAGTAGTGAGAGACATATGAATACGTATTTAAGGCGGTAAAAATGACATAGGGAGCAAATGTAACATCAATGTATTAGATTTCATGCCAAAGAACATAGAATCGAATAGCCTTACATACCTTGTTGTACAACTTCGTTGTTACAACAAATTAACCTCCTACCTCTCGGACTACTTAGCTACAATAGAGTAAGTGGTAAAACTAGTATTAGTATCTAATCAACATATTTAAGCCACTTAACCTCACCAAAATAGTAGACGGGTAGTAAGCCCATAATTAATTTATTCAAGGGTGTTCTTTCAACCCTTACACCTCCAATTATATTCACATACCATACAAATCCTTATAACATCCCCAAAACCACTTTAGCCTCATTACACCCTCAAAATAGTATACAAAGTGGAGTGGGCAGTAGGCTTACATAATATTCAGTTCGGTGGTGTATCACCACATCCTCCGTCTATAATTCAGTACAAGATAGTTACATCCTTTCCCAATATCAACCAAGTTGTCCCCAACATATACACATAACCTAAATCCTAAAACATCCCCAATATCCTTTATCATAGAAACCAAATATTGAACTCATCATCCCTTGAGTTCTTGACAACAATATATACATAATTCTCCATCAAAACATGTATCTATAGGAAGGGGAAAAAATGGGCAGTAGCCTTACCTTAATATTGTGATAGTTTATTCTCTTAACTTGTATTTCTTCAATATCTTGTTTCCTTCATACACAAACCAAAGGAGAAGAGAAAAATATCTTAATAACCAAGAAAAATTGGACTGCCAAACTTATAAAGGGCTGTCTTATAATTTAAACATGAAGAACGTAATTTCCATAGTCTTTTTGAGATAAGCTCATGATTTGTTCACTTACATTTATATTGGAAGGAATGTAATTCCCAATAACCCTAATGGAAACTTAGGGCTGCTCTAGAAGCTAAGAGAGAGCAAGGGAGAAAATTCTAGAAAGTGAATTTTTGTTTAAGTTAAAATGGGTCAAATGAGCTAGTTTCAATACCGTTAAAGAGAGATTCTCTTGGATGACTTTCTTGGTTAATTTGGGACATATTTTATCAAGTATTTGGTGCACCAACTTGCCCATTATACTTGGGCCTTTGTGGATCTGAAATTATTGGGCTTTGGCTGCCCATTCTTATTCTTCTCTCTTTTAGCTTGGGCTAAAATTAATTCAAGTAAGTGGTAGTGTACTTTGCCCAATAGGATGTTCAAATGAGTCTTAGTAGGTGATGAGCCTACTTGGTTCTTAGATTAGTCAATAAGCCAAAGTAGGTGATGCACCTACTTGTCCCCTACTAGCTTAATTTAAGTCAAGCAAGCAACTCACTTATTTTATTCCATATTATAAGTCTTAATCTATTATATTAAATTAATACTTATATAAACTTGGACACTTTAATCCTTTAGGTAGAATACCACCTTACTATCTCACGTTTAGCACTTCTGCTTGGGTTAACTTGGCGCATACATGCTGAAATGTTTGGGCCATTATATTATCCTTTAAATCCTCTTTAAACCACCACTAATTACTTAAGAAACTTAGTTCGTTACATATACCACAAGGTTACCTCAAGTCCCATATTAATAGAACAAGTACACAGAAAATATGGGGTGTTACAATTATGTTCCTTGATCCTTTCCCGCCTAATTCTATGCCTAAATTTTTCTTTAATTCTGTTTAAATTCTTGATTTCCCTCTTGTTTTTCTTGATCTTGGGGATTTTTTAAGATCCAATTGATACTTCGTTTGTGCTCAAATTTTGAGCACCCATTCTATGTCCTTTGAGGGACCTCGTGATGGATTTAATTTTTGGCCTCTTTTTGACCCAATATTTAGCCTAAACTTTTATATTGCAATATAGGTATGGATATGAGGATTTATTGTATAGTTTGATACTTAAATGAAATCAATTTTCATGACACCTTTCTTTACTCTCTATTTGCTCATGATATTACCTATGCTTGTGCGGAGAGTATATCTCTTTGTGTTGGTGGCACCCTTAGGAAAAAAGAGTTTTGTTTAGACCCATGACTATGGACACTCTATCCATTTGACCCCGGTGACCACTTTAAATATGGTGATTGTAGAACCCCTACTTGGTGCTTGGTCAAGATGACAAGCAAGATCTTGATGGAATTGTTGGTACTCTTCCTATGAAGAAGAGCCTCTCTTGAGGATTTACAATCCACTTTATAGACCCAAGTTGTGCATGGGAGATAATTCCAACCAAGATGAGAGTTCCTTAATGAAGAGGAGTAATGTAATGATTCGAGAGAGTTCACCATTGTGTGTTTTCACTATTGACAAGGTTATGTGACTTATAGGTCAAACAGTGAGCCTTCTATTGAAAACACTTTGGTTAAATTCCATTTAGGTGATACCCTTCATTTTTGCTTGATTCAAATTGATGACCCCTTTTTCAAATGTGGTATCAATCTTGAGGACCCTAGGGAAAATGTATCATTGCCCCTTTTGGGTGTTACTTACATACTTGCATCCTTGTTTGACACATGTATGCTTAAGTTGTGTGGACCACAACTAGTGGATGCTAAGTTTATTACTCGCTTGTGGAAGAGTCCATGGTTGCTAAGAACTTCTTGTCACCATCATAGTTTTGGACAATTTCAAGCGTCAATTGGGACTCTTGGAAGTTGTTTGAAGAAGAGAGGTTATATGTGCTTGAAATATTTCTTTCTCTCTTTGTGTGTTCCTACTCATGAGAACATCTTGGATGAGATTAGTGTCCTTAGCACCTTTCTTTACTACCTTTTTGCATATGATGTTATTCATAACCATTTTGAATCTACATCTTATGTGGCCATGAATTGTTCAGAACGGAAAAGTATTGTGTTCCTAAATGATTTGAATCAATCCTTGAGAAAATTAATTTCTAAATCTCTTGATCCATGTGGCATTCTGGTAGATGGTAATACAATGGACGATATTTCTATGCTTGATTCCTTTTTATACTACCTCTTTACTTATAATGATGTCTACGCTAGTTTTGGAATTATTTTATTTAGAGGTAATATTTCCTTTGGTTGGTCCACTTGCTTGAGTAATGATGCATTGTGGGTCTTTCACTTTTTGGACCCCAAGAAACTCTTGTGGACTTTTGAATCATTGATGGCACCACCTTTTGGGTGGTCTCTTAAAGAGATAATGAAACAATTGTGTCTTATGGATCCTAAAATAAATTTACCAAAATAAATTTGGTCTTACCTTTGGGGCTTATTGATGCCATTATGAACTTTGTGGTTTCCTTATCTCTTCTTGGTTTCTCTCTTAGCCGACTCTCTTGTTTCCTTTTCCATGAGTTCTTCATGTTAAACACAAAGGACCCTTGGCTATATGTTAAGTGTGTGCAACCTTGTCATGATGATAAGATTATTTTTCTATCACTAAACCTCATGCCATGAGGATATTGTGGTTGTTTGTTTTCCCTATGGTTTTGCAATGTTTGGATTCGAGGATGAATCCTTTTCAAGAAGGGGAGGATGATACATCCCAAATTGGTGTCAACGCTTTGAGGAACATAATTTGAAGTCACCACATGAAGATCCAAACAATGAACCTCATAAGGGCACAAGAACATACTTGTAGATCCCTTTTTAAGCCTACACTAGAGCAATACCATGGGTGGTTGATAGATTTGATCTTGAAAAGCCTTTAGAAGAAGCTAAAAGGCTTTTGCCTTTGTTTGACGGCTCATGGGACGGACCACTAAGGCCTTGAAGACTCACTTGGTGGCCCTTCAAGAGAAGACAAGCCACACAAGTTTCTGTCGAATCCTTGATGGCCCTTGGGACTGACCACCAATCTAGTGACGACTCCAATGGTGGGTCGTCACCCCAAGATAGTCCACTTAAGTTATTTCTTTTCTTAAGTTGGTACATGGGTCACTTTTGGGCCTAATGTAATAACTTAGCCCTAGGCTATAAATAGATTAACTTAAGTCTTTATTTCCTAAGTTAGCTTTCTGATATTGATTGAGAATGAAAACTCTTGAGAGAGTGTTTGAGAGATTGTAATGGCTCTTGTTGAACTTTTTTTAGAAACGGTGGTTATAAGGGCATTTCGATTCCCTTGCAGTCAATGTAAGAGATTAGGTGCTTGTTGATAATCAAATTAGGGTTTTTTGAGTTTAATATACTCTTTAGTTCCCTTTTCTTCTATCTTTTTTGTGTCAATCTATCAATCCTCCTTATCTATCCTTTGTTTTTTTATTTTCATAGTCAAATCCTCATTTTCATATTTGGGATTGTATCATAAGGTTAGCTCCCCTATTTTGTTATGATCCTCGAGATATTAGGCTAGCTCCCCCGGGTTAGTACCTTCATGTTCAGTCCTATATATATAGTATTATTGTATATCCCTCGTCTTCCTGATCTATTTTAATTTTATATACCCTTCTTGCCTCGTACTACTACTATATATCCTTCTTTCACTCTTTATATATGCATTGGCTAGCTATGTACGACAATGAAGCTTTGTCCCGGATTACTTGTTGGGTATAATTGTTTATCTCTAATTTTTCATTAGTATTATTATGCCTCATTTCTAAGGTAGTTGTCTGTAATGTATATTTCTTCTTTACATGTTATTTATACATGCATTATATTTGGAGCTCAATCGGTTGATACCTACTGAGTACCTCGTGTTTGGTACTCATACTAAACTTCTGCACCCTGTAGATTATAGTATGAGTTCTCACTGCTGATGTGTGTATCGTGCGAAACTACAATGGATCAGATATTAAGGATGAGCTCCTGGTGTCCGGAGTTGTTCCTGTTCATCCTCTGTTACTGGACTGATCTTTATTTTATAATTCAGATACAGTTTTGTATATATACATTATGTTCACCTTGTACTATTAATTGATAGTGGCTCTTGTAATAACCTCACTAGGTTTTGGGGGAAACGTTTACTTTTTTCTTGTCTTCTTTCTCATTCCTATTTAGCTTTACTTCCCTATTTCCTATTAGTCCGTTACCAGCTATTACAAATAGTGGGTTGGCTTACCTACTAGTGGGTAATGGTAGGCACCATCATGGATTGAGAAATCGGGTGTGACAGTAGGGTTTATTTATTGTAATTTATATTATATATTTGTCATCTGAGCCTAGTCAACCTATGATGCCTACTAAGTACCTATATTTAGTACTCCACGCTACACTTCTACATTATTTTCTGATGCCCATCCTAGCTTGAGTCATCCTCTCCGATTCTACTTGTTGGTGGGTCGTGTGGCTTACATTTGTGGTGTTCTCCTAGCGTCTGAAAGCTTATCCATTTCCCCCTTGTATTTATTTTCTATTTTTTTTATTTTTTAATAGACTTGTACTAGACTAGTGCCTACTCTTGTATCTTAGTAGCTGTTATACCGGTGACACCTAGTGCGGGGATGGTTATATTGTATATTTTGTCTTCTTTCACTTCTTATGGGCCCTTTTGTATGTTTTTATGTCTGTAGTTTGTCCATTTAACTTGTCTTCTTTATTTTTTCATTTGCATGTTTTGTACTATATATGGTCATGAGACTTGGCTCACCTACAGGGGGTTATAATAGTTGCCATCCTGGCCTAATTTTGGATCGTGATAGTGTGGTATCGGGGCTTTAGGTTCATCTATTTCATGTTCTTTGTAGAGTCCCACAAATTGATATGATAACGTTCGTACCCTATCTTTGAAAGGCTATATGGCATTGTTAGTAAAATTCTATCCTTTGATTCCTTATCATGTATTCTTATGTCCATCGACTCCATATTTTAATTGTTTTATTCTTTCTCAAATGGTTCAGACGAGGTTGTTAGTAGGAAGGGGTTTTACCTAGTACTCAAAGTGGTTCTCAAGTTCAAGATGAGGTTTATATTTTAGCCCAGACAGCTGTAATGGGTGTTTAGATTCTAAGGGTGCAGCCTTCTACTGTAACTCCCTATTTAGAGGTTTTGCCAATGTTGGTTGACGCTCAATCTATTATAGAAGGTCAGTGATGTCTATTGAGGAGTAGAAGATGTTTGATAGGTTTATTAGGTTTGAGCCTCTTAGGGATTCCTTAGGCACACTTCTCTCAAGCTTTTTTAGGGAAGTATGTGCCCCCAGCATGAGATAGAGGTTAAGGAATAAGTTTACTTATCTACAGTAGGGTCTAATGTTCATTTTTGAGTACGGGATGAGGGTTCATGAGTTTTCTTAACATGTATATGATTTTGTCTCTGGAGATTTGTTAGGGGGCTGACTATACCGCTCTACATAGAAATAGAGTATCTAGTAGTTGTAGGGGGTATATTTCTATAGGTTATTGACCATGTGAGGACTATAAATGGGATTCACCGCAAGGCTTATAGAGACAATAATAGAACTCCTCGTCATTAGGGCAAATCAATTGTTCTTTATCTAGAGGTAGGGTTTTCCTGGTAGGGGCCTCAATTCTAGCCTAGAAGGCCTATTCAGGAAAAGATATAGATTACAAATAGTGGTTATTTAGGGTATAGCAGACAAAGCATCCAAGGTTTAGGTTAAATTTCATGGGGTTCACATTCTGGGTATTTAAACTGCGGTAGCCATTTTGGTTTGGCAGGAAAGTCATATCATATGATGTCCAGAAGAGGGTGCAATGAGTGTGGCAAGTTGGGGCATCTTTAAAGGGAGTTTCCTAGGCTCAGGTAAGGAAGGTAGCAGAGTCAGTAAGTTCAGGATCTCGGTGCTCCCTCGCCATGGCTAGAGGCATTGTGTAGGATAGTAGGGGTGGTCCCCAGGTTGCCTGAGGTGGATCTCAGTTTTTTGTCTAGGGGAAGACGTGGTCATTTATATGTTTTTCTATATAGTCAAGAGGTTGAGGCTTCAGATTCAGTCATCACAGGTACTATCTCAGTTTGTCATCACCCACCTTTGAATTATTTGATCCATGGTCAACTATTCATATGCATTTGCATACTAAGCTACTTGTTTGTATTTTTGTACGAGCCTTTGAATGTGCCTATGTGTGTATCTACACCCATATGTGATTCTTTAGTAGTGGATCGAGTGTATTAACTTTTTTATTGTGACCATCTTGGGGTATGATGCTTGGGTGGATCTTGTTATCCTAGATATGGTAGACTTTGACATAATTCTAGGCATTGATTGGTTGCCGCCCTATCATACAGTCTTTGATTCCATTAACAAGAATGTCACCTTGGTTATGCCTGGTATCCCTTAGATAGTGTGTAAGGGTATCGATATTCATATATTGAAGGGGGATTATATCATTCATGAAGTTGAGGTGGTTGGTAGATGTAACACCCCGTACCTTCCTGACCCTACTTGACGACGTTGAACAATGCTTACTTAGGTGTCGAGATCCACAAGTATGTATTTTGTAATGTTATTGATGAGATAATTGACTTTGGCCATCGTACATGTGATTAAACCTTCGTAGGAGGTGTTTTGTTACTTCGTGGAACATTTATGGGGTTAAAAACGAGGCTTGGAGGACCTCCAAACAAAGGATATTAAAGGTAAGAAGCAAGTTAAAGAATAGAACTTGAAGTATCTAACCGAACCCGCAAAGAAAAGTTGAAAAACGAAATTTTCAAAAAAATTAAGGCTCAGGCGCACCAGAGGGTGTGCCAAACCGCTCTGGGCTAAAATCTTTAGCCCACAAGCAGCAAGCAGGCACGCCCAAGGGCGTGCCAGGCTGGTTTTGTCCACCTTTCAATATTGGAAATTTTTCTTAAGTTCCAAGGGTGCCCGGGGATGTACCGGGCCAATTTTTTCCACTTTTGTTCTACAACCACGAGTATATACATGGAGTGATTGAATTATTATATTGGTCTGGTAAAATTACTCGTGAACTAATTTGGCATCAAAATGACGGTTTTGACCTTGTGGTCAAAGTAAGCCATACATGGCTAGAATCATTTGTTTTTGGGATTGAGGCTACGAATATAAATCCCGTGAGTGGGAATATCTTCTTAATGCATATGAAATAATTTAAACATGAGAAATTATTGATTTTATTGGGTTAAGTGAATTGGGCTCAATAAAAGGCCCAAAATGAGAAGAAGACATGGGCCAAAATGGGTCAAATAACCCATTCTTGCCTTGACCTTCTAGACTTAGCATTAAATGATATAAGAGTGGCTAAGGATGGAATTGAAGGCCTATATAAAGGAAATCTGATTTCTAATTCACTTGGAACTCTCATGCTTTCTAGATATTTCTCAATTATTTTTCTCTCAAACCCTAAGAACTCAAAGCCAACTTTTGGAGCAAGATTATCATTTTTCAAGCTTGGGTAAGTAATTATTCTTATGGATTAATATATTATATGCATGGGAGAGTATGTAAATCATGTTGTTTATGCTTGGAAGTGTTGAACATGGTGTTTTGTGTTTTTGGTAAAAGATTTATTATCCATGGGATTTAAGCTTGAATTATGACTTGTGATTTTGATGAAAGAGCATGGGTATGGATGAAATATGAAAATGTATGGTGTGATTATTTTATTAAACTTGTTATTTTCATATAAGTGTAAATTATGAGATTTTGGCCGATATGTGCTATGAGGTATATTAAGGTGACTTAATGGATTAATTGTGATATGGTGTGGATGAGAAAGTGTAAAGGAGAAGTTTTGTGGTGAAATGTTATTGATTATCATGTATTGGTCAACGTATGGAATATTGTGAGATTATTGGTATGATAATTTCATCAATGGTTTTGTCAAGGGGGAAATTGCATATTTAAGGCAAACATGAAACTCATTATCGTTATATGCATTTGCAAGGTAGTTGGTGGTTAATGTAAACTCCGTTATGTATTTGTGTTGTAGAGTGACACATAAAGAAGGAGCGGGACTATTGTATGCACATCTAAGATTGTATATTCGTATTGAGAATACAAGGTATGTAAGGTTACTCTATCCGTATCTTTCTGTGGTAAATAGTATTCACGTTGACATTACGCTTGTCCTATCCCAAAATGTACTAAGGTACCCTAAATCCGGTTATCAATGGTCATTATCATATGTTTCCTACTCCTTGATCAATTGTGAATCACATATCTCATATTCATTGATTATGGTCCAACGGTTGTGTTATGTTTCCAATAGTGCTATGTTTTCCAATAATGTTTATTCACATGTCTCTCACTCATTGGTTAATGATCCAAAGCTTCAAGTAAAGTTATGACTATCATTGCATCAATCTCAAAGCAATGAATAAAGTAATGCATTTGTGGTTAATGATCAAGTATGGGTGGTAGCTTTGGGGGCGAAATGCCTAGCTCAAGCAGATCTCGAGATTGTTGGATCAGGGGGCAGTCCTAGAGGCATAAGCCTAGCTCGGACCGATCCTGATAGGGGGCAGCCCTAGAGGTAATAACCTAGCTCGAGCCGAACCTGATATATTGGTATGGGTGGTAGCTCTAGGGGTAATAACCCATCTCGAGCCGATCCCGATACATACTTATTCATGGGTGGTAGCTCTAGAGGCATAAGTCTAGCTCGAGCCAATCCCAACATAACATCATGTTATGTTAAAAACCCACTGTTCAGTCAGGGCTCGGGTATCACAATTCACAGGCAAAGATGAATAATCATAGAAGTAAAGATACAAAGAAAGTAATGAAAGCAAAATACATGGTTTCCAAAGTTCAGTATAGTGACCTATCCATATTGGTTATGCATTTGTAATTGAGCTCATTGACATATTTATTATTCATGCATTTTCATTTGAGCCTTACATACTCAGTACATTCTTCATACTGACATCCCTTGTGGGACTTACCTTACTTGCTGCAGGCGCAGGTACTAGTAGGCCTCCATAATAGGTTGCCAGTTGTTGCGGATCATTGGTGAGCTCCAGTTAGTTCGAGGCTTCTCCGAGTCATAGTTGTACATATGTTTTGGTGTTGTACATGTTGTATAAAGCAGGGACTTGTCCCAACTTTTAGTTCATTTTGGTCAATGCATCTGTTAGAGGCTTTTGTAGACGTATGTGGGTATATGGATGCAAGATGGTACACGACATTTTGACTTGATGGCCTCAACGGCTAATTTTCGCATATGTATATATATATCACATGTTTCATGTATTACGTTGTTTGTATTTAAAGCTCTTACGTGATCATGGGTTTCTTATAACATGCATATGATTGAATAGAAGCAAAGCTTGGTTCTCTCGGGCCTTGTCGGCTACGAGTGCCAATCCGTCCCGATGGGATTCGGGGCGTGACAAAAAGAGGTATCAGAACAGGTTGTTCTAAGGGTGTCTACAAAGCCGTGTCTGAGTAGAGTCTTACTTAGCGATATGTTGTGCACCACATTTATAAGTAGGAGGCTACGGGACATTTAGGATGTTGTTTATTTTCTTCACTTCTAGATCGTGCAATAGAGCCAGTGTTGTAAGTTGAATTGTTCTGACCATGGTAATTGTTTTTCTTTGGTATAGTCAAAATGCCAATCACGAGAAGAGGTAGAGGTAAAGGGAAACAGGTAGATATGCCTGCTGAAGAAGGAATGAGTAGATTACCACCTGACCAAGCTAGTCAAGGTGGAGCAAATGCTGAAATTTCATCGCGGTCTTCTTCTACTTTTCCTGCTCCGAAAGAGCTAGTCGGTAGAGAAGTACCCGCAGAACCACCAATGAATACCACATATCAGGATCTTAGAAATGCAGTACATATGTTGACGCAGTTAGTGGCAACACAAAGTCAAGGACGAGCTTGTCCAATGACATATGAGGATGATGCGGCTAGAGTGGCCAGTCGCAGAACACACGATTTTATGAAACTTGACCCTCCTATATTCAATGGGTCAGATCCGAAAGCAGATCCATAGGACTTTGTGGATCTAATTCAGAGGGCTCTGGAAGTTATGCACGTGACGGGGGTAGAAACAATTGAACTTGCTGCGTATAGATTGAAGGGAAAGGCGATATTGTGGTATGAGGATTGGAAGAAAACTCGTGCTATTGGTGCAAATCCTCCTAATTGGGAAGAATTTAAAGCGGCTTTTCTGGATCATTACCTTCCCTACGATATACGTGAGGAACGTGCGGATCAATTTTTAAATCTCCGTCAAGGAAATTTGAGCGTTAGAGAATACATCTTGCAATTCAATTCCTTGGTACGATATGCTCCAAATGTGGTAGCTACAATGACAGACAGAGTCCATCGATACGTGGACATATTAGAACCATGTTTGGTAAGGGATTGCACCATTGCTTCCTTGAACAAGGACATGGACATAGCTAGAATACAAGCCTTCGCCCAAAAAATGGAAGATCAAAGGCAGAGACGAAGGGTACATGAATTTAATAGGGGACAGTCCAAAAGGGCTAGACCTATGGGACCATCTATGATGTCCCAAGGGGGATCTAGGCCTCGTATGTTTCCTATACCACCTAGACCATCGTTCTCGCATTCCACAGCAGGTGCTCACTCTTAGTTTAAAGGGTTTAGAGGTGGTCCAGCTGGGCAGAGTAGTGGAGGTCACGGATCACAGAAAGCGGGTTTTCCTCGTCAGCAGTGTCAGCACTACGGGCGTATTCATGCAGGTACATGCCTAGTGGGGAAAAATGCTTGTTTTTGGTGCGGTATGATGGGACACATGATGAAAGAGTGTCCCAAGAGGAGCATGGGTGGTATAGCACGACCAGCAGGATCGGCCGTTGCATCATCAGCATTGGTTCCTTCACTGGGATGAGGTGTGAAGTCTGTTGGCCGTGGTAGAGGTGCCATAGGAGCAGCCAGTATTAGTGGGGTCCAGAATCGCACTTATGCTTTAGTGGACCCACAGAATTCAGAAGTAACACCCCGTACGTTTCTAAGTTTAGCTGAAAACCATAACATTTATGGAAATATGGAAACATGAGAGAATTTATGAATTATGTATCAATATGTGGGCATTTAAAAGTCTTGCACAATTGGGCCCAAAATCATAAGGAAGACATGGCCCAAAAGAATTTTTGACCCATTCTTGCTTTGCCCATCCATTGACCAAGTAAACCCACCATGTGTGTGGATAAGAATCATTCAAAAGGTACTATATAAACCCATAAATCATATTTTTATTCAATAGATACACACATGCCTTTTTAACATTTTTCTTAAACATTATCTCTCACACAAAAACCCTAAGGCAACTACTTGTTGGGCAAAGATCACTCTTTGGTAAGCATTTATTCTCATGGTTAAGTATATAATATGTTTAAGAGGGTGTATAAATCATGTTGGTTGTGTTGGCAAAGTGTTGGACAGTGTCTTATGTGTAAAACTGTCTATTTTTACAATCGGAGAATGGTTTTTGTCTTGTGAACTTGAACATGGACTCATGGTCATGAAGGAATTGAACTTGATGGATTAAATATTGACATATGATATGTTATTATAGTCTTACCTTGTTTCATTCTTGTGTATAATGTTTGGAGTTGCTATTGTAAAACTGGTTATGGTTTTGGGTGATGCATTGGTCGTAAAGTGCAATTTGGGGTGTTTTTATGTGTGTTGTTGGACTATGGATGAATTTTGGTGTTTAAGATGATCAAAAATATGTCAAAATAAGTTTGGTTATGATCATGGACCTTTCATGGCATGAAAAGACCCAAAAAAGGACATTTTGGACCAAAATGGGCATCCGCCCCTGCAGACGAGGGCATCTGCGGGTGCAGATGCCCCTGGAATTTTCCATAGGCCATATGCGTACATACCTCAGCCACCTGCGGGTGAAGGTGGTAGCGCAGGTCAGTCCCAGAATTGCTTTTGTGTGTTTTCGTTTCTAGTTGATCCCCGAAGGCCCCTATACCCTTTTTGGATGTAATTACCAACTTGTGATGTCATTTTAATGACTTTAAAGTATCGTATGGAGGTGTTCTGGACTGTATTAAGTGTTTATGGTTGTTTATATGTTGTTATAAAGGAGTAATTGCGACGGAATGATAAAGATAAAAGCGTAAAAGGAAGTGTGGTGTGAAATGCTATCGATGTATGATCTCTTGGTCAATGTGCGTAATGTTGTGGTGGTGTTGATATGATAATGCCTTGAAGTGTATTGTAAGGGGGTGACATGATGTTATACGGTAGTTATACAGTTCATTGTTGTCTTGTACGCCTGTATAGTAACTAGTTGCTAATGTAAGTTCCGGTATGAACTTGTATTGTAGGGTAAGACGTAAAGAAAAAGCTGGACTATTGTGTTCATATATAGACTTGTGTATTCATACTTGGAAGTGCAGGTATGTAAGGTTACTCTATCTGTATCTTTCTGTGGCAAATTTTATTCACATTGACATTACGCTTGTTCCATCCCGAAATGTGCTAAGGTATCCTATATCCGGTTATCAATGGTCATTATCATATGTTTCCTACTCATTGATCAATTGTGAATCTCATGTCTCATATTCATTGATAATGTTCCAAAATCCCAATAAAGTTATGTTCCAAAGTTCCAATATTGTTTATGATCATGCATCTCGTCCATTGCTTATTGTACAATGGTTCCAATAGTGTTATGTTTCCCAAAAGGCTATATTTCCAAATAATGTTATTCTCACGTCTCTCACTCATTGGTTAATGATCCAAAGCTTCCAACAAAGTTATGACTATCATTGTATAAATCTCAAAGTAAAGAATGAAGTAATGCATATATGGTTAATGATCAAGTATGGGTGGTAGCTTTGGGGGCGAAATGCCTAGCTCAAGACGATCCCGATATTGTTGAATCAGGGGGCAGTCCTAGCGGCCTAAGCCTAGCTCATACCAAACCTGACAGGGGGCAGCTCTAGAGGTATAAACCTAGCTCGAGCCGAACCTGATATGTTGGTTTATGGGTGGCAGCTCTAGAGGTAATAACCTAGCTCGAGTCGAACCCAATGCTTTGATTCTTAGGGTGGCAGCTCTAGAGGCATAAGCCTAGCTCGAGCCGATCCCAACATAACGATATGTTATGTTAAAACCCACTGTTCAGTCGGGGCCCGGGTATCACAGTTCACAGGCAAAGATGAATAATCGTAGAATCATAGGAACAAAGAAAGTAAAGAAAGCAATATACATGGTTTCAAAAGTACAGTATTGTGACTTATCCATATTGATCATTTATTGTATGAAAAAGGGCCTAAAATGCCCTTCACCTATTGAAAATGGTGCAAAAATGCCCTCCATCCACCTTTGGGCTCTAAAATACCCTCCATATCCACCTTTGGGCTCCAAAATGCCCTTCACATCCACCTTTGGGCTCAAAATGCCCTTTATTTAACATCCCCAATATTAAATTTTTTAAAAAAGTTTCATTAATGACATGTCAACTTTCCATTGTTCAGTTATAAAGATATATGTATTACATTAAACAGAATAGAACAAAGTAACTCTTTTCAAGAAAAAATAATGTTCTAAAAGATAATTTTCAAGTATTACATAGTTCAATATATGAAAAGAAATTATAAAAAATAAGTAAAATATTTAGCAACAATGATTAAGTTTGCTAATTTAGCGATGCACTCTAATATATAATTATTTAAATTAATCAATATTAAAACTCACATGCAATATTTTTTTATTAGGAGTGTTCATAGTTTGGTTTAGGTCCTTTCTTGGTTAAAACTAAAATCAAATCCATTTAGTTAATTTTTTAATTATTATAATCAAATATAATTCATATCCATCAATTTGGCTAATATCGGTTTGGTTCGAAATTTTTTATTTTTAAGAAAATAATAGTATTTTCCTCTCTTATTTTTTACCAACAAGTAGAAAAAGAGTATTTCATCATTTTTCAACTTATAATATGTTATTAACCTATTACTATGGTAGCTATAATTTTTTTGAATTGTGAAGGAAATGTCTTACAAAAAATTTGTAAGCTTAATTTAATCAAGTGAATAAAGTTAATAAAAAAATAAAATAAATATATAGGTAAATCTCATGGATTTTTTTTTTTGAATAATAAGTTTGGATTCATGACTTTCTTTTAAAAAATGAGCTTAAGGTGTAAAGTTAATTAGCCTATTAAATATAATTAAAATTTTCATGAAAAATTATACAAATATTTTGTGATATTTATAAAAATTAATGTATTGTACAAAATTAAATAGTTATTTAAATTATGTATATAATATTAGTTTAGTATATTAACCTTATTTAATCAAGCAAATGCATTAATTAAGGCTGTCACGTCATTTTATAGGTGAGATTATTATAAAATTCGGCTAAAGTGAATTTTGTGGTGACCAGAGCAAAGTAAAATGACTTTTGTGTAATGAAAGAAAGAAAAATGACTTTTGTGTAATAGACACAAAGCTAAGTGATCATGGATGAAATTTTCTCATTTTTTGAGTGGAATGTCGAAACTGAAGTGGATGAAGAGGTCGGATAATAGGTAAAAGCATAGGGCGGGGAGGGTACCAATGTGGATTGGGTCTATTAGTATTTGGGTGGGTTTTTCTAATTTTTTAATTAATTAAATGGGGACCAATGAAAAGTTGACACATCATTAACAAAACTTTTTTTTTTCAATTTAATAGTGGGATATTAAATAAAGGGCATTTTGGAGCCCAAAGGTGGATATGAAGGGTATTTTTGAGCCCATAGGTGGATGTGGAGGGCATTTTGGAGCCCAAAGGTGGATATGAAGGGCATTATAGAGCCTAAAGGTGGATGGAGGGCATTCTTGCACCATTTTCAATAGGTGAAGGGCATTTTAGGCCCTTTTCCGTTTATTGTATTTGAGTTCATTGACATGTTTACATATCATACGTGTTACATATGGCCTTACATACTAAGTAAATTCTTCGTACTGACCCCTCTCGGGGGATTTACCTTACTTGCTGCAGGCGCAGGTTCTAGTAGGCCTCCACAGTAGGTTGCCAGTTGTTGCAGATCATTGGTGAGCTCCAGTTAGTTCGGGGCTTTTCCGAGTCGCAGTTGCACATATGTTTTGGTGTTGTACATGTTGTATAGTTCGGGGACTTGTCCCGACTTTTAGTTCATTTTGGTCAATACATTTGTTGGAGGCTTTTGTAGATAGATGTGGGTGTATAAATGTAAAAGGTACATGTCGTTTTTGACTTGATGGCCTCAACGGCCAAGTTTCATATATGTATATATGTCACATGTTTCATGAATTTCATTGTTAGAATTATCAACTCCTACGTGATAAGGGTGTTTCGGATGGCATGCATAGGAATGAACATAGGCAAAGCTTGGTTCTCTCGGGCCTTATCGGCTACTGGTGCCAATCATGTCTCGATGGGATTCGGGGCGTGACATCAGAGGCTTCCCCTGATGTTGTCACAGGTACATTATCCATATTCTCATATAATGTATATGCATTGATTGACCCAGGTTCTACGTTTTCCTATATTACTCCATTGGTTGCTGCAAAATTTGCAAAGGCACCAGAATTATTAATTAAATCAATTGAAGTGTCTACACCGGTCGGTGAATATATTATTGCAAAAAGAGTATATCGTAATTGTGTGGTAAATGTGTGTGGTCATGATACGTTGGCCGATCTCATTGAACTAGACATGGTGGATTTATATGTGATAATGGGAATGGATTGGTTGGCCTCTTGTTATACCACGGCAGATTGTCGGGCCAAGAAGGTACATTTTTATTTCCCACAAATGAATATTATTGAATTGAAAGGTGATGTAGGGGCACCACGGGGAAGATTTATTTCCTATCTGAAAGCTAGGAAAATGATTGCTAAAGGATATATATGTCACTTAGTACGAGTGAAGGATAACGATGTGGAACCACTAACTCCGCAGTCGGTTCCATCGGTCAATGAATTTCTAGATGTATTTCCAGAGGATCTTCTAGGCTTACCCCCAGAGCGGGAAGTAGAATTTGGTATTGATGTGATTCTGTGCACTCAGCCTATCTCTATTCCTCCCTATAGAATGGCTCCAGCAGAATTACGTAAATTGAAGGATCAATTGAAAGATTTGCTGGATAAGGGCTTCATTAGGCCTAGTATGTCCCCTTGGGGTGCACATGTATTATTTGTACGGAAGAAAGATGGCACATTGAGAATGTGTATTGAATATCGACAATTGAATAAGGTAACGATCAAGAACAAATATCCCCTCCCTCGAATTAATGATTTGTTTGATCAGTTACAGGGTGCCAAGTGTTTTTCAAAGATCGACTTGAGGTCGGGTTACCATCAAGTCAGAGTTAGAGAAGAAGATGTACCCAAGACAGCTTTCCGAACACGGTATGGCCATTATGAGTTTTTAGTTATGTCATTTGGACTAACAAATGCACCAGTTGTGTTCATGGATTTGATGAATAGGGTGTTTAAGCCATTTCTAGACGTGTTCGTCATGGTATTTATAGATGACATCCTAGTTTATTCGAGATCACCAGAGGATCATGCTAATCACTTACGGCAAGTGTTACAAATTCTCCGTGAGCGTAAGTTGTATGCCAAGTTCTCCAAATGTGCATTTTGATTAAAATCAGTTGCATTCTTGGGTCAGATTGTGTCAGATGAAGGGATACAGGTTGATACATAGAAGATTGAAGCAGTGAAAAATTGGCCAAGACCTACGACACCCACAGAGATTCGTAGTTTTCTTGGACTAGCAGGTTATTACAGAAGATTTGTGGAAGGTTTTTCCTCCATTGCTGCACCGTTAACAAAGCTTACACATAAGGCAGTTAAATTTCAATGGAATGATGCGTGTGAGAAAAGCTTCCAAAAGTTGAAAGATAAATTAACCTCCACACCAGTTTTAGTACATCCCAAAGGTACCGAAGGTTATGCAGTGTATTGTGATACTTCCGGGGTTGGCCTCGGATTTGTATTGATGCAACATGGTAATGTCATAGCATATGCCTCACGACAGTTGCGGCCGCATGAGAAAAATTATCCCACACGTGATCTTGAATTAGCAGCGGTGGTTTTTGCTTTAAAGACATGGCGTCATTATTTGTATGGAGTTCACGTTGATATCTACACTGATCACAAAAGTTTGCAATATCTCTTTAAGCAGAAGGAACTCAATTTGAGGCAACGAAGGTGGTTAGATCTCTTAAAAGACTATGATATTGATATTCTTTATCATCCAGGCAAAGCAAATGTGGTAGCTGATGCATTAAGCCACAAGACAGTAGAAAGCACTAGTGGCCAGTTGACTAAAAAGCAGGAAATAATCAAAGATCTACATCAATTAGCCATCTTGGGAGTTCGCCTTATTGAATCTCCATATGAAAGGGTTATTGTGCAGTATGCAGCGGAGTCCTCCTAAATAGCTGAAGTGAAAGAGAAGCAGTTTGTGGATTCTATGTTATTGAAGCTAAAGGAGAATGTACAATAGGTTCTAACTGTGGCCTTTGATCTTGCACAAGAAGGGGTGCTCCAATGCCAAGGTAGATTATGTGTACCAGATGTAGATGAGTTAAGGAAACAAATTATGACAGAGGCGCATCATTCACGCTATTCTATTCATTCGGGTGCTACTAAAATGTACCACGATTTAAAAGAAGTGTATTGGTGGGGAAATATAAAGCAGAACATTGCAGAATTTGTCGCTCAATGCCCGAATTATCAACAAGTGAAAGTAGAGCATCAAAAACCAGGGGGTTACATGCAATGTATAAACCTTCTAGTTTGGAAATGGGATATGATTAATATGGATTTCATCACAGGTTTTCCTCGTACATTATGAAAATTTGATTCTATATGGGTTATAGTGGACATGCTTACCAAGTAAGCGTATTTCCTACCGGTCAGGACCACCTATACAGTTGTAGAGTATGCGAAGTTGTATGTGAAAGAGATAGTACGATTGCATGGTATTCCACTTTCCATTATATAATACAGAGGAGCACAGTTTACAGCGCACGTTTGGAGATCTTTTCAATAGAGTTTTGGCACACAGGTGAATTTGAGTACGGCTTTCCATCCTCAAACTGATGGACAAGCAGAACATACTATTCAGACACGTGAAGATATGCTACGAGCTTGCATGTTAGATTTTCAAGGCAGTTGGGATGACCATTTGCCTCTTATTGAATTTTCTTGCAACAATAGCTATCATTCAAGTATTAAAATGGCCCCTTATGAAGCTTTGTACGGAAGGAAATGTAGATCACCAATTGGATGGTTTGAAGCAGGTGAAACTGCTTTAGTTGGGCCGGATATTGTTCATCAGGCTATTGATAAAGTTAAAGTGATCCAACAACGGTTACAAACGGCCCAAAGTCACCACAAGTCATATGCTGATGTTAGAAGAAGAGGGCTTGAATTCGCCATAGGTGATTGGGTATTTTTGAAGGTGTCACCGATGAAAGGGGTAATGCGATTTGGAAAGAAAGGAAAATTGAGTCCACGTTATATAGGCCCATATGAAATTATTAGAAGATTTGGGCAAGTTGTGTATGAGTTAGCACTACCCCAAGAACTCTCCTCAGTCCACCCAATATTTCTTGTTTCGATGCTTCAAAAATACATATGAGATCCATCTCGTATTATTCCAATTGAAGATGTCCAAGTTACGGAGGATCTTACATATGAAGAGGTACCCATTTGTATTCTAGATCGACAAGTAAAGAGATTGAGGAATAAAGACATAGCTTTCGTAAAGGTATTATGGCGAAATCAACAAGTAAAGAAGACCACATGGGAAGCTGAGGAAATGATGAAATCTAAGTATCCCTATCTATTTCAAATGGACTAAGAAGTTCAAAGTGCGGAAGTGGAGCAATAAAAAAGTAAGTATCCATGAGTCTTACAGTGTTTATGTATATGTATGCTAATATAGAGATGCATTTGTTGTAATTAAAGAGATATTGTTAACATTCAAGGACGAATGTTACTAAGGGGGGAAGAATGTAACACCCCGTACCTTCCCTACCCTACTTGACGACGTTTAACAATGTTTACTTAGGTGTCGAGAGCCACAAGTATGTATTTTGTAATGTTATTGATGAGATAATTGACTTTGGCCCTCGTACATGTGATTAAACCTTCGTAGGAGGTGTTTTGTGACTTTGTGGAACATTTGTGGGGTTAAAAACGAGGCTTGGAGGACCTCCAAACAAAGGATATTAAATGTAGGAAGTAAGTTAAAGAATAAAACTTGAAGTATCTAACCGAACCCGCAAAGAAAAGTTGAAAAATGAAATTTTCAAAAAAATTAAGGTTCAGGACCGCCAGAGGGCGTTCCAGGCCACTCTAGGCTAAAATTTTTAGCCCACAGGAAGCAAGCTGGATCGCCCAAAGGTGTGCCAAGCTGGTTTTACCCACCTTTCAATATTGGAAATTTTTCTTAAGTCCCAAGGGAGCCCGGGGACGTACCGGGCCGATTTTTGCCACGTTTCTTCTACAACCAAGATTATATACATGGAATGATTGAATTATTATATTGGTGTGTTAAAATTACTCGTGAATGAATTTGGAATCAAAATGACGGTTTTGCCCTTGTGGTCAAAGTAAGCCATACGTGGCTAAAATCATTTGTTTTTGGGATTGAGGCTACGAATATAAATACCGTGAGTGGTAATATCATCATAATGCGTATGAAATAATTTAAACATGAGAAATTATTGATTTTATTGGGTTAAGTGAATTGGGCTCAATAAAAGGCCCAAAATGAGAAGAAGACATGGGCCAAAATGGGTCAAATGACCCATTCTTGCCTTGACCTTCTAGACTTAGCATTAAATGCTATAAGAGTGTATAAGGATGGAATTGAAGGCCTATATAAAGGGGCAAAAATCTGATTTCTTATTCACTTGGAACTCTCATGCTTTCTAGATATTTCTCAATTATTTTTCTCTCAAACCCTAAGAACTCAAAGCCAACTTTTGGAGCAAGATCATCATTTTTCAAGCTTGGGTAAGTAATTATTCTTATGGATTAATATATTATATGCATGGGAGAGTATGTAAATCATGTTGGTTATTCTTGGAAGTGTTGAACATGGTGCTTTGTGTTTTTGGTAAGAGATTTGTTATCCATGGGATTTAAGCTTGAAATATGACTTGTGATTTTGATGAAAGAGCATGGTATGGATGAAATATGAACATGTATGGTGTGATTATTTTATTAAACTTTTTATTTTCATATAAGTGTAAATTATGGGATTTTGGCCGATATGTGCTATGAGGTATATTAAGGTGACTTGATGGATTAATTGTGATATGGTGTGGATGAGAAAGTGTAAAGGAGAAGTTTTGTGGTGAAATGTTATAGATTATCATGTATTGGTCAATGTATGGAATATTGTGAGATTATTGGTATGATAATTTCATCAATGGTTTTGTCAAGGGGGAAATGGCATGTTTAAGGCAAACATGAAACTCATTATCGTTATATGCATTTGTAAGGTAGTTGGTGGTTAATGTAAACTCCGTTATGTATTTGTGTTGTAGAGTGACACATGAAGAAGGAGCGGGACTATTGTATGCACATCTAAGATTGTATATTCGTATTGAGAATACAAGGTATGTAAGGTTACTCTGTCCGTATCTTTCCGCGGCAAATATTATTCACGTTGACCTTACGCTTGTCCCATCCCGAAATGTACTATTATCATATGTTTCCTACTCCTTTGATTAATTGTGAATCACATGTCTCATATTCATTAATTATGGTCCAACGGTTGTGTTATGTTTCCAATAGTGCTATGTTTTCCAATAATGTTTATTCACATGTCTCTCACTCATTGGTTAATGATCCAAAGCTTCAAGTAAAGTTATGACTATCATTGTATCAATCTCAAAGTAATGAATAAAGTAATGCATATGTGGTTAATTATCAAGTATGGGTGGTAGCTTTGGGGGCGAAATGCCTAGCTCAAGCCGATCCCGAGATTGTTGGATCAGGGGGCATTCCTAGAGGCATAAGCCTATCTCGGACCGATCCTGACAGGGGGCAGCTCTAGAGGTAATAACCTAGATCGAGCCAAACCTTATGTGTTGGTATGGGTGGTAGCTCTAGGGGTAATAACCCAGCTTGAGTCGATCCCGATACATACTTATTCATGGGTGGTAGCTCTAGAGGCATATGCCTAGCTTGAGCCGATCCCAACATAACATCATGTTATGTTAAAAACCCACTGTTCAGTCGGGGTTCGGGTATCACAAGTCACAGGCAAAGATGAATAATCATAGACGTAAAGATACAAAGAAAGTAATGAAAGCAAAATACATGGTTTCCAAAGTTCAGTATAGTGACCTGTCCATATTGGTTATGCATTTGTAATTGAGCACATTGACGTATTTATGATTCATGCAGTTTCATTTGAGCCTTACATACTCAGTACATTCTTTGTACTAACGTCGCTTGTGGGACTTACCTTACTTGCTGCAGGCTCAGGTACTAGTAGTCCTCCACAGTAGGTTGCCAGTTGTTGCGGATCATTGGTGTGCTCCAGTTAGTTCGGGGCTTCTTCGAGTCATAATTGTACATATGTTTTGGTGTTGTACATATTGTATAAAGCGGGAACTTGTCCCGACTTTTAGTTCGTTTTGGTCAATGCATCTGTTAGAGGCTTTTGTAGACGTATGTGGGTATATGGATGTAATATGGTACACGACGTTTTGACTTGATGGCCTCAATGGCCAAGTTTTGCATATATATATATATTTACATCACATGTTTTATGTATTCTGTTGTTGGTATTTTTACGTGATCATGGGTTTCTTATAACATGCATATGATTGAATAGAAGCAAAGCTTGGTTCTGGGCTTTTAGCTTATTTAACGCATGTTCATGATACTAGCGCTGACACTCCTTCACTTGAATCAGTTCCTATGGTTAGTGAATTAGCAAATTTATTTCCTATAGATTTAGCTGGTATTCCGCCCAACCATGATATTGACTTTGGCATCAATCTTGAGTGGAGCACTTAACCCATTTTTATTCCACCATATCAGACGGCACGGATAGAGTTAAGTGGGTTAAAGGAGTAGCTTTGGGATCTTTTGAGTAAAGGGTTCATCGGGATTAGCATTTCTTTAGGTGCTCATGTTTTATTTGAAAATAAGAAATATGGTTCCTTATATATGTATATTGACTACCACCAATTGAATAATGTAACCATTATGAATAAGAATTTTATGTCGCATATTAATGATTTGTTTGACTAGCTTCATGGTGAAACTGTGTTTTCTAATATAGATTTGATATCGGGCTACCATCAGTTGAGGATCAAGGCAACAGATTATACTAAGACCACATTTAGGACTTGTTATGAACACTATGAGTTCTTAGTTTTGTTCTTTAGTTTGGCCAATGCCCTCACAGCAGTTATTGAGTTGATGAATGGCGTGTTCACGCCCTATTTGGACTTAGTTATGATAGTGTTTGTCGAAAACATCTTAATCTACTCGAGGAATATGGAGGGGCATAAGCAACATCTAAGAGTTGTGCTCCAGACTTTGAGGGATCAACAGTTGAATGCCACGTTCTCCAAGTATGAGTTCTAGCTTGGGTGGGTTTGTGGCATTAATGGGACATGTGGTATCCAAGGATGGGATTATGGTATAATAGGTGAAGATTAAGGTAGTTTGTGATTTGGCTAGGCCCACTTCTCTTACTGAGGTTCTGAGTTTCATCAGGTTAGAAAGTTACTACAGATGGTTTATGGAAGGGTTTTCTTCAATTGCAGCGCCATTGACTAGATTGACTCAAAAAAAGTCCTTTTCTAGTGGTCCGATGAGTGTGAGACAAGTTTTTAGAAGCTCAAGTCCTTAATGAGATCAATTCCAATTCTGACTTTTCCTGTTGAGGGCCATGGGTTTACTATTTATTGTAATGGTTTCATAGTTGGTTTGGGTTATGTATTAATACAGCAGGGTAGAGTTATTTTTTATGCCTCTAAGCAGTTGAAGGTTCACAAGAAGAACTACCCCACTTTTGACTTGGAGTTGGCGATATTAGTATTTGAGTTCAAATTTAGAGGCATTTGTGTAGGGTTCATTGTTAGATCTTCACTGACCGTTTAGCTTATAACACATTATTAGCTAGAAGGACCTTAATTTGAGATAGTCCAGGCAGTTGAAGTTGCTTAAGGACTATGATATTTTGATTCTCTATCATTCGGGCAAGGAAAATATGGTAGCAGATGCCTTGAGCGAGAAAGTGGTGAGCATAGGGAGCTTGGCCTTTCTCATAATTGAGGTGTGACCTTTGGATTTGGACATCTAGTCAACCGATTGTATCGACTTGATATTTCTGATCCCAGGCAGGTTCTTACTTTTATAGAGGTTAGGTCTATATTATTGGAGAAGATTTGGGCACAACAGTTTGAGGATGAGAAACTAAGGGTAATTAGGATATGGTGTTGAGGGAGGAGGTGAGGAAGGAGACTTTAGATTCAGAAGGTGTGTTGAGGATTGAGGGTTGTATATGTGTTTCTAGAGTTGGTGACTTGGTTATATTAATTATAGATGAGGCCCACATTCCATATATTCTATCCATCCAGGGCAGTGAAGATGTACTGTGACTTGAGGTTATAGGTTGTGTGGGATGAAATGGGATATTGCAAAGTTTTTTTCTAGATTCTTGAACTGTCCGCAGGTGAAGTGCAAGCACTAGAGGCCTGGTGGTTTGAATCAGAGACTACCCATTCCTGAGTGGAAGTATGAGAGGATAGCTATAGAATTTGTTGTAGGCTTTCCATATACATTTTAGAGGTCTTATGTTGTTTGGGTCATCATGGATAGTTGACCAAGTCAGTACACTTTCTACAAGCTCAGATGTCCAATAGTTCAAAGAGGTTTACACAGATCTATATCTAAGAGATAGTCCATTTGCATGAGGTGCCTATTTCTATTATTTTTGACCATGGTACTCCATTCATATCATATTTTAGGAGGTTGGTTTATAGGGAGTCGGGTACCTGAATTTAGCTTAGTATAACTTTTCACCTATAGACTGATGGTCAGTCTGAGCAGACTATTTAGATTCTAAAGGATATTCTTCAGCTTGTGTTATTTATTTTGAGGGTCAATGAACCAGTTCTTGGCCTTTGTAGAGTTCGCGTATAATAACAATTGCCATTCGAGTATGCAAATAGCTCTACTCGAGGTGTTGTATTGTAAGAGGTGTAGGTTTCCGTTAGGTTGGTTTGAATCTTTTGAGGTTAGGCCTTGGGGTACTGACTTGTTGCGTGATTCTATAGATAGGGTATGGATGATTTAGGAGAGGATCTATCCAGCTCAGAGAAGGCAGAAGAGTTATGCTAATTAGAGAGTTTGAGACTTAGAGATTATGGTTGGGGATCGAGTGTTTATTTATGTGTTACCTAAGAATGGAGTTATGAGGTTTGAGAAGAAGGAAAATCTTAGGACTAGGTTCATCTATCCTTTTGAGGTACTATAGCATGTTGGTGATATGGCTTATGAGTTAGATTTGACTCCAGCTCTTTTTGGGTGTTTGATGTGCCATGGTTTCACGACACTTTTGATGCTTAAAACATCAAAACTATGCAAGTTCATAGGCATATTTATGTAGATATGATGTGTTTCGGGTAGTTTTGCAGAGAAAAAAAGTTTCGAGAGTTAGATTTGAGAAAAGAGTTGAAAAATGAGTAAAATGGTTCAGACGAGTGTTGGGCAACTCATTGGTTGTTTGCACAAGCCATACCAGGATCTTGTGTTGAGCAGATCAGGGACAAGAAAATTACAAGTAGACAGTGCGCTATCCATGACCCGTTGGTTCATAACACGATCTCATCATATTCAATCGTGGGTTACAAGTTCTTAGAAGATGTAAAGTTATGAATGAACCACGAAGGGTTACCAATAGTCGTGCTATCAAAGGATGGACCATACCAAGTGGTCATACTATACAGACCTGAGGTTATACATCTGGTGGCCTATAAACCATGATGAGAACCAACGATCCGTATGTTCTTAGCATGAGTCATGCTATGCTGATAGAGCCATAAAGGGCTAAGACTGAAAGACGAACACACAACCGTACCAATGGTGACTCCAGACCTGCAATCCCTGTTTAACTATGATAGGTTTTAATTTTTGTCTATAAATACTATTCTTTGGTTTATTTTACAAGTTATGCACTACTATGCTCTTTGAATCCTTAGAAACATACATATTGTTTTGTTCTTGGATTTTGAAGGATTATTTATCTATTGATTCTTGGATATTAAATTCTTTTTGATAATTCAAGTGTTCGGATTTCATTTGTTAAATTCTTGTAAGTTCATAATTATGAATTTGTCTATAACTTCTAATTGTTATTTTTCAAGCATGAGTAGATAAATCCCGTAACTAGGGTTGTGGGAACTATGACAAATTAACAAAGTTGGCAAAGTACTTATAGTGATTCTTGAAGGGTGTCTATGCATGTACTATTCTTTCCTTTGTATTGATTGCTTTTTAATGAGTGCACGCATTAGAAATTACCTTAATTCTTTACTTGTTGGACCAAAGAGGTATACAACAGGAAAAGGGATTAACAAGGGAGATTTTAGGCTATCAACCTTCATCTAATAGCTTGACCTTGTCGGGGAATAGCTAATCTGGGATCAAAAATAAGGGTTAGTAAAGCAAACACCTATAGATTGACCAAGTCGGGCGGTGATATTCATCTTTGTAGGGGACCAACCATTTAGGTGAACTTAACTTACCGATTTTGCATGCCAAGCACGTGGATAGATTGCTAGTATAACATGTTTACTAAGTATATGACATGATTACTAAGTTATGAAATCATTAGGAACACAATACTAATTCATTACTCTCATTAATAACAAACAACTTTAACTGATACTCTATTACTTGTTACTTTAAATTACAAATTGTTACTTGTTCTTTTAAATCCCCCCCCCCCCCAAGAAATAACTGACTAAAAGCTGAAATAACCACATTCCTCATGGTATCGATCCCATCCTTGGATGGGTTATAATTTGATCACCGACTGTTTTATAACTCATTGTGAGGTCTAATTTGGGCGGCAACAAATTTTGGTGTCGGCGCTAGGGAATGTTGTTTAGGATTAGATTAATTGTGTTTATTTGAGTGTTAGTCCTTATTTCTTGATTTACTTTTTATGTTGTTTTTATTTTGTTCTTATGGTTCACGCTTGTTTACACCCAACGCTTAGAGTCAAGGCAAACCCCTGATTCCAATCAAACACAAAATTCAAAGAACGTTGCGAACGTTGAGGAGAATAGATAATCAAGGAGTTCAGGAGACTCTAGAGCAAACCACAACCTAGATGATAGCTGAGGAATAGGCTAGATAAGAAGAAGTTGTAACACCCTGTACCTTCCTAACCCTACTTTACGACATTCAATAATGTTTACTTAGGTGTCGAGAGCTATACACATGTATTTTGTAATATTAATGATGAGAAAATTTAAATTTGGCCTCGTACATGTGGTTAGCCTTTCATAGGAGGTGTTTTGTGATTTTCGTGGAGCACTTGTGGGGTTAAAAATGAGGCTACGAGGACCTCTAAACAAAGTATATTAAGGTTAAGAAGTAAGTTAAAGAATAGGACTTGAAGTATCTAACCAAACCCGCGAAGAAAAGTCGAAAAACAAAATTTTTGGAAAAACTAAGGCCCAGACGCGCCAGAGGGCGTGCCAGGACGCTCTGGGACAAATTTTTATGCCCAGAGGCAGCAATATGGTGCGCCCAAGGGCGTTCTAGGATGGATTTTTCAATTTTTCGAAAGTTGGAAATTTTCCAAGTCCCAAGGGTACCCGGGGTCGTACCGAGCATATTTTTGTCACGTTTCTTCTACAACCATGAGTATATACATGAAATTAATGAAATATTATATTTGTATGAAAAAATTACTCGAGAACGAATTGGCGTCAAAATGATGGTTTTACCTTCTTGGTCAAAATAGGCCATACGTGGCTAGAATCGCTTGCTTTTGGGATTGAGGCTACAAATATAAATTTTGTGAGTGGGAATATTGTTGTAACGCGTATATAATGGATTAAACATTGATGTTAGTGAGTTAATATGATATGGGCTATTGGGCCTAATTTGAGACCAAAATAAACAAAACATGAAAGGCCTAATGGGTCAAAATGACCCATTCTTGCCTTGACTTGTCAATGTTGGAATTAATGGCTAAGGATGAATTTATGAGGTTATAAAAGTTGGCCAAAAAATAATATTTTTAATCTCAAAGGGGCACATTCCATTCTAGACATTTCTACAACATTTCCACAAGACCTTTCTCAAGCTCTTCAAACCCTAAGGCATTTTTGGACAAGATCATCATCTTTCAAGCTTGGGTAAGTGATTATTCTTGTACTTTAGATTATTATAAGCATGAAATATTATGTAAATCATGTTGGTTATGCTTGTAAGGGTTGGACATGGCACTTTTGGTTTTTGTTAAAAAGATGTGTTATCCATGGGATTGTAACTTGAATTATGACTTGTGGTTTTGATGAAAGAGCATGGTATGGATGAAATAACAACATGTATGGTGTTATTATGGTCCTAAACTTGTTATTTTTCTATAAGTGTAAATTATGGGATTTTGGCCAATTTGTTGTTGTGAGGTGTATTGAAGTAAATTGATGGCATAATTGTGTTGTTGTGATACTAGAGAGTGGAAAGTATGAACTTGGTGTGACATGCTCCTGGTTATCATGTATTGGTCAATGTATGGAATATTGTGGGATTATTGGTATAATAGTTTCATAAATGGTATTGTCAAAGGGGAGATGAGATGTTAAAGCCAAACATATAACTCATTGTTATTGTATGCCATTATAAGGTAGTTGGTGGTTAATGTTGGTTCCGTTATGTGCTTGTGATGTAGAGTGAAACATAAGGAAGGAGCAGGACTATTGTATGCACGTCTAAGATTGTATATTCGTATTGAGAATACAAGGTATGTAAGGTTTCTTTTTCCGTATCCTTCTATAACATGTTGTTCACCTTGACATTGGACTTGTTTCAATCCTGAGAGGCTTGAAGTATATCAATTCAGGTTGACGTATATTGTTATTCATATGTGTACTATTCTTATATGAATGATGATTCACTTATCTCTTATTCATTTATTGAAGTTCTAAAGATGTCATAACGTTGTAATTCCTAAAAGAACGATCTCGAGAGGGTAACAATGTAAGGGAACCTAGTTATTCTTGAAAAGCATTTTCCAAGCATGTCATGTTCCAAAGCCCTATAGTATGATGATTATCCTTGTACCAATCTTTCATAAGTATAAGTACCAATCTCGTAAGAGTAATAAGATAGGTGATGTGCGAGTTAGTATAATTATTCCTCATAAGTGAAGATGTCAATCTCATGAGTTAAACGAGTGAGGTGAGATATGTACATAAGTGTGTGCTTTAATGTCATGACCTTTAATGTGTCACTCTCATAATTATGTAGAGAGTATAAGAGTGTAAAGAGTACGGCGCATGGCTACTATATTGAGTATGGATCACATTCTAAAGGGTATAAGTTTAATATGGAAAATCCCAAATATTATGCTATGTTATTTATTATAGCCCACCAAAGGTGCGCCCTTACAAGTTAAGGTGTTAATATCATGAAGTATAAGAGTGAGGTAAAGTATATTTGTGTGTTTCAAATAGTGTCATGATCCTTAATGTATCAATGTCTCATAAGTTAATATATTAATCTCTCCCATGTATGTTACCTCACCATGAGAGTGGATGTATGTTACCCCATCATGAGAGTGGATGTATGTTACCCTACCATGAGAGTGGATGTATGTTACCCCACCATGAGAGTGGATGTATGTTGCCCCACCATGAGAGTGGATGTACATTGCCCCACCATGAGAGTGTATGTACGTTACCCCACCATGAGAGTGGATGTATGTTACCCCACCATGAAAGTGGATGTACGTTACCACCATGAGAGTGGACCCATCATAAGAGTGGATATATGTTGCCCCACCATGAGAGTGGATGTACGTTACTCCACCATGAGAGTGGATGTATGTTACCCCACCATGAGAGTAGATGTATGTTTCCCCACTATGATAGTGGATGTATGTTTCTCCACCAATAGAGTGGATGTAGGTTCAAACCACCAATAGAGTGGATGTACATTAATAGAGTAGATGTATGTTATATTATTACTCCCCACCACTAGAGTGGATGTATTTGGATGAGTGTTATTCTTTTACAACCTACTAACCAAGTAGATGAACAATAGTGGTAAGGAACATGGAAGCTAAAAAGAATCTCTTGCATATAGAAGAATCTATTAAGGGCAAGTCTCTTGAGTGAAGGTAAGTTTCCCTTGAAGAAGAGTAATTATAAAAGTATAAGATGATGGTTTATCTGTATTGCCTATTCTCTCATATTTTATTCGATTGACATTCTCATGTACGTTGTTATTTCTTATGAGCCTTACATACTCAGTACATTCTTTGTACTAATCATTTGCAGAGTTTTGTTGAGCTCCACTTGGTTCGGAGCTTTCTGGGTCATAGTTGTATATTTGTGTTGATATTGTAAATATAGTATAAAGCGGGGACTTGTCCCGACTTTAAGTTGATCTTGTTGATACATCTGGTAGAGGCTTTTATATACATATGTGGGTACGTAGATGTAAGAGACGAATGTCCGTTTTGTCTTCATGGCCCCAAAGGCCAAGTTTCATAAAGATGTATTTATATAGCATATGTTCCATGTCCATGACTTCCGCATAGTCGCATGATAAGATTCATACGAGGTTACACATACGAATGTTCATGAGCAAAGATTGGTTCTCTCGGGCCATATTGGCTTCGGGTTTCATTCCGGCCCGAATGGGATTTCGGGTCGTGACAGAAGTATCCCGTTAAGTTGCAGCTAATGAGAAATCTAGATAGAAATAGACAGTATGTTGGGCTGTATTAGATGAACGAGCTAGGTGAATAAGGAATATGGGCCATGATCCACAACCTCATCGATATGCCCCTTAGTTTGCTTATGATTCTTAGGATGCTGACCTAGATGATGTAGGCGCAATAGGTGATATTACTCCCTCACTTCCTAATGGGGTTTAGCTTGACATTACCAGCACGATGATTTAAGTGCTGAACAAGAAAGGAGTTTTTGTTGTTCACGCTACTGCTGATGCAAATATGCATTTAATGATATTTGTGGAGATCCGCAAAAACTTATAAAATATGTGGTATGAGAAAAAATGCTATTCGATTACAGTTATTTCCTTTTTTATTGGCAGGTAAAGCAACTCTATGGTTGGCAGAATTACCACCTCACTCAATCTCTACCTGGAGGAAATTGAAGAGGGCATTCTTGGAAAGGTTTTTCCCGTCGTCCAAAATGTTTTAGCTAAAGGATGAGATTTATAACTTCAGACAACTGCATTTAGAGGATTTGTATGAGATATAGTTGAGAGTCAAGAAAAAGCTCCAACAAGTCCCTAATCACAGTATACCTGAACATAGTTTGTTGGAGATCTTTTATAGGTCTTTAAATGCTAATAACAAAGCGGTAGATGAAACTCTTGTAGGAGGTGCATATATGAGTCAAACGTGGGCAGATGCAACTGTTATACTTGATAGAGTCACCAAAACCAATAGGGCTTGGCACACGTGGGAATCTAACATTCCTATTGACACTTATGTTATAGGTGCGTCCGCAGAGCGGCATGGATAGAAGAGGAGCTCGCTCAAGTAGTAGTTGAACTGAGTCTTAATACAAAACATCTCACAGGGGCAGGGGCTAAAATATTAAATAAAGTTGGGTCACAAGGAAAAGAGCCGAGACATGAGAGCACTAATTCTTATTCTGAGTAGGAAGCAACTATATGGACAATCAGGTGGTGGGTTTTCGGGCCAACGCCTAAGGGGCTAATCAAGACAATTGGTGCCAAGTTCAAGGGAATCAATGTCGGAGCTATTAAAAAGACAACAACTACAACCGCTATGGATATAGAGATAGGAGTAGAGGCAAAGATAGTGAGTGATTGGAAGAAGGCAGATGGATATAAGAATGATAGAAGTGGGTTGTACATTCTACCTGGTAGCCACAAAGCTGAGTCAAGAAATTCTAGGATGGAAGATATGTTAGATAAAATGTTAAAAAGGGTTAAAGTCAGTGATGACAACCTTAAGTAGATTCGTACAGATATTTTTGGGATGAGCCAAAAAGGTTGAGTCACATGCTACTTCAATTAAACAACTCGAGTAATAGTTCAGTCAAGTATCTGTAGATCTGAACTAATGTCAAAAAGGTACACTTCCTAGCAATCCAGTCTAAAATCCAAAAAATTATGGTCACTATATGGCTGTAACTACTAGAATTGGCAAGATAACTATTGACCCTCCTATGCTGATAGTTGTTGATGACAGCTTGAACTCGAGATGATTAATGTTGAAAAAGTGGTTGAATTTGAAGAGAAGAATATTGATGAGAGTTTGATAGAAACTTGCTGGCTGGGAGCTGTATGAGTGGTAACATTCACGTAAGGCTCCGTGAGAAGGGCGATGGACAGAAATGGCCTTCTTGTACCTCACTCTCGTCTTCAATGGGGTCTTCTCTTTCTTTTTTGGAAGATTATGTCAATATGATCTTAATGAGGTGCAGGGATTTGCATCTGACATTCATTGGGCTTCTTTTTTTCGGAGCCTAGGCCCCACCCTTTTTAAGCAATAAACCCTTTCGGTCGAAGACTAGTGGTAGGTGGTCCTGCAGAGCTTTTTGAAAAGGATAGCCTTATGTGTAAGCACATCAATGAACAGTGGACTCCATTTGTTGAAAAAGGGACTGTGGCTAGTAAAAAGAAGGAGAACCAGGTCCCACAAATTTTTTACTCTAATCATACGACCTTCTCCACCTTCCCCTTAATGATTAAAAAAGAAAGCAGAAGAAGATAAATATTATAAGTTTATTTTGATGCTAAAGCAATTATCTGGGAATATCCCGTTAGTTAAGGCACTTGAGAAAATTCCTTGTTACGCCAAGTTTATCAAGGATCTTGTTACAAAAAATAGGACCATATTTTGAGCTTGCTGATAATTTGCACCATTGCAGTGTAATAGCTTCACGGTCTCTTGTGAAGAAAAAGACAGATCGTGGAGCGTTCACCATTCCATACACCATAGGACCTTTCAATTTTGCAATGGCTTTGTCTGACTTGGGTGTTATTATTAATCTTATACCACTAGTAATATTTAGACAGTTTGGGTTAGGAGTACCCAAACCAACTTCGATGAGACTTCTTATGGCGGATCATACTATAAAGAAGCATATGGGTATTTTGTATGATGTTTTATTCAAGATTGAGTCATTCATCTTTCTAGTTTATTTTGTCATTCTATACTATGAAGTTACTTTTAAGGTCCCCATTATCTTGGGGCTACCATTCCTAGCATCTGGACGAGAATTGAATAATAAAAAAGTGCTATTCAATGTTTCCCAATCAATGAAGCAGCCAAATGACATGTGTGTGATCCCAGTTATTGATACGGTTGATGGGGAGGACCCAACAGTTCCTATTGAGGAGAGACTTGGTGTAGAGTAACTACAAGTGTGATCATGAATTTTGATAGGGATGATATAGGTGAGTATGACAAGATGGTCAGTGGACTCTTTAGTATCGGGATATACACTTATGCTCTAAAAAAGTTAGATTCAGATTTTAAGAATTGGGCAACTCCGCAGGCCAAGCCTTCTATTGCAAAACCTTTTATCTTGGAGCTTAAGACTTTCCCATCCGCCTTCGATATGTCTTCTTGGGAGAAAAAAATACCCTATCGATCATTATTGCAACAGATTTTGTCAAATGGCAAGTTGAGGTTAGTATCTGTGTTGAAGAAGTTCAAGAGGGCCATTGGGTGGTCTATTCCTGACATTATTGGTATTCCACTGAGAATCTGCACTCATAAAATCTAGCTCGATCCTGATTATATTCCTAGTACTGAGTATCAGCATAGGCAGAATCCACTTATGCAAGAGGCAATAAAAAAAATCACCAAGTGGTTTGATGTAGGTGTGGTTTACCCTATTAAATACAATAAATAGGTAAAATCGGTCCAATATGTGTTGAAAAAGGGTGAAATCATTGTGCTTACTAATGTAAAGAATGATCTTATTCTGATGAGATCAGTCAAAGTATGACGAGTATTCATAGATTATAGGAAGCTGAATGTGTGGACTCAAAAAGATCATTTGTCGTTTATGGATCAGATGTTAGATCGGCTTGTTGGTAGAGGATGGTATTATTTTTTTGATGATTATTCGTGATATAATAAAAATTTTACTACTCCTAAAGACCAAGAGGAGACTACTTTTACTTGTCCATATGGGACATATTATTTCAAGCGGATGCCTTTCAAATTATGTAATACGCTAACGACCTTTCAGCGTTGGACTATGTCTATCTTCTTAGACATGTTGAAGGACACTATCGAGGTATTCATGGATGATTTTTTGGTTATAGGTGACTCCTTTAATAATTTTTGATCCCATGTGTATAGTGTCTTAAGGATGTGTGAAGACTTTAATTCGGTGCCTGATTGGGAAAAGTGTCACTTTATGGTAAAGGAAGGGATATTGCTCGACCACAAGATTTCAAAGAAAGGGGATCGAAGCTGACAAGGCAAAGATTGAGGTGATTGAAAAGTTGCCTCCACTGGTTTGAATGAAAGGTATTTGAAGCTTTTTAGGGCATGCAGAATTTTATCATGGGTTAATTAAGGAATTCTCTGAAATTTCATATCCCTTAGGAAAATTGTTGGAGAAAAGGTGAAGTTCGCGTTTTATGAGGTATGTCTAAAGGCATTTGAGTGCCTTAAGGAAAAGTTGGTACCAGCCCCTATCATTGTTTCACCCGACTCGTCCATGCCTTTTGAGATAATGTACGATGCTAGTGGAGTGGTATGAGGAGATGTCCTACGCCAAAGGCATGAAAAAATACTCCATCATATCTATTACATTATCAAGGCATTTAATCCATCTCAAAAAAATTACACTGCAATAGAACAAGAGTTGTTTGTTGTTCTTTTTACTTTTGAGATGTTTAGATGCTACTTGTTTGTCATTAAAGTAATTGTGCACACTAATCATGCAGCTCTTAGGTACCTTGTGGCAAAGAAATATGCAAATCCTAGATAGATTTGGTGGGTACTTCTGTTACAAGAATTGACTTTGAGGTCAAGGACCAAATTTGTACTGAAAACCAAGTGGATGATCACTTGTCACGACTTAGGGAAGAGGCAATTCTAAAATTTAAATATAAGATCAACATTGATGATAACTTTTTAGGTGATCTAGTATTGGATATATCATAAGACTTCATTCCATGGTTCGCGAATTTTGCTAATTATTTGGTGAGTGATGTAGTGCCTTCAGACTTGTCCTTCCAGCAGCAAAAGAAGTTTATGTTTGATGTGCAGAAATGTTTCTAGGATGATCCACACTTGTTTAATATTTGTGCGGATGGGATTATTCATAGATGTGTGCTTGAGGCCTATATGATAAGTATATTGGAGGCATTTTACTCATCCTCTATTAGGGGTCATCATAATAGCATCCAAACAGCCCATAACACTCTGCAATGTGGGTACTATTAGCCGACCATTCATCAAGATGCTCGATTCTCATGATTATGCAAGGGCATGTTACCAATAACAAAGGTAAGGGGGTATGTCAAGAAAGTATGACCTCCCTCTCTCTTTTATTCTTGTGATTGAGCTATTTGATGTTTGGTGTATTGATTTTATAAGTCCATTTAAAAGAATGAATTGGATGAAGTATATAGTTGGGGTTATTGACTATGTATCCAAGTGGTTGGAGGTCGTTGTGCTACCAAATATTAAAGGCAACAATGTCACATCATTCTTGAAGTGAAACATCCTTTCTAGGTTTGTACACCAAGAGAAATCATTAGTGATGGAGGCTCTCATCTTTGTAATCGATTGTTTCAAGCCCTAATTAAGAAATTTGGTGTGAAGCATATGGTGGATACACCTTATCATCCACAATCTAGTGGGCAGGTTGAGGTCTTCAATCGGGAGATAAAGACAATCCTAGAGAAGGCTGTGAATGCAAATGAACAGATTTGTCTAGGAAGTTGGATGATGCTTTAGGGGCATACTGGAATGGCTTCAAGACCCCCATAGGTATGTCTCCCTATAAACTGATATATGAAAAATCATGTCATCTTATGGTTAAGATTGAGCTCAAGATATGTGGGTGCTCAAGAAGCTGAATTTGAATTAGGGTGATGCCTCTAACTTGAGGCTTGATCAGTTGAATAAGTTAGATGAGTTTTATCTGAAAGCTTATGACAGTTCAGATTATTAAAAAGAGAAGATGAAAATGTATCACGACCGGAATATAAAAAAGAGAGTTTTATCTTGGTGATTTGGAATGCCTGTTTAATTCAAGACTTCACTTGTTTCCTGGCAAGTTGAAGGTTGAATTGATGGGTCCATTTTGAGTGGAGCGTGTGTTCCCATATATTGAAATTGAGCTTGAGAACCATGAAGGTAAATGGTTCAAGGAATATGGTCAGGGTTTGAAGGCATATTTGCAAATGAATAAGGAAATAAATTTAGTTGATATCTGGGCCATTGGTAAATTCTGAGTAACCAAGGTACCTGGGTCGTGTCGTTATGTTAAATCAAGGTCTTTATGGGAGGCAACCCATGGGGGTATCTTAGTGAAGTCTGAGCAATCAAGATACCCACATCGTGCCTTGACGTTAAATCAAGCACTTCTTGGGAGGCAACCCAAGTATTTTCCTTTAGTTTTCATTTTGGATTTTGGTACTGGACTAATGTGCATTAAAGTGTTCAAGCATGGCTTAGATAAGAATCTAAAACATGGTCACAAACAGGGGCCACGAGTCTTGGCACGAGTCGTACATTGATTCAATGACTCGTAGCGCCAATAGTTTTAAGCAAGAGGAATGAACAATTCTCAAAAGTTCCTTTGATGGTTGATTACCACTGAGTACCACAAACCGTAAATTCATGGCATGGGTATTGGCATTAACCATTCTGACAAGCCCCTGAAAAATAACATTCAGGAGTTCGAACCTACGAGCAAAGGCATGGATTGTGGCATCATACCATGACCCATCCTAAGATCCCAAAGATTCCCAAGTAAGTTTTTGAAACTTGAAGGTATGACCAAGGGCATGATTCATGGTTAACTATCATAACCCATGGGATGAGTCATAGTTTCGACACTTTATTTAAGGTTTAGGACCGACCTAACTCGACCATTTTTTCCCTAATATTTATACCCTACGCAACACCAAACTCTATTTTTTCCCTCTACCCATCTAAACTGAAACTTCTCAAAGAATCGATGATTACTCCCTCCTATGGTCAAATATACACACCAACCAACATCAATAATTTAATCAAGACACTAATCATGTCGAAAATCCTCTACTAATTAAGTCAAAAATCATTCTAAGACCATCCTCTTCACTTCAACAATTTTTAGTAAACAATTCAAGGCTTCTTAACCAAGTGAAATTTGCATACTTATGCCTACTTATCCTATCCTAAAATTAAATAAACACATAATCATGCTAATAAGATAGGAAGAGAAGAGGAAATAATGTGCAGGATTACCTTGGTGGGGTTCTATGCTATAATTTCTATTAAAATTGAGTTTAGTGAGGAGTATAACCTTGCAAAGTGTTGGTATTGTGTTGGTAATGGTGTAAATGATGTTTTTCTAGGGGTGAAGCCTGATTAACCCCAAACAATGTAAAGAAATTGGCAAAAATGATGATATTTACACTGATAAAAGAAGGACAGACTTCACGAGCCAACCTACGACCCATGTTATCTCATAATGGCTCATAGGTTGGGTCGTTGGGCATGTCCACTAATCTTTGATGTAGGTCTAATCAGCACAAACCATCCTACAATCCAAGGTATCTCACCATGAGTCATGGCAAGCAGTCATACTAATTCAAATAGGCTTGACAATTTCCAAAAGTAGTAACCATGACCCCAGGAATGGGACATACCTTCTCACCACAACTTTTCCTAAGGGTCGTCCATTTTAATCCTGCATATTTTATTTTGATTTTAGTTTTTGAATCCATGGAACTATTGTATTATCCGCAGGTACCATGGCACCAAATGAAAGCAAGAAACAGTAAGAAGAGGCATCCCAAAAGAGATAGCTTCCAAGCAGAAGCTGAAGGATAAACCAACTAATTCGGAGTCTGAATTCAAAGTTTTTAGTGGTTTTGAGGAGAACTATCAAACATGCCCTAATGAAAAGTATAAGCCTCGAACTACTAGGTCCAAGGAAAAGTCCATAACTATTGTACGTGTGGCCACTTCGATATAAGCTTCCCAGTCTAAAGATGGAGGAAAATTACTATGTCAAAATGGGAGTGTATGTAAGGACGAATCAGATGATGAAAGAGAATCTAAAAATGAATAGTCGAAAGAAGTTTCCAGAGAGGCTAGTGAAAATACTTTTGGAGAGACTACTGAATATAATACTTCACCACGAGGCCAAAGCACAATCCAATAGGGTGTTCGAGGCACCAAAATCATCTATAATAATGGCCTAACCATCACACAAAAAGGTGAATAAAAAACATAGTATACAAAAAGAACCTCAATTTCTAACTGGGGCAATGAACAGGTTCCCAAAGCTATGGAGGTTGTTTGATAAATATCATCTTGAATGAATGGCAAAGTGTAACACCCCATACATATCCGAACCTATGTTATTACCTTAACATCTATGGAATTATTTAAACATGAGATAGTTCGTATATTATTAATGGAAGCTATTGGGCTAAACAAACCTTGTGCAAATGGGCTCAATTTAAGGCCCAAAATTAGGTAAAAGATGGCCCAACAAGAAGGTAATGACCCATTCATATTTTGACCAAGTCAACATCATATTTATTTATCAAAAGTGGCTAAGGATGACAATTAAGCATCTATAAAAGACCCCAAAATCAGATTTTATTCCACAAAAGACACATGCCAAAATCTAGAATTTTCCACAACATTCTCTCATCTCACAAACCCTAAGGTAACTATCTCCTTGGTAAAGATCACTTCTTTGCAAGTTTGGGTAAGTGTTTACTATTATGGTTCAATATATTATATGCTTAATATGGTGTATAAATCATGTTGGTTATGTTGTCAAAGTGTTGGACAGTTCACTATGTGTAAAACAGTGTACTTTTACTTAATCGGTAAAGGGTTTTGCCTTGTAAACTTGGAAGTGGACTTGTGGTATTGAAGGAAGTGAATTGATGGATTTAATATCAACATTTAATATGTGGTTATGTCCTTAACTTGCTTTATCTTTGTGTGTAACATTTGGAATTGTTGTTGTGAAATTATACATGGAACCGGTGGCGTATTGAAAGAAAAATGTAGTTTTGGTGATGTTTGTGTGTGTTGTGAAACCATTGCTGTTCATTGGCATCCAAGATGATCTAAAATATCTTAATAGAATCTTAGTTATGATCATGGACCATTCATTACGAAAAAAGACCCTAAAATGACCCCCGGAGGCTAAAACGGGCATCCGCCCTCACAGGTGGGGCACCTGCGGGCGCAGATGCCAACACAGGTGACCCTGACCAGGCCAATGGTCACCTGCGGATGCACCTCAACCACCTGCGAGCGCAGGTGGCTTCGCAGGCCAGCCCAGAAGTTCGTTTTGCATGTTTTTGCATCTCTTTGACCCCCCAAAGCCCTTATACCCTTGATGGATTCAATTATCAACTTATGGTACCTCTTGAATGACATTAAAGGAGTATCTCAGAGGTATTTTGAGTGGTATCAATTATGTATTATCTTTAATATGTTGTTGTGAAAGGTGTTTACATGACGTAGTGAGGTAAATGTGACACAGTGTTGAAGGGGAAGTGTAACGCATAAACATGGTGTGACATGTTAATTGTTTATGATGTCTTGGTCAATGTGTGGAATGTTATGAGTTTGTTGGTATGTTAACGCAATGAATTGTATCGTAAGGGACGAAGTGATGCTATATAGTAGTCATGTCGCTCATTATCATTTGGTGCACTTATAATGTAGTTAGTTGTTAACGTGAGCTCCATTATGAACTTGTATTGTAGAGTAACACGTAAGGAAGGAGCTAGATTATCATAATCACATATAGGAATGTGAATTCATATTGGGAAGATAAGGTATGTAAGGTTACTCTTTTTGAATCCTTCTACAGCGCATATTGTTCACATTGTCATTTTACTTGTTCTATCCCGACATATCAAAGGTATATCATTTCAGGTTGTCTTCTATTGTTATTCACATGTTCCTTATTCATTGACCAATTGTCATTCATGTATCACATAAGTATGGACATTACTCCCAAGTTCCAATAACGTCATGATCCCCAATGTATCAATCTCACAAAAGTAAAGGAAAGAATTAATGCAAAGAAGTAATGAAAGAAGTAATGCATATATGGTTACTTTATGGTTACTTAATGATTATTGAGTACGGGTGACAATCCAAAGGGGTGAAAGCCTAACTGGGGGCAGTCCCGATATTGTTGGATCAGGGGGAAAGCTCAGTGGGGTAAAAGCCAAACTTTATGCCGAACCTACTTCATTGACTTTCGGGTGATAGCAGGGGGAAGCTCAGTGGGGCAAAAGCCTAGCTTGATGCCGAACCTGACAGGGGGCAGCCCAAAGGGCCGAACCTACTTTATTTATTTATGGTATATTATATTATTCTCCCATTGATCAGTTGGACCCGGGTTATATTGACAGTCATATATTGACGGATATATATATATTATATTAACGGTTATAAATATTGACGGTAATGTACATAAAGGCAAAGAAAGTAATGAATATAAGGTACATGCTCCCACACATACAGAACGATAGTTTATCCATATTGACTATTCTTTTATCTTGATCTCATTGAAGTTTGTATCTTTTATGCAGTTGCTCATAGCCTTGCATACTCAGTACATTCTTCGTACTGACTCCCTTGGGGGACTTACTTTACTTGCTGCAGGCACAGGTGCTAGTAGACCACCACCGTAGGCTACGAGTCATCTGCAAAACATTGGTGAGCTCCAGTTGGTTCGAGGCTTTTCGAGTCACATATGTACATTATTTTTGTATTGTAATTGTGGTATAAAGCGGGGACTTGTCCCGACTGTAGGTTGGTTATGTACATGTATCTATTAGAGGTTTTGTAGACCTATGTAGGAAGATGAATGTAAGAGATGCATGTCCACTTTGACTTGATGGCCCTAACGGCCAAGTTTCATATATTATATATGTTTTTCATGACTTACGCCTTTAGTATTTATTAGTTACATGGGATAGAATGATATTCATACGAAAACATGCATATGAGTGTGCATGGATAACGATTGGTTCTCTCGAGGCTTCACGGCTTTGGGTGCTAGTCCGCCTCAATGGGATTTGGGGTGTGACACAAAGACTCCGGAGAAGCATAGTCCTGAAATTGATTGGGAATTTTATGCCAACTACAGGACAATACTGGAAAGAAAAACTCCAAAAGGGGGAAATATGAAGAAGAAACCAAGACTATAAAGTGTGATGCGTTGGGGTAGAGTAGCTGATATTTTTGAGTAGATCATCTCGCAGTTCCTATTTGGTCAAGACTTTGAGGCCCCATTTTGACCTCAGATTATGACTATAGAATGGAGGCATTGAAGAAAGTGAAGCAGCTGAATATTGATGATAAACAAATGCACTTTAATTTCATAGTGAATAACATAAATAAAGAAAAAGGTAGTTGATTGGGTGATATTTGCAAGCAAATCACAAAGGACACTTTGAAATTCCTTACAACAACTTGTTAGACATTAGTTCAGAATCGGCTGGCACCGATTGGTAATGGCAATATGTTGAGTGTAGACAGGGCAGGTTTGGTGGAATGTATGATGTCAAGGTATGAGCTAAATATCCCAAGGATTATAGCTAAGGATATTTGAGAGCGGGCCCTCTTAGTTAGTACTAGCATCCCATTCCCTAGTCATACATTTTAGTTATGTTGGGAGTCTCAGCGGTTACTTTTGCTAGATTTGGACCGCATGATTATGGTAGCAAAGATGACCGACAGTATGTTGATTAAAAATGAGATGAACTCAGTAGCCAGAATTTAGGGACAGACGGTAGTCTTGGGTCCAAGGATAGGTGACAAAGATGCACATGTTGATCTGAGTGTTAATATTTTGGCTATGTATCACAACCACTCCTTGTGCCACCACAAACACTTCTACTCAGCCATCATCAGTCCTTTGTAGTGCACTTCAACCTACAACTACAGGTTATGTCCTGGTACCCTAAATATTTTTGTAAAAAATGGCCAAATGGTTGGCTATTGTAGAAGTGAACATAGATAAGCTAAATGAGCCAGTTAATCCATAGGTACAAGATGAAGTCAGTGATGTTGTACGGGGTATATAAACCAGATTAGATAGATTCGAGGCACGCTTTATTGATAGGCTATTGGAAATTCAGTCATCAAACTTAATTGGGATTATGGATGAGCATACTTTACCGATGGAAGCAGTTACTGTGTTGTCCTCTAAATAGACTCCTGCGGTGCGGCCATTTGCCATCCATGTGATTGTGTAATGACCCTCTAGGTTATTTTCTCTATTTCCACATGTTTTTTGTATTTTATGCTTTTCTATAATGGCTACAAGTCATTTATGACTTATTGGGACTGGTAGTTTAGTTCCAGGGCAGTATATTTGGGTTTTAAACCCATTTCCCTATTTTTGAGCTTTTGAAGTTGAGAAATTGGTCATTGGATAAAACTTCAGGTAAACATCCTCGGATGATCATTCTGGCAGTTCCCTTAGCTCCAGAAAATAGACTTTAGGCTAGGAGGACCCTTGGTTAAGGTTCTGAGGCTTCTGGGCTTGTTTTGGACTATTGGGTGGACTTTGGTAATAATGGAACAGTGGGTGTGGGGCCTAAATTCTATTAAAATGACATTGTATAAGAATTTTAATGGTTTCGTTAATTCTGAAATGTTGAATTTGGTAGGGTAGCATAGTTCATTTACATGCACACGGTTCTAAACAAATCATGAGCACCCGGTCAAAGTCCATTAGTACTTAGCCAAAATTTCTGGTGCCAAGTGTTGGTGCAATAGCTTAAGCTGCCTGGGGACCGCTTCAGCGGTAGCTGCTTTAGCGGTCTAGGAAAACTTTAGCAGTGGCTGGCCAGCTGAGGCATGGTCGATTAAGATCCCTGGTCGCAGCTTTAGTTGTGATCGTTTAAGCAGACACTATTGAGTTTATATATATATATATGTCTTTTTTCTCAAATTTCAGCTCAATTCCTAAGTGTTTTTCCTCCATTCTTGATGTTGGGAGCTCTAAAATTAGTGAGAATTGACAAATTAGAGCTGGGATTCAGTTGGGACGATTAAAGTGACTTTTTCCTCTTTAATATCCAATAAGTTTCCAGCTCAAATCTCCATTTAATTCTCAAAATTAATTCTTGATTTTCTTAACTTGTGAGGCTGTCTTGGGCTTTAATTTAGGCTCCCGTTGAGCTCAAATTTTGATCACACATTCCGTGTCCATTGAGAGACTTCGTGACAGAATCAATTTTTGAATTCTAATAATGGGCCCCGTAGGCCTCGTTTTGACCTGATTTTTGGCTCGGAGTTTTATATTGCAGTATAGGACTCATTTTACTCGTATTATTATGTATATTATGATTTTTGTAGCAGAACATCATTCAAAGATTGTGATGTGGAGATGAGTAGTTTATGGATAGTTTGAGACTATAGTTTTGTTATGAGGTAGGCTACGATCTATTCTTTTCTATGAGATTGTGTATTGTATATATATGATTCTAGGTGGGGGTTATAGATAGGTTTATGGCTATCTATTTCCTTATATCAGTATTTTACTTGTTTAAGGGATTTTAGAATAGAATTGTAGCTTAAGCCCTAGCCTATAATACTTGATATACCTATAGGGTCGATTACATACTTGCATGACCTTAAGTTGAGATTAGGGACCCATTGTATAAGACTTGTGGTACTACATATTGATATGGGCGATATTCTTCAGTTAAACCCTTCTTGTAGCTTGAGGCCCTTGTTTACCTTAGCTTTTTGAGTTTGATATTGATAGTCTTTTATTCTGTATATTTTTGGGCCCGAACCTTGGTTACTAGACCCGTTGGATACCAAGTTAGTACCCTATGCTTTAAAAAACTCGTGGCTTAGTTTATAGACTTTTAGACGCCTACGTTACTATTGTTTTGATACTGGTGATGGCATGCATACATTTACAAACACTCATACTTATTTAGTGGTACAATTCTAACTAAAACCTTGGTTTTTCTATTGTTTTCCAAACAGGTAGTCAGTCCCTTTTTCAATTTTAAAACAGATTATTAAATGAAAGTCGTACCACCCTTTACTATGGGTTTATGATCTTTTAAACTAAGCATACTACTTTGGAAACTAAGAACAAAACAGATTCCTATCTATTCTTGATCGACTCATTTATTATTATTTACTTACTTTGGTCGAGGGGGATTCCAACCCTTTACACACTATTCTACCATTTTAGTCCCAAATTTGATCTCGAGCACTGGATTTTATGACTTTCTACTTTTTTATCATTGGTTTGATTCTGAACACTTATTATACTCTTACTTCTCTGCAGTACTAGGCAGAGTAGATTATATATCTTTGGTACTGGTATGAGGTGGATTTATTGTGGTTGACTATTAGAAGTCTTGGTTCGAGACTAGGTAGTATATATAGATATCCCAAGTCCCTTGGGGTCCCTCTATCTGGGAACCACGTGCCATAAGAGGGATTAACCCATAGGTCCCATTTTACAAGCCTACGAGCCGAAGGAGGTTTATATACTTGGTATGATATAGCACTCAATTGATATGGTAATACTAAATTTACTTTGCATTCATTCATATGCATTGCCTATCACCAGTATAATTTTTTGGCACTTGTACCTACAGGTCTTATGGAGGGCTGGATAGGTATATATTAGGTTTGTTATTTGCTAAGTAATTGTTTGTACCTTCCAGGATTATGGGGGTCCAATTAGGTTATTGTTTGTCTAGACTTATCTAGTTTTATTATTGTTTTGGGTATTATTGTATAGTTTGTGACATAATGGTTATGGATTTGTAACCAAGTCTATAGGTACACTGCTAAGTTCTTTTCCTCTTCTATATTATGAGCCTTATTATTAGACTACCTTGTTATTATTTTTGTTTTAAATTAGATGTTCTGACTATGTTAAAGCTAGCTCCCTTCTTTGTTATGATCGTCATGATTTTAGGTTGTTAGTCTAACTCCCTCAGGTTAGTACCTTCATATTTAGCTACATATGTGAACTGTCGTATATCCCTTTCTCCTTAATCTATTCCTAACATATAACAACTTTTTCCTTCATTACTACTATTGAATATGCCTCCATCCCTAGCTATTTATATTGTATGGAACTTTCGTTCGTAGTTACTAATTGAATATGGTAGTTTTTCTTTACCTCTCTATTATCATTATATCATTTTATTTCTCAAGTAGTTATCTGTAATGTATATTCTTGCCTTATATGTTATTTATACTTGCATTGTCATTAGATATCTGAAGGTCGATGCATACTGTGTACCTCATGTTTGGTACTCATACTACACTTCTAAACCCTGCATATCATATTAAGAGTTCACACTACTGACGTGTGCATCATGCAAGGCTGTCATGGATAAAATATTTGGGGTGTACTCCTAGTATCCGGAGTTGTTGCTTATTTCTCTCTTCGGTTGGACTGATCTTTATTTTGGATTTCAGAGACGGTTTTGTATATCTGTATATATTATGTTTACCTTGTAACTCTTGTTTTATTAGTGGCTCTTTTACAGACCTCATCAGATCTTGGGGGATATTTTCTTTCTTCTAGATCTCTTTCTCCTTTCTTTTCATTTTGGTTATCTTTTTCTCTTGTAAGCCTGTTATTCATCATTCCGCGCTATGGTTTGGCTTACCTAGTAGTGAGTTATAGTAAGTGCCATCATGACCTATGAAATCAGGTTGAGAAAGTTTAGTATCAGAGTCTAGGTTTACCGATGTTGTTGGTGCAAGAGCAAAGTGCTAGTAGATTCCTGTAGATTGGTGTGATGACGTTCGTATACTATCTTTGGGAGGCTATAGGGAATTCTTATGAAATTCCATTTCTTGATTCTTGATCGTGTGTACTTACTTTTATTAACTTCTAAGTGCTTCCTTTGTCCCTACTCTATGTCAGATGGATAGTGCAAAGTTGTCGATGAGCACAGATGGGACTTCAGCACGTGTTACCTGAGTCTTTATCTCAAGGACAAGATAGGGAGTCAGAGCTTGATATTGAGGATCTACAACATCAACCAGAGGGTCTAGGGCTAGCCCATTCTCCGAGAAAGTTTTTGACCAACTCAGTTTATCAGTATTTTGTTTAGGGATTTCGAGCCTTTTCGAGGATACGTCAAAGGAAGAGGTGGTTCCTAGTACCTCAAGTGGTTCTCAGGCCAGAGTTGGGTTTGTAGGTATTTAGCAGGGTTCTTTATTAGTTTTAGAATATCAGATTGGGTTTCTCAATAGGTCCAGGCATAGTTCTATGTTATTTCCTATTGAGCATGAGATAGTGTGAGGATTTATCAAAGGATTAGCTTTATCACAGTATTTAGCATCTGAGCATTTGATAGTAGCTAGGTCTACCTTCGTCCAGGTTTTTTATCACACAAGGACCATAGAGTGGACATGTCTTGAGACATATAGAGGTGGCGGCAATAGGTGCTACAATTAGTAAAGTTTTAGTGGTATTCTATCTGGAGGCAGGGATCTTCCCGGTAGAGGTCACCATCACTTATAACCTACCAGGTCTATTCAGGTAGCACCTCAGAATATATGTAACTCTCAGATAAGTCATAGTGGTAAAAGTGGATAGAGTTCTAATAAGGCATCATGGGGTTCCTGGTCTAGGTTTTCAAGTTGTTGTGGCCACTCTAGATCTGCAGGTACATTGCATTCGAGATTTTTAAGGGGATTTAATGATTGTGGAGAGGTTGGTCATTGGTCTAGGGAGTGCCTAGGCGTGAGTTTGTCATTGATTTGTGGTCATCACATGTTCCTCCCTAGATCAGAGCTTCAGGGGTTTTTTATGGTTGCAGAGAGACTGATTATTGGACCCGAGAGTGTCGTTGATGAGGGGTTATTTGTCGGTCAGATCAGTCTCCTAGGGTTATGGAACCTTCGATCAGGGGTGGTCCTTAGAGAGTTGGAGGCGATTCACGGTTAGGTAGTACGGTTGTCCATTCAGATGCTCAGTTTAGGACCAGACTAATGTTGCCCAAAATATACCTCTAGAAAAGTATAACGCAGTCGATGTATCAAATATAGAAACCAACTAGGTTGAGATTGATCCTATAACACCCTGTATGTTTTCAAACCTAGTTAAGTACCATAACATTCATGGAAGTATTAAACATGAGAGGGTTGGTGAATTATATATTAATTTGTTGGGCTTAAATGAGTCTTGTGCCATTGGGCTCAATTGAGGCCCAAAGATGGAGCAAAAGACATGGCCCAAATGGAATTTGACCTATTCTTATAATTGACCAAGTAAGCCTAGCATTTATGATTAATGTGTGGCTAAGGATGAGACTACATGGGACTATAAAAGGGACAAAAAATCAGATTTTTATTCACAAAGACTCATATGCCATTTCTAGATTTTTCTCAAATATTTCTTATCTCACACAAACCCTATGCCTTCATTATTTTGGCCAAGATCATCATCTTGCAAGCTTTGGTAAGTATTTATTCTCATGGTTCAGTATATGATATGTTTAATATGGTGTATAAATCATTTTGGTTATGTTGGCAAAGTGTTGGACAGTTTACTATGTGTAAAACTGTCTATTTTTGCTATCGAAAAAGGGTTTTGCCTTATAAACTTGAAAATTGACTTGTGGCCTTGAAGGAAGTGAACTTTATGGATTCAATATTGACATGTGAGATGTCATTATAGCCTTAAATTGTTTTATCCTTTTACATAATGTTTGGAATTGTTATTGCAAAATTGCGCATGGACTTGGTGGTGTATTGAAGGAAAAGTGTGGTTTTGGTAATGTTCATGTGTGTTGTGAAACCATGGTTGATTGTTCGCATCCAAGTTGACCTAAATTATGTAAAGGGACGTTTATTCATGTCCATGGACCATTTATTACAAAAAAGGACCTAAAAGAGACCCGTTTTGGCCGAAACGGGCATCCGCCCTCGCATCTGGAGCACCTGCGGGCACAGATGCCAACGCAGGTGGCTCTGGAAAAGGCTAGAGGGAATCTACAGCTGAATTTCAACCACCTGTGGGTGCAGGTGGCTTCGCAGGTCACACCAGAATGTCATTTTGTATTGTTTTGTCTCTCTTTGATCCCCGAAGGCCCCTATACCCTTTTTGGATGTAATTATCAACTTATGATACCTTTTAAATGATGTTAAGGGGTCATTTGGAGGCATGTTGGATTATATGAATTATGGATTGTTGTTAATATGTTGTTATGAGGCAATTTGATGGAGTAATTGTGACGGAATGATAATGAGGAAGCGTAAAGGGTAAACGTGGTGTGGAATGCCATTGGTTTATGATGTCTTGGTGAATGTGTAGAATGTTATCGTGTTGTTGGTATGATAATGCAGTAGATTGTATTATAAAGGGTAAAATGACGTTACATGGCAGTCATATAGCTCTTTGTCGTCTTGTACACTTGTACGGTAACTAGTTGTTAACGTAAACTCCGTTATGTACTTGTATTGTCGAGTGAAACGAAAGGAAGGAGCTAGACTATGGTATTCATATATAGGATTCTTTATTCATACTTGGAAGTGAACGTATGTAAGGTTACTATTTCCGTATCCTTCTGAGCACATAGTATTCACATTGACTTAGTATTCACCGAAATTGGATCGCGGTCTTCTTCTACTTTTCCAGCTCCGGAAGAGCCAAGAGGTAGAGAAGTACCCGCAGAACCACCAATGAATGCTACTGACCAGGATCTAAGAAATGTAGTGCATATGTTGACTCAGCTAGTTGCGGCACAAATTCAAGGACGAGCCTGTCCAATGACAAATGAGGATGATGTGGCTAGAGTGGCGAGTCGCAGGACACAGGACTTTCTAAAATTAGACCCTCCGATATTCACTGGATCTGATCCGAAAGCAGATCCACAGGACTTCGTGGATCAAATCCCGAGGGCTCTAGTAGTTATGCACGTGACTGGTGTTGAAACTGTTGAACTTGCGGCCTATAGATTGAAAGGTGAAGCTATATTGTTGTATGAAGACTGGAAAAGATCGAGGGGTATTGATGCACTTTCGGCTGGTTGGGAAGAATTTAAAATGGCATTCCTTGATCACTACCTCCCATATGAGATTCAGGAGGCATGTGCAGATTAGTTTCTAAATCTACGTCAAGGGAACATGAGTGTTAGAGAATATAGTCTTCGGTTTAATTCCTTGGCTCGATATGCTCTGAATGTAGTAGCCACAATGACAGACAGAGTCCATCGATATATGGACAGATTAGAGCCATATTTGGTAATGGACTACACCATTGCAGCCTTGAAAAAAGATATGGACATAGCCATAATACAGGCCTTCGCACAGAAAATGGAAGATCAGAGACAGAGAAGGAGGGTACATGAATCTGACAGAGGACAGTCCAAAAGAGCTAGACCTATGGGACGGTCTATGGTGTCCAAAGGAGAATCTAGGCCTCGGATGTTTCCTAGACCGTCTAGATCCTTATTCTCTTATTCCACAGCAGGCACTCAAGCTTAATTTCGATGGTTTAGAGGTAGTCAATTTGGGCAGAGTAGTGGAATTCACGGATCACAGAAAGCAGGATTTTCTCGTCAGCAGTGTCAGCACTGCGGGTGTACTCATTTAGGTACATGCCGGTTTGGGACGAATGCTAGTTTAGTGTGCGTGCTTTGCATGTGTGTCTCATGTCAACTAATAACAAATATATGCACCTCTAAATTACGATTGTACTCAAATTATGAGCACATTGTGTGGGTTAAAACAACAGGCCCCGTGCGAAATTAACATACATATGATCAATATAAAAATTTTTAAGAATAAAATTATTGAGAGAATAGTTTTTCTCTAAACAAACGAAATCTTGTTTAATAAATAAAATTATGATTAAGCTTAAAAAATTATGATATAACTCAATTAAAATACTAAATAATTTTTATAGGTATATTATTATTAATATTTAATATATAAAATTTTAGTTAAATTCAAATTCTTAAATGTTAGAAAAGCAATTAAAATATTATTTTCTCAATGTGAATTTTTTTTTAAAAGGATTAAAAAAATATATATCTACACAAACACAAAATCTTGACATAATGTGCATAATATCTACACAAACTCAAATTCAAGTTGGTAGTTGTCACAACCTTGTCACATTCTCGGAAACCTCAAACCCACTCATAGGACGCTCTACCCCTTCCGAAAATTTGTTCATGGTACTAACCCCATTACACTGCTTACAAATCCACTTTCCCCACAATTTACAATTTTCTTCCATTAAATTATTAGACTCTGAAAACTTTAGAGAAAGAGAGGTATTTAAATACAAAAATGTAATAGAAAACAAGAACGATAACAATATCTCACAACAAAATAAGTTGAGATTGGCTAGATGAATGTATACTTGTTAGATTGCTCAGATCATATCAAATCAATATTATAAGAGATTAAAAAAATTAAATGAATTAACATGCCTACAAACATAGAAGAAAGCATGAGAGAATTTCCAGCTTACTACTTCTTGGGTTTGACCTGAACATGATGAACAAAGAGGATCTCAGCCTATTGCGAGTTGTAACTATTGTCGGTCGTTGTTTCAATCACTAAAGTGCCAAAAAGTTCATTTGATATCCCTTCTTGTCCATTAAAGATGCCAGCAACCTACACAAAAAGGAGAAAACAAATTAGAGTACTACTCTTGAATAGTTACAAATACGTACAAAAGCAATAATAATGATATAATAATTAGATTAAAAAGGTTAAAAATTTTTTTTATATCAAAGATGTTATTTCACAAACAATACAAGTATACAACCATCAGCATTGGACGACCAAACTGTATGACTTCATCACTTGTAGGTGGTCCAACAGGTAATCATCCCCAATGAATAATTTTTATACTCAAAATATAGATAAATACCATACCCCACAATTTCCAAACCAATAAGGATCAACAAGAAGTTCAATAGCTTCAACAAACACTCAAAAAACCCTTTGCACGCTATTCTCTACGGTTCCTTGAAGAAACCCTTAAACAAACCACAACTCCTTTTGAAATTTCTAGAAAACTTGACATAAAACTTCCATATATTTAGGAAGACCAAAACTTCCCATACATTAATTATAATCAATATTTAATTTTCATGACCTAATTTCTCAAGTCATGATGGCGCCTACTTTAACCCACCAGTGGGTAAGTCAAACCATAGCACGAAACGGCAAGTAACGGGCTAACCAGTCAAAGATAAGAAAATAAAGGAAATAGGCATACAATGGAAATACTAAGCAACGAAAAGTAGTGGTATATATAAATATGAACATACTATACAATATAGGGAGGAGGAAAAAATATACAAAATGAGTTTCCCCCACGACCTGGTAAGGTCAGTATAAGATCCACTATACCAAAATAGAGTACTAGACAATGTCAAATATACATCATAGTCTCAGAATATACAAATAAGACTATCCAAAAACATCAGAAGGAGGAGGATCAGCTTCGGACTCTTAAAGCGCACTATATCTCCGAACAGTAGCACAACCTGAGGATGTCGTTAGCGGCAGTGACTCATACTAGGATCTACATTACGGAAAGAGATGCAGAAGTGCAGTATGAGTAAAAAAAACAATGGGTACTCAGTAAGCATCATAGGCTGACTGAGCTAAATTACAGTAATAGCAGGAATAAAATGCGAGGATGTAAACTAAAGTCAGTCATAAAGGCAGAAATAGAAATAATAGACTGTACCACGCTGATGCAATATATATGATAAATAACTTGAAAGAAGAAATAAAAATCTATATATAACCTAACTAGACCTTCATAAACCCAAAAGGCACAAACAAGAAAAAATAAAACAAACCGGAGACCCCAAAGGTACGGTGGATACAAGAAAAGAGTAACACTAATATAAGGACGGAATAACAATAATAATGAATGTAAAATGAGCCAACGTGTGATAAAGTACCTGATACTCCTTTTCGGCCATAATCCTAAGTATTACTGGTATACTGCTCTATACCGAATTTCCAACCCCAAAGCAGTAACCATAAGAATAATAAATATCAAACTTGAACTGGAATAAGAGGATGATGTAATAATAGTAAAATATCGAACTTGAACTAGAACTGATAAGTAATAACAATGATGCTACTAAATGCCTGACTTGAATCTAAACTGATAAATATGCTAAAAGTAGCAACGTTCTAGGAATATAACTCCACTTAGGTCCAATCAGACATAAACTCCAAAGTCAAGCGGTAAAGTCTCTTAAGGCAATACAGGCTCTAATTTCTAGGCTGAAGGGTGCACTTTAAGGCCAAATACTACCCTACCCGAGGTAACAAAGCTAAATAGTCTCATTAAAATGACTAGGTCAACCTAAAACTTAAGGATTATTCTAAGGATGTGGATAAAAGTTATTATAGGTCAACAAGGAGCTATTTTAAGCATTTTACCTTAAAAATGGATGGTGGGGCCCACTACTAGACTCGTAAATTCAACCTAAGGTAAGCACCTACCAAAAACATAGTCTAAGGCTTCTCGATCCCATTCCAAGGCACTAAATTAACTAAGACTAGTACTAAGGTATAATTATAGACTAATATAATGGGAAAATGGGGCCGAATTCTACAAAAAAGAGCCCCTAATCGACTAATTAAGGCAATTGATGCTAAAATAACAACCTAGCCATAAGTACCCACCCATAGCTAGCACAGTATCCTAATAATACTGAAATAAAGCAATGTCTAGAAGAAGGGTAAGCCTAGTCTAACTGGACGCTGTCAAAAGCATGTATAATCCTCTACTCTAGAGCTTTCCACTTTCTAGAAGACTCTTACCACTGCCATGCTATCAAAACAATGTTCTACAAGTCAAGATGAGAATATTAATACCCATATTGCATATTAAAGTTTCAGATAAGAAATGGACTAAAAATCCCACGTGGAGCCTACTTGCGGAATCATGAAATTGAAATCGTCACATCATCTCTCTCAGCTCAAGGACCATTTGCCCATAAAAATGAACATAATTTGAGCTCCCATCAATCTCAAAACAGTAAAAACATACTCGAAGAAATAAGAATAAAAAAAAGATAATTTAGCCAATTTTGAATAGAGAACTTATGAGAAAACGATGATAAAATGATCACAAGGCCACTTCCAACTTGAGCCCAGCTTCAATTAATGATTTTCCATGAGTTTTTGATCTCTCAATAGCTCTAATGGTGTTTTACACTTAGTGAAATAAAGTTCATTTTTTGGGGATGAAAGAAATATTTATAACAAACCAGCAATGGCCGATTGAGCGGCTAAATGACCGCTAAAGCGGTCACCCCAAAATCGGTAGGGTGGATGCTAAATCCACCCAGCCTCAGCTGGCCAACCACCGCTAAATCCATCATGAGATGCTAAATTGGCTACCTTAAATCCATCATAAGTTGCTCAATCAGCTACCACTAAATTTGTCATATTGGCTATTGCAAAATCCATCATGAGTCGCTAAATCTGATGCACCAGTAACTTAGGCACCAACAATTTCTAATCCCAACGAACTCCAATAGAGTGCACGGGATTCGTTTGAAACCCCATGCATACGAACGAACTATGCTACCCTAACAAATTCGATATTTTGGACGCAACAAAAATTTAAAAATTTCCATCCAAGGTCATTTTGACAAAATATGGGTCCCACAGTCAAGGTTCTAGTTTACACCAAAATCCACCCAACATCCCAAAATAAGTCTGAAAGCCTCAGTACCCGGACCAAGGTCCCTCTATCCTAAAATCAACATTTTAAAGGTAACGAAACCATCAGAATTGGTATCCGAGGCTGTTTAACTCATGTTTTGGCCCGAGACCATATTCTTAACTTGAAAAGCTCTAAAGTAAGAAAATGGCTCTAAAAACCAAATGAACTTTGCAGTAATCGAACTGTCACTCACAACAGGTAATAAATAACTTGGGGCAACTATGGAAAGTCTCTAAATGCACAAAAAGCATGAAAGCATAGGCAATGACCTAGAGGGTCATTATATTAATATTATAGTAATTTGTGAAAAATAGTAAAAAGACTATTTTGTCTATTGCAGACACTTTTAATGAAGGGAAAAAAGTTCAAATCACTTTTCTAAGGGTCTTCACGCTTTTAATATAATGTAGAAATATATATATATATATATATATATATAGAGAGAGAGAGAGAGAGTTATGCTTGCATTTGCATACTCATACATCATTCACATGGAAAATTTTGGATTTGAGGAAAAACACTAATTTTCTATTTTAAATGAAACATTGTGCCACATTTTACTAAATCTGGGGTAAATTTTTGGAGCATACCATTGTTTTATATGTACAGGGTAGGACCTCAAACTGTGCCATCATGACTTGGTTACTTGTACAATTCAAGGAGAGATTCTGGGCTGCTCGAGGTAACATTTTGAGTCTCATTGACTTTGTCCAAGGTGAGATACAGAGCGACCTGAGGGATGATTTCGGGACTCATGGATACGTTCGAGGTGTGATTCTTGGTGGCTCAAGGTATGATTTTGGGTTTCAATGCATTGGCCACATATTACATTGTATCATCCCAAACTCCATAGCATCATATATATATACATACACTAGTGTCATTCGGCCCGTGCTAAGCCCAGGCCCAAAACTAATGTCAAAATTTAATTTGTAATTATTATTTTTTTATGCCCTTATATGCCGAGGGAGTAAGAGAGTACTCCTTTTTTTTACTATTTTGTTGCTCAAATAGCCATGTGACAATGATAAATTCAAGTGCATTGAGGTGGACACAAACAATTAACGGATGCTAAAATTTTAGATAAGTTGTTTTGTATTCATTGGAGATGCGAGGCAACATTAAGTAATGGTTGTTGACCTTTTTGTAACAATTCAAAATAGTGATTAACTCAGTAGAGAAAAGCTTTAAAATGCCTGAAATAACACTGTGAAGACTAGAAAAGAGGAGATCCTCTCTTATATATAAGTATAATATTGTGTGTATATCATTATTGTTGTCACATTTTCTACGTGTAAAATTTATATTTTATATTTGTCTCTTAAGCTCAGTCAGCCTATGATGGCAACTAAGTACTTGTGCTTTGTACTCATGTTGTACTTCTACATATTTTTTTGATATAGATCCTGGGTTGAATTGTCCTTGATGATTCTACTCGTTCGGTTGGTCATATTTCTTGAATTTAAGCTCCTGGAATACTGAGGCTTATCCATTTCCTTCTTGAATTTATTATCTATAATTGGTATTTTTGGATAGACTTGTACTAGACTAGTACCTACTCTGGTATCTTAGTAGCTTTTATACTGGTGACACCATGTCCGGGGATGGCTATCTTGTACATTTTATATTCTTTCGCTTTTTGAGGGCACTTTTATATGTGTTTATGTATATAGTTGGCCCATTTATCTAATTTTCCTTCTTTATTTGTTCATTAGCTTGTTACTTACTGTATACAGATATGGGACTTGTCTTACCAACTGGGGTTATAGAAGGTTCCATCATTGCCCAATTTTGGGTCTTGACATATGTTCAATGGAAACACTAACTCATCATATGTTTCCTCCAGTGCTTGTCCACCTGTAGGTGAATCAAAAACTATTTAGAGTGAATATCTAAACTTTCAATAAAAGTATGTGCTAAAACATCTTGGGTCTGACGGAGATGGGGACAACTTAGTAGCAACATTTTAAAATGTTTTCAAGCTTAGGGTAAGCATTCTCATTTTTGTTAACCCTAAATCTCACTTCTTAATTTGTCCATATTCCTAAATTAAAAGAACCTTTTAATGAGTTTTTAGGCTAAGTCAGTCCTTGAAGTGATAGAATTTTAAGCTCATCTTTTAGCCATCCCTTGGATTTCTCTAGTAACGAAAATGGGAACAACATAAGCCTCACACAATTTGATGAGACTCCCTCTATAATGTAGGTATCAACAATCTCTAAGAAATTTAGGCGATGCACCTACTAGTAATCATATGGTAGGCCTGTAACTCGAGTTTAATAGTTGCACCAAATTTTGTTTCAAGTTTCATATTTGACAATACATGAGGTTACATTATTGATGAGTGGAACTGCCACTTTTTGAATTGCAACTGAGGTCGAGGTTCGATTTGTTGCTACTTCATCTTCCATTATTGTAGGTGACTAGTTTCTCTGTCCTTGCAAAAAAGATTGTTTCGTTAAACTTTTATGGAAGTACTTTCAGGTTTCGATTGGAATTGTGTTATCCTCTTTTCAATTTTGGAATGGTTAGCTTAGCTATCAAAATTTCACATAACCTTGTAACCTACAATAACAGCTAAGATCAATTGTTAACATTTACAAAAACAAAAGCAATAGCAAAATCAAACTTGTAAATACTTTAAGTCCTAAGAAAGGGCGCCAAACACTTGTTGCCTTCCAATGCATACATAAGTGTGCATGGTCACAAGTAATTGTAGTGACCCAAATTGTCGTTACAATGAATGATGGAGTAAAATTTGCACTTAGACTTCCCTTAGCCAATTTTTGAGAAATTTAGGGCTAGTCTGAGATAGGACGACATTAGAGGGGGTATTAATCAAATGAAATCTGGTAATAATATGATGGTTGGTTGTGATGTTTGGTGTAATAGCTAGATAGATAACGAGTTTAGGAAGTTGTATCAATTTCTGGCACCAGAAATGGAGTTGTAGAACTCTGGTTATAGAGCTGTCACGACACACTTTTGGAGTCATGATGACACCTACTTTAACCCGCTAGTAGGTAAGCCAAATCGTAGCCCAGAACGACAAGTAATGGGTCAATTAGTCGAAGGTGAAGTAAATACCAAAAAATAAGCATACAATAAGCTTGTAAGCAATATAAATAAGAATAGGACAATATAAATGTCAAATGGAAAAGAGGAAGAACAAAAGAAATATCCCACGACCTAGTAAAGCCGGTACAAGAGCCACTAAATACAAAATGAGAGTACTGAATAGTATCAATATATCAAAATTCATAATAACTAAAGACTGTAAAAAAGTAAACAAAGGAGAGGGGATCAGCTCTGGCTCTGTAAGCTCACCCTATCTCCGAATCCTAAGGGCATCTAGATAGAACGTCAACGACAGCAACTAGTACTCGGATCTGCATCAGAAAAGATGTAGAAGTGTAGTATAAGTACCAAAACAATGGGTACTCAGTAGACATCATTGGCCAACTGAGCTAAATCATAGTAAAAGTATAATAGAATGCTAGAATGTAAACTAAGTCAAGGAATAAAGGGGCAAACCTAAAATAATGCTCCAGCTGACAGATAATAAATAACAGTATAAATAATATTGAAAGGAAGGCAAGCTAACTATAGCCTTAATGGGGGCCCATAAGCCTAGAAGGTGCAAGAGAGAAGATTAATCCAAACAAGCCCCCGTAAGTCTACTGGATACAATCAAGAGGAGAACCATAGACACTAATAATCTTAAAGTAACCAACAATTGATTCCATATCCGTGAATCCTTTTGTACCATGCAATACCAAACTCGAACTAGATCCGTAATATATAAGTGAACCATAAAGTACTGGACTTGAACCGAACTATAGTATCATATATGTCGGACTTGAACTGAGAATTAGTACCATATGCTAATAGTAGTTACTGGAATCGAACCAGTCTTTAAAGTAAATACAAGGTTACAAGTCTAGTTGGAAGTTGGAAAGATGTCCAAGTCATAATAAGTTCAAAGAAGATACATAAGATGACGAAAGAAGGCCTCCTAGGTCTATAAGGAGCTAATTAGGAAAATTGACCTAAAAGAGGGCCGGCGTGGCCCCCTACTAAACCCAAAAGTCCATACTAAGGAAATTTCTACCCCAAAATTAGACTAAGGCTCAAGGTATTAGATGAGTCTAAACAATTCCTAAGGCAATAACTAAATCCAAGGGAATGGTGAATGGGTCAATTCTACTTAAAAATGGCTCTCTTATAAGCTACATATTCCATATTTTGCTAAGCATACAACCGAGCAATAAATTCCAACCCAACTCTAGCATAATACTATACTAATACCACAATAGAGCTCAATCTATGAGAAAAGCAAGTCTAACCTACCTGGATGCCGACGAAGCCTGAGAAAGTCCACTAAATTGGCGATTTTCCCTTTCGAGAAGCCTCCGCATGATGCAACGTTATCAAAAAATGATCTACACATTAATATGAGATTAACAATACTCAAATTGCATATGAATGCTTCGGGTCCAAAATCAAGCTAAAAATCCCTTATGGGGCCCTCTTACAAAATCACAACTTTGAAACCGTCAAAACGTCCCTCTAAGCTCAAGGATCATTTACCCTCAAAAATGGGTAAATTCCGAGCACAAACTAACCCAAAGCCAGTCTGTAAAGTAAACTAGGGATTCGGGTTTTTAATTGGAAATTAACCATGAAATTAGTGGGAACTCACAGAAATATCGATGAGGAAGTGCTCAAAATGACATCCCCAACTCACCACAAATACTCAATGATCAAACTCTTTTCTCCACACTATCTCTAGGGTTTTATGGCTTTGGACTTGGAGAAAATTGAATTAAAATCAAGTAAAAGAGCATTTATAGAACCAGCGATGACCACTTTAATGGCCATTTGACTGCTTAAGAGGTCGTAGCTAAAGCAAAAAACCGTCGCTTAAGCAGCAAAGCCTCAAAGGTCGGCCTCCGCTAAAGCTGTCGAGTATTGCCTAAGCGACCCCCGCTAAAGCGGTGAGGCTCCAGTTAAGCGGCTAGGTGGGGACTAGGGATGGTCGCTAAAGCAGTTTCATGGCCATTAAAGCAACCTCCACATAAGCGACCAAAGGTCAGCTTAAATGGCTGCACCAGCTGAGTCTAGGCACTAGCACTTAGCAAATTTTGCTAAGTTTTGATCGGACCCTCGGGATTGTTTGAAAGCCCATGAATGCAAATGAACTATGGTACCCTACTAAATTTGACATTCCAGACTCAATGGTTCCATTAAAATTTCTATCCAAGGTCGTTAAGATGATATATGGGTCCCACACCCAAAATCAATTTTAACCAATTTCCACCCAATAGCACAAAATGAGTTCGGAAGCCTAAAATTTTCATTCTAGAGCTATTGGAACTATTAGAATTGGCATACAGGGTCCTTTATGTGAGGTTTAGGCCTAATACCCAAATTTGAACAGCGAAGACTTCTAACTAGGGAATTGGCTCTAAAAACCAAATGAACTGTCCGGTAACCGAACTATCGGATCTAGCAAGTCATAAATGACTTGGGGAAGCTATGGGAAAGCTCTAAATATTGAAATAGTATGGAAATGTAGAAAATGACCTAGAGGGTCATTACAATATCCACTACTAATAGGATTTTCATCCGCAAAAGTAAAGAATCAAAATGTACCTGAAGGCTCAAATAGGTGGGGATACTGGACGTGCATCTCACTGTAGATCTCCCAGGTAGCCTCCTCTACTGTACGGTGCCTCCACTAGCCCTTAACTACTGGAATATCTATAGAGTGTAATCATTTCACATCCCTGGCTAGTATAAATATTGGCTCCTCTACGAATTTCAACTGGTCGTCCAACTAAATTGAGTTCTACTGAAACACGTGTGACTCAACCAGAATGTAGAGCTGCCACATGGATACATGGAAAACTGGGTGAACAACTCAAAAATCAGGGGGTAAGGCTAACTCATAAGCTACCTCTCCAATGGTCTGAAGTATCTCAAATGTCCTATTAAACTTGGGGCTAAGCTTGCCCGTCCTCCCTAACCTAATCATACCCTTCATGGGCAATACTCAAAGGAAGACTCGCTTATACAAGATCAAGTCCACAACACACAAATAGGCACAACCAGCCACGAAAATCAGCCAACCAAGAACAAGAGAATCCAACAAACACAAGATTTAACAACTTGAACACAATGCTAGTGAATCGAAAGAGCCCCACCCGGCTTCACTAGACTTCAAGATCTCAAAGACAACAACAACAAGATAATAAAAGATAGATAACTTGACATATAATATTAAAGAGACTAAGAACCCTAACATCAAGAAAGGACCCTAAGACTATTGAATATAAACACCAAGTTCTTACATAGACCAAGAGGAGCTCAATGACCTCAAGATCCTTGTTTCTAGCCAAGATACAACATAAGTATCCCTCTCCTTTGTGGACTGTTTTGAGAGAGAAAGAGAGCCCTAAGTGTTACAAGTCTTGTGATTCAAATGTCAAAATGGAAGACCACTCAAAATAACCCTAATGTGTTCTATTTCTATTACAAGGTAAAATGAAGCCAAAAGACTAGTATGCGCTTCTCCAATCTGCCGCCCACTTGGAGTGTAAGTTTATTACACTCCAAGGTCACACTTCACACTTAAAACATTTAGATCCTTTGGGGGTTCAATGACTAACTCACACACGGCCATTTGCATGAATAAGGCTTGGAGTTTTTGTAACTCCCGAGCTTGGCTTCGTGTGAAAGGTCGTGTACTTGTGGAGCTTGTCCCACCCATATCATCCTCTCCATCTTGAGAGGAATTTGACCTTAAATTCAGCATTTGGTCATCGTCCACCGCACTCACGAGAGAGAGATCACAAACGTTAAAAGTGTGGTGCACTTGATATTCCGGTGGAAGGTCAATCTTGTAGGCGTTGTCATTGATCTTCTCAAGTACTTGGAAAGGACCGTCACCCCTAGGCATCAATTTGGACTTTCTTTGAGATGGAAACCGATCCTTCCGAAGATGCACCCACACCCAATCTCCCGGTTCAATAATGAATTCCTTTCTTCCCTTGTTTGCCCTCCTTGCCATGTCTTGGTTTTTCTTCTCAAGTTGAAGCCGCACCTTCTCATGTAACTTCTTCATAGAATCTGCCCGCTTGCTTCCATCTAAGCTAATCATGAGATCACTTGGCAAAGGCGTTAAATCCAAAGGGTTGAGGGGGTTGAGGCCGTATACACACTCAAAGGGAGTCATTCCCGTACTTGAGTGTATGACACGGTTATAGGCAAACTCAATCAATGGAAAGTGCTCTTCCCAAGAAGTCATTTTTCCCTTGACCATGGAACATAGCATAGCACCCAAAGTCCTATTTACTACTTCCGTTTGGCCATCGGTTTGTGGGTGGCAAGATGTAGAGAATAACAACTTGGTACCAAGCCTACCCCACATAGACTTCCAAAAGTGGCTTAGGAATTTAGAGTCCCTATCACTCATAATGGTCCTCGGGACACCATGCAATCTAACAACATTATCAACAAATAACGAGGCCATGCTAGGGGCATCATCACACTTAGAGCAAGAAATAAAGTGCGCCATTTTAGAAAACCGATCGACTACAACAAAAATACTATCCCGACCTCGTCGAGTCCTTGGCAGCCCCAACACAAAGTCCATAGATATATCAAGCCAAGGACGTAGAGGAGTGGGCAGTGGGGTGTACAACCCGTGAGGGAGGAGCCGAGATTTAGCTCTCTTGCATTCTACACATTGGCCACAAATCCTAGCCACATCCTTGCGCATTTTGGGCCAATAGAATTGCTCCTCCAATATTCCGAGGGTCTTTTAGACCCCAAAATGACCCATTAGACCACCATCATGTGCTTCCCTCACAAACAACTCTCTCTAAGAGCTAGAAGGCACACACAATCGTCTACCTTTAAATAAGTAACCATCAAACTTGGCATAGGAATTTGAACCCCTAGCCGATTCCCACTTGTCCCTACCCAAGTCTTCGCATTCCCTAAAGATAGGATCAAAGTGAGGATCCTTGGGATACAACTCTTTTAAACTCTCAAAACCCATCAATTTTGTTGACAAAGTGGACACAAGCACATGTTTTCTAGACAAAGCATCGACTACAACGTTGTCCTTACCCCTTTTGTATTGGATAACATAAGGGAAGGTCTCAAGGAACTCAATCCATTTGGCATGCCGTTTGTTAAGCTTGTCTTGGGCCCGAAGATGCTTTAAGGATTCATGGTCCGTTCAGATCACGAACTCCTTAGGCCATAAGTAGTGTTGCCAAGTGGCCAAGGCTCTAATCAAGGCATACAACTCTAAATCATACGTGGAGTAGTTTAGAGTTGATCCTTTGAGCTTTTCGCTAAAATAAGCAATGGGTTTCAATTCTTGCATCAAAACAGCCCCTATGCCTACTTTACTCGCATCGCACTCGACCTCGAAGGTCTTATCAAAGTTGGGCAATTGTAACAAGGGTGCGGAGATGAGAATCGCTTTCAAGGCTTCAAATTCCTTAGCTTGCTCGACACCCCACTTGAAGGGTTGTTCTTTCCAAATGACCTCGGTCAAGGGGGCTGCTATGGTGCTAAATCCTTTGACAAACCTTCTATAAAAACTAGCCAACCCGTGGAAGCTTTTTACTTCTCCAACGGTTTGTGGGGTTGGCCAATTTTTGATAGCATTTATCTTGGATTCATCCACTTCGAACCCTCTTGAACTAACAACAAAACCCAAGAAAATAACTTCATTAACGCCAAAAGAGTACTTTTCCAGATTTGCATACAATTTTTCCTTTCTAAGGACATCAAGCACACATTGTAAATGCATCACATGCTCTTCTAAAGACTTACTATACACCAAGAAATCATCAAAGTAGACAACAACAAACTTTCCAATAAATGGCCTCATCACATGATTCATTAGCCTCATAAAAGTACTTGGAGCATTTGTTAGGCCGAATGGCATAACCATCCATTCATAGAGACCAAACTTGGTCTTGAAGGCGGTTTTCCATTCATCACCGGGTTGCATTCTTATTTGGTGATAGCCACTCCTTAAATCAATCTTGGAAAACAAACATGAACCATTCAACTCATCTAGCATATCATCTAACCGAGGAATAGGGTGGCAATATTTTACCGTAATTTTGTTGATGGCTCGGCAGTCCACACACATGCGCCACGTTCCGTCTTTTTTGGGCACTAATAGTACCGGAACAGCACATGGGCTCATGCTCTCCTTGACATACCCTTTGTTGAGGAGCTCCTCAACTTGACGTTGCAATTCCTTGGTGTCCGTAGGATTGGTCCTATAAGCCGACTTGTTTGGCAATTGTGATCCCGGCACAAAATCAATTTGGTGCTCAATTCCCCGAAGCGGGGGCAATCCTTGCAGAAGTTCCTTAGGAAATACATCCTCATAATCCTGCAACACACAAGAAATCAAAGGGGAAATGGAAGAATTAGTGGGGTTAGTATTAAAACAATGAGCCAAGAGTAACATAGGCGTGTTCTCATCATGATCCACGAAGAGTTCCTTCCTTCTAACTAACATCACCATGTTTTTCGGCCCTTTTGACGTTAGGGCAGCCTTGGATGACCCCACTGCCCCACCTACGGAATCCCCTCCCTTTTCTCCCTTTTCGAATTCCTTTCCCTTTTCCTTCAACTCCCTCATCCTTTGATGCCACTCATTTACTTGGGAAGGCGAAAGCGGATGAAGAGTAACCTTTCGGCCATCCTTCTCAAGTGTATACCGATTGGACCTCCCATCGTGTTTAGTAGACCTATCATATTGCCAAGGTCTACCTAGCAACAAGTGACATGCTTGCATTGGTATCACGTCACAAAGCACTTCATCGTGGTAGTTTCCCACCTTAAACCGTATCACACATTGCCTTGCGACCCTTAACTCACCACAATCATTCAACCATTGTAACTTCTAAGGACTAGTGTGCGGGGTAGTTGGTAACTTCAAGAAATTTACCATAGCATGACTTACAACATTTGTACAACTACCACTATCGATCACCAAGGTACACACACTCCCCTTTACAAGACATTTAGTATGGAATAGATTTTCCCTTTGGCTTGGGTCATCTATTGCCTTACTAATCATGACGCGCCTAACCACAAAGTTTGGAACCAAATACTCCCCTTCTTGCGGGTAAACATCTTCACCATCATCACCATCATTATCGTGTGGTCCATCATCAGTTTCCTCTCCATCTTGAGGCTCGGCGGCCTCATCTTCTCCCCTTTCGGGACCCACCTCCTCACCAAGGTAATACACTCTCCCTTCCCGTAGGATCACATTGCGCCGGTTTGGACATTCATTGGCCTTATGCCCCCAACCTTGGCACTTGAAACATTGGAATCCCTTTGGGTTAGGATACTTGTGAGCCTCCGATTTTGGAGGGAATTTGGGGACTGTTTTGGGCTCGGGCAGCCTCGTAGTGGCGGGTTGGTCCTTGTTTTTGGGCTAACCCGAGGGGGCTTGTCCCCTTGCCTTGAAGGATGATCTCTCTTTAAGTTCTCTTTCAATCTCAAGAGCCGCTTGGAAAATACCGTCAACGGTTTCAAACTTGTGAAGGGTTAAATGAGTGGAGATCTCTTTGTTCAACCCACACTTGAACCGGATGATGTCGTGACTGATTTTCTCCCCACGATGATCAAGTTTCAACATGAGTTGTTGAAACTCATCAAAATATGCCATCACACTCTTGTTACCTTGACGCAAGCCATAAAATCTAGCAAGCAACTCATGGCGATATCTCTCGGGAAGGTATCATTGCCTCATCAAGTACCTCAACCGATACCAAGGTGGTGGCTGTCCATCAACTAGTTCATTACTAAACCGCTTGACGTACTCCCACCATGTGTTAGCATAACCCTCAAAGTGAGCTATAGCATAACTTCCTTTCTTTTCTTCTGAGATATCATTAACTTGGAAGACTTTGTCACAAGCCGATTCCCAAGCTAAGTATGCCTCGGGGTCACTTTCACCCTTAAAGAGAGGTAGACTCAACTTGATGGTGTTGATGCCTACATCCCTCTCATGGTGTCGGTTTCCTCTTTCTTCATATCCACGGTATCTCCGTTGAACTCCTCTGCCCCCTCTCACCTCCTCCTCTCTCATGTAAGTATCATCAAAGGCCCCGTACCCTTCATACTCCTCCCTACCATACTCCTCAAGGTGGGCTGGTCGGTTTTGGATATTTGGAATTTGATTTGGGGGTATTGAATTTTGTGGAGGTGGTGGTCTTTGGTTTAATGGAGCTTGGAATGGAAGGTTTGGATTTAGTGGTGGAATTTGACGTCCAAATCCCTCATGTGGGACTTGGGAATTCTGGAAATGCGTTGGTCTATTGGGGTCACGGTTAGGAGGGAAAAAGGTGGTTTGGCTTGCGGCATTTAGTGGAGCTTGAGGTGCATTTAGCATTTGGTGGACTGTTTCGGGGGTGATGGTTGCGGAGAAAGTCCTATCATGCCCATTGGTAGAAACATGTAGAGGAGTAGAAGGACGAGAGTTCCTTTGACTCTCCACTTGTTCTAACCTCCCACTAATAGTCGACACCTCTCCCTTGATTGCTGCCAAGTCCCCTCTCATGGCCCCAAATTCCGAATTCAACCTTTCAAGTGTCCGGGTAACGGCCTCAAGAGTGACCCTCATAGAGTCAAGTGCATTAGTATCCACGTTATGGGACGTGGTCCCTTCCATTGTCAAGGTATTATACTCTTTAGATCACCACACGCTTGAGTTCCACAAGTGTTGTAAATTGGCTAGTAACCGTGAATCCTTTAAGGTATGAGTAAGCTCTTATCCGGAGTGGATTTTTGTTTGAAGACTCAAAGAATTCTTGTAGTACTAGAACCAAAAATAGCAACGTATTCAAAAGATAAAAAGGCACTCAAGTAATCGTCGACACGAACAAACGGATTCAAAGGACTAATCGACAACCTAGTAGGAATGTACTAGTTTGTTAATTAGTTCTAGAACCAAGTAAAGGAAACCAAGAATCAACAATTAGCAACTAGAATAATATCCAAAGTTGAGCTTAGGGGTGACGTGACAGCATGCAATTGGCCTTAGACCCACACGGTTTGTATATATAACTTATATGTATATTTTTTTTTTATTTTTTTTTTTGTGTCTCAAATCTGAAATTCAATATTCATACAACTTGTGATGGATGACAATGTGTTTTGGAGGGAAAAAATAATAGTCTTGTAGCCTTTTCAACCTTTCAAACTCAAAGGGTGATGTTTGACTAACTAGTCCCACAAAACAAGGCTCCTTGAATTAGGGAAGAGTGGTTGAAAAGACTAGGAAGTGATGGGTGCAAGTCTTTCACCAACAACTTTATGACTTGTGTTGCAACTTGAACACAACAAGATGAACAAGTTTAAAAGATGAACACCTTCATCAACTTCTTCAAGCACATGGGTCACTTTTGGGCCTAATGTAATAACTTAGCCCTAGGCTATAAATAGATTAACTTAGGTCTTTATTTCCTAAGTTAGATTTCTGATATTGATTGAGAATGAAAACTCTTGAGAGAGTGTTTGAGAGATTGTAATGGCTCTTGTTGAACTTTGTTTAGAAACGGTGGTTATAAGGGCATTTCGATTCCCTTGCAGTCAATGTAAGAGATTAGGTGCTTGTTGATAATCAAATTAGGGTTTTTTGAGTTTAATATACTCTTTAGTTCCCTTTTCTTCTATCTTTTTTGTTTCAATCTATCAATCCTCCTTATCTATCCTTTGTTTTTTTATTTTCATAGTCAAATCCTCATTTTCATATTTGGGATTGTATCATAAGGTTAGCTCCCCTATTTTGTTATGATCCTCGAGATGTTAGGCTAGCTCACCCGGGTTAGTACCTTCATGTTCAGTCCTATATATATAGTATTATTGTATATCCCTCGTCTTCCTGATCTATTTTAATTTTATATACCCTTCTTGCCTCGTACTACTACTATATATCCTTCTTTCACTCTTTATATATGCATTGGCTAGCTATGTACGACAATGAAGCTTTGTCCCGGATTACTTGTTGGGTATAATTGTTTATCTCTAATTTTTCATTAGTATTATTATGCCTCATTTCTAAGGTAGTTGTCTGTAATGTATATTTCTTCTTTACATGTTATTTATACATGCATTATATTTGGAGCTCAATCGGTTGATGCCTACTGAGTACCTCGTGTTTGGTACTCATACTAAACTTCTGCACCCTGTAGATTATAGTATGAGTTCTCACTGCTGATGTGTGTATCGTGCGAAACTACAATGGATCAGATATTAAGGATGAGCTCCTGGTGTCCGGAGTTGTTCCTGTTCATCCTCTGTTACTGGACTGATCTTTATTTTATAATTCAGATACAGTTTTGTATATATACATTATGTTCACCTTGTACTATTAATTGATAGTGGCTCTTGTAATAACCTCACTAGGTTTTGGGGGAAACGTTTACTTTTTTCTTGTCTTCTTTCTCATTCCTATTTAGCTTTACTTCCCTATTTCCTATTAGTCCGTTACCAGCTATTACAAATAGTGGGTTGGCTTACCTACTAGTGGGTAATGGTAGGCACCATCATGGATTGAGAAATCGGGTGTGACAGTAGGGTTTATTTATTGTAATTTATATTATATATTTGTCATCTGAGCCTAGTCAACCTATGATGCCTACTAAGTACCTATATTTAGTACTCCACGCTACACTTCTACATTATTTTCTGATGCCCATCCTAGCTTGAGTCATCCTCTCCGATTCTACTTGTTGGTGGGTCATGTGGCTTACATTTGTGGTGTTCTCCTAGCGTCTGAAAGCTTATCCATTTCCCCCTTGTATTTATTTTCTATTTTTTTTATTTTTTAATAGACTTGTACTAGACTAGTGCCTACTCTTGTATCTTAGTAGCTGTTATACCGGTGACACCTAGTGCGGGGATGGTTATCTTGTATATTTTGTCTTCTTCCACTTCTTATGGGCCCTTTTGTATGTTTTTACGTCTGTAGTTTGTCCATTTAACTTGTCTTCTTTATTTTTTCATTTGCATGTTTTGTACTATATATGGTCATGAGACTTGGCTCACCTACAGGGGGTTATAATAGTTGCCATCCTGGCCTAATTTTGGATCGTGATAGTGTGGTATCGGGGCTTTAGGTTCATCTATTTCATGTTCTTTGTAGAGTCCCACAAATTGATATGATAACGTTCGTACCCTATCTTTGAAAGGCTATATGGCATTGTTAGTAAAATTCTATACTTTGATTCCTTATCATGTATTCTTATGTCCATCGGCTCCAAATTTTAATTGTTTTATTCTTTCTCAAATGGTTCAGACGAGGTTGTTAGTAGGAAGGGGTTTTACCTAGTACTCAAAGTGGTTCTCAAGTTCAAGATGAGGTTTATATTTTAGCCCAGACAGCTGTAATGGGTGTTTAGATTCTAAGGGTGCAGCCTTCTACTGTAACTCCCTATTTAGAGGTTTTGCCAATGTTGGTTGACGCTCAATCTATTATAGAAGGTCAGTGATGTCTATTGAGGAGTAGAAGATGTTTGATAGGTTTATTAGGTTTGAGCCTCTTAGGGATTCCTTAGGCACACTTCTCTCAAGCTTTTTTAGGGAAGTATGTGCCCCCAGCATGAGATAGAGGTTAAGGAATAAGTTTACTTATCTACAGTAGGGTCTAATGTTCATTTTTGAGTACGGGATGAGGGTTCATGAGTTTTCTTAACATGTATATGATTTTGTCTCTGGAGATTTGTTAGGGGGCTAACTATACCGCTCTACATGGAAATAGAGTATCTAGTAGTTGTAGGGGGTATATTTCTATAGGTTATTGACCATGTGAGGACTATAAATGGGATTCGCCGCAAGGCTTATAGAGACAATAATAGAACTCCTCGTCATTAGGGCAAATCAATTGTTCTTTATCTAGAGGTAGGGTTTTCCTGGTAGGGGCCTCAATTCTAGCCTAGAAGGCCTATTCAGGAAAAGATATAGATCACAAATAGTGGTTATTTAGGGTATAGCAGAAAAAACATCCAAGGTTTAGGTTAAATTTCATGGGGTTCACATTCTGGGTATTTAAACTGTGGTAGCCATTTTGGTTTGGCAGGAAAGTCATATCATATGATGTCCAGAAGAGGGTGCAATGAGTGTGGCGAGTTGGGGCATCTTGAAAGGGAGTTTCCTAGGCTCAGGTAGGGAAGGTAGCAGAGTCAGTAAGTTCAGGATCTCGGTGCTCCCTCGCCATGGCTAGAGGCATTGTGTAGGATAGTAGGGGTGGTCCCCAGGTTGCCTGAGGTGGATCTCAGTTTTTTGTCTAGGGGAAGACGTGGTCATTTATATGTTTTTCTATATAGTCAAGAGGTTGAGGCTTCAGATTCAGTCATCACAGGTACTATCTCAGTTTGTCATCACCCACCTTTGAATTATTTGATCCATGGTCAACTATTCATATGCATTTGCATACTAAGCTACTTGTTTGTATTTTTGTACGAGCCTTTGAATGTGCCTATGTGTGTATCTACACCCATATGTGATTCTTTAGTAGTGGATCGAGTGTATTAACTTTTTTATTGTGACCATCTTGGGGTATGATGCTTGGGTGGATCTTGTTATCCTAGATATGGTAGACTTTGACATAATTCTAGGCATTGATTGGTTGCCGCCCTATCATACAGTCTTTGATTCCATTAACAAGAATGTCACCTTGGTTATGCCTGGTATCCCTTAGATAGTGTGTAAGGGTATCGATATTCATATATTGAAGGGGGATTATATCATTCATGAAGTTGAGGTGGTTGGTAGATGTAACACCCCGTACCTTCCCGACCCTACTTGACGACGTTGAACAATGCTTACTTAGGTGTTGAGATCCACAAGTATGTATTTTGTAATGTTATTGATGAGATAATTGACTTTGGCCATCGTACATGTGATTAAACCTTCGTAGGAGGTGTTTTGTTACTTCGTGGAACATTTATGGGGTTAAAAACGAGGCTTGGAGGACCTCCAAACAAAGGATATTAAAGGTAAGAAGCAAGTTAAAGAATAGAACTTGAAGTATCTAACCGAACCCGCAAAGAAAAGTTGAAAAACGAAATTTTCAAAAAAATTAAGGCTCAGGCGCACCAGAGGGTGTGCCAAACCGCTCTGGGCTAAAATCTTTAGCCCACAAGCAGCAAGCAGGCACGCCCAAGGGCGTGCCAGGCTGGTTTTGTCCACCTTTCAATATTGGAAATTTTTCTTAAGTTCCAAGGGTGCCCGGGGATGTACCGGGCCAATTTTTTCCACTTTTGTTCTACAACCACGAGTATATACATGGAGTGATTGAATTATTATATTGGTCTGGTAAAATTACTCGTGAACTAATTTGGCATCAAAATGACGGTTTTGACCTTGTGGTCAAAGTAAGCCATACATGGCTAGAATCATTTGTTTTTGGGATTGAGGCTACGAATATAAATCCCGTGAGTGGGAATATCTTCTTAATGCGTATGAAATAATTTAAACATGAGAAATTATTGATTTTATTGGGTTAAGTGAATTGGGCTCAATAAAAGGCCCAAAATGAGAAGAAGACATGGGCCAAAATGGGTCAAATAACCCATTCTTGCCTTGACCTTCTAGACTTAGCATTAAATGCTATAAGAGTGGCTAAGGATGGAATTGAAGGCCTATATAAAGGAAATCTGATTTCTAATTCACTTGGAACTCTCATGCTTTCTAGATATTTCTCAATTATTTTTCTCTCAAACCCTAAGAACTCAAAGCCAACTTTTGGAGCAAGATCATCATTTTTCAAGCTTGGGTAAGTAATTATTCTAATGGATTAATATATTATATGCATGGGAGAGTATGTAAATCATGTTGTTTATGCTTAGAAGTGTTGAACATGGTGTTTTGTGTTTTTGGTAAAAGATTTATTATCCATGGGATTTAAGCTTGAATTATGACTTGTGATTTTGATGAAAGAGCATGGGTATGGATGAAATATGAACATGTATGGTGTGATTATTTTATTAAACTTGTTATTTTCATATAAGTGTAAATTATGAGATTTTGGCCGATATGTGCTATGAGGTATATTAAGGTGACTTGATGGATTAATTGTGATATGGTGTGGATGAGAAAGTGTAAAGGAGAAGTTTTGTGGTGAAATGTTATTAATTATCATGTATTGGTCAACGTATGGAATATTGTGAGATTATTGGTATGATAATTTCATCAATGGTTTTGTCAAGGGGGAAATTGCATGTTTAAGGCAAACATGAAACTCATTATCGTTATATGCATTTGTAAGGTAGTTGGTGGTTAATGTAAACTCCGTTATGTATTTGTGTTGTAGAGTGACACATAAAGAAGGAGCGGGACTATTGTATGCACATCTAAGATTGTATATTCGTATTGAGAATACAAGGTATGTAAGGTTACTCTATCCGTATCTTTCTGTGGTAAATAGTATGCACGTTGACATTACGCTTGTCCTATCCCAAAATGTACTAAGGTACCCTAAATCCGGTTATCAATGGTCATTATCATATGTTTCCTACTCCTTGATCAATTGTGAATCACATATCTCATATTCATTGATTATGGTCCAACAGTTGTGTTATGTTTCCAATAGTGCTATGTTTTCCAATAATGTTTATTCACATGTCTCTCACTCATTGGTTAATGATCCAAAGCTTCAAGTAAAGTTATGACTATCATTGTATCAATCTCAAAGCAATGAATAAAGTAATGCATATGTGGTTAATGATCAAGTATGGGTGGTAGCTTTGGGTGCGAAATGCCTAGCTCAAGCCGATCTCGAGATTGTTGGATCAGGGGGCAGTCCTAGAGGCATAAGCCTAGCTCGGACCGATCCTGATAGGGGGCAGCCCTAGAGGTAATAACCTAGCTTGAGCCGAACCTGATATGTTGGTATGGGTGGTAGCTCTATGGGTAATAACCCATCTCGAGCCGATCCCGATACATACTTATTCATGGGTGGTAGCTCTAGAGGCATAAGTCTAGCTCGAGCCAATCCCAACATAACATCATGTTATGTTAAAAACCCACTGTTCAGTCAGGGCTCGGGTATCACAATTCACAGGCAAAGATGAATAATCATAGAAGTAAAGATACAAAGAAAGTAATGAAAGCAAAATACATGATTTCCAAAGTTCAGTATAGTGACCTATCCATATAGTTTATGCATTTGTAGTTGAGCTCATTGACATATTTATTATTCATGCAGTTTCATTTGAGCCTTACATACTCAGTACATTCTTCATACTAACATCCCTTGTGGGACTTACCTTACTTGCTGCAGGCGCAGGTACTAGTAGGCCTCCATAATAGGTTTCCAGTTGTTGCGGATAATTGGTGAGCTCCAGTTAGTTCGAGGCTTCTCCGAGTCATAGTTGTACATATGTTTTGGTGTTGTACATGTTGTATAAAGAAGGGACTTGTCCCAACTTTTAGTTCGTTTTGGTCAATGCATCTGTTAGAGGCTTTTGTAGACGTATGTGGGTATATGGATGCAAGATGGTACACGACATTTTGACTTGATGGCCTCAACGGCTAATTTTCGCATATGTATATATATATCACATGTTTCATGTATTCCGTTGTTTATATTTAAAGCTCTTACGTGATCATGGGTTTCTTATAACATGCATATGATTGAATAGAAGCAAAGCTTGGTTCTCTCGGGCCTTGTCGGCTACGAGTGCCAATCCGTCCCGATGGGATTCGGGGCGTGACAAAAAGAGGTATCAGAACAGGTTGTTCTAAGGGTGTCTACAAAGCCGTGTCTGAGTAGAGTCTTACTTAGCGATGTGTTGTGCACCACATTTATAAGTAGGAGGCTACGGGACATTTAGGATGTTGTTTATTTTCTTCACTTCTAGATCGTGCAATAGAGCCAGTGTTGTAAGTTGAATTGTTCTGACCATGGTAATTGTTTTTCTTTGGTATAGTCAAAATGCCAATCACGAGAAGAGGTAGAGGTAAAGGGAAACAGGTAGATATGCCTGCTGAAGAAGGAATGAGTAGATTACCACCTGACCAAGCTAGTCAAGGTGGAGCAAATGCTGAAATTTCATCGCGGTCTTCTTCTACTTTTCCTGCTCCAAAAGAGCTAGTCGGTAGAGAAGTACCCGCAGAACCACCAATGAATACCACATATCAGGATCTTAGAAATGCAGTACATATGTTGACGCAGTTAGTGTCAGCACAAAGTCAAGGACGAGCTTGTCCAATGACATATGAGGATGATGCGGCTAGAGTGGCCAGTCGCAGAACACACGATTTTATGAAACTTGACCCTCCTATATTCAATGGGTCAGATCCGAAAGCAGATCCATAGGACTTTGTGGATCTAATTCAGAGGGCTCTGGAAGTTATGCACATGACGGGGGTAGAAACAATTGAACTTGCTGCGTATAGATTGAAGGGAAAGGCGATATTGTGGTATGAGGATTGGAAGAAAACTCATGCTATTGGTGCAAATCCTCCTAATTGGGAAGAATTTAAAGCGACTTTTCTGGATCATTACCTTCCCTACGATATACGTGAGGAACGTGCGGATCAATTTTTAAATCTCCGTCAAGGAAATTTGAGCGTTAGAGAATACATCTTGCAATTCAATTCCTTGGTACGATATGCTCCAAATGTGGTAGCTACAATGACAGACAGAGTCGATCGATACGTGGACATATTAGAACCATGTTTGGTAAGGGATTGCACCATTGCTGCCTTGAACAAGGACATGGACATAGCTAGAATACAAGCCTTCGCCCAAAAAATGGAAGATCAAAGGCAGAGACGAAGGGTACATGAATTTAATAGGGGACAGTCCAAAAGGGCTAGACCTATGGGACCATCTATGATGTCCCAAGGGGGATCTAGGCCTCGTATGTTTCCTATACCACCTAGACCATCGTTCTCACATTCCACAGCAGGTGCTCACTCTTAGTTTAAAGGGTTTAGAGGTGGTCCAGCTGGGCAGAGTAGTGGAGGTCACGGATCACAGGAAGCGGGTTTTCCTCGTCAGCAGTGTCAGCACTACGGGCGTATTCATGCAGGTACATGCCTAGTGGGGAAAAATGCTTGTTTTTGGTGCGGTATGATGGGACACATGATGAAAGAGTGTCCCAAGAGGAGCATGGGTGGTATAGCACGACCAGCAGGATCGGCCGTTGCATCATCAGCATTGGTTCCTTCACTGGGCTGAGGTGTGCAGTCTGTTGGCCGTGGTAGAGGTGCCATAGGAGCAGCCAGTATTAGTGGGGTCCAGAATCGCACTTATGCTTTAGTGGACCCACAGAATTCAGAAGTAACACCTCGTACGTTTCTAAGTTTAGCTGACAACCATAATATTTATGGAAATATGGAAACATGAGAGAATTTATGAATTATATATCAATATGTGGGCATTTAAAAGTCTTGCACAATTGGGCCCAAAATCATAAGGAAGACATGGCCCAAAAGAATTTTTGACCCATTCTTGCTTTGCCCATCCATTGACCAAGTAAACCCACCATGTGTGTGGATAAGAATCATTCACAAGGTACTATATAAACCCATAAATCATATTTTTATTCAATAGATACACACATGCCTTTTTAACATTTTTCTTAAACATTATCTCTCACACAAAAACCCTAAGGCAACTACTTGTTGGGCAAATATCACTCTTTGGTAAGCATTTATTCTCATGGTTAAGTATATAATATGTTTAATAGGGTGTATAAATCATGTTGGTTGTGTTGGCAAAGTGTTGGACAGTGTCTTATGTGTAAAACTGTCTATTTTTACAATCGGAGAATGGTTTTTGTCTTGTGAACTTGAACATGGACTCATGGTCATGAAGGAATTGAACTTGATGGATTAAATATTGACATATGAGATGTTATTATAGTATTACCTTGTTTCATTCTTGTGTATAATGTTTGGAGTTGCTATTGTAAAACTGGTTATGGTTTTGGGTGATGCATTGGTCGTAAAGTGCAGTTTGGGGTGTTTTTATGTGTGTTGTTGGACTATGGATGAATTTTGGTGTTTAATATGATCAAAAATATGTCAAAATAAGTTTGGTTATGATCATGGACCTTTCATGGCATGAAAAGACCCAAAAGAGGACATTTTGGACCAAAACGGGCATCCGCCCCCGCAGACGAGGGCATCTGCGGGTGCAGATGCCCCTGGAATTTTCCATAGGCCATATGCGTACATACCTCAGCCACCTGCGGGTGAAGGTGGTAGCGCAGGTCAGTCCCAGAATTGCTTTTGTGTGTTTTCGTTTCTAGTTGATCCCCGAAGGCCCCTATACCCTTTTTGGATGTAATTACCAACTTGTGATGTCATTTTAATGACTTTAAAGTATCGTATGGAGGTGTTCTGGACTGTATTAAGTGTTTATGGTTGTTTATATGTTGTTATAAAGGAGTAATTGCGACGGAATGATAAAGATAAAAGCATAAAAGGAAGTGTGGTGTGAAATGCTATCGATGCATGATCTCTTGGTCAATGTGCGTAATGTTGTGGTGGTGTTGATATGATAATGCCTTGAAGTGTATTGTAAGGGGGTGACATGATGTTATACGGTAGTTATACAATTCATTGTTGTCTTGTACGCCTGTATAGTAACTAGTTGCTAATGTAAGTTCCGGTATGAACTTGTATTGTAGGGTAAGACGTAAAGAAAAAGCTGGACTATTGTGTTCATATATAGACTTGTGTATTCATACTTGGAAGTGCAGGTATGTAAGGTTACTCTGTCTGTATCTTTCTGTGGCAAATTTTATTCACATTGACATTACGCTTGTTCCATCCCGAAATGTGCTAAGGTATCCTATATCCGGTTATCAATGGTCATTATCATATGTTTCCTACTCATTGATCAATTGTGAATCTCATGTCTAATATTCATTGATAATGTTCCAAAATCCCAATAAAGTTATGTTCCAAAGTTCCAATATTGTTTATGATCATGCATCTCGTCCATTGCTTATTGTACAATGGTTCCAATAGTGTTATGTTTCCCAAAAGGCTATATTTCCAAATAATGTTATTCTCACGTCTCTCACTCATTGGTTAATGATCCAAAGCTTCCAACAAAGTTATGACTATCATTGTATAAATCTCAAAGTAAAGAATGAAGTAATGCATATATGGTTAATGATCAAGTATGGGTGGTAGCTTTGGGGGCGAAATGCCTAGCTCAAGACGATCCCGAGATTGTTGAATCAGGGGGCAGTCCTAGCGGCCTAAGCCTAGCTCATACCGAACCTGACAGGGGGCAGCTCTAGAGGTATAAACCTAGCTTGAGTCGAACCTGATATGTTGGTTTATGGGTGGCAGCTCTAGAGGTAATAACCTAGCTCGAGTCGAACCCAACGCTTTGATTCTTAGGGTGGCAGCTCTAGAGGCATAAGCCTAGCTCGAGCCGATCCCAACATAACGATATGTTATGTTAAAACCCACTGTTCAGTCGGGGCCCGGGTATCACAGTTCACAGGCAAAGATGAATAATCGTAGAATCATAGGAACAAAGAAAGTAAAGAAAGCAATATACATGGTTTCAAAAGTACAGTATTGTGACTTATCCATATTGATCATTTATTGTATGAAAAAGGGCCTAAAATGCCCTTCACTTATTGAAAATGGTGCAAAAATGCCCTCCATCCACCTTTGGGCTCTAAAATACCCTCCATATCCACCTTTGGGCTCCAAAATGCCCTTCACATCCACCTTTGGGCTCAAAATGCCCTTTATTTAACATCCCCAATATTAAATTTTTTAAAAAAGTTTCATTAATGACATGTCAACTTTCCATTGTTCAGTTATAAAGATATATGTATTACATTAAACAGAATAGAACAAAGTAACTCTTTTCAAGAAAAAATAATGTTCTAAAAGATAATTTTCAAGTATTACATAGTTCAATATATGAAAAGAAATTATAAAAAATAAGTAAAATATTTAGCAACAATGATTAAGTTTGCTAATTTAGCGATGCACTCTAATATATAATTATTTAAATTAATCAATATTAAAACTCACATGCAATATTTTTTTATTAGGAGTGTTCATAGTTTGGTTTAGGTCCTTTCTTGGTTAAAACTAAAATCAAATCCATTTAGTTAATTTTTTAATTATTATAATCAAATATAATTCATATCCATCAATTTGGCTAATATCGGTTTGGTTCGAAATTTTTTATTTTTAAGAAAATAATAGTATTTTCCTCTCTTATTTTTTACCAACAAGTAGAAAAAGAGTATTTCATCATTTTTCAACTTATAATATGTTATTAACCTATTACTATGGTAGCTATAATTTTTTTGAATTGTGAAGGAAATGTCTTACAAAAAATTTGTAAGCTTAATTTAATCAAGTGAATAAAGTTAATAAAAAAATAAAATAAATATATAGGTAAATCTCATGGATTTTTTTTTTTTGAATAATAAGTTTGGATTCATGACTTTCTTTTAAAAAATGAGCTTAAGGTGTAAAGTTAATTAGCCTATTAAATATAATTAAAATTTTCATGAAAAATTATACAAATATTTTGTGATATTTATAAAAATTAATGTATTGTACAAAATTAAATAGTTATTTAAATTATGTATATAATATTAGTTTAGTATATTAACCTTATTTAATCAAGCAAATGCATTAATTAAGGCTGTCACGTCATTTTATAGGTGAGATTATTATAAAACTTGGCTAAAGTGAATTTTGTGGTGACCAGAGCAAAGTAAAATGACTTTTGTGTAATGAAAGAAAGAAAAATGACTTTTGTGTAATAGACACAAAGCTAAGTGATCATGGATGAAATTTTCTCATTTTTTGAGTGGAATGTCGAAACTGAAGTGGATGAAGAGGTCGGATAATAGGTAAAAGCATAGGGCGGGGAGGGTACCAATGTGGATTGGGTCTATTAGTATTTGGGTGGGTTTTTCTAATTTTTTAATTAATTAAATGGGGACCAATGAAAAGTTGACACATCATTAACAAAACTTTTTTTTTTCAATTTAATAGTGGGATATTAAATAAAGGGCATTTTGGAGCCCAAAGGTGGATATGAAGGGTATTTTTGAGCCCATAGGTGGATGTGGAGGGCATTTTGGAGCCCAAAGGTGGATATGAAGGGCATTATAGAGCCTAAAGGTGGATGGAGGGCATTCTTGCACCATTTTCAATAGGTGAAGGGCATTTTAGGCCCTTTTCCGTTTATTGTATTTGAGTTCATTGACATGTTTACATATCATACGTGTTACATATGGCCTTACATACTAAGTAAATTCTTCGTACTGACCCCTCTCGGGGGATTTACCTTACTTGCTGCAGGCGCAGGTTCTAGTAGGCCTCCACAGTAGGTTGCCAGTTGTTGCAGATCATTGGTGAGCTCCAGTTAGTTCGAGGCTTTTTCGAGTCGCAGTTGCACATATGTTTTGGTGTTGTACATGTTGTATAGTTCGGGGACTTGTCCCGACTTTTAGTTCATTTTGGTCAATACATTTGTTGGAGGCTTTTGTAGACAGATGTGGGTGTATAAATGTAAAAGGTACATGTCGTTTTTGACTTGATGGCCTCAACGGCCAAGTTTCATATATGTATATATGTCACATGTTTCATGAATTTCATTGTTAGAATTATCAACTCCTACGTGATAAGGGTGTTTCGGATGGCATGCATAGGAATGAACATAGGCAAAGCTTGGTTCTCTCGGGCCTTATCGGCTACTGGTGCCAATCATGTCTCGATGGGATTCGGGGCGTGACATCAGAGGCTTCCCCTGATGTTGTCACAGGTACATTATCCATATTCTCATATAATGTATATGCATTGATTGACCCAGGTTCTACGTTTTCCTATATTACGCCATTGGTTGCTGCAAAATTTGCAAAGGCACCAGAATTATTAATTAAATCAATTGAAGTGTCTACACCGGTCGGTGAATATATTATTGCAAAAAGAGTATATCGTAATTGTGTGATAAATGTGTGTGGTCATGATACGTTGGCCGATCTCATTGAACTAGACATGGTGGATTTATATGTGATAATGGGAATGGATTGGTTGGCCTCTTGTTATACCACGGCAGATTGTCGGGCCAACAAGGTACATTTTTATTTCCCACAAATGAATATTATTGAATTGAAAGGTGATGTAGGGGCACCACGGGGAAGATTTATTTCCTATCTGAAAGCTAGGAAAATGATTGCTAAAGGATATATATGTCACTTAGTACGAGTGAAGGATAACGATGTGGAGCCACTAACTCCGCAGTCGGTTCCATCGGTCAATGAATTTCTAGATGTATTTCCAGAGGATCTTCTAGGCTTACCCCCAGAGCGGGAAGTAGAATTTGGTATTGATGTGATTCTGTGCACTCAACCTATCTCTATTCCTCCCTATAGAATGGCTCCAGCAGAATTACGTAAATTGAAGGAGCAATTGAAAGATTTGCTGGATAAGGGCTTCATTAGGCCTAGTATGTCCCCTTGGGGTGCACATGTATTATTTGTACGGAAGAAAGATGGCACATTGAGAATGTGCATTGAATATCGACAATTGAATAAGGTAACGATCAAGAACAAATATCCCCTCCCTCGAATTAATGATTTTTTTGATCAGTTACAGGGTGCCAAGTGTTTTTCAAAGATCGACTTGAGGTCGGGTTACCATCAAGTCAGAGTTAGAGAAGAAGATGTACCCAAGACAGCTTTCCGAACACAGTATGGCCATTATGAGTTTTTAGTTATGTCATTTGGACTAACAAATGCACCAGTTGTGTTCATGGATTTGATGAATAGGGTGTTTAAGCCATTTCTAGACGTGTTCGTCATGGTATTTATAGATGACATCCTAGTTTATTCAAGATCACCAGAGGATCATGCTAATCACTTACGGCAAGTGTTACAGATTCTCCGTGAGCGTAAGTTGTATGCCAAGTTCTCCAAATGTGCGTTTTGATTAAAATCAGTTGCATTCTTGGGTAAGATTGTGTCAGATGAAGGGATACAGGTTGATACATAGAAGATTGAAGCAGTGAAAAATTGGCCAAGACCTACGACACCCACAGAGATTCGTAGTTTTCTTGGACTAGCAGGTTATTACAGAAGATTTGTGGAAGGTTTTTCCTCCATTGCTGCACCGTTAACAAAGCTTATACATAAGGCAGTTAAATTTCAATGGAATGATGCATGTGAGAAAAGCTTCCAAAAGTTGAAAGATAAATTAACCTCCACACCAGTTTTAGTACATCCCAAAGGTACCGAAGGTTATGCAGTGTATTGTGATACTTCCGGGGTTGGCCTCGGATTTGTATTGATGCAACATGGTAATGTCATAGCATATGCCTCACGACAGTTGTGGCCGCATGAGAAAAATTATCCCACACGTGATCTTGAATTAGCAGCGGTGGTTTTTGCTTTAAAGACATGGCGTCATTATTTGTATGGAGTTCACGTTGATAGCTACACTGATCACAAAAGTTTGCAATATCTCTTTAAGCAGAAGGAACTCAATTTGAGGCAACGAAGGTGGTTAGATCTCTTAAAAGACTATGATATTGATATTCTTTATCATCCAGGCAAAGCAAATGTGGTAGCTGATGCATTAAGCCACAAGACAGTAGAAAGCACTAGTGGCCAGTTGACTAAAAAGCAAGAAATAATCAAAGATCTACATCAATTAGCCAGCTTGGGAGTTCGCCTTATTGAATCTCCATATGAAAGGGTTATTGTGCAGTATGCAGCGGAGTCCTCCTAAATAGCTGAAGTGAAAGAGAAGCAGTTTGTGGATTCTATGTTATTGCAGCTAAAGGAGAATGTACAATAGGTTCTAACTGTGGCCTTTGATCTTGCACAAGAAGGGGTGGTCCAATGCCAAGGTAGATTATGTGTACCAGATGTAGATGAGTTAAGGAAACAAATTATGACAGAGGCGCATCATTCACACTATTCTATTCATTCGGGTGCTACTAAAATGTACCACGATTTAAAAGAAGTGTATTAGTGGGGAAATATAAAGCAGAACATTGCAGAATTTGTCGCTCAATGCCCGAATTGTCAACAAGTGAAAGTAGAGCATCAAAAACCAGGGGGTTACATACAATGTATAAACCTTCTAGTTTGGAAATGGGATATGATTAATATGGATTTCATCACAGGTTTGCCTCGTACATTATGAAAATTTGATTCTATATGGGTTATAGTGGACATGCTTACCAAGTAAGCGCATTTCCTACTGGTCAGGACCACCTATACAGTTGTAGAGTATGCGAAGTTGTATGTGAAAGAGATAGTACGATTGCATGGTATTCCACTTTCCATTATATAAGACAGAGGAGCACAGTTTACAACGCACGTTTGGAGATCTTTTCAATAGAGTTTTGGCACACAGGTGAATTTGAGTACGGCTTTCCATCCTCAAATTAATGGACAAGCAGAACATACTATTCAGACACGTGAAGATATGCTACGAGCTTGCACGTTAGATTTTCAAGGCAGTTGGGATGACCATTTGCCTCTTATTGAATTTTCTTGCAACAATAGCTATCATTCAAGTATTAAAATGGCACCTTATGAAGCATTGTACGGAAGGAAATGTAGATCACCAATTGGATGGTTTGAAGCAGGTGAAACTTCTTTATTTGGGCCGGATATTGTTCATCAGGCTATGTATAAAGTTAAAGTGATCCAACAACGGTTACAAACGGCCCAAAGTCACCACAAGTCATATGCTGATGTTAGAAGAAGAGGGCTTGAATTCGCCATAGGTGATTGGGTATTTTTGAAGGTGTCACCGATGAAAGGGGTAATGCGATTTGGAAAGAAAGGAAAATTGAGTCCACGTTATATAGGCCCATATGAAATTATTAGAAGATTTGGGCAAGTTGTGTATGAGTTAGCACTACCCCAAGAACTCTCCTCAGTCCACCCAATATTTCTTGTTTCGATGCTTCAAAAATGCATATGAGATCCATCTCGTATTGTTCCAATTGAAGATGTCCAAGTTACAGAGGATCTTACATATGAAGAGGTACCCATTTGTATTCTAGATCGACAAGTAAAGAGATTGAGGAATAAAGACATAGCTTTCGTAAAGGTATTATGGCGAAATCAACAAGTAAAGAAGACCACATGGGAAGCTGAGGAAATGATGAAATCTAAGTATCCCTATCTATTTCAAATGGACTAAGAAGTTCAAAGTGCGGAAGTGGAGCAGTAAAAAAGTAAGTATCCATGAGTCTTACAGTGTTTATGTATATGTATACTAATATAGAGATGCATTTGTTGTAATTAAAACGATATTGTTAACATTCAAGGACGAATGTTACTAAGGGGGGAAGAATGTAACACCCCGTACCTTCCCTACCCTACTTGACGACGTTTAACAATGTTTACTTAGGTGTCGAGAGCCACAAGTATGTATTTTGTAATGTTATTGATGAGATAATTGACTTTGGCCCTCGTACATGTGATTAAACCTTCGTAGGAGGTGTTTTGTGACTTTGTGGAATATTTGTGGGGTTAAAAACGAGGCTTGGAGGACCTCCAAACAAAGGATATTAAAGGTAGGAAGTAAGTTAAAGAATAAAACTTGAAGTATCTAACCGAACCGGCAAAGAAAAGTTGAAAACTGAAATTTTCAAAAAAATTAAGGTTCAGGCCCGCCAGAGGGGGTTCCAGGCCACTCTAGGCTAAAATTTTTAGCCCACAGGAAGCAAGCTGGATCGCCCAAAGGTGTGCCAAGCTGGTTTTACCCACCTTTCAATATTGGAAATTTTTCTTAAGTCCCAAGGGAGCCCGGGGACGTACCGGGCCGATTTTTGCCACATTTCTTCTACAACCAAGATTATATACATGGAATGATTGAATTATTATATTGGTGTGTTAAAATTACTCGTGAACGAATTTGGAATCAAAATGACGGTTTTGCCCTTGTGGTCAAAGTAAGCCATACGTGGCTAAAATCATTTATTTTTGGGATTGAGGCTACGAATATAAATACCGTGAGTGGGAATATCATCATAATGCGTATGAAATAATTTAAACATGAGAAATTATTGATTTTATTGGGTTAAGTGAATTGGGCTTAATAAAAGGCCCAAAATGAGAAGAAGACATGGGCCAAAATGGGTCAAATGACCCATTCTTGCCTTGACCTTCTAGACTTAGCATTAAATGCTATAAGAGCGGATAAGTATGGAATTGAAGGCCTATATAAAGGGGCAAAAATCTGATTTCTTATTCACTTGGAACTCTCATGCTTTCTAGATATTTCTCAATTATTTTTCTCTCAAACCCTAAGAACTCAAAGCCAACTTTTGGAGCAAGATCATCATTTTTCAAGCTTGGGTAAGTAATTATTCTTATGGATTAATATATTATATGCATGGGAGAGTATGTAAATCATGTTGGTTATTCTTGGAAGTGTTGAACATGGTGCTTTGTGTTTTTGGTAAGAGATTTGTTATCCATGGGATTTAAGCTTGAAATATGACTTGTGATTTTGATGAAAGAGCATGGTATGGATGAAATATGAACATGTATGGTGTGATTATTTTATTAAACTTGTTATTTTCATATAAGTGTAAATTATGGGATTTTGGCCGATATGTGCTATGAGGTATATTAAGGTGACTTGATGGATTAATTGTGATATGGTGTGGATGAGAAAGTGTAAAGGAGAAGTTTTGTGGTGAAATGTTATTGATTATCATGTATTGGTCAATGTATGGAATATTGTGAGATTATTGGTATGATAATTTCATCAATGGTTTTGTCAAGGGGGAAATTGCATGTTTAAGGCAAACATGAAACTCATTATCGTTATATGCATTTGTAAGGTAGTTGGTGGTTAATGTAAACTCCGTTATGTATTTGTGTTGTAGAGTGACACATGAAGAAGGAGCGGGATTATTGTATGCACATCTAAGATTGTATATTCGTATTGAGAATACAAGGTATGTAAGGTTACTCTGTCCGTATCTTTCCGCGGCAAATATTATTCACGTTGACCTTACGCTTGTCCCATCCCGAAATGTACTAAGGTACCCTAAATCCGGTTATCAATGGTCATTATCATATGTTTCCTACTCCTTTGATTAATTGTGAATCACATGTCTCATATTCATTAATTATGGTCCAACGGTTGTGTTATGTTTCCAATAGTGCTATGTTTTCCAATAATGTTTATTCACATGTCTCTCACTCATTGGTTAATGATCTGAAGCTTCAAGTAAAGTTATGACTATCATTGTATCAATCTCAAAGTAATGAATAAAGTAATGCATATGTGGTTAATTATCAAGTATGGGTGGTAGCTTTGGGGGCGAAATGCCTAGCTCAAGCCGATCCCGAGATTGTTGGATCAGGGGGCATTCCTAGAGGCATAAGCCTATCTCGGACCGATCCTGACAGGGGGCAGCTCTAGAGGTAATAACCTAGATCGAGCCAAACCTTATGTGTTGGTATGGGTGGTAGCTCTAGGGGTAATAACCCAGCTTGAGTCGATCCCGATACATACTTATTCATGGGTGGTAGCTCTAGAGGCATATGCCTAGCTTGAGCCGATCCCAACATAACATCATGTTATGTTAAAAACCCACTGTTCAGTCGGGGTTCGGGTATCACAAGTCACAGGCAAAGATGAATAATCATAGACGTAAAGATACAAAGAAAGTAATGAAAGCAAAATACATGGTTTCCAAAGTTCATTATAGTGACCTGTCCATATTGGTTATGCATTTGTAATTGAGCACATTGACGTATTTATGATTCATGCAGTTTCATTTGAGCCTTACATACTCAGTACATTCTTTGTACTAACGTCGCTTGTGGGACTTACCTTACTTGCTGCAGGCTCAGGTACTAGTAGTCCTCCACAGTAGGTTGCCAGTTGTTGCGGATCATTGGTGCGCTCCAGTTAGTTCGGGGCTTCTTCGAGTCATAATTGTACATATGTTTTGGTGTTGTACATATTGTATAAAGCGGGAACTTGTCCCGACTTTTAGTTCGTTTTGGTCAATGCATCTGTTAGAGGCTTTTGTAGACGTATGTGGGTATATGGATGTAATATGGTACACGACGTTTTGACTTGATGGCCTCAATGGCCAAGTTTTGCATATATATATATATATATACATCACATGTTTTATGTATTCTGTTGTTGGTATTTTTACGTGATCATGGGTTTCTTATAACATGCATATGATTGAATAGAAGCAAAGCTTGGTTCTGGGCTTTTAGCTTATTTAACGCATGTTCATGATACTAGCGCTGACACTCCTTCACTTGAATCAGTTCCTATGGTTAGTGAATTAGCAAATTTATTTCCTATAGATTTAGCTGGTATTCCGCCCAACCATGATATTGACTTTGGCATCAATCTTGAGTGGAGCACTCAACCCATTTTTATTCCACCATATCAGACGGCACGGATAGAGTTAAGTGGGTTAAAGGAGTAGCTTTGGGATCTTTTGAGTAAAGGGTTCATCGGGATTAGCATTTCCTTAGGTGCTCATGTTTTATTTGAAAAGAAGAAATATGGTTCCTTATATATGTATATTGACTACCACCAATTGAATAATGTAACCATTATGAATAAGAATTTTATGTCGCATATTAATGATTTGTTTGACTAGCTTCATGGTGAAACTGTGTTTTCTAATATAGACTTGATATCGGGCTACCATCAGTTGAGGATCAAGGCAACAGATTATACTAAGACCACATTTAGGACTTGTTATGAACACTATGAGTTCTTAGTTTTGTTCTTTAGTTTGGCCAATGCCCTCACAGCAGTTATTGAGTTGATGAATGGTGTGTTCACGCCCTATTTGGACTTAGTTATGATAGTGTTTGTCGAAAACATCTTAATCTACTCGAGGAATATGGAGGGGCATAAGCAACATCTAAGAGTTGTGCTCCAGACTTTGAGGGATCAACAGTTGAATGCCACGTTCTCCAAGTATGAGTTCTAGCTTGGGTGGGTTTGTGGCATTAATGGGACATGTGGTATCCAAGGACGGGATTATGGTATAATAGGTGAAGATTAAGGTAGTTTGTGATTTGGCTAGGCCCACTTCTCTTACTGAGGTTCTGAGTTTCATCAGGTTAGAAAGTTACTACAGATGGTTTATGGAAGGGTTTTCTTCAATTGCAGCGCCATTGACTAGATTGACTCAAAAAAAGTCCTTTTCTAGTGGTCCGATGAGTGTGAGACAAGTTTTTAGAAGCTCAAGTCCTTAATGAGATCAATTCCAATTCTGACTTTTCCTGTTGAGGGCCATGGGTTTACTATTTATTGTAATGGTTTCATAGTTGGTTTGGGTTATGTATTAATACAGCAGGGTAGAGTTATTTTTTATGCCTCTAAGCAGTTGAAGGTTCACAAGAAGAACTACCCCACTTTTGACTTGGATTTGGCGATATTAGTATTTGAGTTCAAATTTAGAGGCATTTGTGTAGGGTTCATTGTTAGATCTTCACTGACTGTTATAGCTTATAACACATTATTAGCTAGAAGGACCTTAATTTGAGATAGTCCAGTCAGTTGAAGTTGCTTAAGGACTATGATATTTTGATTCTCTATCATTCGGGCAAGGAAAATATGGTAGCAGATGCCTTGAGCGAGAAAGTGGTGAGCATAGGGACCTTGGCCTTTCTCATAATTGAGGTGTAACCTTTGGCTTTGGACATCTAGTCAACCGATTGTATCGACTTGATATTTCTGATCCCAGGCAGGTTCTTACTTTTATAGAGGTTAGGTCTATATTATTGGAGCAGATTTGGGCACAACAGTTTGAGGATGAGAAACTAAGGGTAATTAGGATATGGTGTTGAGGGAGGAGGTGAGGAAGGAGACTTTAGATTCAGAAGGTGTGTTGAGGATTGAGGGTTGTATATGTGTTTCTAGAGTTGGTGACTTGGTTATATTGATTATAGATGAGGCCCACATTCTATATATTCTATCCATCCAGGGCAGTGAAGATGTACTGTGACTTGAGGTTATAGGTTGTGTGGGATGAAATGGGATATTGCAAAGTTTTTTTCTAGATTCTTGAACTGTCCGCAGGTGAAGTGCAAGCACTAGAGGCCTGGTGGTTTGAATCAGAGACTACCCATTCCTGAGTGGAAGTATGAGAGGATAGCTATAGACTTTGTTGTAGGCTTTCCATAGACATTTTAGAGGTCTTATGTTGTTTGGGTCATCATGGATAGTTGACCAAGTCAGTACACTTTCTACAAGCTCAGATGTCCAATAGTTCAAAGAGGTTTACACAGATCTACATCTAAGAGATAGTCCATTTGCATGAGGTGCCTATTTCTATTATTTTTGACCATGGTACTCCATTCATATCATATTTTAGGAGGTTGGTTTATAGGGATTCGGGTACCTGAATTTAGCTTAGTATAACTTTTCACCTATAGACTGATGGTCAGTCTGAGCAGACTATTTAGATTCTAAAGGATATTCTTCAGCTTGTGTTATTTATTTTGAGGGTCAATGAACCAGTTCTTGGCCTTTACAGAGTTCGCGTATAATAACAATTGCCATTCGAGTATGCAAATAGCTCTACTCGAGGTGTTGTATTGTAAGAGGTGTAGGTTTCCGTTAGGTTGGTTTGAATCTTTTGAGGTTAGGCCTTGGGGTACTGACTTGTTGCGTGATTCTATAGATAGGGTATGGATGATTTAGGAGAGGATCTATCCAGCTCAGAGAAGGCAGAAGAGTTATGCCAATTAGAGAGTTTGAGACTTAGAGATTATGGTTGGGGATCGAGTGTTTATTTATGTGTTACCTAAGAATGGAGTGATGAGGTTTGAGAAGAAGGAAAATCTTAGGACTAGGTTCATCTATCCTTTTGAGGTACTATAGCATGTTGGTGATATGGCTTATGAGTTAGATTTGACTCCAGCTCTTTTTGGGTGTTTGATGTGCCATGGTTTCACGACACTTTTGATGCTTAAAACATCAAAACTATGCAAGTTCATAGGCATATTTATGTAGATATGATGTGTTTCGGGTAGTTTTGCAGAGAAAAAAAGTTTCGAGAGTTAGATTTGAGAAAAGAGTTGAAAAATGAGTAAAATGGTTCAGACGAGTGTTGGGCAACTCATTGGTTGTTTGCACAAGCCATACCAGGATCTTGTGTTGAGCAGATCAGGGACAAGAAAATTACAAGTAGACAGTGCGCTATCCATGACCCGTTGGTTCATAACACGATCTCATCATATTCAATCGTGGGTTACAAGTTCTTAGAAGATGTAAAGTTATGAATGAACCACGAAGGGTTACCAATAGTCGTGCTATCAAAGGATGGACCATACCAAGTGGTCATACTATACAGACCTGAGGTTATACATCTGGTGGCCTATAAACCATGATGAGAACCAACGATCCGTATGTTCTTAGCATGAGTCATGCTATGCTGATAGAGCCATAAAGGGCTAAGACTGAAAGACGAACACACAACCGTACCAATGGTGACTCCAGACCTGCAATCCCTGTTTAACTATGATAGGTTTTAATTTTTGTCTATAAATACTATTCTTTGGTTTATTTTACAAGTTATGCACTACTATGCTCTTTGAATCCTTAGAAACATACATATTGTTTTGTTCTTGGATTTTGAAGGATTATTTATCTATTGATTCTTGGATATTAAATTCTTTTTGATAATTCAAGTGTTCGGATTTCATTTGTTAAATTCTTGTAAGTTCATAATTATGAATTTGTCTATAACTTCTAATTGTTATTTTTCAAGCATGAGTAGATAAATCCCGTAACTAGGGTTGTGGGAACTATGATAAATTAACAAAGTTGGCAAAGTACTTATAGTGATTCTTGAAGGGTGTCTATGCATGTACTATTCTTTCCTTTGTATTGATTGCTTTTTAATGAGTGCACGCATTAGAAATTACCTTAATTCTTTACTTGTTGGACCAAAGAGGTATACAATAGGAAAAGGGATTAACAAGGGAGATTTTAGGCTATCAACCTTCATCTAATAGCTTGACCTTGTCGGGGAATAGCTAATCTGGGATCAAAAATAAGGGTTAGTAAAGCAAACACCTATAGATTGACCAAGTCGGGCGGTGATATTCATCTTTGTAGGGGACCAACCATTTAGGTGAACTTAACTTACCGATTTTGCATGCCAAGCACGTGGATAGATTGCTAGTATGACATGTTTACTAAGTATATGACATGATTACTAAGTTATGAAATCATTAGGAACACAATACTAATTCATTACTCTCATTAATAACAAACAACTTTAACTGATACTCTATTACTTGTTACTTTAAATTACAAATTGTTACTTGTTCTTTTAAATCCCCCCCCCCCAAGAAATAACTAACTAAAAGCTGAAATAACCACATTCCTCATGGTATCGATCCCATCCTTGGATGGGTTATAATTTGATCACCGACTGTTTTATAACTCATTGTGAGGTCTAATTTGGGCGGCAACAAATTTTGGTGTCGGCGCTAGGGAATGTTGTTTAGGATTAGATCAATTGTGTTTATTTGAGTGTTAGTCCTTATTTCTTGATTTACTTTTATGTTGTTTTTATTTTGTTCTTATGGTTCACGCTTGTTTACACCCAACACTTAGAGTCAAGGCAAACCCCTGATTCCAATCAAACACAAAATTCAAAGAACGTTGCGAACGTTGAGGAGAATAGATAATCAAGGAGTTCAGGAGACTCTAGAGCAAACCACAACCTAGATGATAGCTGAGGAATAGGCTAGATAAGAAGAATTTGTAACACCCTGTACCTTCCTAACCCTACTTTACGACATTCAATAATGTTTACTTAGGTGTCGAGAGCTATACACATGTATTTTATAATATTAATGATGAGAAAATTTAAATTTGGCCTCGTACATGTGGTTAGCCTTTCATAGGAGGTGTTTTGTGATTTTCGTGGAGAACTTGTGGGGTTAAAAATGAGGCTACGAGGACCTCTAAACAAAGTATATTAAGGTTAAGAAGTAAGTTAAAGAATAGGACTTGAAGTATCTAACCAAACCCGCGAAGAAAAGTCGAAAAACAAAATTTTTGGAAAAACTAAGGCCCAGACGCGCCAGAGGGCGTGCCAGGCCGCTCTGGGACAAATTTTTGTGCCCAGAGGCAGCAATATGGTGCGCCCAAGGGCGTTCTAGGATGGATTTTTCAATTTTTCGAAAGTTGGAAATTTTCCAAGTCCCAAGGGTACCCGGGGTCGTACCGAGCATATTTTTGTCACGTTTATTCTACAACCATGAGTATATACATGAAATTAATGAAATATTATATTTGTATGAAAAAATTACTCGAGAACGAATTGGCGTCAAAATGATGGTTTTACCTTCTTGGTCAAAATAGGCCATACGTGGCTAGAATCGCTTGCTTTTGGGATTGAGGCTACAAATATAAATTTTATGAGTGGGAATATTGTTGTAACGCGTATATAATGGATTAAACATTGATGTTAGTGAGTTAATATGATATGGGCTATTGGGCCTAATTTGAGACCAAAATAAACAAAACATGAAAGGCCTAATGGGTCAAAATGACCCATTCTTGCCTTGACTTGTCAATGTTGGAATTAATGGCTAAGGATGAATTTATGAGGTTATAAAAGTTGGCCAAAAAATAATATTTTTAATCTCAAAGGGGCACATTCCATTCTAGACATTTCTACAACATTTCCACAAGACCTTTCTCAAGCTCTTCAAACCCTAAGGCATTTTTGGACAAGATCATCATCTTTCAAGCTTGGGTAAGTGATTATTCTTGTACTTTAGATTATTATAAGCATGAAATATTATGTAAATCATGTTGGTTATGCTTGTAAGGGTTGGACATGGCACTTTTGGTTTTTGTTAAAAAGATGTGTTATCCATGGGATTGTAACTTGAATTATGACTTGTGGTTTTGATGAAAGAGCATGGTATGGATGAAATAACAACATGTATGGTGTTATTATGGTCCTAAACTTGTTATTTTTCTATAAGTGTAAATTATGGGATTTTGGCCAATTTGTTGTTGTGAGGTGTATTGAAGTAAATTGATGGCATAATTGTGTTGTTGTGATACTAGAGAGTGGAAAGTATGAACTTGGTGTGACATGCTCCTGGTTATCATGTATTGGTCAATGTATGGAATATTGTGGGATTATTGGTATAATAGTTTCATAAATGGTATTGTCAAAGGGGAGATGAGATGTTAAAGCCAAACATATAACTCATTGTTATTGTATGCCATTATAAGGTAGTTGGTGGTTAATGTTGGTTCCGTTATTTGCTTGTGATGTAGAGTGAAACATAAGGAAGGAGCAGGACTATTGTATGCACGTCTAAGATTGTATATTCGTATTGAGAATACAAGGTATGTAAGGTTTCTTTTTTCGTATCCTTCTATAACATGTTGTTCACCTTGACATTGGACTTGTTTCAATCCTGAGAGGCTTGAAGTATATCAATTCAGGTTGACGTATATTGTTATTCATATGTGTCCTATTCTTATATGAATGATGATTCACTTATCTCTTATTCATTTATTGAAGTTCTAAAGATGTCATAACGTTGTAATTCCTAAAAGAACGATCTCGAGAGGGTAACAATGTAAGGGAACCTAGTTATTCTTGAAAAGCATTTTCCAAGCATGTCATGTTCCAAAGCCCTATAGTATGATGATTATCCTTGTACCAATCTTTCATAAGTATAAGTACCAATCTCGTAAGAGTAATAAGAGAGGTGATGTGCGAGTTAGTATAATTATTCCTCATAAGTGAAGATGTCAATCTCATGAGTTAAACGAGTGAGGTGAGATGTGTACATAAGTGTGTGCTTTAATGTCATGACCTTTAATGTGTCACTCTCATAATTATGTAGAGAGTATAAGAGTGTAAAGAGTAAGGCGCATGGCTACTATATTGAGTATGGATCACATTCTAAAGGGTATAAGTTTAATATGGAAAATCCCAAATATTATGCTATGTTATTTATTATAGCCCACCAAAGGTGCGCCCTCACAAGTTAAGGTGTTAATATCATGAAGTATAAGAGTGAGGTAAAGTATATTTGTGTGTTTCAAATAGTGTCATGATCCTTAATGTATCAATCTCTCATAAGTTAATATATTAATCTCTCCCATGTATGTTACCTCACCATGAGAGTGGATGTATGTTACCCCATCATGAGAGTGGATGTATGTTACCCCACCATGAGAGTGGATGTATGTTACCCTACCATGAGAGTGGATGTATGTTACCCCACCATGAGAGTGGATGTATGTTTCCCCACCATGAGAGTGGATGTACATTGCCCCACCATGAGAGTGTATGTACGTTACCCCACCATGAGAGTGGATGTATGTTACCCCACCATGAAAGTGGATGTACGTTACCACCATAAGAGTGGACCCACCATAAGAGTGGATATATGTTGCCCCACCATGAGAGTGGATGTACGTTACTCCACCATGAGAGTGGATGTATGTTACCCCACCATGAGAGTAGATGTATGTTGCCCCACTATGATAGTGGATGTATGTTTCTCCACCAATAGAGTGGATGTAGGTTCAAACCACTAATAGAGTGGATGTATATTAATAGAGTAGATGTATGTTATATTATTACTCCCCACCACTAGAGTGGATGTATTTGGATGAGTGTTATTCTTTTACAACCTACTAACCAAGTAGATGAACAATAGTGGTAAGGAACATGGAAGCTAAAAAGAATCTCTTGCATATAGAAGAATCTATTAAGGGCAAGTCTCTTGAGTGAAGGTAAGTTTCCCTTGAAGAAGAGTAATTATAAAAGTATAAGATGATGGTTTATCTGTATTGCCTATTCTCTCATATTTTATTCGATTGACATTCTCATGTACGTTGTTATTTCTTATGAGCCTTACATACTCAGTACATTCTTTGTACTGACCCTTTCGGGGGAACTTACTTTACATGTTGCAGGTGCAGGCATTAGTAGACCTCCTCAGTAGACTGTGGATCATTTGCAGAGTTTTGTTGAGCTCTACTTGGTTCGGAGCTTTCTGGGTCATAGTTGTATATTTGTGTTGATATTGTAAATATAGTATAAAGCGGGGACTTGTCCCGACTTTAAGTTGATCTTGTTGATACATCTGGTAGAGGCTTTATAGACATATGTGGGTACGTGGATGTAAGAGACGAATGTCCGTTTTGTCTTCATGGCCCCAAAGGCCAAGTTTCATAAAGATGTATTTATATAGCATATGTTCCATGTCCATGACTTCCGCATATTCGCATGATAAGATTCATACGAGGTTACACATACGAATGTTCATGAGCAAAGATTGGTTCTCTCGGGCCATATTGGCTTCGGGTTTCATTCCGGCCCGAATGGAATTTCGGGTCGTGACAGAAGTATCCCGTTAAGTTGCAGCTAATGAGAAATCTAGATAGAAATAGACAGCATGTTGGGCTGTATTAGATGAACGAGCTAGGTGAATAAGGAATATGGGCCATGATCCACAACCTCATCGATATGCCCCTTAGTTTGCTTATGATTCTTAGGATGCTGACCTAGATGATGTAGGCGCAATAGGTGATATTACTCCCTCACTTCCTAATGGGGTTTAGCTTGACATTACCAGTACGATGATTTAAGTGCTGAACAAGAAAGGAGTTTTTGTTGTTCACGCTACTGCTGATGCAAATATGCATTTAATGATATTTGTGGAGATCCGCAAAAACTTATAAAATATGTGGTATGAGAAAAAATGCTATCCGATTACAGTTATTTCCTTTTTTATTGGCAGGTAAAGGAACTCTATGGTTGGCAGAATTACCACCTCACGCAATCTCTACCTGGAGGAAATTGAAGAGGGCATTCTTGGAAAGGTTTTTCCCGTCGTCCAAAATGTTTTAGCTAAAGGATGAGATTTATAACTTCAGACAACTGCATTCAGAGGATTTGTATGAGATATAGTTGAGAGTCAAGAAAAAGCTCCAACAAGTCCCTAATCACAGTATACCTGAACATAGTTTGTTGGAGATCTTTTATAGGTCTTTAAATGCTAATAACAAAGCGGTAGATGAAACTCTTGTAGGAGGTGCATATATGAGTCAAACGTGGGCAGATGCAACTGTTATACTTGATAGAGTCACCAAAACCAATAGGGCTTGGCACACGTGGGAATCTAACATTCCTATTGACACTTATGTTATAGGTGCGTCCGCAGAGCGGCATGGATAGAAGAGGAGCTCGCTCAAGTAGTAGTTGAACTGAGTCTTAATACAAAACATCTCACAGGGGCAGGGGCTAAAATATTAAATAAAGTTGGGTCACAAGGAAAAGAGCCGAGACATGAGAGCACTAATTCTTATTCTGAGTAGGAAGCAACTATATGGACAATCAGGTGGTGGGTTTTCGGGCCAATGCCTAAGGGGCTAATCAAGACAATTGGTGCCAAGTTCAAGGGAATCAATGTCGGAGCTATTAAAAAGACAACAACTACAACCGCTATGGATATAGAGATAGGAGTAGAGGCAAAGATAGTGAGTGATTGGAAGAAGGCAGATGGATATAAAAATGATAGAAGTGGGTTGTACATTCTACCTGGTAGCCACAAAGCTGAGTCAAGAAATTCTAGGATGGAAGATATGTTAGATAAAATGTTAAAAAGGGTTAAAGTCAGTGATGACAACCTTAAGTAGATTCGTCCAGATATTTTTGGGATGAGCCAAAAAGGTTGAGTCACATGCTACTTCAATTAAACAACTCGAGTAATAGTTCAGTCAAGTATCTGTAGCTCTGAACTAATGTCAAAAAGGTACACTTCCTAGAAATACAGTCTAAAATCAAAAAAATGATGGTCACTATATGGCTGTAACTACTAGAATTGGCAAGATAACTATTGACCCTCCTATGCTAATAGTTGTTGATGACAGCTTGAACTCGAGATGATTAATGTTGAAAAAGTGGTTGAATTTGAAGAGAAGAATATTGATGAGAGTTTGATAGAAACTTGCTGGCTAGGAGCTGTATGAGTGGTAACATTCACGTAAGGCTCCGTGAGAAGGGCGATGGACAGAAATGGCCTTCTTGTACCTCACTCTCGTCTTCAATGGGGTCTTCTCTTTCTTTTTGGAAGATTATGTCAATATGATCTTAATGAGGTGCAGGGATTTGCATCTGACATTCATTGGGCTTCTTTTTTTTGGAGCCTAGGCCCCACCCTTTTTAAGCAATAAACCCTTTTGGTCGAAGACTAGTGGTAGGTGGTCCTGTGGAGCTTTTTGAAAAGGATAGCCTTATGTGTAAGCACATCAATGAACAGTGGACTCCATTTGTTGAAAAAGAGACTGTGGCTAGTAAAAAGAAGGAGAACCAGGTCCCACAAATTTTTTACTCTAATCATACGACCTTCTCCACCTTCCCCTTAATGATTAAAAAAGAAAGCAGAAGAAGATAAATATTATAAGTTTATTTTGATGCTAAAGCAATTATCTGGGAATATCCCGTTAGTTAAGGCACTTGAGAAAATTCCTTGTTACGCCAAGTTTATCAAGGATCTTGTTACAAAAAATAGGACCATATTTTGAGCTTGCTGATAATTTGCACCATTGCAGTGTAATAGCTTCACGGTCTCTTGTGAAGAAAAAGACAGATCGTGGAGCGTTCACCATTCCATACACCATAGGACCTTTCAATTTTGCAATGGCTTTGTCTGACTTGGGTGTTATTATTAATCTTATACCACTAGTAATATTTAGACAGTTTAGGTTAGGAGTACCCAAACCAACTTCGATGAGACTTCTTATGGCGGATCATACTATAAAGAAGCATATGGGTATTTTGTATGATGTTTTAGTCAAGATTGAGTCATTCATCTTTCTAGTTGATTTTGTCATTCTATACTATGAAGTTACTTTTAAGGTCCCCATTATCTTGGGGCTACCATTCCTAGCATCTGGACGAGAATTGAATAATAAAGAAGTGCTATTCAATGTTTCCCAATCAATGAAGCAGCCAAATGACATGCGTGTGATCCCAGTTATTGATACGGTTGATGGGGAGGACCCAACAGTTCCTATTGAGGAGAGACTTGGTGTAGAGTAACTACAAGTGTGATCATGAATTTTGATAGGGATGATATAGGTGAGTATGACAAGATGGTCAGTGGACTCTTTAGTATCGGGATATACACTTATGCTCTAAAAAAGTTAGATTCAGATTTAAAGAATTGGGCAACTCCGCAGGCCAAGCCTTCTATTGCAAAACCTTTTATCTTGGAGCTTAAGACTTTCCCATCCACCTTCGATATGTCTTCTTGGGAGAAAACAATACCCTAGCGATCATTATTGCAACAGATTTTGTCAAATGGCAAGTTGAGGTTAGTATCTGTGTTGAAGAAGTTCAAGAGGGCCATTGGGTGGTCTATTCCTGACATTATTGGTATTCCACTGAGAATCTGCACTCATAAAATCTAGCTCGAGCCTGATTATATTCCTAGTACTGAGTATCAGCATAGGCAGAATCCACTTATGCAAGAGGCAATAAAAAAAATCACCAAGTGGTTTGATGTAGGTGTGGTTTACCCTATTAAAGACAATAAATAGGTAAAATCGGTCCAATATGTGTTGAAGAAGGGTGAAATCATTGTGCTTCCTAATGTAAATAATGATCTTATTCTGATGAGATCAGTCAAAGTATGGCGAGTATTCATAGATTATAGGAAGCTGAATGTGTGGACTCAAAAAGATCATTTGTCGTTTATGGATCAGATGTTAGATTGGCTTGTTGGTAGAGGATGGTATTATTTTTTTGATGATTATTCGTGATATAATAAAAATTTTACTACTCCTAAAGACCAAGAGGAGACTACTTTTATTTGTCCATATGGGACATATTATTTCAAGCGGATGCCTTTCAAATTATGTAATACGCTAACGACCTTTCAGCGTTGGACTATGTCTATCTTCTTAGACATGTTGAAGGACACTATCGAGGTATTCATGGATGATTTTTTGGTTATAGGTGACTCCTTTAATAATTTTTGATCCCATGTGTATAGTGTTTTAAGGATGTGTGAAGACTTTAATTCGGTGCCTGATTGGGAAAAGTGTCACTTTATGGTAAAGGAAGGGATATTGCTCGACCACAAGATTTCAAAGAAAGGGGATCGAAGCTGACAAGGCAAAGATTGAGGTGATTGAAAAGTTGCCTCCACTGGTTTGAATGAAAGGTATTTGAAGCTTTTTAGGGCATGCAGAATTTTATCATGGGTTAATTAAGGAATTCTCTGAAATTTCATATCCCTTAGGAAAATTGTTGGAGAAAAGGTGAAGTTCGCGTTTTATGAGGTATGTCTAAAGGCATTTTAGTGCCTTAAGGAAAAGTTGGTACCAGCCCCTATCATTGTTTCACCCGACTCGTCCATGCCTTTTGAGATAATGTACGATGCTAGTGGAGTGGTATGAGGAGAAGTCCTACGCCAAAGGCATGAAAAAATACTCCATCATATCTATTACATTATCAAGGCATTTAATCCATCTCAAAAAAATTACACTGCAATAGAACAAGAGTTGTTTGTTGTTCTTTTTACTTTTGAGATGTTTAGATGCTACTTGTTTGTCATTAAAGTAATTGTGCACACTAATCATGCAGCTCTTAGGTACCTTGTGGCAAAGAAATATGCAAATCCTAGATAGATTTGGTGGGTACTTCTGTTACAAGAATTGACTTTGAGGTCAAGGACCAAATTTGTACTGAAAACCAAGTGGATGATCACTTGTCACGACTTAGGGAAGAGGCAATTCTAAAATTTAAATATAAGATCAACATTGATGATAACTTTTTAGGTGATCTAGTATTGGCTATATCATAAGACTTCATTCCATGGTTCGCGAATTTTGCTAATTATTTGGTGAGTGATGTAGTGCCTTCAGACTTGTCCTTCCAGCAGCAAAAGAAGTTTATGTTTGATGTGCAGAAATGTTTCTAGGATGATCCACACTTGTTTAATATTTGTGCGGATGGGATTATTCATAGATGTGTGCTTGAGGCCTATATGATAAGTATATTGGAGGCATTTTACTCATCCTCTATTAGGGGTCATCATAATAGCATCCAAACAGCCCATAACACTCTGCAATGTGGGTACTATTAGCCGACCATTCATCAAGATGCTCGATTCTCATGATTATGCAAGGGCATGTTACCAATAACAAAGGTAAGGGGGTATGTCAAGAAAGTATGACCTCCCTCTCTCTTTTATTCTTGTGATTGAGCTATTTGATGTTTGGTGTATTGATTTTATAAGTCCATTTAAAAGAATGAATTGGATGAAGTATATAGTTGGGGTTATTGACTATGTATCCAAGTGGTTGGAGGTCGTTGTGCTACCAAATAATAAAGGCAACAATGTCACATCATTCTTGAAGTGAAACATCCTTTCTAGGTTTGTACACCAAGAGAAATCATTAGTGATGGAGGCTCTCATCTTTGTAATCGATTGTTTCAAGCCCTAATTAAGAAATTTGGTGTGAAGCATATGGTGGATACACCTTATCATCCACAATCTAGTGGGCAGGTTGAGGTCTTCAATCGGGAGATAAAGACAATCCTAGAGAAGGCTGTGAATGCAAATGAACAGATTTGTCTAGGAAGTTGGATGATGCTTTAGGGGCATACTGGAATGGCTTCAAGACCCCCATAGGTATGTCTCCCTATCAACTTATATATGAAAAATCATGTCATCTTATGGTTAAGATTGAGCTCAAGATATGTGGGTGCTCAAGAAGCTGAATTTGAATTAGGGTGATGCCTCTAACTTGAGGCTTGATCAGTTGAATAAGTTAGATGAGTTTTATGTGAAAGCTTATGACAGTTCAGATTATTAAAAAGAGAAGATGAAAATGTATCACGACCGGAATATAAAAAAGAGAGTTTTATCTTGGTGATTTGGAATGCCTGTTTAATTCAAGACTTCACTTGTTTCCTGGCAAGTTGAAGGTTGAATTGATGGGTCCATTTTGAGTGGAGCGTGTGTTCCCATATATTGAAATTGAGCTTGAGAACCATGAAGGTAAATGGTTCAAGGAATATGGTCAGGGTTTGAAGGCATATTTGCGAATGAATAAGGAAATAAATTTAGTTGATATTTGGGCCATTGGTAAATTCTGAGTAACCAAGGTACCTGGGTCGTGTCGTTATGTTAAATCAAGGTCTTTATGGGAGGCAACCCATGGGGGTATCTTAGTGAAGTCTGAGCAATCAAGATACCCACATCGTGCCTTGACGTTAAATCAAGCACTTCTTGGGAGGCAACCCAAGTATTTTCCTTTAGTTTTCATTTTGGATTTTGGTACTGGACTAATGTGCATTAAAGTGTTCAAGCATGGCTTAGATAAGAATCTAAAACATGGTCACAAACAGGGGCCACGAGTCTTGGCACGAGTCGTACATTGATTCAATGACTCGTAGCGCCAATAGTTTTAAGCAAGAGGAATGAACAATTCTCAAAAGTTCCTTTGATGGTTGATTACCACTGAGTACCACAAACCGTAACTTCGTGGCATGGGTATTGGCATTAACCATTCTGACAAGCCCCTGAAAAATAACATTCAGGAGTTCGAACCTACGAGCAAAGGTATGGATTGTGGCATCATACCATGACCCATCCTAAGATCCCAAAGATTCCCAAGTAAGTTTTTGAAACTTGAAGGTATGACCAAGGGCATGATTCATGGTTAACTACCATAACCCATGGGATGAGTCATAGTTTCGACACTTTATTTAAGGTTTAGGACCGACCTAACTCGACCATTTTTTCCCTAATATTTATACCCTACGCAACACCAAACTCTATTTTTTCCCTCTACCCATCTAAACTGAAACTTATCAAAGAATCGATGATTACTCCCTCCTATGGTCAAATATACACACCAACCAACATCAAAAATTTAATCAAGACACTAATCATGTCGAAAATCCTCTACTAATTAAGTCAAAAATCATTCTCAGACCATCCTCTTCACTTCAACAATTTTTAGTAAACAATTCAAGGCTTCTTAACCAAGTGAAATTTGCATACTTATGCCTACTTATCCTATCCTAAAATTAAATAAACACATAATCATGCTAATAAGATAGGAAGAAAAGAGGAAATAATGTGCAGGATTACCTTGGTGGGGTTCTATGCTATAATTTCTATTAAAATTGAGTTTAGTGAGGAGTATAACCTTGCAAAGTGTTGGTATTGTGTTGGTAATGGTGTAAATGATGTTTTTCTAGGGGTGAAGCCTGATTAACCCCAAACAATGTAAAGAAATTGGCAAAAATGATGATATTTACACTGATAAAAGAAGGACAGACTTCACGAGCCAACCTACGACCCATGTTATCTCATAATGGCTCATAGGTTGGGTCGTTGGGCATGTCCACTAATCTTTGATGTAGGTCTAATCAGCACAAACCATCCTACAATCCAAGGTATCTCACCATGAGTCATGGCAAGCAGTCATACTAATTCAAATAGACTTGACAATTTCCAAAAGTAGTAACCATGACCCCAGGAATGGGACATACCTTCTCACCACAACTTTTCCTAAGGGTCGTCCATTTTAATCCTGCATATTTTATTTTGATTTTAGTTTTTGAATCCATGGAACTATTGTATTATCCGCAGGTACCATGGCACCAAATGAAAGCAAGAAACAGTAAGAAGAGGCATCCCAAAAGAGATAGCTTCCAAGCAAAAGCTGAAGGATAAACCAACTAATTCGGAGTCTGAATTCAAAGTTTCTAGTGGTTTTGAGGAGAACTATCAAACCTGCCCTAATGAAAAGTATAAGCCTCAAACTACTAAGTCCAAGGAAAAGTCCATAACTATTGTACGTGTGGCCACTTCGATATAAGCTTCCCAGTCTAAAGATGGAGGAAAATTACTATGTCAAAATGGGAGTGTCTGTAAGGACGAATCAGATGATGAAAGAGAATCTAAAAATGAAGAGTCGAAAGAAGTTTCCAGAGAGGCTAGTGAAAATGCTTTTGGAGAGACTACTGAATATAATACTTCACCACGAGGCCAAAGCACAATCCAATAGGGTGTTCGAGGCACCAAAATCATCTATAATAATGGCCTAACCATCACACAAAAAGGTGAATAAAAAACATAGTATACAAAAAGAACCTCAATTTCTAACTGGGGCAATGAACAGGTTCCCAAAGCTATGGAGGTTGTTTGATAAATATCATCTTGAATGAATGGCAAAGTGTAACACCCCATACATATCCGAACCTATGTTATTACCTTAATATCTATGGAATTATTTACACATGAGATAGTTCGTATATTATTAATGGAAGCTATTGGGCTAAACAAACCTTGTGCAAATGGGCTCAATTTAAGGCCCAAAATTAGGTAAAAGATGGCCTAACAAGAAGGTAATGACCCATTCATATTTTGACCAAGTCAACATCATATTTATTTATCAAAAGTGGCTAAGGATGACAATTAAGCATCTATAAAAGACCCCAAAATCAGATTTTATTCCACAAAAGACATATGCCAAAATCTAGAGTTTTCCACAACATTCTTTCATCTCACAAACCCTAAGGTAACTATCTCCTTGGGAAAGATCACTTCTTTGCAAGTTTGGGTAAGTGTTTAATATTATGGTTCAATATATTATATGCTTAATATGGTGTATAAATCATGTTGGTTATGTTGTCAAAGTGTTGGACAGTTCACTATGTGTAAAACAGTGTACTTTTACTTAATCGGTAAAGGGTTTTGCCTTGTAAACTTGGAAGTGGACTTGTGGTATTGAAGGAAGTGAATTGATGGATTTAATATCAATATTTAATATGTGGTTATGTCCTTAACTTTCTTTCTCTTTGTGTGTAACATTTGGAATTGTTGTTGTGAAATTATACATGGAACCGGTGGCGTATTGAAAGGAAAATGTAGTTTTGGTGATGTTTGTGTGTGTTGTGAAACCATTGCTGTTCATTGGCATCCAAGATGATCTAAAATATCTTAATAGAATCTTAGTTATGATCATGGACCATTCATTACGAAAAAAGACCCTAAAATGACCCCCGAAGGCTAAAACGGGCATCCGCCCTCGCAGGTGGGGCACCTGCGGGCGTAGATGCCAACACAGGTGACCCTGACCAGGCCAATGGTCACCTGCGGATGCACCTCAACCACCTGCGAGCGCAGGTGGCTTCGCAGGCCAGCCCAGAAGTTCGTTTTGCATGTTTTTGCATCTCTTTGACCCCCCAAAGCCCTTATACCCTTGATGGATTCAATTATCAACTTATGGTACCTCTTGAATGACATTAAAGGAGTATCTCAGAGGTATTTTGAGTGGTATCAATTATGTATTATCTTTAATATGTTGTTGTGAAAGGTGTTTACGTGACGTAGTGAGGTAAATATGACACAGTGTTGAAGGGGAAGTGTAACGCATAAACATGGTGTGACATGTTAATTGTTTATGATGTCTTGGTCAATGTGTGGAATGTTATGAGGTTGTTGGTATGTTAACGCAATGAATTGTATCGTAAGGGACGAAGTGATGCTATATAGTAGTCATGTCGCTCATTATCATTTGGTGCACTTATAATGTAGTTAGTTGTTAACGTGAGCTCCATTATGAACTTGTATTGTAGAGTAACACGTAAGGAAGGAGCTATATTATCATAATCACATATAGGAATGTGAATTCATATTGGGAAGATAAGGTATGTAAGGTTACTCTTTTCGAATCCTTCTGCAGCACATATTGTTCACATTGTCATTGTACTTGTTCTATCCCGACATATCAAAGGTATATCATTTCAGGTTGTCTTCTATTGTTATTCACATGTTCCTTATTCATTGACCAATTGTCATTCATGTATCACATAAGTATGGACATTACTCCCAAGTTCCAATAACGTCATGATCCCCAATGTATCAATCTCACAAAAGTAAAGGAAAGAATTAATGCAAAGAAGTAATGAAAGAAGTAATGCATATATGGTTACTTAATGATTATTGAGTACGGGTGACAACCCAAAGGGGTGAAAGCCTAACTGGGGGCAGTCCCGATATTGTTGGATCAGGGGGAAAGCTCAGTGGGGTAAAAGCCAAACTTTATGCCGAACCTACTTCATTGACTTTCGGGTGATAGCAGGGGGAAGCTCAGTGGGGCAAAAGCCTAGCTTGATGCCGAACCTGACAGGGGGCAACCCAAAGGGCCGAACCTACTTTATTTATTTATGGTATATTATATTATTCTCCCACTGATCAGTTGGACCCGGGTTATATTGACAGTCATATATTGACGGATATATATATTATATTGACGGTTATAAATATTGACGGTAATGTACATAAAGGCAAAGAAAGTAATGAATATAAGGTACATGCTCCCACACATACAGAACGATAGTTTATCCATATTGACTATTCTTTTTTCTTGATCTCATTGAAGTTTGTATCTTTTATGCAGTTGCTCATAGCCTTGCATACTCAGTACATTCTTCGTACTGACTCCCTTGGGGGACTTACTTTACTTGCTGCAGGCACAGGTGCTAGTAGACCACCACCGTAGGCTACGAGTCATCTGCAAAACATTGGTGAGCTCCAGTTGGTTCGGGGCTTTTCGAGTCACATATGTACATTATTTTTGTATTGTAATTGTGGTATAAAGCGGGGACTTGTCCCGACTGTAGGTTGGTTATGTACATGTATCTGTTAGAGGTTTTGTAGACCTATGTAGGAAGATGAATGTAAGAGATGCATGTCCACTTTGACTTGATGGCCCTAACGGCCAAGTTTCATATATTATATATGTTTTTCATGACTTACGCCTTTAGTATTTATTAGTTACATGGGATAGAATGATATTCATACGAAAACATGCATATGAGTGTGCATGGATAACGATTGGTTCTCTCGAGGCTTCACAGCTTTGGGTGCTAGTCCGCCTCAATGGGATTTGGGGTGTGACACAAAGACTCCGGAGAAGCATAGTCCTGAAATTGATTGGGAATTTTATGCCAACTACAGGACAATACTGGAAAGAAAAACTCCAAAAGGGGGAAATATGAAGAAGAAACCAAGACTATAAAGTGTGATGCGTTGGGGTAGAGTAGCTGATATTTTTGAGTAGATCATCTCGCAGTTCCTATTTGGTCAAGACTTTGAGGCCCCATTTTGACCTCAGATTATGACTATAGAATGGAGGCATTGAAGAAAGTGAAGCAGCTGAATATTGATGATAAACAAATGCACTTTAATTTCATAGTGAATAACATAAATAAATAAAAAGGTAGTTGATTGGGTGATATTTGCAAGCAAATCACAAAGGACACTTTGAAATTCCTTACAACAACTTGTTAGACATTAGTTCAGAATCGGCTGGCACCGATTGGTAATGGCAATATGTTGAGTGTAGACAGGGCAGGTTTGGTGGAATGTATGATGTCAAGGTATGAGCTAAATATCCCAAGGATTATAGCTAAGGATATTTGAGAGCGGGCCCTCTTAGTTAGTACTAGCATCCCATTCCCTAGTCATACATTTTAGTTATGTTGGGAGTCTCAGCGGTTACTTTTGCTAGATTTGGACCGCATGATTATGGTAGCAAAGATGACCGACAGTATGTTGATTAAAAATGAGATGAACTCAGTAGCCAGAATTTAGGGACAGACGGTAGTCTTGGGTCCAAGGATAGGTGAGAAAGATGCACATGTTGATCTGAGTGTTAATATTTTGGCTATGTATCACAACCACTCCTTGTGCCACCACAAACACTTCTACTCAGCCATCATCAGTCCTTTGTAGTGCACTTCAACCTACAACTACAGGTTATGTCCTGGTACCCTAAATATTTTTGTAAAAAATGGCCAAATGGTTGGCTATTGTAGAAGTGAACATAGATAAGCTAAATGAGCCAGTTAATCCATAGGTACAAGATGAAGTCAGTGATGTTGTACGGGGTATATAAACCAGATTAGATAGATTCGAGGCACGCTTTATTGATAGGCTATTGGAAATTCAGTCATCAAACTTAATTGGGATTATGGATGAGCATACTTTACCGATGGAAGCAGTTACTGTGTTGTCCTCTAAATAGACTCCTGCGGTGCGGCCATTTGCCATCCATGTGATTGTGTAATGACCCTCTAGGTTATTTTCTCTATTTCCACATGTTTTTTGTATTTTATGCTTTTCTATAATGGCTACAAGTCATTTATGACTTATTGGGACTGGTAGTTTAGTTCCAGGGCAGTATAGTTGGGTTTTAAACCCATTTCCCTATTTTTGAGCTTTTGAAGTTGAGAAATTGGTCATTGGATAAAAATTCAGGTAAACATCCTCGGATGATCATTCTGGCAGTTCCCTTAGCTCCAGAAAATAGACTTTAGGCTAGGAGGACCCTTGGTTAAGGTTCTGAGGCTTCTGGGCTTGTTTTGGACTATTGGGTGGACTTTGGTAATAATGGAACAGTGGGTGTGGGGCCTAAATTCTATTAAAATGACATTGTATAAGAATTTTAATGGTTTCGTTAATTCTGAAATGTTGAATTTGGTAGGGTAGCATAGTTCATTTACATGCACACGGTTCTAAACAAATCATGAGCACCCGGTCAAAGTCCATTAGTACTTAGCCAAAATTTCTGGTGCCAAGTGTTGGTGCAATAGCTTAAGCTGCCTGGGGACCGCTTCAGCGGTAGCTGCTTTAGCGGTCTAGGAAAACTTTAGCAGTGGCTGGCCAGCTGAGGCATGGTCGATTAAGATCCCTGGTCGCAGCTTTAGTGGTGATCGTTTAAGCAGACACTATTGAGTTTATATATATATATATATATATGTCTTTTTTCTCAAATTTCAGCTCAATTCCTAAGTGTTTTTCCTCCATTCTTGATGTTGGGAGCTCTAAAATTAGTGATAATTGACAAATTAGAGCTGGGATTCAGTTGGGACAATTAAAGTGACTTTTTCCTCTTTAATATCCAATAAGTTTCCAGCTCAAATCTCCATTTAATTCTCAAAATTAATTCTTGATTTTCTTAACTTGTGAGGCTGTCTTGGGCTTTAATTTAGGCTCCCGTTGAGCTCAAATTTTGAGCACACATTCCGTGTCCATTGAGAGACTTCGTGACAGAATCAATTTTTGAATTCTAATAATGGGCCCCGTAGGCCTCGTTTTGACCTGATTTTTGGCTCGGAGTTTTATATTGCAGTATAGGACTCATTTTACTCGTATTATTATGTATATTATGATTTTTGTAGCGGAACATCATTCAAAGATTGTGATGTGGAGATGAGTAGTTTATGGATAGTTTGAGACTATAGTTTTGTTATGAGGTAGGCTACGATCTATTCTTTTCTATGAGATTGTGTATTGTATATATATGATTCTAGGTGGGGGTTATAGATAGGTTTAAGGCTATCTATTTCCTTATATCAGTATTTTACTTGTTTAAGGGATTTTAGAATAGAATTGTAGCTTAAGCCCTAGCCTATAATACTTGATATACCTATAGGGTCGATTACATACTTGCATGACCTTAAGTTGAGATTAGGGACCCATTGTATAAGACTTGTGGTACTACATATTGATATGGGCGATATTCTTCAGTTAAACCCTTCTTGTAGCTTGAGGCCCTTGTTTACCTTAGCTTTTTGAGTTTGATATTGATAGTCTTTTATTCTGTATATTTTTGGGCCCGAGCCTTGGTTACTAGACCCGTTGGATACCAAGTTAGTACCCTATGCTTTAAAAAACTCGTGGCTTAGTTTATAGACTTTTAGACGCCTACGTTACTATTGTTTTGATACTGGTGATGGCATGCATACATTTACAAACACTCATACTTATTTAGTGGTACAATTCTAACTAAAACCTTGGTTACATGGCAGTCATATAGCTCATTGTCGTCTTGTACACTTGTACGGTAACTAGTTGTTAACGTAAACTCCGTTATGTACTTGTATTGTCGAGTGAAACGAAAGGAAGGAGCTAGACTATGGTATTCATATATAGGATTCTTTATTCATACTTGGAAGTGAAGGTATGTAAGGTTACTGTTTCCGTATCCTTCTGAGCACATAGTATTCACATTGACTTAGTATTCACTGAAATTGGATCGCGGTCTTCTTCTACTTTTCCAGCTCCAGAAGAGCCAAGAGGTAGAGAAGTACCCGCAGAACCACCAATGAATGCTACTGACCAGGATCTAAGAAATGTAGTGCATATGTTGACTCAGCTAGTTGCGGCACAAATTCAAGGACGAGCCTGTCCAATGACAAATGAGGATGATGTGGCTAGAGTGGCGAGTCGCAGGACACAGGACTTTCTAAAATTAGACCCTCCGATATTCACTGGATCTGATCCGAAAGCAGATCCACAGGACTTCGTGGATCAAATCCCGAGGGCTCTAGTAGTTATGCACGTGACTGGTGTTGAAACTGTTGAACTTGCGGCCTATAGATTGAAAGGTGAAGCTATATTGTTGTATGAAGACTGGAAAAGATCGAGGGGTATTGATGCACTTCCGGCTGGTTGGGAAGAATTTAAAATGGCATTCCTTGATCACTACCTCCCATATGAGATTCAGGAGGCATGTGCAGATTAGTTTCTAAATCTACGTCAAGGGAACATGAGTGTTAGAGAATATAGTCTTCGGTTTAATTCCTTGGCTCGATATGCTCTGAATGTAGTAGCCACAATGACAGACAGAGTCCATCGATATATGGACAGATTAGAGCCATATTTGGTAATGGACTACACCATTGCAGCCTTGAAAAAAGATATGGACATAGCCATAATACAGGCCTTCGCACAGAAAATGGAAGATCAGAGACAGAGAAGGAGGGTACATGAATCTGACAGAGGACAGTCCAAAAGAGCTAGACCTATGGGACGGTCTATGGTGTCCAAAGGAGAATCTAGGCCTCGGATGTTTCCTAGACCGTCTAGATCCTTATTCTCTTATTCCACAGTAGGCACTCAAGCTTAATTTCGATGGTTTAGAGGTAGTCAATTTGGGCAGAGTAGTGGAATTCACGGATCACAGAAAGCAGGATTTTCTCGTCAGCAGTGTCAGCACTGCGGGTGTACTCATTTAGGTACATGCCGGTTTGGGACGAATGCTAGTTTAGTGTGCGTGCTTTGCATGTGTGTCTCATGTCAACTAATAACAAATATATGCACCTCTAAATTACGATTGTACTCAAATTATGAGCACATTGTGTGGGTTAAAACAACAGGCCCCGTGCGAAATTAACATACATATGATCAATATAAAAATTTTTAAGAATAAAATTATTGAGAGAATAGTTTTTCTCTAAACAAACGAAATCTTGTTTAATAAATAAAATTATGATTAAGCTTAAAAAATTATGATATAACTCAATTAAAATACTAAATAATTTTTATAGGTATATTATTATTAATATTTAATATATAAAATTTTAGTTAAATTCAAATTCTTAAATGTTAGAAAAGCAATTAAAATATTATTTTCTCAATGTGAATTTTTTTTTAAAAGGATTAAAAAAATATATATCTACACAAACACAAAATCTTGACATAATGTGCATAATATCTACACAAACTCAAATTCAAGTTGGTAGTTGTCACAACCTTGTCACATTCTCGGAAACCTCAAACCCACTCATAGGACGCTCTACCCCTTCCGAAAATTTGTTCATGGTACTAACCCCATTACACTGCTTACAAATCCACTTTCCCCACAATTTACAATTTTCTTCCATTAAATTATTAGACTCTGAAAACTTTAGAGAAAGAGAGGTATTTAAATACAAAAATGTAATAGAAAACAAGAACGATAACAATATCTCACAACAAAATAAGTTGAGATTGGCTAGATGAATGTATACTTGTTAGATTGCTCAGATCATATCAAATCAATATTATAAGAGATTAAAAAAATTAAATGAATTAACATGCCTACAAACATAGAAGAAAGCATGAGAGAATTTCCAGCTTACTACTTCTTGGGTTTGACCTGAACATGATGAACAAAGAGGATCTCAGCCTATTGCGAGTTGTAACTATTGTCGGTCGTTGTTTCAATCACTAAAGTGCAAAAAAGTTCATTTGATATCCCTTGTTGTCCATTAAAGATGCCAGCAACCTACACAAAAAGGAGAAAACAAATTAGAGTACTACTCTTGAATAGTTACAAATACGTACAAAAGCAATAATAATGATATAATAATTAGATTAAAAAGGTTAAAAAAAATTTTTATATCAAAGATGTTATTTCACAAACAATACAAGTATACAACCATCAGCATTAGACGACCAAACTGTATGACTTCATCACTTGTAGGTGGTCCAACAGGTAATCATCCCCAATGAATAATTTTTATACTCAAAATATAGATAAATACCATACCCCACAATTTCCAAACCAATAAGGATCAACAAGAAGTTCAATAGCTTCAACAAACACTCAAAAAAACCTTTGCACGCTATTCTCTACGGTTCCTTGAAGAAACCCTTAAACAAACCACAACTCCTTTTGAAATTTCTAGAAAACTTGACATAAAACTTCGATATATTTAGGAAGACCAAAACTTCCCATACATTAATTATAATCAATATTTAATTTTCACGACCTAATTTCTCAAGTCATGATGGCGCCTTCTTTAACCCACCAGTGGGTAAGTCAAACCATAGCACGAAACGGCAAGTAACGGACTAACCAGTCAAAGATAAGAAAATAAAGGAAATAGGCATACAATGGAAATACTAAGCAACAAAAAGTAGTGGTATATATAAATATGAACATACTATACAATATAGGGAGGAGGAAAAAATATACAAAATGAGTTTCCCCCACGACCTGGTAAGGTCAGTATAAGATCCACTATACCAAAATAGAGTACTAGACAATGTCAAATATACATCATAGTCTCAGAATATACAAATAAGACTATCCAAAAACATCAGAAGGAGGAGGATCAGCTTCGGACTCTTAAAGCGCACTATATCTCCGAACAGTAGCACAACCTAAGGATGTCGTTAGCGGCAGTGACTCATACTAGGATCTACATTACGGAAAGAGATGCAGAAGTGCAGTATGAGTAAAAAAAACAATGGGTACTCAGTAAGCATCATAGGCTGACTGAGCTAAATTACAGTAATAGCAGGAATAAAATGCGAGGATGTAAGCTAAAGTCAGTCATAAAGGCAGAAATAGAAATAATAGACTATACCACGCTGATGCAATATATATGATAAATAACTTGAAAGAAGAAATAAAAATCTACATATAACCTAACTAGACTTTCATAAGCCCAGAAGGCACAAACAAGAAAAAATAAAACAAACCGGAGACCCCAAAGGTACGGTGGATACAAGAAAAGAGTAACACTAATATAAGGACGGAATAACAATAATAATGAATGTAAAATGAGCCAACGTGTGATAAAGTACCTGATACTCCTTTTCGGCCATAATCCTAAGTATTACTGGTATACTGCTCTATACCGAATTTCCAACCCCAAAGCAGTAACCATAAGAATAATAAATATCAAACTTGAACTGGAATAAGAGGATGATGTAATAATAGTAAAATATCAAACTTGAACTAGAACTGATAAGTAATAACAATGATGCTACTAAATGCCTGACTTGAATCTAAACTGATAAATATGCTAAAAGTAACAATGTTCTAGGAATATAACTCCACTTAGGTCTAATCAGACATAAACTCCAAAGTCAAGCGGTAAAGTCTTTTAAGGCAATACAGGCTCTAATTTCTAGGCTAAAGGGTGCACTTTAAGGCCAAATACTACCCTACCCGAGGTAACAAAGCTAAATAGTCTCATTAAAATGACTAGGTCAACCTAAAACTTAAGGATTATTCTAAGGATGTGGATAAAAGTTATTATAGGTCAACAAGGAGCTATTTTAAGCATTTTACCTTAAAAATGGATGGTGGGGCCCACTACTAGACTCGTAAATCCAACCTAAGGTAAGCACCTACCAAAAACCTAGGCTAAGGCTTCTCGATCCCATTCCAAGGCACTAAATTAACTAAGACTAGTACTAAGGTATAATTATAGACTAATATAATGGGAAAACGGGGCCGAATTCTACAAAAAAGAGCCCCTAATCGACTAATTAAGGCAATTGATGCTAAAATAACAACCTAGCCATAAGTACCCACCCATAGCTAGCACAGTATCCTAATAATACTGAAATAAAGCAATGTCTAGAAGAAGGGTAAGCCTAGTCTAACTGGACGCTGTCAAAAGCATGTATAATCCTCTACTCCAGAGCTTTCCACTTTCTAGAAGACTCTTACCACTGCCATGCTATCAAAACAATGTTCTACAAGTCAAGATGAGAATATTAATACCCATATTGCATATTAAAGTTTCAGATAAGAAATGGACTAAAAATCCCACGTGGAGCCTACTTGCGGAATCATGAAATTTAAATCGTCACATCATCTCTCTCAGCTCAAGGACCATTTGCCCATAAAAATGAACATAATTTGAGCTCCCATCAATCTCAAAAAAGTAAAAACATACTCGAAGAAATAAGAATAAAAAAAAGATAATTTAGCCGATTTTGAATAGAGAACTTATGAGAAAACGATGATAAAATGATCACAAGGCCACTTCCAACTTGAGCCCAGCTTCAATTAATGATTTTCCATGAGTTTTTGATCTCTCAATAGCTCTAATGGTGTTTTACACTTAGTGAAATAAAGTTCATTTTTTGGGGATGAAAGAAATATTTATAACAAACCAGCAATGGCCGATTGAGCGGTTAAATGACCGCTAAAGCGGTCACCCCAAAATCGGTAGGGTGGACGCTAAATCCACCCAGCCTCAGCTGGCCAACCACCGCTAAATCTATCATGAGATGCTAAATTGGCTACCTTAAATCCATCATAAGTTGCTCAATCAGCTACCACTAAATTTGTCATATTGGCTATTGCAAAATCCATCATGAGTCGCTAAATATGATGCACCAGTAACTTAGGCACCAACAATTTCTAATCCCAACGAACTCCAATAGAGTGCACGGGATTCGTTTGAAACCCCATGCATACGAACGAACTATGCTACCCTAACAAATTCGATATTTTGGACGCAACAAAAATTTAAAAATTTCCATCCAAGGTCATTTTGACAAAATATGGGTCCCACAGTCAAGGTTCTAGTTTACACCAAAATCCACCCAACATCCCAAAATAAGTCTGAAAGCCTCAGTACCCGAACCAAGGTCCCTCTATCCTAAAATCAACATTTTGAAGGTAACGAAACCATCAGAATTGGTATCCGAGGCTGTTTAACTCATGTTTTGGCCCGAGACCATATTCTTAACTTGAAAAGCTCTAAAGTAAGAAAATGGCTCTAAAAACCAAATGAACTTTGCAGTAATCGAACTGTCAGTCACAGCAGGTAATAAATAACTTGGGGCAGCTATGGAAAGTCTCTAAATGCACAAAAAGCATGAAAGCATAGGCAATGACCTAGAGGGTCATTATATTAATATTATAGTAATTTGTGAAAAATAGTAAAAAGACTATTTTGTCTATTGCAGACACTTTTAATAAAGGGAAAAAAGTTCAAATCACTTTTCTAAGGGTCTTCACGCTTTTAATATAATGTAGAAATATATATATATATATATATATATATATATATATATATATATATATATATAGAGAGAGAGAGAGAGAGAGAGAGAGAGTTATGCTTGCATTTGCATACTCATACATCATTCACATGGAAAATTTTGGATTTGAGGAAAAACACTAATTTTCTATTTTAAATGAAACATTGTGCCACATTTTACTAAATCTGGGGTAAATTTTTGGAGCATACCATTGTTTTTTATGTACAGGGTAGGACCTCAAACTGTGCCATCATGACTTGGTTACTTGTACAATTCAAGGAGAGATTCTGGGCTGCTCGAGGTAACATTTTGAGTCTCATTGACTTTGTCCAAGGTGAGATACAGAGCGACCTGAGGGATGATTTCGGGACTCATGGATACGTTCGAGGTGTGATTCTTGGTGGCTCAAGGTATGATTTTGGGTTTCAATGCATTGGCCACATATTACATTGTATCATCCCAAACTCCATAGCATCATATATATATACATACACTAGTGTCATTCGGCCCGTGCTAAGCCCAGGCCCAAAACTAATGTCAAAATTTAATTTGTAATTATTATTTTTTTATGCCCTTATGTGCCGAGGGAGTAAGAGAGTACTCCTTTTTTTACTATTTTGTTGCTCAAATAGCCATGTGACAATGATAAATTCAAGTGCATTGAGGTGGACACAAACAATTAACGGATCCTAAAATTTTAGATAAGTTGTTTTGTATTCATTGGAGATGCGAGGCAACATTAAGTAATGGTTGTTGACCTTTTTGTAACAATTCAAAATAGTGATTAACTCAGTAGAGAAAAGCTTTAAAATGCCTGAAATAACACTATAAGTATAATATTGTGTGTATATCATTATTGTTGTCACATTTTCTACGTGTAAAATTTATATTTTATATTTGTCTCTTAAGCTCAATCAGCCTATGATGGCAACTAAGTACTTGTGCTTTGTACTCATGTTGTACTTCTACATATTTTTTTGATATAGATCCTGGGTTGAATTGTCCTTGATGATTCTACTCGTTCGGTTGGTCATATTTCTTGAATTTAAGCTCCTGGAATACTGAGGCTTATCCATTTCCTTCTTGAATTTATTATCTATAATTGGTATTTTTGGATAGACTTGTACTAGACTAGTACCTACTCTGGTATCTTAGTAGCTTTTATACTGGTGACACCATGTCCGGGGATGGCTATCTTGTACATTTTATATTCTTTCGCTTTTTGAGGGCACTTTTATATGTGTTTATGTATATAGTTGGCCCATTTATCTAATTTTCCTTCTTTATTTGTTCATTAGCTTGTTACTTACTGTATACAGATATGGGACTTGTCTTACCAACTGGGGTTATAGAAGGTTCCATCATTGCCCAATTTGGGGTCTTGACATATGTTCAATGGAAACACTAACTCATCATATGTTTCCTCCAGTGTTTGTCCACCTGTAGGTGAATCAAAAACTATTTAGAGTGAATATCTAAACTTTCAATGAAAGTATATGCTAAAACATCTTGGGTCTGACGGAGATGGGGACAACTTAGTAGCAACATTTTAAAATGTTTTCAAGCTTAGGGTAAGCATTCTCATTTTTGTTAACCCTAAATCTCACTTCTTAATTTGTCCATATTCCTAAATTAAAAGAACCTTTTAATGAGTTTTTAGGCTAAGTCAGTCCTTGAAGTGATAGAATTTTAAGCTCATCTTTTAGCCATCCCTTGGCTTTCTCTAGTAACGAAAATGGGAACAACATAAGCCTCACACAATTTGATGAGACTCCCTCTATAATGTAGGTATCAACAATCTCTAAGAAATTTAGGCGATGCACCTACTAGTAATCATATGGTAGGCCTGTAAATTATCGACTCGAGTTTAATAGTTGCACCAAATTTTGTTTCAAGTTTCATATTTGACAATACATGAGGTTACATTATTGATGAGTGGAACTGCCACTTTTTGAATTGCAACTGAGGTCGAGGTTCGATTTGTTGCTACTTCATCTTCCATTATTGTAGGTGACTAGTTTCTCTGTCCTTGCAAAAAAGATTGTTTCGTTAAACTTTTATGGAAGTACTTTCAGGTTTCGATTGGAATTGTTTTATCCTCTTTTCAATTTAGGAATGGTTAGCTTAGCTATCAAAATTTCACATAACCTTGTAACCTACAATAACAGCTAAGATCAATTGTTAACATTTACAAAAACAAAAGCAATAGCAAAATCAAACTTGTAAATACTTTAAGTCCTAAGAAAGGGCGCCAAACACTTGTTGCCTTCCAATGCATACATAAGTGTGCATGGTCACAAGTAATTGTAGTGACCCAAATTGTCGTTACAATGAATGATGGAGTAAAATTTGCACTTAGACTTCCCTTAGCCAATTTTTGAGAAATTTAGGGCTAGTCTGAGATAGGACGACATTAGAGGGGGTATTAATCAAATGAAATCTGGTAATAATATGATGGTTGGTTGTGATGTTTGGTGTAATAGCTAGATACATAACGAGTTTAGGAAGTTGTATCAATTTCTGGCACTAGAAATGGAGTTGTAGAACTCTGGTTATAGAGTTGTCACGACACACTTTTGGAGTCATGATGACACCTACTTTAACCCGCTAGTAGGTAAGCCAAATCGTAGCCCAGAACGACAAGTAATGGGTCAATTAGTCGAAGGTAAAGTAAATACCAAAAAATAAGCATACAATAAGCTTGTAAGCAATATAAATAAGAATAGGACAATATAAATGTCAAATGGAAAAGAGGAAGAACAAAAGAAATATCCCACGACCTAGTAAAGCCGGTACAAGAGCCACTAAATACAAAATAAGAGTACTGAATAGTATCAATATACCAAAATTCATGATAACTAAAGACTGTAAAAAAGTAAACAAAGGAGAGGGGATCAGCTCTGTCTCTGTAAGCTCACCCTATCTCCGAATCCTAAGGGCATCTAGATAGAACGTCAGCGACAGCAACTTGTACTCGGATCTGCATCAGAAAAGATGTAGAAGTGTAGTATAAGTACTAAAACAATGGGTACTCAGTAGACATCATTGGCCAACTGAGCTAAATCATAGTAAAAGTATAATAGAATGCTAGAATGTAAACTAAGTCAAGGAATAAAGGGGCAAACCTAAAATAATGCTCCAGCTGACAGATAATAAATAACAATATAAATAATATTGAAAGGAAGGCAAGCTAACTATAGCCTTAATGGGGGGCCATAAGCCTAGAAGGTGCAAGAGAGAAGATTAATCCAAACAAGCCCCCATAAGTCTACTGGATACAATCAAGAGGAGAACCATAGACACTAATAATCTTAAAGTAACCAACAATTGATTCCATATCCGTGAATCCTTTTGTACCATGCAATGCCAAACTCGAACTAGATCCGTAATATATAAGTGAACCATAAAGTACCGGACTTGAACCGAACTATAGTATCATATATGTCGGACTTGAACTGAGAATTAGTACCATATGCTAATAGTAGTTACTGGAATCGAACCAGTCTTTAAAGTAAATACAAGGTTACAAGTCTAGTTGGAAGTTGGAAAGATGTCCAAGTCACAATAAGTTCAAAGAAGATACATAAGATGACGAAAGAAGGCCTCCTAGGTCTATAAGGAGCTAATTAGGAAAATTGACCTAAAAGAGGGCCGGCGTGGCCCCCTACTAAACCCAAAAGTCCATACTAAGGAAATTTCTACCCCAAAATTAGACTAAGGCTCAAGGTATTAGATGAGTCTAAACAATTCCTAAGGCAATAACTAAATCCAAGGGAATGGTGAATGGGTCAATTCTACTTAAAAATGGCTCTCTTATAAGCTACATATTCCATATTTTGCTAAGCATACAACCGAGCAATAAATTCCAACCCAACTCTAACATAATACTATACTAATACCACAATAGAGCTCAATCTATGAGAAAAGCAAGTCTAACCTACCTGGATGCCGACGAAGCCTGAGAAAGTCCACTAAATTGGCGATTTTCCCTTTCGAGAAGCCTCCGCATGATGCAACGTTATCAAAAAATGATCTACACATTAATATGAGATTAACAATACTCAAATTGCATATGAATGCTTCGGGTCCAAAATCAAGCTAAAAATCCCTTATGGGGCCCGCTTACAAAATCACAACTTTAAAACCGTCAAAACGTCCCTCTAAGCTCAAGGATCATTTACCCTCAAAAATGGGTAAATTCCGAGCACAAACTAACCCAAAGCCAGTCTGTAAAGTAAACTAGGGATTCGGGTTTTTAATTGGAAATTAACCATGAAATTAGTGGGAACTCACAGAAATATCGATGAGGAAGTGCTCAAAATGACATCCCCAACTCACCACAAATACTCAATGATCAAACTCTTTTCTCCACACTATCTCTAGGGTTTTATGGCTTTGGACTTGGAGAAAATTGAATTAAAATAAAGTAAAAGAGCATTTATAGAACCAGCGATGACCACTTTAATGGCCATTTGACTGCTTAAGAGGTCGTAGCTAAAGCAAAAAACCGTCGCTTAAGCAGCAAAGCCTCAAAGGCCGGCCTCCGCTAAAGCTGTCGAGTATTGCCTAAGCGACCCCCGCTAAAGCGGTGAGGCTCCAGTTAAGCGGCTAGGTGGGGACTAGGGCTGGTCGCTAAAGCAGTTTCATGACCGTTAAAGCGACCTCCACATAAGCGACCAAAGGTCAGCTTAAATGGCTGCACCAGCTGAGTCTAGGCACTAGCACTTAGCAAATTTTGCTAAGTTTTGACCGGACCCTCGGGATTGTTTGAAAGCCCATGAATGCAAATGAACTATGGTACCCTACTAAATTTGACATTCCAGACTCAATGGTTCCATCAAAATTTCTATCCAAGGTCGTTAAGATGATATATGGGTCCCACACCCAAAATCAATTTTAACCAATTTCCACCCAATAGCACAAAATGAGTTCGGAAGCCTAAAATTTTCATTCTAGAGCTATTGGAACTATTAGAATTGGCATACAGGGTCCTTTATGTGAGGTTTAGGCCTAATACCCAAATTTGAACAGCGAAGACTTCTAACTAGGGAATTGGCTCTAAAAACCAAATGAACTGTCCGGTAACCGAACTATCGGATCTAGCAAGTCATAAATGACTTGGGGAAGCTATGGGAAAGCTCTAAATATTGAAATAGTATGGAAATGTAGAAAATGACCTAGAGGGTCATTACAATATCCACTACTAATAGGATTTTCATCCGCAAAAGTAAAGAATCAAAATATACCTGAAGGCTCAAATAGGTGGGGATACTGGGCGTGCATCTCACTGTAGATCTCCCAGGTAGCCTCCTCTACTGGACGGTGCCCCCACTAGCCCTTAACTACTGGAATCTCTATAGAGTGTAATCATTTCACATCCCTGGCTAGTATAAATATTGGCTCCTCTACGAATTTCAACTGGTCGTCCAACTAAATTGAGTTCTACCGAAACACGTGTGACTCAACCAGAATGTAGAGCTGCCACATGGATACATGGAAAACTGGGTGAACAACTCAAAAATCAGGGGGTAAGGCTAACTCATAAGCTACCTCTCCAATGGTCTGAAGTATCTCAAATGTCCTATTAAACTTGGGGCTAAGCTTGCCCGTCCTCCCTAACCTAATCATACCCTTCATGGGCAATACTCAAAGAAAGACTCGCTGATACAAGATCAAGTCCACAACACACAAATAGGCACAACCAGCCACGAAAATCAGCCAACCAAGAACAAGAGAATCCAACAAACACAAGATTTAACAAGTTGAACACAATGCTAGTGAATCGAAAGAGCCCCACCCGGCTTCACTAGACTTCAAGATCTCAAAGACAACAACAACAAGATAATAAAAGATAGATAACTTGACATATAATATTAAAGAGACTAAGAACTCTAACATCAAGAAAGGACCCTAAGACTATTGAATATAAACACCAAGTTCTTACATAGACCAAGAGGAGCTCAATGACCTCAAGATCCTTGTTTCTAGCCAAGATACAACATAAGTATCCCTCTCCTTTGTGGACTGTTTTGAGAGAGAAAGAGAGCCCTAAGTGTTACAAGTCTTGTGATTCAAATGTCAAAATGGAAGACCACTCAAAATAACCCTAATGTGTTCTATTTATATTACAAGGTAAAATGAAGCCAAAAGACTAGTATGCCCTTCTCCAATCAGCCGCCCCCTTGGAGTGTAAGTTTATTACACTCCAAGGTCCCACTTCACACTTAAAACATTTAGATCCTTTGGGGGTTCAATGACTAACTCACACACGGCCATTTGCATGAATAAGGCTTGGAGTTTTTGTAACTCCCGAGCTTGGCTTCGTGTGAAAGGTCGTGTACTTGTGGAGCTTGTCCCACCCATATCATCCTCTCCATCTTGAGAGGAATTTGACCTCAAATTCAGCATTTGGTCATCGTCCACCGCACTCATGAGAGAGAGATCACAAACGTTAAAAGTGTGGTGCACTTGATATTCCGGTGGAAGGTCAATCTTGTAGGCATTGTCATTGATCTTCTCAAGTACTTGGAAAGGCCCGTCACCCCTAGGCATCAATTTGGACTTTCTTTGAGATGGAAATCGATCCTTCCGAAGATGCACCCACACCCAGTCTCCCGGTTCAAGAATGAATTCCTTTCTTCCCTTGTTTGCCCTCCTTGCCATGTCTTGGTTTTTCTTCTCAAGTTGAAGCCGCACCTTCTCATGTAACTTCTTCATAGAATCTGCCCGCTTGCTTCCATCTAAGCTAATCATGAGATCACTTGGCAAAGGCGTTAAATCCAAAGGGGTGAGGGGGTTGAGTCCGTATACACACTCAAAGGGAGTCATTCCCGTACTTGAGTGTATGACACGGTTATAGGCAAACTCAATCAATGGCAAGTGCTCTTCCCAAGAAGTCATTTTTCCCTTGACCATGGAACATAGCATAGCACCCAAAGTCCTATTTACTACTTCCGTTTGTCCATCGGTTTGTGGGTGGCAAGATGTAGAGAATAACAACTTGGTACCAAGCCTACCCCACATAAACTTCCAAAAGTGGCTTAGGAATTTAGAGTCCCTATCACTCACAATGGTCCTCGGGACACCATGCAATCTAACAACATTATCAACAAATAACGAGGCCACGCTAGGGGCATCATCACACTTAGAGCAAGAAATAAAGTGCGCCATTTTAGAAAACCGGTCGACTACAACAAAAATACTATCCCGACCTCGTCGATCCCTTGGCAGCCCCAACACAAAGTCCATAGATATATCAAGCCAAGGACGTAGAGGAGTGGGCAGCGGGGTGTACAACCCGTGAGGGAGGAGCCGAGATTTAACTCTCTTGCATTCTACACATTGGCCACAAATCCTAGCCACATCCTTGCGCATTTTGGGCCAATAGAATTGCTCCTCCAATATTCTGAGGGTCTTTTAGACCCCAAAATGACCCATTAGACCGCCATCATGTGCTTCCCTCACAAACAACTCTCTCCAAGAGCTAGAAGGCACACACAATCGTCTACCTTTAAATAAGTAACCATCAAACTTGGCATAGGAATTTGAACCCCTAGCCGATTCCCACTTGTCCCTACCCAAGTCTTCGCATTCCCTAAAGATAGGAGCAAAGTGAGGGTCCTTGGGATACAACTCTTTTAAACTCTCAAAACCCATTAATTTTGTTGACAAAGTGGACACAAGCACATGTTTTCTAGACAAAGCATCGGCTACAACATTGTCCTTACCCCTTTTGTATTGGATAACATAAGGGAAGGTCTCAAGGAACTCAATCCATTTGGCATGCCGTTTATTAAGCTTGTCTTAGGCCCGAAGATGCTTTAAGGATTCATGGTCCGTTCGGATCACGAACTCCTTAGGCCATAAGTAGTGTTGCCAAGTGGCCAAGGCTCTAATCAAGGCATACAACTCTAAATCATACGTGGAGTAGTTTAGAGTTGCTCCTTTGAGCTTTTCGCTAAAATAAGCAATGGGTTTCAATTCTTGCATCAAAACAGCCCCTATGCCTACTTTACTCGCATCGCACTCGACCTCGAAGGTCTTATCAAAGTTGGGCAATTGCAACAAGGGTGCGGAGATGAGCATCGCTTTCAAGGCTTCAAATTCCTTAGCTTGCTCGACACCCCACTTGAAGGGTTGTTCTTTCCGAATGACCTCGGTCAAGGGGGATGCTATGGTGCTAAATCCTTTGACAAACCTTCTATAAAAACTAGCCAACCCGTGGAAGCTTCTTACTTCTCCAACGGTTTGTGGGGTTGGCCAATTTTTGATAGCATTTATCTTGGATTCATCCACTTCGACCCCTCTTGAACTAACAACAAAACCCAAGAAAATAACTTCATTAACGCCAAAAGAGTACTTTTCCAGATTTGCATACAATTTTTCCTTTCTAAGGACATCAAGCACACATTGTAAATGCATCACATGCTCTTCTAAAGACTTACTATACACCAAGACATCATCAAAGTAGACAACAACAAACTTTACAATAAATGGCCTCATCACATGATTCATTAGCCTCATAAAAGTACTTGGAGCATTTGTTAGGCCGAATGGCATAACCATCCATTCATAGAGACCAAACTTGGTCTTGAAGGCGGTTTTCCATTCATCACCGGGTTGCATTCTTATTTGGTGATAGCCACTCCTTAAATTAATCTTGGAAAACAAACATGAACCATTCAACTCATCTAGCATATCATCTAACCGAGGAATAGGGTGGCGATATTTTACCGTAATTTTGTTGATGGCTCGGCAGTCCACACACATGCGCCACGTTCCGTCTTTTTTGGGCACCAATAGTACCGGAACAGCACATGGGCTCATGCTCTCCTTGACATACCCTTTGTTGAGGAGCTCCTCAACTTGACGTTGCAATTCCTTGGTGTCCGTAGGATTGGTCCTATAAGCCGGCTTGTTTGGCAATTGTGATCCCAGCACAAAATCAATTTGGTGCTCAATTCCCCGAAGCGGGGGCAATCCTTGCAGAAGTTCCTTAGGAAATACATCCTCATAATCCTGCAACACACAAGAAATCAAAGGGGAAATGGAAGAATTAGTGGGGTTAGTATTAAAACAATGAGCCAAGAGTAACATAGGCGTGTTCTCATCATGATCCACGAAGAGTTCCTTCCTCCTAACTAACATCACCATGTTTTCCGGCCCTTTTGATGTTGGGGCAGCCTTGGATGACCCCACTGCCCCACCTACGGAATCCCCTCCCTTTTCTCCTTTTTCGGATTCCTTTCCCTTTTCCTTCAACTCCCTCATCCTTTGATGCCACTCATTTACTTGGGAAGGCGAAAGCGGATGAAGAGTAACCTTTCGGCCATCCTTCTCAAGTGTATACCGATTGGACCTCCCATCGTGTTTAGTAGACCTATCATATTGCCAAGGTCTACCTAGCAACAAGTGACATGCTTGCATTGGTATCACGTCACAAAGCACTTCATCGTGGTAGTTTCCCACCTTAAACCGTATCACACATTGCCTTGCGACCCTTAACTCACCACAATCATTCAACCATTGTAACTTCTAAGGACTAGTGTGCGGGGTAGTTGGTAACTTCAAGAAATTTACCATAGCATGACTTACAACATTTGTACAACTACCACTATCGATCACCAAGGTACACACACTCCCCTTTACAAGACATTTAGTATGGAATAGATTTTCCCTTTGGCTTGGGTCATCTATTGCCTTACTAATCATGACGCGCCTAACCACAAAGTTTGGAACCAAACACTCCCCTTCTTGCGGGTAAACATCTTCACCATCATCACCATCATTATCGTGTGGTCCATCATCAGTTTCCTCTCCATCTTGAGGCTCGGCCTCATCTTCTCCCCTTTCGGGACCCACCTCCTCACCAAGGTAATACACTCTCCCTTCCCGTAGGATCACATTGCGCCGATTTGGACATTCATTGGCCTTATGCCCCCAACCTTGGCACTTGAAACATTGGAATCCCTTTGGGTTAGGATACTTGTGAGCCTCCGGTTTTGGAGGGAATTTGGGGACTATTTTGGGCTCGGGCAGCCTCGTAGTGGCGGGTTGGTCCTTGTTTTTGGGCTAACCCGAGGGGGCTTGTCCCCTTGCCTTGAAGGATGATCTCTCTTTAAGTTCTCTTTCAATCTCAAGAGCCGCTTGGAAAATACCGTCAACGGTTTTAAACTTGTGAAGGGTTAAATGAGTGGAGATCTCTTTGTTCAACCCACACTTGAACCGGATGATGTCGTGACTGATTTGATCCCCACGATGATCAAGTTTCAACATGAGTTGTTGAAACTCATCAAAATATGCCATCACACTCTTGTTACCTTGACGCAAGCCATACAATCTAGCAAGCAACTCATGGCGATATCTCTCGGGAAGGTATCGTTGCCTCATCAAGTACCTCAACCGATACCAAGGTGGTGGCTGTCCATCAACTAGTTCATTACCAAACCGCTTGACGTACTCCCACCAAGTGTTAGCATAACCCTCAGAGTGAGCTATAGCATAACTTCCTTTCTTTTCTTCTGAGATATCATTAACTTGGAAGACTTTGTCACAAGCCGATTCCCAAGCTAAGTATGCCTCGGGGTCACTTTCACCCTTAAAGAGAGGTAGACTCAACTTGATGGTGTTGATGCCTACATCCCTCTCATGGTGTCAGTTTCCTCTTTCTTCATATCCACGGTATCTCCGTTGAACTCCTCTGCCCCCTCTCACCTCCTCCTCCCTCATGTAAGTATCATCAAAGGCCCCGTACCCTTCATACTCCTCCCTACCATACTCCTCAAGGTGGGCTGGTCGGTTTTGGATATTTGGAATTTGATTTGGGGGTATTGGATTTTGTGGAGGTGGTGGTCTTTGGTTTAATGGAGCTTGGAATGGAAGGTTTGGATTTAGTGGTGGAATTTGACGTCCAAATCCCTCATGTGGGACTTGGGAATTCTGGAAATGCGTTGGTCTATTGGGGTCACGGTTAGGAGGGAAAAAGGTGGTTTGGCTTGCGGCATTTAGTGGAGCTTGAGGTGCATTTAGCATTTGGTGGACTGTTTCGGGGGTGATGGTTGCGGAGGAAGTCCTATCATGCCTATTGGTAGAAACATGTAGAGGAGTAGAAGGACGAGAGTTCCTTTGACTCTCCACTTGTTCTAACCTCCCACTAATAGTCGACACCTCTCCCTTGATTGCTGCCAAGTCCCCTCTCATGGCCCCAAATTCCGAATTCAACCTTTCAAGTGTCCGGGTAACGGCCTCAAGAGTGACCCTCATAGAGTCAAGTGCATTAGTATCCACGTTATGGGACGTGGTCCCATCCATTGTCAAGGTATTATACTCTTTAGATCACCACACGCTTGAGTTCCACAAGTGTTGTAAATTGGCTAGTAACCGTGAATCCTTTAAGGTATGAGTAAGCTCTTATCCGGAGTGGATTTTTGTTTGAAGACTCAAAGAATTCTTGTAGTACTAGAACCAAAAATAGCAACATATTCAAAAGATAAAAAGGCACTCAAGTAATCGTCGACACGAACAAAAGGATTCAAAGGACTAATCGACAACCTAGTAGGAATGTACTAGTTTGTTAATTAGTTCTAGAACCAAGTAAAGGAAACCAAGAATCAACAATTAGCAACTAGAATAATATCCAAAGTTGAGCTTAGGGGTGACGTGGCAGCATGCAATTGGCCTTAGACCCACACGGTTTGTATATATAACTTATATGTATATTTTTTATTTATTTTTTTTGTTGTGTCTCAAATCTGAAATTCAATATTCATACAACTTGTGATGGATGACAATGTGTTTTGGAGGGAAAAAATAATAGTCTTGTAGCCTTTTCAACCTTTCAAACTCAAAGGGTGATGTTTGACTAACTAGTCCCACAAAACAAGGCTCCTTGAATTAGGGAAGAGTGGTTGAAAAGACTAGGAAGTGATGGGTGCAAGTCTTTCACCAACAACTTTATGACTTGTGTTGCAACTTGAACACAACAAGATGAACAAGTTTAAAAGATGAACACCTTCATAAACTTCTTCAAGCACATAACACACAACCATCAATTTTTGTCATCAACAACATACAACTTTCAGCCACTTCAAGTCACCACAACAATGGTCAAGTTTTCAAGCTCAACTTTTAGATCTAGACACTTTAGTGTTGGTGGGAAAGAAACCAACACTAGAAACACACTAAACAAGCAAAATAACACCTAGATCTAAGCATACAACAACATTCTCGGTTTTGTCTTCAATGGACAGATTTCAGAAATTTTTTGTTTGTTTGTTTAATCCGAGAACAAGCCCAAGATGGGTTGTGTTGGAACACAACCGGTCTTGCTCTGATACCAAATTATACAAGATCAAGTCCACAACACACAAATAGGCACAACCAGCCACGAAAATCAGCCAACCAAGAACAAGAGAATCCAACAAACACAAGATTTAACAAGTTGAACACAATGCTAGTGAATCGAAAGAGCCCCACCCGGCTTCACTAGACTTCAAGATCTCAAAGACAACAACAACAAGATAATAAAAGATAGATAATTTGACATATAATATTCAAGAGACTAAGAACCCTAACATCAAGAAAGGACCCTAAGACTATTGAATATAAACACCAAGTTCTTACTTAGACAAAGAGGAACTCAATGACCTCAAGATCCTTGTTTCTAGCCAAGATACAACACAAGTATCCCTCTCCTTTGTGGACTGTTTTGAGAGAGAAAGAGAGCCCTAAGTGTTACAAGTCTTGTGATTCAAATGTCAAAATGGAAGACCACTCAAAATAACCCTAATGTGTTCTATTTATATTACAAGGTAAAATGAAGCCAAAAGACTAGTATGCCCTTCTCCAATCTGCCGCCCTCTTGGAGTGTAAGTTTATTACACTCCAAGGTCCCACTTCACACTTAAAACATTTAGATCCTTTGGGGGTTCAATGACTAACTCACACACGGCCATTTGCATGAACAAGGCTTGGTGTTTTTGTAACTCCCGAGCTTGGCTTCGTGTGAAAGGTCATGTACTTGTGGAGCTTGTCCCACCCGTATCACTCGCTCACCAAATCCAAACTTCAAGGCACGAAGTCTACAATCATCGTAACTCTTCTACCTACACTGAGCTTCCCTCAACCTATCTCGAATCACCCGCACCCTATCCAAGAACTCATGAAGTAAGTCAGTACCACGGGGACTAAGCTTAGAAGTATCAAACCAGCCAATCGAAAATCAATAATGCATACCATACAATAGGAATCAGAGGAAGGCATTCTGTCCGGTAATGAAGTACGAAGTTTCTGGCTTGCTTTCTCTCTTCTCTTCTCTTGCAGTTGGCAGTCTCAGTCAACCTTGTTCCGGGCCTTCTCATCTCATATGGCACCATCTCAATACTCAAATTATAACTGTTATTATTAGAAAACTCCGCTATGGCTAAGTGCTACTCCCACAGACCTCTAAAGTTCGTCACACATGCCGGAGCATATCTTTAAAAACCTAAATAGTCTACTCCGACTAACCATCGATCTGGGTAGAATGCAGTACTAAGATCAACCTGAGTACCCAACTCCTTCTGAAATGCCCTCGAGAAGCTATAAATGAGCACTAAGCTTCTGTCTTAAATAATTAATATGGGTAATCCATGCAGGCAAACTATCTCACGAACATAGATACAGGCAAATCTCTCAGCAATGAAAGATATCTGAATAGGGAGAAACTGGGCCGATTTGGTTAATCGATCTATAATGACCCAAATATCGTCAGAACCACGGGAGATATGAGGTAAACCACTCATAAAGCCTATGGTAATCCAATCCCACTTCCACTTGGGGATGGGTAATCTCGGAACCAAGCCACTAGGTCTCAAATTTTTGGCCTTTACCTACTGACAACATAGGCAACAAGATACAAAGTCCACAATATTTCTCTTTATACCACTCCACTAGTAATATTGCCTCAAATCTCTATGTATCTTAGCTGTCCCACGGTGTATAGAATATCTAGAGCTATGAGCCTCTCAAAATATTAGTTGAATCAAGTCTCCAACCCTTGGAACACATATGCGACCATCATATCTCAAAATACCCTTTGAATCTAAGGTAGCCCAACTGGACTCACCTCTCCAAACTTGGTTACGGATGCCACAAAGTCTACTATCCTTAAATTGGCAGCTCTGAATCTGCTTAAATAAGGTAGACCTAGCCTCAACGCTAACAAGAATATTTATGGAGTCGAAAATATCAAGTTGAACCATCAAGTTGGCTAAGGACTGAATGTCCAATGCCAACAGCCACTCCGAAACTAATATAGAATCCAAGCTACCATACTCATTGCCTTCCGGCTCAAGGAATCTGCTACCACATTTTCCTTACCCGGATGGTATAGAATAGAGTCGTCATAGTCCTTAAGCAACTCAATCCATCTACGCTGTCTAGAATTAAGCTCCCTCTAACTTATAATGTACAAAAGACTACGATATTTAGTATAGATCTCACAAAAAACACCATACAAGTAATGCCTCCAATTCTTGAGCGTAAAAACTACAACTGCCAATTCCAAATCATGGGTAGGGTGGTTGCGCTCATGAACATCTAGTTGCCTCAATGAATAAGTAATAATTCGGCCCTGCTACATCAAAACATAACCCAAACCAACACCAAAAGCATCACACTTAACTGTAAACCCATCGCCCGCAACAGGAAGAGTCAATATAGGAGCTGAAGTGAGTGTAACACCCCGTACCTTCTTGACCCTACTTGCTTGGTGATCTAGGGCGAATTTATATGTCGTATTTGAACCATGTTTACCTTAGTTTTGAGAGCAATAAGTGCATAGTTTGCATTTGGTTTTGATGGACTATTGATATTGTACTAACGTCCGCAAAGAAAAGTCGAAGTAAGGAAAAAAAATCAAATTTTTAAGGTCAGTCGCACCCAGGGGCGTGCCAGGCCGCTTTCTGCCAAAATATTTATGGCGCAGGCAGCAAAAGGGCACGCCCAGGAGTGTACCAGGCCGCCCAGGCTCCCCTTTTCCAGAGTTGATATTCAGCTAAGTCTCAGGGGCATGCTGGGGTGGTTTTTGCCAAATTTCTTCTCCGATTATTAGTCTATAAAGAGGACTCTTGGGTTATGGTATCATTAGTTCATCGTAGTAAGACTACTCTTGAGCGAGTTTGGCATCAAAGTTGGGGTTAATTCATCGTCATAATTATCTTATCAAATTATGTTAAATTAAGCCATGAGTAGCAAAAATTGCTTATTCATGGGATTGAGGCTACGAACATGAATCTCATGAGTTGAATATTATCGTAATATTTATGGAATTATTTAAACATGAGATTGTTGGGGTATTAAAAATTGAATTTGGTGGGCTAAGTTAACATGTGTTAATGGGCTCAATTTGAGACCCAAAATGAAGCCAAAAGACATGGCCCAAAAGGGCAAATGACCCATTCTTTCATGTTGACCAAGTAAACATGACATTAAATGCCAAGAATTGGCTAAGGATAACTTGAGGGCCTATATAAAGAGGAAAAATCATATTCTTACTCACATAAACACACATGTCAATCTAGACATTTCCACAAGATATTTCTTTAAGCTCTCAAACCCTAAGTCATCTCTTTGGACAAGATCATCATTTTTCAAGCTTGGGTAAGTGATTATTCTTGTACTTTAATTTATTATATGCATGAGAGATGGTGTAGATCATGATGGTTATGTCTAAAAGTTTGAGTAGTGCACTTTTTCTTTTTGCTAAAAGATGTGTCATCTATGGGATTTGAACTTGAAAGGAGACTTGAGGTTTTGATGGAAGTGAATGGTGTGGATGAAATATCAACATGTATGGTGTGGTTATGTCCTTAACTTGTTTTTTTTTTCTATATGTATAACTTGTGGGACTGTTGTTATGCAACATATTGAGATGACTTAATGGAGTAATTGTGATGTTGTGTTGATGGAGAAGTGTAAATTATGAACTTGGTGTGACATGCTATTGGTATATGATGTCTTGGTCAATGTATGGAATGTTGTGGTATTGTTGGTATGATAATTCCATGAATGGTATTGTAAAGGGTGAAATGATGTTATAAGGCACTCATGTAACTCATTGTTGTCTTATGTGCATATAAGCTAGTTAGTTGTTAACGTGTGCTCCGTTGTGTACTTGTGTTATAGAGTGAAACATAAGGAAGGAGCTGGATTATTGTATTCACATATAGGACTGTGTATTCATATTGGGGCGATAAGGTATGTAAGGTTACTCTTTTCGTATCCTTCTGCAGCACATAGCGTTCACATTGTCATTGTACTTGTTCCATTCCGAAATGTTCTAAGCTATCCCATTTTCGGTTATTAATTATTGTTACTCACATGTTCCTCATTCATTGATCAATTGTGATTCACATGACTCATGTTCATTGGCTAATATTTCAAAGTTCCAATAATGTACAATCACCAATGTATCAATCTCATAGAAGTAAAGAAATGAAGTAATGTATAATTGTTTGTATATGCTTGAGTAACATCCCAGGGGCGACATAAAAGCCTAGCATGGGTTATCACAGTCACATCCCAGGGGCGACATAAAAGCCTAGCATGGTTTATCACAGTAACATCCCAGGGGCGACATAAAATCCTAGCATGGGTTATCACAATAACATCCCAGGGGCGACAGAAAAGACTAGCATGGGTTAATCACATCCGAGGAATTAAAATACCTAGCATGGGTTAATCTCATCCCAGGGGCGACAAAAAAGCCTAGCATGGGTAGAACAATAAATATGAAGAAATGTAAATGCAAAAGAAGTAAAGGACATAATGTACATGGTTCCACATATGCAGACCGGTGGTTTATCTGTACTGACTATTCTCTTATACTTGATTTCACGGAAGTACTTATATATCATACAGTTTCATATGAGCCTTACATACTCAGTATATTATTCGTACTGACGTCCCTTGGGGGACTTACCTTACTTGCTGCAGGCACAGGTGTGAGTAGACCTCTACAGTAGGTTGCGGATCATTTGCCGATCTTTGATGAGCTCCAGTTGGTTCAGAGATTCCCGAGTCATATGTGTATATTTGTTTTGGTATTGTAATGTTATATAAAGCGGGGACTTGTCCCGACTATAGGTTGGTTATGTAAATGTATCTATTAGAGGCTTTGTAGACATATATGGGACTATGAATATAAGGGATGTATGTCCACTTTGACTTGATGGCCCTAACGGCCAAGTTTCTTATACGTATATATCACATGTTTCCAGGACTTCTGCTATTAGCATCTTGTATCTATACGTGATGCTGGTGTTTCTGGAATGACATACATATAAATGGACATGGATGAAGATTGGTTCTCTCGGGCCTTATCGGCTTCGGGTGCCAGTCCGCCCCATTGGAATTTGAGGCATGACAGTGAGTAAGTCCTTGAGCTTCAGAAACCTCGACTCACACTCATCAGAGAACTAAAAACAAACCTCTTTACTAGTCATCCTGGTCATAGGTATAATAATTGAAGCAAAACCCTCAACAAATCGCCTGTAGTAACCTGCCAAACCAATAAAGCTACGAATCTCAGTCGGAGATTTAGGTCTGTCCTAATCACGAATAACATCAATCTTCGTCGAATCCATGATAATCCCATCCTTATACACCACATGCCCTAGGAAGGTAATCGAATCGAGCCAAAACTCGAACTTTGAGAATTTAGTAAAAATCCTATGGTCTCTCAAAGTCTGGAGCACAATCCTCAAATGCTACTCGAGCTTCTCTCTACTCCTCTAGTAAGCAAGAATATAATCAATGAAGACAATCACAAAGGAATCCATATAGGGCTTGAAGACATGGTTCATCTATCCATGAACATTGTTGGGGCATTGATCAACCCAAAAGACATCACCAGGAATTCATAATGGCCATACCAATCTCCTAGCCCAAACATAACAAATAATTCCTGTCGGTGTGCAGATAAAAGAACCCTTCCACACATTTGGGGGTATGTCAGGCATGGCTAAGGTAACGGTCTTGGCAAAGCGATCCAAGACTACATGATAGGGTGATAACTAGTCCATGCCTAGAATCACATCAAAGTCCACCATGTCTAGCATAATCAGTTAGGCCGAGCATCAAACTCTTGAACAGTCACAACACATGATTTATAAATTCAATCCACTACTAAACAAACACCCATGGGAGTATATACATGTAATGGCATAGATAAAGGCTCCCAAGAGAACTATAACTGTGGTGCATAATAAGTAAAAAAATTTGAATAAGCGGATCCCAGATCAAATAAATCAATAGCTGGCTGATGACACAGTGAAATCGTACCTATAATGACAAGATCAAAAGACTCTGCCTCCAGTCTACTAGGTACAAAATAAAAATTACCTCACACGCCACCTGGTTGGGCCCTCAGACAAACCACTCGTCGTACCTGCCTAACAACCTTCTTGAGAACCCTAGGGACAACCCCTGTGACCCTGAGCACAACCTTTAGCTAAAGAAGACACTGATCTGATTAGTTGAACACCAACAAACCCAACTCTTATCTGAGAACCACTCAATAAATTGGATATCACCTCTGGCTGTGAAGTATCCAAAAAAGGCTCAAAATTCCCAACACTGAATCCTACAAGGCTAGAGGCGGTCACAAACTCTACAGGAACCTGACCTGGCCCCAAATCCTCAAATTGACACTTAATATCCTTGATATTAATCTCTGACTCTTTATCCCGATGTAGAGCTAAGACTACGGAAACAGGCACGAAGGTCCTGTATGTATCTACCGAATACGTCGTGCTATCTATCTAGGATAGAATGGAGTCAAAGAAATACTTAGAGGTTCATAGAATTATGGCACACGACAAGGAGTCAAGAATAAAATTTTCTAAGAATACCCTATAGCCTCCAAAAGATAAGGTACAGACGTCTTCACATCGATCTGCAGAACACTACTAGACACTTAGCTCTTGTACCTACACACCGGTAAACCTGGCTCTGATACCAATTTGTCATGACCCAATTTCTCAGGTCATGATGGAACCTACTATAATCCACCAGTAAGCAAGCCAACCCAATGTCCAAAACTGCTAGTAATGGATTATAAAGAGAAATAAAGAAAACAACGGTAAGGAATCTAATAAAAGGACTAATATAGATTACAACCCCAAGACCTGGTGAAGTCAGTACAAGATCTTGTAATATAACTGGAGTACAAAGTGGAATACAGAGTCAATATATATACAAAGTCATCTTTAAAATAGAAAATAGAGATCAAACTAACAATATGAGGGAGAGCAGGAACACTCCGAACATCAAGAGCTTACCCTAAATCTCAGATCCATAGCTGATCCGTCGATACACACATCAATGACGAGAACTCATACTATGATCTAAAGGCTGCAAAAATATAGCATGAGTACCAAACACATGGTACTCAGTAGGCATCAGTCGACTGAGCTCCAAAGATAATGCAAGTATAAATAACATGTAAAGCAGAAATATAACTACAGGCAGCTATCCAAGAAACTAAGCATAATAATGCTAATGGGGCAATAAGGATAAACTATCCAACAAAACTAAGAATAATAATGCTAATGGTGGAATAAGGATAAACTATCCTATTCTAACAGTATTCAAGAACTAGAGTGCAATGCAGTATATCACTAGCCAAAATACAATTGAAGAGTGAAAAAAGGATATATAGTAGTAATACGAGGCCAAAAGATACACATACGATATGAATCGATAAGGAAAGATATGGATATATGGTAATACCATATATATATATATATATATACATACATGTATAGAACTAATCTTAAGTTAATAGACTAAGGGATCCAACCTAACATCTCAAGAATCATAGCCAAATAAGAGAGATAATACTAGCATAATCAAAGCGTATCACCAAAGGGTGACTAATCAAGAGGTAACTTAACAATAATGCACCTTACCATAATAGAAAAAGGGAAATAAAAAATGTACCAACAATCTCGGGTACCAGTCCATAACCATTCTATAACGAACTAACCATAATAACCAATAATATGGTAGCCTGCTAGTCCAAAAAAATAATAACCTAACCGGGCACCCATAAGCTCGAAAGGTTCAAGTAGATACTCAGCAAACAACAATCATAGCTTATACCTATACAACCCTCCATAAGGCCGATAGAGATAAGCACCAAACAATCATACTGGTGATAAGCAATGAATGAATACAACATAAACCAATAGTACCACATCCAATCTAAATTCCATAATATACCAAGTGTATACACCTACTCAAACTAAGTAGCTTGCAAAGGAAGGACTTACAGTGACCATCCCTGTCCGGCACTATGGCTCACAGATAAAGGGTCCTATAGGGGACTCGGGATATCTGTATACACTGCCTGGTCCTAAGCCAGAACTTTTAATAATCATCATAATCAATCTACTCCATCAAGTACTAGAGATATTTATAAGTATAATAAGTGCATGGACTCAAACCGTGACTAAAAGAGTGTAAGTTTGTAAATCTATTACCGAGATCAAGTTTGGGACTAAATCGGCATAATAGCGTAGAAAGGGTTGAAATCTCTCTCGACCGAAGTAAGTAGTAGTGGTAAAAGAGTGGATTTATAATGGACCAGAATCAACCTCAGTCTAATTTCCAAACATTTTTTTTAGTTCCAATGCTCATAATTCATTAAATAAGGTGGTACAATTTCCATTGTAAAAGAATCTGTTTTAAAAGTAAAAAGTGGGAATAAATCCCTTTTTAGCAAACAATAGTAAAATCAAGATTTTGGTCGGAATCGTACCACTAAATGAGCATAAATGCACCCTAAAGTATGCATGCCATCACCGGTATCCAAACAATATAATCATAAGCGCCTAAACGTCAATAAACTAGAATCATGCCCTCTTTAAAGGTAAAATACTCACTTGGAGTCCAACTGGTATTGTAACCACAGCCTCGGGCCCATCAATAAATGATTAACATAATATTAGTACCATAATCTAGGAAACTATGGTGAATACATGCATAATGCCACTAAAAGGATCTAATCGGACGAAATATCATCCAATTCACTAAGTCAAATGGTAAGTCTTATATTAACGGATCATTAACATCAAACTATGGTTAACATGCTTATAATCAAGGGTAATAGGTTTCTATGGCCATTATGGGTATTTAATACTAAGATTCAAGTCACATTTCTATCCCGAATTCCCAAATAGGTTAAGTCACTCTATACTAGTCAAAAGCATATTATACTATCCCTACCTAGCATACAATCTATACTATACACAATCTCATACAGAAGAGTATACCAAAGCCTACCTCGTAGCTGAATCACAATCTCGAACTACTTGTGAATTGATCGTGTTCACCCCATGATCCTGAAATGACAGCGCACTATCAAAATCATAATATACACATTAATAGGAGTAAAACGATACCCATATTTCTATATAAAACTACAGGCTCAAAATCGGGTCAAAAATAGGCCCGTATGAGGCCCGCTAATGGAATCCAGAGCGGATCCAGGATTCGATTTCTCCAGGTGCCGAGTAGACTCATCGATTAAATCAACCGAAGAGTCCAAATCCTGTATGCGAGCCAACTTATGGTCAAGGGTTCCCCTTCGGCAAAAAACTATACTATTTATATATGATTAATTTTTTTTTTATATATATATAGTAGATATTGAACCCCTTTGACTAGCTTGTGTGTTTGCTTCTTTTGATTTTGAACCCTCTTAGTAAAAATTTTGGCTGCTTCAGCTTTTTACTTATTTATTTTCTTAAAAAAGAAAAAAATTGTGACTTTTTACAATATTTGGCCTCAATTTTGTGTACAGTTATTTTTATAATTATCAATATTTGGACAGTTTTTTTTTTTTAAAAAAAAATTGATGAGAGAGAAAACAAATTTTATTCATCTTTTAATTTTATATTTAACAAATATTAATTAATAAGAAATAAAAGAAAAGTCAAAGACTAATAAATTAAATTATTCAAAACTAAATGAATAAGTCAATAACTAAATAACTAAAAACAAATGAAAAGAACATAATTGAATTTATGTAGAAAAGTTAAGTAGCCAGTAAAAACAAATGAAAAGAACATAATTAAATTTATGTAGCAAAAAATATATTGCCACAGGGATTTGAACCCACACCCCTTGGGTGGAATAAATGGCCATTTGCCACTGGCACCAAGGATCACTTTGGTCCTACGGGTGGCATGTGTTTTATTTACACACATTCTGTATAATTATACCTATATAGAGAGAGTTTTTGTCGAAGTTTGCGGGTGGCGAGGCACCCTCACGAGCCTTAATATATCTGCCCCTGATGGAATCTCAAAATTGAATTAGTCACGAGGTCCCTCGAAGGACAAGGAATGTGTACTCAAAAGTTGAGCACAAACAGAGACCAAATCATGGCCTAAATTAGCCCGCAAAATTGGAGAATTAAGGACATATTTTCTAAGAATTTACAATGAAAAAGGACGAAATTTGATGGGGAAAATAAAGGAAAATGACCAAGGAGTGTTGAAATAGCTTACCTTAGCTTCAATGTATGATTTCCCACACTATCTCGCATTCCAAGCTCCAAAAATGAAGAAAAGGCCCTAAAGAAAATGAGGGAAAATCGGGTGAAGAAGGGGATTTATCACCAACAATTGCTACTAAAGCAACGATTGATCGCTAAAGAAATGGGTCAGGAGAGGCGGGATTCGCTTAAGCGAAACTCTGGTCGTTAAAGCGACTATCGCTTAAGTCATAAGTTAGTTGCTAAAGAGACCATGGCTCTCTAGGCAGCATTGCTTAAATGATGGCCTTGCTACTAAAGCGGCTACCGCTTAAGTGGTCCTTTGGATACTTAAGTGGATGAGCTAGAAACTTAAGGCATTAGATTTTTCTAAGTCCAATTGGACTCAAATTGGGTTCTTAGGATTAGTTTGGAACCTCATGAGCACAAATGAACTATGATACCATACCAAATTTGACATTTTAGACTCAATGGAACCATCAAAAATTTCATCCGATATCGTTTTGATTAAATGTGGGGCCCACACCTATAGTTCCATTTTAACCAAGTTCTACCCAATAGATCAAAATGAGTCTAGAAGCCTCGAAACCTAAACCAAGGGTCCTTCTAGCCTAAAATCAATATTTGGGAGTTGATGATACTGTCGGAATTCTCATTCGAAGCCATTTACTAGGAGTTTTAGTCCGAGACCAATACCTTAACAACAAAATCTCCAAAATAGGGAAATGAGCCTAACACCCAAATGAACTATCCAATAATCGAACTGACAGTTTCGACAAGTCATAAATGACTTGTAGCCCATGTGGGAAAACTTAAAATGCCAGAAATGCTAGAAAATTGAGAAAATGACCTGGAAGGTCATTACAACACACTTAGCATTTGCATCCAAGAATGGATCATGACCATTGGATTAACCAAAATGATGATTTGCCCTTAAAAATGACGTCACCTGATTTATCATCAGGTAAATCATGCATTTTGCTTAATGGGGTTACTTTAATGACACTTATCAGAAGATTTCTTGACTTGAATTTAAACTTCAACATTATCAAAAAAACACCCCAAAACCAAATAAATCATGAACTATTAAAGAAGTGTCAAGAACTTCACTTGAGACTTTTATCGAATACATGGTGGACGTCATAGAATGAACATTTCAGAGGGCAAATAGGGTACTCATAAACACTCAAAATTTGTATCACTGAATTTCAAAAAACCATAAACACATTCCCTATTATGAAATTAACTCCATATAAAAAAAAGAACACTTCACATTCGCCATTAGATCACCAACTAAGAGAGAACAAGGTGGATATTTCATTGAGGGCTTTTATCAAACACATGGTGGGTGTTAAAGTGGGTACTCAAGAATTCCCCAACTTTCATGTCAAATGTGACACCCACTCAAAAAAATTCACAAAAATCACCATATTTAAGGTCACCAAATCATTCCAAGTCCAAACCACAAACAAAAATAAAGAAAAGAGAGAAAATAGAAGTAAATTACTATTCAAGAACATTGTTGTGGCTCAAAATTTAAAGAAAAATTTATCCAAGATTTGAGTTAAACTCAAAAGATTAAGCATAAGAAAGTTGAGAAGATGCTTGTCGGAGTTTCACTAGAGTTGAAATTAATGGTGTGCACATGTGAGTGAGAAAGAGAAAGTAATCGGGTAAAATGGTGTTTTTGGTGTGGGTGTTGGGTTTAGGGTGTATAAAAGGAAAATAAAAAAAATTTAAAGGGGTTTGATAAGTTGTTGGGCTTACTGAGTCGGGTAAGGCCCAAAGGTTGGATTCAAAGTAGAGTTGACTTACCTATGGCCATATGTGCTAAGACGTGCACATGCATGAGGCTATGTACGTGTGTAGCCCAACAACATCTCTTACTCAGAGTTGCCCAGGATAACTTCCTAGCCACCTACGCTTCCACTTGCGCACACAGGTGGGTATGAGCGCATGCAGGTGAGCTTTTTCCTTTGGCCATAATCATGGCATGTGGCGCTTGGCACATGCACCTACATATGGGCATGTACCTATTTTTTATCAAATCAATGCTCTACTTTGTCCCTGATGTTGCCCAAAATATACCTACAGACAAGTATAATGTGATCGCTGTATCAAATATAGAACCCAACTAGGTTGGGTTCGATCCGTTAGGGAATAGGACGAAATTATATAGAAGGTTAGTCTGAGTAGGTGGCAAATACGTAAAACTGGGGGGGGGGCGGTTGAAAATAAATGGTAACAATAACAATTTCTTATTTTTGGATTTGTAAATAATATGAGAAATACACTAGGAGTATGATTCCTTAACTTCACTGGTTATTTGTGCTTGACAAAACTGTCCCATTGTGTTGCATGCAAAATCTAACAAGATATGTTCATCTAAATGTCTCTCGACCTTGGTTAGACAAATTTCACTCTTCTCCTCTCAGTATTTGAGTGTCGTATTACTAACCCTTGTCCTAGATCTCAAATAACTATCCCTGTTACGGCTCAAGTTATTAGATGAAGGTTGATAGCTTCAAATCTCTATTGTTATTCCCTTTTCCTAATCCTTACTCTTCTCTTGAGCAAGTCTAGAATACAGGCTAGTATCTAACGTTTGCAAACGTTAGAACATCAATTATAACGAAGGTAATAACAATACTTACATTCACAACGGTTCAAAATTTGCTTCGCACTTAACCTGCTTCGTTAATTCCTCATGGTTTGCACAACTCTAGTTAATGGGTTTAGCTGCTCATTATTGTAAGAACACAATAAGAATTCAAAGATGAAAACATAATTGTAAACTCACGATAATGAAGAAAACTCTGAAATCTCAATACCAATAAACAACCCTAGAATCGATGTTCCAACATTACAAAATCAATAATATGTTCTCCAATCAAAATAATGGAAAATATCTCTCAAAACAATGTACTAGCTAACTCCTGAACATAGGACAATACAGGGGTATTATAGATACAAGATGAATCCTATCCTAAACAAAATAGGAAAACAGAGTCAGCAATTTTCCACAGTATCATTACTTGGTGTCGTGGAACCAAGTCACGCCACATAGGCCAGTTCCATGACAATCAGGCAACATTATGCATATTCAAAAGTTGACTCACGACACACACTCACGTCACATGATTCTGGTTCTTTCATCTTTAGATACTCCATTTTCAAGCATGATTCTTTGGTATTGATCATTTTGACTCCAAAAACCTATTCTCCTACGATATAGAACAAAAAACACATCATACCTTCCAAACATACCCAAGTTATTATATATTTTCTTTGTTTTAAGCATCGAAAGTGCCATGTGAACAGGACACATCAACACCGTCAACTTAGAACGTTTGCATGTCCTTAGGTAAACAAATCAAAATAAACACGATGCTGCTTAACTAAAAGAAACCTAAGGGACCTACGACAGCCGACTCATTTCTTTTGACCTCAAAACTTTTATGACCCCTCCTACCTGCAAATCAAAACCTCAGTATGTAAACATACAACATATTATCATGACATAGAAGGGATCAAATGATGGCATCAAATTATGAACAGACAACTAAGCATATATGCAAGTGACATTAGCCCAACAAATAGCAGCTACCAGTGCAACCCATGTACTCTCACAATAGAGAAGTACCCTACACTCACAGTATACCAAAGGATGTCAAAGTAAGGGCTGGTTCAAAACACTCTCTCTCACAAAGAAGTTCAAACAATGTGTATGACATGCCATAGGCTTGCCTTTAGTTTTACGGACAGTTGGACTAGGCTCACTATAGGAATTTCATCGATTTATAATGTAGGCTTTGGGATGGGTATGGTACATATGGATATGGTGACTCAACCCTCCTTGACACTACACTATTTTTGACTCCACTTTCCAACCAATCGGGATCAAGATATACTTATTTTATTTGGTTGGGCATTTAGGCTAAAAGTGGACTTATTTAAAAATGGCTTATGATCCTTTCCTAACCACTATCCTATAACCTAGGAAAGACTAACCGGGCATGTTCTGGATCGCACACAGAAAGTGTACTAGGTAATGACCTCACACACACATGGTACAGGGTTACACTATCAACTACTACCTATCCAGTTAATGCACTGCTAGATACAGTTATTCTGCCGATACTACTAAGGCCATAACAAGTTCTAACAGCTGTCACAAACTAACATACTACACACAAAATTTAAAACCAAAATTTTAGGAGGGGTGTTCTTTACACAAACACAAAGCATCCTTATCATTTAAAATACGTTCAAAATTTGACTGCACTAAGGTTTCCCCTATTTTTCTCCTAATTAATCATAAAAACACATAACTATTGTAAATAACGACCTAAACATGCCGGTTCTACTATGATTGTACACTTGGGGGGAAAGAAAACACGGAAACAAAAAACCCCAAGTAGTGGTATACCCCCACCCCCAACTAAAAATGGTGTACTGTCCCCAATGTAGAGCTATCAATGACATAAGTGTAAGGGAGTGAATACATACTTGTCGCACCTTAGGCACTAGATGTGGGTCCACCCTGTAACACCCCGTACATTTCTGACCCTACTTGATTGGTGATCTAGAGTTTATATGACTTATTTGAACCATGTTTACCCTTGTTTTGAGAGAAATAAGAACATATTTTGTATTGCTTTGATGGAGTATTTGATATTGTGCTAGTGTCCGCAAAGAAAAGTTAAAGAAAAGAAGCAAAATCAGAATTTAACTGTGGGGCGCGCCCAGGGGCATGCCAGGCTGCTTTATGCCAAAATTTTCCGGGCACAGGCAGTAGAGGGGCGCACCAGGTAGCGTGCCAGGTCGTACATGCTCACCCTTTCAGAAGCAGAAATTTGGCCAAGTCCCAGGGGCGTGCCGTGGTGCATTTTTACCAAATTTCTTCTCTGATTATTAGTCTATTAAGAGGACTCTTGGGTTATGGTATCATTATTCCATCGTAGTAGGACTACTCTTGAGCGAGTTTGGCATCCAATTTGGGGTTAATTCTTCATCATAATTATTTTATCAAATTATGTTAAATTAAGCCATGAGTGGCTAAAATTGCTTATTCTTGGGATTGTGGCTACGAACATGAATCGCGTGAGTTGAATATTGTTGTAACATTTATGGAATTATTTAAACATGAGATTTTTAGGGTATTACACATAGAATTTTGTGGGCTAAGTTAACATATGTTAATGGGCTCAATTTAAGGCCCAAAATGGAGTAAAAGACATGGCCAAAAGGGCAAATGACCTATTCTTCCATGTTGACCAAGTAAACATGGAATTTAATGCAAATAATTGGCTAAGGATGACTTGAGAGATTATATAAAGGCACAAAAGCTGATTTTTATTCATTATAACTCTCATGCCTTTCTAGATATTTGTAAAAACATTTTCATCTCACAATCCCTAAGGCAACCATTTTATTTGGACACGATCACTCATTTTCAAGCTTGGGTAAGTGTTTATTCTTATGATTTAATATATTATATGCATGATATATGGTGTAGATCATGATGGTTATGTCTAAAAGTGTTTAATAGTTCACTTTTACTTTTTGCTAAAAGATGTGTCATCTATGGGATTTGAACTTGAAAGGAGAATTGAGGTTTTGATGGAAGTGAATGGTGTGGATGAAATATCAACATGTATGGTGTGTTTATTTCCTTAACTTGTTTTTTTCTATATGTATAACTTGTGGGATTGTTGTTATGAAATGTATTGAGGTGACTTGATGGAGTAATTGTGGCGTAGTGTTAATGACGAAGTGTAAAGAAGAAACTTGGTGTGAAATGCTATTGGTTTATGATGTCTTGGTCAATGTGTGGAATATTTTGGTGTTGTTGGTATGACCATACCGTGAGTTGTATTGTAAAGGGGGAAATGACGTTATAGGGAAATCATGTAACTTATTGTAGTCTTATGCACTTGTAAGGTAGTTAGTTATTAACGTGAGCTCCGTTATGTACTTGTGTAGAGTAAAATGTAAGGAAAGAGCTGGATTTTTATATTGACATATAGGATTGTATATTCATATTGGGAAGATAAGGTATGTAAGGTTACTCTTTTCGTATCCTTCTGCAGCACATAGTGTTCACATTGTCGTTGTACTTGTTCCATTCCGAAATGTTCTAAGGTATATCATTGTAGGTTCTCATCTATTGCTATTCACATGTCTCTTATTCATTGACTATTGTTCCAAAGTTCCAACAATGTTACTGTAACACCCCGTACATTTCCAAACCTAATTGAGTGTCTTAACATTTATGGAATTATTTAAACATGAGATGGGTGGTGTATTACACCTTAATTTTTGTGGTTTGAATTAACATGTGCAAAGGGGCTAAATTTAAGGCCCAAAATTAGGTAAAAGACATGGCCCAACAAGAAGGAAATGATTCATTCTTCTTTTGACCAAATCAATACATCAATTATTGACCTAAGGATGACCATTTAGGGTCTCTAAAAAGAACCAAAAATCTGATTTTTATTCATTTAATTACACTTGCCAAGTCCTAGAATTTTCCACAAAAGAGATATTTTCTCTTCTCTTCCAAACCCTAAGGCAATCATCTTTTAGGACAAGATCATCTCTTTGTAAGTCTTGGTAAGTGTATACTGTTTATTATATTATATGCTTAATATGGTGTATAAATCATGTTGGTTATGTTGGCAAAGTGTTGGACAATTCACTATGTGTGAAACAGTGTACTTTTGCTTAATCGATGAAGGGTTTTGCCTTCTAAACTTGAAAGTGGACTTGTGGTATTGAAGGAAGTGAACTTGATGGATTAAATATCAAAATTTAAGATGTGGTTATGTTCTTGACTTGCTTTCTCTTTTTGTATAACATTTGGAATTGTTGTTGTGAAATTAAACATAGAACCAGTGGCGTATTGAAAGAAAAATCTAGTTTTGGTGATGTTTATGTGCATTGTGAAACCAATGGATGTTATTTGGAATCTAATATGATCTAACATAAGCTAAGAGAATCTTATTTATGATCATGGACCATTCATTGCGAAAAAGGACCCTAAAATGACCTCTGGAGGCCGAAACTGGCATTCGCCCTCGCGGGTGGGGCACCTGCGGGCGCATATGCCAATGTAGGTGACCCTGGACCAGGCCAATGGTCACCTACGGACTCACCTCAACCACCTTCAGGAGCATGTGGCTTCACAGGTCAGTCTAGAACTCCATTTCGCATGCTTTTACATCTCTTTGACCCTTCCAAAGCCCCTATACCCTTCATGGATGCAATTATAAACTTATGGTACCTTTTGAATGACTTTAAAGGAGTATCTTCGAGGTAATTTGAATGGTATCAATTATGGATTGTTTTTAATGTGTTATTGTGAAAGTTATCGAGTGACTTGACGGAGAAAGGGTAACGTAGTGTTGAAGGGGAAGTGTAAAGTATAACTTTGGGTGTGAAATGCTATATCTTTATGATGTCTTGGTAAATATGTGGAATGTTATGGTATTTTTGGTATGGTTATGCAATAAATGGTATTGTAAGAGGGTGAAATGATGTTATATGGCAGTCACGTAATTCATTGTCGTCCTACGCACTTGTAATATAGTTAGTTGTTAACATGAGCTCTGTGATGTACTTGTGTTATAGAGTAACACGTAAGGAAGGAGCTGGATTGTTGTATTCATATATAGGACTGTATATTCATATTGGGAAGATAAGGTATGTAAGGTTACTCTTTTCGTATCCTTCTGCAACACATAGTGTTCATATTGTCATTGTCATTGTTCCATTCCAAAATGTTCTAAGGTATCTCATGTAAGGTTGTCATCTATTGTTAATCACATGTTCCTTATTCATTGATCAATTGTTATTCATGTGTCACATAATTGTGGACTGATGTTCCAAAGCTCCAATAATGTTATGACTATCAACGTACCAATCTCTCAAAATTAAAGAAATGAAGTAATGCATAGTTGTTGGTTGTAAGAGTACGGGTGGCAACTTTAGGGGATAAGCCTAGCTCGAGCCGATCCCGAGATTATTGGATTAGGGGGCAGCTCTAGAGGCATAAACCTAGCTCGAGCCAAACCTGACAGGGGGCAGCTCTAGAGGTAAGAACCTAGCTTGAGCTGAACCTGACATAATGGTTTATGGGTGGCATCTCTAGAGGTAAGAACCTAGCTCGAGCCGAACCCGATATATTGATTTATGGGTGGCAGCTCTAAAGGCATAAGCCTAGCTCAGGATGATCCCAACATAATTTTATGTTATGTAAGTACCCACTGATCAGTTGGGGCCCGGGTACGACATAGTACAAGTGATGATGAATGAATAATAGAAGCAAAGAAAGTAATGAATGTAAAGTACATAGTTCCACTACATACAGAACGATGGTTTATCCATATTGACTATTCTCTTATAATTACTTTCATTGAAGTTCTTATGTATGATGCAGTTTCATATGGCCTTACATACTCAGTACATTCTTCGTGCTGACGTCCCTTGGGGGACTTACCTTACTTGTTGTAGGCACAGGTGCTAGTAGACCTCCACAGTAGGTTGTGGGTCATTTGCGGATCATTGGTGAGCTCCAGTTAGTTCGGGGCTTTCCAAGTCATTATGTACATTTGTTTTAATGTTGTATAAAGTGGGGATGTATCCGGACTGTAGGTTGGTTAAGTCTATGTATCTGTAGAGGCTTTGTAGACATTGTGGGACAAATGAAGGAATGTAAGGGATGTATGTTTCTGACGTGGTGGCCCTAACGGCCAAGTTTTATGTATGTGTATCATATATATAGCATATGTTTTCCATGACTTCCGCCATTAGCATATTGTATCTATACTAGATAGTGATGTTCATTGAGTGGCATGCATATGAGTGTACCTTAATGAAGATTGGTTATCTCGGGCCTTATCGGCTTCGGGTGCCAGTCCGCCCCGTTAGAATTTGAGGCATGACAGTTACAAACAATAATGTATCACTCTTATGATAAAAGAATTGAAGTAATGCATACTTGTGAAGTACGAGTGGCAACCCAAAGGGGCAAAAGCCTAGCTAGGGGCGATCCCGAATAAATGTTGAGTACGAGTGGCAACTTGAAGGGGTGTAAGCCTAGCTAGAGATGATCTCGAATGACTATTGGACACAGGGGGCAGCTCAAAGGGGCGTATGCCTCACTAGAGACGAACCTGTTTTATTGATTTATGGGTGGCAGCTCAAAGGGGCATAAGCCTAGAGACGATCCCAATGTTATTTACCACTGATCAGTTGGTCCCGCGCATTATATGATTGATGATTGATATTTATATGAACGTAAAATGATAGAAATGAATGCAATGTATACGACTCCACACATGTATATTCTAGTGGCTAATCTATATTGCCCACCCACTTGTACTTGATTTCATTGAAGTCCTTATATCTTATGCAGTTACTTATAGCCTTATATACTCAGTACATTCTTCGTACTGACATCCCTTGGGGGACTTACCTTACTTGCTGCAGGCACAGGTGCTAGTAGACCTCCACAGTAGACAGCGGATCATCTACAGATTATTGGTGAGCTCCAGTTTGGTTCGGGGCTTACCAAGTCACATGTGTACACTTATTTTGGTATTATGTAAATGTTGTATAAAGCGGGGACTTGTCCCGACTTTAGGTTTGTTATGTCTATGTATCTGTAGAGGCTTTTTAGAGGTATGTTGTGGGATGAATGAAGGAATGTAATAAATATATGCTTTTGACGCAATGGCCCTAATAGCCAAGTTTCATATCTATATGAACCATATGTTTTCCATGACTTCCGCCATTGGTATCTTATAGCCACATGTGATAAAGTGTTGTTCATTTAATGATATGCATACGAGTGTACGTGAATAAAGGTTGGTTCTCTCGGGCCTTATCGGTTTTGGATGCCAGTCCGCCCGTTGGAATCTGAGGCGTGACAAAAGTTGTATCAGAGCAGGTCGTCCTAACGGTGTCTACAAAGCCGTGTCTGAGTAGAGTCTTGTTTATGGATGTGTTGTGCACCACATTTATAAGTAGAAGTCTACGGGACATTTAAGAGTTGTTTCTTTTCTTCATTTCTAGATCGTGCAATAGAGCCAATGTTGTTAGTGGAATCGTATCTAACCCTTGGAATTGGTTTTCTTTGTTATAGTACAATGCCGATTACAAGATGAGGTACGGGTAAAGGTAAGCAGGTAGTTATGCTTGCCGGAGAAGGAACAAGTAAATCACCACCTGACCAAGCTAGTCAAGGTGGGGCTGACGCTGAGTTTGTATCACGGGCTTCTTCTACTTTTCTAGCTCCAAAAGAGCCAAGAAGGAGAGAAGAACCTGCTGAATCACCTGTTAATGCTACTGAGCAGGATCTAAGAAATGTGGTGCAAATGTTGACTCGTATAGTTGCATCTTAGAATCAAGGATAAGTTGGTCCAATGACAAGCAACGACAGTAAGGCTAGGGCAGCTAGCCGAAGGACGAAGGATTTTCTGAAATTAGATCCTCCCATATTCACTGGGACAGATCCGAACGCAGACCCACAGGACTTTGTAGACCAAATTCAAAGGGCTCTAGATGTTATGCACGTTACTGGTGTAGAAACAGTTGAGCTTGCAACCTATAGATTGAAAGGAGAAGCTATATTGTGGTATGAAGATTGGAAGAGATCTCGTGGTATTGGTGCAATTCCAGCTAGTTTGTAAGAATTTAAAATGGTATTCCTTGATCACTATCTTCCCTATAAGATCCGAGTGCTTCGCGCAGATCATTTCTTAAATCTCCATCAAGGGACTATGAGTGTCAGAGAATACAGTCTGCAGTTTAATTCTTTTGCTCGATATGCTCTGAATGTAGTGGCCACAATGATAGACAGAGTCCATCGATATGTGGACAGATTAGAGCCATACTTGGTGAGGGACTGCACTATTGCTGCTTTGAACAGAGATATGGATATAGCCAGAATACAGGCTTTTGCACAGAAGACGGAGGACCAGAGGCAAAGAAGAAGGGTACAAGAATTTGAACGAGGGCATCAAAGAGGGCTAGACCTATGGGACAGTCTATGGTGTCCCAAGGAGAATCTAGGCCTCAAATTTTTCCTAGACCGCCTAGACCATTATTTTCTTCCCCTACAGCAGGTACTTCATCCCAGTTCCAGGGATTTAGAGGCAGCCATATTGGGCAGAACAGTGTGGTTTGAGGTTCACAAATGGCAGGATTTTCTCGCCAATCATGTCGATATTGTGGGAAGTCTCATTTAGGTGGATGCCGGTTTGGAATGAATGTTTGCTATAATGCGAGAATTCCCACAAAGGGGCGCAGTTGGTATAGCACGACCTATGGGATCAACTGTTGCATCATCATCATCGGTTCCTTCCCTAGGCAGAGGTGTACAGCCTGCTGGTCGTGGTAGAGGTGCTAAAGGAGCAGCTAGTTTCGGTGGAACCCAGAATCGTACCTATGCTCTAGTGGACCGGCAGAATTCGGAGGCTTCTCCCGATGTAGTCATATGTACATTATCCATATTTTCGTATAACGTATATGCATTGATTGATATGGGTTCTACATTATCATATGTTACTCAGTTGATTGCTGCAAAATTTGAAAGAACACCAAAATTATTAATTAAGTCAATTGAAGTATCTACACAAGGTTGGTGAATCTCTTGTTGCAAAAAGAGTATATCATAATTGTGTGGTAACTGTGTGTGGTTATGATACATTGGCTGGTCTTATTGAACTGTACATGGTGGGTTTTGATGTGATAATGGGTATGGATTGGTTGGCTTCTTGTTATGCCATGATAGATTGCCGAACTAAGAAAGTACATTTTTATTTTCCACAAACGAATGTTCTTGAATGGAAGGGTGATGTTGGGCCACCGAGAGGTAACTTTATTTCCTACCTTAAAGCAAGGAAAATGATAGCCAAGGGGTACCTATGTCACTTAGTCAGAGTGAAAGATACTGATGTGAAACCACTAACTCAGTCGGTTCCAGTGGTCAATGAATTCCTCGATGTATTTCCTGAAGATCTTCCAGGATTGCCCCCAGAACGGGAAGTAGAGTTTGGTATTGATGTGATTCTAGTCACTCAGCCTATCTGTATTCCTCCGTGTAGAATAGCTCCAACAGAATTGCATGAATTGAAGGAGAAATTAAAAGACTTGCTGGACAAGGGCTTCATCAGGCCTAGTATGTCCCTGTGGGGTGCACCAGTATTATTTATACGGAAGAAAGATGTCACATTGATAATGTGTATTGACTATCGGCAATTGAATAAAGTAACGATCAAAAAAAAATATCCCCTCTCCAGAATTGACGATTTGTTTGATCAGTTACATGGTGCTAAATGTTTTTCGAAGATTGACTTGAGATCGGGCTACCATCAAGTCAGAGTTAGAGAAAAGGATAACCCAAGACTGCTTTTCGAACACGGTATGGCCATTATGAATTTTTAGTTATGTCGTTTGTACTAACAAATGCACCAACTGTTTTCATGGATTTGATGAATAGGGTGTTTAAGCAATTTCTAGACGTGTTCGTGGCAGTGTTTATAGATGACATCCTGGTTTATTCAAGATCACAAGAGGACCATGCTAATCACTTACGACAGGTGTTACAAATTCTTCGTGAGCGTAAGTTTTATACAAAGTTCTCTAAATGTGAATTTTGGTTAAAATTCGTCATATTCTTGGGTCACATTATATCAGATGAAGGGATACGGGTTGATACGCAAAAGATTGAAGCGGTGAAAAATTGGCCAATGCCTACGACGCCCACAAAAATTTGTAGCTTCCTTGGGTTGGCAGGTTATTATCGAAGGTTTGTTGAAGGGTTTTCTTCCATTGCTGCACCTTTAACGAAGCTTACACACAAGGCAGTCAAGTTTCAGTGGAATGATGCATGTGAGAAAACTTTCCAAGAGCTGAAAGATAAATTGACTTCTACACTGGTATTGGTACTTCCGAAAGGCACAGAAGGGTATGATGTATATTGTGATGCTTCTGGAGTTGGCCTAGGGTGTGTATTGATGTAGTACGGTATAATAGCATATGCCTCACGAAAGTTATGGCCATATGAGAGAAACGATCCCACACATGATCTTGAGTTAGCAGATGTGGTATTTGCTTTAAAGATGTGGCGTCATTATTTGTATGGAGTTCATGTTGACATCTACACTGATCACAAAAGTTTGCAATATATATTTAAGCAGAAGGATTTAAATCTGAGGAAGTGGAGGTGGGTTGAACTATTCAAAGACTATGATATCGATATTCTATATCATCCAGGGAAAGTGAATGTGGTGGCCGATGCATTAAGGCACAAAGCAGTAGGAAACACTAGTGGCCATTTGACGGAAAAGTAAGATATAGTCAAAGATCTGCATCAACTAGCAGTTCGCCTTCTTGAATCTCCAGATGAAGGGGTTATTGTGCAAAATGCAGCAGAATCTTCCTTAGTAGCTAAGGTGAAAGAGAAACAGGATGCGGATCCTATTTTATTGTAGCTGAAAGAAAATGTAGAATAGGGTCTGACTAAGGCATTTGATCTTACGCAAAAAGTACTTCAATGCCAAGGTAGATTATGTGTACCAGATGTAGATGAGCTGAGGAGATGAATTATGATAGAGGCACATCATTCACGATATTCTATTCATCCGGGATCTACCAAAATGTACCATGACTTGAAATAAATGTACTGGTGGGGAAACATGAAGAAGAACATTACAGAATTTGTAGCTCAATGCCCAAATTGTCACCAAGTAAAAGTAGAGCATCAGAAACCTGGAGGTTACATGTAATGTATCAATCTTCCAGCCTAGAAATGGGGCATGATTAATATGGATTTCATCACAGGTTTGCCTCGTACACTGCAGAAAGTTGATTCTATATGGGTCATAGTTGACAGGCTTACCAAGTCAGCGCATTTTCTAACAGTCAAGACCACCTATACAACTGAAGATTATGTAAGGTTGTATGTTAAAGAGATAGTACAATTACATGGGATTCCAATCTCCATTATATCAGACAGGGGAGCACAATTTACCTCACATTTTTGGAGATCCTTTAAGAAGAGCTAGGGTACACAAGTGAATTTGAGTATGACTTTTCATCCTCAGACATATGGACAAGCAGAACGTACTATCCATACACTTGAAGATATGCTACAAGCATGCACGTTGGACTTTAAAGGTAATTGGGATGATCATCTACCTCTTATTGAATTTGGTTTCAATAATAGCTATCATTCAAGTATCAAAATGGCACCTTATGAAGCTTTATATGGAAGGAAGTGTAGATCACTAGTTGGATGGTTTGAAGCGAGTGAAACTGATTTACTTGGGCCATATCTTGTTCATCAAGCTATGGAGAAAGTTAAAGTGATCCAACAACGGCTACAAATGGCCCAAAGTCATCACAAGTCCTATGCTGATGTTAGGAGAAGAGGACTCAAATTTTCCATAAGTGATTGGGTATTTTTGAAGGTGTCACCGATGAAAGGGATGATGAGATTTGGAAAGAAAGGGAAGTTGAGTCCCCGTTATATAGGGCCATATCGAATTGTATGAAGATTTGGGCAAGTTGCGTATGAATTGGCACTACCCCAAGAAATCTCCACAGTTCATCCAGTATTTCATGTTTCGATGCTTCGAAAGTGCATAGGAGATCCATCTCATATCGCTCCCATTGAAGATGTACAACTTACGGAGGATCTCACCTATGAAGAGATACCTATTGCTATTCTGGATACACAAGTGAAGAGGTTCAGGAATAAATATTTAGCTTTCGTAAAGGTACTTTGGAGAAATCAGCACGTTGAAGAGATCACATGGGAAGCTGAAGAAATGATGAAGTCAAAGTACCCGTATTTGTTTCACACGGAAGAAAAAGTTCAAACTGCGGAAGGAGAGCAATAACAAGTAATTATATATAAGCATTATGTTTATATGTATATATGCTAACATAAAGGTACATTAGTTGTAAATGGAAAGATGTCATTAACATTCGAGGACGAATGTTTCTAAGGGCGAAAGGATGTAACACCCCGTACATTTTCGACCCTACTTGATTGGTGATCTAGAGTTTATATGTATTATTTAAATCATGTTTACGTTTGTTTGGAGAGAAATAATTACATATTTTGTATTGCTTTGAAGGAGTATTTTATATTGTGCTAGTGTCCACAAAGAAAAGTCGAAGAAAAGAAGCAAAATCGGAATTTAAGTTTGGGGCACGCCCAGGGGCGTGCCAGGCCACTTTTGCCAAAATTTTATTTGCATAGGCAGCAGAGGGGCATTCCAGGAAGCATGATAGACCACTCATGCTCACCCTTTCAGGAGCGGAAATTTGGCTAAGTCCCAGGGGCACCCAGGGGCGTGCCAGGGTGCTTTTTTGCCAAATTTCTTCTCCGATTATTAGTCTATTAAGAGGACTCTTGGGTTATGGTATCATTATTACATCGTAGTAGGACTAATATTGAGTGATTTTTGCATCCAAGTTAGGGTTAATTCTTCATCATAATTATTTTATCAAATTATGTTAAATTAAGCCATGAGTGGCTAAAATTACTTATTCTTGAGATTGAGGCTACGAACATAAATTGCGTGAGTTGAATATTGTCGTAAAATTTATGGAATTATTTAAACATGAGATTTTTGGGGTATTACACATCAAATTTGGTGGGCTAAGTTAACATGTGTTAATGGGCTCAATTTAAGGCCCAAAATGGAGTAAAAGACATGGCCAAAAGGGCAAATGACCCATTCTTCCATGTTGACCAAGTAACCATGGAATTTAATGCCAAGAATTGGCTAAGGATGACTTGAGAGCTTATATAAAGGCACAAAATCTGATTTTTATTCATTATAACTCTCATACCTTTCTAGATATTTCTAAAAACATTTTCATCTCACAAACCCTAAGTCAACCATTTTCTTTGAACAAGATCACTCATTTGCAAGCTTGGGTAAGTGTTTGTTCTTGTGATTTAATATATTATATGCATGAAATATGGTGTATATCATGATGGTTATGTCTAAAAGTGTTGCATAGTTCACTTTTGCTTTTTGCTAAAAGATGTGTAATCTATGGGATTTGAACTTGAAAGGAGACTTGAGGTTTTGATGGAAGTGAATGGTGTGGATGAAATATCAACATGTATGGTGTGGTTATGTCCTTAAATTGTTTTTTGCTATATGTATAACTTGTGGGATATTTGTGAAATTGTTGTTATGAAATGTATTGAGGTGACTTGATGGATTAATTATGGCGTAGTGTTAATGACGAAGTGTAAAAGAGAAACTTGGTCTGAAATGCTATTGGTTTATGATGTCTTGGTAAATGTGTGGAATATTGTGGTGTTGTTGGTATTACCATGACGTGAGTTGTATTGTAAAGGGGGAAATGACGTTATAGGGAAATCATGTAACTTATTGTAGTCTTATGCACTTGTAAGGTAGTTAGTTATTAACGTGAGCTCCGTTATGTACTTGTGTAGAGTAAAATGTAAGGAAGGAGTTGGATTGTTATATTCACATATAGGACTGTATATTCATATTGGGAAGATAAGGTATGTAAGGTTACTCTTTCTGTATACTTCTGCAGCACATAGTGTTCACATTGTCATTGTACTTGTTCCATTCTGAAATGTTCTAAGGTATATCATTTCAGGTTGTCATCTATTGTTATTCGCATGTCTCTTATTCATTGACTATTGTTCCAAAGTTCCAACAATGTTATAACGAACAACGTATCACTCTTATGATAAAAGAATTGAAGTAATGCATACTTCTGAAGTACGGGTGGCAACCCAAAGGGGCAAAAGCCTAGCTAGGGGCGATCCCGAATAAATGTTGAGTACGGGTGGCAACTCAAAGAGGTGTAAGCCTAGCTAGAGGAGATCCTGAATGACTATTGAACACAGGGGCCAGCTCAAAGAGGCGTAATCCTAGCTAGAGACGAACCTGTTTTATTGATTTATTGGTGGCAGCTCAAAGGGGCATAAGCCTAGCTAGAGACGATCCCAATGTTATTTAACACTTATCAGTTGGTCCCGGGCATTAAATAATTGATGATTTATAATGATATGAACGTAAAATTATAGAAATGAATGCAATGTATATGACTCCACACATGTATATTCTGGTAGCTAATCTATATTGCCCACCAACTTGTACTTGATTTCATTGAAGTCTTTGTCTCTTATGCAGTTACTTATAGCCTTATATACTCAGTACATTCTTCGTACTGACATCCCTTGGGGGACTTACCTTACTTGTTGTAGGCACAGGTGCTAGTAGACCTCCACAGTAAACTACGGATCATCTACAGATTATTGGTGAGCTCCAGTTTTGTTTGGGGCTTACTGAGTCACATGTGTACACTTGTTTTGGTATTATGTAAATGTTGTATAAAGCGAGGACTTGTCCCGACTTTAGGTTGGTTATGTGTATGTATCTGTATAGGCTTTGTAGACGTACGTTGTGGGATGAATGAAGAAATGTGAGAAATGCATGCTTTTGATGCAATGGCCCTAACGGCCAAGTTTCATCTCTATATGAACCATATGTTTTCCATGACTTCTTCCATTGGTATCTTGTAGCCACATGTGATAGAGTGTTGTTCATTTAATGACATGTATACGAGTGTACGTGAATGCAGGTTGGTTCTCTCGGGCCTTATCGATTTCGAGTGCCAGTCCACCCCGTTGGAATCTGAGGCGTGACACATCCAATGCGGGATCATCAGCGTACTGTCTAGGCTCTCTGCTAGGTGTGTGTGCCTGACTAGAAGATGCACCCTATGCCCTATCCTCCTGGGCAACCTGACTAGTATGGTAGTCTACTCTAGAGGCTCTATCAATAGGATGCTCCTCGTCAGCAAAAAAATCCACTTTGAACACCGGCCTCATCGGGGCCGAAACAGGCATAGGTGGAATAACAGGAGTGTTGCTTGATTCCAAAACTCTAACCTCCTCTATCAATGCAGCCACCTCTTGTGTCAGTCCTTCCATGTTAGGAATCTGTACTGAACTCATCTGGGTGGCCATACGTGCCTCAAAACTATCAATCCTCCCATACAGCTCTCTCATAAATCTATCCATAGCAGCAGTCATACAGGCCTCCACTCTATCCTCTGCAGCCTCTACCGTGGTCCTAACCCAAGTCTTAAGCTGGGATACCAACTTAGCCATTTGTGCCTCAGTGTAAGCCTGCCTATCAAACATCTGTGTCTGCCGATCCACCAACTGCTGCAGGAAGTCCCTTGAAACTAAAACCATACCAGAGGGGGGCGGTGTTGTTGTAGTGCATGTAACCTCATCATTAATCATTGGTCCTGTGCCCTTAGCAGATACATGCATTTTCTTTGATATACTCACCGGTACTGGAATAGGCATAGGTGTACTAACCGGCTCCTCTCTATCTCCAGGCCCTTCAAAAAGGGTTGCTCCTGATGACTCGGAAGGTTGAGACCTCTAAGGAAGAACTGGGTGAGCTCTCTGCTGCTGTATCAACCCAATATATGCAATGTGGGTCACCTCGATATAATGATCTACGCCAGGTATCTTAATCACACCCGCACTATCACATAGAATCTGAATCCGAAAAGGGAAAAGGATGTTGGTAAAATCTCTGAAGGCGCGCTCATTGATCTCCCTAACGATGTAGCAGGTAATATTTATGTCATAACCGGCAATGATGCTTGCTACAAAATAGCCCAGTACAATGTGAGTGAATTATCAGCATTAGTAGGCCCCAAAAGGTACCTAACCACCGACCACAAAAACCAACCCACAAATGAAGTGTGGACTTCTTGATATCCAGCTTCCTAGTTACCCAACTATTATCGACACCGTCCTCTGCTATATACGCCGCAATCAACCATAATAACTTCGACTGTTGATCGGTATCCCTCATTTTAGTCCTTTTTCTAATAGTCTCCATATGGTGATCAAACTCAGCAGTCGTGGCTGGAAATGGACATTCAGCCCCAAATAAGAATCTATGGATGGTCTGCTTAGAGATATCTACTCTTGTCTCCCGAACCATAGTGTGAGTCAATGGTGGTTGGTCCCGAAGCCGCTGCTCAATAGGTGTGATCAACTCAACAGACATAGCATGAGAAGTATAAAACTCGCGGACCAGCTCTGGGCTATAATGACCAGGAGGCTCTGCCATCTACCCAAATCCAGAATGATCAAACACCGCCTTAATATCAGGTAGTGTCTTTAACTCCTATAGCCGATACCGGGTCTTCTCAGTAATACAACATTTACACACTTCCCGCTCAGTATGTTCAGCATCCCTGTCATAAAAGTCCCTCATCCCCTGAACACACCAACGCTTATTTTCGCTTCTCTTAGAGGAAGTCGTGGAATCTTGCCCCCCAGTGCAGAAATAGATGTTGTCGCCTCAATCGTGGAATTATTCGGACCTGCAGAATTTTCCTCAGATGCAGATATATCAAACTCCTATTCATCAGTGATTGTCGAGGCATCCTCCTCCTCTTCAGACTGGGGGTAGAATCAGAAGACTGATCAAGAGCAGCCAACTTGGCAGGTTGCTGAATAGGCTGAAGTACGGCCCGGGTAGCAGCTTGTGCCCTAGTTTTTAGCCTCGTGGTATGAGGTACCAGTGTAGAATCAGCAGTATTAAGCTCGTATACCTCTTCAGACCCACTTTTATTAGACCTAAAGGTTTATCACACAACCTAGTCGTAAATTTAGGTTTTTTAGTGCGGATTCTTGATGAAGAACCCATATCTCCATGTTTAGGGTTTGACTTAGGCGGCATTGGGTCGGGTGGGTTAGTTATCAGGTCGGGTAGGTTTGTTTTAGGATTGGGTGTGTCGAATTTTCGGGATTGTGGGGTTTAGGTAGTTGGGATTTGATGAATTTGGAAGTTGGTATTCGGGAATTTAAAGAATTTTGGATTTGGTCTATGGGAATTTGTTAAAAAATTTAAAATAGGGTTTATGTTAGGATTTGCTTTTGAAAATACAGTTTTGATTTGGATTTGAAATTGGGTCAGATTTGAGGAGTATACCAATATATATATAAATTTAGGGTGGGTCGGGTCGGATCTTGGGTAATTAGAGGGTTCCTAATTCTCACGGCACTACCCATGTGATGTGGGTCGACCTATGTTGGGTGGGTCCTTTGTCGTAGGCAGGGTCCTGCAAGTTGTAACCCATATGACGTGGGTTGACCTACGTCACGTGGGTCACTGGCGTAGGTCAAGTTCAGCAAGCATGTAATTTCCTCTGACTTCTACGGTACCAACCCACGTTACATGGATGAACTTACGTGGCGTGAAACAGTGTCGGGTGTTGTACTAAACATATTCAGTTTCAATATTGTAAGTTCCCGCTAACTTATCCTCCAATGATCAGATCACAACCAATTCGAACCTTGGGTTGCCTCCCAAGCAGCGACTGATTTAACATCTCGGTACGACATGGCTAGGTTGACTATTCATACTTTACCAATCAGCCCATGGGTTGCCTTCCATGAAGCGCCTGATTTAACGTCGTGGCACGACCTGGCTGGCTTGACTACTCATACTTCGTCCAGAATAAGCTCTTCACTCCTCTTTATTTCTTCCGCAGTTCCCAAATAAAGCTTCATACGCTGACCATTTACCTTAAAAAGGAAATCATTATCACCTTTTAGCTCAATTGCCCCATGCGGGAACACTCTAACAATAGTGAATGGTCCAGACCATTTGGTCCGTAGTTTACTAGGAAAAAGGCGAAGCCTAGAGTTATAGAGCAGTACCAAATCTCCCGGGTGAAATTCTCGTTGTTCGATTTTTTGGTCATGATACAGTTTCATCTTTTCTTTATAAAGTACTGAACTTTCATAAGCCCATAAATAAAATTCATCCATCTCATTCATATGATCTAGCCTTAATTTAACCGCGTCACTCCATTCCAGATTCAACCTCTTCAATGCCCATAATTCTTTATGTTCAAGTTCGACCGACAGATGGCACGATTTATGAAAAACTAACTGATATGGTAAGGCACCAATAGGTGTCTTGAATGCAGTTTGAGAAGCCCATAAAGCTTCATCTAATCTTCTCGCCCAATCAGTTCTATTGGCATTCACCGTCTTTGCAAAAATAAACTTAATCTCACAATTTGACACCTCAACTTGCCCACTCATCTGAGGATGGTAGGGTGTTGCAACCTTATGTTTGACACAATATTTTTTAAGTAAGGTCTTGAACAGCCGATTGCAGAAGTGGGATCCTCCATCACTAATGATTACTCGTGGTGTCCCAAATCGGGAAAATATGTTCTTTTTCAAGAATGTCATGACACTTCTTCTTTCATTATTGGGAAGAGAAATCACGTCCACCCATTTAGAAACATAGTTAATAGATACCAAAATGTATTTCATCCCAAGTGAGCTCACAAAGGGGTCCATAAAGTCAATTCCGCATACATCAAACAATTTGAGCTTAAGGATAGTTGTCATAGGAAGTTCATGTCTGCGTAAGATATTCCCTTGTCTTTGACATTGGTCGCAGGCCCGAGCATAGTCATGAGCATCTTTATATATGGTAGGCCAATAATAACTATATTGTAAGATCTTATACGCAGTCTGCGTACCACCATGATGACCTCCAACTAAAGATGAATGACATACTTCCAAGATACTCATCATTTTAGCCTCTGGGATACACCTTCAAATCATACCCTGCGCACATTCTAAACAGGTAAGGCTCATCCCAAAAAAAATTCTCACCTCATTCATGAACCTCCTCCATTGCTGGTATGACATATCTTCCGAGACTAGGTCACTTGCCAAAAAGTTGGCAAAATCTGCAAATCAAGGGATTAGGTCTTGTGATGCTGCCAACACTTTCTCATCTAGAAAAGTATCATCAATATCAAGATCATCCCTTAATTTAAGCATGGACTCCTCCTCAAGGCGTAATAGATGGTCAGTGACCTAATTCTCGGTTCCCTTTCGGTCCTTGACTTCAAAATCAAATTCTTGCAGTAGAAGTACCCACCGAATCAATCTTGCAGTAGAAGTACCCACCGAATCAATCTACATAATATACCAAAGTGTTGCATGGTTTGTATGCACAATCACCTTCATGCCAATCAAATAAGATCAAAATTTTTCAAAAGCAAAACCCATAGCCAACAGCTCTTGTTCAGTCACAGTGTAATTCTTGTGAGCTAGATTTAGTGCCTTGCTAGCGTAGAAAATAGGATGTAGAATTTTTTCATATCTTTGACCAAGTATTGCACCCAAAGCTACTCCACTAGTATCACACATAATCTCGAATGGCATCGTTGATGTGCCATGGTTTTATGGCACTTTCGATGCTTAAAATAGGGATAATATGCAATAACTTGGGTATGTTTTATGGGTATGATGTGCGTTCTGTCCTATTTTGCAGGGTAATAGGTTATGGAGGCAAAATGGAGATAAACTGAAGAATAATGCTTGAAAACGAAGTGTCGGAAGATGGGAGATGAGATCTGCACCAGATAGGTGACTCACGACAGCACTCAAGTGTCGTGAGTCCACTCACGTAACGTGATTCAACTTCAGAGATGATGCAATGATGTCTGAGTTCCACGATAGGACTCATGCCACGTTGATGTCGCCCAAAGTATACCTCCAAAAAAGTGCAATGCGGTCGCTGAATCAAATATAGAACCCAACTAGGTTGGGGTCGATCCCACAGGGAATAGGTCGAAGTATGAGTAGACTACCAGGTGGAATAATTGGAACGTAAATAAAACTGGGGGGGTTGCTAGAGAATAGTAACAATGACGATTGATGGTTGATATTGAGTTTGTAAACAATAAGAGAAATTCACTAGGACTGTGATCCCCAATGATTCCTTAACTCCACCGGTGACTTGTGCTTAACAAGATTGGCCCACTGTGCTGCATGCAAAATCTAACAAGTTAGGGTCATCTAACTGTCTCTCGACCTTCATTAGACGAATTTCACTCTTTTCCTCTCGGTCTCTGAGCGTCGCACTACTAACCCTTATCCTGGATTTCAGATAACCTTTCCCGCTAAGGCTCCGGTTATTAGATGAAGGTTGATAGCTTCAAATCTCTGTTGTTATCTCCTTTTCCAAATCTCTACCTCTCTCTCGAGCAAGTCTAGAATACAAGCGAGTTCCTAACGTTTGCAACCGTTAGAAAAGCAATCACAATGAAGGAAATAATCAATACATGCATTCATAGCAGTACAAAGTTGCTTTGCACTTAACCGGTTTCGTTAATTCCTCATGGTTCACACAACCCTAGATGATGGGTTTAGCTGCTCATAATTGTAAGAACATAAGAAGAATTCAAAGATAAAAGCATAATTATGATCACACAAGAATGAAGAAAAACCGAAATTCCAATTATCAATCAACCTCAAAACTAGGGTTTTTGAATACAAAACCAAATATATGTCTGAAACAGTGTAAAATAACTCTCAAAGTAGTAAATTGTCCAACTCTCGTACTTAGGACTACATAGGAGTATTTATAGATACAAAACTAGTCCTATCCAAAACAAAATAGGAGAGAAGAGTCGGCAGTTTTCACGGTGTCGTGACTTGGTGTCGTGGAACCAAGTCACGGCACGTTACATGTATCGTAGAAATCAGGCTTCTTTCTTGGATCTCTGAAGTGGACTCACGCCAGCAAGTCACGCCACGTAGGTGGACTCACATAACGTGAGTCCTGTCGTGATACTCAGGCAACATGTAGACCTTCTAGAAATGGATTCACGACAGAAACTCACGACTCGTGAGTGGTAATCACGGCTCGTGAGTGATGTAGTGGGTCACACTCATTTGCAGATCCATTCTTTCATCTTCAGATGCTTCGTCTTCGGGCTTAATTCTTCATCTTTTGATCATTTTGCCTTTAAAACCTGCTTTCCTGCAAAGTAGGACAGAAACCACATCATACCAACAAAACACTCCCAAGTTATTCCATATTTTCCTTGTTTTAAGCATCGAAAGCTCCATATAACCATGGCACATCAACACCCTCAACTCAGAATGTTTGCATGTCCTCAGGCGAACAAAATAAAAATACACAAACACACTACTTAACCAAGAGAAACCTAAGGGACTTATGGCAGTCTACTAGTTGCTTTTGACACAAAATCTTTTCAACCCCTCCTATTTTCAAGGTAAAACCATAGGGTGTATGTAAGCAACATAGGATCTTGACACAGCAGGGATCAAGTGATGGCACCAATTTATGCACAAACAACTAAACGTATATGCAATTGACATTTCCCAAACAACTAGCAGCTAATTATGCAACCCATGTGCTCTCACAAACAAAGAAGACCCATGCACTCTCAGTATACTAATGGATATCAACATAGGGACGAGGTCAAAACACTCACACTCCTAAAGAAGTTAAGACTGTGTGCATTAAATACCACAGGCTTGCCCTTATTTTTTATGCCTTCGTTTTCGGATAGTCTGACTAGGATCACTATAGGACTTTACTCGGCTTGTAATGTAGGCTTAGGGACGGGTATGGTGCATATGGGTATAGTGACTCAACCCTCCTTGACACTACATGCTTTTTGGCTCCAACTTCCAGCCTTTTTCCATTTTTATTTTCCCTTATTCTCCATTCTTTTATTTTCAGATTTTGGGTGTGATTTTTCTTCTCACATATATATATTTTATTTTATTTTTTATATATATATTTTTTTTCACACCGAAATCTGTTTTCTCTTTTTCTTTTATTAACCCTTCTTCATACCAACCTCAATCTACGCACCCCTATAATAGCCACCCTCAACTTAGGCGATTTGCCTGAGTTGAGGTACACAGTGTCCAAGGAGGGACCAGGGCCAAGACAGGTTCATTGTGATTAAAATGGGAAGGTGAATAGGCTAAATGAAAAAAATAGGACAATTATGGATCAAAGTTGGGATCAAGGGATACTTCTTCCTTTGGTTTGGCATTTTAGGCTAAAAGTGGACTTTAGTCAAAAACGGCCTATGATCCTTTCCTAATCCTTTATCCTTTAACCTAGGCAAGACTAACCAGGCAAGTTCTGGATCGCACACACATAGCTAACTAAGTAGTGACCTCACACACACATAGCACAGGGTTGTATTACCAACTACTACCTAGCCGTTCATGCAATGCTAACTATGATTATTTTCCTATAATTCTAGAACCATAACAAGATCCAACAGCAGTCACACACAAGCATGCTATTCACACAATTCAAAATTTTAGGAGGGGTATAGTCAAAACACTTAAAAATCATCCCAAAAATGGACTGTACTATAGTTCCCTCATTTTTCTCCTAATTTAGCAACAAACATAAAAACATCAACAATAACATCCTAAACATGTCGGTTCTACTATGATAGCATACTCGGGGGAAAAGAAGCACGACAACAAAAACCCCAAAGTGGTGGTACACCCCCTCCCCCAACTAAACATGGTGCAATGCCCTCATTGCAACTGTATCCAATCAAAAACAAGGGAGTGAAGACATACATGTGGCGTTCTAAGCGCCGTAAGTGGGCCCGCAAGCAGTGGGATCATTATACTATGCAGTGGTCACATCCGGTGGGAGGATAGCCTGACTGGAAGATGCACCACGCGCCCTCTGCTCTGCCTCAATCTGGCTCGCGTGGTACTTTACCCGGGAGGCTTTAACAGCCCTCCTCATATCACTATCGAACTCATCATCACTAGCACCTCCATCCGTCGGACTGCGGGGTCTCTTGCCTCTATCCATCTACGACTCCTCATCAGCAAATAGATCTACCTCAAATGCTGGTCGTACGGAGGTCGGGACAGGCATAGGTGGTATAATGGGTGTGCTAGTCGATGCCAGTGCCCGAAACTCCTCTCTCAATGCAGTAACCTCCTGGGTCAAGCCGGCCATGCAGCACTCAAGCGGGAGGCCATACGTGCCTCAAAACTGTCAATCCGCCCATGTAGGCCCTGCATAAACTGGTCCATAGTTGCCTTCATACGGGCCTCCACCCTAGTCTCTGCAGCCTCTCCTGTAGCTCGAACCCAAGGCTTAAGCTGGGATACCAACTTAGCCATCTGAGTCTCAGTGTGAGCCTGACGCTCAAACATCTCCGTCTGCCTGTCAACCAGCTACTGCAGAAAATCTCGTGATATTGAAACCATCCCAGCAGGGGTTGGTGGGGCACTAGTACTGGGTGCTCCCTCATCAACAGGGCCAGCACCCTCAGTCTATATAGGTACCCTAACTGGTGCAGGAACATGCAATGGGCCACTACGCGGCTCATCCAGGGTTGCACCCGCTGACTCAGACGGCTGTGACTCACATGAGATCACGGGGTGTGAACCCCTCTGCTGCATCATCCCAATGTCTGCAATGCGAGTCACCTCAAATATAATGGTCGAGGGCAGGTAGTCTGTCCACCCCTGCCCTATCACACAGGCCCTGGATCAAGCATGGGAAGGGTGTACTCGTGTGATCTATGAAAGCTCGCTCGTGGATCTCTTGGACGATGTACCTTGCAAAATGAATCTCATAACCAGCTAAGATGTTGGCTACTACTACAGCCCTGTCCAATGTGAGTGAGTTATCAGCGTTTGTTGGACCCAACCTATGACGAACCACTGACCACCAGAATCGACCAGCAAAATGAAGCATGGACTTTTTGATGTCCAGCTTCCCAATCACCCAACTAGTTGCTACACCCTCCTCGGCTATGTAACCTGCAATCCATTTAATCAACTCCAATTTCTGCTCCACATCTCTCATCCGAACTCTATCTCTGACCGTGTCTATTTTGTGATCAAATTCAGTTGTCGAAGCCGGAAGAGGACTGTCAGGCCCAAATAGGAAGCGGTGAATGGTTTCTTCCAAAATGTCTACTCGGGTACCGCGCACCATGACATGAGTCAGCACTGGCTGTAAAATATATCGTTGCCTAAGTGGGGTGTCCAAACCAATCGATGAAGCATAGGAAGCATAAAACTCTTGGACCAACTCCGAGCTATACCGACTAGAAGGCTGCGTCATCCAACCCAAGCCATACTGCTCAAAAATAGGACAAATATCCGGCAATGTCCTCAACTCATCCACCTGATATCGGGGATCCTCTATAATGCTTCTCCGACACAAACCACACTCTGTCAGCTCAGCATCTCAATCATAAATAGCATGCATGCCCTGTACACACCACCGCTGAACCTCTCTATCCTGTGCAGTAGTCGGGGAACTCTCGGCACCAGTACCGGAAAGAGAGGTTGTAGCTTCTGCCACAGATGTATCCTGACCCATAGCCTCATCCGCATACCTTGACTCAGAAGTATCCTCCCCCTCTTCAGATTGGGGGGCGGACTCAGACGACTCAGCCGTAATAACTGGCGCAACAGATGGTGGGGCCGGCTGAAGTGTTGCCCGGGCAGCCGCTCGAGCTCGCGTCTGTAACCTCGTAGGCCGAGGAATCAAAGCAGTATCGTCCATGCTAACATCAAAATCCTCCACAGAACCACTTTGTTCTGAAGCTGTGGGTTCATCCCGCAGACGGGTCGGTAACTCCAGATTTTTGGTCTGAATTCGGGATGATGCATAAAGGTGGTCACTTTTGGGATTGGATTTTGGAGGCATGGTAATGGGCTTGGATAGAATTTTGGGTATTTGGGTCAGATTTGGGTCGGGTTTGGTTTGTTTGATTCGAATTTTCAGACTTAGGGTTTGGATTTTTGAATGGATTTTGTAAAGGGGGTCAGATTTTTGCTAGTTTAAGGAGGAGGGGTTCGGATATTGTGAGTTTGAGGAGAAGGGGTTCAGATTTTGTGAGGGGAAGAAGAGAAAATTGGAGTTCTAGGGTTTTAGTTTAAGGATTTAAAAATGGGGAATGAAGGGATTGATCGATTTTAAATCGGGTATAGAAGAAGAGGTTCGATTTTATTTTTAGAAATTTGGATCGGGTCTGGTCAGATTTGGGTTGCTGATATTTTTACGTTTCACGACATGACCCACGCCACGTGAGTGTGACCTACGTGACGTGAGGTCTGTCGTGACTGATGATCTAAAAACTGGCCTGGAGGTCTGATTTCCACAACACTACTCATGTGGCGTGGATCCCATCCACGCCACATGGATGACTTCCGTGGAATTAATTCAGAACTTGGAAATTTTCCTCTGATTTTGAAGATACCTACCACGTGGAGTAGAACTCCCTCACGTGTCGTGATTCATGCCATGGATGAACTTTCACTACTTCAAGTGAATTCTGTGATTTTCAACTAACTGTTACCCAATAATCCGATCTCCTCATAACAAAATCTTGGGTTGTCTCCCAATCAGCGCCTGATTTAATATCGCGGCACGACATGGCTAACTAGGATACTCAAACTTCCCCAACTAGCCCATGGGTTGCCTCCCATGAAGCGCCTGATTTAACGTCGCGGCACGACATGACTGTCTTTACTACTCAGACTTTATCAAGTTCAAGTTCTTCCAGCGTCCTTACCTCTTCCGGAACTCCTACATAATGCTTAACACATTGTCCATTGACTTTTAATAGGACATCATCTACTCCTTTTAGCTCAGTAACACCATGTGAAAATACCTGAACGACAGTGAATGGGCCAGACCATTTGGATTTTAGTTTTCCAGCAAACAGGCGAAGCTTAGAATTATACAATAAAATCGAGTCGCCCGAGTGAAATTCTCAATTCTCAATCCGACGATCATGGTACAATTTCATCTTCTCTTTATACAATGCTGAACTATCATAAGCCCAGAGATGAAATTCATCCATCTCATTCATCTGCTCAAGTCGCAATTGGGCATCTTCATTCCAGTCTAAATTCACCCTTTTCAACGCCCACAAAGCTTTATGTTCTAGTTCAATGGGCAAATGAAAAGACTTCCCAAATACCAACTGATATGGTGATGCACCAATTGGTGTTTTGAAAGCCGTCTTATATGCCCATAATGCATCATCCATTCGTCGAGCCCAATCAGTCCTATTTGCATTGACTGTTTTTGCCAGAATGGACTTAATCTCACAATTTGAAACCTCAACCTGCCCACTTTTCTGAGGATGGTAAGGTGTTGCCACCTTATGTTTGACACCATATATTCAAGCAGGTCTTTGAACAGACGGTTGCAAAAGTGGGATCCTCCATCACTAATAATAACTCGAGGTGTCCCAAATCTTGAAAAAATATTCTTTTTCAAGAATGTTGTGACACTTCTCCCTTCGTTATTAGGAAGTGCTATCGCCTCCACCCACTTAGACACATAGTCTACAGCCACCAAGATGTACTTCATTCCTTGCGAACTCACAAACGGACCCATAAAGTCAACTCCCCACACATCGAACAATACAAGCTCAAGTATGGTTGTCATGGGAAGTTCTTGTCTGCGTGAAATATTACCTTGCCTTTGACATCGGTCACAAACGCGGGCATAGTCATGAGCTTTGTAAATACTAGGCCAGTAGTACCCACATTGCAAGATTTTATGGGTGGTCCGTGCACCTCCATAATGACCCCCAACTGGAGATGAGTGACACGCCTCCAGAATACTTATCATTTCGGACTCTGGGACACATCTTCGAATTATGCCATCAGCACACACCCTAAACAAATACGGCTCATCCCAAAAGAATTTTCTTACCTCATGCATGAATCTCTTTCTCTGCTGATATGTAATATCTTCCGGGACTAGATCACTTGCCAAAAAGTTGGAAAAATCAGCAAACCATGGGATCAAGTCTTGAGATGCTGCCAGTACTTGTTCATCCAAAAAAGTGTCATCAATCTCAAGATCGTCCTTCAATTTCAGCATGGATTCCTCCTCAAGGCGTGAAAGATGGTCAGCTACTTGATTTTCGGTCCCCTTACGATCCTTGACTTCAAAGTCAAATTCTTGCAACAGAAGTACCCACCAAATCAGTCTTGGCTTAGCATCCTTCTTCGACATAAGATACCGGAGAGCTGCATGATCTGTATGCACAATCACCTTCATACCAATCAAATAAGATCTGAACTTCTCAAAAGTAAATACTACGGCCAACAACTCTTGCTCAGTCACAGTGTAATTCTTTTGAGTTGGGTTAAGCACTTTGCTAGCGTAGTAGATCGGGTGTAATATCTTCTCATATCTTTGGCGAGGGACTGCACCCAAAGCCACTCCGCTAGCATCGCACATAACCTCAAAAGGCTTAGTCCAATCTGGTGACACAATAATAGGGGCTGACACCAACTTCTCCTTAAGACACTCAAACGCTGTAAGACATGCTTCATCAAACACAAATTTCACCTCTTTCTCTAAAAGCTTGCACAAGGGATGAGCAATCTTGGAGAAGTCCTTGATGAATCTTCTATAAAAACCAGTATGACCTAAGAAACTTCGAATACCTTTCACAGAGATCGGTGGGGGCAGCTTCACAATTACTTCAATTTTTGCCTTATCCACCTCAATGTCGTTCTTCAAAATCTGAAGCCCCAATACAATACCTTCATTGACCATAAAGTGACATTTTTCCCAATTCAGCACTAGGTTGCACTCCTCGCATCTTTGCAGCACATTAGCAAGGTATGCCAAACAGCCCTCAAACGAGTCACCCACTACAGAAAAATCATCCATAAACATCTCGATACTGTTTTCCACCATGTCGGAGAAAATAGATATCATACAACGTTGGAAAGTGGCCGGTGCATTACACAAACCGAAAGGCATCCTCTTGAATGCGAACGTCGCATATGGACAAGTGAAAGTGGTCTTCTCTTGGTCTTCAGGGGCAATAAAGATCTGATTATACCCTGAATAGCCATAAAGAAAACAATACCATCCTCTACCAGCAAGACGGTCTAACATCTGGTCCATAAAGGGCATAGGAAAATGATCCTTTTCAGTCCACGAATTCAGCTTCCGATAGTCCATGCAAACTCTCCATCCAGTCACCAACCTCATTGGAATCAACTCATTTTTGTCATTCCGAACCACAGTGATTCCTCCCTTTTTCGACACACACTGAATCGGGCTCACCTATTTACTATCCGCAATGGGGTAAACCACTCCTTCATCTAACCAATTTGATAATTTCTTTCTTCACAACCTCCTGCATAGGTGGGTTCAGACGACGCTGGTGCTCAATGCTAGGTATGCACTCATGAACAAGCTGGATCTTATGAGTGCAAATGCCAGGTGGAATACCTATGATATCTGTAATGGACCACCCAATGGCCCTCTTAAATCTTTTCAAAACTGAAACCAAAGCCTCTACCTTCCAATTCACCAATTTAGCAGAAATAATTACTGGCAAGGTATTATTGTCTCCCAAGAATGTGTAGCGAAGGTGTGATGGAAGAGCCTTAAGCTCTAAAACTGGAGGCTCCTCAATAGATGGATGAGCTGGTGGCGTGATAATGCTCAAATACACCCCAGAGAAGAATGTAAGCGATCGTTAGCAATATAATTACCCAACTTGGAGTCAGGGTCGAATCCACGAGGAATGAATGCGATAGCTTTCACCTCTAAGTGTCGCAAGCAACTAGTGCTAACACGCGATGCGATGAAAATAATACATGAAAGTAAATGGGGGGGTTTATTGTCTGTTAACTTGTACTTTTTAGTCTTTTGTAACTTAGGACACACAAGTTCAAGAGTAGAGAAGATAAGCTAAGACCAAGGGTATTACGGGACTTAGGGTTATGCTATCGTAAGAGTGAAATTGTGTATGGGTAACTTGAACATTTAACTACGTTTAGCTAAGTGCCTTGGGTAGGTTAGATCACAGGTGCCTGGTGTTGATTTGTCAACCAAACACCAAGGTTTCACAATTGGGTTCTTTCGAACACCTCAATAGTGCGAATTATAAGACCAACCCAATACCTCAATTAGTACCCTTATGTCTAAGAGATGCTATTAAATGACATACATCGAGTTATTGTTCACACCCACTCCTCACCCTTGTCCCCTTTGTCAAGGATGACAAGAGTTCTAAAATTAATTAGAGTTTGCAACCCCTAATTTGAATGAAAGCATGGAACGAGATTAAAACCGATGGCAATTATCTAAACAAATATCAAATAAAAAAATCCCATACAATTACCATATCTTATTTAAGCATAACCCCAAGTAGAGAATTTAGCTACTCATAAAATAAGAGAGAAGAAAATCACCCAAATTCTCTTCCCAAACTTCCATGAATCCCAAAAATGTTTTTACCAATTTGATACCAAAATGCAAGAATGTAACTTATTTCTTCGTAGGTTTCACTCTACTCAAATCGCGTCATTCAAAATTACGAAAGTGCCACTGCACTAGCCATCTGCTGGCGCAGGTTCCAGCGCAGATGGCTGACCTGCGCGCGCAGAAGGCTATCGCAGATGACACTGCTTGTGTTGCTCCACTGTTCAATCAGCCACCTGCGTGCGCAGCTTAGGCACATGCGTGCGCAGGTGGCTAGCGCATATGCCACTGTTTGTGCTGCTCCTCTATTCAGCTTAGCCATCTGCGTGCGCAGCTTAGCCATCTGCGTGCGCAGCTTAGCCACATGCGTGCGCAGGTGGCCATTGCTATCTCCGGTGTTGATTTAAACCTCCTTTCTTCACTCCTCAAACTCTCATTGTCTTGCATAGTTAGCTCGGGCTCGAATTCATCCATTACCTGAGTACACGAGCCATATAACATGAGAATTTACATCGAATCAATGCGAATTTCAAGATAATCCAAGCTCAATGTATTAAGAATTTGGGTAAGATGTCAACTTATCAACTTCCCCAAACTTAAACTATTGCTTGTCCTCAAGTAATCAAGAACACCTAAAGTGAAGAGAAAAGGATGCTCTTAACCATAAACAACCACAAGGGACATCACTAGACCATTAAGCCTATAAGGTTCAATCGGTTCCTCCAATAAGTCATGACAAACAAGCGAAACATGCTTTCTTTTTCACACATCGATCCTCATTAACCAAGAGACAAATTCCTCAAACAAATAATTTTCAGGTTGGGCTGATTCACAAGGTGTGACACAAGATTTTTCAGAGATTGTCTCATCTCCAAATTGCAAATTGTCTTGTTCATTTTCCCAAATTGAAGGTAGGACATCACTCCCTCTATCAAGGTATCCATGCCTCTCACTTGCAAAAGTTTTCTCCACCCCCACACGGTGATGTGATTCACTAGGGGGTAAGAATAGAAAGAACTCACTCTCACTCGCACAAAGAAATTCAAGTACCACACGTAGAACCATAGTCTTGCCCTTTATGTCATTCGCCACTAATGGGGACCAACAAGGTTTTAAGTCACCAAGGACTTGTGGGCAATGACGAAGGTTCGGTTGAGAGAAAGGGTTTATGGATCAAGTGACTAGAAGATTTCCCTAAACACAATCGCATTATCATTTCTTAGGCCCACTTTGTTCAAGTTCTCCACCTTATTCGCCTTTGCTTGTGATGTCTTTACTTTTCTTCTCTCTTATTTTCTCTTTTTTACATATTGAGCCTTCCAACCAAAATTCCCTCTTCATTTGCTTTTGAGGCCCTTTCATTTATTCATTAGTAACTCATGCCTCTCTTTTCTCTCTACAAACTTTCCTCTCCATTATATTTCTTTATTCATTTGTTTATGCAACAACCAAGCATACACCTCCCTTTAAAATCTTATGTATCTCCTTTTTGTACAACTTAACTTTTAACTTCCATCTCAACCATTTTCACAATCATGCTTCTCCGAGATCAGGCCTTTGCCTATATTGGTTCTCAATAAAATCATGCGATGTGTCTACAGAGATTGAGTGATATTGCTTCTTTAAAATAGGAAGCTAGTCTTTCCCCCAAACTTGAGCAAATGAACTTGACAACCTACTCTAAGTCAAAGACTTATGGAGCATGAGCCAAAAACTGAGTTAACAGGTCACACACAAGAGGAGGCTTGGAATCCCTTTGCTCTTTTCTTTTCTAAAACAAAATCATTTTATCAAATCATCTTGCTGTTTGCCACGACAATTTTGGAGGGACCTTTGAACCTATTCAACTTCCCCAAACTTAAATTAGGGCTATTATGCAAAAAAAGCCTGGCAAGGGCACTATCCAAGTTACAACTTCACAAAGATGGGGCAATATTCGAATCAACAAAAATGGCCCGACAAGGGCAATATCCGAATCAACACAAATGAATGGCCCGGCAAGAGCAATATCCGAGTCAAAACTCATAACAAGATGGCATCAAAATAGAATCATTAATTAATAGTACATACCATAAAGTAAAATGAATGAATTGGCCTACCCCCCCCCCCACACACACACACACTAAAAAGTATTGCATTGTCCCCAATGCAATCAATATAGTACAAAAAATGAAAGGAGTGAAAGACAAAACTCCCTGAGGCGCACTAGGCACTCGGATCTGTATCATGTGAAGGCTGTGCCGACGTTGTGGCTGTAACAGTAGGTGCCTCCTCAGACTGGGCTCCTGTATGAACCTTCTCAAAATGCCGAGAGCTAGGGCCAGCACCAACTGCATGTGCCTGGAGCTCCTCAATGGACTTTCTTTTGGCCAATTCTACCTGCTGATCCTCAGAGAGCCCTGTGCCAAACTTGATCCCTGTCTCTTCCCCCACAGGAGAATACCCAAACAAGTCTACAAATGGAAGGATGGGGCCGGTCTCTGCCTATGGGATAGTGAACTGGGTATCATCAAGAGAGATGGAGGGCTGCATCAACTGCATCTCATCACGCAGACTCGCAAGATTTATCCTAAGAGTAGTAACTGCCTCACTCTCCTCCTGGGCCTCAACCGCAGATAATCTCCGCTCATAGTCTACCATCTGAGCACGTAAAGGCCCAAGGCTCTGCTCAATAGCCACCTGAATGAAATGAGGAATGTCGGCCACCAAGCGGGAGATAGAGCTGTCATCTGCCAAAGTCATGGCTGCAACCTTAGCAAATGTCAGCGTGGAAGGTCGAGGAGGCTGCGCCGGCTGCGTAGGTGTTTGAGGGAGATCACGATCTAAATGAGTGTCACCATGAGCTGAAACATGAGAAGTCATAGGAGAGGTGCTAGCGGTGGGCACCTCTCTCATGGAAGAACCTGAATCCTCACCAAACTTTCTCTTTAAACCTACTGGATTATCATCATCTTGACTGGTACGAATATCAATGACTCTCATGCATTTGATTTTTTTGTCAATCTTTGGGAAGAGAGGAACATAGTGGACTGCACATAAAGCCAATATAAGAGCAGGAAAAGGTAGAAGCGTGCCAACTTGCTTAGAGCGGAGCTTTATTACTTCAATAATTATCTCTCCCGGGTTGACATCCAACCCATCCATAATACAACCCACAAGAATAGCCCTTTCAAGAGTGACGTCTTGATCATTTGTGGAAGGGAGCAATCGATTTCCCACAAAACCAAGCTAATGTCTGGCTTGAATAGAAAGATCCCGTCTTTTGATTTGCCCAATCCCATTTGCCCATAGTGGAAGACCTTTAGCAATTATTTTGGAAAGCCATGGAAAATGAGCGCGCCCCTCCAGCATCCGCCTCTTGCTCTCAACCCCCAGTGCACAATCATGACCAAAGTATAATTTGTAAATTGCAGAAGCGGAGCACGACACTTCCACTCCCCTAACAAGTATACTCCGAAGGCAAGGTTGATCAGCCACTGGTGGTTTATACTTTTGTTGATTGTACCGAATGACGTAGGAGGCATAGAATTCCTTTACAAGATCAGGAAAATAAAAGCACGGGGGTGAGTCGGGATTAATATCAGTGAATACATCCCAAGCAAACTTATTGGCTTGTATGACAATATCGGGGAAATGATCACAAACGCCCTTCACATTAAAGACTTTCGCGGGGTTGAAGCCCCTAGTGCGCACCCATTCATTGTAAAGGTCACACATTTCTGCGTTGGTAAATCTGAGTTTGTCAACGTCTTTGGCTAGCTCCTTTGAGATATCAAGTGTGTATTGCACGTCAGGGGTGTTAGAGTGTCCTTGTTGTGTGGGAGCTTTTCTTTGAGAAGTCGTGGCAATGGCCTTGCCTTTGTCCTTGTGATGATCTTTATTTGCTCCTCGTGGCATTGATTTCCTTGGAGACATCTCCTACAATGAATCAGAAGAAACAAACCACACAAACCAAAGGTAAAACATGTTTTTGGATTTTCAATAAAGAAAAGAAAATGAAAACTATGTTAACTAATGTGAATGCAAAGCAAAATTTTATATGAAGGAACCTAGGAGGATATTTGGACCACTATATCTCAAACACAATCCATCATGACCCGACGGAGAACAAAACGATGTTTTACCCTTAAGAATGGTGTCACCGAATCTATTATAGGGTAAAACATGCATTTTTGTTATGAACAAGTGTGCGCACCAACTCATGTTGTCAACAAGACTCACCAATTATGCCTCATGAAGTGGAGAAATATAGTAACAAGTATGGCACTTGAAAAATCATGTAATTCACACATCTTCTCTACACTATTATAACATGGCATTTGGAGATGAAATAGAGATCAAGATAATTCCAAGGGACCATGGGTAGTTCACTCAATTCATGCACAAAAGAAAATACAAGGAAATACTCATGTTGGAATATCATCAAACACATGGTGGGCATAACTTTTTGGGTACTCAAGACTTCCCCAATTCTATATTAAGCATCACCCCCAACTCGATCAAACCACAACAACATCAATACTACACCAAAGGAAGTCCATATGACTCAATTCTTCACCAAAAATCTAGCACAAAACATGAGTTTCCATTTGTGTCTAAAGTGTTCCTAGAAAAATTTAAACCAAGTAAACTTACCAAAATTTTAAAAGAAGAGGTGGAGAAATGGAGACTCTTGAAATGAAAGAGGTAATATGTGCAATCCTCTTTGAAAGTGAATGAGAGAAGAAGACAATAGCAACTTTGAAAGAATAGAGAAAAGCCGATGGTGATGTTGTGAAGGGGAGGTGATCTTTAGAGTTAGAAGGAATCGGGTGTATTTATTTTGGGTATAGGTCATGTTTTAAAGAAGGGAATGGAACAACCCGGGTCGGGTCGACCCAAACATTTTTTTTAAAAAAAAAAAAAAAATTCGGAGGTTCACCCCCACCTGCGCCCCACCATGCGCACGCATATGGGGAGATGCGCACACAGGTGGGCAGTCTTTACCTGGGCAGTGCACCTGGGAGTATGGAGCATAGGCAGTGGTACCTGCGGAGAATCACCTACGCACGCATCATGGGACCTGCGCACGCAGGTGAGGGAAGTGGCTTTGAAGGAGGCACGAGGCAGAGCCTCCTGCGTTGCTAGCCTGCGCATGCATGTGCCTGGGCTGCGCACGCAGGTGGCTCCTTGCCCTCAGGCAGAATGTTACCTTCCACCTGCTGGCCTCATGCATCCCAACATGCCTGGGCATGTGGGCATGTGCGCTAGTAGGTGATTAATTTCGCTCAAACCAGTATCCAAGCTCCCCCATTAAGCATTGTTCACCTGCATTCACCAAATAACTAAGAATTAGCAATCAAACAAAATTGAAATGACTATAAGTAAACTTGGGTTGCCTCCCAAGAAGCGCCTTGGTTATCGTCGTGGCTCGACGTTGTTTCTCATCATCAAGCATCCTTAAACCGGAGAAACTCAACCTTAGCCGCTCCAGGTCCCCCCTCATAATAATGTTTTAATCGTTGACCATTCACCATGAACCTCCTTTTCTCGTAGTCCTCGAGCTCGATAGCACCACTAGGAAAGGCATTAACCACAAGAAAAGGGCCAGACCACTTGGATTTTAGCTTCCCCTCAAAGAGTTTTAACCTCGAATTGAAAATTAGCACTTTATCACCCGCATGGAACTCTCTTTTTAAGATCTTGGCATCATGACATTTCTTTATTTTCTCCTTGTATAATGCTGAGCTCTCATATGCCTTAAGTCAGAACTCATCCAACTCATGAAGTTGATCGACTCTTGATTTCGAGGCATCCACCCAATACATGTTCAATTTCCGCAATGCCCACAAAGCTTTGTGCTCTAATTCAACCAGGAGATGACAAGCCTTTCCAAACACTAACTGATAGGGCGACATGCCAATAGGAGTCTTGAATGCTGTCCTATATGCCCACAGAGCATCATCAAGTTGCCTTGCCCAATTTGTACGCCCCACATTTACGGTTTTCTCCAAGATAGATTTGATCTCCCGATTGGAAACTTCCACTTGGCCACTCGTTTGAGGATGATACAGAGTCGCCACCTTATACCGCACCCCATATGTTTCAAGCAAAGATTCAAATACCCGATTGCAAAAGTGTGACCCTCCGTCACTAATGATAGTTCTAGGAGTTCCAAACCTGGTGAAAATGCATTTTTTCAGGAAGAGAGTTACACTTTTACCGTCATTGGTTGGTAAGGCAATGGCTTTGACCCACTTGTACAAGTAGTCAACGGCCACCAAGATATACTTGGTACCATATGAGCTCACAAATGGCCCCATAAAATCAAGGCCCCATACATCGAATAGCTCCACCTCAAGATTGGGTCTTAAAGGCATTTCATGCCTCCTCGAAATACCACCATGCTTTTGGCATTGAATGCAAGTCTTTACCAACTCGTGAGCATCACGGTGAATGGTCGGCCAATAATACCCACACTGAAGGACTTTCGTTGCGGTTCTCACACCACTATGGTGGCCACCAAAAGGAGAAGAATGACATGCTCCAAGAATGGATTTGATCTCCTCGTCCATGATGCATCGCCGTATGATTCCATCTGCACATTCCCTAAAAAGATAGGGCTCATCCCAAAAGTACCGCTTCACATCATGGAGGAATCTTTTCCTTTGATAGTAACTCAGCTCATCAGGAAGGAGTCCACTCACTATATAGTTTGCAAAGTTGGCATACCATGGTAGAGTGCTTTCTTTCAAGCTCATGACCAGTTCATCTTGTAATGTATCATAAAGATCAATATCTCCCCAAATGTTCTCATTTATCTTAAGACGTGACAGATGGTCGGCTACTTGATTTTCACACCCTTTTCGATGCTTCACCTCAAAATCAAATTCCTGTAGTAGTAGAATCCATCTTATCAATCGGGGTTTTGCTTCTTTCTTCGCCATCAAATACCGGAGGGCGGCATGATCAGTGTGCACAATGACTTTTGTGCCTAACAAATAGGCACGAAATTTCTCAAACCCATACACCACGGCTAGCAACTCTTGTTCTGTAACAGTGTAGTTCTTTTGAGCATCATTTAAAGACTTTCTAGCACAATAGATAGGATGAAAAAGTTTCTCTTTTCATTGTCCAAGCACAGCTCCCAATGCCAGCCCACTAGCATCACACATGAGTTCAAATGGTTGTGACCAATTTGGGGTCACGATAATCGGGGTTGAGACAAGCTTCTCTTTAAGGCAATTGAATGCCTTCAAGCACTCTTCATCAAATTCAAAAGTAACCTCCTTCTCGAGGAGTTTACACATCAGATGGGCAATTTTAGAGAAATCCTTAATAAACCTCCTATAAAAACCCGCATGGCCAAGGAAACTCCGTACCCCTTTGACAGATATTGAAGGGGGTATCTTAGCAATGACTTCCACCTTGGCTTGATCGACTTGGATTCCTCGGCCTATTATTTTGTGTCCAATAAAAATCCCCTCCTTAACCATAAAGTGGCACTTTTCCCAATTCAACACAAGATTATTCGCCACACATCTTTCAAGCACCTTTTCCAAGTGTTCGAGGAAATTTTCAAATGTATCACCAACCACTGAAAAATCATCCATAAACACCTCCATAGAACTCTCTACCATGTCAGAAAAGATAGAGAGCATGCACCGTTGAAAAGTGGCCGGTGCATTGCATAGCCCAAAGGGCATGCGCCTGAAGGCAAAAGTTCCATAGGGACAAGTGAAAGTAGTTTTTTCTTGGTCTTCGGGAGCTATGGAGATTTGATTATAGCCTGAATATCCGTCGAGGAAGAAATACCATCCTCTACTCGCCAATCTATCAAGCATTTGATCCATGAAGGGCATGGGGAAGTGATCCTTCTCAGTCCAAGAATTTAACTTCCTATAATCAATACACACCCTCCAACCCGTGACCGGACGGACGGGTATAAGATCATTATTTTTGTTTGGGACTACCGTGATGCCACCTTTATTTGGAACACATTATATTGGACTCACCCAAGTGCTATCCAAGATAGGATAAACTACACCCGCATCAAGCCACTTGATGATTTCTTTCTTCACAACTTCTTGCATTGGAGGATTTAGTCTTCTTTGATGTTCTACACTTGCTACAAACTCGGGCTCGAGCTTGATCTTATGAGTGCATATGCCTGGTGGAATCCCAATGATATCCGCTATAGTCCATCCAAGTTCCCGAATATACCGACTCACTGCCGATTTCAACACCTCAATTTGCCTTGATGACAAATCACTTGCAATAATAATGGGTAAAGTCTCCCCTTCTCCCAAAAACACATACCGAAGATGAGGTGGCAATGGCTTGAGCTCGATTTGTGGTGGATCCTCAATTGAAGGCTTCGCGGGAGGAGCCTCCCAATTTTTCAAGTCAAGATCTAACTTACAAGGATTTCTCGGGTAAGACCCAAAACCTTTCAAGGATGCAACTTCTTCTTCATATCTTTCATTCCCTTTGCTTTCAAGATTCCACAAGACTCCCACCAAAGGTTCTCTAACAAATTCAGCCACCATAGTATTAGCCACAACATCATCAACCACATCGATTACGGAGATAACTTGTAAATCCATAGGTTGTTTCATGGACTTGCAAACATTGAATGATACCTCTTCATTGTTTACTCGAGAATTTCATTTCACCGCATTCAACATCAACTAAAGCTCGACTGGTAGCCAAAAATGACCTACCAAGAATAATGGGGACTTCATGGTCAATTTCACAATCCAAGATTACAAAATCAGCCGGAAAAATGAACCGATCCACCTTCACAAGCACATCACACAACACACCCATGGGTCTTTTTGTAGAGCGGTCGGCCATCAATAGCCGCATCGTCGTTGGTGTCGGGGCTCCCAAACCCAACTTATGAAATACGGCTAATGGCATCAAATTAATACTTGCTCCATGATCACATAAAGCTTTCCCAAATTGATATACCCCAATAGTGCATGGGATGGTGAATGCCCCCGGATCATCCTTCTTCACAACCATTGTACTAGACATTATAGCACTACAGTTGTGAGTGACTTCAATTGTTTTGAAGTCCATGGTTCTCTTCTTTGTTACCAATTCTTTCATAAACTTAGCATACCCAGGCATATCTTGGAGGGCTTCCAACAATGGTATATTTATCGAAAGGTTGCTAAATTTAGAAAGGAATTTCTTGAACTTCGAGTCATCTTCTTTTTTCTTAAACCTTTGTGGGAATGGAGGGGGAATTTCAACTTGTGGCTTAGAGACAACCGAGTTTTCATTCGATTTTGCATTACCATGATTAACCGCTTGTGGGCTTACCTCCTTCGCTTTCACCTTTTCCGACCCGTCAACACCTTGCTCTTATGACATTTGAGTTTCCTCTTTTGAATTTTCAAGCCGAGTTCTTGATTTGATCACTTGGATCCCTACACAAGGGTTGTCATCAAGGTTTTCAACATTATTTCCAAGGGTTCTCCCACTTCTAGTAACAATGTCCATGACGTGGGCGTCATTTTTGGGATTCACCACCGTGTCACTAGGGAGTCCTCCTCTTTGCCTTGCATTCATTTGGAAGGAGAGTTGACCCATTTGGGTTTCAAGTTGCTTTATTGAAGCTGAATGTGAGGTGACAGTTTGATTGAGATGCGACAAATCCCTTTTCATTTCCCTCAACATCTTACCGCTTCCTTCAACTCCCAAGAGGATGCGAGCAAGAACATCTTAATTCTTATATTTCTCCGGATCAACCGAGGTTGCTTCTTTACCTTTGGACCTATCATGTGGAGGAATATACCTATCATAATACTGATTCACATCTCGCCAATCATGGTCTCTATTTTTTTCCCTCCAATCTCAGTCGCTATCACGATCTCTATCACAATCTTTCCACTCACGGTCTTTCCAATCACGGTCTTTATCCATCCAACCTTGATTCCCTCCCTTCCTTTGATAGGTGGGGCGAGAACCCCCCATTTGATTTGACATAAATCATATTTCTTCATCAAGAGTCTCCGCTTCATCATCATCGTAGCTCTTAACATCCTTGGAGTCTACGGAGTTAACCGCCTTTGGTGTTGAACCCATTACATGCTTAGTGGGGAGTTCTAGTTGTGTCATCATCTTAGCCATACTCTCGTCTCTCTCCTCATATTTCTTTCTTTGTTCGTGGCTTACAAAAGATGCGGAGGGAGCCCCCACGGCCACCTCGAAATCTCTTGTATGCCAACCCCAGCTTTGTTTGGTAACTTGGTCCAATATTGTAGATGCAACACCATAAGTTTGCTTCACCAAAGACCCCCCAGCTGCATTGTCCGCAACCGTTTTGTTCAATTGATCTAATGCTCGATAAAATATTTGGAGGAACATCTTATCCGGGACTTCATGAGTCGGGAATTGCATCAATTTTGTGTTAAACCTTTGCCAAGCTTCATGTAACAGTTCACCATTCAACTGATGGAAGTTGATAATCTCATCTCTCAATTGTAACATCCTGGATGGTGGGAAAAACCGATCCAAGAATGCTTCCGTCAATTCCTCCCATGTAGTGATTGAACCTGCGGGTAGTTGTCTCAACCACAAAGCAGCCTCGCCCGTTAATGAGAAGGGAAAGAATCTCAATCGGATGGACTCTTGTGATATGTGGGCGCTATCAAACGGCATGCACACCTCAATGAAATTTGTCAAGTGAAGATTTGCGTCTTCATAGGCTTGACCCCTATATAACCCCTTCATTTGAAGGAGGTGAAGCATCACACTAGTAATATGGAATACTCCATTTCCTTCCGCGGGTGGAATGCGGATGGCACTAGCTCTCTCGGCATCTCCCGAATGATCTTCATCTTCAAAATTTTTGTCAAATGAAGCGGTATGACTACCATGTTGACTCATTGAATCGTGAAGACTTTGGTCGCCACCTATGAAGAACAAAAACAACAAATAAAGTAAACTTACACCACGGTAAACACAAGTAACTTAAAATAGTAAAAGAAATGAACGCTATATTTTCGTCCCCGGCAACGGCGCCATTTTTGATAACGCTCAAATACACCCCAGAAAAGAATGTAAGCGATCGTTAGCAATATAATTACCCAACTTGGAGTCAGGGTCGAATCCACGAGGATTGAATGTGATAGCTTTCATCTCTAAGTGTCGCAAGCAACTAGTGCTAACACACGATGCGATGAAAATAATACATGAAAGTAAATGGGGGGTTTATTGTCTGTTAACTTGTACTTTTTAGTCTTTTGTAACTTAGGACACACAAGTTCAAGAGTAGAGAAGATGAGCTAAGACCAAGGGTATTACGGGACTTGGGGTTATGCTATCGTAAGAGTGAAATTGTGTATGGGTAACTTGAACATTTAACTACGTTTAGCTAAGGGCCTTGGGTAGGTTAGATCATAGGTGCCTGGTGTTGATTTGTCAACCAAACACCAAGGTTTCACAATTGGGTTCTTTCGAACACCTCAATAGTGCGAATTATAAGACCAACCCAATACCTCAATTAGCACCCTTATGTCTAAGAGATGCTATTAAATGACATACATCAAGTTGTTGTTCACACCCACTCCTCACCCTTGTCCCCTTTGTCAAGGATGATAAGAGTTCTAAAATTAATTAGAGTTTGCAACCCCTAATTTGAATGAAAGCATGGAACGAGATTAAAACCCATGGCAATTATCTAAACATAAATCAAATAAACAAATCCCATACAATTACCACATCTTATTTAAGCATAACCCCAAGTAGAGAATTTAGCTACTCATAAAATAAGAGAGAAGAAAGTCACCCAAATTCTCTTCCCAAACTTCCATTGAATCCCAAAAATGTTTTTACCAATGTGATCCCAAAATGCAAGAATGTAACTTGTTTCTCCGTAGGGTTTCACTCTCCGTTACTCTCTCTTTACAAAAAATTGTCCAAAAAAACCCCCTCTCAGAGCTAAGAAAATTTCCTTTTATAGACTCAAATCGCGTCATTCAAAATTACGAAAGTGCCACTGCACTAGCCATCTGCTGGCGCAGGTTCCAGCGCAGATGGCTGACCTGCGCGCGCAGAAGGCTATCGCAGATGACACTTCTTGTGTTGCTCCACTGTTCAATCAGCCACCTGCGTGCGCAGCTTAGGCACATGCGTGCGCAGGTGGCTAGCGCATATGCCACTGTTTGTGCTGCTCCTCTATTCAGTTGGCCATCTGCGTGCGCAGCTTAGCCATATGCGTGCGCAAGTGTCCATTGCTCTCCCCGGGGTTGATTTAAACCTCCTTTCTTCACTCCTCAAACTCTCATTGTCTTACATAGTTAGCTCAGGCTCGAATTCATCCATTACCTGCGTACACGAGCCATATAACATGAGAATTTACATCGAATCAATGCGAATTTCAAGATAATCCAAGCTCAAATATTAAGAATTTGGGTAATATGTAAACTTATCATGGCGTCACCCTGTTCTTCAAATCAAGATCCAGTTTCTTGGGAGCATAAGCATATGCTCCTCCCCATGCGAGTGCACCCACTATCTCATTATAGTCTTCTATACTATCATCTTCAAAATTCATGATCACGGCAGCCAAAGGCTCTACTCCCAACCTTTCTTCAATGGAGACAGCAACCTCACTATCATTAACAGCCTCTATCACTGAAATCACTTGCTTATCTCTTGGCTGCTTCATTGACCAGCAGACATTGAAGGTAACATGTTCATCATTCAATCTAAATTTCAACTGCCCAGTTTCCATATCCACTAATGCACGACCTGTGGCAAGGAATGGTCTCCCCAGTATGATGGGAACCTCAAAGTCAACTTCACAATCAAGGATCACAAAATCAGCCGAAAATATGAAAGAGGCAACCTTCACCAAAACATCATACAGAATGTCGACCGGCATTTTTATAGTTCTATCGGCCATGAGAAGTCTCATGGAGGTTAGTTTTGGTGCACCCAACCCCAATTGCTTGAACACGGCTAATGGCATTAGGTTGATGCTAGCACCCAAATCACACAGTGCTTTGGCAAAGTCATAGGACCCAATAGTGCAAGGAATTGTGAAAGCTCCTGGATCCTCTTTCTTCTCAGCTAAGGACTGGGAAGCAATTGTACTACAATGATGAATGTTATCTGCGGGCTCAAAACTGACCATTCTTTTCTTTGTCACCAAGTCTTTCATGAACTTGGCATAACCTGACATTTGCTCTAATGCCTCTACAAGAGGGATGTTAACTGACAGCTCCTTCAATATGGTGATGAACTTCTGATACTTTCCTTCCTCCACCTTCTTCTTCAACCTTTGAGGGTAGGGAGGAGGAGGTCGCGGGATAGTTTTGAGCACTTTTGGTGTCTCTTTTTCCTTCTTCTTCTCAGATTTGGCATTATCACTATCGTCCTGATTTGGAACCATATCACCCTTTGCATTATCCGGCTCTAACTCAGATTCTACATTAACAATCACTGGATCATTAGGCACACTACTGTCAGCAGGCATAGGTGGATCTGTCGTGCACTTCCCACTTCTAGTAGTGATGGCGAGGCAATGACTATCATTTTTAGGATTCTGGATGGTGTTACTTGGAAGTGTGCCTGGCTGACGTTGGTTCAGTGCCAAAGAAATCTGCCCAAACTGTTGCTCAAACTATTTAATGGCAGTTGAATGGGACTCCACTTTTTGACTTATGCCCGAAATGTCAGTCCTAATTTCTTTCAAGCAATTCTCCTGACTTTCGGCTCCTTTGACTAATTTATTTAGGAGTTCCTCCATTCTTGAATTTCCAGACTCCTCATCACGCCTTCCAGGTGGTACATATATGTCATTCTTTTCTCGATTATCATCCTTCCGCCTCCAATCACCATCACGGTCCCGTTCTCGATCTCTGTATCCCAATTTATTATAGTTGTCTCCATAATAGTTCCGACCTTGATTCCCTTGCCTTGAGTTCCAAGAGTCTTGATTAGACCCTTGGCCCTTGTCTCAGAAACCTACCACTTCACGATCAAGATATATCGCCTCTCCATCTAACTCACTATCATCATGTCTAACTGATTTACTTTGTGCACCAACAGCATGCACCTTTTCTGCATCTCTAGCAGCTATCTGTTTGGCCAGAAGACCAATCTCTGTCCTTAACTGAGCAACCTCTTGCGCCACATATTCATCCAAAGCCATTTGAGCTGCTGAAGCTCCAATAGCCTATGTTCTAGCTGGCGTATCTGCCTCCCGAGTATGCCATCCTCAGTTGGTCTTAGTGACACGATCTAATATCTCAGAAGCTTGGTCCCATCTCAAACTCATGAATGCTCCACCAGTGATAGTATCTTATACTACTTTTGTGTTGACATTCAAAGCTCTGTAGAAGATTTCAAGTGAGTTCCTGCCGCTCATCCTATGATTTGGCACCATCTGCAGCTTCTTTTTAAATCTCAGCCAAGTCTTATAGAGTGCTTCCGAGTGAAGCTGTCTGAAGTTGTAGATCTCATCTTTCAACTGCAGTATCTTAGACGGTGGGAAAAATCTTTCCAAGAATTGATTTCTCAATTCCTACCAAGTAGTAATAGAACCTCGAGAAAGCTCAGCCAACCACAACGTGGCTTCTCCTGTAAGAGAAAATGGGAACAACCTCAACCGTATCGCCTCCTGATCAACCCCAGGCAGATTGTATGACGTGCAGACCCCCACAAAATTCATTACATGCATGTTTGGATCATCAGAAGGAAGACCCGCAAACACGCCCTTCAAGTTCAGCAGATGGATCATAGCACTAGTAATGTCAAACTTAGTACCCGGAGGTAACTCAGGTGGAACAATGGCACCATTCTCGATTGGCTCAAAATAGGCCACATATTCATCTTCAAGATCATCATAAACAGGCACACGTTGTCTCGGTTGTTCTCTTAATCATCTTTGTCGCTCTTTAGCATCAGCCAGATGCTGTGCTGCTTCCTGCATAACTCGATTATCTCTTTCTGCTTGTCTAAGAGCAGCTTGTCTAGCATGCTCTTCTCGTGTCAATCAAGCAGTAGTTTGTTCTGCTGTTTCCTGACCAGACAAATGAATTGGCTGATTGTGAATATCTCCTGCAGCTGCGGGATTCTGGACTCCTTCAGTATTCACCATTCTCCAATTAGCTCTTAAAGTCCTTTCGATTTCAAGATCAAGTGGAATCAGGAGATTGCCTTGACTCCTTGTATTTGGCATTCACCGGCGTATGCCCTTAACAGTATGTAAAAAAAAAAACCAATCAACTCCAACCAGTAATTTTCAACGTCGTGACCGTACTCCCTGGCAATGGCGCAAAAATTTGATGTTGCCTAAAGTATACCTCCGAAAAAGTACAATGCGGTCGCTGAATCAAATATAGAACCCAACTAGGTTGAGGTCGATCCCACAGGGAATAGGTCAAAGTATAAGTAGACTACCAGGTGGAATAATTGGAACGTAAATAAAACTGGGAGGTTTGCTAGAGAATAGTAACAATGACGATTGCTGGCTGATATTGAGTTTGTAAACAATAAGAGAAATTCACTAGGACTGTGATCCCCAATGATTCCTTAACTCCACCGATGACTTGTGCTTAACAAGACTAACCCACTGTGCTGCATGCAAAATCTAACAAGTTAGGTTCATCTAACTGTCTCTCGACCTTCATTAGACGAATTTCACTCTTCTCCTCTTGGTCTCCGAGTGTCGCACTACTAACCCTTGTCATGGATTTCAGATAACCTTTCCCGCTAAGGCTCCAGTTATTAGATGAAGGTTGATAGCTTCAAATCTCTGTTGTTATCTCCTTTTCCCAATATCTATCTCTCTCTCGAGAAAGTCTAGAATACAGGTGAGTTTCTAACATTTGCAACCGTTAGAAAAGCAATCACAACAAAGGAAATAATCAATACATGCATTCACAGTAGTACAAAGTTGCTTTGCACTTAACCGGTTTCGTTAATTCCTCATGGTTCACACAACCCTAGATGATGGGTTTAGCTGCTCATAATTGTAAGAACATAAGAAGAATTCAAAGATAAAAGCATAATTATGATCACACAAGAATGAAGAAAAACCAAAATTCTAATTATCAATCAACCTCAAAACTAGGGTTTTTGAATACAAAACCAAATATATGTCTGAAATAGTGTAAAATAACTCTCAAAGTAGTAAATTGTCCAACTCTTGCACTTAGGACTACATAGGAGTATTTATAGATACAAAACTATTCCTATCCAAAACAAAATAGGAGAACAGAGTCGACAGTTTTCACGGTGTCGTGACTTGGTGTCGTGGAACCAAGTCACGGCATGTGACATGTATGGTAGAAATCAGGCTTCTTTCTTGGATCTCTGAAGTGGACTCACGCCAACAAGTCACACCACGTAGGTTGACTCACGTGACGTGTGTCCTGTCGTGATACTCAGGCAACATGTAGACCTTCTGGAAATTGATTCACGACAGAAAATCACGACTCGTGAGTGGTAATCACGGCTCGTGAGTGATGTCGTGGATCATACTCAGGTGCAGATCCATTCTTTCATCTTCAGATGCCTTGTTTTTGGGCTTGATTCTTCCTTTTTTGATCATTTTGCCTTTAAAACCTGTTTTCCTTTAAAGTAGGAGAGAAACTATATCATACCAACAAAACACACCCAAGTTATTGCATATTTTCCTTGTTTTAAGTATCGAAAGTGCCATATAACCATGGCACATCACACGTGAGTCCACCTACGTGGCGTGACTGGGTGGCGTGAATCAACATCTGAAGATGTCTATTTGAGCCTGATTTCCACAACACTCACCAACTTGGCGTGACTTGGTTCCACGACACCAAGTCATGATACCGTGGGAAATTGCCGTCTCTGTTATCCTATTTTGATTAGGATAGGATTACTCTTGTATCTATAAATACCCCTGTATTTTCCTATCTTCAGGAGTTAGTCAGTACATTGTTTTGAGATAGTTTTTCATTATTTTTAGTTCAGAAACACATTATTATTTTGTAATCATGGAACACCGATTCTAGGGTTTTTATTCATAATTGAGATTTCAGAATTTCGTCATTATTGTGAGTTTACAACTATGTCTTCATCTTTGAATTCTGATTGTGATCTTACGAACATGAGTAGCTAAACTCATTAACTAGGGTTGTGTGAACCATGAGGAATTAAAAAAATGGGTTAAGTGTAAAGCAATTCTGAATCGATGTGAATGCATGTATTGTTATTTCCTTCATTGTGATTGATCTTCTAACGGTTGCAAACGTTAGAAACTCGCCTGTATTCTAGGCTTGCTTGAGAGAGAGGTAGAGATTGGGAAAAGGAAATACCAACAGAGATTTGAAGCTATCAACCTTCATCTAATAACTTGAGCCTTAGCGGGAATAGTTATCTGAGATCCAGGACAAGGGTTAGTAGTGCGACGCTTGCAAACAGAGAGGAGAAGAGTGAAATTTGTCTAACCAAGGTCGAGAGATGTTTAGATGAATATAACTTGTCAGATTTTGCATGCAACGCAGCGGGACAATTTTGCCAGAACCAATAACTGGTAGAGTTAAGGAATCATTGGGGCTCACAGTCCTAGTGTATTTCTCATATTGAAAACAACTTCAAAGAATCAACCCTTGTTACTACCACTACTTGCTACAAATATTTCCCCTTTTTTACTTATTTGTAAATTACTTGAACAAGAACTCAACCTACTTTCGTCCTATTCCCTGTGGGATCGACCCCAACCTAGTTGGGTTTTATATTTGATACAGCGACTGCTTTATACTTCTCAGGAGGCATATTTTGGGTGACATCAAATTTTGACACCATTACCGGGGAATACAGTTACGGGGTTGATTAGTACTCGTTGGAGTTGATTAGTCTTATTTTTCTATACTTTTAAGGGCACACGCCGGTGTATACCAAATACTCAGAGTCAAGGCAATCCCCTGATTCCACTTGATCTTGAAATAGAAAGGACTCTGAGAGTTAATCGAAGAATGGTTAATACCGATGAAGTTCAGGATCCTACCACCATAGGAGATGTTCATAATCAACCAATTCAGTCAGTTGGTCATGAAATAGCAGATCAATCTACTGCTCGATTGACTCGAGAAGAGCATGCTAGACAAGCTGCTCTTAGGCAAACAGAGAGGGATAATTGAGCTATGCAAGAGGTAGCTCAACGACTGGCTGAGGCTGAAGAGAGACAAAGAAGATTGAGAGCTCAACAAAAACTTCAAAGACCGTACGTGCCAGTTTACGATGATCCTGAGGAAGAAGATGTGGCCTACTTCGAGCCAATAGAGAATGGTGTCATTATTCCTCCAGAGTTACCTCCAGGCACTAAGTTTGACATTACCAGTGCCATGATTCACCTGCTAAACCTGAAGGGTGTATTCGCCGGTCTTCATACTAATGATCCAAACATGCACGTGATGAATTTTGTGGGGGTCTGCACCTCAAATAATTTGCCTGGATTTGACCACGAGGCTATTTGATTGAGATTGTTTCCATTCTGTCTAACAAGAGAGGCGACTTTGTGGTTGACAAAATTACCACGAGGATCCATCACTACTTGGCAAGAATTGAGAAATCAATTTCTGGAGAGGTTTTTCCCACCTTCCAAGATGCTACAGTTGAAGGATGAGATCTTCAAATTTAGACAACTATATTCTGAAGCACTTTATGAGACATGGATAAGGTTCAAGAAGAAGCTGCAGAATGTGCCAAATCATAGGATGAGTGGTAGAAACTTACTTGAACTCTTCTACAGGGCTTTAAACATCAATACTAAGGCTGTAGCAGATACTATCACTGGTGGAGCATTTATGAGTCTGAGGTGGGAACAAGCTTCAGAAATATTAGATCGTATCACTAAGTATAACCGAGGATGGCATACTCGAGAAGAAGATACACCTGCTGGCACATATGCTATTGGAGCCTCAGCAGCACAACGGGCTTTGGACAAATCTGTAGCTCAAGAGGTCACTCAGCCGAGGACAGAAATTGGTCTCCTGGCTAAACAGATAGTGGCCAGAGATGCTGCGAAGGTGCATGCTGTAGGTGCACAAGGTAAAACGCCTAGGCATAAAGATTATAAATCTGATGAGGAGGCTAAGTATCTGGATCAAGAAGTGGCGGGTTTTTGAGCCAAGGGCCTAGGGTCTAACCAAGACTCCTAGAACTCGAGGCAAGGGAATCAAGGTCGGAACTATTATGGAGATAATTACAACAAGTCGGGATATAGAGATAGAGAATGAGATTGTGACGGTGATTGGAGGCAAAAGGATGATTATAGAGAGAAGAATGGTCTTTACGTACCACCAGGTAGCCGCGATGCTGAGTCTGAAAATTCAAGGATTGAAGACCTTCTTAATAAATTGGTTACGAGGTCAGAAAGCCAAGAAAACTGTCTAAAAGAGATCAAGACAGATATTTTGGGAATAAGTCAAAAGGTTGAGTCTCACTCAACTGCCATAAAGCAGTTGGAGCAACAGTTCAGGTAGTTATCGGTGGCATTGAACCAGTGTCAACTAGGTACACTTTTGAGCAACACCATCTCGAACCCAAAAAATGATGCTCATTGTATGGCTTCACAATAAGAAGTGGAATGACTCTCATTGAGGCACCCAAACAATTTGAGGGTGTTTATGCTACACTGAAAGAGCAACCAAAAGCCACAACAAAGGTGAAAGAAGCTCTAAAGAAGTATGTTCCATTCCCAAAACTTCCTCCACCTTTCCCTCAACGTCTCAAGAAAAAGGTGGGTGAAAATAAAATTGTTATAGGGGAAATCGTGAAAGAAGTTGATGAGCCAAAGACTGATGAAAACAAGGTGAATGCTGAAAACGAGAAAGAAAAAGAAGCCCCACAAATACTAAACCCCATTCCTAAGCCACCACCTCCATTCCCTCAGTGCTTGAAGAAGAAGAAAGAGGATGGAAAATTTCATAAGTTCATGTCTATATTGAAGCAACTTTCTATTAACATTCCATTGGTGGAGGCGCTGGAACAAATGCCGGGATATGCAAAGTTCATGAAAGAGTTGGTCATAAAGAAGAGAACTATCAGTTATGAGCTTGTTGGTGATTTACACCATTGTAGTGCAATTGTATCCCGTTCTCTTATGCAAAAGAAAGATGATCCTGGTGCCTTCACAATTCCATGCACAATTGGGTCAGTTAACTTTGCCAGATCTTTGTGTGACCTAGGTGCAAGAATTAACTTGATACCGCTTACAGTATTCAAGAAATTACGTTTGGGAGCCCTCAAGCCAACAAAGATGTGGTTGTTGATGGCGTATCGTATGATCAAGAAGCCTGTAGGCATATTATTTGATGTTTTGGTCAAGGTTGAACAATTCATCTTTCCTGCTGACTTTGTTGTCTTGGACTGTGAGGTCAATTTTGAGATGCCCATAATTTTGGGGAGACCATTTTTATCCACCGGCAGAGCACTGGTAGATATGGAGTGGGGTGAGCTAAAATTCAGGCTGAATAATAAGGAAGTCACGTTCAATTTTTGCAGAACTATGAAGCAACCAATGGAAATAAGGGTGATTGAATAAATAAATATTTTAGATGACCCTGAAGGCAAACCCAAGGGATATCTTGATGAAGTTTGAGTAATCAAGACACCCACATCGTGCCGCGACGTTAAATCAGGCGCTGCTTGGGAGGCAACCCAAGGTGTCTTCCTATTCCTACATTTGCTTTGATTTTTGGTTATTTTTTATCGATATTAGACCCACGCACCTAGGGTGCCACAGGTATGTTCCTAACTCCCTTGTTTTATTTTGGCCTAATGCATTGGGGAGAATGCATGCTTATAAGTTGAGGGTGTGAAGTACTTGTGGGTCCATATGTCCTCTTAGGGGTTTGTGTTGCAGTGTTTCTTTTCCCCCGAGTGTGCTATCATAGCAGAACCGGCATGTTTAGGTTGTTATTTATAGTATTTATGTGTTTTGCATGATTAATTAGGAGAAAAATAGGGGAGCCTTAGTTCAGTCCAGTTTTGAACAAGTAATAATGCTTTTTGATTGTTTAAAGGACCTCCTGAAAATTTGACTTAATTGTGTTTATAACATGTTAGTTTGTGACAGTTGTTGGATCTTGTTATGGCATTAGTACTATATGCAAAATAAATGTACCTAGCATTGCATGAACTGGATAGGTAGTAGTTGATAATGTAACCCTGTGCTGTGTGTGTGAGGTCATTACTTAGTTCACTTTATGTATGCAATCCAGAACTTGCCCGGTTAGTCTTGCCTAGGTTAGAGGATAGTGGTTAGGAAAGGATCATAGGTCGTTCTTTGATTAAGTCCACTTTTGGCCTAAAATGCCCGACCAAATGAAATAAATATCCCTTGATCCCGATTTTGAGCCTTAATTGACCTGTTTCTTTCATTAGCCTATTCACCTTCCTATTTTGATTACAATGAACCTGCTTTGGCCCTGGTCCCTCTTTAGACATTGTGTACTTCAACTCAGTCTAATCGCCTAAGTTGAGGGTGGCTATTATAGGGGTACGTAGTTTGATTTAGGTACAAAAAAGAGGTTAGTAAAAAAATTGGAAAAAAAAGAACAGATTTGGGGGTGTAAAGAAAAAAAAAGAAAAAGAAAAAGAAAAAGAAGAAAAAAAATTATGTTTTGAAAATATGAAGAAAATCACACCCAAAATCTGAAAATAAATGAAGGAGAATAAGGGAGAATAAAAATAAGAATGGTTGGAAATTGGAGTCAAAAATAGTGTAGTGTAAAGGAGGGTTGAGTCACTATACCCATATGTACCATACTCATCCCCAAACCTACATTACAAGCCGATGAAAGTCCTATAGTGATCCGAGTCCAACTGTCCGTAAAGCTAAGGCATATAAAATAAGGGCAAGCATATGGTATTTCATGCACACTATTTTAACTTCTTTGTGAGAGAGAGTGTTTTGACCGAGTCCCTAGTTTGAGATTCATTAGTATACTGTGAGTGTATGGGACTTCTTTGTTGTGAGAGTACATGGGTTGTATTGTTAGTTGTTATCTGTTCAGATAATGTCATTTGCATGTAAGCTTAGTTGTTTGTTCATAATCTTATGCCATTACTTGATCCCTTCTATGTCATGATAATATGTTGCAAGGATACACACTGTGGTTTTTCATTTGCAAGAAGGAGGGGTTAGAAAAGTTTTGCCAAAAGCAATGAGTTGACTGTCGCAGGTCCATTAGGTTTCTCTTAGTTAAGCATCGTAGGTATTTATTTAGTTTTGTTTGCCTGAGGACATGCAAACGGTCTAAGTTGAGGGTGTTGATGTTCCATGGGTTTATGGTACTTTCAATGCTTAAAACAGGGATAATATGCAATAACTTGGGTATGTTTTGTGGGTATGATGTGTGTTTTGTCCTATTTTTCAGGGTAATAGGTTATGGAGGCAAAATACAGATAAAGTGAATAATAATACTTTAAAATGAAATGTTGGAAGATGAGAGGTAAGATCTGCACCATATAGGTGACTCACGACAGCACTCACATGTCGTGAGTCCACTCACGTGACGTGAGTGGCTGCCGTGAGTCAACCTCAGAGAGGATGCAATGATGTCTGAGTTCCACGTCAGGATTCACGCCACGTGAGTCCAGCTACGTAGCATGACTGGGTGGCGTGAATCAACTTCTAAAGATGTCTATTTGAGCCTGATTTCCACGACACTCACCTACTTGGCGTGACTTGGTTCCATGACACCAAGTCACTATACCGTGGGAAATTGCTGACTCTGTTCTCCTGTTTTGATTAGGATAGGATTAGTCTTGTATCTATAAATACCCCTGTATTGTCCTATGTTCAGGAGTTAGTCAGTACATTATTTTGAGATAGTTTTTCATTATTTTGAGTTCAGAAACACATTATTATTTTGTAATCTTGGAACACCGATTCTAGGGTTTTTATTCATAATTGAATTTCAGAGTTTTGTCATTATGTGAGTTTACAACTATGTCTTCATATTTGAATTCTGATTGTGATCTTGCGAACATGAGTAGCTAAACTCATTAACTAGGGTTGTGTGAACCATGAGGAATTAACAAAATGGGTTAAGTGCAAAGTAATTCTGAACCGATGTGAATGCATGTATTGTTATTTCCTTCATTGTGATTGATCTTCTAACGGTTGCAAACGTTAGAAACTCACCTGTATTCTAGACTTGCTCGAGAGAGAGGTAGAGATTGGGAAAAGGAAATACCAACAGAGATTTGAAGCTATCAACCTTATTTAATAACTTGAGCCTTAGCGGGAATAGTTATCTGAGATCCAGGACAAGGGTTAGCAGTGCGACGCTTGCAAACCGAGAGGAGAAGAGTGAAATTCATCTAACCAAGATCGAGAGACGTTTAGATGAACATAACTTGTCAGATTTTGCATGTAATGCAGCGGGACAGTTTTGCCAGCACCAATAACCGGTAGAGTTAAGGAAACATTGGGGATCACAGTCCTAGTGTATTTCTTATATATAAAACAACTTCAAAGAATCAACACTTGTTACTACCACTACTTGCTACAAATATTTCCCCCTTTTTTTACTTATTTTCCAATTACTTGAACAAGAACTCAACCTACTTTCGTCCTATTCCCTGTGGGATCGACCCCAACCTAGTTGGGTTCTATATTTGATACGGTGACCGCTTTATACTTCTCAGGAGGCATATTTTGGGCTACATCAATTGTCCAATCTTGTGTGACAATGATAGGAGCTGAAATTAACTTCTCTTTCAATTCGAATGCTTTTAGGCATTCTTCATCAAACATGAACTTTACCTCTTTCTCCAAAAGTTTGTATAACGGATGTGAAATCTTAGAGAAATCCTTGATGAATCTACTATAAAAGTCGGCATGACCTAAAAATCTTTGAATCTCTTTCACAGAAATTGGTGGAGGTAATTTTTCAATCATCTCAATCTTTGCTTTGTCTACTTCGATACCTTCTTTGAGATTCGATGACCCAATACAATACCTTTTTTAACCATAAAGTGACATTTCTCCCTATCTAGCACCAAGTTGTACTCCTCGCATCTTTGAAATACCTTAGCAAGGTGAGCCAGACAGTCGTCAAAAGAGTCTCCAACAACTGAAAAATCATCCATAAATACCTCAATAATGTCTTTCACCATGTCAGAAAAAATGGACATCATGCAACGTTGAAAAGTTGTTGGTGCATTACATAATCCGAAAGGTATCCTCTTGAATGCAAACGTCCCAGACAAGTGAAAGTGGCCTTATCTTGGTTTTTGGGAGCAAAGAAAATCAGATTATAACCAGAATAACCATCGAGAAAACAATACCATCCTCTACCAGCAAAGCGGTCTAACATCTAGTCCATGAAGGGCATAGGAAAATGGTCCTTCTCAGTCCAAGAATTCAGCTTTCGATAATCCATGCAAACTCTCCATCTGGTTACTGGCCTCATTGGGATTAATTCATTTTTATCATTTGGAACTACAGTTATTCCTCCCTTTTTTTGGCACACACTGAACTGGGCTTACCCACTTGCTATCAGCAATGGGATAAACTACGCATGCATCTAACCACTTAATGATCTTTTTCTTCACAACTTCTTGCATAGGTGGGTTCAGATAACGTTGGTGCTCAATGCTTGGAATACACTCCAGAATAAGCTAGAAATTATGAGCGCAAATGTCGGGTGGAATCCCTGTAATATCAGCAATGGACCAACCAATGGCCCTTTTAAATTTCTTCAATACCGAAACCAGAGCTTCTACCAGCCCTCCTACTAACTCAGAAGAGATGTTCACGGGAAAGGTGTTATTGGCACCCAAAAATGCATAACGAAGTTGAGAAGGAAGAGCCTTAAGATCTAAGACTGGAGGTTCCTCAACAGAAGGGCGAGCTGGTAGTGTTACCAGTGAGCTCTCCAACCATCTCATTATATTCCTCAATACCATCACTATAAAAATTCAAAACCACAGCTGCAAGAGCATCTACCCCCAACCTTTCTTCAATTGGAACTACTATGGCACTCTCATCAAGGGTATCATTTATAGAAATTACCCACATATCTGTCATGCCCCGTATCCCAACTGGGCGGATTGGCACCCGTAGCCAATAAGGCCCGAGAGAACCAAGCTTTGCTTCTATTCATTCATATGCATGCCATAGGAAACACCACTATCACGTAATAACATAAAAGGCTAATAACGGAAATCACGGAACATGTGATATATATACATATGTGAAACTTGGCCGTTGAGGCCATCAAGTCAAAAAATTCATGTATCATCTTACATTCATAGTCCCACATAAGTCTACAAAAGCCTCTAATAGATGCATTTACAAGACCAACTGAAAGTCAGGACAAGTCCCCGCTTTATACAACATGTACAATACCAAAACATATATACAATTGTGACCCGGAGAAGCCCTGAACTAACTGGAGCTCACCAATGATCCACAAACAACTGGCAACCTATTGTGGAGGCCTACTAGCACCAGCGCCTGCAGAAAGTAAGGTAAGTCCCATAAGGGACGTCAGTACGAAGAATGTACTGAGTATGTAAGGCTCATAAGAAACTGTATGATATATAAAAACGTCAATGAACTCAAATACAAGTGAATACTTAATATGGATAAGTTAACATTCTGTATCTTGAAAACCATGTACATTGCTTTCATTACTTTCTTTGCTTCTTTACTTCTATGCTTATTCATCATCACTTGCGTCACTATGTACCCGTGCCCTGACTGATCAGTGGGTCTTTACATAACATAACGTTATGTTGGGATCGGCTCGAGCTAGGCTTATACCTCTAGAGCTACCACCTATAAATCAATACATCGGGCTCGGGTCAAGCTAGGTTATTACCTCTAGAGCTGCCACCCATAAACCAACATATCAGGTTCGGCTCGAGCTAGGTTATTACCTCTAGAGCTACCCCCTGTCAGGATCGGTCCGAGCTAGGCTTATGCCTCTAGGACTGCCCCCTGATCTAATAATCTCGGGATCGGCTTGAGTTAGGTATTCCACCCCAAAGCTACCACCCATACTCAATCATTAACTACATATGTGCATTACTTTGTTCTTTACTTTTGAATTTGATACAATGATAGTCATAACATTATTGGAAACATAACCTTATTGGAACCATTGGAACAATAATCAATGAATAAGAGACATATGTATAAATACTATTGGAACTTTGGAAAACAACATTATTTGGCCTTTGGGACATTAGTCAATGACCAGGAGACATGTGAATCACAATTGATCATTGAGTAGGAAACATGTGATATGAACAATTGGTAACCGGATATAGGATACCTTAGGACATTTCAGAATGAACTAGTACAACGTCAATGTGAATACTAGGAGCTGCAGAAGGATGTGAAAAGGGTAACCTTACATACCTTGTATTCTCAATTGAATATACAATCTTAAATGTGCATACAATAGTCCCGCTCCTTCCTTATGTTTCACCCTACATCACAAGTACACAACGGAGCTTACATTAACAATCAACTACCTTACAAGTGTACAAGACGACAATGAGGTATATGACTGTCGTATAATGTCATTTCAACCATTGACGGCATTGTCATGTCAACAATACCATAACATGCCCAAAATTGACCAAAATATAACAATTTAATAGCATTTCGTACCATGTTTGTTCTTTACATTTCTTCATCAACACAATATCACAAATACTCCCTCAAATCACCTCAATACACCTCACAACATCATATCGGCCAGAATAGCTAATTTACACTTATAGAAAAATAACAAGTTTAGGCTCATAATCACACCATAAATGTTGATATTTCACCCATACCATGCATTTTTACCAAAACCTAAAGTTTCCTTTCAAGATTAAATTACATAGATGACACATCTTCCACAAAAAGCAAAAGTGCACTACGCACACTTTTAGACATAACCATCATGATATACATAATCTCCCATGCATATAATATGTTAAACCATAATATTAAACACTTACCCAAGCTTGAAAAATGATGATCTTGCTCCAAGAGATGACCTAGGGTTTTGAGAGCTAAATGTATTTTCTTGGAATTGTCTAGAAAAGCATGTGTGTTTGTAATGAATAAAATCAGATTTTTGGCCCTTTATATAATCCCTCAATTCATCATTATCCACTCTTTATAGCATTAAATTCCATGTCTAGAAGGTCAATGGAAGAATGGGTCATTTGGCCCATTTGGGCCATGTCGTTTGCCTCATTTGGGCCTTCATTTCATTAAGCCCAATTCATAAATTCAATGTAAAATCCACCAAATTTCTCATGTTTAAATCATTTCATATGTGTTACAATAATATTCCAACTTACGAGACTCGCATTCGTCGCCTCATTCCCAAGAGCAAGTGATTCTAGCCAATCATGGCTCATTTCGAACATAAAGGGTAAAAACGAAATTTGAATGCCAACTTCCTCCACGAATAATTTTACCAAATTGGAATACCAATATAATACTTCAATCATTCCATGTATAGGCTCGTGGTTGGAGAAGAAATGTGGCAAAAAGCAGCCCGGTACGTCCCCGAGCACCCTTGGGACTTAGAAAAATTTCCAACATTTGAGAGGTGTGCACAAGCAGCCGGGCACGCCACCTTGATGCCTGTGCCCAAAAATTTTGGGGAAAAAGCGGCCTAGCACGCCCTATGGCGCGCTTGGCCTATTTTTTTTGAAAATTTCCGTTCTTCGACTTTTCTTTGCGGATTTGGTTTAATACTTCCAGTTCTATTCTTTAACTTACTTCTTACCTTTAATATCCTTTGTTTGGAGGTCCTCCAAGCCTCATTTTTAACCCCACAAATGCTCCACGAAGTCACAAGACATCTCCTACGAAGGTCTAATCACATGTACTAGGCCCAATATCAATTATCTCATCAATAACATTACAAAATACATACTTATGGCTCTAGACACCTAAGTAAACATTGTTCAACGTCGTCAAGTAGGGTTGGGAAGGTACGAGGTGTTACATTCTTCCCCCTTAGAAACTTTCATCCTCGAATGTTAACAATATCGCTTCAATTACAACAGATGCATCTTTATTTTAGCATATATATACATAGACAATTAAGGATTGTTGATACTTACTTTCTATTGCTCCACTTCCTCACTTTGAACTTTTTCGTCCATTTGAAATAAATGGGGGTACTTGGATTTCATCATTTCTTCAGCTTCCCATGTGATCTCCTCTACTTGTTGATTTCTCCAAAGGACTTTTACGGAAGCTATGTCTATATTCCTCAACCTCTTTACTTGTCGATCTAGAATAGCAATGAGTACCTCTTCATAAGTAAGATCCTCCATAACTTGGACATCCTCAATGGGAACAATACGAGATGGATCTCCTATGCACTTTCAAAACATGAAACACTGGATGGACTGAGGAGAGTTCTTGGGGTAGTGCCAACCCATACTCAACTTGCCCAAATATTCTAATAATTTCATATGGGCCTATATAACATGGACTCAATTTTCCTTTCTTTTCGAACCGCATTAATCCTTTCATCGGTGACACCTTTAAAAATACCCAATCACCTATGGCGAATTCAAGCCCTCTCCTTCTAACATCAGCATATGATTTGTGGAGACTTTGGGCAGTTTGTAACCGCTGTTGGATCATTTTAACTTTCTCCATAGCTTGATGAACAAGATCTGGCCCAAGTAAAGCAGTTTCACCCGCTTCAAACCATCCAATTGGTGATCTACATTTGCTTCTGTACAAAGCTTCATAAGGTGCCATTTTAATACTTGAATGATAGCTATTGTTGTAAGTAAATTCAATAAGAGGCAAATGGCCATCCCAACTGCCTTGAAAATCTATCGTGCATGGTCATAGTATATCTTCAAGTGTTTGGATAGTACGTTCTGCTTGTCTATCAGTCTGAGGATGGAAAGCCGTACTCAGATTCACCTGTGTGCCCAAACTCTGCTGAAAGGATCTCCATAAATGCTCAGTAAACTGAGCTCCCCTGTCTGATATAATGGAGATTGAAATCCCATGTAACCGCACTACTTCTCTAACATACAATCTTGCATAATCCTCAGCTGTATAGGTGGTCCTGACAGGTAGGAAATACACAGACTTGGTCAGCCTGTCAACTATGACCCATATAGAATCAAATTTCCGCAGTGTACGAGGCAAACCTGTAATAAAATCCATGTTAATCATATCCAAATTACAGACTGAAAGATTGATACATTGTATATAACCCCCTGGTTTCTGATGCTCTATTCTCACTTGTTGACAATTCGGGCATTGGGCAATAAATTCTGCAATGTTCTTCTTCATATTTCCCCACCAATACACTTCTTTTAAATCATGGTACATTTTAGTAGCACCCGAATGAATAGAATAACGCGAGTGATGCGCCTCTCTCATAATTCTTTTCCTCAACTCATCTACATCCGGCATACATAATCTCTCTTAACATTGAAGTACCCCTTCTTGCGTAAGCTCGAAGGCCGCGGTCAGACCCTGTTGTACATTCTCTTTCAGCTGCAATAACATAGAATCCGCAAACTGCTTCTCTTTTACTTTAGCTATTAAGGAGGACTCCGCTGCATTTTGCACAATAACTCCATCATCCAAAGATTCAAAAAGACAAACCCCCAAACTGGCTAATTGGTGTAAATCTTTGACTAAATCCTGGTTTCCTGTCAATTGAACACTAGTGCCTCCCATTGCCTTGCGGCTCAATGCATCAGCTACAACATTTTCTTTGTATGGATGATAGAGAATATCAATATCATAGTCTTTTAAGAGCTCTAACCACCTTCATTGCCTCAAATTGAGTTCCTTATGCTTAAAGATATATTGCAAACTTTTATGATCAGTATAGATATTAACATGAACTCCACACAAATAATGACGCCATATCTTTAAAGCAAAAACCACCGCTGCTAATTCAAGATCATGTGTGGGATAATTTTTCTCATGTGGCTGCAACTGTCGTGAGGGATATGCTATGACAGTACCGTGCTGCATCAATACACATCCGAGGCCAACCTAGGAAGCATCACAATACACTTTATAACCTTCGGTGCCTTCGGGAAGTACTAAAACTGGTGTGGAGGCTAATTTATATTTCAACTCTTGGAAGCTTTTCTCACACGCATGATTCCACTGAAATTTAACTGCCTTATGTGTAAGCTTTGTTAACAGTGCAGCAATGGAGGAAAAACCTTCCACAAATCTTCGATAATAACCTGCCAGTCCAAGAAAACTATGAATCTCTATGGGTGTCATAGGTCTTGGAGAATTTTTCAGTGCTTCAATCTTCTGTGTATCAACCTGTAACCCTTTATTTGACACAATGTGACCCAAGAATGCGACGGATTTTAACCAAAACTCACACTTGGAGAACTTTGCATACAACTTACGCCCACGAAGAATCTATAACACATGTTGTAAGTGATTAGCATGGTCCTCTGGTGATCTTGAATAAACCAGGATGTCATCTATAAATACCGTCACGAACACATCTTGAAATGGCTTAAACACCCTATTTATCAAATCCATGAACACAGTCGGTGCATTTGTTAGTCCAAATGACATAACTAAAAATTCATAATGGCCATACCGTGTTTGAAATGCTGTCTTGGGTACATCTTCTTCTCTAACTCTGACTTGATGGTAACCCGACCTCAAGTCAATCTTTGAAAAACACTTGTTACCTTGTAACTGATCAAACAAATCATCAATTCGAGGGAGGGGATATTTGTTCTTGATCGTTACTTTATTCAACTGCCGATAGTTGATGCACATTCTTAACGTGCCATCTTTCTTTCGTACAAATAATACCGGTGCACCCCACGGGGACATTTTAGGCCTGATGAAGCCTTTGTCCAGCAAATCTTTCAACTGCTCCTTCGATTCACACAATTCTACTGGAGCCATTCTATACGGAGGAATAGAGATAGGCTGAGTGCCTGGAATCACATCAATGCCAAACTCCACTTCCCATTCTGGGGGTAAGCCTGGAAGATCCTCTGGAAATACATCAAGAAATTCATTAACCACTAGAACCGACTGCGGAGTTAGTGGTTCCACATCATTATCTTTCACTCATACTAAGTGACATATGTACCCCTTGGCAATCATTTTCCTTGCTTTCAAATAGGAAATAAATCTTTCTCTTGGTGCCCCCACATTACCCTGCCATTCAAGAACATTTTTCTGCGGGAAACAAAAATGCACCTTCTTAGGCCGGCAATCTACCGTGGCATAACAAGAAGCAAACCAATCCATAACCCTACATCAAAATCCACCATGTATAGTTCGATGAGGTTGGCCAATGTATCATGACCACACACAGTTACCACGCAATTACGATATACTCTTTTTGCAACAATATATTCACCAACCGGTGTAGACACTTCAATTGACTTAATTAATAATTCTGGTGCCTTTACAAATTTCGCAACAATCAATGGAGTAACATAGGACAAGGTAGAACTCGGGTCAATCAGTGCATATACATTATATGAAAATATGGATAATGTACCTGTGACAACATTAGGAGAAGCCTCCAAATTCTGTCGTTCCACCAGAGCATAAGTCCGATTCTGGACCCCACTAGTACTGGCTGCTTCTCTGGCACCTCTACCATGACCAACAGACTGTACACCTCGGCCTAAAGAAGGAACCGATGATGATGATGCAACAGCCGATCCTGCCGGTCATGCTATACCACCCATGCTCCTCTGGGGACACTCTTTCATCATATGCCCCGTCATACCGCACCAAAAGCAAGCATTTGTCCCCAATTGGCATGTACCTGCATGAATACGCCCGCAGTGCTGACACTACTGACGAGGAAATCCTGCTGCCTGTGATTTGTGAACTCTACTACTCTGCCCAGATTGACCACCTCTAGACCCTAAGAATTGAGAGTGAGCACCTGCTGTGGAATAAGAGAATGATGGTCTAGGCGGTCTGGGAAACATCCGAGGCCTATATTCTTCTTGGGACATCATAGATTGTCCCATAGGTCTAGCTCTTTTGGACTGTCCTCTGTAAGATTCATGTGCCCTTCTTTTCTGTCTTTGACCTTCTATTTTCTGGGCGAAGGCTTGTATTCTAGCTATGTCCATATCCTTATTCAAGGCAGCAATAGTGTAATCCCTTACCAAATATGGCTCTAATCTGTCCACGTATCGATGGACTCTGTCTGTCATTGTAGCTACCACATTTGGAGCATATCGAGTCAAGAAATTAAATTGCAAACCGTATTCTCTAACGCTCAAATTTCCCTGACGGAGATTTAGAAACTGATCTGCACGTGCCTCCTGAATCTCATATGGGAGTTAATGATCAAGGAATGCTGCTTTAAATTCCTCCCAATTTGGTGACATTGCACCTATACCACGAGACTTCTTCCAATCTTCATACCACAATATCGCTTTACCTTTCAATCTATAGGCTGCGAGTTCAACTGTTTCAACACCAGTCATGTGCATAACTTCTAGATCCCTCTGGATTTGATCCACAAAGTCCTATGGATCTGCTTTCGGATCCGAACCAGTGAATATAGGAGGGTCCAGTTTCAGAAAATCCTGTGTTCTGCGACTCACCACTCTAGTCGCATCATCCTTATTTGTCGTTGGACCAGCTAGTCCATGACTTTGTGCTGCCACTAACTGAGTTAACATATGTACTGCTTTTCTTAGATCCTGATCTGTGGCATTCATTGGTGGTTCTGCGGGTACTTCTCTACCAACGGGCTCTTCCAGAGCTGGAAAAGTAGAAGAAGACCGCGATGAAATTTCAGCATTTGCTCCACCTTGACTAGCTTGGTCAGATGGTAATCTACTCATTCCTTCTCCAGCAGGCATATCTACCTGCTTACCTTTACCTCTACCTCTTCTTGTGATCGGCATTGTTACTGTAACGCCCCGTAACTTCCCAACCCAATGTGACGACGATGAACAATGGTTACTTAGGTGTCGAGATGCCATGAGTATGTAGTTTGTAATGTTAGTGATGGGAACATTGAAATTTGGCCTTGTACATGTGATTAACCTTACATAGGAGGTGTTTTGCGATTTTCATGGAGAATTTGTGGGGTTTAAAATGAGGCTAAGAATACCTTTAAACAAAGGATATTAAGGTTAAGAAGTAAGTTAAAAAATAGGACTTGAAGTATATACCCAAACCCGCGAAGAAAAGTCGAAAAACAAATTTTTGGAAAAAATTAAGGCAGGGGCGCGTTAGAGAGCGTGACACGCCGCTTTTGCCCAAAATTTTTAGTCCACAGGAAGTAGGGTAGCGCGCCCAAGGGCGTGCCGGGCTGCTAGTGCTCACCTTTCAAAAGTTGGAATTGTTCTTAAGTCCCAAGGGTGCCCGGGGACGTATTGAGCCAATTTTTACCACGATTATTATACAACCATGAGGATATACATGAAATGATTGAAATAATATATTGGTATGATAAAATTACTCGAGAATGAATTTGGCATCAAAATGACGATTTTACCCCTGTAGTCAAAATAAGCCATACGTGGCTAGAATTGCTTGTTTTTGGACTTAAGGCCACGAGTATGAATTGCATGAATGGGAATATTGTCGTAACGCGTATGAAATGAATTAAACATGAAAAATTATTGATTTTATTGGATTAAGTGAATTGGGCTCAAAGGGCCCAAAATGTGAAAGAAAAACATGGGCCAAGAATGGGTCAAATGACCCATTCTTCTTTTGACTTAAGCAATAATTGAGCAAGGACTTCAAGGGTATATAAAAGGGAGGAAAAATCATATTTTAATCCACAAAGACACACATGTTTTTCTTGCATTTTCTAGACTTTTCAAGAAAACCCCTTTGAGGCTCTTCAAACCCTAAGCCATTTGTGGAACAAGATCATCATCTTCCAAGCTTGGGTAAGTGAATATTATTGTACTTTAACATATTATAAGCATGAGAGAATATGTATATCATGTTGGTTATGGTTGGAAATGTTGGACATGGCACTTTGTGCTTTTGTATAAGATTTGTGATCCATGGGATTTGAACTTGAACAAGGACTTGTGCCTTTGATGAAAGATCATGATGTGGATGAAATATGAACATGTATGGTGTTATTTTGTTATTAAAACTGGTATTTTTCTATAAGTGCAAATTGTGGGATTTTGGCCGATTTGTTATATGAAGTGTATTAAGGTGAATTGATGGATTGTTTGTGATGTGGTGTGGATAAGAAAATGTAAAGGGGAAGTGTTGTGGTGGAATGTATTGATTATCATGTATTGGTCAATGTTGGGACTATTGGAGGATTTTTGGAATAATGATTTTATCAATGGTTTTGTTAAGGGGAAAATGACATGCTAAAGCTAAACATGTGATTTATTGTTGTTGTATGCCATTATAAGGTAATTGGTGGTTAACGTTGGTTTCGTTATAAATTTGTATTGTAGAGCGAAACATAAGGAAGGAGCAGGAATATTGTATGCACGTCTAAGATTGTGTATTCATATTAAGAATACAAGGTATGTAAGGAATGTAGAGTATGGTGCAGTGTATGGAGGTTTGAGTATTGATGAAGGTTTAAGTTTGAACAAAATGGTTTAAATAGTGATGGAGAGGGGATGTGGAGTTAACGGGTTAAGAACGTCGGTGAGTGAAGGAGTAACGTCTTTGAGTGGTGGGTGATTGAAGTTGAAGAGGTGAATACTTAGAAGTGAAATTGATTGATTGGAATGGGTTCTCTTAAATGTATAGGGTTTTAACTGGATTTGGGTTGGAGCTGGGTCAAATATTAGGTTTAGGTTTTGGTTCGGATAGGGTTGAAAAAAAATTAAAATACAATGCACTTATTCTTAACTCTGACGAATCGTCAAGCTCTCAATGGTTCTTCGCTCGAACCATCATTCGTGAATATATTGTATCCCAGGTGGGTCTGTTTGATGTTAGGCATTGATGGTTTATGAAATGTTTGATGGATCATCCCATAAACCATAAGCCCTTAACAAATTGTCATTTTTCTTTGCTTCTTGTGATGGTTTACGGTGATGGCTTGATAGCGTTATGATGGTTCGTCACATGAGCTATCAACCCTTAACCAAAATGATTTTCTTTCTTACTCCTTATGGCAACTCAGTTTGATGGTTCGTCAGCACTCTGACGTTTCATCAGGAAAACCTTCACGCTCAACTAGAGTGTACTCTTTTACACCTTTACCTGTACTTTCTCTTCATGCACGCTTAAACATCCATATCAATCGTACTCAAGAATAAAAACTATTCTAAAGGACATTTTACAACAACAAGATATGTGTTGCCTCCTATTAGCGCCTGATTTAACGTCACTGCAAAACTTGAATATCTTGACTGCTCAGACTTCATCAAGATACATTAATGATAAAACCTTTACCACTTCTTGCAATCCAATGTATTATTTGACCCATTAACCATTCACCTTAAACAGGTTCCCATCTTTGATTTCCAACTCTATTATTCCAGATAGGAACACTTGAGTAACTTTGAATGGTCCAGACCATTTTGATTTCAGCTTGCCTGGAAACAACTTGAACCTTAAGTTTCACAACAGTACCAAGTCACCCACCTTAAACTCTCTCTTTTAAATTCTCCTATCATGGTACAATTACATTTTCTCCTTATAGAGGGCAGCCCTCTCATAAGCTCAAAGTTGAAATTCGTCCATCTTATTCAGTTGTTCCAACCTCAAATCTGCAGCCTCGCTCCAACTCAAGTTTAGCTTTTTGAGAGCCCACAAGTCCTTGTACTCAAGCTCTACGGGCAAATGACAAGCTTTATAGAAACCAAGTTGGTAAGAAGACATATCGATCAGTGTTTTAAAAGTCGTGCGATAAGCCCATAATGCATCATAAAGTTTCTGCGACCAATTTTGATGGTTAGCATTCACAGACTTTGCCAATGTCATCTTAATTTCTTGATTTGAAACCTCCACTTACCCACTGGTTTACAGGTGATAGGAAGTAACCACTTTGTGTTGTTCCACTCCATACTTAGCTAGAGTTACATGGAACACCTTATTACAAAAATGGGATCCCCCATTTCTTATGATTGTACGAGGGGTACCAAACCTAGAGAAAATGTTATTTTTCAAGAACTCCACCACACTATTACCTTCATTATCTGCTAAGGCCACAATTTATACCCATTTGGATACATAATCCACTTACACCAAGATATACTTGTGACCATAAGAACTCATAAATGGTCCTATATAATTGATTCCCCACACATCAAACAACTCTACTTCCAATATTTTGGACATAGGCATCTCCTGATTTTAGGAGATTGAACCTTGCCTTTGGCATTGATCACATACTCTGGCAAAGTCTTAGGCATCTTTATGGATGGTGGGATAGTAATACACACATTGCAATATCTTCCTAGTCGTGCGATCACCCGCATGACGTCCCTCCACTGGGGATGAGTGACAAGCCTATAGAATACTAAACATTTCTGCCTCTGGCACACATCTTATGATAATATTATCTGCATATATTCAAAATAGATAAGGCTCATCCCAGATGCAATTGCCTTGACCATGACAAAATTTCTTTCTTTGATGGAAATTAAAGTCTTTCGATATCATGTCACTGACTAAATAGTTAGAAAAATTGGCATACCAGGGTAAAAGATCAAGGGATGTTGTGAGTACCTGTCCATCAAGAAATGAGTCATCAATATCCAACTCATCCGATCTCTTTCCTTCTTTCTCAAGTCTAGACAGATGGTCTGCTACCTGATTCTCATACCCCTTGCGGTCTTTGACATCAAAATCAAACTCTTGTAGTAGCAATACCCATCTAATCAACTGAGGATTGGCATGATTCTTTTCCATGAGATATCTCAAGGCAGCATAATCAGTATGTACAATAACTCTATTGCCAAGTAAGTATGCCCAAAACTTCTCAAATGCATAGACCACTACAAGTAACTCATGTTTGGTAACTGTGTAGTTCTTTTGTACCCTATTTAATGCTTTGCTAGTATAATAAATGAGGTGTAAAATCTTATCTCATTTCTTTCCAAGAACATTCCCAAGTGCAACCCCACTCACATCCAAATGGTTGAGACCAATCTGGAGCAACAATAATGGGGGAAGCTACCAACTTTTCTTTAATTCACTCAAATGCCTTCCAACAGTCACCATCAAACATGAACTTAGCTTCCTTCTCTAACAATTTGAACAATGTATTATCAATTTCTGAGAAGTCCTTAATGAACCTCCGATAGAAACCTGCATGGTTGAGGAAACCTTAACTTCCTTTACTGAGATTGTTGGATTTAGATTTTCGATCACCTCTATTTTTGCTCGGTCCACTTCAATTCCCTTTGATGAAATCTTGTGCCCTAACATAATACCCTCCTTAACCATAAAGTGGCATTTTTCCTAGTTGAGCATGGGATTGAACTCCTCACATCTTTGCAAGGCATTACTGAGATTTACCAAGCAGTCTTCGAAAGAATAACCTACCACAGAGAATTCATCCATAAGCACTTCCAAAGTGTATTATACCATATAAAAAAAATTGATATCATACACTTTTGGAACTTAACAGGAGCATTACATAACCCAAAGGGCATACGCTTGAAGGTGAACATCCCATAGGGGCATATAAATATTGTTTTCTCCTAATCTTTGGGTGCAATGGAGATTTGGTTGTAACCTAAGTAACCATACAAGAAGAAATACCAACCTCTTTCTGCCAATCTATTGAGCATTTGGTATATGAATGGCATTGGGAAGTGATCCCTAAGAGTCCACGAATTGAGCTTCTTGTAATCCATGCAAACTCGCCAACCAAGGATTGGCCTTAGTAGAATCAACTCATTTTTCTCATTGTCCACCACTGTCATGCCTCCTTTCTCTGGGACTCACTGCACCAGACTTACCCACTTGTTGCCTGATATGAGGTAAACAACACCCACATCTAGCCACTTAATTATTTCTTTCATCACCGTCTCTTGTGTTTGTGTGTTAAGTCTTTGGTGGTGTTCAACGGTAGGAGTGCACTCTTCTTCCAACTAAATCTTATGCATGCAAATGCCCGGTGGAATTCCAATAATATCTGCAATCGTCCAACCAATTGCCCTTTTGTACTTTCGTAATACTAAAACAAGGGCTTCTACTACATTTTTACCAAATCAGTAGCTATAATCATAGGCAATGTGCTATTCTCACCCACAAATACATATCGAAGATGACCAGGTAATTCCTTCAGCTCCAACATGGGCAGTTCTTCTATTGATGGCTTTGTTGGAGGAGTTGGCCTATTTTTCAGATCCAGGTCCAACTTCTTTGCAGCATAAGAATAATACCCTATTCCAGTTAAAGTACTAACTGTATCCTCATAATCTTCAATGTCCTCCCCATCAAAATTCATCATCACAGTAGCTAAAGCTTCTACTATGAATCTCTCTTTAATAGGTACCTCAATATCAACTTCATTAACAACTAAGACAACACTCATGTCTCTCAATTGCTTTATCGACTGACATATGTTGAACTTCACCTATTCATTGTTCAAACCTAAATCTTAACTCATTGCACTCCATGTCGACTAACACTCTTCCGGTGGCTAAGAATGGCCCACCCAAGATTATGGGTACTTTGAAGTCTACTTTGCAATCAAGAATTACAAAGTCTACCAGAAATATAAGGTTCTCAACTTTCACCAACACATCATACAATATCCCGACTGGACTTTTGACCTAATGGTCAGCCATCAATACCCACATAGTCGTTGATTTGGGGGCTTCGAAGCCCAACTGTCTATAGATACCAAAGGCATCAAATTAATGATAGCACTAAGATCACATATGGCCCTTGTAAAGGTGACTACACCAATCATGCATGAAATAGTAAAAGTACCTGGATCTAACTTTTTCTGAACCAATGATCACAAAGCGATCGCACTATAATGATAAATATTGCCTTCTAGTTCAAAACTCATCGTCCTCTTTTTTTTAACTAAAGTCCTGCATGAACTTAGTATTTCCCGGTATTTGTTAAAGAGTTTCTACCAGTGGGATGTTCACCGACAGTTGCTTTAACATAAGAGAAACTGATAAAATTTATAATCATCTATATACTTCTTCACTTTGTATGAGAATGGAGGAGGAGGCTAAGGGATTTTGAGTTAGAGGTTTTTTTACCTCTTTTCCCTTCTTTATAGTCACAAAAACACCAACATTCACACTGGTAGACTTTTCAGCATCTACCATTCTGTCATCAATATTTTCTAGCTTCTCAGACTTGTCCAAAATCTCATCAACACAAATATCATCAGCCACCATATCATAATCTGTCACACCGCAGATCCCATTGAGGCGGACTGACACCCAAAGTTGTTAAGGCCCGAGAGAACCAATCGTTATCCATGTACACTCATATACATGTTTTTGTATGAATATCATTCTATCCCATGTAACCAATAAATACTAAAGGCGGAAGTCATGAAAAACATATACAATATATGAAACTTGGCCGTTAGGGCCATCAAGTCAAAGTGGACATACATCTCTTACATTCATATTCCCACATACGTCTACAAAGCCTCTAACAGATACATGTACATAACCAACCTACAGTCGGGACAATTCCCCGCTTTAGACCACAATTACAATACCAAATCAATGTACACATGTGACTCAAAAAGCCCCAAACCAACTGGATCTCAGCAATGATACGCAGATGACTCGTAGCCTACGGTGGTGGTCTACTAGCACCTGTGCCTGCAGCAAGTAAGGTAAGTCCCCCAAGGGGGTCAGTATGAATAATGTACTGAGTATGCAAGGCGATGATCAACTGCATAAAAGATACGAACTTCAATGAGATCAAGATAAGAGAATATTCAATATGGATAAACCATCGTTCTGTATGTGTGGGAGTATGTACCTTATGTTCATTACTTTCTTTGCCTTTATGTACATTACCTTCAATATTTATTATCATCAATATAATATATATATATCCGTCAATATATAATACCGTCAATATATAACCGTCAATATATAACCATCAATATAACCAACTGATCAGTGGGAGAATAATATAATATATAATAAATAAATAAAGCAGGTTCGGCACTTTGGGCTACCCCCTATCAGGTTCGGCATCAAGCTAGGCTTTTTCCCCACTGAGCTTCCCCCCCCCCTATCACTCAGAAATCAATGAAGCAGGTTCGACATCAAGTTTGACTTTTACCCCACTGAGCTTTCCCCCTGATCCAACAATATCGGGATAGGCCCCAGTTAGGCATTCTCCCCTTTGGGTTGTCACCCGTACTCAATAATCATTAAGTAACCATAAAGTAACCATATATGCATTACTTCTTTCATTACTTCTTTGCATTACTTCTTTCCTTTACTTTTGTGAGATTGATACATTGGGGATTATGACATTATTGGAACTTAGGAGTAATGTCCATACTTATGTGATACATGAATGAAAATTGGTAAGTGAATAAGCAACATGTGAATAAAAATAGATGACAACCTGAAATGATATACCTTTGATATGTCGGGATAGAACAAGTACAATGACAATGTGAATAATATGCACTGCAGAATGATTCGAAAAGAGTAACCTTACATACCTTATATTTCCAATATGAATACACAGTCCTATATGTGATTACGATAATCCATCTCCTTCCTTACGTGTTACTCTACAACACAAGTTTATAACGGAGCTCACGTTAACAACTAACTACATTATAAGTGCACCAAATGATAATGAGCCACGTGACTAATATATAGCATCACTTCCTCCCTTACGATACAATTCACTGCATTAACATACCAACAACCTCATCATAAACCAATAACATGTCACACCAAGTTTATGCTTTACACTTCCCCTTCAACACTGTGTCACATTTACCTTACTACGTCACGTAAACACCTTTCACAACAACTTATTAAAGACAATCCAAAATTTATACCACTCAAAATACCTCCGGGATACACCTTTAAAGTCATTCAAAAGGTACCATAAGTTGATAATTGCATCCATCAAGGGTATAGGGACTTTGGGGGGTCAAAGAGATGCAAAAACATGCAAAACAAACTTCTGGGCTGACCTGCGAAGCAACCTGCGCACGTAGGTGGTTGAGGTTCATCTATAGGTGACCATTTTCCTTGTCTGGTGTCACCTACATTGGCATCTGCGCCCACAGGTGACCTACCCGCGAGGGCGGATGCCCGTTTCAGCCTCCGGGGGTCATTTTAGGGTCCTTTTTTGCAATGAATGGTCCATGATTATAACTAAGCTTCTGTTAACATATTTTAGATCATCCTAGATTCCAACGAACATCCATGGTTTCACAATGCAAATAAACATCACCAAAACTATATTTTCTTTTCAATACGCCACCAGTTCCATGTACGATTTCACAACAACAATTCTAAATGTTACACACAAAGAAAAAGCAAGGTAAGGAAATAACCATATATTACATGTTGATATTTAATACATCAAGTCACTTCCTTCAAGACCACAAGTCCACTTACAAATTTACAAGGCAAAACTCTTTACCGATTAAGTAAAAGTACACTGTTTTACACATAGTGAACTGTCCAACACTGCCAACATAACCAACATGATTTATACACCATATTGAGCATATAATATATGGAAACATAAGACAAAACACTTACCCAAACTTGCAAAGGAGTGGTCTTGCCCAAAGAGATAGTTGCCCTCGGGTTTGTGAGATGAGAGAATGTTGTGGAAAATTCTAAATTTTGGCATGTGTCTTTTGTGGAATAAAATCTGATTTTGGTGCCTTTTATAGACCCTTAATTGTCATACTTGGCCACTTTTGATCAATAAATATGATGTTGACTTGGTCAAAAGATGAATGGGTCATTTCCTTCTTGTTGGGCCATGTCTTTACCTAATTTTGGGCCTTAAATTGAGCCCATTTGCACAAGGTTTGTTTAGCCCAATAGCTTCCATTAATAATATACCAACTATCTCATGTTTAAATAATTCCATAAATGTTAAGGTAATAACATAGGTTCAGAAATGTACGGGGTGTTACATAATTGGAGGCTACATCTTCCACCTGTATTTATACAATTTAATGTGGTTTTGGTACAAATTTACCACTCTTTGTGGTAATAGCCATACAACTCCCATCATTCCTAGGATTCTAAACTGTATTGCTAGGTAGAGTGCCACTCTTCCGCTGATTTAAAGTTGTGGATAACTGACCCATCTGGTACTCTAATTGCTTGATAGAAATAGAGTGAGAGTCTACAAGCTGACTCATTAAAGATAAGTTATTCTTCATCTCTTTAACCCCTACCTTAGTAGGTTCCACCCCTTTCAGCACCTTTGTCATCATCTCTTCCATTTTAGACTTCCCTGAAACGTTGCTAGCCCTATCAAGATGTACATATAAACCACTTTGTCATTCTTGCTTTTCCAGTTCCCTTGGTCATGATTCTTGTAGCCAACCTTATCAAAATAGTTGTCCCTCTGATAGTTTCGACCTTGGTTTCCTTGGCCATTGTCCCAGAAACCCCCCTTATGGTTGTTCAGATAGTTTGACTCTTCTTTAAAACTAGATTCAATTGCTTTTCCCTATGAACCAACAACCTTTACCTTCTTAACACCACCTGCCAACAAGTGTTTTGTCAACAAATCTAAATGAGTTTTCATGTGAGCCATGTCTTAGTCACGTTCTTCTTCCCTTCGTCTTTGTTCAGCCAATATTTCAATAACATAAGTGTTGCGTGCTACCTCAAAATCCATTTTATGCTAATATCTATTGGTTTTAGTTAGCCTCTCCAAAATCACGGTTGCCTCTATGAAATTCAATGCCATAAAAGCTTCTCCTGCAGTATTATCAACCGTTGGTTTGGTATTCGAGTTCAAAGACCTGTAGAATATATTTTTCAAGTGCTCATCAGTCAACTTATGATTAGGGCATTGGGTTAACTTCTTCTTAAACCTTAGCCAAGTCTTATTTAGTGCTTCATTTGTTAGCTGCCTAAAATTATTGATTTCATCCCTCAACTGTAACATCCTGGAAGGCGGAGAGAACCTTTCTAGGAAAGCTCTTTTCAATTGCCTCCAGTTTGTTATAGAATCAAGTGGTAGTTCAATCAACCACAATGTTACCTCTCTAGAAAATGATAATGGAAACAACCTCAATCAGATGGCATTCTTACTAACTCCTGGAAAGTCAAAGGACTTGTGGATTTTGATGAAATTCATCAAGTGCATATTTGGATCATCACTAGCCATCCCTTCAAATAAACTTTTGAGATTAAACTACTGGTTCATAGTGCTAGTGATATTAAACTTCACTCCATGAGCTAGTGGTGTTAGAACAATGGCTATTGTGGTACCAACCCCATCTAAATCAGCCTCATCAAGGTCAAAGTTCATAATAGTTTATTATCGACCTCTGGCTCTCTGTCGCTAATTTGGGTTGGCCAGGGCAATATTATCAACATGTTTCTCCTCAACATCATCACCCAAATCATCGTCTCCCTCATTTCCAGGAATAGTCAGATTAGGTTGATTTAGTTGATTTGCAGCAAGCTATCGAAGCCTTATGGCTTCACGTTGTTGTGCATCCATATTTTGCCTTAAAGTCCTTGAAAGCTCGAGATCGTAAGATAACAATAATTTATCCAAATATCGGGTACTTGGCATGCACAAGTAAGTCCCTACAGTTACATAAACAACAAACAAAGTTAAACTTAAGAAATATGACTAAGAGTCAAGTAAACACAAAAACATAATAAAAAACCATATTCCCCGGCAACGGCGCCAAAATTTGATACGCCCAAATTACACCTCCCTTAAGAAGTATAATCAGTCATTGCCAAAATATAACCCAACAAAGGTCGGGGTCAAATCCCACATGGAATAAGGTGAACACTAAGTCGATTGTGATTTAAGTGATAATTAGTCTACAATTTCCATGAAATAGGGGGGGGGGGGGTTATAATAAGTGATTTTCAACAAATATCTAGATTGTTTTAAGTAACCAATGTTAAATTTTACAAACTCTGAATCAGTAGAGAAAGCGAACTGGGATTACAATCACCATGGCTTTTTAAATCTTTTTGGTCAATATCGATAATGAATTCTTCTTAATACAAGGAACATCAAGAAATTGATTTCAAATGCTCGTTTAAGCATTTCTCAACCTAATTAGATGATTATTCCTTTAATTCTTTTCAACTTAAAGTTATGAAAGTAGTAAACTCAATTTTAGCCTCGAGTTGATTAATCTTGCTAGAGCATTACTCATTAAATAGAGGTTAGAAACTCTGAATCCTCATTGTTAAACACTTTTGTTGGTTTTAGCCTCTTACTTCAAGCAAGTTAAACCTATGGCTTGTTCAAATGTTTGCAACCAGTAGAAATCTATTAAGATGAAGAGAATAACAACACATTCACATGTATAATACGAATCCATATCAAAATTAACCCTAAAATCATTATTTAGCAATGGATCTGTAACACCCCATACATTTTTGAACCTATAAGACTACGTTAAAATTTATGAAATTATTTAAACATGATAGGGTTGGTGAATTATGCATTAATTTGTTGGGATTAAGTAAATCATGTGCCATTGGGCTCAAATGAGGCCCAAAATCATATAAAAGACATGGCCCAAAAATGGAAATAACCCATTCTTGTGTTTGACCAAGTAAGCATAGTATTTATGATGAATGTGTGGATAAGGATGAGACTAAAAGGGACTATAAAAGAGAACAAAAATCAGATTTTTATTCACAAAGACACACATGCCATTTCTAGACTTTTCTAAAATATTTCTCTCTACACACAAACCCTAAGCCATCACTCTTTTGGCCAAGATCATCATCTTGCAAGATTTGGTAAGTATTTATTCTCATGGTTTAGTATATTATATGTTTAATATGGTGTATAAATCATGTTGGTTATGTTGGCAAAGTTTTGAACAGTTCACTATGTGTAAAATTGTCTATTTTTGCAATCGGAAAAGGGTTTTGCCTTGTAAACTTGAAAATGGACTTGTGGTCTTGAAGGAAGTGAACTTGATGGATTAAAAATTAACATGTGAGATGTGATTATATCCTTAACTGGTTTTTTCCTTGTGTATAATGTTTGAAATTGTTATTGCAAAATTGTGCATGAACTTGGTGGTGTATTGAAAGAAAAATGTGGTTTTGGTGATGTTCGTGGGTGTGGTGAAACCATGGTTGTTTGTTGGCATCCAATTTGACCTAAAACATGTAAATATAAGCCTATTGGTGTCCATGGACCATTTATTACAAAAAAGGACCCTAAAATGACCCCTGGAGGCTGAAACGGGCATCCGCCCTCGCGTCTGGAACACCTGCGGGCACAGATGCCAATGCAGGTGGATCTGGACAAGGCCATAGGGGCACCTGAAGCCACATGTCATCCACCTGCGGGCACAGGTGGCTCCACATCCCAGTCCAGAATTTTGTTTTGTATGTTTTTGTCTCTCTTTGATCCCCGAAGCATCCTATACCCTTCTCGGATGTAATTATCAACTTATGATACTTATTTAATGACTTTAAGGGGTTGTTTGGAGGCATGTTGGGTTATATCAATTATTCATTGTTGTTTATATGTTTTTATGAGGCAATTTGATGGAATAATTATGACAGAATGATAATGAGGAAGCGCAAAGGGTAAACGTGGTGTGAAATACTATTGGTTTATGATGTCTTGGTCAATGTGTGGAATGTTATGGTGTTGTTGGTATAGTAATGCAGTGGATTGTATTGTAAAGGGTGGTGAAATGATGTTATATGACGGTCATGTAGCTCATTTTCATCTTGTGCACTTGTAAGGTAACTACTTGTTAACGTGAGCTCCGTTATGAACTTGTGTTGTAGAGTGAAACGTAAGGAAGGATCTAGACTATTGTATTCATATATAGGATTGGGTATTCATACTTGGGAGTGAAGGTATGTAAGGTTACTATTTTCGTATCCTTCTGCAGCACATAGTATTCACATTGACATTGTACTTATTCCATTCCAAAATGTTCTAAGATATCCTATTTTCGGTTATCAATTATAGTTCATCACATGTTCCTTATTCATTGATCAATTGTGATTCACATGTCTCATGTGCATTGACTAGTATTCCAAAGATCCCATTGTTCCAATAATGTTATGTCTCCAATAATGTTATGACTACCATTGTATCAATCTCTCAAAAGTAAAGAAATGAAGTAATGCATAGTTGTTGGTTACAAGAGTACAGGTGGTAGCTTTAGAGGCATAAGCCTAGCTCGAGCCGATCCCAAGAGTATTGGATCAGGGGGTAGTCCTAGAGGCATAAGCCTAGCTCGGACCGAACCTTACAGGGGGTAGCTCTAGAGGTAAAAACCTAGCTCGAGCCGAACCTGATATGTTGGTTTATGGGTGGAAGCTCTAGAGGTAATAACCTAGCTCGAGCCGAGCCCGATGTATTGATTTACGGGTGGTAGCTCTAGAGGCATAAGCCTAGATCGAGCCGATCCCAACATAACGTTATGTTATGTTAAGACCCACTGATTAGTCGGGTCCCAGGAACATTGTGACACAAGTGATGATGTATGACTAAAGAAGCAAAGAAAGTAATGAAAGCAATATACATGGTTCCAAACATTCAGAACGATGGTTTATCCATATTGACGATTCCCTTGTATTTGAATTCATTAAAGTCTTATATATCATGCAGTTTTATATGAGCCTTATATACTCAGTACATTCTCCATACTGACATCCCTTGGGGGACTTATCTTACTTGTTGCAGGTGCAGGTGCTAGTAGACGTCCACAGTAGGTTGCCGGTCATTTGCAGATCTTTGGTGAGCTCCAGTTGGTTCGGGGCTTTCCGAGTCACAGTTGTACATTTGTTTTGGGAATTGTAAATGTTGTATAAAGCGGGGACTTGTACCTACTTTAAGTTGGTTTTGTGTATGCATCTATTAGAGACTTTGTAGACGTATGTGGGAATATGACTGAAAGAGATGTATGTCCATTTTGACTTGATGGCCCTAACGGCCAAGTTTCTTATACGTATATATCACATGTTTCCATGATTTCGACTATTGGTATCTTATATCTCTATACGTGATGGTGATGTTTCTTATGACATGCATATGAATGGACATAAGCAAAGGGTGGTTCTCTCGGGCCTTATCGACTTCGGGCGCCAGTCCACCCCGTTGGAATTCGGGGCGTGACAGGATCTCAGAACCCTTATTGTAGGGTTTTTAGCCACACACAATTGTTGAGATAAAGAAAACAAGGAATTTCATATTCAAAGAAGGAATTCGTACAAAGATTAAACTTAAGCCTTCAATTCTTGATAAAAACACACGTAGTAGCATTTGAAAAACGCAAAAACTATAATCTCTTGAGAAAATATAACATAAAAATATTCTAAGTGTCAAAAGATGCCTATTATAAACCCTAGACTAGGTATTTATAGGCTCCAAGAATTTGGAAATTTAAATTTGAAATTGGTTTGTCACGTCTAGTGTTACTACTAGCCTTATGGCTCGCCAGGAACGTGATGGTTCACCATAAGAAACGTCACTTGACTCCATCTTGGCATCAATTCTGTTAGCTCTGACAGTTTAGTGTGGCGGTCCACCAAGCTTGTGATGGCCCGCCAGGCAAGCGGTCACACTGAGTCTCTCTACTAGGTGATTTTATTTTGGTGTGATGGTTGGCATTATGATCTACCACACCCTTGACGGTCCTCCAAAGGAGACATCACATAACTTTTTCATCACAGGTTCACTCCTTTTTGTCCTTGGGTTAATTTCCTATAATTAGACTCAAAAAGACATCAAAACTGACAATGATTGCTTAAAAACTCACGATTATTCTTGATTAAAAGCATAAAATTTGCCTTTAATAGCCAGAACATCAGTACACTCATAGTCTAGAGATGCAAATATAAATAGGGACAGAATCAAAGAACTCACTCTCACAAAGAAGTTCCATCAATGTGCATGAAATACCATAAGCTTGCCCTTATTTTCTATGTCTTACTCTTTCGAACAGTCGGATTAGGATCACTACAGAACTTTTATTGACTTGTAATGTAGGCTTGGAGTTGGGTATGGTTGATATGGATATAGTGACTCACACTCCTTGGCACTACACTATTTTTGGCTCCACTTTTCAATCTCACTTATTTTCTTCTCCCTTACTCTCCTTTGCTTTTCTTTAGGTTTCAAGTGTTGTTTTCTTTTTACACTTTCTCTTCTTTTTTTCTTTTTCAAACTTTATTCATTTTTTAATTTTTTTCTTACCACACCTGAATCCTTTTTATTTTCTTTAACTAAATTCTTCTTCATACCCACTTTGCACTATGCACCCCTATTATATCCACCCTTAACTTAGACAGTTTTCCTGAATTGAGGAACACAGTGTCCAAGGAGAGATTCAGGGCCAAAACGGGGTTCATTTTAATCAAAAATGGGAAGGTGAATGGACTAGTGAATGAAATAGGTCTACTTAGGTTCAAAAATCTAGATCAAGGGAAATAAAATTCCATTTGGTAGGACGTTTAGGCTAAAAGTGGACTATTCAAGAAAGGCTTATGATCCTTGCCTAACCAACTATCCTCAAACCTAGGCAACACTAATCGGGCAAGTTCTAGATCACATACACAGAGATGAACTAAGTAAGTACCTCACACGCACATAACACAGGGTTACATTATTAATTACTACCTATCCAGTTCATGCATTGCTAAACTACGATTATTATACTTATAATTCTAATGCCATAACAAAATCGATAGTGGTCACAGTTCAAAACAAATACAACACACTGTCTAAAACAATTTTTAGAAGGAGAAAAAAATTTCAGGAGGGGTATCCTTTAAGCATTAAACTCAAAATATTTAAAACATTCAAAACTCGACTGCACTAAGGTTCCCCTATTTTTCTCTTAATCAAACACAACCAAAACAACATAAACAAAATAAAAACAAAAATAAATTCTTAAATATGTCGATTCTACTATGATAGCACACCCAAGGGAAAACAAACACAGCTACAAAAACCTCTGAGTGGTGGTACACCCCCACCCTTAACTTTGAGAACATGCAGTGTCCTCACTACATGATTAGAGTCATAAAATGAAAGAACTGGGGGTAAGGACATACCTGTGGCGCATAGGCATCACATGTAGAATCATCATCTGCTCGAGTCTCAAAAATCACCGAGTCTCCAATCTCAAGGCATCGGCTATGGATGGTGTACTCAAAGTAACATTGGCACCAACAATGACTAATGCACTCAAAGGTGTAGAACTAGTAGGGGCAATTGTCGTACCCCTACCACTGTCTGAAATAAAAATAGTCTCAACTATTGAGGCCTTATGAACTATAAAGCTCCCAACTCCTCACTCTCTCTCATAAATCTCATATAAGTGGTCCTTAGAGGATTGCTTCCAGTCACCCACAGCTTTATATAATCTTCTTTATCTTTTTTTTTATTCCTCTTTTGTTGGGCTATCTCCTCACCATCTTCGGCACTCTTTCCTTTGCCCTTATCTCCCCATATGTAGGGCACCTCAATATGATTAAACTTTCTCTCAATCATGGGCATGCCGATAGGAAGGAATTCGATAAACTATTTAGAGGACAAATCCTAGACTACAACATGAAGCAAAGCAAGCTCCTCTTTGATCTCAGTCAAGTCCGGGGACTTAACAACATCAAGCTTAACAGTCAACTTTCACTTAAATCTATCAAAACACATTTGTATCTCGCGCATCTCCATCTTAATCTCACCCTTCACCCACGGTTTGACCCCATTTTTGATCTTGTCCACCCTCAACTCAATAGTGATCAACCTCTTCAGAACTTTTTGTAGAAACTTATTCGGGACAAGAATATACCTACCGGTAGGTGGGCAACTCATGGTTGAGCCTGGGGTAGGATTCAATGAAATATGAACTGAATTCTACTATGAATTGAAGGACGTGGTAGTATCAGCAGCAGCATGGGACTCAGGCCTCCAGGACATTGTCAAGGAATCAATAGGTGTGGTCCCAAGGTCAGCAAATATGGGCATATAAATCTCCATGTGCATGCCTAACTGAAATACCCTCTCTAATAAAGTAGCACCTGCTACAACATTTTGCTTTGACAAAGGGTTCATTGGGTCCCTAATCAACCCAAGATCAGTAGTGCAATGAACCACGATAAAATGATCTATCTTTGGTTGCATAAGAACACCAGCCTCCAAACATATCTGAGTAACCAAGCACATGAATGGTATTCTTATTGCATCCTCAATAGCTCTATCCCAGATTTCCCAGGCAATCAATATGGCAATATAAATCTCGTAACACTCCATAATACCTACCAATAAGGCAGCTCAATCAGGGCTCAGAACCTTATCTCAAAAGGTTGGACTCAATCTATGATAAACCAAGGTCGATCAATATTTGGTAGTGAAGTTCAATGTAACTTTTTTTTATTTTCGACTCTCCATCGGCTACCCATTCAACATTTTTCTTTGCAGCAGTAATAAAATTCGCCATCCATTGAAAGTGTACAATTTTGTCATTAGTGCTAATTTGATTTGGCTTCACCATTATCATCTTGTCTATCTAATTATCTGTCTCTATAGTGTTAGTCGAAGGCATACAGTCCCAACCATAGAGGAAGCGTGAAATAGTGTTATCCAAGATATTAACCTGAACACCTTGAATCAAAATAGTGGGGAGTGAAGGCTGAACCTTCCATAACAAACCCTTTGGAGCCAACACCTTCAGGGTGGCCTGATAAGCAGCACAGAACTCTCAAACTAGTGCAGGACTATATCTACTAGGCTGCTCAGTCATCCACCTAAACTTATATTTGTTGAACAACCTCTCAAACTCGGGCATCTCAGACATACCCATAGTGATCAATTTTGGTTACTCATAAAAACCTTTCTTTTGTTGACACATGTTTTAATTGATAGCAATGAACCGATCATAGATTGTTTACATGCCTCAAATACCCTATCCCTCAATCTGTGAGGATACCTAAATATGAAGTGTGACCTTACCCTATAGTGGAGGCTAATTCTATACTAGTGGACTCTTTGTAGAGGTCTAATTATTATCCTCTAGATACCTATGTACTGTACCCCAACCCTACTTCATTCTTTGATGGACTACTAGATGCAGTCCTATCCTTCTTTAGACTGGGAGGTATTGGTGTATGTGGTAGGGACACCCTTCCATTTTTTGTGCAAGGCCCCAATCTCCTTGTCTGAGGCAAACTCTCATGTGGCTCAACTGGATTCGTGAGTGATACTTCACCATTGAACCACTAGATTCTTCATCAGTGGGCTCGTATACCAATTTCTTAGTAGACCGAGCCTATTTCTTGGGAGTAGGTTTCCCCCCCCCCCTTTTTAGCTCCTATATGTGCATCATTCTTGTGTGTCATGGTACTTGTGGAAAGTAAACATTAGTTCTCAAAATATCAAGAAAATTTACAAGTAATTGTGGCACTGTCATTCCCTATAGGTCAAGTAATGAGTCATTGCTGGATAGTACCAATGAGTCACTGCTGGATGGTATGAACCATTGGGTCCAACTCCTGTAAATATGCAATTGCGTGTTCTCAGTATGAATGGCCACTATTATTCATTGGGTCTCCCTATGACTCATCATGCGACTCGCACTGAGTAATTTCATAAAGTTTAGAAACTTCACATTTTTGAAACCACAGTGCCAGTGATCACGGCTCCCGCGATGACTCATTGCCTTAGGGTTCAAATCATTGCGAGAGTCGTGAGTATTGTATTGAGGTAGTTTCTGTAACACATAGTTTTCTGTCTTTTTCTTGAAAAATTTTGGACCAATACCAACTACTACGTCGCATAAAAAGGAAAGAATACCAATTTCTCACAGTTAATAATTAAACCATGTACCGGGGTTACACAGACTTCACCCCGAATATATTTTTAGCACAAGTTATTTATCAAATATCAACCAAGGAAATAGAGTGTGCACCATTATTCAAGTTCAGTTTAACTGATTCCCATGTCTATACTCAACCAAGTCTATCTAGGGTTTTATAATTTCAAAATACTAATAGAACACCCCCAAGAAAGACCTCACAATCAATAATCAAGGGAATTAAAAGTAAGTTTCACTTACTTTGATCTTCGAATGTGATGCTTAAAGGAAGAAAGAAAACAAAACTCCCGATCACTTGCTTTAGAATTGAAACAGACATTTAAGTTGGGATTGTAATGGGGATTTTACAGTAATGGTGGCTAATATTGTGGAGAAATTTGAGGGTTGGAGTCTGTTTAGTGCAATAGGTGGGGTTACAGTTTTTAAATTATGGGAGAGGAGTATATTGGGTGTGGATTTGGGGTTTTATATGCGTGTATTGGGTCAATCGGGTCTGGTTCTAAAATTTTGACTAATCTTGATCAAGTGCTGATGACTGACCCAAAGACTCATCGGCAAAGGTGACAACTCTTCACCAACACCCATCTTGTAAGGGTTAATAAAACTTACCTAGTTGCTCTGTGATGTCTCTATGAGAAATGTGATGGCTCTTCAAGAGGAGAAAAGACTCTTTCTTAGTCATCGTGAGACACATAGGATGTATGCTGGATTGACTTACCCTTAATTCCTTCCCCACGACTCAATACAACGCATCATAGTGAGACCCTATGGATCACTTTGACTTGTTCTGAGCATCGTGAAGTGAAGTTTTTGTGATCATGTTTTTACTCCCAGTGTTGATGGGTTACCTCACAAGTCGTTCCCACTGGGTATGACTCATCGTAAGGCCCATGGGGTCTGTGCACTAGATTTTTTGTCTAGTTTTCAACATCATTCCAACAATCACTTGTACACTTCAACACCCATTAGTTCTACCCTAAAAACCAAAAATCAATTAAAACAAAAATGAAAATCCTTGGGTTACCTCCCAAGCGCCGCTTGATTTAACGTCATGGCATGATTTACTTATCTTGATTACTTAGACTTCACAAAGATACCCCCATTGTTTCCTATCATGAAGTTCCTAATTTAACATCGCAGCACGAATCGAGTCCCTCGATTACTCAGAATTCACCAAGGACCCATATGTCAACTACCTTTACATCCTCTTTAGTTCCAAAATACGCTTTAACACACTGCCCATTTACTTTAAACTATTTTCCTTCATGGTTCTCAAGCTCAATGGCACTGTATGGGAAAACACATACCCCTCAAAAAGATATTCCGCTTTAAGAGCTTGGTGACACACTTGCCTTCATTATTAGGAAACACGACCAACTCCATCCATTTATACACATAATCAATAGCTACATGTATATACTTCATCCCATTTGAGCTCACAAATATGCCCATGAAGTTGATACCCCAAACATCAAAAAGCTTAATCACAAGAATAGGGGAGAGAGAAAATTTATGCTTTCTTGATATACCCCCTTGTCTTTGGCATTCGTCACACGCCCTCACTTAGTCATGTGCATCTTGATGAATGGTTGGAAAATAGTACCCACATTGGAGAATTTTATGGGCTATATGAATACAACTATGGTGACCCCCAACAGGAGATGAATGACACACCTCCAATATGCTTATCATCTCTACCTCAGGCACACATCTATGAACCATCTCATCCGTACAAATACGAAACAAGTATGGCTCATCCCAAAAAAGATTTTCTCACATCGAATATAAACTTATCCCGCTGCCAGTAGGACAAGTCTGAAGGCACCACATCACTCACCAAGTAATTAGCAAAATTTGTGAACCATGGAATCAAGTCTTGTCATGCGGCCAATACTTGCTGATCTGAAAAACTATCATTATTGGCGACCCCATAATTCAATTTTAGCATTGCCTCATGCACATGTTGTGATAAGTGATCAGCCACTTGATTTTTAGTCCCCTTTCAGTTCTTGACCTCAAAATCAAATTCTTACAACAGAAGTACCCATCAAATCAATTTAGGCTTTGTATCTTTCTTCGCCATAAGGTACCAAAGAGTTGCATGGTCAGTGTGCACAATCACCTTTGTACTAAGCAAGTAGGATCTAAACTTTTCAAAAACAAAAGCCAGCGTAAGCAACTCTTATTCCATCAAAGTATAATTTTTCTGAGCTGGATTAAGTGTTTTGCTAGCATAGTAAATAGGATGGAGTATCTTTTCATACCTTTGGCCTAGGACTTCTTCTAGTTCCACTTCACTAGCTTCATACATAACCTAAAAAGGAATGGACAAATCAGGTGAAATAGTAATAGGGTCAATGTCAGTTTCTCCTTAAGGCATTCAAATGCCATTATACATACATCATCAAAAATGAACTTCACCTTTTTCTCCAATAATTTACACAAAGGATGTGCAATTTTAGAGAAATCCTTGATGAACCTATGATAAAATCCAGCATGCCCCAAAAAGCTTCTAATATCCTTCACAAAAATGGGTGGAGGCAATTTTTCAATCACCTTAATCTAATCAACCTCAATCCCCTTCTTTGAAATCTTGTGATCGAGCATTATTCCTTGTTTCACCATAAAATGGCACTTTTCCCAATTAAGTACCAAATTAAAAAATTCACACCTTCTTAAAACACTAGACAAATGGGCCAAACAATCTTCAAAAGAGTCACCAACAATCGAAAAATGATCCATGAATACCTCGATAGTGTCCTCCACCATATCTGAAAAGATAAATATCATGCATCGTTGAAAGGTTTCTGGCACATTACATAGTCTGAAAGGTATCCTATTGAAAGCAAACATCCCATATGGACAAGTGAAAGTTTTCTTCTCTTGGTCTTCGGGAGCAGTAAAAATCTGATTGTATCTTGAGTAACCATCAAGAAAACAATACCATCATCTTCCAGTAAGACGGTCTAACATCTAATCCATAAAAGGCATCGATAAATGATCTTTTTTAGACCATGCATTCAGCTTCATATAATCTATGCACTCACAAACCTGTGATTGATCTTATAAGAATAAGCTCATTCTTCATATTTGGGACCACTATGATTCCACCCTTTTTTGGCACACATTAAACTGGGCTCACCCATTTGCTATTTGTAATAGGGTAAACCACACCTGCATCCAATCACTTGATAATCTCCTTCTTGACTACCTCTTGCATAGGTGAGTTAAGCTTATATTAATACTTAATACTAGGAATACAATCTGGTTCGATTTAGATTTTGTGAGTACAGATTCTAGGCGGAATACCAATAATGTTAGTAATGGACCATCCAATGGACCTCTTGAACCTCTGTAAAACCTATACTAGAGCCTCAACCTGCCATTTGACCAAATCTACTGCTATAATGACTGGAAAAGTATTTTTGGCTCCTAAAAAAACATAGCATAAGTGGGAAGGGAGAGCTTTGAGCTCCAAGACAGGAGGCTCCTTAATAGAAGGCCTCACCGGTGGAGTTGGGCTATTCTTCAAATCTAAATCTAATTTTTGGGGGGCATAAGAATAGGAACCCCTACCAGCAAGTGCGCTTACCATCTCATCATACTCATTAATATTATCACCCTCAAAGTTCATAATCACTGTTGCTAGTGCCTCAACACCAAGCCTCTCCTTAATAGGAATAATCAAGGACTCCTTATAAACTGTATCAATGACTGAGACCACATGCATGTCGTTTGGTTGCTTCATAGTTTGGCAAACATTGAAAGTCACTTCTTCATTATTCAATCTAAACTTCAACTGACCAGTTTCTATATCAACCAATGGTCTTTCGATTGCAAGGAATGGTCTCCCTAAGATGATGGGAACCTCAAAATAAACTTCACAGTTGTGGATGACAAAATTAGTTGGAAAGATGAAGGACTCAACCCTCGCCAAAACAACATATAAAACTCCCACAAGCTTCTTCACAGTGTGGTATGCTATAAGAAATCTCATCAAAGTTGGTTTGGGAGCTCCTAACACAAACTGTCTAAATACTACAAGCGGCATCAAATTAATGCTAGCACCCAAGTAACACAAAGCCTTTGCAAAATTAAAAGCCTCAATGGGACATGGAATCATGCATGCTTCAGTATCTTCCTTTTTTCTGCATAAGAGAATGGGAAGCTATTGCACTACAATGCTGCAAATTATTAACAGGATCAAAACTCATAGTCCTCTTTCTCAAAACAAGATCCTTCATAAACTTTACATAACCAGGAATTTTCTCAAGTCCTCAACCATATTGATGTTCATCGATAGTTTATTCAGTATTGAAATGAACCTATGATACTTTCCTTCTTGGGATTTTTTCTTCAATCTTTGTGGAAAAGCTGGAGGAGATCGTGGTATAGGAGTCAAAATCTGTGGGACCTCATTTTTCTTCCCATTTTTACCCTCAGTCTCCTTTTCAGCAACTCGACACATCTCTTTAGATTAATTTTCATCAACAACCTAATCTTTGAATTTGGAAACTTTTTCAACATCAATCATCTTAAGTACGACCTTATCATCAACAACTACATGCATAGGAGGGTCGACAACCATCTTACTACTTTTAGTGGTCACAGTTATGTAGTGACTATCATTCTTCAGATTCTGGACAGTGCTGCTTGGAAGTTTTCCTTTTTGATGTTAATTTAACACTACAAAAATATGGCCAAACTGTTGCTCAAATTACTTAATGGTTGTAGTGTGAGACTTCACTTTTTGACTTATCCCTAAAATATCTGCTCGAATCTCCTTAAGGCTGTCATCAGTTATCTCTTACCCTTTTAATACTTTAGAAAGCATCTCTTTCATCCTAGAATTAATCAAATTAGCATCATATCTATTTGGTAGAATGCATAAGCTACTTTTGTCATTCTTTTAATCATCCCTCCTCTTTAAGACACCATCTCTACCTCTACTCTTATCCTTATACTTAGATCAGTTGTAGTTGTTGTCCTTGTAATAGTTATGACCTTGATTTTCTTGACCATAAGGTCAATGATCCTAATTAGACCATTGGCTTAAGGCTAAAAAAGATGCAACCTGATTATCTAAATATTTTTACCTACTTCTCAAAATCATAGTCATCATGTCTAGGCACTTTACCTTGAGAATCAACTGCATTTACCTTTTCTGCCGCCATTCCAGTGAGCTACTTTGCAATTAAGCTCAATTCTATTCTCATCTGGGCTACTTCTTGAGCAAGCCCATCATGTATTCTTAGATACACTATGGATTCTCTAATCGAATAAGTGCCTACGTGAACATCCAAATATTGTGTAGGCCAACCCCTATTGGTTTTAGTAATTCTATCAATCAAGGATGTGTAACTCCACAAAGTAAGACGTACTTGGCTACTTAAGGAATCTTGTCAAAAGGATAAATCAAAAGAACCATGGTAATTAGTCAAACACATATGTAAGCCCATATTGGTTCTATACTTCAACAAGTACAAAACTCCCGTTGAGTCAATAATCACATCCTTGTTGGAAATCTTCCCCGTACACAACTTTGGTAAGTCAATTAGAATTCCTCAAGAAAGACTCTCTGTCATAGGGAATAGTTTCAACAACCCTTACCAAATCTTGCTTGTCGTCTTGACCAAGCACCCAGTTGGGTGTTTCATAACCACCACCTTTTAAAAGGTTCTCGTGGTCAAACGGGTAGAAAGTCCAAAGACATAGGCACCTATCCAACCCAATGGTACCTTTATCACAAGTATATATACTCTCAACACAAACATAAGTACCACCACGAGCAAATAGAAAGTAAAGAAAGGAGTCACTCAACTTGACTTCATCTGAGGTATCCTTAAGGGCATGCTCACTACTATGCTTAAGAACATTTTTAAGAGTATGCTCAAGTATTGGAACACTCAAAGAAGAAAAAACAATTGGAAAATAAAAACCACCTTTCATTTCTTCATAATCCCTTCCCATAAAAGTACTCTCATCTTCCAAGAAGAGATTTCCATCTTTAGGAGGAATGTTGTCACACCATAGTGGGTTGTTATATAGAATACAGCCCTCAAGAAGAGTTACATCATTAACATGATCTACACCACTAGGTAGCGGACTAGGAGTAATTTCATCCTCTTCAAACAAAACATTATACTTAAAGAGAGAAAGGTCAATCCAATCAGGAGGATTAGAACATGTAAGTTCACTCTCAAAAAGACAATTATAAAGTTTTGAAGAAGTGTCCAGCACAAGATCACCTCTATGAGCAAGGAAAGTAATAGGATCTTCATCAAAAGACATGCTCAAAGAGTCACTCCTATTCAAATGATCAACATTAACAACATCATCACTAACTTAAGGTTCACTAATCATATCACAAACACCCTCAAGTAGTGGACTAGATTCACACACAAGTTGATCAACACCATTTTCACAAGACAATGTACTATCATTCAACACGATGGCTTTAACACTATATGGACTCAAATCGATCTTACAAGAAGAGTCAATTCAGTCATCAATAGGATCAACTAGTTTATCCACACTCTTAATATGTACATTATCATCACAAGGAAAAGAATCATTAGGCTCACATATAAATAAGATATCACTCACACTCAATCGGCTACTTGCGACGCAATGGTCATTCACATTTACTAAAGTGCAAGAGTTAGATTTGTTACCGTGAATCTCATGAGAAGATTCTTCTTTCAAACAATTCCTTGGATCATGAATCTTAGTCAAGTCTCTTCCTTAAGCCAAGTCCTTCTCCATTTTCTCAATTTCCACCCTCTTAAATGCTTCTCAGAGATCTCTTATAATCACTTGATAGGGTGTTAAAGGAACCATGTTGTCTATATTCCCACTCATGTTGGCTATCCTCCTAATCATATTTGACAAACTTTCTTGGAGTGTTGTCATTTGACCTTTCATGGATTCTATTCTACGATCCAAGGATTCGATTGTCGTTAAGATCTCATTAGAAGTATTGTTATCTGGGTCCATGGTACCTATTAAGAAGAGACACTAAAGACAAACAACAAATATGTTATCATTACCAAAATCAACCTCACAACCTCTCAGCGTACACATCTTTGTTTACCTCACAATAGACGTCGCTAGTGTTGAAAGATTGTTTCTACTCCAATGAAAGACGTGGTGTCAATTTCTACTCGTGGTTAGAATGGATTCTTGTTTTGAAGAAGAATAGATGAATCAAACCAACAACCACAGACTTGAATAAAGAAATATCAACGAAACAAAAAGATAAAAAGGACAAAATAAAATGGACTAAGAAAGAACGAACTCTAAGACTAATCAATCAACTAAGTAAGGACAATTACCCATTGATAATTAGTTTAGGAATCAATAAATGAAATTAAGAATCAAAAATTGAAACTAAGAAATTAGAACCTGAGAAAAATGAGTTTTGAAGTCATTGAGGTGTGTTTGGATGACCTGCGGACGAAGGTGATGACATGCCCATGTAGGTGGTTGAACGCTGATGGAAACAGTGGCTACTGGAGTGACCTACGTTGGCCACATACAGCCTCAGGTGTCACCTACATGCATATATGGTGGGCACAGGTGCTCCTATCAACTAGCTGGAAGCTCCAAATTTTGACCTTTCTGTGGGCCCTTTTGCACTCTCTTTCCTAGGATATTCCCTTTCCTTTTGGGATATTCTTTTGTACCAACAACTTTTCTTTCCTTTTTATTTCTTCCTTGGATCAAACAACACTTTTCAAAGATTCTTCTTCAACAAGATATGACTTTCATGAAGAACACCACGAACATGGTTGAACTTCAAAAATTCATATCTTCTTCAATTTAGCTCAGAATTCAATGTAATTTGAAATCTAGGCTCCTTTTGATATGAGGATCAATCCCCAACACTCTTTAGACCTCAACTCCAAGAAAAAATCTTCAAATTTTTCAACCCATTTGCAATTTCTTCAAGTCATAAAAACTCCAAATCAAACCCCTAATGAATTCCTTCTTCCTTTTTGCCTAAATTTCATATTTGAACTCTGAATGTGAAGGATAACAAATCCCACTACTCAAGAGTCTCCAATTTCACCTAGATCTACAAACCCACTTGAAGAGTTTTCAAGTTCTTCACCTCCAACAATGGTGGATTCTTACAATTAAACCCAAATAAGCTCAAATCTCATATCTAGATTCTATTTATGCTAGAGAACACTAATCTAGCATAAGAAACTCAAAAAGACACAAAAATCAAAAACTCAAAATTTGGACAAGGCCCAAAAACATGAAACCATAATTTTTTTAATTTTTTTATTTTATTTAATATCAAAACCCAAGACTAGAATTGTAAGAACAAATCTAAGTTCGGCTCTTATATCAAATGATAACCCCCAAAATATAGAAGTTGAAAACAAACACGAAAACTCACAGAAATGATGGAAATTAAAATGCAGAAAATAAAGGATAATAGAATGACACAAAGATAGGAAAATCAAAGAAACCAAAGTGTGTTTCAAACCCTAAAATATCTGTTGAATTAATACTACAAAGCACCAATTCTCTAACGTAAACCAAAAGGGAATCAATCTCCCATGTAACCAACGTTTCAAAATGATTGTTCAATGCAAGTTAATCCTAGATCTCACACTCTCAAGTGTATATTTCATCTTAATTCAACAAAAACTTCCTAAAATGAAAGAAGGAACTAATATTTATAGCCTTGGACCTACAATTACAATCTTGGGCCCAAAAGTGACCCATTTAATATCAAAACAAGTGTTATCCGCCTTAGCTCATCTGCCCATACAGATAGGCACCTGTACACACAGATCTTGGGTGTAGATGCCACTGGTGTGGCCTATTTTGGCCTCCTACACACGTACCCTCCTCACCTGTGGCCGCATGTGAGCTTGTATATGGTCTCAATGTATCGTTCAGCTCCTCTTCACTTTTGTTTGACCTCTCCAAGGCCCTTTGACCCTTCTTGGATGTAATCACCAACCCATAGAACCCTTTGGATAACATTAAGGGGTCAGCAAGCACCTCTTACTTCATGATCATTCCTTGACTCCAAGCTATCTTCCATATGTGACATTGTTTTACTTGGAGCTTAAAATGGACCCTCTACACACGTCTTTGTGCCCTTAAAATCTTTGTGGTTAGGTTCCCTTATTGTTGCACTTGAAATATATGCCAAGAAAGATTGACACCAATTTGGCTTGTATTAACTGGTAAAATGGGGGGAACCGGTGAAAGAAGGAGTTGGTAAAAAGGAGGACCTAGCAAAAAAGAGGGAACTGGTGCTAGATGTTGGATTGAATTATGACAGGGGGAACTTAAAAAAGTCTCTAGGTTTGTCATCATCAAAAAGGGGGGAAATGTTGGGTTCCAGCCTTGTTCTTATAATTTCCACCTCATCAGTTGAACCTGGTTCATGATGTTTGATCATTCTTATTGTTCCAATAATTGCCTAACCTAGTGGAAAGACCAGTTATGTGAACTGGTATCTTAGTATGCAATTTTATAGCTGCACGTATTTGTCTTCTGTGCCAGCTGTCTAGTACTTTTTTAGACAATGTCAGCATATTACTGGGATGAATTTTTAGTGGTCCTTCTAGTATCCAACAATGAGGAAGCTTATCTCGCAATGCTCATCATATATATATAACATCCTTTAGGAAAATCAAACAGAATTTTCTCAAGCAAAGGCCTCACCCGATATTGCAAGACTTAATATTTTAGAAACTTTTTTCCTTATAGTGATTGATGTTTTCCTATTTCTAGATTGTTGAGATTTTGTTTTAATTTTAAAATTGTAAACTCACGTCTCATACTAGAGATCTTAGTAAGTAGCTTATTAAGTTATTATGTGCTGATTTGAGATATTTAAGTTGCTAGAGGTAGCTAATGGAGATCTCAAAGTAGATGTATTATGAGGGGGTGCTGAAATAAGGTTATTGCAAAGTTGTAGGAATTAAGAAGTTAATTCCTAGGTTGTAATTGTTGAAGGTTGCTCAGAGTTTTTAGTGGAGATTATTGGTGAAATACTACTGGGGGCAGGTCATGGTTTTTCTCCCTTGAGCAAGGAGTTTCCACGTAAAAATCTTATGTCTTTACTTTCCTGTAGTTTTATTATGTTCTTATTTGTTCTTCAATATCCTCATATAGGGACCTGGTATCGAATCAGGTCCTTGTTGGTGTGGTGGACTCTTGCAAACCATCAATCACTAAATACTTAACTTACGTTGTTAATTTATCAAAGTTCTCACAACCCTAGGTGCAGGGGTTATCTACTCATGCTTGATGGATCACAATTAGAAGTTGTAGATGAATTCATAATTGTAAGCTTATGAAGTTGAGTAGTTGAAAACCCAAAAACTTGAATTCTCAAAGAAAATTTGAGGAGAAATAATCGATAGATGAATTTAATCATTCAAAACCCAAGAACAAATCAATATATATATTTAAGACCTCACAATGAGTATTAATGCGTAAACTCAAACATAAAAACCTAATAGGAGCATTTACAGATACATAAATAATCCCACTCTAAACAAAATTGGAAAACAGAGTTGGTAGTGGCAACGAGTCGTTGGGTAAGGCCATGACTCATTGCATGCATCCGTAGCCAGTTGTCTAGTTTCTATGCTTGCTTGTGACGCCTTCTTATGGCGGCTTGTAGCGACTCCCAATGAATGAACATATCAATCATTGCCATTGGAGTCAATTTTGTGGACTTTCAGGACTTGGGTCATATCTTCTCAAGATGAATCAGGCAATGACTCAGCCCCTCTCCTGATGACTCATAGGGAAGAGTCATTGCCACTGGCAATGAATTACACATCTGCGGGACTTTTGGACTATCTCTTCTGGATGAGTCAAGTGGAGACTCGTCACCTCTCCCGATGGTTCGTAGTGTGAACCTTAGCCAACACTTAGGTTGCATAATTTCAGAAGGTTGGCCACTTTCTATATGACGTTTCACGACACAACTTGTAGCGTGACCCAACAAGTCGTGGCCAGGCACCAGATGCTAACACTTAGCCAAATATAGTACTTTTTTCGTTCGTTTACTACTAAGACTTGTTTTCCTACAAAACACTTAAAAAAACACATCATATCTAGAAATAAACCTAAGATCTTGCATATTTTCTTCGTTTTAATTATCAAAAGTGAAGATCTTTCATATTTTCTTCGTTTTAATTATCAAAAGTGTCATGAAACCACAGTACATCACACCTACACCTGCACTAGCAAAATTTACAAAGTCTCAAAAGACTACGACCAGGTCCTCGAGATTCATTTGGAACCCCATCAATGCAAATGAGATATGTTACCCTAATGAAAGTGGTATTTCAGACTTAACGGAATCAATGAAATTCCTGATGGAGGTCATTTTGATGAACTGTGGGTCCTAGACCCACTCTTTCTACTACAATCAAATTCTATCCAATAGCACAAAATGAGTCGGGAAGCCTCGGGACCCAAACCAAAGGTACCTCTAGCCTAAAATCTATGTTCCAAAGCTAACAAAACTGTCAAAATTCTCATTCAAGGTTGTTTACTGGAGTTTGTCCAAAGACCAATTTCTCAACTCCAAAAGCTTCAAAATAGGGAAATTGGCATAGAAACTAAATAAACTGCTCAAAAATTAAACTAGCGATCCCAGCAAGTCACAAATGATCTGGGGCAGCTATAGAAAAGCTCTAAATATAGAAAATGAATAAAATAAAGAAAATGACCTGGTGGATCATTACATATAACCACTTACCCAAATGCAATAAATGATCTCATGTCAAAATCCCCTTACAATCAAGCACCGAAGTCCCAAAACCAAAGAAGAATGATCTAAATTTGCAAGGATGGACAATTTATAGCCTATATATCATGGTCGATATGTACAGGCTTATTCTACACGTGCATGGGCTAATGTAATGCCCTACGTGCTGCACGTATGTCATCCGAGAGCGTGAAATCTTGACATTTAAATAGTTTATGAATACAAGTTGGCTTGCAAAATCATCACCTTGATATAACTTTGATAACATTAGAATTTAGGCAACAAAACATAAAATAAACCAAATATGTTACTGAACAAAGCCACATAGTAAGGACCTGTTTGGCTATAAAAATATTTACTTTTTTTTGAATAATTTTCCACATTATCTAAAATATTTGGAAGAAAGCTCATAACCTATTTCCCAACTCATTTTCACATTTTAAGTAGATTGAAGCATGAATATTATTTAAAAGGTATAAACAAACAACAATTTCATTTTAGATACAAACTTCATAATTTCTAAATAAAGTTAAAAATATTTTAATAATTCAATGCCTACTAAGGACCCATTTTACCATAGATATTGCAAGCATTTTTGGGGGGAAATTTTTGATGAAATTATTTAGCAATAAAATTTATCGAGTTTTGTAAATTCTTTTTGGAAAAAACTCAATAAAGTGGTTTTGGGGCCAAAATATACTTGTTAAATTCGTATAAGATTCTATAACTTACCCTAAACTTTTATATCTATACTACCTCAAAAGTATGAACTCCCTAACCTTAAAGTGAAATTACTAAAATACCTTTAATTTAATTACTATTTAAATAATGGACAATCTTACAACCCTACAACATTGTGCTTACTCTTACGAAGAGTTATCTTACCTCCTTAACAGATGTCTGCCTAAAATAAAATCTGAATAGCTGCATCCTTTTGCTATGCTCTCTTTGAAAGAAACAAATGCAGACGGCTCTATTCCAACAAACGTCCAACTTCTGTAAAAAAAAAGTACTAAGAGGTATGCTTAGTTACTTCTACTCAAACAAGCTTACTATGTTTAGAAAAAAAATAAAGGTTCAATGTGTTAATGATTTTTTTTGTGTGCGTAAAACTTCTACACTCTATTATTCAATTGTTCTTCGTGTGTAGTTTACTGGCAGATTACTTCTCCTCGAACAACCATCCTACTTTTTGAAAAAAAGACTTCACTATTTTAGTTGATTGTTCTTCGTCTGCAGATTGCAAGCAGTTTCAACATTGCGTCCATTTTAGTTGATTATTCTTTGTCGATATATTGATGGCATTTTCAGCATTGTGTCCCCTGTAATTCCCAACTACATATTGAATTAGCTGATAGCAAAATCTAACACCCCTAAAAATTATTTGTAAGTTTACATCTATTTTGTTCCTGTAGGCAAATAATTTGTCTATGTTCACTCACCAATATTATAGCAATTCCATGTTGTACGATTTAACTCTTGTAAAAAGCTTATTTATATGTCTAACATTAATAGCCCGCAATCACTTTATTACAGATGCTTCTCTAATGCCTTTGTTAGACAACTTCTTATTTTGTTAATGAGATTTGTAAAATTAACCTAATATACTCTCACGTAAATAACATTATTTAGTCCCTTGTGCATGTTAGTTTTACAAAATCTAATTTATATAGAGAGCATGGTCAGCCCGAATCAATCGACCCCGACTTTGGGTCTGTTCCTTCTGAAGAAAAAATAGGATTTTGGTCATCATTTTCTAACACTGGAATAGTTGTACTGAGCTATGTGCAGAAAGCTTATGAAAAGGTATCTCTTGCATCAAACTTTATGTATAACTACATTTCTAAAGATGTCACCGCAAGCTTTGGTTATGATTATATCCTTCGGCAGTGTCGTCTTAGAGGAAAAATTGATTTAAATAGTTGTGTTGTTGCTTTCGTCCTAGAAGAGCACTTGAACATGGGTCTCAATTTCATTCTTTCAGCTGAGGTTGACTATAAGAAGAAAGACTACAAGTTTTGGTTTGGGCTTACAGTGGGAGAATTGGATAGGTGGTTTTGGGGATTAGTATTGAGAATTTGAGTAGAAGGTTGGAATTTAAAGCATATTTACTCCCATATTCTTTTTCCTGCATGATAAGGATCAAAGAATCAGTTTAATATTTTTATTGAGTGATATTTTTATGGAGCATCAGCTGCTGCAACTATTGATCAACTCTTGGTTTTGCAGTTTGGATGTTTTGGGTGTCTAGTTTGTAGTTGTAGAGTTCACTTTTTTGGAACGAGAGCTAGCAAGTTCTGATTTAAAAAAAAGAATACAACTCCCAATACAAAATTTAAGTTTTGGTTTGATATATGTGTACCGAGAAATCTCTAGATTGTAATTTGTAAAATTGTTAAAAGCGGCAATATTATTTTCCTGTTGCATTTTGTTTCATGGTTACTATCTCTGTGACATGTTAGACATATGCTTCCAAGAAATGATAGGAAGTTTAGAGGAAAATTTTATTTAAAAAAAAAAAATTAACAAATCGGCCTATGTCTATCTGTAGAAATCAAACAAATATTACACGTAATGCAATTTAGTAGACTTAATAAGAGAAGAAGCACAGTTGGAAGCAAAAAAAATATGGGACTGTTATTTGTACGCAAAGAAAAAATTATTCTCCTCAGTCATTTCACCTCATTGTTTACCCTTATTGGTATAGAATTGTCCTTATAATAACAGAAATTTAATTTTTTGCCTCTTCTAACAAGGTATTAGCATACATCACTCTCAACATTGGTGATATTCCATCTCTTTATAATGCAAACTATTCCATAGTTTACACTTAATTTAAAAAGTTACTGCTAGCACAAGTTGCACACGTTTATTAAAATGTTATAAGCTACTTCATGTTTGCTAATACACCTTGAAGCCCAAAATATATTATTGCAAAACACAAAATTCTATGTACCTCTAACCATCCAAGTTAAGCCCATACAAATGGCCCTTCTTCTTACTATTATTTTAATTAATTTATCTAATAAAGTGAAAAGAAACCCACAAATAACTAAAAGAGTTGTCATTGTTTTCAATCATCTCTTCCTTCTAAAGCAAATGATTCATAAAGTATGTTGCGTTTGTACAAATTTTAAAAACTCCGCACTTCTCTTATGAGGAATCTGATCTATGAAAAAAAGTTTCACAATCGATATCCAGTTCCCTTCTAGATCCCGCTAAGGAAGCCACCAATTCGTAAGGAAGGTCAGGAATCAATTCGTCTTTTTTTTCACTAATTTCTTTATGTTTGTTGTAGAGATGTAAAATTTTAAAATTTAATTTTTGTTTGTTGACTGTTTGATAAATATTCAAAGGAGTATTTGAATAGAATTTAGCCACCTGATAATGCTACAAGTTCAAAGGTAAACATATTGCATATTCTGGAAAAGGTAATTTTTCTCACTCTCTCTTCCATTATCTTTGCGTCAGTTTTATCAACTAAATGCTTGGATAAAAAATTCACAAAAAGTTTCAAAAGATGGGATATGCCATTCTTTTCTTCTTGGCAATAATGAAAAGTTGATCCCTAATGTTGGGACATATGGGTTTAGTGCATTATATGATAGATTAAATAGGTTAGAAAGTTTTGTGTATTTGTACTTGTGATATTTAGATTCGTGAATTCCATAAAAGGCATCTGCTACGCGTGTTATTGATGTTGTAACAAATATGAGTAGTTTCTCAAAGAAGAACCACAAATGAAGTTTAGCGGTGAGGTTTGTGTCTCTATTTGGGTGCACTTATAAACCATTAAAAAAAGGAACTTCCCTCTATACCGAGAATGAAAACGGAAAGACACTAACGATGATAACTCAACTAATAATTGTAGGACTGAAAAACTTAAGGTTAACTATACATAAGGAACTTAACTAACATATAAATTACTATGCTATAATTTTTTATAGTCAAAGTGATGAAATCAAAAAATTCCAAGTGAACAAAATAATGCTCTATATAAATCAGGTTTCTTCTCTACTTATTTATCTTAAAACTTTCTCTACCTACTGTGATTTTGGAGAAAATAAATATATGTTAGGGTACTAGATGTCTCTTGTGTGACCAAGACTACAAAAGTAAAATACTATCTTCACATACTCATTCTAAAGGTGTAAAGACAAGTTACGTGCCATTAAGAAAATGGGTTTTTATGGTCATGGTGTCATATCTTGTTATTAATACTTTGAAACGTCTATAAAAATTCCAGTGGCTAGAATTTTGTCAAACAATTCTATATTTTTTTCTGAAATATTTCATGACACAGACTACCATCACAAAGTGGAAGAGCTAGAATTTTACTACGGGGTTCAAAATATACAAAAGTAATTGATGTGAGGCTAAAAATCATGTTATTTTACTATCTCTTGCCTAACATTTGTTATCTTTTTAGTGTCTTCTTGAGCTTAAGTGATGTGAATTATACTTGTTTTAATGTTTTATTTATGTAGGAGTGTCTTGAGGTATTTGAAGCTTCAAAAAAAAAAAAAAAGAGCACCAAGGAACCAAAAGGAATCAAGGTATGATCAATGTCACAATGTGGAGCAAAACGAGTAGAAAAGGGCCAAGGTGGTTGTGCCTTGCGCCACTACTACAAAGAAAGAAGTGGTACAAATTAGTGAACTATTAGGTCCCTTTGATCCACTCCCTAAATCAAGGGATAGCGTGACTTTCATCGCTACTCTGGAAATTCACTTATTTCTTGCGTCACTGCTCTGCTTTTGGGCAGTTGTAATGATCCTCCAGGTCATTTCCTATATTATCATGCTTTTTTTATGATTATAGCCTTCCCATAGCTTGGCTAAGTCATTTATGACTTACTGGGACTCATAGTTTGGTCATCGGGTAGTTCGTTTGATTTTTAGAGCTAATTCCCTACTTTGGAGCTTTCATTGTTAAGAAATGGGTATCAGACCTAAACTTTAGTCAAACAGTCCCGGATGCCAATTTTGATAGTTTTGTTAGCTCCAAAACATTAATTTTAGGCTAGGGGGACCCTTGGTTTGGGTCTCAAGAATTTCGAACTCATTTTGAGCTATTAGGTGGAAATTGGTCAAAATGACCCTTAGAGTATGGGACCCACTTTTGATTGAAATGACCTAGGATGAAAATTTTAATGGCATTGCTGAGTCTAGAATATCAAATTTGGTGTCGTAGCATAGTTTTTTTGCACTCACGAGATTCTGAATGAATCCCAAAGGTCCAATTGAAACTTGGCAAATTGCCAAGTTCGCAAGTGTAGCTTCAGCTGGTGCAGAGCAGAAATGACCTTCGCATCCGCAAGGCCTTGGCAGCATTCATGAAGGCCAAAGTTATTGGCCATCGTATTATCAAGCCATTCTTTTCATTCACGAAGAGTGAACTGGCCGACCAGTTCGAGCTTTCTTTTTCGCGTTCGTGGTGGACTGACCGAATTCGCGAAGGGTTAGCACATTCACGAGTTGTATTCATAATGGGGTCCCCTTGATCACGATGAAAGGACCTCTGGCAGTATTAAATGCTATAGAACTCAATTTTCTCTCATTTATTTCAAGTCCCAAGTTTACAAAAACCCTAGAAAGCTTAGACAGAGTGGAGATCAATCTTTAGGTGTCGGGGTGAGTTGGAGATCATTTTGGTCATTTTCTCACCATTACGTTTGTAAGTTTCCATTTATTTTCTTGATTAAATCTCTGGTTAACTTTAAGCCCCTAGTTTATTGTCGGGGATGATTTGGGGCCCATTTATGCTCGAATTTCACCCATTTTTAATGATAAATGACCCTTGAGCTATATGGGACGTATTGATGGTTTCAAATGTGTGATCTTTCAAGTAAGCCCCACATGGGATTTTTAGTTCAATTCTTGACCCGAAGCATTTATATGCAATATGGGTATTATTATTCTTGTTGTAATGTGTAGATTATTATTGTCACAGCGGGCAACATTCAGAGGCTTCTCAGAAGGGAAAAGATCCAGAATAGTGGACTTTCTCGAGCGTTCGATGGCGTCCAGCTAGGCTAGGCTTACCTCTCACTTAGATTGAGCTTTATTATCATATTAGTGTAGTATTATACTAGATTTAGGTGGATATTTACGTCTTGGTTGATAATGTTGGTAATTATTAATATTGGACTAGATTGATACCCTAGAAGTAGTTTGACTTACTTAATACCCTGGGATGGAATTATAAGCCATATGCTAGGCTTTGGTAGGTGCTTGCCTTAGCATGGATTTTTTAGACTAGTAACGGGCGGGCCCCACTTGTCTTTCCTTTAGGTAGTATGCCTAGTTTATCTTCTTGTTGGCTTAAAAATCCTTTGGGTTGTGAACTTAGATTAAATATGGACCTTGGGGTGTCTTAGGAAACTTAATAGACTCGGTTAGTTTTATTAATCCGGATAAAGTGACCATTCAGCCCTTCGAACTATGCATCTAAGCTAGATGGTTAATATCGCTTCTCTTATTGACTTGACTGTATTACCTAGTAGTCATATTAAATGGAGTAGAAGTAAATTCATGACATTGGGGCATTATGATATTTGGTCAATTTAAACTAGTCCCGGTTTGAGTTCGGCATTCATGATCTTTATATGGCACTTTATTATGATGATTATGTTCTCTGTTCAAGTTCAATTCTGGCACTTATGGATCGAAGAGATTTCCAGGTATATCGTCATACTTATGCTCACTTTATGATTTCTATTATTAGTATTGTTCTCCTTGTTTGCATCCGTCGGGCTTATAGGGGCTCGATCGGGTTATTTTTCTCTTATTTGTGCCTTCTAGGTTTATGGGGGGCCAATTAGGAGATAATTAGATGGTGTTTACTTTAAGTTACTTATTCTGTCTATTTACCGCTTTAGTCTGACTTGGAGTATTATTTTGGATTTACTCTTAACCTAGACTTGAATTTATATTCTCACATTTTATTATACTTTTATTATAATATTAGCTCAGTCGTTCGATGATGTCTACTGAGTACCCGTTGTTTTTGGTACTCATACTACACTTCTACATCTTTTTTTGATGCAGATCCAAGTACGAGCTACCGTGGCTAACGTTTCATTCAGGCTTGCTTTTAGTAATTTGGAGATAAGGTAAGCTTTTAAAGTCGGAGCTGATCTTCTCTCCTTCTGCAATTTTTGGGTAGTTTTTACTTTTCTAGACTACCTATATATTTGACACTGTTTAGTACTCTATTCTTTTTGGATTTAGTGGCTCTTGTACCGACCTTACCAGATCATGCGATACTCTTTTTGCACATTTCCTATTTTTCCCCTGTCTTCCAGTACTTTCATGATTATATATTATTGTTTAGTTCCCTACTTGCATGTCTAAATTCTGTATCCTTTTATCTTCTGCCATTTAGCCCATTACTCACCATTCTAGGCTATGGTCTAGCTTACCTACTGTGGGTTAGAGTAGGTGCCATCATGACTTAACAAGTCAGGTCGTGACAAATTAGTATCAGAGCCAGGTTCACTGGTGTTGTTGGTACAAAAGCAAGTGTCTAGTAGAGTCCCGTGAATTGGTACGATGATGTCCATATCCTATCTTTGAGAGGCAACCAGATATTCTTAGAAAAATCTCTCTTTCTTTGTTTATTTCATGTGATAAGTTTGTGTTGGTTTTTGATTTCTCATTTGTTTCACTCTTTCGCAGATGGCTGGGATAAGAGCTATGACAATTAAAGATGAAGACCCCGAGTCTACAGCTGGTGAGGTCGAGGTTGACCCAGAGCTCTAGGACAAGCTAGAGCTGCAAACCTAGCTAGGGGTCAGGATAAGGAACCTTCACCAGATCCTGCTATTCCTCCTGAGCCAAAGGTAGCTCTAGAGGTTCAATCGCCCCAACCACTGGTGGGCCATGGGCAGCCCATGCCCCACTGGGATTTATATCTTTCTCACTTCTCAGAGATACCTTGCTTCAGCTATTGGGAGTGGTAGGTAGTGTACCATCTGATGGTGCTTAGTCAGCAGAAAAGAATGGTACAGATCTAGGAGTGCAGCCTGTAGCAGCGGCTCACCGAGTTGAGGTTCCTCCAGCACTGGTAGTTCCACAATCAGTAGTTTCTCAGCCTGTTATGACTGCCAAGGAGTAAAAGATATTTGGCCAATTTTTGAGATTGACTCCACTTGGGTTCGTAGAGGCCGAAAGAGAGGATTCTTATAAGTTTTTGACCAGTTGCAAGTAAATGCTTCATAATTTGGGTTTGGTTGAGTCGTGCGGAGTGGATTACATGGCATATCATCTTGATAGGGCAGCGAGGCAGTGTTGGAGTGGTTATCTTTATTCCAGGCCAGTTGGATCTCCACCTATGACTTGGGCTCAGTTCTCCAAGGCATTTTTAGAGAAGTGCATGCCTCACACTATGCGTGAGAACCTGAGGGAAGAGTTTTAATGCATTAAGAAAAGGTTCTATGATGGTGGACAAGTATGAGGCAAGGTTTCACAAGCTGGCCAGACATGCTACCATAATTCTACCCCTGTAGAGTATGAGAGGATATGGTGCTTCGTCAGAGGGTTGAGTCTACCGCTCAGTAGGGCTACTCAGAGTTTGGTAACTTCAGGAACATCTTTTACTAATATATTTGCTTATGCCTATACTATAGAGAAGATGGATCGCTAGGCTCAATGGGGAAGCAATAAGAGATCGCATCAGCTGGATAGTTTCAATAGGGGCCAAAATGGCTCACAATTCAGAGGTAGAGGTTTTTAGGTAGGTACCCTCAACGTCAGTCTTATCAGCACTAGGTTCAGTCTAGTAGACCAGTTTAGGTAGCGCTTCAGATTACTGACGGGGGTCAGCCCGATTATATCAACTACAGTGGCTAGAGCAGAGGTCAGTCCTTGAAGGGTGAATAGTCTGGATCTTCAGGCTGAGTGGACATATCGGGACATTTGAATCTTCTTAGCAGAGTAGGGTGCTCGGGGCATACTATGATTGTAGGGTCATCGACTATTTCTCTAGAGAGAGTCCTAGCATGGGATGATTCAGCCTATAGCGCAGAGTGTTCAACCTATCAGATCAGTGCTACCTCCAATAAAGGGTGGTGTATAGGGTCACATAGATGGTCCCCAGGGTTTTAGAAGAGGGCCCAGGCAAGTGGGCTAGGTGGTCGGTCAAACACTCAGTATGAAGGCAGACGGGGTCTGTTGTATGTAGTACCTGGTTGGCCAAATGTGGAGTCTTCGGATGCTATTATTATAGGTATGATTTCAGTGTGTTGTCATCCAGCTATTGCTTTATTTGATCCAAGATCCACTTATTCATATGTTTCTGTATATTATGCACCATAGTTAGAGTTGTCTTGGTAGACTTTATCTGTGCGATTACATGTAGCTACTTTTGTGGGTGATTCTTTAGTAGTGGATTGGATTTATAGATCATGTGTTGTGACTGTTCAACAGTTTGATACTCAGGATGACCTTATTATGATAGATATAGTAGACTTTGATGTGATTCTGGACATGGACTGGTTATCCCCCTATCATGTGGTCTTGGACTATTTTGCCAAGACCATTACCTTAGCCATGCCTGGCATACCTTCTAATGTGTGGAAGGGTTCCTTTATCCACGCATCGATAGGGATTAATTCTTATGTTCTGGCTAGGAGACTGGTATTGAGGGGTTGTGAGTCTTATCTTGCTTATTTTTATGATGTTAGTGCGGAGAGTCCTTCACTTGATTTTGTTCCTAGTGTTCAAGATTTCCCTGATGTTTTACCTACCGACCTACCTATCCTTCCTCCTGAGAGTGATATTGAGTTTTTTATTGACCTTGAGCTGGGCACCCAACCTATTTCTTTGGCACCTTACCATACAGCTCTTGTCAAGCTTAAGAAGCTAAATTCTCAGGTTCAGGATCTTCTAGGTAAGGTTTTCATTGCGCCGAGTGTATCATCTTGGGGTGCTCCTGTCTTATTCATGAAGAAAAAGAATAGTTATATTTGCATGTGTATTAACTATAGGCAGTTGAATAAGGTGATATTAAAGAATAAGTATCCTATTACTCGTATTAATAATTTATTTAACCAGCTTCAGGGTGCGATAGTGTTCCCTAAAATTTACTTAAGATTCGATTACCATCAATTGAGGGTTTAGGCAGAGGACATCCCTAAGACAGCCTTCAGGACTCGCTATGGCCATTATGAGTTCCTGGTGATGTCTTTTGGATTGACCAATGCACCAGCAACGTTCATGGACTAGATGAATCGTGTTTTCTGGCCTTATTTAGACTCCTTTGTGACCATCTTCATTGATGATATTATTGTATATTCTAGGAGTAGGGAGGAGCATAAGCAGTATTTGAGGACTATACTCCACACTTTGAGAGGTCATAGGCTTTTTTCTAAATTCTCAAAGTGTGAGTTTTGGTTGGAGTTTATGACATTTGTAGTACACATAGTGTCTAAGGATGGGATTATAGTAGATTTGGCTAAGATTAAGGCTATTTGTGATTGGGTCAGACCTACATCTTCAGCCGAGGTTCACAGCTTTATTGGTTTGGCAAGATACTATAGGCGGTTCGTTGAGAGATTTGCTACTATTGCAACACTTATGGCTAGATTGATAAGGAAGGAGGTTCCATTTCAGTGGTTCGATGAGTGTGAGTTGAACTTTCTGAAGCTCAAGGACTTGCTCACTTCATCTCTTATATTGACTCTTCCAGTTAAGGGTGAGGGTTTTACAGTGTATTGTGATGTTTTTGGTGTTAGTTTGGGATGTGTTCTCATGCAGCAGGGCCAAGTTATTGCTTATACGTAGAGGCAGCTGAAGGTGCACGAGCGCAACTACCCTACTCATAATTTAGAGAAGGCGGTGATAGTTTTCACGCTCAAGATTTTGAGGCATTACTTATATGGTGGTTGTTGTGAGATATTCTGTGACCATAATAGTCTTCAATACATTATGACTCAGAGGGAGCTTAATTCAAGACAGCCTAGGTGGCTCGTTAATTGTGTTATCAGCAGGTTAAGGCTGAGCATCAGAGACAAGGTGGCTTGCTTCAGAGACTACCCATTCCTCAGTGGAAATGGGAGTGAATTACTATGGACTTCATTTCTGGCTTACCTCGCACTTCTCATGATTCTGATAGCATTTGGGTCATCATAGATTAGTTGACTAAATCAGCTTATTTCAGCCCCATTCAGATTTCCTTCAGTGTTGAGAGGTTTGCTGATATCTATGTTTGAGAGATAGTTCGCCTCTATGGAGTACTCGTGTCCATTATTTCAAATAAAGGTTCAGTGTTCACTTCTAGCTTGTGGAGGACGTTTCATGAGGAGTTGGGTACTCAGGTTGATCTTAGCATCGCTTTCTACCCTCAGACTGACGAACAGTGGGAGCAGACCATTCAGATCTTGGAGGATATACTCCGCGCATGTGTTATGGACTTTGGAGATCAGTGGGAGAAGCATTTAGACTTAGAAGAGTTTTCTTATAATAATAGCTACCATTCGAGTATTGAGATGGTACCATTTGAGGCATTGTATGGTAGGTGTTGTTAATCTCTGATTGGTTGGTTTGAGACTTCTGAGGTTAGCCCTTGTGGTACCAACTTGCTTCTTGAGTTTTTAGACAGAGTTCAGGTGATTCAAAATAGACAACGGGCAGCTCAGAGTAGGCAGAAGAGTTGTGCTGACCGTAGGCTTTGTTCCTTGAAGTTTGGACTTGGTGATCGGGTTTTCCTTTGAGTATTGCCCATCAAGGGCGTGATGAGGTTTGAGAAGAAGAGCAAGCTTATCCCTGGGTATATCGGGCTATTTGAGATATTTTAGACAGTTGGGGAGGTAGCTTATAAGTTCGCCTTGCCCCCAGACTTATCAGTCATCCATCTAGTTTTCCATGTATCTATGTTACGATGTTACATTTTGGATGAGTCGCACGTGCTTCATTGGGACTCAGTTCAGTTAGATGAGAGGTTGACCTTCGTGGAGGAGCTAGTTGTTATATTAGCTAGGGATGTTAGAAGATTGAGCTCTAGAGAGATTCTAGTGGTTAAGGTTCAGTGGAGGCACAGTCCAGTTAAGGAGGCCACCTGGGAGATTGAGAGTGAAATGCGGGCCTAGTATCCTCACCTGTTTGAGCCCTCAGGTACATCTTGATCCTTTACTTTTGCGGATGAAAGTCCTTTTAGTAGTGGATGATGTAATGACCCTCTAGGTCATTTCCTATGTTTTCATACTTTTTTGATGTTTAGAGCCTTCCTAGAGCTGCACCAATTCATTTATGACTTGCTGGGACTGACAGTTTGGTCACCGAGCAGTTTGTTTGGTTTTTAGAGCCAATTCACTATTTTGGAGCTTTCACAGTTAAAAAATGGATATCGAATCTAAACTTCAGTCAAACAATTTGGATCCCAATTCTGATAGTTTGTTAGCTCCGTAACGTTGATTTTAGGCTATGGGGACCCTTGTTTCAGGTCCCAAACCTTCCGAACTCGTTTTGAGCTATAGGGTAGAAATTGGTCAAAATGGCCCTTAGGGTGTGGGTCCCACTTCTGATTGAAATGACCTTGGATGGAAATTTTGATGGCGTTGTTGAGTCTGGCATGTTGAATTTAGTGTGGTAGCATGGTTCGTTTCTGATCACGGGATTTCAAACAAATTTTGAGGGTTTGATTGGAAAATTGGCAAATTGCCAAGTTTTGCTGGTGCAGCTTCAGCTAGTGCAGGTTAAAAATGACTTTCGCGTTTGCGAGGCCTTGGATGCATTTCCAAAGGCTAAAGTTATTGGCTATCGCATTCGTAAGCCAGCCTTCGCATTCAAGGAGAGTGAGTTGACTGACCGGTCCAGGCTTTTTCCTTTGCTTTCGCGGTGGACCAGCTGTGTTCGCTAAGGGTTAGCCTAGTCACGAGTCGCGTTCATGATGGGGTCCCTTCGATTGCAATTAAGGGACCCCTGGTAGTATTGAATGTTGTGAAACCCAATTTTTTCTTATTTATTTCAAGTCCCAAGTTCACAAAAACCCTAGAAAGCTTAGAGAGAGTGAAGATCAATATTTAGGTGTCGGGGGTGAGTTGGAGACGTCATTTTGGTCATTTTCTCACCATTATTTTTGTAAGTTTCTATTTATTTTCTTGATTAATTCTCCGGTTAACTTTAAGCCCCTAGTTTATTGTCGTGTCTGATTTGGGGGCCCTTTATGCTTAAATTTCATCCATTTTTTAGGATAAATGACCCTTAAACTATAGGGGACGCATTGACGATTTCAAATGTGTGATCCCACAACCGTGGCCCATATAGGATTTTTAGTTCACTTCTTGACCCGAATCATTTATATTCAATATGGGTAGCATTATTCTCATTGTAATGTGTAGATTATTATTTTGATAGTATGGCAACGCTCGGAGGCTTCTCGAAAGGGAAAAGCTCCGGTAGAGTGGACTTTCTCTAGCGTTTGATAGTGTCCAGGTAGGCTAGACTTACCTCCCTCTTAGATTGAGCTTTATTATGATATTAGTATGGTATTATGCTAGATTTGGGTGGGTATTTACGTCTTGGTTGATAATGTTGGTAATTATTAATTATTTGGCCAGTTAGATACCTCTTTTAGATAGATTTTGGCCAGTTTCCCCTCATATTAGACTAGATTGATACCCTATAACTAGTTTGGCCTATTTAGTGCCTTGCAATGGAATTATAAGCTATAGGCTAGGTTTGGATAGGTGCTTGCCTTAGCATGGATTTTCGAGACTAGTAACGGGCCCCATCAATTTATTCTTTAGGTAGTAGTCCTAGTTTAGCTTCTTATTGACTTAAGAAGCCTTTGAGTTGTGAACTTAGATTAAATATTGGGCCTTGGGATGGCTTAAGAAACTTAATAGACTTTGGTTAGTTTTATTAATCTGGATAAAGTGACTATTCAGGCCTTCAAACTATGCACCTAGACTTGATGGTTAATATCGCTTCTCTTATTGACTTAACCGTATTACCTAGTAGTCATATTAAATGGAGTAGAAGTAAATTCATGACATTAGAGCATTATGATACTTGGTTTATTTAACTTAGTCCCGATTTGAGTCTGGCATTCATGATATTTATGCGGCACTCTATTATGATGATATTGTTCTTAGTTCCAGTTCAAGTCCGACATTTAAGGTTCGAAAAGATTTCTCGGTAAATCGTCACATTCGGGCTCACTTTATGATTTCTATTATCGGTATTGTTCTCCTTATTTACATCCGTCGGGCTTATAAGGGCTCGATCAGGTTATTTCTCTTTTGTTTGTGCCTTATAGGGGCCCAATTAGGTGATAGTTGATGGTATTTACATTAAGTTACTTCTTCTGTCTGTTTACCACATTAGTCAGACTTGGAGTATTATTTCGAATTTAGCCTTAACTTGACTTGAGTTTATATCCTGGCATTTTATTATACTTTTATTATAATATTAGCTCAGTCGGTCAATGATGTCTACTGAGTACCCATTGTTTTTGGTACTCATACTACACTTCTGCATCTTTTTCTGATGCAGTTCCGAGTATGAGCTACCGACGCTGACATTTCATTCTGGCTTGCTTTTGGGGATTCAGAGATAGGTTGAGCTTTCAGTGTCGGAGCTGATCTTCTCTTCATCTGCTATTTTTGGACAATCATTACTTTTCAAGACTACATGTATATTTGATATTGTTTAGTACTCTATTCATTTTTGGATTTAGTTGCTCTTGTACCGACCTTACCAGGTCGTGGGATACTCTTTTTTCACATTTCCTCATTTTCCCCTATCTTCCGGTACTTTCATGATTATATATTGCTGTTTAGTTCCCTACTTGCATGTCTAAATTTTGTATCCTTTCATCTTCCGCCGTTTAGCCCATTACTCACCATTTCGGGATATGACCTGACTTACTTACTGGTGGGTTAGAATAGGTGCCATCATGACTTGAGAAATTAGGTCGTGGCAGCAGTGTCGCGAGTCATGACTTCTCCTAGCCCGATTGGGATTGGTTTTTGATATTCTAAGGGTCCTTAAACTCTATATAACGCCCCCTCCCGTGTTTTTTATCATAAACAATTGATTTGGGGAAGTCAAAAGTTAGGGTAAAGCTCAAAAACATGGTTCAATTTATTTCTTATATTTTGTTTTCAATTTCTGTCTTGTAAACTCATGAAATCTCCCCTCCTAAAGAGATTCATGAGTAACTAAACCTTCTAATTTTTTTAGTTATGGTTGAACATGAAAGTTGCGGCTTGAATATCATATTATCTATTTCGATTTCCATATATTGAGTTATTTATTTCTTCTTGATTTCAATTATTCGTCTGATTGATCATTTTACGAATACTATCTAGGGCTTGTTTGTTGGACTTGAAAAAAGGGAATGACAAGTGTAAAAAGAGGAAATAGGGCTAGTTTGTAAACCTTTTGGGAAAGGGAATCAATTCACTGTTGAGGAAAGAAATATACCATGTGACCTAGCTTAGTTGATACAGACGATATCTTCATGCATATTACTATTAACTGACGACCATAGAAATATAGGCCTTAGGGATAGTCGAGTAGGCTTAGAGTTGTTGGAAAAACACTCAATGTAGTTAAACTTAACCTGCAACTAGTAACTCAGGAAATCAAATTAGACGTATGATTGGATAGCTCAACTCGATTGTAAAAATAGCACAACCCTTGTTCTTTTCTCAAATCTGAATTACAACACAACTAGTCTACAATTGTTTTTATTTACATTCCAAACACACAAATAACTCTTTATTATTGGTCACATACTGAATAGCACGCATAAGAATTCAAACTAGAGCTTCAATTCATCAAATCCTTTGTGGGTATGATATCTGGACTTACATCCTTTAGTACTTGTACGACCACATAAACTTATGTGTGGGAAAGGACGCAACAAGTTTTTGGTGTTGTTGCCAGGGATATGTTAAAGTTGATAAGATTTTGGATTTTTTTGAACTATTTAGATTTCACTTTTTTGTAGTTTTGGTTTCTTTTGGTGTACATGTTAGTTTATGCTAAACACCCAAAGTCAAGGCAACCCCTTGATTCCCATTGGCCACAAGATTAAATGTACTCTTAGAGGGTTGAGAGTGATGGGTGATAATGTGAACAACAAAAATAACCCAAATAATGTGGTATATAGGGTTGTGTTCTAGCCCCATCCTACACCACATGTTCTGGTGTTAAACTTCGCGAGGTCGAATTAGAAAAATGCCTCCAGAGCTATTGTGAAGCCAAATATCATCAGAAAATTTTGAGCTTACAGAGGGTATAGTGGACTAGTGTAGAGCACTTGTCAATATGAGGGTAAACCACATGAAAACCCATGCAAGCACTTGCAAGAGTTTACTGAGTTGAGTGACCACTTCCACTACCAAAATGTTTCAGATGAATATGTAAAGTTGACAATGTTCCATTTTTTAGTAATTGGGGAAGTCAAGCAATGGTTGTAGAATGAACCAACGGGATCTATCACATCTTGGGATGCTTTATCTGAAAAGGTTCTCGATAGATTCTTCTCATACAGAAGAATAAAAGAGCTCAGAGGTAGGATTTCTGGATTTGTTCAAAAGATATTAAATCTCTTTCTCAAGCTTGGGAGAGATACAAGATATACTTGAGAGATTTCCCGAACCACCAACAACCCAAGAAGATTATTGGGCATAATTTTATTAAAGAATTGAGGTCAGACACTAAGTCTTTATTAGATACTATAAATAAAGGGAAAAAATTTTCCATGAGATATGATGAAATAGTGGTGTTGCTCAATCTTATGTCTGCAGGTCACCGAGACTATTCAGAGCCTAGTAGAGTGTTCACACAGAAAACATCGGGTAAGTTAAAGTTGGATAATGTGTCATCCCTTCAATCTGATATTGGGCAGATGTTTGCCTTAGTGAAGTAGAATATATTAGCTCCAAGTGTAGATCAATAGGTATAATAGGTTCAGCGACTACATTTTTTGTGAGAAGTGTGGTGAAAACCATGCTTACTTTGGATGCCCTTTGAATCAAGAATCTATATATTATGTAGGGAAGCAAAATTATAAAAACCACCCAAACTTCTCTTGGGGTGGAAATCAACAAGTCCAAGGTAGCAGTCTACACATCAAGCTCAGCAGGTGAGCAATTCTTTGGAAGAGACAATGAAGTAGTTCATGGGACAACAAGCTTAAATGGTGAACAAAATGCAGAAGTCTATTTATGAATTTGAGCATCAAGTGGCCTAGCTAGCTTCATCATAACATGCAATACCTACAGGAGCACTACCGAGTGATACAGAGAATAATCCAAAGTAGGTAATGGCGATTATATTAAGGAATGGAAGAGACTTGGTTGAACCTTCTCCTAAGAATTTTCAAGAGGCAAGTGTTGAGTTGCCAGATTCTGAGCCTCCAAAGATCCAGGGACATCATTGGGTTGATTGCATCAAAAAATTTAAGCATCCACCTCCCTTCCCACAAAGGTTGATTCCAGCACCAACTCCAGATATAGAGTCTGTGCAAAAAGAAAAAAGAGAAAAAAAGGTTGTTGAGCAGCCTGAGATTGTTATAGAGAGACCTCCACCACCATTTCTATAGAGATTCTAGAAAATCAAGGAGGATGACAATTTTAAGAAGTTTCTTGTTATCTTCAAGCAACTACACATCAATATTCCCTTGATTGATGCATTGAGGGGCATGCCCTAATATGCCAAATACTTGAGATATGTGGTGGTTGGAAAGAGAATACATGTATAATTTGAGACAATTACACTCACTGAGGAGTATAGTTTAAGGGTATTAAGCAAGCTCCCTAAAAAGTTAAAAGATACTAGGAGTTTCACCCTCCCTATACAAATTAGTGAAGATGAGGTTGGGCATGCATTATGTGATATTGGGGAAAGTATAAACTTGATGCCCTTATCTGTGTTCCAAACACGTGGTATTGGAGAACCACGCCCAACTACTATTACTCTACAATTAGCGGACCGCTCTTTATGCAATCAAAAAGGGTAATTGAAGAAGTTCTCATCAAGGTAGTTAAGTTTGTGATTCTTGCTGACTTTATTATTTTAGATTTTAAAGCAGATGAGCAGGTCCTAATTATTTTTGGGATGTCCATTCTTATCCACTGGTGGAGCCATGATTAATGTGTGAAAAGATGTGCTTAAGATGAGGTCCATGATTTGGAGGCGACATTTAAAGTGTATAAGTCACTCTCCACTCCTTCACACTAAAAATACTTATGTATGATCACAGAGGTGGATAATGATAAGTGTGGGGTGGAAGAGTGTGGGCTCGAAAAAGTTGAAGATCTGAAGACTGGCCTGAATTGTTTGAGGTGCAGAAAGGAAACTTGCTCAAGTTATTGAAAAAGAATGGTCATGTGTTTGAATGGACCAATTATGATCCAAAAAGTGTTTGAGTGAATGATAATTGTGATCCTCCTAGGGTAAAGAGAGGCTGAAGTTGCATCATATAGAGATTAAGAGAATTCGATTGATCTAATACTTGTTATGCCACGATGTTAAATCAGGTGTTGCTTGAGATGAAACCTAAGTTGTAATAGTGTATATTTATATTTATAGTGTCACTTTTAATTTTTATTTTTTGTTTTTGTTTTGTAAAGATTTGGGGAAGGCTGAGTACCTAGATTTGGAAGCTAAGAGGCATGGATAACGCATAAGTTTGGGGCCTTTCACCGCTTTGATGGAAAGATTAAGGAAGACATGTTGCTAGCTAGGCCCTAGAGGGCCTCAGGGAGTACTTCTAACTACTATTTTATTTTACTTAATGCTTTGGGGACAAAGCATGACTTTAAGTGTGGGGTGGGATTCTTCCGATATTTATTAAGGGTGAAGTATGCTACAGGAGTTGCTTTGTTTTAGTTACTTGCTTTAGTTGAGAAATTGTGGGGAAATAAATTTAAAAGTCTAAAAACACAAAAAGATTTTTCTTTAACTTTCTAGATTAAAATAGTTTTTGTTGGTTTTTAGATTTTTAGTTCTTTAGTAGAGCATACGCCCACCCCTTGGTTTTTCTTTTTGGTTCTTTTTTAGGGGGGGGGGGCTTTGAACCGACTATCCTTTTTATTTTTAGAATAGTTTTTAGGTACAATGACTTTTCCCAATGATGGATGGTGATGACTGTCTTAAGGGAAGAGTTAGTCTTAGCAGTTAGAGGGTCCTTAGGACCAATTGAATGTGAGGTACTCTTGTTAGGTTCCATATAATTGAATGATGCAAGTTGGTTTTGAACATGAAAGCATGCTACAAAAAATGAATGAATTTTTTAAGACACCTAGGCTCTTTTACCTGACTCGTATGTGATTTTTAGCTTAAATTTGAACTCTTTTTGTTTGTTTGATTGAGATTCTATATGGATCCATCATGAGTTGAACATGTGCCATGTGTATTAGGTGTTTGTTCATATTCCATGCTTTCATATTAATGTCTAGAACTTGCCCAGTGTGTGTGTAAGTAAAATGAAGAATGTTGAGTTTAGGAGATGATATAGCCGTTTTTTTTATAAGCCTAGTTTTATCCTTTGCTTTACCTACCAAAAATGGATGATCCTAGTTAGCCCCATTGAGCCTTTAACCTATTCTTTGGCATCCACATATGAAGCTTAATCCTTTTCTTTCAATAGACCTCTAATTTGATCCAAAATTCTTAAGCACTTTAATTGAAAACTAAGAGTTGAAAGGAGTGAGAATTGAATAAGTGAGATAGTTGAGTTGAGAAGCCTGTAGAAAAGTCTAAGGGTGAAAGTGATTATAATATTCATATGTTAGTGGTAGGGAACAGAAAAAAGAAAAAAAGAAAAGAAAAGAAAAATTGTTTGATAATTGAGTACTCTTTACTAGTGGTGTATGCACTTTGCTTAAAGAGATGGGAAAACAAAGAAATCTATGAGTGAGAAGAATAGAAGAAAGAGTTGGTTGATTGAAGAATGAGCAAATGATGAAAAAAAATTGTGTTGTATTAAAGTGCTTAGGGAAGTTAGTCACTATTAATGGCCAAAATAGTTCCTACTCGTTCCTTAGCCTAAGTTACAACCCAGAAAGACCTACTTGATCTTAAATTTTGATGTTCTTATATTAATGGAGTAGTACAATAAGGGAAAGCCTATGGTTCATCATATATTGCATGTGAAATTTTTTGTTAGAGTGAGTGAAATCTTATTCTTATGCCTATTCATGTGATATTATGTATATTTGTGAGTGAATATGGGTAACTCTTTTCTTGTGAGGGCATATGGTTGACAAAAGATAGGTGAAAAGTTTGATCTCTTGGTTGGATGACTTATGAGTTTGCTAATATCTTAGAGTCGATTCTTGAGGTTAGGATGTCTTGAAGTAGTTTCTAATGAGTTTAAATAAATGATTGAAGTATGCTTATTAAGAACTTGCCATCTTTGGTAATCGTTATAGCCTTAGCTTGAGTGATCTTATTTCAATTAGTGTAGTTAATAGTAGAGTCTAATTCATAAGTTATAGCTTACTAAAGGATGATCAAGGGTTTAAGTGTGAAGTGTTGATATGAGGCTAAAAACCATGCTAGTTTACTATCTTTCGCCTCACATTTGTTCTCTTTTTAGAGTCGTCTTGAGATCAAAAGATATGAATTACACTTTTTTTCATGTGTTTATTTATGTAGGAGTGTATTGAGGTATTTGGAGCTTAAAGAAAAAGAAAAAGAGAACCAAGGAACTAAGGGAGGATCAATGTCGCAATGTGGAGCAAAACAAGTGAAAAAGGGCCAAGGTGGTTATGCCTTGCGCCACTGCTGCAAAGCAAGCAGTGGAGTTTGCAAAAGTGGCACGGATTGGTGAACTATCAAGACCCCTTTCACCACTCCCAAAGTCAAGGGGTGGCACGAGTTTCATCACTGCTCTAGAAATTCACTTGTTCCTTGTGCCACTGCTCCATTTTTGGGCAGTGGCACGAGTCGGGACTTCTCCTAACCCTATTGAGATTGGTTTTTGATATTCTAAGGGTTCATAAATCTATATAAAGCTCCTTCCAATGTTTTTCATTATAAACAACTGACTTGGGGAATCCAAAATCTAGGGCAAAGCTCAAGAACAAGGTTTAATTTATTTCTTTTATTTTATTTTTGATCTATACCTTGTAAACTCTTGAAATCTCCTATCCCAAAGAGATTCATGAGTAGCTAAACCTTTTAATTTCTAGTAGAAATATACCTATGACCTAGCTTAGTTGATACAGACGATATGTTAATGCACTTTACTATTAACCGACGACCATAGAAATATCGGCATTAAGGATAGTCGAGTAGGCTTAGAGTTATTGGGAAAATGCTCAATATAGCTAAATTTTAACCTGCAACTAGTAACTCCAGAAATCAAATTAGGCTTATGATTCAATAGTTCAACTGGATTGTCAAAATACCACAACCATGGATCTTTCTCAAATCTGAATTACAATACAACTAATCCATGACTTGTTTATACTTGTTTTTATTTACATTCCATACATAAATTACTCTTTATTATTGGTCACATACTGAATAGGTCACATAAGAATTCAAGCTAGAACTTCAATTCGCCAAATCCTTTATGGGTACGATATCTGGACTTACATTCTTTATTACTTGTACGACCACGTACACTTGTGTGTGTGAAAGGATGTAATAGTAATCACATGAATAAATCAATAGGATCCAACATCTACTATATATACAATATTACTATAGATACTATCATATATACTAGGAGGATTACACACCAAATTCATTGGTATCTGAAGTGGATACTATCCAAAACTAGAAGTAGTAGCACCTGGAGTAATGTTTGAAAAATTGTATGTGACCCGATTATGAAACTTAGTCCTCGGATTGACTACATAATCATTAAATGGACTAGACTCACGTACACTAAGTAGCATCCAAGGCTATTTTGTTTGGTCTGATTAGGTGTAGGAATAATGGTATGACTCATATCATTATGGAATGCGACTATTTGTTGGTTGTGTGTATGTTGTTGGGAAAGAGCATTCCTCCATGGAAGATAAATAAAACCATACAAGAGAATCAAATAGGGGAATTGTAGAATTTAAATTTTCTACAGATAAGCTAATTAGGTTGTGGATATCTAGGCTAAATAGAGTATATGAAGACCTAACAGAATCATCTGTTCTACCAATGGACTACCTTCCATGGCAAAAGGATCTTACAAACTCAACTTGATTCACATGGAGGTTGTCTGACATACGCACAGGTAGAACCTCCTTCCACTCACTTGGCTCTACCCTTGCCACTAGATTCGAATTATGTTTGTGCAACCAACATCATTTTCAGACCCATCCAAATACTTCACTCAATAATTCACTTTCTTGCACGCAAAATTATGACAACTGATGAATAGAAATAGAAAAAAGTAGTGTTAGAACTTCTCATAATAGGCCAAAAAGATGGTCTGAAATGGAAATAGGGGGTGTACAAATAAAATCGACAAACTGCACAAAATCGATAATCTAAGACAAATCGGGAAAACAACCTAGCTATGGTTCGATTTGATTTGATTTTGTATTAAAAAAAATTGACCTTTATTGATTTGATTTAATTTTAACTAAAAATAGTCCAACAGAATCAAACCAGCTCGGCATGTATAAGATTTTTTTAAATGATTTATACGTAAAAATAATTGTTTTAACATAATTTATAAATATTTCTTAAATTTTTCATAGCATATTAGATGTATCTTATATATGACTAAAGAAATATTTGAAGTACAAGTTATATGTTTGATATGAGAATGTCACTAAAAAAGCTCTGGAAACCCCGACTTTTGATGGTTGGTTTGGTTTAATATTTTTGAAACCCAACACGGTCAGCTTGATTTGGTATTTAAAAATCCAAACGACCCCGACCTATGTACACCCCTAGCTGCAAAAATGTTTTAAGAATGAGAGGAAAAAATGAGAAAGAGAGAAAGGACAACCTGGAATTAAACTGATTGAGTCCGTTCATTACGAAGAAGTTATCACTTAACCATGGATTGGATAGCAACAAAGGCTTATGTTCTACCCACTTAAACTCACAAATAAAGAAAATATTTTCTTCTTATTTTAGCATATACTAAGGGTCGGGCTAGCAAAAGTACACTTGGTCTGTCCAGCTTTATAAATTAAGAACTCGAGATTAGTTGATTCTCGATTTATAACAAAAGGAAAGAAATTGAAAAAGTCACATGTATTTGGTTAAAATTTAATCGCTCATGTTCGTAGTTTAAGATTAATATGATGTCCAATCATATTGAATCCGCAAAAAAAGTCACTACATAATGATCCAAATTGATCATCCAGAAGAACTTATACTTTATTCTTTCTTGTATAATTATTTATTAAAAGTATTATTTTAATAATATTAAAATTATTTAGCTTTAAAACTTTCTATCTGACATGATATACACGTGGAATGCACGTGACGAGAAACTAATTTTACTAAAAAAAAAGGCCATCAATTATGACTTAAGCTATAATTCTATCTACTCAACCCCTTTATTATACACATTTCTATTGAAGAGACTATTCGTTGAATGTGGAAATATTATATTAAAGAATAACTAATTATTACTATTGGTATTATTTACTTTTTATATCAATGGATGTCACTAACCAATTTCTCTTGCCATGATGGCACCTACTTTAACCCACCAGTAGGTAAGTCAAACCCTAGCCCGAAATGACAAGTAACGAGCTAACCTGCGGAAGATAAGAAAATAAAGGTTCAACTAAAGTAACAAGTCAAGAGAAAAGAGATACATATATATAGAAGCATTTCTACAAGAGGGAAATAGGACAAAATATTAAAATGAATTCCCTCACGACCTAGTAAGGTCAGTACAAGAGTCACTAATACAAAAAGAGCATTAGACATTGTCATAATATACATCATAGTCTCCTTATATACAAATAAAACTATCAAAAATAGCAGAAGAAGGAGGATCACCTCCGGACTCTAAAAGCTCACCCTATCTTCAAACAGTAGTACAACCCATGGATGTCGTCAATGGTTGTGACTTATACATAGATCTGCATCAGGAAAAAAGATGCAGAAGTGCAGTATGAGTACCAAAACAATAGGTATTCAGTAGGCATCATAGGCCGACTGAGCTAATTTATAGTAAAAGAATAAATAAAGTGCGAGAATATAAATCCAATTCAATAAATAAGGGTAGAAATGGAAAATAGTAGGACAAACTAGGCAACCGCAATAAGTATAAAGCAAATAACTCAAAAGCGCTAATAAAAGCCTAACTATAACCTAACTAGGCCCCCATAAGCTCAGAAGGCACAAACAAGAAGAAATAAACTCAACTGAACCCCCTTAAGCACGGTGGATACAAGCAAAGAGTAACACTAATTTAAGGAAAGAATAATCGACAATAATGAATTTAAAATGAGCCAATATAAGCAATATGTCCTGGTACTCCTTTCCAGCTATAACCACATGTCTTATTGATTTTTACCAGATTTCCAATCCCAAATCAGTATTAGTAAAGGTAATAAATGCCGGACTCAAATTGAAACTAGAGAATAATATCATGATAATAAATGTCATACACAAACTAGAACTGATAAATAATAATCAATATACATATGCCGGGCTCAAATCGAAACTCATAAAAAATAATCAGTATATATACGCCAGACTCAAACTGGAACTCATAAACTAAGACTTAGCATCAATATCCTAGAATTTTAATCCTCCTTAAGTCCATTCATTCATAAATTCTAATTTTTGATGGCTAAATCTGCTAAGGAGAAGATAGTTCAAATTAATAAACCAGAAAGCGTGGTTTAAGGTCAAATGTGACTCTATCTAGGTAACAAAGCTAAAATAGTCATAAAATAGTATCTAATTTAACCCAAATCCTAGTAATAGCCTAAGAAAGCATCTATACGATCATTAAGGACAAGAAAGGCGCTATTCAAAGCATCTTATCTTAAAAAGGGTAGTGGGGACTACTACCAAACCCTAAAAAACCCACCTAAGGCAAGAACCTAGCTGAACCTAGGCTAAGTCTTATTAATCTCACACCAAGGCACTAAGTAAACTAAGTCTAGTCCTACAAGATAATCAAAAGCTAGATTAAGGGAAAATGGGGCCAAATTCTACAGAAAAACGCCCCTAGTCGGCTAAATTATGCAACAATTGCTAAAAGGGGTACTCGAACTATAAGAACCCTCCCAAAACTAGAAAATTTGAATTCTAATACCATAAACAAATATAGTCTAGATAGAGAGTAAGCCTAGCCTACCTGGATGTCGTTGAAAGGTCATAAGATCCTCTATACCAGAGCTTTTCCCTTTTGAGAAGCCTTCGACTGCTTCTACACTATCAAAATAGTGTTCTACACATCAAAATGAGAGTATCAATACCCATATTGTGTATTAATGCTCTGGGTAAGAAATCAGACTAAAAATCCCTTATGGTGCACGCTAGCAGAATCACAAAATTGAAGTCATCATAAAATCCCTCTAATATTAATTATCATTTATCCCTAAAATTAGGTGTGATACAAGATTTAATGACCTAAAATGTCGTTACACTGAATTAGGAGGTAAAAGTGGCATTTAGACTCCCATTAGCTAAATTTTGAGAAATTCAGGGCTAGTCTTGTTTTGGCTCAAATTTGAGTGTGTGGTAGATGAGTGAAATTTGATATTTATATGATTTCTAATATCTTGATTTTATATGATAGTTTGATAGCCAATGAGTATAGGAAGTCATAGCAATTTTTGGCACCTGAAATAGAGTTATAAAACTCTAGTTATAGCATTTTATGTGGAGGGGTTAGTTCACGTTATCGAGATTCGTGTGTTGTGAAATAAGGAAAACTGAATAGAAGTCCTGAGTTTCTACCTTGGACCACTGCAGCGGAATAAGTAATCGTTGCAGCGGTACCGCTGCAGTGGTTACTCAAATCGCAGTGGCGACCTCCATGAAAAGAGACGTGAACCATTGCAGTAAAATTTTAACCGCTGCAGTGGTAATTTACAATAAAGTTCAATTTTAAAAACCCATAAAATGTTTTCTTTCTCCATTTTTTGAAAAATGCATTTGGGTTATGGGGAAAGGCAATTTTTAGTGGAAATTCAAAGTTGTTCATCTTTTGAGGCAAGTAAATATGGTCTAGACTTGATTTGACGTTGTTTAACCTTAGAAAATCACTAGAAATATATTAGTGGTGGGTTTTAGGTTTTAACCCTAGTTTATGGAAATTGGTTAATAATGATGGGAATGTTTATAAATTCAATATGTAATAATCCTAGGGTGTTAGAAAACACTAATGGGACTAGAATTATGACTAAGTATGCTAAATTGAGTAGTGATCATGAATTTAAATGATAAGAACCTAAGATACTGAAATAGGGTATATTATGATTAAAATCAGTAATTCGTGATCCCTAGTAGTTAAAAGGGTATGAATTATTGAAATGTGTGTATATTTTGTGGTTGTATAGACCAAAAATGAAGTGAAAGAGAATGAAAGGGAAAAAGTGTGGCTTAAAGGTGACTTAGCAAAGGAGTTGAGGTAGGGTATGATTTTGTGTAGCACTTAGACTTTCTTGGCTTTGTGCTTGTTTGTGATTTAAGACATCTATGATTGCTGTCTAGCATGGATTATGATTGATGACTGTATTGTATTTACATTACATGGTGATGAGGTGTTAAGATGATGGGTTGGGTACCATGCCGGTATAATATGATATGTTATAATTATGGGTCAAGTACCACACCGGTATAATATGACATGTAATGATTATGGGTCGGGTACCATGCCGATACAATATGATATGTTATAATTATTGGTCGGGTACAACGTTGGTACATTATGATGTTGATGAGAAGGATGATAAGGGTAAGGGATGATGAGTACATCTTGCATGTGTTGAGTGTTATTTTGATGAATATATATGATGATAAATAGTTGATGAAAATGATTAATGATGAAAGCTTGCAAAAGTGAACTTGTGAGTGTGATAATATGATGGTTCATAATGGGTTGTTCATTGATATCATTGATTATGAATCTTGTTATGATCGCTTCATACTTGTTTGACTTTCTTACTTGTACATTGTTATGTTAGTCGACTTATGATGCTTACCAGTACGTGTTGTACTGATGCTACTTGTAATCTTCTTTTTTGGTTGAGTGCAGAAAATCTTCCAGCGGTTGACACATGATCTCAACTCTAGTTAGTAATTCAGTCCAAATTTTGAGAGTCAGCACCATTTCAGGGAAACTTTCAGATCTTCTATGATGTTATGTCCCTTGAATTCGGGACTAAGACAATTTCCTCCTTTATTATGTTTTTTGAATATTCACATTGGTTTTAGACTTAGTTATTATTTTTAGATGTTCTTGTACGGTGACTTCAGGTCCCAGGGATTGTAATAAATAAAGGTTTCTGCACTCTATTCATTTTATGGATGTTAATGTTGTTGGATGGTTATGTTTTAGTAAGTAAAACTTCTTGAATTTGTTTAAAAGCTTGAGGTTTAATATAAAATGAATGTGAGAGTAACACTTAAGTGAGTAAGGGTGATATTAGTATGGTTCTCCCGCCATAGGTTATGGTGGGTGTCAATCCTAACTGTTTGGGTCCTGACAGAGATGGTATCAAAGCACTGGATTCATAGATCTTGTCGTATAAAAACCTGTCTAGTAGAGTCCTGTGGAATAGTATGGAGACGTCTGTACTTTTCATCGAGAGTGTACAGGACTTTAGGAAAAGAATTTCCTTTCTTTCTTCTCGTCATGCTAATACTTGATTCTAATTAGTATCTGACGATCCAAATTGGTATCTAATCCTTTCACTCTTGTTCACAGATGGTGAATACTCATTTCGCCAGAGCAGCAGTAGCAACACCCATAGCAGCACTGGTAGCCACACCCGCATCGACCGCTGAGACCATAGTCTAGGGCAGGCCTAGAGTTAGGGGTAAAGCAAGGAGGAGAGGACGGTGAGCAGCACCCATTAGGGGTGGAGCACAGGAAGCTAGAAGACCGACGAGACAGATATCACCAACCCCTCCCCCACTACAACATGCTCCAGGCCATGCTCAGGATGAAGAGAAGATGGTGGAGGAAGAGAAAATGATAGCTCCAGAGAATGTGGTACCAATACCAAATGGGGCAACATAGGTACCTTTGTCTGTGGAGGTGATTTAACAAGTGTTGGGGTTTTGGGGCGGCTTGGCTGGCACTGGCTACAGTTCAGTTGTTCTGACCTTCCCATCCACAGCCTTCCAACATGTCGTTGCTGTAGCACGAAGGATGGATGCAATATCTGAGGCTAGGATGTATCCCCAATAGGTACTTGGACCAATAATCACTGAGGATGAGCATGGACTATTTTGCAAGTTTATGAAGATGACACCCCCAGAATTCCAAGGTACAGAGTCTAAGGATACATTTGACTTTCTGATAGATTATCATGAATATCTGCACAAGATGGGTATTATTGAAAGGTATGGTGTGGATTTTGTTTCTTTTCAGTTGCAGAATAAAACCAAGAAGTGGTGGAAGTTATTTGTGGGGTGTATGGTTGCCTTACCTCTACTCACTTGGGCTCAGTTTCATAATGTATTCCTTTAAAAATATGTTCCCCGCACTTATCATGACCTGAAGAAGGATGAGTTTCTGAGGTTGGAGCAGGGTAACATGTTTGTTGCGGCCTATGAAGTCAAGTTTCATGCCCTATCTCGTTATGCACTACAGTTGATTACCTCAGAAGAGGAGAGGATCAGGTATTTTGTGAATGGTTTGAATTTAGGGATTCAATTGGCTACCTTATCTGTGGCTTTGTTTGGTAAGTCATTTTAGAATGTTGTTGAATTTGCCAAGAGGGCTAAAACACTAGAGAAACAGGGCAAGGTGAAAGCAGAAGAGAAGAAATCTCGGACCTCGGGCTAATTTAGTGGTACATTCTCGAAAGGGCGTGGTTCTTCTAAGCCCTAGCATTTAGCAATGCTAGTATCAGCATGGGGCCATCTGGGGTCAGTTATTAACCTTCTCGAGCCGTCAGCTATACGCCTTCTTCTTCTTCAGTTCAGAGGCCAACTTTGGGGCCCAAATGCTTTGAGTGTGGAAGTATGGGGCATGTACGGAGAAATTATCCTAATTTCTTGTTTGAAGGTCAGTTAACACAGTAACCAACTTCTACGGCTCTAGTTTTGGTAGGTCGTAGTGGAGGAGGAAATGATAGAGGTCATCACATGGTGGGTATCGTGGCCAAGCTAGGTGTGCAAACTAGGCCAACCGAAGTAGGGGACAAGTTGGTTAAAATGGAGCTCAGGGTGGTAGAGGTGGAAGTCAGGGTGGTGATAAGGCACATCTTTATACAATTTTGGCTCATCCTAAGGCAAAATCTTTCGATGCAGTAATCACAGGTAGTATTTTTATTTGTGATCGTATGGCTTTTGTATTGTTTGATCCTGGTTTCACTTTTTCTTATATGTCTGTGAAATTTGGTTTTGGTTGGGACTTGTACTGTGAATATCTTGATACTTCTATGTATGTGTCTACACAAGTTGGGGTGTCTGTATGTATTAATCAGGTATATCATGCGTGTCCTATGATGTTTATGGGGTTTAAAACCCTGGCAGACTTAGTTATTTTATACATAGAGGAGTTTGATGTTATTTTAGGGATGAGTTGGTTGTCCCTTTATCATATTGTTCTTGACTATTTAGCCAAACCTATTACTATGGCAATGCCCGGGAAAGAGAAGTTAGAGTGGGAGGGTACTTTTAAGCCTAATCATGTGAGGGTAGTATCTGCAATTCATTCCCAAAAAATAGTAAAGAGGGGGTGTAGGGCATTTTTAGCCCATCTTTGGAAAGATAAATTTGTAGTCCCTCCTATAATGTCCATTCCAGTGGTATGTGAATTCTTAGAAGTATTTCTAGATTATCTTCCGGGTATGCCTCCAATCGGGAAGTTGACTTTTATATAAACTTAGAGCCGGGAACTAGGTCCATTTCTATTCCTCCATATCATATGGCTCCTACAGAGTTAAGAAAGTTGAAATCCCAAGTGCAAGTGTTGTTAGAAAAGGGTTTTATTCACCTAAGTATCTCTCATTGGGATGCACCAGTGTTATTTGTGTAGAAGAAAGATAGTAGTATGAGGATGTGTATAGATTACCACCAGTTGAATAAGGTGACCATCCGTAAAAAATTTCCTTTGCCTAGAATAGATGACTTATTTGACCAGTTACAAGGTCTTGCATTTTTCTCTAAGATTGATTTAAGGTCGAGTTATCAACAACTAAAAATCAGGGTTGTGGACATCCTGAAGACTGCCTTCCAAACTCGTTACGGACACTACGAGTTTTTGGTTATGTCTTTTGGTTTGACCAATGCCACAGCTACTTTCATAATCTTTATGAATGAAGTGTGTAAGTCCTTTTTGGATTCATTCGTTATTGTGTTTATTGATGATATACTTGTTTATTCTAAAAGTGAAGAAGGGCATGAAACCTATTTACGTACTATGTTGAAGTTGTTGAAAGAGAAGCAATTGTATGCTAAGTACTCTAAGTGTGAATTTTGGCTTTCTTTGGTGTCCTTTTTTGGGCACATGGTTTCTAAGGAAGGGGTTATAGTGGACCCCCAAAAGGTTAAAGCAATTAAAAATTAGGCCAGATTGATGAATGTGACAGAAATCTGTAGTTTTATGTGGTTGGCTAGTTACTACTGTTGTTTTGTTAAGGGTTTTGATGCCATTGCTTTGCACCTGACCCATTTGACTCAGAAAGAAGTTCCATTCGAATAAGATGACAAGTGTGAAAAGAGCTTTCAGAAGCTCAAAACGGCGTTGACCTCGGCTCCGGTATTAGCCTTGCCTGTCAACGGTAAGGATTTTATTTTATTTTCTGATGCCTCATGTTTGGTTTTAGGTGTTGTGTTGATGCAGGAATGGAATGTAATTGCGTATTCTTCGAGACAAAAAAATTCCTATGAGAAGAATTACCCCATGCATGATTTGGAATTGGCAGTCGTGGTCTTTAAAAATTTGGAGGCACTATCTCTACCAAGTGAAGTGTGAGGAGACCACCAAAGCTTGCAACACATGTTCACCCAGAAGGATTTGAATTTCCAATAGAAAAGGTGGATGGAGTTGATCAAATATTACGACATCCCAATTCTGTATCACCCAGACAAGCCAATGTGGTAGCAAATGCACTAAGCCGAAAACCTGTGACCATGGGAAGTTTAGAATTTCTGGAGGTATCCAGGTGATGTGTCATGTTCACATGGCACTTTTGATGCTTAAAACAAAGAAAATATGCAATAACTTGGGTATGTTTGGTAGGTATGATGTGTTTTCTGTTCTATATCGTAGGAGAATAGGTTTTCGGAGGCAAAAGGATCAATACGGAAGGATCATTCATGAAAATGGAGTATCTGAAGATGAAAGAACCAGGATCTGCACCTGAGAGTGACCTACCACAGGACTCACGTGTTGTGAGTCCACTCATGTGACGTGAGTGTGTGTCATGAGTCAACTTCTAAAGATACCTAATCTTGCCTGATTTCCACGGAACTGGCCTACGTGGCATGACTTGGTTCCATGATATCAAGTCACGATACCGTGGAAAGTTGCCGACTTTGTTTTCCTATTTTGTTTAGGATAGGATTCAGCTTGTATCTATAAATACCCCTGTATTGTCCTATGTTCAAGAGTGAGCCATTACATTGTTTTGATAAATATTTTCCATTATTTTGAGTTGGAGAACATATTATTGATTTTGTAATCTTAGAACATCAATTCTAGGGTTATTTATTGATATTGAGATTTCAGAGTTTTGTTTATTATCGTGAGTTTACAATTATGTTTTCATCTTCGAATTCTTCATGTGTTTTTACAATAATGAGTAGCTAAACCCATTAACTAGGGTTGTGTGAACCATGAGGACTTAACAAAGCTCGTTAAGTGCGAAGAAAATTCTGAACCGTTGTGAATGGATGTATTATTATTACCTTCGTTATAATTGATCTTCTAACGGTTGCAAATGTTAGATACTCGCCTATATTCTAGACTTGCTCGAGAGAGAGGTAAAGATTGGGAAAAGGGAATAACAACATAGATTTGAAGTTATCAACCTTCATCTAATAACTTGAGCCGTAACAGGGAGAGTTATCTGAAATCCAGGACAAAGGTTAGTAGTGCAACACTCGGAGACCGATAGAAGAAGAGTGAAATTCTTCTAACCAAGGTCGAGAGATGTTAAGATGAACATATTTTGTTAGATTTTGCATGCAACACAGTGAGATAGTTTTGCCAGCACATGTAGCCGGTGGAGTTAAGGAATCATCGGGGATCACAGCCTTAGTGTATTTCTCATATTATTTACAAACCCTATATTCAGCAATCGTTACTATTACCATTTATTCAAAAAAAAAAACCAGTTTTACTTACTTGCCAATTACTCAAACTAGCTTTCTACATAACTTTGACCTATTCCCAGTGGGATCAACCCAAACCTAGTTGGGTTCTATATTTAATACAGTGACCACATTATACTTTTCTGGAGGTATATTTTGGGCGACATCAAATTTTGGCGCCGTTGCCGGGAAACTACGGTTACGGAGTTGAGTATTTTGCTTGTTGGAGTTGATTGGTTTTATTTCCTTATACTTTTATGGGCACATGCTGGTGTATTCCCAATACTAGGAGTCAAGGCAATCCCCTGATTCCACTTGATCTTGAAATAGAAAGAACTCTGAGAGCTAATCGAAGAATGGTGAATACCGACGGAGTTCAGGATCCTGCAATCGCGGGAGACATTCATAACCAACCAATCCAGCCGGTTGGTCATGAAACAGCAGACCAAAATACTGCTCTGTTGACATGGGAAGAGCAAGCTAGACAAGCTGCTCTTACGCAAGCAGATAGAGATAATCGAGCTATGCAAGAAGTAGCACAACGTCTAGCTGATACTGAAGAAATACAAAGAAGATTGTGGGCACATCAACCACCTCAAAGACCACACGTGCCAGTTTATGATGATCCTGAGAAAGAAGATATGGCTTATTTTGAACCGATAGAGACTGGTGCCATTATTCCACCAGAATTACTTCAGGGCACTAAGTTTGACATTACAAGTGCCATGATCCACCTGCTTAACTTGAAAGGTGTATTCGCAGGTCTTCCTACAGATGATCTAAACATGCATGTGATGAACTTTGCGGGGGTTTGCACTTCTTATAATATGCTTGGAGTGGACCAAGAGGCTATTCGGTTAAGATTATTTTCGTTCTCTTTAACAGGAGAAGCGACATTGTGGCTGGCCGAATTACCACGAGGATACATTACTACTTGGCAAAAGCTGAGAAAACAATTTTTGGAAAGATTTTTCCACCATCCAAGATGCTACAGTTGAAGGATGAGATTTATAACTTCATACAACTACACTCTGAATCCCTTTACGAGACATGGCTAAGGTTCAAGAAAAAGCTGCAGAATGTGCCAAATCATAGGATGAGTGGCAGGAGTCTACTAGAAATCTTCTACAGGGCTTTGAATGCAAATACTAAGGCTGTAGCAGATACTATCACTGGCGGAGCATTTATGAGTCTGAGGTGGGAACAAGCTTCAGAGATTTTAGATCATGTCACTAAGACCTACCGAGGATGGCATACTCGAGAGGCAGAGACACCGGTTAGTACATACTCTAGTGGAGCATTGACAACACAATGGGCTTTAGATGAATCTATAGCTCGAGAGTTTACACAACTGAGAAAGAAATTGGTTTGCTAGCCACACAAATTGCGGTTAGAGTTGCAGAGAAGGTATATGCCAAAAGTGTACAGGGTAAATCATCTAAGCATGACGATTATGACTCTGATGAGAAAGCTAAATACTTGGATCTAGGAGTGGTGAGTTTCTGAGAAAAAGGCCAAGGGTCTAATCAAGACTCTTGGAACTTGAGGCAAGGAAATCAAGGTCGAAACTATTATGGAGACAATTACAACAGGTCAGGATATAGAGACAGAGAACGAGATCGTGATGGAGATCGGCGATGAAAAGTTGATTACAAAGAGAAAAGCGGTGCTTATGTTCCACCAGGGAACCGTGATACTGACTACAGAAATTCACGAATGGAAACCCTTCTTAAAAAATTGGTTAAAGGATCAGAAAACCAAGAAAATTGCTTGAAAAAAATTAGGGCAGACATTTCGGGAATAAGTCAGAAAGTTGAATTTCACTCAATTGCCATAATAGTTGGGCAACAGTTCAGGAAGATATTGGTGACATTGAACCAACGTCAACCAGGCACTCTTCCAAGTAACACCATCTAAAATCCTAAAAATGACGGTCATTGTTTAACCATTACTACAAGAAGCAGAAATAGCACGACGAACCCACATATTCCTACGAATGATGATAAGAAAGATGAGCCAGTAGTGGTCGATGAAGAGGTTGAGATGGAGCCAAAAAATTTAGCAGCGGACAACAGTATTAATAAGGAAGTTGCATCTGAGAAAAGAAAGGAGAAGGAAGCTCCACAATTGTTGAAAACTATCCCACGACCTCCTCTTCTCTTTCCTCAAAGGTTGAAAAAGAAGGCTGAAGAAGGAAAATATCAAAAGTTTTTTACAATATTGAAAGAGCTATAGGTAAATATCCCTCTTATTAACGCTTTGGAGAAGATGCCCGATTACGCGAAGTTCATGAAAGATTTAGTGACGAAGAAGAGAACTGCCAGTTTTGAACCGACATATAATTTGGATCATTGTAGTTCAGTTGCTTTACATTCCCTAGTTGAAAATAAGGAGGATCCAGGACCTTTTACAATCCCTTGCACTATTTGGTCTTACAACTTTGCAAAGGCACTTTGTGATTTGGGTGTTAGCATTAACTTAATGTCGCTAGCCGTGTTCAAGCAGTTGGGTTTGGGAGCACCAAAACTGATTTCTATGAGGCTTCTTATGGCAGATAGAACTGTGAAAAAACTAATGGGTATTCTGTATGATGTTTTGGTGAAAGTTGCATCTTTTATCTTTCCAGCTGACTTTGTAATTCTAGATTGTGAAGTTGACTTCGATATTCCTATCATCCTGGGGAGACCATTCCTTGCCACTGGTCGTGCTTTGGACTGGGCAGATAAAATTCAGGTTAAATGATAAACATGTTGCTTTCAATGTTTGTCGTTCCCCGAAACAACCGAAAGATATGCGGGTAATTTCTGTAATTGATACGCTTGATGAGAGTGTCATAGTCATTCCAATTGAAGAAAGGTTGGGGGGTAGAAGATCTTATAGCTGTGGTTATGAATTTTGACAGTAATAGTATTGAGGATTATGATGAGATGGTAGGAGCACTTACTGGTAGGGAATCCTACACTTATGCTTCGATGAAACTTGATATTGATTTGAAGAAAGGGTGACCCCACCGGCTCGCCCTTTTGTTGAGGAGCCTCCAGTCTTAGAGCTTAAGGCTCTTCCTTCTCACCTTCGCTATGCACTTTTGGGAACCAATAACACCTTGCCTATAATCATTTCTGTTGAGTTAGCAGGATGGCAGGTAGAAGCTCTGGTTTTGGTATTGAAGAAATTTAAAAGGGCCATTGGTTGGTCCATTACTGATATTATAGGGATTCCACCCAGCATTTGCACTCATAAGATCTAGCTTGTTCCTGAGTGTATACCAAGCATCGAGAACCAACGTCATCTGAACCCACCTATGCAGGAAGTTGTGAAGAAAGAGATCATTAAACCGTTAGATGCCGGTGTAGTTTACGCCATTACTGATAGCAAATGGGTAAGCCCAGTGCAGTGTGTACCAAAGAAGAGAGGAATCATTGTGGTTCCAAATGATAAAAATAAATTAATCCCAATGCGGCCAGTAACTGGATGGAGATTTTGCATGGATTATCGGAAGCTGAATTCATGGACTGAGAAGGACCATTTTCCTATGCCCTTCATGGACCAGATGTTAGACCGCTTTGTTGGTAGAGGATGGTATTGTTTCCTCGATGGTTATTAGGGTTATAATCAGATTTTCATCTCTCCCGAACAAGAGTTGTTGGTAGTGGTCTTTGCTTTTAAGAATTTTAGATCTTACTTGATTGGCATGAAGGTAATTGTGCATACGTACCACGCAGGACTTCGATATCTTATGTCAAAAAAAGACGCTAAGCCAAGATTGATTCGATGGGTGCTTCTATTACAAGAATTTGACTTTGAAGTCAAGGACCGAAAGGGAGTTGAGAATCATGTTGCAAACCATCGTCACTCCTTGAGGAGGAGGCCATGCTTAAATTAAGGGATGATCTCAATGTTGATGATACTTTTCTAGATGAGCAACTTCTGACAGTATCATAAGACTTAATCCCATGGTTTGCAGATTTTGCCAACTTTCTCGCAAGTGATCTAGTCCCAGAGGATATGTCATATCAGCAAAAAGATTCATACATGAGGTGAGAAAATTCTTTTGGGATGATCCATATTTATTTAGGGTGTGTGCGGATTGCATGATACGAAGGTGTATTCTGGAAGTCGAGATAATGAGTATTTTTGAAGCATGTCATTCATCTCCAGTTGGGGGTCATCATGGAGGTGCGCGGACTGCTCATAAGATCTTACAATACGGGTATTTCTGGCCCACCATTTATAAAGATGCTCATAACTATGCTCGAGCTTGTGACCAATGTCAAATACAAGGGAACATTTCACGCAGACACGAACTTCCTATGACCACTATCCTTGAGCTCGAATTGTTTGACATATGGGGAATTGATTTTATGGGTCTCTTTGTGAGCTCACATGGGATGAAATACATTTTCGTATCTGTTGACTATGTTTCTAAATGGGTGGAGGCGATTGTGCTTCCCAATAACAAAGGAAGAAGTGTCACGGCGTTCTTGAAAAAGAATATATTTTCACGATTTGGTACACCCCGAGTTATCATTAGTGACGGAGGATCTCACTTCTATAATTGGTTGTTCAAAACCCTGCTTAAAAAATATGGTGTCAAACATAAGGTGGGCAACACCTTACCATCCTCAGACGAGTAGGCAAGTTGAGGTGTCAAATCGTGAGATAAAGAGTATTTTGGCAAAGACAGTGAATGTAAATGGGACTGATTAGGCTCGAAGATTGGATGATGCATTATGGGCATATCGAATTGCTTTCAAAACACCAATTGGTGCATCTTCATATCAGCCATTGTTTGGTAAATCGTGCCATTTTCCTGTTGAACTTGAGCACAAGGCATTATAGGCATTGAAAAGGTTGAACCTAGAATGGTGTGAAGCGGCTACACTGAGACTAGATCAGATGAATGAGATGGATGAATTTTGTCTCTGGGCTTATGAAAGTTTAGCATTGTATAAATAAATGATGAAATTATATCATGATCGAAAGATTGAGAAATAAGAGTTTCACCCGGGAGATTTGGTACTACTGTATAACTCCAAGCTTTGCTTGTTTGCTGGAAAGTTAAAGTCCAAATGGTCCAGACCATTCACGATAGTTAGGGTATTCCTGCATGGAGCAATTGAGCTGAAAGGTAAAGATAATGTTTTATTCAAAGTTAATGGGCAGCGTGTAAAGCACTATGTGGGAATCACGGAAGAGATAAGCACTTGTGAGGAGCTTAGTCTTGAAGAAGTCTGAGTAGTCAAGCTAGCCAAGTCGTACCACGACGTTAAATCAGGCACTTCATGGGAGGCAACCCATGGGATGGTTGGTGAAGTCTGAGTAACCAACCTACCCAAGTTGTGTCGCGATGTTAAATCAAGGGCTGCTTGGGAGGCAACCCAAGTTTTGATTTGGTTTTGATCTGATCATTGCAGGTGTTTAATTAGAGGATAAGTTAGCCCGAATTTACAAGATTGAACTGAATATGTTCAGTACAACCCACGACACTGATTTACGTACCATAGGACAACCCACATCACGTGAGTTAGTGCCGTGGATATCAGAGAAAATTTAACATCTGTAGAACCCGACCCACGACAGGGACCCACGTGACGTAGGTCAACCTACATCACATTGGTTGGTGTCGTGGAAATCATAGAAATTATCAACCTGTAGGACTTGACCCACACCATAGAACCATGTGACGTCGTTCAATCCACATAACATGGGTTCACACCGTGAAAATCAGAAACCCAGTTAAACCCAAATCCAACCTGACCCAATCCGTTTAATTTTGGTCCAATATAAACCCAACTCAAATTCGACTTAAACCTTCACAAATTCAAATCCTAATATAAAACCTGTCATCAAAATACCAAATTCATCTAATTCCACATACCAAATTCCAAATCTCATATACCAAATCTGAAATTCATACCAAATCCCAACCACCATTTAGCCTGAAATCTTCAACCCCACAATCCCAAATTTTCAAAAACCCTATAACCCAACCCGACTCAGCCCCGACTTAAACCAACCCCTAGTGTCCAATATGCCGCCAAAATCAAACCCCAAACATGGAGACATGGGTTTTTCATCAAGAATCCAAACTAAAAACCTTGAGTTTACGACTAGGTTGCGTGATGAAATTTCAGGGTCTAATAAAAGTAGGTCCGAAGAGGTATACAAGCTTGCTACTGATGATGATGCACTGGTACCTCATAATAAGAGGTTACAAACTAGGGCGCTGCTACGTGGACTGTACTTTAGCCTATTCAGCAACCTGCCAATCTAGCTACTCCTGATCAGTTTTCTAATTCCGCCCCCAAGTCTGAAGAGGGGGAGGATGCTTTGGCAACCGGTGATGAACAGAAGGTTGATGTATCCAGATCAGAGAAGAATGTTGAAGGACCTTATGATTCTGTGATTGAGGCGACATCATCTATTTCTGTAACTGGGGGGCAAAATTCCACAACTTTCTCCCAGAGAAGGGAAAACATGCGATGGTGTGTTCAGGGGATGAGGGACTTTTATGACAAGGATGCCAAACTTACTGAGCGGGGCGTGTGTAGATTCAGTATTACTGAGGAGCCCCGATAATGGCCAGGGGAGTTAAAGACACTACCTAATATTAAGGCGGTGTTTGATCATTATGGATTTGGGTGGATGGCGGAGCCTCCTAGTCATTATAGCCCAGAGTTGGTCCTCGAGTTTTATGCTTCTTATGCTGCATCTGTTGAGTTGATCGCACCTGTTGAGCAGCGGTTTTGGTACCAACCACCATTGACTCATACTATGGTTTGGGAGACCAGATTAGATATCTCTGAGCAGACCATCCATAGATTCTTGTTTGGGGTTGTACGTACATTTCTAGCCACGACTGCTGAGTTTGATCACCGTATGGAGACTTTCAGAAATAGGACTAAATTGAGGGATGCCAATCAGCGGTTGGAGTTACTACGGTGGATTGCAGGGTATTTAGCAAAGGATGGTGTCGATGCTAGTTGGGTAACTGGGAATATGGATATCAAGAAGTCCACACTCCACTTTGTGGGCCGATTTTAGTAGTCGGTGGTTAGACATCATTTGGGTCCCACTAATGCTGATAATTCACTCACTTTGGACTGGGCTATTTTGTTAGCGAGCATCATTAATGGCTATGACATTAATATCGCCCGCTATATCATTAGGGATATCCATAAGCGTGCCTTCAGAGATTTTACCAGCATCCCTTTCCCTTATCTAATTCAGGGTCTATGTGATAGTACGGGTGTGGTTAAGATGCCTGCCATAGATCATTATATTGAGGTGACCCGCATTGAAGATATTGGGTTGATGCAGTAGTGGGGAGCTCACCCAGTTCTTCCTTGGAGGTCTCAACCTTTCGAGTCATCAGGAGAAACCCTTTTTAAAAGGCCTAGAGATAGAAAAGAGCTGGCTAGTACACCCATGCCTGTTCCAGCATTAGTGAGTATATCGGAGACAGTGCATGCATCTTTTGAGGGTATAGGCCTGGTGATTGACGATGAGGTCATAGGCACTACAACACCACCGCCCCCCTCTGGTATGGTTTCAGTTTTGAGGGACTTCCTGCAGCAGTTGGTGGATCGACAGACATAGATATTGGATAGGCAGGCTTATATTGTGGCATAGATGGCTAAGTTGGTATCCAGCTTAAGCCTTGGGTTAGGACCACGGTAGAGGCTACAAAAGCTAGAGCGGAGGCCCGTAAGACTATAGCTATGGATAGATTTATGAGAGAGTTGCATGGGAGGATTGATAGTTTTGAGGCATGGATGGCCACCCAGATGAGTTCGGCACAGATTCCTGACATGGCTGGATTATCACAGGAGATGGTTGCATTGAGAGAGAAGGTTAGAGCTTTGGCACCTAGCAGCACTCTTGTTATTCCACCTATGCCCATTTCGGCCCCGATGAGGCCGGTGTTCGAGGTGAATTTGTTTGCTGACAAGGAGCCTCTTATTGATAGAGGAAAAAGACCATGTAGTCTGGAAGATCAGGTTGATAGTGGTGATGAGTTTGAGGGTGATTTCTGGAGATCAGTTAAGGCCTCTAGAGTAGAGTACCATACCAGTCATATTGCTCAGGAGGAGAGGGCACGGGGTGCATCTTCTAGTTAGGCACACGCACCTAGCAAAGAGCCCAGAGAGCATGCTGATGATCTTGCATTGGGCGGGCCCACATCCGGTGTCTAGGGTGCCACAGGTATGTCTTCACTCCCTTACACTTATGTTATTACTAGCTGTGCACTAGGGACAGTGCATTTTTTTTAGTTGGGGGGAGGGTATACCACCACTTGGGGGTTTTTTATTGCCGTGTTTCTTTCCCCCCAAGTGTGCTATCATAGTATAACCAGCATGTTTAGGTGTTTATTTAGATTATTAGGTGTTTGCATGATTAATTAGGAGAATAATAGAGGAACCTTAGTGCAGTCCAGTTTTGAACAAGTTGTGTTTCTTAATTGTTTAAAGGACACCCCTTCTGAAAATTTTTGTTTTAAATTGTGTGTGTAGTATGTTAGTTTGTGATAGCTGTTAGATATTGTTATGTAATTAGCATTATATGCAGAATGACTATAGCTGGCAATGCATGAACTGGATAGGTAGTGGTTGATAATGTAACCCTTTGCTATGTGTGCGTGAGGTCATTACCTAGTTCACTTTGTGTGTGCAATCCAGAACTTGCTTGGTTAGTTTTGCCTAGGTTATAGGATAGTGGTTAGGAAAGGATCATAGGCCATTTTTGAATAAGTCCACTTTTAGCCTAAATGCCCGACCAATTGAATTAAGTATCCCTTGATCCCGAGTTTGAGCCTTAATTGACCTATTTCTTTCATTAACCTATTTACCTTCTCATTTTGACTTACAATGAACCTGTCTTGGACCTGGTCCCTCCTTGGACATTGTGTACCTCAACTTTGGAAAATCACCTAAGTTGAGGGTGGCTATATAGGGGTGCGTAGTTTGACTTAGGTATGAAGAATGGGTTAGTAAAAAAAAAAAGAGTTGTGATTTGAAAGAATGAAAAAAATCACACCCGAAAATCTGAAAATAAATGAAGGAGAATAAGGGAGAATAAATAAGCATGGTTGAAAAGAGGAGCAAAAAATAATGTAGTATCAAGGAGGGTTGAGTCACTATATCCACATGTATCACACCCGTCCTCAAACCTACATTATAAGCCGAAGAAAGTGCTATAGTGATCCTAGTCCAACTGTCCGAAAAACTAAGGCATAGAAAATAAGGGCAAGCCTATGGTATTTCACGCATATTGTTTGAACTTCTTTATGAGAGAGAGTGTTTTGACCCAGTCCTTATTTTGATATTCATTAGTATTCTGTGAGTGTATGGGACTTCTTTGTTGTGAGAGTACATGGGTTGTACTGGTAGCTGTTATTTGTTCAGATAATGTCATTTGTAGATATGCTTAGTTGTCTATTCATAATCTGATGCCATCATTTGATCCCTTCTATGTCATGATAATATGCTACATGTTTACACACTGAGATTTTGATTTGCAAGTAGGAGGGGTCATAAAAGTTTTGAGGTCAAAAGCAATGAGTTGACTATCTTAGGTCCCTTAGGTTTTTCTTAGTTAAGCATCATCGTGTTTATTTTGATTTGTTCACCTGAGGACATGCAAACGTTCTAAGTTGAGGGTGTTGCTGTGTCATGTTCACATGGCACTTTCGATGCTTAAAACAACTAAAACATGCAATAACTTGGGTATGTTTAGTAGGTATGATGTGTTTGTTGTTCTATATCACAGGAGAATAGGTTTTCGCGAATAGGTTTTCGGAGGCAAAATGATCAATACAGAAGAGTCATGCTTGAAAACAGATTATTTGAAGATGAAAGAACAAGGATCTGCACCTGAGAGTGACCCACGACAGGACTCACGTGACGTGAGTGTGTGTCGTGAGTCAACTTCTGAAAATGCCTAATGTTGCCTGATTTCCATGAAACTGGCCTACTTGGTGTGACTTGGTTCCACGACACCAAGTCACGATACCGTGGAAAGTTCCGACTTTGTTTTCCTATTTTGTTTAGGATAGGATTCAGCTTGTATCTATAAATACCCCTGTATTGTCCTATGTTCAAGAGTGAGCCAGTACATTGTTTTGAGAAATATTTTCCATTTTTTTGAGTTTATTGATTTTGTAATCTTGGAACATCAATTCTAGGGTTATTTATTGATATTGAGATTTTAGAGTTTTCTTCATTATCGTGAGTTTACATATATGTTTTCATCTTCGAATTCTTCTTGTGTTCTTACAATAATGAGAAGCTAAACCCATTAACTAGGGTTGTGTGAACCATGAGGACTTAACGAAGTAGGTTAAGTGCGAAGCAAATTCTGAACCATTATGAATGCATGTATTGTTATTACCTTCGTTATAATTGATCTTCTAACGGTTGCAAACATTAGATACTCGCCTGTATTCTAGACTTGCTCGAGAGAGAGGTAAAGATTGGGAAAAGGGAATAACAATAGAGATTTGAAGCTATCAACCTTCATCTAATAACTTGAGCCGTAACAGGGAGATTTATCTGAGATCCAGAACAAGGGTTAGTAGTACGACACTCGATGACCTAGAGGGGAAGAGCGTCTAACGAAGGTCGAGAGACGTTTAGATGAACATATCTTGTTAGATTTTGCATGCAATGCAGCGGGATAGTTTTGCCAGCATATGTAATCGGTTGAGTTAAGAAATCAATGGGGACCACAGTCCTAGTTTATTTCTCATATTGTTTACAAACCCTAAACAATCCCTATATTCAGCAATCGTTACTGTTACCATTTATTCACAAAAACCCCCCAGTTTTACTTACTTGCCAATTACTCAGACTAGCTTTCTACATAACTTCAACCTATTCCCTGTGGTATCGACCCCAACCTAGTTGGGTTCTATTTTTGATACAGCGACCACATTATACTTTTCTGGAGGTATATTTTGGGCGACATCACCAGGCACCAATTGGCGAGACAGGTACAGACTTTGGCTAATGAGTTTTTGAGATTAAAAGAAACTAAAGAAGGGAAGGTGTTGGCACACGTGGAGGCTAGGTCCACATTCTATGATCATATTAAGAGAAGACATTTTGAGGATAAGAAGTTAAATAACCTCAGAGAGAAATGTTACAAGAGAAGGTCATTTTTGATGATGAAGGGGCTTTGAGAATCCGAGGGTGGTTGTGTGTACCTCGGGTAGGTAATATGATTCCCACCATTCCAGAGGCTCATAACTCCAAGTACTCCGTACATCAGGGTGCCAACAAGATGTATAGAGACTTGAGGCAACATTATTGGTGGACTTGAGCACAACTTTCTACCCACAGACAGACGGTCAATTTGAGCAGACTATCCAAGCTCTTGAGGATATGCTCTGGGATTACGTTATGGACTTTGGGGGTCAATGGGATGAATATCTACCGTTGTGTGAGTTTTCTTACAACAATAGCTACCACTCTACTATTGACATGGCTTTTTTTATATGGTAGACGATGTAGGTCCCTAATTGGGTGGTTTGATGTGCTTGAAGTGAGGCCCTGGGGAACTGATATGCTAAAGGACTCTATGTGTCACACCCCAAATCCCATTGAGGCGGACTGGCACCCGAAGCTTAAGGCCCGAGAGAACCAATCGTTATCCATGTACAATCATATGCATATTTTCGTATGAATATCATTCTATCCCATGTAACCAATAATTACTAAAGGCGGAAGTCATGAAAAAATTTTCCAAATATGAAACTTGGCCGTTAGGGCCATCAAGTCAAAGTGGGCATACATCTCTTACATTCATCGTCCACATACGTCTACAAAGCCTCTAATAGATACATGTACATAACCATCCTACAGTTGGGACGATTCCCCGCTTTATACAACAATTACAATACCAAAATAATGTACACATATGACTCGGAAAGCCCCGAACAAACTGGAGCTCACCAATGATCCGCAGACGACTCGTAGCCTACGGTGGTGGTCTACTAGCACCTGTGCCTGTAGCAAGTAAGGTAAGTCCCCCAAGGGATGTCAGTACGAAGAATGTACTGGGTATGTAAGGCTCATACAAAACTGTATGATACATAAATACGTCAATGAACTCAAATACAAATGAATAACCAATATGGATAAGTCACCATTCTGTATGTTGGGAACCATGTATATTGCTTTCATTACATTCTTTGCTTCTTTACTTCTATGTTTATTCATCATCACTTGTGTCACATTGTACCCAGGCACCCCGACTAATCAGTGGGTCTTAACATAACATAACGTTATGTTGGGATCAGCCCGAGCTAGGCTTATGCCTGTAGAGCTGCCACCCATTGGGGTCGGCCCGAGCTAAGTTCTTACCTCTAGAGATGCCACCCATAAACCATTATATCAGGATCGGCTCGATCTAGGTTCTTACCTCTAGAGCTGGCCCCTGTCAGGTTTGTCCCGAGCTAGGCTTATACCTCTAGAGCTTTCCCCTGTCCAATAACCTCGGGATCGGCTCGAGCTAGGCTTATGCCTCTATAGCTTCCACCCGTACTCTTGCAACCAACAACTATGCATTACTTCACTTCTTTACTTTTGAGAGATTGATACCATGATAGGCATAACATTATTGGAACTTTAGAATCAAAACATTATTGGAACAATGGGATCTTTGGGACACTAGTCAATGCACATGACACATGTAAATCACAATTGATCAATGCATAAGGAACATGTGATGAACCATAATTGATAACCGAAAATAGGATACCTTAGAACATTTAGGAATGGAACAAGTACAATGTCAATGTGAATACTATGTGCTGCAGAAGGATACGAATAGAGTAACCTTACATACCTTCACTTCCAAGTATGAATACACAAGACTATATATGAATACAATAGTCCAGCTCCTTCCTTACGTGTTACTCTACAACATAAGTACATCACAGAGCTCACGTTAACAACTAACTACATTACAAGTGCATAAGACGAAAATGAATCACTTGACTGCCATATAGCGTCATTTCGCCCTCTTAAAATACCATTTATTGCATCACCATACCAACAATACCATAACATTCCACTCATTGACCAAAACATCATACACTAATAACATTTCACACCAAGTTTATCCTTTACACTTCCTCATTAACACTATGTCACAATTGCTCCATCAAGTAATCTCAATACCTTTCACAACAACACTTGAACAACAATCCATAATTGATATCATTCAAAATACCTTCGGGATACTCCTTTAAAGTCATTCAAAAGGTATCATAAGTTGATAATTGCATCCATGAAGGTTATAGGGGCTTTGGGGGGTCAAAGAGATGCAAAAACATGTAAAAAAAACTTCTGGGATGACCTGCAAAGCCACCTTACCCAACAGGTGTATGAGGTGCATCCTCAATTGCCTCTTGGCAGTTTCCAGAGCCACCTGCATTGGTACCTGCGCCCGCAGGTGCTCCAGAAGCGAGGGCGGATGCCCCCGATTCGGCCAAAAAGGGTCTCTTTTAGGTCCTTTTTTGTAATAAATGGTCTATGGCCATGAATAAACTTCCCTTTACATAATATAGGTCAACTTGGATTCCAAAAATCAACCATGGTTTCACAACACACATTAACATCACCAAAACCACATTTTTCCTTCAATACACCACCAAGTCCATGCACAATTTTACAATAACAATTTCAAACATTATACACAAGGATAAAACAAGTTAAGGCTATAATCACATCTCACATGTAAATATTTAATCCATCAAGTTCACTTCCTTCAACACCACAAGTCCATTTTCAAGTTTATAAGGCAAAACCCCTTTTTTCGATTGCAAAAATAGACAGTTTTACACATAGTGAACTGTCCAACACTTTGTCAACATAACCAACATGATTTATGCACCATATTAAGCATATAATATATGAAACCATAAGAATAAACACTTACCAAAGCTTGCAAAGTGATGATCTTGTCCAAAAGAGAAAGTTGCCTTAGGGTTTGTGAGATGAGAGAAATATCTCTTTTTGGTGGAAAAGTCTAGAATTTGGCATGTGTATTGTGTTGAATAAAATATGATTTTTTTCTCCCTTTTATAGTCTCTCATGTCATCCTTAGCCAAACACTTAGTCAATAATTGAGGGTTTACTTGGTCAAAGAAAGAATGGGTCATTTTTCCCCATTTGGGTCATGTCTTATGACTTAATTTTGGGCCTTAAATTGAGCCCATTAGCACATGATTCACTTAATCCCAACAAATTAATGCATAATTCACCAACCCTATCATGTTTAAATAATTTCATAAATGTTAATGTAGTCTTATAGGTTCGAAAATATACGGGGTGTTACACTATGAAAAAAGTAAGGTTCATACAGGAGAAACTCATATAGGCGCAAAGCCGACAGAAGGAGTACACCGATAAAAAGGTAAGAGACATGAAGTTCAAAAAGGGGGAGAAATTGCTTTTGAAGGTATCACCCATGAAAGGTGTGATGCGATTTGGCAAGAAGAGCAAGTTGAGCCCAAGGTACATAGGACCTTTTAAGGTATTGAAGAAAGTGGGACCGGTAGCATACAGGCTGGCTTTACCCCCTAGTATGTTCAGGGTTCACCCCGTATTCCATGTGTCTATGTTGAAGAAATACCATGGAGATGGTGACTACATTATTCATTGGGACCCAAAATTGTTTGACAAGGAACTATCCTATGAAGAGGAACTGATTGCTATTCTAGACAAAGATGTGAGCAAGTTGAGGACACGAGTTATCACTTGCATGAAGGTTCAATAGAGGAACCGCACCATTGAGGAAGCTACATGGAAAATCAAAGTGGACATGCGCAAGCGATATCCACACTTGTTCATTGACTCAGGTACCCTCTATCCCAGTTGTTATGTTTGTTTGGGCCAATAATCGTTCGTGGATGAATGAGTGGTAAATTGGTAAGTAAATTTGTTCATCTTTGGAGGTAAGTAATTACGTTCTAAACTTAAATTTACTTCGTTTAACCTTAGAAAATCACTAGAAATGGATTAGTGGTGGGTTTTGGGGTTTAACCCTAGTTTATGGAAATTAGTGAACAATGATGGGAATATTTATTAATTCAGTATGTAATGATCCTAGGGTGTTAGAAAACACTAATGGGACTAGAATCATGACAAAATATGCTAAATTGAGTAGTATTCATGAAGTTAAATAATAAGAAAGTCCTAAGATGATGAAATAGGATAAATTATTATTAAAATCAGGGATTTGTGATCCCTAGTAGTTAAAAAAGGATGAATTATTGAAATGTGTGTATATTTTATGGTTGTATAGATTAAGAATGAATTGAATGACAATGAAAGGGGAAAAGTGGGCCTTAAAGGTGACTTTGAGCAAAGGAGTTGAGGTAGGCTATGGTTTTATGTAGCACTTAGACTTTCTTAGCTTTCTGCTTGTTTGTGATTTAAAACATCTATGATTGCTATCTAGAATGGTTTGTGATTAATAACTGTATTGTATTTACATTACATGGTGATGAGGTACTGAGAGGATGGGTCGGGTACCACACCGACATAATATGATATGTTATGATTATAGGTCAGGTACCACGTTGGTACAATATGATATGTTATGATTATGGGTCAGGTACCACACCGGTACAATATGATATGTTATGATTACGGATCAGGTACCAACCCGATACATTATGATGTTGATGAGGAGGATGAGAAGGGTAAGGGATGATGCGCACATCTTGCATACATGCACTCACTTACATGCACTGAGTGCTATTTTGATGAATATATGTGATGATGAATAGCTTATGAAAATGATTAATGATGAAATTCTATAAAAGTGAAGTTGTGAGTATGATAATATGATGATTAATAATGTGTTGTTGATTGATATGATTGATTATGAATCTTGTTATGATCGCTTCATACTTTTTTGACTTGCTTACTTGTACATTGTTAAGTTAGCCAACCTATGATGCTTACAAGTACGTGCTGTTGTACTAATGCTACTTGTACTCTTTTTTTTTGGTTAAGTGCAGAAAATCTTCCAGCGGTTGACATATGACCTCAACTCTAGTTAGTAATTCAGTCCAGATTTTGAGGGTGAGCACCATGTCCAGGCAACCTTCAGATTTTCTATGATGTTCTGTCCCTTGAATTCAGGACTAAGACAATTTCCTCCTTTATTATGTTTTTGGATGGTTATGCTTTAGTGAGTAAAACTCATTGATTTGTTTAAAGGCTTGAGGTTTAATATAAAATAAATGTGAGAGTAACACTTAAGTGAGTAAGGGTAAGATTAGTATGGTTCTCCTACCATAGGTTAGGTTAGGTGCCAATCATGACCGTTTGGGTCGTGACACAAGTCCAATCAGTCCCAAAATAGTCCCACAATGCTCAGAGAAACAAGAATTTTAACTACTATTTTAAATAGAAATCAAAACTAATACTTACGAAATTAACACAGGGAGATGATCAAAATGACACCCCCAACGCAATCACAGATTAAATTGTCAATTCCCAAAGTAATCTCAAGCTCCCACACTCTGTAATGGAGTTTTACACTTAGCATTTGAAGATGAATCTTAAGGAAAATAATATATATACAACTACTAGTGATGGCCGCATTAGCGGCTAAAGACCGCTAAAATGGTCACCTCTAAGCAGTCATCTCTAAAGCGGTGAAGTGGGCGCTAAAGCAACCCAACCTCAGCTAGCCAGCCATCACTAAGGCGGCTACTGCTAAAGCGGTCTCTAGGCAGCAAAAGTGGTTGCACCAGCTGCTTTGGCACTAGAAAATTACTAAGTCTCAATAGACTCCGATCGGGTGCTAGGGATTCATTCAAAACCTCATGAACACAAATAATATATGGTACCCTACCAAATTCGGCATTTTGGACTCAAAAGAACCATCAAAATTTCCATTCGAGGTCGTTTTAACAAAATATAGGTCTTATACCCATGGTTTTGATTTTCACCAAAATTCATCCAATAGCCTAAAAGGATTTTGGGAGCCTAGAAACCCAGGAAAAGGGTTCCTCTAGCCTTAAATTGTCATTTTTGAGCTAATGAAACTGCTAGAATTAGAGTCCGAGGTCGTTTACTTAAAGTTTTGGCCCAAGACCTATTTCTCAACTTCAAAAGCTCCAAAATAGGGAAATGGGTCAAAAAACCAAATGAACTGTCTGGTAATCAAAATATTAGTCCCAGCAAGTCATAAATGAAAATGACTGGTAGGAAACACGAATTTTAACTAGTTATAAGAACTCCTGAGAATAGTTCCCACATCGTTCCCATAACTAGTTAGAATAGTAGTTAAAATTCTTGTTTCCTCCAAGTCATTTTCATTTATGACTTGTTGGGACTGACATTTTGGTTACCAGGCAGTTCTTTTGGTTTTTAGAGTCATTTACCTATTTTGGAGCTTTTGAAGTTGAGAAATAGGTCTCGGGCCAAAACTTTAGGTAAAACTCTGATTTCTGACCTGTAACGTTAATACGCAATATGGGTATTGATACTCTCATCTTGACATGTAGAACATTATTTTGATAGCATGGCAGTAGTAGGAGGTTTCTTGGAAGTGAAAAACTTCAGTGTAGAGGATCTTACGAGCTTTCGACGGTGTCCAAGTTAGCTAGGCTTACCATCCATCTATAATGTACTTGTTTATGGTATTATAAATCTAATATGCTAGTTTTGGGTTGCTTAATTTAGCTGACTAGGGGCACTTTTCAGTAGAATTTGGCCTCCTTTTCCCTTAATCTAGCTTCTGATTATCCTTTCGGACTAAACTTAATTTACTTAGTTCCTTGGGGTGAGATTAAGAAGCCTTATCCTAGGTCCAGGTAGTCTCTTACCTTAGGTGGGGTTTTCGGGGTATGGTAGTAGGCCCCACTGCCTTTTTTAAGATAGAATGCTTAGAATAGCACCCTTCTTGTCCTTAATGATCACATAAATGCTTACTTAGGATATTACCTGGGTTTGGGTAGACCTAGATAATAATGTATGCCTATTTTAAATTTGTTACCTTGGGTGGAGTACCATTTGACCTTAAATCACACTTTCTGGCTTATTAATTTGAACCATCTTCTCTTTAGTAGATTTAGCCGCCAAAAATTGGAATTTATGACTAAACGGACTTAAGGCGGGTTAAAATTTCAAGATATTGATGCTAAGACTTAGGTTATGAGTTTTGATTTGAGTTCGACGTATATATACTAATTATTGCTTATGAGTTTTGATTCGTGTCCGGCATATGTATATTGATTATTATTTATCAATTTCGATTTGATTCCGACATTTATTATCATGATATAATTGTCTAGTTTTGGTTCGATTCTGACATTTATTACCTTTATGAATACTAATTTGGGATTTGAAATCTGGTAGAGACCGATAAGACTTATGGTTATGTCTGAAAAAGAGTACCAGGCATGCATATTGCTCATGTCAGCTCATTTTAAGTTCATCATTCTCTATTATTCTATCCTTACATTAGTGTTACTTTTTGCTTGTATTCATCGTGCTTATGGGGGCTCAGTTGAGTTTATTTCTTCTTGTTTGTGCCTTCTAGGCTTATGGGGGCCCAGTTAGGTTATAGCTAGGCTTTGAGTGATTCACTTTCTACTTATCATGGTTTCCTAGTTTGGCGTACCATTTTCCATTTTTGTCCTTATTTATTGACTTAGGTTTATATTCTCGCACTTTATTTATTCTTTTACTGTAAATTAACTCAGTCGGCCTATGATGCCTATTGAGTACCCATTGTTTTGGTACTCATACTTCACTTCTGCATTTTTTTCCTGATGCAGATCTGAGTATGAGTTACTTTCATTGATGATATCCTCGGGTTGTGCTGCTGTTCACAGATAGGGTGAGTTTTTAGAGTCCTAAGCTTATCCTCCTCCTTCTACTATTTTTAATAGTCTTATTTATATATTTGGAGACTATGATGTATATTCTGACCGAGTATAGTACTCTTTTAATAGTAGTGGCTCTTGTACTAACCTTACCAGGCTGTGGGGGAATTCATTTTGATATTTTTTTCCTCTTTCCCTATTGTACAACATGCTTTTATATTTATATATCTCTTTTCTCGTGGCTTGTTACTTTAGTTAAACCTTTATTTTTGCATCTTCCATCGTTTAGCCTGTTACTTGTCGTTCCAAGCTAGATTTTGGCTTACCTACTAATGGGTCAAAGTAGGTGCCATAATGACTCGTGAAATTGGGTCGAGATAGTATGGTATCAGAGCCTAGGTTCACCAATATTGTTGGTACAAGAGCAAGTGTCTAGTAGAGTCCCGCAGATCGGTACGATGACGTTTGTATCCTATCTTCGGGAGGCTACATGATATATTTAGGAAAATCTCACCTTTTTGGTTCATTTTCGTGCGTTATGTCAATTTTGGTTTCTAAATTCTTATTTGTTTAAGTCTTCCACAAATGGCTAGGACGCGGGCTATGGCGACCTGGGATAGGGACCTCGAGTCTGCAGCCAGGGCATCGATTAAAGGTCGAGGTAGACCCAGAGGTTGAGGCCAGGCTAGGGAGCCTTCACCAGATTTTATTATTTCTCCCGATCAAAAAGATAGTGCCAGAGGTTCATCCACCACAGCAACAAGTGGCTAGGGGGCATCCTAGGCCCCACCAAGGTTTATATCTTCTTTAGTTCTCTGTGAAGCTTTGGTTTAGCTATTAGGCTTAGTAGGTGGCCAGCCGATAGATGGGGCCCAAACAGCAACCCAGGATGGTCTTGGTTTAGGAGCGCAGCCTGTAGCTGCGGCTTCTAGAGTAAAGGTCCCACCAACATCAGTAGTCCCACAGCCGACAGTAGCCCAGCCAGTTATAAATTTTGAGGAGCACAAGATGATGTGCCCATTTCTGAGAATGGCTCCACCAAGATTTGCAGGGGCCCCAGATGAGGATGCTTTTGAGTTATTGATTAGTTGTGAAGAGAGGTTGCATAATTTGGGCCTGGTATGTAACACCCTGTATACTCCCAACCCTATGTGACGACGTTGAACAATGATTACATAGGTGTCGAGAGCCATACATATGTATTTTGTAATGTTATTGATGAGATAAGTGAATTTGGCCCTCGTATATGTGATTAAACCTTCGTAGGAGGTGTTTTGTGATTTTCGTGAAGCATTTGTGGGGTTCAAAATGAGGCTAAGAGGACCTCTAAACAAAGGGCATTAAGGGTAAGAAGTAAGCTAAAGAATAGGACTTGAAGTATCTAATCAAACCCACGAAGAAAAGTCGAAAAATGGAATTTTTTTGAAAAACTAAGTGTAGGGCGTGCCAGAGGGCGTGACACGCCACTTTGGGCCAAATTTTTGTGCCCAAAGGCAGTAAGCTGGCACGCCCAAGGGCGTGCCACGCTGGTTTTGCCACTTTTTCAAAGTTGGAAATTTTCTTAAGTCCCAAGGGTGCCCGGGGACGTATTGAGCCAATTTTTGCCATGTTTCTTCTACAACCATAAGAACATACATGAAATGAGTGAAGTATTATATTGGTATGATAAAATTATTTGTGAACGAATTTGGCATCAAAATGACGATTTTACCCTTATGATCAAAATAAGCCACACGTGGCTAAAATTGCTTGTTTTTGGAATTGAGGCTACGAGTGTGAATCCCATGAGTGGTAATATTGTCGTAATGCGTATGAAATTAATTAAACATGAGGAATTATTGATTTTATTGGGTTAATTGAATTGGGCTCAAAAAGGGCCCAAAATGTGAAAGAAAACATGGGCTAAGAATGGGTCAAATGACCCATTCTTCCATTGACTAATGCAACACATTGCATTAAATGACAAGAGTGGCTAAGGATGAAAATTAAGGGCCTATATAAAGGGGCAAAAGGCTGATTTTATTCAAGAGAAATACACATGCTTTTTCTATCTTTTTCTAGAGAATTCTCAAGAAAGCTTCTTTGGCTCCCAAAACTCTAAGGCACTTCTTGGAGCAATATCATCATATTTCAAGCTTAGGTAAGTGATTATTATTATGGATTAACATATTATAAGCATCAGAGATTATGTATATCATGTTGGTTATGGTTGGAAGTGTTGGACATGACACTTTTGGTTTTGTGAAAAAGATGTGTTGTCCATGGGATTGTAACTTGAATTATGACTTGTGACTTTGATGAAAGAGCATGGTATGGATAAAATATGAACATGTATGGTGTGATTTTTTTATTAAACTTGTTGTTTTCACATAAGTATAAATTATGAGATTTTGGCCGATATGTGCTATGAGGTGTATTAAGGTGACTTGATGGATTATTTGTGATGTGGTGTGGATAAGAAAGTGTAAAGGAGAAGTGTTGTGGTGAAATGTATTGATTTTCATGTATTGGTCAATGTATGGAATATTGGGGGATTTTTGGGATAATAATTTCATCAATGGTTTTGTCAAGGGAAAATGGCATGTTTAAAGGCAAACATGTAACTCATTGACGTTATATGTATTTGTAAGGTAGTTGGTGGTTAATGTGAATTCCGTTATATATTTGTGTTGTAGAGTGACACATAAAGAAGGAGCGGGACTATTTTATACGCATCTAGGATTGTATATTTGTATTGAGAATACAAGGTATCACCACCACTAGAGATTGGACATATATATAATCTTTCTTCTAAAAAAGGGATTCTTATATATATATTTTGAAAATAGCTGCAAGACCAAAACCAAAAGCCCTTCTTTTATTGTTGTTCCTCCCAGATACAAGAAGAATGCTGCAAGAGGTTACTAATTATGCTATTCCTTCTGTCTTCCCTCACCTCCATCTTCAACTATAAAGCGGTTAAGGTTACTCTGTCTGTATCTTTCTTCGGCAAATAGTATTCACATTGACATTACGCTTGTTCCATCCCAAAATGTGCTAAGGTTTTCTACATCCGGTTATTAATGGTCATTATCATATGTTTCCTACTCATAGATCAATTGTGAATCTCATGTCTCATATTCATGGATATTGTTCCAAAAGCTCAATAAGGTTGTTTTCCAAAGTTCCAAAAGTGATTATGCTCATGTATCTTGTTTATGGATGATTTTCCAATGGTTCCAATGGTGTTATGTTTCCAATAAGGCTATGTTTCCAATAATGTTTATTCACATGTCTTCTATTTTGGTTATGGTTCCAAAGCTTCCAAAAATGCTATGTCAAATGAATGTATCAATCTCGCACAAGTGAATGTACCAATCTCTCACAAGTAAAGGTATCAATCTCTCAAAAGTAAAGAAGTAAAGTAATGCATATGTGGTTAATGATCAAGTATGGGTGGCAGCTTTGGGGGCATAAGCCTAGCTCAAGCTGATCCCAAGATCGGGGGCAGTCCTAGAGGCATAAGCCTAGCTCGGACCGAACCTGATAGGGGGCAGCTCTGGAGGTATAAACCTAGCTCGAGCCGAACCTGATATGTTGATTTATGGGTGGCAGCTCTAGAGGTAAAAACCTAGCTCAAGCCGATCCCAATATATTGATTCTTAGGGTGGCAGCTCTGGAGGCATAAGCCTAGCTCGAGCCGATCCCAACATAACGTTATGTTATGTAAACCCACTGATCAGTCGAGGCCCGGGTATCACAGGTCACAGGCAAATATGAATAATCATAGAAGCAAAGAAAGTAATGGAAGCAATATACATGGTCTCCAAAGTTCAGTATAGTGACTTATCCATATTGATCACTCATTTGTATTTGAGTTTATTGACATGTTTACATATCATACAGTTTCATTGAGCCTTACATACTCAGTACATTCTTCATACTGACCCCTCTTGGGGAACTTACTTTAAATGTTGCAGGTGCAGGCACTAGTAGACTTCCGCAATAGGTTGACAATAATTGCAGATTTTTGGTGAGCCCCAATTGGTTCGGGACTTCCCAATTCACAGTTGTACATTTGTTTTGATGTTATAAATATTGTATAAAGTGGGGATTTGTCCCGACTGTTAGTTGGTCTTGTAAATATATCTGTTAGAGGCTTTTGTAGACATGTGTGGGTTATGAAGGTAACTGATAAATGTCCGTTTTGACTCGATGGCCCCAACGGCCAAGTTTTCTAAATATGTATATAGCACATGTTTCCATGATTATGTTTTCCGCATAGTTGCATAAGGTATAACACAATTCATACGAGGATATGCATACGAAGGTTCATGAGCAAAAATTGGTTCTCTCGGGTCATATCGGCTTCAGGTGCCAGTCCGGCTCGGATGGGATTTCGGGTCGTGACATGTTAGAGTTGCATGGTGTGGACTACACCACTTTTCAATTTAATCGAGTAGCTAGAAAGTGGTGGAGAGTATATCGTGAGTCTAGGTCAGCTGAATCTCCCCCTATGACATGAGCTTAGTTCTTCAAATCTTTCTAGGAGAAGTATATGCCTCGCAGCTTGTGCGAGCATTTGAGGGACCATTTTACAGGTTTGGATCAGGTTTCTATGTTTGTGGTAGAGAACGAGGCGAGTTTCCATGAGTTGTCCAGACATGCCACTATGATTCTTGATCTTAGGCGTAATTATACACCTAAGTGTCATTATCTACGTGCGTTTAACTTAGTTTTGAGGATAACTTAGTGTGTTGATGTGAATATTTAGTGATATTTGTGTAATTGTGTGCTAAGACTAATGTTTAGGTGGTTTATAGTGTAAATGAATCAATATAAGAGTCAAAATAGGCAAAGAAAGATTAGAGATAATCAGTTCAATTGGGCTAAGCTATACTAGTTCTTGTATTGTTTTTATGTGCTTTTTGTATTGTATGGTCTAATGCTTGTGATGAGCTATTTTAGGAGTCTATTGGAGATGCTATATGTGAGAAAGGAAGTTGCACATGAGCTATAAGTGATGATAGAACACGACCAAGCTTGATGTGAACTAAGAGATGAAGCCAGACAAAATTGTGCGTAGTTGAACCACCCTAGGCTGCACGCCGCACCTTCAAGCTTATGCTCTCAGATGTGTACCATAAAACAACTTGAAATTGGTCACTAGTTTTGGTTCTGCTATAGGCTCCGCGATGCGCACCTCTTGAGACCGGGCTAAAGTCGGTGTAAAGTACTAATTTGAGTTGGAAACTTGTGGTACTTGTACCTAATCTCTATGGGACTTGGTTTGGACTACTTGAAGTCTATATAAACACCCCAATATGCATAAAAGAAGGGTGGAACACGTTGGGTCAGTCCACAACACGAAATCAAAACACACACACTCCCAAACCGACTAAAACTTGGTTTCCACTTAGTTTATGTTGAGGGCAAAATGGTCAATGCATATTTTTTGTATGGGGAAGATTATGGAAGAATTTGAGGGCTATATAAACAACACTTAGCCACAATTACAAGCATCTTTGGATCATAAATTAATTGGAGGGAACACAAGGTATCAAGGGCTTTACACTAGGGTTTTTCGTTCTTTACTTTATCGTCTTTGTAGTTTTACCTTATGAACTCATCTTTGGTAATTCTTTGTAAAGCTATGAGTAGATAAACACCCTCTTTCTAGGGTTTAGGCTACAACATGATTGCTTAATTATGGATTTATAGTTTGGTTTATATATTTATCATGTTATGTGATTGTGATTGCGTTCTTGCTTCACTATATTAGAGAGTCATGAACTTTAGGATAAATTCAAGTCTCAAAATAAATTGACCATATGAGTGGAGGGACATAACTAAGAACGTAAAGAGTGTGGATCTTATATTTACTTTGATAAGGGAAGATTTGTGGTTAGGATAGAGATATACCTAATTGCCCTACTTGGTAGCTAGACAGGAAGATAGCTTAATGCATCAAAATTAAAGAACCACATCCCCGCTCAGCGATGTAGTTGTGAGATTAATTCGGGTAGATGACTTAGAGAATGACCATTCCCAAGTTATAATATCAACTCCGTAGATCAACAGTCATGATAAACACCAACACCGGCTAGAAACCATAGTTATGCATGAATGTGTAGTAAGTCTCAACCCTGGAAGCTCTCTATTTATTGTTTACAATCCAAATTTCATACCGTTGTCATTTTTGTTACTTAGTTTATAATTACAAAACTTATACTCTTTTTACAAACTTGCACTTGTTAAATTGATAAGTATTCTTAGAATTGGTGAATAGCTAACTTCAAGTCCCTTAGGTACGACAACCTGGCTATCAAAAATGTCACGTTACTACTTGTTTGACCATGTACGCTTGCGTGTGCGCTTGGACGCAACAAGTTCTTAGTGCAATCGTTAGGTACTTAAGATTAGTAAATTTCTAGTTTTAAGTTTACTCTTTTATTTGATAAGTGCTAACAACTTGGTCTTAGCTACTCATCTTGTAGGTACAGGTCTGTGAAGCTAGTAAGCTGGCAAGGGATAGGATTTGGTCTAACCGGATCCTGAACCTGAGCGTCGCTTACACTGGTTGAGAAGAGAAGCAACACTTCTCTACCCAATACCATAGGTTGAGCGGGATCAACATGTCGAGGTTGTTCCTGAATTCATGGCAGCACCAAGGATAGTGCGTGAAGTGGCAATCCCACTTACAACTAATGTTACCTCCGCCATCCATAAATCGGAACCTGGAGGTAGATATGAGCTAAAACAGAACATGATCCAATTGTTGCACACGAGTGTATAGTTCACTGGTCAGACTCTTGAGGACCCACAAGTCCATCTTCAGAATTTTCTAGAGATTAGCAACACATTTTGTAACACCCCGTACATTTCCGAACCTACGACTACATGTATATTTATGGAAATATGACAACATGAGAGAATTGATAATTTTTGTATTGTAATGTGGGCATTTAATAAGTTTTGAATTATTGGGCCCAAAAATGAAGCCCAAAAATAGCAAGAAGACATTGCCCAATATGGGATTTTTGACCCATTCTTCCAAATTTGGTCCATTTGACCAAATCAACCATGCATTTAATGCCAAGAGATGGATAAGAGTAACTTGAGGTATATATATATATGTATATATATATATATGAGGAATTATTCAATTGATGGGCTCAATTAACAAATTGTCAATGAATTAAAAGAGGCCCAAATATTAGCATGCAAGACATGGCCCAAAAAGGGCATTCTTGACCCATTCTTGACTCATTCTTGCAAAAACAAGACCCTACATTATTATTGGACCAAGTGGTTGGATAAAGAGGGACTTAAAGGGGCTATAAATAGAGCCAAAGATCAGATTTTAATTCATTTTGGACACCATGCCTTTTCTAGAATTTTCTCCACATTTCCACAAACCCTAGGCCTTCATCACTTTGGCCAAGATAATCATCTTGAACACTTTGGTAAGTGATTATGCTTATGATTTAATATATTATGTGCATGAGAGAGTGATTATATGATGTTGGTTATGTTGGTGATGTATTGAGATTCACTATGTGTGTAATATTGTGCTTTTGCTAAATCGGAGGACGATTTTGTCTTGTAACCTTGAACATGGATTTGTGGTCTTGAAGGAAGTGAAACTTATGGATTCAATATTGACATGTGATATATTATTATATTCTTGACTTGTTTTGTCATGGTGTATAACGTTTGAAAGTTCTATTGTGCAATTGGTTACGATTTTGGTGGTGCATTGGCCGTAAAATATAGTTTTGGGTGTTGTATGCGTGTTGTGAGACCATGGCTGATTTTTGGAATGTTATATGATCAAAAATATGTTAAAATAAGTTTGGTTATGATCATGGACCATTCATTGCATAAAAAGACCCCAAAAAGACCATTTCGGACCAAAAAGGGCACCCGCCCTCGCAGACGAAGCACCTGCGGGCGCAGGTGACAACACAGGTGCCTCTGGCTATTGCCAAAGGTCACCTGCGGACGCAGTTCATCCACCTGTGGGCGCAGGTGGCTTAGCGGATCGGCCCAGAACTCCGAATTGCTTGTTTTTGTATCCCTTTGGCCCCCCGAAACCCCTATACCTTTCATGGATGTAATTATCAACTTGTGATGTCGTTTTAATGACCTTAAAGTGTCGTATGAAGGCATGTGGGACTGTATTAAATGTGTATGGTTGTTCATATGTTGTTATGAGGCAAATTGATAAGCGTAAATGTGACGGAATGGAAATGAAAAGGCATAAAGGGTAAGTGTGATGCGAAATGTTATTGTTGTATGAAATCTTGGTCAATGAGTGGAATGTTATGGTAGTGTTGGCATGTTGATGCTATAAATGACATTGTAAGAAGGCGAAATGACGTTCTAAAGTAACTATGTGATTCATGGTCATCTTGTGCACTTGTAAGGTAGTTGGTTGCTAATATAAGCTTCGTTATGTACTTGTGATGTAGAGTGAGGCGTAAGGAAAGAGATGGACTATTGTATTTCCATATAAGCTTGTGTATGCATAGTGAGACGCAAAGGTATGTAAGGTTATTCTTCTATGTCCTTCTGCAGCATATGGTGTTCACATTGCTATAGTACTTATTCGATCCCGAAATGTGCTAAGGTATCCTAAATCCGGTTGTCAATAGTCACTACCATATGTTTCTACTCATTGATCAATTATGAATCTCATGTCTCCTATTCATGGTTCATGTTCCAAAATCCCAATAAGATTATGTTCCAAAAGTTCCAATAGTGGTTATACTCATGTCTATTGTTCATTGATTAGTGTTCCAATGGTCCCGGTGGTGTTATGTTTCAAATAATATTGTGTTTCCAATAATGTTTATTCACATGTCTCTTACTTATTGATTATTGACCCAAAGTTTCATATAAAGTTACGCTTATCAATGTATCAATCTCACACAAGTTAAAGTATCAATCTTGTGAGGTATAATGTATCACTCTCATAACTATGAAAAGGGAATAAGACTGTAAAGAAGTAATGCACACATGGTCACTTTATATTTTATTGAGTATGGATCAATTAAAAGAGTATAAGTTCAAGATGGTACAATCCCAATATTATGTTATGGTATTATTATGACATATATATGACTATGGCCTACTGATCAGCTGGATGTCCGGTTTATGTTATAGCCCACTGATCAGCTGGATGTCCGGTTTATGTTATATGCCACCTATAAGGTGATGAACGGTATTATATTATATGCTACCTATAAGGTGATGTCCGGTATTACATTATATGCCACCTATAAGGTGATGAACGGTATTATATTATATGCCACCTATAAGGTGATGAACGGTATTATATTATATGCCACCTATAAGGTGATGAACGGTATTATATTATATGCCACCTATAAGGTGATGTCCGGTATTATATTATATGCCACCTATAAGGTGATGAACGTTATTATATTATATGCCACCTATAAGGTGATGTCTGGTATTATATTATATGCCACCTATAAGGTGATGAACGGTATTATATTATATGCCACCTATAAGGTGATGTCCGATATTATATTATATGCTACCTATAAGGTGATGATCTCATATGGGTAATAAAGGAAGTAATGTGCAAGTTAGTACACCAATCTCTCAAGAGAAAGGAATTAAGCTATATATGTTGGTTGGGGGCAGAAGTACAGGAAAATCATAGATGTAGGGTGGACACGATTCCAAAGTGGTATTCCGCATTCGGTAGTTGGTTAGTGTTGCTCACATGTTCCTTACTCATTGGTCAATGGTGAATCATATGAATCATGCCTATTGGTTGACTTATGATCATTGGCTAGTATGTTAAAAGTTCTATAAGGTTCTAAGTTATCACATTTCTAGTTGGTGACAGTTGAAATCCACATGTATCGTGTTTAGTGATTATTATCCTAAGATTTCAAAAGTGTTCTATTCCAAGGGGAATCTATAGTATACCAACGAAGGTTGATATAAATATATATATATTGTTATTCATAGGTGTATTATTCTTAGATGAATTACGATCCACTTGTCTCTTATTTATGGGCGGAAGTTCTTAAGTTGTCATTTGTTGTAGATCCTAGGAGAATTATCCCAACAAAAGCGATGAGGTAAAGAGAGCTTGTTTAGGTGAATAGCACTGTTCCAATCATGTTATGAGTCCAAGTTCCAATAGATTTATATACATGTAAATATACCAATCTCTCAAAAGTAATGAATGAAAGAAGTAATGTGAAGTTAATGTATCTATCCCTCACAAGTAAAGATACCAATCTTACAATAGTAAAGATGTGATGTAATGTATATTTGTGTTTCAAGTTTCAAGAATGTTTCTATTATCAAGGTACCACTCATAGTATGAAAGAAAGAGGCATGAAGTAAAGAATAATGAAAGAAAAGGAAGTAATGTTATGCTATGTTGACCCTACTCATAGAAGTAGATGTATGTGATTGCCCACCAAAGAGTGGATGTATGTTGGATGACTAATAATAATAATAATGAGCGTTAAGCAAAGGAAGAATCCATTGAATAAAGGTATTATATGAAAGATACTAGATGACTGATAAGAATATGGTTGAATGATCGAAAATAATAATAGCAAAAGAAAGGTACATGTTTTCACATATAGAGTTTGCTCTTATGATTATTTCCACTGAAGTTCTTATGTATTGATGCAGTTTTCTTACGGCCTTACATACTCAGTACATTCTTCGTACTGACCCCTCTTGGGGACTTACTTTACATGTTGCAGGTGCAGGCACTAGTAGACCTCCATAGTAGGTTGACAGTAATTGCAGATCTTTGGTGAGCCCCAGTTGCTTCGGGACTTTTCGAGTCAAAGTTGTACATTGGTTTTGATGTTGTAAATGTTATGAAATGGTCGTGTATGTATTTAGAGGCTTTTGTAGACATATGTGGGTATATGGATGTAAGACATGTACGTTCAATGCGGCGTGATGGCCCCAACGGCCAAGTTTTATATATGTATATGTATGGCATTTTACATTTCATCAATTACATGAAACAATATGTTATTCATTCGAGGTTATGCATACGAGGGTTCATGAGCAAAGATTGGTTCTCTTGGGCCATATCGGCTTCGGGTGCCAATCACGCCTTGTTAGGATTCGGGGTGTGACACATTCATTCCTGTAGGGGTCTCCACAGATTATGTGAGGTTTACACTTTTCCCATTCTTACTTATGGGAGACGCTAAGAGGTGGTTAAAGAAAGAGCCTGCAAATTCCATAACAATATGGGATGATCTTACAAAAAAGTTCCTCATAAGATTCTTCCCATCTGGTAAGGCTACGAAATTGAGAAGTGAAATCCTTAGCTTCAAGAAAAAGCCCGAGTAGAATTTGTACCAGGCTTAGAAGAGGTTCAAAGGTCTTCTCAGAGATTATCCACATCATCAACAATCCAATGAGGTGTTATCTCACACTTTTGTTGAAAGTATTGACCCACACACAAAGATTCTGGTAGATTTAGCTGCAGCTGGTCAAGCTTTGGAGAAGACACATACTGAGTTGTACACTTTGTTGGACAAAATTGCACAGGGTAATCCAAATTGGCATAGTGATGCCTCCAGAGCTACGATGAAGATGTTTCAAGTACATCAGAAAGCGATGCCATCACAGCATTGACTGCACAAGTGGCTAGTATGCAAAATTAGATGATGATTCAGTTGAATAAATTAAGTATAGATTAGGGCCAAGCTCCATCCAATGTTATGAAACCAGTGCAACAGGTTCAGCAGGCTCAGATTTAATGTTAAGTCTGTAGAGGTAGTGATCATTATGCAGACCTGTGCAGTGCTAATCCAGAATTAGTCAATTTTGTAGGTAATGCTCAGAGAGGTAATCAAGCTTATGGTAACACCTATAATCGAACTTGGCAGACTCAACCCAATTCATCTTGGGGTAATAATATGACACATGGTCAGAATTTTCTACAATAGGCTCAGACCAACAATATAAAGGAGATGTTGAAACAATTCATGGCTGGCCAAGCACAAACACAAGTAAGCTATGTAACACTTGATGAAAATTAAGACAAGATGGCTGTAGACCTGAAAACTCAACAATTTACCACTCAAGCTTCAGAGAAACAGATAATCCAGATTGCTCAGGATTAAAATACAAGACCTCAAGGGGGTTTGCCCAGTGACACAGAGAATCCCAAATAGGTTATGGAAATCACCTTAAGGAGTGGTAGAGACTTGAAAGATGCACCACCAAAGCATAATCATGAGGTGTAAGCAGATTTGATAAGGTAGATACCTGTGAAAAAACAAGTTCCAGAGAAAGTGGTTAAAAAGAAAAAGACTGAAAAGGCTGAGCAAGAATCAAAGAGACTACCACCACCATTCCCTCAAAAACTTAATAAATCAAAAAAGGATACATGTTTTAAGAAGTTACTTTGACACGTTCAGAGAACTTCAAATTAAACTTCCTTTGTTAGATGTTTTACAAGGATTGCCCAAGTATGCTAAGTACTTGAAGGATGTGGTAGCGAACAAACGGAGGCTTGGTGATATTGAGACTATGGCACTTACTGAAGAGTGTAGTTCTGTGGTTATGATTAAGATGCCCAAAAATCTCAATAGTGTAGCATTTTTCGTCTTATTTAGCCGGTTAGGGCCCCTTTTTGGTAGAATCTGGGCCCGTACCCCCTTAGTATAGTGTATTATCATCCTTTAGGACTAGAATTGGTGCTTATAGAATCTTGGTATAGGATTGGAAGGCCCTAGACTAGACTCAGGTAGGTTCTGACTTAGATTCAGTTATTGGGACCCTATAGTGGGCCTCACTTCCCCTTTTTAGATAAAATATTTACAATGAAGCTCCTTTAGGATTAGTTATACTCATGGTTGCTACACTAGGCTATTACTTTGGGTTGGGATTGACTTAGACTTATTATTGGCCTATTTAGCTTTTTTTCCCTGAGTAGAGTATTAACTGACCTTGGGTCGCACCTCTTTGACCTAGTATTCGGGACCCATCTTGGCTTAGCGGATTTAGCCACCCGAGATTGATCTATATGATTATATGGATTGGAGATAGGCTTGAAACCTTTGGATTTTCGCTATTTGGTTATGGTTATGTATATACATTTTAGTTCTGATTCAAGTCTGGCGTATGCTCTATTGCTACGATTTTGAGTTCTGACACGAGACTGGCATCGGTTTATGGTTATGGTTTGCTCCTGATTGAATCATCTATTATGGTTACAGTTTGTTACTTATGAGTTCTGGTTGGAGGCCAACATCCATTTATGACTAAGATTTGGGTGTTCTGGTGTTGATTATGGTTATTACTGGGAGTTCTGGCAGTTGTACTTAGTTCTGATAATGGAAGTTCTATCGGTTGTATATGGATCATTTGACCTCTTGTTACTATCTACTATTTTCGGTTAGAGCCAGGTGTCTGGACTCTTGTTATTATCCATTGGCTCCGGTTCAAGCCCTGTACATATGTATTTTCATTATGGATTTGGGATTGGAAAGTTATTGAGACTTGTTCAGATAAAGGTTATTTATGCTTCTTACCTTAGTTCCTCTTGTTTGCACCCACCGGGCTTATGGGGGCTTGATAGGGTTAATTATTTTCTTGTGTGTGCCTTCTGGATTTATGGGGGCCCAGTTAGGTTATAGCTAGTCCTTTGCTCTTATTTTCAAGTTACTTATTTCCTTATCGCATTGTATAGTTGATATTTACATTTTACCCCTCCCCCCTTTACTGTTGACTTAGCTTACACTCTCGCACTTTATTTATGGTTTTACTATATTTGATCTCAGTCGGCCAATGATGCCTACTGAGTACCCATTGCTTTGGTACTCATGTTGCACTTCTGCATCTTTTTCCTGATGCAGATTTGAGTACGAGCCACTGACGTTGACGTTATCCTCGGGACTTGCTATCGATCCGGAGATGGAGTGAACTTTCTAGAGCCCGGAGCTGATCCTCCTTCCTCTGTTTCAGTTATAGTCTTTTTTATTTCCATGACTACTGTGTATATATATATATTTTGGATACTGTCTAGTACTCTCCATTTTAGTGCTTCCATTCAAGACCCTCTCCCAAATCACCACGTCAAACTCTCTGATGTTTGGGTGAACAACTACTGGAACCTAAGTTCTGTTCCTTTTGAGATCCCTCAAGCCACTATTAACAGCATTAAAGCCTCCTTCTACCCAAATACTAGAGCTATTAAAAACACTATGATATAGAGGTTGACAGGTAATGGTTTCTTTTCTTGTAAGACTGCCTACCAGCACCTTGAAAGCAAAACCAATCGTACCAGAAATCCTACTGCAGGTCACTTCAGTTGGATCTGGAAACTAAACACCCCTCATTAACATCTCTCCTTACTATAGGCATTGCCTCACCAGTGTGGAAGACAATCCCCATATCTTCTATGAGTGCCCTCATTCGAAAGAATTCTGGCTTATTACCATTACCAAAGCCTCTAATAACCAACACTTTTCCATCAACAGCTTTGCTCCTAGTAATTGGGAAAGAACCTGGGCCAAACTCAAGGGCAAAAGCTTTGATAAGCTCATGGATTGGGAATCCCTTCTTCCTTGATGCATGTGGACCATCTGGAAAAACAGGAATCATATCTCCTTCAATAACAAAATGGAAAAACCTGACTTCAATCTAGCATATTCTGAGGCTATTGAATTCTTTTATATCTCCAACAATAGAAGACATCATACCCATCCCATTAGTATCAATGTCAAGTGGGAACCCCCGTCTAGAGAAAGGTTCAAACTGAACACTGGTGGCTCTTGCATTGGAAAACCTGAAAGGGGAAGGATATGTGGAGTAATTAGGGACAACGAAGGGAATTGGGTCCTTGGTTTCAAAAAGGGTATACCAATGGCACCAACAATCAAATGGAGATCCATGCACTACTTGAAGGGCTCAAAATTGTTGATGAAAAAAGGTTGCTTCCTATTGATATCAACATTGACTCCAATGAAGTTATTCTAATGCTTAACAAAGGGAACCTTCACTATAATGTTGTTATTTATGAATGCACGTTGCTGATCCAAAGAATAGGGAGGCCAGGAATCTATCACTGTTACGGGGAACAGAATAGTGTTGCTGATGTAAAGGAGCTAGAGGAGAAGTTTTTGGAAGCAATCTTGGAACTAGTTTCACTAAAGCTTGTAATGCTAACTCTGGGGCAAACCCAAACTCTATTTTTGTTGATACCCGCATCCTAGCATGTACTATGAAGTCTTTTAATTTATTTATGCAATTCCAAATTACCAAAAAACACCTTCGACCAAATCTAATTTTCCAAAAATATCTGAGAATCTACACACTAGTAGGTAAAAGTATGCCAAATTCGGTTGGTGCTTGGTCGATCCACCACCCTTCTCTCTGCTTCTTTCTTCCAACAACGCTGCAACTATCGAGATTATGGCCTCCGGTTCTGACGAATTCGTGAAAGGTCATGTCCACCCTAATGGCGTTGCTGTTCTCACTCTCGATCGTCCTAAAGCTCTCAATGCCATGAACCTTGGTGAATTTCACTTCCTTTATTTGATAATTTGTTACTCCTATTAGAATTCTTGTTACCTTTTTTCCTATTGTTTTTTCTTCCTTTTAACTGGTTTGGAGCTGAAGATCTGGGCTAAATGTTGTGCCATAAATCAAAATCTAAGACTCAAATTTTTCTATTGTTGTCTTGGATCCACAAGTCATCCTTAGGATTGGTATATTCTTTTCTATCCTGTAGTTTGTAGTTTTTCTAAATCAAGCCAAGTTGTCTTTCTGCCAATCATGTATACTGTTTCCTTTGTTCTTGAATTAGAACCTCAATTTATTACTTATTATTTGAATAATAAAAGGGGGTTCCAATGTGTTAATATATAGTGGAGTGCTTAGGGATACTATCAATAGGTTATGTAGAAATTGCTCCCACTCTGAGTCCAAGGTTAGAATCTCATGGAATTCCTTTAGCATTCTCTTCTTTCAAAGGTTTACTTTTTTAAATGGATGTTAATAAACACATTCTAAATGATTTTATAAGCGAAGAAGTTTATGTAAAACAACCCCCTGGTTTTGAACTAAAAGATTTCATTATGTTTTTAAGCTGAAGAAGGCAATTTGTGGACCGTGCTTTGATGAAGGACTAGGTCTTCCTCCCTATTACCCTTTTATAATATGGCTAAAGCACTAGAACAAATTACTCCACACAATAGATGTTATGCAGTAAGCCTGACGATATTTATATATAAAGGCTAGAGAGGGTGCATAGTTGCAATTGATGAATCCCTGATGAGCCTTTCATAACAGGCCTCGTCATACTCACTGCCACAATGGACCCATCAAGCAATCCAATAACCAATTATTACACTTATCATTGGTCTCATGTTTATGGACTATTATCAAGCCCAGAACGCTTAAAATTGATGGACAAACAATACAGGAAGTCAGGAACAAACATTTTTAAAATTGAAAATTCTTTCTAGTCCTTCCGTTTGTTGATTTTATCAATTTCTTTTGAAATTTGGTATGGTTAGCTGTTATTTTTGATGTGCTGGTAGATTGAGCAACTCTTACATTGTGTTTCATTAAAAGAAAAAGAAGAGTGAAGAAAAAGATAGAACTAAGAGCTAGACTGAGCATAAAATAGTAAGCTCTTAATTAAAGACAAAAGGTAGCATTAACTTAGAATTGCTAATGAAAGGTTTTGAAGTTGTTGTGCTGACTTGACGCTTGTTTACCGGCTGGCATAATAAGGTAGGTGTTGGAAATGAAAGGTTTAAATCTTTGAGAAAATGGATGATGATTTCTAGGACAACTATCAGTAGAAGGGAGAACAACTGAGTATTGTTAACTGCCAACAATCACAAACAGAGATGTAACAACTTTTAAAGATGAATTATGGGAATAAAGTTCTTATACATTGCCGAATAAGTCAACTAAATCACCTACTCCCCCCACCCCCCCACCCCCGGAACCCCACCCCACAGATTCTGTTTACACCGAAAGAGGAGCAAACTAAGACAATTCATGCTAATTTTCTAGATAGAAATACTAGTTCCTTCGGAAAACCTTGCATTCCTTTCTAATCTCTCAAGTATATGTATAAGATGAAAAGTAGCACTCATTATGGAAAATTACTACTCCCTCCGTTTCAAAAAGAACGACCCGTTTCCTTTTTTTGGCAACACTTTAATTCCAACTTTCCACGTGACATGTTTGAGATCACAAGATTAAAGGGCATTTTAGTACATTTGACATAACTTTAATTTAAGACCATAAAATTCAAAAGTCTTCTTTATTTTCTTAAACTCTGTGCCAAGTCAAAACATGTCATTCTTTTTAAAACGGAGGGAGTAATAAACAAAAAATCCCATTCCATAAGCTAGAGCCTCAAAGAAAAACACAGTTTTCACAATAAAAAGTTAGATGTTAGCTTATTTTGTTCCACAGAACATTTATCCATGTAGGAGCATGAAGAAACAATAAAGTAATTAATACTTGATTTCTAGAACATGTAGGACTTGAACCTGAAACAGAAATATTTTAGAGACTACAATGGCATGGTGTTATTAAAGAGATAGAAAAAGGTTGGCAACTACAATGGGAGGCAGACTGACATTAATAAACAGTGTTTTGGACAATATACTAACCTATTGCATGTCACTCTACCCTATACCTAAGGTCTTGAAGCAACTGGACAAACATAGAAGCACCTTTCTCTGGAAACTTAACAGTGAAGAGCATAAGTGCCACATTGTAAAATGGCTTAATGTAATTCAGCCAAAGTCACAAGGTGGTCTTGGAATCAGAGATATAGCAAAGCACAACAAGAGTATGCTGGTAAACATGGACAGCAAAGTCACTGGTGCACTAAACACAGTACATTACCTCATGGTGTAGGTCCTTGGAAATTCATTAGCAGCTTATGGGAGGAATTCTCACAGAGCATCGCCTTTAAGATAGGGAATGGGCTACATGTTACGTTCTGGAAGGACAAATGGTTGAACAAGGCCACCCTGATGGATAGTTACCCGTCCCTCTACCAGATAGCCTATTACCCTGACTCAACCATTGCGCGACACTGATCAAGGAATACTTGGGACCTCCAGTTTTGGAGAAACATGAATGACTGGGAGCTGGACAGCCTTTTGAAAATGCTGGGAAGACTGGAAAATTACCCTATGATTTGGGCAGGCTACAGACGCCTTTGTGAGCAAAACAAAATCATAGACTAGTGAGTCTGGAAACTTATTTGGAAGACCAAGCTTCCCACAAAAGTTGAATGTTTCTCATGGACAGCTCTCAGAGAAGCTTGTCTCGCGCAAGACAACCTCTGCAGAAGGAAAATTCAGCTGGTAGACAGATGGTTGCATGTGCTATCAGAATTCAGAATCTGTTGACATTGCCCAGTAGCTACAGACATGTGGTCATGTTTCTATCCATGCTGGGTATAAGCTGGATCATACCTCAAGGCATTAAGGAAGCAGTTGAAGGCTGGAACAGTTGGAAAGTTGGCACAGCCATCAAGAAAGTCTGGAAGATGATCCCTTCTTGTATCTTTTGGGTTCTATTGCAAAAAAGGAATCACAGATGTTTTGATGGAATTTCAACTCGTTCCCATTGTTTGAAAGCTAAAGATCTATTGCACCTATTTAGTTGGAGCAACCTAACCCCTGTAAATAGTGTTGACTCATATCTAGATTTTATCAGTTCACTTTCTTTAACTTAAGCCATATTTTTGCTCCTTTTGGTTAGCTTCCTGGTTAGAATGAAACATATTGTAATGGAGCTAACATTAACATTGGCTACTTTTGTATCCTTGCATCTTCTTGATGCCATCTATGAAACATCTTACTTCATTAAAAAACAAAGATCAAAGCTCATTAGCTTGCTCAAATAAAATGTGTATAAGAACTTAGAACACTAACAACATCTATGACTACGGAAGCGAAAATTTGTACTCTTTTGATGATTTGAAGAAAAAAAACGAGGACATGAATTTGACACAAAAGAGAAGAGTGTCTTTTTTAATGGTGAATGGCTATGCGTTACAAAATGGCCAAATAAATTTTTGCATTCCAATTTTGATCTTAACCATCCTTTTCACTAGTATTTAATTAGTAGTCTGATGTATAGTTTTTCCGATTATGACGGACAGGAGTTAAAGGAGGAAAAGAAGGAAAAATCAGAATAGCAGTATAAATATATACTATTATTTTTCCTCGAAGTATGAGAATTGATATACTACATTTTCATTTAAGCAGTTTGATTTCTGTATACTTCATACTTGATTGATATATGACACAGATATGGACATCAAGTACAAGAATTTCCTGGATGAGTGGGAAACAGACCCAAAGGTCAAGTGTGTTTTGGTTGAGAGTAGCTCTCCTCGTGCCTTTTCAGCAGGTAACAGTAAAAAATCTTTAATTTACTGGATGTATACTGGTGAGTACTTTATTTGGCATATTTGCAGCATCGAGTTCCTAAAGCAGTTTTGTCAGTACATCAGTAATCAATTTTGGTAGAGCCTACAAGTCGTAGTTAGAATGCGTAATTTGTAGGCGTTATTTGACAGGTTCTAGTAATATTTGTGAGTAAACATTCGTTGCTGATGCAGGGATGGATATTAAGGGGGTTGTTGCTGAAATTCAAAAGGACAAAAGTACACCTCTTGTGCAAAAGGTTTTTTCTCACATTATGAGATTTACCCTATAAGTGTACTCAGCATGTCATTATTTTCTGCTTTGTTTGGGAATCCTTGTTAGTCTCTTCTGCTCTGTAGCTTAGTCTTTGTTGTTTGTAGTTTCATTGGATGATATTGTCTTGCTGATTTGCTGTGGCTATGCTGATGCATAACATAACTGTCAGTTATTTTACCTGAACTCAAACTGGACCAAAAAATGGCAGTCAGATATGATTGAGGTCTTTCAGTGTCCCTTTAACATGCACACAATCATAACTATTGTAGCAGAGGTACATACACTAGCTGTGTTTCAAAAAAAACAAATAAGGAAGAATCAGAATACCAGTGTCTTTTCTAGTTTGGTTCTTAATAAGGCGGTATACAAAGCACCCTTGTCTATTTTGCAATTATTAAGAATATTGTTAGAATCAATTAGGGAGATATTGTGTATTGTAATTATGTAGCATTGGTTTCTTTCCTTGTTTAAAATAAATGCATTTACTATTTAACACCCTATAGCTTGGGAGAATAATCAACTGAGAACATTCTTTCATTTCTCTCTCGTTTTCTATTTCACACATGGTATCAGAGCAAGATTAGGGGTAGTCGTTGCGCAATTACCAGCGACTCCCGAGACAGAAAGATTGTCACCGTGCTTTGACGATCAAGTACTGTTTCAGTTGTCCCATATTTTCGTGAGTGCTGTGTATAAAGCAGCACCACCATCAGGTCCATCACCTCCCTGCTATAAAGACCCAGCAAGCTCCGCCGGAGAAGGTGCCTCACGCATTTCACGTACCAGACAGACGAGAGATGGTGAGATCTTAGTCACAATGGAGAGTGTCTGCTGATCTATTAATAATTCAAATAATATAGCTCGTCGGGTTAATGTCTTTAACAATGGAGACCAATGGTGTGGGTAGATTCAAAAGTTTAGAGTTATATAGGCTTTCGTCAATCATCACTGGCAATTCACATCAATATTCATCATTCACCAAGAATCCACAGAAAATTTCTAGCATAGAAGAGTCTTGAAGAAACTTGAACTTAACTGGCAGTAAGCTGACTTGGCTGCCACAGGACATACAGAAGTTTCTCTTCGATGTTCTACCTATTATAATAATGTGATTCATTTAATAATCCTGCATTCTTTATGTAGGTGTAGTTGATGCTTTGTGGTTAGTTCATGGTACTGTTCTTATTTGAGTGATGTCTGTTTCCACAAGTTAATATTTTGTGAATGCAAAACATGTTTTTTCTTCTTCGAAATGTTTGTCCTTTTTAAAACTTGTGGGATTTTCTTTTAGCATGTATCCTTGAGGTTGATAGTTGCACTTAATCATGCTCAACTGGATGATGTGCTTCTTTATGTTCTTAATATATTCTCCTAGGAAAGATGTTTTTGATTTATAACCCTTCGTTTACATATTCATGTGGCGTTGGCAGTATGTGTACATGCGCCCTATGTAAAGTGGGGAAACTCATGCTCTTTCTCACACACATATCCATTTTTGAACCTCTTTAACACCATAATGTGTTAGTGACTTGCTCCACTATTGTTCTTCCACCCGTAGCACCTATATCAGTTCTGCGAGCCTCTGAGTGATGCCTTAATATGTTAATATATGGGTATGTTGAAGTGAACACTGCAGCTCAGTTTGTTAGTCGACCTTTCAGAAAATTGAAATGTGTTCCTTCTTTATTATGTACAGGTATTCACAGCAGAGTATTCTCTGATTTGCAAAATATTTGAGTACAGAAAGCCTTACATCAGCTTCATGGATGGCATAACTATGGGCTTTGGCATTGGATTATCAGGTCATGGTATCTATAGGCTTATCACAGAGGTATTTTCCCCCTTGAATGAGGAGTACTTATTGTTGCAACTATGGTCTCATTTATACCTCTTAATATTTTTCAGAGGACTGTTCTAGCTATGCCAGAAAATGGAATCGGACTATTCCCAGATGTTGGTTTTTCTTATATAGCTGCACATAGTCCTGGCGAAGGGGCAGTTGGTATGCGTTCTCTCTTTCTGCTTAGGAAGCTGCATTAATGAAAGATTAATCAAAACGGACTTGAAGTCTTAGCAACACCTATTACTATCGGAGGGCTTTGCGGCAGGGGAAAAAATGCTTCTCTATCCTGAATGTGCAAAAACTTTCATCTTTCCATCTCCCTTCTTAGCTCACCGGTCAACGACTTTTCCAGTCAAGTTCCCTTATCAGCTTAGTTATGGATTGAAGAGTCCTTTATTTCTGGTGACAAATCATTTGAATTATTAGATGTTAGCGAGGTTTATGATAGAAGGTTTGTCCTTGTCGAGTGCAGTAGAAGATTCATGAGCAAATCAAGATTGATGAGAACAACTTGCAATGGGTCCGTGAAGTTTTGAAAGGAGCTTCAGTTGGAACTGGAACAAATGCAGAAGATGGGGTAGGACAATGCAGGCCTACACATTTAGAGTTTTCCCGAACTTTAACTACTATGGGTGTTATGTGAGAATAGAAACTCTACTAGGCAAAAACCAAATCTGCAGTAATAATCCCAGAAGAGGAATACGATAGGGGATATACCGGCATTACAGAGAAGATTCTAAGATATATGGGAAGGCGTCAAATCCAATATTCCATCTTGCTACAGATCCAAGTGATACATTGAAGCTGCACAGCACGGAATCCTGCTCATGAAGCACAAGGAGTACCAAAGGGGGAGTTTGGAAGTGAACATCTTTCAAAATGTTTCATTGGCCTAAGTTGCTCGGACTTAGGTGTGGGTGTCCGATACGGGTGCGGATCTAGAGGTCGGATCCTTCATGATCTCATTTTTAAGATTCGGGGATATGGATACATGTATGGATCTAGGTGCGGGGATTCGGCTAAAAATAATTCAAATATCTAAAAATAGAGTTATAAGACCTAAATTATGAGATTTTATGCGGAAAACTAGAGGAGAAAATATTGATCAAGAGGAGAATCCTGAAAGGAGATAAAAGGAAAAACAGTAACATAGAAATTTCTATATACAAGGTAAGGTATTCCGTTTTCTTCAATTTCATCTTAGCTCTTGTTTTGATTACAGAAATCATTAAACATGTCCAGACTTTCCCAGTCGATTTTGATCAAAGTACCCAAAATCGGTTGACCAGATTGGGTACGGATCCCGCACCTACACCCACACCCATGTCGTGTCGACACGGGTGCGGCACCGAAAGTGAAGAGTCCGAGTAACTTAGCATTGGCCGCTTCGATGACCCTTTAAATCGAAGTCCCAACTGAGAGGTGATACAAGAATGGTTCGTTAGCAGATGACAGTTCATTGTTATCTCAAAGTCACTCCCATTAATCACAATCGGTTCTTGTTCGATCTCTCCCGTTGAGACAAGAAGCTGTTAGAACAAAGCAGGAGAGTGGTTTTGGAATGGTAGAAATTGTCTGTGGTGTGGTGGTCTACTGGCTCTGTTATGACGAATAAAAATCAGAACAAAGATGGCTCAAAGCTTTTGGTATTGCTCTTCAAGTGTGGTCTGTGAACACTTTTAAGACCATTGGAGATTAGTGCAGTGGTAACCTTAGTATCAGCAAGGATACAAAGCATAAAGTACAGCTATATTGGGCTTGCTTCTGTGTTCGAAGCACTGCTGGAGATCTTCCGGTAACTCTAGATTTTACTCTAGTGATTAGAGCTTCAAAATCTCAATTCTAAATGAAAATCACATTAAACTCAGATCAGCTGGGAAGAATGGCTCCGGCGAGATGGAAAAGGGGGGTCTGATGGAGCAGGTACCTCAATCCAAGGAAACCCCTCAATATTCTCATCTCGTAGGCATGTCAGAGGACACTTGGTCAGCTTTAATTCTGAAATCGACCACCTGTTAACCAACCAGGTAATGCATGCCTCTCAGTTCCTGAGCAAAGCACACAATTTGGGCCATCTTGAGACATGAATCATTACAAAAAGGCACAACAAAAAAAGGCCCAATTGAAGCTGGACGGTCTAATGAAAGAGAAATTAGTCTAGCGGGTCGTCGATCATAAACCAGACTCAAACGCTAACATGTTTAGTATATTACCAACTGAATTCTGCACCAATTCAATTGATGAGCTTCAGATTCATGAACACAGCACCTCCCCTATGCTGCTCTCAGGCCAAAGTTCAGGACTTTGTCCCTCAGATGCTAATGAAGAAAAACATCCCGAAGAATCCCTCAATTACGTCGTCTACCTTCGCTGCGTATGGATTTGGCACCGATAAGCAGCTCAGATACTGAATTCTCCTCTCAAACTGTTTACCGCTAATATGGTATGAGGGGGCTCTAGCATGCAAATGATAGACAGGTCAACAGTAATTGAGAGTTCAAAGTGGACTAGGATTACAATTGGGAAGCCAAGCAAAGCATTCAGGATCAACACAAATCGGTTCAAAGATGAGCTATTAGATATTATTTTAAGAATCACAACGGAAGTAGATTCATCTTCAGCAGCAAAAATCAACACGGAAAATCTGGGAAAGAGGGGAAAAACAAATGGAACGACTAATTTGTGGAGTCAACCATGATCACAAGGGTTCGGATAAATGGGATCAGGGGTAGGCACCTAAGTTGCTTGGAATTGGGTGCGGGTGTCCGATACGGGTGTGGATCTAGAGGTCGGATCCTTCATGATCTCATTTTTAATATTCGGGGATATGGATCCAGGTGCGGGGATTCGGCTAAAAATAATTCAAATAGCCAAAAATAGAGTTATAAGACCTAAATTATGAGATATTAGGTGGAAAACTAGAGGAGAAAATATTGATCAAGAGGAGAATCCTGAAAGGAGATAAAAGGAAAAGCACTAACATAAAATTTTTATATACAAGGTAAGGTGATTTCTTCAATTTCATCTTAGCTCTTGTTTTGATTACATAAATCATTAAATCTGTCCAGACTTTCCCAGTCGATTTTGATCAAAGTACCCAAAATCGATCGACCAGATTGGGTACGGATCCCCCACCCCCACCCCCACCCATGTCGTGACGACATGGGTGCGGCACCGAAAGTGAAGAGTCCGAGTAACTTAGGTAGGCACTACAACTTCTTTTTGGGTGAAGCTAAAAATTTTGAGTTGGAATATGCAGGAGGTGAATTGGTTATCAAAAAATATGCAGGAGGTGAATGACGAAAATAAGCACACTATTAATCATTTATTTGAAGTGGAAGGTTGATTTTATGGGTTAACAAGAAACAAAAGTTGAAGAATGGTCAGCAGCAGTGATTCATTAATTGTGGGCAACAGATTGGCTGACTGGGTTGAAGTGAAATCATGCGGTAGAAGGGATGGGATAATAGTGATGTGAGACAAAAGATAATGGAACAACATAGAAACTCTGCACTGATTCTTTTCCATTTTTTGCATGTAAGAGAGCATTCAGGAGTAGTTCAGATGATGTTTCACCTCACACCAATTCAGAAAGGGAAGAGTTGTGGCTCGAAATAGCAGGTATAAGGGGGTTGTGGGGTGAGCATTAGGTACTGGGGGGGACTTCATTGTAGATTTGAGAGTGAAAGACTCAATTGCAAAAAGAGGTCCAAAGCAATGAGAACCTTCTCCAACACTATCCAAGACTTGTGCATGATAGATCTACCATAACAAGGTGTTTGATAGACCTGGTCCAGAAGTGAAAATTGTATATAGGCATTTAGGATTAACAAATTTGTCATCTCCCTCGAGTGCAATGACTCTTTCAGAGCTATGAAGCGACTAACACTTCCTAAGGTAATCTATGATCACAAACCTATCATTCTTGAGAATAGGGATTGAGATGATAGCCCTCCATATTTCCCATTTGAATTTGAAAATATATGGCTACAATCAGAAGGTTTCTTAGAGAAACTAAAAGATGGCAGCAGGCTACACAGGAAAAATAATTAAAGAAGGATATAAACACCTGGAACTGATAGGGTTTTGGCAAGGTAGAAGCCAAACTAAAACATTAGATTAGCTTTTAGAACTTGAACAGGTAGCAGAAAGGAGCAATCTTACACAGGTTGAAATCACTCAGATGAAGAACCCAAAACTAGATGTGCAGTAACTAGCAAGACTAAGGAGGTCTCTGAGGCAAAAATCAAGGTGCCTATGGCTCAAAGAGGGGGACAAGAAAATTAAGTACTTCCAAAAGATTGCAAACTCTCAAACAGGGAATAATTGCGTTGAAAAACTCCAAGTGGGATTTGAGATCTTTGAGGATAAGGAGATGCCAAAAAAAAAAAAAGATACCATAAACTTCTGTGAGAAGTTCTATACTGAGCAAGAAAACTGGAGGCCTACTGCTAACTTTGAAGACATTGCCACTATCACAATAGAGGAAAGTCTCTATGTGGAGGCAATCTTTGAGGAGTATGAAGTGTTGGCAACTATACAGTCATGTGCACTAGACAAGGCACGTGGACTTGATATATACACAATGACTTTCTATCATAAATTTTGAGTTCATCAACGAAAACATCATGGGAGCACTCAATCATTATCATCAACGTTGCTGGATGGTAAGATCATGCATTGCCTCATTCAATGCTTTGATCCCTAAGAAAAAGAGGGTAATGGAACTCACAAATTATAGGCCAACCGACTTAATTGAAAGTGCATATAAAATTGTAGCCGAAGTCCTAGCAGAGAGGCTCAAGAAAATATTAGGGAAACCGGTCTTAGATTAGCAAAATGCATTTATAAAGAACATACTCGACATTTGGTATGGCTACTCCTTGTCTCCTTGCCTTTACCTTTTGTCATGCCTAAAATCTGTCAAGGCTTCAGCCTGTATGATGGCTTCATCAAGAGTACTATCCTGTCAGTGTTCCAAATCCGTCTTGGCCCAATTTTGCAGCCCATTTATAAAGTGGAACAACATGCCTTCATCTGTGAGGTTGGGAATTTAAAGCATGAGAGTGTTGAATTCCTTCACGTATGCACGTATGCTTCAACTCCTAAAACTTGCGTTTTTCCTCGTGGATCACATTGTTGGGATATAAAGCCCTCTTGAACTCTACTCAAAATTTCTCCTATGTGTTGATGACGCAAAGCCCCTTCACCATCTCGAACTCCTTCCATTTCCACCATAACATAACCATCTCCGAGAGGTACAACATGACGGTGTTGATCTTGTACTCATCACTCTTCACCTTGTTGCACTTGAAATAATTCTCTTCAAATGCCAAAGAAAATTCTCTACCTCTTGTGCATCACGAGGCCTTTGAATATGGGTGGCTTGGGAGCCTCAACCTTGGCCTCTCCCTCTCCCTGCCGGATGTCGCGGACCCTCCAGCTTCTATCTCCCCCTCGAGTGCCTCCATCTTGGCCTTCATGGTCTCAATCGTGCTTAATGCTTCAATGAGCCGACACTCCAAGGAAGTGATGGTTTCCCTCATCTCCAATTCCCCATGCTTGCTCCCCTTCAACTCTTTCCGAATATTGTCATTCTCCTTAAGGGTGAAGTCTTCAAGAGTCTTGAACTTGTCATTCACCTCGTTCCAACGTTTGCCAAAAATCTCCATAATGTGCCTTGCCATGTCAACCCTTGCGATCCACTCTATTCCAGACGTGACGTCTTTGGGCGCCTCTTCCTGTTCGTGGTAACTCGCCTAAAGGTGAGTGGGGTGCCAGCGCTTCGCTTTGTGTTGGGTCGGAGAACACTTCCTCACTCTTCTTATGATTCTTTCTCCCCTTTCGGTGTTTCTCCGCAACATCCTGTCTGATGTTGGTGGTGCTAGCAGCATTAATGCCTCTCTTGTTTGTCATTTCCCTATTATTAATCTTTGCTCTGATACCACGTCACGGACTTAGACTTCCACTAAGCACACCGTGCGGCACTTGACAAATTGCTCACGAATCTTTTACGATCTTGCAAGCTCAAATAAGTCTTTTTAATACTAGATCACTAAGGGAATGCTAATTTGAAGAAAGACAAGAGAATTGCTAAAGAAAACTTTTATATTGCTCAAGACTTGGAAGATTTTGCTTGATGCCTTTACAAATGAATGCCCCTCTATTTATATTCCTCACTTAGGGGCTAATGTGCAAATAATAATTACTACACAAATCCCTACATATTTACAAATAAGCCTCTTTTCTAGAATACTCTACAAGCCTAGAATATTCCAAGGACCTTCTATGCAAATCCATGGAAAATCCCCACATTTCTCTTGAATATTCCGCTAAGGACTATTCTCCTTCCTATGTAAGCCTTCCACATAGGCAACTCTGTGTAATGTGGTGCCTACGTGGCACAGCGACATGGAGGGTCATCACATATATGTGTGGGTGGTTTTTAAAGTGAGATGCTGAGAACTATTATGTGTCCATTATCCTGCAAGTGATATCTGACCGTGCTCCTTTCCCTATTTCCTTCCACAATTTTTTTATTACAGGTTCCTATCTTGGACTGACTGGAAGTAGGATATCAACACCTGCTGATGCACTGTATGTTGGTGTGGGAAGTCACTATGTCCCTTCTGCAAATTTGGGTGCACTGAGAGAGGCTTTCTTGGCAGCTACCTTGTATGTCAGCATTTTCCTCTCTTACAATATGAACCTCAAGATGTGACATGCGCAGATCCTTGGCCTTCAGTCTTTTCTTTCGTCTTATATATGCCGATGGAATTTAATGATGATTTTGCATGTAAATGTTACAAGTATGTTAAAATTTTTCTATCATGACGAGGGATAGCCTTGTGGAAATGGCCTCCAACCCCAAGGGAGTTCGAGCTACGAAGGGAGTAATTAGGAAAAACCGTTGTTGCTGGGTAAGGTTTTTTCTCTTTTTGCAGGGGGGGGGGGGATTTGAAATGACTAAAAAATTCAATGTCATTTCATTCATCTTTGTTTTGTCAATTTATTGATCCTTCAAGATTCCAGAAATTGGGTAAGGTTCTTTGCCCCATGTCGTTGGAAACTATTTTAATGTGTATTTGATTGTTTCTAGTAGTTACTTCATGAGAGCCATCTGGTGTCCTATTGCAGAGGCTCAAGATTAGCGATCCTTGTTCCTTTGGAGTTTGGATAAGTGTTTTTATTGTGGTATTACTACATGACATTCAGTGGTATGCTTGAAGTTTAAAGATGTTATATGACATTTACTTTGAAACAGCTCTCAGGATCCGGATGAAGAGATCAAAGCACTTCTGGCAAAATACACTACTAACCCTGATTCAGAATCCCGTTTGAAGTCTCTTTTACCCAGAATCATTTCAACATTTGGTGGTAACAAGCCAGTTAAAAATATAATAGAGGAGCTCGAAAAGCATCAGCAAAGTGCTGATACTTTGGGTATGCTTGTCCGCTTATCGTTCCATTGATAAATGAATCAGATGCTTTCCAATTTATTCAATGTACAAATCAATACTTGTGGGGCAAGCTTTGTTTTCATTTTCATTTGTTATTCATCTCCTTGACAGTGGCAGAATGGGCCCAGGAAGCTCTGCAAGGGCTAAGCAAGGGGGCTCCCTTTTCTCTCTGCCTCACCCAGCAGTACTTTTCTAGGGTTGCATTTGTATGTGGTAAAAATGAAAATTTGTCGAAGGTGAGCTTTCCTCATGTTGTGCTTTTATTTTATTTTTCTACTATTTTCTTCTTTCTGAAAAAATTTATGGTTCTTTCACTTTTCTTAGATTCTTAAACTTTTCTGTTTCTTTCTCATATTCCACATGCAGCTCCCTGGTGTTATGAGAACTGAATATCGCATTGCTATAAGGTCTGCTCTACGTAATGATTTTACAGAAGGTGTTCGTGCTGTCTTAGTGGACAAGGATCAGGTTCGTTTCTTGTTTCGTAAGCCCATGATAGTGGAATGTGTTAATGTTCCATTGCTTCTCAAGCCTGGTACTTCATTTTCTGATAGGGTGTTCCGTTAGTTAAATTAAGGAAGAGATGAGGAGTAGTCTTCTTCTTGTAGTACTTGATGAGAGTTCGTGTTGCACTTTTTCCTTTCTGATAATGGAAATTATCTTATTAAACACAGTCTACTGTAGTCCGAGTGAAGATTTTCTTATTAAACAGTCTACTGTAGTACGAGTGAAGATTTTCTAGGCTTATAGAGTTAAAAACCTTCAATGTGTTTGCTTTCTGCAGAACCCAAGATGGGATCCATCCAGCTTGGAGGAAGTGAACCTCAATGAAGTGGAAGCTCTCTTTGAACCACTGAGCCCTGTAGTTGAGTTGAATGTTTGAGGTTTGCCAGGATAACTTACTCTTTCCAGCAGTTAGGGAGTCAATTTTTCTTCCTCATCTTTGGATAAATAAGACCATATGATTTCACACGTTTAACATACAAAATGTACGTGAGCGCATTCAGATATTATTTGTCATTTTCGATCTATTGGAATTTTAAGTGCAGCTGGTAGTAAGTTTATATGAATACCGTTTTGAGGTTCCCATTGTTTAAAGATTGTAGGAGGGTGTTTGGCTAGACTTATAAGCTGGTGAAACTACAGTTTTTGGCTTAGCTACATGTTTGGTAAATACCACAAGTCAAAATTTGCCAAAAGCCATAAACTACTTTTAACTAACAAACTCAACTGAGCTCTAATATGCAGCCTATGAACCTCAGCTACTTTCTTGTTAACGTGCGTTGACCTGCAACTTGAATTGGTGGATGTGCATCTGCAAAATATCAACCGTTTAGCTATTCTATTTTATTTTTTTTTCTTTGAATGAAGGAAGATTTTTTCTGTTTTAAATCTTTAAGAACTTTTCAAAGGTTTTCTTAATTTCCCTTTAATTAATTAATTGACGACTCTTGCTTTTCTTGAATTGTTTTTGAAATTTGAATAAGTTTTGAAAATGATTTTAAAGTCAAACCATTTTCCCGCAAAATAAAAAATTATGTAAATATTGTGTTTAGGATGTATTTATAGAGTTCCAAAAAGTTTCGGACGAGTTTGCCCCCTTAAAACGGGATTGGACAAATTTTGCCAAAAATTGCACTACGAAGGGGCCCTAGGAGGGGCAGTAGGTCAATTTTCCAGAACCTTCGTTAAGGCGTTGGGGGAGACCTCTTGCCCTAGGGCGACCCCTCGGGCGGTGCCCCAAGCGTCCCCTTAGTGCAAATTTCACGTTTTCTTCACGTTTTGCTTCGTTTAAACATATATGACTCCTACTAAGACATCAAAAAGCTCAATCATGCTCCAATTTCGTGTAAAATTCATTAATCTTCATCCTACACATCAAGATAGCTAACATAAGTGTAATTCATATAAAATAGGCTCACAATGATACTATAAATAGGTAAAATATGAGGCAAATGATAGTATAAATGCATGACTTAGTCTCACATCAACACCCCATACTTAAACTCTTGCTCGTCCTCGAGTAAGTTGTACACTCATGACTAGACTACTATCACTATACAAATTAAAACAATACTACTCAAGCTAAGGGTGCAACGACTACCATAAATGACAAGTTCTTAATATGACATGCTTCAATCATTCCACATATTTAAAACTCACGAACAACTTCAAGACCACCCAACCTCAAGAACTGACTCTACGATATTAGAAAACACTTATAGATCACCTAGTCAAGAAATCAAACACGTCACCTATCTTTCATCAACTATGTGCCCTACCACACAAGAGTTACCCATATTCATTCACAAGTATACACAATATCTCGTGAATGGCTATAAGAATAGAATAACACTCACTCTCCAAAAGAATTTCACATGCAACATACGATGAACCATAAATTTATCCTTAGTATACTACTACACTAATATAAGAACATCAAACTTAAGATCAAGTAGGAATTTCATGTTGTAATGTAGGCTAAGGAGGGTAGGAACTATTTTGGCCAGAAATAGTGACTATTTTTCCTAAGCACTTTAATACATCACAAATTCTTTCATGTTTTTCACTCATTCTTCAATCAACTAACTTCTTCTTCTACTCTTCTCACCCATATACTTTCTTTGTTTTCCCATCTTATTAAGCAAGTTCACATACCATTAGTAAGGAGCACCCAAATTATCAAAAACACAATTTTTTTTCTTTTCTTTTCTGCATTTTCCACTCCCTACCAACAACATATTAGTTTTTTCACATTTTGCACCGTTAGTCTTTTCTATAGGCTTCACTTAAACTCTTTTCCTATTTGCCATTCTCACTCCTTTTAACTCTTATTTTTCAATTAAAGCGCTTAGGAGTTTTAGATCAAATTAACGGTCAATGAAAGAAAACAATTAAGCTTTATACGTGGCTACCAAAGAATTGGCTAAAGGCTCAAAGGGGCTAACTAGGATCATCCATAGTAGGTAGGTAAATCAAAGGCTGAAAATATGACTAATCAAAGAAACACCTATATCATCTCCTAAACTCAACATTCTTCATTTTGTGTTGAAAACACACATGACAAGTTCTAGACATCCATATGAAAACATGAAATATCAACAAACATCTAACACACATGGCACATGTTCAACTCAAGAAGGATCATGCAAGACTCTCAATCAAGCAAAATACAAGAGTTCAATTTTAAGCCAAAAATCATGTAAGAGTCAAGTAAAAGAGCCTAGGTATCTTAAAAGAGGTCATTCACTTTCCCATCATGCTTTTGAATTCAAAACAAAACTTGCATCATACAGTCAATTATAACACCTAACATGAGAAGCTAGCATCCAATTGGTCCTAATGACTATCTAACACCTAAGGATTAACAAAAACTACTCTAAAAAAAAAGGATAGTCGGTTCAAAGGGCCACCATCGGAAAAGAATCAAAAAGAAAACCCTAGGGGTGGGCAAAGTATGCTCTACTAAAGAACTAAAGAGCTAAAACTAACAAATACTATCCTCACTAAAGATAAAAAGAAAAATCTTTTTGGATTTTTAGACTTTTCATTTTTTTCAAATTTGCTCAACTAAAGCAAGCACTAAACACAAATAAAAAAACTCTAAAATCCTATAACATACTTCACCCTTAACAAATATCAGAAGATATCCCACTCCACACTTAAAGTCATGCTTTGTCCCCAAAGCATCAAATAAGGTAAACCAAAGGGTTAAGAATACTCCCTGAGGCCTTCAAAGCCATAGCTAGCAACATGTTTATCTCAATTATTCCATCAAGGGGTAGATGACACCACACTTAATTTCCAACTATGCTCCTTAGCTTCCAATTTCGAGTACTCAGACTTTTCCAAATCTACACAAACAAAAACAAAAAGTGACACTATAAAACAAAAATAAAAAGTAACAACTACCTCTATTACAACTTGGTTGCTGATAACACTCAATTACACCTAAAAGGTGTGTATAGTCGTTATGAATAAATTTACCCAACTATGGAGTCGGGGTCGATTCCATACGGAGCGAGTAGTCTATTTTTGCCTTTGAGTGTTAGAAGTCACTAGGTGCTTGCAATGGATTAACAACAATAAAATAAATTTGGGGGGGGGGGGAGAGTTATAAAAGACTTTCGAACACTTTTGAACGTTGTTATCAAGTAAAAGAGTTGGATTGCACTAGATGACACTTAGAAGTTGTAATCAATAATAGAGGTAACTTAAAGGTGTGTTATCATGGGTATAGAATCATGCATGGGTGAAAAAAATTTGGCTTAATTCAATTAGAGTTGTGTGTAGGCTAGATTATAGGTATTAATGTCAATTTCTCAATTAGACACCAAATATCACAAGTGGGTTTTCTCGAACCCCAATGTGTGCCATCATAACCAACCTAAATCCTCAATTTAGTAGTATTATCTTTGAGATCTACTATCAAATGATAAAAATCAAGTCATTGTCAACTAATATCCCTTGCCCTTTTCTCCTTTTTCAAGAAAGATAAAAGATTAGAGCATAATTAGAGTTTGCAACCTCCAATTACATATTGAAACACAAAATAAAAATTAAACCAATAATAAATAATCAATTAGAAAGGCAAATAATCACTACTCATGCCTTAATCACAACCCAATCATCACACACCCCTAAGTTGGGGAATTTAGGTAAGCATAATACAAGATTAAGAAATTATACCATGATGTTCATTCAAATCCTCCATTAGATTGAGTATTCCACACCAAATTTATGAATTCCAATGTAGAAAATCATTGTAAAAGATAAAATCCACACTTAAGAATGAGCTTACAATTTCCCAAGTCTCAAAATAGGCAAAAGACAGGGTCTGAAGTAAAAAAAAATAAAATCCTATTTATAGCTGAAGAAAAATGGAGACAAAATATTTACAAAAATGCCACCGTGTCAGTTGGCGTTTTGAGTCGTGTCGCCAAACACTTCGGTGATGCACCGAATATGCACAGTGTCATCGAACTAACTTCAATTCTTATGCTTCAGTGTTTGGTTTTGTTGAGTTTGGCAATGGAACCTCATCATCGCCGAACTCTTCGGTGAGTCGTCGAACTTCAACGTTGCTTGCCAAACTATTATTCTCAAAACCTCATCATACTGCTTACTTTGGAGACATCATCAGTACTTTTGGTGATACGCTAGACAGTTTGGTGAATGCGCCAAACTCGCTTGGTGATGCCACTTCTCATTTTAGATTTTTTTCTCCATCTTTTGCTTTCTTTCCCTTCTTTAAGCACCTTTTGTGATTTTTTGGCTTCAACCCTGAAAATCAAATAAACTAACATTAAAACTAGCTCAAAATGACATTGAGGATATTGAATTCTTACCATATTTAGGCTAAATAATCCGCCAAATGCCGTCTCATCAACACCCCCAACTTAAACTTTGGCTTGTCCTCGAGCAAATCAATGCACACATAACAAAATAACAATGCCTACAAATGGTACTACTTGGGAGCTCAAACACATGCATCTTTGTGAAAATTACTTTGTCCTCATGACTTTGAAAAGCATTGGCACAAGTATCCATGATCAAATACTCAAACTATGAACCACAAGCCTCAAATATTGACTATTCGCTACCAAACCAAGCACATGCTCATAGATATCAACCAAGTTCAATCAATGTGCTCGATGAGTGCAATTAAGTCCCCTCACAACAAGAATATCTTTTTTCTCACAATGCAATCAATTTGATAATCAAGGGATCAACAAAAATCACTCTCGCTCCCAAAGAAGATCATGCACATGAATACCATACCATAGGCTTGCCCATATTTTCCATCTCACCACAATTATACATGCTAAGTCAGAGATAACAAAGATCTTTTGTTGGCTTGTAATGTAGGCAACGGGTAAGGTAGGATAGCATATGGTTCAAATGACACTACTTTCTTGAAGCACTATATGAGACCCTAACTCAATTCTTTCTCAATGTTCACTCAATTTGACATGCTATGGACCATTTATTAAAATTCTTTTGGTTTTGCACTTGCAAACTTCCTTCTCTCATCCTTTTCAAAGCAAAAACAACTTATTTATTTACATTCTAAATTTACAATTTTAACTCTTATTTGTCATTCACTTTTATTTTTTTTTATGTATTCACAAAGGATACTAGGATGAACTAGAGAAGGAAGTAAATGGTCTCACATTCAACAAACTTCCAATCAGGCAATCACAAACCCTACCCAACAATTACTCCACCCCAAACTTAGGCTTTTGGTCTAAGTTGGTTCAAGGCCTCACTTACATGCTTCAAGGCGGTTTTGGTTAAAAAGAGAGTATCATGAGAGGATGAGTTATGGCTTGTAACGTGGTTGTCCAAGAAAGAGGCTACAAGACACAATTTAGGCAAATCTCGCTCACTCAACTCAAAATGGGGAAGGCTATATGGTCAATTTAAAAGGCTCACTTTCGATTGATGGCCTGAGGTCATTTCTCCAATGTCACAATGCTCTATGTTTAGCGATAGACCAAAAAGGGATGTTCTAGATAGGCCCATGACACAAGATCAATACGAAGCCTCACCACACATGACACTCAACTACACACTCGATGCAACACTTTCAATTCCCTAATTGACATACCACATTCATTGCACATATCAAGGAGGGTATTCAAATAGTCAATACAAGATACAAATATTTATAAAAATATATACCCAACCACTTCATCTCAACCAAACAAAATTTAAAAGATGGGCGCATTTTTAAAAAGGTGGGTCAATTCGCAACCGATTTGTGAAATTCAAGTTCCATGCATATGAAAATCTCTACAAGAGTACTCTTTGAGTCAAAGTGTTCTATTGCTAGCACACTTCTACTTAATCAATGAACCAAAAAGAGCTTTATTGATCAACAAACACACAACTAATAACTAAAACACTAAGATATGAGTAGAATGAGTGGAAGGGCTCCTCTGAAATTTGCTAAGCCTGAGGTAGAGTATGGCCCGCAGAAGTAACCTCAATTTGGGCATCAGTACCTGACTCAACTTTAGATATGGTCTATGAGGATGGATCAAGAATCACAACAAGCCCCTGGGTAGAAGCCTCTAGGTTAGTGGCAGGATCAAATGTCTCCTCAGTAGGTTTAGACCCGCTACCACCTATCTGTGAAGTCTCATGCTTCAACCTCACTAGAGTATTAGTCAATATAATGCCCTCAGTAGCCTGTAAATCATTAGAAATTCTAGAAGCTGGGTCAACAAAAACACCTACACTTAAAAACACTAACCGTGCTAGCCTTCGCGTGAACATCAGCTGTACCATCTTGTGGAGGATCAACCCAAAAAATTCTAAGATTTGTGGACCTCAACTGATCCAAATTAGTCCTCATTAAAGTTATCACAGCCTGCATGGCTGCCCAATCCACAATCTGGCTACCCCCACTCTGCTATTGCCTACCCTCTTTAACTGTCGTGCTGAAATCATCCAATCTCTCACCTTAAAGTCACAGAGTCTCTATATAGATCCTTATCTTCTCTTGGGGGGAACTAAACCAACCTTAATGGCCGTCTAAACAATGGTTGGTATCTCAGCCTCCTACTGGGCTGACCTCTGATCTACAACATAATCCAAATTACCCATCTTGAGAATCACAGCCTGAGTCAATGGAGGTCTAGATGGAGCTGAAACCACTGAAGGTCGCAAACTAAAGGTCGCAAACAAAGAGAACTAGGCTATCTCGGTTGTGATGGCTTGATAGAAGAAGTCGTGGAAGGTGGAGTAGTGACAATGAGAGTAGGCAATGTGACTCTATCCTCTAGAGTCTCAACATCGACCACTGAAGATGTATCTACCCTAGCTTTCTTATTCTCATCTTGCTCCCAAAGATATCCTACCTCTATTCTGGTGATATCACAGGCGGAGGTTGAAATATACTCAACATCCTTCTTAGTTCTGAAAGGAACCTTTTCCCTCTGGAAAAGTTTCATGATGAGGCATGGAAATAAGAGAGAAGTGTGCTTTTGCTAAACTTGCATGGCTATCTCTGGCACAATAATCTAGCTAAGGTTCAACCTCTCCTTCTTGATGATATTCTCCAACAAAACTTCCTTTGGATGCCGAATAACTGATTCATTCTAAGAGGGCATGAGATGCTATATATGAAAATCAACCAATACTAGGCTTCCAAGCTGATGTCTTTCTTTTTAATTGGAACCCTCGGTGCAATCCACAGAGGTGTACTGTCGCTAAGTAATAGAGCCAACCACCCTCTAAGGTCATGAAGAGTCTTTTGTACTCTCACGGCAAGGTAATGAGACTCATCATTCTTGCAACCATAAATCCCATTAATTGTTGTTTCATCACATGTTACTTTGACCCCTCAGATGGTAACACTATCCACATTTGTTAAGGATTATTCTTCTTTCTTTTTGGGGGAAGTACTTTACGATAAGCTGTATAAAATTCTTGAACCCAATTTTCAATATAAGGATACTGGGGCTATGTGAAGATATTAAAATCATGATATTTGATAGTCTCCCAAATCTAGGGATATCTATCATACATCCCATACATGGACAAGCTTTACTCCTTAAGTATCGTACGCTGTCCGGGAACCTTGAGTCTATTCAATAATCAGGACCACACTATGGGTTGAGGGTCTATGGCTGCTTTGAAGCATTGTTCATCCCTCTTTCTCTTTGAAGGTGTAACCATATGAGTAGGCATCGACAAATGAATAGAAGTGCTTCCCCCTTTCTCAATTCCATCAGACTCATAGGTGGTCAATTTATACCTCTCAGAGTTTAAGCTACCCTCAGAATTAGACTCCCCATATACCTGAACTAGAGCTTTCTTTTTGGAATAAGAATTATCCAGCTTGGATTTATTTTATACAACCCTTTATGGGTTGTTTTGGCCTAGAATTTTAACCCTTTTTTCTTACGACCCTTAGATTAAGGAGGGACCAGAGTTATGTGCTTTTTTGGGAGCCATACTCAAAATGAAGACATATTTGAGGCTTTGAACTAGGAATAATTGTGACTTCTCAAGCAACTTGTATTGTTCTTAATCATTCTTTTACTTCTGGTGTGCAGAAAAATGCAACAAGTAGCAAACAGGAGAAATTGAGCAAAAATAGAGCAATGACGGCCAATGAGACGTCAACCTTGTAACGACCCATCAACCACCTCGTCAAGCATAAAGAAAATGCTGGATGAGAAATGACTGAGTGACAACCTAAGTGACAAGCCGTCAACCCTGTGATGAGCCGTTACCACAGACCGTCAACCTTAAATAGAAGCTACCTTTTATGGAATGCAAGTGATGACCCATGTTAACGAGATGTCAGACTTGTGATAGGCCGTAACCCTTGCCTTCATGCAAGCCGGGCAAACTCTGAATTTTTATTTTAAATCCAATTTTCCCTGTAGTATAATTAGCTACTACTGGGGATTTTTGCCCCATCTTACATTACATTGAAAAAAATACACTCTTGTATTGAAATTCTTTTGGGTTTTTAGTGATTTGTTTGATTTTGGAATACAAGTTGATTGTGAGTTCATCTATTGAAAGGGTAATCTTCATTTATGTTTTCAACTATTTTACTTTCTTTTAAGATGATGAGAGGCTAAAACCCCACAACTAGGGTTATGGCATCCATGGCAAAATAACATCTCTAGGGTTGATTTATGTTTGAATTTGATTAATTATTGTGTATGTATTGCTAATCTTTTCATCTTAACAAATTTATAATGATTGCAAACATTAGAACAAGCCTTAGGTTTAACTTGCTAAAAATAAGAGGTCAAAACTAGGATAAAGGAATATCAACGAGGATTCAGAGTTTCTAACCTCTGTCTAATGGTTAATGCTATAACAAGATTAACCAACTTGAGGCTAATATCGAGTTTGGTATTATCATTTCTTTAGGTTCAAAGGAATTAAAGTGATAGTCATCCAATTAGGTTGAGAAATGTTTGGCTGCATGTTAGACCTTGATAGCTTTGCATAATTTATATTAAGAGAATCGAATATCGTTATTAACCTGAAAGTGTTACAACGCCATGTGAACACAAGCCTCGTTTGCTTTTTCCATTAATTCATATTCTATAAAATTTGACACTTGTTACTCAAAACAAGTTGGATATTGATTCCAACAAATTTTCTTCAAACCACCCATTTCATGGAAATCATAGTCTAACAGTCATTAAAACCATGAATGACTTAGTGTTCACGATATTCCCTATGGGATTCGATCCCAACCTTCATTTGGTGAACTTGTCTTCGGCCGCTTATGCTATTTTAAAGAGGTGTAATTTGGCCATATCACATACCTGAGTATAGAAGCAAGTAATACAACAAGGTAGAGTTAGAAAAACAAATAGTATAAGGTGGCATCACCAAACTATTTTGGCGGATTTTTGAAGAGTTTGGCGAGCCTTGGGACCATATCCAAACTGAATAGTTTGGGAGGCTTGCCCAAAGAAAAGTTTGGCATAGTCAAACTATTATCTTTGGCAATATGGGGTGCCTTTTGGCGTGTCACTGATGAGTTTAGCATATTGCCAAAGAGCTCAGACTCATCGCCAAAGTGGATCGTCTTTCCCAGTCTCAAATTCAAACCAAAGTTTTGATTTAAAGCTCAATCCCATGACATCAATTTCATATTTTCAAGCATAATACATAATGGGTACTCATACTTCCCCAATTCTTAACACCAATAAGCACAAAATCAAATTTCAACCTAAATCCCCAAATCAATTTAACCCAAAGCCTTACTTTTCAATCAAGATCACAACAATAGTGTTCGAGAAGGGCATGAACAATTTCAACAATTAAAATAAACCCTAGGAATGCTCAATTCAAAGAATCATAATCAACACTATCAATTTTGACTTTTAATTTCACAATTGCATTCGTACGAATCACCAAATACCAAAGAGCAAGACATGGAACTATTAAGCTATGAAACACCTCTTGAAGTTAAGTTAAAATTAACCATGAATCTAACCTTTCAAGAGAATGAATCTATAAATGAGAGATAGTTAGATGAACCTAACTTGTTAGATTTTGCATGCAGTGCAGCGGGGAAATCTTGTTAGCACAAGTAACCGGTGGAGTTAAGGAATCATTGGGGATCACAGTCCTAGTGTATTTATCTTATTGTCTACAAACTCGATATGACCAGCAATTGTTACTAGCACTTTATTTTCACATAAACCCCTAGTTTTATTTACTTCCCAACTATTCCATCCGGTATTCTACTCAAACTTTGATCTATTCCCTGTGGGATCGACCTCAACCTAGTTGGGTTCTATATTTGATTCAGCGACCGCATTATACTTTTTCGAAGGTATATTTTGGGCGACATCAAATTTTGGCGCCGTTGCCGGGGAATACGGTTACGTAGTTGATTATTACTAGTTGGAGTTGATTGGTTGTGTTTTTACATACTTTTGAGGGCATACACCGGTGTATGCCAAATACTAGGAGTCAAGGCAATCCCCCGATTCCACTTTATCTTAAAATCGAAAGGACTCTGAGAGCTAATCGAAGAATGGTGAATACTGAAGGAGTTCAAAATCCCGCAGCTGCGGGAACATTCATAACCAGCCAATTCATCCGGTTAGTCAGGAAACAGCGGGTAAAATTACTGCTCGACTAACACGAGAAGAGAATGCTAGACAAGCTTCTCTTAGACAAGCAGAAAAAGATAATCGAGCTATGCAGGAAGCAGCACAACGTCTAGCTGATGCTAAAGAGCGACAAAGACGACTAAGAGAACAATCGAGACCACATGTTCATGTTTATGATGATCCTGAAGAAGAAGATGTGGCCTATTTTGAGCTAATAAAAACTGGTGCCATCATTCCACCAGAGTTACCTCCGGGCACTAAGTTTGACATTACTAGTGCCATGATCCATCTGCTAAACCTGTAGGGTGTGTTCGCGGGTCTTCTTACTGATAATCCAAACATGCATGTAATGAATTTTGTGGGGGTCTGCACGTCGTACAATCTACCTGGAGTTAACCAAGAGGCGATTCGGTTGAGGTTGTTCCCATTCTCCCTTACAGGAGAAGCCACTTTGTGGTTGGCTGAGCTGCCACGAGTTTCCATCAATACTTGGCAAGAATTGAGAAATCAATTTTTGGAAAGATTTTTCCCACCTTCCAAGATACTGCAGTTGAAAGACAAGATTTCAAACAGCTTCATTCTGAAGCACTCTACGAGACATGGTTGAGGTTCAAGAAGAAGCTGTAGAATGTGCCAAATCACAGGATGAGTGGTACGAATTTACTTGAAATCTTCTACAGGGCGTTGAATGTCAAAACAAAGGCGGTAGCAGATACTATCACAGGTGGAGCATTCATGATTCTGAGATGGGACCAAGCTTCAGAGATAATAGATCGTGTCACTAAGACCAACCGAGGATGGCATACTCGGGAGGCAGATACACCGACTGGCATATATGCTATTGGAGCTTCAGCAGCTTAAAGGACTTTGGATGAATCTGTGGCTCAAGAGGTCGCTTAGTTGAGGACAAAAATTGGTCTTCTGGCTAAACAGATAGCGGCCATAGATGCGAAAAAAGTGCAGGCTGTAGGTGCACAAAGTAAATCAGCTAGATATGATGATAGTGAGTCTGATGAAGAGGTAAAGTACCTAGATCGAGAAGTGGCGGGTTTACGAGCCAAGGGCCAAGGGTCTAATCAAGACTCTTGGAACTCAAGGCAAGGGAATCAAGGTCAGAACCATTATGGAGACAACTACAACAAATCTGGATATAGAGATCGAGAACGAGATCGTGATGGTGATTGGAGGAGGAAAGAGGATTATAGAGAGAAGAATGACCTTTATGTACCACCAGAAAGACGTGATGAGGAGTCTGGAAATTCAAGGATGGAGACTCTTCTTAATAAACTGGTTAAAGGAGCAGAAAGTCAGAAAAATTGCTTGAACGAGATTAGGACTGACATTTCGGGCATAAGTCAGAAAGTGGAGTCTCATTCAACTGCCATTAAACAATTGGAGCAATAATTCAGGCAGATTTCATTAGCACTAAATCAACGTCAGCCAGGCACTCTTCCAAGCAATACCATCCAAAATCCAAAAAATAACAGTCATTGTCTCGCCATTACAACTAGGAGTGGGAAATGCAAGACAGATCCACCTATTCATGCCGACAGTGGTGTGACTAATGAACCAGTGGTTATTGATGTAGAAGCTGAGTTAAAGACAGGTAATTTAAAGAATGACACAGTTCCAAATTATCATGATGATAGAGATAATGCAAAATCTGAAAAGAGGAAGGAAAAAGAGGTACCACAAGTGCTCAAAACTATTCCACGGCCTCCTTCTCCCTATCCTCAAAGATTAAAGAAGAAGGCTGAGGAAGGCAAATACCAGAAGTTCATCACCATGTTGAAGGAGCTGTCAATAAACATCCCTCTTGTAGAGGCATTGGAGCAGATGCCAGGTTATGCAAATTTCATGAAAGACTTAGTGACAAAGAAGAGAACTATCAGTTTTGAGCCAACAGATAACATACATCATTGTTATGCAGTTGCTTCGCATTCCCTAGTTGAAAAGAAGGAGGATCCAGGAGCTTTTACAATTCCTTGTACTATCGGGTCCTACGACTTTGCTAAAGCATTGTGTGATTTGGGTGCTAGCATCAACCTAATGCCATTAGCCGTTTTCAAGCAGTTGGGATTGGGAGCACCAAAACCAACCTCTATGAGACTTCTCATGGACAATAGGACTGTGAAGAAGCCGGTGGGCATTTTGTACGATGTTTTGGTGAAGGTTGCATCTTTCATCTTTCCGGTTGTTTTTGTGATTCTCGATTGTAAAGTTGACTTTGAGGTTCCCATCATATTGGGAAGACCATTCCTTGCCATTAGTCGTGCTTTGGTTGATATGGAAATAGGGCAGCTGAAATTTAGATTGAATGATGAAAAGGTTACTTTCAATGTTTGTCGTTCAATGAAGCAGCCAAGAGATAAGCGGGTGATTTCAATGATAGATGCGGTTGATGATAGTGAGGTTGTTGTAGTCTCTTGAAAAAAGGTTGGGAGTAGAACCTCTGGCTGCCGTGATCATGAATTTTGATGTCAATGGTATTGAAGAATATGATGAGATGGTGGGTGCACTCGCTGGTAAAAGAGCATACACTTATGCTCCAAAGAAACTGGATCTCGATTTGAAGAATAGGGTAACTCCACCAACTCGTCCGTCTATTGAGGAGCCTCCAATTTTAGAGCTTAAGGCTCTTCTGGCCCACCTTCGCTACACATTCTTGGGAGCCAACAATACCTTGCTAGTGATTATTTCTGCAAAATTGGTGTATTGGCAAGTAGAGGATTTGGTTTCAGTATTGAGAAGATTTAAAAGGGCCATTGGTTGGTCCATTGCTGATATCATAGGTATTCCATCCGGCATTTGCACTCACAAAATCCAGCTTGTTCCTGAGTGCATACCTAGAATTGAGCACCAGTGTCGTCTGAACCCACTAATGTAAGAGGTTGTGAAGAAAGAGATCATCAAGTGGTTAGATGCAGGAGTGGTTAAGTGGTTAGATGCAGGAGTGGTTTACCCTATTGCTGATAGCAAGTGGGTGAGCCTAGTTCAGTGTGTGCCAAAAAAGGGAGGAATCACTGTGGTTCCAAACGACAAAAATGATTTAATTCCAATGAGGCCGGTGACTGGATGGAGAGTTTGTATGGATTATCGAAAGCTGAATTCTTGGATTGAGAAAGATCATTTTTCGATGCCCTTCATAGACCAGATGTTAGACTGTCTTACTGGTAGAGGATGATATTGTTTTCTCGATGGCTATTCGGGGTACAATCAGATTTTTATTGCCCCCGAAGACCAAGAGAAGACCACCTTCACTTGTCCATACAGGACATTCGCATTCAAGAGGATGCCTTTCGATTTGTGTAATGCACCGGTCATATTCCAACGCTGCATGATGCCTATTTTCTCCGACATGGTGGGAGACTCGTTTGATGGTTGTTTGGCACACCTTGCCAATGTGGTACAAAGATGCGAGGAGTGCAACTTAGTGCTGAACTGGGAAAAATGTCACTTTATGGTCAATGAGGGTATTGTATTGGGGAATCAAATTTCAAAGAATGACATTGAGGTGGATAAGGCGAAGATTGAAGTAATTGAGAAGCTACCCCCACCTATCTCTATAAAAGGTATTCGAAGTTTCTTAGGTCATGCTGGTTTTTATAGAAGATTCATCAAGGATTTCTCCAAGATTGCACATCCCTTGTGCAAACTTTTAGAGAAAGAGGTGAAGTTTGTGTTTGATGAAGCATGTCTTAAAGCATTTGAGTGTCTTAAGGAGAAGTTGGTTTCAACCCCTATTATTGTGTCACTGGATTGGACTAAGCCTTTTGAGGTTGTGTGCGATTCTATTGGAGTGGCTTTGGGTGAGATCCTTGGCCAAAGACATGAGAAGATATTACATCCGATTTACTACGCTAGCAAAGTGCTTAATCCAGCTCTAAAGAATTACACTATGACTGAACAGGAATTGTTGGCCGTAGGATTCGCTTTTGAGAAATTCAGATCTTACTTGATAGGTACGAAAGTGATTGTGCATACAGACCATGCAACTCTTTGATATCTTATGTCGAAAAAGGATGCTAAGCCAAGACTGATTCAGTGGGTACTTCTGTTGCAAGAATTTGACTTTGAAGTCAAAGATCATAAGGGGACCGAAAATCAAGTGGCTGACCATCTTTCACGCCTTGAGGAGGAAGCCATGCTTAAATTGAAGGATGATCTTGAGATTCAGGATACTTTTCCAGATGAGCAAGTACTAGCAACATCCCAAGACTTAATCCCATGGTTTGCTGATTTTGCCAACTTCTTGGCAAGTGATCTAGTCCCGAAAGATATGTCATATCAGCAGAGAAGGAAATTCATGCATGAGGTAAGAAAATTCTTCTGGGATGCGCTGTATCTGTTCAGGGTATGTGCTGATGGCATAATTCGAAGATGTGTCCCAGAGGTCGAGATGATGAGTATTTTGGAAGCATGTCACTCATCTCCAGTTGGGGGTCATCATGGAGGTGCGCGGATTGCCCATAAAATCTTACAATATGGGTACTACTGGCCCAGTATTTACAAAGATGCTCATGATTATGCTCGCGCTTGTGACCAATGTCAAAGGCAAGGGAGTATTTCACGCAGACACGAACTTCCCATGATAACTATACTTGAGCTTGAATTGTTCGATGTGTGGGGAGTTGACTTTATGGGTCCTTTTGTGAGCTCGCATGGAATGAAATACATCTTGGTAGCCGTTGACTACGTTTCTAAGTGGGTGGAGGCAATTGCGCTTCCTAATAACGAAGAGAGAAGTGTCACAGCTTTCTTAAAAAAGAACATATTCTCACGAATTGGGACACCCCGAGTTATTATTAGTGATGGAGGATCCCACTTTTGCAATCGGCTGTTCAAAGCCCTGCTTGAAAAATATGGTATCAAACATAAGGTGGCAACACCTTACCATCCTCAGACAAGCGGACAGGTTGAGGTGTCAAATCACGAAATCAAGTCTATTTTAGCAAAAGCAGTTAATGCAAATTAGACTAATTGGGCTCGAAGATTGGATGATGCGTTATGGGCATATCGAACTGTTTTCAAAACACCAATTGGTGCATCACCATATCAGTTGGTTTTTGGAAAATCTTGCCATTTGCCTGTTGAATTGGAACATAAGGCTTTGTGGGCGTTGAAGAGGTTGAATTTAGACTAGAGTGAAGCGGCTCAATTGAGACTTGAGCAGATGAATGAGATGGATGAATTTCATCTCCGGGCTTATAATAGTTCAGCATTGTATAAAGAGAAGATGAAATTGTATCATGATCGTCGAATTGAGAACTGAGAGTTTCACCCGGGAGATTTGGTTTTACTGTATAATTCCAAGCTTCGCCTGTTTGCTGGAAAACTAAAATCCAAATATTCAGGCCCATTCACGGTCGTTAGGGTATTCTCACATGGTGCTATTGAGATAAAAAGAGCAGATAATGTTCTATTCAAAGTCAATGGACAGCGTGTTAAGCATTATGTGGGAGTTCTGGAAGAGATAAGAACGATTGAAGAACTTGAACTTGATGAAGTCTGAGTAGTCAAGCTAGCCATGTCGTGCCGCGATGTTAAATCAAGCTCTTTATGGGAGGCAACCCATGGGGTAGTTGGTGAAGTCTGAGTATCCAAGTTAGCCGCGTCGTGCCGCGACATTAAATCAAACACTGATTGGGAGGCAACCCAAGATTTTGTTATGCGGAGATCTGATTATTAAGGAGCAGTTAGCTGAAAATCACAAAATTTATCGGAATTGGTTCAGTATCATCCACGACAAGACTCACGTGACGTGAGTCACACCCACGTCACGTGGTTGGTATCGTTCACCTACGTAAGGACCCACGTGGCATGAGTCTAACCCATGTCACATGGTTTGTATCGTGAAAATCAGAGAACAGATACAACCCCAGGACCTCACCCACACCATGACTCACGTCACGTGAGTCACACCCACGTGACGTGGGTCGTGTCGTGAAATGTAAACTCTGAAGGTACCAAAATCCGACCCGACCCAGTCCCATTTTTCCAAAACAAAATCGGATGCCTTCTCCGTTACCCGATATAAATCTGACCCATTCCCTTATTTCCCCCACTTTCAAAATCCTCTAATTAAAACCCTAATTTCCATTCCTTCTTCTAAAATCCGAATCTCCCATCCACATAAACTCCAAAATACAAACCTCCCATCCCCAAAATTTCCAAAATCCGAAACCTAGACTCTCAAAACTTCAAAAATCCAAACCCTATTACCCCAAAAGTTCAAAAATCCGACCCATTTACACAAGGATCCAACCCACTAACCCAAATACGATCCAAACCCAACCCTTGCACTCAAAAATCCGACCCAAACCAGTTATCATGCCTCCCAAATCCAACCCCAAGAGTGACCACCTTGATGCCTCATCCCGAATTCGCACCAAAAATCCAGATTTACCGACTCGTTTGCGTGATGAACCGACTGAGTCTGAGGAAAGTGGTTCTGTGGAGGAGTTTGACATTATCCATGATGATACTGCTTTGGTACCTCGGGCTACGAGGTTACAGACGCGAGCTCGAGCGGCTGCTCGGGCAGTACTTCAGCCGGCCCCACCACCTGTTGAGCCAGTTGTTCCGGCCGAGTCTTCTGAGTCCGCCCCACAGTTTGAAGAGGGGGAGGATGCTTCTGCGTCAGGTTCGGCTGATGATGCTATGGGTCAGGGTACTTCAATGGCGGAGGCTACAGCTTCTGTTTCCGATTCTGGTGCCTAGAGTGCTCTGACTCCCGCACAGAGTAGGGAGATTCAGCGATGGTGTGTGAAGGGCATGTGTTCCTTTTATGATAAATATGATGAGTTGACTGAGAGGGGTGTGTATCGGAGGAGAATTATAGAGGAGCCCCGATACCCAGTGGAGGAGTTGAGGACACTGCCTGATATTTGGCCTGTCTTTGATAGATATGGTTTGGGTTGGATGGCGCAGCCTTCTGGTCGATATAGCTCGGAGTTAGTCCAAGAGTTTTATGGCTCTTATGCTACGTCGGTTGACTTGAGCACTCCTGTTGGGCAACAATATCTTTTGCAGCCATTTTTGACTCATGTTATGGTTCGTGGTACCCGCGTGGATATTTCGGAGCAGACTATTCAACGCTTCTTATTTGGGGCTGACCATCTATTTTTGACTTCGACTGCTGAATTTGATCATAGGATGGACACTGTCAGAGATAGAGTTAAGATGCGAGATGCGGAGCAAAAATTGGAGCTGCTTAATGGATTGCGGGGTACATAGCTGAAGATGGTGTGGCGGCTAGTTGGGTGACTGGGAAGCTGGACATCAAAAAGTCCACGCTTCATTTTGCTGGTAGATTTTGGTGGTCCGTGGTTATGCATCGGTTGGGTCCAACCAATGCTGACAACTCACTCACATTGGACCGGGCTGTAGTAGTAGCCAGCATCTTGGCTGGTTATGAGATTTATTTTTCGAGGTACATCGTCCAGGAGATCTACGAGCGGCCTTTCAGAGATCAAATGAGTATACCCTTCCCATGCCTGATCTAGGGGCTGTGTGATAGGGCGGGGGTGGCCAGGATACCTGCCCTCGACCATTATATCGAGGTGACCCGCATTGCGGATATTGGACTGATGCAGCAGAGGGGTTCACACCCCATTATTCCACGAGGGTCACAACGTTCTGAGTCATCGGGCGCAGCCTTGTATGAGCCGAGTAGTGCCCCTATGCCTGTTCTCATACCGATTAGGGTACCTGTGACTATTCCTGTATAGACTGAGGGCGCTGGCCCTATTGATGATGAGGTACCCAGTACTAGTGCTCCACCACCTCCTACTGGGATGGTTTCAGTATCAAGGGACTTTTTGCAGCAGTTGATTGACAGGCAGATGGAGATGTTTGAGCGCCAGGCTCACACTGAGACCCATATGGCTAAGTTGGTATCCCAGCTTAAGCCTTGGGTTAGGACCAGTGTAGAGGCTGCGGAGACTAGGGTGGAGGCTCGGATGACTGCGGCGATGGACCAGTTTATGAGGGGATTACATGGGAGGATTGATAGTTTTGAGGCACATATGGCCTCCCGATTGAGTGCTGCACCAGGCCCTGATATGACCGGCTTGACCCAGGTGGTGGCTGTATTGAGAGAGGAGGTTTGGGCATTGCCATCAAGTAGCACTCCTATTATACCACCTATGCCTACCCAGACCTCCGTGCGACCAGCATTTGAGGTTGATTTGTTCTCTGATAAGGAGCCTCAGATGGATAGAGGCAAGAGACCACGCAGTCCGGAGGATTGAGATAACAGTGATGCTGAGTACGAGAGTGATCTACGGAGGGAATTTAAAGCCATCAGGGTGGAGTACCATGCGATCCAAATTAAGGCAGAGCAGAGGGCGCATGGTGCTTCTGCTAGCCAGTCTGTCCCTCCATCAGATTCACCTATGACTGAGCAGTTTGATGATCCCACTGCGGGTGCGCCCACTTTAGGCACTTAGGGCGCCATAGGTACGTTTTCACTCCTTTATATTTGATTGATATCGGTGCATTGAGGGTATTGCACCATGTTTAGTTGGGGGTGGGGGTGTACCACCACTTGGGGTTTTTGGTTGCCATGTTTCTTTTCCCCCGAGTGAGCTATCATAGTAGAACCGACATGTTTAGGATGTTATTGATGATGTTTATGTGTTTCTTGCTAAAATAGGAGAAAAATAAGGGAACTGTAGTGCAGTCCAGTTTTGAAAAACTTTTATGTGTTGTGACTGTTAGGGATACACCCATCCTAAAAATTTCTGTTTTTGAATTGTGTGAATAGCATGCTTGTGTGTGACAGCTGTTAGATCTTGTTATGGCACTAGGATTATAGGCAAATAGCGGTAGCTAGCATTGCATGAACCGGATAGGTAGTAGTTGATAATACAACCCTGTACTATGTGTGTGTGAGGTCACTACTTAGTTAACTGTGTGTGTACGATCCAGAACTTGCCTGGTTAGTCTTGCTGTCATGCCTCGAATCCCAATGAGGCGTGATTGGCACCCGAAGCCGATATGGCCCGAGAGAACCAACCTTTGCTCATGAACATTCGCATACATAACCTCATATAAATCTTATTACACCTTGTGCAACTATGCGGAAGTCATAGACATGAAAATATAAGTCATAGCTATGTATGTAAAACTTTCCGTTTGAGCCATCAAGTCAAAACGACATGTACCTTCACATTTATACACCCACATCCGTCTACAAAAGCCTCTAACAAAATGCATTGACCAAAATGAACTAAAAGTCGGGACAAGTCCCCGCTTTCTACAATATGTACAAAATCAAAACACATGTACAACAGTGACTCGTAGAAGCCCCGAACTAACTGGAGCTCACCAAAGATCTGCAACACTGACAATCTACTGTGGAGGTCTATTAGGACCTGCGCCTGTAGCAAGTAAGGTAAATCCCCCGAGGGGGTCAGTACAAAGAATGTACTGAGTATGTAAGGCTCAAATAAAACTGTAAATTATGAAAAATAAGTCAAGAACTCAAGTTCAAATGCACAACCAATATAGATAAGTCACAATGTAGATGAGTCACTATTCAGTACTTTTGGAATTCATGTACATTACGTTCTTTCTTTCTCTTGCCTTTACTTTACTTTTACATCATTCATAAACTTTCTGGGCCCACATTATGCAGGTGTTCTTTTCACCCCATGGATAACATATCATCGTCATGCAGGTATTCTTTCACCCCATGGATAAGATTATATCGTCATGCGGGTGTTCTTGCACCCCATGGATAAATGGCCATCATCACGCGGGCGTTTGCACCCCATGTATAAACTATCATCATCATGCGGGTATTTGTACCCCATGGATAACACCCATGAACACAATCAATATGCATTACTTTATTCTCACTTCATTTCTTTACTTTTGAGATTGGTACTGCAATCACTTGTGAGAGATTGATACTTTTGATACTCATAACTTTACTAGAAGCTTTGGATTAATAATCAATGAGTGAGAGACATATGAATAACTTGGCAATATAACATTCTTGGAAACATAGCCGTCATGGAAACATAACACTATTGGAACCATTTGGACAATAATCATTGAGCAAGATACATGAGTACATGCATTATTGGAACATTGGAACACAACCTTATTTGAGCTTTAGGAACATTAACCATGAATATGAGACATGAGATTCACCAATGACCAATGAGTAGGAATTATATGACAATGATCATAGATAGCCGAATATGGGATACCTTAGCACATTTCGGGATGAAACAAGCATAATGTCAATGTGACTACTAATTTCCGCAGAAAGATACGGACAAAGTAACCTTACATTCCTTATCCTCCCAATGTAAGTACACAACCAAATATGTGAGCGCAACAATTCCGCTCCTTCTTTATGTTTCACTCTACATCACAAGTACAATGGAACCAACATTAACCACCAACTACCTTACAATTGCATACAATAACAGTAAGTCACATGTTTGGATTTAACATGTTATTTCTTTCTCTACGATACCATTTACGGCATGGTCATATCAATAATACCACAACATGCCCAACATTGACCAAAGTATCATAAACCACTAATATGTCACACCAAGTTCATACTTTCCACCCTTCATCATTACCACATCATAATTATACCATCAATTACTTTACAAATGCATATAATATCAATGAGTTACATGTTTGCTTTTAAACATGCCATTTCCCCTTGACAATACCATTTATGAAATTATCTTAACAAAAATCCCACAATATTCACAACATTGACCAATACATGATAATCAATACATTTCACCACAACACTTCTGCTTTACCCTTTCTTAGCCACACCACATCACAAATAATCCATTAACTTACCATAATACACCTCATAACACATATCGGCCAAAATCCCACAATATACACTTATAGGAAAATAACAAGTTTAATCACAAAATAACACCATACATGTTCATATTTTATCCATACCATGCTTTTTCATCAAAGTCACAAGTCCTAATTCAAGCTTGAATCTCATGGATCACAAATCTTATACAAAAACACCAAATACCATATCCATCATTTCCAAGCATGACCAACTTGATATACATAATATCCCATGCATATAAGATGTCAAAGTACAAGAATAATCACTTACCCAAGCTTAGAAGATGGTGATCTTGTCCAAAAATGCCTTAGGGTTTTTGGGAGTCAAAGAAGTGTTCTTGAGATTTTCTAGAAAAAGATAGAAAAAGCATGTGTGTTTTGCGTCAATAAAATCAGCATTTTACCCCTTTATATAGGCCCTTACTTTTCATCCTTATCCACTCTTGGCATTTAATGCAATGTGTTGCATTAGTCAATGGAAGAATAGGTCATTTGACCCATTCTTGGCCCATGTTTTCTTTCTCATTTTGGGCCCTTTTTGGCCCAATTCACTTAATTCAATAAAATCAATAATTTCTCATGTTTAATTCATTCTATATGCGTTACAACAATATTCCCACTCATGCTATTCATATCCGTAGCCGCGATCCAAAAACCAAGTGATTCTAGCCACGTTTGGCTTATTTTGACCTTAAGGGCAAAACTGTCATTTTGACCCCAAATTCGTTCTCGAGTAATTTTATCATACCAATATAATATTTCATTCATTTCATGTATATACTCGTGGTTGTAGAAGAAACGTGGCAAAAATTGGCTCGGTACGTCCCCGGATACCCTTGGGACTTAGAAATTTCCAACTTTCGAAAAAGTGGAAAAACCAAGGTGGCACGCCCCTGGGCGCGCCAATTTGATGCCAATGGGCTAAAAATTTTATACCATAGTGGTTTGGTACGGTCCCAAACGCGCCCCATACTTAGATTTTTCGAAAATTCCATTTTTCGACTTCTCTTCGCGGGTTTGGTTAGATACTTCAAGTCCTATTCTTTAACTTACCTCTTAACCTTAATATACTTTGTTTAGGGGTCCTCTTAGCCTCGTTTTGAACCCCACAAATGTTCCACGAAAATCATAAAACACCTCCTATGAAGGTTTAATCACATATACGAGGGCCAAATTCAATTATCTCACCAATAGCATTACAAAAGACGTATGTATGGATCTCGACACCTAAGTAAGCATTGCTCAACATTGTCAAGTAGGGTTAGGAAGGTACGGGGTGTTACACTTGCCTAGGTTAGAGGATAGTGATTAGGAAAGGATCATAGGCCGTGTTTGAATAAAGTCCACTTTTAGCCTAAATGCCAAACCAAATGAATAAGTATCCCTTGATCCTGACTTTGAGCCGTAATTGAACTATTTCTTTCATTAGCCTATTCACCTTCCTATTATAATTACAATGAACCTGTATTGGCCCTGGTCCCTCCTTGGACACTGTGTACCTCAACTCAGGCAAATCGCCTAAGTTGAGGGTGGCAATTATAGGGGTGCATAGATTGAGTTGGGTATGAAGAAGAGGTTAATAAAAGAAAAAGGGAAAACAGGTTTGGGTGTGAAATAAACAATAAAAAAAAGAGAAATTGCAAAGAAAGAAAAAAAAAAGAAGAGAAATTGCAAAGAAATTAAAAAAAAAAAGGAAAGTTTTGTTTTGAAAATAAAGTAAATCACACCCAAAATCTGAAAATAAAAGAAAGGAGAATAAGGGAGAAGAAAAATGAGAAAGGTTGGAAGTTGGAGCCAAAAATAGTGTATTGTCAAGGAGGGTTGAGTCACCATACCCATATGCACCATATCCGTCCCTAAGCCTACATTACAAGCCGAGTAAAGTCCTATAGTGATCCTAGTCCAACTGTCCGAAAATGAAGGCATAGAAAATAAGGGCAAGCCTATGGTATTTCATACACACTGTTTTGACTTCTTTGTGAGCGTGAGTGTTTTGGACTCGTCCCTACATTGATATTCATTAGTATACTGTGAGTGCATGGGACTTCTTTGATTGTGAGAGCACATGGGTTGCATTATTAGTTGCTAGTTGTTCGAGAAATGTCAATTGCGTATATGCTTAGTTGTTTGTACATAATCTGGTGCCATCACTTGATCCCTTCTGTGTTATGATACTACGCTGCTTGTATACACACGTTGGTTTTGATTTACAAATAGAAGGGGTCGAAAAAGTTTTGTCAAAGGCAACGAGTAAACTGCCATAGGTCCCTTAGGTTTCTCTTAGTTAAGCATTGTGTATGTGGTCTTTTTGTTTTGTTCGCCTGAGGACATGCAAACGTTCTAAGTTGAGGGTGTTGATGTTTCATGGTTACATGGCACTTTTGATGCTTAAGATAAGGAAAATATGCAATAACTTAGGTGTGTTTTGTTGGTATGATGTGGTTTTTGTCCTACTTTGTAGGAAAACAAGTTTTAAAGGAAAAATGATCAAAAAGGAAGAATCAAGCCTGAGAACGAAGTGTCAGAAGAAGAAAGAACAAGAATCTACACAAGACAGGGACCCACGACACAAGTCACGTGGCGTGACGTGACTGCCACTCACGTGACGTGAGTGGCTGGCATGGGTCTACTACAGAGATTGAAAAAATTGCCTGATTTCTACGGCAGGAGTCACGTGGCATGACTACAACCCACGTGACATGGAAGCATGCCATGATCCAACTTCTGAAGACATCTAATTGAGCCTTATTCCCATGACATCAACCTACATGGCGTGACTTGGTTCCACGACACCAAGTCACGATACCGTGGAATCTGTCGACTCTTTTCTCCTATTTTGTTTTGGATAGGACTTGTTTTGTATCTATAAATACCCCTGTATAGTCCTAGGTGCGAGAGTTAGACATTACATTATTTGGAGAGTTATTTCATACTGTTTCAGAGATATTCTTGGTTTTATAGTCACAAACCCTAATTTGAGTTTTATTGATAATTGAGATTTCGGTTTTTCTTCATTGTCGTGAAATAATAATTATGTTTTCATCTCTGAATTCTTCTTGTGTTCTTACAATTATGAGCAGCTAAACCCATAAACTAGGGTTATGTGAACCATGAGAAATTAACGAAACTGGTTAAGTGCAAAGCAATTTTGTACTGTTGTGAATGCATGTATTGTTGTTTCCTTCGTTGTAATTGCTCTTCTAACGGTTGCAAACGTTAGAAACTCGCCTGTATTCTAGACTTCCTCGAGAGAGAGGTAGAGATTGGGAAAATACGATAACAAAAGAGATTTGAAGCTATCAACCTTCATCTAATAACCGGAGCCTTAGCGGGAATGGTTATCTGAGACCCAGGACAAGGGTTAGTAGTGCGACACTCGGAGACCAAGAGGAAAAGAGTGAAATTCGTCTAATGAAGGTCGAGAGACAGTTAGATGAACCTAACTTGTTAGATTTTGCTTGCAGTACAGCGGGGTAATCTTGTTAGCACAAGTAACTGGTGGAGTTAAGGAATCATTGGGGATCACAGTCCGAGTGTATTTCTCTTATTGTATACAAACTCGATACGACCAGCAATTGTTACTAGCACTTTATATTCACATAAACCCTCCAGTTTTATTTACTTCCCAATTGTTCCATCCGATATTCTACTCAAACTTCGATCTATTCCCTGTGGGATCGACCCCAACCTAGTTGGGTTCTATATTTGGTTCAACGATCTTATTATACTTTTTCGGAGGTATATTTTGGGCGACATCAGCCTGTGCCAAAAATATTTAAGGCCAAAGCTTCCTGGCATGCCACCTGCAGCGCCCCACACTTAATTTTTGATTTCGACTTTTCTTTGCAGATTTGATTGGATCTTTCAAGTCCCAACCTTTTGCTTTCCTCTTATCTGATCCTTTGCTTGGATGTCCCTTAAACCTCACTTTTAACCCCACAAATGCTCCACAAAGTCACAAACACCTACTAATAAAAGTCTAATCACATTTACTAGCACAATTTCAAATGTTCCATCAATAACAATACAAAATACGTACTTATTGCTCTCGAACCTAGGGTAAACATGGTTCAAGGTTGGAAAGTAGGGTTGGGAAGGTACAGGGTGTTACATTCTCCCCCCCTTAGAAATATTCGTCCTCTAATGTTAACAACATCTTTTCACTTACAACAAATGCATCTCTATAGTAACATATATACATATACACATAATGCTCATAGATACTTACTTGTTATTGCTTCGATCCCGCATCTTGATCTTTCTCCTCCATTTGAAATAGATGAGGGTACTTGGACTTCATCATTTCCTCGGTTTCCCATGTGATCTCCTTTACTTGTTGATTTCTCCAAAGTACCTTTACGAAAGCTATGTCTATATTCCTCAACCTATTTACTTGGCGATCTAGAATAGCAATAGGTATCTCCTCATAAGTGAGATCTTCCGTAACTTGGACATCCTCAATGGGAGCAATCCGAGATGGATCTCCTATGCACTTTCGAAGCATCGAAACATGAAACACCGGATGCTCTATGGTGAGTTCTTGGGGTAGTGCCAAATCATACGCAACTTGCCCAAATCTTCTAATAATTTCATATGGCCCTATATATCGGGGACTCAACTTCCCTTTCTTCCCAAATTGCATTACCCCTTTCATCGGTGACACCTTTAAAAATACCCAATCACCTATGGCAAATTTGAGACCTCATCTTCTAACAACAACATAGGACTTATGTCGACTTTGGGCTGTTTGTAGCCGTTGGTGGATTACTTTAACTTTCTCCATAGCTTGGTGAACAAGATCTAGCCCAAGTAGAGCAGTTTCACCCGCTTCAAACCATTCGATTGGTGATCTACATTTCCTTCCGTATAAAGCTTCATAAGGTGCCATTTTAATACTTGAATGATAACTATTGTTGTAAGCAAATTCAATGAGAGGCAAATGGTCATCCCAACTGCCTTGAAAATCTAACGTGCACGCTCGTAGCATATCTTCAAGTGTTTGGATAGTACGTTCTGCTTGTCCATCTGTCTGAGGATGGAAAGCAGTACTTAGATTCACTTGTGTACCCAAACTCTGCTGAAAAGATCTCCAAAAATGCGTAGTAAACGGGGCTCCCCTATTTGATTTAATGGAGATCGGAATCCATGTAATCGCACTATTTCTTTAACATACAACCTTGCATAATCTTCTGCTGTATAGGTGATCCTGACTGGTAAGAAATACGTTGACTTGGTAAGCCTGTCAACTATGACCCATATAGAATCAAATTTTTGCAGTGTACGGGGCAAACCTATGATGAAGTCCATATTAATCATATCCCATTTCCAGACTGGAAGGTTGATACATTGCATGTAACCTCTAGGTTTCTGATGCTCCACTTTAACTTGTTGACAGTTTGGGCATTGCGCTACAAATGCTGCAATGTTCTTCTTAATATTTCCCCACCAATACACTTCTTTTAAAGCATGGTACATTTTGGTAGCTCCCGGATGAACAGAATATCGTGAATAATGCGCCTCTGTCATATTTCTTTTCCTCAGTTCATCTACATCCGGTACACATAATCTAACTTGGCATTGAAGTACTCCTTCTTGTGTAAGATCAAATGCCTGTGTCAAATTCTGTTGTACATTTTCCTTTAGCTGCAATGCTTCTCTTTCACTTCAGCTATTAAGGAGGATTCTGCTGCATTCTACACAACAACTCCATCATCTGAGGATTCGAACTCCCAAGATGGATAACTGATATAAATCTTTGATTATCTTTTGCTTTTCAGTCAACTGGCCACTAGTGCTTTCTACTGCCTTGCGGCTCAATGCATCAGCTACTACATTTGCTTTGCCTGGATGATGAAGAATATCAATATCATAGTCTTTTAAAAGCTCTAACCACCTTCGCTGCCTCAAATTGAGTTCCTTTTGCTTAAAGTGATATTGCAAACTTTGGTGATCCGTATAGATATCAACATGAACTCCATATAAATAATGACGCAATATTTTTAAAGCAAAGACCACCGCTGCTAACTCAAGATCATGTGTGGGATAATTTTTCTCGTGTGGCCGCAACTGTCGTGAGGCATATGCTATGATATTACCATGTTACATCAATACACATCCGAGGCCAACCCCTAAAGCATCACAATACACTACATAACCTTCGGTACCTTCGGGAAGCACTAAAACTGGTGTAGAGGTTAATTTATCTTTCAACCTTTGGAAGCTTTTCTCACACGTATCATTCCACTGAAATTTTACTGCCTTATGAGTAAGCTTTGTTAACAGTGCAGTAATAGAGGAAAAACCTTCCACAAATCTTCGGTAATAACTTGCCAGTCCAAGAAAACTATGAATCTCTGTAGGTGTCGTAGGTCTTTGCCAATTTTTCACTGCTTCGATCTTTTGTGTATCAACCTGTATCCCTTAATCTGACAAAATGTGACCCAAGAATGCAACTGATTTTAACCAAAACTCACACTTAGAGAACTTGGCATACAACTTACGCTCACAGAGAATCTGTAACACCTGCCGTAAGTGATTAGCATGGTCCTCTGGTGATCTTGAATAAACTAGGATGTCATCTATAAATACCATGACGAACACGTCCAGAAATGGCTTAAACACCCTATTCATCAAATCCATGAACACAGCTGGTGCATTTGTTAGTCTAAATGACATAACTAAAAATTCATAAGGCCATACCGTGTTCGGAAAGCTGTCTTAGGTACATCTTCTTCTCTAACTCTGACTTGATGGTAACCCGACCTCAAGTCGATCTTTGAAAAACACTTGGCACCCTGTATCTGATCAAACAAATCATCAATCCGAGGGAGGGGATATTTGTTCTTGATCGTTACCTTATTCAATTGCCGATAGTCAATGCACATTCTCAATGTGCCATCTTTCTTCCATACAAATAATACCGGTGCACCCCATGGGGACATACTAGGCCTGATGAAGCCCTTTTCCAGTAAGTCTTTCAAGTGCTCCTTCAATTCACTCAATTCTGCTGGAGCCATTCTATACGGAGGTATAGGGATAGGCTGAGTGCCTGGACTCACATCGATCCCAAACTTTACTTCCTATTCTAGAGGCAAACCAGGAAGATCCTCTGGAAATGCATCAAGAAACTCATTGACCACTGGAATCGACTGAGGAGTTAGTGGTTTCACTTCAGTATCTTTTACTCGGACTAAGTGACATATGTACCCCTTGGCAATAATTTTACTTTCTTTCAGATAGGAAATAAATTTTCCTCTCGGTGCCCTCACATTACCCTGCCATTCAAGAACATTTTCTTATGGAAAATGAAAACGTACTTTCTTAGCCTGGCAATCCATCGTGGCATAACAAGAAGCCAACCAATCCATACCCATTATGACATCAAAATCCACTATGTCTAATTTAATGAGATCAGCCAATGTATCATGACCACACACAGTTATCACATAATTACGATATAATCTTTTTGCAATAATATATTCACCAACTGGTGTAGATACTTCAATTGACTTAGTTAATAATTCCGGTGTTCTTTCAAATTTTGCAGCAATCAATGGAGTAACATATGACAATGTATAACCCGGATCAATCAATGCATATACATTATACAAAAATATGGATAATGTACCTGTGACGACATCAGGAGAAGCCTCTAAATTTTATCGGTCCACTAGAGCATAAGTACGATTCTGAACTCCACTAGTACTGGCTGCTCCTATGGCACCTTCACCATGACCAACAGACTGTACACCTTGGCCTAAAGAAGGAACCGATGATGATGACACAATGGCTAATCCCGTAGGTAGTTCTATACCACCCATACTCCTTTGGGGACACCCTTTCATCATGTGCCCCGACATACCGCACCAAAAGTAGGCATTCGTCCCTAACAGGCATGTACCTGAATAAGTACACCCGCAGTGCTGAAGAGGAAATCCTGCTGCCTGTGATCCGTGAATTCCACTACTCTGCCCATATTGACCGCCTCTAAACCCTCGGAATTGAGAGTGAGTGCCTGCTGTGGAATAGGAGAATGATGGTCTAGGCGGTCTAGGAAATATCTGAGGCCTAGATTCTCCTTGGGACATCATAGACTGTCCCATAGGTGTAGCTCTTTTGGACTGTCCTCTGTCAGATTCATGTACCCTTCTTCTCTGTCTTTGGTCCTCCATTTTCTGTGCGAAAACCTGAATTCTCGCTATATCCATATCTCTGTTTAAAGTAGCAATAGTGTAGTCCCTTACCAAATATGGCTCCAATCTGTCCACATATCGATGGACCCTGTCTGTCATTGTGGCTACTACATTCGGCGCATATCGAGCCAAAGAATTAAACTGCAAACTGTATTCTCTAACACTCAAATTCCCTTGACGGAGATTTAAGAACTGATCCGCACGAGCCTCTCGGATCTCATAGGGAAGATAGTGATCAAGGAATGTCGCTTTAAATTCTTCCCAATTAGGTGGATTTGCACTGATACCATGAGATTTCTTTCAATCTTCATACCACAATATAGCTTCGCCTTTCAATCTATAGGCCACAAGTTCAACTGTTTCAACACCAGTCACGTGCATAACATTTAGAGCCCTCTGGATTTGATCCACGAAGTCATGTGGATCTTCTTTCGGATCTGACCCAGTGAATATAGGAGGGTCTAATTTCAGAAAGTCCTGTGTCCTGTGACTCGCCACTCTAGCCGCATCATCCTCATTTGTCGTTGAACCAGCTCGTCCTTGACTTTGTGCCGTAACTAACTGAGTCAACATATGCACTACATTTCTTAGATCCTGGTCAGTGGCATTCATTGGTGGTTCTGCGGGTACTTCTCTACCTATTGGCTCTTCCAGAGCTGGAAAAGTAGAAAAAGACCGCGATGTAACTTCAGTGTTAGCTCAACCTTGACTAGCCTTCTCAGGTGTTGATTTACTCATTCCTTCACCAAAAAGCATATCCACTTGCTTACCTTTGCCTCTACCTCTTCTTGTCATTGGCATGTTACTATAAACACGAAAACCAATTCCAATGATCAGATACGATTCCACTTACAACATTGGCTCTATTTCATGATCTAGAAATAAAGAAAAGAAACAACTCCTATATGTCCCGTAGCCTCTCACTTATAAATGTGGTGCACAACACATTCAAAAGCAAGACTCTAATCAGACATGGCTTTGTAGACACCTTTAGGACGACCTGCTCTGATACCACTTTTGTCATGCCCCAAACCCCATTAAGGCGGACTGGCACCCAAAGCCGATAAGGCCCGAGAGAACCAATCCTTGTTCATGTCCATTCATATGCATGCCATAAGAAACACCACCAACACGTATAGAGATATAAGATACCAATAGCGGAAGTCATGGAAACATGTGATATATACATATGTGAAACTTGGCCGCCAGGGCCATCAAGTCAAAATGGACATACATCTGTTACAGTCATATACCCACATACGTCTACAAAAGCCTCTAACAGATGCATATACAAAACCAACTTAAAGTCGGGACAAGTCCCCGCTTTATACACATTTACAATACCAAAACAAATGTACAATTGTGACTCGAAAAGCCCCGAACCAACTAGAGCTCACCAAAGATCTGCAAATAACCGGCAACGTACTGTGGAGGTCTACTGGCACCTGCGCCTTCAGCAAGTAAGGTAAGTCCCCAAAGGGACGTCAGTACGAAGAATGTACTGAGTATTTAAGGCTCATAAGAAACTGTATGATACATAAATACGTCAATGAGCTCAATTACAAATGAATAACCAATATGGATAAGTCACCATTCTGTATGTTGGGAACCATGTATATTGCTTTCATTACTTTCTTTGCTCTTTTACTTCTATGCTTATTCATCATCACTTGTGTCACAATGTACCCGAGCCCCGACTGATCAGTGGGTATTTACATAACATAATATTATGTTGGGATCGGCTCAAGCTAGGATTATGCCTCTAGAGCTACCACCCTTAAATCAATACATCGGGTTCGGATCGAGCTAGGTTATTACCTCTAGAGCTGTCACCCATAAACCAATATATCAGGTTCGGCTCGAGCTAGGTTCTTCCCTCTAGAGCTACCCCCTGTCAGGTTAGGTCCGAGCTAGGCTTATGTCTTTAGGACTAAACCCTAATCCAATAATCTAGGGATTGTCTCAAGCTAGGCTTATGCCTCTAAAACTACCACCCATACTCTTGTAACCAACAACTATGCATTACTTCATTTATTTACTTTTGAGAGATTGATACAATGATAGTCATAACATTATTGGAACTTTGGAACATTAGTCAATGTATATGAGACATGTGAATTACAATTGATCAATGCATAAGGAACATGTGAGATAAATAATTGGTACCCAAAAATAGGATACCTTAAAACATTTCGGATGGAACAAGTACAATGTCAATGTGAATACTATGTGCTGCAGAAGGATACGGATAGAGTAACCTTACATACCTTCACTTCCAAGTATGAATACACAAGCATATATATGAACACAACAGTCCAGCTCCTTCATTACATTTCACTCTACAATACAAGTACATAACGGAGCTTACGTTAACAACCAACTACCTTACAAGTGCATACGACGACAATGAGTTACATGATTGCCTTAACATGTCATTTCCCCCTTGACAATACCATTGATGAAATTATCATCCCAACAATACCACAACATTCCATACATTGACCAATACATCATAAACCAATAGCATGTCACACCAATTTCATACTTTACATCTCTCCATCAACACAACATCACAATTACTCCATCAAGTCACCTCAATACACTTCATAACAACATAACGACAACAATCCCACAAATTATACTTATAGAAAAAATAACAAGTTAATGACCATAACCACACCATACATTTTGATATTTCATCCATACCATGCACTTTCATCACAACCCCAAGTCTCTTTTCAAGTTTAAATCACAAAGATGGCACATCTTTTAGCAAAAAGCAAAAGTGCCCTATTCAACCTTGCCAACATAACCATCATGATCTACACAATCTCTCATGTATAGAATATATTAAATCACAATAATAAACACTTACCCAAGCTTGCAAAGTGATGATCTTGTCCAAAGTGTCCAAAGAAAAATGGTTGCCTTAGGGTTTGGAAAAATAGAGAAATATCTTTTAGAAAAATGTCTAGAAGGGCATGTGTGAGTTTTGGAATAAAATTATGATTTATTTGCCTTTATATAGTCCTTGTGGTCATCCTTAGCCAATTCTTGGCATTTAATGCTATGTTTACTTGGTCAATTGTGAAGAATGGGTCATTTTCCCCTTTGGGCCTTGCATTTTGGGCCTCAAATTGAGCCCATTTACACATGTCAACTTAGCCCACCAAATTCAATGCATAATTCACCATATATATTATGTTTAAATAATTTCATAAATTTCACAACAATATTCAACTCACGAGATTCATGTTCATAGCCTCAATCCCAAGAACAAACAATTCTAGCCACTTATGGCTTAATTGAACATAATTTGATAAAATAATTATGATGATGAATTAACCTCAACTCAGATGCCAAACTTTCTCAAGAGTATCCCTACTATGATAGAGTAACGATACCATAACCCAAGAGTCCTCTTTATAGACTAATAATCATAGAAGAAATTGGGCAAAAAGCACCCCGACACGCTCTCGGGCGCCCCAAAGACTTAGCTGAAATTCCAGCATTTGAAAGGTGTGCAGGGGAGGCCTGGCACACCCTTGGGCGCGCACCTTTTCTACCTGTGCTTAAAATATTTTAGGCCAAAGCGGCCTGGCACGCCACCTGCAGCGCCCCACACTTAATTTTTGATTTCGACTTTTCTTTGCGGATTTGGTTGGATCTTTCAAGTCCCAACCTTTTGCTTGCTTCTTATATTTAAGATCCTTTGCTTGGATGCCCCTTAAACCTCACTTTTCACCCCATAAATGCTTCACAAAGTCACAAACAGCTACGAACAAAAGTCTAATCACATTTACTAGCACAATTTCAAATGTTCCATCAATAACAATACAAAATACGTACTTATTGCTCTCGAACCTAGGGTAAACATGGTTTAAGGTTGGAAAGTAGGGTCGGGAAGGTATGGGGTGTTACACATAGGATACTTGTTATGGGCACAGAATGTTGCTACCCTTGATTATAAGCATGCTAACCATAGTTTGATGATTAAGGATCCTTTTGTATAAGATTTACCATTTGACTTAGTGATTTGGGTGGTATTTCCCCGACTAAGTCCTTTAGTGATATTACGCCCTTATGGATCGTGGTTTATGGTGTTATGGGGTGCTATTAGGTTCATTATGTATTATTGGGCCCGAGGCCATGTTATGATACCAGTTGGACTCCAGGTGAGTCCTTTATCCTTAAAGAGGACATGATTCTAGTTTATAGATGCTTAGGGGCTGATGGGTGTATTGTTTGGATACTGGTGATGGCATGCATACATTTTAGGTGCATTCATGCTCACTTAGTGGTACAATTCCAACCAAATCCTTGATTTTACTATTTTTTTCTAAAAAGAGATTTATTCCCACTTTTCACTTTTAAAATGGGTTCTTTTATTACGGGAATCATACCGCCTTATTTAATGAATGTGAGCTTTTGGAACTAAATATGATGTTTTGGAAATTAGATTGATTTTGGTCTGTGGTTTATCCACTCTTTTATCACTACTATTTACTTTAGTTGAGAGAAATTTTGACCCTTTCTATATTATTACATCGATTTAGTCCCGGACTTGATCTCAGGCAATGGATTTACAGACTTACACTGTTTTTGTCATAGTTTGAGTCCGAGTACTTATTATATTTACATATCTCTCCGGTACTGGATGGAGTAGATTGATTATGATGGTCACTAAAAGTCCTGGTTCTGGACCAGACAGTGTATACAGATATCTCGAGTTCCCGAGGGGCCCCTTCATCCGTGAGCTATAGTGCCGGAGAAGGATGATCACCGTAGGTCCTGCCTTTGCGGGCTATTGAGCTAGAGGAGGTGTATACACTTGTTACGTTATGGTACTTGGGCCGGCTTGGTATTTATGGTTTATGCTGCATTAATTCATTCATGTGCATTGCCTATCGCCAAGATGCTGTTTGGTGCCTGTATCTATCGGTCTTATGGGGGGCCGTATAGGTATAGGTTATGATTGCTGTTTGTTGAGTGCTTCCTTGAACCTTTCAGGCTTATGGGGGCCTAGTTAGGTAATTGTTTTCCCAGACTAGCCAGTTACTTATTTATTGGTTATTATGGTTTGTTTTCGGTAGGATGATTATGGACTGGTACCCGAGATTGGCGGTATATTTCTAATTACCTTCTTTATTATGGCAAATTATATTATTGATAGTTACCTCACAGTTATATATTATGGTTAAGGACCCTGATTAGGCTAATATTAACTTTCCTACTTGGTTATGATCCTTAAGATGTTAGGTGGACTCCTTCAGGATGTTACCTATGATTTAGTCCTATATATATATATATATATATTATTACAGTATATCCCTCTCTTTCCTTATCTATTCATATTGTATATGTATCCTTTGGCCTAGTATTACTACTATATATCCTTCTTTCATTCTTCATTTGTCTATTGGCTGGTGATATACGGTACCACACTTTAGTTCCTGAACACTGTTAGAATAGGATAGTTTATTCTTGTTTCCCTGATAGCATTATCTTGTTTAGTTTCTCGAATAGTTGCCTGTAGTTTACTTTCCTGCTTTTCATATTATTTATTCCTGCATTATTTCTGGAGCTCAGTCGGACGATGCCTACTAAGAACCACTTGTTTGGTACTCATACTGCACTTTTGTAGCCTTCAAATCATAGTACGAGTTATCACCGTTGATGTGTGCATCGTGCGGAGCAGCCATGGATCGTAGATTTATGGTGAGCTCCTGATGCTTGGAGTTGTTCCTACTCTCCTTCTTATTGTTAGACTGATCTCTATGTTGTATTCAGAGACATCTTTGTATCTATATTTATCCTATATTTCACTTGTACTCCTGTTGTATTAGAAGCTCTTATACTGGCTCCACTAAGTTTTGGGGGTGATATTAGTCTTCTTATTTTATTAATTCCACAGTTTTCTTTATTTCTCTTGGTATTCCGTTACTAGCTGTTGCGGGCTATGGGTTATCTTTCCTACTAGTGGGTTAGAGTAGGTGCCATCATGACCTGAGAAATCACGTCATGACAGTATAACACCTCAATTTTCATGACCCTCGGGCTACCAATAAGATAGTTCTTCAAATGTTAGCCATGCACTGTGAATTTTGACTCATGATGGCCCTTCAATTTAATTGCTCCACTAGGTTAAGCTTGCTCCACCTTGAATGGCCCCGACCACTTTAACTTGAGCTTACCCAGGAAGAGATTGAACCTTTAGTTGAATAGCAACACAAAATCCCCAACTCTAAATTCTCGCTTCGATATTCTAGCATCATGCCAACCTTTCATTCACTCCTTGTAGAGAGTGGAGCTTTCGTATGCCCGAAGGTAAAATTCATCGATCTCTTTCAATTTCTCCACTCTTACTTTAGAGGCATCTTCCATCTCATATTAAATTTCTTCAATGACCAAAGGTCTCAATACTTAAGCTCAACTGGTATATGGCAAGCTTTTCCAAACACCAATTGGTAAGTAAACATCCCAATGGGTTTCTTGAAAGCTGTCCGGTATGCCCAAAGTGCATTATCCAATTTACGAGCCCAATCGGTTTGATTCCCATTAACTGTCTTTGCCAAGCTCCCTTTTATCTCCCTATTTGACACGTCTACCTATCCACTAGCTTGGGGGTGGTAAGGTGTAGCAACCTTATGCTTGACTCCGTACTTTCTAGCAAAGCACTAAACACCCTATTATAAAAGTTAGTTCCACGATCGCTAATGATAGCTCGGAGGGTCCCAAACCTTGTGAAGATATGCTTTTTCCAAAAGTTTGTGAAACTCTTGCTCTCATTGTTCGACAATACAACTGCTTCAACCCATTTTGACACATAATCAACAACTATCAAGATGTACTTATTACCATATGAGCCCACAAAGGGGGCCATGAAATCAATACCCCAAACATCAAATAACTCAACCTCAAGAATTTGTTCAAAGGAATTTCATGCCTCCTAGAAATCCCTCCTTGCATTTGGCATTGAGCACATGATCGAACCAAGTCATTGGCGTCTCGATGAAGAGTGGCCCAAAAGAAACCACTTTGAAGGACTTTGGCAGCTGTATTTATTCCACCATGATGTCCTCTAACCAGTGAGGAGTGACAAGCATCCAGAATGGGTTGAATCTCCAACTCGGACACACCTACAAATCACACCACCCGCACATTCCTTAAATAAATAGGGTTCATCCCAATAGTACCTTTTAACATTATGAAGAAACCTTTTGTGTTGGTTTGAGTTTATATCCTTCGTAATAATACCACACATAAAGTAGTTGGCCGAATCAGCGTACCAAGGTAGCATCCCATCTGAAACATCCATGACCATCTTATTGGGGAAGGCCTCCCTAATATCATTCTCTCCAAGTTTCTCACCATTCGACTCAAGTCGGGATAGATGATCCGCGACCTGATTTTCACATCCTCGTCGATTCTTAACCTCAAAATCAAACTCTTGGAGAGTTAAAACCCACCTAATCAACCTTGGTTTGGCCTCTTTATTTGCCATCATATACCTAATAGCAGAATTTTTGGTATGAACCATCACTTTTGTGCCCAATAAGTAAGCTCGAAACTTCTCAAATGCATATACTACTTCTAAGAGCTCTTGTTTAGTTATGGTGTAATTTTTTAGGCGTCATTCAATGTTTTTCTTGCATAGTAGACCGAGTGAAAGAGTTTATTTCTTCATTGCCCAAGCATAACAACTAATGCTATGCCACTAGCATCGTACCTAAGTTTGAATAGTTGAGACCAACTGGGAGGTGTGATGATAGGTACGGTGACAAGGTTGTCCTTCAAACAATTCAAGTCCCTTACACAATTTTCATTGAAGTCAAATTTCACATCCTTTTTAAGGAGCTTACACATTTGGAGAGCAATGTTTAAGAAATCATTTATGAATCTTCTATAAAAGCCCGCATGTCCAATGAAACTCCGTTCCCCTTTAACGAATATAAGAGGGGGTAATTTGGCTATCACTTTAACCTTTGCTTGATCCACATGAAGACCTTCAGGCAAAATCTTGTGGCCAAGAACTATACCCTCCTTTACCATAAAATGACATTTTTCCCAATTGAGGACAAAATTAGTTTCAACACACCATTGTAACACTCTCTCAAGATTTTTAAGCATGCTTCAAATGTATCCCCAACAACCAAGAAGTCATCCAGAAACAACTCCATTGTATCTTCAACCATGTCCGAAAATATTGATAATATACACCTTTGGAATGTAGCGGGAGCATTGCACAGTCCAAAAGGCATACCTTTTAAAGCAAATGTACCATAGGGACAAGTGAACGTTGTATTCTCTTGACGTATTCTCTTGGTCATTGGGGATAGTGTATATTTGATTATAATCGGATTATCCATCTAGGAAGCAATACCATCCTCTTCCCACTAATCGACCAACATTTGGTCCATAAAAGGCATGGGGAAGTGATCCTTCTCGATCCATGAGTTGAGCTTCCTATAATTTATACAAACATTCCATCCAGTAACGGGCCTCAATAGAACTAGTTTATTTTTATCATTTACCATCACTATCATTCCTTCTTTCTGTGGTACACATTGTACCAGACTTACCTACGTGCTATCCAAAATTGGGTAAACAACTCCCGCATCTAACCACTTTATGATCTCTTTTTTGTCAATTTCTTGTATTAGCGTATTTAACCTCCTTTGTTGTTCAATGCTCGGCCGGTACTCGAGTTCTAATTATATCTTGCAAGTGCAAATACATTGGGGAATCTCGATGATGTCTACAAAAGTCCATCCAATTTACTTGATGAATTTCTTCAGTACGGACACTACGACCTCAACTTACTAATCTAGAAAGTCGTATGCAATGATCACGGTCAAAGTGTCCTCTTGTCCTAAAAAGAAATTATGAAGATGAGAAGGGAGAGCCTTTAACTCTAACTTTAGTGGTTCATCAATGAATGGCTTGGCGGATGGACTTTCCTGATTCTTCAAATCGAGATTAAGCTTAATTGGATTTTTGGGATAAGTAACCAACCCAAACAATGAGGCCACTACCTCATCATAGTCATTAACATAATCATGCTCATAATTCAACATCACTAGCGCCAATGACTTTCCTACACTCTCCAATTTTGCTGTGTAAGCCACTACTTCATTAATAGTATCAATCATCGAAATGACTTGAAGGTCACTCAGTTGCTTCATTGATTTGCATATGTTCAAAATCACCACTTCACCATTTACTCTAAACTTCATATCCTATCTTTTGACATCCACCAATGCCCTTTCGGTAGCAAGGAAAGGCCTACCAAAAATGATGGCCACTTCTTAGTCAATCTCACAATCAAGGATAATAGAGTAGGAGGGGAATATAAACTTGTCTACTTTCATCAATACAACATATAAGATTCCAACTGATGTTTTGATGGACTGGTCGGCCATAAGCATCCTCATTATCGTGGGCTTTGTAGGTGCAAGCCCCAACTTCTTAAATATGGGAAAAGGCATTAGATTAATACTTACACCCAAGTCACACAAAACTTTTACAAATTGATACATCCTAATGGTGCAAGGGATTGTGAATTTTCTAGGGTCCTCTTTTTCATGACCAAGTTTCTAAACAATATTACACTACAATAGTGCGAGACTTCGACGATTTCAAAATCCATGCATCTTTTCTTGGTCACTAAATACTTCATAAACTACATGTACCCCAACATATGGAATAACACATCCACTAAAGGGATATTGACGGAGAGGTTTTTGACCATAGAGAGGAACTGTTTGAATTGAGTATCCTCATCCTTGTTCTTTAACCTTTAAATAAATAGAGGCTTGACTTTAGTCAATGGCATAGGAATGGGACAACTTTCCTCTTTCTTCACATTCATATCATCTGCCTTCTTAGTCTCTATCTTCCTATCACAGTAATCTACCACTACCAGAGTATTCATTTTATTTTCATTTGCTTTTGAGCCAACATCATTGGATTTAGAATGTCATCAACCTCCAAAGTTTCCTCTACCCGCTTGAATTTCATATTTTAGGATCATTATTCTCACCATCATTAGAGGATTCATCACCTTCTATTATCTCATCCCGAAGTACTTTTCCTCTCTCATGACAATAGCCATACAATGAGTATTATCCTTTAGATTTACCACCATGTCACTAGGACCACTTTCTGTCTCAAATTAAGTTGGGATGAAATTTGGCCCATTTGAGCCTTAAGTTACTTAATAGTGATCACATCTAATGATACCATTGATGTACATTGGTTTCACAACACTTGTGATGCTTACAACGAAGAAAATATGGAAGACCTTAGGTGTATTTGTGGATATGATGTGTTTGTTTAAGTGTTTTGCAGGAAAAAAGGTCTTGGTAGTGAACGGAAGAAAAAGAGCTAAAAATTGGTTAAGTATTGGCATCTGGTGCCTGGACACAACTTGTTAGATCACACTACGAGTCGTGGTATGACCCGTTCTGGGTACAAATGATTAAGTTCTGAAGATGTACAAATCAAGCATTGGAAATGACTTCACACTATGAGTTATTGGGAGAGGTGATTAGTCATCACCTAACTCATACTGATGAAATATTCCAAAAGTCCAGTAGATGTACAACTCAAAGCCAGTGGCAATGAATCCTCCCTACGTGTTGTCAGGAGAGAGGATGAGTCGTTGTTTGACTCTTCCTGAGCAGATATGGCCAAAATCCTGGAAATTGACAAAGTGAGCTTTAGTGGAAATGATTGACACAATGACTCATCAAAAGTCCCTACAAGCCGTCACAAGGAGGCATTACCAGCCAACAGAAATCCAGTCAACGATCCACTGACCCAACTACCCATTGCCACTGTTGATTCTATTTTCATAGATTGTTTAAGATAGGATTTCTTTTGTGTCTATAAATACTCCTATTAGGTTTTATGTGTAAGGTTGCATAATTTTACCTCTTTTGAATGCATATACTTTTTCTTGAGAGTTGTTAAACATATTTTGAGAGATTAATCATAGTGGAGATTTTCAGTTTTATTGTCACTACTGGAAATTATGGTTATGGCAACGATTCATTTACCGTTGCAATAGATGTTAAAATCATTGTTGTACATCTATGGGGATGGTTGTTCCACCCGCTACAACTGCTCGTGTAACATTAGCTCTAATGCTGTGTTTTCGTCCAACGGTTAAAAAAACCATCGCTATAAGACCCTTTATGGTGACGATTTTAACTCCTAGAGATTTGTGATGGTTTACTGCCGATTGAGACAGTTACAAACCATCCCTGTAGAGATTTATGCAACAATAAGAAACAATCACTGTAGATGCTATTACGACATTTACTTGTAATCCATCTACGTCTGGTGTAACAAATAAGTTTATCTAATGCAATGGTTGTGACCGTTACTACCTAGGCTATAGAAACGATTTTATAATGTTACTGCAATAGTTTTTAAAGCTACTGCAATAGTTTTTATTAGGCTTATAATATATATATATATATATAAATAAATAAAATCACGAGTATAAAACATAACATAAACCGATCATGATTAGCTACTTCATTACCTAAATTACAACCCAAGAACCAAATATTTCTTAACCACTCAAAAAGTGCAACACACACACACACACACACATATATAAATCCATCACTAGTTCATTACAAAAATTACAACCCAATTTTAATAAACACTTGTGAGTCATATATAATATACTAATTAAGGTGAGAATATATATATATATATATATATATATATATATGTATGCGCACATCAACTAAATAATGTGTTGACAAAAACATTACACTACTATTTCAACCTAATTAAGTACAGAATTTGAATTTAATGGGCAATACAACAATACAAATCAGAATCACGGTAAGCAGTATGAAAAAAACGTTACATTACTGTTTCAACCTATGCAAACTTTTTTTTTTTGTATAGAAATCACCCACCCAGAAAAACTACATGTCATGCATATATGTATCAGTCTTTTGATCCCATAATGCTCACAAGTTCTAGCCTACATACACACTAATACCAATATATACCAAGGTGAGATGTGAATTGCATTGTAGTTATGGGAAAGTGGCTTAGAAGAAAGTACCAAGAACAAGAATGCAAATCTCAAATAAAATCCCATATGAATTTTGTTAGGTAATGTTCTTAAGAAATTCTATTGTCTAACCATATTTATGTGAAATTTTGGACATATGTACAATTTTCAATAGCTGAAAAGGAAAGGTATACCAATTAGATTGTTAAAAAGTCCATGATACAAAGATACAACTAGATGAACTTGGAAATTGTTGCACCAACTTTATACTACACGCATGCAAACACATGCGACTTAAGATAAGTGAACTAGAATTTAACCATAGAATATCATAGCAGGCTACTACTCAGAAAATCAATGAACCAAACACATGTGCACATTTAAACTGTCCCTAACTAACTCTATCCATCCATATTCTAATATCTTAAACAGATCAAAATGTCTGTAGAATGGCAGACTATATTGGAGGGGCTAAACCAATACCAAAGACCAATAAAATAAAAAGTTACTAAAGATGTTTTTCATAAGAAAAACTAGTTCTGTCATATTCTTGTTTATTTAAATGGCTGTTAAGAATAATTTTTATACTTATGGACACAAATGAAGTAAAATTTATAGATGACTGATTTAAGCAAGAAGAAAACTATCTTAGAGACAAGTATTCATGGAAACTTAGCTACAAACCAACCATATATTGGTCATTTCCATGTTCACTCATAACTAAAGAAGAAGGACCAAAGTGTCGCAGATGTATGAGACAAGAAAATAATGCAACTCTATCAACTGAACCCTTCCAGTTAACCAAAAAATTAATGTCAAATCTCTAATACCAACCATATCGGAAATAACTCTCATACCAATAAATACTGTATGAAATATTTAAAACATTCTCTGTAATTACAGTATCAACTGAACACTTCCAGTTATCTAATACATTTCTCTCCAGTACCAACCATATCAGAACACATTAACTGAACACTTGTAGTTATCCAAAAAAAATAATTTCAACTACAATAGTCCAACACAGTCTAATAGATAATAAAATGCTATGCCTATTGACACCTGGATATGCAACAATAGATAAGAAGAAAAAGAAAATATAATAAATTCACGAGAGATACATGAGAAGAGGAGGAGAAGAAGAAGAAGAGGAGGAGGAGGAGGAGGAGGAAGAAGAAAAGAGTCATGACAAATAAGTAGTAGTGACATAAACTTTGATTGTTTCTCCCTATCATCGCTGGTGTAGAAGTAAATTCTCTTGGTGAAGGATTGGACAATGCTTCTAGTATGTTAGGATCAATTAATCCTGGGCACTGAATTTGAGCAATAACATCTGCAATAACTTCTTGTCGGATAGTTAACTTTTGTTCTTCGATTTGGCTCTCCATATTTTGCATCCTTCTTGCATTTGTTGCACGACATCATTAGTTGCATTTTGTAATAACTCTCCAGGTCATTTTCTACATTTCCGCACTATTATGGCATTTAGAGCTTTCCCATAGCTACCCCAAGTTATTTATGACTTGCTGGAGCTGGCAGTTCAGTTATCGGGTAGTTCATTTGATTTTTAGAGTAATTCCCTATTTTGAAGTCTTCGCTATTAAAGATTGGGTGTCGGGCCTCAACTTTAAGTAAACGGGCTCGAATTCCAATTCTAACAGTTCTATTAGCTCTGGAATGTTGATTTTAGGCTAGGGGGACCCTTGGTTTGGGTCCTAAGGCTTCCAGACTTGTTTTGGGCTATTGGCTGGATTTTGGTTATAATAGCCCTTGGTTGTGGGACCATATTATATCAAAAGGACCTCAGTTGGGAATTTCAAGGGTGCCATTGAGTTTGGAATGTTGAATTTGGTAGGGTAGCATAGTTCATTTTCGTTCAGAGATTCCAAAATAATCCCAAGGGTCCGATTGGAGTTTTGGCACTTGGCCAAAACTGTTGGTGCAGGACAAAAACCGCCTTCACATTTGCGAGGCCTTGGCCGTGTTTGTAAAGGCTAAGGTTGTATCCTATCACGATCGCGAGACTTTGGTCGCATTCGTTAAGGACAAGTTTATCGGCTATCGCATTTACGAGCTTGTTTTTGAGTTCGCGAAGGGTCTCCACCAGATCAAACTAGAATTCCTCCTTTACGATCGTGGTGGACCAGCCACATTCACAAAGGGTAAGTTGAGTCTTGGTATGATTTCGCAATGGGGTCCCCGCGAGAGCGATGAAGGAACCCTTGGCAATATTTAATATTATGGAACCCGATTTCTCTCCATTTTCCTTAAGTCCCTACACCATATAAACCCTAGAGAACTTATGGATAGTGGATATCAATCATTGGGTATTTGGGGTGAGTTGGAGGCGTGATTGTAGTCATTTTCCCCTTTGATTATTTTGTAAGTTTTCGTTAATTCCCTAGTTAATTCTTCGATTTAAATTCAAATCTCTAGTTTACTTCGTGGTTTGATTTTGGGTTCTTTTTTGCTCGAAATTTACCCATTTTGAGGGTAAATTATTCTTAAACTTAAAGGGACATTTTGATGGTTTCAAAGTTGTGATTCTACAAGCAGACCCCATATGGGATTTTTAGCTTGATTTTAGACCTGAAACATTTATATAAAATATGGGTATTATCATTCTCGTATTAATGCATAGATTATTATTTTGATAGCGTGGCATTGTGCGGAGGCTTCTTATAAGGGAAAAGTTCCGATTTAGTGGACTTTTCGAGCTTCTTCGGTGTCTGGGTAGGCTAGGCTTACCTTCATCATAGGTTGAGCTTTATTGTGGTATTAGTATAGTAATATACCAAATTTGGGTTGGGAGTTACGGTATGGTTTCATGTTTAGTGAATCTTGGATTATTTAGCCGATTAGAGAGCCATTTTAGGTAGAATTGACCCATTTCCCTTCTCTTTGAGTTAAATTTTTGTCTTAGTACTAGTTCAGACCTATTTAACACCTTATAATGGAACTTTGAAGCCTTAGTTTAGTTCTAGGTAGAAATTGCCTTAGTATGGACTTTCAGGGTTAGTAACAGGCCCCGTTGGCCCTCTTTTAGGTCAAATATCCTAATTAAGTCCTTGTAGACCTTCTTTCGTCCTCTTTTATTCAATCTTGAACCATAGGATGACTTATATACCTTTTAATCCCTTGGCTAGACTTATTATCTAGTATTTACTTTTGGTATTTACTATTCACATATGATATTAAAGTTTTGGTTCGAGTCTCGCATTTACTATTCACTTATGATGCTATAGTTCCAGGTCAATTCTGGCGGTTATGGTACAAAGGGATTCTTAGATATGATTTTGGTTGTCACTTCCTTTATGTTTACTACTATTAGTGACTCTTCTTTGATTGTACCCATCGGGCTTATGGGGGCTCGATTGGGTTAATCCTCTCTTGTTTATGCCTTCTGGGCTTATGGGGGCCCAACTAGACTGTAGTTAGCTTGTATTCTTTTAGAATTGTTTATCTTATTTACTTATCATTTGTCCGTCGGAGCATTATTTCAGGTTTTCTCCTTTACCCCTGAGTGCAGTTTACCTTCTCGCATCTTATCATGATTTTATTATGATTTAGCTCTCGGTCGATGATGTATATTGAGTACCTATTGTTTTGGTACTCATACTACACTTATGCATCTTTTTCTAATGCAGATTCGAGTATGAGTCACCGCCACAGACATTTTATTCCATCTTGCTTTTGGGATTCGGAGATAGGGTGAGCTTTTAGAGCTCGAGATGATCTTCTTTCCTTATACTACTTTTGAACAGTCTTTACTTTTTGAGACTACCAATATATTGGATACTATTTAGTACTATTATTCTTTTGGATTTAGTGGCTCTTATACCGGCCTTACTAGGTCGTGGGATATTCTTTTGTGCACTTTCTCTCCTTGATATTTATTCTGTTGCTCTTATATTTATATCACCTACAATTCTATCGTATACTTACTTTCTATAATTATTATACCTTCCATCGACTAGCCCATTACTTATCATTTCGAGCTATGGTTTGGCTTACCTACTGGTGGGTTATAGTAGGTGCCATCATGACTTGCAAAATTGGGTTGTGATAAATTGGCATAGTACCTAGGTTCACTGTTATTGTTGGTACAAGAGAAAATGTCTAGTAGAGTTCTGTTGATTGAAACGATGGCGTCCGTATCCTATCTTCGAGAGGCTACAAGACATTCTTCAGGAAAATCTCACTTTCTTTGTTTTTTTCATACATTGTGTCTAAGTTGGTTTCTAATTTCTCATTATTCCACTCTTTCACAGATGGTTAGGTCGCAAACGAAGACAATCGGAGATGTAAAACCCGAGTCTGCAGCCAGAGTACCCTCTAGAGGCCATGGCCGACCCAGAGGTCGTAGCTAGGCTAGATATGCATCCCTAGCTAGGGGTCAGGGTAGGGTGCCTTCACCAAATCTTGTTATTTCTCCCAAGGCAGGAATTCCACCAACTCACCCATTGGTTGGCCAGGGAGTAGCCCAGGCTCCTCCGGGGTTTATTTTTTCTTTATTGCTTAGGGATACCTTGGTCCACTTATTGGGATTAGTTGGTGGTGCACTGTCAGATGGTGCTCAATTCGTAGATCAGAGTGGTACTGATTTAGTTACACAGCTTTAGTTGTAGCCTTTAGAGTTGAGATTCCTCTAGCACTAGCAACTCCATAGCCGGCAGTTGCTTAGCCTGTTATGTCTGTCGAGGAGCAGAAGATGTTGAGTCAATTTCTGATATTGACTCCACCTAGATTTGCAGGGGCATTAGGGGAGGATGCTTATGAGTTTCTGAATAGTTGCCAGGAGAAACTCTATAATTTGGGGATGGTTGAGTTGCACGGAGTGGACTATATGACTTATCACCTGTACAAGGTAACAGTAGTGGAGGGGTTATATTGATTCCAGGCTAGCTGGATATCCATCTATGACTTGGCCTTAGTTCTACGAGGCTTTCTTGGAGAAGTACATGCCTCTAACTATGCGTGAGTGCCTTAGGGATGAGTTTTTTGCTTTGAGATAGGGTTCTATGACGGTGGCCAAGTATGAGGCAATATTTCACGGGTTAGCCAAACATGCCACCATGATTCTGCCCATAGAGTACGAGAGGATTTAGTGCTTCATCAAAGGGTTGAGTCTACCTCTTCACGGGGCTACTCAGAGTTTAGTGACTTCAGGGAAGTCTTTTTTTGATGTTGCCACTCATGTTTATTCTATAGAGGAGATAGATCGTGAGGCCTAAGGGGGCAGCAATAAGAAGCCGTGTTAGCAGGGTAGTTTTAGTGGGAGCCAGGGTGGCTTGCAGTTCAGAGGTAGAGGTTTTTAGGATAGGTACCCTCAGGGACAGTCTTATCAATACCAGGGTAAGTCTAGTAGACCTACTCAGGCAACACTTCTGATTACTGATGGGGGTCAGCCCAGTTATAGTGACTTCAGCGGTCAGAGCAGGAGTCAGCCTTTTAGGGGTGCACATTCTAGGTCTTCTAGAAGATATGGCCATTTCGCATCAGCCAGATCTTCTGGGCAGAGTGGAGTGCCCAGAGCATGCTATGATTATGGGGTCGTTGGACATTACTCTAGAGAGTGTCCTCGGCGTGGGACTATTATGCCAGCAGCGTAGAATGTTCAATTGATTAGAGCAGTGCTTCCCAGCTAGAGGTGGTGGGTAGTAGGGGTGGTCTCCAAGGTTATCGAGGAGGTCCTCAGGCAGGTAGGATGGGTGGTCAGTCAGGCGACCAGTCAGGTGGCTGGTGAGGTTATTTGTATGTTGTACTTGGTAGTTCAGAGGCTAAGTCTTTGGATGCTGTTATTATAGGTATAATTTTGATATGCCGTCATCCTACTATTGCTTTATTTGATCGAGGATCCACTTATTCATATGTTTCTGCTTACTATGCACCACAGTTAGAGTTGTCTTTGGAGCCTTTATCTATTCCATTATATGTATCTACTCCCGTGGGTGAGTTTTTAGTAGTGGATCAAGTTTATAGGTCATGTGTTGTGACCATTTGAGAGTTTGATACTCGGGATGACCTTATTATGCTAGATATGGTGGATTTTGATGTGATTCTGGGCATGTACTGGTTATCCTCCTATCATGTGATCTTGGATAGCTTTGCCAATACAGTTACCTTAGCCATGCCTGACATACCCTCGATTGTATGGCTGGGTTCTATTAGCTACTCACCGACGGGGATTATTTTTTATGTTCAGGCTTGGAGATTGGTATCGAGGGGTTATGAGTCTTATCTTGCTTATGTTCGTGATATTAGTACCGAGAGTCCTTTACTTGATTCTGTACCTATTATTCTTGAGTTTTCTAATATTTTCCTTACCAACCTACCTGTCCTTCTTCATGAGCGTGATATTGAGTTTGCTATTAATCTTGAGCCAAGTACCATCCTATTTCTATGGCACCTTACCGCATGGCTCCTACTGAGCTTAAGGAGCTAAATTCTCAGCTTCAGGATCTTTTGGGTAAAGGTTTCATTAGGCCGAGTGTATCACCTTGGGGTTCTTCTATCTTGTTTGTTAAGAAAAAAGATAGTTCTATGCGTATGTGTTTTGACTACATGTAGTTGAATAAGGTGACAGTGAAGAATAAGTATTCTATACCTCGTATTGATGATTTATTTAACTAGCTTCAGGGTACGGTAGTGTTTTCTAGGATTGACTTGAGATTAGGTTACCACCAGTTTAGGATTCGGGCAGAGGATATCCCTAAGATAGCCTTCAGGACTCGCTATGACCACTATGAGTTATTGGTGCTGTATTTTGGATTGACCAATGCCCCAGCATCGTTCATGGATTTGATGAACCATATTTTCAGACCTTATTTGGACTCCTATGTGATTGGTTTCATTGATGATATCCTTGTTTATTCAAGGAGTAGAGAGGATCATGAGTAGCATTTGAGGACTGTGTTTTACATTTTGAGAGATCATAGGCTTTTTTCCAAATTCTCAAAGTGCAAGTTCTGGCTCGAGACGGTGATATTTCTAGGACACGTGGTGTACAAGGATGGGATTATGATGGATTTAGTGAAGATTAAGGCTATTCATAATTAGGCTAGACCTATATCTCTGATCGAGGTTCATAGTTTTATTGGATTGGTAGGCTACTACAGACGATTCATTGAGAGGTTTGCTACTATTGCGGAACCTATGATCAGATTGATGAGAAAGGAGGTTACTTTTTAGTGGTCTTACTAGTGTGAGTTGAGCCTTCTGAAGCTCACGGACTTGCTCACTTCAGCTCCTATATTGACTCTTCTAGTTGAGGGTGAGGGGTTTACTATGTATTATGATGCTTCTGGTGTTGGTTTGGGTTGTGTTCTAATATAGCAGGGCCGAGTTATTTCTTATGCATTGAGGCAACTAAAGGTGCATGAGCGCAACTACGCCACTCATGATTTGGAGTTGGCGGCAGTAGTTTTCACGCTTAAGATTCAGAGGCATTACTTGTACGATGTTCATTGTTAAATATTCACTGACCATCATAGTCTTTAGTACATTATGACTCAGAGAGAGCTTAATTCGACACACAGTGTAGATGGATTGAATTGCTGAAGGACTATGATATCTCTATTCTATACCATCCGAGAAAGATGAATGTGGTAGCCGATGCCTTGAGCCGGAAGGCAGTGCGTATAGTAGCTTGGCTTCTATTTTAGTTTCAGAGCAGCTGTTGGCCTGGGACATTTAGTCCTTATCCAACTTAATGGTTTGAGTTTATATTTCAAACTCCAGGAGGATTCTTGCTAGTGTTGAGGCTAGGTCTACCTTATTTCAGCAGATTTGGAGTCGCCAGTTTGAGGATAGTAGACTTTATAGCATTCGTGGTCAGGTTCTGAGGGGTGAGTCCAGGAGGGCTAGCTTAGATTTAGGGGGTATTATGAGATTTGATGGTTAGGGTTGGAGACCTGATTCAGTCAGTATTTTGGGAGGCTCATAGCTCCCAATATTCTATTCACCCTAGGAAAACTAAGATGTATAGAGATTTGAGACAACATTACTGGTGGAGTGGTATGAAGAAGGATGTAGCATACTTTGTAGCTTGGTGTTTGTGTTATCAGTAGGTAAAGGCCTAACATTAGAGACCGGGTTGATTGCTTCAGAGACTACCCATTCCTGAGTAAAAGTAGGAGTATATTATGATGGACTTTGTGAGTGGTTTGCCTCGTACTTCTTATGATTCTGATAGTATTTGGTTCATCATGGATTGGTTGACCAAATCGACTAATGTCATCCCCATTCAAATTTCTTTTAGTGTCGAGAGGTTAGGACGTATCTATGTTCATGAGATAGTATACTTGTATGGAGTACCTGTATCCAATTTTTCAGATAGAGGCTCAGTGTTCACTTCTAGCTTCTGGCAGATATTTCAGGAAGAGTTGGGTACTCAGGTTGATCTTAGCACCGATTTCCACCCCTAGACAGACGGTCAGTCGGAGAGGACTATTTAGGTTTTAGAGGATATGCTCCAAGTGTGTGTTATGGACTTTGGCGGTTAGTGGGAGCAATATTTGGACTTAGCGTAGTTCGCTTATAATAATAGCTACCATTCGAGTATTGAGATGACATCATTTGAGGCATTATATGGTTGTCATTGTCGATCTCTGATTAGTTGGTTTGAGACTTCTGAGGTTAGTCCCCGTGGCACAGACCTACTTTGTGAGTCTTTGGATAGTGTTCGGGTGATTCAAGATAGGTTAAGGGAAGCTTAAAGTATGCAAAAGAGTTATGCTGACTGTAGGCTTTAGGCGTTGAGGTTTGGAGTTGGTGATTAGGTTTTCCTTTGAGTATCACCCCTGAAAGGCGTGATGAGATTCGGGAAGAAGGGCAAGCTCAACCCCAGGTACATTGGACCATTTGAGATACTTTGGACCGTTGGTGAGGTGGCTTATAAGTTAGCCTTGCCCCCAGATTTTTTGCTGTTCATCCAGTGTTCCATGTCTCCTTACTACGGTGATATATTCCGAATGGGTCTCACATGCTTCGTTGGGACTCAGTTCAGTTGGATGAGCGGTTGACCTTTTTGGAGGAGCCAGTTTCTATATTGGCTTGGGATGTCAGACGGTTGCGCTCTAGAGAGATCCCAGCGGTTAAAGTCTAGTGGATACACCATCCGGTCAAGGAGGCTACCTGGGAGATCGAGAGTGAGATACAAGCCCTATACCCCCACTTGTTCGAGCCTTCAGGTACATCTTTATTCTTTACTTTCACGGATGAAAGTCCTTTTAGTAGTGGATATTGTAATGACCCTCCAGGTCATTTTCTGCATTTCCAAACTATTACGACATTTAAATCTTTCCCATAGCTTCCCCAAGTCATTTATGACTTGCTCGAGCTGACAGTTCGATTACCGTGTAGTTCATTTGGTTTTTAATACCGATTCCCTATTTTGAAGGTTTTTGCTTTTAAGGATTGGGTATTGGGCCTAAATTTCAGGTGAATGGCCTTGTATTCCAATTCTGACAGTTTTTTTAGCTCTAAAACATTGATATTAGGCTAGGGGGATCCTTGATTCGGATCCCCAGGCTTTCAGACTCATTTTGGGCTATTGGGTGGATTTTAGTTAAAACGACCCTTGGGTGTGGGACCCACATTATATTGAAACGACCTTGGTTAGGAATTTTAATTGCGTCATTGAGTCTGGAATGTTGAATTTGGTAGGGTATTATAGTTTGTTTGCGTTCACAGGATTCTGAACTAATCCCGAGGGTCCGATTGGAGTTTTGGCACTTGGCCAAAACTGCTGGTGCAGCTTAGCTGGTGTAGGACAAAAACTGCCTTCGCATTTGCGAGGTCTTGGCCGTGTTTGCAAAGGCTAAGGTTGTAGCCTATCACGATCGCGAGACCTTGGTTGCATTCGTTAAGGCCAAGTTTATCGGCTATCGCGTTTAAGAGCTTGTTTTTGAGTTCGCAAAGGGTCTCCACCAGATCAAACTAGAATTCCTCCTTCACGATCATGGTGGACCAGCCACATTCGCAAAGGGTAATTTGGGTCTTTGTCCGTGTTTGCAATGGGGTCCCCGTGATTGCGATGAAGGGACCCTTGGGGAACCTGATTTCTCTCCATTTTCCTTAAGTCTCAACACCATATAAACCCTAGAGAGCTTGTGGATAGTAGAGATCGACCATTGGGTGTTCGGGGTGAGTTGGAGGCATGATTGTAGTCATTTTCCCCGTTAGTTAATTCTCTGATTTAAATTCAAATCCTTAGTTTACTTCGTGGGTAGATTTTGGGTTCGTTTGTGCTAGAAATATTCCCACTTTAAGGGTAAATGATTCTTGAGCTTAGAGGGTCATTTTGACGATTTCAAAGTTGTGATTCAACAAGCAGGCCCCACATGGAATTTTTAGCTTGATTTTGGACCCGGAGCATTTATATGCAATATGGGTAATGTCATTCTCGTATTAATGCATAGATTATTATTTTGATAGCGTGGCATTTTGCGGAGGCTTCTTATAAGGGAAAAGCTCCGATTTAGTGGACTTTTCGAGCTTCTTCGGTGTCTGGGTAGGCTAGGCTTACCTTCATCATAGGTTGAGCTTTATTATGGTATTAGTATAGTAATATGCCAAATTTGGGTTGGGAGTTACGGTATGGTTTCATGTTTAGTGAATCTTGGATTATTTAGCCGATTAGAGAGCCATTTTAGGTAGAATTGACCCATTTCCCTTCTCTTTGAGTTAAATTTTTGTCTTAGTACTAGTTCAGACCTATTTAACACCTTATAATGGAACTTTGAAGCCTTAGTTTAGTTCTAGGTAGAAATTGCCTTAGTATGGACTTTCAGGGTTAGTAACAGGCCCCGTTGGCCCTCTTTTAGGTCAAATATCCTAATTAACTCCTTGTATACCTATGATACCTTCTTTCATAGTCTTTTATACAATCTTGAACCATAGGATAACTTAGATACCTTTTTATCCCTTGGCTAGACTTGTTATCTAGTATTCACTTTAAAGTTTCGGTTAGAGTCCAGCATTTACTATTAACATATGATATTAAAGTTTCGGTTGGAGTCTGGTATTTATTGTTCACTTATGATGCTAAAATTCTGGTTCGAGTCTAGCAGTTATGGTACAAAGGGATTCTCAGATATGATTTGGGTTGTCACTTACTTTATGTTTACTATTGTCGGTGACTTTTCCTTGATTGTACCCATCAGGCTTATGTGGGCTCGATTGGGTTAATTCTCTCTTGTTTGTGCCTTCGGGGCTTATGGGGGCCCAGCTAGGCTATAGTTAGCTTGTATTCTTTTCGAATTGTTTATCTTGTTTACTTATCATTTGTCCGTCGGAGCATTATTTCAGGTTTTCCCCTTTACCCCTAAGTGCAGTTTACATTCTCGCATCTTATCATGCTTTTATTATGATTTAGCTCAGTCGGCCGATGATGTCGATTGAGTACCCGTTGTTTTGGTTCTCATACTACACTTCTGCATCTTTTTCTGAAGCAAATCCGAGTACAAGTCACCGCCACTGACGTTTTATTCCAGCTTGCTTTTGGGATTCGAAGATAGGGTGAACTTTCAGAGCCGGAGCTGATCTTCTCTCCTTCTACTACTTTTGGACAGTTTTTACTTTTTGAGAATACCTGTATATTAGATACTATTTAGTACTCTTATTCTTTTGGATTTAGTGGCTCTTGTACCGACCTTACTAGGTCATGGGATATTCTTTTGTGCACTTTCTCTCTCTCTCTCCCCTTGATATTTATTATGTTGCTCTTATATTTATATCACCTATGATTCTATTGAATGCTTACTTTCGGTATTTATTATACCTTCCACCGATTAGCCCATTACTTGCCATTCCAGGCTACAGTTTGGCTTACCTACTGGAGGATTAAAGTAGGTTCCATCATGACTCGTGAAATTGGATCGTGACACATTTAACATTGGTTCAAAATTTCCATTAAGAAGTCTTTGTAACTCCTCTTCCATACAGTCTTAGACATTTCGGATGTTTAGGACCCATGATGGCTGAAAATGCATCAATAGACTAATCATCTGCACTCAGTTGTGTTTCAATTTTCTCCATTTCAACCTAATAAAGCATACTCAAAAAGCACATTCAAGTAAGTAAAAACTAAGAACAAATACGTGATGTCAATAAAAACTTGAAAACACATAAGTTCATATAATTTTACTACTTGTGTCTTCATTCGAGGCCTTGTAAGAATGGCCAGGTTTTCTTGCTCTTGTGGACACAAACATCTCCTTAAGCGATACAGTTCCCCCTTCTCTTTTTCCTAGTGATATGAAAATGAATATAAAAAATTGCTTAAAATGACAGGTTAAAACTCGATAATAAATAAGAGAACACACCAATTTATTGTGAATTAAAGAAAAACTCTTTTGCCGGCAGTGTGTGGATTCATCAGCTTCTTCAGATTCTCAGTATTTGTTTTAGACATTTTTTGTAAAATAAATCAATATCATTGACTAAAAGCAATAAAGGGCTACAAAACGTAGCATGCTAACGACAATATGATCGTAGGTTCTGAAATATGTTTTACCTGAAATTTTTTTGACTTCCAATATATAAGTAGCTCTTTAAATTGACATTTTGAAATACTATCGGGTTTTTTGGCCATTCGAGCTTCAACATTTTCATATGGATCATAATAATATTCCTTTTAATCAGTTCTATGCTTTCTCCAAGCTTCTCGAATTCTTTCGAAAGCCCAACCTTTTGCAATATTAGGGATATCATATTTCATCTACAATTTGGTTTCATTCAGTAAGCTAATATATTTAAAAAAAATTTACGAATAACTAAATATTGAAAATTTCAAACCTTGATATACTCCGATAAAAGTGTCCATGAGCCTCCAATCAGATATATCAAGTGGGCAAAGGGTCGCATTTCGTGTGAGTGCGTCTAGTAAGCTACTTAACTCTGTTACAACTTCATCAGTAGGACCAACGGGTTGATATTCCCTATTTAGTAGGATCAGTTTTTTCTCAGTTCGTCTATGTACCTTGTGCATTTGTGTTCTTCCTCTTGTCTTTTTAGTGGAAAGCCCTTCAAGTATAAGAAAAAACAAATTAGAGGCCATGAATAATTCAATGAGTTCTAAGCTATATGTTACGTTGTTGATCTTTAGAATGTTCATTTGTTGGAGGAGTACTGCTCGAACCTATTTGCACTTAATCCTCTACAGGTTATTGTTCCTCTACAGGTTGTTGTTCCTTTATAGGTTGTTGTTCCTCTACAAGCTGCTCCACTACAGATTATTTACTTTTTTCGTATTGTGGTGCTACTGGCTGTTGTTTATCAATTAATTTTAGCAGATGTTCCTTCTCCAACCATATGGCTTGAACAGTTTCATTTGTTGTCAATATCCATCATTTTTTATTTACAATAGCCGATAATGATCTAGGTTTAACATGTATTTTTTTTCATCCTTTGTTTCTTGTTGAAGGCCCTTGTTGATTCATGACTATCCAAATCTCTGTAAATCAAAAGATAAAATAAATTAAAAAATTCGACGGGATAGAACTACACTTAAACATAATCACCAAGCCAAATAGGGATGAACTGTACCTACCCACTATTATACAGAAAACCAGAAGAACTGATTTCAACCAAATACATTATGACTATTAGAACAAGCATTTATCTACTAATTTAGAGCAATGAAAGCAATGTAATGTTACATAAAGTCTCAATTCCACATTACACAGGTCATTTAGTATTCAGATGTTCATTGATTGTTATCAAAGACTACTTTTTTATAGTACTGCTAATAAGGCAATCTTGCACACAACTCAACTAATACGCTATTGTCAGCTATCTCAAAACAACATAGGTAACAACTCAACAAGTACAAACAAAACCATCCTGACTTTCTTTTGTACACTACAATTAACCTACTAGTTACCTTTTCATTCCCCATTATTCTAGTGTTCTTAATTTCAGATTAACACATTTCCTGTGTCACTCAAAATCAATAGCCCGCAACATGGAGAAAATAGAAAACAAAACACTGATACAAATTCGACAAGTGAAAACTATCAAAGACTCAATTAGTCCACTATTATCAGCTATCTCAAACCAACATAGGTAACAAATCCACGAGTGATAAAAAATCCAGCCTGAATGTCTTTTTTACACTATAGTTCAAACTACCAATACACATTAGCACTCAAAATCCATAGCCAACAACAAGGAGAAAACAGAAAATAGAACATTAGTACAAACATGACAAGTTGAAACTATCAAATACTTGCATTTGTTATAATAACTCAATTAATCCACTATTATTAGCTATCTCACACCATCACAACAACTACTCCACAAGTGATAAAAAAATCCACCTATAGTTCAAAATACCAATACACATTAACTGTAGCACTTAAAATCCTTAGCCAACAAGCAAAAAATAGTGAAAAAAAAGTTGGTTCATTATACAGATATAACAAGTTTTTAGCAAATAAAATACAAAAAATAGTGACACAAAAATTAATTTGTCAGTCATCAGCTCTCATCCAATCCCAATCAGTATCATCAACATCCTCCTCCTCTTCTGATGTTTACATTGTTACATCTTTTGGTTGTGCAACAGAAGGTACGTCAATGATATCAACAGATAGATCTTTTCGCGACCATCTAACATCAACATCTACTATTCTTTATGATGTACCAATATCATCATTAGCCTTTCTCTAAAATATTTCTTCAATAGTAGGACAACTCTCTTCCTCCGAATCATACAAATCAATCGGAACTTTATTTCTTGTATAGTAAATTTCTTTTTCAGTTGGATCTTCCACATAAAAAACTTGATGTACTTGAGATGCTAGTACAAAAGGATCATCTGTGTTGCATATTTTGTTGAAGTATACCCGAGTCAACCCATATTCATCTACTTCATTATGAAACTAATCACATCTAATTAGTACAACACTAAATCAAACCCAATAATCAATCTTAATGATATCCTCAATTACTCCATAATAGATAACCATTCCATAGACAGGATTCTGGTCCCTAGCACTAGCAAAACTATTCGTTATTGTTAACAACGTCACTCCACAATTTTGAGTCTTGCATGGGGCATCCCATGTTATCATATGAAATCTATATCCATTAGTGAAATATGTAGTATACCTATTATCCACATATTAGTCCCTTTAGGTAGCCATTTTAAACGATTTGGTAGTATAACATTTTTAATTTTTTCCCTGAACCAGTCACCATATTCTCAACTGTGAATCTGTTCTTTTACCCATGCAATTCCTCTGGTATGCTTATCAATTAAATCCTTATATTCCCTATAGGCATGTATTATAAATTCAATCAATAACGATACCGATAAATTAAATTTCAACAGATTATTATAATGTGTAAATGAAGTTAAAATACAAATATCTTACTTGATAACCACCTCTACTTGTTCATCTCCAGTATTGAACAAAGCATACCGATGTGTTTCAACCCACTGATGATTATCCATGAAAAGTCTTATCTTTCCTTTTCTTATTACTTCCAATAGGATGGCCTGTCTTTGGAAATATATCTGAAACAACATCTCCCTCTGTTTGACTGCCCTTATCATCCTCTGTTGGATACCTATTGAATTTTGTATTCACCCCATCATCTAGGTATCTCAAACAAAAGTTCAAGCATTCTACAACCAAAAAACCCTCTGCTATTGATGATTCTATAGTATTTCGATTATGAACAAGCCCCTTAAAGTCACACATATCTCTCTCAATAGGATACATCCAATGCAAATGAGTCGGGCCCCCAAGCTTAATTTTATCTACTAAATAAATAGGTAAATGGGTCATTATATCAAAAAAGGTTGGAGGAAAATCTTTTCTAGCTCACATTCTACATTTATGATTTCTGCCTTCAGTTTATCAAGATCACTTCTTCTTATGACCTTACTACATATGGCTCTAAAGTAATTCCCCAACCTAATCAAGGCCAAAGATACATTCTTAGGTAACACTTTCCAAAATGCATCTGGAGCAAGTAATGCAATATAAAATGAGCATTATGGCTTTTGTATCCTGATACTTTCATCTCACCTACTTGCACACAATTCGATATATTAGAGGCACACCCTTTCGGTAATTTGGCATCTTTTAAAATGGTGCAAAACAGTTTTTTCTCCTCTGGTTTCATGGAGAAACAAGCTCTATCCATATGAACTTTTCCATGGTTAACATCTTCTACTAGTTGAAGCTCTTTGTGTATCCCCTTCTCATACAAGTCATAGCTAGAATTTACATGATATTTGGACTTTTTAAGTAGATCCAACAAAGTACCAAGCAAACTATCACACACATTCTTCTCTATGTGCATTGGGTCAAGATTGTGCCTCAATTTATTTTGTGGCCAATACGGTAGTTCAAAAGTATGGATTTTCTTCCATGGACCATCGCTGTTTTGTTTTCTTTTCTTTTGGCTCTTTCCAAAATTTTTATTGAATTCACGTAGTTCTTCAAGGACTTGTTCACCTGATAAGGTAGTAGGCACATATCTATGGTCCTCTTTACCATCAAATGATTTCTTATCTTTTTGATAAGGATGATCAGGAGGCAAGAATGTTCGATGACCCAAGTAACACATATTCTGAATGTGTTTCAGATATCGAGAGAAAGTATTAATTACAAGTGGGGCATGCCCATATCCCCTTGATGATCCATCCAGAAAGTATTGCAAGTGCTGGAAAATCACTTACTGTCCACTATAAAGCTGCACACATGTTAAATGTTTCCTTAGTTTTAGCATCATACGTTTCCACTCCCACTTGCCATAGTTTGTTTAACTCCGTAATTAGTGGTTGTAAGTATATATCTATATGATTTCCAAGAGACAAGAGACCTGGAATAATCATTGACAACATTATATACTCCGGTTTCATGCATATCCATGGTGCTAAATTATTTTTTACTAACCCAACCGGCCATGTGCTATGAGAAATCTCATAGTTTGGAATGGCTTGAAACCATCGCTTGAAAGACCCAATGTAACATTACGAGCATCTTTAGAGAAGTCGGGGTACAAGGAATCAAAATCTTTCCAAGATTCCCCATCAGTAAGATGTCTTAAATTTCCATCTTCAGGTCATTCAGTAGCATGCCATCTCATAGCCACAAATGTTTCAGAACACATGAATTTCCTCTAAAGCCTAGGCTTTAAAAGAAAGTACCTTAACACCTTCACTGGAACTTTAGTGGTCTTGTTAGTCAACTCATCAAGAACATTCTTCCATCTAGAAAACCCACACACCGAGCAATTATTGAGTTCTGCATTGTCATTCCAGAATAAAATGCAATCTTTAGGGCATGCATGGATTCTTTCGTAATTAAGACCTAAATCTGTAATCACCTTTCTTCCTTTGTGAAAGTACTCGAGAATCTGAGCAAATGGAAAAGCCTCTTTTATCAAGTCTGAAAAGGCTACATTACTCGGCCCATGAATATTTAAACAAGTACAACCGGATGGTGAAAACTCAGCATAGAAAAATTCTTACATCCTGGATACAACACTTGTTTCCCCTCCTCCACTGATTAAAAAAATTTCTTTGCATCTTCAGATGCTCCTTCTCTTACTCCTTCATTCCTGATCTATTCATCTTCTAAATTTCTAAAAGTATCATGAAGTAGGTTATCAATATCATCATGCATTTCAAAAGTTTCAGCATCATTGGTTGGATGTGCCACATTTGGATATGGCATATTTCTTGAGGAAAACCCTTCTCCATGGAAAACCCATTGGGTTTATTTAGGGACAAACCCATGACCAAACAAGTGATCCTCTACTACAGCTCGACAACGCCAAGAACGATTAAAACAGCTCCTACAAGGGCATAATATTTTACTTTCTAGGGAAGCTCTTTCAAATGCCTTATTGATAAAATCTTCAACACCATGTTCATACTCATCAGTGGATCCTGGGAGATACATCCAACTTTTATCTCTAATATCCATTGAATATCCTATGTGACAAGAATAAAACTCCAAAGCCATAAACTCATGAGTACATACAATAGCAAAAGAACTTAAACTGTCATGAGAACATGCAATATCATTAGGTAAGTTAAATCATTTGTATAACATATATTTAATAAAGAATAAAACAAAAAAATGCTAGCCATAAATTTAGTTACATATTTTAGTTATTATACTAACAACAACAACAACAAACATAAAAACTATTTACTAATAGACTACTAATAAACAGACAAATACACAAGTTTTTATGTGAAAAAAATTTCAACTCAACTGTTAATTAAAGAGGCATGCCACTGTAAGCTATTTACTTGAGTGAAAACCAACAAAAGAGACACGAATGATGATCAAATTGATATTAGAAAGAAAAGACATACTTATCAAACATATATGTACGTCGACAATTCTCTACTCTTTCTCTCTCTCACTCTCTACTAGTATGACATATCAACAATCCTTATTTTCATGCAGCTACCCATTGTTTAAATTTTTTATTACCCTCTTATATAAGACAATTCCAAACCTCCACATTAATTAAAGACAAATTGTGGCAGTCTTAAGAGTAGATCCCAACAAACATTGAGGAATAAAGTGGTTTACCAGTTTTTACCATTTTAGAAGCTTTGTATAAATGGATGACAAAGAATCAAATTCAGAACTAATTAAATAAAACTTGCATTCAAATATTCAACTAAATCAAAGAAAGCTTTCTAATCTAGTAAAATTTTGACTGTCTACAAACAAATTGTACGAACAATAAGTCTTGCTCGACCATCATATTTATGACATAAATAGTAAAATCACATTAATGCAACTTCAAGTTTAATTTTCTTTAAAGTATAAAGGACATGATGACTTTACTAAGAATTTTTTACTAAATCTACCTCATTAAAGATAAGGCAATACATATACATACACAATAGAGAACCTGGTAGCTTCACAACTTCCAAATATTACACTCTTAGTAAAGGTTTAAGAAGTACTACCAAACGAAACGATAGAACAACAAGATGGGCTACATAAGGTTGCTAGTGCAAAACTTGATCAAACATATCATGTAAAATCATATATTAAAAATTATAAATATTACAGACATATATAAATAGATACATTACCTAGTGACCAAGGCAGAGGTGTAGTATCAAAGTATTTCAACCAATAAGGATTTCAGTTCACATTCAGAGACATCTTGAAAATGTCTTTAAATCGGTATTCCACATCAAGCGCGAACTCAGAAATTTAATCAAAAATTTAGCTACAAGTTGCGACATCGTGAATTCAACTGAACTAGGTTTGACATCAGTTGAATAAAATGTTCTATTCACAAACAATAACTTCAAACTTTTAACCAACAATTCACATTCACAGACCAAACTCAAAACACAAATCAGAATTCTCAAATCCAACAATGAATTTCAATTCACATTGACAGATCAAACTCAAAACACAAAATAGAATTCTCAAAGCCAACAATGGATTCCAATTCATGTTGCCAAATCAAACTCAAAATACAAAACAAAATTCTCAAAGTTAACAATGAATTCCAATTCACATTGACAGACCAAACTCAAACATACAAAATAGAATTCTCAAAGCCAATAAGGAATTTTAATTCACATTATATACTCTGGACCAAACTCAAAATACCAAATAGAATTCTCAAAGCCAATGCTGAATTCCAATTCACATTATATACTCCGGACCAAACTCAAAACACAAAATAGAATTCTCAAAGCCAACAATGAATTAGAATTTACATTATATACTCCAACCAAACTTAAACCAAAAAATAAAATTCTCAAATCCAACGATAAATTTCAATTCACATTATATACTACGGACCAAACTCAAAATACAAAATAGAATTCTCAAATCCAACAACGAATTCAAATTCACATTATATACTCTGGACCAAACTCAAAACACAAAATAGAATTCTCAAAGCCAACGACGAATTTTAATTCACATTATATACTCTGGACCAAACTCAAAACACAAAACAAAATTCTTAAAGCCAATAACGAATTCCAATTCACATTATATACTCCAGACCAAACTCAAAACACAAAATAGAATTCTCAAAATCAAATGACTCATAAAAATGAAACCAAATGTTAGAGAAATCCAGCAAAATTCAGTTCTAAACTTGAACTCTTACATTAGTTCTAACTAAACCATTGCTAGTGAAATTCAGCAAAAATCACTACAACACATATCAAATCCAGCAAAACAGATGAGACCATAAAATTCCTCTAAAACCCTAACAAAATTCTCAAATAGTAAAAAAACAAACACATAATTCTTTTTATCTGAACATGCACTGACAATAAAAAAAACAAACACATAATATCATAGAAACCCATTTGTGTATTGTTTAATTTTTTTCATAAACCCATCTAATTTTCAAAAAATAGCACATGCATCCCAAAATAGACAGATGGTCCATGGATTCTTACATGCAAAGAGTTTGATGTTGGAGAAGAACACCGTCAGAGAAGAATACCCACAAAGAACACCATCGGAGAAGAATACCATTCACCTGAGAACAAAAATCTTTCACTGCTGGAGAACAAAAACCTTTCACTAGAGAAGACAAAAATAGAGATCCCTTTCACCAGAGAACTAAAACCCTGCTGGAGAATTCTATTTTTAGAGTAAAAGTGAGAGTGTGTATATGTCTGAGTAAGAGTGTATATGTCTGAGAGAGAGTTTTTAATTTTATTTTTAATGTCCAAATAAATGTTCCCAGTTCATCAAATTTCATTGGAAGGAAAAATTTTCGGGTAGTCATTAATTTCAATCGTTGCCACAGATCCTTTTTAGCAATGGTTACATAAACTGTTACCACAGATAGCCTTTAGGCGATGGTTGTAATGATTATGCAACAATTTGTTTTAATAAGTGTGCTATTAGATTCAGAGATATTATGTGATGGTTATAACCTTCGTTATATGTTTTCTATTGTAATGGTTGTACAACTGTTACTAAAAAGGCATTGCCATAACAATAATTTCCAGTAGTGTCTATTCTTTTGTAAATTCATGATTATGTTTTCTTCCATGAATTATTGTCTTGTTCTTGCAATTATTAGTAGCTAAACCCCATAAGTAGATGACGGATTAATAAAGTAGGGTTTGAAGTACGAAGTGATTCTTGAATGGTGTTTATGCATGTATTGTTATTCTCTTTATAGTGATTGCTTTCTAACAAGTGCATGCATTAGAACTCACCTGTATTTTTTACTTACTTGAATCTAGAGAGGTAGAGATTAGGAAAAGGGAATCAACAATGGAGACTTGGAGCTACCAATCTTTACTTAATAGCTTGAGCTGCAGACGCAGGAAAGCTAATCTGGAATCAAGGATAAGGCTTAGAATATAAAACCCATGAGACTCAGATGGGTAATTCGGGATAGTCATCTGATAGGGGCGAACCAGCCATTTGGGTGAACATAACTTATCAATTTTGTATGCTAAGCTCAGGGATAGATCACCAATATGGAGAACCTATTGAGTTATGAAATCATGGGGAACACAGTCATTATATCTCACTGTTATTGATTACAACTAAAATCACTTCAAAAAATTATTACTTGGTTACAAACTGTCTTCAAAGATTGCATAAACCCCCTTTTTTTGGAAATAAATGATTGATAGATTAAATAACCGCATTGAGTGAACGCCTAGCCATATTCGATATGGGATCAACCCCAACCCTGGTTGGGTTCTATATTTGATTCAACTACCATTTTATGCTTTATTGCGAGGTATAATTTGAGCGACATCAAATTTTAGCACTGTTGCCGGGGAGTATGATTTATGATTAGATTGATCGTGTTTATTGAATTGTTTATCTTTATTTTTTGATTTTACTTTTTTTATTATTTTTAGGGTGCACACTGGTGCATGTCCAACACTAGGAGGCAAGGCAATCCTCTAATTTGCGCTGCCATCTGAAACTAAGTTCAACATCATTAGCGATATGATACAGTTGTTGAACTTGAAATGAGTATTCACTGGCTTCGCTACTGCAGATGTGAACTTGCACATAACAAACATTTTAGGGAGTTTTAAGTCCTACAAGATACCTAGTGTGAACCAAGATTCTATCAGACTAAGGTTGTTTCCTTTCTCATTAGCCGGCAAAGCTACTTTATGGCTGACAAAGCTGCGAAGTGGATAATAAATACATGGCGGGTGTTGAAGATATCCTTCTTGGAAAGATTTTTCCCACCATCCAAAATGTTGTAGTTGAAAGATGAGATCTATAACTTCAGGCAAGTACACTCAGAGGAGTTGTATGAGACATGGTTGAAGTTTAAGAAGAAGCTGCAATAAGTCCCAAATCACAGAATATCTAATCACAATTTGCTTGAAATCTTCTACAGATCTTTAAATGCTAACAACAAAGCTATAGCTGACACTGTAACAAGATGTGCATTTGTGAGTCTAACTTAGGAGCAGGCTTCGACGATACTAATAGAATAACAAAAACCAAACGAGGTTGGCACACATAAGATTTTGACGTTTCTACAGGCACTTATGTGATATAAGCATCCACAGAGAAATGCAGGATAGATGAAGGGGTTGCTCAAGAAGTATCTTATATGAGAACTGAATTAAGCAAAATTACAAAATAGCTTAGAGGAGCGGGGAAGAAAAGGTCAATTCAGTCAGTTCCCAAGGTAAAGCACCTAGACATGATGATTTTAATTTTGATTAACAGGAAAGATATTTAGATGATCAGGTGGTGGGTTTTTGGGCCAAAGGCCAATGGTTTAATCAAGACACTTGGTGCTTTGGTCAAGGAAATCAAGGCCAGGAATACTATAAGGACAACGACTATAATCGGTCTACGTATAGAGATAGGAATAGAGGTAGAGATTGTGACTGGAAAAGGAAAGATGATTACAAGAATAATAAAAGTGGCTTATACATTATGTCTGGTATCCTTTATGCTGAATTGAGTAATTTTAGAGTGGAAGAGGTGGTTGCCAAAGTGTTGAAAGGCATAGAGAAAATCGATGACAACCATTAGGAGATTCGAGCAGATACTTCGGGGATATGTCAAAAAGTGGAGTCACATTCTACTATTATCAAGAAACTTGAGCAACAATTTGGAAAATTTTTGTAGCTTTGAACCAATGTCAAAAAGGTAATCTTCCAGGCAACACTATCCAGATTTTGAAGAATAATAGTCACTGCATGTCTGTGCCCACTAGAAGTGGTAAGATAACTGTCGACCCTCCTATGCCCATAGTTTTTGATGATAAGGCTAAGCCCGTGATGATTGACGTTGGAAAGATAGTCGAATCAAAAGATCTAGTTATTGAGGAAAAGTTGTCTGAAAAGTTTTCTTCAGTTACTGAAAAGGAGACTAAAGCTAAAAAGGGGATGGAAAAGGAGGTCCCTCAGATTTTGACTCCCATTCCATGACCTCCTCCGCCTTTTTAATAGAGATTGAAGAAGAGATCCAAAGAAGGAAAGTATCACAAGTTTATCCCGATGCTGAAGCAATTATTTGTGAACATCCCTTTAGTTGAGGCACTTAAGCAAATGCCTAGCTATGCAAAGTTTATAAAGGATCTTGTGATGAAAAAAAGGACCATGAGCTCCAAGCCTATTGACAATTTGTACTAGTACAATAGCTTCCCTTTCTCTTGTGCAGAAAAGAAAAGATCCTAGAGCATTCACGATTCTATGTACCATTGAGGCTTTTAACTTTGCAAAGGAATTGTGTGACTTATATGCTAGTATTAATCTGATGGCACTGTCCATGATTAGATAGATGGGGTTGGGATCACCCAAGCTAACTTCGATGAGATTTCTTATGGCGGATCACACTATAAAGAAGCCGGTAGGAGTTTTGTATGATGTTTTGGTGAAGGTTGGGTCATTCATCTTTCCAGCTGATTTTATCATCCTCGACTGTGAAGTGGATTTTGAGGTTCCCATCATCTTGGAGAGACCATACCTCGTGATTGGAAGAGCTTAGTTGATATGGAATCTAGTCAGTTTAAGTTTCTATTTAATAATGAAGAAGTGACTTTTAATGTTCGTCAATCAATGAAGCAACCAAACGACATGCTGTCTTAGTTATTGTTACAATTGATGAGGAGCCCTGGATAGTTCCTATTAAGAAGAGGCTTAGTGTTGAAGCACTAGCAATGATGATCATAAATTTTGAGGGTGATGATATTGATTAGTATGATGAGATGGTGAGTGCACTTGCTGGTATGGGTTCCTACTCTTATGTGCCAAAAAAGTTAGATTTGGACATGAAGAACAGGGAAACTCTACTGTCCAAGCCTTCTATTGATGAGCCTCCTATTTTAGAGCTCAAAGCTCTCCCATCCCACCTTTGTTATTCTTTTTTGGGAGCCAACAATGCTTTGCCACTCATTATAACATCAGATTTGGTTGAATGGCAAGTTGAGGCTCTAGTATCAATTTTGCAAAAGTACAAGAGGGCCATTGGATGGTCCATTGCTGATATTATTGGTATTCTACCTGGAATCTGCACTTATAAAATCCAACTTGAGCCAGATTGTATTCCTAGTATTGAGTATCAATGTAGGCTTAATCTGCATATGCAAGAGGTAGTCAGGAAGAAGATCATCAAGTGGTTGGAAGGGTCCTCTAAAGTGGCCCATTGGCATTTAAGTGGTGACTGCTTAAGTGGTCATTTAGCCACTTAAGCCGCCATCGCTGGTAGTTATATATGTGCCTTTCCCCTCAATTTTTTTGCATTTATTTCTTAAGTTTAAACCTTCATTAAAGACCTTAAAAGCTCAAAATCAGTGGCGTAGTCTCGAATTAGAGCTGGGATTTGTTTGAAAATGTGTTTGTGATCATTATCTCATCCCTTATCCCATAAGTTCTCGATATAATCTCAAGTTAAATTCTCTGATTTACTCGTGTCTTTCTTATTGATGTTGGGACTATTTTGGGATTGATTTGGACTCGAATTATGCCCAAATTTGGGGTAAATAATCCTTCAGCTGAGAGGGACGCTATGACAATTTCAATTTTGTGATTCCACAAGCATGCCCCATGTGGGATTTTTAGTTTGATTTTTGACCAGTAGTATTAATACGCAATATGGGTATCAATATTCTCATTTTGACATGTATAAGGTATTTTTTGATATCTTGGCAGCAGTCAGAGGCTTCTCAGAAGGGGAAATTTCTAGAGTAGAGGATTATACGTGCTTTCGATGGCGTCCAGGTAGGCTATGCTTCTATTAGACTATACTTTATCACAAAACTAGTGTGATATTGTGCTAGATATGGGTGGGAATCTGTGGGTTGATTGTTATTTTAGCATTTATTGCCTTATTTAGCCGGGTAAGGGCCCCTTTTGGGTAGAATTCGAGCCAGTTTTCCCTTATGTTTGTATACATTATCCTTTAGGATTAGACTTAACTCTTTTAGTGCCTTGGGATGGGATTAAGAAGCCTTACCCTAGGTTTGGATAGGTTCATACCTTAGGTTAGGTTATCGAGGTTTGGTAGTAAGCCCTACTATCTATTTTAGATAGAACACTTAGAATAGTGCCCCTTTTTTACTTTAATAATCACTTAGCTGCTTTGTAGGCTATTACCTGGGTTTGGAGATTTACTTAGACACTGTTTTATGCCTGTTTAGCCTTGCCACCCGGGTAGAGTAATATTTGACCTTAAAATGGATCATTCCAGTATATAGGTACTGATTTCACTTATGAGTTTTGGTTCGAGTCCGATAATTTTTGTATTATTATTATTTATAAGTTTTTGTTCGAGTTCAGCATGCATATATTGACTTTTACTATGAGTTTCGGTTTGAGTCCAACATTTATTATCATATTCATTATTGATCTGGGGTTGGGGAAACTGGTAAATACCGATACAATGGAGGTTATGACTGGGAGAATAGGATCATCATGTACTTATGGCCTATATTCTAAATCATTTCACGTTCATTACTTCTATATCTCGTCCTTACATTAGTTTTATCCCTTGTTTGTACTCACCATGATTATGGGGCTCGATTGGGTTTACTCTTTCTTGTGTGTGCCTTCTGGGCTTATGGGGGACCAGTTAGGTTTAGTTAAACTTTTATTTTCTCCTTCAAGATGTTCATTATATATATGTATTGCATCCGCCTAGTAGAGTCTATTATTTCCGTTTTTGCCCCTTTACTACTAACTTAGCTTACATCATCGCACTTTATTTAATCTTTTATTATAATTTTGCTTAGTCGTTTATGATGCCTACTGAGTACTCATTGTTTTAGTAGTCATACTACACTTCTGCATCTTTTTCCCTATTGCAGATTCGAGTATGAGTCACCACCATTGATGACATCCTCGGGTTGTGCTGCTGCTTGGAGATAGGGTGAGATTTTAAAGTCCAGAGCTAATCCTCCTTCTTCTGCTATTTTTGTAGTCTTATTTGTATTTTCGGAGACTATGATGTATATTCTGATAGTGTCTAGTACTTTTGTTGTATAAGTGTCTCTTATAATAACCTTACCAGGTCGTGGGGGAAATTTATTTTGATGCTTTTGTCCTCTACCCTCTACTGTACAATATTCACGTATATATATATATATATATATATATATATATATATATATATCATTATTTTTGTTGTTTAGTATCTCCATTGTATGCCTATTTCCCTTATTTTCTTGTGTTTCGCTGATTAGCATGTTATTTGTCATTCTAAGCTATTGTTTGGCTTACCTACTAGTGGGTAAAGTAGGTGACATCATAACCCGAGATTTTGGGTCATGACAAGATGTTAGACCGTCTTCTTGGTAGAGGATGATATTGTTTTCTTGAAGGTTACTCGGGATACAATCAAATTTTGATTGTTCCCAATGACCTAGAGAAGACCATTTTTGTCACACCCCAAATCCCATTGAGGCGGACTGGCACCCGAAGTCGTTAAGGCCCGAGAGAACCAATCGTTATCCATGTACACTCATATGCATGTTTCTGTATGAATATCATTCTATCCCATGTAACCAATAAATACTAAAGGCGAAAGTCATGAAAAAACATATACAATATATGAAACTTGGCCGTTAGGGCCATCAAGTCAAAGTGGGCATACATCTCTTAAATTCATATTCCCACATACGTCTACAAAGCCTCTAACAGATACATGTACATAACCATCCTACAGTAGGGATGAGTCCCCGCTTTATACAACAATTACAATACCAAAACAATGTACACATGTAACTCGAAAAGCCCTGAACCAACTGGAGCTCACCAATGATCCGCAGACGACTCGTAGCCTACGGTGGTGGTCTACTAGCACCTGTGCCTGCAACAAGTAAGGTAAGTCCCCTAAGGGACGTCAGTATGAAGAATTTACTGAGTATGTAAGGCTATAAGAAACTGCATCATACATAAGACTTCAATGAATTCAAATACAAGAGAATAGTCAATATGGATAACCAATCGTTCTGTATGTTTGGAACCATGTATATTGCTTTCATTACTTTCTTTGCCTCTTTGTTCATTCATCATCACTTGTACTATGTTGTACCCGGGACCAAACTGATTAGTGGATCTTTACATAACATAACGTTATGTTTGGATCGGCCTGAGCTAGGCTTATGCCTCTAGAGCTGCCACCCATTGGGATCGGCCTGAGCTAGGTTATTACCTCTAGAGCTACCACCCATAAACCAATATATCAGGTTCGGCTCGAGCTAGGCTCTTACCTCTAGAGCTGCCCCCTGTCAGGTTCAGCTCGAGCTAGGCTTACACCTCTAGAGCTGCCCCCTTTCCAATAACCTCGGGATCGGCTCGAGCTAGGCTTATGCCTCTAGATCTGTCACTCGTACTCTTACAACCAACAACCATGCATTACTTCATTTCTTACTTTTGAGAGATTGATATGTTGATAGTCATAACATTATTGGAACTTTGGAATCATAAAATTATTGGAACAATGGAATCTTTGGAACATTAGTCAATGCACATGAGACATGTGAAGCACAATTGATCAATGCATAAGGAACATGTGATGAACCATGATTGATAACCGAAAATAGGATACCTTAGAACATTTCGAAATGGAACAAGCACAATGACAATGTGAACACTATGTGCTGCAGAAGGATACGAAAAGGGTAACCTTACATACCTTATCTTCCCAATATGAATATACAGTCCTATATGTGAATACAATAATCCAGCTGCTTCCTTACGTGTTACTCTACAACACAAGTATATCACAGAGCTCACGTTAACAACTAACTACATTACAAGTGCATAAGATGACAATGAATTACGTGACTACCATATAGCGTCATTTCGCCCTATTACAATACCATTTATTGCATCACCATACCAACAATACCATAACATTCCACACATTGACCAAAACATCATAAACTAATAACATTTCATACCAAGTTTATCCTTTACACTTCCTCATTAACATTATGTCACAATTACTCCATCAAGTCATCTCAATACCTTTCACAACAACACATGAACAATAATACATAATTGATACCATTCAAAATACCTCCGGTATACTCCTTTAAAGTCATTCAAAAGGTACCATAAGTTGATAATTGCATCCATGAAGGGTATAGGGGTTTCGGGGGATCATAGATAGACAAAAACATGCAAAACAAACTTTTGGTCTGACCTGCGAAGCCACATGCACCTGCATGTGGATGAAATGTGGCCACAGGTACCCTCTGGCCTTGTCCAGATCCACCTGCGTTGGCATCTGCGCCCGCAGGTGCTCCAGACGCGAGGGCGGATGCCCATTTAGTCCAAAAAGGGTCTCTTTTAGGTCCTTTTTTGTAATAAATGGTACATGGCCATGAATAAACTTACCTTTACATAATTTAGGTCAAACTGGATTCCAACAATCAACCATGGTTTAAGAACACACATGAACATCACCCAAACCACATTTTTCCTTTAATACACCATCAAGTCCATGCACAATTTTGCAATAACAATTCCAAACATTATGTACAAGGATAAAACAAGTTAAGGCTATAATCACATATCACATGTCAATATTGAATCCATCAAGTTCACTTCCTTGAAGACCACAAGTCCATTTTCAAGTTCCTTTTTCCGATTGCAAAAATAGACAATTTTACACATAGTGAACTGTCCAACACTTTTCCAACATAACCAACATGATTTATGTACCATATTAAGCATATAATATACTAAACCATTAAAGTAAACACTTACCAAATCTTTCAAAGTAGTGATCTTGTCCATAGAAGTGTAGTTGCCTTAGGGTTTGGAAGAGGAGAGAATATTGTGGAAAATTCTAGACTTAGCACATGTGTGAAATGGTAATAAAAATCTGATTTTTTTCCACCTTATATAGTCCCACAAGGTCATCCTTAGCCACTCTTGGTCAAATATGACATGTTTACTTGGTCCATTTTATGAATGGGTCATTTTTCCTTGTTGGGCCAAGTCTTTTACTTAACTTTTGGGCCTCAAATTGAGCCCATGAACACATGTGAATTCAACCCAACCAATTTAATGTGTAAAACCCCAACAAATCTCATGTTTAAATAATTCCATAAATTTTACGATAATTACATAGGTTGAAAATATACGGGGTGTTACATCCTTCCCCCTTTAGGAACATTCGCCCTCGAATGTTAGTAACATTATCCAATTTATATAGATGGATCACGCTTCATGTTATCATATACACCTAATGCTCATAGATAATCACTTATTATTACTATAATTCTGCACTTTGAACTTTTTCTTCCATTTGAAACAATTATGGGTACTTTGACTTCATCATTTCTTTGGCTCCCCACGTGATTTCTTTTACTTGTCGATTCCTCCACTGTATTTTTACGGAAGCTACTTCTTTATTCCTTAACCCCTTCACTTGTCAATCCATAATGGCAATAGGTGTCTTTTTCACAGGTGAGATCCTCCGTAACTTGTACATCTTCAATGGGAGTAAAACGAGATGGATCTCCTATGCACTTTCGAAGCATCGAAATATGAAATACTGGATGAACTGTGGAGAGTTCTTGGGGTAGTGCCAACTCATACGCAACTTGCCCAAATCTTCTGATAATTTCATATGGCACGTTATATAGGGCCAACTTTCCTTTCTTTCTGAATCTCATTACCTCTTTCATTGATGACACTTTCAAGACTACTCAATCACTTATGGCAATTTCTAGCCCTCTTCTTATAACATTGACATATGCTTTGTGTCGACTTTGGGCTGTTTGTAGCCGCTGTTGTATCACCTTAACTTTCTCTATATCTTGATGAACAAGATTTGACTCAAGTAAAGCAGTTTCATCTGCCTCCAACCACCCAATTGGTGATCTACGCTTTCTTCCATACAAAGCTTCGTAAGGTGTCATTTTGATCATTGAATGATAGCTATTATTGTAGGCAAATTCCATAAAAGGTAAATGACCATCCCAACTACTTTTAAAGTTCAATGTGCAAGCTCGTAATGTATCTTCAAGTGTTTGGATGGTACGTTCTATTTGTCTATCTGTCTGATATAATAGAAATTGGAATCCCATGTAATAGTACTATTTCGTTTACATACACCCTTGCAGAATTTCCAGCTGTACAAGTGATCCTAACAGGTAAAAAGTGTGCTACTTGGTAAGTCTGTCAACTATCATCCACATGGAATAAAATTTTCGAAATGTACAAAGCAAACTTGTGATAAAACCCATGTTAATCATATCCCTCTTTTCAAACTAGAAGATTCTTGTATGGCATATAACCTTCAAGTTTCTAATGCTCTACTTTTACCTGTTGACAGTTTGAACATTGAGCTATAACAAAAATTCTGTAATGTTCTTCTTCTTTTTGTTGCCTTACCAATACATATTTTCCAAACCATGGTATATTTTTGTAGCTCCCGAATGCATAAAATACCATAAGTGATATGCCCCTGTCATAATTCATTTCCTTAATTCATCTATATTCGGTACATACAATCTACGTTGGCCCTGATTCACTCTCTCTTATGTAAGATCAAATACCTTTGTCAAATCTTGTGTGCATTCAATTTCAACTGAAATACAATAAGGTTCGCATATTGTTTTTTCTTCACTTTACAAATAAAGATTTTGTCGCATTTTACACTATAATTCGTTCATCTGGAGTTTTGAGAAAAAGAACTCCCAAACTAGATAATTGATGTAACTCCTTGACTATACTTTGCTTTTCGGTCAGCTGGCTACTAGTTCTCCCTATTGTTTTGTTACTTAACGCATCGGCTATTACACTTGCTTTTACCGGATGTAATATCAATATCCTGGTCTTTAATAGGGCCAACTACCTTTACTGCTTCAAATTTAAGTCTTTCTGCTTAAGGATATATTGCAAACTTTTATGATTAGTATATCTATGTCAACATGAACCCCATACAAGTAGTGGCGCCATGTGTTTAAAGCAAATATCACAACTGCTAACTCAAGATCATGTGTTGGATGATTTCTTTCATGTGGACACAATTGTCTTGAAGGATCAGCTATCACATTGCTGTGCTGCAGTAATACACATCCTAGGCCAACTCCTGAAGCACCACAATACACTGCATACCCCTCTGTGCCTTCGGGAAAGTACAAATACAGGTGTAGAAGTCAATTTATCGTTCAGCTCTTGGAAACTCTTCTCACATGCATCATCCCACTGGGACTTGATTGCCTTGTGTGTTAGCTTTGTTAAGGGTGCAGAGATAGAAGAAAAATCCTTCACCAAATCTCCTATAATAACCAACCAATCCAAGAAAACTATGAATCTCTGTAAGCGTCGTTGGCCTTAGCCAATTTGTTTTCACCGCTTCTATCTTTTGTCTATCAACATTGACTCCTTCATCCTATACAATGTGACCCAAGATCGCTATGAATTTTAACCAAACTCACATTTATAGAACTTTGCATATATCTTACGGTCATGAAGAATCTATAATACCTGTCGTAACTGTTCAGCATGGTTCTCTTGTGATCTTAAGTCAGTTGGTGCATTTGTAAAATTCAAATGACATAATTAAAAACTCATAATGACCATACCATGTTCGAAAAGCTGCCTCGGGTATATCTTTTTCCCTAACCCTTACTTGATAATAAGTCGATCTTAGGTTAATCTTTGAGAACATTTGGCATCCTATAACTGATCACATAGATCATCGATTCTGGGGAGGGAATATTTATTCTTACTTGTCACCTTATTCAAGTGAGAATAATTATTACACATTCTTAACGTGCCATCTGTCTTACGTACAATTAACAATGGTGCACCCCAAGGGGATGGTCTTATGAATCCCTTGTCCAACAAGTCTTTTAATCGCTCCGTTAATTCCCGTAACTCTGCCGGGTCCATGCTATACGGAGGAATAGAAATAGGCTGAGTGTCTGGCATCACATCAATACCAAACTCTACGTACCATTCTGGAGGTAAACCTGAAACATCTTCAGGAAATTTCTCAAGAATTTCATTTACCACCGGAATCGATTGAAGAGTTGGTGGCTTCACCTCAGTATCTTTCACTCTTACTAAGTGACATATGCACTCCTTTGGGTATCATTTTCCTTTCCTTAAAATAGGAAATACCTCTCGGTGTGCCCACCTTACCCTTCCATTCATGAGAATTTTCTTTATGGAAAATTAAAATGTGCGCTCTACTGTGGCCTAACAAGAATCCAACCAATCCATTCCCATTATCACATCAAAATCCACCATGTCTAGTTCAATGAGATCGGCCAGTGTATCATGACCACACACAGTTACCACATAATTACGATATACTCTTTTTGCAACTATATATTCACCAAATGGTGTAAATACTTCAATTGACTTTGTTAATGATTCTGGTGTTCTTTCAAATTTCGCAACAATCAACGGAGTAACATATGACAATGTAGAACCCGGGTCAATCAAAGCATATACATTATGTAAAAAAAAAAAATACTGAATGGTGTACCTGTATCTACACAGGGAGAAGCCTCCAAATTCTGTCTATCCGCTAAGGCATGGGTATGGTTTTGGGTTCCACTAGTACTAGCTACTCCTCTAGAACCTCTGGCGCACCTCGTAGGCTACTCACCTATACCTAGAGGAGGTACCAAGGATGGAGATGCCACAGTTGGTCTCGTAGGTCGTGCCATACCACCCGTGTTCCTTTGTGGACACCCTTTCCTTCTGTGCCCCGACATACCACACCAGTAACAAACATTTGTTCCAAACCAGCATTCACCTGAATGAAACTTCCCACAGCGCTGGCACAGCTGATGAAAAGACCTCTCTTGGCTCATACTTCCTTGTGCTTGATACCCCACTGTCCGTAAATCCTGAATCTCACTTCTTTGCCCAAACTGATGGCCTCGAAACCCTCGGAACCGAGGTAGATCATTTACTGTAGAATGAGAAAATGATGGGCTAGGCGGTCTGTTAAAGACCCGAGACCTAAATTCTCCTTAGGACGCCATGAACTGTCCCATAGGTCTAGCCCTCTTTAACAGCCCTCTTTCAAATTCTTGTGCCATTTTCCTTTGCCTTTGATTACTCCTCTTTTGTGCAAAGGCTGGACCAACCTGTCCTTGATTTTGTACGACGACTATCTGAGTCAACAGGTGTGCCGCATTCCTTATATCCTGCTCAGTAGTATTAACAGGTGTTTCAGCAGGGTCTTCTCTCCTTCTCGGCTCTTCTGGAGCTGGAGAAGTAGAAGAAGCCCGCAATGCAAATTCAATTTCGGCCCCATTCTGACTAGCTTTGTCAGGTGGTGATTTACTAGTGCCTTCTCCGGCAAGCATGTCTACCTTCTTATCTTTTGCCCCTATCTTATCTTGTATTTGGCATTTTACTATAACAAAAGAAACCAATGTCAATGGTCAGATATAATTTCACCTACAACTTTGGCTCTGATGCACGATCTAGAAATGAAGGAAAGAAACAACTCCTAAATGTATCGTAGCCTCCTACTTATAAATGTGGCGCGCAACATATCCATAAGAACGACTCTACTCAGACACAACTTTGTAGACACCCTTAGGACGACCTGCTCTGATACCACTTGTCACACCCCAAATCCCATTAAGGCGGACTAGCACCCAAAGCCTTTAAGGCCCGAGAGAACCAATCGATATCCATGTACACTCATATGCATGTTTCCATATGAATATCATTCTATCCCATGTAACCAATAAATACTAAAGGCGAAAGTCATGAAAAACCATATAAAATATATGAAACTTGGCTGTTAGGGCCATCAAGTCAAAGTGGGCATACATCTCTTACATTCATCTTCCCACATACATCTACAAAGCCTCTAACAGATACATGTACATAACCATCCTACATTCGGGATGAGTCCCCGCTTTATACAACAATTACAATACCAAAATAATGTACACATGTGACTCGGAAAGCCCCAAACCAACTGGAGATCACCAATGATCCGCAGATGACTCGTAGCCTACGGTGGTGGTCTACTAGCACCTGTGCCTACAACAAGTAAGGTAAGTCCCCCAAGGGACGTCAGTACGAAGAATGTACTGAGTATGTAAGGCTATAAGAAACTGCATCATACATAAGACTTCAATGAATTCAAATACAAGAGAACAGTCAATATGGATAACCAATCGTTCTGTATGTTTGGAACCATGTATATTGCTTTCATTACTTTCTTTGCTTCTTTGTTCATTCATCATCACTCTTACTATGTCGTACCCGGGCCCAAACTGATCAGTGGGTCTTTACATAACATAACGTTATGTTGGGATCGGCCCGAGCTAGGCTTATGCCTCTAGAGCTGCCACCCATTGGGATCGGCCCGAGCTAAGTTCTTACCTCTAGAGCAACCCCCCATAAACCAATATATCAGGTTCGGCTCGAGCTAGGTTCTTACCTCTAGAGCTTCCCCCTGTCAGGTTCGGCCCGAGCTAGGCTTATGCCTATAGAGATGCCCCCTGTCCAATAACCTTGGGATCGGCTCGATCTAGGCTTATGCCTCTAGAGCTGCCACCCATATTCTTACAACCAACAACCATGCATTACTATATTTCTTACTTTTGAGAGATTGATATGTTTATAGTCATAACATTATTGGAACTTTGGAATCATAACATTATTGGAACAATGGAATCTTTGGAAAATTAGTCAATGCACATGAGGCATGTGAAGCACAATTGGTCAATGCATAGAGAACATGTGATGAACCATGATTGATAACCGGAAATAGGATACCTTAGAACATTTCGAAATGGAACAAGTACAATGTCAATGTGAATACTATGTGCTGCAGAAGGATACGGATAGAGTAACCTTACATACCTTCACTTCCAAGTATGAATACACAAGCCTATATATGAATACAATAGTCCATCTCCTTCCTTACGTGTTACTCTAAAACACAAGTACATCACAGAGCTAACGTTAACAACTAACTACATTACAAGTGCATAAGACGACAATGAATTACGTGACTGTCATATAGCGTCATTTCGCCCTATTACACTACCATTTATTGCATCACCATACCAACAATACCATAACATTCCACACATTGACCAAAACATCATAAACTAATAACATTTCACACCAAGTTTAACCTTTACACTTCCTCATTAACACTATGTCACAATTACTCCATCAAGTCATCTCAATACCTTTCACAACAACACATGAACAATAATACATAACTGATACCATTCAAAATACCTCCGGGATATTCCTTTAAAGTCATTCAAAAGGTACCATAAGTTGATAATTGCATCCATGAAGGGTATAGGGGTTTCAGGGGATCATAGAGAGACAAAAACATGCAAAATGAACTTCTGGGCTGAACTGCAAAGACACCTGCGCCAGAAGGTGGATTACATGGAGCCACAGGTTCTCTATGTCCTTATCCAGAGCTACCTGCGTTGGCATCTGCGCCCGCAGGTGCTCCAGACGCGAGGGCGGATGCCCATTTCGGCCAAAAAGGGTCTCTTTTAGGTCCTTTTTTGTAATAAATGGTCCATGGCCATGCATAAACTTCCATTTACATAATTTAGGTCAACTTGGATGCAAAAAATCAACCATGGTTTCACAACACAAATGAACATCACCAAAACCACATTTTTCCTTCAATACACCACCAAGTCCATGCACAATTTTGCATAACAATTCCAAACATTATGTACAAGTATAAAACAAGTTAAGGATATAATCACATCTCACATGTCAATATTGAATCCATAAATTTCACTTCCTTCAAGACCACAAGTCCATTTTCAAGTTTACAAGGCAAAACCCTTTTTCGATTGCAAAAATAGACAATTTTACACATAGTGAACTATCCAACACTTTGCCAACGTAACCAACATGATTTATGTACCATATTAAGCATATAATATTAAATTAAACACTTACCAAATATTTCAAAGGAGTGATCTTGTCCATAGAAGTGTAGTTGCCTTAGGGTTTGGAAGAGGAGAGAATATTGTGGAAAATTCTAGACTTAGCACATGTGTGAAATGGTAATAAAAATCTGATTTTTTTTCCACCTTATATAGTCCCACAAGGTCATCCTTATCCACTCTTGGTCAAATATGACATGTTTACTTAATCCATTTTATGAATGGGTCATTTTTCCTTGTTGGGCCAAGTCTTTTACTTAATTTTTGGGCCTCAAATTGAGCCCATGAACACATGTGAATTCAGCCCAACCAATTTAATGTGTAAAACCCCAACAAATCTCATGTTTAAATAATTTCATAAATGTTACGATAATTACATAGGTTCAGAAATATACTGGGTGTTACAATTTTCACCTATCCTTATGGGACGTTTCCTTTCAAGAGGATGCGTTTCGGATTATGTAATGCACCAGTGACCTTTCAACGGTGCATGATGTCTATTTTCTCAGACATGGTGTAGGACACTATCGAGGTATTGATGGATGATTTTTTGGTGGCTGGTACACTTTTGAAGATTGCTTAGCCCATTTGGCTAGTGTTTTGAGAAGGTGTGAAGAATGCAATTTGGTGATTAATTGGGAAAAGTGCCACGTCATAGTCAAAGAATGGATAGTGCTTGGCCACAAAATTTCAAAGAAGAGGATCTAGGTTGATAAGGCAAAGATTGAGGTGATTGAAAAATTGCCTCCACCGATTTCTGTGAAGGGTATTTGAAGCTTTTTTGAGCATGCTAGATTTTATCATAGGTTCATCAAGGATTTCTCTAAAATTGCATATCCCTTGTGCAAGTTGTTGGAAAAGGAGGTGAAGTTCATTTTTGATGATGTGTATCTAAAGACATTTGAGTGCCATAAGGAGAAATTGACATCAACCCCTATCACTATTTCACCTGATTGGTCTATGCCTTTTGAGATTATGTACGATGCTAGCGGAGTGGTGTCGCGCCCCATTTTTTTTGCGAAAAGTGAAATTCGACGTGACAATACTTTTGGCAATGTTTAAAAAAGAAGAGTCGCCACCTAACAAATTAAGGTGCGTTAGGGCACCATTCTGAACTAATTACACCTTAATTAGTCTACTTCACCAGAAATTTTGATAAGGGTTCAAATTACCTTGAAAGAAAGGTGTTAAGTACCTTTCGAGGTCAATAAATATGGGTTCCGGCCGAATCCATATGTTATGTGGGGGGATTTTACGTGATAAGCAAAAGGTCAATTGATTTTAATCATTTAAAATTAACTAGGCATTTAAACATGAAACTTCTATTTTCTATAAACTAGGTGTAATGAGAATTAATAATTAACTAAGTGATAAAGTGGTTAAACACGAAAATAAACAGAATGTGAATCAGATAAGCGAGAAGATAGAGGGGAGCAATTATATAGTAAAATTTTATTATAAGGTAAACCTAGACTACCCCAAATAATTAAAACACTAAAAAATAAAGAAAAGCAAGGCCAATGTAGAAAACTTGGACTAAGAATTGGTTTTACCCTATTCGGATCAGCGCCCCGCTTATTACGGATGACAATGTCATATGTTGCATTGTCAAATTCTGCTCGGGTCAACTTCCATCATTTCTGACTATCTACCCACCTATTTTGGTTATTAGGTTGTTATTAAGCCTAGAAGCGCACTAAAGAAAATGATAAAACTAATGTTCCCTAAGATGCCTACCCTTCCCAACTTAATTTCCAAGTGGCATTGGACGATCTATTTTGGATAAGGGTCTAGACATAAAGAAAACCTTAGGCTGGCTAATTAGCCTTGAGATTCGCATCAAACAAAACAAAAAGGACATGACAAATAGCACATAATTATTTTAGGAAAAGCCTCTCGGTTAATTAGAATTGATTAGGTGATAAGCATGCTTCAAATAATTAACTGATTTACGTGATTCATCCTATAGGGATGTTTTCTAGGTGATAAAGAATGCTAAAAGGATAACATGATATGATTAAAATGATTCTAAATATGCTGAAAGTTGATACGAGTAGGCGGGAATTTATCATGTGCATACTGAAATTGATTATAAGCATGCTGGAAATTAATAAACCTGCTGAACATTAGTTTAAAAATGCTGGAAATTAAATTAAGGTGCTAAAAATAGTTTTAATGTGCTGAAATTAATTAAAAAGTGCTGGAAATTAGTTTAAATATGCAGGAAATTAATCAAAGAATTCTGGAATTAATTAAAAGTGCTGGAAACTAGTTTAAATATGCAAGAAATTAACTTAAAGTGCTGAAATTAATTAAAAATGCTATAAATAAAATTAGATGGGATCGGAATTAATTTAATATGTTGAAAGTTGATTAAAAGTTCTAAAACATGATTTCTAAGTGATAAAATAATTTAATTAACATGCTGAAATTTGATTCATAATCCTAGAATGTGTTGCCAAAGTGATAAGATAATTGTGTTATTAGAACATGCAAATGACATAATCTCCGCTCCCATAAGCAACCCATATAATCTTTTATTATAGACAAAGTTCATACAATAAATTAATACAGACCAACGAATATAAACAAATAAGGCCAAGTTGGACAGCCCTTTGATGAACTCCTAAATCCCGGCAACTCTTTGTCTTCCCAATTGAACACCTTCTAATAGCACCTGTTAAGCATAACTAAACTTCCAAATGCACAGACCATATATATGATTTGACAAGCCTATAGAAGCCCCATGATCTAAAGAAATAAACATACATACAGGTCCTTAAATGAGACAATGTTTTGGCATTGGTGAAATCCTATAAGCATGCTTTTTAAGTTCTAAACTACAAGAAAACTACCACATAATAATTGAAACATGCGTCGATCGGGACTAACCAGTTAGAAACAAAACCAAAAAGAAGAAATAAAACTTTTAAATCCGCACGCAACAGTGAAGCAAGAAGAGACCGAGAAGTACTTGAAAGCATCAGAAATATGAGTGAAGAAAGACTGCTTATGTAGTGGGGAGTAGAAGCAGTCACGAAAGTAAAAGGAAGGGAGAATATTCTCCAATTAATTAAAGTAATTCATTTTCCTTAAAACCAAAAGACCACACTGATTAAGTGAAGAAAAAATATAATTTTTCCATAAATAAGCAAGTAAAAGATCTGTTCAAATTAGGGAGAAGGGTAAAAGAGCAATCAAAGCAGCGGAATTTACCATAAAGAGCTAAATGCTGGAGTTGTCATAAAGGAAAGAAAGTAAGGCATATGCATTAACCACATTAATAATCAATTAATTCTAATCATACCATAATTATGTGAGTATAAAAAATCTATCATTGTTCCATTAGGGAGAAAAGATAAATTAAGGGAATGGGACGTGCTGGGTAAATTGAATATTTAAAATTTACCAAGAATCAAGCAGCCAGAAACTAACGTCAATACGATTTACCATAATTATTAAGGCCTCGGTTTGTTACATAGTATTCATGCATCAAAAGTCCTCTAACCAGTCATCAATGATTTAACACACATATACAGATTTTCAAATTACATCTAAGCTTGTAATAGAAAGGTGTTTCGACATGAGTCCGGTAGAGTAAAATCAAATAGAGAATTCTCCAAACTCCTATATAAATTAACACCCCAGCCTAAGAAATTAGGGTTTAAATAAAGGTCATGGAAAATTGGGGTGTTTTGCATATGTCAATCTAGAGATGTAAGTAAGCATAAAATTGAAAGAACTAAGCCAAAATTAACAACTAAAATGCATAAATTTCAAATCTTAGAATTGGCCAAGGCAAAACGCATAAATTCAAACTAATTGAATGCGTAATGGGTCATGTAAAATCATATCGAAGATGAATTTATAAAGAACTTTAACCTGAAGAACCTTGTGAATCGACCAAACCATTAATTTCCCATGCGGGTTTCCTCTTCATCGGCGGATACTTAGTGATGCTGTTAACGATATCTTGTCGTTCATTACCTCCGGCGAGACAGTGACGAGGATGGAACGAGACCATGGAGGGAAAAGTAAGAAAATTGAGGCAGTAGTGCGGTGGAGCTCGCTCGTCGGAGCAGTGGTGGTGGCGGCGGCGTTCAAGGCAAAGAGTAAGAGGAGAGAAGGTAGAGTAATAGGGAGCAAAGAGGTTCGAAGGTTCGCTGTTCGGTGATGACCGGTGATGATGAATAGTGACTAGAGTTAGGAGAGGAGAGGGAAGGAGAGGGAGATGGCGTTTGGAAAAGAGGAAAATGAAATTATGGTTTATTGGGATTTTGGGGGGTGTTTGATTAAAAGAGGAAAGAGAAGGGGATGTGATCTGAGTCGTTGGATTAGATTTGATCAACGACTGAGATTGGAATTAAAGAATATGGGTCGGGTTATGGTTCAATCTGATGGGTTTAAATTGGGTCAAATGGAATTGGATTGGGGATTTTGAAATTCAGTCAAATTAGGCTCAACTTAGGCTAGAATATGACATAAATTGGGTAGAATTGGGCTAAAAAATAAATAAGTTGAAAAAATTAAATTGAATTAGGCTATTATTTAGTAAATATAGTAATAAATCAATTAACAATTGTTCCTATGGATAAATTACGCATATAAAATCAATGACAAGTAATATATTATTTAAAATTGACGATAAAAATAATTTAAAATAAATTAGGTACCTTTAAATTATGAATGCAAATTTTAAGAAATAGTATAACAACAACACCTTAATAATAATAATAATAATAAACTATAGATTATGCATTTGCAAAACACGAATGTGGATTTAAAATACTTGCATAAATAATTTAGTAAAATTAACGAAATTAGGTAAGATACTATCTTTAAATTAATAAATTATACGTATATATAAAATTGAGGATAACAAATAAAAATAAGTTAGATATTTTAAAAATCATGAATGCAAAACATCGGAATTTATTTGGTGCTAAAATAACCAAGTGAAGAAATATTAATTTTCGAAACGAATGATTTTGTAAACGATTAGTCCGGGAGGAATACCAAGAGGTCAAAATTTGGCGTCAACAGCTGCCCCTTCGTTGCTTGAGAATGATGGTAGAATTATCGAGCAACAAACGTTGACATAGTAGCCAATTTTGTTCGACCGAGAGAATGATTCACTGGAATTGAAAAGCAAGAGGGGTTTATTAAAATGGTGTGGCCGAGACTTTGGTTTCAAGTCACCTACCTATCTCTAATTTTATGAGAATAAGGTCGTGGGTAGTTCTAGATTAGAGACAAATGATATTCCTAAAGAAAATTGATGAATTTGAGTACGAGTCGACAAGATTTGAATATAAAAGATGGAGCGCGATTATGATTTAGGTTATTTTGCGAGATACAGGGATAAAGAATTATGTTTCAAAAGCGAGAGAGAGAGAATTATTTAGTTGTCTCGTATTTGTCAAGAAACTTAATAGTAGCTCATTTTAAGTTATGGCAAGGAACCCAATAGAGCTTATTTTTAAGGTTTGGTGAGAAACCCATGCTTTGTTTTAAGGTTTGAAGAGGAACCCATGCTTTATTTTAAGGTTTGATGAGGAACCCAATGTTGTTTTAAGGTCCGACAAGGAACCCAGTGCCTTTTTTAAGGTCCTGCGAGGAACCCAATGTAATTTTAAGGTCCTGCAAAGAGCCCAATACCATTTCAAGGTCCATTGAGGAACCCAATGCCATTTTAAGGTCCGATTAGGAACCCAATGTCGTTTTAATGTTCGACGAGGAACCCAATGCTGTTTTAAGGTTCAACGAGGAACCCAATGACATTTTAAGGTCCTACGAGTAACCCATTGCCATTTTATATTCCTGTGCGGACCCAATGCCATTTTAAGGTCCTTCAAGGTACCCAATGTCGTTTTAAGGTCCTGCAAGGAACCTAATGCCATTTTAAGGTCCTGCGATAAACCGAATACCATTTTAAGGTTCAACGAGGAACCCAATGCAGTTTTAAGGTCCTGCGAGGAACCTAATGCTAAGTTTGATGTCGAATTATTAATGCAATGTATTGTCGATTTTGATGTTGTCAAAGTTAAGGAGATATAGTGACTTAGCTTCTTTCCCAAATTGGAAATGTAGTTTGGGTTTCCTTTGATGATGTTCTAAGGTAGTGGCTGCATTTGTACCTGCTGTCTGCACTTAAAGAAAAATTGTAAGTCAAAAAGTAAGGTTGACTCATATATTTGCTTGGCTTGGCTCCTCGTCATTTTTTTTATCTCAGAGCTTAAGGCTTGTATTCTTTATGGTGAAATTTTTGAAAAATTCTCAAAAATTTCTACCCCAGTTTAGGACAAAAGTGACTTTCGCACGTCTTTGTGAATTGACATACTGTTTTCTTATGGAATTTTTGAGGTTTCTAAAAAATTCTGCCCCAGTTTTTACTTTTAGAGTCTTATATTCCTGCCTCACTCAAAGAAAAATATTAGTTCAAAATAAATGGTTGCCTTACATTTGAACATCATGATCTCAATTTGAATCTGTCTTTACATGCTCAAGAGTCGGGCCTATTAGCCTGATATTTCAGATTTAGATTTGAGTGAAGTGTTTGAATTGGATATGGAGGGAAAAAAGTAATTTTTTTTATTAGATTAAGACATGGCCCAGTAATGGACTGCCTACGTATCAAAATGGAAATCAGGTCAAACGTAGTTCATGAGTACAAAGAAAGGTAAATAAAATAGAAAAATTTTATTGGTTTTTGGGAGGACGAATCAAGAGTGATGTCATTTTGCTGGTGACAAAGGTATGTCCTTATCAGTTCATGTGATGGCTTTGCACTTTTTCGCGAACCTCTTGAAAATAGTTTTATTGGATCACCTTGAACAATGATTCTGCCTGTAGTGATGGGGTCATAGATGTTGCTTATTGGGACTTACTTTACTTTTATCTCCCCCTTTTTAATCAGATTCTAAATTTTGTACCTTAGTGCTGAACATTCCTCAATATCATGGCCTTTAATATTTGAGTGATAAGCACAATATTTAGATGGATCAAAGTTAGAAGGTGGATACTTAGGGATCCATCCCCTTCTCGGTTGAACAATACCTTGGGCCCTCAATCTTTCAAATATGCTCGCTAGTGGCTCAGTCAAAAGAGTAAAAGTACAAGGCCTCATTATCTTTGGTTGATGAAAATCACTTTGTACCAGATAAGAGCGATGTTGAAAGTTAGGTTGTGTATGATAAACCTCATCTTGAAAATCTTGCTGGAAAGAGTAGGGTTGAATCTGATAAGCTTCATATTGAGAATCTTATGAGTCATAAGGTTCGAGAAGCTCATGATAGGAATCAAACACAACATGGACTTCTTCATTATTCTGATAACATTGTGTCCGAGGTATGGAGGGTGATAAATCCTCTTCCTTTTCCTCAGATGGACTATTTGGTGCTTGATAAGTGGTTGGCATTGTAGAAACATCAATAATTCTCCCTGTTTGAATACTATATTCTAACTTTTTCCCAATTGAAATGAGACTCTCAAAACTGTGACTGCTTAGGAAGCACAATTTTTGATAGTATATTCCATCTAGCAACCTGATGAAAGTTTGGACCAACTCTTCTTCAGGCACAGAAGGACGTATCTTAGAAGCTTTCAAGCTCTATCAAATTGCATATTCCTCAAAAGATTCGTGAGTCATTCTTCTTACTTCGAGTAAATCCCACATTGTCGGATCAACCTTGATGTTAAACTTATATTGCCCCACAAATTCTTGAGCCATGTCTTCCCATGTATGCCATTTGTCAAAGTCTTGTTTGGCGAACCAGGTGAGTGCTATCCCCGACAAACTTTGAATAAATAATCTCATCAGGAGAGCCTCATTATGCCCTATACTAACTAATCTACCACAATAGTCCTTCAAATATGTGATTGGATCTCCATACCCATCAAACAAGTTGAACTTTAGGACTTTGTATCCTAGAGGCAAATCAACCCTTGGATTTAGACACAATTTCTTATACCACAAGTCATGAATACCTTTGGAGCGTAGATTCATCCAACCTCTTTTCTAAGTAATGAAGCTTTTGCTGTCGTACGTCTGAATCAACTTTCTCTCTTCCAAAAGTGGTGTGTGCTGAAGGCAACTGTTGAGAGTGTGTGTGAGTAAGGCGGGAATAAGAAGATACAGTCCAAACAGTGGTTTGCATTGGGTGAGAAGAAAGAAGGATGGAATTTTTCTGGATATTGAGCATATTTGTCATATTGCAGATTTTCAATCGAGTCGATGTTCAAATGCTAGACAATCATTAAACAAAAATAGTAAATTGAACAAGAGTCAGTGTATCAAATAAGAAAAGACATAGTATAAAAATATAAGTTATCTTGTCAAAGAGGACTTTAGGACGAATGGATGGGCTAGACCTTAAGCTTGAGAAGTAAATTGATGTCAAAAGATATAAGATAGGCTCTAAGCAAAACCAAAGTACTAAATTCGTACTTAAAGCTAGCTGGGTGAATAACTAAATAATGATAAGATATTTAAAAAAAGGCATAGCATATTTAAAGAAATTTTATTTTTAAAAGGTGGGAGGGATGAAGATTTGAAAAGTTTTCGAAGATTTTGAAGAATTGACTAATTTAAAATGCCCAATTTTCAACTTAGTTTGAAATAGTTGGAGAATTTGAAGGATTGTGAAAGTCATTTGAATAATACAAAAGCCCTAGTTTTTGTTCTCATGACATTATGTGAAGATGAAAGAAAGGAAGGATATAATATTTGATGGAAAAAATTATTTCACATTTTCAAATATGCGTAGATTTTGAAAAGAAAAAAGAAAAATGAGGACTGCATCCTTATATAGAATTGCCTACGTATCTTATTAGACAAGAATCAGGTCTAACGTAGTTCGAAATATGAGATTTATAGAAATTTTAATAGTGAATGAAAATGTATGATGGATAAATTAAGGAGAGATGTCAAATACAAATATGAGAAATATTTAAAGACGTAACAAATTAGACATATGTATATAAGTTACAAAGATAGCCTGAATTTATCAGGATGCATATTCATTAGAAATATATGGTTAATATCTAGAGAATAAGAGTTATTTGCCTAATATGGTTCCCTTAAGTGGACGACTTGAGAGTGGGAAAGCTCATGACTGTCGACGCACCACTGATCGATCGATTCACAAGGCATTTCCCATAAGGGTGTTTTAGAAAATGAACATCCATGCAACCATGCAACCGTTCTTAATAAAAAAAGAGGTTCCTAGTGGAGGAATATATGAGCAGAATGCAAGTTATATAAAGCAGTAATACATAACACATAATGAAAAGCAGCAACACTTTGAACCATACAAGAAAAATGATAAAAATAAGGAAAATAAATAAATGCACAATTAAAAAAATATCCAGGAAACAAGAGATGACATATAGACAAGTAAAAAGGGAAAAGAAAAGTGGATGAACATGGAGATATAAACCATTTTAAGAAAACAAAGTAAAGGAAAAGGGAAGAGGATTAACATACATAACAACAATAAAAGATGTCGAAACAACTATTCAAAGAAACAAATAAAGGGAAAAGGGAAAGGAATTAACATGATTCTGACACGTCTCGAATTCCAGCGAGGCATGATTGGCACCCGTAGCCGATAAGGCCCGAGAGAACCAACCTGTATTTATGTTCATTCATATGCATGCCATTAGAAACACCCTTATCACGTAGGAGCTTATAATGCTAACAATGAAATTCATGGAACATGTGACATATATACATATATGAAACTTGGCCGTTGAGGCCATCAAGTCAAAAATGACATGTACCTTTTACATTTATACACACACATCTGTCTACAAAAGCCTCTAACAAGTGCATTGACCAAAATGAACTAAAAGTTGGGACAAGTCCCCGAACTATACAACATGTACAACACCAAAACATATTTCCAGCTCGACTCGGAGAAGACCTGAACTAATTGGAGCTCACCAATGATCCGCAACAACTGGCAACCTACTGTGGAGGCCTACTAGTACGTGCGCCTGCAGCAAGTAAGGTAAATTCCCCAAGAGAGGTCAGTACGAGGAATGTACTGAGTATGTAAGGCCATATGAAACTTGTATGATATGTAGACATGTCAATGAACTCAAATACAATAAATGATCAATATGGATCAGTCAATACTGTACTTTGGAAACCATGTATATTGCTTTCTTTACTTTATTTGTTCCTTTGATTCTATGCTTATTCATCTTTGCCTGTAAACTGTGATACCCAGGCCACGACTGAATAGTGGGTTTAACATAACATATCGTTATATTGGGATCGGCTCGAGCTAGGCTTATGCCTCTAGAGCTGCCACCCTAAGAATCAAAGCATTGGGTTCGGCTCAAGCTAGGTTATTACCTCTAGAGCTGCCACCCATAAACCAACATATCAGGTTCGGCTAGAGCTAGGTTTATACCTCTAGAGCTGCCCCCTGTCAGGTTCAGTCCGAGCTAGGCTTATTCCTCTAGGACTGCCCCCTGATCCAACAATCTTGGGATCGGCTTGAGCTAGGCATTTCGCCCCCAAAGCTGCCACCCATACTTGTTCATTAACCACATATGCATTACTTTATTCTTTACTTTGAGATTGATACAATGATAGTCACAACTTTACTTGAAGCTTTGGATCATTAACCAATGAGTAAGAGATGTGAGAATAACATTATTTTGAAATATAGCCTTTTGGGAAACATAACACTATTAGAACCATTGGAAAATAATCAATGAACGAGATACATGAGCATAAACAATATTGGAACTTTGGAACACAACTTTATTGGGCTTTTGGAAAATTATCATAGAATAGGAGACATGTGATTCATAATTTATCAATGAATAGGAAACTTGTGATAATAACCATTGGTAACCGGGAATAGTATACCTTAACACTTTTCAAAATAGGACAAGTGTAACGTCAATGTGAATTCTATAAGCTGTATAAAGATACGGACAAAGTAACCTTACATACCTGCACTTCCAAGTATGAATAAACAATATTCCAGCTTCTTCCTTACGTCTTACTCTACAATACAAGTTCATACCGAAACTTACATTAGCAACTAGTCACTATACAGGCGTACAAGGCAACAATGAACTATATGACTGCTGTACAACATCATGTCACCCCTTAAAATACAATCCAAGGCCTTATCATATCAACAACACCACAACATTATGCACATTGACCAAGAGATCATACATCGATAGCATTACACACCACACTTACCCTTTACGCTTTTCTCTTTACCATTCCATCACAATTACTCTTTTATAACAACATATGAACAACCATACATACTTATTACAGTCCAACACATCTCCATATGATACTTTAAAGTCATTAAAACGACATCACAAGTTGATAATTACATCCAAAAAGGGTATAGGGGCCTTCGGGGATAAACTAGAGACAAAAACACTCAAAACCAATTCTGGGACTGATCTGCACTGCCACCTGCACCCTCAGGTGTCTGAGGTGCATGCACATATGGCCTCTGTAAATTTCCAGGGGCATCTGTGTTGGCATCTGCTCCCGCAGATGCCCTCGTCTGCCGGGGCAGATGCCCGTTTTGGTCCGAAATAGCCTCTTTTGGGTTTTTTAATGCCATGAATGGGCCATGATCATAAACAAACTTATTTTGACATATTTGTGATCATATTAAACACAAAAATTCATCCATGGTCTCACAACACATATAACAACACCCAAAACTACATTTCACGGCCAATACGACACCAAAACCATAACCAATTTCACAATAACATTTCCAACCGTTATACACAAGGATTAAACAAATTAAGACTATAATAACATCTCACATGTCAATATTTACTCCACCAAGTTCATTTCCTTCAAGACCACAAGTGCATATTCAAGTTTTCAAGACAAACCATTCTCCGATTTAGCAAACATGTAACATTTCACACCTTGTGAACTTCTCAATACTCCACCAACATAACCAACATAATATAAACCATATCTCATGCATAAAATATATTAAACCATCATAATAAATACTTACCAAGTCTTACAAGTTGATGATCTTGGCCAGAAAGAGATGAGAGCTTAGGGTTTGTCTATTTCAGAGAAAAATGTGGAAAAGTTAGAAAAGGCATGAGAGTTCAATGGTATTAAAAATATGATTTTTTTTTATCTCTTTATATAATCCCTCAATTCTCTCTTATCTCTTCCTTGGCATTAAATGCAAGAGTTGATTTGGTCAAATGGAGCAAATTGGAAGAATGGGTCAAAAATTCTCTTTTGGGCCATGTCTTCCTCAAGATTTTGGGCTTCATTTTGGGCCCAATTGTATAGGACTTATTAATGACCATATATTAATACATAATTCATCAATTCTCTCATGTTTTCATATTCTCATAATTGCTACGGTAGTCAGCTAGACTCCAAAATGTACGGGGTGTTACATTCTCCCCCCCTTAGGAACATTCGTCCTCGAATGTTAGTGTTATCATTTCAAAGTAAACAATTACAAGTTTAGGAACATTATTCATGTCATCATATAAAGATATACTCAAAGCTTGTAAATACTTACTTGTCATTCTTCCCCTTGGAACAAATGAGGGTACTTGGATTTCATCATTTCTTCAGCTTCCCATGTGACCTCTTCTATTTGCTGATTTCTCCAAAGTACCTTTACGGAGGCTATATCTTTATTCCTCGGCCTCTTCACTTGTCTATCCAGAATGGCAATAGGTATTTCTTCATAGGTAAGATCCTCTGTGACCTGTACATCATCAATAGGAGTAAAATAAGATGGATCTCCTATGAATTTTCGAAGCATCGACACATGGAATACTGGATGAACTGTGGAGAGTTCTTGGGGTAGCGCCAACTCATACGCAACTTGCCCAAATCTTCTAATAATTTCATATGGGCCTATATACCGTGGACTCAATTTCCCTTTCTTTCTGAATCGTATTACCCCTTTCATTGGTGACACCTTCAGAAATACCCAATCACCTATGGCGAACTCAAGTCCTCTTCTTCTAACATCGGCATATGACTTGTGTCGACTCTGGGCCATTTGTAATCGCTGTTGAATCACTTTAACTTTCTCCATAGCTTGATGAACAAGATATAGCCCAAGTAAAGCAGTCTCACCTGCTTCAAGCCACCCAATTGGTGATCTACATTTTCTTCCATATAATGCTTCATAAGGTGCCATTTTAATACTTGAATGGTAGCTATTGTTATAAGCAAATTCAATAAGAGGCAAATGGTCATCCCAACTGCCCTGAAAATCTAACATGCATGCTCGTAGCATATCTTCAAGTGTATAAATAGTACATTCTGCTTGTCCATCAGTCTGAGGATGGAAAGCCGTACTCAAATTCACCTGTGTGCCCAAACTCTGATGAAAAGATCTCCAAAAGTGCGCTGTGAACTATGCTCCTCTGTCTGATATAATGGAAAGTGGAATACCATGTAATCGTACTATCTCTTTCACATATAAGTTTGCATAATCCTCAGTTGTATAGGTGGTCTTGAATGGTAGAAAATGCTCTGACTTGGTAAGCCTATCCACTATAACTCATATAGAATCAAATTTTCGCAATGTACGGGGCAAACCTGTGATGAAGTCCATATTAATCATATCCCATTTCCAGACTAGAAGATTAATACATTGCATGTAACCTCCTGGTTTCTGATGCTCCACTTTCACTTGTTGACAATTCGGGCATTGAACGACTAATTCTGCAATGTTCGTTTTCATATTTCCCCACCAATAAACTTCTTTTAAATCATGATACATCTTAGTAGCACCCGGATGAATAGAATATCGAGAATGATGCACCTCTGTCATAATTCGTTTCCGCAGTTCATCTACATCTGGTACGCATAATCTACCTTGGAATTATAGCACCCCTTCTTGTGTAAGATCAAATGCCTTTGTCAAATTCTGTTGTACATTTTCCTTTAGCTGCAATAGCATAGGATCTGGAAACTGCTTCTCTTTCACTTCAGCTGTCAACAAAGATTCAGCTGCATTTTGTACAATAACTCCTTCATCCGAGGATTCAAGAAGACGAACCCCCAAGCTTTCTAATTGATGCAGGTCTTTGATTATCTCTTTGTTTTCTGTCAATTGGTCACTAGTGATTTATACTACCTTGCGGATCAATGCATCTGCTACTACATTTGCTTTTTCTGGATGATAAAGAATGTCAATATCATAATCTTTCAATAGCTTGAGCCATCTTCTTTGACTCAAATTGAGTTTCTTTTGCTTAAAGATATATTGTAAACTTTTTTGGTCAGTATAAATATCAACATGAACTCCATACAAATAATGACGCCATATCTTTAAAGAAAAAGCCACCGCCGCTAATTCAAGATCATGTGTGGGATAGTTTCTTTCATGTGGCCGCAACTGTCGTGAGGCATATGCTATGACATTACCATGCTGCATCAATACACATCCGAGGCCAACCCCAGAAGCATCACAATACACTGGATAACCTTCAGTACCTTCAGGAAGTACTAAAACTGGTGTGGAGGTTAATTTATCTTTCAACTTTTGGAAGCTTTTGTCACACGCATCATTCCACTGAAATTTAAATGCTTTGTGTGTAAGCTTTGTTAACGGTGTAGCAATAGAGGAAAAACCTTCCACAAATCTTCGGTAATAACCTGCCAGTCCAAGAAAACTACAAATCTCTATAGGTGTCATAGGTCTTGGCCAATTTTTCACTGCCTCAATCTTCTGTGTATCAACCTGTATCCCTTCATCTGACACAATATGACCCAAGAATGCGACGGAGTTTAACCAAAACTCACACTTCGAGAACTTTGCATACAACTTACGCTCACGGAGTATTTGCAATACTTGTCGTAAGTGATTAGCATGGTCCTCTGGTGATCTTGAATAAACCAGAATGTCATTTATAAACACCGGGACGAACACATCCAGAAATGGCTTAAACACCCTATTCATCAAATCCATGAACACAGCTGGTGCATTTGTTAGTCCAAATGACATAACTAGAAATTCATAATGGCCATACCGTGTTCGGAAAGCTGTCTTGGGTACATCTTCTTCTCTAACTCTGACTTGATGGTAACCCGACCTCAAGTCGATCTTTGAAAAACACCTGGCACCCTGTAACTGATCAAACAAATCATCAATTCGAGGGAGGGGATATTTGTTCTTGATCGTTACCTTATTCAATTGCCGATAGTCGATGTACATCCTCAACGTGCTAACCTTCTTTCGTACAAATAATACAGGTGCACCCCATGGGGACACACTAGGTCTAATGAAGCCTTTGTCCAACAAATCTTTCAATTGCTCCTTCAATTCACGTAATTCTGCTGGAGCCATTCTATATGGAGGAATAAAAATAGGCTGAGTGCCTGTAATCACATCAATACCAAATTCTACTTCCCGTTCTGGGGGTAATCCTGGAAGATCCTCTGGAAATACGTCAAGAAATTCATTGACCACTGGAACCGACTGCGGAATTAGTGGTTCCACATCGTTATCTTTCACTCGTACTAAATGACATGTGTAACATTTAGCAATCATTTTCCTGGCTTTCAGATAGGAAATAAATCTTCCTCGTGGTGCCCCTACATTACCCTGCCATTCAAGAACATTCTCCTCCAAAAAATGACCTTCTTGGCCCGGCAATCAACCGTGGCATAACAAGAAGCCAACCAATCCATCCCCATTATCACATCAAAATCCACCATGTCTAGTTCAATGAGATCGGCCAATGTATCATGACCACACACAGTTATCACACAGTTACTATATACTCTTTTTGCAACAATACATTCACCGACCGGTGTAGACACTTTAATTGATTTAATTAATAATTCTGGTGCCTTTACGAATTTCGCAGCAATCAGTGGAGTAACATAGGACAATGTAGAACCAGGGTCAATGAATGCATATACATTATATGAGAATATGGATAATGTACCTGTGACGACATCAGGGGAAGCCTCTGTATTTTGTCGGTCCACCAAAGCATAAGAACGATTTTGGACCCCACTAGTATTGGTTGCTCCTATGGCACCTCTACCATGGCCCACAGGCTGCACACCTCGGCCCAAAAATGGAGCCGATGCTGATGACACAATGGTCGATCCTGCTGGTTGTGCTATACCACCCATACTCCTCTGGGGACACTCTCTCATCATGTGACCTGTCATACCGCACCAGAAACAAGCATTTGTCCCCACTCTACATGTACCTGTATAAATACGCCCGCAGTGTTGACACTGCTGACGAGGAAAACCTGCTGCCTGTGATTCGTGACCTCCACTACTCTGCCCAGCTGGACCACCTCTAAACCCTCTAAACTGAGAGTGAACACCTGCTGTAGAATTAGAAAATGATGGTCTAGGTGGTCTCGAAAATATACGGGGCCTAGATCCTCCTTGGGACATCATAGGTGGTCCCATAGGTCTAGCCCTTTTGGACTGTCCCCTGTAAAATTCATGTACCCTTTGTCTCTGTCTTTGATCATCTATTTTCTGGGCAAAGGCTTATATTCTAGCAATGTCCATATCTTTATTTAAGGTAGCAATGGTGCAATCCCTTACCAAATATGGCTCTAACCTGTCCACGTATCTATGGACTTTATCTGTCATCGTAGCCACAACATTCTCCGCATATCAAGCCAAGGAATTAAATTGTAAACTATATTCTCTGACGCTCAAATTTCCTTGACGGAGATTTAGGAACTGATCTGCACGTGCCTCGCGGATCTCATAAGGAAGAAAATGATCAAGGAAAGCTATTTTAAATTCTTCCTAATTTGGTGGATTTACACCAATATCACGGGATTTCTTCCAATCCTCGTACCATAATATTGCCTCTCCTTTCAATCTGTACGCAGTAAGTTCAACTATCTCTACCCTCGTCACGTGCATAACTTCCAAGGCCCTCTGAATTTGATCCATAAAGTCCTGTCGATCCACTTTCAGATCTGACCCTGTGAATATAGGAGGGTCCAATTTCAGAAAATCCTGTGTTCTGCGACTCGCCACTCTAGCCGCATAATCATCATGTGTCATTGGACCTGCTCGTCCTTGACTTTGTGCTGCCACTAACTGTGTCAACATATGTACTGCATTTCTAAGATCCTAGTCTGTGGCATTCATCGGTGGTTCTGCAGGTACTTCTCTACTAACTGGCTCCTCCGAAGCTGGAAAAGTAGACGAAGACCGCGATGAAATTTCAGCATTTGCTCCACCTTAACTAGCTTGGTCAGGTGGTAGTCTACTTATTTCTTCGTCAGCAGGCACATCTACCTGCTTCCCTTTACCTCTACCTCTTCTCATGATCGACATGGTTACTATATCAAAGAGAAACATTTACCATGGTCAGATTACAATTCAACTTACAACACTGGCTCTATTGCATGAACTAGAATTAAAGAAGAGAAACAACATCCTAAATGTCTCGTAGCCTCCTACTTATAAATGTGGTGCACAACACATCGATAAGTAAGACTCTACTCAGACATGGCTTTATAGACACCCTTAGAATGACCTTCTATGATACCACTTTTGTCACACCTCGAATTCCAGCGAGGCATGATTGGCACCCGTAGCCGATAAGGCCCAAGAGAACCAACCTGTACTTCTGTTCATTCATATGCATTCCATTAGAAACACACTTATCACGTAGGAGCTTATAATGCTAACAATGAAATTCATGGAACATGTGACATATATACATATATGAAACTTGGTCGTTGAGGCCATCAAATCAAAAATGGCATGTACCTTGTACATTTATACACCCACATCTGTCTACAAAAGCTTCTAACAAGTGCATTAACCAAAATGACTAAAAGTCGGGACAAGTCCCCGAACTATACAACATGTACAACACCAAAACATATGTGTAACTGCGACTCGGAGAAACCCACCCCGCACTAACTGGAGCTCACCAATGATCCGCAACAACTGTCAACCTACTGTGGAGGCCTACTAGTACCTGTGCCTGCAACAAGGTAAATTACCCAAGAGGGGTCAGTACGAGAAATGTACTGAGTATGTAATACCATATGAAACTTGTATGATATGTAGACATGTCAATGAACTAAAATACAATAAATGATCAATATGGATAAGTCAATACTATACTTTGGAAACCATGTATATTTCTTTCTTTACTTTCTTTGTTCCTTTGATTCTATGATTATTCATCTTTGCCTGTGAACTGTGATACCCGGGCCCCGACTGAACAGTGGGTTTAACATAACATATCGTTATGTTGGGATCGTCTCGAGCTAGGCTTATGCCTCTAGATCTTCCACCCTAAGAATCAAAGCATTGGGTTCGGCTCGAGCTAGGTTATTACCTCTAGAGCTGCCACCCATAAACCAACATATCAGGATCGGCTAGAGCTAGGTTTATACCTCTAGAGCTGCCCCCTGTCAGGTTCAGTCTGAGCTAGGCTTATTCCTCTAGGACTGCCCCCTGATCCAACAATCTTGGGATCGGCTTGAGCTAGGCATTTCGCCCCCAAAGCTGCCACCCATACTTGTTCATTAACCACATATGCATTACTTTATTCTTTACTTTGAGATTGATGCAATGATAGTCACAACTTTACTTGAAGCTTTGGATCATTAACCAATGAGTAAGAGATGTGAGAATAACATTATTTTGAAATATAGCCTTTTGGGAAACATAACACTATTAGAACCATTGGAAAATAATCAATGAACGAGATACATGAGCATAAACAATATTGGAACTTTGGAACACAACTTTATTGGGCTTTTGGAACATTATCATAGAATAGGAGACATGTGATTCATAATTGATCAATGAATAGGAAACTTGTGATAATAACCATTGGTAACCGGGAATAGTATACCTTAACACATTTCGGAATAGGGCAAGTGTAACGTCAATGTGAATTCTATAAGATTCAGAAAGATACGGACAAAGTAACCTTACATACCTGCACTTCCAAGTATGAATACACAATAGTCCAGCTTCTTCCTTACGTCTTACTCTACAATACAAGTTCATACCGGAACTTACATTAGCAACTAGTCACTATACAGGCGTACAAGGAGACAATGAACTATATGACTGTTGTATAACATCATGTCACCCCTTAAAATACAATCTAAGGCCTTATCATATCAATAAAACCATAACATTAGGCACATTGACCAAGAGATCATACATCGATAGCATTACACACCACACTTACCCTTTACGCTTTTCTCTTTACCATTCCATCACAATTACTCTTTTATAACAACATATGAACAACCATACATACTTATTACAGTACAAAAAACCTCCATACGATACTTTAAAGTCATTAAAATGACATCACAAGTTGATAATTACATCCAAAAAGGGTATAGGGGCCTTCGGGGATCAACTAGAGACGAAAACATTCAAAACCAATTCTTGGACTGACCTGTGCTGCCAACTGCGCCCGCAGGTGGATAAGGTGCGGGCTTATATGGCCTATGGAAAATTCCAGGGGCATCTGCGTTGGCATCTGCGCCCGCAGATGCCCTTGTCTGCCGGGGCAGATGCCCGTTTTGGTCCGAAATGGCCTCTTTTAGGTCTTTTAATGCCATGAGTGGTCCATGATCATAACCGAACTTATTTTGACATATATGTGATCATATTAAACACCAACATTCATCCATTGTCTCACAACACACATAACAACACCAAAAACTACATTTCACGGCCAATACGGCACCAAAACCATAACCAATTTCACAATAACATTTCCAACTGTTATACACAAGGATTAAACAAATTAAGACTATAATAACATCTCACATGTCAATATTTACTCCACCAAGTTCATTTCCTTCAAGACCACAAGTGCATATTCAAGTTTTCAAGACAAACCATTCTCCGATTTAGCAAACATGTAACATTTCACACCTTGTGAACTTCTCAATACTCCACCAACATAACCAACATAATATAAACCATATCTCATGCATAAAATATATTAAACCATCATAAGAAACACTTACCAAGTCTTACAAGTTGGTGATCTTGGCCACAAAGAGATGAGAGCTTAGGGTTTGTCTATTTGAGAGAAAAATGTGGAAAAGTTAGAAAAGGCATGAGAGTTCAATGGTATTAAAAATTTGATTTTTTTCTATCTTTATATAATCCCTCAAGTTTCTCTTATCTCTTCCTTGGCATTAAATGCAAGAGTTGATTTGGTCAAATGGAGAAAATTGGAAGAATGGGTCAAAAATTCTCTTTTGGGCCATGTCTTCCTCAAGATTTTGGGCTTCATTTTGGGCCCAATTGTATAGGACTTATTAATGCCCATATATTAATACATAATTCATCAATTCTCTCATGCTTTCATATTCCCATAATTACTACGGTAGTCAGCTAGACTCCGAAACGTACGGGGTGTTACAAATTCATAACAATAAATCTAAAGGTGTTAAAACAACTATTTAAGAAAACAGCTAAAGGAAAAAGAAATGGGAAAATCATGAAAAGGAATAAACACCCAAAACCATACAAAAGAAAGCATAAAACCCATATAACACATAAATTCATAATGGTTAGAACCTAAGTATCCCCAGCAGAGTCGTTATTCTGTCACACCCAATTTTTCTCACGAAAAGCGGGATTCGACTTGACAAATCTTTTGACAATGTTTTAAAAGAGAAAAGTTTTCACCTAACGAATTAAGGTGTGTTAGAGCACCATTCTGAACTAATTATGCCTTAATTAGTCTACTTCACAAGAAATTCAGATAACAGTTCAAATTACCTCGAAAGAAAGGTGTTAAGCACCTTTTGAGGTCTACAAATATGGGTTCCGACTGAATCCATATGTTATGTGGGGAAATTTTACGTGATAAGCAAAAGTTCAATTGATTTTAATCATTTAAAATTAACTAGGCGTTTAAACATGAAACTTCTATTTTTTATAAACTAGGTGTAATCACAATTAATAATTAACTAAGTGATAAAGTGATTAAATACGAAAATAAACAAAATATTAATCAGATAAGCGAGAAGATAGAGGGGCACAATATATAGTAAGAATTTATTATAAGGCAAACCTAGACTACCCCAAATAATAAAACACTAAAAATAAAGAAAAGCAAGGCCAATTTAGAAAACTTGGACAAGGAGTTGGTTTTATCCTATTCGGATCAGCGCCCGACTTATTACGGATGACAACGTCATATGTTGCATTGTCAGATTCTGCTCAGGTCAACTTCCATCATTTTCGACTATCTACCCACCTATTTTGGTTATTAGGTTGTTATTAAGCGTAGAAGTGCACTAAAGAAAATGACAAAACTAACGTTCCCTAAGATACCTAACCTTCCCAACTTAATGTCCAAGAGGCGTTGGATGATCTATTTTGGATAATGATCTAGACATAAAGAAAACCTTGGGCTGCCTAATTAGACTCGAGATTCGCATTAAACAAAACAAAAGGGACTTGACAAATAGCAAATAACGGTTTTAGGAAAAGCCTCTCGGTAATTAGAATTGATTCGGTGATAAATATGCTTCAAATAATTAACTGATTTACGTGATTCATCCTATAGACATGTTTTCTAGGTGATAAAGAATGCTGAAAGGCTAACATGATATGATTAAAATGAATTTTGAATATGCTAAAAGTTGATACGAATAGGCGGGAATTTATCATGTGCATACTGAAATTGATTATAAGCATGCTGGAAATTAATAAACCTATTGAACATTTGTTTTAAAATGCTGGAAATTAAATGAAGGTGCTGAAAATAGTTTTAATGTGCTTAAATTAATTAAAAAGTACTGGAAATTAGATTAAATATGCAGGAAATTAATTAAAGAATGCTGGAATTAATTAAAAGTGCTTGAAACTAGTTTAAATATGCAGGAAATTAATTTCAAGTACTGAAATTAATAAAAAATGCTATAAATAAAATTAGACGGGCTCAGAATTAATTTAATATATTGAATGTTGATTAAAAATTCTAAATCATGATTTCTAAGTGATAAAATAATTTAATGAACATGCTAAAATTTGATTAATAATCCTAGAATGTGTTGCCAAAGTGATAAGATAATTGTGTTATTAGAACATGCAAATCACATAATCCCCGCCCCCATAAGCAGCCTCTATAATATTTTATTATAGACAAAGTTCATACAATAAATTATTACAGACAAACGAATAAAACCAAATAGGGCCAAGTTGGACAACCCTTTGATAAATTCCCAAACCCCGGCAATTCTTCGTCTTTCCAATTGAACACCTTCTAATAGCACCTGTTAAGCATAACTAAACACCCAAATGCACAAAACATATATATGATTTGGCAAGCCTATAGCAGCCCCATGATCTATAGAAACAAGCATACATACAGGTTCTGAAATGAGACAATGTTTTGGCATTAGTAAAATCATATAAGCATGCTTTTTAAGTTCTAAACTACAAGAAAACTATCACATAATAATTGAAACGTGCGTCGATCGGGACTAAACAGTTAGCAGCAAAAACAGAAAGAAGAAATAAAACTTTAAAATTAGCACGCCAAAGTGAAGCAAGAAGAGACCGAGAACCAAACTTCCACAGCTGAAATAGGATGAGAACTTAAGTATTTGTGCGTGGCCAGCCAAAGCACTAAGTAAAACTTAAAAAATATTTTTTCGTGTTGGAGAGAGCAGTGCTTGAAAGTGTCAGAAATATGAGTGAAGAGAGACTGCTTATATAGTGGGGAGTAGAAGCAGTCACGGAAATAAAAGGAAGGGAGAATATTCTCCAATTAATTAAAGTAATTCGTTTTCCTTAAAACCAAAAGACTACACTGATTAAGTGAAGAAAGAATATAATTTTTCCATAAATAAGCAAGTAAAAGATCTTTTCAAATTAGGGAGAAGGGTAAAGGAGCAATCAAAGCAGCGAAATTTACCATAAAGAGCTAAATGCGGGAGTTGTCATAAAGGAAAGAAAGTAAGGCAGATGCATTAACCTCATTAATAATCAATTAATTCTAATCATACCATAATTATTTGAGTATAAAAAATCTATCATTGTTCAATTAGGGAGAAAAGATAAATTAAGGGAATGGGACATGCTGGGCAAATTGAATATTCAAAATTTACCAAGAATCAAGCAGCCAGACAAATAACGTCAATCTGGTTTACCATAATTATTAAAGCCTCGGTTTGTTACATAGTATTCATGCAGCAAAAATCCTCTAACCAGTCATCAATGATTTCACACACATATACAGATTTTCAAATTACATCAAAGCTTGAAATAGAAGGGTGTTTTGACATGAGTCCGGTAGAGTAAAATCAAATAGAGAATTCGCCAAACGCTTGTATAAATCAGCATCCTAGCCAAAGAAATTAGGGTTTACATAAAGGTCATGGAAAATTGGGGCTTTTTGCATATGTCAATCTAGAGATGTAAATAAACACCAAAATTGAAAGAACTGAGCCAAAATTAACAACCAAAATGCATAAATTTCAAATCTGAGAATCGGCCAAGGCAAAACGCATAAATTCAAACTAATTGAATATGTAATGGGTCATGTAAAATCATACCATAGATGAATTTATAAAGAACTTTAACCCAATGAACCTTGTGAATCGACCAAACCATTAATTTCTCATGTGGGTTTCCTCTTCATCAGCAGATACTTAGTGATGTTGTTAACGATGTCTCATCGTTCATCACCTCCGGCGAGACAGTGATGAGGTTTGAACGAGACCATGGAGGGAAAAGTAAGGAAATTGAGGCAGTAGTACAGTAGAGCTCGCTCGTCGGAGTAGTGGTAGAGGCGGCGGCGTTCAAGGCAAAGAGGAAGAGGAGAGCAAGTAGAGAGATAGGGAGCAAAGAGGTTCGAAGGTTCGCTGGTCGGTGATGACCGACGACGATGGGCAGCAATGAGAGGTGGGAGAGGAGAGGGGAGGAGAGGGAGATGGCGGCTTGAAAAGAGGAAAATAAAATTATGGTTTTTTGGGATTTTGGGGGTGTTTGATTAAAATAAGAAAGAGAAGGGGATATGATCTGAGTCGTTGGATCAGATTTGATCAATGACTGAGATTGGAATTGAAGAATCTGGGTCGGGTTATGGGTCAATATGATGGTTTTAAATTAGGTCAAGTGGAATTGGATTGGGGATTTTGAAATTGAGTCGAATTAGGCTCAACTTAGGCTAGAATTGACATAAATTGGGTATAATTGGGCTAAAAATTAAGTAAGTTGAAAAAATTAAATTGAATTAGGCTGCTATTTAATAAATATAGTAATAAATCAATTAACAATCATTATTATGGATAAATTACATATATAAAATCATTGACACGTAACATATTATTTAAAATTGATGATAAAAATAATTTAAAATAAATTAGGCACCTATAAATTATGATTACAAATTTTAAGAAACCGTATAACAACAACAACACAATAATAATAATAATAATAATAATAATAATAATGATAATAATAATAATAATAATAATAATAATAATAAACTATAGATTATGCATTTGCAAAACGCGAATGTGGATTTAAAATACTTGCATAAATAATTTAGTAAAAATTAATGAAATTAGGTAAGATACTATCTTTAAATTAATAAATTATACGTATATATAAAATTAAGGATAACAAATAAAAATAAGTTAGATATGTTAAAAATCATGAATGCAGAACGTCAGGATTTATTTGGTATTAAAATAACCAAGTAAAGAAATATTAATATTTGAAACGAATGATTTTGTAAAAGAGCAGTCCGAGAGGAATACCGGGAGGTCAAAATTGGGTGTCAACAAGTAGCACTATGAGTGGTCCTAGGCCAAAGGAATGAGAAGATACTCCATCCCATATATTATGTTAGCAAGGAACTTAACCCAGCTTACAAAATTATACTGTGACAGAACAAAAGTTGTTTGTTGTGATTTTTGTGTTTGAGAAATTTTGATCTTATTTGCTTCGCACAAAAGTGGTGCATACTGACCACACAACTCTTAGGTACCTTATGGAGAAAAATGATGCAAATCCTAGATTGATTTGTTGGGTACTTCTGTTACAAGAATTTGACTTTGAGGTCAAGGATCGAAAGGGGACCAAACATCAAGTGGCTGACCACTTGTCATGACATGAAGAAGATGCAATGCTGAAGTTGAAAGATGAACTTAACATTGATGATACTTTTCCATTTGATTAGGTATTGGCTTCATCACAAGACTTGATTTCATGGTTCACGGGTTTTGCCAAGTATTTGGTAAGTGATGTGGTGCTTGAGGACTTATCCTTTCATCATCGAAAGAAGTTTATGTTTGATGTGTGGAAGTTTTTCTGGGATGAGCCATACTTGTCCTGAATTTTGTTGATGGAATGATTCGTAAATATGTCTCGAAGGTAGAGATGATGTGTATTTTAGAGGCATGCCAGTTATCCCTAGTTGGGTGTCATCATAGTGGTATGCGTACGACTCATAAGATTTTGCAATGTGGGTACTATTTGCCCACTATTCATCAAGATGCTCATGACTATGCAAGGTCTTGTGACCAATACCAAAGACAAGGGAACACTCATGAAGGCATGAGCTACCGTTGACCCCAATTCTAGAGATTGAACTATTTTATGTGTGGGGTATTGATTTCATGGGCCCATTTGTCAGTTCATTTGGTATGAAGTACATCTTGGTTGCTGTTGACTATGTCTCAAAGTGGGTGGAAGCAGTTGTGCTTTCAAACAATGAGGGAAAGAGTGTGACAACATTTATGAGGAGGAACATATTTTCCAGGCTTGGTAAGCCAAGAGCCATCATCAGTGATGGTGGTTGTCACTTTTTTAATCGTATGTTCAACGCCCTACTTGAGACATATAGTGTGAAGCATAAGGTGGCATCTCCTTATCAGCCTCAATCAAGCGGGCAAGTTGAAATCTCCAATCGGGAGATCAAGTCTATCTTGGCGAATACTATGAATGCCAATAAAACGGACTGATCTAGAAAGTTAGATGATGCATTATGGGCTTACCAAACAACATTTAAGACTCCTATTAGTGCTTCTCCATATCAACTCGTATTTGGAAAAGCATGCCACTTGCCTGTAGAACTTGAGCATTAGGCACTGTGGGCACTCAAGAGGTTGAATCTGGCATGGAGTGATGTTGCGAAGATGAGACTTGAGAAATTGAATTAGATGGGTGAATTCCATCTTAAATCATATGAGAGTTCAGCTTTGTACAAAGAAAATTTGAAGCGATACCATGATCGGAAGATTGGACCTCTTCGAGAAGTGTCATATTTAGAGCTGAAGTGAATAAGGTCTTGAGCTTCAGAAAGCTAACCTCGCACTAGTCGAACCACAAGAAAAGAAAATTCATCTGATTCAATCTAGTCAATGGCACTACAATAGCATAAAATCCCTCCATAAACTGTCTATAGTAACCCGCTAACCTGATGAAACTGCAAATCTCAATAAGAGAAGTGGGCTTAGCCCAATCACAAAATTCCTTTATCTTTGTCGTATCTAATATAATCCCATCCTTAGACACCATGTTCCCCAAAGAATGCTATAGTCTCAAGCCAGAAATCCTACTTAGAGAACATGGTATACAACTGTTAATCCCACAAAGTTTGGAGCACAATCCTCAAATGCTGCTCATGCTCCTCCCTACCCCTCAAGTAGACAAAGATGTCATTGATGAACACTTTCACAAAAAATTCCAAATAGGGCCTGAAGACACGGTTCATCAAATCCATAAATGCTATTGGGGTATTAGTCAAACCAAAGACATGACCAAGAAGTGTAGTTACAGTCCATACCGAGTCCTAATAGCAGTCTTAGGAATTAATAACAACACAGGTAGCGAAATACTTCAAAATGAGAAGATTAGAAAGAGAGAGGAATTAATTCTTGAGAAAAGAAGACAAGTTCAAGTATTTCAACTCAAAACCTTGTTTAAAAGTAAAAACAAGCAATGAATCAATTAAAAAAAATAAGAAGAATAAGAAAAGGAGGGATGGAACTCAAATGAGTAATCTTACCATTGAAGAAATCCAAGCTTTGGTTCAAGGTATAACATAAAGGGCATAACCCAAAAGAGAACCTAAAAAGGTCTCCAAAAGCCATAAGGCTTCTACTATTAATTTAAATAAAACTTAGTTACAATAAAGAAGAAAACTCTCCGTTGTATAGGAGTAAATGGTTCCACAACCTAAAACACATTCTAGATTTACTAGGTGGTCAAACTAAATTTAAGAAGATGCGATTTCCTAGACGCATATAATACTACCATCACTTTAGGTTCATGGGATTCAATAGCAAGGAAAACATGTCTTATGATGGAAGAATAGCTCCAGCCCAAAGTTGATTTTTGGGAAAAGTCTTACAACTATTTGGAGGTCCAAATTGAAGACCAAAAGAAATTTGATTATGGACCAATATGCCCAAAGAAGGAGCAAGTTCAGCAGCCCAAACAAGTGCTTCTAGAATCTTATTTAATTTTATGTTGACTACCTTTATATATTTATTGAACAAAGTGCTATTAGTCTTCTATGCGTCTAGGAAAATGTTGTTGGGGTATTAGTCAAACCAAAAGACATGACCAAGAATTCGTAGTTACGTATTGAGTCTAAAAGTAGTCTTAGGAATATTTGTTGCCCTAATCCTCAACTGGAGGTAGCCTGACCTCAAATCTATCTTTGATAACATGGCTGCACCCTACAGCTAGTTGAACAAATCATCAGTAAGCAACATCAGATACTTATTCTCAATAGTCACCTTATTCAACTATCAGTAGTACATACACATAGGTATAGTACCATGTTTATTCTTCACAAACAGAATAGGATCACCCCACGAAGACATACTAGGGTAAATAAAACCCTTACTTAGAAGATATTGAAGTTGCTCCTTAAGCTCCCTCAACTCAGCTGGAGCGATCCGATATGGTGGAATAGAAATGGGTTGAGTTCCCAACTCAACATCAATGCCGAAGTCAATATCATGATCTGGCAGAAAACCATGTAAATCAGCAGGAAAAACATAAGCAAACTCACTAACCATGGGAACTGACTCGAAGGAGTGTTGTCACAAGTATCATGAACATAACCAGATAAGCCAATGCCTCTTTGCCACTAATCGCCTCTCTTGAATAACTAATATGACCACTCTCCGTATGTGACTATTGGAACCCTTCCACCAACCTGAGGGATACTATGCATAACCAACGTAATAGTCTTGGCAAAGCAATCCAAGACTGCATGATAAGGAGACAATCGATCCATGCCTAGAATCACATCAAAGTCAACCATATCTAGGATAACTAGATCTGCTCAAGCGCCATATACTAAGATAGTCACCACACATGACTGATACACTCTATGCACTATTAATGAATCACCTTCAGGAGTAGCTACATGCATAGCCATAGGGGAAGACTCACATAACTTTTTATCCCCTCTTGAGGCTTGAAGGTTGGAAAACATTGGTTTTGACTTTTCAAACTATTTCAAATCTTTAGAGAAAATTGTGAAATAATTTAAGAAAATACAGAGTTGCCACTTGATTTTTTATAGAAAATATCAAGAAAAATTTAAAGAATTTTAAAGACTCAAAAACAGAAACAAATCTTTAAAATTAGAGAAAATGGGTAAGGATTCTGATAACGCCTTGAGAAGGTTTTTAAGGCACTCAAGAAGCAACCGCGAAAGCGGTTGACCAAAAGAAAGTTTGACTGATTTGTAAAAATAACCAATTTTGAAAAATGCGGCTAACTTTGTAAAATCTTAAATTCATTGCAAAACATGGCATTTATTCTATTCAAGTGAAAGTAATTCATTTAACTTAGATAATTCTCTCAACAAGAAAGTTTAAACTAACTTCAATTTTTTTTATCAATTTAAGAAAAAAAGACAACTTGTTTTCATGGAATGGAAAAGAAAGTGATTTTTACTAGAAAATATCAATTTTTGAATAATCAAGATTTTTTAAAGAGAATACCAAATTTAAACAAAGTTATGAAATGTTTAACTATTTATGAAAGGTTTTGATTTCTACAATGAAAATTAATTTTTATGTTGAGGAGAATTATATTTATCTTAAATAAACCAATTTAACACATGAATAAAATAAAATGCAATTTTTTTTCTTATTTTTCAAAGGTTTATTCTATGAATAAATACAAGGAAAACTCTTTTTTTTTTATTGATCCAAGATATTTGACTATGTGACAAGTGATAATAAAATATACAAAGATAAAGCAAAATAACAATCCGGAGGGGAATTTATTTAGATTAACCAAATTTAAGAGTTTATACACATAATCAAATTAATTACAAGTAAAGATAGAAGATAAGAATTGGACCCTTTTTGGCCCACTTGCAATCTAGCCAGCCTTTGGGCCTAATTTCATGGACTTTGGTCCATTTTCATGCTTTAGTATACCAGCTGTATATCACAGCTTCTTCCTCTTCATGTTTTTGGCTGTATACACATTGTATATCAGCGTCCAAATCTGTATGTTAGCTTCCAAAATCTGCATACTTGCTTGCCTTTCCCATATTTTTTTGTATATCACTGAAAAATCTTATATATCCTCCGTATACCAGTGTATACGACCCTGTTTCAGCCCATTTGGGACTCGATTTTGGGAGTTTTGACTCGAGGAAATGGGACTTGGTCCCGAAGATTATGTAGGAGACTGGATGTGGAGTCCAATTGGATTCCCTCAAAATTCATGCATAGAAAAAAAAAAGAGTAAAGGATTAATAAAATGAAGAGTTAGAAAGATAAATTCATATATTAAATTATTCAGAATCAAGTTTAAAAAAAAAGTACCAATTGATATTCCATAACATCCTTCTACTACTGACAACATTTGAAGCACCCAAATTTCGACAAAAGTATTGGATACTCAAGCCATGAATCATGAATCAAATGAATGGGAACCTTAGTGACTTTAAACTATTAGGTGGTGAATAATTAGCTTGTGCAATTTAAAGAACAAAGCCAAAACCAACTGAGGAATGCACTCTGCTATTTCAAAGGTTTAGTTCTTTACACCTCTTTAGATATTCTTAAATGGTTTCATGAACCATTACAAATATTTTAGTTTAGCAGTTCATGGTAGGACAAGCATAACCTAGATTCTCCTTTATCAAAGTCTTGAAGGGATCCTCAACTAAGACCTGAGCTTTAAAGCAACACTGGGTTCCCTCTTGGTATTATGGACCAATGGGGACAATAGGTAAAGCCTTTTAATACACATACAAGACTCTGAACTATGGCTGAAAATAGTGGGTAAGAGATGGAGAAAAAACTTGATTTTTCAAAGGACAAAAAATTTTTAATATCACACAAGAATAGCTCCAACACATCCAAGCAATCTCACATAAGAATAACGGACAAGACTGAGCAATCACATAAGAAAACACATTGTTTTAGTCACTTACATTCAACTTATCCTTCTCTTTGACAAGTTCAAAAGAACCTTAGGTCAATAAATATCTTAAAAAGGTCGAGGGATTACTTGAAACCAATATAACACACTCCATGTTCCTTTTTGACATTATGAGTCAAGGAAAGCTTGAAGAGTGGTTTCACGCAATACACAAAACAATAAATAGACTCAAGATAGGTCAAGACTCAAAAACTTATACAAAAGCACAATCACCAGACCTCACAAAGGAAATGTAATGACATACCACATTCTCATCTTCATCTTCTCCTTGACAAGCTCAAAATGAGCTTTTAATAGTCAAGATGGTCCTTGATTCATAGGACTAATGAATTTACTATAGACATGTATCACCCATTTCTATTGACATTGAAAGTCAAGGAAAACTCAAGAGGCAGTCCCATTTTACAACATCAAACCAAATCAGTAAGCCAAAAACCAAGACTATCAACATCAAGCTTAAGACAATAGTATAACAACCTGAATATTCACTACACAAATATACTATGACCTTCAAGGCCCCTAAACAACACACAATCCCACTCTCACCTAGTATGAGATCTAAACTAGCAATACTACTATTAACATTACATTATAACTATATTATCACCATACAAAACTAAAACAGACAGGAAAAAATTATCAAGTATGCCATTAACATATTAACGTAAAATACCTAAACAGTAACTACAAGAAATTAAAGAGAAAAGGGTTTACCTTTTTAGGAGCAACGAACTTGAGTCTACGAGCCTTGACGACGGACTTCCACCACCGGAGTTTCAATTTCAACTCGTCGAAGTTTTAACTTTTCATCGGAATTGATTTTTCAAGTATTGTTTCTCCCCAGATTTTTCGATTACGTGGGATTAGAAGCATGCGCCTCCTGAATCCCCAACTTTTCCCCAAAAAAATGCAACACTAAACCCTTAACCCTCAATTTATTTATAGAAAAATAAAGGGCTCTTTTGGGGGGAAACGGAGGCGTATTTGAGGGATTAACGAATTGAAAAATTTGAAAATCAAAATTGGGATAAGATTTTGGATTTTTCATCTTGCAATCGATGAACTTGGACCAAAATAGGGTCAAATTCGTAGGTGATTTTGGGGGGAAAAAACAAATTCTTTCACAACCAATCAAAATCACACAACACCGTACCTTCATTTGGGGAAGGACACCTGGATGATTCTAGAATTCTCTAGATTGTGCCAGCTCGTCAACCGCGTATGAATTGGAGGGAAACGAAGGAAAATTGACGGCGTTTGGTACTTGTCGTTGAATGAGTCACTGTACTGGTATTGTTGGTGGTGGAGAGAGGAGAGAGAGGATCGGGGAGAGAGAGGATCGGGGAGAGAGAAAGAGAAAAGATAGAGAGTTTGGTGTGCGTGTGTATAGGCGTATGTGTGTATATATTGGTGTATCTATATATGAGGGTGAGAGAATATGTTTGCTGGAAAAGGGTTTTTAAGAATTAGCGAATTGGGTCGGATCTTTGGATTTGTTGTATTGGGCTAGGTGGATTTAATTAAATGAGGGGAATACGAAGTGAAGCCCAACTTAACAATTTAGTCAGTCTAAATTAATAAAATGAGCCAAATTGAATCGATTGGGCAAAGTTGAGATGAACTTAACTTCTAATTAATTTAACGAGGTTCTCAAATTCAATAGTTTTAAAATAAATATTTAATAAAGCACAATCATTTTGTTTAAGAATTAAGGAACTAATTATGTCATCAATTCCTTATTTTTCAATCCATTTTTCCGAAAAGTAGAGTATTTGTAATTTAAACAAACTTTTCACTCAAAATAAATTCTAAAATTTTTTTTTTAAGTGAAGATTATGTAATTCTATGTAATTAAACACAGAATACATTAATTTCACCTAAAATTCGAAAGAAGGCTTGAGATTTATTTTCACAAATAATTATTTTAAAATTATTTGAAATTAAGAAACTCGAAAACTAATTTGGAGTGGGGAGGGAAAAAATTAGGTGTCGACAACTGCCCCCTTCCTTTGGGTATGGTGAATGCAAGTAACCCTTGCCAAAGGGAGTTTGACGTTCCTAATTTTGTCCGACCACAAATTCGTCTCTCTAAAGCAGTTAGGTTTCGCATAAATTTTAGGGAATTTTGGCCGGACCCTGGTATTGGGTTTCCTACATATCTCAAGTTTCATGAGAATTCAGGCCACTTTTAGTTCATAAATCTTGGTTTTTAAGCACGATTTTCAAAGAATTCACAAGCTATCCCGGTTTCAAATTTTGGTGAAACCGAAAAGTAAGGGAATAAGAGGAGATTGTGGGGAGGTTAGAATGCAGTCGAGTTTTCCAAAATAGAGCCCAGCCTATATATCCCTAAGACTTAGGAAATCATACTGCTTGTATTTCGACTCGATCGGTAGAAAAGATAGTCTCTTACACTAAGACGACCTTTGGCTAGTGAAGAGTGACAAGTAAGATGAGGTATGGAAAAAAGGCTTGTAACCTCCTAACCATGAATGTGGAGATATTCGCATCCATAACTAAGAATTTACCAGTACATAATTTCCAAGTCTCTAGGTGTATTTTCACTCGGATTTGATAAAAAAAGAAAGCTACTTTCGGTGTGAGTTTAGAATTACCCCGAAAGTGAAACTGAAACCAAAAATCCCAAAATACCCACATGCCTTCTGATAGGGGTGTGGTTTGATGGCGGTGGAAGTGTCTTTTAGCTCGCGTCCAAAGAGTTTGATATTCCTCTTCGGACTATGTCCCAGTTCACTGCTAAGAAAAAGTTTCACGTTGTGCTGCATCCTTTTTGGAGTCATCCGCACCTGTAGTTTTGGTTTGAGATTTTCACCCTCTCGGATGCCCTCGATATTCAAACAAAAATTGTTAGCGCTAAACATAATTCACTGAGGGATAGAGTCTTTTACCATATCCCAGTGTGAATTATTTCTGATTAGTAGTGTTGTCCTTTCCTGACCCTGCTTTTGGAAGACAATGGTTTCCACAATAGTATAGGTAAAACAACTATCTCAGTTGTTGTATATGATAGACCCTTGGCAATTGATTCTTTTTTCAAAATGGGGTGACTCTCTTGGCCATTGACGACATTTTGGGTAGAACGGTCCCTGTAACCGTTTGATCTTTTCTTTGATAACCTTTTCGGCTATCAGTATGATTTCATATATGACCTCGGGTAAGTCCTGCACATCCTTAGTATCGATACGACTTATAGATATCCCTTGAATCGTCAATCTTTGGGTAATCTCGGATATCATTCGATGTTGGATATGAGGCGGCTTATAGATATCCTTTGAGTTGCTAGATTTTGGGTGATTCTGCACATTATATGACCTTGGATAAGAGATGGCTTATAGATATCCCTCGAATCGCTAGCTTTTGGGCAATCCTACACATCATCCAACCTTGGATATAATATGACTTACAGATATCTCTCAGATTGTCGGTCTTGGGGTAATCCTGCACATAATCGATCTTGGATATGGCGCGACTTATAGAGAACCTTCGGACCTAACAATTTGGTAATCTCACATACTCTCCGGTAAGGATTTAGTTGTGACTTATGGATAATCTTCAAACTGTCTATCTTTGGGTGATCCTTCATACTATCCGGTTAGGATGTCATTACGACTTACGAATGACCCATGGACTATCAACTTGTAGGAAATCTCGTACACTGTCCGGTCTCAAATATTGTGACTTACAGATGACCTTCGGATTGTCAATTCCTGGGAAGTCTAGTTTGTCGTCCATCTTCGGATAACGACTTAAATACGTCCCTTCGAATCATGTACTTCTTCAACTTTGATACGTTGATGCATCCTAATGCTGGTACATAAATTGTTGAAATATCCTCGACGCCGGCTACATCGCTTTTTGCATGGTCAACAGATATAAAATGCATAGATATCCTCGACGCCAGATTATGTTATCTTTGCATGGTCAATAGGTATAGGTACTCCAAAGCATCTTCCAAAGCCAGACCTTATCGTCTTGCATGGTAAGCGGTTGCAGAGACTTGTCTGAATGGTATGATGGCCCTCTCAGCAATGATGTGCAATGGCCCTCTCGGCATGATATATGATGGAATGAAATGGCCCTCTCGGCATGTTATGTGATGGAATGAAATGGCCCTCTCGGTAATGACATATGATGGAATGAAATGGCCCTCTCGGCATGTTATGTGATGGAATAAAATTGCCCTCTCGATGGTGTTGAAGAGAAGATTCACCTGAGTTCATTTGTCATCTTGTTGGCTTTTACATGTACCTGTACTCAAGGTAAATGGTTAGTAGCCACAATGTTTCTCTTGTTAGCGACTACAGTCAAATTTTATGAAAGTTTAAAAGAAAAATATTTAGAATCGTAATTCAAACGACTTAGTCTGTTATTGATCTCTTCTCTTCAAGGGGATACCATAACAACAAGTCCTTTGAATGTGAACAAATGTCTGTAATCCCTTTTCGGGGGAAGTTTGAATACCGCTTACAAACGTGATATATTTGTTTTGCCTCACGGCAAATCTTGAGGAGCACGTCTTTGCTCTTCTCCTTATTTGGTGATCCTTTTGGTCATTCCATTGTTGTGCCAACTCTTTTAAATGCACCTGCGCTCAAGGCAATCATTTAGTAGACACAAAGTCGCTTTTACTAGCAACCATTTTTAGAAAGTTCTGAATAAAATATTCATAACAAAGATAGGACGTTTTGTTTGTCATCCGTATTCTTTTGAAGTAGGATAAACAAATCAAGTGGTCCTTGATCCCGAATGGGGGGCTAAACATGTATTTGGGGCCACCCAAAAATACCATTTTTGAGCCTTTTAATGCTTTGGTGCAGTTCCTGATTCGCCTAAGGGATTTTTTGAAGGAAACCCCATCTTTGCATGGTGATTCCTGCATCCACAGAAAAAAATATTAGTTTTGGGTGAAACTACTCCGCGTTGACCTCCTTAGATCTCTGGTTTGCTCCTTGCCATCTTTCGGGTGCTTTGTTGTGTTTGGATTCCACCCTGACTCCCAGTTTAAATAGATGTAAGGCAAAACCAGACAATAAGAAAATATGTGCAGATTTTTAAAATAGTTTGGTTTTTTTGAAAAACTTAGTTTTGAAAAATTTGGTTTCAAAAAACTTGTGCAAAACTTTTAGAAAGTCTCTGCCAGTCATGTCATGTGCTAGCTCAACGAACGTTTTCCACTTGAGGCCTGTCTATGTATAACATCCAATGAAGGATCCTTGGAAACTCATTGGTGTTGCTGGGGAAGTTTAATAGCACCAATTTGCAAAGGCTTGTCATAGTTGGGGATTTAGGCTATTTGCACTATATCACAACCGGTGATTTTTGAGGTTGACTTTGAATTCTCAATGCTGGGGAATACGGAATTCATTCTAAAGTATTAGTGGAAATTTTGAGGATTTCCTCAAATTTCTGCCCCAGTTAGATACTATTTGAGATGATCTCATCTTATGGGGAATTCGAGACTTTCTCCCAAAATCTTTGTTGGTCTCCATTCTCTTTGCCGAAAGATGATCTTCTTCTTCAGAATTTTCGAGATTCCTTCTCAAAAATTCTGCCCCAATTTCCATTTCTTGGGGTGATATGACCAAACCGTTGGGGCTCCTACGTATCCCTTTGAAGCAAGAATCAAGTCAAACGTAGTTCAGGACTATTCTAGGGAAATATAGAAAATCTAAAGGGTTGACCGAAGTTGACACAGGCCGCCTACGTAGCTCATTATTGAGAATTCAGATCATAACATAGTTCATACATAAAAGGGAAAGATAGATTTTTCGAAGGGGTTGACCGAAGCCAACATAGGCCGCCTACGTATCTCATTCTTGAGAATTCAGGTCAAACGTAGTTTGTACTATGCTAGGGAAATATAGAAAAATCTAAAGGGTTGACCGAAGCCGACATAGGCCGCCTATGTATCTCATTCTTGAGAATTCAGGTCAAACGTAGTTCGTACATAAGAGGGGAAAGATATATTTTTCTAAGTGGTTGACCGAAGCCAACACAGGCCATCTACGTATCTCATTCTTGAGAATTCAGGTCATAACGTAGTTCGTACATAAGAGGGGAAAGATAGATTTTTCTAAGGGGTTGACCAAAGCCAACATAGGCCATCTACGTATCTCATTCTTGAGAATTCAGGTTAAACGTAGTTCGTACATAAGAGGGAAAGGATATTTAAGCTACTACAAAGCATAAAACGATTACATTAAGAAAAGTACGATTACAACCAAAGAAAACAAAGAGAAGAGACTATCTTCAGACTTAGTATCTCTTCACCATATCGGAGTTGATTGGCTTGGTCAACTCTTGACCATCCATCTCGGATAGGATTAGGGCTCCTCCAGATAGCACTTTGCGTACCATATACGACCCTTGCCAGTTTGGAGTAAACTTGCCTTTGTATTCTTCTTGATGGGGAAATATGTGTTTGAGAACTAATTATCCTACTTCAAACGTGTGATTTCTCACTTTCTTGTTGAAGGAACGAATCATCCGTTGTTGGTATAGCTGACCATGGCATACGGCCTTCATTCGCTTTTCATCGATTAGCATGAGTTGTTCATATCGAGCATGAACCCATTCCTCATTACTCAACTTGGCTTCTTGGATAATATTCAAGGAAGGTATTTCTACCTAGGCAGGTATCACGACTTTAGTTCCATAAACCAATAGATATGGAGTTGCCCCGGTTGAAGTTTTGACCATCGTACGGTATCCTAACAGAGCATAACGCAACATCTCATGCCAGGTTCTGTTGTTCTCAATCATTTTCCTTAATATCCTCTTGATGTTCTTGTTGGCAGCTTCCACAGGTCCGTTCATTTGCGGACGATATGCGGTCAAATTTTGGTGAGTGGTTTTGAACCTTTCACAAATTTCATTCATCAAGTGACTATTCAGATTAGCTCCATTATCTGTAATAATTGATTTTGGTATTTCAAATCGGCAAATCAAGTTGTTCCTGACAAAATCTGCAATGACTTTCTTGGTTACAGCTTTATATAAGGTAGCTTCCACCCATTTTGTGAAATAATCAATAGCAACTAAGATGAATCTATGTCCATTCGATCCTGTCGGCTCTATCGGACCAATGACGTCCATATCCCATGCTACGAATGTCCATGGTGAACTCATTGTGTAGAGTTCATGTGGAGGAATCCAAATCAAGTGGCCATGTATCTGGCACTTTGGGTACTTCTATACGTACTTACTACAGTCACTCTCCATAGTCATCCAAAAGTAACCCATCCTCAAGATTCTTCTAGAGAGAGCGAATCCGTTCATGTGAGGTCCACAAACTCCAGCATGTATTTCATCCAATAATTTTGTGGCTTCTGCGACATTACACATCTTAGAAATCCTAGGTTTGGGGTCCTCCTAAAAAGGATTTCCCCGCTCGGGAAGTAACTTTTCGCCAAATGATGGATTGTCTTTTTCTGAATGTTGCTGGCATTTTGGGGGTATTCCCCAGACTCTAAATACCTCTTGATATCAAAGTATCATGGTTTCCCATCGGCTTCTGCTTCAATATGTGCACAGTGTATTGGTTGCTCCTTCAATCTTATTTCCAAGGAATTAATATAACTTCGATCTGGGTGTTGAATTATGGAGGATATAGTAGCTAAAGCATCAGTAAACTCATTTTGTACCCTTGGGATATGTCTGAAGTCAATCTCCTTGAATCTTTTGCATAAATTCTATACTAGCTCGACGTAAGGAGTGATCATGGAATTTTTCACATTCCCACTTTCCCTGCACCTGGTGAATCAATAGATCTGAGTATCCAATGACTAAATATTCTCGAACACCCATGTCGAGTGCTAATTCGAGGCTTAGAATGCAAGCTTCATATTTGGCCATGTTGTTGGTGCATGGGAAACGCAGTTTGGCAGTTATCGGGTAGTGCTGACCTGTTTCTGACACTAGAATCGCTCCAATTCCTGAACCTTTGAAGTTAACTGCTCCATCAAATAACATCCTCCATTCGAGGTATGCCTCAGCTATGTCTTCCCCCACGAACAGAATTTCTTCATCTGGGAAGTAAGTACGGAGTGGCTCATATTCATTGTCAACTGGATTTTCAGCCAGATGATCCGCTAAGGCTTGCCCTTTGATTGCCTTTTGGGTCACATATACAATGTCAAACCTGCTTAACAACATCTGCCATTTGGCTAACTTCCCTGTAGGCATGGCTTTCTGAAATATATATTTCAAGGGGTCAATTCTGGAAATGAGATATGTTGTATATGAAGATAAATAATGTCTTAGCTTCTGGGCAACCCAAGTTAAAGCACAACACGTCCTCTCAACCAAGGTGTAACGAGCCTCGTACGGAGTGAACTTCTTACTCAAATAATAGATCGCCTTCTCTTTCTTTTCGATTTCATCGTGTTGCCCGAGGACGCATCCAAAAGCATTTTCTGAGACTGACAAATACAACAACAATGGAATTCCTTCCCTTGGTGGAACCAAAACAAGAGGAGTGGATAGATAACTTTTGATCTTGTCAAAAGCTTTCTGGCACTCTTCTATCCACTGGTTCAATGCATCCTTCTTCAACATCTTGAGGATTGGCTCGCATATGACAGTTGACTGGGCAATGAACCTACTAATGTAATTCAAACGTCCTAGGAAACTCATGACTTCTTTATTAGTCCTCGGTGGGGGCAACTCTTAAATTGTCTTGATCTAGGAAGGGTCGAGTTCGATGTCCCTTCTACTGACTATAAATCCCAATAGCTTTCTGTCTAATACACCAAAAGCACACTTGGTGGGATTTAGCTTCAAGTTATACTTTCTTAATCGATCGAAGAATTTTCTCAAGTGTGTCAAATGATCCGAACTCTCGCGAGATTTGATGATTATATCATCCACGTAAACCTCAATTTCCTTGTGGATAATATCATGAAATATAGTTGTCATAGCCCTCATGTATGTCACACCAGCTTTTTTTAGACCAAACGGCATTACCCTGTAGTGATAAACACTCCAGGGTGTGATGAAGGCCATTTTTTCTGCGTCTTCCTCATCCATTAAGATCTGATGATACCCGGCGAAGAAATCCACGAAAGACAACATTTCATACTTCGTGCAGTTGTCGATGGGAATGTGGATGTTGGGTAGAGGGAAATTATCTTTAGGACTGGACCTGTTCAAATCTCTGTAGTCAACACAAATTCTGATTTTGTCGTCCTTCTTTGGCATCGAAACAATATTAGCTAACCACGTTGGATATTTTGTGACCTCCACAACTTTAGAATTGATTTGCTTCGTCACTTCTTGTTTAATCCTTAAACTTAAGTCTGGCTTGAATTTTCGTATTTTTTGCTTTACTAGATCAAATTCTGGATTGATTGGCAACTTTTGTGACACGATGTTGGTGCTCAACCTTGGCATGTCATTGTAGGACCAAGAAACTACGTTGATGTATTCTCGTAACAAACAGATGAGTTATCTTTTTTGTGCTTCTGTCAGGTGAACATTAACTCTTGTTTCCTTGACTTCATCATGGCCTCCTAGATTGAACACCTCAGTTTCTTCCAGGTTAGGCTTCTCGCAGTTTTCAAATTCTTCTAAATCCTCTGTTAGTTGTTCCTCATCATAGCTTTCCCATTCATTGTCATTCACATCACTGTGTTCATTTAGCTCTTGACATGACATGACATTGACAGGTTTTAAGTTATTATTATTAAAATAAACAAACAAACCAAGTCAGATAATAGCAAGATAACACAAAAATAGGGAAATAGGAATAAAATAACTCAAAATAGTTTTCTAGATAAAGGGAGGCCTTTTCATTGAAAATTTGGAAATATTTACAAACTATGGCTCATGACCTGCACGAGTACAGGCCCACGCCTTTTTTAAAGCAGTGAATCATGCAAAAGAGGATTTGAAAGATAAAAGGGTGGATCACGGGGCCTCCTCCGAATCATCACCAATTTTTAAAAATTAGAAATTTGCCCTTTCATCTACCAAAGAGGGCGAGGAGTCATGAGCGGAGTGGATGTCCAACTTTGCAAAGTTTCTCTAGGTGCAGCCTTCCTCACTCCACTAGTCTTTGGGAAATCTTCTATTATAGCATTGCAACCTTTGAACAGAATTCCTATCCCATCCCCCAGACCATCATCATTGGAATCTCGCATACAGGAAATGACTGGTATAGAGGTGGCAATGTCTTGGGCAGACCCATCTTTGTCCTTTTGTCATTCTCGTCCTCATTTGTCAGCTTTTAACCTAGTCAATATTTGAAGGCTCTTTTTGGAATCACGATCGGCTCAATGATACCTTCCAAGTTCTTTCCTAGGCCTCAACCAGGCTCAAATCCATTTCTTAGCATCACAGTTGCAAACATCTTATAGATAGAAGGCATGGGCGTCTGGATTGTTGGGTTCTCTTCAGTAGCATTCACGATTTCCTCCGTATAAAAGTTACTGCCCTTTGCAATATCTTCAATCACAGGCACATAACCATTAGGATGGCTTAAGTGACTCCTTTCACCTTGAATGACCACCTCGTGGCCTTCCCAAATGAATTTCAATAATTGATGAAGAGGTGATGAAACCGCTCTTGCACTATGGAGCCATGTCCTCCTGAGGAGCAGATTGTAACTAGGATTAATATCCATGACATGAAACTTAGTTTTGAATTCGGTGGGTCCCATTTGGATGTACAAATCAACTTCGCCTATAGTGTCCCTTTGTCCTCCATCGAAAGCTCGCACATTAACATGGCTTTGACTAACCTTTCCCAAATCGTAACCCATTTGAGTCAATGTGGAAAGGGGATAAATGTTCAGACCAGATCCGTCATCTATAATAACTCGATTAATCACATAGTCACGACAAATGACAGAAATGTGCAATGCATTGTTTTGCATTATGACTTCAAAAGGTAGTTCCTCCTCACTAAATGATAAGCGATGACTTCCCACAACGTTACCTATCATCGTGGCCAGATTTTCAACACTCATACCAATGGGCACATATGCTTCATTTAAGACTTTCAACAAAGCTCGTCGATGGTATTGAGAACTCATTAGCAATGCCCACACGGATATTTGTGCTGGAGTCTTTTCCAGATGCTTAACAATTGAATATTCTTTTGGTTGCATTCTCCTCCAAAACTCTTCGGCCTCTCCTTCAGTAATTGGCCTCTTCTGTGAATCCTTCTTGTAAGAGTCGTTGGCTAATTTTTCAGGAATATAGCAACGCCCGGACCGAGTCATCCCATGAGCGGCGGCAGTCTCTACAACAAACTCTCTTCTGATCGGTGTTAAAGCATATACCTGTGTCGTGGCTGCCATCACCACAAACGGGGCCTTTTATTGACACTTAAAGCAGCCACGACCTTCTCTATCTTCTCTACTTCTTTCTTCTTCTTGGGTTTTTCCAAATCAACCTTAGTGATAGTCTTGCTAACCGCCCATTCATCGTCTATTTCAATCATATTAACTGTAGCCTCTCCGTGGTTAGGCAACTGATTATTGTTGATATTTGGAGCTGGTGTTTGAAGAGTAATGACTTTATGATCAATCAGGTCCTGTATCTTATGTTTCAAATTAATCTTCGGTACTGTGGCCGACTCCTCCAGAATGATAGGCACTGTTTTAATCAGCGTGGTAAAATTGGGAATTTGTATTGGTGGGTTTTGGTTGGATAGGCTGGAGATAGCCGGCTGCTCTTAATCTTTCGAAAGGCTGAGTGCGACTTTCTGCCAGCGGTGTGAAGTTTCGAGTAGGTTTCTTTTCAAGGTTTGGACGAGGAAGGTTATTTTGATTGGCGGGAGGTGGTACTTGATGATAATTTGTAGCTACATGGATGTTAGCTTAGTGATTCGGGATGGTGGTGTGGATGTTAGGTTAATAATTTGGCGATGGAATTTGATATTGTGGCAGGACATTTGGCTGTGGAGCTTGGTATTGAGGTAGGCCATTTGGTTGTGGATCTTGGTATTGAGGTTGAGCGTAGAAGACAGATTGAGGAATCGGGGGTGGTGGATAAGAAAGGGTATTCCTGGGTCTGAATTTCCTTTTCAATTTCACAATAGAATCAGTGGATACCACAATCACGTCTTCTCTTTTCTTCCTAGGGAACCCATAGGACCCAACTGATGTTGGAGTCTGGATAATTTTCCCAGTTCAAATTCCTTCTTCGAGTGATTCACCAATCTTTACCAAATCTGTAAAAGTTTCCCGAACTGCAGACACTATTCTAGTATAGAACTCTCCTTCTTGAGCAGGGGAAAATACCGCTACCATTTCCTCCTTAGTCATAGGAGGTTGTTCCTTAGCAGCTTTCTTTCTCCATTGATAGGCATAATCTCGAAAGTATTCACCACTCTTTTGCTTGATCCTATTTAGTGAATGCCGGTCAGGAACTATTTCCACATTGTAAGCGAACCTGTCATTAAAGTCTTTGGCCAAAGCCTTCCAGCTAGACCATTTTCTCATATCCTGGGATGTGAACCAATCCAAAGCTTCGTCGCTCAAACTTCGACTAAATAGGTGCATTAGCAATGCTTCATTCCTTCCAATTCCAACCATTTTATCACAGTATCTTCTTAAGTGATCCATGGGATTTCCAGTACCACCGAATGTTTCAAATTTGGGGACCTTGTACCCTTTTGGTAGGTCTACACCGGGGTGAACACATAAATCATCATAACCAAGGTCGTTATTATCCCCTTTTCCATGAGACTCTTTGAACCTCATAATCTCTTCATTTATTGTAAGCAACTTCTTTTTATGCTCGATCCTCCATTCTTTTTCTTTTTCCTTATTATGGTCTACCTAGGATTAGGAAAAGGGTTATAGAGATCAGGAGAAGTGACGACAAGAAAAGCAGTTGGGGGTATAGGTCGGATGTGAGATGGATTTGGGATTGTGGAAGAAGGGTTTTGGTATGCTAAAGTGTGATTTTGAGGATGAATGGAAGTTGAGTTGTAGGCAGGGGGGGAATTTTGGGAGTTAAAGATATTTTGTGGATTTTGAGAGTGGTTTTGTGGGATTTGAGGATGGATTTGTGGAGCCAGGGAAGGATTTTGTGGGTGGTAAGCATCTGGGTTATTGTCTCGGTTGGTGTTTTGAATGGGTGGAGTGTGAGTTTGATGAACCGATAGATTATTGAGGATTGGGTCTGTAGGAAGTTGAGCGGCGAAAGCAGATGAAATGTTATTTGGATGGTTCCCGAGGTCAGGTGTGTTGAGAGGAGGGGTTTGGAGTGGAGGACCATGCCCTCTTGGGACAGGAGCATTAGCGGTGATGGAAAAATTTGCCAAGTCTCTGGTACGATTCACCTCCTCTTAAAACATTTCCAGCTTTGTTGCTAGTTCAACAATCATTTCGCTTTGTTCTGCTATAACATTATTGATGTGCCATGGTTACATGGCACTTTTGATGCTTAAAACAAGGAAAATATACAATAACTTGGGTGTGTTTTGTTGGTATGATGTGGTTTCTGTCCTACTTTGCAGGAAAATAGGTTTTAAAGGCAAAATGATCATAAAGGAAGAATCAATCCCGAGAACGAAGTGCCAGAAGAAGGAAGAACAAGAGCCTGCACCAGAAGGAAGAGTCACTCCACTACCTACATGTCGTGGAAGCCACTCACGCCACGTGAGTGGCTGTCATGACTCAACCCCAGAGATGTGATGAAAAACCTGATTTCCACAGCAGGAGTCATGTGGTGTGACTACTACCCACGTGATGTGGAAGCCTGCCATGACCCAGCTTCTGAAGACTTCTAATTGAGCCTGATTCCCACAACATCAACCTACGTGGCATGACTTGGTTCCACGACACCAAGTCACGATACCGTGGAAGTTGCCGACTCTGTTCTCCTATTTGGTTTTGGATAGGACTAGTTTTGTATCTATAAATACCCATGTATAGTCCTAGGTGCGAGAGTTAGTCAATATACTATTTTGAGAGTTATTTCATACAGTTTCAGACATATTCTTGGTTTTGTATTCACAAACCCTAGCTTGAGTTTTATTGATAATTGAAATTTCGGTTTTTCTTCATTATTGTGAGTTTATAATTATGTTTTCATCTTTGAATTCTTCTTGTGTTCTTACAATTATGAGCAGCTAAACCCATCAACTATGGTTATGTGAACCATAAGGAACTAACGAAACCGGTTAAGTGCAAAGCAATGTTGAACTGCTGTGAATGCATGTATTGTTGTTTCCTTCGTTGTGATTGCCTTTCTAACGGTTACAAATGTTAGAAACTCACTTGTATTCTAGAATTGATAGAGAGAGAGGTAGAGATCTTTAAAAGGAGATAACAACAGAGATTTGAAGCTATCAACCTTCATCTAATAACCGGAGCCTTAGCGGGAATGGTTATCTGAGATCCAGGACAAGGGTTAGTAGTGCGACACTCGGAGTCCGAGAGGAGAAGAGTGAAATTTGTTTAATGAAGGTCGAGAGACAGTTAGATGAACCTAACTTGTTAGATTTTGCATCCAGCGCAGTGGAGAAATCTTGTTAAGCACCAGTAACCAGTGGAGTTAAGAAATCATTGGGGATCACAGTCCTAGTGTATTTCTCTTATTGCCTACGAACTCAATACAAACAGCAATCGTTATTGTCACTATTTATTAGCAAAACCCCCATTTTTAATTACTTTCCAACTGTTCCATCCGGTATTCTACTTATACTTCGACCTATTCCCTGTGGGATCGACCCCAACCTCGTTCGGTTCTATATTTGATTCAGCGACCGCTTTATATAGGAGGCATATTTTGGGCAACATCAATTTTTTGCGCCGTAGACGGGGAATACGGTTACGGAGTTGAACATTACTGGTTGGAGCTGATTGGGTGTGTTTTTACATACTTTTGAGGGCATATGCCGGTGTATGCCAAATACTAGGTGTCAAGGCAATCCCCTGATTCCACTTGATCTTGAAATCGAAAGGACTCTGAGAGCTAATCGGAGAATGGTGAATACAGAAGAATTTCAAAATCCTGCAGTTGTGGGAGACATTCACAACCAGCCTATTCATCCGGTTGGTCAGGAAACAGCAGACCAAACTACGGCTCGATTGACACGAGAAGAGCATGCTAGACAAGCTGCTCTTAGACAAGTAGAAAGAGATAATCGAGCTATGCAGGAAGCAGCACAGCGTCTGGCTGATGCTAAAGAGCGACAATGACGACTGAGAGAACAACCGAGACCACATGTGCCTATTTATGATGATCCTGAAGAAGAATATGTGGCATATTTTGAGCCAATAGAGAATGGTGCCATCATTCCACCAGAGTTACCTTCGGGCACTAAGTTTGACATTACTAGTGACATGATCCATCTGCTAAACTTGAAGGGTGTGTTTGCGGGTCTTCCTACTGATGATCCAAACATGCATGTAATGAATTTTGTGGGGGTCTGCACATCGTACAATTTGCCTGGAGTTGACCAAGAGGCGATTCGGTTGAGATTGTTCCCATTCTCTCTTACAGGAGAGGCTACTTTGTAGTTGGCTGAGCTGCCACGAGGTTCCATCACTACTTGGCAAGAATTGAGAAATCAATTTTTGGAAAGATTTTTCCCACTGTCCAAGATGCTGCAGTTGAATGACGAGATCTACAATTTCAGACAGCTTCATCTGAGGCACTCTACGAGACTTGGCTGAGGTTTAAAAAGAATCTGCAGAATGTGCCAAATCACAGGATGAGTGGCAGGAACTTACTTGAAATATTCTACAGGGCTTTTAATGTCAACACAAAGGCAATAGCAGATACTATCACTGGTGTAGCATTCATGATTCTGAGATGGGACCAAGCTTTTGAGATATTAGATCTTGTCACTAAGAGCAACCGAGGATGGCATACTCGGGAGGAAGATACCCCGGCTGGTACATATGTTATTGAAGCTTCAGCAGCTCAAAGGGCGTTGGATGAATCGATGGATCAAGAGGTCGCTTAGTTGAGGACAGAAATTAGTCTGCTGGCTAAACAGATAGCAGCCAGAGATGCGGAAAAGGTGCATGCTGTAGGTGCACAAACCAAATCAGCTAGACATAATGATAGTGAATCTGATGAAGAGGAGAAGTATCTAGATCGCAAAGTGCCGAGTTTTCGAGCCAAGGGACAAGGGTCTAATCAAGACTCTTGAAACTCAAGGCAAGGGAATCAAGGTCGGAACTATTATTGAGACAATTACAACAAATCAGGATACAAAGATCGAGAACAGGACCATAACGGTGATTGGAGGTAGAAAGATGATAATAGAGAAAAGAATGACATCTATGTACCACCAAAAAGGCGTGATGAGGAGTCTGGAAATTCAAGGATGGAGGCACTTCTCAATAAATTAGTCAAAGGAGTAGAAAGTAAGGAGAATTGCTTGAAGGAGATTAGGACTGACATTTCGGGCATAAGTCAGAAAGTGGAGTATCATTCACCTGCCATTAATAAGTTGGAGCAATAATTTGGGCAGATTTCATTGGCACTGAATCAACATCAGCCAGGCACCCTCCCAAGCAATACCATCTAGAATCCGAAAAATGATAGTCATTGTGTCGCCATTACTACTAGAAGCGGGAAGTGCACGACAGATCCACCCCTACCTGCCGACAATGGTGTGATTAATGAACCAGTGGTGTTTGATGTAGAAGCAGAGTTAGGGACGGATAATGCAAAGGGTGACACGGTTCCAAATCATCATGATAATAGCAATAATGCAAAATCTGAGAAGAGGAAGGAAAAAGAGGTACCATAAGTGCTCAAAATGATCCCAAGACCTCCTTCTCCCTATCCTCAAAGATTGAAAAAGAAGGCTGAGGAAGGTAAATATCAGAAGTTCATCACCATATTGAAGAAGCTGTCAGTAAACATCCCTCTTGTAGAGGCATTGGAGCAGATGCCAGGTTATACAAAGTTCATGAAAGACTTGGTGACAAAGAAGAGAACGGTCAATTTTGAGACAGCAGATAATAGACATCACTGTAGTGCAATTGCTTCGCGTTCCCTAGTTGAAAAGAAGGAGGATCCAGGAGCTTTCACAATTCCTTATACTATTGGGTCCTACGACTTTGCTAAATCACTGTGTGATTTGGGTGATAGCATCAACCTGATGCCCTTAGCCATTTTCAAGCAGTTGGGGTTGGGAGCACAAAAACCAACCTCTATGAGACTTCTCATGGCCGATAGAACTATGAAAAGGTTGGTGGGCATTCTGTACGATGTTTTGGTGAAAGTTGCATCTTTCATTTTTTCGACTGATTTTGTAATTCTTGATTGTGAAGTTGACTTTGAGGTTCCCATCATATTGGGAAGACCATTCCTTTCCACTGGATGTGAATTGGTTGATATGGAAATAGTCCAGCTCAAATTTAGATTGAATGATGAACAGGTTACTTTCAATTTCTATTGTTCAATGAAGCAGCCAAGAGATAAGCAGGTGATTTTAGTGATAGATGCGACTGATGATAGTGAGGTTGTTGTGTCCCTTGAAGAAAGGTTTGGATTAGAACCTATGGCAGCCGTGATCATGAATTTTGAAGACAATGGTATTGAAGACTATGATGAGATAGTGGGTGCACTCGCGGGTATAGGAGCATACACTTATGCTCCAAAGAAGTTGGATCTCGATTTGAAAAATAGGGTAACTCCACCAGCTCATCCGTCTATTGAAGAGCCTCCAGTTTTAGAGCTTAAGGCTCTTCTGGCCCACCTTCGATACACATTCTTGGGAGCTAATAATACCTTGCCAGTGATTATTTCTGCTAAATTGGTGGATTGGCAAGTAGAGGCTTTGGTTTCAGTTTTGAGAAGATTTAAGAGGGCCATTGGTTGGTCCATTGCTGACTTCATAGGTATTCCACCCGACTTTTGCACTCATAAGATCCAGCTTGTTCCTGAGTGCATACCTACCATTGAGCACTAGCGTCGTTTGAACCCACCTACATAAGAGGTTATGAAGAAAGAGATCATCAAGTGGTTAGATGCAGGAGTGGTTTATCCTATTGCTGATAGCAAGTGGGTGAGCCCAGTTCAGTGTGTGCCGAAAAAGGGAGGAATTACTATGGTTCCAAATGACAAAAATGAGTTGATTCCAATGAGGCCGGTGACTGGATGGAGAGTTTACATGGACTATCGGAAGCTGAATTCATGGACTGAAAAGGATCATTTTCCTATGCCCTTCATGGACCAGATGTTAGACCGTCTTGCTGGTAGAGGATGGTATTGTTTTCTTGATGGCTATTTGGGGTATAATCAGATTTTTATTGCCCCCAAAGACCAAGAGAAGACCACTTTCACTTGTCCATACGGGACGTTCGCATTCAAGAGTATGCCTTTTGGTTTGTTTAATGCACCGGCTACCTTCCAATGTTGTATGATGTCTATTTTCTCCGACATGGTGGAAGACACTATCGAGGTTTTTATGGATGATTTTTCTATTGTGGGAGACTCGTTTGATGGTTATTTGGCACACCTTGCCAATGTGCTACAAAGATGTGAGAAATACAACCTAGTGCTTAATTGGGAAAAATGACACTTTATGGTTAATGAGGGTATCGTATAGGGAAATCAGATTTCGAAGAACGGCATTGAGGTGGATAAGGCGAAGATTGAAGTAATTGAGAAGATGCCCTCACCTATCTCTGTAAAAGGTAATCGAAGTTTCTTAGGTCATGCTGGTTTTTATAGAAGATTCATCAAGGATTTCTCAAAGATTTCACATCCCTTGTGCAAACTTTTAGAGAAAGAGGTGAAGTTTGTGTTTGATGAAGCATGTTTTAAAGCATTTGAGTGTCTTAAGGAGAAGTTGGTCTCAGCCCCTATTATTGTGTCATCGTATTGGACTAAGCCTTTTGAGGTTATGTGCGATGCTAGTGGAGTGGCTTTGGGTGCAGTCCTTGGAGAAAGACGTGAGAAGATATTACATCCGATTTACTACGCTAGCAAAGTTCTTAATCCAGCTCAAAAGAATTACATTATGACTGAGTAGGAGTTGTTGGCCGTAGTATTCGCTTTTGAGAAATTCAGATCATACTTGATTGGTACGAAAGTGATTGTGCATACAGATCATGCAACTCTTCGGTATCTTATGTCGAAAAAGGATGCTAAGACAAGACTGATTCGGTGGGTACTTCTGTTGCAAGAATTTGACTTTGAAGTCAAGGATCGTAAGGGGACCGAAAATAAAGTGGCTGACCATCTTTCACGCCTTGAGGAGGAGGCCATGCTTAAATTGAAGGATGATCTTGAGATTGATGACACTTTTACAAATGAGCAAGTACTGGCAGCATCCGAAGACTTAATCCCTTGATTTGCTGATTTTGCCAACTTTTTTGGCAAGTGATCTAGTTCCAGAGGATATGACATATCAGCAGAGAAAGAAATTCATGAATGAGGTAAGAAAATTCTTCTGGGATGAGCCGTATTTGTTTAGGGTGTGCGCTGATGGTATAATTCAAAGATGTGTTCCAGAGTCTGAGATGATAAGTATTTTGGAGGCATGTCACTCATCTCCAGTTGGGGGTCATCATGGAGGTGCACGGACTGCCCATAAAATCTTGCAATGTGGGTACTACTGGCCCAATATTTACAAAGATGCTCATTACTATGCCCGCGCTTGTGACCGATGTCAAAGGCAAAGTAATATTTCATGCAAACACGAACTTCCCATGACAACTATACTTGAGCTTGAATTGTTCGATGTATGGGGAGTTGACTTTATGGGTCCTTTTGTGAGCTCGCATGGAATGAAATACATCTTGGTAGTCGTAGACTACGTTTCTAAGTGGGTGGAGGCAATTGCGCTTCCTAATAATGAAGGGAGAAGTGTCACAGTTTTCTTGAAAAAGAACATATTCTCACGCTTTGGGACACCCCGAGTTATTATTAGTGATGGAGGATCCCACTTTTTCAACCGTCTGTTCAAAGCCCTTCTTGAAAAATATGGTGTCAAACATAAGGTGGCAACACCTTACCATCCTCAGACAAGCGGGAAGGTTGAGGTGTCAAATCGCGAGATTAAGTCCATTCTGGCGAAAACAGTTAATGCAAATAGGACTGATTGGGCTCTACGATTGGATGATGAGTTATGGGCATATCAGATTGCTTTCAAAACACCAATTGGTGCATCACCATATCAGTTGGTTTTGGGAAAGTCTTGCCATTTGCCCGTTGAACTGGAACATAAAGCTTTGTAGGCGTTGAAAAGGGTGAATTTGGATTGGAGCGAAGCGGCTCAATTGAGACTTGAGCAAATGAATGAGATGGATGAATTTCATGTCTGGGCTTATGAAAGTTCAGCATTGTATAAAGAGAAGATGAAATTGTATCATGATCATCGAATTGAGAACCAAGAGTTTCACCCGGGAGATTTGGTTTTACTGTATAATTCCAAGCTCCGCATGTTTGCTGGAAAACTAAAATCCAAATGGTCAGGCCCATTCACGGTCGTTAGGGTATTCTCACATGGTGCTATTAGGCTGAAAGGGGCAGATAATGTTATATTCAAAGTCAATAGATAGCGTGTTAAGCATTATGTGGGAGTTTCGAAAGAGATAAGGACGATTGAAGAAATTGAACTTGATGAAGTCTGAGTAGTCAAGTTAGCCGTGTCGTGCCGTGACGTTAAATCAGGCACTTCATGGGAGGCAACCCATGGGCTAGTTGGTGAAGTCTGAGTATCCAAGTTAGCCGTGTCGTGCCGCGACATTAAATCAGGTGTTGATTGGGAGGCAACCCAAGATTTTGTTATGCGGAGATCTGATTATTGAGGAATAGTCAGCTGAAAATCACAAAATTTACCTGAATGGGTTAAATATCATCCACGACATGAATCACGTCATGTGAAAGTATTCTACGCCACGTGGTTGGAATCGTGACAATCAGAGTTAAAAATTCAAGTTTCAGAACCTCACCTACGTCAGGACCCATGTGGCGTGAGTCTAACCCACGTCATGTGGGATGTCTCGTGGAAATCAGAGGGATATTTTGTACTATAAAACTTCATCCACTCCATGCCTCACGTCACATGAGTCACTCCCATGTGACGTGGGAAATGTCGCGAAAACTAAAAATCCTGCAGGTACTAAGAACCGACCCGACCCAGTCCCATTTTGCCAAAATAAAATCGGAACCCTTCTTCTCTACCCGATATAAATCCGACCCATTCCCTTATTTCCCCACTTTCAAACTCTTCAACTTAAAACCCTAAATTTCATCTCCTCTTCTAAAACTCCAAACCTCACATCCATATAAACCACAAAAATCCGAATCCAAACCACTCCAAAACCAAAAATCCGAACCCTAGACTCCCAAAACTTCAAAAATCCAAACTCCAAGTCTGAAAATCTGACCCACCCACTGCCGGATCCACCAAATCTGAATCCAATACCACAAAACCAACCCAAATACCCAAAAATTCAATCAATAACCCGTTACCATGCCTCCAAAATCCAACCCCAAGAGTGACCACCTTGATGCTCATCCCGAATTCGCACCAAAAATCCAAATTTACCAACCCCTTTACGGGATGAACCAATGAAGTCTGACCAAAGTGGTTCTGTGGAGGAATTTGACATTAGCCATGACGATACTATTTTAGTCCCTCAGGCTACAAGGTTACAGACGCGAGCCCGAGCGGCTGCCCGGGCAGTACTTTAGCCGGCCCCACCACCTGTTGAGCCAGTTGTTTCGTCCGAGTCTTCTGAGTCCGCTCGCCAGTTTGAAGAGGGGGAGGATGCTTCTGCGTCAGATTCGGCTGATGATGCTATGGGTCAAGGTACTTCAGTGGCGGAGGCTACAGCTTCTATTTTAGGTTCTGGCACCCAGAGTGCTTCGACTCCCGCACAGAGTACGGAGGTTCAGCGTTGGTGTGTGCAGGGCATGTATGCCTTCTATGATAGAGATGCTTAATTGACTAAGAAGGGGGGGGGGTCGGAGGAGCATTATGGAGGAGCCACGGTATCAGGTGGATGAGTTGAGGACCTTGCCTGACATATGGCCTGTCTTTGAGAGATAAGGTTTGGGATGGATGGCGCAGCCTTCTAGTCTATATAGCTCGGAGTTAGTCCGAGAGTTTTATGCCTCTTATGCTGCATCGGTGGATTTGGGCACTCCTGTTGGGCAGAAATTTATTTTGCATCCATTTTTGACTCATGTCATGGTTCGTGGTACTCGTGTGGACATTTCGGAGCAGACCATTCACCGCTTCCTATTTGGGGCTAACCGTCCACTTCCGGCGTCGACTGCTGAATTTGACTATAGGATGGACACTGTCAGAGATAGAGCTAAGATGCGAGATACGGAGCAGAAATTGGAACTGCTTAAATGGATTGTAGGGTACATAGCCGAAGATGGTGTGGCGGCTAGTTGGGTGACTGGGAAGCTGGACATCAAAAAGTCCATGCTTTATTTTGCTGGTAGGTTCTGGTGGTCCGTGGTTCGGCATCGGTTGGGTCCAACCAATACTGACAACTCACTCACGTTGGAGAGGGCTGTAGTAATAGCCAGTATCTTAGTTGGTTATGAGATTCATTTTGTGAGGTACATAGTCCGAGAGATCCACGAGCGGGCTTTTAGAGATCACACAAGTATACCCTTTCCATGCTTGATCCAGGAGTTGTGTGATAGGGCAGGGGTGGCTAAGTTACCTGCCCTCGACCATTATATCGAGGTGACCCGCATTGCGCTAATGCAGCAGAGGGGTTCACACCCCATTCTTCCATGGGGGTCCCAGTCATCTGAGTCGTCAAGTGCAACCCTGGATGAGCTGAGTAGTGCCTCTTTGCCTGTTCCTGCACCAGTTAGGGTACCTGTACAGACTGAGGGCGCTGGCCCTATTAATGATGGGGTACCCAGTACTAGTGTTCCACTGTATCCTGCTGGGATGGTTTCAGTATCGAGAGACTTTCTGCAGCAGTGGATTGACAGGCAAACGGAGATGTTTGAGTGCCAGGCTCACACTGAGACTCAGATGGCTAAGTTGGTATCCCAGCTTAAGCCTTAGGTTAGGACCACAGTAGAGGATGCGGATACTAGGGTGGAGGCTCATATGAATGCAGTCATGGACTAGTTTATGAGGGGATTACATGGGCGGATTGATAGTTTTGAGGCACGTATGGCCTCCCGCTTGAGTTTTGTACCGAGCCCTGATATGGACGGCTTAACCCAGGAGGTAGCTGCTTTAAGAGAGGAGGTTCGGGTATTGGCATCGAGTATCACTCCCATTATACCACCTATGCCTGCCCAGACCTCCGTGCGACCAGCATTTGAGGTTGATTTGTTTGCTGATGATGAGCCTCCGATGGATAGAGGCAAGAGACCCCGCAGTCTGGAAGATGGGGGTGAGAGTGATGCTGAGTACGACTGTGATCTGCGGAGGGCGGTCAAAGCCTCCCGGGTAGAGTACCATGCAAGCGAGATTGAGGCGGTGCAGAGGGCGCGTGGTGCATTTTCCAGTCAGGCTGTCCCTCCACCGGATGCACCTACTGCTCTACAGTCTGATGATCCCACTACTGGCGGGCCCACTTTTGGTGCTTAGGGCACCACAGGTATGTCTTCACTCCCTTGTATTTGATTTGATATCGGTGCATTGAGGGCATTGCACCATGTTTAGTTGGGGGTGGGGGTGTACCACCACTTGGGGGGTTTTGTTGCCGTGTTTCTTTTCCCCCAAGTGTGCTATCATAGTAGAACCGGCATGTTTAGGATGTTATTGATGATGTTTTTATGTTTCTTGCTAAATTAGGAGAAAAATGAGGGAACTATAGTGCAGTCCAGTTTTGAAAGATTTTTATGTGTTTTTGAATGTTAAGGATACCCCTCCTAAAATTTCGATTTTTTTTTAATTGTGTGAATAGCATGCTTGTGTGTGACAGCTGTTGGATCTTGTTATGGCACTAGGATTATAGGCAAATAACTGGAGCTAGCATTGCATGAACCGGATAGGTAGTAGTTGGTAACACAACCCTGTGTTATGAGTGTGTGAGGTCACTACTTAGTTAACTCTGTATGTGTGATCCAGAACTTGCCCGGTTAGTCTTGACTAAGTTAGAGGATAGGGATTAGGAAAGGATTATAGGCCGTTTTTAAATAAAGTCCACTTTTAGCCTAAATGCCGAACCAAATGAATAAGTATCCCTTGATCCCGACTTTGAGCCATAACTGTCCTATTTCTTTCATTAGCCGATTCACCTTCCCATTTTTAATTACAATGAACCTGTCTTGGCCCTGGTCCCTCCTTGGACACTGTGTACCTCAACGTAGGCAAATCACCTAAGTTGAGGGTGGCTATTATAGGGGTGCGTAGATTGAGTTGGGTATGAAGAAGAGGTTAATAAAATAAAAAGGGAAAACAGGTTTGGGTGTGAAGAAAAAGAAAATAAAAATAAAGTGAAAAGAAAAGAAATTGCAAAGAAAAAAAGAAAAAAAAAAAAAAGAAGAAAATTGCTTTTTGAAAGTGAAGAAAAAATCACACCCAAAATCTGAGAATAAAAGAATGGAGAATAAGGGAGAATAAAAATGAGAAAAGTTGAAAGTTGGAGCCAAAAATAGTGTAGTGTCAAGGAGGGTTGAGTCACCATACCCATATGTACCATACCCGTCCCTAAGCCTACATTACAAGCCGAGTAAATTCCTATAGTGATCCTAGTCCAACTGTCCGAAAACGAAGGCGTAGAAAATAAGGGCAAGCCTATGGTATTTTATGCACACTGTCTTGACTTCTTTGCGAGCGTGAGTGTTTTGATCTCGTCCCTATGATATTCATTAAAGTATACTGAGAGTGCATGGGACTTCTTTGATTGTGAGAGCACATGGGTTGTGTCATTAGCTGCTAGTTGTTCGAGAAATGTCAAATTTCATATATGCTTAGTTGTTTGTACATAATCTGGTGCCATCACTTGATCCCTTCTGTATCATGATACTATGCTACTTGAATACACACATTGGTCTTTATTTGTAAAGAGGAGGGGTCGGAAAAGTTTTTGGTCAAAGGCAATGAACAGACTGCCTTAGGTCACTCAGGTTTCTATTAGTTAAGCATTGTGTTTGTGTATTTTTATTTTTTGTTCGCCTGAGGACATGCAAACGTTCTAAGTTGAGGGTGTTGATGTGCCATGGTTACATGACACTTTTGATGCTTAAAACAAGTAAAATATGCAATAACTTGGATGTGTTTTGTTGGTATGATGTGGTTTCTGTCCTACTTTGCAGGAAAACAGGTTTTAAAGGCAAAATGATCATAAAGGAAGAATCAACCTCGAGAACGAAGTGCCAGAAGAAGGAAGAACAAGATCCTGCACCAGAAGGAAGAGTCACGCCACTACCTACGTGCCGTGGAAGCCACTCACGTGGCGTGAGTGGCTGTCATGACTCAACCCCAGAGATGTGAAGAAAAGCCTGATTTCCACGGCAGGAGTCACGTGGCGTGACTACCACCCATGTGATGTGGAAGATTGCCGTGACCCAGCTTCTGAAGACTTCTAATTGAGCCTGATTCCCATGACATCAACCTACGTGGCATGACTTGGTTCCACGACACCAAGTCATGATACCGTGGAAGTTGCCGACTCTGTTCTCCTATTTGGTTTTGGATAGGACTAGTTTTGTATCTATAAATACCCATGTATAGTCCTAGGTGCGAGAGTTAGTCAATATACTATTTTGAGAGTTATTTCATACAGTTTCAGACATATTCTTAGTTTTGTATTCACAAACCCTAACTTGAGTTTTATTGATAATTGAAATTTCGGTTTTTATTCATTATTGTGAGTTCATAATTATGTTTTCATCTTTGAATTCTTCTTGTGTTCTTACAATTATGAGCAGCTAAACCCATCAACTAGGGTTGTGTGAACTATGAGGAATTAACGAAACCGATTAAGTGCAAAGCAATTTTGAACTGCTGTGAATGCATGTATTGTTGTTTCCTTCGTTGTGATTTCCTTTCTAACGGTTGCGAATGTTAGAAACTCGCCTGTATTCTAGACTTGCTCAAGAGAGAGGTAGAGATTGGGGAAAGGATATAACAACAGAGATTTGAAGCTATCAACCTTCATCTAATAACCGAAGCCTTAGCGGGAATGGTTATCTGAGATCCAGAACAAGGGTTAGTAGTGCGACACTCGGAGTCCGAGAGGAGAAGAGTGAAATTTGTCTAATGAATGTCGAGAGATAGTTAGATGAACCTAACTTGTTAGATTTTGCATGCAGCGTAGCAGGGCAATCATGTTAAGCTCCAGTAATCAGTAGAGTTAAGGAATCATTGGGGATCACAGTCCTAGTGTATTTCTATTATTGTCTACGAACTCAATACAACCAGCAATTGTTATTGTCACTATTCATTAGCAAAAACCCCAATTTTACTTACTTTCTAACTGTTCCATCCGGTATTCTACTTACACTTCGACCTATTCCCTATGGGATCGACCCCAACCTAATTGGGTTCTGTTCTATATTTGATTCAGCGACCGCTTTATACTTCTTAGGAGGCATATTTCGGGCGACATCCATTGTCCGTGATGGCCAATGCATTATCGTCGTCGCTTCCAGTCATATTTGAATAATGGCTAGGGAATGGGATTTTGCGAGCTTTTGATTGGGTGAAGTAAGGATGCTTAGCCAGTTTATGACAACACGGAGTAGTTTCTATTATCTGTAAAATAAAAACAACTCAAAGGCAGATGTGTTAGATTCCATTAGTAAAAAACAATGCAAGATAATCACACAGGCAAGAAGCACATAAAGTTGTTTCTTATCGCAAGTGAATTGATCCATACGGTAATAATGACTCGAAAGTTCCAAGGAACAGGATTTTTTTCATTGTTTTGGATAAGTAGAATTTATCAGGAAGGTTCAATTCTTCTTCTTCCCATCCTTGTGTCTTCTTTAGCCGAACTAGGGGATAATAGAGTTTTTAAAGATAGGTGCCGAGCCAAAAGGCTGCCTACATATCTCACAAAGGAGAAATCAGGACCTACATAGTTTGAAAAGTTTGAGAGAAATCTTCATTTCATTAAACTCTTGTTGGGAATCATTACATTTAGGAAAACATGGAAACAAAACAACATCTGAAGGAAAAACTTAACAACTAGCTTCTAGATAAGTGCGGGCATTCCCGCTTCATTCTACTCTTTCCATCTATTGATCTTCTAAGAGTGAAATGACGGCAATTCCAACTCGACCCTTCCAGCTTCCACCAGGAGTTCCAACTCCATTTTGAAAGCATGACAAGTCTCTAAGTCATGCCCCCCTCTCCCTCCATGATAATGACAAACTTTCTTGAATTTCTTCCAAGCTTTTGACATCATGTTCAGCTTTCTTTCTACTGGCTATAAGATCTTGGCATGGACGAGCTTTGAATAAATATCATGATAGGCTTCTTCGAACTTTGTGAAGTCATATTTGTAAATCTGCACCTCTTCAGTGATAGGCATGCCTCGATTGACATAGTCACATGAGAGAATGGTTTGTGACCCCCACAGGCTACTTATCTGACCATTGCGAATCATGCTGCAAATTCTGGCTTTTAGAGCGATACATTCATCGGTGGTATGGCCAAGTTGTTGTGGACGGTACGAGCATTTCCTGTGGGCATCTCCGGGAAGGCATCCAAATCCTTTTGTTTGGTCAGGTTAGAGAATTCCCATATCTCTTAGAGTCTGATAAACTTTCGAGCACGTCTCTAAAGTGAGCTCTAAGGATGATCTTTTCACTTCCTGGCCTAATCCTAGTTGGCCAGACAATGTTCCCTTTTAGCTTAGCCCAATAGTCATCTCTCACTTTTGGAAACAAGACTTGCTCCATGCTTTCTTTCTCATGGCTCTTGGTCGAATCTTCAACCTTGTACTTAGTAGACTCTTTTTCTTGCGCGATCAACTGTTTGACCTTAGCAATTTCCCTATCAGTCTGATTGATTTTCCTAACCACTCTCTTGGTTTCTTCCTTTTGCACCTCTTCCACTAGGGCTAACTGTGCTATCTGTCTTTTTAATTGACCGACTCTTGAGTCCATGATCAATCTTCCTGAAAGAGTAGGAGCGGATCTTAGAAAGTTTATAAAGAATAGTTGAGGTTTTTTCTGGGAAACTTGGGAGACCCAGAGTGTTTGGTCGGACTTTTATTTAGTGGGTGTATAAATGGCTCTTATGAAAAATGGGATTGGATCAATTCGCCTTTGATTCAAAAAACACACATAAACACGTAAGACAGTTATATCACACAAGCATATTATAATAAGTGCGTATCCTACTTGGGTAGCCCTTTTGAACCAAGGGTTGGCCAAACGAGTTTGAAGGAAGTATATGACTTTTAAAACAAATCCATTAGCCCCAAAATAACGTTTTCATAAATATCCAAAAGGGCATAAATGCCTATAAAGTAGCAAAATGAGGGATACAATCTTTGGGGAAAGGAAATAACAGTGCAAGAAAAAGAAGTCCCACACAGGGGATAATAAGTAAAGATACTAGTATCGGGATGATTCCTCATCGGTCTTAGCATTTTTGGCTTTGTCCACCTCATGCCATATGTTATATCGATTGGCGATCAAGTGACTTCCACATAATTGCGCTCTACTCTCGTAGGTTATTTTCCCTCTACTATCAATTTGGGAAGCCATACAATCGTCCAAATTGATCAAACACTGTCTGACATCACCCACCTCTTGTCTGGCTCGCTTTAACTCTTCCCTCAATTGATGTATAGTTGAAATGTCCTCCCTATGTTGCCGCTGATGAGCAATCTCACTTGTTTGGAACCTATCCTGAAGCCTGTGAAGCCGAATCTGATGCTCTGATTCTACATCAATAATTTGTGTGGGCACATTCGAAGCAGGTACCAATGTTCCTGCGAGGTTCTTCTTCAACCATTCTTTATAAGTATCGCTAACCTCAAGCTCAACCCCAATACTAAAAGAGATTTCTCTGGTCTTTCTTTCCTTCCACCCCTGTATAATAAATTCTTTGAGCGGTGTCTCGCCCTCCCCATATTCGGTGATGAATCTAGCCATGGGTTCTGTTTGTGGTGTCTCCTGCTTGATTTCAAATTGTCTAAGAACTCTGACGGGAATATAAGGACGAGTCCCTCTAAGGCCGGCGAGTACTAAAAAAGGCTATTTATTTCCTCGAATTGTGTATTTTCTTGGATCTAGGTATTTGATTGACCATTGAACATTGTCGTCTCTCAATTCCCCGACTTGCTTAAACCAAAACTCTAGAGTTTTTTCCCTCTTAAATCTGTTTATAGTCAACCACATGCTATGGAATAAAATAAGATCGTACCTTGTCAGATGGTCCGTTTTCTCCATTCTATGATCTTTCAACAAATTCTTCATCATCCACCATTGCAAAATAAGATTGCATCCTTGGAAGAAACGGGCCCCCTTTTGATAATTTCCCAAGTCCCGATATATTTTCGTGACGATCATAGGAGCTAAAGTGTGGAATACCTTAGAAGTGTCGTATTCCAACCCATAGAATAGGGCATGTGTTACCATAACAATGCTTGGATGAATAGTACCACTCGATCCTTGTGGAAATACTATGGTTCCAAGTAGACTCACCGTGAAAGCAAATGCCCTTCTATCCTTCCATTTTGACTCAGATGCGAATTCATGCCCGAACTTTTGGAAAGAATTGAATCTTCCAAACCTATAGTACAACTCACGGAAAGGAATAATTGGCCCATCAAGCTTTCCTAGCCAGGTACCATCTTCGATCAAACAGTTTTAAGATCACACAAGAATAGCTCCAACATATCCAAGCAATCTCACATAACAATAACGGACAAGACTAAGCAATCACATAAGAAAACACATTGTTTTAGTCACTTACATTCATCTTATCCTTCTCTTTGACAAGTTCAAAAGAACCTTAGGTCAATAAATATCTTAAAAAGGTCGAGGGATTACTTGAAACCAATATAACACACTCCATGTTCCTTTTTGACATTATGAGTCAAGGAACGTTTGAGGAGTGGTTTCATGCAACACACAAAACAATAAATAGACTCAAGACAGGTCAAGACTCAAAAACTTAGACAAAAGCACAATCACCAGACCTCACAAAGGAAATATAATGACATACCACATTCTCATCTTCATCTTCTCCTTGACAAGCTCAAAATGAGCTTTTAATAGTCAAGATGGTCCTTGAGGATTCATAGGACTAATGAGATTTAAACTAGCAACACTACTATTAACATTACATTATAAATATATTATCACCATACTAAACTAAAACAGACAGGAAAAACTTATCAAGTATGCCATTAGCATATTAACGTGAGATAACTAAACAGTAACTACAAGAATTAAGGAGAGAAGGGTTTACATTTTTAGGAGCAACGAACTTGAGACTACGAGCCTTGACGACGGACTTCCACCACCAGAGTTTCAATTTCAACTCATCGAAGTTTTAACTTTTCGTCGGAATTGATTTTTCAAGTATTGTTTCTTCTCAAATTTTTTGGTTACGTGGGATTAGAAGCATGAGCCTCCCGAATCCCCAAATTTTTCCCCAAAAATCCACCACTCAATCCTTAACCCTCATTATCTATTTATAGAAAAACAAAGGGCTCTTTTGGGGGGAAAACGGAGGGGTATTTGAGGGATTAACGAATTGAAAAATTTGAAAATCAAAATTGGGATAAGCTTTTGGATTTTTCAGCTTGCAGTCGATTTGACCAAAATAGGGTCAAATTCGTAGGTGACTTTGGGGGGAAAAACAAATTCTTTCACAACCAATCAAAATCACACAATACCGTACCTTCATTTGACGGATTTGAGGGTATTCGAACATTGGGGAAGGACACCTGGACGATTCTAGAATTCTCTGGATTGTGCCAGCTCGTCAACCGCGAATGAATTAGAGGGAAACGGAGGAAGATTGATGGCGTTTGGTACTTGTCGTTGAATGAGTCACTGTATTGGTGTTGTTGGTGGTGGAGAGAGCAGAGAGAGGATCGGGGAGAGAGAAAGAGAAAAGAGGGAGAGTGTGGTGTGCGTGTGTATAGGCGTATGTGTATATATATCGGTGTATCTATATATGAGGGTGAGAGAATATGTTTACTGGAAAAGGGTTTTTAAGAATTAGCGAATTGGGCCGGATCTTTGGATTTGTTGTATTGGGCTAAGTGGATTTAATTAAATGAGGGGAATAGGAAGTGAAGCCCAACTTAACAATTTAGTCAATCTAAATTAATAAAATGAGCCAAATTGAATCGATTGGGCAAAGTTGAGATGAACTTAACTTCTAATTAATTTAACGAGCTTCTCAAATTCAATAGTTTTAAAATAAATATTTAATAAAGCACAATCATTTTGTTTAAGAATTAAGGAACTAATTATGTCATCAATTTCTTATTTTTCAATCCATTTTTTGCGAAAAGTAGAGTATTTGTAATTTAAGCAAACTTTTCACTCAAAATAAATTCTAAAACATTTTGTTTAAGTGAAAATTATGTAATTCTATGTAATAAAACACAGAATACATTAATTTCACCTAAAATTCGAAAGAAGGCTTGAGATTTATTTTCATAAATAATTATTTTAAAATTGTTTGAAATTAAGAAACTCGAAAACTAATTTGGAGTGGGGAGGGCAAAAATTAGGTGTCAACAAAAACAAATCCAAATGATTAGAAAAGTAGGCAGACACATAAGAATATGTAGACCCCAGATCAAATAACACAGGAGTTGGTTAATGAAAGATTAAGATCATACCTTTGATGAAGGCATCTGAAGCCTCCACCACCACATCTGGCCTACCCGAAAAGGCATAGAAATGACCATGTTTGTCCCTAGACTGAGTACCCTAGCGACAACCTGTATGGTCTTGCTGAGATATACCTCTAGCACCCTGAGCATCACCCTTAACACCTTGTGCACCACCTCTGGCCGGTGGCGATGGAGTCCTAGGGGCCTAAACCTATTGACTATGCTGCCTACCTTGTCTGAACTTGGGACACTCCCTAGCAAAATGCCCCAGTTCACCATACTTGAAGCACCCTCTACTAAACATCGACTGACATGATGGCCTTGTTTAACCAGAATAGCCACCATAAAGTATTAGAATGAGGACCCTGTGAAGTCTAACCTAAACCCTAGTTGCTCTAATCAACATGACCCGAATACCCACCTTTTGTAATATGTAATGCTGCCTGAATGGGCCTGCTAGGCTAAAAGTGCTGATGATAACCTCTACCAGGAAAACCCTACCTCAAGACTGAGAACCACTAAAACTACCTTGACAATGGGGCCTCTTATCATCGCCTCCATAGGCCCCATGATGTATCCCCTCAATAGTCTTCACATGATCAATAACCTGAAGAAAAATAGATACAAATGCCACCATAAACTCTAACGCCAAACTAAGAGGTAATATCAACCCCCTAAAAAATTTCAGAACCCATTTGTGCTCTATAGGCATAATCATAGCAGTATGCCTAACCAACTCGTAAAATCTTGTCTCATACTCTGAACTAATATATACTCCTATTGAAGATCTATAAATTTATCCCGCAATCTCTCTCTCATAGTGCAAGGCACATACTTCTCTAAGAAAGCCTTGGAAAATTGTGTCCAGGTCATCGAAGGTGACCTGACTAGCCTACACTCAAGTTAAGCTCTCCACCACTACTTGGCCGGCGCAACTCCACTAGATTGAGGTTATACAAACTTGCCTGACAACTCACTAAAAACTTGTAAGCATCCTCTCCTGTAGCACTCAAAAACCTCGAAGGACCTAATTTGATAAACCAGCCATGCATTTTCTTCTCCTCAGAAGTCATTATTGGTCTGGCTGCAATTGTATGTACAATAATCGACACTAGCAACACCTCTGGATAGGGAGCCGCAGTAGTGTCTATGCCTTTCTCTAACCTGAAGATCACTCGAATTACCCGACAACACCCCTACCTATGACATACTTTCCAGAAAGCTCAATATTTTAACCATGGTATCCTGGAGAACTGGTGTGGCAAAAAATATGGGTGGAACCTGGGTTGGCCCTAAACCCTCTAACTGAGGTGGTAGATCCTCTATCTCTATCTCTAGATTAGGTGACAGTGCTTTGTTCAAACCTCGAACTGGTGCTATATCTTATGCCTAACTTTGACTGCTGGGTTGACCTATATCTTGACCCTTGGCTAGGGCCCTAGTTGCACATACAGGAGCATTATCCCCACCCACTACCAATCTAATTGTAACCATATATTGAAAAGTGAAAGAAATGATATGTAGAAGCCGATTAAGAGTGAGAACGCACGATAAGGAATCATAAGGTGGAGTTTTCCTAAGAATTCCATATAGCCTCTTGAAAATATGACACAGATGTCATCATACGATCTACAGGACTCTACTAGGAACTTGTTCTTGTACCAGTAGGATTGGTAAACCTAAAGATCTGATACCACATTGTCACAACCCAAATTCCAACCATAATGAGACCTACTATAACTTTCCAGTAGGTAAGCCAAAACCCAAGCCATACACTAAAAGTAACAACTAACACAAGTAATAAAGAAGCTAAAAAAAGATAAACGGGCCATCATATATAGATATATACATAACAGGTACAAAATATATAGATATGGGCCCTACAGAAAATAAGGAAAGACAAACTATACAAAAATCCCATCCTTAAACCTTGTGTCATCGGCACAAGAGCCTCTAAAGTACATGAATAGACCTATACTGATACATAGCTGTCCAAAACATACAACACATAGACTAGTATAAAAAGGAAGTGGGTAAGTCCCTAGATGCCAAGAGCTCACCGCAAGTAGATCAAAAGCAGCCTCCAGTCGAATAGGATCAATGGGAATGACTTTGGCTAGGATCTATATAAGAAATCAATACAGAAGTGTAGCATGAGTACCAAAGCATAGGACACTCGATAGGAATCATTGGATGACTGAACTCAGAAGATAATATACAATAACAATAACATGAAAAAGAAATGAAGATAATCTAAAAGTCTACAAAATAAAAAAGATAAAATAAAAATAGTAGTAATAATACAAGCAACATAAGTATTAAATGAGAAATGTCGTGCAGTATTTGATGATGCAATGCGGTATGTGGACAAATGCTATGAAACCCAAATCTTACCTCGAACCGCTTGGAATCTCACCTCGGATATAAAAATAAAGTAAAGTATAATTGGACCTAAATCTTGCCATAGACCAAATAGTAGAAATTGATCAGAATCTTACCTCAGACTAGGTTTAAATATGATACAATCCTTTCAAAATCTAAAATCAGTAATAAAAGTGGCACGATCCCCTCGTAACTCAAATCAGTAATAAAAGTGGGACAGTTTTAGTTAAAAGTAAAAAAAATCAATATGTTCTTGGAGTCATACCAAAATCCATGTACATGAGCGTATGGATGTATGCATGCCAATTCAAGTACATATATAGGTATATGTATACACACAATAGGGTGAAACCTCTCTCCATGCCATAATCACACTAACCTTGAGTCCAACCATTCCAAACTTTTCATAACAAAAGAAAATACAAGAAATAAAAGTGATAAAAAGGAGAACAGATCAACAATAACCCAATCTACTATGAAATCCTACCCCACACCCGCACTAAGGATCCCTAATATAATCCTAATACTATAATTAACATCCTAATCTAAGGCTCGAGCAATTACTCTACTATAAGGTCCCCAAAATAGGCCATTAATTCAGAGATAGTGAAATCAACCAAAGTCTACCCTACAAATTCACTAACCAACATACAGTTCATAAAATATACTACCTAACCAAGATAAGTCTAAAGAGAGGGAAGTCGTAACCTATATCAGGGCCAAAACTGCAACTCAAACTGTCGCAGAGTCGTTTTTCCCTTCCACAGAGCCTCAATGTGCTGCAACTCTATCAAATTCATAACCCATTTGTAAAGATAAGAACATCGATACCCATATTATAATTATAAAATTTGGGTCTGAAGTTGGGTCAAAATCAACCCTCGAGACCTGTCGATAAAAATAGAAATTAACTCCATAATTATCCCTCCCTAAGGGTAAGAAAACCCATGCCCAAAAGTTGGGCCAAGACAAAATTTGTTTTGAGACTCAAAACAGCCCAAAAAGTGACAAAAACCAGAGAATCGAATTCGAATTTAAGAGGAATCAAAGGTGGAATTTAGCGTAAAAATTGCAAAATAAGCACAAGGGAGGTATAGTAACTTATCTAGACACTTAATTAATGAAAATCACCAATAAAAATTCTCCTCTAAACTCCCAAGACCCCAAGAATCATGAAAATAAGCTAGAAATTCAAAGTTGGAAATTTATACTACCCAGGGGTCCTTCTTCGCATTTGTGAGGACCCCTTTGCGATCAAGGGACCGTATTGGTTCTAACAACCCGAACACACTGGTCCTTGTCGCATTCGCGAAGAATGACCTAGACCTAGACCCATTGGACCATTCATCGCAATCGAAGCCACCTCGTAATCACGATACCCATGAAAATATACCATTCACAAACGTGAAGAACCTATCACAAATGCAAAGGGTTAATTCCCTACACCAACAACCTACAAAACCATTAAAAGGACAAGTCCAAAATGATTCTGAATGGATCCTCAAGATTTGTTCGGAACCTTGTGAAGGCAAACCAAATACTCCACCCAACTGGAAATGATATTTTGGACTCAAATGAAATCATTGAAATGACCAACGTAGGACATCTCGATGAAATTGACCAAAGTCAACACTTTTTCCAGTTTTACTAAAAATCCACCCAAGCACTCAAAATGAGTCTGAAAGCTTCGGGACCCAAATCAAAGGTCCTAGCCCAAAATCCATATTCCAGAGCTAACAAAACTGATGGAATTCCCATCCGAGTCTGTTTACTAGGAATGTTGACTAAAGTCAAACTTCTTAATTTTAAAGCTCCAAAATAGAGAAATTTTTTTAAAGTCCAACTAAGCACTTCGAAAACTGCACCGTCCATCCCCACAGATCACAAATAGTATAAGGAAGCTACAAAAGGGGTCAAAATAGTAAAAGTGCACAAAAATCATGAAGATGACATAGAGGGTCATTACAACCATATCAAGATATGTAGAATAATACTAAATAAAAATATATGTACATGAATAAAATAATTAAAACTTAAATAGATTAAAAGAAAAAAGTCTAATCTAGATAAACAGTTAATTTTAAGTACCAAGCAATGACATCAAAAAATTATTGCATCCAACGCACACACAAGTGTACATGGTCGTACAAGTAATATAGGATTTTAAGTCCAGATATCATACCTATAGGGACTTGTCGATTAACTATTTACTAAATCAAACCAATTCTTGTTATTCATTCAAGAGATAAAATCTAATGATTTGTTTATGGATTAACTAACCTAAGAATAAAAATAATTCAACTAATGAACAATTGACCAAACAAATAGAAGATTCTTACATAATTAATGATATGAAATCGATCTAGGGTTATGGATTCACTAGCAATCATGTTGAGTAATAACTTGAACTAACTCTTATTATTTATCGGGTTACTAGTTGTGGGTTGAAAATTTCGATGTAGAGCGTCTTTCCAAACAAACTCTACATCTTCTTGACTATTTCTAATGCTTACATTCCTATGATCGTTGGTTGATAGTGAAGTGCATGTGATTTCTCTTCTGAATTAACTGGGCAAGGCTAACAATTATATTCATATCCACGCAGTGAATCGTTCCTTCTTCCCTATAGAGTTTACAACCAAGTCCTACTTTCCCTTGTTGCATACATAAATTTTCTATTACTAGTCCAATTTACGCACCATAGATAGTATTTGAATGTTGATCAAGTAAATAATTAATTAAATATAAGACAACGTAAGCAACCACATGAGTCTTAGAACGATGATAAATATATTAACAAATCAATTTCAATTTAAGTTCATACACCAACAATCATGAAGCTACCATAACCCTACATGAGAAGTTTAGCTCCACATAGACATGGAGGAATTACTACAAATCATCTAAACAAAATACAAAAATAATTAAATAACGGAGAAGATAAGGTAAAACCAATTTTTTCCGGCCTCCACAGTGGCTCCAAGCTCTCCCTAGATCAAAAGTTATGTAAATATTGTGTTTAGGATGTATTTATAGAGTTTCAAAAAATTCCGGATGAGTTTGCCCTCTTAAAATCGTTTTCTAGTTTCTCTCTAAATATAGGAATTTTCACATAAATAGGTTTGCTTTTATCATTAAGTATTTAAAATTCCCCTTTTAGTCAAAAAGATATTCTCAATGCATCAAAACTTTTTTTCTCTCGCTTAAGTTTATTTTCTGAATAAATATATGCGTTCTCCAATTGTTAAAATAGTTAATGTGATCTGATTAATAATTGATCAAAATGCCTTTTTCAAAATAAAAATAAAAATAGTTAAAGTGATTTCTTGAAATTCCTTTAATTGTTTAAATTACATTACTTTCAAGAGATCTTCTAGAAATAGTTCCTGTTTGTTTTAACTATATCTTCTTTTAAAAATGACCTTGTTTTCTTTAAATTATAATATTTTTCATGAATTAATTAAGAATAATCTCTAGCTTTTCTTATTTATATTAAGTTAGTGTTTCTTTAAAGTCTTACATCTAAGTTAGATTTTTTCCATAAAATGTACTTTTTGTCTATAAAATCACAAAATCACTCATTTTCATAAATTAAACTTGTTTTATATTAACTTTAGTTATTTTCATTATTGAAAAAAAGAATTTATTCAAATATTTTTGTTAAATTAGCTTCCCCCCACCCCCCTACAAACAATTTCAATTCCTTTTTTTCTTGGCTTAGTTAAAATGATTTATTTCTAAAGTGAAATTATACTCTTTTTTACAGTCCTTTCTAAAATATTTTAAATAAGTATTTTCATAAACCAATTAATTTGCAAATTACCATGAAGTTAGTCAAACTATTTTGATCAGCCATTTTCAATGGATGTTCTTAAGTGCGTTAAAATCCTTTTTAAATATTACTTGAACCCTTACCTAGTTTCTCTATTTCTAAAGATTTATTTGTATTTTTAAGTTTTTAAAATTCCTAAAGTTTTCTTAATTTCTTTATAAAAAATTAAGGGAAGACTTTGTGATTCTTGAATTATTTTGCAAATTCTTTAAGTTTTCAAAATAGTTTAAGTCGAAACCATCATTTTTTTAAAAAAATCGGATAAAACAATATGTTGGGAGATATTCTCATACAAACTCACGAGATATGCTAGATCACTGAGTCACAAGCATTCCATTTTACTTGAACTTTTATTTTACGACTTCTTTGGCCTAAAATATTAGTTTAGCACTTCAAATACATTCACATATGTTTCTTAAAATAATCATCCATTTGAATCTTCATTCTCTCGGTCTCACAGCAATTCATAGCTATATGACTAGTCATATGCTAACACAAACTTATGGGGTATTGCATAATTATGGCTATTATATTGTTGTAATTGTTGAAATTATGATTATGAAATGTTTTATTTAATTATTGGAGTTCTTGTATTTATTGAAATTCTTGCATATTGTCGTTATAATTTGCCTTTTAAATTCTTGCATTTCTTGAAATAATATTTAGATTTCAAGAACAATTTCAATAAATAATAATATTCACATTTAAAGAAAATATATTCATAAACTAACAATAACAAGAACATAAATTTACTAATTCAAAAATAACAAAGTCGCGAATTCAAATTAAAATATCAAATTAACAAATTCAATTATCTAAAATTTAATATAAATCTATAAAATTAAATAAAATTAACAACTACAATTACACTAGCTAGCTAACAACAATCAATAAGTTTAAAAATTAAACAATAACCTAAATTTCTGAAAATTTGAACTCTAATCTGTTGTAAAATCAAACCAAATAAGAAATATAAACAAGGTAAATAAAGAGACATAAGAGAAGAGAGTGTGGATCTTTCTTATTTCTTCCAAGTTTTCACAAGTCTACAAGTATTTCTCTAGTCTTTCAAGTGTATACAATTGCAGTATTCCTGAAAATTTTGATGCAAGTTTAACACTTTAAGAGCGCTAACAAATGTAAAATAATATTCGTTATCATACCAATGACCATGGCTGATTAAGAAAAATATTTTTGGACATTTTTGGACATGTTAATACCTATATAACGTGGTTTGGGTGTACATGGTTGGAAAATAAATATTGAAAAAAATTCAAAGTGAGGCATGGAATTACTAAAAATACCAATTGTGGGGTGCGTGTAACACCCCGTACCTTTCCAACCCTACTTGATGATGTTGAATAAGGGTTGTTTAGGTGTCGAGAGATATAAGTATGTATTTGGTAATGCTAACGACGAGAAAATTGAAATTTGGCCACGTACATGCAATTAGACTTTCATAGGAGTTGTTTTATGATTTTCGTGGAACATTTGTGGGGTTCAAAACGAGGCTAAGAGGACCCCTAAACAAAGTATATTAAGGTTAAGAATTAAGTTAAAGGATAGGACTTGAAGTATCTAACCAAACCCGCGAAGAGAAGTCGAAAAAGGGAATTTTCAAAAAATTAAGTAAGGGGCGCGTTTGGGACCGTGCCACGCCGCTCTGGGCTAAAATTTTTAGCCCAGAGGCAGTAAGTTGGCGCCCCCAGGGGCGTTCCACCTTGGGTTTTCCACTTTTTCGAAAGTTGGAAATTTCTAAGTCCCAAGGGTATCCGGGGACGTACCGAGCCGATTTTTGCCACGTTTCTTCTACCACCATGAGTATATACATGAAATGAATGACATATTATATTGGTATGATAAAATTACTCGAGAACGAATTTGGGGTCAAAATGACAGTTTTGCCCTTAAGGTCAAAATAAGCCAAACGCGGCTAGAATCACTTGGTTTTTGGATTGAGGCTACGGATATGAATAGCATGAGTGGGAATATTATTTTAATACTTATGAGATGACTTAAACACATGAAATTATTGATTTTATCGGGTTAAGTGAATTGGGCCCAAAAAAGGCCCAAAAATGGAAAGAAAGCATGGCCCAAAAATGGGTCAAAAGACCCATTCTTGCTTGGACCTTCTAGAACCCAACATTTAATTCTAAAGAGTAACTAAGGAGGTCACTTGAGGGCCTATATAAAGGGGCAAAATGCTGATTTTATTGAAGGGAAACACACATGCTTTTTCTATCTATTTCTAGAGAAATCTCAAGAAAACTTCTTTGACTCTCAAAAACCCTAAGGCATATTTGGACAAGAACCCCATATTCCAAGCTTGGGTAAGTGATTATTCTTGTACTTTAACATCTTATATGCATGGGAGATTATGTATATCAAGTTGGTCATGCTTGGAAATAATGGATATGGTATTTGGTGTTTTTGTATAAGATTTGTGATCCATGAGATTCAAGCTTGAATTAGGACTTGTGCCTTTGATGAAAAAGCATGGTATGGATAAAATATGAACATGTATGGTGTTATTTTGTTATTTACCTTGTTATTTTTCTATAAGTGCAAATTGTGGAATTTTGGCCGATTTGAGCTACGAAGTGTATTAAGGTGAATTGATGGATTATTTGTGATGTGGTGTGGCTAAGATAGGGGAAAGGAGAAGTGTTGTGGTGAAATGTATTGATTATCATGTATTGGTAAATGTTGTGAATATTGTGGGATTTTTGGTAAGATAATTTCATAAATGGTATTGTCAAGGGGAAATGGTATGTTTAAAAGAAAACATGTAACTCATTGATCTTATATGCATTTGTAAAGTAATTGATGGTGTAATTATGATGTTGTGACGGTGGAGAGTGGAAAGTATGAACTTGGTATGACATACTAGTGGTTTATGATACTTTGGTCAATGTTGGGCATGTTGTGGTATTATTGATATGACCATGCCGTAAATGGTATTGTAGAGAAAAGAAATAACATGTTAAAGCCAAACATGTGACTTATTGTTATTGTATGCATTTGTAAGGTAGTTGGTGGTTAATGTTGGTTCCATTATGAACTTGTGATGTAGAGTAAGACGTAAGGAAGGAACTGGCTCATCGTAATCACATATAGGATTGTACTTTCACATTGAGGACATAAGGTATGTAAGGTTACTCTTCTATTTCCTTCTGCAACATATGGTGTTCACATTGTCAAAATACTCATTCGATTCCGAAATACTCTAAGGTATTCCATATCAATTCACATTTATTGTCTAATATGTCAAGAGCTTCAAGGGGTCTAAGGTATTGTATCTCAGGTTGGTGAGCAGTTGATATCCATATGTGTCCTATTTAGTGCTCATTGGTCTAAGGTTCCAAAAGTGATACATTCCAAGGGGGTTCTATAATATTCCAACTAAGGTTGATACATTGTTATTCATATGTGTTTTACTCCTAGAATAATCATGACCCACTTAGTTCTTATTTATGGATGAAAGTTCTTAAGTCGTCATATGTGGTAAAGTTTAAGAGAACTATCGCAACGAGGGTAATGAGATCAAGAGAGCTTATTTAGTTTGGATAGCATTGTTTCCACCATGATATGAATCCAAAGTTCCAATAGAGCTATACACATGTCTCATATTCATTCGCAAAGTTCCAAAAGTCCAATGAGGTTAGGTTCCAAGGTTTCAATAGTGGTTATACTCATGTAGCTTGTTCATTGATCATTGTCCCAATGGTTCCGACAGTGTTATGTTTCCATGAAGGCTATGTTTCCAATAATGCTTACTCACATGTTTCTCACCCATTGATTATTGATCCAAAGCTACAAAAGAAAGTTGTGACTATTATTGTATTAATCTCTCATAAACAAAAGTACCAATCTCTCACAAGTTAAAGTATCAATCTCATGAAGTAAAGGAGTGAAGTAACATAGATGTAAGAGTGTGCTTCAATTAATGTCATTATCTTTAATGTGTTACTCTCATAACTATGTTAAGGATATAAGATCTTAAGTAAGTAATGCACACATGGTTGCTAGATGTTTCATTGAGTATGGATTCTCATTTAAAGGGTATAAGGTCAAGATGGAAAATCCCAATATTATATTTATATGTGATAGCCCACTAAAGGTGGATGTCCGGTACTATATTTATATATGATAGCCCACTAAAGGTGGATGTCCGGTATTATATTTATATATGATATCCCACTAAAGGTGGATGTCCGGTATTATATTTATATATGATAGTCCCCTAAAGGTGGATGTACGGTATTATATTTACATATGATTGCCCACCAAAGAGTGGATGTAGGTTATTACCCACCATAGAGTGGATGTATGTTGGATGACTAATTGAATAAAAGAATTATAAGAGAGATATTATATGAATGATAAGGATATGATTGGTTGATCAAAAATGGCAAGGAAAAAAGAAGAGTTCATGGTTCCACATATAAGATGATATTTATCCATATAAAGTATTCACTTATAATTATTTCCATTGAAGTTCTTATGTATTAATGTAGTTTTTCTTATGGCCTTACATACTCAGTACATTCTTCGTACTGACCCCTCTTGGGGACTTACCTTACATGTTGCAGGTGCAGGCACTAGTAGGCCTCCACAGTAGATTGTCAGTGTTGCAGATCTTTGGTGAGCTCCAATTAGTTCGGGGCTTCTCCGAGTCACTGTTGTACATGTGTTTTGATTTTGTACATGTTGTATAAAGCGGGAACTTGTCCCGACTTTTAGTTCATTTTGGTCAATGCATTTTGTTAGAGGCTTTTGTAGACGGATGTGGGTGTATAAATGTGAAGGTACATGTTGTTTTGACTAAATGGCTCAAACGGCCAAGTTTTACATATATAGCTATGACATATATTTCCATGTCTATGACTTCCGCATAGTTGCTTAAGGCGTAATACGATTCATATGAGGTTATGCATGTGAATGTTCATAAGCAAAGATTGGTTCTCTCGGGCCTTATCGGCTTCGGGTGCCAATCACGCCTCGTTGGGATTCGGGGCATGACAGTGCGGATCAAGGATCATCTTATGAAGTAAATGCTTCATTATAATACTGTTTTTCTAGTGTAATTAATCGGTTAAGTTTTTCATGTTTTCTGTCATTTGTTCTAAGTGTTGTATATCACGGGTTTGGTAATATTTTAGCATTGTACCTATTAATAGATTTTGTGCTAATTTACTTTCTTTTCTAGTTTGTATCCAGACTTGGAGTGTTTCGTAGTTAATCATTTTAATCTGAGTAGTACCAGTCTGATTCATAGTTATTATCATAATCATATATGTTAAATTTTGTCCAACTTTGCGTAGTTAAATCTATTATTTCGTATGTTATAAGTAAATCATAGATTCTTCTTCTTATGTCATTATTGAGTGGTTTCAATATATGTAATAAAAGGGTTTTATATTCATTATCATTATCTAGCAAGTATGTATAAGTACTTAGCCTATAAGTATCTCCTTCATTTCTAGGTGTACTAGTGCTGGGTGTACTTATTTCAGTATGTGTATTCATTTTATGTAATTTTCTAAACATATTCCCTCTAACCTATTTGTTTATCATTATCCTTATCATGTTGTAATATATTATTCTGAACAATCTTTTCTGGTCACTACCATGCATTTCGGCTTCAATCATTTACCCTAACAGCGCCTCAACTCTGTCTACTCCCCTTTAACGGCATTCCTCGCCTACTCGGTTTCGACTTTAGGATGGCATAGTCTGGGCTTAACTACTCTCATTCTATTCTCATGGCAAGCTTTCTTAAGATTTTCAATATAATTATACTATAACATGATAACTAACAATGATACTTAAGAGATTATAAGGAATATAAAAGTTTAGTTATACATAGGTATGAATATATGTACCTGCGTTGGTAGTTTGTCGGATTGCTCCATATCTACAATAGTTTAGATATCTTATTTATGTATGTTGGAAGAAGAGGGTTTTTTTTATGAGGGTCGGTGCTCAACACATGAGGCTTACCTTCTCCTTCTTACATTCTATCCTATATATAGAAAACTGAAGTGGCCTTACTATTTACAAATGGCCCTTCAAACATTTGAAAAACTAAATGACTCTTACTGTGCGACCTTTATTTGCACAGTAACTTGACCTTTACTATTCATAGGTCACATCTACTTTTCTTTACATAAAAAACAAAAGACTTTAATAAAAGTAAAAAGCAAATATTATTTACATATCTTTTTCTTGTCTGGGAATCTTAGCTTTTTGTCTCTATCTTGTCTGCTCCATTATTTACTCCAGCTGGACGTCTGGCATATCAATGCTATCTTCGCCATTACATTTTGAACATTTGTGATCTTGGTACTTGCTGACTAATTTGCAATATCTGGTTAACATATCTTGTGACATAAATTTATTTTTCAATGCTCTAGTCATAGGTTGTTCTTCTGGATTGAGTAAGGCTAATACCCATCTCTGGATTTCATCCATATCTCCTTGTCGTAGCTCTCTTGAATTTGAGTAGATCATAAGTTGGTCTCTGGTATAATAACTCCATATGGCGTTGCCATTTAAGTAGTTGTTTGCTAATTCTTGTATAATAGTTGATATACCAATAATTCTTTTGTTGGCATAAAAACTTGGTATTTAATTTTCGGGTATCTCTGGTTGTTGTCCTATTTCTTCTGGGATGATCATCTCCCTTGTCAATCCTATCTTTATCACTTGTATAACTGGTTTTATCTCGTTATATAATATTTCCGCTGGGGCTGTATAAAACTTTATATAAAATAGATCTCCTTTTGTAATTCGTTTGTATCTTGAGAATGCACTATGTAGTTCTGGTATACCGGATAATTCGTCTCCATCTTATGTGTATATGGTATTAAGTAGTCCATATGCATAACATGATCTGATTAGGTTTGCATTAGTTTTTGGCTGTGCGATTAGCTTGTTATATCCTTTTAGTTTCTGGGTAATATAACCTTGGGTTGGTTCTTGGGTTGTAGTAGATCTTGGGTGGAGGTTTAAATGTGTTTGGATTTTGTGTATATTTCGAATATAGTTCTGGGAAATATGGTTGTAAATTCTTTTCTCTCTATTTAGACTTTCTGCGTATGTGGAAGTTTGTGGTGTTGTGGTATTTTGGGTAGTATGTATCTTTGGTATGAATGGCTTTGCAAATATGCTATTCAAATTGGTATTTATATATGGCTTTTTTGTAACTGGTTCACTAGTACCTGCAGTATCAACAAAATTGTTATGGGTTTTACGGAGTATCCCAACGTCTCCTTCTATCTCTGGATGTTTAAAGTCTTTCGATTGACTTTGCTCAGCATACTTATAGTCATGCAGCTGACTTGTACTGGCTTTTAGCTTAACTTCATTTATTTGTAACTTTTGCTTTTGCTTATGTATCTCTATGTCCATACTGTCCACTTTTGTGCAAAGTGTAGTAAGGGCTTTGAGAATATCTTCCATTATAGTATTATCTTGGTTTGTCTGTGTAGCTTTGTCTTGATAGGTAGTCTGCAACAACATTCTTGTCAGATCTAATTACTTCAATTGTAAATGTAAAATTTTGTATATTTAATACAAGTCTCCTTATTTCTTTTGTTGTAACTGAATCCTGGATTTTCCTTGTTATCCACCATTTTACCTGTGTGTTATCTGTTCTAACAATAAATTTGTTATACACAATATAAGGTTCAAATGCTAATAAACATTTATATAAAGCAAATAGTTCTTTCCTATTTATTTCCCATTTCAGTTGTGGCTCTGTATATGTTCCCGAATAATATCTACAATGATGTTCAATTTTTTCATTATCATATTTATATTTCAGTATTCCTCCATAACTGTGATTACTAGAGTCTGTTTCTACAATATATATAAACTTTCTTTGTTCATCAGGAAAATATAACTTTGGTAAGTTTTGGCACATGTTTTTAATTATTTTTATATGTATTTTGTCTTTTTCATCAAAATAGTATTCAGTATACTTTTTTAATTTTTTCTGTAAAGGTTTTAGGTGTTCGGCTAATTTAGGTACATAATCTCGTACTTGGTTGACTAATCCTAAGAATGATTGTAATTTCTTTTTTCTATCTAGTATTTCATTTGAATTAATTATCTTTTGTACTATATGAGTTTGCATTTTAATCCCATTTTTATCTATCTGTATTCCCAAAAATTCTATTTGGTTTTGCATTATTTCAGCCTTCTTTTTGCTTAAACTTATTCCTGAGTTTTCTATGATATGTATGAATTGTTCTAATAATTGTATGTGTTCATCTTGTGTTTTTGAATATAAAAGTATATCGTCTATATATACTATGCAATTTTCTAGTTGGTTAAAATAATTATCCATAAAGTGTTGATATCTACCTGGTGCATTTTTGTATCCAAATGGTAATACATTCCACTCATAAAATCCTTGGTGTTACTTTTCTTATTTTATTAGTTACTCTCTTAGCTCCTACTTTATGTTTGCATGGGGTTGTAAACCACCAATGTGTTTTTGTTAATATATGTGGTTATAAATTATCTAAAAATGGTATTCCTAATAGCATATCTCTTTGTGTAAATTCAAAACTATACATTTCTTTTATGGTTAATATCTTATCCCATAATTGTATTTTTATATCCTTTGCTTTATATGTTATCATACTTCCTTCGTCATTAAATCCTGTTACTATTACTGGTGTTTTTAATTTTTCCCATTTATCTTCTGGTAGACAATTGTGTTTACATAGGTTAGCTTCTGCTCCTGTATCAATCATAGGTGTGTAATATCTATTATAATATCCTTCCACTATTATCTTTGCAAGTATATATAGCTTAGGCATTGCTTATATGTTAGTTTTTCATATTATAGTGCGTTTTATTATTATATTCTTATTGCATTAAGTTATTGTTAATTGCTTATCTTCTAATTTATATGGTTTTACATTTTCTAGCCAATTTATTTCTAATGTAATATTTTTATCATTTTGACAGATTTTAAATTGGATTAGTATAGGTATTCCTCCTATTATTAATTCTTTCTCTACCATTTCTTCCATATTTGTTAATATTTTTGGTAATTCAGCGTTTAATCGTGTATCTATTATTATTTCATCTTCCTTTATTAATTCTCTTGTAATATAATTTTCTTCCTGTCCTGTATTTATTAATATTAGGTATTTTTGTTGATCCATAATTCCTGTTATGTAGTAATGATATGATTTGGTATTTTGTATATTATTGTTAATTGAATTTTGCGAAGTATAATTTATTCTTTTAGAAGTGCTTAATCTTGATGATGTTGTAGGTGTATCATTAGTTAATCTTTTTGAGGTGCTAAGTCTTTCTTTTACTATTTCTAAATCATTTTCTATATCCAATTCTTGATAACTATAATCATTATTATCTATGACTGTAACTATTTGTTCAATAGGGTTTTCTATCTTAATTCTATTTATTTTATTTTTTGCCTTTACTGTATGTTTTGTTGTATATATATATATATATAGGTTTTTACATCTTGCTGTAAATATTTTGCTTCCTGGTGCCAGTTCTATTCCTGACATTTTCCAGTATAAGACTAAGGATTTATCTATATTTGTATCAGTTACTGCTACTGAGTAATTTGCACTTACTATAAATTTAAATTTTTTGGTATATTAAATTTCCTTTAACTGCACTTATAACACTTTTTTCAATAGGGTGTATAATTCTATCATCTGCTAAGTATATTTCTATTGGGGTATCTATTCCTTCTCTAAAGCATGCTTTTATTAGAATTTCTGTTCCTCCTAAGTGTACATATTTTATTGAAATTTTTGATTTTATATTTTGTACTTCTTTAGTTACTAATTTTTTTATTTATTATTGGTATTTTAGCTTTTCCTTTTGTATATTTACAATCTATTATATGTTCCTTTTGACTAATCACATAATATGAACCAATGTTTGACTATAGGTACTTCTAGAATTTTATCTATACTTAAGTCTAATTCTTTTCTTTTTATTTGGTCAAATATATTATTACCAAATATTATTTTTTGGTCTGAGGATTCTGCATCCTGGTATTCTTCTCGTGTAATTATTTGTATATCTTTTTCAATCATCTTCTTCTTCTGATGCACTTAATATGTCGTTAGTACCTGAGAATTCATATATACTATCTTCACCTTCTAATTCATAGTCTATATAATCAATTTGTGTGTATTCATCTTTGTCTATTGTTATTTCTGTTATTTGTTTTTTCTTTGGGTTTTTTGGTATTTTAGAGTCTTTAGCTAAATGTCCTAGTTTTCCACAGTTGTAACATGTACATTCTGCTACTGTTTTCTTTTTCTTATATGGTTTTTTAGTATTATAATTTTTTACATAATACCTTCTTCGTGGTTTTTTATATTTATATCTAGACTTGTATGGTCTGTATGTTTTATATTTGTTATATTTCTTTTTTCTTTTATCATAATAACTGTTTTTTTCTGTACATCCAAATTGTGGTGCCGTTTTATTCTTGCAACACGCTAAGTTTTTTACTATTGTTTTATCTAAATTAACAGTTTCTTTGTATTGTTCACATAAGTCGATAAACCAATGTTGTAAATATTTTATTCTAGATCCTAAGGTATCTGTTAGTCCTGCATCATTCCAATCTTTTGTTAATTTTGATCCAAAGGGTTCTGGTAGTTTTGTAAAGTATAGTTTTCTAATTTCAGTTCCTTCTGCTGTAGTATACATTCCTTTATAATAATAGTCTTTAAAAGCACAAGTATATTCATCCATATAGCACATATTACATATGGCTAATTTCTGCATTAGGTTTCTATTTATGACTTTTTCTTTATTTTGTTCCTCTATTTACGTCGTCATACTGCTAAATTCATTTCGTATCGCTATTTCATATTTATTTAAAATTTCCGTATTTGTTGTAGCTGCATTTCCTTCACTATTTCTATTGTTTCTTAACACTGCTAAGCTTGTAGCACTTGTATTTTGTAACCATAATTTAGCTGTTCCTATTAGTGTTCTCTCTATATATTCTGGTGTTTCTGCCATTGATATTTTATTATCTACTATTTGTCTAGCAATATATCCCATCCATAATTGAATTGTTTTATTTGTGTCTGCGACACAATCTAGGTCTAAGAAGTTATGTTGTTCACTAGTTTGTTTTGGTTGCCATTTTGTATTTAACCTTTTTTCCCATAAAGTTCTATTTCTGTCATCTGACTCATAGACATATGTAGTATAGTTGGGACTTGATTGTTTAGTTGTTCTTGACGTACTTGGTTTATTTTCTATAGTTCCTGCATTGACTTCTAGTTTTGTATTATTTATTTGTTCTAAAAGTTCTGTGTATGTTTCGCTAGTTTCGAAATATGTGTCTTGTAGTATTTCTTCATTATTGTCTTTATCTATATTATCTATCCTAATATTTTGCAATTCTATGTCACCAATATTTGGTCCTGCTTCTTCTATTTGCATTTTTGCTCTAAATTGTTCTATTTCTTTTGTTAATCTTAATTCTTGTTCCTGTTCTTTTCTCCTTTCTTTTTCTTTTTGTTTATCGGCATATAATTTTTTAGCATTTCTAATTCTTTTTCTAATTCTAATATTTTACTATTTTTTGTTTCCTCTAGATGTTGTATTTCTTCCTTAGCTTGTTTTTCTTATTTTATCAATTTCATATTTTCTATCTATTTCTTCATTTTCTTTTGATATTCGTACCATAGCAGTCAGGCTATCTTCTAGGTTAACCGTTTCTTTTTCTAGCATTAAATTTAAAGTATTTCCTATTTTCTTATATCTTCGTCCTAGATTTGAGAATATTATAGTTATGTTTAATCCATCTGGGTTTGTATATATTTTTTCATCTACTGCGTATTCTTCTTTATTCATGTTATAATCCGTGTTGGAATTTATATTCTAAATGTTGTATATGTAATTCTAAATCAAATATGACCTTCCGTTGTTTTGTTAGTGATCTATGGTTTACTCCTGCAAATATATTATCATTTTATCTTTTTTGTCTATGTTTTAATTTTTGCCGTAATTCTATAATTTTTTCAAGTAATTGTTGTGTATATTTAATATCAGTGTTCATTATTTTTATTTTTCAGGTATTGAATATATTTGTATTCTATTTTTAATATTTTGTCTATTAAGTAAGATAATTGTTTATTATTTTTTTTGACTATTGGTTAGATATATGTATTCTGGATAAAGCTTTTGTAGTTTGTGTTTTACCTGCCTTAGTTTTTTGTCTTTCCTCATTTTTTGTGTAGGTTGTTCAACTATTATTTTCTGTCATCTGACTCATAGACATATGTAGTATAGTTGGGACTTGATTGTTTAGTTGTTCAATTCAATTATGGATGGGATATATTGCTAAACAATTAGTAGATAATAAAATATCAATGGCAGAAACACCAGGATATATAGAGAGAACACTAATAGGAACAGCTAAATTATGGTTACATCTTGCTGTAAATATTTTGCTTCCTGTGCGGATCAAGGATCATCTTCCTTTATTAATTCTCTTGTAATATAATTTTCTTCCCGTCCTATATTTATTAATATTAGGTATTTTTGTTGATCCATAATTCCTGTTATGTAGTAATGATATGATTTGGTATTTTGTATATTATTGTTAATTGAATTTTGCGAAGTATAATTTATTCTTTTAGAAGTGCTTAATCTTGATGATGTTGTAGGTGTACCATTAGTTGATCTTTTTGAGGTGCTAAGTCTTTCTTTTACTATTTCTAAATCATTTTCTATATCCAATTCTTGATAACTATAATCATTATTATATATGACTGTAACTATTTGTTCAAAAGGGTTTTCTATCTTAATTCTATTTATTTTATTTTTTGCCTTTACTGTATGTTTTGTTGTATATATATATATAGGTTTTTACATCTTGCTGTAAATATTTTGCTTCCTGGTGCCAGTTCTATTCCTGACATTTTCCAGTATAAGACTAAGGATTTATCTATATTTGTATCAGTTACTGCTACTGAGTAATTTGCACTTACTATAAATTTAAATTTTTTGGTATATTAAATTTCCTTTAACTGCACTTATAACACTTTTTTCAATAGGGTGTATAATTCTATCATCTGCTAAGTATATTTCTATTGGGGTATCTATTCCTTCTCTAAAGCATGCTTTTATTAGAATTTCTGTTCCTCCTAAGTGTACATATTTTATTGAAATTTTTGATTTTATATTTTGTACTTCTTTAGTTACTAATTTTTTTATTTATTATTGGTATTTTAGCTTTTCCTTTTGTATATTTACAATCTATTATATGTTCCTTTTGACTAATCACATAATATTCTTCTTTTTGTGGTTTGAACCAATGTTTGACTATAGGTACTTCTAGAATTTTATCTATACTTAAGTCTAATTCTTTTCTTTTTATTTGGTCAAATATATTATTACCAAATATTATTTTTTGGTCTGAGGATTCTGCATCCTGGTATTCTTCTCGTGTAATTATTTGTATATCTTTTTCAATCATCTTCTTCTTCTGATGCACTTAATATGTCGTTAGTACCTGAGAATTCATATATACTATCTTCACCTTCTAATTCATAGTCTATATAATCAATTTGTGTGTATTCATCTTTGTCTATTGTTATTTCTGTTATTTGTTTTTTCTTTGGGTTTTTTGGTATTTTAGAGTCTTTAGCTAAATGTCCTAGTTTTCCACAGTTGTAACATGTACATTCTGCTACTGTTTTCTTTTTCTTATATGGTTTTTTAGTATTATAATTTTTTACATAATACCTTCTTCGTGGTTTTTTATATTTATATCTAGACTTGTATGGTCTGTATGTTTTATATTTGTTATATTTCTTTTTTCTTTTATCATAATAACTGTTTTTTTCTGTACATCCAAATTGTGGTGCCGTTTTATTCTTGCAACACGCTAAGTTTTTTACTATTGTTTTATCTAAATTAACAGTTTCTTTGTATTGTTCACATAAGTCGATAAACCAATGTTGTAAATATTTTATTCTAGATCCTAAGGTATCTGTTAGTCCTGCATCATTCCAATCTTTTGTTAATTTTGATCCAAAGGGTTCTGGTAGTTTTGTAAAGTATAGTTTTCTAATTTCAGTTCCTTCTGCTGTAGTATACATTCCTTTATAATAATAGTCTTTAAAAGCACAAGTATATTCATCCATATAGCACATATTACATATGGCTAATTTCTGCATTAGGTTTCTATTTATGACTTTTTCTTTATTTTGTTCCTCTATTTACGTCGTCATACTGCTAAATTCATTTCGTATCGCTATTTCATATTTATTTAAAATTTCCGTATTTGTTGTAGCTGCATTTCCTTCACTATTTCTATTGTTTCTTAACACTGCTAAGCTTGTAGCACTTGTATTTTGTAACCATAATTTAGCTGTTCCTATTAGTGTTCTCTCTATATATTCTGGTGTTTCTGCCATTGATATTTTATTATCTACTATTTGTCTAGCAATATATCCCATCCATAATTGAATTGTTTTATTTGTGTCTGCGACACAATCTAGGTCTAAGAAGTTATGTTGTTCACTAGTTTGTTTTGGTTGCCATTTTGTATTTAACCTTTTTTCCCATAAAGTTCTATTTCTGTCATCTGACTCATAGACATATGTAGTATAGTTGGGACTTGATTGTTTAGTTGTTCTTGACGTACTTGGTTTATTTTCTATAGTTCCTGCATTGACTTCTAGTTTTGTATTATTTATTTGTTCTAAAAGTTCTGTGTATGTTTCGCTAGTTTCGAAATATGTGTCTTGTAGTATTTCTTCATTATTGTCTTTATCTATATTATCTATCCTAATATTTTGCAATTCTATGTCACCAATATTTGGTCCTGCTTCTTCTATTTGCATTTTTGCTCTAAATTGTTCTATTTCTTTTGTTAATCTTAATTCTTGTTCCTGTTCTTTTCTCCTTTCTTTTTCTTTTTGTTTATCGGCATATAATTTTTTAGCATTTCTAATTCTTTTTCTAATTCTAATATTTTACTATTTTTTGTTTCCTCTAGATGTTGTATTTCTTCCTTAGCTTGTTTTTCTTATTTTATCAATTTCATATTTTCTATCTATTTCTTCATTTTCTTTTGATATTCGTACCATAGCAGTCAGGCTATCTTCTAGGTTAACCGTTTCTTTTTCTAGCATTAAATTTAAAGTATTTCCTATTTTCTTATATCTTCGTCCTAGATTTGAGAATATTATAGTTATGTTTAATCCATCTGGGTTTGTATATATTTTTTCATCTACTGCGTATTCTTCTTTATTCATGTTATAATCCGTGTTGGAATTTATATTCTAAATGTTGTATATGTAATTCTAAATCAAATATGACCTTCCGTTGTTTTGTTAGTGATCTATGGTTTACTCCTGCAAATATATTATCATTTTATCTTTTTTGTCTATGTTTTAATTTTTGCCGTAATTCTATAATTTTTTCAAGTAATTGTTGTGTATATTTAATATCAGTGTTCATTATTTTTATTTTTCAGGTATTGAATATATTTGTATTCTATTTTTAATATTTTGTCTATTAAGTAAGATAATTGTTTATTATTTTTTTTGACTATTGGTTAGATATATGTATTCTGGATAAAGCTTTTGTAGTTTGTGTTTTACCTGCCTTAGTTTTTTGTCTTTCCTCATTTTTTGTGTAGGTTGTTCAACTATTATTTTCTGTCATCTGACTCATAGACATATGTAGTATAGTTGGGACTTGATTGTTTAGTTGTTCAATTCAATTATGGATGGGATATATTGCTAAACAATTAGTAGATAATAAAATATCAATGGCAGAAACACCAGGATATATAGAGAGAACACTAATAGGAACAGCTAAATTATGGTTACATCTTGCTGTAAATATTTTGCTTCCTGTGCGGATCAAGGATCATCTTCCTTTATTAATTCTCTTGTAATATAATTTTCTTCCCGTCCTATATTTATTAATATTAGGTATTTTTGTTGATCCATAATTCCTGTTATGTAGTAATGATATGATTTGGTATTTTGTATATTATTGTTAATTGAATTTTGCGAAGTATAATTTATTCTTTTAGAAGTGCTTAATCTTGATGATGTTGTAGGTGTACCATTAGTTGATCTTTTTGAGGTGCTAAGTCTTTCTTTTACTATTTCTAAATCATTTTCTATATCCAATTCTTGATAACTATAATCATTATTATATATGACTGTAACTATTTGTTCAAAAGGGTTTTCTATCTTAATTCTATTTATTTTATTTTTTGCCTTTACTGTATGTTTTGTTGTATATATATATATAGGTTTTTACATCTTGCTGTAAATATTTTGCTTCCTGGTGCCAGTTCTATTCCTGACATTTTCCAGTATAAGACTAAGGATTTATCTATATTTGTATCAGTTACTGCTACTGAGTAATTTGCACTTACTATAAATTTAAATTTTTTGGTATATTAAATTTCCTTTAACTGCACTTATAACACTTTTTTCAATAGGGTGTATAATTCTATCATCTGCTAAGTATATTTCTATTGGGGTATCTATTCCTTCTCTAAAGCATGCTTTTATTAGAATTTCTGTTCCTCCTAAGTGTACATATTTTATTGAAATTTTTGATTTTATATTTTGTACTTCTTTAGTTACTAATTTTTTTATTTATTATTGGTATTTTAGCTTTTCCTTTTGTATATTTACAATCTATTATATGTTCCTTTTGACTAATCACATAATATTCTTCTTTTTGTGGTTTGAACCAATGTTTGACTATAGGTACTTCTAGAATTTTATCTATACTTAAGTCTAATTCTTTTCTTTTTATTTGGTCAAATATATTATTACCAAATATTATTTTTTGGTCTGAGGATTCTGCATCCTGGTATTCTTCTCGTGTAATTATTTGTATATCTTTTTCAATCATCTTCTTCTTCTGATGCACTTAATATGTCGTTAGTACCTGAGAATTCATATATACTATCTTCACCTTCTAATTCATAGTCTATATAATCAATTTGTGTGTATTCATCTTTGTCTATTGTTATTTCTGTTATTTGTTTTTTCTTTGGGTTTTTTGGTATTTTAGAGTCTTTAGCTAAATGTCCTAGTTTTCCACAGTTGTAACATGTACATTCTGCTACTGTTTTCTTTTTCTTATATGGTTTTTTAGTATTATAATTTTTTACATAATACCTTCTTCGTGGTTTTTTATATTTATATCTAGACTTGTATGGTCTGTATGTTTTATATTTGTTATATTTCTTTTTTCTTTTATCATAATAACTGTTTTTTTCTGTACATCCAAATTGTGGTGCCGTTTTATTCTTGCAACACGCTAAGTTTTTTACTATTGTTTTATCTAAATTAACAGTTTCTTTGTATTGTTCACATAAGTCGATAAACCAATGTTGTAAATATTTTATTCTAGATCCTAAGGTATCTGTTAGTCCTGCATCATTCCAATCTTTTGTTAATTTTGATCCAAAGGGTTCTGGTAGTTTTGTAAAGTATAGTTTTCTAATTTCAGTTCCTTCTGCTGTAGTATACATTCCTTTATAATAATAGTCTTTAAAAGCACAAGTATATTCATCCATATAGCACATATTACATATGGCTAATTTCTGCATTAGGTTTCTATTTATGACTTTTTCTTTATTTTGTTCCTCTATTTACGTCGTCATACTGCTAAATTCATTTCGTATCGCTATTTCATATTTATTTAAAATTTCCGTATTTGTTGTAGCTGCATTTCCTTCACTATTTCTATTGTTTCTTAACACTGCTAAGCTTGTAGCACTTGTATTTTGTAACCATAATTTAGCTGTTCCTATTAGTGTTCTCTCTATATATTTTGGTGTTTCTGCCATTGATATTTTATTATCTACTATTTGTCTAGCAATATATCCCATCCATAATTGAATTGTTTTATTTGTGTCTGCGACACAATCTAGGTCTAAGAAGTTATGTTGTTCACTAGTTTGTTTTGGTTGCCATTTTGTATTTAACCTTTTTTCCCATAAAGTTCTATTTCTGTCATCTGACTCATAGACATATGTAGTATAGTTGGGACTTGATTGTTTAGTTGTTCTTGACGTACTTGGTTTATTTTCTATAGTTCCTGCATTGACTTCTAGTTTTGTATTATTTATTTGTTCTAAAAGTTCTGTGTATGTTTCGCTAGTTTCGAAATATGTGTCTTGTAGTATTTCTTCATCAGTGTCTTTATCTATATTATCTATCCTAATATTTTGCAATTCTATGTCACCAATATTTGGTCCTGCTTCTTCTATTTGCATTTTTGCTTTAAATTGTTCTATTTCTTTTGTTAATCTTAATTCTTGTTCCTGTTCTTTTCTCCTTTCTTTTTCTTTTTGTTTATCGGCATATAATTTTTTTAGCATTTCTAATTCTTTTTCTAATTCTAATATTTTACTATTTTTTGTTTCCTCTAGATGTTGTATTTCTTCCTTAGCTTGTTTTTCTTATTTTATCAATTTCATATTTTCTATCTATTTCTTCATTTTCTTTTGATATTCGTACCATAGCAGTCAGGCTATCTTCTAGGTTAACCGTTTCTTTTTCTAGCATTAAATTTAAAGTATTTCCTATTTTCTTATATCTTCGTCCTAGATTTGAGAATATTATAGTTATGTTTAATCCATCTGGGTTTGTATATATTTTTTCATCTACTGCGTATTCTTCTTTATTCATGTTATAATCCGTGTTAGAATTTATATTCTAAATGTTGTATATGTAATTCTAAATCAAATATGACCTTCCGTTGTTTTGTTAGTGATCTATGGTTTACTCCTGCAAATATATTATCATTTTATCTTTTTTGTCTATGTTTTAATTTTTCACGTAATTCTGTAATTTTTTCAAGTAATTGTTGTGTATATTTAATATCAGTGTTCATTATTTTTATTTTTCAGGTATTGAATATATTTATATTCTATTTTTGATATTTTGTCTATTAAGTAAGATAATTGTTTATTATTTTTTTGACTATTGGTTAGATATATGTATTCTGGATAAAGCTTTTGTAGTTTGTGTTTTACCTGCCTTTGTTTTTTGTCTTTCCTCATTTTTTGTGTAGTTTGGTCAGCTATTATTTTTTCTTTAATTTGATTTTCCATGTCAGTATTATATAATATATCATTTATATATGCATGTTTATTTTTCGTATGTTTCTCTAATGTTATTCCGTATTCTTTATAATTTTTTAGTTTATTATCTTTCATTTATTGTAAGTTTCTTATCTTTCTATTTATAGATTTGATACCAATTGTGGGGTGCGGATCAAGGATCATCTTATGAAGTAAATGCTTCATTATAATACTGTTTTTCTAGTGTAATTAATCGGTTAAGTTCTTTCATGTTTTCTGTCATTTGTTCTAAGTGTTGTATATCACGGGTTTGGTAATATTTTAGCATTGTACCTATTAATAGATTTTGTGCGAATTTACTTTCTTTTCTAGTTTGTATCCAGACTTGGAGTGTTTCGGAGTTAATCATTTTAATCTGAGTAGTACCAGTCTGATTCATAGTTATTATCATAATCATATATGTTAAATTCTGTCCAACTTTGCGTAGTTAAATCTATTATTTCGTATGTTATAAGTAAATCATAGATTCTTCTTCTTATGTCATTATTGAGTGGTTTCAATATATGTAATAAAAGGGTTTTATATTCATTATCATTATCTAGCAAGTATGTATAAGTACTTAGCCTATAAGTATCTACTTCATTTCTATGTGTACTAGTGCTGGGTGTACTTATTTCAGTATGTGTATTCATTTCATGTAATTTTCTAAACATATTCCCTCTAACCTCTTTGTTTATCATTATCCTTATCATGTTGTAATATATTATTCTGAACAATCTTTTCTGGTCACTACCATGCATTTCGGCTTCAATCATTTACCCTAACAGCGCCTCAACTCTGTCTACTCCCCTTTAACGGCATTCCTCGCCTACTCGGTTTCGACTTTAGGATGGCATAGTCTGGGCTTAAATACTCTCAGCCTATTCTCATGGCAAACTTTCTTAAGATGTTCAATATAATTGTACTATAACATGATAACTAACAATGATACTTAAGAGATTATAAGGAATATAAAAGTTTAGTTATACATAGGTATGAATATATGCACCTGCGTTGGTAGTTTGTCAGATTGCTCCATATCTACAATAGTTTAGATATCTTATTTATGTATGTTGGAAGAAGAGGGTTTTTTTCTTATGAGGGTCGGTGCTCAACACATGAGGCTTACCTTCTCCTTCTTACATTCTATCCTATATATAGAAAACTGAAGTGGCCTTACTATTTACAAATGGCCCTTCAAACATTTGAAAAACTAAATGACTCTTACTGTGCGCCCTTTATTTGCACAGTAACTCCATATGGCGTTGCCATTTAAGTAGTTGTTTGCTAATTCTTGTATAATGGTTGATATACCAATAATTCTTTTGTTGGCATAAAAACTTGGTATTTAATTTTTGGGTATCTCTGGTTGTTGTCCTATTTCTTGTGGGATGATCATCTCCCTTGTCAATCCTATCTTTATCACTTGTATAACTGGTTTTATCTCATTATATAATATTTCCGCTGAGGCTGTATAAAACTTTATATAAAATAGATCTCCTTTTGTAATTCGTTTGTATCTTGAGAATGCACTATGTAGTTCTGGTATACCGGATAATTCGTCTCCATCATATGTGTATATGGTATTAAGTAGTCCATATGCATAACATGATCTGATTAGGTTTGCATTAGTTTTTGGCTGTGCGATTAGCTTGTTATATCCTTGTAGTTTCTGGGTAATATAACCTTGGGTTGGTTCTTGGGTTGTAGTAGATCTTGGGTAGAGGTTTAAATGTGTTTGGATTTTGTGTATATTTCGGATATAGTTCTGGGAAATATGGTTGTAAATTCTTTTCTCACTATTTAGACTTTTTGCGTATGTGGAAGTTTCTGGTGTTGTGGTATTTTGGGTAGTATGTATCTTTGGTATGAATGGCTTTGCAAATATGCTATTCAAATTGGTATTTATATATGGCTTTTTTGTAACTGGTTCACTAGTACCTGCAGTATCAACAAAATTGTTATGGGTTTTACGGAGTATCCCAACGTCTCCTTCTATATCTGGATGTTTAAAGTCTTCCGATCGACTTTGCTCAGCATACTTATAGTCATGCGGCTGACTCGTACTGACTTTTAGCTTAACTTCATTTATTTGTAACTTTTGCTTTTGCTTATGTATCTCTATGTCCATACTGTCCACTTTTGTGCAAAGTGTAGTAAGGGCTTTGAGAATATCTTCCATTATAGTATTATCTTGGTTTGTCTGTGTAGCTTTGTCTTGATAGGTAGTCTGCAACAACATTCTTGTCAGATCTAATTACTTCAATTGTAAATGTAAAATTTTGTATATTTAATACAAGTCTCCTGTCACGACCCAATATTTGAGTCATGATGGCGCCTACCATAACCCACCAATAGGTAAGCCAAACCCTAGCCCGGAGCGACAAGCAACGGGCTAACGGGCGGAATCTCATAAAACAGAGAAGAAGTAGAAGTAACCATATTTATAAACATGCTATAATGCTAAAGACAGAGTCAGAATATGTATATATGCCAAGACTGAGAAGGAAGAGGACAGTATATAAAGTCAAGAACCCTTCCCAAGACCTGGTGAGGTCGGTACAAGAGCCACTCCTAGACATGGACAAAATACAAGAAAAAAACCAAATATATACAACAAGTACTATAGTCTCGAGAGCAAAAGACTATACAGTAGAGATGGAGTAGGATCTGCCTTGACCGTCAGTAAGCTCACCCTGCTCCGGAGTCAGTGCTGAGAATAGCGTCACGCCAATACCGTCGACTAGTGCCCGGATCTGCATCGAGAAAAAGATGCAGAAGTGCAGTATGAGTACCGGGGCAACGGGTACTCAGTAGGCATCATCGGCCGACTGAGCTCAATATAATATAAGCAAGCTAAAATGCGAGGGTGCATGCTAGGTCCGGGGTATAAATAATAAGTGCATAAGTAACTGCCGAGGCGTATAGATATGCTCAGGAGAAAATAAGTGCGATACAGAATAACGAGTAAATAAATGCGTAAGTAAACACACAAGCCAAACATAACCTATCTGGGCCCCCATAAACCCGATAGGCACACGAAAGAAAACAATAACCCAGTCTGGGCCCCATAAACCAGCGGGACACACAAGAAAAGTAAATGCATGGTCACCAGTATCTCGAAGCTGTATCAGTATCCAGTAACCACGGTACCCAGTACCAAAACTCTCCAATCATATCATAACCAGATGCCGGACTCGAACCAAAACTCATAATAATCAGATGCCGGACTCGAATCGGAACTCATAATAATCAGATGCCGGACTCGAATCGGAACTCATAATAATCAGTGGCCGGACTCAAATCGAAACTCATAATAATCAGTAACCATCATATCTGAATCAGTGGCCGGACTCGAACCGAAACTTATAATAATTAGTAACCAAGTGACAGAGTAGTGCCAGAATCCACACAAACACAAGTAAACAGGGACATACCGGCCCCAGAACGAACCCAAAACATAAATAAGGAGCTAACCCACCACGTACTACAAGTCAATCTCGGGATCCTTCCAGGTCAGCTATCTACCATAAACAGTATGTATATACAAGTCTGGGTATACATTCTAAGTCATGGCAAGGCGGGTCCGCATTCTAAATCAAACTAGCCGACCCCGGTCAAATACGGTGCTATTAGGGACTAACAAGGCTAAACAGATCAAAAGGGCAAACTAGGGTAATTTAATACAAATTTTATCCTAAAAGATCATCTCGGGGTTTAACTAAGCCTAATAATGTTTAAAGCTAACTACATCGACCGTGAAGAGTAGCGGGGCCCACTATGGGTTCCCGGAACCAAGTCTAGGCTAAGGTTCCCCAAACCCCTACTAACAATAGTACAACATTAACCAATCCTATAAAAGTAATATCTGGCACACCACGAGGATAACAGGCCCAAAACACATCCGAACAAGGCCCTAACCGGCCCAAAAGGCCTAATCATAGCAAGCCAATGTCAATCCACAACTACCAGCCCAATCACTAGCATAATAGTATGCAAATATCACACATAAGCCCAATCTAAGTGCAAAGGGAGGTAAACCTAGCCTATCTGGACGTCGCTGCAAGCCTGCTAAAAGAACCAGCTATACAGGAGCCTTCCCCTTCCGAGAGGCCTCTGACTGTTGCCAGGCTACCACAATAATAAACTACATGTCAAAACATGACTATTGATACCCATATTGAATTAGTTCGAAAAAATGTCCGAACGATCCATGTGGGGCCCACTTGCGAAATCGGAAAACCAAAACCGTCACAGCGTCCCAAACCACCCCATGACCAATAGTCACAACTAACACCGCTCAATTTGAGCTCAATATCTAGCTCAAACATCAACACCAATTCCAACAACCACCGTAACTAAAACTACTGTAAAAATAAGAAAACGTACCGTAGAAATGACGAGAACGAGTCCACGAACTCAAATATACCAACCCCTAACCTTGAATCTCTCTAGAAATGCCTAAAGTTGAGCTTAAAGGACTTAAAAAAAAATGGTGGAATATATGTAGTTTTTTTCCTTAAAGAAGACAAAATAAGAAAAGGGAGTAATATTATAGTATATATATATATATATATGTATAGTACACGTACAAAGTCCCAAAAAGAAAGCAATCTTGTAGTCCAATACTAATTAATATTACATACACATGGTCTTATCCATTTTTTTTGCTCTCCGTATATAAATAGTCGGATACTGCATAGGCTCGTGGTAAAATAAATATAATATTTTAAATATACCATCATAAGTAGAAAATTATTTTAAACAAAACCTCTATAAAATAAAAATATTATTTTAACATACTTAAATTCCCTATCTCCGCTTAAATTATTAATAGGTTATAAAACTATTATCACATAATCTAGATATATTATAACTAAAGAATTTTATAAATATCACAAACATTTTTGAAAGGTAATTAACTATGTCATTTTACCAAATTCTAATTTAATTTAACATTTTGCAACGTGCTCGGTCTAAATAATATTCTCAAACGAATTGCTCGGGAATCGAACTGTCAGTCCCAGCAAGTCATAAATAACTTGGGGCAGTTATAGAAAAGCTCTAAACACCGAGAACGCACAAAAATGAGGGAAATGACCGGGAAGGTCATTACAATATCCACTACTAAAAGGACTTTCGTCCGCGAAAGTCAAGAATAAGCACATACCTGAAGACGTGAACAAGTAGGGATACTGGGCTCGCATGTCACATTCTAGCTCCCAAGTAGCCTCCTCAACTGGACGGTAACGCCACTGTACCTTAACCACTGGGATGTCCCGGGAGCATAACCGTCTGACATCTCTGGCTAAAATGGACACAGGCTCCTCCACAAATGCCAACTTCTTGTCTAACTGAACCGAGTCCCACTGAAGCACATGCGACTTATCCGGGATATACTGCCGCAGTATAGAAACATGACATATCGGGTGAATAGCTGAAAAAGTCGGAGGTAAGGCCAGTACATATGCTACCTCCCCGATTGTTCGCAGAATCTCAAAGGGTCCAATATACCTGGGGCTAAGCTTGCCCCTCCTACCGAATCGCATCACGCCCTTCATTGGCGATACTCGTAAGAAAACCCTATCACCAACTCTGAATCTCAACGGACGACGTCTACGTCAGCATAACTCCTCTGTCTACTCTGAGCTATCCGCAACCTATCCTGAATTACTCGAACTCGGTCCAAAGATTCTCGTAGTAAATCTGTGCCACGAGGACTGACTTCTGAAGTCTCGAACCAACCAACTGGAGACCGACACAGTCTACCATACAAAGCCTCAAACGGAGCCATTTGAATGCTGGAGTGAAAGCTATTATTATACGCAAACTCTGCTAAAGGTAAGAATTGATCCCACTGACCCCCAAAGTCTAACACACAAGCGCGGAGCATATTCTCCAATACCTGAATCGTCCTCTCCGAATGCCCATCGGTTTGAGGGTGAAATGCAGTGCTGAGGTCCACCTGGGTACTCAACTCTTCCTGGAAAGTCTGCCAGAAAGTGGAGGTAAACTGAGACCCTCGGTCTGAGATAATAAATATTGGCACTCCATGTAGGCGAACCACCTTCTGAATATATACACGAGCTAATCTCTCAGCACTGTAGGAAACTCAAACAGGGATAAAGTGTGCAGACTTAGTCAACCGATCTACAATAACCCAAATACTATCACTTAGTCAACCAATCTACAATAACCCAAATACTATAAAAACCACGGGAGGGGCGAGGCAATCCAACAATGAAATCCATAGTGACCCGCTCCCATTTCCACTCGGGGACGGGTAATTGCTGCAGTAAACCACCGGGTCTCTGATGTTTGGCCTTTACCTGCTAACAACAAAGGCATAGAGCTACAAACCCTGCTATATCTCTCCGCATACCACTCCACCAATAGTGCTGCCTCAGATATCGATACATCTTAGCTGTACCAGGGTGAATAGAATATCTGGAACTGTGCGCCTCGTGCAAAATCAACTGAATCAAATCTCCAACCCTCGAAACACAAATACGGTCGTCAAACCTCAAAACACCATCAGAATCCAAGGTAGCTCTCTCAGACATACCCTTCAATATCTGATCTCGAATGCTACGGAGACCGCTATTCTAAAACTGACGACTCTGAATCTTCTCCAGCAAAGTAGATCTTGCACCAACACAAGCGATAACCCTTTCGGGGTCAAAAATATTCAAACGCACCATCGAGTTAGATAAGGACTGAATGTCCAAAGCCAACGGCCGCTGAGAGACTGGAATGAAGGCTAAGCTACCCATACTCACTACCTTCCGACTCAAGGAGTCCGCTACCACATTCGCCTTGCTCGGATGATAGAGAATAGAGATATCATAGTCCTTCAGCAACTCAATCCACCTGCGCTGCCTTGAATTAAGATCCCTCTGAGTCATAATATGCTAAAGACTGTGGTGGTCTGTAAAGATCTCACAATGAACACCATAGAGATAATGTCTCCAAATTCGCAATGCAAACACAACGGCTGCTAACTTTAAATCATGAGTTGGATAGTTACGCTCGTGCACCTTCAGCTGCCTAGATGCATAAGCAATAACACGACCCTGCTGCATCAGAACACATCCCAAACCAAACCAGACGCATCACAATACACGATAAAACCCTCGCCCTCAACTGGAAGAGTCAACACAGGGGCAGAAGTAAGTCGATCCTTGAGCTTCAGAAAGCTCACCTCACAATCCTCAGACCATTGAAACGGAACCTCCTTCCTGGTTAGTCTGGTCATAGGAGATGCAATAGACGAGAAGCCCTCAATAAATCGCCTGTAGTATCCTGCCAACCCAACAAAACTGCGAACTTCGGTAGGTGACGTGGGCCTAGCCCAACCTTGAATAGCCTCAATCTTCGCTGGGTCTACCATGATACTGTGTCTGGACACAACATGGCCCAAAAAAGCTACAGACTCAAGCCAAAACTCACACTTTGAGAACTTGGCATAAAGCCGATGATCTCTCAAAGTGTGGAGCACCATCCTCAAATGCTACTTGTGCTCCTCGTTACTCCTCGAATAAACCAAGATGTCGTCAATAAACACAATCACAAAGGAGTCTAAGTATGGCCTGAATACACGATTCATCAAATCCATGAAAGCTGCTGGGGCATTAGTCAACCCAAAAGACATCACCAGGAACTCATAATGGCCGTACCTAGTCCTGAAGGCTGCCTTTGGGATATCCTCATCCCTAACTCTCAACTGATGATATCCAGATCTCAAGTCTATTTTCGAGAATACTGTTGCACCCTGAAGTTGATCAAACAAATCATCAATAAGAGGCATAGGATACTTATTCTTTACCGTCACCCTATTTAGCTGTCTGTAATCGATACACATTCGCATAGACCCATCCTTCTTCTTTACAAAGAGAACTGGAGCACCCCATGGCGACACACTCGGCCTGATAAAACCCTTCCCCAGAAGATCCTGAAGCTGGCTACTCAGCTTCCTCAATTCAGCAGGAGCCATACGATATGGAGCCATAGAAATAGGTCGGGTGCTTGGCTTGAGGTCAACAATAAACTCTATATCATGATCGGGAGGAAGGCCAGGTAGGTCAGTCAGGAAGACATCAGAAAACTCATGAACAACAGGGATGGAGTCAAGCGATGGACTCTCAATGCTAGCATCCCGAACATACGCAAGGAATGAATCACATCCCCTCGACATCAATCTACGAGCACGAACATATGAAATAATCCCCGTCGGCGTATGGCTAACAGAACCCTGCCACACTATCAAGGGTACACCGGGCATGGCTAAGGTAACGGTCTTAGCAAAGCAATCCAAGACTGCATGGTAAAAAGACAACCAGTCCATGCCCAGAATCACATCAAAGTCTACCATGGCCAATACAATAAAATCAACCTGAGTCTCAAACTCCTGAATAGTTGCCAGACATGATCTATATACCCGATCCACTACTAAAGAATCACCAACGGGGGTAGATACACGTAAGGGCACAGATAACAACTCAGAACATAAACCCAACCATGGAGCATAATAAGTAGATACATAAGAAAACGTGGATCCAGGATCAAATAATGCAGAAGCTGGCTGATGGCATACTAAAATTGTACCTGTAATCACCGCATCTGAAGCCTCAGCCTCCGGCCTAGCCGGTACAGTATACAACTGACGCTGGTTACTACTAGTCTGAGCACCGACCTGACCACCAATCCGACCTCCCCGCGCTCTACCTTGGGAACCCTGGGGACCACCTCGATGACCCTGTGAGGGGCTGTGCTGTCTGAACTGAAGGCTCAATCACCATGCGCTGAGGACACTCACGCGCGAAATGACCGACAACCCCATAAGTATAGCATGCTCCTGGCTCCCTGCTCAGCCTAGAAGATCCGAATGATCCGATATGACCACCTCTAGTCGATGAACTAGACTGACCACGTCCCTGAAGCTGACTACCAGAACCACTATAGGTTGGTTGACCCCTATCATAAATCTGCAAGGCTGAATGTACGGGTCTACTAGGCTGACCCTGTCGCTGAAAAGACTGTTGCTGCTGCTGAGGGTACCTACCCTAAAACTGGAAACCACAAACTCTGAACTGCGAACCACTATGGCTCCCACTGAAACTACCCTGGACACGAAGTCTCTTATCGCTGCCCCCTTGGGCCTCGCGATCCATCTCCTCAATAGAGTACACATGCTCAATAATCTCTGCAAATGACTTCCCTGAAGTCACTAAACTCTGGGTAGCCCTGCGGAGTGACAATCTCAGTCCCCTGACAAAATATCTAACTCTCTTATACTCATCAGGCAAAATAGAAGTAGCGTGCCTAGCAAGATCATGAAACCTCGCCTCATACTCGGTGACAGATAATGAACCTTGAGTCAATCTGGAGAACTCATCCCTGAGTCACTCCCACATAGTACGGGGCATATACTTTCCCAAGAAAATCTCAGAGAACTGGGTCCAGGTAACCGGCGGAGATCCTGCTGGCCTTGAATCAAGATATCCCCTCCACCATCTCCTCACTGCAGTATCAAACTGATATGCCACGAAATCAACACCACGAGACTGTACCAATCCCAAATTCCTCAGTCTATCCTCGCAGCTGGACAAAAACTCATATGTATCCTCACCCGGAGTACCAGCAAATCTCGGTGGAGTCAACCTCAAGAAATGCCCTAACATCTTCTGCTCATCGATAGACATAACAGGCTGATCTATAATCGGCTGTGGAGCTATCGGCGCTGGCGGAATCTCAACTCTAAGTACTGCAGCTGCAGGCTGCGCCCCAACACCAACTCCCTGTACTGCTGGTTGGGCTCCCTCGGCTGAAGGACCTCCAACTATCCCCAACAACTGAAGTAATGTACCTCGGAGCAAAGAAGCATCTATAAATCCAGGTGCAACCTGGGCTGCTCCCTGGCCCACTGGCTGCTGTGGAGGCAGAATATCTGGAGCTATAACGGGATCGGGTAACTGATCCCTAGCATGATCTCGTCCTGGTGATGCTGCTCTGCCCTACCCCCGACATCTGGGTCGACCTCGACCCCTAATAGGAGCCCTCGCTGTAGGCTCGGGGTCCTGACCCTCGGCTCTCGCACCATGCGTCCTAACTATCTGCATAAAGAGTGAACCAAATGAAAATCAGAAACCAACATAGACTTAACGCACGGACATGAGTCAAGAAAATGAGAGACTCCCCTAAGAATGATCTGTAGCCTTCCGAGGATAGAATACAGGCATCCCCGCACCGATCCACAGAACTCTACTAAACATTGGCTCATGTACCGACACTGCCTATACAACCTAGGCTCTGATACCAAACTGTCACTACCCAATATTTGAGTCATGATGGCGCCTACTGTAACCTACCAATAGGTAAGCCAAACCCTAGCCCGGAGCGACAAGCAATGGGCTAACGGGCGGAATCTCATAAAACAGAGAAGAAGTAGAAGTAACCATATTTATAAACATGCTATAATGCTAAAGACAGAGTCAGAATATGTATATATGCCAAGACTGAGAAGGAAGAGGACAGTATATAAAGTCAAGAACCCTTCCCAAGACCTGGTGAGGTCGGTACAAGAGCCACTCCTAGACATGGACAAAATACAAGACAAAAACCAAATATATACAACAAGTACTATAGTCTCGGGAGCAAAAGACTATATAGTAGAGATGGAGTAGGATCTGCCTCGACCGTCAGTAAGCTCACCCTGCTCCGGAGTCAGTGCTGAGAATAGCGTCACATCAAAACCGTCGACTAGTGCCCGGATCTGCATCGAGAAAAAGATGCAGAAGTGCAGTATGAGTACCGGGGCAACGGGTACTCAGTAGGCATCATCGGCCGACTGAGCTCAATATAATATAAGCAAGCTAAAATGCGAGGGTGCATGCTAGGTCCGGGGTATAAATAATAAGTGCATAAGTAACTGCCGAGGCGTATAGATATGCTCAGGAGAAAATAAGTGCGATACAGAATAACGAGTAAATAAATGCGTAAGTAAACACACAAGCCAAACATAACCTATCTGGGCCCCCATAAACCCGATAGGCACACGAAAGAAAACAATAACCCAGTCTAGGCCCCATAAACCAGCGGGACACACAAGAAAAGTAAATGCATGGTCACCAGTATCTCGAAGCTGTATCAGTATCCAGTAACCACGGTACCCAGTACCAAAACTCTCCAATCATATCATAACCAGATGCCAGACTCAAACCGAAACTCATAATAATCAGATGCCGGACTCGAATCGGAACTCATAATAATCAGATGCCGGACTCGAACCGAAACTCATAATAATCAGTGGCCGGACTCAAATCGAAACTCATAATAATCAGTAACCATCATATCTGAATCAGTGGCCGGACTTGAACCGAAACTTATAATAATTAGTAACCAAGTGACAGAGTAGTGCCAGAATCCACACAAACACAAGTAAACAGGGACATACCGGCCCCAGAACGAACCCGAAACATAAATAAGGAGCTAACCCACCATGTACTACAAGTCAATCTTGGGATCCTTCCAGGTCAGCTATCTACCATAAACAGTATGTATATACAAGTCTGGGTATACATTCTAAGTCATGGCAAGGCGGGTCCGCATTCTAAATCAAACTAGCCGACCCCGGTCAAATACGGTGCTATTAGGGACTAACAAGGCTAAACAGATCAAAAGGGCAAACTAGGGTAATTTAATACAAATTTTATCCTAAAAGATCATCTCGGGGTTTAACTAAGCCTAATAATGTTTAAAGCTAACTACATCGACCGTGAAGAGTAGCGGGGCCCACTATGGGTTCCCGGAACCAAGTCTAGGCTAAGGTTCCCCAAACCCCTACTAATAATAGTACAACATTAACCAATCCTATAAAAGTAATATCTGGCACACCACGAGGATAACAGGCCCAAAACACATCCGAACAAGGCCCTAACCGACCCAAAAGGCCTAATCATAGCAAGCCAATGTCAATCCACAACTACCAGCCCAATCACTAGCATAATAGTATGCAAATATCACACATAAGCCCAATCTAAGTGCAAAGGGAGGTAAACCTAGCCTATCTGGACGCCGCTGCAAGCCTGCTAAAAGAACCAGCTATACAGGAGCCTTCCCCTTCCGAGAGGCCTCTGACTGTTGCCAGGCTACCACAATAATAAACTACATGTCAAAACATGACTATTGATACCCATATTGAATTAGTTCGGAAAAATGTCCGAACGATCCATGTGGGGCCCACTTGCGGAATCGGAAAACCAAAACCGTCACAGCGTCCCAAACCACCCCATGACCAATAGTCACAACTAACACCGCTCAATTTGAGCTCAATATCTAGCTCAAACATCAATACCAATTCCAACAACCACCGTAACTAAAACTACCGTAAAAATAAGAAAACGTACCATAGAAATAACGAGAACGAGTCCACGAACTCAAATATACCAACCCCTAACCTTGAATCTCTCTAGAAATGCCTAAAGTTGAGCTTAAAGGACTTAAAAAAAAAATGGTGGAATATATGTAGTTTTTTTCCTTAAAGAAGACAAAATAAGAAAAGGGAGTAATATTATAGTATATATAAATATGTATACTAAACGTACAAAGTCCCAAAAAGAAAGCAATCTTGTAGTCCAATACTAATTAATATTACATGCACATGGTCTTATCCATTTTTTTTGCTCTCCGTATATAAATAGTCGGATACTGCATAGGCTCGTGGTAAAATAAATATAATATTTTAAATATACCATCATAAGTAGAAAATTATTTTAAACAAAACCTCTATAAAATAAAAATATTATTTTAACATACTTAAATTCCCTATCTCCGCTTAAATTATTAATAGGTTATAAAACTATTATCACATAATCTAGATATATTATAACTAAAGAATTTTATAAATATCACAAACATTTTTGAAAGGTAATTAACTATGTCATTTTACCAAATTCTAATTTAATTTAACATTTTGGAACGTGCTTGGTCTAAATAATATTCTCAAACGAACTGCCCGAGAACCGAACTGTCAGTCCCAGCAAGTCATAAATAACTTGGGGCAGTTATAGAAAAGCTCTAAACACCGAGAACGCACAAAAATGAGGGAAATGACCGGGAAGGTCATTACATCTCCTTATTTCTTTTGTTGTAACTGAATCCTGGATTTTCCTTGTTATCCACCATTTTACCTGTGTGTTATCTGTTCTAACAATAAATTTGTTATACACAATATAAGGTTCAAATGCTAATAAACATTTATATAAAGCAAATAGTTCTTTCCTATTTATTTCCCATTTCAGTTGTGGCTCTGTATATGTTCCCGAATAATATCTACAATGATGTTCAATTTTTTCATTATCATATTTATATTTCAGTATTCCTCCATAACTGTGATTACTAGAGTCTGTTTCTACAATATATATAAACTTTCTTTGTTCATCAGGAAAATATAACTTTGGTAAGTTTTGGCACATGTTTTTAATTGTTTTTATATGTATTTTGTCTTTTTCATCAAAATAGTATTCAGTATCCTTTTTAATTTTTTCTGTAAAGGTTTTAGGTGTTCGGCTAATTTAGGTACATAATCTCGTACTTGGTTGACTAATCCTAAGAATGATTGTAATTTCTTTTTTCTATCTAGTATTTCATTTGAATTAATTATCTTTTGTACTATATGAGTTTGCATTTTAATCCCATTTTTATCTATCTGTATTCCCAAAAATTCTATTTGGTTTTGCATTATTTCAGCCTTCTTTTTGCTTAAACTTATTCCTGAGTTTTCTATGATATGTATGAATTGTTCTAATAATTGTATGTGTTCATCTTGTGTTTTTGAATATAAAAGTATATCGTCTATATATACTATGCAATTTTCTAGTTGATTAAAATAATTATACATAAAGTGTTGATATCTACCTTGTGCATTTTTGTATCCAAATGATAATACATTCCACTCATAAAATCCTTGGGGGAATGTGAATGCTGTTAATTCTTTAGATTCGTCTTCTAGCTTTAGGTGGTAAAATCCTGATTTACAATCAAACTTGCTGAAGTAGTTATATCCTTGAATTTGTCTTATTTTGAGTATCTTATTTGGTATTGGGTAATTGTAAGTTTTTATTTTAGCATTTAAATTTCTATAATCAATAACCATTCTACTTTTTCCTCGTTTTTGTTCACTATGTTTATTTACTATAAAGGCTGGGCTAGTATGTTTACTGTTGCTGGCTTGTATGTATTTGTTATCAAGTAATTCTGTTATATGTAATTTAAATGCGTTTAAATCATCGTAATTGTATCTTAAGGGTTTTTGAGTTATAATGCTATTTTCATCTATTAGCTCAATTTTTATTGTTGTTTTATGTTTTTCCCATCCTTGTAAAGGGTTTTCATTATATAATAGTTCTAATTTATTCTGAATTGGTTTTATCTTATTTATTGAAAATATAATTAGTTCTATTTTCGGAGGATTAGTTATTTCAGTTTCTAGTTTTTGTGTAATTTGTTCATTTCCTTTTATCCATGATGTTACTTTTCTTATTTTATTAGTTACTCTCTTAGCTCCTACTTTATGTTTGCATGGGGTTGTAAACCACCAATGTGTTTTTGTTAATATATGTGGGTATAAATTATCTAAAAATGGTATTCCTAATAGCATATCTCTTTGTGTAAATTCAAAACTATACATTTCTTTTATGGTTAATATCTTATCCCATAATTGTATTTTTATATCCTTTGCTTTATATGTTATCATACTTCCTTCGTTATTAAATCCTGTTACTATTACTGGTGTTTTTAATTTTTCCCATTTATCTTCTGGTAGAAAATTGTGTTTACATAGGTTAGCTTCTGCTCTTGTATCAATCATAGGTGTGTAATATCTATTATAATATCCTTCCACTATTATCTTTGCAAGTATATATATCTTAGGCATTGCTTATATGTTAGTTTTTCATATTATCGTGCGTTTTATTATTATATTCTTATTGCCATAAGTTATTGTTAATTGCTTATCTTCTAATTTATATGGTTTTACATTTTCTAGCCAATTTATTTCTAATGTAATATTTTTATCGTTTTGACAGATTTTAAATTGGATTAGTATAGGTATTCCTCCTATTATTAATTCTTTCTCTACCATTTCTTCCATATTTGTTAATATTTTTGGTAATTCAGCGTTTAATCGTGTATTGCACCAAATACCAAAAGAAAAAAAATAATCTAATGTTAAGGTATTCCCTGGTCAATATTTGGGAACTTAAGAAAATGTAAAAAAATCCTTTCCACTTAGTGGATCCAAGACCTAGAAAGAAACAAATTATTAGTTATTAAAAAGATAACCTTGTCAACCTTTAGCTTATTTCAAGAATTGTAACTCACTGTAGCACTTCTGGGTCAAGAACCCCTTTTCAGTGCCATTGAAGGTAAATTTTATCTAATATTTTGTGTTAGTTGGAGTTATCTACCACCTATATTAACATCATTATATTTTTGAATTGAGTAGATTTCTACAAGACCATCTAGGATCTAAAAAAAATAAAAAATTCCTAAAGTTGATTTTTTTTTTTTTGGGGGGGGGGGGGATTTTCTTCAAGGAAGTAATTTATATACTTTTGAATGATAAGTGTGAGTTATATATGAGTACTTGTGGTTGTGAAAGGTATTATTTGTTGTTTGGTTGTGATTGTGATGACAATAAAAGAAAAGCCCAAACTTGACATTAATGAAAGCTGTGAAATTGGTGAAGGAGATAGTGAATAGAGTATATGAATTTTAAATAGTGGACTTATCCGGCTCGAATAATTTTAATAATGTGTTGGAGTTACTTAAGGTGATTGGTTAAGACATCACCTGATTATAGATTCTTTTGAAAATTTAGTCTAAATTAGTATTGATGTGAGATTTTGTTGATATTTGTGAGTTCATATATGTAGATCAAACTTGTTGAATATCATTGTAACGATTGACACAACTCTTATCTAACTTAGTGAGATATCAAGGTATGCTAGGCTTCTAGCTACTTGTATGTTTCAAAAAGAAAAAAACTATTTCATTACTTGAGAAATGGAGAGTAAACAAGATTCTTCCGAAACATTGATATTGATGTGCTTATCCAGTCGAGGGAATGATTGGGATCAGGGTTCTACTGTAATGACCCTCCAAGTCATTTTTCTGCATTTCCATATTATTTCGGCATTTAGAACTTTCCCATAGCTTCCTCAATTCATTTATGACTTGCTGGAGTTGAAAGTTAGGTTACCAGGCAGTTCATTTGGTTTTTTGAGCCAATTTCCTGTTTTAAATTCTTCGCTGTTCGAATTTGGCTACCGGGACGAAACTTCAGGTTAACGACCTCGTATACTAATTCTGACTGTTCCATCAGCTCTGGAACATCTATTTTAAGCTAGGAGGACCCTTGGTCTGGGTCCCGAGACTTCCAAACTCATTTTGAGCTATTAGGTGGAAGGTGATGAAAATGACCATTTGGGTGTGGGACCCACTTTTCATCAAAACCCGTATGGAGATTTTGATTGCGCCGTTGAGTCTTGAATTTTGAATTTGATAGGGTAGCATAGTTCATTTGTGTTCACAGGATTCCGAACAAATCTCGAGGGTGCGTCGGAGACTTGGGAAAACCAAGTCATAGCATGTGCATACCTTCAGCTGGTGCCACCGTTTAAGAGGGCATTTGGCCGCTTCAGTGGAAACTACTTTAGCGGTTTGGTCACTGCTTTAGCCGCTAGCACTGGTCCTAGATGGACTGCTTTAGCGGAGACCATACCACTTTAACGGGGTGTGCTTAAGCGTCACCTGTTCACTTTAGCAGAGGTCAACCCAGGTTTTCAGACTGTTTAGCGGTGGGTTGCTGCTTTAGTGGTGAAGTGGGCACTTTAGCGGTACCTGCAGTGTATTTAATCCCCTTTTCACCCATTTTTATCTCATTATTCTCTAATTATTGGGTATTAAAAGTCCTAGAGAGATAGTGAGAGATGGGAGGCGATTCTTGGGAGATCAAGGGACGTTAGAGAGTTCGTCAAAGCCTTTTTCCTCATCTTAATCCTTGTAAGTTCCATCTAATTTCTTGATAGATTCTCCGTTTTAGGTTTAAATCCCCAATTTATTTATGGGTTTATTTTGGATGTTTTGGAGCTTGAAATTTACCCGTTCTTGAGGGTAAATGATCCTTGAGCCTTGAGGGACATTTTGAAGGTTTCTAATTTATGATTTCGTAAATGGGCCCCACATGGGATTTCAGCTCGATTTTGGACCCGATGCATTTTATGCAATATGATTATTGTTTTTCTCGTATTGATGAGCAGATTGTTATTTTGATAGCATGTCATCGTACGGAGGCTTCTTGGAAGGGAAAGGCCCCACTTTAGCGGACTTTATCGAGCTTTCTTTGGCGTCCAGGTAGGCTAGGCTTACCCTACTTATAGATTGAGCTTAATTATGGTATTAGTATGATATTATGCTAGTTTTGGGTTGGAATTTATGGTTGGTTGGTTAGTTAGTAAAAGTTGGATTATTTGACCGATTTGAGGGCCGTTTCGGAGGTAGAATCGACCCATTTACCCTTCCTTTAAGTAAATTGATACTTTGGAGTTGTGATATCACGCTTAGCTATTTGTAGACATAGGAGGCCTTCTTTCACGACATTATCCTTAATCTTGAGCCTTAGACTACATAGCATATACCTCGTTCGGGGGTAGGTTGATGACCTTGAGCGCACTTAGCTCCTTGTAGACATAGGAGGCCTTCTTTTGCGACATTATCCTTAATCTTGAGCCTTAGACTACATAGCATATACCTAGTTCGGGGTTAGCTTAATGACCTTGAGCTTATTTAAAGACCGGTTCGAGTCCTGCATATTCTATTAATTTATGACATTTAAAGACTGGTTCGAGTCTGACATATTCTATTAATTTATGGCATTTAAAGACCATTTCGAGTTTGGCATATTCTATTGATTTATGGAATTTAAAGACCGATTTGAGTCCGACATATTCTATTGATTTATGGCATTTAAAAACCGGTTTGAGTCCGGCATATTCTATTGGTTTATGGCCTTTAAAGACCGGTTCGAGTCCGTCATACTCTATCTATTTATGGAACTAAATTACCAGTTCGAGTCCGGCACTTGTGGTGAGTTATGAGGAAGGAAATCAGGTTCAAGTCCGATATTTATGGGTTTTTTCATGGTATTATGGTACCGATTTGAGGACGGTTAGTTGTGGTATGGGAGGGTTCATGAGTATGGTAGTGGTATATTCCTTGATTGTATCCATTGGGCTTATGTGGGTTCATTTGGATTAGTCTTCTCTTGTTTGTATCCTCTAGGCTTATGGGGGCCTAGTTGGGTTGTAGTAGCTAGTTTAATTTTGGTATCGCATGCTTCTTTATTTATTTACCTGTGTTAGAGCATGTTCTCAGGTTTGCCCCTTTCCCTTGACTTATTTTACATCCTCGTATTTTATTATACTTTTATTATGATTTAGCTCAGTCGACCGATGATGTCTACTGATTACTCATTTTTTTGGTACTCATACTACACTTTTGTATCTTTCTAGTGCAGATCCGAGTACTAGTCGACATCGTTGACATTCCAGCCAGCTTGCTTACGGGATCTGGAGATAGGGTAAGCTTTTAGAGCCATAGCTGATCCCCTCTCCTTCTTTTATTTTGGACAGTCTTTACATTCGAGACTTTTTGTATATCGATACTTCTAGTACTCGTATTATTTTGGTTAGTGGCTCTTGGACTGGCCTTACTAGGTCGTGGGATATTCTTTTGCTCCCTCCCTATTTTATCTATGTGTATGTTATTTTTTGATAATTTCTTTATCTTCTGCCATTTAGCCCATTACTTGTCGTTTCGGGCTATAGTTTCGCTTACCTACTGGTGGGATGTAGTAGGTGCCATCATGAATTAGAAATTGGATTGTTACATCTACAACCCGGTGCATCATTGCTCGTGGGTTCTACCTCCCGATGTATCATAGCCTATCTGGCGCAGAGAGTATATCAGGCCTCGTGGATGGCATTTTGAGTGTATAAAAATGTGATTATGAGACTTGGGATATGAACGTCAAAATTATGGAACACTATAACACTTGATACATTTTTTATATATAAAGTAACTTGTGCTTCATTTCATATTTTGGTGAAATAAATTATTTATTCAATTTATCTTTCCTACACTTGTTAAATACATTTTTTGTACAACTCTTTGCCCCACCGCTAGTGGCGGTTATGACATATATCTGAGTATTCTAATACTTAGGCATTGTTTGTTTAAATGATTCCAAGTTTAGCAGATAGTCAGGTAAAGGGTAATCAGCATACGGGCGGTCAACAGACGAGCTAGAGTCCTGCAACTCCCTCTCCTTTTGGTGAGCCCACCTTGTACCTATGGGATCATTCTATTTTAGTTGTATACTTTTGTATGGTGCGGGATGACCCCATAACTTTATCATTTCATTTACAGAATCATAGAGGCTCCTTAGTGACTTCATATTGTTTTGGGTAATGGGTAATAATGTGGCATCACAAATGACATTTTAATTAGTTCTAGTTTATGTCTGACACACTTTGATCATTAATGGGTTACTTTATTATTCTCATAGTTAATATTGTTATTAATTTAATGAATTAAGTTACAAAAATATGAGATGGGGTATGTATTATATTATAATGGTCCACTAGGTGCAAGTTAACAGTCACTAGATGCCGGCCATGTTGCAATCCATTTTGGGGTGTGAGAAATTTGGTCTTGGAGCATTCTTTACCATCTAAAGAAAGCAAATGTGTTGGCCAATGCACTGAGCTGAAGATTAGTCTATACTTTGGCATACTTGCCAATAGCCAAATATATTCATGAACTGGCAGATCAAGGGATTAGACTTGATGAGATAGATGATGACAATCTTACCATTTATGCTTTAGCATGTTCCTCTCTTATTTAGAGTGTCAAGGCTAAGTAATTTGAGGATTCGAACATGGTGAACATCCAAAATTGTGTACTGTCCAAGGATATCCTTGCTTTTACTCTTAATGATGATGGAGTATTGAAAATGAATGGTCGTTTATGCATACCAAATATTGATTGGCTTCGTGATGAGATTACGACAGAAGTATAAAGTTCGCGGTATTCTATTTATCCAAGGTGCATAAAGATGTACAAAGACTTGTGAGAGATTTATTGGTGGAGTAAGATGAAAGAAAGTGTTTCTAACTTTGTGTCAAGATGTTTAAATTGTCAACATGTGAAAGCCGAGCATTAGAGACCGAGTGGGCTGTCTTAAAATATTAAAATTCCACTATGGAAGTGGGAAATGCTTAATATTTACTTTGTTGTTTGTTTACCTCGCAATCGTCTTAAGCATAACTCTATTTGGGTGATTGTGGATTGACTTACAAAGTCGACACATTTCTTACGGGTGAAGATGATTCACATAACACCACAGTATGCCAAGTTGTTGTAATGACCCTCCCGGTTATTTTCATTTTTTCCATGTGTTATCTTCCCATAGCGGCTACAGGTCATTTATGACTTGTCCGGATAGTTGGTTTGGTCTTCGAGTACTTTGTTTGGATTCTAAGCCCATTTTCCTATTTTGGGGCTTTTGAAGTTAAGAAATTGGTCTTTGACCAAAACTTATAATAAGAGACCTTGGATGAAATTCCAACAACGCTGTTAGCTCTAGAACATGGATTTTTGGCTAGGGGGACCCTTGGTCTGGGTTTCAAGGCTTTCGGGCTAATTTTTGGCTATTGGTTGGAAATTGGTAAAATGGAACAATAGGTGTGAGGCCCACTTTTTATCAAAACGACCTCGGATCGGAATTTTGATGGTTACATTGAGTCTAGAATGTTGAATTTGGTTGGGTAGCATAGTTTTTTTTCGCGCATGGGATTTCGAGAGAATCTCGAGCCCCCGGTCGAAGTCTAGTTGGACATAGTAAGATTTTTACTTTTTGGTAGCTGGTGCAGCCGCTTAAGCAGCTTCGAAGATGCTTTAGTGGTGGCCGCTGTAATAGCTTTATCCCACTTTAATGGCTTTGTACCGCTTTAGCGGTGTTTGGCTACCCGGCTGAGGGTCGATTTAGCCGTATTTGTTCGCTTTAGCGGACACCACTTAAGTGGCTGGGGTGTCGCTTTAGCAGTGTCTATCCCTTTTTGTACACGCCGTTTTAGCAGTCTGTTGCCACTTTAGCGGCTCAGTGGCCACTTAAGTGGTCACTTTTGGGTCTATATATATATTTATATTTTATTTCTTCAAATTTTAGTATTTCTCAAACTCATTTTTCCTCCATTTCTGATCTTACGAGCTCAAGGAAGTGAGGGCAATTGAAAATTGGAGCTGGGATCATATGGGGGTCATTAGTGTGACCTTATCTCCATCAATATCTTATAAGTTTTCGGTCAAATTCTTCGTTTAATTCTTGTTTTTCCCCTTCATTTTCCATAGGTCTTGGGGGTGTTTTGAGCCCCAATTGGGACTCTGTTTGTGCTCAAATTTCGAGCACACATTCTTTGTCCTTCGAGGGACCTCATGACAGATTCAATTTCTAAATATTATTAGCACACCCTATGGGCCTATTCTTGACCCGACTTTTGGCCCAAACTTTTATATTGCAATATGGGTTTTGTTTTATTCGTATTAATGTGTAGATGATGATTTTGATAGCGCGATGTCATTCATTAATCATGGAGTGGAGACGAGTAGTTCGTGGACGATTCGAGACTGCGGTTCAATATCAAGGTAGGCTTTGGTCTACTATTCTCTATGAGATTATGTATCGTATTGATTACATATGGGATAGGGGTCATCAGAATATGTTTTAGGTTACCTTATTGCTTTTTTATCAACTTGGCCTTCCTTAGGAAACTTTAGTATAAAGTATCAGCTTGAGCCTTAGTTTAGAATCCCTGCCATAGCCATAGAATTGCATTAGGATCACTTATATACCTGTCAGGACCTTAGGTTGACATGAGTAATCATCAGTGTAGGAGTCAGGGTAGTACTTATCCATTTTAATGATATTCATTGGTTAAATTCACCTGGTAGGATGATGCCTCTCATTGATCCCGCTTCTAACTTTCTATATATGCTTATATACTCTTATTATTCAGTATATTACATTATTGGGCCCAAGGCCTTGGTTATGAAACCATGGACACCAGGTTAGTCCTCTATGCTTTAAAAGAGTTGTGGCTTATTCTATAGACGCTTAGGTGCTTATATTTGCTTTGTTTGGATACTGGTGATAGCATGCATGCATTATCTGTATTCTTACACTTATTTTAGCCGATTAAGACCCCATTTTTGCCAGAATTTGGGCCTATTTTCCCTTAAGTTTGTTTGTGGTCCGCGTTTAGGACTAAACTTATCTCTTTTAGTTCTTTGGGATGGGATTCAGAAACCTTAGCCTAAGTTCGAGTAGGTGTTTGCCTTAGGTTGGGTTATTAGGGTCTGATAGTGGGTCCCATTGCCTTTTTTTAGATAGAATGCTTTGAATGACTCTTCTTTAGGCTTAAATAGGCTTATGACTGCTTTCTTAAGCTATTACCTTGAGTCTGGGTTGATTTAGACTTGATTGCACGCCTATTTAGCTTCATTACCCTTGGAGAGGGCAGTTACTGATCTTTGACAGCATCTCTTTGATCTAGTAATTGGAACCCGCATGACCTTAGAGGATTTGACCATATGAGACTGAATTTTTATGAATAAATGGGTTGGTGGCGGGCTTATGGCCCCTGGATTACTTCTAGTTATGTCATGCTTGAGTTCTAGTTTGAGTCCGACATCTATTTGTGGTTGCGGCTTGGGAGCTTTAGCACTCTGTTATGGCTAATGCTTAGGCTTTCTAGTATTTGTTTATGGTTCTTGTCTAGGAATTCTAGCGGTTGTAACTAGATCATCTAGCCTCTTGTTATTATCCACTAGTTTCGATTCTAATTCGGCTATCGTTATCATACAGTTTTAGATTATCTTCCCTCTTGTTATTACCCACTGGTTCTGGTTCGAATCCAATTCTCATTATCATTACTGTTATGGATATGGATTATGAAAGTCCTGCTTTAGGGCCAAGCAGTGTATACAGACATCCCAAGTCCTCTATGGGCCCCTTCGTCCAATGAGCCATAGTACCAAATAAGGATGGTCGCCGTAAGTCCTGCCTTTGTAAGCTGCAAAGCTGGAGGAGGTGTATATACTTGAGTTGGTGGTGGTACTTGGTTTATATTACATCATCAGGTTCTTTTCATTTCTTTCATCCATTTGTATATATCGCCTATCACCAGTATAATTGTTTGGCACTTGTATCTATCGGTCTTATGGGGGTTGTATAGATACAAGTTATGGTTGCTGTTAGTTGAGTGTTTTCATGTGCCTTCCAGGCTTATGGGCACTTGATTAGGTTATTATTTGTCTGGGCTAGCCGGTTACATTATTGTTCAGTTATTATTATATAGTTCATGGCAAGTTGGTTATAGATTGGTACCCGAGGTTATAGGTACGATTACGAATTCCTTTACTCTTTATTATGGTAAGATTTATTATTGATAGACTATCTTATTATTATTCACATTTCAATTAGGGACTCTAATAATGCTAGAGTTATCTCCCCTATTTTGTTATGACCCTCCAGATGTTAGGATACCTCCCTCAGGTTAGTGCCTTCTTGTTCAGCCCTATATCTATAGCATTATTGTATCTCTCTCTTCTTTCTTATTTATTCTTATTGTATATACCCTTCTTGCCTAATACTACTACTATATATATATCCTTATTTTACTCTTCATATGTGTATTGGCTAGTTATGTACGGTATTTCACCTTCGTCTTGGATTACTTATAGGGTATGATATTTTATATTTACTATTTCCATTAGTATTATTATGTCTCATTTCTTTGATTGTTGTCTATAATGTATATTCTTGCTGTACATGTTATTTATACTTTCATTATCTTTGGAGCACAGTCGGCGGTTGCCTACTAAGTACCTCGTGTTGGTACTTATACTACACTTCTGCACCCTACAGATCATAGTATGAGTTCTCGCTGCTGACATGTGCATCATGCATAGTTTCCATGGATCAAATATTTGGGGTGAGCTCCTATTATTTGGAGCAGTTCTTGCGCTCCCTTTATTGCTAGACTGATCTTTATTTGGCATTTCAAAGATGGTTATGTGTGTATATATATATATATATATATATATATTGTGTTCACCCTGTACTCTCGATTAATAGTGGCTCTTTTAGTTTCTTCTTGTTTTCTTCTTATGTTATTAGTCTTGACTTTTGCTTTTCTTATTAGTCCGCTACTAGCTGTTCTGGACTATAGTTTGGCTTACCTACTGGTGCGTTATGGTAGGTGTCATCATCACCTAAGAAATCGAGCTATGAATATTTTGTATCAAAGCATAGGTTCATCGATGTTGTTGGTATAAGACCAAGATGCCTAGTAGATTCTTGCAGATCAGTACGATAACATCCGTATCCTATCTTCGAGAGGCTATAGGGAAATCCTAAGAAATTCCAATTCTTGATTCTTTATCGTGCGTCTCGACTTCTATGAACTTCTAAGTACCTCCTTTGACTCCACTCCTTTTCATATGGATAGCACAAGACTGTCGATAGATGTGGATGTGACTTTTGCACGTGTTTCTAGAGTTTCAGTTCAGAGTCAGACCAGGGGGTTGGAGCTTAGTATCAAGGATCTTCAGCGAAAGCCAGAGGGTCTGTGGCCAGCCCAGGCTCCGATGGAGTTTGTGACCGCCACAACTTTTCAGGATATCGTGTTAGGGATCCCAAGCCTTTTCGTGGATACTTCATAGTTAGTGGTTGTGCCCAGTACGTTGAGTGGTTCTCAGTCCAGAGTTGGGTTTATTAGTGGGCAACAAGGCTCTTTATCAGTTCAAGAGTATGAGATTGGGTTTCTCTAGTGTGCCAGACATACTCATATGTTATTTACTACAGAGCATGAGATGGTGCTTGGATTTATCAGAGGATTAAATTCACCATTCCACTTGGCGTTAGAGCATTTGATAGCAGTTGGGTCTACTTTTCCTTAGGTTGTTGATCATATGAGGACTACAGAGAGGGCATGTCTTGAGATATATATAAGTAGTAGTAAGAGACCATGTCAATAGTACAATGTTAGTAGTATTCCATCCGGAGGTAGGGACCCTCCTAATAGAGGTCAACATCACTTACAGCCTATCAGGTCCGTTCAGGTGGTATTCCATTCGGAGGTAGGGGCCCTCCCAATAGTGGTCAACATTACTTGCAGCCTATCTGGTCCATTTAGGTAGAGCCTCAAATTATAGGTGGATCTCAGATAGGTCATGGTTGTCATAGGGGACAGAGTTCTGGTTAGGCATTACGGGGTATTAGATCTAGGTCTTCAGGCCATGACGACTGTTTTGGGTCAGCAGGTTCAGTGCATCAGAGAATTCTAGAGGCATGTTTTGATTGTGGGGATATTTTTCATTGGTCTAGGGGGAGTGCCCATGCATGAATTGGTCAGCTTGTTGGGGCCCACTTGTGTTTCTCGCTAGGTTAAAGTTTTAGGGGTTTTGTTATGACTGCAGAGAGACCCGTCATTGGTCTAGAGAGTGTCCTTGATGTGGAATTATTGAGAAATCAGTGCAGCCAAATCAATCACATAGGGTTGTGGCACCTTCGATTAGAGGCAATGGTTTTGATGTTTTAGTTGATCATTTAGATGCTCAGTCTGAGGAAAGACGCGTTCAGATTCATATTTCTTTGGGAAGGTCAGGGACTCTGACTTCGAATTCCATCATTGTAGGTGCACTTTTGATTTTCTATCCTTTTAATTTTATTTGAATTGAGTTGGGGTTTGCATACCCATCGGTGGTTATATGCCTTGATATTACTACATTGATTATTGAAAGCCTTTGTGTTGATTTACGCATATTTGTCTACCCCCATAGATATTTTCTTTTAATAGTGGATTGAGTGGATCGATGTGGTAACTTCCTTGGGGTGTAGCACTTTAGTAATCCCATTTCTTTTGGCATGATGGCCTTGTTATGATTCTAGAGTGGTACTAGTTATTTTCATTTTTTGCCACCTGTATTTTATACTGATGTTACTATTACTACTTTGGGTGTTATTGATTCTTACTTGATAGATGGCTAAACTAATGTTATCTAGTTAGTGTTTCCTTTCTTGCGATTCTTGGTCGATTGGCTTAGAACCTTGTTTGGTTAGTTTTCCTTTCTGTTAGTGAGGTAAAGTCCGTTGTTGAATAGGTTTAAAAAGTGAAGGTAGGGTTGGCCTTCCATGGTTTTGGTGTAGTTTTTGCATTGGCGATCCTTTTCTATAGCCCGCTCCTAACATTGATAAGTAAGAGGTTTGTTATTTCGATTTGTCTGGTTCATTGCCCGGTAGCAGTCTTGATCTTAGTATTGGTGTTGAGTTGGGTACTCCATTCTTTCTACAATGTGATTCATGGTTCAGTTGAGTTAAGGTTGGTTTAAAGAGGTGAATTCAAAAATTTCTCATTTTTCTCTTTGTTCGGCCTAATGTGACTTCATGGGATGCTTCTTCTTGGTGGTATATGGTTGGGTATTAGTTGTCAATTACCAAAGCGGGTGTTGTTTAGGAGTGAGTATTCATTTCTATAGATTGAGTATTGGTTTGGCTAGATTCAAGCTACGATTATATATTCTAAGTTGCTCGAGATTTGACTATCCTCAGGATTCTTTGACATCCTAGTGAGTTCTTAGTTATGCCTTGATGAGTCATGCCCTTCAACATATGTGGATTTGATTGCTTGTATCTTCAGTCAGTGGTCTTCCTCCATTGTGATTATGTTCTTCAGCAAAATTTTAGTTTTAGCAATTGCGTGAACCGTTGGGTATATGCTTGATTTTTGATAGTGAGATTGATTTAGGTATTTGACCTTAGTGAAGACTTGTTGGCTCCCGTTATGATTTTTGACTCTTTTGAATGATGGCTTGAAAGTTGTGATAGATTTTGGAGTATGGATGTGATAGCATCCATGGTAGCTCAACATCAGCTAAGGAAGCTTTGGATGTTCCAAGAGGACCCATGACAAGATCCCAAGCAAGGAAATTTGAAGATAAGATTAATGGGGTGGAATTTGCAATTAAAATGCGTCTTGTAATGGAAGAAGATCTCAAGCCCAATGAAGACATTTTCTCCAAGTCTTACATCTATTTGGAGGCCTAAATTAAAGTCCAAGACGAGGTGGAATTGGGCTTAAATCTGCCTCAAAATTGAAAAAAAAGACTGCATCATTTTTTAATTAATTTCTAGAATTAGATTTAAGAGTTGTTTAATTCTATGTTGACTTCCTAGGTCTTTGTATGTGGAGGCCTTCTATGCAGTTTAATAGTTGTTTTCTTCTATGTTGACTTCATAGGATAATGTTTGTGGTACTCTTCTTGTAACACCCCATACTTTTCTAACCTCACTTGATACCTTAGGGTCATATCCACCTAGGTGTTGAGATGCCATGAGTGTGTGTTTTATAGTGTCATTGGTGAAACATTTGATATCGGACCTAATATGTGCGATTAGACCTTCGTAGGAGGTGTTTTGTGATTTCGTGGAGCATTTGGGTAATACCCCGTACACATTCTAACCTTATTTGGTGACTTGGAGTCATGTTTACTTGATGATTAAGATCACCAAGTAAGTATTTTGTAGTGTTTTGATAAGGTATTGGATGATATGCTAGTATTTGCAAAAGAGGGAAAAAATTCAGCAAGGTATGAAAACTTGCGCCACTGCCCTGTTTCAGGGGGTGTGTGGCGCAAGCCTTCAGGTTCAGAGGGCAAGGAAATCTTGCGCCACTGCCTTGCTTCGCAGCAGTGGCGCAAGGTACAACAAATTGTGCACTTTCGCGCTCGTTTTGTAACGCAATTCTACGTCGATTCTTAGATGGTTTCTTTTGGTTCTTTGGAGTTCTTTGAGCATTGTGAAGGCTTCAAATACTTCAATACATTCCTACATACTCCTACATGATCAAATCATGAAATATAAATAGTTATCCAAAATGTTCAATGAAGCCATGGGCGACTAGAATTCCTATTTTTAAGATTGAGACGACGAATGACAATCTCGTAAGAGAATATTGTCGTGACATTATGAAATTATTTAAACATGAGATATATGGTGAATTATACATGAAAGTTGATGGGCTAAGCTGCATGTGCAATTGGGCCCAAAATTAGGGCCCAAAATGGAATAAAAGACATGGCCCAAAGGGCAAAATGACCCATTCTTCCACTTTGACCAAGCAACCATTGCATTTAATGCAAGGAAATGGCTAAGGATGAATTGAGCACTATATAAGGGTCCCAAAAATCAGATTTTTATTCTTAAACACACACAACACATTTTGAGAATTACAAGACATTTTCTTTTGGTTCTCTCAAACCCTAAGAACCCTAAGCCCTTTTCTTTGGACAAGATCATCCTATTCCAAGCCTTGGTAAGTATTTATTCTCATGGATTAACATATTATATGCATGGTAAAGTATGTATATCGTGATAGTTATGTTGGCAAGGTGGTGAATAGTGTATTTTTGCTTTTGGTGAAAGATGTGCCATCTTTGTGATTTGAATGTGAAAAGAGACTTGATGTCTTAATGAAAGAGCATGGTATGGATAAAATATGAACATGTATGGTGTGATTTTTTTATTAAATTTGTTATTTTTCTAAAAGTGTAAATTGTGAGATTTTGGCCGATATGTGCTATGAGGTGTAATAAGGTAATTTGATCGATTATTTGTGATGTGATATGGATAAGAAAGTGTGAAGGAGAAGTGTTGTGGTGAAATGTATTGATTCTCATGTATTGGTAAATGTATGGCATATTGGGGGATTTTTGGAATAATAATTTCATCAGTGGTTTTGTCAAAGGGAAATGGCATGTTTAAAGGCAAACATGTAACTCATTGATGTTATATGCATTCGTAGAGTAGTTGATGGTTACTGTGAATCCCATTATATATTTGTGTTATAGAGTGACACATAAAGAAGGAGCAGGACTATTGTATGCACCTCTAGGATTATATATTCGTATTGTGAATACAAGGTATGTAAGGTTACTCTGTCCGTATCTTTCTGCGGTAAATAGTATTCACATTGATATTACGCTTGTCCCATCCCGAAATGTACTAAGGTATTCTATATCCGGTTATCAATGGTCATTATCATATATTTCCTACTCATTGATCAATTGTGAATCTCATGTCTCATATTCATGAATAATGTTCCAAAATCTCAACAATGTTATGTTCCAAAGTTTCAATAGTGGTTATACTCATATATCTTGTTCATTGATTATTGTCTAATGGTTCTAATGGTGATATGTTTCCAATAAGGTTATGTTTCCAACAATGTTTATTCACATGTCCCTCACTCATTGGTTAATGATCCAAAGCTTCAAGTAAAGTTGTGACTATCATGGTATCAATCTCAAAGTAAAGATTAAAGTAATGCATATGTGGTCAATGATCAAGTATGGGTGCCAGCTTTGGGGGCAAGAATGCCTAGCTCAAGCTGATCCCGAGGTTGTTGGATCAGGGGGCAGTCATGGGGGCATAATCCTAGCTCGGACTGATCCTGACAGGGGGAAGCTCTAGGGGTAATAACCTAGCTCTAGCCGAACCTAAAATGTTGTATGGTTGGAAGCTCTAGAGGTACTAACCTAGCTCGAGCCGATCCCGATATATACATTGATTCATAGGGTGGCAGCTCTAGGGGCATAAGCCTAGCTCGAGCCGATCCCAACATAACGCTATGTTATGATTAAAACCCACCGTTCAGTCGGGGCCCGGGTATCACAGGTCAAAGGCAAAGATGAATAATCATGGAAGTAAAGATACAAAGAATGTAATGAAAGAAACATACATGGTTTCCACAGTACAGAATAGTGACTCATCTACATTGTGACTTATCTATATTGGTTATGCATTTGAACTTGAGTTCTTGACAAATTTTCATATCTTACAAGTTTCATATGGCCTTACATACTCAGTACATTTTTCTTACTGACCCCTCTTGGGGAATTTACCTTACTTGCTGCAGGCGCAAGTACTAGTAGGCTTCCACAGTAGGTTGCCAGTGTTGCAGATCTTTGGTGAGCTCCAGTTAGTTCGGGGCTTCTCCGAGTCACAGTTGTACATATATTTTGGTGTTGTACATGTTGTATAAGGCGGGGACTTGTCCCGACTTTTAGTTCATTTTGGTCAATGCATTTGTTAGAGGCTTTTGTAGTCGGATGTGGGTGTATAAATGTAAAAGGTATATGTCGTGTTTGACTTTGTGGCCTCAACGGTCAAGTTCCGCATATGTATATATATATATCATGTTCCATGAATTCCATTGTTGGTATCTATAGCTATTATGTGATTATGGGTTCTTATGGCATGCGTATGATTGAATAGAGACTAAGTTTGGTTCTCTCGAGCCTTGTCGGCTACGAGTGCCAATCCGTCCTGATGGAATTCGGGGCGTGACAAAAGTGGTATCAGAGCAGGTCGTTCTAAGGGTGTCTACAAAGCCATGTCTGAGTAGTGTCTTACTTATCGATGTGTTGTACACCACATTTATAAGTAGGAGGCTACGGGACATTTAGGATGTTGTTTCTTTTCTTCACTTCTAGATCGTGCAATAGAGCCAGTGTTGTAAGTTGAATTAAATCTGATCATGGTAATTGTTTTTCTTTGGTATAGTCAAAATGCCAATCACGAGAAGAGATAGAGGTAAAGGGAAGCAGGTAGATGTGCCTGCTGAAGAAGGAATGAGTAGACTACCACCTGACCAAGCTAGTCAAGGTGGAGCAAATGCTGAAATTTCATCGCGGTCTTCGTCTACTTTTCCAGCTCCAGAGGAGCCAGTTGGTAGAGAAGTGCCCGCAGAACCACAAATGAATGCCACAGTTCAGGATCTTAGAAATGCAGTTCATATGTTGACGCAGTTAGTGGCAGCACAAAGTCAAGGATGAGTTGGTGCAATGACACATGATGATGATGCGGCTAGAGTGGCGAGTCGCAGAACACAGGATTTCCTAAAATTGGACCCTCATATCTTCACAGGGTCAGATCCAAAAGCAGATCCACAGGACTTTGTGGATCAAATTCAGAGGGCCTTGGAAGTTATGCACGTGACGGGGGTAGAGACAGTGAAACTTGCTGCGTACAGATTGAAAGGAGAGGCAATATTGTGGTACGAGAATTTGAAGAAATCCTTTGATATTGGTGCAAATCCACCTACTTGGGAAGAGTTTCAAGTGGCTTTCCTAGATCATTATCTTCCTTATGAGATTCGCGAGACACGTGCGGATTAGTTTCTAAATCTTTGTCAGGGAAATTTGACCGTCATAGAATACAACTTGCAATTTAATTCCTTGGCTCGATATGCGCCAAATGTGGTGGGTACGATGACAGATAGAGTCCATCGATACGTGGAAAAGCTAGAGCCATATTTGGTAAGGGATTGCACTATTGCTGCCGTGAACAAAGACATGGATATAGCGAGAATTCAAGCCTTCGCCCAGAAAATGGAAGATCAAAGGCAGAGACGAAGGGTACATGAATTTGAAAGGGGACAGTCCAAACGGGCTAGAACTATGGGACCACCTATGATGTCCCAAGGAGGATCTAGGCCTCGCATGTTTCCTAGACCACCTAGACCGTCGTTCTCCTATTCCACAGGGGGTGCTCACTCACAGTTTAAGGGTCTAAGGGTGGTCCGTCTGGGCAGAGTAGAGGAGTTCACGGATAACAGGCGGCAGGTTTTCCTCGTCAGCAGTGTCAGTACTGCTGGCGTATTCATATAGGTACATGCAGAGTGGGGACAAATGCTTGTTTCTGGTGCGGCATGACAGGACACATGATGAGAGAGTGTCCCTAGAGGAGCATGAGTGGTATGGCACGATCGACAGGATTGGCCGTTGCATCATCAGCATCGGTTCCTTCACTTTGCCGAGGTGTGCAGTCTGTTGGCCGTGGTAGGGGTGCCAGATGAGTAGCCAGTACTAGTGGGGTTCAGAATTGCACTTATACGTTAGTGGACCGACAGAATTCAGAGGCTTCCCCTGATGTTGTCACAGGTACATTATCCATATTTTCATATAATGTATATGCATTGATTGACCCCGGTTCTATATTTTCCTATGTTACTCCGTTGGTTGCTGCGAAATTTACAAAGGCACCAGAATTATTTATTAAATCAATTGAAGTGTCTACACCGGTCGGTGAGTATATTGTTGGAAAAAGAGTATATCATAACTGTATGGTAACAGTGTGTGGTCATGATACGTTGGCAGATCTCATTGAATTAGACATGGTGGATTTTGATGTGATCATGGGAATGGATTAGTTGGCCTCTTGTTATGCTACGGTAGATTGTCGGGCGAAGAAGGTGCAATTTTGTTTTACGCAAGAAAATGTTCTTGAATGGCAGGGTAATGTAGGGGCACCACGAGGAAGATTTATTTCCTATTTGAAAGATAGAAAAATGATTGTTAAGGGTTATATATGTCATCTGGTACGGGTGAAAGATACTGAAGTGGAACCACTAACTCCGCAGTCGGTTCCAGTGGTCAATGAATTTCTAGTTGTATTTCCAGAGGATCTTCCAGGCTTACCCCCAGAACGGGAAGTAAAATTTGGCATTGACGTGATTCCAGGCACACAGCCTATTTCTATTCCTCCATATAGAATGGCTTCAGCAGAATTGCGTGAATTGAAGGAGCAATTGAAAGATTTGCTGGACAAAGTCTTCATTAGGCCTAGTATGTCCTCGTGGGGTGCGCCGATATTATTTGTAAGGAAGAAAGATGGCACGTTGAGAATGTGCATCGACTATCGGCAATTGAATAAGGTAACGATCAAGAACAAATATCCCCTCCCTCAAATTGATGATTTGTTTGATCAGTTATAGGGTGCCAAGTGTTTTTCAAAGATTGATTTGAGGTCGGGTTACCATCAAGTCAGATTTAGAGAAGAGGATGTGCCCAAGACAGCTTTCCGAATACGGTATGGTCATTATGTATTTTTAGTTATGTCGTTTGGACTAACAAATGCACCAACTGTATTCATGGATTTGATGAATAGGGTGTTTAAGCCATTTCTGGACGTTTTTGTCACGGTGTTTATAGATGACATCCTAGCTTATTCCAGAACACCAGAGGACCATGGTAATCACTTACGGCAGGTGTTACAGATTCTCCGTGAGCGTAAGTTGTATGCCAAGTTCTCTAAGTGTGAGTTTTGGTTAAAATCAGTTGCATTCTTGGGCCACATTGTATTAGATGAAGGTATACAGGTTGATACACAAAAGATCAAAGCAGTGAAAAATTGGCCAAGACCTACGACACCCACAGAAATTCATAGTTTTATTGGATTGGCAGGTTATTACAGAAGATTTGTGGAAGGTTTTTCCTCTATTGCTGCACCGTTAACAAAGCTTACACATAAGGCATTAAAATTTTAGTGGAATGATGCGTGCGAGAAAAGTTTCCAAAGGTTGAAAGATAAATTAACTTTCACAGCAGTTTTAGTGCTTCCTGAAGGTACCGAAGGTTATGTAGTGTATTGTGATGCTTCTGGGGTTGGCCTCGGATACGTATTGATGCAACACGGTAATGTCATAGCATATGCCTCACGACAGTTGTGGCCACACGAGAAAAATTATCCCACACATGATCTTGAAATAGCAGCAGTGGTCTTTGCTTTAAAGATATGGCGTCATTATTTATATGGAGTTCATGTTGATATCTATACGGATCACAAAAGTTTGCAATATCTCTTTAAGCAGAAGGAACTCAATTTGAGGCAGCGAAGGTGGTTAGAGCTCTTAAAAGACTATGATATTGATATTCTTTATCATCCAGGCAAAACAAATGTAGCAGCTGATGCATTGAGCCGCAAGGCAGTAGAAAGCACCAGTGGCCAGTTGACTAAAAAACAAGAGATACACAAAGATCTACATCAACTAGCCAGCTTGGGAGTTCAACTTATTGAATCTCAAGATGAAAGGGTTATTGTACAAAATGCAGCAGAATCCTCCTTAATAGCTGAAGTGAAAGAGAAGCAGTTTACGGATTCTATTTTATTACAGCTAAAGGAGAATGTACAGCAGAATTTGACCAAGGCATTTGATCTTACACAAGAAGGGGTACTTCAATGTCAAGGGAGATTATGTGTACCGGACGTAGATGAGTTTAGGACACGCATTATGACAGAGGCGCATCATTCGCGCTATTCTATTCATCCGGGTGCTACTAAAATGTACCATGAATTGAAAGAAGTATATTGGTGGGGAAATATGAAAAAGAACATTGCAGAATTTGTCGCGCAATGCCCAAATTGTCAACAAGTGAAAGTGAAACATCAAAAATCGGGAGGTTACATGCAATGTATCATTCTTCCAGTCCGAAAATGGGAGATGATTAATATGGATTTCATTACAGGTTTTCCTCGTACATTGCGAAAGTTTGATTCTATATGGGTCATAGTGGACAAGCTTACCAAATCAGCACACTTTCTACCAGTTAAGACCACCTATACTGCTGAGGATTATGCGAAGTTGTATGTGAAAGAGATAGTACGATTGCATGGTATTCCACTTTCCATTATATCAGACAGAGGAGCACAGTTCACAACACACTTTTGGAGATCTTTTCAGTAGATTTTGGGTACACAGGTGAATTTGAGTACAACTTTCCATCCTCAGACCGATGGACAAGCAGAACATACTATTTAGACACTTGAAGATATGCTACGAGCATGTGCGTTAGATTTTCAAGGCAGTTGGGATGAAAATTTGACTCTTATTGAATTTGCGTATAACAATAGCTATCATTCAAGTATTAAAATGGCACCTTATGAAGCCTTGTACGGAAGAAAATGTAGATCGCCAATTGGATGGTTTGAAGCGGGTGAAACTGCTTTACTTGGGCCAGATATTGTTCATCAGGCTATGGAGAAAGTTAAAGTGATCCAACAGTAGTTACAAACGGCTCAAAGTCGTCACAAGTCATAAACCGATGTTAGAAGAAGAGGGCCCCATAGGTGATTGGGTGTTTTTAAAAGTGTCACCGATGAAAGGGGTAATGCGGTTCGGAAAGAAAGGGAAATTGAGTCCGCGTTACATAGGCCCATATGAAATCATTAGAAGATTTGGGCAAGTTGCGTATGAGTTGGCACTACCCCAGGAACTTTCTTCAGTCCATCCGATATTTCATGTTTCGATGCTTCAAAAATGCATAGGAGATCCATCTCGTATTGTTCCCGTAGAGGATGTTCAAGTTACGGAGGATCTTACTTATGAAGAGGTACCCATTGCTATTCTAGATCTACAAGTAAAGAGATTGAGGAATAAAGATGTCGCATACGTAAGAGCCCTTTGGAGAAATCAACAAGTAGAGGAGATCACATGGGAAGCGGAAGAAATGATGAAATCCAAGTATCCCCATCTATTTCAAATGGATGAAGAAGTTCACAGTGCGGAGGTGGAACAATAACAAGTAAGTATTTAATAGCATTGTGTGTATGTGTATACGTATGTTAAAGTAAAGATGCATTTGTTGTATATAAGACGATGTTGTTAACATTCGAGGACAAATGTTTCTAAGGGGGGAAGAATGTAAAACCCCATACTTTTCTAACCTCACTTGATACCTTGGGGTCATATCCACCTAGGTGTTGAGATGCCATGAGTGTGTGTTTTACAGTGTCATTATTGAAACATTTGATATCAGACCTAATATGTGCGATTAGACCTTCGTAGGAGGTGTTTTGTGATTTCGTGGAGCATTTGGGTAATACCCCGTACACATTCTAACCTCATTTTGTGACTTGGAGTCATGTTTATTTGATGATTAAGATCACCAAGTAAGTATTTTGTAGTGTTTTAATAAGGTATTGGATGATATGCTAGTATTTGCAAAAGAGGGAAAAAATTCAGCAAGGTACGAAAACTTGCGCCACTGCCCTGTTTCAGGGGTGTGTGGCGCAAGCCTTCAGGTTCAGAGAATATTGTAGTGATATTATGGAATTATTTCAAAATGAGATATATGGTGAATTATACATGAAATTTGATGGGCTAAGCTACATGTCCAATTGGGCCCAAAATTAGGGCCCAAAATGGAATAAAAGACATGGCCCAAAGGGCAAAATGACCTATTCTTCCACTTTGACCAAGCAACCATTGCATTTAATGCAAGGAAATGGATAAGGATGACTTTAGAACTATATAAGGGTCCCAAAAATCAGATTTTTATTCTTAAACACACACAACACATTTTGAGAATTACAAGACATTTTCTTTTGGTTCTCTCAAACCCTAAGAACCCTAAGCCCTTTTCTTTGGACAAGATCATCCTATTCCAAGCCTTGGTAAGTATTTATTCTCATGGATTAACATATTATATGCATGGTAAAGTATGTATATCGTGATAGTTATGTTGGCAAGGTGGTGAATAGTGTATTTTTGCTTTTGGTGAAAGATGTGCCATCTTTGTGATTTGAATGTTAAAAGAGACTTGATGTCTTAATGAAAGAGCATGGTATGGATAAAATATGAACATGTATGGTGTGATTTTCTTATTAAACTTGTTATTTTTCTAAAAGTGTAAATTGTGAGAATTTGGCCGATATGTGCTATGAGGTGTATTAAGGTAATTTGATGGATTATTTATGATGTGATATGGATAAGAAAGTGTGAAGGAGAAGTGTTGTGGTGAAATGTATTGATTCTCATGTATTGGTAAATGTATGGCATATTGGGGGATTTTTGGGATAATAATTTCATCAATTGTTTTGTCAAAGGGAAATGGCATGTTTAAAGGCAAACATGTAACTCATTGATGTTATATGCATTCGTAGAGTAGTTGATGGTTACTGTGAATACCATTATATATTTGTGTTGTAGAGTGACACATAAATAAGGAGTAGGACTATTGTATGCACCTCTAGGATTATATATTCGTATTGTGAATACAAGGTATGTAAGGTTACTCTGTCCGTATCTTTCTGCGGCAAATAGTATTCACATTGACATTACGCTTATCCCATCCCAAAATGTACTAAGGTATTCTATATTCGGTTATCAATGGTCATTATCATATATTTCCTACTCATTGATCAATTGTGAATCTCATGTCTCATATTCATGAATAATGTTCCAAAAGCTCAACAATGTTATGTTCCAAAGTTTCAATAGTGGTTATACTCATATATCTTGTTCATTGATTATTGTCTAATGGTTCTAATGGTGATATGTTTCCATTAAGGTTGTGTTTCTAACAATGTTTATTCACATGTGCCTCACTCATTGGTTAATGATCCAAAGCTTCAAGTAAAGTTGTGACTATCATGGTATCAATCTCAAAGTAAAGATTAAAGTAATGCATATGTGGTCAATGATCAAGTATGGGTGGCAGATTTGGGGGCAAGAATGCCTAGCTTAAGCCGATCCCGAGGTTGTTGGATCAGGGGGCAGTCCTGGAGGAATAAGCCTAGCTCAGACCGATCCTTACAGGGGGAAGCTCTAGGGGTAATAACCTAGCTCTAGCCGAACCTAAAATGTTGTATGGGTGGAAGCTCTAGAGGTACTAACCTAGCTCGAGCCGATCCCGATATATACATTGATTCATAGGGTGGCAGCTCTAGGGGCATAAGCCTAGCTCGAGCCGATCCCAACATAACGCTATGTTATGATTAAAACCCACTGTTCAGTCGGGGCCCGGGTATCACAGGTCAAAGGCAAAGATGAATAATCATGGAAGTAAAGATACAAAGAATGTAATGAAAGCAACATACATGGTTTCCACAGTACAGAATAGTGACTCATCTACATTGTGACTTATCTATATTGGTTATGCATTTGAACTTGAATTCTTGACATATTTTCATATCTTACAAGTTTCATATGGCCTTACATACTCAGTACATTTTTCGTACTGACCCCTCTTGGGGAATTTACCTTACTTGCTGCAGGCGCAGGTACTAGTAGGCCTCCACAGTAGGTTTCCAGTGTTGCATATCTTTGGTGAGCTCCAGTTAGTTTGAGCCTTCTCCGAGTCACAGTTGTACATATGTTTTGGTGTTGTGCATGTTGTATAAAGCGGGGACTTGTCCCGACTTTTAGTTCATTTTGGTCAATCATTTGTTAGAGGCTTTTGTAGACGGATGTGGGTGTATAAATGTAAAAGGTATATGTCGTGTTTGACTTGGTGGCCTCAACGGTCAAGTTTCGCATATGTATATATATATCATGTTCCATGAATTCCATTGTTGGTATCTATAGCTAATATGTTATTATGGGTTCTTATGGCATGCATATGATTGAATGGAGACAAAGCTTGGTTCTCTCGGGCCTTGTCGGCTACGAGTGACAATCCTTCCCAATGGGATTTGGGGCGTGATTGGTTCTCTCGAGCCTTGTCGGCTACGAGTGGCCATCCGTCCCGATGGGATTCGGGGCATGACACTTCTATGCCCTAGGAAGTATCTTTTCATTTAATGTTATCTTTGACCAATCCCTTCTTTACTACTATATAAAAGGGTCTTTGTTTATTCATGAAAATCAGTTTTTGAAGAATATTGATATATTGAGAGCTCTTTTTTGAACCTTTGTGGCAGATTACTTTGAGATTTATCTTTCAACCTAACTAGTTCATAGTTTAAGGTAGTAAGATAGCTTCGTTGTTTGATATCTTTGGTTACTTCTTGCTATTCTTAGAAGGCGATTAGTACTCTTACTAATTATTATCAAATGTTACTCACGATGCAGTCAAGATCCGTACTTGATTAATTTCTCAAGTATAGGCGTTTGGTTCATCTATAACCAATTCATTGTTAATTGGATCTTGTCAAATCTCTATATTTTTAATTCTTGTTAGTATATTCAGTTTGTTTCTTAGTTTTACTTCCACATTTATTTTAAGTTAATACTCTAGTTTTAGGATCCCCAACCTCTGTGTTATCAAGTGGTATCAAAGCGGTTCTATCAAGATTTCCTTCTTGATAATTTTGGAAATTTCTTGAACAAAAAGAGCAAAAGATTTTTTTTTTAAAAATACCTTAGCAGTGAATAGTTTTAAAAAAAAAGTAGAAAAAATATACTTTCATAGAGAATAGTAACATTGAAAAAAAAATAATTATTGCTCTTCAAGGAATTTTCTTCATCTAATTGTTTCTAAAAAGGATGTTTTGATAGAATACAAGAAGAGGGGATCCTAGATCTTTTATCTTGTTCTAAAATCCTTTCCTTTTGTTCGAGACTTGTTTCAACTAAATCCTATTCTTTCTAGAGTTGGTTCTTCACTTTTTTTTATGCCCCAAAATTCCTTATTTTGCTACTAAGGGCTTGATACGAGTTAGGTTTAATTATAAATCTACAAAGTATTTTCCCAAAGGTTATTTAAAAGGAAAATGGCAAGAGTGGGTGACAATAATTGAGGGAAAAAATACCAAAGTTTGAGCGATACACCATTTTCTTTAAGATGTCTAATATAGGTGGTAGTGAAGATGAAGGGAGGAATGCTCAAAATGTTGAAATCCGAGGAGGAAATGATTTCACTTTTCAAGCTATGTACCAACACTTTGAAAAAATGAACTTGTAATTCCAAGAGCTAAGGGATACCATTACTGGACAAAATGAGGCAATAGCTGAACTAAGGAGGGGAAATCAACCGTCGTACTACCCCAAAATAACCCTAGGCCTCATAAGAGAAGAAATATACCCCATGCCCCTATTGGAAATCCTATAAATGATTTTGCTGATGATCTTGATGTAGATCTAGATAGGATATGGAGAGATAGGAGGGAATAATAAGGTAGATTGAAAGATTACAACATTAACAACATAAAGATGAAGATACCATCTTTTAAAGTCACAAGAGATCCAGATTTGTATCTTGATTGGGAGCGAAGAGTTGAAGCCATGTTTTACTGTCATAACTATTCAGAAGGTAAGAAGGTTAAACTTGATGTTGTTGAATTTCCTGACTATGCTTATATTTGTTGGAAAAAGCTTACAAGGGACAGACAAAAAGATTGAGAACCACCCATTGCTACCTGGGCTGAGATGAAGAGAGTCATGAAATAGAGGTTCGTGCCTTCCAACTTTCAAAGAGATCTACAACAACGTCTTCAATCATTAGATCAAGGAACCATGACTGTTGATGAATACTTTAAGGCTATGGATATAGCTATGATCCAAGCTAATTGCATGAAAGTGAAGAAACTACTATGGCTAGATTTCTTAATGGTTTTAATAGACAAATAACTGATGTAGTAGAGATACAACCATATATAACTTTGGATGAGTTAGTAGATTTGGCTATAAAAGTTAGACAAAAAAATAAAAGAAGGTAGCAGGCTAGCTCATGGAGGAATCGGCCAAACACTAATCCCAAGAAGCCATGGTCAAAAGAAGAAATGTCTTCTAAACCTCAACAAGAAAAGGGCAAAGGTAAAGTAGATGACAAAGAGGGAGGTAAATTTTTTGTTTCCTAAGTCATCTAAACCTTCCAGTTCCATTTAATGTCATAAATTTCATGGGAGATGACATATCATGCATGAATGTCCGACTAGAAGAACCATTATCATGAGAGAAGATGGAAAATATAAGAATAAAATGAGTGAGGATGGGAAAGAAGAGGTAGGAATGAGTGAAGATGATGTACAACAACCTAATGATGGTTTTATTAGGGTAGCTAAAAAGATCCTTGATGTATAATATGAGAGTGAAAAAATTGAGAAAGAGGAAGATGGTAAAGGTGAGAATGAAAATATTGTAGAACTTTCTTTTAATAATGGTTTGATTGGGGTAGTTATAAGGCTTATGAATATCAATTTGGGAATCAATAGTGATGAACAAAGGGAGAATATATTCCATACTAGGTGTGGGATAAAGGGGAGAACTTCTTCTATGATTATTGATAGTGGTAATTGTGATAATGTGATGAGTTCACACTTGGTAGATATGTTAGGGCCTGCATGCATGAAACACCCTAAGCCTTATAGACTCCAATGGTTAAATGATAGTGGTAACTGAAAGTCAACAAACAATGCATGATTTCATTCAATGTTAGAAGGTATGAGGATGAAACTCTTTGTGATGTGATTCTTATGCAAGCTTGTCATATCTTGCTTGGTCGTCTGTGGTAGTTTGATAGGCATACTTTTCATGATTGAAGACAAAATAGATATTTACTTGAGTTTAATGGCAAGAAGTATACTCTTGCACCTTTAAATCTTTCTCAAGTGTTTAAACATAAAAAGAGTTTGAGTGAATTAAAGGGAAAACAAAGGGGAGAGAAAACAAGTGATCTTGAGGGAGAATAAAAAAATTCTAGCCAAGATTTAGAAAAAAGAGAGATGGCCAAGAGAGAGAAAAAAAGGATTTGAGTGGAAAAAAAGAGACCTTTGGTGAGAGGAAAGAGGCTAAGGAAAAGAAAAAAGAGAGCCTCTATATAAAAACAAAAGAGTGTTTGAGTGCAAGGAAAAAGGGGCTGCCCATAATACTACTTACTTACAAAGAAGTCTTGATTAATTCTGAGCTACTAACTTCTTCTTTGCCAAGTAGTGTTACTTCTCTTTTGCAAGATTTTGATGATATCTTTCCTAATGATATTCCGAAGGGTCTAACACCTTTGCATGGTATTGATCACCAAATCAACTTTGTGCCTGGAGCATAAATTCCAAATAAGCCTACTTATAGGAGCAATCCTGAAGGGACAAAGAAATTGCAGAGGCAAGTTGAGCAATTACTTAAAAAAAGGGACAACGAAATTGCAAAGGCAAGTTGAAGAATTACATAAAAAGGGGTTTGTACAAGAGAGCATGAGTCCTTGCTTTGTTCCTATTCTATTGGTGCCCAAAAAGGATGGATCTTGGAGGATGTGTGTGGATTATCGAGCTATCAACAAGATCACGATAAAGTATCATCATCCTATTGCTCATCTTGATGACAAGTTGGACCAATTGTATGAGTTTAAATTTTTTTTCAAAAATTGATCTAAAAAGTGGTTACCGTTAAATTCGAATGAATCTTGAAAATGAGTGGAAAACTACTTTTAAGGCCAAATATGGGCTTTATGAGTGTTTAGTTATGCCTTTTGGCTTGACTAATGCACCCAGAACTTTCATGAGATTAATGAATCATGTTTTTAAGGATTTTCATGGAAAATTTGTGGTGGTTTATTTTGATGATATCTTGATCTTTTCTAAGAATCTGGATGAGCATGTTGAACACCTAAAACAAGTTTTTGAAGTTCTTAAAAAACAACAATTGTTTGCTAATCTCAAAAAGTGTACCTTTTGTGTGGATAGTGTTGTATTCTTGGGTTTTGTAGTTAGTTCTAAGGGAGTTAAAGTTGATAAAGAGAAAATAAAGGCAATTATAGAATGACCTAAACCTAAGAGTGTAACTGAGCTTATAAGTTTTCATGGGGTTGCTAGATTTTATAGGAGATTTGTTAGAGATTTTAGCACCATTGCTGCTCTTTTGACTGAAGTTATTAAGAAGGGCAAGGTTTTCACATGGGGAAAATAAAAAGATGTTGCTTTAAAATTATTGAAAGAAAAATTGTGTTTTGCGCCTTTTTTACAATTACCTAATTTTGTTAAGTTTTTTTAGGTTGAATGTGATGCCTCCGGAAGAGAAATAGGTGTTGTTTTAATATAGGATTCCAAGCCCATTGCATAATTTAGTGAAAAGCTGAGTGGAGCTACATTTAACTACTCAACTTATGACAAGGATCTATATGCTTTGGTCAAGGCTTTAGTTACGTGGCAACATTATTTGTGGCCTAGAGAGTTTGTGGTTGAATCCTTGAGGTACTTGAAAAGCCAAGGTAAGATTAATCGTAGGTTTGAAAAATGGGTTAAATTCATTGAAACTTTCCCATATGTGATTTCTTATAAGCAAGGAAAAAATAATGTGGTTGCTGATGCACTTTCAAGAAGGTATGTCCTTTTCTCTACTCTCACTTCTAAATTGATGGGTTTTGATCAAATCAAGGACCTTTATGTTAATGATTCTAATTTTGGAAAAGTTTTTGCAGAATGTAAGATGGGTCCTTATGAGAGGTTTGATTTTCAAGATGGATTCCTTCTTAAGGAAAATAAGTTCTGTATTCCTAATTGATCTTTGCGTGTATTATTTTTTAGGGAAGCACGCTGTGATAGACTCATGGGACACTTTGGAGTTCCCAAAACATTAGATATACTTGTTGAACATTTCTTTTGGCCTGGCATGTGAAAGGATGTTGAGAAAGTGTGCCCCCAATGTCTTGAATGTAACAGGCCAAATCAAAAGTGTTACCACATGGTCTTTACACTTGTTTACCTGTTCCTACTTCCCTTATGATTGATATTTCCATAGATTTTGTGTTAGGACTGCCTAGAACTAAACATGGCTTGATAATATATTTATAGTGGTAGATTATAATGATCCTCTCGGTCATTTCCTTTGTTTTCATGCATTTTGGTCATTTAGAGAATTCCTACAGCTACCCCAGGTTATATATGACTTGCTGGGACTAACAGTTTGGTTACCGGGTAGTTCTTTTGTTTTTTAGAGCTATTTCCCTGTTTAGGAGATTTTGAAGTTAAAAAATGGGTCTTGGGCCTAAACCTCAGGTAAATGGCCTCAGATACTATTTTTGATAGTCTCAACAGCCCTGGAACATCGATTTTAGGCTGAGAGGACCCTTCGTCTAGGTCCCGAGGCTTCCAGACTTATTTTGGAATATAGGGTGGAATTTGGCAAAAATGACTCATTAGGGGTGGGCCCCAATTTTTATCAAATTGACCTCAGATGGAAATTTTGATGGCTCCGTTGAGTCTGGAAAGTCAAATTTGGTAGGGTAGCATAGTTCATTTGCGCATACGGGATTCTGAACTAATCCCGAGCACCCGATCAAAGTTTGTTGGGTTTGGCTAACTTGGCTGGTGCAACCACTTAAGTAGCCAGGGGACCACATTAGTGGCCCTGGACCACTTTAGCGAAGCTGACCAGCCTTGGCCTGGCCGCTTTAGCGGCCACTAGGGTGCTTTAGTGGTAGCCAATTAAGCTGCCCTTGGGCGCTTTAGCAGGCCTAGTCGGTTGGGGCTGGGCCGCTTTAGCAACCCCTTTGGTGCTTTAGTGATCATATGGCCGCTAATGTGACCATTGCTATCATTTTATCTATAAAACCCATTTCATTTTCAGCCTTTTCCAAAGTTAAAAACCTCCATTGTTGATCATCCTAGCTTCAATTTTGGTGTGGGAATTAATAATTAAAGTTAATCTTAGCGTTGGAATGGGTTCTTGAGAGCGTGTGCATCGTTAATCCTGTAAGTTTCATCTAAATTCTAGCTTAATTTGCGTACTTAAATTCTTGTTATTTCAATGGTATTGGGGCTATTTTGTGGATTTATTTGGGCTCGAATTTAGCTACAGTTATGTGGCATTGAGCTGCTTGGGACGTTGTGGCGGTGTTAATTTTGTAATTCTACAAGTGGGCCCCAAATAGGATTTTTATTCCGATCTCTAACCCAAAGCTCTTATACATAATATAGGTATTATTCCTCTCGTCTTGACGTATATACTATTTTTTTGATAGCTTCTCAAAAGGGGAAAACTCTAGTTTAGTGGATTTGGCACGCATTCGGCAGTTTCCTGGTAGGCTGGGCTTATCCTTTCTCTAGATTGAGCTTTCATATGGTATAAGTGTACTGTTATGCTAGTTTTGGGTCTATAGTTGTAGTCCAACCATTGTTTTAGTATTTTTATGCTAATTTAGCAGTTAGGGCCCTATTTTGGTAGATTTCACGCCCGTTATCCCATAGAATGGCATAGTATCACCTTATAGGGCTAGGTTAGTGCTTTTAGTACCTTGAGTTGGAAATAGGAAGCCTTAGATTAGACTAGGCTAAGTTTCGACCCTGATTTAGTTTTCAGGACCCTATACTGTGTCCTGCTTCCCTTTAGAGCTAATGTGCTTGGCGTTAGATTCCTTTAGGCTTACTTAATCTCTTGACTACTCTTGTTAGGCTATCACTTTGGGATGATTCAACCTAGACTGGATTTTTGGATTAACTTTTAGTCCTTTGCCCCGGGTAGGGTAATATCTAGGCTGGAACGCCCTTCCTTAGCATAGTAATTGGTGACTCGCCTTGCCTTAGTAGACCTATCCACCAGAGTCTAGATATCTATGATCTTAGGGCATAGATTTAGGCTTAGGAGCCCCAAAATTCTTCCCTTTGGCTAGTTACGCTTATATCAGTATAGATGTATTACTGTTCCGGTCTGGGACAGACGTATTCCTTATTCCTTCTATTGGTTATACATTCTGGCACAGTTTTGGCACCAGTTTACAATTGAGATTGGGTACGTATGAGATCATTGGCTTCTGATAACTATGAGATCTGGTTTAAGTTTGGCATCTGATTATAATGCGATCTGGGTGTTCTGAAGAGTGATTATGATTGCTCTGGGAGCTTTGGCAGTTGTACGGGGATTTGTTCTTCGTTATTTATGTGGCCTCTTTTTACTAAACTACTATTTCTAGTTTGAATCCAGTGTATGAGCTTTTGTTATTATCCACTATTATCGGTTCGAGCCCCCGGTGTCTGGCCTCTCATTACTACCCATTAGTACCAGTTCAAGCCCAGTGCACAGCTGGATGGTTACTATGGTTACTTGGGACTGGTTCTATTATGGATTATTTATGCTTTTCTTTTACTTATGTCTTGTGTGTTCTACCAGCTCATGGGGGCACGATCGGGTTAATTGTTTTCTTTCGTGTCCCTTCTAGGCTTATGGGGGGCCCAATTAGGTTATGTTTGACTTGCGTCTTTACTTATTGCATATTTATTTTCTTGTATCACTTTTACTTATTCCTTATCTCATTTGCACAACTCGGTAGCTATTTACTTTTCTGCCCCTATTTACTGTTGACTTAGATATTACTCTCGCATTTTAGTTATACTTTTATTATATTTGAGCTCAATCGGCCAATGATGCCTATTGAGCACCCATTTCTTTGGTACTTATACTGCACTTTTGTATCTTTTCCTTGATGCAGATTCGAGTACTAGCCGCCGGCTTTGAAGTGATTCCTCTATTCCAGTACTGATCCGGAGTAGGGTGAGCTTGCTATCTTCCGAGGCTGATCCTTCTCCATCTATTCAAGTATAGTCTATTGTTTTCGAGACTACTTTATATATATTATGTATATTTTGGATTATGTCTAGTACTCTGGTTGTCTTTTTAGTAGTGGCTATAGTACTGACCTTACCACATCTTGGGGAGGGTTTATCTTATATATCTTGTCCTTTTCCTTCTCCTGTATGGTATATTATGTATATATTGCTTCACTTCCACCTATACTTCTATTATTGTTTGTTTTCCTTCTCGTTTCTTTTCATCTTCTGCCCATTAGCCCGTTACTTATTGTTCTGGGCTATGGCTTGGCTTACTTGCTGGTGGGTTGAAGTAGGTTCCATTATGACCTGAGTAATTAGGTCGTGACTAATTAGTATTAGAGCATAGGTTTTACCTATATCGTTGGTACGAGAGCCAATGTTTAGTAAAGTCCCGTGAGTCGGTATGAAAACGTTTGTATCCCATTTTTGGGAGGCTACCGAACATCTTTAGAAAAATCTCATCATTTAGTTCACTTTCATGCATTGTGTTGGTATTAGTTTCTAAATATTGATTTGTTTCACTCTTTCATAAATGGCTAGGATGCGGGGTGCGGTAGCTGAGGATCAGGACCCCAAACCGACTGCTAGAGCTCTAGTTAGGGGCAGAGATCGACCCCGAGGTCGAGGGAAGGCTAGAGAAGCAACCCTAATTTGAGATCAGGCTAGGGAACTATTACCAGACCTTATTATAGCTCCTAAGCTTGAGATACCTCCAGAGATTTCGCTGCCATAAAAGTAGGTAGGCTAGGGGTCAACCCATGTCCCACCTGAGTTTATATCTTCTTCAGTTCTCTGGGATGGTTGGTACAGTTGTTGGGACTAGTTGGTGGTCAGCCAACCGATAAAGCTCAGCTAGCAACTCAGGGTGGTATTGAGTTAGGGGCGCAACCTATAGCTGCGGCTCCCTGAGCAGAGTGTCTGCCAGCACCTGTAGTTTCACAGTTGGTAGCAGCCCAGCCAGTTATGTATGCGGAAGAGCAGAAGATGCTGGGTTAATTTTTGATATTGACTCCCCCCCAGGTTTGCTGGGACCCCAGGAAAGGATGCTTAATGAGTTCTTGTCCAGTTTTAAGGAGAAGTTATAGAATTTGGGGTTGGTTGAGTCGCACGGAGTGGATTTTGTTACCTATCAGCTAGATACAGTAGTGATGAGGTGGTGGAGAGGTTATCTTGATTCCAGGCAAGCTGGATCTCCACCTATGACTTAGACTCAGTTCTCCAAGGCTTTCTTGGGGAAGTATATGTCGCTCAGCATATGCGAGCGCCTGAGAGATGAGTTTTCTGCCTTGAGATAAGGTTCTATATTTGTGGCCAAGTATTAGGTGAGATTTCACGGGTTAGCCAGACATGACACTATGATTCTGCCTGATAAGTATGAGCAGATTTGATGCTTTGTTAAGGGTTTGAGATTATCACTGTGCAGGGCTACTCAGAGTTTGGCAACTTTATAAAAGTCTATTTTCAAGATTGTAGATCATATTTATTCTATAAAGGAGATGGATTGTGAGGCCCAAGGGGCAGCAATAAGAGACCTCGATATTAGGGCAATTTTAGTGGGAGCCATAATGGCTCACAGTTCAGAGGCCAAGGGTTTCATGGTAGGTACCTCGAGCAATAGCCTTATATGCACCAGGGTTAGTCAAGTAGTCCGGTTTAGGTAGCACTTTAGATATCAGATGGAGGTCAGCCCGGTTATAGTGGTTCTTGTGGTCAGATAGTAGCCAACCTCAAAAGGGTGTTCAGTCAGGGTCGTCACATCGAGGTTCTCATTTTAGATCAACCATACCTTCTAGACAGAGCAGACTACCAAGGGTATGTTATGATTGTGGGGTTGTTGGTAACTTTGCTCGTGAGTGTCCCCAGCGTGGGATGGTTAAGCCTGCAGTTTAGAGCACTCAGCCGATCAAATCAGTGCCACCGTCGGTTAGGGGTGGTGTACAGGGTTGAAGAGGTGGTCCCTAGGGTTCTCGAGGTTGTCCTTATAGAGGTAGAACATGTGGTAGGATAGGCACCCAGTTAGGTAGTAGACATGGTCAGTTCTATGCTGTACTAGGTTAGCCAGAGGCTGAGGCTTCAGATACTGTGATCACAGGTACCATTTCCATATGCCATTGGCCAGCTTTTGCTTTGTTTGATCCCAATTCCACTTTTTCTTATGTTTCTACTTATTATGCATCGTGGATCTCATTTTGTTGGATATGTTAGGTTTTGATGTGATTATGGGCATGGACTAGTTATCCCCCTACCATACTATCTTGGATTGCGTTGCCAAGACTGTTACCTTAGCTATGCCTGGCATACCCCCAGTTATGTGGTAGGGTTCTGTTAGCTGTACGTTGATGGGGATTATCTCTTATGTTCGGGCTAGTAGATTGATATCGAGGGGTTGTGGATCATTACTTGCTTATGTTCAAGATGTTAGTGCTAAGAGTCCTTTGCTTGGCTCTATTTTTATTCTGTGTGAGTTTTCTGATGCATTTCTATTGACCAACTTGGCATTCTTCCTGAGCGAGATATTATGTTTGGTATTGACCACGAGCCTGGCACCTTACCTATTTTTATGGCCCCTTATCATATGGCTCTTGCCAAGCTAAAAGAGCTAAATTCTCAGCTTCAGGATTTTCTGGGTAAAGTTTTATTAGACTAAGTGTTTTACCTTGGGGTTCTCCAATTTTGTTTGTGAAAAATAAAGATGATTATATCCGTATGTGTGATGACTACATGCAATTGAATAAGGTGACAGTGAAGAATAAGTATCCTATGCCTCGAATCAATGATTTATTTGAGCAACTTTAGGGTACGACAGTGTTTTCTAAGATTAATTTGAGGTTTGGTTTCCATTAGTTGAGGATCAGGATTGAAGACATCCCTAAGACAACCTTCAGGACTCGTTACGGCCATTGTGAGTTCCTGGTGATGTCTTTTGGGTTAACTAATGTCCTAGCAACATTTATGGATTTGATGAACTGTGTTTTTATGTTGTATTTAGACTCCTTCATGATAGTGTTCATCGATTATATCTTTGTTTATTCGAGGAGTGGGGTGGAGCACGAGTAACATTTGAGAACTGTGCTCCATATTTTGAGAGATCATAGGCTTTATGCCAAATTTTCAAAGTGCGAGTTTTATCTTGAATCTGTAGCTTTCTTGGGGTATGTGGTGTCTAAGGATGGTATTATGGTGGACCCAGTTGAGATTGAGGCTATTCGTGCTTGGGCTAGGCCTACGTTGCCTACTAAGGCTCACAATTTTATTGGGTTGACACACTACTATAGACGGTTCGTCGAGAGCTTTTCTTCTATTATGGCCCCTATGACTGATTGACCAGGAAGGAGGTTTCATTTCAGTGGTCTGCGAGTTGTGAGGTAAGCTTTCTAAAGCTCAATGACTTGCTCACTTTAGCTCCTATTCTGGCTCTTCCAATTGAAGGCGAGGGTTTTACCATCTATTAGGATGCATTTGGTGTTGGTTTGGGGTGTGTTCTGATACAGCAAGGCCATGTTATTCCATATGCATCGAGGCAGTTGAAGGTGTATGAGCGCAACTACTCCACTCATCATTTGGAGTTGGCTGTGGTAGTTTTAGCACTTAAGATTTGGAGGCACTACTTGAATGGTGTTCCTTGTGAGATCTTCACTGACCACCACAATCTTCAGTATATTATGACCCAGAAGGAGTTTAATTTGAGGTAGCGCAGATGGATTGAGTTGCTAAAGGACTATGATATCACTATTCTATACCATTCGAGCAAGGAAAATGTGGTAGTGGATGCCTTGAGTTGGAAGACAGTGAGTATTGGTTGCTTAGCCTTCATTTCGGTTTTGCAGCGGCCATTGGCTTTGGACATCCAGTCCTTAGCTAACTTAATCGTTCGTTTGGATATTTCTAATCCCATGAGGGTTATTGCTCGTGTTGAGGCCAGATCTACTCTATTGGAGCAGATTCAAAATTATCAATTTGAGGATAACAACCTTGGTAGAATTCTAGATCAGGTGTGAAGAGGTGAGTCCAGGAGGGCTACTTTAGATTCTGAGGGTGTTCTGAGATTTGACGACCGTATTTGTGTTTTGAGGATCAGGGATTTGATTAAGTTGATTCTTAGTGAGGCTCATAGATCTAAGTATTTTATTCACCACGGGACAACTAATATGTATAGGGATTTGAGGCAGCATTACTGGCGGAGTGGTATGCATAGAGATATAGCGGGGTTTGTGGCTCATTACCTTTGTTGTCAGTAGGTAAGGGCCGAGCACTAGAGACTTAGCAGATTACTTTAGTAGCTACCCATTCCCAAGTGGAAATGGGAGCAAGTTACTATAGATTTCAAAGGTGGCTTACCTCTCGCTTCTTATGGTTTTGATAGCATTTGGGTCATCATGGATCGATTGACCAGGTTTGCTTATTTCATCCTCGTTCATATTTTTCTTCAGTGCAGAGAGGTTGGCTCGTATGTGTAACACCCCATACATTTCTGAACCTATAATACTACGTTAACATTTATGGAATTATTTAAACATGAGAGGGTTGGTGAATTATACATTAATTTGTTGGGCTTAAGTAAATCATGTGCCATTGGGCTCAAATGAGGCCCAAAATCATATAAAAGACATGGCCCAAAAAAGGAAATGACCCATTCTTGTGTTTGATCAAGAAAGAATGTATTTAATAAGGATAAGGATGACCATTAAGTACTAGATAAATCAAGGAAAAAATTAGATTTTTATTCACAAAGACACACATGCCATTTCTAGACTTTTCTAAAATATTTCTCTCTACACACAAACACTAAGCCATCACTCTTTTGGCCAAGATCATCATCTTACAAGATTTGGTAAGTATTTATTCTCATGGTTTAGTACATGATATGTTTAATATGGTGTATAAATCATGTTGGTTATGTTGGCAAAGTGTTGGACAGTTTACTATGTGTAAAACAGTCTATTTTTGCAATCGGAAAAGGGTTTTACCTTGTAAACTTGAAAATGGACTTGTGGTCTTGAAGGAACTGAACTTGATGGATTAAATATTAACATGTGATATGTGATTATATCCTTAACTTGTTTTTTCCTTGTGTATAATGTTTGGAATTGTTATTGCAAAATTATGCATGAACTTGGTGGTGTATTGAAAGAAAAATGTGGTTTTGATGATGTTCATGGGTGTGGTGAAACCATGGTTGTTCGTTGGCATCCGAGTTGACCTAAAACATGTAAATATAAGCTTATTGGTGGACATGGACCATTTATTACAAAAAAGGACCCTAAAATGACCCTTGGAGGCTGAAACGGGCATCCGCCCTCGCGTCTGGAGCACCTGCGGGCGCAGATGCCAACGCAAGTGGCTCTGGAAAAGGCTATAGGGGTACCTAAGGCTACATTTCATCCACCTTCGGGCGCAGGTGGCTCCACAACCCAGTCCAGAATTCTGTTTTGTATGTTTTTGTCTCTCTTTGATCCCCGAAGCCTCCTATACCCTTCTTAGATGTAATTATCAACTTATGATACCTATTTAATGACTTTAAGGGGTCTTTTGGAGGCATGTTGGATTATATCAATTATGGATTGTTGTTAATATGTTGTTATGAGGCAATTTGATGGAGTAATTGTGACAGAATGATAATGAGGAAGCGTAAAGGGTAAACGTAGTGTGAAATGTTATTGGTTTATGATGTCTTGGTCAATGTGTGGAATGTTATGGTGTTGTTGGTATGGTAATGCAATGGATTGTATTGTAAAGGGTGAAATAACGGTCATGTAGCTCATTGTCGTCTTGTGCACTTGTAAGGTAACTAGTTGTTAACGTGAGCTCCGTTATGAACTTGTATTGTAGAGTGAAACATAAGGAAGGAGCTGGACTATTGTATTCCCATATAGGATTGTGTATTCATACTTGGAAGTGAAGGTATGTAAGCTTACTCTATACGTATCCTTCTGCAGCACATAGTATTCCCATTGACATTGTACTTTTTCCATTTTGAAATGTTCTAAGATATCTTATTTCCGGTTATCAATTATGGTTCATCACATGTTCCTTATGAATTGATCAATTGTGATTCACATGTCTCATGTGCATTGACTAATGTTCCAAATATCCCATTGTTCTAATAATGTTATGTCTCCAATAATGTTATGTATCTAATTGTATCAATCTCTCAAAAGTAAAGAAATGAAGTAATGCATAGTTGTTGGTTACAAGAGTACGGGTGGTAGCTTTAGAGGCATAAGCCTAGCTCGAGCCGAACCCCAGATTTATTGGATCAGGGGATAGTCCTAGAGGCATAAGCCTAGCTCGGACCAAACCTAACATGGGGTAGCTCTAGAGGTAAGAAACTAGCTCGAGCCGAACCTGATATATTGGTTTATGGGTGGTAGCTCTAGAGGTAATAACCTAGCTCGAGCCGAGTCCTATGTATTGATTTATGGGTGGTAGCTCTAGAGGCATAAGCCTAGCTCGAGCCTATCCCAACATAACATTATGTTATGATAATACCCACTGATCAGTCGGAACCCGGGTACATTGTGACACAAGTGATGATGTATGACTAAAGAAGCAAAGAAAGTAATGAAAGCAATATACATGGTTCCAAACATTCAGAACGATGGTTTATCCATACTGACGATTCTCTTGTATTTGAATTCATTGAAGTCTTATATATCATGCAGTTCCATATGAGCCTTACATACTCAGTACATTCTTCGTACTGACGTCCCTTGGGGGACTTACCTTACTTGTTGCAGGCACAGGTTCTAGTAGACCTCCACAATAGGTTGTCGGTTATTTGCAGATCTTTGGTGAGCTCCAGTTGGTTCGGGGCTTTCAGAGTCATAGTTGTACATTTGTTTTGGCATTGTAAATATTGTATAAAGCGGGGACTTGTTCCGACTTTAAGTTGGTTATGTGTATGCATCTGTTAGAGGCTTTGTAGACGTATGTGGGACTATGACTGAAAAAGATGTATGTCCATTTTGACTTGATTGCCCTAACGGCCAAGTTTCTTATACGTGATATAGTTTCTTATACGTATATATCACATGTTTTCGTGATTTCCGCTATTGGTATATTATATCTCTATACGTGATGGTGATGTTTCTTATGACATGCATATGAATGGACATGAGCAAAGATTGGTTCTCTCGGGCCTTATCAGCTTTGGGTGCCAGTCCGCCCCGTTAGAATTTGGGGCGTGACAAAAGTGGTATCAGAGCAGGTAGTCCTAAGGGTGTTTAAAAAGCCGTGTCTGAGTAGAGTATTGCTTATGGATGTGTTGTGCACCACATTCATAAGTAGGAGGCTACGGGGCATTTAGGAGTTGTTTCTTTTCTTCAATTGTAGATCGTGCAAGAGAGCCAATGTTGTAAGTGGAATCGTATCTGACCATTGGAATTGGTTTTATTGTTTTATAGTAAAATGCCGATGATAAGAAGAGTTAGAGGCAAAGGTAAGCAGGTAGATCTTCTTGCTGGTGAAGGAATGAGTAAATCACCACCTGACCAAGATAGTCAAGGTGGAGCTAACACTGAAATTGCATCGCGGTCTTCTTCTACTTTTCCAGCTCTGGAAGAGCCAAGAGGTAGAGAAGTACCCGCAGAACCGCCAATAAATGCCACTGACCAGGATCTAAGAAATGCAGTACATATGTTTACTCCGTTAGTTGCAGCACAAAGTCAAGGACGAGCTGGTCCAATGACAAATGAGGATGATGCGGCTAGAGTGGCGAGTCGCAGGACACATGACTTTCTGAAACTAGACCCTCCTATATTTACTGGGTCAGATTCAAAAGCAGATCCACAGGACTTTATGGATAAAATCCAGAGGGCTCTAGATGTTATGCACGTGACTGGTGTTGAAACAGTTGATCTTGTGGCCTATAGATTGAAAGGTGAAGCTATATTCTGGTATGAATACTGGAAAAGATCGAGGGTATTGACGCACTTCCGGCTGGTTGGGAAGAATTTAAAATGACATTCCTTGATCATTACCTCCCATATGAGATTCGGGAAGCATGTGCAAACCAGTTTCTAAATCTACGTCAAGGGAATATGAGTGTTAGAGAATATAGTCTTTAGTTTAATTCCTTGCTCGATATGCTCCGAATGTAGTAGCCATAATGAAAGATCGAGTCCATCGATATGTGGACAGATTAGAGCCATATTTGGTAAGGGACTGCACCATTGCTGCCTTGAACAAAGATATGGACATAGCCAGAATACAGGCCTTCGCACAGAAAATGGAAGATCAGAGACAATGAAGGAGGGTACATGAATCTGACAGAGGACAGTCCAAAAGAGCTAGACCTATGGGACAGTCTATGGTGTCCTAAGGAGAATCTAGGCCTTGGATGATTCCTAGACCGCCTAGACTATCATTCTCTTATTCCACAGCAGGCACTTAATCTCAATTCCGAGGGTTTAGAGGTAGTCAATCTGGGCAGAGTAGTGGAATTCACGGATCACAGGCACCAGGATTTTCTCATCAGCAGTGTCAGCACTACGGGCCTACTCATTCAGGTACATGCCGGTTGGGGATGAATGCTTGTTTTTGGTATGGTATGTCGGGGGCGGGCACATGATGAAAGAGTGTCCACAGAGGATCATGGGTGGTATAGCACGACCTATGGGATCAATCGTTGCATCATCATCATCGGTTCCTTTGGTAGGACGAGGTGTGTAGCCTACTAGTCGCGGTAGAGGTGCCAGAGGAGCATCTAGTTCCAGTGGAACCCAGAATCGCACCTATGCTCTAGTGGACCGGCAGAATTCAGAGGCTTCTCCTGATGTCTTCACAGGTACATTATCCATATTTTCGTATAATGTCTATGCATTGATTGATCCAAGTTCTACATTGTCATATGTTACTCTGATGATTGCTGCAAAATTTGAAAGAACACCGGAGTTATTAACTAAGTCAATTGAAGTATCTACACCAGTTGGTGAATATATTGTTGGAAAAAGAGTATATCGTAATTGTGTGGTAACTGTGTGTAGTCATGATACACTGGCCGATCTCATTGAACTAGACATGGTGGATTTTGATGTGATAATTGGAATGGATTGGTTGGCTTCTTGTTATGCCATGGTAGATTGCCGGACCAAGAAGGTACATTTTCATTTTCCACAAGAAAATGGTCTTGAATGGCAGGGTAATGTGAGGGAACCAAGAGGAACATTTATTTCCTATCTGAAAGCAAGGAAAATGATTGCCAAGAGGTACATATGTCACTTAGTACGAGCGAAGGATACTAAAGTGGAACCACTAACTCCTCAGTCGGTTCCAGTGGTCAATGAATTTCTTGATGTATTTGTCACGCCCCGAATCCCATCGAGACATGATTGGCACCCGAAGCCGATATGGCCCGAGAGAACCAACCTTTGCTCATGTACGTTCGTATGCATGTCCTCGTGTGAACCTTATTAAACCTTATGCAACTATGCCAAAAACATGAATCATGGAAACATGTGCTAGATACATATTTAGAAACTTGGCCGTTGGAGCCATTAAGTCAAAACGGACATTTAACTTTCACATTCATAACCCACACATGTATACAAAAGCCTCTAACAGATGCATTTACCAGACCAACTAACAGTCGGGACAAGTCCCCGCTTTAAACCATATTTACAACATCAATATAGCTGTACACCTATGACTTGGAAAGTCCTGAAGCAACTGGGGCTCACCAGAGATCCGCAATGTCAACCTATAAAGAAGGTCTACTAGTGCCTGCACCTGCAATATGTAAGGTAATTCCCCCGAGGGGGTCAGTACGAAGAATGTACTGAATATGTAAGGCTCATAAGAAATTCATCATACATAATAACAACAATAATGGAATCAATATAAGGAAACAGAAATGTGCATAAACTCTCTTTCCGTATGTGGGAAACCATGTATATTACGTTCTTTACTCCTTTTGTCTTCATCTTTTATTCATCTTTATTGTTCTACCCATGCTAGGCTATTCTGTCGCCCCTGGGATGAGATTAACCCATGCTAGGTGCTTTGACCCCTGGGATGAGATTAACCCATGCTAGGTGCTTTGACCCCTGGGATGTTATGTGAACCCATGCTAGGCTTTCGTGTCGCCCCTGGGATATCATTAACCCATGCTAGGCTTATTGCCCCTGGGATGTTATATTAACCCATGCTAGGCTTTCGTGTCGCCCCTGGGATGTACCATCATAACCCATGCTAGGCTTTTATATCGCCCCTGGGATGTATCGGGATCGACCAATGCTAGGCTTTTCTGTCGCCCCTGGGATTCCACCCGTGTTATTGGGATCGACCCATGCTAGGTATTTTAACCCCTGGGATACCACCCATGATTACTTTTTAATTATACACCTCTTACTTCTTTTGTTATTCTTACTTCCATTCTTCAGAGTGATACAATGAGGATCATGACATAGTTGGAATCACACACATATATATATATATATTACTTCTTCACTCTTGCTTCATGAGATTCACATATTCACTTATGAGGAATAGATATATTAGGTTGCACATCACCTCTCTTATCACTCTTATGAGATCTTATAAAATTGGTACTTTTACTTATGAAAGATTTGTACAAATACAATCATCATATTATAGGACTTTGGAGCATGACATGATTGGAAAAATGCTTCTCAAGGATAAATAGATTCTTTTATGTTATTACTCGCTTAAGATTGTTCACTTAGGAATGACAACGTTAAGACATTTTTGGGAACTTCACTTAATGATCAAGAGACAAACGAATCATCATGCGTTTAAGAATAAGACACATATGAATAACAACAAACGTCAACCTGAATTTGAGATACTTCAAACTTCTCGGAATTGAAACAAGTCTAATGTCAATGTGAACAACATGTTGCAGAAGGATGTGGAAAAGGGAACCTTACATACCTTGTATTCGTACTTACGATTACACAATCTTAGACGTGCATACGATAGTCCCGCTCCGTCCTTATGTTTTGTTCTACAACATAAATACATGACGGAACGAACATTAACCACCAATTACCCTATAATGGCATACAACAACAATAAGTCACATGTTTAGCTTTAACATGTCCTTTCCCCCTTAACAAAACCATTGATAAAATCATTATTCCAAAAATCCTCCAATATTCCCAACATTGACCAATACATGATAATCATTACATTCCACCACAACACTTCCCCTTTACACTTTCTTATCCACACCACATCACAAACAATCCATCAATTCACCTTAATACACTTCATAGCACAAATCGGCCAACATCCCACAATTTGCACTTATAAAAAAATAACAAATTAAATAACAACATAACACCATAGACGTTTATATTTTATCCATACCATGATCTTTCATCAAAGGCACAAGTCCAAATTCAAGCTCAAATCCCATGGATCACAAATCTTATACAAAAGCACAAAGTGCCATGTCCAACATTTCAACCATAAACAACATGATATACATATTCTCTCATGCTTATAATATGTTCAAGTACAATATTATTCACTTACCCAAGCTTGAAAGATGATGATCTTGCTCCAAGAAGTGCCTTAGGGTTTTGAAAGCCAAAGAGATGTTCTTGGGAAATTTCTAGAAAAAGATAGAAAAAGCATGTGTGTTTCTCTTCAATAAAAATCAGCATTTTGCCCCTTTATATAGGCCTTGAGTCCATCCTTAAGTCATTAATGTGGCATTCTAGAAGGTCTTGGCAAGAATGGGTCATTTGACCCATTTTGGGCCATGCTTTCATTTCATTTTTGGGCCCTTTTTGGGCCCAATTCACTTAACCCGATAAAATCAATAATTTCTAGTGTTTAAGTCATCTCATAGGTATGACAATAATATTTCCACTCATGCTATTCATATCCATAGCCTCAATCCAAAAACCAAGTGATTCTAGCCACATTTGGCTTATTTTGACTATAGGGTAAAATCGTCATTTTGGCCCTAAATTCATTCTCGAGTAATTTTATCATACCAATGTAATATGTCATTCATTTCATGTATATACTCTTGGTTGTAGAATAAACGTAGCAAAAATTGGCTCGGTACGACCCCGGATACCCTTGGGACTTAGAAATTTCCAACTTTCGAAAAAGTGGAAAACCCAAGGTGGCACGCTCCTGGGCGCGCCAACCCACTGCCTATGGGCTAAAAATTTTAGCCCAGAGCGGCGTGGCACGGTCCCAAACGCGCCCCTCTTTCATTTTTCCCGAAAATTCCATTTCTCAACTTCTCTTCGCGGGTTTGGTTAGATACTTCAAGTCCTATTGTTTAACTCACTTCTTACCCTTATTATACGTTGTTTAGAGGTTTCTTAGACTCATTTTGAACCCCACAAATGTGAAATGGAAATTTCAAGACACTTTCTATGCAAGTTTAACCACATAACAATAGCAAAATTCACTTAGCTCACCAATAGCATTACCAAATGCATACTTATAGCTCTCGATATCTAAGTACATATCATTTAATGGCATCAAGTAGGGTTGGGAATGTACGGGGTGTTACATTCTTCCCCCCTTAGGAACATTCATCCTCGAATGTTAACAATGTCATTTCAATTACAACAAATGCATCTCTACATGAGTATACATACACGCAAGGCTCATGGATACCTACTTGTTATTGGTGTACTTCCACACTTTGAACTTTTTCTTCCCTTTGAAACAAATAAGGGTCGTCGATTTCATCATTTTTCTAGCTTACCATGTGATCTCCTCTACTTGTTGATTTCTTCAAAGGACTTTTACAGAAAGTACGTCTCTCTTTATTAACCTTCACACTTCTCGGTTTAGACTCACCATCTCTATTTTTCCCTAGTGAGGTCCTCCAAACTTTGTTTATTTCCAATGGGAACAATATGAAAAGAAATTCTTATACACTTTCGAGAATTTCACATGACATGTAGTATAGGGTCAATTTTTCCTTCTTTCTGAATTCTGTAATACCTTTAATGAATAACGCTTTGAAGAGTACTTAATTATCTACGCATGCAAATATCTACCATACCATTTCGATATAGACCAACTTTTCTGATAGAAATATTCCATTGACTTAACTAATAACTCCGGTGTTCCATTAGGTTCATAGTAACTAATGGAGTAACATACGATAGAGTAGTTATATATACATCATGAAACTTAGTAATATCCCTAACTACCGGTACCGTCCTCAGGAGTTGGCTCTTCGTTCTGTCGGTCTACTAGAGCAGAGGTACGATTTTGGGCCCCACTGGAACTAGTTGCTCCTCTCATATCTCTACCACGACCCATAGACTGAACGCCTCTGCCTGGGAAAGGAACCGATGCTGATGATACAGCGGTTGATCCCACAGGTCGTGCTATACCACTCGCACCCCTTTGTGGGCATTCTCTCATTATGTGCCCCTCTGTGCCACACCAAAAACAAGCATTTGTCCCCAACCGGCATTCACCTAAATGGTACCTTCCGCAACGCTGACACGGAGGACGAGAAAATCCTACTGTCTGTGAACCCTGCACTCCACTATTCTGTCCAGATGGACCACCTCTAGACCCTCGAAATTTGGAGTGGGCACCCGCTGTGGAATAAGAGAATGAGGGTATAGGCGGTAACATTCGACATCCAGATTCTTCTGGGGACACCATAGACTGCCCTATAGATCTCGCCTTTTTTGCTGGCCCTTCCTCAGATTTCTGTATCCTCTTTCTTTGCCTTTGGTCTTCCATCTTTTGTGCGAAGGCCTGAATCCTCGTTATATCTATATCTCTATTTAGGGCAGCAATAGTACAGTACCGTACCAAATAAGGCTCTAATCTGTCCACATATCGATGTACTCTATCTTCCATCGTGGCCACCACATTTGGAGCGTATCATGCCAAGGAGTTAAACTGCAAACTGTACTCTCTAACACTCATATTTCCTTGACATAAATTTAAAAACTGATCTGCACGAGCCTCACGAATCTCGTAGGGAAGATAATGATCAAGAAATGATATTTTAAATTCTTCCCAATTTGGTGGCATTGCACCAATACCACAAGACTTCTTCCAATCTTCATACCACAATATCGCCTCGCCCTTCAGTCTATAAGCTGCCAACTCAACCGTTTCCACCCCGGACACATGCATAACCTCCAAAGCTCTCTGAATTTGATCCACGAAGTCCTGTGGATCTACTTTCAAGTCTGACCCAGTGAATATAGGAGGGTCCAGTTTCAAGAAATCCTGTGTCCTGCGACTTGCCATTCTAGCCGCATCATCATCATGTGTCATTGTGCCAGCTCGTCCCTGACTTTGTACCGCCACTAACTGTCTCAACATATGTATAGCATTTCTAAGATCTTGGTCAGTGGTATTCATTGGCGGTTCTGCAGGTACTTCTCTACCTCTTGGCTCTTCTGGAGCTGGAAAAGTAGAGGAAGACTGCGATGCAATCTCGGCGTCAGCTCCACCTTGACTCGCTTGGTCAGGTGGTAATCTACTCATTCCTTCTTCAGCAGGCACATCCACCTGCTTCCCTTTACCTCTACCTCCTCTCGTGATTGGCACTTTAACTATACCAAAGAAAAACAATCACCATGATCAGGTCCAATTCAACTTACAACACCGGCTCTATTGCACGATCTAGCATGAAGAAAAGAAACAACATCCTAAATGCCCCATAGCCTCCTGCTCATAAATGTGGTGCATAACACATCCATGAACAAGACTCTACTCGGACACGGCTTTGTAGACACCCTTAGAACGAACTGCTCTGATACCACTTTTGTCACGCCCCGAATCCCATCGAGACATGATTGGCACCCGAAGCCGATATGGCCCGAGAGAACCAACCTTTGCTCATGTACGTTCGTATGCATGTCCTCGTGTGAACCTTATTAAACCTTATGCAACTATGCGGAAAACATGAATCATGGAAACATGTGCTAGATACATATTTAGAAACTTGGCCGTTGGAGCCATTAAGTCAAAACAGACATTTAACTTTCACATTCATAACCCACACATGTATACAAAAGCCTCTAACAGATGCATTTACCAGACCAACTAACAGTCGGGACAACTCCCCGCTTTAAACCATATTTACAACATCAATATAGCTGTACACCTATGACTTGGAAAGTCCCGAAGCAACTGGGGCTCACCAAAGATCCGCAATGTCAACCTATAAAGAAGGTCTACTAGTGCCTGCACCTGCAACATGTAAGGTAATTCCCCCGAGGGGGTCAGTACGAAGAATGTACTGAATATGTAAGGCTCATAAGAAATTCATCATACATAATAACAACAATAATGGAATCAATATAAGGAAACAGAAATGTGCATAAACTCTCTTTCCGTATGTGGGAAACCATGTATATTACGTTCTTTACTCCTTTTGTCTTCATCTTTTATTCATCTTTATTGTTCTACCCATGCTAGGCTATTCTGTCGCCCCTGGGATGAGATTAACCCATGCTAGGTGCTTTGACCCCTGGGATGAGATTAACCCATGCTAGGTGCTTTGACCCCTGGGATGTTATGTGAACCCATGCTAGGCTTTCGTGTCGCCCCTGGGATATCATTAACCCATGCTAGGCTTATCGCCCCTGGGATGTTATATTAACCCATGCTAGGCTTTCGTGTCTCCCCTGGGATGTACCATCATAACCCATGCTAGGCTTTTATATCGCCCCTGGGATGTATCGGGATCGACCAATGCTAGGCTTTTCTGTCGCCCCTGGGATTCCACCCGTGTTATTGGGATCGACCCATGCTAGGTATTTTAACCCCTGGGATACCACCCATGATTACTTCTTAATTATACACCTCTTACTTTTCTTGTTATTCTTACTTCCATTCTTCAGAGTGATACAATGAGGATCATGACATAGTTGGAATCACACACATATATATATATATTACTTCTTCACTCTTACTTCATGAGATTCACATATTCACTTATGAGGAATAGATATATTAGCTTGCACATCACCTCTCTTATCACTCTTATGAGATCTTATAAAATTGGTACTTTTACTTATGAAAGATTTGTACAAATACAATCATCATATTATAGGACTTTGGAGCATGACATGATTGGAAAAATGCTTCTCAAGGATAAATAGATTCTTTTATGTTATTACTCGCTTAAGATTGTTCACTTAGGAATGACAACGTTAAGACATTTTTGGGAACTTCACTTAATGATCAAGAGACAAACGAATCATCATGCGTTTAAGAATAAGACACATATGAATAACAACAAACGTCAACCTGAATTTGAGATACTTCAAACTTCTCAGAATTGAAACAAGTCTAATGTCAATGTGAACAACATGTTGCAGAAGGATGTGGAAAAGGGAACCTTACATACCTTGTATTCGTACTTACGATTACACAATCTTAGATGTGCATACGATAGTCCCGCTCCGTCCTTAAGTTTTGTTCTACAACATAAATACATGACGGAACGAACATTAACCACCAATTACCCTATAATGGCATACAACAACAATAAGTCACATGTTTAGCTTTAACATGTCCTTTCCCCCTTAACAAAACCATTGATAAAATCATTATTCCAAAAATCCTCCAATATTCCCAACATTGACCAATACATGATAATCATTACATTCCACCACAACACTTCCCCTTTACACTTTCTTATCCACACCACATCATAAACAATCCATCAATTCACCTTAATACACTTTATAGCACAAATCGGCCAACATCCCACAATTTGCACTTATAAAAAAATAACAAATTAAATAACAACATAACACCATAGACGTTTATATTTTATCCATACCATGATCTTTCATCAAAGGCACAAGTCCAAATTCAAGCTCAAATCCCATGGATCACAAATTTTATACAAAAGCACAAAGTGCCATGTCCAACATTTCAACCATAAACAACATGATATACATATTCTCTCATGCTTATAATATGTTCAAGTACAATAATATTCACTTACCCAAGCTTGAAAGATGATGATCTTGCTCCAAGAAGTGCCTTAGGGTTTTGAAAGCCAAAGAGATGTTCTTGGGAAATTTCTAGAAAAAGATAGAAAAAGCATGTGTGTTTCTCTTCAATAAAAATCAGCATTTTGCCCCTTTATATAGGCCTTGAGTCCATCCTTAAGTCATTAATGTGGCATTCTAGAAGGTCTTGGCAAGAATGGGTCATTTGACCCATTTTGGGCCATGCTTTCATTTCATTTTTGGGCCCAAACACTTAACCCGATAAAATCAATAATTTCTCATGTTTAAGTCGTCTCATAGGTATGACAATAATATTTCCACTCATGCTATTCATATCCGTAGCCTCAATCCAAAAACCAAGTGATTCTAGCCACGTTTGGCTTATTTTGACTATAGGGGTAAAATCGTCATTTTGTCCCCAAATTCGTTCTCGAGTAATTTTATCATACCAATGTAATATGTCATTCATTTCATGTATATACTCTTGGTTGTAGAATAAACGTAGCAAAAATTGGCTCGGTACGACCCCGGATACCCTTGGGACTTAGAAATTTCCAACTTTCGAAAAAGTGGAAAACCCAAGGTGGCACGCTCCTGGGCGCGCCAACCCACTGACTTTGGGCTAAAAATTGTAGCCCATAGCGGCATGGCACGGTCCCAAATGCGCTCCTCTTTCATTTTTCCCAAAAATTCCATTTTTCGACTTCTCTTCGCGGGTTTGGTTAGATACTTCAAGTCCTATTCTTTAACTCACTTCTTACCCTTATTATACGTTGTTTAGAGGTATTCTTAGCCTCATTTTGAACCCCACAAATGCGCAATGGAAATTTCAATACACTTTCTATGCAAGTTTAACCACATAACAAGAGCAAAATTCACTTAGCTCACCAATAGCATTACCAAATGCATACTTATAGCTCTCGATACCTAAGTACATATCATTTAATGACATCAAGTAGGGCTGGGAATGTACGGGGTGTTACAGTATTTCCAGAGGATCTTACAGGTTAGCCCCAGAATGGGAAGTCGAGTTTGGTATCGATATAAATCCAGGCACTCAGCCTATCTCTATTCCCCCGTATAGAATGGCTCCAGCAGAATTGCATGAATTGAAGGAGCAATTGAAAGACTTGTTAGACAAGGGCTTCATCAGGCCTAGTATGTCCCCGTGGGGTGCACTGGTATTATTTGTACGGAAGAAAAATGGCACATTGAGAATGTGTATTGACTATCGGTAATTGAATAAGGAAACGATCAGGAACAAATATCCCCTCCCTCGAATTGACAATTTGTTTGATCAGTTATAGGGCGCCAAGTGTTTTTCAAAGATTGACTTGAGGTCGGGTTACCATCAAGTCAGAGTTAGAGAAAAAGATGTACCTAATACAGCCTTCCAAACACGGTATGACCATTATGAATTTTTAGTTATGTCATTTGGACTAACAAATGCACCAGTTGTGTTCATGGATTTGATGAATAGGGTGTTTAAGCCATTTCTAGACGTGTTCGTGACGGTATTTATAGATGGCATCCTGGTTTATTCAAAGTCACAAGAGGACCATGCTAAGCACTTACGGCAAGTGTTACAGATTCTTCGTGAGCGTAAGTTGTATACGAAATTCTCTAAATGTGAATTTTGGTTGAATCCATAGCATTCTTGGGTCATATTGTGTCTGATAAAGGAATTCAAGTTGATACGCAGAAGATTGAAGCGGTGAAAAATTGGCCAAAGCCTACGACGCCTACGAAAATTCATAGATTCCTTGGGTTGGCAGGTTATTACCAAAGGTTTGTTGAAGGGTTTTCTTCCATTGCTGTACCCTTAACAAAGCTTACACATAAGGCAGTCAAATTTCAGTGGAATGATACATGTGAGAAAAGTTTCAAAGAACTGAAAAATAGATTGACTTCTACATCGGTATTAGTACTTTCGAAAGGCACCGAAGGTTATGCAGTATATTGTGATGCTTCTGGAGTTGGCCTAGGATATGTATTGATGCAACATGGTAATGTCAGAGCGGACTATTCAGGTTCTGGAGGATATGCTCCATGCTTGTGTGTTGGATTTTAGGGGTTTGTGGGATCAGTTTTTAGCATTGGCGGAGTTTGTGTATAATAATAACTTTCATTCGAGTATTAAGATGGCCCTATTCAAGGAGTTGTATAGTAGGTGGTGTCGATCTCCAGTTTGTTAGTTTAATACTTCTGAGGTTAGGCCTCGTGGTATAAATTTGCTTCGCGAGTCATTATACTGGGTTCAAGTGATTTGGGATAGGCTATGGATGGCTTAGAGTAGGCAGAAGAGTTATGCTGACCGTAGGTATCATGATTTGATGTTCAAAATTGGTGATAGGGTTTTCTTGTGAGTATCACCCATGAAGGGAGTGATGAGATTTGGGAGGAGGGACAAGTGCAACCCCAAGTATATTGGACCATTTGATATCCTACGGACAGTTGGGGAGGTCGCATATGAGTTGGCACTACTTCCTTCTTTTTCATCCATTAACCTAGTGTTTCATGTGTCTATGCTATGTCAGTATAACCCAGATGAGTCTCATGTGCTTTGGTGGGACTTGATTTAGTTGGATGAGGGTTTGCATTTGTAGAGGAGCGAGCCTGTGTCCATTTTGGCTAGAGATGTCAGACGATTGCACTCTAGAGATATTTCGATAGTTAAGGTTCAGTGGTGTCACTATCCAATTGATAAGGATACCTAGGAGAGTAAGCGTGATATACAGACCCAGTACCCCTACCTGTTCGAGCCTTCAGGTATTTTCTTATCCTTTACTTTCGCGAACGAAAGTCCTTTTAGTAATGGATGTTGTAATGACCCTCCCGGTCATTTCCTTTGTTTTGTGCTTTTTTTTACTTTTATAACTTTCCTACAACTGTCCCAGGTCATTTATGACTTGCTGAGACTGACAGTTCTATTACCGGGCAGTTTATTTGATTTTTAGAGCCATTTTCCTGTTTAAGAGCTTTTGAAGTTAAGAAATGAGTCTCAGGCCTAAACCTCAGGTAAACGGCCTCAAATGTTAGTTCTGACAGTCTTAACACCTTTGGAACTTTGATTTTAGACTGGGGACACTTGGTCCGGGTCCTGAGGCTTCCAGACTCATTTTGAGATGGGGGTGGAATTTGGAAAAAATGGCTCATTAGGGTAGGCCCCAATTTTTATCACAATGACTTCTGATGGAAATTTTGATGGCACGGTTTAGATCAAAATGTTGAATTTTATAGGGTAGCATAGTTCGTTTGCGCGTATGAGATTCTGAACCAATCTCGAGCACCCGATCGGAGTTTGTTGGGTGTGGCTAACTTGGTTGGTGCCAATTTTGCTGGTGCACCTGCTTAAGCAGCCAGGGGATTGCTTTAGCAGAGCTGGCCAGCCTTTGCCTGACCACTTTAGCGGTTCCTAGGGTGCTTTAGCTGTAGCAGCTTAAGCGGACTTTTGGCACTTTAGCGGGCCTAGCCAACTGGGATGGGCTGCTTTAGTGACCCCTTTGGCGCTTTAGCAGTGACCGCTGAAGTGGCTATCACTGTTATTTTATATATAAAGCCCATTTAATTTTCAGCCATCTCCAAAGTTAAAAATATCCATTGCTGATCATCCTAGCTTCAATTTTGGTGTGGGAATTGATAATTAAAATTATTCTTAGCGTTGGGATGGGTACTTGAGCGTGTGTGCATCGTTAATCCCGTAAGTTTCTTCTAAATTCTTGCTTAATTTGCATATTTGAATTCTTGTTGTTTTGATGGTGTTGGGGCTGTTTTGTGGATTGATTTGGGCTCAAATTTAGCTACAGTTTTGGGGCATTTGATCCTTGAGTTGCATTAGACACTATGGCGATTTCAATTTCAAAATTTCGCAAACGGGTCCTGCATGGGATTTTTAGCCTGATCTCTGACTCGGAGTGCTTATACGTAATATGGGTATCATTCCTCTCGTCTTGATGTATAGACTATTATTTAGATAGCGTGGCAGCTGTCGGAGGCTTCTTGGGAGGGGAAAACTCCGGTTTAGCAAATTTGGCAAGTGTTCGACGGCGTCCAGGTAGGCTAGGCTTACGCTCTCTCTATATTGAGCTTTCTTATGGTATAGGTGTAATGTTATGCTAATTTTGGGCTAGTAGTTATATTTTGGGTATCGTTTTAGTACTTTTAAGCCTATTTAGCCTGTTAGGGCACCGTTTTGGTAGATTTCGGACCCATTATCCCTAGAATGGCATAATATCACCTTATAGAGCTAGGTTTGTGCTTTTAGTGCATGAGTTGGGAATGGGAAGCCTTAGACTAGACTAGGCTATGTTTCCACCGAGGCTTAGTTTTCAAGTGGGCCCCGCTACCCTTTAGATCTAGTGTACTTGGCATTAGATTCCTTTAGGCTTACTTAAGCTCTTGACTACTGTTGTTAATCTATCACTTTGGGATGGGTCAAACTAGACTAGGTTTTTGGCTTAGGTTTTAGTCCTTTGCACCAGGTAGGGTAGTATCTGGCCTTGACCGCCCTTCCTTAGCGTAGTAATTGGTGAATCGTCGTACCTTAGTAGGCCTATCCACTTGAGTCTGGATGTCTATGAACTTAGGGCCTGGATTTAGGCTTAGAAGCCCCAAAATTCTTCCCTTTGGCTAGTTACGCTTATATAGGTATAGATGTATTTCATTTCCAGTTCGGTACTGGTGTATTCCTTCTTTCGTATATTGGTTATACATTCTGGCACAATTTAGCACCGGTTTATAGTTGAGATTGGGTATTTATGAGATCATTGGCTTCTGGTTACTATGAATTCTGGTTTGTGTATAGTATCTGATTATGATACAATCGGGGTGTTTTAGAGAGTGATTACGGTTGCTCTGGGAGCATTGCCAGTGGTACGGGGATTTGTTGTACATTATTTATGTGGTTTCTCGTTACTAAACCACTATTTTTAGTTCGAATACGACGTATTGCCTCTTGTTATTATCAACTATTATCGGTTCGAGCCCAGTGTCTGGTCTTTTGTTAGTACCCATTAGTGCCGGTTGAAGCCCGGTGCACAATTGGATGGTTACTATGGTTACTTGGGACTGGTTTTGTTACAAATTACTTACGCATTCCTTTTACTTATTTCTTGTGTTCCCACTGACTTATGGGGGCACGATCGGGTTAATTATTTCTTCAGCGTGCCTTGTGGGCTTATGGGGGACCAGTTAGGTTATGTTTGGCTTGCCTCTTTACTTATTGTGTATTTATTTTCTTGTATCGCTTTTACTTATTCCTTATCACATTTGCACAACTTGGTAACTATTTACTTTCCTACCCATATTTACTATTGACTTAGATATTACTCTCACATTTTAGTTATACTTTTATTATATTTGAACTAAGTCGGCCGATGATGCCTACTGATTACCCATTGCTTTGGTACTTATACTGCACTTTTTCTTCTTTTTCCTGATGCAGATTTGAGTACTAGCCACCGGCGTTGACGTGATTCCTCTATCCCAGTATTGATATGTAGTAGGGTGAGCTCGCTATCGTCGGAGGCTGATCCTCCTCCATTTGTTCCAGTATAGTCTTTTGCTTTCGAGACTACTTTGTATATACTAGGTATATTTTGGATTATGTCTAGCACTCTAGTTGTCTTTTTATTATTGGCTCTAGTACCGACCTTACTAGGTCTTGAGGAGGGTTTATCTCATATATCTTTTCCTCTTCCTTCTCCCATATGGTATATTATGTATATATTGCTTCACTTCCGCCTATATTTTTGTTGTTGTTGGTTTTACTTCTTGTTTCTTTTCATCTTCAGCTCGTTAGCTCATTACTTGATGTTTCGGGCTATGGCTTAGCTTACCTACTGGAGGGTTGAAGTAGGTGCCATCATGACCTAAGAAATTAGGTCGTGACATAGATAGATTTTTAAAAATGGATCATTTTATTCTTTGTTTGAAGACTAATGATGCATCACATGTGGTTGACTTATTTGTTAAAGAAGTGCTTAAATTACATGGTATACCTAAAACTATTATTAGTGATAGGGATGCAAATTTTTTAAGTCACTTTTGGAGAGTTCTTTGGGGAAAGATGGGGACTAAACTGCTATTCTCTACATCTTGTCACCCGCAAACTGATGGGCAAACAAAATTAGTTAATAGGACTTTAGGGAATATGTTAAGGGATGCTTTTAGGGAAAATTAACTTTTTTAGAGGAACATTTACCCATGGAAGAGTTTCCTTATCATTCTTCTACTGGTAAGTCTTTTTTTGAAGTAGTTTATGTTTTAAATCCCCTTACCCCCTTTATTTGCTGACTCTGCCCACTAAAGATATTGGTAATCTTGATGGTAGGAAGAAGGATGAAATGATGAAGAAGATTCACGAACAAATAAGGCTTGCAATTGAACTGAAGAATGAACAAACAACCTTAAGGAGAAATAAGGGGCAAATATCTATTATTTTTAAACCCGTAGATTGAGTGTGGGTGCACTTTAGGAAGGAAATATTTCTTGACAAAAGAAAATACAAATTACACCGATGAGGAGATGGGCCATTTAAAGTCCTTGAAAGGATTGGAGACAATGCTTAGAAAAATGATCTTCCAAGTGAGTATCAAGTTAGTACTACCTTTAATCTTTCTGATCTATCTTTATTTGATGCAATATTGAAATGGAGGACGAACTCTCTTGAAGAAGAGGGGAATGATAGCATCTATGGCATCTCAACATCAACTAAGGAAGCTTTAAAAATTCCAAGCGGACCCATGATAAGATCCCAAACGAGGAAATTTGAAAACAATTAAAAGGTATCTTGTAATGGAAGAAGATCTCAAGCCTAATGAAGACATTTTCTCCAAGTCTTACATCTATTTGGAGGCCCAAATTAAAGTTCAAGAAGAGGTGGAATTGGGCTCAAATCTGGCCCAAAATGAAGAAAAAGACTGCAACATTTTTTAATTTATTTCTAGAATTATATTTAAGAGTTGTTTAATTCTATCTTGACTTCTTAGGTTATTGTATGTGGCAGCCTTCTATTCCATTTAATAGTTGTTTTCTTCTATGTTGACTCCATAGGGTAATGTGTGTGGTAGTCTTCTAGGCCTTAGGAAGTATATTTTCATTTAATGTCATCTTTGACCAATCCCTTGTTCACTACTATATAAAGGGGTCTTTGTTCATTCATGAAAATAAGATTTTGAAGAATATTAATATATTGAGAGTACTCTTTTGAATCTTTGTGGCAGATTACTTTGAGATTTATCTTTCAACCTAACTAGTTCATAGTTTAAGGTAGTAAGATAACTTCGTTGTTTGATATCTTTGGTTACTTCTTGGTTTTCTTAGAAGACGATTAGTACTCTTACTAATTGTTGTCTAATGTTACTCAGGAAGCAGTCGAGATCTGCACTTGATTAATTTCTCAAGTAAAGGGATTTGGTTTATCTATAACCAATTTGTTGTTGCATGGATCTGGTCAAATCTCTATCTTTTTAATTCTTGTTTAGTATATTCAGTTTGATTCTTAGTTTTGCTTCCGTATTTCTTTTAAGTTAATACTCTAGTTTTGGGATTCCCATCCTTCGTGTTATCTGGATTCTTACTCATTAACAGGATCAATTTGGATAGTTGAGATCGATTAGTTCAGCTTTGGTGTTAAGATTATAGCTATGGATTGCGTAACATGGTTGCCTTTTGAGGTTTTGATTCAGTTGAGTATTCGTTGACAGGTTTGCTAGGCCTAGTCCCCATATATTGGCTTAATTTTCTTCTGTTTAGTAAGATTTTCTGATATAGATGTTCGAGAGAGGGTTCGTTGGCACATGGTGTTAATTTTTACTGCTTTTGACCTCGGTTCTTAGTCTTCATCAGAATTTTGATTGTCTACTCAGTGGAAAAAGTGTACTCAAATTGGGCTTAGCGTGGTTTCACCCACAGTTGGTGGGGCTTTTTGAATTGGATCATTCAGTTTTGAGAGATTGTGCTTCGAACTCATGACTATTTGTTTCCAGGGTCACCGGGACTAGTGAGTAGATTTGGCAAAGATCGCAGACATTGATCACCACCATTTCAGTATTCAGGTAGAACCTTATGACCTTTGTTCTTGTGCAAACCTGTGTTGATTTTTTGTAGATCAGCTTCACCCTTTCGAGATTGGGGTGGTGATTTCATGAACAGAACTCGGATGATGCTTGAGAGCTTCTGTGTAGTTCAGAGTAGGCAGCATGTTTGGAAAAGTAAGGAAATATTAGATTTGGAAAGTGAAGTAAGGATTTGAATGAAAAAGGGGATACATTTAGCAAAATCCATTAGAAGCATTGGTAGGGGTCGTAGAGGTTGTTTGGGGAGCCTTACAGGGTATGCGGATCCAGTACCTCATCCTTTTGAGCTTTCAGGCTCTTTCTATCATTGACTTTTGAGAATGAAAATCCTTTTGGTAGTGGATGTTGTAATGACCCTCCCAGTCATTCTCTTTGTTTCCATGCATTTTTAGTGTTTTATGTCTTTCCATAGCAGCTGCAGGTCATTTATGACTTTTCGAGACCATCGGATTGGTCTATGGGCAGTTCATTTGGGTTTTATGCCCATTTTCCTATTTTGGGGCTTTTGAAGTTAAGAAATTGGTCTTGGACCAAAAAAACTAGTAAACGGCCTTGATGAAATTCCGACAGTGCCATTAGCTTCGAAACATGGATTTTAGAATAAGGGGTCCCTTGGTCTGTGTTTCGACCCTTCCAAGCTCGTTTTAGGCTATTGGTTGGAAACTGGTAAAAGTAGTACAGTAGGTGTGGGGCCAACTTTTTATCGAAGCAACCTTGGATGGGAATTTGGATGGTTCCATTGAGTCTAGAATATCGAATTTGGCAGGATAGCATAGTTTGTTTGTGCGCATGGGGTTCCAAAGAATCTCGAGCCCCTGGTCAGAGTTTAGTTAGACTTGGTAAAATTTTTGGTTTTTAGTAGCTGGTGCAACCGCTTAAGCTGCTTGGGAGCTGCTTTAGCAGTTGCTACTTTAGCGATGTTTGGGTCCCCGACTGAGGGTCGTTTTACCTTTATTTTTCCGCTTTAGTGGACATTGCTTAAGCCGCTGGGGTATCGCTTTAGCGACGTCTAGCCCTTTATAAACCCGTCGCTTTAGCGGTCTTTTGCCGCTTTAGCGGTTCAGTGGCCTCTTAAGCGGTCACTGTACGTTCAATATATATATTTCATTTTCGCTAATTTCAGCCATTTTGTAACTTTTTTTTCCTCTGTTTCTGATCTTGTGAGCTCAAGGAAGTGAGGGCAATTGCAAATTGGAGCTGAGATCATGTGAGGGCGCTAGTGTGACCTTATCCCCATCAATATCTCGTACGTTTTTGATCAAATTCTTTGTTTAATTCTTGTTTTTCCCTATCATTTTCCTTAGCTCTTGGGGCTATTTTGAGCCACAAGTGAGACTCAATTTGTGCTCAAATTTCGAGCACACATTCTTTGTCCTTCAAGGGACCTCGTGACAGATTCAATTTTGAAATATCATTAGCGGACCCCATGGGTCTATTCTTGACCCTACTTTTGGCCCGAACTTTTATATTATAATGTGGGTCTTGTTTTACTCATATTAATGTCTAGATGATGATTTTGATAGCACGACATCATTTAGTGATCACAGAGTGTAGACGAGTCGTTCATGGACGACTCAAGACTGCGTTTGACATCAAAGTAGGCTTTGGTCTACTTTTCTTGATGAGATTAGGTATCATATTGATTGCATGTGGGGTAGGGGTTATAGGAATAGGTTTTAGGTTACCTTATCGCCTTTTTATCGACTTGGCCTTCCTCGGGAAACTTTAGTATAATATAGCAGCTTGAGCCTTAGTTTAGAATGCCTGCCATAGCTGTAGGAATGCATTAGGATAACTTATATACCTATCAGGACCTTAGGTTGATACGAGTAATCCTTAGTGTAGGAGTCGGGGTAGTACTTATCCATTTCAATGATATTCCTTGGTTAAATTCACCTGGTAGGATGATGCCTCTCATTGATCTTTCTTCTGTCTTTCTACATATGCTTATATACTCTTATTGTTCTATACATTACATTCTTGGGCTCAAGTCCTTGGTTACAAGACCATGGACACCAGGTTAGTCCTTTATGCTTTAAAAGAGTTGTGTCTTAGTTCATAGACGCTTAGGCACTTATGTTTATTTTGTTTGAACACTGGTCATGGCATGCATGTATTATCCGCATTCTCATGCTTATTTTCGCTGGTTAAAGCCCCCTTATTCCTAGAGTTTGGGTTTGTTTTCCCTTAGGTTTGTTTGTGGTCCACCTTTATTACTAAACTTAGATCTTTTAGTGCCATGGGACGGGATTGAGAAACCTTAGCCTAGGTTTGGATAGGTGAATGCCTTAGGTTGGGTTATTAGGGTACGATAGTGGTCCCATTGCTATTTTTAGATAGGATGTTTTGAAAAACTCTCCTTTAGTCTTAGTTGGGCTTATGACTACTTTCTTAGGCTATTACCTTATGTCTGGGTTGACTTATACTTGAATGCACGCTTATTTAGCTTCATTACCCTTAGGAAGGGCAGCAACTGATCTTTGACTGCACCTCTTTGATCTAGTAATTCAAACCCGCCTAACCTTAGAGGATTTGACCACCTGAGACTGAAGCTACATACATAGGCACAAATAATTGATCACAAGACAACCCCAATCGAGATACATAATAACAAGAAATATAAGAATAAGTGGAGGCTGGAACAAATAATGCAAAATATGGTTGATGGAATACTAAAATTATACTTGTAATAACAACATCTTAACTTTTAGCCTCTGCCTACCAGGAATAATATATAGATGACCCCGCCCTCCTTCAAAAAGGGTTCCTACCCAAAACATGCTCTGCCTGCCAAAGTACCTCCATGAGAACCCTGGGGACCACGCCTACACCCCTGTGTACCACCTCTAGCTAGGGGCAACACTAGCTTGATAGGTAGAGTGATGAAGGCTTAATCATCCCACACCGAGGACACTCTCTGGCAAAATGACCCAGAATATAACAATCAAAGCTTGACCTGGGCACTCTAATCTAATGAAAAAGTGCAGCTGACCCAGAGTGACCACCTTTTCCTAAAGACCCTAGATTAATACCCCCAATGGCTAAGTACTGCCCTGACCAGTGAAATCACTATAACCAAGATGGACCCCTATTTAAAATCTATAGTTCTGCATAATCAAGCCTACTAGACTAGTTGTGCTACTGATATGGGTGCTCCTGCGGATACTAGCCGTTGAAACGTCTACCCCTAAACTATGAACCACTATGGTTCCCACTATAACTGACCTGATGATAGGGTCTCTTATTGCTACCCTTGCAGGCATCATGATGCATCTCCTTTATAGTGTAAGCATGGTTAGCAATGTTTACAAGTGATCTACCTGAATATACCAGACTCTGTGTAGCCATACAAATCAAAAGTCTCAACCCTCTAATAATGCATCACACTCTCTCATGTTCAGTAGGTAGAATCATGGTGGCATGCCTGGATAACTCATAAAATCTAACCTTGTACTCAGCCACTGATATAACACCCTACTGTAACCCCGTGAACTCATCAATCAGATACTTGCGCATTGCGAGACATATACTTCTCCAAGAAAGCCTTGGAAAATTGATCCCATGTTATAGAAGGAGATCCATCTGGTTTGTAATCAAGGTACCCTCTCCACTACTACCTTGCAACTCTATCAAACTGAAATATGGTGTAATCAACACCATATGACTCAACCAAACCTAAATTGCATAGTCTCTCCTCATAGCTGGTAAGGAACTCAAATGCATCCTTCTTCAGGCTCTGAAAAACCTCAGTGGAGCCAATCTAAGAAACCAACCCAGCATTTTATGCTCATCAAAAATCATTGTTGGCCGGGATATTACTAGCTGTAGAACTACTGGTGTTGGTGGGACCACTACTCTAGGAGCTGCAGCAACAGGCTGCGCTCCTATGCCAAGTCCACGCCTTAATAATTATTTCTTTGTATAGTATTTACTGGTTATCTTCTCTAAAATTCTCTTTCTTTTAATGATTTTTTTTTGTTTATACCATTTCGTTTTTATGGAATTTTCTAGATTATTCCATAGCTTATCTAAATATTCAAAGTCAGGTTCAAATTTCTTATCTAACATGATCATGCATAACGAATCTTTTACTCCTACAAAATCGCTAGCAGTAGGACTTACTAATTTTTTAGGTTTAGATTTTTTAAATCGTCTTTTATAATAATGGGTTTTTCAGATTTATCCTTATAATATTTATGCCGCCTTTTAATTTTCATGGAAGCTTCTTTTGAAGGGGTTGATAATTTAATGTATCCAAAGTCTCGGCAAAAGCTTCCTAGCTTATTGTGTCACGCCCCGAATCCCATTGGGACAGATTGGCACTCGTAGCCGACATGGCCCGAGAGAACCAAGCTTTGCTTCTATTCATTCATATGCATGTCATAGGCAACACCACCATTACGTAAGAACATGAAAGGCGAAAGACGGAAAAACATGGAACATGGGACATATATATATATATACATATGTGAAACTTGGCCATTGAGGACATCAAGTCAAAACGTCATATACCACCTTACATTCATACACCCACACATGTCTACAAAAGCCTCTACATAGACATTTACCAAAACCAACTGAAAGTCAGGATAAGTCCCCGATTTATACATCATGTACAACACCAAAACATATGTGCAACTATGCCTTGGAGAAGCCCTAAACTAACTGGAGCTCACCAATGATCCGCAACAACTGGAAACCTACTGTGGAGGCCTACTAGTACCTGCGCCTGCAACAAGTAAGGTAAATCCCCCAAAAGGGGTCAGTACGAAGAATGTACTGAGTATGTAAGGCCATATGAAACTTGTATGATATTGTAAATATGTCAATGAACTCAAATACAAATGAATGATCAATATGGATAAGTCACTATTCTGTACTTTGGAAATCATGTATGTTGCTTTCATTACTTTCTTTGTATCTTTGCTTCTATGGTTATTCATCTTTGCCTGTGACCTGTGATACCCGAGCCCCGACTGAACAGTGGGTTTTAACATAACATCTCGTTATGTTGGGATCGGCTCGAGCTAGGCTTATGCCCCTAGAGCTGCCACCCATGAATTAATATATATCGGGATCGGCTCGAGCTAGGTTATTAACTCTAGAGCTGCCACCCATAAACCAACATTTCAGGTTCGGCTCAAGCTAGGTTATTACCCCTAGAGCTGCCCCCTGTTAGGATCGGTCCGAGCTAGGTGTATGCCTCTAGGACTGCCCCCTGATCAAAAAAATCTCGGGATCGGCTTGAGCTAGGCATTTGACCCCAAAGCTACTACCCTTACTAGATCATTGACCACATATTTGCATTACTTTATTCATTACTTTGAGATTGATACAATGATAGTCATAACTTTATATGAAGCTTTGGATCATTAACCAATGAGTGAGAGACATGTAAATAAACATTGTGAGAAACATAATATTATTATAACCATAGTACCATTGGAACCATTGGACAATAATCCTTGAACAAGAGACATAAGTATAATCACTATTGGAACATTAGAACATAACCTTATTGAGCTTTTGGAACATTAACCATGAATATGAGACATGTGGTTCACAATTGATCAATGAATAGGAACTATGTGATAATGACCATTGATAACCGGATAGTGGATACCTTAGCACATTTCGGAATAGGACAAGTGTAATGTCAATGTGAATACTATTTGCCGCAGAAAGATACGGACAGAGTAACCTTACATACCTTGTATTCTCAATACGAATATACAACCTTAGATGTGCATACAATGTCCCGCTCCTTCCTTATGTTTCACTCTACAACACAAATACACAACGGGATTTACATTAACCACCAACTACCTTACAAATGCATATAACGTCAATGAGTCACATGTTTGCCTTTAAAATGTCATTTCCCCCTTGACAACACCATTGATGAAATTATCATATCAATAATCCCACAATATTCCATACATTGACCAATACATGATAATCAATAACATTTCACCACAACACTTCTCCTTTACACTTTCTCATCCACACCACATCACAAATAATCCATCAAGTTACCTTAAGACACCTCATAGCACATATCGGCCAAAATCCCATAATTTGCACTTATAGAAAAATAACAAGTTTAATAACAAAATCACACCATACATGTTCATATTTTATCCGTACCATGCTCTTTCATCAAAGTCACAAGTCATATTTCAAGCTTAAATCCCATGGATCATAAATCTTTTACAAAACACAAAGTACCATGTTCAACACTTCCAAGCATAACCAACATGATTTACATACTCTCCCATGCATATAATATATTAATCCATAACAATAATCACTTACCCAAGCTTGAAAAATGATGATCTTTCTCCAAAAGTTGGCTTTGAGTTCTTAGGGTTTTGAGAGAAAAGTGGTTAAGAAATATCTAGAAAGCATGAGAGTCTCATGTGAATAAAAATCAGATTGTTTGGTCCCTTTTATAAGCCTTTAAGTCCATCCTTATCCATTAAATGTGGTGTTCTAGAAGGTCAAGGCAAGAATGGGTCTTTTGACCCATTTTGGCCCATGTCTTCTTTCACATTTTGGGCCTTTATTGAGCCCAATTCACTTAATCCAATAAAATCAATAATTTATCATGTTTAAATCATCTCATACGTGTTACAACAATATTCCCACTCACGCTATTCATATCCGTAGCCTCAATCCCCAAAACAAGTGATTCTAGCCACGTATGGCTTATTTTGACCATAAGGGTAAAATCGTCATTTTGATGCCAAATTCATTCTCGGGTAATTTTATCATACCAATATAATAATTTACTAATTTCATGTATATACTCGTGGTTGTATAAGAAACGTGGCAAAAATTGGCTTGGTACATCCCCGGGCACCCTTGGGACTTAAGAAATTTCCAACTTTTGAAAAATGGAAAAACCCATCCTGGCACCCCCTCGGGCACGCCATCTTGCTGCCTATGGGCTAAAAATTTTTGCCCAGAGCGGCCTGGCACTCCCTCTGGGACGCCCCAACTTTATTTTTTTGAAAATTTCATTTTTCGACTTTTCTTCGCGGGTTTAGTTAGATACTTCAAGTCCTATTCTTTAACTTACTTCTTACCCTTAATATACTTTGTTTAGAGGTCCTCTTAGCCTCATTTTGAACCCCACAAGTGCTCCACAAAAATCACAAAACACCTCCTACGAAGGGCTAATCACATGTACGAGGCCAAATTTCAATTTTCTCATCATTAACATTACCAAAGACATACTTATAGCTCTCGACACCTAAGTAAACATTATTTAATGTCATCAAGTAGGGTTGGGAAGGTATGAGGTATTACATATTGATACCATATAAATATGTATCATTAAAATAATCAAAAGATAGTGGCAAAACAAAGTTAAACAAGTAAAATATTAAGAATTTATTTTTAAAACAAGTAGAAATTTGGAAAGAAGATGCAGAGAAAATAGTAAAGAGAAGTAGAGAAATATACTTCCAAAAAACTTTTATTGATTTGAGGGAAACATAGGGAATATCGAATGGAAATATAGGCAATAAGAAAAGTAGGTATGGTATTTTCGAATATCCCTACTGAAACAAGTTGAAAGCCTTAAATAGGCCTCAAAGTGCTGACTAAGATATCTAATACATGCTTTTTATTTTAAATCTTCCCGTGCACTAATACGAGTGTCTGATGGCTAAATATTGTGTCCATGAGTAGCTAATTTATTTTACACGGGTCCTTGTCTTCCGCATCTTGTCTTGAAAATATAACTTTGTCTTACTATGTTTTGCTGTTTTTTGTGCCTTTATCTTTTTATACCATGAAGATTTGTGTTTCTTCATCTTGTAGTTACATAGTTGTTTGTGAATTGTCTGTGGGGTCCACTTTTGTTGTAGTAGTTTTTTATTGTTGGAAGAGTGCTGGTACTTTTCTGTTAATTGAGGAGGTATGTCTGTGCTATCCTTTGCGGATCCATCATATCTCCATTGCTGGGTTCACTGGGATGTGAGGATGGTGTCTAATAATTTCATTATCTGCTTTTGTTCTGTATCTTTATCGAAACTTGATAAGGCTTCTTTGAGCCTTCTTTTTAATTCCTCTTTGGAAAGGTGGGATTCCTTCCATGAGGATGAACTTGATGTTGGCCTATCTGTGTGTGTCCATCATTTAATTTTGGTGGTCTTACTTAAATATTTTATCCTTTCAAATTCATAAATATCAAAAGACCAATAAATAATATAAGAGATTCTTTTCGCAATAAAATTTTTACACCATTTTACATATTTTGGTAGTGTAGAGATATTCTGCTCTACCTAGAGCTTTTCAAATTGTGTTGATTATACCTGTTTATTTCCTCCAAATTGGCTCCACCATTCGTAAAACCATTGAGTAATTACTGCATTTTTCATCTGCTGAGAATATTTTACAAACCAAGAATTTGTGAGCCTAACATACATAAAATTGTACCAGGCCGCCTTATAATCATACCAATTATATGTCTGGGATTGATGTGCTCTTGATAGGGGAATAAGGGTATGTAGATAATCTACAAACCATTCAAAAGATCTTAAAATCCTTTTAATTGTGAACTTTGAATACTGAATACTTTCTGGATCATTTATATCTACTAACTTATTCTCAATTTGCATTGAATCGGTATCTGTTAAAATGAACTCATAATACCTTTGAATTTTAAGGGGATCATTTGTCTCCACATAATTCCAATTTGTATAGTAAGGTTTTAAAAATTTTAGTACTTTGAAACCTTCATATCTTTTATCAAGTGCCATGATTGGCAGTACCTGTAAAACCGTTATCTTAAATTATTTTTTATTTGGACCACCTTTTTCTCCTTTCTTTTCTGGGGTAGCTAGAGGGAATGCATCTGGGTACGTCTCTAGTGGTTTCATCTCTTAACCATCCTTTGTTTGGATAGAAATATTTTTATTGGCTGATGAAGAGTAGATTTCTTTAAAAAATTGTTTAAGTGATTGCAATTTGGGTAAACTGGTTATGGGTTCTTTTAATGGTAAGAGAATGGTAGGTTTTGGTAGAGATGGAAATTCTGCTAGGACTAAATATCTATTTCCTAACTTTTTATCTTCTTTATTGAAGGGTCTTTTTATTTTTTCTTTAGGACGGAAGGGCTGAATTGGAGGCCTCAAAGGTTTTATTCCTGATGTTCCAGTTCTCATTATTTACTTGTAGAAATTCTCTTGTCAAAAATTCTGGGAGAGAATTATTTTCTCCCTTTATAAATTTTATTTGAAAATCAAAGCTGGATAATAAAGCTTGCCATGTCACAACCCAAAAAGGTCATGATGGCACTTATCACGGCCTAGACTTGATAAGTAAGCCTGTTCCCTAAAAAGGAAAGAAAATCTCAATCATACCAACAAATAAAGATAAGGCGAGACTTCTAGAATGAAGTCAGGCCGATACAAGACATAATAAAGTGGAAGTCTAAAAGAAATCTCATAAACAACCCAAAATCTAGTGTCAGAATGTAAGAGCGTCTAAGTTCAATATCCAAAACTTAAATACAAAATATGTCTCTGATCTAAAGTAAAGACAAGGTAAATGATAGGATGAGATCTTCAATTCTCCCTAAACACTAGAACGATCCTGTACCTCGAATCTGACCAACTACACCTGAAACCTCAACCGTCACGCATAGTAATTGAATTGGGATTTGCACTGAAAGGGCACAGTAGGGGTGAGTACAGTCCACTTGTAATCAACAAGAATCATAGGCCGACTAAGCAAAGCAGAAAATAATACAAGCAAAGAAAACTATGAGCGCCTCACCTGTAATCAGAAAAGTTCCCAAACGGTAGCTCACACTGTCTCCACTAATAGTTCTAATACAATACTGAAATGAAACAACATAAATATACACAAAAGGTATACTAAGCTAAATACACAACAAGACAACCAAAAGAATCATGAAAAATGCATATTCAATGCAAAGCAATGATGGTGGGATGAATAGTTGAAGTTATCGCATGACTTTCTGTATACACCTACCGAGCTCGCAGCTCCAAAGATAGGACCCATGGGGGGTTCACAACCCATATACTATATCTCAACTCTCAGCCCACCTTTCCGGCTCGTGTTCACGGAGAAGGTTTTTATAAAATGTCTCATTTTCTTTCAAAAATATTGCTCCTCAATGGTACCAATATCTCATGAATGTATATGTATGGAATGCTAATGTAATGATCATAATTAAATCAGTATGAAGATATCTAATCCATTCAATACGTATATAAGTGAGTCCAGAAATCAACTAAATATGTCCATAATTCATGATATCAACTCTAGTTAGGCACCATCAAAATAAATATGCACGTAAGATAACATTACTATCATATCAACCCCTAACTCGGGTATTTCTACCATGATAAGGAAATCAATGCTCATTATGGCCTATAATAACAATTTAATCCACTACACGGGCATCATATCTAGAATAAAGGCATTTGAATGCATAGATAAGGCCAATGATGTCAAATAAATCCCCAACTCGGGCAACACGCAATATCAAATATCACAAGGAAACAACAATAGATTACAAGCCCCCACTCAGACACACAACAACAATAATAATCTATAAATATAAATGCCATATTCATTTTCCCCAAGCCATAGCATGCTTTACCTGTTTATTAACTACCCAACAAAATCTGAAAGAAGTTAAGCCATAACCTACCCCGAAATAATGAAATCCAAGCCAAAAGTCCTTTAACACAGTGCTTTCCCCTTTCGAATGACCTTGGAATCAATAAAAACATACAAATATAGCATCTAAGCATTAAAAGGAAGCTATCGATACCCATAACGACCATATTTAAAATAGGTCCAAAATGGACTCAAAAAATGAGTTTGGAAACTAGACATTTTCTTTAGAAACACTTTACCCAAGGTTATAGGAGTCTATAGTATAAAATCCACATAAAAATGAGTTAAAAACGAGGTCCAAATCAAAGAAAAACTATTTTAAAACTATTTAAAGTTGTTTTTGAAGATATAATAGATAGGAAATAATGGAAATATGATTTAGGGGATTAACCAAGAAATAATGGTGATAAAACCCAAAGAAATTGCCTCTTCCCGAAGCTTGGAGGTCTAAAAATGATGGAAATCTACAAAAAATGGGGTTTATCTACTGTTATCTGAACAGTACCTCACTATTGTGAGAGTCAACATTGACTGGACCATTAAATAGGCCTTCGATTTTGTGGGTGAGGCGTTGCATTCGCGAAGGGCCACCACTCGAACCATCGCGTTCGCAACAGCCTCATCGCGTTTGCGAGGAAAGCGTAACCCGACCCCACTCGGAATGCCCTTCGTGATCGCGGACACCACCTTCAGATTATGATGAAAGGAAATTTCCTTCCTCACAATTGAAGCTAAGGGTCCGCATTCACCAAGAAGTATCTGGCGTGCACCAGATATCATCAACTTTGCTGATTTTGCATGTCTTTTAATTCTTCGAACGAACCCTAGAGATTCATTCGGGATCCTACAGGAATAAACCATATATGCTACTAGGCTAATTTCAATGTTCCAAACACAATGGAAATGTCAAATGTTTGAGTAAAGTAACCCCCGGGACCCCTTTTAGGCAAATTTCCAAATGAAGGGTCGAAATGCAAAATAAAGGTTCTGAACCCGAACCAACCCCGCTACTAACCCAAATTCAACATTCTGGATCTAATGGAACTATCCAAATTTCCATCTAGAACTCAAAACATCAAATATTGACCGAAGTCAACTATATGGCTTTTAAAGCCTCTAAAAACTTCAAACTCGCTCAAAATACTCCCGATCGCATCGGAAACCATGCCAACCATCACCAAACCCCAAAACTAATATGTAGAAACTACGGGGAAGGTAAAAACAAGTAAAAAGTATGTTTTCACAAATTAGGTCCTTACATGCCATCTGGCAAATATCTGTTTAGAAATCAAATTTTTAACATCTTTTTGTAAAACATCTTTTGCTGCTTTGCAGTCTACTCTTAGTAAAAATTCTTTGTTTATTAAATCATCTTGAAATTTGGTAATACATAGTACTATAGCCAAAATTTCCTTTTTAATAGTACTATAATATTTTTGAGTATCATTCCAGATTCCATAAGTGAATGTCACTAATTGTTCTGCGGACTCTACAAAAATTCTCTATTTAAGGATGCCTCCATATCCTACATCTGAGGTGTCAGTTTCTACAATCATAAGAACCTCTAGATGTGGTATTCCTAGACATGAAAGTTTTGAACTATTGATTTAATTTTTTGGACTTTATTAGTATGCTCTATTCCCCATGGTACTGGATTCTTCTTAAGACGCTGATAAAGAGGCTTACAACCTGTCTAATATTAGGAATAAAATCAATAACATAGTTTAGACTTCCTAAAAATCTTGGAAGTTTAGTTTTATCAGTTAATTTATCTGGAAATTTAGATGAGAACTCTATGGCTCTATAAATGAGTTTATAAGTTCCTTGAAATAAATCATGGCCAAGAAATCTAATAACTGTTTGAAATAATTTAATATTTTTAGCACTCACTACTAATCCATTTTGTTTAAAAACCTTTAAAAATGATTGGAGATGTTTAAAGTGTTGGTTAATAGCTTCTGTATATATATTAAAACATCATCTATATAAACTATAGAAATATGACTATATTGATTGAATATATTATTCATGATATTTTGAAATTCAGACGAAACATTTTTTAGTCCGAATGACATTACATTCCATTCATATTGTCAAAAATGGACATTAAAGGATGTCTTATGTTTATTTTTTCAGCAATTTGTATTTGCCAAAATCCTGATTTAATATAAAAATTACTATAAATATTAGCTTTATAAGTTCTTCTAAGAAGATTACGCTTGTTAGGTATTGGGTACCTAATCCAATTTAATACTTTATCAAGTGTCTTTTAATTGATAACAAGTCTTGGGGCACCTCTTTCTTTTTTAGCACTATTATTGACATAAAAGGGTGAGCAACTCCAAGGTGATTTGGAAGGTCTAATAATTTTTTTATCAAGCAAATCATTAATTTCCTTTTTACAATATTCCATTAATTCATGGTTCATTTGAATGGGCCTTGCCTTAGTGGAGATAACCCTTTCATCAAATCTCTCAATATAGGGTAATTCAATAATATGCTTTTTTCTTTCTTAAAAGGTACTAGGGAAATCCGAATAAACTTCTCATTCTATAACTTCTTGTAGATTTTTAATTTTAACTTCTACCTCCGGGTTTTTAAAGAGGATTCAATTCTCTTAATTTTTGTTTTATCTTTTAAATAGTTTATTTGTTGTGAAAGTTAATTTACCCTAAAAACAATTTTATCTTTTATAAAGTCACTTTCTTCTTTTGATATACTATTTAGATAGGAAAAAATAATCTATTTTCCTAATATAGTGGTGTGGATGCCATCTAACTCGGCAATATATTATTTTATTTAGATTATAAAGGAAATACCTAAAATTATTTCCTCATTTATAGCTTTGGTTGTCACAAAATCATTAATAAGATAGAGTTCATTATTGCATATGTGTTCCCTGGGGAGTTTATAATTTATTTTTAATCTTTCCCCGGTTGCGGAGAATAATCTTGTAGTACTTTTTCAAGGTTCTTAGTAGAAATTATTCCTTCAATGATGTAGTTTTGATCCACACCTGTATCTAATAATGCAATCTTATGAATCGTATTATTTTTATTTATAACTAATGTAATGGGTTTATGGTAACTTTGGGCTTTAACTATTGTAATTGTATTAATCCCTGATTTGCTTATTAAAGATTCTTCTAGAGACTCTATTTTACTATTATCTTTTTCTAATTTTAATGTTTCTCCAAGCACTAATTGACATGATTTTGTTCTTGGTTAGATGTAAATCATCTAGTATTTTTTTAGAAATTGATTCTGTTTCTAAATTACTAAGTCTTTGCTTAACTTCTTATACTTCCCCTTTTAGGTATAATAATTCTGTCTGAAGATCTTGTATTATTGTTTTAGACTTTTGTTCTTTAAATTTATTTAATACATTTTCATGTTAAAAGGTTCGATAATTTCCTTATTGAATTGTTGATTCAGAACGATATCGTTTAATGCTATTAAGTACTTTTTCTTAAGGGTTGGATCTTCAATTTGATCAATCATAGCAAAGACGATCTCCTTGTTATTACTGGTAATGACATTTATAGAATCAAGTTGCACCGCTACATCTACAATGGTCGGTTGATTCACTACTGTCTCAACTGTATGCGATATTAAGTTGGTCATCATCACTAAGACTTTATTCGGAAGTAGACCTATTTTCATTTTCTTCAAGAATAGAATATAATTTATTCTTAACTTCTTCTTCAACTCTGACACATTTATCTTGTTTTGCTTTTATTAAGAGCTTGACAATCTCTAGCCCTATGTCCTATTTTTTCGCAGTTCAAACATGTATCATTTTTGTTTTTATGTGATTTAAATCCATCTTTATTAGTGTCCCATTTAGATTATTGAAATTGTCTTTTATAATAATGGGGTTTTTCAGATTAACCCTTATAATATTTATGTCGTCTTTTAATTTTCTTGGAAGCTTCTTTTGAAAGGGGCTAATAATTTAATATATCCAAAGTCCTGACAAAAGCTTCCTAGCTCATTTCGTGATATCTTACTGTCCTTTTTTAGTTGATTTTAAAGTTTCATATCTGTCCATAATTCACGTCCTATGACATTTATAAAGCTTATGAGGTCACCATAAGTTAAATGACTATTAGGAATTTTTTCGTCAAATTTGTATTTTAATTTTATTCTAACCTTTTCTGCAAATAATATTGGTAAACCGTTTATAAATTTTTCCTTCCAATAATCATGATTACAATCTTATCTAATATTGACCTTGTTGGGGAAAACATCTTTATAACATCTAAAATCGTCTAACTTTGGATACGATAGATTTGATAATATTTCTAAACTCCTATGTTGGAAAAGTTGAGGTTCTCCTATAAAATTTTTAGCTATACTATAAACTAAAGTGGCGGTGACATTTTCTAAGACTTAATTTTCTACTGTTTGTCCCGCACACCCAGTTTTAATAATTTGAGTAATAGTTGTAGCATTTAATATGCTTTGCTTATTATTTTACGTGAGGTAGTTATCTCACCAATATTTTAATGTACTTGTAAACCCAGCTATAATCATCGTACCAGCTTGTTTATTTGTCATTTTTTTATTTTATATGCCATAATGGCCATTTCCATTTCATGCAGTTTATTATATATTTGATGTTCTTCTAGTCCATCAATATTCCATTCGGCGATTTCACTTCCACAATGTGAAGTATGAGATAAAAATTCATTTTCTTCATTCTCGCTAATGACCCTCTAGATCATTTCCTACATTTTCATACTTCTACTGCATTTAGAGCTTTTCCACAGCTGCCCTAGGTCATTTATGACTTGCTGGGACTAACGGTTTAGTCATTGGGTAGTTCATTTGGTTTTTAGAACCATTTCCCTATTTTGGAGCTTTTAAAGTTAAGAAATGGGTCTCAGGCCTAAACCTCAGGTAAACGACCTCGTATTCCATTTTTTACAGGTCCATAAGCTCTGAAAAGTCAATTTTAGGCTAGAGGGACCCTTGATCTGGGTTTCAAGGCTTCTAGACTCATTTTGGGCTATTGGGTGAAATTTGGTTAGAATGACCATTGGGGGTGTAGGACCCACTTTTAGTTAAAATGACTCCTGATGGAAATTTAAATAGTTTCGTTGAGTCCAAAATGTCAAATTTGGTTTGGTTGTATAGTTTGTTTGTGAACATGAGATTCCAATCTAATCCTGAGCACCTAATCAGTGTCCGTTGGGACTTGTTGAACTTGGCTGGTACCAAGTATCTGGTGCAGCCGCTTAAGAGACTAGGGGACTGCTTTAGCGATTTCCACTTTAGCGGTCATATATCGCTTTAGCAGAGCTGGACCAGATTGACCTGACTGCTTTAGCGGTCTCCTGGGCACTTTAACGGTAGCCACTTAAGCAACATGTAATGACTCTCCAGGTCATTTCTTCCTTTTCTGTATGTTTTTGGTGTTTTAAACCTTCCCACAATAGCTACAGGTCATTTATGAATTGCCAAAACTATCGGTTTGGTTATTGGATAGTTTGTTTGGGTTTTAGGCTCTTTTCCTTGTTTTGGAGCTTTGGAATATTTATTTTAGGCTAGGGGGACCCTTTGGACTGAGTCCCGAGGCTTCCAAACTCGTTTTGAACTATTGGGTAGATTTTAGTGAAAGATGAAACTATAAGTGTGGGCCCCACATTTAATCAAAATGACCTCAAATGGAAATTTTGATGATTCTATTGAGTCTGGAATGTTGAATTTTGTATGGTAGCATAGTTTGTTTTCGCGTATAGGGTTCTGAATGAATCTCGAACCCCTGATCGAAGTCCGTGAGGACTTAGTGAAATTCCTGATTTTTAGCATATGGTTTAGCCAAGTTTTGGCCTTCTCATTTGCAAGACCTTGGTCATGTTTGTAAAGGAAAAGGATTATTGTCCTCTACATTTGTGAGGCATTGGCCACGTTTGCGAAGGTCAAGAACCTTGACATTCCACGTTCGCGGGCTAGCCTTCGAGTTTGCGAAGGGTAAGCCGGCCTGGCTAGCTCAGCTTTACTCTTCACATTCGAGGTCAACCAGCCGCATTAACGGTGTGTATTTTTTTGATAGTCCCATGTTTGCAGTGGGGTCCCGCATTCTTGAAGGACCCTTGACAGCCCTTTTATATTTCTCACTTGCTAGATTCTAAGCCCACTTTTAGGGAATCTTCCGCTATTAAAGGTCCCAATAGCTCAAGAAGTCTTAGTAAATCATAAAGTGGTGTCGGGGTGTTGAGGTTATCTTCCCCCATTGATTCCTTCATAAGTTTTCTCCCCAAAATTTGTTTAATTCTTGATTTTTGGTTTAGATTTCCCCGGGCTTTAGGGGCTTATTTGGGCCCTGAATTGTGCTTCGTTTGTGCTCAAATTTTGAGCACACATTCCTTGTCCTTCGATGGACCTCATAATGGATTCAATTTTTTGATTCCATTAGCAGGCCCCACGGGCCCATTTTGACCCGATTTTAGGCCCAAAGTTTTATATTGCAATATGGGTATTGTTTTACCCGTAAAGACGTGTAGGTTACTATTTTGATAGTGTGGTGGCATTTTGGGATCGTGGAGCAAGGAAGGACGAATTGTGGATGATTCAAGTGCTGCGGTTAGTTATCTAGGTAAGCTTCGATTTACTTTTTTCTATAACATTGTGTATAGTATATATTGCATGCTAGGTAGGGATTATAGGATGGGATTGTGGCTAGTATAGCATGACTTATTCTATTTTATGGAATTTGGGGTAAGAATGTGACCCGAACCCTAGTATAAAATACTTGTTATGGACATAGACTCCTAATACCCTTGATTATAACCATGATAACCATAGTTGATGATTAAGGATCCTTTGGTATGAGTTTTACCATTTGACTTAGTGATTCGACAGGTTTTTTCTCGATTAGATCCTTGTAGTGGCTTTATGCCCTCGATTATCGTGGTGGCCTGAGTTATGAAGCCTTGTTATATGGGGTATATGTTATTGGGCCCTAGGCCGTGGTTATGATACTAGTTGGACTCTAGGAGAGTTTTACCCTTAGAAAAGGCGTGACTAGTATTTATAGACGTTTAGGTGCTTATGTTTGCGCTGTTTGGATACTGGTGATGGCATGCATACTATCGAGCGCATTCATGTTTATTTAGTGGTACGATTCCAACCTAAACCTTGATTTTACTACTATTTCCAAAATTGGGATTTATTACAACTTTTTACTTTAAAAATGGATTATTTTATAACACGAATCGCACCATCTTATTTACTGGATTATGAGCTTTTGGGACTAAAAATGAGGTTTTAGTACTTCAACCGAGGTTGATTCTGGGCCACTATTTATCCACTCATTTTGAATTTTTTTTACCACTACTATTTACTTTGGTCGTGGGATATTCTGACCCTTTGTACATTATTATGATGATTTAGTCCGAAGCATGATCTCAGACAATGAATTTAAATATTTACACTCTTTTAGTCGCGGTTTGAGTTTGTGCACATTGTACATATATATATATATTCGATACTAGATGGAGTAGATTGATTATGATAGTTATTGAAAGTCCTGGATCGGGACCAGACAGTTTATACAGATATCATGAATCCCCTAGGGGCCCCTTAGTTCGAGAGCCATCGTGCTGGAGAAAGATGGTCGCTGTAGGTCCTGCCTTTGTGAGCCCTAGAGATGGAGTAGGTGTATACACTTGGTTCTATATGATTTGAGGTTATGGAACCGGTTCGACTCCGGTGTCTACGATATAGTTATGGTATTTTGATTTATGTTGCATTCATCCATTCATATGCATTACCTATCACCAGTATGATTGCTTGGTGCTTATATCTATCAGCTTTATAGAGGGTTGTATAGGTATAGGCTATGGTTTCTATTTGTTGTGTGCTTCAGTGAACCTTCCAGGCTTATGGCTGTTCGGTTAGGTACTTGTTTGCCTGGACTAGCCGGTTACTTTATTTTTGGTTATTATGGTTATTTTGTTTCAGATTGGTTATGGACTGGTAACCAGGTACATATTTTATTCCTTTATCTTTCTCTGTGAGTTTTATTTATTTCTAGATTGTCGCGTGATTAGTCACTCTTGGGGTAGAGACTTGTTGATGCTATAGTTAGCTCCATTGCTTGGCCATGATCCTCGAGATGTTTGGTTGACTCTTTTAGGCGGTTACCCTTGAGTTATCCCTATATGTATACATATATGTATGGTATTACCCTATATACCTCTCATCATTGGTTTATACTTATTGTATATGTATCATTTGGCCTTATATACTATTATATATACTTCCTTCCTCTTCAATTGTATATTGGCTAGTGATATACGGTATTATACTCTAGTCCTAGATTACTGTTAGAATGGAATAGAGTATTCTTATAGCTCCATTAGCCCCATTATGCTTAGTTTTCATGGATAATTGCTTGTATTATATTCATGACTTACATGTCACTTTATGCTTACATTATTTCTGGAGCTCAGTTGGCTGATGCCTACTGAGTACCACATGTTTGGTAATCATACTAAACTTTTGCAACCTGCAGGTTATAGTAAGAGTAATCACCGTGTTGTGTGTTTATCGTGCAGAGTATCTATGGATCAGAGATTTGGGGTGAGCTCCTGACGTTTGGAGTATCCCTACTCTCCCTCTTATTGTTAGACTATTCTCTAGTTTTGTATATCAGAAATGGATTGTACCCATATTTGTATTTATTCTATTCTTTACCTTATACTCCTATTGTATTACAAGCTCTTATGCTAGCTTCACCGGGTTTTGTGGTTATATTAGCCTTGCTATTATATTTATTCCATTGTTTCCTTTTATTCTATCTATAGTCCGTTACTAGTTGTTCAGGACTATGGGTTGGTTGACTTACTAGTGGGTCATAGTTGGTGCCATCATGACTTGAGAAATTGGGTCTTGACAAATTGGTATCAGAGCGTAAGTTTATTGGTGTTGTTGGTACAAGAGATTAGTGTCTAGTAGAGTCATTCTGTAGATCGGTACGGAGACATCTGTATCCTATCTTCAGGAGGCTATAGGGCATTCTTAGGAAATTCTATTCTTGACTCTTTGTCATGTGTTCGTACTTCTATAAGACTCTAAGTGCTTCGTTTGACTCTATTTTCTCCTAGATGGATCGTACGAGGTTGTCGATAGATGCAGCCGTGATTTATGCACGTACTACTAGATTTCCAGCTCAGCGTCAAGCCAAAGAGATAGAGATTGATGTTGAGGGTCTTCACCATCAGCCAGATGGTCTGGGGTCAGCCTAGGTTCTGACAGAGTTTGTGACTGCCTCAACTTTTCAAGATTTGGCGTTAAGGGTTTTGAGTCTATTTTTGGATACCTCCCAACTAGAGGTAATATCGGGTCCATCAAGTAGTTCTCAGACCAGAGTTGGATTTATTGGTGTTCAACTGGGTTCTTTGTCTATTTCAAATTATGAGATTGGGTTTCTCGAGTGGGCCAGACATACTCCTATATTATTTCTTACTGAGCATGAGATAGTGCAAAGATTTATCAGAGGGTTAACTTTGCCACTTTCTGTGGCTTTAGAGCATTTGATAGTAGCTGGGTCTTCTTTCTCTAAAGTTCTTGATCATGCGAGAGCTACAAATAGGGCTTGCTTTGAGGCGTACGAAGGTGGATGTAAGAGGCCATGTCAGCAATTCAGTGTTAGGGTATCCCATCTCGAAGTTGGAATCTTCTCAATAGAGGTCAACATCATTTGCAGCCTATTAGGCCCGTACAGGTATCACCTCAGCTTATGGGTAGCTTTCAGGTTAATCCTGGTTGTATAGTGGATAGAGTTCTGGTTAGACATCACGAACTATTTGGTCTAGGTCTTCAGTCCATGGTGGTCATTCTGGGTCAGCAAGTTCAGTGCATCAAAAATTCCCAGGGGCATGTTTTAAGTGTGGTGAATTTGGTCATTGCTATAGAGAGTGCCCCAGGCGTGAGTTGGTCGGCTAGTTGTGGACAATTTATTTTTCTCACCAGGTTAGAGCTGTAAGGGTTAGTTATGACTGCAGACAGATCGATCACTAGTCCAGAGAGTGTCCCCGACAAAGGATTATTAGTCGTTCAGAACATCCTGATCAGTCTCACAGTGTTTTGGCACCATCAGTTAGAGGTAGTGCACCTAGTGCCTCAGTTGGCTATTCAAACGCTCAGTTTGAGTTCGGACATGCTCAGATTAGTACTCTTTCGGGTACACCAGAATTATGATTTTGGATTACTACCGTGATAAGTGCGCCTTTGATTCTCTACCTTTTGTTTCTATTTGAGTTATGTTGGGGCTTTCATACCCATCGGTGGTTATATGCCTTGATGATTCTATATTGACTGTTGTATGCCTTGATGTTTTCATAGCAATTTATGTATGCCTTTGTGTAGGTTTATGCATATATGAATACCCTCCCCCCCTCCGTAGATGATTCTTTAGTAATAGATCTAGTGGATCTGTATGGTATTATCCTAGGGGTGTAGTATTTGGGTTAAAGTCCTGTTTCCCTGGCATTTTGGCCTTGGTGTGATCTTAGAGTGGTACTGGCTATATTTTTCACTTTGTACCACTTGCATCTTATGCTATTGATATTATGGTTATTGCATTGACATTTACTGATTCTTATTTGATAGATGGCTAGACTAGCTTTATCTAGTTAGCGTACTTCCTTCCTTGCGATTCTTATTTCATTGGATTAGATAGCTACCTCAGTTGGTTCGCTATCCCTTTTTGTTAACAAGGTCGGCTATTGATCTGATTGTGAGAGTGAAGGTAAGTTTGACTTTCCAGGGTATTATTATGATTTTAGCATTGGTAGTCTTTTCCCATAGCCCATTTCTTTTGGCCATTTGAGATTTGTCCTTTGGATCTGGATAGTTCATCACCTAATAGTGGCCTTGATCTTGGTGTTGATCTTCTATTGGAGTTGGCAATTCGATTCTATTGCTTGTTTCTGATGTTGGAAAGTTTAAGGCTTACTTTCTGATTTGTTGAATTCATCTCCTAGTGATCGTGGTGATCTTGGTATTGGTGTGGAGTTAGATACTCCATTCTTCCTGTGCTATGGTTTATGGTTCAGCCGAGTTAAAGTTGATATAACTGGGAGAATTCATAAAATTCTCATTTTGGCACTTGCTCGACCTACTGTGTCTTCGTGGAGTGCGTTCTCATGATTATTTACGCCTATGGGTATTCATTGTCGTAGATTGAGTAGTGGTTTGACCAAATGTAGGCTAAGGTCGTATTTCTTCTGAGTTGCTCGAGTGTTGACTATTAGTAGCGCTCATTACAGCCTTGGCAATTTCTTGGTTATGCCTTGATACGATATCACCTTAACGGATTAGGTCTTGATTGCTCGTATCTTCATCATATTATTTCCCCCCCAGTTGGGATTATGTTCTTCAGCGATATTTTAGTTTCATCTCTTGTAGAGATTATTAGGCATGTCCTTGATTTCTGGTAGCAAGGTCGGTTTGGGTATTTGGCCTTTGTAAAGGCTTGTTGGCTCTATTTGTGGTTCTTGACTTTATTGGTATGGCGGCTTGAAAGTTTTAATGAGTTTTGGAGTTTGGATGCTTACTCGTTAAAGGGATGGAATTGGATAGTTGAGAGCGAGTAGTTCAGCATCAGTGTTGGGGTTTTAGCTTGGTATTGCATGACTTGGTTGCATCCCCGTTTTGAGGTTTTGCTTCAGTTAGGCATTCATCTATAAGATGGCTAAGCCTACTCTTTGCCTACCGGTTCGATTCTCTTCAGTTCAGGTAGATTATACCTGATAGATGTTTGAATGATACTCCATTGGCACGGTACTAGTTTCTACTGCTTCTGACCTTGGTTTCCTCAAATTTGGTCAAACTTTTGGGCTGCCTGCCCAGCAAAGGTAGTATGCTCAAGTTGGATTTTGCATGGTTTCATCCTCAGTCGGTGGGGCATTCTGGAGCAAATCATTCGATTCCATAAGATTGGTGCTTCAGAATCTTGATTGTCAGTTTCGAGAGTCATCCGGACCTGTTGTAGCTTGGCTTAAGAGTGCATAATTTTGTCACCTCTGTTTATGTGTCCTGGTATCACCTTATGGGCTTATTTCTTGTGCTTGCCATTATGGATTTTTGGTAAGTCAGCTTCAGCCTTTTGAGGTCAGTGTGTTGTGATTGCGCCGACAGGACTTGGATAACATTTTGCTTGGTTCAGAGTAGGTAGCAGGTGTGGAAAGGTAAAAGAAGGTTAGCAGTTTGTTGCATGATTCTTACCTTGGACTGCCTTTAGCTGGGTTGTGTATCGCTTGGTTGTGCTTGTTCCTATTTGGTACCCATGTGTTGTGGGTTAGGTATGCGTGCATCAACCGTTCTCGGTTCATTTGAAGGCTACTTGTTTGTTGAGGTTAAGCTTTGGGTTATTTGGAAAACAGAGTAAGAAGTTGGTTGAAAAAGGGATGCCTTGGGTGAAATCCCTTTAAAGCGTTGTTTCTGCTAGAGGTTACCTGGGGAGTCATACTCCAAGCATGGAGGACCAGTACCTCACGCTTTCGAGCTTTCTCTATCCATTAACTTTAGCAGACAAAAGCCCTTTTAGTAGTGGATATTGTAATGACCCTCCAGGTCATTTCATTTTTTTTCACATGTTTTTGGTGTTTCGAGCCTTCCCACAGTAGCTATAGGTCATTTATGACTTGCCAAAACTGTGGGTTCGGTTATCAGACAGTTTATTTGGGTTGTAGGCTTATTTTCCTAATTTGGAGCTTTTGTTATTAAGAATTTGGTCTCGGGCAAAAATTCCTATTAAACTATCTCAGATGAGAATTCTAACAGCACCACCAGCTCCGGAACATTAATTTTAGGCTAGGGGGACCCTTGGTCTGGGTCCCGAGGCTTCCAAACTCATTTTGGGCTATTGGGTAGATTTTAGTGAAAGAAAAAACTACAAGTGTGGGCCCCACATTTATTCGAAATGACCTTGGATGGAAATTTTGATTGTTTCGTTGAGTCTGGAATATCAAATTTTGTACGGTAGCATAGTTCGTTTGCGCGTATAGGGTTTCGAACGAATCTCAAACCCCTAATCAAAGTCCGTAAGGACTTAGTGAAATTGCTGGTTTTCAGCTTCTGGTGCAGCCAACTTTTGGCCTTCGCATTCGCAAAGGTCAAGGATATTGGCCTCTACATTCTCTAGGCATTGGCTGCGTTTGCGAAGGTCAAGGACCTTGACCTTCTGTGTATGCGGGCTAGCCTTCGCGTTCGCAAATGGTAAGTCGGCCTAGCTAGCTCAGCTTTACTCTTCGCATTTGCAGTCGACTGATTGCATTTACAAAGGGACTCTTTGGTCCGTTCTTATCGCTATGGGGTCCCACATTCACAAAGAACCCCTGGCAGCCCCTTTATCTTTCTCACTTGCTCGATTTTAAGCCCATTTTTAGGGAATCTTCTGCCATTAATGGTCTAAAGAGCTAAAGAACTCTTGGTAAATCATAATGTGGAGTCGGGGATGAGTAGAGGGTGTTGAGGTGATCGTCCCCCATTAATTCCTTCATATTTTTTCATCCCAAAATCCGTTAAATTCTTGATTTTAAGTTTAGAATTCCCTGGGCTTTAGGGGATGATTTGGGCCCCGAATTGTGTTACATTTGCTCTAAACCTTTGAGCACACATTCCTTGTCCTTCGAGGGACCTTGTGGTGGATTCAATTTTTGATTCCATTAACGAACCCCACAGACCCATTTTTAACCCAATTTTGGGCCCTGAGTTTTATATTGTAATGTGGGTATCGTTTTACTCGTAATGATGTGTTGGTTACTATTTTGATAGCATGGTGGCATTTCATGATCGTGGATCAAGGACGGACGAATTGTGGCCGATTCAAGTGTTGCGGTTCAGCATCGAGGTAGGCTTCGGTCTACTTTTCTCTATGACATTGTGTATAGTATATATTGCATGCTGGGAAAGGATTATACGATGGGATTATGGCTAGTGTAGCATGACTTAGTCTATTTTATGGAATTTCGGGTAGAAATGTGAGCCGAACCCTAGTATAAAATACTTGTTATGACCATAGACTCCTATTACCCTTGATTATAACCATGATAACCATAGTTAATGATTAAGGATCCTTTGGTATGAGTTTTACCATTTGACTTAGTGATTCAGGAGGTTTTTCCCCGATTAGATCCTTGTAGTGGCTTTATGCCCTCGCTTATCGTGGTGTCCCGAGTTATGAGGCCTTGTTATATTGGGTATATGTTATTGGGCCCGAGGCTATGGTTATGATACTAGTTGTACTCTAGGTGAGTTTTACCCTTAAAATGGTTGTGACTAGTATTTATAGACGATTGATACTGGTGATGGCATGCATACTATCTGGCACATTCATGTTCATTTAGTTGTGTGATTCCGACCAAAACCTTGATTTTACGATTATTTTCAAAAGGGGATTTATTCCAACTTTTCACTTTAAAAATGATTTATTTTATAACGGGAATTGTACCACCTTATTTATTGGATTATGAGCTTTTAGGAATAAAAAGGAGGTTTTAGAACTTTAACCGAGGTTGATTTTGGTCTATTATTTATTCTCTCATTTTACCACTACTATTTACTTTGATCGAAGGATATTTCGACCCTTTGTACATTATTACGATGATTTATTCTCGAGCATGATCTCGAATAATGGATTAGATTATGATGGTTATTGGAAGTCCTAGATTGGGACCAGGCAGTATATACGGATATCCCGAATACCCTAGGGGCCCCTTCGTCCGAGAGTCGTCGTGCCGGAGAAGGATGGTCGCTGTAGGTCCTGCCTTTGCAAGCTGCAGAGCTGGATGAGGTGTATACACTTTGTACTTTATAGTTTGAGGTTATGGAACCGGTTTGAGTACAGTGTCTATGATATGGTTATGTCATTTAGGTTTATGTTGCATTCATCCATTCATATGCATTGCCTATCCCCAGTATGATTGTTTGGTGCTTATATATATCGGCCTTATTGGGGGTTGTATATGTATAGGCTATGGTTGCTATTTGCTGTGTGTTTCTGTGAACCTTCCGGGCTTATAGGGGTCCGTTTAGGTACTTATTTGCCCGTACTAACCGGTTAATTTATTATTAGTTATTATAATTTGTTCATGGCAGGTTGGTTGTGGACTGGTACCCGTAATTGGAGGTACATATCTGATTCCCTTATCTTTCTCCTTGAGTTATATTTATTGCTAGATTATCCAGTTATTAGTCACCCTTGGGGTATAGACTTGTTGATGCTAGAGTTAGCTCTTTTTCTTAGCCATAATCCTCGGGATGTTAGGTTGACTCCTTTAGGTAGTTACCCTTGATTTGGCCCTAAATGTATACATATATATATGTTATTACCATATATCCCTCTATTCCTTGGTCTATCCTAGTTGTATATATATATCATTTGGCCTTGTATACTATTATATATACTTCCTTCCTCTTTAGATGTATATTGGCTAGTGATATACGGTATTATACTCTAGTCTCAGATTACTGTTAAAATGGAATAGAATATCCTTATATCTTCATTAGCCCCATTATGATTAGTTTTTGTGGATAATTTGTTGTATTATATTCATGCCTCACATGACACTTTATGCTTATATTATTTCTGGAGCTCAGTCGGCCGATGCCTACTGAGTACCATGTACTTGGTACTCATACTACACTTTTGCAGCCTGTAGGTTATAGTACAAGTTATTGTCATTGATGTTTGCTTATTGTGCAGAGTAGCTATGGATCAGAGATTTGGGGTGAGCTCCTGACGTTTGGAGTATCCCTACTCTCCCTCTTATTGTTAGACTGTTCTCTAGTTTTGTATATTAGAGACGGATTGTACCCATATTTGTATTTATTCTATACTTTAACTTGTACTCCTATTGTATTGGAAGCTCTTGTGCTGGCTCCACCAGGTTTTAGGATATATTAGCCTTGCTATTATATTTATTCTGTTGTTTCCTTTTATTCTATTATTAGTACGTTACTAGCTGTTCCGGGCTACGTGTTGACTTACCTACTGGTGGGTACTATTAGATGCCATCATGACCTGAGAAATTGGGCTGTGACACAATCCTAGTGCGCTTAAGCGGAGCCGAGCCAGTTGGGGCACAGTCACTTTAGCCACCCTAGGGCGCTTAACTGGTGACCGCTTTAGTGGTCATTTAGCCGCTAAAGCAGCCATTACTAATGTTATATATATATTCTATTACTCCTCTTCTCCAACACTTTTACCTAAGTGTATCCACCATTTTTGACGTTCCAAGCTCAAAATCAGTGAGGTATTGAGAGTGTGAGGCTAGTATTTAGCTCAGGATTATGGTGTTGAGCATGTAACGTCTTTAACTTGAAAGTAATTCGACCAATCTTCGCATAATTTTGGTAATTGAATGCCTTGATTCTCTGGATTATGGTTGGGATTGATTATGGGTCCGTTGAGCTAGGATTTAGCTAGAATTCTGGTGGCTATTGATCCTTGATCTATGTGGGACGTTGGGATGGTTTCAATTTTGCGATTTTGTAAGTGGTCCCCACGTGGAATTTTTAGTCCAATTTCTGACCCGAAGCATTTATACAATATGGGTATCATTTTTCTCGTCCTGATGCATAGATCGTTGTTTTGATTGTGTGGCAGCTCTCTGAGGCCTCTTGGAAGGGGAAAGCTCCAATTTAGAGGATTCGGCGGGCGTTCCGCGGCTACCAGGTAGGCTAGGCTTACCCCACTTATAGATTGAGCTTACTTATGGAATTTGTATACTATTGTGCTAGTTTTGGGTAGGCAGTTCTAGCTCGGTGCCGTCTTAGTACCTTTTTCACTTTATTTAGTCGGTTAAGGCCCCGTTTTGGTAGATTTCGTGCCTGTTCTCCCCTAGGATAGTGTGCTATCATTCTTAGGACTAGAATTAGTGCTTATAGTGCCTTGGGATGGGATGGGGAAGCCTTAGACTAGACTCGAGTAGGATCGGGTTTAGGTTTAGTTATCAGGACCATGTTGCAGGTCCCACTGCCCTTTGTAGATAGTGTATTTTGGCATGAAGATTCTTTAGGCTTAATTAGACTCTTGAATCTATTTCAGGATATTAACTTGGGTTAGGTTTGATTTAGACTTGGTTTTTGGCCTATGTTAGCCTCTCTTTACCTGGTAGAGTAGTAACAGACCTGGACTGCACTTCCTTGACTACTATTTGGGACTCACCTTCCCTTAGTAAACCTACGGGGGGAGTTTCCTGATTTTTCATGTCAAGGTCTAATTTGCAATGCAATGCAATTATGGTGGGATGAATCTTTGAAGTCATCGCATGACTTTTTATATACACCTACCGAGCTCGCAGCTCCCAAGATAGGACCCATGAGGGGTTCGCAATCTATATACTATATCTCAAATCTCAAATCTCAACCCACCTTTCTGGCTTGTTTTGACGGAGAAGGTTTTTATAAAATGTCTCTTCTAAAAACATTGTTCCCCAGTGGCACCAATATCTCATGAATGTATATGTATGGAATGCAAATGTAATGCTCACAATTTAAATCAGTATGAAGATATCCAATCCATTCAATACATATATAAGTGAGCCTAGAAATCAACTCAATGTGTCCATAATTCATGATTCAACTCTAGTTAGGCACCATCAAAATAAATATGCATGTAAGACATCATTACTATCATATCAACCCCTAACTCGGGAATTTCTATCATGATAAGGCAACCAATGCTCATTATGGCCTACAATAACAATTTAATCCCCCACATAGGCATCATATCTAGAATAAAGGTATTTAAATGCATAGATAAGGCCAATGATGTCAAATAAAGCCCCCACTCGGGCAATACGCAATATCAAATATCACAAGGTAACAACAACAGATTACAAGCCCCCACTCAGGCACACAATAGTAGTAATAATCTCGAAATATAAATCCCATAGTTATTTTCCCCAAGCCATAACATGCTTTACCTATTTATTAACTACCCAGATCAATCTGAAAGAAGTTAAGCCATAACCTACCTTGAAACGATGAAATCCAAGCCAAAAGTCCTTCAACACAGTGCTTTCCCCTTTCGAACGACCTCAAATCAACTAAAACATACAAATATAGCATCTAAGCATTGAAAGGAAGCTATTGATATCCATATCGACCATATTTAAAGCAGGTCCAAAACGAACTCAAAAAATGAGTTGGAAAACTAGAGGGGTAAAGCCCGATTTTTTCTTTAGAAACATTTCCCCAAGGTTATAGGAGTCTATAGTTGAAAATCCACATGAAAATGAGTTAAAAACGAGGTTCAAATCGAAGAAAAATTCTTTTTAAGCTTTACCAGCAAAAAACCCTAAATTCCATTTTGAAATCATGATTTAAAGGTATTTTTGAAGATATAATTGATAGGAAATAATGTAAAGATGATTTAGGGGATTACCTAAGAAAGAATGGTGATAAAACCCTAAGAAATTGCCTCTTCCCAAAGCTTGGAGGTCACAAAATGATGGAAATCGCAAAAAATAGAGTTTATACACTATTCGGTGAACAGTACCTTGCGATTGTGAGGGTCAACGTTGACTGGACCATTAAATAGGACTTCATGTTTATGGTTGAGGCTTTGCATTCTTGAAGGTCCACCACTCATACCATCGCGTTCACAACAACCTCGTTGCGTTCGCGAGGAAGACATAACTAGACCCAACCCGAAATGCCCTTCGCAATAGTGGCCACAGCCTTGCGATCATGATGAAGGGAACTTTCTTTCTCTACAATTGTAGCCAGGGGCCCACATTCACCAAGAAGGATCTGGCATGCACTAATTATCAATAATTATGCTGATTTTGCATATCTTTGAATTCTTCGAACGAACACTCGAGATTATGGATGCCTCCATATCCTAAGTCGGAGGCATTAGCTTCTACAATCATAAGAACCTTTGGATGTGGTATTCCTAGACATGGAAGTTTTTGGTTTATTGATTTAATTTTTTGGACTATATTAGTATGCTCTAATCCCCATGGTACTGGATTCTTCTTAAGACGCTGATAAAGAGGCTTACAAAACTCTCTAATATTAGAAATAAAATCTGCAACATAGTTGAGACTTTCTAAAAATCTTTGAAGTTTAGTTTTATCAGTCAAGTCATTTGGAAATTTAAATGTGAACTCTTTGGCTCTACAAATGGGTTTATAAGTTCCTTGAAATAATTCATGGACAAGAAATCTAATAACTGTTTGAAATAATTTAATCTTTTTAGCACTCACTACTAATCTATTTTGTTTAACAACATTTAAAAATGGTTGGAGATGTTTAAAGTGTTGGTCAATATCTTCTGTATATATTAAAACATCATCTATATAGACTATAGAAATATGACTATATTGATTGAATATATTATTCATGATATTTTGAAATTCAGATGGAACATTTTTTAGTCCGAATGGCATTACATTCCATTAATATTGTCAAAAAGGGACATTAAAGGATGTCTTATATTTATCTTTTTCGGCAATTTGTATTTGCCAAAATTCTGATTTCATATCAAACTTACTATAAATATTAGCTTTATAAGTTCTTTTAAGAAGATCACGCTTGTCAGGTATTGGGTACCGAATCTATTTTAATACTTTATTAAGTGGCTTATAATTGATAACAAGTCTTGGGGCACCTCTTTCTTTTTCAGCACTATTATTGACATAAAAGGTTGAGCAAATTTAAGGTGATTTGGAAGGTTTAATAATTTTTTTTACCAAGCAAATCATTAATTTCCATTTTACAATATTCCATTAATTCATGGTTCATTTGAATGGGCCTTGTGTCACACCTCGAATTCCAACTGGGCAGACTGGCACCCAAAGCCGATAAGACCAAAGCGAACCAATCTTCATTCATATACACACATATGCATGTCACTCAAATGGCACCACCATTACATAGAGATATAAGATGTCAATAGAAGGTCATGGAAAAACATGTGATATACACATATATGAAACTTGGCCGTTAGGGCCACCAAGTCAAAATGGACATATATTCTTTCAATCATCTCACCATATATATATACAAAGCCTCTAACAGATGTATAAACATAACCATCCTAAAGTCGGGACAAGTCCCCGCTTTATACAACATTTACAATACCAAAACAAATGTACAACTGTGACTCGAAAAGCCCCGATCCAACTGGAGCTCACCAAAGATCCGCAAATGACCTGCAACCTACTGTGGAGGTCTACTAGCACCTGTACCTGCAGCAAGTAAGGTAAGTCCCCCAAGGGACGTCAGTACGAAGAATGTACTGAGTATGTAAGGTTCATATGAAAATGCATGATATATAAGTATTTCCATGAAATCAATATAAGAGAATAGTCAATACAGATAAACCATCGCTCTGCATATGTGGAACCATGTACATTACATCCTTTACTTCTTTTGACTTCACATTTATTCATCTTTATCATTCTACCCATGCTAGTCTTTTCTGTTGCCCCTGGGATGAGATTAACCCATGCTAGGTATTTTAACCCCTGGGATGTGATTAACCCATGCTAGGCTTTCATATCGCCCCTGGGATGTTACTGTGATTATCGCCCCTGGGATGTTACTGTGATAACCCATGCTAGGCTTTTATATCACCCCTGGGATGTCACTCAACCAAACAATTATACATTACTTCATATCTTTACTTCTATGAGATTGATACATTGGCAATTGTACATTATTGGAACTTTGGAACATAACATTATTGGAACAATGGGAACTTTGGAACATTAGTCAATGGACATGAGACATGTGAATCACAATTGGTTTTGTGAGTAATACGATATGACAATACCTTTGGACATTTCGGAATGGAACAAGTATAATGCCAATGTGAGCAATATGCTGCAGAAGGATACGGAAAGAATAACCTTACATACCTTATATTTCCAATATGAATACATAGTCTTATATACGAATACAATAATCCATCTCCTTCCTTATGTGTTACTCTACAACACAAGTTCATAACGGAGCTCATGTTAACAACTAACTACATTACAAGTGCACCAAATGATAAGGACCTATGTGACTTCTATATAGCATCATTTCATCCTTTACAATACAACCCACTGCATTACCATACTAACAATACCATAACAGTCCACGCATTGACCAAGACATCATACACCGATAGCATTTCACACCAAGTTTATCCTTTACTCTTCCTTATTAACATTACATCACAATTACTTCATCTAGTCACCTCAATACCTTTCATATCAACATATTAACAACAATCCATAATTTATATAATCCAACATGCCTCCAAACAACCCCTTAAAGTCATTCAATAGGTATCATAAGTTGATAATTTCATCCAAAAAGTGTATAGGGGTCTTCGGGGATCAAAGAGAGACAAAAACACACAAAATGAGTTTCTCGGATGACCTGCAAAGACACCTACACCCAAAGGTGGTTGAGGTTCATCCGCAGGTGACCCTTGTCCCTGTCCAGGGACACCTGCGCCCACAGGTGCCCTGTCTGCGAGGGCGGGTGCCTGTTTTGACCAAAAAGGGTCTCTTTTGGGTCCTTTTTGTATAATAATGGTCCATGGTCATGAATAAGCTTATATATACATATTTTAGGTCACTTGGATTCCAAAAAACCATCATGGTTTCACAACACACATGAACATCACCAAAACCACATTTTCCTTTCAATACACCACAATTTTCATGACCAATTTCATAACAAAAATCCCACATGTTATACACATAAGGAAAGCAAGTTATGAACATAAATACATCTTACATGTTGATATTTAATCCATCAAACTCACTTCCTTCAATACCACAAATCCATTTTTAAGTTTAGAAGGCAAAACCCTTCACCGATTGAGCAAAAGCACACTGTTTAACACATAGTGTACTGTCTAACACTTTGTCAACATAACCAACATGATTTATACACCATATTAAGAATATAATATAATAAACCATAAGAATAAACACTTACGAATACTTACAAGAGAGTGATCTTGTCCAAAGGGGTGATGACTTAGGGTTTGTGGGTAGAGAGAAATATCTTGAATATTCTAGAAAAGGCATGTGTATTGATATGAATAAAAATCTGATTTGACTTGATTTATATAGTACTTAATGGTCATCCTTAGCCACATTAAATGCATGTTTGCTTGGTCAAACACAAGAATGGGTCATTTGCCCCATTTGGGCCATGTATTTTACTTCATTTTAGGCCTCATTTGGGCCCCAAATCACAATATTAATTTAGCCCACAAATTTAATGTGTAAGACACCAAATTCCTCATGTTTAAATAATTTCATAAATGTTAAGATAATTAAGTAGGTTCGGAAATGTACGGGGTGTTACATCCTTCCCCCCTTAGAAATATTCGTCCTTGAATGTTAATGACATCATCCTATTTACAACAAATGCACCTTTATGCTAGCATATACACATATACACATAATTCTTATAGATACTTACTCGTTCCGCACCTTGAACTTTTTCTTCCATATGAAACAAATACGAGTTCTTTGACTTCATCATTTCTTCAGCTTCCTAAGTGATCTCTTCTACTTGTTGATTCCTCCAAAGTATCTTTACGGAAGCTACGTCTTTATTCCTTAACCTCTTCACTTGTCTATCCAGAATAGCAATAGGTATCTCCTCATAGGTAAGATCCTCCATAATTTGTACATCTTCAATGGGAGCAAAACGAGATGGATCTCCTATGCACTTTCGAAGCATCGAAACATAAAATACTGGATGAAATGTGGAGAGTTCTTGGGGTAATGCCAATTCATAAGCAACTTGCCTAATTGTTAAGACAATTTCATATGGCCCTATATAACGGGGACTTGACTTCCCTTTCTTCCCAAATCTTATTACTCCTTTCATCGGTGACACCTTCAAGAATACCCAATCAACTATGGCAAATTCGAGCCCTCTTCTTCTGACATCAGCATATGACTTGTGTCGACTTTGGGCCGTTTGTAGCCGCTGTTGGATCACTTTAACTTTCTCCATAGCTTGATGAACAAGATCTGGCCCAAGTAAAGCAGTTTCACCTGCTTCAAACCATACAATCGGTGATCTACACTTCCTTCCATGTAAAGCTTCATAAGGTGCCATTTTGATACTTGAATGATATCTAATGTTGTAGGCAAATTCAATAAGAGGCAAATGATCATCCCAACTACCTTGAAAATCTAACATGCAAGCTCGTAGCATATCTTCAAGTGTTTGGATAGTACGTTCTGCCTGTCCCTCAGTCTGAGGATGAAAAGCCGTACTCAGATTCACTTGTGTTCCCAAGATCTTTTAAAAAGATCTCCAAAAATGTGCGGTAAATTATGCTCCCCTATCCGATATAATGGAGATTGGAATCCCATGTAATCGTACTATCTCTTTAACATACAACCTTGCATAATCTTCAGCTGTATAGGTGGTCTTTACTGGTAAGAAATGCCCTGACTTGGTAAGCCTATCCACTATGACCCATATAGAATCAACTTTCCGCAGTGTACGAGGTAAACCTGTGATGAAATCCATATTAATCATGTCCCATTTCCAGGCTGGAAGATTGATACAGTGCATGTAACCTCCTGGTTTCTGATGCTCTACCTTTACTTGTTGACAATTTGGGCATTGAGCTATAAATTCTACAATGTTCTTCTTCATATTTCCCCACCAATACACTTCTTTTAAATCATGGTACATTTTGGTATCTCCCAGATGAATAGAATATCGTGAATGATGCGCCTCTGTCATAATTCATTTCCCCCAGCAATGTTCAGTTTTTGATTTACACAATTAAATTCTTTTTGTAAGGTCATTTGTAATTCTACGATTCCGCGCGGTCGACTTTCTATTAATAATTTTGGGAATCCCATAAAGATTATGACCTGAAGAAGCAGGGGTCGCGGTAGCTGCCGAATCTTCTACTGATTCTCTTCCCCAGAGATCTCAGATGAGGGAGTTCTATATCTCCATGAATCTAGGAACTTTTGCTTGCATTGTATTATTTGGTCTACGTACCGAAATTGATAACATTCGAGATTATGCAGGATTATACACAAAAGCGGTACACATAATCTACATTGGCATTGAAGTATTCCTTCTTGCGTAAGATTAAATGTCGTTCTCAAACCTTGTTGTACATTCCCTTTTAACTGCAATAACATAGGATCCGCAAACTGCTTCTCTTTCACTTCAGCTATTAATAAAGATTCTGCTGCATTTTGTATAATAACATCTTCATCTGAGGATTCAAGAAGACGAAACCCCAAGCTGCCTAATTGATGTAGATCCTTGACTAAGTCTTGCTTTTTCATCAATTGGCCACTAGTGCATCCTATTGGCTTGCGTCTCAATGCATCAGCTACCACATTTGCGTTTCCTGGATGATATAGAATATCAATATCATAGTCGTTCAATAGCTCAAGCCACCTCCGCTACCTCAGATTTAAGTCTTTATGCTTAAAGATATATTGCAAACTTTTGTGATCAGTGTAGATGTCAACATGAACTCCATATAAATAATGGCGCCATATCTTTAAAGCAAATACCACAGCTGCTAACTCAAGATCATGTGTGGGATAGTTTTTCTCATGTGGCCGCAACTGTCGTGAGACATATGCTATGACATTACCGTGCTACATCAATACACATCCAAGGCCAACTCCTGACGTATCACAATATACTGCATACCCCTTTATGCCTTCCGAAAGTACTAATACCGGTGTAGAAGTCAATTTATCCTTCAGCTCTTGGAAACTTTTCTCACATGCATCATTCCACTGAAATTTGACTGCCTTGTGCGTAAGCTTTGTTAAAGGTGCAGGAATGGAAGAAAACCCTTCGACAAACCTTCGATAATAACCTGCCAACCCAAGGAAGCTATGAATTTCCGTAGGCATCGTAGGCCTTGGCCAATTTTTCACCGCTTCAATATTTTGTGTATCTACCCGAATTCCTTCATTTGATACAATGTGACCCAAGAATACTATGGACTTTAACCAAAATTCACATTTAGAGAACTTTTCATACAACTTACGCTCACGAAGGATTTGTAACACTTGCAGTAAGTGATTAGCATGGCCCTCTTGTGATCGTGAATAAACAAGGATGTCATCTATAAACAACGTCACAAACACGTCTAGAAATGGATTAAACACCCTATTCATCAAATCCATGAACACAGCTGGTGCATTTGTTAGTCCAAACGACATAACTAAAAATTCATAATGGCCATACCGTGTTCGGAAAGTTGTCTTGGGCACATCTTTTTCTCTAACTCTGACTTGATGGTAGCCCAATCTCAAGTCAATCTTCAAAAAACATTTGGCACCCTGTAACTGATCAAACAAATTGTCAATTCTGGGGAGGGCATATTTTTTCTTGATCGTTACCTTATTCAATTGTCGATAATCAATGCACATTCTCAATGTGCCATCTTTGTTCGGCACAAATAATACTGGTGCACCCCAAGGGGACATACTAGGCCTGATGAAGCCCTTGTCCTGCAAGTTTTTCAATTGCTCCTTCAATTCACTCAATTCTGCTGGATCCATTCTATATGGGGGAATAGAGATAGCTGAGTGCCTGGAATCACATCAATACCAAATTCTATTTCCCGTTCTGGGGGCAAACCTGGAAGATTCTCTGGAAATACATCAAGAAATTCATTGACCACTGAAACCGACTAAGGAGTTAGTGGTTTCACATCAGTATCTTTCACTCGTACTAAGTGACATATGTGCCCCTTGGTAATCTTTTTCCTTGCTTACAGATAGGAGATAAATTTTCTTGTCGGTGCCCCTACATCACCCTTCCATTCAAGAACATTCGTTTGTGGAAAATAAAAATGTACTTTCTTAGCCCGACAATCCATCGTGGCATAACAAGAAGTTAACCAATCCATACCCATTATGACATCAAAATCCACCATATCCAGTTCAATAAGATCAGCCAGTGTATCATGACCACACACAGTTACCACACAATTATGATATACTCTTTTTGCAACAATATATTCACCAACTGGTGTAGATACCTTAATTGACTTAGTTAATAATTTTGGTGTTCTTTCAAATCTTGCAACAATTAATGAAGTAACATATGACAATGTAGAACCCGGATCAATCAATGCATATAAATTATACAAAAATATGGATAATGTACCTGTGACGACATCAGGAGAAGCCTCTAAATTTTACCGGTCCACTAGAGCATAGGTGCGATTCTGGGTTCCACTGGAACTAGCTGCTCCTCTTTCACCTCTACTGTGACCAACAGGCTGCAAACTTCAACCTATAGAAGGAACCGATGATGATGATGCAACGGTTGATCCCATAGGTCGTGTTATACCACCCATGCCCCTTTGTGGGCATTCTCTTATTATGTGCCCCGTTGTACCACACCAAAAACAAATATTTGTCCCCAACCAGCATTCGCCTAAATGATACCGTCCGCAGAGCTGACACGGAGGATGAGAAAATCCTGCTGTCTGTGAACCTTGCAGCCCACTACTCTACCCAAAATGGATACCTCTAAATCCCTGAAATTGGGATGAAGTACCTGCTGTAGGGGAAGAAAATGATGATCTAGGCGGTCTAGGAAAAATCTGAGGCCTAGATTCCCCTTGGCACACCATAGACTGTCCCATAGGTCTAGCCCTCTTTGCCGGCCCTCGTTCAAATTCGTGTACCCTTCTTCTTTGCCTTTGGTCCTCCATCTTTTGTGCGAAAGCCTGAATTCTCGCTATATCCATATCTTTGTTCAAGGCAGCAATAGTGCAGTCCCTTACCAAATATGGCTCCAATCTGTCCACATATCGATGGACTCTGTCTGTCATTGTGGCTACTACATTCGGAGCATATTGAGCCAAAGAATTAAACTGCAGACTGCATTCTCTAACACTCAGATTCCCTTGACGGATATTTAAGAACTAATCTTCACTAGCCTCTCGGATCTCATAGGGAAGATAGTGATCAAGGAATGCTGCTTTAAATTCTTCCCAATTAGGTGGAATTGCACCGATACCATGAGATTTCTTTGAGTCTTCATACCACAATATATCTTTCCCTTTCAATCTATAGGCTGTAATTTTAACTGTTTCTACACCGGTCAAGTGCATAACATCTAGAGCCCTTTGAATTTGGTCCACGTAATCTTGTGGATCTGCTTTCGGATCTGACCCAGTGAATATGGAAGGGTCTAATTTCAGAAAATCTTGTGTCCGCTGACTAGCTACTCTAGCCGCATCATCCTCACTTGTTATTCGACCAACTCATCCCTGAGTTTGTACCGCACCTATTTGAGTCAACATATGCACTGCATTTCTTAAATCCTGGTCAGTGGCATTCATAGGCGGTTCTGCGGGTACTTCTCTACCTCTTGGCTCTTCCGAAAATGGAAGGGTAGAAGGAGCCCGTGATGCAAACTCCTGTTCAGCGCCACCTTGACTAGCTTATTCAGGTGGTGATTTACTCGTGCCTTCCTTGGCAAGCACATCTACCTGCTTACCTTTGCCCCTACCTCGTCATATCATCGACATTTTACTATAACAAAGAAAACCAATTCCAATGGTTAGATACGATTCCACTTACAACATTGGCTCTATTGCACGATCTAGAAATGAAGAAAAGAAACTACTCCTAAATTTCCCATAGCCTCCTCCTTATAAATATGGTGTACAATACATCCATAAGCAAGACTCTATTCAGACACGGCTTTGTAGACACCCTTAGGACAACCTTCTCTGATACCACTTTTGTCACGCCTCGAATTCCAAAGAGGCGGACTGGCACCAGAAGTCGATAAGGCCCGAGAGAAAAAATCTCCATTCATATACACTCATATGCATGTCACTCAAATGACACCACCATCACATAACGATATAAGATGTCAATAGCGGAAGTCATGGAAAAACATGTGATATACACATATATGAAACTTGACCGTTAGGGACACCAAGTCAAAATGGACATACATTCTTTCAATCATCTCACCACATACATCAAAGGACCTAACAGACGTATATACATAACAATCCTAAATTCAGAACAAGTCCCCGCTTTATACAATATTTACAATACCAAAACAAATGTACAACTGTGACTCGGAAAGCCCCGATCCTACTGGAACTCACCAAAGATCCGCAAATGACCTGCAACCTACTGTGGAGGTCTACTAGCACCTATTCCTGCAACAAGTAAGGTAAGTCCCCCAAGGGACGTCAGTACGAAGAATGTACTGAGTATGTAAGGCTCATATGAAACTGCATGATATATAAGTATTTCCATGAAATCAATATAAGAGAATAGTCAATACAGATAAACCACCGGTCTGCATATGTGGAACCATGTACATTACATCCTTTACTTCTTTTACCTTCACATTTATTCATCTTTATTGTTCTACCCATGCTAGGCCTTTCTGTCACCCCTGGGATGATATTAACCCATGCTAGGTATTTTAACCCCTGGGATGTGATTAACCCATGCTAGGCTTTCATATCGCCCCTGGGATGTTACTGTGATAACCCATGCTAGGCTTTCATATCACCCCTGGTATATTACTGTGATAACCCATGCTAGGCTTTTATATCACCCATGGGATATTACTCAACCAAATAATTATACATTACTTCATATCTTTACTTCTATGAGATTGATACATTGGCGATTGTACATTACTGGAACTTTGGAAAATAACATTATTGGAACAATGGGAACTTTGGAACATTAGTCAATATACATGAGACATGTGAATCACAATTGGTTCTTTGAGTAATACGATATGACAATACCTTTGGACATTTCAGAATAGAACAAGTATAATGCTAATGTGAGCAATATGCTGCAGAAGGATACGAAAAGAATAACCTTACATACCTTATCTTCCCAATATGAATACATAGTCTTATATGCGAATACAATAATCCAGCTCCTTCCTTACGTGTTACTCTACAACACAAGTTCATAACGGAGCTCACGTTAACAACTAACTACATTACAAGTGCACCAAATGATAAAGAGCTATGTGACTGCTATATAGCATCATTTCGTCCTTTACTATACAACCCACTGCATTACCATACTAACAATACCATAACAGTCCATGCATTGACTAAGACATCATACACCGATAGCATTTCACACCAAGTTTATCCTTTACTCTTCCTTATTAACATTACGTCACAATTACTTAATCTAGTCACCTCAATACCTTTCATATCAACATATTAACAACAATCCATAATTTATATAATCCAACATGCCTCCAAACAACCCCTTAAAGTCATTCAATAGGTATCATAAGTTGATAATTTCATCCAAAAAGTGTATAGGGGTCTTCGGGGATCAAAGAGAGACAAAAACACACAAAATCAGTTTCTGGGCTGACTTTCGAAACCACCTGCACCCACAGGTGGTTGAGGTGTAGCCGCAGGTGACCCTTGGCCCTGTCCAGGGCCACCTACGCCCGCAGGTGCCCTGTCTGCGAGGGCGGGTGCCCGTTTCGGCCAAAAAGGGTCTCTTTTGTGTCCTTTTTGTGTAATAATTGGTCCATGGTCAAGAATAAGCTTCTCTTTACATATTTTAGGTCACTTGGATGCCAACAAACCATCATGGTTTCACAACACATATGAACATCACTAAAACCACATTTTCCTTTCAATAAACCACAATTTCCATGACCAATTTCATAACAAAAATACCACATGTTATACACGTAAGGAAAGCAAGTTAAGAAAATAGCAACATCTTACATGTGGATATTTAATCCATAAAACTCACTTCCTTCAAGACTACAAAGCTATTTTCAAGTTTAGAAGGCAAAAGCCTTCACCGATTGAGCAAAAGCACACTGTTTAACACAAGTGTACTGTCTAACACTTTGTCAACATAAACAACATGATTTATACATCATATTAAGCATATAATATAATAAACCATAATAATAAACACTTTCCAATAATTACAAGAGAGTGATCTTGTCCAAAGGGGTGATGACTTAGGGTTTGTGGGTAGAGAGAAATATCTTGAATATTCTAGAAAAGGCATGTGTATTGATATGAATAAAAATCTGATTTTCCTTTCTTTATATAGTACTTAATGGTCATCCTTAGCCACATTAAATGCATGTTTGCTTGGTCAAACACAAGAATGGGTCATTTGCCCCATTTGGGCCATGTCTTTTACTTCATTTTGGGCCTCATTTGGGCCCCAAATCACAATATTAATTTAGCCCACAAATTTAATGTGTAATAAACCAACTTCCTCATGTTTAAATAATTCCATAAATGTTAAGACAATTAAGTAGGGTCGAAAATGTACGGGATGTTACACCTTGCCTTAGTGAAGATAACCCTTTCAACAAATCCGTCAATATAGGGTAATTCAATAATATGCCTTTTTATGTCTTAGAAAGCATTAGGGAAATCCAAAAAAACTTCTCCTTCTATAACTTCTTGTAGATTTTTAATTTTAGCTTCTACCTCCGGGTTTTTAAAGAGGATTCAATTCTCTTAATTTTTATTTTATCTTTTAAATAGTTTATTTGTTGTGAAAGTTAATTTACCCTAAAAACAGTATTATCTTTTATAAAGTCAATTTATTCTTTTGATAAACTAGTTAGATAGGAAAAAATAATTTATTGTCATAATACAAAGGTATGGATTCCATCTAACTCGGCAATATATAATTTTATTTAGATTATAAAGGAAATACCTAAAATTATTTCCTCATTTATATCTTTGGTTATCACAAAATCATTAATAAAACAAAGTTTATTATTGCATATGTGTTCCCTGGGGAGTTTATAATTTATTTTTAATCTTTCCCCGGTTGCGGAGAATAATCTTGTGGTACTTTTTTCAAGGTTCTTAGTGGAAATTATTCCTTCAACGATACAGTTTTGATCCGCACCTGTATCTAATAATGCAATTTTATGAATCGTATAATTTTTATTTATAACTAATGTAATGGGTATATGGTAACTTTGGGCTTTAACTATTGCAATTGTATTAATCCTTGATTTGCTTATTAAAGGTTCTTCTAGAGACTCTATTTCATTATTGATGTTTCTCTAGGAACAAATTGACATGATTTTGTTCTTGGTTAGATGTTAAATCATATAGTATTTTTAGAAAGTGATTCTGCTTCTAAATTGTTAAATCTTTTCTTAACTTCATTTACTTCCCCTTTTAGGTGTAATAATTCTGTCTAAAGATCTTGTATTGTAGTTTTAGACTTTTGTTCTTTAAATTTATTTAATACATTTTTCATATTAAAAGGTTGGATCGTTTCCTTATTGAATTGTTGATTAAGAACAATATCGTTTAATGCTATTAAGTACTTTTTCTTAAGGGTTGGATATTCAATTTGATCAATCAAATCAAAGAATATCTCCTTGTTATTACTAGTAATGACATTTATAGAATGACTATCGCAAGTGCAAATTCCACCGCTGTATCTACAATGGTCAATTGATTCACTACTTCCTGAACTATATGTGATATTAAGTTGGTCATAATCACTAAGACTTTCTTCAGAAGAAGAGCTATTTTCATTTTCTTCTAGAATAGAATATTATTTATTCTTAACTTCTTCTTCAATTCTAACATATTTATCTTGTCTTTCTTTTTATTAGGGGCTCGACAATCTCTAGCCCTAAGTCTTTTTTTTTTTTTTGCAGTTCGAACATGTATCATTATTATTTTTATGTGATTTAAATCCCCCTTTATTCGTGTCCCATTTAGATTATTTAAATCGTCTTTTATAATTATGGGGTTTTTAAGATTAACCATTATAATATTTATGGCGTCTTTTAATTTTCTTGGAAGCTTCTTTTGAAGGGGCTAATAATTTAATGTATCCAAAGTCCTAACAAAACCTTCCTAGCTCATTTTGTGATATCTTACTGTCCTTTTTAGTTGATTTTTAAGTTTCATATCTATACATAATTCAAGTCCTATGACATTTATAAAGCTTATGGGGTCACCATAAGTTAAATGACTATACCGAATTTTTTCGTCAAATCTGTCTTTTAATTTAATTCTAACCTTCTTTATAAATCATATTTCTAAACCGCTTATAAATTTTTCCTTCCAATAATCATGATTACAGTCTTCTCTAATCATGACCTTGTTGAGGAAAACATCTTTATACCATCTAAAATCGTCTAACTTTGGACAAGATAGATTTGATAATATTTCTAAACTCCTATCTTTAAATAGTTGAGGTTCTCCTATAAAATGTTTAGCTATACTATAAATTAAAGTGGCGGTGACTTCTTCTAAGACTTAATTTTCTATTGTTTGTCCCTCAAACTCTGTCTTAATAATTTGAGTAATAGTTGTAGCATTTAATATGCTTTGCTTATTATTTTCTGTGAGGTATATTGTAATGTACCTGTAAACCCAGCTATAATCATCGTAGTTTCTTGTTTATCTGTCATTTTTTATTTTATAAGTTGTAATGGCCATTTCCATTTCATGTGGTTTATTATATATTTGATGTTCTGCTAGTCAATCAATATTCCATTCGGCGATTTCACTTCCACAATGTGAAGTATGAGATAAAAATTCATTTTCTTCATACCCTGTCATGATCCTCTAGGTCATTTCCTACATTTTCATATTTTTACTGTATTTAGAGCTTTACCACAGCTGCCTCAGGTCATCTATAACTTGCTGGGACTAACAGTTTGGTCACCGGGCTATTCGTTTTGTTTTTAGAACCATTTCCCTGTTTTGGAGCTTTTAAAGTTAAGAAATGGGTCTCAAGCCTAAACCTCAGGTAAACGGCCTCGGATTCCATTTATGACAGTTCCATCAGCTCCGAAATGTCAATTTTAAGATAGGAGGACACTTGGTCTAGGTTTAAAGGTTTTCGGACTTGTTTTGGGCTATTGGGTGGAATTTGGTTAAAATGACCATTGGGGTGGTGGGACCCACTTTTAGTGAAAATGACCCTGGATGGAAATTTTTATGGTGTCGTTGAGTCCAAAATTTCAAATTTGGTCAGGTAGCATAGTTTAATTGCGAACACGGGATTCCAAACCAATCCCAAGCACCCGATCGGAGTCCATTGGGACTTATTAAACTTGGCTGGCGCCAAATATCTGGTGTAGCCGCTTAAGCGGCCAGGGGACCTTTTTAGCAGTGTACACTTTAGCGGTTGTGGATTGCTTTAGCAAAGCTGGACCAGATAGGCTTGACTGCTTTAGCGGCCTCCTGAGCACATTAGCGGTAGCTGCTTAAGCAACCCTGGTGCGCTTTAGTGGAGCCAGGCCAGCTGGTGTACAGTCGCTTTAGCGGCCCTAGGGCGCTTAAGCGGTGATGTATTTAGTAGTCATTTAGCCGCTAATGCAGCCATCACTGGTGTTATATGTATATTCCAATTCTCCTCTTTTCCAACACTTTTACCTAAGTGTATCCACCATTTTTAACATTCCAATATCGAAATCAGTATTAAGCGTGTGAGGCTAGTATTTAGCTTGGGATTATGGTGTTGAGCATGTAACGTCTTTAACTTGTAAGTAATCCAATCAATCTACACTTAATTTTTGTAATTGAATGCCTTGATTCTCTGGATTATTGTTGGGATTGATTATGGGTCTGTGGAGCTCGAATTTAGCTAGAATTCTTGTGGCTTTTGATCCTTAAGCTACGTGGGATGCTGTGATGGTTTCAATTTTGTGATTTCGTAAGTGGGCCCCACATGGGAATTTTAGTCCAATTTTTGGCCCAGAGCATCTATACAATATGGGTATCGTTTTTCTCATCTTTATGCATAGATTGTTGTTTTGATAGCGTGGCAGCTCTTAGAGGCCTCTTAGAAGCGGAAAGTTCTATTTTAGAGGATTTGACGTGCATTCCATGGCGTCCAGGTAGGATAGGCTTACCCCACTTTAAGATTGATCTTACTTATGGTATTGGTATACTATTGTGCTAGGTTGGGGTAGGTAGTTGTAGCCCGGTGATGTATTAGTACCTTTTTCACTTTATTTAGCCGGTTAGGGCCCCATTTTTGTAGATTTTAGGCCAGTTCTCCCCTAGTATAGTGTGCTATCATCCTTAGGACTAGAATTAGTGCTTGTAGTGTCTTGGTATGGGATAGGGAAGCCTTATACTAGACTCGGGTAGGATCTAGTTTAGGTTTGATTATCGAGACTCTGTAACAGGCCCCACTGCCCTTTGTAGATAGTGTATTTTCGCTTGAAGATTCTTTAGGCTTAATTAGACTCTTGAATACTATTTTAGGATATTACCTTGGGTTGGGTTTGACTTAGACTTATTTGCTGGCCTATGTTAGCTTCTCTTTCCCGGGTAGAGTAGTAACAGACCGGGACCCCACTTCCTTGACTAGTATTTGGGACTCGCTTTGCCTTAGTAAACTTACGGGGGGAGTTTCCCGATTTTTCAAGTCAAGGTCCAACTTTCAAGGAATTCTTGTATAGGACCCAAGACCTTTCAAAGATGCCACTAATTCATCATATTCTTCAATCTCCTTGCTCTCGAGGTTTCATAAGACTCTCACCAAAAGATTACTAACAAAATCTTACTCTAGGACATTAACCATTTCATCATCGATCAAATCAATTACGGAGATAACTTACAAATCCATTGGTTGCTTCATGGACTTGCAGACATTCAATGACACCTCTTCATTGTTTATTTGAAACTTCATTTTAACACACTCAATGTTGACTAAAGCTCGTTCGGGAGCCGAAAATGGCCTACCAAGAATAATAGGGACCTTATGGTCAATTTCACAATCCAAGATTACAAAATCAGCTGAAAAAATAAAATGATCCACCTTTAGAAGTACATCATACAAACTCCCACGGGCCTTTTGATAGAATGATCTGCCATTAGAAGTCTCATTGTAGTTGGCTTGGGAGCACCTAAACCTAGCTTTTGAAACACAGTTAATGGCATCAAATTAATACTTGCCCCGAGGTCACACAAAGCTTTTCCAAAATTGTATACCCCAATGGTGCATGGAATGGTGAATGCTCCTGGGTCTTCCTTATTCACAACAATTATACTAGTCATGATGGGACTACATTTATGTGTTACTTTAATTGTTTCAAAATCCATGACGCCCTTCTTTGTTACCAACTCCTTCATGAATTTAGCATACCCAGGCATCTCTTGTAAAGCTTCCAACAATGGGATATTAACCAATAGGTTGCTAAATTTTGAGAGAAACTTTTTGAACTTTGAGTCATCCTCCTTTTTGTTTAGCCTTTGTGGAAATAGAGGAGAGATTTTTATTTGCAGCTTTGTAACAACCGGGTTTTTCTCTGTTTTTGAAACATTACTATCAATTCCCTTTTCATTATGGAGTTTATCAAGACTCACCGCATCATTTCCAATAGTTCTACCACTCCCCATGACAATTGCCATGACATGGGCATCATTCTTTGGGTTCGATACCGTGTCACTAGGAAGGCCTTATTCTTACCTTGTATTTGAATGAGATGAAATTTGACCCAATTGGGTCTCAAGTTGTTTAATTGAGGCCCAGTGTTAAGTGACCATTTAATTAAGTTGCAAGAAATCACTTTCATCTCCCTCAATATCTTATCACTTCCTTCAATCCCAATGAGGATACGTGCAAGCACATCTTCATTGTTATACATATCTTGGTCAATAGAGGTTACCTCTTTACCCTTGACCCGATCATGTGGATGAATATACCTATCATAGACATGATATTTATCTCTCCAATTGCAATCCCTATATAGATATTTATCCATCTAATAACTTTCTCGATCACGATCTTTCCATTCACGGTCTTTCTAATCACGGTCCCTTTCCTTCCAATCTTGATTCCCGCCTTGCCTTTGATAGGTAGGTCGAGAACCCCTCATTTGGTTTGACATGAACTATATTTCTTCATCAAGAGCCTTTCCTTCCTCATCATCATATGATTTAGTACCCTTAGAAGCAACAATACTGACGACCTTTGAAGTTGAGCCCATAACATGTTTGGCAAGGAGATCCAATTGTGTCATAACTTTAGCCATATTCTTATCTCACTCCTTATCCTTTTTTCTTTGTTCTTGCCTTTCAAAATATGAGGAGGGAGCCCTCATGTATACCTCGGTATCTCTTTCATTCCATCCTCGACTTTGCTTAATCACTTGATCCAATAGGGCCGACGTAACTCCATAAGTTTGCTTAACGATAGATCCTCTGGCTGCCTTATCTGCTACTATCTTGTTCAATTGATCTAAATCTCTATAAAATACTTCGACAAGCATCTTATCCAGGACCTCATGATTCGGTCATTACAACAAATACTTATTAAACCTTTGCCATGTCACACCCCAGACCAAAAGGGGTGGACAATGCACCATATGAAGACTTAATATACAAATGACCTACATTAAGGGGATGAGCCACTATTCATAAGACAATTACAAGAATGGTACATAAGTAGCATTGGTTGAATGGCCGCACTAATACAATAGACAACTGGAATTATGATTAAATACGATAAGTATACATTATCTACAAAGCCTCTAATAGGATTTATTATTATACGACAATAGATGATACGGAAAGGACCCCACATACCCTAGTTATAACCATAAATAATTTAAAGAGTGCTAGAAATCTATTAGCTCCAGATGAGAAAAGAGCTCACCAACTACTCCGTTAAATTGAAATGAGTGCCTAATATGGAAGTCTGCTATCAGGTGTACTTGATAGTGTATATACAAAGATGTGGCGCTGCCGAATGAAGGGATAACAGTACATACACAACATGTACTAGTACATAAAGCAGACTGAATAACAAGTAAATGTATAAGGAAGCTCAATGAATTGAATAACAATATGAGAAACTATGGACAGCTGAATACCAGAACCTCTTGCGTCGAGCTATAATTTATGAGCGTACAAGTGACTGATACCCTATTTACACATCATATAATGTCTTATGAGTAGTTCATCATTACATAGTGCCTAATAATTTGCGTAGGTGATGTCCTATGCCTACTTTCAATTCAAATAATAATCATATAATGGATTACCAAGGGCGACTTGTGTCAAGTGTAAGACATATGTTGCTCCAATATTCATTGCTATAATTTTATACGTGCAATTGTAATCATGGTCTTATACTAGGTACGCCCCCATGGGCTCACTATGAGGGTCTGCCCGCAGGCCATATGTGTCGTATATCGGCTCAAGTCAGGGAAACTAGTGCATGATGTTCCAGCTGACTCCAAATGCAAATGACGCCACAAGGGCGGGTATGCCACAATACTTGGGCTCACCTATAATGGTCTGGTTCCAATTTTGTGCATTGAATTATGTCGTACAGGTGTGTCAAGCCAAACCTATGCATACCCTCCCGTCATTAACTTTTATCAAGTAGTTCCTTATAGGCTTATGCAAGTATATTATGATTAATATTGTTTATCCATTCAAGTAGTGATTTTTATGTACAACTAACTTCTTTGATAATATTGAGCTATTTTAAATGATAGTTCTTCGTATCATCATACTACTATATCGCTATGTAATCCTATATACTAGTGCGACTATATTATGGCCATTTATTATAATACATAGAATGTGATATATGGACCAAATGAACTCTAAGAGTTTCTAATGAACATGAATACAATCATGTATAACTCTATAGATACTTGACTCGATAAGAGTAATATGAATTCCTTGACTCTAATAAATAGACACATAAAGGGTGGACATAAGTAATTTCAAATGAAAAGGGCATGCGGATACTGTGGCCACATTAGGCATATAGTCTTGTGTTAGACATATAGAAAGTGAAAGGTTTGTTCACATATATAAGTAGACTATATCTACTCTTTTAGGAGAAACAAGTGACTGTGGGTCATGTCTTAACGATGAATGAGGGTTTTAGCTTTATGTACCTTTGGTGCTTACCTAGCTAATGGTAGTAGCATAAGTCCCCAATAACTCAACTCACAGGAGTATCGCCTTTACATCGCTTACCACTAACTCTCACTATTCGATTGGCAACTAATCAACTACAAAAATAATACATATGTTCATCAATAACCCATCAGTTGCAATACCTCAAAACTTTACTTGTATCATAAATTTATCATTTTTCCTTTTTCAAGAACCTTAATTAACAAGACCCATTTCTTGAACTAGTAAAAAATTCAAATTAAATGGTGATTACCACCATCAGCTACCTCCCAAACATGTATTTCATAACTATATTCAAGTGTAGAGTAGAGAAATTACCTCTTGGAGTTCAGTCCCTAATATAAAACTTTGAAATTGATTCTAGAGGGTTCTTTGAGGTTATTGCCAATTTTGATTTGTAAGAAAATCCCTCTGCTCCTTTCCCGTCACTTGAACATGAAATAATCAAGAGTAGGAGCTGTTGTTGGTGCGTTAATTTGGAGCAAAAAGCCCCAACATGAGGGCTGATTTTTTATTCCACTAAGAACCAAATAAGATCGTAAATATTCCCTGGTGCTAATATTATGGTTTTGACCTAATACCTATGTGCATATGAACCTTTTAACCACCACGTAGTGCTACCACACTTGAGAATCGCACAAAACTCTCCACTTTCAAAAGAATTACAAAAGTTGGTCTCCACTTATCAAAGTAATTATTGTTCCCCTCCTATTTTGTTTTTAAAAAAAACACTACTTGCACACTTTGGGTCCGTGACCATTTATATTAATATTTTACCACTGTTTGACTTAATAATAAATACTTATAAAGCCTTAAACTCATACAATAGTGCTGCTACACTAGCAATCTAAATTCTAAGAAAAAAATGTAATTTTGCTCTCACCATTTCATGACTATCTTGGTTGTATTAAATACTAGAATCCTTATCCCGATCACCTTGTGTAGCATACCATATACCTTTACGATGTTTTAATTCGTCATTAGATCCATAATAAGGCCTATAAATTTACCAAATGTTATGCTCCCTCTTCCACTCACTTAGCATATCAAACTTAATACAAAATTTTCTGAGGTGTTACAATCTCCCCCACTTAGGATCACTCATCCTCGAATGGTGCAGGTAACTTACTTTCAGAGCCATAATTATCCAAGACATCCATAAGAGTATCTAATCAATTTTCACTTCACTTTATCAAACTTGATGCCTTAAAATTTGGCTAACTCTCAAAATTTCCCTAAAATTCGATAGAGTTTCCTCTATAAATAAGCTTATCAAAAACCTGTCAGCTAGCCAAAATACATACACATACGCTTCATGGAGCATCACAACAAATACAATACTCAATCCATAATACACGAGGCTCTGTTTGGACTTATAGTCTAATGATATATATAACTAATACTGTAGCTTATCTTATATTCTGCATCTGTAAGTTGCATCCATGTAAAACTCTGAAATCATAGGCATAAATCAAGTATTTATACGTATCATGTAAGAATTAAATAAAAACTGAACAAATGGGTTATTCGCCTATGGTAACTTAGGCTCAACTTGTCGTTCCTACTGAATCATATGACATCTTTCATAGGCAATCTCTTAAAAATATCAAATTAGTAATATGAAATTATAACTCGTTAAGAAAAATATTTGTTTGCTCTAAAGGGTCTTGATGACTCAAGTCCTTCGACTATCCTTTGAACAACCAAATAAGTCACCCTATTTTCCCTCTGCCTAGGGATAAACTTATTTCACACCTCTCTAATTTAGTATGTGTACGTTATTCAAGAAATCAAGTCATATAGAAATTTCAATGTATAGGCAAATAAACAAGAATGACATATAATCACGTAAATATATGAGACTTAGTGATGTCGCCCAAAATATCTAGAAAAGCATAATGCGGTCGATATATCAAATATAGAACCCAAGTAGGTTGGGGTCGATCCCATAGGGAATAGGACGAAAGTCTGTCGAATGGTAGTCTGAGTAATTAGCAAGTAAGTAAAACGGAAGGGGGGGGGGGTTTGTAAGCAAGAAATAACAATAACGATTGTTGATTTTTAGATTTTAAATCAATAAGAGAAATACATTAGGGTTGTGATCCCCAATGATTCCTTAACTCCACCGGTAACTTATGCTGGCAAAACTGTCCCTCTGCGTTGCATGCTAAATGTAAAAAGATATGTTCATCAAAACGTTTCTCGACCTTAGTTAGATGAATTTCACTCTTCTCCTCTCGATCTCCGAGTGTCGCACTACTAACCCTTGTCCTAGATCTCAAATAACTATCCCTGTTATGTCTCAAGTTATTAGATGAAGGTTGGTAGCTTCAAATCAATGTTGTTATTCACTTTTCCCAATCTATACCTCTCTCTTGAGAAAGTCTAGAATACAGATGAGTTTCTAACATTTGCAACCATTAGAAGATCAATTATAATAAAGGTAATAACAATACATGCATTCACAATGGTTCAAAATTTCTTTGCACTTAACCCGTTTCGTTAATTCCTCATGGTTCACACAACCCTAGTTGATGGATTTAGCTACTCATGATTGTAAGAACATAAGAAGAATTCAATGAAGAAAACATAATTGTAAACTCACATTAAGAAGAAAAATCTGAAATCTCAATATGAATAAAAACCCTAGAATTGGTGTTCCAAGGTTACAAAATCAATAATGTGCTTATAAACTCAAAATAATGAAAGTATATCTCAAAACAATGTAATAATCAACCCCTAAACATAGGACAATATAGGGGTATTTATAGATACAAGATAATCCTATCCTAAACAAAACAGGAAAATAGAGTCGGCACTTTTCCACGGTACCAACCCACACCACCTGGGTCCTGCAGTGGAATCAGGCTTTTTCTACTTACTGTAGAAGTCGGCCTACGACACAGACCCATTCCACGTAGGTCGACTCACGTGACATGGGTCCTGCCGTGGGTAGCTCCTCTGGTGCAGGACTTGGCTCTTTCATCTTCAGATACTTCGTTCTAGAGCATGATTCTTCTTTTTTGTCCATGTTGCCTTTATAAACCTATTCTCCTGCAATATAGAACAGAAAACACATCATACCAACCAAACATACCCAAGTTATTGTATATTTTCTTTGTTTTAAGCATCGAAAATGCCATGAAACCATGGCACATCAACACCCTCAACTTAGAACCTTTGCATGTCCTTAGGCAAAAAAAACAACATAAACTCATACGATGCTTAACTAAGAGGAACCTAAGAGACCTACGACAGTCGACTTATTGCTTTTGGCAACAAAATTTTTCTGACCTCTCCTATTTGCAAATCAAAACCACGGTGTGTGTACATGTAGCATATTATCATGACATAGCAGGGATCAAATGGTGGCATCAAATTATGAACAAACAACTAAGCATATATAAAAATAACATTATCCGAACAAATAGCAACTAACATTGCAACCCATGTACTCTCACAACAAAGAACTCCCATACACTTATAATGTACTAATGAATATCAAAGTAGGGACTGGGTCAAAACACTCTCTCTCACAAAGAAATTCAAACAATATACATGAAATACCATAGGCTTGCCCTTATTTTCTATGCCTTAGTTTTTCAAACGGTAGGACTAGGATCACTATAGGACTTTCATCGGCTTATAATGTAGGCTTGGGGACGGGTATGGTACATATGAATATAGTGACTCAACCCTCCTTGACACTATACTAATTTTAGCTCCACTTTCCAACCATTCTCATTTTATCTTCCGTCATTCTCCTCAGTTTATTTTTAGATTTTTGGTTGTGATTTTCTTCATACTTTCAAAATATAATTTCTTTTTCTTTTTTTTTTTTTTCTTTGCAATTTCTATTTATTTCACTTATTTTTTTTTCTTCACACCCAAATCTGTTCTCTTTTTCTTTTACTAACCCCTTCTTCATACACATGTTAAACTACGAACCCCTATAATAGCCACCCTCAACTTAGGAGATTTGCCTGAGTTGAGGTACACAATGTCCACGGAGGGACCAGGGCCAAGATATGTTTATTGTAAGTCCAAATAAAAAGATGAATAAGCTAATGAAATAAATAGGTTGATTAAGGCTCAAAATCGGGATCAAGGGATATTAACTTGATTTGGTCAGGCATTTTAGGCTAAAAGTGGACTTATTCAAAAAAATCCTCTGATCCTGTCCTAACCACTATCGTAAAACCTAGGCAAGACTAGCCGGGAAAGTTCTTGATCGCACGCACAGAGTGAACTTGGCAATGACCTCACACATACATAGCACGGGGTTAGACTATAAACTACTACCTATCTAGTTCATGCATTGCTAGTTACCATCATGTTGCCTATAATACTAATGCCATAACAAGATCCAACAGCTTTCACAAATTATCATGCTACACACACATTCCAAAACAAAATTTTCCAGGAGGGGTGTCCTTTAAACAATAAAAAAGCATCATTATCATTAAAAAATTGGACTGCACTAAGGTTCCCCTATTTTTCTCCTAATTAAACACCGAAACACATAAATATCATAAATAACAACCTAAACATGTCGGTTCTACTATGATAGTACACTTAGGGGAAAAGAAAATATGGCATCAAAAACCCTCAAGTAGTGGTATACACCCATCCCCACCTAAATAATGGTGCACTGCCCTCAACATACATCTATCAATATGATAAGTGTAAGGGAGTAAAGACATACCTGAGGTGTGCTAGGTGCCATATGTGGGACCATCTATAGCTAGATCATCTGTATGCTCTCTAGGCTCCATGCTAGGTATGTCTGATAGAGGGGGCGGCTAACTAGAGGATGCACCCCGTGCTCTCAGTAGTTGGTCAATCTGACTAATATGGTACTCTGTTCGAGAGGACATAGTCTCCCTCCAGAGATCACTCTCAAACTCGTCTCCACTATCAGTCTGGCCCTCAGGACTCCATGGCCTCTTGCCTCTAGCAATAGGAGGCTCCTCGTTAGCAAACAAATCCACCTCAAAAATAGGTGCTGAGGGTATTGGTGTAGGTATGAGTGGAATGATAGAAGTGTGGCTAACTGCTAAATCTCAAACCTCTTCCCTCAATGCATCCACCTCCTTAGTCAACCCCATCAAATTTGAGGTTTGGACCTCTCTCAACCGGCTACCCATTTGGTGCTCAAAACTATCAATCCGCACATGTAGCCATGTATAAACTTCTCTATAAAATAAGTCATGTGAGCCTCAACTCTTGCCTTAGACGCCTCTATCGATGTCTTAACCCATGGCTTAAGTTAAGATACCAACATAGCCATCTGGGCTTCTGTGTGAGTTTGTCGCTCAATAACCTGCATCTATCTATCTACTAACTACTGCAAAAACTCTCGTGAAACTACAACCATGCAAGTCGAGGGTGATGGTGCGGTGGGGCCAGCTACCCCCTCATCAGTCACAGGGCCTGTGCCCTTGATAGGCAACCTCCCAGCCTCTGGATTACTAACAGGTGTTGAAGTGCTAACCTTTTTCTCACGATCCACTTGCCCTTCAAAAAAGGAGGCGCCTGATGAAGTAGAGGGATAAGACCCCCTTTAGGAAGCCAGAATAGCACCTCGCTATTGCATCAGTCCTACATCAGCTATGCGGGTCACCTCAATGGCGTGATCTACTGCAGGCATCGAAACTACACCAGCACTATGACATAGGCCCTAAATCAGACATGGGAAAGGGATGATGGTATAGTCTCTAGAGGCGCACTCATGAATCTTCCTAATATTTTAGCAGGCGATATTGATGTCATATCCGGTGATGATGATCGCTACTAGAATAGATCGATCAAGAGTAAGAGAATTATCTTCACTTGTAGGACCAAGACAGTGTCGTACAACTGACCACCAAAACCAGCCTATAAAGTGAAGCGAGGACTTCTTAATATCCACTTTTTAGCTACCCATTTTGCATCTACGCCATCCCCCGCGATATACTGTGCAACCCACCATAGTAGCTCTAAACGCTGATCAACATCCTTCATTTTGTTTCTATTTTTCACCATCTCCATGTGGTGATCAAACTCAGCAGTACTAGCTGGAAGTGGACGTTCTACACCAAACAAGAACCAGTGGATAGTCTGCTCAGAATTGTCTGCTCTAGTTTCATGAACCAAAGTATGAGTCAATGGCGGTTGGTCCCAAAACCACTGATCAATTGGTGTGATTAATTAAATAGACGCAGCATATGAAGCATAAAACTCACTGACCAACTCTAGGCTATAGCTACCAGAAGGCTTCGTCATCCACCCAAATCCATAGCAATCAAACACTGCCTTAAGCTCGGGTAGTGCCTTTAACTCATATAACTGATACCGGGGTTCCTCAGTGAAACTCTATCTATACACACCCCTACTCAATCAGCTCTACATCACTGTCATAAATGTCCTTCTTACCCTGAACACACCACCTCTTATTTTCCCTTCGTACTTCATCTGCAGCCCATTATGTAGCCACCTGTCTCGGTGAGGAGGTCATGGAATCCTGAGCACCAGTGCCTGAAATAGAAGTTGTCTCATCAGCCTCACCACTACCCGCGGACTCAGAATCATCTGCACCCTCGGCAATCTCATCGGACCCAGGTGCCTCAGCCTCATCTTTAGTATCACTGATTGCAAAAAGATCCACCCCCTCTTCAGACTGGGGGAGGATTGTGAAGACTAAATAAGAGTCACCACTATAGGCTGAATGGTGGTCTAGGATACATCCTGTGCCCTAGTTCGTTATCTTATGGAGCAAGGTAGAAGAGCATAATCATCCTGAGCAATCTCATAAACCTCTTCGGACCCATTTTTCTCCGGCTCCGAAGACTCATCTCGTAGCCTTGTTGTGATTTTCAGGCTCTTGGTATGGATTTGCAAAGAGGAACCATATTTTTGTGTTTGGGGTTTTCTTTAGGCGGCATGGTTGGATATTTGGTGGGGTTTAGTCTGGTCGGGTATGGGTTTTGGACTAGGGATCAGTGGTGTAGGGTCGGGTCGGGTTTGGGGTTTTTGGGGTAATGGGATTCAAATTTTCTTGCAATTAGAGTGGTGGTGGTACTTGGGAATTATAGTGATTATAGGATTGGAGGTGTTAATTTGGATGAATTGGGGAAAGAAATCGGGTATTTGGGGGCTAGGAGAATCGAGTTTTTAGGTTTTCAAATGGGTGGTGTCGGGTTTTATTGAGAGTAGGCCAAAATTAGGGTTGGGTCGGGTCAGGTCTTAAATTTTATTTACAGGTCTGAGTTTCACGGTACCGACCCACGCCATATGGGTTGACTCACGTCACGTGGGTCCCTTACATGGGTCGAATTCTGCCACCTAAAATACACTCTGATTCCCACGATACAAACCCACATCACGTGGGTTGACCTATATCACATGGGTCCCTATCGTGGCTTAGATTCCACAACAACTTTTTTTTCTCTGATTCCCATGCCATGTAGGTTGACCTACATCATGTGGGCCACCACCGTGGTTCAGGCTGCACACTTTTTAGTTCACATCTTTATTTTCAACTCCCGACTCGTAAGAATCCTTGGGTTTCCTCCTAAGCAGCGCCTGATTTACCGTCGCAGCACGACGTAGCTAGGTTGGTTACTTAGAATTTACCAACCAGCCCATGGGTTGTTTCCCATATAGCGCCTAATTTAACATCGCGGCACGACCCAACTTACTTGACTACTCAGACTTCATCAAGACTAATATCCTCACATGTTCTTATTTCTTTCATGATTCCCACATAGTGCTTTACACGCTGCCCAATGACCTTGAATAGAATATTAGCATCTCCTTTCTACTCGATTGCTCCATGCGGGAACACCCTAACTACCATGAATGGTCCAGACCATTTGAACTTTAACTTTCCAGGAAACAGGCGAAGCCTGGAGTTATAAAGTAGTACCAATTCTCCCAGGTGAAACTCTCGTCGTTCAATCTTTCGATCATGATATAATTTCATCTTCTCCTTATGCAGTGCTCAACATTCGTAAGCCCAGAGATGAAATTCATCTATCTCATTCATCTGCTCTAGTTTCAATTTAGCCGCATCACTCTATTCTAGATTCAACCTCTTCAGTGCCCTTAATGCCTTGTGCTCAAGTTCGACAGGCAAATGGCACGATTTACCAAACACCAGCTGATATAGAGATGCACCAATTGGTGTTTTAAATGCAGTTCGATATGCCCATAATGCATCATCTAATCTTCTTGCCCAATCAGCCTGTTGGTATTTACCGTCTTTGCCAAAATGGCCTTTATCTCACGATTTGACACCTCAACTTGCCTGCTCATCTGAGGATGGTAAGGTGTTGCCACCTTATGTTTGACTCAAGTGTTTTTAGCTAAATCTTATCACTCTTACATTCTCTTTCAAGCCACATAAGAGATTCAAGCACAAATCAAGTTTGTAACCTTAATCTATAAATTAAAACATAGAGATTTAGCTAAAATCATAACGTCCAATCTAATATAAAGGTGAATAATCACCACCCACACAAAAATTAATACTTAATAATGCATAACACTAAGTTTGGAAAATTAGCTACTCATACTATAGGAAAAAGAAAATATACCAAATTCTTCCTCTATATTCGTAATAGAACTCAAATAATTCACAATAATATCCAAATTCCAATCTCAAAGTAGTTAATCCCACAACTAGGGTTTTATTACAAGTTTAAGATTCCCAAAAAATTGATAAAAGATAGGGTTTCCAATGGCCAAAAAGGCTTAAATTACTTCAGCAAAGTTTGGACTCAAAATTATAGAAATGCCACCGTGTGCAATTTGGATGAGAAACATCCCATCACCAAAGGAATTGGTGCTGCACCGAATTGCCCCTAGCTCACCGATCTGTCAACATGTAATGCTCCTTGGGTTGGCTTTTGTTAGATTCGACGAAGTTAAGCATAGTCCACCGATATGTTTGGTGTTGTATCAAATCTCCCTTAACTTCGCCATTTAGTCATGGTAGTTCTTTCCCCAAACTATTTGAATTATCGATATATGAGATGGATCGGTGCTATGCAGGTCATATCAGCGATGGGCCAATTTCCCTTGTGTTAACTTTGTGTCTTTTTAGCTCCAATCTTTATAATTTTTGCTCCTTTTGGCCTCCTTTTGCTATTCTAATGAATTTTTGGCCTTAACCTTGAAATTCAACCAAAACAATATTAAAACACATCCAAATTAGCGTTGAGGACATGTTTACTCCCTATTTTTAGGGTAAATGAGTCGCAAATTGTCAACTCATCAATTACCCACTATTTTTGATTTGAACCCGGTGTCTAGCCTCTCATTATTACCCATTAGTACTGGTTCAAGCCTGGTATATATCTGGATTTTTCATCATGGATTCGGGGATACAAAAGTTATTTGAGATCAGTTGAGCTGCTGGACTATTATGTTTCTTGTCTTTGTTTCTATTGTTTGCATCCGCCAGCTTATGGGGGCTCGATAGGGTTGATTGTTTTATTGTGTGAGCCTTTTGGGTTTATGAGGGCCCAATTAGGTTATAGTTAGCTTTCTTCACTTACTTTTGAGTTATTTATTTCCCTTACTATATTTGCTTAGTACAGTAGAAACTTACATTTTACCTTTATTACTGTTGACTTAGCTTACACACTCACATTATATTTATGATTTTACTATATTTGAGCTAAGTCAGTCGATGATGTCTACTGAGTACCCGTTGCTTTGGTACTCATACTGTATTTCTCTATCTTTTCCTTGATGTTGATCCGAGTAACGAGCCACCGGTGTTGACGTTATTCTCAGGACCAACTACTGATCCAGAGATGGGGTGAGGTTTTTAAAGTCTGAGGCTGATCCTCCTCCATCTATCTTAGTTAAAGTCTTTTGAATTCCAAGACTACTATATATATGTATCTTTTCGATACTATTTAGTACTCTTATTTTTGGTCGTAATGGCTCTTGTATTGACCTTACCAGGTCTTGGGAGGGATTCTTTTTGTTTATTTTGTCTTCTCCCTCTCTTGTGTAACATGTTTTGTATATATATCTTTTTCTACTTTTATTGTAGTTGTATTTGGTTTCATCCTTATTTTCCATTACTTTCCACCCACTAGTCCATTACTTATCATTTTAGGCTATCACTTGGTTTACCTACTAGTAGGTTAAAGTACGTGCCATTATAACCTGAGAAATTAGGTTGTGACAGCTTGGTATTAGAGCCTAAGTTCACATGTATTGTTCGTACAAGAGACAATGTTAAGTAGAGCCCTAAGGATTAGAACAAAGACATCTGTATCCTATCTTTAGAAGGCTACAAGTCATTTTTAGGAGAATCTCATCTTTTTGGTTCACTTCCGTGCGTTGCATCTGTATTGGTTTCCAAATTCTTATTTTGTTTCACTCTTTCGCATATGGTTAGGATGTGAGGCATGACAACCATGAATTAGGACCCTGAGCCTCTTGCTAGTGCCCTAATTCTAGGCAGAAGTCAACCTAGAGGTAGACATTGGGCTAGGGAGGCATCGCTAGATCATATTATTACTTCTGAGCTAGAGATGGAACCAGAGGTACCACCGCTACAGTAGCAGGTGAGCTAGGGGGCATCCCAGGCCCCATTTAGGCTTATATCTATTTTAGTGCTCAGAGATGTTTTGGTTCAGTTATTGGGGTTAGTTGGTGGTCCGCCGACAGACGGGGCTCAGACAGTAGCCCAAAGTGGTATTGGTTTAGGGGCACGACCTGCAGCTGCGGCTCTCAGAGAAGAGGTTTCGCCAGTATCAATAGTTTTTTAGCTTGTAGTATCCCAGCCAGTTATGTCTGCGGAGGAGCAGAAGATATTGGGCCAATTTCTAAGATTGACTCTACCCAGGTTTATCGGGGCCCCAAGAGAAGATGCTTATATGTTTTTGACCAGTTGTGAGGAGAGGTTGTATAATTTAGGTTTAGTCGAGTCTCACAATGTGGATTATACTACTAACCATCTTGACAGGACAATGAGATAGTAGTGGAGAGGTTATCTTGATTCCAGGGTCAGCCTAGTAGGACCGTTCAGGTAGCACTTCAGATTTCAGATGAGGTTGAACCCAGCTATGATAGTTTGGGTGGTCAGAGGAGTAGTTAGTCAGTGAGGGCTATCCAGTCAGGGTCATCAGGGCAAGGTGTCCATTCTGGGTTAGCCGGACCTTCTAGATAGAGCAGGGTCCTAGAAGCTTGTTATGAGTGTGGTATTGTTGTCCACTTTGCTAGAGAGTGCCCCTATTGTGGGGTGATTGAGACTATAATTCAGAGTGCTCAGCCCATCAGATCAGTGTCTCTATCGATCAAGTGTGGTGCTCATGGTCACAAGGGTGGTCCCTAAGACCGTTACCTTAGCCATACCTGACATATCCCTGGTTATGTGGCAGGGTTCTTTTAGCCGCACGATGATGGGGATTATTTCCTATATACAGGATAGGAGATTAGTTTCCTAAGGTTGTGAGTCATTCCTTGCTTATGTTTGGGATGTTAGTGGTGTGAGTCCTTCACTTGACTCCATTCTAGTTGTTCATGATTTTTCTGATGTTTTTCCTACCGACCTACCTGGCATTCCTCTTGAACTTGACATAGAGTTTGCTATTGACCTCGAGCCAGGCACTAACCTATTTCTATGGCTCCTGTCGAGCTGAAGGAGCTAAATTTGTAGCTTCAGGGATATCATAATTTGAGGCAGCATAGATGGATTGAGTTGCTGAAGGATTATGATATCTCTATTCTATACCATCCAGCCAAGGCAAATGTGGTAGCAGATGCCTTGATCTGGAAGGCAGAGAGTATGGGTAGCTTAGCCTTTATTTTAGTTTCACAATGGCCGTTGGCTTTGGATATCCAGTCCTAAGCCAACATGATGGTTTGTCTTGACATATCCGACCCCAAGAGGATTCTTACTAGTGCAGAGGCCAAATCTACTTTGTTAGAGCAGATTCGGGGTCATCAGTTTGAGGATAGCAGGCTTTGTAGCATTTGAGGGTAGTTATTAAGGGGTGATTCCAAGAGAACGACCACAGATTCTGAGGGTGTTCTGAGATTTGATGACTGGATTTGTGTTTCGAGGGTCTGTGATCTGATTTGATTAATACTTTATGAGGATCATAGCTCCAGATATTCTATTCACCTCGGGACAACTATGATGTATAGGGATTTAAAAAAGCATTATAGGTAGAGTGGTATGCAGAGAGATATAACAGAGTTTGTGGCTCAGTGCCTATGTTATCAGCAGGTAAAGTTCGAGCATCAAAGACCTGGTGGATTACTTCATAGACTACCTATTCCTAAGTAGAAATGGTAGTGGGTTACTATCGTTTTCATATGTAGTTTGCCTTGCACTTCTCATGGTTCTGATAGTACTGGATCTATTGACCAAGGTTGTCCATTTCATTCTGGTTAAGGCTTTCATCAGTGCTGAGAGGTTAGCCCATATCTATATTCGAGGGGTGGTTTTCCTTATTTTAGATCGAGGCTCTCAGTTCACTTCTAGCTTCTGGAGGACATTTCAGGAGGAGTTGGGTACCCAGGTTAATCTTAGCACCACTTTTCAATCGCGGACTATTTAGGTTTTTGAGTATATGTTCTATGCTTGTGTGTTGGATTTTGAAGGTCAGTGGGATCAGTTTTTAGCTTCGAAAGAGTTTGCATATAATAACAGCTACCATTTGAATTTTCAAATAGCACCATTCAAGGTGTTGTATGGTAGGCGTTGTCGATCTCTACGGGTTAGTTTGAGATTTCTGAGGTTAGGCCACGTGGTACATATTTGCTTCGTGAGTTTTTGGATCGGTTTTGGGTGATTTACGATAGGCTATGGGCAGCTCAGAGTAGACATAAGAGTTATACTTACCATAGAATTCATGCCTTGAGGTGCAGAGTTGGTGACAGGGTTTTCCTACGAGTATTTCCCATAAAGGGTATGATAAGGTTCAGGGGAAGGGGCAATCTCAGCCCAGGTATACTGGATCATTTGAGATCCTACGAACAATTGGGGTGGTAGCATATGAGTTAGATTTGCCTCCAGCCTTTTCAGCCATCCATCTAGTTTTTCCATATGTCTATGCTGCCACGCTACATTCTGAATGAGTCTCGTGTGCTTCGGTAGGACTCAGTGCAGTTGGATGAGAGGTTAACTTTTACAAAGGAGCCTGTGCCTATTTTGGCTAGAGATATCAGGCGGTTGCACTCCAGAGATATTCATGTAGTTAAGGTTCATAAGTGACACCATCAAGTCAAGGAGGATACCTGGGAGACTAAGCGTGATATGTGGGCCTAATGTCCCCACCTATTCGATCCTTTTATATATCTTGGTCCTTTACTTTCATGGACGAAAGTTCTTTTAGTAGTGGATGTTTTAATGACCCTCCAGGTCATTTCCTATGTTTTCATCCTTTTAATCTGTTTAGAGCTTTCCCACAGCCACCCTAGGTCATTTATGACTTACTGGGACTGACAATTTGGTCACCGGATAGTTCGTTTGGTTTTTAGAACCATTTCCCTATTTTGGAGCTTTTGAAGTTAAGAAATATACCTCGTGCCTAAACCTCAAGTAAACAATCTCGGATGCCATTTTATAGTTCCATCAGCTCTAGAATATTGATATTAGGCAAGAGGGACCCTTGGTCCGCGTCTCGAGGCTTCCAGACTCATTTTGGATTATTGGGTTGAATTTGGTTAAAAGGGCCCTTGGGGGTGTGGGACCCACTTTTTGTCAAAATGACCCAGATGGAAATTTTGGTTGTGTCGTTGAGTCCTAAATGTCGAATTTGGTAGGGTAGTTTAGTTCATTTGTGAACAGAGGATTTTGAACCAATCCTGAACACCCGATTGGAGTCTGTAGGGACTTGTTGCTTCAAACTACACATGCAAGTGTACCTGGTCGTGCATGTAATAAAGTAGCTCTTTCAATCCAAATATCGATCCCACAAGGACTTGGTCTTTAGTTGAAGATCTCACTTAAGTATTACTATTGAATTTAAACAAGTGCAATGTGTAACTAAAATGAGTTTGCATTTTGTTTTTATAAACTAAATAACAGAAACAACATGATATTAGAATTTGGATTGTAAGAAAAATAAGGAGAGTCCCAGGGTTGAGGCATTTACTTCACATTCATGCATTACTATGGTTTCTTGCCGGTATTGGCGTTTGTCATGATTATTGATCTATGGGGTTGATGTGACAATTTGGGAATGGTTATCCTTTAAGTGATCTACCCAAATTAATCTCATAACTACTTCATTAAGTGGGGATGTGAGTCTTTAATTCGGATGCATTAAACTATCTTCCCGTTTCATTAACCAAGTGGGGCATTTAGGTATACCACTTTCCTAACCGCAAATCATCCTTTAACAATTACTCTATAACAATTAAGGCATGATACACAATCCTTACATTCTTCATTCCATCTTTCCACTCGTATGGTCAATTCGTTTCGAGACTTAGATTTATCCTAAAGTTCATAACACTTTAGAATAGCAAAAGAAGAACGTTAAAAATAATTACATAACTTTATAAACATATGAACCAGCAATAAAAAACATAATTAAGCAATCATGTTGTAGCCTCAACCCTAGAAAGAGGGTGTTTATCCACTCATAGTCATACAAAGAATCACTATTAATGGATTCATAAGTAAACTACAAAAATACTAGAAGTAAAAGAAGAAAAATCCTAACGTAGAGCCTTCGTTGCCTTCTCCTCCTCTCCAAATCATGTGTATTACAAAATATGAGGTTTAGATGTGGCTAAGTATACCTTATCTAGTGTTTTAGGTTGTCCATAGTCTGCCCCATACGAAACATATGCATTTACAACTTTACCGCTACATAAATAACATAAAACCCAACCTTTAGACGTCCTTGGATGGGGGGTTTGCGCCGCATGGCCAAGGGAGGTGTGGAACAAACCCAGAGAACAAACCAAAAAGTGTGACATTTACCAATGGAGTGCGGTGCATGTCTGGCTCCCACGCTACGGGGGGTACGGCGCATGGCTGCCCCTACAAGGGAAGGTTTGAGCCAATCTTCGCTCTCTTCTTCTCGTGCACTTGTTCATTATTTACCCACTTCTTGTGGATTTTTTGTAGGCTTAATTTAGCTTCTATATATCCTCCATTGGTCTCCTACAACAACTCATAAAAAAATTAGTTCATACAACACAATAAAGCTCATCAAAGTACACTAGAACAAGCATAGCTTAAGCTAGCAACACTAGTTTTCTCATCTAAGATCTATTTGATCATTTTGACTCTTGACTTGTTTCAAATGCACCTTAAACACTCTAAACATTTACCTTAGCACACAAATACATAATTACATACTTTATACTTCATTAAGCACTTCAAATTATCCTTAAAACCAAGCTAAATGCTCGTAGATAATGATACTTAGGTGTATAAATACACCTAAGATCACCACCACACACTTAAAGCCTTGTTCGTCCTCGAATAACTCTTTACAATCAAGTAAGACTCTAACATTACTACTTTAAATAAAACACTTAAGATAGAACTACAATAACTACATGAATTACAAGTTCTATACTAGGTATGGCATATTACAATTTAGAACACATGAATACTACTTCAAGACTCCCTAGCCTCAAGAATTGACCCTACCAAGTTGGAAAACTCATGCACATTACTCAACAAAGAGATCATATAAGTAACCTATCCATCATTGAACTTGTGCCCTCACCATAAGAGAGTCAATAATATTCACTCACAAATATGCAATTTATCACAAAATGGGTGTAAGAATCAAATTCCACTCACTCTCATAAAGAATGCATACGTCACATAAGATAAACCGTAAGCTTGCCCTTAGTGTAGTACTACACTAATATAAGAATATCAAAATTCAAGATCAAGTAGGACTTATGGGGTTGTAATGTAGGCTAAGGGATGGGTAGGAACTATTTTGGTCAAGAATAGTGACTAACTTTCCCAAGTATTTTAATACATCACACTTTCCATTAAGCTCATCTTCAACCAACCTATTTGTCACACCCCAAATCCCATTAAGGGGGATTGGCACCCGAAGCTGTTAAGGCTTGAGAGAGCAAATAGATATCTATGTACACTCATATGCATGTTTTCGTATGAATATCATTCTGTCCCATATGACCAACAAATACTAAAGGTGGAAGTCATGAAAAACATATACAATATATGAAACTTGGCCGTTAGGGCCATCAAGTCAAAGTGGACATACATCTCTTACATTCATCTTCCCACATACGTCTACAAATCCTCTAACAGATACATGTACATAACCAACCTACAGTCGGGACGAGTCCTCTCTTTATACAACAATTAAAAAACCAAAACAATGGACACATGTGACTCAGAAAGCCCCAAACCAACTGGAGCTCACCAATGATCCGCAGATGACTCGTAGCCTAAAATGGTGGTCTACTAGCATCTGTGCCTACAACAAGTAAGGTAAGTCCCCCAAGGGGGTTAGTACAAAGAATGTACTGAGTATGCAAGGCTATGAACACCTGCATAAAATATACGAACTTCAATGATATCAAGATAAGAGAATAGTCAATATAGATAAACCATCGTTCTGTATATGTAGGAACATGTACCTTATATTCATTACTATTTTTTCCTTTATGTACATTACCGTCAATATTTATAACTGTCAATATAATATATAACCGTCAATATATAATATTGTCAATATATAACCCAGGCCCAACTGATCAGTGCGAGAAAAATATAATATACCATAAATAAATAAAATAGGTTTGGACCTTTGGGCTACCCCCTGTCAGGTTCGGCATCAAGCTAGTCTTTTGCCCCACTGAGCTTCCCCCCTGCTATCACCCGAAAATCAATGAAGCAGGTTCGGCATCAAGTTTGGCTTTTACCCCACTGAGCTTTCCCCCTGATCCAACAATATCGGGATCTCCCCCAGTTAGGCTTTCGCCCTTTTGGGTTGTCACCCGTACTCAATAATCAGTAAGTAACCATAAAGTAACCATAGAGTAACCATATATGAATTAATTCTTTCATTACTTCATTGTATTACTTCTTTCCTTTACTTTTGTGAGAGTGATACATTGGGGATCATGACAAAATTGGGATAATGACATTATTGGGACTTGGAAGTAATGTCCATACTTATGTGATACATGAATGACAATTGGTCAATGAATAAGGAACATGTGAATAACAATAGATGACAACCTGAAAGATATACCTTTGATATGTCGGGATAGAACAAGTACAATGACAATGTGAACAATATGCGCTGCAGAAGGATTCGAAAAGAGTAAACTTACATACTTTATCTTCCCAATATTAATACATAGTCCTATATGTGATTACGATAATCCAGCTCCTTCCTTACGTATTACTCTACAACACAAGTATATCACAGAGCTCACGTTAACAACTCACTACATTACAAGTGCATAAGACGACAATGAGTTACATGACTGCCATATAACGTCGTTTCACCCTTCACAATACACTAGACTATGCCCCCATACAATTCAACACCACAACATTCCACACATCAACCAAGACATCATAAACTAATAGCATTTCACACCAAGTTTATACCTTACACTTCCTCTTCAATACCATGTCACAATTACCTCACTACGTCATGTAAACACCTTTCACAACAACACATCAAAGACAATAAATAATTGATACCACTCAAAATAACTCCGGGATACTCCTTTAAGGTCATTCAAAAGGTACCATTAGTTGATAATTGCATCCATCAAGGGTATAGGGGCTTTGGGGGGTCAAAGAGATGTAAAAACATGCAAAACAACCTTCTCGGCTGACCTGGAAAGCCACCTACACCCGAAGGTGGTTGATTTGCATCCGCATATGACCATTGGTCTGGTCCAGGGTCACCTGCGTTGGCATCTGAGCCCGCAGGTGCCCCACCGGCGAGGGCGGATGCCCGTTTCAGCCTCCGGGGGTCATTTTAGGGTCCTTTTTCGCAATGAATGGTCCATAATCATAACTAAGCTTCTATTAAAATATTTTAGATCATATTAGATGCCAACTAACACCCATGGTTTCACAACGCACATAAACATCACCAAAACTACATTTTCCGGTCAATACGTCACCAATTCCATGACCAATTTCATAACAACAATCCCACAAGTTGTGCACATAAAGAAAGAAAGTTAAGAACATAAACACATATTAAATGTTGATGTTTAATCCATCAAACTCACTTCCTTCAAGACCACAAGTCCATTTTCAAGTTTAGAAGGCAAAACCCTTCACCGATTAAGCAAAAAGACACTGTTTCACCCATAGTGAATTGCTCAACACTTGAAAAACATAACCAACAAGATTTATACACCATATTAAGCATATAATATATTAATCCATGATATTAAACACTTACCCAAGCTTTCAAAGTGATGATCTTGTCCAAACAAGTGGTAGTTGCTTAGGGTTTGGATGAAGAGAATGTTGTGGAAAAATCTAGAAATGAGACATGTGTGCTTTGTTGATTAAAATCTGATTTTTGGTGACTTATATAGTACCTTTAAATATCATCCTTATCCACACTTTGGTCAATAATGTATGGTTTACTTGGTCAAAAGGAAGAATGGGTCATTTCCTTCTTGTTGGGCCATGTCTTTTACCTAATTTTGGGACTTAAATTGAGCCCATTTGCACAAGGTTTGTTTAGACCAATAGCTTACATTAATAATATACCAACTATCTCATGTTTAAATAATTCCATAAATGTTATGGTAATAAGATAGGTTCGAAAATGTACGGTAATAAGATAGGTTCGGAAATGTACGGGGTCTTACACTATTTTTCCCCTTAGGAACATTCGTCCTCGAATGTTAGTAACAATATCTCATTGAAACAACTTTAAATCTATGTTTGTCATTCATGTTCTCCTATACACATGATACTTGTAGAGACTTACTTGTTATTGCTTCAATTCCGCACCTTCAACTTTTTCTTATGTTTACAACAAATACGAGTACTTTAGATTTCATCATTCCTTCGGTTTCCCACGTGATTTTGTCTACTAGCTGATTTCTCCAATAGTACCTTTATGGAAAGTAATTCTTTATTTCTTAATCCTTTCACTTATCGATCAAGAATAGTAGTAGGTACCTCTTTATATGTGATATCCTCCGTAACTTGTACATCTCTCCCATGCATTTTCGTAGCATTGAAACATGGAACACTGAAGGAACTGTGGGGAGTTCTTGGTGTAGTGCTAATTTATATGTAACTTACCCAAATCTTCGGGTAATCTCATATGGCACGTTATATAGGGCCAAATTCCATTTCCTCCCAAATCTCATTACCCCTTTCATTGGTGACACTGTCAAACTACTCAATCACCTATGGCCAATTTTAATTCCCTTGTTCTAATATCGGCATATGACTTTTGTCGACTTTGGGCTGTTTGTAGCCACTGTTGTGTCACCTTGACTTTCTCTATAGCTTGACGAATAAGATTTGGCCCGAGTAAAGTAGTCCCACCTTCTTTAAACCATCCACTTAGTAATCTACACTTTCTCTCATATAAACTTCATAAGGTGTCATTTTGATACTTGAATGATAACTATTATTATCGGCAAATTCCATAAGAGGTAAATGACCATCCCAACTACTTTGTGCAAGCTTGTAACATCTCTTCAAGTGGTTGGATGGTATGTTCTGTTTGTCTATCTGTCTGATATAATAGAAATTGGAATCCCATGTAATCTTACTATCTCTTTAACATACAACCTTGCATAATTTCTAGCTATACAAGTTGTCTTGACAGGTAAAAAGTGTGCTACTTGGTAAGTCTGTCAACTATCATCCACATGGAATTAAATTTCTGAGATGTACGAGGCAACTTGTGATAACACCCATGTTAATCATATCCCTCTGTTCAAACTGGAAGATTCTTGTATTGCATATAACCTTCAGGTTTTTGATGCACTACTTTTGCCTGTTGACAGTTTGGACATTGAGCTACAAATTCTGTATTGTTCTTCTTCTTTATGTTGCCTCACCAATACATAATTTCCAAACCATGGTACATTTTGGTTGCTCCCGAATGAATAGAATATCGTGAATGATGTGCTTCTGTCAAACTTCATTTTCTTAGCTCACCTATATCCGGTACACAAAACCTACCTTGGCATTGAAGTGCTCAAGTACTCCCTCTTGCATAAGCTCAAATACCTTTATCAAACCTTATTGTCATTCCTTTTTTAGCTGCAATAAAAATAGGATTCGCATATTGCTTTTTCTTCACCTCTACGAATGAAAACTTTGCCGCATTTTGCACCATAAATCTTTTATCTGGAGTTTTAAGAAAATGAGCTACCAGGCTGTCTACTTGATGTGAGTCCTTGACTATACCTTTTTTTTGGTCAACTGGCTACTAGGGCTTCCTATTGTTTTGCGACTTAACGCATCGGCTATTACACTTCCTTTCCCGGATGTAATATCAATATCATGGTCTTTAATAGTTCCAACAACCTTTGATTCTTCAAATTTAAGTTTTCTTCCTAAAAATATATTGCAACCCCCTTTTTGTGATTAGTATATATGTCAACATGAACCTATAAAAATAATGGTGCCATATCTTTAAAGCTAATATCACAACTGCTAGCTCAAGATCATGAGTCGGATAGTTCCTCTCGTGTGATCACAACTGTCTTGAGGCATAAGCCATTACATTACCATGCTGCATCAATACATATCCAAGAATGGCTCAAACACCCTATTTATCCTATCCATAACAACTGCGGGTGCATTTGTTAGCCCAAAAGACATAACCAAAAATTCATAGTGACCATACCGCGTTCGGAAAGCTATCTTGGGTATATCCTTTTTCTCTAACCCTTACCTGATGATATCCCAATCTCAGGTTAACCTTTGAGAAATATTTGACACCCTATAATTGGTCAAATGTTTCATTAATTCTGGGGAGGGAGCATTTATTCTTGACTGTCACTTTATTCAGTTGCTGATAACCAATGCACATTCTCAACGTGCCATCCGTTTTCCATACACATAATCCTGGTGCATCCCAAGGGGACATACTAAGCATTATGATTCCCCGTGGATAATGTACCCCTCGGTACGCCAATATTACTACGCCATTCAAGGACGGTCTTTTGTGGATAATGGAAATGAACCTTCTTAGCTCGACAATCCACCGTGGCATAACAAGAAGTCAACAAATCCATACCCATTATAACATCAAACCCTACCATTTCTAGATCAATAAAATCAACCAACGTAGCATGCTCACAAATAGGTACTATACAATTATGATGCACTTCCTTAACTATAGTAGATTCACCAACACGGGTAGATACCTTAAATGGTCTAACTAATAATTCTAGTGTTCCTTTGAATTTCATAACAGTCCATGGGGTAACATATTATCATATAGAACACGAATCAATCAATACATATGCATATACATTATATGAAAAACAACAGATAATGTACCTGTAGCTACATCAGGATAGGCCTCCAGATTCTGTCGACCCGCTAGAGCATAGGTACGATTCTGTACTCCACTAAAACTGGTTGTTCCTCCTGCACCTCTATCACAACCAACAGGCTGCACAACTTGGCCTAAGAAAGGAACCGATGATGATGATCTAACGGTTGATCCCGTAGGTCGCGTAGTAATACCCATACCCCTTCTTGGGCAATCTCTCACCATTTGCCTGGACATACCTTACCAATAACAAATATTTGTCCCAAACTGGCATTCCTTTAAATGAAGCTTTCCACAGTGTTGACACAGCTGGCGAGAAAACCCTGATTGGTCCATACTTCCTTGCTCTTGATACCCCACTGTTTGTGAACCTCAAATTTCACTACGTTATCCAATGTGACTACCACCAAATCCTTGGAATTGGGATTGAGTGCCTACTAGAGGATAAGAAAGTGATGGTCTCGGCGGTCTGTTAAAAACTTGAGGCCTAAATTCTCCTTGGGACGCCATGAACTGTCCCATGGGTCTAGCCTTCTTTGATGCCCCCCTTTCAAATTTGTGCACCCTTATTCTTTGCCTCTGGTCCTCCATCTTTTGTGCAAAAGCCTATATTCTGGCTATATCCATATGTTCAAAGTAGCAATAGTACAGTCCCTCACCAAATATGGCTCCAATCTATCCACATATCGATGGACTCTGTCGTCCATGGTGGCTACCACATGGGGAGTATATCTGGCCAAAGAATTAAACCGAAGACTGTACTCCCGAACACTCATATTTCCTTGACGAAGATTTAAACATTGGTCTGCACGAGCCTCTTGGATCTCATATGGAAGATAGTGATCAAGGACTGACATTTTAAATTCTTCCCAGCTAGCTGGGGGTGCACCGATACCCTTAGATCATTTCCAATCTTTGTACCATAATATCGCCTCCCTTTTCAATATATACGCTGCAAGTTCAACTTTTTTTACACCAAACATGTGCATGGCATCCAAATCCCTTTTGATTTGATCTATAAAGTATTGCTGGTCCTCATTAAGATCCAATCCGGTGAATATAGGGTGATCTAATTTTAGGAAATCCTGTATCCTTCGACTAGCTGCCCTAGCCTTACTGTCATTACTTGTCATTGGACTAGCTTGTCCTTGATTCTGTGCAGCAACTATCTGTGTCAACATGTACACTGCATTTCTTAAATCCTGTTCGGTGACATTAACAGGTGGCTCAGCTGGTTCTTCTCTCCTTCTCGGCTCTTCTGGAGCTGGAAAGGTAGAAGAAGCCCGCGATGCAAACTCACTTTCAGCTTCACCTTGCTCAACCTATTCAGGTGGTGATTTTCAAGTTCTTTCTCCGACAATCCTATCTAGCTTCTTACTTTTACCCTTGCCTCTTCTTGTAATCGGCATTCTTACTATAATGAAAAAGAACAAATTCAATGGTCAAGTATAATTCTATCACCTTGGCTCTATTGCACGATCTAAGAAATGAAACAACTTCTAAATGTCCCATAGCCTCCTACTTATATATGTGGTGCACAACACATCCATAAGCAAGACTATACTCAGACACGGCTTTGTAGACACCCTTAGAACGACCTACTCTGATACCACTTTTGTCACACCCCAAATCCCATTGAGGCGGACTGGCACCCAAAGTCGTTTAGGCCCGAGAGAACCAATCGATATCCATGTACACTCATATGCATGTTTCTATATGAATATCATTCTATCCCATGTAACCAATAAATACTAAAGGCGGAACTCATGAAAAACATATACAATATATGAAACTTGGCCGTTAGGGCCATCAAGTCAAAATGGACATACATCTCTTACATTTATCTCCCCACATACGTCTACAAAGCCTCTAACAGATACATATACATAACAAACCTAAAGTTGGGATGAGTCCCCACTTTATACAATAATTACAATACCAAAATAATGTACACATGTGACTCGGAAAGCCCCGAACCAACTGGAGCTCACCAATGATCCGCAGATGACTCGTAGCCTACGATGGTGGTCTACTAGCACCTGTGCCTACAACAAGTAAGGTCAGTCCCCCAAGAGGGTCAGTACGAAGAATGTACTGAGTATGCAAGGCTATGAACAACTGCATAAAAGATACGAACTTCAATGAGATTAAGATAAGAGAATAGTCAATATGGATAAACCATCGTTCTGTATGTGTGGGAGCATGTACCTTATATTCATTACTTTCTTTCCCTTTATGTACATTACCGTCAATATTTATAATCGTCAATATGACTCTCAATATAACATATAATCGTCAATATATAATACCATCAATATATAACCCGAGCCCATCTGAGCAGTGGGAGAGTAATATAATATACCATAAATAAATAAAACAGGTTCGGACCTTTGGGCTACCCCCTGTCAGGTTCGACATCAAGCTAGGCTTTTGCCCCACTGAGCTTCCCCCCCTGCTATCACTCGGAAATCAATGAAGCAGGTTCGACATCAAGTTTGGCTTTTACTCCACTGAGCTTTCCCCCTGATCCAACAATATTGGGATCGCCCCCAGTTAGGCTTTCACCCCTTTGGGTTGTCAACCGTACTCAATAATCAGTAAGTAACCATAAAGTAACCATAGAGTAACCATATATGCATTACTTCTTTTATTACTTCGTTGCATTACTTCTTTCCTTTACTTTTGTGAGAGTGATACATTGGGGATCATGACATTATTGTGATCATGAAATTATTTGGATCATGACATTATTGGGACATGGGAGTAATGTCCATACTTATGTGATACATGAATGACAATTGGTCAATGAATAAGGAACATGTGAATAACAATAGATGAAAACCTGAAATGATATACCTTTGATATGTCGGGATAGAACAAGTACAATGACAATGTGAACAATATGCGCTGCAGAAGGATTCGAAAAGAGTAACCTTACATACCTTATCTTTCTAATATGAATACACAGTACTATATGTGATTACAATAATCCATCTCCTTCCTTACGTGTTACTCTACAACACAAGTAAATCACAGAGCTCACGTTAACAACTCACTACATTACAAGTGCATAAGACGACAATGAGTTACATGACTGCCATATAAAGTGGTTTCACCCTTCACAATACAATAGAATGCGTCACCATACAAATCAACACCACAACATGCCACACATCAACCAAGACATCATAAACTAATAGCATTTCACACCAAGTTTATACCTTGCACTTCCCCTTTAATACCATATCACAATTACCTCACTACGTCACATAAACACCTTTCACAACAACACATTAAAGACAATCCATAATTGATACCACTAAAAATATCTTCAGGATATTCCTTTAAGGTCATTCAAAAGGTACCATAAGTTGATAATTGCATCCATCAAGGGTATAGGGGCTTTGGGGGGTCAAAGAGATGCAAAAATATGCAAAACGACCTTCTGGGCTGACCTGCAAAGCCACCTACACACACAGGTGGTTGAGTTCCGTCCTCAGGTGACCATTGGTCTAGTCCAGGGTCACCTGCGTTGGCATCTGAGCCCGCAGGTGGCCCACCCGCGAGTGCGGATGCCCCTTTCAGCCTTCGGGGGTCATTTTAGGGTCCTTTTTCGCAATGAATGGTCCATAATCATAACTAAGCTTCTATTAACATATTTTAGATCATCTTAGATGCCAACTAACACCCATGGTTTCACAACGCACATAAACATCACCAAAACTACATTTTCCGGTCAATACGTCACCAATTCCATGACCAATTTCATAACAACAATCCCACAAGTTTTACACATAAAGAAAGCAAGTTAAGAACATAAACACATCTTACATGTTGATTTTTAATCCATAAAACTCACTTCCTTCAAGACTATAAGTCTATTTTCAAGTTTAGAAGGCAAAACCCTTCACCGATTAAGCAAAAAGACATTGTTTCACTCATAGTGAATTGCTCAACACTTGAAAAACATAAACAACATGATTTATACAACGTATTAAGCATATAATATATTAATACATTAGAATAAACACTTACCCAAGCTTGCAAAGTGATGATCTTTTCCAAACAAGTGGTAGTTGCTTAGGGTTTGGATGAAAAGAATGTTGTGGAAAAATCTAGAAATGAGACATGTGTGCTTTGTTGATTAAAATATGATTTTTGTGCATTATATAGTCCCTTTAAATCTCATCCTTATCCACACTTTGTTCAATAATGGATGATTTACTTGGTCAAAAGGAAGAATGGGTCATTTCCATCTTGTTGGGCCATGTCTTTTACCTAATTTTGGGCCTTAAATTGAGCCCATTTGCACAAGGTTTGTTTAGCCCAATAGCTTCCATTAATAATATACCAACTATATCATGTTTAAATAATTCCATAAATGTCACGGTAATAACATAGGTTCGGAAATGTTTGGGGTGTTACACTATTTTTCACCACTTTTCGCTTCCACATCTCTCTTTTGTTTTTCCCCTCTGTTTAAGCGAGCTTACACATATGTTGTTGGGAGTTTTTGATTATCATTTTCAAAATACTTTACTCCCTTAAAACAACACATAAATCTTTTTAACACACCAATATCTATTACTTTAAGGTTTCAACTTCACTCTTGCTCTTCAACCTTCACTCCTTCACAACTTTTATTTTTCAACTCAAGCGCTTAGGAGTTTTGGATCAAGGTATAATATATTGAAAGTAAAGGAGTAATCTACACATGAGGCTACCAAGGAATAGGCTAAAGGCTCAACGAGGATGGCTAAAATCATGCATAAAGGGTAGAAAAAGCAGGTGTAAAACATGGCTATTAAAGAAATGTCTATGTTATCTCCTAAGCTCAACACTCTTTAATTCGCTTTGCAAACACACCGGGCAAGTTCTAGACGTCAATATGAAAATATGGAGTATAACAAAAACCTCACTCATAGTTGGCGTAAGTTAAAATCAAGAAGGATCCCTATAGACACTCAACCAATCAATTTCAAGAACTTAAATTTTAGCCAACATGACACAAGAGTCAAATAAAAGAGCCTAAGTGTCTCACAGACGTCATTCAATTTTTCACAACATGCCTTAGAATTCAACACCAACTTGCATCACGTAATCATGTGTAGCACCCAACAAGAGCATCAAATGATAAAAAATTTAAAAATTACTTCTAAAAACCAAAAAGGATATTGGGTTCAAAGGGCACCCCCTCGGAAAAGAATCAAAAAGAAAAACTGAGGGGTGGGTGATGTGTACTTATACTAAATGGACAAAACAACAAAAACTAAAAACAAACACAGATAAAATCTTTGTGTAATTTTTTAGATTTAGTCAGAAACTTACAAATAAATCAAAACCAAAATCCTATAGAGCATTTCACCCTAAACAAATTGGAAGACTCCCCACCCCACACTTAAAATCATACTTTGTCCCCAAAGTATAAATCAAAGTAAGGATAGAAATACACCCTTAAGCCTCTAGCCCAAGCTAGTAGCATGCCGCTTTCTCATATTTCCATCATGGGGGCTGAAGGACCCTACACTTATGCTTTCATCATACTCCTTAGCTTAGATTTTGTGTACTCAAACTTCCCCTCAACCTGTCAACACAAAGTAAAAACAAAAACCAAAGTTGATACCAAAGAAATAAAGAATTAAAAACAAACTACCTTAACTTGAGTTGCCTCCCAAGCAACGCCTGATTTACTATCATGACACGACTTACATCACAACTATCATCCACATTCTCTCATACTTTTACTCCTTGTCGGGGCCCATCTTTTCCTTCTTTTCTGACCTCTTGAGTGCTCACAATCAAGGTTTGCAGTTTTTCTTACACTCACCTTTTTAGGATTTGCTTCAAGTTTTTCCAGCTGTGGCTTATTTATCCATTTGAACAACTCTATGAGATATTTCAAAGAGGCAATGAGAGGTTTTATATCTTCCACCCCACACTAATCCACTTTCATTGTTGTGATCAAACATAAGTCTCTATAGTGTGAGGGTGTGTTGAGTGCTTTGTACACTCTAAAGATCACCTCTTCATCATTCAATCTTTTCTTGAGCGTGCCCTCTCTAACATCTATCAACGCTCCACCAGTAACCAATAATAGACATCCTAATATGATCTTCATCATATTTAAGAATAATAAAATCAACAGGACTAATGAACTTAGCAACCTTAATGAGAATATCTTCTATAATTCCTTCGGGGACCACTCTAGTTTTGTCTGCCATCTAGAGCACAACTGATGCAGGCCTTGGCTTCCTAAATCCAAGCATATTAAACACAGAAAGGGGTATCAAGTTGATGTTTTTCCTTAAATTACTTGTAACACCCCGTACATTTCTGACCCTACTTGATTGGTGATCTAGGTCGTGTTTATATGCCTTATTTGAACCATGTTTACTTTAGATTTGAGAGCAATAAGTGAGTATTTTGTATTTGTTTTGAAGGACTATTGATATTGTGCTAATGTCCGCAAACAAAAGTCGAAGAAAGGAAAAAAAATTGAAATTTTAAGGTCAGGCGCGCCTAGGGGTGTGCCAGGCCACTTTTTGCCAAAATTTTTCTGGCACAGGCACCATAGGGGTGCGCCAGGCAGCGTGCCAGGCCTCTTTTTGCCAAAAATTTTCTCCGACCACTAGTCTCTAAATAGGGCTCTTGGGTTATTGTATCTTTATGCCATCTCAGTGGGACTACTCTTGGACTATTTTCTCATCCAAATGAGGGTTAATTCTTCGTCCTTTTTATTTTTTTATAATTTCTATCAATCTATGATGAATTAAGCCATGAGTGGCTAAAATCGCTTATTCTTGGGAATGAGGTGACGAACATGAATCTCGTGAGTTGAATATTGTCTTCACATTTATGGAATTCGTTAAGCATGAGATTGTTGGGGTATTATACATTACATTTGTTGGGCTAAATTAATTTTGTGCCATTGGGCTCAATTGAGGCCCAAATTGATGCAAAAGGCATGGCCCAAAAGAAGGAAATGATCCATTCTTTCTTTGACCATGTAAACATGATAAGTATTGATCAAAAGTGGCTAAGGATGACTTCAAGGGCCTATATAAAGGCACAAAAAAAGCAGATTTTAATCCACACAACACACATGCAATTTTCTAGATTTTTCCACAACATTCTCTCATCTCACAAAACCCTAAGCCATCTCTTTGGGAAAGATCATCATTTTGCAAGCTTGGGTAAGTATTTATTCTTATGATTTAATATATTATATGCATGAGAGATTGTGTATATCATGATGGTGGTGTCTAAAAGTGCTGAGTAGTGCACTTTTCCTTTTGCTAAAAGATGTGTCATCTATGTGACTTGAACTTGAAAGGAGACTTGAGGTTTTGATGGAAGTTAATGGTGTGGATGAAATATCAACATGTATTGTGTGTTTATTTCCTTAACTTTTTTTTTCTATGTGTATAACTTGTGGTATTGTTGTTATGAAACGTATTGAGGTGACTTGATGGAGTAATTGTGACGTAGTGTTAATGAAGAAGCGTAAAGGAGAAACATGGTGTGAAATGCTTTTGGTTTATGATGTTTTGGTCAATGTGTGTAATGTTGTGGTATTGTTGATATGACAATGTCATGAATGGTATTGTAAAGGGTAAAATGATGTTCTAGGGACATCATGTAACTTATTGTCGTCTTATGCACTTGTAAGGTAGCTAGTTGTTAACATGAGCTCCATTATGTACTTGTGTTGTAGAGTAAAACATAAGGAAGGAGATGGATTATTGTATTCACATATAGGACTGTGTATTCATATTGGGAAGATAAGGTATGTAAGGTTACTCTTTCCGTATTCTTCTGCAGCACATAGTGTTCACATTGTCATTGTACTTGTTCCATTCTGAAATGTTCTAAGGTATCTCATTTCAGGTTATCATCTATTATTATTCACATGTTCCTTACTCATTGATCAATTGTTATTCACGTGTCACATAATTGTGGACATGGTTCCAAAGTTCCAATAATGTTATTTTCCAAAGTTCCAATAATGTTACGTTCCAAAGTTCCAATAATGTTTCAACCACCAATGTATCAATCTCTTACAAGTAAGGAATGAAGTAATGTGTGTATATATATATAATATGGCCCACCGATAAGGTGGATGATTGTTGATATTATATTATATTATGGCACACCGATAAGGTGGATGATTGTTAATATTATATTATATTATGGCCCACCGATAAGGTGGATGATTGTTAATATTATATTATGTTATGGCCCACCGATAAGGTGGATTAGTGTACTATAGCCCACTGATCAGCTGGATGAATGGTAATAAGGATGAAGGTAAAAGCAAAGAAAGTAAAGCACTTGAATGAAAGTATATCATTTGAAGGAAAGTATTTATGATCGATATATTATATGAATGATAATTATATGAATGAATGATCGAAAATGAAAGTAATGAAAGCAATGTACATGGTTCCACATATACAGAATGGAGGATTACCAATATTGTCCTTTCACTTGTACTTGATATCATTGAAGAACTTATGTATCATGCAGTTTCTTACAGCCTTACATATTCAGTACATTCTTCGTACTAACGTCCCTTGGGGGACTTACCTTACTTGCTGTAGGCACAGGTGCTAGTAGACCTCCACAGTAGGTTGCAGATTATTTGCTGATCTTTGGTGAGTTCCAGTTGGTTCGGGGCTTTCCGATTCACATGTGTACATTTGTTTTGGTATCGTAAATATTGTATATAGTGGGGACTTGTCCCGACTTTAGGTTGGTTATGTATATGAATCTGTTAGAGGCTTTGTAGAAGTATGTGGTGAGATGAACGAAAGAATGTATGTCCAGTTTGACTTGGTGGCCCTAATAGCCAAGTTTCATATTTATCATATATTTTCCATGACTTCAGCCATTAGAATCTTGTATCTATACGTGACAGTGATGTTCCTTGAGTGACATGAATATGAGTGTACATGAATAAAGAATGGTTCTTTCATGCCTTAACGGCTTCGGGTGTCAGTCTGCCCCGTTGGAATTCGGGGAGAGACAAAAGTGGTATCAGAGCAGGTCGTCCTAAGGGTGTCTACAAAGCTGTGTCTGAGTAGATTCTTGGTTATGGATGTGTTGTGCACCACATTTATAAGTAGGAGACTACGGGACATTTAGGAGTTTTTTCTTTTCTTCATATCTAGATCGTGCAATAGAGCCATTGTTGTAAGTGGAATCATATCTGACCATTGGAATTGGTTTTCTTTGTTATAGGAAAAGGGCCAATGACAAAACGAGGTAGGGCCAAAAGTAAGTAGGTAGACATGCTTGTCGGAGAAGGAACGAGTAAATCACCACCTGACCAAGCTAGTCAAGTTTGAGCTGATACTGAAATTGCATCGCGACCTTCTTCTACTTTTCCAATTCCGGACGAGCCAAGAGGTAGAGAAGTACCCGCAGAACCGCCTATGAATTCCACTGACCAGGATTTAAGAAATGCAGTTCATATGTTGACTCAGATAGTTGCGGTACAAACTCAGGGACAAGTTTGCCCAATGACAAGTAAGGATAGAACTGCTGGAGTAGCTAGTCGGAGGACACAAGATTTTCTGAAATTAGATCCTCCCACATTCACTGGGTCAGATTCGAATGCAGACCCATAGGACTTCGTGGACCAAATTCAAAGGGATCTAGAGGTTATGCATGTAACTGGTATAGAAACAGTGGAACTTGCGGCATATAGATTGAAAGGAGAAGCTATATTGTGGTATGAAGATTGGAAACGATCGAGGGTTATTGGCACAAATCCAGCTAGTTGGGAAGAATTTAAAACAACATTCCTTGATCATTATCTTCCATATGAGGTTCGAGAGACTCGCGCGGACCAATTTTTAAATCTTCGCCAAGGGAATATGAGTGTCAGAGAGTACATTCTATAGTTTAATTCTTTGGCTCGATATGCTCCGAATGTAGTGACCACAATGACAGACAGAGTCTATCGATATGTGGAAAGATTGGAGCCATATTAGGTAAGGGACTGCACCATTGCTGCTTTGACCAGAGATATGGATATAGCTAGAATATAAGCCTTTGCAAAGAAAATGGAGGATCAGAGGAAAAGAAGAAGGACACAAGAAGTTGAAGGAGTTCCGTCTAAAAGGGCTAGATCTACGGGGCAGGTTATGGTATCCCAAGGAGAATTTAGGCCTCGAGATTTGCCTAGACCGCCTGGACCATCATTCTCTTACCCTACAACAGATACTCCATCTCAATTTTGAGGGTTTAGAGGTGGTCAAGTTGGGCATAGTAGTGGGACTCGAGGTTCACATACAGTGGAGTATCGAGAATAAGGAAGTATGAGCCAATCGAGGTCTTTTCGTCAGCTGTGCCAGCGTTGCGGGAAGTTTCATTCAGGTGAATGCTGGTTTTGAATGAATGTTTGCTTTTGGTGTAGGAAGTCAGGGCACATGATGAGAGAGTTCCCAGAGAGGGTCACGGGTAGTATGACACGACCTACGGGATCAGCCGTTACATTATCATTATCAGGTGTACAACCTGCTGGCCATGGAAGAGGTGCTAGCGGATCAGCTAGTTCTAGTGAAATTCAAAACCGTGCCTATACCTTAGTGGATCGACAGAATTCGGAGGCTTATCCTGATAAAGACATAGGTACAGTATTCATAATTTTAGATAAGGTATTTGAATTGATTGACCCGTATTCTACATTATCATATGTTACTCTATTGATTAAGGAAAACATTTTGAAAGAACACCAGAACTATTAGCTACGCCATTCGAATTCTATACACCAGTTGGCGAATCGATAGTAATTAAAAGAGTATATCATAATTGTATAGTAACTATTTGTGGCTATGATACACTAGTTGGCATTGCCGAGCTAAGAAGTTACATTTTCATTTTCAACAAAGAATGTTCTTGAATGGAAGGGTAATACGGGAGAACCGAGAGGTAACTTTATATCCTATCTCAAGGCAAGGGAAATGATACTCAAAGGAGTACATGTGTCACTTAGTAAGAGTGAAAGATATTGATGTGAAGCCACTAAATCTTCAATCGATTCCAGTAGTAAACAAAATTCTTGAGGTATAGTAGAGTTTGGTATTGACGTGATTCCAGGCACTCAGCCTATCTCTATTCCTCCATATAGAATGTCCTAGCAGAGTTCCATGAATTAAAGGAGCACTTAAAAAGACTTGCTGGAAAAAGGGATACATAAGAACTAGTACGTCCCCTTGGAGTGCACCAGTATCATTTGTACGAAGGAAAGATGGTACGTTGAGAATGTGTATTGACTATTGGCAATTGAATAAGGTGACAATTAAGAATGAGTATCCCCTCCCTAGAATAAATGATGTAATTGACCAATTACAAGGTGCCAAATGTTTTTCACGGGACATCATCAGGTGAGGGTTAGGAAAAAAAATAAATAAATATGCCATTTGGGCTAACTAATGCACCAGCAGTTGTTAGGGATTTGATGAATTGGGTGTTCACACCATTTTTAGATATATTCATGACCAATGTTTATAGATGACATTTTGGGTTATTCAAGATCACAAGAGGACCAAGCTAATCACTTGAGGCAGGTGTTACAACTTCTTTGTGATTGTAAGTTATATGCAACGCTCTTTAAGTGTGAATTTTGGTTAAAATCTGTATCATTCTTGGGTCACATGGTATCAGATAAAGGAATAAGGGTTGATACACAAAAGATAGAAGCCGTGAATGAATTAGCCAAAACCTACGACGCCTACAGAGATTCATAGTTTTCTTGGGTTGGCAGGCTATTACAGAAAGTTTGTTGAAGAATTTTTCTTCCATTGCAGCACCCTCAACACCCTTAACAAGCTAACACACAAAGCAACAAAGTTTTTGTGGAATGACGCATGTGAGAAGAGTTTCCAAGAGCGTAAAGATAACTTGACTTCTACACCTGTATTAGTACTTTCCGAAGGCACATAATGGTACGTAGTATCTTGTGATATTTCATGTAACACCCCGTACCTTCCCAACCCAATGTGACGACATTGAACAATGGTTACTTAGGTGTCGAGATGCCGTGAGTATGTAAGTTGTAATGTTAGTGATGAGAAAATTAAATTTGGCTCTTGTTATGTGATTAAACCTTCATAGGAGGTGTTTTATGATCTTCGTGGAACATTTATGGGGTTCAAAACGAGGCTAAGAAGACCTCTAAACAAAGTAAGAAGTGAGTTAAAGAATAGGACTTGAAGTATCTAACCAAACCCGCGAAGAGAAGTCGAAAAATAGAAATTTCAAAAAAACTAAGTAAGGGGCGCATTTGGGACCGTGCCACACTGCTCTGGGATAAACTTTTTATCCCAGAGGCAGTAGGGGCGTGCCACCTTGGGTTTTGCACTTTTTCAAAAGTTGGAAATTTCTAAGTCCCAAGGGTATCCGGGGACGTACCGAGCCGATTTTTGACCCATTTCTTATAAAACCATGGGAATATACATGAAATGAGTGAAATATTATATTGGTATGATAAAATTACTCGAGAACGAATTTGGAGCCAAAATGACGATTTTACCCTTGTAGGCAAAATAAGCCATATGTGGCTAGAATTGCTTGTTTTCGAAATCGAGGCTACGAGTATGAATTTCATGAGTGGGAATATTGTTTTAATGTGTATGGAATGAATTAAACATGAGAAATTATTGTTTTTTATTGGATTAAGTGAATTGGGCCAAAAAAGGCCCAAAATGAGAAGGAAACACATGGGCCAAGAATGGGTCAAATGACCCATTCTTCCATTGACTAAGCCTTAAATGCCAAGAGTGGCTAAGCATGACTTTATAGGTCTATAAAAGGAGGCAAAAATCAGATTTTATTGAAGCAAAACAAATATGTTTTTTCTATCTTTTTCTAGAAAAATCTCAAGAACACTTCTTTGACTCCCAAAAACCCTAAGGCATTTTTGGACAAGATCACCATATTCTAAGCTTGTGTAAGTGATTATTATTGTACTTTAACATATTATAAGCATGAGAGAATATGTATATCATGTTTGTTATGGTTGGAAATGTTGGACATGGCACTTGTGCTTTTGTATAAGATTTGTGATCTATGGGATTTGAACTTGAATAAGGACTTGTGCCTTTGATGAAAGATCATGATGTGGAAAAAATATGAACATGTATGGTGTTATTTTGTTATTAAATTTATTATTTTTCTATAAGTGCAAATTGTGGGATTTTGGCCGATTTGTGCTATGACGTGTATTAAGGTGAATTGATGGATTGTTTGTGATGTGGTGTGGATAAGAAAGTGTAAAGGGGAAGTGTTGTGGTGGAATGTATTGATTATCATGTATTGGTAAATGTTGGGACTATTGGAGGATTTTTGGAATAATGATTTTATCAATGGTTTTGTTAAGGGGGAAATGACATGTTAAAGCGAAACATGTGACTTATTGTTGTTGCATGCCATTATAAGGTAATTGGTGGTTAATGTTGGTTTCGTTATAAACTTGTGTTGTAGAGAGAAACATAAGGAAGGAGCAGGAATATTGTATGCACTTCTAAGATTGTGTATTCGTATTAAGAATACAAGGTATGTAAGGTTACTCTTTCCGTATCCTTCTACAACATATTGTTCCTATTGACATTGGACTTGTTTCAATTCCGAGAGCCTTGAAGTATATCAATTCAGGTTGACATATATTATTATCCATATGTTTCTTATTCTTAGATGACTTATGATTCACTTATCTCTTGTTCCTTGATTGAAGTTCCGAAGATGTCATAACGTTATCATTCCTAAATGAACGATCTCAAGAGAGTAATAACATAACATAAGAGAACCTATTTATTCTTGAATAGTATTTTCCAATCATGTCATGTTCCAAGTCCTAAATTATGAGGATTATCTTTATACCAATCTTTCACAAATAAAAGTACCAATCTCATAAGAGTAATAAGAGAGGTGATGTACAGTTAATATATCTATTTCTCATAAGTGAAGATGTCAATCTTGAAGTAAAGGAGTGAAGTGAAATGTGTATATGAGTGTACCTCAAATAAGGTTATGATCCTCAATATCTCAATCACTCTTAAGAATGGAAGTAAGAATAACAAGAGAAAGAAGTGATGTATAATTAAAAAGTAATCATGGGTGGTATCCCAGGGGTTAAAATACCTAGCATGGGTAGATCCCAATAACACGGGTGGTATTCCAGGGGCGACAGAAAAGCCTAGCATGGGTCGATCCCGATACATCCCAGGGGCGATATAAAAGCCTAGCATGGGTTATGACGGTACATCCCAGGGGCGACACGAAAGCCTAGCATGGGTTCACATAACATCCCAGGGGTCAAAGTACCTAGCATGGGTTAATCTCATCCCAGGGGCGACAAAATAGCCTAGCATGGGTAGAACAATAAAGATGAATAAATATGAAGACAAGAGAAGTAAAGAACGTAATATACATGGTTCCCCACATAAAGAAAGAAAGTTTATTCACGTTCATTAATTCTTTTTTATTGATTCTATGGTTGTTGTTATTATGTATGATGATTTCTTATGAGCCTTACATATTCAGTACATTCTTCGTACTGACCCCCTCGGGGGACTTACCTTACATGTTGCAGGTGCAAGCATTAGTAGACTTCCTCTGTAGACTGGGGATCATTTGCAGATATTTGGTGAGCTCCAGTTGGTTCGGAGCCCCTGAGTCATAGATGTATAATTGTTGTGATGTTATATAAATTGTATAAAGCGGGGACTTGTCCCGACTGTAAGTTGGTCTTGTTGATGCATCTGTTAGAGGCTTTTGTAGACATATGTGGGTATATGGATGTAAGAGACGAGTATGTAGAAGACGAATGTCTGTTTTGACTTAATGGCCTCAACAACCAAGTTTCCTAAATATATATATGTATAGCATATGTTTCCATGATTCATGTCTTCCGCATAGTCACATGAGAGATAATAAGATGCATATGAGGTTACGCATACGAATGTGCATGAGCAAAGATTGGTTCTCTCGGGCCATATCGGCTTCGGGTGCCAGTCCGGCCCGAATGGGATTTCGGGTCGTGACATTTCAGGAGTCGTCTTAGGATGTGTATTGATGCAACACGGTCATGTAATTTTCTATGCCTCAAGACAATTGCATCCACATGGAAGAAATTATCCAGCACATGATCTTGAGTTAGCGGTCGTGATATTTTCTTTAAAAAAATAATATGGCGCCACTATTTGTATAGGGTTCACGTTGATCTATATATACTGATCATGAAAGTTTGCAGTATATTTTTTTTTAAGCAAAAGGACCCACACTGAAGACAGCAAAGGCGGCAGAGTCTTCACTTATCGCTAAGAGAAGGAAAAGCAATACACAAATCCTATTTAGGTCAGTGACAAAGAATGTACAGCAAAGGTCGACGAAGGTATTTGAACTTATGCAAGGGGGAGTACTTCAATGCCAAGGTAGATTTTGTGTGCCGGATATAGATGAGCTAAGGAAATGAATTATGACAGAAGCACATCATTCATGGTATTCTACTCATTTGGGAGCAACCAAAATGTACCATGGTTTGGAAGAGATGTATTAGTGAGGCAATATAAAAAAGAAGAACACTGCAGAATTTGTAGCTAATTGTCCGAATTATCAACAGATAAAGGTAGGGCATCAGAAACCTGGAGGTTACATGCAATACAGGAATCTTCCAGTTTAGAAGAGTGATATGATTAATATGGGTTTCATCACAAGGTTACCTTGTACATATTGGAAGTTTGATTACATGTGGATGATAGTTGACAGACGTACCAAGTAGCACACTTTTTACCTGTCAAGACCACTTGTACATCTGGACATTATGCAAGGTTGAATGTTAAAAAGATAGTGCAATTACATGGGATTCCAATTTCTATTATATCAGACAGATGGGCAAGCAGAACGTACTAGTCAAACACTTGAAGATATGCTATGAGCTTATACAGGTGATGGGGTATTTGTGAAAGAAACACCTATTGCCATTCTTGATCAATAAGTGAAGAAGATAAGGAATAAAGAAATAGATTCCATAAAAGTACTTTGGAGAAATAAACAAGTAGAAGAAATCACATGGGAAGCCAAAGAAATGATGAAGTCAAAGTACCCGTATTTGTCTCACACGGAAGAAAAATTTCAAAGTGAGGAAGAAGAGCAATAACAAGTAAGTATCTATAAGCATTATGTTTATATGTATATATTCTAACATAAAAGTGCATTTATTGTAAATGGGAAGAAGTTATTAACATTCGAGGATGAATGTTTCTGAGGGGGGAAGGATGTAACACCCCGTACATTTCCAACCCTACTTGATTGGTGATCTAGGGTGTGTTTATATGTCTTATTTGAACCATGTTTACTTTAGTTTTGAGAGAAATAAGTGTGTATTTTGTATTGGTTTTGAAGGACTATTGATTTTGTGCTAATGTCCGCAAAGAAAAATCGAAGAAAGGAAAACAATTTTGAAATTTTAAGGTCAGGCACGCCCCTTTTGCCAAAATATTTCTGGCACAGGCAGCATAGGGGCGCGCCAGGTAGCGTGTCAGGCCGCTTTTTGACAAAAATTTTCTCCGCCCACTAGTCTCTACATAGGGCTCTTGGGTTATTGTATCATTATACCATCTCAGTGGGACTACTCTTGGACTATTTTGGCATTCGTCCTTTTTATTTTTTTATAATTTTTATCAATTTATGATGAATTAAGCCATGAGTGGCTAAAATCGCTTATTCTTGGGAATGAGGTGACGAACATGAATCTCGTGAGTTGAATATTGTCTTCACATTTATGGAATTCGTTAAGCATGAGATTGTTGGGGTATTATACATTATATTTGTTGGGCTAAATAAATTTTGTACCATTGGGCTCAATTGAGGCCCAAATTGATGCAAAAGGCATGGCCCAAAAGAAGGAAATGATCTATTCTTTCTTTGACCAAGTAAACATGATAAGTATTGATCAAAAGTGGCTAAGGATGACTTCAAGGGCCTATATAAAGGCCCCAAAAAAATTAGATTTTAATCCACACAACACACATAAAACACCCCATACCTTCCCAACCCTACTTGACGACGTTGAACAATGTTTACTTAGGTGTCGAGAGCCATAAGTATGTATTTTGTGAGGTTATTGATGAGATAATTAATGTTGGGCTTCGTACATGTGGTTAGACCTTCGTAGGAGATGTTTTGTGACTTTGTGGAACATTTGTGAGGTTAAAACGAGGCTTGGAGGACCTCCTAACAATGGATATTAAAGGTAAGAAGTAAGTTAAAGAATAGAAATTGAAGTATCTAACCAAAGCCGCAAAAAAAAGTCGAAGAACAAAATTTTTCAAAAAAAATTAGGCCCAGGCGCGCCAGAGGGCGTGCCAGGCCACTAATTACCCAAAGTTTTTGGGTAAAGGCAGCAAGATTGCGCGCCCAAGGGCATGTCAGGCTGCTTGTGCGCACCTTTAAAAAGTTGGAAATTTTTCTAAGTTCCAAGGGTGCCCGGGGACGTACCGGGCCGCTTTTTTGCCACATTTCTTCTACAACCACGAGCCTATACATAGGATAATTGAAATATTGGCATTTCATTTTGATAAGATTATTCATGGAAAAATTTGGTATCCAAACGACAATTTTACCCTTTTGGTCAAAATAAGCCATACGTGGCTAGAATCACTTGTTTTTGGGATTGAGGCTACGAATATGAATTGCGTGAGTGGGAATATTGTCGTAACATGTATGAAATGATTTAAACATGAGAAATTATTGATTTTATTGGTTTAAGTGAATTGGGCTCAATAAAAGGCCCAAAATAAGAAAGAAGACATGGGCCAAAATAGGTCAAATGACCCATTCTTCCCTTGACCTTCTAGACATAACATTAAATGCTACAAAGAGTGGATAAGGATGGAATTGAGGTCTTATATAAAGGTCCAAAATCTGATTTTTATTCATTTGGAACTCTCATGCCTTTTAGACCAAAAATACAAGATATTTTCTCTCAAACCCTAAGAACCCTAAGCCATCGTTTGGAGCAAGATCATCATTTTTCAAGCTTGGGTAAGTGATTATTCTTATGGATTAATATATTATATTCATGGGAGAGTATGTAAGTCATGTTGGTTATGCTTGGAAGTGTTGAACATGGCACTTTGTGTTTTTGTAAAAGATGTGTTATCCATGGGATTTAAACTTGAAATATGACTTGTGATTTTGATGAAAGAGCATGGTATGGATGAAATAGCAACATGTATGGTGTGATTATGTTATTAAACTTGTTATTTTTCTATAAGTGTAAATTGTGGGATTTTGGCCGATATGTGATATGAGGTGTATTAAGGTGACTTGATGGATTAATTGTGATATGGTGTTCGTGAAAAAGTGTAAAGGAGAAACTTTATTGTGAAATACTATTGGTATGTGGTATTGTGGTCAATGTATGGCATGATTGGGGTATTGTTGGTATTGCAATGCCGTGAATGGTATTGTAGAGAAGGAAATGACATTACATGTAACTCATTGTTGTCATATGCATTTGTAAGGTAGTTGATGGTTAATGTACACTCCGTTATGTATATGTGTTGTAGAATAAGACATAAGGAAGGAGCGGGACTATTGTATGCACATCTAAGATTGTATATTCGTATTGAGAATACAAGGTATGTAAGGTTACTCTGTCCGTGTCTTTCTGCGGCACATAGTATTCACTTTGACATTACACTTGTCCTATCGCGAAATGTGATAAGGTATCCTATATCCGGTTATCAATTGTCATTATCACATGTTTCCTACTCATTGGTCAATTGTGATTCACATGTCTCATATTCGTTGACTAATGTACCAAAAGCCCAATAAGTTTGTGTTCCAAAGTTCCAACAATAGTTATACGCATGTATCTTATTCATTGATTATTGTTCCAGTGATTTCAACAATGTTATGTTTCCAATAATATAATGACTATCATCGTATTAATCTCAAAGGTAAAGATCAAAGTAATTCACATGTGTGGTTAATGATTGAGTACGAGTGGTAGATTTGGGGGCGAAATGCCTAGCTCAAGCCAAACCCGAAATTTTTGGATCAGGGGGAAGTCCTAGAGGCATAAGCCTAGCTTGGACCGATCCTGACAGGGGGTAGCTCTAGAGGTAAGAACCTAGCTCGAGCCGAACTTGATAAGTTTATTTATGGGTGGCAGCTCTAGAGGTGATAACCTAGCTCGAGCCGAGCCCGATATATTAATTCATGGGTGGTAGCTCTAGAGGCCTAAGCCTAGCTCGAACCGATCCCAACATAACATTATGTTATTTAAAGACCCACTGATCAGTCGGGGCCTGGGTAGATAGTGACACATGAGATGACGTTTAATCATATAAGTAAAGAAGCAAAGAGATATAATGAAAGCAATACACATGGTTTCATTTGAGCCTTACATACTCAGTACATTTTTTATACTGACATCCCTTGTGGGACTTACCTTACTTGCTACAGGGGAAGGTGCTAGTAGGCCTCCACAGTAGGTTGCCAGTTGTTTGCAGATCATTGGTGAGCTCCATTTAGTTCGGGGCTTCTCCGAGTCACAGTTTTACATGTGTTTTGGTATTGTACATGTTGTATAAAATGGGGACTTGTCCTGACTTTTAGTTGGTCTTGTTAATGCATCTGTTAGAGGCTTTTGTAGACGTATGTGGGTGTACGAATGTAATATGACACATGACGTTTTTGCCTTAATGGCTTTAACGGCCAAGTTTCGCATATGTATAAATATCACTTGTTCTATGATTTTCGTCATTCGCCCCTTCTATGTTCTTATGTGATAGTAGTGTTTCCTATGGCATGCATATAAATGAATAGAAGAAAAGCTTGGTTCTCTCGGGCCTTATCGGCTATGGGTGCCAATCCGCCTCAATGGGATTTAGGGTGTGACAAAAGTGGTATAAGAGCAGGTCGTTCTAAGGGTGTCTATAAAGCCGTGTCTAAGTAGAGTCTAACTTATCGATGTGTTGTGCACCATATTTATAAGTAGGAGGCTACGGGACATTTAGGAGTCATTTCTTTTCTTCATTTCTGGATCGTACAATAGAGCCAGTGTTGTAAGTTGAATTGTATCTGACCATGGTAATTTATTTTCTTTGATATAGTAACAATGCCGATCACAAGAAGAGGTAGAGGTAAAGGCAAGCAGGTAGATATACCACCTGACCAAGCTAGTCAAGGTGGAGTAAATACTGAAATTTCATCGCGGTCTTCTTCTACTTTTCCAGCTCTAGAAGAGCCAATTGGTAGAAAAGTACCCGCAGAACCACCAATGAATGCCACGGATCAGGATCTTAGAAATGCAGTACATATGTTGACACAGTTAGTGGTAGCACAAAGTTAAGGATGAGCTGGTCCAATGAAAAATGAGGATGATGCAGCTAGAGTGGCGAGTCGCAGAACACAAGATTTTCTGAAACTGGACCTTCCTATATTCACTGGGTCAGATTCGAAAGCAGATCCACAGGACTTTGTGGATCAAATTCAGAGAACTCTGGAAGTTATGCACGTGACTGGGGTTGAAACATTCTAACTTGCGGCATATAGATTGAAGGGTGAAGCGATATTGTGGTGTGAAGATTGGAAGAAGTCTTTTGGTATCGGTGCAATGCCATCAAATTGGGAAGAATTTAAAGAAGCATTCCCTGATCACTATCTTCCCTATGAAATTTGGGAGGCACGTGCAGATCAGCTTTTAAATCTCCGTCAAGAGAATCTGAGCGTTAGAGAATATAGTTTGCAATTTAATCCTTGGCACAATATGCTCCAAATGTGGTAGCGACGATGACAGACAGAGTCCATCGATACGTGGACAGATTAGAACTATATTTGGTAAGGGATTGCACCATTGCTGCCTTGAATAAAGATATGGACATAGCTCAAATACAAACCTTCGCCCAGAAAATAGAAGATCAAAGACAGAGAAGAAGAGTACATGAATTTGACAGAGGACAGTCCAAAAGGGCTAGACCTATGGCACCATCTGCGATGTCCCAAGGAGGATCTAGGCCTCGTATGTTTCCTATACCACCTAGACCATCGTTCTCTTATTCTATAGAAGGTGCTCACAATAAGTTCCGAGGGTTTAGAGGTGGTCCATCTGGGCAGAGTAGTGGAGTTCACAGATCACAGGCATCAGGTTTTCCTCGTCAGGAGTGTCAGCACTGCGGGCGTATTCATGCAGGTGCATGCATATTGGGGACAAAAGCCTATTTTTGGTGCGGTATGATGGGACACATGATGAAAGAGTGTCCCTAGAGGAGCATGGGTGGTATAGCACGACCGGCAGGGTCGGCTGTTGCGTCATCATCATCAGTTCCTTCTTTAGGCCGAGGTGTACAGTCTGTTGGCCGTGGTAGAGGTTCCAAAGGAGCAGCCAGTACTAGTGGGGTCCAGAATCGCACTTATGCTTTAGTGGACTGACAGAATTCAGAGGCTTCTCCTGATGTTGTCACAAGTACATTATCCATATTTTCATATAATGTATATGCACTGATTGACCCAGGTTCTACATTGTCCTATGTTACTCCATGGATTGTCGTACAATTTATAAAGGCACCAGAATTATTAATTAAATCAATTTAAGTGTCTACACTGGGTGGTGAATATATTGTTGCAAAAAGAGTATATCGTAATTGTGTGGTAACTGTGTGTGGTCATGATACATTGGTCGATCTTATTGAACTAGACATGGTGGATTTTGATTTGATAATGGGAATGGATTGGTTGGCCTCTTGTTATGCCACGGTGGATTGCCGGGCCAAGAAGGTGCATTTTTGTTTTCTGCAAGAAAATGTTCTGGAATGGCAGGGTAATGTGGGGGCACCAAGAGGAAGATTTATTTCCTACTTGAAAGCAAGAAAAATGATTGCCAAGGGGTACATATGTCATTTAGTACGAGTGAAATATAATGATGTGGAAACGCTAACTCCACGGTTGATTCCAGTAGTCAATGAATTTCTTAATGTATTTCCAGAGGATCTTCCAGGCTTACCCCCAGAACGAGAAGTAGAGTTTGGCATTGATGTGATCCCAGGAACTCAGCCTATCTCTATTCCTCCATATAGAATGGCTCCAGCAGAATTGCGTGAATTAAAGGAGCAGTTGAAAGATTTGCTGGACAAGGGCTTCATCAGGCCTAGTATGTCCCCGAGGGGTACACCGGTATTATTTGTACGGAAGAAATATGGCATGTTTAGAATGTGCATCGACTATCGGCAATTGAATAAGGTAACGATCAAGAACAAATATCCCCTCCCTCGAATTGATGATTTGTTTGATCAGTTACAGGGTGCCAAGTGTTTTTCAAAGATTGACTTGAGGTCGGGTTACCATCAAGTCAGAGTTAGAGAAAAAGATGTACCCAAGACAGCTTTTCAAACATGGTATGGCCATTATGAATTTTTAGTTATGTTATTTGGACTAACAAATGAACCAGTTGTGTTCATGGATTTGATGAATAGGGTGTTTAAGCCATTTCTAGACGTGTTCGTGACGGTATTTATAGATGACATCCTGGTTTATTCATGATCACCAGAAGACCATGCTAATCACTTACGACAGGTCTTACAGATTCTCCGTGAGTGTAAGTTGTATGCAAAGTTCTCCAAGTGTGAATTTGGGTTAAAATCAGTCGCATTCTTGGGTCACATTGTGTGAGATGAAGGGATACAGGTTGATACACAGAAGATTGAAGCAGTGAAAAATTGGCCAAGACCTACGATACCTACAGAGATTTGTAGTTTTCTGGGATTGGCAGGTTATTATCGAAGATTTGTGGAAGGTTTTCCTCCATTGCTGCACCGTTAACAAAGCTTACACATAAGGTGGTTAAATTTCAGTGGATTGATGCGTGTGAGAAAAGCTTCCAAGAGTTGAAAGATAAATTAACCTCAACACCAGTTTTAGTACTTCTCGAAGGCATCGAAGGTTATGCAGTGTATTGTGATGCTTTCGGGGTTGGCCTCGGATGTGTATTGATGCAGCACGAAAATGTCATAGCATATGCCTCACGACAGTTGCGGCCACAATAGAAAAATTATCCCATACATGATTTTGAATTAGCAGCGGTGGTTTTTGCTTTAAATATATGGCAGCATTATTTGTATGGAGTTCATGTTGATATCTACACTGATCACAAGAGTTTGCAATATATCTTCAAGCAGAAGGAACTCAATTTGAGGCAACGAAGGTGGTTAGAGATCTTAAAAGACTATGATATTTATATTCTCTATCATCCAGGCAAAGCAAATGTGGTAGCTGACGCATTGAGCCGTAAGGCAATAGAGGGTACTAATGGCCAATTGATAGAAAAGTAGGGTTTAGTCAAAGATTTACATCAATTAGCCAGTTTGGGGGTTCATCTTCTTGAATCCTCAAATGATTGATTTATTGTACAAAATGTGGCTGAATCTTTACTAATAGCTGAAGTGAAAGAGAAACAGTTTGCAGATTCTATGTTATTACAGCTGAAAGAGAATGTACATCAGGGTATGACTGCCGCCTTCGATCTTACACAAGAAGGGGTACTTTAATGCCAAGGGAGATTATGTGTACCGGATGTAGATGATCTGAGGAAACGAATTATGACAGAGGCGCATCATTCGCGCTATTCTATTCATCCGGGTGCTACTAAAATGTACAATGAATTAAAAGAAGTGTATTGGTGGGGAAATATGAGAAAGAACATTGCAGAATTCATCGCTCAATGCCCGAATTGTCAACAAGTGAAAGTAGAGCATCAGAAACCAGGAGGTTACATGCAATGTATCAATCTTCCAGTCTAGAAATGGGGTATGATTAATATGGATTTCATCACAGGTTTGCCTAGTACACTGTGGAAATTTGATTCTATATGGGCTATAGTGGACAGGCTTACCAAGTCAGCGCATTTTCTACCAGTCAAGGCAACCTATACAGTTGAGGATTATGCAAGATTGTATGTTAAAGAAATAGTGCAGTTACATGGGATTCCAATATCCATTCTATCAGACAAGGGATCTCAGTTTATTGCGCATTTTTAGAGATCTTTTCAGCAGAGTTTGGGTACACAGGTGAACTTGAGTACGGCTTTCCATCCCCTGACAGATGGACAAGCGGAGCGTACTATCCAAACACTTGAAGATATGCTACGAGCTTGTACGTTAGATTTTCAAGGCAGTTGGGATGACCATTTGCCTCTTATTGAATTTGTTTAAAACAATAGCTATCATTCAAGTATTAAAATGGCACCTTATGAAGCCTTATACAGAAGGAAATGTAGATCACCAATTGGATGGTTCGAAGCAGGTGAAACTGCTTTACTTGGGCAAGATCTTGTTCAACAGGCTATGGAGAAAGTTAAAGTTATCCAATAGTGGTTACAAACGGCCCAAAGTCGCCACAAATCATATGTTGATGTTAGAAGAAGAGGACTTGAATTCGCCATAGGTGATTGGGCATCTTTAAAGGTGTCACCGATGAAAGGGGTAATGCGGTTCAGAAAGAAAGGAAAATTGAGTCCATGTTATATAGGCCCATATGAAATTATTAGAAGATTTGAGCAAGTCTCTCACTATCCTTGGTGCTACCATGACTTAAGGAACAACCTTATCCTGTTGATCTTGCTCAACCTACGGTATGAGGTACAGAAGTACTGCTTCTCTTCTCAACCGGTGTAAGCGACACTCAAGCTAAGGATCTGGTTGGACCAAATCCTTATCCCTTGTCAGCTTACTAGCTTCACAAACCTGTACCTGTAAGATGAGTAACTAAGACCAAGTTGTTAGCACTTATCAGACACAATAGTAAAACTAAAAATTAGAAGGTTGCTAATTTTTCAAGGCCCTGGCAATGGTTCCAAAACCTTATTGCTTCCAACTGCACATACAAGTGTACCTGGTTATGCAATTAATAAAGTAGCTCTTTCCAGCCGAATATCAATCCCATAGGGACTTTATGTTTAGCAGACGATCCCACTTAAATATTACTATTGAATTTAAACAAGTGTGATGTGTAACCAAAAAGAGTTTGCATTTTGTTTTTGTAAAATAAATAACATAAATAACACGATATTAAATTCGGATTTTAAGCAAAATAAGAAGAGTTCTAGGGTTGAGGCATTTACTTCACATTCATGCATAACTATGGTTTCTTTCCAGTGTTGGTGTTTATAGTGATTATTGATCTACCGGGTTGATATTAGAACTTGGAAATGGTCATTTTCTAAGTGATCTACCCAAATTAATCTCACAACTACGTCGTTGAGTGGGGATGTGATTCTTTAATTTGGATGCATTAAACTATCTTCCCGTTTCATTAACAAAGTGGGGCGTTTAGGTATATCACTATCCTAACCGTAAATCATACTTTGACAAATACTATAGAACAATTAAAGACATGATCCACACTTCTTACATTCTTCATTTGGTCTCTCCACTCTTATGATCAATTCGTTTTGAGAGTTAGATTTATCCTAAAGTTCATGACGCTTTAGAATAGTAAAACAAGAACACAAGAATAATCACACAACTTGATAAACATATAAACCAACTATAAAACCATAATTAAGAAACCATGTTGTAGCCTAAAACCTATAAAAAGGGTGTTTATCCACTCATAGTCATACAAAGAATCACTATTAATGAATTCATATGTAAACTACAAGAAAACTAGAAGTAGAAAAAGCAAAACCCTAATGTAGAGCCTTCATTGCCTTCTCCTCCTCTCCAAATCATGTGTATTCCCCAAGATGAGGTGTAAATGTGGGTAATTAAACCTTATATAGTGTTTTAGGTCGTCCATAGGCTGCCTCATACGAAACATATACATTTACAAGTTTTCCCCCACTTAAATAACATAAAACCAACTTTTGGACGTCCTGGGGGGTTGCGCCGCATGGCCAATCGCATGGAAAAAGGGGATGCGGAGCAAGAACATTGCACAAACCAGGAAGTGTAATATTTCCCTAGGGGGTTCAGTACATGTGCCCCTCCAATGCTATGGCGGTTGTGGAGTATGGCTGCGCCCACAAGGGAAAGTGTCGGTCAATCTTCGCTCTCTTCTTCTCGTGCACTTGTTCCTTGTTTCCCCACTTCTTGTGGCTTGTTTGTAGGCTTAATTTAGATTCCATAGATCCTACATTGATATCCTACAACAACTAATAAAAAACATTAGTTCATGCAACACAATAAAGCTCATCAAAGTACACTAGAACAAGCATAGCTCAAGCTAGCAACACTAGTTTTCTCGTCTAATCTCTATTTGATCATTCTGACTCTTGACTTGTTTCAAATGCACCTTAAACACTCTAAACATTACCTTATCACACAAATACATAATTAAACACTTTATACTTCATTAAGAACATCAAATTATCCTCAAAAACAAGTTAAACGCACGTAGATAATGACACTTAGGTGTATAAATATACCTAAGATTAGGACTAGTTGAACTTGGCTTATGCCAATTATCTGGTGCAGCTGCTAAAGCAGCCAGGGGACAACTTTATTAAAGTTGGACCGTATTGTCCAAACCGCTTTAGCGGCCTCCTGGGCGCTTTAACTGTAGGTGCTTAAGCGCCCCTAGAGTGCTTAAGTGAAGCCGGGCCAGCTTGGGCGGGGTCGCTTTAGTGACCCAGGGCGCTTAAGCAATGAACAATTTAGCGGTCATTTATCCACTAAAGTGGCCATCGCTGGTGTTTTATATATATATATATATTTCATTTCTCCTCTTCTCTAACACTTTTTCCTAAGTGTCTCTACTATTTTTGACATTCCAAGCTCAAAATCAGTGAGGTATTGAGTGTGTGAGGCTGGTATTTAGCTCAAGATTGTTGTGTTGAGCGTGCAACATCTCTTACATGTAAGTAATTCGATCAATCTCTGCTTAATTTTGGTTATTGAATTGCTTGTTTCTCTGAATTATTGTTTGGATTTATTATGGGTCTATGGAGCTCGAATTTAGCTAGAATTCTTATGGCTTTTGTCCTTGAGCTACGTGGGATGCTATGACGATTTCAATTTAAAGATTTCACAAGCGGCCCCATATGAGATTTTTAGTTTGATTTTTAACCCAGAGCGTCTATACGCAATGTGGGTATCATTTTTATCGTCTTGACAAATAGATCATTAATTTGATAGCGTAGAAGATCTCGGAGGCCTCTTAAAAGGGGAAAGCTCCGATTTAGAGGATTCAACGAGCGTTCGAGGGAGTCCAAGTAGGATAGACTTACCCTACTTTTAGATTGAGCTTAATTATGGAATTGGTATACTATTGTGCTAGTTTTGGGTAGGTATTTGTAGTACAATGTCGTCTTAGTACCTTTTTTGCTTTATTTAGCTGGTTAGGGCTCAATTTTGGTAGATTTTGGGCTCGTTCTCCCCTAGTATAGTGTGCTATCATCCTTAGAGATAGAATTAGTTCTTTTAGTGCTTTTGGATAGGATGGGGAAACCTTATACTAAACTCAGGTAGGTTCTGGTTTAGGTTTGGTTATTGGGACCTAGTAACGGGCCCCACTACTCTTTGTAGATAGTGTATTTTGGCATGAAGTTTCTTTAGGATTAGTTAGAATCTTGACTACCTTTTTAGGATATTACCTTGGATTGTATTTGAGTTAGACATGGTTTTTGTCCTATGTTAGCCACTCTTTCTCGGGTAGAGTAGTAACAAACCTGAACCGTACTTTCTTGACCTAGTATTTGGCACCCATCTTGCCTTAGTAAACTTATCCACCTGAGGTTGGTATTTATGACCTTATGATCTAGATATTAGCTTAGGAACCTTGATTTTCTTCTTTTTAGCTAGATATGCTTATTTCTATATAAATACATTTCAGTTCTGGTTCAAGTTCGTCATATGCTTTATTTCTACAACTATTGTGAGTCATGGTACGATACTGGCACCAGTTAAATTTATTGTTATGGTTCCTATGTATGAGCTCTGGTATGTTTTTTGTATCAGTTTTAAGGTTGAGACTGGCTACTTATGGGATCACTTATTTTTGATTTGGTATAGTTACTATGAGTTTTGGTTCGAGTCTAGCTTTAGTTTATTATACGATGTGGATGTTTAAGATTTGTTTACAGTTGTTACTAGGAGTATTGGCCATGGTACTGAGTTCTATTGTACATAATTCATGTGGCCTCTCGTTATTACCCACTATTTTTGGTTCGAACCCGGCGTTTGGCCTCTCATTATTACCCATTAGTGTAGGTTCAAGCCCGATATATATCTGGATTTTTCACCATGGATTTGGGGATACAAAAGTTACTTGAGATCGGTTAAGCTGCTGGATATTTATGTTTCCTATCTTACTTTCTCTTGTTTTCACCCGCTAGCTTATGGGGGCTCGGTAGGGTTAAATGTCTTCTTGTGTGTGCCTTCTGGGTTAATGGGGGCCCAGTTAGGTTATTGTTAACTCATTTATCTTACTTTTGAGTTATTTATTTCCTTTACTATAATTGTTTAGTACAGTAGAAACTTATATTTTACCCTTGTTATTGTTGAGTTAGCTTACACACTTGCATTATATTTATGCATTCACTATATTTGAACTCAGTTGGCCGAGGATGTCTACCGAGTACCCATTTCTTTGGTACTCATACTGCAATTTTGCAACTTTTCCCTGATACAAATCTGAGTACGAGCCACCAATGTTGACGTTGTTCTCAGGCCTAGCTACTGATCTAGAGATGGGGTGAGCTTTCTAGAGTCCAAGATTGATCCTCCTCCGTCTATTTCAATTACAGTTTTTTGTATTCTGAGACTATTAGATATATGTATATTTTGGATACTGTCTAGTACTCTTGTTTTTGGTCGTCGCGTCTCTAGTACCGACCTTACCAGGTCTTGGGAGGGATTTGTTTGTTCATTTTTTCTTATCCCTCTCATGTATAGCATGTTGTTTATATATATATTTGTTTACTTCTACTTTTATTATGGTTGTATTTTGTTTTATCCTTGTATTTCGTTACTTTTCTCCCTTTAGCCTATTACTTGCCGTTTTGGGCTATGGCTTGGCTTACCTACTGGTGGGTTAAAGTAGGTGCCATCTTGACCTGAGAAATTGGGTCGCGACATACTGAATATCCGAAAAGGAGGGTTTTTTTGTAATAATTCTTTTTTATAGAATATCTATAGGTTAACTTATTAATTTTACCATCATTATTTTCAGATAGAGTTCTTATAACTTTATCATCTATGAATTATAATTCAGATTTTAGCCTTTCATTAATTTTTCCTATAATATCGTCTGTTATTTCAAACTTGTTGTAACACCCCATAGATTTCTGAGTCTAGTTGATTACCGTAACATTCATGGAAATATTTAAACATGAGAGAGTTGATGAATTATACATTAATTTGTTGGGCATTAATGAGTCTTGCGCCATTGGGCCAAATGAGGCCCAAAAATCATAAAAAGACATGGCCCAAATGAAATTTGACCCATTCTTGACATTGACCAAGTAAACACATTAAATGTGTGGCTAGGGATCATTAGTAAGGGACTATATAAGTCAATAAAATCAGATTTTTTATTCATCAAAGCACACATGCCCTTTTCTAACATTTTCTCAAACATTTCTCTCACACAAACCCTAAGGTAAATACACTTGTTGGGACAAGATCACTCTTTTGTAAACTTTGGTAAGTATTTATTCTCATGGTTTAGTATATCATATGTTTAAGATGGTGTATAAGTCATGTTGGTTGTGTTCGCAAAGTGTTGGACAGTGTGCTATGTTTAAAACTGTCTATTTTTGCAATCGGATAAGAGTTTTGCTTTATAAACTTGAAAATGGACTTGTGGTCTTAAAGGAAGTGAACTTGATAGATTCAATATTGAAATGTGAGATGTGATTATAGCCTTAACTTGTTTTATTCTTGTACATAATGTTTATTGCAAAATTTTGCATGGATTTGGTGGTGTATTGAAGGAAAAGTGTGATTTTGGTGATGTTCATGTGTGTTGTGAAACCATGGATGATTTTTGGTATCCAAGATGATATAAAATATGACAAGAAAAGTTTAGTTATGATCATGGACCATTTATTATACAAAAAGACCCAAAAGAGACCCATTTTGACCAAAACGGGCATCCGCTCCCGCAGACGAAGGCACCTGCGGGCGCAGATACCAATGCTGGTGCCTCTGGCTTCTGTAAAAGGTAACCTGCGGGTGCACCTCTGCCACCTTAATGCACAGGTGGCTTCACAGGTCAGCCCAAGATTCGGTTTTGTATATTGTTATCTCTCTTTGATCCCCGAAGGCCCCTATACCCTTTTTGGATGTAATTATCAACTTATGATTCCTCTTTAAAGACTTTAAAGGGTAGTATGGAGGCATGTTGGACTATATTAAGTATGAATTGTTGTTCATATGTGGTTATGAAGGAGTAATTGTGACGGAATGATAATGAGGAGACATAAAGGGTAAACGTGGTGTGAAATGCTATTGACGTATGATGTCTTGGTCAATGTGTGAACTGTTATGGTGTTGTTGGTATGAGAATGTAGTGGATTGTATTTTAAAGGGTGAAATGACGTTATATGTCAGTCATATAGCTCATTGTCGTCTTGTACACTTGTACAATAACTAGTTGTTAACGTAAGCTCCGTTATGTACTTGTATTGTAGAGTGAAGCGTAAGGAAGGAGATGGACTATTGTGTTCATCTATAGGCTTGTGTATTCATGCTTGGAAGTGAAGGTATGTAAGGTTACTCTATATGTATACTTCTGCAGCACATAGTATTCACATTGACATTGTACTTGTTCCATTCTGACATGTTCAAAGGTATCCTATTTCCGGGTATCAATTATTGTTTATCACATGTTTCCTACTCATTGGTCAATTGTGATTCACATGTCTCATATGCATTGACAAATGTCCCAAAGGTCCCAATAATGTTATGTTTCCAATAATGTTATGTTTCCAATAATGTATGACTATAATTGTATCAATCTCAAAAGTAATGAAGGAAGTAATGCATAAGTGGTTAATGATTGAGTATGGGTGGTAGCTTTGGGGGCGTAAGCCTAGATCGAGCTGATACCGAGATTATTGGATCAGGGGGTAGTCCTAGAGGCATAATCCTAGTTTGGACCGAACCTGACAGGGGGTAGCTCTAGAGGTAATAACCTAGCTCGAGCCAAACCTGATATGTTGGTTTATGGGTGGTATCTCTAGAGGTAATAACCTAGCTCGAGCCGAACCCGAAGTATTGATTTATGGGTGGTAGCTCTAGAGGCATAAATAAGCCTAGCTCGAGCCGATCCCAACATAACATTATGTTATGTAAATACCCACTGATCAGTTGGGGCCCGGGTACATTGTGATACAAGTGATGATGAATAAGCATGGAAGTAAAGAAGCATAGAAAGTAATGAAAGCAATGTACTTGGTTTCCAACTTATAGAATGGTAACTTATCCATATTGGTTATTCATTTGTATTTGAGTTCATTGACGTATTTACGTATCATACAGTTTCTTATGAGCCTTACATTCTTCGTACTGGTGTCCCTTGTGGAACTTACCTTGCTTGCTGCAGGTGCATGTGCTAGTAGGCCTCCACAGTAGGTTCCCAGTTAATTGCGGATATTTGGTAAGCTCCAGTTGGTTCGGGGCTTTGCTGAATCATAGTTGTACATGTGTTTTTGTATTGTACATGTTGTATAATGTGGGGACTTGTCCCGACTTTCAGTTGGTCTTGTAAATGCATCTGTTAGAGGCTTTTGTAGACATATGTGGGTACATGAACGTAAGAGATGTATGTCCTTTTTAACTCGATGGACCTAACGGCCACGTTTCACGTATATATAGAGATCACATGTTCTATGATTTACGTTATTAGCATTTTATGTTCTTACGTTATGGTGATGTTTCTTATGGCATGCATACGAATGGACTTGAGCAAAGATTGGTTCTGTCGGGCCTTGTTGGCTTTGGTTGCCGGTCCACCCCATTGGGATACGGGGCGTGACAAAAGTGGTATCAATGCAGGTCGTTCTAAGGGTGTCTACAAAGCCGTGTTTGAGTAGAGTCTTACTTATCGATGTGTTGTGCACCATATTTATAAGTAGGAGGCTACGGGATATTTAGGATGTTTTTTCTTTTCTTCACTTCTAGATCGTGCAATAGAGCCAATGTGATAAGTGGAATCATATCTAACCAATGGAATTGATTTTCTTTAATATAGTAAAAATGCCAATGACAAGAAGAGGTAGAGGCAAGGGTAAGCAAGAAGATATGCTTGCCGGTGAAGGAATGAGTAAATCACCACCCGACCAAGCTAGTCAAGGTGGAGCAAATACTTAAATTGCATCGCGGTCTTCTTCTACTTTTCCAGCTCCTGAAGAGCCAATAGGTAGAGAAGTACCCGCAGAACCACCAATGAATGCCACTGACCAGGATCTAAGAAATGCAGTGCATATGTTGACTCAGTTAGTTGTGGCACAAAGTCAAGGACGAGCTGGTCCAATGAAAAATGAGGATGCTGTGGCTAGAGTGGCGAGTCGCAGAACACAGGATTTTTTGAAACTGGACCCTCCTATATTCACTGGGTCAGATCGTAAAGCAGATCTACAGGACTTCGTGGATCAAATCCAGAGTGCGCTAGAAGTTATGCACGTGAATGGTGTTGAAACAGTTGAACTTGCGGCTTATAGATTAAAAGGTGAAGCTATATTCTGGTATGAGGATTGGAAAAAATTGAGGGGCATTGATGCACTTCCAGCTGGTTGGGAAGAATTTAAAATGGCATTCCTTGATCATTACCTCCCATATGAAATTTGGGAGGCAAGTGCAGATCAGTTTTTAAATCTCCATCAACAAAATCTGAACGTTAGAGAATACAGTTTGCAGTTTAATTCCTTGGCTCGATATGCTCCGAATGTGGTAGCCACAATGATATATAGAGTCCATAGATATGTGGACAGATTAGAGCCATATTTGGTAAGGGACTGCACCATTGCTGCCTTGAATATGGATATGGACATAGCCAGAATACAGGCTTTCGCTCAGAAAATGGAAGATCAAAGACAGAGAAGAAGGTTACATGAATCTAATAGAGGATAGTCCAAAAAAGCTAGACCTATGGGACAGTCTATGATGTCCCAAGGAGAATCTAGGCCTCGGATGTTTCCTAGACCGCCTAGACCATTATTCTTTTATTCCACAGCAGGCGCTCACTCTCAATTCCGAGGGTTTAGAGGTGGTCAATCTGGGTAGAGTAGTGGAGTTCACGGATCACAGGCAATAGGATTTCCTCGTTAGCAGGGTTAGCACTGCAGGCGTATTCATTTAGGTACATGCCGATTGGGGACAAATGCTTGCTTTTGGTGCGGTATGACGAGACACATGATGAAAGAGTGTCACCAGAGGAGTATGGGTGGTATAGCACGACCGGCGGGATCGGCCGTTACGTCATCATCATCGGTCCCTTCTTTAGGCAGAGGTGTGCAGTCTGATGGTCGTGGTAGAGGTGCCAGAGGAGCATCCAGTACTAGTGGGGTCCAGAATCACACTTATGCTCTAGTAGACCGACAGAATTCGGAGGCTTATCCTGATGTTGTCACAGGTACATTATCCATATTTTCATATAATGTATATGTGTTGATTGATCTGGGTTCTACATTATCATATGTTACTCCATTGATTGCTGCAAAATTTGCGAAAGCACCAGAATTATTAATTAAGTCAATAGAAGTATCTACACCGGTTGGTGAATATATTGTTGCAAAATGAGTATATCGTAATTGTGTGGTAACTGTGTGTGGTCATGATACATTAGCCGATCTCATTGAACTAGACATGGTGGATTTTGATATGATAATGGGAATGGATTGGTTGGCTTCTTGTTATGCCACGGTAGATTGCTGGGCCAAGAAGGTACATTTTCATTTTCCACAAACAAATGTTCTTGAATGGAAAGGTGATATAGGGGCACCAAGAGGAATATTTATTTCTTAGCTGAAAGCCAGGAAAATGATTGCTAAGGGTTACATATGTCACCTACTACGAGTGAAAGATATTAAAGTGGAGCCGCTAACTCCTCAGTCAGTTCCAGTGGTTAATGAATTTCTTGATGTTTTTCTAGAGGATCTTACATGTTTGGCCCCAGAACGGGAAATAGAATTTGGTATTGATGTGATTCTGTGACAAACGCAGTTGATCCTACGCAAGAGGGAAACCAAAAGAACTATGGGTTGAAGGAGACGTATTGATAAGGTTACATGCGAAGAACATTGTCGAAATTGTAACTCATGATCCAACTTGTCAACAAGTAAAATGTAGAGTATCAAGAAGCTGGAGGGTATATGCGATATAGAAATCTCCTAGTGTGAAAAAAAAAGGGGCTATGAACAACATAGGATTCATCACAAGTTTCCATGTTCTATAGGTCATATGAAAGTATCAAAAGGATTCTAGATCGACAAGTAAAGAGGTTGAGGAATAAAGATGTAGCGTCAAGCGTCTATGTCTACATATGCTAATATCAAGTTGCCTTTGTTGTAATTAAAGCGACATCGCTAACATTTGAGGACGAATGTTTCTAAAGGGGGGAGAATGTAACACCCCGTACCTTCCCAACCCTATTTGACGACGTGGAACAATGATTACCTAGGTGTCGATAGCTATAAGTATGCATTTGGTAATGTTAATGAAGAGGAAAAATTGACATTTTGGACTTGTACATGTGGTTAACCCTTCGTAAGAGGTGTTTTGTGATTTTTGTGGCGCAGTTGTGGGGTTCAAAATGAGGCTAAGAGGACCTCTAAACAAAGCATATCAAGGCTAAGAAGTAAGTTAAAGAATAGGACTTGAAGTGTCTACTCAAACCCGCGAAGAAAAGTCGAAAAATGAAATTTTTGGAAAGTTTAAGTGTGGGGCGCGTTTGGGACCGTGCCGGGCCGCTTCTGGCTGAAATTTTCAGTCCCCAGGCAGTGTTGGGGCGCGCCCAAGGGCGTGCCGGGCTGCTTGTGCGCACCTTTCAAAAGTTGGAATTTTTCTTAAGTCCCAAGGGTATCCGGGGACGTATTGAGCCGATTTTTGATACGTTTATTTTACAATCATGATCATATATATGAAATGAGTCAAATATTATATTATTATGATAAAATTACTCGAGAACGAATTTAACGTCAAAATGACGATTTTACCCTTTTGGTCAAAATAGGCCATACATGGCTAGAATTGTTTGTTTTTGGGATCGAGGCTACAAACATGAATCTCGTAAGTGGGAATATCGTCGTAATGCATGTGAAATGAATTAAACTTGAGAAATTATTAATTTTATTGGATTAAGTAATTTGGGCTCAATAAAGCCCAAAAATGAAGAAGAAAAGCATGGGCCAAGAATGGGTCAAATGACCCATTCTTCTTTGACCAAGCAATAATTGAGAAAGAGACTTCAAAGGCCTATAAAAGGGGCACAAAATCAGATTTTTTACTACAAAGAACACACATGCTTTCTATTCTTTTTTCTAGAATTATCAAGAACATCTCTTTTGGGCTCTCAAACCCTAAGTCATCTTTGGATCAAGATCATCATCTTCCAAGCTTAGGTAAGTGTTTATTCTTATGGATTAACATATTATATGCATGGGAGAGTATGTATATCATGTTGGTTATGCTTGGAAGTGTTGTATATAGCACTTTGTGTTTTTGTAAAAGATGTGCCATTTATGGAATTTAAACTTGGAATATGACTTGTGGTTTTGATCAAAGAGCATGATATGGATAAAATATCAACATGTATGGTGTGATTATGGTCCTAAACTTGTTATTTTTCCATAAGTGTAAATTATGGGATTTTGGCCGATTTGTTGTTGTGAGGTGTATTGAGGTGAATTGATGGAATCATTGTGATGTTATGGTGATGTAGAAGTGAAAAGTACGAATTTGGGGTGACATGCTAGTGGTTTGTGATATTGGTCAATGTTGAGAATATTGTGGGATTATTGGTATGGTAGTTTTGTAAATGTTATTGTTGGTGTGATAGTTTCACACATGGTACAATCAAGAGGAAAATGACATGTTAAAGCCAAACATGGAATTCATTGTCGTTGTATGCATTTGTAAGGTAGCTGGTGGTTAATGTAAATTCCCTTGTATATTTGTGTGTTGTAGAGTGAAACATAAGGAAGGAGCGGGACGATTGTATTCACGTATAGAATTGAGTGTTCATATTGAGACGATAAGGTATGTAAGGTTATTCTGTCCGTATTTTCCTGCAGCACATATTGTTCATGTTGTCATTGTCCTTGTTCCATTCCGAAATGTTAAAAGGTATATCATTTCAAGTTGTCACATGTTACTATTCTCATGCTTCTTAATCATGGACCAATCATGACTCATACGTCTCTTAATCATTGAACAAAATTCCAAAGCTTCCATAATGTTATAATTATTATCAAGTATCAATCTCATGAAAGTAAAGAATGAAGTAATGCACACATGTGTTTCCAATAAAGTAATCCCCCAATGGATCAATCTCTCAAGAGTAAAGGAAAAGTTATTTCATGATTACTTTACCTTTCCCTTATGGATACTTTATATATATTCCCTCATGGTTACTTTATATATATTCCCTCATGATTACTTTATATTTTCCCTCATGGTTACTTTATAATTTTCTTTATGGTTACTTTATAATTACTTGCTAATTACTTCAAAATTACTTTATCATTCATTTATGGTTACTTTATGGTTCTTTGAGTGCGGGTGATAGCTTTGGGGGAAAAGCCAAACTTGATGCCGAACCTGCTTCCTTGTTTTCCGGGTGGTAGCAGGGGGAAAGCTCAGTGAGGCAAAAGCCAAACTTGACGCTGAACTTTATTATATTCACTGGATCAAGGGGGAAGCTCAGTGAGGTAAAAGCCAAACTTGACGCCGAACCTGCTTCCTTGTTTTTCGGGTGGTAGCAGGGGGAAAGCTCAGTGGGGTAAAAGCCTAGCTTGATGCCGAACTTGAGACGGTTGCATATTGACGGATGCATTGCATATTGACGGTTGCATATTGACGGACGCATTGCATATTAACGGTTGCATATTGACGGATGCATTGCATATTGATGGTTGCATATTAACGGTTATACATTATTGACGGTTCTAACTGTTAACGGTAATGGGCATAAAGGCAAATGGAGTAATGAACATAAAGTACCTATTTCCACATATACTAAATGATGATTGATCCACATTGACTATTCTCTTGAAATCAAGTTCCTTGAAGTGTTTAAGTTTCATGAAGTTTCTTATAACCTTGCATACTCAGTACATTCTTCGTACTGACCCCTTTTGGGACTTTACTTTATTGGCTGCAGGGACAGGTGTTAGTAGACCTCCACCCTAGGCTACGGGTTTCCTACGGATCATTGGTGAGCTCCCAGTCAGTTCGGGGCTTCTCCGAGTCAGAGTGTGTATATATGTTTTGTCGTGGTACATGTTGTATAGTTCGGGGACTTGTCCCGACTTTTAGTTCATGTTGGTCAATGCACTTGTTAGAGGCTTTTGTAGACATATGTGGGTGTATAAATGTAAAAGGTACATGTCGATTCTGACTTGCTGGCCTCGTCGGCCAAGTATTGCATATGTTTATATATGTCCTAGGTTCTCTAAAGTCCATTGATAGTATGGTTACTCTGTTATGATCATGGGTTTCTTATGGCATGCATACGAATGAATATAGGCAAAGCTTGGTTCTCTCGGGCCTTATCGGCTACGGGTGCCAATCACGTCCCGATGGAATTCGGGGTGTGACAATAAATTAAAAGTCGGGATAAGTTCCCGCTTTATACAACACGTAAAACACCAAAACATATGTACAACTGTGACTCGGAGAAGCCCCAAACTAACTGGAGCTCACCAATGATCCGCAACAACTAGAAACCTACTGTGGAGGCCTAGTAGTACCTGCGCCTGCAGCAAGTAAGGTAAATCCCCCAAGAGGGGTCAGTACGAAGAATGTACTGAGTATGTAAGGCCATATGAAACTTGTATGATATGTAAAAATGTCAATGAACTCAAATACAAATGAATGAGCAATATGTATAAGTCACAATATAGATGAGTCATCATTCTGTGTTTTGGAAACCATGAATATTTCTTTCATTACTTTCTTTGCTTCTTTGATTCTATGATTATTCATCTTTGCCTGTGACCTGTGATACCCGGGCCCCGACTGAACAGTGGGTTTTAACATAACATAGCGTTATGTTGGGATCGACTCAAGCTAGGCTTATGCCCATAGAGCTGCCACCCATGAATTAATAAATCGGGATCGGCTCGAGCTAGGTTATTACCCCTAGAGCTGCCACCCATACTAACATATCAGGTTCGGCTCGAGCTAGGTTATTAACCATAGAGCTGCCCCCTGTTAGGATTGGTCCGAGCTAGGCTTATGCCTCTAGGACTGCCCCCTGATCCAACAAATCTCGGGATTGGCTTGAGCTAGTCATTTTCCCCCAAAGCTACCACCCATACTTGATCATTGACCACATATTTGCATTACTTTGTTCATTACTTTGAGATTGACACAATGATAGTCATAACTTTATATGAAGCTTTGGATCATTAACCAATGAGTGAGAGACATGAGAATAAACATTGTGACAAACATAACATTATTAGCACCATAACACCATTGGAACCATTGGACAACAATCCATGAACAAGAGACATGAGTATAATCACTATTGTAACATTGGAACACAACCTTGTTGGGCTTTTGGATCATTATTCATGAATATGAGACATGAGATTCACAATTGATCAATGAGTAGGAACTATATGATAATGACCATTGATAATTGCATATAGGATACCTTAGCACATTTCGGGATGGGACAACCATAATGTCAATGTGATACTATGTGCTGCAGCAGGATATGGAAAGAGTAACCTTACATACCTGGTATTCTCAATACGAATATACAATCCTAGATGTGCATACAATAGTTCCTCTCCCTCTTTATATGTAACTCTACAACACAAATATATAACGGAATTCACATTAACCACCAACTACCTTACAAATGCATATAACATCAATGAGTTAAATGTTTGCCTTTAAACGTGCCATTTCCCCTTGACAAAACCATTGATGAAATTATTATTCCAAAAATCCCCCAATATTCCATACATTGACCAATACATGATAATCAAAGTCACAAGTCATAATTCAAGCTTGAATCTCATGGATCACAAATCTTTTATAAAAACACAAAGTACCATGTTCAACACTTCCAAGCATAACCAACATGATTTACATACTCTCTCATGCATATAATATATTAATACATAACAATAATCACTTACCCAAGCTTGAAAAATGATGATCTTGCTCCAAAAGTTGGATTTGAGTTCTTATGGTTTGAGAGCAAATATCTTATCTTTTGTTATAAAAAGGCATGAGACTTGTGAAGAATAAAAATCAGATTTTTGGTCACTTTTATAAGCCTTTAATTCCATCCTTATCCACTCTTATAGCATTAAATGCTTGGTCTAGAAGGTCAAGGCAAGAATGAGTCATTTGACCCATTTTTGGCCCATGTCTTCTTTTTATTTTTGGGCCTTTTATTGAGCCCAATTCACTTCACCCAATAAAATTAATAATTGCTTGTGTTTAAATCATCTCATACCCGTTACGACGATATTCCCACTCAAGAAATCCATATTCTTAGCCTCAATCCTAAAAACAAGTGATTCTAGCCACGTATGACTTATTTTGACCATAAAGGTAAAACCGTCATTTTGATGCCAAATTCGTTCTCGAGTAATTTTATCATACCAATATAACACTTTACTCATTTCATGTATATACTCATGATTGTATAATAAACGTGGCAAAAATTGGCTCGGTACGACCCCGGGTACCCTTGGGACTTAGAAAATTTCCAACTTTTGAAAAAGTGGAAATACCATCCTGGAAAGCCCTTGGGCGTGCCATCTTTCTACCTCTGGGCACAAAAAATTGGCCCAAAGTGGCGTGGCACATCCGCTGGTGCGCCCCAACCTTATTTTTTTGAAAAATTTCATTTTTCGACTTTTCTTCGCGGGTTTGGTTAGATACTTCAAGTCCTCTTCTTTAACTTACTTCTTACCCTTAATATAATTTATTTAGAGGTCCTCTTAGCCTCATTTTGAACCCCATAAATAATCCACGAAAATCACAAAACACCTCCTCCGAAGGGCTAATCGCATGTACGAGGACAAATTTCAATTTTCTCATCATTAACATTACCAAATACATGCTTATAGCTCTCAACACCTAAGTACACATTATTGAATGTCGTCAAGTAGGTTTAGGAAGGTATGTGGTGTTACATTATCCCCCCCTTAGAAAAATTCGTCCTCGAATGTTAATAGCATCGTTTCAATTACGACAAAGGCATCTCTATACTAGCATATATATACATAAACACTTAAGGCACATGGATACTTACTTTTTATTGCTCCACTTCTGCTCTTTGAACTTCTTGGTCCATTTGAAATAGATGGGGATACTTGGATTTCATTATTTATTTCGCTTCCCATGTGATCTCCTCTACTTGTTGATTTCTCCAAAGGACTTTCACGGAAGCTATGTCTTTATTCCTCAATCTTTTCACTTGTCGATCTAGAATAGCAATGGGTACCTCTTCATAAGTAAGATCCTCTGTAACTTGAACATCTTCAATTGGAACAATACGATAAGGATCTCCTATGCATTTTTAAAGCATCGAAACATGAAATACTGGGTGGACTGAGGAAAGTTCCTGGGGTAGTGCTAATTCATAAGCAACTTGCCCAAATCTTCTAACAATTTCATATGGGCCTATGTAACGTGGACTCAATTTCCCTTTCTTTCTGAACCACATTACCCCTTTCATCGGTGATACCTTTAAAAATACCCAATCACCTATGGCGAATTCAAGCCCTCTTCTTCTAACATCGGAATATGACTTGTGGCGACTTTGGGCCGTTTGTAACGCTGTTGGATCACTTTAACCTTCTCCATTGCCTGATGAACAATATATGGCCCAAGTAAAGCAGTTTCACCCGCTTCAAACCATCCAATTGGTGCTCTACATTTCCTTCCGTAAAAGGCTTCATAAGGTGCCATTTTAATACTTGAATGATAGCTATTGTTGTAAGCAAATTCAATAAGAGGCAAATAGTCATCCCAACTGCCTTGAAAATCTAACGTACAAGCTCGTAGCATATCTTCTCGTAGCATATCTTCAAGTGTCTGAATAGTACATTTTGCTTGTCCATCAGTCTGAGGATGGAAAGTCATACTCAAATTCACCTGTGTACCCAAACTCTGCTGAAAAGATCTCCAAAAGTACGCTATGAACTGTGCTCCTCTGTCTGATATAATGGAAAGTGGAATACCATGCAACCGCACTATTTCTCTAACATACAATTTTGCATAATCCTCAGTTGTATAGGTGGTCTTGACTGGTAGAAAATGCGCTAATTTGGTAAGCCTGTCCACTATAACCCAAATAGAATCAGATTTCTGTAATGTATGAGGCAAACTTGTAATGAAGTCCATATTAATCATATCCCACTTCCAGACTGGAAGATTGATACATTGGATGTAACCTCCTAGTTTCTGATGTTCTACTTTCACTTGTTGACAGTTCGGGCATTGAGCGACAAATTCTGCAATGTTCTTCTTCATATTTCCCCACCAATACACTCCTTTCAAGTCATGGTACATTTTAGTAACACCCGGATGAATAGAATAACGCGAATGATGCGCCTCTGTCATAATTCATTTCCTCAACTCATCTACATATGGTACACATAATGTACCTTGGCATTGGAGTACCCCTTCTTGTGTAAGATCAAATGCCTTTTTCAGATTCTGTTGTACATTTTCCTTTAGCTGCAATAAAATAGAATCCGCAAACTGCTTCTCTTTCACTTCGGCTATTAAGGAGGATTCCGCTGCATTTTGCACAATAACCCCTTCATCTGGAGATTCAATAAGTCGAACTCCCAAGCTAGCTAGTTGATGTAGATCTTTGATTATCTCTTGCTTTTCAGTCAACTGGCCACTAGTGCTTTCTACTGCCTTGCGGCTTAATGCATCAGCTACTATATTTGCTTTGCCTGGATGATAAAGAATATCGATATCATAGTCTTTTAAGAGCTCTAACCACCTTCGTTGCCTCAAATTGAGTTCCTTATGATTAAAGAGATATTGCAAACTTATGTGATCCGTATAGATATCAACATGAACTCCATATAAATAATGACGCCATATCTTTAAAGCAAAAACTACCGCTGCCAATTCAAGATCATGTGTGGGATAATTTTTCTCATGTGGCTGCAACTGTCGTGAGGCATATGCTATGACATTACCGTGTTGCTTCAATACACATCCGAGGCCAACCCCGAAAGCATCACAATTCACTGCATAACCTTCGGTACCTTCGGGAAGTACTAAAACTGGTATGGAGGTTAATTTATCTTTCAACTTTTGGAAGCTTTTCTCACACGCATCATTCCAATGAAATTTCACTGCCTTATGTGTAAGCTTCATTAACGGTGCAGCAATGGAGGAAAAACCTTCCACAAATCTTCTGTAATAACCTGCCAGTCCAAGAAAACTATGAATCTCTGTGGGTGTCGTAGGTCTTGGCCAACTTTTCACTACTTCAATCTTCTTTGTATCAACTTGTATCCCTTCATTTGACACAATGTGGCCCAAGAATGCAACTGATTTTAACCAAAACTCACATTTGGAGAACTTTGCATACAACATACGCTTACGGAGAATGTAACACCTGTCGTAAGTGATTCACATGGTCCTATGGTAATCTTGAATAAACCAGGATGTCATCTATAAATACCATGAGGAACACATCCAGAAAGGGCTTAAACACCCTATTCATCAAATCCATGAACACATCTAGTGCATTTATTAGTCCAAATGACATAACGAAAAATTCATAATGGCCATACCGTGTTCGGAAAGCTATTTTGGGTACATCTCCTTCTTTGACTTTGACTTGATGGTAACCCGACCTTAAGTCGATCTTTGAAAAATATTTGGCACCTTGTAACTAATCAAACAAATCATCAATTCGAGGAAGGGGATATTTGTTCTTGATCGTTACCTTATTCAATTGTCGATAGTCAATGCACATTCTCAATGTGCCATATTTCTTTCGTACAAATAATACCGGTGTACCCCACGGGGACACACTAGATATAATGAAGCCCTTGTCTAGCAAATCTTTCAATTGCTCCTTCAATTCACGCAATTCTGCTGGAGCCATTCTATATGGAGGAATAGAGATAGGTTGAGTGCCTTGAATTACATCAATGCCAAATTCTACTTCCAGTTCTGGGGGCAAGCCCGTAATATCCTCTGGAAATACATCTAAAAATTCATTGACCACTGGAATCGACTGCGGAGTTAGTGGTTCCACATCATTATCTTTCACCCGTACTAAATGACATACGTAACCCTTAGCAATCATTTTCCTGGCTTTTAGATAGGAAATAAATCTTCCTCGTGGTGCCCCCATATTTCCCTGCCATTCAAGAATATTTTCTTGCGGAAAACAAAATTGCACCTTCTTGACCCGGTAATCTACCGTGGCATAACAAGAGGCTAACCAATCCATTCCCATGATCACATCAAAATCCACCATGTCTAATTCAATGAGATCGGCCAATGTAACATGACCACACAGTCATGATATACTCTTTTTGCAACAATACATTTACCGACCGGTGTAGACACTTCAATTGATTTAATTAATAATTTTGGTGCCTTTGCGAATTTCGCAGCAACCAATGGAGTAACATAGGAAAATGTAGAACCGGGGTCAATCAATTCATATACATTATATGAGAATATGGATAATGTACCTGTGACGACATCAGGGGAAGCCTCTGAATTCTATCGGTCCACTAAAGCATAAGTACAATTCTGGACCCCACTAGTACTAGCTGCTCCTCTGGCACCTCTACCTCTACCAACAGACTGCACACCTCAGCCCAAAGAAGGGACCGATGCTGATGACGTAACGGCCGATCCTGCCGGTCGTGCTACACCACCCATACTCCTCTGGGGACACTCTTTCATCATGTGTCCTATCATGCCGCACCAGAAACAAGCATTTGTCCCCACCCTGCATGTACCTGCATGAATACACCCGCAGTGCTGACACTGCTAACGAGGAAAACCTACTGCCTGTGATTCGTGACCTCCACTACTCTTCCCAGCTGGACCACCTCTAAACCCTCTAAACTGAGAGTGAGCACCTACTGTGGAATATGAGAACGATGGTCAAGGTGGTCTAGGAAACATACGAGGCCTAGATCCTCCTTGAGACATCGCAGATGATCCCATAGGTCTAGCCCTTTCTAACTGTCCTCTGTCAAATTCATGTACCCTTCGTTTCTGTCTTTGATCTTCCATTTGCTTGGCGAAGGCTTGTATTCTAGCTATGTCTATGTCTTTGTTCAAGGAAGCAATGGTGAAATCCCTTACCAAATATGGCTCTACTCTATCCACATATCGATGGACTCTATCTGTCATTATAGCCACAACATTTGGCGTATATCGAGCCAAGGAATTAAATTGCAAACTATATTCTCTCACGGTCAAATTTCCTTGATGGAGATTTAGAAACTGATCCGCACGTGCCTCATGGATCTCATAGGGTAAGTAATGATCAAGGAAAGCCACTTTAAACTCTTCCCACATAGGTGGATTAGCACCAATATCACGGGATTTCTTCCAATCCTCGTACTACAATATTGCCTCTCCTTTCAATCTGTACGCAACAATTTCAACTGTCTCTACCCCCGTCACGTGCATAACTTCCAAGGCCCTCTGAATTTGATCCATGAAGTCCTGTGGATCTGCTTTTGGATCTGACCCTGTGAATATAGGAGGGTCCAGTTTCAGAAAATCTTGTGTTCTGCGACTCGCCACTCTAGCCGCATCATCATCATGTGTCATCAGACCAGCTCGTCATTGACTTTGGGCTGCCACTAACTATGTCAACATATGAACTGCATTTCTAAGATCCTAATCTGTGGCATTCATTGGTGGTTCCGCGGGTACTTCTCTATCAATCGGCTCTTCTGGAGCTGGAAAAGTAGACGAAGACCGCGATGAAATTTTGGCATTTGCTCCACCTTGACTGGCTTGGTTAGGTGGCAATCTACTCATTCCCTCTTCATCAGGCACATCTACCTGCTTCCCTTTACCTCTACCTCTTCTCGTCATTGAAATTTTGACTATACCAAAGAAAAACAATGTCCATGATTAGATACAATTCAACTTACAACACTGGCTCTATTGCATGATCTAGAAGTGAAGAACAGAAACAACATCCTAAATGCCCCATAGCCTCCTACTTATAAATGTGGTGCACAACACGTCGATAAGTAAGAGTCTACTCAGACACGGCTTTGTAGACACCCTTAGAACGACCTGCTCTGATACAACTTTTGTCACGCCCCGAATCCTATCGAAATGGATTGGCACCTGTAGCCGACATGGCCCGAGAGAACCAAACTTTGCTTCTATTCAGTCATATGCATATCATAAGAAACACCACCATCACGTAAGGACATGAAAGACGAATAACGAAAAAACATGAAACATTGGACACATATATATACATATGTGAAACTTGGCTGTTGAGGCAATCAAGTCAAAACGACATAAACCATCTTACATCCATACACCCACAAACATCTACAAAAGCCTCTATCAGATGCATTGACCAAAACAAATTAAAATTCGGGACAAGTCACCGCTTTATACAACATGTACAACACCAAAACATATGTACAACTGTGACTCGGAGAAGCCCCGAACTAACAGGAGCTCACCAATGACCCGCAACAACTGGCAACCTACTGTGGAGGCCTACTAGTACCTGCGCCTGCAGCAAGTAAGGTAAATCCCCCAAGAGGGGTCAGTACGAAGAATGTACTGAGTATGTAAGGCCATTTGAAACTTGTATGTTATGTAAAAATGTCAATGAACTCAAATACAAATGAATGAGCAATATGTATAAGTCACAATATAGATGAGTCATCATTCTGTGTTTTGGGAACCATGAATATTGCTTTCATTACTTTCTTTGCTTCTTTGATTCTATGATTATTCATCTTTGCTTGTGACCTGTGATACCCGGGCCCCGACTAAACAGTGGGTTTTAACATAACACAGCGTTATGTTGGGATCGGCTCGAGCTAGGATTATGCCCCTAGAGCTGCCACCCATGAATTAATAAATCGGGATCGGCTCGAGCTAGGTTATTACCCCTAGAGCTGCCACCCATACTAACATATCAGGTTCGGCTCGAGCTAGGTTATTAACCGTAGAGCCGCCCCCTGTCAGGATTGGTCCGAGCTAGGCTTATGCTTTTAGGACTTCCCCCTGATCCAACAAATCTCGGGATCGGCTTGAGCTAGTCATTTTCACCCAAAGCTACCACCCATACTTGATCATTGACCACATATTTGCATTACTTTGTTCATTACTTTGAGATTGACACAATGATTGACACAATGATAGTCATAACTTTATATGAATATTTTGATCATTAACCAATGAGTGAGAGACATGAGAATAAAAATTGTGAGAAACATAACATTATTAGCACCATAACACCATTGGAACCATTGGACAACAATCCATGAATAAGAGACATGAGTATAATCACTATTGGAACATTGGAACACAACCTTGTTAGGCTTTTGGAACATTATTCATGAATATGAGACATGAGATTCACAATTGATCAATGAGTAGGAACTATATGATAATCACCATTGATAATTGCATATAGGATACCTTAGCACATATCGGTATGGGACAACCATAATGTCAATGTGATACTATATGCTGCAGAAGGATATGGAAAGACTAACCTTACATACCTGGTATTCTCAATACGAATATACAATCCTAGATGTGCATACAATAGTTCCTATCCTTCTTTATATGTCACTCTACAACATAAATATATAACGGAATTCACATTAACCACCAACTACCTTACAAATGCATATAACATCAATGAGTTACATGTTAGCCTTTAAACATGCCATTTCCCCTTGACAAAACCATTGATGAAATTATTATTCCAAAAATCCCCCAATATTCCATACATTGACCAATACATGATAATCAATACATTTCACCACAACACTTCTCCTTTACACTTTCTTATCCACACCATATCGCAATTAATCCATCAATTCACCTTAATACACTTCATAGCACATATCGGCCAAAATCCAATAATTTACACTTATAGAAAAATAATTATTTTAAGAACAAAATCACACCATACATGTTCATAGTTTATCCATACCATGCTCTTTCATCAAAGTCACAAGTCATAATTCAAGCTTGAATCTCATGGATCACAAATCTTTTATGAAAACACAAAGTACCATGTTCAATACTTCCAAGCATAACCAACATGATTTACATACTCTCTCATGCATATAATATATTAATCCATAACAATAATCACCTACCCAAGCTTGAAAAATGATGATCTTTCTCCAAAAGTTGGCTTTGAGTTCTTAGGGTTTGAGAGCAAATATCTTATCTTTTGGTATAAAAAGGCATGAGACTTGTGAAGAATAAAAATCATATTTTTGGTCCCTTTTATAAGCCTTTAAGTCCATCCTTATCCACTCTTATAGCATTAAATGCTTGGTCTAGAAGGTCAAGGCAAGAATGGGTCATTTGACCCATTTTTGGCCCATGTCTTCTTTTCATTTTTGGGCCTTTTATTGAGCCCAATTCACTTAACCCAATAAAATCAATAATTTTTCGTGTTTAAATCATATCATACGTGTTACGAAGATATTCCCACTCACGAAATCCATATTCGTAGCCTCAACTTTAAAAACAAGTGATTCTAGCCACGTATGACTCATTCTGACCATAAGGGTAAAACCGACATTTTGATGCCAAATTCGTTCTCGAGTAATTTTATCATACCAATATAATACTTTACTCATTTCATGTATATACTCATGGTTGTAGAAGAAACGTGGCAAAAATCGGCTAGGTACGACCCCGGGTACCCTTGGGACTTAGAAAATTTCCAACTTTTGAAAAAGTGGCAAAACCAGCTTGGCACGCCGTTGGGCTTGCCAGCTTGCTGCCTATGGGCACAAAACTCTGGCGCGCCCCAACCTTATTTTTTTGAAAAATTTCATTTTTCGACTTTTCATCGCTGGTTTGGTTATATACTTCAAGTCCTCTTCTTTAACTTACTTCTTACCCTTAATATACTTTGTTTAGAGGTCCTCTTATCCTCATTTTGAACCGCACAAATGCTCCACGAAAATCACAAAACACCTCCTACGAAGGGTTAATCGCATGTACGAGGCCAAATTTCAATTTTCTCATCATTAACATTACCAAATACATGCTTATAGCTCTCAACACCTAAGTACACATTATTCAATGTCGTCAAGTAGGGTTAGGAAGGTACGGGGTGTTACAGATAGCTCTAAATCTCTCTTGATATTTCATAAAATCTCAATTTCATGACTCAATTTTTCAGGTCATGATGGTACCTACTATAACCCACCAGTAGGTAAGCCAACCCATAATCCGGAACAACTAGTAACGGACTATCAAGAGGAATGAAAGAAAGCATCGGAATGAATATGATAAAGAGACTACTAGATATAGGGCAACCCCAAGACGTGGTGAAGTCAGTACAAGAGCTTCTAATACAACAGGAGTACAAAGTGGAAAACAGAGCCAATATATATACAAAGCAATCTCTAAAATAAAAAATATAGATCAAACAAAAAATACGAAGGAGAGCAGGAATACTCTGAACGTCAGAAACTCACCCCGAATCTTCGATCCATAGTTTCTCCACACGATACACACATCAATATAGAGAACTCTTACTATGATCTGCAGGCTACAAAAATATAGCATGAGTACCAAACACGTGGTACTCAGTAGGCATCGGCCGACTAAGCTCCAAAGATAATGCAAGTATAAATAACATGTAAAGCAGTAATATAACTACAGGCAGCTATCCAAGAAACTAAGCATATTAATGCTAATGGGTAAATAAGGATAAATTATCCTATTCTAACAGTATTCAAGAACTAAAGTGTAATACAATATATAACTCGACAATATATAGCTGAAGAGTGAAAGAAGGATATATAGTAGTACTACAAGGCCAAGGGATACATATACAATATGAATAGATAAGGAAAGAGAGGGATATACGGTGATTCCAAATATATATACACATGTATAGGACTAATCTCAAGGTAATATCCTGAGGGAGCCAACCTAACATCTCGAGGATCACAGCCCAATAAGGGAGCTAATACTAGCATAATCAAAGCCTCTAACCAAAGGGTGACTAATCATGAGGTAACTTAATAATAATGCACCTTACCGTAATAGAAAAAGGGAAATCAGAAATGTACCGAAAATATCAAGTACCAGTCTATAACCATCCTGCCACAAACTAAACATAATAATCAACAATAAGGTAACTAGCTAGTCCGGACAAATAATAATCTAACCGGACCCCATAAGACCGATAGATACACAATAATAACATGTACCTATACAACCCCCCATAAGACCGATAGATACAGGAACCAAACAACTATGCTGGTGATAGGAATTCCATATGGATGAATGAAATGCAACATAAATCAGAAATACCATGTCCAATCCAAGTACCATAACGTAACAAGTGTATACACCTCCTCCAGCTTAATAGCTCGCAAAGGAAGGACCTACGGCTACCATCTTTCTCCGACACTGTGGCTCACGAACGAAGGGGCCCCTTGGGGACTTGGGATATCCATATACTCTGCTTGGTCCCGAACCAGGACTTCCAATAATCATCATAATCAACCTACTCCGTCCAATACTAGAGAGACGTATAAGTACAATAAGTGCACAGACTCAAACCGCGACTAAAAGAGTGTAAGTCCATAAATCTATTGCTTGAGATCAAGTTTGGGACTAAATGGCATAATAGCGTAGAAAGGGTCGAAATATCTCTCAACAGAAGTAAGTAGTAGTGGTAAAAGAGTGAATTTATAATGAACCAGAATCAACCTCGGTCTAATTTCCAAAACAACATTTTTAGTTCCAAAGCTCATAATTCATTACATAAGGTGGTACGATTTCCATTGTAAATGAATTCGTTTTAAAAGGGAAAAGTGGGAATAGATCCCTTTTTTAGCAAATAGTAGTAAAATCAAGGTTTTTGTCAAACTCATACAACTAAGTGAGCATAAATGCTCCCTAAAGTATGCATGCTATCACCAGAATCTAAACAATACAACCATAAGAGCCCAAGTGTCTATTAAATAGAATCATGCCCTCTTTAAGGGTAAAATACTCACCTGGAGTCCAACTGGTATCATAACCACGACCTCGGGACCAACTGTACATAACTAGTATAATAATATCACCGAAATTCGGGGAACTACTATCCAATTTGCTAGGTAATTTGGTTAATCTTATACTAAAGGATCATTAACATCAATCTATGGATAACATGTCTATAATCAAAGATAATATGGTTCTCTGGACATAACGTGGATCCTAGGCTAGGGTCCATATCATATTTCAATCCCAAGTTCCCTACATAGACTAATTAATGATTTAACGATCATAATCCAATCCTATAATCCCTACCTAGCATGCAATCTATGCAATACACAATCTCATCGAGAAAAGTAGATCGAATCATATCGCATTGGTGAACCGCAACCTTGAATCGCCCACGAATCATTCATCTTTTGTTCCACAATCCCAAAATATCACCACACTATCAAATTAACAATCTATACGTTAATAGGAGTAAAATGATACCCATATTGCTATATTAAACTCCAATCCCAAAATCGGGTCAAAAGTGGGCTTATGGGCCCACTAACGAAATCTTAAAATTGAATCCATCACGAGTTCCCTCTAAGGTCAGTGAACATGTGCTCAAAAGTTGAGCACAAATAGAGTATAAATTGGGGCTCAAATCAGCCCCGAACGATGAGTGAAAAAAAGGGGAAAACAAAATTTAAACGGAGGATTTAGGCTAAAAACTTACAAAGAAATTAATGGGAAATGATCATCTTAACATCCTCTACTCATTCCCAACCCCAACTAATTGTTTCCCACAAGTTCTTTAGCTCCCAAGAGCAAAATGATAGAAATAGGGTTAGAAAGAGAAGGGAAATAACGGAAGACAGATATATATGCAGGCCGAGCAGTTATCGGTTCAGCGGTCAAATAGTCGCTAAAACGACCAACGCTTAACCAAAAAAAAGGTCGCTAAAGTGACCATGGTCCAACAGACTGGTGCCGCTAAAGTGGTCACCCTAATCGCTTAAGCGACGTCTGCTAAAGCGTACAGGTGCCGCTAAAATAACCCTCAGCTGGTAGCCTAGTACTGCCAAAGCGGCACAAGGTCACTTAAGTGACTACCACTAAAGCGTCTCCTAGACCGCTTTAGTGGTCACACCAAATATCCGGCACCACATTATTGCTAAGTCTAAATGAACTCTGACCGGGTGCTTGAGATTCGTTTGGAACCCCGTGCACTCAGACTAACTATGTTACCACACCAAATTCGACATTTTAGACTCAATAGAATCATCAAAATTTTCAACGAAGGTCAATTTGAAACTGTGTGGGACCCACATCTATAGTTCTATTTTAACTAAATTCTACCCAACAGCCCAAATGAGTTCAGAAGCCTCGAGACCCGGACTAAGGGTCCCCCTTGCCTAAAATCAATATTTTAAAGCTTATGGGGCTGTTGTATTTCTCATTCGAGGCTGTTTACTAGGAGTTTTGGTCCGAGACCTAATCCTTAACAATAAAATGCTCCAAAATAAGGAAATGGGCTTAAACACAAACAAACTGTACGATAACCAAACCGATAATTCCGGCAAGTCATAAATAACCTGTAGGCACTATGGGAAGACTCAAAAAGCCAGAAATGCATAGAAATTATGAAAATGACCTGGAGGGTCATTACAATATCCATTACTAAAAGTACTTTCGTCTGTAAAAGTCAATGGACAGAAAGATCTCGAAAGCTCAAAAGAAAAAGGTACTAGGCCCGCATGTCTCCCCAGATAACCTCTAAGCAAAAACAACGCATTCAAGGGATTTTGCTATAGGTATCCCTTTTTCAACCAATTTCCTTACTCCACTTTCAAAATACTAAAACTCATCTTCAGCAACAACCTGGTCTCCAACTGAATCGAGAATGACTGATGCACGTAAATCCAAACCACGACACGCTAATAACAAACAAATACAAGCACAACCAAGCCAAAACTCAACCAAGCTAAAGGTAATCCAAGACATGAATTATGCAACCAACTCCAATTTCCAAATCTAACTTTTTTTCCTTTCCAAACCTGCTACCTACTCTATACCATACAAAATATCATCCGAGTCCTTTCCCCGTAATCCCATTACACTGTCCTCGAAAGGATAAAGTTGATCCACTGAAAATCTATAATGGCAAGCATAAGAATAAACCCATAAGGTGCTACCTGGACACCCAAATGGAGATGACCAATGCCTGCGATCTCTATCCAAAGCTACAACTGGTCTAGATAACCCTCGAAACTAACAATCATGAATCCCAAACATAATCTTTCAAAGCTGAATGATCTGTTCCAGATTGCCCCACCAACTGTAGGTAAAACCATGTTAAGCCCAACTTAATCACACTTCTACTGTTGAGAAGACATTCCAAAATTCTGACAAAAACAGAGAATCAAGGCTAAAAGAAGTAAAAACCAATACCATATGCCGACGTACCATCCTCCGAGCATCTATAAAGTACACTACATCCGAACTGAAGAAAACTGATCCAGTAGGTAAAGAGTAGGCTTAGTCAACCTGTCGACGAAGTCTCAACTAAATCAAATGTCAAGATGGAGGCTGCAACCAAGTTATATAATCCATAGCTATAATCTTAACACCGAAGTTGAACTGCTCGATCTTAATTATCCAAACTGATCCTGTTGACGAGCAATATCCATATTTCAAAAGCTATCATAACCTTCAAGCTTTCATTTAAGAGAGTCAAATCTCATAGTTGAAGGCCATAAGCCTTCATAGATATCAAATACTCAAGCCAACCTCACTATCAAAAATCAACCACATAAACTATAGTTCCCGCTAGAGTTAAAACTGTAATGTTGATGATGAACATAATCACAATAAAGGGAAACCACATGGTGAAGATACGAGCAATAAAATCCACATCCACTAAAGGCATATAAGATCAGGGTATAACCATGGTTGTAAGGAGTACCAATGGTAGCCAAAACTCGATCAACTCAAAAAATGCAATCTTAGCCTGAATCTGGTCAAACCAATACTCGATTTACGGCAACGAATACTCATAGGAACATATCGCCAAGAAAAAACACTCCACAAAGTCACATTAATCTTAACAGCTACGAAATGAGAATTTTGTGATTTCACCCATTTTCTCCAACCTTAACGAAACAGAATCATGTACCACATCATAGCAAGAATGAAGTACCCTACTCAATATCAGCATCAAGACTAAGACCACTACCGGGTAATGAACTATCCATATCAAAAGAACAAATGTCGAATTTATCAACCACGGGAATGGGCTATTGAAAAGAATAGCAAATGGTAGAATCTCAACGGACCAGAAAAGCAATCCTTAGGCTTTTCAACATCAAAAACATGCGATAGAACCGAATTGCCAAGTCTAGAACCACAACAAAACCATGGAAGGTCAAACTTACCTTCACTTCCGCAACCCACTCATTAACCAACCTTGCTAATAGAAAAGGAAAATAACCAACCTCACCTTACTAAAATAGAGAAAATCAACCAACAAAGTTAGCCATCTAAGACAACGAATAAGAATCACAAAGAAGGGGATTCTAACTGGATAATGTTAGTCTAGCCATCTATCATGTAAGATTCAATTACCTTAAAAGTAATAATTGCAATAATAACAACATTAGCATAAAGTGTATAAGGCACCAAAATAAAACACCGCAATTATTATCACTTTATAAGCATAACAAGGCCAATATGCCAATGGAAATGGGACTTTAACCCAAGTACTACACCCCAAGGAAAACCACAATACTGATCTACTTGACCCACTACTAAAAGAAATCATCTACGGGGGTAGTCACATAAGAATAAAATCTACACCAAGGCATACAACAACCAATATAAAAATACCAAGGCATATAATAATCGATGGGTATGAAAACCCCAATTCAACTTAAATAAAAAGTAAAGGATAGTAAGTCAAATCATACCTATATAGATGGAGTCTGAAGTCATAGTTCTTATGTGCTCGAAGGTGTGCGAATATGAGCATGTCCAAACTCAAAATAAGTGTCTGAATCACTAACTGAGGCACTAAGTGCACTACCTCTATCTTAAGGTGCCACATCTCTATGAGGCTGATCTGGATAAGCTAAATAACTAATAATCCCATGTCAGGGACACTCCCTGGACTAGTGAACTGTCTCTCTGAAGTCATAACAAACCCCTAAAACTCTAACTCAGTGAGAAACACTAACTGATCCCAACTGGCTAACCAACTGACTCTGGGGACACTCTCTACTGAAATGAGCATCCTCTCCGCACTCAGAACAAAAATTAGGAGCTTTAGGCTGGCGAGGAATAAGTGTTGACCCTATCTGAACAATCAACTCGCATCTGGGGCACTCTCTAGACTAATGGAAAATCTTTCCACAATCATATTAGGCTCTTATAACACTCTGATGTACTGTACCTACTGACCCAAAATGGCCTCCATGGCCTAAAGATTTATACCGAGTACTTCACAATATCTAACAAGAACTCTAACCACTATGACCACCACGACTGATCTAAGAGTCATATATCATATGAGGCATTACCTGTACGGACCTAAGAGTATGCATGTGAGGCTGACCTTTGCTGGGAGGATCCTGACCTCCAGACGAAATACCACTAATACTATACTATTGATATGGCATTTTACCACCACCTTTATATGTATCAATACACGCACTCTCTATAGTCCTCCGTGATGAACAACCTGAGAGAAATGATACCCAGATACTATCAAATGCTCTATTGCCAAGCAGAGTGGTAAAGTCAATCCCATGATAAATCCACGTACTATCTCATACTTTGTAGGAAATAACATAGAAGTATGTTTGGCCCACTCGAGAAACCCAATATTATACTCTAAAACTTGTAGAGAACCCTACTGAATGCCAACAAACCCATCTCCGACCTGGAAACCATTCAATGTACTGGGCACCACCACTACCTTTGATGTGTCCACAAAAACACTCAGAACCCTTAACATAGTATCTTGATAAGCTGAGGCAATCATAAACCCTGTCGGAGTCGGGACTAGCCCCAAATCCTCTAACTAACACCGAAGATCCTCGATATTAATCTCTGACACTCTACCCTGACGCTAAGCTGAGACTCTTGTAACATATGCCGAAGTCCCATCCGCATTTATCAATAACCTCATGCCATACATTTGGGAAATAATAAAGTCAAAGAAAGTACTCGAGGTTCACAGAACTGTAGACACATGACAGGGAGTCAAGAATAGAATTTCCTAAGAATGCTCTATAGCCTCCAAAAGATAGGATACAGATGTCTCTGTACTGATCCGCAGGACTCTACTAGACACTTAGCTCTTGTACCAACACATCGATAAACCTAGGCTCTGATACCAATTTATCATGACCCAAATTCTCAGGTCATGATGACACCTACTATAACCCACCAGTCGGCAAGCCAATCCATAATCTGAAACAACTAGTAACGGACTATCAATAAAAATAAAAAAAAAATAGCAGAATGAATATGATAAAGAGACTATTATATATAATGCAACCCTAAGACCTGATGAAGTTAATACAAGAGTTTCGAATACAACATGAGTATAAAGTAAAAAACAGAGTCACTATATATACAAAGCAGTCTCTGAAATACAAAATATAGATCAAACTAATAATATAAGGGAGACCAAGAATACTCCAAACATCAGGAGCTCATCCCAAATCTCTAATCCATAGCTATTTTGCACGATATACAGATTAATGGAAAGAACTCGTACGATGATCTACAGGCTGCAGAAGTGTAGTATGAGTACCAAATATGCGGTACTCAGTAGGGATCGACAGACTAAGCTCCAAAGATAATGCAAGTATAAATAACATGTTAAGTAAAAATATAACTACAAGCAGCTATCCAAAACACTAAGCATAATATTGGTAATAGGGAAATAAGGATAAGCTATCGTATTCTAATAGTATTCAGTAACAAAAGTGCAATAACGTATATCACTAGCCAATGTATAACTGAAGAGTGAAAGAAAGATATATAGTAGTAATACAAGGCCAAGGGATACATATACAATATGAATAGATAAGGAAAGAGAGGGATATACGGTGATTCCATATATATATATATATATATATATATATATATACATGTATAGGACTAATCTTAAGGTAATATCCTGAGGGAGCCAACCTAACATCTTGAGGATCAAAGCCAAATAAAGGAGATAATACTAGCATAATAAAAGCCTCTCACCAAAGGGTGACTAATTATGAGGTAACTTAACAATAATGCACCTTATCGTAATAGAAAAAGGGAAATAAAAAATGTACCAACAATCTCGGGTACCAGTATATAACCATCCTTCCATGAACTAAAAATAATAACCAACACTAAGGTAATCGGCTAGTCCAGGAAAATAATAACCTAATCTGCCCTCTATAAGCCCGAAAGGTTCAGTCAAACACTCAGCCTGCAATAATCATAACTTGTAATGTAACACCCCATACGTTCCCAACCCTACTTGACAACATTAAATAATATGTACGTAGGTATCGAGAGCTATAAGTATGCATTTGGTAAGTCTATTAGTGAGATGATTGAATTTGGCTCTAAACATGCATAGAAGGTGTTTTGCAATTTTCATTGGACCTTTGTGGGGTTAAAAATGAGGCTAATAATACCTATAAACAAAGTATAATAAGGTTAAGAAGTGAGTTAAAGAATAGGACTTGAAGTATCTAACAAAACCCGCGAAGAGAAGTCGAAAAATGGAATTTTCAAAAATTTTAAGGAGGGGAGCGTTTGGGACCGTGCCATGACGCTCTGGGATAAAGTTTTTAGCCCAGAGGCAGTAGGTTGGTGCGCCCAGGGGCGTTCCACCTTGGGTTTTCCACTTTTTCGAAAGTTGGAAATTTCTAAGTCCCAAGGGTATCCGGGGACGTACCGAGCCAATTTTTGCTACGTTTCTTATACAACCAAGAGTATACACATGAAATGAATGAAATATTACATTGGTATGATAAAATTACTTGAGAACGAATTTGGGGTCAAAATGACAGTTTTGCCCTTAAGGTCAAAATAAGCCAAACGTGGCTAGAATCACTTGGTTTTGGGAATGAGGCTACAGATATGAATAGCATGAGTGGGAATATTATTGTAATACGTATAAGACGACTTAAACACGATAAATTATTGATTATTATGGGGTTAAGTGAATTGGGCCCAAAAAGGACCCAAAAATGAAAAGAAAACATGGCCCAATTAAGCCAAAAAGGACCCATTCTTCATCCTTGAACATTTGTACATGGCATTTAATGCCAAGGAGACTTGAGGGGCTATAAATAGGTGGAAAAATCTGATTTTAATCAAAGGATTGCACTACACTTTTCTAGAAATTTCCCAAAAATTGCTCTCAACTCTCAAGAACCCTAAAACCCCTAAGCCAACTTCTTGGAGCAAAATCATCACTTTTCAAGCTTGGGTAAGTGATTATTGTTATGGATTAATATATTATATGCATGAAAGAGTATGTAAATCATATTGGTTGTGCTTGGAAATGTTGAACATGGTACTTTGTGCTTTTATAATAGATTTGTGATCCATGGGATTCAAGCTTGAATTAGGACTTTTGCCTTTGATGAAATATCATGGTATGGATAAAATATGAACGTCTATGGTGTTATTTTTGTTGTTAAACTTTTTCTTGTCTATAAGTTTAAATTGTGGGATTTTGGCCAATATATGCTATGAAGTGTGTTAAGGTGAATTGATGGATTGTTTGTGATGTGGTGTGGATAAGAAGGTGTAAAAGAGAAGTGTTATGGTGAAATGTATTGATTATCATGTATTGATCAATGTTGGGAATATTGGAGGATTTTTGGAATAGTGATGCTATCAATGGTTTTGTCAAGGGGAAATGACATATTTCAAAGCAAACATGTACCCCATTGATGTTATATGCATTTGTGAAGTAGTCGTGGTTAACGTGAATTCCGTTATGTATTTGTGTTGTAGAGTGACACATAAAGAAGGAGCGGGACTATTGTATGCACATCTAGGATTATATATCCGTATTAAGAGTACAAGGTATGTAAGGTTACTCTGTCTGTATCTTTTTGCGGCAAATAGTATCCACATTGCTATTTCACTAGTCCTATCCCGAAATGTGCTAAGGTATCATATATCCGTTTATCAATAGTCATTGTCATATATTTCCTACTCATGGATCATTTGTGAGTCTCATGTCTCATAATCATGGTTAATGTTCCAAAAGCTCAAACAAAGTTATGTTCCAATGTTCCAATAATGATTATGTTTATGTTTTTTTGTTCATAGATTATTGTCCAATAGTTCCCATGGTGTTATGATTCCAATAATGTTATGTTCCAAAGTTCAAGTGATGTAATGACTATCAAATATCAATCTCAAAGTAAAGATCAAAGTAATGCAAATGTGGTCAATGATCAAGTATGGGTGGCAAGTCTAGGGGCGTAAGCTAGCTCGACTCAATCCCGATGTATTGATTTATGGGTGGAAAGTCTAGGGGCGTAATCCTAGCTCGACTCGATCCAAGACTAGCTCGACTCGATACCTATGTATTGATTTATGGGTGGCAAGTCTAGGGGCACAAGCCTAGCTCGACTCGATCCCGATGCATTGATTTATGGGTGGCAGGTCTTAGGGGCATAAGCCTAGCTCAACCCGATCCCAACATGATGATATGTTATGAAAAGACCCACTGATAAGTCGGGGCCCGGGTACATTGTGACAAGTGTGCATTGAATGTAAAGAAAGTAATGAAAGTACTCAAAGCAATTCACATGGCTTCCTAAAATGCAAAATAGTGACTTATCTACATTGATTATTCATATGTTGTGAGTTCATTGGAATATTCATGTATTGTACAGTTTTATCTGAGCCTTGCATACTCAGTACTTATTTCGTACTGACCCCTTTTGGGAAATTTACCTTACTTGCTGCAGGCGCAGGTACCAGTATGCCTCCCCAGTAGATTGCCAGTGTTAGCGGTTCCTTGGTGAGCTCCAGCTAATTCGGGGCTTCTCTGAGTCAGAGTATATATATGTTTTGATGATTTACATGTTGTATAAAGCGGGGACTTGTCCCGACTTTTGGTTTGTATTGGTCAATGCTCTTGTTAGAGGCTTTTGTTGACGGATGTGGGTGTATCAGTGTAAAAGACATATGTTGTTATGAGTGGATGGCCTCAACGGCCAAGTTTCATATGTATGTATAAATATGTCCCATGTTTTCCTTTATTCATCTTTCATGTTCTTACGCAATGGTGGTTATGATTATGATATACATATTATTGAACATAGGCAAAGGTTGGTTCTCTTGGGACTTATCGGCTACGGGTGCCAATCATGTCTAGATGGGATTTGGGGCGTGACAAAAGTGGTATCAGAGCAGGTTGTTCTAAGGTTGTATACAAAGCCGTGTCTGAGTAGAGTCTTACTTATCGATGTGTTGTGCACCACATTTATAAGTAAGAGGCTACGGGACATTTAGGATGTTGTTTCTGTTCTTCACTTCTAGATCGTGCAATAGAGCCAGTGTTGTTAGTTTAAGTGTGTCTGATCATGGTATTCTGTTTTTCTTTGGTATTGTCAAAATGCCAATCACGAGAGGTAGAGGTAAAGGGAAGCAGGTAGATGTGCCTGCTGGAGAAGGAATGAGCAAATTACCACCTGACCAAGCTAGTCAAGGTGGAGCGAATGCTAAAATATCATCGCGGTCTTCATCTACCTTCCCAGTTTCGGAAGAGCCAATTGATAGAGAAGTACCTGTAGAGCCACCGATGAATGCCACAGATCAGGATCTTAGGAATGTTGTACATATTTTGACACAGTTAGTGGCGGTACAAAGCCAGGGACGGACTGGTGTAGTGACACATGATGATGATATGGCTAGAATGGCGAGTCGCAGGACACAGGATTTCTTGAAACTGGACCCTCCTATTTTCACAGTGTCAGATCCAAAAACAGATCCATAGGACTTCGTGGATCAAATTTAGAGGGCCTTGGAAGTTATGCACGTGACAGGGGTGGAAACAGTGGAACTTGCTGCGAACAGGTTGCAGGGAGAAGCAATATTATGGTATGAGGATTGGAAGAAGTCACGTGGTATCGGTGCAATGCCAATGAATTGGGAAGAATTCAAAGTGGCTTTTCTTGACCATTATCTTCCCTATGAGATCTGCGAGGCACGTACGGATCAGTTCCTCAATCTCCACCAAGGAAATTTGAGCGTGAGGGAATATAGCTTGCAATTTAATTCCTTGGCTCGATATGCGCCAAATGTTGTGGCTACGATGACAGACAGGGTCCATAGATATGTGGACAGACTAGAGCCATATTTGGTATGGGATTGCACTATTGCTGCCTTGAATAAGGACATGGACATTGCTCGAATACAAGCCTTCGCTCAGAAAATGGAAGACCAACGACAGAGAAGAAGAGTGCATGAATTTGATAGGGGACAATCCAAAATGGGCTAGACCTATGGGACCACCTATGATGTCCCATGGAGGATCTAGGCCCCGCATGTTTCCTAGACCACCTAGACCGTCGTTCTCTTATTCCACAGGGGGTGCTCACTCACAGTTTAGAGGGTCTAGAGGTGGTCCATCGGGGCAGAGTAGAGGAGTTCATGGGTTACAGGCAGTAGGTTTTCCTCGTCAGCAGTGTAAGCACTGCAGGCGTATGCACACAGGTACATGTCGGTCAGGGACGAATGTCTACTTTTGGTGTGGTATGCCGGGGAATATAGCGAGAGAGTGTCCACAACAGAGCATGGGTGGTATAGCACGACCAGCTGGGTCAGCTGTTGCGTCATCAGCATCGGTTCCTTTACAGGGCCGAGGGGTGCAGCCTATTGGTCGTGGTAGAGGTGCCAGAGGAGGAGCCAGTACTAGCGAGGTCCAGAATCGTACTTATGCTTTAGTGGACCGCCAGAATTCAGAGGCTTCCCCTGATGTTGTCACAGGTACATTATCCATATTCTCACATAATGTATATGCACTGATTGACCCAGGTTCTACATTTTCCTATGTTACCCCATTGATTGCTGCAAAATTTGCAAAGGCACCAGAATTATTAATTAAATCAATTGAAGTGTCTACACTAGTTGGTGAATATATTGTTGCAAAGAGAGTGTATCGTAACTGTGTGGTAACTGTGTGTGGTCATGATACATTGGCCGATCTCATTGAACTAGACATGGTGGATTTTGATGTGATCATGGGAATGGATTGGTTGGCCTCTTGTTATGTTATGGTAGATTGTCGGGCCAAGAAGGTACACTTTGGTTTTCCGCAAGAAAATGTTCTAGAATGGCAGGGTAATGTAGGGGCACCACGAGGAAGATTTATTTCCTATTTGAAAGCTAGAAAAATGATTGCTAAAGGTTATATATGTCATCTAGTACGGGTGAAAGATACCAAAGCGGAACTACTAACTCCGCAGTTGGTCCCAGTGGTCAGTGAATTTCTTGATGTATTCCCAGAGGATCTTCCAGGTTTACCCCCAGAACGGGAAGTAGAATTTGGCATTGATGTGATTCCAGACACTCAGCCTATTTCTATTCCTCCGTATAGGATGGCTCCAGACGAACTACGTGAATTAAAGGAGCAATTGAAGGATTTGCTATACAAGGGATTCATTAGGCCTAGTATGTCCCCGTGGGGTGCACCGGTATTATTTGTGTTAAAGAAAGATGGCACCTTAAGAATGTGCATTGTCTATCAACAATTGAATAAGGTAACAATCAAGAACAAATATCCCGTCCCTCACATTGATGATTTGTTTGATCAGTTACAGGGTGCCAGGTGTTTTTCAAAGATCGACTTGAGGTCGGGTTACCATCAAGTCAGAGTTAGAGAAGAATATGTACCCAAGACAGCTTTTCGAACACGGTATGGCCATTATGAATTTTTAGTTATGTCATTGAGACTAACAAATGCTCCAGCTGTGTTTATGGATTTGATGAATAGGGTGTTTAAGCCATTTTTGGACGTGTTCGTCACGGTATTCATAGATGATATCCTAGTTTATTCAAGATCACCGGAGGACCATGCTAATCACTTACGATAAGTGTTATAGATTCTTCGTGAACGGAAGTTGTATGCAAAGTTCTCTAAATGTGAGTTTTGGTTTTGGTTGAAATCAGTCGCGTTCTTGGGTCACATTGTATCAGATGAAGGCATAAAGGTTGATACTCAAAAGATTGAAGCAGTGAAAAACTGGCCAAGACCTACAACACCCACAGAAATTCATAGTTTTCTTAGACTAGCAGGGTATTACAGAAGGTTTGTGGACGGTTTTTCTTCTATTGCTGCACCGTTAACAAAGATTACACATAAGGCGGTAAAATTTCAGTGGAATGACGCATGGGAGAAAAGCTTTCAAAAGTTGAAAGATAAATTAACCTCCACACAAGTTTTAGTGCTTCCCGAAGGTACCGAAGGCTATGTAGTATATTGTGATGCTTTCGGGGTTGGCCTCGGATGTGTGTTGATGCAACATGGTAATGTCATAGCATATGCCTCACGACAGTTGCGGCCACACGAGAAAAACTATCCTACACATGATCTTGAATTGGCAGTGGTAGTTGTTGCTTTAAAGATATGGCGTCATTATTTATATGGGGTTCATGTTGACATCTATACGGATCACAAAAGCTTGCAATATCTTTTTAAGCAGAAGGAACTCAATTTGAGGCAACGAAGGTGGTTGGAGCTTTTAAAAGATTATGACATTGATATTCTTTATCACCCAGGCAAAGCAAATGTAGTAGCTGATGCATTGAGCCGCAAGGCAGTAGAAAGCACTAGTGGTCAGTTGAATGAAAAGCATGAGATAATCAAAGATTTGAATCAATTATCAAGCTTGGGAGTTCGCCTTATTGAATCCTCAGATGATAGAGTTATTGTGCAGAATGCAGCAGAATCCTCCTTGATAGCTGAAGTGAAAGAGAAGCAATTTGCGGATTCTATTTTATTGCAGCTAAAGGAAAATGTGCAGCAGAATTTGACCAAGGCATTTGATATTACACCGGAAGGGGTGCTTCAATGTCAAGGGAGACTATGCGTACCGAATGTAGATGAGCTGAGGACACGAATTATGACAGAGGCACATCATTCGCGCTATTCTATTCATCCAGGTGCTACTAAAATGTACCATGAGTTGAAAGAAATATATTGGTGGGCCAACATGAAAAAGAACATTGCAGAGTTTGTCACTCAATGCCCGAACTGTCAACAAGTGAAAGTGGAACATCAGAAACTGGGAGGTTACATGCAATGTATCAATCTTCCAGTCTGGAAGTGGGATATGATTAACATGGATTTCGTTACGGGTTTGCCTCGTACACTGCGGAAGTTTGATTCTATATGGGTTATAGTGGATAGGCTTACCAAGTCAGTACATTTTCTACCGGTCAAGACTACCTATACAGCTGAGGATTATGCGAAGTTGTATGTGAAAGAGATAGTACGATTGCATGGTATTCCACTTTCCATTATATCAGACAGAGGACCACAGTTCACAGCGCACTTTTGGAGGTCTTTCCAGCAGAGTTTGGGTACACGGGTGAATTTAAGTACAGCTTTCCATCCTCAGACTGATGGAAAAGTAGAACGTACTATTCAGACACTTGAAGACATGCTACGATCTTGTACGTTAGATTTTCAAGGCAGTTGGGATGATCATTTGCCTCTTATTGAATTTGCGTATAATAATAGCTATCATTCGAGTATTAAAATGGAACCTTATAAAGCTTTGTACGAAAGGAAATGTAGATCACCAATAGGATGGTTTGAAGCAGGTGAAACTGCTTTACTTGGTCCAGATATCGTTCATCAGGCTATGGAAAAGGTTAAGGTGATCCAACAGCGGTTACAAACGGCTCAAAGTCGTCATAAGTCATATGCGGATGTTGGAAGAAGAGGTATTGAATTCGCCATAGGTGATTGGGTGTTTTTAAAGGTGTCACCAATGAAAGGGGTAATGCAGTTCGGAAAGAAGGGGAAATTGAGTCCACGTTACATAGGCCCATATGAAGTTATTAGAAGATTTGGGCAAGTTGCTTATGAATTAGCACTACCTCAAGAACTTTCTTCAGTCCATCCGGTATTTCATGTTTCCATGCATCAAAAATGTATAGGAGATCCATCTCGTATTGTTCCCATTGAAGATGTTCAAGTTACAGAGGATCTTACTTATGAAGAGGTACCCATTGCTATCCTAGATCGACAAGTGAAAAGATTGAGGAATAAAGACGTAGCTTCCGTGAAAGTCCTTTGGAAAAATCAACAAGTAGAGAAGGTCACATGGGAAGCGGAAGAGATGATGAAATCCAAATAGCCCCATCTATTTCAAATGAATCAAGAAGTTCAAAGTGCGGGAGTGGAGCAATAACAAGTAAGTCTCCATGAGCCTTCAAAGATTATATATATGTATGCTAATGTAGAGATGCATTGATTGTAATGGAAACGATATTGTTAACATTTGTGGATGAATGTTCCTAAGGGGGGAAGAATGTAACACCCCATACATTACCAACCCTACTTGACGACATTAAATAATATGTACGTAGGTATCGAGAGCTATAAGTATGCATTTGGTAAGGCTATTGATGAGATGATTGAATTTGGCTCTAAACTTGCATAGAAGGTGTTTTGCAATTTTCATTGTGCCTTTGTGGGGTTCAAAATGAGGCTAAGAATACCTCTAAACAATGTATAATAAGGTTAATAAGTGAGTTAAAGAATAGGACTTGAAGTATCTAACCAAACCCGTGAAGAGAAGTCGAAAAATAGAATTTTCAAAAATTTTAAGGAGGGCCGCATTTGGAACCATGCCATGAAGCTCTGGGCTAAAATTTTTAGCCCATAGGAAGTAGGTTGGTGCGCCCAGGGGCGTGCCACCTTGGGTTTTCCACTCTTTCGAAAGTTGAAAATTTCTAAGTCCCAAGGGTATCCGGGGACGTACCGAGCCGATTTTTGCTACGTTTCTTATACAACCAAGAGTATACAAATGAAATGAATGACATATTAAATTGGTATGATAAAATTACTCGAGAACAAATTTGGGATCAAAATGACAGTTTTGCCCTTAAGGTCAAAATAAGTCAAACGTGGCTAGAATCATTTGGTTTTGGGAATGAGGCTACGGATTTGAATAGAATGAGTGGGAATATTATTGCCATATGTATAAGAGAACTTAAACACGAGAAATTATTGATTATTATGGATTTAAGTGAATTGGGCCCAAAAAGGACCCAAAAATGAAAAGAAAACATAGCCCAATTAAGCCAAAAAGGACCCATTCTTCATCCTTGAACATTTGTACATGGCATTTAATGCCAAGGAGACTTGAGGGGCTATAAATAGGTGGAAAAATCTGATTTTAATCAAAGGATTGCACTACACTTTTCTAGAAATTTCCCAAAAATTGCTCTCAACTCTCAAGAACCCTAAAACCCCTAAGCCAACTTCTTGGAGCAAAATCATCACTTTTCAAGCTTGGGTAAGTGATTATTGTTATGGATTAATATATTATATGCATGAAAGAGTATGTAAATCATATTGGTTGTGCTTGGAAATGTTGAACATGGTACTTTGTGCTTTTATAATAGATTTGTGATCCATGGGATTCAAGCTTGAATTAGGACTTGTGCCTTTGATGAAAGATCATGGTATGGATAAAATATGAAAGTCTATGGTGTTATTTTTTTTGTTAAACTTGTTCTTGTCTATAAGTGTAAATTGTGGGATTTTGGCCGATATGTGCTATGAAGTGTGTTAAGGTGAATTGATGGATTGTTTGTGATGTGGTGTGGATAAGAAGGTGTAAAAGAGAAGTGTTATGGTGAAATGTATTGATTATCATGTATTGATCAATGTTGGGAATATTGGAGGATTTTTGGAATAGTGATGCTATCAATGGTTTTGTTAAGGGGAAATGACATGTTTCAAAGCAAACATGTACCCCATTGATGTTATATGCATTTGTGAAGTAGTCGTGGCTAACGCAAATTACGTTATGTATTTGTGTTGTAGAGTGACACATAAAGAAGGAGCGGGACTATTGTATGCACATCTAGGATTATATATCCGTATTGAGAGTACAAGGTATGTAAGGTTACTCTGTCTGTATCTTTTTGCGGCAAATAGTATCCACATTGCTATTTCACTAGTCCTATCCCGAAATGTGCTAAGGTATCATATATCCGTTTATCAATAGTCATTGTCATATATTTCCTACTCATGGATCATTTGTGAGTCTCATGTCTCATAATCATGGTTAATGTTCCAAAAGCTCAAACAAAGTTATGTTCCAATGTTCTAATAGTGATTATGTTTATGTCTTTTTTGTTCATAAATTATTGTCCAATAGTTCCCATGGTGTTATGATTCCAATAATGTTATGTTCCAAAGTTCAAGTCATGTTATGACTATCAAATATGAATCTCAAAGTAAAGATCAAAGTAATGCAAATGTGGTCAATGATCAAGTATGAGTGGCAAGTCTAGGGGCATAAGCCTAGCTCGACTCGATCCCGATGTATTGATTTATGGGTGGCAAGTCTAGGGGCGTAAGCCTAGCTCGACTCGATCCCGATGTATTGATTTATGGGTGGCAAGTCTAGGGGCGTAAGCCTAGCTCGACTCGATCCCGATTTATTGATTTATGGGTGGCAAGTCTAGGGGCACAAGCCTAACTCGAATCGATCCGGATGCATTGATTTATGGGTGGCAGGTCTTAGGGGCATAAACCTAGCTCGACCCGATACCAACATGATGATATGTTATGAAAAGACCCACTGATCAGTCGGGGCCCGGGTACATTGTGACAAGTGAGCATTGAATGTAAAGAAAGTAATGAAAGTAATCAAAGCAATTCACATTGATTATCTACATTGATTATTCATATGTTGTGAGTTCACTGGAATATTCATGTATTGTACAGTTTCATCTGAGCCTTTCATACTCAGTACTTATTTCGTACTGACCCCTTTTGGGAAATTTACCTTACTTGCTATAGGCGCAGGTACCAGTACGCCTCCCCAGTAGATTGCCAGTGTTAGCGGTTCCTTGGTGAGCTCCAGCTAATTTGGGGCTTCTCCGAGTCAGAGTAGATATATGTTTTGATGATGTACATGTTGTATAAAGCGGGGACTTATACCGACTTTTGGTTTGTATTGGTCAATGCTCTTGTTAGAGGCTTTTGTAGATAGATGTGGGTGTATCAGTGTAAAAGACATATGTTGTTTTGACTGGATGGCCTCAACGGCCAAGTTTCATATGTATGTATAAATATGTCCCATGTTTTCCTTTATTCCTCTTTCATGTTCTTACGCAATGGTGGTTATGATTATGATATGCATATGATTGAACATAGGCAAAGGTTGGTTCTCTCGGGCCTTATCGGCTACGGGTGCCAATCATGTCTCGATGGGATTCGGGGCGTGACATGTACCTATAAAACCCCCCATAAAACCGATTGATACAGGCGCCAAGCAACTATACAGGTGATAGGAAATGCATATGGATGAATGAAATATAGCATAAACCAGAAATAACATGTCCAATTCAAGTACCATAACATAACAAGTGTATAATCCTCCTCCAGCTCAATAGCTCAAAAAGATAGGACCTACGACGACAATCCTTCTCCATCTCTATGGCTCACGGACGAAGGGGCCCCTAGAGGACTAGGGATATTTGTATACACTGCCTGATCCCAAACCAGGACTTCTAATAATCATCATAATCTATCTAATCCATTTAGTATCAAAGAGATGTATAACAATAAGAAGTGGACGGATTTGGACCATGACTAAAAGAGTGTAAGTCCATAAATCCATTGCTCGAGATCAAGTTCGGGACTAAACAGGCATAATAGTGTAGAAAGGGTTGAAATCTCTCTCGATCAAAGTAAGTAGTAGTGGGAAAAGAGTGGATTTTTAATGGACCAAAATCAACCTCGGTCTAATTTCCAAAACAATATTTTTATTTCCAAAGCTCATAATTTATTAAATAAGGTGGTATTATTTCACTTGTAAAAGAATCCATTTTAAAAGTGAAAAGTGGGAATAGATCCATTTTTTGCAAATAGTAGTAAAATCAAGATTTTGGTCAGAATCGTACAACTAAGTGAGCATAAATACGCCCTAAAGTATGCATGCCATCACCATTATCTAGACAATTCAACCATAAGTGCCTAAGCATTTATAAACTAGAATCATGCCCTCTTTAAGTATAAAATACTCACCTGGAGTCCAACTAGCATCGTAACCACGACCTCGAGCCCAACAGTACATAAATAGTATAATAATATCTCCAAAATCTGGGGAACTACTATCCAATTCACTAAGTAATATAGTGAGTCTTATACTAAAATATTATTAACATCAATTTATGTATAACATGTCTATAATCAAGGATAATATGGTTCTAGGGCCATAACTTGGATCCTAGGCTAGGGTTTGGATCACATTTCTATCCCAAGTTCCCTAGATAGACTAAGGTTAGACGGGAATATGTTTAAAAACAACAATATGGATAAACATACAGACACCCCTAGCACTAGTACAAATACAAATAACAACGAACCGAGAACTGAACTAGATACTTATAAATTAAGTACTTACACATACATAATAGACGAAGATGATAACTATAAAATAACTTTACTATACGCATTAAGACATCTAGATAATGATACACGAAAAATAATTTATGACTTATTAAAAACTTATGAGATAATGAAATTAATGCAAGATAGTTGGTTAGACTTTAACCTTTCATACTATGACGATGATAGTAATGATTAATTAGATTGGTATTATTACTCAGATTAACATGATTAACTACGAAGCACTTCAAAATTGGACACAAACTAGGCAAGAAAGAAAAACAACACAAAATTTATTAATATCTACTATCTTAAAATACCACCAAACTCGTAACACACAATATTTAGAACAAATGACAGAAATTATGAGAACACTTAACCGCTTAATCACACTAGAAAAACAATATTATAGTGAAGCATTTGAATCATAAAATGATCCTTGAATCCGCACCCCCCTCTTGGTATCAGAGCTATGTATAAAAGTAATATGTATAAAAGTAACATGCATAAAAAAGTTACATACCAGACAGATAAAAATTATTAATGGATAAATTACAAGATTATCAAGAATATGGAATCACCTTAGAACAACATGTTAGTAACCAACATGCTTACATAAATGATATACTCTATAATACAGATACTGAAGAACAAACCAAAGAAAAAATTAATATACAGAAAATAAATAACCAACAACGAAAAGAAAATAAGAAGCTACGTAAAACTAGAAAGAAATTAAAAATATTATACCCAGAATATAAAGCTTTACATACTAGTAAGCAGGAAAATAATAGACTATCTTACCTAATAGATAAAATATCAAAAACAGAGTCTATCTTACCTAATAGATAAAATATCAAAAACAGAGTACAAATTAATCCAACAACTAAAGAACAAGCTATGAATACAGATATAGAATACAAACAACAATTACTAGAACAGATCACAAAAATAAGACAAGAATTACAAGATTATCAAGAATAGGGAATCACCTTAGAACAACATGTTAGTAACCAACATGCTTACATAAATGATATACTCTATAATACAGATACTGAAGAACAAACCAAAGAAAAAATTAATATAAAGAAAATAAATAACCAACAACGAAAAGAAAATAAGAAGCTACGTAAAACTAGAAAGAAATTAAAAATATTATACCCAGAATATAAAGCTTTACATACTAGTAAGCAGGAAAATAATAGACTATCTTACCTAATAGATAAAATATCAAAAACAGAGTACAAATTAATCCAACAACTAAAGAACAAGCTATGAATACAGATATAGAATACAAACAACAATTACTAGAACAGATCACAAAAATAAGACAAGAATTAAAAGAAAGGCAGGATAGATTACACTACAATATAGTCATGATTTACTTGTCACGACCCGAAATCCCATTCGAGCCGTACTAGCACCCGAAGCCGATAAAGCCCGAGAGAACCAATCTTTGCTTATGAACCTTCGTATACGTATCCTCGTATGAATCTTATTATACCCCATGCAACTATGCGGAAGACATGAATCATGGAAACATATGCTATAAATATATATACAAAACTTGGTCATTGAGGCCATCAAGTCAAAACGGACATTTTTCTCTTACATCCATATACCCACATATGTCTACAAAAGCCTCTAACAGATGCATTTACAAGGCCAACTAACAGTCGGGACAAGTCCCCAATTTATACAACATGTACAACACCAAAACATATGTACAACTGTGACTCAGAAAAGCCCCGAACTAACTGGAGCTCACCAATGATCCGCAACAACTGGCAACCTACTGTGAAGGCCTACTAATACCTGCTCCTGCAGCAAGTAAGGTAAATCCCCCAAGAGGGGTCAGTACGAAGAATTTATTGAGTATGTAAGGCCATATGAAACTTGTATGATAAGTAAATATGCCAATGAACTCAAATACAAATGAATGATCAATATGGATTAGTCACTGTTCTATACTTTGGAAACCATGTATATTGCTTTCATTACTTTCTGTGTATCTTTACTTCTGTGATTATTTATCTTTGCCTGTGACTTGTGATACCCGGGTCCCGACTGAACCGTGGGTTTTAACATAACATATCATTATGTTGGGATCGGCTCGAGCTAGGCATATGCCCCTAGAGCTTCCACCCTATGAATCAATATATCGGAATCGGCTCGAGCTAGGTTTTTACCCCTAGAGCTGCCACCCATAAATCAATGTGTCAGGTTCGGCTCAAGCTAGGTTATTACCCCCAGAGCTTCCCCCTGTCAGGTTTGGTCCGAGCTAGGCTTATGCCTCCAAGACATCCCCCTGATCCAATAATCTTGGGATCGGCTTGAGTTAGGCGTATGCCCCCAAAGCTGCCACCCATACTCAATCATTAACCACATATGCATTACTTTATTCTTTACTTTAAGATTGATACACTGATAGTCATAACTTTATATGAAGCTTTGGATCATTAACCAATGAGTGAGAGACATGTAAATAAACATTGTTGGAAACATAACCTTATTGGAACCATTGGACAATAATCAATGAACAAGAGACATGAGTATAATCACTATTGGAACATTGGAACATAACCTTATTGAGCTTTTGGAACATTAACCAAGAATATGAGACATGTGGTTCACAATTGATCAATGAATAGGAACTATGTGATAATGACCATTGATAACCGGATATTGGATACCTTAGCACATTTCGGAATAGGACAAGTGTAATGTCAATGTGGATACTATTTGCCTCAAAAAGATACGGACAGAGTAACCTTACATACCTTGTATTCTCAATACGAATTTACAACCTTAGATATGCATACAATGGTCCCGCTCCTTCTTTATGTTTCACTCTACAACACAAATACATAATGGAATTGACATTAACCATCAACTACCTTACAAATCATATAACGTCAATGAGTTACATTTTTGGCTTTAAAATGTCATTTCCCCCTTGACAAAACCATTGATGAAATTATCATACCAATAATCCCACAATATTCCATACATTGACCAATACATGATAATCAATAACATTTCACCACAACACTTCTCCTTTGCACTTTCTCATCCACACCATATCACAAATAATCCATCAATTCACCTTAATACACTTCATAGCACATATCGGCCAAAATCCCATAATTTACACTTACAGAAAAATAACAAGTTTCATAACAAAATCACACCATACATGTTCATATTTTATCCATACCATGTTGTTTCATCAGAGTCACAAGACATATTTCAAGCTTAAATCCCTTGGATCACAAATCTTTTACAAATATACAAAGTACCATGTTCAACACTTCCAAGCATAACCAACATGATTTAAATAATCTCCCATGCATATAATATATTATTCCATAACAATAATCACTTACCCAAGCTTGAAAAATGATGATCTTGCTCCAAAAGTTGGCTTAGGGTTTGAAGTTGAGAGAAGAGACTTGTAGAGAATTCTAGATTTGGCATGAGACTTTCAAGTGAATAAAAATCTGATTTTTGGGTATTTATATAAGCCCCAAGTCATACTTAGCCATTTCCTAGCATTAAATGCTATGTTTGGCTTGGTCAAATGGAAGAATGGGTCATTTGACCCATTCTTGGCCCATATTTTCTTCTTCATTTTGGGCCCTTTTTTAGCCCAGTTCACTTAACCCAATAAAATCAATAATTTATCATGTTTAAATCATTTCATATGCGTTATTATGATATTACCACTCACGGGATTTATATTCGTGGCCTCAATCCCAAAAACAAGCAATTCTAGCCACGTATGGCCTATTTTGACCAAAAGGGTAAAATCGTCATTTTGATGCCAAATTTGTTCTTGAGTAATTTTACCACACAAACATCATACTTCAATAATTCCATGTATATTCTCGTGGTTGAATAATAAACATGGCAAAAATCGGCTCGGTACGTCCCCGGGAATCCTTGGGACTTACGAAAATTTCCAACTTTGAAAAATGGAAAAACCCATCCGGTACGCCCTTGGGCATGCCAGATTTCTGCCTATGGGCTAAAATATTTGTCCCAGAGTGGCGTGGCATTCCCACTAGCGCGCCCCAACCTTAAAGTTTTTTAAAATTTTGTTTTTCGACTTTTCTTCACGGGTTCGGTTAGATACTTCAAGTCCTATTCTTTAACTTACTTCTTACCCTTAATATCCTTTGTTTGGAGGTCCTCTTAGCCTCATTTTGAACCCCACAAATGCTTCAGGAAAATCACAAAACACCTCCTATGAAAGGCTATCCACATGTACGAGGCCCAATTTCAATTTTCTCATCATTAACATTACAAAATACATACTTATAGCTCTCGACACCTGAGGAAACATTATTAAATGTTGGCAAGTAGGGTTGGGAAGGTACGGGGTGTTACATTACTAGTCATAGTCCGATCCTATAATCCCTATCTAGCATGCAATCTATGCAATACATAATATCATAGAGAAAAGTAGAATGAAGCCTACCTCATTGCAAAACTGCAATCTTGAATCACCAACTAATTGCTCATCATTTGATCTATGATCTCTATGATCCCAAAATGTCACCACACTATTAAATTAACAATCTACACATTAATAAGAGTAAAACGATATCCATATTGCTATATAAAACTCTGTGCAAAAAATTAGGTCAAAAGTAGGTCCGTGGTGCCTACTAATGGAATCCAAAAATTGAATTAATCACGAGGTCTCTCGAAGGTCAAGGAATATGTGCTCAAAAGTTGAGAATAAATAGAGTATAAATTGGGGCTCAAATCAACCCTGAATAATGAGTGAAAAAGAGGGGAAAACAAGCATTAAATGAAGGATTTAGGCCAAAAACTTACAAAGAAATTAGTGGGAAATTATCATATCAATTTTCTCTACTCATTACCAACCCCAATAAATACTTTCCCACAAGTTATTGAGCTCCTAAGACCAAAAAAGGCAGAAATGGGGTTAGAAAGGAAAATTGTGAAAGATATGTGTATATATATATATATAGGCCCAGCAGTTACCGCTTTAGCGATGAAATGGTCTCTAAAGCGACCATGGCCAGACTGACAGATACTGCTTATGTGGTCACCCTAATCTCTTAAGCGGCGTCCGCTAAATCGAACAGGTGCCGCTAAAGCAACCCTCAACTAGTAGCCCAGTACTGCTATAGTAGCACAAGGTCTCTTAAACAAACACCGCTAAAGAAACTCCTAGACTACTTTAGCGGTCACACCAGATATCAGGCACCAGATCTTTGCTAAGTCCAAATGGACACTGACCGAGTGCTCAAGATTTATTCAGAACCCTGTGTGCTCAAACGAACTATGCTATCACACCAAATTTGACATTTTGTATGCAATGAAATACCTGAAATTTCCAATAGAGGTCATTTTTACATAATGTGGGGCCTACATATGTATTTTCATTTTAAGCAAATTCAACCCAAACAGCCCAAAAAGAGTGTGGAAGCCTCGGGACCAGCACCAAGGGTCCCCCTTCCCTAAAATCAATATTTTGGAGTTGATGGTACTGTTGGAATTCTCATTTGAGGCTATTTACTGGGATTTTTGGTTTGAAACCAATTCCTTAATAGTAAAATCTCCAAAATAGAGAAATGGGCCTAAAACCCAAACGAACTATTTTATAGCCAAACCGATAGTTCTGACAAGTTATAAATGACCTGTTGCTATTGTAGGAAGACTCAAAAAATTGAAAACATGTAGAAATCGAGAAAATTACCTGGAGGGTCAGTATTGTAACGAACCTCTTCATCGTTATGTGTAAGTCCTACATTTAAAATCTCGTGTCTAAATTCCTTCCAGTTTGAAAGTTAGAAAATTTAGGCTAGGCTAGTTTAGCCCCATTCTAGAGTAAGGGGTAGTCTAGGGAAATTGAAGAATGATTTAGACTGATTCGGTGGGAATGGTGTTAATTACTCATTAGCTAGGGCGATAAAAAACCTGTAGGATTTTACGGAACTAAATTTAGGTTAGTAGAACTCCCAGAATAGACCTTAGCATAAAGGCTATCATTTGAAATATCCCAGGATCAAAGTGTGTTATAAAAAATAGGAATTTTGGGTGAAGACAGACTTACTATCACGTTGACACTGCTATAGCGGTTGGCACACCGCTATAGCAGTCTCGCTATAGATGGGGTCAAGGGCAGTCAAAACTGCTATAGCTGTCGGCTACCACTGTAGAAGTAGAAACCGTAGTTTAATGGGATTTATCCCCCAAAATAAGTTATATTTTCTAAACTCATTTTGGGATAAGAAAAGGGAGATTTAGGGCAAAAATTATCAATTTTCTTCTATTTAACTTTGTTAAGGTAAGGATTTCATTCCCTTTAACTTGTAATTACTTACTAATCTTTAGAAACCTTAAATTACGGAGTTCGGGGAGGGTTTAAGGGAGGATTTTTAGATGATTTGGTACAAGGGGGTGAAAATAAGCATTAGGTTAATGGTTTTGTTTACTAACCATGAAATTGTCCTTGCATTCTTTTAATTCACTAAACACTTGATGAAATTTGTAGTTTTAGGTGAATTACGGGGATAATAGCTCTAGAGCAATAAGGAAATGATCATGATCTGAACTTAGGGAGCTGGGGGTGAGTTATAAATCCCACCATGTTCGGTCATTTCATTAATACGGTATTTTTATGTATGTTTTAGACCACCAACAAGAAGAAAAGGCACGAAAAGGCAAAATTCCTACTTAGAGTTATGCAAGATTGGTTCGAGGTAGGTAATGGTGGTGTAATTATTCCAACTTGTATTATATGTGCATAATAACTACTTTGTAGTGTGATTGGTTAATGTATGCTTATGGGTGTGGTCCATGCATTATTTACTTGCTTTATGACTTGGCCTGCCTTATATTATGAATTGTGGAATGTTTTGGTATTTGGTAACACGTTCCAGCAGTTACCGTTTTAGCGATGAAATGGTCGCTAAAGCGACCATGGCCTGACTGAAAGATACCGCTAACGTGGTCACCCTAATCTCTTAAGGGGTATCCGCTAAATTGAACAGGTGCCACTAAAGCAAACCTCAACTGGTAGCCCAGTACTGCTATAGTAGCATAAGGTCTCTTAAGCAAATTTATTCAGAACCCCGTGTGCTCAAACGAACTATGCTATCACACCAAATTTGACATTTTGGATATAATGAAATACCTAAAATTTCCAATAGAGGTCATTTTGACACAATGTGGGGCACTCACCCTATATTTGTTCCACCTGGATAGGGATATTGACTTTTGTATTGACTTAGAGACGGGCACTCACGCTATATCTATTCCACCTTATCGAATGGCTCCTGTAGAGTTAAGGGAACTCAAAACTCTGTTGGATAAAATGCTTGACAAGGGTTTTATTCGTTCAAGTGCTTCATCTTGGGGTGCTCCAGTTCATTTTGTCAAGAACAAGGATGGTAGTATGAGGATATGTATCAATTACAGGTAGTTGAATAAGGTCACCATCCAAAATATATATCCTTTGCCTCATATTGATGTCTTGTTTGATCAGCTACAGGGTACAATAGCTTTCTCAAACATTGATTTATGGTCAGGTTATCATCAGTTAAAAATTAGACTAGAGGATATTCCAAAGACAACTTTTAGAGCTCGGTATGTTCATAACCAGTTTCTTGTAATGTCTTTTGTATTGACTAATGTACCTGCAACTTTCATGAATTTGATGAATGACATCTTTAAATCCTTTCTGGATTCTTTCGTGATTGTGTTTATTGATGATATTATTGTGTACTCCAAAACTAAGGAAGAGCATGCAAGCCATCTTCATATAGTTTTGGGAATTCTGAGGGAAAGGCGGTTGTTTGGTAAGTTCTCTAAATATGAATTTTGGTTGTCTTCGATTGCCTTCTGAGGGCACATGGTTTTGGAGAAGGGAGTGATGGTGGACCCTCAAAAAATTAAAGCAATTAAGAGTTGGATTCGGCCTAGTTCAGTGATCGAGGTGACAAGCTTTATGGGTCTTGCAAGTTATTATCATAGGTTCGTCAAGAACTTCGTAACTATTGCATCTCACTTGACAAGGTTGACTCAAAACGAGGTGTTGTTTGCTTGGTCAGACCAGTGTGAGGAGAGCTTTCAAAAGCTCAAGACTCTCTTGACTACAACACCTATTCTTTTGTTGTCGGTTGAAGGTAAGGATTTCATTTTGTTTCGTGATGCTTCACTTTTGGGTTTGGGTGCTTTGTTGATGTAACATAAGAATGTGATTGCGTATGCTTAGAGGCAGTTAAACCGTCATTAAAGGAATTTCCCAGCTTATGATTTAGAGTTGGCAGCAGTAGTATTTACTTTGCATATTGGGAGACACTATCTTTCGGCTTCAAGTGTGAGGTCTTCACAGACCATCACAGTCTACAACATGTGTTTACCCAAAGGGATTTGAACTTAAGGCAAAGACGGTGGATGGAATTGTTAAAGGACTATCATGTGACTATTTAGTATCATCCAGGTAAGGCCAATATGGTGGCCGACGCATTGAGCTAAAAGGTCGTAAGTATGGGCAACTTGTCATTCTTGAGAGTGTCCATGAAACCATTAGCCAGAGAGTTCCAGACTCTAGCATCTTTGAGCATGCAGTTTGAGGTCTCAGATAGGGGAGGAATGTTCACTTGGGTGGAGGTAAAATCATCATTTGTGGCACAGATTAAGGCCAAACAGTTTGAGGATAAGAAGTTAAATGCACTCCAGAATAAGGTAGTGAGAGGGGAGGGGGTGGACGCCATTCTTGATGCTGGAGGGGTGTTATGGTTTCAAGAAAGGTTATGTATTTCTCAGGTGGGTGACTTGATTAGTGATATACTTTCAGAGGCCCATGGCTCATGTTATTCTATTCATCCTAGCACGACCAAGATGTACTGCGACTTGAGATAGTTTTATTGGTGGCCAGGGATGAAGTGGGACATAGTGGATTACGTGTCCAAGTGTCATAACTGTCAGTAGGTAAAGTATGAACATCAAAGGCCTATGGGCTTACTGCGGAGGATACCTATACCTATGTGGAAGTAGGAGAACATTGCTATGGGCTTTGTGGTGGGGCTCCTTAGGACATTGGGGAAGTATGACTCTATTTGGGTGATAGTTTATCGACTGACAAAATCAACTCATTTCTTACCAGTTTGGGTAGATTACGGCTCTCAGTAATTGGCAAAAATATATGTTAAGGAGATCATCAGACATCATGGGGTGGCACTTTCTATCATTTCAGACTGGGATACAAAGTATGCTTCCAAATTTTGGGATAGGTTGCATGAAGAGTTAGGCTCCAAGCTTTCTTTAAGCACTGCCTTTCATCCTTAGACTAATGGTCAGTTAAAGTGGATAATTCAAGTGCTAGAGGAAATGTTGAGAGCTTCTGTGATTGATTTTGGTGCTCATTGGGACCAGTTCCTTCCATTGTATGAGTTTTCATACAATAATAGTTATCACTCTAGAATTGATATGGCCCCATTCGAGTCACTCTATGGGAGGAAGTGCAGTTCACCTATTGGGTGGTTTGAGGTGGGTGATATCAAACCTTTGTGCACTGACTTAGTGAAAGAGGCTCAAGAAAAGGTGAAGTTTATTCAAACTAAGATACTAGCTGCCCAAAGTAGACAAAAAGAGTATGCACACCGAAAGATAAGGTACATGTACATCAAGGCTGGGGAGCAAGTTCTACTCAAGGTGTCTCCCATAAAGGAAGTCATGAGGTTTGGTAAATAGGGCAAGCTCAGCCCTCGATATATTGGTCCCTTTGAGGTTCTTGAGAAACTGGGTCTAGTTGAGTACAGATTAGAGCTACCCATTTTGTTGGGGGTTCATCCACTATTTTATGTTTCTATGTTGAAATGGTACCATGGGGATGGGTACTACATTATTAAATGGGATTCGATGCTTTTGGATAAGGATTTGGCTTATGAGGAGGAACCTATAGCGATTCTAGATCATGACATTCGTAAGTTGAGGATGAAAAAAATTCAAACAGTTAAGGTTCAATAGAAGCATTGTCTGGTTGAAGAAGCCACTTGGGAAACCAAGAAGTATATGCGGGACAAGTACCCACAACTATTTAAGGGCACATGTACTCTTCTCATTTCTCATTTTGTCCTATTTTTTATTTGTTTGATCATTCGGGGATGAACGATGGGTAAAATAACATCTATTGTAACAACCCTCTTCATCTTTAATTGTAAGTCCTACGTTTAAAATCTCATGTCAAAATTTCTTTCGGTTTGGAAGTTACAAAATTTAGGCTAGGCTAGTTTCACCACGTTCCAAAGCCAGGGGTAGTCTAAGGAAATTTAGGAATTATTTAGACCAGTTCGGTAGGAATGGTGTTAATTCCTAGTTATCTAAGGCAATAAGAAATTGTAGGATTTTACGGAACTGAATTTGGGTTAGTAGAACTCCCAAAATTGACCTTAGCGTAAAGGGCATCATTTGGAATGTCCTAGGATCAAAGTGTGTTGTAAAAAGTGGGAATTTTGGGTGAGGACGAACTTACTGTCTCTTCAAAACCACTGTAATGATTTTTACACCGCTAAATTACATCTATAACGGTGGTCGAGGGAGGTCAACGTCGCTATAGTGATCGGCTACCGCTATATCGGTAGAAACTGTAATTTAATGGGATTTCCCCCCCAAAATAGTTTATAGTTTCCAAATTCATTTTGTGATAAGAAAAGGGCTATTCAGGGAAAAAATTATCAGTTTTCCTCCGTTTAACTTAATTAAGGTAAGAATTTAATTCCCTTACACTTGTAATTACTTACTAATCCTTAGAATCCCTACATTATGGAGTTTGCGGAGGGTTTTAGGATGGATTTTTGGATGATTGCTGGTGCAAGGGGTGAAAATAAGCATTAGGTTAATGAATTTTTTAATTAACCATGAAATTAGCCTTGCATTCCATTAATACAGTATTTGTATGTATGTTTTAGACCACAAACAAGTGGAAAGTGCACGAAAAGTGCATGAAAAGGCAAAGCTCTGGCTTAGAGTTGTGCAAGCTTGGTTCGAGGTAGGTGATGGTGGTGTAATTAATCCAACTTGTATTATATGAACATATTGACTACTTTGTAGTGTGATTGGTTATTGTATGCTTATGGGTATGGTCCATGAATTGTTTACTTGCTTTATGACTTGGCCTGCCTTATATTGAGAATTGTGGAATGTTTTGGTATTTGGGACATTCATACATGTAATAGTTGGATTAAGGATTACAGACATTTATGTCTGGGGTTTTAGTACATTAACTGTAATTAATCCCTGTAGGTCATAGCTAGAGGGTGGGTATATAGACATTAGCATGTATGTATAGGTTACAAGGTATGTAATGGTGTGACGGTTCCTTGAGTAAATCGAGGAAACTATAATTGCTATGTTTGATATTAGATTATTTTTCTTGACTTGAATTAACTAACTTTGACTTGGTGATATTTGTTGACTTGTTGGTGTTTCCTCTTAAATGTCATTTGTACTTATGTGCTGAATGTATAATGTGGGAGCATGTGTTAGTTAATTGTACTATATTTTTGTTAAGTGTCCATATTTTCATCTTGGGTTAGCCGATGACCCCACCAGTACACTGTGTTTTATTGTGTACTGATACTACACCTTTATTTACTTTTGTGAGTGTATCATATATTCCAGCAGATTCTTGGAGATCTCACTTGTGACTTCAGCAGCTGATTTCTGGATTTCTGGGTGAGCAACATATTCTGGCTACCATGAGATCTATCTTCCTTGGACATTTTCCTTTGTTTGGACATGTTACTTTCCTTTAGTTTTGGGGGTTGCATCCCTTTTTGACATTCGTAGAATATGTTTTGGTACATCGGCTTTCGGGTTCTAGGGGATTTCTGTTTTGTATTTTGTTTCCGCATTACATAAGTTGTTGGATTGGTTACTTATTAAACTATTTATGCGATAGTTTTAATATTCTACCTAAGTGTTGTTCTATGCTTTTGGGTTATTGGTTCTCCCACCGGGTGAGTAATGTGGGTGCCACTTGCGACGGGTTTGAGTCGTGACAATTACAGTCTAGTCTTTATAATATTTATACAATCATAACCATCTTACAATTAATGGATTCTCCTATAAATCAAAACGTAATAAATAGTGTTAATATTTCTGCTACTGCTATAAAATAGCAAAAATAGAAAGTGATTTACAAAATTGGAATATTCCAAAAAACGTTTTAAAATTGTCTATAAAACAGAACACTTTGATTTTATTAAAAGTTACAATATTAAAACCTCTGAATCTATGGTTTCCATTAATATGAATATTGAGACTATTAAATTATTAGCAGTTGAAGATATTAACAGGTATAGAAAATATTATAAGTTTCTACACATAGATTTAAAATTAAATAAGCGGCTAAAATATTAAGTAATACAGGAGTTACCATGCTTATGAAAGCTAATCATAATCACAATAACACTTTTGTTCCAAAAATGATAAAATGGGATTATCTATTAATAAAAGATAATTGACGCTTTGACTCAATAACAGAGCCAGAAATTGAAGAAGAAAATTCAAACAATGAACAAGTAATTCAATTTCCGGATAGATCTATAGATTTAAAATTTCTAAGATCCCAATCTTTTAGTCAAGCCTCTTCAAGTAGAAGAATGTCCTTTTCTCGACCATCATTTTCCAAAATAGCAGATGAAAAAGCAGTAACTTTAGAAGATATAGAAAGAAAATTAAATGTTGTAGATTTCTCAGAAACAATTTCTAAGGTGGAATATGAACCTAGAAATTTCAAACCCAAAAAGTCAGTAAGTCCCACTACTAGTGATATGCTAGGATTAAAAGGTTTTTTATGCATGATCAGGTCATATGAAGAATTTTAACCTGACATTAAATAATTAGATAAGCTATGGAAAAATTCAAAAAATTCCATAAAAAGGCATTCATTAAAGGATAGATTATTCTTTAGAGAAAACTGGTACATCGATATGAATAGAATTAGATGTAATATCAAATTTTTTTAAATGGTTTGAATACACAGGAAAATTAGATGATCAAAAGGAATCATTAAACATAATTGTTATTAAATGATATACTAACGACAAAGTAGTTGAATCTATAATTCCCCCATTAGAAGAAATTAGCCTACCAATAGATGGTAGAGTTGTTTCTACTTCACCTTTTAAATTGGATATAGTAGATGCTAAAGGTAATCCTAAAAATAAAGATATTCCAATGAAATATCTATACAAATCAACTACTACATGTAGTCTCCAAGCAAATTCTCAAGCCGAAAATGAATCAACTTTTAAGAATAAACCAAGTTCTTCCTACCATGATAAAAAGTTAGAAACTCATCCAATATGTAAATTGTTAGAATTCCCAAAAGATAAATTTACTAAATTTCAAGAAAAGATTGAAGTCATTGATGATATTATAGAAATAATTAATGAAAAGTTAAAATCCAAATTAAAAGTCACAGATGATAAAGTTATAAGAACTCTATCTGACTTCAATCTAAAATCCAAATTCGCGCTAGGGGATTGGTGTCGAGGGGTTGTGTGTCTTATGTCGCTTATGTTCTTGATGCTAGTACTGAGAGTCCCTCGCTTGATTTTGTTCCTATTGTCCGTGAATTCACCGATGTTTTCCCTACTGACCTGCCTAGCCTTCCTACTAAGCATGATATTGAGTTTGCTATTGATCTCGAGCCAAGCACCCGACCTTTTTCTATGACACCTTACTGCATGGCTCCTGTGTTGTTCGTAAAGAAAAAGGATGGTTATTGTGTTGTTCGTAAAGAAAAAGAATGGCTTTATGTGTATGTGTATTAACTATAGGCAGCTGAATAAGGTTACAATGAAGAATAAGTATCTTATGCCTCGCATTGATGATTTATTTGACCAGCTTCAGGGTGTGGTAGTGTTCTCTAAGATTGACTTGAGATCGAGTTACCATCAGTTGAGAATTCGGGCTGAGGACATCTGTAAGACAACCTTTAGGACTTGGTATGACCATTATGAGTTCCTGGTGATGTCTTTTGGGTTAACTAATGCCCCAACGATGTTTATGGATTTGATGAATCAAGTTTTCAGGCCCTATTTGGACTCCTTAATTATTGTTTTCATTGATGATATTCTTGTTTATTCGAGGAGCGGGGAGGAGTACGAGCAGCATTTGAGAATTGTGTTCCAGACTTTGAGAGATCACATACTTTATGCAAAATTCTCAAAGTGTGAGTTTTGGCTCGATTCTGTTATATTCCTAGGGTACGTGGTATCTAAGGATGGTATTATGGTGGATCCAGCAAAGATTAAGGCTATTTATGATTAGACTAGACCTACATCTTCGATTGAGGTTTATAGCGTTATTGGTTTGGCGGATTACTACTGGCGATTTATTAAGGGTTTTACTTCTATCGCATCGCCTATGACCAGACTGACTGGGAAGGAAGTTCCATTTTAATGGTTCGAGGATTGTGAGTTGACCTTTCTGAAGCTCAGGAGCTTACTTACTTTAGCTCTGATATTGACCCTTCCTATTGAGGGGGAGGAGTTTATAGTTTATTGTGATGCTTCTGGTGTTGGGTTGGGTTGTGTTCTAATGTAGCAGAGCCGAGTTATTGCTTATGCATTGAGGCAGCTTATGATTCACGAGTGGAACTACCCCACTCATGATTCAGAGTTGGCGGTGGTGGTTTTTGCACAAAAGATTTGGAGGCACTACTTGTATGGTATTCATTGTGAGATATACACTGACCACCATAGGCTTCACCACCTTATGACTTAAAGAGAGCTTAATACTAGGTAGCTTAGGTAGATTGAGTTACTGAAGGACTATGATATCTCTATCCTATACCATATGGGCAAGGCGAACGTAGTAGCGGATGCCTTAAGCTGAAAGGCGGTGATCATGAGTAGTTTGGCTTCTATTTCAGTTTCAGAGCGACCGTTGGCTTTAGACTTTCAGTTCGTATCCAACTTGTTGGTTTGGCTTCATATTTCAGACTCTAGGAGGATCCTTACGAGTGTCGAGACTAGGTCTACTTTATTTGAGCAGATTCAGAGTCACCAGGTTGAGGATAGTAGACTTTGTGGCATCCGTGATCAGGTGGTGAGAGGTGAGTCCAGTTGGGCTACCCTAGATTCAGAAGGCATTCGGTGGTTTGATAGTCTCATCTATATTGAGAGGGTTGGAGAATTTATTTAGTTGATACTGTGAGAGGCTCATAGCTTTAGATATTCTATTCACCCTAGGACATCAAAGATGTATAGAGATTTGAGCCAGCATTACTAGTGGAGTGGCATGAAGAGAGATATTGCATACTTTGTAGCATGTTGCCTATGTTGCCAGCAGGTAAAGGCCGAGCATCAGTGACCAGGTGAATTGCTTCAGAGGCTACCCATTCTTGAGTGGAAGTGGGAACGGATTACTTTAGACTTTGTGACCGGTTTAAATCATTCTTTAAGTGTTTCTGACAGTATTTGGGTCATCATGGATCGGTTGACCAAGTAGGCTTATTTTGTCCCGATTCAGATCGTTTTCACTGTCGAGAGGTCAGCCCATATTGATCTAAGGCGTATTTATATGTCTTATTGCCGACTTTGACCCATGTTTACCTTAGTTTTGAGAGTAATAAGTGCGTATTTAGTATAGTTTTGATGGAATATTTGATATTGTGCTAATAAATGTGATTAGACCCTTGTAGGTGAAATTTATGACTATTTGGAGTGTTTTTGGCATGGAAATTAAGGCTTGGAGGAGCTACGAGCGAAGGATATTGAAGATAAGAGGCAAGCCACATATTTGAACTTGAAGAATCCAATCAAATCCGCGAAGAAAAGAAGAAAAGAAGAAAATAAGAAAATCAGATTTTAAGTGAGGGACGCACCCAGGGGCGTACCGGGCCGCTTCTGACAGATATTTTGCTCAGATGGACAGCAGAGGGGCGCGCCCAGGGCGTGCCGGGCCGCTTTTTGGCAAATTTTTGCCCCGAGTTTTTGTCCATAAATAGGGATCTTGGGTTATTTTATCAAAATTCCATCTTGGTAAGACTACTCTCGGGTGATTTTGGCATCCAAATTAGGGTTAATTCTTCTTCCTTTTTATTTTTATTTCTTTTTTATAATTTTTTATCGATTTATGTTAAATTAAGCCATGAGTGGCTAAAATCGCTCATTCTTTGGGTTGAGGCTATGAACATGAATCTCGTGAGTTAAATATTATTGGTTTTTTGCTAAATTTTATCAATTTATTGGTTATTCTTATATTCTTTGTTTTACTATTTCAATGCTTAATTACCATTGAAATAAATCTATAGTCTTGAGAGGAGCTCGAGAGAGAAATTGAGAGATAGAACGTGGAATATAAGGAGCGTGATCTTTACTCGAGGAAGGGATTCCAAGAGATTGATATGCGGTTAGGACCGAGAGGTACCTAATTCGCCACGCTTGTTCAAATACGGGAAGATAGCTTAAAGGCATTAGAATTGGTTAAATTTATCCCCGCTCAATGATGTAGTTAGATTTCCAATTTCTAATAGAAGGTTATAGATGCAGACGAATATAATCATATTATTAACCTCGTGACCAATAACCACGATAGACAGCTCAATTTTCTTGAACCATTTACATTCATGTGCTAGAGATGACGTTCAAGATGCCTTGACCCTGGGAATTCAACTTGCTATTGTTTATACCCCAAGTTAATCATGTTAGTTTAGTTCATAGTTATTTTATACTTTAAAACCATCATATCTCTATATTCCACCGCTTAAATAAATAATCAAGAACTAGTTTAGTCTAGTGAATAGTTAAACGACAAATCCCTGTGGTTTCGACATCCGACTCGAAAGGGTCACTTTATTACTTGAACGATCATGTACACTTGCGTGTATAGCTGGGTCGCAACAAGTTTTTGGCTCCATTTCTGGGGACTTCGGTTTTAATTGTTTATCTAGATTGGACTTTTTCTATTTATTTGCTTAAGTTGTATATAATTTATTTTTGTACAAAGTTTTGTTTTACTTTTCTACCACTGTTGTTGATATGTTAGCCTGGGATAGATGGTTATTGAATGATGAAATTTTTTGTTGTTTTTGTGGAGGATCACACTTGGATGGTAATTGTCATGTTGTTCAAGAGAGAGGGTTGTGCTCACCGGCCCAATCTTTTGAATTGGATAGATGTCAGATGTGTGGTGATCAGGATAGCCATTGGAGTGACTGTCCAAACTATTATTCCCCTCCCCTAAACCCCTATTATGATCAGTCTGTTGTTTATGATATTGGCAGGGCTAATGGTGCTAATGAGGCAGAACATAAGGCTCAGCTTATGGATATGCTGAAGCGAGTAATGGAGCTGCAGACACAACAAAGGGAAGACATACAGAGAATGAGGGAAGCCACAGAGAAGATGCAGTCCCAAGTCACAAAGTCACAGGCTAGGGCTGAAACTTGTGTTGATCAGCAAGTTACAGTCATATCCAACACTCAAGAGGAACCCCGAATTGATGAAGAAAGGGAGGCACTAGTAGAAGAAAGTTGTGATGAAGAAGAGGTAGTGAGCCAGGAATGGATAATGGATAAAGCACAACAATTAAAAATTCATGAGCGTCTCCGCGATGTTATCACAACCATGGCAACCCAATTAAAAGGGGGGAGAGATGAGCTTATTTCAGAGATAACTCAATTTGTCTTAGATATCTATGACTTGAATTTTCAGTTGATGAAAAAGATTGAGATGTCTGATGTCTAATCACCAATAGTTGCGGATGCTAGCCATTCTGTGGATAAAGAAGAAGAATATCAACAATTCGAATATCATTCTTTAATTGAGGCTGACATTGAGAGGGAGTATAAATATGAGCATGTTGGAGCTAGTGCAAGAGGAAAAGAGGGATGTATTGGATCTCATTCAAAGCATTTTTCTACATTATGTTTAGATGATGACATGTATTTTTAGTCATCTGAACTAGTGGAGGATTGTGTAGATGAGGAACAAGAATCCTACATTCTTAAATTTGCACAAGACAAGCAACAAAACAACATGCCTCACCTCAGGGCTAAGCGATTTAACATGCACCATCCATCACTTGGTCCCTTCATTTGTGCACCACCACCCTATGAGCGAAGCAAAAAGATGGATGCGATGTTGGGGGTGAAATTTATGTCCTCAAGGTGGAGGAAAAAGTTGATGGGTCATACCGCGACGTTAAATTAGGCGCTTGTGGGAGGAACCCCAACTTTTAGTAAGTAGTTTGTTTTTATTTTTTTATTTTTTTAGTATCACCTTTGTTTTTGTTTTGGTTTGTTTTGTTTTCCAGATTAGGGGAAGTCTGAGTACCCAAAAATCTAAGATAAGGAGCATTACAAAAACTAAATGTGGGGTCCTCCGGACTTCTTTAATGGATAAGATGCTACTAGCTAGGCCTAGAGGCCTCAGGGAGTATTTCTCTTTCTTTATTCTTTGAGTTATACTTTGAGGACAAAGTATGATTTTAAGTGTAGGATGGAAAATCTTCCGATTTGGTTATGGTGGAGTGAGCTATAGGAGTCTTTTGGTTATTTTCTTTTTGCTTATGTTGCTGAAAATTTGAAAAATACAGAAAGATTTTTCTTTTAGTAATTTTTAGTTTTATTTAGGAGCACACTTCATCCACCCATCGGTTTTTCTTTTCGGTTCTTTTCCGAGGGGAAGCCTTTTGAACCCAGTATCCATTTTATTTTTAGGAGCAGTTTTAAAACTTTAGAGACGCTCTAATCAAATGCCACGTATGATTGCATGATGCAAGTTAGTTTTGAATGTTGAAGCATGTGTAGTGAATTGAATGACTATTGTTGAGACACCTAGGCTCATTTGTTTGACTCTTTGTGATGTTGGCTTAATGTTAAATTCTTGCTATTGCTTGGTTGAGATTCTATAGGGATCCTTCTTGATTTAGACATGTGCCATGTGTGAGTGAGGTTTTTGTGATAATCCATGTGCATATTGATGTCTAAAACTTGCTCGGTGTGTTTGCAAAGCGAAATAAAGGGTGTTGAGTTTAGGAGATGATATAGGCATTTCTTTGATTGCCATGTTTTATAACTACTTTATCTACCTTTTTTGCATGATCTTAGTTAGCCCAGTTGAGCCTTTAGCCTATTCTTTGGTAGCCTTATATGTAGCTTAATCCTTTTCTTTCAATTAACCATAATTTGATCCAAAACTCCTAAGCGCTTTAGTTGAGAAATTAAGATGTTAAGGAGTGTAAAAATTGAAGAAGGAAAAAATGAAGTTGAAGCCCTAAGTAAATATCTTTTGGGTGTGTGAAAAAGTTTATGTGTTGTTGGTAGGGAGTAATGGAATGAAATGAAAAATTGACCAAAGTAAGTGAATCATGTGTTGATAACAAATACTCCTTGCCTAATATGTGTGAGCTAGCTTAAAGAGATGGGGAAAAACAAAAGAGAGTTGGGAAGATAAAAGTGGTGTAAAATAGATTGGTTGGAGGTTATCTTAATGTAAACTATAGTGTATTAAAGCGCTTAGGGAAGATAGTCACTATTCTTGACCAACTAGTTCCTACCCGTCCCTTAGCCTACATTACAACCCTTAAAGTACTACTAGATCTTGAGCTTTGACATTCTGATACTAGTGGAGTACTACACTAAGGGCAAGCTTATGGTTCATCTTATGTGACATGTGAATTCTTTGTAAGAGTGAGCGGAATTTGATTCTTACACCCATTATTGTGATAAATTGCATATTTGTGAGTGAATGTGGGTGACCCTCTTGTGGTGAGGGCACATGTTTGATGATAGATAGGTGACTTATATGATCACTTTGTTGAGTAATGTGCATGAGTTGGCAAACTTGGTAGAGTCAATTCTTGAGGCTAGGAAGTTTTGAGGTAGTATTCATGTGTTTCAAGTTGTAATATAACATGCCCAATGTTGAGCTTGCTATTCATGTGGTCGTTGTAGTGCTAGCTTGAGTGTCTTAGTTGTAGTAGTAATTATAGAGTCGCCTTGAGTTGATTGTGGTTGTTGTTAGAGGATGAACAAAGGTTTAAGTGTGGGGTGGCTATCTAAGGCGTATTTATATGCCTTATTGCCGACTTTGAGCCATTTTTACCTTAGTTTTGAGAGCAATAAGTGCGTATTTAGTATAGTTTTGATGAAATATTTGATATTGTGCTAATAAGTGTGATTAGACCCTTGAAGGTGAAATTTATGACTATTTGGAGCGTTTTTGGCGTGAAAATAAAGTCTTGGAGGAGCTACGAGAGAAGCATATTGAAGATAAGAGGCAAGCCAAAGATTTGAACTTGAAGAATCCAACCAAATCAACAAAGAAAAGTCGAAGAAAAGAAGAAAATTAGATTTTAAGTGAGGGGCGTGCCCAGGGGCTTGCCAGGCAGCTTCTGACCGAAATTTTGCTCAGATGGACAGCAGAGGGGTGTACCGGGCCGCTCAGGCACACCTTTTCAGAGGCAAAAATTTACCTAAGTCCCAGGCGCGCCTAAGGGTGTGCCGGGTCGCTTTTTGGCAAATTTTTGCCCCGAGGTTTCGTCTATAAATAAGGATCTTAGGTTATTGTATCAAAATTCCATCTTGGTAGGACTACTCTTGGGTGATTTTGGCATCCAAATTAGGGTTAATTCTTCTTCCTTTTTATTTTTATTTCTTTTTTTTATAATTTTTTATCAATTTATGTTAAATTAAGCCATGAGTGGCTAAAATCGCTCATTCTTGGGGTTGAGGCTATGAACATAAATCTCGTGAGTTAAATATTATTGGTTTTTTGCTGAAGATTATCAATTTATTGATTATTCTTATTTTTCTTATTTTACTATTTTAATGCTTAATTACCATTGAAATAAATCTATAGTCTTGAGAGGAGCTCGAGAGAGAAATTGAGAGATAGAACGTGGAATACAAGGAGCGTGATCTTTACTCGAGGAAGGGATTCCAAGAGATTGATATGCGGTTAGGACCGAGAGGTACCTAATTCGCCACGCTTGTTCAAATACGGGAAGATAGCTTAAAGGCGTTGGAATTGGTTAAATCTATCCCCGCTCAATGATGTAGTTAGGTTTCCAATTTCTAATAGAAGGTTATAGTTGCAAATGAATATAATCATATTATAAACCTTGTGATCAATAACCACGATAGACATCTCAATTTTCTTGAACCATTAATATTCATGTGCTAGAGATGACGTTCAGGATGCCTTGACCCTGGGAATTCAATTGGCTATTGATTATACCCGAAGTTAATCATGTTAGTTTAGTTCATAATTATTTTATACTTTAAAACCATCATATCTCTATATTCCACCGCTTAAATAAATAATCAAGAACTAGTTTAGTCTAGTGAATAGTTAAATGACAAGTCCCTGTGGGTTCGACATCCTGCTCGAAAGGGACACTTCATTACTTTAATGATCACGTACACTTGCTTGTATACATATCTACATTAGAGAGATAGTTTGCCTTCATGGAGTACAAGTATCCATTATTTCTGATAGAGGCTCAGTGTTTACTTCTAGCTTCTGGAGGACCTGTCAGGAGGTGTTGGATACTCAAGTCAATCTTAGCACCGCATTCCATCCTCTAATAGATAGTTAGTCAGAGCAGACCATTCAGTTTCTTGAGGATATGCTCCGCGCATGCGTGATGAACTTTGGAGGTCTGTGGGAGCAGCACTTAGCTTTGGCAGAGATCGCTTATAATAATAGCTTCCATTCGAGCAAGGAGATGGGACCATTCGAGGCATTATATGGTAAGCATTGTCAATCTACGATAGGTTGGTTTGAGACTTCAGAGATTAGCCCCATGGCACTGACTTGCTTCATGAGTCCTTGGATAGGGTGTGGGTGATTAAGGATAGGTTGAGGGCAGCTCAGAGTAGGCAGAAGAGTTATGCTGATCGTAGACTTGGTGCCTTGAGATTTGGGGTTGGTGATTGAGTTTTCCTTCGAGTATCACCCATGAAGGGCGTGATGAGGTTCTGGAGAAAGGTTAAGCTCAGAACCAGGTATATTGGCCCATTTGAGATACTTCAGGTAGTTGGAGAGGTAGTTTAGGAATTGTCCTTGACCCCAGATTTCTCAGTTGTTCATCCTATTTTCCATGTCTCTATGTTGCAATGTTACATCCATAATAAGTCTCACATGCTTCGGTGGGACTCGGTTCAGTTGGGCGAGAGGTTGGCGTTCGTAGAGGAGCTAGTCCTCTTTTTCGCCAAGGATGCTTGGTGGTTGTGCTCCAGGGAGATTCCAGAGGTTAAGGTCTAGTAGAGGCACCATCCAGTTGAAGAGGATACTTGGCATATCAAGAGAAATATATGAACCCAGTATCCCCACCTGTTTGAGCCTTCAGGTACATCTTTACCCTTACTTTTGTGGACGAAAGTCCTTTTAGTAGTAGATATTGTAATGACCCTCCAGGTCATTTTCTGCATTTCCACCTTATTTTGACATTTAGAGCTTTCCCATAGCTTTCCCAATTCATTTATGACTCGTTGCTACTGACAGTTTGGTTACCGGGCAGTTTATTTGGTTTTTAGAGACAATTCCCTATTTTGAAGTCGATGCTTTTCAAATTTTGCTACCGGGCTTAAACTTCAGGTAAAAAGCCTCGTATGCCAATTCCGAAAATTACATCAGCTATGAAACGTTGAGTTTAGGCTGGGGGACCCTTGGTCCGGGTCCCGAGGCATCCAAACCCGTTTTGGGCTATTGGGTGGAAAGTGACAAAAATGACCATTTGGGTGTAGGACCCACATTTCATCGAAATGACCTGGGATGGTAATTTTGATTTCTCCATCGAGTCTGTAATGTCAAATTGTTAGGGTAGTATAGTTCTTTTGTGTTCACGGGGTTCCAAACAAATCCCAAGTGCCCGTTGGAAACTTGGCAAAATATTGCCAAGTGCTAATGCTACTTCAGCTGGTGCAACTGCTTAAGCAGGCCTTTGGTCGCTTTAGCGTCTTGGGAACTGCTTTAGTGGCAGAAGACTTGGACCCGCTTTTCTGCTTAAGCGGAGGCTTGTCCGCTTTAGTGGTGAACACTCAAGAGGTCAAGTGGCTGCTTAAGTGCCACCTGCAGAGCATTTAACGCCCTTTCACCCATTTTTCTCTCATATTTTCTAAGTGTTAGAGCATAAAAGCTCTAGAGAGATAGTGGTATAGAAGGGGCGATTCTTGGGTGTTCAAGGGGCTTGGAGTGTTCGTTAACATCATTTTTTTTCCTCATCTAAATCTTTGTTTGTTTTGTCAAATTTCTTAGTAAATTCTCCTTTTAAGCCCAAAAACCATAGCTAGCTTTGTGGGTTAATTTTTAATGTTACTGTCCTCGAAATTTATCAGTTTTGAGGGTAAATGATCCTTGAGGCTTGAGGGACATTTTGAAGATTTCAAACTTGTGATTCTGTATGTGGCCCAACATGAGATTTTTGACACGATTTTTGGACCCGACATTGTTGGACCCGACCCATTTATATGCAATATGGCTATTGTTGTTCTCATATTAATGAGTAGATTGTTATTTTTATAGCATGGCATCATGCGGAGGCTTCTCAGAAAGGAAAGGCTCCTCTTTAGAGGACTTTATTGAGCTTTGTTCGGCATCCAGGTAGGCTAGACTTACCCTAATTATAGATTGAGCTTAATAATGGTATTAGTATGATATTATACTAGTTCGAGGTTGGGATTTACGGTTGGTTGCTTAGTTATTAAAAGTTGGGTTATTTGGCCAATTTGAGGGTCGTTTCGAAGGTAGAATCGACACATTTACCCTACCCTTAGGTAAATTAATGATTTGGGGTTGGGATATAACTCTTATCTCCTTGTAGACTTAGGAGGCCTTCTTTCACAACATTATCCTAAATCTTGAGCCTTAGATTACATAGTATATGCCTAATACGAGGCTCGGTTAATGAACTTAAGCTTATTTAAAGACTGGTTCGAGTCCGACACATTCTATTGACTTATGGTATTTAAAGACCGGTTCGAGTCCGGCACATTCTATTGATTTATGGTATTTAAAGATCAGTTCAAGTCCGATACATTCTACTAATTTATGTCCTTTAAAGATCGGTTCGAGTCCGGCATACTCTATATATTTATGGCACTAAATTACCTGTTCGAGTCTGGCACTTGTGGGTGAGTTATAAGGAGGGAAATCGGATTCAAGTTCAGTGTCTATGGTTTATTTAATGGTATTATGGTATCGGTTCAAGTTCGGTGAGTTATCGTTCAGAAGGGATACATAAGTATCTTAATGTTACATTACTTGATTGCATCCATGGGGCTTATGGGGGTCCGTTTGGATTAGTCTTCTCTTATTTGTACCCTCTAGACTTATGGGGGCATGGTTGGGTTTTAATAGCTACTTTAATTTCGGCATCGCATGTTTCTTTATTTATTTACCTATCTCAGAGAATGTTCTCAGGTTTGACCCTCTCCTTTGAATTATTTTACATCCTCGCATTTTATTATACTTTTATTACGATTTAGCTCAGTCGGTCGATGATGCCTACTGAGTATCTGTTGTTTTGGTACTCATGCTACACTTCTGCATCTTTTCTGGTGCAGATCCGAGTACTACCCGCCGCCGTTGATATTCTAGCCAGCTATCTACAGGTCTCAAAGATAGGGGGAGTTTTCAGCGTCGGAGCTGATTCCCTCTCTTTCCCCTATTTTTGGACAGTCTTTTATTTCGAAACTACATGTGTATTAATACTATTAGTACTCTTATTCTTTTTCCAGTTGCTCTTGTACCAGCCTTACTAGGTCGTGGGATTTCTTTTGTTCTTCTCCCACTTTTATTTAGTCTTATATTTGCATACTTATAGTTATGGGCAGGATTTGGTTTTTTTTTTTTTAATTCTCCCGCCATTGCACCCATTACTTGTTGTTCCGGGCTAAGGCTTGGCTTACCTACTGCTATGACATAGTAGGTGCCATCATGACTCAGAAATTGGGTCGTGATACTCTTGCTTTAGGTTTTGAGGCTTTCAGACTCATTTTGGGATATTAGGTAGAGTTTAATGAAAAAAAGAACTAGGTGTGGGACCCATATTTAATCAAAATGATCTCAAATGAATGTTTTGATGGTTTCATTGATTCTGAAATGTCAAATTTTGTATGGTAGCATAGTTTGTTTACGCGCATGGGGTTCTAAATAAATCCCGAACATCCGATCGGAGTCTATTTAGACTTAGCAAAAATCTGATGCCTGATATCTGGTGTTGCTTTTAAAGTAGTCTAGGATACACTTTAGTGACCTTGAGACACCTTAGCGGCCTTGGCTACTCGGCTGAGGTCCACTTTAGCAGTCATGGTCTGCTTAAGTGAACGTCGCTTTAGCAGTCAAGGATGTTGCTTTAGCGATCCCTGCCTTTCCATACGCTCCGCTTTTAGCATTTAACAGCCTCTTTAGAGGTAGCCGCTTTAGCGGCCAAATGACCACTTTGGCGGCCACTGCTGGTGATAAATCTTTCTCCTTCACCCAATTTCCCCTCATTTCTCTAGTGTTTTTTCCTCCATTTTTGAGAGTTTGGGACGTGGGAAAGTGTGGGAAATCATCCACTAAAGCTAAGGTAAGGTAGTTCAACACTCCTTGGTCATGTTCCATTATTTTCCCCATCAAATTCTATTTTTTTTCATTGTAAATTCCTAGAATTTAGATTTGAGCCCTGATTTGCACTTTTTTTGTGCTCAACTTTTGAGCATACATTCCTTATCCTTCAAGGGACCTCGTGACTGATTTAATTTTAGGATTTTGTTTGTGTGCCCCACGGGCCCATTTTTGACTCGATTTTGGGCTGGGGTTTTATATTGCAATATGGGTATCGTTTTACTCCTATTAACATGTAGAGTATTATTTTCTTAGTATGGCAGCATTTTTGGTTCGTGGAGCAAGAGTGAGCGATTCGTGGGTTATTCAAGATTTTAGTTCGGCATCAAGGTAGCCTTCTGTCTACTTTCCTCTACAAGATTGTATATTGTATAGACTGTGTGTTAGGTTGGGATTATAGGATGGGATTATGACTAGTATATCATGACTTAACCTATTTAGGGAAATTGAGAAAGAAGTGTGACCCAAACCTTAGTATAGAATACTCGTATGGCCATAGAATCCTATTATCCTTGATTATAGACATGTTAACCATAGATTAATGTTAAGGATCCTTTAGTATAAGACATACCTTTTAACTTAGTGATTTGGATGGTAGCTTCCTGAATTGTGGAATGTTTGGGTATTTGGGACGTTCTCACAGTTAATGGTTGGATTAAGGATTACAGAAATTCATGTCTGGGATTTTAGTACATGGATAGTAATAATCCCCTGCATGTCATAACTAGAGAGTGGGTATATAGCCTTTATCATGTAATTACAGGTTACAAGGTATGTAATAGTGTGACAGTTCCTTGCGTGGACCGAGGATACTATAATTGCTATGTTTGATATTAGCTTATTTTTCTTGACTTGAATTGACTATCTTTGACTTGGTAATATTTGTTGACTTGTTGGTGTTTCCTCTTAAATGCCATTTGTACTTATGTGTTGAATATATAATGTGCGAGCATGTGTTAGGTAATTGTACTATATTTTGGTTAAGTGTCCATATTTTCATCTTGGGTTAGCCGATAAACCTACTAGTACACTGTGTTTTATTGTGTGTTGATACTACGCCTATATTTACTTCTGTGAGTGTAGCATATATTCCAGCGGATTCTTTGAGATTTCACTTGTGACTTCAGCAGCTGATTTCCAGATTTTAGGGTAAGCAGCATATCCGAGCTACCATGAGATCTATCTTCCTTGGACATTGTCCTTTGTTTGGACTTGTTACTTTTCTTTAGTTTTGGGGGTTGCATCCCCTTTTGACATTTGTAGTATGTTTTGGTACATTGACTTTCGGGTTCTAGGGGATTTCAGTTTGGCATTTAGTTTCTGTATTTCTTAAGTTGTTGGATTGGCTATTTATTTAACTATTTATGGGATAGTTTTCGTATTCTACTTAAGTGTTGTCCAATGCTTCTGGGGTTATTGGTTATCCCACCGGGTGAGTAATGTGGGTGCCACTCACGACGGGTTTGGGTCCTGACAATTACACTCTTGTCTTTATATTATTTATACAATCATAACCATCTTACAATTAATGGATCCTCCTATAAATAAAAACACAATAACTAGTGTTAATATTTCTGCTACTGCTAATAAAATAGCAAAAATAGAAAGTGATTTACAAAATTGGAATATTCCAAAAGAATATTTTAAAAGGGATTATAAACCTGAAAACTTTGATTTTATAAAAAATTATAATATTAAAACCTCTGAATCAACGTTTTCCATTAATAAGAATATTAAAACTGTATAATTATTAGAGGCTGAAGATATTAACAGGTATAGAAAATATTATAAGTTTCTACACATAGGACTTGTCCAAGTAGCAGTTAAACCATTATATAGATTACGTTTAGATGTGCCTATATGACTCCTCTTAAAAGATAATAGGTTATTAAACATTGATGATTCATTATTAGTTGTATTACAAAGTAACCTAGCTAATGGCCCGGCATACTTTAATTGCTATCCCAATTTTTCTATAGATATTAATAATCAAAATGTTATGGGTACATTAACATTAAATGATAAAATAAAAAACATGAACAGTAAAGTAAACACAAGAGAAATAACCATAATATATATAGTATATTATAGACTAATGAAAACTACCTTAGCCCCTAAGGCTAAAATATTAAGTGATAAAGGAGTTACCATGCTTATGGAAGCCAATCATAATCACAATAACACTTTTGTCCCAAAAATGATAAAATGGTATTATGTATCAGTAAAAGATAATTGTCATTTTGACTCAATAACAGAGCCAGAAATTGAAGAAGAAAATTCAAACATTGGACAAGTAATTCAATTTCCAGATGGATCTATAGATTTAAAATTTCTAAGATACCAATCTTTTAGTCAAGCCTCTTCAAGTAGAAGAATGCCCTTTTCTCAACCATCAGTTTCCAAAATAGCAGATGAAAAAGAAGTAACTTTAGAAGATATAGAAATAAAACTAAATGGAGTAGATTTCTCAAAAATAATTTCTAAGGTGGAATATGAACCTAGAAGTTTCAAACCCAAAAAGTCAGTAAGTCCCACTGCTAGTGATATGCTAGGAGTAAAATGTTCTTTATGCATGATCAAGTCATATGAAGAATTTGAACCAGACATTAAATATTTCGATAAGCTATGGACTAATCCAAAAAATTCCATAAAAAGGCAATGGTATAAGCAAAAATATTCATTAAAGGAAAGGTTATCCTTTAGAGAAAACTAGTACATCGATATGAATAGAATAAGATGTAATATCAAAATTTTTAAATGGTTTGAATAATCAGAAAAATTAGATGATCAAAAGGATTCATTAAATATGATTGTTAATAAATGATATACTAACGACAAAGTAGTTGAATTTATAATTCCCCCATTACAAGAAATTAACCTACCAATCGATGGTAGAGTTGTTACTACTTCACCTTTTAAATTTGATATAGTAGATTCTAAAGGTGATCCTAAAAATAAAGATACTCCAACAAAATAATTATACAAATCAACTACTACATGTAGTCTCCAAACAAATTCTCGAAGCCGAAAATGAATCAACTTTTAAAAATAAACCGAGTTATTCCTACCATGATAAAAAGTTAGAAACTCATCCAATATTAAAATTATCAGAATTCTCAAAAGATAAATTTCCTAAATTCAAGAAAAGATTGAAATCATAGATGATATTATAGGAAAAATTAATGAAAAGTTAAAATCCAAATTAAAAGTCACAGATGATAAAGTTATAAGAACTCTATCCGAAAAAAATGATAATGAAATTAGTAAGTTAAGATCTAGATATTCTATAAAAAAAATTATAACAAAAAACCCTTTTTTCAGATATGCAGTATGAAGAAAATGAATTTTTATCTCATACTTCACAATCTTGAAGTGAAATCGCTGAATGAAATATTGATGGACTAGCAGAACATCAAATATATAGTTACTACATGAAATGAGAATGGCCATTATGACATATAAAATTAAAAAAATGACGGATAAACAAGCGGTTACTATGATTATAGTTTGGTTTACTGGTTCATTAAAATATTGGTGGGATAACTACCTGACAAAAACTAATAAGCAAAGCATATTAAATGCTACAACTATTACTCAAATAATTAAGACTGTGTCTGCGGGACAAAAAATAGAAAATCAAGTCTTAGAAGATGCCACCGCCACTTTAATTTATAGAATAGCTAAACATTTTATAGGGGAACCTCAACTTTTTCAAGATATGAGTTTAAAAATATTAGCAAATCTATCTTCCCCAACATTAGACGATTTTAGATGGTATAAAAATATTTTCCGCAACAAAGTTATTATTAGAGAAGACTGTAATCATGATTATTGGAAGGAAAATTTATATGTGGTTTACCAACATTATTTGCAAAAAAGGTTAGAATAAAATTAAAAGACAAATTTGACGAAAAAATTCCTTGTAGTCATTTAACTTATAATGACCTCATAAGCTCTATAAATGTCACAAGACTTTAATTATGTACAAATTTGAAACTTAAAAATCAATTAAAAATGGACAATAAGATATCACAAAATGAGATAGGAAGCTTTTGTTAGGACTTTGGATACATTAAATTATCAGCCCATTCAAAAAAAGCTTCAAAGAAAATTAAAAGACTACATAAATATTATAAGGGTAAATCAGAAAAACGCCATTATTATAAAAGAGAATTTAAAAAATCTAAACGGGACACTAATAAAGGTGGATTTAAATCACATAAGAACAATAATGATACATGTTGGAACTGCAGAAAAATAGGACATAGGGCTAGAGATTGTCGATCCTCTAATAATAAGAAAGACAAGATAAATACGTTAGAGCTAGATGACAAAGTTAAGGATAAATTATATTCTATTTTTGAAGAAAATGAAAATAACTCTTCTTCTGAAAAAAGTCTTAGTGATGATGAGCAGCTTAATATCACATACAGTTCAGACAGTAGTGAATCAATCGACTATTGCAGATGAAGCGGTGTAATTTGTACTTGCGATAGTCATTCTATAAATGTCATTACTAGTAATAACAAAGAGATCTTTTTTGATATGATTGATCAAATTAAAGATCCAGTGCAATGACCCTCCAGGTCATTATCTCAATTTCCGCATTTTGAACCTTCCCATAGTATTCACAGGTCATTTATGACTTGCCAAAACTGTTAGTTCAGTTATCAGTCAATTTATTGGATTTTAGGCTCAATACCCTAATTTGGATCTTTCTATGTTAAGGAATTGGTCTCGAACCAAAACTCCTAGTAAACAACCTCAGATAACAATTATGAAAGTTCCATCAACTTTAAAACTTTGATTTTAGTCTAGGGGCACTCTTTGTTTAGGTACCAAGGCTTTCAAACTCATTTTTGGCTATTGGGTAGAATTTGGTGAAAAATAAAAATAGGCGTGGGACCCACATTTAATCAAAATGATCTCGGAAGAAAATTTTGATGGTTTCATTGAGTTTGGAATGTCGAATTTGATATGGTAGCATAGTTTATTTGCGTGAACGGGATTTCAAAATAATTCGGAGCAGCCAGTCGGAGTCCATTTAGACTTACCAAAAATCTGATGCCTGATATCTGGTGTGACTGCTAAAGTAGTCTAGGATATGCTTTAGTGACCTTGAGATGCTTTAGAAGCCTTGGCTACTCGGCTGAGTTCCACTTTAGTGGTCAAGTTCCGCTTAAGCAGACGTCGCTTTAGCGGTCAAGGATGCCTCGTTAGCGATCCCTGCCTTTCCTTACCCTTCATTTTAGCGATCAGTAGCCTCTTTAGCGATAGCTGCTTTAGTGGCCAAATGACCACTTTAGCGGCGACTGCTGGTGATAAATCTCTCCTTCACCTAATTTTCCCTCATATCTCTAGGGTTTTTTCCTCTATTTTTGAGAGCTTGGGACGTGGGAAAATATGGGAAATCATCCATTGAAGCTAAGGTAAGCTATTTCAACACTCCTTGGTCATTTTACATTATTTTCCCCATCAAATTCCATTCTTTTTCATTGTAAATTCCTAGAATTTTGGTATTAAATTCTCAAACTTTAGGGGTTGATTTGATCCCCGATTTTCACTTTGTGCTTAACTTTTGAGCATATATTCCTTGTTCTTCGAGGGATCTCGTGACGTATTTAATTTTGGATTTTTTTTTGTGGGCCCCACGGGCCTATTTTTGAATTAATTTTGGGCCCGAGGTTTTATATTATAATATGGGTATCATTTTACTCCCATTAACATGTAAAGTGTTATGTTGTTAGTGTGGCCATATTTTGGGTTCGCGGAGCAAGCGCGAGCGATTCTTGGGTGATTTAAGAGTTTGGTTCAGCAAGATTGTGTATTGTATAGATTGCATGCTAGGTAGGGATTTTAGGATTGGATTATGACTAGAATATCACGACTAAACCTATTTAGGGAATTTGAGAAAGAAGTGTGATCCAAACCGTAGTGTAGAATACTCGTTATGGCCAAAAAATCCTATTATCCTTGATTATAGACATGTTAACCATAGATTAATGTTAAGGATCCTTTAGTATAAGACATACCTTTTGACTTAGTGATTTGGATCATAGCTTCCGAATTATGTTTCTATTATCATGCTACTTATGTATTGTTGGCCCTAGTCCGTGGTTACAATACTAGTTGGACTCCAGGTGAGTATTTTATCTTTAAAATGGACATGATTCTAGTTTATAGACATTTAGGCGCTTATGGTTGTATTGTTTGGATACTATGATGAAATGCATACTTTTAGGCACATTTATGTTCAATTAGTGGTACGATTCAAACTAAAACCTTGATTTTACTACTGTTTTCTAAAAAAGGATTTGTTCCCACTATTCACTTTTAAAACAATTTTTTTTACAATGGGAATCATACCACCTTATTTAATGAATTATGAGATTTTAGAACTAAACATATTATTTTGGAAATTTTACCGAGGTTGATTCTGATCCCTTATTAATTCACTCTTTTACTACTACTATATACTTTGGACGATGGAGATTCCAATCCTTTCTACATTATTATGCCGATTTAGTCCCAAACTCGATCTTGGGCGCATTTATAGATTTATACTCTTTTAGTGTCAGTTCGATTTCGAGCACTTATTATACTTATATATATATCTCTGGTATTGGATGGAGTATATTCATTATGATGGTCACTGGAAGTCATGGTTTGGGACTAGGTAGTGTATACGGATATCCCAAGTCCCCTATGGGCCCCTTCATTGGTGAGCCATAGTGTCGGAGAAGGATGGTCTCCATAGGTCCTGCCTTTACGAGCTACTGAGTTGGAGGAGGTGTATACACTTGGTATGTTATGACACTTTATTGATTGATAGTACTGGATAACACTTGCATTCATTCATTCATATGCATCGCTTATCACTAGTATAATTGTTTGGAGCTTATATCTATTAATCTTATGGAGGCTATATAGTTATAAGCTATGTTTACTATTTGTTCAGCGCTTGCTTGAACCTTTCAGGCTTATGGGGGCCCAGTTAGGCTATTATTTATCTGGACTAGCCTATTTTTTATTGTTGGTTATTATGGTTAGTTCGTTAAAGGATGATTATGGACCGGTACCCAAGATTGTCAGTATGCTTCTGATCTCCCTTTTTCTATTACGGTAAGATGCGTTTTTGTTAGATTATCTCATGATTAGTCTCATTTCAGTTAGAGACCTTGATTATGCTAGAATTAGCTTTCCTTCTTGGTTATGATCCTTGAGATGTTAGGTTGGTTTCCTTAGGTTATTACCATATAACCCTCTCTTTCCTTATCAATTCATATTGTATATGTACCTTTTTGCCTTATATTACTACTATATATCCTTTTTTCACTCTTCATGTGTATATTGGCTAGTGATATATGGTATTGCAATTTAGCTCCTGAATACTGTTAGAATATGATAGTTTATCCTTATACCTCCATTAGCATTATTATGTTTAGTTTCTTGGATAGCTCCGCATAGTTATATTCCTATTTTATATGTTATTTATGCTTGCGTTATCTTTGGAGCTCAGTCAGCCGATGCCTATTGAGTACTATGTGTTTGGTACTCATACTACACTTCTGCAACCTACAAGTCATAGTGTGAGTTCTCGCCATTGATGTATGCATCGTACGAAACAACCATAGATAGGAGATTTGGGGTGAGCTCCTGACATTTGAAGTATTCTTATTCTCCTTCATATTGTTTGTTTTATCTTTATTTTGTATTTTAGAGATGGCTTTGTATATATATATATTGACTTTATTTTCCACTTTGTACTCTGGCTATTTTAGAATCTATTGTACTGACTTCCCCAGGTTTTGGGGATATATTTACCTCCTTCTTGGCTTTTTTCTCTTTTATTTAGTTTTGCTTCCATTTTTTCTTGTTAGTTTGTTACTAGCTATTCTGGGCTATGGGTTGGCTTACCTGCTTGTGGGTTATAGTAGGTGCTATTATGACCTCGAAAATTGGGCTTTAACAAATTGGTATTAGAGCATAGGTTCACCGGTGCTGTTGGTATAAGAGCTAAATACCTAATAGAGTCCTGCAGATTGGTATGGAGACGTGGCCATACTTCTATGAAACTCTTAGTCATTTGACTCCACTCTTTCCTAGATGGATAACACGAGGTATCTGATAGATGCAAATAGGACTTCTATACATGTTTCCATAGTTTCAACCTTAGGTTAGGGAGTTAGAGGTTGATATTGGGGATCTTCAGCATCAGCCGATGGTGATACCCAGTATATCAAGTGGTTATCAGGCCAGAGTTGGGTGGTTGTTGTTCAGTAGGGTTCTTTATTAGTTTCAGAGTATGAGATTAGGTTTTTCGAGTGGGCTAGTGAGACATCAATGCTATATGTCACAAAATATGAGATGGTGTGGAGATTTATCAGAGAATTAGCTTTACCACTCTATTTGGCATCAGAGCATTTGATAGCAGTTGGGTCTTCTTTCTCTCAAGAAATAGATCATGTGAGGGATACAAATGAGGCTTGTATTGAGATATATCGATGTGGCAATAAGAGGCCATGTCAGCAGTACAGTATTAGTGGTATTTTTTTTGGAGGTAGTAATCCTTCCAGTAAAGGTCAGCATCACTTGTAGCCTATCAATCCCTTACAAGTGGCACCGCTGAGTATGGGTGGCTTTTAGATGGGCCGTAGTGGTCACAGTGGACAAAGTTCTTTTCAGGCAATACGAGTCATTTAGTCTAAGCCTTTAGGCCATGGCGTCCGTACTGCATCAGCAGGTAAAGTACATCAGAGAGTCCAAGGGGCATATTTCAACTATGGTGACATTGGTCATTAGTCTAGGGAGTGCCCCAGGTATGTCATGGTTAGCCAGTTGGGGAAAACTCGTATTTCTAACAAGGTTAGAGCTTTAGGGGTTTGTTACAACTGCAGAGAGACTGGTCATTGGCCAGAGAGTGTCCTTGGCATAGGATTATTAGTCAGTCAGCGCCTTCAGATCAGTCTCATAGAGTAGTGGAACCTTCAATTAGAGGTAGTGCACTTGCGGTTTCATTTGGTCATTCAGGCATTCAGATTCATACTTTTTTGGCCAGGTTAGGAACAGAGACTTGGATTCCATCATTATAGGTGTGCATTTTAATTTCTATATTTTAGTTTGTATTTGAGTTGTGTTGGGGTTTTCATAGCCATCGGTGCTTATATGCCTTGATGTTGCTTATTGAGTGTTGTAAGCATTTGCGTAGATTTGTACATTTTTAAATACCCTCGTATATATTTTATTTTAGTAATGGATTGAGTGGAACAATATTGTGGTTTCCTTGGGGTGTAGGAATTGGGTTAAAGTCCCTTCCCTTCAGCATATTGGTCATGTTATGGTACTAGAGTGGTATTGGTTGATGTTTTCCTTTTGGTGCCACCTGCCCCTTATACTATTGTTATTGTTATTGTTGTTTAACCTTGAATTATTTCCTACTTGATAGATGACTAGACTAGAGTTACCTAGTTAGTATCTTCTTCCTTGAGATTCTTGTTCGTGTGGCTTAGACACTATCTTGGTTGGTTGGTTGGTTTTCTTTTTCTACTAGTTATGTTAGTTTTAGAGTGGATTGTGAAAGTGAAGAAAGGTTTGGCCTTCCATGGTTTATCATGATTCTAGCTTGGACAATTCTTTTCTATAGCCCGCTCCCATCATTGATAAGTCTGAGGTTTGATATTCTGATTTATTGGGTTCGCTTCCTGATAGTAGTCTTGATCTTAATATTAGTGTTGAGTTGGGTACTTTGTTCATGTTATGATGTGGTTCATGGTTCAGTTAAGCTAAGTTTGGTTTTGATGGGTGAATTCAGAAACATTCTCATCTCGGCATTTGTTCGGCCTAATGTGACTTTAGGTAGTGCTTCTGCTTGTTGATATGTACTTATGGGTATTTGTGGACGTAGATCGAGTATTAGCTTGACCAAATTCAGGCTAAGGTTATATATCTCTAAGTTGCTCGAGTTTTGACTATCACTAGTACTGTTTGCAACCTTGGTGAGTTCTTGGTTATTCCTTGATGCATTATGCCATTCAGCAGACGTGAAGTTGATTGGCTATTTCTTTAGCCAGTGGTTTTCCTCCATTGTTATTATATTCTTTGGTAACATTTCAGTTTTAACTCTTGCGAGAGTCATTAGGTAAATGCTCAAATTCTGATAGTGAGTTTGGTTTGAGTGTTTGATATCCGTGAACACTTGTGGGCTTTAGTTTTTGGATTTTGACTCTCTTGATGGGTGGCTTGAAAGATATGATAGCTTTTGGAATATGGATACTGCTCTTCAGCGGGATTGATTTGGATAGTTGAGATCGAGTAGTTCAGCTTCAGTTTAAAGATTACAGCTATGGATTACGTAACTTGATTGTAACCCCATTTACAGATTTGTTTTAGTTGTGCCTTCATTTATAGGCTGACTAAGCCTACTCTTTACCTACAGGTTCAATTCTATTCAATCCAGCTAGACTATGCCTAATATATGTTCTAAAGTTGGTCCTTGGCACATGGTATTGGTTTTTACTGCTGTTGACCTTGGTTCTCAGTGTTTGTCAAAATTTTGAATGTCTTCTCAACAGAAGAAGTTTGCATAAGTTGGGCTTATCATGGTTTCACCTATAGTTGGTGGGATGTTCTGGAGCAGATCGTTCGGTCTCGAGAGTTTGTGCTTTACATTCCTAACTATCCGTTTCGAGGGTCATCTGGACTAGTTGTAGCTTTGGCTAGAGATCACAGGCTTTGATCATCTCCATTTGTGTGGCCAGGTAGCACCTCATGGGCTTACTTTTATGATTGCCATAATGGATTTTTAGTATATCAGATTCATTATTTTGAGGCTATTATGATATGATTAGACAGACAGGACTCATATGATATTCTTTACGGTTTAGAGTAGACATCCATTTTGGAGAGGCAAAGGAATGTTAGATTTGGAATTTGGAGTTGGTGGAATGGCTCATGCCTTGGGTGGCCTTTAGCTTGGTTGAATTCTTTCTTGGTTGTGCTTCTATTGGAGTGATGTCAGTGTGTCATGGATTGGGTGTGCATCCATCAATCATTCTGGATTCAGTTAAAGGCCAGTTGGTTGTTGATGTTGAGTTGTGGCTATTTGGAAGGTGAAGAAAGTTAATGAAAAAGGGATACCTTTAGTGAAATCTCTTAAAAGGATTGGTTTCCCTTAGAGGTTATCTAGGGAGTTTTTCTAAGAGCATGTGGGCCCAGCACCTCATCCTTTCGAGCTTGCGGGCTCTTTCTATCTATTGACTTTTGAAGACAAAAGTCCTTTTTGTAGTGGATATTATAATGATGCTGTAGGCCATTATCTCAATTTTCGTGCATTTCTGGCATTTTGAGCCTTCCAATAGTGGCCACAAGTAATTTATGACTTACTGGAACTGTTGGTTCGGTTATCGAATATTTTATTTGGATTTTAGGCTCAATTCCCTGTTTTAGAGCTTTTGCTATTAAAGAATTAGTCTCGGATCAAAACTCCTTGTAAACGACCTCGAATGAGAATTCTGACAGTGCCATCAACTCCAAAACGTTGATTCTAGCTTGGGGGACCCTAGGTTTAGGTCCCGAAGCTTCAAGACTCATTTTGAGCTATTGGGTAGAATTTCATAAAAAATAAAACTAGGTGTAGGACCGACATTTCATCGAAACAATCTAGGATGAAAGTTTTGGTGGTTCCATTGAGTTTGGAATGTCGAATTTGGTATGGTATAATAGTTCGTCTGCATGCACGGGGTTCCACACGAATCTCGAGCACCCAGTCAGAGTCCATTTGAACTTAGCAAACATCTGATGCCTGATTTTTTGTGTGACCGCTAAAGAGGTCTCGGAGCCGCTTTAGCGGCCTTCGCTACTTGACTGAGGTCCACTTTAGCATACAAGGGTTGCTTAAGCAGACGTCTCTCTAGCGGTTAGTAGCCGCTTTATCGGCCAAATGACCGCTTTAGCGGTGACTGCTAGTGATAAATATCTCTCCTTCACCCGATATTCCCTTATTTCTCTAGGGATTTTCCCTCTATTTTTGAGAGCTTGGGACGTGGGAAAGTATGGGAAATCATCCATTGAAGTTAGGTAAGCTAGTTTAACACTCCTTGATCATTTTCCATAATTTTCCCTATCAAATTCCGTCCTTTTTCATTGTAAATTCCTAGAATTTAGGTCTTAAATTCTCAAAATTTAGGGGTTGATTTGAGACCCAATTTGCACTCCATTTGTTCTAAATTTTTGAGCACACATTCCTTGTCCTTCAAGGGACTTTGTGATGGATTCAATTTTGGGATTTTGTTTGCGGGCTTCACGGGCCTATTTTTGCTCCTATTTTGGTCCCAGGATTTTATATTGCAATATGGGCATCGTTTTACTCCTATTAACGTGTAGAGTGTTATTTTGTTAGCATCCCAACATTATGGGATCATGGAACAAGGAATACCAATTTGTGGGCGATTCAAGATTTGGGTGTAACACCTCGTACCTTCCTAACCCTACTTGACGACATTCAATAAGGTTTACTTAGGTGTCGGGAGCTATACGCATGTATTTTGTAATATTGATGATGAGAAAATTTAAATTTGGCCTAGTACATGTGATTAGCCTTTCATAGGAGGTGTTTTGTGATTTTCGTGGAGAACTTGTGGGATTCAAAATGAGTCTAAGAGGACCTCTAAACAAAGTATATTAAGGCTAAGAAGTAAGTTAAAGAATAGGACTTGAAGTATCTAACCAAACCCGCGAAGAAAAGTCGAAAAACAAAATTTTTGGAAAAACTAAGGCCCAGGCGTGACAGAGGGCGTGACAGGCTGCTCTGGGCCAAATTTTTGTTCCCAGAGGCAGCAAGATGGCGCGCCCAAGGGCGTGCCAGGATGGATTTTTTAATTTTTCGAAAGTTGAAATTTTTCTAAGTCCCAAGGGTACCCGGGGTCGTACCGAGCCAATTTTTGTCATGTTTGTTCTACAACCACGAGTATATACATGAAATGAATGAAATATTATATTGTTATGATAAAATTACTCGAGAACGAATTTGGCGTCAAAATGACAAGTTTACCCTTTTGGTCAAAATAGGCCATACGTGGCTAGAATCACTTGTTTTTGGGATTGAGGCTACGGATATGAATAGAGTGAGTGGGAATATTGTTGTAACACGTGTGATATGACTTAAACACGAGAAATTATTGATTTTATTGGGTTAAGTGAATTGGGCCCAAAAAGAACCCAAAAATGAAAAGAAAAGATGGCCTAAAAATGGGTCAAAAGACCCATTCTTGCCTTGACCTTCTAGAACCCCACATTAAATGTTAAAGAGTGGCTAAGGATGGACTTAAGGGCCTATATAAAGAGCAATAAATCTGATTTTTGTTGCTTTCAAAGTCTCATGCCTTTTAAGATATTTCTCAAACATTTCTCTAGTTTCCAAACCCTAAGGCAACTATTTCCTTTGGACTCTTTGGTAAAGATCATCACTTTGCAAGCCTTGGTAAGTGCCTACTCTCATGAATTAATATCTTATATGATTAAGATGGTATGTATATCATGATAGTTGTGTTGGCAAGGTGGTGAATAGTGTATTTTTGCTTTTGGTGAAAGATGTGCCATCTTTGTGATTTGAACTTGAAAAGAGACTTGATGTCTCGATTAAAGAGCATGGTATGGAAAAAATATGAACATGTATGGTGTGATTTTTTTATTAAACTTGTTATTTTTCTAAAAGTGTAAATTGTGGGATTTGGGCCGATATGTGCTATGAGGTGTATTAAGGTAATTTGATGGATTATTTGAGATGTGGTATGGATAAGAAAGTGTAAAGGAGAAGTGTTGTGGTGAAATGTATTGATTTTCATGTATTGGTCAATTTATGGAATATTGGGAGATTTTTTTGGAATAATAATTTCATCAATGGTTTTGTCAAAGGGAAATGGCATGTTTAAAGGCAAACATGTAACTCATTGATGTTATATGCATTTGTACAGGAGTTGATGGTTAATGTAAATCCCGTCATGTATTTGTGTTGTAGAGTGACACATAAAGAAGGAGTGGGACTATTGTATGCACATCTAAGATTGTATATCCGTATTGAGAGTACAAGGTATGTAAGGTTACTTTGTTCGTATCTTTCGGCGGCAAATAGTAGTCACATTGAAATTACGCTTGTTCCATCCCGAAATGTGCTAAGGTATCTATATCCGGTTATCCATGGTCATTGTCATATATTTCCTACTCATTGATCATTTGTGAATCTCATGTCTCATATTCATGGTTAATGTTACAAAAGCTAAAATAAGGTTATGTTCCAATGTTCCAATAGTGATTATACTTATGTCTCTTGTTCATGGATTATTGTCCAATGGTTCCCATGGTGTTATGGTTCTAATAATGTTATGTTTCCAACAATGTTTATTCATATGTACCTCACTCATTGGTTAATGATCCAAAGCTTCAAGTAAAGTTGTGACTATCATGGTAGCAATCTCAAAGTAATAAACAAAGTAATGCATATGTGGTCAATGATCAAGTATGGGTGGCAGCTTTGGGGGAAAAAATGCCTAGCTCAAGCCGATCCCGAGGTTGTTGGATCAGGGAGCAGTCCTGGGGGCATAAGCCTAGCTCTGACCGATCCTGTCAGGGGGCAGCTCTAGGGGTAATAATCTAGCTCGAGCCGAACCTGAAATGTTGTATAAGTGGCAGCTCTAGAGGTTCTAACCTAGCTCGAGCCGATCCCTATATATATATTGATTCATAGGGTGGCAGCTCTAGGGGCATAAGCCTAGCTCGAGCCGATCCCAACATAATGCTATGTTATGTTTAAAACCCACTGTTCAGCCAGGGCCCGGGTATCACAGGTCAAAGGCAAAGATGAATAATCATGGAAGTAAAGATACAAAGAATGTAATGAAAGCAACATACATGGTTTCCAAAGTACAGAATAGTGACTCATCTACATTGTGACTTATCTATATTGGTTATGCATTTGAACTTGAGTTCTTTGACATACTTACATATCTTACAAGTTTCATATGGCCTTACATACTCAGTACATTCTTCGTACTGACCCCTCTTGGGGAATTTACCTTACTTGCTGCAGGCGCAGGTACTAGTAGGCCTCCACAGTAGGTTGCCAGTGTTGCAGATCTTTGGTGAGCTCCAGTTAGTTCGGGGCTTCTCCGAGTCACAGTTGTACATATGTTTTGGTGTTGTACATTTTATCTAAAGTGGGGACTTGTCCTGACTTTTAGTTCATTTTGTTCAATGCATTTGTTATAGGCTTTTGTAGACGGATGTGGGTGTATAAATTTAAAAGGGGTATGTCGTTCTTGACTTGGTGGCCTCAACGGCCAAGTTTTGCATATGTATATATATATCATGTTCCATGAATTCCATTGTTGGTATCTATAGTTATTATGTGATTATGGGTTTCTTATGGCATGTATATGATTGGATAGAGACAAAGCTTGGTTCTCTCGGGCCTTGTCAGCTACGAGTGCCAATCAGTCCCGATGGGATTCGGGGCGTGACATTTGGTTCGGCATTGAGGTAGGCTTCGGACTACTTTCCTTTACGAGATTATGTATTGTATAGATTGCAAGCTAGGTAGGGATTATAGGATAGGATTATGACTAGTATATCATGACTTAACCTATTTAGGGAATTTGAGATAGAAGTGTGACCCGAACCTTAGTATAGAATACTCGTTATGGCCATAGATCTTATTATCCTTGGTTATAGATATGTTAACCATAGATTAATGTTAAGGATCCTTTAGTATAAGACATACCTTTTGACTTAGTGATTTGGAATGTAGCTTCCCAAATTATGGTGAAATTATCATACTAGTTATGTATTGTTGGGCCCGAGGTCGGTGTTACAATATCAGTTGGACTCCAGGTGAGTATTTTATCATTAAAGGGGACATGATTCTAGTTTATAGATACTTAGGTGCTTATGGTTGTATTGTTTGGATACTAGTGATGGCATGCATACTTTTAGGCACATTTATGTTCACTTAGTGGTACAATTCCAACAAAAACATTTATTTTACTACTGTTTTCTGAAATGGGATTTATTCCCACTTTTCACTTTTAAAACCAATTCTTGTACAACGGGAATCGTACCACCTTATTCAATGAATTATGAGCTTTTGGAACTAAATATGTTATTTTGGAAATTTAACTTAGGTTGATTTGGGTCCATTATTAATCCACTCTTTTACCACTACTATATACTTCGGTCGAGGGAGATTCCAACCCTTTCTACATTATTATGATGATTTAGTACAAAACTCGATCTCGGGTAATGGATTTACAGATCTATACCCTTTTAGTCTCGATTTGAGTCTGAGCACTAATTATATATATATATATATATATATATCTCCGGTACTGGATGAAGTAGATTGATTATGATGGTTACTGAAATCCCTAGTTCGGGACCAGGCAGTGTATACGGATATCCCGATCCCCTATGGGTCCCATAGTCCGTGAGACACAGTACCGAAGAAGGATGGTCGCCATAGGACCTTCCTTTGTGAGCTACTGAGCTGGAGGAGGTGTATACAATTTGTACGTTATGGCACTTGATTGGTTGATGCTACTGGATCATACTTGCATTCATACATTCTTATGTATCGCCTATCACCAGTATAATTATTTGGCGCTTATATCTATTAGTCTTATGGGGGGCTCTATAGGTATAAGCTATGGTGACTGTTTCCTGAGTGTTTCCCTGAACCTTTCTGGCTTATGAGGGCCCCATTAAGTTATTATTTGTCCATACTAGCCATTTATTTTATTGTTGGTTAGTATTGTTAGTTCGTGACAGCATGATTGAGGACTGGTACCCGAGATTGTCGGTACGCTTTAATTCCCCTTTTTTTATTATGGTAAGTTGTGTTGTTGTTAGATTATCTCGTGATTAGTCTCATTTCGATTAGAGACCTCGATTATGCTAGTATTAGCTTTCCATCTTAGTTATGATCCTCGAGAACTATATATGTATATATATATATATATATATATATATATATATGGTATTTCCCTATATCCCTCTCTTTCCTTATCTATTCATATTGTACATGTATCCTTTGGCCTTGTATTTCTACTATATATCTTTCTTTCACTCTTCATTAGTTCCTGAATAATATTAGAGTAGGATAGTTTATCCTTATTGCTCCATTAGCATTATTATGTTTAGTTTCTTTGATAGCTGTCTGTAGTTATATTCCTGTTTTATATGTTATTTAAGCTTGCAGTATCTTTGGAGCTCAGTCGGCTGATGCCTACTGAGTACCATGTGTTTGGTACTCAGACAACACTTCTGCAGCCAGGTTGTACTTTGGTTGTCTAGAAGCTCTTGTACTGACTTCACCAGGTTTTGGAGATATATTTATCTCTTTCTTGTCTTCTTTCTCTTTTATTCAGTTTTGTTTCTGCTTTTTTTTATTAGTCTGTTACTAGTTGTTTTGGACTATGGGTTGGCTTACCTACTGGTGTGTTATAGTAGGTGTCATCATGTCCTGAGACATTGGGTCGTGACATTCAGTAGCATTAAAGGATATTGTTCTTAATCAACAATTAGATAAGGAAACTATCAAACCTTTTAACATGAAAAATGTATTAAATAAATTTAAAGAACAAAAGTTGGAAACAACAATACAAGATCTTCAGATAAAATTATTGCACCTAAAAAGGGCATTAAAAAAGTTAAGCGAAGACATAGCAATTTAGAAGAAGAATCACTTGCTATAAAATACTAGATGATTTAATGTCTAACCAAGAACCAAAATCATGTCAATTTGAGCCTGGAGAAACATCAAAAATAGAAAAATATAATAGTGAAATAGAGTCTCTAGAAGAACCTTTAATAAGCAAATCAGGAATTAATACAATTACAATAGTTAAAGCCCAAAGTTACCATATACCATTTCATTAGTAATAAATAAAAATTATTCAATTCAAAAGATTGTTTAATTAGATATAGGTGCGGATGAAAACAGTGTCATTGAAGGAATAATTCCTACTGAGTACCTTGAAAAAAGTACTACAAGATTATTCTACGCAATAGGGGAAAGACTAAAAATAAATTATAAACTCCCGAAGGCACACATATGCAATAATGGACTATGTTTTAGTAGTGATTTCGTGATAACCAAAGATATAAATGATGAAATAATTTTAGGTATTCCCTTTATAACCCAAACAAAACCATATATTGCCGAGTTAGATGGCATCCACACCACTATATTAGGAAAAAAGATTATTTTTCCCTATCTAAATAGTATATGAAAAGAAGAAAGTGACTTTATAAAAGATAAAACTATCTTTAAGGTAAATTTACTTTCACAATAAATAAAATATTTAAAAGATGAAATAAAAATTAAAAGAATTGAATCCTCTTTAAAAATACCGGAAGTAGAAGCTAAAATTAAAAATCTACAAGAAGTTATAGAACGAGAAGTTTGTACGGATTTTCCTAATGCCTTTTGGGAAAGAAAAAGGCATATTGTTGGATCACCCTATATTTTTGATGAAAGGGTTATCCCCACTAAGGCAAGGCCTATTCAAATGAGCCATGAGTTAATGGAATATTGTAAAAAGGAAATTAATAATTTGCTTGATAAACAAATTATTAGACCTTTCAAATGACCTTGGAGTTGCTTAGCCTTTTATGCCAATAATAGTGCTGAAAAAGAAAGAGGTGCCCCAAGACTAGCTATCAATTATAAGTCATTTAATAAAGTAATAAAATGAATTAGGTACCCAATGCCTAACAAACGTGACCTTCTTAAAAGAACATCTAAAACTAATATTTATAGTAAGTTTGATATGAAACCAGGATTTTGGCAAATACAAATTGAAAAAAAAGATAAATGTAAGACAACCTTCAATGTCTCTTTTGGACAATATGAATGGAATGTAATGCCATTCGGACTAAAAAATGCTCCGTCTGAATTTCAAAAATACCATGAATAATATATTCAATCAATATATTCATATTTCTATAGTGTAACGTCCCAATTTCTCAGGTCATGATGGCACCTACTTTATCCCACCAGTAGGTTAGCCAAGCCATAGCCCAAAATGATGAGTAATGAGCTAACGACCAGAAAATATATGAAAACCAAGATTAAATCAATGATAACAACAAAAGACACAGAAGAAGGAAGATATACATACATAACATAGAGTACAAGAGAGGGAAGAGGACAAAATGTACAAAATGAATCCCCATCAAGACCTGGTAAGGTTGATACAATAGCCTCTATAACCAAAAATAAGAGTACTAGACAGTATCCAAAATATACATATATACATAGTAGTCTCAGAAAAACAAAAAGACTGTAACTGAACATATGGAGGAGGATCAGCTCCAGACACTAGAAAACACACCTCATCTCCAAATCAGTAGCAGGGCTTGAGAATAAAGTCAACGCAGGTGGCTCGTACTTAGATCCCCATCAGGGAAAAGATGTAAAAGTGCAGTATGAGTACTAAAGCAATGGGTACTCAGTAGGAATCATCAGTCGATTGAGTTCAAATATAGTAAAAGTATAAATTAAAGTATGAGGGTATAGGCTAAGTCAATAGTAAAAAGGGGGTGGAATACAAATATCTACTATACCAAGCAAGTACAATAAAGGAAATAAATAACTCGAATATATGAAAAATGAACTAACTACAACCTAATTGGGCTCCTATAAGCCCATAAGGCACACACAAGAAGACAATTAACCCTACTGAGCCCCCATAAGTCGGCTGGTGAAAACAGGAAGAGCTAAGGTAATAAGCATAAATATCCACTAACTGAACCGATCTCTAACTTTTTGATCCCAAATCCATGATGAAAAATCTAGGTAGGTACTAGGCTTGGACCGGAATTAATGGATAGTAACCAGAGGCCTGACACCGGGCTCAAACCAGAAATAGCGGATAATAACAAAAGGCCACATGATCCACGTACAACAAAACCAAGTATAACAGACAGAACTCCTCGTAACAACCATAATCCACACCAGAACATCCCATCCATAACCATAGATATATGATGGACGCAAACCAGAACTAATAGTAACCAAACCATAACCAAAAATAGATGATCCTGTAAAAACCCAACCCCGACTGTAAACTGATGCCAACTCATACGAAACTCATAAATAGTAACCATAATCATTATTGATGCCAGTATGATACCAGAACTCATAATAATAGCAATAACACATATGTTGGACTTAAATCAAAACTGAGATGCATTTATATATAAATATAAGCAGAACTAGCTAGCGGGAAGAAATTCAAGGGTTTCAAGCCTATATCCAAACCATAAAGTCATAAATAATTCTTGGGTGGTTAAGTCTACTAAGTCAAGGCGGGTCCGATTTACTAGGTCAAGAGGTGCGGTCCATGGCCAGTTATTACTCTATAATATAATCCAAGTTGCCTCAAGACCCTTTGCTAGGAGTTAAGGGATATACAAGAAGCAATACATTTTTGAAAACACCTTGAGGCCATTAAAAGAGTGTTATGTGTTGGTTATTGCATCCAAGAAGGATCAAGGGGCATTAGAGATGTCGTGGGGAAGTAAAGAAGAGTTAGATCATGATCTGGAGACACATGTGAGCTCACCTACACCCGAAACTCCCTACATGCATGTGCACATGGGAGGTCATTTTACACCAATGGAATCTTCGCACTGAGATGCTCCATCACATGTCCATGTGTCTGGGTATATGGGCCTATGTGGCCAACTGGTTCTTTTTTACTAAAAATATGTCTCTTTTTGGCCCATATTTGTAATAAATAGTCCATGGCTATAAATAGTAGTATTCTTATTCATTTTCCTTAGTTTTTTTTGAATTATGATGAAATATACACTTGTGAGTGTGAGAGGTAGGATTAGCTTATTTTGAACAATCATTTGGAAACGTTGGTTACGTGGGAGATTCATTCCCTCGTGGTCTACGTAGGAGTTTGATGCTTATAATGAATTTGGAATTGAGGCCTTAGGGTTTGACATACCCTTAGGTTGCTTTTCCTTTCATTGTTGGTGTCAATCAATTTGCTTATCTATCTTTTTTTTCCTTTTTAATTCCTTATTTATCTTCATTTTTGTATCTTGTTCTTCTTTACATAGTTTTGTCATTATCATTTGGTATCAGAGACGAGTTTAGAATTTTTCCCACAATTCTAGACTTGGATTGTGATATTGAAATCGAAAATTAAAAAAAAAAATAAGAAAATTCATTTTTTCCCAAAACCCCCAAAATATTTTTGTGTTTTTTAGTCCTTTTTAGTAGTTTCTATACTAGATTAGCTTCATCTAGTATTATTTAGGTTGGATCTTGAGTTTTTGGTGTGTTTGGAGAAGATTTGAACAAACCCCATTAATGTGTTCTTGAGCTTGAAGAAAAGGTGAGGTGGGTTTTCAGATCTCAAAATTTTGGTATGATTTTGAGCTCTAAAAATTGTTGGAAAGTGTTCTCCATGTTAAAGGGAACATAAATATGAAATTTGGTGAAATTCCGGGTAAAAATGAGTTAGTTTGGAAATTTTGAGTTCTTGAAGAAATTCATATCTTCAAGAAGAAGATTCATCAAAAAGTTTTTGTTAGATCCAAAAAAAAAAGGCCAAAAGAAGAAATAAAAAGTGTTAGTACCAAAGAATATTTCAAAAGGAGAAGGTACTAGGAAAGAGAGTACAAGAGGGCCCACAAGAAGGCTTGAATTTTGAAGTTTCCTGCTTGTCTGCCCGGGGCATCTATGCCTTTATCTGAGCCAGCAGGTGAGCCATCTGCAGCCGCAGGTCAGCTTAGTAGGTCACTTCCTAGCTCATTGGTTGTGATCTGCGAATCCCACCTGCAAGGGAAGGTCACCATCTCGTACAATGCGTTTCAACAACTCCAAACCCAATATTGATTATGTTCCAACTTAGTAAATCCAATTTTTGATTCCTAGTTTCATTTTTTGATTCCTAAACTAATTAACAACTAGTATTTGATCTACTTTGTTGGTTGATTAGTTTTAGAGTCTGTTCTTTCTTCATCCCTTTTCTTTTGTGCTTTTCTCATTTTATTTGTTGTTATTTCTTGGTTAAAGTCTATGTTTGTTTGTTTGAGTCATCTATTCTTCTTCAAACAAGAATCCATTCTGTCCATGAGCAACAATTGACACCACATCTTCTATTGTAGTAGAAACGATCTTTCAATGCAAGCGACTCCTATTGTAAGGAAAACAAAGGTGTGTAAAAAGATTGTGAGGTTGATTTATTAACGCTAACTTATTTGTTGTTTTTGTTTTGTGTTTCTTCTTGTTAGGTACCATGATCAAGGAAGGTGAAATACCTAATTCCACCATTCAAATGACTTTGGCTTCCATCCTGGAGAAGCTTAATGCTATGGATAGCCAATTGGGATCGATGGATAACATATTAGGGTCAATAAATATAGGGGTTTCCCACTTGAAAGAACATCAAAACCCCCACCCTTTCTACAACTTATCAAAATAACCGAAATCCCATTTGTCCACAAAAGCAAAATACTCCACCCCAAGTACCAATTAACCAAAATCAACTTGTTCAAGTCGAGGGAGTAAAGAAAGGTGAATTAAAGGAGGAGGACAAGGGACACCTAGATGTGGAACCTGTCAACCCCAAACCTCTGTTACATGCTAACCATGGTACTAGCATTATGTACCAATACTTCTCTTTTGCAGGTTCATGAGCAAGTTCTCCCAATGGAGGTTCCAAAGAAAATCCCTCTTGAGAATAGGCTTGAAGGCCTAGATGAGTTCTTATCTAAGGAATTTGATGTTGATGAAGGGAGGTTTCTAAATCAACTCCTAAGGAATAATGGATACTTGATGACAAGGGGTGAAGTATATAGCCCTATGGATCAAAAGAAGAAGTTACTTACCAAGGAAACTCCTACAAAGAATCAAGAGGACCAAGCATGGTAATAGTTGATGCATAAAAGGGAAGGTCCGGGTGATGCATGTATGGAGGACAAGAGAGAAAGCTCAAGGCCTTGTTCCCAAGGTATGTACCTAGCCCCTCTTATTCCAAGTAGTCCTTGGAGTCATGATGTCATTTTCCCTTTGGTAGGTAAATTCTTAAAGTTGTATGACTTCATGTCCTACCAAGAGAGTGTCAATATCTCCCAAACCTTTTCATGGTTTGTGGTAACTATGCATAAATTATGTTGGCTTTGCAATCCAAATGCCTAATCTATTGGTTGCCTTAAGAAGAGTCCTTGGCGTATAATTGAAGTCTAACTCTTATTTCATAATCCTTGTCACACTTATTTGGTTGGAAAAGTTGAAGTGATGGGAAGGACTCTTAGGAGTATTCTAAAGTTTGTGAATAAGTAGAACCCAACCTCTTAGGTATGATATGTGTTAAAAGAAAGGTTAACCAATAGTTCCTTCCATCTCCACAGTAGCATAGCTCCATTTCTCTTTTACTTGTTAGCATTTGATGAACCTTCTCTAATAGGTTCTATATGTTTGAAATTCCATTTTTATTCTTTGTGTCTTACTACCCTTGAGAACATCTTAGATGAGAATAGTGTCCTTAGCATCTTTCTTTATTACCTTTTTGCATATGATGTTATTTATGGCCATGTTGAATCTAAATCTTATGTGAGTATGAATTGCTTAGAAAGGAAGAGTAAAATGTACTTAAATGCTTTGACTCCATCATTGTGTGCATTGTTTGCTAAATCACTTGAGCCTAGTGGCATTCTTGTCGATGGATTTTTAAACAATCGGTGGCACCACATTTGGTGTGATCTCTTAGGGAAATAATGGAACAATTGTGTCTTATGGCTCCTAAAATGAATGTGATCTTACCTTGTGGATTTGTTGATGCCATTATGACCTTTGTGGTTTCCTTATTTCTTGGTATTTCCAATAGTCGGTTCCCTTGTACCCTTTTTAATAGATTTGTCATGTAAAACACAAAGGATCATTGGTTATATTTTAAATGTGTGCAACCTTGGCATGGTGATAGGATTGATTTTACTAACACTAACCCTTATGCCTCAAAGATATTGTTGTTGCTTTTTTTCCTACGGTTTTGCAAGGTTTGGATTCTAGGTCGAATCCTTTTCAAGAAGGAGAGGATGATATAATCCAAGTTGCCTCAAGAACCTTTACTAGGAGTCAAGGGATATGTATGAAGCAAGACGTGTTTGAAACCACCTTGAGGCCATTGAAGGAGTGTTATGTGTTGGTGATTGCATCCAAGAAGGATCAAAGGGCATTAGAGAGGTCGTGGGGATGCAAGAGGAGCTAGAAGATGATCTGCAGCCATATGTGAGCTCAGTTACGCCGAAACCTCCTGACATGCATGCGCCATGGGAGGGCATGTCAAACCAGTGGAATCTTCTCACTGAGATGCGCTAGTACATGGCCATGTGCGTGGGTATATGGGCCTATACGGCCGGCTGCTCCCTTTTACTGAAAATGGGTCACTTTTGGGCCCATATTTGTAATAAATAGCCCATGGCTATAAATAGTAGTATTCTCCTTCAATTTCCTTAGATTTTGTTGAATTATGATGAAATATACACTTGAGAGTATGAGAGCTAGGAGTAGATTATTTTGAACAATCGTATGGAAATGTTGGTTACGTGGGAGATTGATTCCCTCATGGTCTACGTAGGAGTTTGGTACTTATAGTGAATTTTGAATTGAGTTCTTAGGGTTTGACATACCCTTAGGTTGCTTTTCCTTTCATTATTTGTGTCAATCTATTTGGTTATCTATCTATCTTTTCCTTTTTAATTCCTTGTCTATCTTCATTTTCGTATCTTGTTCTTCTTTTCTTCTCTTAACCAAATGATGTAGACCAAACTATGAAATGAAGAACAAGATACGAAAATGAAGATAGGCAAGGAATTAAAAAGGAAAAGAGAGATAGATAACCAAATGGATTGACACAAACAATGAAAGGAAAAGCAACCTAAGGGTATGTCAAACCCTAAGACCTCAATTCCAAATTCACTATAAGTACCAATATTCTACGTAGACCATGAGGGAATCAATCTCCCACGTAACCAATGTTTCCATATAATTGTTCAAACCAAAGTAATCCTAGCTCTTACACTATCAGGTGTATATTTCATCATAATTCAACAAAAACTAAGGAAAATGAAGGAGAATAGTATGATTTATAGCCATGGGCTATTTATTAAAAATATGGGCCTAAAAGTGACCCATTTTTTGCAAAAGGGAGCAAACTGGCCGCACAAGCCCATATGCCCACGCACATGGCCATGTGTTGGCACATCTCAGTAAGTAGATGCCACTGGTGTGGTATGCCCTCCTATGTGTGCATGCATGTCAGGAGATGCGGGCGCAGGTGAGCTCACATGTGGCTCCAGATCTTCTTTTAACCCCTCTTTGCGTCCCTACAACCTCTCCAATGCCCCTTGATCCTTCTTGGATGCAATCACCAACACATAATACTCCTTCACTCGCAGCAAGGTGGTTTCAAACATGTCTGGCTTTATGTATATCCCTTGACTCCTAGTAGAAGTTCTTGAGGAAACTTGGATTGTATCACTCTACCTAGGGAAAAGAAGATAAACAGGCCAAAAATCAAGTCTAAGTCAAATCCAACACAAGGTAATAGCCTAAAGTAGTATCTAGAAATCCAACAAATCTTACAAGAGCTTTATATCAAATATACTCTCTAAAATGGGTTGTGTGGCCCACTATAATGTTGCGATAACCAAACCTAGGTCAGAACCAACCCGAGTCTAGTCTAAGGCTTCCCATTACCATCTCAAGGTACTAGTAGCAATAATCCTAGTCCTAAATAATGATAGTACACTATGCTATGGGAGAACGGGCCCAAAATCTAAAACAAAGGGCCCTAACCGGCTAAATAAGGCATTAAATGCAAAATAGATAAACGGGCTAAAACTACCTGCCCAAAACTAGCACAATAGTAGGCTACTACCATAATTAAGCTCAATCTAAAAAGAGAGTAAACCTAGCCTACCTGGACGCCACCAAACGCTCGCTGAATCCTCTACACTGGAACTTTCCCCATCCGAGAGGCCTCCGAGAGATGCCATACTATCAAAAAAATGATCCATGCATCAAGAAGAGAAAAGGCTACCCATATTGCATATACACGCTCTGGGTCAGAAATCTGACTAAAAATCCCACATGGGGCTCACTTGCAGAATCACAAAATAGATACCGTCAAAGCATCCCACTCAGCTCAAGGATCAATTGCCACATCAATTTAACTAAATTCTAGCTCAACCAGTCGCAAAATCAGTCTCAAAGAATTTGGGGAAATAAGGAATAAACTACTAATTTAAGCAAAAATTAAAGCTATTACTTACGAGTTAACGAGGCTAAAACACTCGCAATCACTTTCCCCATCTGAAACCAATTTCAAACACTCGATTCCTACATAATTTTAGAGAATATAAAGTCTACAATGGTGATTTATAATTAGAGATACAAGATGAAAATGAAGGAGGGTGATATATATATAACACCTGCGAGGGCCGCTTTAGTGGCTAAATAACCACTAAAGCGGTCACCGCTAAAGTTCCCAAGGCTAGCTTAAGTGACCAAGCCTTTGCTGGCAAGGGCCCACTAAAATGGTCCAGATCCACTAAAGTAGCTGTCGCCTAAAGTGGTTTCTTGGCCGCTTAAACAGCTGCACCAGATACTTGGCATCAGCCAAGTTCAATATCCCGATGAACTCCGATCGAATGCACGAAATTGTTTCATAATCTTGTACTCACAAACCAACTATGCTAACCCACTAAATTTGACATTACAAACTCAGTGGAGCCATCAAAATTTCCAACCCAGATCATTTCGGTAAAAAGTGAGCCCCACACCTCAAAGGGCAATTTTAACCAAATTCCACCTAATAGCCCAAAATGAGTCTGGAAGCCTCGAGACCCGAACTAAGGATCTTCCTAGCCTAAAGTCAATATTTCGAACCTGATGAGACAATCAGAAATGGCATCCAATGCCATCAACATAAAGCTTTTTCCCAAGACCCATTTCTTAACTACAAAAACTCCAAAATAAGATAATGGCTCTAAAAACCAAACAAGTTGCCCGGTAACTGAACTGTCAGTCCCAACAAGTCATAAATAACCTGGGGAAGCTATAGGAAAGCTCTAAATACAGTAAAAGCACAAAAACATAGGAAATGACCTAGAGGGTCATTACAACATCCACTACTAAAATGACTTCCATCCACGAAAGTAAAGGATCAAAATGTACCTAAAGGCTCAAACAGGTAGGGATACTGGGTTCGCATATAACGCTCGATCTCTCAGGTAGACTTTTGGACTGTATAGTGTTACCATTAAAACTTAACCACAGGAATGTCTCTAAAGCACAAACGCCTGACATCTCTGGAAAAAATAGACACAAGCTCCTCTGTAAAGATCAACCTCTCATCCAACTGAATCGAGTCCCACCAAAGCACGTGGGACTCATCAGGAGTTTAGCGCTGCAATATAGATACGTGAGAATTAGGATAGATGGCTGGAAGGCTGGAGTCAAATCAAACTCATAGGCTACCTGCCCAACTATCCATAGGATCTTAGATGGTCCAATATACCTGGGGTAGAGCTTGCCCCTCCTTTCAAACCTCATCATACCCTTGATGGGCGATACTTGCAGAAAGACCCAGTCACCAACTATGAATCTCAAGACACAAAGTGTATGGTCAGTATAACTCTTCTATCTGCTCTGAACTTCCCGTAGCCTACCCTGAATCACCTGAACCTGGTCCAAAGACTCACGAAGCATATATGTACCATAGGTCTTAACCTTAGAAGTCTCAAACTAACCAAATGGAGACTAATAACACTTAACATACAACACCTAGAATGGTGCCATCTGAATACTCAAACGGTAGCTGTTATTATACGTAAACTCTGCCAAAGTAACAAACTGGTACCATTGACATCCAAAATCCAACACACAAGCACGGAGCATATCCTCAAAAACCTGAATAGTCCACTCCGACTGCCTGTTAGTCTGAAGATGAAAGGCGGTGTTAAGGTCAACTAGGGTACCCAACCCCTCTTGAAATATCCTCCATAAGCTAGAAGTGAACTGAGAGCCTTGATTTAAAATAATAGACATAGGTACCCTATGAAGGAAAATCACCTCTCGAATATAGATACAGGCCAACCTTTCAACACTAAAGGAAGTCTGAACAGGGATAAAATAGGAGGACTTGGTCAATCAATCCACGATGACCCAAATGCTATCAAAACTACAAGAAGTGTGAGGCAAACCACCTAAGAAGTCCATAGTGACCCACTCCCATTTCCACTCAGGAATGGGTAGCCTCCGAAGAAATCCACCATGTCCCTGATGCTCAGCCTTCACCTGCTGACAACATAGGCACCGACCCACAAACTCAACTATATCTCTCCATATACCACACCACTAGTAATGCTACCTTAAATCCCTATACATCTTAGTTGTCTCGAGGTGAATTAAATATCTGGAGCTATGAGCCTCTAGAAGTATCATTGAATCAAACCTCCAACCCTCAAAACATAAATACGGTCATCAAATCTCAAAACACCCTCAGAATCTAAGGTATCCCTCCTAGACTCATCCTTAAACATCTGACCTAGAATACTATAAATCCCGTCATTCTCAAACTGACGACCCCAAATCTACTTCAATATGGTAGATCTGGCCTCAACAATAGAAAGAATGCTCCTAGGGTAAAAAATATCAAGACAACCCATCATGTTGGATAAAGACTAGCTATCCAAAGCCAACAACTGCTGCAAAACTAAAATGAAGGCCAAGCTACCCAGACTCACGGCTTTCAGGCTCAAGGCATTCGCTACCATATTCATCTTGCCTAGATGGTATATAATAGAGATATCATAGTCCTTTAGAAACTCTATCCATCTATGTTGTCTCAAATTAAGCTCCCTCTGAGGGATAATGTACTGAATACTATGGTGGTCAGTGAAGATTTCACAACAAACATCATACAAGTAATGCCTCCAAATCTTAAGTGCAAAACCTACTACAGCCAACTCTAAATCATGAGTGGGACAGTTGCACTTGTGCACCTTTAGCTGCCTCAATGCATATGTAATAGCACGGCCTCGCTGTATTAGTACACACCCCAAACCAATAACAGAAGCATCAGAATAAATGGTAAACCCCTCACACTCAACTAGAAAAGTCAAAATAGGAGCTAAAGTGAGCAAGTCCTTGAGCTTCAAAAAGTTCACCTCACAACTTATGGACCACTTAAACAGAATCTCCTTCCTAGTCAATTTGGTCATAGGTGCTGCAATAGAAGCAAATATCTCAACAAACCACCTGTAGTATCCTGCTAACCCAATGAAACTAAGAACTTCAGTAGGAGATATAGGACTAGCCCAATCATGAATAGTATCAATCTTTGTTAGGTCTACCATAATACCATCCTTAGACACCATGTGCCCCATGAAAGGTACAGACTCAAGCCAGAATTCACGCTTTGAGAATTTGGCATAAAGCCTATGATCTCTCAAAGCGTGGAGCACAGTCCTTAAATGATGCTCACGCTTCTCCCTACCCCTCAAATATACTAATATGTCATCAATGAAAACAATCACAAAGAAATCCAAATAAGGTCTAAAAATATGGTTCATTAAGTCTATAAATATTGTCAGGGCATTAGTCAACCCAAAAGACATCACCAGGAACTCATAATGGTCGTAACGAGTCCTGGAGGATGTCTTAGGGATGTCCTCAGCCCTTATCTTAAACTGATGGTAACTAGACCTCAAATCAATCTTAGAAAACACTGGTGCACCCTGATGATGGTCAAATAAATCATCGATACGAGGCATATGATACTTATTCTTCATTTTCACCTTATTCAGCTGCATGTAGTTGATACTCATATGCATATAACTATCCATTTTCTTTACTAACATAACTGGAGAACCCCCAAGGCAATACACTTGGTCTGATGAAACCCTTACCTAAAAGATCCCGCAGCTGAATATTTTGATACTTTAGCTCCATAGGAGCCATACAATAAGGGGCCATAGAAATAGGTTAGGTGCTCGATTCAAGGTCACTAGAAAACTCTATGTCACACTTAGGAGGAAAGACAAGTAGGTTGGTAGGAAAAATATTAGGAAAATCATGAACAACAAGAACAGAGTCAAGCGAAGAAAACTCAATACTAACATCCCAAACAAAATCAAGGAATGAATCATAACCCCTCGATACCAGTCTTCTAGCCTGAATATAAGAAATAATCCCTGGTGATGCACAACTAAAAGAACCCTACCACACAATTGGGGGTATGCCATGCATGGCTAAGGTAATGGTTTTGGCAAAGCAATCCAAGATCTCATAGTAGGGGAATAACTAGTACATGCCCAAAACCAAATCAAAATCCCCATATCTAAAACAATGAGATCAACCTGAGTGTCAAACTCTCAAACAGTCATCAAACATGATCTATATACCTAATCCACTACTAAAGAATCACCCACAGGGGTAGCTATATGTAATTTTACAAATAATGACTCCGAAGACAAACCAAAATGCGGTGTATAATAAGCAAAAATATACAAATATGTGGAGCGGGGATCAAATAAAGCAAAAGCTGGCTAATAGAATATTGAAATCATACCAGTATTCACAACATCCAAAGCCTTAGCCGATGACCTACCAGGAACAACATATAAATGGTTTTTCCCACTACCATACTTGGTGCCTACCCGACCATCTGTCCTACATACCTAAGGACCACCCCTGGAACCTTAGGGACTACCCCTACAACCCTAAACACCATCCCTAACTGGCATCAGCACTGATCTGATTGGCTGAGCACTCTAAAATGAAGGTTCAACATCCCCCATTAGGGACACTCTTGAGAGAAATGACCAATAACCCCACATTCATAACAATCTTCAGGCTCTCTGCTCTATCTAGAAGATTTGACTAATCAAGAATAGCCACCTTAGCCTAATTACCCTAATTGAATACCCCTTACTGGCTGAATACTGCTCTGACCTCCTGAACTAACATAATTAGGCTAACCCCCACTTGAGATCTGAAGTGCTACCTAAATAGGCCTACTAGGGTGACTGTGGTACTGATAAGGCTAATATTGGGGGTACCTACCCTAAAATCCTCAGCTTTTGAACTGTGAGACGATGTGGCTCCTACTATAACTACCCTAATAACGAAATCTCTTAAAGCTGTTGTAACAACCCTAACTATCATTATGTGTAAAAATACCCCAAGAATGATTTTTAACGAATAATGGGCTCCAAACGGACCCAGGGAAAAAATAAATTGAGAAGGAAAATTGGGGACTAAGGGAATTGGGCTAAGAAGCCCAATAATGTACTAGGCCAACCTACCAATAACTATTGCAGTGGTCGATTAACCCAATAAAAATTTTGCTACAGCAGTAGTAGGCAGTAACCAAATTGAGGGATTTTTAAAAACCCTACTCCTCTAACCATGAGATTTCAAAGACTAAGGTTCATGAGAGCTATTACGAGGCCCACCCGAAGGGTACTTGATATGGGAATACACCTAGCACATGTGGGATAGCCCACTCCTCTCCATAGCAGTATGTTTAGCCTGAGAGGTAAGCTAAGGTTTATTTTTGAAGTAATTAGACTTGGGCTAGATGTAATTAACATTAATAATAATGTCAAGAGTATAAAAGGAAGTTGAATGAGAGAGTGTGAATGGTAAAATAAGAAATTTAAGGTGACTCGACTAAACTATAAATGTTATAAATGTATGAATCACATTAAGGGAACTTGCATAATCTAATGTCTTGATAGTCATGATTGATGTTTTCTAGCATGTAGAAGATGAAATAGTGAGTAAGAAGGTATTGTGATTAGTCTATTTTTAGTGTTGGTATTTCTTGTCATATTTTCGTGATCAATTCTTTGCCAAGTTTAGAAGGTAAGGTGAAAATCTTGAGATTGGGGTACGGTTAGAGGGAAAGTGCATAATGATGTGAACTTGAGTGATGGAAACCCCATGAAGGTGTTTGGTAAGTTGTGATTGTGATATATATGTGAGGATTAATGTCACTAAATTAATGAGTTAGACGGTTGATGTAACTGTAGACTGAATTGACCCGTGTTGGGTTGTGGACTGACATTGTGATTATCTTTTGTATGAATTATGATTTATTAATTTCATGTACACATTCATATGAATTGGGAGCATATGTTATGATATGGGTTGGGTACCATACCGGTACAGATATGATATGGGTCAGGAACCACGCTGGTACTTTGTGATATTATTGGTGATGAGCTGGGGAGGGATAAGGAGAGATGATGCACACATCTTGTATACATGCATTCTCGCATATATTTTGAATGTATTACTATTTTATTATGCTTTCATACATGTTCTTGTTATGGTAAGTGGTGAAATATAGTACGAAGGTACGTTAGGTCCCTAGGTGGGATGATTTGGGAATGAGATTCCATGGTCTCCCTGAGAGGATTGGTTGCAGTAAAATATGATTCGTAGGATGTAGAATTTTAGGGTATGTGGTGTTGTGGTGTCTGTAATAGTGAGTACTGAGGGCCTTGAGTGGATGTAGACTATGGAATTATATGTAGTATAAGAATGGGTCAGTATTGGAGGGAGAGGTATAGGTTGGAATAGGTTGTCAGAGGACAAAGATATATGAAAATATTAAATGACAGAGCAGGTCACAGAGATGCTAAGTGTAGGTAATAGAAATGCAAAGTACAGGTCACCAAGATACTAAGTGTAGGTCACAGAGATGCTAAATGTGGGGTAATAGGAGTTGTTTAATTGGGGTTTCAAAACCGAATCTTTATTTGATGTTGTTATTTCTCCCTAGTTATTATTGATGTTATTTGTTTCTAACCCTGGTTGGCTAATGAATATTACTAGTATGTGTGGTTATACTGATGCTACGCTTACTATATCTCTAATAAGGAGTATAGCCATGGTGCTGGTTAGTTGGAGTTTCTATAGCAGCGATTCTGATCACGCAGCAATAGCTCCTGCCTTATCTACTATGCATAGATGTTGTGTCATGGATGCCCCTACTTCTTGTCTAGTGCTCTTGTACTGGTTTAGGCTAGGTTTTGGGGAGTCAGTTGTAGTTATTTTCCATATTTACTTTTCATATTTGATTTATTAAAACACGTTTGGAAAGAATTAGTTAAATAATACTATTTTAACTGGGATTTGTTATTCATATAGTGAACATTAAATTGACTAAGACTATATCATAGTAACTTCTGCATTGGTTGAATCATATGATATTTAGGGTTCTCTTATCTAGGGTAGGTGTAGGTAGGTGCCCGACACGATCTAGTGGGTTAGGTCATGACAAATATGGTATTAGAGCATAGGTTACCGGTCTCCCAGTACAAGAGAAAATGTCGAGTAGACTCCTACAAATTTGTGTGTTGACGTCCACATCAAATCTATAGGAAGCTACAAGGCATCTAGGAATTTCTCTCACTTTCTTCTTTCCTATCGTGCCTTTTTCAATATCCTATCCCTGGGATGAGTTCAATTGGTATAAAGTCAATTCTAATCGGTATTTCAATCATCACAATTGGGACTAGTTTGTCCCAATTGGTATCTCTTAACATGGAAAGGTTGGGGAAAAGATGCTCAACCGATAGTGATTAACAAGAAACATAAGAGTGAACAGTTATGCTTTGTTGGACATGGTGTTAAGTATTTGTAATGAAGCAATAATATGTTGAAATGTGCTATGTGTATTATTATTGATGGTAGTATACGATAACTACTTTGTGACATTTAAACTCTCGAATATGATTGTTGAGTGTGTGTGGTTTGATGGTGTGTAGCCAAGCAGACTCGTGGACGTAAGGATCAGGTGTGATCTCGAGAGTGCCTTCATTTCCTTGACTTGAGCTATAACTCATCTCTTCGTTATTTGGAGTACTACTTGGCTTCTTTCCGATCCCATGCGAACCACCCAAGTGCCTGACTATTGGTGGAGCACTTTTAAGGATAGTAAATTGAGTAAGTAAGAAAGTTGATGAAAGTGTAATGCTATCTAATTTCGTGGATGGAAAATTGTGTTTATTGTGGTTCAGGGGTAATAGAGTTGCAATTTCTAACTGCATGAAGTATAAAAATAAAATATTACATTACTTGAGCATGCATAAAAAGAGTTTTGTGTAGAAAAGAACCTGAAACTGGGTAAGAGAAAAAATCAAGGCAAAGTTATTGGAGGCTACCACTGCAGCGGTAAAATTAACCACTGCAACGGCTCTAGGCAGAATCCTTCCAGGCATCTCCCCTGTTTTTACAATCTATAATTGTTGTGAAGCAACCCTATTTTCAAAGCAATAAAGTTATAAAAATCTATCCAACACGCAATATAAGGCAAGATGATTATTATTAAGGGGGGGTGGGGGGGAGGAAAAATGTCTTAAAAGTATGAAAAAAAAGACAATAATTGTTTGTTACATGCCCCAAATGGGAGAAACCCAAATCAAAATTGTAAAGTGGAACCAAGGGGGAGTGAAGGGGAACAGCTAACTGGTGGAGTCATCTCTAAGTCCTGCGACATCCAAGCTCTCCTCATATATACCACCGATGAAGGAGAACTCTTCGTCGTCCTCCATGGTCAATTATGGGAGCTCTCTATCTGGTAGGGTACAAGAGAACATGACCTTCACAACCTTCTACATCCTAACCAACATATGGCCCTTGGAGTGACATTTCTCCTTTTCCTCATCAAGCTCTCTTTTGAGTTAAGCATAGGCTCAGGCCGGGTCCATCGGGGTAGCAGAGCTCAAAAGAGCCAACCTCAGTTGGGAAATCTAATTCCTCTCTATATATCCTCATATGGCAGCAAGGCTAGCCAGCTAGTCGCTAGGAAGAGTAGCTGTTCATGAATAAGGGATATCTCCACTCCCACCAGCTCTACTACTCTCACCCTCCTCTATTATCTTCCTCTTCTTCTTACCTCCATCTTGGGTACTCCTTTTTCTCAGAGGGTTATACAGCATGTCGCACTCCTCCCAGGTATTATGGTCCTCTATGGGGACATCAATCTTTTTGTACAACTTCTTAAATAGGGAAGGCAAGAATAAATCCCTTGGTGACCTCTCCCTGGCATAGAAGTGTTACCACCCGTCCATGATCTGTGCTCCTATATTCATCTTGACCCCCTCCATGATGCACGCCACTACCATAGCTCGGTGGAACACCACATCCGTAAGATTATGCACTCTTGCTCCCCCTTTGATTAGACCACTTCACCTCATTGGCCTTACCATCTGGTGCTAAATACCAAGATGCCCACCTTAAGTTGGACTCCCGAATATTTTCCTTGAAGGCTGTATTGGAGGGGTTGGGAACCCCTTAGACCTCTTTGATAGTGGTGGAATCCACTGGTATATTCTTCCACAAAATACTGATAGTAGGAAAGGGTACTACCCACTCTACCATCGGGAGTACAACATAGAACTGATAGACCCAAGCCAGGTTATAGTCGGGAACTGGCTCAGTCAGCATCTCCTAACCAATAACCTTCATCTAATCACAGAAATCAAGCAACCCATCCTCCAATTCATCTATCACAAAGTCCCTCTCATGGACGAAGCTTTTACTGTATCACCCCTCCTCAAATCTTGTACTGCTGTCATTGTCAGGAAATCGGTGGTAGGTGGGATGTTGGTCCATTATGATCCTGTAAATACCACAAAAATAATTAAAACTATATTAAAATATCAAGGGAGGGAATAAAAATTTAAAATTTTTAGAAAGTGCAAGAACTTCTTGTCTTGTGCTCTTGTACCGGTATAGGCTAGGTTCTGGGGAGTCACTTATAGTTATTTTCAACATTTACTTTTCCTATTTGATGTATTAAAACATGGTTGGAAAAAATTCAGTGAATAATAGTATTTCAACTTTGATTTGTTATCTATATGGTGAACATTAAATTGACTATGAGTATATTGTAGTAACTTCCGCATTGGTTGAACCATGGGATATTCAGGGTTCTATTATCTGGGTAGGTGTTGGTAGGTGCCTAGCATGATCCGGTGGATTGGTTCATGACAGTTTCCCCTTTGGGCCTCACAATCCATCTCCTCTAAAGTATATACATGATCATCAATCTCAGTAAATGTCTTTCTCGAAGTCACCAAACTCTGAGTATCCCTACGAAGTGGTAAATTCAACCCTCTGATGAAATATCAGATCCTCTCATACTCTGTAGGTAAAATCATGGTGGCATGCCAATCTAGCTCAATCCAGAAAACTCATCTCTAAGGCGGTCGCGCATGCTGCGAGGCATGTACTTCTCTAAGAAAGCCTCAGAGAATTAAGCCCAAGTCACAGGACGAGATCCAGCTGGCCTGGAATCAAGATAACCTCTCCACCACTGTTTCGCTACCTTGTCATGACTATATGTAGTATAATCCACTTTGTGCGACACAACTAAACCCAAATTACGTAGCCTCTCCTCACAACTAGTAAGGAACTAAGAAGCATCCTCTCCTGGGGTCCCGAAAAACCTGGGTGGAGTCAATCTCAAAAAATTTCCCAACATCATATGCTCATCTGCAGTCATAATTTGTTGGGCTACTACCAGCTGTGGAACTACCGGTACTAGCGGAGCTTCAGCTCTAGGAGCCACAACTGCAGGTTGTGCCCCTAAACCAATGCCATCCTAAGATGTTGTCTGAGCCCATCTGTCGGTGGACCACCAACTAACCCTAATAACTGAACCAATGTATCTCTGAGAACTGTGGAAGGTATAAACCCGAGTGGGGCCTAGGCTGTCCCCTGGCGCACCAATTATTGCGTCAGCAAAATCTACTTGGGATTGATTTGGAATCTTATGCTAGCAAATGAACTATGCTGCCCTAAAAAATTCAAACATTTTGGACTCAACAGCGCCATCAAAATTTCCAACCAAGGTTATTTCAACAAAAAGTGTTTCCCACACCCCAAGGGGTCATTTTAACCAAATTTCACTAAATAGCCCCAAACGAGTTTGGAAGCATCGAGACTTGGACTAAGGGTCCTCCTACCCTAAAATTCATATTCTGGAGTTGATGACACTGTGAAAAATAATATCCAAGGCTGTTTACCTAAGGTTTTGGCCCGAGACCCATTTCTTAACTTTAAAAGTTCCAAAATAGGGAAATGCTCTAAAAACCAAATGAACTGTCCGATAACCAAACTGTCAGTCCCAGTAAGTCATAAATAACCTGAGGAAGCTGTAGGAAAGCTCTAAATGCAGTAAAAGTATGAAAACACAAAAAAATGACCTGGAGGGTTATTACATATAGTATATATAGATGATGTTTTAATATATTCAGAAGATATTGACTAACACTTTAAACATCTGCAAACATTTTTAAAGGTTGTTAAAAAATATGGATTAGTAGTGAGTGCTAAAATGAATAAATTATTTAAGACAACTATAAGATTTCTTGGCCATGATTTATATAAAGGAACTTATAAAACTATTTGTAGAGCCATAGAGTTCTCATCTAAGTTTCCAAATGAATTAATTGATAAAATTCAACTTCAAAGATTTTTAGAAAGTCTCATCTATGTTGCAAATTTTATTCCTAATATTAGACAGGTTTGTAAGCCTCTTTATCAGCGTCTTAGAAAGAATCTAGTACCATGGGGATTAGAGCATAATAATACTGTCCATAAAATTAAATCAATAGTTCAAATACTTCCATTTCTAGGAATACCACATACAGAGGCTCTTATGATTATAGAAACTGACACCTCAGACATAGAATATGGAGGCATCCTTAAATAGAAAATATATGTAGAGTTCGCGGAACAATTAGTGAGATTCACTCAGGAATCTGGAATGATACGCAAAAAAATGATGGTACTATAAAAAGGAAATTTCGTCTATAGTACTATGTATTAATAAATTTCAAGATGATTTAATAAACAAGGAATTTTTACTAAGAGTAGACTACAAAGCAGCCAAAGATGTTTTACAAAAGATGTTAAAAATTTGATTTCTAAACGAATATTTGCCAGATGGCAAGCTTTAATATCCAGCTTTGATTTTTAAATAGAATTTATAAAGGGAGAAAATAATTCTCTGATAGATTTTTTGACAAGAGAATTTCTACATGGAAATAATAAGACCCAAAACACCAGGAATAAGACATTTGAGGCCTCTATTTCAGCCCTTCCATCCTGAACAAGAGATGAAAAGACCCTTTAATGAAAAAGATAAAAAGTTGGAAAATTGATATTCAGTCCTGGAAGAATTTCATCTCTGCCAAAACGTACCATTCCCTTACCATTAAAAGAACCCATAACCAGTTTATCAAAATTACAACCACTTAAATAAATTTTTAAAGAAGACTCCTCTTCATCAGCAAATAAAAATATTTCCATCCAAACAAAGGATAGTTATGAGATGAAGCCGCCAGAGACATAATCACAAGCAGTCTCTCCAGCGACTCCAAAAAAGAAAGGAGGAAAAGGTATTCAAATTATAAGGTAATTTGAGATAACATTTTTGCAGGTACTGTCAATCATGGAACTTGATATAAGATATGAAGGTTTCAGAGTATCGAAAATATTAAAACCATGCTATACAAATTGAAATTATGTGGAGTCAGATAATCCCCTTAAAACCTAAAGGTATTATGATTTCATTTTAACATATACCGATTCAATGAATATTGAGCATAAGTTAGTAGATATAAATGATCACGAAAGTATTCAGTATTCAAAGTTCACAATTAAAAGGGTTTTAAGCCATTTTGAATGGTTTATAGATCATAAACATACCCCTATTCCCCTATCAAGAGCTTATTGACCCCAGACGAATAATTGGTATGATTATAAGGCGGTGTGGTACAATTTTATGTATGGCAGGCCCAACACTCATTCTTGATTCATAAAATATACTGAGCAGATAAAAAATGCAGTAATTTCCTAATGGTTTTATGAATGGTGGAGCCAATTTGGAGGAAATAAATAGGTATTATAAACACAATTTCAGATACAATTTGAAAAGTTCCAGGTAGAGCAGAATATCTCTACACTACAAGAAAATGTTAAATGATGTAAAAAATTTATTGCAAAAAGAATTTCATATATTATTTATTGGTTCTTTGATATTCATGAATTTGAAAGGATCAAATATTTAAGTAAGACCATCAAATATAAAGGTTGGACACCAACAGATAGGACAGCGACAAGTTAATCGTCACGGAAGAAATCCTACTTTTCCAAAGAATAATTAAAAAGAAGGCTCAAAGAAGCCTTATAGAGTCTCGATAAAGATACGAGCAAATATAGATAATGGAATTATTAAACACTGCATCCTCACATGCCAGTAAACCCAGCAATGGAGATATGATGGATCCACCGAGGATATCACATGCATACCTCCTCAATTAACAGAAAAGTGTCAGCATTCTTCCAACAATAAAAAGTTACTACTACAAAAGTGGGCCCCACAAGTAATTCACAAATAACTATGCAACTACAAGTTGAAGAAGTACAAATCTTCATGGCATAAAAGACAAAGGCACAGAAAACAATAAAACGCAAGAAGACAAAGTTATATTTTTAAGACAAGATGCGGAAAAAAAGGACCCATGTAAAATAAATCAGCTACTCATGGACACATGTAGAATAAATATTTAATCATCAACTACTCCTAGACAAGTGTAAAATAAATAACATGTATTAGTTCATGGATAGATGTAAAATAGATAGCATGTATTAGATATCTTAGTCAGCACTATAAGGCCTATTTAAGGCTTTCAACTTGTATCAGTATGGGCATTCGTAATTACCCGTACCTACTTCCAAACTGCCCATCTTTCCCATTTCCATGTTTCCATTGTTTACCTCAAATCAATAAAAGTTTTTGTAAGCATATTTCTCTACTTCTACATTACTTTCTCTTCATCTTGTTTGCAATTTTAACTTGTTTTTAAAATAAGTTTATAAGTACTTTACTTGTTTAAAGTTTTCTTGCTCATGTTTTTAGTTATTTTGCCACTATATTTTAGTTGTTTTTAGGATCCGTCTCCTTTCTTTTAATTGAGAAGGTATGCCTGTGCTATCCCTTGCAGATCCACCATATCTCCATTGCTTGATTCACTGTCATGTGAGGATGAAGTGTTCAATGACTCCACCTTATCATTATTGAGACTTGATAAATCTTCTTAAGGTCTTATTTTTAATTTCTCTTTAGAAAGGTTGGATTCCTTTCATGAGGAAAAACTTGATGATTGATTATGTATCCTTCAATTTTGATGGTCTTACTTAAATATTGATCCTTTTAAATTCATGAACATCAAAGGACCAATAAATAATATATGAAATTCTTTTTGCGGTAAAAAAAATATGCCATTTAATATTTTTTGGTAGTGTAGATACATTCTACTTTGCCTGAAACTTTTCAAACTGCGCCTAAAATTGTGTTGACAATACCTATTTATTTCCTCCAAATTGGCTCCACCATTCATAGAACCATCAGGGAATCACTACAGTTTTCATTTGCTCTGAATATTTAACAAACCATGAATAAGTGTTGGGTCTGACATACAAAAACTTATACCAAACTGCCTTATAACTATACCAATTATACATCTGGGGTCGATGAGCTCTTGATAGGGGAATGGGGGTATGTAGATGTTCTACAAACCATTCGAAAGGGATTAAAATTCTTTTAATATTGAACTTTGAGTACTGAATATTTTTGGGATCATTTATATCTGCTAATTTATGCTAGATTGCACTAAATTGGTATTTGTCAAAATAAACTCTTAATACCTTCGGGTTTTTAGGGGATCATCTATCTCCATATAATTTTGATTTGTATAACAGGGTTTTAACAATTTTGGTACTTCAAAACCTTCATATCTTTTATCAAGTACCATGATTGGCAGTATTTGCAAAACTGGTGCCAACACTCTTCCAACAATAAAAAGCTACTACAACAAAAATGGACCTAAAATTATTTATTTAGTTATATCTTTGGTTATCATTAAGTCATTAATAAATTAGATTCCATTATTGCATATGTGTGCCCTGGGGAGTTTATACTTTATTTTTAATCTTTTCCCTATTGTGGAGAATAATCTTATAATACTTTTTTCCAGGTACTTAGTAGGAATCATTCCTTCAATGATGCAGTTTTGATCCACACCTGTATCTACTAATGCAATCTTACGAATAATATAAGTTTTATTTATAACTAATGTAATGGGTATATGGAAAATTTGGGTTTTAACTATTGTAATTGTATTAATCCCTGATTCACTTATTAAAGGTTCTTCTAGAGACTCTATTTCACTATTATCTTTTTTAAAATTTTTATGTTTCTTCATTCTCAAATTGACACGATTTTGGTTCTTGGTTAGATGTTAAATTATGTAGTATTTTATAAGCAAGTGATTCTTCTTCTAAATTGCTAAGTCTTTGCTTAACTTCTTTCACTTAACTTCTTGGGTGTTATACTTTTGTCTAAGGATCATGTATTGTTGTTTCCGACTTTTGTTCTTTAAATTTATTTAATACATTTTTCATATTAAAAGGTTCGATAGTTTCCTTATCGAATTGTTGTTTAAGAACAATAACCTTTAATGCTATTCAGTACTTTTTCTTAACGACTGGATCTTTAATTTGATCAATCATATCAAAGATGATCTCTGTAAACTAGTACACAGATATGAAGAGAAAAGATGTAATATCAAAATTTTGAAATAAATTGACTCCACAAGAAAATTAAATGATAAAAAATAATCATTAAACATGATTGTTAATAAATGGTATATTAACGACAAAGTAGTTGAATGTATAATTCCCCCATTAGAAGAAATTAACTTACTAATATATGGTAGAGTTATTACAGTGTAATAACCTTCTAGGTCATTTTCTATATTTTCACACTATTTCAGCATTTAGAGCTTTCCCATAGCTGCCCCAAGTCATTTATGACTTGCTGGAGCTGTCAGTTCGGTTACCGAGCAGTTCATTTGGTTTTTAGAGCCAATTCTCTATTTTGAAATATTCACTATTAAGAATTGGGTACCAGGCCTAAGCTTTAGGTAAACAGCCTTGTATGCCAATTATGATAGTTTTTATAGATCCAGAGAATTTATTTTAGGCTAAGGGGCCCTTGATTCAGGTCCCGAGGCTTTCAGACTTGTTTTGGGCCATTGGGTGAAGTTGGTTAAAATGGCACTTGTGTATGGGAACCATATTTGACCTAAATAGCCTCGGATGGGAATTTTGATGGCACCATTGAGTCTGGAATGTCGAATTTGTTATGGTAGCATAGTTTATTTGAATTAATGGGATTTCGAACGAATTTCAAGGGTCCGATTGCAAACTTGGCACTTAGCCAAATTACTGGTGCAACTTCAGCTAATGCAGGCCAAAAATGGCCTCCAAATTCATGAGGCTTGGGCTGCATTTGTGAATTTCAAGGTCATTATTCATCGCATTTGCAAGGCCCTAGGCTGTGATCATGGAGACGAAGGTGATTGGTCATTGCATTAGCAAGTCGACCTCTGCATTCGTGATGAGTTAGCCAGAGTGAAGCTTACGTTCTTGATAAGGTCCCCTAGATCGAGATGAAGGGACCCCTAGCATCATTTAAAGTTGTGGAACCTGACTCCCCATTACTTTTCTTAAGTGCCATATCCATAAGAACCCTAAAAAGCTTGGAGAGAGTAGAGATGGATCCTTGGGTGTCTGAGGTAAGCTAAAGAGGTTATTGGGGCCATTTTCTCGACTTTATTTTTGTAACTTTCTATTAAATTCTTGATTAATCTTCCTATTTAAATTCAAATCCCTAGTTTACTTTGTGGGGTAATTTAGGGCCGCCCATTTGTGCTCGGATTTCACCCGTTGTTGAGGGTAAATGACCCTTGAGCTTAGAAAGACGTTTTGATAATTTCAAACTTGTGATTCCACATGGGATTTTTGACTCTATTTTGGATCTAGAGAATTTATATGCAATATGGGTATTGTTATTCTTGTTTTTACGCATAGATTATTATTTTAATAGTATGGCATCGTTTGGAGGCTTCTCGAAAAGGAAGGGCTCTAATCTAGAGGACTTTCTCGAGATTTTGACGACGTCCAGGTAGGCTAGGCATACTTCCTTTTCAAATTGAGCTTGATTTTGATATTAGCATAGTATTATGCTAGTAATATGTAGGGTTTTTACACCTTGGTTTCTATTTTAGTGTTTTAAGGGTTAAGGTTTGTTGTTTTAGGGCCTTTTTAGTGGAATTTGACCTCATCAACCCTCTTAATTATTGTGATAATCCCTTAGGACTAGTTTTGTCTAATCTCATACCTTAGGGTAAAATCGTAAATCCTTAGTCTAAATCTGGGTAGGTGATTTCTTTAGTAAGGGTGTTTGGGAGGTTAATCATCTAAACTAGCTCACTGTAGACTTAGGAGGACTTCTTTGGTCACCTAGGTTAATCATCTAAACTGGCTCCTTGTATACTTAGGAGGCCTTCTGTGGTTACCTTGAGAAAATTATTTAACCCTGGGATGGCTTAAGTGTTTCATTAGTTCCCGGCTAGATGAAATACCTAAATTAGTACCCAGTTGACTTTTAAGTTTCCTTCTTAGACTTGGTGGTTAGACCATGCTACCTTTGTGAAGTTATCATTGAATTTGGTAATTTAATATTAATTTGGTTTAAGGGAGGCTATGGCTTGAAATGTTATTTAGTATGAGGATTATTTACTAGTTTCGATACTAGTCCTGCATTTATGATCTATTCTTGTCACTACTATGAAAAATTGGATTTTCAGTTCAAGTCCGACATTATGGTTAAAAGGGAATCTCAAGTATGTTTCATTAGTTTGTCACTTAAAGTTATGATTATCGATACTTTCTTCCCTGTTTGCACTCACCGGGCTTATGGGACCTCGGTTGAATTACTTTTCTCACTTGTTTGTACCCACTGGGCTTATAAGGGTCAAGTTAGGTCATAGTAGACTACATTTTCATGATTTATTTACTATGCATAATTTTGCTTAATTCTGGTTTAGTGTAGTACTTCAGATATAGTCTTTATCCATGATTTTATTTACTTTCTCACATTTTAGTACATTTTTAACATGATATAGCACAGTCGATCGATGATGTATATTGAGTACCTATTGTTTTTAGTACTCATACTACTCTTTTGCATCTTTTTCTGATGCAAATTTGAGCAAGAGTCACCGCTACAGACGTCAATAGAGCTTAGTTTTGGAGAGCCAGAGATAGGTTCAGCTTTTAGAGCTAGAGTTTATCCTATCTCCTTCTGCTATACTCTTGGATAGTTTTTACATTTCTAAGACTATCTATCTATTTTATATTGTCTAGTACTCTATTTTTTGGATTTAATGTCTCTTGGACTGACCCTACTAGGTCGTGGGATACTTTTTACACTTTTCCCCTTCCTATTTTCTATTGACCTCCATCATATTCTCTTACCTTTAATAGTTTTAGCCCCTTACTTGTCGTTCCTAGCTATGGCTTTGCTTACCTACTGGTGGGTTAAAGTAGGTGCCATCATGACTTGAGAAATTGGGGCGTGACAAATTGGTATCAGGTCCTAGGTTAACTAGTGTTGTTGGTACAAGAACAAGTATCTAGTAGAGTCCCACAGATTGGAATGATGAAGTATGTATCCTATCTTTGGGAGGCTATAGGAAATTTTTAGGACAACCTCACCTATTTTATCCTTTTTTTACCTCGAGTCTATGCTGGTTTCTAAAATTCTCATTATTTTACTCTTTCACAGATCGTTAGAATGTGAGCTATTACGACTTGAGATGAGGACCCAGTCTGCAGCCAGAGCACCCGCTAAAGGCTATTGTCGACCTAGAGGTCGCGGCCAGGCTAGAGTTGTAACAACAGCTAGGCTACACTATAGGGAGCCTTTGCCAGATCCTGTTATTACTTCTGAGCTAGAGATAGCTCTAGAGATTCATCCATTCCAGCCACTGGTAAGCCAGAGGATAGCCCAGGCTCTACTTGGATTTATATCTTCCTCAGTCCTTTGGGATGCCTTGCTTCAACTATTAGGATTGGTATATGGTGCACCATCTGATGGTGCTTAGTCAGCAGCCTAGAGTGGTACTAATCTAGGAGCGCAACCTATAGTTGTGGCTCACCGAGTTGAGGTTCCTCCAGCACCGACAGTTCCATGGTCGTCAGTTACTAAGTCTGTTATGACTTTCGAGGGGTAGAAGATAATGGACTGATTTCTAAGATTGACTCCACCTAGGTTTGCAGGAGCCTAGGAGAGGATGATTATGAGTTTTGGACTAGTTGTGAGGAGAGGCTTCCTAATTTGGGATTGGTTAAGTCGCACGGGTTTGACTACATGGCATAGCATCTTGTCTTGTTAGGGTAGTAAGGCAGTGGTGGAAGGGTTATCTTGAGTCCATGCCAATTAGATCTCTACCTATGACTTGGGCTTAGTTCTTTGAGGCTTTCTTAGAGAAGTACATGCCTCACACTATGCATAAGCGCCTGATATATGAATTTTCTGCATTGAGACAAGGTTCTATGATGGTGGCTGAGTACAACGTAATATTTCATGAGTTAGCCAGACATGCCACCATGATTCCGCCTATAGAGTATAAGAGGATTCGATGCTTCGTCAGAGGGTTTAGTCTACCGCTCTACAGTACTACTCCAAGTTTGGTGACTTCAAGGAAGTCTTTTCATGATATTGTGACTTATGTCTATTCAATTGAGATGGATCGTGAGACCCAAGGGTGAACCGATAAGAGGCCACATCAGCAAGGTAGCTTTAGTAGGCTGCAGGGCAGCTCATAGCTCAGGGGAAGAGGTTTTTAGGGTAAGTACCCTCAGCATTAGTCTTAAGAACACCAGGGTCAGTCTAGTAGACTTGTTCAAGCAACACTTCAAATTATTGATGCGGGTCAGACCGATTATAACGACTACAGTGGTTAGAGCAGGGGTCAGTCTTCTAGGGGAGCAAAATATGAATCTTCAGGCTGAGGTATCCATATTGGGTCATCCAAATATTTTGGGTAGATTAGGGTGCCCGGGCATGCTATGATTCTGGGTTCATCGATTATTTCTCCAGAGAGTGTCCTTGGCATTAGATGATTCAGCCTATAGCACAGAGTGTTGAGCCTATCATATCACTGCAACCTCTATATAGAGGATGTACATAGGGTCACAAGGGTAGTCCCTAGGGTTCTAGTGGAGGTTCTCAGGCCGGAGGAGAAGGGATCGATCAGGTGCCCAGTTTGGGGGTAGATGGGTTTAGTTGTATGCAGTACCTAGTAGGCCGGACGTCGAATCCTTGTATGCTATTATTACAGGTATAATTTCAATATGTCATCATCCAGCTATTACTTTATTTGATCTGGGATCCACTTATTCATATGTTTTTGCTTATTATGCACTGCGGTTAGAGTTGTCTTGGGTGCCTTTATCTATGCCATTGCGTGTATCTATTCCCATAGGTAATTCTTTAGTAGTGGATCTAGTTTATAGATCATGTGTTGTGACCATTTGAGAGCTTGATACTCGGGCTGACCTTATTGTGCTAGATGTGGTGTATTTTGATGTGATTCTAGGCATGAACTGGTTATCCCCCTATCATACAGTCTTAGACTACTTTGCCACGACCGTTTCCTTAGCCATGCTTGACATACGCTTAGTTGTATGGCAGGGTTCTATTAGCGGCATACCAATGGGGATTATCTCTTATATTCTGGCTAGGAGAGTGGATCAAGGGATTGCGAGTCTTATCTTACTTATGTTTGTGATGTTAGTGTGGAGAGTCCTTTACTTGATTTTGTTCCTATTATTTATAAGTTTTTTGATATTTTACCTACCGACCTACCTGGCCTTTCTCTTGAGCATGATATTGAGTTTGGTATTGACCTTGAGCTAGGCACCCGACTTATTTCTATGGCACCTTACTGTATGGCTACCACTGAGCTTAAGGAGCTGAATTCTCAGCTTCAAGATCTTTTGGCTAAGGGTTTCATTAGACCAAGCATATCGCCGTAGGGTGCTCCAATTCTATTTGTGAAAAAAAATATTTCTATGCATATGTGTATTGGCAACTGGCATTTGAATAAGGTTACAGTGAAGAATAGATGTACTATGGCTCATATTGATGACTTATTTCACCAACTTCAGGGTGTGACGGTGTTTTATAAGATTGACTTGAGATTCGGTTACCACCAGTTGAGGATTCGGGCAGAGGATATCCCTAAGACAGCTTTCAGGACTCACTATGGCCATTATGAGTTCTTGGTGATGTCTTTGGGGTTGTCAAATGCCCCAACAGCGTTCATGGATTTGATGAACCATGTTTTCAAGCCCTATATAGAGTCCTTTATGATAGTTTTCATTGATGATATCCTTATTTATTGGAGGAGTAGAGAGGAGCATGAGCAACATTCGAGGATTGTGCTTCACACTTTGAAATATCATAGGCTTTTTGCCAAATTCTCAAAGTGTGAGTTCTGGCTAGAGTATATGACAATCGTTGGACACATAGTATCGAAGGATGGGATTATGCTACATCAGGCAAAGAATGAGGCTATTCATGATTGGGCCAGACCTACATCTCTGACCGAGGTTTGCAACTTTGTTGGTTTGGCAGGTTACTACAGATGGTATGTTGAGAGATTTACTACTATTATGGCACCTATGACAAGATTGATAAGGAAGGAGGTTTCATTTTAGTGGTCCGACGAGTATGAGTTAAGTTTTCTTAAGCTCAAGAACTTTCTCACTTCAACTCCTATATTGACCCTTCCAGTTGAGAGCGAGGGGTTTACAGTTTATTATGTTGATTCTGACGTTAGTTTGGGTTGTGTTTTGATGCAGCAAGGTTGAGTTATTGCTTATACATCAAGGTAGCTGAAGGTACACGGGGATAACTACCCTACTCATTATTTGGAGTTGGTAGCGATAGTTTTCGCATTTAATAATTAGAGACATTACTTATATGGTGTTCATTGAGAGATATTCACCAACCATCATACTCTTCAGTACATTATGACTCAGAGGGAGATTAATTCGAGGCAGTGCAAGTGGATTGAGTTGCTAAAGGACTATGATTTCTCTATTTTATACCATCCGGGCAAGGCGAATGTGGTAGCGCATGCGTTAAGCCGAAAGGCGGTCAATATGGGTAGGTTGACCTTCATTTAAGTTTCAGAGCGGATGATTGTCTTGGACATTCAGTTCTTAGCCAACTTGATGGTTCGACTTGATATTTCATACCCCAGGAGGATTATTGCTAGTGTTGAGGCTAGGTCTACCTTGTTTGAGCAGATTTGAAGTCGTCAGTTTGAGGATAGTAGACTTTGTGGCATTCGTGATTAGGTTCTAAGAGGTGAGTCTAAGAGGGCCACCTAAGATTCAGAGGATATTATGAGATTTGATGGTTGTATTTATGTTCTGAGGGTTAGAGACTTGATTTAACTAATTCTACAGAAGGCTTATAGTCCCAGATGTTCTATTCACCCTAGTATAGTAAGATGCATAGAGATTTGAGATAGCATTACTGTGGAGTGGCATGAAAAAGGATGTATCAAAATTTGTAGCTCGGTGTTTGTTTTGTCAGCAGGTGAAGGCCGAGCATCAAAGAGCGAGTGGATTGCTTTAGATATTACCTATTCCTCAGTGGCAATGGGAGCGGATAACTATGGACTTCTTGAGTGGGTTGCCACGCACTTCTCGTTGTTCTGACAGTATTTGGGTTATCGTAGATTGGTTGACTAAAATGGCTTATTTCATCCCCATTCAGATTTTCTTAGTGCCGAGAGGTTAGCTTGAATCTATGTTTGGGAGATAGTTTGCCTTATGGGGTACTCATTTCAATTATTTCAGACAGAGGCTCAGTTTCGCCTGTAGGTTTTGAGGACTTTTCAGAAGGAGTTGGGTATACCACCTTCCACCCTCAGACCGATGGTCAGTTAGAGCGGACCATTCAGGTTTTAGAGGATATGCTCCAAGCATGCATTATGGACTATGGCAGTCAGTGGGAGCAGCATATGTCCTTAGTAGCGTTTGCTTATAATAATAGCTACCATTCAAGTATTGAGATGATACCATTTGAGGCATTGTGCGGTAGGTATTGTCGATCTTTGATTGGTTGGTCTGATACTTCTAAGGTTTGTCCCTATGATACTAACTTTCTTTGTGAGACTTCGAATAGGATTTTTGGTGATTCAGGATAGGCTACGGGCAACTTAGAGTAGGCAGAAGAGTTATGCTGACTGTAGGCTTCGGGCGTTGAAGTTTTGAGTGGGAGATCGGGTTTTCGTTTGACTATCAGCCATAAAAGGCGTGATGAGGTTCGGGAAGACAGGCAAGGTGAACCTAGGTACATAAGGCTATTTAAGATACTTCAGACAGTTGGTGATGTAGCTTATGAGTTAGCCATACCCTCGGATTTTTAAGTTGTTCACCTAGTTTTCCATGTCGCCATGCTATGGCCCTATGTTTCAAATGAGTTTTACATTGCACGATCTAGAAGTGAAGAAAAGAAACAACATCATAAATGTCCCGTAGCCTCCTACTTATAAATGTGGTGCACAACAAATCGATAAGTAAGACTCTACTCAGACACGGCTTTGAAGACACCCTTAGAATGACCTGCTCTGATACCACTTTTGTCACGCCCCGACTTCCAACGAGGCGTGATTGGTACCCGAAGACGATGTGGCCCTAGAGAACCAATCTTTGCTTATGTTCATTTATATGCATGTCTTAAGAAAAACCATTACCACATAAGAACTTATCATACTCATAACGGAAAGCCTGGAACATGTGATAAATATATACATATGTAAAACTTGGCCGACAGGGCCATCACGTCAAAACGGGCATACACTTCTTACATTTATCTTCCCACAACCATCTACAAAGCCTCTAATACATGAACATATCCATACAATATTTACATAATATCAAAACCTAGTGTACACATGTGACGTGTGAAGCCCCGAAGCAACTGGAGCTCACCAAAGAGTTGCAAATACCCGATAATCTACTGCGGAGGTCTACTAGCACCTGCTCCTGCAGCGAGTAAAATAAATTCCCCAAGAGGGGTCAGCACGAAGAATGTACTGAGTATGTAAGGCCATATGAAACTAGTAAGATATGTAAGTATGTCTAAGAACTCAAGTTCAAATGCATAGTCATTATAGATAAATCACAATGTAGATGAGTCACTATTCTGTACTTTGGAAACCATGTATGTTACATCCATTCTTTCTCTTTCCTTTCCTTTTCTTTACATATGTTGTCTGGGCCCTCATCATGTGGGTGTTATTTTCGCACCATGTATAACATGTCATAGTCATGCAGGTATTCTTTTCACCCCATGGATAAGATCATATCGTCATGCGGGTGTCCTTTGCACCCCATGGATAAAGTAACATCATCATGCGGGTGTTCTTGCACCCCATGGATAGCATATCATCCTCATGCAGGTGTTTACACCCCATAGATACGTGAACATAATCAATGAGCATTACTTTTTCTTACTTCATTTCTTTACTTTTGAGATTGATACCTTAACTTGTGAGAGATTGATACTTTTGCTTATGAGAGATCGATATAATGATGGTCACAACTTTATTTGAAGCTTTGGAAAATTAACCATGAATATGAGACATGAGATTCACCAATGATCCATGAGTAGGAAATATATGACAATGACCATGGATAACCGGATATGGGATACCTTAGTACATTTCGGGATGAAACAAGCGTAATGTCAATGTGTCTACTATTTGCCGCAGAAAGATACAGATAGAGTAACCTTACATACCTTATCTTCCCAATGTAAGTACACAATCAAATATGTGATCGCAATAATTCCGCTCCTTCTTTACGTTTCACTCTACATCAAAAGTACATAATGGAACCAACATTAACCACCAACTACCTTACAAATGCATACAATAACAACAAGTCACATGTTTGGCTTTACCATGTCATTTCCCCTTGACAATACCATTTATGAAATTATTTTACCAAAAATCCCTCAATATTCACAACATTGACCAATACATGATAATCAATACTTTTCACCACAACACTCCTCCTTTACCCTTTTTTATCCACACCACATCACAAATAATCCATCAACTTACCTTAATACACCTCATAGCACATATCGGGCAAAATCCCACAATTTACACTTTTAGAAAAATAACAAGTTTCATAACAAAATAACACCATACACGTTCATATTTTATCCATACTATGATCTTTCATCAAAGGCACAAGTCATAATTCAAGCTTGAATCTCATGGATCACAAATATCATACAAAACACCAAGTACCATGTCCAACATTTCCAAGCACAACCAACATGATCTACATACTCTTTCATGTATATAATATATTAATCCATGAGAATAAATACTTACCAAGGCTTGGAAAATGATGATCTTGCTCCAAGAGAAAGCTTAGTGTTTTGGGAGCCAAAGAGGCTTTCTTGAGAATTTTCTAGAAAAAGATAGAAAGAAAACATGTGTATTATTCTTGAATAAAATCAGCCCTTTGACCCTTTATATAGGCCCTTAATTTTATCCTTATCCACTCTAGGCATTTAATGCAATGTGTTGCGTTAGTCAATGGAAGAATGGGTCAATTTGACCCATTCTTGGCCCATGCCTTCTTTTACAATTTGGGCCCTTTTTAAGCCAAATTCACTTAACCCAATAAAATCAATAATTACTCGTGTGTAAATTATCTCATACTTGTTACAACAATATTCTCACTCACGCTATTCATATCCATAGCCTCAATTCCGAAAACAAGTGATTCTAGCCACATTTGGCTTATTTTGACCTTAAGGGCAAAACTATCATTTTGACTCTAAATTCATTCTCGAGTAATTTTATCATACAAATATAATATACCATTCATTTCATGTATATACTCGTTGTTGTATAAGAAATTTGGCAAAAATCGGCTCGGTACGACCCCGGATACCCTTGGGACTTAGAAATTTCCAACTTTCGAAAAAGTGGAAAAACCAGCCTGGCACGCCCTTGGGCGCGCCAACTTTATGACTCTGGACTAAAAATTTTAGCCCAGAGCGGCGTGGCACGGTCCCAAACGCGCCCCATACTTAGTTTTTTCGAAAAATTCATTTTTTGACTTTTCTTCGTGGATTTGGTTAGATACTTCAAGTCCTATTCTTTACCTTACTTCTTAACCTTAATATACTTTGTTTAGGGGTCCTCTTAGCCTCTTTTTGAACCCCACAAATGTTCCACGAAAATCGTAAAACACTTCGTATGAAGGTTTAATCACATTTGCGAGGCCAAAAGTCAAGTATCTCATCCATAGCATTACAAAAGCCGTATGTATGGCTCTCGACACCTAAGTAACCATTATTCAACGTCTTCACATAGGGTTAGGAAGGCACGGGGTGTAACATTCTCCCCCCCTTAGAAAAATTCGTCCTCGAATGTTAACGATGTCGTGTAAATTACAACACATGCATCTCTATATTCGCCTATACATGTATAGACACGTGAAGCTCATAGCTACTTACTTGTTATTGGTCCACTTCCACATTGTGAACCTTTTCTTCCCTTTGAAATAAATATGGGTACGTTGATTTCATCATTTTTTTCTAGCTTACCATTATACACTTGCAACAATATCACATGGCATGTTGTATAGGATCACTTTTCCCTTCTTTCTGAATTCCATATCATCCATGAATGCAAATATCTACTATATCATTTCGATAAACACTAAATTTTCTGACTGATAGAAACATTCCATTGACTTAACTAATAACTCCGGTATCCCATTAGATTCATAGTATCTGATGGAGTAACATACGATAGAGTAGATCTCAGATCAGTCAATACATATACATCATGTAATAATATGGTGATATACCTAAATACCTGTATCATCATCAAGAGATGTTCCCTCATTCTGCCGGTCCACTAAATCATAAGTGTGATTCAGGACCCCACTAGTACTGGCTGCTCCCCCGGCACCTCTGCCACGACCAACAGACTGCACACCTTGGTCTAAAGAAAGAACCGATGCTGATGATGCCACAGTGGACCCCACAGGTCATTCTATACTACCCAAGCCTCGTCGTGGGTAGTACCTCATCATGTGACCCGGCATACCACACCAATAACAGGCATTCATTCCCCTCTGACATTCACCTTCATGAAATCGTCTGCAAAACTGGCACAGTGAGCGAGAAGACCCTGCTATATGTGAATCTGGCATTCTACCACTCTGCCTAATATGACTGCCCCTGAATCCTCGAGAGTGAGATGGAGCGCCTGTTGTGGAATAAGAGAATGAGGGTATAGGCAGTAACATTCAAGATCCAGATCCTCCTGGGGACACTATAGACTGCCCCATGGATCTTTCCCTTTTTGATGGCCCTTCCTCAGATTCCTGTGTCCCTCTTCTCTGTCTTTGATCTTCCATTTTCTGGGTGAAGGCCTGAATTCTCGCTATATCCATATCTTTATTTAAAGCAGCAATGGTGCAGTCTCTTACCAAATATGGTTCTAATCTGTCCACGTATCGATGGAACCTATCCGTCATCGTAGCTACCACATTTGGAGCATATCGAGCCAAGGAATTAAATTGCAAACTGTATTCTCGAACACTCATGTTCCCTTGGCGTAAATTCAAAAATTGATCTGCACGTGCCTCTCGAATTTCATAGGGGAGGTAAGGATCAAGGAATGCTGTTTTAAAGTCTTCCCAACCAGCTGGTAGTGCATCAATACCCCTTGATCTTTTCCAGTCCTCATACCACAATATTGCTTCGCCTTTCAATCTATAGGCCGCAAGTTCCACTGTTTCAACCCCAGTCACGTGCATGACTTCTAGAGCCCTCTGGATTTGATCCACGAAGTCTTGTGGATCTACTTCCAAGTCTGACCTAGTGAATATAGGAGGGTCCAGTTTCAGAAAATCCTGTGTTTTGCGACTTGCAACCCTTACCGCGTCATCATCCTGTGTCATTGGACCAGCTCGTCCTTGGCTTTGTGCTGCCACTAACTGTGTCAACATATGAACTGCATTTCTAAGATCCTGATCTGTGGCATTCATTGGTGGTTCTGCGGGTACTTCTCTACCGATTGGATCTTTCGGAGCTGGGAAGGTAGACGAAGACCGCGATGAAATTTCAGCATTTTCTCCACCTTGACTAGCTTGGTCAGGTGGTAATCTGCTCATTCCTTCTCCAGCAGGCATATCAACCTGCTTACCTTTACCTCTTCCTCTTCTAGTGTTCGGCATTATTATTATATCAAAGAGAAACATTTACCATGGTCAAACACAATTCAACTTATAACACTGGCTCTATTGCACGATCTAGAAGTGAAGAAAAGAAACAACATCATAAATGTCCCGTAGCCTCCTACTTATAAATGTGGTGCACAACAAATCGATAAGTAAGACTCTACTCAGACACGGCTTTGAAGACACCCTTAGAATGACCTGCTCTGATACCACTTTTGTCACGCCCCGACTTTCAACGAGGCGTGATTGGTACCCGAAGCCGATGTGGCCCGAGAGAACCAATCTTTGCTTATGTTCGTTTATATGCATGTCTTAAGAAAAACCATTACCATATAAGAACTTATCATACTCATAACGGAAAGCCTGGAACATGTGATAAATATATACATATGTAAAACTTGGCCGACAGGGCCATCACGTCAAAACGGGCATACACTTCTTACATTTGTCTTCCCACAACCATCTACAAAGCCTCTAATACATGAACATGTCTATACAATATTTACATAATATCAAAACCTAGTGTACACATGTGACGTGTGAAGCCCCGAAGCAACTGGAGCTCACCAAAGAGTTGCAAATACCCGATAATCTACTGCGGAGGTCTACTAGCACCTGTGCCTGCAGCAAGTAAAATAAATTCCCCAAGAGGGGTCAGCACAAAGAATGTACTGAGTATATAAGGCCATATGAAACTGGTAAGATATGTAAGTATGTCTAAGAACTCAAGTTCAAATGCATAGTAAATATAGATAAATCACAATGTAGATGAGTCACTATTCTGTACTTTTGAAACCATGTATGTTACATCCATTCTTTCTCTTTCCTTTACTTTACTTTACATATGTTGTCTGGGCCCTCATCATGCGGGTGTTATTTTTGCCCCATGGATAACATGTCACCGTCATGCAAGTATTCTTTTCACCCCATGGATAAGATCATATCATCATGCGGGTGTCCTTTGCACCCCATGGATAAAGTAACATCATCATGCGGGTGTTCTTGCACCCCATGGATAGCATGTCATCCTCATGCAGGTGTTTGCACCCCATGGATACGTGAACATAATCAATGAGCATTACTTTTTCTTACTTCATTTCTTTACTTTTGAGATTGATACCTTAACTTGTGAGAGATTGATACTTTTGCTTATGAGAGATCGATATAATGATGGTCACAACTTTATTTGAAGCTTTGGAACATTAACCATGAATATGAGACATGAGATTCACCAATGATCCATGAGTAGGAAATATATGACAATGACCATGGATAACCGGATATGGGATACCTTAGTACATTTCGGGATGAAACAAGCGTAATGTCAATGTGTCTACTATTTGCCGCAGAAAGATACGGACAGAGTAACCTTACATACCTTATCTTCCCAATGTAAGTACACAATCAAATATGTGATCGCAAAAATTCCGTTCCTTCTTTACGTTTCACTCTACATCACAAGTACATAATGGAACCAACATTAACCACCAACTACCTTACAAATGCATACAATAACAACAAGTCACATGTTTGGCTTTACTATGTCATTTCCCCTTGACAATACCATTTATGAAATTATTTTACCAAAAATCCCTCAATATTCACAACATTGACCAATACATGATAATCAATACTTTTCACCACAACACTCCTCCTTTACCCTTTTTTATCCACACCACATCACAAATAATCCATCAACTTACCTTAATACACCTCATAGCACATATCGGGCAAAATCCCACAATTTACACTTTTAGAAAAATAACAAGTTTCATAACAAAATAACACCATACACGTTCATATTTTATCCATACTATGATCTTTCATCAAAGGCACAAGTCATAATTCAAGCTTGAATCTCATGGATCACAAATATCATACAAAACACCAAGTACCATGTCCAACATTTCCAAGCACAACCAACATGATCTACATACTCTTTCATGCATATAATATATTAATCCATGAGAATAAATACTTACCAAGGCTTGGAAAATGATGATCTTGCTCCAAGAGAAAGCTTAGTGTTTTGGGAGCCAAAGAGGCTTTCTTGAGAATTTTCTAGAAAAAGATAGAAAAAAACATGTGTATTTCTCTTGAATAAAATCAGCCCTTTTCCACTTTATATAGGCCCTTAATTTCATCCTTAGCCACTCTTGGCATCTAATGAAATGTGTTGCATTAATCAATGGAAGAATGGGTCAATTTGACCCATTCTTGGCCCATGCCTTCTTTTACAATTTGGGCCCTTTTTGAGCCCAATTCACTTAACCCAATAAAATCAATAATTCCTCGTGTGTAAATTATCTCATACGTGTTACAAAAATATTTCCACTCACGCTATTCATATCCATATCCTCAATTCCGAAAGCAAGTGATTCTAGCCACGTTTGGCTTATTTTGACCTTAAGGGTAAAACTGTCATTTTGACTTCAAATTCGTTCTCGAGTAATTTTATCATACCAATATAATATGCCATTAATTTTATGTATATACTCATGGTTTTAGAAGAAATGTGGAAAAAATCGGCTCGGTACGACCTCGGATACCCTTAGGACTTAGAAATTTCCAACTTTCGAAAAAGTGGAAAAACCAGCGTGGCACGCCCTTTGGCGCGCCAACTTGCTGCCTATGGACTAAAAATTTTAGACCATAGTGGCGTGGAACGGTCCCAAATGCGCCCCACACTTAGTTTTTTCGAAAAATTCATTTTTTGACTTTTCTTCGCGGGTTTGGTTAGATACTTCAAGTCCTATTCTTTAACTTACTTCTTAACCTTAATATACTTTGTTTAGGGGTCCTCTTAGTCTCGTTTTGAACCCCAAAAATGTTTCACAAAAATCATAAAACACTTACTATGAAGGTTTAATCACATTTGCGAGGCCAAAAGTCAAGTATCTCATCCATAGCATTATAAAAGACGTATGGATGGCTCTCGACACTTAAGTAACCATTATTCAATGTCTTCACATAGGGTTAGGAAGGCACGAGGTGTTACATACATTCTTCGTTGGGACTTAGTTCAGTTGGATGAGAGGTTGACCTACATGGAGGAGCCAGTTTCTATACTGGCTAGGGATGACAGGCGGTTGCGCTCTAGAGAGATTCCTGTGGTTAAGGTTAAGTGGAGGCACTATCCATTTTAGGAGGCTACCTGGGAGATCAAGAGTGATCTGTGGACACCTATTATCCCCATGTAACACCCCGTACCTTCCTGACCCTACTTTCCAACCTTGAACCATGTTTACCCTAGGTTCGAGAGCAATAAATACGTATTTTGTATTGTTATTGATGGAACATTTGATATTGTGATAGTATATGTGATTAGACCTTTGTAGTAGGTGTTTGTGACTTTGTGGAACATTTGTGGGGTGAAAAGTAAGGTTTAAGGGACATCCAAGCAAAGGATACTAAATATAAGAGGCAAGAAAAAGGTTGGGACTTGAAAGATCCAACAAAATCCGCAAAAGAAAAGTCGAAATCAAAAATTTTGTATAGGGCGCTGCAGGTGGCGTGCTAGGCCGCTTCTGGCCGAATTTTGTTTGGCACAGGCAGCAAGGGTGGGTGGGGCATGCCCAGGGGTGTACCAGGCCGCCCAGGAGCATGCCGGGGTGCTTTTTTCCAAATTTCTTCTATGATTATTAGTCTATACAGAGGACTCTTGGGTTATGGTATCATTATTCTATCATAGTAGGGCTACTCTTGAGAAAGTTTTGCATCCGAGTTGGGGTTGATTCTTCGTCACAAGTATTTTATTAAATTATGTTCACTTAAGCCATGAGTGGATAGAATGTCTTATTGTTTTGAGATTGAGGCTACGAACATGAATTTCGTGACGGAATATTGTTGTAACATTTATGGAATTATTTAAACATGAGATAATTGGAGTATTACACATTGATATTGGTGGGCTAAGTTAATATGTGTTAATGGGTTCAATTTGAGGCCCAAAATGGAATAAAATGTATGGCCCAAAGAGCAAATGACCCATTCTTCCAATTTGACCAAGTAAAACATGGCATTTAATGCCAAGAGGTGGCTAAGGATGACTTGAGGGATTATATAAAGGCAAAAATCAGATTTTTATTCCAAAACTTACACATACCTTTCTAGACATTTCTCTAAAAGATATTTTTCATATTTTCCAAGCCCTAAGGCAATTTTCTTTGGACACTTTGGACAAGATCATCACTTTGTAAGCTTGGGTAAGTGTTTATTCTCATGATTTAATATATTATATGCATGATAGATTGTGTAGATCATGATGGTTATGTTGGCAAGGTTGAATAGGGCACTTTTGCTTTTTGCTAAAAGATGTGCCATCTTTGTGATTTAAACCTGAAAGGAGACTTGGGGTTTTGATGAAAGTGCATGGTATAGATGAAATATCAACATGTATGGTATGGTTATGTTCCTTAACTTGTTATTTTTCTATGAGTGTAAATTGTGGAATTGTTGTCGATATGTTGTTATGAAGTGCATTAAGGTGACTTGATGGAGTAATTGTGATGTTGTGTTGATGAAGAAGTGTAAAGTATGAACTTGGTGTGACATGCTATTGGTTTATGATGAATTGGTCAATGTATGGAATATTGTGGTATTGTTGGTATAATAATTTCATCAATGGTATTGTCGAGGAGGAAATGACATTTTAAGGCAATCATGTAACTCATTGTCGTCTTATGCACTCGTAAGGTAGTTGGTTGTTAACGTATGCTCCGTTATGTCCTTGTGTTGTAGAGTGAAATATAAGGAAGAAGATGTACTATTGTGTTAACATTTAGGATTGTATATTCATATTGGGAAGATAAGGTATGTAAGATTACTCTTTCCGTATCCTTCTGTGGCACATACTGTTCACATTGACATTGTACTTGTTCTATTCCAAAATGTTCTAAGGTATCCCATTTTCGGTTATTAATTATTGTTACTCACATGTTACTTATTCCTTGACCAATTGTGATTCACATGACTCATGTTCATTGGCTAATCTTTCAAGCTCCCATAATGTTCCAACCACCAATGTGTCAATCTTATAACAAAAGAACGGAAGTAATGTAACACTCTTATAATGGAAGAACGAAGTAATGTATAACTGTTTGTGTATTCTTGAATAACGTCCTAGGGGCAACATAAAAGCCTAGCATAGGTTATCACATTAACATCCCAGGGGTTAAACTACCTAGCGTGGGTAAATAACATCCCAGGGGCGACATAAAAGCCTAGCATGGGTTATCACATTAACATCCCAGGGGCGACATAAAAGCCTAGCATGGGTTATCACATTAACATCCCAGGGGTTAAAGTACCTAGCATGGGTGAATAACATCCCAGGGTGACATAAAAGACTCGCATAGGTTAATCTAACATCCCAGGGGTTAAAATACCTAGCATGGGTTAATCTCATCCCAGGGGCGGAAGAAAGGCCTAGCATGGGTAGAACAGTATGTAAAGACAAAATAAGTAAGAATCTAATGTACATGGTTCCACATATGCAGACCGTTTGATTTAGTATAGCCTTACATACTCAGTACATTCTTCGTACTGACGTCCCTTGGGGGACTTACCTTACTTGCTGCAGGCACAGGTGCTAGTAGACCTCCATAGTAGGTTGCGGATCATTTGCCGATCTTTGGTGAGCTCCTGTTGGTTTGGGGCTTTTCGAGTCTCATATGTACATTTGTTTTGGTAATGTAATATTGTATAAAGTGGGGACTTATCCCGACTGTAAGATGGTTATGTGTATGCATCTATTAGAGACTTTGTAGATGTATGTGGGAATATGAATGAAGGAGATGTATGTCCATTTTGACTTGATGGCCCTAACGGCCAAGTTTCACATATAAATATATCACATGTTTCCATGACTTCCGCTATTAGCATCTTGTATCTATACGTGATGGTGATATTTTTTGAATGACATGCATATGAATTGACATAAGAAAAGATTAGTTCTCTCGGGCCTTATCGGCTTCTGGTGCCAGCCCACCCCATTGGAATTCGGGGCGTGACAAAAGTGGTATCAGAGCAGGTCTTCCTAAGGGTGTCTATAAAGCCGTGTCTGAGTAGATTCTTGCTTATGGATGTGTTGTAAACCACATTTATAAGCAGGAGGCTACGATACATGTAGGATTTGTTTCATTTCTTCATATCTAGATCGTGCAATAGAGCCAATGTTGTAAGTGGAATCGTATCTGATCATTGGAATTGGTTTTCTTTGTTATAGTAAAATAACGATGACAAGACGAGGTAGGGGCAAAGGTAAGTAGGTAGATATGCTTGCCGGTGAAGGAATGAGTAAATCACCACCTGATCAAGCTAGTCAATGTAGAGCTAACACTGAAATTGCATCACGGTCTTCTTCTACTTTTCTAGCTCCAAAAGAGCCGAGAAGGAGAGAAGTATCTTCAGAACTGCTTGTTAATACTATTGAGCAGGACTTAATGAGTACGGTGCAAATATTTACCCATGTAGTTGCTGCACAAGTTCAAAGACATGCTTTTGTACAGAAGATGGAGGGTCAGAAGCAAAGGAGAAAGATGCAAGAAGTGGAAGAGGGATATTCAAAGAGGGTTAAACCCACGGGACAGTTCATGGAGTCCCAAGAGGGATTTGGGCCTTGGAGTTTTCACAAATTGCCTCGACCATCATTTCCCTATTCCACAACAAATGCTCCCCCTCTATTCCAAGGGTTTCAAAGCAACCTGTTTGGCAGAAAAAGTGAGGTTCAGGATTCACGGACAACTCTGCGGAAGGTATCATTTAGGTGAATGATGGTTGGGAACAAATGTTTGCTTTTGGTGTGGCGTGCCAGGGCACATGGTGATAGAGTGCCCACAAAGAGGCATGAGTGGTATGACGCGACCTACAGGACCATCCATTGCGTTATCATCATCAGGTGTACAACCTACTGGTCGTGGCAGAGGTGCTAGAGGAGCAGCTAGTTCTAGTGGAATTCAGGACTGAACCTATGTCATGGCGGATCAGCAGAAATTTGAGGCTTCTCCTAATAAAGTGACAGGTATATTATCTGTCTTTTCACATAATGTATTTACATTGATTGATCCGGGTCTTAACCTATCATATGTTACTCCATTGATTGTTGAAAAAAATAATTGTAAAGGGACAATAGAATTTTTAGTTAACCCATTTGGGTATCTACACTAAAAGGTGAATCTATTGTAGCTAAAAGAGTGTATCGTAATTGTATAATAATTGTGTGCGGCCATAATACATTGGATGATCTTATTGAATTGGATATGGTGGATATTGACGTCAAAATGGGTATGGATTGGTTGGCTTCTTATTATGCCATGGTAGATTTTTGGGCTAAGAAGGTACATTCTCATTTTCCACAAGAAAATGGTCTTGAATAGACGGTGGGGGCACCAAGGGGAAAATTTATTTCCTATCCTAAAGCAAGGAAAATGATAGTCAAGGGGTATATATGTCATTTAGTCCGAGTGCAAGATACTGATGTGAAACCACCAAATCCTCAATCAGTTTTGGTGGTTAATAAATTCCTTGATGTATTTACTGATGATCTTTTAGGCTTACCCCCAGAACGGGAAATAGAGTTTGGCATTGATGTGATTCCAGGTACTCAGCCTATCTCTATTCCTCCATACTGAATGGCTCCAGCAGAATTGCGTGAATTGAAGGAGAAATTGAAAGAATTGTTGGACAAAGGCTTCATCAAACCTAGTATGTCCCCGTGGGGTGCACCGATATTCTTTGTACGGAAGAAAGATGGCACATTGAGAATGTGCATTAAATATTGGCAATTGAATAAGGTGACAATTAGGAATAAGTATCCCTTTCCTAGAATTGATGATGTAATTGACCAATTACAGGGTACCAAATGTTTGTCAAAGGTTACCCAAGACAGTTTTTCGAACATGGTATGGTCATTATGAATTTTTAGTTATGACATTTGGACTAACAAATGCACCAGCAGTTTTTATGGATTTGATAAATAGGGTGTTCAATCCATTGTTAGATATGTTCGATACCATGTCAAGAGATGAGATTCAAGGTCACAAGAGAGCCATGCTAATCACTTGCGATAGGTGTTACGAATTTTTTGTGACCGCAAGATTATGCAAAGTTCTATAAATGTGAATGTGGTTAAAATCTGTAGCATTCTTGGGTCGCATGGTATCAGATGAAGAAATAAGGGTTGATACAAAAAGATAGAAGCCGTGAAGATTTGGCCAAAACTTACGACGCCTACAGGGATTCGTAGTTTTCTTGGGTTGGCAGGATAGTACAGAAGATTTAGTGAAGAGTTTCCTTCCATTTTAGCACCCTTAATAAGCTAACACACTAAGCAACCAAGTTTCAGTGGAATGATAAATTGAATTCTACACCTGTATTAGTACTTCCCGAAGGCACAAAAGGGTATGCAGTATATTGTGATGCTTCAGGAGTTGGTTTAAGATATGTATTGATGCAACACGGTAATGTAGTAGCGTATGCCTCACGACAGTTGCGACCACATAAGAGAAAGTATCCCACATACGGTCTTGAGTTAGCAGTTGTGATATTCGCTTTAAAGATATAGCGCCACTATTTGTATGGGGTTCACGTTGAGTTATACCGATCCTAAAAGATTGTAGTAGTATATTCTTAAGCAGAAGGACCTAAACTAGGAAGTAAATGTGAGGCAGCGAAAGTGGATGGAACTCGTAACAGACTACGACACCGAAGATGGAGGGAATTACTAAAAGATTATGATAGTAATATCTTATACTATCCGAGAAAAGCAAACGTGGTAACCGATGCATTAAGTTGCAAAGCAATAGGAAGCACTAGTAACCAGTTAACTAAAAAGTAAGGTATAGTCATGGATCTGCATCAATTAGACAGCTTGGGTGTTCATCTTCTTGAAACTACAGATGAAAGAATTATAGTGTAACATACGACAGTGTCTTCATTAGTAGCTGAAGTAAAGGAAAACCAGTATGCGAATCCTATTTTTATTGCAGCTGACAAAGAATGACAACAAGGTTTGATGAAGGCATTTGATTTTTTGCACGAGAGAGAGTACTTCAATGTCCAGGGTAGATTTTGTGTACCGAATATAGATGAGTTGAGTTAAGCAAATGAATAATGATGGATGACGGAAGCACATCATTCAAGATATTCTATTCATCTGGGAGCAACCTAAATGTACCATAATTTAAAAGAGATGTATTGGTAAGGTTACATGAAAAGAACATTGCAGAATTTGTAACTCAATGTCAAAACTGTCAACAAGTAAAAGTGAAGAGTCAAAAACCTGGAGGTTATATGCAATGTATAATCTTCCAGCTTGAAAAGAGGAATATGATTAACATGGATTTTATCATAAATTTGCCTTGTACATTTCAGAAATTTAATTCCATGTGGATGATAGTTGACGGACTTACCAAGTAGCACACATGTTACCTGTTAGGACCACTTGTACAACTTGAAATTATGCAAGGTTGTATGTTAAAGAGCTAGTATGATTACATGGGATTCCAATTTCTATTATATCAAACAGATAGACAAACAGAACGTACCATCCAAACACTTGGAGATATGTTAAGAGCTTGCATGTTACATTTTCAAGGCAGTTAGGATGATCATTTGCCTCTTATTGAATTTGACTACAACAATAGCTCTCATTCAAGTATTGAAATGGCACCTTATGACACTTTATACGAAATAAAATATAGATCACCAATTGGATGGTTTGAAGCGGATGAAATTGCTTTACTTGGGCCAGATTTTGTTTATCAAGATATAGAGACAGTTAAAGTGATCCAACGGCGGATACAAATGGCCCAAAGTCGACATAGGTCCTATGCTAATGTTAGGAGAAGAGAACTCAAATTTACCATAGATGATTGAGTATTCTTGGAAGGTTCACCGATGAAAGAGATAATGAAAAATGGAAAAAAAATGGAAAGTTGGCCCTTTATAATGTGCCTTATGAAATTGTCCGAAGATTTGGGCAAGTTGAGTACGAATTGGCAATACCCCAAGAACTCTCCATAGTCCATCCAGTGTTTTATGTCTCGATGCTTCAAAAGTGCTTAGGGGATCCATATAGTATTGTTCCCGTTGAAGATGTACAAGTTATGAAAGATCTCACTTATGAGGAGATACCCATTTCTATTCTATAGCGACAAGTAAAGAGGTTGAGGAATAAGGACATAGCTTTCGTAAAGGTACTTTGGCAAAATCAACAAGTAGAAGAGATCACCTGGGAAGACGAGGAAATGATGAAGTCCAAGTACCCTCATCTGTTTCAAATGGAAGAAAAAGTTCAATATGTGGGATTGGAGCAATAACAAGTAAGTATCTATGAGCATTATGTGTATATGTAAATTTGTGTTAATATAAAGATGCATTTGGTGTACATGAGACGATGTTATTAACATTCGAGGATGAATGTTTCTAAGGGGGGAAGAATGTAACACCCCATACCTTCCCGACCCTACTTTGCAACCTTGAACCATGTTTACCCTAGGTTCGAGAACAATAAGTACGTATTTTGTATTGTTATTGACAAAACATTTGATATTGTGCTAGTACATGTGATTAGACCTTTGTAGTAGGTGTTTGTGACTTTGTGGAACATTTGTGGGGTGAAAAGTAAGGTTTAAGGAACATCCAAGCAAAGGATACTAAATATAAGAGGCAAGCAAAAGGTTGGGACTTGAAAGATCCAACAAAATCCGCAAAAGAAAAGTCGAAATCAAAAATTTTGTATGGGGCGCTGCAGGTGGCGTGCCAGGCTACTTCTGGCCGAATTTTGTTTGGCACAGGAAGCAAGGGGGGCACCCAAGGGCGTGCCAGGACTCTACTGGCCACCTCTCCAGAGCTGAAATTTTTCTAAGTCCCTAGGGCGCCCGGGAGCGTGCCGGGGTGCTTTTTGCCAAATTTCTTCTACGACTATTAGTCTATACAGAGGACTTTTGGGTTATGGTATCATTATTCCATCATAGTAGGGCTACTCTTGAGCAAGTTTGGCATCCGAGTTGAGGTTGATTCTTCGTCACAAGTATTTTATTAAATTATGTTCACTTAAGCCATGAGTGGCTAGAATGTCTTATTGTTTTGAGATTGAGGCTACGAACATGAATTTCGTGAGTGAATATTGTTGTACATTTATGGAATTATTTAATCATGAGATAATTGGAGTATTACACATTGAAATTGGTGGGCTAAGTTAATATGTGTTAATGGGCTCAATATGAGGCCCAAAATGGAATAAAATGCATGGCCCAAAGAGCAAATGACCCATTCTTCCAATTTGACAAAGTAAAACATGGCATTTAATGCCAAGGGGTGGATAAGGATTACTTAAGGGGTTATATAAAGGAAAAAATCAGATTTTTATTCCAAAACTCACCCATGCCTTTCTAGACATTTCTCTAAAAGATATTTTTCATACTTTCCAAACCCTAAGGTAACCATTTTCTTTGGACACTTTGGACAAGATCATCACTTTTTAAGCTTGGGTAAGTGTTTATTCTTGTGATTTAATATATTATATGCATGAGAGATTCTGTAGATCATGATGGTTATGTTGGCAAGGTTGAATAGGGCACTTTTCCTTTTTGCTAAAAAATGAAATATCAACATGTAAGGTGTGGTTATGTTCCTTGACTTGTTATTTTTCTATGAGTGTAAATTGTGGAATTGTTGTCGATATGTTGTTATGAAGTGTATTGAGGTGACTTGATGGAGTAATTGTGATGTTGTGCTGATGGAGAAGTGTAAAGTATGAACTTGGTGTGAAATACTATTGGTTTATGATGTATTGGTCAATGTATGGAATGTTGTGGCATTGTTTGAATGATAATTTCATCAATGGTATTGTCAAGGAGTAAATGACATTTTAAGGCAATCATGTAACTTATTGTCGTCTTATGCACTCGTAAGGTAGTTGGTTGTTAACGTAAGCTCCGTTATGCACTTGTGTTGTAGAGTGAAACATAAGGAAGGAGCTGGAATATTATGTTCACATTTAGGATAGTATATTCATATTGGGAAGATAAGGTATGTAAGGTTACTCTTTCCGTATCCTTCTGTGGCACATAGTGTTCACATTGACATTGTACTTGTTCTATTCCAAAATGTTCTAAGGTATCCCATTTCCGGTTATTAATTATTGTTACTCACATGTTCCTTATTCCTTCACCAATTGTGATTCACATGACTCATGTTCATTGGCTAATCTTTCAAGCTCCTATAATTTTCCAACCACCAATGTGTCAATCTTATAACAAAAGAACAGAAGTAATGTAACACTCTTATAATGGAAGAACGAAGTAATGTATAACTATTTGTATATTCTTGAATAACATCCCAGGGGCGACATAAAAGGCTAGCATGGGTTATCACATTAACATCCCAGGGGTTAAACTACCTAGCATGGGTTATCACATTAACATCCCAGGGGTTAAACTACCTAGCATGGGTTAATAATATCCAAGGGGTGACATAAAAGCCTAGCTTGGGATATTACATTAACATCCCAGGAGTGACATAAAAGCCTAGTATGGGTTATCACGTTAAAATCCCAGGGGTTAAAGTACCTATAATTGGTTAATAACATCCCAGGGGAGACATAAAAGCCTAGCATGGGTTAATCTAACATCCCAGGGGTTAAACTACCTAGCATGGGTTAATCTCATCCCAGGGGCGGCAGAAAGGCCTAGCATAGGTAGAATGGTAACGATGAATAAATGTGAAGACAAAATAAGTAAGAATGTAATGTACATGGTTCCACATATGCAGACCGGCGAATTATCTGTATTGAATATTCTCTTACATTTAATTTAGTATAGCCTTACATACTCAGTACATTCTTTGTACAGACATCCCTTAGGGGACTTACCTTACTTGTTGCAGGCACAGGTGCTAGTAGACCCCCACAGTAGGTTGCGGATCATTTACCGATCTTTGGTGAGCTCCAGTTGGTTCGGGGCTTTCTGCGTCTCATATGTACATTTGATTTGGTACTGTAATGTTGTATAAAGCGGGGACTTGTCCCGACTATAAGATGGTTATATGTATGCATTTGTTAGAGGCTTTGTAGATGTATGTGGGAATATGAATGAAGGAGATGTATGTCCATTTTAACTTGATAGCACTAACGACCAAGTTTCACATATGTATATATCACATGTTTCCGGGACTTCCGCTATTAGCATCTTGTATCTATACGCGATAGTGATATTTCTTAAATGACATGCATATGAATGGATATAAGCAAAGATTGGTTCTCTCGGGCCTTATCGGCTTCGGGTGCCAGTCCGCCCCATTGGAATTCGAGGCGTGACACCCCACCTGTTTGATCCCTCAGGTACACCTTAATCCTTTACTTTTGCTAACAAAAGTGTATTTTGTAGTAGATATTGTAATGACCCCCAGGTCATTTTTTGCATTTCTATACATTTTCTATGTTTAAAGCCTTCCTATAGCTGCCCCAAGTTATTTATGACTTGTTGTAGCTGACAGTTTGGTTATCAGGCAGTTTGTTTGGTTTTCAGAGCCAATTCCCTATTTTGAAGTTTTAGCTGTTAAAAATTAGGTACCGGGCCTAAACTTCAGGTAAACAGCCTTGTATGCCAATTTTAATAGTTTTTTTTTAGATCCGAAGCATAAATTTTAGGCTAGGGGGACCCTTGGTTTGGGTCCCGAGGCTTCCGAACTCGTTTTGGACTATTGTGTGGAAATTGGTTAAAATGACCATTGGGTGTGGGAACCACATTTGATCAAAGCAACCTCTGATGGGAATTTTTATACCTCCATTGAGTCCCGAATGTCAAATTTGGTTTGATAACATAGTTCGTTTTCATTCATGGGATTCCAAATGAATCCCTAGGGTTCGATCGCAAACTCTGCAATTAACTAAGTTTGCTGGTGCAGCTTCAGCTGGTGTAGTCCAAAAATTGGTCTTCTCATTTGTGTGTCTTGGGCTGCGTTTGCAAAGGCCAAGGTTGTTGGTTATTGTATTTATGAGGCCCTTGGTCGCAATCACGGAGACCAAGGTGATTAGTCATCATGTTTGTGAGTCGGCCTCTACGTTCGTGATGAGTTAGCTGGAGTAAAGCTCGCATTCATAATGGGGTCCATATGATCGTTATGAAGGGAACCCTAGCAGCATTTAAAGTTGTGGAGCATGACTCTCCTTCATTTATATTAAGTCCCAAGTCCATAAAATCCCTAGAGATCTTAGAGAGAGTAGCGATCGATCCTTGGGTGTTGTGGGTGAGCTAGAGAGGTTATTGGGGCCATTTTCTTGACTTTATTTTCGTAAGTTTCCATTAAATTCTTGATTAATCTTCCTATTTAAATTCAAATCCCTAGTTTACGTTGTGGGGTTATTAAGGGCCCATTTGTGCTCGGATTTCACCAGTTCTTGAGGGTAAATGACCCTTGAGCTTAGAGGAACGTTTTGACGATTTCAAACTTGTGATTTTGCAAGTGAGCCCCACATGAGATTTTTCACTCAATTTTGGATCCGAGGCATTTAAATGCAATATAGGTGTTGTTATTTCCATATTTATGGATAAATTATAATTTTGATAGCGTGGCATCATGCGAAGGCTTCTCGAAAGGGAACGACTCCGATCTAGTTGACTTTCTCTAGCTTTTGACAGCATCCAGGTAGGCTAGGCTTACTTGCTTCTTAGATTGAGCTTTATTTTGATATTAGCATAGTATTATGCTAGCGATGGGTAGGGTTTTTACACCTTGGTTGTTATTTTTGTGTTTTAAGGGTTAAAGTTTGCCTTTTTTAGGGCCTTTTTAGTGGAATTCGGCCTCTTCAACCCTCTTAATTGTTGTAATAATCCCTTAGGACTAGTTTTGGCTTATTTCATACCTTAGGGTAAAATTGAAAAGTATTAGTCTAAATATGGGTAGGTTCTTTCTTTATTATGGGTGTTCAGGACTTGTAGCGGGCCCTGCCAACCCTCTTCTTAGGTTAATTATATAAACTAGCTCCTTGTAGACTTAGGAGTCCTTCTTTTGTTACCTTGGTCAAATTCTTGAGCGTTAGCATGACTTAGTCCTTTCATTGTTTCTCGGCTAGATGATATACCTAAATTAGTACCCGATTGTCCTTTAAGTTTCCTTCATAGACTTGGTAGTTAGACCATCCTATCCTTGTGGAATTATTGTTGAATTTCGTAATTTAATATTAATTTGATTCAAGGGAGTCTATGACTTAGGATGCTCTTTACTGTGAGGTTTATTTTCTAGTTTCGGTTCAAGTCAGGCATTTATTATCTATTTATGGCACTATTATGACTAATCGCTTCTTCAGTTCTGGTTCAAGTATGGCATTATGTGTCACACCCCTAATTCCAACGGGGCGGAATGGCACCCAAAGCCGTTGAGGCCCGAGAGAACCAATCTTTACTCATGTACACTCATATGCATGTCTCTGTGTGAATATCATTATATCTCATGCAACTATGCGAAAGTCATAGAAACATATGCTATATATATATATATATATGTATGAAACTTGGTCGTTAGGGCAATCACATCAAAATGGACACACATCTCTTACAATCATTCTCCCACATAAGTCTACAAAGTCTCTACAGATACATAACCATAACCAACCTAGAGTCGGGACAACACCCCGCTCTATACACATATACAATATCAAACAAATGTGCATAATGACTCGAAAAGCCCCGAATCAACTGGAGCTCACCAACGATACGCAAATGATCTGCAAACTACTGTGGAGGTCTACTAGCACCTGTACTTGCAGCAAGTAAGGTAAGCCCCCCCAAGGGAGGTCAGTACGAAGAATGTACTGAGTATGTAAGGCTAGTACGCTATAAAATGTTCCATCCAAAACCACTACAACATACGTACTTAGTGCTCTCGAAGCTAAGGTTTATAACTACACCCTAGGTCACCAATCAATCAAATTAGAGTCGGGAATGTACGGAGTGTTACATTACGGTTTGAAGGGAATCTCATGTATGGTTAGACTGGTTGGTCACTTAAAGTTATGATTATTGGTACTTTCTTCCCTATTTGCATTCACTGGGCTTATGGGGGGTCGGTTGAATTAATTTTCTCAATTGCTTATAGGGTCTAGTTAGGTCACAATAGACTACATTTGCGTGATCTATTTATTATGCATAATTTTGCTTTACTCCAGTTTAGTTTAGTACTTCAGATATAGTCTTTATCCATGACTTTATTTACTTTCTTGCATTTTAGTACACTTTTATCATGATTTAGCTCAGTCGGCCGATGATGTCTACTGAGTACCCATTGTTTTTGGCATTCATACTACACTTCTGCATCATTTTTTGATGCAGATCCGAGCACGACACCGCCGCTAACATTCAATTGAGCTTAGTTTTGGAGAGCCGGAGATAGGGTGAACTTTCAGAGCCGGAGCTAATCCACTCTCTTTCTGCTATACTTTTGGACTATTTTTACATTTCTGAGACTATCTGTATATTTTATACTGTCTAGTACTTTATTTATTTTGGAGTTTGTGACTCTTGTACTGACCTTACTAGGACATGGGATACTTCTTGTACTTTTCCCCTTTTCTTTTTGTGTTGACCAACATCATATTATATATTTCACTATTTAGTGTTTTATTATATGTCTAAATTTCGTATTCTCTTACCTTCCGTCGTTTTAGCCCATTACTTGTCGTTCCTGGTTGTGGCTTGGCTTACCTACTGATGGGCTAAAGTAGGTGCCATCATGACTTGAGAAATCGGGTCCTGACATACAACTTCACCATTTAAAATGGACATAGTAGATTCTAAAGGTGATCCTAAAAATAAAGATATAAATAAAGTACTTCAACAAAATAATTATACAAATCAACTACTACATGTAGTCTCCAAACAAATTCTTGAAGCTGAGAATAAATCAGCATTTAAAAATAAACCAAGTTCTTCCTACCATGATAAAAAGTTAGAAACTCATCCAATATTTAAATTGCCAGAATTTTTCAAAAGATAAATTTCCTAATTTGCAGGAAATGTTTGAAATCGCAGATGATATTATGAGACCAATGAAAGGTTAAAATTTGAATTAAAAGTCACAGACGATAAAGTTATAAGAACATTATCTGCAAAAAATGACAATGAAATTAAAAATTTAATCTGTAAGTATTCTATAAAAAATAATTATTACAAAAAATCATCTTTTTCGGACATGCATTATGAAGAAAATTAATTTTTTTCTCATACTTCACATTCTGGAAGTGAAATCGCCGAAAGGAATATTGATGGACTAGCAAAACATCAAATATATAATAAACTACACGAAATGGGATTGGCCATTACGGCATATAAAATGAAAAACGTTATAGATAAACAAGCAACTACATTAATTATATCCGAATTCACAGGTACATTAAAATATTGGTGGGATAACTACCACACCAAAGATAATATGCAAAGTGTATTAAATGCTACAACCATTACTCAAGTTATTAAGACTTAGTCTGCTGGACAAATAGTGGACCAAATCTTGGAAGATGCCACCGCCATAATAATTTATAGTATAGCTAAACATTTTATAGGAGAACCTCAACTTTTCCAAGATAGGAGTTTAGAAATATTATCGAATTTATCTTGTCCAGAGTAAGACGATTTTCGATGGTATAAAGTTGTTTTCCTCAACAAAGTCATGATTAGAGAAGACTGTAATCATGATTATTGGACGGAAAAATTTATAAACAGTTTACCAACATTATTAGCAGAAAAAGTTAGAATAAAATTAAATGACAGGTTTGACGAAAAAATTTCTTATAGTCATTTAACTTATGGTTAGCAAAGACTTAGCATTTAAGAAGAAGAATCACTCGCTAATAAAATACTAGATGATTTAACATCTAACCAAAAACCAAAATCATGTCAATTTAAGCCTTGAGAAACATCAAAATTAGAAAAAGATAATAGTAAAATAGAGTCTTTAGAAGAACCTTTAATAAGCAAATAAGGGATTAATACAATTACAATAGTTAAAGCCCAAAGTTACCATATACCCATTATATTAGCTATAAATAAAAATTATAGGATTTGTAAAATTGCATTATTAGATGTAGGAGGGGATCACAACTGTATCATTGAAGGAATAATTCCTACTAAGTACCTTGAAAAAAGTACTACAACATTATTTTCCGCAATATGGGAAAGATTAAAAATAAATTATAAACTCCCCAGGGCCACATATGCAATAATGGAATCTATTTTATTAATGATTTCGTGATAACTAAAGATATAAATAAAGAAATAATTTTAGGTATTCCCTTTATAGCCCAAATAAAATCATATATTACTAAGTTAGATGGCATCCACACCACTATAGTAGAAAAAATATTATTTTTCCCTATCTAGATAGTATATAAAAAGAAGAAAGTGACTTTATAAAAGATAAAATTGTCTTTAGGGTAAATATACTTTCACAACAAATAAACTGTTTAAAAGATGAAATAAAAATTAAAAGAATTGAATCCTCTTTAAAAAACCCAGAGGTAGAAGCTAAAATTAAAAATCTACAAGAAATAATAGAACGAGAAGTTTGTTTGGATTTATCTAATGCCTTTTGGAAAAAAAAAAAAGGCATATTGTTGAATTACCCTCTATTGAGGGATTTGAAAAAAGATTTATTCCCACTAAGGCAAGACCCATTCAAATGATCCATGAAATAATAAAATATTGTAAAAAAGAAATTAATGATTTGCTTTATAAAAAAATTATCTGACCTTCCAAATCACTTTGGAGTTGCTTAGCGTTTTTTTAACTAATAGTGCTAAAAAAGAAAGAGGTGCCCGAAGACTAGTTATCAATTATAAGTCACTTAATAAAGTATTAAAATGGATTAGGTACCCAATACCTAACAAACATGACCTTCTTAAAAGAACTTATAAAGCTAATAGTTATAGTAAGTTTGATATGAAATCAGAATTTTGGAAAATATAAATTGCCGAAAAAGATAAATATAAGACAATTTTCAATGTCCCTTTTGGACAATATGAATGGTATGTAAAGCCATTCGGACTAAAAAATGCTTCGCTTGAATTTTAAAATAACATGAATAATATATTCCATCAATATAATCATATTTCTATAGTATATAAGATGATGTTTCAATATATTCAAATGATATTGACCAACACTTTAAACATCTCCAAACATTTATAAAGGTTGTTAAACAAAATGGGTTAGCAGTGAGTGCTAAAAAGATTAAATTATTTCAGAAAACTATTAGATTTCTTGTCCATGATTTGTATCAAGGAACTTATAAACCCATTTGTAGATCCACAGAGCTCTCATCTAAGTTTCCAGATAAATTAACTGATAAAACTCAATTTCAAAGATTTTTAGGAAGCCTCAACTATGTTGCAGATTTTATTTCTAATATTAGACAAGTTTGTAGGCCTCTTTATCAGCGTCTAAAGAAAACTCCCAACCATGGGAATTAGAGCATACTAATATAGTCCAAAAAACTAAAACAAAAGTTCAAAAACATCCATGTGTAGGAATACCAAATTCAGAGGCTCTTATGAATGTCCAAATTCAGAGGCTCTTATGAATGTAGAAACTAACACCTGAGACATAGAATATGGAGGCATCCGTAAACAGAGAATTTTCTTAGAGTCCGCAGAGCAATTAGTGAGATTCACTTCATGAATCTGGAATGATACTCAAGAAAATTATAGTACTATTAAAAAAGAAATTTTGGCTATAGTACTATGTATTACCAAATTTCAAGATGATTTAATAAACAAGAAACTTTTACTAAGAGTAGACTTCAAAGCAACCAAAGATGCTTTAAAAAAGATGTTAAAAATTTAATTTCTAAATAGATATTTGCCAGATGGCAAGCTTTATTATCCAACTTTGATTTTCAAATAGAAATTATAAAGGGAGAAAATAATTCTCTCCCAAATTTTTTGACAAGAGAATTTCCATAGAGATATAATGAGACCCGGAACACCAAGAATAAAACCACTGAGGCCTCCATATCAGCCCTTCCATAAAGCGTAAAAAGGATAAAACAATAATTGGGATAAAACTACCAGCCCAAAACTAACACAATAGTACACTAATACCATAATCAAGCTTAAACTAAAAGTAGGGTAAGCTTAACCTACCTGGACGCCGCCAAATTCTCTAAACCAAAGCTTTCCCCCTCTGAGAAGCCTCCGAGAGCTACCATGCCATTAAAATAATAATCTAAGCATCAAGACAAGAAAATCGATGCCCAAATTGCATATAAATGCTCCGAGTCAAAAATCAAATTAAAAATCCCACATTAGGCCCGCCTGCGAAATCCCAAAATTGAAACCGTCACAATGTCCCATGTAGCTCAAGGATCAATTTCCACATAAATTTAGCTAAATTCGAGCTCAAAAAAACCCTAAATATGTCCAAGCATAACTCTAATTACATGCACTAAAATGAAGAATTAAACGATGGAAAGGGCAGAAACTTATGAGATTATGACGATCACGTTCCCACCAACATGCCCCTACGCTAACCCCTGCACCAGAATATTGTATCCTCATAGTTTTCAACCTGAAAATGGTCTCAAATGGAGGATTTTACACTTAGACAAAAGATGGAAAAGGAAGGAGATGATATTTATTTAATGCCAGTGATGGCCGCTTTAGCGGTTAAATGATCGCTAAAGCTCCCAAGGGTCGCTAAAGCGACCAAGCCCAGGTTGGCCAGGTTCCAATTAAGTGGTCTAGGGTAGCTTAAATGGCTACCGCTAATGCAATCTCTTGGTTGCTTAAGCGGCTGCACCAGAAAACTTGGCACAAGCCAAGTTTGACAAGTCCCGACGGAGTCTGATCGGGTGCTCGGGATTGGTTTGAAATCCCGGGCTCACAAACAAACTATGATAACCTACAAAATTCAACATTCTGGACTCAATGGTGCTATTTAAATTTCCAATCAGGGACATTTCGTTAAAAAGTTGGTCCCACACCCTAAGGAGCCATTTTAACCAAATTCCACTTAATAGCCCAAAACGAGTTCGGAAGCCTCTGGACTAGGACCAAGGGTCCCCTATACTAAAATCGACGTTCTGGACCTGATAAGAAAGTCAAAAATAGCATCCGGGGCTGTTTTCCTGAGGTTTTTGCCTGTGACCCATTTTTTAACTTCAAAAGCTCCAAAACAGGGAAATGGCTCTAAAACCTAAACGAACTGCCCGATTACCAAACTGTCAGCCCCAACATGTCATAAATGACCTGGGGTAGCTATAGAAAAGCTCGCAATATATTAAAAGCATGAAAATGTAGGAAATGACCTGGAGGGTCATTACAATATCCACTACTAAAAGGATTTTTACCCAGGAAAGTAAAGGATCAACAAGTACCTGAAGGATAGATAGGTAGGGATACTGGGTCTGCATATCACACTTGGTCTCCTAGGCAGCCTCATTGACTAGATGGTGTCTCCACTGAACCTTAACCACAAGAATGTCTCTGGACGACAACCGCCAAACATCTTTTTCCAAAATAAACATAGGCTCATCTGTAATGGTCAACTTCTCATGCAACTAAATCGAGTCCCACCGAAGCACGTGAAACTCATCCAAAATGTAGTACCACAACATAGATACATGAAAAACTAGATGGATAGCTAAAAAGGCAGGAGGCAAAGCTAACTCATATGCTACCTCACCAACTGTCTGTATGATCTTAAATGTTCCAATATAACTAAGGCTGAGCTTGCCCCTCCTTCTAAACATCATCACACCCTTTATAGGTGATACTCACAGAAAGACTAAGTCACTAACTTTAAACCTCAAAGCACGAATTCTACGGTCAACATAACTCTTCTGTATGCTCTGAGATGCCCGTAGCCTAACCTGAATCGGTCGAACTTAGTCCAAAGACTCACGAAGAAAATCTATACCACGGGGCCTAACCTCAGATGTCTCAAGCTAACCAACAAGAGATCGACAATGCCTACCATATAACACCTCAAATGGTGCCAACTAAATACTTAAATGGTAGCTATTATTATAAGAAAACTCTGTCAAAGAAAAAAATTAGTCCCACTGATCTCCAAAATCCAACACACAAATGCGGAGCGTATCCTCCATAAACTGAACAGTCCACTCCAACTACCCTTCAGTTTAGGGGTAAAAAGCAGTGCTAAGGGTAACCTGGGTACCCAACTATTCCCGAAATGTCCTCTAGAAACTAGAAGTGAATTGAAAGCCTCAATCTGAAATAATAGACATGGGTACCCCATGAAGGCAAACCACCTCTCGAATATAGATATGGGTCAATCTCTCATAACTGAAGGAAGTTTGAAATGGGATGAAATGGGCGGACTATGTCAACTATTCCATGATGACCCAAATGCTATCAGAACCGTGAAAAGTGTAAGGAAAACCACCAATAAAGTCTATAGTGACCTGCTCCCATTTCCACTTAAGAATGGATAGCCTCTGAAGCAATCCACCAGGTCTCTGATGCTTGGCCTTCATCTACTGACAACATAGGCACCGAGCCACAAACTTTGCTATATCTCTCCACATACCACTCCACTAATAATGTTGCCTCAAATCCCTATACATCTTAGATATCTTAGGGTGAATAAAATAGTTGGAGTTATGAGCCTCTCGAAGTATCAATTGAATCAAGTCTTCGACCCTTGGAACACAAATACGGCTGTCAAATCTCAGAACACCCTCAAAATCTAAGGTATCCCTTCTGGAATCACCCCTCAAAACCTGACCTCGAATGTTATGAAGCTCGTCATCCTCAAACTGACGACCCTTAATCTGCTCCAATAAGATAGATCTAGCCTCAACACTAGCAAGAATCTTCTTAGGATCAGAAATATCAAGACGAACCATCATGTTGCCTAAGGAATAGATATCCAAAGACAACGGCCACTACCAAATTGAAATGAATGCCAAGCTACCCATACTTGATGCCTTCCGGCTCAAGGCATCTGTGACCACATTTACCTTTCCCAGATGGTATATAATAGAGATACGATTGTCCTTCAGCAACTCAATCCATCTACGTTATCTTGAATTAAGCTCTCTCTAGGTCATAATGTACTGAAGACTACGGTGGTTAGTGAAGATCTAGTAATGAACACCATACAAGTAATGCCTCCAAATCATAAGCGCAAAAACTACTGCAGCCAACTCCAAATCATGAGTGAGGTAGTTGCCCTCGTGCACCCTCAGCTACCTCGACACATGCAATAATATAGCCCTGTTATATCAAAAAATACCCCAAGCCAATACTAAAAGCATCATAATATATGGTGAACCCCTCCCCATCAACTGGAAGAGTCAGAATAAGAGCTGAAGTGAGCATGTTTTTGAGCTTAACAAAGCTCACTTCATAACTCATAGACCACTGAAATGGAATCATTTTCCTAGTCAACCTAGTCATAGAGGCTGTAATAGTAGCTATCTCTCAATGAACCACCAATCCATGCCCAAAATCACATCAAAAGTCTACCATGGTCAATATAATAAAATCAAACTGAGTCCCAATCTCCCAAATAGTCACCACACAAGATCTATATACCAGATCCACTACTAAGGAATTACCAACGAGGGTAGATACATGTAAGAATACAGATAATAACTTAGAACATAAACCCTACCATGGTGCATAATAAGTACATACATAAGAAAACATGGATTCGAGATCAAATAATGCAGAAGTTGGCTAATGGCATATGGAAATCATACCTGTAATTACCACATTAAAAGCCTTAGCCTTTGATTTAGCCGACACAGCATACAACTGACGCTTACTACCTCTAGCCTTAGCACCGACCTGACCACCAGTCCGACCTCCCTACACTCAACCTCAGGAACCCTGAGGGACACTTTGACAACTCTATACACCACCTCTACCTGCTGGCGGTATAGATCTGAGGGGCTGTGCCATCTGAGCTGAAGGCTCAATCGCCCTACACTGAGGACACTCACGTGGGAAATGACCGACAACCCCACAGGTAAAACATTCTCCTGGCTCCCTGCATAACCTAGAAGAACCAACGGATCAAGAATGACCACCTCTAGTCGATGAACTGGACTGAGCACATCCCTGAGGCTAACTACCATAACCACTATAGGCGGGATAACCCCTATCATAAATCTACAAGGCTGACTATACGGGCCTACTAGGCTAACCCTGTCGCTGAAAAGACTGTTGCTGCTGCTGAAGGTACTTAACCTAAAATTCGTGACCTCTGAACTGTGAACTACTGTGACTACCACTGTAACTACCCTAGAATCATAGTGTCTTATCGCTGCCCACTTGGGGCTCGCGATCCATCTCCTTAATAAAAAACACATGCTCATCTATCTCAGAAAATGACTTCCCCAAAGTCACTAAAGTCTATGTGGCTCTGTGATAATCGTAATCCCCTGAAAAAACATCTGATCCTCTCATACTCATCAGGTAGGATAATCATAGCATGCCTGGCTAAGGTATAGAATCTAGCCTCATACTTAGCAACTGTCATAGACCCCTGCCTCAACCTGGAAAAGTCATTTCAAAGATGCTCACGCATACTGCTGGGCATATACTTCCCCAAGAATACCTCAAAGAACTGTGACCAAGTAATGGGTGGATATCCAACTAGCCTGGAGTCAAGATAACCTCTCCACCATCTCCTTGCAAATGTCTCAAACTGGTAGGCAACAAAATATACCCCGCGCGACTCCACTTATCCCAAATTCCTCAGCTTCTCCTCGTATTTGGATAAAAATTCATACGTGTTCTCTCTTGGAGTACCCATAAATTTGGGTGGAGCTAATCTAAAAAATGACTCAACATCTTCTGCACCTCAGTAAAAATAACTAGCTGGACTGCTACTGGTACAGGCGGAACCTCAATTACAGCTGCAGGTTGTGCCCCAATACCAACTCGCTTACGGCTGGCTATACTCCCACAACAGGCGGACCTCCAACTAATCCCAACAACTGTACAAATGTTTCTTAGAGCACTAAAGCATCAATAAATCCAGGTGGAGCCTGGGCTGCTCTATGGTCCACCAGTTGCTGTGACGACGGAATATCTGAGGCTACAACGGGATCGGGTAATGGATCCCTGGTCTGATCTCGACCAGCCCCTTGGATCGGCCCCCAATTTAGGTCGACCTTGGCCTCTTACTGGAGCTCTCGTTGTGGGCTCGTGGTCCTGCTCCCTAACTTTTATGCCATGAGTCCTAGCCATCTGCAGAAAGAGTGAACCAAATAAGGATCAGAAATCAACACTGACACTATCACACAAATGTGAATCAAGCAATGAAAATATCCCCTAAAAATGCTCCGTAGTCTCCCGAATATAGGATTTAGGCATCCCCATATCAATGAGCAGAACCCTACGAAAGATTGGTTCATGTGCTGATACTATGCATAAAACCTAGGCTCTGATTCCAAGTTGTCACAACCTAATTTTTGAGTCATGATAGCACCTACCAAGAACCACCAATAGGCAAGCCAAGCCCTAGTATGGGGCAACAAGCTACGGGCTAATAGATGGGATCTCATATGAAAGGAGATAAAGCAAAACTACTACCATCAACATGCTACAAATGTAAAGACCAAGGGAGTATATATACCGGGACAAAAAGGAAAAGGACAACATATAAATCTAAAATCCCTCCCAAGACCTGGTGAGGCCAGTACATGAGCCACTACTAGTTATATGAAGAATACAAGATAAAAACCAAATATAAATAATATATATACATCAGTCTTGAATCCAAAAGGCTATAGGTAAGAGATGGAGTGAGATCTTCCTCGGATGTCAGTAAGCTTTCCCTTCTTCAGAATCAGCGCTGAGAAAAGAGTCACATCACGACTTTCGGTTAGTACCTAGATTTACATTGGGAAAAGATGCAGAAGTGAAGTATATGTACCAGGGCAACGGGTACACATTAGGCATCATCGGCCGACTGAACTCAATGTAACATCAAAAATATGAAGTACAGGGGTGCATTCTAAGTTCAGGTATAACTGATAAGCAAATACAATACTGAATAATAAGTAAGTAACTGCGCACAGTACACATAAGTCAAACATAACCTAATCCGCTAGGCATACAAAAGAATATAATACCCAGCCTGGACCCCACAAACTAGAGGGACACATAAAAATAGTAAATTAATAGTCACCAGTGTCTTGAAACTGTACTAGTATCTAGTAGTCACAATAACCAATGGGGCGCACCGGGCTTGAACCGATACCAATGGGTAATAATAAGAGGCCAGACATAAGAATCAAATTGGACATAGTGGGTAATAATAATAGGCCACACATATATATATCATATCTATCGAAATCGAATTGGAACTCAGAGAACAACAATATTATAATCACGGTTCCCAGTACCAGAACTCATAGTGTACCAAAATCTGAGGCAGGACTCAAACCAATACAACCAATACTGAATAACAAAAATCATCATAACTAAATCAGTAGCCAAACTCAAACTAGAACTCATCATAGCTAGTAATAAGAATAGAACCCAATTTCACATCATAACCAGTAAATGGGGAACATGCTAGTCCTAGGCCGAAGTCGAAATATAGGCAAATGAGCTAAATAATCATCTACTACAAGGTAAGTACCTGGGTCCTCCTAGGTCCATAGTATACTATCCTATAATATCAACAGCAGTCCAGTTATCTAGAGTAGCTCATGGTAAGACGGGTCCCAATTTTAAGCCAAGACCAGCAATCTCGATCAAGTACGGTACTATCAGGGACTAAAAGGCTAAATATTCCAACCAGGTATAATCGGGATGACTCAATCCCGTGAAAATCCTAACAAGTAATACTAGGGTTTAACTAAGCCCAAAGATGTCAAAGTTCTGACTAGTCAACAAAAAAGGGTAATGGGGCACACTATTGGGTCCCGAATACCAAGTCTAGTTATACCTGTCTAAATATGGTAAGTTTGCATAAGCCTGAGCTAAGGTCCAACAATAGCATTCCCCAACCAGCGATAACAACAATAATACTATCCGACCCCAAATAAGTCATCTGTGGTGTACCATGAGAATAACGGGCCAGGTTTACCAGAAATTAGGTCATGAAAAATTAGTATTAGAGCCTAGGTTTACCAGTGTTGCTGGTATAAGAGCTAAGTGTCTAGTAGAGCCATGCGGATCAGTACAGAGGCATCCGTGTCCTATCTTCAGGAGGCTATAAGGCATTCTTAGGAAATTTGATTCTTGACTCCCAGTCGTGTGTCCATATATCTATAAACCCCGAGTACTTTCTTTAAGTCCATTCTATCCTAGATAGATGGCTTGAGGTTATCGATTGATGCAGATGGTACTAGAGTTTAAGTTTAGAGATGAAATAGGGAGTTAGAGATTAATTTTGAGGATCTTCAGTATCAGTTAGAGGGTATGGGGACAGCCCAGGCTCTGATAGAGCTTATGGCTGCCTTAGCTTATAAGGATATAGTGTTGGGGATTCCAAGTCCATTTGTGGATAATTTACAGTCTGTGGTAGTGCCTAGTACATCGAGTGGTTCTCAGACCAGAGTTGGATTTGTTGGTGTTCAGTAGGTTTCTTTATCAATTTCAGAGTACGAGGTTGGGTTACTTGAGTGGGCTAGTCTGACATCTATGTTATATGCTATTGTGCATGAGATGGTGCAGAGATTTATTAGAGGATTGGCTTTATCACTCTGTTTGGCATCAAAGCATTTGATAGAAGCTAGGTCATCTTTCTCTGAGATTGGGGATCATGCAAGGGAAACAGAGATGGCTTGCTTTGAGATATATAGAAGCTATAGTAAGAGGCCATGTCAGTAGTTCAATGTTAGTGGTATTCTAACTGGAGGTCACGATCCACCCAGCAGAGGTTAGCACCACTTTTCGCTTATTAGGACCTTACAGTTAGCACCCCCGCTTATGTGTAGCTCTCAAACATATCATTGTTGTCTCAGTGGATAGAGTTCTGGTCAGGCAGTGCGAGTTATTAATTCTGGGTTATCAGGACATGGCGGCCGTTTGAGGTCAGCAGGTATAGTATATCAGAGAGTCCCAGAGGAATGTTTCAATTGTGGTAAGATTGCCCATTGGTCTAGGAATACCCCAGGCGTGAGTTGTTTAGCCAGTTAGGGACAACTAGTATTTCTTGTCTAGTTAGTGCTTCAGGGGTTTGTTATGAGTGTAGAGAGACCATTCAATGGTCTATAGAGTGTCCCTGGCTTGATGTTATTAGTCATTTAACTCATCCAGTTCAGTTTCATATATATATGACACCTTCAATTAGAGGTAGTGAACTTAGTGCCTCAGTTGGTCATTCAGATGCTTAGTCCAGGTTTAGAGACATTCAGATTCATAATACATTAGGCAGGTCAAGGCTATGACTTTTGATTTTCACCTTGATAGGTGCTCCTTTGATTTTCTATCCTTTAGTTTCTATTTGAGTTGAGTTGGGTTTTTTCATACCTATAGGTATTTACATGCCTTGACATTTCTTTATTGATTGTTGTATGTAGATTTATGCTTATATGACTACCCCCCCCCTAAATGATTTCTTCTAGTAGTGAATGAGTGGTTCAGTATTCTGGGTTCCTTGGGGGTGTAGCATTTAGGTTCGAGTCCCATTTCTTTTGGCATATTGGAATTGTTATGTGGTCCATGGTTCAATCGAGATAAAGTGGGTGTAATTGGAAGAATTCAAAAACTTCTCATCAAGACATTTTTCCAGCATCCCACAATGGGTACCGGTCATTTATGACTTGCTCGAACTATCTGTTTGGTTATCAGACAATTTTTTTGGATTTTAGACTCATTTCCATATTTTGGAGCTTTCGCTCTTAAGGAATTGATCTATGACCAAAACTCCTACTAAACAATCTCAAACAAGAATTCTGCCAGTGCCATGAGCTCTGGAAAGTTGACTTTGGTCCAGGGGGACCGTTGGTTCAGGTCCCGAGGCTTTCGAACTCATTTTGGGCTATTGGGTAGATTTAATAAAAAATAAAACTAGTTGTGGGACCCATATTTAATCGAAACATTCTCGTATGAAAGGTTCGATGGTTTTGTTGTGTCTGGAATGTCAAATTTTGTATGGTAGCATAGTTCGTTTGCACGCAGGGGGTTCTGAATGAATCTCGAGCCCCCAATCAAAGTCCGTTAGGACTTAGCATTTTGCTGGTTTTCCAGCATCTGGTGCATCCACCTTTTTCTATTCGCATTTACTAGGCTAGGGCCGTGTTTACGAAAGGTCAAGTTTTTGACCATTGCAATCACGAGCCTTACCTCTTGCATTCGAGATGCGAGTCGGCCCTAACTCGGTCAACTTCCTTCATTGCGATTGCGGTTGGTTGTTCGTGTTTGCAATAGCCTGATTCTTTTGCCTTTGCGTTTATGAGCATTTGGCCGCATTCACGATAGGCAATGCCTTCATTCGTCGCATTCGCGACCCTTGGCAGTATATAACTCCTCTTCTATGTGATTTTCTTCATTTTTCTCAACCCTAATTGTCAATATGGCATTGAATGCTCAAGAAAAGTATGGGAATCGATCAAGTGACATTAGGAATACATAGGGGATGATGAAGTGGCCATTTACCATTAATATCTTCTTATGGTTTTGGCCTAATTTCTTTATTTAATTCTTGTTTTTCCTCTTTTGCACTTAGAGTTCAGGGATGATTTGAGCCCCGATTTATACTCCATTTGTTCTCAACTTTTTAGTATACTTGTCCTTCAAGGGACCTCATGAGGGATTCAATTTTTGGATTTCACTAGCGGGCCCCACGGGTCTATTATTGTCCTAATTTCGGGCCCAAAGTTTTATATTACAATATGGGTATTGTTTTACTCGTACTAATGCGTCGGTTATAATTTTGATAGTGTGACATCATTTCAGGATCGAGGAGCAAGTACAAGCGAATTATGGATAATTCAAGAACTGTGATTTGACATCGAGGTAGGCTTGGATCTACTTTTCTCTATGAGATAGTGTATAGTATAGATTACATGCTAGGTAGGGATTATAGGATGTTGTTATGACAATTGTATCATGACTTAGTCTATTTAGGGAATTTGGTATAGAAATGTGACCTAAACCATAGCATAGGGTACTTGTTATGAGCATAGAATCCTTCTACCCTTGATGATAAGCATGTTAACGATTGTCTGATAATTAAGGATCCTTTAGTATAAGGTTTACCATTTGACTTAGTGATTTGGGTGGTATTTCCCCGATAAGATCCTTGCAGTTGCTTCATGCCCTTGCTTACCGTAGTTTCCCGAGTTATGAGGCTTAATTATGTATTGTTGGGCCCGAGGACATGGTTACAATACTAGTTGGACTCCAAGTGAGTATTCTATCTTTGAGAGTATATGATTCTATTTTATAGATGCTTAGGCGCTTATAGTGGTATTATTTGGATATTGGTGATGGCATGCATATTTTTTGGCGCATTCAGGCTCACTTAGTGGTACGATTCCAACCAAAACCTTGATTTTACTACTGTTTTCTAAAAAGGGATATATTCCTACTTTTTAATTTTAAAATGGATTCTTGTACGATGGGAATCGTAGCACTATATTTAATGAATTAGGAAGATTTTGGAACTAAAAATGATGTTGTGGAAATGCAACCGAGGTTGATTTCGGTCCATTATTGATCCACTCATTTTACCACTACTATTTACTTTGATCGAGGGAGATTCTGACCCTTTTCTATATTATTACATCAATTTAGTCCCGAACTTGATCTTGAGCTATGGATTTACAGACTTATAATCCTTAAGTCACTGTTTGAGTCTGTGCACTTATTATACTTATATCTCTCTTTGCTACTAGATGGAGTAGATAGATTATGATGATTATTGGAAGTCCTAATTCGTGACCAGGCAGTGTTTACAGATATTTCGAATCCCCTAGGGGCCCCTTCGTCCGTGAGCCACAGTGTCGGAGAAGGATGGTCACCGTATGTCCTTCCTTTACGAAATCCTAAGCTGGAGGAGGTGTATACACTTGGTACTTTATGACACTTGGATCGAATATGGTATTTATGGTTATGTTGAATTCAATCATCTATATGCATCACCTATCACCAGTATGAATGTTTGGCGCTTGTATCTATCGGTCTTATAGGGGGCATTATACTTACATGTTATGATTATTATTTAATGAGTGCTTTCGTGAACCTATCGGGATTATGGGAGCCCAGTTAGGTAATTGTTTGTCCGGACTAGATGGTTTCTTTATTATTGGTTACTATGGTTAGTTCATGGCAGGTTGATTATGGACTGGTATCTAACATTGGCTGTAAGTTTGTGATTCCCTTCATTATTATGGCAAATTACATTATTGATAGCTACCTCACAGTTATACATTATGGTTAGGGACCCTGATTAAGCTATTATTAGCTCCCCTACTTGGTAATGATCCTCGAGATACTAGGTTGACTCCCTCAGGTATTCACCTTTGAGTTAGTCATATATATATATATATATGGTATTACCGTATATCCCTCTCTTTCTTTGTCTATTCATATTTTATATGTATTCTTTGTCCTTGTATACTACCATGTATACACTGCTTTCACTCTTTATTGGTATATTGATTAGTGATATATGGTAATTTACATTAGCTCCTGAGCACTGTTAGAATAGGATAGTTTACCCTTATTGCTTCATTAGACTCATTATGCTTAGTTTTCCTGGATAGTTACATGTAGTTATATTTTTGCCTTACATGTTATTTATGGTTGCATTATTTTTGGAGCTCAGTTAGCCAATGCATATTGAATACCAAGTGTTTGGTACTCATACTATACTACTACAGTCTGCAGATCAAAGTACGATTTATCGCCGCTGATGTGTGCATCATGTGGAGCAGCTATGGATCAGAGATTTATTCTGAGCTCCTGACGCTCGAAGTGTTCCTACTCTTTCTCTCTCTTATTGTTAGACTGATCTTTATGTTGTATTTAGAGACATCTTTGTATATATTACGCTGTATTTCACTTGTACTCCTGATGTGTGAGAAGCTCTTGTACTAGATCCACCATGTTTTGGGATTATATTAGTCTTTTTATTATATTTATTCTACAGTTTTGTCTTTTCTATTGGTTGTTCGTTACAAGCTATTTCGGACTATGAGTTGGTTTACTTACTGGTGGGTTAGTGTAGGTTCCATCATGACCTGAGAAATTGGGTCGTGACACATAGGTCTGGTTAGCAAGTATCAATCCAATCTTGAAAGACATCATTGGAAAGAAATAAAGAGAATTTTCTAATAGCTGAAGGAAAATGCATATTATTCACTCTGTTATAGCAGATCTAATTTATTCATCTGAGGTTATTCATATGTTGATTACATAGGTCACCAGTATGAGAAAATCTACCTCCGACTATAGTTTCTTACTTAATAGTGGTGTTATTTTATAGAAGAGTAAGAAACAAACTTGCAATGCCCTTTCAACCATGGAGTCTAAATTCGTGGCTTGTGTATCTGCAGTACAAGAAATTGTTTAGTTGAAGAGATTCTTTAAGCATTTGAACATTGTAAAGAATTCTCAGGGTCCATGGTTTTATATTGTAATAGCCGAACGACTATCGCATACACGAAGGATCCTAAGTATCACAACAAAACTGAACACATTGAAATCAAGTATAACTTTTTGAGAGACGTAGTAGATAATGGAGAAATAAATTTATAATATACTCCTGCACGAGAAATGATAGTTGATCCTTTTACAAAGGTAATAGCGAGAGACTTGTTTGAGAAACTGTTGTGGCTCTAGGTTTGTGTAGAATATTATAATTATTTTACATTGTAATTGACTTGGTTTTTATAATATTCTCATCAATATAAGACTCTTGAATTTATGTTCATAGCTCGTATGCATGTGATAATGTGTTTTATTCATTAAGTGTCTCAAATGAGTTGTGAGATTGGCTCTCTCACATGAACAATTGCTTCTTATGTTAAGAATGTAAAGAGATGAGCTCCACCATCATTTCATGACTTGTTTTGTAAGCCAGATATGAGTCTCTCTGAAAAAATGGGTATGAGGATCATTAAAGAGAGAAACTCGGGTTAGACATCTAGAGGTGTCTAGGCCAAGATCTGTACGGTATTGATTAACTGAAAGAATGAGACGTATGTACCAATATAAGGTGAGAATATTATAGAACGTATTTTATACAACATGTGTTTAGAGACCAATGAGTTAATGGAACAATGTTTCCTACTTTTTCATTGTGTGAGACTCCAAAGAGTTACATTAACTTTTCATTGTATTACCTTTTGACCTTTGACTGTTTCTTGAAGTTTCAATCGGTGTTGCTACTTTAGAATGTCACTAATAGCTATGAATGATTCAGCAATGTGGTTCATGTCTTAGAAAGTAGTTGGTTTAGAACAAATAGATTCGAGTAGAAAGGGAAGACAATTAAGATTAATAATTTAACGTGTATAGATAGGCCGACAAACTAACAACACTCGTAGTGAATGTTTGAAATGTCTGTATTTTGACCACTTTTCCCTTCCTATTAGTTTCTTTATCTCAATTTTGAGTTGCGAGAATGGTTGGCATGGTTCCCAATGCTTTAGGAAATGATTTGGGAGAGTTTGAGGCTTTTAGAGGTTTTAAATGCCATATAGTTGACTTGGGTCAACATTTCATATTTCGTGTACCAGATGGCAATTTGGAAAGCTCTATTAGGTCTAGAACGTCGATTTTGGATTAGCAGAAATGTTGTTTTGGGTTTGGAACCTTTATTTTGCATTCGGATCGTCCGTTCGAAAAATAGTAAATTTTGGCTTAAAGGGGATTGGGGGATTAATTAGTTGTAAATAATCTCTTTTTGTAAATTCTATGATTCCATTGAGTTTGTAACATATTTATGATCAATTTTCCATATTGGTTCATGTTCATAGGGTTTCGGATGAGCTTTGAGGGTCAAAAATATGTTTATGAAATAAGTTCATAGGGTACTAGTGTAGCCATTAAAGCGGTTGGTTGACAGCTTTAATTTACCATTTGATCGAGTCTCTAAAGTGACCATTTGACCACTTTAGAGATAGCTTGACCTTTTTACCAGGCCATTTGGTTATGTTGGCAAAGTGTTGGACAGTTTACTATGTGTAAAGCAGTGTACTTTTGCTTAATCGGTGAAGGGTTTTGCCTTCTAAACTTGAAAGTGGACTTGTGGTCTTGAAGGAAGATAAATTGATGGATTAAATATCAACATTTAAGATTTGGTTATGTTCTTGACTTGATTTATCTTTGTGTATAACATTTGGAATTATTGTTGTGAAATTGTACATGGAACCGGTGGCGTGTTGAAAGGAAAATGTAGTTTTGGTGATGTTTATGTGTGTTGTGAAACCATGGATGTTCTTTTGAATCTAATATGATCTAAAATATGTTAAGATAAGTTTAATTATGATCATGGACCATTCATTACAAAAGAGGACCCAAAAGAGACCTATTTTGGCCGAAACGGGCACCTGCCCTCGCAGACAAAGGCACTTGCGGGCGCAGATAACTTCGCAGGTGACTTTGGACACTGCCAAGGGTGACCTTCGGCCAAACCTCAACTACCTACAGGCACAGGTGGCTTCGCAGGTCAGGCCAGAACCCCATTTCGGTTGTTTTTGCATCTCTTTGACCCCCCCCCAAAGCCCCTATACCCTTCATGGATGCAATTATCAACTTATGGTACCTTTTGAATGACTTTAAAGGAGTATCCCGTAGGTATTTTTAATGGTATCAATTATAGATTGTTATTAATATGTCATTGTGAAGGCTATCGAGTGACTTGACGGAGAAAAGGTAGCGTAGTGTTGAAGGGGAATTGTAAAGTATCACTTGGGGTGTGAAATGCTATCTCTTTCTGATGTCTTGGTCAATGTGGGGAATGTTATGGTATTGTTGGTATGGTGATGCAATAAATGGTATTGTAAGAGGGTGAAATGACATTATATGGCAGTCACGTAATTCATTGTCATCCTACACACTTATAATGTAGTTAGCTGTTAACGTGAGCTCCGTTATGAACTTGTGTTGTAGAGTAACATGTAAGGAAGGAGAAAGATTATCGTAATCACATATAGTACTGTGTATTCATATTGGTAAGATAAGGTATGTAAGGTTACTCTTTTCGTATCCTTCTGCAGCACATATTGTTCACATTGACGTTGTACTTGTCCCATTCCGAAGTGTTCTAAAGTATCCCAGCTCAGGTTGACATATATTGTTATTCACATGTTTATTATTTTTAGACCAATTGTGATTTACATGTCTCTTATTCATTGACTGAAGTTCCAAAGCTCTCATAATGTTGTAACTACTGAAAGAACTATCTTAAGGAAAGTAAGGATGTAAAGAGAATCTATTCATTCTTGAGTAGCATTTCCAATAATGTTACATTCTAAAATTCCAATGATGTTATGACTATCAACGTGTCAATCTCACAGCAGTAAAGAAATGAAGTAATGTATGACTCTTAGAATGAAAGAATGAAGTAATGTATAATTGTTATATATTCTTGAGTGACAAATCAGGGGCTACATAAAAGCCTAGCATGGGTTAAAATAACATCCCAGGGGTTAAAGTACCTAGCATGGGTTAATAACATACCAGGGGCGATATGAAAGCCTAGCATGGGTTAATAACATCCCAGGGGAGATATTAAAGCCTAGCATGGGTTAATAACATCCTAGGGGAGATATGAAAGCCTAACATAGGTTAATAACATCCCAGGGGCGATATAAAATCCTAGCATGGGTTATCACATTAACATCCTAGGGGCGACATAAAAGCCTAGCATGGGTTAATATAACATCCCAGGGGCGACATAAAAGCCTAGCATAGGTTAATATAACATCCCAGGGGTCAAAATACCTAGCATGGGTTACTCTCTTCCCAGGGGCGACAACAAAGCCTAGCATGTGTAGAACGATAAATCTCATCCCAGGGGCGACAGTAAAGCCTAGCATGGGTAGAACGATAAAGATGAATGAACGTAAAGGCAAGGAAAGTAATGAATGTAATGTACATGGTTCCACATATACAAAATGATGGGTTTATCCATATTGACTATTTTCTTACATGGATTCCATTGAAGTATTTATGTATCATACAGTTTTCTATAGCCTTATATACTCAGTACATTCTTCGTACTGACGTCCTTTGGGGGACTTACCTTACTTGCTGCAGGCATAGGTGCTAGTAGACCTCCACTGTAGATTGCGGGTCATTTGCGGATCATTGGTGAGCTCCAGTTGGTTCGGGGCTTTCCAAGTCATTATGTACATTTGTTTTGATATTGTATAAAGCAGGGATGTGTCCCAACTGTAGGTTGGTTATGTCTATGTATCTGTAGAGGCTTTATAGACGTTGTGGGATAAATGAAGGATTGTAAGGGATGCATGCTTTTGACGTGGTGGCCCTAACGGCCAAGTTTCATGTATGTGTATCATATATATAGCATATGTTTTCGATGACTGCCGCCATTAGGATAGTGTATCTATACGAGATAGTAATGTTCATTGAGTGACATGCATATGAGTGTACCTGAATGAAGATTGGTTCTCTCTGGCCCTAACGGCTTCGGGTGCCAGTCCGCCCCGTTGAAATTCGAGGCGTGACAAGCATCACTTGCCACCTATTGGGCCCGTTCAGGTAGCGCCTAAACTTATGGGTAGCTCTTAGGCAGATCATAGTGGTCATAGTAGGCAGAGTTCTTGTCAGATATTACAGAGTATTTGGTATAGATCTTCAGGCCGTGGTGGCTCTTCTGGATGATAAGGTGCAGTGCATCCAAGAGTTCTAGGGGCATATTTTGACTGTGGAGAGGTTGGTCAATGGTCTAGGGAGTACCCCCGACTTGAGTTTGTTGACCAGTGAGGGTCAACATATGTTCCTCGCCAGCATTAAGCTCATGAGGTATGTTATGATTACGGGGAGGATGATCATTTCAGTGGAGAGTGTTCCAAGTATCAGTTGGTTAGCCAGTTGGGGTCAGCTCATGTTTCTCGCTGAGTTAGAGCTTCATGGGTTTGTTATGACTGTAGAGTAACTAGTCACTGTTCCAAAGAGTGTCCCCGGTGTGGGATTATTAGTCATTCATCTCATCTAGATCAGTATTAGAATGATGTGGCACCTTCAGTTAGAGGTAGTGCACTTAGTGGCTCAGTTGGTGATTCAGATGCTCAGTCCGAGTTTGGACATTCTCAGATTCGCACTTCTTCGGGTAAATCATGGCTATGACTTTGGACTCCATCGATATAAGTTCGATTTGACTTAATATCATTCACTTTTTATTTAAGTTGAATTGGGGTTTTCATACCCATCGATGATTATATAACTTGGTATTTTTATATTTGTTATTGTATACCTTGGTGTAGATTTCATGCTTATCTGACTACCTCTGTAGATGAATTCTTTTAGTTGTGGATTGAGCAGATTAGTATTGTGGTTTTTCCTTGGGGTGCAATACTTGGGTTTGTCACGACCCGAAATCCCATTCGGGCCGGACTGGCACCCGAAGCTGATGTGGCTTGAGAGAACCAATCTTTGCACAAGTACTTTCATATGCATATCCTCGTATGATCATCATTATGTTTCATGCAACTATGCGGAAGACATGGAAAATAGGTTATATATGAAACTTGGCCGTTAGGGCCATCAAGTAAAAATGAACATACATCTCTTACATTCATCTTCCCACATACGTCTACAAAGCCTCTAATAATTACATGAACATAACCAACCTAAATTCGGTACAAGTCCCCACTGTAAATAACATTTACGATACCAAAAATTAATGTAAATATGACTCGGAAAGCCCCGAACCAACTGGAGCTCACCAATGATCCTCCGATAACTCGTAACCTACAGTAGAGGTCTACCTGTGCCTGCAACAAGTAAGGTAAATTCCACAAGAGGGGTCAGTACAAAGAATGTACTGAGTATGTAAGGCTCTTATGAAACTTCATTATATGTAATAACAACAATGGAAACAATATAGGAGAACTAGTCAAAGCGGATAACCCTCGTTCTGAATGTGAAACCATGTGCCTTACGTTTATTATAATCCTTACTTACATTCGTCATCTTTATTAGTCATCAACCTTATTGGTGGGTTATTATGATCATCCACCTTTTGGTGGGCTTCCACTTTATTGTGGGTGGTCATCCACTCTTGGGTGGACATCCACTTTATTGTGGGTAGTCATCCACTCTTTGGTGGGCATCCACTTTATTGTGGGTAATCATCCACTCTTTGGTGGGCATACACTTTATTGTGGGTAGTCATTCACTCATTGGTGGTCATCCACTTTATTGTGGGTAGTATTAGGGTCCGCTCGAACTAGGCTTATGTGCCCCTTTGAGTCGTCCCGGTTCTCATTACTTTCTTCCTTTAATTTTGAGAGGTTCACACCTTTACTTGTGAGAGATTGATTCCTTCACTTATGAGAGATTGACATATTGAGGATCATGACATGATTTGAAGCACACATAAATTACTTCACTCCTTGACTTCATGAGATTGATATCTTAAATTGTGAGGGATAGATATATTAGCTCGCACCTTACATATTCATTACTCTTATGAAATCTTACGAGATTGGTACCTTTACACTTATGAGATATTGGTACAAACATACTCATGATATTAGACTTTGGAACATGACTTGATTGGAAAATGCTTCAAGAATAAATAGATTCTCTTACATTATTACCCTTTTGAGATAGTTCTTTTAGAACTTACAACGTCAAGACATATTTGGAACCTCAGTCAATGCATAAGAGATAAGTGACTCATAAGTCATCTAAGAATAGGACACACATATGAATAACAATATATGTCAACCTGAATTGATATACTCCAAGCCTTTCGGAATTGAAACAAGCCCAATGTCAATAGGAACAATATGTTGTAGAAGGATACGAAAAGAGTAAACTTACATACCTTTTCCTCTCAATATGAATACTCAATCCTATACGTGAATACAATAGCCCAGCTGCTTCCTTACGTCTTACTCTACAATACAAGTACATACCGGAGCTTACATTAGCAATTAGTTACTCTACAAGTGTACAAAATGACAATGAGCTATATGAATGTTGTATAACATCATATCACCCCTTCACAATACAATCCACTACCTTCTCATACCAACAACACCATAACATCCATACATTGACCAAAAGATCATACATCGATAGCATTTCACACCACACTTACCCTTCACGCTTTTCTCTTTACCATTCCATCCCAATTACTCCTTTATAACAACATATGAACAACCATACATATTTAATACAGTCCAAATTACCCCCATACGATACTTTAAAGTCATTAAAACAACATCACAAGTTGATAATTACATCCAAAAAGGGTATAGGGGCCTTCGGGGGTCGACTAGGTATACAAAACTAGATCTGGGGGTGACATGATCTGCCACCTGCTCCCGAAGGTGGCTAAGGTTTGAGTACATATGCACTTTGGAAGCATCCATAGGCATCTTCATTGGCATCTGCGCCCGTAGGTGCCTCCGTCTGCTGGGGCGGATGCCCGTTCTGGTCCGAAATGGCCTATTTTGGGTATTTTCATGCAATGAATGGTCCATGATCATAACCAAACTTATTGTAAAATATTTTTGATCATATTATATTCCAACAATGATCCATGGTTTCACAACACACATAAACATCACCAAAACCTCACTTTCTTTTCAATCCGTCACCAAATCCATAACCAAATTTACAACAACAATTCCAAATATTATACACAAGGATAAAACAATGAAAGACTATAATAACATATCACATGTAATTATTGAATCCATAAAGTTCATTTCCTTCAAAATCACAAGTCCATGTTCAATTTTACAAGACAAAACCATCCTCCGATTTAGCATACACAAGTTGTTTTACACCTAGTGACCTTCTAACACTTCACCAACATGATATAAACCATATTAAATGCATAAAATATATTAAACCATAATAATATACACTTACCAAGTCTTGGAAGATGATGATCTTGGTCCAAATGAGTGACTTAGGGTTTGTGTGAGACAAGGAAAAGTTAGAGAATTTTTTTAGAAAAGGCATGGGTGTAACAAATGAATAAAATCTGATTTTCCCTCATATATATATTCCCCTAATGGTCCTTGATTTACCAAACACTTGGTCCAATCATGTTATAGAAACTTGGTCTTGCAAGAATGGGTCAAGAATGGGTCATTCCTTTATTTGGGCCATGTGTTTATATTAATTTTGGGCCTCCGTTGAGCCCAATGGCTCAAGACTTCTTTAGCCCTCCAAGTTTTGTGCATAATTACTTATATATATTTATAGGTCCCTCAAGTCACTCTTATCCATCTCTTGGCATTAAATGCATGGTTGATTAGTCAAATGGAAGATTGGATCATGTTTTACCCCATTGGGCCAAGTCTTTTGCTCTTGTATTGGGCCTCATTTGGACCAATGGATCATGACTCATTAATACCCAACAAATTAATGTCTAATTCATCAAATTACTCATGTTTAACTAATTCCATAAGTGTACACGTAGTTGTATAGATTCGACAACATACGGGTGTTTCACCTCCTACAAAGGTCTAATCTCATGTACTAGGTATAATATCAATTATCTCATCAATATTTTGACTCTCAACCCTTGAGTAACCGTTGTTCAACGTTGTCACGTAGGGTTGGGAAGGTATGGCGTGTTACATTCTCCCCCTCCTTAGGAACATTCGTCCTCGAATGTTAACGATATCACTTCAATTACAACAAATGCATCTCCATATTAGCCTACACATATATTGACACTTAAGGCTCATAGCTACTTACTTATTATTGGTCCACTTCAACATTTTGAACTTTTTATTCCATTTGAGACAAATATAGATATGTCGACTTCATCCTCTTTTTGTTTTTCAACTTCTCATGCGATCTCTTCGACTTGTTGATTTCTCCAAAGAACTTTTACCAAAATTATGTCTTTATTTATTAACCTTCACACTTGTCAGTTCAGAGTAACCATAGATGTCTTTTCCTAGTGAGATTCTTCGAACTTTATATATGTCCAATGGGAACAATACGAAAGAAAAATCCTATACACTTTCAACAATTTCACATGGCACGTTGTATAGGGCAAACCCCCTTTTTTTTTATTCTTTCCAAATACCCTTACTTATTTCATTAGTGCCACTTTCAAGAGTACTTAATTATCTATGAGTACAAATATCTACTATACCATTACGATATGTGTCTTTAACTCTCATAAATTTACAAACAGGTGGAGATAGTTCAAGCGACTTAACTAATGACCCCGGTGTCTCATTAGCTTTTATAGTAATCAATGAAGTGATACACAATAGGGTATATGTATCATTTAAAAACATGGATAATATACCTGTATCTCCACCAGAACATGCCTCCGTATTCGGCCGGTCTACTAAAGCATAGGTGCGGTTCTGAGTTCCCCTGGAACTAGCTGCTCCTCTAGCACTTCTACCTCGACCAGCAGGTCGTACATTAGACGACGATTCCCCGATAGCTGACCCCGTAGGTCGCTCCATACTACCCATTTCCTCTTGTAGACACTCTCTCGTCAGATGTCCCGACATACCGCAACGCAAGCAAACATTCGGTCCATACCAGCATTCGCCTGAATAAAACTTCCTGCAGTGCTGGCACAGTTGACGAAAAAATCTTTCTGTCTGTGAACCTCGACCCATACTGCTTTGCCCTATATGACTGCCTCTAGATCCTTAAAATTGTGATGAAATATCTACTGTAGGGGAAGAAAATGATGGTCTAGGCAGTCGATGAGAACTCCAAGGCCTAGATCTTTCTTGGGACCCCATAGACTGTCCCATAAGTCTAGCCCTCTTGGAAGGCCCCCTTTCAGATTCATGTAACCTCCTTTGTTGCTTTTGATCTTCCATCTTTTGTGCAAAGGCCTGAATTCTGGTTATGTCTATATCTCTGTTCAAAGCAGCAATAGTGCAGTCCCTTACCAAGTATGGCTCCAGTCTATCCACATATCTGTGGACTCTATCTTCCATTGTGTCCACTACATTTGAGGTATATAGAGCCAAGGAATTAAACTAAAGACTGTATTCTCTAACACTCATATTTCCCTGACGGAGATTTAGAAATTGGTCTGCACGAGCTTGTCGGATCTCATATGGGAGGTAGTGATCAAGAAAGGCCATTTTAAATTCCTCCCAACTAGCTGGAAGTACATCCATACCCCTCGATCTTTTCCAGTCTTCATACCATAATATAGCTTCACCTTTCAATCTATAGGCCGCAAGTTCAACTGTTTCTATACCAGTTACGTACATGACTTCTAGGGCCCTTTGAATTTGATCTACAAAGTCTTGTGAATCTGCTTTCAAATCTGACCCAATAAATATGGGAGGGTCCAATTTTAGGAAGTCCTGTGTACGCCGACTAGCTGCTCTAGCCGAGTCATCTTCGTTTATCATCGGACCAGTTCATCCCTGTGCTTGTGCAGCAACTACCGGTGTCAACATATGTACTGCATTTCTCAAATCCTGATCGGTGGTGTTCCTTGGTTGTTCTGCAGTTACTTCCCTACCTCTTGGCTCTTCTGGAGCTTGAAAGGTAGGAGAAGACCTCAATGCAATTTCAGCGTCAGCTCCACCTTGACTAGCTTGGTCAGGTGGTGATCTACTCATTCCTTCACCGGCAGGCATATCTACCTGCTTACCTTTACCTCTACCTTTTCTCGTGATTGGCATGTTTTCTATACCAAAGAAAAACAATCACCATGGTCAGATACAATTCAACTTACAACACTGGCTCTATTGCACGATCTAGCATGAAGAAATGAGACAACTCCTAAATGTCCCACAGCCTCCTACTTATAAATGTGGCACGTAACACATCCATAAGAAAGAATCTACTCAGACACGGCTTTGCAGACAACCTTAGAACGACCTTCTCTGATACCACTTTTGTCACGACCCGAAATCCCATTCGGGACGGACTGGCACCCGAAGCCGATGTGGCCCGAGAGAACCAATCTTTACTCAAGTACTTTTGTATACATATCCTCGTATGATCATCATTATGTCTCATGCAACTATGCGTAAGCCATGGAAAACAGGTTATATATGAAACTTGGCCGTTAGGGCCATCAACTAAAAATGAACATACATCTCTTATATTCATCTTCCCACATACGTCTACAAAGCCTCTAATAATTACATGAACATAACCAACCTAAAGTCGGGACAAGTCCCCGCTGTAAATAACATTTACAATACCAAAAATAAATGTACATATGACTCGAAAAGCCCCGAACCAACTGGAGCTCACCAATGATCCGCGGATAACTCGTAGCCTACAGTGGAGGTCTACCTGTGCCTGCAGCAAGTAAGGTAAATTCCCCAGTAGGGGTCAGTACGAAGAATGTACTGAGTATGTAAGGCTCTTATGAAACTTCATTATAGGTAATAACAATAATGGAAACAATATAGGAGAACTAGTCAAAGAGGATAAACCCTCGTTCTGAATGTGAAACCATGTGCCTTACGTTTATTATATTCCTTACTTACATTCATCATCTTTATTAGTCCTCCACCTTATTGGTGGGTTATTATAATCATCCACCTTTTGGTGGGCATCCACTTTATTGTGGGTGGTCATACACTCTTGGGTGGGCATCCACTTTATTGTGGGTAATCATCCACTCTTTGGTGGGCATCCACTTTATTGTGGGTAGTCATCCACTCTTTGGTGGACATCCACTTTATTGTGGGTGGTCATCCACTTTATTGTGGGTAGTATTAGGGTCCGCTCGAGCTAGGCTTATGTGCCCCTTTGAGTCATCCCGGTTCTCATTACTTTCTTCCTTTAATTTTGAGAGGTTCACACCTTTACTTGTGAGAGATTGATTCCTTCACTTATGAGAGATTGACATATTGAGGATCATGACATGATTTGAAGCACACATAAACTACTTCACTCCTTGACTTCATGAGATTGATATCTTAAATTATGAGGGATAGATATATTAGCTCGCACCTTACCTCTTCATTACTCTTATTGAAATCTTACGAGATTGGTACCTTTACACTTATGAGATATTGGTACAAACATACTCATGATATTAGACTTTGGAACATGACTTGATTGGAAAATGCTTTTCAAGAATAAATAGATTCTTTTACATTATTACCCTCTTGAGATAGTTCTTTTAGAAATTACAACGTCAAGACATCTTTGGAACCTCAGTCAATGAATAAGAGATAAGTGACTCATAAGTCATCTAAGAATAGGACACACATATGAATAACAATAAATGTCAACCTGAATTGATATACTCCAAGCCTTTCGAAATTGAAACAAGCCCAATGTCAATAGGAACAATATGTTGTAGAAGGATACGAAAGAGTAACCTTACATACCTTGTCCTCTCAAGATGAATACTCAATCCTATACGTGAATACAATAGCCCAGCTGCTTCTTTACGTCTTACTTGACAATACAAGTACATACCGGAGCTTACATTAGCAATTAGTTACTCTACAAGTGTACAAAACGACAATGAGCTATATGAATGTTGTATAACATTATATCACCCCTTCATAATAAAATCCACTACCTTCTCATACAAATGACACCATAACATTCCATACATTGACCAAAAGATCATACATCGATAGCATTTCACACCGCACTTACCCTTTACGCTTTTCTCTTTACCATTCCATCCAAATTACTCTTTTATAACAACATATGAACAACCATACATACTTAATACAGTCCAAAGTACCCCCATACGATACTTTAAAGTCATTAAAACAACATCACAAGTTGATAATTACATCCAAAAAAGGTATAGAGGCCTTCGGGGGTCGACTAGGTACAAAAACATACAAAACCGGATCTAGGCTTGACCTGCGCTGCCACCTCTGCATTGGCATCTGCGCCCGCAGGTGCATCTGTCTGTGGTAGTGGATGCCCGTTCTGGTTCGAAATGGCCTATTTTGGGTATTTTCATGCAATGAATGGTCCATGATCATAAAAAAACTTATTTTAAAATATTTTTGATCATATTATATGCCAAAAATGAGCCATGGTTTCACAACACACATAAACATCACCAAAACCTCACTTTCTTTTCAATCCGTCACCAAATCCATAACCAAATTTACAACAACAATTCCAAACATTATACACAAGGATAAAACAAGGAAAGTCTATAATAACATATCACATTTCAATATTTAATCCATCAATTTCATTTCCTTCAAGATCAGAAGTCCATGTTCAAGTTTACAAGACAAAACCATCCTCCAATTTAGCAAACACAAATTGTTTTACACATAGTAACCTTCTCACACTTCACCAACATAACCAACATGATATAAACCATCTTCCATGCATAAAATATATTAAACCATAATAATATACACCTACCAAGTCTTGCAAGATGATGATCTTGGTCCAAATGAGTGACTTAGGGTTTGTGTGAGACAAGGAAAAGTTAGAGAATTTTTTAAGAAAAGGCATGGGTGTAACAAATGAATAAAATCTGATTTTACCTCATATATATAGTCCCCTAATGTTCTTTGATTTACCAAACACTTGGTCTATTCATGTTATAGAAACTTGGTCTTGCAAGAATGGGTCATTCCTTCATTTGGGCCATGTGTTTATATTAATTTTGGGCCTCCATTGAGCCCATGGATCAAGACTTCTTTAGCCCACCAAGTTTTGTGTATAATTCCTTATATATATATATATAGGTCCCTCAAGTCACTCTTATCCATCTCTTGGCATTAAATGCATGGTTGATTAGTCAAATGGAAGATTGGATCATGTTTTGCCCCATTAGGCCATGTCTTTTGCTCTTGTATTGGGCCTCATTTGGCCCAATGGCTCATGTCTCATTAATACCCAACAAATTAATGTCTAATTCATCAAATCCCTCATGTTTAACTAATTCCATAAGTGTACACGTAGTTGTATAGATTCGACAACATACTGGTGTTTCACCTCCTACAAAGGTCTAATCCCATGTACTAGGTCCAATATCAATTATTTTATCAATATTTTGACTCTCAACCCTTGAGTAACCGTTTTTCTACATTGTCACGTAGGGTTGGGAAGGTACGGGGTGTTACAAGGTTAAAGTCCCATTTCCTTTGGCATATTTGCCTTTTTATGGTTATAGAGTGGTAATGATTGTGGTTTTTCATTTTTTTGCCTCCGACACTTTATGCAAGTATTGTTATTTTTACAATTATTACTTTTAAGGTAATTGATTCTTACCTAATAGACGGTTAGACTAGTGTTATCGAGTTATGATCCCCTTTATTGTGATTCTATCCGTTGGCTTAGATGGCTAACTTGGTGGGTTGGTTTTCTCTCTTTTAGTTAGGTAAGGTTAGTTTTTTTCCTTTTCTGCTAGCAAGGTCGGTTGTTGAGTAGGTTGCAAAAGTAAAGGTAAGCTTGACCTTGTATGGTTTTGATGTGGTTATAGAATTGGCAATTCGATTCTATTGCCCATTTCTAATGTTGAAAAGCCTATGGCTTGCTTTTCTGGTCCGTTGAGATTCTAGCTTTGGCGATCCTTGTCTATAGCCCGCTCCCACTATTGAGGTTTTGGGATTTGCCCTTCAAATTTGTCTGGTTTGTCTCCCGGTAGTGGTATTGATTTTTGGTATTGTTGTGGAGTTAGGTACTTTATTTTTTCTACGATTTGGTTCGTGGTTCAGCCGAGTTAAAGTTGGTGTAAATAGGTGAATTCAGGAAATTTCTCATTTTGGTGTTGTTCTGCCTAATATAGCTTTGTGGAGTGCTTGGACTTGGTGATTAGTATTTATGTATCAGTTGTCAGTAACCTAAGTGGGTGTCTTTGAGAGTGAGTATTTGTTTCCATAAATGGAGTATTGGTTTGACCAAATTTAGACTAAGGTCATATTTTCTGAGTTACTCGAGATTTGGCTAACTTTAGTACTCTTTACAACCTTGGTGAGTTCTTTGTTATGCCCTTCAGTAGATTTAGAGTTTATTGCTTGTGTCTTCAGCTGGTGGTTTTCTTCTGTTGTGATTATGCTCTTAGGCAACATTTTAGTTTTAGCCTTACGAGAACAGTTTGATATATGTTTGATTTCTGAAAGTGAGATTGATTTGGGTATTTGACCCTAGCGAAGGCGTGTTAGCTCCAGTTGTGGTTTTTGACTCTTTTGGATGATAACATAGAAGTTATGATAGATTATGAAGTATGGATGCTTACTCATCAACAAGATCGATTTGGATTGTTGAACTAGAGTAGTTCAACTTCGGTGTTGAGATTACAACTATGGAATGCATAACAAGGTTGCATCCTCCATTTCGATATTTTTTTCATTTGAGCATTCATTTATAGGCTGACTAAGCCTACATTGCCTACCGATTTGCTTCTCTTCAACTCATGTGGGTTATGCTTGATAAATGCTTGAGGTATAGTCTGTTGGCACACAATATTGGTTTCTACTGCTCTTGGCCGTGATTCTCAGTTTTCATAAGAGTTTTGGATTTTCTGCTCAGTAGAATGAGTGTGTTTAAGTTTGACTTAACATGATTTCATCCATTGTTGGTGGGAAATTTGGATCGGATCGTTTAGTTTTATGGGTCTGTTCTTTGGACTCCTGATTATCCGGTTCGAGGGTTATCCAAACCAATTATAGCTTTGGCTAGAGATCACAGGTTTTGATCATCTCCATTTGTGTGTTCAGGTAGCACTCTAGGGGCTTAATCTTATGCTGCCATTATGGATTTTCAGTAGGTCAACTTCAGTCTTTCGAGAACAGTGTGATGAGTTTGTGTTGATAGGACTCAGATGATACTTTGTGTAGTTCAGAGTATATAGTAGGTTTGAAAAGGAAAAACAAGGTTAGATTTGGAAATTAGAGCTGGTTGTATGCTTCCTGCCTTGGATTGCCTTAAACATGGTTGAGTTTTTACTTGGTTGTGCTTGTATCAATTTGTTATCAGTATGTTGTGGTTTGGATTTGCATACATCAGTCGTTCTTGGTTAAGCTAGAGGCCAGGTGGTTGTTGAGGATGAGTTTTGGCTTTTGGGGAAGTGAAGTAAGGAAGTTAATTGAAAAAGGGATACCTATAGCGAAATCCCTTAGAAGTTTTGTTTCCACATAGAGGTTATCTGGAGAGACATGCTCGGGGAATGCATGCCCAGTACTTCATCCTTTCAAGGTTGTGGGCTCTTTCTATCCATTGCCTTTCTCGGACGAAAGTCCTTTTAGTAGTGGATATTGTAATGACCCTCTAGGTCATTTTCTCAATTTTTATGTATTTTTGGTATTTTGAGTCATCCCACAGTGGTTATAGGTCATTTATGACTTGCTAAAACTGTTGGTTCAGTTATTGGACAGTTTGATTAAATTTTAGGCTCATTTCCCTGTTTTGGAGCTTTTGCTATTAAGGAACTGGTCTCGAACCAAAACTCCTAGTAAACAGCCTCAGATGAGAATTTCGACAACCCCATCAGCTCCAAAATGTTGATTTTAGGCTATGGTGACCCTTGATCAAGGTTCTAAGTCTTCCGAACTCATTTTGGGCTATTGGGTAGAATTTGGTTAAAATAAAACTATAGGTATGGGACCCATATCTAATCGAAACGACCTCCAATGTAAATTTCAATGGTTTCATTAAGTCCAAAATGTTGGATTTGGTATGGTAGCACAATTCATTTTCATGCACGGAGTTCCAAATGAATCTCGAGCACCCGATCGGAGTCTATTTGGACTTAGCAAAAATTTGATGCTTGATATATGGTGCGACCGCTAAAGCGGTATAGGAGTCAATTTAGCGGCATTGGCTACTTGGCTAAGGTTTGCTTTAGATGTCAAGGTCCGCTTAAGCGGATATCACTTTAGCGGTCAAAGCCCATTTTAGCGGACATCGCTTTAGCGTCTTGGGTACTGCTTTAGCATCCACTCGCCTTTAGTACCAACCGCTTTAGCGGCCAAGTGAACACTTTAGAGGCAATTGCTGACATTAAATCTCCCTCTTCACCAGAATTTCCATCATTTTCTCTAGGGCGTTTTCTCCATTTTGGAGAGCTTGGAACATGGAAAAGTGTGGAAAATCATCCATTAAAGCTAAGGTAAGCTAGTTCAACACTTCTTGGTCATTTTCCATTATTTTGCCCGTCAAATTCCATCCTTTTTCATTGTAAATCCTTAGAATTTAGATCTTCAATTTCTAAACTTTGTGGGCTGATTTGGGCCCCGATTTGTACTCCTGTACTCAACTTTTGGGCACACATTTCTTTTCTTTCGAGGGACCTTGAGATGGATTCAACTGTAGAATTTTGTTTATTGGCCTCACGGGCCCATTGTTGACTCAATTTTTGGTCCAAATTTTTTGATAGCAATATGGGTATCATTTTACTCCTATTAATGTATAGATTATGATTTTGACAATGCGACATCATTTTTGGGATCATGAAGCAAGGGCGAACGATTTATGGACAGTTTGAGATTACGGTTTAGCTTCTAGGTAGGCTTCAGTTTTCTTTTCTCTATGAGATTGCGTATTGTATAGATTGCATGCTAGTTAGTGATTATAGGACCATATTATGCCTAGTAAATCATGGCTTAGTCTATTTAGGGAACTTGGGATAGAAATATGATCTGAACCCTAACCTAGGATACCCATTATGGCCCTAAAACCATATTATGCTTGATTATAGACATGTTATCCATAGATTGATATTAATGATCCTCTAGTATTAGACTCACCATATTACTTGGTAAATTGGCTACTAGTTCCCCAGATTTTGGGCCAGAGGTCATGGTTGCCATACCAGTTGAACTCCTGGTGAATATTGTACGCTTAAAGAGGGCAAGATTCTAGATTATAGATGCTTAGGTGTTTACGGTTGTATTGTTTGGAGACTGGTGATGGCATACATACTTTAGGGATCATTTATACTCATGTAGCAGTACGATTCTGACCAAAACCTTGATTTTATTATTATTTGTTAAAAAGGAATTTATTCCCACTTTTAACTTTTAAAACAGATTCTTCTATAAAGGTAATCGTACCACCTTTTTTTAATGAATTATGAGCATTGGAACTAAAAATGTTGTTTGGAGATTAGACAGAGGTTGATTCCAGTCCATTATAAATCCACTCTTCTACCACTACTACTTACTTCGGTTGAGGGAGATTCCGACCCTTTCTACGCTATTATACCGACTTAGTCCCAAACTTGATCTCGGGGAATGGATTTACAGACTTACACTCTTTTAGTCATGGTTTGAGTCTTTGCACTTATTAGACTTATATATCTCTCTGATGCTGGGTAGAGTTGATTAATTGTGATGATTATTGGAAGTCCTGGTTTAGGAATTGGTAGTGTATAGGGATATCCCGTGTCCCCTATGGGCCCTTTCATCCATGAGCCCTAGTTCCTGAGAGGGATGGTGACCGTAGGTCCTACCTTTGCGAGTTACTTATCTGTAGGAGGTGTATATACTTAGTACATTATGGCACTCATATTTGTTATGGTACTATTGGTTTATGTTGTATTCGTTCATTCATATGCATTGCCTATCACTAATATGATTGTTTGGTGCTTATATCTATCAGACTTATGGGGGTTGTGTAGGTATAAGCTATGATTGTTGTTTACTGAGTGTCTTCTTGAACCTTCTGGTCTTATGAGGGGCCTGTTAGGTTATTATTTGTCCAAACTATCCGGTTACATTATTATTGGTTATTATGGTTAGTTCGTGGTAGGATGGTTATAGACCTGTACCAGAGATTGTCGGTATGTTTCTGATTTCCCTTTTTCTATTACGATAAGGTGCATTATTGTTAAGTTAGTCACCCTTTGGTGAGAGGATTTTGTTATGCTAGTATTACCTCCCTTATTTGGCTATTATCCTTGAAATGTTAGGTAGGCTCCCTCAGGATACTATTTTGATATTAGTCCAATGCATGCAAATATATATTTATTTATTGTATTACCGTATATCCTCCTCTTTCCTTATCTATTCCTATTGAATATGTATCATTTGGCCTTGTATTACTACTATATATACTTCTTTCATCTTCAGTTGTATTTTGGCTAGTGATATATGGTATTATGCTTTAGTTCTTGAATACTGATACAAAAGGATAGTTTATCCTTACTGTCCCATTAGGATTATTATGCTTTGTTTCTTGGATAGTTGTCTGTAGTTATATTTCTGCTTTACATGTTATATATACGTGTATTATATTTGGAGCTCAGTCGGCCGATGCCTACTGAGTACCACATGTTTGGAACACATGTTACACTTCTTTCTACTGATCATAGTACTAGTTCTTGCTGTTGATATGTGTATCGTGCGGAGCAGCTATGGATCAGAGATTTGGGGTAGCTCCTAACATTCAGAGTATTTCTGCTCTCCCTCGTATTTTAAGCTTGATTTCTATTTTATATTTCAGAGACGACTTTGTATATATAATGACTATGTATTTCACTTTGTACACCAGTTGTATTAGAAGCTCTTGTACTGACTTCACTAGGTCTTGGGGTTGTAATGTATATTAGTCCCTTTATTAGATTCCTCTCTATTATTTCCTTCAATTCTCTTGATAATCCGTTACTATAGTTTTGGACTATGGGGTGTCTTACCTACTAGTGGGTTGTAGTAGGTTCCATCATGACCTGAGAAATCAGGTCGTGACAGCTTTAGCGGACAAAGTGCCGCTTTAGTAGCCATCGCTGAGTTTAAGACCAAACCGAGCCCACTTTGTATTTTTGACATTTTGGGAACTAGGAAGCTCCGTTTTTGATAATTCTCAATGTGTTTTTCACATATAATTATTTTATATGTGATTATAACTTCATATTGCTCACTTTCCAAAAATATTCATTCCTTTTTTTGAGATTTCTTTCGAAAGTTTAAATTCAAAAACCCCATCCCATCATTTTCAAAGCTTCTAAGCTCATTTTTAAGAGTTTTAATGTGGATTTTCAAAATTTGAACTTTAGGTAAGCTCATCAACTAGTATTTCACTATTTCCCATTGATTAATTCATGTTTTCATCTTCAAATCTTTGACTTTAACTTGATTTTGGGGGTTTTACCCTATAAAGTACAAAATTGGATTTTCTTTGCTTTCAAGTCTGATTTCACCTCATTTTTGCATGGGTTTTCACGTATTGACTTCTATTGATATGGAGAACTTGGTTCTAAAATAAAATCCTGGTTTTGCCCTTGTGTTTTTGGAAATAATTTTCTAAGTGATTTTTGACCCAAAACCAAATATAATTGATATGGTTATCGTTGGACTCCTTTTGACTTGTAGATGTCATATTTGATTATATTGGACTCATTTGATGTTGATTTGAGGGAGTAGAGCTTTCGGTTGAAGCCTTGGACAGAGTTTTTGACCTGCAGGTCTTCTTTAAAGGCAAGTAAGGATGTACCTTGACTTTCTATGAAGTGTTTATGTGTTGTTTGGCTTGTTTGCTTATAATTAGTGATTCTTTTAGGATTGGGGGTCCCACTTAGATGGAATGGTGAGCATCTCTGCAGGTACCGAAGTCTGCTGATAGATTATAGATAAATAAATACTTATCCTAGTTAGTCTTGTTACTTGTAGCTATCCTCATAATAGATTATAGAAAGTCCACTTAGTGATCGTGAATAACTAATAGGGATTTACCTATATTATGAGCTTGTATTAGACCGAATAACCTTATGTTATTCTTGCCTTATTATGGAAAGGTTGATGTTTAGTAACTACTTAGAATGTAAATGAATTAGTAATGGTCGAATTAGTCATTGGAGTCTAGTATCTCTTGTTAAGTAAGTTGTTATATAGCGAAGTTTCCTTTGAAAGACTTAGTCTAATAATGTCGTACTTGGGAGAGATGGACCTATTATAAGGATCAAATGCTAGGTTTAGGTAGTTTCACGATATCTTGTTGTTTGAATTATTTATCTTATTTGGGTTGCCAAGTGGGGCTTATGAGCATATTATTACTGATTTTAGAGTATATACATTGTGTTAATGCCTGAGTGGGGGCTTGAGTTGATATTGTTGGCTATGATTGTGCATTTAATTTCCATATTTATAATTGTGTTGTCGAGTAAGGGCTTTACTTGTTATCATAGACCATGATTGTGCATTAAGTTTCCATAATATTATTGTGCATTAAATTGCCTTTATCATTTTGATGATACTTTAATAAGGAAATTTAAAAGATATTATTGATGCCATGCATGGCTATTTATAACAGTTAAGGGTAAAATCGTCATTTTCATGCCAAATTCGTTCTCGAGTAATTTTATCATACCAATATAATACTTCACTCATTTCATGTATATTCTCATGGTTGTAGAATAAACGTGACACAAATCGGCTCGATACGTCCCCGGGCACCCTCGGGACTTAAGAAAAATTCTAACTTTGAAAAGTGGCCAAAACCAGCATGGCACGCCCTTGGGCGCTCCAGTTTGCTGCCTCTGGACTAAAAATTTTAGCCCAGAGCGGCGTGGAATTCCCCCTAGCGCGCCCCAGACTTAATTTTTTTGAAAATTTCATTTTTCGACTTTTCTTCGCGGGTTTGGTTAGATACTTCAAGTCTTATTCTTTAACTTACTTCTAACCCTTAATATCCTTTGTTTGGAGGTCCTCTTAGCCTCATTTTGAACCCCACAAATGCTTCACGAAAATCACAAGACACCTTCTACGAAGGTCTAATCACACATATTAGATCCGATATCAAATGTTTCACCAATGACACTATAAAACACATACTCATGGCATCTCGACACTTAAGTAAACATTGTTCTACGTCGTCAAATAGGGTTGGGAAGGTACGGGGTGTTACAGACATCAATAGAAATTAAACAATTCAATTATGTTGTCATGCCTCGAACCCCCACGAGGCGTGATTGGCACCCGAAGCCAACAAGGCCCGAGAGAACCAATCTTTGCTTCTATTCATTCATATGCATGTCATAGGAAAGGCTACTATCACATAGAAACATGAGAGGCTAAAATCGGAAAGCATAGAACATGTGACATATATACATAGGAGAAACTTGGTCGTTGAGGCCATCAAGTCAAGATTTCATCTATCATCTTATACACATACACCCACATATGTCTACAAAAGCCTCTAACAGATGCATTAACCCAAACCAACTGAAATTCGGGACAAGTCCCCTTTTTATTCACAATGTACAATATCAAAGCATATGAACCACAGCGACTCGGAGAAGCCCCGAACTAACTGGAGCTCACCAATGAACCGCAAACAGCTGGCAACCTACCGTGGAGGCCTACTAGTACCTGCGCCTGTAGCAAGTAAGGTAAATTCCCCGAGAGGGGTCAGTACAAAATAAGTACTGAGTATGCAAGGCTCAGATGAAACTGTACAATACATGAGTATTTCAATGAACTCAAAACATATGAATAATCAATGTGAATAAGTCACCATTTCGCATTTTGGGGAAACCATGTGAATTGCTTTCATTACTGTCTTTGCTTTCTTTATCTCAATGCTTACTAGTGAATACATGTGTCATAATGTACCTGGGCCCCAACTGATCAGTGGTTCTTTACATAACATATCGTTATGTTGGGATCGGGTCGAGCTAGGCTTATGCCCCTAGACCTGCCACCCATAAATCAATGCATCGGGATCGAGTCGAGCTAGGCTTATGCCCCTAGACTTGCCACCCATAAATCAATACATCGGGATCGAGTCTAGATAGGCTTATGCCCCTAGACTTTCCACCCATAAATCAATACATCGGGATCGAGTCGAGCTAGGCTTATGCCCCTATACTTGCCACCCATACTTGATAATTGACCACATTTGCATTACTTTATTAATTACTTTGAGATTGATACTAGGATAGTCATAACATCACTTTGAACTTTGGAACATAACATTGTTGGAAACTTTGAGTCATTAACCAATGAGTGAGAGACAAGTGAATAACTTGGCAACATAACATTATTAGAATCATAACACCATGGGAACTATTGGACAATAATCTATGAACAAGAGATGTAAGTATAATCACTACTGGAACATAACCTTGTTTGAGCTTTTGGAACATTAACCATGATTACGAGACATGAGACTCACAAATGATCCATGAGTAGGAAATATATGACAATGACTATTGACAAACGAATATAGGATACCTTAGCACATTTCGGGATAGGACTAGTGAAATAGCAATGTGGATACTATTTACCGCAGAAAGATACAGATAGAGTAACCTTACATACCTTGTATTCTCAATACAAATATATACTCTTAGATGTGCATACAACGTCCCGCTCCTTCCTTATGTTTCACTCTATAACACAAATGCATACAGAACTAACATTAACCACCAATTACCTTACCATGGCATATAATAACAATAAGTCATATGTTTGGCTCAAAAATGTCATTTCTTTCTCTACAATACCATTTACGGTATGGTCATATAAATAATACCACAACATGCCCAACATTAACCAAATATCATTTATGAATTTATTATCCCAATAATTCCACAATATTCCATACATTGACCAATACATGATAACCAAGCTTATGTCACACCAAGGTCATACTTTACACTTCTCCATCACCACAACATCACAATTATGCCATCAAATTACTTCAATACACCTCACAACAACAAATCGGCCAAAATCCCATCATTTACACTTCTATAAAAATAACAAGTTTAACAACATAATCACACCATACATGTTGGTATTTCCTCCATACCATGCCTTTTCAGCAAACCCACAAGTCATATTTCAAGTTTAATTCACAAGGATGCACATCTTTTTGCAAAACCCCCAAGTTCCATATCCAACATTTTCAAACATAACCAATATGATCTACATAGTCTCTCATGCATATAAGATATTAAATCATAAGAATATACACTTACCAAGACTTACCAAATGATGATCTTGTCTCCAAGAGTAGGTTGCTTTAGGGTTTTGTGTTGAGAGAAATGGGTTTGGAAATATCTCTAAAGGCATGAGGGCTTTAATGAATAAAATCAGCCCTTTGTGGCTTTATATAGTTCTCATGGTCATCCTTAGACACATTGACTCAATAATTGAGGTGTATTACTTGGTCAAATGGAAGAATAGGGCATTTGACCCATTGGGCCATGCCTTTTAATTCATTTTGGGCCTTCCTTTGAGCCCATTAACACATATTAACTTAGCCCATCAAATTCAAGGTGTAATTCATCATATATCTCATGTTTAAAGAATTTCGTAAGTGACACGTCAACATTTAACTCACGAGACTCATTTCGTAGCCTCAATCTCCAAATAGGTAATTCTAGCCAACCATGGCTCACTTTGACCTCGAAGGGTAAAAACGTAATTTAGATGTCAACAACGCCCAAGCGTAGGCCTACCAACATGGAATACTTACATAATACTTCCAAAGTCATCTTTATAGACTAATAATCGCAAAAGAATTCGAGCGAAAAGCACCCCAGCACGGCCCCGGATGCCCAAAAGACTTAGAAAAATTTTAGCTTGTGAAAGGTGCGCAGGGGCGGCCTGGCACGCTGCCTAGCGCGCCCCCTTACTGTCTCTGGGCTGAAATTTTTTTTTTCAATTTTTCGTTTCTTCGACTTTTCTTCGCGGATTTGGTTAGGTACGTCAAGTCCTATTCTTTAACTTACTTCTTAACCTTAACATACTTTGTTTGGAGGTCCTCCTAGACTCATTTTGAACCCCACAAATGCTCCACGAAAATCACAAAACACCTCCTACGAAGGGTTAATCACATGTATGAGGCCAAATTTTAATTTTCTTGTCAATAACATGACAAAATACATTCTTGTGGCTTTTGACACTTAAGTATACATTGTTCAATGTCGTCAAATAGGGTTGGGAAGGTACGGGGTGTTACATATGTAAATAGCCCAAACCATACAAGGATATAATGTAATAACAATTATATCCACCGGTTCACTTAAGGAACCAAATATAAATCAATCAACAACAAACTCGGTTCACTCAAGGAATCGTCAAATTCACCAATACCTTGTACACACATACTAAGGATCTTATGGTTGCCCACTAGCCATGACCTGCAGGGGATGAGCTCATTCCATAAACAAAACATCCTAGGCATCTAGTGTCTACCACCCTTAACCCAAACCAATGTAATGCCACCCTTATTACAACTTCCCCACCCTTATACTCCCTGAGTTTCACCAATTCCATGATAATGACCTTTACCGGTTCATCTCATAATAAAAAATGATATCACAACAAGTACAATCACAATGAGAATAACACAATCACAATAAGAATACACAATCACACTTGTACAACCAACAAGCCTTTAATACAACCTCATTAGATGTGATTAGACACTTAGGATATCATTCAACAATTACACCTCTTAAACATGCATTATAACAATTACACAAAGAGATAGCTAATATGCACACATAAACCAAATTGGTTTTTCAACTACATTTAACTATCACATACCTCAATCTAAGCCTTGCACCACTCTAACAAACTTGAGCCTTGTCTTTTCTTGCAATCTCAGCATGGTTGTGGTCTAAGAAAAACAATGCACTCACAATTAAAACAATGACCTACGAAATTCAAGAATTAAACCTAATCCCATAACCCCAAGGTCAAAATCATGATCATTCCCTAATTCTAGGGTTTTTTGACCACATTCCATCTTAATTCTACTAGATTCATGTTTATGAGAATGAATTTTAAGCATGCAATCATAAATTATCCACCCTTGACCAAAACCCAAGGATTACACGTCGTTTTTACTAAATTACACAAAAAAGTTAACCAAGGTCAAGTTAAATCCTCCCCCATAATCAAAACCTACTGATTTTAAGATTAATCATTGAAAAATTAGCTAAACAAGTAGGATTACTTACCTCAATGAAGAAATTTGGTGGAAAAATCAATGGAAATCACCCAAAATTGCCCTCTCCAACCCTTAAATGTATTTGGAATGAAAAATACATTTTTGAGCTATTTTCTGCATTAAACAGCGCTTATCCTCTATATTGGGAAAATTTGCACTATAACGACATTGCTATAGCGGGATTTGCCCGCTATGGCAGGATCAACCGACTCAGACTCCCGCTATAGAGGGAATATTCCCACTACTAGCGGTCTTCCTCCTACTATAGCGGCCTAGGAGGAGGTAGAAAGTTTGAATACCCCAGAAATTTTCCCATTTTACAACATATTTCTAGATACAGACATCCCAAACTATCACATTTATGTTTATAGCAATAATCGGAGTCCTACTAAGCCGAATTCACTTTCAAAAGTTTCTACGGATTCCTTATTGTCTTAGCTTGAATCACATAACCATTAATTACTCCATTCCCAGATTATCCTAGATTATACCACACTTGGATTTAATCAAAGATTAGCCTAGCCTGAATTTTCTAACTCTTTATTTAGGGAGAAACTTAACCCAAATTTCAACTTGTTAGACTTTACCGTACCGATGGAAAGGGTCATTACAACTGATACCAATTTACCCATTGTTCGTCTCCAAATGATCAAAGAAGAAAAATAAGGTAACTATGAAGTAAAAAGGTACCTGAATCTTCAAACATGTGAGGGTACTTATCATGCATGTCTTTTTCGATTTCCTAAGTGGCCTCCTCAAATGGACGGTGTTTCCACTAAACTTTCACAGACCATATTTCCTTAGTTCTCAACTTTCAAATATCTCGATCAAGAATCACAACAGCCTTCTTTTCGAATGAAAGATTCTTGCCAAACAAAATAAAGTCCCACTTGATATTATATTCACCATCCCCATGCTATTTCTTAAGCAAAGAAACATAAAATATCGGATGGACTCCTGACAGGCTCGGTGGCAATGCCAACCTATAAGCTACCGGACTAACATCTTCAAGGACCTCAAATGAACCAATGTAGAGAGGGCTAATGTTACCCTTCTTGCCAAATCACATAACTCGCTACATATGAGAAACCTTCAATAGAACATGCTCACCTGGTTTGGAAAACACATCACTTACCTTTCCATCTGTATATTTCTTTTGACTACTTTAGGCTGCCAACAGCTTGTCCTAAATGAATATCACATTTTTTTGAGCTTCATTCACTAAGTTTGTACCCAAAGGCTTCACATCACCAACCTCGAACCAACTTATGGGTGATCTACACCTTCTTCCATAGAGTACTTCGAATAGAGTTATGTTGATACTAGAATGATAGTTGTTGTTGTATGAAAATCCATACAATGACAAAAACGTATCCCAATTACCACCAAAATCATCAACACAGTCCCGTAACATATCCACAAGCACCTGAGCAATCCTCTTAGACTACCTGTCAGTCTGAGGATGAAATGCAGTGCTAAGGTCAAGCTTGGTGCCCAACTCTTCATGCAACTTGTGGCAAAATTTAGAGGTGAACTGCATACATCTATCAGATATGATGGAAACTAGCACACCATGTACTTTCAAAATCTCTTTGGCATAGATCTTGGCTAACTGCTATGAATTATAGTTTACCCTAACCAAAATAAAATGAGCAGACTTGGTTAGCCTGTCCACTATGACCAAAATTGAGTCATGCTACCCCAAGGTCTTAGAAAGACCCACTATGAAATCCATAGCTATCCTCTCCCACTTCCACTCAGGAATGGGAATTCTCTAAAGCAAACCTACAGGCCTTTGATGTTCATACTTCACCTGCAGACAATTATGGAAATTGGCCATATACTCCACTATATCCCTCTTCATTCGGGGCCACCAATAAGTTATCTCCAGTCATGGTACATCGTGGTTGCACCCGAATGAATATAGATTTGAGAACAATGTGATTTTGTGAGCAAATTTGGAATCACATGAGGCATGCACATGCATCCCTTTACCATTAACACTCCATATGCATCAAGTGTAGAATCTGGAGCTTTAACACATACCACTTTGTTTCAACTCCTGTTTAATTTTGCATCTTCAAATTATCTAGCCTGGATTTGATCAAGAAATGTTGACCTTACCTCTAGACTAGCCAACACTCCACATCTGCCAGACATGTCAAACTGCATAAACTGTATTTCTAGAGTTTGAATCTCTCTAGCCAAAGGCCTCCTTGGCACTCTCAAATATGCTAAACTTTCCATACTTAAGGATTTCAGGCTCAATGGATCTGCCACCACATTGGCCTTGCCCAAATGATATTAGATGGTCATATCATGATCTTTGAATAATTCCATCCACCATCTCTACCTAGAGTTCAAATCTCTTTGGGTGAAAACATACTATAAATACTATGGTTTGTAAACACTTCACACTTCACACCATAGAGGTAGTGTCTCCATATCTTAAGTGCAAAAACCATTGCTTCCAAGAATAAGTCATGAGTTGGGTAATTCTTCTCATGAGGCTTCAATTCCCTCGAAGCATAAGCAATCACATTCTTGTCCTACATCACACAGCACCCAAACCAGAGCGTAAAGCATCACAAAACACAATAAAATCCTTACCTTTAACTAGCATGGCAAGGATGAGAGTTATAGTCAAAAGAGACTTGATCTTTTTAAAGCTCTCTTCACACTTGTCAAGCCAAACAAATGGCATCTCCTTCTAGGTCATTCTTGTCAAATAAACAGCAATGGAGGCAAAGTTCTTGACAAACCAACAATAGTAATTAGCAAGACCCATAAAACATCAAACCTCAGTCATAGAGCTAGGTTGAACCCAACTTTTGACAGCCTCAACTTTCTGGGGATCTATCTTCACCCCTTTTTTTGAAACCACATACCCCAAAAAGGCTACAGAAGACATCCAAAATTCATATTTAGAAAATTTAGCATAAAGCTTCTTCTTCTTCAAAATCCCCAAGAATATATGAAGATGACCTGCATGTTCCTCCTTACTCTTGGAGAAAACCAAAATGTGATCAATAAAAACAATCACAAATGAATCCAAGAAAGACATGAAAATACATTCATCAAATTTATGAATATCACCAACACATTGGTTAAACCAAAGGATATCACTCAGAACTTGCAATGCCTATACTGAGTCCTAAAGGTTATCTTGGGTATATCCTTGAGCCAAATTTTTAACTGGTGATACCCTGACCTCAAATCTACCTTGGATAAAATTAAAGCACCTTGAAACCGGTAAAAAAGATCACCTATTAGGGGAAAAGGATACTTATTATTGATAGTAACCTTATTAAACTACCTGTAGTCAATACATATTCTCATACTACTATCCTTTTTCTTAGAAGAAAACACTGGAGCATCCCAAACTAAAGCACTAGGACGAATGAACCCCTTGTCAAGTAACTCCTACAATTGAGTCTTGAGTTCTCACAATTAAGCTGGAGTTATTCGATAGGGACGAATAGAAATTGGGTGAGTGTTTGACTCCAAATAAATACAAAAGTCAATGTCCAAGTCTGGAGGCATGCTAGGCAAGTTGGTGGGAAATACCTCTTGAAACTCTGACATATAAGAACTGACTTAATAGAAGAGACCTGTAACACCCCGTACTTTTCTAACTTCATTTGATACCTTGGGGTCATATCTACCTAGGTGTTGAGATTCCATGGGTATGTGTTTTATAGTGTCATTGGTGAAACATTTGATATCGGACCTAATATGTGCGATTAGACCTTCGTAAGAGGTGTTTTGTGATTTCGTGGAGCATTTGTGTAATACGCCGTACACATTTCAACCTCATTTGGTGACTTGGAGTCATGTTTACTTGATGATTAAGATCACAAATTAAGTATTTTGCAGTGTTTTGATAAGGTATTGGATGATATGCTTTTGCAAAAGAGGGAAAAAATTCAGCAAGGTATGAAAACTTGCGCCACTACCCTGTTTCAGGGGGTGTGGCGTAAGCCAATGATTCAGAGGGGGTGCATTTCTTGCGCCACTGCCTTGCTTTGCAGCAGTGGCGCAAGGCACAAAAATTGTGCCCTTCCGCGCTTATTTTGTAACGCAATTCTATGGCGATTCTTAGATGATTTCTTTTGGTTCTTTGGAGTTATTTGAGAATTTTTAAAGCTTAAAATACTTCAATACACTCCTACATACTCCTACATGAACAAATCATGAAACATAAATAGTTATCCAAAATGTTCAATGAAGCCATGGGCAACTAGAATTCCTATTTTTGCGATTGAGACGACGAATGAGAATCTAGTAAGAAAATATTGTCGTGACAATATGGAATTAATTAAACATGAGATATATGGTGAATTATACCTGGAAGTTGATGGGCTAAGCTACATGTGCAATTGGGCCCAAAATTAGGGCCCAAAATGGAATAAAAGACATGGCCCAAAAGGCAAAATGACCCATTCCTCCAATTTGACCAAGCAACCATTGTATTTAATGCAAGGAAATTTCTAATGATGACTTGAGCACTATATAAGGGTCCCAAAAATCAGATTTTTATTCTTAAACACACACAACACATTTTGAGAATTACCAAATATTTTCTTTTGGTACTCTCAAACCCTAAGAACCCTCAGCCCTTTTCTTTGGACAAGATCATCCTATTCCAAGCATTGGTAAGTATTTATTCTCATGGATTAACATATTATATGCATGTAAAAGTATGTATATCATGATAGTTATGTTGGCAAGGTGGTGAATAGTGTATTTTTGCTTTCGGTAAAAGATGTGCCATCTTTCTGATTTGAACTTGAAAAGAGACTTGATGTATTGATGGAAGAGCATGGTATGGATAAAATATGAACATGTATGGTGTGATTTTGTTATTAAACTTGTTATTTTTCTAAAAGTGTAAATTGTGGAATTTTGGCCGATATGTGCTATGAGGTGTATTAAGGTAATTTGATGGATTATTTGTGATGTGGTGTGGATAAGAAGGTGTAAAGGAGAAGTGTTGTGGTGAAATGTATTGATTTTCATGTATTGGTCAATGTATGGAATATTGGGGGATTTTTGGAATAATAATTTCATCAATGGTTTTGTCAAGGGGAAATGGCATGTATAAAGACAAACATGTGACTCATTGATGTTATATGCATTTGTAAAGTAGTTGATGGTTAATGTGAATCTCGTTAAATATTTGTGTTGTAGAGTGACACATAAAGAAGGAGAGGGACTATTGTATACACCTCTAGGAATATATATTCGTATTGCGAATACAAGGTATGTAAGGTTACTCTGTCCGTATCTTTCTGCGGCAAATAGTATTCACATTGACATTACGCTTGTCCCATCCCAAAATGTGCTAAGGTATTCTAAGTCCAGTTATCAATGTTCATTATCATATGTTTCCTACTCTTTGATCAATTGTGAATCTCATGCCTCATATTCATGAATAATGTTCTAAAACCTCAACAAAGTTATGTTCCAAAGTTCCAATAGTTGTTATACTCATGTATCTTGTTCATTGATTATTGTCTAATGGTTCCAATGGTGTTATGTTTTCAATAAGGCTATGTTTCCAACAATGTTTCTTTACATGTCCCTCACTCATTGGTTAATGATCCAAAGCTTCAAGTAAAGTTGTGACTATCATGGTATCAATCTCAAAGTAATAAACAAAGTAATGCATATGTGGTCAATGATCAAGTATGGGTGGCAGCTTTGGGGGCAAAATGCCTAGCTCAAGACGATCTCGAGGTTGTTGGATTAGGGGGCAGTCCTAGGGGCATAAGCCTAGCTCGGACCAATCCTGACAGGGGAAACCTCTAGGGGTAATAACCTAGCTCGAGCCGAACCTGAAATATTGCATGGGTGGCAGCTCTAGAGGTACTAACCTAGCTCGAGCCAATCCCGATATAAACATTGATTCATAGGGTGGCAGGTCTAGGGGCATAAGCCTAGCTCGAGCCGATCCCAACATAACGATATGTTATGTTTAAACCCATTGTTCAGTCGGGGCCCGGGTATCACAGGTCAAAGGCAAAAATGAATAATCATGAAAGCAAAGATACAAAGAATGTAATGAAAGCAACATACATGGTTTCCAAATTACAGAATAGTGATTCATCTACATTATGACTTATCTATATTGGTTATGCATTTGAATTTGAGTTGTTGACATATTTTCATATCTTACAAGTTTCATATGGCCTTACATACTCAGTACATTCTTCGTACTGACCCCTCTTGGGGAATTTACCTTACTTGCTGCAAGCGCAGATACTAGTAGGCCTCCACAGTAGGTTGCCAGTATTGCAGATCTTTGGTGAGCTCCAGCTAGTTCGGGGCTTCTCCGAGTCACAATTGTACATATGTTTTAGTGTTGTACATGTTGTATAAAGCGGGGACTTGTCCCAACTTTTAGTTTATTTTGGTCAATGCAATTGTTAGAGTCTTTTGTAGACGGATGTGGGGGTATAAATGTAAAAGGTATATGTCGTTTTTGACTTGGTGGCCTCAAAGGCCAAGTTTCGCATATGTACATATATATCGTGTTCCTTGAATTCCATTTTTGGTATCTATAGCTATTATGTGATTATGGGTTTCTTTTGGTATGCATATGATTGAATAGAGACAAAGCTTGGTTCTCTCGGGCCTTGTCAGCTATGAGTGCCAATCCATCCCGATGGGATTCGGGGCGTGACAGGACCTCTGAACTAACAACCCAAAAATGTGCCAAAAAGGTCGAACACCCCTTCCCTACTAGCTTTTTAGCTCGAATAAAAGAAATAATTTTCATAGGTCCAGACTTATACATACCTTTCCATTCTAACTTATCCATCCTAGGCATCTATAAGGTCACAGATTTTACATTACACTTCAAAACAACATGATACAGAGATAGCCAAGTCATGCCGAGGATGATATCAAAATCTAGCATATCTAATATCACCAAATCTACCCAAGTATGGAAACCCATAAATATAATAGAAATGGTATGATACACTTGAGTTACTACCACAAAGTCTCCAACCGAAGTAGATACATACACAGGTGAGTCAAGCATATCACAAACCATGTCTAAACACAAGGCAAATTTAATAGACACATAAGAATAAGTGCAACTTGGATCAATCAAGATCGTAGCCATTCAGTCACAAATGAGAATAGTACTTGTAATGACATCATCTAAAGCCTCTACCTTAAATTTGCGTAAGAAGGCTTAATAATGAGCTTGATTATTGATCTGGGCAACCTCTCTAGAAAGTTGTACATCACCTCTCTCTACATTACCATGACCTCTATTTCAATAATGGCCATCACCCTGATAATTACCACACATACTCTGTAGATGACCTCCACTATTACAACTACCACCCCTACCAGCAGGAACTTTAGTCTACTGCTGCCTCTGAAAATCGGCCTGTCTACTATTAGGACACTTTTTCTTAAAGTGCCCTACAACACCATAAGTATAGAAAGCTCGATCTAGGGAATGCCTACTAGTAGAAGAATACGAAGTACCTTGGCTTGTCACAACTGAGGACTATTGATTGGTCCCTGATGGACCCACTGTAGATGCTGGTAGAACTGACTGAATAGGATAAGCTAGATAAGGCTGATAACCAGAACCCCTGGAGTAAGAACCACTGAAGTTACCCGTATTTTAGGATTCTTTTGCTATAACCTTGGCCTGCATAACTTGTTTGACTCCTTCTACCTTATTAACATAATCAACAACGTCATTAAAGGTACTGACACACCCCAAACCCCATTGAGGCATGATTGGAACCCGAAGCCAATATGGCCCGAGAGAACCAATCTTTGCTCATGTACATATGCAAATCCCCGTATGAACATCGTACTATCTCATGTAGCATATAAAATGCCAATGGCGGAAGTCATGGAAAAACATGTACAATATGTGAAACTTGGTCGTTAGGTCCATCAAGTTAAGTGAACATACATCTCTTTAATCCATATACCCACACACGTCTACAAAAGCCTCTAACAGATGCATTTATAGGACCAACTTAAATTCGGGACAAGTCTCCGCTTTATATAACATTTACAACATCAAACAAATGTACGACTTTTACTTGTAAAGTCCCGAACCAACTGGGGCTCACAAAAATCTGCAAGTACTGTCAACCTACAACGGAGGTCCACTGTGCCTGCACCTGCAGCATTTAAAGTAAGTCCCCTAAGGGGGTCAGTACGAACAATGTACTGAGTATGTAAGGCTCATAAGAATTGCATTAAACATTATAACAACAATGGAATCAATATAAGAGACATAGATAATGTGAATAAATTTTCTTTCTGTATGTAATGAACCATGTACTTATATTCCTTCTGTAATGGCCACTTATGAGTATTCTCTCACGTCCTTATGATTCATATACTATCCCTTACATACCCCTTTATTCCAGAGAGTTACCTCCACTCAAAAGACTTGCTTCTCAGAGATTCTTCTATTCAAGAAATCCTTCTACTCAAGAGATTCTAGAGATTCTTCTATTCAAGATGTTCTAGAGATTTGGGTTAATAATATAACATACCTCCACTCTATTGGTGGGTTAATGACATACATACATCCACTCTATTGGTGGGTTAAGATACATATGAACATCAATGGAAAACAACTTCAACTATAATAAAATAGTAAATATGGATAAACCATCAATCTGTGGTTTTGGAATCATATATATTGCTTTCATTACTTTATATGCTTCTTTGCTTCTATGATTATTCATCTTTGCCTGTGAACTGTGATACCCGGGCCCCAACTGATCAGTGGGTTTACCTAACATAACATTATGTTGGGATCGGCTCGATCTAGGCTTATGCCTCTAGAGCTTCCACCCTATGAATCAATATATTGGGATCGACTCGAGCTAGGTTTTTTTTTTACCTCTAGAGCTGCCACCCATAAATCAATATATCAGGTTAGGCTCGAGCTAGGTTATTACCCCTAGAGCTTCCCCCTGTAAGGTTCGGTCCAACCTAGGCTTATGCCCCCAGGACTACCCCCTGATCCAATAATCTTGGGATCAACATGAGCTAGACATTTCTCCCCCAAAGCTGCCACCCTTACTCAATCATTAACCACCTATGCATTACTTTGATCTTTACTTTGAGATTGATACTTTTACTTGTGAGAGATTGATACTTTGCTTATGAGAGATTGATACCTTTACTTGTGAGAGATTGATACTTTTCTTATGAGAGAATACAACCACAACTTTATTTACAGCTTGGATCAATAATCAATGAGTCAGAGACATGTGAATAAACATTATTGGAACATAACACCATTGGGACCGTTAGACAATAAGCAATGAACAAGACACATGAATAATAACCTCTATTGGAACTTTGGAACACAACCTTATTGGACTTTTGAACCATTACCAATGAATATGAGACATGTTGTTCACAACTGCTCAATGAATAGGAGACACATGAGTAACACTAGTCAGCTATTGGATACGGAATACCTTAGAGCATTTCGGAATCAAATGAGTACTATGACAATGTGAACACCATATGCTGCAGAAGGATATAGGAGAGTAACCTTACATACCTTTACTTCCAAGTATGAGTACACAAGTCTATATATATGAATGCAATAGTCCAGCTTCTTCCTTATGTTTCACTCTACAATACAAGTCCATAATGGAACTCTCGTTAACAACTATTTACCGTACAAGTGTACAAAACAACAATGAGCTATATGACTTCCACATAACTTCATTTCACTCTTTACAATACACCCCACTGCATTATCATACCAACAACACCATAATCATGCCATACATTGACCAAGATATCATACATCAATAGCATTTCACACCACACTTCCCTTTACGGTCTCTCATTATCATTCTGTCACATTTATTCTTATCAAATTGGCCTCATAACAACATATGAACAACAATACCCACTTACTACAGTCCAACATACCTCCATACGACACTTTAAGTCATTAAAACGATATCACAAGTTGCTAATTATATCCATAAAGGGTATCAGGGCTTTCGGGGATCAACTAGATACGAAAACATACAAACCGGACCTGGAGGCTGACCTGCGCTGCCACCTGCACCCGCAGGTGGATGAGGTGCGTGCACATATGCCCTTTGGCAGTAGCCATAGGCATCTTCGTCGGCATCTGTGCCCGCAGGTGCCTCCGTCTGCGGGGGCGGATGCCCGTTTTGGTCTGAAATGGTCTTTTTGGGGTCTTTTTATGCAATGAATGGTCCATAACCATAACCAAACTTATTTTGACATATTTTCTATCATCTTGAATACCCACAATCAGCCATGGTCTCACAACACTCTATAACATCACCAAAACGACACTTTACAGTCAATACGTTACCAAAGCCATAACCAATTTCACAATAGAAATTCCAAACATTATACACCATGAAAAAATAAGGAAATACTATAATCACATCTCACATGTAAATATTAACTCCATCATGTTCACTTTCTTCAAGACCACAAGTCTATGTTCAAATTTATAAGACAAAACCACCCTCCGATTTAACAAACACAAATTGTCTTACACATAGTGACCTTCTCACACTTCAACAACATAACCAACATGATATAAACCATATTACATGCATAAAATATATTAAACCATGATAATAAACACTTACCAAGCCTTTTGCAAAAATTTTCTTGTCCACAAAGATGAGGGCTTAGGGTTTGTATGAGATAAGAAATGTTGAGATATTTCTAGAAAAAGTATGAGAGTCCAATTGAATAAAAAATCTGATTTTCTTGATTTAAATACCCCTCAAGTCACTCTTATCCCTTTCTTAACATTAAATGCAAAGTTTGATTGGTCAAAGGGACAAATATTGAAAGAATGGGTCAAATATCCATGTTGGGCCATGCCTTCTTATTAATTTTGGGCTTCATTTTGGGCCCAATGATACAAGACTTTTTCATGCCCACAAATTAATGTATAATTCATCAAATCTCTCATGTTTAACTAATCCCATAAGTTTACACGTAGTCGTATAGATTCGACAACATACGGGTGTTTCACCTCCTACAAAGGTCTAATCCCATGTACTAGGCCCAATATCAATTATCTCATCAATAACCTTACAAAGTACATACTTTTGACTCTCGACACTAGAGTAACCATTGTTCAAGGTCTTCACATAGGGTTTAGTAGGTATGGAGTGTTACATTCTCCCCCCCTTAGGAACGTTCATGCTCGAATGTTAACAACATCGTCTCATGGGCAACAAATGCATCGCTAAATTAGCTTCTCTATACATATACTCATATACTTTTACCAAGTAGCACATGTATCCCTTAAATTATCATTTTGTTTGCCTTCATATAGGCAATAGAGTTACCTCTCGATGGTCCGACATTATCCTTCTATTCAAGAACATTCTTTATGGAAAATAGAAATGTAGCTTCTTAGCTCGACACTCTACTGTTGCCTAACAAGAAGCCAACCAATCTGTACCCATTTTAACGTCCAACTCTACCATGCTCTACTTAATAAAGTCAACCAATGTATCATGATCACCACATTCACTATATAATTATAATATACACAATAGATTCATCATTTCTCCAGTTTTCCAGGTGACCTCTCCGACTTATTAATCTAAAATAGCAATAGGTAGCTCTTCCTAGTGACATCCTCTGTAATTTGTATTTTTTTTTGTTTTAATGGGAGCAACATGATAGAACTCTTTATGCACTTTTAGCAATTTCATATGGCATGCTGTATAGGGAAATTTCCCCTTTCTTTCCAAATCCCATTACCTCTTTCATTAATAACACCTTTCATAGTGCTTAATCATCTGTGATCACAACATCTACTATACCATTATACGACATGTGCCTTTAACTCTAGTAAATGCACCAACAGGTGGAGATAACCTTTACCAGCTTGGTCAGGTGGTGATTTACTCATTCCTTCACCGGCAGATGATCAAATACAATTCAACTTACAACACTGGCTCTATTGCACGATCTAGAATTGAAGATGAGAAACAACATCCTAAATGTCCCGTAGCCTCCTACTTATAAATGTGGTGCACAACACATTGATAAGTAAGACTCTACTCAGACACGGCTTTGTAGACACCCTTAGAACGACCTGCTCTGATACCACTTTTGACACACCCCAAACCCCATTGAGGCATGATTGGAACCCGAAGCCAATATGGCCCGAGAGAACCAATCTTTGCTCATGTACATATGCAAATCCCCGTATGAACATCGTACTATCTCATGTAGCATATAAAATGCCAATGGCGGAAGTCATGGAAAAACATGTACAATATGTGAAACTTGGTCGTTAGGTCCATCAAGTTGAGTGAACATACATCTCTTTAATCCATATACCCACACACGTCTACAAAAGCCTCTAACAGATGCATTTATAGGACCAACTTAAATTCGGGACAAGTCCCCGCTTTATATAACATTTACAACATCAAACAAATGTACGACTTTTACTTGTAAAGTCCCGAACCAACTGGGGCTCACAAAAATCTACAAGTACTGTCAACCTACAACGGAGGTCCACTGTGCCTACCTACAGCATTTAAAGTAAGTCCCCTGAGGGGGTCAGTACGAACAATGTACTGAGTATGTAAGGCTCATAAGAATTGCATTAAACATTATAACAACAATGGAATCAATATAAGAGACATAGATAATGTGAATAAATTTTCTTTCTGTATATAATGAACCATGTACTTATATTCCTTCTGTAATGGCCACTTATGAGTATTCTCTCATGTCCTTATGATTCATATACTATCCCTTACATACCCCTTTATTTCAGAGAGTTACCTCCACTCAAAAGACTTGCTTCTCAGAGATTCTTCTATTCAAGAAATCCTTCTACTCAAGAGATTCTTCTATTCAAGAGGTTCTAGAGACTTGGGTTAGTAATATAACATACCTCCACTCTATTAGTGGGTTAATGACATACATGCATCCACTCTATTGGTGGGCTAACATACATATGAACATCAATGGGAAACAACTTCAAGTTGAGTGAACATACATCTCTTTCATCCATATATCCACATACGTCTACAAAAGCCTCTAACATATGCATTTATAGGACCAACTTAAATTTGGGAAAAGTCCCCACTTTATACAACATTTACAACATAAAACAAATGTACGACTCTGACTTGGAAAGTCCCAAACCAACTGGGGCTCACCAAAATCTGCAAGTACTGTCAACCTACAACGGAGGTCCACTAGTGCCTGCACCTGCAACATTTAAAGTAAGTCCCCCGAGGGGGTCAGTACGAAGAATGTACTGAGTATGTAAGGCTCATAAGAATTGCATTAAACATTATAACAACAATGGAATCGATATAAGAGACATAGAAAATGTGAATAAACTTTCTTTCTGTATGTAATGAACCATGTACTTATATTCCTTCTGTCATGGCCACTTATGAGTATTCTCTTATGTCCTTATGATTCATATACTATCCCTTACATACCCCTTTATTCCAGAGAGTTACCTCCACTCAAAAGACTTGCTTCTCAGAGATTCTTCTATTCAAGAAATCCTTCTACTCAAGAGATTCTTCTATTCAAGAGGTTCTAGAGACTTGGGTTAGTAATATAACATACCTCCACTCTATTAGTGGGTTAATGACATACATGCATCCACTCTATTGGTGGGCTAACATACATATGAACATCAATGGGAAACAACTTCAACTATAATAAAATAGTAAATATGGACAAACCATCAATCTGTGGTTTTGGAATCATGTCTATTGCTTTCATTACTTTATATGCTTCTTTGCTTCTATGACTATTCATCTTTGCCTGTGAACTGTGATACTCGGGCCCCAACTGATTAGTGGGTTTACATAACATAACGTTATGTTAGGATCGTTTCGAGCTAGGCTTATGCCTCAAGACCTGCCACCCTATGAATTAATATATTGGGATCGACTCGAGCTAGTTTTTTTTTTTTTTACCTCTAGAGCTGCGACCCATAAATCAACATATCAGGTTCGGCTCGAGCTAGGTTATTACCCCAAGATCTTCCCCCTGTCAGGTTCGGTCCGAGTTAGGCTTATGCCCCCAGGACTGCCTCCTGATCCAATAATCTTGGGATTGGCTTGAGCTAGGCATTTCGCCCCCAAAGCTACCACCCTTACTCAATCATTAACCATATATGCATTATTTTGATCTTTACTTTGAGATTGATACTTTTACTTATGAGAGATTGATACTTTGCTTATGAGAGATTGATACCTTTACTTGTGAGAGATTGATACCTTTACTTGTGAGAGATTGATACTTAGCTTACGAGAGATTGATACCTTTACTTGTGAGAGATTGATACCTTTACTTGTGAGAGATTGATACTTTGCTTATGAGAGACTGATACAACCACAACTTTATTTGAAGCTTGGATCAATAATCAGTGAGTGAGAGATATGTGAATAAACATTATTGGAACATAAAACCATTGGGACCATTAGACAATAAGCAATGAACAAGACACATGAATAATAACCTCTATTGGAACTTTGGAACACAACCTTATTGGAATTTTGAACCATTACCAATGAATATGAGACATGTGGTTCACAACTGCTCAATAAATAGGAGACACATGAGTAACACTAGTCAACTACCGGATACTGAATACCTTAGAGCATTTCGGAATCAAATGAGTACTATGATAATGTGAACACCATATGCTGCAGAAGGATATAGGAGAGTAACCTTACATACATTTACTTCCAAGTATGAGTACACAAGTCTATATATATGAATGCAACAGTTCAACTTCTTCCTTATGTTTCACTCTACAATACAAGTCCATAATGGAACTCTCGTTAACAACTATTTACCGTACAAGTGTACAAAACGACAATGAGCTATATGACTTCCACATAACTTCATTTCACTCTTTACAATACACCCCACTGCATTATCATACCAACAACACCATAATCATGCCACACATTGACCAAGATATCATACATCAATAGCATTTCACACCACACTTACCCTTTACGGTCTCTCATTATCATTCTGTCACATTTATTCTTATCAAATTGGCCACATAACAACATATGAAAAACAATACCCACTTACTACAGTCCAACTTACCTCCATATGACACTTTAAAGTCATTAAAAGGACATCACAAGTTACTAATTATATCCATAAAGGGTATCGGGGCCTTCGGGGATCAACTAGATACGAAAACATACAAACCGGACCTGGAGGCTGACCTGCACTGCCACATGCACCCACAGGTGGCTGAGATGCGCCCACAGATGCCCTATGGAAGCAGCCATAGGCATCTTCTTTGGCATCTACGCCCGCAGGTGCCTCCGTCTGCGGGGGCGGATGCCCGTTTTGGTCCGAAATGGTCTTTTTATGCAATGAATGGTCCATAACCATAACCAAACTTATTTTGACATAATTTTGATCATCTTGAATACCCACAATCATCCATGGTCTCACAAAACTCTATAACATCACCAAAACGACACTTTACAGTCAATACGTTACCAAAGCCATAACCAATTTCACAATAGAAATTCCAAACATTATACACCATGAAAAAACAAGGAAATACTATAATCACATCTCACATGTCAATATTAACTCCATCATGTTCACTTCCTTCAAGACCACAAGTCTATGTTCAAGTTTACAAGACAAAACCATCCTCCAATTTAACAAAGACAAATTGTCTTACACATAGTGACCTTCTCACACTTCAACAACATAACCAACATGATATAAACCATCTTCCATGCATAAAATATATTAAACCATGATAATAAACACTTACCAAACCTTTTGCAAAAATTTTCTTGTCCACAAAGATGAGGGCTTAGGGTTTGTATGAGATAAGAAATGTTGAGATATTTCTAGAAAAAGTATGAGAGTCCAATTGAATAAAAAAACTGATTTTCTTGCTTTATATACCCCTCAAGTCACTCTTATCCCTTTCTTAACATTAAATGCAAAGTTTGATTGGTCAAAGGACAAATAGTGAAAGAATGGGTCAAATATCCATGTTGGGCCATGTCTTCTTATTAATTTTGGGCTTCATTTTGGGCCCAATGATACAAGACTTTTTCATGCCCACAAATTAATGTATAATTCATCAAATCTCTCATGTTTAACTAATCCCATAATTGTACACGTAGTCGTATAGATTCGACAACATACGGGTGTTTCACCTCCTACAAAGGTCTAATCCCATGTACTAGGCCCAATATCAATTATCTCATCAATAACCTTACAAAGTACATACTTTTGACTCTCGACACTCGAGTAACCATTGTTCAACGTCTTCACATAGGGTTTAGTAGGTACGGTATGTTACAGGTCTTTCAAGTAAAAGTCATCTATACAGCCAAAACCTGCAAGACAGTGTTTAAACCTTTCACAAAAAGTTGAATCCTCCTCTTCAATACCAAGCAACTGAGTAGCATAATGGAATAGTGCATAAAACTTAGCCTCATAGGATGAAACAGATATACTACCATACTCAAGGGCTAAAAACTCATCCTTCATACGATCATGAAGGGTACGAGGTACAAACTTTTCCAAAAATAGAGTATGGAGCTGAGCCCACTTTAACGGATGTAAAGCTATTGACCAACATTCCACATAAGCCCTCCACCACTGCTTTGCATCACCCTAGAATTAGAAGGTTACAAACTTAACACCATTCTTCTCCATGATACCCATTTTATATAGCCTCTCATGACAATGAATAATGAATTTGAACGCATCCTCTGTCTCAGAACCAACAAGGGTAGAAGGTTTCATCTTCAGAAATTTAATCAACAAATTGTGTTCAGACTCAATCATGACAGGACCTAACATCGAATAAAGAAAAACCTCTATCCCTGAGACCTCATCAGTCCTAAAAACAAAAGTATCAATAGGCTAAACACTTGGAAACTAATAAGCAGGAGTTATAGGCCTGGATCCTGTACCTACCAGCCTACTCAAAAAAGCAAGAAACTACTAAATCACATCAGATGAGATCGATGGAGGAGCTACACCCACCGGTATATGTACTGCCTCCTCATGTTCCAAAATTTCTTTATTCACAACCTCATCATGTTAATCCTGGGGTTGGGGAAGTGACTCATATCTCTGTTGGGTTGGATTAGCTGCAGCCGGAGTTCTACCCCTGGTGGGTGTTGCTCTAGCTCTCTTTCTGTCCCTACTCATTCCTCTACCATAAATTGCTAGTTTCATAGCTAGAGTTGCTGGTATGAGAGTTGCTGCTCTAGCTCTACGTGTTCTCTTATTCACCATCTGTGAATAAAAAAGTAAAGAGTTCAGATACCAATTTGGATCGCCAGATACCAATTGGAATCAAGTTATAGCACTAAAGAAAAAAGAAGTGATAGTATCCTAAAGTCCTATAGCCTCTCAAAGAAAAGTATAGACGTCCCCGTACCATTCTACAAGACTCTATTGGACACGTGTTTGGTACAATGAATTCAACGAACCTAGGGATCTGATCCATCTTTGTCACTACCCCAAATCCGTCGCGAGTGGCACCCATACTATCCCACTGATAAGAGAACCAGTTAACCCAAATATCCAACCATTCATATTAATAGCTTTTAAAAGAAACTAGGAATTCTATTAATGAAACCAATATCATCAAATATTCTAATAATAATATAAAATTTGGAAATGTACAAATGTCTAAAATGCCCTTAAGAACAAAAAGTCGTTGTACCAAAAATATATAATGATGTCAATAATGAGTTCAACCCAAAAACAATACGAAAAGTATCCATGTCCAAAACAAGTGGGCAACAACTAAAGAGATATGACTCATGGCTTTAAAGAAGATGTAGCTCACTTTTGAATCGATGCGAATCACGATCTAAAGCTTAGGTCTCGATGTAGTTGCTAGAAGATGCTCTGCACTCAACAAAAAGAAGAGTATAGGTAGTATTAATACAAAACCATTATGTACTGGTAGGTTCATCGGCCAATCAAAAATAATAAATGTGAACAAATAACCATAACCTTGTAAACAAGTATAACCATGAACACTTATCAATTACCTTTACCTCAATTATGTTTCCATTTAATCTTTTACAACAACACTAAATGAACACGGACAAGTGTAAGTCAATATAGACAACATACCAAGTCAAGACCATGACTATATACAATAGACCAAGTCAACAACCATGACTAACAATAATAAGTTCCACCTTACCTCAATTGATCTTTAAATACACATCAATAGAAATTATATGTTTCAATTATGTCAATAGCCCGAACAATACAACGATCCAATGTAACAATAATATTATCCACTGGTTCACTCAAAGAACCAAATATAGATCAACCAACGACAAACCCCATCCTTTAAAGGAACTGTCAAACTCACCAAGACCTTGTACACATATGCTAAGGGTCTTATGGTTGCCCACTAGCCATGACCAATAGAGAATGAACTCGATTAATGTACCAAATATTCCAGACATCTAGTGTATACCACCCTATTGCTCCCAAGAACACACACAAGTGCATGTGGTCGTGCAATTAATAAAGTAGCTCTTGCAAGCTGAATATCGATCCCACAGGGCCTTGTCGGTTAACTATTCACTTTGACCAAACCAATTCTTTTTATTTATTCAAGCGATAGAATAAAAGATGTATGAAGTTTAAAAGCTAAAAATAAACACTAAACAATACTAAAGATGATGAACTTAGGGTTCAACCAATGTCAAGGAGGATTCTATGGTAATGACATACTAAACAATCATGCAAAGCTATATACACTCGTTGGTTACGTTAATTATGTTGGTTGTTGATTCATGGGGTTAATATCATGATCATAGTATTTAAAGCCTCTAATAATATATTTAAATTAGCCTCACAACTACATCTTTGAGCGAGGATGTGGGAACTAATTCAAACGCATTTATATTTCATCTCGTATTTGAGCCAAATGGGGTAAATTAGGCCTATTCCTATCCTAACCACGAAACTTATCCATCATTCATCTTAAATAAAAGAATCCATTCCTTATGTTCCATGTTATAATCTAATTTTACTCCTTCCATGCTCACAAAAGAAATATAGATGTATTTTAAAGGTCCCGAGTCAATAGAATAGTAGTTACAAGAACACAAGAACAACCAAATGTGATAATCAACATTAACCAACTCAAATATAAACTAAGAAATCATGTTCATAGACTCAACCATAGAAAGAGGTTTTTTATACACTCATATTTATACAAATAACCACCATAGATGAATTCATAAAGTAAAACTACAAGAAAATAAAGTTAAAGAACAAAGAACCCTAGTTTTAGCTCCTTGATGTCTTCTCTCCTCTCCCAATCGTGTATGCTGCCAAATAATTTGTGTAAATGTGTATATTTACTTCTTTTATAGCCCAAAATTTCGTTCATAAGCATCCCCACACGAAAATATACACATTGACCCCTTTGCCCTCACTTAAAATAGGTAGAAAACCAAATCCTAGTCAGTTTACGAGTGTGTGTGTGTGTGTTAATTTAGTGTTGTGGACTGCCATCACGTGTTAAATACTCCTTTGAAGACTTTTAACATGTTTATATATCCCAAAATTCATCCAAACCAAGTCCCATAAAGATTAGGAACAAGTCTCACATGTTTCCAACTCAAACTAGGACTTTGGGTCCGACTTTGCCCGCTTCTAGGAGTTGTGCGTCGCATGGCCATTGCACGACCATTACAGTAGCCATATGCAATGGGGTTTATGAGTAAGGCTTTATATTTTTCCTTGGTAGGTACTTCGCATGGACCCCTCCAGAGTGAGAGGGTGCGTTCGTTTCTTCTTCGTCTCTTCTCATGCACTTATCCCTGTTTCCATACTTCTTGTGGCTTATTTTTAAGCTTCATTTATCTTCCATAGCTCCTCCAAAGGTCTCCTACAACATATCATAACAAACATAAGTCTATAAAACTCAATATAACTCATCAAAGTACACTAGAACAAGCATAGCTCAACCTAGCGACACTAGTTTTCTCTTCTAAGTTCTATTTGATCCCTTTGACACTAGTCTTGTTTAAAATGCACCTTAAACACCAGAAACATGTACCTTAACACACAAATACACATATACACACTTTATAATTCAAAAATCACCTCAAGTTATCCTCAAAACTATGCTAAAAGCGCATAGATAATGACACTTAGGAGTATAAATACACCTAAGATCACCACCCCACACTTATGCCTTGTTCGTCCTCGAACAACTCTTTAAATTAATAACCATCGAGGAAGACTCTAACAACATTAATACAACTAAAACACTCAATCTAGAACTACACATACCACATGAATATCAAGTTCTACATTTGGCACGCATATTACAACTTTGAAACACATGAATACTACTTCAAAACAACCTAGCCTCAAGAATTGACTCTATCAAATTGGAAAACTCATGCATATTACTCAACAAAGAGATAATATAAGTCACCTATCTATCATCAAACATGCACCATCACCATAATAGGATCACCCATATTCACTCACAAATATATAATTTATCACAAGAATGGGTGTAAGAATCGAATTCCGCACACTCTCACAAAGAATTCACATGAGATATTAGATGAACCATACGCTTGCCCTTAGTATAGTACTCCACTAATATAAGAATGTCAAAGCTGAAGATCAAGTAGGACTTTAAGGGTTGTAATGTAGGCTAAGGGGCAGGTAGGAACTTTTTGGTCAAGAGTAGTGACTAACTTTCCCAAGTGCTTTAATACAATACACTTTACATCGAACTCATCTCCAACCAACCTATTTTTTACCACTTTTATCTTCATAGCTTTTTTTTGTTCAGCCCCATATCTTTAATCTAGATTACATATCTGTAGTAGGGAGTATTTGCTATTAACACATGATTCACTTCTTTTGATCAATTTCTCTTTTCATTACATTACTCCCTACCAACAATAAATAAACCTTTTCAACACAACAAAAGTTATTTCCTTAGGGCATCACTTTCACTTTTTCCTTCTTTAATGTTACACTCCCTAACCTCTTAATTTTTCTACTAAAGCGCTTATGTGTTTTGGATCAAATTACGGTTAATTGAAGGAAAAGGAATAAGCTACATATAAGGCTACCAAAAAAATAGGCTAAAGGCTCAACGGGGCTAACTAAGATCATACAAAAAGGGTAGATAAGGTGGGTATAAAACATGGCTATCAAAGAAATGCCTATTTCACCTCCTAAACTCAACATTCTTTATTTTGCTTTGCAAACATACCGGGCAAGTTCTAGACATCAATATGCAACATGGAATATAACAAAATCTCACTCACACATGGTACATGTTTAAGTCAATAAGGATCCCTATATACTCTAAACCAAGCAATCGTAAGAATTCAATATAAAGCCAACATCACATAAGAGTCACACAAATAAGCCTAAGTATTTCACAGTAGTCATTAAATTCACTACACATGCTTCGACATTCAAAACCCCAACATCACATAAGAGTCACACAAATAAGCCTAAGTATTTCACAGTAGTCATTAAATTCACTACACATGCTTCGACATTCAAAACCCACTTGCATCATGCAATCATACGTAGCATCTAACTAGAGCATCTCTAAAATTTTAAAATTACTCCTAAAAATCAAAAAGGATACTGGGATTAAAGGGCTTCCCCTCAAAAAAGAATCGAAAAGAAAAACCGAGGGGTGGATGAAGTGTGCTCCTAAATAAAACTAAAAATTACTAAAAGAAAATCTTTTTGTATTTTTCAAATTTTCAGAACATAAGCAAAAACCAAATAACTTAATAACCAAAAGACTCCTATAGTACACTCCACCCTAACCAAATCGGAAGATTTCCCACCCTACACTTAAAATAACACTTTGTCCCCAAAGTATAAATCAAAAAAAGAACAAGGGTTAGAATATACTCCCTAAGGCCTCTAGGCCTAGCTAGTAGCATGTCAATTTTCATGTTTTTCGTGAAGGGATTTGGAGAACCCCACACTTAGCTTTCGCCATGCTTCTTAGCTCAGATTGTGGGTACTCAGAATTCCCCTAAATCTGTAAAAAAAATAAAAACAAATGACACTAAAATAAAAAGGAAAAATTTAAAATAAAAAGTACTTTCTACATGTTGGGTTACCTCCCACCAAGCGCCTAATTTAACGTCGCGGCATGACCAATCAACTTTTTCCTCCACCTTGAGGATATGAATGTCACCCTCAATATCGCATCCATCTTTTTGCTTCGATCATAGGGTGGTGATACAAAGATGAAGGAACCAAGTAATGGTGGTGCATGTTAAACTTCTTGGCCTTGAGGTGAGGCTTGTGTTGCTTGTCTGGTGCAAATTTAAGAATATAGGATTCTTGTTCCTCATATTCACACTTTTCCACCATTTCAGATGACTGCAAAGACATGTCATCATCTAACATAATGTAGAAAATTTCTTTGAATGATACCCAACACATCCCACTTTCAAACTTACACCATCCACAATATGCTCACTCTTATTCACCTTCTCAATGTCAGCATCAATCAAGGAATGGTAGTCAAATGGTAGGAATTATTCCTCTCTCTTCATAAACTAGCTAGTATCCATAACTATAGGTAATTGGATATTAGATGTCACAATATGTGTAGTCAATTGGCCATTCAAGTCACGAAACCATCCAGAAGGAACTTGTAAGATTTGACTTGCTGCTCTTGTTCCGTTACCCAATCTTCGTCTGCTTCCCTGCCAACATCACAAACAATAGACTGATCATAATGGGGGTTCAAGGGAGGGGGATAAAAGTTAGGACAGCCCTTCCAATAGCCATCCTGACCACCACATATATTGCATACATTCAATTTAAAAGATTGGGTAGGTGCGCACAACCCTCTTTCTTGAACATCATGACAATTACCATCCAAATGTGGTCCTCTAAGAAAATAACAAGAATTGTCATCATTCAACCATCATTTATCCCAAGCTGACATATCAAGAAGATTGATAGAAAAGTAAAACAAAACTTTATACCAAAATAAACTATATACAACTCAAACAAATAAAAAGAAAAAGTCTAATCTAGATAAACAATTAACACCAAAGTCCCCAGCAATGGCACCCAAAACTTGTTGCTCCCAACTACACACGCAAGTGGACATTGTCATGCAAGTAATAAAGTGACTCTTACGAGCCGAATATCGATCCCATAGGGACTTGTTGGTTAACTATTCACTTAGACCAAACCAATTCTTATGATTTATTCAACCGATAGAACCAAAGATGTATAAAGTTTAAAAGCTAAAACTAACAATAAACTATACTTAAGATAATGAACTTGGGTTTAAACCAATATCAAGGAGGATTCTAGGGTCAAGACATACTAAATAATCATGCAAAGGTATATACTCATTGGTAACGTTAATTATCTCGGTTGTTGATTCACGGGGTTAATATGATGATCATAGTCTTCAAAGACTCTAATCATCTATTTAAATTAGACTCACAACTATATCATTGAGTTGATCAGGTATGTGGGAACTAATTCAAACGCATTTATATTTCATCTCGTATTTGAGCCAAATGGGGCAAATTAGGTATATTTTATCCTAACCACGAAACGTATCCTTAATTCATCTTAAAGAAAAGAACCCATTCCTTATGTTCCACATTATAATCTAATTTTACTCCTTCCAGTCTCACAAAAGAAATATAGATGTATTCTAAAGGTCGCGAGTCAATAGAATAGTAGTTACAAGAACACAAGAACAACCAAATACGATAATCAACATTAACCAACTCAAATAAACTAAGAAATCATGTTCATAGCCTCAAACATATAAATAGGGATTATATAAAATCATATTCATATAAATAACCACCATAGTTGAATTCATAAAGTAAAACTACAAGAAAGTAAAGTTAAAGAACAAAGAACCCAAGTTTTAGCTCCTTGATGTCTTCTTTCCTCTCCCAATCGTGTATGCTGCCAAAGAATGTGTGTAAATTTGGATAAGTACTCCTTTTATAGACCAAAATTTCGTTCATAATCATCCCCACACGAAAATATACACATTGACCCCTTTTCCCTCACTTAAAATAGGTAGAAAACCAAATCCTAGTAGGTTTAGGAGTGTGTGTGTGTTAATTTAGTGTTGTGGACTTCCCTCACGTGTTACATACTCCTTTTCATACTTTTAAAATGTTTATATATCCCCCAATTCATCCAAACCAAGTACTATAATGACAATGATAAAGTCCCACACGTTTCCAACTCAAACTAGGACTTTGTGTTCGACTTTGCCCGCTTCTAGGAGTTATGTGCCGCATGGCCATCGCACGCCCATTACAGTAGCCATCAGCAATGGGGCATGTGAGTAAGGCATAATATTTTTCCTTGAGGGTGCGGTGCATGTCCCCCTCCCTTTCTTTGGGAGGTACGGCGCATGGCCTACTCAAAAGTGAGAGGGTGCCTCGTTTCTTCTTCGTCTCTTCTTGTGCACTTGTCTCTTGTTTCCATACTTCTTGTGGCCTTTTTGTAGGATTAATTTAGCTTCAATAGCTTCTCCATAGGTCTCATAATACATCTCATAAAAAACATAAGTCCATACAACTCAATAGAACTCATCAAAGTACACTAGAACAAGCATAACTCAAGCTAGCAACACTAATTTTCTCTTCTAAGTTCTATTTGATCCTTTTGACACTAGACTTGTTTCAAATTCACCTTAAACAACATAAACATGTAATTTAACACATAAATACACATATGCACACTTTATAAGTCAATAATCACCTCAAGTTATCCTCAAAACTAAGCTAAAAATGTATAAATAATGACACTTAGGAGTATAAATACTCCTAAGATCATGTACTTATCCCAAATCAATCTGATGCCACCCTTATTACAACATATCCACCCTTATAATCCCCGAGTTTCACCAATTCCGTGATGATGACTTTTACTGGTTCATCTCACAATAACAACTGATATCTCAACAAGTTCAATCATAATAAGAATAACACAATCATAATGAGAATACACAATCACACTTGTACAACCAAAAAGCCTTTAATAAAACCTCATTAGATGTTATTAGAAACTTAGAATATCATTCAATAATTACACCTCTTAAATATGCATTATAGTAAGTACACAAAGAGATAGTTAATATACACACATAAAATAAAATGGGTTTTCAACTACATTTAGCCATCACATACCTCAATCCAAGTCTTGCACCACTCTAACAAACTTGAACCTTGCCATTTCTTGCAATCTCAGCTTGGTTATGGTTCTAAAACTATAATGCAATCACAATTCAAACAATTACCTAACAAATTGAAGGATTATAACCTAATCCCATAACCCCAAGGTCAAAATCATGATTATTCCCTTATTCTAGAGTTTTTATACCATCATTCCACCTTAATTCTACCGCATTCATGTTGATAAGAATGAATTCTAATCATGCAATCATATATTATACACCTTTGACCAAAGACCTAAGAATTACATATTGTTTTCACTAAATTGCACCAGAAAGTCAGCCTAGGTCTAGTTAAATTCTTCCCCATAATCAAAACTGTCACGCCCCGAATCCCAATGAGGCATGATTGGCACCCGTAGCCGATAAGGCCTAAGAGAACCAATCTATGCTTCTATACGTTCATATGCATGCCATAGGAAACACCATTATCACATAAGAACATGAACGACTAGTATTGGAAATCATGGATATTGAAAATCATGGAACATGTGGCATATATATACACATTTGAGAAACTTGGCCGTTGAGGCCATCAAAACAAGACTTCATGAGTCACTTTATATACATATACCCACGTGAGTCTACAAAAGCCTCTAACAGATGCATTGACTAATACAAACCAAAAGTCGGGATAAGTCCCCGCTTTATACAACATGTACATCACCAAAACATATATACACTTTGACTCGGAGAAGCCCCAAAGTAGCTGGAGCTCACCAAAGAACAGCTAACACTGGTAATCTACTAAGGAGGCCTACTGGTACCTGCGCCTGCAGCAAGTAAGTTAAATTCCCCCAAGAGGTGTCAGTACGAAATAAGTACTGAGTATGCAAGGCTCAGATGAAACTGTACAATACATGAGTATTTCAGTGAACTCCAAACATATGAATAATAAATGTGAATAAGTCACCATTTTGCATTTTGGGAAACCATGTGAATTGCTTTCATTACTTTCTTTGCTTTCTTTATCTCAATGCTTACTTGTCAATACATGTGTCACAATGTACTCGGGCCCCTACTGATCAGTGGGTCTTTACATAACATATCATCATGTTGGGATCGGGTTAAGCTAGGCTTATGCCCCTAGACCTGCCACCCATAAATCAATGCATCGGGATCGGGTCGAGCTAGGCTTATGCCCCTAGACCTGCCACCCATAAATCAATACATCGGGATCGAGTCGAGCTAGGCTTATGTCCCTAGACTTTTCACCCATAAATCAATACATAGGGATCGAGTCGAGCTAGGCTTATGCCCCTATACTTGCCACCCATACTTGATCATTGACCACTTATGCATTACTTTGTTCTTTACTTTGGGATTGGTACAATGGTTGCCATATCTTTATTTGAAACTTTGGATCATTAACCAATGAGTGAGAGACATGAGAAACTTGGCAACATAACACTATTAGAACCATAACACCATGGGAACCATTGGAACAATAATCAATGAACAAGAGACATAAGTATAGTCACTATCGGAACATTGGAACATAACCTTATTTGAACTTTTGGAACATTAACCATGAATATGAGACATGAGCTTTACAAATGATCAATGAGTAGGAAATATATGACAATTGATAACCGGATATGGAATACCTTAGCACATTTCGGGATAGGTCTAATGACATGTCAATGTGGATACTATTTGCCGCAGAAAGATACGGACAAAGTAACCTTACATACCTTGGATTCGCAATACGAATATATAACCCTAGAGGTGCATACAATAGTCCCGTTCCTTCTTTATGTGTCACTCTACAACACAAATATATATAACAGAACTCACATTAACCACCAATTACGTTACAAATGCATACAATGTCAATGAATTACATGTTGCCTTTAAACATGCCATTTCCCCTAGACAAAACCATTGATAAAATTATTATTCCAAAAATTCCATAATATTCCCAACATTGACCAATACATGATAATTGAAACATTTCACCACAACACTTCTCCTTTACATTTTCTTATCCATACCACGTCACAAATAATCCATCAACTTAACAAAATACAACTAATAACACATATCGGCCAAAATCCCACAATTTCCAGTTATAGACAATAACAAGTTTAATACCAAAAATAACACCATACATATTCATATTTTGTCCATACCATGATCTTTCATCAAAGTCACAAGTCCTAATTCAAGTTCAAATCACCAAGATAGCACATCTTTCACCAAAAGCAAAAATACACTATTCACCACCTTGCCAACACAACTATCATAATATACATAATCTCCCATGCATATAATATGTTAATACATGAGAATAAATACTTACCAAGGCTTGGAATAGAATGATCTTGTCCAAAGAGTCCAAAGGAATTATTTTGCTTTAGGGTTTGGAACAAGAGAAATGTTTGAGAAAATATATCAAAGGCATGAGAGTTTTGGATGATTAAAAATCTGATTTTGGGGCCTTTATATAGACCCCAAGTCATACTTAGCCATTCCTTTGGCATTAAATGTGGTCAAAGTGGAAGAATGGGTCATTTTGCCCTTTGGGCCTTGTCTTTTAATTCCATTTTGGGCCTAAATTTGGGCCCAATAACACATATCCATTTAAACCATAAAATTCTATGTATAATTCACTATATATCTCATGTTTCAATAATTCCATAATGTCACAACAATATTCTCTTACGAGATTCTCATTCATCGTCTCAATCGCAAAAATAGGAATTCTCGTCGCCCATGGCTTAATTAGACATTTTGTCTAACTATTCATGTTTCATGATTTGATCATGTAGGAGTATGTAGGAGTGTATTGAAGTATTTGAAGCTTTAACAATGCTCAAATAACTCCAAAGAACCAAAGGAAACCATCCAAGAATCGTCGTGGAATTGCATTACAAAACGAGTCCGGAAAGGCACATTATTTGTGCCTTGCGCCACTTGCTGCAAAGCAAGCTGTGGTGCAAGAAATGAACCCCCTATGAATCAGGTGGATTGTGCCACACCCCCTAAAACAGTGTAGTGGCGCAAGTTTCAGCACCTTGCTGAATTTTTCGGCCCTTTCTTCAATACTTGCATATCGTCCAATACCTTATCAAAACACTACAAAATACTTACTTAGTGATCTTAATCATCAATTAAACATGACTTAAAGTCACCAAATGAGGTTAGAATGCGTACGGGGTATTACCCAAATGCTCCACAAAATCACAAAACACCTCCTACGAAGGTCTAATCGCACATATTAAGTCTGATATCAAATGTTTCACCAATGACACTATGAAACACATACTCATGGCATCTCAACACCTAGGTGGATATGATACCAAGGTATCAAGTGAGTTTATAAAAGTACGGGGTGTTACAAAAACCTAGTGATTCTAAGGATTAATCATCAAAAAACTAGTTAAATGGGTAGGATTACTTACCTCAATGAAGAAATTTTGTGGAAAATCAATGAAAATTTCCCTATCCATCCCTTGAACGTAGTTGAAATGAAAAATACATTTTAGGCTATTTTTTGTGTTAAACAGTGCTAATCCCTCTATAGCAGGACAATGCACACTATAGCGGTATTACTATAGTGTGATTCACCTACTATGGCGGGATTGAATGACTTGGACTCCCACTTTAGAAGGAATATTTCCATTATAGCGGGCAAGTGGTAGTGTCCTTCCTCCCACTTTAGTATCCTAGGCAGAGGCAGAACATCTGACTATCCTAAAAATTTGCCCATTGCACAATACACTTCCAAATATTGACACTTCAAACTATTCTCTTTACATCAAATGCAATAATCAAAGTTCTACTCACCCGATTCACTTGCAAAAGTTTCTACGAATTCCTTATGATTTTAGCTATCACAAAATAAATTTGAATCACCATTAATTACTCTATTCCCGGAATATCATAGACCACATCACACTTGATTTTCATCCAAAACTAACATCACACTTGATTTTCATCCAAAACTAGTCTAGCCTAAAATTTTTCACTCTTTATTTAAGGAAAATCTTAACCCAAAATTTGGCATGCTATAATTTATCATAATGATGGAAAGGTGTCGTTACATAGGACCTGAAAATCCAAAATTCATGAGATTGTATGGGTAAAGAGCTACTAAATCTACTCAGAAAGAAAAGGAAAGTGTTGAACCCTCTACAAGTGCTACCAATGAGATGCAAACAAAAAATTTGGATGAATTGGATGATAGGATGGTGGGAAAATTAGAACAACCAAAATTTAGCATATGCTATGAAGTTACAGTTGACATCCTTGGATGACTTAATCTTATGTACCTTGGGCTTATATTTAATGTTGACATGTTGGCAGCAGCTTATGGTCAGTCACAGCAAGAAGATATCTAATTGATCAATCGGTCATTTGCCAGTAGCAATAATCAAGGTATGATTCTACTCTTATTCTAAATCTTCTTCTTCTTCCTCTTTATTTTATTATTTTTGTTCTTTTTCTTATTATTATTATAACGACTCGTTTCATCGTTACTAGAAATATTTGTACTAAAGGCATTAGAACCTCATTCATCATAGGTTATAGGATAAAAATTTTAGTATGGGAGTTCATTAGACATGAATTAAGGTCCTACAATACCCCTAGCACAAGTTAAGTTGGAAGTGTTCTTACCGATTGAGTTTTGAGCTAAGTTTAAACTAGGCTCAACTTTAAATGAGAACTTATCCTAGAATATAAAGATTTATGGGTCCCAATACCCATAAAATTAAATATGTTTGAGCCTTCTTTCCAATGCCTCCGACAATTCATTAATCTGTATTCGAAGTAAAAAGTTATGACAATTTTACTAAAGACTGTCCATATTAAAAATTTGGTCATAGCAGCAATGTCGTTGCAGTGACAGTCGGGTTGGTGCAGTAATAAACAGGAAGTACTTGATCTTATTTTGGACAATTTTAGATTTTTTACACAAAACCTTTATCCCAAATCCCTATGGGCAATTTTCCTAGTTCTAGGGTGGAAATTCTTTATTGAGGTAAGTTATTCCATGATCTTCTTTGTTTTTCAACCCAATAACACCTTAAAATCATTAGAATGAACTTTAATGGTGAAATTCTTGGGGATTAGAATCCTAAGTCAATGAGATTTTAGGTAAAACCTAGGGGTTGGGGTAATATCATCTAGAATTACTTCTAGATTATTAACTAATGATTCCTAGTATGAATTAGTGATTCTAAAATATGAAATTGATCATTGGGAACCTTGAATTCAATAAAAATGGAATCTTTAGATTTAAAACTCTCTTAGAGGAGATGGGTTGAGTATAATAGAACTAGTTAATGGTTAATTGACCCTTGGTAATATTTTAGACCATGAATAAGAATAGAATTAGTGAGCTGAATTCCCAAAGTAGTTATTTGAAAAGTAATTGATTAATTACTCCTATAATTGTGTGATTTCTAGGTGATTGGACTAATAGAGGCATGAAGTAAAGGAAAGAGCAATATTGATGTGGCTTGCTTGTTCCAAGATCTTTGTTTGATGTAGGTTATGGTTTAATGTATAGTAAACTTGGGTTAGATAAGTATAATAACTATTATTTTGATAGGAGACTTCATATTTAGGCTTACGGGCATGGAGTTTGGATAAACAAAATATGAAATTAATATAATAAGGATCTACTTAGGTGTCATTTTGTTTTTTTGTGGATCCCTTGATGGGTGTTTGTTATTTGTATGACTTACTTGATGATTTACAAGTTTAGTATGCGAATGTGGGTAGAAAAAGTGGAATTAGGTGAGCTTATAATATATAAAACTCATCTTTAATACCTTAAAAAAGGTTAATCTAATATTGTGTGTGTTTGGAATATATGATATACTTGTTGAAAGACAGTAAGGAGAATTGATCGTGATAAAAGAATATGGTTTCATAGATTAAGAACCTAAAGTCAAGTTTGGCTAAGTTCTAGGAAGTAAGACGTGTTTAGATGTATGACTCAAGCTAGAATCATAAGTTGAATAGAGTCGAGTGGTTGAATAATTGCCTAATGGAATAGTATGTTAAACTTAGTGATGACTTGAATGTAAGGGTTACTAGTTAGTGATTGAATTTAATAGTTTTGATAGGAATGAAAGAGGGCGAAATTAGTGAATGAAATAGGTATGTTTAATTAGAGTGTAGCTTTTGATTTAGGTGGAATGTTCATTCCCAAATAGATACATGATTGATTAGTCTTAGCATATACTATAACTGATGAATATGGTTTGATAAGGCCTGTATTACAAGTTGTGTGAATTGGTTTTCGGGCTTACGTGTGATTTCATGTGTTAGTGGATATTCGTTATTTACTTGGAATGATGAACTTGATTTTGACAAAATGCCTAGAAAGGTGTGTACTTGCATAATTGGTGCATTATATTTCATCATGGTTGACATTTGATAATAACTTTCATATATTGTGATATTAGGATTGAGTGTCATATCGACATGGATTGATATTGGGATTGGGTACCCACCAGTACGGATTGATATTGGGATCAGTATGAGATGTATATTATAGTATCCCTCCTTGTAAAGTTATTGATGTTTTATTAATTTTCTTAGATATTGTAATTCCTATGGTTAATGGTAGTAGAATAGGGAGTGAGGGTTGTTACAAAAGAGAATTAATGAGAGAGAGAGAAGTATAGAGTTATTGTAAAAGGTGAGTGTATCAGAAAAGTGGATTAGGTTGATTTATGGAATTGTGTCAAATCATCACGTCCTGAGGATAAATTAATAATGCTATAATAAATAAAATGTGGCAAGGTTGGAAATTGAAGTAGGTTAAGTATGATAATTTGTTAAGTATATATTGTTATGATTTTTTCTTGATTGCTATATATTGTTATATGTTTCTAATCCTGGTCGACTGATGATACCTACCAGTATGTGTGATTATACTGATACTATACTTACTATAGCTCCTTTTGGGGATATATCCATATTGCAGGTCAGTTGGAGTTCCATAGGTGCATCGGTGATTATTCTTCAGCATCTTCTATCGTTCTACTATTACATGGATGTTGTGTCTTGAGTCGTCCTTCGTTGGTTTAGTTCTCTTGTGCCTATTTAGACTAGGTTCTGGGGAGTTGTGTAATTAAATTCCATAAAGTACTTTGTAATAAGTTTTGTTTTAAAGGAAAGGTTTATTATTTACTAATGCTTAAGCTTTTAGCAATGTTTTCCACAGTGATTAAAGGTTCGGTGGTAAGGTTTATCCTATCTAGGGTAGAGTTGGGTAGGTGCCCGCATGATCCGTGATTTGGGTTGTGACAAATTAGTATCAGAGCCCAGGTTACCTCCCAGTAGAAGAACAAATGTCGAGTAGAGTACTACGGATTGGTGTGTTGACATCCATATCAAATTTGTAGGAAGCTACAAGGCATCTAGGAATCTATCTCACTTTTTTCTCTCTCCTATCATTCTAATTCGATGTTGTCTCCCCGTGTTGAGTCTTATTGGTATCTTGTAGATTCCAATTGGTATCTCGACAATCACAGTTGGGATTAGTTGGTCCCAATCGATATCTTGATAATGTTAAGAAGGTTGGAATATTGTTATTCTAACTTGTACAGTTCAATAAAAGGCATAGGACTTGTATTCTAATAATGTGAATTATGTTTTTACTGAATGATACATGTACGTTTTAGGTGGTTTTCTTGTTTGATTAAGTGTAATATTGGAGTTTTTAGTGAAGTTGGTAAGCGTAACTCTCTTGTTAATTGATTGGTTATGTTTATAGGAAAGATACTTATGTTTTAAATGTTTTGTTGTGTTATGATAGAATGCTACGTGCATTCCTTATATGGATTGTTATCGCATTGACTATATTATTGCTTTACTGCATGATGGTTGAATTTCTTAAGTGTAAGTGATTATTATGAGTGATATGAGATGAGTTGTTACAACAGAATATCTGTGAATCGTAAAGGTTAGGTGTGATTTTCAAGGTATGTCTTCATTTCCATGATTTTGAGGTGTGTCTTTATTTCCGTGATTTTGAGGTATGCCTTTATTTTTGTGTTTTTGAGGTATGTATTGATTTCCATGATTTGAGGTATGTCTTGATTTCTATGATTTTAGGTATGTCTTGATTTCTATTTGGTCTTTGACAATATACTTAGGAACTTTGTTTGGTCTGAACCTTTGATGATTACAGTTGGGATCCTTTTGTGGTCCGATCTTTGATGGTTATATCTGGGCCTGAAGTGTTAGTGGGTCATCCTTTTGTGCATAATCCAGTTTATGAGTTAACTTGCAACTTATGCTTTAATAAGTAATTGGTTAAACTGAGATGGACTTAATTAATTTTAACAACTTTGGTAACTTGAACGTAAGGTGAGTTGTGTAGTTGATATCACTAATACAAGGTAAATTGACTAGGTATATAAAATTGGTTGTTTCCTATAATACGATAGAGATGATAGTACTGGTTTCAGTTGATATTGGTAAATTGAACCTTGACTGTGTGATTGAAAATTATGTAGCTTATTTAGTTAAGTAACTTGAATGATTTTATGAGGGTAAAAGAATTGATCTCCTTAAGGTAAACTAACTGGTTGTGCAAAACCCATGGTGGCTATAAATTATTAAAATTGGTCAAGTTTTAAGGATGTGAATAAAGTGATAAGTGTATAATGTTCATAGGTTTAGTGAGGAGGCAGAGCTACTAGACAGAACTTGTAATTGGATTATTATGGTTTGATATTGCATATATTTTTATTGTATTTAATTATCAGTTAATAGTATCCCTTCAATGTGGTATAATTTAATTTCTAAGGATTGTGAATAAGTTAGCTCGATTATGATGGATGATCTTTAGTTGTATGGTCGATTGAGGGAGTAGAGTTATTAGATATGTTTTTGCATATGCAAATCCCTCTTGTTGTTACATGATGATACTTAGTTGGTATTGCTCCTTGAGTGGTTGAGGTTTGTTGAGGGTCGAATAGACTAATGTGAGTTGTGGTGGAAAATATATGTGTTAATGAAAACCATAGTGGTGTGTTGGTGGTGATATGTTGGTTATAACATTGGTTAGATTTTAAGTACCCCACTAAACATTTTCCTAGTATAGGAATGACAAACCTCGAAGTAGTGTGGTTTTGGTTGAAAATCTGTTGTTTAATGGTTTAGTGTTGAATTGTGGATCATGGTGTGATGATTGTTGGTGATGAGATTATTATGGATATAGTTATGTCACGACCCGAGACTACCCCCTAGTCATAACACAGTGCTCATAGTCACAAGTGACCCCAAGCTAACCCATGGCCTGGCATGACACTAAGAATACTGTATAAAACTGAGAAACACTGAGTGGAAGATGAAATTTGAGTAATGTAATAATAATCCGATACTGAAGTTAATACAAATTTTTTTAAACAAAACCATAAAGCTAAAAACACTAGTATATATGTCTGAAAGCCTATACTAAGATGAGTTGTTAGGACAAGCCCCCAACTAACTCTAATCTAAAAACTAAAATAATACTAAAATAAGAATAATAAATTAATCCTCGAAAGATGAGGACTAACCAAACTCTGCTGCTGAAGTGATACGGGATTGTGCTAACTGTGAGCTAGATGTTGAATGTATGAACTTATATTATAATACAATATAGTGCAAAAGAAAGTATTCGGTCAGTACTTTGAATGTACTGAGCATGTGAGATGTGCATTATGCTATATGAAACTGAATGTGTTGAACATAAGGGACTAAACTAAACATAGAACTGAGGAGTGTAAACAAATGCAATGACAAAGTAAATAAACATGTAACTAATCAATACTATACTGAAGAAACTGTCTACAAGGTCATGCAATATCTGAGTCTGAACCGGGGGAGCTCTCATTAACCGATATACCCTATCTAAGCTAAACAAAAATTTTCTAAACAAAAAAATAAAGCTGAAAACACTAGTCTATCTATCTGAAACCCTCTACTAAGATGAATTTTTGGGATGATCCCCCAGTTAACTCTAACTATTTGAAAACTAAAATAATACTGAAATAAGAATACTGAAAACTAGTCCTCGAAATATGAGGAATCACAAACTCTGCTGCTAAGGTGATATGGGATTGTGCTTACCTCGAGCTGGATGTTGAATGTCTAAACCTATATTATAATATAATATAATACAAAAGAAATATACGGTCAATACTTTGAATGTACTGAGAATGTGAGATATGCACTATGCTATATGAAACTAACATGTTAAACATAAGGGACTAAGCTAAACATGGAACTGAGGAGTGTAAACTAATGCAATGACCAAGTAAATAAGCATGTAATTGATCAATACTATACTGAATAAATTGTCGATAATGTCATATAAAATCTGAGTCTGAATTATGGGAGCTACCATTAACTGACATACCCCATCTGAACTAAATGGGGCCCAACCTGTAACCCCAGCAGGAAGGGTGCTTTCTACCTTGACAAGGGTACAAACACTGACTGACATGGATCCACTAACTGATGTCCAAAGGGACAAGGTGTCAATCCTAATCCAACTGCAACCCTTTAGAACCTACGATGGCTCCATAGTTCTGGTATTTAGGGACTTCTATTAAAGGTCTCAACCTAACTATGGGTGAGCCTTCATCTCTGCATCCGCTTGGTGCTAAGTACTACTCCTAACTGAATTATACTAATAAATTGATAAGCTAAATTATACTGATATCTAAGACTGAATAAGCAACACTTTATCTGAATACATCCTAAAACATCTGAAACTGAAGGGATGAATATTCAACTATCAATTTATCAAAAGCTAAGTCATCAGGTGTTCATAACCTGCAATCTCTGAAGAATACAAATACTCATGATAGTTTCTATGCTCTGAAAGGAATATGAATTCAAATAAGTCCAAAACATGGAATATCAATGTATACAGAGGGTTCATGAATATGATGCAATAAAGATACTTAATAATATTTAATTTCATGGATAACCATGGGTTTATATATTACTAATTATGGGGGCTGAAATACAAGGTGAAATCATGCCTTTAATGAAAACCCCAATTTCTAAACCATGGATTTACTGAGAATTTGAGTATTTTTGTGACTCAATAGGTGAAATTATACCCATTGATGAAATCCCATAAACCTAGAAGTGAAAGTCTTGGACTTGAATCTTGAAGATGATGAACCCTAGTTTTCTTGCCTTGGAGAAGAAAGGTCGCTTGTTTATCTAATTTTTCTCTAAGTATTGATTGATTTATGAGGGAACAAGGGATTTGGAGTAGTTTAGGCTTAAACTCACCCTTGGAATATTCAAAAAAAACATAGTATAGGAGGTTAAATGATGGGAAAAGACTAAAGTACCCCTTATAAAAATGTAACTTAAAACTGACCGTCGTGATGGGCGAACCAACCAATTGTTCATTGGATCTACCAACAATCATTGGTTGTGCTCATTGTACTGGAGGAGTCTTGATAACTCTCTGGACTCTATCAGATGAGCCAATGGACGATCGTTGGTTTATCCAACCAATCGTCCCTTGGTTGGTCGTAGAAAATCAAGTCGGGTCCAAATTTAGTGACCACAGTCACCACTAATGACACGTTGGTTCTTCCAGTGGTCGTTGGTCTGTCTCATTACCAAAGAGGCCCCTTTTCAATCCTTGAGAATTTTGGGGCTATTTCATACATACGATTCCATGGAATGATCGTCCTTTCAACCAACGGTCATTGGAGGTAACCGCTTGACAGTGCTTTACTAAAATGGCCATAACTCCTTGCTCCAGAATTTGATTAATAAGAAATTGGATATGTTGGAAATAGACTAAAAGATATTTATTTTGTCAGTCTTGTGCTTTAAAACTCTTCATAATATAAAAGTTATACTCATTTGAATTTGACTGTAGAAAGATTCTATATGAGAATTCAATCGGTAAGTAAGCTTTCAACACAACTATGAGCTAGGAGTTACATATGGCCTTAATTCATATCTAAATCAGTTCTTATAATACCAAATTATTGAGTTTTGTTCTATACGCACTTGAAGAATGGTTTTAATCTTAGCTTGGATTTTTGGGATGCTACAAGTCGATTGATATCGTGTTTCGTTCGAAGTTTCAGAACAACAAATAGGTTCTTAGAATTTCGGTTACAGATGTTGTTGCGTTCTGGTAAATTTGTGATATCTAAATTCAAGAAGTGTGTTGTGAAATAAATAGAGATGGAAAAAATTCCTGAGCTAGTGTTTTAGAATAACTACAGTGACGGGTTTATCCTGCAGTGATGTTGCCGCAGCAATAGAAGTGTTGCCACACTGATGGTCTATTTTGTCTATGTGTTGCTACAGTGATAGGTTTTTTTTCTGCTGCGATGAACTAGCAGAATTCCCAGTTAAATCAAAAAGTGGCATTTTCATTTCCCACTAGTTTTGAGTTTGCCCCAACTTTTTGTGTGTCGTAATATTGTATGGTGTCTTAATTATTTTCGATGACCCGTTACATAAATTTTATTATGAATCATATTCCTTGGGATATAGTGATCATAAGTTGTGCCTAGAGTTTAGTGGCTTGTGGTACGTATATTAGTTAGGTAGTTGTTTTGTGTTGTTTATGGGACAGTAGTTCGGTTAGTATTACCAAATTGTCTTAGAAGTGGATGGGAGGCAGCACTTAATTTCTACCATTTAGGGAATACTGGTTCTGAGTGTCATGCTAAAAATTCTTCCTCCTGGTTATCGTACCCATTCAAGGACGAACGATGGGTAAATTGGTATCTATTATAAAAACCCATTTTGTAATTACTAAAAATATCAAAGGTAAAGGTATAAGAACCTTATTCATCATAGGTTCCATGATCAATTCTTTAGTATGGGAGTGAATTATACATGAATTAAGGTCCTATAATACGCCTAGCACAAAGTTAAGCTTGAAGTGTTCTTACCGATTTAGTTTTGATCTAAGTTTAAACAAGAGTAAACTTCAAATGAGCACTCCTCCTAGAATATAAAGAGTTATAGAGTTCAATACCCAACAAATTAAATATCTTTGAGTCTTCTTTCAAACACCTATTACCATTTGTTAATTCACTTTCGGAGTAAAAGGTTATGGCCATTTTACTGAAGACTGTCCATGTTGAAAAGTTGGCCGTTGCAACAAAAATTGGGTTGCTGCCGCAAAAAACAGGCAATACTAAAGCTTAGTTTGGATGATATTTGGGTTTTTAACTCAAAAACTTCATCCTAAATCCCTAGGGGGGAATTTTCCAAGTTGTAGGGTGGAAATTCTTTGTTGAGGTAAGTTCTTTCCATCATCTTCTTTGTCTTTCAATGCAACAACACCTTAGAATCAGTATAATGATCTTTATTGGTGAAATTCTTGGAGAATAGAACCCTAAGTTCATGATATTTTAGGAAAAACCTATGGGTTGGGGTAATATAACCTAGAATTACTTCTAGATTGTAAACTAATGATTCCTGGCATGAACTAGTGATTCTAAAACATGAAATTTATTGTTGGGAACCTTGAATTCAATAAAAATGGAATTTTCAGCTTTAAAACTCCATTAATGAAGATGGGTTGAGTATGATAGAAGTAGTTAATGATTACTTGGCCCTTAAATAATGTTTTAGACCATGAATAAGAATAGAATTAGTGGGTTTAATTCCCTAAGTAGTTATTCAAGAGTAATTGATTAATTACTCCTATAAATATTTGATTTCTAGATGATTGGACTAATGGAGGCATGAAGGAATGGACAGAGCAACCTTTGTGTGGATTGCTTGTTCCAAGATGGTCTATCTAGGTAGGTTATGGTTTAATGTGTAGTAGACGGGTAATAACTATAGTTTTGATGGGAGACTTCATGTCTAGGAGTAAGGGAACGAAGTTTGGATGGATTAAACATGGAATTAATGTAATAAGGAACTAATTGGGTGTCTTTGTATTTTTGTTTGGATCCCTTGATGGGTGTTTGTATTTTTATGACTTGATAATTTACAAGTTAAATATGTGAATGTGGGTAACAATAGAGGAATTAGGTGAGCTTGCAATATATAAAACTCATCTTTAATACCTTAAAAGAGTGAATCTAATGTTGTTTGTGTTTGGAATATGAGATGTTCTTGTTGAAAGATAGTTAGGAGAATTGTCGTGATAAAAGAATGTGGTGTCATAACTTAAGAACTTAAAGCCTAATTTGGCTAAGTGCTAGTAAGTAAGATGTGTACAGGTGTATGACTCAAGTTAGAATTGTAAGTTGAATATAGTCGAATGGTTAAATAATTGGATAATTGATTGTTATCATGAACTTAGTGATGACTTGAATGTAAGAGGTACTAGTTAGTGACTGAATTTACCTATTTTGATAGGAATAAAAGAGGATTAGATTGGTGAATGAAATAAATGATGAGTCAACAAATTGCGACTCATTTGACCTAAATATTGAAAGAAATCATGTCCTCAATGCTAATTTGAATGCATTTTAATGTTTATTTGGTTAAATTTTAGGGTTAAGGGCAAGAAGTAGTGGAAAGGCAAAAAAGAGAGAAAAGAGGCAAAAAGATGGAAGAATAAAGCATAATGTGCACAAAGGAATCGCAAGGATCCATCATTGCATAGCCTAAGTGACCTGTACATCACCAAATAGGTGCCTATACGGCCAATTCTAACAGTTTAAGGCATAGAACTATCGTTACAAAATGGAGACGCTTAAGGAGATTTGGCACATCACAGATCTAATCGGTGGACTAAACTCCACATCGCCAAATGAGACAGAAGCTAACCCATGTAGCATTACATGTTGATAGATTAGTGAGGTAGATGCAATTCGGCACATCGCCGATACTTTTTGTGATGGAATATTGCTCAGTCGATTTGTTAGCGGTGGCATTTCTATAATTTTAAGGCTTGACTTTGGTAAAGCTATTTAAGCTTTTTTGGTCATTAGGAATATTATATTTTGTCAATTTGGTGTCTTAAGCTTGTAACCAAACCCTAGTTGTGGGATTAACTACTTTGAGCTTGGAGTTTGGATATTTATTGTGAATCATTTGAATTCTATGGAAAATATGGAAGAAGAATCTGGTATACTTTCTCTTCCTTATCGTATAAGTAGCTAATTTCCCAAAATTAGGGTTATGCATTATTGAGTATTGATTTTTGTGTGGGTGGTGATTATTTACCTTCGTATTAGATTTTATGTTATGATTTTTGCTAAATCTCTATGTTTTAATTTATAGATTGAGGTTGCAAGCTTGGTTTATGCTTAGATCTCTTGTATTGCTTGAAAGAGAATACAATATTTATGAGATTTAGGTAACAACACTTGAGTTACACTCATTTTAAGTGGTGATGCTAGGAATAGATTACCCATCTTAAGGCTAATAGTTGTTTAGCAATGTAGACACTTGGGGTTTCAGAAGAAACCCACGTGAAATTTGGTTGTGGATTGGGAAATCACCACTAATACAAAAGAACATGCCTAATAATAACTAGAAATTGAATCTTAGGATTATTTTAACCTACCCATGCATTTAATCATGCTCAAGAAGGCATAACCCCAAGTGCTTTAACTCATTGATTACAATCTTATAGCATACAATTTGGCAAACTAGTGTTGAAATTGTTAACTTAAAACAAACTTGTTTTAACAAACATCCAATTTTACTTTCTTGTCTAATTTTAGAATTGAAGTATTGCTAACAACCACGTACATTCATTTCCTAGAGTGTGTTTGAGCGTTATAAAAAATGACACTGTTGTCGGGGAACGAAATGTAGTGTTCATTCTTTTTAGTGTTATAAGTTACTTTTGTTAGCCATAGTGTAAACTTTACTTTCTTTGTTTTTACTCTGTTAAGATAATAATCTTCATGAAACAATGAGCCTACATGGGAGCGATGCCACCTCTTTTGATGGGCATCTTGAGGATGAGCATCATCTAGGGGATGCGGGTAGAGTGAATGCAATTTGTATCCCACTCGTGGAGGGTAATGGAGTGTTCCATGTTATAAGCATAATGCTCCACTTACTCCAAATGAAAGGTTTGTTTGGAGGTAAATCCCATCAAGATGCCAAACTTTATTGATGTGTGTATCTCATTTGACATTGCTCATATATCTCAAGAGTCCATCCTGTTGAGACTCTTTCCATTTTCATTGATGGACGATGCGGTTTAGTGGTTGTAAGAGTTGCCTGCGGGTTTTATAACTTCATGTCTTGAATTAATGTGTAACACCCCGTACCTTCCCAACCCTACTTGATGATGTTGAATAATGTTTGCTTAGGTGTCGAGAGATATAAGTATGTATTTGGTAATGCTAATGACGAGAAAATTGAAATTTGGCCACGTACATGCGATTAGACCTTCGTAGGAGGTGTTTTGTGAGTTCGTGGGGAATTTGTGTAATAACCCGTACATATTCCAACCTCATTTGGTGACTTGGAGTCATGTTTACTTGATGATTAAGATCACTAAGTAAGTATTTTATAGTGTTTTGATAGGGTATTGGATAATATGCAATTTTTGGAAAAAGTGGCCGAAAAATTCAACAAATTACCAAGACTTGTGCCACTCCATATTTCAGAGGGTGTGGCACAAGCCTCTGATTCAGAGGGGTATAATTTCCTTCACCACAAGCTTGTTTTGCAGCTAGTGGCGCAAGGCATAAAAAATGTGCCCTTCCGGGCTCGTTTTGCAACGCAATTCTACGTCAATTCCTATATGGTTTCTTTTGGTTCCTTGGAGTTCTGTGAGTGTTGTTAAAGCTTCCAATAACTCAATACACTCCTACATACTTCTACATGATCAAACCATGAAACACAAGTAGTTATCAAAAATGTTCAAGGAAGCCATGGGCGACTAGAATTTCTATTTTTGCGATTGAGACGACGAAGGAGAAGCTCGTAAGAGAATATTGTCGTGACATTATGGAATTATTTAAAAATGATATATGTGGTGAATTATACATGGAATTTGGTGGGCTAAGTTGAGATATGTTATTGGGCCCAATTTAAAGCCCAAAATGAGCCAAAATAAGAGGCCCAAAAGGGTCAAAGGACCCATTCTTGTGTTGACAAGTAAACACAACATTTATGAATAATTGGATGGATATATATGACCATGAGAGCCTATATAAATCCACCACAAATCATATGTTTATTTCTTAAAACACATGCCTTTTTGGAGATATTTCCAAATATTTTTCTAAAACTCTCAAACCCTATGTCCTCTTCTTAGGCAAGATCATCATACTACAAGTATTGGTAAGTTTTTATTCTTGTGATTTAATAAATTATGTACATGATAGGTTATGTATATCATGGTGGTTATGTTGGAAAGGTGTTGAATAGTGAACTTTTGCTTTTGCTCAAGATGTGCCATTTTTGTGAATTGAACTTGAAAAGTGACTTGTGTTTTTGGTGAAAATGCATGGTATGGTTGAAATATCAACATGTATGGTGTGATTATGTTCCTAGACTTGTTATTTTTCTAAAAGTGTAAATTGTGGGATTTTGGCCGATATGTGCTATGAGGTGTATTAAGGTAATTTGATGGATTATTTGTGATGTGGTGTGGATAAGAAAGTGTAAAGGAGAAGTGTTGTGGTGAAATGTATTGATTATCATGTATTGGTCAATGTATGGAATATTGGGAGATTTTTGGAATAATAATTGCATCAATGGTTTTGTCAAGGGGAAATGGCATGTTTAAAGGCAAACATGTAACTCATTGATGTTATATGCATTTGTAAAGTAGTTGATGGTTAATGTGAATCCCGTTATATATTTGTGTTGTAGAGTGACACATAAAGAAGGAGCGGGACTATTGTATGCACCTCTAGGATTGTATATTCGTATTAAGAATACAAGGTATGTAAGGTTACTCTGTCCGTATCTTTCTGCAGCAAATAGCAATCACATTGACATTACACTTGTCCTATTGCGAAATGTCCCAAGGTATCCTATACCCAGTTATCGATTGTCATTAGCACATGTTTCCTACTCATTGATCAATGGTGAATCACATGTCTTATATTCATTGACTAATGTTCCAAAAGTCTAATAAGATTGTGTTCCAAAGTTCCAATAGTGGTTATACTCATGTGTCTCGTTCATTGGTTATTTTTTAATGGTTCCAATGGTGTTGTGTTTCCAATAAGGCTATGTTTCCAACAATGTCTATTCATATGTCTCTCACTCATTTATTATTGATCCAAAGTTTCATATAAAGTTATGCCTATCATAGTATCAATCTCTCAAAAGTAATGAAAGAAGTAATGTACAAGTAAATGTATCAATCTCTCACAAGTAAAAATATCAATATCAAAGTAAAGAACAAAGTAATGCATATGTGGCTAATGATCAAGTATGGGTGGAAGCTTTGGGGGCGAAATGCCTAGCTCAAGCCGATCCCGAGATTTTTGGATCAGGAGGCAGTCCTAGAGGCATAAGCCTAGATCAGACCGAACCTGACAGGGGGCAGCTCTGGAGGTAAGAACCTAGCTCGAACCGAACCTGCTATATTGATTTATGGGTGGCAGCTCTAGAGGCATAATCCTAGCTCGAGTCGAACCCAGGGTGGCAGCTCTAGAGGCATAAGCCTAGCTCGAGCCGATCTCGACATAACGTTACATTATGTAAAAACCCACTGATCAGTTGGGGCCTGGGTACAGTATAGCACAGTCAAAGATGAATAAGCATTGAGGTAAAGAAGCAAAGAAAGTAAAGAAAGCAATACACGTGGTTCCCAAAGTGCAGAACGTTGACTTATCCATATTGATTATTCATTTGCATTTGAGTTCATTGAAATATTTATGTATTATACAGTTTCATTTGAGCCTTACATACCCAGTACTTTCTTCGTACTGACCCCTCTTGGGGAATTTACCTTACTTGGTACAGGCGCAGGTACTAGTAGGCCTCCCCAATAAGTTACCAGTTGTGTGCGGATCATTGGTGAGCTCCAGTTTGTTCGGGGCTTCTCCGAGTCACATACACGACATCGTGAATAGAGCCAAAGTAGTAGGTGGACACATATGTACGTATTGACATTGGTTTTCTTTTGTATAGTCAAATGCTGAGTATCAGACAAGATAAAGACAAAGGTGAGCAGGTTGATATGCCTGCCGAAGTAGAAATGAGTAAGTCACCACTTGACCAAGGTAGTCAAGGTGGAGATGACATGGAATTTGTTATACGGGTTTCTCTTAGCCAAAAGGTAGAGAAGTATCCGCAGAACCACCTATAAATGCCACTGAGCAGGATTTAAGAAATGTAGTGCATGTGTTGACTCAGATAGTTATTGTGTAATGTCATTGGCGAGCGGGCCCGATGATGAGTGATGATGGTATGGCTAGGGCAGCTAGTCGTCAAATACAGGATTTTCTGAAATTAAACCCTCCCACGTCCACTGATTCGGATATGAATAAAGATCCACAGGACCTTATTGACCAAATCAAAAGGGATCTAGATAAAATGCATGTGGTTGTGTATTAATATACTTTCAGTTAGTTGGGAGGAATTTAAAACGGCATTCCTTGACCAGTACCTCTCATATGAGGTTCAAAAAGCTTATGCGGATCAATTGCTAAAGCATTGCTAAAGAACTATGAGTGTCAGAAAGTACAATCTTCGATTTAATTCTGTGGCTAGGTATACTCCAAAAGTGGTAACCATTATGACCGATAGAATGCATCGGTATATGGACAGATGGATTGTACCATTGTGACCTTGAAAAGAGATATTGATATAGTCAGAATACAGGTTTTTTTGCACAGATAATAAAAGCTCAGAGGCAACAGAAAAGGATATGTCGGTTTGGGCTGAATGTTTGTTATTGGTGTGGTATGTCGGGCCACCAAATGAGGCTTCTCTTGAGGTAGCTACAGGTACCGTACACGTATTGATTGACCCATATTCGACACTAGCATATGTTATTTTATTAATTGCTAAAAATTCAAATGAACACCAGAATTACTAGTTATGTCACTTGAAGTCTATACATCAGTCGGTGAATCTATGATAGTTAAAAGAGTATATCTTAAGTGCATAGTAATTGTTTGTGGTCATGAGACACCGTTTGATCTTATTGAGCTGGAAATAGTGGATTTTAATGTTATAAAGGGATTGTGCCATAGTAGATTGCCGAACTAAGAAGTTATATTGTCGTTTTTCCCAAAAGAAGAAATGTGGGGGCACTAAGAGGAAAAAGTTGTTCTCCATAGTAAAAGCAAGTAAAAGGGTAGTCTAAGGGATACACATGTCACTTGGTAAGTGTGAAAGATACTGATGTGAAGCCACCAACTCTTCAATCAGTTCTGGTGGTAAACGAATTCCTCGATGTATGAGCTGCTATTACTGCGATGTCAGGTACTTAGCCTATTTTTATTTCTTCATATAGTATGGCCCCGGCAAAGTTATGGGAATTGGGAAAAAAATAGAAAACGTTGAAAGACGTGATGAACAAGGGATTCATAAGACCTAGTATGTTCCCTTGGGGTGCACCAGTGTTAAGTGTACAAAACAAAGACAGTACGTTGAGAATGTGTGTCAATTATCGGCAACTGAATAAGATGATAATTACAAATAAATATTCCCTCCCTAGAGTTGATGATTTGTTTGATTAGTTATGGGGTTAGAAAAAAAATGGTGAAATGAATGATGAAATGATGAAACAAATGACGACAAAATGAAAAAAAAAAGAATGATGATGATATACCTAAGACAACATTACAAACATGGTATGGTTATTATGAATTCCTAGTATGTCAATTGGGCTAGTGAATGCACCTATAGTTGTTATGGGTGAAATGAATAGGGTGTTCAAAACACTTTTCAGGGTGTGTGTCACCATGTTTGGTGATGGTATTCAAAATCACAAGAGGACCATGCATTGTATAGGATGAAGAGATGAAAGTTGTTACACAAAAGATATAAATGGTGAACAATTGGCTAAGGCCTACGATGCTTACAGAGATCCATCGTTTTCTTGGGTTGGTTGATTATTATAGGAGAATTGTTGAAGTATTTTATTCTATCCCTACACCCTTAGCAAAGCTTATATACAAGGCAATCAAGTTCCAGTAGAATGATGGAGGTGAGAAGAGTTTCCAAGAGTTGCAAGATAAAGTAACTTCCACACCAGTTTTAAGTGCCTCCCGAAGGCATAAGAATGTTATGCAATGTATGGTAATGCTTCCGGGGTTGGACTCGGATGTGTATTGATGTAGCATGATAAGGTAATAGCATATGCCTTACGACAGTTGCGGCTACATGAGGAAAACAAATTATTACCAAACACATGATCCTGAACTAGCAGCCGCGATATTGCTTTACAGTTATGCTGTCACTATTTGTAAGGGATTCATGCTGACATATATACTGTTCATAAGAAAATGTACTATATTTTAAGCCGAAGGAATTCCGTCTGAGGTAGTGAAGGTGGCTTGAACTATTAAAAGGTTAGAACAATGGTATATTGTGTCATTCGGAAAAAAAAGAAGCAATGGGATAGTTAATACATTAAGCTACAAGGCAGTAGGAAGTATGAATGGACAGCCCGCAGAAAAGAAAGATATAGTCAAGAAATCTATATCAATGAAGCAATAGGGGTTTTTGTTTTCGTGGAACTCCTGATGAAAGAATTATAGTGTCAAATGTGGTGAAATTTCCATTGACATCTGAAATAAAGGAAAAAGCAAATTTTGACAGAAGAAAATCATTCATGGTATTTTATTCATTCGAAAGCAACCAAAATATACCATGGTTTAGCAGAGATGTCTTAGTAAGCTTACATGAAAAGCACATTGTAGAACTTGTAGCTCAATGTCCAAGCGATCACTGATTAACAGTATGGCATTAGAAATCTGTATGTTTTATGCAATGTATTACCCTTCCAGTTTGGAAGTGGCACATAAATAACATGGATTTAATCATAGGGTTACCTCGTACACTGCGAAGGTTGATTCCATATAGATAATAGTTGACAGCCTCACCGAGCCAGCGTGTTCCCTACTAGTTAGGACCACCGATACAGCTGAACAATTATGCAAAGTTGTATGTTACAGAGATAGTACGATTACATGGGGTTCCACTCACTATTATATCAAACAAGAGAGCTCACTTTATTGCACAGTGTTGGAAGTCCTTTCAGTAAAGCATGGGTACACAGGTAGATGTAAGTACGGCTTGTCATCCTCAGATGGATGGACAAACAGAACACATTATACGAACATTTAAAGATATGTCACGAGTTTGTACATTGGACTTTAAAGGTAGTTGGGATGAACATCGATTGTTTATTAAAATTGCTTACAATAAAAGTATCAAAAGGCACCTTACGAAGCTTTATGTGAAAGAAAATATAGATCATCAATTGGATGGGTTACAGCTGACGAAATTTGCTTTGCTCGGGTCAGATTTTGTTCATCAAGCTATAGAGAAAGTGAAGGTGATATAACAACAGCTATAAATGGCCCAAAGTCAATACAAATCATATGCCGATATTAGAAGAAGGGAATTAAAGTGTGCCATAGGTGATTAGGTATTTTTGACAATGTGACCAATGAAAAGGAAAGAAATAATGAGAATCGTAAAGAAAGGGAAAGTGTCCAAAGATTTGGGCAAATTTCGTATCTATTAGCACTAGTCCAAGAACTCTTCACAGCTTATTCAGTATTTCATATTCGCTGCTTTGATAGTGTATAGAAGGTTATCTCGTATTGCTCCCAGTGGAGATATACAAGTTACGAAAGACCTCACATGTGAAGAGGTACTTCTTACTATTCTATATCGATAAGCGAAAGCAATAAGAAATAAAGGAGTAGCTTCCGTAAAGGCAATATTGGAGAAATTAGCACGTAGAAGAAATTATGAGGGAATCCAAAGAAATAATGGAATCTAAAGTACTTGTAATTGTTGTACATGAAAGAAAAGTTCAAGATACAGAATTGGAGTCATAATAAGTAAGTCTTTACAAGTGTTATATGGGTATACGATAATGTGAAGGATTCACCTCGACTTAAGTTGTTACAATGAGACAATGTTACTAACATTTGAGGATGAATGTTTATAAAAGGGGAAGAATGTAACACCCCGTACCTTCCCAACCCTACTTGATGATGTTGAATAATGTTTGCTTAGGTGTCTAGAGATATAAGTATGTATTTGGTAATGCTAATGACGATAAAATTGAAATTTGGCCACGTACATGCGATTAGACCTTCGTAGAAGGTGTTTTGTGAGTTCGTGGGGAATTCGTGTAATAACCCGTACATATTCCAACCTCATTTGGTGAATTGGAGTCATGTTTACTTGATTATTAAGATCACTAAGTAAGTATTTTATAGTGTTTTGATAGGGTATTGGATAATATGCAATTTTTGGAAAAAGTGGCCGAAAAGTTCAACAAATTACCAAGACTTGTGCCACTCCATATTTCAGAGGGTGTGGCACAAGCCTCTGATTCAGAGGGGTATAATTTCCTTCACCACAAGCTTGCTTTGCAGCTAGTGGCGCAAGGCACAAAAAATGTGCCTTTCCGGGCTCGTTTTGCAACGCAATTCTACGTCGATTCCTATATGGTTTCTTTTGGTTTCTTGGAGTTCTGTGAGTGTTGTTAAACTTCCAATAACTCAATACACTCCTACATACTTCTACATGATCAAACCATGAAACACAAGTAGTTATCAAAAATGTTCAAGGAAGCCATATGCGACTAGAATTTCTATTTTTGCGATTGAGACGACGAAGGAGAAGCTCGTAAGAGAATATTGTCGTGACATTATGGAATTATTTAAAAATGATATATGTGGTGAATTATACATGGAATTTGGTGGGCTAAGTTGAGATATGTTATTGGGCCCAACTTAAAGCCCAAAATGAGCCAAAATAAGAGGCCCAAAAGGGTCAAAGGACCCATTCTTGTGTTGACAAGTAAACACAACATTTATGAATAATTGGATGGATATATATGACCATGAGGGCCTATATAAAGCCACCACAAATCATATGTTTATTTCTTAAAACACATTCCTTTTTGGAGATATTTCCAAATATTTCTCTCAAACTCTCAAACCCTAAGTCCTCTTCTTAGGCAAGATCATCATACTACAAGTATTGGTAAGTTTTTATTGTTGTGATTTAATAAATTATGTACATGATAGGTTATGTATATCATGGTGGTTATGTTGGAAAGGTGTTGAATAGTGAACTTTTGCTTTTGCTCAAGATGTGCCATTTTTGTGAATTGAACTTGAAAAGTGACTTGTGGTTTTGGTGAAAATGCATGGTATGGGTGAAATATCAACATGTATGGTGTGATTATGTTCCTAAACTTGTTATATTTCTAAAAGTGTAAATTGTGGGATTTTGGCCTATATGTGCTATGAGGTGTATTAAGTTAATTTGATGGATTATTTGTGATGTGGTGTGGATAAGAAAGTGTAAAGGAGAAGTGTTGTGGTGAAATGTATTGATTATCATGTATTGGTCAATGTATGGAATATTGGGAGATTTTTGGAATAATAATTGCATCAATGGTTTTGTCAAGGGGAAATGGCATGTTTAAAGGCAAATATGTAACTCATTGATGTTATATGCATTTGTAAAGTAGTTGATGGTTAATGTGAATACCGTTATATATTTGTGTTGTAGAGTGACACATAAAGAAGGAGCGGGACTATTGTATGCACCTCTAGGATTGTATATTCGTATTAAGAATACAAGGTATGTAAGGTTACTCTGTCCGTATCTTTCTGCAGCAAATAGCAATCACATTGACATTACACTTGTCCTATTGCGAAATGTCCCAAGGTATCCTATACCCGGTTATCAATTGTCATTAGCACATGTTTCCTACTCATTGATCAATGGTGAATCACATGTCTTATATTCATTGACTAATGTTCCAAAAGTCTAATAAGATTGTGTTCCATAGTTCCAATAGTGGTTATACTCATGTGTCTCGTTCATTGGTTCTTGTTTAATGGTTCCAATGATGTTGTGTTTCCAATAAGGCTATGTTTCTAACAATGTCTATTCATATGTCTCTCACTCATTGATTATTGATCCAAAGTTTCATATAAAGTTATGCCTATCATAGTATCAATCTCTCAAAAGTAATGAAAGAAGTAATGTACAAGTAAATGTACCAATCTCTCACAAGTAAAGATATCAATATCAAAGTAAAGAACAAAGTAATGCATATGTGGTTAATGATCAAGTATGGGTGGCAGCTTTGGGGGCAAAATACCTAGCTCAAGCCGATCTCGAGATTTTTGGATCAGGAGGCAGTCCTAGAGGCATAAGCCTAGCTCGGACCAAACCTGACAGGGGGCAGCTCTGGAGGTAAGAACCTAGCTCGAGCTGAACCTGCTATTTTGATTTATGGGTGGCAGCTCTAGAGGCATAATCCTAGCTCGAGTCGAACCCAGGGTGGCAGCTCTAGAGGCATAAGCCTAGCTCGAGTCAATCCCGACATAACGTTACGTTATGTAAAGACCCACTGATCAGTTGGGGCCCGGGTATAGTATAGCACAATAAAAGATGAATAAGCATTGAGGTAAAGAAGCAAAGAAAGTAAAGAAAGCAATACACATGGTTCCCAAAGTGCAGAACGTTGACTTATCCATATTGATTATTCATTTGCATTTGAGTTCATTGAAATATTTATGTATTATACAGTTTCATTAGAGCCTTACATACTCAGTACTTTCTTCGTACTGACCCCTCTTGGGGAATTTACCTTATTTGCTGCAGGCGCAGGTACTAGTAGGCCTCCCCAATAAGTTGCCAGTTCTGTGCGGATCATTGGTAAGGTCCAGTTAGTTCGGGGCTTCTTCGAGTCACAGTTATTCATATGTTTTGGTATTATACATAGTGTATAAAGCGGGGACTTGTCCCGAATTTCAATTGGTTTCGGTAAATGCATTTGTTAGAGGCTTTTGTAGACGTATGTTGGTGTATGGATGTAAGGTGACACATGATGTCTTGACTTGATGGCCTCAACGGCCAAGTTTCACATATGTATATATATATATATATATATATATATCACATGTCCCATGAGTTCCGTTTTTAGTATTTTAAAGTCCTTACGTGGTAATGGTGTTTCTTATGACATGCATATGAATGAATAGAAGCAAAGCTTGGTTCTCTCGAGCCTTATCGATTACGAGTGCCAATCACGCCTTGTTGGGATTTGGGGCGTGACATAATGGAAGCATTTTTAGATCGATTCTTCCCACCATCCCGTATGCTCCAATTGATGGATGAAATCATAAACTTCTGGCAATTAAGTGAACATATGAAGTATGAAAAAGGTTTAATAAGAAGTTGTTGCAATGCCCAAAATCATGAGGTCCCAGATAAGATACTTCTCCAAATCCTATATAGAGAATTAGATCAATTGAACAAGATAGTAGCGGATAACGCGGCCAGAGGATCTATTACTAAGCAAACCTATGGAGTTTCGTTGGCCTATTGGATCAAGTGAAAAAACAAAACAAAGCATGGCAAATAAAAGATACTAAGGTGGCCGTGGGGGCTCCATCCGCATCTTATGTGAGCCAAGAATAAAGAAAGAAGGATGAGGAGAGAGATGATAATATAGCTAAGGTAATGAATTAATTAGACCTCTTTACTAAACATGTGATGGGCTCAACTCCAAAGGGAGTCAATGGAGTTGCTTCTAAGGGACTGAAGTGTATGAAGATGATGATACGGAGGCGCTTGATGAAGAGATCTGATATTTAACAAACCAAATGGGGTGTTCCTTACCTACCTATCAAAGGCAAGGCAGGAATCAAGGTTGGAAGGAAAGAGACCGAAATTAGAGAGATCATAGTCGTGATAGAGATTAGAGGGATATGGAGAGAGATAGGGACAGTGATTGGAGAGACAATGATCATGGCCGTGATAGATACATTCCTTCACAAAATCAAGCCACGGGTAAATAGGCAACCTCTATTAATCGGGAGAAGTATAAGAATAAAGATGTGCTTCCACATATCCTCATAAGGGTTGAAGGAAGTGATATGATATTTAGGGAGATGAAAAGTGACTTCTCGCGACTAAATCAAATAGAAACTTCACACTTGGCCTCAATCAAACAACTTGAGACCCAATTGGGTCAAATTTCTTCCCATTTGAATGCAAGGCAAAAAGAAGGCCTTCCTAATGATACAGTATCGAACCCAAAGAATGATGCTCATGTCATGGCAATTGTCACTAGGAGCGGTAGAAATCTTGGTAATGATGTGGTGAGTTTTGATGAAGACCCTAATGAGAAGGAAATTAATGAATAAGCTAGTGGAAAGAGAAAGTGGCTTGATAGGTCAAATGAAGAAGTCACTACTCCAAATGAGCCAAGTGTTGAGAAGCCAAAAGTTGTGGATGAGAAAGGTGAAAGCAAAAAAGCACCACAAGCGGTTGATAGTAATGTTTCAAAATCGGATAAAAACTCGATTGTCTCAAAGCCGCAAATCAAAATCCCTCCTTTGTTTCCATAAAAACTCAAGAAGATGGAGGATGACTCTAAGTTCAAAAAGTTTCTTTCAAAATTTAGCAACTTATCGGTTAACATACCATTGTTGGAACCTTTGTAAGAGATGCCCGGTTATGCTAAATTAATGAAGGATTTGGTAACAAAGAAGCAAATCATGGATTTCAAAATAATTTAAGGGACACATAATTGTAATGTTATCATGTCTAGAACAACGGTTGTGAAGAAGGAGGACCCATGAGCATTCAACATTCTATGCACTATTAGGGTATGCAAGTTTGAAAAAGCTTTGTATGACCTCGAGGCGAGTATTAATTTGATACCATTGGTCATGTTTTGAAATCTAGGTTTGGGTGCTCCCAAGAAGACTAGAATGAGGCTTCTAATGACCGATTGTTCAATCAAAAAGCCCATGGAAGTTTTGTATGATGTACTTGTAAAGGTGAATCATTTCATTTTTCTGGCCGATTTTGTGATCTTGTATTATAAAATTGACCATGAGGTCCCTATTATTCTTGTCAGGCCATTCTCGGCTACCAAAAAAGCTTTAGTCAATGTTGAATGTGGTGAATTTAAATTTTGATTAAATAATGAAGAGGTGTCATTCAATGTATGCAAGTCCATGAAGCAACCTATGGATTTGCAAGTCATCTCAGTAATTGATGTGATTGATAACGAAGTGGTTAATGTTATGGAGCAAGATTTTGTTAGTGATCCTTTGGTGGGAGTCTTGTGGAACCTCGAGAGTGAGGAGATATAAGAATATGATGAAATAGTTGCATCTTTAAAAGGTCTTGGGTCCTATACTAGAAGTCCTTGCAAGTTGGACCTTGACTAGAAAAATTGAGAAAATCCCCACACAAAGCCTTTAATTGAAGATCCACCACAACTTGAACTCAAACCTTTTCCTTCTCATCTTCGTTTTGTGTTTTTGGGGTAAGGTTAAACCTTACCCATTATTGTTATGAGAGACTTGTTATCTTGGCAAGTCGAGGCATTAAATTCTGTGGTTATACAGTATATTAGGACTCTTGGATGGACTATAGCCGATATTATTGAGATTCTCACCGATATATGTATTCACAAAATCAAGCTTGAACCCGAGTCTGTAATAAGTGTAAAACACCAATGGAGGTTAAAACCTCCCATGAAAGAGGTTTTAAAGAAAGAAATCATCAAGTAGTTTGATGATGGTGTTGTCTATCTTATCTCGGATAGTACTTGGGTAAGTCTGGTTCAATGTGTCCCCAAAAAAGGTGGTATCACGGTGGTCCCAAATAAGAACAATGATCTCATACTCATACATCTAGTCATGGGTTGGAAAGGGTGTATTGATTATCAGAAGTTCAATTCATAGACAAAGAAGGACCACTTCCACATGCCTTTCATTGATCAAATACTTGATGGTCTGACAGAAAGGGGATGGTATTGCGTCCTCGATGGATACTCGGGCTACAATCAAATTTCAATTGACCCCAAAGATCAAGAAAAGACCACATTCACATGTCCCTATGGAACAATTTCCTTTAAGTGCATGCCCTTTGGGCTATGCAATGCACACGCGACTTTTCAACAGTGTATGCTTTCTATCTTTTCAGACATGGTGGAGGACTCAATGGAAGTATTTATGGATGATTTCTTAGTTATTGGTGATACATTCGAGGGTTACCTTGAACATTTGGAGAAGGCGCTTGAAAGGTGTGTGGCAACTAATCTCATTTTGAATTAGGAGAAATGCCATTGTATGGTGAAGGAAGGGATAGTTCTTGGACATAAGATCACAAGGGATCCAAGTTGATCAAGCAAAGGTGGAGGTTATTTCCAAGTTACCTCCTCCTATATCTACCAAGGGTATGAGAAGTTTCCTTGGCCATGTGGGTTTTTATAGGAGGTTCATTAAAGATTTCTCTAAAATTGCTCACCTTATGTGCAAACTTCTCGAGAAGGAAGAAATATTTGAGTTTGATGGTGAATGTGTGAGAGAATTCAATTGCCTCAAAGAGAAGCTTGTCTTGGCCCCAATTATTGTAGCCCCTAATTAGTCACAACCCTTTGAGCTCATGTGTAATGCAAGTAGGTTTGCATTAGGCGTGGTGCTTGGTCAAACAAAGGAGAAACTTTTTCATCCTATCTACTATGCTAGTAAATCATTGAACGATGTACAAATTAACTATACAATTTGGAGCAAATATTGATAGCGATAGTTTATGGGTTTGAAAAGTTTTGGTCTTACTTGCTTGGCACATAGATTATTGTACATACCAATCATGCCGCCTTAAAATATTTGATGGTGAAGAAGGAATCCAAGCCAAGATCGATAAGGTAGATTTTTCTATTTGCAAGACTTTGACTTTGAAGTCAAAGAACGATAGGGATATGAAAACCAAGTGGTGGACCACTTGTCTCTCCTTGAATCTAACGATGTGAGGATGAAGGAATTAAAGATCAATGATAATTTTCTTGATGATCTTGTCATGGCTCTTTTGGGGGAGTTAGTACCTTGGTATGAAAATTTTGTAAACTATACAGTGTGTGAAGAACTACCCTATGACTTGAATTATTATCAAAAGAAATGGTTCCACCATGATATGAAAAGATATTATTTGGATGAACCCTATCTCTTTAGAGAGTATGTGGATGGAGTGATTTGTTGTTGTGTCATGGAGGGGGAGTGAAGCCTATGCTTGAAGCATGTCATTCATCACCAGTTGGTTGCCATCATGGTAGTGTGTGTACCGACTATAAAGGTTATTTAAAGTGGATTTTATTGGCCGACTTTATATTATGATACACTTGAATTGGTACGGTCATGTGAGAAATGCCAAAGGCAAAAGGGGATCTCAAGGCGACACAAAATGCCCTTGCAACCAAGCATAGCTATGGAATTATTTGATGTATGGGGGTTGGACTTCATGGTACCCTTTGTGAGTTTGTATGGAAACTGTTACATCTTGGTAGTGGTTGATTTTGTTTCTAAGTGGTTTTAAGCCATTGCATTGCCGAATAATAAAGCTAAGAGCATTATTCAGTTCTTAAAGAGATACATCTTTACCCAATTCGGGATGCCTTATGCCATTATAAGTGATGGGGGTTCTCATTTTTGCAACCAATCATTTAGGTCCTTGTTTGCTAGCTATGAAGTCAAGCATAAGGTGGCTTTTCCATACCACCCTCAATCCAATGGGTTGGTAGAAGTGTCTAACCGATAGATAAAGGAGATTTTAGCAAAAGTCGCCGATGCCTTTGGTAATAGATCAACCATTGCCAAAATGCTCTGCCAAAATGGGATCTAAGGTCTAGTGAACTGTAAAGTTCGATGATAGAACTCCAAATTGGCGCATCACTAATGTGTTCTGCGAAGGAATAAGAATCATCGAACGGTTGGGTTTAAGCATGGACGGTTTTACTTTTTGACCCTTGATCTTTTACCTTCTTTTGACTCTTCATTTTATTCAAACTTAATTCATTTCCTACTTCCCTCTTTCTATTAACTCTCTCAACTCAACAAACTTTAGCACTCATATACTCACACACAAAAAAAATTCTCTTCGATTTTTGCACCACCACTGCATGCGCAAAGTGTTTGTGGAGTCTGTTGTCTTCTCCGTCGAGTTTTCTACAAGTTTGAAGGTTAGAAATTGATTCAACATTTCAATTATTTTTTTACCATCGATTGTGTGGTTTAAGTTGTTGAATTACAATAAGGCACTTGTTTGATTCATAATAGATGAAGTGTTGATAGGTTGTTTGTTTTGAATTTTGAATTCTGATTAGAATAGGTTTATTTTGTCGAGATTGGTCTTTAATTGTTGAATATTTGAACATTCTTGCATTTGGGTTATTTGTTTAAAGCTTTAGGTGCCTAAATTGTGGCTTAAATTTTTAATTGGATTTAGTCAAAAATTGACTGATTTTACCCAATGATAGATTGGGTGATGTCATTCTTAAGAGTGAAATCGTCGTAATGTTGTGTAAATGGTTGAAACCTGGGGAAGTATGAGTACCCATGGTTGAAACAATTGAAAATTCACCATCTAAGGTCATGAAATGTTGCAATTTTTCAATTGGGATGATGACAATTGACGATAGGTTGAGACCCTCGGTGATACGTCGAGCTGCGTGGGGCATCGCTGAAGTGCTCCCCAGATCACCAGAAATTCCCAAAACATTGGCTAATCTAGATGTTAATTGGCAATGTCTTGATTTTTTGGCGATGCTCGGGGAGTGTCGCCAAATTCTTTGGCGTATTTCCAAATTATCACTTTCCTTCACCGACTGGATCAACTACTTACTGTGTGATTTGGCGATGGTTTTTTGCATTGCCGATCTTATTGGCACTGCACCAATTCATTTGGAGATGCATTTTTGGGAAGTTTTCTATATTTTATTTGCTAATGTTAGCAAAGCCCATTGCTATTGTTATGTGTAGACATGACTCGCATGAAGCATGTATCGAAGAAGCACTTCATACCTCATCTTTCCACCTCAAAACTTGCTAAGAGAGTCACAATTCGAGAAGAGGAACATTCAAAAAGGGTGAATAAGAGTAAGAGAGCTGATGAGGGAAAGTCCAAAGCCCTGGTAACTGAGGAGGAGAGTTAGGAGCACAGCTCCAACTCCATAAGATACAATATTGATTCCTCTGAAGAGGGGGGCACTACACCTATTCATGAGCCACTGCATACTCTTGAGGTAGCTTTAGAAAAGAAAAGGAGGGTCGAGCAGCCTCCTACTACTACAGCCAAGCAACCCCCACACCCACATGGAGGTCGCCATTTCCTCAACTAGCTTAAAGTGCAAAATCAATGCTCTATCATTGATAAGCAATGGTTGAGTTTGAATGGCTTAGAAAGCAAGCATCCTTGGGTACTTTCAGTTTTATGCTATCATGACTTCCAGGTATTCATTGATCCTTTGAAGTCTTACATTAAGAATTGGGTTAAGGAATTTTATATCGCCTATGGGACATTTTTTCCAGAAAGAAGGAAGAAAAGGACACAAGAGATAAAGGATGTTGTCAAAGAGAGAAGTGTGAATGTTTCTTTTGTTGGAGCAATAATTAATGAGGTTTTAGGCTGTACAAGAATTAGTACCCACCACATTGTTGCTAGACTTAAGGACCCTGTAAAGAATGTGCGAGCTTGGTTAGCCCCTTTGTTGAGTGATGATACACCCCCGTGGCTTGCACTAGAGGTCCAACTTCAAAAGGTTGATATTCATATGGAGGCTAGATATTGGTTAAGCTTTGTTTGTACTAATTTGTTGCGCTCCCAAAATTAGTCCATTTTAGTGAGTCCTCAGGAGTTTCTTGTAGGCCTAATCAGGCCAGCAAAAGAAGACCTTCCTTGTTTTTTTGTGTTTGATTATGGAGTTGTGTCGGTGTGCGAAGGTGACTTTTTATTAGAAGGATTTTGAATATACCCCCATCTCTACAGTGGACATTACAAGAATTGATCTTGTAGATGAAGTGAGAAAGAAGAAAGCATGGGCGGCTACTTCCCCAATTGGTGATTTTGATTTTATTGATTATGGTGCCAACCATCCCACTCTTGATTCTGCTTCTACCCCTCCTGGGTCAGTTCCAACTCCTACACTTTTAGTTCTTCCCTTAGGTACATCATGACAGCTACCTAGACCTAGTGGCCCCAGTTTTCAGCCTTCCACTACTGCGGGTTCTTTGAGGTCCCTATTGACAAAGGTTGCTATTATTTGGATAGGGTAGTTAGCTTATTTGGGAGATGCTCGGTCAGCCAAACTTGAGAGGGAGATACCTGGGATAATTTCTACTTTGGTGAAAGCCGCATTGGATTTGGTACATGAGCAGAAGTAGGGGTTTCATAAGACCTATTGGCTTTTTGGGAGGAAGTTGGATGAGTTGAGTGTTACACCATAACCTGCTATTCCTGAGAGTGTGACCGCGATGTAGGGGTGTGTTGGCTTCTCTTCTGAAGCATGTGGATGAGCTCAAATTTCCTGATGTTACTCGTCTATCGGGAGATCCATCCGAGATACCACCTTCAGTTCCTATGCATGTTGATATTGCTGACCTTGTGATTAAGAAGAAAGAGGTTAATGAGGATGAACATACTTCTAATAATGAGGTTGATAATGCTGAGATTGAGGGTTGTTTTTAGTATCAGGGCCATGTTGGGATACAGGTTAATCCAGAGCAGACTGATAGGCAGGAGAGTGAGGATACTATACTTGTTGCCGTATCGGAGAGGTCGGTTCATGAGATAACACAGATTGGGACCTCCGATAAGGTAGCTACCTCAAATACTACGGATCCTGTACCGGATCCACCTCTTCAAACACATGAAACTGAGTCGGGCACTGATGCCTAGACAGTGGCCACTTCGGTGAGCCAATCAGCACCTCAGGCTTAGCCATATTCCTGGGGATCCTCACTCTCACTCTCTTATATTTATTTAGTCCTATTGCATTAAGTACAATGCATACTTTTTAGTTGGGTGAGTTGTCTATTTATTGGGTTTGTAATACTGGTGTTTGGCTCTTTTGATACATTGTTGGAGATTTTGGGATATTTTTCTTTATTTTGGTGTGTGGATTTGACATTCGGATATTCTTTATTTGGCTTGTAATATTTTGATATTTGTTGCTTTGGATTTCATTGAGTATGTGTTGCGTGATTCATAATTTTTATTTCTAGTTTAGTGTAGTTGCAAATAAAAACTCATTTTGGCATGCATACTTAAGAGAAGAGTGTACTAACGATAGAACATTTTGACTAAAATGGTATGCTTGGGGAGAATTTTCATATGTGTGGCTTTTAAATTGATAAATCATTTTGAGTTGTGTCTACTTTCCAAAAATTTTCCCATTTACAAAAAAAAAAAAAAAAAAAAAATATTTGGTTTAGTTAAGCTAGTTAGGCTCTCACTCTTTGTGAGCACCCGTATCTCATTTTGGCTACTTGAATACCTTCCTTGATATGTTCTATGAATGTGGTACATAAATCAAGGAAGAGTGCTTTAAGTTTGCAATCAAGTGCCCTGTGTGAGTGAGATTTCATTTTGATCTTGTGCATTAAGTCCACCTAGAACTTGCCTGGTTGCTTTAATTCAAAAGCAAAAGGCGTGTGATGTTGGAGAAGTGATCTTAGGCCATTGAGTGAGAGTGAACCACTACTTTTTACCAAATTGATCCACCCTGTGGTGAGTTGAGTGACCAACTTTGTCCCTAATTCGAGCTGTGAAATTCGTTTTCTTGAATAACCATGTTACAAGCCAAAACCCTTTTTCCTCGTATCCCTTACTTGAACCAAACTTTCTCGGAGTGTCTAGGTGTGGTTAGCATATCCTTGGTAGTTCATAAATATGGGGACCACTAATTTCCTCTTCCAATTATCCTTGTAACCGTGGTAGATATATATATATATATGTATATATAAAAGGGAGTTGTAGTTTACTTCTAGTTGTAAATATGTAGTTGTTTAAAGCTTCAACTAAGATCAAGTTGTCAACACTTAGCTGAAAATTAAAGTACAAACGTCAATAATTGCAATCTATCTATTTGAAAGTCCCCGGCAACGGTGCCAAAAACTTGTTGCAACCTAGCTATACACACAAGTGTACGTGATTATTTAAGTAATAAAGTGTCTCCTTTAAAAGAGTCGGATATCGAACCCAAGGGACTTTCGTCAACAGAAATCAATTCTAGACGTCAAACAATAATTGCGAACTAGTGTTGAGAAAAGGAAAAGGGATTTGGTGCTAAAAATTAAATGATTGCAGACTATGAACTCCTATCTTCGTTACTGTAACTTTGGTTTTCGCAAATGTGCTTGAAAAATCAATAAAAAGTGAATTCCCAGGGCTAAGGCACTCCTAACGTCTTCTCTTGAGCATAAATGTTATTGGTTTAAGCAATTTGAGTTATTTATCTTGGTTATTGATCCCGAGGTTAATTTCACAATTATATTCGTCTCCAAACTATAATCATGTAACACCCCGTACCTTCCTAACCCTACTTGACAACATTATATAATGTTTACTTAGGTATCGGGAGCTATAAGTATGTATTTGGTAATGCCATTGATGAGATAATTGAATTTGGCCCTTGTATATGTGATTAAACCTTCATGGGAGGTGTTTTATGATCTTCGTGGAACATTTGTGGGTTTAAAAATGAGGCTAAGAGGACCTATAAACAAAGTATATTAAGGTTAAGAAGTAAGTCAAAGAATAGGGTTTGAAGTATCTAACCGAACCCGCGAAGAAAAGTCGAAAAACGGAATTTTTGAAAAATCTAAGTATGGGGAGATTTTGGGATCGTCCCACGCCGCTCTGGACTAAAATTTTTAGTCCAGAGGCAGCAAGTTGGCGCGCCCAGGGCTGTGCCACCTTGGGTTTTCCACTTTTTCGAAAGTTGGAAATTTCTAAGTCCCAAGGGTATCCGGGGACATACCAAGCCGATTTTTGCCAGGTTTCTTCCTCAACCACGAGTATATACATGAAATGACTGACATATTATATTGGTATGATAAAATTACTCGAGAACAAAGTTGGGGGTCAAAATGACATTTTTGCCCTTAAGGTCAAAATGAGCCAAACGTGGCTAGAATCACTTGGTTTTTGGATTGGGCTACGTATATGAATAGAATGAGTGGGAATATTATTATAATACATATAAGATGAGAAATTATTGATTTTATTGGGTTAAGTGATTTGGGCTCAATAAAAGCCCAAATTGGAACAAAAGACATGGGTCACATGACCCAATCTTCTATTGACTTAGTCAAAAATGACATTAAATGCCAAGAATGGCTAAGGATGACCCAAGGACTATAAATAGGTCCAAAAATAAGATTTTCTTCATTTGGAATTCTCATGCCTTTTAAGATATTTTCTCAACATTTCTCTTGTTCCAAAACCCTAAAGCAAATAGTTCCTTTGGACTCTTTGGTAAAGATCATCCTATTCCAAGCCTTGGTAAGTATTTATTCTCATGTATTACCATATTATATGCATGGTATATTATGTATATTATGCTAGTTGTGTTGGCAAGGTGGTGAATAGTGTATTTTTGCTTTTGGTGAAAGATGTGCTATCTTGGTGATTTAAACTTAAATTGGGACTTGTGCCTTTGATGAAAGAGCATGGTATGGACAAAATATGAACATGTATGGTGTTATTTTTGGTATTAAACTTGTTATTGTCTATAAGTAGAAATTGTGGGATTTTGGCCGATATGTGTTGTGAGGTGTATTAAGGTAATTTGATGGATTATTTGTGATGTGGTATGGATAAGAAAGTGTAAAGGAGAAGTGTTGTGGTGAAATGTATCAATTATCATGTATTGGTCAATGTTGTGAATATTATGGAATAATAATTTTATCAATGGTTTTTTCAAGGGGAAATGGCATGTGTAAAGGCAAACATGTAATTCATTGACATTGTATGCATTTGTAACGTAATTGGTGGTTAATGTGAGCTTCGTTACATATATTTGTGTTGTAGAGTGACACATAAAGAAGGAGCGGGTCTATTGTATGCACCTATAGGATTATATATTCGTATTGCGAATCCAAGGTATGTAAGGTTACTTTGTCCGTATCTTTCTGCGACAAATAGTATCCACATTACTATTTCACTAGTCCTATCCCGAATGTGCTAAGGTATCCTATATCCGTTTATCAATAGTCATTGTCATATATTTCCTACTCATGGATCATTTGTGAGTCTCATGTCTCATAATCATGGTTAATGTTCCAAAAGTTTAAATAAGGTTATGTTCCATTGTTCCGATAGTGACTATACTTATGTCTCTTGTTCATAGATTATTGTCCAATGGTTCCCATGGTGTTATGATTCTAATAATGTTATGTTGCCAAGTTATTCACATGTTTCTCACTCATTGGTTAATTATTCAAAGCTTCCAACAATGTTATGTTCCAAAGTTCAAAGTGATGTTATGACTATCCTAGTATCAATCTCAAAGTAATGAATAAAGTAATGCAAATGTGGTCAATGATCAAGTATGGGTGGAAAGTCTAGGGGCACAACACTAGCTCTACTCGATCCCGATGTATTGATTTATGGGTGGCAAATCTAGGGGTATAAGCCTAGCTCGACTCGATCCCGATGCATTGATTTATGGGTGGCAGGTCTAGGGGCATAAGCCTAGCTTGACCCGATCCCAACATGACTATATGTTATGTAAAGACCCACTAATCAGTAGGGGCCGGGTACATTGTGACACATGTATTGACAGATAAACATTGAGATAAATGAAGCAAAGAAAGTAATGAAAGCAATTCACATGATTTCCCAAAATGCAAAATGGTGACTTATTCACATTGATTATTCATATGTTTTGGGTTCATTGAAATATTCATGTATTGTACAGTTTCATCTGAGCCTTGCATACTCAGTACTTATTTTGTACAAACCCCTCTTGGGGAATTTACCTTACTTGCTGCAGGCGCAGGTACCAGTTGGCCTCCCCAGTAGATTGCCAGTGTTAGCGGTTCTTTGGTGAGCTCCAGCTAATTCGGGGCTTCTCCGAGTCAGAGTGTATATATGTTTTGGTGATGTACATGTTGTATAAAGTGGGGACTTGTCCCGAATTTTGGTTTGTATTGGTCAATGCATCTGTTAGAGGCTTTTGTAGACGTACGTGGGTATATGTATATAAGGTGACTCATGAAGTCTTGTTTTGATGGCCTCAACGGCCAAGCTCCATATGTATATATATATATATATGTCCCATGGTTTCCGTTATTCGTCTTTCATGTTCTTACGTAATGATGGTTATGATTATGAGATGCATATGATTGAACATAGGCAAAGGTTGGTTCTCTCGGGCCTTATAGGCTACGGGTGCCACTCATGTCTCGATGGGATTCGGGATGTGACAAAAGTGGTATCAGAGCAGGTCATTCTAAGGGTGTCTACAAAGCCGTGTCTGAGTAGAGTCTTACTTATGAATGTGTTGTGCACCACATTTATAAGTAGGAGGCTATGGGACATTTAGGATGTTGTTTTTTTTCTTCATTCTAGATAGTGCAATAAAGCCAATGTTGTAAGTTGAATCGTGTCTGACCATAGTAATTGTTTCTCTTTGATATAGTAACAATGCCGAACACTAGAAGAGGAAGGGGTAAAGGGAAGCAGGTTGATGTGCCTGCTGGAGAAGGAATGAGCAGATTACCACCTGACCACGCTAGTCAATGTGGAGCGAATGCTGAAATATCATCGCGGTCTTCATCTACCTTCCAAGTTCCGAAAGAGCCAACTGGTAGAGAAGTACCCACAGAGCCACCGATGAATGCCACAGATCAAGATCTTAGAAATGTTATACATATGTTGACATAGTTAGTGGCGGCACAAAGCCAGGGGCGAGCTGGTGCAATGACACATGATGATAATGCGGCTAGAATGGCAAGTCGCAAGACACAGGATTTCTTAAAACTTGACCCTCCTATATTCACTGGGTCAGATCCAAAAGCAGATCCACAGGACTTTGTGGATCAAATTCAGAGGGCCTTGTAAGTTATGCATGTGACAGGGGTCAAAACAGTTGAACTTGCTGCGTATAGGCTGAAAGGAGAGGTGATATTATGGTACGAGGATTGGAAGAAATCCCGTGATATTGGTGCAAATCCACATACATGGGAAGAGTTTAAAGTGGATTTCCTCGATCATTATCTTCCTTATAAGATCCGAGAGGCACGTGCGGATCAGTTCCTAAATCTACGACAGGGGAATCTGAGCGTCAGGGAATACAGTTTGCAATTTAATTCCTTGGCTAGATATGCGCCAAATGTGGTGGCTACGATGATAGATAGGGTCCATAGATATGTGGACATACTAGATCCATATTTGGTACGGGATTGCACTATTGCTGCCTTGAACAAAGACATGGATATAGCGAGAATTCAGGCATTCGCTCAGAAAATGGAAGACCAACGACAGAGGAGAAGGGTACATGAATTTGATAGGGGACAGTCCAAAAGGGCTAGACCTATGGGACCACCTATGATGTCCCAAGGAGGATCTAGGCCCCATATGTTTCCTAGACCACCTAGACCATCGTTTTCTCATTCCATGGAAGGAGCTTATTCTCAGTTCCAAGGGTCTAGGGGTGGTCCATAGGGGCAGAGTAGCAGAGTTCATGGGTCACAAATAGTAGGTTTTCCCCGTCAGCAGTGTCCGCACTGCAGGCGTATACACACAGGTACATGTCGGTCAGGGACGAATTTCTACTTTTGGTGTGGTATGCCGGGGCATATAGCGAGAGATTGTCCACAACGGAGTATGGGTGGTATAGTATGACCAGCTGGGTTGGCTGTTGCGTCATCATCATCGGTTCCTTCACTATGCCGAGGTGTACAACCTATTGGCCGTGGTAGAGGTGCCAGAGGATCAGCCAGTACTAGCGGGGTCAAGAATCGTACTTATGCTTTAGTGGACCGCCAGAATTCAGAGGCTTCCCCTGATGTTGTCACAGGTACATTATCCATATTCTCACATAATGTATATGTATTGATTGGACCAGGTTCTACATTTTCCTATGTTACCCCATTGATTGCTGAAAAATTTGCAAAGGCACCAGAATTATTAATTAAATCAATTGAAGTGTCTACATCGGTCGGCGAATATATTATTGCAAAGAGAGTGTATTGTAACTGTGTGGTAACTGTGTGTGGTCATGATACATTGGCCGATCTCATTGAATTAGTTATGGTGGATTTTGATGTGATCATGGGCATGGATTAGTTGGCCTCTTGTTATGCTACGGTAGATTGTCGGGCTAAGAAGGTACAATTTTATTTTCCGCAAGAAAATGTTCTTGAATGGCAGGGTAATGTAGGGCACCACGAGGGAGATTTATTTCCTAATTGAATGCCAGAAAAATGATTGCTAAAGGTTATATATGTCATCTAGTACGGGTGAAAGATACCGAAGCAAAACCACTAACTCTGCAGTCGGCCCCAGTGGTCAATGAATTTCTAGATGTATTCCCAGAGGATCTTCCAGGTTTACCCCCAGAACGGGAAGTAGAATTTGGCATTGATGTGATTTCGGGCACTCAGCCTATCTCTATTCCCCCATATAGAATGGCTCTAGCAGAATTAAGTGAATTGAAGGAGCAATTGAAAGATTTGCTGGACAAGGGCTTCATTAGGCCTAGTATGTCCCCATGGGGTGCGCCGATATTATTTGTGCGAAAGAAAGATGGCACCTTGAGAATGTGCATCGACTATCGACAATTGAATAAGGTAACGATCAAGAACAAATATCCCCTCCCTCGTATTGATGATTTGTTTGATCAGTTACAGGGTGCTAGGTGTTTTTCAAAGATCGACTTGAGGTCGGGTTACCATCAAGTTAGAGTTAGAGAAGAAGATGTACCCACGACAGCTTTTCGAACACGGTATGGCCATTATGAATTCTTAGTTATCTCATTTGGGCTAACAAATGCTCCAGCTGTGTTCATGGATTTGATGAATAGGGTGTTTAAGCCATTTCTGGACGTGTTCGTCACAGTATTTATAGATGACATCCTAGTTTATTCAAGATCACCGGAGGACCATGCTAATCACTTGCGGAAAGTACAACAGATTCTCCTTGAGCGGAAGTTGGATGCAAAGTTCTCCAAATGTGAGTTTGGGTTGAAATCAGTCGCGTTCTTGGGTCACATTGTATCAGATGAAGGCATAAAAGTTGATACACAAAAGATTGAAGCAGTGAAAAATTGGCCAAGACCTACGACACCCACAGAAATTCATAGTTTTCTTAGACTAGCAGGGTATTACAGAAGGTTTGTGGAGGGTTTTTCCTCTATTGCAGCACCGTTAACAAAGCTTACACATAAGGCGGTAAAATTTCAGTGGAATGACGCATGTGAGAAAAGCTTCCAAAAGTTGAAAGATAAATTAACCTCCACACCAGTTTTAGTGCTTCCCAAAGGTACCTAAGGTTATGTAGTATTTTGTGATGCTTCCGGGGTTGGCCTCGGATGTGTGTTGATGCAACACGGTAATGTAATAGCATATGCCTCACGACAGTTGCGGCCACACGAGAAAAACTATCCCACACATGATCTTGAATTGGCAGCGGTAGTTTTTGCTTTAAAGATATGGCATCATTATTTATATGGGGTTCATGTTGACATCTATATGGATCACAAAAGCTTGCAATATCTTTTTAAGCAGAAGGAACTCAATTTGAAGCAACGAAGGTGGTTGGAGCTTTTAAAAGATTATGACATTGATATTGTTTATCACCCAGGCAAAGCAAATGTAGTAGCTAATGCATTGAGCTGTAAGGCAGTAGAAAGCACTAGTGGTCAGTTGAATGAAAAGCATGAGATAATCAAAAATTTGAATCAATTAGCCAGCTTGGGAGTTCGCCTTATTGAATCCTCAGATGATAGAGTTATTGTGCAGAATGCAGCAGAATACTCCTTAATAACTGAAGTAAAAGAGAAGCAGTTTGCGAATTCTATGTTATTGCAGCTAAAGGAAAATGTACAGCAGGATTTAACAAAGGTATTTGATCTTACATAGGAAGGGGTACTTCAATGTCAAGGGAGATTATGTATACCGGGTGTAGATGAGCTGAGGACACGAATTATGACAGAGGCACATCATTCGCGCTATTCTATTCATCCGGGTGCTACTAAAATGTACCATGAATTGAAAGAAGTGTATTGGTGGGGAAATATGAAGAAAAACATTACAGAGTTTGTTGCTCAATGCCCGAATTGTCAACAGGTGAAAGTAGAGCATCAGAAACCAGGAGGTTACATGCAATGTATCAATCTTCCCGTCTGGAAATGGGATATGATTAACATGGATTTCATTACAGGTTTGCCTCGTACGTTGCGGAAGTTTGATTCGATATGGGTTATAGTGGACAGGCTTACCAAGTCAGCGCATTTTCTACTGGTCAAGACGACCTATACAGCTGAGGATTATGCAAAGTTTTATGTGAAAGAGATAGTACGATTGCATGGTATTCCACTTTCCATTATATCAGACAGAGGAGCACAGTTCACAATGCACTTTTGGAGGTCTTTCCAGCAGAGTTTGGGTACACGGGTGAATTTGAGTACGGCTTTCCATCCTCAGAATGATGGGCAAGCAAAACGTACTATTCAGACACTTGAAGGTATGCTACGAGCTTGTACGTTAGAATTTCAAGGCAGTTGGGTTGACCATTTGCCTCTTATTGAATTTGCGTATAACAATAGCTATCATTCAAGTATTAAAATGGCACCTTATGAGGCTTTGTACAGAAGGAAATGTAGATCACCAATTGGATGGTTTGAAGCAGGTGAAACTGCTTTACTTGGGCCAGATATCGTTTATCAGGCTATGGAAAAGGTTAAGATGATCCAACAGCGGTTACAAATGGCTCAAAGTCGTCATAAGTCATATGCGGATGTTAGAAGAAGAGGTCTTGAATTTACCATAGGTGATTGGGTGTTTTTAAAGGTGTCACCAATGAAAGGGGTGATGCGGTTCGGAAGGAAAGGGAAATTGAGTCCACGTTACATAGGCCCATATGAAGTTATTAGAAGATTTGGGCAAGTTGCTTATGAATTAGCACTCCCTCAAGAACTTTCTTCAGTCCACCCCATATTTCATGTTTTGATGCTTCGAAAATGCATAGGAGATCCATATCGTATTGTTCCCCTTGAAGAAGTTCAAGTTACAGAGATCTTACTTATTAAGAGGTACCCATTGCTATCCTAGACCGACAAGTGAAAAGATTGAGGAATAAAGACATAGCTTCCGTGAAAATCCTTTGGCGAAATCAATAAGTAGAGGAGATCACATGGGAAGTGGAAGAAATGATGAGATCCAAGTATCCCTATCTATTTCAAATGAATGAGGAAGTTCAAAGTGCGGAAATGGAACAATGACAAGTAAGTATTCATGGGCCTTAAGTGTTTATGTAGTACATGTATGCTAATATAAGATGAAATTGTTGTAATTGAAGAGATATTGTTAACATTCGAGGATGAATGTTCCTAAGGGGGGAAGAATGTAACACCCCATACCTTCCTAACCCTACTTGACGACATTATATAATGTTTACTTAGGTATCGGGAGCTATAAGTATGTATTTGGTAATGCCATTGATGAAATAATTGAATTTGGCCCTTGTATATGTGATTAAACCTTCATGGGAGGTGTTTTATGATCTTCGTGGAACATTTGCGGGGTTCAAAAAGAGGCTAAGAGGACCTATAAACAAAGTATATTAAGGTTAAGAAGTAAGTCAAAGAATAGGGTTTGAAGTATCTAACCGAACCCGCGAAGAAAAGTCGAAAAACGGAATTTTTGAAAAATCTAAGTATGGGGAGCATTTGGGACCTTTCCACGCCGCTCTGGACTAAAAATTTTAGTCCATAGGCAGCAAGTTGGCGCACCCAGGGGCGTGCCACCTTGGGTTTTCCACTTTTTCGAAAGTTGGAAATTTCTAAGTCCCAGGGGTATCCGGGGACGTACCGAGCCAATTTTTGCCACGTTTCTTCCTCAACCACGAGTATATATATGAAATGAATGACATATTATATTGGTATAATAAAATTACTCGAGAACGAATTTGGGGGTCAAAATGACATTTTTGCCCTTAAGGTCAAAATGAGCCAAACGTGGCTAGAATCACTTGGTTTTTGGATTGGGGATACAGATATGAATAGCATGAGTGGGAATATTATTTTAATATGTATAATATGAGAAATTATTGATTTTATTGGGTTAAATGATTTGGGCTCAATAAAAGCCCAAAATGGAACAAAAGACATGGGTCACATGACCCAATCTTCTATTGACTTAGTCAAAAATGACATTAAATGCCAAGAATGGCTAAGGATGACCCAAGGACTATAAATAGGTCCAAAAATAAGATTTTCTTCATTTGGAATTCTCATGCCTTTTAAGATATTTTCTCAACATTTCTCTTGTTCCAAAACCCTAAAGCAAATAGTTCCTTTGGACTCTTTTGTAAAGATCATCCTATTCCAAGCCTTGGTAAGTATTTATTCTCATGTATTACCATATTATATGCATGGTAGATTATGTATATTATTCTAGTTGTGTTGGCAAGGTGGTGAATAGTGTATTTTTGCTTTTGGTGAAAGATGTGCTATCTTGTTCATTTGAACTTGAATTGGGAATTGTGCCTTTGATGAAAGAGCATGGTATGGACAAAATATGAACATGTATGGTTTTATTTTGGTATTAAACTTGTTATTGTCTATAAGTGGAAATTGTGGGATTTTGGCCGATATGTGTTGTGAGGTGTATTAAGGTAATTTGATGGATTATTTGTGATGTGGTATGGATAAGAAAGTGTAAAGGAGAAGTGTTGTGGTGAAATGTATCAATTATCATGTATTGGTCAATGTTGTGAATATTATGGAATAATAATTTTATCAATGGTTTTTTCAAGGGGAAATGGCATGTGTAAAGGCAAACATGTAATTCATTGACATTGTATGCATTTGTAACGTAATTGGTGGTTAATGTGAGCTTCGTTACATATATTTGTGTTGTAGAGTGACACATAAAGAAGGAGCGGGTCTATTGTATGCACCTATAGGATTATATATTCGTATTACAAATCCAAGGTATGTAAGGTTACTTTGTCCGTATCTTTCTGCGATAAATAGTATCCACATTACTATTTCACTAGTCCTATCCCGAAATGTGCTAAGGTATCCTATATCCGTTTATCAATAGTCATTGTCATATATTTCCTACTCATGGATCATTTGTGAGTCTCATGTCTCATAATCATGGTTAATGTTCCAAAAGTTCAAATAAGGTTATGTTCCATTGTTCCGATAGTGACTATACTTATGTCTCTTGTTCATAGATTATTGTCCAATGGTTCCCATGGTGTTATGATTCTAATAATGTTATGTTGCCAAGTTATTCACATGTCACTCATTGGTTAATGATTCAAAGCTTCCAACAATGTTATGTTCCAAAGTTCAAAGTGATGTTATGACTATCCTAGTATCAATCTCAAAGTAATGAATAAAGTAATGCAAATGTGGTCAATGATCAAGTATGGGTGGCAAGTCTAGGGGCACAAGCCTAGCTCGATTCGATCCCGATGCATTGATTTATGGGTGGCAAGTCTAGGGGTATAAGTCTAGCTCGACTCGATCCCGATGCATTGATTTATGGGTGGCAGGTCTAGGGGCATAAGCCTAGCTCGACCAGATCCTAACATGACTATATGTTATGTAAAGACCCACTAATCAGTAGGGGCCCGGGTACATTGTGACACATGTATTGACAGATAAGCATTGATATAAATGAAGCAAAGAAAGTAATTAAAGCAATTCACATGGTTTCCCAAAATGCAAATTGGTGACTTATTCACATTGATTATTCATATGTTTTGGGTTCATTGAAATATTCATGTATTGTACAGTTTCATCTGAGCCTTGCATACTCAGTACTTATTTCGTACTGACCCCTCTCGGGGAATTTACCTTACTTGCTGCAGGCGCAGGTACCAGTAGGCCTCCCCAGTAGATTGCCAGTGTTAGCGGTTCTTTGGTGAGCTCCAGCTAATTCGGGGCTTCTCCGAGTCAGAGTGTATATATGTTTTGGTGATGTACATGTTGTATAAAGCGGGGACTTGTCCCGAATTTTGGTTTGTATTGGTCAATGCATCTGTTAGAGGCTTTTGTAGATGTACGTGGGTATATGTATATAAGGTGACTCATGAAGTCTTGTTTTGATGGCCTGAACGGCCAAGCTCCATATGTATATATATATATATGTCCCATGGTTTCCATTATTCGTCTTTCATGTTCTTACGTAATGATGGTTATGATTATGAGATGCATATGTTTGAACATAGGCAAAGGTTGGTTCTCTTGGGCCTTATCTGCTATGGGTTCCACTCATGTCTCGATGGGATTCGGGATGTGATGAATCGTCTACCAGAAATTGGGAACCTAACTACGTCAATGAGCGGTGATAAGCTTAACCAATTCTAGTGCATTTAAGTTTTCTTCTCGTAATAGACCAAGTGTGGTGGATTAGGTACCTCTCGGTCCTAACCACTTGTCAATCCCTTAGAATTCCTTCCCCAAGAAAGACCACACTTCGTATATCCCATGTTCTATCTCTTAGTTTCTCACTCGAGCTTACTTCAAGACAAGGATTGTATTTCAATGGTGATAAAGCATCAAAATAATGAAATTAAAAATATATGAATAACCAAATTTTGATAAACTTCAGCAAAAACCACTAAAATTAACCCAAGAGATTCATGTTCTTGGCCTTAACCCCAAGAATGAGGGATTTTATCCACTCATAATGTCAATCAACATCCAAAAGTAATAAAATACCATAAAAATAATTAAAAACTGAAAAGAAGAGGAATGAAACCTAATTTCAATGCCCCAAAACGCCCAAAGTAGCCTAGTCAAGATGGAATGTGATACAATAAATCAAAAGCCCTATTTATAGAGTAAGTTTCTAGGCAAAAATTAGCCAAAAAGCGGCCCGGCATGCCCTTGGGCGCGCCTGGCACTTAGGCTAATTTTTCCTCTACAAAAAGCATCCTGGCACGCCCTGAAACGCACCTCACTGTTGCCTCCCAAAACTAAATTTTTCACAAAAGCGGCCTGGCACGCCCTGAAATGTGTCAGGCCCTTAATTTTTGATTTTCTTCTTTCGTCGACTTTTCTTTGCGAATTTGGCATGAATCATCAAGTTCAACTCTTTGGCTTGCCTCTTATCATCAATATCCCTTGCTCGTAGCTTCTCCAAGCCTTGCTTTCCACGCTAAAAATGCTCCAAATAGTTGCAAATTCCACCTACAAGGGTCTAATCACATTGGTTCGCTCAATATAACATAATCTATCAAAACCATGCAAAAAATAGACGTATTGCTCTCAAAACTAAGGTAAACATGGGTTAAAGTCGCTACTAAGGAATATAAATACTCCTTAGATCAGTACTGAGCACCCTTCCAACTGGGGTTACAAGTTGAACTCCATTTAGCTTAGATGGACTATGTCGATTAATGGTAGCTCCCATAATTCAGACTCAGACATTGCATGACCTTTATTTAGTTATTATTCAGTTACATGTTTCTTACTTTGTCATTTCATTAGCTTTTATCTATCAGTTCCATATTCAGTTTAGCAATTGTGCATATATCACATGCTCAGTACATTCAAAGTACTAACCGCATACTTTTCTTTGTGCTATATTGTCTTATAATATAGGTTCTGACATTCAGCATCCCGCTCGAGGCTAGTATGATTCAACATCATATCAACATCAGTGTTTTGATGAATCCTCATTATTTGAGAACCAATTATCAATATTTCTTTTTAGTATTTTTTTAGTTTCAGACAGTTAGAGTTATTTGGGGTCTTGTCCCAACAACTTATCTTATTTAGAGGCTTTTCAGACAAACAGTTGGATTTTCAGCATGTTGGATATGTCAGACAGTGTTAGCCTTGACTTTCAGTATTGGTTTTATTTATGATTCTATCATTTTAGTTTAGCTTCTGCTCAGTATTTAATCAGTTATTTCAGTATTCTTAGTGTCAAGTCAGGCCATGGATTTGCTTGGGGTCGGTTGCGACTCTAAGCACCGTGTTATGACTAGGGGTAATCTCGGGTCGTGACAGGAAATTAGTATGTGAGGTAAAACAAATAAATAAAATAACTAATACAAGAAATATTACCATAATATACATATAAAAGTAGGGAGAGAAGGACAAAATATACAAAATAATTCCCCCAAGACCTGGTATCATTCGATGCAAGAGCTACTACAAATACAAGGAGTACAAGATAGATATCTATATATACATACAAAAATGTCTCTGAATATACAAAATAAGACTAGTCCAAAAAGTAGGAGGATATGGGTCAACTCCGGTCGCCAAAGTTCACCCTAAGTCTCTGAGTCCAAAAGCTCCACACGAGGAAAGATGTTAGCGACAATGACCCATACTAGGATCTACATCCGGAAAAAAAAATACAGAAGTATAGTATGAGTACCAAAACATGTGGTACTCAGTAGGCATTATAGGTGGACTGAGCTCAAATAAGATATAAGTACAATAAAATGAGAATATAACTAAGGTAAAGTAAAGAAGGTCCAAAAGGGGAATAGCAGGTCAAAACAGTTAATGGGAATAAAAGTAAGAACTTAAGAAGCATGAAGATAATAATCTAAACGGATTAAGGAGAAATATGCGAAACTACCTCGACAATAATATTAGTAAGCTAACTACAACCTAGCCGGACCCCCATATGTCCGGAAGGCACAAACAATAGTCAATAAACCCAACCGAACCTTATAAGCATGGTGATACAAATAATAGATAATACTAATTACAAGCATTGTATAAGAGTATATAAATGTGAATGGATGCCAAGGGATGTAGTATGAAATCAATGTCATGTCCAACAATACCATATAATCCTCCTCCAACACCTATAGCTCGTAAAGGTAGGACCCATAGATGATATCTGTATATCTTGCCCAGAATTGAACAGAGACTTCCAAATAGGAATCAATAGTGTCATGTGCCCAGACTCGAATTGGAACTAAAAGTAATCCATTTTTCCTTTTTAAAACTCAGAATCCAGTAAGATGTTCCTTAAGTCCCATTTTTAAATAGAAAACAATATTTTAAGCCAAGTTGCCAATGTACCAAGGGTATGAAATCAATAACAAGTCTAATAAGTGAAAACATCAATCAATTAACCAATATTTAATCCACCAATATAGAACCGAAGTAGCCCACGATCATCTAGTTATAGAAAGGGCGATATCCTAGGGTGAATCACCTTAAAGAAGTGATACACTAGCTACAAGCCCCGAGGAATCCGACCTAGGTCAAGAAACTACCCAAATCTAAACTAAGGCATCTGAAGATAGACCTTAAGGCTATCAAGAATGCTACAATAGCCCTAGAGGAGAAATGACTACCTAAACTAAGAATTTACGACATAATTAAACTCCAAAACCCCTAAGTAAGTGAATAAAGTCACAAATACCTAAGTAAAGTATATCCAAACCACAACGTCCCCCTGATAATTAGTAAATCATTATATAAATACCATAAATAAGCCAAGTCTAAGAAGAGGTAAGCTGTAACCTACCTGGAGGCTGAATAACACACTCACAAACACCTAAACCAGAGCTTTTCCCTTTCAAGAAACCTATAGCTACTTCCATGCTACAAAAAATAATAATCTACACATTAATACAATAAGAATGATATTCATATTGTGAATTTACGCTTCGAATAAAAAATTGAGTTAAAAATCACCCATAGGGACCCCTTACAGAATCCATAAATTCAATCCATAATTATGTCCCTCGTGGGACATGGATCACATGCTCAAAAATTAGGTGTGATCAGACCCCAAATCGAGCCCCAAAACAGCCCCACAAGTAAAGGAAATTCAAAAAATTAACTAAAGAATTTATCAGACTTTAGGGTGGAAACTTACTCAATTTCGATGGAAATATGAGCAAGGAACAGGCTACTAACAACCCTAAGCTTCAACTTATGATCTCACAACAATTTTCCAAGCTCAAGGTTCAATAATGAAGGAAATCACTTAGGAAAATGGTTCAAAATTGTAAAGATGGAGTTTTTATACTGCTAGGGGTTCCTTTTTTGTGAATGTGAGACCCCTGTGATAAATGCAGAGATCCACTGGGTCAGGCCTTCCCGAAGGAGACCGGTCCACCACGAATGCATAAAATAAGCCTAGACCGTCCAGGCCAACCCTTCTTTATGAATGCAACGACCTGCTCACAAACGCAAACGTCAAGAATCCTTGACATTCATGAATGCGGCCAATGGGTCATATATGTGAAGAACAATGGTGGCCTGCACCAAATACTGTGCATCAATAATTTGACCAAGTCTAAAATTCTTCGAATGGGTCTTGGGATTTAGTGGGAACCCCGTGAACGCAAATGCAATATGCTATCCTAATAGAAATGACATTTTTAGACTCAATGGAATCAATGAAAATCTCAACAGAGATATTTTCAATGAAAAGTATGTCGCACACCCATTCTTTTATTTTTAGCTAAAATCAACCTGTTACCTAAAACGAACCCTGAATCTTTGGGACCCGAACCAGAGGTCCCCCTAGCCTAAAATTCATGTTTTGGAGCTAACAAAACAATTGGAATTCCAATCCGAGGCTATTAACTAAAAGTTTTGACCGAAGTCAAAGTTTTTAACTTTAAAAGCTTCAAAACAGGGAAATTGACTTAAAACTCAAAAGAACTGCCCAAAAACTAAACCACCTATCCCAGCAGGTCATAAATAACCTGGAGCAACTGTAGGAAAACTCAAAATTATGAAAACACACAAAAATCAAGAAAATGACCTAGAGGGTTATTACATTTTTCGATTAAAGTCAAAACTTAACAGTTATGGAAAGTCAATTACTATAATGCATCGTCTGAAGCCTAAATTATGTGACTCTTATAAGAACTTTGGTTAAGAGTAGACTTAAAATAAATTAGACTAATCCCACTTCATATATGATCTTTCATGGATTCAATTTTGCATTTCACGTCCAGAATTGCTATTCCAACTATTGAAGCTTGAAAATAGTATTACAGGACATTAATACTATATTTGGATAATTAGTTAGATTAATAAAGAAATGATTGTTATAAGTTAATAAAATTGTAATTTATTTTGAAGTCTTAAATGTTAGGATGTATAATATAGTTCAAATATAGAAAGATTTAAGAATCAAAATTTTGGTCAATATTAGAATATTAACTATTAGGACTTCTTATCTCTTACAAATAAGTAAAGTTTTAATAATTATTACTTTAATTAATTTCAAAGTTCAAAATAATTATTACTTTAATTAATTTCAAAGTTCTAAATAGTAGTATGATAACTAAATAACAATTTCTAATGAATTATAGCATCATTACGGTGTTGGTTATCATGCGAAAGTCTTGGCTATGTTTCCCCTTGGATGAAAATTGTAAAATCTCAAGCTAGGCTGGGTTCGAATGAATTTTTGGTGCTGTGTGGCTTAGAGATCTGGTGGTTTGTGGTGTAGTATTTGATGGATTTAAGATGATATAATATTATCCAACATGTGTAGTAATCTAAAAAAACTTTTGGAACATAAATCGAGTTTGTAGAACTCTGGTATAGTGATTGCCATAAAAGGTTTATTCCGTAATGTCAAAATCTTAGGAATGTGTTGTGAAATAGACTAGACTAGGAAACATCCGACTTACTTCCTATCTACTACTGCAGCGAAAGGAGGTTCTGCTGCAGCGACCTCACTATAGAAATCATCGGGTTGCTGCAGTGGTGGACCTTGGGGAAGATGTATCAGTAGTTCCACTGTAGTGGACGTTTATCGCTGTAACAACGTCTGGACAATTTATACCCAGAAATCTGAGACTTAGCATTATTTTTTCCAAACTTTCAAGTTTCGATCTAAGACTAAGAAAAAGTGATTTTCTACATTCTTGGGTTTTTCCAACCATTAAGGTAAGTTTATTTCACTATTATAACACATAATCAATTCCTTTAATCCTTAGAATCATTCGAACATATTCATGGTGTAATTTATGGGTTTAACCCTAGGTTGAATGATCTGGTTTAAATTGCTTATGTATGGCTTTAAATCACTTGTTAATGGCTCTATATTTCTAGAATACACTTTCTAGAGTAGAATTCGTTCTATTAATCATAAATTATAAGGAATTAGATTCAATTAAAAGGTGAAAAACTCTAGAATGATGATTTAGGTTATGATTATGAGCTAAAATCAGTGGGTTGAGGTTCTTAATGCCTAGAATTAAGGAAATGAACTGTTGAATTATTTCTTCTTCTTATTTCTAGACCAAGAACAAGCTGAAATTATAAGAAAAGGCAAGGCTCATGTGAAATAGTGTATTTTGGGGCTTGATCCAAGGTAGGTTATGGTTTAAATTGTAGTTATATACTTAATTTGAATTCCATGCCTATCCATGAATTGAATAGTTATGAATTGACCTTTAAGCATACTTGTGATTGGTGAATTGACTTGGTAGTTGATTGTATACATAAAATGATGAACCTTGAATATGACTAAGTGTCTAGATAAATTGTATAATTGCATATTTGGTGCACTTTTTCATATTCTTATTGATATTGATTGAAATATTCAAATATTATGATATTCGGTGGGTTGGGTACTGTACCGATACATATTTCTTACAGATTGATATTTGGCGGGTCAGGTACCTCGCTGGTGAGGTATATAGATTGAGCTCATCCCTTGAAGGTCATGACTATTTGGCATATAAGACCCTTAGTATATGTATACATATTCTATGATTGGTTTGTGTCATGATTTGAGACTATTCCCTAGCCGTAACATGGTTCTTAAAGCCACATGTGATCCTAAGATAACCTATGGCCTAACATGACACTCAGAATACTGGATATAATTGAAAAATACTAAGCGAAAACTAGATCTAAGGATAATAATCATAATCAAAATCAATAACAATACTGAAGTTTAATACTTGAAATATCTGACATAACCATACAGTTGAAAAATCTAGCTATCTGTCTGAAAGCCTCAACTAAATATGAGTTGCTGGGACAAGTCCCATCTAACTCTAAACTATCTGAAACCGTGGGTATGTGTATTTTCACCTAGAATTGCTTCTAGATTATAAACTAACAATTCCTAGTACGAATTTGTTATTCCAAAACATGAAATTTGATAGTTGGAGACCTTGAGTTCAATAAAGATGGGACCTTCAGCTTTAAAACTCTAGTAATGGAGATGTGTTGAGTATGATAGAACTAGTTAATAATTAATTAACCCTTGGGGTACTAATATAGATTGTGATTAAGGGTAGAATTAGTGGGTCGGAATTTCCAAAGTATTTATTCAAAGAGTAATTGATTAATTACTCCTATAATTGCTTTATTTCTAGATGATTAGACTAATGGAGGCATAAAGGAAAGGAAAGAGAAACTTTGGTGTGGCTTTCTTATTCCAAGATCTTCGGTCGAGGTAATTTATGGTTTATGAGTGGTTGACTATAGTTATAATCATATTCGTGATATAGATTTGATAGGAGAAATCATGCTTAGGCATGCAGACACGGAGTTTGGATGAATAATATATGAAATTAATATAGTAAAGATCTAATTGGGTGTTGCTATGTTATTATATGAATCCTTTGATGGGTATTTTGTATTTGTATGACTTACTTGATGAATCAAGGTGAATATGTGAATGTGGGTAAAAATAGAGGAATTGTGTGGGCCTATAATCTATAAAACTCATCTTTAATACTTTAAAATCGATGAATTGGATATTGTGTGTGTTTGGAATATAGAATATTTTTGCTAAAAGATAGTTCTGAGAACTAATTATGATAAGATAAGGTAGTGGCATAACTTCAGAACCTAAAGTCAAGTTAGGCTAAGGGTTAAGAAGTAACATGTGTAAAGGTGTATGACTAAAACTAGAATTGTAAGTTGAATAGAGTTGAATGGTTGAATAATTGGCTAATGGAGTAGGGTCTTGAACCTAGTAATGACTTGAGTGTAAAAGTTATTAGATAATTGCTGAATCTATTGGTCTTGATTGAAATAAAGGGTGATCGGATTAGTGAATAAGTTTATGAATGTTGAACTAGAGTTTAGACTCCATTTGGTTGAATGTGCACTCAAAAAATGAATATTTGAATTTGATGAACATGGCTTGATAATGCTTACTTTAATAAACCATGGGTTGGTATTTGGACCTGTTGTAATTGATGAATATGAATTGATAAGGCTTGAATTATAAGCTGTTGGCTGGCCTTCGGGCATACTCATGATTTCATGCGTTAAAGAATAATTGTTGTTTACATGAAATGATGAACTTGAGTTTAACCAAGTGTTTGGAGTGTTTGTGTACTTATTGCAATGCGTGATGTTTATATTAACTCATTGGATAGTATTACAAGTTGTTTAATGACCTAAAATGAGATTGCGTAAAAAGACTTGTTTGAAATGCAAGTGTGGTTATGTTATCTCATATTGTGATTGTATATATTATGACATAGATTTATATTATGAGATGAACCGATAAAGGTCATCATCATGGGATTGGTGGAATTCAAGAAGTATAAGGGTGGGACTTTGGAATAAGGGAGGTATAACATTGGTTTAGGATAAGGATGAAAAACACTAGATGTGTCACACCTCAAATCCCATTGGGGCGGACATGGCACCCGAAGCCGTTGAGGCACCGAGAGAACCAATCTTTATCCCTATACACTCATACGCAAGTCACTCCAGGAATATCAATACCACAGGTAGATGCAAGATGCTAATGGCATAAGTCATGAAAAATGTGTGATGATAAACACATACAAATATGAAACTTGGTCATTAGGGCCACCATGACATAGCATACATCCTTCGTTTATCCCACATCGTCTACAAAGCCTCTATGAATACATGAACATAACCATCCTAAAGTCGGGACAAGTCCCAGCTTTACACAACTGTGATACAATGTCAAAACCAACATACACATAGGACTCGGAAAGCCCCGAAGCAACCTAGAGCTCACCAACAATCCGCAGAAAATCCAAGTCCTACTGTGGAGGCCTATTAGTACTTGATCCTGCAGCAAGTAAGGTAAGTCCCCTAAGGGACGTCAGTACGAAGAACGTACTGAGTATGTAAGGCTAAAAGTAATCGTATGAGATATAAGAACTGTAATGGAATAAAGTACAAGTGAATGCATCATATAGATAAATTACCATAAGGTATACGTGTGGGATAATGTACATTGATTACTTTACTTTACTTTACTTTACTTCATCATCAATCATCAATCAGATAATCATCAATCATATAATGCCCGAGCCCAACTGATCAGTGGGAATAACATAATAATCGGGATCGCCTCTAGCTAGTCTTTCGCCCCTTTGAGTTGCCACCCATTCCCAATGAACTTTCGGGATCACCTCTAGCTAGGATTTCGCCCCTTCGAGTTTCCACCCGTACTCAATATCCATTCGGTATCGCCTCTAGATAGGCTTACGCCCCTTCGAGTTGCCACCCGTACTCAACAAGTGCATTATTTCAATTATTTTGTTATGAGATTGGTACATTGGTGGTTGAACATTATTGGAACTTTGGAACATTAACCAATGAACATGAGTCATCTGAATTACAATTAATCATGAATAAGGAACATGTGAGTAACAAGGATTAATAATCAGAAATGGGATACTTTTGAACATTTCGGAATGGAACAAGTATAATGACAATGTGATACTATGTGCTGCAGAAGGATACGGAAAGAGTAACCTTACATACCTTATCCTTCCCAAAAAGTGACTACAATGATTCATATCCTTCCTTATGTTTTATTCTACAATACAAGCACATAATGGAGAGAACATTAACGGCTAGCTACATTACAAGTTCACAAGACGGTAAGTAGGTGCTTAACGGAAAGTAAGAACCGTCCAACCTCCAAAACACATGGTGCATCAATCCCCCCTTACTTATACTAAAAAATAACATTATTACACCACATTACACTATAACTTATTTCTTTCTCAAAAAAACACCACCAAATCAGTCCACACACCACCAAAACAGTCCACACATCAACGTAGACATCACAAACCGATAGGATTTTACACCAAGTTTCTACTTTACATTTCCGCCTCAATACAACTCCACATATTTATTACATCAAGTCACATAAATAACTTCCACAACAATATACCAAAAATATCCCACACAATTTTAGAATTCACTTTAACACAACAAGAAAGTATTCTCTTTTCAATACGTCCAACGTTCCATGTTCAATTACGTAAAAACATTTCCATCAAGCCATACACAAAATTAAAGAATTAGGGATAGAACCACACTTAAATATACTGAAATTTAGTCCATATAATTCAATTCCTTCAAGGCCTTAAACCCCTTTTCAAGTTTAAACCACAAAAAGGCAAATCCTTTAGCCGAAAGCAAAAGTGGACTGCCCTATGCCTTTTAACCATAACCAACATGTTTACAACCATATATCATTCATGTATTACATTAATATACAAGTGTAAACACTTACCAAGGTTTTCAAGTGGAAGATCTTGTCCAAAAATCCTTAAGGAAGCTTAGGGTGGCTAGGGTTTCTTTGAGAGAGAAATGTGTTGTGTTGAAAATCTGATTTTTTCTAAGTGTATTTGTGTGGAAATGAGCTGATTTTTCAGATTAAATACTCACTTTTCCACAGCCCCTTTATGGCCAAGTTTAGCCATATTATTGGTCAAGAAAAGCCAAATTATTGGTATGTTGACTTGGTCCATTTATAAATGGATCATTACCCATTTGGGCCCATTCTTATTTATTAAATTTGGGCCTCAATTGAGTCCAAAACCATGCCTCTAAATTCAGCCCAATAAATTTAATACATGATTCACTTACTATCTTTAATTTAAATGCTTCCATCGATGCTAAGGTCGTCGCATGAGTTCGGAAATGTACGGGGTGTTACAAGATGTTTGGGTTATTTGGTACATGGACTGAGCTCGTCCCTGCAGGTCGTGTCTAGTGGGAAACCATAAGGCCCTTAGCACGTATGTACACGATATTAAAGAGTTTGATGGTTCCTTGAGTGAACTGGGTAATATTTTATTGATCATTATATTATGGTTCCTAATGTGTGGACCGATTATGTTGATGAGGTGTTTTATGGTTTCTTGAGTGAATTGGGTTATATTGTTGTTTCATTATATTTGGATTCTTATGTGGTCCAATTACTTGACATTATAGTTAGATCTTTGTGTGGTCCGGTTAATTGATTTTGCATTTAAATGAGTTATCTACTTTACTTGATTGTGTTAAGGTAGTGTATTGATTAGCTCCATAAGCTTGAGATGAGATTTTACCCGAATTGAGTATTGAGTATGTGTAAAGGTGAATGCATGTGTTATTCCAGATTTATGGGCATAGCAATAGTGAAACAAATTAAGTAATAATAAATATTGGGATTAAACAAGTGAGAGTTATGATAGATGAAATTTGATGTAAAGAGTGATGTATGGTTAGTAAGATTAAGTGCTAATGGTATTAGGGGAATGTCAGTGGTACAAATTGCCTACTAGTAATGAATTGGGTACAACTAAGTCAGTGAGAATAATAATGGAAATACTCTTAGGTAATATAAGAGAGAGAGATAACATAAATGGGTGAAAGTGATGTTGTGAATTAAATTATTATATAAGTTGTCATGTTTTCTTTCTGTGATTTCTATATGATGTTTACATGATCTAACCCTGGTCGGCCGATGATACCTATCAGTACGTGTGGTTGTACTGATACTATTCTTCCTATACCCTTTTTGGGGTATAATCTGGTTGCAGGATCAGTTGACATTTCTTAGGTGACGTGGATAGTGATCTCCAATAGCTTCTACTTATTTCATTAATACAGTGGGAGTTATGTCTTTTGTTTTGACTTTTAATGTATTAGAAGCTCTTGTACATGTCTAGATTAGGTCCTCGGGGGAAAAATGTTTTCTTTTATGTATTTAAAAAGGAGTTTGTAATAAGTTTTATGGTATTGTGAAGAGTTTTATGATATTTTGTTATGACTTCCGTATTTCTTCAGTGGGTGGTAAGGGTTCTCTTATTTAGGTGGATTAGAGTAGGTGCTCTCACGATCCGGTTAGTTGGGTCGTGACACAACTTGAATTCCCTCACCAAAAATGATGTGACCAAGGAACGCTACTGATTTCAACCAAAATTTATACTTGCTGAACTTAGCGAATAATTAATGATCTTTGAGAGTTTGCAAGACAATCCTCAAATGTTCCACATGTTCATCCTCACTCCGAGAATAAACGAGGATGTCATCTATGAAGATAATGATGCACATGTCCAAGTACTGCTTGAACACCCTATTCATCAGGTCCATAAAAGCTTCAGGAGCATTGCTAGTCTAAAAGACATAACAACAAATTCGAATTGACCATATCGAGTTCTGAAGGCTATCTTCAGAATGTCACATTCTCTGACTTTGAGTTGATGATAGCTAGATCCGAGGTCTATCTTTGAGAAACAGCTAGCACCCTGAAGCTGGTTGAACAAGTCATCAATCCTAGTAATGGGATACTTATTCTTGATTGTGACGTTGTTCAACTGACCATAATCTATGCACATTCTGAGGCAACCATCTTTCTTCTACACGAAAAGAACTTGAACACCCTATGAAGAGATGCTAGGTCTATTGAAACCTTTATCTAAGAGGTCTTTTATCTATTCCTTCAATTCCTTAAGCTCAGCTGTATCTATTCTTTAAGGAGGAATCGGGATTGGCTGGGAATCTGGAAAAAAGTCTATGCTAATGTCTATCTCCTGCTCGGGAGGGACTCTGGGCAGATCATTAGGGAGCACTTCTGGGAACTCCTCATAACCGGTACAGATTGAAGAGTTGGGGTTTCATACTTAGAATCCTTGACCCAAACTAGATGATTGATGGAAGGTTTAGCAATTATTTTCCTGGCCTTAAGGTAAGAGAGAAACCGACCTATAGGTGCTGAAGTACTACCCTTCAAATCTAAGATTGGTTCATTCGAAAACTAAAATTGAATGACTCTATTTCTATAGTCAAATGTAACATGAATTTAGCAATTCTATACCAAGAATGACGTCAAAATCAGTCATATCTAACTCTACTAGGCAAATAATGGTGATTTTCTAGTAAACTATTACTGGGCAATTTCTCTGTATACCCGTTTAGCTATGACTGAATCACCAACAAGAGTAGAGACTGAGAAGGGTGTTTAAAGGGTTTCGAGACTTACACTGAAGTATACTAGAATATAAGAAGTCATGAAGGAAAGTATGGCTCCGGGATCTAACAAGGCCTATACATCAATATGGAAGACTTATAATGTACTAATGACTACATCATGAGAACCCTCCTAATCCTGTCGAGTCTGCAAAGCATAGAATCTATTCTAACACTAACCGCTACCTGCACTAAATAAGGCACTCTTCTGAGTTGGGCGACCGGCTGGAGCTGTTAAAGAGGTATCCTAAGTACGACCACCGATATCACCTCTCTTGGCTGATAGACAATCTCAAAGTCAGTGTCCTATCTTTCCACAACCAAAGCATTCTTCTCTAACTATCAAGCATTCACCAGGGTGGTTTTTCCCACAATTCTTACAAGTTGGGTAATTAAGACCACTGGAAGCACTATAATGGGACTTAGAGCCTGGTGCCCTACCTTTTGATCCTTTCCTGGGCCTAGGAGATTAAACACTGACAGATGATGGTGCTAGGGCTGATGATCTCTGCTGATACTGAGAGCTGATTACCACTACCCAACTTTTGCTGAGAGTAATCAAAATTTCATGTTCTAGCTCTTTTAGTCTCCCTTTCCTTCTTCTTTATCTTTTCTTTCTCAATCTTCTGAACGTGAGTCATAAGCCGGGATATGTCCATTTCCATAACCAACATAGTGGTCCTACACTCTTTGATTACTAACTCAAAAACACTCGAAACAAACTTACACATATGGGCCCTTGAGTTAGCCACCATCACTGGAGCACACTTAGAGAACTGAGTAAACTTCTGAGTATACTCTTTCACTGATATGTTTCCCTACTTTAGATTGATGAACTCCTCGACCTTGGCTTCCCTCATCTCAAGGGTAAAGAATAAATCTAGAAAAGCAGTCACAAACTCATCCCAATCCACTGGGCCAGCATCTACACCTCTATCCTCCTTCCACTGTTTACACTAAGTCTAAGAAACTATCTTTAACTGATAAGCAGCTAACTTTGCACTCTCAACTGGAGTGATGCCCATAATTTGAGTGATCTTGTGAACCTCATCAATGAAATCCTATGTATCCTCTTCCACCTTAGAATCATGGAACTTAGGAGGATTAATCTGAGTAATGTCCCAGACTCTCATTATTGCCGCATTCCCATTCAAATTAACTGGTGCAACAGCCTACTGGTTGACCTGAGTGGTCATCACCTGAAAAAGCACCTGAAAAGCAGCCCTAAATTTTGCATGGGTGACTTGCTCATTCAAGTAGTTCGCCGAAGCTGGTGGAACTTGCAGATTTCCATTGCCATTTCTCCTTTTGTTTGCTCTTTTGGGAGGCATTTTTTTTTTAAAAAAAAGAGCATGAGTTAGAAAAAGATTTAATAAAGCTCACACTCTATCATAGGATATGAACATGAAAGAAGTGAAACTTTTCTAAATATCTCGTAGCCTCTAACTCATAAGTATGGCGCGCTTCACACCCATGAACGAGACTCTACTTAATGCAGCTTTTAGACACCCTAGGACATCTTAAACTTGATGCTCTGATACAAAGTTTGTCATGACCCATAACTACACCCTAGTCGTAACATGGTGCTTAGAGACACAAGTGACCCCAAGATAACCCATGTCCTGCCATAAAACTAAGAATACTAGATATAACTAAAAAAATACTGAGCGAAAACTAGAACTGAGGATAATAATCACAATTAAAACCAATACGAATACTAAAGTTTAATACTAAAAATATTTGATATAACCAGACAACTGAAAAATCTAGTTGTTTGTCTGAAAGCCACTACTAAAGATGAGTTGCTAGGAAAAGTCCCCAACTAACTCTAAACTATCTGAAAACTAGAAAAAAATTCTGAAATAAAACATAGACTCTCATCCTTGGATGCGGACTCACCACTGTCAACTGCTGGAAAGGTACTGAAATGTATCGAATGTGGGAATAATCTTAAGAGTCAAAACCTATATCATGATACGGTACAACGCAAGAAAAAATATGTGGTCAGTACTTTGAATCTACTGAGCATGTGAGCTATGCAACTATAAAACATACTGATAAATACTGAAATCCTATACTGAGATGTGAAGACTGAACTAAAATATAATGACCCTATCTGAGATGCATAAATATACATGTAAACACTGGTATGAAGTAATAATCTGAAAAGTCATGAGTTTAAGCAAATACAACTAAGTAAAGGATCATAGACTGTATTGAGTCTATAATTGTAGGAGGTTCTCGTAATCAACATAAAGCAATGTGAGCAACCATGGAATACAAATTGTAACCCAGGTTGGGAGGGTGTTCTATACCTTGCCAAGGGTAAGAACCATGACTGGCATGAATTCACTCATGAGCCTATTCGGGCTAAGGGAGACACTCTCAACTAGTGAGGACCCTTTTTTACCTATGGTGGCGCGTCGTTTGGGACTTGGGTTGTCTAAACTCGTATCTTCTTGGTGCTAAGTACTAATCAAATAATCATATACATATGCCTATAATTACACTAAAAATTGAGTAAAATACAAAAGACTAGTTCAATTTACTATAACTTAAGATGACTGAAATAATGAAACTAGTTATATGCAATTTATTTTCTCTAAAAATCACGCTAAACATGGTATACTGAATTCTTGTCTAGAATTATGCTTCAATTTAGATTTTTATGCTAGTTTTTTTAAGAACGTGGGATCGTGTGTTCATAACACGCCAACATATGCAAAAACCTTATTTAAAATCATGGATAAACTGATATTAATGATCATAGGATATTTAGAACATGATTACTGAATGGAATTATAAAATTGAGACACTTGGGACCTTGCTCTAGTTCATGAATTTCTTAAAAACTAAACATGAAAATATATTTGGGCATGAGAGAGAAAGGAGGCCCTTATTGAATACCCACATACCTAAAGATTGGAGAATTAAAGCTAAGAACTTGGACTTGGAGCCTTTGGAGATGAACCCTAGTTCTTGGGACTTGATAGAAAAAGGATCGTTCTTCTGTTTAGTTTATGAGAGTGATAATGAGTTTGTGGAAACTCTTAAGTCCTTTTAACCCCATCCCAAATACCCCTAAAATGACATGGTGTATGTTTAGGAAATAGGGAAAGTATGAAAATACCCCTATTAAAATGTAGCTAATTTTGTTGCACTAGTTGCCAGGGGTCATCAGGATGAGTTGTCGTGTCTGAAAACAACTCGTCGTCAGACTCATTCAACTTAGGATTTCCATCCTTCAATACTTGGAAAATTTCACTTAGAATGAGTGTCACGATGACTCGTCGTGACTGGCGACGACTCATTCCTTGGAGTCATTACCACTGGGGATAATTTAATCTTTAGGAATTTTGGCTAAGTCCTCAAGATAGGTCACCCAATGAGTTATTGGCACGGGCAATGGCTCGTTGGCTAAGTCGTTCTGTGGAAAAGATTTCTAGTTCCTACTGATTTTCTGTGCTAAGTTTGAAATGGAGTCTTAGGAGCTTTTGGGGTGTTACACTTTGATGGTTGTGATGCATTGTTTCATATTATTGATTCATTTACTATTTAATTATATTGGATAAGTGTTGTGACAAACAAAAGTAGCATGAGACTAATTGTGAGATGGTTAGGTGAATGTGACTTGCTGTGTTACACTTGTGATGAGTAGAGGGTCATAGGCTCGTTATTTATTATGGTTGAACATATGTTTTAGATGGTATTAAAAATGTGTTAATAGGATGAAGATTGGTATTGTTGTGTTATTTGGTTTTGTAAGAGATTATTCTCTAGATAGTGGTGGTTTGGTGCAATTACCTGTTATGTCCTGATTGCTAGTTGCTCTTATTTGACTTATGTTTATGTGTGAGTTTCGAGTTAAGACGGCCAATGATACCTACCAGTAAATAATTTTTGTATTGATACTACCTGTAACACCCCATACATTTCCGACCCTACTTGATAACGTTGAACTATGCTTACCTTAGTTTCGAGAGCCATAAGTACGTATTTTGTATTGTTATTGATGGAAAAGTTGATAGTGTGCTAGTACATGTGATAAGACCCTTGTAGGAGGAGTTTGTGACTTTTAGGTGTATGTTAGGAGTGATAAATGAGGCTTGAAGTACTTCCAAGCAAAGGATATTAAAGATAAGAGGCAAGCTAAAGAGTGGAACTTGAATTATCTAACCAAATCCGCAAAGAAAAGTCGAAGGAAGTAAAAATATCAAAATTTTGGGCCAGGCACGCCACAGAGCGTGCCAAGCCGCTTTGGCCTGGATTTTGTTTGGTACAGGCAGCAAGGGGGCGTACCCAGGGGCGTGCCAGGCGGCTCCTGGCCACCTTTTCCAGAGCTGAAATTTTTCTAAGTCTCAGAGGCGCCCGGGAGCGTACCGGGGTGCTTTTTGCCAAATTTCTTCTACTACTATTAGTGTATACAGAGGACTCTTGGGTTATGGTATCATTATTACATTATAGTAGGTCTACTCTTGAGCAATTTTGGCATCCAAGTTGGGGTTAATTCTTCGTCACAAGTATTTTATCAAATTATGTTCAATTAAGCCATGAGTGGCAAGAATGTCTTATTGTTGTGAGATTGGGGCTACGAACATGGATTTAGTGAGTGAATATTGTTGTGACAGTTATGGAATTATTTAAACATTAGATATATGGTGGATCATACATGGAATTTGGTGGGCTAAGCTAACATGTGTTAATGAGATCAATTTGAGGCCCAAAATGAAGCCAAAATGCATGGCCCAAAGAGAAAATGACCCATTCTTCCCATTTGACCAAGTAAAACATGGCATTTAATGCCAAGAAGTGGCTAAGGATTACTTGAGGGGTTATATAAAGGCAAAAAATCAGATTTTTATTCCAAAAATCACACATGCCTTTCTAGACATTTTCTAAAAGATATTTCTCATATCTTCCAAACCCTAAGCCATTTTCTTTGGACACTTTGGACAAGATCATCACTTTGCTAGCTTGGGTAAGTGTTTATTCTTGTGATATAATATATTATATGCATGAGATATTGTGTAGATCATTATGGTTATGTTGGCAAGGTTGAATAGGGCATTTTTGCTTTTTGCTAAAAGATGTGCCATCTTTGTGATTTAAACTTGAAAGGAGACTTGGGGTTTTGATGAAAGTGCATGGTATGGATGAAATATCAACATGTATGGTGTGGTTATTTTCCTTGACTTTTTAATTTTCTATGAGTGTAAAATGTGGAATTATTGTCGATATATTGTTATGAAGTGTATTGAGGTGACTTGATGGAGTAATTGTGATGTTGTGTTAATGGAGAAGTGTAAAGTATGAACTTGGTGTGACATTCTATTGGTGTATGATGTATTGGTCAATGTATGGAATGTTGTGGTATTGTTGGTATAACAATGCCATGAATTGTATTATAAAGGGGAAAAGGACGTTATAAGGAAATTATGTAACTCGTTGTCGTTTTATGCACTTGTAAGGTAGTTGGTTGTTAACGTAAGCTCCGTTATGTACTTGTGTTGTAGAGTGAAACGTAAGTAAGGAGCTGGACTATTGTGTTCATATTTAGGATTGTATATTCATATTGGGAAGATAAGGTATGTAAGGTTACTCTTTTTGTATCCTTCTGCTGCACATAGTGTTCACATTGACATTGTACTTTTTGTCATTCCAAAATGTTCTAAGGTATCCCATTCCCTATTATTAATTATTGCTACTCACATGTTCCTTGTTCATTGATCAAATTGTGATTCATATGTCTCATGTTCACTGACTAATGTTCCAAAGTTCCAATAATATATACGTACCAATGTATCAATCTCATAGAAGTAAAGATATGAAGTAATGTATAATTGTTTGATTGAGTAACATCCCAGGGGCGACATAAAAGCCTAGCATGGGTTATCACAGTCACATCCCAAGGGCGATATAAAAGCCTAGCATGGGTTATCACAGCGACATCCAAGAGGCGGCAAATATGCCTAGCATGGGTTATTACAGTAACATCCCAGGGGCGATAGAAAAGCCTAGCATGGGCTAATCACATCCCAGGTGTTAAAATACCTAGCATGGGTTAATATCATCCCAGGGACGATAGAAAAGCCTAGCATGGGTTGAACGATAAAGATGAATAAATGCAAAGGAAAAAGAAGTAAAGGATGTAATGTACATGGTTCCACATATGCAGACCGGTGGTTCATCTGCACTGACTATTCTCTTATACTTGATTTCATGAAAGTACTTATTTATCATACAGTTTCATATGATCCTTACATACTCAGTACTTTCTTTGTACTGACGTCCCTTGGGGGACTTACCTTACTTGCTGCAGGCACAGGTGCTAGTAGACCTCCACAGTAGGTTGCGGATCATTTACCAATCTTTCGTGAGCTCTAATTGGTTTGGGGCTTTTCGAGTCACATTTGTATATTTAATTTGGTACTGTAATGTTGTATAAAGTGTGGACTTGTCCCAAATTGAGGATTGTTAGGTATATGCATCTGTTAGAGGATTTGTAGATGTATGTGGGAATATGAATGTAAGGGATGTATGTCCGTTTTGACTTGATGGCCCTAACGGCCAAGTTTCGTATATAGCACATGTTTCCATGACTTTCGCTATTAGCAACTTGTATCTATACGTGATGGTGATGTTCCTTGATAGGCATGCATATGAATGGACATGAGCAAAGATTGGTTCTCTCGGGCCTTATCGGCTTTGGGTGCCAGTCCGTCCCATTGGAATTCGAGGTGTGACAAAAGTGGTATCAGAGCAGGTGTCCTAAGGGTGTCTACAAAGCCATGTCTGAGTAGTGTCTTGCTTATGGATGTGTTGTGCTCCACATTTATAAGCAGGAGGCTACAAGACATTTAGGAGTTGTTTCTTTTCTACAATTCTAGATCGTGCAATAGAGCAAATGTTGTAAGTGGAATCGTATCTAACCATTGGAATTGGTTATCTTTGTTATAGTAAAATGCCAATGACAAGAAGACGTAGGGGCAAAGGTAAAAAGGTAGATATGCTTGCCGAAGAAGGCACGAGTAAATCACCACCTGAACAAGCTAGTCAAAGTGGCGCTAAGCAGGAGTTTTAATCACGGGCTCCTTCTACCCTTCCATTTTCGTAAGAGTAAAGAGGTAGAGAAGTACCCGTAGAACTGCCTATGAGTGCTACTGATTAGTATTTAAGAAATGTAGTACATATGTTGACTCAACTAGTGGCAGCACAAACTCAGGGATGAGCTGGTCCAATGACAAGTGAGGATGACGTGGCTAGAGTATCCAATCGGCGGACACAGGATTTCCTGAAATTAGACCCTCCCATATTCACTGGGTCAGATCCAAAAGCAGATCCACAGGATTTCGTGGACCAAATTTAAAGGGCTCTAGATGTTATACACGTGAATGGTGTAGAAACAGTTGAACTTGCGGCCTTTAGATTGAAAGGAGAAGCTATATTGTGGTATGAAGATTGGAAGAAATCTCGTGGTATTGGTGCAAATCCACCTAATTGGGAAGAATTTAAAGCGGCATTCCTTGATCACTAGCTTCCCTATGAGATTTAAAAGGCTCGTACAGATCAGTTCTTAAATCTCTGTCAAGGGAATATGAGTGTTAGGGAATATAGTTTGCAGTTTAATTCTTTTGTTCGATATGCTCCGAATGTAGTAGCCACAATGACCGACAAGGTCCATCGATATATGGACAGATTGGAACCATATTTGGTAAGGGACTGCACTATTGTTGCTTTGAACAGAGATATGGATATAGCGAGTATTCAGGCTTTCGCATAGAAAATGGAGGACCAAAGGCAAAGAAGAAGGGTACACGAATTTGAACGAGGGCAGTCAAAGAGGGCTAGACCTATGGGGCAGTCTATGGTGTCCCAAGGAGAATCTAGGCCTCAAATTTTTCCTAGACCGCCAAGACCATCATTTTCTTCCCCTACAGCAGGTACTTCATCCCAGTTCCGGGGGTTTAGAGGCAGCCGTTTTGGGTAGAGTAGTGGACTTTAAGGTTCACAGACCGCAGGATTTTCTCATCCTCCGTGTCAGCGTCGTGGAAGATATCATTGAGGTGAATGCCAGTCGGGGACAAATATTTGTTTTTGGTGTGGTACGACGGGGCATATAATGAGAGAATGCCCACAGAGGAGCACGGGTGGTATAGTACGACCTGTGGGATCAACTGTTGCATCATCATCATCGGTCCCTTCCGTAGGCCGAGGTATGCAGCATGCTGGTCGGGGTAGAGGTGCCAGAGGAGCAACTAGTTCCAGTGGAACCCAGAATCGCACCTATGCTCTAGTGGATTGGTAGAATTCGGAGGCTTCTCCTGATGTCGTCATAGGTACATTATCCATATTTTCATATAATGTATATGGATTGATTGACCTGAGTTCTACATTATCATATGTTACTCCGTTGATTGCTGCAAAATTTGAAAGAACACCAGAATTATTAATTAATTCAATTAAAGTATCTACACCCGTTGGTGAATATATCATTGCAAAAAAAGTATATCGTAATTGTGTGGTAACTATGTGTGGTCATGATACACTGGCTGATCTCATTGAATTAGACATGGTGGATTTTGATGTCATAATAGGTATGGATTGGTTGTCGTCTTGTTATGCCACGATGGATTGCCGGGCTAAGAAGGTACATTTTCATTTTCCACAAGAAAATGTTCTTGAATGGTAGGGTAATGTGGGGGCACCGAGAGGAAAATTTATTTCCTATCTGAAAGTAAGGAAAATGATTGCCAAGGGATACATATGTCACTTAGTATGAGTAAAAAATACTGAAGAGGAACCACTAACTCCTCAGTCGGTTCCAGTGGTCAATGAATTTCTCGATGTATTTTCTGACAATCTTCCAGGTTTACCTCCAGAATGGGAAGTAGATTTTTGCATTGATGTGATTCCAGGCACTCAGCCTATCTCTATTCCTCTGTATACAATGGCTCCAGTATAATTGCGTGTATTGAAGGAGCAATTGAAAGACTTGCTGGACAAGGGCTTCATCAGGCCTAGTATGTCCCCGTGGGGTGCACCGGTATTATTTGTACGGAAGAAAGACGACACATTGAGAATATGCATTGACTATCGACAATTGAATAAAGTAACGATCAAGAACAAATATCACCTCTTGAGAATTGATGATTTTTTTGATCAGTTACAGGGCGCCAAATGTTTTTCAAAGATTGACTTGAGATAGAGTTACCATCAAGTCAGAGTTAGAGAAACAGATATATCCAAGACAGCTTTTCGAACACGGTATGACCATTATGAATTTTTAGTTATGTCGTTTGGACTAACAAATGCACCAGCTGTTTTCATGGATTTGATGAATAGGGTGTTTAAGCCATTTCTAGACGTGTTCGTGACGGTGTTTATAGATGACATCTTGGTTTATTCAAAATCACAAGAGGACCATGCTAATCACTTACGACATGTGTTGCTAATACTTTGTGAGAGTAAGTTATATGTAAAGTTCTTTAAATGTGAATTTTGGTTAAAATCCATCGCATTCTTGGGTCACATTATGTCAGATGAAGGGATACGGGTTGATACACAAAAGATTGATGCGGTGAAAAATTGGCCAAGGCCTACGACGTCCACAGAAATTCGTAGCTTTTTTAGGTTGGCAGGTTATTACCGAATGTTTGTTGAAGGGTTTTCTTCTATTGTTGCACCTTTAACGAAGCTTACAGACAAGGCAGTCAAGTTTTAGTGGAATGATGCATGTGAGAAAAGTTTCCAAGAGCTGAAATATAAATTAACTTCCACACCCATATTAGTACTTCCGAAAGGTACCGAAGGGTATGCAGTCTATTGTGATGCGTCCAGAGTTGGCCTAGGATGTGTATTAATGCAACATGGTAATGTAATAGCATACACCTTACGACAGTTGCGGCCACACGAGAGAAATTATCCCACTCATGATCTTGAGTTCGCAGCCGTTGTATTTGTTTTAAAGATATGGCACTATTATTTGTATGGAGTTCATGTTGATATCTATACTGATCACAAAAGTTTGCAATATATCTTTAAGCAGAAAGAGTTGAATCTGAGGCAGTGGAGGTGGCTTGAGCTATTGAAAGATTATGATATTGATATCCTATATCATCCAGGAAAAGAAAATGTGGTAGCTGATGCATTGAGCCGCAAGGAAATAGGAGGCACTAGTGGCCAATTGACGGGGAAGCAAGACTTAGTTAAGGACCTACATCAATTAGACACCTTGGGGGTTCGTCTTCTTGAATCTCCAGATGAAGGGGTTATTATGCAAAATGCAGCAGAGTCTTCCCTAGTAGCCGAGGTGAAAGAGAAGCAGTTTGTGGATCCTATGTTATTGCAGCTAAAAGTGAATATACAACAGGGTTTGACAAAGGCATTCGATCTTACGCAGGAAGGAATACTTCAATGCCAAGGTAGATTATGTGTATCGGATGTAGACGAGCTGAGGAAACAAATTATGACGGAGGCCCATCATTCATAATATTCTATTCATCCAGGAGCTACCAAAATGTACCATGATTTGAAGAAAATATGTTGGTGGGGAAACATGAAGAAGAACATTGCAGAATTTATAGCTCAATGCCCGAATTGTTAACAAGTAAAGGTAGAGCATCAGAAACCAGGAGGTTACATGCAATGTATCAATCTTCCAGTCTGGAAATGGGACATGATTAATATGGATTTCATCACAGGTTTGCCTCATACACTGCGGAAATTTGATTCTATATGGGTCATAGTTGACAGGCTTACCAAATCAGTGCATTTCCTACCAGTCAAGACCACTTATACAACTGAAGATTATGCAAAGTTGTATGTTAAAGAGATAGTACAATTGCATGGTATTCCAATTTCTATCATATCAGACAGGGGAGCAAAATTTACCACACATTTTTGGAGATCTTTTCTTGGGTACATAAGTGAATCTGAGTATGGCTTTCCATCCTCAGACAGATGGACAAGCAGAACGTACTATCCAACCACTTGAAGATATGCTACGAGCATGCACGCTAGATTTTCAAGGCAGTTGGGATGATCATTTGCCTCTCATTGAATTTGCGTACAATAATAACTATCATTCAAGTATTAAAATGGCACCTTATGAAGCTTTATACCGAAAAATGTAGATCACCAATTGGATGGTTTGAAATGGGTGAAACTGCTTTACTTGGGCCAGATCTTGTTCATCAAGCTATGGAAAAAGTTAAAGTGATCCAACAGCGGCTACAAACGTCCCAAAGTCAACATAAGTCCTATGATAATGTTAGAAGAAGAGGGCTCGAATTCGCCATAGGTGATTGGGTATTCTTGAAGGTGTCACCGATGAAAGGGGTAATGCAATTTGGAAGGAAAGGAAATTGAGTCCCCGATATATAGGGCCATATGAAATTATCAGAAGATTTGGGCAAGTTGCGTATGAGTTGGCACTACCCCAATAACTCTCCACAGTGCATCCAGTGTTTCATGTCTCGATGCTTCGAAAGTGCATAGGGGATCTATCTCGTATTGTTCCCATTGAGGATGTCCAAGTTATGGAGGATCTTACTTATGAAGAGATACCCATTGCTATTCTAGGTCGACAGGTAAAGAGGTTAAGGAATAAAGACATAGCTTCTGTAAAGGTACTTTGGAGAAATCAACAAGTAGAAGAGATCACCTGGGAAGCCGAGGAAATGATGAAGACCAAGTACCCTCATTTGTTTCAAATGGAAGAGAAAGTTCAAGAGCAATAATAAGTAAGTATCTATGAGCATTATGTGTATATGTATATATGTGTTAATATAGAGATGCATTTGGCGTACATGAGACGATGTTATTAACATTCGATGAAGAATGTTTCTAAGGGGGGAAGAATGTAACACCCTGTACATTTCCGACCCTACTTGATAACGTTGAACTATGCTTACTTTAGTTTCGAGAGCCATAAGTACATATTTTGTATTGTTATTGTTGGAAAAGTTGATAGTGTGCTAGTACATGTGATGAGACCTTTGTAGGAGGAGTTTGTGAATTTTGGGTGTATGTTAGGAGTGATAAATGAGGCTTGAAGTACTTCCAAGCAAAGGATATTAAATATAAGAGGCAAGCTAAATAGTGGAACTTGAAGTATCTAACCAAATCCGCAAAGAAAAGTCGAAGGAAGTAAAAATATTAAAATGTTGGGCCAGGCGTGCCACATAGCGTGCCAGGCTGCTTTGGCCTAGATTTTCTTTGGCACAGGCAGCAAGGGGGAGCGCCCAGGGGTGTGCCAGGCCACTCCTGGCCACCTTTTCCAGAGCTGAAATTTTTCTAAGTCTCAGAGGCGCCCGGGAGCGTACCGGGGTGCTTTTTGCCAAATTTCTTCTACTACTATTAGTGTATACAGAGGACTCTTGGGTTATGGTATAATTATTACATCATAGTAGGTCTACTCTTGAGCAATTTTGGCATCCAAGTTGGGGTTAATTCTTCGTCACAAGTATTTTATCAAATTATGTTCAATTAAGCCATGAGTGGCAAGAATGTCTTATTGTTGTGAGATTGGGGCTACGAACATGGATTTAGTGAGTGAATATTGTTGTGACAGTTATGGAATTATTTAAACATTAGATATATGGTGGATCATACATGGAATTTGGTGGGCTAAGCTAACATGTGTTAATGAGATCAATTTGAGGCCCAAAATGAAGCCAAAATGCATAGCCCAAAGAGAAAATGACCCATTCTTCCCATTTGACCAAGTAAAACATGACATTTAATGCCAAGAAGTGGCTAAGGATGACTTGAGGGGTTATATAAAGGCAAAAAATCAGATTTTTATTCCAAAAATCACACATACCTTTCTAGACATTTTCTAAAAGATATTTCTCATATCTTCCAAACCCTAAGCCATTTTCTTTGGACACTTTGGACAAGATCATCACTTTGCTAGCTTGGGTAAGTGTTTATTCTTGTGATATAATATATTATATGCATGAGATATTGTGTAGATCATTATGGTTATGTTGGCAAGGTTGAATAGGGCATTTTTGCTTTTTGCTAAAAGATGTGTCATCTTTGTGATTTAAACTTGAAAGGAGACTTGGGGTTTTGATGAAAGTGCATGGTATGGATGAAATATCAACATGTATGGTGTGGTTATTTTCCTTGACTTTATAATTTTCTATGAGTGTAAAATGTGGAATTATTGTCGATATATTGTTATGAAGTGTATTGAGGTGACTTGATGGAGTAATTGTGATGTTGTGTTAATGGAGAAGTGTAAAGTATGAACTTGGTGTGACATTCTATTGGTGTATGATGTATTGGTCAATGTATGGAATGTTGTGGTATTGTTGGTATAACAATGCCATGAATTGTATTGTAACGGGGGAAAGGACGTTATAAGGAAATTATGTAACTCGTTGTCGTTTTATGCACTTGTAAGGTAGTTGGTTGTTAACGTAAGCTCCGTTATGTACTTGTATTGTAGAGTGAAACGTAAGTAAGGAGCTGGACTATTGTGTTCATATTTAGGATTGTATATTCATATTGGGAAGATAAGGTATGTAAGGTTACTCTTTTTGTATCCTTCTGCGGCACATAGTGTTCACATTGACATTGTACTTTTTGTCATTCCAAAATGTTCTAAGGTATCCCATTCCCTGTTATTAATTATTGTTACTCACATGTTCCTTGTTCATTGATCAAATTGTGATTCATATGTCTCATGTTCACTGACTAATGTTCCAAAGTTCCAATAATATATACGTACCAATGTATCAATCTCATAGAAGTAAAGATATGAAGTAATGTATAATTGTTTGATTGAGTAACATCCCAGGGGCAACATAAAAGCCTAGCATGGGTTATCACAGTCACATCCCAGGGGCGATATAAAAGCCTAGCATGGGTTATCACAACGACACCCCAGGGGCGGCAGATATGCCTAGCATGCGTTATTACAGTAACATCCCAGGGGCGATAGAAAAGCCTAGCATGGGTTAATCACATCCCAGGGGTTAAAATGCCTAGCATGGGTTAATCTCATCCCAGGGGCTACAGAAAAGCCCGATAAAGATGAATAAATGTAAAGGAAAAAGAAGTAAAGGATGTAATGTACATGGTTCCACATATGCGGACTGGTGGTTCATCTGCACTGACTATTCTCTTATACTTGATTTCATGAAAGTACTTATGTATCATACAGTTTCATATGAGCCTTACATACTCAGTACATTCTTTGTACTGACGTCCCTTGGGGGACTTACCTTACTTGCTGTAGGCACAGGTGCTAGTAGACCTCCACAGTAGGTTGCAGATCATTTACCGATCTTTGGTGAGCTCTAGTTGGTTCGGGTCTTTCCGAGTCACATCTGTATATTTCTTTTCGTACTGTAATGTTGTATAAAATTGGGACTTGTCCCGACTTGAGGATGGTTACGTATATGCATCTGTTAGAGGCTTTGTAGATGTATGTGGGAATATGAATGTAAGGGATGTATGTCCGTTTTGACTTGATAGCCCTAACAACCAAGTTTCGTATATAGCACATGTTTCCATGACTTCCGCTACTAGCATCCTGTATCTATACGTAATGGTGATGTTCCTTGATTGACATGCATATGAATGGACATGAGCAAAGATTGGTTCTCTCGGGCCTTATCTGCTTAGGGTACCAGTCCGCCCCATTGGAATTCGAGGCGTGACACTACCTGTACTCTTCTTTTGTTGAGTACAAAAAGTGTTCCAACGATTGAGATAAGACTTCAGATTCAGTTCGTGACCAGTAGCTTTCCGATCCAAGGGTGAGCACCTACCTTCAATCAACCATTGGATCTTCTCATTGATCATGTCCACTCCTTCGGACAATGACACTCCTTTATTATTTGTTTTTGAGATGATCAATTCAGACTTTGATTTTGTTTTATAATGTTCTTGTACGGTGACTTTCTGGTTCTTGGGATGATGTAATAGGTAGTTGTTTTCTGCATATTACTCTATTTATTGTTTGTATTGGTGATTTCATTATTCTTTGGTCAGGAATTGCTTAAAATTGTTGATTGTTCAGTTAAGAGATCGGGTTTGATGGTTCTCCTACCGGGGGATTAGTGTGGGTGTCACTCATGACCATTTGGGTCGTGATATAATTATTTAAGGAAAAAAGTAAAAAGAGGATTTTGTCCATAGTAGAGTCTTTTATTGAAGGAAAAAAAAAATACACTTCACACATAATTGATGGCTTTGCATGTCATGATTTTAGACATTCAAAGATCTATAAAGTAAATAGTGAAGCAAACAATGTGGTGATGATTTATTAAAGCATACATGTAATCCCACTAATGCAGCTTGTAACATTTTTAGTACTACTTAATAGTTGGACTTATATATACGTTATAATAAACTCCCAACCCTATATAAGTTGTTTACTTTTTTATTCTGGATTTTCTGAGATCTAACAACTGTAATTGAAGGCAGAAGCATGCACGAGACCACCATGCCACTAATCTTTATAGTAGTGATAATTAAATTAAGGCAACAGATGTGAAGACTATTATATTAAAATAAATAACAAGACCACATAACTAAAGAGCTTTTAAACTGCTATAAAAGACGTCTTGTGGAAGCTAATAATTGTAAATCTTGGCAACGGTAAATCAGAAGACAAATTAAGTTATACCTTTGAGTTTTCCAACTACTTCATTCGGTATCAACATGCTTTTTAAGTCCAAAGTTTCAATAAGAAATTTTTATCTGAAAAAGAAACACGAAAACTTATCAAAAGAAAATAATCTATTATAATTCATGCATAATATTTAAAGCTATTAACTAAAAGAAATAACGAAAGACAGGATGATGATAATAAATTAAAGAAGACGGCTTGAAAAAAAAAGAGCCAAGAAAACATTAGAAGTTGAAGACTCATTATGTATCATGTAAAGTTTGATCCAAAATGTTACTTAAATAGAATTATAAAAATTCTTTTTTATATTAGGTAAACTTCTAATTAATAAAATTCTAATTAATTAGAAGTATTAACAATTTTCTTTTCCTTTCATAGAGAGAGAATTTAATATAATAGTGATGTTTTTCAATTAGAAGTGTTTTATTGATTAATATTAATAGGACACTTATTAAAATTCATTGAAAATCAGGATTAGTTATGGTAATTTACCACAATTCGACACAAGTGTGGTTAGTTTGAAAGTTATTGCATGTAACACCCCGTACATTTCCGAACCTAATTGAGTGTCTTAGCATTTATGGAATTATTTAAACATGAGATGGGTGGTGTATTACACCTTATTTTTTGTGGGCTGAATTAACATGTGCTAATGGGCTCAATAAAGGCCCAATAATTGAGAAAAAGACATGGCCCAAAAATGGGAAAATGACTCATTCTTTCTTTGACAAAGTAAACACCTCAATGTTGACCATAGGGTGGCTAAGGATGACCATTAGGCACTATAAAAGGCAAAAAATCATATTTTTAATCAACAAAACACACATGTCTCATTTCTAGAATTTTCCACAACATTCTCTTCATCCAAACTCTAAGCAACTACACTTATTTGGACAAGATCACTCCTTTGAAAGCTTGGGTAAGTGTTTACTCTTATGGTTAATATATTATATGCTTAATATGGTGCATAAATCATGTTGGTTATGTTGGCAAAGAGTTTGACAATTCACTATGTGTAAAACTGTCTATTTTTGCAATCGAAAAAGGGTTTTGCCTTATGAACTTGAAAATGGACTTGTGGTCTTGAAGGAAGTGAAATTTATGGATTAAATATCAAAATTTAATATATTGTTATGTTCTTAACTTACTTTCTCTATGTGTATAACTTGTAGGAATTGTTGTTGCGAAATTGTGCATGGAATTGATGCCGTATTGAAAGGAAAATGTAGTTTTGATGATGTTCATGTGTGTTGTGAAACCATGACTTTTAGTTGGCATATAAGTTACCTAAAACATGTAAAGAGAAGCTTGTTCATGAACATGGACCATTTATTACAAAAAGGACCCAAAAGAGACCCATTTTGACTGAAACGGGCACCCGCCCTCGCAGACAAAGGCACCTGCGGGCGCAGGTGACTGCGCAAGTGACTCTAGACATTGCCAAGGGTCACCTGTGTCTTTACCTCAACCACCTGCAGGTGCAAGTGGCTTCGCAGGTCAGGCCAGAACCCCGTTTCGGTTGTTTTTGCATCTCTTTGACCCCCCAAAACCCCTATACCCTTCATGGATGCAATTATCAACTTATGATACCTTTTGAATGAATTTAAAGGAGTGTCCCAAAGGTATTTTAAATGGTATAAATTAAGGATTGTTGTTCATGTATTGTTGTGAAAGGCGTTGAGATGACTTGATGGAGTAATTGTGACATAGTGTTAATGAGAAAGTGTAAAGGATAAACTTGGTGTGAAATGTAATTAGTTTATGATGTTTTGGTCAATGTGTGGAATGTTATGGTATTGTTGGTATGGTTATGCAATAAATGGTATTGTAAGAGGGCGAAATGACGCTATATGGTAGTCACGTAATTCATTGTCGTCTTATGCACTTGTAATGTAGTTAGTTGTAAACGTGAGCTCTGTGATGTACTTGTGTTGTAGAGTAACCTGTAAGGAAGGAGATGGATTGTTGTATTCACATATAGGACTGTATATTCATATTGGGAAGATAAGTTATGCAAGGTTTCTCTTTCCATATCCTTCTGCAGCACATAGTGTTCGCATTGTCATTGTACTTGTTCCTTTCCGAAATGTTCTAAGGTATTTCATTTCAGGTTATCATCCATTGTTAGTCACATGTTCCTTATTCATTGATCAAATGTTACTCATGCGTTACATAGTTTGCGTACATTGTCAAAAGTTCCAATAATGTCATGTTCCAAAGTTCCAATAATGTTATGACTATCAACGTATCAATCTCTCAAAAGTAAAGAAATGAAGTAATGTATAGTTGTGGGTTGTAAGAGTACGGGTGGAAGATTTTGAGGCATAAGCCTTGCTCGAGCCGATCCCGAGGTTATTGGACAGGAGGCAGCTCTAGAGGCATAAGCCTAGCTCCGACCGAACCTAACAGGGGGCAGCTCTAGAGGTAAGAACCTAGCTCGAGCCGAACCTGATATATTTGTTTATGAGTGGCAGCTCTAAAGGTAAGAACCTAGCTCGGGCCGATCCCAATGGGTGGAAGCTCTAGAGGTATAAGCCTAGCTCAGGCCGATCCCAATATAACGTTATGTTATGTAAAGACCCACTGAGTAGTTGGGGCCCGGGTACGACATAGTACATGGGATGATGAATGAACAAAGAAGCAAAGAAAAAAATGAAAGCAATATACATGGTTCCAAACATACAGAATAATGGGTTATCCATATTGACTATTCTCTTGTATTTGAATTCATTAAAGTCTTATGTTTGATGCAGTTTCTTATAGCCTAACATACTCAGTACATTTTTCGTACTGACGTTCCTTGGGGGACTTACCTTACTTGCTGTAGGGATAGGTACTAGTAGACCTCCACATTAGGTTGTGGCCTATTTACTGATCATTAGTGAGCTCCAATTGGTTTGGGTCTTTTCGAGTTACGTGTATACATTTGTTTTGGTATTGTAAATATTGTATAAAGCGGGGACTTGTCCCGACTTTAGGTTGGTTATGTGTATGCATCTGTTAGAGGTTTTGTAGACGTACGTGGTGAGATGAATGAAAGAATGTATGTCCATTTTGACTTAGTGGCCCTAACGGCCAAGTTTCGTATATGTATATATCACATGTTTTCCATGAATTCCTCTATTGGCATCTTATATCTCTATGTGATGGTGATGTTTATTGAGTGATATGCGTAAGAGTGTACATGAATGAATATTAGTTCTCTCGGGCCTTAGCGATTTCGGGTGCCAGTCCGCCCCATTGGAATTCGAGGCGTGACAAAAGTGGTATCAGAGCAGGTCGTCCTAAGGGTGTCTACAAAGCCATGTCTGAGTAGAGTCTTGCTTATGGATGTGTTGCGTGCCACATTTATAAGTAGTAGGCTACGGGACATTTAGGAGTTGTTTCTTGTCTTCGTATCTTAGATCCTGCAGTAGAGCCAATGTGGTAAGGGGAATAGTATCTGACCATTGGGATTGGTTTTCTTATTTATAGTAAAATGCTGATTACAAGACAATATAGGGGAAAAGATGGGAAGGTAGAGATGCTTTCCGGAGAAGGAACTAGTAAATCACCACCTGACCAAGCTAGTCAGGGTGGGGCTAAAACTGAATTTGCATCACGGGCTTCTTCTACTTCTCCAGTTCCAGAAGAGCTGAGAAGGAGAGAAGACCCTGTCGAAAAACCTGTTAATGTTAATTCTACTGAGCAGAATATAAGGAATGCGGCGCACCTGTTGATTCAGATAGTTGTTGTACAAAATCAAGGACAGATTGGTCCAGCCTTTGCACAAAAGAGGGGTAGTCAAAGGCAAAGGAGAATGGCACAAGACTTTGAAAGAGGGCCGTCAAAGAGGGCTCGACCTATGGGACATTTCATGGCATCCCAAGGAGAATATAGGTCTCGGGTGTTTGACAGACCGCCTAGACCCTTATTTCCTCATTCTACAGTAAATGATCTACCTCAGTTTCGAGGGTTTAGAGGCAATCAGTTTGGGCAAAGAAGTGGGATTCAGGATTCATGGGAAGTGGGGTTTCAAGAAGAAGGAATTATGAGCCAATCAAGGTCTTCTCGTCAGCCGTGTCAGTGCTGCGAAAGGTTTCATTTAGGTGAATGCCGATTGGGGACAATTGTTTGCTTTTGGTGTGGTATGTCTGGGCACAAAATGAGAGAGTGTCCACAGAGGGGCACAGGTAGTACGGCGTGACCTATGGGATCAGCCGTTGCGTTATCATCATCAGGTGTACAGCCTATTGGGCATGGTAGAGGTGCTAGCGGAGCAGCTAGTTCTAGTAGAATTCAGAACCCTACCTATGCCTTAGCAGATTGACAGAATTCGGGGGCTTCTCCTGATGTAGACACAGGTACAGTATTCATATGTTTACATAAGTTATATGCATTGATTGACATGTATTCTACATGATCATATGTTACTCCATTGATTGCGGAAAAAAATATTTTTTTATGAAAGAACGCCAGAATTACTAGTTAAGCCATTTGAAGTATCTACACTTGTTGGTGAATTTACTATAGTGAAGAGAGTATATCGTAATTGTATAGTAACTGTTTGTGATCATGTTACATCGGCTGATCTTATTGAGTTAGAAATGGTGGACGTTGATGTTATAATGGGTATGGATTGGTTGGCTTCTTGTTATGCCACGATATATTGTCGAACTAAAAAAAATAAAATACATTGTCGTTTTCCCCAAAAGGATGATCTTGAAATCAAGGGTAATGTTGGAGCACTGAGAGGTAAATTTATTTTATATCTTAAGGCAAAGAAAATGATACCCAAAGGGGTACATATGTCACTTAGCAAGAGTGAAAGATACTGATGTAGAGCAACCAACTTTTCAATCGATTCCGGTGGTAAATGAAATTCTTGAGGCATTTCCTGCAGATCTTCCGGGTTTACCTCCAGAATAGGAAGTAGAGTTTGGTATTGATGTGATGCCATATGCTCAGTCTAGCTCTATTCCTCCATATAGAATGGCTCCAGCAGAATTTCGTGAATTGAAGGAGCAATTAAAAGACTTGTTGGATAAGGGATTCATAAGACCGTCCCCTTGGGGTGCACCAGTGTTAATTGTATGGAAGACAGATGGCACGTTGAGAATGTGTAATGATTATTGGCACTTGAATAAGGTGATAGTTAAGAATAAATATTCCCTCCCCAGAATCGATGATCTATTTGATCAGTTATAGGGTGCCAAATATTTCTCAAAGATTAACTTAAGATCGACTTATTATCAAGTAAGGGTTAGGGAAAAAGATATACCCACGACAGCTTTCCGAACACGGTATGGTCACATGAATGTCTAGTTATGTCATTTGTACTAACAGATGCACCAGCTATGTTTATGGATTTGATAAATAGGGTGTTCAAGCCATTTCTAGACGTGTTCGTGACCGTGTTTGGAGATGATATTTTGGTTTACTTAATATCACAAGAGAACCATGCTAAACATTTATGGCAGGTATTACAGATTCTTCGTGATCGTAAGATATATGCAGAGTTCTCTAAATGTGAGTTTGGTTAAATTTCATAGCATTCTTGGGTCACATTGTATAGGATGAAGGACTTAGGGTTGATAGACAAAAGATAGAAGCGGTGAAAACAAATTGGCTAAGGCCTACGACTCTTACAGAGATTCATAGTTTTCTTGGATTGGTTGGTTATTGTAGGAACTTTGTTGAAGGATTTTCTTCTATCTCTGCACCCTTACAAAGCTAACACACAAGGTAATCAAGTTTCAGTGGAATGATGTATGTGAGAAGAGTTTCCATGAGCTGAAAGATAAATTGACTTCTACACCTGTATTAGTACTTCCCGAAGGTACAGAAAGGTATGCGGTATATTGTGATGCTTTAGGAGTCGACTTAGGATGTTTATAGATGTAACACGGGAATATGATAGAGTATGCTTCACGACAGTTGCAACCACATGAGAAAAATTATCTCACACATGATCTTGAGTTAGCAGTCGTGATATTTGCTTTAGAAATATGGTGCCACTATTGGTATGGGGTTCACGTTGAGATATATACTGATTATGAAAGTTTGTAGTATATTTTTACGCAAAAGGACCCGCACTAAAGGCAGCAAAGGTGGATGGAATTCCTAAAAGATGATGATAGTGATATCCTATACCATTCGGGAAAAGTAAACATGATAGCCGATGCATTAAGTAAAGCAATAGGAAGAACTAATAGCTAGTGGACGGAAAAGCAAGATATAATTAAGGACCTACATCAACTATCTAGCTTGGGAGTTCGTCTTCTTGAAACTCCAGATGAAAGAATTATAGTGTAAAATGCGACGAAGTCTTCACTTGTAGTTGAAGTGAAGGAAAAGAAATAAGTAAATCCTATTTTATTTCAGTTGAGAAAGAATTTGAGCTTACGCAACGGGGAGTACTTCAATGCAAAGGTAGATTTTGTGTACCGGATATAGATGAGCTACGGAAATGAATTATGACAGAAGCACATCATTCACGGTATTCTATCCATTTGGGAGCAACCAAAATGTACCATGGTTTGAAAGAGATGTATTGTTAAGTTTACATGAAAAGAACATTGCAGAATTTGCATCTCCATATCCAAGCTGTCAATAAGTAAAACTAGGGCATCAAACATCTAGAGGTTATATGTAATGTATAAATCTTCCAGGCTGGAATTGGGATATGTTTAATATGTATTTCATCACAAGTTTGCCCCGTACACTCTGAAAATTTGATCCTATGTGGGTATTAGTTTATAGACTCACCAAGTCAGCGCATTTCTTACTAGTCAGGACCACTTAGACAGCTGAAGATTATGCAAAGTTGTATGTTAAAGAGATAGTACGATTACATGGGATTCCGATTTCTATTATATCAGACATGGGAGCTCCATTTACTGCATACTTTTGGAAATCTTTTCAGAAGAGTTTGGGAAACAGATGGACAAGCAGAACGTACCATCCAAACACTTGAAGATATGCTACGAGCTTGCGCATTGGAATTTAAAAGTAGTTGGGATGATCATTGACCTCATATTAAATTTGCCTTCAAGTATCAAGAGGGCCCCTTACGAAGCCTTATAAGGGGAGAAAGTGTAGATTACCAAGTAGATGGTTTGAAGTAGGTGAGAATGCTTTACTCAGGCCAAATCTTGTTCATCTAGCTATAGAGAAATTTAAGATGATACAACAGCGGATACAAACATCCCAAAGTCAACACAAGTCATATGCCGATATTAGAAGAAGGGAATTGGAATTTTCCATAGGTGATTGGGTAGTTTTGACAGTGTCACCAATGAAAGGGGTAATGAGATTTGGAAAGAAATGAAAGTTGGCTCTATATAACGTGCCATATGAACTTGTGAGCAAGTTGCGTATGAATTAGCATTACCCCAAGAACTCTCCACAGTTCATCCAATATAGTGTATAGGGGAACCATTGCTCCCATTAAAGATGTACAAGTTATGGAGGATTTCACCTATAAAAAAGACACCTATTCTTACTCTAGATTGACAAGTGATAAGGTTAAGAAATAAAGAATTAGCTTCCATAAAAGTACTTTGGAGGAATTAGCAAGTAGAAGAAATCACATGGGAAGCTGAAGAAATGATAAAGTCTAAATACCCTCATTTTTTTCAAATGGGAGAGAAAGTTCAAGATGCAAGATTGGAGCAATAACAAGTAAGTATTTACAATCATTATGTATATAATAACATGACGTATGATCCTAGACTTGAATTTGTTTATAATGGATAATGTCACTAACTTTCGAGGACGAATGTTTCTAAAGGGGGGAAGGATGTAACACCCCGTACATTTCTGAACCTAATTGAGTGTCGTATAATTTATGGAATTATTTAAGCATGAGATGGGTGGTGTATTACACGTTAATTTTTGTGGTCTGAATTAACATGTGCTAATGGGCTCAATAAAGGCCCAATAATTGAGAAAAAGACATGGCCCAAAAATGCGAAAATGACCCATTCTTTCTTTGACCAAGTAAACACCTCAATGTTGACCAAAGGGTGGCTAAGGATGACCATGAGTCACTATAAAATGCAATAAATCATATTTTTAATCAACAAAACACACATGTCTCATTTCTAGAATTTCCCACAACATTCTCTTCATCCAAACCCTAAGCAACTACACTTCTTTGGACAAGATCATCATTTTCAAGCTTGGGTAAGTGTTTAATCTTATGGATTAATATATTATATGCATGGGAGAGTATGTAGATCATGATGGTTATGTCTAAAAGTGTAAGTAATGCACTTTTTCTTTTTGTTACAATATGTGTCATCTATGTGATTTAAACTTGAAAGGAGACTTGAGGTTTTGATGACAGTGAATGCTGTCAATGAAATATCAACATGTATAGTGTGGTTATGTTCTTGACTTGTTATTTTTCTATGAGTGCAAATTGTGGGATTATTGTCGATATGTTGTTATGAAGTGTATTGAGGTGACTTGATGGAATAATTGTGACATCATTTTAATGAGGAAGCGTAAAGGATGAAATTGGTACGAAATGTTATTGGTTTATGATGTCTTGTTCAATGTATGGAATGTTGTGGTATTTTTGGTATGACAATGCCGTGAATTGTATTGTAAAGGGGGAAATGACGTTATAAGGCAATTATGTAACTCGTTGTCGTTTTATGCACTTGTAAGGTATTTGGTTGTTAACGTAAGCTTCGTTATGTACTTGTGTTGTAGAGTAAAACCTAAGAAAGCAGCTGGACTATGGTGTTCACATATAGGATTGTATATTCATATTAGAAAGATAAGGTATGTAAGGTTACTCTTTCCGTATCCTTCTGCAACACATAGTGTTCATATTTTCATTGTACTTGTTCCATTCCGAAATGTTCTAAGGTATCCCATTTCTGATTATCAATTATTATTAATCACGTGCTCCTTACTCATTGATCAATTTTAATTCACATGTATCATGTTCAGTGACTAATGTTTCAAAGTTCCCATTGTTCCAATAATGTACAATCACCAATGTATCAATCTCATAGAAGTAAAGATATGAAGTAATGTATAATTGTTTGGTTTAGTAACATTCCGAGGGAGATATAAAAGCCTAGCATGGGTTACCACAGTAACATCCCAGGGGCAACAGAAAAGGCTAGCATGGGTTAATCACACCCCAGGGGTTAAAATACCTAGCATTGGTTAATCTCATCCCAGGGGCAATAGAAAAGCCTAGCATGGGTAGAACGATAAAGATGAATAAATGTTTAGGTAAAAGAAGTAAAGGACGTAATGTACATGGTTCCACATATGCAGACCGGTGGTTTATCTACACTGATTATTCTCTTATATTTGATATCATGAAAGTACTTATATATCATGCAGTTTCATATGAGCCTTACATACTTAGTACATTCTTCATACTGACGTCCCTTGGGGGACTTACCTTACTTGCTACAGGTATAGGTGCTAGTAGACCTCCACAGTAGGTTTCGGATCATTTGATGACCTTTGGTGAGCTCCAGTTGGTTCGGGGCTTTTCGAGTCACATGTGTATATTTGCTTTGGTACTATAATGTTGTATAAAGCGGGGACTTATCCCAACTATAGTTTGGTTATGTACATGTATCTTTTAAAGGATTTGTAGACGTAGGTGGGAATATGAATGTAAGGGATGTATATCCACTTTGACTTGATGGCCCTAACGACCAAGTTTCTTATACGTATATATCACATGTTTCCATGACTTCTGCTATTGGTCTCCTATACCTCTATATGTGATGGTGATGTTTCTTGAATGACATTCATATGATTGGACATGGATGAATATTGGTTCTATCGGGCCTTATCGGCTTCGGGTGCCAGTCGCCCCCCGTTGGAATTCGAGGCATGACAAAAGTGGTATCAGAGCAGGTTGTCTTAAGGGTGTCTACAAAGCCGTGTTTGAGTAGAGTCTTGCTTATGGATGTGTTGTGCACCAAATTTATAAGTAGGAGGCTACGGGACATTTAGGAGTTGTTTCTTTTCTTCATATCTAGATCGTGCAATAGACCCAATATTGTAGTGGAACCATATCTAACCATTGGAATTGGTTTTATTTGTCATAGTACATTACCGATTACAAGATGAGGTAGGGGTAAAGGTAAGTAGGTAGATGTGCTTTCCGGAGAAGAAATGAGTAAATCACCACTTGACCAAGCTAGTCAAGGTGGTGCTGAACAGGAGTTTGCATCACGGGCTCCTTCTACCCTTTCATTTCCGGAAGAACCAAGAGATAGAGAAGTACCCGCAAAACTGCCTATGAATGCCACTGACCAGGATTTAAGAAATGTAGTGCATATGTTGACTTAACTTGTTGCGCCACAAACTCAGGGACGATCTGGTCTAACGAAAAGTGAGGATGACGCAGCTAGAGTAGCTAGTCGACAAACAATGGATTTTCTAAAATTAGACCCTCCCATATTCATTGGGTCAGATCCGAAAGCAGATCCACAGGATTTCGTGGACCAAATTCAAAGGGCTCTAGATGTTATACACGTGACTGCTGTAGAAACATTTGAACTAGAGGCCTAAAGATTGAAAGGAGAAGCTATATTGTGGTATGAAGATTGGAAGAAAACTCGTGGTATCGGTGCAAATCCACCTAGTTGGGAAGAATTTAAAATGGCATTCCTTGATCACTATCCTCCCTATGAGATCCGAGAGGCTTGTGCGGATCAGTTCTTGAATCTCCATCAAGGGAATCTGAGTGTTAGAGAATATAGTCTGCAGATTAATTCTTTGGCCCAATTTGCTCCGAATGTAGTGGCCATAATGACAGACAGAGTCCATCGATATGTGGACAGATTGAAGCTATATTTGGTAAGGGACTGCACTATTGCTACTTTGAACAGAGATATGGATGTTGCTAGAATTTAAGCTTTCGCACAGAAGATGGAGGACCAAAGGTAAAGAAGAAGAGTACACAAATTTGAACGAGGTCCGCCAAAGAGGTATAGATCTATGAGACAGTATATGGTGTCCCAAGGAGATTCTAGGCCTCGAATTTTTCCTACACCGCCTAGATAATCATTATTTTCCCCTACATTAGGTACTTCATCCCACTTCCAGGGATTTAGAGGCAGTTATTTTGGGCAGAGTAGTGGGATACAAGGGTCATTAACAATAGGATTTTCTAGTCCTCTGTGTCAGCGCTACGGATGGTATCATTTAGGTGAATGCCGGTTGGGGACAAATGTTTGTTTTTGGTGCGGTACGTCAGGGCATATAATGAGAGAATGCCCACAAAGGGGCGTAGGTGGTATAGCACTACCGACGGGATCAACTGTTGCATCATCATCATCGGTTCCTTTCCTAGGCAGAGGTGTACAGCCTACGGGTCGTGGTAGAGGTTCTAGAGGAGCAGCTAGTTAAAGTGGAACCCAGAATCACACCTACGCTTTAGTGGACCGGCAGATTTCGGAGGCTTCTCCTGATGTCTTCACAGGTACATTATCCATATTTTTGTATAATGTATATGCATTGATTGACCTGGGTTCTACATTTTCATATGTTACTCCGTTGATTACTGCAAAATTTGAAAGAACACCAGAATTATTAATTAAGTCAATTGAAGTATCTACACCCGTTGGTGAATATATTGTTGCAAAAAGAGTATATCGTAATTGTGTGGTAACTGTGTGTGGTCATGATACACTGACTGATCTTATTGAACTAGACATGGTGGATTTTGATGTCATATTGGGTATGGATTTGTTGCCTTTTTGTTATGCCACGATGGATTGTCGGGCTAAGAAAGTACATTTTCATTTTCCACAAACGAATGTGCTGGAATGGACGGGTAATATGGGGGCACCGAGAGGTAAAGTTATTTCCTACCGTAAAGCAAGGAAAATGATAGCCAAGGGGTACCTATGTCACTTAATCCGAGTGAAAGATACTGATGTGGAATTACTAACTCCTCAGTCGATTCCAGTGGTCAATGAATTTCTTGATGTATTTCCTGACGATCTTCCAGGTTTACCTCCAGAAAGGGAAGTAGTATTTGGCATTGATGGGATTCCAGGCACTCAACCTATCTCTATTCCTCCGTATCGAATGGCTCCAGCAGAATTGCGCGAAATGAAGGAGCAATTAAAAGACTTGCTAGACAAGGGCTTCATCAGGACTAGTATGTCCACGTGGGGTGCACCAGTATTATTTGTATGGAAGAAAGATGGCACATTGAGGATGTGGATTGACTATCAGCAATTGAATAAAGTAACGATCAAGAACAAATATCCCTTCCCCAGAGTTGACGATTTGTTTGATCTGTTATAGTGTGCTAAATGTTTTTCAAAGATTGACTTGAGATCGGGCTACCATCAAGTCAGAGTTAGAGAAAAGGATATACCCAAGACAGCTTTTCGAACATGGTATGGCCATTATAAATTTTTAGTTATGTCATTTGGACTAACAAATGCACCAGCTGTTTTCATGGATCTGATGAATAGGGTGTTTAAGCCATTTCTAGACGTGTTCATGACGATGTTTATAGATGACATCCTGGTTTATTCGAGATCATAAGAGGACCATGCCAATCACTTACAACAGGTGTTACAGATTCTCCGAGATCGTAAGTTGTATGCTAAGCTCTCTAAATGTGACTTTTGGTTGAAATCCATAGCATTATTGTGTCACATTATGTCAGATGAAGGAATTCAGGTTGATACACAAAATATTGAGGCGGTGAAAAACTGGCCAAGGCCTACGACGCCTACGAAAATTCATAGCTTCCTTGGGTTGGCAGGTTATTATCGAAGATTTGTTAAAGGGTTTTCTTCCATTGCTGCACCTTTAACGAAGCTCACACACAAGGAAATAAAGTTTCAGTGGAATGATGCATGTGAGAAAAGTTTCCAAGAGCTGAAAGATAAATTAACTTCCATACCCGTATTAGTACTTTCGGAAGGCACAGAGGGGTATGCAGTATATCGTGATGAGTGCAGAGTTGGCCTAGGATGTGTATTGATGTAACACGGTAATTTCATAGCATATACCTCACGACAGTTGCGGCCACATGAGAGAAACTATCCCACACATGATCTTGAGTTAACAGCTGTGGTATTTTCTTTAAAGATATGGCGCCATTATTTGTATGGATTTCATGTTGACATCTATACTAATCACAAAAGTTTGCAATATGTCTTTAAGCAGAAGGATTTAAATCTGAGGTAGCGGAGGTGGCTGGAGCTATAAAACACTATGCTATTAATATCCTATATCATCTAGGAAACGCGAATGTGGTGGCCGATGCATTATGCCACAAAGCAGTAGGAAGCACTAGTGGCCAGTTGACGGAAAGGTAAGACCTAGTCAAAGAGTTACATCAATTAGCTAGCTTGGGAGCACGCCTTCTTGAATCTGCAGATGAAGGGGTTATTGTGCAAAATGCAGCAGAATCTTCATTAGTAGCTGAGGTTAAAGAGAAAAATTATGTAGATCCTAGTTATTGCAGCTGAAAGAAAATGTACAACAGGGTCTAACAAAGGCATTTGATCTTACGCAAGAAGGAGTACTTCAATGCCAAGGTAGATTTTGTGTATCGAATGTAGATGAGCTGAGGAGATGAATTATGACAGAGGCGCATCATTCACGATATTCTATTCATCCGGGAGCTACCAAAATGTACCATGGTTTGAAGGAAATGTATTGGTAGGGAAACATGAAGAAGAACATTGCAGAATTTATAGATCAATGCCCGAATTATCAACAAATAAAGGTAGAGCATCAGAAATAGGGAGGTTACATGCAATCTATCAATCTTCCAGTCTGGAAATGGGATATGATTAACATGGATTTCATCACAGGTTTGTATCGTACACTGCGGAAAGTTGATTATATATGGGTCATAATTGACAGGATTACCAAATCAACTCATTTTCTACCAGTTAAGACCACATATACAGCATAGGAGCATGCAAGGTTGTATGTTAAGGAGATAGTACAATTGCATGGGATTCCAATTTCAATCATATCAGACAGAGGAGCACAATTTACCGCTCATTTTTGAAGATCTTTTCAGAAGAATTTTCGTACACAAGTGAATTTGAGTACGACTTTCCATCCTCAGACAGATGGACAAGCAGAACGTACTATCCAAACACTTGAAGATATGCTACGAGCGCGCACGTTAGATTTTCAAGGCAGTTGGGATGATCATTTGCCTCTTATTGAATTTGCTTACAACAATAGCTATCATTCAAGTATTAAAATGGCACCTTATGAAGCTTTATACGGAAGGAAGTGTAGATCCCCAATCGGATGGTTTGAAGCAGGTGAAACTGCTTTACTTGGGACAGATCTTGTTCATCAAGCTATGGAGAAAGTTAAAGTGATCCAAAAACGGCTGCAAATGGCCCAAAGTCAACACAAGTCCTATGCTGATGTTAGAAGAAGAGGGCTTGAATTCGCCATAGGCGATTGGGTATTCTTGAAGGTTTCACTGATGAAAGGGGTAATGCGATTTGGAAAGAAAGGGAAGTTGAGTTCCCGATATATAGGGCCATATGAACTTATCAGAAGATTTGAGCAAGTTGGGTATGAGTTGGCACTACCCCAAGAACTCTCCACAGTGCATCCCGTGTTTCATGTTTCGATGCTTCAAAAGTGCATAGGAGATCCATCTCGTATTGCTCCCATTGAAGATGTAAAAGTTACAGAAGATCTCACTTATGAAAAGATACCTATTGCTATTCCAAAGCGACTAGAAAAGAGGTTGAGGAATAAAGACATAGCTTCCGTAAAGGTACTTTGGAGAAATCAACAAGTAGAGGAGATCACATAGGAAGCCGAGGAAATGATGAAGTCCAAGTACCCTCTTCTGTTTCAAATGGAAGAGAAAGTTCAAGATGCGGGATCGAAGCAATAACAAGTAAGTATCTATGAGCATTATGTGTATATGTATATATATGCTAATATAGAGATGCATTTGTTGTAATTGAAATAATGTTGTTAACATTCGAGGACGAATGTTTCTAAGGGGGGAGGAATATAACACCCCGTACATTTCCAACCCTACTTGACAACTTTGAACCATGCTTACCTTAGTTTCGAGAACATATTTTGTATTGTTATTGATGGAAGATTTGATGGTGTGCTACTACATGTGATGAGACCCTTGTAGGAGGAGTTTGTGACTTTTGGGTGAATTTTCGGAGTGATAAATGAGGCTTAAAGGACTTCCAAGCAAAGGATATTAAAGATAAGAGGCAATCTAAAGAGTGGAACTTGAAGTATCTAACCAAATCCGCAAAGAAAAGTCGAAGGAAGTAAAAAAATCAAAATTTTGGGCCAGTCGCACCACAGGGCGTGCCAGGCCGCTTTGGCCTAAATTTTGTTGGGCACATGCAGCAAGGGGTAGCGTCAGGCAGCGTGCTAGGCCTCCCCTGCACACCTTTCAAATGCTGAAAATTTTCTAAGTCCCTAGGGCTCCCGGGAGCGTGCCGGGGTGCTTTTTGCCAAATTTCTTCTACGATTATTAGTCTATAAAGAGGAATCTTGGGTTATGGTATCATTATTCCATTGTAGTAGGGCTACTATTGAGAAAGTTTGGCATCTGAGTTGGGTTTAATTCATCTTCACAAGTATTTTATCACATTATGTTCAATTAAGCCATGAGTGGCTAGAATGTCTTATTTTTTTGAGACTGAGGCTACGAACATGAATTTCGTGAGTGATATTGTCGTGACATTTATGGAATTATTTAAACATGAGATATATGGTGGATCATACATTGAATTTGGTGGGCTAATCTAACATGTGTTAATAGGCTAAATTTGAGGCCCAAAGTGAAGCCAAAATGCATGGCCCAAAGAGCAAATGACCCATTCTTCCAATTTGACCAAGTAAACATAGCATTTCATGCCAAGAATTGGCTAAGGATGAATTGATGGGCTATATAAACGTAAAAATCAGATTTTTATTCAAAAAATCACACATGCCTTTCTAGACATTTTCTAAAAGATATTTCTCATATCTTCCGAACCCTAAACCATTTTCTTTGGACAAGATCATCATTTTTCAAGTTTGGGTAAGTGTTTAATATTATGGATTAATATATTATATGCATGGGAGAGTATGTAGATCATGATGGTTATGTCTAAAAGTGTAAGTAATGCACTTTTGCTTTTTGTTAAAAGGTGTGTCATCTATGTGATATAAACTTGAAAGGAGACTTGAGGTTTTGATGAAAGTGAATGGTGTGAATGAAATATCAACATGTATGGTGTGGTTATGTTCCTTGACTTGTTATTTTTCTATGAGTGTGAATTGTGGGATTGTTGTCGATATGTTGTTATGAAGTGTATTGAGGTTACTTGATGAGTAATTGTGACATCATGTTAATGAGGAAGCGTAAAGGATGAAGTTGGTGCGAAATGCTATTGGTTTATGATGTCTTGGTCTATGTATGGAATGTTGTGGTATTGTTATTATGACAATTTCGTGAATTGTATTGTAAAGGGGGAAATGATGTTATAAGGCAATCATGTAACTCGTTGTCGTTTTATGCACTTGTAAGGTAGTTGGTTGTTAACGTAAGCTCCGTTATGTACTTGTGTTGTAGAGTGAAACGTAAGGGAGGAGCTGGACTATTGTGTTCATATATAGGATTGTATATTAATATTGGGATGATAAGGTATGTAAGGTTACTCTTTCCGTATCCTTCTGTAGTGCATAGTGTTCACATTGCCATTGTACTTGTTCCATTCTGAAATGTTCTAAGGTATCCCATTTTCGGTTATCAATTATTATTAATCACATGTTCCTTACTCATTGATCAATTGTAATTCACATGTCTCATGTTCAGTGACTAATATTTCAAAGTTCCCATTGTTCCAATAATGTACAATCACCAATGTATCATTCTCATAGAAGTAAAGATATGAAATAATGTATAATTGTTTGGTTGAGTAACATCCCAGGGGTGATATAAAAGCCTAGCATGGGGTACCACAGTAACATCCCAGGGGCGGCAGAAAAGGCTAACATGGGTTAATCACATCCCAGGGGTTAAAATACCCAGCATGGGTTAATCTCATCCCAGGGGCGACAGAAAAGCCTAGAATGGGTAGAACGATAAAGATGAATAAATGTATAGGTAAAAGAAGTAAAAGACGTAATGTACATGGTTCCACATATGCAGGCCGGTGGTTTATCTGCCCTGATTATTCTCTTAAATTTGATTTCATGGAAGTACTTATATATTATGCAGTTTTATATGAGCCTTACATACTTAGTACATTCTTTGTACTGACGTCCCTTGGGGTACTTACCTTACTTGCTGCAGGCATAGGTGCTAGTAGACCTCCACAGTAGGTTGCAGATCATTTGCCGACCTTTGGTGAGCTTCAGTTGGTTTGGGGCTTTTCGAGTCACATATGTATATTTGTTTTTGTACTGTAATGTTGTATAAAGCGAGGACTTGTACCAACTGTAGGTTGGTTATGTACATGTATATTTTAGAGGATTTGTCGACGTAGGTAGGACTATGAATGTAAGGGAGGTATGTCCACTTTGACTTGATGGCCCTAACGGCCAAGTTTCTTATACATATATATCACATGTTTCCATGACTTCTGCTATTGGTATCTTATACCTCTATACGTGATGGTGATGTTTCTTGAATGATATGCATATGAATGGACATGGATGAAGATTGGTTCTCTTGGGCCATATCAACTTCGGGTACAAGTCTGCCCCGTTGGAATTCGAGGCATGACAAAAGTGGTATTAGAGCACGTTGTCCTAAGGGTGTCTACAAAGCCGTGTTTGAGTAGAGTCTTGCTTATGGATGCATTGTGCACCACATTTATAAGTAGGAGGATACGGGAGATTTTGCAGTTGTTTGTTTTCTTCATATCTAGATCATGCAATAGAGCCAATATTGTAGTGGAACCATATCTAACCATTGGAATTGGTTTTCTTTGTTATAGTAAAATGTCGATTACAAGATGAGGTAAGGGTAAAGGTAAGCTGGTAGATATGCTTGCCGGAGAAGGAATGAGTAAATCACCACTTGACCAAGCTAGTCAAGGTTGCGCTGAACAGGAGTTTGCTTCACGGGCTCCTTCTACCCTTCTATTTTTGGAAGAGCCAAGAGGTAGAGAAGTACCCGCAGAACCGCCTATGAATGCCACTGACCAGGATTTAAGAAATGCAGTGCATATGTTGACTCAACTAGTTCGGGACAAACTCAGGGCTGAGCTGGTCTAATGACAAGTGAGGATGATGCGACTAGAGTAGCTAGTCAGCGGACACAGGATTTTCTAAAATTAGACCCTCCCATATTCACTGGGTCAGATCCTAAAGCAGATCCACAGGATTTCATGGACCAAATTCAAAGGGCTCTAGATGTTATGCACATGGCTGGTATAGAAACAGTTGAACTTGCGGCCTATAGATTGAAAGGAGAAGCTATATTGTGGTATGAAGATTGGAAGAAATCTCGTGTTATCGGTGCAAGTCCATCTAGTTAGGAAGAATTTAAAATGGACTTCCTTGATCACTATCTTCCCTATGAGATTCGAGAGCCTCGTGCGGATCAGTTCTTAAATCTATGTCAAGGGAATCTGAGTGTTAGAGAATATAGTCTGCAGTTTAATTTTTTGTCCCGATATGCTCCGAATGTAGTGGCCACAATGACAGATATAGTCCATCGATATGTGGACAGATTGGAGCCATATTTGGTAAGGGACTGCACTATTGCTACTTTGAACAGAGATATGGATATAGCTAGAATTCAGGCTTTTTCACAGAAGATGGAGGACCAAAGGCAAAGAAGAAGAGTACACGAATTTGAACGATGGCCGTAAAAGAGGGATAGACCTATGGGATAGTCTATGGTGTCCCAAGGAGAATCTAGGCCTCAAAACTTTCCTAGACCGCCTAGACCATCATTATCTTCCCCTACAGTAGGTACTTTATCCCACTTCCGGGGATTTAGAGGCAGTTATTTTGGGCAGAGTAGTGGGATACAAGGGTCACAGACAATAGGATTTTCTCGTCATCCGTGTCAGCTCTGCGAAAGGTATCATTTAGGTGAATGTTGATTGGGGACAAATGTTTGTTTTTTGTGTGGTGCGTCAGGGCATATGATGAGAGAATGCCCACAAAGTGGCGCAGATGGTATTGTATGACCGTCGGGATCAACTGTTGCATCATCATCATCGGTTCCTTCCCTAGGCAGAGGTGTACAGCCTGCGGGTCATGGTAGAGGTGCTAGAGGAGCAGCCAGTTCAAGTGGAACCCAGAATCGTACCTAAGCTTTAGAGGACCGGCAGAACTCGGAGGCTTCTCCTGATGTCGTCACAGGTACATTATCCATATTTTCATATAATGTATATGAATTGATTGACCCAAGTTATACATTGTCATATGTTACTCAGTTGATTACTGCAAAATTTGAAAGAACACCAAAATTATTAATTAAGTCAATTGAAGTATCTACACCCGTTGGTGAATATATTGTTGCAAAAAGAGTATATCATAATTGTGTGGTAACTGTGTGTGGTCATGATACACTGGCTAATTTTATTGAACTGGACATAGTGGATATTGATGTCATAATGGGTATGGATTGGTTGGCTTCTTGTTATGCCACGATGGATTGCCGGGCTAAGAAAGTACATTTTCATTTTCCACAAACGAATGTGCTGGAATGGACGGGTAATGTGGGGGTACCGAGAGGTAAATTTATTTCCTACCTTAAAGCAAGGAAAATGATAGCCAAGGGGTACCTATGTCACTTAGTACGAGTGAAAGATACTGATGTGGAACCACAAACTCCTCAGTCGATTCCAGTGGTCAATGAATTTCTCGATGTATTTCTTGATGATCTTCCAGGTTTATCTCCAGAACGAAAAGTAGAGTATGGCATTGATATGATTCTAGTCACTCAACCTATCTCTATTCCCTCGTATCGAATGGCTCCAGTAGAATTGCATGAATTAAAGGAGCAATTAAAAGACTTTCTGGACAAGGGCTTCATCAGGCCTAGTATGTCCCAGTGGGGTGCACCAGTATTATTTGTATGGAAGAAAGATAGCACATTGAGGATGTGTATTAACTATCAGCAATTGAATAAAGTAACAAACAAGAATAAATATCTCCTCCCCAGAATTGACGATTTGTTTGATCAGTTATAGTGTGCTAAATGTTTTTCAAAGATTGACTTGAGATCGGGCTACCCTCAAGTCAGAGTTAGAGAAAAGGATATACCCAAGACAGCTTTCCGAACATGGTATGGCCATTATAAACTTTTAGTTATGTCGTTTGGACTAACAAATGCACCATCTGTTTTCATGGATCTAATGAATAGGGTGTTTAAGCCATTTCTAGACGTGTTCGTGATGATGTTTATAGATGACATCCTGGTTTAATCGAGATCACAAGAGGACCATGCCAATCACTTACAGCAGGTGTTACAGATTCTTCGGGATCGTAAGTTGTATGCCAAGTTCTCTAAATGTGACTTTTGGTTGAAATCCATAGCATTATTGGGTCACATTGTGTCAGATGAAGGAATTCAGGTTGATACACAAAAGATTGAAGCGGTGAAAAACTGGCCAAGGCCTACGACGCCTACGGAAATTTGTAGCTTCCTTGGGTTGGCAGGTTATTATCGAAGATTGGTTGAAGGGTTTTCTTCCATTGCTGCACCTTTAACGAAGCTCACACACGAGGAAATCAAGTTTCAGTGGAATGATGCATGTGAGAAAAGTTTCCAAGAGCTGAAAGATAAATTAACTTCCACACCCGTATTAGTACTTTTGGAAGGCACAGAGGGGTATGCAATATATTGTGATGAGTCCGTAGTTGGCCTAGGATGTGTATTGATGTAACACGGTAATGTCATAGCATATGCCTCACGACAGTTGCGGCCACATGAGAGAAACTATCCCACACATGATCTTGAGTTAGCAGCTGTAGTATTTGCTTTAAAGATATGGCGCCATTATTTGTATGGAGTTCATGTTGACATCTATACTGATCACAAAAGTTTGCAATATATCTTTAAGCAGAAGGATTTAAATATGAGGCAGCGGAGGTGGCTGGAGCTATTGAAAGACTATGCTATTAATATTTTATATCATCCAGGAAAAGCAAATGTGGTAGCTGATGCATTGAGCCACAAGGAAATCGGAGGCACTAGTTGCCAATTGACGGAGAAGCAAGACTTAGTTAAGGACCTACATCAATTAGCCAGCTTGAGAGTACGCATTCTTGAATCTGCAGATGAAGGGGTTATTGTGCAAAATGCAGCAGAATCTTCATTAGTAGCTGAGGTGAAAGAGAAGCAGTATGTATATCCTAGTTATTGCAGCTGAAAGAAATTGTACAATAGGGTCTAACAAAGGCATTTGATCTTACGCAAGAAGGAGTACCTCAATGCCAAGGTAGATTATGTGTACCGGATGTAGATGAACTGAGGAGATGAATTATGACAGAGTCGCATCATTCACCATGGTTTGAAGGAAATGTATTGGTGGGGAAACATGAAGAAGAACATTGCAGAATTTGTAGATCAATGCCCGGATTGTCAACAAGTAAAGGTAGAGCATTAAAAACTGGGAGGTTACATGCAATGTATCAATCTTCCAGTCTAGAAATGGGATATGATTAACATAGATTTCATCACAGGTTTGCCTCGTACACTGCAGAAAGTTGATTATATATGGGTAATAGTTGACAGGCTTACCAAATCAGCACATTTTCTACCAGTTAAGACAACCTATATAGCTGAGGAGTATGCAAGGTTGTACGTTAAGGAGATAGTACGATTGCATGGGATTCCAATTTCCATCATATCAGACAGAGGAGCACAATTTACCGCTCATTTTTGGAGATATTTTTAGAAGAGCTTGGGTACACAAGTGAACTTGAGTACGACTTTCCATCCTCAGAAAGAAGGACAAGCAGAACGTACTATCCAAACACTTGAAGTTATGCTACGAGCATGCACGTTAGATTTTCAAGGCAGTTGGGATGATCATTTGCCTCTTATTGAATTTGATTACAACAATAGCTACCATTCAAGTATTAAAATGGCACCTTATGAAGCTTTATATGGAAGGAAGTGTAGATCACCAATCGGATGGTTTGAAGCAGGTGAAACTGGTTTACTTGGGCCAGATCTTGTTCATCAAGCTATGGAGAAAGTTAAAGTGATCAAACAACGGCTGCAAATGGCCCAAAGTCGATACAAGTCCTATGCTGATGTTAGAAGAAGAGGGTTCGAATTCGCTATAGGCGATTGGGTATTCTTGAAGGTGTCACCGATGAAAGGCATAATGCGATTTAGAAAGAAAGGTAAGTTGAGTCCCCGATATATAGGGCTATATGAAATTATCAAAATATTTGGGCAAGTTGTGTATGAGTTGACACTACCCCGAGAACTCTCCAAAGTGCAACTGGTGTTTCATGTTTTGATGCTTCCAAAGTGCATAGAAGATCCATCTGTTATTGCTCCCATTGAAGATGTAAAAGTTATGGAAGATCTCACTTATGAAAATATACCTATTGCTATTCTAGATCGACAAGTAAAGAGGTTAAGGAATAAAGACATAGATTCCGTAAAGGTACTTTAGAGAAATCAACAAGTAGAGGAGATCACATGGGAAGACGAGGAAATGATGAAGTCCAAGTACCCTCATCTGTTTCAAATGGAGGAGATAGTTTAAGATGCGGGATCGAAGCAATAACAACTAAGTATCTATGAGCATTATGTGTATAGGTATATATATGCTAATATAGAGATGCATTTTTTGTAATTGAAATGATGTTGTTAACATTCGAGGATGAATGTTTCTAACGGGGGAGGAATCTAACACCATGTACATTTTCGACCCTACTTGATAGTGTGCTAGTATATGTGATGAGACCCTTGTAGGAGGAGTTTGTGAATTTTGGGGGCATTTTAGGAGTGATAAGTGAGGATTGAAGGACTTCCAAGCAAAGGATATTAAAGATAAGAGGCAAGCTAAAGAGTGTAACTTGAAGTATCTAACCAAATCCTCAACAAAAAGTCGAAGGAAGTAAAAAATTCAAAATTTTGGGCCAGGCGCGCCACAGGGAATGCCAGGCTGCTTGCCCTGAATTTTGTTTGGCATAGGAAGCAAGGGGGTGCGCCAGGCAGCGTGCCAGGCCTCCCCTGCACACCTTTTAAATGTTGAAAATTTTCTAAGTCCCTAGGGCTCCCGGGAGCGTGCCAGGGTGCTTTTTGCCAAATTTCTTCTACGATTATTAGTCTATAAAGAGGACTCTTGGGTTATGGTATCATTATTCCATCGTAGTAGGGCTACTCTTGAGCAAGTTTGGCATCCGAGTTGGGTTTAATTCTTCGTCACAAGTATTTTATCACATTATGTTCAATTAAGCCATGAGTGGCTAGAATGTATTATTTTTTTGAGATTAAGGCTACGAACATGAATTTCGTGAGTGAATATTGTCGTGACATTTATGGAATTATTTAAACATGAGATATATGGTGGATCATACATTGAATTTGGTGGGCTAAGCTAACATATGTTAATGGGCTCAATTTGAGGCCCAAAGTGAAGCCAAAATGCATGGCCCAAAGAGGAAATGACCCATTCTTCCAATTTGACCAAGTAAACATAGCATTAAATGCCTAGAATTGGCTAAGGATGACTTGATGGGCTATATAAAGGTAAAAATCATATTTTTATTCCAAAAATCACACATGCCTTTCTAGACATTTTCTAAAAGATATTTCTCATATCTTCCAAACCACTAAGCCATTTTCTTTGGACAAGATCATCATTTTTCAAGCTTGGGTAAGTGTTTAATCTTATGGATTAATATATTATATGCATGGGAGAGTATGTAGATCATGATGGTTATGTCTAAAAGTGTAAGTAATGCACTTTTGCTTTTTGTTACAAGATGTGTTATCTATGTGATTTAAACTTGATAGGAGACTTGAGGTTTTGATGACAGTGAATGGTGTCAATGAAATATCAACATGTATGGTGTGGTTATGTTCCTGACTTGTTATTTTTCTATGAGTGCAAATTGTGGGATTATTGTCGATATGTTGTTATGAAGTGTATTGAGGTGACTTGATGGAGTAATTGTGACATCATGTTAATGAGGAAGCGTAAAGGATGAAGTTGGTGCGAAATGCTATTGGTTTATGATGTCTTGTTCAATGTATGGAATGTTATGGTATTTTTGGTATGACAATGCCGTGAATTGTATTGTAAAGGGGGAAATGACGTTATAAGGCAATTATGTCACTCGTTGTTGTTTTATGCACTTGTAAGGTATTTGGTTGTTAACGTAAGCTTCGTTATGTACTTGTGTTGTAGAGTAAAATGTAAGGAAGGAGCTGGACTATGGTGTTCACATATAGGATTGTATATTCATATTAGGAAGATAAGGTATGTAAGGTTACTCTTTCCGTATCCTTCTGCAGCACATAGTGTTCATATTTTCATTGTACTTGTTCTATTCCGAAATGTTCTAAGGTATCCCATTTCTGATTATCAATTATTATTAATCACATGCTCCTTACTCATTGATCAATTGTAATTCACATGTATCATGTTCAGTGAATAATGTTTCAAAGTTCTCATTGTTACAATAATGTACAATCACCAATGTATCAATCTCATCGAAGCAAAGATATGAAGTAATGTATAATTGTTTGGTTGAGTAACATCCCAGGGGGAAATATAAAAGCCTAGCATGGGTTAGCACAATAACATCCCAGGGGCGACAGAAAAGGCTAGCATGGGTTAATCACATCCCAGGGGTTAAAATACCTAGCATTGGTTAATCTCATCCCAGGGGCGATAAAAAGCCTAGCATGGGTAGAACGATAAAGATGAATAAATGTATAGGTCAAAGAAGTAAAGGACGTAATGTACATGGTTCCACATATGCAGACCGGTGGTTTATGTACACTGATTATTGTCTTATATTTGATTTCATGGAAGTACTTATATATCATGCAGTTTCATATGAGCTTACATACTTAGTATATTCTTCGTAGTGACGTCCCTTGGGGGACTTACCTTACTTGCTATAGGCATAGGTGCTAGTAGACCTCCACAGTAGGTTGCGGATCATTTGATGATCTTTGGTGAGCTCCAGTTGGTTCGGGGCTTTTCGAGTCACATGTGTATATTTGCTTTGGTACTATAATATTGTATAAAGCGGGGACTTATCCCGACTATAGTTTGGTTATGTACATGTATCTTTTAGAGGATTTGTAGACGTGGGTGGGAATATGAATGTAAGGAATGTATGTCCACTTTGACTTGATGGCCCTAACGACCAAGTTTCTTATACGTATATATCACATGTTTCCATGACTTCTGCTATTGGTATCTTATACCTCTATATGTGATGGTGATGTTTCTTGAATGACATTCATATGATTAGACATGGGTGAATATTGGTTCTCTCGGGCCTTATCGGCTTCGGGTGCCAGTCGCACCCATTGGAATTCGAGGCATGACAAAAGTGGCATCAGAGCAGGTTGTCCTAAGGGTGTCTACAAAACCGTGATTGAGTAGAGTCTTGCTTATGGATGTTTTGTTCACCAAATTTATAAGTAGGAGGCTACGGGACATTTAGGAGTTGTTTTTTTTCTTCATATCTAGATCGTGCAATAGACCTAATATTGTAGTGAAACCATTGGAATTGGTTTTGTTTGTCATAGTAAATTGCAGATTACAAGATGAGGTAGGGGTAAAGGTAAGTAGGTAGATATGCTTGCCGGAGAAGGAATGAGTAAATCACCACTTGACCAAGCTAGTCAAGGTGGTGCTGAACAGGAGTTTGTATCACGGGCTCCTTCTACCCTTCCATTCCCGGAAGAACCAAGAGATAGAGAAGTACCCGCAAACCGCCTATGAATGCCACTGACCAGGATTTAAGAAATGCAGTGCATATGTTGACTTAACTTGTTACGGCACAAACTCAGGGATGATCTGGTCTAATGAAAAGTGAGGATGAAGCGGCTAGAGTAGCTAGTCGACGAACAAAGGATTTTCTGAAATTAGACCCTCTCATATTCATTGGGTCAGATCCGAAAGCAGATCCACAGGATTTCGTGGACCAAATTCAAAGGGCTCTAGATATTATGCACGTGACTGTTGTAGAAACACTTGAACTGGAGGCCTAAAGATTGAAAGGAGAAGCTATATTGTGGTATGAAGATTGGAAGAAAAATCGTGGTATTGGTGCAAATCCACCTAGTTAGGAAGTATTTAAAATGGCATTCCTTGATCACTATCTTCCCTATGAGATCCGAGAGGCTTGTGCGGATCAGTTCTTGAATCTCCGTCAAGGGAATCTGAGTGTTAGAGAATATAGTCTGCAGTTTAATTCTTTGGCCCGATATGCTCCGAATGTAGTGGACACAATGACAGACAGAGTCCATCGATATGTGGCCAGATTGAAGCCATATTTGGTAAGGGACTGCACTATTGCTACTTTGAACAGAGATATGCATGTTGCTAGAATTTAAGCTTTCGCACAGAAGATGGAGGACCAAAGGTAAAGAAGAAGAGTACACAAATTTGAACGAGGTCCGTCAAAGAGGTATAGATCTATGGGACAGTATATGGTGTCCCAAGGAGATTCTAGGCCTCGAATTTTTCCTAGACCGTCTAGACAATCATTATCTTCCCCTACATCAGGTACTTCATCCCACTTCCAGGGATTTAGAGGCAGTCATTTTGGGAAGAGTAGTGGGATACAAGGGTCATTGACAATAGGATTTTCTAGTCCTCTGTGTCAGCGCTGCGGATGGTATCATTTAGGTGAATGCCGGTTGGGGACAAATGTTTGTATTTGGTGCGGTACGTCAGGGCATATAATGAGAGAATGCCCACAAAGGGGCGTAGGTGGTATAGCACGACCGACGGGATCAACTGTTGCATCATCATCATCGGTTCTTTCCCTAGGCAGAGGTATACAGCGTATGGGTCGTGGCAGTGGTGCTAGAGGAGCAGCTAGTTCAAGTGGAACCCAAAATCGCACCTACGCTTTAGTGGACCGACAGATTTCGGAGGCTTCTCCTGATGTCTTCACAGGTACATTATCCATATTTTTGTATAATGTATATGCATTGATTGACCTGGTTTCTACATGTTCATATGTTACTCCGTTGATTACTGCAAAATTTGAAAGAACACCAAAATTATTAATTAAGTCAATTGAAGTATCTACACCCATTGGTGAATATGTTGTTGCAAAAAGAGTATATCGTAATTATGTGGTAACTTTGTTTTGTCATGATACACTGGCTGATCTTATTGAACTAGACATGGTGGATTTTGATGTCATAATGGGTATGGATTGGTTGGCTTCTTGTTATGCCACGATGGATTGCCGGGCTAAGAAAGTACATTTTCATTTTCCACAAACGAATGTGCTGGAATGGACGGGTAATGTGGGGGCACTGAGAGGTAAATTTATTTCCTACCTTAAAGCAAGGAAAATGATAGCCAAGAGGTACCTATGTCACTTAGTCCGAGTGAAAGATACTGATGTGGAACTACTAACTCCTCAGTCGATTCCAGTGGTCAATGAATTTCTCGATGTACTTCCTAACGATCTTCCAGGTTTACCTCCAGAACGGGAAGTAGAGTTTGGCATTGATGGGATTCCAGGCACTCAACCTATCTCTATTCCCCCGTATCGAATGGCTCCAGCAGAATTACGTGAATTGAAAGAGCAATTAAAAGACTTGCTGGACAAGGAATTCATCAGGACTAGTATGTCCCCGTGGGGTGCACCAGTATTATTTGTATGGAAGAAAGATGACACATTGAGGATGTGGATTGACTATCAGCAATTGAATAAAGTAACGATCAAGAAAAAATATCCCCTCCCCAGAATTGACGATTTGTTTGATAAGTTATAGTGTGCTAAATGTTTTTCAAAGATTGACTTGAGATCGGGCTACCATCAAGTCAGAGTTAGAGAAAAGGATATACCCAAGACAGCTTTACGAACATGGTATGGCCATTATAAATTTTTAGTTATGTCGTTTGGACTAACAAATGCACCAGCTATTTTCATGGACCTAATGAATAGGGTGTTTAATCAATTTCTAGACGTGTTCGTGACGGTGTTTATAGATGACATACTGGTTTATTCGAGATCACAAGAGGACCATGCCAATCACTTACAACAGGTGTTACAGATTCTCTGAGATCGTAAGTTGTATGCTAAGTTCTCTAAATGTGACTTTTGGTTGAAATCCATAGCATTATTGGGTCATATTGTGTCAGATGAAGGAATTCAGGTTGATACACAAAAGATTGAAGCGGTGAAAAACTGGACAAGGCCTACGACGCCTACGAAAATTCATAGCTTCCTTGGGTTGGCAGGTTATTATCGAAGATTTGTTAAAGGGTTTTCTTCCATTGCTGCACCTTTAACGAAGCTCACACACAAGGAAATAAAGTTTCAGTGGAATGATGCATGTGAGAAAAGTTTCCAAGAGCTGAAAGATAAATTAACTTCCACACCCGTATTAGTACTTTCGGAAGGCACAGAGGGGTATGCAGTATATTGTAATGAGTCCGGAATTGGCCTAGGATGTGTATTAATGTAACACGGTAATTTCATAGCATATACCTCACGACAGTTGAGGCCACATGAGAAAAACTATCCCACACATGATCTTGAGTTAACAGCTGTGGTATTTTCTTTAAAGATATGGCGCCATTATTTGTATGGATTTCATATTGACATCTATACTGATCACAAAAGTTTGCAATATATCTTTAAGCAGAAGGATTTAAATATGAGGCAGCGGAGGTGGCTGGAGCTATAAAACACTATGCTATTAATATCCTATATCATCTAGGAAACGCGAATGTGGTGGCCGATGCATTATGCCACAAAGCAGTAGGAAGCACTAGTGGCCAGTTGACGGAAAGGTAAGACCTAGTCAAAGAGTTACATCAATTAGCTAGCTTGGGAGCACGCCTTCTTGAATCTGCAGATGAAGGGGTTATTGTGCAAAATGCAGCAGAATCTTCATTAGTAGCTGAGGTTAAAGAGAAAAATTATGTAGATCCTAGTTATTGCAGCTGAAAGAAAATGTACAACAGGGTCTAACAAAGGCATTTGATCTTACGCAAGAAGGAGTACTTCAATGCCAAGGTAGATTTTGTGTATCGAATGTAGATGAGCTGAGGAGATGAATTATGACAGAGGCGCATCATTCACGATATTCTATTCATCCGGGAGCTACCAAAATGTACCATGGTTTGAAGGAAATGTATTGGTAGGGAAACATGAAGAAGAACATTGCAGAATTTATAGATCAATGCCCGAATTATCAACAAATAAAGGTAGAGCATCAGAAACAGGGAGGTTACATGCAATCTATCAATCTTTCAGTCTGGAAATGGGATATGATTAACATGGATTTCATCACAGGTTTGTATCGTACACTGCGGAAAGTTGATTATATATGGGTCATAATTGACAGGCTTACCAAATCAACTCATTTTCTACCAGTGAAGACCACATATACAGCATAGGAGTATGCAAGGTTGTATGTTAAGGAGATAGTACAATTGCATGGGATTCCAATTTCAATCATATCAGACAGAGGAGCACAATTTACCGCTCATTTTTGGAGATCTTTTCAGAAGAATATTTGCACATAAGTGAATTTGAGTACGACTTTCCATCCTCAGACAGATGGACAAGCAGAATGTACTATCCAAACACTTGAAGATATGCTACGAGCGCGCACGTTAGATTTTCAAGGCAGTTGGGATGATCATTTGCCTCTTATTGAATTTGCTTACAACAATAGCTATCATTCAAGTATTAAAATGGCACCTTATGAAGCTTTATACGAAAGGAAGTGTAGATCACCAATCGGATGGTTTAAAGCAGGTGAAACTACTTTACTTGGGCCAGATCTTGTTCATCAAGCTATGGAGAAAGTTAAAGTGATCCAAAAACGGCTGCAAACGACCCAAAGTCGACACAAGTCCTATGCTGATGTTATAAGAAGAGGGCTCGAATTTGCCATAGGCGATTGGGTATTCTTGAAGGTTTCACCGATGAAAGGGGTAATGCAATTTGGAAAGAAAGGGAAGTTGAGTTCCCGATATATAGGGCCATATGAAATTATCAGAAGATTTGGGCAAGTTGTGTATGAGTTGGCACTACCCCAAGAACTCTCCACAGTGCATCCGGTGTTTCATGTTTCGATGCTTCAAAAGTGCATAGGAGATCCATCTCGTATTGTTCCCATTGAAGATGTACAAGTTACGGAAGATCTCACTTAAGAAAAGATACCTATTGCTATTCCAGATCGACTAGTAAAGAGGTTTAGGAATAAAGACATAGCTTCCGTAAAGGTACTTTGGAGAAATCAACAAGTAGAGGAGATCACATAGGAAGCTGAGGAAATGATGAAGTCCAAGTACCCTCATCCGTTTCAAATGGAAGAGAAAGTTCAAGATGTGGGATCGAAGCAATAACAAGTAAGTATCTATGAGCATTATGTGTATATGTATATATATGCTAATATAGAGATGCATTTGTTGTAATTGAAACGATGTTGTTAACATTCGAGGATGAATGTTTCTAAGGGGGAAGGAATGTAACACCCCGTACATTTCAAACCCTACTTGACAACTTTGAACCATGCTTACCTTAGGTTCGAGAACATATTTTGTATTGTTATTGATGGAAGATTTGATAGTGTGCTAGTACATGTGATGAGACCCTTGTCGGAGGAGTTTGTGACTTTTGGGTGAATTTTAGGAGTGATAAATGAGGCTTGAAGGACTTCCAAGCAAATGATATTAAAGATAAGAGGCAATCTAAAGAGTGGAACTTAAAGTATCTAACCAAATCCGCAAAGAAAAGTCGAAGGAAGTAAAATAATCAAAATTTTGGGCCAGTCGCACCACAGGCGGTGCCAGGCCGCTTTGGCCTAAATTTTGTTGGGCACATGCAGCATGGGGGAGCTTCAGGCAGCGTGCTAGGCCTCCCCTGCACACCTTTCAAATGCTGAAAATTTTCTAAGTCCCTAGGGCTCCTGGGAGCGTGCCGGGGTGCTTTTTGCCAAATTTCTTCTACGATTATTAGTCTATAAAGAGGACTCTTGGGTTATGGTATCATTATTCCATCGTAGTAGGGTTACTATTGAGAAAGTATGGCATCCGAGTTGGGTTTAATTCTTCGTCACAAGTATTTTATCACATTATGTTCAATTAAGCCATGAGTGGCTAGAATGTCTTATTTTTTTAGATTGAGGCTACGAACATGAATTTCGTGAGTGAATATTGTCATGACATTTATGGAATTATTTAAACATGAGATATATGGTGGATCATGCATTGAATTTGGTGGGCTAATCTAACATGTGTTAATAGGCTAAATTTGAGGCCCAAAGTGAAGCCAAAATGCATGGCCCAAAGAGAAAATGACCCATTCTTCCAATTTGACCAAGTAAACATAGCATTTCATGCCAATAATTGGCTAAGGATGACTTGATGGGCTATATAAACGTAAAAATCAGATTTTTATTCCAAAAATCACACATGCCTTTCTAGACATTTTCTAAAACATATTTCTCATATCTTCCGAACCCTAAACCATTTTCTTTGGACAAGATCATCATTTTTCAAGCTTGGGTAAGTGTTTAATCTTATGGATTAATATATTATATGCATGGGAGAGTATGTAGATCATGATGGTTATGTCTAAAAGTGTAAGTAATGCACTTTTGCTTTTCGTTAAAAGGTGTGTCATCTATGTGATTTAAACTTGAAAGGAGACTTGAGGTTTTGATGAAAGTGAATGGTGTGAATGAAATATCAACATGTATGGTGTGGTTATGTTCCTTGACTTGTTATTTTTCTATGAGTGTGAATTGTGGGATTGTTGTCGATATGTTGTTATGAAGTGTATTGAGGTTACTTGATGAGTAATTGTGACATCATGTTAATGAGGAAGCGTAAAGGATGAAGTTGGTGCGAAATGCTATTGGTTTATGATGTCTTGGTCTATGTATGGAATGTTGTGGTATTGTTATTATGACAATTTCGTGAATTGTATTGTATAGGGGGAAAGGACATTATAAGGCAATTATGTAACTCGTTTTCGTTTTATGCACTTGTAAGGTAGTTGGTTGTTAACGTAAGCTCCGTTATGTACTTGTGTTGTAGAGTGAAATGTAAGGGAGGAGATGGACTATTGTGTTCACATATAGGATTGTATATTAATATTGGGAAGATAAGGTATGTAAGGTTACTCTTTCCGTATCATTCTACAGCGCATAGTGTTCACATTATCATTGTACTTGTTCCATTCCGAAATATTCTAAGGTATCCCATTTTCGGTTATCAATTATTATTAATCACATGTTCCTTACTCATTGATCAATTGTAATTCACATGTCTCATGTTCAGTGACTAATATTTCAAATTTCCCATTGTTCCAATATTGTACAATCACCAATGTATCAATCTCATAGAAGTAAAGATATGAAGTAATGTATAATTGTTTGGTTGAGTAACATCCCAGGGGAGATATAAAAGCCTAGCATGGGGTACCACAGTAACATCCCAGGGGCGGCAGAAAAGGCTAGCATGGGTTAATCACATCCCAGGGGTTAAAATACCCAGCATGGGTTAATCTCATCCCAGGGGCGGCAGAAAAGCCTAGAATGGGTAGAACGATAAAGATGAATAAATGTATAGGTAAAAGAAGTAAAAGACGTAATGTACATGGTTCCACATATGCAGGCCGGTGGTTTATCTACACTGATTATTCTCTTAAATTTGATTTCATGGAAGTACTTATATATCATGCAGTTTCATATGAGCCTTACATTCGCAGTACATTCTTCGTACTGACATCCCTTGGGGGACTTACCTTACTTGTTGCAGGCATAGGTGCTAGTATACCTCCACAGTAGGTTGCAGATCATTTGCCGACCTTTGGTGAGCTCTAGTTGGTTCGGGGCTTTCCGATTCACTTGTGTATATTTGTTTTGGTACGGTAATGTTGTATAAAGCTGGGACTTGTACCAACTGTAAGTTGGTTATGTATATGTATCTATTAGAGGCTTTGTATACGTAGGTGGGAATATGAATGTAAGGGACGTATGCCCACTTTGACTTGATGGCCCTAACGATCAAGTTTCTTATACGTATATATCACATGTTTCCATGACTTCCTCTATTGGTATCTTATACCTCTATACGTGATGGTGTTGTTTCTTGAATGACATGCATATGAATGGACATGGATGAAGATTAGTTCTCTCAGGCCTTATCGGCTTCGGGTGCCAGTCCGCCCCGTTGAAATTCAAGGCGTGACATCACCACATACAAGATTGCTACTTTGGAGATCACCTAGTTCTTCATTTGGCTTGTAGCATAGGCAATGTGTAAGGTAGGGAAAGTTAAGGTTATAATGACTCTACCTCCTCAAAGCATCTAGAAAGACCTTCACTCAATCAATTTTCCCAAGGGTGACTCTTGTCATTACTTCACGGACCAATTCTTCAAAAGATTTCAATCTATTTTCCTCTTCCTATCCTTCCTGTTCTATTTTACAGGCTTACTTCATCGAAACACTGGCAAGGAATAAAGATTTGGTAGCCCCGCAGTCTGAACCTGAAAGATATTTTAATAGATTGAGGAGACAGGCTGCAGACTACCCAATCCCACAAGTCGAACTGGATGGCGAAGGAATATGGGGTAATCCCGTAAGAATTGAAGAACCAGATGCAGAGAGACGTGAACCGGAAGTAATGGCAGCTAGAACAGTTCGCGATGTGGCAATCCCACTCGCAACTAATGTGACCTCCAGTATTCTTAAACCGGCAGCTGGAGGTAGATTTGAGCTTAAACAGAATATGGTGCAACTCTTGCACTCCAGTGGACAGTTTACAGGTCTTGCTCATGAGGACCCGCAGAGGCACATCCATAATTTTTTGGAGATCAGTGACACATATATTCCTACAGGTGTGTCTTCGGATTATGTAAGACTTACTTTGTTTCCCTTTTCTCTATTGGGGGAAGCAAGGAGGTGGTTAGATGCAGAGCCGGCTAATTCTATCACTACTTGGGATGATCTCGCTCGAAAATTCTTTATAAGGTTCTTTCCATCTGGAAAGACAACAAAGCTGAGGAGTGAGATACTGAGTTTCAGACAGAGAGATGATGAGAATTTGTACCAAGCGTGGAACCGATTCAAATCCATGCTGAGAGATTTTCCTCATCACCACCAAGCTAATGAAGTGTTGGTGCATACTTTTATTGAGGCTCTCGACCCCAACACGAAAATTCTACTTGATTCAGCTGCAGGTGGACAAGCTTTAGAGAAGACTTATGATGAATTATATACTTTGTTAAATCATATTTCACAGGGAAATCCAGACTGGCATAGTGATAATTAAAGGAATTCTACAAAGAAGGTTGCTGGGAAACTAGATGTGGATGCAGTCACAACATTATCTGCCCAAATTTCAGCTATGCAAAACATGATGAACAATCACTTCAGTAGTTTAAATTTAGGGCAGCAACCAGCTCCCGTGAATACAGTACAACAACAGGTTTCTGTGATATGTAGTGTATGTGGAAACGAGGACTATACCAGCGAGTTGTGTAGTGCAAATCCGAATTCTGTGAATTTTGTTGGCAATGCCCAAAGAGGAGGTGGAGCCTATAACTACGGAAATACTTATAATGCTGGGTAGAAAAATCACCCGAACTTATCTTGGGGAGGAAATCAAAATCAATATAGGCCTCAAGGATATGCACCACAGTACAACCAACAGCAAGGTCAAGGAAACCAAGTGGGTGCTATGTCTGGAGATATGAGCGTGGAGGATATGCTAAAACAAATTATGGCTGAGCAAGCTAAGCTGGCAGTAGATGTAAGTAACAATCAGTTGGCTACTCAGAATTTGGAGAAGCATATTGGCCAGTTAGCTAATGCACAGAATACAAGGCACCAAGGAGGTCTTTCAGGTGATACTGAGCCTAATCCCAAGAAGGTGAATGCTATCGTTACCCATAGTGGTAATCAGTTAGAGGATATGGTTGCACCAGCGAAAGAATTGGAGCCGAAGGTAGTGGTGATTGAAGACGAACAAGTGGAGTCTACCAAAAGCTCCAGAGATGATAAAGTGATACATAGTGTGAAGTTGCCTCCTTCATTCCCTCAGAAGTTCAAGAAGAAGAAGGAAGATGAATGCTTTGGTAAGTTCATTGAACTACTTAAACAAGTGCACATTAATTTGCCTCTTGTGGATATCTTGTAGGGTATTCCAAAGTATGCCAATTTTGTGAAAGATATTATGGCAAACAAGAGTAGATTGACAGAGTATGCCACAGTTGCATTGACTGAGGAGTGTAGTTCTCGCATTCAAAACCGGTTACCTACCAAGTTGAAGGATCCTAGAAGCTTCACTGTAAAAATTACTCTGGGAGATCGTGTCTGCGCTCGTGGATGGTATGATTTGGGGGCTAGTATAAATCTGATGCCCACTTTGGTTTTCAAGGAGTTGGGTTTGGGTCATCCTAAGCCTACTACTATTATTTTGTAGCTTGCAGACCGATCCGGGACTAGACCTGATGGTATTGTTGAGGATGTTCTGGTTCAAGTGGGTTCGTTGATCTTTCCAGTTGATTTTGTGGTACTAAATTTTGAGCCTGACCCGGAAGTCCCATTTATTTTGGGGCGTCCATTTCTGGCCACTGGAGGTGCGATCATTGATGTAGCAGCCGAGAAACTAACTATGTGAGCTTATGATAAGGTTGAGGTCTTTGATGTATATAGGGCTTTGAAGCTCCCAGAAATTTATGAGAACTTGTCAGCTATTACAGCTATAGATTTGGCGGTTGAAAACATCCACACTTTGTCTACAGATCCATTGGAAAAAGTTTTGATGGGGCAAGATGTTTTTGGGGATGCGGAAGCTAGTGAAATGGTGCAAGTTCTTGATCTTATGGGCATCTATGCTAAAGAGGGTAGATGGGAACCTTTAAATCATCCACTTGGTCCTCCAACCAAGCCCTCAATTGAGGAGGCACCGAAGCTTGAATTGAAAGAACTTCCATCTCACCTTCAATATGCTTTCCTAGGTGACAATGAGACTCCTCCTATTATTCTTGCAGCAAATTTGTCAAAGAAATAAGTTGATGCGGCATTATTGATACTCAAACGAAGAAAGAAGGCTATTGGTTGGCAGATGTCTGACATTTATGGTATTAATTCAGGTTTATGTATGCATAAAATTTACATGGAGGAAGGGCATAAGCCGAGTGTGCAACACCAATGATGCTTGAATCCGGTGATGAAAGAAGTAGTAAGGAAAGAGGTAATTAAGTGGTTAGATTCGGGCATTGTTTACCCTATCTCTGATAGTACGTGGGTGAGCCCAGTACAATATGTTCCAAAAAAAGGTCGTATGACGGTGATCACAAATGATAATAATGAATTGATTCCTACAAGAACTGTGACTGGGTGGCGTATTTGCATGGATTACCGAAAACTCAATGATGCTACAAGGAAAGACCATTATCCAATCCCTTTTATTGATCAGATGTTGGATTGTTTAGCCGGGCAGGAGTATTATTGCTTTCTTGATGGGTATTTCGGATACAATCAAATTGCTATAGATCCTCAAGATCAGGAGAAGACTACATTCACATGTCCTTACGGCACATACGCTTTCAAGCATATGCCATTTGGATTGTGTAATGCACCGGCTACCTTTCAGCGGTGCATGATGGCTATTTTTTATGACATGGTGGAGGAGTTCGTAGAGATTTTTATGGATGATTTTTCAGTCTTTAGTAACTCTTTCGAGGTATGCTTGCAAAACCTTGATATAGTCCTTGTTCGGTGTGAAGAAACTAATCTTGTTCTCAATTGGGAGAAGTGACATTTCCTTGTGATGGAAGGTATAGTTCTTGGTCATAAAGTGTCAAAGCAGGGGCTCGAAGTTGATAGGCAGAGATTGAAGTTATTGAAAAATTACCTCCACCTGTATCGGTGAAAGGGGTGCATAGTTTCTTGGGTCATGCTGGGTTTTACAGAAGGTTTATTCAAGATTTTTCCAAAATTACACGCCCCATGTGTGCACTCTTGGAAAAAGATGTGAAATTTGTATTTTGTGAATCATGTGTGAAGGCATTCGAGGTTTTGAAAAAGAAGTTGGTAGAGGCACCTATCCTTATTGCTCCTGACTGGGCTTTACCATTTAAGCTCATGTGTGACGCAAGTGATGTTGCAGTGGGTGCAGTTCTTGGTCAGCAGAAGAATAAGGTATTTCACTCTATTTATTATGCGAGCAAGACCCTTGATGTAGCCCAAGTGAATTACACGGTGACTGAAAAAGAGATGTTAGCTTTGATGTATGCATTTGATAAATTTAGATCATACTTGGTGGGCACGAGTGTCATTGTATACACTGATCATGCTGTAATACGGTATTTGTTCAATAAAAAGGATGCTAAGCCGCGATTGATTAGATGGATCTTATTGCTATAGGAGTTTGACTTAGAGATTAAAGATAGAAAGGGGACAGAAAATCAAATTGCTGACCATCTGTCTAGACTTGAAAGCTCGACACATGTAGTTGATCATGGGCGTATTTGTGAGGAATTTCCAGATGAGAAATTTTTGGTTTTGGGAGTCGATGAGTTGCCATGGTATACAAACATTGTGAATCTATTGGTCAGTGGGCTATTTCCTCCTGATTCGAGTCCTCAACAGAAGAAGAAGCTGGCATATGAGGCACGCTCTTATATATGGGATGAGTCGTATTTATTCAAGCAAGGGCCTGATAAAATAGTAAGAAAATGTATTCCGGATGCATAAGTGAAGCAAGTGTTAGAGAGATGCCACGCATCACCTTATGGTGGTCATCATGGTGGTGAATGCATAGCCCAAAAAATATTACAATCAGGTTTCTTCTGGCCTTCTATATTTAAACATGCTCATACCTTTGTGAAGAGTTGTGATCAATGTCAACGTATAGGGACGATTTCAAAGAGACATGACATGCCTCTAAATAATATCCTAGAAGTTGAAGTCTTTGATGTATGGGGGATAGATTTTAAGGGCCCTTTCCCAAAGTCGAATGGCAATCTATACATACTTGTAGCAGTGGATTATGTGTCTAAATGGGTAGAGGCTGCAGCTCTCCCTACGAATGACTCCAAGGTTGTGGTAAAGTTCCTTCAAAAACACATCTTCATAAGATTCAAAACTCCAAGAGCTATTATTAGCGATGGAGGTTCACACTTCATAAATTATTGGGTGAGGAGCGTATTGGCAAAGTATGGGGTGAAACACAAGGTCTCAACAGCGTATCATCCCCAAACAAGTGGACAAGTGGAAGTGTCTAATCGCGAGATAAAGCAAATCTTGCAAAAAACGGTGAATACTCAGAGGAAAGATTGTTCACTCAAGCTGGATGATGCTCTGTGGGCTTATCAAATGGCGTATAAGACTCCTATAGGGACTTCTCCCTATCATTTGGTCTTTGGGAAAGCATGTCACATCCCAGTTGAGCTTGAACACCGAGCATATTAGGTGGGAAAAAAGTTGAATCTAGATCCAGGGTTGGCTGGTAATAGGAGGTTGTTGCAACTCCGTGAGTTGGAAGAATTTCGTTCCCATGCGTATGAAAATGCTAAGATCTACAAAGAGAAAACAAAGCGATGGCATGACAAGCATATTCTCCCCCGCACTTTCGAGCCAGGCCAGTTGGTACTTTTGTTTAACTCAAGACTTAGGCTGTTTTCGGGCAAGCTAAGATCTAAGTAGAGTGGGCCTTTTGAGGTAACTCGCATGATACCTCATGGTGCGGTGGAAATTTTGAACAAAGCTAATGGTACGAGATTTATGGTAAATGGCCAGAGATTGAAGCATTATTTTGGTGAAGAAGAGAAGCAGAAGGAGGATGTGCTTCACCTTGATGATAACTGAGCTAAGTATGGTCGAGCCGCGACATTAAACCAGGCGCTACATGGGAGGCAACCCATGAATGTGTTGTAATAGTTAGGATTTATAAAGCAAAAAAAAAATACAAAAAGAAGAGTCGTGCCCCGACCAAAACTAAGGAGCTTGATAGGAGGCAACCCATCTCTTTTTTTAAAAAAAAATTCTTCTCTAACTTAGTTCTAGGATCTTGTGTCTTTGCAGAGGCGTGGAGCATGTTGACATGGAAATCCATAAGTAAAAGGTAAAATTGACGGATGGATGATTATTTGAAGGTTCCGGGCAGGTAGGACATGTTTTGGAGCGAAGTTTTGAGTCTTGGGACTTGTAAAAGCCCCAAGATTGGATGAAAAACGTGGAAAATTGCTCAGGTATAATGTTAAGTGCTGGGCGCTACAGGGCATGCCAAGGAGCACTTGGAAAAAAAGTATTATCGTGTGGCAGTGCCCTGGAGCGACACAAGGCGTGTCAGACCTCTTGGGTCAAAGTTTTTTTAAGGCCTGGCAGTGCCCAGGCGCGACACAAGGCGTGTCAGGCCGCCTGGGTCAAAAATATTTTAAGACCTGGCAGTGGGGTAGCGCGCTAGGCAGCGTGCCAGGCCACTACCCCCTTAATTCTTTAGCACAAAAATTTTTTAAAAGTCTTTTGCTCCATAAAATCGACCCACCCCCACCCCTTCTCTTTTAAATTCCTAATTTCCCTTAGTCTTCACACCTATTCCCAACCTCCACAACCATATACCCGATTTTCCTCACAAAGAATCCCAAATTCTCTCTTTCTTTTCTCTCCTCTTGTCCTCACGTTGCTTGATTTATTGCTTTCTCATCTTGGGAATACGCGTACAAGTCTCCATTCAAAGATATCAAGGTATGTTTCCTTAGCTTTCTCTCTCTAGATTGCTATAAGCATGATACGAATTTGGGGTATCTTTGGATTTCGTTTGTGATGCCCAATATGTCTTGGTATGTTACCTTGCTTCTTATAATATGGTTGGAGTTTATGGGGTGTCATTACAATGAACTTGAAAAGCATGTGAAATTGGGTTGAATAATCTTGTTTTAGTTGGAATAATTGGAAGTGGGTTTATCTTTCTTGGTGAAAATTAAGCATGTGGGTAGTTGATATCACTTGATCCAACTTATATGGTGTTGAATATGTATGCGGCTTGTTTTAATTCTTGAGTAAAACAAGTATGGCATTCTAATATGTATGGGCTTAGGTGTGGGGTGGTCTTTAAAGCCAACGCCCATCGAGTTGTTTAGCTATCTTTATGTGGGAAATTGACTTGCTTGTGGATCTTTGCTACACGTACAATGTCGGATGCTAATGTGGCTGCCTCTAGCTCTCACAAGAGACGTCGGTCAGGAAGTAAGGTCCCCGCAGCTCCCCCAGTCCCAAAGGGCCAGAGACGCAAGTATAGAATTCATGTTGTATCTAGTGCTGGCAAGAGTTGGTACAAAAGCCACACTGAAGCTATATACTTTGCCGATAAATGTATTGATAGGGCAAGTCTTGCTCGGACTTACCCTCGTATATTGGCCCGGATTGTGCAATTGGGAATGGAGTTCATCTTCGACAGCCCTACAGATTTTAAGCTCCACATGGTGAGGGAATTATATGCCAACTGGAACCCGGATGCACCCACCATTTTGGTGGTTGTACGAGGGACGGATGTTATGCTCGATTCCTTGGGCTTTACGGGATTATTGGGAGTCCACACTCGGGCTAGTCCCCATGACCTCCTCAGGCTAAATGCTAGGCCCCCTTATGCTGATATTAGACACACTCTTTGCGGCCAGCATTAAACGGTAAGATGGTTGCGCCATCACAAAAGAGGGTACCACTTGAGTCTACCCTATGCTCATTTAAATAAGGAGGTGCAAATCTGGTTGAAAATTGTGTATTGTTGCTTGATTCCGGGCAGTCACATGATGGAGGTCACGCGGGACCGCGTCTATCTGGTGTATGCTCTCATGACAGATGTGGAGATTGATGTAGGGTCTGTAGTGCTGTCGGCTATGTGCCGAGCTCATTTGCAAGGAGGTCTTCGTTATGCTTTTGGTGGGTTATTGACTAAATTGATGCGAGCATATGAAGTGCCCGAGGAGGCATTTGATTATCATCCTCCTATGGTGCAGACTCCTGTTGATGTTACCCAAACCAGGGCACCGGATGCACTTGGCCCCACTCTCACCTTAGCAGAGCGTCATGCTCGAGACGATGGGATTTTAGCTCGTATGTATGGGTTGGAGATTCTCCGCCACAGGACTAGGGGTAGGCCCTCTACGATGGAAGAGCTGAACCAGGTTGAGAGGGATTATCCTCTTAACGAGCATGCCATGGCCTTATTGAGAATTGGTCCTGATTTTGTTGAGCCTGTGGATGATGATGTCCCCACAGATAAAAATGACCACCAGACCAATTCTGAAGACGGAGAGGTGGAGGCGGATGATACACCGCTAGAGGTCCGTGGGCTGGATGATGACGACTTCTTTTACTGACCAATGAGCTCCTTACACCCTACTCTTGCATTGTTTATTTTTGTAGCATTGGGGACATTGCTAATCTTTTAAGTGTGGGTGGGGTGTGATGGGTTTCCTTTTTATGTATGTATATGTGTGCTTCTGTATGCTTTTATTTTGGGTTCCTTAGCCTTTGTTTTTGGTTCTTTTACTAAGGAGAGTCCCTTTGAACCGTAGAAAACCACAAAAAGATTTTTATTTTCTATGTTGTTTTTGGTGTTTATTACTTTTGAGTTGCCCTTAGTGATAGGACTATGGGATTTGCTCTATGATGGATGGATGACGGCCGTCTTAAGATCAAATTAGTCATGTAGTGTCGTGTCGGGTGTTCTTGCTTGCTATACAATTGTGTGTGAAACATGCTAGGATACACAATAGCAAGTGTTGAGACTCCTAATTCTCACTTAGTTGACTGGCTAAGTTGCTTAATGTTGAACTTATGCATGATTTCGGAGATTTTATGGTGAACCTGCTGAGTTGAACATGTGCCATGTGTTTGTAAGGTTTTAGTGATATTCCATGTGCATAATGATGTCTAGAACTTTCCCGGTGTGTCTGCAAAGCAAAATAAAAGATGTTGAGTTTAGGAGATGATATAGGCATTTCTTTGATAGCCATGTTTTATGCCTACTTTGTCTACGCTTTTGCATGATCGTAGTTAGCCCCGTTGAGCCTTTAGCCTTTTCTTTGGTAGCTTTACATGTAGCTTGATCCTTTTCTTTCAATGAACCAGAATTTGATCCAAAAATCCTAAGCGCTTTAATTAAGAAATCAAGATGTGAAGGAGTGTAAAATTTTTGAAAAAGGAAAAAAGTTAAGTTAAAGCCCCAAGTATATTTCCTATGGGTGTGTGAAAAAGTTTGTGTGTGTTGTTAGGGAATATGGTAAAAGAAAAAAAATTAAAAAAAAAGAGAAAAAAAAAATTAAAAAAATATAGTTTTTGAATCAATGGTCGATAGCAATTATTCCTTACCTAATATGCTTAAGCTAACTTAAAAATATGAGGCAAAACAAAAGAGAATTGGGAAGATAAAGGTGGTGAAAAATAGGTTGGTTGAAGGTGGTCGGAATTGTAATTTGTAGTGTATTAAAGCGCTTAGAGAAGATAGTCACTATTCTTGACCTAATAGTTCCTACTCGTCCCTGAGCCTACATTCAACCCCTAAAGTCCTACTTGATCTTGAGCCTTAACATTTTAACACAAGTGGAGTATTACACTAAGGGCAAGCTTATGGTTCATCTTGTGTTGCATGTGAATTCTTTTTGAGAGTGAGTGAACTTTCATTCATGCACCCAGTTAGTAATAACTTTGTAGAAGTGTGGGGTGATTCTCTTGTGGTGAGGGCGCATGTTTAGTGAAGTGTGGTGATCTATTAGTAACGTGTCATGCATGAATTTGCAACTAGCAAAGTTGTTTTGTGAGGATAGGTTGTTTCAATTTGTTATTCATTTGTTTGTGATCCTAGTATGTTGGTGCATAAGTTGATAAATGTGGTTGTGTAGCTATGCAAGAATGCCTATTTTGTGTCAATTGTCTAAAGTCGCCTGGATTTAAGTGCGGTTATTGTTCGAGGACAAACAAAGGTTCAAGTGTGGGGTGGTGATCTAAGGCGTATTTATATGCCTTAGTAGCGACTTTAACCCATGTTTACCTTAGTTTTGAGAGCAATACGTGTATGTTTTGCATGGTTTTGATAGATTATGTGATATTGTGCTAACCAATGTGATTAGACCCTTGTAGGTGGAATTTACGACTATTTGGAGCATTTTTGGCGTGGAAAGCAAGGCTTGGAGAAGCTACGAGCAAGGGATATTGATGATAAGAGGCAAGCCAAAGAGTTGAACTTGAAGAATCATGCCAAATTTGCAAAGAAAAGTCGACGAAATAAGAAAATCAAAAATTAAGGGCCTGGCGCGTTCAGGAAGTGCCAGGCCGCTTTTGTGAAAAATTTGGTTTTAGGAGGCAGCAGTGGGGTGCGTTTCAGGGCGTGCCAAGCCGCCTGGAGCACACCTTTGCAGAGGCAAAATTTTGGCTAATTTTTGCATAGAAATTTACTCTATAAATGGGGCTTTTGAGTTATTGTATCACATTCGATCTTGACTAGGCTACTTTGGGCGTTTTTGGGCATTGAAATTAGGTTTCATTCCTCTTCTTTTCAGTTTTTAATTATTTTTATGGTATTTTATTACTTTTGGATGTTGATTGACATTATGAGTGGCTAAAATCCCTCATTCTTGGGGTTAAGGCAAAGAACATGAATCTCTAGGGTTAATTTTAGTGGGTTTTGCTGAAGTTTATCATAAATTGGTTATTCATATATTCTTAATTTCATTATTTTGATGCTTGATCACCATTGAAATACATTCCTTGTCTTGAAGTAAGCTCGAGAGAGAAACTAAGAGATAGAACAAGGGATATACGAAGTGTGGTCTTTCTCGGGGAACGAATTCTAAGGGATTGACATGTGGTTAGGGCCGAGAGGTACCTAATCCACCACACTTGGTCAATTACGAGAAGAAAACTTAAATGCACTAGAATTGGTTAAGCTTATCACCGCTCATTGACGTAGTTAGGTTCCTAATTTCTGGTATAAGATTATAGTTTGGAGACGAATATAATCGTGAAATTAACCTCGGGATCAATAACCAAGATAAACAACTCAAATTGCTTAAACCAATAATAATTATGCTCAAGAGATGACGTTCGGAGTGCCTTAGCCCTAGGAATTCACTTTTTATTGATTTTTAAAGCACATTTGCGAAAACCAAAGTTACAGTAGCGAAGATAGGAGTTCATAGTCAGCAATCATTTAATTTTTAGCACCAAATCCCTTTTCCTTTTTGCAACACTAGTTCTAAATTATTGTTTGACGTCTAGAATTGATTTCTGTTGACGAAAGTCCCTTGGGTTCGATATCCGGCTCTCTTAAAGGAGACACTTTATTACTTAAACGATCATGTACACTTGCGTGTATAGCTGGGTCGCAACAAGTACCTTGTCAAGGGCACAAACACTGACTAGCGTGGATCCACTAAACTGATATCCAAAAGGACTAAGGTATCAAGCATGGTCTGACGGGTGATCCTTTAGAACCTATGATGGTGCCGTAGTTCTGGGACTTAAGGACTTCTAATAAAAGTCTCAGCCTGACTGAAAGGTGAGCCGTTATCCCTATGTCTGCTCAGTGCCAAGTACTACTCCCAACTGAATGTAAACTGAAATACTGAATAGCTCAATAATACTGAATTTCTGAGACCATAATATATGTGTTTTATCTGAAAGCATTCTAAATCATGAAATTGAAGAACTGAATATTCAATTGTATGTGCATGATGTCCTAATTCATCGGGTGTTCATAACCCGCCATCTCTAAAGAATGCAACTAATCATGACAATTCTATAATCTAAATAGAATAGGGGAAATCCCATTAACTAAAGTCCAAAAATCATGGGTTTAGCAATATACAGAGAATTCATAGCTATAGCATGTAACCATATTGAAATTTAATGGAAATCATGTGTTCATGGTTTAAATCAAAACAAGGAACTGAAGCATAAGGAAATTCACTCTTTTCATGGTAAACCCTAAGCTTGAACAATGGATTCAAATGAGAATTGAAGTAACTTTGGGACTCAATGGATGAAAGAAAACCCAATGATGAAATCCCACGTACCTGATTATAAGGCTTTTAGATCGAAAACTTTGGTGGAGACTCGACTTTTCTTGAGCCTGGGGAGAAAACCCTATGTTCTTGACTTGAGAGAATTTTGACAAAGTTTGGGAGCTTTGATCATATTTATGAGGGATAAAACTGAATAATTATATGATATAACCCCTTAAAATACCCTAAAACGACTTGGTATAGGGCTAAAAAACTTGGAAAAAGACCAAAAAAACCTTCATTAAATGTTCAATAAAGTTGTTGATAAATTGCAGTAGGAGTAGTGGGTTGGACCGTATGACTCATGGCTTAGACGTATGGGTCGTACAACGACTCGTGAAGTTCTGAAAGCCTGATAGTGCTTTACTAAAATAGCCATAACTTTTTACTCCAATACCGAATTTACGAATGGTCAGTGGCATTGGAAAGATAATACAAATAAATTTAATTTGGTGTATAATATCCCACATAACTCTTTATATACTAGGATCAATGGTCATTTAAATTTTACCCAAGAAGAATCTTTCACTAGAACTAAGTCGAAAAAGGAGTTTTCATCTCAACTTTGGGTTAGGGACCGCGTATGATCTTAAATATCATTTAATACTCATGTAATGATTGTGTAATGGTTCTATATATACGTGAATATTGGTTCTAGTCTTAGCTTGGATTTTTCGGATGTTTCAATATCTCCCTCTTGGGATCATTCATCCCGAATAAACACTGAAAGTGCTACAATCCCAACACTGAATTTCTAAGAGCTGAATACTAAAATGGTAACTGAGTCTGTGCTGAAATATGGACCGAACAGAACTCATGAATGTATGTTATACATGCGAATAAGTTAGTGATATGAGGTAGAAAGAATTTATTAAGGGGAAACTATTACCTCAAGCTGGAACTAAATTCGAAGAGAAAAGATTAGGGTACTTGGTCATCATATCCACCTCTGTTTCACAAGTAGCTCCCGCAACTAACTGATTCCATCAAAGAACCTTTACTGAAGTAACCTCCTTGTTTCTCAACTTATGAACCTGACGATCTAGGATCTTAATTGGAACCCCCTCGTAAGAAAGACTATCTTTAACACCCACACTATCTAAAGGCACAACCGACATTGGATCAATAATGCATTTCTCCAACTGAGATACATGAAAAACCAAATACACTGGTGCTAAGTCTGCAGGCAAATCTAAATCATATGCCACATTGCTAAAGCACTCAAAATATTATAAGGACCTACATAGTGGGGACTGAGTTTCCCTTTCTTACTAAATCTCTTCACCCCTTTCATGGGTGAAACTTTCAAGTAAACCAAATCACCAATAGAAAACCCAAGTTCCCTTCTCGCTACATCTGCATAAAACTTCTGATGAATCTAAGCTGTTTTTAGGTTTTATATAATTAGCTAAACTTTCTCCATAACCTCATGGACAGAATTAGGCCTTATCAAGGTAGCTTCACCAACCCCAAACCAACTAATAGGAGATCTACACCTCCTACCATAAAGTTCTTTAAACGGGGCCATCTAAATACTGGAGTGATACCTACTATTATAAGCAAACTCAATCAAAGGCAAATGATCATCCCAACTACCCTTGAAATTGATCACACATTCTTTCAACATATCCTCTAAAGTCTGAATGGTCCACTCTGCCTGATCATATGTCTGTGGATGAAAATTCGTACTGAGATGAACTTGGATACCAAGACTCTTTTGAAATGTCTTCTAGAACTGAGAGGTAAACTGAGTACCCCTATCTGAAATGATAGTCAAAGGGACTCTATACAATTTCACGAACTCTCTAAGGTAGAGTCTAGCATAATCCTCAGCTGAGTATGAAGTTTTAACTGGCAAAAAGTAAATTGACTTAGTAATTCGGTCTACAATAACCCAAATAGAATCATGTTGTTGGTGAGTACGAGGCAACCCTATAATGAAGTCCATGTTCACCACTTCCCACTTCTACTTAGGAATGCTGATATCCTGAATTATACCGTCAAGTCTCTAGTGCTCAACCTTAACCTACTAGTAATTTGGACACTTAGCCACAAATTCTGTGATATCCTTCTTCATGCCATTACACCAATAAACCTCCCGTAGGTCATGGTACATCTTAGTGTCTCCTGGGTGAATAAAATACTGAGAACTGTGAGCTTCTATCAGCATCCCCTATCTCAAGTCATCCATATTTGGAACTCAGAGTCTACCCTGACAACGAAGAACACCATCTTTCCCTTGGTAAAAAACCTCAACCTTCTGACTTTGGACAACTTCTTTTAACTTAAGTAAAATAGGATCACTATCCTACTTTTCTTTCACTTCAGCAATCAACGAAGATTTCGAACCATTCTGAACCATGATACTACCCTCAACTGAATCAACCAATCGAACTTCCAATCTGGCAAACTTGTGAACCTCACGAACTAACTCTTTCTTCGAATCATTCACATGAGCAACACTCCCCATAGACAACCTACTAAGAGCATCAGCCACTGCATTCACTTTACCCAGATGGTAAAGGACACTCAAATCATAGTTCTTTAACAACTCTAGTTATCTCCTTTGTCGATGGTTTACATATTTCTGACTAAACACATATTGAAGGCTCTTATAATCTGTGAACACATCTACATGAACCCCATAAAGATAGTGCCCCCAAATCTTTAAGGCAAAAACAACCGCTGCCAACTAAAGATCATGATTCAGGTAATTTGTTGCGTCCAAATACACACACAAGTGTACGTAGTCTTACAAGTAATATAGGATTTTAAAGTCCAGATATCGTACCCACAGGGACTTGTCGATTAACTATTATTCTAAATTAGACTAATACTAATTATTTATTGAAGAAGTAAATCACAAAATATGTATTTATGAATAAACCAAATTAAAAATAAAAGAAAATAACTAATGAACAATTAACCAAGAAAGAGCAGAGTTGTACGGAATCAATGAATGAATCAATTTAGGATTAGAAATTCGCTAACAATCATTTAGAGTATCAATTTCATCAACTTATTTGATTATCTAGTTGTTGATTTATGGGGTTGATTATATGATCATGGTCTTCCGAGCCTCTAATCATCTATCCGAATCGACCTCACAACTACATGGTTGAGCGGGGATGTGATAACCCAATCCGAATGCATTTATATATCTTCCCATTTTGTAACCAAGTAAGGCGATCTAGGTATATTCCTATCCTAACGACAAAACAATTCTTTATTTACTAAAGTAAAGATCTTACTCCCTATATTCTTTGTTCTATCTCATTTATTTTTCTTCCGAGTTCACAATAAGAAAATAGTAAGCACAAGAATATAAGAACAAATATTTTGATAATCAAATAAATAAAATCAAAAAATTACTAAACAATCATGTTGTCAACTACCATAATCCTAGACCGAGAAGTTTAACCCCACATAGACATGTAACAATTACAACAAATCATCCAAAAAAAAATATAAAAATAAATAAATAAGGAGAAGAAAAGATGAAACCAAAATTCTCCGGCCTCCACGGCGGCTTCTAGCTCTCTCTAGGTCAAAAGTTGTATGAAAACTATTTTATGAAAGATTTATAGGTGTAGGAAAAAGACTCAAATAAAATAACTGAGTCCAAAACGGATTAGGAAGAATTAATTTCGGAATGATCTTCCTCCGTGCCACGACTTTATAGATGAGCAAAAGCTCCGTGTCACGCCAAAAAGGCTGACAACCACTGGAAACGAGCAAATTCAAATAACACTTTCAAAGGTCACTATTTATTATTATATTAAATTTATTCCATTAAGCTGCTTGCCTGATTTCCTTCTATAATCTTCCGTCTTTAATTCGTTTTGGCTTCAACTCTCTTCATCTTTACACCATTTTAATCCTACACATTAAAATATAATATTAGGCACAATCCATAAAATCAATGCTCAAAAAGGTTAAATAAAAATACTAAATATGAGGTAAATAATGATTAAAAACATATAATTTTGGCCTAAAATCAGAATTCTTCTCATGAGACTTGAGATATCTAGAGGCATATGACATAACCTTATCATACTACATCAACACATAACCAAGGATTCTGCAAGCATCACAATAAACCACAAACCTATCTAAACTCTCTGGTAAAGTTAAAACTAGAGCGGAGGTGAGTCGAGTCTTCAACTCCTGAAAACTCTTCTCGTAAGAATCGGACCACTGAAATTTGAAATTTTTCTGAGTCAATCTGGACATTCGATAAGCAATAAAAGAAAATCCTTTAAGAAACCATCTGTAGTAATTGGCTAAACCCAAGAAACTCTTGATATCTGATAGAAATAGGTCTAGGTCAGGTCAATTCCTAACTGCTTTGGTCTTTAGAGGATCAACCTGAATGCTTTCATCAAAAATGATATGACCAAGGAATGCTACTGACTTCAGCTAGAATTCACACTTGATGAACTTAGTGAATAACTGACGGTATTTGAAAGTCTGCAAGACAATCCTCAAATGATCTGTATGTTCATCCTCACTTCGAAAATAAATGAGGATGGCTCAATAAAGATAATGATGAACATGTCCAAGTACTGCTTGAACACCCTGTTCATTAAGTCCATAAAAGCTACAGGAGCATTCGTTAGTCCAAAAGGCATAACAACAAATTTGAAGTGACCATATCAAGTTCTGAAGGCTATCTTAGGAATGTCACATTCTCTAACACTGAGCTGATGATAGCTGGATGTAAGATATATCTTAGAAAAGCAACTGAAACCCTAAAGTTGGTGGAACAATTCATCAATCTTGGGAATAGGATATTTGTTTTTTATTGTGACTTTGTTCAACTAATGGCAATGCACATTCTGAGAGAACTATATTTTTTTCGCACGAAGAGAACTGGAGCACTCCATGGAGAGATGATTGGCTTGATAAAACCTTTATCTAAAATATATTTCAACTGTTCCTTCAACTCCTTAAGCTAGGTCAAAGCCATCCTATAAAGTGGAATTGAAATAGGCTGGGTATTTGGAAGGAGATCTGTTTCGAAGTCAATTTCATGCTTGGGAGTAACTCAGGGGAGATCTTTTAGAAACACTTTTGGAAATTCATTAACTACCAAAACTGACTGAAAAGTTGGGGTCTCGAACTATGAATCCTTAACTCGAACAAGATGATAGATACACACTTTGTAAATCTATTTTTTGGCCTTAAAGTACAAGACAAACCGACCTACAGGCACTGAAATACTACCCTTCCACTCTAGAACTAGCTTATTAGGGAACTAAAATTGGACTACTCTATTTCTACAATCAACTAAGGCATAACAAGCATGTATCCAATTCATGCCAAGAATGACATCCAAATTAGTCATGTTTAACTCTACAAGATCAATTAAGGTGACTTTCTGGGAAACTGTGATTGGGCAATTTCTGTATACCCATCTAGATATCACTGAATCCTCGACTATAGTAGAGACTGAGAAGGGTTCTGAGAGGATTTTGGGGATGACACCAAAGTCTACTTCTATATAAGAAGTCATGAAAGAAAGTGTGGCTCCGGGATCTAATAATGCATAGACATTAATGTGAAAGACCTATAACATACTAGTGACTACATCAGGAGAACCCTCCTGATCCTGTCGAGTCTGAAGGGCATAAAACTTATTCTGACACTGTCCGCCAGCTACACTATATGAGGCACCATGCTGAGTCGGGTGACCTGCTGGAGCTGCTAAAGAGTTAGTCTGATTCTGTTGGTTAGCATCCATGCCTTTATGTGAATCCACTGGACATTCCCTCAATTTGTGACATGGCTTGCCACACCAGGAACAAATATCACTACTGGCCATACACTCACCTTTGTGGTTCTTACCATACTTCTTGCAAATCGGATGAGTAGGACAACTAGTAACACTGCTTTGGGACTTAGAGCCTAGGGCTCTATCCCAATAACCCTGTCTGAAAGCCTAGGGATCTATCCCAATAACCCTGTCTGAACTTGAAAATTGGAGCACTAACAGAAACTAGGGCTAGAGCTGAAGATCTCTACTGAAACTGAGAGAGATTACCACCACCCGATTTCTACTGAGAATAATCAAAGTTTTCTGTTCTAGCTCTCTTATTCATATTCTCACTTTCTTTTTCCTTAATCTTCTCTTCTTCAATATGTGGAGCGTGAACCATCAACCTAGAGATGTCCATCTCCTTTACCAACATAGTAGTCCTACACTTTTTAACCACATCCTCAGAAACACCAAACACAAACTTACTCATGCGAGATCTAGAGTCAGCAACCATTGTTGGACCATACTTTACAAGTTGAGTAAACTTAAGAGAATACCCTTTCAAACTCATATTGACCTACCTAAGATTTATAAATTCCTGTACGTTGTCTTCCCTTTACTTAAGCCAGAGGAACCTATCCAAAAAAGCAACAACAAACTCATCCCACTCTACTGGACCTGCATCTGCACCTCTACCCTCTTTCCACTACTTACACCAAATGTGAGCCACTCCCTTCAACTGATAAGCAGCCAAATCAGCACTTTCAACTAGAGTGACACCCATGATCTCAATAACCTTCTAAATATCATCAAGAAACTCCCGTAGTTCTACCTCAGTCTTAGAACCATGAAACTCAGGAGTATTCATTTGAGTAAAGTCCCAAACTCTAGTTGTTGTTGTGGTACCAGTAGGATTGACCTAGGTAACAACCTGCTGATTAGCCTGAGTGGTCATGGCCTAAGCTAGCACTGTGAAAGTATCCATAAACTCAGCATGAGAGACGTGTTCATTAAAAGGTTCTACTGGAGCTAGTGGTACTTGCTAGTTTCCATTCTTATTACCATATTCATTCCAGTTTCTCCTTCTGTTAGCTTTTTTGGGAGGCATATTCTGTAAACGTGTAGAGCAAGAGTTAGAAGAAGGTTTTAATAGAGTTCACGCTCTATCGCATGATATGAACATGAAAGAAGTAAAACTTTTCCTATAATGTTTCATAGCCTCTCACTCATAAGTGTGGCTCGCTTCACACCCATGAATAAGACTCTACTTAACGTGATTTTCAGATACCCTAGGACACTTTAAACCTGATGCCCTGATATCAAGTTTGTCACAACCCAAGATTACCCCTAATTATAACACGGTGCTTAGAGTCGCAAGCGACCCAAGCTAACCCATGACCTGGTATGACACTAATAATACTTAAATAACTGATAAATATTGAGCAAAAGCTAAACTAAAATGATATAATCATAAATAAAACCAACACTAAAAGTCAAAGCTAACACTATTTGATGTAACCAACATGCTGAAAATCTAATTGTCTGTCTAAAAAGTCTCTAAATAAGTTGAGTTGTTGGGACAAGCCCCTAACTAACTCTAACTATCTGAAACTAAGAAAAATACTGAAAATAAATATCGATAATTGGTCCTCAAATAATGAGTACTTACCAAAACACTGATGCTGATATGATGCTGAATCGTCCTACCCTCGAGCGGGATGCTAAAAATCAGAACCTATCTGTAACACCCCGTGAGTTTGTAGTCCTTCTTCGTAAAAACAAAACCATATGACATATATATTAAGTATAAATCATTTGACACGAGTTTGGGTACGTCAACGAAAGCCTTACCGTCGAAAACAGGCCAGCGACGCACTGGAGGAGGTCGAAACCTAGCCTTCATTCCGCGCTGCATCCTACAAGGTTCTACTAGTTTGGGCCTCACATTGAGCCCTGTGCCGCGCAACCCTCCCTGCCTGACAGGACTTCATTTTATTCCGTATTTAAAGGACTATTTGGTATTTTTCTTGATTAAAAACCATCCCTCACATATACTAAATGATCCCAAACCCCTAATTACGTATTTTAGTCCCCAAAAACATATCCTATCTTCTCCCAAAAGACTAAGGAGAAAAACTATAGGGTTCAAGCTTAAAGTCCAAGGATTCAAGCTATTCTCTAAATTCCTTCAGTCAAAAAGGCATGTTTGAACACTCCCTATTTCAATTACTATTTCAATACATGATCTTAATTATTATTATTATGTATACCTTGTTGATATTTTGAAATTGGGGTTAATGATTAATTCAAGATAAGCTTGATAATTGGTTTTCCCTCTTACTATAAATTGTCTTCTAATTACAAATGGAGGGTTTGAGTTTTGAAAATACTATTTGAAAAGGGGGAATCCCGTTACCTGGATTTACAAGGTTGAATACTATGAATAATGAAAATAGTCACTTTCAATCCCTTTCACAAGTTTATTTTCAATGGAGAATTATGTTGTTTGTTCTGTCTTTTTAGTATTATATGGAATGAAATGATGAAAGGTATTTATGACTCCTATGAAAATCTCATGATGGTTATGTTTATGAATTTAAAGACGGAACTTAGTATCTATAATGCTTTATCATAACGATTTGGCATAATATGGACTACACCTTCTCGGTGAACCACATAATCCCCAAGTATGCCTTATTAAAACCATTTGCAAATCTTAGTACAACGGTACTAAAATGTAAATGCCATAATGAAAGACTCTATGGATAAAAGTTAATGCAAATGGTTTTAATGAGGCATACTTGGGGATTATGTGGTTCACCGAGAAGGTGTAGTCCTTATGACCAATGCTGGAAACCTATGTTTGTTGGCATAGGGATAGTTCGCTCTATAAGACGACCTTGACACGCACCTTTATGAGCGTGGTATGTAATGATGGCCACACTATGTTCATATCAATTAATACGGCAAATATGGATTGGGGCCCTACCGATTGGTCGAATATAGGACCTATATCAGCCCGTGGGTTACCTAAGGTCGGTGAAACTACATAGTCCATGAAGTAAAGTTTTAAGGGTGATTATGATTTATTTCTAAATGCTTTATCTCAGGATTCTTACACGTGTGAGTTCCATTGTATATATCTTATGCTTTATATTTGTTTACCTCTGACTTGAATTATTGGCCTGATGATATAAATGTTTTGAAATCTATTATTATTATTATTATGTAAACTTCTTTGGTCCCTTTCCTTGGGTCACATGCCAGTACACATCGTACTGATCATCCTCGAATGCTACATCATTTCATGATGTAGATTTCAAAGCCTTTACTCATGATCTGATTCAGTAGTAGGACTTACGCAGGACAACAATTCGCAAGTAGTGAGCCATCCATCTTTCGGAAGGCATTCTGTTCTATCTTTTAGATCTCTACTTGGATTTTATGGTATTATCGGGGCCATGTTCAAGCTTAGGATATCATTCATATTTATTAGATGCTTCGTGGACGTACTTTGGTAGATGTTTTATTATGTTTTCAAGTCACTTGCTTAAGTACTATTTCAGAATAGAATCTTTTATTCTTAGGGGCCTAATTCCACACTTTGTGTTTGACTTTGATATTTATGTTATGTTAAGGGGTGTTCCCTCGCCTTCATTAGTCTTGGATGCCTGTTAAGGCAAAGGCCTGGCTCGGGTCATGACAAACTTGGTATTAGAGCACGGTTCAAGCTCCCAGGGTATTTAGGAAGTCGTGTCTAGTAGAGTCTTTTTATAGGTGTATAGCACGCCACACTTATCAATGGGAGGCTATGAGACATTTAGGAATGTTTTTCTTTCTTCATGTTCTCGTTGTGCTAGAGAGTCTAGTTTCAAGTGAAATCTTCTAACTCCTAAATTTTTCCGCATTTCAGATCATGCCTCCTAGAAGAACCAATAGACAAAGTGCTTTAGCTGGAACCTTTGCCCCTACAAGGGCAAATGCTGAAGAGGTTTGCCCTACTCACAGAATAGGGACCTGTAATGGAGTCCGTACTACTGACCCCCACTACTCCTACTAGGATTCCATTAGTCTTGACTAGTCCTCCTCAGGCTCCCAGGTCTGGTACTACACGAGCTCAGCCCCAGCAGGGCGAAGTTTCTAATGCGGAGTTCAGGCAGACCATTCAGATGCTTGCCCAAATCATGTCATCTCAGTCCCATTAGTTGGGAAGTACTGGGTCTATTACTAGTTCATTAGATGCTACTCGGGTTAGCCTATTTATGTTTCTACACCCATCGACTTTTACTAGGCCCAAAGTTGAGGAGGATCCTCAAGGGTTCATTGATGAAATGGAAAAAAAAATAGGGTGATGAATGCTTATAATACTTAAGGGGTGAAATTTGCAGCCTATCAGTTGAAGGAGGTGGCTTAAAAATAGTATGATGAATAGGAAGAATATAGGGGTGAAGATGCCTAGCCTGCGATTTAGGAGGATTTCTCCCAAGCCTTTCTTCATCACTTCTTTCCTCAGGAGTTGAGGGAAGCTAAGGCTGAGGAGTTTGTGAATATGAAGCAAGGGAATTTGAGTGTGAAATAACATGCCCTGAAGTTCACACAGTTGTCTCGTTATTCTCTGAAGTTGGTTTCTAACATAAGGTCTCAAATGAGGAAGTTTGCTTCGGGTCTTAATGATGACTTGATGGTCGAATGTAAGGGTGTGATGCTAAACAGTGACATGGATATATCTAGGTTGGTGGTGGTTATGAAGTAGGTAGATGATGAAAAGAAGAAGTAGGCAAAGGCTGAGGATAGACAGAGTAAGAGGGTTAGGCCAGCAGATCATGAGGCAAATCAACAGTCTAGTGGTAAGTGGGGTAAGAAATGGCATAAGAAGAAATCTTGGGGAAATGACCAGTTATCAGCTAGTGCACCAGTCCCTAAGCCTTTGGGTGATCAGCGATTCCATCCTGGTAATGGCTCCAGAATGCAGGAAACCCAGTCACAGGCTAGTGTAGCTTATTCAGCCTCATCCCATCCTTCTTACCGCACTTGTAGTAAGTGCCACGGGGGAGTTTATCACCTGGGTAAGGGTGTCTATTACTTTTTTGGGTAGTCCAGTCATTTTTAGTGAGAGTATCCCATGATAAAGAGGACTAAGGGGGAAATAAGGCCCCAACTTCCACTACTTTAGCCCCAGTAGCTAAGGGTGCTACTTTGGGGATCGGTGGAGGCCGTAACCATTTGTACGCCCTATCTACACGTCAGGATTTAGAGACCTCACCAGATGTTGTCAAGGGTATGTTGTAGATTTTCTCCCGTGATGTTTGTGTGCTACTTGACCCCGGTTCCACTCTATCTTATGTGACCCCTTATGTGGCTGTGAGTTTTAATTTTGGTCCTGAAAATATTTCTGATCCCTTTTCAGTCTCTACTCTTATTGGTGAGTCTATTATTACTAGGAGGGTCTATAAAAATTATGTTGTGTCTATCTTTCATCTGGATACTTTGGTGGATTTGATAGAACTTGATATGGTAGATTTTGATTTAATTCTGGGAATGGATTGGCTCCACTCTTTTTATGCTACTTGGATTGTAGAACCCATAAAGTCACCTTTTGTTTTTCGAATGAACCAGCTATAGATTAGGAGGATGATTCCTTAGGACTAAAGAGAAAATTTATTTCTTATCTTAGAGCCCGAAAATTGATATCTAGGGATTGTTTGTACCATCTAGATCGGGTCAAGGATTCTAACGTTGAAAGTCCCTCACAACATTTCATTCTTGTAGTTAATGTGTTTCCCAAAGTTTTTCCCGATGATCTTCCCGAAATTTCTCCCGATAGGGAAATAGACTTTGGGATTGATCTTCTACCTGATACCTGTCCTATTTCCATCTCACCATATAAAATGGCTCTGACGGAGCTAAAAGAGTTAAAAGATCAGTTGAAAGACCTTCTTGATAAGGGTTTTATCCACCCTAGTGTCTCTCCCTGGGGTGCTCCGGTACTCTTCATGCGAAAAAAAGATGGGTCCCTTTGTATGTGTATAGATTATAGTCAATTAAATAAGTTCACTATGAAAATAAACTACCCTCTTCTTAGAATTAATGCTCTTTTCGACTAGCTTCAGGGTGCCAAGTGTTTTTCCAAAATAGACCTCCATTCGGGTTACCATCAGTTGAAAGTGCAGATATACCCAAGACTACTTTCCAAAACCAATATGGCCATTATGAGTTTCTAGTTATGTCCTTTGGTTTGACTAATGCACCTGCAGCTTTTATGGATCTTATGAACAGGGTGTTTAGACAGTGTTTGGACCTATTCATCATAGTCTTCATTGATGATATCCTGGTGTACTCCCGGAGTGAGGAAGAGCATGCCAATCACCTCCAAATTGTACTTTAGACCCTTAAAAACCAAGAGTTGTATCCCAAATTTTCCAAGTGTGAATTCTGGCTTAGTGTTGTGGCTTTTCTTGGGCATATTATTTCTAGTGAAGGAATTAAAATGGATCCCCAAAAGATTGAGGCAGTAAAAAAATGGCCAAGGCCGATAACTCCAATCGATATTAAGAGTTTCTTGGGTCTGGCAGGGTATTACAGGAGATTCTTGGAGATTTTTTCTTCTATAACTGCTCCACTAACAAAGTTGACTCAGAAAAAGGTGAAGTTCTTATAGTCTGATGCTTGTGAGGGTAGTTTTGAGAAGTTGAAAAATTGTTTGACCTCAACCCCTGTGTTGACACTTCCTGATGGTACTAAAGGATTTGTGGTGTATCGTGATGCGTCCCGGGTGGGACTTGGTTATGTACTTATGCAGCATGGGAAGGTTGTGGCTTATGCTTCTAGGCAACTTAAAATGCATGAGAAAAATTATCCCACTCATGATCTTAAGTTGGCGGTTGTGGTCTTTGTACTCAAGATTTGGCGTCATTATTTATATGGGGTGCGTGTGGATATCTCTTCAGATCACAAGAGTTTATGGTATATTTTTGCTCAAAAAGAGCTGAATCTTAGGCATAGGAGGTGGCTTGAGCTGTTGAAAGATTATGACATAAGTTTGCACTATCATCCAGGTAAAGCTAATGTTGTTGTTGACGCTCTTAGCAGGTTGTCCATGGAAAGTCTTTCTCATGTTGAGGAGAAAAAGAGGGGTTTAGTAAAGGATATTCACCGGCTTGCTAATTTGGGAGTCCGACTGTTGGATTCAGAAGATGGGAGAGTGATTGTTCACGAAGTGGCTAAGTCTTCACTAGGTGCTAAAGTTAAGGAGAAGCAGGCTAATGACCCTATACTTATGCAGATCAGAAGGATGTTGGTCAGCAAAAAGTGTTGCATTTTGAGATTAGTGGAGATGGTGTTTTATGGTATCAAGGAAGATTGTGTGTTCCCGATGTCGATGGGCTGCGAGAGAGGATCTTGACCGAAGCCCACATCTCCAGGTATATTTTTCATCCTGGTTCTACTAAGATGTATCATGACTTGAAGGAGATGTATTGGTGGAATAATATAAAAAGAGATGTTGCAAATTTTGTTGCTTAGTATCTGAATTGTCGACAAGTTAAGGTTGAGCATTTAAGGCCTGGTGGCACGTCTCAAGAGATAGCCATCCCCATGTGGAAGTGGGAGATGATAAATATGGATTTTATCACCGGTCTTCCACGCTCTCAAAACCAGTACGATTCTATTTGGGTCATTGTGGATAGGATAACCAAATCCACTCACTTTCTGCCTGTAAAGACAAATTATTCTGGGGAGGATTATTCTAATTTGTATATTCAAGAGATTGTTCGGCTACATGGAGATCCTGTGTCGATCATATCCGACAGAGGTATGTAATTCTCTTCTCAGTTTTGGAGATCCTTTCAAAAAGGTTTGGGTAAGCAGGTGAACCTTAGCACTGCTTTCCATCCCCAAACGGATGGGCAAGCGGAGCGTACTAGTCAGACTTTGGAAGATATGCTAAGAGCCTGTGTCATTAACTTCAAAGGTAGTTGGGTGGATCACTTGCCTCTTATTGAATTTGCTTACAATAATAGTTATCACTCTAACATCCAAATGGCCCCCTTCAAGGGTTTCTATAGTAAAAGGTGTAGGTCATCGATTGGATGGTATGAAGTGGGTGAAACCTGATTGTTCAGGCCTGATCTTGTTCACCAAGCAATAGAGAAAGTTAAGGTTATTTTTGAGAGGCTTAAGACCACTAAGAGTCATCAGAAATCATATGCGGATGTGAGAAGGAGAGAGTTGGGAGTTTGACATTAGTGATTAGGTATTCTTGAAGGTTTCTTCTATGAAAGAAGTGATGAGATTTGGGGAAAAGTGTAAACTCAGTCCACATTACATTAGTCTGTATCAGATTTTGAGAAAGTTTGGTAATGTTGCTTATGAACTAGAGTTTCCCACGAGTTTAGCATCGGTTCATCCCGTGTTTCATGTATTTATGCTTAAGAAGTGTGTGGGTGATCATTCTCTTGTAGTTCACATGGAGAATATTGATGTGAAGGATTCCTTGTCTTATGAGGAAGTTCCTAAAGAGATTTTGGATAGACAGGTTTAAAAGTTGAGAACCAAGGAGATAGTATCGGTAAAGGTATAGTGGAAAAATCAAAAGGTAGAGGAGGCTACTTGGGAAGCTGAGGAAGACATGAAAATTAGATATCCCTTCTTGTTCTCAACATCGGGTGACTTCATATGAGGTACTAGCGCTATACTCATCTTCTACCTCCTAAATTCATACCTTACAAGTTTCATGTGATCTTATTTATGAAGCTACATGTTTCCTTAATCATCATTCGGGGATGAATGATCCCAAGGGGGGGGGGGGGGATAGCGTAACACCCCATGAGTTTGTAGTCCTTGTTAGAGCTTAAAAACGAACCTATGTGACATATATATTGAGTATAAATCATTTGGGACGAGTTTGGGTACGTCAAGGGAAGCCTTACCGTCGAAAATGGGTCGTGCAATGCGTCGGAAAAGGGCGGAACCTAGCCTCTGAGCTGATCTGCGACCTGCGAGGGTCTACTGGTTTGGACCTCGCATTGAGCCTCGCACCTCGCAAGTCCAACGGCGCTATGGGGGGCACCACGCAGCCCTCCCTGCCTGATAGGACTTTATTTTATTCTGCATTTTTAAGGACTATTTCGTCTTTTTCTTGATTAAAACCCATCCCCCACATATACTAAATGATCCCAAACCCTAATTACGTATTTCATTCTCCAAAAACATATCCTATCTTCTCCCCAAACTCTAAGGAGAAAATCAATAGGCTTCAAGCTTAAAGGTCAAGGATTAAAGCTTTTCTCTAAATTCCTTCTGTCAAAAGGCAGGTTTGAACACTCCCTATTTTAATATGTGATCTTAATTATTATTATTATATATACTTTGTTGATATTTTGAAATTGGGGTTAATGATTAATTCAAGATAAGCTTGATAATTGGTTTTTCCCTCTTGCTATAAATTGTCTTCTAATTACAAATTGAGGGTTTGAGTCTTGAAAATACTATTTGAAAAGGGGAAATCCGGTTACATGGATTTACAATGTTGAATACTATGAACAACAAAAATGGTGACTTTCAATCCCTTTCACAAGTTTGTTTTCAATGGGGAATTATGATGTTTATTCCGTTTTTTGAGTATTAACTGGGATGAAATGGTGAAAGGTCTTTATGACTCTTATGAAAATCTCATGATGGTTACGTTTATGAATTTAAAGATGAAACTTAGAGTCTATAGTGCTTTTTGATAATGATTTGGCATAATATGAATGACTTGCAAGTCTTACTACAACGATACTAAAATGTAAATGCAATAATGAAAGATTCTATGGATAAAGGTTTATACAAATGGTTTTAATGAGGCGTACTTGGGGATTATGTGGTTCACCGAGAAGGTGTAGTCCTTGTGACCAACACCAAAAACCTATATTTGCTGACAAAGGGATGGTTCGCTCTTAAATGAGATGACCTTGACACGCACCTCTATGAGGGTGGTATGTTATGATGGCCACACTATGTTCATCTCAATTCATGCAGCAAACATGGATTGAGGCCCCGCCGGTTGGGAGAATACCGGACCCATATCAGCCCGTGGGTTACCTAAGGTCGGTGAAACTACATAGTCCATGAAGTAAAGTTTTAAGGGTGATTATGATTTATTTCTAAATGCTTTATCTCAGGATTCTTACATGTGTGAGTTGCATTGTATATATCTTATGGTTTATAAATGTTTACCTCTGACTTTCCTTACTGGCTCGATGATATAAATGTTTTGAAATTTATTATTATTATTATGTAAACTTCTTTGGTCTCTTTCCTTGGGTTGCATGCCAGTACTCATCGTACTGACCGTCCTCAAATTCTACATCCTTTCATGATGTAGATTTCGAAAAACTTTACTCGTGACCCGGTTCAGCATTAGGAGTTACGCAGGACAATAGTTCGCAAGTGGTGAGCCATCCATCTTTCGAAAGGCATTCTATTCTTTCTTTCAGATATCTACTTTGGTTTTATGGTATTGTCGGCGCCATGTTCTAGCTTAGAATTTCATTAGTATTTGTTAAAGGCTTCGTAGACGTACTTTGGTAGATGTTTTATTATGTTTTCAAGTCACTTGCTTAAGTACTATTTCAGAATGGAATCTTTTATTTTTATGGGCCTAATTTCATACTTTGTGTTTGACTATGCTGTTGATGTTATGCTAAGGGGTCTTCCCTTGCCTTAATTGGTCTGGGATGCCCATCATGGCTAGGGCCTGGCTTGGGTCGTGACACTATATTATGAGATAATATAGCGCAAAATAAAGTATGTGGTCAGTACTTTGAATGTACTAAGTATGTGAGATATGCACAATAATCTATAAAACTGAACATGAGATGGTAAACTGAATATGGAACTGATACATAAAAGCTAATGCAATGACAAAGTAAGAAACATGTAACTGAATAATAACTGAATACAAGGTCATGCAATATCTGAGTCTGAACTATGGGAGCTACTGTTAACCAACATACTCTATCTGAGCTAAACAGATTCCAAGCTGTAACCCCAATTGGAAGGGTGTTCAGTACCTTGCCATGGGCACAAACACTGACTGGCGTGGATCCACTAAACTGATGTAAAAAAGGACAAAGGTATCAAGCTTGGTCTGACGGGTGACCCTTTAGAACCTGTGGTGGAGCCGTAGTTCTGGGACTTAGAGACTTCTACTAAAGCTCTCAGCCTAACTGACGGGTGAGCCTTCATCTCTGCGTCCACTAGATGCTAAGTACTACTCCCAACTGAATGTAAACTGAAATACTGAATAGCTCAATAATACTGAAGTTCTAAGACTGTAATATATGCATTTTATCTTAAAGCATTCTAAATTATGAAACTGAAGGACTGAGTGTTCAATTGAATATGCACGATTTCCTAAGTCATCAGGTATTCATAACCCGCCATCTCTGAAGAATGTAACTAATTATGAAAACTCTAAAATCTGAATAAAATAGGGGAAATCCCATTAACTCAAGTCCAAAAATTATGGGTTTAGCAATATACGGAGAATTCATAGCTATAGCATGTAACCATATTGAAATTTAATGCAAATCATGTGTTCATGGTTTAAATCAAAACAAGGAACTGAGGCATAAGCAAATTCATGCTTTTCATGGAAAACCCTAAGCTTGAATAATGGATTAAACTGAGAATCAAAGTAACTTTGTGTCACGCCCCGAATTCCAACGAGGCGGACTGGCACCCGAAGCCGTTAAGGCCCGAGAGAACCAATCTTCATTCTCATACACTCATGCGCATGCTACTCAATAAACATCACCTCCACATATATATATAAGATGTCAATAGCGAAAACCATGGAAAATACATGATAACCATGAAACTTGGCCGTTGGGGCCATCAAGACAAAACATACGTTTCTGTCAAGCCCCAAATCCCATTGAGGCGGACTGGCACCCGAAGCCGATATTTCCCGAGAGAACTAATCTTTGCTCATGTACATTCATATGCATATCCTCGTATGAATCTTATTATAATGCAACTATGAGAAAGTCATGGATATGGAAACATATGCCATATATAGATATATATAAAACTTGGTCGTTGGGGCCATCAAGTCAAATGGACATTCATCTCTTACATTCATATACCCACATATGTCTACAAAAGCATCTAACAGATGCATCTACAAGACCAACTTAAAGTCGGGACAATTCCCCATTTATACAACATTTACAACATCAAAACAAATATACAACTGTTACTCGAAAAGCCCCAAACCAACTGGAGCTCACCAAAAATCTGCAAATGATCCACAGCCTACAGGGGAGGTCTACTAGCACCTGCGCCTGCAGCAATTAAAGTAAGTCCCCCAAGAGGGGTCTGTACGAAGAATGTACTGAGTATGTAAGGCTCATAAGAACTGTATCATACATAATAACAACAACAATGGATTCAATATAAGAGAAATAGTGAATTTGAATAAACTCTCTTTCTGTATGTGAGGAACCATGTATATTACATTCTTTACTTCTCTTGTCTTCACATATGTTCATCTTTATTGTTCTACCCATGCTAGGCTATTCTGTCTCCCCTGGGATGAGATTAACCAGTGCTAGGTACTTTGACCCCTGGGATGTTATATTAACCCATGCTAGGCTTTCGTGTTGCCCCTGGGATGTTATTAACCCATGCTAGGTACTGTGACCCCTGGGATGTTATAGTAACCCATGCTAAGCTTTCGTTTCGCCCCTGGGATGTACTGTGATAACCCATTCTAGGCTTTTATATCGCCCCTGGGATGTATCGGGATCGACCCATGCTAGGCTTTCATGTCGCCCCTGGGATACCACCCATGTTATTGGGATCGACCGATGCTAGGTATTTTAACCCCTGGGATACCACCCATGAATACTCATTGATTATACATTACTTATTTCTCTTGTTATTCTTACTTCCACTCTAAGAGTGATACATTGAGGATCATGACATTATTTGAAACACACACATATATATATATTACTTCACTCCTTTACTTCATGAGATTGATACCTTTAATTGTGAGGGATAGATATATTAGCTTGCACATTACTTTGTTCATTACTCTTATGAGATTGGTACTTTTACTCGTGAGAGATTGGTACAAAGATAATCATAATATTATTGGACTTTGGAACATGACATGATTGGAAATGCTATTCAAGAAGAAATAGATTCTCTTTACATCTTACTCTCTTTGAGATAGTTCTTTTTAGTAGTTACAACATTATGAGAGCATTTGGAACCTCAGTCAATGAATAAGAGATAAGTGAATCATAATTCGTCTAAGAATAGGACACATGTGAATAACAATATATGTCAACCTGAATTGATATACTTTAAAACCCCTCGGAATAGAACAAGCCCAATGTCAATGTGAACAACATGTTGCAGAAGGATACGGAAAGAGTAACCTTACATACCTTATCTTCTCAATACGAATATACAATCCTATATGTGAATACAATAGTCCATCTCCTTCCTTATGTTTCACTCGACAATACAAGTACATAACAGAGTTTACATTAACCCCCAAATACCTTGCAAATGCATATGACGATAATGAGTTTTATGTTTGCCTTTAAAAATGTCATTTCCTCCTTGACAATACCATTTATGAAATTATTATACCAAAAATCCCACAATATTCCATACATTGACCAATACATGATAACCAATAGCATGTCACACCAAGTTCATACTTTCCACTCTCCATCAACACAACATCATAATTACTCCATCAAATCACCTCAATACACCTCATATCAACATATCGGCCAAAATCCCATAATTTACACTTATAGAAAAATAAAAAGTCTAAAAACATAACTACACCATACATGTTGTTATTTCATCCATACCATGCACTTTGATCAAGACCACAAGTCACCTTTCAAGTTTAATTCACAAAAATGACACATCTTTTACAAAAACACAAAAGTGCACCACTTACACTTTTAGACATAACCATCATGATCTACATACTCTCCCATGCGTATAATATATTAATCCATAAGAATAATCACTTACCCAAACTTGCAAATGAGTGATCTTGTCCCAAAAGATGGCTTAGGGTTTGAAGAATATGCAAAATATCTCTTGGAGAATTGTCTAGAAAAACATGTGTGAGTTGTGGAATTAAAAATCTGATTTCTTTGCATTTATATAGTCCTTGGGATCATCCTTATCCAACTCTTAGCATTTAATGCAATGTCCATTTGGTCAATGGAAGAATGGGTCTTTTTGTTCCATTTGGGCCTTGCATTTTGGCTCCATTTTGGGCCTTAAATTGGCCCATTAACACATATTATCCTAGCCCACTAAAATCAATGTGTAATCCATCATATATATCATGTTTAATTATTTCCATAATTATCACGACAATATTCACTCACGAGATTCATGTTCGTAGCCTCAATCTCAAAATAAGAAATTCTATCCACTTATAGCTTCATTGAACATAATTTGCTAACATACTTGTGACGAGGGACTAACCCCAACTCGGACGCTAAACTTTCTCAAGAGTAGCCCTACTACGATGGAATAATGATACAATAACCCAAAAGTCGTCTTTATAGACTTAAAATCGTAGAAGAAATCGGGCCTAAAGCACCCCGGCACGCCCCCGGCTTTTGAAAGGTGCACAGGGGCGGCCTAGCACGCCCTTGGGCATTCCCCCTTGCTTCCTGTGCCCAAAAATTTTGGGCAAAAAGCGGCCTGGCACGCCCTCTGGCGTGCCTGGCCTATATTTTTTTTTGAAAATTTTCGTTCTTCGACTTTTCTTTGCGGATTTGGATAGCTACTTCAAGTTCTAATATTTATCTTGTCTCTTGTATTTAAGAACCTTTATTAAGGAGTCATTCAAGCATCATTTTTCCACTCTAAAGGTCATAAATTTTTCCCACAAGGTTTTCATCACACTTACTAGCACCATATCAAATGTTCCATCAACAACAATACAAAATAAGTAATTATTGCTCTCGAACCTAGGGTAAACATGGTTCATGGTTATCAAGTAGGGTCGGGAAGGTATGGGGTGTTACAGTTTCTTACATTTTCTTCATCTGTCCCACAACATCTACAAAGCCTCTACAGATACATAACCATAACCAACCTAAAGTCGGGAGAAGAGCCCTCTCTATACACATATACCATACCAAAATAAATGTACATAGCAACTCAGAAAGCCCCGAACCAACTGGAGTTCACCAAAAGTCCGCAAAAGATCTGCAACCTACTGTAGAGGTCTACTAGTACCTGCACCTGCAGCAAGTAAGGTAAGCCCCCCCAAGGGAGGTTAGTACGAGGAATGTACTGAGTATGTAAGTCCATATGAAACTATCATAAATACGTCAATGGAATCAAAATGTAAGAGAATAGTCAATATGAATAACCCATCGATCTGCATATATGGAACCATGTACCTTACATTAATTATTTTCTTCGTTTCTATTGTTTATTCCTCATCGCTTATATCACATCGTACCCAGGCCCCAACTGATCAATGGGTCTTAACATAACCTAATGTTATATTGGGATCGGCTCGAGCTAGGCTTATGCCTCTAGAGATTCCACCCATAAATCAAGATATCGGGCTGGCTAGAGCTAGGTTCTTACCTCTAAAGCTACCACCCATAATCCAATATATCAGGTTTGGCTCGAGCTAGGTTCTTACCTCTAGAGCTACCACCTGTCAGGATCGGCCCGAGCTAGGCTTATGCCTCTAGGACTACCCCCTGATTCAATAATCTCGGGATTGGCTTGAGCTAGGCTTATGCCTCTAGAGCTACCACCCGTACTCTTACCACCAACAAATATGAATTACTTTATTTCTTACTTTTGAGAGATTGATATGTTGATAGTCACAACATTATTGGAGCATGGAACATCAGTTCATGATTAAGAGACTTATGATTAACAACTAATCCACGAATTAAGAACATGTGAATAACAATACATGACAGCTTGAAATGAAATGCCTTAGCACATTTCGGAATGGAACAAATACAATGACAATAGGAACAATATGTGCTGCAGAAGGATACGGTAAAAGTAACCTTACATACCTTATACTTCCAATATGAATACACAACCCTATACGTGAACACAATAGTGCATCTCCTTCCTTATGTTTCACTCTACAACACAAGTACATAACGGAGGTTACATTAACAATCAACTACCTTCCAAGTGTATAAGACGACAATGAGTTACATGTTTGCCTTAAAATGTCATTTTCCCCTTTACAATACCATTTACGGCATTGTCATACCAACAATACCAAAACATGCCCAACATTGACCAAAACATCACAACACAATAGCATTTCATACCAAGTTCATTCTTTACATTTCTTCATTAACACGACATCACAATTACTCCATCAAATCACATCAATTCACCTCATAACAACATATCGGCCAAAATCCCATAATTTACACTTATAGAAAAATAACAAGTTTAGAAACATAATCACACCATACATGTTGATATTTCATCCATACCATGCACTTTCATCAAAACCACAAGTCACCTTTCAAGTTTAATTCACAAAGATGGCACATCTTTTACCAAAGGGCAAAAGTGTCTTATTCAACCTTGCCAACATAACCATCATGATTTTCACAATCTCTCATTCATATAATATATTAAATCACAAGAATAAACACTTACCCAAGCTTGCAAAGTGATGATCTTGTCCAAAGTGTCCAAAAAAAATGGTTGCCTTAGGGTTTGGAAAATAGAGAAATATCTAAAGAGGCATGAGAGTTTTATGTGAATAAAATCTGATGTTTTGGCCTTTATATAGCCTCTTAATTCATCCTTATCCACTCCTTGGAATTAAATACCATTTCTATATAGTCAACATGGAAGAATGGGTCATTTTGCCCTTTTGGGCCTTGTCTTTTAATCCTTTTTGGGCCTTAAATTGAGCCCAATAACATATATCCACTTAGCCCACCAAATCAAATGTATAATCCACCATATATCTCATGTTTAAATAATTCCATAACGTCACGACAATATTCACTTATGAGATTCCCATTCGTAGCCTCAATCGCAAAAATAGAAATTCTAGTCGCTCATGGCTTCATTGAACATTTTTGGTAAATACTTGTGACGAAAAGTTAACCCCAACCCTGATGCTAAAAGCGCTCGAGAGTAGTCCTACTATGATGGAATAGTGACACCATAACCCAAGAGTCCTTTTTATAGACTTATAATCGTAGAAAAAATCAGGCAAAAGGCACCTCGGCACGCTCCCGGGCGCTCTTGACACTTAGAGAAAATTTCAGCAAAAGAAAGGTGGGCAGGGGAAGCCTGGCATACCCTTGGGAGCGCCCCCTTACTTCCTGTGCCAACAAAAATTTAGGCCAAAGTGGCCTGGCACGCCACCTGCATCGCCCCATGCCAAATTTTTGATGTCGACTTTTCTTTACAGATTTGGTTGGATCTTTCAACTCTCAACCTTTTTATTATCTCTTATATTTAAGATCCTATGATTAGATGTCCCCTAAACCTCACTTTTCACCCCACAGATGCTCTACAAAGTCACAAACACCACCTAATACAAAGGTCTATTCACACTTACTAGCACAATATCGAATGTTCCATCAATAACAATGAAAAATACGTACTTATTGCTCTCGAACCTAGGGTAAACATGGTTCAAGGTTGTCAAGTAGGTTCGGGAAGGTACGGGGTGTTACATCCTTCCCCCCCTAGGAAAATTCGTCCTCGAATGTTAACAACATCTTTTCAGTTACAACAAATGCATCTCTATGTTAGCATATATATACATATACACATAATGCTCGTAGATACTTACTTGTTATGGCTCCGATATCGTATATTGAACTTTCTCTTCTATTTGAAACAAATGAGGGTATTTAGACTTCATCAGTTCTTCCACTTCCCATGTGATTTCTTCTACTTATTGATTCCTCCAAAGGACTTTTATGGAAGCTACGTCTTAACTCCTTAACTTCTTTATTTGTCGATCTAGAATAGCGGTAGGTATCTCTTCTTGGTCAGATCCTCTGTAACTTGTATATCTTCACTGGGAGTAATAGCAAATGGATCTCCTATGCACTTTCAAAGCATCGTATCATGAAATACTGAATGAACTGTGGGGAGTTCTTGGGGTATTTTAAATTCATGCGCGACTTGACCTAAATCTTCAAACATACACGACACGTTGTTTAGGGCCTACTTTCATTTATTTCCACATCTCATTACCCCTTTCATTGGGGATACTATCAAACTACCCAATCACTTATGGCAAATTCTAATTCCCTTCTTCTAATATCGGCATATGACTTGTGTCAACCTTGGGCTGTCTATAGTTGTCGTTATATCACCTTACCTTTCTCTATATATTGATGAACAAGATCTTTCCTGAGTAAAATAGTCTCACCCGCTTTAAATCATCCAATTGGAGATCTACACCTCCTTCCATATAAAGCTTAATATGGTGCCATTTTGATACTTGAATCATAGCTAGTATTGTAAGAAAATTCAATAAGAGGTAGGTGGTCATCCCAACTACCTTTAAAGTACAATGTATACGCTCGTAGCATATCTTCAAGTTTTTGGATAGTACGTTCTGCTTGTCCATCTGTCTGAGGATGAAAGGTCGTACTCAAATTCACTTGGGTCCCCAAACTTTTCTGAAAAGACTTTCAATAATGTGCGGTAAATTGAGCTCCCCTGTCTAATATAATGGAGATTGGAATCCCATGTAATCGCATTATATCTTTAACATACAACCTTGCATAATCTTCAGCTGTATAGGTGGTCCTGACTGGTAGAAAATGCGCTGACTTGGTAAGCCTGTCAACTCTCACTCATATAGAATCAAATTTCCGCAATGTACTAGACAAACCTGTGATGAAATCCATTAATCATATTCCACTTCCAAACTGGAAGATTGAAACATTGCATATAACCTCCAGGTTTCTGATGCTCTACTTTGACTTGTTGACAATTTGGACATTGAGCAACAAATTCTGCAATGCTCTTCTTCATAGTCCCCCCACCAATACCCGTCTTTCAAATCATGATATATTTTGGTAGCTTCCGGATGTTTATTTAGCTCATCTACATCCGATACACACAATCTACCTTGACATTGAAGTACTCCCTCTTGCGTAAAGTCAAATTCCTTCATCTAACATTGTGGTACGTTTCTTTTTCAGCCGAACTAAAAATAGGATTCGCATGTTGCTTTTCCTTCACCTCTACGAATGAAGACTTTGCCGCATTTTGCGCTATAACTCTTTGATATGGAGTTTTAAGTAAATGCACTATCAAACTGTTTAATTAATATGTAGATCCTTAACCATACCTTGCTTTCCCATGAACTGACTATTAGTACTTCCTAGTGCTTTGCGGCTTGACGCATCAACCACCATATTTGCTTTTCTCGGATGTGATCTCATTATCATATCATAATTGCTTAGTAATTTGAGTCACCTCCCCTACCTTAGATTTAAGTCCCTCTCTTTAAGACATATTGAAAACTCTTATGATCAATATTTATATATCAATATGAACCTCATACAAGTAGTGGTGTCGTATCTTTCAAACACATACCACAACTGTTACCTCAAGATCATGTGTGGGATAGTTTCTCTCATATGGACACAACTGTCGTGAGGCATACGCTATTATCTTACCATGCTGCATTAACACACATCCGAGGTCAACCCCAGAAGCATCACAATACATTGTATAACCTTTTGTGCCTTCGAAAAGTACTAAAACTGGTGTAGAAGTTAATTTATCTTTCAGCTCTTGGAAACTTTTCTCACATGCATCGTTCCACTGAAACTTAATTGTCTTGTATGTTAGTTTAGTTAAAGGTGCAGCAATAAAAGAAAACCCTTCCACAAATCTTCTGTAATAACCTGCCAATCCAAGAAATGATGAATCTCTGTGGGCATTGTAGGTCTTGGCCAATTTTTTTTTCCCACTGTTTCAATCTTTAGCGTATCAACCCTTATTCCTTCATCTGACACAATTTGACCCAAGAAGGCTACGGATTTTAACCAAAATTCATACTTAGAGAACTTTGCATACAACTTACGATCCCGGAGAATCTGTAACACCTGTCGTAAGTGATTGGCATGATCCTCTTGTGATCTCGAATAAACCAGAATATTATCTATTCAAATCCATAAAAGAAGCTGGTGCATTTGTTAGTCCAAATGACACAACTAAGAATTCATGGTGACCATACTGTGTTCGAAAAGCTGTCTTGGGTACATCTTTTTCTCTAACTCTGACATGATGATAACCCGATCTCAAGTCAATCTTTGAAAAACATGTGGCACTCTGTAACTGATCAAACAAATCATCACTTCTTGGAAGGGATGTTTGTTCTTGATCATTACCTTATGCAGTTGCCAGTAGCCAATACACATTCTCAACCTCAATGTGCCATTTCATTTTTTATTTTTATTTTTTTGCACATTATGGAATTATTCACACGAATGCACCCCAAAGGGCATACTAGATCTTATGTATCTGTTGTCCACCAAATCTTTTAATTGTTCTTTTAAATTTTTGTAGCTCTGTTGGAGCCATTTTATATGGAGGAATAGCGATAGGCGGAATGCCTGGAATCACATCAATACTAAACTCTACTTCCCGTTCTGGGGGTAAGTCTGGAAGATCGTCAAGAAATACATCAAGAAATTCATTGGCCACCGAAACCGATTGAGGACTTGGTGGTTTCACATCAGTATCTTGCTCTCTGACAAAATGACATATATACCCCTTGGCTATAAATTTCGTTGCTTTAAGATAGAAAATAAAATTTTCCACTTGGTGCCCCCACATTACCCTTCCATTCAAGAACATCTTCTTGTGGAAAATGAAAATGTACCTTCTTATCCCGGCAATCTACCGTGGCATAACAAGAAGCTGGCCAATTCATACCCATTATAACATCAAAATCCACCATTTCCAACTTAATAAGATCAGCCAATGTATCATGACCTAGATTCACCTTTTGGTGTAGATACCTCAAATGGATTAACTAAAAATTCTAATGTCCTTTCACAATTTTTGTTTTTTTCAACAATCAATGGAGTAACATATGATAGTGTAAAACCCGAATCAATCAATATAAATACGTTACGTGAAAAGATAGATAATATACCTGTCACGTCATCACGAGAAGCCTCAAATTTCTGCGGATCCGCCATGGCGTAGGTACGACCCTGAATGCCATTAGAACTAATTGCTCCTCTAGCACCTCTTCCATGACCAGCAGGTTGTACATCTGAAGATGATAACGCAACGGAGGCTACCATAGGTCGTGTCATACCACCCATGCCTCTTTGTGGGCATTCTCTCACCATGTGCCCTGGCACACCACACTAAAAGCAAATATTTTTTCCCAACCTGCATGAAACTTCCCACAACACTGTCACAACTAACGAAAAGACCTCGAGTGGTTCACACCTCCTCGTGCTCGATACCTCACTGTCCATAAGTCCTGAGTCTCACTTCCTTGCCCAAACCGATTGCTTCTAAACCCTTGGAATAGAGGGGGAGTATTTGTTGTGGAATGGGGAAATGATGGCCTAGGCGGTCTGGGAAAACTCCGAGGCCCAAATCCTCCTTGGGATGCCATGAACTGTCCCATGGGTTTAGCCCTCTTTGACGATCCTACTTCCAATTCCTGCATCTTTCTCCTTTGCCCCTGTCCCTCCTTTTGCTGAACAAAAGCTTGTCTTCAAGCTTGTGCAGCAACTACACGGGTCAATATTTCCACCGCACTCATTAAATCCTGCTCAATAGTATTATCAGGCAGTTTTGAAGATACTTCTCTCCTTCTCGGCCCTTCTAGTGCTGGAAAAGTAGAAGAAGCCCACAATGCAAATTCAGTGTCAGTTCCACCTTGACTAGCTGGGTCAGGTGGTGATCTACTCGATCCTTCTCCGAAAAACATAACAACCTGCTTACCCTTGCCTTTACCTCTTCTTGTCATTGGCAGTTTACTATATCAAAGAAAACCAATCACCATGGTCAGATATGATTTTCCACTTACACTTTTGGCTCTATTGCACTATCTAGAAATGAAGACAAGAAACAACTCCTAAATGTCATGTAGCCTCCTACTTATAAATGTGGTACACAACACATCCATAAGCAAGACTCTACTCAGACATGGCTTTGTAGACACCCTTAGGACGACCTCGCTTTGATACCACTTTTGTCACGCCCCGAATTCCAACGAGGCGGACTGGCACCCGAAGTCGTTAAGGCCCGAGAGAACCAATCTTCATTCTCATACACTCATGCGCATTCTACTCAATAAACATCACCACCAAATATAAATATAAGAGGCCAATAGCGGAAACCATGGAAAATACATGATAACCATGAAACTTGGCCGCTGGGGCCATCAAGACAAAACATATGTTTCATATATTTTCTTCATCTATCCTACAACATCTACAAAGCCTCTACAGATACATAACCATAACCAACCTAGAGTCGGGAGAAGACCCCGCTCTATACACATATACCATACCAAAATAAATGTACATAGCAACTCAGAAAGCCCCGAACTAACTGGAGTTCACCAAAAGTCCGCAAAAGATCCGTAGCCTACTGTAGAGGTCTACAAGTACCTGCGCCTGCAGCAAGTAAGGTAAGACCCCCCAAGGGAGGTCAGTATGAAAAATGCACTGAGTATGTAAGGCCATATGAAACTATCATAAATACGTCAATGGAATCAAAATGTAAGAGAATAGTCAATATGAATAACCCATCGATCTGCATATGTGGAACCATGTACCTTACATTAATTATTTTCTTCGCTTCTATTGTTTATTCCTCATCGCTTATATCACATCGTACCCGGGCCCCAACTGATCAGTGGGTCTTAACATAACCTAATGTTATGTTGGGATCGACTCGAGCTAGGCTTATGCCTCTAGAGCTTCCACCCATAAATCAAGATATCGGGTTGGCTAGAGCTAGGTTCTTACCTCTAGAGCTACAACCCATAATCCAATATATCAGGTTTGGCTCGAGCTAGGTTCTTACCTATAGAGCTACCACCTGTCAGGATCAGCCCGAGCTAGGCTTATGCCTCTAGGACTACCCCCTGATCCAATAATCTCGGGATCGGCTCGAGCTAGGCTTATGACTCTAGAGCTACCACCCATACTCTTACCACCAACAAATATGAATTACTTTATTTCTTACTTTTGAGAGATTGATATGTTGATAATCACAACAATATTGGAGCTTGGAACATCAGTTCATGATTAAGAGACTTATGAATAACAACTAATCCACGAATTAAGAACATGTGAATAACAATACATGACAGCCTGAAATGAAATGCCTTAGCACATTTCAGAATGGAACAAATTCAATGACAATGGGAACAATATGTGCTGCAGAAGGATACGGTAAAAGTAACCTTACATACCTTATACTTCCAATATGAATACATAACCCTATACATGAAAACAATAGTCCAGCTCCTTCCTTATGTTTCACTCTACAACACAAGTACATAACGGAGCTTACAATAACAATCAACTACCTTCCAAGTGTATAAGACAACAATGAGTTACATGTTTGCCTCAAAATGTCATTTCCCACTTTACAATACCATTTACGGCATTGTCATACCAACAATACCACAACATGCCCAACATTGACCAAAATATCACAACACAATAGTATTTCATACCAAGTTCATACTTTACATTTCTTCATTAACACGACATCACAATTACTCCATCAAATCACATCAATACACCTCATAACAACATATCGGCCAAAATCCCATAATTTACACTTATAGAAAAATAACAAGTTTAGAAACACAATCATACCATACATGTTGATATTTCATCCATACCATGCACTTTCATCAAAACCACAAGTCACCATTCAAGTTTAATTCACAAAGATGACACATCTTTTACCAAAGGGCAAAAGTGTCTTATTCAACCTTGCCAACATAACCATCATGATTTTCACAATATCTCATGCATATAATATATTAAATCACAAGTATAAACACTTCCCCAAGCTTTCAAAGTGATGATCTTGTCCAAAGTGTCCAAAGAAAATGGTTGCCTTAGGGTTTGGAAAATAGAGAAATATCTAAAGAGGCATGAGACTTTTATGTCAATAAAATCTGATGTTTTGGCCTTTATATAGCCTCTTAATTCATCCTTAGCCACTCCTTGGCATTAAATGCCATGTCTATATAGTCGACATGGAAGAATGGGTCATTTTGCCCTTTTGGGCCTTGTCTTTTAATCCTTTTTGGGCCTTAAATTGAGCCCAATAACATATATCCACTTACCCCACCAAATCAAATGTATAATCCACCATATATCTCATGTTTAAATAATTCCATAACGTCACAACAATATTCACTTACGAGATTCCCATTCGTAGCCTCAATCGCAAAAATAGAAATTCTAGTCGCTCATGGCTTCATTGAACATTTTTGGTAAGTACTTGTGACGAAGAGTTAACCCCAACCCAGATGCTAAACATTCTCGAGAGTATTCCTATGATGTGATAGTGACACCATAACCCAAGAGTCCTTTTTATAGACTTATAATCGTAGAAAAAATCAGGCAAAAGGCACCCCGGCACGCTCCCGGGCGCCCTTGACACTTGGAGAAAATTTTAGCAAAAGAAAGGTGGGCAGCGGAAGCCTGGAACGCCCTTGGGAGCTCCCCCTTACTTCCTGTGCCAACAAAAATTTAGGCCAAAGCGGCCTGGCACGCCACCTGCATCGCCCCATGCCAAATTTTTGATGTCGACTTTTCTTTGCGGATTTGGTTGGATCTTTCAAGTCCCAACCTTTTGCTTATCTCTTATATTTAAGATCCTATGATTAGATGTCCCCTAAACCTCACTTTTCACCCCACAAATGCTCCACAAATTCACAAACACCACCTACTACAAAGGTCTATTCACACTTACTAGCACAATATCGAATATTCCATCAATAACAATGAAAAATACGTACTTATTGCTCTCGAACCTAGGGTAAACATGGTTCAAGGTTGTCAAGTAGGGTCGGGAAGGTACGGGGTGTTACATTCTTCCCCCCCTAGGAAAATTCATCCTCGAATGTTAACAACATCTTTTCAGTTATAAAAAATGCATCTCTATGTTAGCATATATATACATATACACATAATGCTCGTAGATACTTACTTGTTATGGCTCCGATATCGTATATTGAACTTTCTCTTCTATTTGAAACAAATGAGGGTATTTAGACATCATCAGTTCTTCCGCTTCCCATGTGATTTCTTCTACTTATTGATTCCTCCAAAGGACTTTTATGGAAGCTACGTCTTTACTCCTTAACTTCTTTATTTGTCGATCTAGAATAGCGGTAGGTATCTATTCTTATTCATATCCTCTATAACTTGTATATCTTCACTGGGAGTAATAGGAAATGTATCTCCTATGCACTTTCAAAGCATCGTATCATGAAATACTGAATGAACTGTGGGGAGTTCTTGGGGTATTTCAAATTCATGCGCGACTTGACCTAAATCTTCAAACATTCTTACACGACACGTTGTTTAGGGCCTACTTTCATTTATTTCCACATCTCATTACCCCTTTCATTGGGGATACTATCAAACTACCCAATCACTTATGGCAAATTCTAATTCCCTTCTTCTAATATTAGCATGACTTGTGTCGACCTTGGGCTGTCTATAGTTGTCGTTATATCACCTTACCTTTCTCTATATCTTGATGAACAAGATCTTTCCTGAATAAAATAGTCTCACCCGCTTTAAATCATCCAATTGGAGATCTACACCTCCTTCCATATAAAGCTTCATATGGTGCCATTTTGATACTTGAATGATAGCTAGTATTGTAAGAAAATTCAATAAGAGGTAGGTGGTAATCCCAACTACCTTTAAAGTACAATGTATACGCTCGTAGCATATCTTCAAGTTTTTAGATAGTACGTTCTGCTTGTCCATCACGTTCTGCTTGTCCATCTGTCTGAGGATGAAAGGTCGTACTCAAATTCACTTGGGTCCCCAAACTTTTCTGAAAAGACTTTCAATAATGTGCGGTAAATTGAGCTCCCCTGTCTAATATAATGGAGATTGGAATCCCATGTAATCGCATTATATCTTTAACATACAACTTTGCATAATCTTCAGCTGTATAGGTGGTCCTGACTGGTAGAAAATGCGCTGACTTGGTAAGCCTGTCAACTCTCACTCATATAGAATCAAATTTCCGCAATGTACTAGACAAACCTGTGATGAAATCCATTAATCATATTCCACTTCCAAACTGGAAGATTGAAACATTGCATATAACCTCCAGGTTTCTGATGCTCTACTTTGACTTGTTGACAATTTGGACATTGAGCAACAAATTCTGCAATGCTCTTCTTCATAGTCCCCCCACCAATACCCGTCTTTCAAATCATGATATATTTTGGTAGCTTCCGGATGTTTATTTAGCTCATCTACATCCGATACACACAATCTACCTTGACATTGAAGTACTCCCTCTTGCGTAAAGTCAAATTCCTTCATCTAACATTGTGGTACGTTCCTTTTTCAGCCGAACTAAAAATAGGATTCGCATGTTGCTTTTCCTTCACCTCTACGAATGAAGACTTTGCCGCATTTTGCGCTATAACTCTTTGATATGGAGTTTTAAGTAAATGCACTATCAAACTGTTTAATTAATATGTAGATCCTTAACCATACCTTGCTTTCCCATGAACTGACTATTAGTACTTCCTAGTGCTTTGCGGCTTGACGCATCAACCACCATATTTGCTTTTCTCGGATGTGATCTCATTATCATATCATAATTGCTTAGTAATTTGAGTCACCTCCCCTACCTTAGATTTAAGTCCCTCTCTTTAAGACATATTGAAAACTCTTATGATCAATATTTATATATCAATATGAACCTCATACAAGTAGTGGTGTCGTATCTTTCAAACACATACCACAACTGTTACCTCAAGATCATGTGTGGGATAGTTTCTCTCATATGGACACAACTGTCGTGAGGCATACGCTATTATCTTACCATGCTGCATTAACACACATCCGAGGTCAACCCCAGAAGCATCACAATACATTGTATAACCTTTTGTGCCTTCGAAAAGTACTAAAACTGGTGTAGAAGTTAATTTATCTTTCAGCTCTTGGAAACTTTTCTCACATGCATCGTTCCACTGAAACTTAATTGTCTTGTATGTTAGTTTAGTTAAAGGTGCAGCAATAAAAGAAAACCCTTCCACAAATCTTCTGTAATAACCTGCCAATCCAAGAAATGATGAATCTCTGTGGGCATTGTAGGTCTTGGCCAATTTTTTTTTCCCACTGTTTCAATCTTTAGCGTATCAACCCTTATTCCTTCATCTGACACAATTTGACCCAAGAAGGCTACGGATTTTAACCAAAATTCATACTTAGAGAACTTTGCATACAACTTACGATCCCGGAGAATCTGTAACACCTGTCGTAAGTGATTGGCATGATCCTCTTGTGATCTCGAATAAACCAGAATATTATCTATTCAAATCCATAAAAGAAGCTGGTGCATTTGTTAGTCCAAATGACACAACTAAGAATTCATGGTGACCATACTGTGTTCGAAAAGCTATCTTGGGTACATCTTTTTCTCTAACTCTGACATGATGATAACCCGATCTCAAGTCAATCTTTGAAAAACATGTGGCACTCTGTAACTGATCAAACAAATCATCACTTCTTGGAAGGGATGTTTGTTCTTGATCATTACCTTATGCAGTTGCCAGTAGCCAATACACATTCTCAACCTCAATGTGCCATTTCATTTTTTATTTTTATTTTTTTGCACATTATGGAATTATTCACACGAATGCACCCCAAAGGGCATACTAGATCTTATGTATCTGTTGTCCACCAAATCTTTTAATTGTTCTTTTAAATTTTTGTAGCTCTGTTGGAGCCATTTTATATGGAGGAATAGCGATAGGCGGAATGCCTGGAATCACATCAATACTAAACTCTACTTCCCGTTCTGGGGGTAAGTCTGGAAGATCGTCAAGAAATACATCAAGAAATTCATTGGCCACCGAAACCGATTGAGGACTTGGTGGTTTCACATCAGTATCTTGCTCTCTGACAAAATGACATATATACCCCTTGGCTATAAATTTCGTTGCTTTAAGATAGAAAATAAAATTTTCCACTTGGTGCCCCCACATTACCCTTCCATTCAAGAACATCTTCTTGTGGAAAATGAAAATGTACCTTCTTATCCCGGCAATCTACCGTGGCATAACAAGAAGCTGGCCAATTCATACCCATTATAACATCAAAATCCACCATTTCCAACTTAATAAGATCAGCCAATGTATCATGACCTAGATTCACCTTTTGGTGTAGATACCTCAAATGGATTAACTAAAAATTCTAATGTCCTTTCACAATTTTTGTTTTTTTCAACAATCAATGGAGTAACATATGATAGTGTAAAACCCGAATCAATCAATATAAATACGTTACGTGAAAAGATAGATAATATACCTGTCACGTCATCACGAGAAGCCTCAAATTTCTGCGGATCCGCCATGGCGTAGGTACGACCCTGAATGCCATTAGAACTAATTGCTCCTCTAGCACCTCTTCCATGACCAGCAGGTTGTACATCTGAAGATGATAACGCAACGGAGGCTACCATAGGTCGTGTCATACCACCCATGCCTCTTTGTGGGCATTCTCTCACCATGTGCCCTGGCACACCACACTAAAAGCAAATATTTTTTCCCAACCTGCATGAAACTTCCCACAACACTGTCACAACTAACGAAAAGACCTCGAGTGGTTCACACCTCCTCGTGCTCGATACCTCACTGTCCATAAGTCCTGAGTCTCACTTCCTTGCCCAAACCGATTGCTTCTAAACCCTTGGAATAGAGGGGGAGTATTTGTTGTGGAATGGGGAAATGATGGCCTAGGCGGTCTGGGAAAACTCCGAGGCCCAAATCCTCCTTGGGATGCCATGAACTGTCCCATGGGTTTAGCCCTCTTTGACGATCCTACTTCCAATTCCTGCATCTTTCTCCTTTGCCCCTGTCCCTCCTTTTGCTGAACAAAAGCTTGTCTTCAAGCTTGTGCAGCAACTACACGGGTCAATATTTCCACCGCACTCATTAAATCCTGCTCAATAGTATTATCAGGCAGTTTTGAAGATACTTCTCTCCTTCTCGGCCCTTCTAGTGCTGGAAAAGTAGAAGAAGCCCACAATGCAAATTCAGTGTCAGTTCCACCTTGACTAGCTGGGTCAGGTGGTGATCTACTCGATCCTTCTCCGAAAAACATAACAACCTGCTTACCCTTGCCTTTACCTCTTCTTGTCATTGGCAGTTTACTATATCAAAGAAAACCAATCACCATGGTCAGATATGATTTTCCACTTACACTTTTGGCTCTATTGCACTATCTAGAAATGAAGACAAGAAACAACTCCTAAATGTCATGTAGCCTCCTACTTATAAATGTGGTACACAACACATCCATAAGCAAGACTCTACTCAGACATGGCTTTGTAGACACCCTTAGGACGACCTCGCTTTGATACCACTTTTGTCACGCCCCGAATTCTAACGAGGCGGACTGGCACCCGAAGTCGTTAAGGCCCGAGAGAACCAATCTTCATTCTCATACACTCATGTGCATTCTACTCAATAAACATCACCACCAAATATAAATATAAGAGGCCAATAGCGGAAACCATGGAAAATACATGATAACCATGAAACTTGGCCGCTGGGGCCATCAAGACAAAACATATGTTTCATATATTTTCTTCATCTATCCCACAACATCTACAAAGCCTCTACAGATACATAACCATAACCAACCTAGAGTCGGGAGAAGACCCCGCTCTATACACATATACCATACCAAAATAAATGTACATAGCAACTCAGAAAGCCCCGAACTAACTGGAGTTCACCAAAAGTCCGCAAAAGATCCGTAACCTACTGTAGAGGTCTACAAGTACCTGCGCCTGCAGCAAGTAAGGTAAGACCCCCCAAGGGAGGTCAGTATGAGAAATGTACTGAGTATGTAAGGCCATATGAAACTATCATAAATACGTCAATGGAATCAAAATGTAAGAGAATAGTCAATATGAATAACCCATCGATCTGCATATGTGGAACCATGTACCTTACATTAATTATTTTCTTCGCTTCTATTGTTTATTCCTCATCGCTTATATCACATCGTACCCGGGCCCCAACTGATCAGTGGGTCTTAACATAACCTAATGTTATGTTGGGATCGACTCGAGCTAGGCTTATGCCTCTAGAGCTTCCACCCATAAATCAAGATATCGGGTTGGCTAGAGCTAGGTTCTTACCTCTAGAGCTACAACCCATAATCCAATATATCAGGTTTGGCTCGAGCTAGGTTCTTACCTATAGAGCTACCACCTGTCAGGATCAGCCCGAGCTAGGCTTATGCCTCTAGGACTACCCCCTGATCCAATAATCTCGGGATCGGCTCGAGCTAGGCTTATGACTCTAGAGCTACCACCCATACTCTTACCACCAACAAATATGAATTACTTTATTTCTTACTTTTGAGAGATTGATATGTTGATAATCACAACAATATTGGAGCTTGGAACATCAGTTCATGATTAAGAGACTTATGAATAACAACTAATCCACGAATTAAGAACATGTGAATAACAATACATGACAGCCTGAAATGAAATGCCTTAGCACATTTCAGAATGGAACAAATTCAATGACAATGGGAACAATATGTGCTGCAGAAGGATACGGTAAAAGTAACCTTACATACCTTATACTTCCAATATGAATACATAACCCTATACATGAAAACAATAGTCCAGCTCCTTCCTTATGTTTCACTCTACAACACAAGTACATAACGGAGCTTACAATAACAATCAACTACCTTCCAAGTGTATAAGACAACAATGAGTTACATGTTTGCCTTAAAATGTCATTTCCCACTTTACAATACCATTTACGGCATTGTCATACCAACAATACCACAACATGCCCAACATTGACCAAAATATCACAACACAATAGCATTTCATACCAAGTTCATACTTTACATTTCTTCATTAACACGACATCACAATTACTCCATCAAATCACATCAATACACCTCATAACAACATATCGGCCAAAATCCCATAATTTACACTTATAGAAAAATAACAAGTTTAGAAACACAATCATACCATACATGTTGATATTTCATCCATACCATGCACTTTCATCAAAACCACAAGTCACCATTCAAGTTTAATTCACAAAGATGACACATCTTTTACCAAAGGGCAAAAGTGTCTTATTCAACCTTGCCAACATAACCATCATGATTTTCACAATATCTCATGCATATAATATATTAAATCACAAGTATAAACACTTCCCCAAGCTTTCAAAGTGATGATCTTGTCCAAAGTGTCCAAAGAAAATGGTTGCCTTAGGGTTTGGAAAATAGAGAAATATCTAAAGAGGCATGAGACTTTTATGTCAATAAAATCTGATGTTTTGGCCTTTATATAGCCTCTTAATTCATCCTTAGCCACTCCTTGGCATTAAATGCCATGTCTATATAGTCAACATGGAAGAATGGGTCATTTTGCCCTTTTGGGCCTTGTCTTTTAATCCTTTTTGGGCCTTAAATTGAGCCCAATAACACATATCCACTTACCCCACCAAATCAAATGTATAATCCACCATATATCTCATGTTTAAATAATTCCATAACGTCACAACAATATTCACTTACGAGATTCCCATTCGTAGCCTCAATCGCAAAAATAGAAATTCTAGTCGCTCATGGCTTCATTGAACATTTTTGGTAAGTACTTGTGACGAAGAGTTAACCCCAACCCAGATGCTAAACATTCTCGAGAGTATTCCTATGATGTGATAGTGACACCATAACCCAAGAGTCCTTTTTATAGACTTATAATCGTAGAAAAAATCAGGCAAAAGGCACCCCGGCACGCTCCCGGGCGCCCTTGACACTTGGAGAAAATTTTAGCAAAAGAAAGGTGGGCAGCGGAAGCCTGGAACGCCCTTGGGAGCTCCCCCTTACTTCCTGTGCCAACAAAAATTTAGGCCAAAGCGGCCTGGCACGCCACCTGCATCGCCCCATGCCAAATTTTTGATGTCGACTTTTCTTTGCGGATTTGGTTGGATCTTTCAAGTCCCAACCTTTTGCTTATCTCTTATATTTAAGATCCTATGATTAGATGTCCCCTAAACCTCACTTTTCACCCCACAAATGCTCCACAAATTCACAAACACCACCTACTACAAAGGTCTATTCACACTTACTAGCACAATATCGAATATTCCATCAATAACAATGAAAAATACGTACTTATTGCTCTCGAACCTAGGGTAAACATGGTTCAAGGTTGTCAAGTAGGGTCGGGAAGGTACGGGGTGTTACATTCTTCCCCCCCTAGGAAAATTCATCCTCGAATGTTAACAACATCTTTTCAGTTATAAAAAATGCATCTCTATGTTAGCATATATATACATATACACATAATGCTCGTAGATACTTACTTGTTATGGCTCCGATATCGTATATTGAACTTTCTCTTCTATTTGAAACAAATGAGGGTATTTAGACATCATCAGTTCTTCCGCTTCCCATGTGATTTCTTCTACTTATTGATTCCTCCAAAGGACTTTTATGGAAGCTACGTCTTTACTCCTTAACTTCTTTATTTGTCGATCTAGAATAGCGGTAGGTATCTATTCTTATTCATATCCTCTATAACTTGTATATCTTCACTGGGAGTAATAGGAAATGTATCTCCTATGCACTTTCAAAGCATCGTATCATGAAATACTGAATGAACTGTGGGGAGTTCTTGGGGTATTTCAAATTCATGCGCGACTTGACCTAAATCTTCAAACATTCTTACACGACACGTTGTTTAGGGCCTACTTTCATTTATTTCCACATCTCATTACCCCTTTCATTGGGGATACTATCAAACTACCCAATCACTTATGGCAAATTCTAATTCCCTTCTTCTAATATTAGCATGACTTGTGTCGACCTTGGGCTGTCTATAGTTGTCGTTATATCACCTTACCTTTCTCTATATCTTGATGAACAAGATCTTTCCTGAATAAAATAGTCTCACCCGCTTTAAATCATCCAATTGGAGATCTACACCTCCTTCCATATAAAGCTTCATATGGTGCCATTTTGATACTTGAATGATAGCTAGTATTGTAAGAAAATTCAATAAGAGGTAGGTGGTAATCCCAACTACCTTTAAAGTACAATGTATACGCTCGTAGCATATCTTCAAGTTTTTAGATAGTACGTTCTGCTTGTCCATCACGTTCTGCTTGTCCATCTGTCTGAGGATGAAAGGTCGTACTCAAATTCACTTGGGTCCCCAAACTTTTCTGAAAAGACTTTCAATAATGTGCGGTAAATTGAGCTCCCCTGTCTAATATAATGGAGATTGGAATCCCATGTAATCGCATTATATCTTTAACATACAACTTTGCATAATCTTCAGCTGTATAGGTGGTCCTGACTGGTAGAAAATGCGCTGACTTGGTAAGCCTGTCAACTCTCACTCATATAGAATCAAATTTCCGCAATGTACTAGACAAACCTGTGATGAAATCCATTAATCATATTCCACTTCCAAACTGGAAGATTGAAACATTGCATATAACCTCCAGGTTTCTGATGCTCTACTTTGACTTGTTGACAATTTGGACATTGAGCAACAAATTCTGCAATGCTCTTCTTCATAGTCCCCCCACCAATACCCGTCTTTCAAATCATGATATATTTTGGTAGCTTCCGGATGTTTATTTAGCTCATCTACATCCGATACACACAATCTACCTTGACATTGAAGTACTCCCTCTTGCGTAAAGTCAAATTCCTTCATCTAACATTGTGGTACGTTCCTTTTTCAGCCGAACTAAAAATAGGATTCGCATGTTGCTTTTCCTTCACCTCTACGAATGAAGACTTTGCCGCATTTTGCGCTATAACTCTTTGATATGGAGTTTTAAGTAAATGCACTATCAAACTGTTTAATTAATATGTAGATCCTTAACCATACCTTGCTTTCCCATGAACTGACTATTAGTACTTCCTAGTGCTTTGCGGCTTGACGCATCAACCACCATATTTGCTTTTCTCGGATGTGATCTCATTATCATATCATAATTGCTTAGTAATTTGAGTCACCTCCCCTACCTTAGATTTAAGTCCCTCTCTTTAAGACATATTGAAAACTCTTATGATCAATATTTATATATCAATATGAACCTCATACAAGTAGTGGTGTCGTATCTTTCAAACACATACCACAACTGTTACCTCAAGATCATGTGTGGGATAGTTTCTCTCATATGGACACAACTGTCGTGAGGCATACGCTATTATCTTACCATGCTGCATTAACACACATCCGAGGTCAACCCCAGAAGCATCACAATACATTGTATAACCTTTTGTGCCTTCGAAAAGTACTAAAACTGGTGTAGAAGTTAATTTATCTTTCAGCTCTTGGAAACTTTTCTCACATGCATCGTTCCACTGAAACTTAATTGTCTTGTATGTTAGTTTAGTTAAAGGTGCAGCAATAAAAGAAAACCCTTCCACAAATCTTCTGTAATAACCTGCCAATCCAAGAAATGATGAATCTCTGTGGGCATTGTAGGTCTTGGCCAATTTTTTTTTCCCACTGTTTCAATCTTTAGCGTATCAACCCTTATTCCTTCATCTGACACAATTTGACCCAAGAAGGCTACGGATTTTAACCAAAATTCATACTTAGAGAACTTTGCATACAACTTACGATCCCGGAGAATCTGTAACACCTGTCGTAAGTGATTGGCATGATCCTCTTGTGATCTCGAATAAACCAGAATATTATCTATTCAAATCCATAAAAGAAGCTGGTGCATTTGTTAGTCCAAATGACACAACTAAGAATTCATGGTGACCATACTGTGTTCGAAAAGCTATCTTGGGTACATCTTTTTCTCTAACTCTGACATGATGATAACCCGATCTCAAGTCAATCTTTGAAAAACATGTGGCACTCTGTAACTGATCAAACAAATCATCACTTCTTGGAAGGGATGTTTGTTCTTGATCATTACCTTATGCAGTTGCCAGTAGCCAATACACATTCTCAACCTCAATGTGCCATTTCATTTTTTATTTTTATTTTTTTGCACATTATGGAATTATTCACACGAATGCACCCCAAAGGGCATACTAGATCTTATGTATCTGTTGTCCACCAAATCTTTTAATTGTTCTTTTAAATTTTTGTAGCTCTGTTGGAGCCATTTTATATGGAGGAATAGCGATAGGCGGAATGCCTGGAATCACATCAATACTAAACTCTACTTCCCGTTCTGGGGGTAAGTCTGGAAGATCGTCAAGAAATACATCAAGAAATTCATTGGCCACCGAAACCGATTGAGGACTTGGTGGTTTCACATCAGTATCTTGCTCTCTGACAAAATGACATATATACCCCTTGGCTATAAATTTCGTTGCTTTAAGATAGAAAATAAAATTTTCCACTTGGTGCCCCCACATTACCCTTCCATTCAAGAACATCTTCTTGTGGAAAATGAAAATGTACCTTCTTATCCCGGCAATCTACCGTGGCATAACAAGAAGCTGGCCAATTCATACCCATTATAACATCAAAATCCACCATTTCCAACTTAATAAGATCAGCCAATGTATCATGACCTAGATTCACCTTTTGGTGTAGATACCTCAAATGGATTAACTAAAAATTCTAATGTCCTTTCACAATTTTTGTTTTTTTCAACAATCAATGGAGTAACATATGATAGTGTAAAACCCGAATCAATCAATATAAATACGTTACGTGAAAAGATAGATAATATACCTGTCACGTCATCACGAGAAGCCTCAAATTTCTGCGGATCCGCCATGGCGTAGGTACGACCCTGAATGCCATTAGAACTAATTGCTCCTCTAGCACCTCTTCCATGACCAGCAGGTTGTACATCTGAAGATGATAACGCAACGGAGGCTACCATAGGTCGTGTCATACCACCCATGCCTCTTTGTGGGCATTCTCTCACCATGTGCCCTGGCACACCACACTAAAAGCAAATATTTTTTCCCAACCTGCATGAAACTTCCCACAACACTGTCACAACTAACGAAAAGACCTCGAGTGGTTCACACCTCCTCGTGCTCGATACCTCACTGTCCATAAGTCCTGAGTCTCACTTCCTTGCCCAAACCGATTGCTTCTAAACCCTTGGAATAGAGGGGGAGTATTTGTTGTGGAATGGGGAAATGATGGCCTAGGCGGTCTGGGAAAACTCCGAGGCCCAAATCCTCCTTGGGATGCCATGAACTGTCCCATGGGTTTAGCCCTCTTTGACGATCCTACTTCCAATTCCTGCATCTTTCTCCTTTGCCCCTGTCCCTCCTTTTGCTGAACAAAAGCTTGTCTTCAAGCTTGTGCAGCAACTACACGGGTCAATATTTCCACCGCACTCATTAAATCCTGCTCAATAGTATTATCAGGCAGTTTTGAAGATACTTCTCTCCTTCTCGGCCCTTCTAGTGCTGGAAAAGTAGAAGAAGCCCACAATGCAAATTCAGTGTCAGTTCCACCTTGACTAGCTGGGTCAGGTGGTGATCTACTCGATCCTTCTCCGAAAAACATAACAACCTGCTTACCCTTGCCTTTACCTCTTCTTGTCATTGGCAGTTTACTATATCAAAGAAAACCAATCACCATGGTCAGATATGATTTTCCACTTACACTTTTGGCTCTATTGCACTATCTAGAAATGAAGACAAGAAACAACTCCTAAATGTCATGTAGCCTCCTACTTATAAATGTGGTACACAACACATCCATAAGCAAGACTCTACTCAGACATGGCTTTGTAGACACCCTTAGGACGACCTCGCTTTGATACCACTTTTGTCACGCCCCGAATTCTAACGAGGCGGACTGGCACCCGAAGTCGTTAAGGCCCGAGAGAACCAATCTTCATTCTCATACACTCATGTGCATTCTACTCAATAAACATCACCACCAAATATAAATATAAGAGGCCAATAGCGGAAACCATGGAAAATACATGATAACCATGAAACTTGGCCGCTGGGGCCATCAAGACAAAACATATGTTTCATATATTTTCTTCATCTATCCCACAACATCTACAAAGCCTCTACAGATACATAACCATAACCAACCTAGAGTCGGGAGAAGACCCCGCTCTATACACATATACCATACCAAAATAAATGTACATAGCAACTCAGAAAGCCCCGAACTAACTGGAGTTCACCAAAAGTCCGCAAAAGATCCGTAACCTACTGTAGAGGTCTACAAGTACCTGCGCCTGCAGCAAGTAAGGTAAGACCCCCCAAGGGAGGTCAGTATGAGAAATGTACTGAGTATGTAAGGCCATATGAAACTATCATAAATACGTCAATGGAATCAAAATGTAAGAGAATAGTCAATATGAATAACCCATCGATCTGCATATGTGGAACCATGTACCTTACATTAATTATTTTCTTCGCTTCTATTGTTTATTCCTCATCGCTTATATCACATCGTACCCGGGCCCCAACTGATCAGTGGGTCTTAACATAACCTAATGTTATGTTGGGATCGACTCGAGCTAGGCTTATGCCTCTAGAGCTTCCACCCATAAATCAAGATATCGGGTTGGCTAGAGCTAGGTTCTTACCTCTAGAGCTACAACCCATAATCCAATATATCAGGTTTGGCTCGAGCTAGGTTCTTACCTATAGAGCTACCACCTGTCAGGATCAGCCCGAGCTAGGCTTATGCCTCTAGGACTACCCCCTGATCCAATAATCTCGGGATCGGCTCGAGCTAGGCTTATGACTCTAGAGCTACCACCCATACTCTTACCACCAACAAATATGAATTACTTTATTTCTTACTTTTGAGAGATTGATATGTTGATAATCACAACAATATTGGAGCTTGGAACATCAGTTCATGATTAAGAGACTTATGAATAACAACTAATCCACGAATTAAGAACATGTGAATAACAATACATGACAGCCTGAAATGAAATGCCTTAGCACATTTCAGAATGGAACAAATTCAATGACAATGGGAACAATATGTGCTGCAGAAGGATACGGTAAAAGTAACCTTACATACCTTATACTTCCAATATGAATACATAACCCTATACATGAAAACAATAGTCCAGCTCCTTCCTTATGTTTCACTCTACAACACAAGTACATAACGGAGCTTACAATAACAATCAACTACCTTCCAAGTGTATAAGACAACAATGAGTTACATGTTTGCCTTAAAATGTCATTTCCCACTTTACAATACCATTTACGGCATTGTCATACCAACAATACCACAACATGCCCAACATTGACCAAAATATCACAACACAATAGCATTTCATACCAAGTTCATACTTTACATTTCTTCATTAACACGACATCACAATTACTCCATCAAATCACATCAATACACCTCATAACAACATATCGGCCAAAATCCCATAATTTACACTTATAGAAAAATAACAAGTTTAGAAACACAATCATACCATACATGTTGATATTTCATCCATACCATGCACTTTCATCAAAACCACAAGTCACCATTCAAGTTTAATTCACAAAGATGACACATCTTTTACCAAAGGGCAAAAGTATCTTATTCAACCTTGCCAACATAACCATCATGATTTTCACAATATCTCATGCATATAATATATTAAATCACAAGTATAAACACTTCCCCAAGCTTTCAAAGTGATGATCTTGTCCAAAGTGTCCAAAGAAAATGGTTGCCTTAGGGTTTGGAAAATAGAGAAATATCTAAAGAGGCATGAGACTTTTATGTCAATAAAATCTGATGTTTTGGCCTTTATATAGCCTCTTAATTCATCCTTAGCCACTCCTTGGCATTAAATGCCATGTCTATATAGTCAACATGGAAGAATGGGTCATTTTGCCCTTTTGGGCCTTGTCTTTTAATCCTTTTTGGGCCTTAAATTGAGCCCAATAACATATATCCACTTACCCCACCAAATCAAATGTATAATCCACCATATATCTCATGTTTAAATAATTCCATAACGTCACAACAATATTCACTTACGAGATTCCCATTCGTAGCCTCAATCGCAAAAATAGAAATTCTAGTCGCTCATGGCTTCATTGAACATTTTTGGTAAGTACTTGTGACGAAGAGTTAACCCCAACCCAGATGCTAAACATTCTCGAGAGTATTCCTATGATGTGATAGTGACACCATAACCCAAGAGTCCTTTTTATAGACTTATAATCGTAGAAAAAATCAGGCAAAAGGCACCCCGGCACGCTCCCGGGCGCCCTTGACACTTAGAGAAAATTTTAGCAAAAGAAAGGTGGGCAGCGGAAGCCTGGAACGCCCTTGGGAGCTCCCCCTTACTTCCTGTGCCAACAAAAATTTAGGCCAAAGCGGCCTGGCACGCCACCTGCATCGCCCCATGCCAAATTTTTGATGTCGACTTTTCTTTGCGGATTTGGTTGGATCTTTCAAGTCCCAACCTTTTGCTTATCTCTTATATTTAAGATCCTATGATTAGATGTCCCCTAAACCTCACTTTTCACCCCACAAATGCTCCACAAATTCACAAACACCACCTACTACAAAGGTCTATTCACACTTACTAGCACAATATCGAATATTCCATCAATAACAATGAAAAATACGTACTTATTGCTCTCGAACCTAGGGTAAACATGGTTCAAGGTTGTCAAGTAGGGTCGGGAAGGTACGGGGTGTTACATTCTTCCCCCCCTAGGAAAATTCATCCTCGAATGTTAACAACATCTTTTCAGTTACAAAAAATGCATCTCTATGTTAGCATATATATACATATACACATAATGCTCGTAGATACTTACTTGTTATGGCTCCGATATCGTATATTGAACTTTCTCTTCTATTTGAAACAAATGAGGGTATTTAGACATCATCAGTTCTTCCGCTTCCCATGTGATTTCTTCTACTTATTGATTCCTCCAAAGGACTTTTATGGAAGCTACGTCTTTACTCCTTAACTTCTTTATTTGTCGATCTAGAATAGCGGTAGGTATCTATTCTTATTCATATCCTCTATAACTTGTATATCTTCACTGGGAGTAATAGGAAATGTATCTCCTATGCACTTTCAAAGCATCGTATCATGAAATACTGAATGAACTGTGGGGAGTTCTTGGGGTATTTCAAATTCATGCGCGACTTGACCTAAATCTTCAAACATTCTTACACGACACGTTGTTTAGGGCCTACTTTCATTTATTTCCACATCTCATTACCCCTTTCATTGGGGATACTATCAAACTACCCAATCACTTATGGCAAATTCTAATTCCCTTCTTCTAATATTAGCATGACTTGTGTCGACCTTGGGCTGTCTATAGCTGTCGTTATATCACCTTACCTTTCTCTATATCTTGATGAACAAGATCTTTCCTGAATAAAATAGTCTCACTCGCTTTAAATCATCCAATTGGAGATCTACACCTCCTTCCATATAAAGCTTCATATGGTGCCATTTTGATACTTGAATGATAGCTAGTATTGTAAGAAAATTCAATAAGAGGTAGGTGGTAATCCCAACTACCTTTAAAGTACAATGTATACGCTCGTAGCATATCTTCAAGTTTTTAGATAGTACGTTCTGCTTGTCCATCACGTTCTGCTTGTCCATCTGTCTGAGGATGAAAGGTCGTACTCAAATTCACTTGGGTCCCCAAACTTTTCTGAAAAGACTTTCAATAATGTGCGGTAAATTGAGCTCCCCTGTCTAATATAATGGAGATTGGAATCCCATGTAATCGCATTATATCTTTAACATACAACCTTGCATAATCTTCAGCTGTATAGGTGGTCCTGACTGGTAGAAAATGCGCTGACTTGGTAAGCCTGTCAACTCTCACTCATATAGAATCAAATTTCCGCAATGTACTAGACAAACCTGTGATGAAATCCATTAATCATATTCCACTTCCAAACTGGAAGATTGAAACATTGCATATAACCTCCAGGTTTCTGATGCTCTACTTTGACTTGTTGACAATTTGGACATTGAGCAACAAATTCTGCAATGCTCTTCTTCATAGTCCCCCCACCAATACCCGTCTTTCAAATCATGATATATTTTGGTAGCTTCCGGATGTTTATTTAGCTCATCTACATCCGATACACACAATCTACCTTGACATTGAAGTACTCCCTCTTGCGTAAAGTCAAATTCCTTCATCTAACATTGTGGTACGTTCCTTTTTCAGCCGAACTAAAAATAGGATTCGCATGTTGCTTTTCCTTCACCTCTACGAATGAAGACTTTGCCGCATTTTGCGCTATAACTCTTTGATATGGAGTTTTAAGTAAATGCACTATCAAACTTTTTAATTAATATGTAGATCCTGGTTACCTTGCTTTCCCATGAACCGACCATTAGTACTTCCTAGTGCTTTGCGGCTTGACGCATCAACCACCACATTTGCTTTTCTCGGATGTGATCTCAGTATCATATCATAATTGCTTAGTAATTTGAGTCACCTCCCCTACCTTAGATTTAAGTCCCTCTCTTTAAGACATATTGAAAACTCTTATGATCAATATTTATATATCAATATGAACCTCATACAAGTAGTGGTGTCGTATCTTTCAAACACATACCACAACTGTTACCTTAAGATCATGTGTGGGATAGTTTCTCTCATATGGACACAACTGTCGTGAGGCATACGCTATTATCTTACCATGCTGCATTAACACACATCCGAGGTCAACCCCAGAAGCATCACAATACATTGTATAACCTTTTGTGCCTTCGAGAAGTACTAAAACTGGTGTAGAAGTTAATTTATCTTTCAGATCTTGGAAACTTTTCTCACATGCATAGTTCCCCTGAAACTTAATTGTCTTGTATGTTAGTTTAGTTAAAGGTGCAGCAATAAAAGAAAACCCTTCCACAAATCTTCTGTAATAACCTGCCAATCCAAGAAATGACGAATCTCTGTGGGCGTTGTAGGTCTTGGCCAATTTTTTTTTCCCACTGTTTCAATCTTTAGCGTATCACCCCTTATTCCTTCATCCGACACAATGTGACCCAAGAAGGCTACGAATTTTAACCAAAATTCATACTTAGAGAACTTTGCATACAACTTACGATCCCGGAGAATCTGTAACACCTGTCGTAAGTGATTGGCATGGTCCTCTTGTGATATCGAATAAACCAAAATATTATCTAGTCAAATCCATAAAAGAAGCTGGTGCATTTGTTAGTCCAAATGACACAACTAAGAATTCATGGTGACCATACCGTGTTCGAAAAGCTGTCTTGGGTACATCTTTTTCTCTAACTCTGACTTGATGATAACCAGATCTCAAGTCAATCTTTGAAAAACATGTGGCCCCCTGTAACTGATCAAACATATCATCACTTCTTGGAAGGGGATGTTTGTTCTTGATCATTACCTTATGCAGTTGCCAGTAGCCAATACACATTCTCAACCTCAATGTGCCATTTCATTTTTTATTTTTATTTTTTTGCACATTAAGAAATTATTCACACGGATGCACCCCAAAGGGCATACTAGATCTTATGTATCTGTTGTCCACCAAATCTTTTAATTGTTCTTTTAAATTTTTGTAGCTCTGTTGGAGCCATTTTATACGGAGGAATAGAGATAGGCGGAATGCCTAGAATCACATCAATACTAAACTCTACTTCCCGTTCTGGGGGTAAGTCTGGAAGATCGTCAGGAAATACATCAAGAAATCCATTGGCCAGTATCTTGCTCTCCTACTAAATGACATATATACCCCTTGGCTATCAATTTCGTTGCTTTAAGATAGAAAATAAAATTTTCCACTTGGAGCACCCACATTACCCTTTCATTCAAGAACATCTTCTTGTGGAAAATGAAAATGTACCTTCTTAGCCCGGCAATCTACCGTGGCATAACAAGAAGCCGGCCAATTCATACCCATTATAACATCAAAATCCACCATTTCCAACTTAATAAGATCAGCTAATGTATCATGACCTAGATTCACCTTTTGGTGTAGATACCTCAAATGGATTAACTAAAAATTCTAATGTCCTTTCATAATTTTTGTTTTTTTCAACAATCAATGGAGTAACATATGATAGTGTAAAACCCGAATCAATCAATGTAAATACGTTACGTGAAAAGACAGATAATATACCTGTCACGTCATCACGAGAAGCCTCAAATTTCTGCGGATCCGCCACGGCGTAGGTACGACCCTAAATGCCACTAGAACTAGTTGCTCCTCTAGCACCTCTTCCATGACCATCAAGTTGTACATCTGAAGATGATAACGCAACGGAGGCTACCATAGGTCGTGTCATACCAACCATGCCTCTTTGTGGGCATTCTCTCACCATGTGCCCTGGCACACCACACCAAAAGCAAACATTTTTTCCCAACCTGCATGAAACTTCCCACAACACTGGCACAACTAACGAAAAGACCTCGAGTGGTTCACACCTCCTCGTGCTCAATACCTCACTGTCCATAAGTCCTGAGTCTCACTTCCTTGCCCAAACCGATTGCTTTTAAACCCTTGGAATAGAGGGGGAGTATTTGTTGTGGAATGGGGAAATGATGGCCTAGGCGGTCTGGGAAAACTCCGAGGCCCAAATCCTCCTTGGGATGCCATGAACTGTCCCATGGGTTTAGCCCTCTTTGACGATCCTACTTCCAATTCCTGCATCTTTCTCCTTTGCCCCTGTCCCTCCTTTTGCTGCACAAAAGCTTGTCTTCGAGCTTGTGCAGCAACTACACGAGTCAATATTTGCACCACACTCATTAAATCCTGCTTAATAGTATTATCGAGCAGTTCCGAAGATACTTCTCTCCTTCTCGGCTCTTCTAGAGCTAGAAAAGTAGAAGAAGCCCACAATGCAAATTCAGTGTCAGTTCCACCTTGATTAGCTGGGTCAGGTGGTGATCTACTCGATCCTTCTCTGGCAAACATAACAACCTGCTTACCCTTGCCTTTACCTCTTCTTGTCATCGGCAGTTTACTATATCAAAGAAAACCAATCACCATGGTCAGATATGATTCAACTTACACTTTTGGCTCTATTGCACGATCTAGAAATGAAGAAAAGAAACAACTCCTAAATGTCCCGTAGCCTCCTACTTATAAATGTGGTGCACAACACATCCATAAGCAAGACTCTACTCAGACACGGCTTTGTAGACACCCTTAGGACGACCTCGCTTTGATACCACTTTTGTCACGCCCCGAATTCCAACGAGGCGGACTAGCACCCGAAGTCGTTAAGGCCCGAGAGAACCAATCTTCATTCTCATACACTCATGCGCATGCTACTCAATAAACATCACCACCACATATAGATATAAGATTCCAATAGCGGAAACCATGGAAAATACATAATAACCATGAAACTTGGCCGTTGGGGCCATCAAGACAAAACATACGTTTCTTACATTTTCTTCATCTGTCCCACAACATCTACAAAGCCTCTACAGATACATAACCATAACCAACCTATAGTCGGGACAAGACCCCGCTCTATACACATATACCATACCAAAATAAATGTACATAGCAACTCAGAAAGCCCCGAACCAACTGGAGTTCACCAAAAGTCTGCAAAAGATCCGTAACCTACTATAGAGGTCTACTAGTACCTGCGCCTACAGCAAGTAAGGTTAGCCCCCCCAAGGGAGGTCAGTACGAGGAATGTATTGAGTATGTAAGGCCATACGAAACTATCATAAATACGTCAATGGAATCAAAATGTAAGAGAATAGTCAATATGAATAACCCATCGATCTGCATATGTGGAACCATGTACCTTACATTAATTATTTTCTTCGCTTCTATTGTTTATTCCTCATCGCTTATATCACATCGTACCTGGGCCCCAACTGATTAGTGGGTCTTAACATAACATAATGTTATATTGGGATCGGCTTGAGCTAGGCTTATGCCTCTAGAGCTTCCACCCATAAATCAAGATATCGGGCTCGGCTCGAGCTAGGTTCTTACCTCTAGAGCTACCACCCATAATCCAATATATCAGGTTTGGCTCGAGCTAGGTTCTTACCTCTAGAGCTACCACCTGTCAGGATCGGCCCAAGCTAGGCTTATGCCTCTAGGACTACCCCCTGATCCAATAATCTCGGGATCGGCTCGAGCTAGGCTTATGCCTCTAGAGCTACCACCCGTACTCTTACCACCAACAAATATGAATTACTTTATTTCTTACTTTTGAGAGATTGATATGTTGATAGTCACAACATTATTGGAGCTTGGAACATCAGTTCATGATTAAGAGACTTATGAATAACAACTAATCCACAAATTAAGAACATGTGAATAACAATACATGACAGCCTGAAATGAAATGCCTTAGCACATTTCGGAATGGAACAAATTCAATGACAATGGGAACAATATGTGCTGCAGAAGGATACGGTAAAAGTAACCTTACATACCTTATACTTCCAATATGAATACACAACCCTATACATGAAAACAATAGTCCAGCTCCTTCCTTATGTTTCACTCTACAACACAAGTACATAACGGAGCTTACATTAACAATCAACTACCTTCTAAGTGTATAAGACAACAATGAGTTACATGTTTGCCTTAAAATGTCATTTCCCCCTTTACAATACCATTTACGGCACTGTCATACCAACAATACCACAACATGCCCAACATTGACCAAATATCACAACCCAATATCATTTCATACCAAGTTCATTCTTTATATTTCTTCATTAATACGACATCACAATTACTCCATCAAATCACATCAATACACCTCATAACAACATATCGGCCAAAATCCCATAATTTACACTTATAGAAAAATAAAGTTTAGAAACATAATCACACCATATATGTTGATATTTCATCCATACCATGCACTTTCATCAAAACCACAAGTCACCTTTCAAGTTTAATTCACAAAGATGGCACATCTTTTACCAAAGGGCAAAAGTGTCTTATTCAACCTTGCCAACATAACCATCATGTTATACACAATCTCTCATTCATTTAATATATTAAATCACAAGAATAAACACTTACCCAATCTTGCAAAGTGATGATCTTGTCCAAAGTGTCCAAAGAAAATGGTTGCCTTAGGGTTTGAAAAATAGAGAAATATCTAAAGAGGCATGAGAGTTTTATGTGAATAAAATCTGATGTTTTGGCCTTTATATAGCCTCTTAATTCATCCTTATCCACTCCTTTGCATTAAATGCCATGTCTATATAGTCAACATGGAAGAATGGGTCATTTTGCCCTTTTGAGCCTTGTCTTTTAATCCTTTTTGGGCCTTAAATTGAGCCCAATAACATATATCCACTTACCCCACCAAATCAAATGTATAATCCACCATATATCTCATGTTTAAATAATTCCATAACGTCACAACAATATTCACTTACGAGATTCCCATTCGTAGCCTCAATCGCAAAAATAGAAATTCTAGTCGCTCATGGCTTCATTGAACATTTTTGGTAAGTACTTGTGACGAAGAGTTAACCCCAACCCAGATGCTAAACATGCTAGAGAGTATTCCTATGATGTGATAGTGACACCATAACCCAAGAGTCCTTTTTATAGACTTATAATCGTAGAAAAAATCGGGCAAAAAACACCCCGACACGCTCCCGGGCGCTCTTGACACTTAGAGAAAATTTCAGCAAAATAAAGGTGGGCAGGGGCGCTCCCCCTTGCTGCCTGTGCCAACAAAAATTTAGGCCAAAGCGGTCTGGCACGCCACCTGCAGCGCCCCATGCCAAATTTTTGATGTTGACTTTTCTTTGCGGATTTGGTTAGATCTTTCAAGTCCCAACCTTTTGCTTATCTCTTATATTTAAGATCCTTTGCTTAGATGTCCCCTAAACCTCACTTTTCACCCCACAGATGCTCCACAAATTCACAAACACCACCTACTACAAAGGACTATTCACACTTACTAGCACAATATCGAATGTTCCATCAATAACAATGCAAAATACGTACTTATTTCTCTCGAACCTAGGGTAAACATGGTTCAAGGTTGTCAAGTAGGGTCGGGAAGGTACGGGGTGTTACACTTTGGGACTCAATGGGTGAAAGGAAACCCAATAATGAAATCCCACATACCTGATTATGAAGCTTTTAGATAAAAAACTTTGATGGAGACTTGACTTTTCTTGAGCCTGAGGAGAAAACCCTATGTTCTTGAATTGAGAGAATTTTGACAGAGTTTGGGAGCTTTGATCGTTTTTATGAGGGAGAAAACTGAATAATTATCTAATATAACCCCTCAAAATACCCTAAAATGACTTGGTATATGGCTATAAAGCTTGGAAAAAGATAAAAATAACCTTAATTGAATGTTCAGTGAAGTTGTCAAAAAATTACAGCAGGAGTCGTGGGTTGGACAGTAAGACTCATGGCCTAGACATACAAGTCGTACAACGATTCGTGGGGTTCTGACAGCCTGATAGTGCTTTACTAAAATGACCATAACTTTTACTCTGATACCAGATTTACAAACTGTCGGTGGAGTTGGAAAGATAATTCAAATACCTTTAGTTTGGTGGGTATTAGGCCACCTGACTCTTCATATATTAGGAGCAATGGTCATTTGAAATTGACCCAAGAAGAATCTTACACTAGAACTTAGCCGGAAAAGGAGTTTTCAACTCATCTTTGGGTTAGGGACCCCTTATGATCTTAAATATCATCTAATACTCATGTCATGCTCATGTAAATGGTTCTATATATGTTTGAAGATTGGTTCTGGTCTTAGCTTGAATTTTTGGGGTGTTACACTTCCGCTTCTTAGCCCATTACTTATCGTTCTGGGCTATGGATTGGGCTAACTTACTGGTGGATTATAGTAGGTGTCATCATGACATGAGCTTTTGAGTCGTGACAGTAAAATATGTGGATTTAAGGATCTCTTACACTGTGCTACAATTGGAGTATTGATAGAGAACTAAAGATAAAACCGAACACTTGATATTATATTTATTTTAACGTCAATTTCTATTAAGTGTAATGTATTCTTCTTTTGTATAATTTTTTTGATAATCATAACATGCATGTGCAGCGTATGAATGCTAATATTAGTATATATTACAAATGTGAGAGGATCTAAGTAAAAATTTGATAGATTAAAATGCATGGGCAAATTTTTAGCTCCAATGTTGACACCAATCATATAAATTGATTAACTATGATTAAATGTTAAAGTGTCTAAATATATATAAAGCATGAAAATTTATATCGTATTGTATGTTTTCTAATAAACAAAAACTCTCAATATTTTGTTATATATTAAGTTATTTCACTACGGTATAAACATGAATTATTGACGAAAAGTTAAACAATAAAGTCGATGCTTATATTATTTAGTGATGGATAAGCAATGAATATAAAAACTATTCTTGCCTATGAGCGATTTAGCGATGGAGTATATAACTAAAGTCAATTTTTTCTGTAGTGTTCGTTGTCAAATGAGGTACATGCTTTGTTCAAGCACAAAGCGCGTAAAAGTCTATGCTTATCCTATTAAAAAAAGACTCTTATCTATGAGCCATTTAGCGACGAAGTCAATAGCTAAAATCTAATTTTTTTCTCTAGTATCTATTGTCAAATGATGTACACGTTTTTGTTACTCGCAAAGATAATTAGGAATGAACTCACTTCTTTACGAACTAAAATCTAAGAATGAATTTAAAAATACTTTTTTCTATTAAAAGTTTTTTTCTAGCTACCTAAGGACGCGTTATGAAGACTCTTAAAAATGTTGAATGAAATATTTTGTCTTTCATTAAAAGACTCTACAATATAATAGAAAAAATTATAATTTATTATTTTTCTCAAATAATTTTTATTTAATTATTATATAGATATTTAGGACTTTAAAATTAATTAGAATTATAAATAATAAATCTTTACTGATTTGTAAGATGTAAAAGCTACTACTAAATAAATATATTATATTTAATTTAAAGTTTTAAATATTAGGATTTTTATTTTGAAATCTTATACTAAGTTTGTTATTTGGGATGTAGTATTTATTTATATTATTTAGATAAATATAATATTTATTTTAACATCAATTGCTATTTTTAATAATTTTATTTTTTTTCTATATAGTCTTATTAATTAAATTGAGACGCACGTGCAAAACATGCATGTTAAACTAGTGTTAAATATAAGTATGTATTTCATTTTGATACTGAAAAGTAGGGGTGGACATAAATACCGAAAAATTGAAAAACTGGACAGAACTGAATTAATTTTTTTATAATTTTGACATTTCGGTTCGATTTTCGGTTATAGGGTTCAGGTAATTCATTTTTTCGGTTAAATCGAAATTTAAAATATAATTCTATTTTTTTAAAAATTTTATACATATATAATGAAATTTATAATTTATTTATATACAACACCAACAACCCACTTAAATGAGTTAAATCTAAGCCCAACACCAACAGCCCACTTAAAACATAAACTTAATTAATCACCTAAGTCCTAATTCAGTGAATTCACTACATATGAAAAAACTCACCAACCCTCGAACAACGACGATTTCAAACTCACCTACACTCGAACAACGGCGATTCCAAACTCACCAACACTCGACCAACGACACAACTAGTGGTGATTCCAAACTCACATCAAACGACGATTCCATTTCCAAATATCGTTTTCCCTCTTCTTCTTTCAAAATCAAAAAAACCGAATTCATAAATCGAACCAAATTTTAAAAAAGCAAATCGAACCAAACTAAATCGATTCAGTTTTCAGTCCACACATACTCATAACCGAAAGTTAAAAAAAAAACAAATAAATAAATCAAAATGGAACCGAATTACCGAACGACCACCCTTACTTGAAAAGGAAAAATGAAAAAGAAGTATAACTTGTAGTATTGGGGAGCAAGAAAGAAAAGTTTGGAGTAGGCAGTCCCCCAGTTTTGAACCGCCCACTGTGTCATAGAGTTACAGGTGGCGTGTTGCCCGCAGCCCCAAAGAATATTCCGCACTTTTTATCAAAGAGGAAAGAGGATGTACTGATCTCACCTCCATAAATTCCTCTAAGATCACAACATCTTAGAACTTGTTCTCTGAAAACCCAAGGATATCTAATCATCATTTTCCAATGGCAGGTTCCTCCAATTCTGTTTTTGCCCATGTTGTTCGCGCTCCTGAAGATCCCATCTTAGGGGTACCACTTTTTATTCTCTCTACTTTCAATAATACATATTTCTTAATCATAAATGTGGGTTGATGGCTATGTGGTATCCGGTTTTATTGCATGGATCATCCATGTTTTCTCTATGTATCTTCTTATGTCTGCGATCTAGGTTTTTCTTTATTTAATTAATTCCCTCTGAGTTGGTAAGAGTGGTGTTGCTTGATAGTTTTCTCTCAATAATACAGGTAACAGTAGCTTATAACAAAGATACCAGCCCACTGAAAGTGAATTTGGGTGTTGGCGCATATCGAACTGAGGTCTCTCACTCTTAACCTCACTTCTTTTATTTTTTCCTTTCACTTCTATTTCTTTAATATATATAAGAGTTGCTTATTGAATGAATTTTTTCCCCCACCTTGTAATTCACGCCCTTTATCTATAATTAAAAAATAGAAGAAAAAGATTATATTTATATAAATGATTTGTTTCCATCTTACAATCATCAAGCACAATAGGAAGATAAATACATTTTCTTGCTGGTGCGTGCATAATGAAGAGAAACCACTAGTGCTTCTAAAAGTTCAATCTCGCTGATTGGTTTCTTTTTAGTCATAAGGCAATTGTTATTGTAAAGATTGAAAAATCTGCTAACACATTATTCTGATGCCAACTATGGTAGGAAGGAAAGCCCCTTGTTCTTAATGTAGTGAGACGAGCTGAACAAATGCTTGTCAATGACACGTGAGTTGCTAAATTAGAGACTCTCTTATGGATTATCATTTGACACCAATACAGTAATATAAGGCTTCTCTAATGTAGGTCTCGAGTGAAGGAATACCTCGCAATTACTGGACTAGCGGATTTTAACAAACTGAGTGCCAAGCTTATATTTGGTGCTGACAGGTTTGGACATTTTCTTGTGTAGTTACTTTCGTAAATACTTGAGTTTAAATGGGTGCATTTGGTACTTCAAATGAAAGTTTTCTAGTACAAGAAAGTCAATCCATATCTGCTTTTATCTCCTTTCTTCCGTAAGTTGATGTTTTTCACCTTTTCTTTTTGGAAGCTATGCAGTAGGATGAAAAGACTGGTAGTATCTTGAGAACCATTTCACCATTTCCGTTAAACTATACGTGTCGTGTATATATCCTTTATTAGTACTGATGTGGACAAAGTTGAGCTAGTTCTTGATAGTGAAAGTCTGCTGAACCACTTATCAACAACAACTACACCTCAATGCCAAGCTAGCTGGATCAGCTACTGAATGGTCATTCCATTTAGACTTGGCTAGCTGAACCAATTATCTGTATAAAAGAGAAAAGAAATGCTGCTGAACCTTCAACATTCTTCCTTCAATTTGGATGAGAGTTGCTTTATTCCTACAATGCAGAGGAACTAAATACGCGTCAGGAAAAAATTGTTCCAGATTATTTTTCTCTCCTCTTTGTTATACTGATTATCTGTGCACGATGAATGTGATATCAAGAATTCTGTATCTTTTATCACGCTTACTACTTGTTAAGTTGAGTTATGAGTAATTTTCTTGCTAGGACATCAGCAGATATATTTAGATGTACTTTTAATTGTTTCTGTGCTTATGTATTTGTTCTGTTGCTGATACAGCCCTGTCATTCAAGAGAATAGGGTGACCACTGTTCAGTGCTTGTCAGGCACAGGTTCTTTGAGGGTTGGCGCTGAGTTTCTGGCTAGGCATTATCATGAAGTAAGTATTCCTTTAACACTTTCCCTTTATATGTCTGAATCAAAATGACACTTGAATGAAGATTCTACCGTTTGTCTTGGTTCCAGCATACTATATATATACCACAGCCAACATGGGGAAACCATCCGAAGGTTTTCACTTTAGCTGGGCTTTCTGTAAAATATTATCGTTACTATGACCCAGCAACACGAGGCCTGGATTTTCAAGGTACCACTGTTACCAATGTTCTTGAAGTTCTATCTTGTAAACAAGAACAGACCCTTAAAAGAAAAAAGAATAAGAACCGACTCTTTTTATGCACTAGTGGACTTGCTCCTTGTCATGTTTGGAAAGATCTATATTTTACATGTAGCTAGCGCCAGATCTTTATTTATTTATTTAATTTTGCTTTCTTTGCTAAAGATTGAAGCACCTTATCTGTGGCTTCCCCTGCGTTTGGTGTTGAGTATACTTTAAAGGTGGGTTTTTATGATCCCTGCAGGATTATTGGATGATCTTGCTGCTGCACCCGCTGGTGCAATAGTTCTTCTCCATGCTTGTGCTCATAACCCAACTGGAGTTGATCCAACAATTGACCAGTGGGAGAAAATTAGGCAGTTGATGAGGTCCAAGGGGTTGTTACCTTTCTTTGACAGTGCTTATCAGGTTAATCTTAAGATGGGATTTTGAGATTCAAGTGATACTTCGCTAAGATGGATTGCCAAATAATTTGAAGCCCAAAGCTATGTACTAATGGGCTGCTCAACTGACCCCTACTGTAATATATATTTTCTTGATATTGCAGGGTTTTGCCAGTGGCAACCTAGATGCAGATGCACAATCTGTTCGCATGTTTGTGGCTGATGGTGGTGAATGTCTTGCAGCTCAGAGTTACGCCAAAAACATGGGACTTTATGGAGAGCGTGTTGGTGCCCTTAGCATTGTATGTCCTTCGTCAGTTTAGTTACTTTCCCTATTGTTGAGTAATAAAATTGGGGGCTGAAGAATTGTCATGCTATTTATGTCTGAAGAAACTATTTTTCTTTAAATACACCAATTCAAGTTGTATTCCCTGAAAAGCTATAAAATTCTGCTGCACAATGAACAGAGTCTCTAAAGATATTGAAAGCCAGATTTAAAAGATCAGAAGGCTGCTTTTGGGAAGATGTGCACTTGTTTACTTGGTGTTGCAGCCTCAGTACAATTATGGGTTTCTGGCTATCCTCTCTCTTATTTTGCATGTGGCCCTCGATGTTTTCATCATTTCATTCTTTCTTGCCCTATTACTTTTTTCAGGGCCTCTGCATCCACTTAGAATGTAATTGGACAGAGTGGATTTGTAAAGGATTGTATGTTTAGGAAAAAACTGCCATTCTCTTTGACTTTTAACTATAGACTCTAAAAGCTGACTAAAACTAATATATTGGCTTGTTATAGGTTTGCAAAGATAGTGATGTTGCAAGCAAGGTCGAAAGCCAGCTAAAGCTGGTTATAAGGCCAATGTACTCAAATCCACCAATTCATGGTGCGTCTATTGTTGCTACTATACTCAAGGACAGGTTTGTGCAGCTATTACAATATTCTTTTAACTGTCACTTGATAGTATAGCTTCTAAATTTTGACATGGTTGTTATCTATTGGTGATAGACAAATGTACGATGAATGGACAGTTGAACTGAAAGCAATGGCCGACCGAATTATTAGCATGCGCCAGACACTCTTGGATGCCATGCAAGCTCGAGGTGTCTGATCTTTTGATTTGTTCTTTCTAGTGACTCATGCTGTATCTGTCTGATTGGAGTGACTACTTCTAAAGTGAACTTTTTCTGGGTAGAACTCATGTAATTGTTCTGTTTAGTACTAATGTAAGTTTAATTCTGTTTTACAGGTACACCAGGTGATTGGAGTCATATCATCAAGCAAATTGGAATGTTTACTTTCACGGGATTGAATGCGGAGCAAGTCTCATTCATGACTAGAGAGTATCACATTTACATGACATCTGATGGGTAAGGACATCTGACTTGATATTCATTTTATTCTTTAGTTTGTTACCATGGATCACTTTTTTATCAGTAGATTAATGAATGATTTAGTGAGGAAAAATTTTGGACTGAGTTCTAGTTTGGAAAATAAGCATAAGAAAGTCATCAAATCGATTCTCAAAATGAATTACTTACAATCTCTGGCATATTTAACTATTCTGGTATCAGTTGGAACATCTTTGCTGAAGTTCGGTTTGGTTAAAAAAGATCCTCATTACTAGTGACATTTTTTCTCCTTAATATTTTTTTAAAGAGGAATCATTTTTTCCTTTTTCATTTGCAGGAGAATTAGCATGGCAGGTCTTAGTTCTCGGACAGTTCCTCATCTCGCCGATGCCATGCATGCTGCTGTTACTATGGGGGCCTAGATCAGTTGCATTTAGCAGTTTTATTGAGATGTTAAATTTATTTTCCTTGATAGTCTCCTAATCCTTTGATCTTAAATAAGACTTATGTGACTATGTAGACATAATATTTGGATGTCATGTTTGGAAATCTCATTATAAAGGGATTTGATGAAAGCAAATCATTTTCTGTCAGATTGATGAGGTATTCTGTGCATGCCAAATGTAATGAATTCTTAATTTTCTTGGCCATTTTGGTTATACCCAACCAATTTAGGTACCATTAATAAATTAGAAATGCTGCACATCAACAGATAGTTCTTCATATATTGCTCATCAACAAATATTAGCATGAACTTGAAAAGAAAAAAAAGAAGAAAAATCCTAGATTGCCCTCTATCGTGAAAGAATTCTACTTAAAACTATGAAGTGGGTTATGCTTAACAAGTTGGACATTGAGCACTTCGTCTGGAACACTTTCCAAAAGCTAAAACCTAACGATCCTGTAGAAAAGGAAAACGTCTAAAAATGAAGCAAAAATGGATAACATCTTGAACTCACCTATCTGCTTTGGAAGAACAATTAACAGGCACACTGGATATTAACCATATACAATGGATTGGAGAATTTAGACATTGATATGCTTTTTTTTTTCCCCTCATGAGTAAAACTTTGATCTCTTTCTTCTGTTATGGGCTTCTTAGGCCACTTTGAATCTTTTCCATGCAAGAAAACTTGAGGACAGTCCTTGCATAGATTTTTCATTATCACCTTTGGCAAAAATCATCCAAGTTACCCGTAGAGTGATTCTTATTTATGTCTCCCTCTCCTTGTTCCATATTCCACCCCATGAAGTCAGATAAAGTCATTGAGGTAGGTGTTTCTGCTGCAGAACTTAACATCTCTGACTCTCCTTTGGGAGTCGACATACCACTTAGTGGTTGTTGAGGTGAAGAATCATCTGAAGGGTTCCACTTTGCTATTGCAAGTGATGGATCTTGTGTGATAGAATCTGCGTCTAGGACATCCTCAATACGCGATGTAACTGTGTTGGCTAGACTTTCAAGCACTCTTGAATAGCTCTCTAGAACAGCATGTCCCACATCCTACAGTCAGAAAGGTGAACACTTTATAAAATGTTCAATCAATATATTATCAAGCATGTGTAGAGTCAGTATGATAGTACTTACTCTGTTATATTGGATTTTACTTATCTCAAGGGAAGATTGAGGGATTCCTGGAAATCTGTGTTTTATCAGGAGTAAGATAGTCTCTGCTCTCTCTTCAAAGAGTTCCCTCTTCTCCAAACTCACAGCTGGAACCCATGAAGACTTTGCATCTTTTTGGTGCATCTTTCTCTTCCAAATCACAATAGATGCTTCAATTCTGTTTTTCAGGTCAAGAACTTTGTGTTCCGATGACATGTCCGTAGTTGAAAGGAATTGTTCTGGATCAAAAAACTCGACCGTGATGTTTTTATAGATTGAATCACCAAGACTTGATCTACCATTCTAGAAATAGAGCACAACCAGAAAATCTCATAAAGAATCAGTATATTAAAATCTGTCTTCCCTTTAAAATGTCTTTTTAATGAGTGAGTGCGTGCGTGCTTCTCACCTTGGGGAGAGATTCAATGTAGTTTTCAGGAACTTCCATTTCTGCTAGTATTTGGGCATTTATCGCCATGGATGCTTTGAGTACTTGATTAACACAATCCTTCTGATATTGTAGCCATCTTTTGGATGCATCTGATAAGCCCTCAGGTGGAATCTTGATGGTAGGTAGCCACCACTTATCATTCCTCTGGACACCTTTATCAGATTCATCAGCATCTCTCGAGACATACCGAAATTCTTTTGCATCTTTGAAATTATCTAAGCAATCCTGTAGATTGTCATCCATTTATCTAGAATCAGGGCACTGTAATGCAATAGAAGATTCATATCATAAATAAAGGGCACTGTAGGGTTCTCACAATGAGCATTGCATCAAGCTTCTTCAGAGCAGGAATGTTCATCAGCAAATCTTTTCTTTGTTGAGTAACCATTATCTGTCAAAACAGAGATTAGGTTTATTATTTCATTGTCCTCTTACTGTTTCTACTTTGAAATATTAAAGCAGAAATAGAAGGGGTGCTGGAGGAAGAAAAAGACTGAAACACCTCCATGTTTGTTCCATCTTTTGATTTTTGTTGCGCAGGAACAAACTCAACAATGTAATCTGTCACAGATAAAAGCCAGTCGATTTCTTTTCTCCACCTCTCTTTTCTCCGTTGAGACATGGGCTCCAATTTCCATTGTTCTCCAAAAACAGAAGCTATAACATGTTGAACATATCAAGATTTAGAAACTTCTCCTTTTCTCTCCATATATAACAAAAGGAGAATACAAGGAAAGAACATAAATCAACATGATTTCACAACTGCATAATAGAACTTTACATGAACATTAAAGACGACCAAGCCATTATTTGAGAGTTACCAGCTAGATTGGTAATGGCGTTTGATAAAGCTAAAGCTGATGAAACACCTTTGCCTCCTCCTGACATATCCTCACCTAAAAGCATCTTCGCAAATCTTTCTTTCATCAACTCCATGTCTGGATCCATAAAAGAAAATTTTGCATCAAGTTTATTGTCTCATGTTGTTTTGTTGTACCAAATTAAAGATATCAATTACATAATCCTTCGCTTGAAATGAAAAACGATGTCTAGAATAATAAAGGTAAATACCTGAAGGTTCTTTGTCTTTTGGAGGATTTCCTGCCCTTGGTCCATCCTTGGTCAAGCTTGAAACAAGTTCAGTATCGGTAGATCGATCAAAAGATCTATCTATCGGTTTAATTTCTAGAGGTGTGCATTGTTTTCCTCCTTGGCTAATAAATTGAACGTTGTCAATGTTGTCATTTATGTCCTCTTCATCATCACTACCGCTCTCCTTGCCAATGCTATGTGGTAATCTACTTGGAATCTCAAATATCTTTCTAAAATTGAAAGACCTTGACTTCTGAATCTTATTTTCTTCGTTAATCATTTTTGTGCCGATTCTCTAACAAGAGACCGAGCCAGAAATCTAACCAGACAAATAAAAAACAATACAAGAATCCACAAAGATATGAAAAAGCAAAATTTTGACTCTCTTTGATGTTATACTAGAAGTTTCCCATCAACAATTTATAAAAATATAAATATTTTTTTTACCTTATTTGTAATGTATAATTTTTCAAGAAAGGTACTCAATTGAGACCCTTTCAATATTCGCTCCGCCTTAACTATTATTAGTTGCATACCCCTAAATTAGAGCAAGAAATGCTGCAATATTCATGAAATGCATAAAGATAGACCTTTTGTACATATATTTTTGCCCTCAAAGAATGTGAGAAACGAAAAATTAAGAAAACACTCCTATTTTGGTCTAAAATGAGAAGCCAATAATGGTGACAAACGAGTAAAGGGTTTTTTATTTTCCTGAATGTGTTGAAGGGGTTTGTGAAAACAAGAGAGAAAAATAAATAGCACATAATAGTTTTTGGTTTGTTTTTAGTAAAATGTGGTTAAATTTTCACCTGTAGCACAAAGCCCGGGAAAGCATACAATGGACAACTAACTGTCTTTTGAGATAGGAGTCCATCTGTCGTGTGCTGCTATAAGTGGGAAAAAGACATTGGCTCTTCATACTATATAACCTTCACACGAGGGAAAAAGGTCTCTCAACATAACACTAGAGTCGATCATTTTTCTTATTCCTATCTTGTATTCATATTCATTTTGTAGAAAAAGTTCAATATTAATATCTGAAAATATAATTTTCTTTGAAAATTTTCTACATTTGTCTTAACAACATTCATTATGAGAATTTTTGTACCATTGCCAAACGTTTTCTTTTTAAATAATTGAATATCTTATATTGCTTGTTAATGAACAGTATTATCAATTCCTCCACAATTCTGTTTGACCACTCTTAAGCTTTCTTTATTGCATTAAGATTATTTGTCCGTTGGAGTTTCTTGAGTAAGGACGAAAAATGATTTTAATATCTTTATAATTGGATGTCTTCTTCCTTGCGTGAGATAGAGATGAAAAGAAAATCTTTCTACCATATCATAGTGTGTTAGGTTTTTTTTCTTAATGAATATTGTTAGTTTATCTGCTCCTAGTTTTATATAAGAAGAATTTGTTGAACTTTGTCAGGATACACTTAACCAAGTGATATATCCTTAAGAATAATATCTTTGACACACCTTCAGCTTTCAAGAATTCTCTACATTTTTTCGTAATCAAGTATTTTTCATAAGATTTCTAATAATCTTAAGAATATTTTACACTACATTCATATGGAGAATATCAATAACAAAGAAGTCCAGAATGTCTGGTACAACATGTAGACAAGTGAACATTCCTTGATTTCACGAAGATAACATCATTAAATTGCATTCAAAAGTCCACGCATTTGCGGGAAAAGAAAATACATATCTTTCTTGTAATTTTACTTGGGTAGGTCTTTTAATTTTTCTTTGGTTCACAATTTTAATTTTTCTCGATGTCTTAACTTGCTAATGGCTTGAAAACGTGACCAATTGTAACACCCCGTACTTTATAACCTCACTTGATACCTTGGGATCATATCTACATAGGTGTTGAGATGCCATGCATATGTGTTTTATAGTGTCATTGGGGAAACATTTGATATCGGACGTAACATGTGCGATTAGATCGTCGTAGGAGGTGTGTTGTGATTTCATGGAGCATTTGGGTAAGAACTCGTACATATTCTAACCTCATTTAGTGACTTTAAGTCATGTTTACTTGATGGTTAAGATCACGAAGTAAGTATTTTGTAGTGTTTGGATAAAGGATTGGACGATACGTAAACGTCGGATTAGTGGCCGGAAATTTCAGCAAAATGCTGAAACTTGCGCCACTACCCTGTTTCAGGGGTGTGGCGCAAGCCACCAGCCTGCATAAACTTCAGAGCAGGCCCAATTCTTGCGCCACTACCCTGTTTCAGGGGGTGTGGCGCAAGGAACAAAAAACTAGGCCTTTCCGGAGTCGTTTCGTAACTCAATTCTACGACGATTTCTAGATGGTTTCTTTTGATTCTTTGAAGTTATTTGAGCATTGTTAAAGAGTCAAACACTTCAATACACTCCTACATACTCCTACATGATCAAATCACGAAAGGTGAATAGTGATCCAAAATGTTCAATGAAGCCAAGGGCGACTAGAATTCCAATTTTTGCAATCGAGGCGACGAATGAGAATCTTTTAAGAGACTATTGTCGTGACATTATGGAATTATATAACCATGAGAGATATGGTGAATAATGCATGAAACTTGTTGGGCTAAGTGGATATGTCTTCTTGGGCCAAATTAAGGCCTAAAAGTGGAAGAAATCCATGGCCCAAATGGGTCAAAAGACCCATTCTTCCATTTGACCTTCTAGACACATTATTAAATGCCAAGAATTGGCTAAGGACAACATGAGAGGCTTATAAAAAGGGGCAAATCAGATTTTTAATGGACAAACCTCTCATGCCTTTAAAACATTTTTCTCAACATTTCTCATTTCCGAACCCTAAAGCAAAACAATTCCTTGGGACTCCTTGGACAAGATCAACATATTCCAAGCCTTGGTAAGTATTTATTTTCATGGATTCATATCTTATATGCATCAAAGAATATGTATATCATGTTGGTTGTGCTTGGAAAAGGTAGTCATGGTACTTGGTGATTTTGTATGAGATTTGTGGTATATGGAATTCAAGTGTGAATTAGGCCTTGTGCCTTTGATGAAAAAACATGGTATGGACAAAATATGAACATGTATGGTGTTAGTTTTGGTATAAAACTTGTTCTTGTCTAAAAGTGAAAATTTTGGGATTTTGGCCGATATGTGTTATGAGTTGAATTAAGGTGCTTTGATGGATTATTTGGGATGTGTTATGGATAAGAAAGTGTAAAGGAGAAGTATTGTGGTGAAATGTATTGATTTTCATGTATTGGTCAATGTTGGGAATATTATGGAATTTTTGAAATAATAGTATGCTCAATGGTTTTGTCAAGGGGAATTGACATGTTTAAAGGCAAACATGTAACTCATTGACATTGTATGCATTTGTAAAGTACTTGGTGGTTAATGTGAATTTCGTTATGTATTTATGTTGTAGAGTGACACATAAAGAAGGAGCGGGATTATTGTCTACGCATCTAAGGTTATAGATTCGTATTGCGAATCCAAGGTATGTAAGGTTACTTTGTCCGTATCTTCCTACGGCAAATAGTGTTCACATTGATATGTTACTAGTCCTATCCCGAAATGTGCTAAGGTATCCGATATCCGTTTATCACTAGTCATTGTCATATATTTTCTACTCATGGATCATTTGTGAATCTCATGTCTCATATTCATGGTTAATGTTCCGAAAGTTCAAAGAAGGCTATATTCCAATATTCCAATAGTGCCTATACTTGTGTCTCTTGTTCATGGATTCTTGTACAATGGTTCCAATGGTAGCATGGTGCTAGTTATGTTATCTTTTCATTGATATTTATTCACATGTCCTTTATTGGTCAATGATTCAAAGCTTCCAACAATGTTGTGTTCCAAAGTTCCAAAGTGATGTGATGATTATCAAAGTATCAATCTCAAAGTAATGAACAAAGTAATGAGAATGTGGTCAATTATCAAGTACGGGTGGCAAGTCTAGGGGCGTAAGCCTAGCTCGACTCGATCCCGAGATATGAATTTATGGGTGGCAAGTCTAGGGGCGTAAGCCTAGCTCGACTCGATCCCAAGGGTGGCAAGTCTAGGGGCATAAGCCTAGCTCGACTCGATCCCTATATGATGATATGAAAGACCCACTGATCAGTCGGGGCCCGGGTACATTGTGATGTGTAATGACATGTGAGCATTGAGATAAAGAAAGTAATGAAAAGAATGAAAGCAATCCACATGGTTTCCAAAGAATAACATGGTGACTTATTCACATTGAGTATTCATATGTTTTGAGTTCATTGACATATTCATTGAAATATTCATGTGTTGTATAGTTTCATCTGAGCCTTGCATACTCAGTACTTATTTCGTACTGACCCCTCTCGGGGAATTTACCTTACTTGCTGCAGGCGCAGGTCCCAGTAGGCCTCCTCAGTAGATTGCCAGTGTTAGCGGCTCTTTGGTGAGCTCCAGCTCATTCGGGGCTTCTCCGAGTTAGAGTGTGTATATGTTTTGGTATTGTACATAATGTATAAAGTGGGGACTTGTCCCGACTTATGGTTCATTTTGGTCAATGCTCTTGTTAGAGGCTTTTGTAGACCGATGTGGGTGTAATAGTGTAAAAGACACATGTTGTTTTGACTGGATGGCCTCAACGGCCAAGTTTCATACGTATGCCTAAAAATGTCCCTTGTTCTCCTTTATTCGTATTTCATAATATTATGCAATGGTGGTTATGAATATGATTGAGCATAGGCAAAGGTTGGTTCTCTCGGGCCTTATCGGCTACGGGTGCCAATCATGTCTCGATGGGATTCGGGGCGTGACAAAAGTGGTATCAGAGCAGTCGGTCTAAGGATGTCTACAAAGCCGTGTCTGAGTAGAGTCTTACGTATCGATGTGTTGTGCACCACATTTATACGTAGGAGGCTATGAGACATTTAGGATGTTGTTTCATTCCTTCATTCTAGATCGTGCAATAGAGCCAATGTTGTCAGTTGCATTGTATCTGATCTTGGTAATTGTTTTTCTTTGGTATAGTCAAAATGCCGAACACTAGAAGAGGAAGAGGAAAAGGTAAAAGTAAGCTGATAGATAGAATTGCTGGTGAAGGAGCAAGTAGACCACCACCTGAACAAGTTGATCAAGGTGGGGCTGAAACTGAGTTCGCAACGCGAGCTTCTTCTACTTCTTCAGCTCCAGAAGAGCCGAGAAGAAGGGAAGTGCCCGTGGAACCACCGACAAATGCCACAGATCAGGATCTGAGGAATGCTGTACAGATGTTGACACAGTTAGTGGCGGCACAAAGCCAGGGAAGAGCTGGTGCTATGGCACATGATGATGATGAGGCTAGAATGGCAAGTCGCAGAACACAGGATTTCTTGAAACTGGACCCTCCTATTTTCACAGGGGCAGATCCAAAAGCTGATCCACAGGACTTCGTGGATCAAATTCAGAGGGCATTGAAGTTATGCATGTAACAGGGGTAGAGACAGTTGAACTTGCTGCGTACAGGTTGAAGGGAGAGGCAATATTGTGGTATGAGGATTGGAAGAAATCCCGTGACATTGGTGCAGATCCACCTACTTGGGAAGAGTTTAAAGTGGTTTTCCTTGATCATTACTTGCCCTATAAGATCCGTGAGGCACGTGCGGATCAATTCCTAAATCTCCGTCAAGGGAATTTGAGCGTCAGAGAATATAGTTTGCAATTTAATTCCTTGGCTCGATATGCACCAAATGTTGTGGCTACGATGACAGACAGGGTCCATAGATACGTGGACAGACTAGAGCCATATTTGGTAAGAGATTGCACTATTGCGGCCTTGAATAGGGACATGGACATTGCTCGCATACAAGCCTTCGCCCAGAAAATGGAGGATCAGAGACAGAGACGAAGGGTACATGAATTTGATAGGGGACAGTCCAAAAGGGCTAGACCTATGGGACCACCTATGATGTCCCAAGGAGGATCTAGGCCCCGCATGTTTCCTAGACCACCTAGACCGTCATTCTCTTATTCCACAGGGAGTGCTTATTCTCAGTCTCGAGGGTTTCGAGGTGGTTCAGCTGGACAGAGTAGTGGGGGTCATGGATCACAGTCAGCAGGTTTCCCTCGTCAGCAGTGTCAGCACTGCGGGCGTATGCACACAGGTACATGTCGAACAGGGATGAATGCCTGCTTTTGGTGTGGTATGCCGGGACATATAGCGAGAGAGTGTCCACAGCGGAGCATGGGTGGTATAGAACGACCAGCTGGGTCGGCGGTTGCGTCTTCAGCATCGGTTCCTTCACAGGGCCGAGGGGTGCAGCCTATTGGTCGAGGTAGAGGTGCCAGAGGAGCAGCCAGTACTAGTGGGGTCCAGAATCGCACTTATGCTTTGGTGGACCGCCAGAATTCAGAGGCTTCCCCAGATGTTGTCACAGGTACATTATCCATATTCTCACATAATGTATATGCACTAATTGACCCAGGTTCTACATTTTCCTATGTTACTCCATTGGTTGCTGCGAAATTTGCAAAGACACCGGAATTATTAATTAAATCAATTGAAGTGTCTACACCGGTTGGTGAATATATTATTGCAAAGAGAGTATATCGTAACTGTGTGGTAACAGTGTGTGGACATGATACGTTGGCCGATCTTATTGAACTTGACATGGTGGATTTTGATGTCATAATGGGGATGGATTGGTTGGCTTCTTGTTATGCTACGGTAGATTGCCGGGCCAAGAAGGTGCAATTTTGTTTTCCGCAGGAGAATGTTCTTGAATGGCAGGGTAATGTAGGGGCACCACGAGGGAGATTTATTTCCTATTTGAAAGCCAGAAAAATGATTGCCAAGGGATACGTATGTCATTTGGTATGAGTGAAAGATAATGATGTGGAACCATTAACTCCACAGTCAGTACCGGTAGTCAATGAATTTCTTGATGTATTTCCAGAGGATCTGCCAGGTTTACCCCCAGAACGGGAAGTGGAATTCGGCATTGATGTGATTCCAGGCACTCAGCCTATTTCTATCCCTCCATATAGAATGGCTCCAGCGAAACTGCGTGAATTGAAGGAGCAGTTGAAAGATTTGCTGGATAAAGGCTTCATTAGGCCTAGTATGTCCCTGTGGGGTGCACCGGTATTATTCGTACGCAAGAAAGATGGCACCTTGAGAATGTGCATCGACTATCGTCAACTGAATAAAGTAACGATCAAGAACAAATATCCCCTCCCTCGCATTGATGATTTGTTTGATCAGTTACAGGGTGCCAGGTGTTTTTCAAAGATTGACTTGAGGTCGGGTTACCATCAAGTCAGAGTTAGAGAAGAAGATGTACCCAAGACAGCTTTCCGAACACGGTATGGCCATTATGAATTTTTAGTTATGTCATTTGGGCTAACAAATGCACCGGCTGTATTTATGGATTTGATGAATAGAGTGTTCAAGCCATTCCTAGACGTGTTCGTGACAGTATTTATAGATGACATCCTTGTTTATTCAAGATCACCAGAAGACCATGCTTATCACTTACGGCAAGTGTTGCAAATTCTCCGTGAGCGTAAGTTGTATGCAAAATTCTCCAAATGTGAGTTTTGGTTGAAATCAGTCGCGTTCTTGGGTCACATTGTATCAGATGAAGGCATACAGGTTGATACCCAAAAGATAGAAGCAGTGAAAAATTGGCCAAGACCTACGACACCCACAGAGATTCGCAGTTTTCTAGGTTTGGCAGGTTATTACCGAAGATTTGTAGAAGGTTTTGCTTCTATTGCGGCACCATTGACAAAGTTAACTCACAAGGCAATTAAATTTCAATGGAATGATGCATGTGAAAGAGGGTTTCAAAAATTGAAAGACAAGTTGACTTCTACACCAGTGTTAGTTCTTCCTGAAGGCACAGAGGGCTATGCAGTGTATTGTGATGCTTTCGGGATTGGTCTCGGATGTGTGTTGATGCAGCATGGTAGGGTGATAGCATATGCCTCACCACCGTTGCGGCCACATGAGAAAAACTATCCCACACATGATCTTGAATTGGCAGCAGTAGTTTTTGCTTTAAAGATATGGCGTCATTATTTATATGGGGTTCATGTTGACATCTATACGGATCATAAAAGCTTGCAATACCTTTTTAAGCAAAAGGAACTCAATTTGAGGCAACGAAGGTGGTTGGAGCTTTTAAAAGATTATGACATTGATATTCTTTATCACCCAGGCAAAGCAAATGTCGTAGCTGATGCATTGAGCCGTAAGGCAGTCGAAAGCACTAGTGGTCAGTTGAATGAAAAGCGTGAGATAATCAAAGATTTGAATCAATTAGCCAGCTTGGGAACTCACCTTATTGAATCCTCCGATGATAGAGTTATGGTGCAGAATGCAGCAGAATCCTCCTTGATAGCTGAAGTGAAAGAGAAACAGTATGCAGATTCTATTTTATTGCAGCTAAAGGAGAATGTGCAGCAGAATTTGACCAAGGCATTTGAGATTACACCGGAAGGGGTGCTTCAATGTCAAGGGAGAATATGTGTACCGGATGTAGATCAGCTGAGGACACGAATAATGACATAGGCACACCATTCGCGCTACTCCATTCATCCGGGTGCTACTAAAATGTACCATGAATTGAAAGAGGTGTATTGGTGGGGCAATATGAAAAAGAACATTGCAGAATTTGTCGCGCGGTGCCCAAATTGTCAACAAGTGAAAGTGGAACATCAAAAACCGGGAGGTTATATGCAATGTATCAATCTTCCAGTCTGGAAGTGGGATATGATTAATATGGATTTTATTACGGGCTTGCCTCGTACATTGCGGAAGTTTTATTCCATATGGGTCATAGTGGACCGACTTACCAAGTCGACGCATTTTCTACCTGTCAAGACGACCTATACAGCCGAGGATTATGCGAAGTTGTATGTGAAAGAGATAGTACGATTGCATGGTATTCCACTTTCAATAATATCAGACAGAGGAGCACAGTTCACAGCACACTTTTGGAAATCTTTTCAGCGGAGTTTGGGTACTCAGGTGAATTTGAGTACGGCTTTCCATCCTCAGACTGATGGACAAGCAGAACGTACTATTCAGACACTTGAAGATATGCTACGAGCATGTACGTTAGATTTCCAGGGTAGTTGGGATGACCATTTGCCTCTTATTGAATTTGCTTATAACAATAGCTATCATTCAAGTATTCAGATGGCACCTTATGAAGCTTTGTACGGAAGAAAATGTAGATCACCAATTGGGTGGTTTGAAGCAGGTGAAACTGCTTTACTTGGGCCGGATATGGTGCACCAGGCTATGGAGAAAGTCAAAGTGATCCAACAGCGATTACAAATGGCTCAAAGTCATCACAAGTCATATGCCGATGTTAGAAGAAGAGGGCTTGAATTCGCCATAGGTGATTGGGTGTTTTTAAAGGTGTCACCAATGAAAGGGGTAATGCGGTTCGGAAAGAAAGGAAAATTGAGTCCACGTTACATAGGCCCCTATGAAGTTATTAGAAGATTTGGGCAAGTCGCATATGAATTAGCCTTACCGCAAGAACTTTCCTCAGTCCATCCGGTCTTTCATGTGTCGATGCTTCGGAAATGCATAGGAGATCCGTCTCGTATTGTTCCCGTAGAGGATGTTCAAGTTACAGAGGATCTCACTTATGAAGAAGTGCCCATTGCTATCCTAGGTCGACAAGTAAAGAGATTGAGAAATAAAGACATAGCATCCGTAAAAGTCCTTTGGAGAAACCAACACGTAGAGGAGATCACATGGGAAGCGGAAGAAATGATGAAATCCAAGTATCCCCATCTATTTCAAATGGACCAAGAAGTTCACAGTGCGGAGGTGGAATAATAACAAGTAAGTATTTAAAAGCATTATGTGAATGTGTATAGGTATGTTAAAGTAAAGATGCATTTGTTGTATATAAGACACTGTTGTGAACATTCGAGGATGAATGTTTCTAAGGGGGGAAGAATGTAACACCCCGTACTTTATAACCTCACTTGATACCTTGGGATCATATCTACATAGGTGTTGAGATGCCATGCATATGTGTTTTATAGTGTCATTGGGGAAACATTTGATATCGGACGTAACATGTGCGATTAGATCGTCGTAGGAGGTGTGTTGTGATTTCATAGAGCATTTGGGTAAGAACTCGTACATATTCTAACCTCATTTAGTGACTTTAAGTCATGTTTACTTGATGGTTAAGATCACGAAGTAAGTATTTTATAGTGTTTGGATAAAGGATTGGACGATACGTAAACGTCGGATTAGTGGCCGGAAATTTCAGCAAAATGCTGAAACTTGCGCCACTACCCTGTTTCAGGGGTGTGGCGCAAGCCACCAGCCTGCATAAACTTCAGAGCAGGCCCAATTCTTGCGCCACTACCCTGTTTCAGGGGGTGTGGCGCAAGGAACAAAAAACTAGGCCTTTCCGGAGTCGTTTCGTAACTCAATTCTACGACGATTTCTAGATGGTTTCTTTTGATTCTTTGAAGTTATTTGAGCATTGTTAAAGAGTCAAACACTTCAATACACTCCTACATACTCCTACATGATCAAATCACGAAAGGTGAATAGTGATCCAAAATGTTCAATGAAGCCAAGGGCGACTAGAATTCCAATTTTTGCAATCGAGGCGACGAATGAGAATCTTTTAAGAGACTATTGTCGTGACATTATGGAATTATATAAACATGAGAGATATGGTGAATAATGCATGAAACTTGTTGGGCTAAGTGGATATGTCTTCTTGGGCCAAATTAAGGCCTAAAAGTGGAAGAAATCCATGGCCCAAATGGGTCAAAAGACCCATTCTTCCATTTGACCTTCTAGACACATTATTAAATGCCAAGAATTGGCTAAGGACAACATGAGAGGCTTATAAAAAGGGGCAAATCAGATTTTTAATGGACAAACCTCTCATGCCTTTAAAACATTTTTCTCAACATTTCTCATTTCCGAACCCTAAAGCAAAACAATTCCTTGGGACTCCTTGGACAAGATCAACATATTCCAAGCCTTGGTAAGTATTTATTTTCATGGATTCATATCTTATATGCATCAAAGAATATGTATATCATGTTGGTTGTGCTTGGAAAAGGTAGTCATGGTACTTGGTGATTTTGTATGAGATTTGTGGTATATGGAATTCAAGTGTGAATTAGGCCTTGTGCCTTTGATGAAAAAACATGGTATGGACAAAATATGAACATGTATGGTGTTAGTTTTGGTATAAAACTTGTTCTTGTCTAAAAGTGAAAATTTTGGGATTTTGGCCGATATGTGTTATGAGTTGAATTAAGGTGCTTTGATGGATTATTTGGGATGTGTTATGGATAAGAAAGTGTAAAGGAGAAGTATTGTGGTGAAATGTATTGATTTTCATGTATTGGTCAATGTTGGGAATATTATGGAATTTTTGAAATAATAGTATGCTCAATGGTTTTGTCAAGGGGAATTGACATGTTTAAAGGCAAACATGTAACTCATTGACATTGTATGCATTTGTAAAGTACTTGGTGGTTAATGTGAATTTCGTTATGTATTTATGTTGTAGAGTGACACATAAAGAAGGAGCGGGATTATTGTCTACGCATCTAAGGTTATAGATTCGTATTGCGAATCCAAGGTATGTAAGGTTACTTTGTCCGTATCTTCCTACGGCAAATAGTGTTCACATTGATATGTTACTAGTCCTATCCCGAAATGTGCTAAGGTATCCGATATCCGTTTATCACTAGTCATTGTCATATATTTTCTACTCATGGATCATTTGTGAATCTCATGTCTCATATTCATGGTTAATGTTCCGAAAGTTCAAAGAAGGCTATATTCCAATATTCCAATAGTGCCTATACTTGTGTCTCTTGTTCATGGATTCTTGTACAATGGTTCCAATGGTAGCATGGTGCTAGTTATGCTATCTTTTCATTGATATTTATTCACATGTCCTTTATTGGTCAATGATTCAAAGCTTCCAACAATGTTGTGTTCCAAAGTTCCAAAGTGATGTGATGATTATCAAAGTATCAATCTCAAAGTAATGAACAAAGTAATGAGAATGTGGTCAATTATCAAGTACGGGTGGCAAGTCTAGGGGCGTAAGCCTAGCTCGACTCGATCCCGAGATATGGATTTATGGGTGGCAAGTCTAGGGGCGTAAGCCTAGCTCGACTCGATCCCAAGGGTGGCAAGTCTAGGGGCATAAGCCTAGCTCGACTCGATCCCTATATGATGATATGAAAGACCCACTGATCAGTCGGGGCCCGGGTACATTGTGATGTGTAATGACATGTGAGCATTGAGATAAAGAAAGTAATGAAAAGAATGAAAGTCCACATGGTTTCCAAAGAATAACATGGTGACTTATTCACATTGAGTATTCATATGTTTTGAGTTCATTGACATATTCATTGAAATATTCATGTGTTGTATAGTTTCATCTGAGCCTTGCATACTCAGTACTTATTTCGTACTGACCCCTCTTGGGGAATTTACCTTACTTGCTGCAGGCGCAGGTCCCAGTAGGCCTCCTCAGTAGATTGCCAGTGTTAGCGGCTCTTTGGTGAGCTCCAGCTCATTCGGGGCTTCTCCGAGTCAGAGTGTGTATATGTTTTGGTATTGTACATAATGTGTAAAGCGGGGACTTGTCCCGACTTATGGTTCATTTTGGTCAATGCTCTTGTTAGAGGCTTTTGTAGACCGATGTGGGTGTAATAGTGTAAAAGACACATGTTGTTTTGACTGGATGGCCTCAACGGCCAAGTTTCATACGTATGCCTAAAAATGTCCCTTGTTCTCCTTTATTCGTATTTCATAATATTATGCAATGGTGGTTATGAATATGATTAAGCATAGGCAAAGGTTGGTTCTCTCGGGCCTTATCGGCTACGGGTGCCAATCATGTCTCGATGGGATTCGGGGCGTGACACCAATATTATAAAAGAATAAATAATGGAAAATATGATATGGAGTTGACATACTTGCTATCGCTTTGGTGTTGATGTTTTCTAGAGTTCTTGGTGTGTGATGAATGACAACAACCACCGTTACAAATTAACAAATGTCACGGCCTAAAATCTGGGGTTGCTATAATACCCATCCCAACCTAATCATGATAGGTTATTCAACTCTCATCAAGATAACTTAAGTAAAAGCGGTAAAGTAAGGATCAAAACGAATATCTCAAATATGCTCCAAATACTCATAAGTAAAATAACAGTAAACAAAATCAACCCAAGACTCAGCTATCACGTGTAAAAGAGTATATAATACAAGAGAAGAAAACCAACACAACTATGATACATCACTATTCAAACATAAAGAAAAGAAATAAAGATAGAGAGGGAATCTGTCAAGTCTCCGAAGGCAGGACCTCACCACAAATTCGAATCACAAAGTCCATGAACTAAATCAAGGACCTCGATGGAGACTCGTACTATGATCTGCATCAGAAAAATACAGAAAGTGTAGGGTGAGTACAACTGATGGAATACAGACATATACAACGGAAGCAAATAGTCAGGATCACGTGCATATAATATAAACAACACATAATCATAGATTTTAATCAAACATAAAATCGATACTTATCTCTTGAAGCGTGACAACGATCCCGAATCTAGTCTTTAAGTATGAGCAAAAATCATTCATGCGATCAACTATATAGGTCTACGGTCTTCTGTTGTTAACCCAAACAATACTGGAATAGGCAAAATTCGTATGGACAAATTTCTCATGGAAGAATTAGTCTAAAACTTAAACCTCCTTGATGTAATAAGACCCTTTTATATAGACATAAGTTTTAGGGTTTAAATGTTTTTCCAAACCTGCTAGGTCTCTTCCTTTTCCATCAAGAAATAATTATATTTCTTTTTAATCAAGAAATAAATTTCATTTAATTCCTAATTATTTCGGTACAACAGAGACCATAGATTTAATTAGTGAGACTTTCAATTATGGTTGTCACACCCTTTTTTCCACGTCGCCTTGAGAACGACGACATTTTTACATTGTTGAAAGGTTTATTCCAATTAAAGTGTTGGTATTGAAAAGGAATTATTTTATTTATTTAAATAGTCACCGCTAGATATCGAGTTATTGTGTTTCAAGTCACCTTTTTGAATCCCTGATAAAAAATGACTCTTTTATTGTTTTGCAAAAGCAGAAGACTCGGTAAGGAATTCTGTTGACCCGGAGAAAGGTATGAGGCACCCCTGAATTATGTGGTTCTAGCACGATCGCTTTTATCAATTTATATTTGACCCCAATCTTATCAGTAATTAGAGTGGTGTCATCCTCAGTAGCAGTGGCCTGAGTAGCGGGCTGTGGCGGAGGAATCAATACTTCATCTATCGTAGTTTTTTTGTTTCATGCTTTTGTATATTAAATCATGTACTGATGGTACTCCTCAACATGTACTTATGGCTCCAAAGTTACAACCAATGAGAGGCAATGCTCGCAAAAGACCTGAAAGGGCCATTTCAACCCGCTAACTCCAAGATGAGCCTTTCGAATCTGAGATCGAGGTTGAGGAGGTCGAAGAATCTCTAGCCTACTATACTAGACAAGTTCTATCGACAAGCTACTACTTCCTAGTATGATGAGAGAGGAGATTCTTCAAAGAAGAAGTCTAGTATGGAAGGCTCAGGCTCAGATTCGGATGATGAGAATGGTGCTGATGCCAGAAAAAGACCAAAATTATCTCCTGAACCCATGCGGTGTCCAATCACTTAAATCAAGAACCCTCAGTTCAGAGATAACATCTGATGGCTAGTTAAGGGGTCTACAGATTATTTTTATGATGGCCTATCTATTATAGGCAATGGCAACATAAAGAGGAGTATTGTTGAGGAAGTCAGGATTAGTTCATTAGAGCTAGCTGAGTACCCTAAGATTGAACTTTGGTTCAACCATTATCGCTTGGAGTCAATGAGTCAGGTACCAGGGTAGTATTACCCCTACATGGTTCATGAATTCTACGCCAATTATGCGGCTACACTTGATAACAGTTGCAACAAGGGGCAGAAAGCAAAAGACTTACCAACTCTTAATAGTATCCAAGTATGAGGGGTCACATTTGATATTTTGAATCAACAAGTTTCTATATGGTCCCACTTACTTGGCACCAGATAGGACCCCGAATTATGATCACAAACTAAGAGACAAGTTTAATCAACATAAGTGGTTAGCACAGGTTCTAACTGAAGATGAGCCGTTATGGCTAAATAATGCGAAATAAAAATAGTGAAAGCATTGTTGAGTTTCAAAGCAAAGTTTTCATGGGCAATAATGTGTCTCCATTTAGTACCTATAGGAGGAAAGAATGTGTTGAGTGATGAGAGAGCAATTCTGGTGGCCAGCCTCATATCTGGTTACAAGTTGAATTTTTGCATAATTATAGTAGATAAGATGAAGATTCAAGCACAAAGGCCTAACACTACATTTCCTTTTCCATGTCATGTGACCAATTTGTGCAAAGAGGCTAAAGTTCCTATACTAGTAGGGATAAATGACCTGGTCACAACTTCTAGGACTCTAGATATTAAGAAATTGAGAGATGAGATAAAACATGAGCTTAGGAAACATAAGACAGTTCCCCAGGTGTTTAGGTTTAGTATTCGGACCGAAGGGGAGCCTGTTATTACTACAGAGGTATCTAGAGCAGCCACCAGTATTGATTTAGCTCTCACAAAAGCTTGTAACACCCCAAAAATCCAAACTAATATCAAAACTGTACTTTAAGTATATTTAGAACTAAACATAATGATTTAGTAGTATGAAAAGTGTTTTAGATATGAATTAAGGCCATATGTAACTCATAGCTCATAAGTTAAAAGCTTCCTTACCGATTGAATTCTTATATAGAATATTTCTAGAGTCTTTTTCAAACGAGTATAACTCCTAGATTATGATGTGTTTTGAATCTCAAGACCCACCAAATGAAAGGTGTTTGATTCTTTTTTCTAAACTATTTGATTGCTCATTAATTTGGTTCTGGAGCTAAGAGATATGACTATTTTAGTGATACACTATCCAGCAGTGAGATACCACGACCATCCAATGACCGTTGGTAAAACCAACGATTGTTGGTAAAACCAACGATCGTTAGAGGTGCTCGTCTATATTAAACAGTCCCAAAATCCTGAAGATTTACAAAAATACCTCCTTGGAACGAAAGGAACCAACGACCATTGGTAGGGATCGTGGTCATAAGTTGGCCCGAAGATGAGGATCCAACGACCAACAAAGGATTGATCGTTGGAGGATCCAACGAGTAGTTCCTTGGCTCACCTGATGAAGTCTTGCAAGCTACAAAAATCAACCCTCAACCAACGAGCCAACCAATGATCGTTGGTAGAAACAACGACCATTGGAGGGTTCGTTGATCACAATACTCAGTTTTTCAGTTATATTTTTATAAGGGGCATATCAGTGTTTTACCATTATTTAACCTCCCAAAATACGTCTTTTTAAATATCCTAAGGCTAAATATTAAGCCTAAACTACCCCAAATTCCTCATTCCCTCATAATTCAAGTGACACTTAGAAGTTTCAGAGAAAACAAACGATTATTTCTCTCCAAGGCAAGAACTAGGATTTATCATCTCCACGCTTCAAATTCAAAGATTTTAGTAAGATTTTCACCTCCAAGTATGTGAAATTTTATCAATGGGTATCCTTTCACCCATTGAGTCCCTAAGTGAACTCATTTCCTTAGTTAATTTCATTTTTCAAAGCTTAGGGTTTCATGAAAAGTATGAGTTGTATTGTATTTCAGTTTCTCTCCAAGAATAATCCATGAATACATGTCTCTCTTGAAAATTCAGTGCTATTATGGAGCTATCATTGTGTTCCCCCGGTATATTTATCAATTCATGGGTTTGGACTTGTTTATGAAATTTCATATCCTATTCAGATTATAGAAACTGTCATGAAAAGTTGTATTCTTCAGAGTTAGTAGGTTATGAACACCCGATGACTTAGTTTCTCATGAGTTGATAGTTGGATGTTCAGTCCACAGTTACTCATGTTTTAGGATGCTTTCAGATAAAGTGTCTAATATCTCAGTCTCAGATATCAGTGCTATGAGCTTGTCAGTTATTCAGTATAATTCGGTTGGGAGTTGTACTTAGCACCGAGTGGATGCAGGGATGAAAGTTCACCTGTCAGTTAAGCTGAGACCTTTAGTAGAAGTCCCTAAGTCCCACAGTTCAAACTCAGATATTGTATGACCTTGTATTCAGTTTATTCAGCATATTATTGTTCAGTTACTGGTTTGTTTACTTAGTCATTGCATCAGTTTACATACCTCAGTTCCATGTTCTGTTTATCCTCTCATGTTCAACATTTATAGAACAGTGCATATCTCACATGCTCAGTATATTCAAAGTACTAACATCATACTTTCTTTTATAATATATTATATTATAATATAGGTTCAGACGTTCAACATCCATCTCACAATTACCATGATCCCGCATCATCTCAGCAACAGAGTTTGGTGAGTCCTTATCATTTGAGGACTAGTTTTCAATATCATTATTTAATTATTATTTTAGTTTCAAATATTTAGAGTTAGTTGGGGGCTTATCCCAACAACTTGTCTTAGTAGAGGCTTTCAGACAATAGATTAGTGTTCTTAGCTTTATGTTTTATTAAATGATTTCCATTTGACTTCAAGATTGGGATTTGTTTTGATATTATTATATCTTGTTGTTTTATCTTATGCTAAATGATTATCAGTTTTATACAACATTCTTAGTGTCATTCCAGGTCATGCGTTAGCTTGAGCTCACTTGTGACTCTAAGCACTGTGTTACGACTAAGGGTAATCTCGGGTTATGACAAACTTGGTATCAGAGCATCAAGTTTGAAGTATCCTAGGGTGTCTGAAAGCCAAGTTAAGTAGGGTCTTATTCATGGGTGTGAAGCATACCACTCTTATGAATGAGAGCCTATGAAATACTTTAGTAAAAGTTTCACTTCCTTCATGTTCATATTGTGTGATAGAGTGTGAACTCTATTTCACCTTGATGGTTTGCAAGAGTCCACCACTATAGCTAAGACCTGATTCGGTACCAGATCCTTAAATGACGATGTTGAAGAACAGTAAGAACATAAAGAGAAATTATAGTAAAGTAAAGAAGAATTTTTACGTGGAAACCTCCTTGCTCAAGAGAGAAAAAACCACAACCTACACCAATAAGATTTCACCAACAACCTTAACTAACACTAAACAACTTTCGATTACAACTTAGGACTTAACCTCTAAATTCCTATCACTCTGCAATAACTCTATTACAACGCACCTTTACAATAACTCTACTATGAGACTCCATTAGCTACCTCCAGCTACAAGCCAACTCAGATTAGAACAAAGAAACTAAACAAAATACTCACTGGTATCTCTAGAATGAGAAGTGAGTTTACAATTGTAAGACCAAAACAAAACCTCAATCAACCTAGAAACAAAAAATACATCACTATGACCAAGGGTTTCTAAATTGTTAAGTCTTGTAATATCAGTTGAGGTGAGGCATTTTATTGAAAAAGAATACTTTTCGAATTTATTTTGCAAAAGCTTGAGCTTCTATCCTCAAGGATGATGTATATATATGATGAGCATTAGGATAGAAGCTTCCTTATTGGAGGATGCTACCAAGGACTACTAAAAATTTATCCCACTAATGTGATGACATTGTCCAGAGAGTACTGGATAGCTGGCACATAAGACAAACACGTGCAACTGTATACTAAGACACCAGTTCACATAACTGGTCCTTCGACTAGGTTAGGCAATCATTGAAACATAAATCACAAAGGACGGGCATAGACCAGGTTCCAGTTATAAAGTTGGTCAATCATCAAAATCATAAGCATAATAAGAACAAGGATGGAACCCAACATTTTTCCCCTTTTTGATGATGAAAAAATCCAGGCTCTCAAAGCAGTAATCCATACTTTGATTCATCACACATCAGTTCCCTCTGTCACCAGCATCATCTAATAAAGCCAACACATATGTTCCCCCTCAAGCTATCAGTTCCCCCTAAAGCCAACACATCTTGCCACTATTGCTCTCATCCTCCTCAAACTCAAACTACACCAAATTTTACCCTTTTTGGCATCATTACAAAGTTAAAGCAGTAAAATAAAGCAATAATCCTTGCATCATTTAGCTTCCCACTTTTCATAGCCATGATATTGGAGATGAATTAGTGTAATTTGATCAGACTGATCCTAGCTAAAATTATTTCAAATTTGTCCCTTCCAAGAGCTTTGGTGAAAATATCAGTAACCTAGTCCTCCGTTCGACAAAATTGCATGATGATAAACCCCTTCTCAACATTGTATCTTTGGAAGTGATGTCGGATATTGTGTTGGATAGGATTCTTTGCCATATTAAGAGCGCTGGTGTTGTCACACAATAATTGCATACTCTCAATAATTACTCCAAATTCCACAACTTATTGCTTAATTCATAGAAGTTGAGTACAACATGAAGCAACAACTACATATTCAGTTTTGGTTGTAGAAAGGGCAATTGAGTTGTGTTTCCTGGCCCCCCATGAAATCAGTGAGGACCCAAGAAAGTGAGCCATTCCAGATGTGCTTTTCCTATCAATAATAAATCCAGCATAATCTGCATCAGTATACCAAATTAGATCTAAGGTATCTCTAGATGGATAGAAAAGAGCAAGATTAGTTATTTCTTTTAAGTATCTTAAAATTCATTTGGCTGCCTTCAAGTGAGACTTCTTTGGAAATGCTTGGAATCTTGCACACATGCTAACACTGAACATAATGTCTTGCCTACTGGTAGTTAGATATAAAAGAGAACCTATAATACCTCGATACATGGTCTTATTCACAGAGGGACCAGGTTCATCTTTGTCCAATTTGGTAGAAGTGCCAATTGGAGTGTTTATTGGCTTAACATCCTCCATCTTGTATTTCTTCAATAACTCAAGGATGTACTTTTGCTGAATGATTAGAACTCCATCAGATAATTGATTAACTTGTATCCCAAGAAAGAACTTAAGCTCACCCATCATGCTCATTTCAAATTCACTTCCCATAAGCTTGGCAAAGTCATCATACATAGAATTTAGAGTTGATCCAAAAATGATATCATCCATATAAACCTGAAAAATAAGAAGGTTCTTTCCTCTAGATCTTAAGATCTTCTATTGAATCCATTATCCAATAAGAATTTGGATAACCTTTCATACCATGCTCTTGGTGCCTATTTTAACCCATAGAGAGCTCTGTCAAGCTTAAACACATAATTTGGAAACTCATGACTTTCAAATCCTGGGGGCTGCTTCACATATACTTCTTTATTTAGGTATCCATTCAAGAATTCACTTTTTACATCTATTTGAAATAGTTTGAACTCCATATAGGATGCAAAAGCAATGAGAATCCAAATGGCTTCTATCCTAGCAACTGGAGAAAATGTTTCATTATAATCTATACCTTCTACTTGATTGTAGCCCTGCTCTACCAGCCTAGCCTTTTTCCTTACTGTGGTTCCAAACTCATCCAGTTTGTTTTTGTACACCCACCCAATCCCTATAACAGCTAAATAAGAGGGTTTAGGAACCAGATACCATACCTTGTTTCTTTCAAATTGATGAAGCTCCTCCTGAATTCAATTATCTAGTCTTCATATTGTAACGCTTCCTTGATATCTTTAGGCTCAATTTGAGACAAGAATGTTAAGAAAGCAACCATGTTTCTTGTCTTAGATTCGGTGTACATTCCTTAATTAAGTGGGGAGACCAGATTGCCCAAAGTATGAGACTTTAGGTGCCTCCAGCTTGATAGCTACAATTCATCTTGTTGTTGCTTAGTACTTGTTCTTCTACTAGTTCTTGTTCACCTCCTTCAACATTAGGTGAAGAATCACTGAGATCCTTTTCTGGGGTATCAGGTTTTGGAGCATCTGGAACCTGAGTTAAAGAAGAGATGTCCTCACTCGATCAATTTTACCTTGTTCACTTGTGGATGGATTTCCTTTTGTTGAATTTGACAAATAAATAGATTCTCTGAGACTTTGTAGGAGTTCTTCTATATCCTCTTCATCTGGGATTCCCTTTTCACCTAGCTCATTCATCTCATCAAAAATTAGTTGAACATTTTTTTCAACATATTGAGTCCATTTATTAAAAACTCTGCAAGTTTTGCTTTAGATGAGTAACCAATAAAAACTCCCTCATCCCTTCTAAGATCAATCTTTTCCAGGTTGTCCTTACCATTATCCAGGACAATGCACTTGCATCCAAATACCCTGAGATGAGATACCTTAGGTTTTCTTCCAAACATTACTTCATAGGGGGTTTTATTCAGTAGGGACCTGATCAACCACCTGTTCATCACATAGCATACAGTGTTCACTGCTTCAACCAAAAAACTTTTGCATAATCCACTAGCAATCAACATTTTTATTGCAATATCTTCAAGAGTCCTATTTTTCCTTTCCACAACTCTATTTTGATGAGGAGTTCAAGGAGTTGAGAAATTATGACTAATACCATTTTCAGCACAGAACTCATCAAAGTTGGCATTTTAAATTCAGTCCCATGATTTGATAGGATGCTTACTATCTTATTGTGCATCATGACTTGAACTTGTTTGGCAAATACAATAAACACCTGAAGTGTTTCAATCTTACTTCTTTAGAATAAGATCCAGGTGTACCTTGAATAGTCATCCATAATTACAAACATGTACTTTTTTCCTGTACGACTTGGATTCCTCATTGGTCCACAATGACATATGTGAAGGAGATCAAGTGGCCTAGAGGAACTAACCACTTTCTTTGTCTTGAATGAGGAACAAACCTTTTTTTCTTTAACATACGCATCACACACCTTATAATCCACAAATATTCCGCTGGGCAGTCCGTGCACCAGTTCCTTTGACATTAGCTTGTTGATCAGTGAATAGCTCACATGCCCCAAACTTTTGTGCCATGGCTTATCATCATTTCCAACAGCGCTTAGACATTTTAAATCCTCTTTATAAATAGAATCAAGATCTTCCACATATATATTTTTGTATATTTTGGCAACCAAAATCACTTCACCAGTTTTAGCATTTGTGATAGTACATGAATCAGATAGGAACTTCACCTTATTTCATGTGTCACATATTTGGGACACACTCAATAGATTATACTTCAAACCATTCACATAATAAACATATTCAATAGCATGAGCAAGAGACTTACCAATCTAACCAGCACCAAGAATATGCCCTTTCTTTCCATCTCCAAATGGTACACTACCTCCTTGAAATGCCTTTAGTGAGAGAAAATCCTTAGTTTTACCAGTCATATGCCTTAAGCTGCCACTATCCATAAAATATTTTTGATTTTGTTGACTGTCTCCTCTCACTTCCATCTGCATACATAGTCATTTGTTAAATTTGGGAACCCATATAAGCTTGGGTCTCTTTAAATGAGTAAAAAAATGGATAAGATTTCTTCTTGTCCATGTAGGAAAGGTTGGTTTTGTCTCTCTGGGACCAGGTCCCTTGATGGTTTTAGCAACACTCAGATTTTTTCTCTTTGATTTGAGAAGGTTTTGACATTTTTCGTACATGACCAATTATCTGAAATAGATGCATATTTGCTATGAGGATTGTATGGAGCAGTTTCCTTTTCAAATCCAAGACCTTCTCTAAAATTTGACCTCATACTACTTAGCTTAGTAAGAGTCCCTGATGAAGCGATCCAACGAAGGGATTTCTCTAGGTCATTCTTAGTGCTATTTAAATTCTTTTCTAGCTCCCTATTTCATTTAAGAGAGGCAGCAAGGTCTTGACTAACCTTTTTCAACTTATCTTTAAGACTTGTGAATGACTCAGTTGCCTCTATTTTCCCAATTATCCTTTTGAGTTTGTCACTCAACATTTTGTTTTCATTTTTTTCTTAGCAACTTTTACTTCAAATTCTAAGTTCCTTGAGAATAAGGATACCTTCTCTATTTTAATTTCATTTAGTTTATTAGCTAGAGACTCTTTTTCAATAGAATGATTATGAAGGGCATCAATCAAAACACTAGCTAACGATTTAACTCTTTCTTAGAATAGTTTCTCAAGTTTTCTTGAACATTAAAGAAGGTTACCTCATCATCTACTTCATCATCAGATTTAGCCATGAAATCTAGCAAGGATTCAGATTCTTTTGACTCATCTTCAATCACAAACATGGATGTGTTATCACCATCCACTTCTTTATCTAAATCGTTTGAGGAGTCTCCCTAAGCTACTAGAGCTTGCTTAACTATCTTGCCAGCTTCTTCCCTTCTTCTGACTCTATCAGAGACCTGGTACCTTTTTTGGGTCTTTTATGAGATTTTCTTGGTAAAATCCGTTTAGTCTAGCTTGTAAAGAGGACAGTTTTCTATATAATGTCTAGGTTTTCCATATTTGTGGCATGGATCATTACCTCTAAATCCCTTACTTGAGTTTTCTCTCTTTTGAAAACCTTTGCTTCTTACCATCTTTTGAAACCTTCGAGTGAAATAGGCCATGTCATGTTCATCTTCACTTGAGTCATTTTTACTTGCCTTCAGAACCATGCTCATTTCCTTTTTGGGGTCTTTTCTTTCAGAATCCTATTGTCGTTTAAGCTCATATGTCTTCAAATTTCCAATGAGCTCATCTATCGTCATTTTTTGTAAATCCTTTGTCTCTGAGATGGCATTTACTTTGGTTTCCCATAAGGAAGGAAAGATACTAAGGATCTTCCTGTCTAGCTTATACATCTTGATATTTTCTCCAAGACATTTGAGTTTATTCATGATAGATGTGAATCGAGTATGCTTGTCTTGAATGGATTCTCCTTCGCTTATCTTGAACCGATCATATTGAGTAGCAAGCATATCCATCTTTGATTACTTCACTTGACTTATTCCCTACTGAGCATTCTGCAAATTTTCCTAGATTTCCTTAGCAGATTCACAAACGACGACCCAGTTGTATTCATCAGGCTCTATCCCACATATAAGAATCTTCTTTGCCTTGTAATTCATTTCAATTTTCTTTATGACACCTTCATAAAAGTCATTTATGGATTTTGGAATATATAGAGAGATTTCCCTTCCTTAAAAATATCTATGGGTACATGAGGACCATCATAAATCATATCCCACAACTCACTATCCTCTGCCATGATAAAATCATGCATTCTAGTCTTTCACCAACTATAGAATTGACTATTGAACCTTGAGGGTTGAGTAATTGATTTTCCTTCATCGAGACTAAGTAGAACTACCATCTTGAACAGGATCCTTCCTAGGTGTGAACCTTATGGGAAGAACTACTCTGATACCAATTAATGGTTTGCAAGAGTCCACTACTATAGCTAAGGCCTGATTTCTTACCAGGTCCCTAAATAATGATATTGAAGAATAGTAAGGACACAATAAGAAATTGCAATAAAGTAAATATAAGAGATTTACGTGGAGACCTCTTTGATCAATGGAGAAAAAACCATGACTTACCCCAGTAGGATTTCACCACCAACCTTCACTAACGTTGAGAAACCTTCGATTACAATTTAGGAATTAACCTCTTAATTTCTATCACTCTGCAATAACTCTATTGTAACACACCCTCATAATAACTCTACTGTGAGACTCTATTAGCTACCTCTAGCTATAAACTAGCTCAAATTAGAACAAAGAAGCTAAACAAAAATACTCATTGGAATCTCTAGAATGAGACGTGAGTTTACAATTATAAGACCGAAACAAAGCCTCCATCAACCTAGAAACAAAAAATACATCACTGCAAGCAAGGGTTTCTAAATTATTGAGTCTAGTAATATCATATAAGGTGAGCCCTTTGCTTGAGAAAAAAGACTTTTTGGATTTTCTTTTGCAAAAGCTTGAGATTTTCTCCTCAAGGATGTATATATATATGATGAGCATTAGAGAGAAGCTTCCTCATTGGTGGATGCTACCAAGGACAATTGAAAATTCATCCCACTAATGTGCTGACACTATTTAGAGAGTCTTGGACAGCTGGCACATAATAAAAATGTTTGCAACTGTAAAACTGTGTATTGGGACATCAGTTCACATAACTAGTCCTTTGACTAGGTTAGGCAATCATTGAAACATAAATAAAAAAGGACGGGCATGGACGAGGTTCCAGTGATGATGTTTGCCAATCATCAAAATCATGAGCATAATAAGAACAAGGTTGGGACCCTACAAACCTTCTTCTAACTCATTTTCTATGTGTTTACAGAAAATACCTCCCAGAGGAGCGAATGAAAGGAGAAACGAAAGTGGAAATGGTAACTGGAATATAAACCAACAAGCACCACTAGCACCAATAGACCCTTTGAATGAACAAGTCTCCCATGCTGAGTTTAGGGATGCTTTTCAAGTGCTAGCTCATACAATGACTATCCAGGTAAACCAGCAGGCTGTTGCACCGATCAACCCAAATAGTGGTACAACAGCGGCTAGAGTTTGGGATTTCACTCGGATGAATCCTCCCAAGTTTCATGGTTCTAAGGCTGAAGAGGATCTATAGGAGTTCCTTGATGACATTCAGAAGGTCACTCAGATCATGGGTGTTAGTCCAGTTGAGAGTGCAGATTTAACTGCTTCCTAGTTGAAAGGAGTAGCTCATACTTGGTGTAAGTGGTGGAAGAAAGATAAGGGGTGTAGATGCAGGTCTAGTGGATTGGGAGGAGTTCATAGCTACATTTCTGGATAGGTTCTTTCCACTTAAGTTAAAAAAAGACAAGGTTCATGAGTTTATTAATCTAAAATAGGGCAACATGACTATGAAGGAGTATTCTCTTAAGTTTACTCATCTCCCTAAGTATGCTTCGATAATGGTGTCTGATACCAGGTACCGTTTGAGTAAGTTCATGTTGGGTGTTTCTGAGACGGTGGTTAAAGAGTGTAGAATCTCATATTGGTCAAGGAGATGGACATCTACAGGTTGATGACTCATGCTTAGTGTATTGAGAAAGAAAAGATCCAAAATTGTGAAAGGGAGAATAAAAGGGCCAGAATATGTAGTTTTAACTTTTCTTAACAAAGGTCAAATAGTGGTAAGTGTTCTCAGTTCCTTCAGAAGTCTTCAGCTCTAGTCCCATCCTCTTCTAGTACCCAGTGCCCAAGTTCAGATAGGAATATTAGGATAGGGCACCATGCTCTAAGTTATAAGACAATTTAACTAGTGGACGTACTCATATGATTTTCAAGAATTATGGTAAGAACCAAAAAGGTGAATGTGTGGACAGTAGTGGTAATTATTTTGGGTGTGGTAAGACTAGAAACAGATTAAAGGAGTGCCCAGCGGCCTCACAGAGGTCCAGGAATACTTGCCAAAAGAATTAGTCTAACTCTTCAGTAGCTCTAGAGGGTAACCTAACTCAGCAGAGTGCCTCATCTAGTGCAAGTGGTAATCAGTTCCAGAATAGATTTTATGCACTTTAGACTTGACAGGATCAAGAGGATTCCTCTGATGTAGTCACTGGTATGTTACACGTCTTTAATAATAATGTCTATGGCTTGTTAGATCCTAGAGCCACACTTTGTTTCATGAATCCCTATATAGAAGTAGAATTCAATGTCAGTCCTAAAATCCTCCCAGAACCTTTCTCAGTCTCTACTCTTATTAGTGATTAGTCATAACCAGACAGGTATACAGAAATTGCCCTATCACAATTTCTTAGAAAGTCACCTCAATTGATCTTGTAGAGTTTGATATGACTAATTTTGATGTCATTCTTAGTATGGATTAGTTACATTCTTGATATTCCGAAGTCGATTATAGAAAGAAGATAGTTTAGTTTCAGTTTCCAAATGAACCAGTTTTAGAGTGGAAGGGTGGTACTTCAGTGCCTATGGGTTGATTTGTCTCTTACCTTAAGGCTAGAAAATGATTTCCAAAGGGTATATCTATCATCTTTTCTAGTTAAGGATTCAACATGTGAGACCCCAACTCTTCAATCAGTTCTAGTGGTTAATGAATTCCCATAAGTGTTTCCAGTAGATCTTCCTGGAGTTCCTTCTTAGTGGGAAATTGACTTCGAAATAGATCTCCTTCCAGATACCCTGCTTATTTCAAATTCCACCTTACCGAATAGCTTTAGCGAGCTTAAGGAATTGAAGAAATAGTTGAAAGATATTTTATATAAGATTTTATTAGGCCCAACATCTCTCTACGGGGTGCTTTAATTTTTTTCGTGCGTAAGAAAGATGGTTCTCTCAGAATATGCATCAACTACCGTCAATTGAACAAACAATCAAGAATAAGTATCCTATTCCCAGGATTGATGGCTTGTTTGACCAGCTTCAGGGTGCCAGTTGTTTTTCAAAGATATACCTCAGATTCTTCTATCACCGCCTCAGAGTTAGAGAATATGACATTCCAAAGGCAGCCTTCAGAACTAGGTATAATCACTTCAAATTTGTTTTTATGTCTTTTGGACAAATGAATGCTCCTGCAAATTTTATGGACTTGATGAACAAGGTGTTCAAGCAGTACTTGGACATGTTCATTATTATCTTCATAGATAATATCCTCGTTTATTCTCGGGGTGAGAATGAACATGTAGACCATTTGAGGATTGTCTTGCAAACTCTCAAAGATCGCCAATTATTCACTAATTTCAGCAAGTGTGAATTCTGGTTGAAATCAATAGCTCTCCTTGTTCATATCATTTTCAGTGAGGGCATTTAGGTTGATCCTCAAAAGACTAACCCAGTTAGGAATTGGCCTAGACCCATTTCTCTATTAGATATCAGGAGTTTCTTAGCTTTAGCAAATTACTACAGATGGTTTGTTAAAGGATTTTCCTCTATTGCTTCTCCTATATCCATATTGACTCAGAAGAATGTCAAATTTCAGTGGTCCGATGCTTGCGAGAAGAGTTTTCAAGAATTGAAGACTCCACTCACTTGTACTCTATTTTTGACTCTACAGAGGGTCCAAATGGGTTTGTAGTTTATGGTGATACTTTAGGGGTTGTCCTTGGTTGTGTGTTGATGCAGGATGGTAAGGTTATAGCATATGCCTTTAGACAGCTCAAGCTTCATGAGAAGAATTACCCGACTCATGATCTTGAGTTAGCAACAATTGTTTTTATCTTAAAGATTTAGAGGCATTATCTTTATGAGGTTCATGTTGAGGTGTTCACGGATCCTAAGAGCCTTCAGTATGTGTTTAGCCAGAAGGATCTAAATCTTCGTCAAAGAAGATGGCTAGAGTTATTGAAGGACTATGATATGAGTGTCTTGTACCATTTGGGTAAATCCAATATTGTGGTTGATGCTCTTAGCAGGCTGTCTATAGGAAGTGTTTATCATGTATAGGATGAGAAGAAAAAGTTAGTTAGTGAGGTTCATAGGTTGGCTAGGTTAGGATTTTAGTTGGTTGATTCAGCCAAAGGTAGTATCTTTGTTCAGAATGGTTCAAAATCTTCTTTAATAGTCGAGGTTAAAGAAAAGCAAGACAGTGATCCTATTTTGCTTAAGCTGAAAGAAGCTGTCCAAAGTCAGAAAGTTGAGGTTTTCTCCTAAGGGGGAGATGGTGTACTTTGTTGTCAGGGTAGACTTTGTGTTCCAGATGTAAATGACTTAAGATAGTGGATGCCGATAGAAGCTCACAGTTCTCTGTATTCTATTCACCCAGGAGCCACTAAGATGTACCGTAATCTATGAAAAGTTTATTGGTGGAATGGTAAGAAGAAGGATGTCACCTAATTTATGCATAAATTTACCTTTTATCTCAGATAGGGGTACTCAATTTACCTCTCATTTCTGGAAAATATTTCAGTAGGGTCTTAGTACCCTAGTTCATCTCAGCACAACTTTTCATCTGCAGAGAGATGGTCAGGCAGAGTAGACTATTCATACCTTAGAGGACATGTTGAGAGCTTGTGTGATTGGTTTTAAGGGTTTGATTGAGTTTGTCTTTAATAATAGCTATCACTCTAGTATTCATATGGCTCCATTCAAAGCACTCTATAGTAGGAGGTGTAGATCTCCTATTGGTTGGTTTGAGGTTGATGAAACTACTTTGATAGGTCCTGATTCAGTCTATGAAGCTATGGAGAAAGTTCAATTGATTCGAGAAAGGCTAAAAATAGATTAGAGTCATCACTAATCCTATGCAGATTTGAGGAAAATGGAGCTTGAGTTTGCGATTGGGAATTTGGTTTACTTGAAATTTTCACCCATGAAAGGGGTGAAGAGATTTGGCAAGCAAAGGAAACTAAGTACCCGCTATGTTAGTACTTATAAGATTTTGAGGCACTTTGGCAATGTGGCTTATGAGCTAGACTTGCCTGCAAACTTGGCATCAGTGCATCCAATTTTTCACGTGTCCTTATTAAAGAAGTGTATTGTGATCCAACTTCAATTGTATCCTTAGAGAGTTTGGTCATGAAAGATAGTCTCTCTTGTGAGGAGGTTCTAGTTTAGATTCTTGACCGTCAGGTTTGTAAGTTGAGAAATAAGAAAGTCGCTTCAATAAAGGTTCTTTGGAGAAACAACTAGTTGAGGAAGATACATGGGAAGTAGAAGCAGATATGATGGCCGGCCAAGTATCCTCATCTTTTCTCTTCGAATTCCATTCTAGCTTAAGGTAACAACTTTCTCCTTATTACTTCTCTCAGTCTCACGTCACTCAGTTACTCCCATGTCACAGTATGTATTCATGAGCTTAGTTTTGTCCATGTTTCAGTTACAGATTAGTTATCATGTCAGTATTCAACTTTTAGAACACAGTGTTAGGATTGCAACTTTTTCCCTATTCTTTCAACTTAGTTAGTTTTCATTCGGGGACGAATGATCCAAAGAAGGAGATATTGTAACACCTCAAAAGTTCAAACTAAGATCTAAACCGTACTTTAAGTATATTTAGAACCAAACATAATGATTTGTTAGTATGAGAAGTGTTTTAGATGTGAAGTAAGGCCATATGTAACTCATAGCTCATTGTTATGTTAAAAGCTTCCTTACCGATTGAATTCTTGTATAGAATCTTTCTAGAGTCTACTTCAAATGAGAATAAATCCTAGATTATGAGGAGTTTTGAAGATGAAAACCCACCAATGAAAGGCCTTTGAGTCTTCTTTCCAATGCATTTAATTTCTCATTAATCTGATTCCATCGTTAAGAGATATGGCAGTTTTAGTAAAACATTGTCCAGTAGTGAGATACCATGACCAATCCAATGACCGTTGGTAGAACCAATGACCATTTGAGTTGCTTTCCTGTACGATACAGCCCCAAAATCCTAAAGGTTGACAAAAATACCTCCTTGGAACAAAAGAAACCAACGATCGTTGGTAGGGATCGTGGTCACAAGTAGACCCAAGGAAGAGGATCCAACAACCAACCAAGGAATGATCGTTGAAGGATCCAACAAGCCATTCCTTGGATTGTCTGATGAAGTCCTTCAAACCACTAAAATTATCCCTCAACCAGTGAACCAACCAATGATCGTTGGTAGAACCAAAGACCATTAGAGGGTTCGTCTATCATGATACTCAGTTTTTCAGTTAAGTTTTTATACAAGGCACATAAGTATTTTTCCATTATTTAACCTCCTAAACTATATCTTTTTAACTATCCTAAGGCTGAATATTAAGCCTAAACGACCCCAAATCCCTCATTCACTCATAATTCAAGCGACACTTAAAAGTTTCAGAGTAAATAAACAATTATTTCTCTCCAAGGTAAGAACTAGGATTCATCATCACCAGGCTTCAAATCCAAAGATTTTAGTAAGGTATTCACCTCCATGTATATGGGATTTCATTAATGGGTTTTCCTTTCACACATTGAGTCCTTAACTGAGCTCATTTTCTCAGTTAAATTCGTTCTTCGGAGCTTAGGGTTTTATGAAAGGTATTAGTTGTGTGATATTTTGGTTTCTCATAAAGAATAATCCATGAATACATGTCTCTCTTAAAAATTCAGTGCTATTATGGATCTATCATTGTGAACCCTCCGTATATTTATCAATTCAAGGTTTTGAACTTGTTTATGAAATTTTATATCCTATTCAGATGATAGAAAATGTCATGAGTAGTTGCATTCTTCAGAGATAGTGGGTTATAAACACCAATGACTTAGTTTCTCACGTATTGATAGTTGGATGTTTATTCCTCAGTTACTCATGCTTTAGGATTCTTTCAGATAAAGTGTCTACTATCTCAGTCTTAGATATCAGTATTATGAGCATGTCAGTTATTCAGTATAATTCAATTGATAGTCGTACTTAGGACCAAGAAGATGTAGGGGTGAAGGCTCACCCGTCAGTTAGGCTGAGACCTTTAGTGGAAGTCCCTAAGTCCCAGAACTATGGTACCACCTTAGGTTCTAAAGGGTCACCCGTTAGACCAGGTTTGATACCTTAGTCCTTTTGGACATCAGTTTAGTGGATCCACATTAGTTAGTGTTCATACCCTTAGCAAGGTATAAAACATCCTTCTAGCTGGGGTTTTAGGTTGGTCCTATTTAGCTCAGATGGGGTATGTCACTTAATAGTAGCTCACACAGTTCAGACTCCAATATTGCATAACCTTGTATTCAATTTATTCAACATATTATTATTTAGTTACATAGTTGTTTACTTGGTCATTGTATCAGTTTACATGCCTCAGTTCCATGTTTAGTTTATCCTTTCATATTTAGCATTTATTGAATAGTGCATATCTCACATGCTCAGTAAATTCAAAGTACTGACCGCATTCTTTCTTTTGCATTATATTGTATTATAATATAGGTTCAGATGTTCAACATCCAGCTCACGGTTAGCACACCCCACATCATCTCAGCAACAGAGTTTAGTGAGTCCTTATCATTCGAGGTCTAGTTTTCAGTATTATTATTTCATTATCTTTTTAGTTTTAGATAGTTAGAGTTAGCTGGGGGCTTATCCTAGCAACTCGTCTTAGTAGAGGCTTTCAGACAACAGATTAGTGTTCTCCACTTTATGTTTTATTTGATGATTTTCATTTGATTTTAGGATTGGGATTTGTTTTGATATTATTATATCTTGCTATTTTATCTTCCGCTCAGTGATTATCAGTTTTATACAACATTCTTAGTGTCATGCCAGGCCATAGGTTAGCTTGGGGTCACTTTTGACTCTAAGCACCATGTTACGATTAGGAGGTAGTCCAGGTTGTGACACAGCTCCAACTAATACCTCCATACCTTCTACATCTGGTGCTACTGCCACCTCATCCACTTATTCCGGTGACACCACTTCCACTGTAGCTCGGACCTCAACTTATGCATTTACACCCTAAAATTTCATAAAGTCTTCAAGAGGGCTGAGAGATCGGAATGCTAAATGGTGTTGTTTACATAGAAGCTAGGCCCATTTCTAGAGAGGGCCATAACTGCACTTGCTCTTTACTTAACCCTACATGGTTGGATTGATGACATAAAGTCATAGGTTAATGAGAGATTAAAAATTGTTACCATTCCTTATATGAGTAAGTTTATTGAGGAGTTGACATAGGTTCAAGCTGAGATTGCTAAGTTGCACTCTTGACCTACCCAGTATACCTATCCATTCCTACACATGTACTAGAGGAGTTAGAGAATGAAGAGCCATTGCTTGATTTATTGGAAAGCACTGCCAAAGTTGTTGGGGAAAAAGCTCTTGAAAATAATGATGGTGATAAGAGGTCAGTAAAGAGGTTGCAAGAGAAAGAGAGAAAAGCAATGAAGGCATCCCAGAGGCATTCAAAAGAGGTCCAGCATAATTTAGTGAAGTCTATGAGGTCTCGAACTGGTAGAGCCTCCTCAAGTATGGCACATGAGGATGTCAAACAAACCGAAGGAGTTGATTCTAGGGTAGAGTCTTTGACTTGAATCACTCTATTATCAGCCATTACTAAGGAAGACACTAATTTGATAACCATTGTAGAGCAAGCAATAGTGATTCCTTTGCCACATCCCACTACACAGACCATCACTACTGAGGATGCCACCACTTTGATTACTAATGAGACTGGGGCTACATTTGTAGTACACACACTAGGTGACAACATCTAAGGTGCCATAGGTAAGTTCTCACTGCCGTTGATTTGTATTTTGATGCATTGGGGACAATGCATGTTTTCTTGGAGTGGGTAGGGGTTGTTGTGTGTGTCACCCAAGGGTTTTTCTTGTCATGTTTCTTTTTCAAGTGTATTTCATTTATGTTGAACCAACACGTCTAGAATAGTATATTTTCTATTTTATTTTGCAGTATATGTTGTGTTTAGTTGAATCTGCAAATAGGTAGAAGGCAATTAGGGAGGTTCAGATGGTCACATTATATGCATTTTCATTGTTGGCCCTAGCTTCAACTTTAGCAACAAGTCATAGTTGTTTTGCCTTAACTTCTTGTGCATTCATCCTCCTAAGAGTAATTTTAAGCTCAGGGTTGTAAGGAACAAACAGTTACCCTGACTTCAGGTATTGGGCATAAACTGACCTGTACCCTGAAGAAAATAGAGATAACAAATAAAAGTAAAATAAAGAAATAAGCATTATAAGCCAAATAAGGACAATTAACTTAATCCTAAACCATATTCCCCAACAACGGCACCAAAATTTGATATGTCCAAATTACACCTCTAAGTTGAATTATAAAACGATCATTGTTCAAATATAGAACTCAACAAGGTTAGTGTCAAATCCCACAGGGAATAAGGTGTGAATAAAGTACAACATGATTATTTCACTAGTAGCCAGTTATTTCCAATAAGGGGTTTTTAAAAATAGATTGATCTTCCAATATTTTAAGTAACAGAATAGAAGTTAAAATTGTTTCAAAGATGTATTTTAGTATGAGAGATGACTAAGGTTGTGTTTCCCATGGTTTCATATAACAAATGGGTCATTATAAGTAGTTGTTCCTTCTAACATTATACTTGCAAAACTATTGCTTACACCATTTTATCAAAGTGTTTTTCAACCTACTTAGATAATTATCACTCAAATCCTCTCAGACTAAAAATGAATCAATAAGCATTAGATAATTACCTCAAGTTGGTTAACCTAATTACAACATTGGCCATTAGACGATGGTTAGAAATCTATCCTTGTCACTAATCTCTTTTTCCAGCCTTAACTTCTTTGATCAGGCATGTTCTAACCTAGGGCAAGTTCTAATTTTTCACAACCATTGGAAACAATCAAAACAAAGAAATTAGTAATACAAGCAATAATACTAACCGAAACTACACCATTCACAACCCTACATATGTTACTTCACCATTGTTCCCACAACCCTAGTTGTGGGGTTTAGTTACTCTTAGCTTTACAAACAACAACCACCATATGAATCATAATATAAATAACTACTTACGAGAATGAAATTAATAAGAACTGGAATTGTATTGGAAGACTTCAAAAATTTGCCAAAAACCACAAAATATAAAGAGTAACACTTGTTTTCTTACCAAAAATAAGAATGAATGAAATAAGACCTAACAATAGGTATTTATAGTATGGAGTAATTTCAAATCCTAATTAAATTAGGAAAATGACCCCATCGCGTCCCACGAGCGAGTCAATGGCTCATTACCTAAGTGACAACTCATCGGGAAAACTATCATTTTGTTCTAGCTTTTAATCACTCACTATTTTAGGCCCATGACTTGAATGGTATCCCATCCATCAAGTGATTTTTCTTCATATTTCATCGGCTGCGAAGATACTTGGCCACCATACTATTTCTACTTCACAACTCTTATGATGTCTTATCGAGTAAATGATGGCTCATAGGTCCACTCGTCATATGTTGTCACTTGATATTGTTCACTTACTTTTCTCTACTGTTCACCCTATAATTCATAGTGTGTTATATGACTCCTCATATGACCATTTTTATCATATTTCACCCTTTTACATCTTTGGCTTATTTCCCTGCATATTTAACATAAATACGATTAAATCCAACAAAAATCACTTAAGAACTTACAATAGCTCATGGTTAGAAGAATCAAATGTATCATTAAATTATATCACATCATTTATGGTGTTTCTAGTAAGGGTGTTTACGTAGACTCTCAAAAGAAAGAGGCAGTGGAAAACTAGCCTAGACCTAATTCTCCGTTAGACATTAGGAGCTTTATAGGCTTAGCTGGTTATTACAGAAGGTCTGTTGAAGGTTTATCATCTATTACTACCCCATTGACTAGTTTGACTCAAAAAAAGGTAAAGTTTTAGTAGTTTAAGGCTTCTTAGAAGGGCTTTCAGGAGTTGAAGGCTCCACATACTTTTGCTCCAGTTTTGATCTTGCTAAAGAGTTTAGATGGTTTTGTAGTTCATTTTGATGCTTCTAGAGTTGGCCTTGGCTGTGCTTTGATGCAGACTAGATTGCTTATGCTTCTTGTCAAGTTAAGCTTCATGAGAAGAATTACCCAACTCATGATCTTGAGTAAGCAGTAGTGGTTTTTGCCTTGAAAATTTAGAGGCACTATTTATGTGGTGTTCATATTGATATGTTCACAGATCATAAGAATCTTTAGTATGAAGATTGAGCATCAGAGATTGAGAGGTATGACTCTGGATATCAGTATTTCTACTTGGAAGTGAGAGATAATTAACATGGTTTTCATCATAGGGTTACCTTGTGCGCAATGACAACATGATTCTATCTGGGGAGTATTAGATAGGCTGACTAAGTCAGCTCACTTTTTTCCTGTTAAGGCTATAGATTCAGTAGAGGAATATGCCAGACTTTACATTCCTGTATTGTTATGATTGCATGGATTTCCTTTGAGTATCATCTTAGATAGGGGTACTCTATTTACATCTCAGTTCTGGAAGCCTTTCTAGAAGGGCCTTGGTACCCATGTAGATCTCAATACATTTTTTCATCCATAGATAGATGGACAAGCAGAGCATACTCTTTAGACTTTAGATGACATGTTGAGAGCTTATGTAATCGATTTCAAAGGTAATTGGGATGATCATTTACCTCTTATAGAGTTTGCTTATAATAATTGTTTCCATTCTAACATCTAGATGGATCTTTCTGAGATACTTTATAGGCGGAGATATAGGTCTCCTATTGGTTGGTTTAAGGTAGGTGAATCTACTTTGATAGGGCAAGATTCAGTTCATGAGACTATGAAAAATGTTTAGTTGATTTGAGAGAGATTGAAAACCGCTCAGAGTCGTCAGAAATCTTATGCAGATGTGACAAAGAGAGAGCTTGAGTTTGTTGTTGATGATTGGGTTTTCTTGAAAGTTTTACCCATGAAAGGGGTGATGAGATTTTGCCAAAAGGGGAAGTTTAATCCCCGGTACATCGATCCTTATAGGATTTTGAGGTGCATTGGTAATGCTGCTTACGAGTTAGAGCTGCCTATAGAGTTGGCAGTAGTACACCCAATCTTCCATGTGTCTTTATTGAAGAGGTGCATTGGTGATCCAACTTTGGTTGTGCCTTTAGAGAGTGTTGTTATGAAGGATAGTTTTTATTATAAGGAAGTTCCAGTGGAGATCCTTAATAAACAGGTTCACAGGCTGAGAAATAAAGAGATAGCTTTAGTGAAGATGTTGTAGAGAAACCAGTCTATTGAGGGAGAAACTTAGGAAGCAGAAGCTAATATGATGGCTAAGTACCCTCATCTATTCCCTCCTAGCATCTAGACAACATGAGGTAGCGATCTTCCTTCTTAAGTTACTCCTCCATATTTCATACTCTTTTCAATTATTCACGATCCTATGTATGTATTCATGCTCTATACGTTTCACCTGAGTCCTTACTCTAAGATCAAATCGGTTATCATGTTAGTTATTCAGTCTCAGTAATCAATCAGTCAGTCAGTACTAGCAGTTCCCTTCTTTTCAATCCAGCCTTAGCCTTTATTTGAGAACGAATGATTCAAAAAGGAGATAATGTAACACCCCATATTATTTCCAATATTTGATTGAGCTTTATACACCCCATATTATTCCCAAGTTTTGATTGAGCTTTATGCACAAAACCAATAGAAAATTTCTAGTCCAAGTGAATCATGAGTCATACCATGAATCGTACTGTCAGACTATGATTCATGGAGTGACCCATGAAACTGACCCTCCAAACAGTGCCACTCTGAGATTACTACGACTCAATGTATGACTCATGGTATGGGCTACGAGTCATATTGTTAAGCATTGGTACCATTCAAGAACTGTTCAAAATCCTCCCAGGAACTACGACTCAAGGTATGAGTCTTAGTATCATTATACGGGTCGTACAATTGACCCGTAATCCTTTAAATAGTAAGCTCAGAGTTTTGAGTCCTAGGAACCATGAGTCATAGTACGACTCATGGTATCACCTTATGAGTCGTACAATGACTCGTACATGGCTTTTCTAGAAATCCATTCAACATTATCCTAGGATTCAAGAGTCAAACCATAATTCATGGTTTGATTGTACGAGTCGTACAGTGACTCATGAGGTCCTATTTCTCAAATTTTAAAATGGTTTGCCCATGGGCAATCTGATCTTGTCCCACCCTTTTGAACCTCATACTATGTCATTTTTAATAGTTTTAAAGGGGATTAATTGATAATCAACCCCTTTATCTCGTATTAGCATCAAATTACTCTCTTAAAACAAAAAAGAAAAGAATAGTATGCTCTCAAGTCCCTCAAAGTAAAAGTTTAGGGTTCTTTCTCAAAGCTTAAAGTTCAAAGCTTCTAGTTCAAATTTCTAAGGCTATCAGGAATGTGGGATGTTAGTAAGGGTTTCCTTTCACCCTTATTGCCAAAAACTTTAGATTTTCGTTATGATTTTCATGACTTTAGGATTTAGGGGTTATACCCAATAAGGCATTTTTCTTGAAATTCAGTTTTCCATTGATATTTTATGATTATGGTTCTTGTTAAAAGTGACTCTGCATGATTTCTAATGACTCCAATTCAGTTATTATCTATTTGAAGAACTATGCATGATTTGATAAATTTTGAGTTTATTTTAGTATAACTTATCATGTTTTGAACACATGATCCTAGAACTCAGTAAATTTAGCATGACTAGTTCCAATATACCAAAATATCAATAAAAGGGTAATTTAACTAGTTCATGCTTTATTTTCATACATCAGTTTATATTAATAAGCAGCTAATAATACAATTTTAGGAGTAGTATTTAGCACCGACCATATACGAATTGTTAATAATCCAAGTCCCAGAACTATTTGCCAGTGTAGGTTATATTTAGCCCCTTTAAGGATCAGTTTAGTCGATCTACCTCAGTTTAGGTTCTGTATTGATGTCAAGGTATAGAGCATCCCTCCCCGACATGGGCCAAACATTGGACTCCATATTTTCTCACGTGGTTTATGCCGGTTAGAAGAAAATCCCCAGGAAAATGATTTAAGCATAATAAATGTACATGACTCACTAGTTTTTATCTCAGATGTGACTACTTTATGATTTACTACAATTATATAGCTTTTCATCTTTGATCTATGAAAATGTGAGTCATTGTACTCCAGTTTACTTTTGTTTTTACATGATTAGTACTACACATGATTTTAGTTTTATAACATGATTTACTTATTTATTCACGACTTGCATATCTCACATGCTCACTACATTCAGACGTACTAATCATATACTTTATTTTATGCTATATCTTATCATGATATAGATTCAGGTATCCATTCTCAAATTCCTAACTAGAGCATATTGCAGATACTTCAGTCCAGCTTTAGGTGAGTCCTCATCACTCGAGTAATAGTTTTAGCTTTCAAAGTTGTTAGTTTATTTCAAACATTTATTTCAGTATATAGAGTTAGCTAGCAGTCCTATCCCAGTAGCACATTAGTTTAGTAGAGGCTTTCAGACATAGCTAGACAATTTATTTATTTGGATTTTAGAGTTTCAATTTATTTTTAGTTTGCCCATTTTAGTTATCTTTATGCTTCCGCTCAGTATTTCAGTAAACCATTTTACTAATATGCCAATACCAAGGGTTCACTTGGGATTACTTATGGTTCTAAGTATCATGTCTTGTCCAGGTGTAGATTCGGGTTGTGACAACATATTAGTATTTTGAGATGTGAGTTAGTATGATAAATCATGATAACAATGAAAGTAAAAGTAATGGAAATGTCAGATTAAGGTAGACATAGATCCATGTTGTGATGTGATAGTGGAATTTGGGATTATATATGGTATTTGTTGGTGGCTTATTGACTTGTTTCGTTGACATTGCTTAGCCTGATTGAGATGATTATTGATTGAGTAAATTACCCTTTATACGCTGATGCTCCTGTCTACCTATTTATTTAATTTATGATTTATACTTATTACCAAGTTAGGTTGGCCAATGATGCCTACCAGTACATAGTGATTTGTACTGCTACTACCCTGTACTCTTCTTTTATTGAGTACAAACAGTGTTACAGAGACTCAAATGCGGCCACATCTTTAGTGGTACTAGTTGATTCAATCCGGGGATGAGCTTTTCATAGCTAGGCTACCACAGATCTTCTTGAATGCACTTATCTCTCTTTTAGACAATGTTTTGTTATTATACATTGGATATATTTGGATTTTCTTAGACTCTTGTTTTGGATTAACGTTCTTGTACAATGAATTTCGGGTCTTGGGGAGGTTATTAGTTATTTTCCACACTTTTATTTAATTAAATTTTAGGATTCAGTATTTTCTTACTTAAATCTTGTTAATTGAATTGGTTTAGTCTGGGTGAGAAGGGTACGATGTGGTTGTCCCACTAGAGGGTTAGTGTGGGTGGGTGCCACTCACGGTCATTTAGGTCATGACACCATTCCATAGATGCATATATTAAACTATATAATAGTAATTAGTCCACATGACAGGTGAACGGGCCCATATTTAACTTTTTACGCATTTCAAAATTTAGGAAATACAATCATAACCTTAGCTGGTATAATGATAAACTTATCATGAAAACAAGCAACACAAGAGAATTCGTGAAGATCCTATTATTTCTTCAATATTTAACCACATGAATTCTTAATTATTTTTCATCTCATTTGAATCGAGATGGCCAACCGGTCAATGCCAATTATCTTAGGAATATTTATACACCCAAGTGTCATTATCTACGCGCTTTTATCTTAGTTTTGAGGATAACTTAGCGTGATTATGTGAATAATTAGTGATATTTGTGTATTTGTGAGCTATTATTTATTTTTAGTTTGTTTAAGGTGCATTTGAATCAGTTCAAGAGTAAAAACAACAAAAGCAAGGCTTGACTAGTTAAATAGTCAAACCAAGCTTGAGTTGTGCTTATTCTCGAGTGATTTTGATGAGCCTAAACCATTGTATTCCCTAATGGTTGTTATGAGCATGTGAAAGAGTTTAATGGAGGTACATTGGGTGAAATTTTAAGTTGTAAATGAGCTACAATGGATGATGGAACAAGGAGCAAGTTCGACGGGCAATAAGGGACAAAACCTGGCAAATTTGTGCCCAGGTGATGCTCCCTCTGCACCGTGCAGCCTACCTACCAAGGCTCCCATCCATGCGCCGTCCTAAAAAATGGATTTATCTAATGGAATTGGGAAGTTCAATCCTACAATACCTACACCGCGCCACCCATTCAGTACAACAAGCTCCGCGGTATGGAGTTTTCTAGAGGCTAGCTAAGTCGGTCCTAAAGTCCTAGTTTGAGTAGGAAACGTATGGTACTTGTTCCTAATACTTATGGGACTTTTGTAGGACAACTTGGAGGATATATAAAAATCTTAAAATACTGTAAAGGAGTGGGGAACACGTGGGAGCATTCCACCACACGAAATTAACACACACACACTCCTAAATCGACTAAGATTTGGTTTTCTACCTATTTTAAGTGAGGGCAAAGGGGTCAATGTGTATATTTTCGTGTGGGGATGGTTATGGAAGAAATTTTGGACTATAAATGGAGTACTTATCCACATTTACGCATACTCTGGGCGTTTAAACAAATTGGAGAGGAGAAGCAGACATCAAGGAGCTCAGACTAGGATTCTTTCTTCTTTTACTTGTCTTTCTTGTAGTTTGAATTTATGAACTCATCTATGGAGATTTTTTGTATGAATATGAGTGGATAAACATCCTCTTTCTAGGGTTGATTCTACAACATGATTTGTTTAATTATGGTTTGTTAGTTGGTTAATGTGTTCATCAAGTAATGTGATTATTCTTGCATTCTTGTGTTACTATTCTAAAGCGACATGAACTTTAGGATAAATCTAAGTCTCCAAATGAATTGACCATAGGAGTGAAGGGACGAAATGAAAAACGTAGGGAGTATGGATCATTTCATTAATCGTTAAATACTAAATATTAAAGGATGATTTGTGGTTAGGATAGAGATATACTTAAACGTCCCACTTGGTTAATGAAATAGGAAGATAGTTTACTACATCCGAATTAAAGACTCACATCCCCACTCAATGATGTAGTTGTGAGATTAATTTAGGTAGATTACTTAGAGGATGACCATTCCCAAGTTGTAATATCAACCTCATAAATCAATAGTCACGATAACCACCATGCCGGCTAGAAACCATAGTTATACATGATTGTGTAGTAAATGCCTCAATCTTGGAATTCTCCATATATTGTTCACAATCCTAGTTTCATATCATTGTTATTTATATTATTTAGTTTATAAGAAAACAAAACTCAAATTCCTCTCAGGTTACAAATTGCATTGGTTTTACTTAAATAGTAATACTAGAATTGGATCATCTGCTAAACACCAAGTACCTATGGGGTCGATAATCGGCTTGCAAGAGTCACTTTAATACTTGTTTGGCCATGTACACTTTCGAGTGAGCTTGGGCGCAACAAGTTTTTGGCACCGTTTCTGGGGACTTAAGATTAGTAAATTTCTAGTTTTAAGTTTGTTATTTTATTTGATAAATGCTAACAACTTGGTCTTAGCTACTCATCTTGTAGGTACAGGTTTGTGACACTAGTAAGCTGGCAGGGGACAAGGATTTGGTCTAACTAGATCTTAAACCTGAGCATTGCTTACACTGGTTGAGAAGAGAAGCAACACTTTTCTATCCAATACCGCAGGTTGAGCAGGATCAACATGTCGAGGTTGTTCCTGAAGTCATGGTAGCACCAAGGATAGTGGACCATATGGCAATCCCACTCGTAAATAATGTTACCTCCACCATCCTAAAACCAGAACCTAGAGGTAGATTTGAGCTGAGACAGAAGATGGTGCAATTATTGCAATCAAACAGATAATTCACTGGTCAAACTCATGAGGACCCACAGGTCCATCTTCAAAATTTCTTAGAGATCAGTGACACGTTCATTCCTGTAGGGGTCTCTACAAATTATGTCAAACTTATGCTTTTCCCATTCTCGCTTTTGGGAGATAATAAGAAGTGGTTAAAGAGAGAGCCTGTAAATTCCATCATATCATAGAATGATCTTGCAAAAAAATTCCTCATTCAATTCTTTCTATCTGGAAAGACTGTGAAATTAAGAAGTGAAATAGTAGGTTTCACTCAGAAGCCTAAAGAATATTTGTACCAGGTCTTCTCAGAGATTGTCCTCATCATCAGTAGTCTAATGAAGTTTTAGCTCAGACTTTAGTTAAAAGTCTAGACCCAAATACTAAAATTTTGTTAGATTCATCTGCAGGTGGTCAAGTTTTGGAGAAAACTTATGATGAGCTTTATACTTTATTGGATAGAATTGCATAGAGTAACCCAAATTGGCATAGTAATGCTTACAGAGCTACAGTGAAACATGTTTTAAGTACATCAGAAAGCGATTCCATCACAACATTGACTGCACAAGTGTCTAGCATGAAAAATTAGATGATGATCCAGTTGAATAAATTGAGTATGGCTCAGGGCCAAGCTCCATCCAATGTTACACAATCAGTGCAACAGGTTCAACAAGCTCAGATTTAGTATCAAGTCTGTGGAGGAAGTGATCATTATGCAGGCCTGTGCGTTGCTAATCTAGAGTCAATTAATTTTTTAGGCAATGCTCAGAGAGGTAATCAGGCTTATGGTAACACCTATAATCGAACTTGGCAGACTCAACCCAATTCAGCTTGAGGTAATAATCAGGTCCAACATCCGTAGTTTCAACAATATCAAGGTACACAGACTAATACTCAAGCCAATAATATAGGAAAGACTTTGAAAAATATTTTGACCAATCAAGAACAAATGGCTGCCAATATAAAAAAAAAGAAAATGGCTCAAAAGAACATAGAGATGCAGGTGGGTTAGTTAGATCAGGCACAAAATACAAAACCTTAAGGGGGTTGGCCTAGTGATATAGAAATCCAAATAAAGTGATGGAAATCACCTTGAGGAGTGGTAGAGATTTAGTTGATATGCCTCCAAAGAGAAAACATGAGGTACAAGCAGAATTGAGCACACCTAAGCAGCCAGAAAAAAAAAGTTGAATCCAAAGAAGCTGATAAAAAGGGGAAGTGTGAGTACCTGAATGAAACATTGGTTGATCAATATCAAAATAGACCACCATCACCATTCCCTTAAAATCTTAAGAAATCCAAAAAAGATGCTTGTTTTAAGAAGTTCTTTGACACATTTAGAGAACTTCACATTAACCTTTCTTTGTTAGGTGTTTTGCAGGGAATGCCCAAGTATGCCAAGTACTTGAAGGATATGGTATCGAACAAATGGAGGCTTGGTGATATTGAGACTGTGGAACTTATTGAAGAATGCAGTTGTGTGGTTATGAGCAAGATACCCAAAATGCTTAAATACTCTGGGAGTTTCACCCTCCCCATATAAATTGGTAAAAGTGATATTGTTCAAACTTTGAGTGATTTGGGGGAAAGCATCAACTTGATTAACCTTTCAGTGTTTAATACTCTTGGGTTGGGGAAGCCAAGGCCTTCATCAGTTGTGCTAAAGATGTCGGATAGAACTAGAGTAGTCCCTGAAGGAATTATAGAGGATGTTCTCATTAAGGTTGGTAAGTTCATTATTCTTGCTGATTATATTGTCTTAACTATAATGCAGATGACAGGGTACCAATCATATTGGGACATCTATTCTTGGATACCAGTGAAGCTTTGATAGATGTTAGAGAAGGCAAGCTTAAGATGAGATTGAATGATGAAGAGGTGGTCTTTAGAGTGTACACAACACTCAACACACCCTCACACTACAGAGATCTATGCATGATCATATCTAAAGAAGTAGATGAGTGTGGGGTGGTGAATTGCAATATCCCACTTGTCTTTCTAGACTCTCTTATGGAAATGCCAAAATAGTCCATAAGCCTGAACTTGAAAAGCTCACATGTGATCCTACACATGGTGATAAAAGCAAAAGAGCAAATTCTGATGGCAATGTTGGTAGGTTAAAGAAGAGAATAAAGTTGTGGTCAAAAAAGAAGAAGAGAGTGAGAGATTGTGGATGATAGTTACGCTGTGAGTCGTGCCGCGATAGTAAATCAGGCTCTTCTTGCGAGGCAACCCATGATGTAATAGAATTAGTTATTTTTATATAGTGTCACCTTTGTTTTTGTTTTTGTTTGGTTGTTTTTTTAGATTATGGGAAGTCTGAGTACTCGAAATCTAAGCTAAGGAGCATGATGAAAGCATAACTATGGGGTCCTCCAGACCCATTGATGGAGATAATGCTACTAGCTAGGTCTAGAGGCCTCAGGAAGTATTCCTAATTCTTATTCTTTGATTTATACTTTGGGGACAAAGTATGATTTCATGTGTGGGGTGGGAATCTTCCGATTTGTTTAGGGTGAAGTGCGCTATAGGATTTTTATTTTTATTTATTTGCAAGTTTTTGACTAAATTTAAAAAATTACAAAAAGATTTTATCTTTGGTTATTTTTAGTTTTTGTTTTCGTTTAGTAGAAGCACACTTCACCCACCCCTCGATTTTCTTTTAAGTTCTTTTCCAAGGGGGTTCCCTTTGAACCCAGTATACTTTTTTGATTTTTAGGGGTAATTTTAATGTTTTTGTCATTTAGAATAAATAGAGATGCTCTTGCTAGGTGTTACACATGATTACTTGAGGCAAGTTGGTGTTGAAATTTAAGGCATGATGTGAAAATTGAATGACTTCTGTGAGACACATAGGCTCTTTTATCTGACTCTTGTGTGATGTTGGCTTAAATTTAAATTCTTGAAATTACTTGGTTGAGAGTCTATAGGGATCCTTCTTGATTTGAACATGTACAAAGTGTGAGTAAGGTTTTTGTTATATTACATGTGAATATTGATGTCTAGAACTTGCTCAGTGTGTTTGCTAAGTGAAATAAAGGATGTTGAGTTTGGCAGATGACAAGGTATTTATTTGATATCCATGATTTATACCTTCTTTATCTACCCATAATGCATGATCTTAGCTATCCCCGTTGAGCTTTTTGCCTATTCTTTGGTAGCCTCATATGTAGCTTAATCCTTTTTATTTAATACACCGTAACTTGATCCAAAACTCCTAAGCAATTAAGTTGAAAAATAAAAGTTGTGAAGGAGTGAAAGTTGAAGAGAAATAGTGAAGTTGAAGCCCCAAAGTAGTAGCTATTGGTGTGTTAGAAAAGTTTATGTGTTATTGACAGGGAGTAAAGCAAAAGGAGTAAAGTGGTTTGAAAAAAATTATCAAAAACTCCCTACAAAAGATGTGTAAGCTAGCTTAAAGAGAGAGGAAAAACAAAAGAGAGTTGTGGAAGAGAAAAGTAGTGAAAATAGGTTGTTTGAATATGAGCTTAATAGAAAGTGTGATGTATTAAAGCGCTTGGGAAAGTTAGTCATTATTCTTGTCCAAAATAGTTCCTACCCGTCCCTTAGCCTACATTACAACCCGTAAAGTCCTACTTGATCTTGAGCTTTGATATTCTTACACTGGTGGAGTACTAAACTAAGGGAAAGCTTATGGTTCATCTTATGTGACATGTGAATTATTTGTGAGAGTGAGCAGAATTTGATTCTTACACCCATTCTTGTTTTAAATTGTATATATGTGAATAAATAAGGGTGACTCTCTTGTGATGAGGGTGCATGTTTGTTGATGGATAGGTGACTTATATGATCTCTTTTTTGAGTAGTGTGCATGGATTTTCCAACTTGGTAGAGTCAATTCTTGAGACTAGGAAGTCTTGGAGTAGTATTATGTGTTTTCAATTGGAATGTGACATGCCTAATGTTGAACTTGCTATTCATGTAGTCATTGTAGTTCAAGCTTGAGTGTCTTATGTAAAGTAGTGATAATAGAATATTCCTTGGTGGTGGTTAATTTAAAGAGTTGTTCAAGGACAAACAAAGCTTTAAGTGTGGGGTGGTGATCGTAGGCGTATTTATACACCTAAGTGTCATTATCTATGCACGTTTAGCTTAGTTTTGAGGATAACTTAGCATGCTTATATGAATAATTACTGATATTAGTGTATTTGTGTACTAATACTCATTTTTAGGTGGTTTAAGGTTCATTTGAATCAATTCAAGAGTAAAAACAACAAAGGCAAGGCTAGACGAGTTAACTAGTCAAACCAAGCTTGAGTTGTGCTTATTCTCGAGTCATTTTGATGAGCCTAAACCATTGTATTCTCTAATGGTTGTTATGATCATGTGCAGGAGGTTAATGGAGGAGAATTGTGTGAAATTTGAAGCTGTAAATGAGCTACAATATATGATGGAACAAGGAGCAAGTTCGACTGGAAATAAAGGACAAATCCGGGCGAATTTGTGCCTAGTTGATGCCCCCTCCGGGCCGTACAGCCTACCAAGGCTCCTAGCCATGCACCACCCTACAACATGTATTGAGATACCAAAATTGGGAATTTCAATCCTACAAGCCCTGCGCCGCACCGCGCCACCCATTCAATACAACAAGCTCCGCGGCGCGGAGGTTTCTAGAGGCTAGCTAAGTCGATCCTAAAGTCCTAGTTTGAGTAGGAAATGTATGCTACTTGTTCCTAATCCTTATGGGACTTGTATAGGAAGGCTTGAAGTCTATATAAACATCTTAAAATGATGAAAAGGAGTGGTTAAACGTGGGAGCATTCCACCACACGAAATTAACACACACAAACTCCTAAATCAACTAGGATTTGGTTTTCTACCTATTTTAAGTGAGGGCAAATGGGTCAATGTGTATATTTTCGTGTGGGGATGATTATGGAAGAAATTTTGGGCTATAGTGATATACCTAAATGCCCCACTTGGTTAATGAAATGGAAAGATAGTTTAATGCATTCGAATTATGATAGTTTAATGCATCCGAATTAAAGACTCAAATCCCTGCTCAATGATGTAGTTGTGAGATTAATTTGGGTGGATAACTTAGAGAATGACCATTCCCAAGTTGTAATATCAACCTCGCAAATCAATATCACGATAACCACCAATGCCAGCTAGAAACCATAATTATACATAATTGTGAAGTAAATGCCCCAACCCTGGAATTCTCCATATATTATTCACAATCCAAATTTCATATCATTGTTTTTTTATATCATTTAGTTTATAAGAAAATAAAACTCAAATTCCTCTTGGGTTACAAATCGCATTTGCTTAACGTTAATAGTAAAACTAGAATTAGATCATCTGCTAAACACTAAGTCCCTATGGGATCGATAACCGGCTCACAAGAGTCACTTTACTACTTGTTTGGCCACGTACACTTGCGGGTGCACTTGGGTGCAACAGCCAACTGGTTTATTTTCTGTAAATTTTTAGTTTACTATCGCATGTGATTCTATCACTATGTCCATATTTGTGTACTAAAAATAAGATGAAAAGTGTAACACCCCAAAAGTTTTCCATGCTTATACCTAGACTTAGATCTAAACACTAAGTTTTGAGACCAGTAAGACTCAACCTACGATTCATACAATCAGACCATGAGCTGGAAAATGACTCAGGGAAAGTTCTCTAAGATTTTCCAAAAGGTCCAGTGATCATGAATCGAGACCATAAGTTGTGGAATAAAAGTATGGGTCGTATAGTGACTCATACTTATAAAGATCAAAGAGAGAAAAATTTCTCTCAGACATCACGAGCCCAAACCATTACCCATGGATAGATATCACGAGTCGTGGAATGATATCATGGTCCTAAGGCAGAAATTTGGATCCAATAACCACGATCCAAAGCACAACTCATGGAATCAAAGTATGGGTCATACTGTAGACCCATGGTTCAAGTAGAAAAACCATCCAAAAATTTCCTAAGACTCACAAGTGCAAACCACAATCCTTGGTTTGATAGTATGAGCCATACTATGACTTCTGAGGTCCGTTTTCTAGAATTTTAAAATGGTTTCTCAGGGGTATTTTTGTCCTTTATCACTTTTTAAACCCCTAAACTACATCCTTTTAGTCCTATTAGAGGGAGATTAAAGGGTCTTCAGCAGATTAAATTCCTCATTCCCTCTCTTAATACTTAGAATATCAGAAAAGAGTGCTTGAAGTCTCATAAGCCTAAAGCCTAGGGACCTTGATCAACTCTCAGAATATTAAGTTCTTGTAAAAGAGTTCTTTAGTCCACGTATGTGGTATTTTTAGTAAGGGTTTCCTTTCACCCTTATGTCCAGAAAACTTTATTTCTTACTATAGATTTATGAACTCTTGATTTAGAATTTATACCCGTTTTCATGTGAATTCTATACTCTATGATCTTCAGTGTAACATGTTTCCCTTATGATTTTCACTTGAATTATATACTTATGTATGAATTATATTGTCAGAAATCTTAACTTGATATCCAATAAAGAATTTAGCATGATTTACCCAAATTAAGGATGATTCAAAATAATTTAGTATTATTGGATCTTATGATCATAGAAATCAGTTACATCAAGCATGACTTGTTCCAGTATTTTAGAACTTTAGTAAAGTAGATATTTTGAACTAGTTCATGCTTATTTTCAGATTTTCAGTTATCTATTATGAACATTAATATACAGTTTGGAAGTACTATTTAGAACCGAGCAAACTAGGGTTCCAGATAAGCCAAGTTACAAGACTATGTACCATTGTAGGTCTTATTTCACCCAAAAGGGCTTAGTTTAGTGGATCCACTTCAGTCATGGCCTTATACCTCTGGCAAGGTATAGTGTCTCCCCCAATGAGGTGTATATGTTGGACTCCATGTTTACTCACATGGATTATGTCGGGTAATAGAACCTCCCACTATAATAGTTTTAGTATGACTTGTACATGACCTACAGTTTCAGTCAAATTAGATTGTTTTCATGATTTAAAACTTTTTTTTAATTTAAAAACATAATTTTAATTTTGGAGTCATTGTACACCAGATTATACTTGTTTTAGATAAATTATTTAACTCAACATTATTTTAGTTTTTAGCATGTTTATACTCAGTATTTATGACTGACATATCTCATATGTTCATTATATTTAAAGTAATGATCTCATACTTTTCTATTGTGCTATATCCTGTTATGATATAGGTTTCAATGCTCAAACTCAACCATGTAGTTTGTAATAACCCTCCTGGGCATTTTCTCAATTTTTGTGCATTTTTGGTATTTTGACCCTTCCCATAGTGGATACAAGTCTCAGAACTGTCAGTTTGGTTATCGGATAGTTCATTTTCATTTTAGGTTCATTTCCCTATTTTGGAGCTCTCATTGTTAAGGATTTGGTCTCGGACCAAAACTATTAGTGATTGATCTCGGATGAGAATTCTGATAGTGTCATCATCTTTGGAAAATCGATTTTAGGCTAGGGGGACCCTTGGTTCAGGTCTTGAGGCTTCCGGACTCATTTTGGGATATTGGTGTAAAATGGAACTATAGGTGTGGACCTCATATTTAATCGAAATGACCTTGGATGGAAATTTTGATGGTTTCGTTGAGTCAAAAATTTTGAATTTTTTATGGTAGAATAGTTCGCTTGTGCGCATGGGTTCTGAATGGATCCCGAACCCCCGATCGAAGTCTGTGAGGACTTAGTGAAATGGCTGGATTCAGCATTTGGTGTAGGCCTATTTTTCCCTTCGTATTCACATGACCTTGGCCGTGTTAGTGAGGGACAAGATTATGTGCCTTTGCATTCGCGAGGCTTTGGCTGCATTCGCGAAGGTCAAAGATCTTGACCTTCCGTGTTTGCGGGCTAGCCTTCGTGTTCGCGAAGGGTAAGCCTGCCTGGACGACTCAGCTTTAATCTTTGCATTCATGATTGACCATTTGCATTCATGAAGGGTATCTTTGGTTCATTCCGTCATTCTCGTTAGGGTACCGCGATCGCGAAGGACCCCTGGCCGCCCCTTTATATTTCTCACTTGCTCGATTCTAAGCCTATTTTTAGGGCATCTTATGCCATTAATGGTCCAAAGAGCTCTAGAACTCTTTGTAAATCATAATGTGGAGTCGGGGATGAGGAGAGGGTGTTGAGGTGATCGTCCCGCATTAATTCCTTCTTTTTGTCCCAAAATTTGGTTAATTCTTGATTTTAGGTTTAGATTCCCCGGGCTTTAGGGGTGGATTTGGGCCCCGAATTGTGCTCTGTTTGTGCTCAACTTTTGAGCACTTGTTTATTTTCCTTCGAGGGACCTCGTGACGCATTCAATTTTTGGATTCTGTTAGTGGGCCCCACGAGCCCATATTTGACCCGATTTTAGGCCTGGAGTTTTATATTACAATATGGGTATCGTTTTACTCATAATGACATGTAGGTTACTATTTTGATAGCGTGATGGCATTTTGGGGTTGTGGAGCTAGGACGGATGAATAGTGGATGATTCAAGTGCTGCGGTTTGGCATCGAGGTAGGCTTCAGTCTACTTTTCTCTATGAGATTGTGTATAGTATAGACTGCATGCTAGGTAAGTACTATAGGATGAGATTATATCTAATGTATCCTGACTTAGCCTATTTTAGGGATCTTGGGGAAGAAATAGGGATCTTGGGGTAGAAATGCGACCCGAACCCTAGTATAAAATACTTGTTATGGCGATAGACAACTATTACCCTTGATGATAACCATGATAACCATAGTAGATGATTAAGGATCGTTTCATACAAGTTTTACCATTTGACTTAGTGATTCGGGAGGTTTTTTCCTGATTAGATCCTTATAGTGGCTTTATACCCTCGATTATTATGGTGGCCCGAGTTATGAGGCCTTGTTATATGGGGTATATATTATTGGGCACGAAGCCGTGGTTATGATACTAGTTGGGCTCTAGGTGAGTTTTACCCTTAGAAAGGGCGGGACTAGTATTTATAGATGCTTAGGCGCTTATGGTTGTGTTGTTTGGATATTGGTGATGGCATGCATACCAAACACATTCATGCTCATTTAGTGGTATGATTCCGACAAACTTTGATTTTACTACTATTTTGAAAAAGGGGCTTTATTCCCACTTTTCACTTTAAAAATGGATTATTTTATAACGGGAATCGTACCACCTTATTTATGGGATTATGAGCTTTTGGAACTAAAAATGAGGTTTTAGAACTTTGACCAAGGCTAATTCCAATCCATTATTTATCCACTCATTTTACCACTGCTATTTACTTTGGTTGAGGGATATTCCGATCCTTTATACATTATTATGATGATTTAGTCCCGAGCATGATCTTGGGCAATGGATTTATGGATTTAGACTCTTTTAGTCGCGGTTCAAGTCCATGCGCAGTGTGTGTGTGTGTGTATATGTATCTATCTATCTATCTATCTATCTATCTATCTATCTATATATCTATATATATATATATATTTGGTACTGGACGGAGTAGATCAATTATGATGGTTATTAGAAGTCCTGGATCTTGACCAGGCAGTGTATACGGATATCCCGAATCCCTTTAGGGCCCCTTCGTCCAAGAGCCATCGTGCCGGAGAAGGATGGTCGTTGTAGGTCCTGCCTTTGCGAGCTCTGGAGCTGGAGGAGGTGTATATACTTGGTACTTATGGTTTGAGGTTATGGAACCAATTTGAGTCTGGTGTCTACGATATGGTTATGGCATTTCGGTTTATGTTGCATTCATCCATTCATATGCATTGCCTATCACCAGTATGATTGTTTGGTGCTTATATCTATCGGCCTTATGGGGGATTGTATAGGTATAGGCTATGGCTGTTGTTTGCTGTGTGCTTCTGTGAACCTTCCAGGCTTATGGGAGTTCGGTTAGGTACTTATTTGCCCGGACTAGCTGGTTACTTTATTATTGGTTATTATGGTTAGTTCGTGGCAGGTTGGCTGTGGACTGATACCCAAGTTTGGAGGTACGTATCTGATTTCTTTATCTTTCTTGGTGAATTATATTTATTACTAGATTATCCCGTGATTATTCACCCTTGGGGTAGAGACTTATTCATGCTAATGTTAGCTCCTTTGCTTAGCCATGATCCTCGAGATGTTAGGTTGACTCCTCCAGGTAGTCATCCTTCAGTTAGCCCTATATGTATACATATATGTATGTTATTACCGTATATCCCTCTCTTTCTTGGTCTATCCTTGTTTTATATGTATCTTTTGGCGTTGAATACTACTCCCTCCGTTTCAAAAAGAATGACCTGCTTTCCTTTTTAGTCAGTTTCAAAAAGAATGACCTCTTTTCTTTTTTGGAAACATTTTAATTTCAACTTTTCACGTGACATGTTTAACACCACAAGATTCAAGGGCATTTTGGTACATTTGTCATAACTTTAATTTAGGACCACAAGATTCAAAAGTCTTCTTTATTTTCTTAAACTTCGTGCCAAGTCAAACTAGGTCATTCTTTTTGAAACGGAGGGAGTATTATATATACTTCCTTCCTCTTTAATTGTATACTGGCTAGTGATATACGGTATTATACTTTAGTTTTAGATTTCTAGTAGAATGGGATAGGTTATCCTTATAGCTCCATTAGCACTGTTATGCTTAGTTTCGTGGATAATTGCCTATATTATTTTCATGCCTTTCATTTCATTTTATGCTTACATTATTTCTGGAGCTTAGTGTCATTGCCTACTAAGTACCACGTGTTTGGTACTCATACTACACTTCTGTAGCCTGCAGGTTATAGTATGAGTTATCTCCGTTGATGTGTGTTTATCGTACGGAGCAGCTATGGATCGGAGATTTGGGGTGAGCTCCTGACATTTGGAGTATCCCTACTCTCCCTCTTATTGTTAAACTGTTCTCTAGTTTTGTATGTCATAGACGGATTGTACCCATATTTGTATTTATTCTATACTTTACCTTGTACTCCTATTGTATTAGAAGCTCTTGTACTGGCTCCACCAGGTTTTTGGGTTATATTAGCCTTGCTATTATAATTATTTCATTATTTCCTTTAATTCTATCAGTAATCCGTTACTAGCTGTTCCAGACTACGGGTTGTCTTACCTACTGGTGGGTCATAGTAGATGCCATCATGACCTGAGAAATTGGGTCATGACATAGTTAAGATACACTCTAGCGTCAGCTCAGCTACAGTTGTGGTGAGTCTTCATCATTTGAGGACAGTTTATTTTAGTCTATACTTTCATCAATCTCTTTTTAGTTTTAGTTGTTTAGAGTTAGCTGGGGGCTTATCCCAACAACTCATCAGTTTACTTAGAGGCGTTCAGAAAGAATTAGACATTTCAGCTTTATGGTCACTTTAGATTAGATCTCATAATAAATGCATATTTTTGTTATTCCAGTTGTTCAGTTAGTCATATGTTTTTTTAGCTTATGTATAGTTATTTTAGCATATGTTTTAGTGTCTTGCTAGCACCATAGGTTAGCTTGGGATCACTTGTGGTTCTATGTACCATGTCGCTTTTATGGTGTAGACTCAAGTCGTGATGAAAATAGTATCAGAGCATCAAGTTTAAAGTGTCCTAGGGTGTCTGAAAGGCCCGTTAAGTATAGTCTTTTTCATGGGTGTAAAGCGCACCATACTTATAGGGAAGAGGCTACGAGACATTATTCGGACATTTCTCTTCTTTCATGATATTTATCATGCTATGGAGTTTAACTCTATGTTCCCTTCTAACTCGTGCCTTACAAATGATAGAAATACCTCCAAGAAGAAACGACGATCAGAGAAATGGGAACCAGCCAACACCACCAGCATTTGTTGTCCACTTGAATGAGCAGGTCAACCATGCAAAGTTTTGGGTTGCCTTTTAGTTGTTGGACCATAGCATGACCACTCAGGTTCACTAGCAGGCAGTTGCCCAGTCAACCAAAATGGGAATTCAGCTACAGCTAGGGTTTGAGATTTCATGAGGGTGAACCCTCTTAAATTCTTTGGTTCGAAGGTGGATGAGGATCCACAAGGTTTCATTGATGAGATGGTAAAGATCAACTATGTCATGCAGATTACTAGGACTTACGAGTGTAGAGTTGGAGTCCTATCAGTTGAAAGATGTGGCTCATTCATGGTATAAGTAGTGGAAGGATGGTCGTCGTAAGGGTACAACTCTGGTTAATTGTGATGAGTTTGTAGAGTCCTTCTTGGATAGATTATTTCTTCGGGAACTGAGGGAGAAAAAGGTTGAGGAGTTCATTAACCTGAAGTGGAATTCTATGTAAGTTAAGGAGTATGTTCTCAAGTTTACTCAATTGTCCAGATATGCTCCAGAGATGGTTGCTGAGCCAAGGGCTCGAATGAGTAAGTTTGTTTAACATATTTCTAATTTGGTAGTCAAGGAGTATAGGACCACTTTGCTTATTGGAGATATATATATCTCCCGACTTATGACTCATTCCTAGCAAATTAAGAAATAAAAGTTGAAGGAAAAAGAGAGAGAGAATGAGAGTAAGGGCTGATAACTTTGAGTTTCTAAGAAGAGGTCTGGCGGCTGGAGCTTCTCACAGTTTCAGCAAAGGTTATCGGGTCCAGCACCTTCATAAGCTAGTGCTCTATATCCCAGACCCAAGCAGGAGTGGAAGGGTACATCATCAGCTCTAAGGCACTGGGGAGTGTTATTGGGGGTCGTACTTACTCATCATGCAAGAAGTATGGTAGGAACTATCCAAAAGAGTACTTGTTAGACAGGGAAAGATGTTTTGGTTGTGGATATAATGATCACCAATTAAAGGATTATCTCTCTACTTAGCAAGGTAACAACAGTGGTGGTCCCATGCAGTCTACTTTATAAATAACCCTAATATTTCACCCCATTCAGTATGTTGCATCTTTTAGTACAGCTGATGGTCAGTGCCAGAATTACTTTGATGCACTCTCTTCTCACCAAGATCAAGAAAGCTCACCAGATGTGGTCACTGGTATGTTGTAGGTCTTTTCCCATGATGTGTAAGCTTTATTGGACCCAGGGTCTACTTTGTCTTTCGTAACTCCACATATTTCCTTTAAATTAAATCATGTTGGCTATGTTGATGAAGTATTGAGAAGTTCACTATGTGTGAAATGTTACATGTTTGTTAAATTGGCAAAGGGTTCTGCCTTTTAAAATTGAGAGTGGACTTGTGGTCTTGAAGGAAGTGGATTTGGTGGATTGAATATCAACATGTATGGTTTGGTTATGTTTTTATCTTATTTTCCTTTATGTATAACATTTGGACTTGTTGTGGCGAATTTGTTCATGGAATAGGTGACGTAAGTGAAGGGGAACGTACTGGTGATGTTTTTGTGCGTCTTGAAACCATGGTTGTTCGTTGATATTTAAGTGACCTAAAATATTCAAAGAGAAGCTTATTTATGGATTTGAACCATTTATTATAGAAAAAGGGACAAAAGAGACCCTTTTCGGCAAAATCGGGCATCCGCCCCTGCGTCTGGAGCACCTGCGGGCACAGGTGCCAACGCAGGTGCCTCTGGATGCTGCCAGAAGGGCACCTGTGGCTGCAGGTCAACCATCTGTGGGCGCAGGTGGCTCCACAGCCCGGTCCAGATTTTTGTTTTGTATGTTTTTGCATCCCTTTGATCCCCCGAAGCCCCCATACCCTTCATGGATGTAAATATCAACTTATGGGACCTCTTGAATGACTTTAAAGGAGTATTCCGGCGATAATTTGAATAATACCAATTATGGATTGTTGTTCATGTGTTGTTACGAAAGGTGTTGTGATGATGTGATGGAATCATATTGACGTAGTGTTAGTGTGAAAGTATAAAGGATCAACTTGATGGGAAATGATATTGATTTATGAGGTCTTGGTCAATGTGTGGAATGTTATGGTATTGTTGGCATATGGATGCAATAAGTGGCATGGTAAGAGGGTGAAATGACGTTCTAAAGTATCTATGTAATTCATTGTTGTCTTGTGCACTGGTAAGGTAGTTGGTTGTTAATGTAAGCTCCGTTATGTACTTGTGTTGTAGTTTGAAACGTAAGGAAGGAGCTGGACTATTGTGTTTATATAGGCTTGTGTATTCATACTTGGAAGTGAAGGTATGTAAAGTTACTCTATCCGTATCCTTCTGCAGCACATAGTATTCACATTGACATTGCACTTGTTCCATTCCGACATGTTCTAAGGTATCCTATTTCCGGGTATCAATCATTGTTTACCACATGTTTCCTACTCATTGATCAATTGTGATTCATATATCTCATATGCATTGATAAAGGTCCCAAAGGTCCCATGGTTCCAATAATGTTATGTTTCTAATAATGTTATGACTATCATTGTATCAATCTCAAAAGTAATGAATGAAGTAATGCACATATGGTTAATGATTGAGTATAGGTGGTAGCTTTGGGGGCGAAAGCCTAGCTCAAGCCGATCCCAAGATTATTGGATCAGGGGGTAGTCCTAGAGGCATAAGCCTAGCTCGGACCGAACCTGACAGGGGGTAGCTCTAGAGATAAGAACCTAGCTCGAGCCGAACCTGATAAGTTGGTTTATGGGTGGCAGCTCTAGAGGTGATAACCTAGCTCGAGTTGATCCCAACATAACGTTATGTTATGTAAAGACCCACTGATCAGTCGGGGCCCAGGTACATAGTGATACAAGTGATGATGAATAAGTATGGAAGTATAGAAGCAAAGAAAGTATTGAAAGCAATATACATGGTTTCCAACATACAGAATGTTACCTTATCCATATTGGTTATTCATTTGTATTTGAGTTCATTGGCGTATTTACGTATCATACAATCTCTTATGAGCCTTACATACTCTGTACATTCTTCGTACTGACGTCCCTTGTGGACCTTACCTTACTTGCTGCAGGCGTAGGTGCTAGTAGGCCTCCACAGTAGGTTGCCAGTCATTTTCAGATCTTTGGTGAGCTCCAGTTGGTTCGGGGCTTTCCGAGTCATAGTTATATATGTGTTTTGGTATTGTACATGTTGTATAAATCGGGGACTTGTCCCGACTTTCAGTTTGTCTTGTAAATGCATCTGTTAGAGGCTTTTGTAGACATATGTGGGTTCATGAACGTAAGAGATGTATGTACTTTTGACTTGATGGCCCTAACAGCCAAGTTTCACGTATATATATATAGATCACATGTTCCATGATTTTCGTTATTAGCATTTTATGTTCTTACGTGTTGGTGATGTTTCTTATGGCATGCATAAGAATGGACTTGAGCAAAGATTTGTTCTCTAAGGCCTTGTCGGCTCCGGATGCCAGTCCGTTCCGAATGGAATTCAGGGCGTGACAAAAGTGGTATCAGAGCAGGTTGTCCTAAGGGTGTCTACAAAGCCGTGTCTGAGTAGAGTCTTGCTTATCGATGTGTTGCGCACCACATTTATAAGTAGGAGGTTACGGGGCATTTAGGATGTTATTTCTTTTTTCACTTCTAGATCGTGCAATAGAGCCAATGTGGTAAGTAGAATCGTTCTAACCATTGGAATTGACTTTCTTTGATATAGTAAAAATGCCGATGACAAGAAGAGGTAGAGGCAAGGGTAAGCAGGTAGATATTCTTGTCGGTGAAGGAATGAGTAAATCACCACCTGACCAAGCTAGTCAAGGTGGAGCAAATACTGAAATTGCGTCGCGGTCTTCTTCTACTTTTCCAGCTTCGGAAGAGCCAATCGGTAGATAAGTACCCGCAGAACCACCAATGAATGCCACTGACCAGGATCTAAGAAATGAAGTACATATTTTGACTCAGTTAGTAGCAGCACAAAGTCAAGGACGAGCTGGTCCAACATTAAATGAGGATGATGCGGTTAGAGTGGCGAGTAGCAGAACACAGGATTTTCTGAAACTAGACCCTCCTATATTCACTTGGTCAAATCCGAAAGCAGATCCACAGGACTTCGTGGATCAAATCTAGAGGGCTCTAGAAGTTATGCATGTGACTGGTGTTGAAACAGTTGAACTTACGGTATATAGATAGAAAGGAGAGGCGATATTGTGGTATGAAGATTGGAAGAAGTCTCGTGGTATCAGTGCAATTCCACCTAATTGGGAAGAATTTAAAGCAGCATTCCTTGATCACTATATTACTTATAAGATTTGAGAGGCTCGTGCGGATCAGTTTCTAAATCTGCATCAAGGAAATCTGAGGTTAGAGAATACAGTTTGCAGTTTAATTCCTTGGCTCGATATGCTCCGAATGTGGTAGCCACAATGACAAACAGAGTCCATCGATATGTGGACAGATTAGAGCCATATTTGGTAAGGGACTGCACCATTGCTGCCTTGAACAAAGATATGGACATAGCCAGAATATCGGCCTTCGCCCAGAAAATGGAAGATCAAAGATAGACAAGAAGGGTACATGAATCAGACAGAGGACAGTCCAAAAGAGCTCTACTTATGGGACAGTCTATGATGTACCAAAGAGAATCTAGGCCTCGGATGTTTCCTAGACCCCCCAGACCATCATTCTCTTATTCCACAGCAGGTGCTCACTCTCAATTCTGAGGGTTTAGAGGTGGTCAATCTGGGCAGAGTAGTGGAGTTCACGGACCACAGGCAATAGGATTTCCTCATCAGGAGTGTCAGCACTACGGGCGTATTCATGCAGGTACATGCCGATTGGGGATAAATGCTTGCTTTTGGTGTGGTATGACGGGACACATGATGAAAGAGTGTCCCCAGAGGAGTATGGGTGGTATAGCACGACCGGCGGGATCGGCCGTTGCGTCATCATCATCAGTTCTTTCTTTAGGCTGAGGTGTGCAGTCTGTTGGTCGTGGTAGAGGTGCCAGAGGAGCAGCCAGTACTAGTGGGGTCCAGAATCACACTTATGCTCTAGTGGACCGACAGAATTCGGAGGCTTCTCCTGATGTCGTCACAGTTACATTATCCATATTTTCATATAATGTATATGCATTGATTGACCCGGGTTCTACATTGTCCTATGTTACTCCATTGATTGCTGCAAAATTTGCAAAAGCACCAGAATTATTAACTAAGTCAATTGAAGTATCTACACCGGTTGGTGAATATATTATTGCAAAAAGAGTATATCGTAATTGTGTGGTAACCGTGTGTGGTCATGATACATTAGCCGATCTCATCGAACTAGACATGGTGGATTTTGATGTGATAATGGGAATGGATTGGTTGGCTTCTTGTTATGCCACGGTAGATTTCCGGGCCAAGAAGGTACATTTTCATTTTCCACAGACGAATGTTCTTGAATGGAAAGGTGATGTAGGGGCACCAAGAGGAAGATTTATTTCTTATCTGAAAGCCAGGAAAATGATTGCTAAGGGTTACATATGTCACTTAGTATGAGTGAAAGATATTAAAGTGGAATCGCTAACTCCTCAGTCGGTCCAAGTGGTTAATGAATTTCTTGATGTATTTCTAAAGGACCTTACAGGTTTGCCCCCAGAACGGGAAATAGAATTTGGTATTGATGTGATTCCAGGCACTCAGCCTATCTCTATTCCCCCATATAGAATGGCTCCAGCAAAATTGCGTGAATTGAAGGAGCAGTTGAAAGATTTGCTAGGCAAGGGCTTCATTAGGCCTAGTATGTCCCCGTGGGGTGCACCGATATTATTTGTACGGAAGAAAGACGACACGTTGAGAATGTGCATTGACTATCGATAATTGAATAAGGTAACGATCAAGAACAAATAGCCCCTCCCTCGAATTGATGATTTATTTGATCAGTTACAGGGCGCCAAGTGTTTTTCAAAGATTGACTTGAGGTCGGGTTACCATCAATTCAGAGTTAGAGAAGAAGATGTACCCAAGACAGCCTTCTGAGCACGGTATGACCATTATGAATTTTTAGTTATGTCATTTGGACTAACAAATGCCCCAGTTGTGTTCATGGATTTGATGAATAGGGTGTTTAATCCATTTCTAGACGTGTTCGTGACGGTATTTAGATGACATCCTGGTTTATTCAAAGTCATAAGAGGACCATGCTAATCACTTACGGCAAGTGTTACAAATTCTCCGCGAGCGTAAGTTGTATGTGAAGTTCTCTAAATGTGAATTTTGGCTAAAATCCGTTGCGTTATTGGGTCACATTGTGTCAGATGAAAGAATTCGAGTTGATACACAGAAGATTAAAGCGGTGAAAAATTGGCCAAGACCTATGACACCTACAGAGATTCGTAGTTTTCTTGGGTTAGCAGGTTATTATCGAAGATTTGTTGAAGGGTTTTCTTCCATTGCTGCACTATTAACGAAGCTTACACACAAGACAGTCAAATTTCAGTGGAATGATGCATGTGAGAAAAGTTTTCAGGAGCTGAAAGATAAATTGACTTCTACACCAGTGTTAGTACTTCCGGAAGGCACCGAGGGTTACGCAGTGTATTGTGATGCTTTCGGAATCGGTCTAGGTGTGTATTGATGCAGCACGGTAATTTCATAGAATATGTCTCACGACAGTTGCGGCCACACGAGAGAAACTATCCCACGCATGATCTTGAATTAGCAGCGGTGGTATTTGCTTTAAAGATATGGCGTCATTATTTGTATGGAGTTCATGTTGACATCTATACCGGTCACAAAATTTTATAGTATATCTTTAAGAAAAAGGAACTCAATTTGAGGCAACGAAGGTGGCTTGAGCTATTGAAAGATCATGATATTAATATCCTATATCATCCAGGAAAAGCGAATGTGGTAGCTGATGCATTGAGCCGCAAGGCAATAGGAGTCACTAGTGGCCAATTGACGAAAAGGAAAGAGTTAGACAAAGATCTACATCAATTAGCCAGCTTGTGGGTTTGTCTTCTTGAATCCTCAGATGAAGGAGTTATTGTACAAAATGCGGCTGAATCTTTATTAATAGCTGAAGTGAAAGAGAAGCAGTTTGCAGATTCTATGTTATTGCAGCTAAAGGGAAATGTACAACAGAATTTGACAAAGGCATTTGACCTTACACGAGAAGGGGTGCTTCAATACCAAGGTAGATTATGTGTACCGGATGTAGATGAACTGAGGAGACGAATTATGACAGAGGCGCATCATTCACGATATTCTATTCATTCGAGAGCTACTAAAATGTACCATGATTTAAAAGAAGTGTACTGGTGGGGAAACATGAAAAAGAACATGGCAGAATTTGTCACTCAATGCCCGAATTGTCAACAAATAAAGGTAGAACATCAGAAACCAGGAGGTTACATGCAATGTATCAATCTTCCAGTCTAGAAATGGGATATGATTAATATGGATTTCATCACAGGTTTGCCTCGTACACTGCAGAAATTTGATTCTATATGGGTTATAATTGACAGGCTTACCAAGTCAGCGTATTTTCTACCAGTCAAGACCACCTATACAACGGAGGATTATGCAAGATTGTATGTGAAAGAGATAGTACAGTTACATGGGATTTCAATTTCCATCATATCAGATAGAGGAGCACAATTTACTGCGCATTTTTGGAGATCTTTCCAGCAGAGTTTGGGTACACAGGTGAATCTGAGTACGACATTCCATCCTCAGACTGATGGACAAGCAGGACGTACCATCCAAACACTTGAAGATATGCTACGAGCTTGCACGTTAGATTTTTGAGGCAGTTGGGATGACCATTTGCCTCTCATTGAATTTGCTTACAATAACAGCTATCATTCAAGTATTAAAATGGCACCTTATGAAGCTTTGTCCGGAAGAAAATGTAGGTCACCAATTGGATGGTTTGAAGCGGGTGAAACTGCTTTACTTGGGCCAGATCTTGTTCATCAGGCTATGGAGAAAGTTACAGTGATTCAACAGCGATTACAAACGGCCCAAAGTCGACACAAGTCCTATGCTGATGTTCGAAGAAGAGGACTTGAATTTTTATAGGTGATTGGGTATTTTTAAAGGTGTCACCAATGAAAGGGGTAATGCGATTCGGAAAGAAAGGAAAATTGAGTCCACGTTATATAGGCCCATACGAAATTATTAGAAGATTTGGGCAAGTTGCGTATGAGTTGGCACTACCCCAAGAACTCTCCACAGTTCATCCAGTATTTTATGTTTCGATGCTTCGAAAGTGCATAAGAGATCCATCTCATTTTACTCCCATTGAAGATGTACAAGTTACGAAGGATCTTACCTATGAGGAGATACCTATTGCCATTCTGGATAGACAAATGAAGAGGTTGAGGAATAAAGATGTCGCTTCCGTAAAGGTACTTTGGAGAAATCAGCAAATAGAAGAAGTCACATGGGAAGCTGAAGAAATGATGAAGTCCAAGTACCCTCATTTGTTCCAAAGGGAAGAACAAGTTCACGATACGAGATCAGAATAATGAAAAGTAAGTATTTATAAGCATTGAGTACATATCTATATGATAAAATGAAGAATGCTCCTAGACTTGTAATTGTTTACTTTGAATAATGTCACTAACATTCGAGGACGAATGTTTCTAAGGGGGGAGGAATGTAACACCCCGTATATTTTCGAACCTATACGACTACGTGTACATTTATGGAATTAGTTAAACATGAGAGATTTGATGAATTATACATTAATTTGTTGGGCATTCATGAGTCTTGTGCCATTGGGCCCAAATGAGGCCCAATAATCATAAGAAGACATGGCCCAATGGGGCAAAAATAACCCATTCTTCCATTTGACCAAGCAAACATTACATTTAATGCCAAGACTTGGATAAGAGTGACTTGAGGGACTATATATAGCAAGAAAAATAAGATTTTTATTTCAATACAACACCCATGCCTTTTTCTAGATTATTCCCAACATTTCCTTTTGCTCTCAAGAACCCTAAGTCATCTTTGTGGACAAGATCACCTTTGTACAAGATTTGGTAAGTGTTTATTATTATGGTTTAATATATTATGTGCATGATAGGGTGTATAAATCATGTTGGCTATGTTGATGAAGTATTGAGAAGTTCACTATGTGTGAAATGTTACATGTTTGTTAAATTGGCAAAGGGTTTTGCCTTATAAAATTGAGAGTGGACTTGTGGTCTTGAAGGAAGTGGATTTGGTGGATTGAATATCAACATGTATGGTTTGGTTATGTTTTTATCTTGTTTTCCTTTATGTATAACATTTGGACTTGTTGTGGCGAATTTGTTCATGGAATAGGTGACGTAAGTGAAGGGAAAGTGTCGTATTGGTGATGTTTTTGTGAGTGTTGAAACCATGGTTGTTTGTTGACTTTTAAGTGACCTAAAATATTCAAAAAGAAGCTTATTTATGGCTTTGAACCATTTATTACACAAAAAGGCCCAAAAGAGACCCTTTTTGGCAAAATTGGGCATTCGCCCCTGCGTCTGGAGCACCTGCGGGCGTAGGTGCCAACGCAGGTGCCTCTGGATGCTGCCAGAAGGGCACCTGTGGCCGCAGGTCATCCATCTGCGGGCGCAGGTGGCTCCACAGCCCGGTCCAGATTTTCGTTTTGTATGTTTTTGCATCCCTTTGATCCCCCAAAGCCCCCATACCCTTCATGGATGTAATTATCAACTTATGGGACCTCTTGAATGACTTTAAAGGAGTATTCCGGCGATAATTTGAATAATACCAATTATGGATTGTTGTTCATGTGTTGTTACGAAAGGTGTTGCGATGATGTGATGGAATCATATTGACGTAGTGTTAGTGTGAAAGTATAAAGGATCAATTTGATGGGAAATGATATTGATTTATGAGGTCTTGGTCAATGTGTGGAATGTTATGGTATTGTTGGCATATGGATGCAATAAGTGGCATGGTAAGAGGGTGAAATGACGTTCTAAAGTATCTATGTAATTCATTGTTGTCTTGTGCACTGGTAAGGTAGTTGGTTGTTAATGTAAGCTCCGTTATGTACTTGTGTTGTAGAGTGAAACGTAAGGAAGGAGCTGGACTATTGTGTTCATATATAGGCTTGTGTATTCATACTTGGAAGTGAAGGTATGTAAGGTTACTCTATCCGTATCCTTCTGCAGCACATAGTATTCACATTGACATTGTACTTGTTCCATTCCGACATGTTCTAAGGTATCCTATTTCCAGGTATCAATCATTGTTTATCACATGTTTCCTACTCATTGATCAATTGTGATTCATATATCTCATATGCATTGATAAAGGTCCCAAAGGTCCCATGGTTCCAATAATGTTATGTTTCCAATAATGTTATGTTTCCAATAATGTTATGACTATCATTGTATCAATCTCAAAAGTAATGAATGAAGTAATGCACATGTGGTTAATGATTGAGTATGGGTGGTAGCTTTGGGGGCGAAAGCCTAGCTCAAGCCGATCCCGAGATTATTGAATCAGGGGGTAGTCCTAGAGGCATAAGCCTAGCTCGGACCAAACCTGACAGGGGGTAGCTCTAGAGGTAAAAACCTAGATTGAGCCGAACCTGATAAGTTGGTTTATGGGTGGCAGCTCTAGAGGTGATAACCTAGCTCGAGCCAAGCCCGATATATTGTTTCATGGGTGGTAGCTCTAGAGGCATAAGCCTAGCTCGAGCCAATCCCAACATAACGTTATGTTATGTAAAGACCCACTGATCAGTCGGGGCCCGGGTACATAGTGATACAAGTGATGATGAATAAGTATGGAAGTAAAGAAGCAAAGAAAGTAATGAAAGCAATGTACATGGTTTCCAACATACAGAATGTTACCTTATCCATATTGGTTATTCATTTATATTTGAGTTCATTGACGTATTTACGTATCATATAGTTTCTTATGAGCCTTACATACTCAGTACATTCTTCGTACTGACGTCCCTTGTGGGACTTACCTTACTTGCTGCAGGCGCAGGTGCTAGTAGGCCTCCACAGTAGGTTGCCAGTCATTTTCAGATCTTTGGTGAGCTCCAGTTGGTTCGAGGTTTTTCGAGTCACAGTTATATATGTGTTTTGGTATTGTACATGTTGTATAAACCGGAGACTTGTCCCGACTTTCAGTTCATCTTGTAAATGCATCTGTTAGAGGCTTTTGTAGACATATGTGGGTTCATGAACGTAAGAGATGTATGTCCTTTTGACTTGATGACCCTAACGGTCAAGTTTCACGTATCTATCTCTATATATATATATATAGATCACATGTTCCATGATTTCCGTTATTAACATTTTATGTTCTTACGTGTTGGTGATGTTTCTTATGGCATGCATATGAATGAACTTGAGCAAAGATTGGTTCTCTCGGTCCTTGTGGGCTCCGGGTGCCAGTCCGTTCCGAATGAAATTGGGGGCGTGACATCCATTTTCACTAGGCGTAGAAAGACACTTAGTGGTAAGATAGTGGATCTCGATAGTAACCCCAATAATGAGGTGGTTGAAAAGAAAGCATGTGTAAAGAGAAAGAGGGCTGACAAGCCAAATGAATAAGTTTCTATTCCCTATGAGTTGAATGTTGAAATATAGGGGAAAGTTGAAATGTGGTTGAGAATAAAGAGAAACAACAAGTGGTCAATGAAAATGTTTCAAAACCAAAAGAAAGCCCAGTTGCGTCAAAACCAACAATCAAGTTACCTTCTCAATTCCTACAAAGAATCAAGAAGAAGGAGAATGATACTAAATTCAAAAGGTTTCTCTTTAAGTTCAGCAATTTATCCATGAATATCCCATTGGTATAGGTCTTGCTTGAAATTCTCGGTTATGCTAAGTTTATGGACTAATAAAAGTGGGATTTAAAAAAAAATGAATAAATAATTGGGGGAGAGAATCGTCGTTAAAAAACAAAAAAAGGTGGTTTTTTTAATGAATTCACGGGCATTTTCTGTTTGTAACTGCAGAGACAGAGGCAGTGTGTAGCGTAGGTGTCTCTTTCCAATGTCTGTGATCCAATGCCTTTTCTTAACTCACATGTATACAGCATCCTTCTCAACCACCACCCGCAATCCACATTTAAATCTCTCTGAGGGGAAAAAATAAAACAAATAAAATTGATAACTTGCTCCAAATACAGGGACCTTGGCATCCTTGTTTATTGATAAAAGTAATGTCGCCCAAGATTCACCAGCTATTTTGAATGTGGGATCTGGGTTCCTTCTTTATTTGACCTGACTAAGATAAGGGGCTTGCTAAGGAGCACTTATTGTGTTCATCAGTTTATCTGAGACTGTTCTTTTTCATTTGGGTTTCTTTGTTGATACATGTTTGTTCTTTTTCCTTCATTTGCAATTTGTTTGATAGAGAGAGGTTGCAGGTCAAAGAATCAAGTTTTGATCTAAGGGTCGTTTTCCTTTATCCCAAGAGGCAACAATTCAGGTACCTCAACATTTGGATCAAAATTGATTTCTTTTTCTCATAAAGTGTCTTCTAGATTTGTCATTGAAATATGAAACCTTCTTGTTCAGATCCATTGCCTTTTAATAACTTTCATCATCTGCAGTTCTTTTTCTTTCTTTAATATATCAAATAAATGGACAATGTCTCTTTTCTGAATATTTCAAATGGAAATATGACATTGCTCAAAATTGGAACCTTCTGATTTTTTTCTAGTCATAGACGGCAACTACTTGTTTATATTTTCTTCAGTTTTCAGTGACTTAAAGCTAACAAAGACGTCTGTCTGTCTGTCTTTGAAAAGCTTGGTTGATATTTACTAGTTTATGTGACTACATTTGGCAAATTCTAATGGAATAAACTTGTCTTTTTTCCAGATTTTTAGTTGCTAGCTGAAAATTTCGATTCGTAGAATATGCCTCCAGACAGTCTGAGATCAGCTGTATACAGATCCTTTGTCACCTGTGATGATCCCAAAGGTGTTGTGGAATGTAAGACAATCAGAAAATCTAAGATTGACGACCATCCAAAATTGGAAAAAAATGTTGTAAAACAAAGAACATGCAACCATTTGAATGTGTCTTCTTCATCAAACAAGGAAGAAGGGAGAGAGACAGTCTGCAAAAGAACTGGATATGATCAGTTATATTCCTCATCTTCCTTCCAGCTATTGGAGGTGTCCAGAGAAGCTCAAAAGCTGAACCAAGTGATCGATTCATGCTCTAAGGGTATGAGCTTTGAAAGGCATTCCAAAGATATCGCAAAAGATTTGTTGAAAGGAGCTCTTGATTTACAGGATTCACTAGTGATGCTAGGAAAGCTGCAAGAAGCTTCACAACATATGGCAAAGTTGAAGAAAAAGCAGAAAAATAAGCCTGTAAAACATGGAATAGCCATTGAAAGAACCACGTCTGAAAGGATTTCAGATCAAAGGTTTAACAAGCTTGAGTTTCAGAAACCAAGATTTTCTGTTGATGGGGCTTCCCAGGATTGTTTTGATGAGCTTAGGGAAGTGATAAGAGAAAGATTTGCTAGACAAAATCTGTTGCCACCAAGTTGTGCTTCAGAAAAGTCGCAGTTTGAAACAAGGAAAGTATCTCCAGATCTCCCCTTTACCAGATTCACTACCTCAAGTGACTCGTCCTTTGAAAAGGCATGTGTTGGTAGAAGAAAAATTATTATATCATCGGATGTCCCATCCGCTAGCTCAAGCCAGTCCTCCATAGTTCAATCCCAAGGAATTACCTCTTTTGATTACTCCCCAACGCAGGTTGAGCATGAGAAGCCAGACGGGCCAAATTTAATTGCCAGACTGATGGGTCTTGAAGAGATTCCTAGAAAGCCCCAGCACCAAACTTCCCAGAAGCACTTCAAGAACAATAGGGTTGTCAAGCAGAGAAGACCTATATTTGAAATAGATTTGCCAAAAGCAAAGAAGCCAACATTCATCAGTCAGAAGGTGGATCCAGAAAGAAGAACATTGGATGAAATAGTTGAAACCATGCACTTTAAGGGGCTTTTGAGAAGCAAGTCAATGGATAAATCTAATCATGGAACTCATCAATCTAGTCTTTCAGGTTTGTTAAATAAGTTTGTTGATTCTCCACCCATTGTGATCATGAAGCCTCTATATGCTCTAGATTCGCAGAGTGAAAGGTTTCTACCCTGTAATCATGAAGAAAATCCATCAGGCACTAGAAACACAATTGGAAAATGGGATTCAAAAGAAGAAAGTTCACCTGAAAACTCTGATGATCAGAAGGGAACCTTGAATTTCACCATATACAAGAAATTGCAGGCAGAAAAAGATCAAAATAATAAATTCAGCAAAGAAAACTGGCGCAAGGATCATGGTGAAGCACCTGCAAAATCAAAGACTCTTCAAGTTCCGATTCAAGGGAAACAGCCTAAAACAAAGATTATAACTTCTTCTCCTGGAAAGTATCACGGTGAAGCACCTGCAAAATCAAAGACTTTTGATGTTCTGAGTCAAGAAAAACAGCATAAAAAAAAGATTAGAGCTTCTTCTCCTTGCAAAGATCTTGGTGAAGCACCTGCAAATTCACAGACACTTGAAGTTCTGTTTCAAGAAAAACATCCTAACGCAAAGTTCAGAGCTTCTTCTCCTCGCAAGTATAGTGGTGAAGCACCTGCAAATTCAACGACACTTGAAGTTCTGTTTCAAGAAAAACATCCTCACGCAAAGTTCAGAGCTTCTTCTTCTCGCAAGTATAGTGGTGAAGCACCTGCAAATTCAAAGACTGTTGAAGTTCTGATTCAGGAAAAACAAGCTTCTTCTCCTGGGAAGACCCGGCAACCAAAGATAGAAGCAATTGGAAAAAGAAAGGATGGGGCTCAACAAGTAGCTTCTGCTATCAGAAACTCTAAAGAAATGAAAATTGCCAAAATCAAGGACATTGCTAAATTTCAGGACCAAAGCAAGATGAGCATTGTGAAAGTGAGAAAACCAGAGAGAAAGCCATTGGTTGCACAAGAAAAAAGTACTATATCTTATCCCGAGCCCATCACAACCACTGCATCTCATAACTCCATTAAGAGGAAGAAGAATATTAAAGTTGACAAGTCGGTCAAGAGTACCCCCATTGCTAAGGTGAGTACATAGTTATAACTTATTTGGCCTGGTGGCAATTGACTTGCGCCTTGGGGTTTGCTCCCTTTCAAGGTCGCACGTTCGAAACCCACTGGGTGCAAACAATTTCTGAGGGCCATCGGCCAGGGTAAAAACCTGAATTACCCGTGGTGCACTTGCGGGAAACTCCTTGCCGAGGGCCTGTGCACCCCCGGGATTAGTCGGGGCTCTAAGAGACTCGGACACCCGGTGCAAATCAAAAAAAAAAAAAAACTTATCTTTTTGAGTTTTCGCTATATTTCTCCTGGAAGCTATGTTTCTCAGTCCAATTTCCCTTCTTTAACGCATGTTTAGGGGACACTATTCTGTACATGTTGGTCCTCATGTGAAAATTAGCTATGGAAGATTTCTTTAGAATTGTCCAGACTAATGGAATGAATTGATACAGGTTGACAACACGGAACACAAGGATGAAAATGTAGAAATGGTGCAGGCAGTAGATGAAGACAGAAATATAGCCACCACCGAAGTTACATCCTCAGAAGAGCTTCAGTTAGAAAAAGTGGCTGATATCTTTGAGAATCTTGTCACCGGTAAGGCACTTCATTATTTTGCCAGTTTCATGCAATCGTACTGGTAATTCTAGAAACAAATTTTCAATTATTCATTATACATAGGCTTGTCAAGTAACTATTTCCAGGGAATAACCTTAAGTGTTGCAATGTGGTTAGATATGTATCCCAGATATTGTTCAACTGCAAGAATGATATTATCTTCATATCGAAGAAACCAAATATGAATAGTATTTAAAGCTTAAAATATTTTCTTTCTTTGGGAATAATGATATAGTAGTTTAGTACTTAGCACAGCCGCTTTGTATAACCAAAACATTAAATGAAAGATCTGGAGGACTCAAAAGCTTCCATAAAATCCTTACGTATGCGGCTGACAATGAGGAAGATGTTCCAATATTCTTGAGAAGTTATAAGACGTTGTTTTCGAGTAAGACTTTTTTGTATCTTGATAACTCAATTACTGTCTTTCGGTGTGAAAGTTCTAAAGTCTGTAAAGCGATACATTCTGCTAACTAGACTCTTAGAGAAAAGTGTTGAATAACATGCTAGAACTAATTGAAGTGGTCTAATGCACTTCAACCTTTTATACTTCCTCAGGAAAAGCTGTCACTGGTAGCCACTGTCTGCTATGTGCACATCTGCCTCTTTCTTCTTCCATACCTTAATAATCATGATAGATGGATGACAATCTGAAAAACTGTTACACATGGAACTAGCTACTTCTAGTCATCACTCAAGCTCCAATACTCCTTTAGAGGAAATAGAGTCTGCACACGACTAGAGGTTGATCCAAGGAGATTTATCTGTCGGTCATTGTGAAATTATTCTAAACTATTACTTTTTCTATTGCAGATAATACTGTCAATGGTGAAAGTTTCCCTTGTGAATCTAGCGTTCCATTAATCCATTGTGTCGCTGACATCAAATTAGTGGAGCACATTAACTGTAACATCAATCTAGACTTCACTGAGAATGAAAACTTCCACTCCAGATCCACTACAAGGTATTTACTGTTAAGCAGTGAATCGTTCCTCTGTCAGTCCGAGGAGCTTTTTGAAACAGATTTGTTGGAACCAACTATATGGCAGACAACTGGTGTAGATCATGAAATTGCTGATAGCACATTCTTACTTGATTGTGCAAATGAGTTGTTAGAACATAAAAGGTCTCAATGTGCACTGACAGTTGATCCATTATCACCGAAGGCCATAAAGATGAGAAAATTTTCTGTATCTTTTGACAAGTTGGTGAATGAAATCTGTGATGGGATTGAAGTTTTGCGAAGTCACAATAAGGTTACTGGAAAAAACCTTTCAGCAGATGCTCTTAATTCACTGCTAGAAAGAGATCTATGGTGCAAGGGAGTGGCCAGCAGTGCATGGGATTTGAGTTGGAGAACTGGATTAACTAAAGATGAAGTTGAACAAGTGGTGACTGACATTGAGAAGTATCTTTTAACTGCATTTATTGATGATTTGTTGGCTGACTTTATGCTATAGCACTACCACATATCCAAGTTGACGATTTAGGAATGACTTATATGTAAAGTTGGAGCAACGGTAAAGTTGTCTCCGTGCAACCTCGGTCACAGGTTCGAGCCTGGAATCAGCCACTAATGCTTGCAAAAGGTAGTTGCCTACGTCACACACCCCTCGGGGTGCGGGCCTTTCTTGGACTCTGCTAATGCAGGATGCTTTGTGTACTGGACTGCCCTGCCCCACTTACATAATCTGTAAATAAGAATTCAATAGAGGAGTTGAAAAAGGTCTTTAAGAAGCTGAGGCGTTGAAGTTTACTAGCTCAAATTACATTTTAATGCTGAGTTGATCTTGAATTTGTACATTTCATACCCATATAGTTATAAAATGTAGTCAATCTTGATATGCTTTGTTCGATTGCAATTTGGAAGCTTGATCAGCTTTGTAGAATTTGTCAAAGGAACCAGCATGTGCACCACAATCTTGATGATAAAACCAGGTTTTGGAGTAAAATCGTTGAATTACAATTTTGTTTGGAAGGATGCGATGATCAGTTTTAGTTATATTGTACAACTTTGTACACCTGCAAAAGGTTTTCTTTTCTGCTCGTCAGATAATTTTTGTAAACATAGTAGCCAGTAGCCACTATGAAACTCAGGCTAACGAAGCTGAAAAGCACTAACATGAAATGCTAAAGTATATAATCAGATGTGTGAAAAGAAATTCAGATAGTTGGGTGCCTTGAAGATTAAAAAATGAAGGGACTCTAGAGCAAAATAAACAAAAGTTCCCTTGGAGTGAATGATGAAAAGACCAAAGCTTGAGCCCACCACACATTGATGAAACAACCAAAGCTTGAGTACACCACTCATTGCCATCCATTGCCATATTACTTGTCAAATTCCTGTGATTAGATTAGCACTACAAATCAAGATTGGACCCGAGAAAACTAACAAAGTAAATTAGAGTACCTTATTGATATGAGCAGCTATATATGGAAGTATAGTCATAGGAATCGTATATATCAAGAGCTTCAGAGTCGGAAGCCATAGCATCATGTTGTTAGCATGCATCTTCATTGACATGTCTCTCTCCTCTATCTTGCCTTTACCTTCCAGCATTATTTCTGAATGTAGCAGTTCTTAGAAACTGGAAGAATTCTTGATTTGGAAAATGTAATATAGGACTAGAAACTTCCCTGTCTTTAAAAGTTTTTGGTTTTGATTCAACGTTCTTTCTGAATAGTTCAACTCGTTTCTGTGATGTCTCACGTTGGCACGTATAATCCTAACTATAACAGTCTCTGTTTTCTTCTACATTCTTGACCTCACAATAATGCCGCTAATATAGTCATCTTCTGAATAAATTGACAGCCCCGCTATAATCAATTATTCATGTTTAGAGGATCTGAAACTAGTGTGATAGTTGTAAATGTTTACCGTGGATTTGGTACAGTTGAATTTGTAGATGAGTCACGAGCACGTGTTACGATTTAACCTTGTTTTAGATTTGATTTACTAGTGATTCGATTACCAATTGATAAACGAAAACAACTAAATATGAAATAGACAGAACAAATAAGTAAAACAAACAAATCTGAGCGAGCTAAGGGCGTATGTGCAATCGAGAACGAATCTGAGGTACACGCAATGTCAACAAAGCAGAACCAACACTAACTAGGCAAATAACCAAAAACAAAAGAAAAATGCTTGTGGACCAAGTATGAACTGTTGTATTGAGTAAGAGAGTGAAGGAGCAGATCCCTTTACAAGTGAGAAGAACAACTATTTATAGTTTACAAGTTTGGGCTTTGGCCAATCATAGCTCGACAATAGTGCCCTTAAGGACTATGACCTATACGGGAATGCCATGTGTCTGATCTGTTAGTGAGCAAGCTAATATTCCTTTGATACTTAGCTCCGTACGAACTTTTCCGCGCTCATGAGCAGTCTGACACTCTTGCCTCTTATGCCATGTCATCGAGGGAGGCGAGCAGCTGGATCCTTATCCTTTATGAGAAAGTGCTTTCTACTGTCGTTAGCTCGAGATGGACTATTCGTAGTCCCTACATTCGTTGTGGCATCAAACCTCCAAGCGATCTCCCCTGATTATGCCACGTGTCCTTAGGCGGATTTCACCCCATACAGATGGTCCCTCCGACTTTTGGAATACTACGCCTAGTATGTCTTAAGAGACGGAAAGAGAAAAGAATATCATTGTCTGGTATGCCCCATTTACCTTTTTCTCTTCGTGGATGAAACACCGTCTTTCTTCACAAATCGTCCTTTCGACACATGGACGATCACAAAAGTTGCATTCTTCCTGAGGCATCTTTTACGATAAGCTGTTTGTTTCCGCATATAAATTCAGCGAGCTCCGCCGTTCTTTGTACATCTTTCCATTCTTCTTATTTTGCAGAACTTCTTGTAAGTCTTCTTTAATTGTCTGGTGCTTCAATTTGTCATGTCTAGTTCCTCTTTGAAACCTTCTTTTCTTTTTTTCTTCCCTGGTAGCGCTGCGAAGAATAAGAGCAAAGCGTTTGACCTTTTTGAGCCATCTGTTAATGAAATTCTCCCCAATTTTGACTCCTTCAATGAAGACTTAAGTGTCCTAGCTTGCAAAGATCCAAAAGGGAAAGATGGACTGGTGAGTGAACTGGGTTCCCTGTGAAGAAGGGCAACCTAGCCATCATCCAGAGAGATTGTGGGTGGCCTACTGAGGAATTTCGAGTTGAAGCGCCCCATCCTTTAGAAAGTGTTACTCTGTCTAGACTTCAACGCACTTTCGTCTACACCTACTCATGTAGTATGGGCTTGTGATAAGTTGGTATTTTGCCATTTTACCTTGCCTTTAATCTTAAATTGTTGCTAAGTTTATTTAAGAAAAAGTGCATTTGTTATGGTTTACTTTCAATTTTGCAGGTTTAGATGATCTAGAAGTGACCTAGAAGAAATCAAGTGGAAAACAAGAAAAATCTGGATTTTTTGGTGAATTAGTGCCATTGGCGCTCAACCAGTGCTATTAATGCTGAAGGAAAGTTGGTCAATAGGTCAACACTTGAGCACTATTCGTGCTCTTCCCGTGCAGAAGAAGTAGTCAACCTTGAGCGCTGTTAGCGCTAAATAGTGCCAGGCATTTGGGAAAATTTGTAAATTCACATTTTCAGTCCCAAATCCACATAAAACTCCTTCCATCCCTCTTGCAATACATCTTTGGCTAGTTTCTCAAGCTTGGAGGCTAGGGTTCTTCAACCAACACCATTGAATTGAAGATCGAAAGCACTTAATTGAGAATTTCTTTAACCCTTTCTTTAATCCTTATTTTTGTAGAGATTCTATTTGGATGTAGTTGTTAATTTTGATTTTGAATATTGTGTTGGAGACATAACAATATTTGGGTTTTAATTTCTATATTTTGCTTTTCTATTAATTGAATACTTGATAGTTATGAAATGGATTTGTGTTTATCTAATCAATTCATGCTTTAATTGCTTTCCACAAGGAGTGATCAACCCTAGGACTTGCCCATTTATGTCAATTGACTCAAGAGAGGAAATTGAGGTTGGAAAAGGTTAATTAGCACGATTTGAGGCTTTAACCCTCATCTAATGGATGAGAGATAGATGTAGTAGAATCCTAGTGTAGCCTAGAATTGGAATGCCATTTTGCTATCACTTAGCTAGGTTTGAGAAAACTTGCTAAGAAATATTTGCTTTTGGTCAAAAGACTTTAGCGGATAATTGAGATTCCAAGGCTAATTTCTTGATCCATGATTAATTAGTAGTAATTAATTACTTGCATTGGATCATTTGATGTAAATTGATTCCAGTTACTAATTCCCTTGACTTCCCTCGCTTGTGAAGGTCATTGATCACTTCTATCTATTTTAATTACTTCTATCTTTTTGTGTTTCTTTTTATATTAAAACCCCCCAAAATACTTGTATCAATTGTTTGGATTCGAGTTAGTGGTTTGAAATTCCTTATTTTCTCAATGGCTCAGTCCATAGCTATTTTTAGCTTTCTAAACCATTTAGTTTGGTAAAAACACTCGTTATACATTGTGTTACATAATGTGACCTGTTCTGACTTTAAAAAATACGTTGTAGGTACTTTTAGCTTGAAAATGAGTTTTAGTGCGTCTAACACAGAAAATCAACTTGATCAAATTGCTGAGTAGGAAGAGTATGATAGATCCAAATTTGCTTCACTGGCTTGTGCAAATCAGTAAAACTCTAATTTGTCCAAAAAATTTATCCCTGAAAGAGGCATTACAATGAAAGGAGTGGAGGCAGGTTTGCCTGAGTTCTATGGTTGATTGCAAAGATAAAGGTGGCGCTACTTTATAGCCTCACCGTGTAAGGCTAATGAGACTTTTTTCCGAGAGTTTTATGTTATTGCTTCATCCATGAACTTCAAAGATCCGGTAGTGACTGTTCAAAGGAAAACATTTAGGATTGGAGCTGAAGAAATAGACATGTATTATGGGCTTAATGATAATGACAACACTCTGTTAGGGAGAAAAAGAGTATAGGTAGGCCATGTATTGCTTCCATAGTTTGCCTAGGAGTATATCCCATATGGTCTATGTATAAGACAAAGATTTATTCCCATGATTTCACTGCAGAGGCAAAGATGTGGCTACCTAATGTCTGTAGCAGAGTACATCCTTGTCAGAATGACAGTGAGGTTCCTATTTATAGGGCACTAACAGTGGTAACCATGATTGATGAAGTTTCTGTAAATGTGGGGGTCATTGATTCTTTGGGAGAGAGAGAAAGAATTACGTTAAGGGCGACAGTGAGAGCTTATGGTTCCCATCCTTGATTATTGAGTTCTGTCAGGAAACGGGAATGGAGTTGAATACTTTTGGAGATGTTTGGATTGAGCCAAAGATCCCCATATATCCCTTAAAGAAGAAAGGATAATGTTCGCTGCTAAAAAGAGAAAGTTAGTCACTGGTTCATGTTTGAGAGCTACCGTTAGTGATGGTCCAGAGAGTGCCCAGATAGCTCTCATTACTACTACTTCCACCTGGTACTTCCTCACATGCCTAGTTTATTTCAGCATCTCTCTAGTCAGATATCAAGAGTTTAGGCTTCTAATAAAGAGTTGGTTTTTGGTCTTCCTTATGGGGCACCCAAGGGTCAGCCCAAAACACTAAATGATATTGTTGAGCGATAGAAGAGAATCGAAGAATGTTAGAAAATGTTAGAGATGAAGTATGAGGAACATGAACAGAAGATGAAAGCAATGAGTGATGCACTAGATGAGCAGAAAAAGAACGACCAAAAAGGAGAAAAATTACTGAAATAAACGTGGAAGAACATTTAAATTTTTTGTGGAGGCTCAGATATAAATAACTCAGGATATGATGATGCCCCATCTTGGGTAGATGGTGATGGTCAAGCGAGCCCACTTTAGTAGCCCGACAACTTATGGATCTCAGAGAATCCCTACCTCCTTCTCAGTTCTATTTTGTATTCACTAGGGACAATGCAACATTTTTAGCTGGGGGTGGGTTAGTTTATTTGTGATTGGGCCTGTATATTTATGATTTCATTCTTAGACAATTGGTTGCCCTTGTCGGTCTTGATCTATTTATTTTGGATTGTTGTGCCCTTGACGGGCTTGATCTATTTATTTTGGACTGTTGTGCCCTTGTCGGGCTTGATTTGTTTATGTTGGATTATTGTGCCCTTGCCAGGCTTGATTCATGTGATTATTGGGTAGTTACCCTTGTCAGGCTCGTTTTGTGATTAATGTGAATGTGGATTAGGCATTTTTGTTATTTTTTTCATTTCTAGATTCTTTTTTTTTGTGTGTAGTAGTTTTGAATGACTTTTCCTAATGATAGATTGAGTGACAACTTTGTTAAGGGAAATAGTAGCTTTGTTGGGTGTTGGTATCCTTTGGGGAAGTCTGAGTACCCTATATAGTTTGGGATTGAGTAATCATTGTAATTTTTCCCTTTGGTCAGTTATGGGTTGCTTGGTACTAACACATTTAAACCTTGATATATGATTTCTTGATCTTTGAAAGAATAAAAATGTTTGAAGTCAATATTGTTGTGACTTTTAGACTCAATTTTTGGCTCTTTTATTCACTAGTAGTCTCTTTAGGCTTGAAGTAACTTTTTGAGTTCATTTGTTTCAATTGGGTCTTGGAGATATTTTCTACTTGAATTTTTATGTGCCATGAGTGGTGAGCTTGATTTGCTAGTTATTTTGCATATCTTGAGGTCTAGAACTTGCCCTAAATATGTTTCAAGGCAAAATCCTAGACCACACTTGGCTAGAAAAATGATATTAAGCCTTTCTTGGACCCTTTTTTGCCTTAAATTTGCCTATCCTTGCATATTTTCCCTAAGTAACCCCTTTGACCCTTTAACTATTTATTTGGCAATCATATTAAAAACTTCACCGTGTTCTTCTTAAATTGACCCATCTTTTGACACCTACCTCCTTTATTGCTTTGAAAGTGAAAACATAGGCTAATAACCTATGTTTGGGGGTGATGGTTGGTTAAGTTGTGATGTGGGAATTGCTTGAAAGGTGAAAAGTGATTAAAAAAAGAGAAGAATAAGGGATGAAATCTTTGAAACAAGTGATCTTCCTTGATATTTCTACAAAGAACAAAAAGGAAGAAGGAAAATAAAAAGGTTGTGAATAAAAGGTAGTTAGGTGATGGAATGAAACATGACGAAAAGGGTGGAAGGTTGTAACGATCCATCCCATTGTTATAGAATTTTAAGGCATAAGTACACGATTAGAGTTTTCCCAAGGATGAGAGTTGATAAAAATCTCGAGTTAGGATTGTTTTGATAGAAATTTGGTGTTGCATGGTATTGATAGAAATCTGGTGTTGCATGGCTTGGATAGGATTTGCGTCCCATGGTGTAGAGTTGGGTGATTGTGTGCTCGTTATATGATTGTAGAGGGGCATAGATATCCATAGAAACTTTGGTAATGAAAATAAAATTCGTAGAACTCCTGTTATAGCGGTTGCCATGTCAGGATAAATCTGTGTTGTCAAAAATCGAGGTGTGTGTTGTAACATGAGGGAAATCTGTAAACTTCCCTGAGTTGCTGCCTAAGGGCCATTACAACGGTCAAATCACCACTACAGTGAGCCCACTGACGGTCAGCGGACCGCTGTAGCTGCTGATGAGGAAAACTACAGACTATTGTGATGGGCCACTTCACTGCCATAACGAGATTATTGTAGCAGTAAAGTGATCGCTGCAGTGATCATCCGGCAGATTAAATGCATGATTCCAAAAATTAGACCTTATTTCCCCCCAAATCTAAAGTTTCATACTTAGGCTTGAGAGATGTAATTTTTCCACCAACTTTGGTGATTTTCATCGTTGAGACCGTGAATGATCCAAAGCTTTGAGGAAAGGTAAGGCTCTTTCAGACTAGCTTACATTTGGGTTCTTCGATTGAGGTAAGTTATGGTTTTAATTAGAGTTGAGACTTGATTTAGATTTCATGTGTGCTCATAAACTGAATTTTTGAGGATTGGTCTTCGGATATGCTTGTAGTTTTGGTTTTGGTTGTTGAATGCTTGAATGAATAAACTAAAAGAACAATGAAATTGATTATGTATATTCTGATAATATGAGTACTTGTGATATTGGTGCACTATGGTATTCCTGAGTGATCGTGAACTGAAATATCTTTTTTTATCATTTCATACGGTCGGGTACTATAACGGTATAAGTACTTATATTATTGATATTAGAGAGGGTCGGGTACCACGCTAGTATGGTACATGAATGAAGTTGGTCCCTGCAGGTCATGACTAGATGGGCATAAATAAGTCCCTTATCATGTGTGTATAAATTAGATTTTGATTTTATGAGTTAAAGACTATATTGTGATGAAAATAAGACTAATGAGCTTACTCTTATGAGGTTGAGGTGGACATAGATCCCCATTTTATTATGTTGTTGAATTCGTGATTTCTCTGATAGGGTTGATATTTTGATGGTTGGGTGACTTAGTTGTGAACATTGCTTGGTCTATTTTGAATATACTTGTTGACTGGTTGAGATTACTTGCTATGTGCTGAATGTCCTGTCTACTTTCTATTCAATCTATGAGTATTACATATTTCTAAGTTGAGTCAGCCTATGATACCTATCAGTACATAGTAGTTTGTACTGATACTACCTTGTGCTCTTTCTTTGTTGAATGTAGGCTGTGTGTAACACCCCGGGTGTTTACTGTGTCCTTCGTCCCGTCGTATGCTTACGAGCCTAAATTTGAGAATTTTATTAATATAGCACATGTTAAAAAAATATTTGATTTAAATTAGAATTTGATAAAATGTTATATTTTCATTGTCTTCCAAGATTGTCTTAAATATGTATGATAAATTCTTTATTTACAATTTATTTATGTATTTATTTATTTTATAAGAGTTTTATAATTTATTAATTTTTAATGGAGATAGTAAGTCCAATTAAGTTGATAAATTATTATTTTATGAGGGAGACTTTATTCAAAATAATTTTCTATTAATTAAGATATATTCAAAAAATTATATTTATTTTACTGCGAATCTATGCAATACCCGAATACTTATAAAGCGGAAAAAATAAGTTGTGGGGACACCTCCACTCCTCGTGGCATGGAGGAAGTGTCCAACAAATATTGTTTAAGTGGTGGTATAACATTTACTTGAAACTTGGAAAGTTAATTATTTCTTTATCATGACATTAATCTATTATGTTGGATGTAAATGAACCTTTATTTCTATAAATTGAAGAAACCACCAGATCTTTCTTTTTTGAGTATGAACATAGTTACAGAACGTGTTTTATAGTTAGTTTTGGCTATATGCCTTTATTATATTGATATCTCCTCTTTCCTATTTTTTTTTCTCTCCTTGGGGAGAATGAGATTTTATAATAGCTGAATGAGTCAATCAATTTGGTGATCTAACATTCAAGGTCGTGTCTATTACCATAGTTTTGTTCTACAATTCTAAATATTCTTCTTGTTGGGAAACATTGCACATTTATAACCAGATTAGAGAAACAAATTGTATGTTTTGTTCAAAGAGAATAGACAGACAGAGTTTATGATAGCTTTGGAAGACAAACATTGAGGTATGTTAAGGCTATTCCTTTCTTTTCTTGGCATGATTTCATAAGATTTGTGACTTTCAGGTCTATCGTGCTATCGAAAGAGTCGATTATTAGGTGTCTCTAAATTGTAATTGGTATTATCCTTGTTAAAAACTCATATCCGGGTGATTTTGATTGCATATCGCATTGTGTACTATAACTATAGGACGAATTCTTTAGTGCCATGTAGTAGCACTTAACCTTTTTGGGGTTCTTTACATTTAAATCTTGTCTCTGAGATGATTTATATAATCTGAATATTATACGGAAGTAATTGATCAAAATGAGAACAAGACTTAATATTTTGTGTATTAGATGATAATTTCCATTAGTTATAGTACCTGTACCATTTGGTTCTACTCTTCTGTTAGGAGGTAGTATTTCTAGTCTATTGTTAGTTGGGAAATGAGGAGCTAATATTTTGGCATTGAGAATTTGCAAGTATAATATGCTTTCTAATTAACTGGAGAATATCATTGGAAATTGAATTTACCCTTATGTCATTTGATATTAAAATTACTAGTATATACTGGTAGTGTTAACATGGACCGTAAAATATGTGAATAAATGTAATTGAACCATAGTATAGGAGTATAACCCCAACAATCACTTATTAGTTACCAATACGGGAACAATGTGGCATTGCTTAGGCAATCAGGCTTAGAATAAAGAACCAACTTGATGTGAATTAAGGTTGTGGATATCGTCCTATGTGGTGTCAAAACGGGGAATCGATGGTCGCATAGTTGTTATTGGCGGGGTTCCTATTTAGTGTGAATACATATTTATGCTTTACTTCATGTTTAGATTTCATGGTGGTCTTGTCGACCCGCACGGTAATTCACTTATTTCAGTTATGGACTGCTGCTTAGCCAAATTGTTGTTGTGATATGATTTGCTTATTGGTTGCCTTCATGCATTTTATGCCTTTTGAGGCTAGAGATCGGGGTGTATGCTGACACTATATGTATTTCATTGCATTTCATATGTTTGTGTGATATGACTTTGGTTTATTGTTGTTAGCTGTGTGTGGGACCTATGGAGGCTTAGCTAGTTACTAGTGTTATGGTGGTATAAGAAGCAAGCACAGATAGAATTGGTAGCGAGTTATCGGTAGTAGGTTGTCCTGTGATAGTTATGATGGTTGTATGAGCTGAAATAGGGGCAGGTAAGATTGATGAGGCTACAACTTGTTTGGTATGGATAGTTTTGCATTGTAGAGCATTCATTATCATGTGATCGTGGTGTTCATATGCCGAACTTATAGGGGCTCAGGTAGATTGTTAGTTGATTGACTATTGATACTAGCTTTACCACTTATCGCATTGTAGATTAACACCTAAAAAGGAAGTTCTATGTAAGTAACTTAAACACGTTTTGAAATTATACAGGGTTTAGTAAATATAGCATATATTATTGTGTATAGCTTTGTTTTAAAAAAAAAATATGTTTTAAAAAGCTAACACATAGCTCTACAACTTTTATGTTTATGAAAAAAGCTGGGTTTTCTGTTAAGAACACTAAATAGGGGATGCAATATAGGAAAGGTTCTGCCCAGTTTTCTAATTTCGAAGTCCCCTATGTGCTACTAGTAGTATTTTAATGATATCTTGTTGTGAAAAATATATTTTTTAGTGATTCTGGATTCATTACAACACCAAGACATGTACCTACAACTTTTATGGAGGATATAATACTTGGTTCTTCCGTTTACCTACTCAAAACTAAGTTATAACACTAGACAGTGGGGCTGTCCAGATTTATCGTTTTGAGGATTTAATGTAATTTGCACAAATTAGGCTTACTTTTGATACTAATCATGATTCATATCAAAGTGTGTGAACTACTGGAAATTCAAGAGGTATTTTAATTGTGTGTCAAGGTTGTATATACTCATGTATAAGTTGAGGAACTTGAAATAGTTGTCTGGGTTACGATCTGAACTCTTCAAGCAATGGTTGAATTGTTTATGTGTTAAAAGACTAAGGTTGGTTTATAAACTTGAACATGTGCTCTCGTTACCTGCTGATATATTTGACATATTCATTGTATTGTACTCTCCAATTGTTTATTTGATCATATACTTCTTTTGGTTTGCACGATCACATGTTGCTTTGATTAGATATTACTTTTGTCGTGTTAGGATAATGTGACCTTGTAGAGTCCTAGTTAGTTTAATCATCCAATTTTATGTCCTTACTTGGAATATACATTTATTCCTAATTGGATTCTTCCCACGTGCCTCAACAATCCACATGCTCATGTACCCTTTTATTATTTAGTAAGTATTTTTTTTATAGTCCGAACCTCTTCGTTTGAGGAGTTACATGTATCGATTAGAAATGTACGTCCCACTTGAAATGTCTGAATGTATGTCAAATGTACATTATGCTAAATAGAACTATTTGCTCTCTTCTTATACACCTTAAGGGACTATTTTTACATGTCATAATGTCCTTACTTGTCACATGTCTTCAGGACTTATTTGTGTATATTCTTATGCCCAGTAAAGTTCATCGAGTCACATAAGTTCTTAAGTATCACATTGATGTCATATTTGTTCCCTACGTCATTGTTACTGCCTTCAAGTATATTGTTCACATGTCTATAGTTCCAAAAGCTTAATAATGTTTTATCCACCAAAAGAAAAATCTCAAAGATTAAAGAAATGATGTAACGAGAATCTGTATATTCTTGGGTGGTATCCAGGGGTGAAAAGAAAGCCCAGCATGGGTCGATCTCGATTTGTGTATTTATGAGGACCGTATCCCAGGGGTTAAAATGCCTAGCATGGGTCATCCTCTTTTACCACTGATCAGCGTATCATATGCTAAAAAGTTTATAAAGCAAAGAAGAATAAAGTAAAGTAAAGAATGTAATGTACATGATTCTACAAGTATAAGTAAAGGTGGTCTTCTATCCTTATCTATACAGTTATACATTAATACCTGACTTCATTTGAGCTCTTGATTAACATATAGTCACTTTATGCCTTATATACTCAATACATTCTTTCATACTGATGTCCCTATTTTTTGGGGGCACTGCATTCATGCCTGCAGGTTATTAGGTGGAAAATGGTCCCTACTGCATATGATCGAGTTCAGGTGATGGTTGGTATGCTCCGTTCTTTCTCGGAGTTGCTGAGTCTAGAGTCTACTTTGGCTTTATATAGTTAATGGGTATTTCAGGGCCTGTCCCGACTAGTGATTAGCGAATTCTCATCCTAGAGGCTTGTAGACAAATATTGTGGGTCTGGATATCAGTTACAACCCAATTGTCCTTGTATTATACTTTTTTGTATTTGAGTTTAGCTCTATTGTATTTCTTTTGATTCAGTTTGGCCTTGACGACCCACTAGTGTTGTTTGATTTTGTTGTAGTCAATTTGCTCAGTCAAGTTTGGCACTAGGTTCCAGTCGCGCCTCCCCAATTTTGGGGCATGACACTGTGTTTCAGAGACTCCAATGTAACCTCATCTTTGACGATTGATAGTTGATTTTGATCAAAGGGTGAGCACTCCATCTTCAGGCTGCCATAGATCATCACATTAGTTCTTGTCATTCCTTCAGATAATAAGACGATTCTTCATTATTCTATTAGTTTTGGATATTTTCTTAGGCATGGTTTGTTTTAGAGTTCTTATACGATGATTTTCGGGGTTTGTAATAAGTAGTTTGATTAATTCTGCATTATTAATTTTTTTTTTTTGAGATATTATTTGATTGAATTTGATATTTGACTATAATTCTATCTTTAAAATAGCTATCTGTTTGGGTTAAGGTTTGGGTTAGATGATTCTCTCACCATAAGGTTAATGTGGGTGTAACTCACTGCTAATTGGGTCGTAAAAAAGTTGGTATCAGAGCTCTAGGTTCATCGATCTAGTTATACAAGTACATATCTACTAGAGTCTTGTGAAATGGTACGGAGAGGCCTGTACTATTCTTCGAGAGGCTACAAGACACTATGAAACTTTACCTTCTTCTTTCTCTCATGCTATTACTTGATTCCAATTGTTATTTCGTGATCTAAATTGGTACTTGATTTCATTCATTTTTTTCTAGCAGATGGTGAGAACACGTACAGGAGAAGCGAGAGCGGAAGCACCCAAACTGGCTGTTGGGGCCGCAGTTCATGGTAGAGGTAGTGCGAGAGGTAGAGGCAGAGGAAGAGGCCATGGAGTAGCATCCGCCTGGGATAAAGCTGAAGAAGCCACCAAACCATTTAGAGAAAGATTGGAATCTCCTACCCTACTTGAGGATATTCCTGAGTAAGCAGATGATGAGGCGGTACTAGTTCAGGCTGGGGGAGAACCAGTTCAGGGAGGTACGGCTCCGATTCAGATGTATTATGATATGATTCAACAGGTTTTAAGTTTCTTAAGTAGGTTGGATGGGAATGGGGCTACACTCATAGCTCCTATAGTTCAGCATATGAGAGTGTAACATGCTGCTATTGTGGCTTCTAGAATGGATAAGGTGTCAGAGATGGGTGTCTTCCCACGACAGGTAGTGGGTCTTGTGATGAGATGAGCATGATTTGTTTTCTAAGTTTGTTAAGATAAAGCCTCCAGTCTTGCATGGTTTGGAATCAGAAGATGCTTATGAGTTTATCATCTACTTCCATGAGAGATTTCACAAGATGGGATTAGTGGAGAGATATGGGGTTAATTTCATGACCTTTCAGCTTCAAGGAGATGCAAAGATATAGTGGAAGGCTTATGTGGAGTGTAGGGCTACTGGATCTCCTCCACTATCATGGTATTAGTTTTATTTGGTCTTTCTTGAGAAGTATGTCCTACATACTTTAAGGGATAAAATGAGAGATGAGTTTACCAGTATCAAGTAGGGGAGTTCATTAGTTGTAGCCTATGAGGCTAGATTTCACTCACTCTCTCGCTATTATTTGCAGTTGCTACATACTGAGGAATGGATTCACTATTTCATTAAGGGTTTGAACACGTCTTTAGATTCCAGCCCATCAAATAGTATTCTCGGGTAAGTCTTTTCACGATGAGTGTTGAAAGTGTAAGATAGGAAGCATATGCCAAGACAGCGGGAAAGAAAGCCTGAGATAGGCAATTTCAGTGGCTCTTATTCTAGGGGTTTGAGTTTACAGGGGTACTTGGCACGCCCCATTCAATTCGTGATGCAGGTGTCGGCTGGAGGTTCGTCAACGGCTAGTCAGCCTAGTTTAGACTTTGGTGGTTATCTTACTTCATCCGCACCAACTCAGCGACCCACCTTGGACTGTGTTTGCTATGAGTGTGGTGAGGTGAGGCATATTCATAGGGTTTTTCTGAGATACAGTAAGTCTTGTCAGTCTGGCCAGCATCATAATCTCCGAACTTCAGTTCTAGTAGGCAGGAGAGGAGTTGGTAATGGTTGAGGTCATCTACAGGGTAGGCATGGTGGTCACCAGGCAGGTAGTGGTGGAAACCAGCCTAACCGAGGTCGGTAGAACACAGATTGAGATGGTACTCAACCCGATAAGGGTGGCACACAGGCAGGCGATAGGGCTTATTTTTATGCTTTTCTAGGTAGGCACGAGGTAGAGGCATCAAATGTAGTTATCACAGGTATTATTCTTGTCTGTGATCGGATGGCTAGTGTATTGCTTGATCTTGGTTCTACTTTCTTGAATGTATCTGCTGGTTTTACTGTGGGGTTGGACATGGTATGCGATTTTTTTATGCTCCTATTCACGTGTCTACCACAGTTGGTGATTTTATTATTGTTGATAGGGTATATCACTTTTGTTTTGTTATGATTTTGGGATATCCAACTTGGGAAAATTTGATGATATTGGACATAGTGGATTTTGACATTATTTTGGGGATGAGTTGGTTATCTCTATACCATGCTATTCTAGAATGTCATGCTAAGATTGTAACTATGGATATGCCAGGGATCGATAGACTCGAGTAGGAGGGTGATTATAGTCCTGCTCCTATGAAACTTATCTCCTTTATTTGTGCCAAGAGGTTAATTAGGAGGGGTGTTTGGCATTCTTAGCCCATCTTTGGGATACTAGTGTAAAGTCCACCTATTGAGTCAGTTCCTTTGGCGTGTAAGTTCCTAGAGGTATTTCTTACTAACTTGCCTAGTATAAGACCAGATCGCGACATTGATTTCTGTATAGACTTAGAGCCGGACACTTATCCTATCTCATTTTCCCCTTATAAGATGGCTCTAGCTAAGCTAAGGGGGTTTGAGGCTCAGTTACAGGAGTTACTTAGTAAGGGATTTATTCATCTGAGTGCCTCCTCATGGAGGTGCTCCAGTGTTGTTTGTTAAGAAGAAGGATAGTAGTTTATATATGTACATAGACTAGCGACAGTTGAATAAGGTTATGGTTCATAACAAGTACCCTTTACCCTTATAGATGATTTGTTTGACCAAATACAGGGTGCTTCAGTATTTTTCTAGATAGATTTGAGGTTGGGGTATCATTAATTAATGATCCAGGCTGAAGACATTCCTAAGACTGCATTCCAGGCCTAGTATGGGCACTTTGAGTTCTTAGTGATGTCATTCGGGCTGAATAACGTCCCAGATGCTTTCATGGGTTCAATGAATATGGTATTTTAGCCCTACTTGGATTCCTTCATGATTGTCTTTATTGATGATATCCTAGTTTACTTTAAGAGTAGAGAGGAGCATTAGAAGAATTATCCTACTCATAATTTTGAGTTGGCTGCAGTGGTCTTTGCACTTAAAATATGGAGGCATTACTTATATGGGGTTCATTGTGAAGTGTTCATTGACCACTAAAGTATGCAATATATCTTCAGGATTTGGATTTGATACATCGCAAGTGGATGGAGTTACTGAAAGATTATGATGTCACTATTTTGTAACATCCGGGTAAGGATACTGTGGAAGCCAATGCTCTAAGTAGAAAGACTGAAAGCATGGGTAGTTTGGCTTGTTTGGAGGTTTCTAGACATGTGTTGGCTATTGGATAGGAAGGTTCAGTCTCTAGCTAATAACTTCATGCGACTTGAGGTATCTGAGAGAGGTGGATTGCTAGCTAGTGTAGAGGCAAGGTCTATATTTCTTGATCAAATCAAGGCTAGGTAATTTAAGGATGCAAAATTAAGATTCATGACAAGGTTTTGCAAGGTGAGGCCAAAGAGGCCATTCTTGATGGTGAGGGTGTTTTGAAGATCAAGGGGCGGGTTTGTGTGCCCTATTTTGATGATTTTATTCTTACTATTCTTGCTGAGGTTCATAGTTTGAAATACTCTATACATCCTTATGAGACCAAGATGTAACGTGATTTGAGGCAACACTATTGGGTTGAATGAAGCAAGACATAGTTAATTTTGTGGCTAAGTGTTAGAATTTCCAGCAGGTGAAGTATGAACATCAGAAGCCAAGTGGTACTCTTCAGAGGATGCCCATTCCTGAATGAAAGTGGGAGAGAATAACAATGAACTTTGTTGTTGGTCTTCCCAAGATTTTGGGAAAGTACGATTCTTAATGGATTATTGTGGATAGGCTGACTAAGACTGCACATTTCATTCTGGTGCAGACATTGTACAATGTAGAGAAGTTGGACAAGGTTTATCTCAAGGAAATTGTTCAGTTCCCATTTTTATTATTTTGGATTGAGGTACTCAGTTTACCTCTAACTTTTCGGAGAAGTTACATGAAGAATTGGGTACTAGGTTGGATCTTAGTACAACTTTGCATCCTCAGACCGATGGGCATTCTGAGAGGATAATTTAGGTGTTAGAGGATATGCTCGTATGTGTGTTATGGATTTCAGAGGTTGCTGGGATTAGTTTCTACCTTTGACTAAATTTGCATACAATAATAGTCACCATTCGAGCATTGACATGGCGCCATTTGAGGCTTTGTTTAGGAGGAGGTATAAATCTCCCATTAGGTGGTTTGATGTCATTAATGCGAGATCATGGGATACTCATCTTTTGAGTGACTTATTGGTGAAAGTGAAGTTCATCTAAGAGAAGATTATAATGGGTCAAAGCAAGCAAAAAGAGTATGCAGATCAAAAAGTGAGGGATATGCACTTTATTAAAGGTGAGCAAGTGTTGCTCAAGGTTTCATCCATGAAGGGTGTCATACATTTTGGAAAGCGAGGTAAGCTTAGTCCAAGATATAGTGGACCATTTGACATTCTCAAGCATATGGGGATGGTGGCCTATAGATTGGACTCGCCTTCGAGTTTGTTGGGAGTTCACCCTATGTTTTATGTTTCTATGTTGAAGAAGTTTTATGTTGATGATAATTACATCAATCGTTGGGATTCAGTCCTGTTAGGTGAAAACCTATCTTATGAAGAAGAACCTATGACTATTCTTAATAGAGATATCCATAAGTTAAGGACTAAGAAGATTGCATCCGTGATGGTCCAGTGGAAGAACCGTCCTGTTGAGGAGGCCACTTGGGAGATTAAAACGGACATGCGTAGTAGCTACCCACAACTTTTTGCTAATTCAAATAACTCACTTTCCCCTTTTCATTCTTGTTACTGCTCGGGAAAGAACGATTGTTTAATTAGTATATGATGTAATGACCCATCCCATTGTTATAGCATTGTTAGGGCATACGTACCTGATTAGAATTTTCCCTAGGATGAGAGTTGATAAAAATATCGAGCTATGGTGGTTTCTGATAAAAAATTAGTGTTGTAGTGTTTGGAGAGGATTTATGTCCCTTGGTGTAGCATTGGGTAATTGTGTGCTCAATATATATGATAGTCGAGGGGAATATCTATCCATAGAAACTTGTGAAACAAAAATAAAATTCGTAGAACTCCGATTATAGCAGTTGCCGCATTAGAATAAATTTGTGTTTTCAAAAATCTAGGTGTGTGATGTAAAATTGGAGAAATTTGGAAGCTCTCTCGAGCTACTGCCTAAGACCCACTGCAGCGGTTAAATCACCACCATAGTGAGCCTGCTATGATGGTCAACCGATCACTATAGCGACTAGTAAGAAAAGCTACAATTTGCTATGGTGGGCCACTTGGTTTCCATTACGGGACTCTTGTAAAGGTAAAGTGACCGCTAGAGCGGTCATCGGGCAGATTAAATGACTGATTCCAAAAATCAGACCTTATTTCCCTTAAAATCAAAAGATTCATGCTTAGGCTTGAGAGAGGTTATTTTTTCTCTAACTTGGGTAATTTCATTATTGAAACCATGAATGATCCGAAGCTTTGAGGAGTGGCAAGACTCTTGTGGAATAAATTACATTTGGGTTCTTCGATTGAGGTAGGATTCAGTTTTCATTGGAGTTGAAACTTGATTTAGATTTCATGTGTGCTCCTAAATTAATGTTTGAGGATTGGTCTTCGGACATGCTTGTAGTTGTGGTTTTGGTTGTTAAACGCTTGAATGAATAAGCTAAAAGAACAATGAAATTGATTATGTGTATTGTGATAGTATGCATACTTGTGATCCTGGTGCACTGTGGTATATCCTGAATGATAGTGAACTAAAATATCTATTGTTATCATTTCGGAGGGTTGGATACCGCATCGGTACATATACGTATATTATTGATATTATGATGGGTCGGGTACCACGCTGGTACGTCATATAGAAGAAGTTGTTCCCCTACATGTCATGACTAGATGGGCATAATAAGTCCCTTAGCATATGTATATAAATTAGAGTTTGATTTCTTGAGTTATAGACTATATTATAATGAAAATGAGACTAATGATCTTACTCTTATGAGGTTGAGGTGTACATAGATCCCCATTTTGTTGTTTTGTGGAATTTGTGATTTCTCTGATAGGGTTGATATTCCTGATGGTTGGGTGACTTAGTTGTGAACATTGTTTGGTCTATTGTGAATAAACTTGTTGACTGATTGAGATTACTGCTATGTGCTGAATGTCCTTCCTACTTACTATTTGATTTATGAGTATTACATTATTCTAAGTTGAGTCAGCCTATAATACCTACCAGTACATAGTGGTTTGTACTGATACTACCATGTGCTCTTCCTTTGTTGAGTGCAGCTTGTGCTCCAAAATTTTTGGTATGACCTCATCTCTAGCATTTGACAGTTGATTTCGATACAAAGGTGAGCACTCCATCCTCAGGCTGCCATCGATCATCACATTAGTTCTTGTCTTACCTTCGGATAATGAGACGATTCTTTATTATTCTATTAGTTTTTAGAGTTTTTAGACTAATTCCACATAATTATTTTATTTGGTTTTGAAATATTATTCGATTGAGTTTGAGATTTGATTATAATTCTGTCTTTAAATTGGCTAAGTATTTGGGTTAAAGTTTGGGTTAGATGGTTCTCCTATCGGAGTGTTGGTATGGGTGCCACTCATGGCTAATTGGGTCGTGACAAAAGTTGTAAAGGCAGTGTGCTTATAGTTGTAGTGTGTAGTGCTTAGGGAGATTTTGAGTCACTATTTCCAAATCATGTCCCTACTTTAATCAAAAGCCTACATTACAACCCTTAAGTCCTAGTTGATTTTAAGTCAAGTATGTCTACATTATTAGCGAAGTACATGTAGGGCAAGCCTATAGTATTACTGAATGCATTTGAACTTCTTTGTGAGAGTGATAGTTAATTCTTTTCATTCTATAACCCAATTGTGTGTTGTATTACATTTTAGGTAGGGATAGCAATGGGGCGGGTGGGTTTTGAGCTATCCGGGGCGAATGCATGGCAGGGAGGGGCGGGTTGAAACATTTATTTTAAAAGTTAATGTGGGGCGGGGCGGGTTGCTGGTCTATGCGGGTTTAAACAAGATTAATGCTAAAAAAATATGAGTCTAATTCTATAAATGAATTATTAACATCGAGTCTACCATAGTATATATAATAATTACGTATTTGCATATATTTTCAATTATTTTTTATTTTCATCTGTTTATTTTTATTTCTTCGAAGTATTTTTTTTTTGAGACCCGAAGCAGTATATATTTCTTATACTAATCATGTATCTTTCATCCACCAAACAAAAGTTGTTGAGTTAGGCGTAGATTAATGTTTACTATTTTTATTTTGGAGTTATCATTTCATTGCTCTACTTTAGTTTATTCCTAGATCAGAAAAACAAAAACGTAAAAGGGCTTTCTTTTCACTGTTTGCTCCTTTAAAACCCCCAAAACAATAAGTATGGACATGTACACTTCTAATCCCTAAGATATAATATCATTTTAGTTGGTGAGGAAGTATGTTATACCTAAAATGACATATTGAAGTAAACATAAAAACATGCAGTAAGGTATAAATATATAGTAGCTATAGGTTTTGACCGCTGTGAATTGTATAAAAAAGGTAAATTATGTGAGGTGGGGTGGGGAGGGTTCATGCGGGGCGAGGCAGGACGGGGCGAAATCTATGAGGGTTTGCCCCGCCCTCGCCCCATTGCCATCATTAATTTTAGAAGTATATGGTACTCTCTTTATTATGGGGGCACATGATAATTTGAGTGTGAATTTATTCCATTTTCCAATTGAGGGGAATGAACAAAAGAACGTTGCTTTGTGACAAAGAGGAAAATTTTGAAGCTTTAGTGTCATGACTTGATTGCTACTTTGATTTATTTGGCGTTTGAGCACTTGACAAGATTTTTTTTTTGAGAAGTGTTGGTGATTCGTATGTCTTGAGTTAATTATTGGTATCAATCAAAGTCATGTGTTGTGCTTAAAAAGATTATTCTTTCACTTGGTCTGATATTGGTGTACTATTGAGTTGTGCTCCTTGAAGAGAAGTGAATGATTTGAATTGATTAAGGACAAATAATAGTTTAAGTGTGGGAGTGTTGATAAGTTGGCTTTTTACCAACTTATCTTGTCATCAATCTTAAATTGTTGCTATGTTTATTTAAGAAAAAGTGCATTTATTATGGTTTATTTCCAATTTTGTTGGTTTAGATGATCTAGAAGTGATTGGGAAGAAATCAAGTGGAAAACAAAAAGATTCTTGATTTTTTGGTGAATTAGCGCTATTGGCGCTCAACCAGTGCTATCAGCACTGAAGGAAAGCTGGTCAATAGGTCAACACTTAGGGCATTGTTGGCGCTTTTCCAGCACTATTAGCACAAAAGAAGTAGTCAATATTGAGCACTATTAGCGTTCCACCAACGATGTTAGCGCTAAGCAGTGGCAGGTATCTAGGCAAATTTGGAAATTTGTATTTTTACTTCAAAATCCACACAAAACTCATTCCAGCACTCTTGTGACACATCTTTGGCTATTTTCTCAATCTTAGAGGCTAGGGTTCTTCAACCAACACCCTTGGAATTGAAGACTGAAAGCACTTAATTGAGAATTTCTTTAATTCCTTGTTTTGTAGAGATTCTATATTTTGCTTTTGTATTAATTGAATACTTGTATGTTATTAAGTTGTTTTGTGTCTATCTAATTAATCTCATGCTTTAATTACTTTCTAGAGGGAGTGATCAACCCTAGGACTTTCCCATTTATGTCAATTGACTCGAGAGAGGAAATTGAGGTTGGAAAAGGTTAATTAACACGATTTGACGCTTTAACCCTCATCTAATGGATACGATACAAAGATAGTAGAATCCTAGTGTAGCCTAGAATTAAAATGCCCTTTTTTGTCACTTAGCTGGGTTTGAGAAAAACTTGCTAAGAAATATTCGCTTTTGGTCGAAAGAAGTTAGCAGACAATTGAGATTCCAAGGCTAATTTCTTGACCCATGATTAATTAGTAGCAATTAATTACTTGCAATGGATCATTTGATATAAATTGATCCCCCATTACCAATTCCCTTGTCTTCCCTCGCTTGTGAAGGTTATTGATCACTTCTATCCATTTTAGTTACTTCTATCTCTGTGTATTTCTTCTTATATCAAACCCCCCCTAAAAATACTTATATCAATTGTTTGGATTCGAGTGGGTGGAACATAATTCCTTATTTTCTCAATCGCCCTTTACATTGTCCCTTGCGGGATTGACTCCAACTCTTTAGTAGGGTAAATTTATTGCAAACAAGCGTTTACATCTCTTTTGAGTGGTGCATTTGGATTTTATCATCTTGGAAACCCTATCGATAAAGTGATCATGTTGTTCTTCATTACCTTTGATGTATGACTTTGCTAGCTCGACCTAGGGGTATGGAGAATTATTGCATGCCTTCACGCGCTAGTCACCTCAATTGTCGAGGAATTTTCCCTAGCTTATCTTCTCCTTCTTTATTCCCCTTGAACGGTTCGATGAGGTATGGTTCAATTATTTGGCCACGATAGGAGGTATCTCCTGGGCAGTTTGGATGATCCCAAAGACCGAGGTTGGGCCAATTTTTTGTTGTCATGGTCCTCAAAGACCTTTCCATGTTATTCATCCTACGTCCTGGAATTCTTGTCGGAAGTAACTCTAGCCTAGACTCCCTTTTTACTACATTATTCTCTACTAATTACCATTGATATCTTATCATAGATGAACTTTGTGTAGCTTCTTGATGGAATCCTCCAGCAGGGATTTCCTTTCTTTATCTGGTTGGAAAATTCCACTCATAGGTTGAGAAGATTTTGAACGCCTCTACAATTGCAAGTTGTTCTTGGGCACATTTATTCAATTGCTCTAGCTGGAGAGCCAAGTACCATGGTATTTTCAATGCCTTTCCTTAGCTACTATCTTTTGGATCCATTTTCCTTAGAACCTCTTCTTTGTAGGACTAAGATCTGGTTCGATGGTTCTATCACCCTAGATTGTTGCTCTCAATCTAGTAAGTCGAGACCCTTGTGGACAACTCCACACCCTTGTAGATGTCACAATAGATCATTCCCTTAAGGTTGAGCTTCAACCTTTTAAAGAAATAAAATGGAAAATACTAGGTCCATCAGAGAGCAAATTTGCTCTGAAGGCCCTTTCCTCAGACAAAGGCTCCGAGGGGTCTAGAGGCACGTCATGAATCCAGAGAGGGGATGCCCCAATGATGACTTTCTATAAGGTCACACGTTTGTTCCAGGAGAGGGAAAGTGGTGAGAGAGCTGATTGTGAAGCTTAGACCCTTATGACGCCCGCTGAGGCATTGCCCTATCCCGTTCATAGTTCTAACAAGTTGTTATTCCTCTATCCTCTTAGGACTCCTAGTTGGTCGCTGAACTCTAAAACCTGTTGGCTCATTGCCTTTATCCCTCAATGTTTTTTGTAGGTCCTGGTACCACAATTGGCTCTTTTATTATTTGAAATGGAGCCCGACACAATATCAGTCAGTAATACTACAAATTCCTAATGAAGTTAGCTTTACGTCAAGGCTGGTAGGTGTAGCTAACTACTTTAATACCATTGCATCTGCCAAAGATCATTGTAATATAGACGTAGTATCTTCACATTCTCTCATTGAAGATTGTGCTCATGCTACTGCTAGGATAAGTAGTTTATACACCCTGGGCCTCTTTCTTTATATATATATATATATATATTTTCCTTCAATAGATCTTAAAAGAGAGAAAATATTCTTTCAAAGTGAACTTGTCTTGAGATGACTTTGGCCACTGTTCAAGACCATTGTGTCCTAGTTTAGGCCTTTACCCAGCGAGTTTCTGAAGAATTGAAAGATACTTGGTTTTAATACCGTTCAGATATAATTTATACCTGTTGTGATATTGTTTGAAATTGGAAGATGAACCGGTAAAGGTTGATCTCATGGAATTGGTGGATTTTAGAGAGTATAAGTGTGGGGACATATAATAAGGGTGGTATAACACTGTGGGGGATATAACACTGATTTGGGATAAGGCTGGCGATACCTAGATATTGGTTATTATTTGAGTGCACTAGATACCGGTTGTGATTTGATACATAGACAGAGCTCGTCCCTTGCAGGTTTTAGCTTGTGGGAAACCATAAGACCTATATCATGTGTGTACATGGTACTGGTGAGTTCGACGGTTCCTTAATTGGATTGGGATATGATATTGTTGATATATTGGGTTCCTTGAGTGAACCGGTTGATATTATTGTTGTTATTTAGATCCATGAGTGGTCCGGGATATTGGTATACTTGAATTGTATAAATAATTGTTAAACTCTATTGAAAGGAGTAATTATGGTAAGATTGAGTTTATTGTTGTTAGCCGTAGTATTGACTTGGTGGATTTCCTGTATTGTCATGAACTTGTTCGAATTGTGTGATAATGTTGAGAAAGACTAAGTGAAAAAATAAATGCTAAGTGTTTCATGGTTGTACTTGTTTACAAAGTGTTAGTTATGTGTAGATATATATTATTTCGAGTTGGCCGACTACCCTACGAGTACATAGTGGATTTGAACTGATACTACATGTACTCTTCTTCTTGTTGAGTTCAGAGCATCTTCTAACACTTCGTCGATACCTCATCTTTAGCAAGTGATTGTTCTGACTCAAGGATGAGCTACATCTTTTGAGAAACCATGAGTCATCTTATTATAGTTCTTGTCCGTTTGTTTCAGACATGTACATTTCTACTATTTTAGTTTTTCGAGTTGTACCCGTAGTTTGACATTGTTAGATGTTTTGGTAGAATGACTTTCAATTCTTGGGGTTATTTTAGACATTTAGTATTTTTCTGCATTTGTTGAATTATTAGAATATTTGAGATATTTGGTTGATTAATAGAATTGTTGCTTCCCTGTTTAAAATCTATCAAGTATTGGTGTTGGGTTTTTAGGGTTAAATAGTTCTTTCACCGGAGGGATAGTGTGGGTGCGTCTCATGATGGGTTTGGATCATGACAATGTTGGTATCAGAGCCCTAGGTTCATTGTTCTTGTTGTACCAAAATGAGTCCAGCAGAGTCTTGCGGAATGGTGCAAATATGTATGTACTTTTCTTCAAAGGGATATAGGACTTTAGGAAATTATTACTTTCTTTTTTCTTTCGTGCTATAACTTGATTCCAATTGGTATCTGGAGATCCAAATTGGTATCTGACCACTTCACTCTTTTGTCTGTAGATGGTGAATAATAGAGCCAACAAAGCCAGTGTGTATCTCACCCACCAGCAGTTCCAACTACAAAACCAACTATCTGAGGCAAAAGAAGTGGTAGGGGAAGGGGGAGAGGTAGAGCAATACCCGCCAAGGGTGGAGCTCGGGCTCCAGCTAATTTGGCCCGACAAAGATTTGAGATACCTCCCCCACCCTAGGATTAGAATGATAAGGTTGTGAGAGAGAAAGTTTTGGACCATGAGGAGGTGGTACTAGTTCCAATAGGTGCAGCTCATAGGTGCAACTCTTCCACCGATGTCGTTTGAGGTAATTCAGCAGGTACTTGCTTTTCTGAGTAGGCTGGAAGGTATAAGAGCCACGCCTATAGCACCTGCTTATCAGTTTCCAGGGGTGTAACCTGCTGCTACTTTTGTTTCTAGGATGGATGAGGTCTCAGGGATGGAGTTTTTCCCTCGTACGGTGTTAGGTTTTGTCATGACTGAGACTGAGCATGATATGTTGACTATGTTTCTGAAGATTAAACCTCCCACCTTTGTTGGTTCTGAGTCAGAGGATGCGTTCAAGTTTATAGTTGATTGTTATGAGAGGCTGCATAAAATAGGTATTGTGGAGCAGTATGTTGTTGAATTTTTAACCTTACAACTGCAGGGTAATGCAAAGTAGTGGTATAGGGCTTATGTAGAATGTTGGTCTCTAACATTACCTCCATTGACATGAACTCAGTTTCATTTTCTGATCTTGGAGAAGTATGTACCCCGCACTCTTCATGATCGTAAGAAAGATGAGTTTTTGCCCTGAGCAGGGCAGTATGTCTGTTGCAGCCTATGTGGCTAAGTTTCACTCTTTGTCCCAATGTGCTACTTAGTTCCTTGGTACTAAGGAGAAGAGGATCCGCCTCTTTGTGAAAGGGTTTTTTGGATGTACAGATGAATTTTGTTAGAAAGACTTCTAATGATTTTGTTTGTTATGTGAAAAAGGTAGAAGGAGTCAAATAGTTTGGCTAGGCCAAGGCATTAGCAAAGAAATCCCAGAATGCATGTAACTTCAGTGGCTATAGACATCAGGCTTATCTAGTTCTCCTTATAATGTCAGCTTTGCTAACATCTATAAGGGGCCATCAGGGACCACTCAGCAGTCTTCTATCATGAGAAGCTAAGGGACTTCGTATTCCTCTACTAGCAGGCCCTCGCTAGATCGAGCTTGCTTTACTTATGGTGGTGTTGGGCACTTTAGAAGGGAATATCCTAATGGTAAGCAGACCAGTTCATAGGGTCAGCAACAATCTAGAGCTATGGTTCCATCTAGTAGAAGTGAAGGTGGTAATGGTAAAGGTTATCCATAGGGTGGGCGTGGTAATCATAAGGGTTGTCATGGTGGAAGTTGAGGTGGTGGTAATACAAGGAGAGGTGGAAAATAACCTACTAGAGAGGTTTCTCAGATTGATAATAGAGCTCATTGCTATGCCTTTTCAGGCAAGTCTGAGGCAGAGTCTTTAGATGTCATCATTACAGGTACTATTCTAGTTAGCAATTGGATAACTATGGTCTTGTTTGATCTAGTTTCCACTTATTCTTATGTATCTGTTAGATTTTTCTTGGGTTTAGACATAGTTTGTGATATGCTTGACTCACCTGTATATGTATTTACTCCGGTTGGAGACTCTGTGATAGTGACTTAAGTGTATCATGCCTGCTCTTTTATGTTTATGGGTTTTCAAACTTGGGTAGATTTGGTGATTTTGGATATGCTTGATTTTGATATCATCTTGAGAATGACTTGGTTTTGCCCATATCATGTTATTCTGAACTATAATGCTAAAACTGTGACCTTAGAAATGCCTGGGATGGATAAGTTAGAATGGGAAGGTGTGTATAAGTCTGGACCCGTGAAAATAATTTCCTTTATTCGAGCTAAGGAGCTAGTGGGAAGGGGTGTTCGACCTTTTTGGGACATATTTGGAATGTTGGTGCAGAAGTCCCTTCTATTGAGTCATTTCTTGTAGTGTTATATTTTTAGGAAGTGTATCCCATCGACTTGCCAGGCATGCCTTTGGATCGGGACATTGACTTTTACATTGATTTAGAGCCGGGCACTCACCCAATCTCTATCCCCCCCTATCACATGGCTCTAGCTGAGTTGAGAGAGCTCAAGACTCAGTTGTAAAAGTTACTTTATTAGGGATTCATTTGTCCTAGTGCTTCGCCTTAGGGTGCTCTAGTGTTGTTCGTTAAGAAAAAGGATAGTAGCATGAGAATGTGTATAGACTACGGGAAGTTGAATAAGGTTACCATTAGGAATAAGTACCCTTTGCCCCGAATAAATGATCTTTTTGACCAGCTGTAGGGTGCTTCAGTTTTCTTCAAGATAGGCTTGAGGTCAGAGTATCTTAGTGTTGTCCTTTAGGATAACCAATGCGCCGGCAACACTCATGAGTTTGATGAATGGTGCTTTCAAGTCTTTCTTTGATTTGTTTATGATTTTTTTTGTTGATGACATTTTGGTTACTCCAAAAGTAGGGAGGAACATACAGGTCATCTTCCTATAATCTTGGGGATTTTGAAGAAGAAGTAGCTTTATGCTAAGTTCTTAAATGAGAGTTTTAGATGTCTTCTGTGGCCTTTTTGGGGCATGTGGTTTCTGAGAAGGGGGTGATGGTAGATCACCAAATGATTGAGCTTGTCAAGAGTTGGGTTCGGCCTAGCTTTGTGACTGAAGTTTGAAGTTTTGTGGGTCTTTCTAGCTATTATCACAGGTTTGTCAAAAAATTTGCCTCTATCGCTACTCATTTGACAATACTGACACAGAAGGATGTACCATTTGTTTGGTCTAACAAGTGCAAAGAGAGCTTTCAAAGGCTCAAGTCTCTTTTGACCACAACTCCCATCCTTTCTTTGCCAGTTGAAAGTAAGGATTTTATTGTGTTTTATTATGCTTTATGCTCTTATCTGAGTGTTGTGTTGATGAAGGACAAGAATGTGATTGCCTATGCTTCAAGGCAATTGAAACATCATGAGAAGAACTACCCAACTTATTATTTAGAGTTGGTAGCAATGGTTTTTGCACTTAAGATATGGAGACATTATCTGTATGGTGTTAAGTGTGAGGTGTTCACAGACTATCATAGTTTACAACATGTTTTCACTCAAAAGAACTTGAATTTGATGCAAAAATGATGGATGGAATTGTTGAAAGATTATATTGTGACATCCAATACCATCTGAGAAAGGCCAATGTGGTGGCAGACGCATTGAGCAAAAATCTGTAAGTATAGCAGTTTGGCTTGTTTGAGAGTGTCAAGGTGACCTTTGGCTAGAGATGTCCTTACTCTAGCGATATAATTTATGCAATTTAGAGTGCCAAAAAGGGGTGGAGTGTTGGCTATGTGGAGGTAAAGTCAACTTCCCTTGATCAAATCAAGGCTAAGCAATTTGAGGATGCAAAGTTGAACAAGATTCAGAACAAAATGGTGTGTGGTGAAGCTCAAGATGCCACACCGGATGCCTATGGAGTGTTGAGAGTGAGAAGTTGCGTGTGTGTGCCCCATAATGGTGATGTGATTCTAAGTTTGTTTGCAGAAGTTCATTGTTCCTGATATTATATACATCTTGGTTCAACGAAGATGTACCGTGACTTAAAACAACTCTATTAGTGGCCCCAAATGAAGAAAGATATAGTAGAGTATGTGGCTAATTGTCATAACTGTCAGCAGGTGAATTATGAACATTAAAGGCCTGCTAGTTTGCTTAAGAGAATACCCATTCCTGAGTGGAAGTGGAAGAGGATAGCTATGGATTTCGTGGTAGGTCTTCCTAAAACCTTGGGGCAGTATGACTTGATTTGGGTAATAGTGGACAGTCTAGCCAAGTCTGTTCATTTTATTTTGGTTAAGGTGAATTACAATCCGGAGCTATTAGACAAGATTTATGTCAAAAAAGTGTTGAGATTTCATGGGGTGCCTATATCCATCATATCTTATAGAGGTATGTAGTTTAGCTCTAAATTTTGGCATAAGTTGCATGAGGAGTTAGGCACCAAGCTTGATCTTAGTACTGCATTTTATTCCTCAAACTGATGGGCAGTCTGAGAGGACTATTTAGGTGCTAGAGGATAAACTATGGGCATGTGTGGCTGATTTTGGAGGTCATTGGGATAAATTTCTACCATTGTTTGAGTTCTCATACAACAACAATTATCATTCTAGTATCTATATGGCTCAATTTGACGTACTATATGGGAGGAGGTGTATATCACCCATAAGTTGGTTTGAGGTTAACGATGCAAAATTTTTGGGCACAGACTTGGTGAAGGAAGCTCAAGAGAAAGTGAAGTTCATTCTGGACAAGATGTTGGCAGCCCAAAGTAGACAAAAGGAAAACGCAGACTGCAAGGTAAGAGATACATTTTTCAAGTCGGGTGAGCATGTGTTGTTAAAGGTGTCTCCCATAAAGGGAGTTATGCGACTTGGTAAGAAGGGCAAGCTTAGCCCAAGGTACATTATTCTGTTTGAGGTTCTTAAGAGCGTTTATCTGGTAGCTTATAGGTTGGCATTGCCTCCAAGTCTGTCGGGAGTCCATCCGGTATTTCATGTTTCTATGATTATGAAATACCATGGGGATGGTGACTACATCATTAAGTGGGACTCTATTTTACTTGACAAGAAACTTTTGTATGAGTAGGAGCCAATAACAATTCTTGATTGAGATGTTCGTAAATAGAGGACTAAGGAAATTGGATAAGTGAAAGTCCAATGGAAACACCATCCTATTGAGGAGGTCACTTGGGAGACTAAAAAGGATATGTGCTATAAGTACCCTCACTTGTTTAAGGATACAGGTACTTTACTTGCTTCTTTTACCTTATTTTTCCTTAATTTATCATTTTGGGATGAAAAATGGGTAAATTGGTATCTGTTGTAACGACCTTTACTATCTTTACTGTATAGTCTAGTGTGCCAAAATTCAGGTTAAGATTCTCTCCGAATAAAGAGTTAGAAATTTCAGGCTGTCTTAGATAAAATCTAAGTTTTGTATGGTCTAGGATAATTTGGGAATTGATAGGTTGGTATTTGAATGACTTGAGACCATTTTATGATAGCTAAGACATTAAGGAATCCATATACACTTTCAGAAGTTAATTCGGGTTAATAGAACACCGTATATCGTGATTGACGTAAAGGGGTTAGTTTGGGATGTCAATAACTGGAAGTTTGTTAATGTGTAAATTTATAGAGTGGTCAAAATTTCTACCTCTACGTAAGCTACTATAGCGGGAGGCAGGCCACTACCACTGGCCTGCAATAGCGGGAATATTCCCGCTATAGCGGGAATATTCCCGCTATAGCGGGAGTCAAAGTTGGTCAATCCCACCATAACAGGAGAATCCAGCTATAGTGGGACAAGCGCTGATTAATGCAGAAAATAGACCAAAAATGTTATTTTTATTCCATATTTTTCCAAGCCCTGGGAGAGGCAATTTTGGGTAATTTCAACCTAATTTCCACCAAAATTCATCGTTGAGGTACGTAGTTCCACCAGTTTAACTTATTTTTCAAAGAATGATTCTTAAAATCACTAAGTTTTAAGTACGGGGGAGGATCTGACTTAACTTAAGTTGAATTTCTGGGGTAATTTAGTGAATATGAGGTGAAACCCTTGGGTTTTGATTAAAGATAGATGAATTATTGTTTCATGCTTAGAATTCATCCTTATAATCATGAAGTTGGTGGAATTAAGGTGGAATGAAAGTAGAAAAAACTCTAGAATGAGGGAATGACTATTGTTTTGGCCTTGAGGTTTTGGGATTAGGTTATAATCCTTGATATTGGTAGGTCATTGGTTGAATATACGTTGTATTATTATTTTTAGACTACAATCAAGCTGAAATTGCAAGAAAGGGAAAAGCTCAAGTTTGTTAGAGCAAGTACAAGCTTGGATTAAAGTAGGTGATGGTTGAATTATAGTTGAAAACTCAATTTAGTGTATGTATGCATTTTAACTACCTCTTTGCGTGCTTGTTGCAATGCTTGCTGTAAATGTTGACTTGTTAAATGATATTACACGTGTTTAACTATATATTATGAGTTGGTATAAAAAGACTTGTTGAAGTAAAAGTGTGGTTGTGTTATTTCACATTGTGATTATACCTGTTGTATTATTGTTTGATATTGTGAGATGAACCGGTAAAGGTTGACCATCATGGAATTGGTGGATTTTAGGTAGTATAAAGGTGGGGATGTGTAATAAGGGCGGTGTAACACTATGGGGGATAAGGGGGTATAACACCGGTTTGGGATAAGGCTGGTGACACCTAGATGTTAGTTATTATTTGTTGGCACTAGATTCCGTGTGATTTGGTACATGGTCAGAGCCCGTCCCTTGAAGTTCATGGCTAGTGGGCAACCATAAGATACAAATCATATGTGTACATGATACTGGTGAGTTTGACGGTTCCTTGAGTGGAGTAGGATATGTTGTTGTTGATATATTGGGTTCTTTGAGTGAACCAGTTGATATTATTGTTGTTAGTCATGGTATTAACTTGGTGATTTCCTGTATTTTCATGAACTTGTCTGAATTGTCTGATAGTATTGAGCAAGACTAAGTGAAGAGATAAAGGCTAAGTTTTACATGGGTGTACTTGTTTACAAAGTGTTAGTTATGTGTACATATATATTATTTTGAGTTGGATCATGACCCTACCAGTACATAGCAGCTTTGTACTGATACTACCTGTACTATTCTTTTTGTTAAGTACAGAGCATCTTCCAGTGGCTTCATCGAGACCTCAGCTTTAGCAACTAATAGTTCCGATTCAAGGGTGAGTTACATCTTCTGGGAAGTCATGAGTCATCTTATTTATATTTTTTCTCACTATAACATTTTAGGGTTTTGGCCACACTAATTCTGAACCACGCTTAAAAAGTGTTGCTAAAAGTATCAGGGTGAACGCTTTCAAAGTGTGGCCTTTACATAGAACTTTTGGCCACGATAACATTGGCAACACTTATAAAGCGTGCTCTTTAGTTTTATAGACTACACTTTATAAGTGTTGCCAAATCATAATACAACAGACAACACTTAATTATATATATGACTACGCTTTTAAAATAAACTATATTTATAATTCCTAAAACAGCACTTTATAAGTGTTCTCTAATAATTTTCATAAAATTTTGACCAAAATAATTATGTTCCCTCCATATATTTAGCTCTTCACCCAATTTCTAATTGTCAAAAGGCTAGTCTACATATTAAACCCATTTTTCCACTAATTCAAAAAGGCAAATCAAAGAGCACCCTGTTTTTTTTTTCCAAAATCAGCGAGGACCAGATTCTAGAGGGTTCTGTTCATAAAAAGGTTATTTTTTCCCAATTACTCATTATAGAGGATCAACAAAATTGTTGCAGTCTTTTTCTATACCTCGATGGTACATTATGTTGTTCTTGGTACTACTTTTGTTAATCTATTGATTTTTCTTGGTTATTATCCTCTTTTGTTTATTGTTTTTTTTTGGGAGGGATTAATTCTCCAGAAAGGTCAACGGTGGGTGTGGGATTTGTGGGTTTGGTTGCTGACCTTAGAACAAGGTTTACTCTATGTTTGATTTCTTGTTACTGGGGCTATTGCTGTAAATTTGCCTGTATCGTACTAGATTGATTATGGATTAGTGTGTTCTTACTGGATTTTGTTATTAGATTACTGATTGAAGTAGTTATATTGCTGGTGCTTGCATTCCTAAGTGTAGTTCTGCGGTTGATGACTGGGAACAAGTGTTAGTGTGTGAATTTGTGTTCTTCTTAGTGTGATTCTGGCTATGAATTTATGCTATACTGTGTTGTAATTGCAAATGTTTATATTGGTTGTATCATAATGGCTTTTGATAAATTGTATTACTAGTATAATTTAAGGATTGTTATAGAGTTTCTTGAGATAGCACTAAGCATCAGGAGGTTGAAATTTCTGCACTTTGTTACCTTTTGAACTTCTCGATGAAATTGCACTTCTGCACTTCTCGGTGATATTGAACTTCTGCACTTCTCGATGAAATTGTAGTTATTACTCACCCTTTGAATTCTGAATAACTACTTTTTGGCACACAAAATAGAATCTATCAATATAGTGTTACCTATTAAAAGAATTTCCGAGAAGCTATGATGTTCAGATGAGCTCTTATCATTATTTGGTTGCATGTTTCTCTCTGGTGCAACTCATAAAGTAGTAAATACTTCTTTAAATTGGGTCTTAAGGTATCTTCCTGCTGACTAACTCTCTTTAGTTAAATGCCACAAGTGTTCATGTGTTCTTGATGCTTGTAATGTTAATTTACTTTCATTGTTGAGGTCCAATTTTAAGAACTCTTTATGATATGCGTCTTGACTATCCTTTTATCTTTATGTACTAGAGACTCACGTTTTGAGGACCGTGAGCATGTTAGGTATACTCGAGATAAACTATGGATCAAATTACTACTCTTTCTTATTTATTAAAGGCATGATTTAAGTTTGGCTTACCAAATAGATTGTACATCTTCTTTAGTCACAGAGATACTAATCAATGCAAGATATAAAAATCAACTAACTTTTGCTTTTCATTTTCTTTTGAAAGATATTATTTTTTTTAGAAGTTTTTGTTTAAGGATTTGGCGTAATTGAGTAGTTACAGGCTGAATTTCTCTTTTTGATAAGCATAAGACTCCAACAGTAGTTATAAAGTAAAAAATAATAGAAATTAAGAATGTAACTACTTCCACTATTATAAGTTACATATTTGGACCCATTTTAACTTCTTAATTCTTATTTCTAGTCAAATTGTGATCACAAAGAATCAGATTGATGGACGACTAATTTTTTAGGAATGATTAGATATATCTGTATTATGTTCTTTCATTCATGACGCTTCAATTTTGTTTAAGTTAGCGGTAACATAATTTCAACTAATTTAGTTAATTTTTTCTTTATTGATTTATTCTTCTTAAAAAAATTAACCTTTTTGTTGAACCGATTATGTAGTTCTTAATTTGGTAGCATCCTAGGTAAATATGGTCATTTTATATTTAGTGCACTTATGACTGGCAATAGAAGCGATTTAAATGACTCAAGTGTTGTTTCCTCTTTAAGTATTTAAAATAATGAATTTTTGTACAGTCTAGAACAATGAAATTGTTATTTGCTTATGAATGTTGTTCTGCCTAAGTCTTGGGTGTTCCCTTATGCCGCCTTTTAGTGAACTTGGATTTTGTATTTTGTTTTCCCATTTCTTTCCAGAGTGATTTTCATCTATTGGTCTTGACGCTTGCGGTTGCGCCTCTGTTCCCTTTTTATGTGAACTTTTTGCTTTACTTAATAGTTATCAGGCAGGAAATTGAGAGCCTCTTACTTGGTTAGTCAATTTCCAGATGTGGTATAGAGTAGCTCAAAAATTGTTCTTCCTCACTTCCCTCTTCTACTTTTGTTTCCATTCTAACTACTTCGATTATTATAATTCTTATTATTATTAACCTTCCAAAAAATATATTCTTATTATAGTATTTTACCCTTGCTTCAGTATTCATATCTCCTTGTTTTGATACATTATTATTGCTTTCAATGTTTAGAAAAGATGTGAGACCTTGCTTGTGCTACTGGCGACCAGGCAAATACTACTAGCAACGGTGGATCCAAAGCTGTGACAGGAATTTATGGACATAACAGTGCGCCACAGAAGCTATCCTCTCAATATAGTTCTAAACTTGTTTATGCATATGAGTTTGACCCGTCAGTAACCATGTACAATCTAGTATTTTTAGTTGATACTGGCTTGATAGTTTGTTTTCCAGATAACTGGCCTATTATCAATGATGGTCCTTTAATAATATATGTGTTTGAATTATACAGGTAATTTGCTAGTTTTATTTACATGAAAATTCAAAAGTATTTTAGTTTTGTAAGGATTGTTTTAGAACATTGAGCCAATAGACATGCTTAGAGTTTCTGCAGATTCTGAAATATTAAAAATTCAAATCTGCTTATTGAAATAGCCAAGAGCATTTTCCTCTTACAGTTGGATGTTGCATTACTTAAGAGGCCAAAATCTTCCACTTTCTTCCAACTCAACTCATGCTCCGATTCTTGAAAAGGTATTTATATTTCACATTCTCAAGAAACTTAAAATGCTGAATTTTTCAATGTGAAAGAGGCTGCAAGTATGTTGTTGACCATTAATTTGTCATCTATTTAAGATAACATCAGTTCATTTGAGTTGAACACATGGTAATTGCCTCTTTGATTAGTATTGGTTGGTAGGAGCATGTTAGGGGATTCTGTTTCTCATTTCAGCATGCAAAGTACGAATATGCTTCAGCACCTCGTTACCACTGTCTCGCACAAGGACTGTCTTAGGTAGGTTTCCATATCGTCTTAGGAATTTGAAAGTTGTGTAAAATTCCTGTCAAATTCTTACTATTCATCGATTTTTTATGTGAAATTTTTTAGGTTGTGGTTGTTTATATTTCTGAAACATATTTCAAACTTTGTTGAACTGAAGCTCAAATTAAGAACATGAATTGGTTTTGTTAGTCTAGAAATTATTTATTTTCAAGAACATGAATTGCCTTTTGATATCTCTCAAATTGAATGGAGAACAACTTTGATATTAGTATGAACCCAGTTAATGAAAGTAACAGAAATCGGTGGTTTTAATTAGTAAGAGATTTATCTCCTTATGTCTACTTCAATAGGTTTAGATATTGAGAAATTTGTTAATGATAAATTATTTTGGAAGTATCTTAGGGGTGACACCTTTGGAGAAGTGTAAAAAGGTATGTTTATGTCACTTATTTCTCAAGGATATTGGTTTTCTTGATATTTTGGTCTTAGGTACTGGTTTGAGTGCAAGAAGCATGAAATTGGACTTGAACTTGAATTCAGGTACTAAAACTTCCATAAAGCTCTGAGAAGTGGAAAGTTATTTAGTGGTGAATATAAGGGTACATGGTTGTCATTATTTCCTTATTCTTATCTGCAGTTTGGTTCAAATTATGGGATTAAAATTGAAAGAAGAGCTTCAGAAAACTGTCGATGCTAATATGTGGTGATGAGGTATACCTATGTGGGTTGCTTATCTAGGAGTAATCCTCTTTTGGGGATGATTCTTGTCACGCCCCGAATCCCATCCGGATGGATTGACACTCGTAGTCAACAAGGCCCGAGAGAACCAAGCTTTGTCTCTATTCAATCATATGCATGCCATAATAAACCCATAATCACATAATAGCTATAGATACCAACAATGGAATTCTTGGAACATGATATATACATATACATATGCGAAACTTGGCCGTTGAGGCCACCAAGTCAAGAACGACATATCCCTTTTACATTTATACACCCATATCCGTCTACAAAAGCCTCTAACAAATGCATTGACCAAAATGAACTAAAATACGGGAAAAGTCCCCGCTTTATACAACATGTACAACACCAAAACATATGTACAACTGTGACTCGGAGAAGCTCCAAACTAACTGGAGCTCACCAAAGATCTGCAACACTGGCAACCTACTGTGGAGGCCTACTAGTACCTGCGCCTGCAGCAAGTAAGGTAAATTCCCCAAGAGGGGTCAGTATGAAGAATGTACTGCGTATGTAAGGACATATGAAACTTGTAAGCTATGAAAATATGTCAAGAACTCAAGTTCAAATGCATAACCAATATAGATAAGTCACAATGTAGACGAGTCACTATTCTGTACTGTGGAAACCATGTATTTTGCTTTCATTACTTTCTTTGTATCTTTGCTTCCATGATTATTCATATTTGCCTTTGAACTGTGATACCCGGGCCCCGACTGAACAGTGGGTTTTAAACATAACATAGCGTTATGTTGGGATCGACTCGAGCTAGGCTTATGCCCCTAGAGCTGCCACCCTATGAATCAATGTATAAATCGGGATCGGCTCGAGCTAGGTTAGTACCTCTAGAGCTGCCACCCATACAACATTTCAGGTTCGGCTCAAGCTAGGTTATTACCCCTAGAGCTGGCCCCTGTCAGGATCGGTTCGAGCTAGGCTTATGCCCCTAGGATTGCCCCCTTATCCAACAATCTCGGGATCAGCTTGAGATAGGCATTTCACCCCCAAAGCTGCCACCCATACTTGATCATTGACCACATATGAATTACTTTGTTTATTACTTTGAGATTGATATGTTCACTTGTGAGAGATTGGTACATTCACTTGTACATTACTTCCTTCATTACCTTTGAGAGATTGATACTATGATAGGCATAACTTTACTTGAAGCTTTGGATCATTAACCAATGATTGAGGGACATGTGAATAAACATTGTTGGAAACATAGCCTTATTGGAAACATAACACCATTGGAACCATTAGACAATAATCAATGAACAAGATACATGAGTATAACCACTATTGTAACTTTGGAACATAACATTGTTGAGCTTTTGGAACATTATTCATGAATATGAGACATGAGATTCACAATTGATCAATGAGTAGGAAACATATGATAATGACCATTGATAACCAGATATAGGATACCTTAGCACATTTCGGGATGGAACAAGCGTAAGGTCAATGTGAATACTATTTGCCGCAGAAAGATACGGACAGAGTAACCTTACATACCTTGTATTCTCAATATGAATATACAATCCTAGAGGTGCATACAATAGTCCCGCTCCTTCTTTATGTGTCACTCTACAACACAAATATATAACGGGATTCACATTAACCATCAACTACTTTACAAATGTATATAACATCAATGAGTTACATGTTTGTCTTTAAACATGCCATTTCCCCTTGACAAAACCATTGATGAAATTATTATTCCAAAAATCCCCCAATATTCCCAACATTGACCAATACATGATAATCAATACATTTCACCACAACACTTCTCCTTTACACTTTCTTATTCACACCACATCACAAATAATCCATCAACTTCAAACAAGATATTGTACTTGAAGAGAGAAGGATCTATCCATGAAGAGGATATAGAACATGCAAATCCATTCTCTAAAAGATCATTATCAAGTATCAAAGATGTTTCAAGCACATGATTATCCCTATGAGCAAAACCGAGAGTAGAACATTTACCTAAAGGGGTCACTCCTATTTATTTGATCAACATTTTCAATATAATCATTCACTTGAGATCTATTAAACACATCACACATATCCTCAAGTGGTGTACAAATTTCGCACATAAGTTGATCAACACAATTCCCACAAGATGATGTACCATCATTCAACACATTGGCTTCAACACTAGGTGGACATAAATTGATCTTACAAGAAGAGTCAATTCTGTCATCAATAGGATCAACTAGTGTATCCACATTCACAATATGTACATCATCATCAAGGGGTAAAGAATCAATAGATGATATATTATCATTCAACACAATGGCTTCAACACTAGGTAGACTTAAATTGACCTTACAAGAAGAGTCAATTCGATCATCAATAGGATCAACTAGTGTATCCACACTCACAACAAGTACATCATCAACAAGAGGCAAAGAATCAATAGACTCACAAATAGGTAAGCTACTACTCACACTCAATGGGCTACTAGCCACACAATTATCATTCATATGCACAAAAGTGTAAGAGTAAGCGATTTTACCTTGAAGTTCTTGAGTAAATTATTTTTTGCCGTGGTGTAAAGGTTTCCCACATGCTTCGGAAGAAACTTCTCCTTGGACTTGTGCTTCTCCGCTTGCCATGTTGGTACCTACACAAATGTCCTTAGAAAGAAAAGGACAAACATAGTTAGCATGATTTGGTGGCAACCCCTTCACTTCACTCCACACAACCTCTCCTTTTTCCCCTCTCGGATTACCACCTTTCACACCCTTACTCATCTCAATCTTTTGTCTCTCATAATCATTCGGCTTGGAGTAAGTGATCACATCTCCTTGCGGTTTGGGAATAATTGAGGTAAAGAGATAATTTCCCCAATAGTCCACTATAACCTTAGGCCAATTTAGCACATTTGGAACTCTATGTTGTACAAACCAATCGGCACCCAAGCATACATGACCTGGTGTCAAGGGGAAGATATCGCACCACACCTCCTCATAGTATTCAAATTGGGTGACGACAATCGTCACTCTCTCGGTAACCTTATACCCGTCCAAGGAATATGGAACAAGTAAAGGTTCTCAAAACAACCCTAAATAGTCAACCATCGGTGGCATGATGTAGTTCTTATGGCGCCAATCATCTAGCACAAGGAGGCAGCCCGGTACCCCATAAATGCTTACCTTTCCGGAGTGAACACTTCTCCTAGGATCAACATTGTAGAGTTTAGGACAACCCAAGGGCACATGAGTACCCCTCGTCCTTGGAGATGTACTCTCTTTTCTTCTCATGGGACAACCTACACTATAGCTAGTATACCCATTCACACCGCGTCGACCTTGATAAGATGTACTACAAGGTGAAGAATATGAATCTTCATTCTCCACACGTGCACTCTCACCATGGCTCTCATAAGCTTTGCGAAGGAAGGGGTTATACCTTACACCAATTCTAGGTTTGAAATGGGAAGTGTAAGACTCCTTATATGCCCCAACTTCATCATAAGAACTATCATAAGGCCCTACATCATCTCCATATTCACCATAAGAACTAGGTACTTCATTCACATCATTTTCTCCCTCAAAACCATAACCCTCAAATCTTCCCATGTCTTGATCATGGCTATATTCATAGCCCTCATAATCTACAACATCATCGTAGCCATAAAATCCCTCACTGCAATCATAGTCTCCCATGTTGTAGTCACAATAATACGAGGCTACCAAGATATGTTCCCCTTATATCACCTTGTACCTACAAAATGAACAAACAAGATTAGTAGTAAAAGCACCTCACCAACACTCGTATACACTCACCTTTGTGATCCTCACAATTGGAGCAGCGAATATTGAAAGTTGCTTATACTCCGGTAGTTAATAAGGTGTTAATCACTACTTAGCGACCAAAATAGATTATTGTTTGATCGACTCAATACACAAAACAAAATCTACTTATGAACTTGAATCAAAGAATTTCAACGAATCAAAATGAGAAAAGCACACAAAGAACGAAAAACACGAAGAAAACGGATTCAAAAACCAACTCACAATCTAGTAGGTGATTACTAGTTGTTAATTAGTACTAGAATCAAGAAATGAAACTAAAGAAACAAGGAAATGAAACTTAGAATCTGAAATTTGAGCTTAAGCTATTTTGGTGAAGTGATGACGTGGCAGTCCTTGGTGGTGACGTGGCAGCCTTCGGTTGGTTGATTTTTTTTTTTTTTGGAAATTTTTTCTTGTATTCAACTTGAATTCAATCAAACTTCAACTTAGAAGGAAGGTAGGATCAGTTTTGATGAAGAAAACACAAAGAATGGACCCTTTTTCAAGCTCAAAAGAGTCTGAATTTGTGATGGTCCCCCCCTTGTACTTTCCCCTGTACTTGCCCTTGTCCTCTTCTTTCAGAATATTCCTTTTGATGCCTTTTGAATTCTTTTCTTCCTTTGGAAGACTTGGAATATACTTGGAATATTCTTTGAGACAAACAAGTAGTACACTCTCTTTCTCCTCCTTTTTAGATCAAACAACACCTTTTGAATGTTCTTCTTCAACAATACATGAAGAACATGAGGAACACCAAGAACATTCAAAGTTTGACCCAAAGTTGACCCTTAACCAAATGAACTCGGAATTTGATTATTCTTGAAGATCCAAGCTCACGTTGACAATCCAATCACAAATATCATGTTTTCATCTCCATAAATGTCAAAAACAACCTTCCATAATGAGATCTCACCTTCAAGTTTCTTCAAACTCAAGCTAAGCAATGGTGGATGACTCAAATCACCTCCAATTTAGCTCAAATTCAAACCCTAGACTCCTATAGTGTTAGAGAACACAAATCTAACACTAAAAACACAAGAAAAATCACAAAATCAAAACTCAAAATTTGACCTAGGGTCAAAAACGGGTTTAACATTTTTTTTATTTTTAATTTTTTAATTTTTTTTCGGATTTTTGATTTTGACACTTCTTTTTGTTGGGATTTTCAATTTCTAGACTCCAATAGTGTTAGGGAACAAGGATATAACACTAGAAACACACAAAACACATAAAAATCAAGTCTCAAAAATTGAAAAACCCTAAAAACGTGAACAATAACTTTTTTTTTCTTTCAAGATAACAATCCCAAGATTGATTTTGTTGGAACAAAATCAAACCTTGCTCTGATACCAAATGATAGAAGAATGACCTAAAGAGATGAAGACTAAGAGAAACAAATTAACAAACATGTGCAATAAAGTAAGATAGATAGCTTGACATACGAGATTACAAGAAATAGGAACCAAATCGTGTATCAAATGATAAGACCCCTAAAACCCACAATAACAACACCAAACTCTTACGGTGACCTCTAAGGGAATCAACTCTGCCTTACAACCACCGTTTCTAAGCAAGGATCAATAATGGCTTTTCCAAGCTCTACACTACTTGGCTTTTCCAAGCCCTACACTACACTCGCAAAGAGAGAAGAAGAAGTTTTTCAAATATCAATAATCAACTCCCTAGAAATAAGACTAATGAAGTCTATTTATAACTATTACATCAAATGACCAAACTACCCTTAATGAAAAGGGGCTCCTATGGAGTGTAAAGAAAAGGCACAAAAAGACCAAAACACCCTTAATAAGGGGTGGTCATGGAGTGTAAGGACTCCTTCTTCACACTTCTATCTCCATCTTTGAAGTTGTGACTTTTATTTGTGACAATGTGCAGTTTGTGTACATGGCACTTAGAAGAAGAATATGCAATCAATTTTGGAGCATGGGCTCAAATGATAAGGTTACATGTCCATTTCTCATATGGTTTGTCAACAGATGACAAAGTAATCAATGGTAAGATACCTTACAGGATCTTGAATCTATCGCCATTTTTACTATTTTTGAATTTATTGAATTTCATGCTACTGTCATAAATCCATCGACTCTATATTATTCCCATTTCACTCAAATTTTCCCAACTAGACCATCAAAGATACAATAGTTGATTTAGTAAAACCCTGACATGGTGCATTTTTAAAAATCATTCCCTACAATTTCTTAGATATTGGGCTTTCTAATCTACATGTGTTAACTCATAGATTGTTATTTATCTTTGACCTTCAGTATCTTCCTCTATCAGTAGAAAACTCTTGCCTTTAGACACTTCACCTGAACTTCAATAGTCTTCGTTTGCTTGGGGGACTAAATATTCTTTCTTATTGAATACGAAAGAGGCGAGATGTTAATGTTGTTGCTAGATTGGTTTTAATCTTACTGTTGGTTTAACCAATAGACTAAATTAACTTTGTTGGTTTTAAAACTTCTATAAGGTTTTATATTGGACTTAGTGATAACCGATAATTATTTCTATGCTGGTACTTGAAATTTTTACCACATTTACCTTAATTAATTTTCTTTTGTGTCATGAAATGTGCTTTCGATTTGTTGACATGGTATCTTTCAAATTTTTAATTTTATTTTGAATATTTAGGAAAATGCGGGTGATCAAATTTGAATGGTGGACACAAGTTAATTTGATATACTAAAGTGAATGATGAACTCTTGAACTATTGTGATGTTTGAATCTTGGTTTTGTGGAATTCTTGGTAGTATACATCTTTAAAATATTACTTTTTAAGCATCTTTGTAGTACAAGATATTGTTTTTCAAAATTTATTGCAAATCTATAATTTGAATTATTTATTAGCTAATTTAGTGCTTGAGATCATATATATAGGATAAAAATGTATAATACGATTAGTGAATATAGCAAAACAATATTGTAATTTATCAATAAGAAATTGTGGCATATAAATATTTTTATAGCCTAGACAACATTGCCACGCTTCAAAAGTGTGGCCATAGGGACATTGATTGTGTGGCTTATTAATTATAAATTGTTTCATGTATATTAGAAAAGGCTACACTTCACAAGTGTTTTCATAGAGGAGGTAGACAATAATATGCTTCAAAAGCGTGGCCAATAAGGACGCAAAGGCCATGCTTGAAAGTATAGTTGTATGAAACTTAAGTGTTGCTATATGAGGTATTGTAAAGCGTGTTCTTTGTACCTCATAGGACATGCTTTTGAAGCGTAGATACTAATACAACACTTCAAAATAATGGCCTAAAGTCAAGGGTTATGCCTCTTTAGGCCACCCCTTAAAAGCGTTGCCTAAAGTCCAAAAGTGTGGCCTTTGATCAAAGGCCACACTTTTTGATAGTTTAGGCCACACTTTTCAAGGGTGATTGAAGGCCTCAAATGTTGTAGTGTGGCCAATTGTTCCAGACATAGACATTTCTACTATTTTAGTTTTTTGAGTTGTATCCATAGTTTGACATTGTTAGATGTTTTGGTACAATAACTTTCAGCTCTTGGGGGTATTTTAGATATTTTGTATTTTTCCACATTTGTTGAATTATTAGAATATTCAATATATTTAATTGATCGTTAGAATTGTTGCTTCCCTGTTGAAAATCTGTTAAGTATTGGTGTTGGGTTTTTGGGGTTAAATGGTTCTCCCACTGGAGGGATAGTGTGGGTGCCACTCACGATGGGTTTGGGTCATGGCAATAGAGAGATACCTGCAAGCCATTTAGTAGTTTGTAGCTGGGGTCATGCATTACATTACACTAGACCCCTTTTCGAGCTTTGTAATTTGTAGTTGTAGGCCCTTTGGGTGTAATAGAGAAGGGATTTTAATGCTTTTGTGTTCTTTTATGACTTTTTTGCCTATCTTGCGTATTTTCTTTTTAGGCAATGTGACTGCCATGTCTGTATACAAATGCATTGTTCTATATCCCTTTTCAATTAGTATGCCCAAACCTGTTAATTCTGTGGCTTCATCAAATTCACTTTGCCGAAAGGCTTTTCTTGAGGTAGCAGTAGTTGCTTTTCTCGTTACTAGAATTTTGTTTATAGAAGTTCTAGCATAGTTTGTATATGTTGGGTCATTCTAGTCAATGATGAAAGATAGTTACTAATCGGGCTATTATTTCAGCGCGTCTTTCATCATCGTCTAATGAGGTCGATGTATAATTGTCTTTCAGTTCGATCGAAGACTATTTTAGTCTGATTTTACTATCAAAACTCATAGTTCGAGAAGGGATCCACTATAAAACCCTCGTGGTTGTTTTTAATTATTATGCATTTTGACTGTTTTATCTTTTCTACTAGTTGTATTATGGTATTTATAGTCTGTGGAGTGGGTGGTATGGTTCTCAAGGTGTTATTTTCATTTTGGAAAGTTGGAAAGTTGTTTTGGTTGAATTTAGTCAATATTAGTTGAAGTTGAGATCATATCAAAATTTTGTCAGCGCCATAGTTTTGGAATGTGATTTTTTGGGTTAGTAGGACTATTGGTTTAGGTCTCGAGGAATTCTGATGAGTTTTGGAAGAGTTTTTGAGTTTCTAAAGTTGAAAACTTAAGAGAGTTGACCAAAGTTAATGTTTGAGGTTAGAAAGGTAATTTCAATTTTTGATTATTCCACTAAGTCTAGAGAGTGATATTTAGTCTTGATGAAGGTTTGGTTCAATTCCCCAGGTTATTGGATGAGTTTTGAATGATTGTTTTGAAATTTGGAAATTTTTAAGTTAAGAGTTAACTTCGGTCAACATCTGATTAAGATGACCTCATGTGGGTGTTTTGATGATTCCATCAGGTTTGAAATGTGCTTTACAAGTGGTGTGCATTATTGGTTTGTGTTCGGGAGGTGTCAGATGTATTTTGAATACTTGCTCGGAGTTTGAAGTTTTTCGTCGTTGAGTTTTAATAATATCACTTGAAGAAAATGAACTACTTTGGGGGTTTGGATAGTACCATAGATTTGTACCAAAATTTTGGAACCAACGGAAAAACAATCGATGCATTTCGTGTCTGTATGAGAAAGTTATGGACTTTTTAGTAAAAAAATGATTGTTGGTGCAAAAGGGTGCTTGTGCACACTTTTAGAGACCAGAATTAAGGGTTTTAGAGATTGGTAATGGACTTTAACCAACCAAAATTTTATCTGAACAGTGTATTTAATTTCAGACTTCATTCATTCACTTAAACTTAATTTTTGAGAGTTAGGAAGCTCCGATTAAGGTGATTTTTGATGCATTTACTCTTACAAACATTGGGTATGTGTTTCTACCATTGGTTTACTCATTTTTCAAGAACATCCATTTTATTTTTTATGATTTTGATTCATTAAGTTGCGATTTAAAATTTGAAAGTTAAGAAATCAATATTTGTTGGTTTGAGGGTCAATTTGTGATGTGTTTTTATTTATTTTTGAGATTTAAGGTCCTCGTAGTATGAGTAAACGAATTTTGATAAAAAATTACTAATTTATCAATCATTTTCTCATTTTAAACCGTGTATGAACATGGAAATTTGGGGTTTTCCAGGTAAAGTTAAGGAATAGTATTTTTATGATTTCAAGCTCAATTTAACTCCATTTTTATGAAATTTCAGATTTGAACTCCTTAAGTTATGAGAGTCAATTTGTATATGGACCTCTTGTGTCCCTTGCCGCAAAAAATGCTTGGATGGTATATACTGTAGGCATTGGCCATTGCATATCATCTCATATTATTGCATTGCATCGTATTACCTTTTGGATTATGGTTGTGATTGAGATAACTGTGATATTACTTGATATTGAACCGCTGAGACTTTTCTATTTGTAGGGTTACTTTAGCAATTTTTATTTGATATAGTTTTCTGCTTAAACTCAATCGGCCTGTGATCCAACTGTGTACAAGTAGACCTCATTCACTCCTACTTTTTCTGTATCCTTCCAATGTAGATCCCAGTATAAGTACACCCCATGTCTTGAGCTAATGCTTTTTAGTATCATTCAATATCGTTCAAAGTTGTGGTGAGCTTCTACCTTCAGAGATCGATCCGGCTTCATCTATCTTTTACTTTCTATCTATTATACTTTTCTAGGCAATGTTATTTTATTTATTTATGACAGTCTATACTAGAGTCACTCTTTTCTTCATGACAGCTAAGTCTTGGGATGTCTTTGGAGTACTATGTTTGGTTTCTTTTCATTTATTGTTGTGTTAGGTTGTTATTGAATAGTTGACATCTTATTCCAATAGTTTCCTTTACTTTAAATGAATTGTGTTTCCACGAGTTTGGCGTACCTATCATGATGGGTTGGGTAGGTGTCATCATAATTCAAGATATTTTGGGTTGTGACAAGTTGGTATCAGAGCGCTGGGTTTACCAGTCTCATGAGTACACACATAAGTGTCTAGTAGAGTCTGGTGGATCAGTGCGGAGACTTCCATTATGTATCTTCGAAAGCCTATAAGACTTTAGAAAATTCAATTTCTTGTTTTTTTATCGTGCATTCTCCATCCGATTTAACCCTTACAATCCCCTCATTCCTTTCTCTCACTTGTAGTGAGGACATTTTTCTTGGATTTGCACGCTACCAGTTGGGGGAGACACCTGTTAGATCAAAAAGTGTACAACATTGGTGATTCTTAAATTAATTTAAAGAGTCATGATAACGCTCAAATACACTCTATTTAGGATGTACGCGGTCGTTATATAATATATAACCTAACTACCATGAATCTCTCACACTCTCAAAGACCATCATGATCATGAATACCACGCCATAGGCTTTCCTATATGCTCCACTTCACCACATTCAAGCGTGCTACTTTAGAGATCACTAAGGTCTTACTTCGGCTTGTAGCGTAGGCAGTAGGTGAGGTAGGAAAAGTTAAGGTTATAGTGACTCTACCCCCTCGAAGCATCTAAAGAAACCTTAATTCTAATTCTTTCCCAAATCTTTACTTCTTATGTGATTCCAAGGACAAATTCTCTAAAATTTTCAAGCCATCTTCCTCCTACTTTCCTTTCAAACATTAAACTTCTTCGAATATTTACAAACTAGAAACACAACTACGAATCTTTTTTTTTAATTTTTTGTTAATCTTTTCCTCCCTTTTTTTTTTATATATATATCTACAAAGGATACTAAGATAAATAGAAGATTAAATGCATGGTCCCCACATTATGAACTTCTAATTACAACACTAACTCGATGTCTCCTTCACCTTAACTTAGGCTTTTAGCCTAAGTTGGTTTACGGCCTTGCCTAGACGCTTTGAGATGGGTTTGGTTCAAAAGAGGGACTTGTGGAAGAAGGGTTTCGGCTTGTAATAAGGTTGTCCAAGAAAAAGGGTCCAAGGCTCAAATTGGGAACAAAATTGGTCATTTAACTCAAAATGGAGATGTCTAATTTGGTCAAATTGGAGGTTCACTCTCAATTAATGGCCTAGGCTCACTTCTCCAACATCGCACACTCTTTGCTTAGCTATAGAGCAACCCGGCAAGTTCTAGGTGGACTCAATGAGTAAAATCAATTGAATCCTCACCCACACATGGCACTCAATTGAACACTCGAAGCAGTCTTCCTCAATTGAAGTACCATATTCATAGCACTAGTCGAATGAGATACTCCAAATACCCAAAATAAGATTCGGTTGTTCGCAAAAAAATAAGTGCCTAAATAGTTCAACTAAACCAAAGAAATTTTTTGAAAATGGGCATATGTTGAAAAATGAAGCAATTCACACATGATTTATCATTCTTAAGAGTTGTGCAGGCGAAAAATCTCTCCAAGAGTACTATTTGAGTCAAAGTGTTCTATCGCTAGTACACTTTGCTCTTAAGTACCAATGCCAAAAAGGATTTTTATTTATAACTAAACTACGAACTACTAAACTAAAAAAAACGCAAGGAAATGAAAATGAAAAATCACACACCACACTTAAAGCAATCCAAACACCAAATCTAGAATATTACAGTCTAAATAAAAATATCCAAAACATCATCCAAATCAAATCACAACCACGCACCAAAATAAAACAAAATATCCAAAATAGAATATCTCAAAAGTAGCATTTAATATTACATATCCAAAATAAATAACACCTCCAAACTCTAAAGTATGCATTGTCCTTAATACAATAGGACTAAGATAAATAAAGGAGAATGAGAGTGACGATCCCCTTGAATGACGCTAAGCCTGGGATGGTGACTGGCTCACAAAAGTGGCCTCTATCTGGGCATCAGTGCCCGACTCAGCTCCAACAGTGGTCTGCGGGGGTATATCTGGAATGGTGGCCTCTGTCTCTATAGTAATAGCTAAACTGGAGGTCCCAACCTGGGTCGTCTTTCAATTCGACTTCTCCAAGGCAGCTGCAAGAATAACATCCTTAGTTGTCACACCCCGAATCCCAACGAGGCGTGATTGGCACCCGAAGCCGATAAGGCCCGAGAGAACCAAGCTTTGCTTTTATTCCTTCATGTATATGTCTTAGGAAACACTACTATCCCATAGTAATAGGAAATGCTAAAATCAGATATCATAGAACATGTGACATATATACATATGAGAAACTCGGTCGTTGAGGCCATCAAGTCAAAATGTCATATACCATCTTATATTTGTATACCCACATACGTCTACAAAAGCCTCTAACAGATGCATTGACCAAAACTAACTGAAAGTCGGGACAAGTCCCCGCTTTATACACTATGTATAATATCAAAACATTTGAACAACTGTGACTCGGAGAAGCCCCGAACTAACTGGAGCTCACCAATGATCTGCAATTACTGTCATCCTACGGTGGAGGTCTACTAGTGCCTGCACCTGCAACATGTAAGGTAAGTTCCCCAAAAGGGGTCAGTACGAAGAATGTACTGAGTATGTAAGGCTCAAATAAAACTATACAACACAGGAATAGTTCTATGAACTCAATGGAACTCAAATGCATATGCATAATCAGATGAATAAGTAACCATTTTGCACTTTGGAAACCATGTGTATTACTTTCATTGATTTCATCGCTTTCATGCTTTTTTACTTCAATGTCATTACATATGTCACAATGTACCCGGGACCCTACTGATCAGTGGGTCTTTACATGACTTATCGTCATGTTGGGATCGGGTCGAGCTAGGCTTGTGCCCCTAGACCTGCCACCCAGGGATCGGGTCGAGCTAGGCTTATGCCCCTAGACCTGCCACCCATAAATCATACATCGGGATCGAGTCGAGCTAGGCTTATGCCCCTAGACTTGCAACCCATAAATCATACATCGGGATCGAGTCAAGCTAGGCTTATGCCCCTAGACTTGCCACCCATAAATCAACACATCGGGATCGAGTCGAGCTAGGCTTATGCCCCTAGACTTGCCACCCATACTTGATCATTGACCACATTTGCATTACTTTGTTCTTTACTTTGAGATTGGTATTTTGATAGTCATAACATCACTTGAAACTTTGGATCATTAGCCAATGAGTGAGAGACATATGAGATTGGTACATTCACTTGTGAGAGATTGACATATTCATGTGACATAGCATGTTTGGAAACTTGGAACCATAATCAAAATAGAAGACATGTGGATAAACATTATTGGAAACATGACACCATTGGAACCATTGGACAATCATTCATAACAAGATACATGAGCATAAACACTATTGGAACATTGGACCATAACCTTGTTTGAGCTGTTGGAACATTAACCATGAACATGAGACATGAGATTCACCAATGATCAATGAGTAGGAAAAATATGAAAATGACCATGGATAACCGGTTATGGAATACCTTAGCACATTTCGGGATGGAACATGCGTAATGTCAATGTGAGAACTATTTGCCACAGAAAGAAAAGGACAGAGTAACCTTACATACCTTGTACTCTCAATACGGATATCCAATCCTAGATGTGCATACAATAGTCCCGCTCCTTCTTTATGTGTCATTCTACAACACAAATACATAACGGAATTCACATTAACCACAACTACTTCACAAATGCATATAACATCAATGGGGTACATGTTTGCTTTGAAACATGTCATTTCCCCTTGACAAAACCATTGATAGCATCATTATTCCAAAAATCCTCCAATATTCCCAACATTGACCAATACATAATAATCATTGCATTTCACCATAACAATTCTCTTTTACACCTCCTTATCCATACCACATCACAAATAAGCCATCAATTCACCTTAATACACTTCATAGCACATATCCGCCAAAATCCCACAATTTACACTTATAGACAAGAACAAGGTTAACAACAGAAATAGCACCATAGACGTTCATATTTTATCCATACCATGATCTTTCATCAAAGGCACAAGTCCTAATTCAAGTTCAAATCTCATGGATGGCACATCTTGTACAAAAACCCAAAGTACTATGTTCAACTCTTTCAAGCATAACCAACAAGATTCACATACTCTCCCATGCATATAATATATTAATCCATGATAATAATCACTTACCTAGGCTTGGAAGATGTTGATCTTGCTCCAAAGGTTAGCTTTAACCTCTTAGGGTTTGAGAGAAAAAAAAGGGTTGAAAAATATCTACAAAGGCATGTGTTTTCCAAATGAATAAAATCAGCATTTTTGCCCTTTATATAGGCTCTCAAGTCCATGCTTAGCCACTTTGATTCAATAATTGATGTGTATGACTTAGTCAAATGGAAGAATGGGTCTTGTGACCCATTGGGCCATGTTTTCTTTTCATTTTTGGGTCCTTTTTGGGCCCAATTTACTTAACCCAATAAAATCAATAATTTCTCGTGGTTTCATCATCTCATACGTGTTACGACAATATTCCTACTCATGTCATTCATATCCATAGCCTAAATCCAAAAACCAAGTGATTCTAGCCACGTATGGCCTATTTTGCCCAAAAGGGTAAAATCATCATTTTGACCCCAAATTCGTTCTCGAGTAAATTTATCATACCAATATAATATCTCACTCATTTCATGTATATTCTCATGGTTGTATAAGAATCGTGGCAAAAATCGGCTCAATACGTCCCCGGGAACCCTTGGGACTTAAACAAAATTTTCAACTTTTGAAAGGTACGCAGGGGCGGCGTAGCACGCTGCCTGGCGCGCCCCTTTACTGCCTCTGGACTGAAAATTTCAGCCCAGATCAGCGTGGCACGCTACCCAATGCGCCCTTCCCTTCAATTTTTTGAAAATTTCATTTTTCGACTTTTCTTCACGGGTTTGGTTAGATACTTCAAATCCTATTCTTTAACTTACTTCTTAACCTTAATATCCTTTGTTTAGAGGTTCTCTTAGCCTCGTTTTGAACCTGACAAATGCTCCATGAAAATCACAAAACACCTCCTACGCAAGGTTAAGCATATGTACAAGGCCAAATTTTAATTTTTCCATCACTAACATTACCAAATACATACTTATAGCTCTCGACACCTAAGTAAACGTTGTTCATCGTCATCACATTGGGTTAGGAAGGTACGGGGTGTTACATTAGTCTCCTGCCTATCAGCCTGCAAATCAACCTATATCTACTCAACTTTGTCACTAACTAATCCTATCTCAGTAATCTCTTCCTCATCAGAAGGGCGATCCTCCTCGTCCTCTTCCTCGTCCTCCTCCCCAGCTACTGGAATATCCTCATGAATATGTGGTGGGGCTGGTATTTGAGATGGAGCTCCTCAAAAATGGGACAAGTCGGGAAATTGAAGCTCATCCACATGCTTTCTAAGGGAAGCTAGCACAATCTGCATCTTCTGCAACACATCATCTAGGACTACAGATTGTGGGGTGCTCAACTCGTCTAACTTAGCAACATAAATATGCAGGGTCTTATAAATACCCACGCAACTCATCATGAACCTGCACCATTACGACTTTCACTGCATTAGCAATCATTAGAGGCATCTGAGCCTCCAATCTGGATGATATTATGTCACCTGAGTAAGATAACTAGCCCATCCAAATGATGTCATCCTTAGTCAATAAGGCCCTCGAGGTGCCTGGAGTAGTGGATGGGCAAGGGCCTAGGGTACTGGGTCTAAAAGGATGAGTGGATGGACCTGTAGAGGAACCTGGAGGAGTGGGAGCTATAGTAATAGGAGTGGGATGGCTGGTACCATTATTAATAGAGTCAAAATTAACTACCAGGGAATCATCCACCTGGGCTTTCTTCTTCTTTACTTCTTCACAGTCTCAACACGAGTAATATGAATAGTAGAGGGTGGGGTATACTCAAAATCCTTCTTTTTTTCAAATGGAACCTTAGCACAGTGACACAACTCGATGATCATGCATGGAAAGACAAGGGAGGTCTTCTTTTGTTAGGCCTAGCGATCAATGTACGGGGCGATGATCATAGCAAGATTAAGCCTCTCCTTCATTATGATTATGCCATCTAGCACTTCCTAAGGGTGCACCAAAATTGTTTCATTCTGAGAGGGCAAGAGATTGCTACACATGAAGCTCAACCAATACCAAGCTTCCAAATGTATAGCACCCTTCTCAATTTGGGTATCGAGAGCAAGCCATGGAGGATTCCCATCACTCATCAAAGGGTCTAACTAACCCCAAATATCATCAACTTTTGTTTGAATATAGGAGGAAAAGTAGTGATACGTGTCCAAAGTGTCACCATAGATCAAATTTATCAAGTTTCCATCACACTTAACTTTCACACCTCTAACAACCACTTTATCTGTCATCTCTTGAGGCTTATCACCTTTCCTCTTAGACGGCAATAACTTTTTGTACACCTCATAGAACTCTCGAACCCAATTCTATATAAGGTTTCAAGGGCTTGGTGAATTGCTCAAACCCATGATAACGTATGACATCAAGAACCCTTGGATGCTTGCCTTCTAATCATTTTTTGCTTAGCCTTTGGTCCTCAATGATTATTTTTTTGCCCGAAAACTTAAGTCAATTTAGAAACTTGTGACCCACCATGATTTGAGGATTCGGGACTACATTAGAGCTTGGATCATTCTTTTTCTTTTTTGGTGCCACAACTCCCGAAGTTTTTGGAGGTGCATGGATAGGAGTAGAGTTGCCTTCCTCTGAGGTAGTGATGTGGTACCTCTCAAAGTTTGAGCTATGTTCTGAGATTTGCTCCACAGTCACTGGAGCCTTGCTTCTAGTTTCTTCAACCCTTTTTCTTTTCTGAACCATGCTTTCTGGTTTTGATTGTTGCGTAATATTTACCCCTTTTTGTGTTTTTTGATATAAGAGGAGGAGAGTGAGTTTGTTTCTTGGCTAGATGCTTGTTTCTAGGCATATATGCAAATAAGAGAATCAACGCACTAGGCCAAAGTTTGAAAAAGTTCACTTAGGATTTTCATGGAATGCATTGCCAAAATACTTCGACGGATCGCCAAAAAGTTTGGCGATGCACTACCCCTATCGCCAAATGGAACAGTTAGGTAAGGGGAATTTGGAGAAGGAAAGTTGGGGTTTGGCGATATTCCGAAGAGTTCAACAATACTCCTCGAGCATCACCAAACTACTAAGGCATCACCAAACTGTTACCTTAATTAGCCAGTCCTACTATTTCTTTCGGCGATGTAGGGAGTGCTTTGGCTATCTGCTACAAAGTTTGGTACATCGCCGTAGTCTCAACCCCATTGATAAAAGTCGTCGTCCCCAACCTTCGACACTTTTGAGATTTCCAAGCCATTTTTATGGCGATTTCAGTTCCAAACAACCATGGGTACTCAAACTTTGCCAGATTTCAACAACAAAATAACAAATCGATGATTTTGTCCTAAAAACAATGTCACCCAATCTATCATTGGGCAAAATCATTCAATTTTAGAAACATTATAAATATTACATAATTTGACCTAATATGCTTGAAATTTACCCCAAAAGCAATCATTAACTAGTTTAAACATCAACTTTCTCAACCCCAACAATTTGGAATCGTTATTTCTCAAAACCCCCAAATTTTAAAACAAACTTTGACCTAAACGAGCATAACCATCAAGATAATTAGAACAGGAACAATATTAGACACCATGAACAACATATTAGCACAAACAATAGCAACAAACATGGATTTAGAGCAAAAAGTGAAATCTAACCTCAGATCTAAAGATGAAATCGAGTGAAGAAGGGAAGAGGAAACAATGGTGTGCCATTTCGGCCACTAGATCAATGGTGGTAGTGGTGGTGATGTGCTCGTGTAGTGGTGGTTAGTGGAAAAGGGAAATCGAAGTGAGTTTGTGTGTTTGTTAAAATAACAAAATGATAGAAATGGGGGAAATAAAGAATGGGAAATGGTTTGAATAACTCTAAGAGTCAAAATAAAAAAAAAATGAAAAGTCAAGAGTCAAGAAAGTCAAACCATCATATTCTTTTAAAATGATGCAATTTGGCGATAGAGCATAGCATCTCTGAAGGTTTCAATGATACGCTGAAATGTAAAATTATCACCAATTTTAACAATTTTTACACCTTGGATTTCCTTTGTGGTGAACCAGTTTGTTGATGGTTTGGTCCATGTCCAAAATCAGTGGTGATACGCTGAATATTGAAGTGTATCACCGAACTTACAGTTGAACCACTTTGGGAGATTGATTTTAGTGAAGGGCTTCGACAATTCGCCGATGTCTTTGGCGAATCACCAAAGCCTCTTCCTTGGAGCTTTTCACATGATCTCCTACCTTTTTCTACTTTTAATTTTTTTGGGCTATGTTTTACACATTCCAACCCTATCACACTTCTGCACCATACAACAAATGTTATTCAAACAACAAAAATTAAAACTTGGGTTAACTCCCAAGAAGTGCCTTAGTTATCATCGTGGCACGATGTTGCTCCTCATCAAGCAACATCTTTAAAATGGAGCACCATTATTTTAGTAGCTCCAGGACCACCGACATAGAAGTGTTTCAACCATTGACCATTCATCGTGATCCTTCTTTTCTTATGTTCCTCTAACTCAATTGCACACTAGGGGACACATTTACCACCATGAAAGGACCCAACCATTTGGTCCTGAGTTTCCCCGCGAAGAGTTTCAACCTTGAATTGAAAAGTAACACCTCATCTCTTGCACGAAACTCTCTCTTTAATATCCTAGTATCATGCCACCTTTTCATTCTCTCTTTGTATAGAACGGAGCTCTCATACGCCCGAAGACAAAATTCCTCCAACTCTTGGATTTGCTCCACTCTAGACTTAGAAGCCTCTTCCCAATCTATGTTATGCTTCTTTAAATCCCAAAGAGCTCGATGTTATAACTCTACCGGTAGGTGACAAGCCTTTCCAAACACAAGTTGATTGGGATTCATACCAATTGGCATTTTAAAAGCTGTTTGGTAAGCCCAAAGAGTGTCATCCAATTGCCTAGCCTAATTAGCATGTCCCATATTCTTGGTTTTCTCCGAGATTGATTTGACTTCTCAATTTGAAGCTTCCACTTGGCCACTTGAATGGGGATAGTATGGGATAGCCACCTTATGCTTCATACCATACCTTTCGAGCAATGTATCAAACACCCGATTACAAAAGTGAGAGCCTCCATCACTAAGAATTGCCCAGGGAGTCCCAAATCTTGTGAATATGTGTTTCTTCAAGAAGAACATGACACTCTTTCTCTCATTGTTTGGCAAAGTAATTAATTCCACCCAATTTGATACATAATCCATGTCCACCAATATGTATTTGTTCCCATACGAACTCACGAAGGGACCCACACAGTCAATGCCCCACATATCAAACAACTTTACCTTGAGATTAGGTTTTAAGGGAATGCCATGCCTCCTTGAAATTCCTCCTCATATTTGGAACTGAGTGCAAGTTCTAACCAAGTCATGAGCATCTCTATGTAGTGTAGGTAAATAAAATTTGGTTTGAAGACATTTAGAGGCCGTTCTTACACCATTATGGTGACCACCAAATTAGGATGAATGGCATGCCTCAAGAATGGCCCACATCTCTGAATCCATCACATTTCTAAGGATAACTCCATCCACACACTCCCTAAATAGATAGGGTTCATCCCAATAGTACTTCTTTACATCATGGAGGAATCTTTTTCTTTGATAATCATTAATATCATCGGGGAGTAAACCACATATCACATAATCCGCATACCACGGTTCTACAAACCCCGAGAGTGCCACAACTAGTTTTTCGGGAAAGGTTTCATCAATATCAATCTTACCCAACTTCTTCTTATTGGACTCAAGGTGAGATAGATGATCCACCACTTGGTTTTCACACCCTTTCTTATCCTTAACTTCGAAATTGAACTCTTGAAGTAGCAAGATCCACCAAATCAACCGAGGCTTGGCCACATTTTTAGCCATCAAATACCAAAGTGGAGTATGGTCGGTGTGAATAATAACCTTCATGCCCAACAAATAGGCACCAAAATTTTCAAAAGCATAGACTACGACAAATAATTCTTTGACTATGGCAAGCAATTCTTTCTATGTAACCATATAATTTCTTTATGCATCGTTCAAGGACTTGCTAGCATAATATGTTGGATGAAAAAGCTTGTCCTTCCTTTGGCCTAATACCGCACCCAACGCCAAGCCACTTGCATCACATACAATTCAAAAAGAAGTGCCCAATTTGGGGCCACAATGATAGGAGCCAAAATAAGGTTTACCTAGAGGAAGTTGAATACCCTCACACAATCACCATTAAAATCGAATTTCGCTGCCTTTTCAAAAAGCTTACACATCAGATGAGCTATCTTAGAGAAATCTTTGGTGAACCATCTATAGAAACCGGTATGCCCAAAGAAACATTGGACACCCTTGATGAAGATCGAAGGAGGCAACTTTGCAATGACTTCGATCTTGGCTTGGTGAACATGTATTCCTTGGGTTTATATCTTATGCCCTAGTACAATCCCTTACTTTACCATAAAATGACATTTCTCCCAATTAAGTACTAGGTTTGTTTCTACATATTGTTGAAGAACTTTAGCCAAGTGATTAAGATAAGCCTCAAATGTGTCATCCACCACCAAAAATCATCTACGAAGACTTCCATAGAATCTTCCACCATGTCCAAAAATATAGATAACATGCACCTTTGAAAGGTGGCGGGAGTATTGCATAGCCCAAAGGGGATGCGCTTGAAAGCAAACGTTCCATATGGGCATGTGAAAGTTGTTTTCTCTTGATCCTCCAGAGCTATGGAGATTTGATTATACCCAAAATACCCATCTAGAAAAAATTACCAACCCCGACCCACCAAGTGATCTAGCATTTGATCCATAAAAGGCATCAGGAAATGGTCTTTTTCCATCAAAGAGTTGAGTTACCGATAATCCATGCAGACTTTTTAAACCGTAACTGGTCTAATAGACACAAACACATTATTTTCATTAGGGACCATTGTGATACCCCTTTTATTTGGTATGCATTGTACGAGGTCACCTAAGTGCTTTCTGAGATAGGATACATTACGCCCACATCAAGCCACTTAATTATTTCTTTCAACCCTCTTTGGTGTTCCACACTTGGAACACTTTCAGGCTCCAACTTTATCTTATGAGTGCAAATACCAGGAGGGATCCCAATAATATCCGCATTAGTCCACCCAATGGCCCAAATAAATTTTCTCACAACCGACTTCAATACTTCTACTTGTCATGACAACAAATCTCCCACAATAATGATGGGTAAGGTAACTTTCAACCAAAAAGACATAGAAAAGGTGTGCTGGTAAAGTCTAAAGCTCAAGTTGTGGTGGATCCTGAATTGAAAGCTTGGCGGGAGGACTCTCCTAATTTTTCAAGTCAAGGTCTAATTTGCACGGGTTCTTGGTGTAGGAACCAAGACCCGTCAAGGAAGCCACGACCTCATCATATTCTTTAATATCTTCAGTTTCATAATTCCACAAGACCCCGCTACTGGCTCACTAATGAAATCTACCTCCATAGCATCGGCTACCTCATCATCAATTATATCAATCACTTAAATCACTTGCAAGTCCTTTGGTTGTTTCATGGAACATATTAAATGTCACTTTTTTGTTATTCACTCTAAACTTTATTTCGCCACATTCCACATATACTAATGCTCTCACAGTAGCAAGAAAAGGCCTACCGAGAATGATTTGAACTTTGTAGTCTATCTCACAATCGATGATCACAAAGTCAATGGGACATATGAATTTGTTAATCCGAACTAGAACATAATATAGAATTCCCACAGGCCTTTTACCTATCCACCATTAAGAGTATCATGGTTGTGGACTTCGGAGCTCCCAATGCCAACTTCTTGAATATAGCTAGAGGCATCAAGTTTATATAGCCAAATTCATACACCTCAATGGTGCAAGGGATAGTGAATGCATCAGAGTCTTCATTCTTGACCACCATATTTATTGACATGATAGCTCTATAACTATGTGAGATCTCCATCATTTCAAAGTCCATGGTTCTTTTCTTTATCACCAAGTCTTTCATGAACTTGACATGACCGGGCATTTCAAGTAAAGCTTCAACCAAAGGAATGTTCACCTACAAGTTGCTAAATTTGGAGACAAACTATTTGAACTTGGTGTTATCCTCCTTCTTCTTAAACCTTTGTCAGAATGGGAGAGGTATTTTGATTGAAGGCTTTGGGGAAACTGGACTTTTCTACTGTTTTAAAACATTTTCATCAACCGTTTGTGGTCTCACTTCACTGTCTACCCTCTCTTCCATTTCTTTCAATTTTTTCAATATTTGGCTCATTAGAAATAGGGACTTCACCATTAGACTTGTCAAGCCTTTTACTCTTTCCACTGCTTGCTCTTCAAATCCACTCTTATTGGGTTCTTTCTCAATACTTACAACTTTATTACCGAGTGCCCTTTGATAAGTTAATATTTTACCCGATTCTTAATACATTTGAGCTTAAATTATCTTGTAATTTACATTGATTCAATATAAATTCTCATGTTATATAGCTCTTGTATGCAGGTAGCGGATGAATACGAGCCCGAGCTAACCATGCGAGTCAATGGGAATGCGAAAAGTGAAGAAAGGAGGCTTAAATTAACACCCGGGGAGATTAAGGGCCACCTGCGCACGCATTTCATGGGCTACGCACACAGGTGGCTAATCGAGCAATGAAGCAGCATAAGGCAGTGCTACCTACGCTGGTCTCCTGCGTGCGCAGGTCAGACATCTTCGCTGGCACCTGCACCAGCAGGTGACTGGTGCGGTGGCATTTGCATAATTTCCAAGGACGCAAATTTTAGGCTATAAAATGGATTTTTCCAGTTCTGAAAAGGATTTTTTTGGGGCATTTTTGGAAATATATAGTAAAGGAGAGTGAAACACTAAGGAGAAACAAGTTACATTCTTGCATTTTGTGTCAATTTTGGATCAAATTCTTGTAAACACTTGGATTCAATGGAAGTTTGGGAAGATAATTTGGGTGATTTTCTTCTCTCTTCTTCTATGAGTAGCTAAATTCTCTACTTGGGATTATGCTTGAATAAGATGTGATAATTGTATGGGTTTTGTTTGTTTGACTTTTTATTTAAATAATTGCCATGGGTTTTAATCCCATTCCATGTTTTCATTCAAAATAGAGGTTGCAAACTCTAATTAATTATAGAACTCTTATCATCCTTGACAAAAGGGATAAGGGTGAGGAATGGGAGTGAACAATAACTTGATGTGTGCCATTTAATAGCATTTCTTAGACATAAGGATGTTAATTGAGGTATTGGATTGGTCTTATAAGATGCACTTTTGAGGTTTTCGAAAGAACCCAATTGTGAAACCTTGGTGTTTGGTTGACAAATCAACACCAAGCACCTATAATCTAACCTACCCATAGCTCTTAGCTAAATGTAGTCAAATACTCAAATTACCCATACACAATTTCACTCTTACGATGGCATAACCCTAAGTCCCGTAATACATTTGTTTTCTACTCTCTTTCTCTAATTTTGAACTTGTGTGTCCCAAATTACAAAAGTCTAAATAGTTACAAATCAACAAATGACAACCCCCATTTACTTTTATGTATTATTGTCATAACATCACGCGTTAGCACTAGTTTCTTCTGACACTTAGAGGTGAAAGCTAGCGCATTCATTCCTCGTGGATTCGACCCCGACTCTAAGTTGGGTAATTATATTGCTAACAACCGCTTACATTCTATTCTAGGGTATATTTGAGCGTTATCACCCTTCTATTCCTAGTGACGATGTCCATGCAATGAACATCATTTTTAGGATTCACCATAGTGTCACTTGGAAGATCACTCTTTTGCCTTGTGTTGAGATGAGCTAAGATTTGGCTCAATTGAGTTTCTAGTTGCTTGATCAAGGCCGAATGGGAAATGACCATTTGATTGAGTTGTGAAAATTCGCTCTTCATCTACTTTAACATTTTGACACTTCCTTCACACCCCATAATGATTCTAGCAAGTACGTCTTCATTTTTGTAACTATCTGGATCAATGGAGGTGGTTTCTTTGCCCTTTTGTCTATCATGGGGAGGGATGTACTTATCACAATTTATTTCTCTATACTTATCCCTCTAATCTCGGTTACGTTCATGATCTCTCCAATCTCGATCACAGTAACAATCTCTCTAATCTCGATCACAGTAACAATCTCTCCAATCTCGATCCTTCCAATCTTGATTCCCACCTTTTCTTTAGTAGGTAGGTTGGTAACCCCCCATTTGGTTTGATAAGAAATGAATCTCTTCATCAAGTGACTCATCATCGTCATCCTCATATGCTCTAGTTCCCTTTGAAGTTACGGCATTGACCGCTTTTGGAGTTGAACCCATGACATGCTTTGTTAGGAGATCTATTTGCATCATCATTTTGGACATGTTTTCGTATTTCTCCTCATCTTTTTCTCTTTGTTCTTGGCTCACATAAGACACGGAGAGAGCCCCTATCACGACCCAATTTTAGAGTCATGATGGCACCTACTATGTCCTACCAGTAGGTAAGCCAAGCCTTAGACCGAAAAGAAAAGTAATGGGCGCAATGGAGTAAGAATACAGAAAAAATACAAATCATGCCCATAAATGTAAGTACAAAATTAAAGGGCCAAATAAAAGAGGGAGAAGAACAAAATGAATCCCACGACTTGGTAAGGCCGATAAAAGATCCACCAGCAAAAGAATAAGAGTACTAATAATATCAATACACATGTAGTCTCGAAATGAAATACCATCCCAAAATAGGGGAAGGAGAGGGGATCAACTCCTGCTCTAAAAGCTCACCCTATCTCTGAGACCTGTAGATAGCTGGCTAGAATATCAATGGCAGTGGCTAGTACTACGATCTGCACCAGAAAAGATGCAGAAGTGTAGTATGAGCACCAAAACAACGGGTACTCAGTAGACATCATCGTCCGACTGAGCAAAATCATAATACAAGCTTTCATAATAAAGTGTAAGAAAGTTAGCTAAAGTCAAGGGAAAAGGGGCAACCCTGAGATCATACTCGAACATATAAAAAATAAATAGTGAAATACACAATACCGGACTTTAGGTAAACTATTCATAACCTAACTAGGCCCCCATAAGCCCAGAAGGTAAAAACAAGAAAGGACTAATCCTAACGAACCCCCATAAGCCCGATGGATGCAATCAAGGAAATATACTACGACCATGCTTATGAACCCTTTCGTACCACAACTCACCAGACTCAAACCGGTACTATAACACCATGAAATAACCCATAAACACGGGACTTGAATTGAATTTCCCTCCTTATAACTCACCATAAGTGCCGGACTCAAACCGGTAATTTAGTACCATAAATAAATAGAATATGCCGAACTCGAACCGGTTTTTAAAGACCATAAACCAACAGAATATGTCGGACTCGAACCGGTCTTTAAATGCCATAAATCAATAAAATGTGCCAGACTTGAACTGGTCTTTAAATAAGTTCAAGATCAATAACTTAGCCCCGAACTAGGTATATACAATGTAGTCTAAGGCTCAAGATCAAGGATAGAGTTGTGAAAGAAGGACTCCTAAGTCTACAAGGAGCTAAGTGCGATATCACAACCCCAAATCATCAATTTACTTACAGGAAGGGTAATTGGGTTGATTCTACCTCCAAAACGGCCCTCAAATCCGCCAACTAATTGAATTTTTACTAACTAAGAAACCAACCGTAACTTCCCCAACACTACCATAATATCATAATAATACCATAATTAAGCTCAATCTATAAGTAGGGTAAGCCTAGCCTATCTGGACGCCGAAGAAAGCTTGATAGAATTCACTAAAGTGGGGGCCTTTCCCTTCCGAGAAGCCTCCGCACGATGCCATGCTATCAAAATAACACTCTACTCATCAAAATCAACCCAGAAAGCTAGCTAGGGTTTTGGGTCTAAACAGAGAATTTATCAAGAAATTAGACGGAACTTACAAGGATTTAGAAGAGGAAATGATGTTAACGAACTCTCCAAGCTCCCTTGAATACCCAAGAATTGCCTCTTCTCTCCCATTATATCTCTAGAGCCTTAATACTCCAACACTTAGAGAAAAATGGCTGAAAAAGGGATTAAATGCCCTGTAGGTGGTGATTTAGGTGCCATTTTACCGCTTAAGCGGTCACCGCTAAAGTGCCTCCACCAGCACTTAAGCGCTCCATGACCCGAGGCGGACATCCGCTAAAGAGAACGGGTGCAGCTTAAGCTTAAGCTGACAGGTGGGTCCAAGGCCCCAACCGCTAAAGTGGTGACCGAGCCGCTAAAGTGGCTTCTGCTTAAGAGGCCAAAGTACCGCTTAAGCGGCTGCACCAGCTGAAGCAGCATCAGCACTTGGCAATATTTTACTAAGTTTCCAATGGGCCCTCGGGATTTGTTCGGAACCCCATGAATGCAAAAGAACTATGCTACCTTATCAAATTTCACATTACGAACTCAACGGCGCAATTGAAATTTCTATCTGGGTCTTTTTGATGAAATATGGGTCCCACACCCAAATGGCCGTTTTATCCAATTTCCACCCAATAGCTCAAAATGAGCCTGGAAGCCCCGGAACCCAAACCAAAGGTGCCCCTAGCCTAAAATCAACATTTTGGAGTTGATGGAAATGTCAGAATTAGCATATGAGGCCATCTACCTAATGTTTAGGCCCGGTAGATAAATTTGAAAAATGACGATTTCAAAACAGGGAAATGGCTCTAAAAACCAATTGAACTGCCCGATAACCAAACTATTAGCTACAACAAGTCACAAATGACTTGGGGCAACTATGGAAAAGCTCTAAATACTGAAATAATGTAGAGAAGTAGAAATGACCAGGAGGGTCATTACAACATCCACTATTAAAAAGACTTTCGTCTGCAAAAGTAAAAGATTAAGAAGTTCCTGAAGGCTCGAACAGGTGGGGATACTGGGTCTACATTTCACTCTCAATCTCCTAAGTAACCTCCTCAACTAGACGATGCCTTCACTAGACCTTAACCACTAGAATTTCTCTGAAGCGTAACCGCCTAATATCCCTGGCTAAAATGAGGACTGGTTCCTCTACGAATGTCAACCTCTAGTCCAGCTGAATCGAGTCCCACTGAAGCATGTGAGACTCAGCTGGGATGTAATGCCATAACATAGAGACATGGAAAACTGAATGAACAGCTGAGAATTCTGGGGGCAAAGCCAACTCATAAGCTACCTCTCCAGTTATCCAAAGTATCTCTAATGGACCAATATACCTGGGGCTGAGCTTACCATTTCTCCCAAACCTCATCACGCCCTTCATAGGCAATACTAGGAGAAAAAATCAATCACCAACCCCAAATCTCAAGGCATGAAGTCTACGATCAGCATAACTCTTTTGCCTACCCTGAGTTTTTCTCAACCTATCCTGAATCACCCGCACCCTGTCCAAGGATTCACGAAGCAAGTCACTGCCACGGGGGCTAATCTCATAAGTCTTAAATCAACCTATCAGAGATCGACAACACCTACCATATAATGCCTCAAATGGTGCCATTTCAATGCTCGAATGGTAGCTATTATTATAAGCAAACTCTGACAAAGCTAAGTGCTACTCCCACTAACCTCCAAAGTCCATCATGTACGCGTGGAGCATATCTTCAAGAACCTGAATGGTCCGCTCTGACTAACTATCGGTCTGAGGATGGAATGTGGTGCTAAGATTGACTTGAGTACTTAACTCCTCCTAACAAGTCCTCCAGAAGCTAGAAGTAAACACTGAGCCCCTGTCGGAAATAATGGACATGGGTACTCTATGAAGAAGAACTATCTCTCAAATATAGATACGGGCTAACCTCTCAGTATCGAAGGAGATCTGTATCAGAATAAAATGAGTCGACCTGGCCAATCGATCCACGATGACCTAATTACTGTCAGAACCATACGAAGAACGAGGTAAACCAATCATGAAGTCCATAGTAATCTGTTCCCACTTCCACTCAGGAATGGGTAGCCTCTGAAGCAATCTACCTGGTCGATGATGCTCGGTCTTTACCTGCTAACAACAAAGGCAACGAGCTACAAAGTTTGCAACATCTCTTTTCATGCCACTTTACTAGTAATGCTCCTCAAATCTCTATACATCTTTACTGTCCTAGGGTGAATAGAATATCTGGAGCTATGAGCCTCTCGCAGTATCAACTGAATCAAGTCTCCAACTCTTAAAACACAGTCGCGACCATCAAATCTCAGAATACACTCTGAATCTAGGGTAGCCCGACTGGACTCACCCTTCGCCACCTAATCACGGATATCACAAAGTCTACTATCCTTCAACTGGTGACTCCAAATTTTCTTAAATAAGGTAGACCTAGCTTCGACACTTGCAAGGATCCTCCTGGAGTCTGAAATATCGAGCCGAACCAACAAGTTGGCTAAGAACTGAATATCCAAAGCTAATAGTCGCTCAAAAGATGAAATAAAAGCCAAACTACCCATGCTCACCTCCTTCCGGCTCAAGGCGTACGCTACCATGTTCGCCTTGCCCGGATGGTATAGGATAGAGATATCATAGTCCTTAAGCGACTCAATCCACCTACACTGCGTAGAATTAAGCTCTCTCTGAGTCATAAGGTGCTGAAGACTACGATGGTTGGTGTAGATCTCACAATGAACACCATACAAGTAGTGTCTCAAAATCTTAAGCGCGAAAACTACCGCCACCAGCTCCAAATCATGAGTGGGGTAGTTGCACTTGTGAATCTTAAGCTTCCTCGACGCATAAGCAATAACTCGACCTTGCTGCATCATAACACAACTCAAACCAACACCAGAAGCATTAGAATAAACTGTAAACCCTTTGCTCTCAACAGTAAGGGTCAATATCGGAGCTGAAGTGAGTAAGCTCTTGAGCTTCAAAAGGCTCAAATCACAATCCTCGGACTACTGAATTGGAACTTCCTTCCTAGTCAGTCTAGTTATAGGCGATGTAATAGAAGTAAAGCCCTCAATAAATCATTGATAGTAACCAGCCAAATTGATAAAGCTACAAACCTCTGTCGGAGATGTAGGTCTGGCCCTATCATAAATAGCCTCACTCTTTGCTGGATCCACCATAATCCCATCCCTAGACACCACGTGCCTTAGGGATATAATAGAATTGAGCCAAAACACACACTTTGAGAATTTGGCATAAAGCCTATGATCTTTCAAAGTCTGGAGCACAATCCTCAAATGCTGCTTGTGTTCCTCCCCACTCCTTAAATATACAAGAATGTCATCAATGAAAATAATAATAAAGGAGTCCAAATAGGGCCTGAAAACTCGATTCATCAAATCCATAAATGCTGATGGGGCATTAGTCAACCCAAAAGACATCACCAAGAACTCATAATGGTCGTACTGAGCCTTGAAGGCTATCTTAGGGATGTTCTCAGCCCAAACCCTCAACTGGTGATAACCCAATCTCAAGTCAATCTTAGAGAACACTGCCGCTACATGAAACTGGTCAAATAAATCATCAATGTGAAGCATAGGATACTTATTCTGCACTGTCAGCTTGTTCAGCTACCTGTAGTCAATACACATACACATAGAGCCATCCTTTTTCTTCACGAATAAGACAGGAGCACCCTAAGGCGATACACTAAGCAGAATGAAACCCTTACCCAAAAGATCCTGAAGATGAGAATTCAGTTCCTTAAGCTCTGTAGGAGCTATACGGTAAGGTGTTACATAAGAAATAATCCCCATCGGTGCACAGCTAAAAGAACCCAGCCACACAACTGAAGGTATGCCAAGCATAGCTAAGGTAATGGTCTTGGCGAAGCAATCCAAGACCACATGATAAGGGGATAACCAGTCCATGCCCAGAATCATATCAAAGTCTACTATATCTAATACAATAAGATCGGCCCGAGTATCAAACTCTCGAATGGTTACCATATATGATCTATAAATTTGATCCACTACTAAAGAATCACCAAGACAACTCTAACCATGGTGCATAATAAGCAAAAACATAAGAATAAGTTGATCCTGGATTAAACAAAGCAATAGCTGGCCGACGGCACACTGAAATTGTACTTATAATCACAGTATCCAAAGACACTGCCTCCGGTTTACCAGGTACAGCATATAAATGACCTCACCCGCCACCTGGATGGGCGTCTGACCTAGCACCCATCCTACCAACCTGAGAACCTCCTTGATAACTATAGGGACCACCCCTGCGTCCCTGAACACGACCTCTAGCTAGAGGTAGCACTGATATGATCGACTGAATACTCTGTGCTACATGTTGAATCATCCCACGTTGGGGACACTCTTTCGAAATGGCCAAACACTCCACAAGTATAACAAGGCCCCAAAATACAACTCGGTCCAGAAGATCCAACCCACCCTAAATAGCCACCACGGCTAAAAGATCCAGAAGGTGCACCGCTCGGAGATTGGCCACTGCTCTGGCTGTAAGAATCACTGAAACTAGGCTGATCTTCGTCAGAAATCTGAAGTGATTCCTGAACAAGCCTACTAGATTGACCCTGGTACTGATATGACTGACGTGGAGGGTACCTACCCCGAGAGCCTATGCCTCTGAACTGTGACCCTCTATGGCTCCCACTAAAATTTCCCTGATGACGGGGGCTCTTATCGCTGCCCATGCTTCTCCTCCGTAGTCTGGGCATAGTTAGAAATCTCAACGAAAGACCTACCAGCAGTAACCACGCTCTGAGTAGCCATGCGAAGAGAAAGTCTCACTCCCCTACCATAACACTGAATCCTCTCATACTCGGTAGGCAAGATCGCAGTGGCATGTCTGGCCAACTCATAAAATCGTGCCTCATACTCGAGAACTGTCATAGAACCCTGTTGTAACCCTGTGAACTTATCTCACAAGCACTCACAAAGATTGTGGGGCATATACTTTTCCAAGAAGACCTCGAAGAACTGAGTCAATGTCAATGGCGGAGATCCAACTGGTCTAGAATCAAGAAAACCCCTCCACCAATGCCTAGAAGCTAAGTGCAACTGAAAAGTAGTGTAATCAACCCCACGAGCCTTAACTAGGCCCAAATTACGAAGCCTAACCTCACAAGTATCCAGGAACTCAAATGCATCCTCACCTGGAGCCCTTGTAAACCTCGGAGGAGTCAATCTCAGAAATCTACCCAACATCTTCTGCTCCTCAACAAACATAGCAAGCTGGGCGACCAAAGGCAAAGAAAGTACCGATTCTAGGGGAAACTGAACTTTGCGTGTCGTAGCTACAGGCTAGACCCCTACATCCGTACCACTCTGATCTGCAAACTGTACACCATCAGACGGTGCACCACCAACTAAACCCAACAACTAAACCAAGGCATTTCTAAGTAACAATGAAGAAATAAACCCTGATAGAGCCTAGGCTACCTCCTGGCCCACCAATAGCTGGGGTGGCTGAACCTGTGAGCAACCTCTATCTCTGGAGCAATAACTAGATCTAGCGAAGGCTCTCTATTAGGTCCCCTAGCTGGGGTTACATATCTACCCTGGCCGAGACCTCTGGGTTTACCACGGTCTCTTGCAGGAGCCCTAGTAGTGGGATCGGGGTCACCGTCACTCGTCGCCGTAGCTCGCGTCCTAGCCATCTGTGAAAGAGTGAAACAACAAGTATCTTAGAAACCAACAAAAACTCGATGCACAAAATGAATGAAGAAAGTGAAGTTATCCTAAGAATTACTGTAGCCTCCCAAATATAAGATACGTACGTCATCGTTTTCATTTGCTGGACTCTACTAGACACTTGCTCTTGTGCCAACAATACCAGTGAAACTGGGTTCTCTGATACCAATTTGTCAGGACCCAATTTTTGAGTCATGATGACACCTACTATGTCCCAACAGTAGGTAAGCCAAGCCTTATCCCAAAATGACAAGTAATGGAAGCAATGTCGAAAGAATACAAAAATAATATAAATCATGCCCATAAATGTAAGTACGAAATTAAAGGGCTAAATAAAAGAGGGAGAAGAACAAAATGAATCCCACGACCTGGTAAGGCTGGTACAAGAGCCACCAGCAAAAGAATAAGAGTACTAATAATATCAATACACATGTAGTCTCAAAATGAAAGACCATCCAAAAATAGAGGAAGGAGAGGGGATCAGGTTAGGCTCTAAAAGCTCACCCTATCTCTGAGACCTATAGATAGCTGGCTAGAATATCAATGGCGGCGGCTAGTAATCGAATCTTCCCCAAAAAAGATGCAGAAGAGTAGTATGAGTACCAAAACAATGGGTACTCTGTAGACATCATCGACCGACTGAGCTAAATCATAATAAAAGCATAATAAAGTGCGGGAAAGTAAGCTAAAGTCAAGGGAAAAGGGGCAACCCTGAGATCATACTCCAACATATAGAAAATAAATAGCGAAATACATGATACCGGACTTTAGGTAAACTATTTATAACCCAACTAGCCCCCATAAAAAAAAGAAGGTACAAACAAGAGAGGACTAATCCGAACGAACCCCCATAAGCCCGATGGATGCAATCAAGGAAATATACTACGACCATGATTATGAACCCTTTCATACCACAACTCACCAGACTCGAACCGGTACCATAACACCATGAAATAACCCATAAACATGGGACTTGAACCGAATTTCTCTCCTCACAACTCGCCATAAGTGCCAGACTCGAACCGATAATTTAGTGCCATAAATAGATAGAATATGCCAAACTTGAACCGGTCTTTAAAGACTATAAACAAACAAAATATGCCAGACTCAAACCGGTCTTTAAATAAGTTTAAGATCATTAACTTAGCCCCGAACTAGGTATATGCTATGTAGCCTAAGGTTCAAGATCAAGGATAAATTTATGAAAGAAGGCCTCCTAAGTATACAAGGAGCTAAGTGCGATATCATAACCCCAAAGCATCAATTTACTTATGAGAAGGGTAATTGGGTCGATTCTACCTCCAAAAAGGCCCTCGAATTGGCCAAACAATCCAACTTTTACTAACTAAGCAACCAACCGTAACTTCCAACCCAAAACTAGAATAATATCATACTAATAATATAATTAATCTCAATCTACAAGTAGGGTAAGCCTACCCTACCTGGACGCCAAAGAAATCTTGATAGAATCTGCTAAAGTGGGGCCTTTCCCTTCCGAGAAGTCTCCGCACGATGCCACGCTATCAAAATAACACTCTACTTATTAATACAAGAACAAAAATACCCATATTGCATATAAATTCATCAGGTCCAAAATTAAGCCAAAAATCCCATGTGGAGCCTGTTTATGGAATCACAATTTTGAAACCGTCAAAACGTCCCTCAAGAATCAAGGATCATTTACCCTTAATAATGGGTGAATTTTAAGCATTACAACACCCAAAATCAACCCACAAAGCTAGCTAGGGTTTTGGGTCTAAACGAAGAATTTACCAAAAATTAGATGGAACTTACAAGGATTTAGACGAGGAAAATGATGTTAACAAACTCTCCATGCTCCCTTGAATACCCATGAATCGCCTCTTCTCCTACTATCTATCCTACTTGACCACTTAAGAGGTCACCGCTAAAGTGCCTCCTCGAGCACTTAAGCGCTCCTTGACCGAGGGCGGACTTCCGCTAAAGTGGACAAGTGCTGCTTAAGCACACCCTACTAAAGTGGACAAACCTCTACTTAAGCGAACAGACCGGTCCATGGCCTCAGCCGCTAAAGTGGTAACTAAGCTACTAAAGTGTCTTCCGCTTAAGTAGCCAAAGTCCCGCTTAAGCGGTTGCACCAGCTAAAGCAACATCAACACTTGGCAATATTTTTCCAAGTTTCCAATGGGCCCTCGGGATTCATTTGGAACCCCGTGAACACAAACAAACTATGCTACCTTATCTAATTTTACATTTTGAATTCAACGGCGCAATTGAAATTTCCATCCGGGTTTGTTTTGATGAAATGTCGGTCGCACACCCAAATGGCCATTTTAACCAATTTCCACCTAATAGCCCAAAATGAGCCCGAAAGCCTCGGGACCCAAACCAAAGGTCCCCCTAGCCTAAAATTGACATTTTAGGGCTGATAGAACTGTCAGAATTGGCATACGAGTCCGTCTACCTGATTTTTAGGCCCAGTAGCCAAATTTGAAAAATAACAATTTCAAACCAGGGAAATGGCTCTAAAAATCAAATGAACTACCCGGTAACCGAACTGTCAGCTCCAGCAAGTCATAAATGATTTGGGGCAGCTATGGGAAAGCTCTAAACATTTAAATAATATGGAGAAGTAGAAAATGACCAGGATGGTCATTATAGCCCCCATGGCTACCTTGGTATCTCGTATGTTCCATACTCTACTTTGCTTCGTCATCTAGTCCAACAACCCCGTGGAAACTCAAAAAGTTTGATTGATCAATGACCCACCATCCAAGTTGTTTGCAATCATCTTTTTCAATTGATCCAATAACCTATAGAATAGTTGAAGTAACATGCTATTTGGAAACTCATGGTTAGGGCAATGTAGCAATTTCTTATTGAACCTTAACCATGCTTCATGTATGGCTCACCACTTCCTTGCTGGAAGTTTGTGCTCCCATCTCTCAATTTTTGCATATGAGATGAAGGGAATAATTGATCAAGGAAGGCCTCCATCAATTCAACCCAAGATGAAATAGAGCCCTCGAGAAATTCATGCAACCATAAAATCATTTCACCCATCAAAGAAAATGGGAACAACCTCAAACAGATGGACTCTTATGGAATATTAGCAATGCCAAACGGGTTGCAAACATCTATAAAGTTTTTCAAATGAATGTTTGCATGCTCATGAGCTTGTCCTTCGAATAGTCCTTTTATTTGGAGTAAGTAAAGAATAATGCTTATGATGTGGAAGACCGCATTACCCATTGTAGGTGGTATGCAAATTGTACTTGCCCTTCCAACATCACCTAAGTGATCTTCATTTTCAATTTGCCCATCAAAGGTAGTGGTATCCTACCATGTTGACTCATAGTGTTGTGTTGGCTTATATTATCACCTAAGCAAGACAAAAACAACAAATAAAGTAAATTCAAGTTACGGCTAACACAAGTGAATCAAAACACTATAAAAATAAATACTAACTTTTATTCCCCGGCAATGGCACCATTTTTGATAACGTTCAAATACACTCTATTTGGGATGTACACGGTTGTTATACAATATGCAACTCAACTCGTGAGTTGGGGTCAATCCCATAGGGAATGAAGGAGATAGGTTTATCTTCAAGTGTAATAATACACTAAATGCTTGCACGTAATGGTTAAAAATGCGTTAAAAGTAAAATGGTGGATTAATTTGAATGTTTTGTAATCAATTAATCAATCGCATGTTTGGTATGCAAAAATGAGTATTACAAGTTTGTAATCAAAGATTAAATACACTTGGGGTTATGCTTTCATGAGAGTGAGTACATGCATGGGTAATTGAATATTTGTGTAAGTTTAATTAATAGCTATGGGTAGGCTAGGTCCTAGATTTTAATGCCAATATTTCAATGTAATATTAAACGTCACATGTGGGTTCTTTCGAACACCTCACAAGTGGTACATCATAACCAACCTAAAATCTCAATTTAGTAGCCTTATATCTAAGAAATACTATTAAATAATGAACAACAAGTCATAGTTAACCACTACTCCTCACCCTTATCCCCTTTGTCAAGGATAGTAAGAGATCTAGGGTTAACTAGAATTTACAACCTCCAATTATAAGTTAATAACACGGAGTGAAGGTCATATCCATAGTAATTAATCAATTAAAAAGGAAAATAAACAACAACCATACAATTATCACTACTCATTCATACATAACCGAAAGTTAAGAATTTAGCCATTCATAGATAGAGAAAGAAGAAATATACCCATATTCTCATTAAAATCATCCATTGAATCCAAAACTTTGCAAAACAAATTCAACATAGAATAATAAGAAATCAACCAAATTCCTACCTTGGGTTTCAAATACAAACTTGTAGATCTCAAAATTCACAAAGAACAGGGCACCAAGCTATTAAAAAGCTATTTATATCTGAAGCAAAAGATGGGCCAGGAAATTACAAAATTGCCACAACATCAACTTCTACAAAGGAGAAAGTGCATCGCCGTAGTGACTTTGTGTCACTAATTTGATGTTTACTTTAGGCTTCAGTAATTTGCATCTGTTAGCTTTGGCGGTGGATTCATGCTTTGCTGAATACTTTGGTGATCTGCCGATCTCTTTCACTTTTTCACCGATCTGCTTCATCTAAAACTTAGTGAATCTGTTGAGTTTGGCGATGGATCTTCTTCTTTTGTGATACACTAATAAGTTTGGCGATTCACCGACAGCCATGGCAATGCCGTTTTACGATTTTAGCTCCAATTCTCTATCTTTTTGATTCTTTAGGCTCTATCAACCACTCCTTGGCTTCAACTCTGAAAATCAAAACAAACTAACATTAAAACTAACTCAAATTGCCATTGAGGAATTGATTTCTTACCATTTTAGGCTAAATGAGTCTATATTTTCCAACTCGTCAAGTCACCACCTAATTATTTTTAAGGTGAAATAGGACACCTATTTTTAGCTAAGGCAATGCTTAGTTAAAGGTATACTTAACATATGATTCTAGTTAAGGATTTTAATTATCCTAAAGGAAAGGTGTAAGACATCCTTTAAGATCTGTTAAAAACAGTTAACTAGCAAAACTTAGGTTAGTAAAAATAAAGTTAAAATATTACTAAATTTTTTTATTGTTATTTAAAAAGTATAATAGTGCACATTAGCTTTAAGAAAATAATATACCGTGATTAGCTAATCCAAGATTTTAAACATTAAAAAATTAAGATGGGATATCCAAGCATGCAACGTCCTTCCACTTTTTATAATCGTACAAAAATAGTAGAATCCTAATTTTAAATGAGTTAAAAAGATTTCCAATTATTTGACAAAGATGTCCTTCATTTCATTTTTTTCCACTAAGGGTCGGATTTTCTTTGCTTCTGATCTCCAACTAATAGCATATTTCTAAGAAGTTTTAGTTGTCTTCTTCTTCAAGTTTGCTAGGTAAGATCGATCAGGGATGATCTCAATGTTGAACCTAAACCTTTATATGAAATCCTTTGGCATATTTCTTCAATTATGCCACATCTTAGGATCTTGTTCAGTATACCAAGTCAATACTTCTCCAGTTAGACTTTTGATAAAAAAAACTTCATTCTAACAGCTTCATTTCTCCCCATGCTGACTAACTTATCATAATAAGATCTTAAATGATTGCGGTGGTGCCCTATTCCATCAAACATCTCAAATTTGGGTGGCTTGTGTCCATCAAGTAAGTAATGTCAGGATGTACACATAGATCCTCAAACTCAAGTTTCTTCCCTTTTTGGAAAATCGCATATTCCTAAATTCTTCCCTTAACTCACTCATGTCCTTATCATGTTCCTCCTTCTTTGTAAATACTGATCAATAATTAGTGCTAGGGTAGCAGATGGTTGAGCTTCTGTTATATCTATCGGTGAAACACCCTCAATGTTAGGAGAAGCAACATGTGTCACCGGTATGTGTTGAGGTATCGGTTGGTTTTGGACTTTTGAAAGATAATGGGGAACGGTAGTTTGGGTGGCATGTAAAGAGTTAGTAGGGATTTGATTTTAAGGATTTTGGTATGCGGGAATTTGGGTAGCATAGTGCGGATAGAAGGGAATTTGATTTGAAGGGCCTTAGTAGATGGTGAATGGAGTGACATGTTTTAGGTTAATAGGGACTTGAACGGGTGGTGGAGTAATATATTGAATGTAGGAAGGAATATTGTTAAATATGTTTTGGCATATGAGAGATGGATTGACATGAGCTTGATAAGAGGGTGGTGGATTTACGAGATGTGGATTCATGACAGATGTGTTTATGGGCTGAGTGTTCTACAGAGGGAAATAGTTAGGGATGAGAAAATTTAAAAATGGAAAGTGGGGAGGTACTAGAGCAGTAGTACTTAGTTCTTGAAGCATAGTATTAAAGATATATAGTTTACCAAGGTTCCTAACTCATTCAACTTCTCTCTATTAGTTAGCAATTTTCTGTTCCAAATGAGCAATATATTCATAATTAATAGTGTCATCCTTAGTTCTCAAAGTTTTAGGGTTATCCTCAATAGGTGTTCCACTTTCAATACCCAAAAGGTTTGTCATTGATGGATTAATCACATTAGTTCTCGTCCTTCGGACTGCCCATTCAAGAAAATTATTTGCATTGTCAGCCATATCAATTGTCAGCGTGAATAAGCCTTTTGGGGATTAAAATAATAAAAGGAAAAAAAAAGAAAAATAATACAAAAAGTGATGTTAGATGAGATGACAAAACATCAAGTAGTTTTAGTATGTAGCAGATAAATCATGTAGCAAACAAGTAGTGCATGAAAAATATATTAAACAAGTTATAAAGGCGAGCAAACATCAGTAATGTGTCCTAATATGCAAGGGATCTTTTTTATGTCAGAAGTAGGCCTAACAGACATTTAAAGAACAAAAATGCGACATTATATGTCTTTTTATTGCTCTTTAATAAATTAAACTAAAATATATTTCCCACAAAGAAGTACAAGGATGGCTTATATAGCTTTATTACACCTTGAATAAAATAAATAGTGATATCCCTAATAAGCTAAGTTTAAATCATTGTTATAACTTGACTTTTATCCCACTTGTTGATGTTGCTAAGCTGCATCTTCCATGTATCAAAGTTTGAAAGTTTGATGGCCATCTGTACAGTAAAATAAAGGGTTAGATTATACTTTTCCACTAAAGTTTAATTAATTTAGAGCAAATAGTCAATTTTTAGGCACAGTCATCCTTAAAATATGCACATAGATTATGATAGTTTCACTTAGGTCATAAACACATTTGGACAAAGTTAACTAATGGACTTAATACGCCAAGGGTATTAAGCCTCCTAGGTTTATAATGATGCATGTACCTAAAAAGATGTCACAACCCAAAACTCAAATCATGATGACACCTATATCATCCCACCATGATAGGTAAGACAAATCAACACAACAACCAAGAAAAATAATTAAGAATGCAGAATAAGTAAAATAACAATAATTCTCAAACTGAAATTCATAATAAACAGGTATGGAAGTCAAAAAAGACAATAATTATCCCTAAAACCTAGAAGTCACAATGCAAGCCTTTAGAAAATGAAATGCAACCGGAGTATCTAGAATATCTCCAATACAACATAAAAAAAACTAAAAAAGACACTGTAGCTACCTTCAAGTCCCAAAAAATCAAAAAATCCTTGCACAAAGAGGGGCTAAAAGTAATTCCCTGGAACGAATGGCTCGGTACCTGCACGTAACATGCAGAAAATAACAAGAGTAATTACAGGAAAACATGTACTCAGCAACATCATCGATTGACCCTATTTCCAAAGGGTGACGAGAACCACCTAATACCAACCATCCACAACAATCACAACTTTTGCACTCAGTAAGGCATCACCTAGTCTAACAATTAATATTAACATAAAAATAAAAGTTTATATTTAGATAGCCCACATTTCACAATTGTCCAAGACAAGGCATAAGTATTCGACCTCATGGTCAATCTACCACATATCACACTAAGGCGACATAATCGGATGGATATGATGTGTAAGATGTATGCCAAATAATCAAATAAGATAATGTTGATGATGAGTATGCAATGTGCCGGCTTATGACGACACATTTAGCATCTTTAACTAAGGGTAATCATGAGTTTTGAAGCAACATATGGTGTTCTTAATGTGTTTTGTGTTTGGTTTCAGGTAATAAGCCCGATCCTATGAAAGACAACAAATTCAACTAAAAAAAGAGGATGTGACGGTGTCACTGATAGACCGTCATAAGTATGGCATACCATTGCTCTATCAGTCAGTCTTAACCAGAATACGGATCCAAAATAATGACTGGTGATGGCTTCCCTGACGGGCCGTCAAGTCCTTGGCGGATCATCACTAGAACCATCACGGCAAATCCAGAACGAGTTGCAAAATAGAGTCCAGTGACGGCCTAGGCAATGAACCGTTAGGCCTGTGGTAAGACGTCACTCGGCTCTCCAAGACTTAAGTAGATTATGGGATATTTAGGACTTTCACAACGGTCCTAGCGACAGACCGACAACCCTTTGACGGGCCATCAGTTTGGCCATCAGCAGTGATGCGGTATTCTAGAATTTGAATTTTAAACCTTATTTTATTTGGAGCCTATAAATACCCAATTTAGGGTTTAAAAGAGGTATCTTCCATACTGGAGATATTTTGTTTGCATTTTTCTTTGGATAAATAATTTTAGGGAATTTTTAGCTATTATTCTTGGTTTTGAACAATCAAAGATTGAGATTGGTGATTTCTTCATTGTAAGTATTCTTCTTTGCTATATAAAAATTATCTGTTTCATCTTGTTCTTTATCATGTGTGGCCAAAATCCCTTAGCTAGGATTGTGGAATCCAACGTGGAAAATCACCTTTAGGGTTCATGGGTGTCGAAATTGTGTTGTTTGAGTGATTATATTATGAATCCCATTGCTTTAATTAATTCTTGATGGTTGCAAACATTTGGAAAACGTCTTTTGTTAAATTGCTTCAGAAAAGATTTTAATAATTAAGATAAGGGATTCATAACAAGAGCTTGGAGTTTCTAACCTCAAAACTAACGGTTAACTCTTTAACAAGGTTAACCCATTGACGCTGAAATTGGATTATATGCTTGACACTTTAAGTCCGAGAATTAGAGTGTAAACTCATTTAGTGTGGTTGTAAAACAGTTAGATGAATTAAAGAATTGATTGCCTTATTATCTCGTATCTCAACACGAATTCGTATTTACTCATGACCTGGTGGTGATTGGAAACCTTGGTGAACAAAGTCCTAGCTTTCCCTTTTATATTGAATTAATTGTTATAAAATTTACCATTTCTTTACTAAAATCTACGTTAATTCATAACTGTCAGACAAACCCTCCCCCTCCCTTCGTTTTACAGAAATTGCTGGCTAATCTTCATTGAAACTACATAACATTTGTTTAACACCTTATTCCCTGTGGGATTCGACCCCAATCTTAGTTGAGTTCTATATTTGACAACGACCACTTACACTTTTCACAAGGGAGTTGTAGTTTGGGCGTATCAAATTTTGGCACAGTTGCTGGGGAATACGGTTGTCAAATAAGTTTTATGTGTGTTATTTGACTATTAGTCCTATTTCCTAATTTTTCTTTTATTTGTTGTTTCTGTACTTGCAGTAAAACACTTGTGCATGCCAAGAACCAGTCGTTCGGGCGAACCATTATTTCCATTCGATCCTGAACTGAATAGGTTATTGAGGAGGAATATGGATGCATAAAATTGGAATCAAGACCTCCCACCCAGTTGAGTACCATCCACAAATGATGGAGACCTGGGTGATGAGGAGTTAAATGATGTTGTTGATGGGTAACATGCTGATAATGTCACCCCAGAATACCAAAATTGGCGATAGAGAGCTAGAGGAAGCCAACCTCCTACGATGATGGAGTTGGGGCTACTGGAGCCATTGTTCCACCACCACTTGCTCCTAGTACTAAATTTAATATCACCAGCACAATAATCCAGTTACTGACTTTGAAGGGATTGTTCAGAGTTTTCCTGGTGATGATCTAAACTTGCACTTGATGAATTTTATCAACATCTGTAAGTCATTTGATAATCCAGGAGTAACACAGAATGTTATTCGATTGAGATTGTTTTCTCTGTCTCTGTCTGGGGAGGTAACATTATGGTTGAATGAACTACCTCCCGCTTCTATAACATACTAGAGGCAGTTGAAAGGAGCTTTCCTAGAAAAGTTCTTTTCGCCTTCCAGAATGTTATAGTTATGGGATAAAATTAGTAATTTCAGATAACTACAACATGAGCCATTACATGAGACATGACTTAGGTTCAATAAAATGTTAACGCAATGCCCGAACCACTGTCTCACTAATGAACATATGATGCAAACATTCTATAGATCACTAAATTCTATCACAAAGTTAACGATAGATAATGCATTTGGAGGTGCTTTTTTGACACATACTTATGCGGAAGTGACTGAGATACTTGATCACTTAACAAAGACTAGTATGGCTTGGCAAACCAGGAATTCTAAGGTAGTAAGTAACACTTATGCATTTGGTATGTCGGTGGAGCAATGCCGAAGAGAAGAGAAACGCGATCAAGATATAGCTCATATGAAGACTCAAATGGATTTATTGACTAAACATTTATTGTCTGGTAGGGTTGAGAAGGTGAAAACTATGGGTTTGTAAGGTAGAGCTACTAAATTTGATTCGGAGGAGGAAGAGAATTACTTGAACAATCAGGGGGGTTTCAAGCTAATGGACAAGGAAACCAAGTTCGGAACTATCAACAAGAGAATTATTATGAAAAATTTGGTTATAGAGATTGCAACCAAGGTAACTAGAAGAACAAGGGTGATAAAAGTGGTTTGTATGTACAATCGGGTAGCCGTGATGGTGTTGCTAATGACTCAAGTAAGCTTTCTATGGAAGTTGCAATGGCAAATGTGTTGAGTCAACTGAAGCGGGTATTAAAGAGGTGAAGATTAATTTGTCTTCAGTATGTCAACTAATTGACTCCCATTCAAATTCAATCAAATAGCTGGAGTTTCAAATGGGCCAGCTATCTTCAGCCTTTAATCAGTGTAAGGTCGGCACACTACCAAGTGGTACTATGAATAATCCGAGGAATGATGGTCCATGGTTGGCCATTACCACGAGGAGAGGTAATGTTGTCTCCGATGATGAGTTGAATGGTAATAATGGTAGCAAGAATGATGTTCCTGTTGAGTATGATAAATGGGAAAAAGATGATGAATAAAGTGAGGATGCTAAAAAATCCACAGAAATGAAAAGTGACGATGTACTAAATGAGAAGAAGAGTAAGAAAGCCACAAACCCTTTAACTCAAATTCCTAGACCACTTTCTCCATTTTCTCATAGAGCTAAAAAAAAAATGAAGGCTGGAAAGTTCACTAAGTTCTTGTCTATGTTGAAGTAGTTATCAGTGAACATTCCATTAGTGGAAGCACTAGAGCAGATGCCAAGTTACGCCAAGTTCATGAAAGACTTGGTTGCTAAGAAGAAAGCTGTAAGCTTTGAGCCAACTAACAACATTCATCATTACAGTGCCATTGCATCAAGGTCGTTGGTTCAAAAAAAAATAGACCTAGGGGCATTTACCATCCCTTGCACAATTGGTGCAATCAATTTTGCTAAGGCACTATGTGACTTAGGCGCGATCATTAATTTGATGCCCTTAGCTATTTTTTGGCAGTTGGGCTTCGGAGCCCCTAAACCGACATCCACGAGGCTATTGATGGCTGACTGTTTGGTCAAAAGGTTTAAGGGAATCTTATACGATTATGTGGTGAGTGAGGATATCCCGAAAGACTTGAGCATTCACCACAGAAAGAAATTTCTTCATGATGTAAAAAAATACTTCTGGGATGAACCTTATCTATAAAGGATGTGTGCAGATAACATCATCCAGAGATGTGTACCGAAAGTAGAAATGTTAAGTATCCTTTAAGCTTGTCACTCGTATCCAGTGGGAGTACATCATGCAGGTGACCGTACAACAAGAAAAGTGTTGCAGAGTGGGTACTATTAGCCTACTATATACAAGGATATGTATGATATTGTCAAAACTTATGATCAATGCCAGCGCCAAGGGTCAATCTCAAAACATCATAAGGTGCCAACGACCAAAATACTGGAAGTGGAAATGTTTGATGTTTGGGGCATTTACTTCATCGGCCCCTTCATAAGTTCCTATGGTAACAAGTGCATTTTAGTTACTATGGACTACATGTCCAAGTGGGTGGAAGCTGCAGCATTGGCAGATAATGAAGGGAAGCGTGTGGTGGTATTCTTAAAGAAGAATATCTTTTCTCGATTTGGAACCCCTCATACAATCATAAACGATGGGGAGTCCCACTTCTGTAACAAAGTGTTTTGTGCTGTGTTGGCAAAATACGGGGTGAAACAACACAAGGCGCCAACTCCATATCACCCCCAAATAAGTGGTCAGGTAGAGGTGTCGAATCGAGAAATCAAGATGATCTTAACTAAGTCTGTCAATGCAAATCAGACTGATTAGTCACAAAAGCTTGATAACGCTCTTTGGGCCTACCGTACTGCGTTCAAAACCCCAATAGGTAAGCCTCCTTACAAACTAGTCTTCGGTAAATCTTGTCACTTATCAGTAGATATTGAGCACAAAGCCTTTTGGGCGCTCAAAAAGCTAAATTTAAGTTGGAAGGAAGCTCTGATTTGAGGTTGGACCAATTCAATGAGAAGGACGAGTTTCGACTTTGTACCTATGAGAGGGCTAATTTTTACAAGGAGAAAATGAAGTTGTACCATGATCGGAGATCAAAAAGAGAGAATTCCATGTGGGAGATTTTGTACTGCTATTTAATTTAAGGTTCAAGCTATTTTCGGGTAAATTGAAGTCAAAGTGGTCCGTACCTTTTAAGGTAACTCAAGTTTTTCCATTCAGAGATCTGGAATCGGAGAACAAAGAGGGAAAGTTGTTCAAGGTAAATAGATAATGAGTTAAGTGGTATGTGGGTCCATAGGAAGAGGTAAAGGTGTTAACTTTGGTGTATCTTGACAAAGTCTGAGTAGTCGAGATAATCGGGTCGTGCCGCGATATTAAATCAGGCACTAGTTGGAGGCAACCCACAATGTTTTGTACCATTTTGTAGTTTAAATTTTTTTTTTTTGAGCATGGTTAATGTGTGTGATAAGTGTGCATGAATTTAGGAGACATACAAGATGGGACACTGAAACTGGCTGAGCTCGACGGCCCAAGTGGCTAACCATCAAGGAGATCATCAATGAAGAGGTGAAATCAAACCATTCTGGATAAAATGTGATGGGTGAAGTGGCGGATCATTGCTAATGTGATAGACCATCACATTCATCATTACAAGAAAGAAGATGGTGACCCATTCTGGATTGGATTAACGGACTAAGTGGCAGACCGTCGTAAAGTTGATGGAACGTCACCTAGACCATCCAAGGTAATTCTTTAATATTTCTTATTATTTCCAAAACTGACCCGACCCAACCATAAAATCGAGTCAACCCAACCATACCCATTCTTAAAGCGTTCTACTCCTCCACACTATTTAAATTTCCCATTTAAAACCCATGTCTTTCCCCCTTCATCTCCCTAAATGGTTAAAACACCCATGTTCACACCCCATTAACTCACATTCATCACCCAAAATCTCTGTTAACCAAATATTTATCACCCCTTCTCCCCCAATCCATACTAGATAAACCTCAACCTTTCTTACAAATCATCGCAACACCAAAAATCCCAAAACTCACTCTCATTCTAATTTCTGTGCACGTAGCTTTTACATATTCCCAGTTAGTATCTACAACCGCCATTCAACCATTTTCTATCTCAATTTAAATTGTTAGTATAGTTTTTTGTTTTTAATTTTTTCATAAACATAATTACCCATTATGTAAATGCGCATTCGGGTGGTTGTGTTTTATATTGTTGAGTTCTTTCAATAGTGTGGTGTGGAAACCTATTGGGTGAAGTCTGAGTAACCCAAAGATCATGAATAATTAAGGTGTACAACGTTTGGGATAATCCCACAGAAATTGAATTGTTAAATCTATCAAATTGGGTTGCCCACCAAGCGTTTGAAAAAAAGTCAAAGAGAAAGTTTTTGAAATCTGGTATATCTGATGGTCCAACTGATAGACCATCACCCTTGTCGTAGACCGTTATACCAACTGTTACAACTCTGATTTTGTGACTGCATTCTATTTAAGGCGTCACAACTCCACTGGCGAACCGTCACCTTTGTGGTGTTCCATCACTCTAGCCATCACTGGGTTCGATTTTTCAGATGTTTTCGTATAAGGTCGAATGGTTAAAATGACAGATCGTCACCAAGGTGAAGGAACGTCATTTATGCCTTCGAGACCAAACAGTTTAAGATGTTACATTCATTCTTGCACTGCTTTTGTGTGCTGATACTAACACTTTAACCCTCAGGTACATTGCCTCCTAAAATTAAATCACGACGAGGAGGAGCTATAGCTAAGAAAACAAAGGATGGTATGGTGCCTAAGCTGAGAAATGAGTCCAATTCAGAGGGTGAGGAAAATCAGTCCCCATATAAAAACACAAGGTAATATGAAAGGAGACGTAATTTACCCTCCCAATCTGAAGAGGGGGATAGTTCATCTAGCAGTGATCCCATTGATGTAAAGGAAAGTGATGATAGCACTAACTCGACCCCAATTGTCGAGGGAGGAAAAGAGAGCTCTTCCAGTTCGGAGCAAGAACTAGAAAAAGAAAAGGAACCAGAGGCAGAGACAGTGATTTGAAGCAAAGTCCTGGGAGTTTGGAAAAATATTAGGTGTGGAATTGAAGGTGCTAAGGATATCTATTATCAAGGGCTTCAATCAACTCAAACTCAAGGTTAGAAAAGGCCGATAGAGAAAGAGTACCAAATTATAACCACAACACTACCTGACTATCCAGAGCTTGAGAGGCGGTTCAACGACTATGAATTGCACTCTCTCAGCATGCCCCCAGGTGTTTATTACCCGATGATGGTTTGGGAATTCTTTGCTAATTATTTGGCTATTCTAAGATGGATTGTTTGAAAGAGCAAAAGTTTCCAACTTGAGGAATCAGACTATAATCCCAGTTCATGATGTCTCAGTGGATATTTCTAACGATACAATTAATCAATTTTTGTTCGATCTGACTTACACTCCTCCGGCTGCAATCCTAAACTTTGAGTACAAGATGAGAACTGTAAGTTCACAGCATCAATGGTTGTCAAGAGTGCTACCAGATTCTGGAGAGCCCTCAAGGGCTAAAAATAAAGAGCAGATCATAAAATCATCATTAAGCTTTTGGGCTAAATTCTGGTCAGCTGTGGTAAGATTGAGATTGATGCCAATAGGTAGAGATGTAAATCTGGACCCAATAAGGCAGTGGTGGTAGCTAGCCTAGTTGAGGGGCTAAAGGATAAATTTTGGCATGCTGATAAGTGATGAGCTTTTGACCCGAGCACACAAGATGTCCAGTGCCATACCTTTTCCATATTCTATCACGGAGTTTCCCAAACAGGAAAGGGTACCTATCATAAGTGGGATTTATAATAAAGTCCAAGCCACTCATAAGCAAGACATTGACCGAATGAAAGATGAATCAAAATTTGAGTTAAAGGTTCAAAAGCAGTCATCACAGTAGACTTAGTCTCAGGCGATCCCAAAGTCATCATAGGTTCCCACAGGTACTGACTTACCCCTTGCTATTATTGATCCATAGGTTGGCTCAGGCATATCAGGGGCTGCTCCTCTACCCACATTTGCTGAGACTGCAAATACGACATCTATGCCGCCATCCTATTCAGAGTATCGATTTACCCCAAAATTTTTTGTCCAAATGGTTAACAAGTAGAAGAGGTTTAAAAAGTAGTTAAAGGCATGGTCAAGATAGTTCAAGCCTTTCATGGATAAAACCTTGAAAGAGGCTTTGAAACCATATGAAAATCTATATATTCAGATGGACTATATGGAAGAAAGGGTGAACCAAAGGTTAAATGAGTTGTCCATTCCTTAATTGGCCAAGTTTTATGCTGAACTAAAATAGGCCCAAGAAGATATAGCTAATTTAAAGAAGAATCCTATCACCGACATTTGGGAACCTCAGATTGTGGAGGTCGAAGAGGAAGAGAAAGAGATTATAGATCTCATGGGCAGAAAAATGACTGCCAAGGGAAAGGGTATTAGTACTGAACTTGAAAATAAGAACTCAAAGAAAAGAAAGCACGCAGTTGAGAATAATAAAGATAAGGCAGTGAAAAAAGCCCTAAGAGATTCAGTAGGTGATGAGAATTAAGGAAGAAGAAAGTTGTTGATGAAAAGGTGAGAGTCTCCACTAGTGGACCTTCTCCCATAAGTGAGTTTGTTGCTGCTGACTTAAGTGCCCTGGACATCACTGGGGCCACTATTGCTGCTGCCAAGGCCATTCGGGCCTCCAATAATGATGGCTCCTAAGCCTAAGGGCTGTGCAAGTAGACCGTCCCCTGTACGTTTCATTTTTTATACATTTGAGGACAAAACATTAGTGTCATGGTGGGGTGGGGATACTAGTGAGAATGTCAACATGAGGGTTTTTGTTTCCTGTGTTCTTTTCCCTCATGTGCTATCTAGTTAGGTTGTTTGTTTAAATTTCTATTTTGGTATTGTGTTTGTTTATTTATGTAGTGTACCGTCAAAGAAATCAAAATGAATAAAAAGCCGTGTGGTGTTGTGTTGAATGACAAGAGGACCCCTCTAAAATTTTTGTGACTGTGTAATTAAATCCAACTTGATTTTATAGAATGATTGTGGATCTGTACTTGGCATTAGTATTCTATAATGAGTTGAAACTAGCTTAAGCTTGAGTGGGAGTTTGAAAATTAGCAAGGTCACTGTCAGTCTGTGCTATGTGTGCGTGAGGCTTTTTGCTCTAGTTTCTTACTTTGTGCATGCATCTAGAGCTTGTCTAGTCCATTTTGTTAGGTTATAAGTGGGTTGTATGGGATGTGATCACATGCCTTGTTTGAATTAAAGTCCACTTTGCCTAAAAGAAGTCGTCCAAATGATGTATGAACCCCTTGATCCCTATGTTGAGCCTCCCTGATTTTCTTTTATTCAGCATTTACTAACCTTTCCTTCTCTATCATTGAACTTCTATTTTGGCTCTGGTCCCTCCTTGGGCATCGTGTACCTCAACTCAGGCAAATTGCCTAAGTTGAGGGTGGCTACTGTAGAAGGTAATGAGTGAAGATAGGTATGAAAAGAGTGAGTGATAATTTTAAAAAGCTCTTAGTGTGTGCAAAATGAAAGAGAAAACAATGAGCTGAGTAAGTGAAAAAGAAAAGGAATGAATTGAAAATGAATCTATGAAAGGAGTGCACTCAAAAAGGGAAAAATATTAATGATAGTGGAGAACAAGGGTGGAATTACTGATTGTGATTACAAAATAAGTAGTGTTGTGGACTAGTGCATGTCAAGGAGGGCTGAGTCACTGATCCTAAATATGTCTTACCAACAATCAAACCTATATTACAAGCCGAATAAAGCCCTGTAGTGATCCTCGTCAACCAATGAATGAACCTTGTGAAATGGTAAGGGCCAGCCTATGGTATTGCATGTGCATTGTTTGAATTTTATTGTGAGAGTGAGAGTTTATTTGATAGTCCCTAACTGCTATACTGGTATACATGTGTTTGAGGGACTTCTTTATTGTGAAAGCATGTGACTGATACGTGAACTTGCTGGTTATTAGCCTTTACATCTTGAGTGCTTATAGATCAACGAGTTTTAGAGTAATGCCAAGTATGGATCCCTGCTAGTTTATGGCTAAACTGAGTTATTGCATTTGTTGCTAATCTTAGAAGGAGGTCCATGTGATGATACACTAGCTGCTTTCTGTTGAGATCTAAATTATTGGCATGATACCATGTTGTTTAAGTTCCGTGAGGACAAGCAATCATTCTAAGTTGAGGGTGTTGATGTGCCGACTTATGACGACATATTTAGCATCTTTAACTAAGGTTAATCATGAGTTTTCAAGCAACATGTGATGTTTTTAATATGTTTTATGTTTTCTTATAGGTAATAAGACCGATATTGTGAAAGAAATGAAATTCAGCTGAAAAAGAAGGATGTGATGGTGTCACTTATGGACCGTCATGAGCATGGTGTACCATCACTCTATCCGTCAGTCTTAACTAGAATGCAGATCCAAAATGAAGACTGGTTACGACTTTCCTAATGGGCCGTTAAGTTCTTGGCGAACCGTCACCAGAACTATCACGGCTAATGCAAAATGGTTTGTAAAATAGAGTCCAACGACGGCCTAGGCGATGAATCGTCATACCTACGGCGGGATGTCACTCGGACCGCCAAGCCTTAAGCAGATTGTGGGATTTTTAGGACTTTCACGATGGTCCTAGCTGTAGACCGTCACCCCTTTGATGGGCTGTCAGTCTGGCCATCAGCGGTGACGCGACATTCCAGAATTCGAATTCTAAACCTTGTTTTATTTGAAGCTTATAAATACCCAATTTAGGGTTTAGAAGAGGTATCTTCCATACTGGGGATATTTTGTACGCATCTTTCCCTAGGAAAATGATTTTTAGGGCATTTTTAGCTATTATTCTTGGTTTTGAACATCAAAGATTGAGATTGGTGATTTCTTCATTGTAAGGATTCTTCTTTGCTATATAAAAATTATCTGTTTCATCTAGTTTTTTTATCATAAGTGGCTTAAACCCCTTAACTAGGGTTGTGGAAACCAAGGTATAAAATCACCTTTAGGGTTCATGGGTGTCGAAATTGTGTTGTTTGAGTGATTATATTATGAATCCCTTCGCTTTAATTAATTCTTGATGGTTGCAAACATTGAGAGAATATATTTTGTTAAATACTTGAGCAAAGATTTTAACGATTAAGATAAGGGATTCATTGCAAGAGCTTGGAGTTTCTAACCTCCAAACTAACGGTTAACGCTTTAACAAGGTTAACCCATTGAGGCTTAAATTGGATTATATGCTTGACACTTTAAGTTCGAGAGAATTAGTGTGTAAACTCATCTAGTGTGGTTGGAAAATAATTAGATGAATTAAAGAATCGATTACCTTATAATCTCGTATCTCAACACAAATTCATATTCACTCATGACCTAGTGGTGATTGGAAACCTTGGTGAACACATTCCTAGTTTTCCTTTCTCTATTGAATTAAGTGTTATAAATTTACTATTGCTTTACTAAAATCTACATTGATTCATAACTTTCAAACAACCCCCCCCCCCCATTTTACGAAAATTGTTGTCTAATCGTTATTGAAACTACATAACATTTGTTTAACACCTTATTCCCTATGGGATTCAAACCCAACCTTAGTTGGGTTCTGTATTTGACAACGACTTCTTTAACTCTTAAAAAGGGAGTTGTAGTTTGGGGCGTATCAATATGGTACATGTATGTCCTACCGATATTCACTCGCTTCTCTAAGGCTAGTTTGGACCCATGGGGGACTCACGAGATCCATATACCCCCTCCGGATCCTGAACTTTTAGGCTTTCAAAGGAACTTAATTCAGTTCCTACCCAAAGGCCATCAGAGAGTAACTCAATCCGGATCTTACCCTAAAATCCATCAAAGAGTATCTCAATCAAGATCCTTCTTGAAAGCCATTGGAAAGTAATAAAATAAAGTCTTGTGGCTCCATACCCCTTGTCCTTCTCAAAGGCCATCAGTGAGAAACCATAAGATTCAACCAATAATATGCATGTGAACTCATTTCAAAGATAAGGATAAATGCTTCAGACACGTGAAATAAATAGCACAATGACTAAATATAAGAATGTACTTAAATCACCATTTTCCCAGAAAGTAGAAGTCATACATCTTGCCTATCGGTATTACACACTATCAACCAGTAGTTAGTCAATTCATTACCATGCTCCCAGCATGTACAAAGGCCATAATTTGAGATACACTTATTATTTGTCTATGGTTCTAGCTTAACACATATACTAGCTCCGAGGGACCAATCTAGTCAAACAATTCATTTCTAGGCTTTTCAAAATTACATAAACTCCCTTTTTATCCCTTAAATACCCAAATTCCCAGTTCTATTTTATCAAACATTCTATACATGGATTCAAGCCCTTAGAATATGAGTACAAATATCAACTAGCATGCTTAGTAAGTCACTTTCAATTATAATATGCAAATCCATACTAGCAAGTAGAAGAAATAGTCCAAACAAGTCAACTAATCAGTTTTAACCCTTCATATAACATTGATATCCACATAGATGCTCATCACTTCATCTATAAAGGACCCTATATCCCTATTACTCCTCTTACAAGCAACTAGCATATAAACTTTATGAATAAGTGTCTACGAAAGTTTCAACTTGCCTTAAGGAAGCTCGAAGTATCAAACTGAATCTTTGCCCTTTTGAATTACCTACGAACAAGCCCAATCTTTCAAATATGAGTTTTTCATAAGAAAACAAAATTAAAGACACCCATATTGATATATTTTGAATCCGGGTCCAAAAAATTAATCCAAAAGTCAACCTCGAGCCCATTAGGGTAAAATAAAATTTTTTCTAAAAATCATGTTACCCATAGTTTAAGAAGATCAGATTTACCACATAATGTGATTATCACCCAACTTAAAAAAAAATCTTTGAAAAAGTCACTACCAATCCCTTTACAAGTCTGAGCCCAACTATTCTATCTTTCACTAATAAATGTTCCACTTATGCCGACGTTTCTAAAATCAAAGGCTAAAATCTATAAAATCTTCAATTTTGTAACAAGGATCTACACATGGTGTCTTATTTCTTCATATTTCTTAACTTGTACTGATCATGTAATGCCGCTATGACTTTGAATTCTCAACTTTTACCCATGATTTAGTTACTTTGAATGTAGCCGTACGACAAAAAATTTGAATTCTGATTCAAAACATGAAGACTACTAATAGCATCCAAATACAACTCTCAAAAAGAAATATGAATGGACATTTGCAATATAATCACCCAACTAAAGACTTAGGATCGATTCCACAGTAAATAATATAAACGGTGATAGGGAAAATAAGGAATTTAAAACCACTCACACAATTCCAAATAATTAATATAGGTATTTTTGTAGGGTTTTTGATATAAAAAGAAACAAATTATTTTATACGGAAAGATCTCGAGAGGTTAAATCATTTATTTGAGAGTAATAAGGGGTTGGTAGTGAAAAAGTGTTTAGTCTTTCTTAATTACATTCTTGGTGCTCGCGTTGATATTTCTTTTCTCCAGTCAGTTCTTAAGGTTGGCGAGTTATTAATGTGGGTCTCCTAGTTTGCCTAGTTTGTTGATTGATTGTTATCTAGATTTTGGTGTTGATGTTGTGTTGGGTGATCAGTTCATTCTGTTAGGTCGTAATGAATGCCATCAGTTGAGTTGGGGTATGTTAAAAAGGGCAGTTTCAGGATCTTCTGAGTATGGTGTTACTTAGCTGGGTGTGTCTCCATGTGATATTTCTGTTGGGTTCAATAGGGAGGTGGTTTCGTGTACTGGTATTTTACCTACTGACTGTGAGGAGTGATTATCTGATGCCCTATATTGGAGATCAATTTGACCAACTTCAGGGTGCAACCTATTTTCTGAGGATTCTTTAGGTCTGACTACTACTAGAACTTTTTACGATTACTTCAAGTTATTGACTATGTCCATGGAATACCTACACCCCACAATAGGTATGGATTCAATGGATCATGTGATCAGGCCTTGATTTGAATTATTCATGATAGTGATCATCGATGGTGCCTTACCTACAACCTTTGTGGGATCAGCAAATATGTGCTAAGTTTTTTAATGTGAGATTAACTTGGGTCTATGACATTCTTAGGGCATGTGGTGTCTGAGAATGGGATCATGTAGTCATGGAATGGATTGAGGCAGTTCATGTTTAGTGATAGGCCTATTTCTCTTAGCAAAGATGAAAGTGTGTCAGGTTAGCAAGCTAAATCAAATAACTTTGTTGAGGGATTCCTTCTTTGGAAGTGTGTTCGACCAAATTGATTCAAATACATCCATCTCTAATGGTCCAATAAGAATGAGATAACCCTTCTGGGTGTTCAAGGCCTTATTGGCTCAAATTCTGATTTTGACTCTCTTGGATGAGAGCTTGATGTATGTATTAGATATTTTATCCAAATATTGGTTTGTCAGTGGGTATAGTTTAGAAACTCAGGTCTTGGTGGTTTAGCTAAGATGCTAAATGGATAGCTATGGATTTTGTAACTCGCTTACAACGTGCAATTTATGGTTAGATTCTATTTGGGACTTTGTTATTGGTTGACTAGGCTTAGTTACTATCTACCGATTCAGTTTTCCTTCAAACCAGAGAGGTTGGCTTAGATTTATATTTAAGAGATGGTTTATTTTCATAGGGTGTTAGTTGCTACCACTTTTGACTTTGGTTCTCAGTTTGCAGGAGGTTTCTAGAAATCTACTCAGCGGGAGACAGATATTTGAGTTAAGGGTGTTAGTTGCTACCACTTTTGACTTTGGTTCTCAGTTTGCAGGAGGTTTCTAGAAATCTACTCAGCGGGAGACAGATATTTGAGTTAAGCTTACTGCAATTTTTTCACCCATAGTTTGATGATCATTTAGAGCATACTATTCAGATTCTGGAGGTTAGGCTTTGGAGTTATGTTATTGGTTTCAAGGGTTATTAGGATCCATTTTTGGCCTTGACAGAGTTTACATCTAATAGACATTACCATTCTTTGTGTTTTGGATAGTTCATTTAGAGACATTGTACATGCACTAGGCTATGTGTATCTTTGGTGGGTTACTTTATGTCACACCGCGAATCCCATTCGAGACAGACTGGCACCCAAAGTCGATAAGGCTTGAGAGAACCAATCTTCGCTCATGTACTCTCATATGCATGTTTACGTATGAATATCATTCTATCCCATGTAACTAAATATTAGTGGCGGAAGTCATGGCAAACATATACTATTTATGAAACTTTGCCGTTAGGGCTATCAAATCAAAATGGACATTCATCTCTTACATTCGTCTTCCCGCATACGTCTACAAAGCCTCTAAAGATACATATACATAACCAACCTACAGTCGGGACAAGTACCCGCTTTATACAACATATACAATGCCAAATACCAATGTACACATGGAACTCAGAAAGCCCCAAACCAACTGCAGCTCACCAATGACTGGCAGATAATCCGCAACCTACTGTGGAGGTCTACTAGCACCTGTGCCTGCAGCAAGTAAGGTAAGTCCCCCCAAGGGGGTCAGTACGAAGAATGTACTGAGTATGCAAGGCTATAAGAAACTGCATCAATATATAAGAACTTCGATGGAAAATTTTATGAGAATATCCAATATGGATAAACCATCAATCTGAAAGTTTGGAACTATGTGCATTACGTTCATTACTTATCTTGTCTTTACGCTCATCATCAATCTTAGTCATCCATTTTATTGGTGGGTTATAATATAATCATCCACCTTGTTGGTGGGTAGTCATCCACCTTATTGGTGGGTATTCATCCACTTTGTTAGTGGGTAGTCATCTACTTTGTTAGTGGGTAGTCGTCCACCTTATTGGTGGGTAGTCATCCACCTTATCGGTGGGTAGTCATCCACCTTATCGGTGGGTAGTCATCCACTTTGTAGTGGGTAGTCATCCACTTTGTTATTGGGTAGTCATCCACCTTATCGGTGGGTAGTCATCCACTTTGTAGTGGGTAGTAATCCACCTTATTGGTGGGTAAATATAAAAAGTATTAGGGTCCGCTCGAGCTAGGCTTATGTGCCCCCTTCGAGTCGTCCCAGTTCTCAAACATTAAATCATAAATGCATTACTTTGTTTCTTACTTTTGAGAGATTGATACATTCGCTTGTTAGAGGTTGATACATTCACTTGTGAGAGGTTGATACATTGGCGGCCATAGCATTATTGGACTTTGGAACATAACACTATTGGATATGCTACTCAAGAATGAATAGATTCTCCTTACATCATCACTTTCCTTGAGATAGTTTCTTTTAGTAGTTACAACATTATGAGATCTTAGGAACTTCAGTTAATGGATAAGAGACATGTGAATAATAATTGGTCTAAGAATAAGAAACATGTGAATAACCATTTCTATCAACCTGAGCTAGGAATACTGTAGAACACTTCGGAAATGAGTAAGTACAATAACAAGGTGAATACTCTATGCTGTAGAAAGATACAAAAAAAGTAACCTTACATACCTTAAGATCTCAATATGAATATACCGTCCTAGATGTGAATACAACAATCCAGTTCCTTCCTTACGTGTCACTCTACAACACAAGTTCATAACGGAGCTCACATTAACAACTAGTTACCTTACAAGTGCATAAGATGACAATGAGTTACGTGACTGCTATATAGCGTCATTTCATCCTTTACAATACAATACAATGCATTATCATACCAAAAACACCATAACATTCCACACATTGACCAAGACATCATAAACCAATAACATTTCACACCAAGTTTACCCTTTACACTTCCTCATTAACACTACGTTACCTTTTCTCCGTCAAGTCACTCGATAACTCTCACAATAACACACTAACAACAATCCATATTTTATACCATTCAAAATACCTCCGGGATACTCCTTTATAGTCATTTAAAAGGTACCATAAGTTGATAATTGCATCCATAAAGGGTATAGGGGCTTTGGGGGGTCAGAGATGTAAAAACAACCGAAATGGGGTTTTGGCCTGACCTGCAAATCCACCTGCTCCTGAAGGTGGCTGAACTACATCCGCAGGTGACCCTTGGCAGTGTCCAGGGGCACCTGCAAAGTCACCTGCGCCCGCAGGTGCTTAGTCTGCGAGGGCGGGTGCCCGTTTCGGCCAAAAAGGGTCTCTTTTGGGTTCTTTTTTTGTAATAAATGGTCCATGATCATAACTAAACTTCTCTTAAAATATTTTATATCATATTAAATGTCAATTAACAGCCATGGTTTCACAACGCACATAAACATCACCAAACTACATTCTCCTTTCATTTCGTCACCTATTCCATGACCAATTTCGTAACAACAATCCCATAAGTTGTACACATAGAGAAAACAAGTTAGGAACATAACCATATTATACATGTTGATATTTAATCCATAAACCTCACTTCCTTCAAGATCACAAGTCCATTTTCAGGTTTATAAGGCAAAAACCTTCACCGATTAAGCAAACATAAATTGTTTCACACATAGTGAACTTCTCACACTTCATCAACATAACCAACATGATCTACACCATATTCCATGAATATAATATATTACACCATGAGAGTAAACACTTACCAAAGATTTCCAAGGAGTGATCTTGTCCCAAGAGGAAGATAGCCTAGGGTTTGAGTGTTGAGAGAAAAGTTTAGAAAAATCTAGAAAGGTCATGTGGCTTTTGTGTGAATAAAATCTTATTTATTGCCATTTATATAGGCCCTTTAAAGTCAACTTTTTCCATTTTGGTCAATAATTGAGGGTCTTCTTTGGTCAAAGCAAGAATGGATCATTTCCTTCTTGTTGGGCCATGTATTCATGCTAATTTTTGGGCCTTAAATTGAGCCCATTTGCACAATGTTTGTTTATCCCAATAGCTTCCATTAATAATATACCAAATATATAATGTTTACATAATTCCATAAATGTTAAGGTAATAACATAGGTTAGAAAATGTACGGGGTGTTACATCCTTCCCCCCTTAGGAACATTCGTCCTCGAATGTTAGTAACATTATCTCATTGAAACAATTTAAATCTAAGTGTATCATTCATGTTCCCATATACACATGATACTTGTAGAGACTTGCTTGTTATTTCTTCAATTCCGCACCCTGAACTTTTTCTTCTATTACAACCAATACGGGTACTTGAGATTTTTTATTTTTTTTTCATTCCTTCAGTTTCCCATGTGATTCCGTCTACTTGTTGATTTCTCTAATAGTACCTTTACGGAAATTACTTCTTTATTTGTTTAATCTTTTCACTTAACTATTTAGAATAGCAATAGGTACTTCTTTATATGCAAGATCCTCTATAACTTGTACATCATCAACGGGAGTAATACAAGATAGATCTCCTATACACTTTTAAAGCATCGAACACAAACTACTGAATGAACTGTGGAGAGTTCCTTGGGGTAGTGCTAATTTATATGAACTTACCCAAATCTTCGGGTATTCTCATATAGTACGTTATATAGGGCCAACCTTCCTTCCTTCCATACAAAGCTTCATAAGGTGTCATTTTGTTACTTGAATGATAGCTAGTATTGTAGGCAAATTCAATAAGCGATAAATGTTCATCCCAACTACCTTTTAAATACAATGTACAACTCGTAACATATCTTCAAATATTTATATAGTACGTTCTGCCCGTCCATCCGTCGGGAGATGAAAAGCCGTATTTAATTTCACTTGGATTCCCAAACTTTCCTGAAAAGGTTTCCAAAAGTGTGCAGTAAATTAATCTAATAGAGATTGGAATCACATGTAATCGTACTATCTCCTTAACATACAACCTTGCCTAATCTCTAGCTATATAAGTGGTCTTGAGTGGTAGTGTAACACCCCGTATGTTTTGGAGTCTAGCTGACTACCGTAACATTTATGGAAATAATGAAACATGAGAGATTTGATGAATTATACATTAATTTGTGGGCATGAAAAAAATCTTGTATCATTGGGCCCAAAATTAAGAAGAAGACATGGCCCAACATGGATATTTGACCCATTCTTTCAATATTTGTCCCTTTGACCAATCAAACTTTACATTTAATGTTAAGAAAGGGATAAGAGTGACTTGAGGGGTATATAAAATAAGAAAATCAGATTTTTTATTCAATTGGACACTCATACTTTTTCTAGAAATATCTTAACACTTCTTATCTCATACAAACCCTAAGCCCTCATCTTTGGGGACAAGATCACCTTTGTACAAGACTTGGTAAGTGTTTATTATTATGGTTTAATATATTTTATGCATGAGATATGGTGTATATGATGTTGGTTATGTTGGTGGAGTATTGAGAAGTTCACTATGTGTGTAAAGTTACATGTTTGCTAAATCGGAGAATGGTTTTGCCTTGTAAACTTGAACATAGACTTGTGGCCTTGAAGGAATTGAAATTGATGGAGTTAATATTGAAATGTGAGATGTGATTATAGTCTTAAATTGTTTTGTCCTTGTGCATAATGTTAGAAATAGTTATTGTGAAATTGGTTATGGATTTGGTGACGTATTGAAAAGAAAGTGAGGTTTTGGTGATGTTTATGTGTGTTGTGAGACCATGGATGATTGTTGGCATATAATATTATAAAAAAATATGTTAAAATAAGTTTAGTTATGATCATGGACCATTCATTGCATTAAAATACCCAAAAGAGACCATTTCGGACCAAAAAGGGCATCCGCCCCCGCAGACGGAGGCACCTGCGGGTGAAGATGCCTATGGATACTGACAAAGGACATCTGCGTGTGCACCTCAGCGACCTACGGGTGCAGGTGGCAGCGCAGGTCATCCCCAGATTTGGTTTTGTCTGTTTTCGCATCTAGTTGACCCCCGAAGGCCCATATACCCTTTTGGATGTAATTCCCAACTTGTGTTGTCATTTTAATGAATTTAAAGTGTCTTATGGAGGCATGTTGGACTATTTTAAGTATGTATTATTGTTCATAAGTTTTTATGAGGCAAGTTGATAGGGTAATTGTGACGGAATGATAATGAGGAAGCGTAAAGGGTAAGTGTGGTGTGAAATGCTATTGATGTATGATATCTGGGTCAATGTGTGGCATGATTATGGTGTTGTTGGTATGATAATGAAGTGGGGTGTCTTGTAAAGAGTGAAATAAAGTTATGTGGAAGTCATATAGCTCATTGTCGTTTTGTACACTTGTGCGGTAAATGGTTGTTAACGAGAGTTCCATTATGGACTTGTATTGTAGAGTGAAACATAAGGAAGAAGCTGGACTGTTTTGTTCATATATAGACTTGTGTACTCATACTTGGAAGTGAAGGTATGTAAGGTTACTCTTTCCGTACCCTTTTGCAGCTCATAGTATTTACATTGATGTTGTCTTAGTTCATTCCGAAATATCCAAAGGTATCCTATTTTCGACTGCCAATGGTTATTATCATATGTTTCCTACTCATCGATCAATTGTGAATCACATGTCTCTTATTCATTGGTAATGTCCAATAAGGTTGTGTTCCAAAGTTCCAATAGTGGTTATACTCATGTATCTTGTTCATTGATTGTTGTCCAATGGTTCCCATGGTGTTATGTCTCCACGAAGGCTATGTTTCCAATAATGTTTATTCATATATCTCTCACTTATTGATTGTTGATCCAAAGCTTCAAATAAAGTTATGACTATTATTGTATCAATCTCAAAGTAAAGACAAAGTAATGCATATATGTGGTTAATGATTCAGTACGGGTGGCAGCTTTGGGGGCAAAATGCCTAGCTCAAGCCGATTCTGAGATTGTTGGATCAGGGGGAAGTCCTAGAGGCATAAGCCTAGCTCGGACCGATCCTGACAGGGGGCAGCTCTAGAGGTAATAACCTAGTTCGAGCCAAACCTGATATGTTGGAATGGGTGGCAGCTCTAGAGGTAATAACCTAGCTCGAGTCGAACCTGATATAGTGATTTATGGGTGGCAGCTCTAGAGGCATAAGCCTAGCTCAAGCCTATCCCAACATAACGTTATGTTATGTAAATACCCACTGATCAGTTGGGGCCTGGGTACAGTATAGCACAGCCAAAGATGAATAAGCACAGAATTAAAGATACAAAGAAAGTAATGAAAGAAATATACATGGTTTCCAAAGTACAGCATAGTGACTTATCTATATTGGTCATTCATTTATATTTGTGTTTATTGACATACTTACATATCATACAGTTTCATTTGAGCCTTACATACTCAGTACATTCTTCGTACTGACCCCCTCGGGGGACTTACCTTACATGTTGCAGGGGCAGGCACTAGTAGACCTCCACAGTAGGTTGACAGTTAATTGCAGATCTTTGGTGAGCCCCAGTTGCTTCAGAACTTTCCCATTCACAGTTGTACAGTGTTTTGAGGTTGTAAATGTTGTATAAAGCGAGGACTTATCCCGACTTTTAGCTGGTTTTGTAAATGTATCTGTTAGAGGATTTTGTAGACATATGTGGGTATGTGATTATAAGAGACGTATGATCATTTTGATTTGATGGCTCTAACGGCCAAGTCTTATATATCTATAGATATGGCATATGTTTCCATGTTCATGACTTCCGAATAGTTGTATGAGGAATAACCATTTTTATACGAGGATATGCATACGAATGTACTTGAGAAAAGATTGGTTCTCTCGGGCCATATCTGCTTCAGGTGCCAATCACGCCTCAATAGGATTTAGGGCGTGACAAAAGTGGTATCAGAGTAGGTCGTTCTAAGGGTGTTTACAAAGCCGTGTCTGAGTAGAGTCTTACTTATCGATGTGTTGTGCACCACATTTATAAGTAGGAGGCTACGGGACATTTTGGATGTGTTTTCTCTTCTTCACTTCTAGATCGTGCAATAGAGCCAGTGTTGTAAGTTGAATTGTATCTGACCATGGTACTTATTTTTCTTTGGTATAGTCAAAATGTCAAACACGAGAAGAGGAAGAGGTAAAGGGAAGCAGGTGGATATGCCTGCTGAAGAAGGAATGAGTAAACTACCACCTGACCAAGCTAGTCAAGGTGGATCAAATGCTGAAATTGCATCGCAGTCTTCCTCTACTTTTCCAGCTCTAGAAAAGCCAAGAGGTAGAGAAGTACCTGCAGAACCGCCAGTGAATGCCACTGATCAGGATTTAAGAAATGCAGTACATATGTTGACTCAGTTAGTGGCTGCACAAGCACAAGGACGAACTGGTCCAATGGTAAGTGAAGATGACGCGGCTAGAGAAGCTAGTCGGCGTACCCAGGACTTTCTTAAATTGGACCCTCCTATATTCACTGGGTCAGACATGGAAGCAGATCCATAGGACTTCGTGGATCAAATCCAGAGGGCTCTAGAAGTTATGCACGTGACTGGGTTGAAACGGTGGAACTTGCGGCCTATAGACTAAAAGGTAAAGCAATATTGTGGTATGAGGACTGGAAAAGATCAAGGGGTATTGATGCACTCCCAGCTGGTTGGGAAGAATTTAAAACAGATCATTACCTACCTTATGAAATTCGGGAGGCATGTGCAGATTAGTTTTTGGATTTACGCCAAGGGAACATGAGTGTTCGGGAATACAGTCTTCAGTTTAATTCCTTGGATCGATATGCTCCGCATGCGGTGGCTACAATGACGGATAGGGTCCATCGATACGTGGACAAATTAGAGCCATATTTGGTAAGAGACTGCACCATTGCTGCCTTGAACAAAGATATAGATATAGCGAGAATTCATGCCTTCACCCAGAAAATGGAAGATTAAAGACAGAGAAAAAGGACAGACGAATCTGAGGAAGGTCCATCAAAAAGGGCAAGATCTATGGGGCAATCTATGGTGTCCCCAGGAGAATCTAGATCTTTAATGTTACCGCCTAGACCCTCATTCTCTCATTCCACAGCAGGTGCTCACTCTCAATTCCAAGGGTCTAGGGGTAGTCCATCTGGACAGGGTAGTGGAGAGCAAGGCTCACAGACAGTAGAATTTCCTCGTCAGCAGTGTCAGCACTGCGGGCGTGTTCATGCAGGTACATGCTGAGTGGGGTCAAATGCTTGTTTCTGGTGTGGCGCAGCGGGGCATATGATGAGAGTGTTCCCACAAAGGGGTGCGAGTGGTATAGCACGACCTACGAGATCAACAGATACGTTATCAACATCGATTCTTTCCCAAGGCAGAGACGGTCAGTCTATTGGTCGTGGTAGAGATTTTAGAGGGGCAGCTAGTTCCAGTGGAGCCTAAAATCGCACCTATGCTCTAGTGGACCGGTAGAATGATGAGGCACCCCCTAATGAAGGTACAAGTATATTATCATATCTTTCACATAATGTACATGTAGTGATTGATTCGAGCTTTACCCTATTGTATGTTACTCCATCGACTACCGTGAATTTAATAGTACATTGGGGTTATGAGTTATGTTAATGGAAATATTTCCACTTGTCGGTGAGTTTAGTATAGTGAAAAGAACATATCGTAATGGTATAGAAGATTTTGTGATCATAGCTGAGTAAATACTCTTGAAGGTGTCACCAATGCAAAGTGCGAAAGTGCAGAAAGTCTAAGTAAGTATCTATATGAATATATATAGAGAGAGATGCATTTGTTGCATATGAGACGACGTTGTTAATATTAGAGGACGAATGTTTCGAAGGGGGGAAGAATGTAACACCCCGTATGTTTTGAAGTCTAGCTGACTACCGTAACATTTATGGAAATAATGAAACATGAGAGATTTGATGAATTATACATTAATTTGTGGGCATGAAAAAAATCTTGTATCATTGGGCCCAAAATTAAGAAGAAGACATGGCCCAACATGGATATTTGACCCATTCTTTCAATATTTGTCCCTTTGACCAATCAAACTTTACATTTAATGTTAAGAAAGGGATAAGAGAGACTTGAGGGGTATATAAAACAAGAAAATCAGATTTTTTATTCAATTGGACTCTCATACTTTTTCTAGAAATATCTCAACATTTCTTATCTCATACAAACCCTAAGCCCTCATCTTTGGGGACAAGATCACCTTTGTACAAGACTTGGTAAGTGTTTATTATTATGGTTTAATATATTTTATGCATGATATATGATGTATATGATGTTGGTTATGTTGGTGGAGTATTGAGAAGTTCACTATGTGTGTAAAGTTACATGTTTGCTAAATCGGAGAATGATTTTGCCTTGTAAACTTGAACATAGACTTGTGGCCTTGAAGGAAGTGAACTTGATGGAGTTAATATTGACATGTGATATGTTATTATAGTCTTAACTTGTTTTTTCCTTGTGTGTAATGTTTGAAATAGTTATTGGGAAATTGGTTATGGATTTGGTGACGTATTGAAAAGAAAGTGAGGTTTTGGTGATGTTTATGTGTGTTGTGAGACCATGGATGATTTTTTCAATCTAATATGATCAAAAATATGTTAAAATAAGTTTGGTTATGATCATGGACCATTCATTGCATTAAAAGACCCCAAAGAGACCATTTCGGACCAAAACGGGCATCCGCCCCCGCAGACGGAGGTACCTGCGGGTGCAGATGCCAACGTAGATGCCTTTGGCTACTTCCATAGGACATCTAAGCATGTACCTCAGCCACCTGCATACACAGGTGGCAGCTCAGGTCACCCCCAGATTCGGTTTTGTCTGTTTTCGCATCTAGTTGACCCCCAAAGGCCCCTATACCCTTTTTGGAAGTAATTCCCAACTTGTGTTGTCGTTTTAATGAATTTAAAGTGTATTATGGAGGCATGTTGGACTATTTTAAGTATGTATTATTGTTCATAAGTTTTTATGAGGCAAGTTGATAGGGTAATTGTGACGGAATGATAATGAGGAAGCGTAAAGGGTAAGTGTGGTGTGAAATGCTATTGATGTATGATATCTGGGTCAATGTGTAGAATGATTATGGTGTTGTTGGTATGATAATGCAGTAGGGTGTATTGTAAAGAGTGAAATAAAGTTATGTGGCAGTCATATAGCTCATTGTCGTTTTGTACACTTGTGCGGTAAATGGTTGTTAACGAGAGTTCCATTATGGACTTGTATTGTAGAGTGAAACATAAGGAAGAAGCTGGACTGTTGTGTTCATATATAGACTTGTTTACTCATACTTGGAAGTGAAGGTATGTAAGGTTACTCTTTTCGTACCTTTTTGCAGCTCATAGTATTTACATTGATGTTGTTTTAGTTCATTTCGAAATATCAAAAGGTATCCTATTTCCAACTACCAATGGTTATTATCATATGTTTCCTACTCATTGATCAGTTGTGAATCATATGTCTCGTATTCATTGGTAATGTCCAATAAGGTTGTGTTCCAAAGTTCCAATAGTGGTTATACTCATGTATCTTGTTCATTGATTGTTGTCCAATGGTTCCCATGGTGTTATGTCTCCACGAAGGCTATGTTTCCAATAATGTTTATTCATATGTCTCTCACTCATTGATTGTTGATCCAAAGCTTCAAATAAAGTTATGACTATTATTGTATCAATCTCAAAGTAAAGACAAAGTAATGCATATATGTGGTTAATGATTCAGTACGGGTGGCAGCTTTGGGGGTAAAATGCCTAGCTCAAGCTGATCCCGAGATTGTTGGATCAGGGGGCAGTCCTAGAGGCATAAGCCTAGCTCGGACCGATACTAACAAGGGGCAGCTCTAGAGGTAATAACCTAGCTCGAGCCGAACTTGATATGTTGGAATGGGTGGCAGCTGTGGAGGTAATAACCTAGCTCGAGCCGATCCCGATATATTGATTTATGGGTGGCAGCTCTAGAGGCATAAGCCTAGCTCAAGCCAATCCCAACATAACGTTATGTTATGTAAAGACCCACTGATCAGTTGGGGCCCGGGTACAGTATAGCATAGTCAAAGATGAATAAGCACAGAAGTAAAGATACAAAGAAAGTAATGAAAGCAATATAAATGGTTTCCAAAGTACAACATAGTGACTTATCTATATTGGTCATTCATTTATATTTGTGTTTATTGACATACTTAAATATCATACAGTTTTATTTGAGCCTTACATACTCTGTACATTCTTCGTACTGACCCCCTCGGGGGACTTACATTACATGTTGCAGGGGCAGGCACTAGTAGACCTCCACAGTAGGTTGACAGTTAGTTGCGGATCTTTGGTGAGCCCCAGTTGCTTCAGGACTTTCCCATTCACAGTTGTACATTGTTTTAAGGTTGTCAATGTTGTATAAAGCGGGGACTTGTCCCGACTTTTAGCTGGTTTTGTAAATGCATCTGTTAGAGGCTTTTGTAGACATATGTGGGTATGTGATTTTAAGAGATGTATGATCATTTTGATTTGATGGCTCTAACGGCCAAGTCTTATATATCTATAGATATGGAATATGTTTTCATGTTCATGACTTCCGCATAGTTGCATGAGGAATAACCAGTTTTATACGAGGATATACATACGAATGTACTTGAGCAAAGATTGGTTCTCTCGGGCCATATCGGCTTCAGGTGCCAATCATGCCTCAATAGTATTTGGGGCGTGATAGGTATACACTGTACAGACTTGGTAAAGTCCATGTTAATCACCTCCCATTTCCACTGGAGGATTGATGCATTCGGATGTTTCACTTTTACTGGTTGGCAATTTGGACATTGAGCTACAAATTCTGTTATGTTTCTTTCATATCAACCTTATACATTACTTCCAAGTCATGGTACATTTCTGGTAGCTTCCGTGTAAATAAAATACCGTGAATGTTGTATTCCCCCCTTATGTAAGCTCAAACATCTTTGTCGAACTTTATTGTACATTCTTTTCCAACTGAAATTGCATAGGATTTGCATATTACTTTTTCTTCACCGTAGCTACAAGTAAAGACTTTGCTGTATTTTATACTATAATTTTTTTTTCATCTGGAGTTTCAAGAAGACGAACCTCCAAGCTGTCTAATTGACGTAGATCCTTAATAATACCTTGCCCTCTCGTAAGTTGACCAGCAATGCTTCCAAACACTTTGTGGCTTAACACATCGATTACCACGTTTACTTTTCTCAGATGGTATACGATATCAATTTCTAAGCTCTTGGTAATCTCACCCACCTTCGTTGACTCAAAAGTAGGTCCTTCTGCTTAAGACTATATTTTAACTGTCGTGATCATTATATATATCAATGTGAACCCCATACCATTAGGCGGCGCCATACTTTTAAGGTAAATATCATGACTGCCAATTGAATATCATGTGTTGGCTAATTCTGTATTCATATGGACATAATTGCCTTGAATCATAAGCTATTACATTACCGTATTACATCAATACATATCCTAAGCCGACCCCTGAAGCAGTACAACATACTGCATACCCTCTTGTGCCTTCGGGAAGTACTAATACAGTTAATTTATCTTTCAGGTCTTGTAAACTCTTCTCACATGCATTCTCCTACCGAAACTTGATTGCCTTGTGTGTTAGCTTTGTTAAGGGTACAGGGATAGAAGAAAATCTTCCAATAATTCTCCTATAATAACCAACCAACCTAAGAAAACGATGAACCTCTGTAAGCATCATAGGCCTTAGCCAATTTTTTTTTTCACCATTTCCATCTTTTGTGTATCAACCCTTTCATCAAGTTCATGAAAACAGTTGGTGCATTGGTTATCCCAAATGGAATAACTAGGAATTCATAGTAACCATAATGTATTCAGAAAGCTGCCTTGTGTATATTATATTTTTCTAACCCATTCCCGATGATATCCCGATCTCAAGTCAGTCTTTGGAAATATTTAGTACCCTATGATTGGTTAAGTAAATCATTAATCCTAGGGAGGGGATACTTATTCTTAATTGTCTCTTTATTCAATTGCCGATAGCCAATACACATCCTCAATGTGCCATCTTTCCTTAGTACCAGTAATACTAGTGCACTCTTTAGGGACATACTAGGTCTTACTAGTATCACCTTGGACATCATTTCTCTTACCTCAAGATAGGAAATAAATTTACCTCTCGGTGCTCCCACATTACCCTACCATTCAAGAACATTCTTTGTGGAAAATGAAAATGTAATTTCTTTGCTCGGCAAACTATCGTGGCCTAACAAGAAGCCAACCAATTCATACCCATTATAACATTAAAATCTATCATTTCCATCCCGATAAAATCAGCCTATGTAAAACGATCACAAACATTTACTATACCATCACGATATACTCTTTTATCTATAATAGATTCACCAACTAGTGTATAGACTTCAAATGGCATAACTAGTAATTCTGGTGTTCTTTCAAATTCCCCAGCAGTCAATAGAGTAATATATGATTGGATAGATCCTGAATCAATCAATGCATATACATTATGTGGAAAGACAGATAATGTACCTGTCATTACGTCAGGAGAAGCATCTGAATTTTGCCGATCTACTGGAGCATTGGTGCAATTCGGGGCTTCGCTAGAGCTAGTTGCTCCTTTAGAACCTCTGACATGTACTGTAGACTGTACAGCTAACTAGGAGGATGCCACGGTTAATCTCGTAGGTCGTGTCGTACTACTCATGCCCTTCTGTGGACACTCTCTCATTTTGTGCCCCGCTGTACCACACCAAAAGCAAAGACTTGTCCCCAACCGACATTCACCCAAATGATACCTTCTGCGGTGCTGACACAGCTGACGGGGAGATTTTGATTGGCTCATACTTCCTTGTGCTTGATACCCCATTATTCGTGAATCCTAAATCTCACTTTTTTGGCCAAACTAGTTGCCTCTAACCCCTTGGGATCAAAGTAGAGCATTTACTATAGAATGAGAAAATAATGGCCTAGGTAGTCTGTTAAAAATCTGAGGCCCAAATCCTCCTCGGGACGCCATGGACTATCCCCTAAATCTAGCCCTCTTAGACGGCCCTCTTTCAAATGCTTGTGCCATTCCCCTTTGCATTTTATAACCCCTCTTTTGTACAAAGGCTGGACCAACTTGTCCTTGGTTTTGTGCAACGAATATCTGAGTCAACAAGTGCACCGCATTTCTTATATCTTGATCAGTCCCATTTACAGGAGGTTCTGCCGGTACTTATTTACCTCTCAGCTCTTCAGGAAATGGAAAAGTAGGAGAGGACCGTGATGCAATTTTAGTGTCAAACCCACCTTGACTAGCTTGGTCAGGTAGTGATTTACTCATTTCTATTCTGGCAGGCATATCTACCTGCTTATCTTTACCTCTACCTCGTCTCATAATTGGCATTTTTACTATAACAAAGAAAACTAATTCCATGGTTAGGTAAAATTTTCACTTACAATATTGGCTCTATTACACGATCTAGAAATTAAGAAACGGAACAACTCCTAAATGTCTCATAGCCTCCTACTTATAAATATGGCGCGCAACACATCCATAAGCAAGACTCTACTCGGACATGGCTTTGTAGACACCCTTAGGATGACCTGCTCTGATACCACTTTTGTAATACCCCAAATCCCATTCGGGACGGACTGGCACCCAAAGTCGATAAGGCCCGAGAGAACCAATCTTCGCTCATGTACTCTCATATGCATGTTTACGTATGAATATCATTCTATCCCATGTAACTAAATATCAATGTCGAAAGTAATGGCAAACATATACTATATATGAAACTTGGTCGTTAGGGCCATCAAATCAAAATGGGCATTCATCTCTTACATTCGTCTTCCCACATATGCCTACAAAGCCTCTAAAGATACAAATACATAACCAACCTACATTCGGGACAAGTCCCCGCTTTATAAAACATATACAATGCCAAAAACCAATGTACACATGGAACTCGGAAAGCCCCAAACCAACTGGAGCTCACCAATGACTGGCAGATAATCCGCAACCTACTGTGGAGGTCTACAAGAACCTGTGCCTGCAGCAAGTAAGGTAAGTCTCCCCAAGGGGGTCAGTACGAAGAATGTACTGAGTATGCAATGCTATAAGAAACTGCATCAATATATAAGAACTTCGATGGAAAATTATACAAGAATATCCAATATGGATAAACCATCAAGCTGAAAGTTTGGAACTATGTGCATTACATTCATTACTTATCTTGCCTTTACGTTCATCATCATTCTTAGTCATCCATTTTATTGGTGGGTTATAATATAATCATCCACCTTGTTGGTGGGTAGTCATCCACTTTGTAGTGGGTAGTCATCCACCTTATTGGTGGGTAAATATAAAAAGTATTAGGGTCCGCTCGATCTAGGCTTATGTGCCCCCTTCGAATCGTCCCGGTTCTCAAACATTAAATCATAAATGCATTACTTTATTTCTTACTTTTGAGAGATTGATACATTCGCTTGTGAGAGGTTGATACATTCACTTGTGAGAGGTTGATACATTGGCGGCAATAGCATTATTGGACTTTGGAACATGACATTATTGGATATGCTACTTAAGAATGAATAGATTCTCCTTACATCATCACTTTTCGTGAGATATTTTCTTTTAGTAGTTACAACATTATGAGAGCTTAGGAACTGTTAATGGATAAGAGACATGTGAATAATAATTGGTCTAAGAATAATGTAACACCCCGTATGTTTCTGAACCTATTTAATTACCGTAACATTCATGGAATTATTTAAACATGAGAAAGATGGTGGATCATACATTAGTGAGATGGGCTGAATTTAATTTTTGCAATTGGGCTCAAATGAGGCCCAAAAATCAAATAAAAGACATGGCCCAAAACAAATGGAAATGACCCCTTCTTGTGACCAAGTCAACATAAGATATTTATTTCTTAAGAGTGGATAAGGATGACTATAAAGTGGCTATAAAAGTCACCAAAAATCAGATTTTATTCCACAAAAGACATGTCTCATTTCTAGAAAATTCCACAACATTTTTCTCTTCAACCAAACCCTAAGGCAACCATCTTTGGGACAAGATCACTCCTTGGGAAGCTTTGTTAAGTGTTTAATCTCATGGTTTAATATATTATATGCATGTAATATGGTGTATATCATGTTGGTTATGTTGGTGAAGTGTGAGAAGTTCACTATGTGTGAAACAATTTATGTTTGCTTAATCATTGAAGGTTTTTGCCTTGTAAACTTGAAAATGGACTTGTGGTATTGAAGGAAGTGAACTTTAGGGGTTCAATATTTACATGTGAGATGTTATTGTAGCCTTAAATTGTTTTATTGTTGTACATAATGTTTGGAATTGTTATTGTAAAATTGTGCATAGATTTGGTAGTGTATTGAAAGAATAGTGTGGTTTTGGTGATGTTCATGTGTGTTGTGAAAACATGGCTGATTTTTGACATTCAATATGATCTAAAATATTTCAAGAGAAGTTTAGTTATTATCATGGACCATTCATTGCATAAAAGGACCCAAAAGAGACCCTTTTTGGCCGAAACGAGCACCTGCCCTCGCAGATGAAGCACCTGTGGGCGCAGGTGACTTTGCAGGTTACCCTGGACACTGCCAAGGGTCACCTTCGGATGTAGGTCAGCCACCTGCGCACGTAGGTGGCTTCGCAGGTCGGGCCAGAACCCCGTTTCGGGTTTTATTATCTCTTTGGCCCCCCGAAACCCCTATACCGCTTATGGATGCAATTATCAACTTATGGTACATTTTAAATGACTATAAAGGAGTATCCCAAAGGTATTTTTAATGGTATAAAATATGGGTTGTTGTTAATGTGTTATTGTGAAAGCTATCGATTGACTTGACGAAGAAAAGGTAACGTAGTGTTAATGAGGAAGTGTAAAGGGTAAACTTGGTGTGAAATGTTATTGTTTTATGATGTCTTGGTCAATGTGTAGAATTTTATGATATTGTTGGTTTGGTGATGCACTAATTTGTAACATAAGAGGGAGAAATGACGTTATACGGCAGTCACCTAACTCATTATCGTCGTATGCACTTGTAAGGCAGTTGGTTGTTAACATGAGCTTCGTTATGTACTTGTGTAGTGTAACACGTAAGGAAGGAGCTGGATTATTGTATTCACATATAGGACTGTGTATTCATATTTAGAAGATAAGGTATGTAAGGTTACTCTTATCGTATCTTTCTGCAATAGATATTGTTCATATTATCATAGTAGTTGTTCCATTCCAAAATATTCTAAGGTATCTCATTCAGGTGTGATATATATTTTTATCCACATGTTTCCTATTCATTGAATGATTGGCATTCATATGTCTCTTATCCATGGACTGAAGTTCCTAAGCTCTCATAATGTTGTAACTACTAAAAAAACTATTTCAAGGAAAGTGACGACGTAAGGAGAATCTATTCATTCTTAAGTCACATATCCCTCATTCATTAGTCATTGTTGTTAATGAATTAAATAATTATGGACATGGTTCCAAAGACTCAATAATGTTATGTTCCACATTCTAATATTGTTTTAACCACTAAGTATCAATCTCATGAAGTGAAGGAGTGAAGTAATGCATATATGTGTGCTTCCAATAATGTCATGATCCTCAATGTATCAATCTTTCACAAGCGAATGTATCAATCTCTCAAAAGTAAGAAAAGAAGTAATGCATATTGTTAGTTGTAAGAGTACGGGTGGTAGCTCTAGAGGCATAAGCTTAGCTCGAGCCGATCCCGAGATTTATTGGATCAGGGGGTAGTCCTAGAGGCATAAGCCTAGTTCGGGCTGATCCTGACAGGTGGTAGCTCTAGAGGTAATAACCTAGCTCGAGCAGAACCTGATATGTTGGTTTATGGGTCGTAGCTCTAGAGGTAATAACCTAACTCGAGCCGAACCCGACATATTGATTTATAGGTGGTAGCTCTAGAGGCATAAGCCTAGCTCGAGCCGATCCCAACATAATGTTATGTTATGTTAAGACCCACTGATCAGTTGGGGACCGGGTACGATATGATATGAGTGATGATGAACAAATAATAGAAGCAAAATAAAGAAATGAATGTAAGGTACACGGTTTCGCATATGCAGATCAATGATTTATCCATATTGACCATGCTCTTTAATTGTTTCCATTGAAGTATTATTGTGTCATACAGTTTCTTATAGCCTTACATACTCAGTACATTCTTAGTACTCACCCTTTTGGGGGGGATTTACCTTACTTGCTGCAGGCACAGGTGTTAGTGGACCTCCACAGTAGAGTGCGGGTCATTTGCATATTTTTGGTGAGCTCCAGTTGGTTCGGGGCTTTTCGAGTCATAGTGTACATTGATTTTGGTATTGTACATGCTGTATAAAGTGGGGAATTATCCCGACTCTAGATTGGCTATGTATATGTATCTGTAGAGTCTTTGTAGACATATGTGGGAAGATATATGTAAGAGATGCATGTCCAGTTTGACTTGATGGCCCTATCAGCCAAGTTTCATATATATAATATATGTTTCCATGACTTCCGCATAGTTATATAAGATACAGCGACATTATTACAGAGGCATGCATATGAATGTTCGTGAGCACAGATTGGTTCTCTTGGGTCTTGTCGGCTTCGGGTGCCAGTCCGGCCTGAATGGGATTCGGGTTGTGACAAAAGTGGTATCAGAGGAGGCCGTCCTAAGGGTGTCTACAAAGTCGTGTCCGAGTAGAGTCTTGCTTATGGATGTGTTGCGTGCCACATTTATAAGTAGCAGGCTACGGTACATTTAGGAGTTGTTTCTTTTCTTCACTTCTAGATCGTGCAATAGAGCCAAAGTTGTAGGTGGACGCATATGTACACATTGACATTGGTTTTCTTTTGCAAAGTCAAATGCTGATTATCAGACAAGGGAAGGGCAAAGGTTGGTAGGTTTATATGCCTACCGAAGAAGAAAAGAGTAAATCACCACCTGACCAAGTTAGTTGAGGTGGTGCTGACATGGAATTTTCCATACGGGTTTCTCATAGCCAAAAGGTAGAGAAGTACCCGCACAACCACCTATAAATGCCAATGAATAGGATTTAAGAAATGTAGTGCATATGTGGACTCAGATAGTTGTTGTATAATGTCACGAGAGAGATGGTCCAATGACGAGTGATGATGGTGAGTCTAGGGCAGCTAGTCATCGAACACAGGATTTTCTAAAATTAAACACTCCCACGTTCACCGGGTCGGATCTGAATGAAGACCCAAATAACTTTATAGACCAAATCAAAAGCGCTCTAGATGTTATGCATGTGACTGTGTATTGATGTACTTCCAGCTAGTTGGGAGGAATTTTAAACGGCTTTCCTTGACCAGTACCTCCTATATGAGGTATGAAAAAAGCTCATGCGGACCAATTGTTAAATCTTTGAAAAAGGACTATGAGTGTCAGAAAGTACAGTCTTCGGTTTAATTTTTTGGCTAGGTATGCTCCAAATGTGGTAGCTATTATGACCGATAGAGTGCATCGGTATGTGGATAGATGGATTGTACTATTGCAGCCTTGAAAAGAGATATGGATATAGCCAGAATACAGGATTTTTGCACAGATAATGGAGGATCAGAGGCAACAGAAAAGGACACAAATATTTGAAGAAGGGTCGTCAAAGAGGGCTAGACCTATGGGACAGTTCATAGCATCCCAAGGAGAATTTAGGTCTCGGATATTTAACAGACCGCCTATATCATTATTTCCTTAGTCTATAGTAGATGTTCTACCTTGATCCCAAGGGTTTAGAGACAATTGGTTTGGGCAAAGAAGTGAGATTCAGGATTCATGGGCAATGGGGTATCAAGCACAAGAACGTAGAAAGAGGAACCAACCGGAGTCTCCTCGTCAGTTGTGTTAGTGTTGCGGAAGTTGTTATCTAGGTGAATGTCGGTTGGGGCCGAATGTTTGTTATTAGTGTGGTATGTCGGGCCACAAAATGAGGCTTCTCCTGATGTAACCACAGGTACCGTATATGTATTGATTGACCCATATTCGACACTAGCATATGTTATCTCATTAATTACTGAAAATTTAAAAGAACACCAGAATTACTAGTTATATCACATGAAGTCTATACATCAGTTGGTGAATTTATTGTAGTTAAAAAAGTATATCATAAGTGCATAGTAATTGTTTGTGGTCGTGCGACAGTGGTTGATCTTATTGAGCTGGAAATAGTGGAATTTTGATGTTATAAAGGGATTGTGCCATAGTAGATTGCCGAACTAAGAAGTTATATTATCGTTTTCCCCAAAAGAATATTTTTGAATGGCCAGGGAAATATGGGGGGCACCAAGAGGAAAATTTATTCCCCATATTAAAGCAAAGAAAAGGATACTCTAAGGGATATATATGCCACATCGTAAGAGTGAAAGATACTGATGTGACGCCACCAACTCTTTAATCAGTTCTGGTGGTAAATGAATTCCTCGATGTATGAGCTGGTATTAATGTGATGTCAGATACTTGGCCTATTTTTATTTCTTCATATAGATGGCCCCGGTAGAGTTACAGGAATGAAACGAGAAATTAAAAGACGTGATGAACAAGGGATTCATAAGACCTAGTACGACCCCTAGGGGTGCATCAGTGTTCACAGTACAAAAAAAATTAGTACATTGAGAATGTGTGTTTACTATCGGCAACTGAATAAGGTGACAACGAAGAATACATGTCTTCTCCCCGGAGTTGATGACTTATTGATCGGTTATAGGGTGCAAAATTCTTCCTAAAGATTGACTTAAGGTCAGGAGATCATCAACTAAGGGTCAGAGAAAATAAAGATACCCAAAATAGAGGTATGGTTGTTATGAATTCGTAGTTATGCCATTTGGGCTAACAAATGCACCAGATGCGTTGGTGGGTTTGATAATTAGGGTGTTTAAGCCATCGCTAAGCGTATTCGTGATAATGTTTTAGATGTTATACTAGATTACTCAAGATCACAAAAGGACTATGTTAATCACTTGTGACAGGTGTTACAGATTCTTCATGACCGTAAGATATATGCAAGTTCTTTAAATACAAGTTTGGTCATAATCCGTATCATCCTTAGGACACGTTGTATAGAATGAAAAATTCAGGATTAATATACACAAAAGGAGTGGCAAGGCCTATGAAGCCTACGGAAATTTGTAGCTTCCTTGAGTTGGCCAGTTATTACAGAAGAATTGTTAAAAAAAAATAAATTTTTCCATTACCCATCACAAAGCTAACACACAAAGTAACTAATTTCAGCGGAATGATGTATGTGAGAAAGTTTGCAAGAGCTGAAAGATGAATTGACTCCTACACCTATACTAGTACCTCCCAAAGGCACATAAGAGTATGCAGTGTATTGTTATGTTTTAAAAGTTGGTGTGGGATGTGTATACATGCAGCACGACAATGTGATAGTGTATGCCTTAAGACAATTGCGTCCACATAAGAGAAATTATCCCATGTATGATTTTAAGTTAACAGTTGTGGCAATTGCTTATGACAGATGGCACCACTACTTGTATAAAACTTCAGGTGAAAGAATTATAGTATCAAATGTGGCAGAATTTTCATTGGTATCTGGGATAAAGGAAAAGAAATATGTAAATCCTATTTTTAGTTCAATTGAAAAAGAATGTACAACAAAATTCGACAAAGGTATTTGAACAAACACAAGGGGGAGTACTTTAACACCAATGTAGATTGCGTGTACCATGGTTTAGCAGAGATGTCTTGGTAAGATTACATGAGAAGCACATTATAGAACTTGTAGATCAATGTCCAAGAGGTCACTGATTAACAGTATGGCATCATAAATTTGTATGTTTATGCAATGTATTACCCTTCCAGTTTGGAAGCGGAACATGAATAACATGGATTTAATCATAGGGTTGCCTCCTACACTGTGAAGGTTGATTCCATATATATAATAGTTGACAGGCTTACCAAGTCAGCGTATTTCCTACCAGTTAGGACCACCGATACAGCCGAACATTATGCAAAGTTGTATGTTACAGAGATAGTACGATTACATGGGATTCCACTCACTATTATATCAAACAGGAGAGCTCACTTTATTGCACAGTGTTGGAAGTCTTTTCAGTAAAGCATGGGTACACAGGTGGATGTAAGTACGGCTTTTCATCCTCAGATGGATGGACAATTAGAACATATTATACGAACACTTGAAGATATGCCACGAGTTGTACATTGGACTTTAAAGGTAGTTGGGATGAACATCTATCATTTATTGAAATTGCTTACAATAAAAGTATCAAAAGGCACCATACGAAGCTTTATATGAAAAAAAATATAGATCATCAATTGGATGGGTTGCAGCTGATGAAATTTGCTTTGCTCGGGTCAGATTTTGTTCATTACGCTATAGAGAAGGTTAAGGTGGTACAATAGTAGCTACAAGCTAACACAAGTCATATGCCGAGATCCATTGTTTTTATTGAAAGTGTGTAAGTTAGGGAGGATCTCACTTATGAAGAGATATATATTGCTATTCTAGATGGATAAGTGAAAAGATTAAGAAATAAAGAAGTAGCTTTGGTAAAGGTACAGTGGAGAAACCGACAAGTAAAGGGAATCACGTGGGGAGCCAAATAAATGATGAAGTCAAAGTACCCGTAACTATTTCAAATGGGGGAGAAAGTTCAAGGTGTGGAATTGGAACAATAACAAGGAAGTATCCATAAGTATTATGTATATATATTTATATATATATATATATATATATATATATATATTTGTTAATATAGAGATGCATAGGATGTACATGAGATGATGCTATTAACATTCGAGGACGAATGTTTCCAAGGGGGAAGACTGTAACACCCCGTATGTTTTTGAACCTATTTAATTACCGTAACATTCATGGAATTATTTCAACATGAGAAAAATGGTGGATCATACGTTAGTGAGATGGGCTGAATTTAATTTTTGCAATTGGGCTCAAAAATCAAATAAAAGACATGGCCCAAAACAAATGGAAATGACCCCTTCTTGTAACCAAATCAACATAAGATATTTATTTCTTAAGAGTGGATAAGGATGACTATAAAGTGGCTATAAAATTCACCAAAAATCATATTTTATTCCACAAAATACATATCTCATTTCTAGAAAATTCCAGAACATTTTTCTCTTCAACCAAACCCTAAGGCAACCATCTTTGGGACAAGATCACTCCCTGGGAAGCTTTGGTAAGTGTTTAACCTCATGGTTTAATATATTATATGCATGGAATATGGTTTATATCATGTTGGTTATGTTGGTGAAGTGTGAGAAGTTCACTATGTGTGAAACAATTTATGTTTGCTTAATCGGTGAAGGTTTTTGCGTTGTAAACTTGAAAATGGACTTGTGGTATTGAAGGAACTGAACTTAAGGGGTTCAATATTTACATGTTATATGTGATTATAGACTTAACTTGTTTTATTATTGTACATAATGTTTGGAATTGTTATTGCAAAATTGTGCATAGATTTGGTGGTGTATTGAAGGAACAGTGTGGTTTTGGTGATGTTCAGGTGTGTTGTGAAACTATGGCTGATTTTTGACATTCAATATGATCTAAAATATGTCAAGAGAAGTTTAGTTATAATCATGGACCATTCATTGCATAAAAGGACCCAAAAGAGACCCTTTTTGGCCGAAACGGGCACCCGTCCTCGCAGACGAAGCACCTGTGGGCGCAGGTGACTTCGCAGGTGCCCCTGGACACTTCCAAGGGTCACCTTCAGATGCAGTTCATCCACCTGCGGATGCAGGTGGTTTCGTAGGTCGGTCCAGAACCCCGTTTCGATTGTTTTTGCATCTCTTTGACCCCCCGAAACCCCTATACCCTTCATGGATGCAATTATCAACTTATGGTACCTGTTAAATGACTATATAGGAGTATCCCGGAGGTATTTTGAATGGTATAAAATATGGGTTGCTGTTAATGTGTTATTATGAAAGCTAGCGAGTGACTTGACGGAGAAAAGGTAACATATTGTTAATAAGGAAGTTTAAAGGGTAAACTTGGTGTGAAATGTTATTGGTTTATGATGTCTTAGTCAATGTGTAGAATGTTATGATATTTTTTGTTTGGTGATGCACTAATTGGTAACGTAAGAGGGCGAAATGACGTTATACGGCAGTCACGTAACGTATTATCGTCGTATGCACTTGTAAGGTAGTTGGTTGTTAACATAAGCTTTGTTATGTACTTGTGTTGTAGAGTAGCACGTAAGGAAGGAGCTGGATTATTGTATTCACATATAGGACTGTGTATTCATATAGAGAAGATAAGGTATGTAAGGTTACTCTTGTCGTATCCTTCTGCAGCAGATATAGTTCACATTGTAATAGTAGTTGTTCCATTCCGAAATATTCTAAGGTATCTCATTCAGGTGTGATATATATTGTTATCCATATGTTTCCTATTCATTGACCGATTGGCATTCATATGTCTCTTATCCATGGACTTAAGTTTCTAAGCTCTCATAATGTTGTAACTACTAAAAGAAACTATTTCAAGGAAAGTGACGACGTAAGGAGAATCTATTCATTCTTAAGTCACATATCCCTCATTCATTAGTCGTTGTTGTTCATGAGTTACATAATTAAGGACATGGTTCCAAAGTCTTAATAATGTTATGTTCCATGTTCTAATACTGTTTTAAACACTAAGTATCAATCTCATGAAGTGAAGGAGTGAAGTAATGCATATATGTATGCTTCCAATAATGTCATGATCCTCAATGTATCAATCTTTCACAAGCGAATGTATCAATATATCAAAAGTAAGAAAAGAAGTAATGCATATTGTTGGTTGTAAGAGTACGGGTGGTAACTCTAGAGGCATAAGCCTAGCTCGAGCCGATCCCAAGATTTATTGGATCAGGGTGTAGTCCTAGAGGCATAAGCCTAGTTCGGGCCGATCCTGACAGGTGGTAGCTCTAGAGGTAATAACCTAGCTCGAGCCGAACCTGATATGTTCGTTTATGGGTGGTAGCTGTAGAGGTGATAACCTAGCTCGAGCAGTACCCGATATATTGATTTATGGGTGGTAGCTCTAGAGGCATAAGCCTAGCTCGAGCTGATCCCAACATAATGTTATGTTATGTTAAGACCCACTGATCAGTTGGGGCCCGGGTACGATATTATATGAGTGATGATGAACAAATAATAGAAGCAAAATAAAGAAATGAATGTAAGGTACACGGTTCCACATATGCAGATCAATGATTTATCCATCTTGACTATGCTCTTTTGTTGTTTCCATTGAAGTATTATTGTGTCATACAGTTTCTTATAGCCTTACATACTCAGTACATTCTTCGTACTGACCCCCTTGGGGGGGATTTACCTTACTTGTTGCAGGCACAAGTGTTAGTGGACCTCCACAGTAGAGTGCGTGTCATTTGCAGATTTTTGGTGAGCTCCAGTTGGTTCGGGGCTTTCTGAGTCATAGTGTACATTGATTTTGGTATTGTACATGTTGTATAAAGCGGGGACTTGTCCCGACTCTAGCTTAGCTATGTATATGTATCTGTTGAGGCTTTGTAGACATATATTGGGAGAGGAATGTAAGAGATGCATGTACAGTTTGACTTGATGGCCCTATCAGCCAAGTTCATATATATAATACATGTTTCCATGACTTCCGCATAGTTGTATGAGATACAACGACGTTATTACAGAGGTATGCATATGAATGTTCGTGAGCATAGATTGGTTCTCTTAGGCATTATCGGCTTCGGGTGCCAGTCCGTCCCGAATTGGATTCGGGTTGTGACAAATAAGAAACATGTGAATAACCATTTCTGTCAACCTGAGCTAGGAATACTTTAGAACACTTCGGAAATGAGTAAGCACAATAACAAGGTGAATACTCTATGCTGCAGAAAGATATGAAAAGAGTAACCTTACATACCTTAAGTTCTCAAAATGAATATACCATCCTAGATGTGAATACAAAAATCTGGTTCCTTCCTTACGTGTCACTCTACAACACAAGTTCATAACGGAGCTCACATTAACAACTAGTTACCTTACAAGTGCATAAGATGACAATGAGTTACGTGACTGCTATATAGCGGCATTTCGTCCTTTACAATACAATCCACTGCATTATCATACCAACAACACCATAAAATTCCACACATTGACCAAGACATCATAAACCAATAACATTTCACACCAAGTTTACCCTTTACACTTCCTCATTAACACTACGTTACCTTTTATCCATCAAGTCACTCAATAACTCTCACAATAACACACTAACAACAATCCATATTTTATACCATTCAAAATACCTCTGGGATGCTCTTTTATAGTCATTTAAAAGATACCATAAGTTGATAATTGCATCCATAAAGGGTATAGGGGCTTTGGGGGGTCAAAGAGATGCAAAAACAACCGAAACAGGGTTTTGGCCTGACCTTCGAAGACACATGAACCTGAAGGTGGATGACCTGCATCCGTAGGTGACCCTTGGAAGTGTCTAGGGGCACCTGCGAAGTCACCTGCGCCAACAGGTGCCTCGTCTGCGAGGGCGGGTGCCCGTTTCGGCCAAAAAGGGTCTCTTTTATGTCCTTTTTTGGTAATAAATGGTCCATGATCATAACTAACCTTCTCTTAACATATTTTAGATCATATTAAATTCCAACGAACAACCATGGTTTCACAACGCACATAAACATCACCAAACTACATTCTCCTTTTATTTCGTCACCCATTCCATGACCAATTTCGTAACAACAATCCCACATGTTGTACACATAGAGAAAATGAGTTAGGAACATAACCATATCATACATGTTGATATTTAATCCATCAACCTCACTTCCTTCAAGATCACAAGTCCATTTACAAGTTTACAAGGCAAAAACCTTCACCGATTAAGCAAACATAAATTGTTTCACACATAGTGAACTTCTCACACTTCACCAACATAAAAAACATGATCTACACCATATTCCATGAATATTATATATTAAACCATGAGATTAAACACTTACCAAAGCTTTCCAAGGAGTGATGTTGTCCCAAGAGGAAGATAGCTTAGGGTTTGAGTGTTGAGAGAAAAGTTTAGAAAAATCTAGAAAGGTCATGTGGCTTTTGTGTGAATAAAATCTGATTTATTGCCCTTTATATAGGCCCTTTAAAGTCATACTTGTCCATTTTGGTCAATAATTGAGGGTTTTCTTTGGTCAAAGAAAGAATGGATCATTTCCTTCTTTTGGGCCATGTATTCATGCTGATTTTTGGGCCTTAAATTGAGCCCATTTGCACAATGTTCGTTTATCCCAATAGCTTCCATTAATAATATACCAACTATCTCATGTTTACATAATTCCATAAATGTTAAGGTAATAACATAGGTTCGGAAATGTTTGGGGTGTTACAATTTAATCCTTTAAAGGTTGGAAGTTGTGCGGATATACGGTCAGGACTCAGATGATGCTGGAGAGATTCTATGTAATTTAGAGTAGGTATGTGACTTATAATGGCCGAGGATGTTGGACTTAGAACTTAAGGTTGGGATTTAGTTTATGAGTTGGATTGCTTGTAGCCTTGTCAAATGTTTGCTTAGTTTTGCTCATATTTATACAACTTTGGTAAATTTTAGATGAATCTGACGTACTTATATGGGGTATGGTGCAGTTGGATTGGAGTTGGAATGTGAGGATGAGTTTGTTATTATTTCAGCAGTGTGGTAAGAAAGTTAAAATCAGGGGGACTCTTGTAGCTAAGGTTTCATAGAGGCACTGTTCAGTTTGGAAGGGTGTCTAGGGAGCCTTAGGGGGAATGCGAACCCAACACCCTCATCTTTTCAAATTTTTGGGATCTTTCTGTTCCTTGACTTTCAAGGATGAAAGTCATTCAGTGGTGGATGTTTTAATGACTCTAAAGCTCATTTTCTTCTTTTCTTATGAGTTTTCTACATTTGAGCTTTCCTATAGCTGCCCAGGTAATTTATGACTTGTTGGGACCGGTGGTTTGTCTCTTAGACAATTCGTTTAGGTTTTTAGCCAATTTCCCTATTTTAGAGCTTTTGAAGTGGAGAAATTGGTCTTCAGTCAAAACTTCTATTAAACCGCCTCGGATGGAAATTTTGATAGTTCCATTAGCTCTGGAATATGTATTTTGGGATAGAGGGACCTTTGGTTTGGGTCCTGATTCTTCTAGGCTCAACTTAGGCTATTGGGTGAAATTTGATTAAAATAAAAAGAGCGTGTGTGGGACCCACATTTCATTGAAAGTGAACTCCATCGGGAATTTCATCGATTCCGTTGAGTCTAGAATACCATTTCCAGTAGGGTAGCATATTTTGTTTACATGCATGGAGTTCCGAATGAATCTCGAGGTCTTGTTTGAGGGAAATTACAACTTAGGAATTTTCTTGGTGCTGATATTCTAGTGCAGTCGCTTAAGCGGTGCCTTTCTCATTTAAGCGGAAGGCTAGCCACTTAAGTGGAGGTTGTTGATTACAGCGCCTCCCTTTTAAGTGGAGCCTTTTCTGGTCGATACGATGTAAAATGCGAAAATGAAAACAAATTATGAAAATCAAAATATAAGAAAGAAATAAATATTTAGACACAAGAAGAGGAAACGAAAGTAAACCAAAGGTATATTAAACCAATGACCTTCAAACGTTAGACCTATGACAAACACCTAACTCCTACGATGACCTCGAGTGAAATTAATCCACTCGTAACCAATGTTTTACAAAGTTCAACAAAGCTCCCAACAAGCTCAAAAGCACACACAAGTGTGTCTTTCATCAAAAATCATCTAAGGAAGAAAAGGGAAATCCTAGATATTTATAGTCATGGGCTATTTATTACAAAATGGGCCCAAAAGTGACCTAAAAGGAAAAGGTCCATTTGTGCGATACCAGCTCCAATGCTCCAAGCTATCATTCAAGCACGTCCTTGCTCCCCTAAGGCGACCATGTCTTGGATCCTTAGGTGTTGACCATTAAGTATAGACCTCGAAAGGTTGGAGCTGATTCAACTTGTATCATCCTGCCCTTCTTGAAATGGATTTGTCCTCGAATCTAAATCCTGCAAAACATGGAAGGGAATGACTACCAATTCTTGCTCAAGCCAAACAATGGAATCGTCAAAGGGCCAAGGGTCAAATCTATAGTGAGCACGACATGTAATCAACACTCTAAATTGATCACTCTTATGGTATAACCACGTATCAACAAGATCCCTAAGGAGGATATACTCAAATAAAATTATGGACATTTGGCTACAAAAAATACCTTGATAAAGGGGTAAGCCAAAAGAACCATGGTTTCTAGGTAATAACACATGGAATTCCACATTGGTTTTACATTTCCTTAAGCACATATCCCCCTTTAAGTCAAGAGTCTCATGAACATTCCCATGGTTAGGTGCAATGTCATTAACTAGGTTTCCCTAAGTTAAGATTCTACCCCAAACACTAGCCACTCTCAAGAATGGGATTACTCCCAATTCATCATCGGGGTCAAATACGAAGGTATCCCCTGCACAATTCAACAAAAATATTGCATTTAATCTCATCACATGGTCAAGTAGCAACATTAAGAAAATATCACACGAATGCAATAAAGGGTTACTATTATACTTACAACACAAGGATTTCACCTCCATGGCTTTAGAAAGCTCAAGAATAACCATAATTCACAAGTACATACCTTTTTTGTAGAAAATACAAGATGTAACTTCATACCAATCTAGCGCTTCGTGAAGTTTTATTCCATGATATTCCTCCTCAAGACTCCTCCCTTGACAAGACTTAACAAATAAGTCAATCAAATAATTAAGTTCATTAAGAGAGAGAGTTTTATCTTTAAGCTCATTTGCCTTACACCAAGCTTCAACAATTCTTGCTTGTCATATTGACCAAGCACTAAGATGGGTATATTACAACCACCACACTCTAAATGGATCCCGAGGTCAAATGGGAGAAGTATCCATAAACATGGATGAATGTAAGACCCATTTTTTCCAAGGGTGCCACTAACATAAGAAGATTTACTTTCTACACATCCATAGGCAATATCATAAGCAAATAGAGAGTAAGGAAAGGTGTCATGCAAATTAACTTCGTCTAAGGTGTCCTCATGATTATATTCACTATTAGATTTAAAATCATCACCATGAGTATCCTTAAAAATTGGGGCACAAAAAGAAGATGAAGTAATTTCTAAACGACTATCATCTCCCTTATCAAGAGAAGAATTTCCAATATCACACGAACCACCACTAATATTTAGGAGATTAGGACTTACGTCATCACATAACTCAAGTAAGTAATCCTTATCTTTAACAATCAAAGGTGGGTTTGAGGGAGTTGGTCATGGGATAAGGAGTAAAACTTGGGAAGTTTACACACTTCCCCATGTTTGTCATCCTACCACCTATACGTGCCATTGTTCCCATCAATTGGTTCATCTATTATCGCAGACCAAGGATGCCTCCAAGATGATATCAAGGGTCGGCCCACCCATAGTAGATGGAACTTCATCTCCTGGTGCCATGGTACCTATCAATTAAGACACTCAAACAAAAGTAATAAATAATATTAGTGTTAGTGATATCAAATACTTGCAATCACTCCTATTTTCACACTTTTGATTGTCTCACAATTGTGTCGGATTATGTTGAACTTTCCTTCTACTCATTGGTATGTGGAGTGACAATTTACTACTCTAAGCTAGAGTAGATTCTTGTTAAGATAAGAATGGATGACTCGATTAAGACTAACGGACTTGAAACAAGAAATTAACTATGAAATAAAACTAGAAAAGCACAAAAGAAATTAGAACTAAGAAAGAAAGGACTCAAATAAATAATCAACAACTAAGTTGGATAATTACTAGTTGAAAATTAGTTTAGGAATCAAAGAAAAGTGAATTAGAATTAAAAAAAATGAAATTAGGATGTTAGAACCTGAGAAAATGGCGTTTGAGGAAAGTTTGTCTGCATTTTGGTGACATGCGCAACGCATGTGAGGGAACACATCAAAGGTAGAAAGTATGATGGTGACATGCCCTCTGCTATGCTGATGCAGATGGTGAGATGTTGGAGCATGTGCAGGCGCACATAGCCTCCAATAGACACCTGAAACCTCCTAAAATTATGCTTTTGTGGGCCCATTTTGTACTTTTTTCCTTGTCTTTTCCCCCTTTTGAAAAATTCTCTTTTTATACTAACACCCAAACACTTTACTTTCACATAATTTTGGATCAAACACCTTCTTTTCAAGATTTTTCTTTAATAAGACATGAATCTCATGAACAACACATGAACATTCAAAAATTAACCACGAGCTCCTTTCGACCTCCCGAATCTAACCCAAATATTTTTAGGCTTCAATTCTCCACCAATTGATCCCATTTAATTATGAAGAACACCATAAATATGATGAACTTCTAAATTTCCAACTCTCTCGTTGTAACTCGAAATCGCACCAAATTCGAGATCTGAGCTCCTTTTTGTATGGGGAGCAAACCCCAACTCTTTTAAACCCTCAATTTCAAGCCAAAATCTTCAGATTTGAAAATCCATTTCCATTTTAGTCAAAGCTCAAACCCAACAATGGTAGAATCCTCAAATCAACTCTGATTAAGCTCAAATCTCATATCCAAACTTAATGGATACTTCAGACACGATTCTAGTATCAGAAACTCAAACAAGACTTAAAATCAACATTTTTTTGGGGATTTTCTCAAAAACATTTTTTTCATAAAAAAACCCAAGATTGAATTCGTGGGAATGGATTCAAACACAGCTCTGATACCAAAATGATACGATACAAAATGCGGTTACTAAAACAAAGTATGGAGATAGAAAGATAAGAAAGAAAATGATAAATAGATATACGCAGGAAGAGGAAATGAAAGCAAACCAAAGGTATATTAAATCAATGAACCTCAAATGTTAAACCTACGACAAGCACCTAACTCCTATGATGACCTTGAGTGAAATTAATCCACTCGGAACCAATGTTTCACAAAGTTCAACAAAGCTCCCAACAAGCTCAAAAGCACTCGCAAGTGTGTCTTTTATCAAAACTCATCTAAGGAAGAAAAGGGAAATTCTAGATATTTATAACCATGGGTTATTTATTATAAAATTGGACCAAAAGTAAACCTAAAGAAAAAGTCCCATTTGGGCGATACTAGCTCCAATGCTCCAAGCTATCATCCAAACACGTCCATGCTCCCCGAAGGCGACGTCGCCCATATTACACCTCTAAGAAAGTATAAAGCAGTCGCTGTTAGGGGTGGGCATTCAGTTCTTCAGTTCAGTTTTATCAAATTTTGGTTCGGTTCTTAGATTTTTGATTTTAGAAAAGTGTACACCGAATCAAACTAATTTGGTTCGGGTCGGTTTAGTTCGGTGTTTTTAAATTGGTTTTTCGATGCAAAATAAAAAATAAAATGAGAAACGAATCAAAATATAAGACACTAAAAAATCTAAAACATTGTACATAAACTATCAGCTGAGGACAACTTCAAATACATATCATTGAAGTGTTTCATTTTTCATATCACAATGCGGTGGTAGTATTTTTGTGAAAATTTTTAGGAATTACAGTTAGAAATTAGGAGTATTTGTGTGAAAATTTTTAGGAATTACAATTAGAAATACAAATATATTAGGAATTAAATTTAAAATTTTGGAAAATGTAAAAGTAATAAGGATGGAAGGTAAATGTTGATGGGGTAATTGGGTATGGGTTTTGAGGCTTGGTCTTGAAAAGTTTTGGGTCAAACATGAGCTAAATAAAAATTAAAAAAAACTTTTAATAAAACTTCGGTTCTTCGATGAACGAAAGAACCATTACCCCTAAACCGAACACCGAACTATCAAAACAAAATCAAAACCGAAGAACCGAACTAATTCGGCTCGATATGGTTCTTTGGTTATTTGGTCTTTATGACCACCCCTATTCACTATTCAAATATAGAACCAACTAAGGTTGGGGTCGATCCCATAAGGAATAGGTCGAAATCCAATCAACGTTGCTGGTTTGAGTTACTTGGTAAATAAGTAAATAAGTAAAAAAAAAAAAAAGGGTTTTATAAAGTAAACAAGTAATTATTTGCTAAGGTTGAAATCAAGATGAGAAAATCACTAGGACTGTGTTCCCCAATAACTTCATAACTCCATAGGTTCTCCGCACTCAGTGATCTCTTTAGGTATCCGACTAGCAGAATCGATAGGTTACGTATCGTCTAACCGACTATTTTACGCCCCTTGTAGACGACTATCCTCAAACACAAAGGTTAATGCATCATGAGTGTTGCTATGTTGCCCCCTATCTATGATCCCAATACAGCCTTTCTCGTATCACAACTCAAGGTTGATTAAACAAAGATAACTTCGAGTCTTGTTGTTGAATCTCTAGTCCTATCCAATTACCCTTGACATAGTCCAGGGTAGAGACAGGATGAGTCCTAATGTGTGCACTTGTCATAAAGTAATCGATTCAGAAGAAACAACAATACTTGCCCTAATATCCTTCGAGAAACACCTTGTACTTCGAACTCTACTTTGTTAATCTGCTATGGTTCCCACAACCCTAGCTATGGGGTTTAGTTACTCATAATTGTGTGAACAAAATAAGAATTCATGAATGAAAACATTAATTGAAGCATACAAGAATGAATAAACTCCGAAATCTCAACTTTAATTAAAATCGTAAAAAACAATATTTATAAAATCCCAAGAAAGTGCCTTGAAATTCCACAAAATAGTGTTATAGAATAATAATAATGTCTAATGCATAAAAATAACCCTAAAAGAGTATTTATAGACTTAATAAATCCTATCCTAAATAAAACAGAAAACTGATGTCGGCTTCATTGGATGAGAAGAACATACGATCGTGGGTTGATCCCACGATAGTGCTTGGCCTATTGTCTAATCATTCTTCTAAAACTCCTGCACTTCTTCAATTTTTTTCTTTCTCCCATGATCACAAGGTACGATCATACAACCAACATACGATCATTAGATCCATCGTTTGATCATGCCATAGTTGACTCCTGCAGGTTGAACTTCTCTCACATGTCATGATCTCAAGGTACGATCGTGACATGATACCATGGTAGTATAACCTTTTGTCTGATAGACTCCTGAGTATGGCATCTCTAAATCAACCTATGATAGCCTACCCACGATCGTGGTTTGAACCCACGATTGTAGCACGGCTTGTCTGACGCCCTTTTTTGTCCAGTTTTTACATTATTCTTCTCTGAGTCCTTAAGGCCTGCAAACACTAAACAAACACATTAAATCCATAAAACTTACCCTTAAAATTGCAAATATCCCTCATTTTAAGCATCTCAAGTGCCGTAAATCTACTTCACATTAACCATGTCTTGGATCCTTAGGTGTTGACCATGATGTATAGACCTCGAAAGGTTGGAGCTAATTCAACTTGTATCACCGGTTAAGTGAGTCTGCTTACATAGAGCATCCTTCACTTTTGCAGAGGCTCACCTATTAAGTGGCTTCTGCTTAAGCATAAGTTTTGTCGCTTAAGAGAAACTGCTTATATGATGTAATCTCTACTTAAGTGGATGTCGCTGGATATTTGTTCTCCTCTTCTCCAAACACTTAGCAATTTTTATGCTAAGTGTTTGGGAGCTCGATTAAGGGTATTATTGGGCAAAAATCTTAGAGCATTCTTCACAAGGTAAGCTCTTTTCCTTCGTAATTATGATTTATCCTCTTTTCTAGTGTCTATTCCATCTTTTATGTACGATTCATTGGTCAAATTCTTGGTTTTTTTCCTTGATCAAGTGAGATTTTGGACCAAATGAGGTCTGAATCCATCTTTCCCTAACTTATGAGAATGTTTTATTACCCTTTTGTAAAGTTAATTGTGGATTTAAATTTAGTTTTTATCGACGGATCCTGAAAGTCTGTTTTAGACCCGATTTTGGATTCAAATTTCATAATTGTAATAGGGGTATTGTTTCACTCATATTGATATATGGATTATGATTATGATAGTGCGTCAGCTTTATGGGTTGAGTACTGGGGACAAGAAGCTCTTGAATGGTTAGGCTTCCGTTTGTCTTCAAGGTAGGCTACAGTCTACTTTCATCTAGAGTTTTCTTTACAAGATTATTTATGGTACAAATTTCATGTGGTGTAGGGGTTTATAGGATAGGTTTAAGGTTATTTTATTATTTCTGCCATTCTTGTCCTCTTTTAAGGGATCTTAAAATATAGTATTAGCTCGAGCCTTAATTTAGAATACCTGCTATAGTGCTATGATTAGGTTGAGAATATTTGAATACTTGTTATGACTTTAGGATGAGATTAGTAATTCTTATCATAGGTTTTGGTAGCATCCGCGATAAGGTTGGTATTCCTCGGTCGACTCTCTAGTATCATGTTTTATCTCGCTTTCACATTTACTTTATATATATATATACTATTTTATACATTGGTGGACTAGAGGCCTTGGATACGAACCAGTCAGATATCAGATTAGTGTTCTTTGCTCTAGAAGACCGGTGTTTTCTACTTATGGATACTTGGATGATTTTAGTCCTAATTTGAATTCGGGCACCTATATTACACTTATGATTACTTCTGGTTTGAGTCTGAAAGGTATTTATCACTGATTATTACTTGGAAGTCTCGGGTCAAAATCGGGCAGTGCATATGGATATCTCGAGTACCCCATAGGTCCTTCCATCTATGAGCCATAGTGCTAGAGGAGAGGTGTTTCCCATGGGTCCTGCCTTTATGATTCACAGGGCTGGAGGAGGTGTATACACTATGGTTGGATGTGACGCTCATCTCATATTGCATCTCTTGGTTTTCATTGCACTTATATATTCCTATGCATTGCCTATACCCGTATCTTTGTTGTTTGTACCTGTCATGTTTATGCGAATCAGTTGGGTTATTGTTTGCTGTTTGTACGTGTCGTGCTCCTCTTGGGTTATTGTTTGCTATTGTAGTTATATCTGTTGTCTATACCTTCCGGGCTTATGTGGGCCTAGTTAGGTAGTGGTTGGTCATTTTCTCATAGCTTATGTCGGGTTAGTTGTGAACATTTTTCTCATGGCTCAGTTACACCTTGTGGACTCTTTTTCTAGTATTTTCACATCTTGTATTAGATTAGGTTGCTTTTTTTCCTAACCGGTTAGATACCCTGTGTATACTACTATTATCTCCCTTTTCTGACTTAATCCTTATCGTGTTAGACTGTCAGGCTAGCTTCTGTAGGTAAGTACTTTCCTTCTGGTTACCTAGCTAGTATATTTTTCCTTTCATGTTACTTACATTGCTCATTCTCTCCCTTCGTGTTATTTATACTTGCATTTATCTATTGAGCTTATTCGGTGTATGATGCCTACTGGATACGACGTGTTTTGATACTCATACTATACTTCTGTATCTTTTTTTTTTATGCAGATCCTAGTATGAGTTGTCCCCGCTGACGTGTTCTTCGGGCAGAGTTATCTTGGATTTGAGATTCGTAGTGAGCTCCTGACGCTCGGAGTTGTTCCTTCTCCCTCTATTTTGGTGGAATAGTCTTTATTTTATATTTTGAAGACGGTTATGTATATACTGTATTTGCTTAGTACTCCTGTTATGTTTTAGTAGCTCCTGTACCGACTGATACCAGGTCTTGGGGTGTATTTAGATAGTTTTCTTCTTCACTCTCTTTATCTATCTAATTTATGGGCCCTATTTTCTGTGTTTAGTTCTTTTATTTGGCCCGATTTCTTTGTTATCTGTTCTCTCATTCTACTAGCCCGTAACTAGCTATTCCGGACTAAGGAATTCGGCTTACTTACTGGGGGATTCAATAGGTGCCTTCATGACTTGAGATTTTGGAACGTGACAGAATGTCACCTTTCCTTATTTGGTAACCATTTAAAGGGAGAATTTCTTTTTTACCCTTATTAGTCCCACTTAATTTTAAAGATAGTACTCCTTTTTTAAATATTTTTTTTCTAAAAAGGACAATTTGGTAAACTTCACAAAGTCACTACTTATTTCTTAAGCTCTGTGTTCGTTCAAAAGGTGACACATAAAATGGGACGGAAGGGTGGTAGTTAATTTTTTCCGAATATCTTGCTCATTTGTCTTAAAGTAATTTCTTTCAATTGACTTAATATGAAAGTTTCTCCTCTCCTTTGAATATTTACTAATATATGCACCCGCGCGATGGGAGGATCATTTCTAAAAAACAATTAACATATTGTAAGATGTGTAAATCAAAGTAAAGAACCTTAAAGTACCTCTTGTACAGTAAAATTATTGACCATCTTTAGGACTTAAGGACTACAATATTTTGGTCAAACAAAATAAATATTTAGAATTCTACAATATATGCAATAAAAAGGACAACATGCAGATAACTTGATTTTATCACACAAAATAGATAAATACAAATTATGTAAAATTTCACCAACAAATCATTTCACTTCAAACTCTATCCTTCATCTTAAATAGAATTCTAAGTAGTTGCAATTAGATCACTCTTTCCACACCAACTTACATGAACTTGTCTGCTTTCTTTGTCTTGACTCTTATGTCAGAAAGTTAAGTTCATCAAATGAATTCATGTAATCATCAAAGTCCAAGGTCGCATAATTTCATAAAAATAACCTTGGGTTAACTTGATTGCATTATCGGTTTTCCTAGCTCGACCAAATTTGATGTCCATTAGATTGCTGCATTACTTCATGCATCCCAAATTATCAATGTGCTGCCAAAAAATTAATCCAAATCTTCAGAGCAAAGACTAATTTCAATTTACATACGACATACCACAAATTTACATAAAATAAGAGAGGATACATTGCAAAATTTGACGCTAAGGAAAAATCCGATAAATGGACAAATTATGTACGCTTATTTTCAAGAAACAATGTAGGTGACTGCACAAACCTTCAGAGCCTTATTTCCGTTTCACGTTGCAATTCCCTCGCTAATTTATCGTATTAATTAGACACCATTCACTATGTTTTTACGTGATGAGTATATAATATAAAAGAAAATTTACACATTATAACCCACAAGTCATCTAGAAAGATAATAACCATATAACAGAAAGAAGCACTACCAAATTCTACAAATAGTGCAAAAAATATACCACATCCCAGAGCTAATATGAGTTGTGTGCATATGACATGAGCAAACATAATTAAACACAAAAGTAATATTGTAAAATTTGAAAAAGTAGTAGTACTGTATACTATTGTCTCACTCTTTCTTATTTATTTTAATCGTTTCTCAATTTTTATACTTTTCAAACCAATTTCATTTTCAACTTCATGTACCTTATGAGTAGTGAATAGATAGTCAACAAATTGATCAATTTACGTTTAGTTTATGAGCATTTCATTTCCAATGAAAAACAGTTAGCAATAATAAAAAAAGTTGGTGTTTGTGTCTTGCATCTTTTCCCTGTCTAAGCACTTTCAAAGAGGGGAAGGGAGATGTGAGAAAGAAAATGGTACCATTACATGTCCTTCTCCATTTTTTAATTTCTTATTTCTTACCCTATGAGGGCACTTAAGTTATAATGCTTGATATTGTTGTTTTTCTTTTCTTCTGTTTGAGGTATAGCATACGAAACTTTCTATTTTCATAACATTTTTCAAATCTGTGACCTATTGCTATGGATATGGAAATAGGACAAAGTGACTTATCTCTCTTGGCGAACAGTATAAAAGTGAAAAATATTCTTTTCTTGACACTCTGCCATATCACACCTTACATGACAACCAAAACTGCAAATTTAGTCAAATTATTATGTTGGAATGCAAATCTTATAAAAACAGATAAACCTTTGAAATAAATTGAATGACAAACCTTAATATTTCAAATGCAGTTTTGAATAAAATAAGAACACGTCATACTTATCAATGTTTATTGAAGTTGATTGAAAAAAAAATATTATCATTAGCCTGGAAGGTATCCTTCATTTGCAAGACTAACAACAAAATGACGTCAGCACCTCAAAGTCAATTTACGCACTAAAGAAATCGGTTCTGCAAATTTTCAGTCCATAAAACCTTTCTAGATAGAGAAAACACATTTTGTAATTGAGATAACAGTTAAATGTTGCATTAATAAGTTAACATTCTTTGCTTTAAAAGCATGATATTAGGCAGAAATTAAACAGTGAAAAGAATGAGAGAAAGGGACCTATAACGAAGAAATATCCTCTGAGTTGAGTTTACACTGAATCTCCGAGCGTGTCCGACGATAATCTGAAATCCAAAGAGAATATGCGGATGAACGTATATTTTTCATGTGTATTAAAGTTTCATGGGAGTTTCAGTACAAGAAAATTGCCATCATTTGGAAGACAGAATTATGCGAGGAGATGGAGGGGTCAAAAGCATACGTAACTTTCCAGTTTTAGATGAGAAGTTGTAACCAACTCTAAGGGCCCGTTTAGGATTGCTGGTAGAAAACTGTTTATTTGTACTTTTTTAAAATAGCTTTTCAGAAAAGTGCTTTTGAAAAAAAAATAATTTTTGTTTGGTAAATTTATTTGAAAAGTGCTTTTGAAAAACAGATTGTGTTTGGATAATATTTTTCAAAAAGTGCTTTGGAGGGACAAATGACCAAAAAGGACATGTATGAATAAACTTTTACTACTAAAATCATTTCATAGAGAAATTTTATTTTAAATATCTATTATAATATTTTTAATTAAAATTTTATTTTTATTTAATTAAAAAGTACGTACCATAAAATTTTCAATCAATATTTATATACATATATACATTAAAAATATTAAATAATAATATAATATTATTAAAATAATTTAAATATTACTTCAAAACATCAAACAAAAATAAATTTAAAAATTATTTCATAAATTAAATCATTACACATGAAAAATTTCACCACAAAAATAAGAAATCTTTCATACATCACAAATATTCTCAATGATTTCATCCCTAATTTTATCACACAATGTCTTCATACTAGTAGAAGATTTGTCTTGTATTTCTATTTGTTATTTGTTACTTTTTTTTTTGATACATTTTTACTGTGTCAAAATTTACTAAGAATAAGCAATCATATATGTACACTACATGATAATAAATATGTCACTTTTCATGAATTATTTATTTAAAATTAAATATTTGAGAAAAAATATTTACAAGTGCTGTCAAAATATTATTTGTCTTGCAACGTGACGCGACTGTCATTTATTGTCATTAATAGTAAAAAATAAAGAGTTGTATATTCTTCGATCATCATCATCAATGATATTTTCGATTTTATTTTAAAAAAATGAGTAAAAAGTAAAATAATAATATATAAATCATAGAATGAAATAAAGAATTATGATGTAAATATGAAGTATAAAATTTTAAAATCAAACTCTAATCAAACTTATAAGATATGCTAATTAATTAATAAGGGATATTTTGATATCTATCTATCTATCTATCTATCTATCTATCTATCTATCTATCTATCTATCTATATATATATATATATATATATATATATATATATATATATATATATGTATGTATGTGTGTGTGTGTATATAAGTGATAGGGACATTTTTGTCATAAAAAAATAATTTTCTGCTTCTGCTTTTTTTGAAAAGAATAAATTTTCTGTTTCTTCCCAACAGCAGAGAAACTGCTTCTGCTTCTTTTTAAAAATTGAAGGAACTTGGATCGGGTCACCCATGTGGGTCAACCCGGATCCATATTAAGAGAGAAATAAAATATAATTATTTATATATTTATATTATTAATAAAAGGAAAGAGACACAACTATTTGAAGAGTTGTGTCCCTTTAGGATTATAAATAGTTTCTTTTGACAGAAACAATTGTAACTTTCTTCCCTCTCTAGAAAAACAAGACAGAAAAAAAATGTTCTCCTTCTTCCTCTCTCAAATTCGTGTAAAGATTCTCTTGAAGATTCTTCCCCGAAATCAAGAACAAACTTCTGTAACAGGTACGCGATTATAGACTGTGATCTTTCGGTGTAGTTCATGTTTAAACACGTGATTACACTATTAGACTAGTGAAACAATATTCAAAGATCCTGCAAACTGTGTGTTTGAGTAGATTCTTCATTGGCATCAGAGCCTAAGGTTTTAAGGATTTCTTAGTCTTTAACAGTCTTCGTCTGAGGGGATATATAGCGTAAAGTCGAGTGTTTGCCGCTAAATTTTTTTTCTCGCCAGTGTCCATGGAACCTTTGTGGTTCGCAAGGTTAAAGAGAAATAGAATACACAACTGAAATATCTTATTGCCTTAAGATGTTTACAATAGGATTTTTTTTTTTAAGTCAGGATAACAATCTATTCAAAAGTGTAAGAACAAAGTTGAATTTTTTTTCTGGACTCAGTGTTCGTGAAATTCTCTGCGACGGCATGTCTTTGTTGTTCGGACTGCAGAAAATAATATAAGTATATATTTTGCACCCTCAAAACTTTTGGTTCTTAATTGAGTTGTTTTTGAATATTCTAGTGAATAGAAATTAATCTGTTTTAGACTTTTAAATGGTGTCTTTTCTAGTAAAGTTTGCAAGTGTGATTTTGGGATTACAATGAAGGACTCCACGTCACCCTTCCTATCTTCTCTAATGTTGGAGAATATTTGTTAAATCCTGTACTAGTGGTTTTTTGGTCATTTTTCCATTTCTTCATGGAAGTACAAGGTTAAAAAACATGGTTACAAGATAATGGAATTAATTGTCGAATAAAAGAAAAGTTCTTGGTGAAACTTTATTGTCACAAATTTTTACATGTGGATTAGTTCACATATAATAAACATACGGAAATGTGTATATATAATTATGGTGTAATTAATTTGTGCACTTATTAGTGTGACATTATCTTCCCATAAGTATGTGTACTTGTACAATATTGATTGCAGTTTATGTCATTACTTTATATTGAATGTGTCTATATATGTTATAGAATTTATGCTTATCTAATCTTGAATTTATGTGATTTAAGATAAGTGTTTCTTAGATGATTGATTATGTTAGTTTTATGACATGTTGGAATTCGGATGATGATTGGAAACTTAGTGAACTTTCGAATTTGAACCTAATGTGAAATGAATATTGACATAGTTGATTATTTTAAGAATTATTATGTATATGAATTTAGGTTATAATAATGTACATAGTTGTCTCATAATACTTTATGATTGTTTAAATCAGTATGTCAACTGCTGCAAAGAACATTGTTGCCGAGCTTAATAAAGGTGATAAGCTCAACGGTGATAATTATGAAATATGGAGTATGAAAATCCAATATATCCTGGAAGAGCAAGAGGCTCTTGAAGCTCTTAATGTGTCTATGACACTTCCTGAAAATGGTGATACCCCCCAACATGTGAAAGATCTTGAGACATATCAAGTTTAGAAAAAGAAAAATTCTCTTGCTCGCATTACGTTGCTAAGCAGCATGGATAATGATATCATGAGAGAATTTCGAAAGTATGACAATGCTAAGGACATGTGGTCTGAACTAAAAGAAAAATTTGGTCATACTTCAGTTGCTAAGTTAAGGGCTCTTACTATTAAGTTTGATACTTATAAGAAACGTCCTGATCATACTATGCGTAAGCATCTGCGCCATATGTCAAATATGGTAAATGAACTGAAAGATGCGGGTCATGTGTTGACCGAAGAGCAACAACTTCAAGTTGTGATTCGCTCCCTACCCCAAAGCTGGGAAAAAAATGAAAATGCACTTAACCCACACTGTTAGCATCAAAACTATGGAAGATGCTAAGCGTTATTTGGAACTCGAGGAAGAGCGCCTTGGTGTAGACAATGCCGCTACAAATGCGTATATGACTAGTTCAAATCCAAAAAGTGGACATAGTAACAAACGCAAGCGTGGTGAATTTTCTGAAAAGAAAGGGAAAGGAAAAGTCTCAAAGAAGCCTAAGAACAATCAACAAGGAGATGAAAATGTTTCTGCTCTAAAGAAAAAGAAAAAGGTGAACATGGCTAAGCTCAAGTGCTACAACTGTGAGAACAAGGGACACTTTGCTCGTGATTGTCCTGAGCCTAAAAAGGTACACAACCTTATTACTAATTTACATAGTGATGTAAATGTTTCTTGTTCTGCTTTTTTAACTGAATCACTTCCTATGTGGATTGTAGACTAAGCAGCCACCGAGCACATAGCGACAGATAGAGATGCTTTCGTAGATTTTCGACGAATCCCACAAGGATCCAAATGGGTGTATGTAGGAAATAACTCCAGAGAGGAGGTAAAAGGGATTGGTACCTGCAAACTTGAAATGCGTGGTGGCCGGACTCTATATCTACATGATGTACTATTTACCCCAACAATACGTCGAAATCTAGTCTCTGTCAGAATGTTGATTAAGTTAGGATTTAATATTTTCTTTCATGAACATGGTATGGATTTGTATTTGGCCAAGACAAAATATGGCACTGGTTATTTTTATGATCGATTTTTTGTATTGGACGTTGTTCAAAGTCCTAATAATAATAATATTAGTTTTTCCTTGTTTACGTCAACTTCAAATTGTGAAAATGATGTAAATATATGGCATGCTAGGCTTGGCCATATTGGTCAACAAAGAATGAATCGTTTAGCTAAAGAAGGTTTGCTTGGCACAATAGATAAAGTCGAATTGTCTACTTGTGAATCTTGTCTAGCCGAAAAAACTGTAAGAAAACCATTTGGGAAAGGCACAAGAGCTGATACTCCATTGCAATTATTTCATTCTGACATCTGTGGTCCAATGAATGTAAGGGCAATACATGGTGCTATTTACTTCATCACTTTTATTGATGATTTTACTCAATTTGGTTATGTATATTTGATTTCTCACAAATCCGAAGCTTTGAGTTGCTTCATTAAGTTTATGAATTATGTTGAGAATCAATTGGCTAGAAAGATTAAAGCTCTAAGAACCGATCGAGGAAGAGAGTATTTGTCTGATGAGTTCAAACGTTTGTGTGATGAAGAAGGAATTCAAAGACAATTAACTACTCCTTACACTCCACAACAAAATGGTGTTGCAGAACGACGAAATAGAACCTTTTTAGAAATGGTTAGATCAATGATGGCGCAAGCAAAATTGCCTATCACTTATTGGGGTGATGCGTTGCTCACTGCTGCGTTTGTACTTAATCGTGTCCCTTCTAAATCAGTTACAAATACGCCGTATGAGTTATGGACTAAACGAAAGCCCGATTTGAGCATTTTAAAGCCTTGGGGTTAGCCCTTCTTCCCAATATGGAAAATTAGGTCCAAGGGGAAAAAAATGTATCTTTATAAGATACTGTGAACAATCTAAGGGTTATGTGTTCATAGGTGAACAATACAGTGGCACTGTAACTGAAATTGAGTCACGTGATGTTACATTCATAGAGAATGATTTTCCTAAGCAAGGCGAGATAGGTAAGGAATTATCTCTTTATGAAACTACGGACCAGACCGCTTCCGCTACCGACATTCCAATGGATTTGAGTGGGAGTCATGTTGATGATAATGGATTGGTTCCTATTCCCACAAATCCTAGTGATATTATTGGTCCGAGTGGGAGTAACTTATCAGTTGATAAATCAATTTGTCAATCTCAACCTCGACGAACAAGTCGTCCATAAGTTCCCCATCGTCGATTTGAGATCGAAGGGGAAGCATTTATAGTTACTCCGGATGATAAAGAGCCAAGAAACATAAACGAGGCTCTTACATGCCCCGCTAAAGAAAAATGGTTAAAAGCAATGTAAGAGGAAATGGAGTCAATAAAATCTAACCAAGTGTGGGAATTGGTTAATCTACCTAAAGGCCGAAAAGCTATTGGAAATAAATGAATTCTAAAAATCAAGCATAAGGCAGATGGTAGTATCGAAAGATTTAAAGCTCGCTTAGTAGCTAATGGGTACACATAACAAGAAGGAATTGATTATGAAGAAACTGTTTCACCTGTTGTACGCTTTACTTCAATAAGATTAATTTTGTCAATAGTGGCTATTTTGGATCTTGAATTGCATCAAATGGATGAAAAAACTGCATTTCTAAATGGAGAACTAGAAGAAGAAATCTATATGGAGCAACCTGTAGGTTTCATGAAAAAAGGCGATGAAAATAAAGTATGTCGACTTCGAAGGCCAATTTATGGCCTTAAACAATCTTCTAGACGATGGTACTTACGTTTTCACAATGCGATAATATTGTATGGTTTCATTATGATCCATGAAGATCATTGTGTATACATCAAAAGATCAAAAGATAAGTTTGTAATCTTATCATTGTATGCAGATGACATACTTATAGTTGCAAGTGACATAGAGTATTTAAAAGAAATAAAAGAGTGGCTATCATTTACTTTTAAGATGAAAGATATGGGTGAAACATCATACATTCTTGGAGTTAAGATTTTTAGAGATCGTTCGAAGAGATTGTTATCTCTTTCACAAGAACCTTATATTAAGAAAGTTCTTGAACGATTTAATATGAAAGATTGCAAACCCACCCATAAACACTCCAGTTTCTAAAAGTGAAGCTTTAAACCAAAGGATGTGCCCTCAGACTCCACAAGAGAAGGAACAAATGAGAAAAGTTCCTTATGTCAACGCAGTCGGAAGTCTAATGTATGCTATGATGTGTACTAGACCTGATATTTGTTATGCCGTTGGGTTAGTTAGCAGATATCAATCGGACCCAGGACTGCAACATTGGAAAGCAGTTAAAATAATATTGAGGTATCTCAAAGGCACAGTCGACTATTCCTTATGTTATTAAGGAAATGATCTGCAGCTCAAAGGCTACACTGATGCTGATTGGGGAGGAGATTTAAATGAGAGAAAGTCCACCTCTGGATATGCTTTCTTTCTTAATAATGGTGCCATATCATGGAGTAGCAAGAAGCAGTCATGTATAGCCTTATCTACGATGGAAGCTGAATTCGTAGCACTTTCATCTGCTGTGCAAGAAGCTGTTTGGCTTAAGCATTTTTTGGTCCACTTGGGTGTGTATAACAATGTTGTTGAACCTGTTACAATTAATTGTAATAGTCAGGCTGCAATAGCCTACACAAAGGATCCAAAGTACCATGGGAAGACGAATCATAGTTACATAAAGTATAATTTTGTAAGAGACATGGTTGTACAAAAGGAAGTGAACGTGAAATACATATCTACGCATCAAATGATAGAAGATCCCTTAACAAAACCCATAGCATGTGATGTTTATGAAAGACATGTAAAGTCATTGGGTTTATGTAGACGCTGATGTATTTAATTTTATTTTCCCAATCATGTTCATATATATTCACATTATTGAAGTTAATGTTGATTTATGCTTAATTTTCCATCTTGTTGGTTTATATACATATATCGTTTTTATGTGATGTACATAAAATTTTGAAGATAAAAAGTATGTCAAACAGACAAAAGGATTGGCCTATTCACACAGGCAATCGCCTCTATTGTTTAAGTGACAAGTAGAGATGAGACAGTTATAGACTTATTATTGTCAGAAGTGATGATAAAAATAGAGCTGAAAGTTTATAATCAGAATGTCGTTTGTTAGATTGTGTTTAATCATATGTGATAAAAATGAGTTAGTTTGTTTCTAATACCAGATGTGAGTTCAGAAAAATAAAATGATTGAGTAGATTTGTGAACTCAAAGTTAGACATGGGTTGTCTGAACTATCATCTGCACAATATTTATTTTATCAAAGACATACACTCCATGGGAAAGGAGTCAATACTGTGATACGTGTTTCATACCATGTATGCTTATAGTGACCTATAAGGGCGATACAAGTTTAGTCTCTACTTGCTATCGTTTGAAGCCCTGAAAATTTTAAGTAATTTTCCACATTTATACCCTCATGACTTTAATCAGTTTCTTGAGATTCAATTTGGTGTTTGCTATCTTAGTATATTGCCAAGAGATCATGGTTGATTCGGTCTGGCGGGACATTACTAGAAAAACATATCACTTGAGATTAAGAGGTTCATGAGATGAGGAAGATCATTGGATATTATCACATTAATTGTGTTCATTGATGTCCTTTATGTTTGTCTGTGAGACATGTACATAATGATGAACTCAAAATTAAGCAAAAGAGATGATGAGAAATATGAATGTGATAAATGATCTAAGGGTACTACATACTATAATCTACTCTAAGTTTCATTGATCGAGATGTTGTATATTCCTAACAGATGTATAGCAATGAAGCTCTCGAAGTATGCACTGGTCACACGGTTTAGTCGTTAAGTATGAATGTTACAGAATAGGAATGAGAGTTGACCCACTATGTGTGAGTGGGAGATGAAGGAACTTGGATTGGGTCACTCATGTGGGTCAACCCGGATCCATATTAAGAGAGAAATAATATATAATTGTTTATATATTTATATTATTAATAAAAGGGAAGAGACACAACTATTTGAAGAGTTGTGTCCCTTTAGGATTATAAATAGTTTCTTTTGACAGAAACAATCGTAACTTTCTTCCCTCTCTAGAAAAACAAGACAGAAAGAAAACGTTCTCCTTCTTCCTCTCTCAAGTTCGTGTAAAGATTCTCTTGAAGATTCTTCCCTGAAATCAAGAACAAACTTCTGTAACAGTTACGCGATTATTAGTTCGTGTTTAAACATGTGATTACACTATTAGACTAGTGAAACAATATTCAATGATCCTGCAAACTGTGTGTTTGAGTAGATTCTTCAAAAACACTTTTGCAAGTTTACCAAACATCCTTCTTTTCAAAAAAAGTGCTTTTTTTCAGAAAAAAATAATCTCAAACAGGCTCTAATTCAATTTTCAAAAATGTTGGCTGATAAAATTTGCAATTGTAGTAATTTTAGTTAATATTTAAAACTACATCTTTTAGTTGATAGTTAAAATGTTTAAATTCACTATATAGATTTTTAATAGATTCAAATTTACTTTAAAAAATTCACTATCTGTTTATCGTGGAGCATTTGATGGAGCAATTTTATTAGGTTTAAAATATAAATATTTTCTTTAAAAACTACTAATAGATTAAGGTGACATTTTAAGTTTATAATGTAGATAAATGGAAAAAATAAGAAATAAGTAAGAAATTTGAGATATAGTACGAATTAGAAATAATTAACCATTTTCAATTCAAAACCACAATTTTATTAAATTTTTTATAAAAATATTTAGATTAAATTTTTATTTTGTTAAATAGGATTTTTCTGATGTTGACACTTGTACGTGTAGAAATGTTTTGCTTTTCCTATTAGTAATAGATAGATAGATATCTTATCCAAACTATCTGTATGAAAAGGATACACGTTCATCTTTCAAATTAAATTGGTTTTTATAAATTTTACTATTAATAATTATTTTTTTCAACTAGGTATTATTTGTAGTGTGTATATCATGTGTTTGTGTGTGGTAGTTATTTCTTTTTAAATTATTATTATAATTTTTTTATTTATAATGATAAATACTGTTTAAAAAGTACCGACATTTAAGTTGTGTGTAGTGTGTATATCATGTGTGGAAGTTATGATTTTTAAAATTATTATTTTAACATTTAATTTTTAATGATAAATAGTGTTTTTAAATTATTATTGTAATTTTTATTTTAATGATAAATACTACGTATTTAAAAAGTTCCGTCATTTAAGTTGTGTGGTTTGTATATCGTTTGTTTGATTATTAGTTTGATGTTTAATTTTTAATGATAAATAGTGTTTTAAAATTATTATTGTAATTTTTTATTTTTAATGAAAAATACTGTTTAAAAAGTTCCTTCATTTAAGTTGTGTATTATGTATATCAGGTGTTTGTGTGTGGCGGTTATGGTTATTTAAATTATTATATTAATATTTAATTTTTAATGATAAATTGTATTTTTAAATTATTTGTCATGACCCAATCTTTCAGGTCATGATGATACCTGCTATAACCCACTAGTAGGTAAGCCAACCCGTAGTCCAGAACGACTAGTAACGGACTACCAAGAAAAATAAAGGAAACTGCGGAATAAATATAATAAAAAGACTAATATAGTCCTAAAACCTGGTGGAGCCAGTACAAGAGCTTCTAATACAACAAGAGTACAAATGAAATACAAGAAAAATATATATACAAAGATGTCTCTGAGTACAACATAGAGATCAATCTAACTATATGAGAGAGAGTAGGAACAACTTCGAATGTCAGGAGATCATCCCAAGTCTCCGATCCATAGTTACTACGCATTATGCACACATCAATGGAGATAACTCGTATTCTGATCTGTAGGCCGCAGAAATGTAGTATGAGTACCAAACACATGGTACTCAGTAGATATCGACCAACTGAGCTCCAGAACTAATGTAAGCATAAATAATATGTAAGGCATGAATATAACTACATGCAGCTATCCAGTAAAGCTAAGCATAATGAGGCTAATAGAGCAATAAGGGTAAACTACCCTATTCTAACAGTGCTCAGGAGCTAAAGTACAATATCGTATATCACTAGCCAATATACCAATGAAGAGTGAAAGAAGTATATATAGTAGTATATAAGGCCAAATAATACATATACAATATAAATAGACAAAGAAAGAGAGGGATATACGGTAATACTATATATATATACAAATAAACCTGCAGTACTAACTCAAAGGTAATAACCTGAGGGAGTCAACCTAACGTCTCGAGGTCCATAACCAAGTAACGGAGCTAATACTAGCATACTCAAACGTCTGACAAAAGGGTGACTAATCATGAGCTGATTTATCAACAATGTAATTTACCATAATAAAGAAGGGAATCAAAAATGTACCGACAATCTCGGGTACCAGTCCATACTCATCCTGCCACGAACCAACCATAATAACTAATAATAAAGTAACCGGCTAGTCCGGACACACAAATACCTAACCGGACCCCCCATAAACCCGGAAGGTTCACGGAAGCACTCAGCAAATAGCAACCATAACATGTACCTATACAGCCCCCCATAAGACAGATAGATATAGGCGCCAAACAATCATACTAGTGATAGGCGATGTATATGAATGAATGAATGCAACATAAATCGAAATTCCATAACCGATCCAAGTACAATATGTACCAAGTACCATAACATAACAAGTTTATACACCTCCTCTAGCTCAGTAGCTCACAAAGGCAGGACCTACGACAACCATCCTTCTCCGGCACTGTGGCTCACAGACGAAGGGGCCCATACGGGATTCAGGATATTTGTAAACACCACCTAGTCTCGAACCAGGACTTCCAATAACCATCATAATCAATCTACTTCGTCCAACACCGGAGATATATATATATAATAAGCGTACGGACTCAAATCGTGACTAAAGGAGTGTAAGTCTGTGAATCCATTGTCCGAGATCAAGTTCGGGACTAAATCATCATAATAATGTAGAAAGGGTCGGAATCTCCATCGAATTAAGTAAATAGTAGTGGTAAAAGAGTGGGTAAATCATGTACCATAATCAATCTCGGTCTAATTTCCAAAATATCACTTTTAGTTCCAAAAGCTCACAATCCAATAAATAAGGTGGTACGATTCCCACTATAAAAGAATCCATTTTGAAAGTGAAAAGTGAGAAATAATTCCCTTTTTAGAAAACAGTAGTAAAATCAAGGTTTTAGCCAGAATCATACCACAAAATGAGCATAAATGGGCCTAAAGTATGCATGCCATCACCAGTATCCAAACAATACCACGATAAGCGCCTAAGCGTCTATAAACCATAATCACGTCCTCTGACGGATAGGATACTCACCTATATTCCAACTGGTATCATAACCACATCCTCAGACCAATAATACATAATCACTATAACAAGTCTCATAACTCGGGATTCCATAGTAATCAAGGGCATAAAGCCACAACAAGGATCTAATCGGGGAAAGACCTCCCAAATCACTAAGTCAAATGATAAATCTTATACTAAGGGATCCTTAATATTAAATATGGTTAGCATGCTTATAGTAGAGGGTAATAGGATTTTATAGCCATGACATGTGTTTTACACTAAGGTTTGAGTCACATTTCTACCCCAAATTCCCTAAATGGCCTAAGCCATGCTATATTAGTCATAAAGATATCCTACCATCCCTACCTAGAATGCAAACTATACTATACACAATCTCATAGAGAAAAGTAAACCAAACCCTACATCGATGTCGAACCACAAATCTTGAATCGTCCATAATTCGCTCTACTTTGCTCCACGATTCCCTAATCTCTTTGCTTGGGGTTATGCTTGATTAAGGTGTGATAATTTTATGGGTGTTGTTTATTTGTCTTCCTAATTAGCTAATTGTTGTGGGTTTTGCTTCTATTCCATGATTTTTATCTAAAGTTAGAGGTTGCAACCTCTACTTAATTCTAGAACTCTTATCATCCTTGATAAAAGGGATGAGGGTAAGGAGTAGGAGTGAACAATAACTTGATGTACATCATTTAATAGTATCTCTTAGACATAAGGATGCTAATTAAGGCTTTTGATTGCTTGTATAGTTTCACTTGTGAGGTGTTCAAAAGATCCCACTTGCGAGATTTTGGTGTGTAATTGATAAATTAACGCTAAATACCCTTAATCTAGCCTACCCATGACTAATAGCTAAACCTAGACAGATGTTCAAGTACCCATACATATATTCACTCTTACAATGGCATAACCCCAAGTCTCATTTCATACTTGAGTTCAACTCTATTTCTCTAATCTTTAAGATTTACATTTTACTGGCGATTATCTTGATAATTACAAGTGTTTGAACTAAAACCCCCCAATTTACTTTCTTGTTAATTTATTATAGCATTACGAGCCAACCTTTAGTTTCCTATAGCATTTGATATTGAATGTCGTATTCTAATTCCCTGTGGATTCAACCCCGACTCTTGTTGGGTAAAATATATTGAAGACGATCACTTATACTCTTGAAGTATAATTTGAGCGTTATCAGAAATGGCGCCATTGTCGGGGAATGAAACATTGCTTTAATTCTTTTTATTTTTATAAGTCACTTTAAGTTAGTCGTGGTGTAATTTTACTTTAGTTGTTGTTTTTGTTCCTTCTAGGTGACGCCAAAAGTCTTCACAAATCAATGAGTCAAAATGGTAGTCATACTGCTTCATTCGACGGACATTTAGAGGATGAAAACCATTTGGGAGACACCGGGAGAGCTAGTGCCATCCGCATCCTGCCCGCGGAAGGCAACAGAGTGTTTCATATTACTAGTGTAATGCTCTATCTCCTTCAAATGAAGGGATTGTTTGGGGGTAAAGCACATGAAGATGCCAACCTTCATTTGAAAAATTTCATTGATGTATATATTCCATTTGATATCGCCCATATATCACAAGAGTCCATCCGATTGAGAGTCTTCCCCTTTACATTGACGGGCGAAGCCATTTTGTGGTTGAGCAATTGCGCGCGGGTTCAATAACTACATAGGTGGAATTGACGAAAGCATTCTTAGATAGATTCTTTCCACCATCCCGGATGTTACAATTGAGAGATGAGATCATTAACTTCCACCAATTGATTGGCAAACCATTACATGAGGCTTGGAAAAGGTTTAACAAGAAGTTAATGCAATGTCCAACTTATGAGGTTCGAATAAGATGCTTCTCCAGATATGTTATAGAGCATTAGATAAATTGAACAAAATGGTTGCATACAATGCGGCCGAAGTATCTTTAGTGAAACAAACATATAGTGTTGCGTCAGCATTATTAGACCAAGTCACTAAACAAAGTCGAGGTTGGCATACAAGAGATTTCGAGGTGGCCGTGGGGGATCCCTCCATATCTTTTATGAGCCAAGAGCAAATAAAGAAGGCTAAGGAGAGAGATGAGAGTATGGCAAAAATGATGACACAACTAAACCTCATCGCCAAACATGTAATAGGTTCAACACCAAAGGCAGTTAACGCCATTGCTTTCAATGGTACTAATACCTATGGTGATAATGAAGTGGAATCTCTTGATGAAGAAATCCATTTTATGTAAAATCAAATAGGGGGTTCCCACCCTACCTACACAAAGCAAGGTGGGAATCAAGGTTGGAAAAATAAAAATCATGATTGGAAAGATCGTGAATGGAAGGATCGTGATAGAGATCAAGAATGGAGGGATAAAGAAAGAGCTAGGGACCGAGATTAGAGAGATAAAGAGAGGGACTATGATATGTATATTCCCCCATATGATCGTTCCAAGGGTAATCAAGCAACCACTATCGACCTGGAAAGGTTTAAGAAGGAAGATATACTTGCTCCTATCCTCTTGAGTATTGAAGAAAGTGATAAGATGTTTCAAGAAATGAAAGGTAATTTTTCACAACTCAACCAAACCGTCACTTCACACTTGCCTCAATTAAACAACTTGAAACCCAATTGGGTCAAATATCCTCACAATTGAATGCAAGGTAAAGACGAGTCCTCCCAAGTGATACGGTGTCAAACCCAAAGAATAATAGTCATACCATGGCAATTGTCACTAGGAGTGCTAAAATTCTTGGTAATGAAATGGTAAATCTTGATAAAGACTTTAATAAGAAGGGATTTGATGAACAAGCCAGTGGAAAGCAAAAATGGCTTCATAAGTCAAAAGATAAAACCCTGATTTCAAACGAGCAAAGTGTTGAGAAGCCAAAAAAAGTGGGAGAGAAGGTCGAAAGTGAAAAAGAACCACAAGTGGTGAAGGATAGTAATTCAAAACCAGATGAAAACCTAGTTATCTCAAGGCCACAACTCAAAATCCCTCCTCCGTTTTCTCAAAGGCTTAAGAAAAAGGAGGATGACTCAAATTTCAAAAAGTTCCTTTTGAAATTTAGTAACCTATCGTTAACATACCATTGTTGGAAGCTTTGCAAGAGATTCCTGGGTATGATAAATTCATGAAGGAATTGGTAACAACGTAGCGAGTTATGGATTTTGAAACACTTAAGGTGACATATAATTGTAGTGCTATCATGTCTAGCACAATGGTTATGAAGAAGGAAAACCCGAGTGCATTCACCATCCCATGTAATATTGGAATATATAAATTTGGAAAAATGTTATGTGATCTTAGGGCAAGTATTAACTTAATGCCATTAGCCGTGTTTCGAAAGCTAGGCTTGGGTGTTCCAAAGCCAACTACAATGAGGCTTTTAATGGCCGATCGTTCTATAAAGAAGCTCGTTGGTGTGTTATATGATGTACTTGTGAAGGTTGATCATTTCATTTTTACGGCCGACTTTGTGATCTTGGATTGTGAAATTGATCATGAGGTCCCTATTATTCTTGGCAGGCCATTTTTGGCTACCAGACGAGCCTTAGATGATATTGAATGTGGTGAAATGAAATTCTGAGTAAACAATCAAGAGGTGTCATTTAGTATGTGCAAGTCCATGAAGCAACCTATGGAGTTACAAGTTGTCTCTGTAATTGACATGATTGATGACGAAGTGGCCAATACCATGGAGATTGAGTTTGTTAGTGAGCCTTTGGTGGGAGTTTTATGGAATCTTGAGAGCAAGAGAATTGAAGGGTATTATGAAGTAGTTGTATCTTTGAGAGATCTTGGATCCTATACCAAAATTACTTGCAAGTTGGACCTTGACTTGAAAAATAAGGAAACTCCTCTCGTAAAGCCTTCAATTAAAGATCCACCACAACTTAAGGTCAAACCATTGCTACATCACCTTCGTTATGTATTCTTTGGGAAAGGTGACACTCTACCTATTATTATTGTGGGAGACATGACATCTAAGCAAATCAAAGTAATAAAATCAGTGGTGATAAGATATATTAGGGCTCTTGGATGGACCATAGCCTATATTATTGGGATTTCCCCTGGTATATGCACCTACAAAATAAAACTTGAGCCCAAGTTTATGGCAAGTGTTGAGAATCAACGGATATTAAACCCGCCTATGTAAGAAGTTGTAAAGAAAGAAATCATCAAGTGTCTTGAAGCGGGTGTTGTCTATCCTATCTCAGATAGTACATGGGTGAGCCCGGTTCAGTGTGTTCCCAAGAAAGGTGGTATCACGGTAGTCCCAAATAAGAAAAATTATCTCATTCCCATTCATTCGGTCACGGGATGAAGAGTGTGTATTGACTATCGAAAGTTGAATTCATGGACGGAGAAGGACCACTTCCCCATGCCCTTCATGGACCAAATGCTTGATAGGCTTGTAGGAAGGGGTTGGTATTGCTTCCTTGATAGATACTTGGGCTACAATCAAATATCAATAGCCCCCGAAGGTCAAGAAAAAACTACGTTCACATGCCCCTATGGAATTTTTTCCTTCAAGCGCATGCCATTTGGGCTATGCAACGCACCCGCCACTTTTCGACAGTGTATGCTTTCTATGTTTTCGGATATGGTGGAGGATTTGATGGAGGTATTTATGGACAATGTTTTGGTTGTTGGTGACATGTTTGAGTATTGCCTTGAACACTTGGAAAAGGTGCTTGAAAGATATGTGGCAAATAATCTTGTGTTGAGTTGGGAAAAATGCCACTTTATGGTGAAAGAAGGGATTGTTCTTGGACATAAAATATCAGGACAAGGAATCCAAGTTGATCAAGCTAAGGTGGAGGTAATTTCTAAGATACCACCTCTAATATCTATCAAAGGGGTTTGAAGTTTCTTTGGCCATGTGGGTTTTTATAGGAGTTTCATTAAAGATTTCTCTAAAATTGCCCATCCAATGTGCAAACACCTCGAGAAGGATGTAAAATTTGAGTTTAATGGAGAATGTTTGAGGGCATTTAATTTCCTTAAAAGGTGAAGCTTGTCTCGACTCTTATTATCATGGCTCCTAATTGGTCACAACCATTCAAACTTATATGCGATGCTAGTGGACTTGCATTGGGAGCCGTTCTTGGCCAAAGAAAGGAGGAACTTCTTCATCCTATCTCCTATGCTAGTAAGTTGTTAAATGATGCACAAAGGAACTACACTGTTACGAAGCAAGAATTACTAACCGTGGTTTATGGGTTTGAGAAATTTTGAGCTTACTTGTTAGGCACAAAAGTTATTGTGCACACCGATCATGCCACTCTCCGGTATGTAATGGACAATAAAGAATCAAAACCTCTATTGATAAGGTGTATTCTACTACTTCAAGAATTTGACTTTGAAGTGAAGGATCAAAAGGGTTACAAAAACCAAGTAGCAGACCACCTATCTCGTCTCAAAATAAATGAATAAAATTAGGGCGCTTTTAAAATTGATGATACATTTCCCGATGAGCTTTTCATGATCTTAAAGGGGAGCACACCACCATGGTATGCTGACTTTGCAAACTATATAGTGAGTAGGATGCTTCCCAATAAGTTGAGCTACTATCAAAGGAAAATATTCCTCCATGATGTGAAAAGATACTATTGGGATGAGCCCTATCTCTTTAGGGAATATACAGATGGAGTTATAAATTATTGTGTTATAGAAAAAGAGATGAAATCCATTCTTGAGGCTTACCATTCTTCTCCATTTAATGACCATCATGGTGGTGTGAGAACCGCCGCTAAATTTCATCAAAGTGGATAGTATTAGCCTACCATCCATCGTGATGCTTACTAATGGGTGAAAAATTATACGCAATGTCAAATGCATGGTGGTATTTTGAGAAGGCATGAGATGCCCTTGAGGTGGAGTTATTTGATTTGTGGGGCATTGATTTTATGGACCCTTTTGTGAGATCGTATGGTAATAATTATATATTGGTGGCCGTTTATTACGTGTCCAAATAGGTGGAGTCCATTGCCTTTACAACCAACGAGAGTAAAAGTGTCACATTTTTCTTAATGAAATACATCTTTACGAGGTTTGGGACTCCCTGAGCCATCATTAGTGACGGTGGAACTCATTTTTATAATCGGATATTTGGTGCTTTGCTTGATAAGTATGGGGTGAAGCATAAGGTGGATACCCCATATCATCCTCAAATGAGTGGCTAGGTGAAGGTGTCTAATAGCGATATCAAGTCTATCTTGGAAAAAACCGTGAATGTGGGTCATATAAATTGGGCACGACAATTAGATGATGCTCTTTGGGTATATAGAACCGCATTCAAAAATAGCGTGTCACTGTATCAATTGGTGTTTGGAAAAGTTTCCTACCTCCCTGTTGAGTTAGAGCACAAGGCGTTATGGGCCTTGCGTAAGTTGAATATGAATTGGGAGGATGCCTCTAAGTCTAGAGTGGAGAAATTACATGAGCTAGAATAATTTTGTCTTAAGGCGTATGAGATCTCAACATTATACAAGGAGAAAATGAAGAAATAGAATAATGCTAAGATCTTTAAAAGAGAATTTTGTATGGGAGATGAAGTGCTGCTCTTCAATTCAAGATTAAAACTCTTTGCGGGGAAGTTAAAATCCAAATGGTTGGGGCACTTTTGTGGTTGTGATTGTCTATTCTAGTGGGGCTATCGAATTGGAGGACCATGAAAAGAGGACGTTAACGGTGAATGGTCAAATACTGAAACATTTCTATGTGGGTGGACCCGGAGTGGCCAAAGTTGAGTTGCTCTTTTTCAAGGATGCTTAATGATGTGGAACAATGTCGTGTCACGACGATAACCAAGGCGCTTCTTAGGAGGCAACCCAAGCTTACTTATTACCATTTATGTTTGTTTAAGTACTAATTTTAGGTTGTTTTGGTGAATGTAGGTGAAAACTCTAAGTTTGGGAGAAAGTAATATACTATTTTGACATCACATAGCCACCTGCGGGCGCAGGCCAGGTACATGCATGCGCAGGCTAGCCAATGCAGGTGGTCTTGACAAGCTTTACACACTGCCTAAGCCCCAATACTCACCTGCGAGCGCAGGCCAAGCAAATGCATGTGCAGGCTGGCCAGCGCAGGTGAAGCAGTCACATTCGCCCTAGTCCCTAAGTAATATGCCTCAGCTCATTATACTTACCTGCGTGTGCAGCTCCCCACATGCGTGCGCAGGGTGGGGCGCAGGTAAGGTAAGTTGCTCTAATCCTCTTCCATTTAATTTGTTGGGTCCACCCGACCCGGGTTGACCCATTATTCTTTTAAAATAATACCCTTACTTAGACCCATAATATTGCAACATCCATACCACACACAAATACACTAAACCCGACTTTCACCCTCTTAATTTCAAAATTTTCTCTTTCTTCACATTTCTAATTCCTTTCAAAAGAGCACACTCACACGTCATCTACACATACTCCGGAGATCTTAACCTTAAAATTCTCTTTTGATTACCTTACATCTTCACTTGATTTTGTAAGTTCTCTTTTTACAAGTTTACTCAATTTTCTCTTGGGCTAAAATGGTGAATCATGTCTTATGCTTGTTTCTTGTGAGGGTTTGGTTTATATGAGTTGATTTTGGTGTAAGGATGAGATATTTGTGGATTATTTGGAATGGGTGTTATCTTTTATATGGAAATTAAGGAATTCTTGAGTACCTAACTTTATGCACCCAATGTGTTTGATAAAATTCCCACATGAACTTTTAATTTTTTTTCTCATTGTGGGTGATCTACGATCGAACATTGAAGTATCTTATGCATATTTTGATTAATATTTCATCAATGATTGAATGTTTCTAATGTTTTGAAGTGGAGAACTCTGGCTTGGAATGTTCTTAAAGTGCCACCCTTATAATTCCCCAAGTGTCATTTGGCTAATTATTGAGCTATATTGTGAGTTACATAGTATTCCAAGGATTGTACACTGGTAGTTCAAAGTTGGTGGTGTATTGCTACAAGTTCATTTTCAATAACCTTCGTTGCTTTGGTTGTTTGATGTGGAATTCGCGGGTGAAGTCTAAGTAACCCCGTCGACAAAAATACATGTTTTGCCCTATGATAGATTAGGTGACACCATTCTTAAGGGGAAAATGTCATTTTTGTTCATGTAAGGGTCATGAGTTGATTATGTGCTTAAATGCTAAATACGTAGCATGTGATGGAGGTTAATTTTTCCTTGCATTCACCTCATTTAACAAGATTTATAAAGAACCTCCAAAAACATGTTTTATCTTTTTTCTTTTTGTTTTGTTTGGTTCTTTTTGTTTTTTAGGGATGACTTCATGAAAATCAATGCCAAGGGCTGCAAAGAAGGATAGCACCAAGGATAAGGGCAAGGCCATTGCCACTACATCTACGAAAAAAGCACCAATTCCTCAAGAGACCACTCTAGTCCCCAAAATTCAAAGCACGATCGATCTTTCCAAGGATTGGGCAAGGAGATTGATAGAATTCAATTTGGATAGGAGGAGATACATGACTTATATGAAAAATGGCTTGACACTCGAGGTGTCAATCCTGAAAAAGTATTTAGCATAAGAGGTGTGCATGATCATTTCCCGAATGTAATAAGGCAAGTCAAAAAGTGTCATGCCCCAAATCCCATTGGGGTGGACTAGCACCCGAAGCTGATAAGGATCGAGAGAACCAATCTTTTCTCATGTCTAGTCATATGCATGTCACTCACTAAACAACACCATCACATAGAGGTATAAAATGTCAATAGCGGAAGTTATGGAAACATGTGATATATACATACAAGGAACTTGGCCGTTAGGGCCATCGAATCAACATGGACATACATCTCTTACATTTGTCTTCCCACAACCGTCTACAAAGCCTCTACAGATACATAACCATAACCAACCTAGAGTCGGGACAACACCTCGCTCTATATACATATACGATACCAAAAAAAATGTACATATGAACTCGGAAAGCCCTAAATCAACTAGAGCTCACCAACAATTCGAAAATGATCCGCAACCTACTGTGGAGGTCTATCTGTACCTGTGCCTGTAGCAAGTAAGGTAAATTCCCTAAGAGGGGTCAGTACAAATAATGTACTGACTATGTAAGGCTATAAGAAACTGTATGCAACATAGGATCTCAAATGGGATCAATACATGTGAATAAACATTATGGATTAATCACCATCTCGCATGTGTGGAACCAGGTTCATTACCTTCCTTACTTTCATTACTCTCATTGCTTGATCATTTATTCATATCAATTCCAGTTGTGAAATAACATTCCTTCATATTTTCAATTACGTGACATACTTACCTTGGCTTACGTTCATCTGCATTATCAGTCATCCACTTATTAGTGGGCCATAACATATTAAGAGTCATCCACCTATTGGTGGTCTATAACCGTCATCCACACTTGGTGGGCTATAATATAATAAGAGTCATCCACCTATTGGTGGGCTATAACCGTCATCCACACTTGGTGGGCTATAATATAATAACCGTCATCCACGCTTGGTGGGCTATAAAATAATAAGAGTCATTCACCTATTTGTGGGCTATAACCGTCATCCACACTTGGTGGGCTATAATATAATATATAGTATACATAATATAACATAATATTGGGATTGGTCCATCCGAGATTATGCCCTTAAATTTGTGATCCATACTCAATGAAACATAAAGTAACCATGCGTGCATTACTTACTTGCATACTTCCTTCCTTTACATTGTTATGAGAGTGATACATTAGTGATTGAAACATTAGTGGAAACACATATATACATTACTTCATTTCCTTTACTTTCATGAGATTGATACATTGGTAGTTATAACATCTTCATTCTTTTACTTGTGAGAGATTGTGAGAAGTTGATACATTAGTTATAACATTGTTGGAACTTTGAAACATTATATTATTAGGATTTAGATCGTAACACTTTTGGAACCTTAGGATAATGAACAATGAATAAGACACATGTGGATATCAACTGTTCACCAACCTGAGATGCGATACCTTAGAACATTATGGAACTTTTGACATATTAGCCAATGAATATAAGTCAACCAATGGACATGAGTCATATGAATCACCATTGACCAATGAATAAGGAACATGTGAGTAACACTAGTCAACAACCGGAAATGGAATACCTTAGAGCATTTCGGAATCGAATAAGTACAATGACAATGTGATACTATGTGCTGCAGAAGGATATGGAAAGAGTAACCTTACATACCTTGTCTTCCCAATGTGAATACACAGCCCTATATAATAATCCATCTTTTTCCTTACATTTTACTCTACAACACAAATACATTACGAAGCTCAAGTCAACCATTAACCATGTTACAAGTGCATAAAACGACAATGGATTACATGACTACCATATAACGTCATTTCACACTCTTAAATTACCATTATTGCATCACCAAATCAACAATACCATAACATGTCACACATCGACCAAGGCATCACAAACCAATAACATTTCACACCAACTTTACCCTTTATACTCCCATATTGATACTACGTCACAATTACTCCTTCAAGTCATCTCAATACCTTCCGTAACAACACATGAACAATAATACATAATTTATAACATCCAAAATACCTCTGGGATACTCCTTTAAAGTCATTTAAAAGGTATCACAAGTTAATAATTGCATCCATGAAGGGTATAGGGGTTTCGGGGGGCCAAAGGGATGCAAAAACAATAAATTTGGAGTTCTGGGCCGACCTGCACAGGTGGATGACCTGTGTCCATAGGTTCCCTTTGGCAGTAGCTAGAGGTATCTGTAATGGCACCTGCGCCCGCAGGTGCTCCAGTCTCGAGGGCGGATGCCCGTTTCAGCCTCCGGGGGTCATTTTAGGGTCTTTTTTTGCCATGAATGATCCATGATCATAACTAAGCTTCTCATAACATATTTTAGATCATCCTAGATGCCAACGAATAGACATGTCTTCACAAAACACATAAACATCACCAAAACTACATTTCCCTTTCAATACGCCACCGGTTCCATGTAAAATTTCACAACAACAATTCCAAACGTTACACACAAAGAGAAAGAAAGTTAAGGACATAACCACATATTAAATATTTCCATTTAATCCATCAAGTTAACTTCCTTCAAGATCACAAGTCTCCTTTCAAGTTACAAGGCAAAACCCTTTACCGATTTAGCAAAAATAGACTATTTTACACATAGTGAATTTCTCACACTTCACCAACATAACCAACATGATCTACACCATATTCCATGCATATCATATATTAAGACATGATAATAAATACTTACCAAATCTTTCAAAGGATGACCTTGTCCAAAGGAGTTTGTTGCTTAGGGTTTGAGAGAATGAAAATAATTTGGGAAATTTCTAGAAATGGCATGGGTATTGTATGGATAAAAATCTGATTTTCCCTCATTATATAGTCTCCTCAAGGTGCGTATTAACCACACACTTGGTCCAATCCTGTTATATTAAATTGGTCTCTCAAGAATGGGTCAAGAATGGGTCAAATACCCCTTTTGGGCCATGTCTTATATGTCTCTTTGGGCCTCCATTGAGCCCAATAGTTCAAGATTAATTTGGCCCATCAAATTTAATGTATAATTCCTCAAAACTCCCATGTTTAATTAATTCCATAAATGTTACGGTAATAACATAGGTCCGGAAACGTACGGGGTGTTCTAAAAAATGTGTGTGGGACATATTCACTAATATTAATCCCACATCTCATCCTTCTTTCTATTATTCTAAGCTTGTTAGGGAGTTCTATGCTTTTTATGTTATTCGGTACAACCAACATAAGTATAAACCATCGGTGGCAGACCAACCTTGTGTACATAGTATGCTTGTTAGAGGGGTTGAGGTGCCTTATTCTACATCAGAGATAAGTAAAATCTACTTTGCTAGTGAATACCCACTCGGGATTGAAAGTAAGAAATGGGTGCTATGTGGGCGTGTTCATTTTCCTTGTATATTCAGGACCATTTCAAAGGGTCTTCCTCTACGGGACAACGACATTGGGAAAATCAAAAGGAGGGATCTTTAAATTCAAGCCAAGCATTGGCTCGAATTTGTGGGTAATCAGTTGCTTCCTTTTACTAATAATAAAGACGTTACCATTGAAAGAGCTATCTGTAACACCCCATACCTTCCCAACCCTACTTTACAACATTGAATAATGTTTACTTAGGTGTTGAGAGCCATAAGTATGTATTTGGTAATGTTAATGATGAGAAAATTGAAATTAGGCCTCGTACATGTGATTAGCCCTTCGTAGAAGGTGTTTTGTAATTTTCGTGGAACATTTGTGGGGTTAAAAATGAGTCTTGGAGGACCTCCTAACAAAGGATATTAAAGGTAAGAAGTAAGTTAAAGAATAGAACTTGAAGTATCTAACCAAATCCGCAACGAAAAGTCAAAAAATGGAATTTTTTGAAAAACTAAGGGTGGAGCGCACCAGAGGGTGTGCCAGGCCGCTCTGGGCTAAAATCTTTAGCCCACAGGCATCAATCTGGCACGTCCAAGGGCGTGCCAGGCTGGTTTTTTCCACCTTTCAATGTTGGAAATTTTTCTTAAGTCCCAAGGATGCCCGAGGACGTACCGGGCTGATTTTTGCCACGTTTTTTCTACAACCACGAGCATATACATGGCATGATTGACATATTATATTGGTATGGTAAAATTACCCGTGAACAAATTTGGTATCAAAATGGCGGTTTTACCCTTGTGGTCAAAATAAGCCATACGTGGCTAGAATCACTTGTTTTTAGGATTGAGTCTACGAATATAAATCCCGTGAGTGGGAATATCATCGTGACGCGTATGAAATGAATTAAACATGAGAAATTATTGATTTTATTGGGTGAAGTGAATTGGGCTCAAAAAGGGCCACAAATGAGGAAGAAAACATGGGCCAAGAATGGGTCAAATTCTTCCATTGACCAAGCCAACACATAACATTAAATGCCAAGAGTGGATAAGGATGACCCCAAGGCTTATATAAAGGGGCCAAAATCATATTTTTATCACATAAAAGTCTCATGCCAATCTAGAAATTTCCCAAAGCCTTTTTCTCTCAACTTCAAACCCTAAGGCACTTCTTGGAGCAAGATCATCATTTTTCAAGCTTAAGTAAGTAATTATTCTTATGGATTAATATATTATATGCATGGGAGAGTATGTAGACCATGTTGGTTATGCTTGGAAGTGATGAACATGGCACTTTGTGTTTTTGTAAAAGATGTGTCATCTATGAAATTTAAACTTGAAAGATGACTTGTTGTCTTGATGAAAGTGCATGGTATCGATGAAATATCAACAAGTATGGTGTGATTATGTTTCTAAACTTGTTATTTTTCCATACATTTAATTTATGGGATTTTGGCTGAATTGTTGTTGTGAGGTGTATTGAAGTGAATTGGTGGAATCATTGTGATATTGTGGTGACGGAGAAGTGTAAAGTATGAATTTGGTATGACATGCTAGTGGTTTATGATATTGTGGTCAATGTTGGGTATGTTGTGGTATTGTTGGTGTGATAGTTTCATACATGCTATTGTTAACGGGGAAATGACATGTTAAAGCCAAACATGTAACTCATTGTCGTTATATGCCATTGTAAAGTAGTTGGTGGTTAATGTAAATTCCATTATGTACTTGTGTTGTAGAGTGAAACATAAGGACGGAGCGGTACTATTGTATGCACATTTAAGATTGTAGAATCGTATTGAGAATACAAGGTATGTAAGGTCACTCTTTTCGTATCCTTCTGCGGCATATAGTAATCACTTCGTTATGGTACTTACTCATTTCTGAATTGTCCTAAGGCATCTCATTTCAGGTTATCATCTATTGTTAATCATATATACGTTACTCTTGGTCTATTTTCATTTATGGATCACATAATTATGAACATGGTTCTAAGTTCCAATAATGTTGTCACTACTAAAAGAACCTGTTTCAAGGAAAGTGACGACGTAAGGAGACTCTATTCATTCTTACGTCACATACTCCTCATTCTTTAGTCATTGTTGTTCATGAGTTACATAATTATGGACATGTTCCAAAAGTCCCAGTAATGTTGTGTTCTTAAGCTTCCAGTAATGTTGTGACTATGTAGATATACGTTACTCTCTCGTTAATCTCTCATAACCGATTGTATCAATTTCTCATAAGAGGATGAATCAATATCTTGCAAGTACATCTCCTAAAAGTAAGAAATAAAGTAATTCATATTTGTTGGTGGTTAATGATCAAGTATGGGTGGTAGCTTTGGGGACAAAATGCCTAGCTCAAGCCGAACTCGAAATTATTGGATCAGGGGGCAGTCCTAGAGGTATAAGCCTAGCTCGGACCGATCTTGACAGGGGGTAGCTCTAGAGGTAAAAAAAAAAAAAAACCTAGCTCGAGCCGAACCTGATGAGTTGATTTATGGGTGGCAGCTCTAGAGGTAAAAACCTAGCTAGAGCCGAACCCGATGCTTTGATTTCTGCGTGGTAGTTCTAGAGGAAAAGTCCTAGCTCGAGCCGATCCCAACATAACGTTATGTTATATTAAGACCCACTGATCAGTTGAGGCCCGGGTATGATATGATATAAGAGATAAGAAATAATCAATAAAGCGAAGAAAATATTTTATGTAAGGTACATGGTTCCACATATTCAGATCGATGGGTTATTCATATTGACTATTCTCGTGCATTTTGATTCTATTGACGTATTTATGATAGTTTCATATAGCCTTACATACTCAGTACATTCTTCGTACTGACCTCCCTTGGGGGGGCTTACCTTACTTGCTGTAGGCGCAGGTACTAGTAGACCTCCACTGTAGGTTGCGGATCTTTGCGGACTTTTGGTGAGCTCCAGTTGGTTTGGGGCTTCCTGAGTTGCTATGTACATTTATTTTGGTATTGTATATGAGTATAGAGCGGGGTGTTGTCCCGACTCTAGGATTGTCATAGTCATGTATCTGTAGAGGCTTTGTAGACTTATGTGGGAAGAGAATGTAAGATATGTATGTTTATTTTGACTTGATGGCCCTAACGGCCAAGTCTCTTATGTATATATAACTAATGCTCCATGATTTCCGCACTTAGCATCTTATGTCTTTACGAGGTGGTGATGAATCTTATGGTACGTATATGATTGGGTATGAGTAAACATTGGTTCTCTTGGGCCTTATTGGCTTCGAGTGCCAGTCTGGCCCGAATGGGATTTCGGGTCGTGACATATCATTATTGGGTGCATCATGCATGATCTAGTTGTTAATCTAGGAGAGAGAAATTATTATCGAGGCGATCAAACTAAGATCCAAACAACTGGGAACTTTGTTGACTTTTTCGGTTCCTATTTCCATGTTATATTTGCTCATAAGGTTCCTCTGTTCTCCAAAATTGAAAAGAAGGTAAAATGTATCAGGGTCAACGATATTCACACTAGTTAAGATAACGACAATTCGGTGGGTATGAAGAGAAAGATTTCTGAGTCTTTGGGTTCATCTTTGGGTGAGATACCTATAATTGAGGGTACTAGTACTTCTTTTGTGACTTCACATGCATTGGATACCACCCATACATTGAGTGGTGCTACTCTTGTGGTCAATCCTCCCCAGACACTGCCTTTTTTGGACACTACGCAGTCCACTCAGCCACCACGGTCTTCCACCATTACATTTCCTAAGGTTGCCTCTATGACCTTGTCAAATAATAACACTATTTCTCAGCTAATTACAGACATTCCCTAGTTTATTCAGACTGCCATTGGGAGGAGTCTTGGGCCTCTTCAAACTCAGATAGCAGATTATGAGCGGAGGTTAGCTGCAGTTGAGGCCAGAGGTGATAGCGAGGTGAGGACAAATTTGGATAGCCTGCATTCGGAGTTTCAGTTGATGCGGTCTTCTTTTACTATTAATGATGTACAGGTGACCATCCCACTGCTTACTTCAAGCTTAGTGTTACCATTTGTTGATTTCTTCACCCATTATATAATGGGTAATGAGATGGAGAATGATATTACTGAGAGGCTTACTGAGGACCAACAGGTAGAGCTGGCAAATCAGTTGTCTAGGAATGAGCAGCAGGCGAGGATGGTTGGTGCTAGTTATAGCTCCTAACCTCCTGATGATGTATATGTTCCTTCAATTGTAGTTACTGGAACCCAGTCTGATGAGGCTCTTAGTACTTCAATTGTCACACAGTTACAGACCCCACATGACCAGGATCCGTACGCTTAGTGTACTTCAGGGAGTCTTTATCCTCCTCTACTCTCACTTTATTTTGTTGCATTAGGGACAATGCAATGTTCTTTAGTTGGGGGGTGGGGCACTTATGTGATGGTTTGGAATATCACTTTGTTGCTATAATTTTTATTTTTATGTAATTTGGATATTTCCCTTGCCGGGCCTATTTCATGATGTTGATTCGGATATCGCCCTTGACGCGCCTTTGTTTGGGTGATGTTTATGTGGAACATGCTTTTAGCCCTTATAGGGCCCATATTATGCGCTTGTCATTTTACGACTCATATGCCCTTTTCCTCATGTGGATTCTTATTTGGGTGATGTTTATGTGGAACATACGTATTAATCTAGTCGCCTTCTGTATATACGTGTCAAATAAACTCCAAGGATTTTCTTCGAAACTCGATTCTTTCCCAAGGAACATTTTCTTTTTGTTGTTTTTGTTTTATTTGTCGAACCGAGTGATACTCCCCCATGATAGATAGATCGGGTGACATTCTTAAGGGGAGTACCCATTGTCCTAAGTTAGAGTCAAGTAGGAGTTAGAAAAGCTTAAAATGTACCCTCCAAAAATTTGTCGTGGCAAGCAAAAGTAATTTGTCAAAAGTAAAAAGGGTTTTGAAAAAGAAATAGCAAAGCGGTTTCAAGCATTCTCTTAAGTTGTGACCTCTAAATTTAATTTTTGGCTCCTTATTGGCAAAAGAAGAGTTTCTGACTCGGAGTAGTTTGTCAAGTTCATTTGTCCAAATTGTTTGGGAGACTAACTTTTTATTTCAAGAGGTATGGTGCCTTGTGTGGTAAGGTTTTTGATCAATTCTTGTGCATGCATTGCAGTCTAGAACTTGCCCCAAGTGTGTTCAAGGCAAAATCCGACACCACACTTGGTTTGGAGGATGACCCGAGTCCATTCTTAAACCGTCACTTGACCTAAATCCCACCTTAACAATTTTCCCTAGTCAACCTATTTGAACCTCTTCTCATTTTATTTCATTTCTTGGTGATGACCATACTATGACACCCTACCACTTTTTAAAATCCCTCTTTTGGCACCTAACTTCCTTAAACACATCGCATAATTCTATTATGGGCAAATGTAGGCAAATATGCCTAAGTTTGGGGGGGGGGGAAGAGATGTGCAAGATTTTTAGGAGTGGTGTAAGCTTGGTTGTCTCATTAAGATCTTTGTAAGACAAACGATGTGCCTATACACCAATGCTTAGAGCCTAGCACTTAGAAAATAATTTGAAAAAGTTTACAAAAAAAGGGGGGGCATGAATAGCTAAGGAGTAGAAAATCTTTTGAAAGAGCCGAAGAAACAAACGAAAAGGGTAGTTCATAAGTGTGTTTAGCAAAAGGAGGTTGGAGATCAAAAGAAACAAATGAAAAGAAGCAAGGGCAAATAAGGTGGAAATATTGAAAGAAGAAGTCATAAAGAGATTGTGTTTAGGGAGATCTTCTAGTCCCTTAATCCATAAACTCATTCCCTTACCCTAACCTTCATCAATGCCTACAAGTCCTTGATGACTTCAAACCTTGTAGGTCTCCATTAGTGCCGAATAACACAAAGGGCAAACCTATGGTTCTATTTGTTGTACTTGAATTTCTTTGAGAGAGTGAGCAAAAATTCTTTCTATCTTCATGCTCCTTTTGAATTACATTGTTTTCTATGAGTGGATCAAACTCTTACAAGTGAGTGGCATCTACACCTTGAAGTGGAGAGTGGTGTCTTACTTTCAATTAGGAAAAATAAGCAAGACAAGCCAAAATTTGAAATTGAGGCAATCTTTGAAGGTTTTGTGTCACGCCTTGAAAAGCTTCTTGATTTGAAACTCTTACTTGTTGATATCTTACACCTTTGCTTATTGAAAATTGGCTCATGCTAAGATATGTGTGATGTACTTGTTTGTCATGACTTGATAGAGGAACCAATTGAACTTTGTAGGCTTAGTTATCTAGTGTAGTTTCTTGTGGTTGTTTTAGAGTTAAGAATTCCCTTTTTTCATTGTGAGCGTTCTTGATTGGTTGAGGACAAGCAATAGTTTAAGTTTGGGGGGTTGATAAGTTGGCAATTTACAAACTTCTTAGCACTTTTAAGCTTGAATTATCCTTTTATTCTCCATTGATTCGATGTAATTCTCATGTTATATGGATCTTTTGTGCACATAATGAATGAATATGAGGTCGATCTATTTATACGAGTCAAATGGGATGTGAGAAGTGAAGACAAGGAGCTCAAAACCAACATGTTGGGAGATTGGAAGCCACCTGCGCACACATGTCATGAGCTGCACATGCAGTGGCAAGGTCGAGCTGAGGCATTGGCACCTGCATTGAGCCATCTGCGCGCGTATGTTAGCCACCTGCGCCAGTAGGTGACCGGTGCAGTGGCAATTTCATAATTTTAGAAAAACGTGGATTTGGTGTTTTAAAATGGGCTTTTCAGTTCTAGAACACTATCTTGGTACTTTTTGAAGCTTAAGAAATATAGATTGAAACTCTTAAGAGTGAAATTAATGAATTTATTTAGCTTTTTATTGAATTTGGATCTCAATTCTTGTGGTTAATCTTTGATTCAATGGAAGAAAGGAATGAGAATTTGGGTAATTTTCCTCTTTATCTTTCTGTGAGTAGCTAATCTCTTTGCTTGGGGTTATGCTTGATTAAGGTGTGATAATTGTATGGTTATTGTTTATTTGTCTTCCTAATTAGCTAAATATTGTGGGTTTTGCGTCTATTCCGTGATTTTTATCTAAAGTTAGAGGTTGCAAACTCTAATTAATTCTAGAACCCTTATCATCCTTGACAAAGGGGATGAGGGTGAGGAATAGGAACACTATAACATTTTAATCTTTTGGCCACCCATGTAAAGTGTGGCTTAAAGTAGCACAAAGTGTGGCCTTTGATCAAAGGCTATGCTTTAGGCCGCCTTTAGACCACACTTTTCCAGGGGTGGGCCAAAAGGGCGTAACCTTTGACTTTAGGCCACATTTTTTAAGTGTGGCCATAGCAGCTACGCTTAACAAACATGGCCTAAGAGTTACAAAGGACACGTTTTGTAGCATCCCATTGGCAAAAGGTTTATTTGATAATTCTACACTTGTAAAACGTGGCCTTATGTTGTTATTGTCCACGCTTTAAAAATGTAACCTCTTTTATCTCCTGTACAACAACACTTATAAAATGTAACCTTTTCTTATGTACATTCACACAATTGACATTCCTATAGCCACACTTTTGAAGTGTGGCAACATTGTATAAATAGAAACTAATGATTTTGGTTTGAATATATAGCCAGAAATTATATATATACACTTACATATATAAATGATCTCAAACACCAAATTATCTGATAAATATTCAAATGTATAGATTCAAAATTATCTAACCAAACCAACTTCGAAAATAACAATTTCAAAATATACTAACACATTCTTAGATCAGTACTAAAGACAAATTCCATTACATAAACAAAATATATTCGAACATAGTTCAAAATAGTTCAACAGCTGACCTTCATCTTTCACTTCAATAGGTCGAGTTGACTTGTCGCCACCATTCAAATTCGACCACCAGAATTTCCCTACACAATCAAAATGAAATTAAAAATTAGAAAAAAATCATGTTCAATGCAACAAGACCAACTAGTGATAACAGGAAAATTATACTTCGTAGATTCTATTTTCTACTTCCTAACCACCCACAGTGCAACAAGTTCTGGTTACTATAAACGCACATCGAAACCCAAATCAATTAATACACATTGCATCAGTGCATATAAGACAATAGATGGTACCATGTACAATATATAAAACAAAAAATTATATAGTGCATCAGCTGCACCATGTCCAACACACAAAGGCATTGAATCCTCCTAGATTGGATCCTCCAAAATAGTTTAAAACTGATGGAAAACACACATTGAAACCAAAACTAAAACCAAACCAAATGCACCTCCTCCAGTCCCCTTTTCAAACCAAAACTAAAATAAAAAACCAAATAAATTGAACCTCCTGCAGTCCCCATTTACAAACCAAAACCAAAACCAAAACCAAAACCAAAACCAAACCAAACCAAACAAAAACCAATCTCTTTATTTCTCTTACTCTCCGTGCATTAACTTCTTCAATTTTGATCATACAAGCTAATTAATCTTGAGCTAAAAACAAGTACTACAACAACACTAGGTGCAGGTTTGCTGGTTTTGATTCTTATATACTTTACATACTGAAACTATAGACTGATTTGATTCCTGTCCTTCTAATGAGGTGAATATAAATCAATATTTTCATATAAAGTTTTCAGACACAGTATTTTGCTGAAGTTTCAAGTAAACATACAACATTATTGATGTGTACCAAGTTTCATTCTTCTGCAACATTGGAGTATTATATATAATTTACTATCTTTCAATATGACTAGTAACATCTTTAGCCATGCTCACAAAACAAAACACTCTTTCATACCCTTTTTCTGCAATCTGCATCTTTTCTTTCTTTTACATCCATGTAGGCAGTGGAGCTAGGAATATGGTGAAGAGTGTGCTCAGTTGTGTTAAAAGTGTGTAAAATTAAATATACACTCCTAACTACACATTAAATCTATGTACACCAAAACCAAAACCAAATGCACCTCATGCAGTTTCCATTTACAAACTAAAACCAAAATCAAAACCAAACCAAATGCATCTCTTGTAGTTCACATTTACAAACCAAAACCAAAATCAAAACCAAACAAAATTCAAATCCAAAACCAAAACCCAACCAAAACCAAAACCAAAACCAAAGTACCTCCTGCAGTCTCCATTTACAAACCAAAACCACAGCTTCCTCCAGTTTCCATCTACAATCCCAAACCAGAGTTTGAGTTTAAAATCCATGCCCTCCATCAGTTCCAAATCAAATTTTTTGATAAAGAAATTAAGCAGCAGTACAAGAAAGAAATCATTTAGACTAATAGTATAGTTCAGTTATTGGTCTGCCAACAAAGCTATCATTTCATTCAAACAAGTGGCCAAATTATGAGACTAAGTGGATTATCTAAAAATCCATAATGCAGAAGAAATAAAGCAATACATACAAGACAATTGTTACTAAGTCATACAAGTTATTAAGAAAATGACATATATTTGTGACAATAGACTCACAGCTAACCACCCACAGTGCGATAAACTATATCCATCACTAGTAGTGTTACACCCTCTTGCACATTTAAAAGTTCAAGATTTAAGTTTTTTGTGAATGTAAAATATAAAGTACCTTTTCAGAAATCAAAGCATGAGCTGAGATAGAAGAATTTGTTAGATTTTTCCCTAGTACAGCTTGTGCACTGCTTGCATCAACAGGAGAAGAAGTGTTAGATCCAACACACCCTGGTATATGTTGAATATTTAATCCAGGGTTGTTTGCCACCAATTGACTAAAAAAATGTTGCATTTCTTCTCTCATTTCATGTAGTTCTTCCTTAAGAGAACGACTTCATTGGCATGCTATTGTTTAAGCTTGTTGGTTTCCTCATCCCTTTTCAGAGAATGTGTGGTTACTGATCTACCATAGCATCTAAGTCGACTAGGATGCTCCTTTCCAAACACTGCCTTGAATGCATCATCTGGTGTTTTTCCAGAATTTTGATGATTTTGAAGTTCAGTCTGTGAAAAAAAATTTCTGTAAACAACAAATAGAAACACAAAAATTCTCATAATGACTAGCCAAAGGGGCAACGACTGTCACGCCTCGAATTCCAACGGGGCGGACTAGCACCCAAAGCCGATAAGGCCCAAGAGAACCAATTTTTACTCATGTCCATTCATATGCATGTCATTCAAGGAACATCACCATCACGTATAGATACAGGATGCTATTATCTGAAGTCATGGAAACATGTGATATATACATATGTGATACTTGGCCGTTAGGGCCATCAAGTCAAAATGGACATACATATCTTACATTCATATTCCCACAACGCCTACAAAGCCTCTAATAGATGCATACACATAACCATCTTACATTCGGGACAAGTCCCCACTTTATACAAGATTGCAATACCAAAACAAATGTATATATGAGACTCGAAAAGCTCCGAACCAACTGGAGCTCACCAAAGATGGACAAATGATCCGCAACCTACTGTGGAGGTCTACTAGCACCTGTGTCTGCAACAATTAAGGTAAGTCCCCCAAGGTACGTCAGTACGAAGAATGTACTGAGTATGTAAGGCTCATATGAAACTGCATGATACATACGTACTTCAATGATATCAAGGACAAGTGAAATAATCAAGATGGATAAACCTTCATTCTGTATATGTGGACCCATGTACATTACGTTCATTACTTTCATTTTCGATCCTTCATTCCCATCATTATCATTCATATAATATATTGTTCATAAATTTGCTTGTACCTTCATCCTTATTAACAATCTTCCACCTTTTCGGTGGGCCAGAATATATACTATTAACAAGCTTCCACCTTATTGGTGGTCCATAATTAACAATCTTCTACCTTATCGGTGGGCCATAACATATACTATTAACAATCTTCCACCTTATTGGAGGCCATAATATACACTATTAACAATCTTCCACCTTATCGGTGGGCCATAATATATGCTATTATTAACAATCTTCATTCCTTACTTGTGAGAGATTGATACCTTTCTTTGTGTAAGATTGATACATTGGTGGTTATAACATTATTGGAACTTGGGGACATAACATTATTGGAACTTTGGGAACATAACATTATTGGAACTTTGGGATACTAGTCAATGAGCATGAGACATGTGAATCATAATTGATCAATGAATAAGGAACATACGATTATCAATAATTGATAATCGAAAATGGGATACCTTAAAACATTTCTGAATGGAACAAGTACAATGTCAATGTGAACACTGTGTGCTGCAGAAGAATACGGAAAGAGTAACCTTACATACCTAGTCCTCCCAATATGAATACACAATTCTATATGTGAATACAATAGTCCAGCTCCTTCCTTACGTTTCACTCTACAACACAAGTACATAACGGAGCTCACGTTAACAACTCACTATATTACAAGTGCATAAGATGACAATGAGTTACATGACTGCCATATAACATCGTTTCACCCTTCACAATACAATAGACTGCGTCACCATACCAATCAACACCACAACATGCCACACATCAACCAAGACATCATAACCCAATAACATTTCACACCAAGTTTATACCTTACACTTCCCCTTCAATACAATGTCACAATTACCTCACTACGTCACATAAACACCTTTCACAACCACACATTAAAGACAATCCATAATTGATACAACTCAAAATACCTACGGGATACTCCTTTAAAGTCATTCAAAAGGTACCATAAGTTGATAATTGCATCCATCAAGGGTATAGGGGCTTTGGGGGGTCAAAGAGATGTGAAAACATGCAAAACGACCTTCTGACCATTGGCCTGGTTCGGGGTCACCTGCGTTGGCATCTGCACCCGCAGGTGCCCCACCCGCGAGGGCGGTTGCCCGTTTCAGCCTCCGAGGGTCATTTTAGGATCCTTTTTTGCAATGAATGGTCCATGATCATAACTAAGATTCTCTTAACATATTTTAGATCATATTATATGCCAACTAACATCCATGGTTTCACAACACACATAAACATCACCAAAACTACATTTTCCTTTCAATACGTCACCAATTTCTTAACAACAATCCCACAATTTTTACACATAAATAAAGAAATTTAAGCACATAAAAACATCTTAAATATTTATATTTAATCCATAAAACTCTTTTCCTTCAAGACCACAAGTCCATTTTCAATTTTAGAAGGCAAAACCCTTCACCGATTAAGCAAAAAGACACTGTTTCACCCATAGTGAATTGCTCAACACTTGAACAACATAACCAACATGATTTATACACCATATAAGGAATATAATATATTAATACATTATATTAAACACTTACCCAAGCTTTCAAAGTGATTATCTTGTCCAAACAAGTGTAGTTGCCTTAGGGTTTGAAGGTGAAGGGGAAATATCCTTGGGAAAATTCTTGATTTTGCACATGTTTGGAATGGTGAATAAAATATGATTTTTCACCTTATATAGACCCTTTAAATTCATCCTTATCCAATACTTTTGGTCAATAATTGATTTGTTGATTTGGTCAAAAGAAGAACGGGTCATTGGCCATTTGGGCTATGTCTTTTACTTTATTTTGGGCCTCAAATTGAGCCCATGAACACACGTGAATTCATCCCAACCACATTAATGTTTTAAACCCCAAAAAATCTCATGTTTAAATAATTCCATAGATATTACGGTAATAACATAGGTTCAGAAATATACGGGGTGTTACATCCTTCCCCCCTTAGGAACATTCGTCCTCGAATGTTAGTAACATTATCTCATTGAAACAAATTTAAATCTAAGTGTATCCTTAATGTTCTCATATCCGTATGATACTTGTAGATACTTACTTTTTATTGCTTCAATTCCGCACTTTGAACTTTTTCTTCTGATTACAACAAATACGAGTACTTTAGATTTCATTATTCCTTCGGTTTCCCATGTGATTCCGTCTACTTGCTGATTTCTCCCAATAGTACCTTTACGGAAACTACTTCTTTATTTCTTAATACTTTCACTTATCGATCAAGAATAGTCATAGGTACCTCTTCATATGTGATATCCTCCGTAACTTGTACATCTCTCCCATGCATTTTTGAAGCATTGAAACATGGAACACTGAATGAAATGTGGGGAGTTCTTAGGGTAGTGTTAATTTATGTGCAACTTACCTAAATCTTTGGGTAATCTCATATGGCACGTTATATAGGGAACACTTTCAATTCTTTCCAAATCTCATTACCCCTTTCATTGGTGACACTATTAAAACTACCCAATCACATATGGCCAATTCTAATTCCCTTCTTCTAATATCGGCATATGATTTGGGTCGACTTTGGCTTTTTGTAGCCACTGTTGTATCACCTTGACTTTCTCTATAGCTCGACGAATAATATTTGGCCCGAGTAAAGCAGTCTCACCTGCTTCAAACCATCCACTTGGTAATCTACACTTTCTCTCATATAAGCTTCATAAGGTGTCATTTTGATACTTGAATGATAGCTATTATTGTAGACAAATTACATAAGAGGTAAATGACTATCCCAACTACTTTGTGCAAGCTTGTAACGTATCTTCACGTGTTTGGATGGTACATTCTGTTTTTCTATCTGTCTGATTTAATAGAAACTGGAATCCCATGTAATCACACTATCTCTTTCACATACAACCTTGCATAATCTCCAGCTGTACAAGTGGTCATGACAGGTAAAAAGTGTGCTACTTGGTAAGTCTGTCAACTATCATACACATGTAATCAAATTTCTGAAATGTAGAGGCTAGCTTGTGATGAAACCCATATGAATCATATCCCTCTTCCAAACTGGAAGATTCCTTTATTGCATGTAACCTCCAGGTTTTTGATTCTCTACTTTTACCTCTCGACAATTCGAACAATGAGCTACACATTATACAGTGTTCTTCTTCTTTATATTGCCTCACCAATACATCTCTTTCTAACCATGGTACATTTTGGTTGCTCCCAAATGAGTAGAATACCGTGAATGATGTGCTTCTGTCACAATTCATTTCCTTATCTCATCTACATCCGGCACACAAAACTTACCTTGGCATTTAATTACTCCCCCTTGCGTAAGTTCAAATACCTTCGTCGACATTTGTTGTACATTCTTTTTCCCTATCCTAAATAAGATTTGCATATTGCTTTTCCCTTGTCTTAGTTACAAGTAAAGACGTTGTCGCCTTTTACACTATAATTCCTTCATCTGGAGTTTCAATAAGACAAACCCTCAAGCTGTCTAACTGGCTTAACGCATCGGTTACCACGTTTGCTTTTTCCGGATGGTATAAGATATTAATAACATCTTCATTTAGTACTTCCAGCCACCTTTGCCATCTTCAGTATGGGTCCTTTTTCTTAACAAAAATATATTACAAACTTTCATGATTAGTATATATCAATGTGAACCCTATATTTTTTTATTTTTTATTTTTAAAGCAAATATAACGACCGTTAATTCAAGATCATGTGTTGGATAATTTCTTCCATGTGAACACAATTGTCTTGAGGCATAGGCTATTACATGACCGTGTTGCATCAATACACATCCTAATCCGACTTCTAAAACATCACAATAAACTGCATACCCTTATGTGCCTTCGGGAAGTACTACTACAGGTGTAGAAATCAAGTTATCTTTTAGCTTTTGGAAACTCTTCTCACATGCGTCATTCCACAGAAACTTGGTTGCTTTGTGTGTTAGCTTGTTAAGGGTGTTGAAGGTGCTGACATGGAAGAAAAACTTCTTCAACAAACTTTCTGTACTAGCCTGCCAACCCAAGAAAACTACGAATCTTTGTAGGCATCGTAGGTTTAAAACAATTGTTCACGGCTTTTATCTTTTGTGTCTCAACCCTTATTCCTTTGTCTGATACCATGTGACCCAAGAATGATATAGATTTTAACCAAAATTCACACTTAAAGAGCGTTACATATCACTTACGATCACAAAGAAGTTGTAACACCTGCCTTAAATGATTAGCTTGGTCCACTTGTGATCTTGAATAACCCAAAATGTCATCTATAAGCATGGTCCCAACTGGCATAACTAGAAATTCATAGTGACCATACCATGTTCGGAAAGTTGTCTTGGGTATATCTTTTATTTTTTCCTAACCCTCACCTGGTGCTGTCCCGTGCAAAATATTTGGCACTCTGTAATTGGTCAATTAAATCATTCATTCTAGGGAGGGGATACTCATTCTTAATTGTCACCTTATTCAATTGCCAATAGTCAATACATATTCTCAACGTACCATCTTTCCTGCGCACAAATGATACTGGTGCACTCCAAGGGGACGTACTAAGTCTTATGTATCCCTTTTTCCAGCTAGTCTTTTAAAGTGCTCCTTTAATGCATGTAACTCTGCTAGGACATTCTATACGGAGGAATAGAGATAGGTTGAGTTCCTGGAAGACTTTTGGCTTCACATCAATATCGTTCACTCTTCCTAAGTGAAACATGTACTCCTTTGAGTATCATTTCTCTTGCCTTGAGATAGGAAATAAAGTTACCTCTCGGTGCTCCCATATTACCCTTCCAGTCAAGAACATTCTTTAGGGCAATGAAAATGTAACTTCTTAACTCGGCAATGCCAACCAGTGTAGCATAGCCTCAAATAGTCACTATGCAAATGCGATATACTCTGTCAATTACTATTCAATTACGATATACTCTTTTAATTACTATAGATGCGCCTACTGGTGTATAGACTTCGAATGGCGTAACTAGTAGTTCTGGTGTTCTTTCAAAATATTTTTTTTAATACGGGTCAATCAATGCATATACCTTATGTATATATATGAATACTGTACCTGTGTCTTTATCAGGATAAACCTCTGAATTCTGTCGATCCGCTAAGGCATAGGCACGGTTTTGAATTTCACTAGAACTTGCTGCTCTGCTAGAACCTCTGCCACGGCCAGCAGTTGTACACCTGACAATGATAATGCAACGGCTGATCTCGTAGGTAGTGTCATACTACCCGTGGCCCTCTCTGGGCACTCTCGCATCAGGTGCCCTGACTTCCTACACCAAAAGTAAACATTCATTCCAAACTAGCATTCACCTGAATGAAACTTCCCGCAGAGTTTGCACAGCTAACTAAAAAATCTCGATTGGCTCATACTTCCTTGCTCTCGATACCCCACTGTCTGCGAACCCCGAGTCCCACTATTATGCCCAGCTTGACCGCCTCTAAACCCTCGAAATGGAGATGGAGTACCTGTTGTAGGGTAAGAGAATGATATTCCAGGTGGTCTAGGCAAAACCCGAGGCCTAAATTCTCCTTGGGATGCCATAACCTGTCCCGTAGATCTAGCCTTTAGACGGACCTCTTTCAACTTCTTGTGTCCTTTACCTTTGCCTCTTATCTTTCATTTTCTATGCAAACGATTGTATTCTAGCTATATACATATCTCTGTTCAAAGCAGCAATGGTACAGTCCCTCACCAAATATGGCTTTAATCTGTCCACATATCGATGGACTCTGTCTTCCATTGTGGCCACTCCATTTGGAGCATATCGAGCCAATGAATTAAACTGCAGACTGTATTCTCTGACACTCATGTTTCCTTGTTGAAGATTTAGAAACTGGTCTATACGTGCCTCCCGAATCTCATATGGGAGGTAGTGATCAAGAAAGGCCGATTTGAATTCCTCCTAACCAGCTGGAAGTACATTAATACCCCTCGATCTCTTCCAGTCTTTATACCATAATATAGCTTCACCTTTCAATCTATAGGCCGCAAGTTCAACTGTTTCTACACCATTCACGTGCATAACATCTAGAGCCCTTTGAATTTGGTCCACGAAATCCTGTGGATCTGCTTTCAGAAAATCTTGTGTCCGCCGACTAGCTACTCTAGCCGCGTCATCCTTACTTGTCATTGGACCAGCTCGTCCCTGAGTTTGTGCCATAACTATTTGTATCAACATATGTACTGCATTTCTTAAATACTGGTCAGTGGCATTCATAGGTGGTTCTACAGGTACGTCTCTACCTCTCGGCTCTTCTGGATCTGGAAAAGTAGAAGAAGACCGTGATGCAATGTTAGTGTCAGCTCCACCTTGACTAGCTTGGTCAGGTGGTGATTTACTAGTTCCTTCTCCGAAAAGTATATCTACCGGCTTACCTTTGCCCCTACCTCGTCTTGTCATCGGCATTTTACTATAACAAAGAAAACCATGTACAATGGTCAGATATGATTCCACCTACAACATTGGCTCTATTGTACGATCTAGATATGAAGAAAAGAAACAACTCCTAATTGTCCCATAGCCTCCTACTTATAAATGTGGTGTATAACACATCCATAAGCAAGACTCTACTCAGACACGGCTTTGTAGACACCCTTAGGACGACCTGCTCTGATACCACTTTTGTCACGCCTCAAATTCCAATGGGGTGGACTGGCACCCAAAGCCGATAAGGCCCGAGAGAACCAATCTTTGCTCATGTCCATTCATATGCATGTCATTCAAGGAACATCACCATTATGTATAGATACAGGATGCTAATAGCTGAAGTCATGGAAACATGTGATATATACATATGTGAAACTTGGTCGTTAGGGCCATCAAGTCAAAATGGAAATACATCTCTTACATTCACATTCCCACATACTTCTACAAAGCCTCTAACAGATACATACACATAACCATCTTACAGTCGAGATAAGTCCCCGCTTTATACAAGATTACAGTACTAAAACAAATGTACATATGAGACTCGGAAAGCCCCGAACCAACTGGAGCTCACCAAAGATCAGCAAATGATCCGCAACCTACTGTGGAGGTCTACTAGCACCTGTGCCTGCAGCAAGTAAGGTATGTCCCCCAAGGGACTTCAGTACGAAGAATGTACTGAGTATGTAAGGCTCATATGAAACTGCATGATACATACGTACTTCAATGATATCAAGGACATGTGAAATAATCAATATGGATAAACCTTCGTTTTGTATATGTGGAACCATGTACATTACGTTCATTACTTTCATTTTCAATCCTTCATTCCCATCATTATCATTCATATAATATATCGTTCATAAATTTGCTTGTACCTTCATCCTTATTAACAATCTTCCACCTTATCGGTGGGCCTTAATACAATATAATATTAACAATCTTCCACCTTATCGGTAGGCCTTACTACAATATAATATTAACAATCTTCCACCTTATCGGTGGGCCATAACATAGTATAATATTCACAATCTTCCACCTTATCGGTGGGCCAGAATATATACTATTAACAATCTTCCACCTTATCGGTGGGCCATAATTAACAATCTTCCACCTTATTGGTGGGCCATAACATATACTATTAACAATCTTCCACCTTATTGGGGGCCATAATATATACTATTAACAATCTTCCACCTTATCGGTGGGCCATAATATATGTTATTATTAACAATCTTCATTCCTTACTTGTGACAGATTGATACCTTTCCTTGTGTATGATTGATACATTGGTGGTTATAACATTATTGGAACTTGGGAACATAACATTATTGGAACTTTGGGATACTAGTCAATGAGCATGAGACATGTGAATCATAATTGATCAATGAATAACGAACATACGATTAGCAATAATTGATAACTGAAAATGGGATGCCTTAAAACATTTCGGAATGGAACAAGTACAATGTCAATGTGAACACTATGTGCTGAAGAAGGATACGAAAAGAGTAACCTTACATACCTTGTCCTCCCAATATGAATACACAATTCTATATGTGAATACAATAGTCCAGCTCCTTCCTTACGTTTCACTCTACAACACAAGTACATAACGGAGCTCACGTTAACAACTCGCTACATTACAAGTGCATAAGACGACAATGAGTTACATGACTATCATATAACATCGTTTCACCCTTCACAATACAATAGACTGCATCACCATACCAATAAACACCACAACATGCCACACATCAACCAAGACATCATAACCCAATAGCATTTCACACCAAGTTTATACCTTACACTTCCCCTTCAATACCATGTCACAATTACCTCACTACGTCACGTAAACACCTTTCACAACCACACATTAAAGACAATCCATAATTTATACCACTCAAAATACCTTCGGTATACTCCTTTAAAGTCATTCAAAAGGTACCATAGTTGATAATTGCATCCATCAAGGGTATAGGGGCTTTGGGGGGGGGTCAAAGAGATGTAAAAACATGTAAAACGACCTTCTGGGCTGACCTGTGAAGCCACCTGCACCCGAAGGTGGTTGAGGTTCGTCCTCAGGTGACCATTGGCCTGGTCCGGGGTCACCTGCGTTGGTATCTGCGCCCGCAGGTGCCCCACCCGCGAGGGCGGATGCCCATTTCAGCCTTCGAGGGTCCTTTTTCGCAATAAATGGTCCATGATCATAACTAAGCTTCTATTAGAATATTTTATATCATCTTAGATTCCAAATAACAGCCATGGTTTCACAACACACATAAACATCACAAAAATTACATTTTCCTTTCAATACGTCACCAATTCCATGACCAATTTCATAACAACAATCCCACAAGTTTTATACATAAAGAAAGCAAGTTAAGCACATAAACACATATTAAATGTTGATATTTAATCCATCAAACTCGCTTCCTTCAAGACCACAAGTCCATTTTCAAGTTTAGAAGGCTAAACCCTTCACTGATTAAGCAAAAAGACAATGTTTCACCCATAGTGAATTGCTCAACACTTGAACAACATAACCAACACGATTTATACACCATATGAAGCATATGATATATTAATCCATGAGAGTAAGCACTTACCCAATCTTTCAAAGTGATGATCTTGTCCAAACAAGTGTAGTTGCCTTAGGGTTTGAAGGTGAAGGGATAATATCCTTGGGAAAATTCTAGATTTTGCACATGTGTGGAATGGTGAATAAAATCTGATTTTTTACCATATATATACCCTTTAAAGTCATCCTTAGCCAATACTTTTGGTCAATAATTGATTTGTTGATTTGGTCAAAAGAAGAATGGGTCATTGGTCATTTGGGCCATGTCTTTTACTTCATTTTGGGCCTCAAATTGAGCCCATGAACACACGTGAATTCAGCCCAACCAAATTAATGTGTAAAACCCCAAAGAATCTCATGTTTAAATAATTCCATAAATATTACGGTAATAACATAGGTTTGGAAATATACGGGGTGTTACAATGACAGTGATCACAGTACAGAGCAAACAGTCCAACAAAAAAGAAAAAGAAGAATGTAGCACAAAAATTAATTACATTACAATTTGGCTATCTGCTTGAACTTCTTTCCCCGTCTTTGTACTAGTTGTAATAAACATTTAAGACTGTGATGGTTCCTTGTTGTTTTCTTTGGTTGCATATTACAATTATATTAAAATAAAGTTAAAACAGACACTAATATATGCATTCTGACAAAGTACGAAAAAATGAAAATTTCAGATTTTTTACAGTGTGTATCTACTAAATATTACAAATGCCATGTGTAATCTTACACTACTAATAGGTCCCATCTGATGCCTCCACTTTTTTTTTTTCTGTTTTGAGAATTTACCTCGCTCACCGCCTAATGTTCGATAAAAAGAGATATATTAATTTATAAATCAAAAGACAAAGTTTAGAAATGATGCAAGATATGTCCAAGAGTAGAAATGCAAATATTTAGTCATACTTGAACAGTTGGATGTCTTCAATACTTGATCAACTGGCTTAATTGAACTTCTGGCATGTCATCGGGACATTTTGCTAGCATTTCTTTATCAGTAAGTTTCTTATTGAAGCATCTCTGTTAAATACTTTTTTTGCATTGCCTCCAACCATCATGAAGACCATCCATAACCCACTTCTCTCCTTCTGGTGGAATTATAAATTTTGACTATGCAAAGCAAAATAAATTTAGCTTGAGTTAGTAATAACAGACAATAGACATACAATCTGAAAAAATAATTTTTCTTACTTTGACATAGTCCCACATGCGCTTTTTATTTTTCTTTGGCACAACATGCCAACTAGTGTACATCAAGGAGATAAATCTAGAATTCCTTGCAACTGTTCCTATGGAGCTTCTTAGATTAGAAACTATCTTTCCAGTCAATCCCACTGCTTATCCTTTGTAAAATATCACCTCCTCTCTTTCGTCTAAATTTCTAGCGTGAATTTTCTTACATGTTGTTTGTCCTCAAAATTTTTTCTTCTCTGATATCCCTAGATTGATATAATAGAAAGAAATAAGAAAAAAATTAAAATTAGTAATAAACATAAAAAGCTTAAGAGATACCATTTGTACCACAATCAATGTCCATATGCTCATCTCTAGCACACCCACCCTCACCAATTTCTTCTTCTTCCACAATATCATTCAGTCCTTTATTATGTTCATCAACTAAAGGAGCCGGCAGATCAGTTGTTGTGTGAGTATCGTGTTGTTTTTCACCACCTATGTATATCTCTTCTTTTTTTAGACACTGATCAAGACTAGTCGCTGGTAGGACTGACTTCCTCTTCAGCTGTTTGCAATTTTGAAGCTCTTCAGTAATATGTTGTTTCTTTTCTTCACCTTGTTCTCTTCCAATGACGTGTAACGTATTAACATCTACCACTGAAGATGCTTGGAACATAAGGTTTTGCAAAGGTAATTCTATTCCTTTCTTTTGAATGGACTGTCTAGTTTGAAATTGAAATAATCTCTGTGTGTTTAGTCCTTTTCCTGTAATCATCTGTGAAGTAATCTCTTCCCTAGCGTAAAATTGGACCATTGGCTTGTGCCCAGGTAATTTACTCTTTCCTTGTTGTGGAACAGACTCCTCAGAATTCTTTCTTTTATGCGGCACTGGTGCCTGCACCTTCTTAGTTTTCTCATTATGTTCTTTTGCAAGTTTTTCTCTCTTAATCTTATATTGACTGGCCAATTCTGCACTTGATCGGTATTGAACATTAGAATTAATATTCGTCATAGGACTTTGAGCTTTATTTGGATTTGGGACATTTTTCTTTAATGTTGTTGACTGCTCCATTCTTCTCACCTTCTTCTAATCTCTCTATTTTCTTTTCTCTCAATGACTTCAACTCTGCAAATACAAATAGGTCTTTAGAAAATTACATTGTTCCTAGATCAAATATATGTCGCAATAAACTAGACTTTAGAAAGCTACTTACAGATGCTAGATGCTACTTGCAAATGCTACCTTTCTAGTGTCACTATGCTGCCTCAAATATCATTAGTACGCACACCTTCTTAGGATGACCAGTACCTGAAAAATAGAAAAAGTAGGTATTTAATTAGTATCAAGTGTAGTTCGCAAATCGTAACAATAATCAAGCACACAAAAGAGTAACCTAACACTATAGGTCATTAACAAATAAGAATCAGGCTACAAAAAGAAGCCAACCAAATACATAAGGATTGACAATCTCATATGTGTTTCTGCATATTATATCTCAAAGAGTCTTTGTACCAGCAAATAGTCAAATAACAGAAAGGTTAAGCTAAGGCTAAGTCAATAACAAAATAATAAAGTCATGGTTCATCATCAAAATCATCTTCAGATTCTTCTTCAGACTCGTCTTCAGAATTGTCTTCAAACTCATCTTAAACTGATCATCATCATACTCGTCTTTGAACTCAGCTTCAGATTCATCATCATACTCAACTTCAAGTTGTTGAGCAAGAAATCCTTCAGCAGCCACCTCAACATCATCAATAATTATTTCTGGTACATCATTTCTTATTAAGACAACTTCACCATCATCATCTGGTATAGATAGGCCCATCAACTGTTCAGATGGCTCAGTTCCATAACTTTGTTCAACCTGATCACTTATGTTAAGCAAGTCTCTCGAAATAGTCTGCATAAAATAATGTATATCTTGATCATATGGATCTTGAACATAGAAACATTGGTGCACTTGAGATGCTAGCACAAAAGGCTCTTCCAGAGAGCATTTCTTATTGAAGTAGACATACGTAAGCCCATACATATCTTTTCCAACCTCATACCTGTTGTACTTAAATAAAACAACCTTAAAATGGCCATAATAGTCTATCTCAACTATATCAACTATTCTACCATAATAAGCCAAATCTGCATCAACTGGATTTTTATCCTTTGAGCTTGCAAAGCTTGTGGTTGAGGTAACAAATGTAACACCACTATTTTGGGTTTTACGCCTTGCATCACGAAGCTTAATACGGAATCTATATCCATTAATAAGATATCTAGAATATCTTTTAGCAACTGAATTTGGTCCTCTAGCAAATTCTTTTATCAAACCAGGCACATCCTCTAGCAAAGCACGAGTTTCAAACCGCTAGGAGAAACTTTGACTATGATTTTAGCCTTGTTCCATTTAGATCTTCACGGCTGATTATCAACCTCCAGTTCATGCTCTCTGTACAATAAGTATTTTTATTTGTTAGAGAAATAAATAAAATAATTTAAAACCTATATGTAAAAAGGAAATACTATAAATGATTAAAGTACCCAATATACTCTTGAACTTCATCACAATTGGCCAATAAGTATGCATTCACCTGACTTAATGACTTGTTATCTAAAATAGTAGCAGCAACTTTCTTTGCTCCTAAAGGACAACCATTATTAGGAAACAAACTGCAAGTTTATGCATCACCCGAGCCATATTCATCATCATTTCAGTGTCTTCTATTAAATCTGGTGTGTACGCCCTCATGCAAATATCTAGAGCACAATGTTAAACACTCTTCAACCAAATATGCCTCTGCTATAGATCCTTCTGCATAATTTTTATACGGGGGCATACGATTTGAATGTACACATATCTCTTTCAGAGGGATACGTCCATCTATTCTGAACTGGACCACCTAATCGCACCTCATTCACCAAATGAACAGTTAAATGAATCATTATATCAAAAAATGTAGGAGGAAAAAATTGCTTCAACTGATTTAATGTTTCTCTGATCGCTACTTCTAAGAAATCTATGTCCTCCAGTGTGATAACTTTTTGACATAAACGATGAAAGAAGGAACTCAGAAGAATCAAAGCAATAGTAACATGATCAGGAAGGATGCTTTTAATTGGTATTAGCAGCAAGTAATGTAACATGAATTGAGCATCATCAGTCTTATAACCAGATATTTTTCTTTCATCTAGTTGCACACACCTAGATATGTTAGAGGCACTAACATCAAGCAACTTTGCTGTCTTTAGAACTCCATAGAAAACTGATTTCTCTCTATTAGTCATTCAGAAGCACTCTTTTTCCATCTATGTTCTATTGCCATCCGTTGTACTTTCTGGATGAAGGTTCTTTCTAATTCCCATCTCTTTCAAATCATAACGAGCCTTTGCATGATCCTTTGTTTTGCCTAAAATATCCAAAAGAGTTCTAATTACGTTGTTAACTACGTTCTTCTCTATGTGCATTAAATCAAGGTTGTGGGGTAAGGGGTTGTGCTCCCAATAAGGCAATTCAAAAAATATTGATCTTTTTTTCCACGGGCCATCATTTGATCTCTTTCTCTGCTTCCCAAACACACTACTCATGTTTTGTAAGCTATTCAGCACATCAGTTCTGGTTAGCAAAGGAGGAGGAGGCCTAAATTCAGTTTTTCCATTAAAAGATCTTTTGTTAGATCTCTACGAATGATCTATGGGTAGAAAAACCTGATGATCCATATAGCACATCTTGCTACTATGGTTCAGATAGCAAGAATTAGTACCAAACTTGCAACAAGGACATGCCATCTTTCCTTTTGTACTCCAACCAGATAACATAGCATATGCAGCGAAGTCACTAATCATCCACATAAGTGTTGTTCGCATTTGAAAGGTTTAATTTTTTGAAGCATCATATGTTTCAACTCCAGAATTCCACAACAAATTTGACTCATCTATTAACGGTTGTAAATAGATGTCAATGTCATTTTCAGGTGATCGGGGGCCCGAAATAAGTAAAGACAGCATCGAGTATTCTGGTTTCATGCACATCCAAGGAGGAAAATTATAAACCATTAACATAGTTGGCCATGTGCTATGAGATACACTCATGGTCAAAAATGGATTGAATCCATCACTTGACAAGGTATCAAATTACGACAGTCTCGTGGGAAATCTGGATAGTCTCGTGGGAAATCTGGATACAACCTATCAAAGTCTTTCCATGCTTGGCCATCAGTAGGATGCCTTAACTTTTCATTTTTACAACGCTCCTCGTCATCCCACCTCAATGAATCTGTTGTCTTTGAGGCATAAATAACCTTTTAAGTCTAGGAATTTAGGGAAAGTGTCTCAAAACTTTTGCTGGAACGCGCTGAGATTTTTTAGAAGACTCAAAAACCTCACTGTCCACTTCAGTAGGTTTAATATATCGAGAAGTTCCACAAACATGACAGAATTCATCATTCTAATGGTCATTCCTAAACAACATGCAATCATTGGGACACGCATGAATTTTTTCATAGTTAAGACCGAGATCCTTAACCATAGATTTGGATTTATTGTAGGATGGAGGAATGTTCAACTCAGGCATGACCTCTTTTAATAACTCTAAAAGAGAAGTGAATGATTCGTTGCTCCATCCATGTAGACACTTCAACAAATATAAACAGATTATGAAAGATAATCTGGAGAATTCTTTACAACTGGGATATAGTTCTTAGCTAGCCTCTTCAACTAAGTTATAGAATTTCTTAGAATCTTCATTTGGACCTTCATAAACTCCTTCAGCTTGTGCAATATGTCTAAATTTATCATTCAATAACCCATCAATATCATCACATGGGTCAGCCATATGATCATCAACGTCCAACTGGATTTCTCATTCCCCGTGATTGATCCATTTTTTATAATTTTTAACAAATCCATGGTCTATTAAATGATTATACACTACATTCCTTTCCCACCAACAGACATTTCCAAAATGATCACATGGACACTGAATTTGTTTGTCGTGAGGCTCTCCATAAGAGTAAGCAAAATTTAAGAAAGATTTAACACCATCAATATACTCTTGGGAATACCTAGACAAATCCATCCAATCCTTGGATGGAATATTTGAGTTCCTAAAAACCCAACATTACAGTTAGATCTTCCAATATATACAAGAGCATTCATTACTACACACTTAAATTCTAACAGTTGGAAGAAGTTATCAGAATCATGTGTTGGAATTTCTTACCTAGTCATAGCCTTTATGCTAAGCCAAACCCAAGTTTAAATCAGCAGCAGATCCAATTCCTCTTCTCCTACATATAACAAAACTAAGTATGCATTCTTAATATTTTCTTACACCTGATTACACATAAAATAAAATCAGGTTGCTCTCGGAAGACACATATTTTGGCTAGTCGACGATACAATAAACTATCTGTATAGGTTTGCTAACAGTAAAGTGAATGAAAATAGTTTACTGAATCACATAGTTTACATTAAATGAAATTAGTACACTGAATTACACAAAAGAAGCACATGTTTAGGTACTCTTGAATTTCAGAAAGATCAACAAATTTATCAACTCATAACTTTACTAATTTAAAAGGGATGTACACAAATAATTTCACGAAACTTAGCAGCTTATGAATCCTAAATGAACTAATCTAAATTAAGTAATTTTAACAAAAAGCAGGTTCCAGGAGTTCCTCTAGAATACTTAATTTACTTCAATCTTTATATAGTTTAAACCTAACTTAGATTTTCATAAAGTAAAGGAATGGTATGGAGAAATAAATGTAAAACAACATTACAGTTTATTGCTTACAAATGTAAAATAAGGTGATAATTTCCAGCAGTTCCCCAAGAATCAGAAGTTCCAACTTTAAATAAAGCGACAGTCTGCAATATCAGTGAGCAAGCAATTAAAAAAAAAAGAAGACAAGAGTCAATTGAAATAACTTAGACAACGTTCTGCAATATCAGTACGCCTTTTTATTTCCAACTCAATCGGTATTAGGACGTTCCAAAATACTCATATTAATATCTTAAACTTCTGGCAAAGACTCAAACACCATCAAATAATATGAAATATAAAACGGCCAAGACTCAAACACCATCTGCTTATGATGCTCTGCCTATACGCACAATTTTTGTAACACACAGAGCACTAAGTCCTATCACAACCTTCAATTAGAGATTATTTAGACATGCAATAAGGATTAAATAGAGCCATGCAACAAAAACTACAAGAAAAATAGATGCAAGAAAACCCACAAGCAAAACAGATGCAAGAAAATCCACAAGCAATAAATCAACAAGCAAAATAGACATGCAAGAAAACCCACAAGCAATAAATCCACAAGCAAAATAGACATGCAAGAAAATCGAAAAGCTAAGCTGAAAATGGATATACTCACTGAAATTTCCACTCTAATCACTTAGCAAAGCTGAAATTTTCACTCTAATCACTGAAATTTCAACTCTAATCACTTAGCTAAGCTGAAATTTTCACTCTAAATACTGAAATTTCAACTCTAATCACTGAGATTAGCTGAGATTAGTAGAAATTTCTATGCAAACTGAGCTGGTGTGAGCTAAGATTAGATGGATTTGAGCAAAAATTTGAGTATTTGGGCAAATGATTCGATGGATTTGGGGAAAGGGTTTTGTTAGAGTTAGAGTTAGAGTGAGAGAATAATATATTTGGGAGTGAGAGTTAGAGTGAGAATCGATATATCTGAGTGAGTGAGAAAAATATTTAGTTTTATCAATTATTTTTGGCCAATTATAAATTGGAGGGAGAGTGAAATATCTTAATGAAAATTTTAGGCCACACTTTTAAAGTGTTGTCTTTTGAATAATAATGATAATATCATACTTAAAAGTGTAGTTGTATATGTGAATAAGTGTTGCCAATGATTTCATGATTTTCCAATGCTTGTAAAGTGTGGCCTATTCAATTAAAGACCACACTTTCAAAGTGTTGCCAAAATTAATGTGGCCCGAAACTAAAAACTGAGGATACGCTTTAAAAGAGTGGCCTTTAATGGTATAGGCCACACTTTACAAGTGTGGTCCAGATTTAGTGTGGCCAAAAGACTAAAATGTAGTGGAATGAAAAATAACTTGATGTACATCATTTAATAGTATCTCTTAGACATAAGGATGCTAATTGAATTTTTTGATTGCTTATATAGTTACACTTGTGAGGTGTTCAAAAGATCCCACTGGTGAGATTTTGGGGTGTAATTGACAAATTAATGCTAAATATCCTTAATCTAGCCTACCCATGACTAATAGCTAAACCTATACAAATGTTCAAGTGCACATACATGCCTTCACTCTTACAATGGCATAACCCCAAGTCTCGTTTCATACTTGAGTTCAACTCTATTTCTCTAATCTTCAGAATTTACATTTTACTGGCAATTATCTTGACAATTACAAGTGTTTGAACTAAACCCCCCAATTTACTTTCTTGTTTATTTATTATAGCATTACGAGCCAATTTTTAGTTGCCTATAGCACTTGAGATTGAAGGTCATGTTCTCATTCCCTGTGGATTCGACCCCGACTCTTGTTGGGTAAAATATGTTGACGACTATCGCTTATACTCTTAAAGTATAATTTGAACGTTATCAATACTCACCTGGATTCCAACTGGTATCATAACCACGGCCTCGGGAGGCCCAATAATACATAATCAACATAACAAGCCACATAACTCGGGAGTCTATAGTAATCAAGGGCACAAAGCCACTACAAGGATCTAATCGGGGAAATACCTCCCAAATCACTAATTCAAATGATAAATATTATACTAAGTGATCCTTAATATTAACTATGGTTAGCATGCTTATAGTAGAGGGTAATAGGATTCTATAGCCATGACAAGAGTTTTACACTGAGGTTCGGATCACATTTCCACTCCAAATTCCCTAAATGGCCTAAGTCATGTGATACTAGTCATAAATATATCCTACCATCCTTACCTAGCATGCAACCTATACTATACACAATCTCATAGAGAAAAGTAGTTCGAATCCTACCTCGATGTCGAATTGCAAATCTTGAATCGTCCATAATTCTCTCGACTTTGCTCCACGATTCTTAAAATTCCACCACGCTATCAAAAAAATCATCTACACATCAATACAAGTAAAACGAGACCCATATTTCTATATCAAAGTTCGGGTTAAAATTTGAGTCAAGAATGAGCCTCTGGTCCAGCAAACAAAATCTAAAATTGAATCTGTCACGAGGTCCGTCAAAGGACAAGGAGTGTACTAAAAAATTAAGCACAAACGGAGTGTAAATCAGGGTTCAAATCAGCCTGTAAGTTTATGGATTTAAAGACCTAATTTCTAAGAATTTACAATGAAATGGAACGGAGTTCGATGGGTAAAATGATGAATAAGGACCAAGGAGTGCAGAGCTAACTTACCTTAGCTTCAATGGAGGATCCCCCACACTTTCTCTATCTTTAAGATCTCAAAAATATTGGAACAGGGTTGAGAAAATGAGCAAAAATTGGGTGAAGAAGGGGGATTTAACACCCTCAAGTACCGCTAAAGCGGTCAGTGCCAAAGGTGAGTGGCCACTAAAGCGGCATCCCCGTCGCTATAGAGACGTCTGCTTAAGAGGACAAGGGGCACTTAAGAAGACCTCAGCTAAATAGCCAAGACTACTAAAGTGGCTCGATGTCTCTACAACAGCTTCTACTTACGTGGTCATTTGGCTGCTTAAGCGGCTACACCAACAACTTTGAGGCATCAGATTTTCTAAGTCCAAATGAACTCCAATTGGGTGCTCGGGATTTATATGGAACTCCGTGCGCACAAATGAACTTTTCCACCATACCAAATTCAACATTCCAGACTCAACGGAACCATTGAAACTTCCATCCGAGGTCCGATTAAAGTGGGGCCCACACCTATATTTCCATTTTTCATCAAATTTACCCAATAACCCAAAATGAGTCTGGAAGCCTCGGGACCTGAACCAAGGGTCCCCCTAGACTAAAATCAACATTTCAGAGCTGATGGAGTTGTCAGAATTCTCATCTGAGGCCATTTTTGAGGAGTTTTGGCCCCATACCAAATCATTAACAATGAAAGCTCCAAAACAGAGAAATGAGCCTAAAATGCCAACGAACTGTCCGATAACCGAACTGATAATTTTGGTAAGTCATAAATGACATATAGACATTGTGGGAAGGCTCAAAATGTTGGAATGTGCGGAAATCGAGAAAATGACTAGGAGGTCATTACATTATTATTGTAATTTTTTATTTTTAATGATAAATACTGTTTAAAAAGTTTCGTCATTTAAGTTTTGTAGTGTGTATATCGGGTGTTTGTGTGTGGTGGTTATAGTTTTTAAAATTATTATTTTATTGTTTAATGTTTAATGATAAACAATATTTTTTGTGGTGTTGACACGTGGTGTGTTTGCCTCTGTTATTAGATTTAGATAGATTTTCATCTCATATTACTTGTCGATATAATTGAAAATACTTAATTTAAATTATACATGTCAACTTACAAAATTAAGAAGTCCTAATTTAAAAAAAATACCTAGTTAAATTTCCAAAGTGTATAATACTCAAGTTTTTATTTCCAAATCATAATTAGTAAGACTAATTTAGAAAGTTAAACTCCTAATTAACTGTTTTGTCAAGGGTAGTGTCAAGTCAACAAAAATCAAGTAAAACAACATAGAGGGAGTAAGTTTTTTCTTGAACACATTTAGTCAAAAAAATACATTAATTGCAAGGATAAGACACATAAATAAAATGTATTAAAAATAGTTAAAGGGTAAATCTATGTATAATATACAGTTAGATAAAAGAAAAGTTATGTGGCACCTATCTTTTGCCAAAGATCATATTTATCTTCTTTTTTTTTTTTGAATTTTTCCTTCATTCTTTTCACTATTCAATTTATTTAATAAAAAAAATCTATCATATTTATTACATATAATTATATCTTTTAATTAAAATAAACCTTCATGTATTTGCATTCTCTTGTTGATCATATTTCTTCCCTTTCTCTGTTCTTTCACAAAAAAGAACACGACATTAATTAAATTTTTGGCCTTTACTTCTTATTTCAGCTACTATATATATATATATGTAACTATCCTTCCAAAAATATGACTATAATGGATCACAATGAAATAATGATGCAATTACGGATGTGTTTGGTATGAAGAAAAATGTTTTTCATGAAAAATATTTTCCTACTAAATGTTTTCATGAAAAATAAGTGTTTTTATACTTATTTCTAGTGTTTGGTTGGTAAGAAGAAAATATTATCCCAAAAATATCTAGGTACAATATGGAAAAATACAAATGATACCAGACCCGACCACACCCTTTGACCCCGACTCCTAACACGGAATCCAGGACCCAATCCTGACAAATGACCTAGGACCTGACCCCGACTCTTGACGCCTGATTTGAGACCCGATATCGACTCCTAACCCTGGACCCGACACTGAATCCCAACTTGGGATCTGATCCATATTCCCAACTCGAGATTCAACCCCTACACATGACCCCGACCCCAACTACTGACCCAGAATTCTGACCTCGAGACCCAAACCGACTGGAACTCCAAACCCAAGTTTCTACCCCAACACCCAGCCTAGGACTAGAGACCTAACCCCGACACCCAACCCAGGTCTCGGGACCCAACCTCGACACCTGACCACGACCTCGACTTTACCACCAAACCCCAAACCTGGCCCTGACCCCAACCCCGCCTTTCGACTCCAACACTGACCCCGACTCCAGATTCGGAACCCAACTCCCACCCTTGACTCCCAACCTAGAAAACCGACCCAGAACCTAACTCCTGACACTAACACACAACCTGAAACTCTACTCTTAACCCCGACACCTAACTCAAAACCTAACTCTTAACCCCAAAAATCGATTAAAGATTTTGCCCCAAAACTTAACCTTGATTCTCAGGTCAAGTTTAGGGGTTGAGTATCAGGTCGGTTCTTAGGGTCAGGTCTCGGGTTGAGAGTCGAGGTTGGGAGTTTGGGTCAGGTCTCGAGTTAGGAGTTGGGGTCGAATCCCGGGTTGTGAGTCTTGGTCGGTGTCGGGTGTCGAGGTTGGAACCTTGGATGTGAGACCCCTGTTTTGTTGAAATGACCTTTGATGGAAATTTTGAGGGTTTTAGTTAGTCTAGACTATCAAATTTGTTAGGGTTGCATAGTTCATTTGTGGGTACTTGTTCTGAAGGAATCTGGAGCACCCGATTGGAGTCTGTTTAGACCTAGTAAAAATTGTTGGTGCCATGTTGCTGGTGCAACCGCTTAAGTGGTTTGGAGACCGCTTTTGCATCTAGGCATCGCTTATACGGAAACCACATTAGATGTTAAAGCACCGCTTCAGCGGAGGCTTGCAAACTTGGTGGGGGTCGCTTAAGCAGTGACTGCTTAAGTGGCTACCACTGGGATTTTTTATAAATAGTACCCCCTTCATTTTCAGCTCACTTTCTAAGTACTTTTTCCACCATATTTTATATTAGGAGCTTGAAAATTCATGGGTAATCGATCATTGGAGTTGGGAATATCTAAGGTCCCTATACATGATTATTATCATATTGTCCTTTTGTAAGTTCCTGATTTTAGTTTGATTTAATTCTCAATTTAGTTCTTAAGTTCTCATTTCTCCTCGGAGCAATTTTTTGGCTGTTGTGGAGATTTGATTACGCTTAATTTTAGAGAAAGTGATCCTTGAACTAAGAAGGACCTAGTGGCAAACTCAATTCTTGATTCTATCAGCGGGCCCCACTATTTAATTTTAGCCCAATTTTTGACCTGGAACATAAATTTGAAATATGGGTATTGTTTTTTTTGTATTGATGCCTAGAATATTTTTTTGATAGCATGGTGGCGGTCGAAGTCTTCAACGAAAGGGAAAAGCTTCAATATAGAGGACTTTATGTGCTTTCGATAGTGTCCAAGTAGACTAGGCTTACATTTCTTTTACACTTTTCTCAGCTACAGTATTAGTGTTGTATTGTTCTAGTTGAGGGTGGATTCTTATGGTTAGGATAATTATTTGGTAAATTTCTGATTATTTTAGTCGGTTAGGGGGCCTTATGGAAGATTTTGGCTTTGTTTCCCTTAAGTTAGTGGTTGTTCCTCTTTAAGGACTAGACTTAGAATCCTCAGGGTCTTGGGTTCAGATTTAGAAGCCTTAACCTAGGTTCAGATAGACACTTGCCTTAGGTTGGGTTCTCGGGACTTGTAACTAGCCTTATCGCCCTTTTTAGGGTAGGTTACGTTAGGATAACATTCCTTTTAGAACAAAATGATTATAGAACTACTTTGTTAGACTGATACTTGGGATTGGGTTACCTTAATCACTATATTATGCTTGTTAGTTTTGGTATCCTTGACAAAGTTAGCATTTCGACCTTAAACCACGCTTTCCGACTAAATAAATAGAATCTAGCACTCCCTTAGTGATTTGGCCTTATAAAATTTGAATAATGACTAGGTGGGATTGGGCTGAATTATAACTCTAAAATATTTCCACATATTTCTACTTACTATTTCTGATTCGATTTCAACATCTGACATATTGTTTATTGTCTATTACATCCGACTCGAGTTTGACATCTATATAATGTTTATTATTTATTAATTTTGGTTTGAGTCTGACTTTTATTATTATTATGGACATTGGGTGGGAAATTTGTGTTGAGACCGGTAGGATTACGGTCATAGCTGGAGGATTCGTATACGGTATGCTTATTACACCTCTTGGCTTATTATTACTTTACTTACCATTGTACTTGCCCTTATATTTGTGTTACTCTTTGCTTGTATCCACCGTGCTTACGGGAGCTTGGTTGGGTTTATTTCTTCTTGGGTGTGCCTTCTAGGCTTATGGGGGTCCAGTTAGGTTATAGCTAGGGATTTACTTCTGATTTTGAGTTACTTATATTCTATTTACTGCATTTGCTTAGCGTAGCCTATTATTTCCATTTCTAATCCTCACTTGTTGCCTTTAGTATATATTCACACTTTATTTATACTTTTACTGTAATTGAACTCAATCGGTCTATGATGCCTACTGAGTAATCCATGTTTTGGTATTTATTCTACACTTATGCATCATTTTCCTAATGTAGATCCTAGTATAAGTCACTGCCATTGACCCTGACTCGGGCTGTGCCTTTAAGTGGAGATTTGGGTAAGCTTTCAGAGTCTGGAGCTGTTCCTTCTCTTTCTACTATTGTGATAGTCTTATTTTGTATATCCTGAGACTACTTTGTATATTTTGGATCTATCTAGTTCTCTTTTTGGTATAGTGATTCTTGTATAGACCTTACCAGGTCATGGGGATCCTTTTTGGTATATATATATATATATATATATATTTCACTCTTGTTACTTTTATTACTGTTTAATCCTTTTATTTCTCTATCTTCACCTATTAGCCTATTACTCCCCGTTCTAGGCTATGGCTTGGCTTAACTATTGGTGGGGTAAAGTAGGTTTCATCATGACCTTAGTTTTTCTTGAGTCATAATAGTTTGGTATCAGAACCTAGGTTCACCGATATAGTCGGTATAAGAGCAATTATATAGTAGAGTCCCGTGGATCAGTACGATGACATCTGTATCCTATATTTAGGGAGGCTACAATAAATTCTTAGGAAAATCTTATTTTTTGATTTATTATTGTACGTTGCATCTATGTTGGTTTCTAGATTCTTATTTGTTTTACTCTTTCATAGATGGTTAGGACAAGGGCCACGACAGCAAAGATTGTAACCCTTGAGCATGTAGCTAGGGCTCCAGTTAGGGGTAGAGGTTGACCCCGAGGTTGAGGTCAGGCTAGAGCTGCAGTACCTGCTCGAGGCCAGGCCAAAGAGCCTTCAATAGAGCCTACTATTGATCCAGAACTAGAGTTTCCACCTGAGATAGCACTAGAGGATCTGTCGCCGCATCAGTTGATAGGCCAGGGGGCAGCCCAGGCTTCTCCCTATTTATATATTTATCTGTTCTTCACGATACCTTGATTCAGTTACTGGGTATGGTGGTGTCCAGTCAATGGATAGGGTCCTGATATTCACTCAAGGGGCAGCTCAGGGTGGATTAGGTATAGGGGCGCAACCTACAGTTGGGACTCCTAGAGTAGAGATTTCACTAACACTAGTAGTTCCACAGCCCGCAGTAGCCCATCTAGTCATTCCTTCTAAGGAGTAGAAGATACTGGGATAATTTTTTAGATTGGCTCCACCGAGGTTTACAAGGGCCCCAGGGGAGGATGTGTTTGAGTTCCTTACCAGCTGTGAGGAGAGACTACCCAATTTGGGTTTGATTGAGTCTCACTATATAGATTACACCATATTCCAATTTGATTATGTGGAGAGGTAGTGGTGGAGGGGATATCTTGATTCCAGGCAAACTGGATCTCCTCCTATGACATGGAGTCAGTTCTCTGAGGCTTTATTAGAGAAGTATGTGCTTCACAACATGCGCGAGTGCCTTAGGGATGAGTTCAAAGGGTTACAATAGGGTTCTATGATAGTGGCTAAATATGAGGCTAGATTTCATAAGTTAGAAAAACATGCCACCATAATTCTACCTACGAAGTAAGATAAAGTGCGGTGTTTCATCAAAGGACTAAGGCTTCCACACTGTATGGCTACTCAGAGTCTAGTAGCTATAGGTAGAGGTAGGCATAAAAACCGGAGAACCGAAAAACCGAACTGAACCGAATTAGTTCGGTTCTTCAGTTTCGGTTCTTTGGTTCTTCGGTTCGGTGTTTGGTTTGAGGGTTTCAGTTCTTCGGTGCACCGAAGAACCGAAATACCAATTAATTAAATTTTTTAAAAAATATTTATATTACATTTCATTTTCACATTAATATTAAAAGAAAAGCCCACTAGCACTAGTTGTCAGGCCAGACCCATATATTTCTATAGTCTACAATCTACCCTAATTCCTTATGCACATTTACATTTCTATCTTCTGACTTTTGTTAGTCTGCTGCTGCTATGTTATTATTAATATTTAGAGTGTTGTTGCCATGTTATATTAAGACTTTAAGTATAGCTGCTAGTCTGCTGCTGCTACTGCTATGTTATTAAAATACTAGTATGACTGCTGGTGCTAATTTGCCATGTTTTTGGATTTTATAAGAAATTGTGGATATATTTGATATTTTTATTTCTCACTTGCAACTTGCACCGAAAAACCAAATTAAAAAAACCGAATAAAACCGAACCGAAGTAGTTTGGTACAGTGTTCGGTGCTCATTTTTCCAAAACCGAAAACCGAAGAACCGAACCGAACTTTTAAAAAACTGAACCGAAGAACCGAATGCCCACCCCTAGCTATAGGTAGATCATTTGTTGATATTGCTGACTATGCTCATCCTATAAAGGATTTGCATCATGAGGCTCGTGGGGGCAGAGGTAGGAAACCTCATCAATAGGGCAGTTACAGTGGGAGTCATAGTGGTTCATAGTTCAAGGGTAGAGGTTTTCAGGGTAGATATGCATAATATCAATTGTATCAGCATTAAGGTTAGTCTAGTAGGCTCGTACAGGAATCGCCATAGACTGGGGTAAGCCTGGTTATAGTGATTTTGGTGGTCAAGGCATTGGTTTGCTATTCAGATTGTGTCTTCAAGAGGAGATGGCTATTTTAGGCCAGTCAGACTTTTTTGCCAGGTTACAGTGCTCGGGGCATACTATGATTATGGTGTTGTAGGTTATTTCACCAGAGAGTGTCCCCGATATGGAATGATTGAGCCTTCTACATAGAGTGTTTCACCAATCAGGTTAGTGTCGCCCCCAGCTAGGAGTGGTACACAAGGTCGTAGGGTGGTCTCCTGGGTTCTCGTAGAGGTCCTCCAGTAGGAAGGGTAGGCGATTGAGTAGGCACCTAGTTTGGAGGTAGGCGGGGTCATCTATAGATTGTTCCAGGTAGACCAGAGGTTGAGGCTTTGGATACAATTACTATAGGTACGATTTCGTTGTGCCATCAGCTAGCTTCTGCATTATTTGATCCAGAATCAATTTATTCCTATGTTTTTAGTTAATATGCATCTTAATTGGGGTTGTCTTATGATCCATTATCTATTTCTATGTGTGTAACAACTCCCATAGGTGATTCTTTAGTAATGGATCATGTGTATATATCGTGGATTGTGTCTATTCGGGAGTATGACACTCAGGCTGATCTTATTGTGCTTAACAATTTTTATTTTGGTGTGATTCTGGGCATGGACTAGTTATCCCCCTATCATGCAGTCTTAGATTGCTTTGCGAAGACCGTTACCTTAGCCATGCCTGGTATATCAATGGTTGTGTGACATAGTGTTTATAGTCACACGCCAACGGAGATTATTTCTTATATTTAGGCTAGGGGACTGCTATCGAGAAGGTGTATGGCTTATCTTGCATATGTGCATGAAGTTAGTATTGAGAGTCCTTCGCTTGACTCTGTTCCTATAGTCCGTGAGTTCCCTGATATTTTTGCTACCAACCTAACTGGCTTTCCTCCTGAGCGTGATATAGACTTTGCTTTAAATCTTGATTTGGCCACCTGACCCATTTCTATTGCGCCTTATCATATGGCTCCTGTCGAGCTAAAGGAGCGAAATATTTAGCTTCAAGATCTTCTGGGTAAGAATTTTATTAGATCGAGTGTGTCATCTTGGGGTACTCCCATTCTGTTTGTGAAGAAGAAGGATGGTTTTATGCGTATGTGTATCGATTGCAGGTAATTGAATAAGGTGACAATAAAGAATAAGTATTCTTGCCTCATATCGATGATCTGTTTGACCAGTTACAAGGTTCAGTCGTGTTTTCTAAGATTAACTTGAGATCTGGATATCATCAATTGAGGATTAAGGCGGAGGACATCCCTAAGACAGCCTTCAAGACTTGCTATAGCCATTACAAGTTCCTGGTGATATTGTTTTGGTTGAACAATGCCCCAGCAATGTTCATAGACTTGATGAATTGTGTGTTCAGGCTTTATTTAGTTTCATTTGTAATCATATTTATTGATAACATCCTTGTGTACTCGAGGAGTAGGGAGGAGCACAGGCATCATTTGAGGATTGTGCTCCTTACTTGGAGAGCTCATCTACTTTATGCCAAATTCTCAAAGTGCAAGTTTTGGCTTGAGTCTGTAGCATTCTTGGGGCACGTGGTGTCCAAGGATAAGATTATGGTAGACCCGGTGAAGATTGAGGTCATTCCTGATTGGGGTAGACCTTCATCACCTTTATCTCCAAATAAGGTTCAAAACCTGGTAGGCTACTATAGACGGTTTATCAAGGGATTTGCCTCTATTCCAGTACCTATGACTAGATTGACTAGGCAAGAGATCCTATTTTAGTGGTCTGGCGAGTGTGAGCTGAGCTTTCTAAAGCTCAAGGACTTGCCCACTCCAGCTTCTATTCTGACTCTTCCAGTTGAGGGCGATGGGTTTACAGTATTTGTGATGCTTTGGGCATTGGTTTGGGTTGTGTTATGATGCAACAAGGCCGATTTATAGCATATGCTTCGAGATAGTTGAAGGTACACGAATGCAACTACCCCACTCATGAATTGAAGTTAGCGGCGGTAGTTTTTGAGCTTAAGATTTGGAGGCATTACCTGAATGGTGTTCGCTGCAAAATATTCACTGACCACCATATTCTTCAGTACATTATAACTCAGAAGGACCTTAATTAGAGACAACGCATGTGGATTGAGTTGCTGAAGGACTATAATCTCTCTATTATGCACCATCCGAGAAAGGCGAATGTGGTAGGAGACGCTTTGAATTGGAAGGCAGTAAGTATGGGGAGCTTGTCCTTTCTTTTAATTTTTGGAGTGACTACTAGCCTTGGACATCTAGTCCTTAGCCAACATGTAGAGCATCAGAAACCAGGAGGTTACATGCAATGTATCAATCTTCCAGTCTGGAAATGGGATATGATTAATATGGATTTCATCACAGGTTTGCCTCGTACACTACGGAAATTTGATTCTATATGGGTTATAGTTGACAGGCTTACCAAGTCAGCGCATTTCCTACCAGTCAAGACCACCTATACAGCTGAGGATTATGCAAGATTGTATGTTAAAGAAATAGTGTGATTACATGGGATTCCGATCTCCATTATATCACATAGAGGAGCACAATTTACTGCGCATTTTTGGAGATCTTTTCAGCAGATTCTGGGTACACAAGTGAATTTGAGTACGGCTTTCCATCCTCAGACTGATGGACAAGTAGAACGTACTATCCAAACACTTGAAGATATTCTACGAGCATGCACGTTAGATTTTCAAGGCATTTGGGATGACCATTTGCCTCTTATTGAATTTTCTTACAACAATAGCTATCATTCAAGTATTAAAATGGCACCTTATGAAGCTTTGTATGAAAGGAAATGTAGATCACCAATCGGATGGTTTGAAGCAGGCGAAACTATTTTACTTGGGCCAGATCTTGTTCAAGGCTATGGAGAAAGTTAAAGTGATTCAACAACGGCTACAAATGGCCCAAAGTCCACACAAGTCCTATGCTGATGTTAGAAGAAGAGGGCTAGAATTTGCCATAGGCGATTGGGTATTCTTAAAGGTGTCGCTGATGAATAGGGTAATGAGATTTGGAAAGAAAGGAAAGGTAAGTCCACGCTACATAGGTCCATATGAAATTATCAGAAGATTTGGGCAAGTTGCATATAAATTGAAATTACCCCAAGAACTCTCCTCAGTCCATCCAGTATTCCATGTCTCGATGCTTCGAAAGTGCATAAGAGATCCATATCGGTTTACTCCCATTGAAGATGTGCAAGTTACGGAGGATCTCACTTATGAAGAGATGCCTATTGCTATTCTAGATAGACAAGTGAAGAGGTTGAGAAATAAAGATGTAGCATCCGTAAAAGTCCTTTGGAGAAATCAACAAGTAGAGGAGATCACATGGGAAGCTGAAGAAATGATGAAATCCAACTACCCCCATTTGTTTCAAATGGACAAAAAGGTTCAGAGTGTACAAGTGGAGTAATAACAAGTAAGTATCTATGAGCATTAAGTGTATGTGTATATATACTAATAATAGAAATGTATTTGTTGTAATTGAAACAATGTTGCTAACATTCGAGGACGAATGTTTCTAAGGGGGGGGGGAGAATGTAATACCCCTTACCTTCCCGACCCTACTTGAAAACTTTGAAAAATGCGTACTTAGGTTTCGATAGCCATAAGTATGAATTTTGTAGTGTGATTAATGGAACATTTGATATTGGGCCTAGTACATGTGATTAGACCTTTGTAGGAGGTGTTTGTGACTTCGTGGAGCATTTGTGGGGTGAAAAATGAGGCTTGGAGCACTTTAAAGCAATGGATATTAAGGTTAGGAGGTAAGCAAAAGACTCGAACTTGAAGGATCTAACCAATTCCGCAAAGAGACGTCGAAGAAAGGAAAAAAATCACATTTTGGGTGTGGGGCGCGCCCAGGGGCGTGCCAGGCTGCTTCTGGACAAAATTTTTTTGGTACAAGCAGCCCTGGGGTGCGCCAGGAAGTGTGTCAGGCCGCCTATGCCAGAAATATTTATGGCATAGGCAGCATTGGGGCGCGCCAAGGTGTTTTTCGCCAAAATTTTTCTTCGACTATTATGATGTATATAAGACCTTTGAGTCATGACATCATTACTCCATATTATTAGGACTACTCTTAAGCGTGTTTATCATCCGAGTTGGGGTTAAATCTCCGTCACAAGTATTTTATCAAATTATGCTCAAATAAGCTAAGAGTGGCTAGAATTTCTTCTTTTTGAATTTGGGGCTACGAACATGAAATTCGTTTGTGAATATTATCGAGACATTTATGGAATTATTTTAACATGATATATATGGTGGAATATACATTAAATTTGGTAGGTTAACACAACATGTGTTTTTGGGCTCAATTTAAAGCCCAAAATAAAGCCAAAATGCATAGGCCCAAGGGGAAAAAATGACCCATTCTTCTATTTGACCAAGAATATATGGCATTTAATTCCCAAGGTTTGGATAAGGATGAATTGAGTACTATATAAAGGCCAAAAATCAGATTTTTAATTCATTGTAATTCTCATGCACCTTTCTAGACATTTCTTAGAGATATTTCTCTCTTGTCCAAACCCTAAGGCAACTATTTTTCTTTGGACACTTTGGACAAGATCATCTGTTTGAAAGCTTGGGAAGTGTTTATTCTTGTGATTTAATATATTATATGCATGAGATATGGTGTAGATCATGATGGTTATGTTGGCAAGGTTGAATAGGACACTTTGGCCCTTTGGTAAAAGATGTGCCATCTTTGTGAATTAAACTTGAAAGGTGACTTGTGGTTTTGATGAAAGTGTATGATATGGATGAAATATCAACATGTATGGTGTGATTATGTTTCTAAACTTGTTATTTTTTCATAAGCGTAAATTATGGAATTTTGGCCGATATGTTATTGTGAGGTGTATTGAGGTGACTTGATGGAATCATTGTGATGTCGTGGTGATGGAGAAGTATAAAGTATGAACTTGGTGTGAAATGCTAGAGGTTTATGATGTATTTGTCAATGTATGGAATGTTGGGGTATTATTGGTATGATAATGTCATAAATGGTATTGTCAAGGGGGAAATGACATGTTAAGGCAATCATTTAATTCATTGTCTTCATATGCATTTGTAAGGTAGTTGGTGGTTAATGTAAACTCCGTTATGTACTTGTGTTGTAGAGTGAAATGTAAAGAAGGAGCTGGACTATTGTATGCACATTTAGGATTGTATATTCATATTGGGAAGATAAGGTATGTAAGGTTATTCTATCCGTATCCTTCTGTAGCACATAGTAGTCACATTGACATTTTATTTGTTCTATTCCGAAATGTTCGAAGGTATCCTATATCTGGTTACCAATTGTTATTATCACATGTTTCCTACTCATTGATCAATTATGATTCACCTGTCTCATGTTCATTGACTAATGGAATGTTTCAATAATGTTATGGTTCCAATAATGTTATATTTCCAATAATGTTATGACTATCATTGTATCAATATCAAAAGTAAAGAATGAAGTAATGCATATGTGGTCAATGATGGAGTATGGGTGGTAGCTTTGGGGGCAAAAGCCTAGCTCAAGCCGATCCCGAGATTATTGGATCAGGGGGTAGTCCTAGAGGCATAAGCCTAGCTCGGACTAAACCTGACAGGGGGTAGCACTAGAGGTTAGAACCTAGCTCGAGCCAAACCTGATATGTTGGTTTATGGGTGGCAGCTCTAGAGGTAATAACCTATCTCAAGCCGAGATCGATGTATTGATTCATGGGTGGTAGCTCTAGAGGCATAAGCCTAGCTCGAGCCGATCCCAACATAACGTTATATTATGTTAAGACCCACTGATCAGTCAGGGCCCGGGTACATAGTGACACAAGGGATGATGAACAAACATAGAAGTAAAGAAGCAAAGAAAGCAAGGAAAGCAATACACATGGTTCCCAACATAAAGAATGATGACTTATCCACATTGGTTATTCATTTGTATTTGAGTTCATTGAAGTATTTGTGTCATACAGTTTCATACGAGCCTTACATACTCAGTACATTTTTTGTACTAACGTCCCTTGTGGGACTTACCTTACTTGTTGTAGGCACAGGTGCTAGTAGACCTCCACAGTAGGTTGCGGATCTTTTGGCGATCTTTGGTGAGCTCCAGTTGGTCCGGGGCTTTATGGATCTCATATGTACATTTGTTTTGGTATTGTAATGATGTATAAAGCGGGGACGTCTCCCGACTTTAGGATGGTTATGTATATGCATATGTTAGAGGCTTTGTAGACGGACGTGGTGAGATGAATGAAAGAGAATGTATGTCCATACTGACTTGATGGCCCTAACGGCCAAGTTTCTTATATATATATTACATGTCTCCATGACTTCCGCTATTGACATCTTATATCTCTATGTGATGGTGCTTCTTATTGAATGACATGCATATGAATAAACATGAGCAAAGATTGGTTCTCTCGGGCCTCATCGGCTTCGGGTGCTAGTCCGTCTCGTTGGAACTCAGGGCCTGACAACATAGGTATGTGAGCATCGAATCTAGTGAATTCTCATGGTGAGGGAGATGGGTGATGCAGGGAAGTGGTTGGAGTTTGTCTGGGTGTGTTAGTCGATAAAGGGGTCTATTGGTGCTTTTTTAGAGATGAGGAGGATGATAAAGTGAAAAAAAGGGAATTTAGGGGGATTTAGTGTTAATTAGTAGATTTGGGCTGGGTTAGGTAAATAAGAGCAGTGGGCTGGTCTTTATTTTAAGCTGAAAATAAGAAAAGTGGGCCAAGTTTTTGGTAAATAAATAAGTTTATAAAAAATCTGATTTTCCCAATCATTTTCAATTAATTAATTTAGCGATGCTATCGTCCCAATTGATTTCTCAAAACACATATACATTTTTATATACATACATGGATATGCATGAATATTTATACATATATATCTTAAATAGTTTAATACGCGTAACTATAGTTTGTAAATAATAATAATAAGAAAAAAGGACACTTTAAATAAGGTAATGTAATAATATAGCAAAAGTCATTTAGAATTCGATATAAAAGTTAACACACTAATATTTTGTTGGAAAAAAATAGTTAACCAATTAATTTATAAAGAATAAATTTTTTTTCGATCAATTTTACAATGATATGATATTAGTAGTTACTATATATATATAAGTGGTGGAAATAATATTTTTTGAAATCATTATTGGTGTTGAATTTGTCAAAACTAATTCGAAAAATAAGAAAGATATTTTGGCAAAGTCACCGGGACTCATAAGCATAGAAAAAAAAAAATTTTTAGGAAAAAGGAGAGCCAAAATTGGGTGTCAACAGCTTGCCCCTCTTAGACCAAAAGTAGTGAAAGAATCTTTGGGCGAAGATGTTGATGTTAACCAATTTTGTCTCAACTAGTAAATCAGATTGATTTTGGAAGGGATGCACTCCAAAGGTGGAATGTGAAGCTAGATTCTGCATGAAGGTGATTATGAATTCGACTAAACTCTTATCTCTGATTTGCCTACATATCTCGGGTATCATGAGAATCAGGCCGATGTAGTTTAAAAGTGGAGTAATGGTAAAGTTTTAAGAGGTCCTTAAAATTTTTGCCCAGTGTCGGGTTTATAATGACACTGATATTAATTACGATGGAGATAAGAATACATTAGCACCAATAGAGTGGGTACGACCATGCTCGGATTGAGCTACCTGCGTGTTCCTAAGAAATCAGGTCGGTTGTAGTTCTGGAATAATGGATTATGGTAAATTTTGGGACTGTCCTCAAAATTTGCCCCAGTGTAAGATTGATTGTTGACATTGATTTCTTTAGAAAGAACTTCATGGTATTAGAGATAGATAAGAACTCTCAGATGATGGAGATCCTTTTCAGGATGGGGCATACTTTGTAGCCTCTTGGTTATAAATGTGGTGCACAACACAATCATAAACGAGACCCTACTTAAGTATGTCTCGCATCTCTATAAGATCATGTCCAACTGTTGGATGGGGAGTATGCTCTCGAACGTAAAATATCTAGTTCTAATTATTTTGGAAGGTGGATTAGAGAGGAATAATGATGTTCATAAGAATAGATAAGTTCTATTTGGAAGTATGAATGATTGATTGCAAGAATTGGAGTTGGAGTGCTAGTTTTGAACTCTAGCTTGTGAGTTTGGTATTCCTCATCAAACAATGCCTCAATCTCTACTCAGAGGTAATTCCACGTTGTAATGCGTTGTCCTTCAAAATAGGTAAAAAGGGTGAAAAGTACCTGTTGTGGTTCAAAAATAGTAATTGAAATTATAATGTAAAGAGTAGAGTGTAGATATTCAAACTAGGATTGTAATCTCTGTTCTGTAGTGTAGATTCCTCCGAATGGCAAGGCAATTACTGGAATATAAAAGCCTCTGTCGGTGGAGCAATTAACGAAGAGTAAAAGCCTCCGACTTGTGGGGCAATTGCTGAAAAGTAAAAGCCACCGACTGGCGGGATAGTTGCTTAAAAGTAAAAAACTCCTTCTGGCGAGGTAATTTTCAATGCGAGCTCGATGATGATATTGTTATTGGGATCTGATTTTGTTTCTATAGTGGATTTCTGATGGAGTTTGCTTTGGTTCGAATCTCTGATTGACAGAGCGTGTTTTGCTTACTAAAATATAATTCTATGCTATGGCAGAGCGTCACTTTGCTTATGTACATCCTTCGATATGGAAGAGTCTCTCTTTACTTATGTAAAACCTCCGATATGGCAGAAAGTCACTTCACTTGCTTATGTACAATCTTCGGTATGCAGAATTCATTTGCTTATGTATAGTCCTTGGAATGCAAGAGTTTGACTTTGTTTTCTTATGTACAGTCTTTGAGATGCAGAACTTGACTTTGTTTGCTTATGTTCAATATTAAAAATATGAGATTCGACTTTGTTTGCTTATGTACAGTCCTCGGAGTGTGGGGCCTTTGATGAAATTAGATGACATTCTCCAATTGGCGAAGTTATTCGATGCAATTAGACGGTGATTCTTCGATTGGAAAAATTATTCGACACAGTCAGGTGGCAAGCTCTGATTGGCAGAGTTTATTTGGAAGAAGTAAAATAGCCTATTTGTACTATGAGGTCCCTCTGGCTTCAACCTTTTGATCCGGATCTTGGATGTACCTGCAAAATATGAGACTTTTTAGAGCTTGTAAGGGTCATTGTAAGATGTTTTAAAAAAAAAAATAGGATAAGGAGAAAATATTATGGATCATGTTGTACTGATAAGTCTCATGATGTTTCCAATTGTGTCCAGCAGCTTGACTTGATATCGTCCTTCTTGATTCTTGTTTTCCTGTGCTCAAAGAAAAATTCTTAGTTGGGAGGGGATGTTGATTTGTGTCGATTTAGGATCCTGACTTTGTCATCTGAATCCTTTAATACCTCCTTAACTGCTCGATCTTCCCAATCTCAGAGACTTGGTAGGTGGAAGAGTAGGAAAGTTTTTTTTTATAATAATAATAATAAATAAATAAATAAAATATATATATATATATATATATATATATTGAAAAATATATATATATTCTTGCAAGTATGTTACATATGTATTGAGTATATATATAGTAATCCTCTATCATTTTTTAGATTATGACATGTCCCGAAATCCTTTGAACCTCTGCATTTATAGATCGTATACCCTCGTAGCTTTTATTCTTCGGATGATGCTTCTCTGGCTTTTACAGATGTCATGATGATTCTGATGGTGAGATCTGTTGTATTCTGGGGCTATGCTATGGGTAAATGAGGTTTTTCGTAATGGTATGACCGAACATTTTAGGTTGCCTACGTATCCAAGTGGAATCAGGTCAGAACATAGTTCAAGTACAAGGGGAGAAACAAAAATATGCAATGCAATGACCGAGCCTGACTCAGACTGCCTATGTATCCAAGCGAAATCAGGTCATAAAGTAGTTCAATACAAAAAGGGAAAGTAAACTAATACAATGATCGGGCCTGACTTAGGCTGCCTACGAATCCGAGTGGAATCAGGTCAGGCCATAGTTCAGTACAATAAAAATAAAATATGTAGTGACCGAATCTGATGAGGATTTCCTACATATCCCTCTGATGGAAGTCAGGTCGAGCGTTGTTTTGAATACATGAAGGATGATGTTTTTGGTTTTTCTAAAGAAGACTTGAGAGGATGGAATTTTATAGACTATTTCAAGATTTGATTTCAAACTCCAAATCTTTCTCTCTTGGAGTCTTACTAAATGTCAAGCCAAGTTAGGTAAATAAGGGTAGTGAGCTATTTTATTTTTTTTAAGCTGAAAATAAGAAAAGTGGCCCAAGATTTTGGTAAATAAATTAGTTTATGAAAAATCTGATTTTTCTAATCATTTTCACTTAATTAATTTAGCGATGCTATCGTCCCTATTAATTTCCCAAAACATACATACATGGAAATGCATGACTATTTATACATATATATCTTAAATAGTTTAATACATGTAACTATAGTTTGTAAATAATAATAAAAAAAAAAAATGACACTATAAATAAGGTAATGTAATAATATAGCAAAAGTTATTTAGAGTTTGACATAAAAGTTAACACACTAATATTTTGTTGGAAAAAAATACAATTAACCGATTAATTTATAAAGAATATTTTTTTTTCAATCAATTTTACAATGATAAGATATTAGTAGTTACTATATATATCTATGTATGTATGTATATATATATATATATATATATTCTGCCAATATATATTTATGTATAAGTGGTGGAAATAATATTTTTTGAAATTATTATTGTTGTCAATTTTGTCAAAACTAATTTGAAAAATAAGAAAGATATTTTGGCAAAGTCACCGGGACTCATAAGCTTCGAAAAAAATTAATTTTAGAAATTAATTTTAGGATAAAGGAGAGCCAAAATTGCATGTCAACACTAGGCATAACAATACTAATGGAGCAATAAGGATAACTACCCTATCATGACAGTACTCAGGAACTAAAGTGCAATGTCGTATATCCCTGGCAAATACACGAATAAAGAAAGAAAGAAATATGCATAGTAATATATAAGACCAAAGGATACATATGCAATATGAATAGATAAAGGAAGAGAGGGATATACAGTAATAATGTACAAATATGTATACATATAGGACTAACTCAGAGGTAAATACCTGAGGGAGTCAACCTAACATCTCGAGGTCCATAACCAAGTAAGGGAGCTAATGCTAGCATACTCAAACCTCTAACGAAAGGGTGACTAATCATGAGGTGATTTATCAACAACGTAATTTAACATAATAAAGAAGGAAATCAGAAACATATTGCCAATTCGGGGTACCAGTCCATACTCATCCTGCCATGAACTAACCATAATAACCAATAATAAAGTAGACCATTAACTTGTGCCTTAGTCCTATATGCTTGTTGTACACTACAACAAATTTGGCCTAAGGCTACACTAATTCTAGACAACATTTCAAAAATGTTGCCAAAAGTATCTAACACTACACTTTTAAGGTGTGGCCTTTATAACGAGCTTTTAGCCACAAAAACTTTGACAACGCTTTTAAATCGTGGTCTTTAGAATTATAGGCTACACATTATAAGTGTTGCCAAATCATAAAATAATTGACAACACTTATTTCTACATATGACCACATTTTTAAGTGTGCTATATTTATAATTCTAAAAACAACGCTTTATAAATGTGGCCTAATACTTCTCATAAAATTTTTGGCTAAAATAATCCATTCCCTCCATATGTCTATTTCCCCCAATTTCTAAATTGAAGAGTATTATGCCATAAATTTCATTCTCAACTATTCAATTTTGCTCTATTACGTTTCTCTCTTCTCCAATTCCACGCTATGAATCTCCCTCAGCTAAGCACTCTATACCCGAAATTCTCTCGCCCCCACCATCTTCATGGACTTTGTCTATGTATCGACCCTAGCAAATGTTGTTGTTAGACAGTGATGAGAGAAAAATCATACTTCGAAGAAACCATGTTTTGACCTCCATGGATGTCTTTTAGATATCTGTACTGAGCTCAATGAATTTTTTTTTCCTTTTTTTTTGGCTTTCAAAAGCTGGGTTTTTGAAGCATCTGGAAATTTAGTAACTAATTAGGGTTTTGATGGAGCATCGTGTTGGGTACAAGTATCGACTCGGTCAAAAATTTGGCGGTGGATCTTTTGGAGAGATCTATTTCAGCTAATTTTTTTCCAGAAATTTTTCACTCTATTTTTGTGTGTGTAGATTGATTGATTTGTTATCTCTTCACTATTTTTTTAATTGTGATTTTGTGGTGCAGGTACTTTTATACTGACTAATGAGGAGGTAGTAATTGAGCTAGTGAGTCATCTCCTTGACTAATTAATTCACTTTTGTTGATTTTTTACTGTTTATTGGAGGTCCTTTTTCATCCCAATTATGTATTTATTATTTCTTTTGATAAATGTTAATTAGGTTTCACTCATGAACTTGTATGAATTTAGATTGTGTTCTTGTATTTACTTTGACAATATTTTGGCTGAGTCGATGAAATTACAAAGTTTTTTTGTTGCATCATACCAACAAAGAATGTCAAAGCCTCAACAAAATCATTAAGCTCAAAATTAGGGAAGATTGCAAAATTCATGCTTGTTGTTACTTGTTTTTTTCCTACTTGACGTGGTAACAATATTTCTTTACACATTGAGTTATTCTAACACATGAACCCAATTTTCAGGTCTGATTTGATCATAATAGAGAATCGTCCGTTCATCTTGTCCTAATTCCATCTGAAATCTGCCCTTCACAAATGCTCTTCCAGGTCTCTTGAATCTTTAATCTACACTCTTTATTAATTCATTCATTTTTTGGAATGATTTTACTATATGATTCCTTATACGTGAACTCATAATATACATGCTCTTCCTTCCATGAGCAGATTATTGACCGAACTCCAAAATGGTATTTTTCTTTTGACCCAAGCTATTAATATATTTCTCATGGACCTCATGGTTAAGGATTATCTTTCATCTAAGTAAAATCTTATTTCTCTGGTGAAAATATAATTTTCAAATTTTTTTAAATATATTTGTCGTGTTTCTGTCTAAATTTATTGACTATATTCATTGGTTAAGTATTATCTTTCCTTGTTCTTATATGGTTACAGGATCAACTGCAGTGAGTTATGATACATCTATCAAGGTTATTAGGACAAAGTACCTTATTTCAATGAAGAGTTTTATTTTTCATCCTGAAACTGTGAAAATAAATGATAGGTCTTCCGGTATGCACCTTACTATACCTTGCAGAAGTTCAGAATATTTTTTTTTATTAGTCATAACTATTGATGCCCCTCTTTCTACAGGGACAACACACATATATTGATTGTTCTGTGAGTGGTGCTTCTTAATTTACCATATACTTGAATGTGATATATCTTTAGTTTCGATGTTTTTTTCTTTCTATTAGTCTTGTTCAGGTAAGAAACACTTGCAATTATAAACTGAACTCTTACTGAGATTCAATTATTTTCTATATAGGAAGAAATGATGGAATGAAAAAATGATGGAATTGGAATTTTTTGGAAGAAAGAGAAACAGATAGCTAGAGATGTCGTAATTGTGACCAGTAGATCACTCTACTATGCACTAATTGAAAGCAAATGACTAATATAAAATGGTCAAAAAAAGAAAATATTCTTCAAGTATTATGTTAAGATAGCATAGAATAATATTATGCTAAAATGGGAAAATGATCAAGTTGAATAATTGAGAACTTAAGTCTGTTGAACTAGGAAAAAGGTTAGTAGTTCATTCTGAACTTATTATCCAACTCAAATACTCTATACAAATATCTTAGAACTCAAAAGAATTTGGAAGACCTTAATCGACTCAAAAGACACTATGAAGTGATACTTTTATTCTGAAATTTACATCCTTAACAGTATATTTTCTGACTTCTCTTTGGGATTGGAAAGAACGTTTGTTTACTGCTTCATTGTTTTATTAGTGTTACTTTTACTTTGTTTTAGAATATAGAATGCATATAACGTTTAATCCTCTATCTAGTTTTTAAAAAATATTTCAACTGTTGTTAACTCGATTTTCTTAATAGCTATACTAAAGGTCCCATGGAGTTTAGTTTTCTAGTGTTTGTTTGTATGTCTGTTAAGCTATGGAAAAAGATTCATTTGGGCTGTTTAATTTCACCTTTTGACTTATTTGTACTATGTTCTAATTGCATACAATGGAACAATCAAGAACAAGAATTTTTTAGCCGATGCTTGTTTGATACCTCCTTTTATTTAAAGATTAGATTTTAAGAGTTGATTCAGAGAATTTTGATTTGTCCTTGTATCTATCCAATATCCATATACAACCCCCCCAACCCAGATTTTAAATTGTATGTATTACTTATTATTAAGCTAAGGTTTCTTGATTAGTTCCAAGAAATTGCTTTCAATACTTGTTCTTATGAAAGCTATTTATTGCAGGAAGGATCATGAATATGGTGAAAAATACTGAGAAAAAAATTGATGAAGAAGAACTGATCCTGAGACTTTCAAGGCCTGTGTCATAATTGTCATTCACAAAGATTTGGAGCCTTACATCAATAAATTGCTTACTGAAAATCCCATCGAAACTATCTTCTTGAGGTACAGTGGAAGTTCTTTCCCTTTCGCATTCACTTAGTGGATTCAAAATATATAAAGGTAAACATACAAGGAAGTCAAGGGTATTCAACGTCTTCCTTTTTTTTCGTAATTGGTAACTTTCATTAACCACCAAAAAAATATTTACAAAGATTATCTAGATAACACGTCTAGCTTGATCCAAAAGTAGCTAAGGCAGAGCCTTCCTCTAGAACTATATCAGAAAAAACAGCTTTCTAAGTACTTTTTGTTGGCTTTTGGAGATCGAACATTGCATAGGCGTGCTATTCTTCTGGCTAATGAATCTTTTACTTCCTCTTTTTGTTCAAAAATTCTGTTATTTCTCTCTTTCCAAACTGCATGCACATATTCTGCAAATATCATCTTCAATACACTAGTAGTTGGAGTTTTTCTGTGATCTGTTAAATTATCCATTATTGTTGTTGTGTCCCTCTAAGACCTATAGGTACTTAATATGAAACCATTGAATCATCCTTATCCATAACTTGACAGTGAAGGGACACTCAACAAATATATTTACATTGGTTTTATCCTCATTCCTGCATAACACACACTTTGGATCAATTTGTTATACCCTATTTGAGAAGCCTGACTGAGGTGAGAAGTCTGCCTTGGAGCTATAGCCACAATGCAAAGATGGCTCTTCATGTAGCATTGTTTTTGCGGATCAGGCTTTCCAGATTACTCTAGGATAGATTCCTATTAGTTGTAGATATATCTGCTTAATCACACTTTGCTTGCTTAGTTGGTTGACTTGGATGTTGTTTATTCTGCCTCTACTTTCTATAATATTTGTAGTCATCCAGCTTATGTTGTGGTACCCTCATGGCATATGAATTCAGTTTATCCATAGTTTATCTTGTTTCCTTGCCAAATCCTAACAAATCTTGGTCATTGCTGCCTCGTTCTAATCTCTCATGTTTATATGACTTAATACTCCAGCTGTTTTAGGCGTGCATACTCTGTCCGATGAAACCAAAGTCGTCTTACTAATGACATTTGTTCCTGATCAGATATAACTTTTACAATATGCCTCAATTGCTTTCATTACTTTGGCAGGAATAATGTAAATCAGTGACCAATAAGCTTGCACCCCAAATATCACTGTTTTCACATGCTGAATCCTACCAACATAAGTCATCTTTTTGGCTGTCTATGATGAGATTCTTGACACAATTTTGTCTTCTTTGTAGATAAGGGAATGTCAACATCTATCATATATACTTAAAAAAATAATTTTAACCTTGTATATATGTTGTATGTTTTTGATGACTTTCAGTACCCTAGCTCCCCCATGAGTCACCGTAAGGAACAAATGGAGGAATTTATTTGTGAAAAAAGTTTCCCTTTTCTTGTTTTTGGGCTAGTATCTTTTTTTGATGTTTAAGAAGTTATGGAAATTTAATCTTTGGCTTGCAGTTTTATTACTACTCAAGGGAAAACATAGTTTGTACCTTTCAATGATGAGTTAAAGATAGTTGTGTAACACCCCGTACATTTCCAACCCTACTTGATGAAATTGAATAATGCTTACTTAGGTGTCGAGGGCTAGAAGGATGTATTTGGTAGTGTGAAAGATGAGAAAAATTGAAATTTGGCCTTGTACATGTGACTAGACTTTCATAGGACGTGTTTTGTGATTTCGTGGAGCATTTGGGTAATACCCTGTGCACATTCTAACCTCATTTGGTGACTTGAAGTCATGTTTACTTGATGATTAAGATCACTAAGTAAGTATTTTGTAGTGTTCTGATAAGATATTGGACGATATGCAAGTATTGAAGAAAGGGCCGAAAAATTCAGCAAGGTGCTGAAACTTGCGCCACTACCCTATTTCAGGGGGTGTGGCGCAAGCCACTGATTCAGAGGGCCTTGATTTCTTGCTCCACTGCCTTGCTTTGCAGCAGTGGCGCAAGCCACAAAGAATGTGCCTTTCCGGACTCGTTTTGAAACGCAATTCTACGACAATTCTCAGATGGTTTCTTTTGGTTCTTTGGATTTCCTTGAGCATTTTTAAAGCTTCAAACACTTTACTACACTCCTACATACTCCTACATGATCAAATAATGAAACATGAATAGTTAGCCAAAATGTCTAATGAAGCCGTGGGCGACTAGAATTCCTATTTTTGCGACTGAGACGATGAATGAGAATCTCGTAAGAGAATATTGTCGTGACATTATGGAATTATGTAAACATGATATATATGGTGAATAATACATGAAAGTTGATGGGCTAAATGGATATATGTTATTGGGCCCAAATTTAGGCCCAAAATGGAATTAAAAGATAAGGCCCAAAGAGCAAAATGACCCATTCTTCCACTTTGACCACATTTAATGCCAAGGAATGGCTAAGTATGACTTGGGGTCTATATAAAGGCCCCAAAATCAGATTTTTAATCATCCCAAACTCCCATGCCTTTGAGATATTTTCTCAAACATTTCTCTTCCAAACCCTAAAGCAAAATAATTCCTTTGGACTCTTTGGACAAGATCATCCTATTCCAAGCCTTGGTAAGTATTTATTCTCATGGATTAACATATTATATGCATGGGAGATTATGTATATTATGATAGTTGTGCTGGCAAGGTGGTGAATAGTGTATTTTTGCTTTTGGTGAAAGATGTGCTATCTTGGTGATTTGAACTTGAATTAGGACTTGTGCCTTTGATGAAAGAGCATGGTATGGACAAAATATGAACATGTATGGTGTTATTTTTGGTATTAAACTTGATAATGTCTATAAGTGGAGATTGTGGGATTTTGGCCGATATGTGTTATGAGTTGTAATAAGGTAAGTTGATGGATTATTTGTGATGTGGTATGGATAAGAAAGTGTAAAGGAGAAGTGTTGTGGTGAAAGGTGTCAATTATAATGTATTGGTCAATGTTGGGAATATTATGGAATTTTTGGAATAATAATTTTATCAATGGTTTTATCAAGGGGAAATGGCATGTTTAAAGGCAAACATGTAATTCATTGACATTGTATGCAATTGTAACGTAGTTGGTGGTTAATGTGAATTCCGTTTTGTATTTATGTTGTAGAGTGACACATAAAGAAGGAGCGGGACTATTGTATGCACCTCTAGGATTATATATTCGTATTGCGAATCCAAGGTATGTAAGGTTACTTTGTCTGTATATTTCTGTGGCAAATAGTATCCACATTGACATGTCATTAGTCCTATCCCAAAATGTGCTAAGGTATTCCATATCCGGTTATCAATTGTCATATATTTCCTACTCATTGATCATTTGTGAATCTCATGTCTCATATTCATGGTTAATGGTCCAAAAGTTAAAATAAGGTTATGTTCCAATGTTCCAATAGTGACTATACTTATGTCTCTTATTCATTGATTATTGTTACAACGGTTCCCATGGTGTTATGGTTCTAATAGTGTTATGTTGCCAAGTTTCTCATGTCTCTCGCTCATTGGTTAATGATCCAAAGTTTCAAATAAAGATATGGCAACCATTGTACCAATCCCAAAGTAAAGAACAAAGTAATGCATATGTGGTCAATGATCAAGTATGGGTGGCAAGTCTAGGGGCATAAGCCTAGCTCGACTCGATCCCGATGTATTAATTTATGGGTGGCAAGTCTAGGGGCATAAGCCTAGCTCGACTCGATCCCGATGTATTAATTTATGGGTGGCAGGTCTAGGGGCACAAGCCCAGCTCGACCCGATCTCGATGCATTGATTTATGGGTGGCAGGTCTATGGGCATAAGCCTAGCTTGACCCAATCCCAACATGATGATATGTTATTTAAATACCCACTGATCAGTAGGGGCCCGGGTACATTGTGACACATGTATTGACAAGTAAGCATTGAGATAAAGAAACCAAAGAAAGTAATGAAAGCAAATCACATGGTTTCCTAAAATGCAAATGGTGACTTATTCACATTGATTATTCATATGTTTTGAGTTCACTGAAATACTCATGTATTGTACAGTTTCATCTGAGCCTTTCATACTCAGTACTTATTTCGTACTGACCCCTCTTGGGAAATTTACCTTACTTGCTGCAGGCGCAGGTACCAGTAGGCCTCCTCAGTAGACTGCCAGTGTTAGCGGTTCTTTGGTGAGCTCCAGCTAATTCGGGGTTTCTCCAAGTCAGAGTGTATATATGTTTTGGTGATGTACATGTTGTATAAAGCGGGGACTTGTCCCGACTTTTGGTTTGTATTGCCTAATGCATCTGTTAGAGGCTTTTGTAGACGCACGTGGGTATATGTATATAAGGTGACTCGTGAATTCTTGTTTAGGTGGCCTCAACGGCCAAGTTTCTCAAATGTGTATATATATATGCCACATGTTCCATGATTTCCAATATCCATGATTTCCAATACCAGTCGTTAATGTTCTTATGTGATAATGGTGTTTCCTATGGCATGCATATGAACGTATAGAAGTATAGCTTGGTTCTCTCAGGCCTTATCCGCTACGGGTGCTAATCATGCCTCGTTGGGATTTGGGGCATGACAAAAGTGGTAGCAGAGCAGGTCGTTCCAAGGGTGTCTACAAAGCCGTGTCTGAGTAGAGTCATACTTATCGATGTGTTGTTCACCACATTTTTAAGTAGGAGGCCATGAGACATTTAGGATGTTGTTTCTTTTCTTCATTCTAGATCGTGCAATAGAGCCAATATTGTATGTTGCATTGTATCTGATCTTGATAATTATTCTTCTTTGGTATATTCAAAATGCCGAACACTAGAAGAGAAAAAGGTAAAATTAAGCGGATAGATAGAATTGCTGGTGAAGGAACCAGTATACCACCACCTGAACAAGTTAATCAAGGTGACACTGAGCCTGAATTTGTGTCACGAGCTTCCTCCATTCCCTCTGTACCAAAAGAGTCGAGTAGGAGAAGAGCACCTGCAGAACGACCAATGAATGCCATAGATCAGGATCTTATAAATGCTGTACATATGTTGACACAGTTAGTGGAGGTACAAAGCCAAGGACGAGCTGGTGCAATGACACGTGATGATGATGCGGCTAGAATGGCAAGTCGCAGAACACAGAATTTCTTGAAACTGAACCCTCCTATATTTACTAGGTATGATCCAAAAGCAGATCCACAGGACTTCGTGGATCAAATTCAGAGGGCCTTGGAAGTTATGCATGTGACAGGGGTGGATACAGTTGAACTTGCTGCGTACAAGTTGAAAGGAGAGGCAATATTGTGGTATGAGGATTGGAAGAAATACCGTGACATTGGTGCAAATCCACCTACGTGGGAAGAGTTTAAAGTGGCTTTCCTTGATCATTACTTGCCCTATGAGGTCCGTGAGGCACGTGCGGATCAGTTTCTAAATCTCCGTCAAGGAAATTTGAGTGTCAGAGAATATAGTTTGCAATTTAATTCCTTGGCTAGATATGCGCCAAATGTGGTGGCTACTATGACAGATAGAGTCCACCGATACGTGGACAGATTAGAGCCATGGTTAGTAAGAGATTGCACTATTGCTTCCTTGAATAACGACATGGACATAGCGAGAATTCAGGCCTTCGCCCAGAAAATGGAAGAGCAAAGACAGAGATGAAGGGTGCATGAATTTGACAGGGGATAGTCCAAAAGAGCTAGACCTATGGGACCACCTATGATGTCCCAAGGAGGATCTAGGCCCCGCATGTTTCCTAGACCACCTAGACCGTCATTCTCCTATTCCACAGGGGGTGCTCACTCACAATTTTGAGGGTCTAGGGGTGGTCTGTCTGGGCAGAGTAGCGGAGTTCACGGATCACAGGCAGAAGGTTTTCCTCGTCAGCAGTGTCAGCACTGCGAGCGTATTCACACAGGTACATATCGGTCAGGGACGAATGTCTGCTTTTGGTGTGGTATGCCGGGGCATATAACGAGGGATTTTCCACAGCGGAGCATGAGTGGTATAGGGTCGACTGTTGTGTCATCAACATCAGTTCCCTCACTAGGCCGAGGTGTACAACCTATTGGTCGTGGTAGGGGTTCCAGAGGAGTAGCCAGTACTAGCGGTGTCCAGAATCGCACTTATGCTTTGGTGGACCGCCAGAATTCAGAGGCTTCCCCTGATGTTGTCACAGGTACATTATACATATTCTCACGTAATGTATATGCACTGATTGACCCAGGTTCTACATTTTCCTATGTTACCCCATTGGTTGCTGCGAAATTTGCAAAGGCTCCAGAATTATTAATTAAATCAATTAAGTGTCTACACCGGTGGGTGAATATATTGTTGCAAAGAGAGTTTATCAGTTTTGTGTGGTAGTGGTATGTGGTCATGATACACTGGCCGACCTCATTGAACTAGACATTGTAGATTTTGACGTGATAATGGGAATGGATTGGTTGGCTTCGTGTTATGCTACGGTAGATTGTCGGGTCAAGAAGGTACAATTTTGTTTTCCGCAGGAAAATGTTCTAGAATGGCAAGGTAATGTAGGGGAACCACGAGGGAGATTTATTTCCTATTTGAAAGTAAGGAAAATGATTGCCAAGGGATACATATGTCATCTAGTACGGGTGCAAGATAACGATATGGAACCATTAACTCCACAGTCAGTACCGATAGTCAATGAATTTCTTGATGTTTTCCCAAAGGATCTTCCAGGTTTACCCCCAAAACAGGAAGTGGAATTTGGCATTGATGTGATTTCAGGCACTCAGCCTATTTCTATTCCTCCATATAGAATGGCTCCAGCAGAACTGCGTGAATTGAAGGAGCAGTTGAAAGATTTGCTGGACAAGGTCTTTATTAGGCCTAATATATCCCCGTGGGGTGCACCGGTATTATTCGTACGCAAGAAAGATGGAACATTGAGGATATGCATTGACTACCGACAGTTGAATAAGGTAACGATCAAGAACAAATATCCCCTTCCTCGCATTGATAATTTGTTTGATCAGTTACAGGGTGCCAAATGTTTTTTGAAAATTGACTTGAGGTCGGGTTACCATCAAGTCAGAGTTAGAGAAGAGGATGTACCCAAGACAGCTTTTCGAACACAGTATGGTCATTATGAATTTTTAGTTATATCATTTGGACTAACAAATGCACCGGCTGTGTTTATGGATTTGATGAATAAGGTGTTTAAGCCATTCCTGGACGTGTTCATCACGGTATTTATAGATGACATCCTAGTTTATTCAAGGTCACCGGATGACCATGCTAATCACTTGCGGAAAGTATTGCAAATTCTTCGTGAGCGGAAGTTGTCTGCCAAATTCTCTAAGTGTGAGTTTTGGTTGAAATCAGTTGCATTCTTGGGTCACATTGTGTCAGACGAAGGGATCCAGGTTGATACACAGAAGATAGAAGAAGTGAAAAATTGGCCAAGACCTACGACACCCACAGAGATTCACAGTTTTTTGGGTTTGGCAGGTTATTACCAAAGATTTGTAGAAGGGTTTGCTTCTATTGCAGCACCATTAACAAAGTTAACTCACAAGGAAATTAAGTTTCAATGGAATGATGCATGTGAATGAGGGTTTCAAAAATTGAAAGATAAGTTGACTTCCACACCAGTGTTAGTACTTCCTGAAGGCACAGAGGGCTATGCAGTGTATTGTGATGCTTCCGGGATTGGTCTCGGATGTGTGTTGATGCAGTATGGTAGGGTGATAGCATATGCCTCACGACAGTTGCGGCCACATGAGAAAAATTATCCCACTCATGACCTTGAATTGGCAGCGGTAGTGTTTGCTTTAAAGATATGGCGTCATTATCTTTATGGATTTCATGTTGATGTTTATACGGATCACAAAAGTTTACAATATATCTTTAAGCAAAAGGAACTTTTGAGGCAACGAAGATGGTCAGAGCTCTTGAAAGACTATGACGTTGATATTCTATACCATCCAGGGAAGGCAAATGTAGTAGAAGATGCATTAAGCCGTAAGGCAACGGGAGTCACTAGTGATCAATTGACAGAAAAGAAGGAGATAACAAAGACTTATATCAGTTATCCAGCTTGGGAGTTCGCCTTATTGAATCCTCAGATGAGGGAGTTATTGTGTGGAATCCAGCAGAATCCTCCTTAATAGCTAAAGTAAAAGAGAAGCAGTTTGTGGATTCTATTTTATTATAGCTAAAGGAAAATGTACAGCAGAATTTGACCAGGGCATTTGATCTTACACAAGAAGGAATACTTAATTGCCAAGGGAGATTATGCGTACCGAACGTAGATGAGTTGAGGAAGCGAATTATGACAGAGGCACATCATTCGCGCTATTCTATTCATACGGGTGCTACAAAAATGTACCATGGATTGAAAGAAGTGTATTGGTGGGGAAATATGAAAAAGAACATTGCAGAATTTGTCGCGCAATGCCCGAATTATCAATAAGTAAAAGTGGAACATCAGAAACCGGGAGGTTACATGCAACGTATCAATATCCCAGTCTGGAAATGGGATATGATTAATATGGATTTCATTACTGGTTTGCCCTGTACATTGCGGAATTTTGATTCTATATGGGTTATAGTGGACAGGCTTACCAAGTCAACGCATTTTCTACCTGTCAAGACGACCGATACAACTGAGGATTATGTGAAGTTGTATGTTAGAGAAATAGTGAGGTTACATGGTATTCCACTTTCCATTATATCAGACAAAGGATCACAGTTCACAGTGCTCTTTTGGAGATCCTTTCAGCAGAGTTTGGGTACACAGGTAAATTTGAGTACGACTTTCCATCCTCAGACTGATGGACAAGCAGAACGTACTATTCAGACACTTGAAGATATGCTGCGAGCTTGCGCATTAGATTTCCAAGGCAGTTGGGATGACCATTTGCCTCTTATTGAATTTTCTTACAACAATAGCTATCATTCAAGTATTAAAATGGCACCTTATGAAGCTTTGTACGGAAGGAAATGTAGATCACCAATTGGATGGTTTGAAGCAGGTGAAACAGCTTTACTTGGGCCAGATATTGTTCATCAGGCTATGGAGAAAGTTAAAGTGATCCAACAACGGTTACAAATGGCTCAAAGTCGTCACAAGTCATATGCCGATGTTAGAAGAAGAGGGCTTGAATTCTCCATAGGTGATTGGGTATTTTTAAAGGTGTCACCGATGAAAGGGGTAATGCGGTTCGGAAAGAAAGGGAAATTGGGTACATGTTACATAGGCCCATATGAAATCATTAGAAGATTTGGTCAAGTTGCTTATGAATTAGCACTACCTCAAGAACTTTCCTTAGTCCATCCGGTATTTCTTGTTTCGATGCTTTGAAAATGCATAAAAGATCCATCTCGTGTTGTTCCAATTGAAAATGTTCAAGTTACAGAGGATCTCACGTATGAAGAGGTACACATTGCTATCCTAGATCGACAAGTAAAGAGATTGAGGAATAAAGACATAGCCTCCGTGAAAGTCCTTTGGAGAAATCAACAAGTAGAGTAGATTACATGGGAAGCGGAAGAAATGATGAAATCCAAGTATCCCCATTTATTTCAAATGGATGAAGAAGTTCACAGTGCGGAGGTGGAACAATAACAAGTAAGTATTTAAGAGCATTATTTGTATGTGTATACGTATGTTAAAGTAAAGATGCATTAGTTGTATATAAGACGATGTTGTTAACATTCGAGGACGAATGTTTCTAAGGGGGGAAGAATGTAACACCCCGTACATTCCCAACCCTACTTGATGATATTGAATAATTCTTACTTAGGTGTCGAGGTCTAGAAAGATGTATTTGGTAGTGTGAAAGATGAGAAAAATTGAAATTTGGCCTTGTACATGTGACTAGACTTTCATAGGACGTGTTTTGTGATTTCGTGGAGCATTTGGGTAATACCCCGTGCACATTCTAACCTCATTTGGTGACTTGAATACATGTTTACTTTATTATTAAGATTACTAAGTAAGTATTTTGTAGTGTTTTGATAAGGTATTGGACGATATGCAAGTATTGAAGAAAGGGCCGAAAAATTCAGCAAGGTGCTGAAACTTGCGCCACTACCCTATTTCAGGGGGTGTGGCGCAAGCCACTGATTCAGAGGGCCTTGATTTCTTGCTCCACTGCCTTGCTTTGCAGCAGTGGCGCAAGGCACAAAGAATGTGCCTTTCCGGACTCGTTTTGAAACGCAATTCTACGACAATTCTCAGATGGTTTCTTTTGGTTCTTTGGATTTCCTTGAGCATTTTTAAAGCTTCAAACACTTCACTACACTCCTACATACTCCTACATGATCAAATAATGAAACATGAATAGTTAGCCAAAATGTCTAATGAAGCCGTGGGCGACTAGAATTCCTATTTTTGCGACTGAGATGATGAATGAGAATCTCGTAAGAGAATATTGTCGTGACATTATGGAATTATGTAAACATGATATATATGGTGAATAATACATGAAAGTTGATGGGTTAAATGGATATATGTTATTGGGCCCAAATTTAGGCCCAAAATGGAATTAAAAGATAAGGCCCAAAGAGCAAAATGACCCATTCTTCCACTTTGACCACATTTAATGCCAAGGAATGGCTAAGTATGACTTGGGGTCTATATAAAGGCCCCAAAATCAGATTTTTAATCATCCCAAACTCCCATGCCTTTGAGATATTTTCTCAAACATTTCTCTTCCAAACCCTAAAGCAAAATAATTCCTTTGGACTCTTTGGACAAGATCATCCTATTCCAAGCCTTGGTAAGTATTTATTCTCATGGATTAACATATTATATGCATGGGAGATTATGTATATTATGATAGTTGTGTTGGCAAGGTGGTGAATAGTGTATTTTTGCTTTTGGTGAAAGATGTGCTATCTTGGTGATTTGAACTTGAATTAGGACTTGTGCCTTTGATGAAAGAGCATGGTATGGACAAAATATGAACATGTATGGTGTTATTTTTGGTATTAAACTTGATAATGTCTATAAGTGGAGATTGTGGGATTTTGGCCGATATGTGTTATGAGTTGTATTAAGGTAAGTTGATGGATTATTTGTGATGTGGTATGGATAAGAAAGTGTAAAGGAGAAGTGTTGTGGTGAGAGGTGTCAATTATTATGTATTGGTAAATGTTGGGAATATTATGGAATTTTTGGAATAATAATTTTATCAATGGTTTTGTCAAGGGGAAATGACATGTTTAAAGGCAAACATGTAATTCATTGACATTGTGTGCAATTGTAACGTAGTTGGTGGTTAATGTGAATTCCGTATTGTATTTGTGTTGTAGAGTGACACATAAAGAAGGAGCGGGACTATTGTATGCACCTCTAGGATTATATATTCATATTGCGAATCCAAGGTATGTAAGGTTACTTTGTCTGTATCTTTCTGCGGCAAATAGTATCCACATTGACATGTCATTAGTCCTATCCCGAAATGTGCTAAGTTATTCCATATCTAGTTGTCAATTGTCATATATTTCCTACTCATTGATCATTTGTGAATCTCATGTCGCATATTCATGGTTAATGGTCCAAAAGTTCAAATAAGGTTATGTTCCAATGTTCCGATAGTGACTATACTTATGTCTCTTGTTCATTGATTATTGTTACAATGGTTCCCATGGTGCTATGGTTCTAATAGTGTTATGTTGCCAAGTTTCTCATGTCTCTCACTCATTGGTTAATGATCCAAAGTTTCAAATAAAGATATGGCAACCATTGTACCAATCCCAAAGTAAAGAACAAAGTAATGCATATGTGGTCAATGATCAATTATGGGTGGAAAGTCTAGGGGCATAAGCCTAGATCGACTCGATCCCGATGTATTAATTTATGGGTGGCAAGTCTAGGGGCATAAGCCTAGCTCGACTCGATCCCGATGTATTGATTTATGGGTGGCAGGTCTAGGGGCACAAGCCTAGCTCGACCCGATCCCGATGCATTGATTTATGGGTGGCAGGTCTAGGGGAATAAGCCTAGCTTGACCCGATCCCAACATGATGATATGTTATGTAAATACCCACTGATCAGTAGGGGCCCGGGTACATTATGACACATGTATTGACAAGCAAGCATTGAGATAAAGAAAGCAAAGAAAGTAATGAAAGCAAATCACATGGTTTCCCAAAATGCAAATGGTGACTTATTCACATTGATTATTCATATGTTTTGAGTTCACTAAAATTCTCATGTATTGTACAGTTTCATCTGAGCCTTGCATACTTAGTACTTATTTCGTACTGACCCCTCTTGGGGAATTTACCTTACTTGCTGCAGGCGCAGGTACCAGTAGACCTCCTCAGTAGACTACCAGTGTTAGCGGTTCTTTGGTGAGCTCCAGCTAATTTGGGGTTTCTCCGAGTTAGAGTGTATATATGTTTTGGTGATGTACATGTTGTATAAAGCGGGGACTTGTCCCGACTTTTCGTTTGTATTGGTCAATGCATATGTTAGAGGCTTTTGTAGATGCACATGGGTATATGTATATAAGGTGACTCGTGAATTCTTGTTTAGGTGGCCTCAACGGCCAAGTTTCTCAAATGTGTATATATATATGCCACATGTTCCATGATTTCCAATATCCATGATTTCCAATACCAGTCGTTCATGTTCTTATGTGATAATGGTGTTTCCTATGGCATGCATATGAACATATAGAAGCATAGCTTGGTTCTCTCGGGCCTTATCGGCTACGGGTGCCAATCATGCCTCGTTGGGATTCGGGGCGTGACAAGTTGTTGAAAAGATTACTAAAGCTACGACTCTGTCATGTGTTACAATCAAAACTTACTAATCAAGCGGTGAAGTTTATTGTTCTGTAAGTTGAGGTTATGGTGAGTTCTCATAGCCATGTCTGATGAGTTATTCGAGTTATTTTCTTCCCTATTGAACCTCATTTATTCAAAAGTTCAAGTGAAGTTTTCCTTCCATTGTTGTGTACATCACTTGCAACTCATACAATTCCTTGAATTACATTAAACCTTCTCTTTTATTTTATAGAATGTTGAATTTGGCTATTATCTAGTGTTAGCAGATTGACAAAATATCATATGTATGGGCTGTGCGGATGTGAGGGAATCAACTTCTTGTTTGCTGAATGATCTATTACTTATATGATTTGGTTCCATTGTGCCTTTTTTTCCCCAAAATTTGTATCAATTCCATGATAGACAACTCAACATGATTTTCTGTAATATGCAGAAGTGTCTTGGCTTGTAGCATCTCTATGGTTGCAAAACTTTAACACTAATGGACTAAACTTATTTGGTTCGTTATAAATCTCATCCTTATTACAGGTAAGACAATTATTTGATATTTGGAGACTATCGTGACATAGTGAAGAAGATTCTTGGCTCGAGATTGCCCAGATTCACAAGGCATCTCAGAACCATTATATGAAAGTATACATGTACGTCAAAGACAACTCCAGCAGCCTGAAAAATAATATCAGACTTTAATGACGATGTAACATTTCAGTTTTGAACAATCGTGATGTTTTTACATTTGATTTTGTTGAATTCATTGCAAGTGCACATGTTGAAATATTACATTATTACTAGTATGTAGTATAAGACATGTTATTTTTTTAAGGTTATTGAAAATATGTACATTTGAATTATTATTTTAAGTTATTTATTAGCTAATTTTATTTTGAGATCATTTAAATAGGATAATAATATATAATAGTGCTTAGTGGATATTGCAAAATAAAATTGCTGCCTATAAATATTATTTTATATCCTACACAATATTGGCAGGCTTTAAAAGTACACCAAGCAAAGGCAACACTCCACAAATGTTGGTTTAGAGGAGGTAGCAGAGGCAACACTTTGCAAGTGTGGCCTAAGGTAACAAAGGCCACACTTATAAAGTGTAGTTTAAGGTCGTAAAAAGTGTTGCCATATGAGGTACCACAAGTGTAGCCTTTGCACTTCATAGACCACGCTTTTGAAGCGTGGATTCTAAGGCAACACTTGAAAAGCGTGGCCCTAGGTCAAAGGTTATGCCAGTTTAGGCCACCCCTACAAAAGTGTTGTCTAAAGTCAAAAAGTGTGGCATTTGATCAATGACCACATTTTTTGATAGTTTAGGCCACACTTTTCAAGGGTGGGTAAAGACCTAAAATGTTGTAGTGGTAGCATTAGAATTAGGGTAGGGGTATTTGTGAGCCTTTTAGAGTGGTAGGATTATACTAGGGATATTTGTATGTTTCTGTGCTGTCAGGATTAGATTAGTGACCTTTAGTGTAGCTTAGGGATAGTACTTTGGAATGGGATTAGTATTCTAGTTTGGTTGCTATTTATTATCATGGATACCCCCAATTACTCTCATTTCCTACTGACATATACATATATTATTCGGTATATTGGTGGACCCAATGCCTTGGAAATGGACTAGTTGGGTACCAGGTTAGTGTTTTTGGCTCTCGAAAGGCGGTGAATCCTGTTTATGGTTACTTGCACTGTTTTGCCCTTATTGTTTGTATACTGGTGATGTCATACATACCATTACACGTGCACTCACATGCATTATGGTACAATTCTAAGAAAAAATATTGATTTTCACAACTATTTTCAAATAAAGGATTATTTCTCATTTTCCACTAATAAACTATTTTTAAAATGGAAATTGTACCACCCTTATTGTTGGATAGAGACTTCTAAGACTAGGATGCACTATCTATTCTCCGGTTTGAGTCTAGGAACTAGGTATATCAACACCTTATTAGGGATTTTCTCTATCATTTCTAAGGGCGATTTCGCCTATTTTTGCCTACTATTTTTTTACTTTGACATGGATTTTGGAGGAATTTTATCAATGCGTAGGTTTTCAAAAGGGAAAAGTGGATTAATTTAGATCTAGTTTGAGTTCAAGCATCTATCATATTCATGATTATTCAGATTATTACTTGGAAGTCCCAGTTTGGGACCGGGCAGTGTATATGGATATCCCGAGTCCCCTATGGGTCCCTTCATCTATGATCCACAGTGTTTGAGGATGGGTGTTCCCCATGGGTCTTGCCTTTGGGATCCATAGGGATGGAGGAGGTGTATACACAATGGTTAGACATGACACTCATTTTATATTGCATCACTTAGTTTTCCATCGCATTCATCTATTCATATACAATATCATCACCAGTATGATTACTATTTTTTACCTGTCATGCATATGGGGGACGGTTGGATTATGTCTTCTATTTGTACCTAGCGTGCTTATGAGGGGACCAGTTGGGTTTTTTCTGTTGTTGTGTATGTTTTGGGGTTATGGGGGCTAGTGCTTGGTGTGTATTTTGTGTAGTTTTCTTCTTCACTCTCTTTATCCATCTAGTTTATGGGCCCTATTTTTGGTGTTTATATTTATAATTTTCCCTTTGGTTTCATGATTTTTTTCCTCATTCTATTGGCCAGTTACTTGCTATTCTAGGCTATGGTGTTCGTTTTACCTATTGGTTGGTTTAGTAGATGCCACTATGACCCAAAATTTTGGGTCGTGATAGTTTGGTATCAGAGCCTTGGTTCACCAATATTATTGATACAAGAGCAAGTACCTAGTAAAGTCCTGTGGATCGGTATGATGACATCCATATCTTATCTTTGGGAGGCTATAGGGTATTCTTAGGAAATCCTATTTCTTGATTCTTTATCATATATTTGTACTTCTATCAATCTCTAAGTGCTTCTTTTGGCACCTCTCCCTCTCAGATGGATAGAATGAGGTTGTCGATAGATGTAGACGGGACTCCTACACATGTTACAAAAGTCTTAGTTCAAGGTCAGGACAGGGAGTTGGAGCTTGATATTAAGAATCTACAGCGTCAGCCAAAGGGTCTGAGCCAGCCTAAGCTTCGACAGGGTTTCTGACCGCCTTAGTTCTTCAGGATACTGTGTTAGGGATTCTGCACCTTTTTGCGGATACGTCTTAGGTAGGGGTGGTTCCCAATACATAGAGAAGTTCTTAGGCAAGAGTTGGGTTTGTAGGCCTTCAGCAGGGTTCCTTGTCAATTTTTGTAATGATCCATTCCATTATTACTGATAATATCTCCGGTAAAGGCATAAGAACCTCATTCATAATAGGTGGTATGGTTAATTCATTTGTAGGGAAGTGAATTAGACATGAACTAATGTCATATAATACCCCTAGCACAAAGTTATGTTAGAAGTGTTCTTACCAATTGAGTTTTGAGCTAAGTGTAAACTAGGGTCAACTTTAAATGCACCTATATCCAAGAATATAAAAAGTTATGGGACACAATACCCACCAAATGAAATAACTCTGAGTCTTCTTTCCAATACTGCCAACCATTCATTAATCTAATATCGAAGTAAAATGTTATGACCATTTTACTGAACACTATACAAGATGAAAATTTGGCCACTACAGTGGTAATTGGGTCGTTGCAGCGGCAACTGGGCAGTATAGAAGTCTATTTTTGATGTTTTTGAGGCTTTTAACTCCAAAGCTACGTTCTAAAGCCCTAAGAGGGCTATTTTCCAAGTCTCTGGGTGAAAATTCTTCGTTGAGGTAAGTTCTTTAGTCATCTTCTTTGTCTTTTAATCGAATAACATCTTTAAATAATTAGAAAAATATTTAATGGTGGAATTCGTAGGGGTTTGAACCCTAAGTTCATGATATTTTGGGGAAAACATATGGGCTGGGGTAATATCACCTAGAATTACTTTAAGATTGTTAACTAACTATTCCTACCATGAATTAGTGATTCTAAATCATAAAATTGGTGGTTGGAGACCTTAAATTGTTAAAAATGGAATCTTTTGCCTTGAAACTCTCCATTAATGGAGATGGGTTAAATATGATAGAGCTATTTAATGGGTAACTGACCCATGTGTAATTGTCTAGACCATGAATAAGGATATAATTGGTGGGTTGAATTCCCAAAGTAGTTATTCGAAGAGTAATTGCTTAATTACTCATATAATTGTTTGATTTTTAGATTATTGGGTTAATGGAGGCATGAAGGAAAGAAAAGAGCAACCCTGATGTGCCTTGTTCAAGGATCTTCGATCGAGATAGGTTATGGTTTAATGTGTAGTATATTTGGATTAGTTGCGATTAACAACTATAGTTGACCGGAGATTTCATGTCTAGGCCTACGGGCACAGAGTTTGGATGGATAAAATATGGAATAAATATAATAATGATATAATTGTGTGTTGCTGTGTTTTGTGTGGATCCCTTGATGGGTGTTTGTATTTTGTATGACTTACTTGATGATTTACAAAGCTTAATATGAGAATGTGGGTAACAATAGAAAAAGTAGGAGAACTTGAAGCTATAGAACTAATTTTTAGTGCCTTAAAAAGAGGTGAATCCATTATTGTGTATGTTTGGAGTATGGGATACTCTTGCTAGAAGATATATAGGAGAATTGATTGTGATAAGAGGATGTGATGTTACAACTTAATAACCTAAAGTCAAGTTTGGCTAATTGTTAGGAGGTAAAATATGTAAAGATGTATGACTCTAGCTAGAATTGTAAGTTGAATAAAGCCGAGTGGTTGAATGATTGACTAAAGAGTATAGTGTCTTGAATTTAGTGATGACTTGAGTATAAGGGTTATTAGTTAGTAACTGAATTTACCGATTTCCATATGAATAAAATAGAGTTAGATTGGTGAATGAAATATGTATGTTGAATTAGAGTGTTAATATTGATCTTAGTGGAATGTGCACTCCTAAAATGGACACTTGATTGATTGGTCTTCAGACATGTTTGTGATTAATGACTGGGTTTGATAATGCTCATTTGAATAAATGGTGAATTGGCTTTTTCAGGAATTATTTGTGATTGACTGCATTTACTTGGTTGTTATTAATTATAAGTTCAATTGTGATTTTTGTTACTTGCATCTGGTTTGAATTGGATGTTTGTGATTTGCTTTTGGACATTACTTGTAATTATTTTCTGCATCCTGCATTTACATTTGATATTAGGGTGATTTTGAGATGATGTAGAGATGTTGTTGATGATGATATTGAGATGATGTAAAGATGGTATTGATGATAATGATATTGAGATGATATTGAGATGGTAATGAGATGATATGTACTTCTTACATGCATGCACTCATCATATGCATTTGAATGTATATTTAAATTTATATATTATTGATCGTTTCTTGAGTGGACCGAGTTATGTTGATGATACATTATGGTTCCTTTTGTAGACCGGGTATGTTGATGTTATACTATGGTTCTTTGAGTGGACTGATTATGTCGATAGTTATGAATGGGCATTGTAGCAAAGTGTGAATATAAGGTACGTCCTAGATTATGTATAAATATTGTTCTCCTATGTATATATTTATATACATGATGTATATTATAGTGTCCCTTATTGTAAAGTTGTTGATGCTATTAACTATCTTAGTTGTTGCAAATCTTGATGGTAAATGGTAGTATAATAGGAAGCGATAGTTGTCACAAAATAAGATTAATGAGAGAGAGAGATAGAAAAGTGTAGAGTTATTATAACAAGGTGAATGCATAAGAGATGCTCATTAGGTTGATTCATGAAATTGGGTTAGTTCATCACGCCCTAAGGGTAAATTAATATTGCCTAAATAAAGGAAAGATGGTAAGGTTGGAAGTTGAAGTAAGTTAAGTATATTTAATTATCAAGCCTGTATTCTTATCATGATCTCTTCTTGTTTGTTATATGTTGTTATATGTTTCTAACCCTGGTAGCCCAATGATACCTACCAATACGTGTGATTGTACTGATACTACACTTATTATATCTCCATTTGGGGATATAGCCATGTAGTAAGTCAGTTGGATTTTCTATAGGTACAGTGGTGATTATTCTTTAGCAGCTCCTGTCATCCTACTCATATATGGATTATTTATGTTGGGTCATTCTTCCAATTGTTTAGTGCTCTTGTACCTATTTAGATTAGATTTTGAGGAATTGTGTAATTTAATTCCACAATGTATTAATGTAGTAAGTGTGTTTTAAACAAAGGGTTAATTTAATTATTTATACTTGAGGCTATTTTAAATGTATTCCACATAATGATGGTTAGGTAGTAAGGGTTCTCCTATCTAGGATAGAGTTGGGTAGGTGCCCGCATGATCCATAATTTGAGTCATGACAAGATGGTATTAGAGCCCAAGTTACCAGTCTCCCCATACAAGATCAAATGTCGAGTAGAGTCCTGTAGATTGGTGTATTAACGTCCACATCAAATATTTAGAAAGCTACAAAGCATCTAGGAAATCCATCTCACTTTCTCCTCTTCTATCATGCTATTTCAGTGTTGTCTCCCCGAGTTGAGTCCAATTGGTATCTAGAAGATTCCAAATGGTATCTTAACAATACAATTGGGATTAGTTGGTCCTAATTGGTTTCTCAAAAATGTTTAGAAGGTTGGAATAGTATTATTCTAACCAGTAGAGATCAATAAGAGGCGTAGGACTTGTATTCTAATGATGTGAATTATGCTTTGAATGAGTGATAAATGCATCTTTTAGGTGGTTATGTTGTTTGAAGTAGTGAATATTGTAGTTTTCAGTGTCGTTGGTAAGCATAACTCTTACATTAATTGATCTGTTATGCTTACTGGAAAAATACTTGTGTTTTAAATGTTTTTGTTGTGGTATGATAGAATGCTACGTGTATTACTTATGTGGATGGTTATTGTTTTGATCATATTATTACCTAGTTATTTGATGGTCAAACTTCTTAAGTGCAAATGATCATTACGGGTGGTATGAGATAAGTTGTTACAAAAGACTATCTATAAATCATAAAGGATGGGTATGATTTTGAGGTATGTCTTGATTTCTATTTGGTCTTTGACAATATACTCAAGATCCTTGTGCGGTCCAAACTTTGATGATTATAATTGGGATTCTTGTGTGGTTCGAACTTTAATGAATATAGTTGGGATCCTTTTGTGGTCTAACGTTTAGTGACTATATTTTAGCCTGAAGTACTATTGGGTCATATAATCTAGTTAATGAGTTGACTTGTTAATGATGCCTAATAAGTAATTGGTAAAGCTGAGATAAACTTAGTTTTTTTGCACAACCTTGGTGACTTGAATGTGAGGTAAGTTATGTAGTTGATATCACTAGTGCAAGGTAAAATTGATTAGGTATATAAAATTGATTGTTTCCTGTAATATTATAAGGGGAGATGGGTTATAATTGTCTTACTTGATAGTGGTAAGTTAAACCTTAACTGTGTGATTGACAATTATGTAGCTTATTTGGTTCGTGACTTAAGTGATTCTAGAAGGGTAAAGGCCTTGATGTCCTAAAAGTAGATTAACTGGTTATACAAAACCCATGGTAGCTATAAATGATTTAAAATGGGTTATGTTTTAAGGATGCAAATAAAGTGATAGTTGAATAATGTTCATAGGCTTAGTGAGGAGGCAGGGCTACTAGACTGACCTTGTAGTTGGCTAATTATGGTTTGATATTATAAAACTGCTTAGTGTATGGGAATAATTATCGGTTAATAGTATCCCTTGAATGAGGTCTAGCTTAATTTTTGTTGATGGTCTGTATTATAGGGTCGATCGAGGGAGTAGAGTTACTAGATATGTTTTGGCATATTCATATCCCTCTCATTGTTACCTGATAATACTTGGTTGGTATTGCCCCTTGAGTGGTTGAGGTATGCAGTAGATTGACTAATATGAGTTGTCATGGAGAATATATGTGTTAGTGAAAACCCATAGTGGTGTGTTGGTGGTGTTGTGTTAGTTATAGCACTGTTTAGGGTGTAACTACAACACTAAACTTGTTTCTAGTATAGAATTACAGACCTCGAAGAAGTGTGGTTTTGGTTGGAAATTTGCTGTTGAGTGGTTTAGTGTTGAATTGTGGATCATGGTGTGTTGATTTGTGGATTTGAGTGGTTAATATGTTAGATGATGAGCTTAAAAAGTTATAGAAACTTTTGGTACATAAAGTGGGTTAATAAAACTCTGGTTATAGTGATTATCGTGAAAGGATGAGTTCGTGATATCGGATATCGAGAGGTGTGTTGTGATATTGCCTGAACTAGGACCGACTCCTGAGTTACTATCTTGGAGCAGTTACATCGGAATGAAATACCATAGCAGTAGAGTTGCTGCAGCTATAAAAGTGCCACCGCGGTGGCAATCCAACTTGGATTACGGCCCGCTGCAGCTGTAAATCCACCTCTGTAGTGGTAAAAACACAAGTTTCAGTTTTTAAAAGCCAGAAAACATCATTTGTCATTACCTATTATTTCCATTTTTGCCTTAAATTTTCGTGTGTTGTAATACTGTGTCGTATTTTGGTTATTTTAAATGACTCGTTACATAAATTTTATTGCGTATCGTATTCCTTGAATTAAAGTGATCAAAGATGGTGCCAATATCTTGGTATTTGTGGTGCGTAGGTAGGTTGGTAGCTTTTTTACTTTATTTATGGGACGACAGTTTGGCAAGTGTTATCAATGTGTTTTAGAAGTGGAAGGGAGGTTGCGTTAGTTTCTTAACCATTGTGTATGCTAAATTCCTAGAATCATGCTAACAACTCTCCTCTTCACCAATGACCATTTGGGGTTGAACGGTGGGTAAATTGGTATCTATTGTAATAACCTATTCCGTCGTTACTAAAAATATCTATTTTCGTTGTTACTGAAAATATCTGGGTAAAGGCATAAGAACCTCATTCATTATAGGTTATAAGGTCAATTGTTTAGTAGGGAAGTGCATTAGACATGAACTAAGGTCACACAATAACCCTAGCATAAATTAAGTTGGAAGTATTCTTACCGATTGAGTTTTGAGCTAAGTGTAAACTAGGGTAAACTTCAAATCTGCATATCTCCAAGAATATAAAAAGTTATGGGGGGCCCAATACCTACCAAATGAAAGACCTCTGAGTCTTCCTTCCAACATTGGAGTAAAACATTATGGTTATTTTGCTAAACACTGTCCAAGCTAAAAAGTTAGCTGTGATAGCGATACCGCTGTAGCATTATCGGGGAGCTGTAGTGGCAACTGGACAGTACTTAAGCCTATTTTTGATTTTTTTGAGGCTTTTAACTAAAAGGCTATGTTTCAAAATTCTAAGGGTGATTTTCCATGTCTTTGGGTGAAAGTTCTTCGTTGAGGTAAATTGTTCCTCCATCTTCTTCATATTTCAATCCAATAACATCTTAGAAACATTAGAAAGATCTTTAATGGTGAGATTATTGAGGAAAATATTTTTGGAAAATAGTTACTTCTAAATTATTAACTAATGATTCCTAGCATGAATTAATGATTGTAAAACATGAAATGGGTGGTTAGGGACCTTGAATTCTTAAAAATATAATCTTTAGCCTTGAGACTCCATTAATGGACATGGGTTTGAATATGATAGAGCTAGTTAATGGGTAATTGACCCTTGGGTAATATTTTAGGCCATGAATAAGCATAGAATTAGTGGGTTGAATTCTCAAAGTAGTTCGAAGAGTAATTGCTTAATTACTCCTATAATTGTTTGATTTCTAGATGATTGGGCTAATGGAGGCATGAAGAAAAGGAAAGAACAACCTTGGTGTGGCTTTCTTGTTCCAAGATGTTCGGTCGAGGTAGATTATGGTTTAATATGTAGTAGACTTGGATTAGTTGTGTGTAACAACTATAGTTGACGGGAGATTTCATGTCTAGGCCTATGGACACGGAGTTGGGATGATAAAACATGGAATTAATGTAATAATGATATAATTGTGTCTTGTTGTATTTTGTGTTGATCCCTTGAACAGTGTTTGTATTTTGTATGACTTGATGATTTATAAAGCTTAATATGGGAATGTGGGTAATAATAGAAAAAGTAGGAGAACATGAAGCTACAGGACTAGTCTTTAGTACCGTAAAAAGGGGTGAATCCAATATTGTGCATGTTTGGAGTATGAGATATTCTTGCTAGAAGATAGTTAGGAGGATTAATTGTGATAGGAGGATGTGATGTTATAACTTAAGAACCTAAAGTCAAGTTTGGCTAATTGTTAGGAAGTAAGGTGTGTAAAGGTTTATGACTCTATCTAGAATTGTAAGTAGAATAGAGCCGAGTGATTGAATGATAGACTAAAGGGGATAATGTATTGAACTTAGTGATGACTTGATTATAAGGGTTACTAGTTCGTAACTGAATTTACCAATCTCAATATGAATAAAAGAGGGTTAGGTTGGCGAATAAAATAGGTATGTTGAATTAGGGTATAAATATCGATCTTGGTGGAAGGTGCACTCCTAAAATGGATGCTTGATTATTTGGTCATCGGACTTGTTTGTGATTGATGATTGGGTTTGATAATGCTCATTTGAATAAGTGGTGAATGGTCTTTTTGGGCATTATTTGTGATTATTGACTGCATTTACTTGGTTGTTATTAATTGTAAGTTCTATTTTGATTGTTGTTACTTGCCTCTGATTTGAATTGGGTGTTTGTGATGTGCCGTTAACTTAACTTACGTCACTTTTGATGCTTAAAACTTTGAATATTTACACGTACGAAGGTATTTTTATTTGGATATGATGTGTTTTGTTAATTTTACACGAAACTACAGTCCGGAGGCACATGTGATAGAAAAGCTGAGAAGAATAAAAAGCGAAGGTACACGAGTTCCCATACAAACCATGTGAAGGACAATGAGCTGTGTACCTCAACTTATGCGTGGAGTGATTAGAGGATATCAAAAGGTTCAGACATGAGCTCTCATATGAGACTTGTGGATAGCATACAAGTCAGATGGATAACACATGAGTCATATGGTTTCCATACGAACGATGTGCAAGACACACTAGTTGTATGACTCTTCATGAGGAAAGACATGAGTTTTGGTAGAGATTAGCCATACGAGAGGCCATACGGATTGTGTGATCTGTGCAAGACCCATGTGGACATGCGCCGACCCTGTTCTCCTAGTTAGTTTAGGATAGGATTATTTATGTCTATAAATACATCATGTAGGGTTTTATTTTGTATTGGCACATTTTGTGTATTCTTCCAACATACTTTGAACGTACTTCATGTACTTTTGCCATTAATTCCATAATTTGATTTGTTCTTCATTCATATATTTTTCTCCAATCCTTCCAATTAGTTACTTTATTATTATAAGTGTTTTTATCATGCATTCTTTATTGAATTTCGATATGATCACCGCAACTATGAGTAGCTAAACACCACGACTAGGGTTGTGGTAACTATAATGAATTAATGAAGCAAGATTTGTTCTTGGTAATTCTAGATCGGGGTGCATGTGTGCATTGTTATTTTCTTCATTATGATTGCTTTCTAATAGTTGTAAACATTAAAAACTCACCTGAATTCTAAACTTGCTCGATAGAGAAGTGGAGATTAGGAAAAAAATAATAAAAGAGATTTGGAACTATTAACCTTTATCTAATAACTTGAGCCTTACCAAGGAGAGTTAATCTGAGATCAAAAATAAGGGTTAGAAGTAAAACACCAGGAGACCAAGAGGTGAAGGGATTCACCTGATTAGGGTGGAGAGACGTTTAGATAAATCTATCTTGGTAGATTTTGCATACAACATATTGAAATAGATTGCTAGTACGAATAACCTGCAGTATTATGAAGTCATAGGGAACACAGTCCTAGTACCTCATATCCATTGATTATAAATCCAAAGAAATCAACAATTGTTACTATTGAAGTTTTGATTCACAAGACCCCCTTTTTATTACTGGAAATTGTTATTGATTTGCTTCGACATACGAATTGATTGATATTCGACCTATTCTCCGTGGCATCGACCCTAACCTTTGTTGGTTCTATATTTGACAACGATATCTTTATACTTTATTGCGAGGTATAATTTTGGCAACATCAATTTGTGATTCACTTTCGGGCATTACTTATAATTATTGACTTTATCTTGCATTTACATTTGATATTGAGGTGATGTTGAAATGATGTTGAGATGATGTTGATAATTGTATTGAGATGATGTTAAGATGAATTTGAGATGGTATTGATGATGATGTTAGGATGATGATTTTGAGATGGTAATGAGATAATACGTACATCTTGAATGTATGCACTCATCATATGCATTTGAATGTACATTTATATTTATATGTTGTTGATGGTTCCTTGAGTTGATCGAGTTATATTGATGATATATTATAGTTTCTTTTATAGACTAGGTATGTTGATGAGATACTATGGTTCCTTGAGTGTAATGAGCCAAAATGTCGTTATGCTGAATTAGGAGGTAAAACTGGCACCTAGACTCTCCTTAGCTAAATTTTGAGAAATTCAGAGATAGTCTAGTTTTGGCTCAAATTTGAGGGTGTGGTAGATGAGTGAAATCTGGTATTGATATGATAGGTAATAGCTGGGTTTGATGTGATAGTTGGATAGCAAATGAGCATAGGAAGTCGTAGCAACTTTCGGCACCTGAAATAGAGTTATAGAACTCCGATTATGGCGTTTATCATAGAGGGGTTGGTTCACATTGTTGAAATTCATGGTGTGTGTTTTGAACTCAGAAAAACTGAAGGAGGTCATAAGTTTATACGTCGGACCACTGTAGCGGAAAAAGTAACCGCTGCAGCGGTACCATTGCTGCGGTAACTCAAACCGCAGTAGCGACCTCCGTGAAAAGGGACACAGACTGCTGCAATAGAACTTTAACTGCCGCAGTGGAACTTTAACCACTGAAGCATACTGCTGTAGAGGTAACTATCCACTACAATAGTAACACACAATAATTTTCAGTTTTAAAAATCCAGAACACATTTTCTTTCCCCACTTTCAAAAAATGTAATTGGGCTCTGGGGAATAGCGATTTTCAATTGAAATTCAAAGTTTTTAATCTTTGGAGGTAAGTAATTGCATTCTAGACTTGAAATTACTTCATTTAACCTTAGAAAATCATTAGAAATGGATTAGAGTTGGGTTTTGGGGTTTAACCCTAGTTTATGAAAATTAGTGAAAACTAAAGGGAATGTTTACGAATTCAGAATGTAATTATCCTAGGGAATTAGAAAACACTAATGGGACTAGGATTATGACTGAATATGCCAATTTGAGAAGTGTTCATGAAGTTTAAATGATCAGAAAATCCTAAGATGATGAAATAGGCTAACTTTATGACTAAAATCAGTGATATGTGATCCCTAGTAGTTAGAAAGGGATGAATTATTGAAATGTGCATATATTTTATGGTTGTATAGATCAAGAAAAACTTTAACAAGAATTAAAGGGAGGAAATATGGCTTAAAGGTGACTTTAAGCAAAGGAGTTGAGGTAGGCTATGGTTTTGTGTATCACTTAGACTTTCTTTGCTTAATGCTTGTTTGTGACTTAAACATGTGTGATTATCTTCTAGCATGATTTGTGATTTGATGGCTGTATTACATTTTCATTGCATCATGATAAGGTGTTTAGATGATGGATCAGGTACCGTGCTGATACACTATGATATGATATGATAATGGGTCGGGTAACATGCCGGTATAATTTGATATGTTATGATAATGGGTAAGGTACCACATCGGTTCATTATGATGTTGATGAGGAGGATGAGAAAGGTAAGAGATGATATGTACATCTTGCATACATGCACTCTTTTATATGCATTGAGTATTATTTAATTAATATATATCATGATGAATGGTTGATGAAAATGATTACGTATGAAAGCTTATACAAGTGAACTTGTGAGTGTAATTATATGGTCATCCATGATCTGTTATTTGATTAATATCATTGATTATGAGTCTTATTATGATGACTTTCATACTTGTTTGACTTGCTTACTTGTACATTGTTAAGTTAGTCGACGTATGATGCTTACGAGTACTTGTTGATGAACCGATTCTACCTATACTCTTCTTTTGTTAAGTGCAGTACATCTTCCAATAGTTGACACATGACCTTGTCTCTAGATAGTGATTCAGTCCTGATTTCAAGTGTGAGCACCATGTTCGAGTAACCTTCAGATCCTCTATGATGTTATGTCCTTGTTTTTGGGACCAAGACAATTACTCTGGATTATGTTTTTGGATGTTGCTAGATGTTTTTCAGACTTAGTTGTTCTTTCTTTTAGATGTTGTTGTACGGTGACTTCAGGTCCTGGGGATTATAATAATAGAGGTTTTTGCACTTTATCGATTTATGGATGATTATTTTGGTGACTAAGATGTTTAACTAAATGAAAACCCTTTTTAAATTGATTTAATACTTGGAAAATTAAATAATGTGAAAGAGAGAGTAACATTTAAGTGAGTAATGGTGAGATTAGTATGTTTCTCTCTCCATAAATTAGGGTGGGTGCCAATCATGACTGGTTGGATCGTTACATAGATGGTATCAGAGCACTGGGTTCATAGATCTCATAGTTCAAGAACAGGTCTAGTATAGTCCTACGGAATAGTACAGAGATGTTTGTACTTTTATTCAGAAGGCTATAGGGCTTTAGGAAATGTATTTCCTTTCTTTCTTCATATCGTGCTATTGCTTGATCCCAATTAGTATATGGCAATCCAAATTGGTATCTAACCCTTTCACTCTTATTCGTAGATGGTGAATACTCATTCCACTAGAGTAGTAGTAGCAACACTTACAGTAGCACCTGCAACAACTCATTCATCGATTGTTGAGACCTTAGTCTGGGGCAGGCCTCGATTAGGGGAAAAGTAAGAAGGGGAGGACGGGGAGCAACACCCATTAGGGGTGAAGTACCGGTAGTTGGAAGACTAGAAAAATAGAGATCACCAACCCCTCCCCCACCACGGGATGCTCTAGACCATGCTCAGGATGAAGAAGAGATAGTTGAAGAAGAAGAAGTGATAGCTCCCAAGAATGTAGTGCTAGTACCAAACGGGGCAACACAGGTGCCTTTGTCTACAAAGGTGATTTAACAAGTGTTGGGTTTTTTGGGTGGCTTGGCTGGCACAGGCTACACTCCAGTTGTTCCGACCTTCCCACCAACAGCCTGGCAATATGCCGCTGCTGTAGCACTAAGGATGGATGCAAGCTTTGAGACTGGGATGTATCCCCAATAGGTACTTGGTTCGATAATGACTGATGATGAGCATGGACTATTTTGCAAGTTCATGAAGATGAAACCTCTGGTACTCCAAGGTACAAAGTTTGAGGATGCATTTGAGTTTTTGATAGATTGTCACGAACGTCTGCACAGGATGGGTATTGTTAAAAGGTATGGTGTGGAGTTTGTTTCTTTTCAACTGCAGAACGAAGTAAAGAAATAGTGGAGGTTATTTGTGGAGTGCAGGGCTGCCTTACCTCTACTTACTTGGGCTCAGTTTCAGAATGTATTCCTTGAGAAATATGTTTCCCGTACTTATCATGACTAGTAGAAGGATGAGTTTTTGAGGTTGGAATAGGATAACATGTCTGTGGCGGCCTATGAAGCCAAGTTTCATGCCCTATCTCGTTATGCATTATAGTTGATTACCTCAAAAGACGAGCGGATTAGGTATTTTTTGAAGGGCCTAAACTCAGGAATTCAGTTGGCTACCTTATCTGTGGTTGAGTCTGGTAAGTCTTTTTAGGCTGTTATTGAATTTTAAAAGAAGGTTGAAGCACTTGAAAAATAGGGAGAGGTGACAGAAGAAGAGAAGAAGGATTGGACCTTGGGTCAATTTAGTGGTACTTTTTTGAAGGGGCATAATTTTTCTAACCCTTACCATTCAGCTATGCTAGTATCAGCAAAGGGACCATTTAGGGTTATTTATCAGCCTTCCCGAGCCGACAGCTACACACCTTCTTCTTCTTCTTCAATTTAGAGGACTACATTGGGGTCCAAATGCTTTGAATATAGAGGTATGGGATATGTAAGGATAAATTACCCTAATTTCGTATTTGTAGGCCAGTTGACACAACAACCAGCTTCTACTGCTCTATTTCCAGTAGGTTGTGGTGGAGGAGGAAATGTTAATTGTCGTCCGTAAGGTGGATGTGATAGCCAGGCTAGGAGTGGTAACCAGGCCAATCGAGAGGGAGGACAAGTGGGTTAAAATAGAGCGTAAGGTGGTGGTCAAGGTGGTGATAAGGCACATCTTTATATAGTTCTGGCTCATCTTGAGGCAAAACCTTCTGATGCGGTGATCACAAGTACTATTCTTATCTGTGATCACATGGCTTCTGTATTATTTGATCCTGATTCCACATTTTATTATGTTTCTATAAAATTTCCTTTTGGTTGGGACTTGGACTATAAATATCTTGATACTCTTATGTATGTGTCTACACTGATTGGATTGTTTGTATGTGTTAATCAGGTATATTGTGTATGTCCTGTGATGATCATGGGATTTAAGACCCTGGCAGACTTGGTTATTTTAGACATGGAAGAGTTTAATACTATTTTTAGGATGAGTTGGTTATCCACTTATCATGTTTTTCTAGAAAGTTTTGCCAAAACTGTTACTGTGGCAATGCCTAAGAAAAAGAAGTTAGAGTGGGAGGTTACTTTCAAGCCTAATCCTATAAGGGTTGGGTCTGTAATTCATGCCCAAAAATCTGTAAAGAGGGGTTGTAGGGCATTTTTATCCCATTTTCGAGAGGATAAATCTATAGTCCCTCCTATAGCATCCGTTCCAGTGGTATGTGAATTCTTAGATATATTTCTAGATGATCTTCCTAGTATGCCTCCAGATTCTGAATTGACTTCTGTATAGATTTAGAGTCGGGAACTAGACCCATTTCTATCCCTCCATATCGTATGGCACATGTAGAGTTATGAGATTTAAAATCCCAATTGTAAGAGCTATTGGAAAAGGGCTTTATTCACCCAAGTGTCTCTCCGTGGGGTGCACCAGTGTTGTTTGTGAAGAAGAAAGATGATAGTATGAGGATGTGTATAGATTTCCACCATTTGAATACAGTGACCATTCGTAACAAATAACCTTTTCCTAGAATAGATGATCTATTTGACCAGTTATAAGGAACTGTAGTGTTCTGTATGATTGATTTAAGGTCGACCTATTATCTGGTAAAACTCTGGGCTGAGGACATCCCGAAGACTACCTTCCAAACTCATTACAGACACTATGAGTTTTTGGTTATGTCTTTTAGTTTGACCAATGCCCCCAGCTGCTTGCACGAGCTTAATGAATAGAGTGTTTAAGTCCTTTCTGGATTCATTTTTTATTGTGTTTATTGATGATATACTCGTTTATTCTAAAAGTGAAGAAGAGCATGAAGCTCATTTACGTACTGTGTTAAAGTGGTTAAAGGAGAAGAAATTGTATGCTAGGTACTCTATGTGCGAATTCTGGCTTTCTTCGGTGTCCTTTTTGGAGCACATGGTTTCTAAAGAAGGGGTGATGGTGGACCTACAAAAGGTTTAGGCGGTAAAGAATTGGGATAGACCGATGAATGTAATAGAAATCCATAGTTTTATGGGGTTGGCCAGTTACTACTGCTGGTTTGTTAAAGGGTTTGTTTCTGTCACACCTCGAATCCCAATAAGGCGGACTGGTACCCGAAGCCGTTAAGGCCCGAGAGAACCAATCTTCACTCATGTACGTTCGTATGCATGTCACTCAAGAAATATCACTATCACTCATAGGTACAAGATACTAATGGCGGAAGTCATGGAAAACATATGCTATATATATATATGATACACATACATGAAACTTGGCCGTTAGGGCCACCACGTCAGAAGCATACATTGCTTACTTTCCTTCATTTGTCCTACAACGTCTACAAAGCCTCTACAGATACATAGACATAACCAACCTATAGTCCGGACACATCCCCACTTTATACAACATCAAAACAAATACACATAATGACTCGGAAAGCGCCGAACCAACTGGAGCTCACCATTGATCCGCAAATGACCCACAACCTATGGTGGAGGTCTACTAGCACCTGTTCCTGCAACTAGTAAAATAATTCCCCCAAGGTACGTCAGTACGAAGAATGTACTGAGTATGTAAGGCCATATGAAACTGCATCATACATAAAAAACTTCAATGAAAGCAATTCTAAGAGAATAGTCAATATGGATAAACCATCGTTCTTTATGTTTGGAACCATGTACTTTACATTAATTACTTTCTTTGCTTCTATTATTCATTCATCATCACTTGTGCTATGTCGTACCCAGTGTCACACCCCGAATCCCATTCAGGACGGACTGTCACCCGAAGCCGATGAGGCCCGAGAGAACCAATCTTTGCTCATGTCTATTCATATACATCTCACTCAATAAGCAGCACCATCACATAGAGGTATAAAATGTCAATAGCGAAAGTTATGGAAACATGTGATATATGCATATAAGAAACTTGGCCGTTAGAGCCATCGAGTCAACGTGGACATCCATCTCTTACATTCCTCATCCCACATATGTCTACAAAGCCTCTACAGATACATATACATAGCCAAGCTATAGTCGGGACAAGTCCCCGCTTTATACAGCATTTACAATACCAAAATCAGTGTACACTATGACTCGAAAAGCCCCGAACCAACTGGAGCTCACCAAAAATCTGCAAATGACCCGTACTCTACCGTGGAGGTCTACTAGTACCTGTTCCTACAGCAAGTAAGGTAAATCCCCCCCAAGGGGGTGAGTATGAAGAATGTACTGAGTATATAAGTCCATATAAAACTGTATGATACATAAATACTTCAATGAACTCAAATACAAATGAATAATCAGTATGGATAAGTCACCCTTCTGTACTTTGGAAACCATGTGTATTGCTTTCATTACTTTCTTTGCTTCTTTACTTCTTTGCTTGCTCATCATCACTTGTGTCACTATATACCCGGGCCCCAACTGATCAGTGGGTCTTTACATAACATAACGTTATGTTGGGATCGACTCGAGCTAGGCTTATTACTCTAGAGCTGCCACCCATAAATCAAAGTATTGGGTTCGACTCAAGCTAGGTTATTACCTCTAGAGCTGCCAACCATCAATCAACTTATCAGGTTCGGCTCGAGCTAGGTTTTTACCTCTAGAGCTACCCCCTGTCAGGATCGGTCCGAGCTAGGCTTATGCCTCTAGTACTGCCCCCTGATCCAATAATCTTGGGATCGGATTGAGCTAGGTATTTCACCCCAAAGCTACCACCCATACTCAATCATTAACCACATATATGCATTACTTTGTTCTTTACTTTTGAGATTGATACCTTTACTTGTGAGAGATTGGTACATTCACTTGTGAGAGATTGTTACATTAACTTAATATAATTTTATTGGAACAATAGTCAATAAATAAGAGACATGGTATAAACACTTATTGGAACTTTGGAACATAACATTATTGGAACCATGGGACCATTGGAACATTAGTCAATGAAAATGAGACATGTGAATCACAATTGATCAATCAGTAGGAAACATGTGATAATAACAATTGGTAACCGGATATAGGATACCTTAGGACATTTCGAAATGGGACAAATAATATGTCAATGTGACTACTATATGCTGCAGAAGGATATGGATAGAGTAACCTTATATACCTTGTCTTCCCAATATGAATATACAATACAATATGTGAGTACAACAATTCCGCGCCTTTCTTACGTTTCACTCTACATCAAAAGTACATAACGGAACCAACATTAACCACAAGCTACATTCCAAGTGTATAAGACGACCATGAGTTACATGATTGCCCTATAACATTATTTCACCCTTTATAATACCATTCATGGTCTTTTCATACCAACAATACCATAACATTCTATACATTGACCAAAACATCATAAACCAATAGCTTTTCACACCAAGTTCCTCCTTTACATGTTCTCATTAACACCACATCACAATGAATCCATCAAATCACTCCAATACATTTTATACCAAAATTTCACAATTTACTCATAGAGAAAAATAACAAGTTATGGACATAACCACACCATACATGTTGAGGTATCATCCACACCATTCACTTTCATCAAAACATCAAGCCCTTTTTCAAGTTTAATTCACAAGAATGCACATCTTTTAGCAAAAAGCCAAAGTGCACTATTCAACAACTTGCCAAAATAACCACCATGATATACATAACCTCTCATGTACATAATATATTAATTCATAAGAATAAACACTTACCCAAGCTTGAGAAATGATGATCTTGCCCAAGAGATGGCTTAGGGTTTGAAGTGAAGAGAAAATATCTCTTTTTGGCTTCTTGAAAACGTCTAGAAATACATGTGCCTTCTTATGAATAAAAACTGATTTCCTTGCCCTTTTATAGCCCCTTTAACTCATCCTTAGCCATTTAGATCAAGAATTGACTTGTCAAAGAAAGAATATGTCATTTGACCCATTGGGTCATGTCTTTTAATTCATTTTGGGCCTTCCTTTGAGCCCATTAACACATATTATCTTAGCCCACAAAAATCAATGTGTAATCCATCATATATCTCATGTTTAATTAATTCCATAATTGTCACGACAATATTCACTTACGAGATTCCCGATCGTAGCCTCAATCGTAAATATAGAAATTCTAGTCGCTCATGGCTTATTTGAACTTAATTTGTTAAAATTTGTTAAAATACTTGTGATGAAGAATTAACCCCAACTCGGATGCTAAACGCGCTTAAGAATAGTCCTACTATGATGGATTAATAATTCCATGACTCAAAGGTCTTATATACATCATAATAGTCGAAGAAATATTTTGGCAAAAACCACCCCGGCACACCGCTTGGCGCGACCCTTTGCTGCCTGTGGAAACAAAAATTTGGGCCAGAGCAGCCTGGCACGCCCTCTGCAGCGCCCCATGCCAAATTTTTAATTTTGACTTTTCTTTGCGGATTTGGTTGGATCTTTCAAGTCCCAACCTTTTGCTTACCTCTTATATTTAAGATTCTTTTCTTGGATGTCCCTTAAACCTCAATTTTTCACCCTACAAATGCTCCACAAAGTCACAAACACCACCAACTACAAAGGTCTAATCACATTTTCTAGCACAATATCAAATGTTCCATCGATGACAATGAAAAATACATATTTATTGCTCTTGAACATAGCGTAAACATGGCTCAAGGTTATCAAGTAGGGTCGGGAAGGTACGGGGTGTTACATTTTTCCCCCCTTAGGAACATTCGTCCTCGAATGTTAGTAACATTGTCTCATTGTAACAACTTAAGTCGAAGTAGATCCTGTTGGGTTCGAAATCAAGAGGGCGTCATGCGGAAGCATATAGTTTGCAAACCATAGAGACGATAATTCATACGACAAAAAAACTATAGTAAAAAACATATTATTTGATATGATTGGCCAACAAGTCTACATATTGTAAACTAAATCAAAAAGCTTAAAATCTATTGGGAGCAAATCTCCCCCTGAACAAAATTCTTTTAACGACTACATTGTGGATGTTATTGTATTATTGTATGAGAAGAGGGGTCTTCTATTTATAGAGGTCCAAAACCTTTCCTACAATAAAGAGGTTAGCCAAATATGGAAGAGTTTTATATTTTCCTTTTAAGAAAAGTAAAAGTAATTATGGTATTACTTTTATTTTCCTTCAATAGAAAATTAATAATCAAATTTGGTAAGAAAATCAGGGCAAAAATCCTAACAAATCTCCACTGTTTAGCTGGATTTTCTTGGCAAAACTTGATCCGCCTTCTTCACTTGCATATATGACCTTTGTTCTTCATATAATCTTCATCATTGCTGCTTGCCATGGTTAAAAATAAAGTTTAAAATATCATGGTTAAAAATAGGTTGAAAATTAATATTTTATTTTTATTTTTAAAGATGCAGCAATAGGAATGTTGAAAATATGGTTGAAACTTGTTCTCCACATGTAGTTAGATAAAAATCTTCATTATCATCAAATTGGTTGCAGCTTGATTTGAAACCGCTTTGAACCTGTTTTTAATCTCGTTTCACCAAACCATTGGACCTTTGAACCGTCGGCTCTGATACCACTTGTTGGGTTCGAAATCGAGAGAGCGTCATGCGGAAGCATATAGTTTGCAAACCATAGAGATGATAATTCAGACGACAAAAAAACTATAACAAAAAACATATTATTTGATATGATTGGCCAACAAGCCTACATATTGTAAACTAAATCAAAAAGCTTAAAATCTATTGGGAGCAAATCTCCCCCTGAACAAAATTCTTTTAACGACTACATTGTGGATGTTATTGTATTATTGTATGAGAAGAGGGGTCTTCTATTAATAGAGGTCCAAAACCTTTCCTACAATAAAGAGGTTAGCCAAATATGGAAGAGTTTTATATTTTCCTTTTAAAAAAATTAAAAGAAATTATGGTATTACTTTTATTTTTCTTCAATAGAAAATTAATACTCAAATTTGGTAAGAAAATCAGGGCAAAAACCCTAACAGATCCTTCACACTATCATATACACACATACTACTTGTAAAAACTTACTTATTATGACTCCAACTCCGTATCTTGAACTTTTTCTTCCGTGCACAATAATTAAGATTAATTTAGATTTCTTTCCTTTGTGATTTATTCTACGTGCTAATTTCTCCAATAGTGCCTTTACATAAGCTACTTCTTTATTTCTCATTGCTTTTGCTTGTCGATCTAGAATAGTAAGCAGTACCTCTTCCCATGTGAGATCTTCTGTAACTTATATATCACCACTGGGAGCAATACGAGATAATCTCCTATACACTTTCAAAGCAGTGAATATGAAATACTGAATGAACTGTGAAGAGTTCTTGGACTAGTGCTAATAGATATGCAATTTGCCCAAATCATTGGACTATTTCCATTTCTTTCTGAATCCCATTATTTTTCTTCATTGGGGACACTTTCAAAAATACCTAATCACCTATGGCACATTTTAATTCCCTTCTTCTAATATCGGCATATGATTTATATCGACTTTGGGCCATTTGTAGCTGCTGTTATATCACCTTCACCCTTTCTATGGCTTGATGAACAAAACCTGACCCGAGCAAGGCAAATTTCATCAGCTGTAACCCATCCAATTGAAGATCTATATTTTCTTTCACATAAAGCTTCGTAAGGTTCCTTTTGATACTTTTATTGTAAGCAATTTCAATAAACGATAGATGTTCATCCCAACTACCTTTAAAGTCAAATGTACAAACTCGTGGCATATCTTCAAATGTTCATATAATACGTTTTGTTTGTCCATCCATCTGAGGATGGCAAGCCGTACTTACATCCACCCTGTGTACCCATGCTTTACTGAAAATACTCCCAATACTGTGCAATAAAGTGAGCTCTCCTGTTTGATATAATAGGGAATGAAATCCCATGTAATCGTACTATCTCTGTTACACACAACTTTGCATAATGTTCAGCTATATTGATGGTCCTAACTGGTAGGAAATACGCTGACTCGGTAAGCCTGTCAACTATTACCTATATGGAATCAACCTTCGCAGTGTACGAGGCAACCCTGTGGTTAAATCCATGTAATTCATGTTCCACTTCCAAACTGGAAGGGTAATACATTGCATAAAACATATAGATTTCTGATGTCATACTGTTAATTCTGATGTCATACTGTTAATCAGTGACCGCTTGGACATTGAGCTACAAGTTCTACAATGTGCTTTTCAAGTAACCTTACCAAGACATCTCTGCTAAACCATGGTATATTTTGGTTGCTTCCGAATGAATAAAATACCGTGAATGATGTTCTTCTGTCATAATTCATTTCCTTAACTCGTCTATACCCAGTACACACAATCTACATTGGCGTTAAAGTACTCCCCCTTGTGTTTGCTCGAATACCTTCGTCGAACTTCGCTGTACATTTTTTTTTTCAATTGAACTAAAAATATGACTTACATATTGCTTTTCCTTTATCTCATATATCGATGAAAATTCTGCCACATTTGACACTATAATTCTTTCACTTGAAGTTTTATACAAGTAGTGGTGCCATCTGTTACAATCAATTACCACAACTGTTAACACAAAATCATATGTGGGATAATTTCTCTTATGTGGACGCAATTGTCTTAAGGCATACGCTCTGACACTGTCGTGCTACATTAATACACATCCTAAACCAACTTCTAAAACATCACAATATACTGCATACTCTTCTGTGCCTTCGGAAAGTGCTAATACAGATGTAGAAGGCAATCTATCGTTCAACTCTTGGAAACTTTTTTTTTCATATGCATCATTTCGCTGAGACTCGGTTACTTTGTGTGTTATTAATGGTGCTAACATGGAAGGAGGCCTTTATAATAAATCTTCTGTCATAACCGGTCAACCCAAGAAAGTTACGAATTTTCGTAGGTGTCGTAAGCCTTGGCCACTTCTTTTGTGTATATTAATCCTTATTCCTTCATTCTATACAATGTGTCCTAAGGACGATACGGATTGTGACCAAACTTGTATTTAAAGAACTTGCATATATCTTACGGTCACGAAGAATCCATAACACCTATCACAAGTGATTAGCATGGTCCTTTTGTGATCTTGAGTAATCTCGTATAGCATCTAAAAAATTATCACGAATACGCTTAGCGATGGCTTAAACACCCTAATTATCAAACCCATCAACGCAGCTGGTGCATTTGTTAGCCCAAATGGCATAACTACGAATTCATAACAACCATACCTCTATTTTGGGTATCTTTATTTTCTCTGACCTTTACTTTATGATCTCCTGACCTTAAGCCAATCTTTAGGAAGAATTTGGAACCCTATAACCGATCAAATAAGTCATCAACTCCATGGAGAAGACATGTATTCTTCATTGGCACCTTATTCGGTTGCCGATAGTAAACACTGATGCACCCCCAGGGGTCGTACTAGGTCTTATGAATCCCTTTTTCATCATGTCTTTTAATATCTCATTTCATTCCCGTAACTTTACCAGGTATGAAGAAATAAAAATAGGCCGAGTACCTAACATCACATTACTACCAGCTTATATATCGAGGAATTCATTTACCACCAGAAGTAATTGAAGAGTTGGTGGATTCACATCAGTATGTTTCACTCTTACTAAGTGACATATATATCCCTTAGAGTATCCTTTTCTTTGCTTTAAGATGGGGAATAAATTTTCCTCCTGGTGCCCCCACATTTCCCTGGCCATTCAAAATCATTCTTTTGGGGAAAACAACAATATAACTTCTTAGTTCGGCAATCTACTATGGCACAATCCCTTTATAACATCAAAATTCCACTATTTCCAGCTCAATGAGACCAACCAGTGTCTCATGACCATAAACAATTATTATGCACCTATGATATACTCTTTTAACTACAATAGATTCACCATCTGATGTATAGACTTCATGTGACATAACTAGTAATTCTGGTGTTCTTTTGAATTTTCAGCAATTAATGAAATATCATATGCTCTATGAGTCAATCAATACGTATACGGTACCTATAGCTATATCAGTAGAAGCCTCATTTTGTGGCCCGATATACCACACCAATAACAAACATTCGACCCCCCCAACCGACATTCACCTAAATAATAACTTCCGTAGCACTAACACGACTGACGAGGAGACTTTGGTTGGTTCCTACTTTCTACGTTCTTATGCTTGATACCCCATTGCTCGTGAATCCTGAATCTCACTTCTTTGCCCAAACTGATATGAACTGTCCCATAGGTCTAGCCCTCTTTGACGACCCTTCTTCAAATATTTGTGTCCTTTTTCGTTGCCTCTGATCCTCCATTATCTGTGCAAAAAGCCTGTATTCTGCCTATATCCATATCTCTTTGTAAGGCCACAATAGTACAATCCATCTATCCACATACCGATGCACTCTATCGGTCATCATAGCTACCATATTTGGAGCATACCTAACCAAAGAATTAAACCGAGGATTGTACTTTCTGACACTCATAGTTCTTTGGCAAGGATTTAGCAATTGGTCCGCATGAGCTTTTCGGACCTCATATGGGAGGTAATGGTCAAGGAATGCCGTTTTAAATTCCTCCCAACTAGCTGGAAGTATATCAATACACCGGTCACATGCATAACATCTAGAGCCCTTTTGATTTGGTCTATAAAGTCTTGTGGGTCTTTATTCAGATCCGATCCTACACGATGAACGTGGGAGGGTTTAATTTCAACAAAAATCCTATTTTCAACGACTAGCTGCCCTAGCCGTACCCTCATCACTCGTCATTGGGCCAGCTCGCCCGTGACATTGTACAACAACTATCTGAGTCAACATATGCACTACATTTCTTTAATCCTGTTCAGTGGCATTTATAGGTGGTTCTGTGGGTACTTCTCTACCTCTTGGCTAAGAGAAACCCGTATTCCAAATTCCATGTCAGCCCCACCTTAACCAACTTGGTCAGGTGGTGATTTATTCATTTCTTTTTCAGCAGACATATGAACATGCTTACCTTTTCCCTTATCTTGTCTGATAATCAGCATTTGACTATGCAAAAGAAAACCAGTGTCAATGCGTACAAATGCGTCCACTTATAATTTTGGCTCTATTGCACGATCTAGGAATGAAGAATACAAACAACTCCTAAATTCCCATAGCCTCCTACTTATAAATGTGGCGCGTAACACATCCATAAGCAAGACACTACTCAAACATGGCTTTGTAGACACTCTTAGGATGACCTGCTCTGATACCACTTTTGTCACACCCCAAATCCCATTCGGGATGGATTGGCACCCGAAGCCGATGAGGCCCGAGAGAACCAATCTTTGCTCATGTCTATTCATATACATCTCACTCAATAAGCAGCACCATTACATAGAGGTATAAAATGTCAATAGCGAAAGTTATGGAAAAATGTGATATATGCATATAAGAAACTTGGCCATTAGAGCCATCGAGTCAACGTGGACATCCATCTCTTACATTCCTCATCCCACATATGTCTACAAAGCCTCTACAGATACATATACATAGCCAAGCTAGAGTCGGGACAAGTCCCCGCTTTATACAGAATTTACAATACCAAAATCAGTGTACACTATGATTCAAAAAGCACCGAACCAACTGGAGCTTACCAAAAATCTGCAAATGACCCGCATTCTACCGTGGAGGTCTACTAGTACCTGTGCCTGCAACAAGTAAGGTAAATCTGCCCTAAGGGGGTGAGTATGAAGAATGTACTGAGAATGTAAGGCCATATAAAACTGTATGATACATAAATACTTCAATGAACTCAAATACAAATGAATAATCAGTATGGATAAGTCACCCTTCTGTACTTTGGAAACCATGCGTATTGCTTTCATTACTTTCTTAGCTTCTTTACTTCTTTGCTTGCTCATCATCACTTGTGTCACTATGTACCCAGGCCCCGACTGATCAGTGGGTCTTTATATAACATAACGTTATGTTGGGATCGGCTCGAGCTAGGCTTATGCCTCTAGAGCTACCACCCATAAATCAAAGCATCGGGTTTGGCTCGAGCTAGGTTATTACCTCTAGAGCTGCCACCCATCAATCAACTTATCAGGTTCAGCTCGAGCTAGGTTTTTACCTCTAGAGCTACCCCCTGCCAGGATCGGTCCGAGCTAGGCTTATGCCTCTAGGACTTCCCCCTGATCCAATAATCTCGGGACCGGCTTGAGCTAGGCATTTCACCCCCAAAGCTACCACCCATACTCAATCATTAACCACATATATGCATTACTTTGTTCTTTACTTTTGAGATTGATACCTTTACTTGTGAGAGATTTGTACATTCAGTTGTGAGAGATTGTTACATTCACTTAATATAATTTTATTGGAACAATAGTCAATAAATAAGAGACATGTGTATAAACACTTATTGGAACTTTGGAACATAACATTAATGGAACCATGGGACCTTTGGAACATTAGTCAATGAGCATGAGACATATGAATTACAATTGATCAATGAGTAGGAAACATGTGATAATAACAATTGGTAACCGAATATAGTATACCTTAGGATATTTCGGAATGGGACAAATAATATGTCAATGTGACTATTATATGCTGCAGAAGTATACATATAGAATAACCTTACATACCTTGTCTTCCCAATATGAATATACAATCCAATATGTGAGTACAACAATTCCACTCCTTCCTTACGTTTCACTCTACATCACAAGTACATAACGGAACCAACATTAACCACAAGCTAAATTGCAAGTGTATAAGACGACCATGAGTTACATGATTGCCCTATAACATTATTTCACCCTTTATAATACCATTCATGGTCTTTTCATACCAACAATACCATAACATTCTATACATTGACCAAAACATCATAAACCAATAGCTTTTCACACCAAGTTCCTCCTTTACATGTTCTCATTAACACCACATCACAATGAATCCATCAAATCACTCCAATACATTTTATACCAAAATTTCACAATTTACTCATAGAGAAAAATAACAAGTTATGGACATAACCACACCATACATGTTGAGGTATCATCCACACCATTCACTTTCATCAAAACATCAAGCCCTTTTTCAAGTTTAATTCACAAGAATGCACATCTTTTAGCAAAAAGCCAAAGTGCACTATTCAACAACTTGCCAAAATAACCACCATGATATATATAACCTCTCATGTACATAATATATTAATTCATAAGAATAAACACTTACCCAAGCTTGAGAAATGATGATCTTGCCCAAGAGATGACTTAGGGTTTGAAGTGAAGAGAAAATATCTCTTTTTGGCTTCTTGAAAACGTCTAGAAATACATGTGCCTTCTTATGAATAAAAACTGATTTCCTTGCCCTTTTATAGCCCCTTTAACTCATCCTTAGCCATTTAGATCAAGAATTGACTTGTCAAAGAAAGAATATGTCATTTGACCCATTGGGTCATGTCTTTTAATTCATTTTGGGCCTTCCTTTGAGCCCATTAACACATATTATCTTAGCCCACAAAAATCAATGTGTAATCCATCATATATCTTATGTTTAATTAATTCCATAATTGTCACGACAATATTCACTTACGAGATTCCCGATCGTAGCCTCAATCGCAAAAATAGAAATTCTAGTCGCTCATGGCTTATTTGAACTTAATTTGTTAAAATTTGTTAAAATACTTGTGATGAAGAATTAACCCCAACTCGGATGCTAAACGCGCTTAAGAATAGTCCTACTATGATGGATTAATAATTCCATGACTCAAAGGTCTTATATACATCATAATAGTCGAAGAAATATTTTGGCTAAAACCACCCCGGCACACCGCTTAGCGCGACCCTTTGCTGCCTGTGGAAACAAAAATTTGGGCCAGAGCAGCCTGGCACGCCCTCTGCAGCGCCCCATGCCAAATTTTTAATTTTGACTTTTCTTTGCAGATTTGGTTGGATCTTTCAAGTCCCAACCTTTTGCTTACCTCTTATATTTAAGATTCTTTTCTTGGATGTCCCTTAAACCTCAATTTTGCACCCCACAAATGCTCCACAAAGTCACAAACACCACCCACTACAAAGGTCTAATCACATTTTCTAGCACAATATCAAATGTTCCGTCGATGACAATGCAAAATACATACTTATTGCTCTCGAACTTAGGGTAAACATGGCTCAAGGTTATCAAGTAGGGTTGGGAAGTTACGGGGTGTTACACCCGGGCCCCAAGTAATCAGTGGGTCTTTACATAACATAACGTTATGTTGGGATCAGCCCGAGCTAGGCTTATGCCTCTAGAGCTACCACCCATAAATCAATATATCGGGTTTGACTCGAGCTAGGTTCTTACCTCTAGATCTGCCACCCATAAACTATTATATCACGTTCGGCTCAAGCTAGGTTCTTACCTCTAGAGTTGCCCCTTGTCAGGTTTGGCCTGAGCTAGTCTTATGCCTCTAGAGCTGCCCCCTGATCCAATAATCTCGGGATCGGCTCGAGCTAGGCTTATACCTCTAGAGCTTCCACCCGTACTCTTACAACTAACAACTATGTATTACTTCATTTCTTTACTTTTGAGAGATTGATACGTTGATAGTCATAACATTATTGGAACTTTGGAATCGTAACATTATTGGACCTTTGGAACCATGTCCACCATTATGTGACACATGAATAACAATTGATGAATGAATAAGGAACATGTGATTAACAATAGATGACAACCTGCTCTGAGATACTTTAGAACATTCGGAATGAAACAAGTACAATGACAATGTGAACACTATGTGATGTAGAAGGATACGAAAAAAGTAACCTTACATACCTTATCTTTCCCAATATGAATATACAGTCCTATATGTGAATACAATAATCCAGCTCCTTCCTTACGTGTTACTCTACAACACAAGTACATCACGAAGCTCATGTTAAATACTAACTACATTACAAGTGCATAAGACGACAATGAATTACGTGACTGCCATATAACGTCATTTCTCCCTCTTACAATACCATTTATTGCATCACCATACCAACAATACCATAACATTCCACACATTGACCAAGACATCATAAACCAATAACATTTCACACCAAGTTTATCCTTTACACTTTCTCATTAATACTACGTCATAATTACTCCATAAAGTCATCTCAATACCTTTCACAATAACACATAAACAACAATCCATAATTGATACCATTCAAAATACCTCTGGGATACTTCTTTAAAGTCATTCAAAAGGTACCATAAGTTGATAATTGCATCCAACAAGGGTATAGGGGTTTCGGGGGATCATAGAGAGACAAAAACATGGAAAACGGGTTCCTGGACTAACCTGGGAGGCCACCTGAGCCCGCAGGTGGTTGAGGTGGGTCTGTAGGTGACCATTGGCCTGGTCCAGGGTCACCTGTGTTGGCATCTGCGCCCGCAGGTTCCCCACCCGCGCCCGCAGGTTCCCCACCCGCGAGGGCGGATGACCGTTTCGATTTTCGGGGGTCATTTTAGGGTCCTTTTTCACAATGAATGGTCCATGATCATAACTAAGCTTATCTTAACATATTTTAGATCATCTTAGATGCCAACGAACAGCCATGGTTTCACAACGCACATAAACATCACCAACATGATTTATACACCATCTTAAGCATATAATATATTAAACCAGAAGAGTAAACACTTACCAAGACTTGCAAAGAGGTGATCTTGTCCGAAAAGATGATTGCCTTAGGGTTTGGAAGAGAAGAGAAAATATCTCTTTTGTGGAAAATTCTAGAACTTGGCAAGTGTAATGAAATGAATAAAAATCATATTTTGGTGCCTTTTATAGCCCCTTAATGGTCATCCTTAGGTCAATAATTGATGTGTTGATTTGGTCAAAAGAAGAATGGATCATTTCCTTCTTGTTGGGCCATGTCTTTTACCTAATTTTGGGCCTTAAATTGAGCCTATTTGTACAAGGTTTTTTTAGCCCAATAACTTCCATGAATAATAAACCATCTATCACAACTTAAATAATTTCATGAACATTAGGGTAGTTGTGTGATCTCAGAAATGTACGGGGTGTTACAATTTCCATTGTTTTGCACCTGACCCATTTGACTCAAAAAGAAGTTCCCTTTGAATGGGATGACAAGTGTGAGGAGAGCTTTCAAAAGCTCAAAATTGTATTGACTTCGGCCCCAGTACTAACCTTACCTATCGAGGGTAAGAATTTTATTGTATTTTGTGATGCCTCATATTTGGGTTTAAGTGTTTTGTTGATATAGGAACAGAATGTGATTGCTTATGTTTTGAGACAACTAAAGCCCTATGAGAAAAATTACCCCGCACATGACTTAGAATTGGCATCCATGGTGTTTGCTTTAAAAATTTTGAGGCACTACCTCTACGGGGTGAAGAGACCACCATAGCTAGAGTTGATTAAAGATTATGGCATCTTAATTCTGTATCACCCAGGTAAGGCCAATATGGTGGCGGATGCACTAAGATGAAAACCAGTGAGCATGGGAAGTATAGCATTTCTGGAGGTGTCCAGGCGCCTATTGGCGAGAGAGGTACAGTCTTTATCTAATGATTTTTTGAGATTACAACAAACTAGCGAAGGGAGGTGTTGGCATACGTGGATGCTAGGTCCACATTCTATGATCAAATTAGGACCAGACAGCTTAAAGATAAGAAATTGAACAACCTCAGAGAGAAGGTGCTATAAGGGGAGGCGAGGCCATTCTTGATTATGAAGGGGCTTTAAGAATCTGAGGTCGGTTGTGTGTCCCTCGGGTGGGTAATTTGATTCCCACCATTCTGGCAGAGGCTGCTTATAATTCCATGTACTCCATACATTCGGGTGCCAAGAAGATGTATTGAGACTTGAAGCATTACTATTGGTGGCGAAGGATAAAGCGTGACATTATAGATTTTGTGGTTAAATGTCAAAACTACCATTAAATCAAATAGTAACATCAGAAGCCTTGTGGTACTTTTCAGCAGATGCCTATTTTGGAGTGGAAGTGGAAACGTATAATGCTGGAAATTGTGGTTGGTCTTCCAAAAACCTTGAGAAAATGTTACTCCATTTGGGTTATTGTTGTCCAATTGACTGAGTTAGCTTATTTCATTCTGGTAAGGGTTGATTATAATGCAGCTAAGTTGGCCAAAATCTATGTGAAGGAGATTGTAAGGCTGCATGGTGTACCTATTTCAATTGTGTATTAAAGGGCTACCCAATTTACTTCCAATTTTTGGGAGAGGTTTAAGTCTGAGTTGGGTTCAAGATTGGACTTGAGCACAACTTTCCACCCACAGACAGACGGTCAATCTGAACAGACTATCCAAGTGCTTGAGGATATGCTCCGAGCTTGCGTTATGGACTTCGGGGTTCAATAGGATGAATACCTACCATTGAGTGAGTTTGCTTACAACAATAGCTACCACTCTAGTATTGACATGGCTCCTTTTGAGGCCTCATATGGTAGACGATATAGGTCCCCAATTGGGTGGTTGATGCATTTGAAGTGAGACCTTGTGACACTAATATGCTCAAGGACTCTATGGAAAAAAGTAAAATTCATACATGAGAAACTCAGAGCGGCTCAAAGTCGACAGAACAAGTATACAGATAAAAACATAAGAGACATAAAATTTTAGAAGGGGGAGAATGTACTTTTGAAAGTTTCACCCATGAAAGGTGTGATGCAATTCGACAAGAAGGGCAAGTTGAGCCCAAGGTACATAGGACCTTTTGAGGTGTTGAAGGAAGTAGGACAATATCATACAGGCTAGATTTACCCCCTATTATGGACGGGGTTCAAACCATATTCCATATGTCTATGTTGAAGAAATATCATAGAGATGGTGACTACATTATTCGTTGGGACCCTGAATTGTTTAGCAAGGCACTAGCCTATGAAGAAGAATCGATTGTTATTCTAGCCAGGGATGTGAGGAAGTTAAAGACTTGAGTTATCCCTTGCGTGGAGGTTTAGTAGAGGAACCGTTCCATTGAGGAAGCTACATGGGAAACAGAAGCGGACATGCGCAAGTGATATCCGTACTTATTCATTGACTTAGGTACGCTCTATCCAGCGGTTATGTCTTTTTTGGGCCAATTTTCTTTCGGGGACAAACGAGTGGTAAATTGATATCTAATGTAATGATCTAAAATGTCGTTACACTGAATTAAGACGTAAAAATGGTACCTAGACTGTTATTAGCTAAATTTTGAGAAATTCTGGGCTAGTCTAGTTTTGGCTCAAGTTTTAGGGTGTGGTAGATGAGTGAAATCTAGTATTGATATGATTGGTAATAATTGGGTTTGATGTGATAGTTGGATAGTCAACGAGCATAGAAAGTTGTAGCAACTTTTAAAACCTGAAATAGAGTTATAGAACTCCGGTTATGGCGTTTATGTTGGAGGGGTTGGTTCACATTGTTGAAATTCGTGGTGTGTTCTATGAAATGAGGAAAACTGAAGAGAGGTCTTGAGTTTCTGCCTTGGACCGCTGCAGCAAAAAAAGTAACCGTTGCAGCGGTACCATTGTGGTGGTAACTAAAACCGTAGTGATGACCTTCATGAAAAGGGATGAGAACCGTTACAGTGGAACTTTAATTGCTGCAATGGTAATGAACAGTAATTTTCAATTTTAGAAACCCAAAAAATGTTTTCTTTCCCCACTTTTCAAAAAATACAATTAGTCTCTGGGAAAGGGAATTTTCAGTGGAAATTCAAAGTTGTTCATCTTTGGAGGTAAATAATTACGTTCTAGACTTGAAATTACCTTGTTTAACCTTAGAAAATCACTAGAAATAGATTAGTGATGGGTTTTGGAGCTTAACCCTAGTTTATGGAAATTGGTGAAAAATAATGGGAATATTTACAAATTCGGTAAATTATGATCCTAGGGTGTTAGAAAACAGTAATGGGACTAGGATTATGACTGAATATGCTAATTTGAGTAGTGTTCATGATGTTTAAATGATAAGAAAATCCTAAGATTATAAAATAGGGTAAATTTATGACTAAAATCAGTGATTTGTGATCCCTAGTAGTTGAAAAGGGATTAATTATTGAAATGTGTGTATATTTTGTGATTGTATAGATCAAGAACGAATTGAACTAGAATGAAAGGGGAAAAGTGTGGCTTAAAGGTGACTTTGAGAAAAGGAGTTGAGGTAGGCTATAGTTTTGCGTAGCACTTAGACTTTCTCTGCTCTATGCTTGTTTGTGATTTAAACATTTGTGATTATCTTTAAGCATGATTTGTGATTTGATGAATGCATTTCATTTTCATTGTATTGTGATGAGGTGTTGAGATAATGGATCGGGTATCGCACCAGTACAATATGATATATTATGATAATGGGTTGGGTACCACTTTAGTATAATTTGATATGTTACGATAATGGATTAGGTACCACGTCGATAAATTATGATATTGATGAGGAGGATGAGAAGGGTAAGATATGATGCGTACATCTTGCATACATGAATTCTTTTATATGCATTTAGTGTTATTTGATGAATATACGTGATGGTGAATGGTTGATGAAAATGATTAAGTATGAAAGCTTGTACTCGTGAACTTGTGAGTGTAATTATATGGTGATCCATGATGTGTTGTTTCATCGATGTCATTGATTATGAATCTTGTTATGATCACTTTCATACTTGTTTGACTTTCTTACTTGTACATTGTTAAGTTAGTTGACCTATGTTGCTTATTAGTACTTGTTAATGTACTGATGCTACTTGTACTCTTTTTTTTGTTGAGTCCAGAACATCTTCCAGTGGTTGACATGCAACCTCGGCTATAGATAGTGATTCAGTTCTAATTTCGAGGGTGAGCACTATGTTCGAGCAACCTTTAGATCCTCTATGATGTTATGTCCTTGTTTTTGGAACCAAGACAATTACTCTTGATTATGTTTTAGGATGTTGCTAGATGTTTTTTATACTTAGTTGTTCTTTTTATTAGATGTTCTTATACGATGACTTCAAGTCCCGGAGATTGTAATAATAGAGGTTTCTGCATTATATCTATTTATGGATGATTATTTTAGTGACTAAGATGTTTAATTAAATGATAACCCTTTTTAAATTGATTTAATACTTGGAAAATTGAATAATGTGAATGAGAGAGTAACATTCAAGTGAGCAAGGTGAGATTAGTATGGTTCTCCCTCAATAAGTTAGGGTGGGTACCAATTATGATTGGTTGGGTCGTGAAATTAAGTGGATTGGTTATGTCGATAGGTGTGATTGGGCATTGTAGCAAAGTGTGATTATAAGGTATGTTCTGGATTATGTATAAATATTGTTCTCTTGTGTATATAGTTATATAGGTGATGTAAATTGTAGTGTCCCTTCTTGCAAAGTTGTTGATGCTATTAATGTTCTTGGTTGTTGAAAATTCTAATAGTAAATTATAGCATAATAAGGAGCAAGGGTTGTCACGAAAGAGGATTAATGAGAGAGAGAGAGAAGTGTAGAGTTGTTATAACAAGGTGAGTATGTAAGAGATACAGGTTAGGTTGATTCATGAAATTTTGTTAGTTAGTTATGCCTTAGGGGTAAATAAATATTGCCTAAATAAAGGAAAGACGGTAAGGTTGGAAGTTGAAGTAAGTTAAGTATGTTTAGTTATTAAGCATGTACGTTTGTCATGATCTCTTCTTGTTTGCTATATATTTTTATATGTTTCTAACACTAGTAGACCGATGATACCTATCAGTACATGTGATTTTACTGATACTACACTTACTATATCTCCATTTGGAGATATAGCCAGGTTGCAGGTCATTTAGAGTTTCTATAGGTACTACGGTGATTATTCTTCAGCAACTTTTGTCATCCTACTCATACATGGATGTTGTGTCTCGGTTCATTCTTCCAATTATTTAGTGCTCTTGTACGAGTTTAGAATAGGTTATGGGGAATTATGTAATTTAGTTCCATAATTTATTAACGTAGTAAGTGTGTTTTAAATAAAAAGTTTATTTAATTATTTATACTTGAGGCTATTTTAAATGTATTCCACATTGATTTAATGGTTGGGTGGTAATGGTTCTCTTATCTTATATAGGGTTGGGTAGGTTACTACACGATACGTGATTTGGGTCATGATAGTTTAGAGTATGAGATAGGGTTTCTCGAGTGGGCTAGAAATACTTCTATGATCTTTCCTATTGAGTATGAGATGGTTCATAGCTTTATTAGAGGATTAACTTTACCACTCTGTTTGGCATTAGAGCATTTGATAGCAACTGGGTCTACCTTTCTCTAGGTTGTTGATCACGAAAGAACTATAAAGTAGGCATGTGTTGAGACATATGGAGGTGGAGATAAGAGGCCTATGCCATCATTACGATTTCAGTGGTATTCCATTCGGAGACAGGGATCCTCACAGTAGAGGTCACCATCACTCTCATCCTATCAGGCCCATACAGGTAGTAGCTCAGATTATAGGTGGTCATAGTGGACAGAGTTTTGGTCAGGCATTATGGGGTTCACAGTCTAGGTCTTCAGGCCATGGAGGCCACTCTAGGTTAGCAAGTACATTGCATCAGAGAGTTTTTAGGGCATTTCATGATTGTGTGGAGGTTTTCCATTGGTCTAGAGAGTTCCCCAGGCATGAGTTGGTCAGCCAGTTAGGGTCAACACATTTTACTTGTAAGACTAGGGTTCCTAAGAGTTGTTTTATGTCCAGAGAGTGATCATTTATATAGGGAGTGTCCCTAGTGTGGGATTATTAAGTAGTCAGCACAGCTAGATCAATCTCCTAGAGATGTGGCATCTTTTATCTGAGGCGGTGCCTTGGGTACTCCAGGTGGTCGTAGCGATGCTCAGTTCAGGTTCAGATGCGATCAGTTATGTGCTTTTTCAGGTAGGACAGGGGTCGAGGCTTCAGGTATGGCTTTTATAGGTATGATTTTAATTTTTTTTCCTTTTGTTTTTGTGTTGTTTGATTTGGGGTTTTCATACCCATACGTGTCTGCTTACTTTATTATTTATTATATGTTATTGTGAGATCTTTATATGGGTTATCCGTGTATAACTACCCACATAAATGTTTTTTTAGTAGTGGATTGGTCATTTGTTGTTTCTGCCTTGGGGTATAGCGCATGAGTAAATGTCATTAGTATAGATTTGGTGTAATCATAGAATTTGACTGGTTATTTTATTTCTATGGAATTTATATTATATTTTGTTATTACCTTACTCGATTGATCCTTGTATGTAGGTGGTTTGTATAGCACTGCCAAGTTAGTATCTCCTTATCTTTCAGTCGTGGGTAGTCTTGCCCAGTTTAGATTGCTCTTTAGAGTGTGATTGGCACCCCTCGAATTCTGAGGTGAGAGATCGATAGTCGGTTGTCGTTCATTCATGGAATAGATGGATGGTAGCGAGAAAGCATTTTTGTCTTACTTGATTGCATTCTGGTACTCGTGCTGATATTCTTTTACTCCAGTCCTTTCCTAAGGTTGGTAAGTTATCGATATTTGTTTTTGCGATTTGCTTAGTGTTTAGCATAATCATGATTATGATTCTGGTGGTGATGATTGAGTTGGATACTTAATTTATTCTACTATATCATGCCGGATGGTTTGAGTTGAGATTGCAAAGTTATAAAGGGTAGTTTAAGGATTTTTCTGATTATGGTGTTACTTGGTCGGGTGTATCTCAGTGGGATGTTTCCATTGGGTTCAATAGAGTTATGGTTTCGTGTACTTGTGCTTTGCCTATCGACTGTATAGAGAGAGTATTTGATGCTCTATATTAGGGATTGATTCGACAAGCTTCAAAATACAGCCTTATTTTTCTGAGTTTTCTTGAGGTCAAACTACTATTAGTACCCCCCCCTTCAGTCAACGCAAGTTCTTGACTGTGTTCTTGGTTTTACTAGCACCCCGTAGCAGGTATGGATCAGATGAATAATGTGATCAGGCCTTGATTAGACTTATCTATAATAGTATTCATCGACGACACTTTATCCCTAGCCTTGCTAGGATCAACAAGTATATGTTAAGTTTTTGCGTGTGAGATTAGCTTGGTGGAAGGATCTTTCCTTTGGTAGTATGGTTGACCAAATTAATTCAAAGACATCCATCTCCAATGGTTTGACTAGTATGACATGAGACTTCTAGGGTTCAAGGCCTTATTGACTTCTGTTTTGGTTTAGACTCTTCCAGATGTGAGCTTGAGGTGTTTATTAGATCTCCTATTCAGATGTCAGTTTGTCAGGGGGGTATAGTTTAGACAAACGAGTCCTGGTGGTTTTTCTTAGATGCTAGTGAATAGTTGTGGATTTTGGTACTTTCCTACAATTTGTGTTTTGGGGTTTGATTCTATATAGGGCATTATTGATTAGTCGACTAGGCTTATTCACTACCTACCGATTTAGTTTTCCTTCAAACCAGAGAGGTTGACTAAGATTTATATCTGAGGGATGCTTTCTTTTGCACAGGGTGTCAGTTCTTACCACCTTTGACTTTGATCTCTGTTCATGTTGGGTTTCTGGGAGTCTACGTAGAGAGAGATGGGTGTTCGAGTTGGGCTTAGTACAGCGTTTAACCCATAGACTGATGGTCCTTCAGGGCGGGCCATTTAGGCTTTAGAGGTTATGCTTTCAGTCGGTGTTGTTGATTTTGGGTAGTTCATATCGAAGCATTGCACTCATGCTAGGCCGTACAGATTTTTTATGGGTTTATTTTATCCTTTTGAGGTTAGGTCATGGGTCACTTAGCAGTGTGTGGTAATATAGATAGGATTGAGGTGTTTCTTGAGGGTCCCTGTTTAGCTTAAAGTAGGCAGCAGACTTGTGTTGACCTGAGAAGGCGAGATGTGGAGCTTGGAGGTTTGCAATGTGGTTTATGAGTTAGCATTTCTGTAGCTTACCAATTGTTCTCTCGTATGTCACATGTTTATGCAACTATGGTACATGTTGGATGAGTCTCACGTGCTTCAGGGGGGTTCAGTTCAGTTGGATGGGAGTTTACTTTTGAGTAGAAATTGGTTGCTTTATTGAGCAGAAAGGTGAGGAAGTGGAGATTGAGGGGATTGTTGTATTTAAAGTTCTATAGAGGCGTTGTCCAGTCAGGAAGGGTGTTAAGGAAGCCTAACAGGTCATGCATACCCATGACCCTTATCTTTTTAAGGGATTGGGAACTTTCTGATTCTTGATTTTCGAGGAAGAAAGTCCTTTTAGTAGTGGATGTTGTAATGACCCTCCATGTCATTTTCTAATTTTTTGTGCATTTCCTGCATTTGAGCTTCCGAATAGTTGCTACCCGTCATTTATGACCTGCCGAGATAGGTGGTTTGGTTCTCTGCTAGTTTATTAGAGGATTTTATTTATACCAAACGTGTTCTAAAATATTTGATTTAAAATTAGAATTTGGTAAAAGATAAATTTTATTACCTTTCTAAAATGTTTTAGATATTTATGAAAATTCTTTAGTTAGGATATATTTATATTATTTTATAATATTTATATAAGTTATTAATATTTTAAACGGAGATAGTGAATTGATCTTAAGCATATTTATACACCTAAGTGTTGTTATCTACACGCTTTTTGCTTAGTTTTGAGGATAACTTAGTGTCTTTATGTGTGAATTTAGTCATTATTGGGTAAACTAGTTCTAAGACTCATGTTCATATGGTTTTAGGTGTGATTGACCCAAAACAAGAGTCAAAATGGCTAAGGAAAGATTAGATGAGATAACTAGTTCAACCGGGCTAAGCTATACTTGCTATTGTATGGTTTTAAGGTGCTTTGTGTGTTGTATGGTTTAATGCTTGTGATGAGATATTGTAGGAGTGTTTTGAAGCTGCTTTTAGTGATAATTGAAGCTGCATATGAGGTACAAGTGATGATGGAACACGAGTAAGCTTTGATGGGAAATAAGATACGAAGTCGGACGAAATTGTGCCTAGTTGAAACACCCTCCACGCTGCGCCCCTCAAGTCCATACCATGACCTCTGCATCGCACACCCCGTAGAAGTGGGCTAAAGTCTGTTTAAAGTCCCAATTTGTGTTGGAAATTTGTTGTACTTGTACCTAATCTCTATGGGACTTGGTTTGGACGATTTGGAGGCTATATAAAACTTAAATACATAGCTAAGAAAGGGAGAACACCTTGTGGAATAGAAAATACATGGTCATTAACACAACACAAATTTGGAGGAGCAAAACAACACTTCAAGGAGGCTAGAACTAGGGTTCTTGATTTGTAATTATCTCTCTCTTAGTTTTCACTTGTTTAATTGTTGTCTTATGATTTTCAAGTGAGATTATGAGTGGCTAATAAACCCTTCTTCTAGTGTTGATTCTATAAACAAGATTGTATTACCTAATTTCACACTAGTTTGATTATTAATCATGTCATGTGATTGTTCTTGTAACACCCCGTACCTTCCTAACCCTACTTGACGACATTGAATAATGTTTACTTAGGCATAGAGAGCCATACATCTGCATGTTTGGGGTTCAAAACAAGGCTAAGAGGACCTCCAAACAAAGGATATTAAGGGTAAGAAGTAAGTTAAAGAATAGGACTTGAAGTATCTAACTAAACCCGCGAAGAAAAGTCGAAAAATGAAATTTTCAATAAAAAATAAGGTTGGGGCGCACCATAGGGCGTACCAGGCAGCTCTGGGCCAAAATTTTTAGCCCAGAGGCAGCAAGCTGGCCCGCCCAAGGGCGTGCCAGGCTGGTTTTGCCACTTTTTCAAAAGTTGGAAAATTCTTAAGTCCCAAGGGTGCCCGGGGACGTACCAAGCCTATTTTTGCCACGTTTCTTATACAACCACGAGTATATATATGAAATGAGTAAATTATTATATTGGTATGCTAATTTACTCGAGAACGAATTTGGCATCAAAATGACGGTTTTACCCTTATGGTCAAAATAGGCCATACGTGGCTAGAATCACTTGTTTTGGGATTGAGGCTACGGATATAAATATCATGAGTGAGAATATTGTTGTAACACGTATGAGATGATTTAAACATGATAAATTATGGATTTTATTGGGTTGAGTGAATTGGGCTCAATAAAAGGCCCAAAAATAGAAACAAGACATGGGCCAAAATGGGTTAAATGACCCATTCTTCACCCTTTGACCCCTTGTACATCGAATTTAATGCCAATGAGACTTGAGGGGCTATAAATAAGTGGAAAAATCTGATTTTATTCAAAGGATCACACTACACTTTTCTAGAAATTTCCCAAAATTTCTCTCAACTCTCAAGAACCCTAAGCCAACTTCTTGGAGAAAAATCCTCAATTTTCAAGCTTAGGTAAGTAATTATTTTTATGGAATAATATATTATATGCATGGGAGAGTATTTAAATCATGTTGGTTATGCTTGGAAGTGTTGGATATGGCACTTTGTGTTTTTTGTGAAAGATGTGAAATCCATGGAATTGTAACTTGAAATATGACTTGTGAGTTTGATGAAAGAGCATGGTATGGATGAAATAACAACATGTATTATGTGATTATGTAATTAAACTTTTAATTTTCATATAAGTGTAAATTATGGGATTTTGGCCGATTTGTTGTTGTGAGGTGTATTGAAGTAATTTGATGGAATAATTGTGATGTTGTGGTGATGAAGAGTGGAAAGTATGAACTTGGTGTGACATGCTAATGGTTTATGATATTTTGGTCAATGTTGGGCATAGTGTGGGATTATTGGTATGATTCTTTTATCAATGGTATTGTCAAGGGGGAAATGACATTTTAAAGGCAAACATGTAACTCATTCACGTTATGTGCATTTGAAAGGTAGTTGGTGGTTAATGTAAATTCCGTTATGTATTTGTGTTGTAGAGTGAAATATAAGGAAGGAGCGGGACATTGTATGCACATCGAAGATTGTATAGTCATATTGAGAATACGAGGTATGTAAGGTTCCTCTTTCCGTATCTTTCTGCAGCATATAGTGTACACCTTGTTATGGTACCTACTCATTCCCGAAATATCCTAAGGCATCTCATTTCATGTTATTATCTAGTGTTGATCATATATATCTTATTCTTGATCTATTGTCATTCATGTATAACATACTTATAGACATGATTCCAAGTTCCAATAATGTTGTGTTCCAAAGCTTTCAATAATGTTACAATTATCATAAGTATCAATCTCATGAAGTGAAGGATAACGAAATGCATATATGTGTGCTTCCAAAAATGTCATAAGCCTCATTGTAATAATATTTCATAAGTAAGTGTATCAATCTCAAAGTAATAAACAAAGTAATGCATATGTGGTCAATGATCAAGTTTGGGTGGTAGCTTTGGGGGCAAAATACCTAGCTCAAGCCGATCTCGAGGTTGTTGGATCAGGGGGCAGTCCTAGGGGCATAAGCCTAGCTCAAACCGATCCTGACAGGGGGCAGTTCTAGGGGTAATAACCTAGCTCGAGCCAAACCTGAAATGTTTTATGGGTGGCAGCTCTAGAGGTACTAACTTAGCTCGAGCCGATCCCGATATATACATTGATTCATAGGGTGGAAGCTCTAGGGGCATAAGCCTAGCTCGAGCCGATCCCAACATAACGCTGATTAAAACCCACTGTTCAGTCAGGGCCCGGGTATCACAGGTCAAAGGCAAAGATGAAAAATCATGGAAGCAAAGATACAAAGAAAGTAATGAAAGCAAAATACATGGTTTCCATAGTACAAAATAGTGACTCATCTACATTTTGACTTATCTATATTGGTTATACATTTGAACTTGAGTTCTTGACAAATTTTCATATCTTACAAGTTTCATATGGCCTTACATGCTCAGTACATTCTTCGTACTGACCCCTCTTGAGGAATTTACCTTACTTGCTGCAGGCACAGGTACTAGTAGGCCTCCACAGTAGGTTGCCAGTGTTGCAGATCTTTGGTGAGCTCCAGTTAGTTTAGGGCTTCTCCGAGTCGCAGTTGTACATACATTTTGGTGTTGTACATGTTGTATAAAGCGGGGACTTGTCCCGACTTTTAGTTCATTTGGTCAATGCATTTGTTAGAGGCTTTTGTAGACGGATGTGGGTGTATAAATGTAAAAGGGATATGTCATTCTTGACCTGGTGGACTCAACGGCCAAGTTTCGCATATGTATATATATATCATGTTCCATGAATTCCATTGTCGGTATCTATAGCTATTATGTGATTATGGGTTTCTTATGGCATGCATATGATTGAATAGAGACAAAGCTTGGTTCTCTCGGGCCTTATCGGCTACGAGTGCCAATCCGTCTCGATGGGATTCGGGGAGTGACAAAAGTGGTATCATAGCAGGTCGTTGTAAGGGTGTCTACAAAGCCGTGTCTGAGTAGAGTCTTACTTATCGATGTGTTGTGCACCACATTTATAAGTAGGAGGCTACGGTACATTTAGGATGTTATTTATTTTCTTCACTTCTAGATCGTGCAATAGTGCCAGTGTTGTAAGTTGAATTAAATCTGATCATGGTAATTATTTTTGTTTGGTATAGTCAAAATGCCAATCACGAGGAGAGGTAAAGGTAAAGAGAAGCAGGTAGATGTGCCTGTTAAAGAAGGAAAGAGTAGACTACCACCTGACCAAGCTAGTCAAGGTGGAGCAAATGCTGAAATTTCTTCGCAGTCTTCGTCTACTTTTCCAGCTCCGGAGGAGCCAGTTGGTAGAGAAGTACCCGCAGAACCACCAATGAATGCCACAGATCAGGATCTTAGAAATGCAGTTCATATGCTAACACAGTTAGTGGCAGCCCAGAGTCAAGGATGAGCTGGTTCAATGACACATGATGATGATGCGGCTAGAGTGGCAAGTCGCAGAACACAGGATTTCTTGAAACTGGACCCTCCTATCTTCACAGGGTCAGATCCAAAAGCAGATCCACAAGACTTCGTGGATCAAATTCAGAGAGCCTTGGAAGTTATGCACGTGACAGGGGTAGAAACAGTTGAACTTGTTGCGTATAGATTGAAAGGCGAGGCGATATTATGGTATGAGGATTGGAAGAAATCCCGCGATATTGGTGCAAATCCACTTAATTGGGAAGAATTTAAAGTGGCTTTCCTCGATCATTATCTTTCTTACGAGATCCGTGAGGCACGTGCGGATCAGTTCCTAAATCTCCATCAGGGAAATCTAAGCGTCAGGGAATACAGTTTGTAATTTAATTCCTTGGTTCGATATGCGCCAAATATTGTGGCTACGATGACAGTCAGGGTCCATAGATACATGGACAGACTAGAGCCATATTTGGTAAGGGATTGCACCATTGCGGCCTTGAACAAGGACATGGACATAGCTAGAATACAAGCCTTCGCCCAGAAAATGGAAGATCAAAGACAGAGACGAAGGGTACATAAATTTGACAGAGGACAGTCCAAAAGGGCTAGACCTATGGGGCCATCTATGATGTCCCAAGGAGGATCTAGGCCCCGTATGTTTCCTAGGCCACCTAGACCATCGTTCTCGCATTCCACAGCGGGTGCACACTCTCAGTTTAGAGGGTTTAGAGGTGGTCCAGCTGGGCAGAGTAGTGGAAGTCACGGATCACAGGAAACAGGTTTTCCTCATCAGCAGTGTCAGCACTGCGGGCGTATTCATGAAGGTACATGCAGAGTGGGGACAAATTCTTGTTTCTGGTGCGGTATGACAGGACACATGATGAAAGAGTGTCCCCAGACGAGCATAAGTGGTATATCACGACCGACAGGATCGACCGTTGCATCATCAGCATCGGTTCCTTCATTAGGCCAAGGTGTACAACCTGTTGGCCATGGTAGAGGGGCCAGAGGAGCATCCAGTACTAGTAGGGTTTAGAATCGCACTTATGCGTTAGTGGACCGATAGAATGCAGAGGCTTCCCCTGATGTTGTCACAGGTACATTATCCATATTCTCATATAATGTATATGCACTGGTTGACCCAGGTTCTACATTTTCCTATGTTACTCCATTGGTTGCCGCGAAATGTGCAAAGGCACCAGAATTATTAATTAAATCAATTGAAGTGTCTACATCGGTCGGTGAATATATTATTGCAAAAAGAGTATATCGTAGCTGCGTGGTAACTGTGTGTGGTCATGATACATTGGCCGATCTCATTGAATTAGACATGGTGGATTTTGATGAGGTCATGGAAATGGATTAGTTGGCTTCTTGTTATGCCACGGTAGATTGTCGGGCCAAGAAGGTGCATTGTTGTTTTCTGCAGGAAAATGTTCTTGAGTGGCAGGGTAACGTGGGGGCACCAAGAGGAAGATTTATTTCCTATCTGAAAGCCAGGAAAATGATTGCTAAGGGTTACATATGTCATTTAGTACGGGTTAAAGATAATGATGTGGAACCACTAACTCCGCAGTCGGTTCCAGTGGCCAATGAATTTCTAGATGTGTTCCTAGATGATCTTCCAGGCTTACCCCCAAAACGGGAAGTAGAATTTGGCATTGATGTGATTCCAGGCACGCAGCCTATTTCTATTCCTCCATATAGAATGGCTCCAGCAGAATTACGTGAATTGAAGGAGCAGTTGAAAGATTTGTTGGAAAAAGGATTCATCAGTCCTAGTATTTCCCCATGAGGTGCACCGGTATTATTTGTGCGAAAGAAAGATGGCACCTTGAGAATGTGCATCGACTATTGGCAACTGAATAAGGTAACGATCAAGAACAAATATCCCTTCCCTCGAATTGATGATTTGTTTGCTCAGTTACAGGGTGCTAAGTGTCTTTCAAAGATTGACTTGAGGTTGGGTTACCATCAAGTAAGAGTTAGAGAAGTAGATGTACCCAAGACAGCATTTCGAACACGGTATGGCCATTACGAATTTTTAGTTATGTCCTTTGGACTAACAAATGCACAAGCTGTGTTCATGGATTTGATGAATAGGGTGTTTAATCCATTTCTAGACGTGTTTGTCACGGTGTTTATAGATGACATCCTAGTTTATTCCAGAACACCGGAGGACCATGCTAATCACATACGACAAGTGTTGTAGATTCTCCGTGAGCATAAATTGTATGCCAAGTTCTCAAAGTGTGAGTTTTGGTTAAAATCAATTGCATTCTTGGGTCACATTATGTCAGATGAAGGGATACAAGTTGATACACAGAAGATTGAAGCAGTGAAAAATTGGCCAAGGCCTACGACACCCACAGAAATTCATAGTTTTCTTGGACTGGCAGTTTATTACAGACGATTTGTGGAAGGCATTTCCTTCATTGCTGCACCGTTAACAAAGCTTACACATACGGTAGTTAAATTTCAGTGGAATGATGCGTGCAAGAAAAGCTTCCAAAGGTTGAAAGATAAATTAACCTCCACACCAGTTTTAGTACTTCCCGAAGGCACCGAAGGTTATGCAGTGTATTGTGATGCTTTCGGGGTTGGCCTCAAATGTGTATTGATGAAGCATGGTAATGTCATAGCATATTCCTCACGACAGTTGCGACCAAATGAGAGAAACTATCCCACACATGATCTTGAATTAGCGGCAGTGGTCTTTGCTTTAAAGATATGGCGTCATTATTTGTACGGTGTTCATGTTGACATCTATACTGATCACAAAAGCTTGCAATATCTCTTTTAGCATAAGGAACTCAATTTGAGGCAACGAAGGTGGTTAGATATCTTAAAAGGCTATGATATTGACATCCTTTATCATCCAGGCAAAGCAAACGTGGTAGCTGATGCATTGAGCCGTAAGGTAGTAGAAAGCACTAGTGGCCAGTTGACTGAAAAGGAAGAGATAATCAAAGATCTACATCAACTAGCCAGCTTGGGAACTCGACTTATTGAATCTCCAGATGAAAGGGTTATTCTGTAAAATGCAGCAGAATCCTCCTTGATAGCTGAAGTGAAAGAGAAGTAGTTTGCGAATTCTATTTTATTACAGCTAAAGGAAAATGTACAGTAGAATTTGACCAAGGCATTTGATCTTACACAGGAAGGGGTACTTTAATGTCAAGGGAGATTATGTGTACCAGACGTAGATGAGCTGAGGACATGAATTATGACAGAGGCGCATCATTCACGCTATTCTATTCATCCGGGTGCTACTAAAATGTACTATGAATTGAAAGAAGTGTATTGATGGGGAATTATGAAAAAGAACATTGCAGAATTTATCGCGCAATGCCCGAATTGTCAACAAGTGAAAGTGGAACATCAGAAACTAGGAGGTTACCTGCAATGTATAAATCTTCCAGTCTGGAAATGGGATATGATTAATATGGATTTCATCACAGGTTTGCCTTGTACATTGCGGAAATTTGATTCTATATGGGTTATAGTGGACATGCTTACCAAGTCAGTGCATTTCCTACCAGTCAAAACCACCTATACAGCTGAAGATTATGCAAAATTGTATGTCAAAGAAATAGTATGGTTACATGGGATTCCGATCTCCATTATATCAGACAGGGGAGCTCAGTTTACGGCGCATTTTTGGATATCTTTTCAGCAGAGTTTAGGAACACAGGTGAATCTGAGTACGGCTTTCCATCCTCAGACTGATGGACAAGTAGAACATACTATTCATACACTTGAAGCTATGCTACGAGCATGCACGTTAGATTTTCAAGGCAGTTGGGATGACCATTTGCCTCTTATTGAATTTTCTTACAACAACAACTATTATTCAAGTATTAAAATGGCACCTTATGAAGCTTTGTACGAAAGGAAATGTAGATCACCAATTGGATGGTTTGAAGTGGGCGAAACTGCTTTACTTGGGCCAGATATTGTTCATCAGGCTATGGAGAAAGTTAAAGTGATTCAACAGCTATTACAAACGGCCCAGATTCGACAAAAGTCCTATGCCGATGATAGAAGAAGAGGGCCATTACGAATTTTTAGTTATGTCCTTTGGACTAACAAATGCACAAGCTGTGTTCATGGATTTGATGAATAGGGTGTTTAATCCATTTCTAGACGTGTTTGTCATGGTGTTTATAGATGACATCCTAGTTTATTCCAGAACACCGGAGGACCATGCTAATCACATACGACAAGTGTTGTAGATTCTCCGTGAGCATAAATTGTATGCCAAGTTCTCAAAGTGTGAGTTTTGGTTAAAATCAATTGCATTCTTGGGTCACATTATGTCAGATGAAGGGATACAAGTTGATACACAGAAGATTGAAGCAGTGAAAAATTGGCCAAGGCCTACGACACCCACAGAAATTCATAGTTTTCTTGGACTGGCAGTTTATTACAGACGATTTGTGGAAGGCATTTCCTTCATTGCTGCACCGTTAACAAAGCTTACACATACGGTAGTTAAATTTCAGTGGAATGATGCGTGCAAGAAAAGCTTCCAAAGGTTGAAAGATAAATTAACCTCCACACCAGTTTTAGTACTTCCCGAAGGCATCGAAGGTTATGCAGTGTATTGTGATGCTTTCGGGGTTGGCCTCAAATGTGTATTGATGAAGCATGGTAATGTCATAGCATATGCCTCACGACAGTTGCGGCCATATGAGAGAAACTATCCCACACATGATCGTGAAATAGCAGCAGTGGTCTTTGCTTTAAAGATATGGCGTCGTTATTTGTACGGAGTTCATGTTGACATCTATACTAATCACAAAAGCTTGCAATGTCTCTTTAAGCAGAAGGAACTCAATTTGAGGCAACGAAGGTGGTTAGATATCTTAAAAGGCTATGATATTGACATCCTTTATCATCCAAGCAAAGCAAACGTGGTAGCTGATGCATTGAGCCGCAAGACAATAGAAAGCACTAGTGGCCAGTTGACTGAAAAGCAAGAGATAATCAAAGATCTACATCAACTAGCCAGCTTGGGAGTTTGACTTATTGAATCTCCAGATGAAAGGGTTATTGTGCAAAATGCAGCAGAATCCTCCTTGATAGATGAATTGAACGAGAAGTAGTTTGCGGATTCTATTTTATTACAACTAAAGGAAAATGTACAGCAGAATTTGACCAAGGCATTTGATCTTACACAGGAAGGGGTACTTCAATGTCAAGGGAGATTATGTGTAACGGACGTAGATGAGCTGAGGACACGAATTATGACAGAGGCGCAGCATTCGCGCTATTCTATTCATGCGGGTGCTACTAAAATGTACTATGAATTGAAAGAAGTGTATTGGTGGGGAAATATGAAAAAGAACATTGCAGAATTTATCACGCAATGCCCGAATTGTCAACAAGTGAAAGTGGAACATTAGAAACCAGGAGGTTACCTGCAATGTATCAATCTTCCAGTCTAGAAATGGGATATGATTAATATGGATTTCATCACAGGTTTTCCTCGTACATTGCGGAAATTTGATTCCATATGGGTTATAGTGGACAGGCTTACCAAGTCAGCGCATTTACTACCAGTCAAAACCACCTATACAGCTGAAGATTATACAAAATTGTATGTCAAAGAAATAGTGCGTTTACATGGGATTCCGATCTCCATTATATTAGACAGGGGAGCTCAATTTACTGCGCATTTTTGGAGATCTTTTCAGCTGAGTTTAGGAACACAGGTGAATCTGAGTACGACTTTCCATCCTCAGACTGATGGACAAGTAGAACGTACTATTAATACACTTGAAGCTATGCTACGAGCATGCACGTTAGATTTTCAAGGCATTTGGGATGACCATTTGCCTCTTATTGAATTTGCTTACAACAACAGCTATCATTCAAGTATTAAAATGGCACCTTATTTGTACGGAAGGAAATGTAGATCACCAATTGGATGGTTTGAAGCGGGCGAAACTGCTTTACTTGGGCCAGATATTGTTCATCAGGCTATGGAGAAAGTTAAAGTGATTCAACAGCGATTACAAATGGCCCAGAGTCAACACAAGTCCTATGCCGATGTTATAAGAAGAGGGCTTGAATTCTCCATAGGTGATTGGGTGTTTTTAAAGGTGTCACCGATGAAAGGGGTAATGCGGTTTGGAAAGAAAGGGAAATTTAGTCCACGTTACATAGGCCCATATGAAATCATTAGAAGATTTGCGCAAGTTGCGTATGAGTTGGCACTTCCCCAAGAACTTTCCTCAGTCCTTCCAGTATTTCATGTTTTGATGCTTCAAAAATGCATAGGAGATCCATCTCGTATTGTTCCTGTAGAGGATGTTCAAGTTACGGAGGATCTTACTTATGAAGAGGTACCCATTGCTATCCTAGATAGACAAGTGAAGAGGTTGAGGAATAAAGACGTAGTCTCCTTAAAGGTACTATGGCGAAATCAGCAAGTAGAAGAGATTACATGGGAAGAAGAAGAAATGATGAAATCAAGGTACCCACAATTATTTCACACGGAAGAACAAGTTCAAAGTATAGAAGGAGATCAATAACAAGTAAATTTATACCAATATGTCATTATTGTATGTATGTGTATGTAAATATGATGTCTAATGAGATTCGCATTTGTGTACCCTGGATATGTTATGAACATTCGAGGACGAATGTTTTTAAGGGGGGAAGAATGTAACACCTCAAGTGCTACGAGTACATGAACATATACAATAGTCGGGGTACAAGGCTAAATGAAGGAAAGGTGAAGAAACCTGTGTTGAAAATGAGCATGCGAAGAAGAATTGAGCCAACTCACAGAAGTGACCCACGGCAGCAGTCACGTGGCGTGACTGACACTCACGTGGTATGAGTGGTGCCGTGGAACAACTTCATAGACATGAAAATTTGTCTTCTAATTTCCACGACCCATCCTACGTGGCATGACTGGTGTCATAGACACCAGTCACGATACCGTGAAGTTTTGCCGGCTTTATTGACCTATTTTGACTAAATGAAGTATTTGAGTGTGGGGCTCATTAAGGGTGTTGGGGTGGATCTATATTCTGCATTTGAGGCCCAAGTATCATGTAGGAAGACATGGGCCTCAACAAATAAAAGAAAGACCCATTTAACATGGATCAAATATGTGGTCAAGGATATTTTGCCTTGAGGGCCTATATAAGGGCATGAAAATAAGATTTTTTATGCATTAGAACTCCCATCTCTTTCATTTCCCAAAAATCTTCTTATCTCATAAACCCTAAGGCAACAACACTTCTTTTAACAAGATCATCCCTTCACAAGCCTTGGTAAGTCCGTATTCTTATGGATTAATTTATTATACGCTTAAGGTGGTGTGTATATCATGATGGTTATGCTTGGATGTGTTGAACATGGTGCTTTGTGTTTTTGGGTAAAAGATGTGATATTCATGGAATTGTGACTTGGGATATGACTTGTGATTTTGATAAAAGAGCATGGTATGGTTGAAATATCCACATGTATGGTGTGATTTTGTTATTAAACTTGTTATTTTTCTAAAAGTGTAAATTGTGGGATTTTGGCCGATATGTGTTATGAGGTGTATTAAGGTAATTTGATGGATTATTTGTGATGTGGTGTGGATAAGAAAGTGTAAAGGAGAAGTGTTGTGGTGAAATGTATTGATTATCATGTATTGGTCAATGTATGGAATATTGGGGGATTTTTGGAATAATAATTTCATCAATGGCTTTGTCGAGAGGAAATGGAATGTTTAAAGACACACATGTAACTCATTGATGTTATATGCATTTGTAAAGTAGTTGATGGTTAATGTGAATCCCGTTATATATTTGTGTTGTAGAGTGACACATAAAGAAGGAGCGGGACTATTGTATGCACCTCTAGGATTGTATATTCGTATTGAGAATACAAGTTATGTAAGGTTACTCTGTCCGTATCTTTCGGCGGCAAATAGTATTCACATTGACATTACGCTTGTCCCATACCGAAATGTGCTAAGGTATTCTATATCCGGTTATCAATGGTCATTATCATGTTTCCTACTCATTGAACAATTGTGAATCTCATGTCTCATATTCATTAATAATGTTCTAAAAGCTCAACAATGTTATGTTCCAAAGTTCCAATAGTGGTTATACTCATGTATCTTGTTCATTGATTATTGTCTAATGGTTCCAATGGTGTTATGTTTCCAGCAATGTTTATTCACATGGACCTCACTCATTGGTTAATGATCCAAATCTTAAAGTGAAGTTACAACTATCATGGTATCAATCTCAAAGTAATAAACAAAGTAATCCATATGTGGTCAATGATCAAGTTTGGGTGAAAGCTTTGGGGGTAAAATGCCTAGCTCAAGACGATCCTGAGGTTGTTGGATCAGGGGGCAGTCCTAGGGGTATAAGCCTAGCTCGGACCGATCCTGACGGGGGCAGCTCTAGGGGTAATAACCTAGCTCGAGCCGAACCTGAAATGTTGTATGGGTGGCAGCTCTAGAGGTACTAACCTAGCTCGAGCCGATCCCGATATATACATTGATTCATAGGATGGAAGCTCTAGGGGCATAAGCCTAGCTCAAGCCGATCCCAATATAACGCTATGTTATGATTAAAACCCACTGTTCAGTCGGGGCCCGGGTATCACAGGTCAAAGGCAAAGATGAACAATCATGGAAGCAAAGATTCAAAGAAAGTAATGAAAGCAAAATACATGGTTTCCACAGTATAGAATAGTGACTCATCTACATTTTGACTTATCTATATTGGTTATGCATTTGAACATGAGTTCTTGACATAGTTTCATATCTTACAAGTTTCATATGGCCTTACATACTCAGTACATTCTTCGTACTGACCCCTCTTGGGGAATTTACCTTACTTGCTGCAGGTGCAGGTACTAGTAGGCCTCCACAGTAGGTTGCCAGTGTTGCAGATCTTTGGTGAGCTCCAGTTAGTTCTGGGCTTCTCCGAGTCGCAGTTGTAGATATGTTTTGGTGTTGTACATGTTGTATAAAGCGGGGACTTGTCCCGACTTTTAGTTCATTTGGTCAATGCATTTGTTAGAGGCTTTTGTGACGGATGTGGGTGTATAAATGTAAAAGGGATATGTCGTTCTTGACTTGGTGGCCTCAACGGCCAAGTTTCGTATATGTATATATATATCATGTTCCATGAATTCCATTGTCGGTATATATAGCTATTATGTGATTATAGGTTTCTTATGGCATACATATGATTGAATAGAGACAAAGCTTGGTTCTCTCGGGCCTTATAGGCTACGAGTGCCAATCCGTCTCGATGGGATTCGGGGCGTGACAGATGACAAGAAGAGATCGAGGTAAAAATAAGAGGATAGATAGAGTTTCTCGAGAAGGAACCATTATAACACCACATGATCAGGTTAATCAAGGCAAAACTAAGAATGAATTTGTGTCACGAGCTTCCTCCACTCCCTCTATTCCAGAAGAGTCGAGTAGGAGAAGAGCACCTGTAGATCCACCAGTAAATACTACTACTGATCAGGACTTAAAGGATGCAGTGCAGATGTTGACCTGAATAGTTGTTGCACAGGTTCAGGGACAAGGTGGTCCAATGACGGGTGATGATAATGCAGCGAGAGCAGCTAGTCGTAGAACACAGGACTTCTTGAAATTAGATCCTCCCACATTCATTGGATCAGACCCGAATGAAGATCCCCAAGATTATATACATCAAATCCAGAGGGCTTTGGAGGTTATGCATGTGTCCGGTGTGGAAATGGTTGAGCTCGCGGCCTATAGATTGAAGGAAAAGTCTATATTGTGGTATGAGGATTAGAAGAAAGCTCGTGGTATTGGTGTAAACCCCCCTACATGGGAAGAATTTAAAGAGGCATTCCTGGATCACTATCTTCCCTATGAGATCCGTGAGGCTCGTGCGAATCAGTTCTTAAATCTCCGTCAAGGGAATCTGAGCGTCAGGGAATACAGTCTGTATTTTAATTCCTTGGCTCGTTATCCTCCAAACGTAGTGTCCACAATGACAGATAGAGTACATCGGTATATGGACAGGTTGGAGCCATATTTGGTACGAGACTGCACTATTGCTGCCCTTAATCGGGACATGGATAGAGCTAGAATACAGGCCTTTACGCAGAAAATGAAAGATCAGAGGCAACGGAGAAGAACCCAAGGGTTTGAAGAAGGTTCGTCCAAGAGAGCTAGATCTACGGGACAGTCCATGGCATCCCAAGCAGAGTTCAGGCCTCGGAGTTTTAATAGACAACCTAGGCCTTTATTTTCTCATGCCACGGAAGGCACTTCCTCTCACTTTTGAGGGTCTAGGGGTTTTAATCAAGCCGGGCAAAGCAGTGGGAGTCGTGGTTCACAGACAGCGGGATCTTTTTGCCCATTGTGTCAGTATTGTAGACGATTTCATTCAGGTGAATGTCGGCAGGGGATGAATGTATGTTATTGGCGTGGTATGGCGGGGCACATGATGAGAGACTGCCCGCGAAGAGGCTTAGGTGGTTTGGCACGACCTGCGGGATAGACTGTTGCATCATCATCATCAGCTCCTTCTTTGGGCCAAGCTATGCAGCCTGTTGGCCATGGTAGGGGTTCCAAAGGAGCAACCAGTACTAGCGGGGTCCAGAATAGCACTTATGCTCTTGTGGACCGACAGAATTTAGAGGCTTCTCCTGATGTTGTCACAGGTACATTATCCATATTCTCATATAATGTATATGCACTGATTGACCCCAGTTCTACATTTTCCTATGTTACTCTATTGGTTGCTGTGAAATTTGCAAAGGCACCAAAATTATTAATTAAATCAATTGAAGTGTCTACACCGGTCGGTGAATATATTATTGCAAAAAGAGTATATCGTAACTGTGTGGTAACTATGTGTGGTCATGATACATTGGCCGATCTCATTGAATTAGACATGGTGGATTTTGATGTGATCATGGGAATGGATTGGTTGGCCTCTTGTTATGCTACGGTAGATTGCCGGGCCAATAAGGTGCATTTTTGTTTTCTGCAAGAAAATGTTCTTGAATGGCAGGGTAATGTAGGGGCACCACGAGGGAGATTTATTTCCTATCTGAAAGACAGAAAGATGATTGCTAAGGGTTATATATGTCATTTAGTAGGAGTGAAAGATAATGATGTGGAACCACTAAATCCACAGTCGGTTCCAGTGGTCAATGAATTTCTTGATGTGTTTCCATAGGATCTTCCAGGTTTACCCCCAGAACGGGAAGTAGAATTTGGCATTGATGTGATTCCAGGCACTCAGCCTATTTCTATTTCCCCATATAGAATGGCTCCAGCAGAACTGCGTGAATTGATGGAGCAGTTGAAAGATTTACTGGACAAGGGCTTCTAGGCCTAGTATGTCCCCGTGGGGTGCACCGATATTATTTGTATGAAAGAAAGATGGCACATTGAGAATGTGCATTGATTATCGGCAATTGAATAAGGTAACGATCAAAAACAAATATCCCCTTCCTCAAATTGATGATTTGTTTGATCAGTTACAGGGTGCTAAGTGTTTTTCAAAGATCAACTTGAGGTCGGGTTGCCATCAAGTCAGAATTAAAGAAGAGGATGTACCCAAGACAGCTTTCCGAACACGGTATGGCCATTATGAATTTTTAGTTATGTCATTTGGACTAACAAATGCACCAGCTGTGTTCATGGATTTGATGAATAGGGTTTTTAAGCCATTCCTGGATGTTTTCGTCACGGTATTTATATATGACATCCTGGTTTATTCAAGATCACCAGAGGACCATGCTAATCACTTACGACAAGTGTTGCAGATTCTCAGTGAACGTCAATTATATGCCAAGTTCTCCAAGTGTGAGTTTTGGTTAAAATCAGTTGCATTTTTGGGTCATATTGTGTCAGATGAAGTGATACAAGTTGATACACAAGATATTGAAGCAATGAAAAATTGGCCAAGACCTACGACACCCACAAAAATTTGTAGTTTTCTTGGGCTGGTTATTACCGACTATTTGTGGAAGATTTTTCTTCCATTGCTGCACCATTAACCAAGCTTACACATAAGGTAGTTAAATTTTAGTGGAATGATGCGTGTGAGAAAAGTTTCCAAGAGTTGAAATTTAAATTGACTTCCACTCCAGTTTTAGTACTTCCCAAAGGCACTGAAGGTTATGCAGTATATTGTGATGCTTCCGGGGTTGGCCTCGGATGTGTATTGATGCAACACAGTAATGTCATAGCATATGCCTCACGATAGTTTTGGCCACATGAGAAAAATTATCCCACACATGATCTTGAATTGGCAGCGGTAGTTTTTGCTTTAAAGATATGGTGTCGTTATTTATATGGGGTTCATGTTGATATCTCTATGGATCACAAAATTTACAATATATTTTTATGCAGATGGAACTCAATTTGAGGCAACGAAGGTGGTTAGAACTCTTAAAAGACTATGATATTGATATTTTGTATCATCCAGGCAAAGCAAATGTAGTAGCTGATGCATTGAGCTGCAAGGCAGTAGAAAGCACTAATGGCCAGTTGACTAAAAAGCATGAGATAATCAAAGATCTACATCAGTTAGCCAGCTTTGGAGTTTGCCTTATTGAATCTCCAGAAGAAGGGTTTATTGTGCAGAATGCAGTGGAATCCTCCTTAATAGTTGAAGTGAAAGAGAAGCAGTTTGCGGATTCTATGTTATTGCAGCTAACGGAAAATGTACAGCAGAATTTGACAAAGGCATTTGATCTTACACAAGAAGGGGTACTCCAATGCCAAGGTAGATTATGTGTACCGGATGTAAATGAGTTGAGGAAATGAATTATGACAGAGGTGCATCATTCGCGCTATTCTATTCATCCGGGTGATACTAAAATGTACCATGATTTAAAGGCAGTGTATTGGTGGGGAAATATGAAAAAGGACATTGCAGAATTTGTCGTTCAATGCCCGAATTATCAACAAGTGAAAGTAGAGCATCAAAAACTGGGAGGTTACATGCAATGTATCAATCTTCCAGTCTGAAAATGGGATATGATTAATATGGATTTCATCACAGGTTTGCCTCGTACATTGCGGAAATTTGATTCTATATAGGTCATAGTGGACAGGCTTACCAAATCAGTATATTTTCTACCAGTCAAGACCACCTATATAGCTGAGGATTATGCGAAGTTGTATGTGAAAGAGATAGTACGATTGCAGGGTATTCCATTTTCCATTATATCAGACAGAGGAGCACAGTTCACAATGCACTTTTGGAGATCTTTTAAGCAGAGTTTGGGCACACAGGTGAATTTGAGTACGGCTTTACATCCTCAGACTAATGGACAAGCAGAATGTACTATTCAGACACTTGAAGATATGCTACGAGCTTGTACGTTAGATTTTCAAGGCAGTTGGGATGACCATTTGCCTCGTATTGAATTTTCTTACAACAATAGCTATCATTCAAGTATTAAAAGGGCACCTTATGAAACTTTGTAGTGAAGGAAATGTAGATCACCAATTGGATGGTTTGAAGCAGGTGAAACTGCTTTGCTTGGGCCAGATATTGTTCATCAGGCTATGGAGAAAGTTAAATTGATCCAACAAAGGTTACAAACGGCCCAAAGTTACCATAAGTCATATGCTGATGTTAGACGAAGAGGACTTGAATTTGCCATAGGTGATTGGGTATTTTTAAAGGTGTCACCGATGAAAGGGGTAATGCGGTTCGGAAAGAAAGGAAAATTGAGTCCACATTACATAGGCCCATATGAAATCATTAGAAGATTTGGGCAAGTTGCGTATGAATTATCACTACCTCAAGAACTTTCCTTAGTCCATCCAGTATTTCATGTTTCGATGCTTCGAAAGTGCATAGGGGATCCATCTCGTATTATTCCCGTTGAAGATTTTCAAATTACGGAGGATCTTACTTATGAATAGGTACCCATTGCTATCCTAGATCGACAAGTAAAGAGGTTGAGGAATAAGGCATAGCTTCCGTAAAAGTCCTTTGGAGAAATCAACAAGTAGAGGATATCACATGGGAAGCTAAAGAAAGGATGAAATCCAAGTATCACTATCTATTTCAAATGGATGAAAAAGTTCAAAGTGCGGGAGTGGAGTCATAACAAGTAAGTATTTATGAGCATTAAATGTCTATGTATGTGTATGCTAATACAGAGATGTATTTGTCTTAATTGAAGCGATATTATTAACATTCGAGGACTAATGTTTCTAAGGGGGGAAGAATGTAACACCCCGTACCTTCCTAACCCTACTTGACGAGATTGAATAATGTTTACTTAGGCATCAAGAGCCATACGTATGTATTTTGTAATGCTATTGACGAGAAAATTAAAATTTGGCCTCGTACATGTGATTAGCCTTCGTAGGAGGTGTTTTGTCATTTTTGTGGGGTTAAAAATAAGGCTAAGATGACCTCCAAACAAAGGATATTAAGGGTAAGAAGTAAGTTAAAGAATAGGACTTGAAGTATCTAACTAAACCCGCGAAGAAAAGTCTAAAAATAAAATTTTCAAAAAAAAAATAAGGTTGGGGCGCGCCAGAGAGCGTGGAAGGCCTATCTGGGCCAAAATTTTTAGCCCAGAGGAAGCAATATGGCGCGCCCAAGGGCGTGCCAGGCTAGTTTTGCCACTTTTTCAAAAGTTGAAAAATTCTTAAATCCCAAGGGTGCCCGGGGACGTACCGAGCCAATTTTGCCACGTTTATTCTAAAATCATGAGTATATACATGAAATGAGTAAAGTATTATATTGGTATGATAAATTTACTCGAGAACGGATTTGGCATCAAAATGACGGTTTTACCCTTATGGTAAAAATAGGCCATACGTGCCTAGAATCACTTGTTTTTGGGATTGAGGCTACGGATATGAATAGAATGAGTGGGAATATTATTTTAACACGTATGAGATGATTTAAACAAGATAAATTATGGATTTTATTGGGTTGAGTGAATTGGGCTCAATAAAAGGCCCAAAAATAGAAACAAGACATGGGCCAAAATGGGTCAAATGACCCATTCTTCATCCTTTGACCCCTTGTACATGGAATTTAATGCCAATGAGACTTGAGGGACCATAAATAAGTGGAAAAATATGATTTTATTCAAAGGATCACCCTACACTTTTCTAGAAATTTCCCAAAATTTCTCTCAACTCTCAAGAACCCTAAGCCAACTTCTTGGAGCAAAATTATCAATTTTAAAGCTTAGGTAAGTAATTATTCTTATGGAATAATATATTATATGCATGGGAGAGTATGTAAATCATGTTGGTTATGCTTGGAAGTGTTGGATATGGCACTTTGTGTTTTTTGTGAAAGATGTGAAATCCATGGAATTGTAACTTGAAATATGACTTGTGAGTTTGATGAAAGAAAATGGTATGGATGAAATAACCACATGTATGATGTTATTATGTTATTAAACTTGTTATTTTCATATAAGTGTAAATTATGGGATTTTGGCCGATTTGTTGTTGTGAGGTGTATTGAAATAATTTGATGGAATAATTGTGATATTGTGGTGATGAAGAGTGGAAAGTATGAACATGGTGTGACATGCTAATGGTTTATGATATTTTGGTCAATGTTGGAAATATTGTGGGATTATTGGTATGATTCTTTTATCAATGGTATTGTCAAGGGAGAAATGACATTTTAAAGGCAAACATGTAACTCATTGACGTTATGTGCATTTGAAAGGTAGTTGGTGGTTAATGTAAATTTTGTTATGTATTTGTGTTGTAGAGTGAAATATAAGGAAGTAGCGGGAAATTGTATGCACATCTAAGATTGTATAGTCATATTGAGAATACGAGGTATGTAAGGTTCCTCTTTCCGTATCCTTTTGCAGCATATAGTGTACACCTTGTTATAGTACCCACTCATTCCCGAAATGTCCTAAGGAATCTCATTTCATGTTATCATCTAGTGTTGATCATATATATATTATTCTTGATCTATTGTCATTCAAGTATAACATACTTATAGACATGATTCCAAGTTCCAAAAATGTTGTGTTCCAAAGCTTTCAATAATGTTACAATTATCATAAGTATCAATCTCATGAAGTGAAGGATAACGAAATGCATATATGTGTGCTTCCAAAAATGTCATAAGCCTCAATGTAATAATATTTCATAAGTAAGTGTATCCATGGGGTGAAATAAACACACCTTCATGATGACAATTCTAATATAATGAGTTTATCCATGGGGTGTAATAAACACCTTCATGACGATATCCATGGGGTGAAAGAACACACCTTCATGATGACTATCCCAACATTATGGGTGTATCCATGGGGTGACATGAACCCCTGCATAACGATATTATTTTCCCGCTGATCAGTTGGGCCCGGGCACTATATATATATATATATATATATAACTAATGAATGACAAGCAAGTAAGAAGAGGTACAAAAATTGAAGTAAGTATCAAAAGTAATGCACACAGTTCCAAATATATATATTGATGGCTATCGATAATGGGCATGTCCCTTGTGATTATTTTTCCATGAGAGTTCTTATATACTGATTCAGTTTCATACAGCCTTACATACTCAGTACATTCTTCGTACTGACCCCTCTTGGGGAATTGACCTTACTTACTGCAGGCACAGGTTCTAGTAGACCTCCCAGTAAGCTGCAGGACATATACTGATCTTTGGTGAGCTCTAGTTGGTTCGGGGCTTTTCATGTCCAAGTTGTACATTGATTTTGATATTGTAAATATTATGTAAAGCGGGGCTTCTCCCGAACTTAAGTTTATCGTGTATGTGTTTTTGTTAGAGGCTTTTGTAGACGTATGTGGGTGTGCAAATGAATGTGGAAGAAAGAGATGTATGTTCGATTGACTTGATGGCCCCGAAGGCCAAGTTTCACACATATATATATGTCATCATGTTCCATGATCTCCGATATTGGCCTTTTATTTTCTTACGTGATAGTGGTGTTTCATATGGCATGCATATGAATGAATGTAAGCATAGATTGGTTCTCTCGGGCCTTATCGGCTAAGGGTGCCAATAACGCCTCAATGGGATTTGGGGCGTGACAGTTCTTATGTTCTTGCTCTTATCACTATAGTGATTAGCTACCATTAGAGTAAATCTCTAGTATCAAAGTGAACTAACCAAGGGATCGGAGTGGCAGAATCAAGAAATTAAGGAGTGTGGATCATGATCTTTATTGATTAGAGGCTAATTGTTAAAAGAGTGATTTGCTGCTAGGATAGACATATACCTAGTTTCCCCACATGGTTACTAAATGGGAAGATTTGCAATTGCATACAAATTAGAGACTCACATCCCCGCTTAACGATGTAGTTGTGAGACTAATTTGGTTAGACAACTTAGAGGATAACCATTCCCAAGTTATAATGTCAACCTCGTAAATCAACAATTACGATAAACAACTAAATTGGCTATAGATCATAGTTATGCATGATTGTGAGTATATATTAACCCTAGAACCCTCCTTGTTATTATTTATATCCCAAGTTAATCACGCTAGTTTAGTTCATAGTTAGTTTATATTTTAAATTCATCATATCTCTCTATTCTACCACTTAAATAAATAATCAAGAACTAGTTTAGTCTAGTGAATAGTTAAATGACAAGTCCGTGTGGGTTCGACATTCGTCTAGTAAGAGTTACTATATTACTTGTACGACTGCGTACACTTGCATGTGCATTTGGAAGCAACAAGTTTTTGACACCGTTGTCGGGGACTTCGGTGTTAGTTGTTTAGCTAGATTAGACTTTTCCTAGTTATTTGTTTAAGTTGTACATAGTTTATTTTTGGTACATAGTTTTCTATTTATTTTCTTTTACATTTCATCACTCTTTTTGATATATCAGCCTGGGATAGATGGTGGTCGAATGGTGATTCTTGTTGTTCTTGTGAAGGGCCCCACTGGGAGAGTATTTTTCAAAATTTTCAGGGGAGCGAGTGGTGTGTACCTACTCAATCTGCTGAATTGGATGTATTTAATACATATGATGGTCAGGATAGTCATTGGAATGACTGTCCCAACTTCTATTCCCCTTCCTTGAACCCCTATTATGATCAATCTATTGTTTGTGATGTTAGCAAAAAAGCAAATAAACATCGGCTAATGGAACAAGAGCAGTAAATCAAATTTCATGCGTGTCTTTGGGATAGTATCACAATCAGGGTGACCCAGATGAATAAGGGGAAAGATGAGCTCATACAAAAGGTTGAGCAATTTGGCTCAGATATCCCACACTTGAAGGCCCAGCTGAATAAAAAAATTGACATGTTTGATGTCCAATCACCAATAGTTATCGATACTAGCTGGCTTGTGGAGAGGAAAGAAGAATTCCAACTAGTCGACTACCACTCTTTGATCAATGCTGACATTGAGAAGGTGAATAAAAGTGAGAATGTTATGGATGGAGTATGTTTGAAAGTGGAATGTGTTGGGTCTCATTCAAAGCACTTTTCTACATTATTAGATAATGACATGTCTTTGAAGTCATCTTTACTAGTGGAGGAGTGTGTAGATGAGGAACAAGAATTTTTCATTCTTAAATTTGTACCTGACAAGCAACACAATAACATGCCTCACCTTAGGGCCAAGCTGTTTAACATGCACCATCCATTACTTGGTTCCTTCAACTTTGTATCACCACCCTATGAGCTAAGCAAAAAGATGGATGCGATGTTGGGGTGAAATTCATATCCTCAAGGTGGAGGAAAAAGTTAATGGGTAATGCCGCAATGTTAAATTAGGCGCTTGTTGGGAGGCAACCCAACATGTAGTAAGTAGTTTTATTTTTATTTTTCATTTTTGTTTTAGTGTCACTTGTTTTTGTTGTTTTTGTTTCTGCATATTTAGGAGAAGTCTGAGTACGCACAATATGAGCTAAGGAGAATGATGAAAGCTAACTATGGGGTCCTCCGGACCCCTTGATGGAAAAAGGGGAAATTGACAAGTTGCTAGGTAGACCTAGAGGCCTCATAGAGTATTCCTAATCGTTATTCATTGATTTATACTTTGGGGACAAAGTATGATTTTAAGTGTGGGGTGGGGAATCTTTCAATATATGTTTAGGGTGTAGTGCGTTATAGGAGTCTTTTTGTTATTTGCTTATGTTGCTTAAAATTTGAAAAATACAAAAAGATTTCTTTTTATTTTTATTTTTTTAGGACCATACTTCATCCACCCCTTGGTTTTTCTTTTCTAAAGGGGTGCCGTTTGAACTGATTATCCCTTTTTATTTTTAAGATTTATTTTAAAAATTTTAGTCATAGGTTAGGGACTTTTTCCAACGATGGATGGATGATGACCGTCTGGAGGGAAAATTAGTCATTAGGATGTAATAAGTAGAACTTTTTCACTAATTTGATAGTAAGTGCTCTTGTTAGGCTATATGACAATATGATGCAAGTTGGTGTTGAATTGAAAAGCATGTTAAGGAATTGAATGACTATTTTTGAGACACCAAGGCTCATGTGTTTGACTCTTTTATTATATTAGCTTAAATTTGAATTCTTGCAATTGCTTGATTGAGAATCTATAGGGATCTTTCTTGAGTTGAACATGTGCCAAGTGTTTGTGAGATTTTGTTTATATCCCATGCTGCATATTGATATCTAGAACTTGCCCATTGTGTTTGCAAAGAAAAATGAAGAATATTGAGTTTAGAAGATGATATAGGCATTTCTTTGATAGCCATGTTTTATACCTTATTTATCTACCCATAACGCATGATCTTAGTCAGCTCCATTGAGACTTTAGCCAATTATTTTGTAGCCTTATATGAAGCTTATTCCTTTTTTTTCAATTGACCGTAATTTAATCCAAAACTCCTAAGCGCTCCAGTTGAAAAGTTAAGATGTTAAGGAGCGAGAATTGAAGAAAGGAGAAAGTGAGGTTGAAGCTCCAAAAATAATTGCTATTGGTGTGGTGAAAAATGTTTATGTGTTGATGGTAGGGGAGTAAAATAAAAAGAGCTAAAGTGTTTTGAAAAGATAATCAAAAACTCTCTACAAAAAGATATGTAAGCTAACTTAAAGAGAGGAGCAAAACAAAAGAGAGTTGTCAAAGAGAAAAGCGCTTGGGTCAGTTAGTCAGTATTTTTACCCAAAATAGTTTCTACCAGTACCTTAGCCTACATTACAACCCTCAAAGTCCTACTTGATCTTAAGCCTTGATATTCTTATATTAGTGGAGTACTACACTAAGGGAAAGCCTATGTTTCATCTTATGTTGCATGTGAATTCTTTATAAAAGTGAGCGTAATTCTTTTCTTATACCAATTCTTGTGTAAATTTCATATTGATGGGTGATTGTGGGTGACTCTCTTATTGTGAGGGCGCATGTTTAATGAAAGACAGGTGACTTATATGATTTTTTGTTTGAGTAATATACATAAGTTTGCTAATTTTGTGGAGTCAAGTCATGAGGCTAGGAGGTTTTGAGTAGTCATTCTTGTGTTTGAAGTTGATTATCTAACATGCTTGTTGTGAACTTGCTACCTATGGTAGTCGTTGTAGTGCTAACTTAAGTGTCGTGTTTCAATTGGTGATGTTAGAGTCTTTCTTGATTGTGATTAGTGTAAAGAGTTGTTCAAATATGAACAAGGCTTTAAGTGTAGGGCAGTGATCTTAGGCGTATTTATACACCTAAGTGTTGTTATCTACGCGCGTTAACTTATTTGGAGGATAACTTAGTGTTTTTATGTGTGAATTTAGTCATTATTGGGTAAACTAGTGCTAAGCCTGATGTTCATATGGTTTTTGGTATGATTGACCCAAAACAAGAGTCAAAATGGCTAAGGAAAGATTAGACGAGATAACTAGTTCAACCGGGCTAAGCTATACTTGCTCTTGTATGGTTTTAAGGTGCTTTGTGTGTTGTATGGTCTAATGCTTGCAATGAGATATTGTAGGAGTCTCTTGGAGCTGCTTTAGGTGATAATGGAAGCTGCATATGAGCTACAACTGATGATGGAACATGCGCAAGCTTTGACGGGAACTAAGAGACGAAGTTGGACTAAATTGTGCCTAGTTGAAGCACCCTCCATGCTGCGCCACCCAGCTCTGGATATCATCTATGCACCATTCCCCTCAAGCCCATGTCATGGCCTTCATGTCGTACACCCTGGATAATGTCATTTTAAAGTCCTAATTTGAGTTGTAAACGTGTGGTTCTGGTACCTTATCCCGATGGGACTTGGTTTGGATGAATTGGAGGCTATATAAACACCTAAATACACAACAAAGAAAGGGAGAACACATTGGGGAATAGACAACACACGTTCAACAACACAACACAAGCTTGGAGGAGCACCTCAAGGAGACTACAACTAGTGTTCTTGATTTGTAATTCTATCTCTCTTAGTTTTCACTTGTTTAATTGTTGTCTTATGATTATCAAGTGAGATTATGAGTGGCTAATAAACACTTCTTCTAGGGTGAAGGCTACAAACAAGATTGTATGACTTAATTTCTCACTAGTTTGATTGTGTATCATGTGATGTGATTGTTCTTATGTTCTGTTCTTATGTTCTTGCTCTTATTACTTTAGTGATTATCTACCATTAGAGTAAATCTATAGTCTCAAAGTGAACTGACCATGAGATCAGAGGGATGGAATAAAGAACATAAGGAGCGTGGATCACGATCTTTATTGATTAGAGGCTGATTGTTAAAGGTGTGATTTGCGGCTAGGATATAGATATACCTAGTTGCCCCACTTGGTTACTAAACGGGAAGATAAGTAATTGCATTCAAATTAGAGACTCGCATCCCTTCTCAATGATATAGTTGTGAGATTTATTTAGGTAGACGACGTAGAGGATGACCATTCCCAAGTCATAGTATCAAACTCATCCATCAATAATTACGATAAACAACTAAACTGGCTAGAGATTATAGTTATGCATGATTATATGTATTAACCCTAGAACCCTCCTTGTTATTGTTTCTACCCCAAGTTAATCACGTTAGTTTAGTTCATAGTTAATTTAAATTTTAAAACCATCTTATCTCTATATTCCACCACTTAAATAAATAATCCAGAACTAGTTTAGTCTAGTGAATAGTTAAACGACAAGTCCCTGTGGGTTCGACATTCGGCTTGTAAGAGCTACTATTATACTTGTATGATCGCATACACTTGCATATGTGTTTTTGTGCAAAATGAGTCTAGTCATGTTGAAAACTTTTAATTATATGATTAAGGCTTTGTTCGAAATAATTTTCTATTAAATATGATATATTCAAAAAGCCATATTTATTTTACCTCGAACTTACACAATACCTGAATACATATGTCTTATGAAACCAACCAAATAAGTGATTTAAAGGAGGTGTGGTGTAGATACCACAAACCTCCACGTGGAAATGTAGTATTTTGGCAGTAATATTGTAAGTAGCATGGCCACTTCATTAATTGTCTACCTATTCCACCCCTCTCAAATATAGAAAGTACTATAATTAGTAGTAAGGAATTGTGAACAATTTCCATTTCATATCAGCCAAGAATTTTACCCCCCCCCCCACTTATATATTTCATCAAACTCTCTTTAATTCATTTTGTTTTCTTCAAATCTTACGTGTTTGGTTGCTGCTATATGTATTCATATATGGGTACATGTTGAGGAGAGTCAAGTTAGCATAATATGGGTTGTTGGAAGGAGAAAATTCATTTTCTACATCAAGTTATAAGAGCTTGAAATTCCTTTATTTTTAATCTCTAGAGCCAGAAATTGCAAGAAATAATTGGATTAAATTCAGGAATGGTGGTTTTACTCTCCCTGATCATTTTCCTTTAATTGTCTTTTCAAATCCCGTTCTTATCCTTTTAAAATTCTAGCTTTGGGATTCTTTATTTCTCAAATTTGTGGACTAATTTGAGCCTTGTATTGGGCCCCAATCACGCTCAAATTCTGAGCATGAGATCCTTGTCCTGTGAGGGGCCGAATTGCTGGTTCAATTTTTGAATTTCATTAGCGTATTCCAAGGGCTAGTTTTTTACCCAATTTTAGGCCCGGAGTACAAAATTGCAATATGGGTATCCTTTGCCTTGTGTTGATGCGTAGATTGTGTTTTTGATAATGCGACAACTTTTTGAGGTTGATTAGAGAGGCTGAGAAGCTTGTGGTCGGTCTGGGGATACTGTTCGACTTTGAGGTAGGCTACGATCTATCTTCTTATAGACTTTGCTCTACGAGATTGTGTATAATATTTATTCCATGCGGGTAGAGATTTATGGGACAGGCTTAAGACTAGTTCACAATTTCTATCACTTCTGACCTTCTTTGGGGGAAACTTAGAGTAGACAATTAGCTTATCCCTTAGTCCTTTTTGTTTGTTGTAGCATTAGGATTAGGATAGGGGTATTTGTGAGCCTGTTGTAGTGGTAGGATTAGGCAAGGTATATTTGTATATTTCTGTGGTGTCAGGATTAGATTGGTGACCTTTAGTGTAGCTTAGGGATAGTACTTCAGAATATGACTAGTATACCTCGTTTGGTTGATATTTATTATCATGGATACCCCCCAATTACTCTCTTTTCCTGTTGAAATATATATATATATATTGTTTGGTACATTAGTGGGCTCGAGGCCTTGGAAATGGACCAGTTGGGTATCAGGTTAGTGTTTTTGGCTTTAGGAAGGTGGTGAATATTGTTTATAGTTACTACGCACTATTTTGCCCTTATTATTTTTATATTGGTGATGGCATGCATACACTCACATGTGCACTCACATGCATTATGGTATGATTCCTACAAAAAATATTAATTTTCACTACTATTTTCAGAAAAAGGATTATTTTTCATTTTCCACTCATAAACTGTTTTTAAAATGAAAAAATTACCACCCTTACTGTTAGTGTAACACCCCTTACCTTCCTAACCCTATGTGATGACGTTCAAAAATGGTTATTGAGGTGTCGAGGTGCCATGAGTATGTGTTTTGTAATTTTAGTGATGAGAAAATTGAAATTTGGCTTCGTACATGAGATATGCCCTTCATAAGAGGTGTTTTGTGATTTTCGTGGAACATTTGTGGGGTTCAAAATAAGGCTAAAATGACCTCTAAACAAAGGATATTAAGGGTAAGAAGTAAGTTGAAGAATAGGATTCGAAGTATCTAACCAAACACGCGAAGAAAAGTCGAAAAATGGTATTTTCAAAAATTCTAAGTGTGGGGCGCGCTAGGGGCATGCCACGCTGCTCTGGGCTAAAATTTGTAGTCCAGAGTCAGCAAGCTAGAGCGCCCAAGGGCGTGCCACGCTGGTTTTGGCCACTTTTCAAAGTTGGAATTTTTCTTAAGTCCCAAGGGTGCCCGGGGACGTATTGAGCCGATTTTTGCCACGTTTCTTCTACAACCATGATAATATACATGAAATGAGTGAAGTATTATATTGGTATGATAAAATTACTCGAGAACAAATTTGGCATCAAAATGACGATTTTACCCTTGTAGTCAAAATAAGCCATACGTGGCTAGAATTGTTTGTTTTTGGAATTGAGGCTACGAGTATGAATTGCATGAGTGGGAATATTTTCGTAACGCATATGAAATGAATTAAACATGAGTAATTATTGATTTTATTGGGTTAAGTAAATTGGGCTAAAAAAGGGCCCAAAATGTGAAAGAAAACATGGGCCAAGAAAAATGACCCATTCTTCCATTGACTAATGCAACACATTGCATTAAATGCCAAGAGTGGCTAAGGATGAAACTTAAGGGCCTATATAAAGGGTCAAAAGTCTAATTTTATTCAAGAGAAATACACATGCTTTTTCTATCTTTTTCTAGAGAATTCTCAAGAAAGCTTCTTTGGCTCCCAAAACCCTAAGGCACTTCTTGGAGCAAGATCATCATCTTTCAAGCTTAGGTAAGTGATTATTCTTATGGATTAACATATTATGCATGAGAGAGTATGTACATCATGTTGGTTATGCTTGGAAGTGTTGAACATGGTACTTTGTGTTTTTATATAAGATTGGTGATTCATGAGATTCAAGCTTGAATTATGACTTGTGACCTTGATGAAAGAGCATGGTATGGATAAAATATGAACATGTATGGTGTGATTTTGTTATTAAACTTGTTATTTTTCTATAAGTGTAAATTGTGGGATTTTGGCCGATATGTGCTATGAGGTGTAGTAAGGTAATTTGGTGGGTTATTTGTGATGTGGTGTGAATAAGAAAGTGTAAAGGAGAAGTGTTGTGGTGAAATGTATTGATTATAATGTATTGGTAAATGCTGGGAATATTGTGGGATTTTTTGAATAATAATTTCATCAATGGTTTTGTTAAGGGGAATGGCATGTTTAAAGGCAAACATGTAACTCATTGACGTTATATGCATTTGTAAGGTAGTTGGTGGTTAATGTGAATTCTGTTATGTATTTGTGTTGTAGAGTGACACATAAAGAAGGAGAGAGACTATTGTATGCACATCTAGGATTGTATATTCGTATTGAGAATACAAGGTATGTAAGGTTACTCTTTCCATATCCTTCTACAACATATTGTTCCTATTGACATTTGGCTTGTTTCAATTTCGAGAGGTTTGAAGTATATCAATTCAGGGTAACGTATATTGTTATTCATTATTCTTAGATGACTTATGGTTCATTTATCTCTTGTTCATTGATTGAAGTTCCAAAGATGTCATAACGTTGAAAGTTCTAAAAGAACCATCTCAAGAGGGTAATAATGTAAGAGAATCTATTTATGCTTGAATAGCATTTTCCTACCATATCATGATCTAACATTCAATAATATGATGATTATCCTCGTACCAATCTTTCATAAATAAAAGTACCAATCTCATAGGAGTAATAAGAGAGGTGACGTGCAAGTTAATATATATATATCCCTCACAAGTTAAAGTGTCAATCTCATGAAGTAAAGGAGTGAAGTGAGATGTGTATTTAAGTGTGTGTTTTAATGTCATGATCCTTAACGTGCCATTCTCATAACCTAGTAAAGAGGTATAAGATTGTAAAGCAGTAATGCGCATGGTTCTATACGTTTCATTGAGTATGGATCACACTCTAGAGGGTATAAGTTCAATGTGGAATAATCCCAATATTATGCTATGTCATTTCTAACCCAACGAAGGTGGAGGCCCGGTATTATATATTATCATGATCCTCAATATATCAATCTCTCATAAGTGAATGAATCAATCTCTCCCAAATCAGAAATGATGTACAATCGATGAGTAATCTCGGGTGGCAGCCCAGGGGTGAAAAGAACACCTAGCATGGGTCGATCCAACAATTTACCCACCAAAGCGTGGATGTAGTAATTTACCCACCAAAGCATGGATGTAGTAATTTACCCACCAAAGCGTGGATGTAGTAATTTACCCACCGGAGAGTGGATGTAGTTATGGATGTATGCTAACCAATAAGACGAATAATAATGATGATGAGCGTAAAAGCAAGAAAGAATCTATTGCGTATAAAGAATCTCTTGGAGGCAAGTCTCTTGAGTAAAAGTAACACTCTCTCGAATAAGGGGGTATATAGAGGATGGTAAATTTCAATAACAGTAGAAATATTCATAATCTCCTCACATACAAAAAGAGAGTTTATTCACACTTACCATTTCTCTTATATTGACTCCATTATTGTTGTTATGATGTATGATGATTTCTTATGAGCCTTACATACTCAGTACATTCTTTGTACTGACCCCCTCGGGGGACTTACCTTACATGTTGCAGGTGCAGGTATTAGTAGACCTCCACAGTAGGTGGAGAGTTATTTGCAGATCTTTGGTGAGCCCTAGTTGCTTTGGTACTTTCCGAGTCACAGTTGTATAGTCGTTTTGATATTGTAAATTTTGTACAAAGCGGGGACTTGTCCCGACTTTTAGTTGGTCTGGTAAATGCATCTGTTATAGGCTTTTGTAGACATATGTGGGTATATGGATGTAAGATATGTATGTTCAGTTAGACGTGATGGCCCCAACGACCAAGTTTTATATATATATTTATAGCATATGTTTCCATGATTCATGACTTTCGCATAGTTGAATGAGGTATAATAAGGTTCATACGAAGATATGCATACGAATGTTCAAGAGCAAAGATTGGTTCTCTCGAGCCATATCGGCTTCGGGTGCCAGTCCGTCCCAATGGGATTTCGGGTCGTGACAGTTAGATAATGACTTTTAATACTAAAATACACTATCTATGCTTCAGTTTTAGTCCATACACTAGCTATATCTACACCTTATTACCAATTTTCTCTAACATTTCAGAGGGCAATTTAGCCTGATTTTTGCCCACTATTTCTGACTTTGACATGGATTTTGGAGGGATTTTATTGATGCATAGGTTTTCAAAAGGGAAATGTGAAATCTTTTAGACCCAGTTCAAGTTCAGGCATCTGTCATATTCATTATTATTTAGATTATTTCTTGGAAGTCCCAGTTTGGGATCGGGTAGTGTATATAAATATTTTGAGTCCCCTATAGGTCACTCTGTCTTTGAGCCATAGTGTCGGAGGAGGGGTGTTCCCCATAGGTCCTACCTTTTCCAGCCACAGGGCTGGAGGTGGTGTATTCACTATAGCTAGACATGGCACTCATCTTATATTGCATCACTTAGTTTTCCATCACACTTATTTATGTATATGCACTATTGTGGCCAATATGATTGTTGTTTTATACCTGCCATGATTATGGGAGCCAGTTGGGTTATGTCTGCTATTTGTACCAACCGTGCTTATGGGGGACGATTGGATTTTGTCTGTTGTTGTGTACCTTTTGAGCTTATGGGGGACTGGTTAGGTTATTGTTTGATTATTACTTCTTAGCTTGTGACAAGTTATTTTCGGCATGTACTTACGTCCTAGGTATGTCTTGTGGACCCTCTTTTTAGCGTTTCCAACTCTAGTGTTATATTATCCTGCTATTTCTCCTACATTGGGTAGACATTCTGAGTATACTACTTTTACTATTCTTCCTTAATACGACTCTTGTTATGCTAGATTGTTAGGCTAGCTCATGCAAGTAAGTACTTTCTCTCTAGTTACTTATATTATATCTCATTTCTCCCAAGTATGTACATTTCTTTGTGTTAATTACATTGAATATTTTCTCCGTTCATGTTGCTTATACTTGCATTATCTTTAGAGCTCAGTCGGCCTATGCCTACTAGGTACCGCGTATTTTGGTACACATTCTACACTTCTGCATCTTTTTTCTTGATGCAGATCCTAGTATGAGTTCTCGTCGTTGACATATTCTTCGTACAAAGCTATCTTGTATCAGAGATTTGGGGTGAGTTTCTGACGCTCGGAGTTGTCCCTTCTCCCTTTATTTTACTGGACTGATCTTTTCTTTGCATTTTAGAGATGGTTCTGTATATGTGGTATTTGCTTAGTACTCCTATTTGTTTAGTAACTCTTGTATCGACTGATTCTAGGTCTTAGTGTGCAGTTTGTATAGTTTTCTTCTTCACTCTCTTTATATATCTAGTTTATTGACCCCATTTTTGGTGTTTATATTTATAATTGGCCCTTCGGTTTCATGATTTATTTTCTCATTCTATTGGAACATTACTTGTTGTTCTGGGCTATGGGGTTCGGCTTACCTACTTGTGGATTTTGTAGGTGCCATAATGCCCTGAGATTTTGGGTCATGACATCAAGTCTGCATTTTTTTAATATAAGACAAGAGAAGGTACATAGTTTTTTTAAAAAAACTTAATGTATAACTATTTGTGAAATAGTTATTTATTTTTATATGTTACCATATTTTTTGAAATTTGTTTTTTATATGCAGGTGGTGTTGAGTAATATTAGGTCATCATGTCTTGTGTGTTGAGTAATATTAGGTCATCATGTCTTGAAAAGTCGATACTTCAGTTACCTATTTTTGAACCTGTACTTGTGAAATCTGGCGATTTGCTTGGTACCAGCAAACATGGAATAAGAGAAAATAGTAATTTGAGTCCTGATGATGAGTTGTTGTTTTATTAGTAGCATTTTATAAGTTGTGTTTTTCTTAATTGATATTTTGACTTTGCCTATTTTTGTCTAGCAAACGGAAAATGTTTTCTCAATGGAGAAGTTTATGATGTCCTCATTTGAATTGATTTCTTCAGCTCTACATATAAAAGATGATTCTAAGATATTCTTTTTCTTTTTTCTGTTTTCTTTAATAAAACTTATATACACTATAGAAATTATATTTTTATACTTTTTGAACAGTTTGATACGCCGACTAGTGATCATAATCTGGGACAAAAAATTATCATACACCTAAGGGGGATAATATAGGTGATAATCGACTTGATGATGTGGGACATCAAAATGATGCTACACCAAAGGTGGATCACATAAGTAATAATTTAGTTGATAATATGGGATAAAAAAACTGATTTTGTATTCGGATTGGACTATTAAGGGTAGTGACTAGAATTATTTTCCAAAGTTTGTTTCTTTAAAATTCAAACAAAGCTTAAGTGGAAATAAGGTTGTGGGGAAGGGTAAAAAAAGTCAGGGTGACAGTGACTGGTCTTATTTTGAAGTGTCTAAAATTATCCAAACCTTCCGTGATAACAAAACACAAAATGTGAAAGATGTGGTAGAGGATAGCCAGCATACTTAACTGGTCAGAAATTCCTGATAGTGTTGTAATGGTGGATGCAACTGTTATGGTAGGTGATGATGTTGGGAAGGTGGATACAAATGTTATATAGATGATATTGGGAAGGTTGATACAAATGTAGGTGATAATGTTGAAAGGATTTAAAAAATGTGGTGGTTGCTTCTGTTGGAGGTGATAAATCTATTGTTATTTTGGATGAGATACCTGTTGTCCCTCATAAATTACTGAATCCACCGGAAGTATGTGAATCGTCATACTTTTCAAAGTTTGATTTTGGTGGCAGCAACCTTCAAGGTTAACCAACTAAATGTATACAGAAAGCTCATTCAAGTAAATGTATATTCTCTACAAAACATCCTTATGTGACGAATATTACGGAGGGAGTTGTCGATATAAAAGTAACATCACAGTTTAACAAATTTATTGCTAGATCGTTATGTCTTAAGAAGATATAAGTCTTCTGTTTGCATCTCCTTTTACCTTTATTTAATTTCATCATAAATTATACCTTGTGTATCATGATTTTTTTACAGGCCCATTTGTTCAAAATTTGTGAATGCTTTTTAAAAATACATTGAATATTGAGTTGATACAGTTAAAAGAGAGAGTGGTTCTTCACACTTGCATATCTAGGAGTACTTCTAATCGATTAAGTTAGCGATATGATAGTTTAGTAGGTGGCAAGTACACAAATGTATAATAATTTGCCATAATGTATAGTAGATATATATAGTTTTTGCCTTGTCAGCTGAAAGGCATAAGGTACTAGCAAAGTTAAATTATTAGATGATGCATGTTTTATGTTTAGCTACAAAATATTAGGTATCACGACCAAAATCACAGATCGTGCAGGCTCCTACCCAACCTTTAATTACTGCGGAAAGCATTGCTAAAACTTTAAGTATTAGTAAATAACAAACCTTTCTTTTAAAACAAAACTTATTACAAATTATATTGCAGAATTTAATTACACAACTCCCCAGAACCTAGTCTAAACAGGTACAAGAGCACTAAACAAATGAAGGATGACTCAAGACACAACATCTATGCAAGAGTAGAATGACAGGCGCAACAGAAGAATAATCACTACTAAGCCTATAGAAACTCCAACTAACCTGCAATATGGCTATATCCCCAAAAGAAGATATAGTAAGTGTAGTATCAGTACAACCATACTTACTAGTAGGTATCATCGACCGACCAGGGTTAAAAAACATATAACAATATATAGCAATCAAGAAAAGATCATGACAATATAAATACCTAACAATTGAACTTACTTAGCCTACTTCAACTTCCAACCTTACCGCCTTTCCCTTATTATAAAATTATTAGTTTGTCCTCAAGGTGTGAATAACTGACACAGTTCCATGAATCAACCTAAACCACATTTCTTATGCCCTCACCTTGTTACAACAACTCTACATTTCTCTCTCTCTCTCTTTCTCATTCATCCTCTTTCGTAACAACCCTCACTCGCTATTATACTACCATTAACCATAGGAATTGTAACAACCAAGACAATTAATAAAACATCAATAATTTTGCAAGGAGTAACACTACAATACACATCACGTATATAACTATAAAAATAGGAGAATAAGATTTATACACAATCCAGGACATACCTTATATTCACACTTTGATGAAATACACAATGCAACCATCAACTTACAAACCACCGGTTATCCTTTTTGTATCATTCTATTACAAGTTATTCATATCAAATCAGTCACACTCAAGCAGTCTAGTCAATAATAGTCAATGAACAATCACATGTGCAATATAACCAAAGAATGCATATGTAATGCAAGGTGCACATAGGTACTAGGGTAAACAGGGACCCTTATTCATGATAAGCAGGGTACGAGCTCAGTCCATGTACCGATACGGGCGTGGAACCTGATCCAAATAATAGTGTCAGCATGACACTAGATCCAAATAACAGTGTCAGCGTGACACCCAATTCAAATATCACAATATATGAATGTCATCATCAAATATCAACCACAATGAAATGCAATTTACAAATTATGCCAGAACACACCTTTCTAGGCATTTAGTCAAAATCAAGTTTATTATTCCAGTTAAACAACAAATATCCACTACTACATGAAATCACAAGTAAGTCCGAAGGCCAATTCACACAACTTGTAATATAAACCTTATCAAACCATGTTCATCAGTTACAGTATGTACGAAGACCAATCAATCAAGTATCCATTTTAGGAGTGCACATTTTACCAAAATTGATAACTATACTCTAATTCAACATACCTATTTTATTAATCAATCTGAACTCCTATCAAGACCGATAAATTCAGTTACTAACTAGTATGTCGTACACTCTAGTCATCACTAAGTTCAAGACACTATTCCATCAGTCGATTATTCAACCGCTTGGCACTATTCAATCTATGATTCTAGCTTGAGTCATACACTTTTACACATCTTACTTCGTAGTACTTTGCCAACTTAACATTAGGCTCCTAAGTTATGACACCACATCTTCTTATCACGACCAATTCTACTAACTATCCTTCTGCAAGAATGTCTCATATTGCAAAAACACACAACACCGGATTCATTCTTTTTAAGGTATTAAAGACTAGTTTTATAGATTACAGGTTCACCTAATTCCTTTATTGTTACCCACATTCACATATTAAAATTTTCAATCATAAAGCAAGTCATATAAATAAAAACACCCAAAAGGTATCCACACAAAACACAACAACACTTAATTAGATCTTTATTACATTTTTTCCATGTTTTGTCCATCCAAACTCTGTTTTCGTAGGCCTAGACATGAAGTCTTCCATCAAAACTATAGTTGTTACACGTATCTACCCAAGTTTAATGCATATTAAACATAACCTACCTGAACCAAAGATCTTGTAACAAGCAAACCACACCAAGGTCGATCTTTCCCTTTTTTTATGCCTCCATTAGTCCAGTCATCTAGAAATAAAATAATAGTAGGAGAAATTAATCAATTACTCTTCGAATAACTACTTTGGAATTTTAACGCACTAATTCTATCCTAATTTATGGTCTTAAATATTATCTAACTTTCAATTAACCATTAACTAGTTCTATCATACTCAACCCATCTCCATTAATGGGGTTTTAAAGCTAGAGAAGCCATTTTTATTGAATTCAAGTTTCCCAACAATCAAACTTCATGTTTCAAAATAACTAATTCATGCTAGGAATCATTAGTTAATAGTCTAGAAGTAATTCTAGGTGATATTACCCAACCCATAGGTTTTTTCCAAAATCTCATGAACTTAGGATTCTAATCCCCAAGAATTTCACCATTAAAGATCATTCTAATGATTCTAAGGTGTTATTGGATTTAAAGACAAAGAAGATGATGGAAGAGATTACCTCGACGAAGAATTTCTATCTTAGAACTTGGAAAATCACCCAATATGGCTTTGGGATGAAATTTTTGAGTTAAAAACCCAAAAATCATCCAAAAAAAGCTTAAGTACTGCCTGTTTGTCACTGTAATGGCTAACTTTTCAATACGGACAGTCTTCAATAAAATGGCCATAAATTTTACTCCAAAATCGGATTAACAAATGGTCGGAGGCATTCAAAAGAAGACTCAAAGATATTTTATTAAATCGGTATTGGACCCCATAACTCTATATATTCTAGGAGGAGTCCTCGTTGGAAGCTGACCCTAGTTTGAACTTAGCTCGAAACTCAATCTGTAAAAACACTTCCAACTTAATTTATGCTAGGTGTATTGTATGACCTTAGTTCTAGTATAATGCACTCCGATACTAAAGAATTGGTCCTATAAATTATGATGAAAGAGGTTCTTATGGATTTACCGTATATATTTTTAGTAACAACAAAATAGGTCGTTACAACATATACAACTTACCCTTCCTTTGTCCATGAACAGGTACGGAAAATAGGAGGGAGTGTTTTAGAATAATTCTCGGTACCTAGCATATACAAATGGTAGAAGTTAAATGCAACCTCCCATCTACTTCTAAAATAATTTGGTAACACTTACGAAACCACCGTCCCATGAGTAACGTAAAATAGCTACCCAATCAGCCTGCACACCACAGGCCACTAAGTTCTAGGCACAACTTTCGATCAATCTAACCAAAGGAATATGATTCGTAATAAAATTTATGTAATAGGTTATTTATAATATTCGAAACACCGCACTATTATAACACACAAAAATTTGGGATGTGCATGGAAATAATGGTGAATGAAAATACCATTTTCTTATTTACCTGGTACTTACTACGAGTTCATCGCTGCAGCAACATCACTGTAGAGACAAACTTATCGATGTGGCAATACTCAGGCAAAACAAACCATCGTCGTAGTGATGTTTATGTTGTTGCGGCGACATCACTATAGTGATGAACCCATCACTGCAGCAATGCTAAAATAGTAGCTTGGGAATTGTTCCTAACTCTGTCCATTTCATAACACACTTCTAGAATTTTGTTGTCTCAGATTTATCCCAATACGGCAACCTATATAACTGAAATTCTAGGAATCTATTTGTCATTCTGGAACATCCTATGGGACACTATATCAATCTACTATTCCATAATTATCTCATCACCACCAATCATCACACCATGATCCACAATTCAACACTAAACCACTGAACACCAGAGTTTCAATAAAAACCATACTACTCTGAGGTCTATCATTCCTATACTAGGAAGCATTTAGTGGGGTACTTACACCATAACTAATGGTATAACAAACACAAAACACACCAACGCACCACTATGGGTTATTATTAACACATATATTCCCCACCACAACTTACATTAATCTTTTCGACCCTAAACATACCTTAACCACTCAAAGAGAAATACCAACCAAGTTTTATCATGTAACAACGAGAGGGTTATAAATATGCATAACACATCTAATAACTCTATTCTCTCGATCGACCCTACAACTAAAGATCATCAACCATAATCAAGCTAACTTATTTCATCAACCTTATCAACAACTACACCACATTCAAGGGATACTATTAATCGATAATTATTCCTATCTAATGAGCATATATGAAATATCAAACCATAATAAGCAAATTACAAGTTCTGTCTAGTAGCCCTGCCTCCTCACTGAATCGATGAAAATTATTCACTAACCACTTTATTCACATCCTTATAACTTAACTGATTTTAATTATTTATAACCACCATGGGCTTTGTACAACTGGTTAGTCTACATTTAGGACATCAACGTTTTTACCCTCATAAAATCATTCAAGTCACTTAACCAAATAAGCTACATAATTGTCTATCACATAGTTAAGGTTCAATTTACCAATATAAAGTAAAACCATTGTTATCATCTCTACTTATCATAATATATGAAACAACCAATTTTATATACCTAGTCAATTTACCTTGCACTAGTGATATCAACTACACAACTCACCTTACATTCAAGTCACCAAGGTTGCGCAAAACAGTTAAGTCCATCACAGTTTAACCAATTACTTATCAAGGCATCATTAGCAATTCAACTCATTAACTGGATTATATACACAAGAATGACCCAATAGCATTTCAGACCCCCGGATATAGTCATCAAAAATTGAACCATACAAGGATTCCAACTATTATCATTAAAGGTTCGGACCACACAAGGATCCTAAGTATATCATCAAAAAATCAAATAGAGATCAAGACATACCTCAAGTCACTGAATCAGCACATACCTCAACTAAAGGAAATCAAGACATACCTCAAAATTACAAAGATGAAGACATACCTCTAAATCACAAAAATGAAGATATATCTCACAATCACACCTAGCCTTTACGATTCACAAATATTTTTTTTTATAGTAATTCATCTCATATCATTCATAATAATCTCTTACACTTAAAATATTCAATCATTAAATAGAAAAGAAATAAAATAACCATTGTGATAATAACCCACATAAGGAATACACGTAGCATTCTATCATAACATAATAAAAATATTTAAAACACAAGTATCTTTCTGGTAACCATAACCAATCAACTAACGAAAAAGTTACGCTTACAAACTGCACTGAAAAATCCAATATTCCACTTAATCAAACAGCATAACAACCTAAAATATGCACGTATCACTCATTCAAAACATAATTCACAACATTAGAATACAAGTCCTATGCCTCTTATTGACCTCTACTAGTTAGAATAACACAATTCCAATCTTCTGAACATTTTTGAGATGCCAATTGGGACCAACTAATCCCAATTATGATTGCTGAGATGCCAATTGGAATTTGTCAGATACCAATTAGACTCAACTTAGGGAGACAACACTAAAGCAGCATGCTAGCAGAAAAGAAAGCGAGATTAATTTCCTAGATGCCTTATAGGTTTCTATATATTTGATGTGGACGTCCATATACCAGTTCACAGGACTCTACTTGATATTTTCTCTAGTACTTGGAGATCGGTAACCTGGGCTCGGATACCAACATGTCACAACCCAAATCACGAATTGTGCGGGCACCAACCTAACTCTAACTTAGATAGAAGAGCCCTTATGTAATGACCCTCCAGGTAACTTTCTGTATTTTTATATTATTTCAGCGTTTAGAGCTTTCCCATAGTTGTTCTAAGTCATTTATGACTTGTTGGAGCTAACAATTTGGTTATCAAGTAGTTCGTTTATTTTTTAGAGCCAATTATCTGTGTTGAAGTCTTTATTATTCAAATTTGGCTACCGAACCTGAACATTAGGTAAACGACCTTATATACCAATTCTGATAGTTCCATCAGCTCTAGAATCTGGGTCTCGGGGCTTCCAAACTCATTTTAAGCTATTGGGTGGAAAGTGATGAAAATGGACATTTGGGTATGGGACCCACTTTTCATCGAAACAACCCCAGATGGAAATTTTGATTTGCACCTTTGAGTTTGGAATGTCAAATTATATAGGGTAGCATAGTTTTTTTGTGTTCATGGGATTTCGAACGAATCCCAAGGGTGGTGCGTCGGAGATTTGGCAAAAACCAAGTCATAGTTGGTGCATGCCTTCAGCTGGTGTAACCGCTTAAGCAGGCCTTTTTTCGCTTAAGTAGAGGTTACTTTACTGGCCTGGGCACTGATTTTGTAGCTAGCACTGGTCCCTGATGGTCCGCTTAATTGGAGACCTTACCGCTTTAGCAGATGCCGCTTAAGCGACGTTTGGTCCACTTTAAAGGAAGTAGGGCTGGTCCATGGACAACTTTAGTGGTAGTGTGCCACTTTAGTGGTAAAGTGGGTGCTTAAGCGGCACCTGTACTGCATTTAATCCCCTTTTACCTATTTTTCTCTTATTTTTCTCTAAGTGTTGAGAGCATTAACACCCTAGAGAGATAGTGAGAGAGGGGAGACGATTCTTGGGTGATCAAGAGAGGTTGGAGAGTTCATCAAAGCCATTTTTCTTGTCTTAATCCATGTAAGTTACATATAATTTCTCAATAAATTCTTCGTTTTAGGTTTAAATTCCTAATTCATTTATAGGTTGATTTTCGATGTTTTGGAACTTGAAATTTACTCATTCTTGAGGGTAAATGATCCTTCAGCCTTGAGGGACATTTTTACGGTTTCAAAGTTATGACTTTGTAAGTGGGCCCCATATGGGATTTTTAGCTTATTTTGGACCCAAAGCATTTATATACAATACGGGTATCATTAATGTCGTATGAAAGAGTAAATTGTTATTTTTATAGTATGGCATTGTGCGGAGGCTTCTCGGAAAGGAAAAGCCCCAATTTAGCAGACTTTCTAGGGCATTCTTCGGTGTTAAGGTAGGAAAGGCTTACCTTACTTATAGATTGAGCTTTATTATGGTATTAGTATGATATTGTGCTAGTTTTGGGTTGAAAATTATGGTTTGGTTGCGTAGTTAGTGAAGTTTGTTTTATTTGGCCAATTTGTGAGCCGTTTCAGAGGTAGAATCAACCCTTTTTCTCTTCCTATTAGTCAAATGATGCTTTTAGGCTTTATTTAGACTTATGTAATAACTTATAGTGGAATTTTGGAGACTTAGTCATTTTCTGGCAGTAATCTCCTTAGTGTGGACTTTCGGGTTTAGAAGTGGGCCTCTCCTACCCTCTTTTAAATTATGCAATCTCTTTTAGCTCCTTGTAGACTTAGGTGGACTTTTTTCACAACATTACGATTAATCTTGAACCTTATGCTATATAGCATTTACCATGTTTGAGGCTAGGCTAGTTATTATGACATTACCTTATTTTACAAATTCAAGTTTGACCTTCTACTATTTATTTATGGTATAATTATACCAGTTTGAGTCTAGAAATTACTATTCTCAATTAATACTACCTTACCAGTTTGAGTCTAGCATCTATAATATGGATATGGTGTTAAAAATTGGTTTTAGTCTTGCATCTATAATATAGTTGTGGTGTTAAAGACTGGTTCGAGTCCGGCATCTATGATATATTTATGGTGTTAAAGACCGGTTCGAGTTTGGCATCTATGATATGGTTATGGTGTTAAAGACCGGTTCGAGTCTGGTACTTATGGTTCATCTATGGTATTGCGAATCTGTTATTACATAATATGAATGGTTTCACTAATATAGGAGTATTGGTTGGTTATACCATGCTTAGTGTCTATAGATCTCTTCTTGATTGTATCCTTTGGGCTTATGGGGGCTTGTTTGGGTTAGTATTCTCTTGTTTGGACATTCTAGACTTATGGGGGCCTAGTTAGGTTATAATTAGTTTACTTTAATTTCGGTATCGCGTGTTTAATTATTTATTTCCCTGTGTTAGAGCATGATCTCAGGTTTGCCCCTTTCTCCTTGAATTAGCTTACATTCTTATATTTATTATGCTTCTATTATGATTTAGATCAATCGGCCGATGATGCCTACTGAGTACCCGTTGTTCTGGTACTCATACTGCACTTCTGCATCTTTTTCTGATGTAGATCCGAGTACTAGCTGCTATTGCTGATATTCCTTCTAGCTTGCTTATAGGATCTGGAGATAGAGTGAGCTTTCAAAGCTAGAGCTGATCCCCTCTCCTTTCTAGATTTTCGAAAAGTCTTTACATTTGAGACTATCTGTATATTGGTACTACTAGTACTCTTATTCTTTTGATTAGAGGCTCTTGTACTAGCCTTACTAGGTGGTGGGATATTTCTTTTGTTCTTCCTCTTTCCCATTTTTTATTTTAGGATTGTATTCATATTTATATAGCCTTCGATCTTATTGTATTCTTGTTTCTTTGTATTTATCTTGTCTTCCGCTATTTAGCCCACTACTTGTTGTTTTGGGCTATGGTTTGGCTTACCTACTAATGGGTTATGGTAGGTGTCATCATGACCTGAGAAACTAGTTAGTGACAAATTGGTATCAAGGCCTAGGTTCACTGGTATTGTTGGTACAAGAGCAAGTGTCTAGTAGAGTTCCACGGATTGGAGCAATGACGTCCATGTCTTATTTATGGGAGGCTATAGGACATTCTTAGGATGACTTCCCTTTCTTTATTCATCTTGTGTATTAAGTATATGTTGGTCTCTAAGGTTCTCATTGTTTCACTCTTTTGTAGATGGTCAGGACACACTCTACTACGACCTGCGATGAGGATCCCGAGCCTTCTACTAAGGCACCCACCAGAGGATGTGGCCGACCTAGCGGTCAAGGCCAAGCTAGAGCTATAGCCCTTGCGAGGGGTCAGGGTAAAGATCCATCACCAGATCCTGTTATTACTTTTGATCTAGAGTTTCTGCCACCCCAGCCATTACTAGGCCAGGAGACAACCCAAGTGCCACTGGGGTTTATTTCTTCTTCATTGCTCAGGGATGCCTTGGTCTAGTTATTAGGATTAGTTGGTGGTCCACCATCTTATGGTACACAGTATGTGGATCAGAGTGGTATAGACGCAGGGGCGCAGCCTATAGCTACTGCTGATAGAGTTGAGATCCCCTCTAGTACCGGTCGTTGCTTAGTTGGAAGCCACCCAGCCTGCTATGTCTGTTGAGGAGCAGAAGTTGTTAGGTAGATTTCTGAGATTGACACCACCGAGGTTTGTAGGGGCTGTAGGCAAGAATGCATTTAAGTTCTTGACTACTTGTAGGATCAGTTTAGTGGTTGAGTAGGGTTCTATGTCAGTGGTTGAGTATAAAGCATAGTTCTACGAGTTGGCCAGACATGCTACTATGATCTTGCCTACCGAGTATGAGAGGATTCGGTGTTATGTTAGGGGACTGAGATGTAACACCCCGTATGTTTTCGAACCTAGTTAGGTACCATAACATTCGTGGACCTATTTAAACATTAGAGGGTTGGTGAATTATACATTAATTTGTTGGGCTTAAATGAGTCTTGTGCCTTTGGGCTTAATTGAGGCCCAAAGATGGAGCAAAAGACATGGCCCAAATGGAATTTGACCCATTCTTCAAATCGACCAAGTAAGCCTAGCATTTATGACTAATGTGTAGCTAAGTATGAGACTACATGGGACTATAAAAGGGAGGACCAAAAATTAGATATTTATTCACAAAGACTCACATGCCATTTCTAAATTTTCCTCAAATATTTCTCTCTACACACAAACCCTAAGCCATCACTCTTTTGGCCAAGATCATCATATTGCAAGCTTTGGTAAGTGCTTATTCTCATGGTTTAATATATGATATGTTTAATATGGTGTAAAAATCATGTTGGTTATGTTGGCAAAGTGTTGGACAATTTACTATGTGTAAAACTATCTATATTTGCAATTGGAAAAGGGTTTTGCCTTATAAACTTGAAAATGAACTTGTGGTCTTGAAGGAAGTGAACTTGATGGATTAAATATTTACATGTGATATGTGATTATTTCCTTGACTTGTTTTATCCTTCTACATAATGTTTGGAATTGTTATTGCAAAATTATGCATGGACTTGGAGGTGTATTGAAGGAAAAATGTGGTTTTGGTGATGTTCATGTGTGTGGTGAATCCATGGTTGATTGTTGGCATCCAAGTTGACCTAAATTATGTAAATTTAAGTTTAGTCATGGCCATGGACCATTTATTACAAAAAAGGACCTAAAAAAGACCCTTTTTGACCGAAACGGGCATCCGCCCTGGCGTCTGGAGCACTTGTGGACGCAGATGCCAGCGCAGGTGGCTCTAGACAAGGCCAAAGGGAACCTGAGGACGCATTTCAACCACCTGCAGGTGCAGGTGGCTTCGCAGGTTAACCCAGAATGCCATTTTTTAAGGTTTTGTCTCTCTTTAATCCCCGAAGGCCCCTATACCCTTTTTGAATGTAAATATCAACTTATGATACCTTTTTAATGATTTAAGTGGTCTTTTAGAGTCACGTTGGATTATATCAATTATGTATTGTTGTTAATATATTGTTATGAGGCAATTTGATGGAGTAACTGTGACGGAATGATAATGAGGAAGCGTAAAGGGTAAACGTGGTGAGAAATGCTATTGGTTTATGATGTCTTGGTCAATGTGTGAAATGTTATGGTGTTGTTGGTATGATAATGCAGTGGATTTTATTATAAAGGGTAAAATGACATTATATGGCAGTCATATAGCTCATTGTCGTCTTGTACACTTGTACGTAAGTAGTTGTTAATGAGAGTTCCGTTGTGTACTTGTATTGTAGAGTGAAACGTAAGGAAGGAGCTGGACTATTTTATTCATATATAGGATTGTGTATTCATACTTGGAAGTGAAGTTATGTAAGGTTACTCTTTCCGTATCCTTCTGCAGCACATAGTATTCACATTGACATTGTACTTATTCCATTCTGAAATGTTCTAAGATATCCTATTTTCGGTTATCAATTATGGTTCATCACATGTTCCTTATGCATTGATCAATTGTGATTCACATGTCTCATGTGCATGGACTAATGTTCCAAAGATCCCATTGTTCCAATAATGTTATGATTATCATTGTATCAATCTCTCAAAAGTAAAGAAATGAAGTAATGCATAGTTGTTGGTTACAAGAGTACAGGTGGCAGCTCAAGAGACATAAGCCTAGCTCGAGCCGAACCCGAGGCTATTGGACAGGGGGCAGCTTTAGAGGCATAAGCCTAGCTTGAGCTAAACCTTACAGGGGGCAGCTCTAGAGGTAAGAACCTAGCTCGAGCCGAACCTGATATATTGGTTTATGGGTGGCAGCTCTAGAGGTAAGAACCTAGCTCGGTCCGATCCCAATAGGTGGCAGCTCTAGAGGCATAAGCCTAGATGGGGCCGATCCCAACATAACGTTATGTTATGTTAAGACCCAGTGATCAGTCGGGGCCCGAGTACATTATGACACAAGTGATGATGAATAAACATAGAAGTAAAGAAGCAAAGAAAGTAATGAAAAAAATATACATGGTTCCCAACATACAGAATGGTGACTTATCCATATTGGTTATTCATTTGTAATTGAGTTCATTGAAGTATTCATGTATCATACAATTTCTTATGAGCCTTACATACTAAGTACATTCTTCGTACTGACGTCCCTTGGGGGACTTACCTTACTAGCTGCAGGCGCAGGTGCCAGTAGACCTTAACAGTAGGTTGCCGGTTATTTGCAAATCTTTGGTGAGCTCCAGTTGGTTTGGGGCTTTCCAAGTCACAATTGTACATTTGTTTTGGCATTGTAAATGTTGTATAAAGCGGGGAATTGTCCCGACTTTAGGATGGTTATGTATATGCATATGTTTAAGGCTTTTGTAGACGTGTATAGGTATATGAATATAAGAGGTGTATGTCCATTTTGACTTGATGGCCCTGATGGCCAAGTTTCACATATGTATGTATCACATATTTCATGATTTCCGCTATTAGCATTTTATGTCCATATGTGATGGTGGTGTTTCGTGAATGACATGCATATGCATAGACATAGCTGAAGATTTGTTCTCTCGGGCCTTATCGGCTTCGGGTGCCAGTCCGCCCCGTTGGAATTCGAGGTGTGACAAAAGTGGTATCAGAGCAGATCATCCTAAGGGTGTCTACAATGCCGTGTCTGAGTAGATTCTTGCTTATGGATATGTTGTGCACCATATTTATAAGTAGGAGGCTATGGGACATTTAGGAGTTGTTTCTTTTCTTCATTTCTAGATTGTGCAAACGAGGCAATGTTGTGAGTGGAATCGTATCTGACCATTGGAATTGGTTTTCTTGTTTATAGTAAAATGCCGATGACAAAAAGAGGTAGAGGCAAAGGTAAGCAGGTAGATATGATTGTCGGTGAAGGAATGAGTAAATCACCACCTGACCAAGCTAGTCACGATGGAGCTAACACTGAAATTGCATCGCAGTTTTCTTCTACTTTTCCAGCTCCATAAGATCCAAGAGGTAGAGAAGTACCCACAGAACCGCCAGTGAATGCCACTGATTAGGATCTAAGGAATGCAGTGCATATGTTGACTCAGTTAGTTGCGGCACAAAGTCAAGGATGAGCTGGTCCAACGACAAATGAGGATGATGCGGCTAGAGTGGCTATTCGCAGGACACAGGACTTTCTGAAATTAGACCCTGCTATATTTACTGGGTCAGATCCGAAAGCAGATCCACAGGACTTCGTGGATCAAATACAGAGGGCTCTAGAAGTTATGCACGTGACTGGTGTTGAAACAGTTGAACTTGCGGCCTATAGATTGAAAGGTGAAGCTATATTGTGGTATGAAGACTGGAGAAGATCGAGGGGTATTGATGCACTTTCGGCTGGTTAGGAAGAATTTAAATTGGCATTCCTTGATCATTACCTCCCATATGAGATCCGAGAGGCACGTGCAGATCAGTTTCTAAATCTACGTCAAGGGAACATGAGTGTTAGAGAATATAGTCTTCAGTTTAATTCCTTGGCTCGATATGCTTCGAAGGTAGTAGCCACAATGACAGACAGAGTCCATCGATATGTGGACAGATTAGAGCCATATTTGGTAAGGGACTGTACCATTACTACCTTGAACAAAGATATGGACATAGCCAGAATATAGGACTTCACATAGAAAATGAAAGATCAGAGACAGAGAAGGAGGGTACATGAATCTGACAGAGGACAGTCCGAAAGAGCTAGATTTATGGGACAGTCTATGGTGCCCCAAGGAGAATCTAGGCGTCGGATGTTTCCTAGACCGCCTAGACCCTCATTCTCTTATTCCATAGCAGACACTCAAGCTCAATTCTGAGGGTTTAGAGGTAGTCCATCTGGGCAGAGTAGTGGAATTCACGAATCACAGGCAGCAGGATGTTTTCGTCAGTAGTGTCAGCACTGCGGGCGTACTCATTCAGGTACATGCCGGTTAGGGCCGAATGCTTGCTTTTGGTGCGGTATGTCGGGGCACATAATGAGAGAGTATCCACGGAGGAGCATGGGTAGTATAGCACGACTGACGGGATCAACCATTTCATCATCATCATCGGTTCCTTTCTTAGGCCGAGGTGTACATTCTGCTGGTTGTGGTAGGGGTGCCAGAGGAGCAGCCAGTTCCAGTGGAACCCAGAATTGTACTTATGCTCTTGTAGACCGGCAGAATTCAGAGGTCTCTCCTGATGTAGTCATAGGTACATTATCCATATTTTCGTATTATGTATATGCATTGATTGATTCGGGTTCTACATTGTCATATGTTACTCCATTGATTGTTGCAAAATTTGTAGCTAAACCAATTGGTGAGTATATTGTCACAAAAAGAGTATATCGTAATTATGTGGTAACTGTGTGTGGTCATGATACACTGGCCAATCTCATTGAACTAGACATGGTGGATTTTGATGTGATAATGGGAATGGATTGGTTGGCTTCTTGTTATACCACGGTAGATTGTCGGGCCAAGAAGGTACATTTTTGTTTTTCGCAAGAAAATGGTCTTGAATGGCATGGTAATGTGGGGGCACCAAAAGGAAAATTTATTTCCAATATGAAAGCAAGGAAAATGATTGCCAAAGGGTACATATGTCACTTAGTACGAGTGAAGGATACTGAAGTGGAACCACAAACTCCTCAGTCGGTTCCAGTGGTCAATGAATTTCTTGATGTATTTCCAGAGGATCTTACAGGTTTGCCCCTAGAACGGGAAATAGAATTTGGTATTGATGTGATTCCAGGCACTCAACCTATATCTATTCCCCCTTATAGAATGGCTCCAGCAGAATTGTGTGAATTGAAGGAGAAATTGAAAGATTTACTGGACAAGGGCTTCATCAGGCCTAGTATGTCCCCGTGGCGTGCACCAGTATTATTTAAATGGAAGAAAGATGGCACATTGAGAATGTGCATTGACTATCGACAACTGAATAAGGTAACGATCAAGAACAAATATCCCCTCCCTCGAATTGACAATTTGTTTGATCAGTTATAGGGCGCCAATTATTTTTCAAAGATTGACTTGAGGTCGAGTTACCATCAAGTCAAAGTTAGAGAAAAATATGTACCCAAGACAACCTTCCGAACACGGTATGGCCATTATGAATTTTTAGTTATGTCATTTGGACTAACAAATGCACCAGCTGTGTTCATGGATTTGATGAATAGGGTGTTTAAGCAATTTATAGACGTGTTCGTGATGGTATTTGTAGATAACATCCTGGTTTATTCAAAGTCACAAGAGGACCATGCTAAGAACTTACGGTAAGTGTTACAGATTCTTCGTGAGCGTAAGTTGTATCAAAGTTCTGTAAATGTTAATTTTGGTTGAAATACGTAGCATTCTTGGGTCATATTATGTCAGATGAAGGAATTCGAGTTGATAAACAGAAGATTGAAGCGGTGAAAAATTGGCCAAGGCCTACAACACCTACGAAAATCCGTAGCTTCCTAGGGCTAGCAGGTTATTATCAAAGATTTGTTGAAGGGTTTTCTTCCATTTCTGCACCTTTAACAAATCTTACATACAAGATAGTCAAATTTTAGTGGAATGATGCATGTGAGAAAAGTTTTCAAGAGCTGAAAGATAAATTGACTTCCACACCCGTATTAGTACTTTCGGAACGCACCGAAGGTTATGCAGTCTATTGTGATACTTCTGGAGTTGGTATAGGGTGTGTATTGATGCAGCACGGTAATGTAATAGCATATGCCTCCTGACAATTGAGGCCACACGAGAGGAACTAACCCACACATGATCTTGAGTTAGCAGCTGTGGTGTTTGCTTTAAAGATATGGCGTCATTATTTGTATAGAGTTCATGTTGATATTTATACTGATCACAAGAGTTTGCAATATATCTTTAAGTAGAAGGAACTCAATCTGAGGCAGCGGAGGTGGCTTGAGCTATTAAAAGACTATGATATTGATATTCTATATCATCCAGGAAAAGTAAATGTTGTAGTTGATGCATTGATCCACAAGGAAATAGGAGTCACTAGTGGCCAATTGACGAAAAAACAAGAGTTAGTCAAAGATCTACATCAATTAGCTAGTTTGGGGGTTCGTCTTCTTGAATCCTTAGATGAAAGAGTTATTGTACAAAAGGCGGCAAAATATTTATTACTAGCTGAAGTGAAAGGGAAGCGGTTTGCGGATCCTATGTTATTACAACTAAAAGAGAATGTACAACAGAATTTGACAAAGGAATTTGATCTTACACAAGAAGGAGTACTTCAATGCCAAGGTAAATTATGTGAACCGGATGTAGACGAGCTGAGGAAACAAATTATGATTGAGGCGCATCATTCGCGTTATTCTATTCATCCGGGAGCTACCAAAATGTACCATGATTTAAAAGATGTGCATTGGTGGGGAAATAAGAAGAAGAACATTGCAGAATTTATAGCTCAATGCCCAAACTATCAACAAGCTAAAGTGAAGCATCAGAAACCTAGAGGTTACATGCAATGTATCAATCTTCCAGTCTGGAAATGGGATATGATTAACATGGATTTCATCACAGGTTTGCCTCGTACATTGCGGAAAGTTGATTCTATATGGGTCATAGTTGACAGACTTACCAAATCAGCGCATTTCTTACCATTCAAGACCACCTATACAGCTGAAGATTATGCAAGGTTGTATGTTAAAGAAATAGTGTGATTACATGGGATTCCGATCTCCATTATATCAGACAGGGGAGATCAGTTTACTGTGCATTTTTGGAGATCTTTGCAGTAGAGTTTTCGTTCACAGGTTAATCTGAATACCGCTTTCCATCCTCAGAATAATGGACAGGCAGAACGTACTATCCAAACACTTAAAGATATGCTACGAGCTTGCACGTTATATTTTCAAGGAAATTGGGATGACCATTTGCCTCTCATTGAATTTGCTTACAACAATAGCTATCATTCAAGTATTAAAATGGTACTTTATGAAGCTTTGTATGGAAGGAAATGTAGATCACCAATCGGATGGTTTGAAGCAGGTGAAACTGCTTTACTTGGGCCAGACCTTGTTCATCAGGCTATGGAGAAAGTTAAAGTGATCCAACAGCGGCTAAAAATGGACTAAAGTCGACGTAAGTCATATGCTGATGTCAGAAGAAGAGGGCTCGAATTTTCCATAGGTGATTGGGTATTCTTGAAGGTGTCGCTGATGAAAGGGGTAATGAGATTTGGAAAGAAAGGGAAGTTGAGTCCCCGGTATATAAGGCCATACAAAATTGTCCGAAGATTTGGGCAAGTTGCATATGAATTGAAATTACCCCAAGAAATCTCCACAGTTCATCCAGTATTTCATGTTTCGATGCTTCAAAAGTGCATAGGAGATCCATCTCATTTTACTCCCATTGAAGATGTACAAGTTATGGAGTATCTTAACTATGAGGAAATACTTATTGCCATTTTGGATAGACAAGTGAAGAGGTTGAGGAATAAATACATAGCTTCTGTAAAGGTACTTTGGAGAAATCAACAAATAGAAGAGATCACATGGGAAGCTGAAGAAATGATGAATTCCAAGTACCCTCATTTGTTTCAAATAGAAGAACAAGTTCAAGATACGAGATCGGAACAATGAAAAGTAAGTATTTGTAAGCATTGAGTACATATATATAATAATATTAAGAATGATCCTAGAATTTCCATTGTTTAAATTGAATAATGTCACTACCAATCGAGGACGAAAGTTTCTAAGGGGGGAAGAATGTAACACCCCATATGTTTCCGAACCTAGTTAGGTACCGTAACATTCATGGAAATATTTAAACATGAGAGGGTTGGTGAATTATATATTAATTTGTTGGGCTTAAGTGAGTCTTGTGCTATTGGGCTTAATTGAGGCCCAAAGATGGAGCAAAAGACATGGCCCAAATGGAATTTGACCCATTCTTCAAATTGAACAAGTAAGCCTAGCATTTATGACTAATGTGTGGATAAGTATGAGACTACATGGGACTATAAAAGGGACCAAAAATCAGATTTTTATTCACAAAGACTCACATGCCATTTCTAGATTTTCCTCAAATATTTCTCTCTACACACAAACCCTAAGCCATAACTCTTTTGGCCAAGATCATCAACTTGCAAGATTTGGTAAGTATTTATTCTCATGGTTTAATATATGATATGTTTATTATGGTGTATAAATCATGTTGGTGATGTTGGCAAAGTGTTGGACAGTTTACTATGTTTAAAACTGTCTATATTTGCAATCGGAAAAGGGTTTTGCCTTATAAACTTGAAAATGGACTTGTGGTCTTGAAGGAAGTTACTTTGATGGATTCAATATTTACATGTGAGATGTTATTATATCCTTAACTTGTTTTATCCTTTTACATAATGTTTGGAATTATTATTACAAAATTTTGCATGGACTTGGTGGTGTATTGAAGGAAAAATGTGGTTTTGGTGATGTTCATGTGTGTTGTGAAACCATGGTTGATTATTGGCATCCAATTTGACCTAAATTATTTAAAGGGAATTTTATTCATGTCCATGGACCATTTATTACAAAAAAGAACCTAAAAGAGACCCTTTTTGGTCGAAATGGGCATCCGCCCTCGCGTCTGGAGCCCCTGCGGGCGCAGATGCCAATGCAGGTACCTCTAGAAAAGGCCAGAGGGAACCTGAGGCTGCATTTCAACCACCTTCAGGTGCAGGTGGCTTCGCAAGTCAACCCAGAATGTCATTTTGTATGATTTTGTCTCTCTTTGATCCCCCGAAGGCCCCTATACCCTTTTTGGATGTAATTATAAACTTATGATACCTTTTTAATGACTTTAAGGGTCGTTTGGAGGCATGTTGGATTATATAAATTATGTATTATTTTTAATATGTTGTTATGAGACAATTTGATGGAGTAACTGTGACGGAATGATAATGAGAAAGCGTAAAGGGTAAACGTGGTGTGAAATGATATTGGTTTATGATGTCTGGGTCAATGTGTGAAATGTTATGGTGTTTTTGGTATGATAATGCAGTGGATTGTATTATAAAGGGTAAAATGACATTATATGGAAGTCATATAGCTCATTGTCGTCTTGTACACTTGTACGGTAAGTAGTTGTTAATGAGAGTTTCATTGTGTACTTGTATTGTAGAGTGAAACGTAAGGAAGGAGCTGGACTATTGTATTCATCTATATATGCTTGTGTATTCATACTTGGAAGTGAAGGTATGTAAGGTTACTCTTTCCGTATCCTTCTGCAGCACATAGTATTCACATTGACATTGTACTTGTTCCATTCCAAAATGTTCTACGATATCTTATTTCTGGTTATCAATTATGGTTTATCACATGTTCCTTATGCATTGATCAATTATGATTCACATGTCTCATGTGGATGGACTAATGTTCCAAAGATCCCATTGTTCCAATAATGTTATGACTATCATTGTATCAATCTCTCAAAAGTAAAGAAATGAAGTAACGCATAGTTGTTGGTTACAAGAGTACGGGTGGCAACTCTAGAGGCATAAGCCTAGCTCGAGCCGATCCCGAGGTTATTGGATAGGGGGGATCTCTAGAGGCATAAGCCTAACTCGGGCCGAACCTGACAGTGGGCAGCTCTAGAGGTAAGAACCTAGCTCGAGCCGAACCTGATATATTGGTTTATGGGTGGCAGCTCTAGAGGTAAGAACCTAGCTCGAGCCGATCCCAATGGGTGGCAGCTCTAGAGGCATAAGCCTAGCTCGGGCCGATCCCAACATAACTTTATGTTATGTTAAGACCCACTGATCAGTCGGGGCCCGGATATATTGTGACACAAAAGATGATGAATAAACATAGAAGTAAAGAAGCAAAGAAAATAATGAAAGAAATATACATGGTTCCCAACATACAGAATGGTGACTTATCCATATTGGTTATTCATTTGTAATTGAGTTCATTGAAGTATTCATGTATCATACAGTTTCTTATGAGCCTTACATACCCAGTACATTCTTCATACTGGACGTCCCTTGGGGGACTTACCTTACTTTATATAGGCGCAGGTGCCAGTAGACATCCACAGTAGGTTGCCAATTATTTGTAGATCTTTGGTGAGCTCCAGTTGGTTCGGGGCTTTCCGAGTCACAGTTGTACATTTGTTTTGGTATTGTAAATTTTGTATAAAGTGGGGACTTGTCCTGACTTTAGGATGGTCATGTATATGCATCTGTTAGAGGCTTTTATAGACGTATGTGGCTATATGAATGTAAGAGGTGGATGTCCATTTTGACTTGATGGCCCTGACGACCAAGTTTCACATATGTAAGGATCACTTGTTCCATGATTTCTGCTATTAGCATCTTGTGTCCATATGTGATGGTGGTGTTTCGTGAATGACATGCATATGCATAGACATAGCTGAAGATTGGTTCTCTCGGGCCTTATCGTCTTCGGGTGCCAGTCCGCCCCATTGGAATTCGAAGCGTGACATGATACTTCCTCTTCACATGGATACTCAGAGTTTGGTTGTTGCTGGTAGGTCTTTCATTGAGTGTTTTGATTATTCCCAGACTATGGAGGAGATATATTGCGAGTCCCAAGAGGGAAGCGATAAGCGATAAGCAACAACATCCTCAGGGCAGTTTCAGTGGGAGTTTAGAGGTAGAGGTTTTTAGGGTAGGTACCCTCTACACCAGTTTTTCTAGCCTCAGGGTCAGTCTAGTAGGACCATTCAGGCAACACTCTAGATTTATGACGGAGGTCAGTCCATCTTCAGTGATTATCCTGACCCAAGTAGCGGTTAGTCTTTAAGGGGTACACATTCTGGATTTTCTAGCCGAGGTGGCTATTCTGGTTCAGCCAGACCTTCTGGATAGAGTGGTGTTTCTGGGTTCCTCTATACTTATAGAGTGATTGGCCATTTAGCTAGGAAGAGTCCCTAGTATGGGATGATTCATCCTGCAACTCAGAGTGTTCAGATGATCAGATTTGTGCCGTCTTAAACTAGAGGTGGTGCTTAGGGTCGTAGGGGTAGCCCTCAGGGTTCTAGAGGAGGTTCTCAAAAATATAGGATGCGTGGTAGGTCAGACGCCATGCTAGGTGGAGGGCGAGGTCATTTATATATTGTACCTGGTAGGCCAGAGGCAGAGTCTTTGGATTTTGTTATTATAGGTATGATTTCAGTGTGTTGTCAGTCGGTTTTTGCTTTATTTGATCTGGGATCCACTTATTCATATGTTTCTGCTTATTATGCACCACAGTTAGAGTTGTATTAGGAGCCTTTATCTGTACCATTGCATGTATCTACTCCTGTGGGTGATTCTTTAGTAGTGGATCAGGTTTATAGATAATGTGTTGTGACCGTTCGACAGTTTGATACTCGGGCTTATCTTATTTTGTTAGACATGGTGGACTTTCATGTGATTCTGGGCATGGACTGGTTATCCCCTTATCATGTGGTTTTGGATTGTTTCACCATGACTGTTACCTTGGCCATGCTTGGCATATCGTCGATTGTGTGGTATAGTTCTTTTAGCTACGCATAGACGGGGATTATTTCTTATATTTGGGCTAGGAGATTGGTCTCAAGGGGTTGCGAGTCTTATCTTACTTATATCCGTGATGTACACGCTGAGTGTCCTTCGCTTAATTCTGTTCTTATAGTCTATTACTTTTCTAATATTTTCCATATCGACCTACCTGGCCTTCCTCCTGAGTATGATATTGAGTTTTTTATTGATCTTAAGCCGGGCACCCAACCTATTTCTATGGCACCTTACCATATGGCTCCTGCTAATCTAAGGGAGCTGAATTCTCAGCTCCAGGATTTGTTGGGTAAGGGTTTTATTAGACCAAGCATATAGCCTTAGGGTGCTCCTGTCTTGTTCATGAAGAAAAATGATGGTTCTATGTGTATATGTATTGACTATAGGCAACTAAATAGGGTGATTATGAAGAATAAGTACCCTATCCCTCGCATTGATGATTTATTTGACTAGCTTTAGGGTGCGGCAGTTTTCTCTAAGATTAACTTGAGATCAAGTTACCATCAGTTGAGGATTCAGGCTGAGGACATCCTTAAGACAATATTCAGGACTCGGTATGGCCATTATGAGTTCCTGGTGATGTCTTTTGGGTTAATCAATTCCCAACAAAGTTTATGGACTTGATGAATCGAGTTTTCGGGCCCTATTTAGGCCCCTTTGTGATTGGTTTCATTAATTACATATTGGTGTATTCGAGGAGTAGGGAGGAGTACGAACAACATTTGAGGATTGTGCTTCAGACTTTGAGATATCAGAGGCTTTATGCCAAATTCTCAAAGTGTGATTTTTGTCTCGATTATGTTACATTCCTAGGACATAAGTTGTCTAAAAATGGGATTTTTGTGGATCCAGAGAAGATAAAGGCTATTCGTTATTGGGCCAGACCTACATCTCTGTAACACCCCATACATTTTCGAACCTATGTTATTACCGTAACATTTATGGAATTATTTAAACATGAGATAGTTGGTATATTATTCATGGAAGTTATTGGGTTAAACAAACCTTGTGCAAATGGGCTCAATTTAAGGCCCAAAATTAGGTAAAAGACATGGCCCAATAAGAAGGAAATGATCCATTCTTCTTTTGACCAAATCAACAAATCAATTATTGACCAAAAGTATTGGATAAGGATGACTTTAAAGGGTCTATATAAGGTGAAAAATCATATTTTATTCACCATTCCACACATGTGCAAAATCTAGAATTTTCCCAAGGATATTTTCCATTCACATTCAAACCCTAAGGCAACTACACTTGTTTGGACAAGATCACCCCTTTGCAAGTATTGGTAAGTGTTTATTCTTATGGTTCAATATATTATATGCTTAAAATGGTGTATAAATCATGTTGGTTATGTTGGTAAAGTGTTGGACAGTTCACTATGTGTAAAACAGTGTACTTTTACTTAATCGGTAAAGGGTTTTGCCTTGTAAACTTGGAAGTGGAGTTGTGGTCTTGAAGAAAGTGACTTGATGGATTAAATATCAGTATGTAAGATATTTTTATGTCCTTAACTTTCTTTCTCTTTGTGTGTAACATTTGGAATTGTTGTTGTGAAATTGTACATGGAACCGGTGGCGTATTGAAAGGAAAATGTAGTTTTGGTGATGTTTATGTGTGTTGTGAAACCATGGATGTTCGTTGGCATCTAAGGTGATCTAAAATATGTTAAGAGAAGCTTAGTTATGATCATGGACCATTCATTTCGAATAAGGACCCTAAAATGACCCCGGAGGATGAAATGGGCACCCCCCCCAGCGGGTGGGGCACCTGCCGGTGCAGATGCCAATGCAGGTGAATCTGGAATCTGCTAAGATACACCTGAGGATGCACCTCAACCACCTGCGGGCGCATGTGGCTTCGCAGGTCAGCCCAGAACTTCGTTTTTTATGTTTTTGTCTCTCTTTGACCCCTGAAACCCCTATACCCTTGTTTGATGCAATTATCAACTTATGACACCTTTTGAATTACTTTAAAGGAGTATCCCAGAGGTATTTTGAGTTTTATCAATTATGTATTGTCTTTCATGTGTTGTTGTGAGAGGTGTTTATGTGATGTAGTGAGGTAATTGTGACATTGTATTGAAGGGGAAATATAAAGTATGAACTTGGTGTGAAATGCGATTGGCTTATGAGGTCTTGGTCAATGTGTAGAATGTTGTGGTGTTGTTGGTATGGTAATGCAGTGAGTTGTATTGAAGAAGGACGAAATGACGCTATATAGCAGTCACGTAGCTCATTGTCATCTTATGCACTAGTAATGTAGTTAATTATTAACGTGAGTTTCGTTATGTACTTGTGTTGTAGCATAAAATGTAAGGAAGGAGCTGGATTATCGTAATCACATATAGGACTGTGTATTCATATTGAGAAGATAAGGTATGTAAGGTTACTATTTCCATATCCTTCTGCATCACATATTGTTCACATGGTCATCGTACTTGTTCCATTCCGAAATGTTCTAAGGCATCTCATTTCAGGTAGTCATGTATTGTTATTCTTATGTTCCTTATTCGTGGGTCAATTTTTCATGTCTCTTAATCATGGAATGATATTCCAAAGCTCCAATAATGTTGTGACTATCAACATATCAATCTCTCAAAAGTAAGAAATAAAGTAATGCATATTTGTTGGTGGTAAGAGTACGGATGGCAGCTCTAGAGGCATAAGCCTAGCTTGAGCCGAACCCAAGATTATTGGATCAAGGGGAAGCCCTAGAGGCATAAGCCTAGCTCAGGACAAACCTGACAGGGGGAAGTTCTAGAGGTAAGAACCTAGCTCGAGCCGAACCTGATATATAGGTTTATGGGTGGCAGCTCTAGAGGTAAGAACCTAGCTCGAGCCAAACCTGATATATTGATTTATGGGTGGCAGCTCTAGAGGTATAAGCCTAGCTCGGGCCGATCCTAACATAACGTTATGTTATGTATGACCCACTAATCAGTTGGGGCCTGGGTACGATATGATATAAGTGATGGTGAATAAACAATAGAAGCATAGAAAATAATGAATGTAAGGTACATGGTTACACATATGCAGAACGATGGTTTATCCATATCGCATATTCTCTTATATTTCGATTCCATTGAAGTATTTATGTGTCTTACAGTTTCATATGGACTTACATATTCAGTAAATTCTTCGTACTGACCCCCCTTGGGGGACTTACCCTACTTGTTGTAGGCACAGGTGCTAGTAGACCACCACCGTAGGCTACAAGTCATCTGCGGATCATTGGTGAGCTCCAGTTGGTTCGGGGCTTTTTGAGTCACATGTGTACATTTGTTTTTGGGTGTTGTATAAAGCGGGGACTTTTCCCGACTTTATCTTGGCTATGTATATGTATCTGTAGAGGCTTTGTAGACAGTTGTGGGAAGACGAATGTAAGAGATGTATGTCTATTTTGACTTAATGGCCCTAACGGGCAAGTTTCATATACAGTATATTTTCCATGACTTCCTCCATTGGTATCTAATTAAATGAGATAGAATGATATCCATACAGAGGCATGCATATGAATGTACATGAGCAAAGATTGGTTCTCTCAGGCCTCAACGGCTTCGGGTGCCAGTCTGCCCCATTGGAATTTGAGGCGTGACAAAAGTGGTATCAGAGTAGGTCATCCTAAGGGTGTCTACAAAGTCGTTTCTGAGTAGAGTCGTGCTTATGGGTGTGTTGTAGGCCACATTTATAAGTATGAGGCTACGGGACATTTAGGAGTTGTTTCTTTTCTTCATTTGTTAGATCGTGCATTAGAGACAATGTTGTAGGTGGAATCATTTCCCATCATTGAAATTGGTTTTCTTCTGTATAGTAAAATGCCAATTACAAGACAAAATAGGGGTAAAGATAAGAAGGTAGAGATGCCTGCCAGAGAAGGAACTAGTAAATCACCACCTGACCAAGCTAGTCAGGGTGGGACTGAAACTGAATTTGCATCGCGGTCTTCTTCTACTTTTCCATCTCCAGAAGAGCCGAAAAGGAGAGAAGACCCTGCCAAAACACCTGTTAATGCTACTGAGTAGGATATAAGGAATGCGGTGCACCTGTTGACTCAGATAGTCATTGGATAAACACAAGGACAAGTTGGTCCATCCTTTGCATAGAAGAGGGGGAATCAAAGGCGAAGGAGAATGGCACAAGAATTTGAAAGAGGGTCATCAAAGAGGGCTAGACCTATGGGACAGTTCATGGCTTCCCAAGGAGAATTTAGGTCTTAGGTCTTTAAAAGACCGCCTAGCCCATCATTTCCTCATTCTACAGTAAATGCTCTACCTCAGTTTTGAGAGTTTATAGGCAATCAGTTTGAGCAAAGAAGTAAGATTCAAGATTCACGGACAGTGGGGTATCAAGCACAAGGACGTATGATACAATCGAGGTCTTCCCTTCAGCCGTGTCAGTGCTGCGGAAGGTATCATTTAGGTAAAAGCCGGTTGGGGACAAATGTTTACTTTTGGTGTGGTTTGCCGGGGGAAAAAATGATAGAGTGTCCACAGAGGGGCACTGGTAGTACGACACGACCTACGAGATCAGTCGTTGCATTATTATCGTCAGGTGTACAGCCTATTGGTCGTGGCAGAGGTGCTAGCGGAGCAGCTAGTTCTAGTGGAATTCAGAACTGTACCTATGCCTTAGCGGATCGACAGAATTTGGGGGCTTCTCCTGATGTAGACACAGGTACAGTATTCATATGTTTACATATGGCCTATGCATTGATTGAACAGTATTCTACATGATCATATGATACTCTATTGATTGCAGAAATTTTTTTTGAAAGAACACCAGAATTACTAGTTACACCATTGGAAGTTTATACACCAGTTAGTAAAACTATTGTGGTTAAAAGAGTATATCGTAATTGTATAGTAACTATTGGTGGTTATGATATAGTGGTTGGCTTCTTGTTAGGCCATAGTAGAGTGCCGAGCTAAGAAGTTACAGTTTAATTTTCCATAAAAAGCATGCTCATGAATGGAAGTGTAAGGTGGGAGCACCGAGAGGTAACTTTATTTCCTATTTTAAGGCAAGGAAAATGATACCCAAAGGAGTACATATGTCACTTAGTAAGAGTGAAAGATACTGAGGTGAAGCCACCAACTCTTCAATTGATTCCGGTGGTAAATGAAATTCTTGTGATATTTCTTGAAGATATTTCAGGTTTACCTCCAGAACGGGACGTAGAGTTTGGTATTGATGTGATGAAAGGAACTCAGCCTATTTCTATTCCTCCGTATAGCATGGCCTCGGCAGAGTTACGGGAATTAAAGAAGCAATTAAAAGACTTGTTGGACAAGGGATTCATAAGACCGTCCCCTTGGGGTGCACCAGTGTTAATTGTATGAAAAACAAATGGCACGTTGAAAATGTGTAATGATTATTGGCACTTGAATAAGGTGACAATTAAGAATAAATATTCCCTCCCCAGAATTGATGATCTATTTGATCAGTTATAGGGTTCCAAATACTTCTCAAAGATTAACTTAAGATCGGCTTATTATCAAGTAAGGGTTAGAGAAAAAGATATACCCGAGGCAGCTTTTCGAACACGGTATGGTCATTATGAGTTTTAATTATGTCAGTTGAACTAACAAATGCACCAGCTGTCTTTATGGATTTGAAGAATAGTGTGTTCAAGCCATTTTAGATGTGTTCGTGACCATGTTTGGAGATGATATTTTGGTTTACTTAAGATCACAAGAGAACCATGCTAAATAGTTACGGAAGGTATTACGGATTCTTCATGACCGTAAGATATATACAAAGTTCTCTAAATGTGTGTTTGGTTAAAATTCGTAGCGTTCTTGGGTCATATTGTATAGGATGAAGGACTTAGGGTTAATAGACAAAAGATAGAAGCGGTGAAAACAAATTGGCTAAGGCCTACGACGCTTACAGAGATTCATAGTTTTCTTGGATTGGTTGGTTATTATAGGAGATTTGCTGAAGGATTTTTCTTCTATCTCTGCACCCTTAATAAAGCTAACACACAAGCCAATCAAGTCCTAGTGGAATGATGCATGCGAGAAGAGTTTCCAAGAGCTGAATGATAAATTAACTTCTACACCTGTATTAGTACTTTCCCGAAGGCACAGAGGGGTATGCAGTATATTGTGGTGCTTCAGGATTTGGACTAGGATGTGTATTGCTGCAGCACGACAATGTGATGGCTTATGCTTCAAGACAATTATGTCCACATGAAAGAAATTATCCAACACATGATCTTGAGTTAGCAGTTGTGATATTTGCTTTAACCACATGGCGCCACTACTTGTATGGGTTTCACGTTGACATAGATATAATGATCATAAAAGTTTGCAATATATCCTTAAGCAGAAAGAATTAAATTTGAAGCAGCAAAGGTGGCTGGACCTAGTAAAGACCATGATATTGATATTACATTCGGGAAAAGCAAGTGTCATAGCCGATGCGTTAAGTCGCAAAATAATAGGAAGCATTAGTAGCCAGTTGATCGAAAAGCAAAGTATAGTCAAGGAGATACATCAATTAGCCAGCTTGGGAGTTCGTCTTCTCGAAACTCCAGATGAACGAACTATAGTGTAAAATGCGGTAGAATCTTCATTTGAGATGAACGAATTATAGTATAAAATGCGACAGAATCTTCATTTGTAACTGAAGTGAAGAAAAAGCAATATGCGAACCTTATTGTATTTCAGCTGAAAGTGAAAAAGATTTGACAAAGGCATTTGATCTTACGCAAGAGAGAGTGAATCAGGGTCAAAGTAGATTGTGTGTACCGGATATAGATGAATTAAGGAAACGAATTATGACAGAGGCATATCACTTATGGTATTCTATGCATTCGGTACCTACAAAAATGTACCATGGTTTGGAAGAGATGTATTGGTGAGGCAACATAAAGAAGAAGAACATTACAGAATTTGTAGCTTAATGTCCAAACTATCAAGTAAATGTAGAGCATCATAAACCTAAAGGTTATATGCACTTTGAAAAGAGGGATATGATTAACATGGGTTTTATCACAAATTTACCTCGTACATTTCGGAAATTTGATTCCATGTGGATGATAGTTGACAGACTTACCAAGTAGCACACTTTTTACCTATCAGGACCACTTGTACAACTGGAAATTATGCAAGGTTGTATGTTAAAGAGATAGTACGATTACATGGGATTCCAATTTCTATTATATCAGACAGATAGACAAATAGAACGTACCATCCAAACACTTGGAGGTATGTTACGAGCTTGCACATTGAACTTGAAAATTAGTTGGGATGGTCATTTACCTTTTATGGAATCTGCCTACATGAATAGCTATCATTCAAATATCAAAAATAACACCTTATAAAGTTTATATGGGAGAAAGTGTAGATTACCAAATGGATGGTTTGAAGCAGGTAAGACTGCTTTACTCGGGCCAAATCTTGTTCGTTAAGCTATAGAGAAAGTCAAGGCGGGACAAAAGTGGCTACAAACAGCCCAAAGTTGACACAAATCATATGTCGATATTAGAAGAAGGGAATTAGAATGGGCCATAGGTGATTGGGTAGTTTTGACAGTGTCACCAATGAAAGGGGTAATGAGATTTGGGAAGAAATGAAAGTTGGCCTATATAATGTGCCATATAAGATTACCCAAAGATTTGGGTAAGTTGCATATAAATTAGCACTGCCCCAAGAACTCCCCATAGTTCATTTAGAGTTCCATGTTTCAATGCTTCGAAAATGCATGGGAGAGATGTACAAGTTACGGAGGATATCACATAGGAAGAGGTACCTACTACTATTCTTGATCGATAAGTGAAAGGATTAAGCAATAAAGAAGTAGTTTCCATGAAGGTACTATTGGAGAAATCAACAAGTAGACGAAATCACAATGGGAAACCAAAGGTCAGCAAGTAGACGAAATCACAATGGGAAACCGAAGGAATGATGACATCTAAAGTACTCGTATTTGTTGTAAATGGAAGAAAAAGTTCAAGGTGCGGAATTGAAGCATTAACAAGTAAGTCTCTACAAGTATCATGTGAATATAAGAACATGAAGGATACACTTAGATTTAAATTTGTTTTAATAAGATAATGTTACTAACATTCGAGGACGAATGTTCCTAAGGGGGGAAGGATGTAACACCCCGTACATTTCCGAACCTATGTTATTACCGTAACAATTATGGAATTATTTAAACATGAGATAGTTGGTATATTATTCATGGAAGTTATTTGGTTAAAAAAACCTTGAGAAAATGGGCTCAATTTAAGGCCCAAAAATAGGTAAAAGACATGGCCCAACAAGAAGGAAATGATCCATTCTTCTTTTGACCAAATCAACAAATCAATTATTGACCAAAAGTATTGGCTAAGTATTACTTTAAAGGGTATATATAAGGTGAAAAATCAGATTTTATTCACCATTCCACACATGTGTAAAATCTAGAATTTTCCCAAGGATATTTTCCATTCACCTTCAAACCCTAAGGCAACTACACTTGTTTGGACAAGATCACCTCTTTGAAAGTATTGGTAAGTGTTTGTTCTTATGGTTCAATATATTATATGCTTAATATGGTGTATAAATCATGTTGGTTATGTTGTCAAAGTGTTGGGTGGGTTATGTTGGCAAAGTGTTGGACAGTTCACTATGTGTAAAACAGTGTACTTTTACTTAATCGGTAAAGGATTTTTCCTTGTAAACTTGGAAGTGGACTTGTGGTCTTGAAGGAAGTGAATTGATGGATTAAATATAAATATGTAATATGTGTTTATGTCCTTAACTTTCTTTCTCTTTGTGTGTAACATTTGGAATTGTTGTTGTGAAATTGTACATGGAACCGGTGGCGTATTGAAAGGAAAATGTAGTTTTGGTGATGTTTATGTGTGTTGTGAAACCATGGTTGTTATTTGTATTCTAATATGATTTAAAATATTTTAATATAAGCTTATTTATGATCATGGGCCATTCATTGCGAAAAAGGACCCTAAAATGACCCCCGGAGGCTGAAACGGGCATCCGCCCTAGCGGGTGGAGCACTTGCCAGCGCAGATGCCAAAGCAGGTGACTATGGAAACTTCCAAGAGGTAACTATGGACGTAAATCAACCACCTGTGGGCCCATGTGGCTTCGCAGGTCAGCCCAGAACTTCATTTTTTATGTTTTTGTCTCTTTTTGACCCCCCGAAACCCCTATACCCTTCTTTGATGCAATTATCAACTTATGGTACCTTTTGAATGACTTTAAAGGAGTATCCCGGAGATATTTTGAGTGGTATCAATTATGGATTGTCTTTAATGTGTTGTTGTGAAAGGTGTTTATGTGATGTAGTGAGGTAATTGTGACATTGTATTGAAGGGGAAATATAAAGTATGAACTTGGTGTGAAATGTTGTTGGTTTATGAGGTCTTGGTCAATGTGTGGAATGTTGTGGTGTTTTTGGTATGGAAATGCAGTGGTTATGCACTAGTAATGTAGTTAATTGTTAACGTGAGTTTCGTTATGTACTTACGTTGTAGAGTAAAACGTAAGGAAGGAGCTGGATTATCGTAATCACATATAGGACTATGTATTCATATTGAGAAGATAAGGTATGTAAGGTTACTATTTCCATATCCTTCTACAACACATATTGCTAACATGGTCATCATACTTGTTCCATTCCGAAATGTTCTAAGGCATCTCATTTCAGGTTGTCATGTATTGTTATTCTTATGTTCCTTATTCGTGGGTCAATTGTTCATATGTCTCTTAATCATGGAATGATGTTCCAAAGCTCCAATAATGTTGTGACTATTAACATATAAATCTCTCAAAAGCAAGATATAAAGTAATGCATATTTATTGGTGGTAAGAGTACGGGTGGCAGCTCTAGAGGCATAAGCCTAGCTCGAGCCAAACTCGAGATTATTGGATCAAGGGGAAGCACTAGAGGCATAAGCCTAGCTCGATCCAAACTTGACAGGAGGAAGCTCTAGAGGTAAGAACCTAGCTCGAGCCGAACCTAATATATTGGTTTATGGGTGGCAGCTCTAGAGGTAAGAACCTAGCTCGAGTCGAACCTGATATATTGATTTATGGGTGGAAGCTCTAGAGGCATAAGCCTAGCTCGGGCCGATCCCAACATAACGTTATGTTATGTAAGACCCACTGATCAGTTGGGGCCTGGGTACGATATGATATAAGTGATGGTGAATAAACAATAGAAGCATAGAAAATAATGAATGTAAGGTACATGGTTCCCCAAATGCAGAACCATGGTTTATCCATATCGCATATTCTCTTATATTTTGATTCAATTGAAGTATTTATGTTTCTTACAGTTTTATATGGCCTTACATACTCAATACATTCTTCGTACTGACCCCCCTTGGGGGACTTACCCTACTTGCTGCAGGCACAGGTGCTAGTAGACCACCACCATAGGCTACGAGTCGTCTGCGGATCATTGGTGAGATCTAGTTGGTTCGAGGCTTTCTGAGTCACATTTGTACATTTGTTTTTGGGTGTTGTATAAATCGGGGACTTGTCCCGACTTTAGCTTGGCTATGTATATGTATTTGTAGAGGCTTTGTAGACAGTTGTGGGAAGATGAATGTAAGATATGTATGTCCATTTTGACTTGATCACCCTAACGGCCAAGTTTCATATACAGTATATTTTCCATGACTTCCTCCATTGGTATCTAGTTACATGAGATAGAATGATATTCATACAGAGGCATGCATATGAATGTACATGAGCAAAGATTGGTTCTCTCGGGCCTCAACGGCTTCGGGTGCCCGTCCGCCCCATTGGAATTCAAGGCATGACAATCTCCAACTAAGGTTCGTAGCTTTATTGGTTTGGTAGGTTACTACAGATGATTTGTTGAGGGTTTTACTTCAATTACATCACCTATAACCAGGTTGACTAGGAAGGAGGTTCCTTTTCATTGGTCCATTGAGTATGAGTTGAGCTTTTAAAAGCTCAAGAAGATGCTCACTTCAGCTCCTATATTGACTCTTCCTGTTAAGGGTGAGAGGTATACAATTTATTATGATACTTTTGGTGTTTGTTTGGGTTACATTCTAATGCAGCAAGGTCGAGTTATTGCTTATGCATCGAGGCAGCTTAAGGTTCATGAGCACAACTACCCCACCCATGATTTGGAGTTGATGAAGGTTGTTTTTTGTGCTTAAGATTTGGAAGCATTACTTGTACGGTGTTCATTATGAGATCTACACTGACCATCGTAGTCTTCAGCACCTTATGGCTCAGAGGGAGCTAAATTACAGATAGCATAGATGGATTGAGTTGCTGAAGGACTATGACATCTCTATTCTTTACCATCCGGGCAAGGTGAACGTGGTAGTGGATTCCTTAAGCCGAAAGGCGATGAGTATAGGTAGTTTGGCCTCTATTTCAGTTTCAGAGAGACCATTGGATTGGGACATTCAGTCCTTAGCTAAATTTTTGGTTTGACTTGATATTTCAGACCCCAGGAGTAGTGTTGCTAGTGTGGAGGCTAGGTTTACCTTACTTGAGCATATTTGGAGTCGCCAGCTTGAGGACAGTAGACTTTGTGGCCTCTGTGATTAGTTCTGAGGGGTGAGTCCAGTCGGGCTACCTTAGATTCAGAGGGCATTCTGAGATTTAATGGCTGCATTTGTGTTTCAAGGATTGGAGGCTTGATTCAGTTGATATTATAGGAGGCTTATAGCTCTAGATATTCACCCTAGAACAATCAAGATGTATAAAGACTTGAGACAACATTACAGGTGGAGTGGCATAAAGAGAGATATAGCAAACTTTGTAGCTCGTTGCCTATATTGTCAATAGGTAAAGGCCGAGCATTAGAGACCGGGTGGATTTCTTCAGAGGCTACCCATTCCTGAGTGGAAATGGGAGTGGATTACTGTGGACTTTGTGATTTGTTTGCCTCATACTTCTCATAGTTTTGATATTATTTGGGTTATAGTAGATCGGTTGACCAAATCTACTTATTACATCCCAATTTAGGTTTCCTTTAGTGTTGTGAGGTTAGCCCATATCTATGTTCATGAGATAGTTCGTCTTCACGAATTGCCAGTGTCGATTATTCCAGACAGAGACTCTGTGTTCACTTATAGCTTCTGGCGGACTTTTCAGGAGGAGTTGAGCACTTAGGTTGATATTAGCACTGCATTCAATCCCCAGACTGAAGGACAGTCGGAGCGGACTATTTAGGTCTTGGAGGACATGCTCCGCGCTTGCATGATAGACTTTGGAGGTTAGTGGGAGCAACACTTAGCCTTAGCGGATTTTGCTTATAATAATAACTATCATTCGAGCATTGAGATGGCACCATTTGAGGCATTATATGGTATGCATTGTCTATCTTCGATTAGTTGGTTTGAGACATCAGAGATTAGCCCCTGTGGAACGTACTGGCCTGCTTCATTAGTAGTTGGATAGGGTATGGGTAGTCCAGGATAGGTTGAAGGCAGCCCATAGTAGGCAAAAGAGCTACGTTGATTGTAGACTTTGTGCCTTGAATATTGGATTTGGTGATTGAGTTTTCCTCTGTGAATCGCCCATGAAGGGCGTGATGACGTTTGGGAGGAAGGGTAAGCTCAACCCCCAGTATATTGGTTCGTTCGAGATACTTCAGACGGTTGGGGAGGTAGCTTATGAATTGGCCTTACCCCTAGACTTCTCACCTATTCATCTAGTTTTCCATGTCTCTAAACTACAGCGTTATATCCCGAATGAGTTGTATGTACTTCGGTGGGAAACGGTTCAGTTGGATGAGAGGTTGACATTCGTGGAGGAGCTAGTCCTTATTTTAGCAGGGGATGTCAGGCAGTTGCGCTCTAGAGAGATTCCAACTGGTAAGGTTCAGTAGAGGCCTCATCCAGTAAATGAGGCTACCTAGGAGATCGAGAGTGAAATGCGTACCTAGTATCCCCACCTATTCGAGCCTTCGGGTACTTCCTGACCTTTCCTTTTTGCAGATGAAAGTCCTTTTAGAAGTGGATATTGTAATGACCCTCTAGGTCATTTTTTGTATTTCCACATTATATCGGCGTTTAGAGCTTTCCCATACGCCAAGTCATTTATGTCTTACTGGAGCTAACAGTTCGGTTACCGGGCAGTTTGATTGGTTTTTAAAGTTAATTCTGTATTTTAAAGTCTTCATTGTTCAAATTTGGCTACCAGGCCTAAACTTCAGGTAAACGACCCCATATGTCAATTCTGACAGTTCCATCAGCTCCAAAATGTTAATTTTAGTCTAGGGGGACCCTTGGACAGGGTCTCGAGGCTTCCAAACTCTTTTTGGTCTACTGGGTGGAAGGTCATAAAATGGCCATTTGGTTGTGGGACCCACTTTTCATTGAAAAAACCCCAAATAGTAATTTTGATTACATCATTGAGTCCGAAATGTCAAATTTGATAGGGTATCATAGTTTGTTTGCATTCACAAAGTGTGAACAAATCTCGAGGGTGCGTCGGAGACTTGGCAAAACCCAAGTCATAGCTGGTGCAAGCCTTCAGATAGTGAAACCGCTTAAGCGGAGGTTGCTTTAGCGGCTAGCACTGGTTCCTAATGGTCTGCTTAAGTGGAGACCTTACCGCTTTAGCGGACGCCGCTTAAGCAACGCTTGGTCCACTTTAGCGGAGGTCGGCCTGGTCCATGGACCTCTTTAGTGGTCAAGTGGGCTCTTAAGTGGCACCTGCAGTGCATTTAATCCCCTTTTAACTGTTTTTCTCTAAGTGTTGAGAGCATTAAATCCCTAGAAAGATAGTGAGTGAGGGGATGCAATTCTTGGGTTATCAAGGGAGGTTGGAGAGTTAGTCAAAGCCATTTTCCTCGTCTTAGTCCTCGTAAATTCTATCTAATTTCTCGATAAATTCTTCATTTTAGGTTTAATTCCCTGGTTCATTTATGGGTTGATTTTTGATGTTTTGGTGCTTGGAAATTGCCCATTTTTAGCTCGATTTTGGACCCTAAGTATTTATATACAATATGGGTATCATTATTCTTGTATTAAGGAGTAGATTATTATTTTGATAGCATGGCATCATGTAGAGGCTTCTCAAAAAGGAAAAGCCCTAATTTAGCGGACTTTCTCGGGCATCTTCAGCGTCCAGGTTGGCTAGGCTTACCTTAATTATAGATTGAGATTTATTATGGTATTAGTATGATATTGTGCTAGTTTTGGGTTGGAAATTATGGTTTGGTTGCTTAGTTAGAGAAGTTTGTTTTATTTGGCTGATTTGTGAGTCATTTCGGAGGTAGAATCGACCCTTTTTCCCATTCTTTAATTCAAATGATGCTCTTTATTTAGACTTATGTAATAACTTGTAGTGGAGTTTTTGATACTTAGTCAGTTTAAGTTAGTAATCTCCTTAGTGTAAACTTTCGGTTTTAGAAGCGGGCCTCTCCGGCCCTCTTTTAGGTTGTGCAATCTCTTTTAGCTCCTTGTAAGCTTAGGAGGCCTTCGTTCGCAACATTACAGTTAATCTTGATCCTTAGGCTATATATAATTTACCTAGTTCGGGGCTAGGCTAGTTATTGTGACTGTTCCTTATTATATAGATTCAAGTTCGGCCTTCTACTATTTATTTATGGTACAATTATATCGGTTTGAGTCCGAAAATTACTTTTCTCTATTGATCCTACTTTACCGATTTGAGTCTGGCATCTATAATATGGTTATGGTGTTAAATACCGATTTGAGTCTAATATTTATAATATGGATATGGTGTTAAAGACCGGTTCGAGTCCGGCATCTATAATATGGTTATGGTGTTAAAGACTGGTTCGAGTCCGACATCTATGATATAGATATGGTGTTAACGACCGGTTTGAGTCTGGCATCTATGATATGGTTATGGTGTTAAATACCAGTTTGAGTCCGGCATTTTATGGTTCATCTATGGTATTGCGAATTCGGTTCAAGTCTGGTATTGTATAGTACGAATGGTTTCAAGGATATGGGAGTATTGGTTGGTTATATCATGCTTAGTGTCTATAGATCTCCTCTTGATTGTATCCATCAGGCTTATGGGGGCTCGTTTGTGTTAGTCTTCTCTTGTTTACACCTTCTAGGCTTATGAGGGCCTAATTAAGTTATATTTAGTTTACTTTAATTTCGGTAATGTGAGTTTAATTATTCATTTTCCTTTTTTGGAGCATGATCTCAGGTTTGCCTCTTTCTCCTTGACTTAGCTCAGTCGGTCGATGATGACTACTGAGTATCCGTTGTTTTGGTACTCATATTGCACTTCTGTACCCTTTTCTGATGTAGATCCGAGTACTAGCCGCCTTTGCTGATATTCCCTCTTGTACTGGCCTTACTAGGTCGTGGGATGTTTCTTTTGTTCTTCCTCTTTCCCTTTTGGTATTTTAGAATTGTACTCATATTTATATCGCCTTCGGTCTTATTGTATTTTTATTTCCCAGTATTTATCCCATCTTCCGCCATTTATCCCATTACTTGTCGTTTCGGGCTACAGCTTGGCTTACCTATTGGTGGATTATGATATGTGCCATCATGACCTGAGAAATTAGGTCGTGACACCTTACCACCCAACCTTTAATTACTATAGAAAACATTGCTAAAACTTTAAGCATTAGTAAATAACAAACCTTTCTTTTAAAACAAAACTTATTACAAAGTACATTGCAAATTTAAATTACACAACTCCCCAGAACCTAGTCTAAACAGGTACAAGAGCACTAAACAAATGGTTGGATGACTCAAGACACAACATCTATGTAAGTGTAGAATTATAAGAGCGGTTGAAGAATAATCACTACTGAACCTATAGAAACTCCAACTAACCTGCAAAATGGCTATATATCCAAAAGGAGATATAGTAAGGGTAGTATCATTACAAGCACACGTACTAGTAGGTATCATTGACCGACCTGGGTTAAAAAACATATAACAACATATAGCAATCAAGAAGATATCATGATAATATAAATACCTAACAACTAAACATACTTCACCTACTTCAAGTTCCAATCTTACCACCTTTCCTTTATTATAGCATTATTAGTTTATCCTCAAGGTGTGACTAACTGACACAATTCCATGAATCAACCTAACCCTCATTTCTTATGCACTCATCTTATTACAACAGCTCTATACATCTCTCTCTCTCATTAATAATCTTTTGTAACAACCCTCACTAGCTATTCTACTACCATGAACCATAATAATTGCAATAACTAAGAGAATAACCTACAATACACAGCACCTATATAACGATACACATAGGAGAATAAGATACATACTTAATCCAGGAAATACATTTTATTTACACTTTGATGCAATGCACAATCACAACCATCAACTTACAAACCACTGGTTATCCTCTTTGTACCTTCCATTACAAATTATTCATATTAAATCACTCACACTCAAGAATTCCAGTCAACAATAGTCAATGAATAATCACATGTGCAATGCAACCAATGAATGCATATGCAATAAAAGGTGCACACATATACTAGGGTCAGCAGGGACCCTTATTCATGATCTACAGAGGATGAGCTCAGTCGTTGTACTGGTATCGTGTGGTACCCAATCCAAATAATAGTATCAGAATGACACTCAATCCAAATAACAACGTCGGTGTCTCACATAATCCAACTATCACAATGTATAAATGTCATCATCAAATATAAACCATGATGAAATGAAATGCACCAATTATGCCAGTACATACCTTTCTAGACATTTAGTCAAAATATATTTCGTCAATCCAGGTAAACAAAAAATATCCACTATCTTATAAAATCACAAATAAGCCCAAAGGCTAATTCACACAGCTTGTAATATAGGCCTTATCAAACCATATTCATGCGTTGTAGTATGTCTAAGACCAATCAATCAAGTATACATTTTAGGAGTTCAAATTCCACAAAAATCTATATATACACTCTAATATAACATACCTATTTCATTCACCAATCTAAACCTCTTATATTCCTATCGAAACTGGTAAATTCAGTTACTAACAAGTTACCCTTACACTCCAGAAGTCACTAATTTTAATACACTATTCCATTAGCCGATTATTCAATCACTCAGCTCTTTTCAACCTACTATTCTAGCTTGAGTCATACACCTTTACGCATCTTACTTCCACTACAAAAAAACCAGCGTTTAGCGATGGATTTTAGAAACGAATCAATTTTCGTCGCTATTTAGCGATGGATTAGCTACCAAATTACCATTGTGTCGCTAAAAAATACCAAAGTAAAATACAATTAAATTTAGTGACGGATTAGCGACGAAATGTTAATTCCGTAGCTACAAATTTGGCGCTGAATTTTCCCGCCATAAATATATTTCAATAGCGACGAAATAGTGACGAAAATTCCGTCGCTAGTCTAATATATATTTATCAACCTTTTTGTATGCACAATTGCTACCAAAGTAATCGTCGTTACCATATATATTTTTTTAAAATTTTTTTATTAGCGACGGAAATACTTATCCGTCGCTTGTTTATTAAATAATAAAATCATATTTTTGATATCCCAAATGGTATTATACACATTTGGGATACCCATTTAGAAACTCCACTGAATTGTCCAGCTTAGAGTACCCACTGATACCCATTTAGAAATCTCTCCGATGAACTCTCTCCAATGAAACCTCTCTCCAATGAAAGCTCTCTCCGGTGAAACCTCTCTCCGATTTTATATCTCTGCTATTAGTTCTTTTTCTTTCCAATAAAGGGTCTTAGCTAAAATCCCTTTTTCATTTCTCTGCTAAATCTCATTTCTCTACTACAATCCATCATCTAGCTACTACAATCCATCATCAAAAGGTAATTTTTTTCTACTTTTTCAGTACATGCAAAAGTATTTCTTCAGATCTAGTTCAATCTTCTTCACAAATTTGATATTTTGTTTATAGATTTGGTTGTAGCTCCTCGGGAGAATTCTAAGTTAAAGCCATTGATGATTTTTTGGTAAATTTTTTCTATCTTTTCTGTGCATGCATAATTATTTGTTCAGATTTAGTATAATTTTTTTCACAGATTTGATATTTTATATATAGATCTGGTTGTAGCACTTTTGACAGAATTCTAATGTAAAGTCTTTGAAGATTTGACAGTAACTTCTTTCTCTTTTTTGTGGGTTTTACTTATAATAATTGTTTGTAATGTGGGTGTGGGTTAAAATTGTTAATAATTCTACTAATACCTTACTGGGTTTCTGTGAATCATACATTCTAAGATTCTAAATTCTTTAGCAATTTCATTCTCTTTTTCATTTCTGATTTGCTTATATTGACTGTTTTTAATTGTTATTAAAAATTTTACTTGACTATAATGTTGATTTTCCTGTTCTTTTTGCCTTTAAAATTAGTTAACTTGTATTTGGGAGCGGTATATGAAGAGTGTTTCCTACTTTGATTAGATTTACGTTCTTAAAGATCAACTCTTGAAGAATGTAAATCTAATTAATTGATTAAGTTTGATGCCCAAGGATATAGTGTACCTCTAGGACGAGAATATATCATGGAGCTGACAAAGGATGTAGTTTACCTTTAGGATGAGACGATGTCATGGAACCCACTTGCTCCACGGTATATGGTGGCTGGAATATGTTACAATATGATATCAAGGAGAGAAATGGGAGATTTAGAGAAGAAATCCTTAGAGAACTCGACAGAGAAGTGAGACGGTATTATTGAAAAGAAACTGATGAGAGACAATTGTGTAACACTCAATCTAGTAATGTCCGCTCGTGTCCTTTCTATATTTACAGAAATAACAAAATAAAATAAAATAGACATAGTTATGGTCGGGTGGATACGACTTCATGTTGAGTCATAAAGCCTGCATAGGCTGAAAAAGTTTGGCCCAAGAGCTACTCACTTAACTTGCTAACTGAAAATAAAATGCAGAGCTATTCATTTAACATTGGATAATGTTTCTACATGGCAGTTAATACTGAAGAATATTATCCCCTTAAAGTTAAAAAAAACTCTTCCTATTGCATTTACTAATCATAAAGATATTCAAGGCAAGCTTCATTCGTGTGGGTCAGCTGTCCTAGTTCTAATAATAGGGGGTTCTGACCCTATTGGTTAAAGGATCGTATGGTCAATTAAGAATCTAATTGAATGTTGCAATTTTTAAGTGGCCCCTGGGACATGAGATACAATATTTTTTTTTGTTTATGTTTCAATACATTTTTACTAATTATCGCCGTAATTTACTTAGTATGTTCAGGATGATATTTCTTGATAACCGTGGTGTCCAGGCCAGCTTGTGCGCACCTCGACAATTCTATGGTGTTCCTGATAATTAGTTATGAAGGAATAGTTTGAATTTTTTCCCCTGATTACTGTTGTCTACTTCCTGATCGCTATACTGAAAATTGCTAATTGTATTTGGGAGCACAATTCTTTATCAATTAGTTACATTTACATTCTTCAAGATCAGCTCGTCTATATACAATCGTCTTAGTGTATTTCTTTTTCTGTTTTTCTGCTTAGTGCTTTCTTATGTGAGAACATGAATGAGACCAATATTTTACATTTATTGAAAATGAGTAGAAATGTGTGGTTTAGGTGCTTGTATATGAGGTAGACTAAGGTTTTTGGTAGATAATAGGGAGTAGTACAGTGTACTAAGTGCTAATTTGCTATGGTATTGGTTTTTACTTCTTTTTATTTTTGGCAATAAACTGTGAATTATTACCATACCAAAGCAAAGGTTTTACAAACTAAAATAGCATCCAACATCCTAATCCCCTTCCAGAAAGATTACTAAGTACTACTAGACCTCAAAAAACTGCCAACAAATAAAAGACTACATAGCTACATAGTGTTTGAATCAAAACTTGGCACTTTCTTGCCTTCCTAGAGCCAATACCCAATTCTAATCTCTCTTTGAACTCCTTCTATATCTGTACAATGATGAAATCTATATGTACAATTATTTGTCTAAATTGTTTCCAATTTCGTGCTTGCCAAGTGTAATAGATTATAGCCCCAAACATAGCGGCAACAACCTCCTTCTGGAATTTCTTTCAGTGTCTTCTTCTTAGCCATTCCAAGCTATGCTTTTTCGTCAAACTTGATATAGTCACTTCTATCCACCTTGCAAGGCCAACTCTCCCCATTTTCATCCAAGTGTAATCAACAAACAGATGTTTGTGTGTTTCCAGCATCCCTGCTTCGCAGAGGCAACATTCACATTCTTCAACAGAAATATTTATTCTTTGTAATCTTTCATTCGTAAGTAATCTATCTTGATAAGCCAACCAAAGTATTATTCATTGTCTTGGTACCATAATTGAACTCCATATTAACTCAGCCTTTGGTATTTTTTGAAGTTTACCTAGCATAGCTTGATAGCTACTTGTCATTGATTGTGAGTTTTTATTTGTTAACATCTACTTATCTGTTTTGTCACATTAACTGATCAGTAAAGGCAAAAAAGTGTTAGCTTTGTATTCTCAGCTTACGAATTACAACAAGACAAGGTAGTTCAGTCATCTTTCTACTTTTTTGTTCAAGTAAAGTATTACTATACTTTTTCCCTTGCTCATCTTTATCAGGTAGTTTATTCATCTCATTGTATTTTCTGGATCACATATTCACATGTTACCAACTAATTCAGTCTCTTTTCTTCTTTTTTGTTTTCCTTTAGGTCTGGTGTTTTACTGAAAGACATAATTGCTTCATTATATTTGGAAGCTGCTAGCTAAAGAAGGTAAGAAGTTACCTATTGCTAAAGGTAATAATCTTTTTTGTTATATTTTTTCTTCAAATATGCATATTGTGTACGCAATAATTTGAAATATGCTTAAGTGACTGCTATAATTAGAAATGAACTTTCTGGTTTTTTTTAATTGTAGATGTAATGTAATCTGCATTCAACCAATTTTTTAATACTGTGACTGTTCATATAATGCAATTTGTTTTACCTCCATGATTTGAAGTCTTAATTAAAAAGTTGTCTGACCATTTTATACTTTTTCAAGCAATCAGAAAATGCTGAAATTGGAAGCACCAGAATCTCTCTCTATGATACAAAATAATAATCTTAAAGCCAACTTCTTATTCCCTTTATGTGGTATTCTAATTGTCTTCTTTAAAAAAACTCTAATAATCTTGGTCATTTTAATATTAAATAGGAAAATGAATAATCTTGAGCGTTGTTGGATGTATGAAAGGTTGTATGGTCGAGGAACTATTATTTCCAGTTTTATAACTGGTGTTAATAAGTTGATCAAGTTTGCTTATTCTCAGCGCCATCGCATGAGTGGTGATAATGTTAGATGTCCATGTAAAAAATGTCAAAACACTAAATACATGGATATTGAAACTGTTAAATGTCACCTTTATAAGCATGGATTTGTTGAGGACTATTTTATTTGGAAGTATCAAGGGGAAACAAATGTTATTGGTGAGATGTCTCCTACTGGTGATTTGCATGGTGGGGCTCAATCAGAATTGGGATATGAGAATCCATATCGACAAATGGTCTTGGATGTAGCTGGACATAACTTTGGCCAGGGTTCGAGTGGGCACTCATATAGCAATGTTGAAGCCAAAATGCCTCATCCTCATGAAACTTCAGGAGAGGAGGATCCTAATCCTTCAATGGAGGAGGATCCTAATCCTGAGTCCCAAAGATTTTATGATTTGCTACAAGCCGCTGATGCACAATTATATCCAGGTTCTTCCATCTCTCAACTCAAAGTTGTCTCCAGGATGTTAACTATTAAAATGGACAATAATTTGTCTCAGAGAGGTTATAACCAAATGATGCAATTGATGAAGGACACTTTACCTGAAGATAACATTGTGCTTGATAGCTATTATCAGACCTAGAAGTTAGTGCGTAGCTTGGGTTTGCCGGTTGGAAAGATTGATTGTTATGATTCTGGATGTATGTTGTATTGGGGTGATAATGAGCACCTTACATTTTGTAAATTTTTTGGCCATCAGAGGTATAAGCGTCGTGTCGGTTCTCGTAAGAGAAAACTGGTCCCTTACAAGAAGATGTATTATTTTCCTTTGATTCCTAGATTACGAAGATTATATGCAACCCATGCTACAGCTGCTGACATGAGATGGCATCATGAGCATTTACAAGAGGATGGATTAATGCGTCATCCATCGGATTCTGAGGCTTGGAAGCATTTCAATGAAACTCATTCTTCTTTTGCAGCTGAACCAAGGAATGTAAGGTTGGGATTATGTACTGATGGTTTCCAACCATTTGTTCAATCTAGGAGGACATACTCTTCATGGCCAGTGATTGTCACTCCATATAATTTACCTCTAGGGATGTGCATGAAGGAGTCTCATTATCCCTCCTCTTAACAGTACAAGCAAGTAAGGTATGACCTTGAGATGTTGATTAGATCAACACACACTTTTTTCATAATATAGTTTTATCCACTATATTGAATTGATGTTTTGAATTAATAATTTTTATATAGGCTGTTGCAAAGGGTCGAGATCCAACACCAAGTGAGTTACATTTACATGTCCATACACATGGTCGTGATGGAAAATCTTTTGTTGATGAGAAATCCCAAATTGTTCATGTAAGTCATGACTTTATTTGATTGATTGATTCCTTACTCTACAGTGAAGTGGAGATCTGTTGATTTCACACCTAAGTTTATTTTGGAAAATTATTATTTCGGAGGTTGACATTTTCCATGATTGTCGTTGTTCAGGTGCAAAATGGGTTCTCTTTATTTACGTATAAGTGTACTTCTCGTTTAGCTGTTAAATGCTTAAGTTCTGATGGAAAAGTTTGTTATTGTGTTGAAGCTTCTGTTTTGAATTTTTTTAATCTGTTAGAGATTAAGAAAATAGAAAGTAGAGCAATATGAAAATGAGTTGCACAGTTTCTATTTTACCTTTATCATCATTATCCCTTAAACTCATAGTTAGGAGACTACTGGTGATGTATCAATCTCATTTATGTTAAAAGGCAAAGGTTAAACATCTCAACGATTTGCAGACACTAGAATTACCATGATACTGGTAGTACGAGAGCAGCCCGACATAATCAAAGACAACATAAGTAGAATACTTGGATATTTGAGAGCACAAAAGCTAGTAGATCTTAAACCAAGTGATTACTAAAAATCTGTGTTGCTAGGACTCTTCAACATCACTTGAAGGCTAAAAATAGCTAAAAACCAGTAACATGAAGTACTCACTTGAAGCTTGTATTAGAATAGAAAAAATAGCTAAAAATATTCAGCATTAGAGTAACATAGCTAAAAATAGCTTGTATTAGAATAGAAAACAAACACTTGAATGCTAATGCTAAGACTATTATTCACATAGGGGAATCAGACACATACAAATAGCATATTTTATACTAGCAGGCTAATGCTAAGCCTAGTATTTGCATAGGGGAATCAGACACATACAAATAGCATATGTTATACTAGCAAAGATGCTATCCTGTTTGATTGAATATTTGCATTTGCAGAACCAGTAAAGTATTAAGAAGTACAATAATATGATCTACTATTTAATTAAAAACAATGTCTTAGTAATGTCAGTTAAGTGATGGCGGAATATTTACAATCTCTTTAATCACAATATCAAAGAGTTCCACTTGCACTTTCAATACTACCCAAAGTTGACTTAAAATTGAACTTGTGTGGGCCTGTGGCTGTTAATAAGTTAACCAAATAACCAGTTCATCAAAATGTACCTTCCTCTTGGTGCAAAAGAAAAAGTCGCAGCAATTTGGGATGATATATCTTGTCAAAGTGTGAGAAAAAGTTGTCTTGTTCGAAGAGAAAGTATCTCTTCCTTGGTGGAAGGCTAATTTTAATTAATAGTGTACTGGATTCATTGCCTACTTATAATATGTACCTATTTCCCTTACCTATTTTTGTGGTCAAAAGACTAGATAAACTGTGAAGCGACTTCTTGTAGTAGGGGAATAGAGATATAAAAATTTCAACTTGGTAAGATGAGGGAAGTCATTAAAGATAGGAGAGTAGGTGGGCTTGGAGAAAAGAATTTGTTGACTCAGAATTCCAGTTTAATGCACAAATGGATTTGGAGGTTTAGTCAAGAGGAGGCGGCATATAGAGAACAATTATTGCAGTAAAATTTGAGTGCCTTAACTCATAGACCACCAACCAATCATAGCATTGTGGCCCCTATGGTCCCTGGAGGCACATTAGAGAACATTGAGCTTTTTTAATTCCAATTCCTCCCTGCACACTGGAAGTGGAATGAACATATTTTCCCGAAGGGATCTTTGGCTTGGAGAATCAACCTTAATGGAGTAGCACCATGTTCTTTTCATCTTTGCACAAAACCAGGATACTACTATCTCATAATATTGGAATCGACATGGCTAGAATTTTAATTTTAGGTGTGGTATCTATGACGGGAACTTAGCATTGTGTTTATGCTGTTGTTCCAGATGCAAAGCTGCACAGTTTTTACCATTCAAAATTGATTTTCTTCTGTGGAGAGGTGATTCAAAAGGGAGGTTCACTATTAGAGGTTGCTATCAGTAGTTAAGCAACTCTAATACATCCATCCCTGATTGGCTATCAATATGACATTTATAACAGTTCTGTTGTTTCTGATTGAATTACATAGGTTTCACTAACTTTTAAACTTTTTTACAGGAAAAATATCAAGAAATATTACGACGACAAGCACAAACTCAGTCTGATATTGATCAGTATCAAGCGTATTACGAAGCTGCGGGAAAAGAAAATACTAATGGAGTATATGGTCTTGGTTCCGAAGCAAAAAGTTACTACAGACCAAATTTGAACACTTCTGCATCCGATGCATCACCTTCAACAATACCATCGAATGTGTTTTCTGGATCGGTTGATAATTTGGATGAGTTAGTGACTCGCTTGGTTCCTAAACTGATTCCTATATTGATTGAGCAGGTGGGTGGATTAACTGCAGCACCAATAGTTCCTGCTAATCCCACTACTGGTAACAATGATGATCAGGTTCATGCCTTGAGTTCTAATGCTGAGAATAACTCTCCAACCTCACATTAGTAATAAGTTAGCCTATTTTGTTTGGACTTATTGTCTTGTTTTGGGGTGTTTTTGAATCCACAATATAAGTTTTGATGATGTTTTGTAGCATGTTTTTTTGGACCTTAGTTCAAATGCCCAATAAAGACCGATTGATAATCGTGATGATACAATGTTATATTGTGGATGTTGAATATTAATTTATATCAATATTAGTTATTTTTAATTTCAATGAAGTGTATTTTATAAATTTGTGTCACTACTGTTTTATGCAACCATTGAGCAGGGTACGCATATTTATTAATAAAAAAAGTATAAAAAATAATTGGCGATGGATATTTTTCGTAGAAAAAGTAAATATGTAAAATAATGTTGCGATGAAGTTGCTACAAAATATTTTTGTCGCTAAAATTAAGCCCCAAAAAACATTTAGTGACGGATTAGCGACGGATGTTTTAGTAGCCACTAATAACCAAACGACGAATTTTCTGATGAAATAGCGACAAAAGAGTTAATATAGCGACGATTTTTTTTGTTGCTAACATTGGCAACAGATATATTTCCATTGCTATTTCGTCGCTATATCTGCGACGGAATCAATTATTCCATCGTTAAGTGCTTAGCTACGAGCATTTTTGCAACAAACTCCGATTGGTCGCTGATTGGCCGCTAGTTAAGTTTAGCGACGGAAATAGTCACTTTAGCGTCGGAATATGTCCGTCGTTAAACACAGTTTTTTTTTTGTAGTGTTCATAGCACCTAGCTAACTTAACTTTAGGCTCTTAAGTTATGACACCATATCCTCTTATCACGACCAATTCTACTAACTATCCTTCAGTAAGAATGTCTCATATTACAAAAACACACAACACTAGATTCACTCTTTTTATGGTATTAAAGACTAGTTTTATAGATTACAAGTTCACCTAATTCCTCTATTATTACCCACATTCACATATTAAACTTGTCAATCATCAAGTAAGTCATACAAATAAAAACACCCAAAAGGGATCCACACAAAACACAACAACACTTAATTAGACCCTTATTACATTTTTTCCATGTTTTGTCCATAAAAACTCTGTGTCCGTAGGCCAAGACATGAAGTCTTCCATCAAAACTATAGTTATTACATGTATCTACCCAAGTTTACTACATATTAAACCATAACCTACCTCAACCAAAGATCTTGTTACAAGCAAGCCATACCAAGGTTTATCTTTCCTTTTCTGTATGCCTCCATTAGTCCATTCATCTAGAAATAAAACAATAGTAGGAGAAATTAACCAATTACTCTTTGAATAACTACTTTGGAATTTTAACCCACTAATTCAATCCTTATTATTGGTCTTAAACATTATGCAAGGGTCAATTAACCATTAGCTAGTTCTATCATACTCAACCCTTCTCCATTAATAGGGTTTTAAAGCTAAAGATTCCATTTTTATTGAATTCAAGTTTCCCAAAAATCAAGCTTCATGTTTTAGAATAACTAATTCTTGTTAGGAATCATTAGTTAATAGTCTAGAAGTAATTCTAGGAGATATTAGCCAACCCATAGGTTTTACCCAAAATCTCATGAACTTAGGGTTCTAATCCCTAAGAATTTCACCATTAAAAATCATTTAGATCATTCTAAGGTGTTATTGGCTTGAAAGACAAAAAATATGATGGAAGTGTCATACCTCAAATCCCATTAAGATGGATAGGCACCCGATTCCCTAAAGACTCAAGAGAACCAACTTATAACCTGTGCTTACCATGTATATAACTATGATAATCATGAAGCTTTGAAAAATATATATAAGCTACAGTAATAAAAGACCAACATAGATAGGCCCAAACCACATATATACATGACTTGGCTGTTGGGGCCACAACTATAATGAGACAAAACTTATTTGAGCTTCATACATTAGTCTACAAAGCCTATATAAGATAGAAAACTTAGTCTAAATCGGGACAGGCCCTGCCTTACAAAACTATTGTACAATACCAAAATGCATATAACAAAGACTCGGTAAGGCCCCGAATCAACTTAGAGCCTACCAACCACAGCTGAGTGTCCTGTGCTCCTACTGAGGAGGTCTACTTGCCAGAGTACTTATTCCTGTATGCAACACAGTTTTCCACATGTGGGACATCCGTACAAAAGAGTGTACTGAGTATGTATAGCATAAAGTAACCATATTTAAGGCAAGAGCACAAATTAAATCAGGTATCAATGTATAACTATATAGATAAGGAAAAAACACCACCTTTTCTTGCACTTGTGGGATCGCATACATTGCATTCTTTTCTTTTATTTACTTTATAAACTTTGTAAGGCATATAGTACAAAAAAACAACTGATTAGCGGTAAAATAGGATGACCCATGATAGGCGTTTTAACCTCTGGGATACGGTATACATAAATATACAAATTGGGATCAACCCATGGTAGGATTTTCTCACACCCCTGGGATACCACCCGTAATATATAGATCAGGATCGACCCTTGCTAGGTGTTCCTTTCACCCATGGGATACCACCCATCAATAGGCAAATTCACTTTACATCATTTCTTTAATCATTGAGATTTTTCTTTTGGTGGTCATAACATTATTAGGTTTTGGACTATGGAGTAGTAATAAGAGGCATATGAATATGTATTTAAGGCAGTAACAATGACAAAGGGAGCAAATGTAACATCAATGAATTATTTAGGAGCTTAAATAACACAACAAACTTCACTTGACTAAATAGAGAGTTTACTAAGATTGCTGCCGAAAGTACCATTCCCATACTAGTTCTTGGAAGAATAAACAAGCGGATCTAATAATAAACACATATTGAAGTATTATCATATACTAAGGAGTGGGAATAACACCATTGGCTAAAGTGGAGATAGTAGCTGCCACTATCTATCTTTTACTAGGAAGAGCACTTAGAAAGCTCACTTTGTAACACATGTATTAGATTTCATGCCAAAGAAAGAATCAAATAGCCTTACATACTTTGTTGTACAACTTCAATAGTACCCCTAATTAATCTCATGTCCTTCTGATTACTTAGCTACAATAAAGTAAGTGGTAAAATTAGGATTAGTAGATAATCAACACATTTAGGCCACTTAACCTCACACATACAGTAGCCGGGTAGCAAGCCCATAATTAATTAATTCAAGGGTGTTCTTTCAACCAATTCTCCTCCAATTACATTCACATACTATACAATTTCTTATAAGGTCCCCCGAAACAACTTTGGCTTTATTGCACCCTCAAAATAGTATATAAAGCGGAGTGGGCAGTAAGCTTACACAATATTCAGTTTAGTGGTGTATCACCACACCCTCCATCAATAATTTAAAAAAAGTTAGTTACATCCTTCCCCAACATCAACCAAGTTTTCCCTAACATATACATAAAATAAAGTCCCTAAAATAGCCCCAAAATTCCTTCATCATAATAGGACGTTATTGAACTTAAAGGTTCCAATCAGCCTCCCATTTATCTTCACAAAACACATGTAGAATTCTCTAACTAATATTGGATATAAGAAGGAGCAAAAATGGGTAGTAGTCTTACCTTAATTTCTTGTAGTTTATTCTCTAAATTTGCACTTCGTCAAGAGGTTGAATTACCTTTAAAGTTAACCAAAAAGAAGAAGGAGATCTTTTAATAACCAAGAGACATGGGGAAACCAACAATGGAGGAAAGGCAGTGCTAAAACAATAAGTAGTTTCACTTACCTTAGCTTGCAAATATGAGGGTAAATCTTAAAAACCCTAGAGGTGTTTTAGGGCTGCTGCATAAATCTAAGAGAGAGACTTGAGAAATCTAAATTTTCTCCCAAGTTAAAATGAGTGAAATGAGCTGATCTTAATCCATTTAAAGGGACTTGTTTTTGACCGACTTTCTTGGATAATTTTGAACACAAATGGTAAAGTAGGTGATGCACATATTTTCCCATTATACTTGGGCCTTTGTGGATCTGAAACTATTAGGCCTTGGCTATCCAGTCTTCTCCTTTTCTCTCTATCAATTTGGGCCAGAATTATGCTTTTAATTTGGGCCATACTTTGTTCAAAAAGATCCAACCACCTATCACATTTTTGGCCCTTTAAGGTGGTCAAAAATCCTAAGTAGGTGATGCACCTACTTGGTTCTTTAGGCTGGTCAATAAGTCAAAGTAGGAGATGCACCTACTTGTCACCTACTAGCTTAATTAAGTCAAGTAAGCACGTCACTTATTTTATTTCATTTTCCAACTCTTGATTTCTTTACTTTAATTTAACACTCAGATATACTAGGCCACTTTAACCCTTAAGCTAAAATATCACCTTGATGTCTCGAGTTCAAATATTTTCCTTGATGTTAACTTGATAGTGTCGCCTTGAAATATACAAACAGTTTCCTTCATACCTATTTTCCCATCACTACTAATATAAGAAACCTAGTTTATTTCCTATAACACAAGGCTACATCAAATGCCATATGAGTAGAACTACTACACGCAAAATACAGGGTGTTACATCTACCTCAATGAAGAATTTCCATCCTAGAACTTGGAAAATTTCCCCCTAGGTCTTTGGGATGAAGTTTTTGAGTTAAAAACCCAAAAATCATCAAAAAGAAGCTCAAGTGCTGCCTAAATGTCTCTACAGTAATGTCGCTGAATCCGCTTACTTTTCAACATGAACAGTTTTTAGTAAAACACCCATAAATTTTTCCTCCGAAAGCAGATTAACAAACGGTCACAGGCATTGGAAAGAAGATTCAAATATCTTTAATTTGATGGATATTGGGACCTATAACTATGTATATACTAGGATTATTGCTTATTTGAATATGACCCTAGTTTGAACTTAGCTCGAAACTCAATTGGTAGGAACACTTCCAAATTAATTTATGCTAGGTGTATTGTATGACCTTAGTTCATGTATAATGCACTCCCTTACTAAAGAATTGATCCTATAAACTATGATGAAAGAGGTTATCATTCCTTTACCATAGATATTTTCAGTAACGATAGAATGGGTCATTACAGCAAATACGAATTAACCAGTTGTTCGTCCCCAAACGGGTACGAAAAATAAAAGAGAGAGTTTTAGTATGATTCTTGGAACCCAGCATATGCAAATGGTAGAGGTTAAATGCAACCACCCATCTAATCCTAAAATAATTTTGTAACACTTATCGAACCGCCATCCCATATGTAATGCAAAATAGCTACCCAATCAGCCTACGTACAATAGACCACTAAGCTCTAGGCACAACTTCTGATCACTATAACCCAAGGAATATGCTTCAAATAAAATTTATGTAATAGGTCATCTAACATACTCAAAAAACCACATGATTATGATGCACAAAAATTCATGATAAAAATGGAAATAATGGGGAGTGAAAACACCATTTTCTGATTTAAATGGTACTGACTGCGAGTTCATCGCTACTCTGCCAAAGTCGATAAGGCCCGAGAGAACCAATCTTTGATCATGTCCATTCATATGCATGTCATTCAAGAAACATCGCCATCACGTATAGATACAGGATTCAAATAGCGAAAGTCATGGAAATATGTGATATATACATATGTGAAACTTGGTCGTTAGGGCCATCAAGTCAAAATGGACATACATCTCTTACATTCACATTCCCACATACGTCTACAAAGCCTATAATAGATGCATACACATAACCATCTTACAGTCGGGATAAGTCCCCGCTTTATATAAAATTACAGTACCAAAACAAATGTACATATGAGACTCGGAATGCCCCGAACCAACTGGAGATCACCAAAGATCGGCAAATGATCCGCAACCTACTGTGGAGGTCTAGTAGCACATGTGTGTAACACCCCGTACCTTCCCCACCCTACTTGACGACGTTGAACAATGTATACATAGGTGTCGAGAGCTATAAGTATGCATTTGGTAATGTTAATGTTGAGGAAATTGAAATTTGGCTTCATACATGTGATTAGCCCTTCATAAGAGTTGTTTTGTGAGTTTTATGGCGCAGTTGTGGGGTTCAAAATAAGGCTAAGAGGAATTCTAAACAAAGGATATTAAGGGTAAGAAGTAAGTTAAAGAATAGGACTTGAAGTGTCTAACCAAATCCGCGAAGAAAAGTCGAAGAAACAAATATTTTGAAAAAAAAGAGGTGGGGCGCGCCCAGGGGCATGACGGGACGCTATGGGCTAAAATTTTTATTCCACAGGCAGTAAGGTAGCGCGCCCAAGGGCGTGCCGGGCTGCTTGTGCGCACCTTTCAAAAGTTGGAATTTTTCTTAAGTCCCAAGGGCGCCCGGGGACGTATTGAGCTGATTTTTGCCACGTTTCTTCTACAACCATGAGAATATACATGAAATGAGTAATATATTATGTTGGTATGATAAAATTACTCGAGAACAAATTTGGCCTTAAAATGACGATTTTACCCTTTTGGTCCAAATGAGCCATACGTGGCTAGAATCACTTGTTTTTGGGATTGAGGTCATGGATATGAATAGAGTGAGTGGTAATATTGTTGTAACACATATTAAATGAATTAAACATGAGGATTTATTGATTTTATTGGATTAAGTAAATTGGGCTCAAAAGAGGCCCAAAATAAGGCAAAAGACATGGGCCAAGAATGGGTCAAATGACCCATTCTTCCTTTGACTAATCAATAATTGAGAAAGGTGGATAAATAGGACTTCAAGGCTTTATAAAAGGGGCACAAATCAGATTTTTTAATCCACAAAAGACACATGCTTTTCTATCTTTTTTTTCTAGACTTTTCAAGAACACCCTTTTGGGCTCTCAAACCCTAAGGCACTTTTTGGAGCAAGATCACCATTTTCCAAGCTTGGGTAAGTGATTATTCTTGTAATTTAACATATTATTAGCATGAGATATTATGTATATCATGTTTGTTATGCTTGGAAGTGTTTCATACGGTGTTTTGTGTTTTGGTAAAAGATGTGAAATCCATGGGATTGTAACTTGGATTATGACTTGTGGTATTGATGAAAAAGCATGGTATGGATAAAATAACAACATGTATGGTTTTATTATGGTCCCAAACTTGTTATTTTTCTATAAGTGTAAATTATGGGAGTTTGGCCGATTTGTTGTTGTGAGGTGTATTAAAGTAATTTGATGGAATAATTGTGATGTGGTGGTGATGGAGAAGTGTAAAGTATGAACTTGGTGTGACATGCTATTGGTTATCATGTGTTGGTCAATGTATGGAATATTGTGGGATTATTGGTATGATGATTTCATAAATAGTATTGTCAAGGGGGAAATGACATGTTCAAGCTAAACATGTGACTTATCGTTATTGTATGCCATTGTAAGGTAATTGGTGGTTAATGTTGGTTTCGTTATGAACTTGTGTTGTAGACAAAAACACAAGGACGGAGCGGGACTATTGTATGCACTTCTAATATTGTGTATTCATATTAAGAATACAAGGTATGTAAGATTACTCTGTCCGTATCTTTTCACTTGTCCTATTCCGAAATGTGCAATGGTATCCTATATCTGGTTATCAATGGTCATTATCACATAGTTACTACTCATTGATCAATTGTGAATCACATGTCTCATATTCATGGTTAATGTTCCAAAAGTCCAATAAGTGTATGTTCTAATGTTCCAATAGTGATTATACTCATGCCTCTTATTCATTGATTATGGTTCAATAGTTCCAATAGTGTTGTGTTTCCAAGGATGTTATATTGCCAATTTATTCACATGTCTCTCACTCATTGGTTAATGATCCAAAGCTTCTTGTAAGATGTCATAATGTTGTAAGTCCTAAAAGAAATACCTCAAGAGAGTAATACTGTAGGAGAATCTATTTATGCTTGAATAGCATTTTCCAATCCTGTAATGCTCCAAGTCTTATAAAATGATGATTATCTTTGTAATAATCTTTCACAAGTAAACGTACTAGTCTCATAAGAGTAATAAGAGAAGTGATGTGCAAGTCAATATATCTATTAGATGTCAATCTCCAAAGGTAGAGAAGTGAAGTCATATACAAGTGTGTGCTTCAATTAATGTCATGATCTCTAGTGTGTCACCTTCTTATCTATGTAAAGGGTATAAGATGGTAAAGAAGTAATGCATACATGGTTGCTAGATGTTTCATTGAGTATGGATTACAATCCAAAGGGTATAAATTCAATATGGATAACCCCAATGTTATGCTTTGTAATCTATTATAGCCCACCAAAGGTGGAGGCTCAGTATCATGTACCTACTTATATAAGATCTCATAAGAATAGTGAAGGAGGTAAAGAGCGAGCTAATAGATCTGTCCCTCATAAGTTAAGGTGTTAATCTCATGAAGAATAAGAGTGAGGTAAAGCATATTTGTGTGTTCCAAATAGTGTTATGATCCTTAATGTACCAATCTCTCATAAGTGAATAAATCAATCCCTCCCAAATAAGAGGTGAGGAGATGTGTGAGCAATGTATGTTAAACCCACCATAGAGTGGATGTATGTTAACCCACCATAGAGTGGATGTATATTAACCCACCATGAGAGTGGATGTATGTTAACCCGCCATGAGAGTGGATGTATGTTGACCCACCATGAGAGTGGATGTATGTTGACCCACCATGAGAGTGGATGTATGATAACCCACCATAGAGTGGATGTATGTTGACCCACCATGAGAGTGGATGTACGTTAACCCACCATAGAGTGGATGTATGCTAACCCACCATGAGAGTGGATGTACGTTAATAGAATGGATGTACGTTAACCCACCATAAAGTGGATGTATGATAACCCACCATGAGAATGGATGTACGTTAATAGAGTGGATGTAGGTTATAGTAGTAAATCACCGATAGAATAGATGTATGTTATATTATTATCCCACCACTAGAGTGGATGTATGCAGATGAATGTTATTCTTTTAGAACCTACTAACCAAGTAGATGAATAATAGTGGTAATGGACATAGAAGCAAGAAAGAAATCTCGTGCATATAGAAGAATCTATTGGAGGCAAGCCTCTTGAGTGAAGGTAATTTCCCTTGAAGGAGATTAATTATAAAAGATGTTACATAAAATGATCGTGATCCACATTGATTATTCTCTCATATTTTATTCTATTGACATTCTCATGTATGATGCTATTTATTATGAACCTTGCATACTCAGTACATTCTTCGTACTGACCCCCTCGGGGGAACTTACCTTACATGTTGTAGGTGCAGGTATTAGTAGACCTCCTCAGTAGACTATGGAACATTTGCAGAGTTTTGGTGAGCTCTAGTTGGTTCGGAGCCTCCTGAGTCATAGTTATATAATTGTTTTGATATTGTAAATATTGTATAAAGCGGGGACTTGTCCCGACTGTTAGTTGGTCTTGTAAATGCATTTGTTAGAGGCTTTTGTAGACAGGTGTGGGTTATGAATGTACGAGATAAAAGTCTGTTTGACTTGATGGCCCCAGCGGCGAAGTTTCATAAATCTATATATATATAGCATATGCTCCATGTTCATGTTTTACACATAGTTGCTTAAGGCTTAACAATATTCATACAAGGATATGCGTTCGAAGGTTCATGAGTAAAGATTGATTCTCTTGGGCCATGTCGGCTTTGGGTGCCAATCACGCCTCATTGGAAGTAAGGGCGTGACAAAAGTGGTATCAGAGCAGGTCGTTCTAAAGGTGTCTACAAAGCCGTGTCCGAGTAGAGTCTTGTTCATAGATGTGTTGTGCACCACATTTATGAGCAGGAGGCTATGGGGCATTTAGGATGTGGTTTCTTTTCTTAATTCTAGATCGTGCAATAGAGCCAGTGTTGTAAGTTGAATTGTATTTGACCATGGTGATTGTTTTTATTTGGTATAGTTAACATGCCAATCACGAGAAGAGGTAGAGGTAAAGGGAAGCAGGTGGATGTACCTGCTGAAGAAGAAATGAGTAGATTACCACCTGACCGAGTGAGTCATGGTGGAGCTAATGCTGAAATTGCATCGCGGTCTTCTTCTACCTTGCCAGCTCCAGAAGAGCCAAGAGGTAGAGAAGTACCTGCAGAGCCACCAATGAATACCACTGATCAGGATTTGAGAAATGCATACTTGACACAGCTAGTTGCTGCACAGACACAGGGACAAACTGGCCCAAGGATAAATGAGGATGATGCAGCTAGGGTGGCGAGTCGCAGAACACAGGACTTTTTAAAATTAGACCCTCCTATATTCATAGGGTCTAATCCGAAAGTAGATCCACAGAATTTTGTGGACCAAGTTCAAAGAGCACTAGAGGTGATGCACGTAACAGGTGTAAAAATAGTTGAACTAGCAGCTTATAGACTGAAGGGCGAGGCTATCTTGTGGTATGTGGACTGGAAAAGATCAAGGGGTATGGATGCACTCCCAGCTGATTGGGATTAATTTAAGATGGTATTCCTTGATCATTACCTCCCATATGAGATTCGGGAGGCACGTGCAGACCAATTTCTCCATTTGCGTCAAGGAAATATGAGTGTTAGAGAATACAGTTTGCAGTTTAATTCCTTGGCTAGATATGCTCCAAATGTGGTAGCCACTATGGAAGATAGAGTCCATCGATATGTGGATAGATTGGAGCCTTATTTGGTACGAGACTGCACTATTGCTGCCTTAAATCGAGATATGAACATATCTAGAATACAGGCCTTTGCGCAAAAAATGGAGGATCAAAGGCAAAGAAAGAGGACACAGAAAGCTGAGGAAGGGCCATCAAAAAGGGCGAGACCTATGGGGCATTCTATGGTGTCCCTAGGAGAATCTGGATCTCAAATGTTACCGCCTAGACCCTCACCGTCTTATTTTACAACAGATGCTCATCCTCAATTCTGAGGGTCTAGAGGTGGTCGATCTGAACAGGGTAATGAGATTCATGGATCACAGGCAACGAGATTGTCTCGACAGTTGTACCCGCGCTGTGGGAGATTTCATGCAGGCGAATGCCGGTTTGATACGAATGTTTGCTTTGTATGCAGTAGGCTAGGACACATGATGAGAGAATGCCCACAGAGGCCTACGGGTAGTATGACACAGCCTACCGAATCAGCTGATATGGCATCAACAGCTGGTGTACAGTCTGCTGGTCACGGTAGAGGTGCCAGAGGGCCAGAATGAGGAAGCACCTCCTGATGACGGTACAAGTATTTAGGTAGGTATATTACCATATTTTACATGATGTATATGTATTGATTCATTTGAGATCTACTCTATAGTATGTTGCTCCATCGACTACCGTGAATTTAATAGTACACCGGGGTTGTGAGTGAAGTCAATAGAAATATTTCCACCGGTCGGTGAGTTTAGTATAGTGAAAATAACATATCGTAATGGTATAGTAGATTTTTGTGATCATAGATGATTCAGTACTCTTGCAAGTGTCACCAATACAAGGGGTAAAGGATTTGGAAAGAAAGGATGTGCAATTGTGGATAGTATATAAGAGTATCCATTCATATTTGTTCCCATTGAAATACTTATTATCATTCTAGACCGACAAGTGAAAAGGCTAAGAAGTAAAGACGTAAATTTTGTAAAAGTTCTTTGGAGAACTCAAAAAGTCGAAGAGATCGCATGAGAAGTTGAGAAAATAAAAAAAAATGATGAAACCAATGTACCCATATTGTTTCAAATGGACGAAAAAGTTCAAAGTGTGAAAGTAGACCAATAACAAGTAAATATCCATGAGCCTTAAGTGTTTATACGTACATGTGCTAGTATAGAGATGCATTTGAAATTGAAGCAATATCGTTAACATTCAAGGACGAATGTTTCTAAGGGGGGGGGGAGAATGTAACACCCCGTACCTTCCCAACCCTACTTGACGACATTGAAAAATGTATACATAGGTGTCGAGAGTTATAAGTATGCATTTGGTAATGTTAATGTTGAGGAAATTGAAATTTGTCTTCATACATGTGATTAGCCCTTCATAAGAGTTGTTTTGTGAGTTTTATGACGCAGTTGTGGGTTCAAAATAAGGCTAATAGGACCTCTAAACAAAGTATATTAAGGGTAAGAAGTAAGTTAAAGAATAGGACTTGAAGTGTCTAACCAAATCCGCGAAGAAAAGTCGAAGAAACGAAAATTTTGAAAAAAAAGAGGTGGGGCGTGCCCAAGGGCGTGACGGGCAGCTATGGGCTAAAATTTTTAGTCCACAGGCATTAAGGTAGCACGCCCAAGGGAGTACCAGGCTGCTTGTGCGCACCTTTCAAAAGTTGGAATTTTTCTTAAGTCCCAAGGGTGCCCGGGGACGTATTAAGCCGCTTTTTGCCACGTTTCTTCTACAACCATGAGAATATACAAGAAATGAGTAATATATTATGTTGGTATGATAAAATTACTCGAGAACGAATTTGGCATCAAAATGACGATTTTACCCTTTTGGTCCAAATGAGCCATACGTGGCTAGAATTACTTGTTTTTGGGATTGAGGCGGCCATGGATATGAATAGCGTGAGTGGAAATAATGTTGTAACACATATGAAATGAATTAAACATGAGGAATTATTGATTTTATTGGATTAAGTAAATTGGGCTCAAAAGAGGCCAAAAATAAGGCAAAAGACATGGGCCAAGAATGGGTCAAATTGAGAAAGGTGGATAAAGAGGAATTCAAGGCTTTATAAAAGGGGCACAAATCAGATTTTTTAATCCACAAAAGACACAGGCTTTTCTATTTATTTTTTTCTAGACTTTTCAAGAACACCCTTTTGGGCTCTCAAACCCTAAGGCACTTTTTGGAGCAAGATCACCATTTTCCAAGCTTGGGTAAGTGATTATTCTTGTACTTTAACATATTATGAGCATGATAGATTATTTATATCATGTTGGTTATGCTTGGAAGTGTTGCATATGGTGTTTTGTGTTTTGGTAAAAAATGTGAAATCCATGGGATTGTAACTTGGATTATGACGTGTGGTCTTGATGAAAAAGCATGGTATGGATAAAATAACAACATTTATGGTGTTATTATGGTCCCAAACTTGTTATTTTTCTATAAGTGTAAATTATGGGAGTTTGGCCGATTTGTTGTTGTGAGGTGTATTAAAGTAATTTGATGGAATAATTGTGATGTGGTGGTGATGGAGAAGTGTAAAGTATGAACTTGGTGTGACATGCTATTAGTTATCATGTGTTGGTCAATATATGGAATATTGTGGGATTATTGATATGATGATTTCATAAATAGTATTGTCAAGGGGGAAATGACATGTTCAAGCTAAACATGTGACTTATTGTTATTGTATGCCATTGTAAGGTAATTGGTGGTTAATGTTGGTTTCGTTATGAGCTTGTGTTGTAGAGCAAAACACAAGGACGGAGCGGGACTATTGCATGCACGTCTAAGATTGTGTATTCGTATTAAGAATACATGGTATGTAAGGTTACTCTGTCAGTATCTTTTCACTTGTCCTATTCCAAAATGTGCTAAGGTATCCTATATCCGGTTATCAATGGTCATTATCACATAGTTCCTACTCATTGATCAATTGTGAATCACATGTCTCATATTCATTGTTAATGTTCCAAAAGTCCAATAAGGGTATGTTCCAATAGTGATTATACTCATGCCTCTTATTCATTGATTATGGTTCAATAGTTCCAATAGTGTTGTGTTTCCAAGGATGTTATATTGCCAATTTATTCACATGTCTCTCACTCATTGGTTAATGATCCAAAGCTTCTTGTAAGATGTCATAATGTTGTAAGTCCTAAAAGAAATACCTCAAGAGAGTAATACTGTAGGAGAATCTATTTATGCTTGAACAGCATTTTCCAATCCTGTAATGCTCCAAGTCTTATAAAATGATGATTATCTTTGTAATAATCTTTCACAAGTAAACGTACTAGTCTCATAAGAGTAATAAGAGAAGTGATGTGCAAGTCAATATATCTATTAGATGTCAATCTCCAAAGGTAGAGAAGTGAAGTCATATACAAGTGTGTGCTTCAATTAATGTCATGATCTCTAGTGTGTCACCTTCTTATCTATGTAAAGGGTATAAGATGGTAAAGAAGTAATGCATACATGGTTGCTAGATGTTTCATTGAGTATGGATTACAAGTCAAAGGGTATAAATTCAATATGGATAACCCCAATGTTATGCTTTGTTATCTATTATAGCCCACCAAAGGTAGAGGCCCGGTATCATGTACCTAGTTATATAAGATCTCATAAGAATAGTGAAGGAGGTAAAGAGCGAGCTAATAGATCTGTCCCTCATAAGTTAAGGTGTTAATCTCATGAAGAATAAGAGTGAGGTAAAGCATATTTGTGTGTTCCAAATAGTGTTATGATCCTTAATGTACCAATCTCTCATAAGTGAATAAATCAATCCCTCCCAAATAAGAGGTGAGGAGATGTGTGAGCAATGTATGTTAAACCCACCATAGAGTGGATGTATGTTAACCCACCATAGAGTGGATGTATGTTAACCCACCATAGAGTGGATGTATGTTGACCCACCATGAGAGTGGATGTATGTTAACCCACCATGAGAGTGGATGTATGTTGACCCACCATGAGAGTGGATGTATGATAACCCATCATAGAGTGGATGTATTCTGACCCACCATGAGAGTGGATGTATGATAACCCACCATGAGAGTGGATGTACGTTAACCCACCATAGAGTGGATGTATGCTAACCCACCATGAGAGTGGATGTACGTTAATATAATGGATGTACGTTAACCCACCATAGAGTGGATGTATGATAACCCACCATGAGAATGGATGTACGTTAATAGAGTGGATGTACGTTATAGTAGTAAATCACCGATAGAATAGATGTATGTTATATTATTATCCCACCACTAGAGTGGATGTATGCGGATGAATGTTATTCTTTTAGAACCTACTAACCAAGTAGATGAATAATAGTGGTAATGGACATAGAAGCAAGAAAGAATCTCGTGCTTATAGAAGAATCTATCGGAGGCAAGCCTCTTGAGTGAAGGTAATTTCCCTTGAAGGAGAGTAATTATAAAAGATGTTACATAAAATGATCTTGATCCACATTGATTATTCTCTCATATTTTATTCTATTGACATTCTCATGTATGATGCTATTTATTATGAACCTTGCATACTCAGTACATTCTTCGTACTGACACCCTCGGGGGAACTTACCTTACATGTTGCAGGTGCAGGCATTAGTAGACCTCCTCAGTAGACTGTGGAACATTTGCAGAGTTTTGGTGAGCTCCAGTTGGTTCAGAGTCTCCTGAGTCATAGTTATATAATTGTTTTGATATTGTAAATATTGTATAAAGCGGGGACTTGTCCCGACTGTTAGTTGGTCTTGTAAATCCATTTGTTAGAGGCTTTTGTAGACATGTGTGGGTTATGAATGTACGAGATAAAAGTCTGTTGACTTGATGGCCCCAACGGCCAAGTTTCATAACTCTATATATATATAACATATGTTCCATGTTCATGTTTTACACATAGTTGCTTAAGGCTTAACAATATTCATACAAGGATATGCGTTCGAAGGTTCATGAGCAAAGATTGGTTTTCTCGGGCCATGTCGGCTTCGGGTGCCAATCACGCCTCGTTGGAAGTCGGGGCTTGAAAATGTACCTGTAGCAAGTAAGGTAAGCCCCCCAAGGGACGTCAGTACGATGAATGTACTGAGTATGTAAAGCTCATAAGAAACTGTATGATACAAGAATACTTTAATGAACTCAATTACAAATGAAAAACCAATATGGATAAGTCAACATTCCGTATGTTGGGAACCATGTATATTGCTTTCATTACTTTCATTTTCATTCCTTCATTCCCATCATTATCATTCATATAATATATCGTTCATAAATTTGCTTTTATCTTCATCCTTATTAACAATCTTCCACCTTATTGGTGGGCCATAATATAATATTAATAATCTTCCACCTTATCGGTGGGCCACAATATAATATTAACAATCTTCCACCTTATTGGTGGGCCACAATATAATATAATATTAACAATATTCCACCTTATCAGTGGGCCATAATATATACTATTAACAATCTTCCACCTTATCGGTGGGTCATAACATATACTATTAACAATCTTCCACCTTATTGGTGGGTCATAACATAATATATTATTAACAATCTTCATTCCTTATTTGTGAGAGATTGATACCTTTCCTTGTGTAAGATTGATACATTGGTGGTTATAACATTATTCGAACTTGGGAATATAACATTATTGGTACTTGGGAACATAACATTATTGGAAATTTGGGATACTAGTCAATTAGCATGAGACATGTGAATCATAATTGATCAATTAATAAGGAACATACGATTAACAATAATTGATAACCGAAAATGGGATGCCTTAGAACATTTCGGAATTGAACAAGTACAATGTCAATGTGAACACTATATGCTGCAGAAGGATATGGAAAGAGTAACCTTACATACCTTGTCTTCCCAACATGAATACACAATTCTATATGTGAATACAATAGTCCAGCTCCTTCCTTTCATTTCACTCTTCAACACAAGTACATAACGGAGCTCACGTTAAGAACTCACTACATTACAAGTGCATAAGACGACAATGAGTTACATGACTGCCATATAATGTCGTTTCACCCTTCACAATAAAATAGACTACGTCACCATAACAATAAAAACCACAACATGCCACACATCAACAAATACATCATAAACCCATAGTATTTCACATCAAGTTTATACCTTACACTTCCCCTTCAATACCAAGTCACAATTACCTGACTACGTCACGTAAACACCTTTCACAACAACACATTAAAGACAATACATAATTGATACCACTCAAAATACCTTCGGGATACTCCTTTAAATTCATTCAAAAGGTACCATAAGTTGATAATTGTATCCATCAAGGGTGTAGGGGCTTTGGGGGTCAAAGAGATGCAAAAAGATGCAAAACGACCTTCTGGGATGACCTGTGAATCCACATGCGCCAATAGGTGGTTGAGGTGCGTCCAAAGTTGACCATTTTACTAGTCTAGGGTCACCTGCATTGGCATCTGCGCCTGCAGGTGCCCCACCCGCGAGGGAGGATGCCTGTTTCAGCCTCCAGGGATCATTTTAGGGTCCTTTTTTGCAATGAATGGTCCATGATCATAAATAAGCTTCTATTAACTTATTTTAGATAATATTATATGCCAAATAACAGCCATGGTTTCACAACACACATAAACATCACCAAAACTACATTTTCCCTTCAATACGTCACCAATTCCATGACCAATTTCATAACAACAATCCCACAAGTTTTACACATAAAGAAATCAAGTTATGCACATAAAAACATCTTAAATGTTGATTTTTAATCCATCAAACTCACTTCCTTCAAGACCACAAGTCGCTTTTCAAGATTAGAAGGCAAAACCCTTCACCGATTAAGCAAAAAGACATTGTTTCACCCATAGTGAATTGCTCAACACTTGAACAACATAACCAACATGATTTATTCACCATATTAATCATATAATATATTAATCCATGATAATAAACACTTACTCAAGATTGTAAAGTGATGATCTTGTCCCAACAAGTGTAGTTGTCTTAGGGTTTGAAGGTGAATGGAAAATATCCTTGGGAAAATTCTAGATTTTGCACATGTGTGGAATGGTGAATAACATATGATTTTTCACCTTATATATACCCTTTAAAGTCATCCTTATCCAATACTTTTGGTCGATAATTGATTTGTTGATTTGGTCAAAAGAAGAATGGGTCATTAGCCATTTGGGCCATGTCTTTTACTTCATTTTGGGCCTCAAATTGAGCGCATGAACACATGTGAATTCAGCCCAACCAAATTAATGTTTAAAACCCCAACAAATCTCATGTTTAAATAATTCCATAAATGTTACGGTAATAACATAGGTTTTAAAATATAAGGGGTGTTACATCCTTCCTCCCTTAGGAACATTCGTCCTCGAATGTTAGTAACATTATCTAATTGAAACAAATTTAAATCTAAGTGTATCCTTAATGTTCTCATATACGCATGATAATTTTAGAGACTTACTTGTTATTGCTTCAATTCCATACTTTGAACTTTTCCTTCTAATTACAACAAATATGAGTACTTTAGATTTTATTATTCCTTCGGTTTCCCATGTGATTCCGCCCACTTGCTGATTTCTCCCAATAGTACCTTTACGGAAACTAAATTTTTATTTCTTAATCCTTTCACTTATCGATCAAGAATAGTCGTAGGTACCTCTTCATATATGATATCCTCCGTAACTTGTACATCTCTCCCATGCATTGTCGAAGCATTGAAATATGGAACACTGAATGAACTGTGGGGAGTTCTTAGGGTAGTGCTAATTTATGTGCAACTTACCCAAATCTTTGGGTAATCTCATATGGCACGTTTCATAGGGCTAACTTTCATTTTTTTCCAAATCTCATTACCCCTTTCATTGGTGACACTGTCAAAATTACCCAATCACCTATGGCCAATTCTAATTCCCTTCTTCTAATATCGGCATATGATTTGTGTCGACTTTGGGCTATTTGTAGCCACTGTTGTATCACCTTGACTTTTTCTATAGCCTGACGAACAAGATTTGGCCCGAGTAAAGCAGCCTCACCTGCTTCAAACCATCCACTTGGTAATCTACTCTTCTCTCATATAAGCTTCATAAGATGTCATTTTGATACTTGAATGATAGCTATTATTGTAGACAAATTCCATAAGAGGTGAATGACCATCCCAACTACTTTGTGCAAGCTCATAACATATTTTCACGTGTTTGGATTGTATGTTCTGTTTGTCTATCTGTCTGATATAATAGAAACTGGAATCCCATGTAATCGCACTATCTCTTTCACATACAACCTTGCATAATCTCCAGCTGTACAAGTGGTCGTGATAGGTAAAAAGTGTGTTACTTAGTAAGTCTGTCAACTATCATACACATGTAATCAAATTTCTGAAATGTACGAGGCTGATGAAACCTATATGAATCATATCCTCTTCCAAACTGGAAGATTTCTGTATTGCATGTAACCTCCACGTTTCTGATTCTCTACTTTTACCTGTCTACAATTCGAACAATGAATGCAGTATTCTTCTTCTTTATATTGCCTCACCAATACATGTCTTTCAAACCATGGTCTATTTTAGTTGCTCCCAAATGAGTAGAATACCATGAATGATGTGCTTCTGTCATAATTCATTTCCTTAGCTCATCTACATCCGGCACACAAAGTATACCTTGGCATTGAAGTACTCCCCCTTTTGTAAGTTCAAATACCTTCGTCGACATTTGTTGTACATTCTTTTTCCCTAACCTAAATAGGATTTGCATATTGCTTTTCCCTTCTCTTAGTTATAAGTAAAGACGCTGCCACTTTTTACACTATAATTCCTTCATCTGGAGTTTCAAGAAGTCGAACCCTCAAGCTGTCTAACTGGCTTAACGCATCGGTTACCACGTTTGCTTTTTTCGAATGGTATAAGATATTACTATCATCTTCGTTTAGTACTTCTAGCTACTTTTACCATCTTCAGTATGGGTCCTTTTGCTTAACAAAAATATATTACAAACTTTCATGATCATTATATATCAACGTGAACCCTATACTTTTTTTTAAAAGCAAATATCACGACTGCTAATTCAAGATCATGTGTTGGATAATTTCTTCCATGTGAACACAATTGTCATGAGGCATAGGCTATTACATGACCGTGTTGCATCAATACACATCCTAATCCAACTCCTGAAACATCACAATATACTGCGTACCCTTATGTGCCTTCGGGAAGTATTATCTTTCAGCTTTTGGAAACTCTTCTCACATGCCGAAACTTGGTTGCTTTGTGGCAAATGAAAATGTAACTTCTTAACTCGGCAATGCCAACCAGTGTATCATAGTCACAAATAGTCACTATGCAAATGCGATATACTTTGTCAATTACTATACAATTACGATATACTCTTTTAATTACTATAGATGCGCAAACTGGTGTATAGACTTCGAATGGCATAACTAGTAGTTCTGGTGTTCTTTTAAAATGTTTTTTTTAATATGGGTCAATCAATGCATATACCTTATGTAAAAATATGAATACTGTACCTGTGTCTTTATCAGGATAAGCCTCCGAATTCTGTCGATCTGCTAAGGCATAGGCATGGTTTTGAATTTCACTAGAATTTGCTGCTCCACTAGCACCTCTGCCACGGCCAGCAGGTTGTACACCTGACAATGATAATTGAACGGCTGATCCCGTAGGTCATGTCATACTACCCGTGGCCCTCTCTGGGAACTCTCTCATTATGTGCCCTGGCTTCCTACACCAAAAGCAAACATTCATTCCAAACCAGCATTCACCTGAATGAAACTTCCTGCAGCGCTGGCACAGGTGACAAAAAGACCTCGATTGGATCATACTTCCTTGTTCTCGATACCCCACTGTCTGCGAATCTCAAGTCCCACTACTATGCCCAGCTTGACTGCCTCTAAACCCTAAAAATTGAGATGGAGTACCTGTTGTAGGGTAAGAGAATGATAGTCTAGGTGGTGTAAGCAAAACCCGAGGCCTAAATTCTCCTTGGGATGCCATAACCTGTCCCATAGATCTAGCCCTTTTAGACGGCCCTCCTTCAACTTCTTGTGTCTTTCTCCTTTGCCTCTGATCTTTCACTTTCTGTACAAAGGCTTGTATTCTAGCTATATCCATATCTCTGTTCAAAGCAACAATGGTAAAGTCCCTCACCAAATATGGCTCTAATCTGTCGACATATCGATGGACTCTGTCTTCCATTGTGGCCATTACGTTTGGAGCATATAGAGCCAATGAATTAAACTGCAAACTGTATTCTCTGACACTCATATTTCCTTGTCGAAGATTTAGAAACTGGTCTGCACGTGCCTCCCGAATCTCATATGGGAGGTAGTGATCAAGAAAGGCCATTTTGAATTCCTCCCAACCAGCTGGAAGTACATTAATACCCCTCGATCTTTTCCAGTCTTCATACCATAATATAACTTCACCTTTCAATCTATAGGCCGCAAGTTCAACTGTTTCTACACCCGTCACGTGCATAACATCTAGAGCCCTTTGAATTTGGTCCATGAAATGTTGTGGATCTGCTTTTGAATCTGACCCAGTGAATATGGGAGGGTCTAATTTCAAAAAATCTTGTGTCCGCCGACTAGCTACTCTAGCCGCGTCATCCTCACTTGTCATTGGAACAGCTCATCCCTGACTTTGTTCCACAACTATTTGTGTCAACATATGTACTACATTTCTTAAATCCTGGTCAGTGGCATTCATAGGCGATTCTATAAGTACTTCTCTACCTCTCGGCTCTTTCGAAGCCGGAAAAGTAGAAGAAGACCGCGATGCAATGTCAGTGTCATCTCCACGTTGACTAGCTTGGTCAGGTGGTGATTTACTAGTTCCTTCTCCGGAAAGCATATCTACCTGCTTACCTTTTCCCCTACCTTGTCTTATCATCGTCATTTTACTATAATAAAGAAAACCATGTACAATGGTCAGATATAATTCCACTTACATCATTGGCTCTATTGCACGATCTAGAAATGAAGAAAAGAAACAACTCCTAAATGTCCCATAGCCTCCTACTTATAAATGTGGTGCACAACACATTCATAAGCAAGACTACTCATACACGGCTTGTAGACACCCTTAGAATGACGTGCTCTGATACCACTTTTGTCATGCCTCGAATTCCAAAGGGGCAGACTGGCACCCGAAGCCGATAAGACCCGAGAGAACCAATCTTTGCTCATGTCCATTCATATGCATGTCATTCAAGGAACGTCACCATCACGTATAGATACATGATGCTAATAATAGAAGTTATGGAAACATATGATATATACATATGTGAAACTTGGCCGTTAGGGCCATCAAGTCAAAATGGACATATATCTCTTACATTCACATTCCCACATACATCTACAAAGCCTCTAACAGATGCATACACATAACCATCTTACAGTATGGACAAGTCCTCGCTTTATACAACATTACAGTACCAAAACAAATGTACATATAAGACTCGAAAAGCCCCGAACCAACTGGAGCTCACCAAAGATCGACAAATGATTCGCAACCTACTGTGGAGGTCTACTAACACCTGTTCCTGCAGCAAGTAAGGTAAGTCCCCCAAGGGACGTTAGTATGAAGAATGTACTGAATATGTAAGGCTCATATGAAACTGCATGATACATACGTATTTCAATGATATCAAGGACAAGTGAAATAATCAATATGGATAAACCTTCATTCTGTATATGTGGAACCATGTACATTACGTTCATTACTTTCATTTTCGATCCTTCATTTCCATCATTATCATTCATATAATATATAGTTCATAAATTTGCTTTTACCTTCATCCTTGTTAATAATCTTACACCTTATCGGTGGGCCACAATATAATATTAACAATCTTCCACCTTATCGGTGAGCCACAATATAATATAATATTAACAATCTTTCACTTTATCGGTGGGCCATAATATATACTATTAACAATCTTCCACCTTATCGGTGGGTCATAACATATATAATTAACAATCTTCCACCTTATCGGTGGGTCATAACATATACTATTAACAATCTTCCACCTTATTGGTGGGTCATAACATAATATATTATTAACAATCTTCATTTTACTTTTGATAGATTGATACCTTTCCTTGTGTAAGATTGATACATTGGTGGTTATAACATTATTGGAACTTGGGAACATAACATTATTGGAACTTGGGAACATAACATTATTGGAACTTTAGGATACTAGTCAATGAGCATGAGACATGTGCATCATAATTGATCTATGAATAAGGAACATACGATTAACAATAATTGATAACCGGAAATGGGATGCCTTAGAACATTTCGGAATGGAACAAGTACAATGTCAATGTGAACACTATGTGCTGCACAAGGATAAGAAAAGAGTAACCTTACATACCTTGTCTTACCAATATGAATACACAATTCTATATGTGAATACAATAGTCCAGCTCCTTCCTTACGTTTCACTCCACAACACAAGTACATAATGGAGCTCACGTTAAGAACTCACTACATTACAAGTGCATAAGACGACAATGAGTTACATGACTGCCATATAACATCGTTTCACCCTTCACAATACAATAGACTGCATCAACATACCAATCAACACCACAACATGCCACACATCAACTAAGACATCATAAACTAATAGCATTTCACACCAAGTTTATACCTTACACTTCCTCTTCAATACCATGTCACAATTACTTGACTAAGTCACATAAACACCTTTCACAAAAACCATTAAAGACAATCCATAATTCATACCACTCAAAATTTCTTTGGGATACCCCTTTAACGTCATTCAAAAGGTACCATAAGTTGATAATTGCATCCATCAAGGGTATTATGGCTTTGGGGGGTCAAAGATATGCAAACACGTGCAAAAAACCTTCTGGGATGACCTGCGAAGCCACCTGTGCCCGAAGGTGGTTGAGGTACGTCCACAGGTGACCACTGGCCTTGTCCAGGGTCACCTGCGTTGGCATCTGCACCGGCAGGTGCCCCACCCGCGAGGGCGGATACCAGTTTCAGCCTTCGGGGGTCATATTATAGTCCTTTTTCGCAATGAATGGTCCATGATCATAACTAAGCTTATATTAACATATTTTAGATTATCTTAGATGCCAACAAACAGTCATGGTTTTACAACGCACATAAACATCACCAAAACTACATTTTCCTTTTAATACCTCACCAATTCCATGAACAACTTCATAACAACAATCCCACAAGTTTTACACATAAAGAAAGCAATTTAAGCACATAAAAACATCTTAAATGTTTATATATAATCAATCAAACTCACTTCCTTCAAGACCACAAGTCCCTTTTCAAGTTTAGAAGGCAAAACCCTTCACCGATTAAGCAAAAAAACACTATTTCACCCATAGTGAATTGCTCAACACTTGAACAACATAACCAACATGATTTATACACCTTATTAAGCATATAATATATTAATCCATGAGAATAAACACTTACCCAAGCTTTCAAAGTGATGATCTTGTCCAAACAAGTGTAGTTGCCTTAGGGTTTCAAGGTGAAGGGAAAATATCCTTGGGAAAATTCTAGATTTTGCACATGTGTGGAATGGTGAATGAAATATGATTGTTCACCTTATATAGACCCTTTAAAGTCATCATTAGAAATCTAAATTTTCTCACAAGTTAAAATGAGTGAAATGAGCTGATCTTAATCCATTTAAAGGGACTTGTTTTTGACAGACTTTCTTGGATAATTTTGAGCCACAAATGGTAAAGTAGGTGATGCACATACTTTCCCATTATACTTGGGGCCTTTGTGGATCTGAAACTATTGGGCCTTGGCTATCTAGTCTTCTCCTTTTCTTTCTTTCAATTTGGGCTAGAATTATGCTCTTAATTTGGGCCATACTTTGTTCAAAAAGATCGAAGCACCTAGTCACATTCTTGGCCCTTTAAGGTGGTCAAAAATCCTAAGTAGGTGATGCACCTACTTGGTTCTTTAGGCTGGTCAATAAGTCAAAGTAGGAGATGCACCTACTTGTCACCTACTAGCTTAATTAAGTCAAGTAAGCACGTCACTTATTTTATTCCATTTTCCAACTCTTGATTTCTTTAATTTAATTTAACACTCATATATACTAGGCCACTTTAACCCTTAAGCTAAAATATCACCTTGATGTCTCGAGTTCAAATATTTTCCTTGATGTTAACTTGATCGTGTCACCTTGAAATATACAAACAGTTTCCTTCATACCTATTTTCCCATCACTACTAATATAAGAAACCTAGTTTATTTCCTATAACACAAGGCTACATCAAATGCCATATGAGTAGAACTACTACACGCAAAATACAGGGTGTTACATCTACCTCAATGAAGAATTTCCATCCTAGAACTTGGAAAATTTCCCCCTAGGTCTTTGGGATGAAGTTTTTGAGTTAAAAACCCAAAAATCATCAAAAAAAAGCTCAAGTACTGCCTAAATGTCTCTACAGTAATGTCGTTGAATCCGCTTACTTTTCAACATGAACAGTTTTTAGTAAAACAGCCATAAATATTTCCTCCGAAAGCAGAATAACAAACGGTCAGAGGCATTGGAAAGAAGATTCAAATATCTTTAATTTGATGGATATTGGGCGCTATAACTCTGTATATCCTACGCTTAGTGCTTATTTGAATATGACCCTAGTTTGAACTTAGCTCGAAACTCAATTGGTAGGAACACTTCCAAATTAATTTATGCTAGGTGTATTGTATGACCTTAGTTCATGTATAATGCACTCCCATACTAAAGAATTGATCCTATAAACTATGATGAAAGAGGTTCTCATGCCTTTACCATAGATATTTTTAGTAACAATAGAATGGGTCATTACAACACATACCAATTAACCAGTTGTTTGTCCCCAAACGGGTACAAAAAATAAAAGAGAGAGTTTTAGTATGATTCTTGGAACCCAGCATATTCAAATGGTAGAGGTTAAATGCAACCTCCCATATACACCTAAAATAATTTGGTAATAGTTACCGAACCACCATCCCATATGTAAAACAAAATAGCTACCCAATCAGCCTACGTACAATAGGCCACTAAGCTCTAGGCACAACTTCTGATCACTATAACCCAAGGAATATGCTTCAAATAAAATTTATGTAATAGGTCATCTGAAATACTCAAAACACCATACGATTATGATGCACAAAAATTCATGATAAAAATTAAAATAATGTGGAATGAAAACACCACTTTCTGATTTAAATGGTACTGACTGCGAGTTCATCGATGCTCTCCCGAAGTCGATAAGGCCCGAGAGAATAAATCTTTGCTCATGTCCATTCATATGCATGTCATTCAAGGAACATCACCATCATGTATAGATACAAGATGATAGTAGCGGAAGTCATGGAAACATGTGATATATACATATGTGAAACTTGGTCGTTAGGACCATCAAGTCAAAATAGACATACATCTCTTACATTCACATTCCCACATACGTCTACAAAGCCTCTAACAAATGCATGCACATAACCATGTTACAGTTGGGACAAGTCCCCACTTTATACAACATTATAGTACCAAAACAAATATACATATGAGACTCAAAAATCCCCGAACCAACTGGAGCTCACCAAAGATTGGTAAATGATCCGCAACCTACTGTGGAGTTCTAGTTGCACATGTGCCTGTAGCAAGTAAGGTAAGCCACCCAAGGGACGTCAGTACGACGAATGTACTGAGTATGTAAAGCTCATATTAAACTGTATGATACATGAATACTTCAATGAACTCAATTACAAATGAATAACCAATATGGATAAGTCACCATTCTGTATGTTGGGAACCATGTATATTGCTTTTATTACTTTCATTTTTGATCCTTCATTTCCATCATTATCATCCACATAATATATCGTTCATAAATTTGCTTTTATCTTCATCCTTATTAACAATCTTCCACCTTATTGGTGGGCCATAATATAATATTAATAATCTTCCACCTTATCGGTGGGCCACAATATAATATTAACAATCTTCCACCTTATCGGTGAGCCACAATATAATATAATATTAACAATCTTTCACTTTATCGGTGGGCCATAATATATACTATTAACAATCTTCCACCTTATCGGTGGGTCATAACATATACAATTAACAATCTTCCACCTTATCGGTGGGTCATAACATATACTATTAACAATCTTCCACCTTATTGGTGGGTCATAACATAATATATTATTAACAATCTTCATTCCTTACTTTTGATAGATTTATACCTTTCCTTATGTAAGATTGATACATTGGTGGTTATAACATTATTGGAACTTGGGAACATAACATTATTGGAACTTGGGAACATAACATTATTGGAACTTGGGAACATAACATTATTGGAACTTTGGGATACTAGTCAATGAACATGAGACATGTGAATCATAATTGATCAATGAATAAGGAACATACGATTAACAATAATTGATAACTGGAAATGGGATTCCTTAGAACATTTTAGAATGGAACAAGTACAATGTTAATGTGAACACTATGTGCTGCAGAAGGATACGAAAAGAGTAACCTTACATACCTTGTCTTCCCAATATGAATACACAATTCTATATGTGAATACAATAGTCCATCTCCTTCCTTACTTTTCACTCTTCAACACAAGTACATAACAGAGCTCACGTTAAGAACTCACTACATTACAAGTGCATAAGACGACAATGAGTTACATGACTGCCATATAACGTCGTTTCACCCTTCAAAATACAATAGAATATGTCACCATAACAATCAACACCGCAACATGCCACACATCAACCAAGACATCATAAACCAATAGTATTTCACATCAAGTTTATACCTTACACTTCCCCTTCAATACTAAGTCACAATTACCTGAATACGTCACGTAAATACCTTTCATAACAACACATTAAAGACAATCCATAATTCATACCACTCAAAATACCTCCGGGATACTCCTTTAAAGTCATTCAAAAGGTACCATAAGTTGATAATTGCATTCATCAAGGGTATAGGTACTTTGGGGGGTCAAAGAGATGAAAAAACATGCAAAACGACCTTCTGGGCTGACCTGTGAAGCCACATGCGCTCGTAGGTGGTTGAGGTACGTCCGAAGGTGACCATTTTCCTAGTCCAGGGTCAGCCTCCGGGGGTCATTTTAGGGTCCTTTTTCGCAATGAATGGTAAATGATCATAACTAAGCTTATCTTAACATATTTTAGATCATCTTAGATGCAATATTACAGCCATGGTATCACAACGCACATAAACATCACCAAAACTACATTTTCCCTTCAATACGTCACCAATTCCATGACCAATTTCATAACAACAATCCCACAAGTTTTACACACAAAGAAAGCAAGTTAAGCACATAAAAACATCTTACATGTTGATATATAATCAATCAAACTCACTTCCTTCAAAACCACAAGTCCCTTTTCAAGTTTAGAAGGCAAAACCCTTCACCGATTAAGCAAAAAGACACTGTTTCACCCATAGTATATTGCTCAACACTTGAACAACATAACCAACATGATTTATTCACCATATTATGCATATAATATATTAATCCGTGAAAATAAACACTTACCCAAGTTTTTAAAGTGATGATCTTGTCCAAACAAGTGTAGTTGCCTTAGGGTTTGAAGGTGAAGGGAAAATATCCTTGGGAAAATTCTAGATTTTGTACATGTGTGGAATGGTGAATGAAATCTGATTTTTCACCTTATATAGACCCTTTAAAGTCATCCTTAGCCAATACTTTTGTTCAATAATTGATTTGTTGATTTGGTCAAAAGAAGAATGGGTCATTGGCCATTTGGCTCATGTCTTTACTTCATTTTGGGCCTCAAATTGAGCCCATGAACACATGTGAATTCATACCAACCAAATTAATGTGTTAAAAACCAAAAAATCTCTTGTTTAAATAATTCCATAAATGTTACGGTAATAACATAGGTTCAAAAATATATGGGGTGTTACAGCTGCAGTGTCAGATTCATTACTACAGAGACAAACCTGTCATTATGGCAACACCCAGTCAAAACAGACCATCTTCATGATGATGCTTCTATTATTGCAGAGACATCGCTTAAGTGATGAACCCATCACTACATCAATACTAAAACAGTAGCAGTAGAATTATTCTAAACTCTATCTGTTTCACAACACACTTCTAGAATTTTGCTATTACAGATTTATCCCAATGCAGCAACCTCTATAATCGAAATTCTAGGAACCTATTTTTCGTTCTAAAATATCCAATGGGACACTATATCAAACAACTATTCTGTAATAATCTCATCACCATCAATCATCATACCATGATCCACAATTCAACACTAAACACTAAACACCAAATTTTCTACCAAAACCATACTACTTCGAGGTCTTTCATTCCTATACTAGGAAGCGTTTAGTGGGGGTACTTACATCCTAACTAATGCTATAACAAACACAACACCACCAACACACTACTATGAGTTTTTATTAACACATATATTCCCCACCACAACTCACATTAGTCTATTCGACCCTCAACATACCTCAACCACTCAAGGAGCAACACAAACCAAGTATTATTATATAACAATAAGAGGGATATGAATATGCATAACACATCTAACAACTCTATTCTCTCAATCGACCCTACAACTAAAGATCATCAGCCATAATCAAGCTAACTTATTTTACCAACCTTATCAACTCAACCATACCATATTCAAGGGATACTATTAATCAATAATTATTCCTATATAATAAGCATATACGCTATATCAAACCATAATAAGCCAATTACAAGTTTTATCTAGTAGCCCTGCCTCCTCACTGAACCTATGAACATTATCCACTAACCACTTTATTCAAATCCTTAAAACATAACCAATTTTAATTATTTTTAACCACCATGGTCTTTGTACAACCAGTTAATCTACATCTAGGAAATCAATGCTTTTGCCCTCATAAAATCATTCAAGTCACTTAACTAAAGAAGCTACATAATTGTCAATCTCACAGTTAAGGTTCAATTTACCAATATCAAGTAAAACCATTGTTATCATCTCTACTTATCATATTACAGGAAACAACCAATTTTATATACCTGTCAATTTACCTTGCATTAGTGATATCAACTACTCAACTTCCATTCAAGTCACCAAGGTTGTGCAAAATAATTAAGTCCATCTCAGTTTAACCAATTAGGTATTAAGGCATCATTAGTAAGTCAACTCATTAACTGGATTATTTACACTAGGATGACCCAGTAAAACTTCAGGACCGAATATAGTCATCAGAGATCGGACTACACAAGGATCCCAATTATAATCATCAAAGGTTCGTAACACATAAGGATCATAAGTATATCATCAAAGACCAAATAGAAATCAAGACATACCTCAAATCACAGAATCAATACATACCTCAAATTATAGAAATCAAGACATACCTCAAAATTACGAAGATGAAGACATACCTCTAACTCACGAAAATGAAGATGTACCTCACAATCACACCTAGGCTTTACAATTCACAAATATTCTTTTATAATAATTCATCTCATATCATTCATAATAATCTCTTACACTTAAAAAATTCAATCATCAAATGGAAAAGCAATAAAAGAACCAATGTGATAATAACCCACATAAGGAATACACATAGCATTCTATCATAATAGAATAAAAATATTTAAAACATAAGTATATTTCTGGTAACCATAACCAATCAACTAACGAAAGAATTACGCTTACCAACTTCACTGAAAAATCCAATATTCCACTTAATCAAACAGTATAACCACCTAAAATATGCACGTATCACTCATTCAAAACACAATTCACAACATTAGAATACAAGTCCTATGCCTCTTATTTACCTCTATTGGTTAGAATAACACTATTCCAACCTTCTGAATATTTTTGAGATACCAATTGGGACTAACTAATCCCAATTCTAATTGTTGAAATGCCTATTAGAATTTGTCAGATACCAATTAGACTCAATTGGGAAGACAACACTGAAGTAGCATGTTGGGAGAAAAGAAAGCGAGATTAATTTCCTAGATGCCTTGTAGGTTTATATATATTTGATGTGGACGTCCATATACCAATTCGCAGGACTCTACTCAATATTTTCTCTAGTACTTGGAGACCGATAACCTGGGCTCTGATACCAACTTGTCACGACCTAAATCACGAATCGTGCGACCACCAACCCAACTCTAACTTATATAGGAGAACCCTTACCACCCAACCTTTAATTACTATGGAAAACATTGTAAAAACTTTAAGCATTAGTATACAACAAACCTTTCTTTTTAAAACAAAAGGAGCTATAGTAAGTGTAGTATCAATATAACCACATGTAGTGGCAGGTATCATCGGCTGACTGGGTTTAAACAACATATAACAACATATAGCAATCAAGAAGAGATCATGACTATATAAATACCTAACAATTGAGCATACTTAACCTTCTTCAACTTCAAACCTTACCACCTTTCCTTTATTATCGCATTATTATTTTATCTTCAGGGTGTGACTAACTGACACAATTCCATGGATCAACCTAACTCATATTTCTTACGCACTCACCTTGTTATAACAACTATACACTTCTCTCTCTCTCTTATTAATCCTCTTTCGTAATATCCCCCACTCGCTATTCTACTACCATTAACCATAGGAATTGCAACAACCAAGACATTTAAAAAACACCAACAACTTTGCAAGAGCACTACAATACACCTCACATATATAACTATACACATAGGAGAATGAGATTTATACATAATCCAGGACATACCTTATATTCACACTTTGATGCAATGCATAATCACAACTATCAACTTACAAACAACTGGTTATCCTTTTTGTAGCATTCTATTACAAGTTATTCATATTAAATCACTCACACTCAAGAAGTCCAGTCAATAATAGTTAATGAACAATCACATGTGTAATGCAACCAATGAATGCATGTGCAATGCAACTAATGGATGCATGTGTAATACAAAGTGTACACACATACTAGGGTCAACAGGGACTCTTAATCATGACCTGTAGGGGATGAGCTCAATCTATGTATTGGTACTGGCATGGTGCTCTGTCCAAATAATAGTGTCGACGTGACACCCAATTCCAATATCATAATGTATGAATTTCATCATCAAATATCAACCATAATGAAATACAATACAACAATAATGCCAGTACACACCTTTCCAGACATTTAGTCAAAATAAAGTTCATTTTTCCAGGTAAATAACAAATATCCACTAACACATGAAATCACAAGTTAGCCCGAAGGCCAATTCACACAACTTGTAATATAGGTGTTATCAAACCATATTCATCAGTTACAATATGTCCGATGACCAATCAATCAAGTATCTACTTTAGAAGTGTACATTCTACCAAAATTGAAAGTTACACTCTCATTCAACATATCTATTTATTCACCAATCTAACCCTCTTTTATTCCTATCAAAATTGGTAAATTCAGTTACTAACTTGTAACCCTTACACTCCAGATGTCACTAAGTTTAAGACACTATTGAATTAGTTGATCAGTCAACCACTCGGCTCTGTTCAATCAACAATTTTAGCTTGATTCATACACCTTTACATATCTTACTTCCTAGAAATTAGCCAACTTAACTTAAGGCTATGAAGTTATGACACCACATCCTCTTATCACAGTTACTTCTTCTAAGGGATCCACACAAAACACAATAACACTTAATTAGATCTTTATTATATTAATTCCATATTTTATCCATTCAAACTCCATGTATGAAGGCCTAGACATGAAGTATCCCATTAAAACTATAGTTATTGCATGCATCTAACCCAAGTTTACTACACATTAAACCATAACCTACATCGACTGAAGATCTTGTAACAAGCAAGCCACACCAATGTTGCTCTTTCCTTTTTTTTCATGACTCCATTTGTCTAATAATCTAGAAATAAAACAATTATAGGAGTAATTAATCAATTACTCTTTGAATAACCACTTTGGAAATTCAACCCACAAATTCTAGCCTTATTCATGGTCTAAAACATTATCTAAGGGTCAATTAACCATTAACTAGTTCTATCATACTAAACTCATCTTCATTAATGGAGTTTTAAAGATAAAGATTCCATTTTTATTGAATTCAAGGTTCCCAACATTCAAACTTCATGTTTTAGTATAACTAATTTATGCTTAGAATCGTTAGTTAATAATCTAGAAGTAATTCTAGGTGATATTACCCCAACCCATAGGTTTTCCCTAAAATCTCATAAACTTAGGGTTCTAATTCCCAAGAATTTCACCATTAAAGATCATTTTAATGATTCTAAAGTTTTATTGGATGAAAGATGAAGATGACGAAGGAAGAACTTATCTCAACAAAGAATTTCCGCCGTAGAACTTGGAAAATTGCCCCCTAGGGTTTTGGAACAAAGTTTTTGAGTTGAAAACCCAAAAATCATCCAAAATAAGCTTAGGTACTATATGTTTGTCACTGCAGTAACTCAACTGTCACTGCAGTGAAGTCGTTGTAGCGGCCAACTTGACAGTCTTCAGTAAAACTATCATAACTTTTTACTCTAAAAAAGGATTAACAAACAGTTAGAGACATTGGAAAGAAGACTCCAAGATATTTAATTAGATGGGTATTGGGTCTGATAAATCTTTATATTCTAGTAGGAATGCTTATTTGATGTTGACCCTAGTTAAAACATAGCTCGAAACTCAATCGGTAAGAACACTTCCAACTTAACTTTAGGATAGGGGTATTGTATGACCTTAGTGCATGTCTAATGCACTCCCATACTTAAGAATTGATACCATAACCTATTATGATAGAGGTTCTTATGCCTTTACCATAGATATTTTTAGTAACAATGGAATGAGTCGTTACATTAAGTATTTGTTATTGTTTGGTATTCATTTTTAGTATTTTAATGTATTTTTATTCTTTACATTTTCAGCATATTGATGTGATTTTTTTACTATCCGTGAAAGAAATTAAAATATAAGCCTGTTGGTGGTTCATTTAAATTCACAACCACCGAATGCTAGTTTAACTGCTTGATATAGACTTTGCATAAGTTGTTTTTAGAGAACAATAGAGATGTGACACGTATGACAAAAGAAGATCAAATTGTTGAGTCTATGCTTGGGTTTTTTATGAGGTGTAATATCCACTGGTGCAGCATTAACAATGTTCTTTTCCCAATAAATCTTACTGAGGACTTTCATTGGATATTGGTGAGGCTGTATTTTAAAGATCAAAGCATATATGTATATGATTTTATGTGTGGTGCACAATATGTGCTTTCTGTACAGAAAGCAGTTGTAGTATATTTATAGTTGATTCCATACATCCTCTCTTGTATTGATTTTTTTTATAGTAGGAGTGATGGACTTTCATTGTCTGATTCCTTTAAGATTGGCATGGTTGATGGATGCCAACTCAAGAGAACACGTAAACTATTGAATGAAAATTTAATTACTCATCTTTTTATCTTTTTTTTTCACAATTGTATTATCATTGGAACATGTTGCAGGAACAGTGGTGTTTTTGTTGTTGCATTTACTAAGTACTTGTTTGACGGTCTTGAAATTACTAACCATATAGATAATATTGATAGTATCTGGAGTTGGTATGGTGTATTGTTGTCGGATTATGAAATGAAGAAACAAAGGCAATGTGCAGTTAGTGATGATGAGTCTACTGGTAGATTGAAAAAAGAATGGTTTGAAGAAGAATTAGCTTAGAATGTCTTACAAGTGTAGCATGTGGCATATATGTAAAGTGGCATATAAAGTAGAAATGCTTAACTCTATTTTTATTTTTGTTTTGATACACTTGTGAAGATTCTATGGTGAAATCATATGTTGAATATTATATCATTTTCGTATCTTAAATTTTTGTATAGAATGTTGATATTTACTTCTTTTGGCACTTCATACAAGTGAGTATAAATGGTTTTTGATAGTTAGCTAAGGACAATACCAGTGAATATTTTTTTGACCTTGCTTGAGTAGGTAAGTTGTCCAGTTGTTAGTTTATGACCACCTTTTAGTGGCACTTGATTTTGTTGTAGTATCTATGTCATTAGTACACTTTTGACTATATCATCATATTGTCATTAAATAAAGTAATATTTAATGACCATTGTACATTGCACACATAAATATAGACAGGATACAATGTTCTTGAACAATTATATACGATGGTGCATAAGAAAAATTATACTCCCCTAGGATCAGAGGAGCCAATCACTCCACATCCCTAAAGAGTCAATTGCACAAGGTTTTGTTCATTAATTTCGATTCATCAATGCCAGTGATTTGCCTATTTTAAGAAGTGACTGAAATTCTATGCAAATATGTATCTTATACAATAATGAAACATTCTATATACACATGAAACTATGGAATAAATGTTCCATCTTTTGTTTTCATTTGAAAACACCACAATGCACAAATACCTATCTTAAGAGTGTGAGTGAAATCCTAATCAGATACATATTTTATATAATAATGATACATAATGATAGATTATATATACACATGAAACTATGAAATAAATGCACCATAAAAGGGACATTTGCATTATTCTATAAAGTTGAAGCATTTTATTTGAAACAAACTCTCCTTGTTTTGGTATCTATTATAGTTTTGATATGCAATGAATAGTTTCATTTAAAATAAAAAATGGGAAACATAAGAGTATTCTTGTGGAAGCATCCTATTAGATTTTTGTTGGAATATTTTTTCATGTTCTTCGATTGTGTCCTATTTTTCCACACCACCACATGAAGCTCATTGCGTAGAAAGTCAATTTTTATTCTTTGAACTACCTGGTCTTGGTTTCTATATTTGTTAGAGTACTATAATAGTTGATACTCTGCTGGATTGTCCCATGCACTTTCATCAAGAAGTGGTATAATTGGCAGCTCATATGCCTTCATGAAATATTCTTTTTGTGTAATATAGAACACAATATTTTTGTAACTCCATATGTGTGTAGCTTAATTCCACCATGAAATATGGACAAGGGATCCCATTAACTTAAAATTGTAGGCAACTACATCTTTTTTCATGCATGCACACAATGTTCCGCTTATGAGCTTCATCAATCACTGCATATGCATAGTTAGCAGAAGCCATCACCTGTAATGTACAAAAAACATTAGTAAACATTTTGGTAAAGAAGGAAATTTAAGTTGTGTGAAACAGAAATAACAAGCAAAATTTTTGTACATCAGTCAAGTGTATGAAACAAAAATAAGAAGTAAAATTTTTACCTTTATTTTATCTGAAAAAATGAGATTTTCCCTCATTATTTTGTTGTATTTATTACCGAGTTGAGTAATTATTTCTGCTGAATCCCTTCTATGTTCATTATTCCATTTAATGACCAAATTCATCATGAATTCTAGCATTTTTTTTATTGGTAGGTCTCTTGCCTCTCTATTTGATGAACATAGGAACTTTGCTATGTTTAAAGTCATCATTATGGATCTGTTGATAGTGGAATGAGCTATGTACCAATTTTATATCCAATGTAAAATAGGTAGTCCCTCACCCTATTGTTGACATTATTTATGTCTTCCATAAGCCGATCAAAATCTGCCATTATGTATCTCCTGGCCATTGCAAAGAAGACCCCCTTTAACTACTTTTAATTCTTCTTGAACTTACCTTTAATATTATTCCATAGATGGTGTATTTATATACAGTGAGCCATATTTAGTTATACAATTAAAGAACCCTTCAATATGTTGTCATGTCGATCAGATACTAGGTAAATATTTTCTCTTTCACCATAAGCCATTTTAAAAATACAAAATAATCATTCATGAAGCATCATTTTCAAAATCAAAAACATCATATGCTAGTGGAAAAATATTCCCTGATTAAGCAAATGGAAAATCATCAACACTTTAGATAAGTTTGAATAACAAATTTCAACCTTGGCTTCACGAATGGAGATAAAAAGGTAGTTGCATATTTTTATTAAAGAAGAAATGATTTTGTCAAGTAAATTATGTAAAAATAATAAGTATGGCTGGTAAATTTGACAAACTCAAAAGTAATAAGTTTACATACTTCGAAACTGGAATACTACATCTATAACAGATCCTTACAAGATTGAAGTTCACATAGTTAAAAGTTAGATCACTACATATTTTATAGAATATGTAACCTTCCAACTACATGATGATGTAAAGCAGTAGTGGAGGGCTTATGTGGAGTGTCAATCTCCAGTTTTACCTCTGTTGACAGAGACTCAGTTTCATACTCTTTTTTAGAGAAGTATCTGCCACACACTTTGTGTGACAAGAAGAAAAATGAGTTTCTGGCTCTTGAGCAGGGAAGTATATTGGTTTCAGCTTATGAGGCTAAATTTAATGCCTTATCTATATATGCTACTCAGTTGTTTAGAACTAAGAAAGAGAGGATCTGCCTCTTTATGAATAGTTTGAATACTGATTTGCAGGTTCTGGCTGTGCAGATGACTTTTGCTGAAAATACTTTTAATGATGTTGTTGATTATGTAAAGAAAATGAAAGGATTCAAACTAGTTATCCAGGCCAAAATGGTAGCAAAGAAAGCTTGGAATACGGGTAACTTCAGCATTTCTTACTCTAGGGGCTATGGTCATCAGGCATACCCAACCTACCCTATTAGTCTGTTCTGCCAACATGTATAACAGGTCTTTTAGGGACCACTCAGTAGTCTTCAATTATGAGAAGCCAAGGGGCTTCGTATTCTTCTACTAATCGGTCCTTACTAGATCGAGGTTGTTTTACTTGTGGTGCTCTTATTCATTTCAAGAGTGATTATCCTAATGTAGGTAGGCTAATATTCTAGGGTAATTTGCAGTCTCGAGCTATTGTTCTAGATGGTATAAATGGTGGTGGTAATGGTGGAGGTCATCCATAGGGTGGATGTGGTAATCATCAGAGTGGTCGTGGTGGAAATTGAGGTGGTGGTAATGCAAAAAGAAGTAGCGCTTAGCCTGCTAGAGAGGTTGCTTAGATCAATTATAGAGCTTATTGCTATGCGTTTCCAAGTAAATTTGAGGTAGAGGCTTTAAATGCTTTCATTATAAGTACTATTCTCATCTGTGACCGGATGGCTACGGTCTTGTTTGATTTGGGCTCCAATTATTCTTATGTATCTTTTAGATTTGCCTTGAGTTTAGACATGGTTTGTGATATGCTTGATTCACCTCTGTATGTGTCTTCTCCGATTGGAGACTATGTGGTAGTGAATCAAGTGTATCGTGATTGTTATGTAATGTTCATGGGTTTTTAGACTTGAGTAGACTTGGTGATTCTTGATATGCTTGATATTTATATCATCCTGGGTATAATTTGGTTATCCTCGTATCATGTTGTTCTAAATTGTAATGATAAGACTATGACCTTATACATGCCTTGGATGGATAAGTTAGAACGGGAAGGCATTTATAAGTTGGACCTGTGAAAATAATTTACTTGATTCATGCTATGAAGCTAGTTGGGAAGGGATGTTTGACCTTTTTGGGACATCTTTTAGATGTTAGTGCAGAGGTCCCCACTATTGAGTCGGTTCTCGTAGTGTCTCAATTTTAGTAGGTATTTCCTACCGACTTTCTTGGTATGCCTCCAGATCGTGACATTGACTTTTGCATTGATTTGGACCCAGGCACTAGCCTAATTTCTATCCTTCCCTATTGAATGTCTCCAGCTGAGTTGAGAGAGATCAAGACTCAGTTGCAGGAGTTACTCGAAAGTCTGTAAGTATGGGCAGTTTGGCTTGTTTGAGAGTGGAAAGGCGACCATTGTCTTGAGAGATCCAAACTCTAGCAATGCGGTTTATGCAATTTAGAGTATCTAAAAGGGGTGGAGTATGACTAGTGTGGAGGTAAGGTCAACATTCCTTGATAGAATCAAGGCTAAACAATTTGAGGATTCAAAGTTGAACAAGATTCGGAATAAAGTTATGTGTGGTAAACCTTAAGATGCCATACTTGATGCATGTGGTGTGTTGAGGGTGAGAGGGTGTGTTTGTGTACCTCATGTTGATGATGTAATTCTAAGTTTTCTTGGAGAAGCTCATGGTTCATGATACTCTATACATTCTAGTTTAATGAAGATGTCGTGACTTTAGATAACTCCATTAGTGACCCAAAATGAAGAGAGATATAGTGGCGTATATGTTGCTAATTGTCATAATTTTTAGTAGGTGAGGTATGAACATCAATTACCTCCAGGTTTGCTTCAGAGGATGCCTATTCCTGTGTGGAAGTGGAAAAGGATTGTTATGGATTTCATAGTGGATCTTCCGAAGACCTTGGGGTAGTATGATTCAATTTGGGTCATAGTGGACAGTCTAACAAAGTTTGCTCATGTTATCCCAGATAAAGTGGATTACAACTCTGAGCAAGTTAGACAAGATTTATGTTAAGAAGATGTTAAGATTGCATGGGGAGTTAGTATCCATCATATCCAATAGAGGTACGCAATTTGCCTTTTAAATTTTTGCACAAGTTGCATGAGGAATTGGGCACAATTCTTGATCTTAGTACAACATTTTGTCCTCAGACAGATGGATAGTCTAAGAGAACTATTCAGGTACTTAAGGATATGCTACGGGCATGTATGGCTGATCTTAGGGGTCATTGGAATAAATTCCTACCGTTGTATGAGTTTTCATACAAAAATAGTTATCATTTTAGTATTGACATGGCCCCCATTTGAAGCTCTTTATGGGAGAAGGTGTAGATCACCCATAGGTTGGTTTGATGTGGGTGATGTGAAGCATTTGGGCACATATTTTGTGAAGAAAACTCAAGAGAAAGTGAGGTTCATTCAGGACAAGTTACTGGAAGCCCAAAGTAGACAAATGAAATATGTTGACTGCAAGGTAAGAAATATGTATTTCAAACAGGGTAAGTATGTGTTGTTAAAGGTGACTCCCATGAAATGAGTGATGCAATTTGGTAAGAAAGGAAAGCTTAGCCTTAGGTATATCAGTCCATTTGAGGTTCTTGATAATGTGGGTCCAGTAGCTTACAGGCTGGCATTACCTCAGAGCCTGCCAGGAGTTCATCTAGTGTTTCATGTCTCTATGCTCAAGAAATACCATAGGGATGGGGACTACATAATTAAGTGGGACTCAATTTTGCTTAACAAGAATCTTTCCTATGAGGAGGAGCAGATAGAGATTCTTGACCCGGATATTTGAAAGTTGAGGACTAAAGAGATTAGATAAGTAAAAGTCCAGTGTAAGCACCATCTTGTTAAGGAGGCCACTTGGGAGACTGAGAAGGATATGCACAACAAGTACCCTCACTTATTTGAGGATTTAGGTACTTTCCTTGCTTTATTTTTATTACTTTTCTTGATTTATCATTTGGAGATGAATGATGGGTAAATTGGTGTCTGTTGTAACAACCCTTTCCATCATTATGGTATAGTCTAGATTTCCAAAATTGGGGTTAAGATTCTCCCCGAATAAAGTATCAGAAATTTTAGGCTAACCTAGTTTGGATGAAATCCAAGTGTGGTGTGGTATACATTAATTCGATAATGAATGGTTTGATGTTTATAATATCTAAGACCATAATATGATAGCTAATAAGTTAAGGAGTTCTTAGAAACTTTTGGAAGTGAATTCGGGTTAGTAGAACTCCGGATATCGCGAGTGTGTTGTAAATATTTAGGAGTGTGTTGTTAAATAGGCAAAATTCTAGGATTGTCAGATTTTCTACCTCTAACTAGGCTGCTACAGCTGGAGTCAGGCTGTTCCCATAGGCCTGCTATATTAGGAATATTCTCACTTAGCGGGAGTCAGTTTGGTCAATCCCACTATAGCACGCAAACCTCGCTATAATGATAACACTATACTGGGAATCAGGCCACATAGCAGGATACACACTAATATATGCAGAAAATAGACCTAAATGCTATTTTTTGTTCAACATTCATTCTAGAGTTCGGAGAGCCAATTTAGGGTGAATTCTACCTATTTCTAACAAAAATCCTTCGTTGAGGTATGTCAATCCCCTAATTTAACTAGTTTTTCAATGATTAATCCTTAGAATCACTAGGTTTTGATTATGGGGGAGGATTTTACTTTACCTAAGCTGATTTTTTGGTTTAATTTAGTAAAACCAAGGTGAAATCCTTGGGGTTTGGTTAAGGGTGGATAATGTGTGGTTGCATGATTAGAATTCATCTTTATAAACAGGAATTTGATAGAATTAAGGTGGAATGAATGTAGAAAAACCCTAGACTAAGGGAAATATCATGTTCTTGACATTGGGGTTAAGCTATTAGGGTATAATCCTTTTATAGTTTAGGTCATTATTTGAATGTTGGTTGCATTGTTGTTTTCAGACAAAAATCAAGTTGAGATTGAAAAAGGGCAAGGCTCAAGTTTGTTACAGCAAGTGCAAGATTTGAATGAGGTAGGTGATGGTTGAATTATAGTTGAAACCCAATTTAGTTTATGTGTGCATGTTAACTGCCTCCTTGTCTACTTGTTGTTGGATAATATTACAAGCTGTTTAATCACCTAAAATGAGATTGTAGAAAAGGACTTGTTTAAAATACAAGAGTGGTTATGTTATCTCATATTGTAATTGTCTATGTTGTGAGATGGATTTATATTTTCAGATGAACCAAAAAAGGTCATCATCACGGGACTGGTGGAATTTAGGGGTATATGGGTGAGGACGTTGGAATAAGGGTGGTATAACACTTGATTTGGCATAAAGGTAGTCGACACTAGATGTATGGGTTATTTGGTACATGGACAGAGCTCGTCCCCTACAGGTTATGGCTATTGGGCATTTATAAGACCCATAGCATGAGTGTATAAGGTATTGGAAAGTTTGACTATTCCATGAGTGGACCGGGTTATGTTGTTGTTAGTATTTTGGGTTGCTTGAGTGAACTGATTGATAATATTGTTGTTAGTTGGATTCATGAGTGGTCTAGACCATTAACATACTTGAATTGTGTAATTATTTATTGAATTCTAATGAAAAGGTAATTGTGGAAAGTTTGAGTTAACTGTTGTTAGTCATGGAAATTATTGACTTGGTGGATTGTCTTTATTGTCTTATACTTGTCTGAATGGTTTGATGTTGTTGAGAAAAGATTAACTTAAGGTATAAATGCTAAGTGTTACATAGTTTTACTTATTTGCAATGGGTTGGTTATATGTTCATATTTATTATTTAGAGTTGGCTAATGATCCTACTAGTACATAGTGGTTTTGTACAGATACGACCTATGCTCTTCTTTTTGTTGAGTGCAGAGCATATTCTAGGCTTCGATGAGACCTTATTTTAGCAAGTGACGTTCCAACTCAAGTGTGAGCTACATCTTCTGGGAAGCCATAAGTCCTCACACTTATTGTTCTTGTCCATTTTTCAGACACAAATATTTCCTTATTTTAGTTTTCTGAGTTATACCCACAGTTTGGCATTATTAGATGTTTTGGTATAATGACTTTCAGTTTCTGGGGGTATTTTAAACATTTGGCTTTCCACATTGTTTACTATTAGAATTATTCAAATGAATGGTTGGTAATGGAATTGCACTTTATTTTTGAAGTCTATTAAGTATTGATGAGTTGGGTATTTGGGGTAAGATGGTTCTCCCATCAGAGGGATAGTGTGAGTGCCACTCATGACGGGCTTGGGTGTTGACATGTCCTTTATTTTTGTACAATGACTTTCCTATTTGTTTATTACTTATGGATTATGTATTACACCTTGTTTTGAATTTAGAAGTTCTTGTACGGTGATTTTCGGGTTTCGGGGATATAATTGGTAGAGATATTTCTTCACTTCTTATTTTATTTTAGTATTAATGGATTATGAGAGGGCTTATTATGCTTGAAATGTTTTAAGCTACTAAATGGTGTTTGATTTAAGAAATGGGTAAGTGTAAGGTCTATATTGGTTGGCTAAGGGTTGAGATGATTGGTTCTCCTACTGTAGAGTTAGGGTGGGTGCCACTAACTACCGATTGGGTCATGACACATATCAATTTCGTCTAATTGAAAATGGAAAAAACATTATGAAGCTTATTGACCGCAGATTTTTATAGAATTATATACAATTTAGTGAGGGTATTACTCTGAAAGGTAATGTGTTGTATCGCAAAAGAAGAGGGACATTTATGAGTTTGAATCAAAAAGGGATTCGTGAGTTTGAATCGAAAAGGAAAGATATTTTTTGGGGCGTGATTCTGGGTTGTTTAAAGGGTGTGTTAAATATGGTTAGGGAATGGAATTATTTTAATGGCTAATTAGAGATAATTAAGTTTAGTGGTTATTTCGGTGGAATAGTTTAGCGAAAAGTAACATTTTTTTCCTTTTCCCTTAAATTTATTATATGGAAAAGGGCCTAAAATGCCCTTCATCTATTGAAAATGGTACAAAAATGCTCTCCATCCACCTTTAGGCTCTATAATGCCCTTAGCATCCACCTTTGGGCTCCAAAATGCTCTTTGTTTAATATCCCCAATATTAAATTGACAAAAAAAAAAATTCATCAATGACGTGTCAATTTTCCATTGGTCCCCATTTAATTAATTAAAAAAATTTAAAAAAACCACCCAATAAAAAATATTGCATGTGAGTTTTAATATTGATAATTTAAATAATTATATAATTATAGTGCATTGCTAAATTAGCAAACTTAATCATTGTTGCTAAATATTTTACTTATTTGTTATAATTTCTCTTCATACATTGAACTATGTAATACTTGACAATTATCTTTTAGAACATTATATTTTGTTGAAAAGAGTTACTTTGTTTTATTCTGTTAAATGTAATATGTATATCTTTATAACTGAACAATGGGAAGTTGACACGTCACAAATGAAATTTTTTTTTAAAATTTAATATTGGGAATGTTAAATAATGGGCATTTTTGAGCCCAAAAGTGGATATGGAGGGCATTTTGGAGCCCAAAGGTGAATGTGAAGGGCATTATAGAGCCTAAAGGTGGATGGAGGGCATTTTTGTACCATTTTCAACAGGTGAAGGGCATTTTAGGCCCTTTTCCTTTTATTATATTCAAAGGATGATATAGTAAAATTACCCCTATTATTTACTGTTTCTTAACATGTGTACCAAGTCAATAGTGGACAAAGTATTGTTGGATGGAGGAAGTACTTTTTTGCCTCAATTTAAGTGGCACAAATGCAATTTTGAGAGTCAGTCAAAGTTTTTACTCCCTCTATCCCAATTTATAGGGTACTTTTCATATCCCGAGAGTCAAACTGTGTAAGTTTGACCTTGAATTTGGGCATGAAATTATCACAACCCGAGACTACCCCCTAGTCATAACACGGTACTTAGATTCACAAGTGACCCTAAGCTAACCCATGGCCTGACATGAAACTAAGAATACTATATAAAACTGATAATCACTGAGCGGAAGCTAAATCTGAATGATATAAGTAAATCCAAAACAAGAATTAATTGTCAAAATGAAATCATCTAAACAAAATCATAAAGCTAGAAACTACTATCAGTCTGTCTGAAAGCCTCTACTAAGATGTATTGTTGGGACAAGCCTCCAACAAACTCTACCTATATGAAAGTGTAATAATACAGAAATAAAAATACTGAAGTTTCACCCTCGAATGAGGAGGACTCACAAAACTCTACTGCTGAGCTGATGCTGGATCGTGCTAACTGCGAGATGGATGATGCACTTCTGAATCTATATCATAATACAATATATCACAAAGAAATTATGCGGTCAATACTTTGAATGAACTGAGCATGTGAGATATGCACTACACTATATGAACTAAATATGCCAAAGATGACATGACAAACTGAACATGGAACTGAATGATGTAAAGTGATACAATGAACAAACAATAAAAATGTAATTGTATAATATACTGAATACAAGGTCATGCAATATTTGAATCTGAACTTTGGAAGTTATTGTAAACCGACATACCCCAATCTGAGCCAATCGACGCCCAACCTGTAACCCCAGTTAGAAGGGTGTTTTGTACCTTGCCAAGGGCATGAACACTAATTGATGTGGATCCACTAAATTGTTGTCCATAAGGACTAAGGTATCAAGCCTGGCCTGACAGGTGACCCTTTAGAACCTACGGTGGCTCCATAGTTCTGGGATTTAGGGACTTCTACTGAAGGTCTCAACCTAACTAACGGGTGAGCCTTCATCATTGCATTCGCTCGGTGATAAGTATTTCTCCAAATTAATTTTTTACTGAATAACTGACAAGCTCATAATACTGATATCTTAGATTAAAATATAGACACTTTATCTAAAAGTATCCTAGAATATGAAAAACTGAGGATTGGACCTTAAAATAGTAATGCATGAGCTCCTAAGTCAGCAGGTGTTCATAACCCGCCATCTCTGAAGAATGCAACAAGTCATGATAATTTCAATAATCTGAATGGTATATGAGGTTAGATACCACAAATACAACTCAGTAATTTATAAATATGTTGAGGGTTCATAATTATAAATATGTAAAGATACTGAAATTCATGGAAAAAACATATATTCATGGATTAATCATAATAAGAAATTGATAAGGGAGAGGAAATAATCACATATTTTGCTCTGAATTTGCTAAGTGTCGACTGAATTTTTAGGTGATAAGGGATTTGGGGTAGTTAAATCAACTTATCCCTCTTTACACAAGTGAAACAATGTAGTTTTGGTGTTAAAAGAGTGGGAAAAGACCAAACAACCCTTTTAAAATAGTCTGAAAAATTGTCGGAATCAGTCCCGATGACTCACGTGATGACTCATAGGGTATGGCAATGAGTCGTCTCCTGAGTCCTCACCTAGGACTCAATTTTTACTTCTATATACCATTAGAAAAATTTAGGGTATGACTCATAGGGTCTCCCAATGACCCATAGGGTCACCCTACGACTCGTAGGGTCTGAGTCGTTGCCACTGACAACTTTGATAGTGCTTAAGTAAAATAGCCATTACTTTTCACTTCAATACTAGATTATCAAATGGTTGGTGGAGTTGGAAAGGTAATTCAAATACATTTGATTTGGTGGTTACCAAACACTTCATATACAAGGAGAAATGGTCATTTGAAGTTGACCTAAGAAGAATCTTACACTAGAACTTAGTCGGAAAAGGAGTTTTCAACTCCACTTTGTGTTAGGGACTCCTTATGATCTTAAATATCATCTAATACTCATATCATGCTTATGTAATGGTTCTCTATATACGTTAAGATTGGTTCTAATCTTAGATTGGATTTCTGGGGTGCTACAATACCTCTTCCTTGGGATCATTCGTTCCAAAATGAACACTAACTAAGCTGAATATGGAAAGAGCTGCAAATCCAACACTGAGTTTTGAGAGCTAAATATTGACATGATAACTAAATTTATAGCTAAAACATGGGGTGAACTGAACTCATGAATGCATGTTATGACATGGGAGTAACTGAGTGACATGAGACGTAAAAAAGTAATACAGAGAAAACTGTTACCTCAAGCTAAAACTAAATTCGAAGAGAAAAGATGGGGGTAATTGGTCATCATATCCGCCTTTTCTTCCAAAGTAGCTCCTTTAATTAGCTGATTCCTCCAAAGAACCTTCACTGAAGTAACCTTCTTATTTCTCTACTTACGAACTTGACGGTCAAGGATCTCAACTGGGACCTCCTCGTAAGAGAGACTAACTTTTACACCCACATTTTAAAGGCACAAATAATGCTGGATCACCAATACATTCTTCAACTGAGACACATGAAAAATCGGATCCATTAATACTAAGTCTGCAGGCAAATCTAACTCATAGGCAATATTTCCAAAGTGACCAAAAATCCTATAAGGACCAATATACCGAGGACTGAGATTTTATTTCTTGCCGAATCTCTTCACCCCTTTCATGGGTAAAACTTTCAAGTAAACCAAATCACTAATAGCAAACTTAAGTTCCCTCCTCCTCACATCTGCATAGGACTTTTTGCGACTCTGAGCTATTTTTAGCCCTTCTCTAATTAGTTGAACTTTCTCCATAGCCTCATGAATAGAATTAAGCCCTATCAAGGTTGCTTCACCAACCTCAAAACAACCAATAGGAGACTTATACCTCATACCATACAGTGCTTCAAATAAGGCCATCTGAATACTAGAGTGATAGCTATTATTATAGGCAAACTCAATCAAAATCAAGTGATCATTCCAACTACCTTTGAAATTGATCACTCATGTGCTCGAAGTGTCCTCTAATATTTGAATAGTTTTTTCTACCTGACCATCTACTTGTGGATGAAAAGTTGTGCTAAGATAAACTTGGGTACAAAGTCCCTTATGAAATGTTTTCCAGAACTGAGAAGTAAACTGAGTAACCCTATCTGAGATGATAGTCAAAGGGACTCCATGCAATTTCACCAACTCTCTAAAGTCTATCATAATCTATGGCTGAATTTGAAGTGTTAACTAGTAGGAATATTCTGACATAGTCATACGGTCCATGATAACCCAAATAAAATCATATTGTTGGTGAGTACGAGGCAACCCTGTAATGAAATCCATGTTCACCACTTCCCACTTCCAAGTTAGAATATTGATATCTTAATTCAAACCATCAAGTATCTAGGGTTCAACCATAACCTACTGACAATTTAGACACTTTGACTCAAATTCTGCGATATCCTTCTTCATGTCATTCCACCAATAGACTTCTCGTAGGTCACGGTACATCTTAGTGGCTACTGGGAGAATAGAATACTGAGAACTGTGACCTTCTGTAAGCATCTGCTATCTCAAGTCATCCACATCTAGAACACATAGTCTACCCTGACAACGAAGAACACCGTCTCTTATTTGGGAGAAAACCTCAACTTTCTACCTTTGGACAACTTCTTTCAATTTTAGCAAAATAGGATCACTATCTTGGTTTTATTTCACCTAGGATATTAAAGAAGATTCTAAACCATTCTGAACCAAGAAACTACCTTCAGCTGAATCAACCAACCGAAAACCCAACCTAGAAAACCTGTGGACCTCGCAAACCAATACTTTATTATCATCCCTTTCATGAGCAAAACTTCCCATAGACAACCTACTAAGAGCATCAACAACAACATTGGCTTTACCTGGATGGTACAAGACACTTATATCATAGTCTTTAACAACTCTAGCCATCTCCTCTAATAAAGGTTTAGATCTTTCTGACTGAACACATACTGAAGACTCTTATAGTCTGTGAGTACATCTACATGAACCCCATAAATATAATGCCTCCAAATCTTTAAGGAAAAACGAACCGCTGCTAACTCAAGATCATGAGTCGGGTAATTCTTCTCATGAGGTTTGAGCTATCTAGAGGAATATGTTATAACCTTGCCATACTGCATCAACACACAACAAAGGCAACCTCTGGAAGCATCACAATAAACCACAAACCTATCTAAACCATATAGTAGAGTCAAAATTGGAGAGTAAGTGAGTCGAGTCTTCAATTCCTAAAAACTCTTCTTGCAAGAATTGGACCACTGAAATTTGACTTTCTTCTAAGTCAATCTGGACATAGAAGAACAAATAGAGGAAAATCCCTCAACAAACTGTCTGTAGTAATTGGCTAAACCCAAGAAACTCTTAATATCTGATGGAAAGATGGGTCTAGGTCAATTTCTAACTGGTTTGGTCTTTTGAGAATCAACCTAAATACCTTTACCAAAAATGATATGACCATGGAATGCTACTAATTTCAACCAGAATTCATACTTGCTAAACTTGGCGAATAACTAGTGATCCTTAAGAGTCTGTAAGACAATCCTCAAATGGTTTGCATGCTCAGACTCACATTAATAATAAATAAGGATGTCATTTATAAAGACAATGACGAACATGTCTAAGTACTACTTGAACACCCTGTTCATTAAGTCCATAAAAGTTGCAGGAGTATTCGTTAGTCCAAAAGACATAACAACAAATTCTAAGTGACCATACTAAGTTCTAAAGGCTATCTTTGGAATGTCACGTTCTCTGACTTTGAGCTGATGATAGCCGGATCTGAGGTCTATCTTTGAAAAATAACTAGCACCCTGAAGCTGGTCAAACAAGTCATCAATCCTAGGAATGGGAAACTTATTATTGATTGTGAATTTTTTCAACTGATGGTAGTCAATGTATATTCTGAGAGAACCATCTTTCTTATTTACGAAAAGAACTGGAGCACCCCATGGATAGATTTTGGGCCTTATAACCTTTATCTAAAAGATCTTTCAACTGCACCTTCAACTACTTAAGCTCGACTGGAGCCATTCTACAGGGTGGAATTAAAATAGGTTAGGTATCTAGAAGGAGGTCTATTCCGAATTCAATTTCCTGCTCAGGAAGAACTCAAGGAAAATCTTTGGGAAATACTACTAGGAATTTATTAACCACCAAAACTGACTGAAGAGTTGGGGTCTTAGACTTTGAATCCTTAACCCAGACAAGATGATAGATACACCTTTTGGAAATTATTTTTCTGGCCTTAAGGTAAGAGACAAACCAATCTCTAGGCATTGAAGTACTAACCCTCCACTCTAAGACTGGTTCATTTGAAAACTAAAATTGGACTACTCTGTTTCTACAATCGACAGAGGCATAACAAGAATATAGCCAATCCATGCAAAGAACAACATCAAAATCTATCATGTCTAACTCTACAAGATCAATTGAGGTGGCTTTCTAGGAAACTGTGACAGGGCAATTTCTATATACCCATTTGGCTATGACTAAATCACCAATAGGAGTAGAGACTGAAAAAGTTTCTAAGATGATTTGGGACTGACACTAAAGTTTACTGCTATATATGGAGTCACAAAAAAATGTATGGCGGCGGGATCTAACAAGGCATAGACATTAATATGAAAGACATATAACGTACCAATGACTACATCAGGGGAACCCTTCTGATCCTGTAGAGTCTAAAGTGCATAAAACCTATTTTGACGCTGTCCACCAGCTACACTATATGAGGCACCCTATTGAGTTGGGTGACCTGCTAGACCTACTGAAGAGTAGACTGATTTTGCTGACGAGCATCCCTTCCCCTCTATAAGGCCACTAGGCGCTCCCTAATTTTATTTCCTAGCTTACCATATCTAAAACAACTACCACTACCAACCATACACTCACCTTGGTGGTTCTTACCATACTTTTTACAAATCGGATGAGTACACCCACTAGTGACACTGCTCTAGGACTTAGAGCATGGTGCCTTATCCTAAAACTCATGTCTGAACTTAGGTACTGGGGCACTAGCAAAGGATGGGTTGGAGCTGAAGACTTCTGATGGAACTAAGAACAATCAATACCACCTGACCTCTACTGAGAATAAAACTGCCTATTCTGGTCCTCTTATTGTCCTTTTCACTTTCCTTTACCTTCTCTTCCTCAATCTGTTGAGCATGAGTTATCAACCTGGAGATGTCCATCTCCTTGACCAATATAGGAATTATATATTCTTAAGCCACCATCTCAGAAACAATAAACACAAAATTACTCATAAGGACCCATTGTTGGAGCATACTTAGCGAGCTGAGTAATTTTTAGAGAATACTATTTCACGGTCATGTTACCCTGCTTCTGATTGATGAATTATTGAACCTTGGTGTCCGTTAAGTCAAGTGGGTAGAACCTATCTAGAAATATAGCTATGAACTCATACCAATCTATCGGATCGGTATCCACACCCCCTATCTTCCTTCCACTGTTTACCCTAAGTATGTGCCACTACTTTTAATTGATAAGCAGCTAAATCTACACTATCGGTTGGAGTGACACACATGATCTGTGTGACTTTCTGAATGTTATCTATGAACTCCTATGGATCCATCACCACTTTAGAACCATGAAACTGGGGAGGATTCATCCAAATGAAATCCCGGGCACTAGCCGCTATCATATTCCCATTTGGGTTGACCTGTGCAATAGCTTACAAGTTAACTTGGGTAGTCATCACCTGAGCTAGCACCTGAAAAGAAGCCCTGAACTTAGTATGTGAGATTTGTTCATTCAAAAGGTCTGTTGGAGCTGGTGGTGCTTGCTAGTTTCCATTCTTGTTACCATTTCCATTTTCGTTTCTCCTTCCATTCACTCTTCTAGGAGGCATTTTTTATAAATGCATAAAGCATGAGCTAGAAGGAAGTTAAATAGAGTTCACACTCTATCGCATCATCCGAACACAAAAGAAGTGAAACTTTCCCAAAATATTTCATAGCCTCTCATTCATAAGCGTGGCGTTCTTCACAACCACGAACAAGACTCTACTTAATGTGAATCTTAAACACCCTAGGATACTTTAAACCTGAAGATATGATAACAAGTTTTTCTCAACCCAAGACTACCCCCTAGTCTAACACGGTGCTTAGAGTCACAAGTATTCCTAAGCTAACCTATGGCCTTGAATGACACTAAGAATGTTGTATAAAACTAATAATCTTCGAGAAAAGCTAAATCTGAATGATATAAATAAATCCAAAACATGAATTAATAGTCAAAATGGAAATCATCTAAATAAAACCATAAAGCTGGAAACTACTATCTATCTGTTTGAAAGCCTCTACTAAGCTGAGTTACTGGGAAAAGTCCCCAGCTAACTCTAACTATCTTAAACTGAAATAATATTGAAATGAAAATATTGAAGACTAACCCTTGAATGATGAAGAATCACTAAACTCAACTGCTGAGCTAATATAGGATCGTGCTAACTGCGAGCTATATTTGAACGTCTGAACCTATATTATAATACAATATAGCACAAAGAAAGTATGCAATTAGTACTTTGAATGTACTGAGCATGTGAGATATGTACTACACGTTATGAATTGAATATGCTAATAATGACATGACAAACTGAACATGGAACTGAATGATGTAAAGTGATGCAATGACCAAGCAATTAATATGTAATTGTATAATATACTGAATAAACTGAATACAAGGTCATGCAATATCTGAATCTAAACTGTGGAAGTTATTATAAATTGATATAACCCAATCTGAGCTAATCGAGACCCAACCTGTAACCCCAGTTAGAAGGGTGTTTTGTTCCTTACCAAGGGCATGAACACTAACTAACATAGATCCACTAAATTGTTGTCCATAAAAACTAAGGTATCAAGACTGGTCTGATGGCCCAACGGTGGCTCCATAGTTATGGTATTTAGGGACTCTACTGAAGGTCTTAGCCTAACTGACGGGTGAGCCTTCATCCCTGCATTTGCTCGGTGCTAAGTATTTCTCCCAGCTGATTTTTTACTGAATAACTAACAAGCTCATAATACTAATAGCTTAGATTAAAATATAGACAATTTATCTAAAAGTATCCTAGAACATGATAAACTGAGGATTGGACCTTAAAATAGTAATGCATGAGCTCCTACATCATCGGGTGTTCATAACCCGCCAGCACTGAAGAATACAACAAGTCATGAAAATTTCAATAACCTGAATGGAATATGAAGTTAGATACCACAAGTCCAAATCATGAATTATCAATATATAGAGGGTTCATAATTATAAATATGTAAAGATACTAAAATTCATGGGAAAATATGTATTCATGGCTTAATCATATTAAGGAATTGAAACATAAGGGAATTTATATTGTTCATGGAAACCTAAGCTCTGAAGAATGAATTAATTGAAGGATTTGGGTTTTCATAGGGACTCAATGGGTTAAAGGATACCCATTAATGAAATTCCACATACCTGAGACCTTGCCAAAATCTTTGAATTTGAGCTTTAAGATGATGAACGTTATTTCCTTGGAGAGGAAATAATTGCTTGGTTTGCTCTGAATTTGCTAAGTGTCGACTGAATTTTTAGGTAATGAGGGTTTTAGCGTATTTAAATAAACTTATTACTCTTTTCACAAGTAAAAAGACATAGTTTGGTGTTAAAAGAGTGGGAAAACACCAAACAACCCTATTAAAATCGTCTGAAAAGCTGCTGGAATCAGTCTCGATGACTCATGTGATGACTCGTAAGGTCTAGCAATGAGTCATCGCCTGAGTTATCACCTAAGACTTAATTTTTACTTCCTTATGTCATCCAAACAAGTTATGTTATGACTCGTAGGGTCTCCGAATGACTTGTAGGGTATGAGTCATTGCCACTGACAACTTGGAGAGTGCTTTCGTAAAAGGGACATAACTTTTTACTCCAATACCGGATTTACAAACAGTTTGTTTCATTGGAAATTTAATTCAAATACCTTTAATTTGGTGGGTATTAGGCCACCTAAATCTTTATATACAAGGAGAAATGGTTGTTTGAATTTTACCCAAGGAGTATCTTACACTAAAACTTAACCGGAAAAGGAGTCTTCAACTCCACTTTCGATTAGGGACTCCTTGTGATCTTAAATATCATTTAATACTCATATAATACTTATGTAATGGTTCTATATATGCTTGAAGATTGGTTCTAATCTTAGCTTGGATTTTTGGGGTATTACAGAAATCTTTAATATTTTTGGAAAAAATTATATTTATATGGCGTCCCTCAAGATCATAACATCACAAGGAAATAAGATTATTGATATTTGTCTTTTATATGTTCATAATTTTTCTAATTTGTCATATTTTTGTATATAATGGCTGAATGAGATCTACACATCAAATATCACTATACATATATAACAGTACCTCGCTATAGAGAGGTCTGACTCTAATATTTTTTAGGGATAAGGGTAGTATTACAAGAAAATGATAAATTTATCTTGATTTGATAAATCGAACAAGTAAATTGAAGTAACTACTTAAACTGAAAGTTTCTAGCTAACAATATTACATATATATTTCATTTTTCAAATACTCTAATTTTGAGTTCCTTATTTCACTTCTAATATGTTTGATAAGTAAATATTATGGATAAAGTGAATAAAATTTCAAAGAATTCAAGTAAAAATCAAATGTTTTAACTAAAAAAAAATGGTTTGTCTCAATGTGAGCAAAGCTTGATCCAGAAGAGAAATTTTCATCCAAAATAAGATGTGGGTCCACATGCATTCAAATAAATGCAAAGAAAACAAACAGGCGTGAAATAGCATAAGAAGATGAATCCACATGATATATGGCGGAGACACAATATAAAAAGCAAAACAAAAGAGTAGTTTTTATGTCCAAAATTGGAGTAGTACACAAATAAAACATCAGTTATATTATTGTTAAAGGATAAAATTAATGTAATACTGACAATGCCCCTGTGAGGAAGTAGACACAACAACCACCAACTACTTTCTTACTCGTATAGTAGTAAAAGTAGACAAGTACACAAATAAAACAGTCAGTTACATTATTGTTAAAGCATAAAAATAATGTAATACCAATAATGCCCATGTGAAAAAGAAGACATGACAATCACCAGCAACTTATTACTCACATTTTTATATAGTAGTAAAATTAGAGAAGTACATAAATAAAACAATCAGTTACTTTATTGTTAAAGCATACAAATAATGTAATACCGACAATGTCCTTGTGAGGAAGCAGACATGACAACCACCAGTAGCTTGGTTACTCACATTTCTATATACTAGTAAAATTGCAGAAGTACACAATTAAAATGGTCAGTTACATTATTGTTAAAGTTTAAAAATAACATAATACCGACAATGCCCCTATGAGGAAGCAAACATAACAACCACCAGCATCTTGCTTACTTGCATTACTATATAGTAGTAATAATAACCTTTCTTCATCAAATTCATACTTATAATATTAAACTCATTTCTTCGGAAAATCTCCCACGTAGTACTCTCTATTATTTATGAAATAAATGCTCTTTTGATTCTTATGGCTTTTGTTGGACTCAGAAGTTTCCATCTTTTTCATCTGTTCTTATAAAAAAGAGGTGTCCTTTTATGTGGATTTACCATTGAAAGTGAAAATACCATGAAAACACCCTTTGTGTAACAACCCATGTTTTGATTTTTAGCATTTACTGTGTTTTAATCATTTTCCCTTCCCCATAGTTGCTATCTGTTATTTATAAGTTATGGGGTTGGTTGGCATGGTCCCTGAAGTATTTGGGCGTGATTTGAGTGAGTTTGAGCTTTTAAGAATCCTTTAAAGTGTTTGATTTGACTTTGATCAATATTTTGTGATTCGAGCGTCAGTTTCATTAGATCCGAAATGCCAATTTTAGGCAAGTACAATAGTTGGTTTGGGTTCTAAGACTTTATATTTAGTTTTGACTTATTAGGAAACAAACTAGTTAAAATAGTTTAAAAGGGGTCCCAGGGGTTGATTTATTAATAACGACCTCTTTTCATAAAACCAATGGTTCTATTGAGTCCGAAATGTTGAATTAGCCTTGTAGCATTATTGTATTATTTTTGTACGGTCCCAAATAAATCCTGAGCATTAAATCTAGACTATTTTTCCAAGTCCTAAGCTGCTGGTGCAATTATTTGGTGCATAATGAAATTTTTCTTCATGTTCGCTGGCCCCTGGTGGCAATCACAGAGAAGGAAATAATTATTCATCTTGAACGCAATGGTGAGACCATATTCATGAAGGGTTTCCTTTCTTGTTCAAAGCATTGTAAGGTAATGATTACGTTCATGAAGAGTTATTTGGTCCGATTTTGGGTTAGTCTTCATTGTAATCGCGATGGTCCAACCACAATTGCTGGACTCAGGTCAGGTTGGCCTTTGTATTCATGGCTTGGGGCTCATATTCGTGGTGAGTAATTTTTACCTAGGGAGAATTTAAATTATTTTTGGTCCAAAACCCCCTTTTCACCATTATTAGACTTTGGGACCTCAGTTCTTGGTGATTTCAAAAAGAAATTTCATCAATCTTGTGTGGGTAAACTCTAAACTCCTATTTTCATCATTTTTTATTGATTTCATTTCCAAAAAAACTTCAAATCTTTGATTTCAAACTTGGATTTTGGAGCCTTTACCCGATAAAGCACAAAATTAGTTTTTCTTCAACTTCAAGTCCAATTTTAACTCATCTCTTATTGGATTTTAAGATTTAGAACCCTCTTAGTATGGGATACATGATTCTTAAATAAAATTCCAGTTTTACCCTTTTCAATTCTGAATCGATTTATCAAACTATTTTTGGACCCAAAATAAATGTAGCTAATATGGGTATCGTTAGACTCCTTTTAATGTGTAGACTATATTTTTGATAGATTTGGTTTGTTATGAAGTTGCTCACAAAGTAAAAGCTCTATGTTGAAGCGTCTAGGCTCGTATTTCATCTTTTTAAGATAGGTTATGGTTTAACTTTCTTTATTACTAGGCTAAGTAGTTAACCATTCATGTAAAGCATACTATGGATTGGGGATTGAATCTTGATATTCATATTTTGAGTTAGTTATTTTATCATATTGCCCGTGTAGGGGCTTGTTTGAGTATTATTGTTGACTTGAGATAATATTATTATTGTGATGCCTAGTGGGGATTTGATATTGGTCTTGTTTGAGTAATTATTTGTCATCTATCTTTATTGTAATGCCCGAGAGGGGGTTTGATTTGACATTATTAATTTCTTATATGACTATTCATTACTTTGGTGCCATGTGATGCCTTATATCATGATTTATTGAGATATTGAGGAGATTTGAGCTCATTTGATACTATCATTGACTTGATTCATCACATACAATATTGTATTGGTTAATGAGCATGCATCCTCATATCATTCATCCATATACATGGAACTGATACCACAGCAAAGCACTGATTTTGAAGAAAATGAAACACTTTATAAAACCCTTGATCAAAGATTTTACTGACAAGGTTGATTTAGATTGTCAAATTATATGGGTTGTGAACCCTCATGGGTCATTTCCTAGAATCTTATGCTTGAAAGGTGTATATGAGGCCATGTGATGGATGCCATTGTGATGGCTACCATGCGATGGCTTACTTCATCATCATCCTATTATATTTGCATTTAATTGTATAATTTGCAATTTATTTATGTGTTTGTTATCGTGTATTTAGCCTTATCGCATATATTTGTGCTTAGTAATTCTTACAAAGACATTATACTTGTAGAATTATTAGGAGATACAGTTTGAGCCACCGTTGTAAACTTTTTTGTATACAGGCTGAAGCATGCTCATAGTATTCTTTACTTGTTTAGTTTCCAATTCTACTCAGTCGGCCTATGATAACTACTGAGTACAAGTGGACCATACTCACTCCTACTTTTGTGTCCTTTCAGTGCAGATCCCAGTATGAGTGCGACCTACAGTAGCTGATTTATGTTGTGAGAGTTGATCCAGAGTACTAGTGAGCTCCAAGAGTCTTGTTCCAGCCTCCATCTATCCTTTATGTCTTTACTTTTATATGGGGACATCGATGTATTTTTAGATTTCAGTATTGTCATAGATGCTCTTTATACTTATAGTACCAGGTTTTGGGATTCGGTTGTATTTTATTCTCATATTTTGGATTTTATGATGATTATGGCCTGACTTCATTCTAGAAGTCTTGTACTGCTTCACTTCTTCTCTTTTTCATATTAAATATCTATTATGGATTTTTGGCTTATCTACCAAGGCTGGGTCGGGGTAGGTGTCATCATGACCTTGGATTTTGGGTCATGACATATTGGTATCAGAGCACTAGGCTCACTGGTTTTATAAGTAAAAGAGCAGGATGTGTAATAGAGTTTTGCATATTAATACGTTGATGTTTGTATCAATCTTCAAGAGTTTATATGACATTTTTAGGAAAACCTTCTCTAATTTGATTCCATATCATGCGTATTATTCATGTTCAATAGTCTAAACTTATATTCTATTTTTTTCTGTAGATGGTAAGGACAAGGTTCAAAGTTGTTAAGGATGTTGAGCCATCACCCACTATTGGAACCCGATCAGGAGGAGAGGAAGGGGTTGCGGTTGAGATAGGGTTAGAGGTTGGGCACGAGGAGCATCTCTAGCCATAGGATGAGCAAGAACAGCCTCTATCGAGCTTGAGATTAAGCATGATGAGGAGGTTTGTCAACCAGAGGATGTGAGACCAGCTCAGGCCACTCTGCGTTTCACGGTTACCCAAGTATTACAGGATCTGTTAGTTTATTTTTTGGGCCATTTGGATGACATTCCCCAGACTGGTATTCTACTGGGTACATCGAATGGTTCTTAAACTACAGGAGGTGTACAACCTCTAGGGCAAGCTACTCCTCCTAATTTTTAAAATCCTAGGGTACAGCTAGCTTCTATGGTGGCCTCACATATTAATGCCTTAACGACTAAATTTATTATTCCACCTATTGCTCCAGGTCTTGTTATGTCTGCCAACAAGCAGAAGAGATCTGAGATATTCATCAGATTATCCCCTCCTAAGTTTAGTGGTGCCATTAGTGAGGATGCTTATGAGTTTTTTATTGACTGTCAGGAGAGGTTGTATAACATCAGCTTGTTGGAGTCCCATGGTGTTGCTTACATTACTTACCAGTTGACTGATATGGCTAGATAGTGGTAGAGACCTTTTGTTAGTTGTAGACCAACGGGTTTCCCTTAATTGACATGGACCCACTTTTTTGAAACTTTTCTGGAGTTGTTTGTTCCTTTTAGCTTGAGGGACCAGCAAAGAGATGAGTTTGATTATTTAGAGTAGGGCTCCATGAATATTGCTAAGTATAAGGATTATTTTTATGCCTTGTCCAGATATGCCACTGCTATTATTGCCATTGAGTCTAAGAGGATTAGAAAGTTTGTTAAGGGTTTGTCTAGTTATTACCAATTGGCGACGGCTTAATTAGTGGTTTTTGGTGGGTTTTTTTAAATCATAGTGGATAATGCCAAGATAATTGAGACTATTTGCCAGGGTATGCAGGGTAGAGATGCTAAGAGGTTGTAATAGGTTGATTTCAGTGGTCATGCATCCTAAGGTAGGGATTTCTTGGGCAGAGGTTCTCATAGATACCATAGCAAACCGATTCAGGCAACTTTAGAGTTCAGATGGTATGTTTATGGGTTCTAAGGCTTCTAGTGGTCAGAGATCGAGCCATGTATACTGAGGGTCTCATCCTAGTTTATCAGGTTATGGAGGGCATTCTAGTTCTTTTGGTCCCTCTTAGCATAATTCTTCTAGTAAAGGATATTTTATGTGTGTTGAGCATGGTCACTTAGCGAGGGATTGTCCCCAACATTCAATGAGTTCCTTCCAGTAGAGATCTCAACTTCAGCTTTGTCTGACCCCAGTTTCAATGGTTAGAGGTGGTACACAAGGCAGTATAGGTAGTTTTAGATGTACCAGAGGTGGGGCTTAGAGAGCTCATAGTGGTGGACAAGGAGTCACTCAGTCTGGCAGCGGACATGGTTAGTGCTATGCTTTCCTAAGAGACCTGAGGCAGAGCTCTCTGATGCAGTAATTATAGTTATCATCCCAATTTTCCATCATCCTACTATAAAACTATTTGATCTTCAGTCTACATTTTCTTACGTGCCTACATATTTTTCTACTAGTATTGATGTTATGTGTGAGTCCCTCGCTATTCCTATTTGTGTATCGAACCCTATAGGCGATTCTTTAGTGGTGGATCGGATGTACTGATCTTATGTTTTTAACTTTTCGAGTATGAGACTTGGGTGGACTTGATTATCTTCGATATGGTTGATTTTGATGTTATCTTGGGTATGGATTGGTTGGCTCTTTATCATGCGATTTTGGATTATTTTTCCAAGACTGTGACTTTAGATACTCCTGGTATTTTGAGGTTAGAATTGAAGAGTGCTTCTAGATCATGTCCTGAGGGTGTTATATCTTTTCTACGTGTTTGTTGCATAGTAGTAAAGGGTTGTCTTTCCTATTTGGCCTCTATTTATGGTTCTAGTATTGCTTCACCACCTCTTTTAGATTTTGTGTGTGTTGTTAAGGAGTACAAGGACGTGTTTCCTATGGACTTAATTGGTATGCCTCCAGACCAGGATATTGATTTTTCCATTGATGTTGAACTGGGTACTAAGCCCATTTCCATTCCTCCTTATAGGATGGCCCCGACAGAGTTGAAGGAATTGAAAGAGCACTTATAGGTTTTATTAGATAAGGGTTTCATTAGACAGAGTGTGTCTCTTGGGATTCTCTTGTCTTGTATGTGAAGAAGAAGGACAGATCTATGTGCATATGTATTGATTATCATGTAATTGAATAATGTGTCTATCAAGAACAAGTATCCTCTTCCTCACATTGATGACTTATTTGATCAGATTCAGGGTGCTTCTGTGTTTTCTAAGATCAATTGGAGATTTGGTTATCATCAGTTGTGGATTAGAGCTTCAGATGTTTTGAAGATGGCTTTTCGAATGCGGTATGACCATTACGAGTTCTTGGTTATGTCTTTTGGGCTGACTAATACCCCAATAATATTTATGGAGTTGATGAACAAGGTATTCCAGCTTTATCTTAATTTTTTTTGTGATTGTGTTCCTCGATGATATCTTAATTTATTCTAAGAATGAGGCTGACCATGTGAGATATTTGAGGACCATACATAAGAGATAACGTGATGAGAAGTTATATGCCAAGTTCTCCAAGTATGAGTTTTGATTAGATTCTATTTCTTTCTTGGGTCATATTATGACAAAAAATGGTATTATGGTCAATCTGGCCAAGGTAGCGGTGGTTCATCATTGGGCTAGACCTACTTCTCCTACTGATATTTGGAGTTTCATTTGGTTACCAGGTTATTACTAATACTTTGTGCAGGGTTGCTCTTCTATTGCTACTCTTTTGACCAAGTTTACTCGAAAGAAGATTGTTTTTAAGTGGCCAGATGTGTGTGAGGAGAGCTTTCAAAAACTCAAGGAGTTGTTGGCTTCAGCTCATATCTTGACTTTGCATGAGGAGGGCGTGGATTTCACCTAGTTTTGTGATACTTTTAGAGTTGGCTTGGGTGGTGTCTTGATGCATAAGGGAAAGGTGATTTCTTATGCTTCTCGACAGTTGAAGTCTCATGAGAAGAACTACCCTACTCATGATTTGGAGTTAGTCACGATTGTGTTTTGTTGAAGTTGTGGTGACAGTACTTGTATGGAGTTCGTTGTGAGATTATATCCAATCATCGTAGACTTCGGTACTTCTTCACTCAGCCAGATCTTAATATGAGACAATGTAGATGGTTAGAGTTGCTTAAGGATTATGATCTCTCTATTATTTATCATCCAGGCAAGCCTAATATGGTAGCGGATACCTTGAGTTGGAAGGCGGTGAGTATGGGAAGTTTGGTTCATATATTGGTAGGGGAGCCACTTTAGCTGTAGATGTTCATTCCTTGGATGACCAGTTGGCTACGCTTGATATTTTGACACCCGGGCATGTTCTGGTTTTTGTGAAGGCTAGATCTCCATTGATATTTGAGTTCGATAGTTTGATGATGAGAAGTTGAGAGTGGTTCATGATAAAGTGGTGAGTGGTGAGGCAAAGACCACCTTTTCTGATCCTGCTGGTGTTTTGAGGTTCGGTGGTCATGTTTGTGTGCTGAGAGTGGGTGGATGATTTAGATTGATCTTGGAGAAAGCTCATTGTTTGAAGTATTCTATTCATCCAGGAGCAGCTAAAATGTATCATGACTTGAAGCAATACTATTGGTGGTGTGGTATAAAGAAAGATATTGTTGAGTTTGTGGGCAAGTGTTTGAATTACCAGCAAGTGAAGTATGAGCATCAGCGGTTGGGTGGTACTATGCATAGGATGCATGTTCTCTAGGGGAAGTTGGAGCGGATCATTTTGGATTTTGTTGTTGGTCTCTCCCCAACCTTTGGGAAGTTTGAATCTATTTGGGTGATTGTGGATAGGCTTACTAAGTCCGTGCATTTTATACCTGTGAGGGTAAGCTATAATGAGGAGAAGTTGGCTAAGATTTACATTTAAGAGATTGTTCGATTGCATGGAGTGCCTATCTCCCTTATTTTTGATAGAGGTACATAGTTTACCTCAAATTTTTGGAGTTCTATGCAGAGTAAGTGGGGACTCAAATTGATATGAGCATAAATTTCACCCTCAAATGGATGTCCAGTCGGAGCGGACCATGTAGGTTTTAGAGGACATGTTTCGAGCGTGTGTTATAGATTTTGATAGTCAATTGGACTAGTAATTTCCCTTAGCATATCTTGCCTACAACAACAGTTACCATTCCAGCATTCAGATGGTGCCTTATGAGGCTTTGTATGGGAGGAGGTCTAGATCCCCCATTGGATAGTTTGATTCATTTGAGGTTAGTCCTTGGGGCATCGATTTATTGAGAGACTCGATGGATCAATTTTGAGTGATTTAGTAGAGGCTTGTGCCTACCCAGAGTAGGTAGAAGAGTTATGCCGACCATCGAGTCTGTGATGTAGCATTCTGTCACGCCCCGACTTCCAACGAGGCGTGATTGGCACCCGAAGCCGACATGGACCGAGAGAACCAATCTTTGCTCATGAACCTTCGAACGCATATCTTTGTATGAATATTGTTAAGCCTTAAGCAACTATGTGTAAAACATGAACATGGAACATATGCTATATATAGAGAGATTTATGAAACTTGGCCGTTAGGGCCATCAAGTCAAACGGACTTTTATCTCGTACATTCATAACCCACACATGTCTACAAAAGCCTCTAATAGATGCATTTACAAGACCAACTAACAGTCGGGACAAGTCCCTGCTTTATGCAATATTTACAATATCAAAACAATTATATAACTATGACTAAGGAGGCTCCGAACCAACTGGAGCTCACCAAAACTCTGCAAATGTTCCACAGTCTACTAAGGAGGTCTACTAATGCCTGCACCTGCAACATGTAAGGTAAGTTCCCCCGAGGGGGTCAGTACAAAGAATGTACTGAGTATGCAAGGTTCATAATAAATAGCATCATACATGAGAATGTCAATAGAATAAAATATGAGAGAATAATCAATGTGGATCAAGATCATTTTATGTAACATCTTTTATAATTACTCTCCTTCAAGGGAAATTACCTTCACTCAAGAAACTCGCCTTCAATAGATTCTTCTACTTGGTTAGTAGGTTATAAAAGAATAACATTCATCCACATACATCCACTCTAGTGGTGGTATAATGATATAACATACATCTATTCTATCGGTGATTTAATAACATAACGTACATCCATTTTATTAACGTACATCCACTCTCATGGTGGGTTAGCATACATCCACTCTATGGTGGGTTAACGTATATCCACTCTCATGGTGGGTTATCATACATCCACTCTCGTGGTGGGTCAACATACATCCACTCTCATGGTGGGTTATCATACATCCACTCTCATGGTGGGTCAACATATATCCACTCTCATGGTGGGTTATCATACATCCACTCTCATGGTGGGTTATCATACATCCACTCTCATGGTGGGTCGATATACATCCACTCTCATAGTGGGTCAACATACATCCACTCTCATGGTGGGTCAACATACATCCACTCTCATGGTGGGTCAACATACATCCACTCTAATGGTAGGTTAACATACATCCACTCTCATGGTGGGTCAACATACATCCACTCTATGGTGGTTTAACATACATCCACTCTATCGTGGGTTAACATACATCCACTCTATGGTGGGTTTAACATACATTGCTCACACATCTCCTCACCTCTTATTTGGGAGGGATTGATTTATTCACTTATGAGAGATAGGTACATTAAGGATCATAACACTATTTGGAACACACAAATATGCTTTACCTCACTCTTATTCTTCATGAGATTAACACCTTAACTTATGAGGGACACATCTATTAGCTCGCTCTTTACCTCCTTCACTATTCTTATGATATCTTATATAAGTAGGTACATGATACCGGGCCTCCACCTTTGGTAGGCTATAATAGATAACAAAGCATAACATTGGGGTTATCCATATTGAATTTATACCCTTTGGATTCTAATCCATACTCAATGAAACATATAGAAACCATGCATGCATTACTTCTTTACCATCTTATACCCTTTACGTAGATAAGAAGGTGACACACTAGAGATCATGACATTAATTGAAGCACACACTTATTATATATGACTTCACTTCTCTACCTTTGGAGATTGACATCTAATAGATATATTGACTTGCACATCACTTCTCTTATTACTCTTATGAGACTAGTACGTTTACTTGTGAAAGATTAGTACAAAGATAATCATCATTTTATAGGACTTGGAACATGACAGGATTGGAAAATGCTATTCAAGCATAAATAGATTCTCCTACAGTATTACTCTCTTGAGGTAGTTCTTTTAAGACTTACAACATTATGACATCTTACATGAAGCTTTGGATCATTAACCAATGAGTGAGAGACATGTGAGTAAATTGGCAATATAACATCCTTGGAAACACAACACTATTGGAACTATTGAACCATAATCAATGAATAAGAGGCATGAGTATAGTCACTATTGGAACATTTGAACATACCCTTATTGGACTTTTGGAACATTAACCATGAATATGAGACATGTGATTCACAATTGATCAATGAGTAGGAACTATGTGATAATGACCATTGATAACCGGATATAGGATACCTTCACATTTCGGAATAGGACAAGTGAAAAGATACGGACAGAGTAACCTTAAATACCTTGTATTCTTAATACGAATACACAATCTTAAACGTGTATACAATAGTCCCTCTCCGTCCTTGTGTTTTGCTCTACAACACAAGTTCATAACGAAACCAACATTAACCACCAATTACCTTACAATTGCATACAATAACGATAAGTCACATGTTTAGCTTGAACATGTCATTTCCCCCTTGACAATACTATTTATGAAATCATCATACCAATAATCCCACAATATTCCATACATTGACCAACACATGATAACCAATAGCATGTCACACCAAGTTCATACTTTACACTTCTCCATCACCACCACATCACAATTATTCCATCAAATTACTTTAATACACCTCACAACAACAAATCGGCCAAACTCCCATAATTTACACTTATAGAAAAATAACAAGTTTGGGACCAGAATAACACCATACATGTTGTTATTTTATCCATACCATGCTTTTTTATCAAGACTACAAGTCATAATCCAAGTTACAATCCCATGGATTTCACATCTTTTACCAAAACACAAAACACCATATTCAACACTTCCAAGCATAACCAACATGATATACATAATCTCTCATGCTCATAATATGTTAAATTACAAGTATAATCACTTACCCAAGCTTGGAAAATGGTGATCTTGCTCCAAAAATGACTTAGGGTTTGAGAGCCCAAAAAGGTGTTCTTGATAGTTCTAGAGAAAAAGATAGAAAATCATGTGTGTTATTGTATAAAAAAATCTGATTTTTTCCTCATTTTATAGACCTCTAATGTCATGCTTATCCACTCTTGGCATTTAAGGCTTAGTCAATGGAAGAATGGGTCATTTGACCCATTCTTGGCCCATGCTTTCTTTCACATTTTGGGCCTTTTATGAGCCCAATTCACTTAAACCAATCAAATCAATAATTTCTCATGTTTAATTCATTTCATATGCATTACAACAATATTCCCACTCACGGGATTCACACTTGTAGCCTCAATTCCAAAAACAAGCAATTCTAGCCACGTATGACTTATTTTGACCATAAGGGTAAAATCATCATTTTGATGCCAAATTCGTTCTCGAGTAATTTTATCATACCAATATAATAATTTACTCATTTCATGTATATGCTCATGTTTGTATAAGAATCGTGGAAAAAATCGGCTCAATACGTCCCCGGCACCCTTGGGACTTAAGAAAAATTCCAACTTTTGAAAGGTGCGCACAAGCAGCCCGGCATGCCCTTGGGCGCGCTACCTTACTGCCTGTGGACTAAAAATTTTTGCCCAGAGAGTCCCGGCATGTGCCCCACCTCTTTTTTTTCAAAATTTTCATTTCTTCGACTTTTCTTCGCGGATTTGGTTGGACACTTCAAGTCCTATTATTTAACTTACTTCTTCCTTTGTTTAGAGGTCCTATTAGACTTATTTTGAACCCCACAACTGCGCCATAAAAATCACAAAACAACTCTTGTGAAAGGTTAATCACATGTATGAAGCCAAATTTCAATTTTTCTCATCTTTAACATTACCAAATTCATACTTATAGCTCTCGACACCTAAGTAAACATTATTCAATGTCATCAAGTAGGGTTGGGAAGGTACGGTATGTTACATTCTTCCCCCCTTTAGAAACATTCATCCTCGAATGTTAGTAACATCGTCGCATGTACATCCCATGAATCTCTATATTCACATATATATACATATACACATACTACTTCCCGATACTTTCTTGTTATTGCTCAAATTCCGCACTTTGAATTTTCTCTTCTGTTTGAAACCATTACGGGTACTCCGACTGTATCATTTCTTTGGCTCTCCACGTGCTTTCTTCTATTTGTCAATTCCTATGTCGTACCTTTCCTAATCTTTTCACTTACCCCTCTAGCATAGCAATATATATCTCTTAATAAGTAAGACTCTCCATAATTTGCACATTTTTAATAAAAGCAATGGATCTCGGCATATGACTTGTATTAGCTTGTAGCTACTATTGTACCACCTTAATCTTCTCTATAACCTAGTGACCAAAATCTAACCCCCAAGCAAGGTAGTTCCATTTGCTTTAAACTTTCGTCCATATAAACCTTTGTAAGGTACCATTTTTGGGATACTTGAATAAGGGATACTATTGTAAGCACATCCAATAAGGGGTAGATGATCATCCCAACTACCTCGTAATACAATGTGTAATCTAGTAACATATTTCAAAAGTCAACCACTTCATACCCATTAAAACATTAAAAATCCTTCATTTCCATCTCCATAAGATCGACCATCATAATATGATAAAAAACATCTACTATACCATGACAATGTGCCCTTTTAATTAATCAGTACATAGCTACCTGCTTACAGTTACCTTTACCTCCCCGCGTGTTTGGCATTTTGACTATACCAAAGAAAAATAATCACCATGGTCAGATCAATTTACTTTACAACACTGGCTCTATTGCACGATCTAGAATGAAGAAAAGAAACAACATCCTACATGCACATAGCCTCCTGCTCATAAATGTGGTGCACAACACATCTATGAACAAGACTCTACTCGGACACGGCTTTGTAGACACCCTTAGAATAACCTGCTCTGATACCACTTTTGTCACGCCCCGACTTCCAACGAGGCGTGATTGGCACCCGAAGCCGACATGGCCTGAGAGAATCAATCTTTGCTCATGAACCTTCGAACGCATATCTTTGTATGAATATTGTTAAGCCTTAAGCAACTATGTGTAAAACATGAACATGGAACATATGCTATATATATATAGATTTATGAAACTTGGCCGTTGGGGCCATCAAGTCAAACGGACTTTTATCTCGTACATTCATAACCCACATATGTCTACAAAAGCATCTAACAGATGCATTTACAAGACCAACTAACAGTCGGGACAAGTCCCCGCTTTATACAATATTTACAATATCAAAACAATTATATAACTATGACTCAGGAGGATCTGAACCAACTGGAGCTCACCAAAACTCTGCAAATGTTCCACAGTCTACTAAGGAGGTCTACTAATGCCTGCACCTGCAACATGTAAGGTAAGTTCCCCCGAGGGGGTCAGTACGAAGAATGTACTGAGTATGCAAGGTTCATAATAAATAGCATCATACATGAGAATGTCAATAGAATAAAATATGAGAGAATAATCAATGTGGATCAAGATCATTTTATGTAACATCTTTTATAGTTACTCTCCTTCAAGGGAAATTACCTTCACTCAAGAAACTCGCCTTCAATAGATTCTTCCACTTGGTTAGTAGGTTATAAAAGAATAACATTCATCAACATACATCCACTCTAGTGGTGGGATAATGATATAACATACATCTATTCTATCGGTGATTTAATAACATAACGTACATCCATTCTATTAACATACATCCACTCTCATGGTGGGTTAGCATACATCCACTCTATGGTGGGTTAACGTATATCCACTCTCATGGTGGGTTATCATACATCCACTCTCGTGGTGGGTCAACATACATCCACTCTCATGGTGGGTTAACATACATCCACTCTCATGGTGGGTCAACATAAATCCACTCTATGGTGAGTTAACAAACATCCACTCTATGGTGGGTTAACATACATCCAATCTATGGTTGGTTTAACATACATTGCTCACACATCTCCTCACCTCTTATTTGGGAGGGATTGATTTATTCACTTATGAGAGATTGGTACATTAAGGATCATAACACTATTTGGAACACACAAATATGCTTTACCTCACTCTTATTCTTCATGAGATTAACACCTTAACTTATGAGGGACACATCTATTAGCTCGCACTTTACCTCCTTCACTATTCTTATGAGATCTTATATAAGTAGGTACATGGTACCGGGCCTCCACCTTTGGTGGGCTATAATAGATAACAAAGCATAACATTGGGGTTATCCATATTGAATTTATACCCTTTGGATTGTAATCCATACTCAATGAAACATATAGCAACCATGCATGCATTACTTCTTTACCATCTTATACCCTTTACATTGATAAGAAGGTGACACACTAGAGATCATGACATTAATTGAAGCACACACTTATATATGACTTCACTTCTCTACCTTTGGAGATTGACATCTAATAGATATATTGACTTGCACATCACTTCTCTTATTACTCTTATGAGACTAGTACATTTACTTGTGAAAGATTAGTACAAAGATAATCATCATTTTATAGGACTTGGAACATGACAGGATTGGAAAATGCTATTCAAGCATAAATAGATTCTCCTACAGTATTACTCTCTTGAGGTAGTTCTTTTAAGACTTACAACGTTATGACATCTTACATGAAGCTTTGGATCATTAACCAATGAGTGAGAGACATGTGAATAAATTGGCAATATAACATCCTTGGAAACACAACACTATTGGAACTATTGAACCATAATCAATGAATAAGAGGCATGAGTATAGTCACTATTGGAACATTTGAACATACCCTTATTGGACTTTTGGAACATTAACCATGAATATGAGACATGTGATTCACAATTGATCAATGAGTAGGAACTATGTGATAATGACCATTGATAACCGGATATAGGATACCTTCACATTTCGGAATAGGACAAGTGAAAAGATACGGACAGAGTAACCTTAAATACCTTGTATTCTTAATACGAATACACAATCTTAAACGTGTATACAATAGTCCCTCTCCGTCCTTGTGTTTTGCTCTACAACACAAGTTCATAACGAAACCAACATTAACCACCAATTACCTTACAATGGCATACAATAACGATAAGTCACATGTTTAGCTTGAACATGTCATTTCCCCCTTAACAATACTATTTATGAAATCATCATACCAATAATCCCACAATATTCCATACATTGACCAACACATGATAACCAATAGCATGTCACACCAAGTTCATACTTTACACTTCTCCATCACCACCACATCACAATTATTCCATCAAATTACTTTAATACACCTCACAACAACAAATCGGCCAAACTCCCATAATTTACACTTATAGAAAAATAACAAGTTTGGGACCAGAATAACACCATACATGTTGTTATTTTATCCATACCATGCTTTTTTATCAAGACTACAAGTCATAATCCAAGTTACAATCCCATGGATTTCACATCTTTTACCAAAACACAAAACACCATATTCAACACTTCCAAGCATAACCAACATGATATACATAATCTCTCATGCTCATAATATGTTAAATTACAAGTATAATCACTTACCCAAGCTTGGAAAATGGTGATCTTGCTCCAAAAATGACTTAGGGTTTGAGAGCCCAAAAAGGTATTCTTGATAGTTCTAGAGAAAAAGATAGAAAAGCATGTGTTTATTGTATAAGAAAATCTGATTTTTTCCTCCTTTTATAGACCTCTAAAGTCATGCTTATCCACTCTTGGCATTTAAGGCTTAGTCAATGGAAGAATGGGTCATTTGACCCATTCTTGGCCCATGCTTTCTTTCACATTTTGGGCCTTTTATGAGCCCAATTCACTTAACCAATAAAATCAATAATTTCTAATGTTTAATTCATTTCATATGCATTACGGCAATATTCCCACTCACGGGATTCACATTTGTAGCCTCAATTCCAAAAACAAGCGATTCTAGCCACGTATGACTTATTTTGACCATAAGGGTAAAATCGTCATTTTGATGCCAAATTTGTTCTCAAGTAATTTTATCATACCAATATAATACTTTACTCATTTCATGTATATTCTCATGGTTGTAGAAGAATCATGGTAAAAATTGGCTCAATACGTCCCCGGGCACCCTTGGGACTTAAGAAAAATTCCAACTTTTGAAAGGTGTGCACAAGCAGCCCGGCACGCCCTTGGGAGCACTACCTTACTTCCTGTGGACTAAAAATTTTTGTCCATAGAGGCCCGACACTCCCCTGGGCGCGCCCCACCTCTTTTTTTTCAAAATTTTCATTTCTTCGACTTTTCTTCGCGGATTTGGTTGGACACTTCAAGTCCTATTCTTTAACTTACTTCTTACCCTTAACATCCTTTGTTTAGAGGTACTCTTAGACTTATTTTTAACCCCACAATTGCTCCATAAAAATCACAAAACAACTGTTGTGAAAGGCTAATCACATGTATGAAGCCAAATTTTAATTTTTCTCATCTTTAACATTGCCAAATTCATACTTATAGCTCTCGACACCTAAGTAAACATTATTCAATGTCATCAAGTAAGGTTGGGACGGTACGGGATGTTACACATTCATGCTTGGTTAGCGAGTTATATTGAAGGTATCACCCATGAAGGGTGTGATGATATTTGGGAAGAAAAGGAAGCTTAGTCTGAGATTTATTAGGCCTTTAGAGATTCTTGAGAAGTTTGGAGATGTGGCGTATAGGCTAGATTTTACTCCACATCTATCAATTGTTCATCAGATATTCCATATTTCTATGTTGAAGAGATACCGTCCAGATGATTTGCATGTGATTTGGTGGGACTTAATTGTATTAGATCATGAATTTTCCAACGAAGAGGAGCCCATTGCTATCCTAGATAGGTAGACCAGGAAGTTAAGGTCTAAGCATATTGATTTCGTGAAGGTCCAGTTGAGACATTGCCCTATCAAAAAGGCTACATGAGAGGCTGAGTCAGATATGCAGAGTAGATACCCCCAACTTGTTCAAGGAACCTTATTTGCTTTTTCATTCGAGGACTAACATGTGTTTTAGTGCTGGATAATGTAACAATCCATGTTGTGATTTTTAGATTTTGCTGTATTTTGACCATTTTTCCTTTCCCCGTAGTTGTTATATGCTATTGATGAGTTGTGGGGTTGGTTGGCACGGTGCCTAAAGCATTCGGGAGTGATTTGAGTGGGTTTAAGATTTTGAGAAGACTTTAAAGTGTTTAGTTTGACTTTGGTTAATATTTTGTGATCCGAGCATCGAATGATGATTCTGTCTGTTCCATTAGATCTGACATGGAAATTTTTAGCATTAGTAGCGTAGTTGGTTTAGGTTTTGAGTCTTTATCTTTAGTTTTGACCTATTAGGCAAGAGACTAGTTAAAATAGCTTAAAAGGGGTCTTGAGGGTTTATTTGTTGATAATGACCTCTTTTCATAAAACTGATGGTTCCATTGAGTCTGTTATGTCAAAATTAGCCTATTAGCATTATTAGATTATTTTTGTGGGGTCATGAACGAATCCTGAGGGTTCAGTTGGGCATATTTTTCCAAGTTCAAAACTGCTGGTGCAGCTTTCTGGTGTAATGAAATCCTTCTTCGTGTTTGTGGGCCTCTGGTCATGATCGCAGAGAAGGGAATAATTATTCATCGTGAACATAACGGTGGGACTGCTCTCGAGAAAGGTTTCCTTTCTTGTTCATCGCATTCATGGAGTAGGGATCACATTTGCAAAGGGTTATTTTGTTCGGGTCGGTATTCATTGTGATCGCAATGGTTTGAGCACGATCACGGGACTAGGGTGGATTGATCTTTGCGTTCGCTGCCTGGGGCTCGAGTTCGCGAAGTGTAATTTTTACCTGGGCAGTATTTAAATTATTTTATCATCCAAAACCCCATTTCAACCATTATTAGACTTTGGGCGCTCGGTTCTTGGCAATTTCAAAGAGAAATTTCATCAATATTGTGTGGGTAAATTCTAAACTCCTATTTTAATCATTTCCTATTGATTTTATCTCAAAATCAACTTCAAATCTTTGATTTCAAACTTCGGTTTTGGAGCTTTTACCTGGTAAAGTACAAAATTGTTTTTTTTTTTAGTACAAGTCTGATTTCAACTCATTTTTCATTGGGCTTTTAGATTTAGAACCCACTAAGTATGGTGAATATGATTCTTAAATAAAATTTTAGTTTTACCCTTTTCAATTCTGAGTCGATTTTTCAAACTATTTTTTGACCCAAAACAAAAGTAGCTAATATAGGTATTGTTAGACTCCTTTTAACATTTAGATTATATTTTTGATTGATTTGATTTGTTTTAAAGTCGATCGTAAAGGAAAAGCTTCATATTAAAGGGTCCAGGCTTGTGTTTCATCTTTTTGAGGTAGGTTATGATGTAACTTTCTTCAGACTGGTAGGGGTAGTTAACCATTTATGTAAAGCATGTTATGGGTTGGGGATTGCATTGTGAGATTTGTATTTTGAGGTAGTTATTTTTTGGTGTTTCCAGTGTAGGGTCTTATTTGAGTATTGTTGTTGACTTGAGATATTAATATTGTTGTGATGCCCGAGTGGGGGTTGATATTGGTATTGCTTGAGCATTATTTGCCATCTATCTTTATTGTGATGCCCGAGTGGGGACTTGAATTGATATTATTGATGTCTTAAATGACTATTCATTACTGTGGGGTCATGTTATGGCTTATATCATGATTTATTGAGATATTGTGGATATTTGAGCTTATTTGATTCCATCATTGACTTGATTCATCACATATGATATTGTATTGTTTATTGAGCATGTATCTTCATATCATTAATCCATATACATGGAATTGGTAACACAGAGAAACACTTAATTAGAAAGAAAATGAAACACCTTATAAAATCCTCGATCGAAGATTTTGCCGACAAGGTTGATTGAGAGATATAATATTGATATTGTAAAAGTATATGGGTTGCGAAACTCCCATGGGTCCTATCCTAGAAGCTTATTCTCTGAAGGTGTATACGAGGTCATGGGATGGCTTACTTCATCATCATCCCACTACATTTGAATTGCATTGCATCATTTGTACTCTATTTATGTGTTTGTTATCATATATTTAGCCATGCCTCATATATTTGTTTAGGTATTCTAATATAGACATTATACTTGTAGAATTGTTATGAGATATGGTTTGATCCACCATTGGAAACTTTTCTGTATGCAGGTAGAAGCGTGCTCATAGTATTATGTCACATCCCTTAATAGAGTCCATGATGGCCCCTGTCACACCCTCCAGTATAGGTAAACCTAACCAACCCAAACCCAAAAATCAAAGTAAATTAGAAGCGGAAGAAGAAGAATAGAGTAATCCCAAAATAATATAGACATGAAAATACAATCTTAAGGATATATCCCAGGTCTGGTTGTCACTAGTACAAGTCTCTAATACAGAATATAGTATCAAGTAATCTAAAGTATCTTAAATGCGGATAAAGCATACGATAAAATAAAGAGAGATTATCTGAGACCCATCAACGGCTACCTTGATCTCCATAATGCCAACACTGGAGGAACACAATCTATGCTCTGCTACTCAAACCAATACCTGCACGGGTGCAGAAGAATAGAAAAAGGAAACAAAAATCAAGGGTGAGTAAGAAATACGTGTACGCAGCAAGCATCATCGATACCCGATCCATATCCAAAGTGATGGCGAGAACCACTATCCCAACTACTCAAATTACCCCACCAACCTACAACCGGTGAATACATCACTTCATCCTAACAGATAACCCAACATAATAGTCATAGGAATATCATAAACAAGGTAGGCAAATTAGTCGAGGTGAGTCAACAATATTCATTTTATGATCATCAATTAAAGAAAGTCATTTTTAGATGGAAACTCACTAACACAATGTATTATGCTCAATCATCATGCTCAACCAGTAATCTGGGATAAGATAGTGATAGTGTGTGTATATATATATATGTGTGTGTGTGTGTGTGTATTTCCTTCTACCAATAGGTGCGACACAACAGTCTCTCTAATCAAGCCATAGCCATACCCCACATCTCATAATATCTCAACCTCCAAATCACCCAAGAGATGGTACAATATGATGTAATGTAGTGAAATAAATTCATAATACACAATATCACAAACAAGGTTCAATCAGAGTAGTACGATACGAAAGGAAATAATCAAAAATAATATCAATCATCAAAGGAATGAAATACAATGAAAGTGATGCAATGCAATGAAATGATGATGGTGGGATGATAAGGATATAAGTTATCGCATGGCATTTTATACACCTTCCGAGCTAAATCTTCAAGGACTTGACCCATGGGGGTTCGCAACCCATATACTTTCACAATCTCAATCTCATATCTCAATCACCTTACCGGTATCCTCGGTCAAGGGTTTTGTAAAGTGTTTCATTTTCTTTGAAAAATAATATTTCTGAATTACCTTGCAGGCACATCCCTCGATAAAGGATTTTGTAAGGTGTTTCAATTCTTTCAAAATTAGTGTTTCTCAGTAATACCAATCTCATGAATATGTATGGATGAAATGAGGATGTAATTCTCACAACCATTCAATATAAAGATAATAATCAATTCAATACAGGTATAAATGAGCTTAAAATCAAAACAATATGTCAATAATTCATGATATAAGCCATAGCATGGCACCATTGGAATAAATAGTTATGTAATACATCAATAATATCAATACAAGCCCCTCTCTCGGGCATCACTATAATGATAGAGGCATATAATGCTCAAATAAGGCATATAATATCAATCTAATTCCCCACTCGGGCATTACAATAATAATAAGGCAATTAATGCACAAATAAGGCCAAAATATCAACTCAAGCCCCCACTAGGGCATTATAATAATAATAATCTCTCAAGTCAAAATAATATTCACATAAGCCCCCACAAGGGAAACATGAAAATAGTAAACAATCCAAATAACACAAATGTATAGTGAAACTTACTCAAAACCTAGCTTATTTCATACAATAAGTCCCGTCTTTCCTAAAGATGACACCATTAAACAAAATTTACAAAAAAGCGAACTACACTAGATACAACATGCCCTAAGAATCATCTTCATTTACTTACGTAATAATTAATCCAAGATTCTCATTCTTAACTCCTTAACGATACTATCATCCATTAAATCTTAAGAGATGCTAAACCCCAATAATTATATCAATTGTTACAATAATAGCATAATTATCCCCTAAATGGTTGTTAAACCCCAATTATCACAACAAAATATACTAAACATAGTTCAAGCTCTTAAATAGGCACCCACTATAAATTTACTCAAGATCAAGAAGCCATCTATCTATAATCTATGCTAAGCATATTGGCAAGTAGCGAGAATAAGCAAGATGCACAATTATATAACTACCACCTATCAATACACTCTGATACCCGCATAAATACTTGTCATTTCACCTAAGTAGGACTTCCAAACCCTAATTGATTCAATAATACAAGTAAATATGCATACAACACACAAACACCTCATAAAAGAGTCAAGGTACATCTCAACTTGCCTTAAAGAAGATCTGCAAAGGTAAAAACTGTCTAAAGCATCAATCAAAAGCTCTATTCCCATGAATCATAATCAAACACATTCAATATAGTCAAATATGACATATACAAGTAAAAAGGAGTCCAACAATATCCATATCAATGCATTTTGGTTTCAAATCTAAAATCACTTTAAAAATCGGCTCAGAAAGTAAAAAGGTAAAATCAAGATTTTATTAAAGAATCATATTCTCCATACCGGTTCTAAATATGAAAACCCAAGAAAAATCAAGTAGAAATTGGACATGAAATTGAAGAAAAAACCACTTTACACTCTATCGGGTAAAATCCCAAAAATCATGTTTGAAATCAAAGATTTGAAGATGAATTTGTAATGAAATCAATAGGAAATGATAAATACAAAGTGTATAAATATACTAACTGAAGAAATTTCAAAAACCCTTTTGAAATCGCCTAATTCCGAGCTACCAAGCTCCAAAATTGGAGAAAATACAATTTGGGATTGAAAAGGATATAAAATCTATCCATGGGTCTATTGGCATTCGTAAACGCGACCCCTTTATTGTGAATGCAAGGCTTCCCCGACCCAGACATTCGTGAACGTGAGCCACTAGTCATGAACACAAAGAGGAATGACCTGATCATCCTTCATCGCAATCGTGCCTTACCCCCCGCGAATGCGATGCACAAGGAATTCCTTCATTGTGAACGTGAGGGTCGCGAATGCAATGAAGGAAAACTCTAAGACTCTCCAAACCAACCCTCGAGATTCATTTGGGACCCACAGAAATAATCCAATAATGCTACTAGGCTAATTTCAACATTTCGAATTAAGTGAAACCATCGAATTTACCAAAAGAGGTTGTTTACAATAAATTACATACAAAACCAACTTTAGGCAATTAAAACTAGAATTTTGACCAAACACTCAAAAATAACAAAAGGACCTCGAGACACAAACCAACTATGCTACTAACCCAAAATGGATGTTCTGAATCTAATGAAACTGAAGAATCACCATCCAACGCTCAGATCACAAAATATTGACTAAGGTCAAACTAATCACTTTAAAAGTTAGTCAAAATCACAAACTCATATAAATCACTCCCAAACACATCGGGAATCATGTAAACCATTCCCACAACTCATAAATGATATAAAGAAACTACAGGGAAGGCAAAAATGGTCAAAACACAAAAAATCTAATAATCAAAAAGAGGGTTATTACAGTATCCACCACTAAGATTCACGTTCACCCTCAAACGTACTAGTAATAAAAGTGTCAAAACAGACAAAGGATAGAAAATACCCTCGTAAACCTCATGCAAGAACTAACAAGTAGATTCACAATTATAGAACTAACAGTTTCTCTATAGGTCCAAAAATCTTTCACACAAAGACTCACAAAGTCACATCACTAGAATTTAAAGCCAAATTTCTCAATAAAGCTGAGTTTCTTTATTTTAGAACCTCCTCTATACCCAAAAATTGAGTTGATCAAAATAGAAGTTTTGAACAAACCCAGCTAACCTGAATTTGTCAAGGACACCACAAGTCATTGACTGTACCACAAAACTAAAAATCATCCTCGAAACCACAAAATGCCAAAGAACACATAAAACCACAAAGCCACTCATCAAATTACTAAATCAACCTACTCAAGGTCGATACCATAACTGTCGAATCAGAAAACACTATTTCTTCAAGCTGAAGCTAAAGCGAAAAAATTGATATCAAAGTGACACAAAACCTCAAAAGTCACAGCTAGTGCACTTAGATCACTATTCCACAGTCATATTCTCATGCTTAATCCTTGGAGAAAAGTGAGAATCATGAAAAAACTATGTATATCATAGGCATGAATACTCTAAATGACACCAAATTCTCAGGTAACTCATCACTGTAACCCAGGCAACCCTTAATACCCACGTAATATCAATCAACCTAAAATCCGTCATGATCCAGTAGAATGAAGATCCCCACCAATCATACATGTATAATTACCCCATCACTACAGTAAAATGACCCAAATTATTATTATTCTAAAATAGAGAATAGAATCTTTGCTTATTTTCCCCTTAGACCAAAAAATTAAAATTCAGGGTTGGCCTAGTCTTAGGCATATTTTGAGGGCGTGGTGGTCTTGTGAAATATGATAGTTATTTGAGCATTAGTTGGTTCTTTCCATTTGATTTTTTGTTAGAGGACAAGTTAGGAAGTCGTAGTAACTTTTGGTACGTAAAAAGGATTAGTAGAACTCCGGTTATAGCAATTATCGCGAATGGATTAGTTTGTGATGTAAAATTTTGAGAACTGTATTGTGAAATGACCAAAACTGGGACAAAGTCTTGAGTTACTGATTTAGGCCTACTGCAGTAACAGAAGTGCCACTACAGCGGCAGAAGTGTAATCGCAACGGCAGATCCTCTGCTGTAGTGGTGCTGTTGTAGCATCAAAAGTGCCTTTATACTTGTAAAAACGCAAAATTCTAGTTGTAAAACTAGAAAACTTATTTTTCATTCCCACTTTTCGAAAAACATGCAAGGGCTTAGAAAAGGGCGACTTTGTGTAATTTTTAAGGTTTTCATCTTTGGAGATAAGATTTATTTACATTCTAAACTTGAGTTACTCAATTAAATTCTTAGAAATCGCAAGAATCATACATATCCATGGTAGAAATTGGGTTTATCCCTAAATTATTAACTGAAGGGAATTGGTAGGGTATTCGATGGCTTTTAATTGTTATTGCTGATGGGGTATTAGAAAATAGTTCATGTTGTAGAAATCTTGTTGATAATGCTAAAATGATGAACTAGGGAAATTTCTTAGGTTAAGTTGATAAATGTAGTTCCTAATGGTTAGGAAAGGTGAAATATTGAATTGAGTGTTGTGTAATTATTGTTTATAGATCAGGAACAAGATGAAAGAGAAAGGAAAGGCAAGGTTGCAGCATTATAGTTATTCGAGTAAATAATCGAGGTAGGTTATGGCTTAATTATAGTGAATACTTGCTTGACTCTATGCTTATATGTGAATTGGGTGTTTGTGATTTGTTGTCAACCATTACTTGTGATTATTGAATGCATTCTTGTATTGTACATTGATATTGATATAATGATAAGATGATATTGAGAATATATTGATATTGAGATAGTGTTAAGATGATATTGAGATATTATATGGATCGGATTTCATGCCGACACTATTATTGGATCTGGTACCACGCCGGTACTAGTACATGGATAGAGTTAGTATGTGTTTACATCTTGCATGCATGCACTCATCATATTTATTTGAATATATATATATATATGATGTGGTGAACATTGTTAAAGAATCTGTCTAAATATAATTGATGTACCTGTGTATTTGTATTCCTGATGAGATAAAGTGTTATACATGTATTTGGTTGTCATTAATTATAAGTTGTGCTTTGATTGTTATTGCCTGTATCTAATTTGCATATTTGTATAGTGACTCAACTGATGATGCCTACCAATACTTAATTTTTGTACTGATACTACTTGTACTCTTCTTTTTGTTTAGTGTAGAGCGTGTTCTGGCGTTTGAGACAAGACCTAGATTCTAGTCTGTGATTCAGATTTTGATTCAAGGTTGAGTTCTATGACCCAACAACTGTTGAATCTTCTCATTATTGGTTATGTCCTTGTTTTGGGACAGACACATTCCATTTTACTTAGTATTTCTAGATATTACTTAGACAGGGTTTTCGTAACTATTTTAGATGTTTTTATACGCTGACTTCAGGTCCCAGGGGTGGTAATAATTAGAGATATTTCACACTTTATTTTCTTAGTTAGGAATATTGATTAAGTTAGAAGTGATTTAAGTTGATAATATTGTATTTTTGTGTTTTAATGATAAGTATTGGTTGAAAGTGACTTGTGAAGGTCTGACTTAGTTAGTAAGGGTTGGGTTAGATGGTTCTCCCACTGTAGTGTTAGGGTGGGTGCCACTTATTACCACTTGGGCCATGACAAGTATGGTATTAGAGAACTGGGTTTGTTGATCTTTTCATACAAGAATAGGTCTAGTAGTCATACGAAACTATACGAAGATGTCTGTACTTTTCTTCGAGGGGCTACTGTGATTTACAAAACAAAATTCCCTTCTTTTTTCCTTTCATACTAGTACTTGATTCCAATTGGTATCTGGTGATCCAAATTGGTATCTAACTTCTTTCACTCTTGTTTCATAGATGGTGAATACTCGTTCCACTAGAGCAACAACATTTGAAGTAATCACACCAACAACAACACCGGTACCGATCGTTAGGGTTGTGGTTCGGGGCAGGCCTTGAGTGAGGGGCAGGGCAAGGAGAGAAGGAAGAGGGGTAGCACCTGCTAGAGGTGGAGCTCGGGCAGCCAGAGGGCCAGCTAGACAGAGGACACCGTCCCCTCCCCTACAACAAGTTTCTCCATATTTAGTTCAAAATAAAGATGTGGTCGTTAAGGAGGAAGAGGTAGTGGTTCCAGAAAATGTAATGCCTATGCAGAATGATGAAGCTCAGGTGCATATGTCTGCGGAGTTGATTCTACAGGTGTACTAGCACTGGTACTACTCAAGTTGTTCCTATATTTCCATCCCTAGCCTTGTAGCATGTAGCTGCTATAGCACCTAGAATAGATGAGGACTCTGAGATCGAAGTGTTTCCCCGATAGGTATTAGGACCGGTGATTACTGATGATGAGTGTGGACTATTGTAAGTTCATAAAGATGAAACCTTTAGAGTTCTAGGCTACTAAATCAGAGGATGCATTCAAATTCTTGATTGACTGTCATGAGCATCTACATAAGATAGGTGTTCTGGAAAGGTATGGTATGGAGTTTATGTTATTTCAGCTGTAGGTAGAGGCCAAACAATAGTGGAGGTCCTTTGTTGAGTGTAGGGCTACCTTACCTCTACTTACTTGGGCTTTATTCAAGAATGTGTTTCTTTAGAAGTATGTTTCTTGCACCTATCAGGTCATAAGAAGGATGAGTTCCCTAAGCTGGAGTAGGGTGATATGTTTGTGGCAGCCTATGAGTCCAAGATTCATGCTTTTCCCCATTATGTACAAAAGTTTATTACTTCAGAGGATGAGAGGTTCAGGAATTTTGTGAAAGGTTTGAATTCAAGGCTTCAAATGATTATTCTATCAGTGGCTGCATCCGGCAAGTCTTTTCAGGAAATGGTTTAGCTTACTAAGAAGGCTGAAGCAATTAGGAAGCAAAGAGAGGTAAAGGTAGAGGAAAACAAAGCTCGTACATCAAGTCATTTAGGTTGTACTTATTCGAGAGTTTGTGGTTTGAAGGGTCATTCTTCTCAGCCTTGTAATTCAGTCATGCTTGTGCCTGTAGAAGGCCATATTGGGTCAATTATTAGCTCTCTCAGATAGGCAGTTACACACCTTCATCATTTTTAGTTCAATGACCTGCCTTAGACATCAGGTTCCATGGGTCTGGTGGTTCAAGACACATTCGGAGGTATTGTCCTAATTTATTATCTACAGGTTAGTTAACTTAGCAACTAGCTTCTAGTGCTTTAGTTCTAGCAGGCCGTGGTAGTGGAGGATATGGTAGGCGTCGTCCATAAGGTGGTATGGTAGCCAGGCTATAGGAAGGGGTGGATACCAACCCAACATAGGTAGAGGATAGGTTGGTCGAGGTGGCTTGTAGGCTAGTAGATATAGTGGTCAGGGTGGTAATAGGGCTCATCATTAAGATGCTCCAGCCTATCCTGAAGCTGAAGCTTCAGAGTTGTGATCATAGGTACTATTATTGTCTGTGATCTTATGGCTTCTGTGTTATTTGATCCCGGATTTACTTTCTCCTATGTGTCTATGAAATTTTTCTTAGGTTGGTACTTAAAATGTGAATTTCTTGATACTGCTATTAATGTGTCTATACTAGTTGGGATTTCTATATGTGTTGATCAAGTTTATTGGGCGTTTTCTATGATGTTTATAGGGTGTAGAACTTTGGTAGACATAGTGATCTAGATATGGAAAAGTTGGATATTATTTTTGGGATGAGTTGGTTATCTTCTCATAGTGTTATTCTATATTATTAGGCTAAGACTATCACTATAGTTATGCTCGGGATGGAAAAGTTAGAGTGGGAATGTACTTTTAAGCCTACTTTGGTAAGAATTATGTAAGCTACTCATGCCTAGAAGTTAGTTAAGCGAGGGTGTAGGGTATTCCTAGCTCATCTTTGGGAGGAAAGTTCAGCAGTCCCTCCTATAACTTTGGTTTAAGTAGTGTGTTAATTCTTAGAAATGTTCCCTAATGATCTCCCTAGCTTGCCTCTGAACAATGAGTTTGACTTTTTTATATACTTAGACCCGTGAACCTGCCCCATATCTATCCCTCCTTATAGGATGGCACTATCAGAGTTGAGGGAATTGAAGTCCTAGTTACAAGAATTGATGGAAAAGAGTTTTATTCGCCCAAGTGTTTCACCTTAGGGTGCTCCAATTCTGTTTGTAAAAAAAGACGGTAGTATGTAGATGTGCATTTACTACCGGCAGTTGAATAAGGTGACTAATCACAACAAGTATCATTTGCCTAGAATAAATGATCTATTCGACCAGGTGCAGGGAGCCGCCATGTTCTTCAAAATTGATTTGAGTTCAGGTTACCACCAGCTTAAGATTTGGTGGAGGACATCCCAAAGACTACCTTACAAACTCGTTATGGACATTATGAGTTTTTGTTTATGTCTTTTAGTTTGAACAATGACCCATCCACTTTCATGATCTTGATGAATAGGGTTTTAAGCCATTTTAAATTCATTTGTTATTGTTTCATTGATGATATTTTGGTTAAAGAGGAGTATGAAGCTCACTTACGTACAGTGTTGAGGTTACTTAAGGAGAAGTAACTTTATGCTAAAGTATTTGAAGTGTGAATTCTGTTCATCTTTGGTGTCCTTTTTGGGGCAAATGGTGTCTAAGAAAGGGGTTATGATAGACCCACAAGAGGTTAAAGTTGTTAAAAACTATGCTAGACTAACAAATATTACATAGGTTCATAGTTTTATGGGGTTAGCCAGTTACTATTGCCTGTTCGTCAAAGGGTTTGCTTCCATTACTTACATATAACTTGCCTGACTCAGAAAGAGGTACCTTTTGTGTAGGATGATAAGTGTGAGAAGATCTTCCAAAAGATTAAGACTGTTAACTTCATCTCCTTTTCTTACCTTACATGTTGAAGGTAAGGATTTCATTGTATATTGTGATGCTTCACAATCTGGTTTAGGTGTTGTTTTGATGCAGGGTCAGAATGTGATTGTTTATTCTTCAAGGCAGCTGAAGCCTTATGAGAAGAATTATCGCACTCACGATTTAGAGTTAGCAGCAGTCGTGTTTGCTTTGAAAATTTGGAGACATTACCTCTATGGGGTGAAGTGTGAATTGTTCACACACCACCATAGTTTACAGCATGTGTTTACTCAATAAGACCTGAATTTGAGTCAAAAAAATGGATGGAGTTGATCAAGGAATATGAAATATCAACCTTATATCATCTAGGCAAGGCCAATATGGTGGCTGACGCATTAAGTTAAAGGCCGGCAAGTAAGGGAAGTTTTGCCTGGTTTGAGGTGTTAAGACGCCCATTGGCTAGAGAGGTGCAAACTTTAGCTAATGGTCTCATGATATTGCAGTTGACTAGCATGGGAGGGGTTTTAGCCAATGTGGAGGATTAGTCTACTTTCTTTGAGAAAATTAAGAGCAGACAATTTGAAGACAAGAAGTTGAGAAACCTTAGGGAGAAAGTATTGCAAGCTGAGGCTAAGGAGGCCATTCTTGATGAAGAGAGAGTGTTGAGGATTCGGGGGTGCGTGTATGCCTCATGTGGGCAACTTGATTCCTACTATTCTTACAGAGGCCTCACAATTCTAAGTACTTTATACATCTGAGTGCAACTAAAATGTTTATAGACTTCAGACAACACTATTGGTGGTGAAGAATGAAGTGAGACATTGTGGATTTTGTGACCAAGTGTCAGAATTGTCAACAGGTCAAGTATGAACATCGAAAACTTGACGGCACCTTTCAGAGAATGCCCATTTTAGAGTGGAAGTGGGAATTAATAACTATGGACTCCACTTGGGAAGGTATAAGTAATGAAAATTGGAACCGGAAGGTTCCAATTGGTATCTGGTTGTAAAGGATTAAATAATAGGATGGATGACCAAATCAAGGTTATCAAGCACGTGAGTAAAAGTTAGGTTAATGAGACATGAAAGAATGATATTGATTTTGAATCCTTTAATTCATGTGGTGTGAATGTAGTTGATTGACTTGCTTTGATCTATGCTATGTGAATGTTGTGTATTTCCTTGTGCTGTGTGGTGTTGGGAAAACTTTGACTATGACTATATTATTGGATGATGGGAATGTAAGGGTTAGTCGGTACCTAAGACTAAGGGAGTTGGGTACTCATATAAAATCCTACTGGTTGAATAATAGAAAAAAGGGAGGGTCATTAGACGGGACCTAACTTGTGGTTGTTGCCAACCCTCTCATGTTTAAATACTTCCATGAATGTTATGGTACATTACTAGGTTCAAAAACATACGAGGTGTTACATTCTTCCCCCCTTAGAAACATTCGTCCTCGAATGTTAGTGACATTATTCAATTTAAACAATGGCAAGTCTAGGATCATTCATCATATTATCATATATATACACTCAATGCTTATAAATACTTACTTGTCATTGTTTCGATCTTGTATCGTTAACTTGTTCTTCCCTTTGGAACAAATGAGGGTACTTGGACTTTGTCATTTCTTTAGCTTCCCATGTGATCTCTTGTATTTGCTAATTTATCCAAAGTACCTTTACGGAAGCTATGTCTTTATTCCTCAACCTCTTCACTTGTCTATCCAGAATGGAAATAGGTATTTCCTCATAGGTAAGATTCTCCGTAACTTATACATCTTTAATGGGAGTAAAATGAGATGGATCCCCTATGAACTTTCGAATCATAGAAACATGAAATACTAGATGAACTGTGGAGAGTTCTTGGGATAATTTCAATTCATATGCAACTTGCAAAAATCTTTGGACAATTTCATATGGCCCTATGTACCGGGGAGTCAACTTCCCTTTCTTTCCAAATCTCATTACCCCTTTCATCGGTGACACCTTCAAGAATACCCAATCACCTATGGGAAATTCGAGCCCTCTTCTTCTAACATCAGCATATGACCTATGTAGACTTTGGGCCATTTGTAGTCATTGTTGAATCACTTTAACTTTCTCCATAGCCTGATGAACAAGATCTGGCCCAAGTAAAGCAGTTTCACCCGCTTCACACCATCCAATTGGTGATCTACATTTTCTTCCATACAAAGCTTCAAAGGTGCCATTTTAATACTTGAATGATAGCTATTGTTGTAAGAAAATTCAATGAGAGGCAAATGGTCATCCCAATTGCCTTGAAAATCTAACGTTCAAGCTCGTAGCATATCTTCAAGTGTTTGGATAGTAGGTTCTACTTGTCCATCTGTCTGAGGATAGAAAGCCGTACTTAGATACACCTGTGTACCCAAACTCTTCTGAAACGATCTCCAAAAATGTGCAGTAAATTATGCTCCCCTATCTGATATAATGGAGATCGAAATTCCATGTAATCGCACTATTTCTTTAACATACAACCTTGCATAATCTTCAGCTGTATAGGTGGTCTTGACTGGTAAGAAATGCGCTGACTTGGTAAGCCTGTCAACTATGACCCATATGGAATCAAATTTCCACAGTGTACGAGGCAAACCTGTGATAAAGTCCATATTAATCATATCCTATTTCCAGACTAGAAGATTGATACATTGCATGTAACCTCTAGGTTTCTGATGCTCCACTTTAACTTGTTGACAGTTTGGGCATTGAGCTATAAATTCTGCAATGTTCTTCTTCATATTTCCCCACCAATACACTTCTTTTAAATCATGGTACATTTTGGTAGCACCCGGGTGAATAGAATATCGCGAATGATGCGCTTCTGTTGTAATTCATTTTCTCAGCTCATCTACATCCGATACACATATTCTATCTTAGCATTGAAGTACTCCTTCTTGCGTCATATTAAATGCATTTGTTAAACCTTGTTGTAAATTCTCTTTTAGCTATAATATCATAGGATCCACAAACTGCTTCTCTTTCATATCAGCTATTAATAAAGATTCTGCCTCATTTTGTACAATAACCCCTTCATCTGAGGATTCAAGAAGACGAACCCCCAAGCTGACTAATTGATGTAGATCTTTGACTAACTCTTGCTTTTCCATCAATTGGCAACTAGTGACTCCAATTGCCTTGTGGCTCAATGCATCAGCAATCACATTTACTTTTCCTGGATGATATAGAATATCAATATCATAATCTTTTAATAGCTCAAGCCACCTCCACTGCCTCAGATTGAGTTCCTTCTGCTTAAAGATATATTGCAAACTTTTTTGATTAGTATAGATATCAACATGAACTCCATACAAATAATGACGCCATATCTCTAAAACAAATACCACCGCTGCTAACTCAAGATCATGTGTGGGATAGTTTCTCTCATGTGGCCGTAACTGTCGTGAGGCATATGCTATGACATTACCGTGTTGTATCAATACACATCCAAGTCCAACTCCGGACGCATCACAATATACTTCATACCCCTCTGTGCCTTCAGGAAGTACTAATACCGGTGTAGAAGTCAATCTATCTTTCAGCTCTTGGAAAATTTTCTCACATGCATCATTCCACTAAAATTTGACTGCCTTGTGTGTAAGCTTTGTTAAAGGTGCAGCAATGGAAGAAAACCTTTCAACAAATCTTCGATAGTAACCTGCTAGCCCAAGGAAGCTACAAATTTCCGTAGGTGTCGTAGGCCTTGGACAATTTTTCACCGCTTCAATCTTTTGCGTATCAACCCGTATCCCTTCATCTGACACAATGTGACCCAAGAATGAGACGGATTTTAACCAAAATTCATATTTAGAGAACTTTGCATACAATTTCCGCTCACGAAGAATCTGTAACACTTGTCGTAAGTGCTTAGCATGGTCCTCTTGTGACTTTGAATAAACCAGGATGTCATCTATAAATACCATCACGAACACGTCTAGAAATGGCTCAAACACCCTATTCATCAAATCCATGAACACAACTGGTGCATTTGTTAGTCCAAATGACATAACTAAATATTCATAATGGTCATACCATGTTCGGAAGGCTGTCTTGGGTACATCTTTTTCTCTAACTCTGACTTGATGGTAACTTGACCTCAAGTCAATCTTTGAAAAACACTTGGCGCCCTGTAACTAATCAAACAAATCGTCAATTCGAGGGAGGGGATATTTGTTCTTGATCGTTACCTTATTCAATTGCCAATAATTAATGCACATTCTCAATGAGCCATCTTTCTTCCATACAAATAATACCGGTGCACCCCACGGGGACATACTAGGCCTGATGAAGCCCTTTTCCAGCAAATCTTTCAATTGCTCCTTCAATTCACGTAATTCTGCTGGAGCCATTCTAAACGGGGGAATAGAGATAGGTTGAGTACCTGGAATCACATCAATACCAAATTTTATTTCCCATTCTGGGGGAAAACCTGTAAGATCCTCTAGAAATACATCAAGAAATTCATTGACCACTAGAATCGACTGAGGAGTTTGTGGTTCCACATTAGTATCTTTTACTCATACTAAGTGACATATGTACCTCTTGGCAATCATTTTCCTTGCTTTTAGATAGGAAATAAATTTTCCTTTCGGTGCCCCCACATTACCCTGCCATTCAAGACCATTTTCTTATGGAAAACAAAAATGTACCTTCTTGGCCCGGCAATCTACCGTGGCATAACAAGAAGCCAACCAATCCATTCCCATTATCACATCAAAATCCACTATGTGTAGTTCAATGAGATCGGCCAATGTATCATGACCACACACAGTTACCACACAATTACGATATACTCTTTTTGTAATAATATAGTCACCAACTGGTGTAGCTACTTCAATTGACTTAGTTAATAGTTTCGGTGTTCTTGCAAATTTTGCAGCAATCAATGGAGTAACATATGACAATGTAGAACCTGGATCAATCAATGCATATACATTATACGAAAATATAGATAATGTACCTGTGACTACATCAGGAGAGACCTCTGAATTATGCCGGTCTACTAGAGCATAATTACGATTCTGGGTTCGACTGGAACTGGCTGCTCCTCTGGTACCCCTACCACGACCAGTAGGCTATACACCTCGACCTAAGGAAAGAACCGATGATGATGACCCAATGGCTGATCCCATCGGTCGTGCTATACCGCCCATGCGCCTTTATGGACACTCTTTCATCATGTGCCCCGACATACCGCACCAAAAATAAGCATTCGTCCCTAACCAGCATGTACCTGAATGAGTACACCTGCAGTGCTGACACTGCTAATGAGAAAATCCTGCTGCCTGTGATCAGTGAATTCCACTACTCTGCCCAGATTGACTACCTCTAAACCCTCAAAATTGAGCTTGAGTGCCTGTTGTGGGATAAGACAATGAGGGTCTAGGCAGTCTAGGAAACATCCGAGGCCTAGATTCTACTTGGGACACCATAGACTGTCCCATAGGTCTAGCTCTTTTGGACTGTCCTCTGTCAAATTCATGTACCCTTCTTCTCTGTCTCTGATCTTTTATTTTCTATGCAAAGGCCTGTATTCTGGGTGTGTCCATATCTTTGTTCAAGGCAGCAATGGTGCAGTCCCTTACTAAATATGGCTCTAATCTGTCCACATATCGATGGACTCTATCTGTCATTGTGGCTACTACATTCGGAGCATATCGAGCCAAGGAATTGAACTGAAGACTATATTCTCTAATACTCATGTTCCCTTGACGTAGATTTAGAAAATGATCTGCACGTGCCTCCCGAATCTCATATGGGAGGTAATGATGAAGGAATGCCATTTTAAATTATTCCCAACCAGACGAAAGTGCATAAATACCCATCGATCTTTTCCAGTCTTCATACCACAATATAGCTTCACCTTTCAATCTATAGGCCGCAAGTTCAACTATTTCAACATCAGTCACGTGCATAACTTCTAAAGCCCTCTGGATTTTATCCATGAAGTCTTGTGGATCTGCTTTCGGATCTGACCCAGTGAATATAGGAGGGTCTAATTTTAGAAAGTCCTGTGTCCTGCGACTCACCTCTCTAGCCGCATCATCTTTATTTGTCGTTGGACAAGCTTGTCCTTGACTTTGCGCTGCAACTAGCTAAGTCAACATATGCACTGCATTTCTTAGATCCTGGTCAGTGTTATTCATTGGTGGTTCTACGGGTACTTCTTTACCTATTGGCTCTTTCAGAGCTGGAAAAGTAGAAGAAGACCGCGATGCAATTTCAGTGTTAGATCCACCTTAACTAGCTTGGTCAGGGGGTGATTTACTCATTCCTTCACCGGCAAGCATATCTACCTTCTTACCTTTGCCTCTACCTCTTCTTGTCATCAACATTTTACTATCAACAAGAAAACCAATTCCAATGGTCAGATACGATTCCACTTACAACATTGGCTCTATTGTACGATCTAGAAATGAAGAAAAGAAACAAATCCTAAATTTCCCGTAGTCTCTTACTTATAAATGTGGTGCACAACACATCCATAAGCAATACTCTACTCAGACACGGCTTTGTAGAAACCCTTAGAACAACCTGCTCTGAAACCACTTTTGTCACGCCCTAGAATTCCAATGGGGCGGACTGGCACCCGAAGCCGATAAGGCTCGGGAGAACCAATCTTCATCTATGTCTATTCATATTCATGTCATTCACAAAACACCACCATCACGTATGGACACAAGATGCTAATAGCGGAAATCATGGAATATGTGATATATACATATATGAAACTTGGCCGTCAGGGCCATTAAGTCAAAATGGACATACATCTCTTACAGTCGTATTCCCACATATGTCTACAAAAGCCTCTAACAGATGCATATACAAAACCAACTTAAAGTCGGGACAGGTCCCCACTGTACACAATGTTAAAGTGCCAATACAAATGTACAACTGTGACTCGAAAAGCCCCGAACCAACTGGAGCTCACCAAAGATCTGCAAATAATCGGCAACCTACTGTGGAGGTCTACTGGCACCTGCGCCTGTAGCAAGTAAGGTAAGTCCCCCAAGGGACGTCAGTACGAAGAATGTACTGAGTATGTAAGGCTTATAAGAAACTGTATGATACATAAATACGTCAATGAACTCTAATACAAATGAATAAAAAATATGGATAAGTCACCATTCTGTATGTTGGGAACCATGTATATTGATTTCATTACTTTCTTTGCTTCTGTACTTCTATGTTAATTCATCATTACTTGTGTCACAATGTACCTGGGCCCCGACTGATCAGTGGGTATTTACATAACATAACGTTATGTTGGGATCGGCCCAAGCTAGGCTTATGCCTCTAGAGCTGCCACCCATTGGGATCAGCCCGAGCTAGGTTCTTACCTCTAGAGCTGCCACCCATAAACCAATATATCAGGTTCGACTCGAGCTAGGTTCTTACCTCTAGAGCTGCCCCCTGTCAGGTTCGGCCTGAGCTAGGATTATGCCTCTAGAGCTGCCCCCTGTCCAATAACCTCGGGATTGGCTCGAGCTAGGCTTATGCCTCTAGAGCTGCCACCCGTACTCTTGTAACCAACAACTATGAATTACTTCATTTCTTTACTTTTGAGAGATTGATACAATGATAGTCATAACATTATTGGAAACATAACACTATTGAAACAATGGGATCTTTGGAACATTAGTCAAACATGAGACATGTAAATCACAATTGATCAATGCATAAGGAACATGTGATGAACCATAATTGATAACCGGAAATAGGATACCTTAGAACATTTCGGAATGGAACAAGTACAATGTCAATGTGAATACTATGTGCTGCATAAGGATACAGATAGAGTAAACTTACATACCTTCACTTCCAAGTATCAATACACAAACCTATATATGAATACAATAATCCAGCTCCTTTCTTACGTTTCACTCTACAATACAAGTACATAACGAAGCTTACGTTAACAACTAGTTACCGTACAAGTGCACAAGATGACAATGAGCTATATGACTGCCATATAACATCATTTTACCCTTTATAATACAATCCACTGCATTATCATACCAACAACAACATAACGTTCCACACATTGACCAAGACTTCATAAACCAATAGCATTTCACACCACGTTTACCCTTTACACTTCCTTATTATCATTCCATCATAATTACTCCATCAAATTGCCTCATAAAAACATATGAACAACTATACATAATTGATATAATCCAATATGCCTCCATACGACCCCTTAAATTCATTAAAAAGGTATCATAAGTTGATAATTACATCCAAAAAGGGTATAGGGGTCTTCGGGGATCAAAGAGAGACAAAACCATACAAAATGACATTATGGTGTGACCTGCGAAGCCACCTGCACCTGCAGGTTGTTAAAATACGGCTGTAGGTACCCTCTGGCCTTGTCCACATCCAACTGCATTGGCATCTGCGCCCTCAAGTGCTCTAGACGCGAGGGTGGATGCCTGTTTCGGCCAAAAAGGGTCTCTTTTAGGTCCTTTTTTGTAATAAATGGTCCTTGGCCATGAATAAACTCCCCTTTACAAAATATAGGTCAACTTGTATGCCAACAATCAACCATGGTTTCAAAACACACATGAACATCACCAAAACCACACTTTTCCTTCAATACACCACCAAGTCCATGCACAATTTTGCAATAACAATTCCAAACATTATGTACAAGGATAAAAAAATTTAAGGCAATAATCACATCTCACATGTCAATATTGAATCCATCAAGTTCACTTCCTTCAAGACCATAAGTCCATTTTCAAGTTTATAAGACAAAACCCTTTTTCGATTGCAAAAATAGACAGTTTTACACATAGTAAACTGTCCAACACTTTGCCAGCATAACCAACATGATTTATACACCATATTAAACATATCATATACTAAACCATGAGAATAAATACTTACCAAATCTTGCAAGATGATGATTTTGGCCAAAAGAATGAAGGCTTAGGGTTTGTGTGAGATGAGAAATATTTGAGAAAAATCTAGAAATGGCATGTGAGTCTTTGTGAATAAAAATCTGAATTTTAGTCCCTTTTATAGTCCCATGTAGTCTCATACTTGACCATATATTAGTCATAAATGCTAGGCTTACTTGGTCAATTTGAAGAATGGGTCAAATTCCATTTGGGCCATGTCTTTTGCTCTATCGTTGGGCCTTAATTGAGCCCAATGGTATAAGACTCATTTAAGCCCAACAAATTAATGTATGATTCCCCAACCCTCTCATGTTTAAATACTTCCATGAATGTTATGGTACTTCACTTGGTTCGAAAACATACGGGGTGTTACATTCCAGCTGGTTGGGAAGAATTTAAAATGGCATTCCTTGATCATTGCCTCCCATATGAGATCTAGGAGGCACGTGCAGACCAGTTTCTAAATCTACATCAAGGGAATATGAATGTTAGAGAATATAGTCTTTAGTTTAATTCCTTGGCTCGATATGCTCTGAATGTAGGGGCCACAATGACAGATAGAGTCCATCGATATGTGGATAGATTAGAGCCATATTTGGTAAGGGACTGCACCATTGCTGCCTTAAACAAAGATATGGACATAGCTAGAATACAGGCCTTCGCACAGAAAATGAGGGATCAGAGACAGAGAAGAAGGGTACATGAATCTGAAAGAGGACAGTCCAAAAGAGCTAGACCTATCGGATATTCTATGGGGTCCCAAGGAGAATCTAGGCCTCGGATGTTTCCTAGGACGCCTATACTCTCATTCTCTTATCCCACAACAGGTACTCAAGCTCAATTTTGAGGGTTTAGAGGTAGTCAATCTAGGTAGAGTAGTGGAATTCACTGATCACAGGCAACAGGATTTTCTCATCAGCAGTGTCCGTACTACGAGCATACTCATTTAGGTACATGCCGGTTAGGGATGAATGCTTTCTTTTGGTGCGGTATGTCAAGGCACATGATGAAAGAGTGTCCCTAGAGGAGCATGGGTGATATAGCACGACCTACAGGATCAGCCATTGCATCATCATTATCGGTTCCTTCTTTAGGCCGAGGTGTTCAGGCTGTGGGTCGTGGTAGAGGTGACAGAGGAGCAGCCAGTACTAGTGGAGTCCAGAACTGTACTTATGCTCTAGTGGACAGGCAGAATTCGGAGGAATCTCCTGACGTAGTCATAGGTACATTATCCATATTTTCGCATAGTGTATATGCATTGATTGATTCGGGTTCTACATTATCATATGTTACTCCATTGATTACTGTAAAATTTAAAAGAACACCGAAATTATTAATTAAGTCATTTGAAGTATCTACACCAGTTGGTGAATCCATTATTGCAAATCGAGTATATTGTAATTGTGTGGTAACTGCATGTGGTCATGATACACTGGATGATCTCATTGAACAAGACATGGTGGATTTTGATGTGATAATGGGAATGGATCGGTTGGCTTCTTGTTATGCCACGGTAGATTGCCGGGCCAAGAAGGTACATTTTCATTTTCCACAAGAAAATACTCTTGAATGGTAGGGTAATGTGGGGGTACTGAGAGGAAAATTTATTTCCTATTTTAAAGCAAATAAAATGATAGCCAAGGGGTATATATGTCATTTAGTTTGAGTGCAAGATACTAATGTGAAACCACCAATTTGTCTATCGGTTCCGGTGGTTAATGAATTCCTCGATTATTTCCTGATGATCTTTCAGGCTTACCCCTAGAATGGGAAGTAGAGTTTGGTATTGATGTGATACCAGGTACTCAGCCTATCTCTATTCCTCCATATAGAATGTCTCCAGCAGAATTGCGAGAATTGAAGAAGCAATTAAAATATTTGCTAGACAAGGGGTTTATACGACCTAGTATGTCCCCGTGGGGTGCACCAGTAATATTTGTACGAAAGAAAGATGGAACATTGATAATGTGCATTTACTATCGGTAATTGAATAAGGTAACGATCAAGAACAAATATACCCTCCCAGAATTACTGATTTGTTTGATCAGTTACAGGGTGCCAAGTGTTTTTCAAAGATTGACTTGAGATCGGGTTATCATCAAGTCAGAGTAAGAGAAAAAAACATACCCAAGACAGCTTTTCGAACACGGTATGGTCACTACGAATTCTTAGTTATGTCATTTGGACTAACAAATGCACCAGCTGTTTTTATGGATTTGATGAATAGGGTGTTCAAACCATTCTTGGATGTATTTGTGACCGTGTTCATAGATGATATTCTGGTTTATTTGAGATCACAAGAGGATCATGCCAATCACTTACGGCAGGTGTTACAGATTCTCCGGGATCGTAAGTTGTATTCAAAGTTCTCTAAGTGTGAATTTTGGTTGAAATCCGTAGCATTCTTGGGTCACATTGTATCAGATGAAGGGGTACGGGTTGATACACAAAAGATTAAAGCGGTGAAAAATTGGCCAAGGCCTATGATGTCTATGAAAATTCATAGTTTTCTAGGGTTGGCAGGTTATTACTGAAGGTTTGTTGAAGGGTTTTCTTCCATTGCTACACCTTTAACAAAGCTTACACACAAGGCAGTCAGATTTCAGTGGAATGATGCATGTGAGAAAAGTTTCCAAGAGCTGAAAGATAAATTGACTTCCACACCCGTATTAATACTTCTAGAAGGCACCGAAGGTTATGCAGTATATTGTGATGATTCTGGAGTTGGCCTAGGATGTGTATTGATGCAACACGGTAATGTCATAGCATATGCCTCATGACAATTGAGGCCACACGAGAGAAACTATCCCACACATGATCTTGAGTTAGTAGCGGTGGTATTTGCTTTAAAGATATGGTGTTATTATTTTTATGGGGTTCATGTCGATATCTACACTGATCACAAAAGTTTACAATATATCTTTAAGCAGAAGGAACTCAATTTTAGGCAACAAAGGTGGCTAGAGCTTTGAAAAAACTATGATATTGATATTCTATATCATCCAGGAAAAGCAAATGTGGTAGCTGATGCATTGAGCCGCAAGGCAATAGGAGGCACTAGTGGACAATTGACGGGAAAGCAAGACTTAGTTAAGGATCTACATCAATTAGCCAGCTTAGGGGTTCGTCTTCTTAAATCCTCAGATGAAGGGGTTATTGTACGAAATGCGGCAGAATCTTTATTAATGGCTGAAGTGAAAGAGAAGCAGTTTACGGATCCTATGTTATTGCAGCTAAAAGAAAATGTACAACAGGGTTTGACAAAGGCATTTGATCTTACGCAAGAAGGAATACTTCAATGCCAAGGTAGATTATGTGTACCAAATGTAGATGAGCTAAGGAAATGAATTATGACACAAGCGCATCATTCACGATATTCTATTCATCCGGGAGCTACAAAAATGTACCATGATTTGAAAGAAATGTATTGGTGGGTAAACATGAAGAAGAACATTGCAGAATTTGTAGCTTAATGCCCGAATTGTCAATAAGTAAAGGTAGAGCATCAGAAACTAGGAGGTTAAATGCAATGTATCAATCTTCCAGTCTGGAAATGGGATATGATTAACATGGATTTCATTACAATCTTACTTCGTACACTGTGGAAATTTGCTTCTATATGGGTCATAGTTGACAGGCTTACCAAGTCAGCTCATTTTCTACCAGTTAAGACCACCTATACAGCTGAAGATTATACAATGTTCTATGTTACGGATATAGTACGATTGCATGGGATTCCAATTTCCTTTATATCAGACAGAGGAGCACAATTTACAGCACATTTTTGGAGATATTTTTAGAAGAGCTTGGGTACACAAGTGAATTTGAGTATGGCTTTCCATCCTCAGACAGATGGACAAGCAGAACATGCTATCTAAACACTTGAAGATATGCTACGAGCATGCAAGTTAGATTTTCAAGGCAGTTGGGATGATCATTTTCCTCTCATTGAATTTAGTTACAACAATAGCTATCATTAAAGTATTAAAATGGCACCTTATGAAGCTTTATACAAAAGGAAGTGTAGACACCAATCGGATGGTTTTAAGCAGGTGAAACTTCTTTACTTAGGCCATATCTTGTTCATCAAGCTATGGAGAAAGTTAAAGTGATCCAACAGTGGCTGTAAACGGCCCAGAGTCGACAAAAGTCCTATACTGATGTTAGAAGAAGAGGGCTCAAATTCGGCATAGGTGATTGGGTATTCTTGAAGGTGTCACCGATGAAAGGGGTAATGCAATTTGGAAAGAAAGGGAAGTTGAGTCCCCGATATATAGGGCCATATGAAAATATCAGAAGATTTGGGCAAGTTGCGTATGAGTTGGCACTACCCCAAGAACTCTCCACAGTTTATCCGATGTTTCATGTTTCGATGCTTTGAAAGTGCATAGGAGATCCATCTCGTATTGCTCCCATTGAAGATGTACAAGTTACGGAAGATCTCACGTATGAAGATATACCTATTTCTATTCTAGATCGACAAGTAAAGAGGTTAAGGAATAAAGACATAGCTTCCGTAAAGGTACTTTGGAGAAATCAACAGTAGAGGAGTTCACATGGGAAGCCGAGGAAATGATGAAGTCCAAGTACCCTCATCTGTTTCAAATGGAAGAGAAATTTCAAGATGCGGGATTGAAGCAATAACAAGTAAGTATCTATGAGCATTATGTGTATATGTATATATATGCTAATATAGAGATGCATTTGTTGTAATTGAAAAGATATTGTTAACATTCGAGGACGAATGTTTCTAAGGGGGAAGAATGTAACACCCCGTACATTTCTGACCCTACTTGAAAATCTTGAACCATGTTTACCCTAGGTTTGAGAGCAATAAGTACGTATTTTCTATTGTTATTGATGGAACATTTGATATTGTGCTAGTAAATGTGATTAGACCTTTGTAGGAGATGTTTATGACTTTGTGAAGAATTTGTGGGGTGAAAAGCGAGGTTTAAAGGACATCCGAGTAAAGGATCTTAAATATAAGAGGCAAGCAAAAGGTTGGAACTTGAAAGATCCAACCAAATCCACAAAGAACAGTTGAAATCGTATTTTAAGTGCGGGGCCTGCCCAGGGGCTTGCCAGGCCGCTTTGGCCTGAATTTTTTGTGGCACAGGAAGCAAAGGGGCACGCCAGGCAGTGTGCCAGGCCTCCCCTAAACACCTTTTCCAGAGCTGAAATTTTTCTAAGTCCCTAGGGCGCCCGGGAGCGTGCCGGGGTGCTTTTTGCCAGATTTATTCTACGATTATTAGTCTATAAAGAGGACTCTTGGGTTATGGTATCATTATTCCATCATATTAGGACTACTCTTGAGCGAGTTTGGCATCCGAGTTGGGGTAATTCTTCATCACAAGTGTTTTATCAAATTATGTTCAATTAAGCCATAAGTGACTAGAATTTCTTATTTTTGGGATTGAGGCTACGAACATGAATTTCGTGAGTGAATATTGTCGTTACATTTATGGAATTAATTAACATGATATATATGATGGATCATACATTGAATTTTGTGGGCTAAGATAACATGTGTTAATGGGCTCAATTTGAGGCCTAAAATGAAGCCAAAATGCATGGCCCGAAGAGCAAATGACCCATTCTTCCAATTTGACCAAACAAACATGGAATTTAATGCCAAGAAGTGGATAAGTATGACTTGAAGGGCTATATAAAGGCAAAAATCAGATTTTTATTCCAAAAATCACACATGCCTTTCTAGACATTTTCTAAAAGATATTTCTCATATCTTCTAAACCCTAAGCTATTTTCTTTGGACAAGAGCATCACTTTGAAAGCCTTATTAAGTGTATAATTTCATGGATTAATATATTATATGCTTAATATGGTGTGTATATCATGATGGTTATGTTGGCAAAGTGTTGAATAGTGCACTTTTGCTTTTTGTTAAAAGATGTGCCATCCTTGTAATTTAAACTTAAAAGGAGACTTGAGGTTTTGATGAAAGTGAATGGTATGGAGGAAATATTTACATGTATGGTGTGATTATGTCCTTACCTTGCTTTTTTATAGGTATATGTCTAACTTGTGGAATTGTTGTTATGCAACATATCGAGATGACTTGATGGAGTAATTGTGATGATGTGTTGATGGAGAAGTGTAGAGTATGAACTTGGTGGGACATGCTATTGGTTTATGATATATTGGTCAATGTATGGAATGTTGTGGTATTGTTGGTATGATAATTTCATCAATGGTATTGTAAAGGGTGAAATGACATTATAGGGTAATCATGTAACTCATTGTCGTCTTATGCACTTGTAAGGTAGTTAGTTATTAACGTGAGTTCTGCTATGTACTTGTGTTGTAGAGTGAAATGTAAGGAAGGATCTGGACTATTATATTCACTTATAGTATTGTGTATTCATAGTGAGAAGACAAGGTCTGTGAGGTTACTCTTTCCGTATCCTTCTGCAGCACATAGTGTTCGCATTGTCATTGTACTTATTCCATTCAAAAATGTTCTAAGGTATTTCATTTCAGGTTGTCATCCATTGTTTGTCACATGTTCCTCATTCATTAATCAAATGTTACTCATGTGTTACATAATTTGCGGACATGTTCCAAAGTTCCAATAATGTTATGTCCCAAAGTTCCAATAATGTTATGTTCCAAAGCTCCAATAATGTTATGACTATCATTGTATCAATCTCTCAAAAGTAAATAAATGAAGTAATGCATAGTTGTTAGTTACAAGAGTACGGGTGGTAGCTCTAGAGGCATAAGCCTAGCTCGAGCCGATCCCGAGATTATTCGATCAAGGGGTAGTCCTAGAGGCATAAGCCTAGCTCGGGCCGAACCTGACAGGGGTAGCTTTAGAGGTAAGAACCTAGCTCGAGCTGAACCTGATATATTGGTTTATGGGTGGCAGCTCTAGAGGTAATAACCTAGCTCGAGTCGAGCCCAATGTATTGATTTATGGGTGGTAGCTCTAGAGGCATAAGCGTAGCTCGAGCTGATCCCAACATAACATTATGTTATGTTAAGACCCAGTGATCAGTTGGGGCCCGGGTATAATGTGACACAAGTGATGATGAATAAACATAGAAGTAAAGAAAGTAGCGAAAGCAATATGCATAGTTCCAAATATACGGACTGAGGGTTTATCCATATTGGCTATTCTCTTATATTTGATTCCATTAAAGTTCTTTGTATTGATGCAGTTTTTTATAGCCTTACATACTCAGTACATTCTTCGTACTGACGTCCCTTGGGGGACTTACCTTAATTGCTACAAGCACAGGTTCTAGTAGACCTCCACAGTAGGTTGCGGATCATTTGCCGATATTTGATAAGCTCCAGTTGGTTCGGGGATTTACGAGTCACATGTGTATATTTGTTTTGGTATTGTAATATTGTATAAAGCGGGGATTTGTCCCGACTTTAAAATGGTTATGTATGTGCATCTGTTAGAGGCTTGTAGATGTATGTGGGAATATGAATGTAAGGGATGTATGTCCATTTTGACTTGATGGCTCTAACGGCCAAGTTTCGTATATGTATATATCACATGTTTCCATGACTTTCGCTATTAGCATCTTGTATCTATACGTGATGGTGATATTTCTTGAATGACATATATGTGAATGGACATGGATGAAGATTGGTTCTCTCGGACCTTATCGGCTTCTGGTGCCAGTCCGCCCCATTAGAATTCGAGGCATGACATGTCCATCTCTGCCACCGCATCATTAAGATCCTCCAGTACCCCGGCCCTGCTACATAATCTAACACCGACCCAAGGAGGAAAGGACCCTTTTTAGTGCCTTGGTAGAAGTCCTTCCACTCCATCACAATCTGCTCACCCATATTTCGTCGGATGCACTGAATAGCACAGGCCACCACTAAGCCCGAGGGTAGGTTACCGATGTAGTATTGTTTGATGGGTAAATCCTCTGGGTCAACAAGTTTAGCAGCCTCCTAGCATCGGCTGAGAAGTAAACACTTGTAACACCCTTGGTGGAAGACTAGTTGACCTGATCCCAAAACTCCTCAGGGACAAGAGTGTCCCGCAGCCATGTTATGTCCATCTCTCGGGACTTGGCCAAGTAGTCGACATTAGAGATGTGAGGCACTCTAAGTACCTCATTGATGGTGTGAAAGTCAATCGAGAAATCCACTCCCTAGATGTGGATAGTGGGGTTGGGGGAATCCTATAACACTTTAGGAAGGAGGGCATAAAACTCACTTGTCCAAGTGACGACTTCATCAGGGGGAGCTACCAATAGTGGGCCCCAACCAAACTCCTGTAGCCTTTTGTAGATTTTGGTGCTTTCTCCTCCACCATCCTCATGTTGAAGCCCCGCTCATAGAAAATCCCCATTCATTGGTGCTCTCAAAATCATTCCCGACTAGCTTCATCGGGAAATTTTTCGTAGGCGGGGGCGTTAGCTTTGTTTCAAACCATTGTATATGTTAACTTACAAAATTTGACAAAAGAAACTCGTTAGAAATCATCATACGTCGAGTAAAGATCGAGCTACAAAACTTAAAGATTTCTAGTCTTAAACTGGAAGGCCACTGCCTGCGGCCTCCTGCTATAGTGGTATGTCTGTCGCTATAGCAGCACTACTATAGCGGGAATTTCTCCGCTATAGCGGTCTTCATCGTCCCCAGCAGTCAAGGGGTGCAGCAATGCCCCCCCCCCCCTTAACTCAAATTTTCCCATTTACAAATTTTGGACTCAGATCAGTGTTCCAGTAATGTCCTAGAACTAGTTTATACAAAATTCGGGCATGATAACTCCCAAATCATGCCCAAATTGCCATTTCAAACCCAAAAGGACCCTTCAAATTCTTTTCTATTTCAGGCCAATTTAGATCGTAAACTTTGAGTTTCTTTCGTTCAGAATGCAATAAAGGTGTTGTAAACATAAAAGAAGCAACCATGCTTTGAAATTTCCACACTACCAAGCCCCAAAGATCAAAAACTCAAAAATTCACTCTAACCCTCTATTTTAGCATAAATTCTAGCCCATGGCATACAATTCGTAGGCAATAAAGTAATAAGGAGAAAGAGAATCGAGTGTTACCTCTTTCAGACAATAAGAACTAAGTGATTGGGGGAAAGGAGGAGTAATTTTGGGTAGAGAAGGGAAAATGGGAAATGAACCTACTTCCCTCCTCTATATACTACTTAGGACTGCTATAGTGGGGTAATAGCCGCTATAACAACACCTTATAACGTGTTAATGACCGCTATAGTGGGGTCCTGCCTCAGGCTCCGTAGATTTTTAAGTTTCAATCCTCTAACACCCTATATGATGTTTGTAGTTCGACTAGTGCTAGGTATTTTTGTCCTTTGAAGGGTAATTCCTTGTTCGCATCGTGCTCATATGGACATGAAGGACCTTTTCTAGATTTATCAGTGGCAGGGTCTCGATTTGTACAATTAGTGAATTGGGGTTTGGGCGGTTGTGTTTCAATAAAATTCATCGGGCATCTCAAATTTTGAATTAGGATCCAATTAGTGGTAATTAATGGCTTACGATCTTGTAAGGAGGGTGTTAAGTTGAAGAAGTATCTAGACTTGGACCATTCATCTAGACTCGAGTGATTTCTTCTTTTGATCATTTGGGGATGAATGATGGGTAAACTGGTGTATATTGTAATGACCAAAATTCATCATTATTAGAAAACACCTCGATATTAGTGCTTATGTGGGACTATGAGTTTTTACAATTTAGGGACTTAAACATATGGGTCGTACTGACCACAACCAGCTATACTTTTACTATTGCGGTACCGTTATAGCGGGGCGACGCAGTCCAAAATCCCACTTAAATGGGATTTATTTCCCTTCTCTATTTTAGCTGAAATGAACAATAAAGAGGAGGAGAAAGGGGTGCAGATGGGTGCAGACCCATGGATTTTTATGGATTAGCGCATCCGTGATCTTGACTTCAGGCTAGAATTACATTGATTCATCCTTCCTACAGCTGGTTGACATCCAGGTAAGCTAAGGTTAATTGAGTAGTATAGACTCTGGTTAGAAAGAATAAATATAACATAGATGGATGGGAGATTTCATGTTTAGGCCATCGAGCAGGGAGTTAGGATGGATAAAATTGGCTAAGGTTTAGGTAGCATATGATTAAGGGTTGTTTATATATCCTTTATCATGTTATATTATGTTATGTGTATGCCATAAATTGATAATTCCCCATCATACACTCATATTTGGGATAGTGGGAATATCGAATCACCGATTATTAGTTAATCTTTAAAGGAAGGGATAACGTTAGGTAAGGTGCAGGTGAGTTTTTGAACAACTAGGGTGGTAATCCTTTTTGTAGTTGTCAGGCGGTAGTATGAGGATGGATTCTTATGATTAGGGTCCTATCAATAGTGTAGGTGATGGTATCGTAGTTTAATCCCACTTGTATTATGTGTGCATGTTTCCTGCTTGTTACTGTAGCTGATTGATGCATGCTGTTGGTATGGTCAATGCAATGATTTTACTTGCTTATCAATTTGACCTATCTTGTTTTTATAAACTGTGGAATGTTCCGATATATGGAATACTCTTACAGGTTATTGGTGAAAAAAGGTTGGCAGACAATTATGTCTGGGGTTTAGTACATGGACTGAATTTGTCCCCTACAGGTCATGTCTAGAGGGTGGATACATCACCCATAGCATGAATGTATGAGGGTCAGGTGAGTTTGACGGTTCCATGAGTGGATGGAGAAATATATTTATGTGTTGTATATATTTGGATCGTTGTGGGGTCCGGTTGCTTACTATGTATTTTGATTAATGGAGTCATGGTATGTTGACATTGATCTTGAAATTAAGTATGATACTTGAACTGGTATTTATGGAATGAATTTCTATGTTGTATTGGAGTGCCCTGGATATCGTGTTGACTTGATTCTTGTTGACTTAACTGATAGTCTCTTGGATTGCCCATGTAGCCTGCCTGAACTTGACTTAGTGTTTACCTGTTAGTATGATTCCCTAATTTCCTATTGTTGCTTTTTATGCTAAGTGTATGTATCTTTGAATATGGATTAACTTGTTTTGTCGTAGTTAGTTATGGGTGGTCGGTTTATAACATAATTATCACCTCTTATTATGTCTTGGCTCGTTATATTGCATCGGGTATTGGAATGGCCAAGAGGTGGGGGTTGGGTAAAGAGTCCTATGTTAGCGGAATAGGGAGAAGGTCGAGCGTCAGTTATGGGTTAAGTCCGACCTGATGTTCGGGGAGGGGGGGGGCAGGTGGACAGGTTATATGTTCGGGTTATTCTTCTCCACGGTTCTAGGTGACATATTAAATTCTGGTCTCGGGTGTAGGGTTTCCCACATCATAGTTGCCTTTTGGAGTTAGGTTAATCCCTGGTCTGAGGTCAGGCTTAGTCGTTCATGGTGGTAGAGTGGTAAGAGGAGGTGTTGCACTTCGGAGTTCATGACTAGAGTTTAGTAATGTGAATGGGGTAGTCCTAAGGGTTTGAAAATATGAGTAAAAGAATGCATGTTTTCTTTTGAATATTTATGTTATATTTGTTTAATCTAATTTGGGTCAACCGATGAGGCTTACCAGTACGTGTGGTTTGTACTGATTCTACTTTTGCTATACCCTTTCTGGGGTATAGTCTTTTACAGGAATTAGTGTTGGTTTCTTGAATGTTGCGGTAGTGTAACACCCCGTACACTTCCGAACCCATGAGACTACCTTAACATTTATGGAATTATTTGAACATGAGAGTGTTGGTGAATTATGCATTAATTTGTTGGGCTTAAATGAATCTTGTGTTATTGGGCTCAATTGAGGCCCAAAATTAGACAAAAAGACATGGCCCAAGTGGGAATGACCCATTCTTAGCATTGACCAAGTAAGCATAGTATTTATGATTAATGTGTGGCTAAGGATGAGACTAAAAGGGACTATAAAAGAGAACAAAAATCAGATTTTTATTCACAAAGACACACATGCCATTTCTAGACTTTTCTAAAATATTTCTCTCTACACACAAACCCTAAGCCATCACTCTTCTGACCAAGATCATCATCTTGCAAGCTTTGGTAAGTATTTATTCTCATGGTTTAGTATATTATATGTTTAATATGGTGTATAAATCATGTTGGTTATGTTGGCAAAGTGTTGGACAGTTTACTATGTGTAAAACTGTCTATTTTTGTAATCGAAAAAGGGTTTTGCCTTGTAAACTTGAAAATGGACTTGTGGTCTTGAAGGAAGTGAACTTGATGAATTAAATATAAACATGTGAGATGTTATTATATCCTTAACTTGTTTTGTCCTTGTGTATAATGTTTGAAATTTTTATTGCAAAATTGTGCATAAACTTGGTGGTGTATTGAAAGAAAAATATGATTTTGGTGATGTTCATGGGTGTGGTGAAACCATGGTTGTTCGTTGGTATCCGAGTTGACCTAAAACATGTAAATATAACCTTATTGGTAGCCATGGACCATTTATTACAAAAAAGGACCCTAAAATGACCCCTGGAGGCTGAAACGGGTGTCCGCCCTCGCGTCTGGAGAACTTGCGGGCGCAGATGACAACGCAGGTGGCTCTGGACAAGGCCATAGGGGAACCTGCGGCCACAAGTCATCCACCTGCGAGACCAGGTAGCTCGACAGCCCAGTCCAGAATTTTGCTTTTTATGTTTTTGTCTCTCTTTGATCCCCGAAGCCTCCTATACACTTCTTGGATGTAATTATCAACTTATGATACCTATTTAATGACTTTAAGGGGTCGTTTGGAGGAATGTTGGATTATATCAATTATGTATTGTTGTTAATATGTTTTTATGAGGCAATTTGATGGAGTAATTGTGACGGAATGATAATGAGGAAGCGTAAAGGGTAAATGTGGTGTGAAATGCTTTTGGTTTATGATGTCTTGGTCAATGTGTGGAATGTTATGGTGTTGTTGGTATGGTAATGTAGTGGATTGTATTGTAAAGGTTGAAATGATGTTATATGGTAGTCATATAGCTCATTTTCATCTTGTACACTTGTATGACAAGTAGTTGTTAACGGGAGCTCCGTTATCTATTTGTGTTGTAGAGTAAGACGTGAAGAAGGAGCTGAAGTATTGTAGTCCTATATAGGACTGTGTATTCATTTTGGGAAGATAAGGTATGTAAGGTTTCTCTTTCCGTATCCTTCTGCAGCATATAGTGTTCACCTTGTCATTGTACTTGTTCATTTCCGAAATGTTCTAAGGTATCCCATTTCTGGGTATCAATTATTGGTCATCACATGTTCCTTATGCATTGATCAATTGTGATTCACATGTCTATGTCCATTGACTAATGTTCCAAAGTTCCCATTGTTCCAATAATGTACAATCACCAATGTATCAATCTCATAGAAGTAAATATATGAAGTAATGTATAATTGTTTGGTTATGTAACATCCCAGGGGCGATATAAAAGCCTAGCATGGGTTATCACAATAACATCCCAGGGGAGATATAAAATCCTAGCATGGGTTATCACAGTAACAACCCAGGGGCGATATGAAAGCCTAGTATGGGTTAATCACATCCCAGGGGTTAAAATACCTAGCATGGGTTAATCTCATCCCAGGGGCGACAAAAAATCCTAGCATGGGTAGTACGATAAAGATGAACAAATGTAAAGGCAAAAGAAGTAAAGATGTAATGTACATGGTTCCACATATGTAGACCGGTGGTTTATCTGTACTGACTATTCTCTTATATTTGATTTCATGAAAGTACTTATATATCATGCAGTTTCATATAGCCTTACATACTCAGTACATTCTTTGTACTGATGTCCCTTGGGGGACTTACCTTACTTGCTGCAGGCGCAGGTACTAGTAGACCTCCACGGTACATTGCAGGTCATTTGCAGATCTTTGGTGAGCTCCAGTTGGTTCGGGGGTTCCCGAGTTGCAGTTGTACATTTGTTTTGGTATTGTAAATATTGTATAAAGTGGGGACTTGTCCCGACTTTAGGTTGGTTATGTATATGCATCTGTTAGAGGCTTTGTAGACGTATGTGGTGAAATGAGGGAAAGAAAGTATGTCCATTTTGACTTGGTGGCCCTAACGGCCAAGTTTCATATATGTGTATATCACATGTTTGTCCATGACTTCCGCTATTGACATCTTATATCTCTATGTGATGGTGGTTCCATTTGAGTGACATGCATATGATTGTATATGAATGAAGATTGGTTCTCTCGGGCCTTATCGGCTTCGTGTGCCAGTACGTCCCGTTAGAATTCGGGGTGTGACAAAAGTGGTATCAGAGCAGGTCGTTCTAAGGGTGTCTACAAAGCCGTGTCTGAGTAGAGTCTTGCTTATGGATGTGTTGTGCACCACATTTATAAATAGGAGGCTAAGGGGCATTTAGGAGTTGTTTCTTTTCTTAATTTCTAGATCGTGCAATAGAGCCAATGATGTAAATGGAATCATATCTAACCATTGTACATGGTTTTCTTTGTTATAGTAAAATGTTGATGACAAGACGAGGTAGGGGCAAACGTAAGAAGGTAGATATGCTTGCAAGAGAAGGAACTAGTAAATCACCACCTGACCAAGCTTGTCAAGGTAGAGCTGACACTGACATTTCATCGCGATCTTCTTCTACTTTTCCAGCTCCGGAAGAGCCGAGCGGTAGAGAAGTACTTGTAGAACCGCCTATGAATGCCACTGACCACGATTTAAGAAATACAGTATAGATGTTGAAGCAAATAGTTACGGTACAAACTCAGGGACGAGCTGGTCCAATGACAAGTGAGGATGACGCGGTTAGAGTAGATAGTCGGCGGACACAGGATTTTCTGAAATTAGACCCTCCTATATTCATGGGGTCAGATCCGAAAGCAGATCCACAGGATTTCGTGGACCAAATTCAAAGGGCTTTAGAGGTTATGCATGTGACTGGTGTAGAAACAGTTAAACTTGCGGCATATAGATTGAAAGGAGAGGCGATATTGTGGTATGAAGATTGGAAGAAGTCTCATGGTATCGCTGCAATTCCACCTAATTGTGAAGAATTTAAAGCGGCATTCCTTGAACACTGGCTTCCCTATGAGATCCGAGAGGCTCGTACGGATCAGTTCTTAAATCTCCGTCAAGGGAATCTGAGTGTTAAAGAATACAGTTTGCATTTTAATTCTTTGGCTCGATATGCTCCGAATGTAGTAGCCACAATGACAGAAAGGGTCCATCGATATTTGGACAGATTGGAGTCATATTTGGTAAGGGACTGCACTATTACTGATTTGAACAGAGATATGGATATAGCGAGAATTCAGGATTTCGCACAAAAATGGAGGACCAAAGACAGAGAAAAAGGGTACATGAATCTGAAAGAGGACAATCCAAAAGAGCTAGACCTATGGGATAGTCTATAGCATCCCAAGGAGAATCTAGGCCTCGGATATTTCCTAGACCGCCTAGACCATCATTCTCCTATTTCACAGCAGGCACTCACTCTCAATTTCGAGGGTTTAAAGGCGGTCAATTTGGGCAGAATAATGGAATTCACGGATCATAGGCAGCATGATTTTCTCGTCCTTCGTGTTAGCGCTGCGGGAGGTATCATTTAGGTGAATGTCGGTTGGGAACAAATGTTTGTTTTTGGTGTGGTACGACGGGGCACATAATGAGAGAATGCCCTCAGAGAAGCACGGGGGGTATAGCACGACCTATGGGATCCACTGTTGCATTACCATCATCGGTTCCTTCCCTAGGACGAGGTGTGCAGCCTGCTGGTCGTGGTAGAGGTGCTAGAGGAGCAGCTAGTTCCAGTGGAGCCCAGAATCACACTTATGCTCTAGTGGACCGGTAGAAATCGGAGGCTTCTCCTGACGTAGTCATAGGTACATTATCCATATTTTCATATAATGTATATGCATTGATTGACCCAGGTTCTATATTGTCATATGTTACTTTGTTGATTGCTGCAAAATTTGAAAGAACACCAGAGTTATTAATTAAGTCAATTGAAGTATCAACACCCGTTGGTGAATGTATTATTACAAAAACAGTATATCGTAATTATGTGGTAACTGTGTGTGGTCATGATACACTGGATGATCTCATTGAACTAGACATGGTGGATTTTGATGGGATAATGGGAATGGATTGGTTGACTTTTTGTTATGCCACTATAGATTGCAGGGCGAAGAAGGTACATTTTCATTTTCCAAAAGAAAATGGTCTTGAATGGCAGGTTAATGTGGGGGCTCCAAGAGGAAAATTTATTTCCTATCTGAGAGCAAGGAAAATGATTGCCAAGGGGTACATATGACACTTAGTACGAGTGAAAGATACTGAAGTGGAACCACTAACTCCTCAGTCGGTTCCAATGGTCAATGAATTTCTTGATGTATTTCCAGAGGACCTTCCAGGTTTACCCCCAGAACGGGAAGTAGAGTTTGGTATCGATGTAAATCCAGGCACTCAGCCTATCTCTATTCCCCCATATAGAATGGCTCCAGCAGAATTGCGTGAATTGAAGGAGCAATTGAAAGACTTACTGTACAAGGGCTTCATCAGGCCTAGTATGTCCCCGTGGGGTGCACCAATATTATTTGTATGGAAGAAAGATGGCACATTGAGAATGTGTATTGACTATCGGCAATTGAATAAGGTACCAATCAAGAACAATATCCCTTCCCCAGAATTGATGATTTGTTTGATCAGTTACAGGGTGCCAAGTGTTTTTCAAAGATTGACTTGAGATTGGGTTATCATCAATCAGTGTAAGAGAAAAAGATATACCCAAGACAGCTTTCCGAACACGGTATGACCATTATGAATTTTTAGTTATGTTGTTTGGACTAACAAATGCACCAGCTGTGTTCATGGATTTGATGAATAGGGTGTTTAAGCCATTTTTAGACGTGTTCGTGACGGTATTTATAGATGACATCCTGGTTTATTCAAAGTCACAAGAGGGCCATGCTAAGCACTTACGACAGGTGTTACAAATTCTTTGTGAGCGTAAGTTGTATGCAAAGTTCTCTAAATGTGAATTTTGGTTGAAATCCGTAGCATTCTTGGGTCACATTGTATCAGATGAAGGGATACGGGTTGATACGCAAAAGATTAAAGTGGTGAAAAATTGGCCAAGGCCCACGATGCCTACGAAAATTCATAGTTTCTACGTTGTACCTTTAATGAACCTTACACACCAGGCAGTCAGATTTCAGCGGAATGATGCATGTGAGAAAAGTTTCCAAGAGCTGAAAGATAAATTAACTTCCACACCGTATTAATACTTTCGGAAGGCACCGAAGGTTATGCAGTATATTGTGATGCTTCTGGAGTTTGCCTAGGATGTGTATTGATGTAGCACGGTAATGTCATAGCATATGCCTCACGACAATTGAGGCCACACGAGAGAAACTATCCCACACATGATCTTGAGTTAGCAGCGGTGGTATTTGTTTTAAAGATATGGCGTCATTATTTGTATGGAGTTCATGTTGATATCTATACTAATCAAAAAAGTTTGCAATATATCTTTAAGCAGAAGGAACTCAATCTGAGGCAGTGGAGGTGGCTTGAGCTATTGAAAGACTATGATATTGATATTCTATATCATCTAGGAAAAGGGAATGTGGTACCTGATGCATTGAGCCGCAAGGCAATAGGAGGCACTAGTGGATAATTGACGAAAAAGCAAGGCTTAGTTAAGGATCAACATCAATTAGCCAGCCTGGGGGTTCTTCTTCTTGAATCCTCAGATGAAGGGGTTATTGTACAAAATGCGGTAGAATCTTTATTAATAGCTAATGTGAAAGAGAAGCAGTTTGTGGATCCTATGTTGTTGCAACTAAAAGAGAATGTACAATAGGGTTTGACAAAAGCATTTGATCTTACACAAGAAGGAGTACTTCAATGCCAAGGTAGATTATGTGTACCAGATGTAGACGAGCTGAAGAAATGAATTATGACAGAGGCGCATCATTCACGATATTCTATTCATCCGGGAGCTACCAAAATGTACCATGATTTAAAACAAGTGTATTGATGGGGAAATATGAAGAAGAACATTGCAGAATTTATAGCTCAATGCCCAAATTGTCAACATGTTAAAGTGGAGCATCAAAAACCTGGAGGTTACATGCAATGTATCAATCTTCCAGTCTAGAAATAGGATATGCTTAATATGGACTTCATCACAGGTTTGCCTCGTACACTGAGGAAATTTGATTCCATATGGGTCATAGTTGACAGGCTTACCAAGTCAGCGCATTTCTTACCAGTCAAGACCACCTATACAACAGAAGATTATGCAAGGTTGTATGTTAAAGAGATAGTACGATTACATGGAATTCCGTTCTCCATTATATCAAACAGGGGAGCACAATTTACTGCACATTTTTGGAGATCGTTTCAGAAGAGCTTGGGTACACATGTGAATCTGAGTACAGCTTTCCATCCTCAGACAGATGGACAAATAGAACATACTATCCAGACGCTTGAAGATATGCTACGACCTTGCATGTTAGATTTTCAAGGCAGTTGGGATGACCCTTTGCCTCTCAATGAATTTTATTACAACAATAGCTATCATTCAAGTATCAACATGGCACCTTATGAAGCTTTATACGGAAGGAAGTGTAGATCACCGATTGGATGGTTTGAAGTAGGTGAGACTACTTTACTCAGGCCAGATCTTGTTCATCAAGCTATGGACAAATTTAAAGTGATCCAACAGCGGATAAAAATAGCCCAAAGTCGACATAAGTCCTATGCTGATGTTAGAAGAAGAGGTCTCGAATTCGCCATAGGTGATTGGGTATTTTTGAAGGTGTCACCGGTGAAAGGGGTAATGCGATTTGGAAAGAAAGGGAAGTTGAGTCCCCGATATATAGGGCCATATGAAATTATCAGAAGATTTGGGCAAGTTGTGTATGAGTTAACACTACCCCAAGAACTCTCCACAGTTCATCCAGTATTTCATGTTTCGATGCTTCGAAAGTGCATAGGAGATCCATCACGTATTTCTCCCACTGAAGATGTACAAATTACGGAGGATCTTACCTATGAGGAGATACCTATTGCTATTATGGATAGACAAGTGAATAGGTTAAGGAATAAATACATAGCTTCCGTAAAAGTACTTTGGAGAAATCAGCAAATAGAAGAGATCACATGGGAAGCTGAAGAAATGATGAAGTCAAAGTACCCTCATTTGTTTCAAATGGAATAAAAAGTTCAAGATACGAGATCAGAGCAATAACAAGTAAGTATTTACAAGCATTAAGTATATATTTATATGATAACATGAAGAATGATCCAAGACTTGCAATTGTGTAAATTGAATAACGTCACTAACATTCGAGGACGAATGTTGCTAAGGGGGGAAGAATGTAACACCCCGTACACTTCCGAACCCATGAGACTACCTTAACATTTATGGAATTATTTAAACATGAGAGTGTTGGTGAATTATGCATTAATTTTTTAGGCTTAAATGAATCTTGTGCTATTAGGCTCAATTGAGGCCCAGAATTAGACAAAAAGACATTGCCCAAGTGGGAATGACCCATTCTTGGCATTGACCAAAGTAAGCATAATATTTATGATTAATGTGTGGCTAAGGATGAGACTAAAAAGGACTATAAAAGAGAACAAAAATCATATTTTTATTCACAAAGACACACATGCCATTTCTAGACTTTTCTAAAATATTTCTCTCAACACAAAAACCCTAAGCCATCACTCTTTTGGCCAAGATCATCATCTTGAAAGCTTTGGTAAGTATTTATTCTCATGGTTTAGTAGATGATATGTTTAATATGGTGTATAAATCATGTTGGTTATGTTGGCAAAGTGTTGGACATTTTACTATGTGTAAAACTTTCTATTTTTGCAATCGAAAAAAGGTTTTGCCTTGTAAACTTGAAAATGGACTTGTGGTCTTGAAGGAAGTGAACTTGATGGATTAAATATTAACATGTGAGAAGTTATTATATCCTTAACTTGTTTTTTCCTTGTGTATAATGTTTGGAATTGTTATTGCAAAATTGTGCATGAGCTTGGTGGTGTATTGAAAGAAAAATGTGGTTTTGGTGCTGTTCATGGGTGTGGTGAAACCATGGTTGTTTGTTGGCATATTATTTTACCTAAAACATGTAAATATAATCTTATTGGTGGCCAAGGACCATTTATTACAAAAAAAGACCCTAAAATGACCCCTGGAGGCTGAAACGGGCATCCGCCCTCGCGTCTGGAGCACCTGCGGGTGCTGATGCCAACGCAGGTGGCTATGGACAAGGACAGAGGGGAACCTGCGGCCACATGTCATCCACTTGCGGGCGCAGGTGGCTCCACAGCCCAGTCCAGAATTCCGTTTGGTATGTTTTTGTCTCTCTTTGATCCCCGAAGCCTCCTATACCCTTCTTGGATGTAATTATTAGCTTATGATACCTAATTAATGACTTTAAGGGGTCGTTTGGAGGCATGTTGGATTATATCAATTGTGGATTGTTGTTAATATGTTGTTATGAGGCAATTTTATTGAGTAATTATGACGGAATAATAATGAGGAAGCGTAAAGGGTAAACGTGGTGTGAAATGCTATTGGTTTATGATGTCTTGGTCAATGTGTGGAATGTTATGGTGTTGTTGGTATGGTAATGCAGTGGATTGTATTGTAAAGGGTAAAATGACGGTATATGGCAGTCATATAGCTCATTGTCGTCTTGTACACTTGTACAGTAAGTAGTTGTTAATGAGAGCTCTGTTATATATTTGTGTTGTAGAGTAAGACGTGAAGAAGGAGCTGAAGTATTTTAGTCACATATAGGACTGTGTATTCATTTTGGGAAGATAAGGTATGTAAGTTTACTCTTTTCGTATCCTTCTGCAGCATATAGTGTTCACCTTGTCATTGTACATATTCATTTTATAAATGTTCTAAGGTATCCCATTTCCAAGTATCAATTATTGGTCATCACATGTTCCTTATGCATTGATCAATTGTGATTCACATGTCTCATGTCCATTGACTAATGTTCCAAAGTTCCAATAATGTACAATCACCAATGTATCAATCTCATAGAAGTAAAGATTTGCAGTAATATATAATTGTTTGGTTGAGTAACATCCCAGGGGCGATATAAAAGCCTAGCATGGGTTATCACAATAACATCCCAGGGGCGATATAAAATCCTAGCATGGGTTATCACAGTAACATCCTAGGGACGATATGAATGCCAAGCATGGGTTAATCATATCCCAGGGGTTAAAATACCTAGCATGGGTTAATCTCATCCCAGGGGCGACAGAAAAGCTTAGCATAGTTAGCACAATAAAGATGAATAAATGCAAAGGCAAAAGAAGTAAAGGATGTAATTTACATGGTTCCACATATGTAGACCGGTGGTTTATCTGTACTGACTATTCTCTTATATTTGATTTCATGGAAGTACTTATATATTATGAAGTTTTATATAGCCTTACATACTCAATACATTCTTCGTACTGACGTCACTTAGGGGACTTACATTACTTGCTGCAGGCGCAGGTGCTAGTAGACCTCCACGGTAGGTTGCAGGTCATTTGCAGATCTTTGGTGAGCTCTAGTTGGTTCGGGGCTTTCCAAGTCGCAGCTGTACATTTGTTTTGGTATTGTAAATGTTGTATGAATCGGGGACTTGTCCCGACTTTAGGTTGGTTATGTATATGCATCTGTTAGAGGCTTCGTAGATGTATGTGGTGAAATGATGGAAATAATGTATGTCCATTTTGACTTGGTGGCCCTAACAACCAAGTTTCATAAATGTGTATATCACATATTTTTCCATGACTTCCGCTATTGACTTATATCTCTATGTGATGGTGGTTCCATTTGAGTGATATGCATATGAGTTTATATGAATGAATATTGATTCTCTCGGGCCTTATCGACTTCTGGTGCCAGTCCGCCCCGTTGGAATTCGGGGTGTGACAGGTAGTGACTCTTCAGCAACTCCCACTTCTCTTACTCACGGTGGAAGTTGTGTCTTATCTTCTTTCCCCTCCTTAGCTGCTCTTGTACCTGTTTAGATTAGGTCCAAGGGTAGTTTCCATTTCTGCATTTTCTTTTCTTTAAAACTATTATAATAAAAGCTGGTCATTTCCAATTATTAAGGACTTCTATAGGTATATTGGTTGGGTGGTAAAGGGTTTTCCTATCTAGTTGGATTAGAGTAGGTGCCTTTAGAATCCAGTAATTTGGGTTGTAACACATTTGTAGTAGCTTAGGTAAATAAGAAAAAGCTTGATAAAAGTATTTCAAATCTTAGATGTAAAAAAAAAAAAAAAAAAAAAAATTTTTTGGTTTCAAAGAAAATAACTTAATATACAGTAATAAAATTTTAATGCAAATTCCTCTAGGATTATATAATCTTTTAAAGGAATTTTAGGAATTTATTAGCTACCTTCTTAATTTAATTATTTCCCAAATAGTTTTAAATTTGTGATCAAAAGTCAAAACCAACTAAATATGTTATTAAATTTCAAAAGTCATGCGTAGGAAAAATAATTATAATAGTTTTTTTTTTCGTCAAATCTGTTCTTTTTGTTAGGTTTTTGCCCTGATTTTCTTACCAAATTTGAGTTTTATTATTTTTTGAAAGGAAAATAAAAGTAATACCATAATTACTTTTACTTTTCCTAAAAGAAAAATATAAAACTCTTCCATATTTGGCTAACCTCTTTCTTGGAGGAAAGGATTTGAACCTCTATAAATAGAACACCCCTCTTCTCATATCACAACACGACAAAATTCACAATGTAGTCCTTAAAGGAGGAGATTATTCTCCTAATAAGTTTTTATGCTTTTTGAATTAGTTTTTAATATGCAGGCCTATTGGTCAAACCATATCAATAATATGTTTTTCAGTATTGTTTTATTTGTCATCTGATTTATCCCCTGCGTGGTTTGCAACTATTAGCTTCCGCATGACGCCCTCTCAATTTTGAATCAACAAGTGGTATCAGAGCCTACGGTTCAAAGGTCCAATGGTTTGGTTAAACGAGATTAAAGACAGGTTTAAAGTGGTTTCAAATCAAGTTGCAACCAATTTGATGATAATGAAGATTTTGTCCAACTACATATGGAGAAGAAGTTTCAACCATATTTTGTCCAACTACTTGTGTCCTATCGATTTTACACCAAATATGAAACCGCTATGAGAATTGATTTGCTTAAATGTGTAAGTCGCATGCATAGTTGATAAATGAACTTGCGTAATTGTCTCTTAATCACAGACATGGCATAAAAAAGTATCATTGCCGACTTAAACAAAGGTGAGAAATTAAATGGTGACAATTACGACATCTAGAGTCGTAAAATATGGTACGTACTGCATGAGCAAAATGCTCTTGAAGTTATTAACCATGTTTTAAGTCAACCAGAAGAGGGTGACACTGCACAAAATAGAAGAGACCTTGAAGCTTCTAAGGCTTGGAAAAAGGCTGATTCCATTGCACGTGGAATCATTGTTAGCTCTGTGGTTGATGAACTCATTCATGAGGTTGAGGAATTTCCTACTTCTCATGCCATCTTGGCACAGTTGCGAGGAACATATGAGGGTACATCTGTCAAGTTTGACACTTATAAGAAGCGCCACGATCAGAACATCAAACAACACCTTAGGGTGATGTCAAATATGATAGCTCAACTCAAAAGTGTTGGTCATGTTCTCTCGGATGAGCAACAGGTTCAGGCAGTGATTCGGTCTCTTCCCAACAGTTGGGAACATTTGAAGGTTAACTTAATCCACAATGATAGCATCAAAAAATTTTCTGATATTGCCCATTATATTGAACTTGAAGAAGAGCAGCTTGGTGCTGCTAAAGCTGCTTCTAATGCCTTTATAGCAGAATCAAGTGGTAAGAAGTCTTCAGGCTTCAAGCATAAGAAAAATTTGAAAAAGAGCTGGAAGGGTAAGGAGACCGAAAAAGGACCCTCTGAGAAAAAAAACAAGCCAAATTCCAAGAAGGGAAAATCGTTTTTCAAGAAGAAAGACAAGAGCAAGATGAAATGCTACAATTGCCAAGTTCTGGGGTATTTTGCTCGTGATTGTCCTGAGCAGAAAAAGGTAGCATTTCTAAACGCATCTCTAAGTGTTATATATGTTTCTAGCACTGCTTTATTAACTGAATCTTATCCCATATGGATTGTAGACTTAGGAGCCACCGACCATGTAAGTCATGATTGAGAAGCATTTGTGGAGTTTCGTTGAGTTTCACATGGATCAAGGTGGATATATGTAGGAAATAATGCAAGACTTGAAGTAAAAGGGATTGGCACTTGCAAAGTAGACTTGCGTGGTGGCTGGTCATTGATGTTGCATGACGTTCTATATGCTCCAAAAATTTGACGAAACTTAGTATCTGTGTCTATTCTTTTAGAGTTTGGTTTCATTTTGTTTTTTAGTTGCAACGGTGTTAGAATAACTCTAGATAATGTTTTTTATGGTTTTGGACTTCGTTATGATCGCTTTATCATTTTAGATTTTAATCCTTCAACTTATGATTATTATGTTGACCGTTGTGTAATGGCATGTTATTCTAGTAATAATGATGTTGATATAATTACATGGCATGCTAGATTGGGTCACATAGGGCAAGATCGAATGAATAGATTGGCAAAGGAAGGACATCTAGGTTCTTTTTCCAAAATTGAAATACCAACTTGTGAAAATTATCTTGCCGGAAAGATTACACGTAAACCATTTGGGAAGGCTAAAAGAGATGAGTTCCCATTGCAATTAATCCATTCTCATAACATTGGTCCAATGAATGTGAGGGCAAGTTCTGGTGCTTTATATTTCATTACTTTTATTGATGATTTCACACGCTTTGGTTATGTTTATTTGATTTCTCATAAATCTGAAGCACTTGAATGCTTTAAAAGATACTTGAATGAAGTTGAGAATCAATTAGATAAAAGTATAAAGGCTTTAAGAACCGATAGAGGTCATGAATATTTATTAAAACAGTTTGAAGAACTGTGTACTGAACAGGGCATTATCAGACAGTTAACTACTCCTTATACACCTCAACAAAATGGTGTAGATGAAGTAAGGAATAGAACATTGTTGGACATGGTAAGGTCTATGATGGCGCAGGCAAATTTACCAATCTCTTTCTGGGGGGATGCGTTATTGACTGCGGCCTACATATTGAATAAAGTCCCTTCTAAATCAGTATCTTCTACTCCTTATGAATTATGGACTGGTCATAAACCAAACCTTAATGATCTACGACCTTGAGGTTGTGCTGCATATATTAAAGATCATTTTGGTGAGTTTGGTAAACTAAGTCCAAAAGGTAATAAATGTATCTTTATAAGATACTCAGAACACTCCTAAAGGTATGTGTTCATTGGTGAATTGGAGGATGGAAGTACTACTGAAATTGAATCACGAGATGTCACATTTCTGGAAAATGATTTTCCCAAAAAGGGTGAAATAAAGAATAGTGAGCCTCTTTACGAAATTTTGAATTCAAATGATCAAATAATTTCGTCGGACATGATTGATAATCCATTAGATCAAGAAATGGTTCTTGGTCCAAGTGGGAGTTATGATTCCCAAAATCCTATAGAGGAATCTGAACTTCAATTACGTAAGAGTACCAGAAAAGGTGTACCTAAACGATCTTATGAGATTGAGGATATTATGTTTTCTTGGTATCTCCCACAGAATTGGATGAACCTAATTCTATGACTGAGGCATTATCGAGCCCTGAAAAAGATGAATGGATTAAAGCGATGAAAGAAGAATTAGAGTCCATGAAAACCAATAAAGTCTGGGATCTAGTTGACCTTCCTTCTGGGCGTAGAGCTATTTGGAATAAATGGATTCTCAAAGTTAAATGCAAATCATATGGGTCAATAGAAAGATACAAAGCACGATTGGTGGTAAAAGGTTTACTCAAAAAGCTGTAATAGATTATGAGGAAACTTTTTCACCAGTTTGAAGTTCACTTCAATTCGCTTACTTTTGGCTATTATTGTACGTTTGGATTTAGAATTACACCAAATGGACGTGAAGACCACTTTTTTAAATGGAGAACTAAACGAGGAAATCTACATGGAACAACCTGTAGGTTCTGTTGTTAAAGGCCAAGAAAAAAAGGTTTGTAAATTGAACATATTAATATATGGCCTAAAGCAGTCTTCAAGGCAGTGGTACCTGAGATTTCATAAGGAATTGATTTCATTTGATTTCACCATGATCGATGAAGAGCATTTCATCTATGTGAAGAAGTCCAATGGAATGTTTGTGATTCTTTCGCTTTACGTGGATGATATTTTATTAGCTGGAAATAATTTGGAGTATGTGAAAACTGTTAAGTCATGGATTTCAAAGACATTTAACATGAAAGATATGGGTGAAGCAGACTATATATTGGGTGTAAAAATCCAAAGAGATCATTCCAAGAAAATTTTGAGTCTATCTCAAGAAACATACATAAAGAAAATTTTGGAATGCTTTCGAATGAATAGTTGCAAATCCATGGATACTCCTATAGCAAGAGGTGAAACTTTAATCCTTGAAATGTGTACAAGGACTGAAAAAGAAAAAGAAGACATATCTCGAGTACCATATTCTAGTGCTATTGGGAGCTTGATGTACTCTATGATATGTAGTTGCCCAGACATTTGTTATGCCGTAGGTCTGGTTAGCTGGTATCAATCCAATCCTAGAAGAGATCATTGGAAAGCAGTAAAGAGAATTTTCCAATACCTGAAGGGAACTGCAGATTATTCACTATGCTATAGTGGATCTGATTTATTCCTATGAGGTTATACAGATGTTGATTGGGCTGGTGACCGTTATGATAGAAAATCAACCTCCGGTTATGCTTTCTTACTAAATGGTGGTGCTATTTCGTGGAAAAGTAAGAAACAAACTTGCACAGCCCTTTCAACTATGGAATCTGAATGTGTGGCTTGTGCATCTACAGTACAAGAAGCTGTTTGGTTAAAGAGATTCTTTGAGCATTTGATTATTGCAAAGAGTTCTAAGGGTCCCATGATTTTACATTATTACAGTCAAGCGGCTATCGCATATACGAAAGATCCTAAGTATCACAGCAAAACCAAACACGTTGACATCAAGTATAACTTTGTGAGAGACATAGTAGCAAGTGGAGAAATAAATTTACAATACATTCCTACACGAGAAATGATAGCTGATCTCTTTACGAAGGTGATATCTAGAGACTTGTTTGAGAAACATGTTATGGCTCTAGGTTTGCATAGGATATGATTATATTTCTGTATTGTGAAATAACTTAATTGTTATAATAATTTTATCAATATAAGCTCTTGAATTTATGTTCATATCTCATATGCATGTGATAATGTGTTTTATCTATAAAGTGTGTCGAACAAGTCGCGAGATTGGCTCTCTCACACGAGCAATCGCCTCTTAAGTCGAGGAACATGAAGAGATGAGCTCCACCATCATATTATGACTTGTTTTGTAAATCCAAATGTGGGTTTCTCTGAGAAATTGGATTTGGGGATTATTAAAGAAAGAAACTCAGGTTAGACATTTAAAGGTGTCTAGACCAAGATCTGTACGATGTTGAATGACTAAAAGAATAAGACACACACACCAATATAGGGTGAGAACATCGTAGCACGTGTTTCATACCGCGTGTGCTTAGCGACCAATGGGTTAATGGAAGAATGAATCCCTGCTTCTTCATTGTGTGAGACCCTAAAAGTTATATTAACTTTTCATGGAAATACCCTTTGACCTTTAACTGTTTATTGAAGTTTCGATCGGTACTTTAGCATGATACTAATAGCCATGAGTAATACGGCAATGCAGTACACGCCTAGGAAAGCAGTTGATTTGAAATAGATAGATTCAAGTAGAAAGGGAAGACGATTAAAATGAATAATTTAACTTGTCTACACAAGCTGGCTATTATACTAACCATACAGGTGTCAAGTGTAATTGGGTATATGAAGTTAAACATGAACTTGAGTTCACCACTTTTAGAGGATAAGGGATCAGATAAGTAACTACTGAAGTAGTGAATTATGTCTGCGGTATTGTGAGTAATAGTATCCTCATATTAGTAGCGAATTCTTTCCACATGTGATTGAATTCCTATGTGTAGCTTGTCAAACCTTAAATACGTATAGCTCCTGATGCTCCCACGTCGCACAAACTATTTGTCTGTATGAATTATGTGCGCTATAAGCATGGTACTGGTGTTGGACTAGTCCACTATGTGCGAAGTGGGAGATGTAAGAAATTGGGTTTGGATCATGGGTCGCCCATATGGACTTATCCGACCCGACCCGATAAGTAGCAATAAACTGCAGGAAGCTATAATGTGGAGGTTACTATATCCTGTAACATCCCATAACCTCCCCTTCTATTAGATTAAAAAGGGAGTTGCAGTTTTTTCTTCATGTGCAATAGAAAAAATCAGAGTAAAAGAAAACTTCTCCATATCTCACAATAGCATACAACAAAAGAAGACATTTAGTTTGTGGATTCAACGCTTTGTTTCCACATGATTCAAAGTAAACTTGGGGCGAATTCGTTTGGTTGCAACTTCAACAAATCTTCCGCTGCTTTAAGGTACATAATTCGTTGCTTTTCCTCCGAATATTCTATTAATATCTATACTCTATACTATATTAAAAGTGTGAAGGGCTTTAGAAATGTTATTTGAACTTTTTGTCCTTCATTAAAAGGTTCTATTTTAGACAAAATTGTCTTTTCATTAATTTTTTAATATTTAAAATAACCATTTAATTATTTTCCTAAAATTCAGAGCTTCTTTTCCTACCTTTTTCATATAGGAGTCACCACCAAAAACTTAACTAGAATTAGATGACTATATATGGTTCGTCTCCTATGCTGGTATTTCTATTCATGAACTCCCCTTCTAACAATTCTTCCTATTTTTGTTCGTCTCCTACACAAATAGATACATGTCAGATCTAGAAAGTGCGTGAGAAATTTACAGTTTCTCCTTTCCAGTAAAAAAAATAAGAATGGACACTTTGACAAAGGTTGAACAACTTCTCATAGATTACTTTGTAAAAGCATATTGAGTTCAGTTGTTTCGGCTGGATTATTTTGATTTAGAAAGCAACAAATACATGTCTCCTCTCATGCATGCAGGTTCTATGAAGATTTTATTTCCCATGCTTTTTGCTTCTTACTTATTATATAGTATAGATATATCTATATCTATGTAAAAAAGCTTAAAAAGTATCTTGATGGGTGTTTTTCTTTTTGTCCAACATATGGCAGAAGGAATAGAAGTAGAGTAGAAATTAAATACTAACTTTGGTTTTTGGTGTATAAATAAGATCAACCGCTAATTCTCTGTGTTCAGCATTATTACTTGATGTTTATTTTTAAAAGAAAATTTTAAAATTATTTTTGGATATGGTTATGGTGGCTTGGGAGAAGATTAAGATGAATTATATGATGTTAGATTTTGTTATTGAAAATTTGTTTTAATTACTTTTCTTTTATGCAGATTTTCATGCTCGAAATATCGACGAGATTTAAAATTGAAATTCATAGCTGAATAAACTTTTGACGGAGATTGGAGATGATATTATTCCTTGGGTTTTAGTCTAGCGAATAGCGAGTAATAGTGAGAGGCTACTTTTAGTCACTGAAAACTTGAATTTGGAACAATGGCCAAGGAAACCTCCGACTTTACAAAGTCCAACGTTATTAGAAATTGTTCGAATTGACACAAAGCAACCGAAAATGCAGTCATTTAACAGGTCAAGATTTTTCTAATCCATTTTACATTGTTGTGGACATGTATTACAACATTTTGTAAAGCACTGAACAAGGGAGTCAATATACAGGAGTAGGACCAAGAAAAAGATACAACGTAGAGTATCAAAAAAGTGAATACAATTCCCACCATGAACGCTCTTGCTGCCACCAATGGTAACTTCCATCAAGCACTTGCATTCTTTCTTGGTTGGATTCCAAAATTGAAAAGAGTCTTCTAATTCCTTTCAGATGTATTAAGGTTCTTTTTAAATTATTCATATTAATGGAGAGCTAAAACTCTTAATTTTCACTCCAAAAATGAAAATTCTCATGTTAATTGACGGTGTTTGATCAGGTGGAATGCACAATTCCTAAGGATGATAGAATGTTTGTTTTCCATGTTGGGTTCAGAGTGCGACATGATAATGCTCAGAGTTGTCTCACATATTAAAGTCATAACATTATGCTCTCAACACAAGCATTGCAGGTGGATATTTAATGTCTAGATCTTGAAATTGATTAATGAGAAAAGTATATGATAACTTGTGAATTCGAAATAATAGAATTATAAAATTGGAATAAAATGTAGTAAAACAAAGGCAAATAAAGATGTACATACATATATACATTAGGTGCATGGGTTACTATATATCTACATGTTGGAGCTTAATTATCTAATTAAAACTTAAATCATAGATATATATAACACCAAATATATTATAACCCTTTCTAATTATTCTAGAAAGTTATATAAGTGCTTTGATCAGTAACAAAGACCTTATTACTGATCCATTGAGAATGATGACTAAGTAGTAATCGTGCTATTATTGCTTGAAACCCTTGCACAATTACGCTCCAACAATAGTCTTTGTATCTCCTTTTCTGCTTCACACAATTGCTCTTTCTAAGAAAGACATCACCTATCAAGATGAAGGAAGTAGTTTCAATTATATATTCAAGTTTTAACTTCAAGCATTAATTTAATGTTTTCTTCTACTTTCAGTAATATGGTTGGCACGCTATTTTTGTATCTTAGATAATGTCTAATCAAAACTGTCACTAGTAAATCGGAGGGAAAAACAATTATCATTGATATGGAAATTACAAATAATAATTATTGTGCATAAATGAGTAATGTTACACCGATTAAAGTAAGGTTCACAGTTATCATGTTTAAAAAGTTGTATAACTTCAAGCTGTTAATTAATCTTTTAAACAAAGTTCAAATATGTATAATTTATCATTATGAGATTAAATTTATACCAAGTATTTTGGGATATAAACTAGTCTACAATATATTAAAAATGTGAAGACCCTTAGAAAAGTGATTTAAACTTTTTGCCCTTCATAAAAAGACTCCGCAATAGACAAAAGCGTCGTTTTACTATTTTTTTTCTCAAAATAATTATTACGATTACACATAAGGACTAATATATATTTAATATTATATTCACCAAAAGTTCCAAGAACCTCACGTATCTTTTATTTGGAAATTTTCTAAGTCTTTTTATTATAATAGGAGTCCCTAACAAATTAATAGGAGAAGTATTAGGTTATTTAATGACACAGGTGTTTTAAGAAAAGGAATTTTAAAAAATTCAAAATTGGCGTAGGAATAAGTAGGATACTAGGGTTTGTAAGTATTCTAATGTGCTCTACCATTCATTATTATCATCTTGTGCCTTCCTGTCACAATCCAAAAACTCAGGACATGATGGCACCTACTATAATCCGCTAGCAGGTAAGTCAAAATCATAACCCGGAATAGCAAGTGACGGGATTACAGGCGGAAGAGAGAGAAACGGGGATAAAATAAGAAATAAGGTGACAAACAAGGGAAAATATACAAGTCATGCATACAAGCAACGGGAAAGGACAAAATATACAAAACAAGTTCCCCAAGACCTGGTATAGTCAGTACAAGAGCCACTAGACAAGTGCAATATATACAGAATAGGCTCTCAAAAATACAAAATAAGACCAATCCCAAAACATAAGGAGATAGATCAGCCCCGAATGCTAAATCTCCGATCAGTAGCTCTTTTAAATATCGACATCAATGGAGATGAATTGTACTAGGATCTGCATCAAGAAAAAAAATGCAGAAGTGTAGTATGAGTACCAAAACAGGCAGTACTCAGTAGGCATCATAGGCCGATTTAGATTAAATAAAGTATAAGCATTATAAAGAGCGAATCTATAATAAAGGTGATAAAAGAGGGGTCAGAAAGAGGATAACAGGCTACATCTAGGAAAATACGAGAATCAAGATGTAAATAACTCAAAGATTAAAAGTAAGCATTTAGCTATAATCTAACTAGACCCCCTTAAGCCCAGAAAGTACACACAACAAAAACAAATCCATCTGATCCCCTATAAGCATGGTGGATAAAAACAAGGGATAATATTAAAAATGAACCAAATATGATAGCATGTAATGGGAAAGTAAGCCCTAATAAAAGTGAACATACCGTACTCTCTTCCTTCATCCATACTCATAAACCATACCAGGAGTCGAATTGGATTTCCAACCAGAAACTAATAACAATATTTGCCCGACTCGAACCTGGACAAAATATGTAATAAGCAGTAAAAACAGGTACCGTACCCAAACATGAACTAACTATGCAATAAGCGGTAAAAATCAAGTGTCCAGACTCGAACCGGGAAAACTATATAATAAGTAGTAAAATCATATACTGGACTCGAACCAAAGTAAATATGCAATAAGAGGTAAAATCAAGTGTCCAGACTCGAACAGGGAAAAAATATATAATAATAAGTAAAACCAAGTGCAAAACTCAAACCAGAAATAAATATACAATAAGCGGTAAAATCAAGTGCCCGGACTCAAATCAGGGCTAAATAATCCATTTTCCTTTTAGAAAATCAATTTCCTTAAAAGTATTTAAAATCCATTTATCGAGATGAAATAGTGTTTTTAGGCCAACAATTATAAAATGTCAAGGATACAATCCACACATTTATATCAGAGTGAGTAAGCCAAACCAACACTGATAATCAGGACACTATTACGCAACCAAGGTACTTTATAGTCATCTACAATAGGACGAAACACTATCCTAAGGTATTTTATATTAAGAAGACAGATCCTTCTAACTAAAAGCCCTGAGAACCCAACCTAAGGCAAGCAACTGCCTGAACCTAGACTAAGGCACCTAAATCCAATCCCAAGGGCCCTAGGTACGTTAAGCCAAGTTCTAAAGGAGAAGCAACTGCCGGGCCTAAGGAATCCAAGGTAGAAATCCACTCTAAACCCCTCTAACCGGCTAAAATAATAATAAACTACCTAAAATATTATCAAACCATAATATCCCACCAACAATTAGCAATTTACCATGTCAATGCAGTAAATGAGCAAAGTCTAAAGTTCGGTAAGCCTAGCGTACCTGGACGCCGACGAACGTGCTTGCATTTCACTAAACTGGGGGTTTTCCCTTTAGAGAAGCCTATTATTTCTACCACACTATCAAAATAGAAATATAGGCATCAAGATTAGAACAACAATATGCAAATCCCCATAAAGTACTCCGGGTAAAAAATTGGGCTAAAAATCACTCGTGGGGTTTGCTTATGAAATTTGAAAAATAAAATTGCAATAACATCCATTGAGGAACAAGGATCTTTTGAATATAATAATCAAGTAGAATATAAGGAGATTGTACGTTAGTTGATTCTGTTAGAGTTAGTAGAGTTAGAGTTAGCCTATGTTTTGCCTCTAGTAATGACCCTCATATTGGTTCTTAGAATTTTCTGTATTTTGATAATTTTTCCCTTAGCCGTAGTTTATTTATCTCATTTACGATTTATGGGGATGGATTTCATGGTTTTCAATGCATTCAGAAGTGTTTTAAATGAATTTGTGGTTTTGAACATCCTTAAAGGGGATAAGTTTGACTTTGGTCAAAATTTAGTGATTCGAGCTTCGAATGATGATTTTGCTAGTCCCATTAGATATGGAATGTCGATTTTGGGTTAATAGTATGGTTATTTTGGGTTTCGAGCCCTTGTTTTGCATTTTGACCTCTTAGATGAGAATTTAGTGAAAATAGCCAAAAAGGGGTCCTGGAGGCTAATTCATTGAAAATGATATTTTTTTGGAAATTTGATAGTTCCATTGAGTACGTAACGTCAAAATTAGCCTAGTATCACTATTAGTTTATTTTTGTGGGGTCCCGAATGAATCTCAAGGGTTCGTTCGAAGGATTTTTGAAACGTAGAATTGTTGTTTCTGGTTCAGGTCAGTCCTTCTTTGCATTTGCAACCTCCTCTATCATTTTCGCAAATTATAGGATTCATTTCCTTCATGTTCGTGATACCCAGGTCACATTCGTGAAGTCTCGATGTTCATACCTTCGCTTTCGCGGCCAGAGGCTCATGTTCGCAAAGGGTTGAGATGTCTCCTCTTTGTGTTCGCAGCCCTAGTCTCACGTACGCGAAGGTCTGGGTCGGTTAAATCTCATGATCGTGACCAAGGGCCCGCGTTCACGAAGAACTTTAGATCTGGATAGTATATTAAGTCCATTTCGGCCCCAAATTGTACTTTCTCTATTTTTGAACTTCTACATCATGGATTAAGGCAATTTCAAAAGGGATTTCGAGATTTCTTAGCTGGGTAAGTTTGTAAATATTTATTCCATTATTTACCATCGATTTCATCTACAAAATAACTTCAAATCCTTGATTTTAAACATGATTTTGGGGTTTTTGCCGGTGAAGCTTAAAATAGTTTTTCTTCAATTTGAACCTTGTTTTAACTCATTTTTGCATGGGTTTTCAACCATAGAATTCTATGATTATAGAATACATTCTTCTAAAATAAAATCTTGATTTTACCCTTATGCTTTTGGAAATGATTTTCGAAGTAGATTTTGGACCCGAAACAAATATAATGGATATGGATATCGTTGAACTCCTTTTGACTTATAGATGTCATATTTGATTAGATTAGATGCGTTTGGTGTTTAGTCGAGGGAGTCGAGCTTCTGGTTAAGGATTTGGATGGTGTTTGGGCTTACGAATCTTCTTTCAAGGCAAGTTGAGATGTACCTTGACATTCTCTAAAGTGTTTATGTATTTTAAGCTTGTTTACTTGTAATTTATGAATTGCTGAAGATTGTGGGTCCCGCTTAGGTGAAATAGAAAGCATCTCCGCGAGTACCAGAGTTTTTGGTGTATTGTAGTTAGATAGTTGTCTTCCTTAGTTAGTGATGTCGCCCAAAATATACCTCTAGAAAAGTATAACGCAGTCGTTGTATCAAATATAGAACCCAACTAGGTTGGGGTCGATCCCATAGGGAATAGGTCAAAATTATATAGAATGTTAGTCTGAGTGACTGGTGAGTAAGTAAAACTGGGGGGTTTTGTGAATAAATATTAACAGTAACGATTTGTAAATATAGAATTTGTAGACAATATGATAAATACACTAGGACTGTGATCCCCAATGATTCCTTAACTCCACCGGTTACTTTTGCTGGCAAAACTGTCCCGCTATGTTGCATGCAAAATCTAACAAGATATGTTCATCTAAACGTCTCTCGACCTTGGTTAGATGAATTTCACTCTTCTCCTCTCGGTCTCAGAGTGTCTCACTACTAACCCTTGTCGTGGATCTCAGATAACTATGTTACGACTCAAGTTATTAGATGAAGGTTGATAGCTTCAAATATCTGTTGTTATTCCCTTTTCCCAATCTCTACGTCTCTCTCGAGGAAGTCTAGAATACAGGCGAGTTTTTAACGTTTGCAACCACTAGAAGATCAATTATAATGAAGGTAATAACAATACATGCATTTACAACGGTTTAGAGTTGCTTTGCACTTAACTGGTTTTGTTAATTCCTCATGGTTCCCACAACCCTAGTTAATGAGTTTAGCTGCTTATGATTGCAAGAACACAATAAGCATTAGAAGATGAAGACATAATTGTAAACTCACAACAACGAAGAAACTCTAAAATCTAAATTATGAATAAAACCCTGGAATTGATGTTCCAAGATTACAAAATCCAACAATGTGTTTATGAACTCAAAATAATGAAAAACTATCTCAAAACAATGTAATGACTAACTCCTGAACATAAGACAACAAAGGGGTATTTATAGATACAAGACGAATCCTATCCTAATCAAAATAGGAAAACAGAGTTGGCAACCTTCCAAGGTATCATGACTTGGTGTCGTGGAACCAAGTCACGTCACGTGGGTCCAGTCGTGGAAATTAGACATATTGAACATTCTCTGAAGTTGACTCACGGCAGCCACTCACGTCATATCAGTGGACTCACGGTACGTGAGTCCTGTTGTGAGTCACCTTTCTGGTGCAGATCCTAGTTCTTTCGTCTTTAGATACTTCGTCTCGGGCGTAATTCTTCCTTTTTGTCCATTTTCCCTCCAAAACCTATTCTCCTGTAATATAGAACAGAAAACACGTCATACCAACCAAAACACACCCAAGTTATTGCATATTTTCATTGTTTTAAGCATCAAAAGTGTCATGAAGCCATGACACATCAACACCCTCAACTTAGAACATTTGCATGTCCTCAAGCGACCAAAACAAAATAAACACAATGATGCTTAACTAAAAGAAACCTAAGGGACCTACGACAGTCAACTAATTGGCTTTTGACCTTAAAATTTTTCTGACCCCTCCTACTTGTAAATTAAAACCTTAGTGTGCATATATGCAGCATATTATCATGACATAGAAGGGATCAAGTGATGGCATGAGATTATGAACAAACAACTAAGCATATAAGCAAATGACATTATCTGAACAAATAGCATCTAACAATGCAACCCATGTACTCTCACAACAAAGAGGTCTCATACACTCACAGTATACTAATGAATCTCAAAGTAGGGACTCGATCAAAAAACTCTCTGTCACAAAGAAGTTCAAACAGTGTGCATGAAATACCATAGGCTGCCCTTATTTTCTATGCCTTAGTTTTTTGGACAGTTGGACTAAGATCACTATAGGACTTTCATCAACTTGTAATGTAGGACGGGTATGGTACATACGGATATGATGACTCAACCCTCCTTGACTCTACACTATTTTTGGCTTCATTTTCCAACCATTCTTCTTTTTATTTTCCTTTATTCTCCTTTATTTATTTCCAGATTTTGGGGGTGATTTCTTTTTATACTTTCAAAACACAACTCTTTTGTTCTTTTTCGACCCAGATTTGTTCTCTTTTTCTTGTACTAACTCCTTCTTCATACCCAAATCAATCTATGCACCCCTATAATAGCCACCCTCAACTTAGGCGATTTACCTGAGTTGAGGCACATAATGTCCAAAGATGAACCAGGGCCAAGACAGGTTCATTATAAATCAAAATGGGAAGGTGAATAGGCTACTGAAAGAAATAGTTCAAGTAAGGCTCAAAACTGGGTTCAAGGGCTATTCATTGCATATTTGGTCAGGCATTTAGGCTATAAGTGGAATTATTCAAAAATGGCCTATGATCCTTTCCTAAACACTATCCTATAACCTAGGCAAGACTAACCGGGCAAGTTCTGGATTGCACATACAGAGTGAACTAGGTAATGACCTCACACACACATAGCATGGGTTACACTATCAACTACTATCTAACCAGTTCATGCAATGCTAGCTACGGTTATTCTACCTATAATACTAATGCCATAACAAGATCCAACAGCTGTCACAAACTAACATACTACACACACCATTTAAAAACAAAAATTTCAAGAGGGGTATCCTTTAAACAATCAAAAAGCATCCTTATCATTCAAAATACGTTCAAAATTGGACTGCACTAAGGTTCCCTTATTTTTCTCCTAATTAAACATGAAAACAAATAACTAATATAAATAAACACCGAAACATGCCGATTCTACTATGATAGCACACTCGAGGGAAAAGAAACACCGCAACAAAAACCCCTAAGTGGTGGTACACCCCTACCCCCAACTAACAATGGTGCATTGCCCTCAGTGCACATCTATCAATATGGTAAGTAAAAGGAAGTGAAAACATACCTGGGGCATGCTAGGTACTGGAAGTTGGCCCGCCTATAGTGGGATCATTAGCATGCCCTCTGGGCTCTCTGCTACATGCAGCCAGTGAAGGAGGTTCTTAACTAGAGGATGCACCCCATGCCCTCTCCTCCTGAGCAGTCTACCTGGTATGGTACTCTACTCTAGAAGCCTTTACCGCTCTCCAAAACTCACCCTCGGACTCATCACCACTATCAATCTGATCGTCCGAACTACATGGTCTCTTTCCGCTATCAATAGGAGGCTCCTCGTTGGCAAACAAATCCACCTCGAACACTGGCCTCATCGGGGAGGGAACGGGCATAGGTGGAATAAAAGGAGTATTTCTAGGTACCAAAGCTCTAACCTCCTCTCTTAATGCAGCCACATTCTATGTCAAGCCTGTTAGATTAGGAATCTGTGTTGAACTCATTCGAGTGGCCATCCGGGCCTCAAAACTATCAATCCTCCCATGCAGCTCTCTCATAAACTTCTGTATAGCTACTGTCATATGGGCCTCCACTGTGGTCTATGTAGCCTCTACCGTGGTCCTAACCCATGGCTTAAGATGGGATGCCAACTTAGCAATCTGGGTCTCAGTATGGGCCTGCCTCTCAAACATTTGTGTTTATCTATCAATCAACTGTTGTAGGAAGTCCCTCAAAACTGAAACCATACCTGAAGAAGGCGGTGGTGCTGTAGTGCCGGGTACCTCATCGTCAATCGGGCATGTGCCCTCAGCAGGTATATGAACAGTATTAGGTATGCTCACCGGTACTGGAATAGGCATAGATGTACTAATCGGCTCATCTCTATCTCCAGGCCCTTCAAAAAGTGCTGCTCTTGATGACCCGAAAGGGTGAGACCTTTGCGGAAAGACTGGGTGTGCTGCTGCATCAACCCTATATCAGCAATGCGGGTCACCTCAATATGATGGTCTGCTGCAGGTGTCGTGAATGTACCAGCACTAACATATAAGCCATGAATTAGACAAGGGAAAAGGATGCTGGTGAAGTCACAAAAAACACGCTCATGTATCTCCCCAATGATGTAGCGGGCGAAGATAATATCATAACCTGCCAGAATGCTCACTACCAACACTGCCCAATCAAGTGTAAGTGAATTATCAGCATTAGTTGGACTCAACCGGTGCCTGACAATCGACCACTAAAATCGTCCAGCAAAGTGAAGTGAGGATTTCTTAATATCCAACTTCCCAACAACCCAACTAGCATTAGCACCCTCCTCTACTATATAACCTGTAATCCATTGTAGTAACTCCAAACGCTGATCGACGTCTCTCATTTTAGCCCTATTCATAGAGTCTCAATATGATGATCAAATTCTACAGTGCTATTTGGAAATAGACGTTCATCACCAAACAAAAACCTGTGGATCGTTTGCTCAGAGATGTCTACTCTGGTCTCCCAAACCAAAGTGTGAGTCAATGGTGGTTGGTATCTATACCGCTGCTCATTGGGTGTGATCAATGCAATAGAAACAACATAAGAAGTATAAAACACACCGACCAACTCTGAGCTATAGTGCCAAGGAGGCTTTGTCATACACAAGAACCCATAATGGTCAAATGCAACCTTAATCTCAGGCAGTGCTCTCAATTTATCTAGCTGATATCGGGGCTCTTCAGAGATACTCCTTCTACACATGCCCCGCTCAGTAATCTCGGCATCTCTATCATAAATGTCCATATGCCTTGAGCACACCATATTTTGTTTTCCCTACTAACTGCAATGACGGCTCGTTGTGCAGCCACCTATCTCTGTGAGGACGTCGTAGAGTGTTGACCACCAGTGCCAGACATAGATGTTGTCGCATCAGCCGCATAATCATTCGGATAATCATCATTGTCCCCAGAGGCAAAACCATCAACATCGGCATCATCCATATCCTCTGCATTCTCCTCAGAGCCAGACACATCAATCTCCCATTCTTTACCGATTGCAGTATCTTTCGTCCCCTCATCAAACTGAGGGATGGAATCCAAAAACTGAGTAGGGGTAATCGATTACGGGAGCTGTGAAGTACGTTGTTGGGTAGCCCGGGCAACAACTTGTGCCTGCATTTGTAGCATTGTTATATGAGGCACCAGTGTAGTATCATTGGGAGCAAGCTCGTATGCCTCTTCAGAACCACTTTTATAGGACATTGAAGGTTTATTACGCAATCTAGTTGTAAATTCAGGATTATTGGTACGGATTCGCAAGGAAGAACCCATGTCTCCACGTTTGGGGTTTGCGTTGGGTAGTATGGGGTCGGGTTTTGGGTCGGGTAGGTCGGGTTTGGATCGGGTGGGGTCAATTTTGGGTCGGGTAGGTCGGATTTAGGTCGAGATTATCAGATTCTAGACTGGGTGGGTTAGATTTTGGGGTTTTGATATTTAGGGTTCAAGAATTTTGGATTTGGTATGTTGAACTTGATGGATTTGGACTATATTTGTGGGACTTGTGATGAATCTTGTCAACTAGGGTTTATGTTAGGATTTGGATTTGAGAAGGTAAGGTTTTGAGTTGAAATTGGGTTGGATTTGGTAGGTCGATATATATCTATATAGGTAGGGTCAAGTCGGGTCGGGTCTAGTCGGGTCGGGTCAGATTCAAGTCTCGGGTAATTTTTAGTTTCTGATTTCCATGGCACCACCCACGTGGCGTGGGTTCACCTACGTCACGTGGGTACCCTATCGTGGATGAGGTTTTGAAAGTGTCAAAAATTTCTCTGAGTGTCACGACACTACCCACGTGACGTGAGTTGACCTACGTCACGTGGGTCATTGGCGTAGGTCAAGTTCAGCAACTCTAAAAATTTCTCTGAGTCTCACGGCACTACCCACATGACGTGGGTTGTCCTACAACACGTAACTCAGTATCATGAGTTGTACTGAACATATTTCATTCAATTTTGTAAATTTTGGCTATCTTATCTTCCAATGCTCAGATCACACCCAATATGACCTTGGGTTGCCTCCCAAGTAGCGCTTGGTTTAATGTCACGACACGACATGGCTACTTGGATAGTCAGACTTCACCAAAAAGCCCATGGGTTGCCTCCCATGAAGCGCCTGATTTAACATTGCAGCACGACATGGCTATCTTGACTACTCAGACTTCATCAAGACTAAGCTCTTCACTTCTTTTCACTTCTTCTGCAGTTCCCAAATAAAGCTTCACACGTTGACCGTTAACCTTAAAAAGGACATCATTATCATCTCTTAGCTCAATTTCCCCGTGCGGGAATGCTCTTACAACAGTGAATGGTCCAGACTATTTGGACCATAGTTTACCTGAGAAAAAGGCAAAGCCTAGAGTTATAGAGCAACACTGAATCTCTCGAGTGAAATTCTTGTCGTTCAAGTTTTTGGTCATGATATAGTTTCATCTTTTCTTTATAAAGTGTTGAATTTTCATATGCCCTAATACAAAATTCATCCATCTCATTCATCTGATCTAACCTCAATTTATTCGCGTCACTCCATTCCAGATCCAAACTTTTTAATGCCCATAATGCTTTATGTTCAAGTTCGATCGGAAAATGGCATGATTTACCGAAAACCAGCTGATATAGAGATGCACCAATAGGTGTATTGAATGTAGTTCGATATGCACACAAAGCATCATCCAATCTTCTTGCCCAATCCGTTCTATTGGTGTTTGCCATTTTTGCCAAAATTGACTTAATCTCACGATTTGACACTTCAACTTGTACGCTTTTCTGAGGGTGGTAAGGTATGGCCACCTTATGTTTGACACCATATTTTTCAAGCAGGGATTTGAATAGCCGATTACAGAAGTGGGATCCTCCATCACTAATGATTACTCATGGTGTCCCATATCGTGAAAATATGTTCTTTTTCAAGAATGCCGTGAAACTTCTTCCTTCATTATTTGGAAGCACAATTGCCTCCACCCACTTAGAAACATAGTCGACAGCTACCAAAATGTATTTCATCCCATGTGAGCTTATAAAAGGGCCCATAAAATCAATTCCCCATACATCAAACAATTCGAGCTCAAGGATAGGTGTCATAGGAAGTTCGTGTCTGCGTGAGATATTTCCTTGCCTTTGACATTGGTCACAAGCCCGAGCATAATCATGAGCGTCTTTATAGATGGTGGGACAATAATACCCATATTGTAAGACCTTATGAGTAGTCCGCGCACCTCCATGATGACCCCCAACTCGAGATGAATGACATGCTTCCAAAATACTCATCATCTCGACCTATAGAATACATCTTCAAATCATACCGTCAGTACACACCCTAAAAAAATAAGGTTCATCCCAAAATAACTTTCTCCCCTCATGTATGAATCTCTTTCTCTACTGATACGTCATGTCTTTCGGGACTAGGTCACTTGCAAAAAAGTTGGTAAAATCTGCAAACCAAGAGACTAAGTCTAGCGATGCTGCCAGCACTTGCTCATCTAGAAAAGTATCATCAATATCAATATCATCCCTTAATTTAAGCATGGCCTCCTCCTCAAGGTGTGATAGATGTTTCGCGACCTGATTCTCCATTCCCTTACAATCCTTGACTTCAAAATCAAATTCTTGCAGTAGAAGCACCCACCGAATCAATCTTGGCTTAGCATCCTTCTTTGACATAAGATACCGAAGTGTTGCATGGTCTGTATGCACAATCACCTTCATAACAATCAAGTAAGATCGAAATTTCTCAAAAGCAAAGACCACTACCAACAATTCCTGTTCAGTCACAGTGTAATTCTTTTGAGTTGGATTAAGTACTTTACTAGCATCGTAAATCGAATGTTAAATCTTCTCACATAACCTCAAAAGGCATCGTCCAATCTAGTGAAACAATGATAGGGGCTGAAATCAACTTCTCTTTCAGACACTCAAATGCTTTTAGATATGCCTCATCGAACACGAACTTAATCTCCTTCTCTAAATGCTTGCATAACGGGTTAGCAATTTTCGAGAAGTCTTTGATGAATCTTCTATAAAATCCTGCATATCGCAAGAAACTTCAAATTCCTTTCATGGAGATAGGTGGAGGTAACTTTTCAATCACCTCAATCTTTGCCTTATCAACCTCAATACATTTCTTTGAGATTTAATGCCCCAATACGATACCCTCATTTACCATAAAATGGTATTTTCCCCAATTTAGCACTAAGTTGCAATCCTCGCATCTTTGCAGCGCTTTAGCAAGGTGTTCCAAACAATCATCAAATGAGTCTCCCAACACAGAAAAATCATCCATAAAAACCTCAATAGTGTCTTCCACCATGTCATAGAAAATAAACATCATGCAACGTTGGAAAGTGACCGGTGCATTACATAAACCGAAGGGCATCCTTTTAAATGTGAATGTCCCATATGGACAAGTGAAAGTGGTCTTCTCTTGGTCTTCGGGAGCAATGAAAATCTGATTATTCCCGAATAGCCATCTAGAAAACAATACCATCCTCTACCAGCAAGACGGTCTAACATTTGATCCATGAAGGGCATAGGAAAATGATCTTTTTCTGTCCAAGAATTTAGCTTTCGATAATCCATGCAAACTCTCCATCCAGTAACCGTCCTCATTGGGATTAACTCATTCTTGGCGTTTGGAACCACAATGATTCCTCCCTTCTTTGGTACACATTGAACTAGGCTCACCTACTTGCTATCAGCAATGGGGTAAACCACACCTGCATCTAACCACTTGATGATCACTTTCTTCACAACCTCTTGCATTGGTGGGTTTGGACGACGTTGGTCCTCAATGCTCGGTATGCACTCATGATCAAGTTGAATTTTGTGAGTGCAAAGACTGGGTGGAATCCCTATAATATCAGTAATGGACCAAACAATGGCCCTCTTAAATCTTCTCAATACAGAAACCAGAGCCTCTACTTTCCACTCCACCAATTTAGAAGAAATAATCACAGGCAAGATATTATTGTCTCCAAAAAAATGTGTAGCGAAGGTGAGTCGAAAGAGCCTTGAGCTCCAAACCTGGAGGCCCCTCAATAGAAGGATGATCTAGTGGGGTCACCCTATTCTTCAAATCGAGATCAATTTTCTTTGGAGCATAAGTGTATGATTCCTTACCAGTGAGTGCACCAACCATCTCATCGTATTCCTTAATACCAGCGCTATCAAAATTCATAATCACGGTCGCAAGATCTTCTACCCCCAACCTTTCTTCAAGAGACACAACAATATCACTATCCTCAACCGCATCTATTACCAAAATCACCCGTATATCTTTCGGTTGCTTCATGGAACGACAACTATTGAAAGTGACTTGTTCATCATTTAACCTGAATTTTATCTGCCCTATTTTCATATCAACCAATGCATGACCAGTGGCAAGTAATGGTCTTCCCAATATAATGGGAACCTCAAAATGAACTTCACAATCTAGGAACACGAAGTCAGCCAGAAATATAAAAGATGCAACTTTTACCAAAACATCATACAAAATTCCCACCGGTTTTTTCACAGTCCTATCTGCCATGAGAAGTCTCATAGAGGTTGGTTTTGGTGCTCCCAAACCCAACTTCTTGAAAATGGCTAACGACATTAAGTTAATGATAGAACCCAAATCACAAAGTGCTTTAGCAAAGTTGCAAGACCCAATAGTACAAGGAATTGTGAAAACTCCTAGGTCCTCCTTCTTTTCAACTAGGGAATGCGAAGAAACTGCGCAACACTGATGTAAGTTATCTTCCAGCTCAAAACAAAGAGTTCTCTTTTTTGTCACCAAGACTTTCATGAACTTCGCATAACCTGGCATCTGCTCCAATGCCTCAACAAGAGGGATGTTTACCGACAACTCTTTCAATATTGTAATAAACTTTTGATATTTGCCTTTCTCAACCTTCTTTTTCAACCTTTGATGAAAGGGATGAGGAGGTCGTGGGATGGTTTTCAGCATTTGCAGGACCTCCTTTTCCTGCCTCTTTTTAGATTTCGCCTTTTTGCTAGCATCATGAGGATTTGGAATTGTTTTGACCTTTGAATTATTTGGATCTATCTCAGTTTCTACATCAACTATTATCGGCTCATTGGTCTTACTACTATCCACAAGTATAGGTGGATCTGTTGTGCATTTCCCTCTTCTAGTAATAATGGCCAGACAATGACTATCATTCTTCAAATTCTGGACGGTGTTGCTTAGAAGGGTACCTGGCTGACGTTGGTTCAATGCCACCAATATCTTCTCGAATTGTTGCTCCAACTGTTTAATAGCGGTCGAATGGGATTCTACTTTCTGACTTATTCCTGAGATGTCTGACCTAATCTCCTTCAGGCAATGTTCTTGACTCTCTGACCCTTTCACTAGTTTATTGAGAAGGTCTTCCATTCTTGAATTTTCAGAGTCAGCATCATGGTTTCCTGGTAGAACATATACGCCACTCTTCTCTTTATAATCATCCTTCCATCTCCAATCACCGTCACGATCTCGTTCTCTATCTCTATATCCCGACTTATTGTAATTATTTCTATAGTAGTTCTGACCTTGATTCCCTTGCCTCGAGTTCCAAGAGTCTTGATTAGACCCTTGACCCTTGGGTCGAAAACCCTTCACTTCTCGATCTAGGTACTTATCCTCCTCATCAGATTCACTATCATTATGCCTAGGTGTTTTACCTTGTGCACCTATGGTATGCACCTTCTCTGCATCTTTAGCCGCAATCTGTTTAGCTAATAAACCAATTTCTGTCCTCAGCTGTGCGACCTCTTGAGCTACAAATTCGTCCAAAGCCCGTTGTGCTGCTGAGGCTCCAATAGCATATGTGCCAGTAGGCAATTCTGCCTCCCGAGTATGCCATCCTCGGTTTGTCTTGGTGATATGATCTAATATCTCCTAAGTTTGTTCCCATCTCAGATTTATGAATTCTCCACCAGTGATAGTATCTGCTACAACCTTCGTATTGGCATTTAAAGCCTTGTACAAGATTTCAAGTAAATTCCTACCACTCATCCTATGATTTGGCACATTCTGCAGCTTCTGCTTGAACCTTAGCCATGTCTCGTAAAGTGCTTCAGAATGTAATTATCTGAAGTTGTAAATTTCATCCTTCAACTGTAGCATCTTGGAAGGTGGAAAAATCTTTCCAAAAATTGATTTCTTAACTCTTGCCAAGTAGTGATGGAACCTCGTGGTAATTCTGCCAACCACAAAGTTGCTTCTCCTGTTAGAGAGAATGAAAAGAATCTCAACCGAATAGCCTCTTGGTTAAATCTAGGCAAATTATATGAGGTGCAGACCCCCATAAAATTTATCACGTGAATGTTTGGATAATCAGAAGGAAGACCGGCGAACACACCCTTCAAGTTTAGCAGGTGAATCATGGCACTTGTAATGTCAAACTTAGTGCCCTGAGGTAACTCTGGTGGAATAATTGCACCAGTATCAACCGGCTCGAAATAAGCCACATCCTCTTCTTCTGGATCATCATAAACTGGCACATATTGTCTTTGAGGCGGTTGTTGCACCCTCAGTCTTCTTTGCCTTTCTTCAGCATCAGCCAGACGTAATGCTGCCTTTTGCATTGCTCGATTATCTCTATCTGCTTGCCTAAGAGTATCTTGTCTAGCTTGATCTTCCTATGTTAATCGAGTGGTAATTTACTCCATTGTTTTATGACCAATGGGATAATCATGAATATCTCCCGTGGCTACGGGATCCTGAAATCCGTCGATATTTACCATTCTTCTATTTGCTCTAAGTGTTCATTCTATTTCAGTATCAAGTGGAATCAGGAGATTTCCTTGATTCCTAGTGTTGGGCATACACCGGTGTGTGCCCTTTTAAAAATATAAGAAAATAAAACCAATCAACTCCAACAAGCAAAATACTAAACTCTGTAACCGTATTCCCCAGCAATGGCGCCAAAATTTGATGTCGCCCAAAACATAACTCCAAAAAAGTATAACATGGTCGCTGTATCAAATATATAATCCAACTAGGTTGGGGTTGATCCCACAGGGAATAGGTCGAAACTATATAGAATGTTAGTCTGAGTGACTGGTGAGTAAGTAAAACTAGGGGATTTTTGTGAATAAATATTAACAGTAACAATTTCTGAATATAGAATTTGTAGACAATATGAGAAATACACTAGGACTGTGATTCCCAATGATACCTTAACTCCACTAGTTACTTGTGCCGGCAAAACTATCCCGCTATGTTGCATGTAAAATCTGACAAGATATGTTTATCTAAACGTCTCTCGGCCTTGGTTAGACGAATTTCACTCTTCTCCTCTCGGTCTCCGAGTGTCGCACTACTAACCCTTGTCGTGGATCTCAGATAACTATCCCTGTTACGGCTCAAGTTATTAGATGAAGGTTGATAGCTTCAAATCTCCATTGTTATTCCCTTTTCCCAATATCTACCTCTCTCTCGAGCAAGTCTAGAATACAGGCGAGTTTCTAACATTTGCGACCGCTAGAAGATCAATTATAATGAAGGTAATAGCAATACATGGATTCACAACGGTTCAGATTTTCTTTGCACTAAACTGGTTTTGTTAATTCCTCATGGTTCCCAAAACCCTAGTTAATGAGTTTAGCTACTCATGATTGCAAGAACACAATAAGCATTCAAAGATGAAAACATAATTGTAAATTCACAATAAAGAAGAAACTCTGAAATCTCAATTATGAATAAAACCCTGGTATTGATGTTCCAAGATAAAAAAATCCAACAATGTGTTTATGAGCTCAAAATAATGAAAAACTATCTCAAAACAATGTAATGACTAACTCCTGAAAATATGACAACAAAGGGGTATTTATAGATACAAGACGAATCCTATCCTAATCAAAACAGGAAAATAGAGTCGGCAACCTTCCATGGTATTGTGACTTGGTGTCATGGAATCATGTCATGTCACGTGGGTCCAGTCGTGGAAATCAAACACATTGAACATTATCTAAAGTTGACTAACGGCAGCCACTCACGTCACATGAGTCCTGTTGTGAGTCACCTTTCTGGTACAAATCCTGGTTCTTTCGTCTTCAGATACTTCTTTCTCGGGCGTGATTCTTTCTTTTGTCCATTTTACCTCCAAAACCTATTCTCCTGCAATATAGAACAAAAAACATGCCATACCAACCAAACACACCCAAGTTATTGCATATTTTCATTGTTTTAAGCATCAAAAGTGTCATGAAACCATGACACATCAGTTAGTATTACTACATGTAAATATTCTTAGAGTAGAATGTAGACAAATAACTTAGTGATCCTGAATAACTGCAATTGGATGCCTCTTTTAGAGCTTGAATCTTATTTAGTGGACTTTATTATGATGATCCGGGCTTAGTAACCTTTAGAGGATAATTATGTTATTATTGTTAGTGATGGAATAATCATGTTTTAGAGAATACGTAGAGTATAAATGGACATGTAATAGTGGATGAGACTTATCATATGGGACAAGCTTGGTTTGGGTAGTTTTAGGATATATTGTTATTGGGATTGTTTCGTATTATCGTGTGCTTGAGTGGAGGCTTATGTACATGTTATTACTGATTTGAAGAGTATATATTGTGGTGATGCCCAAGTGGCGGCTTGAGCTGATATTGTTGGCTATGGTTGTGCATTTAATTGCCATAATTATTATTGTGTCGCTGAGTAAGGGATTGACCTGTTATCATAGACCATGATAGTGCATTAAATTACCTTTATTATAATGATGATACTTGAATGAGTGACTTTAAATGATATTATTGATGTCATCCATTACTATTATACCTGTGGTGCCCTACAGTGGCTTATATCATGGAACATTGTCATATGGAGTTGATTCTGAGCTCACGTATACTTGTATTCAATTGATTCATATCTTTATACTAATTTGGTTGTGAGCATTATATCCTCATATCATTCATACATGTTCATGAGATTGATACCACTGAGATTTTTTTCATTTGAAAGAAAATGATATTTTTATAATTCCCTTTGCCGAGATCATTTATCGACAAGTTTGACTGAGATATTTTATGATATATTGTGGTAACCTTGATCCATAAATATTAGTTGGAGAGGCGGATTGAGATTATGGAAAGTATATGAGTTGCAAACCCTCCATGGGTCCTATTTTGAGAGAAGCGAGGCTCGGTAAGTGTATACAGAAAGTTATGCAATAACTTTCAAATATTCATCATCATTCCATCATCATCACGACATTTCATTTCATCATTTACATTACATTGACATTTCTTGGTAAGGTTTGGTATTGTGTTAGTATTTACTCTTCTACTGTATTACCGTTATAGAATTTTATTTGTGATATTGTGTTTGAGCATTCATTCCACTTCATTACGTTACCTTATGTCATTTTATATTGGTTGGGAGGTTGAGGTATTATGCGACGTAGGGTATGGCTGTGGCTTGATCGGAGAGATAGTTGTGTAGCACCTTTTGGTAGCCTATTATACACTTTTATATATACACTCTCCCTATTTTACCCCATAACAATGGTTGATTATAATTGATTAAGCCTGATATATGTGTTAATGAGTCACCTTCATAAACAACTTCCCTTAATTATTGATCATAAGAATGACTAGTGTTGACTCATCTAAATTGAAGTGTCTACCCCATTTATGGTTAGTCTATTGACCGTTGTGTTGGGTTACCCTAATAGGATAAAGTGATGTATATACTGCTTATAGATGATTGGTAAACCTTGGGTAGTTGGGGTGGTGGGTCTCCCCATTGCTTTAGATTAGGGTTGATAATCGATGATGCTTACTGAGTACACATAGTTTCATAGTCACCCTACTTTTCTTTCTTTTTTCTTATTTTTTGCACCCCATATGGGTATTGGATCGAGTAGTAGCTTGTAGATTATTTTCATCCAGTACTGACATTGCAGAGATCGAGGTGGTGGCTGGCAGACTCTACACTCACTTGGATCTCTCCTCTTTTTATCTTATGCTTTTCATCACATTTAAGATACTTTAGACGATTATTATTACTCTTAATATGTACTATAGACTTGTACTAGTGACAACTAGATCTGGGATATATCTTTGAGACTTGTGTCTTATATTTATATTTGAGATTACTTCTATTCTACTGCTTTCTCTTTTGATTTCCTTATATTCGTGTTCTTTGGGTTGGATTAGGCTTACTTATCTAGAGGGTGTGACAAGTCTCATCACGTGCCTAATTTGGGACATGAAAAATTTTTATCAGAGCCCTAGGTTCATTGGTTTCATCAGTACAAGCAAAGCTTAGTAGTGTTTTATGGATCAGTGTGGAAACGTCTGTTATCTATCTTTGAGAGACTATATGACTTTAGAAGAAATCCATTTCTTCATTCTGTTTCATTCGTTCATAGCTTTGTATTACTTAAAATCTCTTATTCACTCTCTCACAGATAGTGAGCACGCGTTCTTCTTAATCAGAGATTCAAATCTCGTGTCTTTGGTACGTGGTAGAAGCAGAGTGCGAGGAAGTAGTCAGATTGGGATGTCCAGACTAGCTAGAGGTCAGGTTAGAGTTGCCTCTTTAGGTTATAGGGTTGCTAGTGGTGATAGGTCTAGTGAGCTATAGGGGTTGAGGCCAGTGCAGACAACACCTGTAACCATACCTATGCTTGAGGATTGTTTGGTTCGAGTGTTGGGTTTTCTTTGGAGGGTGGCTCCTATATTGGTTCAGCATGCTACTTTGAGGCTTCATACTCTAAATACACATGTGACTACTGCGGGTTCTCCTAGTGTTGATGAGATATTATCGGGGATTGCTCCACATCCAGTGACTTTACCCTTCATTTCTATAGAAGGTCTGATTAGGTATGTAGAGTTTATGAGAAAAGGTCCACCTCATTTCGATAGAGATACTAGGTTTGATGCTTACATGTTCTAGCTTGGTTACCGTGAGAGGTTGTACAGGGTTGGGTTTGGTGGGCTCTAATGGAGTAGAATTCACTTTTTTTTAGTTTTTTAGGCCAGCTATACAGTGGTGGAGGACCTTTGTAGAGGGTAGACCAGTTGGATCACCTACTCTTTTGTGGGATCAGTTTGCTCGAGTGTTTCTAAGGGAGTTTATATGGAGATATGAGATACTTACAAGAAAGAGGGCCTAAAGATTTGATGATCATAGCGATATGCATGATGGAGGTCAGTATTTTCATGGTTATGCTTGGAGAGGGTTAGATCAGGGTGGTCCTTTGGGTTTTTCAGGCCTAGTTCAGTGGGCTCCGATTTTTTTGGGTTTTTTCTTATGTGGAGATATTGGGCACTATAGGAAGGATTGCTCACAGCTTAGACAGAGAGATGCTTCATTAGTTGCCTCGAGAGATGACAGGTTTTTGTATCAGGTTCCATATGATGGACACAAGGTAAGAGTTTCTAGTACAGTATCCACAGGTATGATTTCAGTCCGTCTTTGATCTATCTTTATAGTATTTGACTGTTTCCTTCATTCAGCTATGTGTTTATTTATTCGGTATTGAGTCCTGATATGATTCATAGAATTTTGTTGGGTCTACTGATGTTTCTACCCCGTAGATGGTTCCTTAGTGGTGGATCGGGTATGTAGATCCTATGTTATGACTCACTTAGAGTATATTGCCAGATTAGAATTAATTTTTATGGGTATTGTGGATTTTGGTACATTTTGGATTTGATCTTTTCGAATGGTTATGTTGTGGAATAGTGGTGGATCGATTGGGGTTTCGGCATTTTGGATTTTAGTATGTCTATAGGTACTTATCAGTGGTAGGCCTTGTGATATCTTGGACTTGTGATGTGATTGGTTTGAAAAGATTGCAAGTGAAGGATCTTAGTTGGATAATAGAAAATTTTTCAAGTGTTCTTACTTTATGATTTGTTACTCTCTTAGTGATTAGTTTTGCTTGCATGGAAAGACTTATGGGAGTTTTTCTTGTATGGAGAGACTTATGGGTATAGATGGTCAAATTTAAAGGACTTCAGCTTATAAGGGATCTTTGCTGTGATTCGAAAGGAGTTTCAAATAAAAAGAGAAATTTGGTAGTAGAGTTGCTCCTTAGTACCTAAGTGGCTTGGTGGAATATTCTTGCTCATAAGCTTTGATTAGAGTATGTGTTATTCTCCGTGGACTTTGTGTTAGGGAATGTTGAATGAGAATTGAGCGGGTTTAAGTTGTACCTTATTAGTCCACAACTCTTGTGTTAAAGAATATTGAATGGGAAGAAGGTTAAGGAAAAAGATAAGGATTCTTGTGCATAAGGAAATTTGTTATATTCAAATTTTAGCCATGGGCTTTAGATAGAAATTTGAAGTACTGATAGTGTGGTTCATCGATAGCTTATGCAGAGTTTAGCGATGATTTTCCCGAGTTTTGATTGGTGATTTAGGCGTCCGTTAGTGAGATATAGTGGATGTTGCACTTCTTCTATAGGTTGATTTTTCCCTTTTCTAACAGGTTTCTTATGAGTGTGGGATTGATAAGACTCTTTGTTCTACTAGATTATTGAGTACTTAATTTTATTTGATGGATTTTGGATATTTAGGGTTGCACGTGTTATTGTGATGAGTTTCTTGAGTATTCGGTGTCATTTAGAGATTTCATGTCTATGGTATATAGAGTTTTATGATGATTCTCGATTGCCTTAAGGATTCAGCATAAGAATTTGACTACGGAATGGTGATCTAGTGTGCTAAGTGTGACCTTTGAGGTTTTGTATGATTTTTATACCGAATTATAGTGTAGTAGCTTTAGCCTGAGGCTGTTGTGCGATTTTATTTGATAGTGATAGTATCGGCCTTAGGTAAGTTGATTTAGTGTTTTGGTGGGTAGTTATGTGATTTATGGGTTCCTTGGCTTTTGTGGGTCAAAGGAAGATTTTTTGTCTTATGGTTGCAGCTAGTGTCTTGTGGTGTCTTGATGAGGTTTAGGATAGACGAATATGTTCAGAACTTCTATTGTGTTCGACTCAGTTTCTGGGTATAGAAGAAGTTTGTTAATAAAGAAATTTTGGCTTCATTGAGAATTTGGCCTTAGATGTTAGTGTTTTCACCCGGTGAGTCCTTATGTGATAGATTTCTGGTTTTATAGTGAGGCTAGTAGTTCTATAGTTGTGACTCCACGTTGGAGCGCTTACTTGATATTTATCGAGGGTATTTGCCATCCTTTACCTGTTTTGGCATTTTCTTGCTTATATGTTTGAGGACGAACGTGAATCTTAGTGGTAGATACTGTAATGACCCTCATATTAATTCTTAGAATTTTTTCTGTTTTGACCATTTTGACCTTCCTCGTGGTTACTTTATCTCATTTACGAGTTATAGAGATGGGGGTATGATTCTCGATGCATCCAAAAGTATTTTAAATGAATTTGTGGTTTTGAACATCCTTAAAGGGGGTTAGTTTGTCTTTGGTCAACATTTAGTGATCTGAGCCTCTGATGATTCTAGTAGTTCCATTAGATTCGGAATGTCAATTTTGGATTAGTAGCGTGGTTAGTTTGGGTCTCGAGTCCTTGTTTTGCATTTTGACCTCTTAGACGAGAATCTAGTGAAAATAGCCAAAAGGGGGTCCCGGGGGTTAATTCTTTGAAAATGATCTCTTTTCAGAAATCTGTTAGTTCTATTGAGTCCATAACGTCGAAATTAGCCTAGTAGCATTATTGGTTTATTTCTGTGGGGTCCCAAACGAATCTCGAGGGTCTTTTCAGAGGATTTTTGAAACTTAGAATTGTTGTTTTTGATGCAGGTCACTCCTTCTTTGCATTTGCGACATCCTCTATCATGTTCGTGAATCATCGACATCCTTTCCTTTGCGTTCTCAATCCTCAGGTCCCGTTCATGAAGTCCCGGTGTCCATACCTTTGCGTTCTCAGTCAGAGGCTCGCGTTCACGAAGGGTTGAGGTGTCTCCTTTTTGCTTTCACAGACCTAGGCTCGCATTTGTTGAAGTCCAGGTCGGGGAAACTTCACGATCGCAACCAAGGGCCTGTGTTTGCAAAGGCCTTTAGACCTCGACAGTATATTAAGTCCATTTCGGCCCCAAATTGTATTTTCTCCATTTTTGGACTTCTACATCTCGGATTAAGGTGATTTCAAAGGGGATTTTGAGATTTCTTTCATGGGTAAGTTTGTAAATCTTAATTCCATCATTTCCCATTTATTTTATCTTTAAAACAACTTCAAATCCTTGATTTTAAATATGATTTTTGGGGGTTTTGCCGGTGAAGCTTTAAAAATAGTTTTTCTTTTATTTGAACCTTGTTTTAAACTCATTTTTGCATGTGTTTTCAATCGTAGACTTTTATGATTATGGAGAACATTATTTTAAAATAAAATATCAATTTTACCCTTGTGTTTTCAGAAATGATTTTCGAAGCAGATTTTGGACCCGCAACAAATATAGTCGATATGGGTATCGTTGGACTCCTTTTGGCTTGTAGATGTCATATTTGATTAGATTGGATATGTTTGGTGTTGATTCCAGGGAGTCGAGCTTCTAGTTGAGGCTTTGGATAGTGTTTGGGCCTGCAGATCTTCTTTCAAGGCAAGTTGAGATGTACCTTGACTTTCTCTGAAATGCTTATGTATTGTAAGATTGTTTACTTGTACTTTGTGAATCGCTTAGGATTGGGGGTCCCACTTATGTAAAATGGCGAGTATCTCCACGGGTATCAGAGTCTTTTGGTGGATTATAGTTAGATAGTAACCTTCCTTAGTTAGTATTACTACTTATAAATATCCTTAGAGTAAAATGTAGACAGATAACTTAGTGATCTTGAATAATTGGTATTGGATGCCTATTTTAGAGCTTAAATAACTGGTATTGGAGCTCGGTAGGCGTATACGGAAAGTTGTACAATAACTTTCAAATATCCATCATCATCGCATCATCATCACTACATTGCTTTGGCATTCCTTGGTATGGTTTGGTATTGTGTTAGTATTTACTCCTCTACTGTAATATCGTGATAGAACCTTGTTTGTGATATTGTGTTTGAGCATTCATTTCACTTCATTACATTACCTTATATCATCTTATATTGGTTGGGAGGTTCAGGTATTATGAGATGTGGGGTATGACTGTGGCTTGATTGGAGAGATAGTTGTGTAGCACCTTTTGGTAGCCTATAATACCCTATTACATATACACTCTCCCTATTTTACCCCATAGTACTGGTTGATTATAATTGATAAAGCCTGATATATGTGTTAATGAGTTTTCTTCATAAACAACTTCCCTTAATTATTGATCATCAGAATGACTAGTGTTGACTCATGTAGATTGAAGTGTCTACCCCATTTATTGTTAGTCTATTGACCATTGTGTTGGGTTACCCTGATAGGATAAAGTGATGTATATACTAGTCATAGATTATTGGAAAAGCTTGGGTAGTTAGGCTAGTGGTTCTCGCCATCGCTTTGGATTAGGGTCGGTTATTGACGATGCTTGCTGAGTACACGTAGTTTCATACTTACTGTTGACACCCAATTTTGGCTCTCTGTGTTTAAAATTAACGTCTTCAGGCTTTTTGTTCGTTAAAGAGCACAAAATCTCATTTTTTTACAAACTATTGATCACTATCCTTATTCTAGGATTTTTACCAATTTATTGTCATATTATCATTTTTCATGATTTATTGTTAATTATCCTTAATTTCGTAAATATTAGGATTTTTATTAATTATTGTCATTTTTATTCTTCACAGTCATTTACACATACACAATACAAGCAGTATAATTCTAATTCGGTAACATACAATACATTTTTTTATATATATATTTTATACTTACATTTTTAAAAGATAAAATAAAATATATACATTAGCTATATATTTAGACACAATTCGTACATAGCACATGCGGTTAGTTCACCGATATATCAAAATTCATAATGTGTAAATTATTCGAGAATAATATTACACAATGTATAATATCATCTTGCCTAATCATATTTCTTATTTTACTCCACTAAAAAAAGCGCATCCCTTAAATTTGGGAATTTTTCAATAACTATTTTTGACTCTAAATTTTTATACACACACATGTACAAAAAGAAGAAAAAGTAAGATTTTTTCTATATATTTCTTCTCCCTCTTTTTCTTTAGTAGGCCCCATTCTTTTTATCTTTTTGACTTTTTCCTTATCTACTCTCCCTAGTTTAAGGGATATGTTGGAAGAAAGAACATTTTATTGAGATTTTATGTCTTTTTAAATGGAACTCTTTTTTTTTTTTACTCTTGGGAAAGGGTAACAAGTCATCTCCCTCATCTCCCTTTTCTCTCCCTTCTTCCTCATCAACAAATGAAGTATTGAAGTCATCATATTGGTTTGCCGCTATGCAAGATGAGATAAATGCTATACACAGTAACAAAACCTGGATACTAGTACCTAAACATGCAGGTATGAACTTAGTTGGTTCCAAATGGGTGTTTAAGACTAAACTGTAGGGAAAAAGCGTAGTTGATAGGTACAAAGCAAGGCTTATTGCTAAGGGTTTCTCTCAACTTGAAGGTATAGACTTTGAAGAAACATTCAGTCTTATGTTAAGGCTACAACCATTAGAGTGGTTCATCAGTAGTTGTTGCTTTACAATGGAATATCAAACAACTTGATATCAAAATTGCATTTCTACATAGCCACTTGCAGGAAGAAGTATACATGAGTCAACCTCCAGGATTCATTGACCCCAGATATCAAACTTATATCTATTTTTTAAAGAAGACATTATATGGTCTTAATCGATACACATACGTATAGAATCATCCTTCTTATTCACAAACAGAACTGGAGAACCCCCAAGGCAATACACTAGGTCTGATGAAATCTTTACTCGAAAGATCCTGAAGCTGAACATTCATCTCCTTTGCTCGGCAGGAGCCATATGGTAAGGTGCCATAGAAATAGGTCAGGTGTACGGCTCGAGGTTGATAGAAAACTCTATATCACACTGAGGAGGAAGGCCAGGTAGGTCGATAGGAAAAACATCCAACAACTCATGGACTATAGGAATGGAGTCAAACGAAGGACTCTTAGCACTGATATCATGATCATAAGCTAAATAGGCCATATGACCCCTCGATACCAGTCTCCTACCCCAAATATAAGAACCCCACCACACAACTGCGGGTATGTTAGGCATGGCTAAGGTAATGGTCTTGGCAAAGTAATCCAAGATCGGATGATAGGGGAATAACCAGTCCATGCCCAGAATCATATCGAAATCAACCATCTTTAGCTCAATAAGTTCAGCCTGAGTACCATACTCCCGTACGGTCATAGTACACGATCTATAAGCCTGATCCACTACTAAAGAACACCCACAGGAGTAGCTACACATAAAGGCACAGATAACAGCTCCCAAGACAACCCCAACCGCTTTGCATAATAAGCCGAAACATATGATATATGGAGCCTGAATCAAATAAAGCAGAAGCTGGCTGATGGCATACTGAAATCATACCTATAATCAGGAATAGTATACGAATGATCTCGTCCACCTCAGGACTAGGTGCCTACCCGGCCACCTATTTGACTTGCCAGTGGACCTCCTCTAGAACCCTGGGGACCACCACTGCTACCCTACACACTATCCTAAACTGGAGGCACTAATCTAATCGGTAAAATACTTTGCACAGCAACCTCAACCATCCTACGGTGGGGACACTCTCTGGTGAAGTGACCAATAACCCCGTACTCATAACATGCCCCGAGCATTCTAACCTGACGAGAAGGTCTGGATGACCCAAAATGACCACCTCGTCCTAATAACACTGACTAAGCACCCCTCGATGGCTAAATACTGTTGTGACCATTGGAACCACTATAACTAGGCTGAACCCCATCTAAAATCTATAGCGTTTCCTAAACGGGCCTACTTGACTGACCTTGGTGCTGATAAGACTGATACTGGGGGTACCTACCCTGAAAACCTCTACTCCTATATTGAGCACCACTCCGGCTCCCACTATAATCACCCTAATAATGGGGTCTCTTGTTGCTGCCTCCTTGGGCCTCACAATCCATCTTCTCTATAGTGTAGTCATGATCAGTAATGTTAGTAAAAGACCTCCCTAAATTCATCAAAATCTGAGTAGCCCTGCAGAGCGATGGTCTCAAATGAAGTCACCAAACTCTGAGTAGCCCTGCGGAGCAATAGTCTCAACCCTTTGACAAAACACTGAATCCTCTCATACTCTATAGGCAGAAGCATAGTGGCATGCCAGGCTAGCTCATGAAACCTTGCCTCATACTCGGCCAAAGTCACAGTACCCTTCCTCAACCCAGTAAACTCATCCCTCAGGCGCTCGCGCATGCTACGAGGTATGTACTTCTTTAAGAAAGCCTCGGAGAACTGAGTCCAACTCATATGAGGAGATTGAAATGGCCTGGAATCAAGATAACCTCTCCACCACTGTCTCGCTGCTCTGTCAAGCTGATATGTCGTATAATCCACTCCGTATGACTCAACCAACCCTAAATTACTTAGCCTCTCCTTACAACTAGTAAGGAACTTATAAGCATCCTCTCTCGGGCCCTCGACAAACCTGGGTAGAGTCAATCCCAAAAAAATGGCCCAGCACCTTCTGCTCCTCAGAAGTCATGGCTAGTTATGCTGTTGCTGGTTGTGGAACTACCAACGCTAGTGGAATCTCTTCTTTTGGAGCCACAGCGGTAGACTGCGCTCCCATACCAAGTCCACCCTGAGCTGCCCCCTAAGCGAATGTTTGTGCCCTATCCATCAGTAGGCCACCAACCAAACCCAAAAGTTAAACCAATGTATCATAGAGAACCAAAAAAGATATAAATCCAGGTGGTGCCTGAGATGCCCCCAGGCCCACCGGCTGTTGTAGCAGATCCTCTGACGCTAACTCAGGAGCATACTCTGGCTCTAAATCAATGTCTGGTTCAGGTGAAGGAGCCCTGGCCCGACCTCAAGCTGGGGATGCAGCTCTGGCCTGACCTTGACCCCGAGGTCAACCTCTGCCTCTAACTTGCAATTTAGCAGCAGGCTCGGGGTCCCCTTCCGCGGCCACCATTCCCCACATCTTAGCAATCTGTGAAAGAGTGAAACAAATGAGAATCTAAAACCCAATACTGATACAACACACAAAAATGAACCAAAAAGATGAAATTTTCCTAAGAATGCTCTATAGCATCCCGAAGATAGGATATAGATGTCTCTGTATCGATTCGCGGAACTCTACTAAACACTGAATCTTGTACCAATGATATTGGTAAACCTATGCTCTGATACTAATCTATCATGACCCGATCAGGTAATGATGGCACCTACTTTAATCCACCAGTAGGTAAGCCAAGCCATAGCCCAAAACGACAAGTAACTGGCTAACGGGTGGAAGAAAAAAGTAAATGAGAATGAAATCAACAACAATAAATAAAAAGCGGAAGCAAAAGAGATATACATATACAACATACTGAATAAGAGATGGAAGAGGACAAAATATACTAAAGAATCCCTCTCAAGACCTGGTAAGGTAGGTACAAGAGCCACTATAACAAAAAAAAAAAGAGTACTAGATAGTATCCAGAATATATATATATATATACACACACACACACATAGTAGTCTCGGAATATACAAAAGACTATCATTGAAATATAAGGAGGAGGATCAGCTTCGGACTCTAGAAAGCTCACCCTGTCTCCGAATCAGTAGTAAAGCCTAAGGATAACGTTAGTGTTGGTGACTCGTACTCAGATCTGTATCAGGAAAAAGATGCAAAAGTTCAGTATGAGTACAAAAAATTGGGTGTTCAGTAGGCATCATCGGCCGACTGAGCTCAAATACAGTAAAATTCTAAATAAAATGCAAGAATATAAGTTAAAGTCAACAGTGTGGGACATATATGGAAATAATAGGCTATACTAGACAAGTGAGATAAATAAGGAGTAAGTAACTCGAGAATGAAAGTAAAAGCCTAGCTATAACGTAACTGGGCCCCTATAAGCCCAGAAGGCACACACAAGAAAAAAAATAACCCAACCGAGCCCTCATAAGCACAGTGGGTACAGACAATAAAACAATCAAAGTAAGAACTATAAATAACAGTAATGAACTTAAAATAATCCAAGACAGGTGATATGCGTGTTGTATACTCACCTCCCAGCTGTAACTATAAACCTTGCCAGTTTCCAACAAATTTGCAATCTCAGATCCATGACGATAAGGATGCACCAGACTTAAATCGAAACCACTAGATAATAACAATAGGCCAGGTACCAGACTCGAATCTAGAATAGTGGATAGTAACAAGAGGCCAGATGCCATACTCGAACTGGAACTCATAAATAGTGAACCATAACCATAAACCGATGACAGACTTGAACTAGAAATGATAAATAGTAAGCCATAATCACAATAGATGTCGGACTCGAACCAGAACTCATAATGATATCAGTAAAGCATATGCCAAACTCGAACCAAACTGATATATAATGATGATACGGTAATCGCCGGACTCGAATTGGAACTCAATAAGCATGAAATAACTAGCGGTAATCCAAGGGTTTAGACTATCTCCAATCCATTTTATTCATAAAATTCAATATCAAGTGGTCAAGTATGCTAAGGCCAGGCGGGTCCCAACTACTAGGTCAAAGAGATGTGGTTAAAGATTAGCTACTACCCTACTCGGGGTTAATGAAGCTAAATAAGCTCGCAATCAAGTTTAAGTCAACCCAGACCTATGTTAATAGCCTAACAAAGTAGTCATAAGCTTATCTAAGCCTAAAGGTAATCCATTCGAAGCATTTTATCTAAAAAGGGCAGTGGGGCCCACTACTGGACCCCAAAAACCCAACCTAAATCAAGCACCTATCCAAACCTAGGCTAAGGTTTCTCAATCCCATCCCACGACACTAAGAGGGCTAAGTGTAGTCCTAAAGGAGGATGATATACTAACCTAATGGAAAAAGGACTCGAATACTGCTAGAAAGGGGCCTTAACCTGCTAAAATAAGGTGATAAATGCTAAAAAGAACAATCGAGTCGTAAATACCACCCATACCTAGCACAATAATATACTAATACTGTAAATAAGCATAGTCTAGGAAAAAGGTAAGCCTATCCTACCTGGAAACCACTGAAAGCTCGTACAATCCTATACTCCAGAGCTTTCCCTTTTCGAGAAGCTTCCAACTACTACCACGCTATCAAAATAATGATCTATGCATCAAGATGAGAATATCGATACTCATATTGCATATTAACTCTTTGGGTCAAAAATCGGACTAAAAATTCCATGTGGAACCCACTTGCAGAATCACGACATTAAAACTGTCATAACATCCTTCTCAGCTCAAGAATTATTTTCCCCAAAATTTAGGCAAAATTCGAGCTCAAAGCAGCTTCTAATCAGTCCCAACGCAATTAAAAAAAATATGAACTTAATTAAAGAATTAATCGATTGAATAGATGGGAACTTACAAGAATAATGACAAGGAAATGATCACAATGAAGTTTCGAACTCACCCCCAGCTCCCAGTAATCAATCTCCCATAATTTCTAAGGTCTCAAATGTTAAAAATGGTGATTTAGGACTTAAAATGTGAGCTGAAAATGAAGGTATTAACAATATATACCATCAAGGGTCCTTATTCGAGAACGCGGGACCCCTATTGCAAACGCAGTAGCTGGCCCAGAGAAACCTTCACTAATGCGGTGGGTCCACAGCAATCACAAAGAAAAAGGCTGATCCGACTAGGCCGACTTCCTCTTTGAGAATGCAAAGACTGGACCACAAATACAAAGGTCAAGATCCTTGGCACTCACAATCGCGGCTAAGACCACGCGTACGCGAAGGCTATTTTTGGCCTGCATCATCCCCAACAACTTTGGCAAGTTGTGAATATTCTGACCGGGCCTTTGGGATTTGTTCAGAATCCCATGAACGCAAATGAACTATGTTACCCTACCAAATTCGGCATTCTGAGCTCAACAACGCCATAGAAATTTCCATCCAAGGTTGTTTCAATAAAAAATGGGTCCCACACCCAAGGGGCCATTTTAGCCAAAATCCACCCAATAGGCCAAAATGAGTTCGAAAACTTTGGGTCCCTAGCCTAAAATTGATAGTCCAATGCTAGTGAGACTGTTAGAATTGGCATCAGAGGCTGCCTACCAAAAGTTTAGGCCTGAGACCCTATTCTTAACAATGAAAGCTCCAAAATAGGAAAATGGCACTAAAAACCAAATGAACTGCCCGGTAATCGAGTTGTCAGTCCCATCAAGTCATAAATGACTTGGGTAGCTATAGAAAGCCTTTAAACATAGAAAAAGCACAAAAACATAGTAAATGATTGGAGGTTCATTACACTTTCAAAACCTGAATAGTCTGCTTGGATTGACCATCAATTTGGGTGAAAAGATGTGCTAAGGTCGACCTGGGTACCCAACTTCTCCTAAAAATCTCTCCAAAAGATAAATGTGAACAGGGAACCTCTATCAGAAATAATATACACGGGCATCCCCTAAAAATGAACCAATTATCAAACATAGATCCAAGCTAATCTCTCAGCACTGTAGAAAGACTGAACAGGTAGAAAATGAGCAGGCTTGGTAAACCAATCTACGATGTAATATCCCATATGTCATTAGAACCACGAGAAGCGCAAGTCAAACCACTCATAAAATCTATAGTAATGCGCTCCTACTCCTACTTGGCATAGCAAGAGTAGCCCCAGTACCGGCTAACCCACTCAAAAAAGAAAGCACCTGTTGAATCATCTCAGAAGACAGCGAGGGAAAAGTTGCACCCCCAACTGGCGCCACCTCCTCCTGTTCTACAACATCCTCTTTTATAACCTCAACCTCCTTATACTGATCTAGGGGTGGGGGAGGTGTCGCATACCTCTAATGGGCCTGATTATCTACAGCCCGAGCACCACCCCTATCGCGTGTTGCTCTACCTCTTCTCCTTCTCCTACCCCTTCCTCATCCTCTAACAGCAGATTTCACAGCTCGAGATGCTGGTGCGGGGGCTGCTATTCTGTCACCTTTAGCTCTAGTGTTCACTATCTGCGGATAAAGAATGAAGAGAGTTAGACACTAATTTGGATCACCAGCTACAAATTTAAATCAAGTTATAGCACGAAAGAAGAAAGAAAGTTATAGTTTTCTAAAGTCCTATAGCCTCTCGAAGAAAAGTACAGACGTCTATGTACCGTTCCCAAAACTCTACTGGACCCTTTTTGGTAAAATGAGATCAATGAACCTAGGGCTCTGACACCAACTTTGTCACAACCCAAACCTGTCGTGAGTGGCACCCATACTAACCCTCCGGTGTTAGAACCAATTAGGCCAACTATTCAAACCTAACACTTAGACAAATTTCAACATAAACTAGTTACTTCATTAAATAATCTAATATCTCAAAATACTTCTAATAGCAATATCAAATGTCAAATTAGCGAAAGTCTAAATAATCCCCTAGAATCTGAAAGTCATTGTACCAAAACTGCTACAAAAGTCAATAAAAGGATTCAACCCAAAACAACTAAAAATATCTGATTCTGAAATAAGTAGATGACTCATGGCTGCCTGGAAGATGTAGCTCACCCTTGAGTCAGAATGTAATCTGCTCTAAAGCTGAGGTCTCGATGTAGTCTCTGTAAAATGCTCTGCACTCAACAAAAAGAAGAGCACGTGTAGTAGCAGTACACAAGAACAACGGTGTACTGGTAGGGTTATCGGCCAACCTAAAATAAGAAATGTGAATAAGAAACCATAACTTAGAAAAATCAAAACAACCATGAACACCTACCATGTAACTTTACCTCAAGTACATGACACTTTACCTTTTCTAGAAACAGCATAGAATTCAGTCAAGTACAAGTCGGACAACAACACAAATCAAGACCCTGACTACCAGCAAGAATCCAAGTCAACAAACCATGACTCAAAAATAATATACTAACCATGTTTTAAATACATAAGTAGATAGACAAATACAAAGTTATGCCAATCATTTGTAATTTAGCCCAGACCACTCAAGGATCCATTCCAACTACAATAATGTTATTAATTATAAATCTCAGTTCACTCAAGAAATTAAATATAACAAGTCAACACATAAACCCGGTTCACTTAAGGAACCAAATATAACAAGTCATCATATGAACCCAGTTCACTTAAGAAATCATCATTCTCAACAATACCTTGTACACACATGCAAGGGTCTTATGGTCGCCCGCTAGCCAAAACCTGTAGGGGACGAGCTCTTGTCCATGTACCAAAATCTCAGACATCTAGTGCCTGCTAATATTATACCAACCAATCCCATGAAGATGTCTAAATACCGATATATCCCATAATAATCAACAAATATCACAACAATCACAACCACAATGAAAATAATAATCACACTTGTAAAACCAATAAGCTTGTAATATAATTTCATTGCATGTGATTAACACTTAGGATATCAACTAGCCATTCACTTTCCATGAACATGCATTGTAACAATTATACAAAGAAAAATTTAACATGCACACATAAATCAAGTTTGGTTTCAACTACATTAAACCATCACCTACCTCAATCCAAGCTTGCACCACTCTATTGAACTTGACCCTTGCCTTTCCCTGTAATTTCTACTTGGTAGTGGTCTAAAAATAATAATGTTATTATCACAATTCATACGATGACCTAGTATATTCAAGGATTACAACCTAATTCCATAACCCCAAGGTCAAATCCATGATCATTCCTCTCATTCTAGGGTTTTCTATCATCATTCCACCTTAATTCTAACAATTTCATGGATTTAATGGTCAATTCTAAGCATGCAATTGTAATTTAACTATTTTAACCAAAACCCAAAGGTTTTCTACTCAATTCAGCTACTTGCACCAGAAAAATCACCAAGTTCAAGTTGAATCCTCCCCAAAACCTATAAACTAGCGATTCTAAGGATTAGAGATTGAAAAGCTAGTTAATGGAAGGGATTAACTACCTTTACGAAGAAAAACAATAGAATTTAGTTGCAAATAACACAAAATTTCCTCTCCCAACACTTAGACAATAAAGAATGAAAATAACATTTTTGGGGTATTTTCTGCATTAGCTGGATTGACCAAAACTGACTCCCGCTATAGAGGGAAAATTTCCACTATAGCGGCGTAGTGGTAGCATCTTGCCACCCACTATAGTGGGGTAGGCAAGGGAGAAACTTGGGATTTCTCCCAGTTTTCCATTTTTGCAACACTCCCTCAGATTTTGACATTCTGAACTAACCCTTTTACGTCAAATTCGATATCAGGAGTTCTACTCACCCGGATTTACTTTCGAGAGATCCTATGGACTCCTTATCATCTTAGATATTATAAAATCAACTCAAAATATCTACACTTTAGCTAATCCATTCCCGTATTACCCTAGACCATACCATGCTTGGATATCATCTAAGACTAGCCTAGCCTGAAATTTCTAACTCTCATTTCGGGGAAAACCTTAACCCAAATTTTGGCGTGCTAGATTTACTCGTAATGATGAAAAGGGTTGTTACATTAATCTTCCATCAAGATATCCATAACAAAAGGAGGAGTTTGTTGAAATATCCTGATGTTTCCACCATTTATGGACGAACCAAAATGTGATAACTTTTCAGCCACTATATTTTTTCCCTATACACATGATCAATTGTTATTCAATGTATTCAAGAGGTGCCTACAATTAGAAAATATGGACACATTAAGATTGGAAAGGTTAGAGATGTTGTTAAAAAGTTATTTGGCATCTATGTTAAATTATATTGAAGAATAATTATAGGCAATTGCCAATTGGAGTCCAAAAAGTAGTGTCATTGCTTCAGTTTGTAGTGCTATTTGAGTATCCACTTCACCCGAAAAGCCTATTAGCCATGTACCTGCAGCGTCATGAATAACCTCTCCAATTCCTTGAGTTTGATTGTGAGGTTGAAAGATCCATCTGTGTTTAACTTTACAAAACCCAATGGAAGAGGATCCCATTTCAAATTGATTGAAATCGTCGAAGGTTTGGTAAATGTATTAACTCCTAGATGGTAGTATTTAAGTGCTAAATTATGTACAGTAGCGGTGTTGGATTGGGAATGCTTATGAGAGAAAATATTGTCATTATGAAATTTCTAGTTATGCCATAGAGTAAAATAAATCAAAATGAAACTACGCATATCTTGAATATTTTTTGTCCAATTGAAGTATAAACATGTTTGAGAAAATCGTGGGGATTATTGATATCAACATTAATAGGTGAGAGATTATGATATATTTTCAATTTTGTCCAACAGTGAGTAGCTTTAGAACATTGAAAAATAAATGATATATAATTTCTGGCTTACCTAGCAAACAAAGTTTACAAATATTAGAAGTAGTAATTTGAAGTCGATGAAGATAAGAATTTGCAGGAATTCTATTATATGCACACAACCAAATAAAAGTCTTTTTTTTAGGAGGAATTTTAAGTTACCAGATCCATATGTAATTGAGATTGTGAGTCTTCTCCTCTAGTGAAAGGTAGCATGATTTAACAGTAAACTGTTCATTGGGGGTTAGTCCCTAGGATAGTCGATCACAATCATTGAAATATAAAGGTAAATAAGTTGAAGTAATTTATTGTTGAATTTTAGTAGGAAGAATATAAGACAAGCGTGAAAAAAATCCATGAATTACAATTTAAGATGGAGAAAACTGTTTGTGTGTCTTCATCTTTATTGAGAGGACCCTGGATTAGATGTCTAAGGAGTAGGTTGGGTGTTATCCAAAGGTTAATGTGACAACCATTTATTACTTTCCAAACAATACTGAATTGGTAAGAAGTCCAACCTAAAATAAGATGTTTCCAAGTGGACAAATAACTTGTGTTTGGGCCTCCAAACATGGATAGATTTTTTTAATAGAAGAGATGCCCATAAAGTATTGGGATTTTAAAAACATGCCAAGTTGTGCTAGCAAGCATGGCTCTATTTTTTGCTGAAGTTTCTGGATGGCTAGTCCTCCTTGTCAATGAGGTGTAGTAACAACATCCCACTTAACTAAGTGAAGCTTATGTTTGGTTACTGTAGAACCCCAAACAAACTACGTTGGTAATATCCCAAATGATCAATGATATCCTTAGGTATCATCATAATTTGCATTAGGTGATTATGTATGGTATTTAAAGGAGACCTGAAAAGAGTAGATCTCCCCGCAAGATTTAGAAAATTTGTTTTCCAGCCTGCGAGACGATTCTTAATATTATCCAAAATAAATTGGAAGTCTTGTCTTGTAGGTTGAGATTAAAAATGGGAAACCCAAGAAACCAACTTTTGATATGAGGATGAAAGGAGACCCTCATTGAAACCCCACAAACCTGAAATTGAAGAATTGTTGGAGAAAATTTAGAACTTGGGAGCTTTGGGATTTGAAAAACCCTTCTTGAGTTCTTGAATTTTGGAAGAGAAGAGAGGTGAGGGTTTTGACATGAATCTAAGTGTATTGGGACAAATTTGGAGATTAAAAGCAGATTGGGGAAGTTACATGGGATGAAAGGACTAGTTTGACCCTAATTTAATAAGAGAAAAGAAGATTTTTATGCAAGGGAAGGGGGTGTGCCATGTGTACCCCATCGCATAGCATTCTTCTGTGCTCCGCACTGCCCATCGCGTAGTACCCTGTTGTACCCCACACGGTCCGTCGCACAGCACCTTGTTGTGCCCCGCATAGCCCATCACACCACCCTATTTCTCAATCCATGACGTTCTTTTATGACCCAAAACTTAACCCAAACATTTTCCACCTTCCTATGTGTCAAATGACATCATCTTATGATCCTAATCAAATAGAAAGATCACTACAAACATGCACGAGCTTTAGGGGTATTACATAATCCCAGGCAGAAATCTACCTTAAAGCCCTCTAACAGGCTAAAATAATCATAAGCTACCTGAAAGACTTTCCAAACCATAATATTGCACCAATAATTAGAAATTTACCATGACAATACAGTGAATGAGAAAAGTCTAAAGTTAGGTAAGCCTAGCCTACCTGGACGCTGACGAACACCCTCGTGATCTACTAAATTGAGGCTTTTACCTTCAAAAAAGCCTTCGACTGCTGCCACGCTATCAAAATAGTAATCTAGACTTCAAGATGAGAACAACAATACCAATATTGACATAAATTACTCCGGATCAAAAATTGGGCTAAAAATCACTTGTGGACCCACTTACAGAATTCAAAAATTAAAACCGCAATAATTTCCCTTGGGGAACAATGAGCTTATGCTCAAACATTGAGCACCACCAGCTCTCTAATTATTCTCCAAATCAGCCCCAAAGTTTAAGATAAAAAAATTAGAAGAAATACCAAGAATCTACTAGGAGAAAGGACCCGGAACTTACAAAGAAATGACCAGAAAATGATCACCTTAATGACCCCTACGTAATCCCAGCTTCAATTTATGATTCTCCAACAGTTCTCAAGCTTGCAAGATCAGAAATGGTGTTTTTGGGACTTAGAAAATAAATGAAAAACGAAGGGGACAGCTATATATACTGTCAAGGGTCCCTTCTTCGCGAACGCGAGACCCACCAGCTTAACCCTTCTTGAATGCGAGAGGTCCTTCACTAACGCAAAGAAAAAGGGCTGGACCGATTCAGGTTGGTCCTTCGTTGCGAACGCAGCGACCAACTTACGAACGCGAAGGTTAAGAATCCTTGACCCTCGCGAACGCAGCCAATGGCCCGCTAACGTGAAGACCATTCTGATCTGCACTAGCAATTTCCTAAGTCCCAAAAGATCTCCGACCAATTGCTCGAGATTCGTTCAGAACCCCGTGCATGCAAAGAAACTATGCTACCCTAGAAAAAATGACAATTCAGACATAATGAAATCATCAAAATTTCCAACAGAGGTCATTTCGATAAAATATGGGCTCCATACCACTGTTCCATTTTTACCAATTTCTAACCAATAGTCTAAAATAAGTCCAAAAGCCTCGGGACCCGAACCAAAGATCCTTCTAGCCTAAAATCCACATTCCAAAGCTAAGAGAACTGTCAGAATTCTCATCCGAGGTCGTCTACTTGAAGTTTAGGACAAAGACCTATTTCTCAACTTCAAAAGCTCCCAAACATGGAAACTAGCATAAAAATCAAACGAACTGTCTGTAAATCGAACTATCAGTCCCAACAAGTCATAAATGACTTGTTGGGACGGCTATAGGAAATCTCTAAACGAAGAAAATAAGCGGAAAAGAGAAAAATGACCTGGGGGTCGTTACACTTTCTTTATTTCTTTTAGTTAATAGTTTTAAAGATTATATATAAATTATACATAATCAATAATTGTTGATGGATTCTCCCCTTTTGATAATTTTTCATGTTTTTTTTTTTTTTGCAGTTGAAAATTTATGATCGAAAAATTGGATAACAAGCAATGTTGTCATTGAATGAACTAGCTGGAAAAAAAATTAAAGGTTTATTTCTTCCCTTTTTATTTTCTTTGTTCATATAATTTTTTTGTCCAATTCAACTTTACGTGTGTCATGATAAATCTAGAGGTGCGGAAGTAAAACTTAAAATCCCAAATCTTTTTACTCTCTTAGTTGATTAGCGTATTTTATCCATTAATATAAAACTTATTTGGATTTTGATTCAAGTAGTTTAAAGTTTGTTATAGGGAAGCCAAGAAACAATGGTTGTGATCCAAACACATTCTTATGTTTTCAATTATACTGAATTACAAATACAATTCTTGACTTATATGAAAGGATCTACTACACAAGTTACAAGGGTACATGATATTTCCAGAAAAATTTACTCAAATATCTAAGGCTAGAATGCTTGAATTTTTTAATTTTGCTTCTTTTATGATATGGATTGTAACTTTTATTAATAATTCTTAGGATTAAGATTGACTTTTTTATTGTACTTATTTTTTAATAACTTCTTTTGTTACACGTATTTTTTCTAAAAATGTTTCAAAAAATATACTCGTTAAATCTAAATTTAAATTAAATGTATATTCAGTGTCATTCATTATTGTTCTATCTACTTAGAATTGTGTAGGCTTATAACAATATTTAAGTTTGAATTTTCAAATCTTTATAATATTCTAGTTAATAATATTGACGTGACACAAACGTAAAATATACGTACTCTATACTTATCTTTGTATCAGTTCAAGTGTCCCACAAACAAAGAGAGTCATCGTCTTTCTATTAGAATCACAACTGCTTCTTGGATGACCTTTTCTAAAATTGCTAACAATCAAGATTCAGAAGTTGATAAGAGCTATATTTCCATATTTTATGTTGAAAATAGACATGTACATAATCTATCATATATATATATATATATATATATATATATATATATATATATATATATTCTTTTCTCCATATATTATAAATTTTATGCAAAGTTTGACAATTATATATTTTTTTTGAATGAACTATCTAATAGGTTGATATGTAAGACATAGTTAGATTTAAGTAATAGCAAATTTGGGGTAGCAAAAAGGAATTATTTTTCAATTTTGATTGACTAACTTTGAAAATATCTTAAAATCTGTTTTCCAAAAAAAATATTGGAACTAATTGAATACGAGGTGGAAAGAAAAAGAAGAAATAATAACCTATCTTTCAAAATAGCAAAATTTATGAGATATATGATATTTCAAACTCTTTAACATTTGCTATACAATTATAAACAGTTTTAAAATCTCATTTTTAATGTTTTTACTATTCACGACAACATTTTAAAATTCATTATAATATTACTTAATAACCAAAAATACAAAAGAAATTTGTGTTATTGTAATGACCCTCCAAGTCATTTTCTCGATTTCCGATTAAAGTTTCGACTCAACAATCCTTTTTCCGCCATTGTTGGAGCTTGGAGCGTGGGGAAGTGTGGGGACTCATTCTTGAGGCTAAGGTAAGTTTTTTTAACGTCCCTTGATTATTCCCATTAGTTTTCCTCTTATAATTTTGCTCTTTTCCTTGTTAATTCTTAGAATTTAGGTCTTGGAAATCCATAACTTTGGGGGCTGATTTGGGCCTTGATTTGTGTCCCATTTGTGCTCAACTTTTGAGAACACATTCCTTATCGTTCGAGGGACCTCGTGACGGATTCAATTTTGGGATTCCATTAGCGGGCCCCACGGGGCCCATTATTGACCCGATTTTGGGCCCGGAGTTTTATATTGCAATATGGGTATCGTTTTACTCTTAATGATGTGTAGGTTACTATTTTGATAGTGCGACATTGATTCGGGATCGTGGAGCAAAGGTTGAGTGATTTGTGGACACTTCAAGAATTGCGGTTCGGCATCGAGGTAGGCTTCAGTCTACTTTTCTCTATGAGATTGTGTATAGTATAGAATACATGCTAGGTAGGGAATATAGGGTATGATTATGTCTAATATAGCATGACTTATCCTATTTTATGGAATTTGGGGTAGAGATGTGACCCGAACCCTAGTATAAAAACTTGTTATGTCCATAGAGCCCTATCGCCCTTGAATATAAGCATGTTAACAACAGATGATAATTAAGGATCCTTTCGTATGAGACATACCATTTGACTTAGCGATTCGGGAGGTTCTTCCCCGATTAGATCCTTGATTATTGTGGTTGTCCGGGTTATGAGACCTAGCTATATTGGTTATATACTATTGGGCCCGAGACCGTGATTATAAGGCTAGTTGGACTTTCGTGAGTATTCTTCCCTTAGCAAGGGAAAGATTATCATTTATAGACGCTTAGGCGCTTATGGTTATGTTGTCTGGATACTGGTGATGGCATGCATACTATTTGGTGCATTCATGCTCATTTAGTGGTACAATTCTAACCAAAACCTTGATTTTACTATTGTTTCCAAAAAGGGGATTTATTCCCACTTTTCACTTTTAAAAGGGTTATTTTATAACAGAAATCGTACCACCTTATTTACTGGATTATGAGCTTTTGGAACTTAAAATGATGTTTTAGAACTCCGACTGAGGATGATTCCGGTCCATTATTTATCCACTCATCTTACCACTACTATTTACTTCGATCGAGGGATATTCCGACCCTTTCTACATGATTATGATGATTTAGTCCCGAGCATGATCTCGGGCAATGGATTTACAAATTTATATCCTTTTAGCAGCGGTTCGAGTTCGTGCACTGATTTTATATATCCTTTTAGCCACGGTTCGAGTCCGTGCACTGATTTTATATATATATATATATATATATACTGGACGGAGTAGATGGATCTTGATGGTTATTGAAAGTACTGGATCGGGACCAGGCAGTGTATATGGATTTTTCCGAATCCCCTAGGGGCCCTTCGTCCGAGAGCCTTCGAGCCGAAGAAGCTTGGTCGCCGTAGGTCCTACCTTTGCGAGCTAGGTGAGTTGGAGGAGGTATATACACTTGGTATGGTATGGTTTGAGATTGTGGAGTCGGTTCGAGTCCGGGGTCCCCAGTATGCTTTGAGATTGTGGAACTGGTTCGAGTCCGGTGCCCCCGACATGGTTATAGCATTTCGGTTTACGTTGCATTCATCCATTTATATGCATTTCCTATCACCAGTATAGTTTTTTGGCGCCTGTATCTATCGGTCTTATGGGGGGCTATATAGGTAAGGGTTATGGTTGTTGTTTGCTGAATGTTTCTGTGAACCTTCCGGGCTTATGGGGGCCCGATTAGGTACTTGTTTGCCTGGACTAGCCGGTTACTTTATTATTGTTTATTATGGATAGTTTGTGTAAGGTTGGTTATGGACTGGTACCTGAGATTAGAGGTACGTTTTTGATTCCTTTATCCTTTCGGTAGATTATATTATGGTTGGTTAGCCCAGGATTTGTCACCCTTTGGGTATAGGCTTGATGAGGCTAGTGATGGCTCCTTTACTTGGCTATGGACCTTGAGATGTTAGGTTGACTCCCTCAGGTAGTTACCTTTGAGTTAGCCCTATATGTCTACTTATATGTATGGTATCACCGTATATCCCTCTCTTTCCTTAACTATTTACATTGTATATGTATCCTTTGGCCTTGTACTATTATTATATATATCCTTCTTTCACTCTTTATTTGTATATTGGCCAGTGATATACGGTATTGCATTTTAGTTCCTGAATGATGTCACGATAGGATAGTTATCCCTATTGCCCCATTAGCATGGTTATGCCTAGTTTCGTGGATAATTGCCTATAGTCACTTTCATGCCTTCATGTTATTTATTCTTACATTATTTCTAGAGCTCAGTCGGTCGTTGCCTACTAAGTACCATGTGTTTGGTACTCATACTACACTTCTACAGCCTGCAGGTCATAGTGTGAGTTATCGTCGTTGATGTGTGTATGTCATAGGGAGAAGCTATGGATCAGAGATATGGGGTGAGCTCTCGAAGTTTTGGAGTATTCCTACTCTCCCTCTTATTGTTAGACTGTTCTCTATGTTGTGTCAGAGACGGCTTGTATACATACATTTTTCATGTATTTCACTTGTACTCCTGATGTATTAGAAGTTCTTGTACTGGCTCTACCAGGTCTTGGGTTTATATTAGCTTTATTATTATATTTATTTCATTGTTTCCTTTATTTTTTTTGGTAGTCCATTACTAGCTGTTTCGGACTATGGGTTGGCTTACCTACTGGTGGATTATAGTAGGTTCCATCATGACCTATGAAATTGGGTCGTGACAGTTATTTTAAAGGAAAAAATATTTTTTTGAAACTAAAAAAAATAGAAAAAGAGTTGTCATAAGAAAAAAAGATGCTATAGAAAGATAAGTTTGGTCAAAAGTCATAAATTTAAGTATAGAGATATCATATATTATTTAAAGGTTGATTACAAAAGGTGACAACAAATCAAAATTAGGGTCGTTTTATGGATGATTATATCGTAATTAATAAAAGAGTGTCTTTATAATTTTGATATAATGATCAGAAGAGAAAAATAATTTAGGCTATATATACTTGTATGAATTGTAGTAATATTTAAAATTTAGTTTGTGGTGAGCTTACAGTTTTGATTAATTAGCGATTATCGATATATATTAGTATATATATATGTCACGACCTAAATCCGTCGCGAGTGGAACCCACACTGATGCAACCCAAGGGTCCCCAAGGCCTTTCACAAGGATTCAAGCTCGTGAGCTTCAAGATTGGCCATTCATGAAGAAGGATACACTTGAGTGCATTATGGAGTCCTTCCGGGGATTCCATGTGTTCGTGATAGCATTTGATGGAGCATACGTTGAGAAGAAGAAGGAAGATTATTTTTTTTGATGAATTCTTGAATTCATCACAAAAGAGGACATCCAAACAAGGCCCTTACTTCATAGGGTCTTCTTTATTTGCTTAGTATAAATAGCTTCTTTTTGTGTTTTGAAGATAGAGAATTTTCATAAACCAAAAAACTCATTGTTATTGAGAGATTAAAAGAGCTTACAAAAGCTTTTAGTTGTTTCTTGTTTGGAAAGGAGTTGTTTGGGATACCAATTCCCTTGAGGTTCTTGTTAGAGTTAGGTGTTTATTGAGATATTCGAAGAAGGTCACTTTATTTATTAAAGTTGGTTGTCTTTGATTCTCTTTTTTTGTCTATCTTCTATCTACTCTTGTTTTCTTTGTTAATTTCTTGTTTTATTCTAGATCGTTCTTTGCTTCTTCTTGTTCGTCTTAGGTTTGATTTTTAAGTTTATATCATTTGGTACCAAGTGCTTGGATTGGGTTTGTTTTTACAAACCTAAGCCTTCAGTTTTGATATTTTTTAAAAAAAAAAAAAATCATCCAAAAATTCCAAAAAAAAAAATCTGAATTTTTGTTTGTTTTGATTTGTTGTTTTTGACACTAGATCTTGATTCTCTAGTGTTTTTTGAGTCTAGATCTCAAATTTCATGTGATTTAGAGTTGTAGAAAGAATGTTGTCATTAAAGGGTTTTCAAGCTTTTGAACTTTTCAAACTTAGAAAGTGGATTTGTTGATTGAGCAGGAGTTAGTGCTTAAAAGCCATTAGGGTTTGTTCCCTAAGTCATGGGAAAGTTAATCCTAAATTTTGAGTCAATTTCGAGTTGATTTGGGGGTGTTGGGATCTAGTGTGTGTTCTTGGTGGCCTTCAAATAGTTCTTGTAGAAGAAGGTGAAGAAAAGTATACTTTGATCCAAATTATCCAAGTCATAGTTGGTCAAAGTGTTTGTGGATCCACTCGTGAATTTTTTTTTGAAAAAATTAGTAGTTGAAAAAAAGGCTTGGAGAAACGGCTCCACGTTTTTCAAAAAACGTGGAGTAAACCAGTAGCTCAACTCAAGCAACAAGCAAAAATGGCTCCACATTTTCTGAGAAATGTCTCCACGTTTTCAAAACATCTCCACGCTTTTTCAAAATGTCTCCACGATTTTCTTGGTACGAATCTTGGTCCATTGGTTTCTTATCTTTCTAATTCCATTTCTTTTGATTCTTAAAGGTAATCAACAACAAATATTTGATATACTTCTTGTGTATAGTTCTTGAGTCCGATTTTCTTCATGCTACTTTTCTTTAGCTTTTCTTCTTTATTTTCCATTGAAAGTTCTTGGTTCCCATCCTTAGCTTTTGAGATTTCATTCTTGAGTCGACAAGAATCCTTTCTTATCCTTAAAGTAGTGATTGGACCCTTGCAACACATCGGAGCTAAACAAGTTACAACTATTAGAGGCAATTCGTGAGGCATACAAAGGTGTGATTTCTTGATTGCTTGTGAGTTTTTATTTTAACTAAATTAACGTGTTTGCTTGTTTTATTTGAGTGTTTTTTCTAGGTACCTATGTTGAACCAAGGAGAAGGTGGCCCGGTTACAACACGAGACCCCGCAATACTTGAATTGTTGAACATGTTCACCGCCTTCTCATCCCAAATGGAAGAGCAGTTGGAAAGGTTGGGTAATCAAGTACAAACTCTTGAAGCAAGGAGTAGTGATGCTTGTTTAACTCCTCTGTCCACTAAACATTATGGGAACACAAGCGGAGTTTACGATGACTCTTCAACCCCAATTTCACCCGACGCTCTTTACCGAATGCTCTATCCCATATCCACCGCTCCATTAATTATTACCCAAACCACAAATGCTACCCACCAACGTTACCAACCACCACCATATGCTCCTCCCCGTCCCCAACAAGTACCCCAACCACCACTAAATAGACCTCAACCACCACCAAATGAACACCAACCACCCCAAAATGCCCCACCAATTTAAAATCTCCAACCATTGGGCGACGAACAACTAGAAGAGTTCCAAGAAGAGTTTGAGGCTGTAGAGGATGAATACGACAACTGAATGAGAGGTCAATGTATGCAATTCCATGGTGCTCATAGAGGTAGAGGAGGAAGACATGGTCCTATCCCTCAAATAGGTAGGTAAAGGGTCTTTCAAGGTCGGGAATTTCATGATGACAACTATGGAGAGGATCCTTATGGGCATAGTGAACCTCATGGTCATCTTGAGGGTAGAGACATGAGTCTTAACTCCATCAAGGTAACTCTTTCATATTTCAAGGGTGAGAGCAACCCCGATGTGTTTCTTGATTGGGTGACACAATGTAATTAAATCATCTTGACTAATGAGATGTCCAAGGTGCGAAATGCATCTTATACTATTGCTCAATTTGAGGGGTTTGCATCTACTTGGTGGGAAACTCAAGTGAAGGCTAGATGAATGCATGGTTTAGCTCCCACTCCCACGTTGAAATAACTCATAGCTATCTTAAGTCGTAAATATGTCACCGATCGGTATCAACAAGAGCAACTCAAGAAGGTTTATACTTTGCAATAAGGAACAAAGAGTGTGGAACAATACTATGATGAGTTCCAACTTGTGAAGATGAGAATAGATTTTGAAGAGGATCCTTTGCATGCTATGACACGATTTGGAGCTGATGTCGCCCAAAATATACCTCCAGAAAAGTATAATGCGATCGTTGAATCAAATATAGAACCCAACTAGGTTGGGGTCGATCCTACAGGGAATAGGTCGAAGTATGAGTAGAATACCGGATAGAATAATTGGAAAGTAAATAAAACTGGGGAGTTTTGCAAATGAATAGTAACAATGATGATTGCTGGTTGTATTGAGTTTGTAGACAATAAGAGAAATACACTAGGACTGTGATCCCCAATGATTCCTTAACTCCATCGGTTACTTGTGCTAACAAGATTGCCCCACTGCGCTGCATGCAAAATCTAACAAGTTAGGTTCATCTAACTGTCTCTCAACCTTCATTAGATGAATTTCACTCTTTTCCTCTGGGAATTCAAGTGTCGCACTACTAATCCTTGTCTTGGATCTCAGATAACCATTCCCGCTAAGGCTCCAGTTATTAGATGAAGGTTAATAGCTGCAAATCTCTGTTGTTATCTCCTTTTCCCAATATCTACCTCTCTCTCTCGAGAAAGTCTAGAATACAGGAGAGTTTCTAATGTTTGCAACCGTTAGAAAGGCAATCACAATGAAGGAAACAACAATACATGCACACACAGCAGTACAAAGTTGCTTTGCACTTAACCGGTTTCGTTAATTCCTCATGGTTCACACAACCCTAGTTGATGGGTTTAGCTGCTCATAATTGTAAGAATGCAAGAAGAATTCAAAGATGAAAGCATAATTATGAACTCACAATGATGAAGAAAAACCAAAATTTCAATTATCAATAAAACTCAAATTAGGGTTTGTGACTACAAAATCAAGAATATGTCTCAAACAGTATGAAATAACTCTCAAAATAGTATATTGACCAACTCTCGCACCTAGGACTATACAGGGGTATTTATAGATACAAAACTAGTCCTATCCAAAACCAAATAGGAGAACAGAGTCGGCAACTTCCACGGTATCGTGACTTGGTGTCGTGGAACCAAGTCACGCCATGTAGGTTGATGTTGTGGGAATCAGTCTTAATTGTCAATCTTCAGAAGTTGGATCATAGCAGGCTTCCACGTCACGTGGGTGATAGTCATGCCACGTGACCCCTGCCGTGGTAATCAGGCTTTTTATTCATTCTCTGGACTTGAGTCACGACAGCCACTCACGTGGCGTGAGTGGTTTCCACGCCACGTAGGTGGTGGCATGACTCCTCCTCTGGTGCAGCCTCTTATTCTTTCTTCTTCCGACACTTCGTTCTCGGGCTTGATTCTTCCTCTTTTGATCATTTTGCCTTTAAAACCTGTTTTCCTGCAAAGTAGGATAGAAACCACATCATACCAACAAAACACACCTAAGTTATTGCATATTTTCCTTGTTTTAAGCATCAACAGTGCCATGTAACCATGACACATCAACACCCTCAACTTAGAATGTTTGCATGCCCTCAGGCGAACAAAATAAAAGTACACAAACACAATGCTTAACTAAGAGAAACCTAAGGGACTTATGGCAGTCTACTCATTGCTTTTAGCACAAAACCTTTTCGACCCCTCCTATTTTCAAAGCAAAACAAAAGTGTGTATATAAGCAGCATAGGATCATGACACAGAAGGGATCAAGTGATGGCACCAAATTACGCACAAACAACTAAGCGTATATGCAATTGACATTTCTCAAACAACCAGTAGATAATTTATACAACCCATGTGCTCTCACAATCAAAGAAGTCCCATGCACTCACAGTATACTAATAAATATCATTGTAGGGACGAGGTCAAAACACTCACGCTCACAAAGAAGTCAAAACAGTGTGCATGGAATACCATAGGCTTGCCCTTATTTTCTACGCCTTCATTTTCGGACAGTTGGACTAGGATCACTATAGGACTTTACTCGGCTTGTAATGTAGGCTTAGGGGCGGGTATGGTGCATATGGGTATAGTGACTCAACCTTCCTTGACACTACACTATTTGTGGTTCCAACTTCCAACCTTTTTTATTTTTATTCTCCATTCTTTCATTTTTAGATTTTGGGTGTGATTTTTCTCAAACCTTTAAACACATATTTATATTTTATTTTTATTTTTTTTCTTCTTTTCACTTTATTTTTCTTTTTGTTTTTTTCTTCACACCCAAACCTGTTTTACTTTTTACCCAACTCAATCTACGTACCCCTATAATAGCCACCCTCAACTTAGGCGATTTGCCTGAGTTGAGGTACACAGTGTCCAAGGAGGGACCAGGGCCAAGACAGGTTCATTGTGATTAAAATGGGAAGGTGAATAGGCTAATGAAAGAACTAGGACAATTATGGCTCAAAGTCGGGATCAAGGGATACTTCTTCCTTTGGTTTGGCATTTAGGCTAAAAGTGGACTTTATTCAAAAACGGCCTATAATCCTTTCCTAATCCCTATCCTTTAACTTAGGCAAGACTAACCGGGAAAGTTCTGGATCGTACACACACAGTTAACTAAGTAGTGACCTCATACACACATAGCACAGGGTTGTATTACCAACTACTACCTATCCGGTTCATTCAATGCTAGTCTACAGTTATTTGCCTATAATCCTAGTGCCATAACAAGATCCAACAGCTGTCACACACAAGCATGCTATTCACACAATTCAAAAAACAAAATTTTGGAGGGGTATCATTAATATTCAAAACCCATAAAAATCTTTCAAAACTGGACTGCACTACAGTTCCCTCATTTTTCTCCTAATTTAGCAAGAAACACAAAAACATCATCAGTAACATCCTAAACATGTCGGTTCTACTATGATAGCACACTCGGGGGAAAAGAAACACGGCAACAAAAACCCCCAAGTGGTGGTACACCCCCACCCCCAACTAAACATGGTGCAATGCCCTCAATGCACTGATATCAATCAAATACAAGGGAGTGAAGACATACCTGTGGCACCCTAAGCACCGAAAGTGGGCCCGCCAGTAGCGAGATCATCAGACTGTGCAGCAGTAGGTGCATCCGGTGGAGGTACAGCCTGACTAGCAGATGCACCACGCGCCCTCTGATCTACCTCAATCTGGCTCGCATGGTACTCTACCCGGGAGGCTTTAACATCCCTCCACAGATCACTCTTATACTCAACATCACTCTCACCCCCATCTTCCTGACTGCGGGGTCTATTGCCTCTATCCATCGAAGGCTCCTCATTAGCAAACAAATCAACCTCAAATACTGGTCGTATAGAGGTCTAGGCAGGCATAGATGGTATGATGGGAGTGCTACTCGATGCCAATTCCCGAACCCCCTCTCTCAAAGTAGCTACCTTCTGGGTCAAGCCGGCTATATCAGGGCTCGGTGCAGCACTCAAGCGGGAGGCCATACGTGCCTCAAAACTATCAATCCACCCATGTAATCCCCTCATAAATTGGTGCATCATTTCATTCATCTAAGCCTCCACCGTAGTCTCCGCAGCCTCTACTGTAGATCGAACCCAAGGCTTAAGCTGGGATACTGGAAAAATGGGCCTGGGTCTGTTCGGATTCGGGTTTCTTCAGATTTTATGTTTCAAGACACGACCCACGTCGCGTGGGAGTGACCTACGTGGCTTGATGTCTGTCGTGAGTGAGGTTCTGAACCTGAATTTTTTGCCTCTGATTTCTACAATACCACTCATATCCACGTCACGTGGATGCCTTCCGTGGCGGGGATTCAGAACCTTGAAATTTTCCTCTGATTTTGATGATACCAACCACGTGGCGTAGAATACCCTCACGTGACGTGAGTCATGTTGTGGATGATATTTAACCCATTCAGGTAAATTTTGTGATTTTCAGCTAACTGTTCCTCAATAATCAGATCTTTGCATAACGAAATCTTGGGTTTCCTCCCAATCAGTGCCTGATTTAATGTAGCGGCACGACATGGCTAACTTGGATACTCAGACTTCACCAACTAGCCCATGGGTTGCCTCCCATGAAGCGCCTAATTTAACGTCGCGGAACGACATGGCTGGCTTGACTACTTAGACTTCATCAAGTTCAAGTTCTTCAATCGTCCTTATCTCTTCCGAAATTCCCATATAATGTTTAACACGCTATCCATTGATGTTGAATAGGACATTATCTGCTCCTTTTAGCTCAATAGCACCATGTGAGAATACCCGAACGACCGTGAATAGGCCTGACCATTTGGATTTTAGTTTTCCAGCAAACAGACGAAGCTTAGAATTATACAGTAAAACCAAATCTCCTGGGTGAAACTCTCGATTCTCAATTCGACGATCATGATACAATTTCATCTTCTCTTTATACAATGCTTAACTTTCATAAGGCCGAAGACGAAATTCATCCATCTCATTCATATGCTCAAGTCTCAATAGAGTCGCTTCGCTCTAGTCCAAATTCACCCTTTTCAACGCCCACAAAGCTTTATGTTCCAGTTCATCGGGCAAATGGAAAGACTTTCCAAAAACCAACTGATATGGTGATGCACCAATTGGTGTTTTGAAAGCACTTCGATATGCCCATAACGCATCATCCAATCATCGAGCCCAATCAGTCCTATTTGCATTAACTACTTTTGCCAGAATGGACTTAATCTCGTTATTTGACACCTCTACCTGCACGCTTCTCTACTGATATGTCATATCCTCTGGAACTAGATCACTTGCTAAAAAGTTGTCAAAATCAGTAAACCAATGGATTAAGTCTTGGGATGCTGCCAGTACTTGCTCATCCGAAAAAGTATCATCAATCTCAAGATCATCCTTCAATTTAAGCATGGCCTCCTCCTCAAGGCGTGAAAGATGGTCAGCCACTTTATTTTCGGTCCCCTTACGATCCTTGACTTCAAAGTCAAATTCTTGCAACAGAAGTACCCACCGAATCAGTCTTGGCTTAGCATCCTTTTTCGACATAAGATACCGAAGAGCTGCATGATCTGTATGCACAATCACTTTCGTACCAATCAAGTAAGATCTGAATTTCTCAAAAGCGAATACTATGGCCAAAAACTCTTGCTCAGTCACAGTATAATTCTTTTGAGCTGGATTAAGCACTTTGCTAGTGTAGTAAATCAGATGTAATATCTTCTCACGTCTTTGGCCAAGGACTGCACCCAAAGCCACTCCACTAGCATCGCACATAACCTCAAAAGGCTTAGTCCAATCCGGTGACACCATAATAGGGGCTGAAACCAACTTCTCCTTAAGACACTCAAATGCTTTCAGACATACTTCATCAAACACAAACTTCACCTCTTTCTCTAAAAGTTTGCACAAGGGATGTGAAATCTTGGAGAAATCCTTGATGAATCTTCTATAAAAACCAGCATGACCTAAGAAACATCGAATACCTTTTACAGAGATAGGCGGGGGTAGCTTCTTAATTACTTCAATCTTCGCCTTATCCACCTCAATGTCGTTCTTCGAAATCTGATGCCCCAAATTGACCATAAAGTGACATTTTTTCCAATTCAACACTAGGTTGCACTCCTCACATCTTTGTATCACATTGGAAAGGTGTGCCAAACAACCATCAAATGAGTCACCCACAACAGAAAAATCATCCATAAAAACCTAGATAGTATCTTCCACCATGTCGGAGAAAATAGACATCATACAACGTTGGAAGGTGGCCGGTGCATTACAAAAACCGAAAGGCATCATCTTGAATGCGAACGTCCCGTATGGACAAGTGAAAGTGGTCTTATCTTGGTCTCCGGGGGCAATAAAAATCTGATTATACCCCGAATAGCCATCAAGAAAACAATACCATCCTCTACCAGCAAGACGGTCTAACATCTAGTCCATGAAGGGCATAGGAAAATGATCCTTTTCAGTCCACGAATTCAGCTTCTGATAGTCCATGTAAACTCTCCATCCAGTCACCGGCCTCATTGGAATCAACTCATTTTTGTCGTTTGGAACCACGGTAATTCCTCCCTTTTTTGGCACACACTGAACTGGGCTCACCCACTTGCTATCAGCAACAGGATAAATCACTCCTACATCTAACCACTTGATGATCTCTTTCTTCACAACCTCTTGCATCGGTGGGTTCAAATGAAGCTGGTGCTCAATGCTAGGTATGCACTCAGGAACAAGCTGGATCTTATGAGTGCAAATGTCGGGTGGAATACCTATGATATCAGCAATGGACCAACCAATGGCCCTCTTAAATCTTCTCAAAACTGAAACCAAAGCCTCTACTTGCCAATCCACCAATTTAGCAGAAATAATCACTGGCAAGGTATTGTTGGCTCCCAAGAATGTGTAGCGAAGGTGGGCCGGAAGAGCCTTAAGCTCTAAAACTGGAGGCTTCTCAATATATGGATAAGCTGGTGGCGTTACCCTATTCTTCAAATCAAGATCCAGTTTCTTGGGAGCATAAGTGTATGCTCCTTTACCCGCTAGTGCACCCACCATCTCATCATAGTCTTCAATACCATTGTCTTCAAAATTCATGATCACGGCAGCCAGAGGTTCTACTCCCAACGTTTCTTTAATGGACACAACAACCTCACTATCATCAACAGCATCGATCACTGAAATCACCCTCTTATCTTTTGGCTGCTTCATTGACCCACAGACATTGAAAGTAACCTGTTCGTCATTCAATCTAAATTCCAGCTGCCCTATTTCCATATCAACCAATGCAAGACCCATGCCAAGGAATGGTCTTCCCAATATGATGGGAATCTCAAAGTCAACTTCACAATTGAGAATCATAAAATCAGCTAGAAATATAAAAGAGGCAACCTTCACCAAAACATCGTACAGAATGCCAACTGGCTTTTTCACAGTTCTATCGGCCATGAGAAGTCTCATGGAGGTTAGTTTTGGTGCTCCCAACCCCAATTATTTGAACACGGCTAATGGCATTAGGTTGATGCTAGCACCCAAATCTCATAGTGCCTTAGCAAAGTCGTAGGACCCAATAGTGTAAGGAATGGTGAAAGCTCCTGGATCCTCCTTCTTTTCAACTAAGGAATGTGAAGCAACTGCACTACAATGATGTATGTTATCTGCTGGCTCAAAACTGACCGTTCTCTTATTTTTCACTAAGTCTTTCATGAATTTTGTATAACCTGGCATCTGCTCTAATGCCTCTACAAGAGGGATATTTACTTACAGCTCCTTCAACATGGTGATAAACTTTTGATACTTTCCTTCCTCCGCCTTCTTCTTCAATCTTTGAGGATAGGGAGGAGGAGGTCGTGGGATAGTTTTGAGCACTTTTGGTACCTCTGTTTCCTTCCTCTTTTCAGACTTTGCATTGTCGCTATCATTATGCTGATTTGGAGCCATGTCACCCTTTGCATTATCTGACTCTAACTCAGCTTCTACATCGATAACCACTGGTTCATTAGTCATACCATTGTCAGCAGGTAGGGGTGGATCTGTCGTGCACTTTCCACTTCTAGTAGTAATGGCGAGACAATGACTATTATTTTTTGGATTTTGAACGGTATTGGTTGGGAGGGTGCCTGGCTGACGTTGATTCAGTGCCAATGAAATCTGCCCAAATTGTTGCTCCAACTGTTTAATGGCAGTTGAATGAGACTCCACTTTCTGACTTATGCCTGAAATGTCAGTCCTAATCTCCTTCAAGCAATTCTCCTGACTTTCTGCTCCTTTGACTAATTTATTGAGAAGTGCCTCCATCCTTGAATTTCCAGACTCCTCATCATGCCTTCCAGGTGGTACATATATGTAATTCTTTTCTCGATTATCATCCTTCCGCCTCCAATCACCATCACAGTCCCGTTCTCGATCTCTGTATCCTGATTTGTTGTAATTATCTCCATAATAGTTCCGACCTTGATTCCCTTGCCTTGAGTTCCAAGATTCTTGATTAGACACTGGGACCTTGGCTCGGAAACCCACCACTTCGCGATCTAGATACTTCGCCTCTTCATCAGATTCACTATTATCATGTCTAGCTGATTTTCTTTGTGCACCTACAGCATGCACCTTTTTCGCATCTCTGGCCCCTATCTGTTTAGCTAGCAGACCAATTTCTTTCCTCAACTGAGCGACCTCTTGAGCCACTGATTCATCCAACGCCCTTTGAGCTGCTTAAGCTCCAATAGCATATGTGCCAGCCGGCATATCTGCCTCCCGAGTATGCCATTCTCGGTTGGTCTTAGTGACACGATCTAATATCTCAGAAGCTTGGTCCCATCTTAGACTCATGAATGCTCCACCAGTGATAGTATCTGCTACCTCCTTTGTGTTAATATTCAAAGCCTTGTAGAAGATTTCAAGTAAGTTTCTTCCACTCATCCTGTGATTTGGCACATTCTGCAGCTTCTTTTTGAACCTCAGCCTTGCCTCATAGAGTGCTTCAGAATGAAGCTGTCTGAAATTGTAGATATCATCTTTCAACTACAGTATCTTGGATGGTGGGAAAAATCTTTCCAAAAATTGGTTTCTCAATTCCTTTCAAGTAGTGATGGAACCTCGTGGCAGCTCAGTCAACCATAAAGTGGCTTCTCCTGGAAGAGAGAATGGGAAAAACCTCAACCGAATTGCCTCTTGGTCAACTCCCGACAGATTGTACGATGTGCAGACCCCCACAAAATTCATTACATGCATGTTTAGATCATCAGTAGGAAGACCCGCAAACACACCCTTCAAGTTTAGCAGATGGATCATGGCACTAGTAATGTCAAACTTAGTGCCCGGAGGTAACTCTGGTGGAATGATGGCACCATTCTCTATTGGCTCAAAATATGCCACATATTCTTCTTCAGGATCATCATAAATAGGCACATGTGGTCTCGGTTGTTCTCTCAGTCGTCTTTGTCGCTCTTCAGCATCAGCCAGACATTATGCTGCTTCCTGCATAGCTCTATTATCTCTTTTCACTTTTCTAAGAGTAGCTTGTCTAGCATGCTCTTCTCGTGTCAATCGAGCCGTAGTTTGCCCGCTGTTTCCTCACCAACCGGATGAATTGGCTGGTTGTGAATGTCTCCTGCAGCTGCGAGATTCTGAACTTCTTCTGTATTCACTATTCTCCGATTAGCTCTCAGAGTCCTTTCGATTTCAAGATCAAGTGGAATCAGGGGATTGCCTTGACTCCTAGTATTTAGCATACACCGACGTATGACCTCAAAAGTATGTAAAAACACACCCAATCAGCTCCAACCAATAATGTTCAACTCCTTAACTGTATTCCCCGGCAACGGCGCCAAAATTTGATGTCGCCCAAAATATACCTCCAAAAAAGTATAATGTGGTCGCTGAATCAAATATAGAACCCAACTAGGTTGGGATCGATCCCACAGGGAATAGGTCAAAGTATGAGTAGAATACCGGATAGAATAATTGGGAAGTAAATAAAACTGGGGGGTTTTGCTAATAAATAGTAATAATGACAATTGCTGGTTGTATTGAGTTTGTAGACAATAAGAGAAATACACTAGGACTGTGATCCCCAATGATTCCTTAACTCCACTGGTTACTTGTGCTAACAAGATTGCCCCACTGCGCTGCGCGTAAAATCTAACAAGTTAGGTTCATCTAACTATCTCTCGACCTTCATTAGACGAATTTCACTCTTTTCCTCTCGGACTCCGAGTGTCGCACTACTAACCCTTGTCCTGGTTCTCAGATAACCATTCCCTCTAAGGCTCCGGTTATTAGATGAAGGTTAATAGCTGCAAATCTCTATTGTTATCTCCTTTTCCCAATCTCTACCTCTCTCTCTCGAGCAAGTCTAGAATACAGGCGAGTTTCTAACGTTTGCAACTGTTAGAAAGGCAATCACAACGAAGGAAACAACAATACATGCACATACAGCAGTACAAAGTTGCTTTGCACTTAATCGGTTTCGTTAATTCCTCATGGTTCACACAACCCTAGTTGATGGGTTTAGCTGCTCATAATTGTAAGAATACAAGAAGAATTCAAAGATGAAAGCATAATTATGAACTCACAATGATGAAGAAAAACCAAAATTTCAATTATCAATAAAACTCAAAATAGGGTTTGTGACTACAAAATCAAGAATATGTCCCAAACAGTATGAAATAACTCTCAAAATAGTATATTGACCAATTCTCGTACCTAGGACTATACATGGGTATTTATAGATACAAAACTAATCTTATCCAAAACCAAATAGGAGAACAGAGTCGGCAACTTCCACGGTATCATGACTTGGTGTCATGGAACTAAGTCACGCCATGTAGGTTGATGTTGTGGGAAGCAGGCTCAATTGGAAATCTTCAGAAGTTGGATCACGGCAGGCTTCCACATCACGTGGGTAGTAGTCACGCCACGTGGGTGGTAGTCATGCCACGTGAGTGGCTTTCACGCCACGTAGGTGGTGGCGTGACTCCTTCTCTGGTGCAGCCTCTTGTTCTTTCTTCTTCTGACACTTCGTTCTCGGGCTTGATTCTTCCTCTTTTGATCATTTTGCCTTTAAAACCTATTTTCCTACAAAGTAGGACAGAAACCACATCATACCAACAAAAAACACCTAAGTTATTGCATATTTTCCTTGTTTTAAGCATCAGCAGTGCTATGTAACCATGACACATCAAAAGCGGAGTTAAGTAAAGAGATTACTTCCAATATGAGACTCCATAATTATCGTGATATTGATGAGACTCTTGAAGCATCTATGGAGATTGAGTTGGGGCTCAAGGAAGAGAAACTTGACAAGTCAAGAAGATACAAAGGGTCTTACAACTACAACAAAGAAGGGGGCTCTTTCTCTTCCACTTGGTCAAAGAACAAGGGCACCACACAAGAGACCAAGAAGCCATTAGTCAAAACTACTCAAGATGAGAAGACCACTCCCAAATCTATTCTAAGTGAAGGAGGTACTTCTTCTAAACCTCTTCGATGTTTTAAATGTCAAAGATTTGGTCATAAAATGAGTGAGTGCCCCAACCGGAGGGAATTTGTTGTCATGGTTGATAATTCTTGTAATGTTGATGATACACATCTTCTTCAGGGGATTGAAAATACGGGTGCTCATGAAGAGGGTGATTTTTATGAGGAGGAGGAGAGTGAGGAATATGGTGATTTTGTTGTTCCTTGTGAGTTGACTAGAAAGGCCTTGTTCATCAAGGACATGCCTCAAGAAGGAAAGCTCTCCCTTCAAAACTATGTAGTGAGGAGAACAATGATTAGCAAGGCTATAGATGATCCAAACCAAAGGGAAAACCTTTTCCATTCTAAGTGCCTCATCAAGAAAAATGTGTGTTCCTTAATAATTGATAGAGGGAGTTGTGTTAATGTTGCAAGTACTACTTTGGTGGATTTTCTTCACCTTCCTACTACCAAACATTCTACCCATAAAACATCAATGGTTGAGTGAATGTGGGGAGTTTAAGGTACATAGGCAAGTTGTGATCAAGTTTAAGGTTGGCAAGTACCAAGATGAAGTTTTGTGTGATGTGGTGCCAATGCAAGCTTATCACCTATTACTTGGGTGGTAGTGGGAATATGATAGAACTACTAATCATGATAGCCGAACCAATCGGTATTCCTTTGAACATGAAGGGAATAAACACATCCTTCATCCTATGACACCGGTATAAGTTAGTGATATATACTACAAGTTGATGGAGTTGAAAGAGAAGGGCAAGGGTATGGATACTAGTAGTAAGGTCAAGGGTACCATGGAGGAGAGTGAAGGGAAAGGTAGTTCTAAGAGGAAAGAGAAGGTGGCTCTTTTGGAAAGTTTTAATGAGATTAAATATGAGTTGGAGGAGAGGTATCTGGTGGTCCTTCTCATGTATAGGGACTATTCTTTGCTTACTAATAAAGTAACCTTTTCTCTGCCTAGTTGTATTTCTTGTCTTTTGCAGGGCTATGAAGATGTGTTCCCCTCAGAACTTTCAAAAGGATTGCCCCTATAAGGGGAATTGAGCACCAAATTAATTTCGTCCCAAGGTCTCAATTACCAAACAAGCCGACCTATAGATACAATTTGGAGGACACTAAGAAACTCCAAAGTCAGGTGGATGAACTCCTTGAAAAAGGGGTAGTGCGAGAGAGCATGAGCCCATCTGTGGTATCGGTGATTTTAGTGCCCAAGAAGGATGATACTTAGCGTATGTATGTGGATTGTCGAGCCATCAACAAAATAAAGATAAGTATCACCATCCCATTTATCGACTTGATGACATACTTGATGAGTTGAGTGGTTCTTGTATATTCTCTAAGATAGATCTTAGTAGTTGTTACTATCAAATCTAGATTAAACTCGACGATGAGTGGAAAACGGCATTCAAGACTAAATTTGGTCTCTATGAATGGTTGGTGATGCCTTTTGGTCTCACCAATGCTCCTAGTACTTTTATGCGGTTGATGAATCAGGTGATGAAATCTTTTATTGGTAAATTTGTGGTTTTGTACTTTGATGATGTGTTGGTGTATAGCAAGACCATGGATGAGCATGTTTCTCATTTAAAGTGTGTGTTTGATGTTCTTAGGCAAGAACAACTCTATGCTAATGTGCCTAAATGTTCTTTGGTGTTGATGAATTTGTTTTTTGGGGTTTTGCTGTGAGTTCAAGGGGAGTTGAGGTTGATGAATCCAAAATAGACGCTATTAAGAATTGGCCAACTCCCACATCCATTGGTAATGTGCATAGTTTTCATGGATTGGCTATTTTTTATAGGCAGTTTGTTAATGGATTTAGTACCATAGACACCCCCTTGACTAAGGTGATCCAAAAGGATACATCCTTTTTTGGGGGTGAGGAACAAGCAAGGGCTTTTTCCACCTTGAAACACATGCTTAGTTCCGCACCATTGTTGTAATTGCTCGATTTTGATAAGACCTTTGAAATTGAATGTGAAGCTAGTAAAGTGGGTATTGGGGATATTTTGATGCAAGCATTAAAACCCATTGCCTACTTTAATGAGAAGATTAGAGGTGCGACGTTGAATTACTCCACTTATGACTTTGAGCTTTATGCTTTAATTCGGGCTTTGGGTAATTGGAAACACTATTTATGGCCTAAAGAGTTTGTCAGTGGGACCGATCATGAGTCATTAAAATATCTTAGGTCACAAGGAAAGTTAAACAAGAGGCATGCCAAATGGGTTGAATTTCTTGAAACTTTCCCCTGGGTGATTCAATACAAAAAGGGGAAGGATAATATAGTGGTGGATGCCTTATCAAGGAAACATGTTTTGGTTTCTACTTTGACTTCTAAGTTTTTGGAATTTGAGAGCTTGAAATCATTGTATCCCGAGGACCCCATTTTTTCTCAATTCTACCAAGATTGTGGAGCATGGGAAAGGGACCATAAGCTAAAGGATAAACCTACCACCTCATTTTCTAAATTTGATGGTTACTTGTTCAAGAACAGGCAACTTTGTGTGCCTATGAGCTCTTAAAGGGAACTTTTTATGAGAGAGGCACATGATGGGGTTTTGATGGGGCATTTTGGTATTGACAAGACATTGGGGATCCTTGAAGAACATTTCTATTGACCTAAAATGCGTGTGATATTGCTAAAGTTTGTGGTTAATATGTTGAATGTCGTAGTGCTAAGTCTAGGATACTTCCTCATGGATTATATACCCCTCTCCCCACCCCTCAAAGACCTTCGCTGAACATTTTTATGGATTCTGTGTTGGGCTTTCCAAGGACTAGGAAGGGCATGGATAGCATTTTTGTGTTTGTTGATTGTTTTTCTAAAATGGCTCATTTTATTGCATGTCATAATTGTGTGATGATGCTCCTCATATTTCATCCTTGTTTGTTGAGAATGTAGTAAAGTTGAATAGTATTCCTCAAACCATAGTGAGTGATAGGGATCCTGAATTCCTTAGCCACTTTTGGAAGGAATTGTGTGGCAGACTTGGGACAAAATTATTCCTCTCTACATCATGTCACCCACAAACCAATGGTTAATTCGAGGTTGTGAATCTCACCCTTGGGTCTATGCTTTGGGCCATGATTAAAGGAAAACTCACATCTTGGGAAGAGCAATTTCCTTTAGTTGAATTTGCATATAATTGTGTCATTCATAATCCTATTGGCATGTCTCCATTTGAGGTTGTTTATGGTTTTAACCCCCTACCCCCTTTGTCTTAAGATGTTGTATTGAGTTTAGATGGTAACAATAGGGCCAAGTCCATGAAAGTTTTGCATGAGAAAGTGCGACTTAAACTTGAGAAGAAGAATCAAGAAACGACCAAAAAAGTCAACAAGGGGTGAAAATGGGTGGTTCTTGAACCGAGTGATTGGGTTTGGGTCCATTTTTGAAAGGAAGGGTTTCCCAACAAGAGAAAAATCGAGCTAATGCCTAGAGGAGATGTCCCATTTAAAGTGCTTGAAAGGTTTAATGACAATGCATACAAAATTGATCTTCCCTCGGATTACCAAGTGCACAACATATTCAATATTTGTGATCTTTCTCCTATGGATTTGCATGATGAATACCCCTTGAATTTGAGGGCAAATTCTTTTCAAGAAGGGGAGAGTGATGCAACCCAAGGCCCCCAAAGCCTTTTACAAGGTATTTTACAAGGATTCAAGCTCGTGAGCTTCAAGATTGGAAAAGGATATTCATGAAGAAGGATGCATTTGAGTGCATTATGGAGTCCTCCCATGGATTCCATGTGTTCATGATAGCATTTGATGGAGCATACGTTGAGAAGAAGAAGGAGGATTATGCTTTTTGATGAATTCTTGAATTCATCACAAAAGAGGACATCCAAACAAGGCACTTACTTCATTAAGGGTAGAAATGTAATAACATAGGGTCTTCTTTATTTTCTTAGTATAAATAGCTTTTTTTTTGTTTTGAAGACTTAGAATTTTCATAAACCAAAAAACTCATATTTATTGAGAGATTAAGAGAGCTTGCCAAAGCTTTTAGTTGTTTCTTGTTTGGAAAGAAGAGTTGCTTGGGATATTAATTCCCTTGAGGTTGCTCTTAGAGTTAGATGCTTATTGAGATATTCGAAGAAGGTCACTTTATTTATTAAAGTTGGTTGTCTTTGATTCTCTTTTTGTGTCATCTTCTATATACACTTGATTTCCTTGTTAATTTCTTGTTTTATTCTAGATCGTGCTTTGTTTCTTCTTGTTCATCTTAGTTTTTGTTTTTAGGTTTATATCACACACTATCCCTCCTGTGGGAGAACCAAATAACCCAAATGCCTATCCATTCCACTTAACATATTTTAAAATAAACTAGCATCAATATCAATGCGGAAAACACAAGAAAGTCTAAAACACCCCCAAGAACTGAAAATCATTGTACCAAAAACACTAACAATTGTCAACAATGGGTTCAATCCAAAATGAAATGAAAGTATACATGTCTGAAACAAGTGGACAAGAACTAATATAGATGACTCATGGCTGCTCGGAAGATGTAGCTCACCCTTGAGTCAAAATATGTTCTAGTCTAAAGTTGAGGTTTCGATGTAGTCTCTGGAAGATGCTCTGCACTCAACAAAAAGAAGAGCACATGTAGTATCAGTACAAAACCATAATGTACTGGTAGGGTCATCAGCCAACCCAAAATAATAAATGTGAACAAACAACCAAGACCATGTAAACAAGTACAACCATGAACACATAACAACTACCTTTACCTCAATTATGTACCACTTAGCCTTTCACAATGACACTAAAGAATTCAGTCAAGTGTAAGTCAATATAGACAATATACCAAGTCATGGCCATGACTACCAACAATAGACCAAGCCAAAAAACCCATGACTCACAATAATAAGTTACACCTTGTCTCAAAGACATAAATAATCAGACATCATTAGAAGATATACCATTCATTTGTACTCCTAACCCGAACCTTTCATGGATCTAATTAAATAAGAATAATATCAATCGATTCACTGAAGGAACCCAAAAATATCAATATCCACAAACCCAGTCAACTCAAGGAACCATCAAACTCATCAATACCTTGTACACATATACTATGAGTTTTATGGTTGCCCACTAGCCATGACCTGCAGGGGACGAGCTCTTCTCCATGTACCAAGCATCTCAGGCATCTATTGTCTGCCACCCTTATACCAAACCAATCCTGTGACGATGTCTTTAGCATTTCATCTCACAATAATAACAGATCCCATAACAATGTCCTTTACCGGCTCATTTCACAATAACAATGGATATCATAACAATCACAAACACAGTGAGAATAAGTCAACCATTGATGCGCCATGGTTACATGGAACTTTCGATGCTTAAAACAAGGAAAATATGCAATAACTTGGGTGTATTTGGTTGGTATGATGTGGTTTCTGTCTTACATTGCAGGAAAACAGGTTTTGAAGGCAATAAATGATCAAAAGGAAGAATAAAGCCGAAAAATAGAGTGTAGGAGATTAGAGATGAGATTTGCACCAGATGGGTGATTCACGACAGTACTCACATACCATGAGGACCACTCACGTGACGTGAGTGGCTATCGTGAGTCGACTTTCAGAGGATCAAAAGCTGCCTGATTTCCACTCCAAGTAGTCATGTGGCGTGACTACACCCACATGGTGTGACTAGGTTGCGTGAGTTGTGTTCTGAAACTGTCAAATTGAGCCTGATTTCCACAACACTCACCTACGTGGTGTGACTTGGTTCCACGACACCAAGTCACGATACCATGGAAGTTGTCGATTTTGTTCTCCTATTCTAATTAGGATAGGATTAGCTTTGTATCTATAAATACCCCTATATAGTCCTATGTTTGAGGGGGAGTCAGTATATTGTTTTGAGAGATATTTTATATTGTTTCTGAGTTCATAAATATATTATTGGTTTTGTAATAAAAAAAAAACTAGATTCGAGTTATATTCATAATTGAGATTTCAGTTTTTCTTCATTATTGTGAGTGTCCAATTATGTTTTCATCTTTGAATCTTTCTTCTGTTCTTGCAATTATGAGTAGCTAAACTCATCAACTAGGGTTGTGTGAATCATGAGGAATTAACGAAACGGGTTAAGTGCAAAGCAATTCTGAACTGCTGTGAATGCATGTATTGGTATTTCCTTCATTGTGATTGATCTTCTAACGGTTGCAAACGTTAGAAACTTGCCTATATTCTAGACTTTCTAGAGAGAGAGGTATAGATTGGGAAAAGGAAATAACGACAGAGATTTGAAGCTATCAACCTTCATCTAATAACTTGAGCCTTAGCAGGAATAGTTATCTGAGATCCAGGACAAGGGTTAGTAGTGCGACACTCGGAGACCAAGAGGAGAAGAGTAAAATTCGTCTAATCGAGAGACGTTTAGATGAACATATCTTGTTAGATTTTGCATGCAACATAGCAGGACAGTTTTGTTAGCACAAGTAACCGGTGGAGTTAAGCAATCATTGGGGATCACAGTCCTAGTGTACTTATCATGTTGACTACAAACTCTATAATCAGGAATTGTTACTTTTATTGCATAGTTACAAAAAGAAACCCAGTTTTTACTTATTTTCCAACTACTCAAACAAGAACTTAACCTACTTCTGTCCTATTCCCTGTGGGATCGACCCCAACCTAGCTGGGTTCTATATTTGACAGCGGCCGCTTTATACTTCTTAGGAGGCATTTTTTGGGCGACATCAAATTTTGGCGCCTTTGCTGGGGAATTACAGTTACGGAGTTGATTAGTAACCGATGGAGATAAGGAATCATTGGGGATCACAGTCCTAGTGTAATTCTCATATTGACTACAAACTTTATAATCAGGAATCGTTACCGTTATTGCTTACTTACAAAACCCCCCAGTTTTTACTTATTTGCCAACTACTCAAACAAGAACTTAACCTACTTTTGTCCTATTCCCTGTGAGATCGACCCCAACCTATTTGGGTTCTATATTTGATAGCGACCGCTTTATACTTCTTAGGAGGTATATTTTGGATGACATCAAATTTTGGCTTCGTTGCCAGTTGGTCATGAAACAGCGGATCAAACTATCGCTCGATTGACATGGGAAGAGCAAGCTAGGCAAGCTGCTTTTAGACAAGCAGAAAGAGATAATCGAGCGATGCAAGAAGCAGCACAGCGACTGGCTGAGGCTGAAGAGACTCAAAGAAGATTGAGAGCTCAACAACCTCTTCAAAGACCGCATATACCAGTTTATGATGATCCTGTGCAAGAAGATGTGGCCTACTTCGAGCCAATAGAGACTGGTGCCATTATTCCACCAGAGTTACCTCCAGGAACTAAGTTTGACATTACCAGTGCCATGATTCACCTGCTAAACTTGAAGGGTGTGTTTGTCGATCTCCCTACTGATGATCCAAACATGCACGTGATGAATTTTGTAGGGGTCTGTACTTCATATAATTTGCCCGGAGTTGACCAAGAGGCTATTCGATTGAGATTGTTCCCATTCTCTCTAACAGGAGAAGCTACTTTGTGGTTGGAAGAATTACCACTAGGTTCGACCATTACTTGGCAAGAATTAAGAAATCAATTTCTGGAAAGATTCTTTCCACTTTCCAAGATGCTACAGTAGAAGGATAAAATTTATAATCTCAGACAACTACATTCTGAACCACTGTACGAGACATGGCTAAGGTTCAAGAAGAAGCTACAGAATGTGCCAAATCACAGGATGAGTGGTAAGAACTTACTTGAAATCTTCTACAGAGATTTAAATGCCAACACAAAGGTGGTAGCAGATACTATCACTGGTGGAGCATTCATGAGTATGATATGGGAACGAGCTTCAGAGATATTACATCATATCACTAAGACCAACCGAGGCTGGCATACTCGGGAGGAAGAAACGCCTGCTGGCACATATGCTAATGGAGTTTCACCAGCACAATGGGCTCTAGAAGAATCTGTATCTCAAGAGGTCGCTCAGCTGAGGACAAAAATTGGTCTTCTGGCCAAACAGATTTCGGCTAGAGATACTGAAAATGTGCATGCTGTAGGTACAAAAGGTAAAATGCCTAGACATGACGATAGTGAATCTGATGAGGAGGCTAAATACTTGGATCGTGAAGTGGTGGGTTTTTAAGCCAAGGGCCAAGGGTCTAATAAAGACTCTTGGAATTCGAGGCAAGGGAATCAGAGATCGAGAACGAGACTGTGATGGTGATTGGAGATGGAAGGATGATTATAGAGAGAAGAGTGGCCTTTATGTACCATTAGGAAGCCGTGATGATGAGTCTGGAAATTCAAAGATGGAGGCCCTTTTTAATAAATTGTTCAAAGGTTCAGAGAGCCAGGAAAATTGCTTGAAGGAGATTAAGTCAGATATTTCGGGAATAAGTCAGAAAGTGGAGTCTCATTCAACTGCCATTAAATAGTTAGAGCAACAATTCAGGCAGATATCATTGGCACTGAATCAACGTCATACAGGTACCCTTCCAAGCAACACCGTCCAAAATTCAAAGAATGATAGCCATTGTCTAGCCATTACTACTAGAAGCGAGAAATACATGACTGATCCACCTATACCTGCCGATAGTCGTAAGACCAATGAGCCAAAGGTTATTAATGTAGAAACTGAGTTAGAGCCGGATAATTCAAAGGGTAAAACAATTCCAGATCATCATGATACTAACGAAAAGGCAAAATCTGAAAAGAGGAAGGACAATGAGGTACTACAAGTGTTGAAAACTATCCCACGACCTCCTCCTCCCTTTTCTCAAAGGTTGAAAAATAAGGCTGAGGAAGAAAAATATCAAGAGTTTATTACAATATTGAAGGAGCTGTCAGTAAACATCCCTCTTGTTGAGGCATTGGAGCAGATGCTAGGTTATGCGAAGTTCATGAAAGACTTGGTGACAAAGAAGAGAACTGTCAGTTTTGAGCCAGCAGATAACTTACATCATTGTAGTGCAGTTGCTTCGTGTTCCCTAGTTGAAAAAAAGGAGGATCTAGGAGCTTTAACAATTCCTTGTACTATCGGGTCCTACAACTTTGCTAAAGCACTTTGTGATTTGGGTGCTAGCATTAACTTAATGTCAATAGCCATGTTCAAACAGTTGGGGTTGGGAGCACCAAACCAACCTCTATGAGACTTCTCATGGCCGATAGGACTGTAAAAAAGCCGGTGGGCATTCTGTATGATGTCTTGGTAAAGGTTGCATCTTTCATCTTTCTGACTGACTTTGTGATTCTTAATTGTGAAGTTGACTTCGAGGCTCCCATCATATTGGGAAGACCACTCCTTGCCACTGGTCATTCTGGTCGACATGGAAACAGGGCAGATGAGATTCAGGTTAAATGAAGAATAGGTCACTTTCAATGTTTGTCGTTCCATAAAGAAACTAAGAGATAAGCGGGTGATTTTGGTGATAGATGTGGTTGATGATAGTGATGTTGTTGTGTCTCTCGAAGAAAGGTTGGGGGCAGAAGTTCTTGCAGCCGTGATTATGAATTTTGATAGCAACGGTATTGAGGAATACGATGAGATGGTTGGTGCACTCACTGGTAAGGGAGCATACACTTATGCTCCAAAGAAACTTGATCTCGATTTGAAGAATGGGGTGACCCCACCAGCTCGTCCATCTATTGAGGAGCCTCCAGTTTTGGAGCTTAAGGCTCTTTTGGCTTACCTTCGCTACATATTTTTGGGAGCCAACAACACCTTGCCTGTGATTATTTCTGCTAAATTGGTGGAGTGGCAAGTAGAGGCTCTGGTTTCGGTATTGAGAAGATTTAAGAGGGCCTTTGGTTGGTCCATTGCTGATATTATAGGAATTCCACCCGATCTTTGCACTCACAAAATTCAACTTACTCTTGAGTGCGTACCAAGCATTGAGCACCAATGTCATCTAAACCCACCTATGCAAGAGGTTATGAAGAAAGATATTATTAAGTGGTTAGATACAGGAGTGGTTTATCCCATTGCTGATAGCAAGTAGGTGAGCCCAGTTCAGTGTGTGCTAAAGAAGGGAGGAATCACTGTGGTTCCAAAATACAAGAATGAGTTAATCCTAATTAGGCCGGTTAAGGGATGGAAAGTTTGCATGGACTATCGAAAGCTGAATTCCTGGATAGAAAAAGATCATTTTCCTATTCCCTTCATGGATCAGATGTTAGACCGTCTTGCTGGTAGAGGATGGTATTGTTTTCTCGATGGATATTCGGGGTATAATCAGATTTTTATTTCTCCCGAAGACCAAGAGAAGACCACTTTCACTTGTACATACAGGACATTCGCATTTAAAAGGATCCCTTTCGAACTATGTAATGCACCGACCACTTTCCAATATTGCATGATGTCTATTTTATCTGACATGGTGGAAGACACTATTGAGGTTTTTATGGATGACTTTTCTGTTGTGGGAGACTCATTTGAGGAGTGCTTGGCACACCTTGCGAATGTGCTGCAAAGATACGAGGAGTGTAACTTAGTGCTGAATTGGGAAAAATGTCACTTTATGGTCAACGAGGGTATCGTATTGGGGCATCAGATGTCAAAGAAAGGCATCGAAGTGGATAAGGCGAAGATTGAGGTAATCGAGAAGCTACCTCCACCTATCTCCGTGAAAGGTATTCAAAGTTTTTTAGGTCATGTTGGCTTTTATAGAAGATTCATCAAGGATTTCTCTAAGATTGCACATCCTTTATGCAAACTTTTGGAGAAAGAGGTCGTGTTCGATGAGGCTTGTCTAAAAGCATTTGAGTGTCTTAAAGAGAAGTTGGTTTCAGCCCTTATTATTGTATCACCAGATTGGACGATGCCTTTTGAGGTTATGTGTGATGCTAGCGGAGTGGCTTTGGGTGCATTCCTTGGCCAAAGACATGAGAAGATGTTACATCCGATTTACTATGCTAGCAAAGTGCTTAATCCAACTCAAAAGAATTATACTGTGACTGAGTAGGAATTGTTGGCAGTGGTATTTGCTTTTGAAAAATTCAGATCTTACTTGATAGGTATTGTCACGCCTCAAATCCCATTGAGGCGGACTGGCACCCGAAGTCGTTAAGGCTCGAGAGAACCAACCTTCATTCATGTACACTCATATGCATGTCACTAAATGAATAACACTCTATCATAGATAGATACAAGATACCAATAGCAGAAGTCATCGAGAAACATTCAATAGATATGAAACTTGGTCGTTGGGGCCACCAAGTCAAAATGGACATACATTCCTTCATTCGTCTTACAACGTCTACAAAGCCTCTAACAGATACATAACCAACCTAAAGTCGGGACAAGTCCCCGCTTTATACAACATTTACATAGTACCAAAACAAATGTACACATGTGACTCAGAAAGCCCCGAATCAAACTGGAGCTCACCAACAGTCGGTAGATGACCTGTATCCTACTGTGGAGGTCTACTAGCTTCTGTGCCTGCAGCAAGTAAGGTAAGTCCCCCAAGGGACGTCAATACAAAGAATGTACTGAGTATGTAAGACTATAAGAAACTGCATGAAACATAGGAACTTCAATGGAATCAAATACAAGTGAATAATCAATATAGATAAACCACCGTTCTGTATGTGTGGAACCATGTACATTACATTCATTACTTTACTTTATCCTTCCTTGCATTACGAAATTGTAAAGCATATGATAAACAAATGACCAACTGATCAGTGGTAAAAGAGGATGACCCATGCTAGGTATTTTAACCCCTGGGATACGATTCTCATAAATACACAAATTGGGATCGACCCATGCTAGGCTTTTCTTTTCACCCCTGGGATACCACCCGTGATATTGGGATATCCCCATGCTAGGTGTTCCTTTCACCCCTGTGATACCACCCGTGATATTGGGATCGACCCATGCTAGGTGTTCCTTTCACCCCTGGGATACCACCTAAGAATACACAGATTCTCTTTACATCATTTCTTTATTTGAGATAGTTCTTTTGGTGGTCATAACATTATGGGAGCTTTGGAACTTCTGTCAATGAATAAGATACACGTGAATAACAACATATGAAAATTTGAAATGAGATACTTTGAGACATTTTGAAATGAGAACAAGTCGGTAACAATTAGAACAAGAGATGCTGTTAAAGGATACGGGAAAGAGTAACCTTACATACCTTATCTTCCAAATACACAATCCTCTATGTGAATACAATAATACAGCTACTTCCTTACGTGTTACTTTACAACACAAGTACATAACGGAGTTCACGTTAACAACTAACTACATTACAAGTGCATAAGATGACAATGAGCTACATGAATGCCATATAACGTCATTTCAACCTTCATAATACAATTCACTGAATTACCATACCAAAAATACCACAACATGCCACACATCAACTAAGACATCATAGACCAATAGCATATCACACCAAGTTTATACTTTACACTTCCTCATTAACACCACGTCACATTTACACCATCAAGTCACCTCAATACTGTAACATCCCGTACCTTTCTAACCCTACTTGACGATATTCAATAATGTGTACTTAGGTGTTGAGAGCTATAAGTATGTATTTGGTAATGTTAATGATGAGAAAATTGAAATTTGGCCTCGTACATGCGATTAGCCTTCGTAGGAGGTGTTTTGTGATATTTGTGGAGAATTTGTGGGGTTAAAAATGAGGCTAAGAGGACCTCTAAACAAAGTATATTAAGGGTAATAATTAAGTTAAAGAATAGGACTTGAAGTAACTAACCAAACCCGCGAAGAAAAGTCGAAAAATGGATTTTTTTGAAAAACTAAGTGTGGGGCGCGCTAGAGGGAGTGACACGCCACTTTGGCCCAAATTTTTGTGCCCACAGGAAGCAAGCTGGTGCGCCCAAGGGTATGCCAGGCTGCTTTTGCCACTTTTTCAAAAGTTGGAAATTTTTTAAGTCCCAAGGGCGTACCGAGTCAATTTTTTCAACGTTTCTTCTACAACCATGAGTATATACATGAAATGAGTAAAGTATTATATTGGTATGATAAAATTTATCGAGAACTAATTTGGCATCAAAATGATGGTTTTACCCTTATGGTCAAAATGAGTCATATGTAGCAAGAATCACTTGTTTTTAGGATTGAGGCTACAAATATGGATTCCGTGAGTAGGAATATATTCGTAACGCGTATGAGATGATTTAAACACGAGAAATTATTGATTTTATTGGGTTAAGTGAATTGGGCTCAATAAAAGGCCCAAAAATGAAAAGAAGACATGGGCTAAGAATGGGTCATTTCAAAAATGGGTCAAATGACCCATTCTTGCCTTGACCTTCTAGACCAAGCATTTAATACTATAAGAGTGGATAAGGATTGACTTAAAGGCGTATAAAAGGGATCGAAAATCTAATTTTTATTCTTCACAAGTCTCATGCCTTTTTAGACCAAAAGATAAGATATTTGCTCTCAAACCCTAAGAACTCAAAGCCAACTTTTGGAGCAAGATCATCATTTTTCAAGCTTGTGTAAGTGATTATTATTATGGATTAATATATTATATGCATGAGAGAGTATGTAAATCATTTTGGTTATGCTTGGAAGTGTTGAACATGGTACTTTGTGTTTTTATAAAAGATTTGTGATCCATGAGATTCAAGCTTGAATTATGACTTGTGACTTTGATGAAAGAGCATGGTATGGATAAAATAGGAACATGTATGGTGTGATTTTGTTATTAAACTTGTTATTTTTCTATTTGTGTAAATTATGGTATTTTGGCCGATATGTGTTATGAAGTGTATGAAGGTGAATTGATGGATTAATTGCGATATGGTGTGGATAAGAAAGTGTAAAGGAGAAGTGTTGTGGTGAAATATATTGATTATCATGTATTGGTCAATGTATGGAATATTGGGGGATTTTTGGAATATTAATTTCATCAATGGTTTTGTCAAGGAGAAATGGCATGTTTAAAGGCAAATATGTAACTCATTGACGTTATATGCATTTGTACGGTAGTTGGTGGTTAATGTGAATTCCGTTATATATTTGTGTTGTAGAGTGACATATAAAGAAGGAGCGGGACTATTGTATGCACATCTAGGATTGTATATTCGTATTGAGAATATCAGGTATGTAAGGTTACTCTGTCCGTATCTTTCTGCGGCAACTAGTATTCACATTGACATTATGCTTGTCCCATCCCGAAATATGCAAAGGTATCCTATATGCAATTATCAATGGTCATTATCATATAGTTCCTACTCATTGATAAATTGTGAATCTCATGTCTCATGTTCACGAATAATGTTACAAAAGCCCAACAAGGTTGTGTTATAATGTTCCAATAGTGATTATACTCATGTCTTTTGTTCATGGATTGTTGTCCAATGGTTCCAATGGTGTTATAGTGCTAATAATGTTATGTTTCTCACAATGTTTATTATTATTTCTCTCACTCATTGGTTAATGATCCAAAGCTTCATATAAAGTTATGACTATCATTGTGTCAATCTCAAAGTAATGAACAACGTAATGCAAATATGTGGTCAATGATCAAGTATGGGTGGTAGCTTTGTGGGCAAATGGCTGGCTCAAGAAGATCCCGAGATTTGTTGGATCAGGGGGAAGTCCTAGAGGCATAAGCCTAGCTCGGACCGATCCTGACAGGGGGCAGCTCTAGGGGTAATAACCTAGCTCGAGCCGAACCTGATATGTTAGTATGGGTGGCAGCTCTAGGGGTAATAACCTAGCTCGAGTCGATCCCGATTTATTAATTCATGGGTGGCAGCTCTAGGGGCATATGCCTAGCTCGAGCCGATCCCAACATAACGCTGTGTTATGTTAAAACCCACTATTCAGTCGGGGGCCGGGTATCACAGGTCACAGGCAAAGATGAATAATCATAGAATCAAAGAAGCAAAGAAAGTAATGAAAGCAATATTCATGGTTCCCAAAATACAGAATGATCACTCATCTATATTGTGACGTATCCATATTGCTCATTCATTTCTATTTGAGTTCATTGACATTTTTACATATCATACAAGTTTCATATGGCCTTACATACTCAGTACATTCTTCGTATCGACCCCTCTTGGGGGATTTACCTTACTTGCTGCAGGCGCAGGTACTAGTAGGCCTCCACAGTAGGTTTCTAGTTGTTGCGGATCATTGGTGAGCTCCAGTTAGTTTGGGGCTTCTCCGAGTCATATTTGTACATATGTTTTGGTGTTGTACATGTTGTATAAAGCGGGGACTTGTCCCAACGTTTAATTTGTTTTGGTCAATGCATCTGATAGAGGCTTTTGTAGACATTTGTGGGTGTATGGATGTAAGATGGTTTATTTCATTTTGACTTGATGGCCTCAACGGCCAAGTTTCGCATATGTATATATATATGTCCCATGTTCCATGTTTTTCCGTTATTCATCTTTCATGTCCTTACGTGATGGTAGTGTTGCTTATGATATGCATATGACTGAATAGAAGCAAAGCTTGTTTTTCTCGGGCCATGTCAGCTACGGGTGCCAATCCATTCCGATAGGATTCAGGGCGTGACAAAAGTGGTATCAGAGCAGGTCGTTCTAAGGGTGTCTACAAAGTCGTGTCTGAGTGGAGTCTTACTTATTGATGTGTTGTGCACCACATTTACAAGTAGGAGTCTACGGGACATTTAGGATGTTGTTTATTTTCTTCACTTCTAGATCGTGCAATAGAGCCAGTGTTGTTAGTTGAATTGTATCTGAACCTGGTAATTGTTTTTCTCTGGTATAGTAACAATGCCAATGACAAGAAGAGGTAGAGGTAAAGGCAAGTAGGTAGACATGCCTGCGGAAGAAGGAATGAGTAGATTACCACCTGAACAGGCTAGTCAAGGTGGATCAAATGCCAAAATTTTATCGCGATCTTCGTCTACTTTTCCAGCTCCAGAAGAGCCGATTGGTAGAGAAGTACCTGCGGAACCACCAATGAATGCCACAGATCAGGATCTTAGAAATGCAGTTCATATGTTGACACAGTTAGTGGCAGCCCAAAGTCAAGGACGAGCTGGTCCGATGACACATGATGATGATACGGCTAGATTGGCGAGTCGCAGAACACAGGATTTTCTAAAACTGGACCCTCCTATATTCACAGGGTCAGATCCAAAAGCAGATCCACAGGACTTCGTGGATCAAATTCAGAGGGCCTTGAAAGTTATGCATGTGACGGGGGTAGAGACAGTTAAACTTGTTGCATACAGATTGAAAGGACAGGCAATATTGTGGTATGAGGATTGGAAGAAATCCCGTGATATTGGTGCTAATCCACCTATGTGGGAAGAGTTTAAAGTGGCTTTCCTTGATCATTACTTGCCCTATGAGATCCGTGAGGCACGTACGGATCAGTTTCTAAATCTCCGTCAAGGAAATTTGAGTGTCAGAGAATATAGCTTGCAATTTAATTCCTTGGCTCGATATGCGCCAAATATGGTGGCTACGATGACAGATAGAGTCCATCGATACGTGGAATAGAGACATATTTGGTAAGGGATTGCACTATTGCTGCCTTGAAAAAAGACATGGATATAGCGAGAATTCAGGCCTTCGCCCAGAAAATGGAAGATCAAAGGTAGAGACGAAGGGTACATGAATTTGATAGGGGACAGTCCAAAAGGGCTAGACCTATGGGACCACCTATGATGTCCCAAGGAGGATCTAGGCCCCGTATGTTTCCTAAACCACCTAGACCATCGTTCTCACATTCCACAGCAGGTGCTCACTCTCAGTCTAGAGGGTTTAGAGGTGGTCCAGCTGGGCAGAGTAGTGGAGGTCACGGATCACAGGCAGCAGGTTTTCCTCGGCAACAGTGTCAGCACTGCAGGCGTATTCATGCAGGTACATGCAGGGTGGGGACAAATGCTTGTTTCTGGTGCGGCATGACAGGACACATAATAAGAGAGTGTCCCCAGAGGAGTATGGGTGGTGTAGCACGACCGGCAGGATTGGCCGCTGCGTCATCAGCATCGGTCCTTCTTTGGGCCGAGGTGTAAAGTCTGTTGGCAGAGGTAGAGGTGCCAGAGGAGCAGCCAGTACTAGTGGGGTCCAAAATTGTACTTATGCTTTAGTGGACCGACAGAATTTAGAGGCTTCCCCTGATGTCGTCACAGGTACATTATCCATATTCTCATATAATGTATATGTATTGATTGACCCCGGTTCTACATTTTCCTATGTTACTCCATTGGTTGCTGCAAAATTTGTAAAGGCACCAGAATTATTAATTAAATCAATTGAAATGTCTACACCGGTCGGTGAATGTATTGTTTAGACATGGTGGATTTTGATGTGATCATGGGAATGAATTGGTTAGCCTCTTGTTATGCCACAGTAGATTGTCGGGCCAAGAAGGTGCAATTTTGTTTTCGGCAAGAAAATGTTCTTAAATGGCAGGGAAATTTGGGGGCACCACGAGGAAGATTTATTTCCTATCTGAAAGCCAGGAAAATGATTGCTAAGGGTTACGTATGTCACTTAGTACGGGTGAAAGATAATGATATGGAACCACTAACTCCGCAGTCGGTTCCAGTGGTATGTGAATTTTTAGATGTATTTCCAAAGGATCTTCCAGGCTTGCCCCCAGAACAGGAAGTAGAATTTGGCATTGATGTGATTCCAGGCACTCAGCCTATTTCTATTCCCCTATAAGGAATGGCTCCAGCAGAACTGCGTGAATTGAAGGAGCAGTTGAAAGATTTACTGGACAAGGGCTTCATTAGGCCTAGTATGTCTCCGTGGGGTGCACCGATATTATTTTTACGGAAGAAAAATGGCACGTTGAGAATGTGCATCGATTGTCAGCAACTGAATAAGGTGACGATCAAGAACAAATATCCCCTCTCTCGGATTGATGATTTGTTCAATCAGTTACAGGGTGCCAAGTGTTTTTCAAAGATCGACTTGAGGTCGGGTTACTATCAAGTCAAAGTCAAAGAAGTTGATGCACCCAAGACAGCTTTCCGAACACGGTATGACCATTATGAATTTTTAGTTATGTCATTTGGACTAACAAATGCACCAGCTGTGTTCATGGATTTGATGAATAGGGTGTTTAAGCCATTCCTAGACGTGTTCGTCACAGTATTTATAGATGACATCCTAGTTTATTCAAGATCACCAGAAGACCATGCTAATCACTTACGGCAGGTGCTACAGATTCTCCGTGAGCGTAAGTTGTATGCAAAGTTCTCCAAATGTGAGTTTTGGTTAAAATTAGTTGCATTCTTAGGTCACATTGTGTCAGATGAAAGGATACAGGTTGATACACAGAAGATTGAAATAGTGAAAAATTGGCCAAGACCTACGACACCCACAAAAATCCATAGTTTTCTTGGACTGGCAGGGTATTACAGAAGATTTGTGGAAGGTTTTTCCTCCATTGCTGCACCGTTAATGAAGCTTACACATAAGGCAGTGAAATGATGCGTGTGAGAAAAGCTTCCAAAAGTTGAAAGATAAATTAACCTCCACACCAGTTTTAGTGCTTCCTGAAGGTACCAAAGGTTATGCAGTGTATTGTGATGCTTCCGGGGTTGGCCTCGGATGTGTATTGATGCAACACAATAATGTCATAGCATATGCCTCACGACAGTTGCGGCGACATGAGAAAAATTATCCCACACATGATCTTGAATTGGCAGTGGTAGTTTTTGCTTTAAAGATATGGCGTCATTATTTATATAGAGTTCATGTTGCTATCTATACGGATCACAAAAGTTTGCAATATCTTTTTAAGCAGAAGGAACTCAATTTGAGGCAATGAAGGTGGTTAGAACTCTTAAAAGACTATGATATTGATATTCTGTATCATCCTGGCAAAGCAAATGTAGTAGCTGATGCATTGAGCCGCAAGGCAGTAGAAAGCACTAGTGGCCTGTTGACTGAAAAGAATGAGATAATCAAAGATCTACATCAACTAGCCAGCTTGGGAGTTTGACTTATTGAATCTCCAGATAAAGTGGTTATGGTGCAAAATGCAGCGGAATCCTCCTTAATAGCCGACGTTAAATAGAAGTAGTTTGAGGATTCTATTTTATTACAGCTAAAGGAAAATACAGCGGAATCATCCAGGTGCTACTAAAATGTACCATTATTTAAAGGCAGTGTATTAGTGGGGAAATATGAAAAAGGACATGGCAGAATTTGTCGCTTAATGCCCGAATTGTCAACAAGTGAAAGTAGAGCATCAGAAACCGGGAGGTTACATACAATGTATCAATCTTCCAGTATGGAAATGGGATATGATTAATATGGAATTCATTATAGGTTTGCCTCGTACATTACGAAAATCTGATTCTATTTGGGTTATAGTGGACAGGCTTACCAAATTAGCGCATTTTCTACCAGTCAAGACCACCTATACAGCTGAGGATTATGCAAAATTGTATGTTAGAGAAATAGTGCGGTTGCATGGTATACCACTTTCCATTATATCAGACAGAGGAGCACAGTTCACAGCGCACTTTTGGAGATCTTTTCAGCAGAGTTTGGGTACACAGGTGAATTTGAGTACGGCTTTCCATCCTCAGACTGATGGGCAAGCAGAACGTAATATTCAGACACTTAAAGAGATGCTACGAGCTTGTATGTTAGATTTTCAAGGCAGTTGGGATGACCATTTGCCTCTTATTGAATTTGCTTACAACAATAGCTATCATTCAAGTATTAAAATGGCACCTTATGTAGCCTTGTACGGAAGGAAATGTAGATCACCAATTGGATGGTTTGAAGCGGGTGAAACTGCTTTACTTGAGCTAGATATTTTTCATCAGGCTATGGAGAAAGTTAAAGTGATCCAACAGCGGTTACAAACGGCCCAAAGTCGCCATAAGTCATATGCCGATGTTATAAGAAGAGGGCTTGAATTCGCCATAGGTGATTTGGTATTTTTAAAGGTGTCACCGATAAAAGGGGTAATGCGGTTCGGAAAGAAAGGGAAATTGAGCCCACTTTACATAGGCCCATATGAAATTGTTAGAAAAATTGGGCAAGTTGCTTATGAGTTGGCACTACCTCAAGAACTTTCCTCAGTCCATCCAGTGTTTCATGTTTTGATGCTTCGAAAATGCATAGGAGATCCATCTCGTATTGTTACAATTGAAGATGTTCAAGTTACAGAGGATCTTACTTATGAAGAGGTACCCATTGCTATCCTAGATTGACAAGTAAAGATATTAAGGAATAAAGACATAGCTTCCGTAAAGGTATTATGGCAAAATCAACAAGTAGAGGTCACATGGGAAGCGGAAGAAATGATGAAATCCAAGTATCCCTATCTATTTCAAATGAATGAAACAGTTCAAAGTGCGGTAATGGAGTCCTAACAAGTAAGTATTTATGAGCATTAAGTGTTTATGTATATGTATGCTAATATAGAGATACATTGGGCGTAATTGAAGCAATATTGTTAACATTCGAGGACTAATGTTTCTAAGGGGGGAAGAATGTAACACCCCGTACCTTCCTAACCCTACTTGATGACATTCAATAATGTGTACTTAGGTGTTGAGAGCTATAAGCATGTATTTGGTAATGTTAATGATGAGAAAATTGAAATTTGGCCTCGTACATGCGATTAGCCTTCGTAGGAGGTGTATTGTGATTTTAGTGGAGAATTTGTGGGGTTCAAAATGAGTCTAATAGGACCTCTAAACAAATTATATTAAGGGTAAGAAGTAAGTTAAAGAATAGGACTTGAAGTAACTAACCAAACCCGCGAAGAAAAGTCAAAAAACGGATTTTTTTGAAAAACTAAGTGTGGGGCGCGCTAGAGGGAGTGCCACGCAACTTTGGGACAAATTTTTGTGCCCAAAGGAAGCAATATGGAGCGCCCAAGGGCGTGCCAGGCTGGTTTTGCCACTTTTTCAAAAGTTGGAAATTTTCTAAGTCCCAAGGGTACCCGGGGGCGTACCGAGCCAATTTTTTCCACGTTTCTTCTACAACCATGAGTATATACATGAAATGAGTAAAGTATTATATTGGTATGATAAAATTTCTCGAGAACGAATTTGGCATCAAAATGATGGTTTTACCCTTATGGTCAAAAAAAGTCATACGTGGCTAGAATCACTTGTTTTTAGGATTGCGGCTACAAATATGGATTCCGTGAGTGGGAATATCGTCGTAACACGTATGAGATGATTTAAGGATGAGAAATTATTGATTTTATTGGGTTAAGTGAATTGGGATCAATAAAAGGCCCAAAAATGAAAAGAAGACATGGGCCAAAAATGGGTCAAATGACCCATTGTTGCCTTGACCTTCTAGACCAAGGATTTAATGCTATAAGAGTGTCTAAGTATGGACTTAAAGGATTATAAAAGGGACTAAAAATATGATTTTTATGCTTCACAAGTCTCATGCCTTTTTAGACCAAAAGATAAGATATTTGCTCTCAAACCCTAAGAACTCAAAGCCAACTTTTGGAGCAAGATCATCATTTTTCAAGCTTGGGTAAGTGATTATTGTTATGGATTAATATATTATACGCATGAGAGAGTATGTAAATCATTTTGGTTATGCTTGGAAGTGTTGAACATGGTACTTTGTGTTTTTATAAAAGATTTGTGATCCATGAGATTCAAGCTTGAATTATGACTTGTGACTTTGATGAAAGAGCGTGGTATGGATAAAATAGGAACATGTATGGTGTGATTTTGTTATTAAACTTGTTATTTTTCTATAAGTGTAAATTATGGTATTTTAGCCGATATGTGCTATGAAGTGTATGAAGGTGAATTGATGGATTAATTGCGATATGGTGTGGATAAGAAAGTGTAAAGGAGAAGTGTTGTGGTGAAATGTATTGATTATCATGTATTGGTCAATGTATGGAATATTGGTGGATTTTTGGAATAATAATTTCATCAATGGTTTTGTCAAGGGGAAATGGCATGTTTAAAGGCAAACATGTAACTCATTGACGTTATATGCATTTGTACGGTAGTTGGTAGTTAATGTGAATTCCGGTATACATTTGTGTTGTAGAGTGACATATAAAGAAGGAGCAGGACTATTGTATGCACATCTAGGATTGTATATTCGTATTGAGAATACCAGGTATGTAAGGTTACTCTGTCCGTATCTTTCTGCGGCAACTAGTATTCACATTGACATTATGCTTGTCCCATCCCGAAATGTGCAAAGGTATCCTATATGAAATTATCAATGGTCATTATCATATAGTTCCTAATCATTGATCAATTGTGAATCTTATGTCTAATGTTCATGAATAATGTTCCAAAAGCCCAACAAGGTTGTGTTCCAATGTTCCAATAGTGATTATACTCATGTCTCTTGTTCATGGATTGTTGTCCAATGGTTCCAATGGTGTTATGGTTGTAATAATGTTATGTTTCTCACAATGTTTATTCTCATGTCTCTCACTCATTGGTTAATGATCCAAAGCTTCATATAAAGTTATGACTATCATTGTGTCAATCTCAAAGTAATGAACAACGTAATGCAAATATGTGGTCAATGATCAAGTATGGGTGGTAGCTTTGGGGGTAAATGCCTAGCTCAAGCTGATCCCGAGATTTGTTGGATCATGGGGCAGTCCTAGAGGCATAAGACTAGCTCGAACCGATCCTGACAGGGGGCAGCTCTAGGGGTAATAACCTAGCTCGAGCCGAACCTGATATGTTAGTATGGGTGGCAGCTCTAGGGGTAATAACCTAGCTCGAGTCGATCCCAATTTATTAATTCATGGGTGGCAGCTCTAGGGGCATAATCCTAGCTCGAGCCGATCCCAACATAACGCTACGTTATGTTAAAACCCACTGTTCAGTCGGGGCTCGGGTATCACAGGTCACAAGCAAAGATGAATAATCATAGAATCAAAGAAGCAAAGAAAGTAATGAAAGCAATATTCATGGTTCCCAAAATACAGAATGATCACTCATCTATATTGTGACGTATCCATATTGCTCATTCATTTGTATTTGAGTTCATTGACATTTTTACATATCATACAAGTTTCATATGGCCTTACATACTCAGTACATTCTTCGTACCGACCCCTCTTGGGGGATTTACCTTACTTGCTGCAGGCGCAGGTACTAGTAGGCCTCCGCAGTAGGTTTCTAGTTGTTGCGGATCATTGGTGAGCTCCAGTTAGTTCGGGGCTTCTTCGAGTCACAGTTGTAAATATGTTTTGGTGTTGTACATGTTGTATAAAGTGGGGACTTGTCCCGACTTTTAATTTGTTTTGGTCAATGCAACTGATAGAGGCTTTTGTAGATGCTTGTAGGTGTATGGATTTAAGATGGTTTATGTCGTTTTGACTTGATGGCCTCAATGGCCAAGTTTCGCATATGTATATATATATGTCCCATGTTCCATGTTTTTTCGTTATTCATCTTTCATGTCCTTACGTGATGGTGGTGTTGCTTATGATATGTATATGACTGAATAGAAGCAAAGATTGGTTCTCTCGGGCTATGTCGGCTACGGGTGCCAATCCTTTCCGATAGGATTCGGGGCGTGACAAATACCTTTCACCATAACACATAAAACAATAATTCATAATTGATACGATTCAAAATGCCTTCGGACTACCACTTAGGGCCATTCAAATGGTACCATAAGTTTATAATTGCATCCAAAAAGCGTATAGAGGACTTGGGGGGTCAAAGAGAAGCAAAAACAAACAAAACAAAATTCTTGAATGGCCTATGGATCCACCTACACCCACAGGTGGGTGATATACGGATGAAGGTACCCATCGGGACCTGTCCAGGGCCACCTGCATTGGCCTCTGCGCCCGCAGGTGCCCCATCCGTGAAGGCGGATGCCCGGTTCGGCTAAAATGGGTCTCTTTTGGGCTTTTTTGTAATAAATGGTCCATAGAAATAAGTAATATTATATTTTCATAGTTTAGGTTAACTTGAATGCCAATGAACAACTATGGTCTCACAACGCACATGAGCATCACAAAACTACATTTTTCCCTTCAATACGCCACCAGTTCCATGCATAATTTCACAACAACAATTCCAAATGTTATACACAAAGAGGAATAAAGTTAGGTACATAACCACATCGTACATGTTGACATTTAATCCATCAAATTCACTTCCTTCAAGACCACAAGTCTCCTTTCAAGTTTATAAGACAAAATCCTTTACCGATTAAGCAAAAATAGACTATTTTACACATAGTGGACTGCTCACCACTTTGTCAACATAACCAACATGATTTACACACCATATTATACATATAATATACTAAACCATGATATTAAACACTTACCAAAGCTTGCAAATGGGTGATCTTGTCCAAAGGGATTAGTAGCTTTGGGTTTGAGAGAAGAGGGAATGTTGTGGAAAAATCTAGAATGAGACATGTGTGTTTTTGTGAATAAAATCTAATTTTTATTGCTTTATATAGTCCTCATGGTAATAATTAGCCAATCCACCACATTAAATGAGGTGTTTACTTGGTCAACTTGAAGAATGGGTCATTTTCCATTTTGGGCCATGTCTTTTGCTTAATTTTGGGCCTCATTTGAGCCCATAATCACAAGACTAATTCAGCCCACTAAATTTAATGCGTAATACACCAACCATCTCATGTTTAACTAATTCCATAAATGTTAAGACAATCACATAGGTTTAGAAATGCACGGGGTGTTACATCCTTCCCCCTTTAGGAACATTTGTCCTCGAATATTAGTAACATTAGTAACATTATCTAAGTTACACATAGTCAAGTCTAAGTTTATCCTTCATGTTATGATATACACAATACTTATAGATACTTACTTGTTATTTCTCCAATTTCTCATCTTGAACTTGTTCATCCATTTGAAATAAATGCGGGTATTTAGACTTCATCATTTCTTCTTCTTCCCACGTGATTTCTTCTACTTGTTGATTTCTCCAAAGTAGTTTTACGGAAGATATGTCTTTATTCCTTAATCTCTTCACTTGTCGATACAGAATAGCAATAGATATCTCTTCATAGGTGAGATCCTTCATAACTTGCATATATTCAATGGAAGCAATACGAGATGGATCTCCTATGCACTTTTGAAGCATCGAAACATGAAACACTGGATGAACTGTGGAGAGTTCTTGGGGTAGTGCTAACTCATACGCAACTTGACAAAATCTTCGGGTAATCTCATATGGCCCTATGTAGCATGGACTCAACTTTCCCTTCTTTCCAAATCTCATTACCCCTTTCATTGGTGACACTTTCAAGAATACCCAATCACCTATGGCAAATTCTAGCCCCCTTCTTCTAACATCGGCGTATGACTTATGTCGACTTTGGGCCGTTTGTAGCCGCTGTTGTATCACCTTAACTTTCTCCATAGCTTGATGAACAAGATCTGGCCCGAATAAGGCAGTTTCAACCTCTTCAAACCATCCAATTGGTGATCTACACTTTCTTCCATATAAAGCTTCATAAGGTGCCATTTTGATACTTGAATGATAGTTATTGTTGTAGGCAAATTCAACAAGAGGTACATGATCATCCCAACTACCTTTAAAGTCCAATGTGCAAGCTCGTAGCATGTATTCAAGTGTTTGGATAGTACGTTCTGCTTGTCTATCTGTCTGAGGATGAAAAGCCGTACTTAAATTTACTTGGGTTCCTAAACTCTTCTGAAAAGATTTCCAAAAGTGTATGGTAAATTGAACTCCTCTGTCTGATATAATAGAGATTGGAACCCCGTGTAATCGTACTATCTCTTTAACATACAACCGTGCATACTCTTCAGCTGTATAGTTGGTCTTGACCGGTAGGAAGTGTGCTGACTTGGTAAGCCTGTCAACTATTACCCAGATGAAATCAAATTTACGCAGTTTTCGAGGTAAACCTCTAATGAAATCCATATTAATCATGTCCCACTTCCAGACTGGAAGATTTATACATTGCATATGACCTCCAGGTTTTTGATGCTCTACTTTTACTAGTTGACAATTTGCACATTAGGCTACAAATTCTGTAATGTTCTTCTTCATGTTACCACACCAATACATTTCTTTCAAATCATTATACATTTTGGTGGCTCCCGGATGAATAGAATACCGTGAATGATGTGCCTCTGTCATAATCCGTCTCCTTAGCTCATATAGATCCGGTACACACAATCTACTTTGGCACTGAAGCACTCCCTCTTATGAAAGATCAAATGCCTTCGTCAAACCTTGTTGCACATTCTCCTTCAGCTAAAATAAAATAGGATTCGCATACTGTTTCAGCTATTAATGAAGATTCTGCTGCATTTTGCACAATAACCCCTTCATCTAGAGATTCAAGAAGGCGAACTCCCAAGTTGGCTAGTTGGTGTAGATCCTTGACTATACCTTGTTTTTCCGTCAACTGGCCATTAGGGTCTCATATTGCTTTGCAGCTTAATGCATCGGCTACCACATTTGCCTTTCTCGGATGGTATAAGATGTCAATATCATAATCTTTTAGTAGTTCAAGCCACCTCCGCTGCCTCAAATTAAGATCTTTCTGTTTGAAAATATACTGCAAACTCTTATGATCAGTATATATATCAACATGAACCCCATACAATTAGTGGCGCCATATCTTTAAAGCAAATATCACAGCTTCTAGCTCAAGATCATGTGTCAGATAATTTCTCTCATGTGGCCGCAACTGTCTTGAGGCATAAGCTATTACATTACCGTGCTGCATCAATACACATCCTAAATCGACTCCTAAAGCATCACAATATACCGCATACCCTTCCGTACCTTCTGGAAGTACCAATACGGGTGTAGAAGTCAATTTATCTTTCAACTCTTGAAAACTTTTCTCACATGTATCATTCCATTGAAACTTGGTCGCCTTGTGTGTTAGCCTTGTTAAAGGTGCAGCTATAGAAGAAAATCCTTCAACAAATCTTCTATAATAACCTGCCAACCCAAGAAAACTATGAATCTCTGTAGGCGTTGTAGGTCTTGGCTAATTTTTCACAGCTTTTATCTTTTGAGTATCAACCTTTATTCCTTCATCCGACATAATATGACCCAAGAATGCTACAGATTTTAACCAAAATTCACATTTAGAGAACTTTGCGTATACTTACGATCATGAAGAATCTGTAACACCTGTCGTAAGTGATTTGCATGGTCCTCTTGTGATCTTGAATACACCAGAATATCATCGATAAACACGATCACAAACACGTCTAAAAATGGCTTGAACACTCTATTCATCAAATCCATAAAAACTGCGGGTGCATTTGTTAGCCCAAATGACATAACTTAAAACTCATAATGACCATACTGTGTTTGGAAAGCTATCTTGGGTATATCTTTTTCTCTAACCCTTACCTGATGATATCCTAATCTCAGGTCAATATTTGAAAAGCATTTGGCACCCTGTAATTGGTCAAACAAATCATCAATTCTGGGGAGGGGATATTTATTTTTGACTGTTACCTTATTCAGTTGCCGATAATCAATGCACATTCTCAACGTGCCATCTTTCTTCTGTACAAATAATATTGGTGCACCCCGGGGGGACATACTAGGCCTTATGAATCCGTTTTCCATCAAGTCTTTCAATTGCTCCTTCAACTCCCGTAACTCTGCTGGGGCCATCCTATACGGAGGAATAGAGATAGGTTGAGTTCATGGAATCACATCAATACCAAACTCTACTTCCCGTTCTGGAGGCAAACCTGAAAGATCTTCAGGAAATACATCAAGGAATTCATTTACCACTAGAACCGATTCAAGAGTTGGTGGCTTCACATCAGTATCTTGCACTCTTACTAGATGACATATGTACCCCTTGGATATCATTTTCCTTGCCTTAACATAGGAAATAAATTTACCTCTCGGTGGTTCGACATTACCCCTCCATTCAAAGACATCCTTTTGTGGAAAATGAAAATGTACTTTCTTAGCTCGGCAATCTACCGTGACATAACAAGAAGCCAACCAATCCATACCCATTATAACATCAAAATCTACCATTTCTAGCTTAATAAGATCATTCAACGTATCATGATCATAAACATTCACTATACAATTACGATATACTCTTTTAGCTACAATAGATTCACCAACTGGTGTAGATACTTCAAATGGCTTGACTAGTAATTCCGGTGTTCTTTCAAATTTTTCAGCAATCAATGGAGTAACATATGATAGGGTAGAACCCAGATCAATCAATGCATATACATTATGGGAAAAGATGAATAATGTACCTGTAACTACATCAGGAGAAGCCTCCAAATTTTGTTGATCCGCTAGAGCATAGGTACGGTTCTGTACTCCACTAGAACTGGCTGCTCCTCTAGCACCTCTACCATGACCAGCAGGCTACACACCTCGACCTAAGGAAGGAACCGATGATGATGATGCAACGGTTGATCCCGTAGGTCATGCCATACTACCCAAGCCTCTTCGTGGGCATTCTCTCATTATGTGCCCCGTCATACCATACCAAAATCAAACATTTGTCCTATACTGGCATTCACCTAAATGAAACCTTCCGCAGTGCTGACATGGCTGACGAGAGAACCCTGCTGTCTATGAACCTCGGACCCCACTACTTTGCCCAGCTTGACTGCCTCTAAACCTTTAGAATTGAGATTGAGTGCCTGTTGTAGGATAGGAAAATGATGGTCTAGGCGGTCTATTAAAAACTCGAGGCCTAAATTCTCCTTGGGATGCCATGAACTATCCCATAGGTCTAGCCCTCTTTGACGGCCCCCTTTCAAATTCTTGCGCTCTTCTCCTTTGCCTCTGATCCTCCATTTTCTGTGCAAAAGCTTGTATCCTATCTATATCCATATCTCTATTCAATGCAGCAATAGTATAATCCCTCACATAGTATGGATCCAATCTATCCATATACTGATGGACTCTGTCGTTCATAGTTTCTACTACATTAGGAGCATACCGAGCCAAAAAGTTAAATCGAAGATTGTACTCTCTAACCCTCATATTCACTTGATGAAGATTCAGAAATTGGTCTGCATGAGCCTCTTGGATCTCATAGGGAATATAATGATCAAGGAATGCTGCTTTAAATTCTTCCCAATTAGCTGGATTTGCACCGATACCACGAGATCGTTTCCAATCTTCGTACCATAATATAGCCTCTAATTTCAACCTATATGCTGCAAGCTTAACTATTTCTATACCAGACACATGCATAACATCTAAAGTCCTTTGAATCTGTTCCATGAAGTCCTGTGGGTCTTCATTCAGATCTGACCCAGTAAAGGTGGGAAGGTCTACTTTCAGAAAATCTTGTGTCCTCCGACTAGCTGCCCTATCCGCACCGTCATTACTTGTAGTTGGACCAACTTGTCCTTGATTTTGTGCAGCCACTATATAATTCAACATTTGCACCACATTTTTGAGATCTTGCTCAGTAGCATTAACAGGTGGTTCGGCAGGTTCTTCTCTCCTTCTCAGCTCTTCTGAAGCTGGAAAAGTAGAAGAAGCCCGCGATGCAAACTTAGTGTCAGCCCCACCTTGACAAGCTTGGTCTGGTGGTGATTTACTCATTCCTTATCCGGAAAGTATGTCTACCTTATTACCTTTACCCCTATCTCATCTTGTAATCGGCATTTTACTATAACAAAGAAAACCAATTTCAACGGTAAAATATGATTCCACCTACAACTTTGGTTCTATTGCACGATCTAGAAAATGAAGAAAAGAAACAACTGCTAAATGTCCCGTAGCCTCCTACTTATAAATGTAGTGCACAACATATCCATAAGCAAGACTCTACTTAGACACAGCTTTGTAGACACCGTAGGACGACCCGCTCTGATACCACTTTTGTCACGCCTCAAATCCCATTGACGCGGACTGGCACCCGAAGTCGTTAAGGCTTAAGAGAACCAACCTTCATTCATGTAAACTCATATGCATGTCACTAAATGAAAAACACTCTATCATAGATAGATACAAGATACCAATGGCGAAAGTCATCGAGAAACATTCAATAGATATGAAACTTGGCCGTTGGGGCCACCAAGTCAAAATGGACAGACATTCCTTCATTCGTCTTACAACGTCTACAAAGCCTCTAATAGATACATAACTAACCAAAAGTCGGGACAAGTTCCCGCTTTATACAACATTTACATAGTACTAAAACAAATGTACACATGTGACTCGGAAAGCCCTGAATCAACCTGGAGCTCACCAACAGTCGGCAGATGACCTATATCCTACTGTGGAGGTCTACTAGCTTTTGTGCTTGCAGCAAGTAAGGTAAGTCCCCCAAGGGATGTCCGTACGAAGAATGTACTGAGTATGTAAGACTATAAGAAACTGCATGAAACATAGGAACTTCAATGGAATCAAATACAAGTGAATAATCAATATAGATAAACCACCGTTCTGTATGTGTGGAACCATGTATATTACATTTATTACTTTACTTTATCCTTCTTTGTATTAATAAATTGTAAATCATATGATAAACAAATGACCAACTGATCAGTGGTAAAAGAGGATGACCCATGCTAGGTATTTTAACCCCTGGGATACGGTTCTCATAAATACACAAATCGGGATCGACCCATGCTAGGATTTTCTTTTCACCCCTGGGATACCACCTGTGATATTGGGATCGACCCATGCTAGGTTTTCCTTTCACCCCTGGGATACCACCCGTGATATTGGGATCGGCCCATGCTAGGTGTTCCTTTTACCCCTGGGATACCACCTAAGAATACACAGATTCTCTTTACATTATTTCTCTCTTTGAGATAGTTCTTTTGGTGGTCATAACATTATGGGAGCTTTGGAACTTCTGTCAATGAATAAGATACACGTGAATAACAACATATGACAACTTGAAATGAGATACTTTGAGACATTTTGAAATGAGAATAAGTCGGTAATAATGAGAATAAGAGATGTTGTCAAAGGATACGGGAAAGAGTAACCTTACATACCTTATCTTCCCAATATGAATACTCAATCATATATGTTAATACAATAATCCATCTCCTTCCTTACGTGTTACTCTATAACACAAGTACATAACGGAGTTCACGTTAACAACTAACTATATTACAAGTGCATAAGATGACAATGAGCTACATGACTGCATATAACGTTATTTCACCCTTCACATTACAATTCATTGCATTACCATACCAACAACACCACAACATACCACACATCAACTAAGACATCATAAACCAATAGCATTTCACACCAAGTTTATACTTTACACTTCCTCATTAACACCACGTCACATTTACTCCATCAAGTCACCTCAATACCTTTCACCATAACACATAAAACAATAATTCATAATTAATACAATTCAAAATGCCTCCAAACTACCCCTTAGGGCTATTCAAATGGTACTATAAGTTGATAATTGCATCCAAAAAGGGTATAGGGGCCTTGGGGGGTCAAAGAGAAGCAAAAACAAAAAAAATGATATTCTGGAATGGACTGTGGATCCACCTTCACCCGCAGGTGGATGAGATGCGGATGCATATGCCCATATTTCCCTGTCCAGGGCCACCTACGTTGGCTTCTGCGCCCGCAGGTGCCCCATCCGCGAAGGCGGATGCCCGGTTTGGCCAAAATGGGTCTCTTTTGGGTCCTTTTTTGTAATAAATGGTCCATGGAAATAAGTAATCTTCTCTTTTCATATTTTAGGTTAAATTGAATGCCAATAAACAACCATGGTCTCACAACGCACATGAACATCACAAAACTACATTTTTCCCTTCAATACGCCACCGCTTCCATGCACAATTTCACAACAACAATTCCAAATATTATACACAAAGAGGAAGCAAGTTAGGTAAATAAAAACATCTTACATGTTGACATTTAATCCATCAAATTCACTTCCTTCAAGACCACAAGTCTCCTTTCAAGTTTATAAGACAAAACCCTTTACCGATTAAGCAAAAGTAGACTATTTCACACATAGTGGACTGCTCAACACTTTGTCAACATAACCAAGATGATTTACACACCATATTATACATATAATATACTAAACCATGAGATTAAACACTTACCAAAGCTTTCAAATAGGTGATCTTGTCCAAAGGGATTAGTAGCTTAGGGTTTGAGAGAAGAGAGAATGTTGTGGAAAAATCTAGAATGAGACGTGTTTTTGTGAATAAAATCTTATTTTTATTGCTTTATCTAGTCCTCATGGTAATCCTTAGACAATCCACCATATTAAATGAGGTTTTTACTTGGTCAACTTGAAGAATGGGTCATTTTCCATTTTGGGTCATGTCTTTTGCTTAATTTTGGGCCTCATTTGAGCCCATAATCACAAGACTAATTCAGCCCACTAAAATTAATGTGTAATACACCAACCATCTCATGTTTAACTAATCCCATAAATTTTAAGACAATCACATAGGTTTAGAAATGTACGGGGTGTTACAGGTACGAAGGTGATTGTGCATACAGACCATGCAGCTCTTCGGTATCTTATGTCAAAAAAGGATGTTAAGCCAAGATTGATTAGGTGGGTACTTCTATTGAAAGAATTTGACTTTGAAGCAAGGATCGTCAAGGAACTGAAAATCAAGTTGTTGACCACCTATCAAGCCTTAAGGAGGAGGTCATGCTTAAATTAAGGGATGATCTTGAGATTGATGATACTTTTCCAGATGAGCAGGTATTGGCAGCATAGCAAGACTTAATCCCTTGGTGTGTTGATTTTCCCAACTTCTTGGCAAGTGATCTAGTTTCGAAATATATGTCATATCAGCAGCGAAAGAAATTCATGCATGAGGTGAGAAAATTCTTCTGGGATGAGCCGTATTTATTTAGGGTATGTGCAGATGGCATGATTCGTAGATGCATTCTAGAGGTCGAGATGATGAGTATTTTGGAAGCATGTCATTCATCTTTAGTTGGGGGTCATCATTGTCACGACCCAAATCCCATTTGGGCCGGACTGGCACCCGGAGCCTATAAGGCCCGAGAGAACCAATCTTTGCTCATGTACTCTCGTATTCATGTTCGCGTATGAATATCATTTTACCTCATGTAATTAAATATCAATAGAGGAAGTCATGACAACATATGCAATATATGAAACTTGGCCGTTAGGACCATTTCGTCAAAATGAACGTACACATCTTACATTCAACTTCCATCTCCCCACATATGTATACAAAGCCTCTAATAGATACATGACCATGTCTATACAATATTTACAAAATGCCAAAACTTAATGTACACATGTGACTTGGGAGGCCCAAAGCAACTGGAGCTTACCAATAATCTGCGGAGATCTACTAACGCCTGGGCCTGCAGCATGTAAGGTAAGTCCCCCAAGAGGGGTCAGTACGAAGAAAGTACTGAGTATGTAAGGCCATATGAAACTATATCAATACATAAGTACTTCCAAGAAATTAAACGTACGGGAAATAATCAATGTGAATAAACCTTCAACCTGAATGTGTGGAACCATGTTCATTATGTCTATTATTTCATTACTTGATCAATCAGTCTTTCTATCCTCCTTTTTATACCAATCTTCATGTTTATATATATACAATCACGCAAGGGACATATTCTCATCTCTTTACAACTATCTTCATTAGTGTTCACTCAACTAATTAGTACCAGGCCTCCACCTTTGGTGGGCTAAAATAAATAAGTATACAGTACCGAGCATCCACCTTTAGTGGGCTAAAATAAATAAGTATATAATACCGGGCATCCACCTTTAGTAGGCTATAAAGTATATGTATATAGTACCAGGCCTCCATCTTGGTGGGATATCTAGTACCGGGCCTCCACCTTTGATGGGCTAATATATAATAATATACCGGACATCCACCTTTGGTGGGCTATTATATATAAATATATATTCCGGGCATCCACCTTTGGTGGGCTATCATAACTAACATAGCATGATATCGGGACTATTCCCCCTTGAACTTATACCCTTTAGATTGTTATCCATTCTCAATGAAACATAACCTAAAGTGACCATTAGTGCATTACTTCTTCACAATCTTACTTCCTTGACATAGTTATGAGAGTGATACATTAGAGATCAAGACACTAAAGCATACACTTATACACACATCTCATTTCACTTCACTTCATGAAATTCACATCTTCACTTATGAGGAATAATTATACTAACTTGCACCTCACCTCTCTTATTACTCTTATGAGATTGGTACTTCTACTTGTGAAAGATTGATACAAAGATATTCATCATAATATAGGACTTGGAACATAACATGATTGGAAAATGCCATCTAATATTAAAGAGATTCTCTTATCTTATTATTCTCTTGAGATAGTTCCTTTAGAGATTTCAACGTTATGACAACTCTCCTTGAAGCATTGGATCATTAACCAATGGGTGAGAGAAATGGGAATAAAAATTATGAGAAACATAACGTTATTATAAACATAACACTATTGGAACCATGCCCGTACTTAGGTAACTCATGAACAACAACAACTAATGAATAAGAGATGCGTGACCTAGGAATGAATAGATTCTTCGTACGTCGTCACTTTCCTTGAAATAATTTCTTTTAGTAGTTCCAACAACCTTATGAGAGCTTTAGGAATTTCAGTCCATGGATAAGAGGCATATGAATGCCAATCGGTCAATGAATAAGAAACGTGTGGATAATAATATATGTCAAATCTGAATGAGATACCTTAGCATATTTTGGAATAGGACAAGTATAATGTCATTATGAACATTATGTGCTGAAGAAGGATACGGACAGAGTAACCTTACATACCTTAGCTTTCCAATGTAAATACACAATCCAATGTGTGAGCACAATAATTCCGCTCCTTCCTTACATTTCACTCTACATCACAAGTACATAACGGAACCAAAATTAACCACCAACTACCTTACAAATGCATATGACAACAATGACTTACATGTTTATCTTTAAAATGGCATTTCCTTCTCTATAATACCATTTACGGCATTAACATACCAACAATGTCCCATTCATGCCATACATTGACCACAAACTACATTTCAAGTGTATAAGACAACCGTAAGTTACATGAGTTCCCTATTCACCCTTTACAATACCATTCATGGCCCTTTTCATGCCAACAATACCATAACATTTTATACATTGACCACAACATCACATACCAATAGCATTGCACCACAAGGTTTCTCCCCTACACTTTCTCATAAGCACCATATCACAATTATTCCATTAAATTGCCTTAATACACCTCACAACAACAAATCGACCAAAATCCCATAATTTGCACTTATAGAAAAATAACAAGTTTAGGACCATAATAACACCATACATGTTGATATTTTATCCATACCATGCTTTTTCACCAAAACTACAAGTCATAATTCAAGTTACAATCCCATGGATAACATGTCTTTTTCACAAAAACCAAAAGTGCCATGTCCAACACTTCCAACCATAACCAACATGATCTACATAATATCTCATGCTTATAATATGTTGAAGTACAAGAGTAATCACTTACCCAAGCTTGAAAGAGGATGATCTTGTCCAAAAATGCCTTAGGGTTTGAAGAGCACCAAAAGAGTTATCTTGAAAACTCTAGAAAATGAGAGAAAGTGATGTGTATGCATAATGAATAAAAATCTGATTTTCCCCCATTTTTATAGGCCTTGAGTCCATTCTTATCCAATATTATTTGTATATGTATTTAGTCAATGGAAGAATGGGTCTCTTTTGACCCATTGGGCCATGCATTTTGGCTCTTTTTTGGCCCATTAACACATATATTATCTTGTCCCACTAAAATCAATGTATAATACATAATATACGTGTTACAATGATATTCCCACTCACGATATTTATATTCGTAGCCTCAATCCCAAACCAAGCAATTCTAGCCACTATGGCTTATTTTGACTACAAGGGTAAAATCGTCATTTTGATGCCAAATCAGTTCACGAGTAATTTTATCATACCAATATAATATTTCACTCATTTCATGTATATTCTCATGGTTTTAGAATAATGGTGGCAAAAATCGGCTCGATACGTCCCCGGGCACCCTTGGGACTTAAGAAAAATTCCAACTTTGAAAAGTGGCCAAAACCAGCGTGGCACGCTGCCTGGCACCCCCCCTTACTGCATCTGGACTAAAAAGTTTAGCCCAGAGCGGTGTGGCATGCCCCTGGGCGCGCCCCAAAATTTTTTTTTTTTTTTTGCTCTCAAAACTAAGGTAAACATGTACGGGGTATTACAATCATGGAGGTGCGCGGACTGCTCATAAGATCTTATAATGTAGGTACTACTGGCCTACCATTTATAAATATGCTCATGACTATGCTCGAGCTTGTGACCAATGTCAAAGGCAAGGCAATATCTCAAGCAGACACGAACTTCCCATGACAACTATACTTGATCTTGAATTGTTTGACTTGTCGGGAATTGACATTATGGGCCCTTTTGTGAGATCACATGGGATGAAATACATCTTGGTAGCTGTCGACTATGTGTCTAAGTGGGTGGAGTCAATTGCGCTTCCTAATAACAAAGGAAGAAGTGTAACTGAAAAATACCATATTTTCATGATTCGGTACACCCCGGGTTATCATTAGTGATGGAGGATCCCACTTCTACAATTTTTTGTTCAAGGCCCTGCTTGAAAATTTTGGTGTTAAACATAAGGTGGCAACACCTTACCATCCTCAGACAAGCGGGCAAGTTGAGGTGTCAAATCGTGAGATCAAGTCTATTTTGGCAAAAACAGTGAATGCCAGTAGGACTAATTGGGATCGAAGATTGGATGATGTGTTACCATCCTCAGACAAGCGGGCAAGTTGAGGTGTCAAATCGTGAGATCAAGTCTATTTTGGCAAAAACAGTGAATGCCAGTAGGACTAATTGGGATCGAAGATTGGATGATGTGTTATGGGCATATCGAACGGCTTTCAAAATGCCAATTGGTGCATCACCATATCAGTTGGTTTTTGGAAAATCTTGCCATTTGCCTGTCGAACTTGAACATAAGGCAAGGGCTTTGAAAAGGTTGAATTTAGACTGGAGTGAAGCGGCTAAATTGAGACTTGAGCAGATGAATGAGATGGATGAATTTCATCTCTGGGCTTATGAAAGTTCAGCAATATATAAAGAGAAGATGAAATTTATCATGATCATCGAATTGAGAACCGAGAGTTTCACCCGGGAGATTTGGTGCTACTATATAACTCCAAGCTTTGCTTGTTTGCTAGAAAATTAAAGTCCAAATGGTTCGGACCATTCACGGTGGTTAGGGTATTCCCACATAGAGCAATTGAGCTACAAGGAGCAGATAATGTTCTATTCAAAGTCAATGGGCAGCGTGTTAACCATTATGTGGGAATCACGGAAGAAATAAAGACATGTGAGGAACTTGACCTTGATGAAGTGTAAGTAGTCAAGCTATCCATGTCGTGTTGCGACGTTAAATCAAGCGCTTTATGGGAGGCAACCCATGGGCTGGTTGGTGAAGTCTGAGTTTCCAAGTTATCCATGTCGTGCCGCGACATTAAATAAGATGCTACTTGGGAGGCAACCCACAATCTGATGATGTTGTGATATGTGCATTGGAAGAGCAGTTAGCTGAAATTCACAAGATTTACCTGAACAGGTTCAGTGTTACTCATGCCAGGCACCTACGTCACGTAGGTTTACCCATGTCACGTGAGTTATCCCGTGCTAATCAGAGAAATATTTTGTCTTTCTGAACCTGATCTACGACAGAGTTTCCACGTGACATAGGTTGACCCACGTCATGTGGGTTGTATCATGAAAATCAGAGAAAATTGCCACCTACAGAAGTTGAGTTACGGCAAGTACCCACGTGACGTGAGTGAAACCCAAGTCACGTGGGAGGTTCCGTAAAAAGCAGACAGTTAAGGGTATCCGAGATTCGACCCGACCCGACCCATTTCTTTATATAAATTCTGGTAGCCTCCTTCTTCACCCGATAAAATCCGAATCCGCATACAAAAGCTCATAAACCCTAAATTTCAACTTCCACCTCCATCTTCACTACAAAATCCGACCCACCACCACAAACTCGCCCCCATATTCAAAAATTCGACCCAAACACCCCAAAATCCGATCCCCACAACCCCATATTCAAAAATCCGACGTACCCACTACCAAACCTACCCAAATATCCAAAATATGACCCAAAATCGATACCATGCCTCCCAAATCAAACCCCAAAAGTGACCACCTTGATTCTTCATCCAGAATTCGCACCAAAAATTCAAAATTACCAACCCTTTTGCGTGATGAACTGACTGAATCTAAAAACAGTGGGCCCATGGAGGAGTTTGATATTGGACATGATGATATTGCATTAGTACCTCCTACCACGAGGCTACAGGCTCGCGGTCCCAAGCTGCTGCCCGGGCTGCACTTCAGCCCATTCCACCCCCTGTAGCTCCAATTATTCCAGATTAGTCTTCCGAGTCTGCCCCCCAGTATGAAGAGGGGAAGGATGCTTCGAAATCGGGCTCTGCGAAGGATGATATAAGTAAGGGTACCTCTACGGCGGAGGCTACAGCCTCTATTTCAGGTACTGGTGCACAGAGTGCTCCGAATCCAGCACAGAGTAGGGAGGTTCAGCGGTGGTCTGTTCAGAGCATGCGTGCATTTTATGACAGGGATGTCGAGATGACGGAGCGGGGTGTATGTAGGAGGACTATTATGGAGGAGCCCCGATATAGGCTTGAGGAGTTGAAGGTGTTGCCTGATATTTGGCCTGTGTTTGATCGGTATGGATTTGGTTGGATGGCAGAGCCTCCTGGTCGCTATATCTTGGAAGTGGTCCAAGAATTTTATGCCTCATATGCTGCGTCGGTTGACTTGAGTACACCTGTCGGGTAGCGGTACAGGGATTAACCCTTATTGACACATATTTTGGTTTGAGGTACCCGAGTTGATATATCGGAGAAGACCATCCACCGCTTCTTGTTTGGTGCGGACTGTTCACTACCAGTTATGACTGCTGAGTTTGATCACCTCATGGACACTGTCAGAGATCGGATTAGGATGCAGGATGTGGACCAGAAGTTGGAGTTGCTGAAGTGGATTGAGGGGTATATAGCGGAGGACAGTATGGCTGCGAGTTGGGTGACTGGTAAGCTGGATATCAAGAAATCCACGCTATATTTTGCAGGCAGATTTTGGTGGTCAGTTGTTCGGCATCGGCTGGGTCCAACTAATGCTGAAAATTCACTTACATTGGACCGGGCTATGGTGTTATCCAGCATCCTCGCTGGTTATGATATTCATATTTCCAGATACATCATATGGGAGATTCATGAGCGGGTCTTTCGGGACCATACCAGCATACCGTTCCCCTACTTAATCCAGAGTCTATGTGATAGGGTGGGTGTGGCTAGACTACCTACCCTCGATCATTATATAGAGGTGACCCGATAGTGGATATTGGTTTGATGCAGCAGCGTGGATCTCACCCCATTGTTCCACGAGGGTCTCAGCCCTCTCGGTCGTCAGGAGCAGCCCTTTTTGAAGGGCTTAGACATAGAGATGAGTCGGGTAGTGCACCTATGCCTATTCCAGTACCAGTTAGGGTACCAGAGACTATTCATGTACAGGATGAGGGCACTAGCCCTATTGATGATGTGGTACCCGGTGCTACAGCTCCACCGCCTCCCTCCGGTATGGTTTCAGTTTTGTGGGACTTTCTACAGCAGTTGATTGATAGACAGACGCAGATGTTCGAGCGGCAGACCCACACTGAGACCCAGATGGCTAAGTTGGTATCCCAGCTTAAGCCATGGGTTAGGACCACGGTAGAGGCTGTGGAGGCGAGGGTGTAGGACCGAATGACTGCGATGATGGATCAGTTTATGAGGGGGCTACATAGGAGGATTGATAGCTTTGAGGCACGGATGGCCTCACGGATGAGTTTTGCACAGGGTCCTGATATGATCGAATTGACATAGGAGGTGGAAGCATTGAGAGAGGAGGTTAGAGCATTGGCATCGTGCAACACTCCTATTATACCATCTATGCCTGTTCAGGAACCGATGCGACCAGCCTTTGAGGTGGATCTGTTTGCAGACGAGGAACCTCAGATTGATAGAGGCAAGAGACCACGCAGTCCGGAGGACCAGGTTGACAGTGGTGACGAGTATGAGGGTGATCTTCGGAGAGCAGTTAAGGCCTCTAGGATGGAGTACCATGCTAGATAGATAGCGGAGGAGCAGAGGGCACGCGGTGCATCCTCCAGTCAGGCACCCCCTCCACCGGATGAACCTAGCAGAGAGCACCAAGGGCAGACTAATGATCCAGCTACAGGCGGGCCCACTTCCAGTGCTTAGGGCACTACAGGTATGTCTTCACTCTCTTATATTGATAGATGTGCACTGAGGGAAATGCATCATTGTTAGTTGGGGGTGGGGGTGTACCACCACTTGGGGGGTTTTGTTGCCGTGTTTCTTTTCCCCTGAGTGTGCTATCATAGTAGAACCTTCATGTTTAGGGTGTTATTTATAGTATTTATGTGTTTTTTGTTGAATTAGGAGAAGACAAGGGAACTGTAGTGCAGTCCAGTTTTGAAAAAAAAGTTATGCTTTTTGAATGTTAAGGATACCCCTCCTGAAAAATTTTATTTTGAAGTATGTGTGTGTAGCATGTTTATGTGTGACAGCTGTTGGATCTTGTTATGGCACTAGGATTATAGACAAAATAACTATAGTCAGCATTGCACGAATCGGATAGGTAGTAGTTGATAATACAACCCTGTGGTATGTGTGTGTGAGGTCATTAGTTAGTTAACTTTGTGTGTCTGATCCAGAACTGGACCGGTTAGTATTGGTTAGGTCAGAGGATAGTGGTTAGGAAAGGATCATAGGCCATTTTTGAATAAGTCCACTTTTAGCCTAAATGCCCGACCAAATGAAATAAGTATCCGTTGATCCCGATTTTGAGCCTAAATTGACTAATTTCTTTCATTAGCCTATTCACCTTCTCATTTTAATTACAATGAACCTGTCTTGGCCCTGGTCCCTCCTTGGACACTGTGTACCTCAACGCAGGCAAATAGTCTAAGTTGAGGGTGGCTATTACAGGGGTGCATAGATTGATTTGGGTATGAAGAAAGGGATAATAAAAGAAAAAGAGAAAATAGATTTAGGTGTGAAGAAAAAAATATATAAAGTGAAAGAAAGAAAAGAGAAAAAAAAAACTTGTGTTGTGAAGTTTGAGAAAAATCACACCTAAAATCTGAAAAAATAAAAGAAAGGAGAATAAGGGAGAATAAAGATAAGAATGGTTGGAAGTTGGAGCCAGAAATAGTGTAGTGTCAAGGAGGGTTGAGTCACCATATCCATATATACCATACCCATCCCCAAGCCTACATTACAATCCGAGTAAAGTCCTATAGTGATCCTAGTCCAACTGTCCGAAAACTTAAGGCATAGAAAATAAGGGCAAGCCTATGGTATTTCATGCACACTGTTTGAACTTCTTTGTGAGAGAGGGTGTTTTGACCGAGTCCCTAATTTGATATTCATTAGTATACTGAGAGTGAATGGGACTTCTTTGATTGTGAGAGTACATGGGTTGCATTATTAGCTGCTATTTGTTCGAATAATGTCATTTACATATATGCTTAGTTGTTTGTTCATAATCTGGTGCCATCACTTGATCCCTTCTGTGTCATGATAATATGCTACCTTTATACACACTGTGGTCTTGATTTGCAAATAGGAGGGGTCGAAAATTTTTGTGCCAAAGAAAATGAGTCGACTGCCATAGGTCCCTTAAGTTTTTCTTAATTAAGCATCATACATATCTATTTTTGTTTTGTTCGCCTGAGGACATGCAAACATTTTAAGTTGAGGGTGTTGATGCGCCATGGTTACATGGCACTTTCGATGCTTAAAATAAGGAAAATATGCAATAACTTGGGTGTATTTGGTTGGTATGATGTGGTTTCTGTCTTACATGGAAAACAGATATTGAAGGCAACAAATGATCAAAAAGAAGAACCAAGCCCAAAAATGGAGTGTAGGAAGATTAGAGATGAGATCTGCACCAGATGGGTGATTCACGACAGCACTCACGTGCAGTGAGGACCACTCACGTGACGTGAGTGGCTGCCGTGAGTCGACTTTCAGAGGATCAAAAGCTATCTGATTTCCACGCCAGGTAGCCACGTGGCGTGACTAAGTGGTGTGAGTTGTGTTCTGAAGCTATCAACTTGAGCCTGATTTCCACGACACTCACCTACGTGGCGTGACTTGGTTCCACGACACCAAGTCATGATACCGTGGAAGTTGCCGACTGTGTTCTCCTGTTCTGATTAGGATAGGATTATCTTTGTATCTATAAATACCCAAGTATAGTCCTATGTGCAAGGGGGAGTCAGTACATAGTTTTGAGAGATATTTTAGATTGTTTCTGAGTTCATAAATATATTATTGGTTTTGTAATAAAAAAAAAAACCTAGATTCGAGTTATATTCATAATTGAGATTTCAGTTCTTCTTTATTATTGTAAGTGTGCAATTATGTTTTTATCTTTGAATCCTTCTTGTGTTCTTGCAATTATGAGTAGCTAAACTCATCAACTAGGGTTGTGTGAACCATGAGGAATTAACGAAACGGGTTAAGTGCAAAGCAATTCTGAACTGCTGTGAATGCATGTATTGGTATTTCCTTCGTTGTGATTGATCATCTAACGATTGCAAACGTTAGAAACTCGCCTATATTCTAGACTTGAGAGAGAGGTATAGATTGGGAAAAGGAAATAACGACAGAGATTTGAAGATATCAACCTTCATCTAATAACTTGAGCCTTAGCAGGAATAGTTATCTGAGATCCAGGACAAGTGTTAGTAGTGCGACACTCGGAGACCGAGAGGAGAAGAGTGAAATTTGTCTAACCAAGGTCGAGAGACGTTTGGATGAACATATCTTGTCAGATTTTGTATGCAACATAGCGGGACAGTTTTGTTAGCATAAGTAACCGATGGAGTTAAGGAATCATTGGGGATCATAGTCCTAGTGTACTTCTCATATTAACTACAAACTCTATAATCAGGAATCGTTACCGTTATTGCTTACTTACAAAAAAACCCCAGTTCTTACTTATTTGCCAACTACTCAAACAAGAACTTAACCTACTTCCGTCCTATTCCCTGTGGAATCGACCCCAACCTAGTTGGGTTCTATATTTGACGGCGACCGCTTTATACTTCTTAGGAGGCATATTTTGGGCGACATCAACCACACTTGTATAACCCATAAGCCTTTAATATAACCTCATTATATATGATTAAGACTTAGGATATAATTCAACAATTACTCTTCAACAATTACTCTTCTTAACATTCATTGTAACAAATATATGAAGAAAAGTTAACATGCACATATAAACCAAGTTAGACTTTCCACTGCGTTTAACCATTACTTACCTCAATCCAAGCCTTGCACCACTCAAACAAACTTAAGACTTGCCTTTTTCTTGCAATCTCAGCTTGGTTATGGTCTAAAAACAACATTGTAATCATAATTCAGACAATTACCTAACACATTCAAGGATTACAACCTAATCCCATAACCCCAAGGTCAAATTCATAATCATTCCCTCATTCTAGGGTTTTTCTACCATTATTCCAGCTTAATTCTACTGAATTCATGTTTATACACATGAATTCTAAGCATGCAATCATAAATTAATAACCCTTGATCAAAACCCAAGGATTTTTAATCTAAAACCATCTAATTGCACTAGAAATCCACTTAGGTCAAATCCAATCCCTTCCTATAACTGAAAATTAGTGATTCTAAGGATTAATCATCAAAAAACTAGTTAGTGGAATGGATTTACTTACCTTAATGAAAGAAATTGGTGGAAAACTAATGAAATTCGCTCAAAATCTCCCTCTTCATCCCTTAAACGTATTTGGAATGAAAAATATATTTTGGGCTATTTTCTGCATTAATCATGTCACGGCCTGATTTCTTAGATCATGATGGCACCTACTTTAACCCATTAGTAGGTAAGCCAAGCCATAGCCCAAAACGACAAGTAATGGGCTAACGGGAGGAACATAAAGGGAAACAAGAATGAAACCAATACATAACAATAATATAGACTGAAGCAGAAAAAGATATACATACATAATATACTGTACAAGAGAGGGAAGAGGACAAAATATACAAAATGCATCCCTTCCAAGACCTGGTAAGGCCAATACAAGAGCTACTATAACCAAAAAAGAAGAGTACTAGATAGTATCCAAATATATATATACACAGTAGTCTCAGAAAAACAAAAGACTATCACTGAATTAGATGGAGGAGGATCAGTTCTAGACTCTAGAAAGCTCGCCCCATCTCTGGATCAGTAGCAAGGCCTGAGGATAATGTCAGCGACGGTGGCTCATACCCAGATTTGCATCAGGGAAAAGATGCAGAAGTGCAGTACGAGTACCAAAGCAATGGGTACTCAGTAGGCATTATCGACAGACTAAGCTCAAATATAGTAAAAGCATACATACAGTGCGAGAGTGTAATATAAGTCAACAGTAAAAGGGACAAAAATGTAAATAATAAGATATGCTAGAAAAATGAGATTAAAAAAGGTGAGTAACTCAAAAATGAATAAAAGGACTAACTACAATATAATTGAGACCCCATAAGCCTAGACGGCACACACAAAAAGGCAATTAACCCTACCGAGCCCCCATAAGCCCGGTGGGTGCAAACAAGAGGAAAATTAAGGTAAGAAGCATTGATAACCTCTATACCAGTCTCAAATAAATTTCCAATATTTGAACCATAATGAAAGTATATATCGGGCTTGAACAGAAACTAATAGATAATAACAAGAGGCTAGACACCGGGCTTGAACTGGGAATAGTGGATAATAACAAGAGGTCAAATGATCTATATACAACAGAACCCAGTACAACTACCAGAATTCCCAGTATCAACCATAATCAACACTCGAACATCCCAACCGCAGCCATAGACTATTGTCGGACTTGAATTGGAACTCATAAGTAGCCAATCATAACCATAGTCGATAATTTCATAAGGAGCAAACAATAACCATAAATCGATGCCATTATCGTACCAAAACTCATAATAATAGCAATAGAGCATACGTTGGAGTTGAACCAAAACTGAAATATACATATATAAGCATAACTAGCTAGCGGGAATCAAAGGGTTTTAGGTCTATATCCAATCCATATAATCATATAGATAAATCTCGGGCGGTTAAATCCATTAAGGCAAGATGGTTCCTAATTACTAGGTCAAGGAGGTGCAGTCCTGTAACACCCCGTACATTTTTGAACTCACGCTACTACCCTAATGTTCATGGAATTAATTAAGTTGTGATAGATGGGATATTATTTATGGAAGTTATTGGGCTAAATTAATCTTGTGATAATGGGCTCAATAAAGGCCCAATAAAATGATGCAAAAGACATGGCTCAAAGATGGCAAATGATCCATTCTTTCTTTTGACCAAGTAAACCATCAATTATTGACTAAGTGGATGGATAAGGATGACTATAAGGCAATATATAAGGCACAAAATCAGATTTTATTCAACCAAAAGACACATGCCAAGTCTAGAATTTTCCTAAAGATATTTCTTATCTCACAAACCCTAAGGCAACCATCTCTTTGGATAAGATCCTCACTTTGAAAGCTTGGGTAAGTGTTTAATCTTGTGATTTAATATATTATATGCTTAATATGGTGTGTAAATCATGTTTGTTATGTTGACAAAGTGGTGAGAAGTTCACTATGTGTGAAACAGTCTATGTTTGCTTAATCGGTAAAGGGTTTTGCCTTGTAAACTTGGAAGTGGACTTGTGGTCTTGAAGTAAGTGAACTTGATGGATTAAATATCAACATGTAAGATGTTTTTATTTCCTTAACTTTATTTCTCTTTGTGTGTAACATTTGGGATTGTTGTTGTGAAATTGTACATAGAATCGGTGGCGTATTGAAAGGCAAATGTAGTTTTGGTGATGTTTATCTGCGTTGTGAAACCATGGTGGCTGTTATTTGGAATCTAAGATAACTTAAAATATGAAAATATAAACTTATTTATGACCATGGACCATTCATTGAGAAAAAAGACCCAAAAATGACCCCCAGAGGCTAAAACGGGGATCCGCCTTCGCGGGTGGGGCACCTGCAGGAGCAGATGCCAATGCAGGTGGCCCTGGACCATTCCAATGGTCACCTGAAGATGCACCTCAACCACAGGTGAGTGCATGTGGCTTCGCAGGTCAGCCCAGAAGTTCGTTTTGCATGTTTTTGCATCTCTTTGACCCCCTGAAACCCCTATACCCTTTTTGGATGCAATTATCAACTTATGGTACCTTTTGAATGACTTTAAAGGAGTATACCGGAGGTATTTTGAATGGTATCTATTATGGATTGTCTTTATGTGTTGTTGTGAAAGGTGTTTACGTGACGTAGTGAGGTAATTGTGACATGGTATTGAAGGGGAAGTGTAAAGTATAAACTTGGTGTGAAATGCTATTGGTTTATGATGTCTTGGTTGATGTGTGGCATGTTGTGGTGTTGATTGGTATGGTGATGCAGTCTATCATATTGTGAAGGGTGAAACGACGTTATTTGGCAGTCATGTAATTCATTGTCATCTTATGCACTTGTAATGTAGTGAGTTGTTAACGTGAGCTCCGTGATGTACTTGTGTTGTAGAGTAAAACGTAAGGAAGGAGATGGATTATTGTAATCACATATAGGACTTTATATTCATAATGAGAAGATAAAGTATGTAAGGTTACTTTTTTCGTATCCTTCTGCAGCATATGTTGTTCTCATTTACATTGTCACTTGTTCCATATCGAAATGTTTCAAAGTATCTCATTTCAGGTTGTCATATATTGCTATTCACATGTTTCATATTCATTGAAAGATTGTGATTCACATGTCTTTTATTCAATGACTAATGTTTCAAAGCTCTAATAATGTTATAACCACCAATGTATCAATCTCTCAAAAGTAAAGGAATAAAGTAATGCATATATGGTTTATTGTTTGAGAACCGAGACGGTTCAAAGGGGCACATAAGTCTAGCTAGAACCGATCCCAAGATTATTAGATTGAGGGACAGCATCAAAGGGGCACATAAGCCTAGCTCGAGCTAATCCTAATATTATGTTGTGACCCACCAATAAGGTGGATGATTATGTTATGTCCCACCAATAAGATGGATGATTATGTTATGACCCACCGATAAAGTGGATGACTATGCTATGACCCACTGATCAGCTGGAAGAATAATAAAGATGATAAACGTACAAGCAAAGAAAGTAATGAATGTAATACACATGGTTCCACACATACAGTACGATGGTTTATCCAAAATGATTATTCATTTGTATTTGATTCCATTGAAGTTCTTATATTTCACGCAATTGCTCATAGCCTTACATACTCAGTACATTCTTTCGTACTCCCTTGGGGGACTTACCTTACTTTTTGTAGGCACAGGTGCTAGTAGACCTCCACAGTAGGCTACGGGTCATCCGCATACTATTGGTGAGCTCCAGATTGGTTTGGGGCTTCTCTGAGTCACTTGTGTACATTTGTTGTGGTACTATGTAAATGTTGTTTAAAGAGGGGACTTGTCCCAACTTTAGGTTGGTCATGTCTATGTATCTGTAGAGGCTTTGTAGACGTTGTGGGACGAATGACGGAATGTAAGGAATGTATGTCCATTTTGACATGGTGGCCCTAATGACCAAGTTTCATATATATATATATATATATATATATATATATATATATATATATCACATATTTTCCATGACTTCCGCCATTAGCATATTGTATCTATACGAGATAGTGATGTTCATTGAGTGACATGCATATGAGGGTACCTGAATGAAGATTGGTTCTCTCGGGCCTTAACGGTTTCGGGTACCAGTCCGCCCTGTTTGAATTCGAGGCGTGACAAAAGTGGTATCAGAGCAGGTCCTCCTAAGGGTGTCTACAAAGTCGTGTCTGAGTAGAGTTTTGCTTATGGGTGTGTTGCGCGCCATATTTTTAAGTAGGAGGCTACGGGACATTTAGGAGTTGTTTCTTTTCTTCATTTCTTAGATCGTGCACTAGAGCTAAAGTTGTAGGTGGAATCATATCTAACCATTGAAATTGGTTTTCTTCTGTAGAGTAAAAATGTTGATTACAAAACAAGGTAGGGACAAAGGTAAGAAGGTAGATATGCTTGCCGGAGAAGGAACTAGTAAATCACCACCTGACCAAGCTAGTCAGGGTGGGGCTGAAACTGAATTTGCATTGCGGGCTTCTTCTACTTTTCCAGCTCCAAAAGAGCCGAGAAAGAGAGAAGAACCTGCTGAACCACCTTTTAATGCTATTGAGCAGAATCTAAGAAATGCAGTGCAAATGTTGACTCGTATAGTTACTTGTATAGTTGTTCCACTGAATCAAGGGCAAGTAGGTCTAATGACAAGTAGTGATGGTACGGATAGGGCAGCTAGTCGACGGACACAGGATTTTCTGAAATTAGACCCTCCCACGTTCACCGGGTCAGATCTGAATAAAGATCCATAAGACTTCGTGGACCAAATCAAAAGGGCTCTAGATGTTATGCATGTGACTGGTAGAGAAACATTGGAGCTTGCAGCATATAGATTAAAAGGTGAGGCTATATTATGGTACGATAATTGGAAATGATCTAGGGGTATAGGTGCACTTCCAGCTAGTTGGGAGGAATTTAGAACGGCATTTCTTGATCAATATCTTCCCTATGAGATCCGAGAGGCTCATACGGATCAGTTTTTAAATCTTCGTCAAGGGAATATGAGTGTCAGAGAGTACAATCTCCAGTTTAACTCTTTGTCTCGATATGCTCCTAATGTAGTAGCCATGATTGAGGATAGAGTCCATCGGTATATGGACAGGTTGGAGCCATATTTGGTGAGGGACTGTACTATTGCTGCTTTGAACAAGGATATGGATATAGCAAGAATACAAGCCTTTGCACAGAAAATGGAGAATCAGTGACAAAGGAGAAGGGCGCAAATCTTTGAAAGAGGGTCGTCCAAGAGGAATAGACCTATGGGACAGTTCACAGTGTCCCAAGGAGAATTTAGGCCTCGGGTTTTTAGTAGACCACCGAGACCCTCATTTTCTTACCCTACAGCAAGTACGCTATCCCACTTTTGAGGGTTTAGAGGTGGTCAAGTGGGGAAGTGTAGTGGAATACGGGGTTCGCAGACAGCGGGATTTTCTCATCGGTAGTGCCAATACTGCGGGAAGTTTCACTCAGGTGAACGCTGATTTGGAAAGAATATTTTCTTTCAGTGCGGTATGTTGGGGCACCTGATGAAAGAGTGTCTACAAGGGGGCATGGGTAGTATGGAGTGACCTAAGGGATCAACCATTGCATCATCATCATTGGTCCCTTCCTTAGGCCGAGATGTACAGCCTGCTGGTCGTGGTAGGGGTGCCAGAGGAGTATCCAGTTCTGGTGAAATTCAGGACCGTACCTATGTCGTAGCGGATCGGCAGAATTTGGAGGCTTCTCCTGATGTGGTGACAGGTACATTATCTGTCTGTTCACATAATGTATGCATTGATTGATCTGGGGTCTACCCTATCATATATTACTCCATTGATTGTGGAAAAAGTTTGAAAGAACACCAGAATTACTAGAGAAGCCATTTGAAGTATCTACACTAGTTGTGAATCTATTATAGCTAAAAGAGTATATCATAATTGTATAGTAATTGTTTGTGGTTATGACACACTGGTTGATCTTATTGAACTGGAAATGGTAGATTTTGATGTTATAATGGGTATGGATTGGTTGACTTCTAGTTATGCCACAGTAGATTGCCGAGCTAAGAAGTTACATTTTCATTTTCCACAAAAGAATGTTCTTGAATGGAAGGGTAATGTGGGAGCACCGAGAGGAAAATTTATTTCCTATCTTAGGGTAGAGAAAATGATAATCTAAGAGGTACATATGCCACCTAGTTGTGGTGCAATATACCGATGTGAAGCCACCAACTCTTCAATCGGTTCCGATGGTAAATGTAATTCTTGAGGTATTTCTAGAAGAGCTTCCAGGTTTACCTCTAGGACGGAAAGTAACGGAGCAACTAAAAGACTTGTAGGACAAGGGATACATAAGACCTTGTACATCCCCTTGGGGTGCACCAGTGTTAATTGTACGATAGAGAGATGGTACACTGAGAATGTGTATGAATTGTTGGAAACTAAATAAGGTGACAGTCCAAAATAAATATTCCCTTCCCAGAATTGATGCTTTATTTGAGCAGGTACAAGGTGCCAAAGGTTTCTCAAAGATTAAATTAAGATCGGATTATCATCAAGTAAGGGTTAGAGAAAAAGATATACCCAAGACAGCTTTTCGAACACGGAATGGTCAATATGAATTTTTAGTTATGTCAATTGGGCTAACGAATGCACCAGTAGTTTTTTATGGATTTGATGAATAGGGTGTTCAAGCCATTTCTAGACATGTTTGCGATGGTGTTTATAGATGACATCCTAGTTTATTCAAGACCACAAGAGGACCATGCTAATCACTTACGACAGGTATTATGAATTCTTCGTGACCGTAAGAAATATGCAAAGTTCTCTAAGTGTGAATTTTGGTTAAAATCTGTGGCATTATTGGGTCACATGGTATCAGATGAAGGAATAAGGGTTGATACACAAAATATAAAAGCCGTGAAGAATTGGCCAAAACCTACGACGCCTACAGAGATTTGTAGTTTTCTTGGGTTGGTAAGCTATTATAGAAGGTTGGTTGAAGCGTTTTTCTTCCATTTTAGCACCCTTAACAAGCTAACACACAAAGCAACCAAGTTTTAGTGGATGATACAAGTGAAAAAGAGTTTCCAAGAGCTGACAGATAAATTGACTTCTACACCTATATTAGTACTTTCCGAAGTCACAGAAGGATATGCAGTATATTGTGATGCTTCAGGAGTCGGCTTAGGATGTGTATTGATGCAACACGGTAATGTAATAGCCTATGCATCAAGACAATTGCGTCCACATGGAAGAAATTATCCAACACACGATCTTGGGTTAGCAGTCGTGATATTGCTTTAAAAATATGGCGCCACTATTTGTACAGGGTTCATTTTATTGAAACTCCAGATGAAAGAATTATAGTGGAAAATGCGGCAGAGTCTACACTTGTAGCTGGGGTGAAGGAAAAGCAATAATCAAATCCTATTTTATTTCAGTTGACAAAGCATGTACAGCAAAGTTTGACAAAGGTATGTGAGCTTACGCGGGGGGGGGGGGGGGGGGGTACTTCAATGCCAAGGTAGATTTTTTGTACCGGATATAGATGAGTTAAGAAAATGTATTATTATAGAAACACATCATTCACAGTATTCTATCCATTTGTGAGAAACCAAAATGTACCATGGTTTGGAAGAGATGTATGGGTAAGGTTACATGAAAAGAACATTGCAGAATTTGTAGCTCCATGTCCAAGCTGTCAATAAGTAAAAGTAGGGCATCACACATCTGGAGGTTATATGCAATGTATAAATCTTCCAGTCTAGAAATGGGACATGATTAACATGAATTTCTTCACAGGTTTGTCTCGTACACCACGATAATTTGATTCCATACGGGTAATAGTTGACAGGCTTACCAAGTCAGCACCCTTCCTACCAATCAAGACCACCTATACAGCCGCAGATTATACAAGGTTGTATGTTACAGAGATAGTGCGGTTACATGGGATTCCAATTTCTATTATATCAGACAGGAGAGCTCAGTTTACTGCACACTTCTGGAAATCTTTTCAGAAGAGTTTGGGAACCCAAGTGAGTTTGAGTACAGCTTTTCATCCTCAAACAAATGGACAAGCAGAACGTACCATCCAAACAATAGAAGATATGTTACGAGCTTGCACATTAGACTTTAAAAGGTAGTTGGGATGATCATCTATCGCTTATTGAATTTGCCTACAATACTCACTATCATTCAAGTATCAAAATAGACACCTTACGAAGCCTTATCTGGAAGAAAGGGTATATCACTAATTGGATGGTTTGAAGCGGGTGAAACTGCTTAATTCGGGACAGATCTTGATCATCAAGCTATAGAGAAAGTTAAGGTGATACAACAGCAGCTACAAATGGCCCAAAGTCGACACAAGTCATATGCCGATATTAGAAGAAGGGAATTAGAATTTTCCATAGGTGATTGGGTAGTTTTGACAGTGTCACAAATGAAAGGGGTAATGAGATTTGGAAAGAAAGAAAGGTTGGCCCTATATAACGTGCCGCATAAGATTGTTCGAAGATTTGGTCAAGTTGCGTAGGAATTTGAAATACCCCAAGAACTCTCCACAGTTCATCCAGTGTTTCATATTTTGATGCTTCGAAAGTACATAAGAGATCCAGCTGGTATGGCTCCCATGGAAAAGGTACAAATTACGGAGGATCTCACTTGTGAAAGAGACACCTATTGCCATTTTGGATCGACAAGTGAAGAGGTTAAGGAATAATGAAATAGATTCCATGAAAGTACTTTGAAGAAACCAATAAGTAGAAGAAATCACATGGGAAAGTGAAGAAATGATAAAGTCGAAGCACCCGTATTTGTTTCAAATGGAAAAGAAACTTCACAATGCGGGATCGTGGCAATAACAAGTAAGTATCTTTAAAACATTATGTATCGATATGATAACATGAAAAATTATCCTAGACTTGAATTTGTTGCAATTAGAGAATGTCCCTAACATTCAAGGACGAATGTTCTTAAAGAGGGAAGGATGTAACACCCCGTACATTTCTGAACTCACGCTACTACCCTAATGTTCATGGACTTAATTAAGTTGTGATAGATGGTATATTATTCATGGAAGTTATTGGGATAAATTAATCTTGTGATAATGGGCTCAATAAAGGCCCAATAAAATGATGCAAAAGACATGGCCCAAAGATGGCAAATGATCCATGCTTCCTTTTGACCAAGTAAACCATCAATTATTGACTAAGTGTTTGGTTAAGGATGACTATGAGGCACTATATAAGGCACAAAATCAGATTTTATTCAACCAAAAGACACATGCCAAGTCTAGAATTTTCCTAAAGATATTTCTTATCTCTCAAACCCTAAGGCAACCATCTCTTTGGACAAGATCCTCACTTTCCAAGCCTGGATAAGTGTTTAATCTTGTGATTTAATATATTATATTCTTAAGATGGTGTGTAAATCATGTTGGTTATGTTTACAAAGTGTTGAGAAGTTCACTATGTGTGAAACAGTCTATGTTTGCTTAATCGGTAAAGGGTTTTGCCTTGTAAACTTGGAAGTGGACTTGTGGTCTTGAAGTAAGTGAACTTGATGGATTAAATATCAACATGTAAGATGTTTTTATTTCCTTAACTTTATTTCTCTTTGTGTGTAACATTTGGGATTGTTGTTGTGAAATTGTACATAGAACCGGTGGCGTATTGAAAGGCAAATGTAGTTTTGGTGATGTTTATCTGCGTTGTGAAACCATGGTGGCTGTTATTTGGAATCTAAGATAACTTAAAATATGAAAATATAAACTTATTTATGACCATGGACCATTCATTGAGAAAAAAGACCCGAAAATGACCCCCAGAGGCTGAAACGGGGATCCGCCTTCGCGGGTGGGGCACCTGCAGGAGCAGATGCCAACGCAGGTGGCCCTGGACCAGGAAAATGGTCACCTGAAGATTCACCTCAACCACCGGTGAGTGCAGGTGGCTTTGCAGGTCAGCCCAGAAGTTCGTTTTGCATGTTTTTGCATCTCTTTGACCCCCCGAAACCCCTATACCCTTTTTGGATGCAATTATCAACTTATGGTACCTTTTGAATGACTTTAAAGGAGTATACCGGAGGTATTTTGAATGGTATCTATTATGGATTGTCTTTATGTGTTGTTGTGAAAGGTGTTTACGTGACGTAGTGAGGTAATTGTGACATGGTATTGAAGGGGAAGAGTAAAGTATAAACTTGCTGTGAAATGCTATTGGTTTATGATGTCTTGGTTGATGTGTGGCATGTTGTGGTGTTGATTGGTATGGTGGCGCAGTCTATCATATTGTGAAGGGTGAAACAACGTTATTTGGCAGTCATGTTATTCATTGTCGTCTTATGCACTTGTAATGTAGTGAGTTGTTAACGTGAGCTCCGTGATGTACTTGTGTTGTAGAGTAAAACGTAAGGAAGGAGATGGATTATTGTAATCACATATAGGACTTTATATTCATATTGAGAAGATAAAGTATGTAAGGTTACTTTTTTCGTATCCTTCTGCAGCACATGTTGTTCTCATTTACATTGTCACTTGTTCCATATCGAAATATTTCAAAGTATCTCATTTCAGGTTGTCATATATTGCTATTCACATGTTTCATATTCATTGACCGATTGTGATTCACATGTCTTTTATTCAATGACTAATTTTTCAAAGCTCTAATAATGTTATAACCACCAATGTATCAATCTCTCAAAAGTAAAGGAATAAAGTAATGCACATATGGTTTATTGTTTGAGAATCGGGACGGTTCAAAGGGGCACATAAGTCTAGCTAGAACCGATCCCAAGATTATTAGATTGAGGGACAGCATCAAAGGGGCACATAAGCCTAGCTCGAGCTGATCCTAATATTATGTTGTGACCCACCAATAAGGTGGATGATTATGTTATGTCCCACCAATAAGATGGATGATTATGTTATGACCCACCGATAACGTGGATGACTATGCTATGACCCACTGATCAGCTGGATGAATAATAAAGATGATGAACGTACAACCAAAGAAAGTAATAAATGTAATACACATGGTTCCACACATACAGTACGATGGTTTATCCAAAATGATTATTCACTTGTATTTGATTCTATTGAAGTTCTTATATTTCACGCAATTGCTCATAGCCTTGCATGCTCAGTACATTCTTTCGTACTGACGTCCCTTGGGGGACTTACCTTACTTGCTGCAGGCACAGGTGCTAGTAGACCTCCACAGTAGGCTATGGGTCATCCGCATACTATTGGTGAGCTCCAGATTGGTTGGGGGCTTCTCTGAGTCACTTGTGTACTTTGTTGTGGTACTATGTAAATGTTGTTTAAAGCAGGGACTTGTCCCGACTTTAGGTTGATCATGTCTATGTATCTGTAGAGGCTTTGTAGACGTTGTGGGACGAATGACAGAATGTAAGGAATGTATGTCCATTTTGACGTGGTGGCCCTAATGGCCAAGTTTCATTTTCATATATATATATATATATATATATATATATATATATATATATATATATATATATCACATGTTTTCCATGACTTCCTCCATTAGCATAGTGTATCTATACGAGATAGTAATGTTCATTGAATGACATGCATATGAGGGTACCTGAATAAAGATTGGTTCTCTCGGGCCAACAGTTTTGGGTGCCAGTCCGCCCTGTTGGAATTCGCGGCGTGACAAGTCCATGGTCAGTTAATACCTTACCTAGGGAAAAAAAGCTAAACAGGCCAGTCATTAAGTCTAAGTCAACCCCAACCTAAGATAATAGCCTAAGGTAGCACCCATGAGTCTAACTAAACCTAAAGGAGCTTCATTGCAAATATTCTATCTAAAAAAAAGGGGTAGTGGGGCCCACTACAAGGTCCCGATAACCCAAACTATGGCAGAACCTACCTGAATCTAGTCTAAGGCTTCCTAATCCCATTCCAAGATACTATAAGTACTAATTCTAGTCCTAAAGGGATGACAATGCACTGTACTAGGGAAGAATGGGTATGGATTCTACCAAAAAGGGGCCCTAACCAGCCAAATAAGACATAAAATGCTAAAACAATAATCGAGCCAGAACTACCCACCCAAAACTATCATAATAATACACTAATACCATAATTAAGCTCAATCTAAAAAAAGGGTAAGCCTAGCCTACCTGGACGCCGCTGAAAGCTCGTCGAACCCTCTATACCAGAGCTTTTCACTTTCGAAAAGCCTTCAAAAGCCACCACACTATTAAAATAATGATCTATACATCAAGATAGGAAAATAGATACCCATATTGTGTATAAACGCTCTGGGTCAGAAATCGAGCTGAAAATTCCACATGGAATTGAATTCGTCATCGCATCCCACTCAGCTCAAAGATCGTTTGCCTCATATATTTAGCCAATTCCAAGCTCAAATAACCCCAAAATCAGTCCCAACACAATTCTAAATATACAAACTAAAACTGAGAATTAATCAATAATTTGAAACGAAAACTTAAGAGAATATGACGATTAAGAATCCACAAATATGCTCCCACACTAACACCAGCACCAGAATACAATTTCCTCATTAATTTTAAGACCTTTATAGTCCTAAAAAGTAGTTTTACACTTCGTTTCTAAGATGGAAATGAAGAGGATGAAGTATATATATAAGTGCCAGCGATGGCTGCTTTAGCGGCTAAATGACTACTAAAGCGATCACCGCTAAAGTGACTAGGCCTTGGTTGGCCAAGCTCGGCTTAAGCGGTGCCCAGCCGTTAAAGTGGTCTCTTGGCTGTTAAAGTGGTTGCACCAGATAATTTGGCACTAGCCAAATTCTACAAGTCCCAATGGACTCCGACCGGGTGCTCGGGATTAGTTCAAATCCCGTGCTCGCAAAAGAACTATGCAATCCTACTAAACTTGACATTCCTAACTCAATAACATTGTTTAAATTTCCATCTGGGGTCATTTCGATAAAAAGTAGGTCCCACACCCCATGGGTCGTTTTAGCCAAATTCCACTCAATAGCCCAAAACAAGTCTGAAAACCTCGGGACCCTAACTAAGGGTTCCCTAGCCTAAAATTGATATTCCAGAGCTGATGAGACTGTCATGAAGGGCATTCAAGGCCATTTACCTAAGGTTTTGGCTCGAGACCCATTCCTTAACTTCAAAGGCTCCAAAACAGAGAAATGGCTCTAAAATCTAAACGAACTGCCCGATAACCAAACTATCGGTCCCAGCAACTCATAAATGACCTGGGGCAGCTGTAGGAAAGCTCTAAATGCAGAAAAAGAATGAAAATGGTGAAAATAACCTGGAGGGTCATTACAACATCCACTACTAAAAGGACTTTAATCCGCAAAAGTAAAGGATTAAGAAGTACCTGAAGTCTTGAACAGGTAGGGGTATTGGGTCCGCATCTCAAGCTCGGTCTCCCAGATAGCCTCCTCGACTGGACGATATTTCTATGGAACTTTAACCACAAGAATGACTCTGGAGTACAACTGTCTGACATCTCTGGGTAAAATATATACAGGCTCCTCTATAAAGGTCAACCTCTCATCCAACTAAACCAAGTCCCACCGAATATGTGAGGCTCATTTGGAATGTAATATTGCAGCATAGATACATGGAAAACTGGATGGCTGGCTGAAAAGCCTGGACGCAAATCTAACTCATATACTACCTCCCCAACTGTCAGTAGGATTTCAAATGGTCCAATATACTTGGGGCTGAGCTTGCCCCACCTCCTAAACCTCATCACACCCTTCATCGGTGACACTTACAAAAAGACCAGGTCACTAACTCTGAACTTCAAGGCATGAAGTCTACAGTCAGCATAACTCTTTTGCCTGCCCTGAGCTATCCGTAGCCCATCCTGAATCACCCAAACCTGATTCAATGACTAATGAAGAAGATCTGTACCACGAGGCCTAACCTCAGCAATCTCAAACCAACCAACTATAGATCGATAATGCCACAAATGGTACCATCTGAATACTCAAATGGTAGTTGTTATTATAAGCAAACTCCATCAAAACTAAAAACTAATCCCACTGACCTCCAAATTCCAAAACACAAGCACGAAGCATATCTTCCAAAACCTGAATAGTCCACTCCGACTGCCCATCGGTCTAGGGATGAAAAGCAGTGCTAAGATCAACCTGGGTACCCAACTCCTCCGGAAATGTCCTCTAGAAGCTAGCAGTGAACTGAGAGCCTCGATCTGAAATAATAGACATAGGTATCCCAAGAAGGAAAACCACCTCTTGAATATAGATACGGGCCAACCTCTCGGCACTGAAAATATCTAAATAGGGATGAAATGAGTAAATTTGTCAATCGATCCATGATGACCCAAATGCTATCAAAACCATGGGAAGTACGACGCAAACCACCTATGAAATCCATAGTGACCCACTCCGATTTCCACTCAGGAATGGGTAGTATCTAAAGCAATCCACCAGGTCTCAGATGCTCGACCTTCAGTCACTGACAACATAGGCACCGAGCCACAAACTCTACTATATCTCTCCATATGCCACTCCCCTAGTAATGCTGCCTCAAATCTTTACAGATATTAGCTGTCCCGAGGTGAATAGAATATCTGGAGTTGTGAGCCTCTCAAAGTATCCACTTAATCAGATCTCTGACCCTTGAAATACAAATACTATCGTCAAATCTCAAAATGCCCTCAGAATCTAAGGTAGCCCTTCTGGACTCACCCCTCAATACCTGATTTTAAATGCCAACAAGTCTGTTATCCGTAAACTGACAACCCCATATCTACTCCAACAAGGTAGATTTGGCCTCAACACTAGCAAAAATACTCCTGGGGTCAGAAATGTCAAGTCAAACCATCAAGTTAGCTAAGAACTGAATGTCCAAGGCCAATGGTCGCTCAAAAATTGAAATAAAGGTCAAGCTCCCTCTAGGTCATAATGTACTAAAGACTATGATGGTCAGTGAAGATATCTCAATGAACACCATACAAGTAATGCCTCCAAAACTTAAGCGCGAAAACTATCGTTGCCAACTCCAAATCATGAGTGGGGTAGTTGTGCTCATGCACCTTCATCTGCGTCGATGCATATGTAATAACACGGCCCTACTATATTAGAACACATCCAAAAACAACATCAAAAGCATCACAATAGACAGTGAACCCCTCACCCCAAACCGAAAGAGTCAGAATATGAGCTGAAGTGAGGAAGTCCTTGAGCTTCAGAAATCTTGCCTCACAACTCGTGGACCACTAAAACGAAATCTCTCTCCTAGTCAATCTAGTTATAAGGGTTGTAATAGTAGCAAATCTTTCAACAAACATCCTGTAGTAGCCTTCTAACCCAGTAAGACTGTGAACCTTAATAGGAGACGTAGGCCTAGCCCAATCATGAATGGCCTCAATCTTCACCGAGTCTACCATAATACCATTCGTGGACACCACATGCCCCAAGAAAGCTACAGACTCAAGATAGAACTCACACTTTAAGAATTTGGCATAAAGCCTATGATCTCTCAAAGTGTGGAGCACAGTCCTCAAATGTTGCTCGTGCTCCTCCCGAATCCTCGAATAGACAAGGATATCATTGATAAAAATGATCACGAAGGAATCCAAATAAGACCTGAAAACATGGTTCATCAAGTCCATAAATGCTACTAGGGCATTGGTCAACCCAAAAGACATCACCAGGACCTCGTAATGGCTGTAACAAGTCCTGAAGGCTATCTTAGGGATATCCTTGGCCCTAATCCTCAACTGATAGTAACCATACCTCAAATCAATCTTAGAAAATATAGTTGCACCTTGAAGCTAGTCAAATAAATCATCGATATGAGGCATAGAAAACTTACTCTTCACTATCACTTCATTCAGCTGCTTGTAGTCGATACACATATGCATAGAACCATCTTTCTTTGTCAGAAACAAAAATAGAGAACCCCAAGGTGATGTACTCGGTCTGATGAAACCATTACCCAGAAGATCCTAAAGCTAAATATTTAGCTCCTTAAGCTCGGTAGGAGCCATACGGTAAGGAGCCATAGAATAGGTTGGGTGCACGGCTCAAGGTCAATAGCAAACTCTATATCACGCTTAGGAGGAAGACCTGGTAGGTCGGTAGGAAAAACATCAGGAAAATCACGAACAATAGGAATTGAGTCAATTAAAGGACTCTCAATACTAACATCCCAAACATAAGCAAGAAATGACTCACAACCCTCGATACCAGTCTCCTATCTCGAATAAAAGAAATAATACCCATCAATGTGCAGATAAAAGAACCCTGCCATACAACCAGGGGTGTACCAAACATGGCTAAGGTAACGATCTTGGTAAAGCAGTCCAAAACTGCATGATAGGAGGATAACAAGTCTTATACCTAGAATCACGTCAAAATCCACCATATCTAACACAATGAGATCAACCTAAGTGTCAAACTCTCAAAGAGTCACCAAACATGACCTATATACCCAATCTACTACAAAAGAATCACCCACGGGAGTAGCTACACGTAATGGCATAGATAAAGGCTCTGAAGACAAGCCCAACTGCGGTGCATAATAAGTAGAAATCTATGAAAATGTGGAGTTGGGATCAAATAACCAGAAGCTGGTTGATGGCATACTGAAATCATACATATAATTACAGCATCCGAAGCCTCAGCCTCTGGCCTACTAGGAATAGCATACAAATGGCCCTGTCCGCTACCAAATTGGGTGCCTGCCCGACCACCAGTCCTACCTACCTGAGGACCACCTCTGAAACCCTGGGGACCACCCCTATGACCTTGTGCACCACCCCTAGATGGAGGTGGTATTGATCTAATCGATTGAACAGCCTGTACTGAAGGCTCAATCATCCCGCGCTAGGGACATTCTTGAGAGAAATGACCGACAACCCCATACTCAAAATAAGCTCTGGGCACTCTACTCTATCTAGAAATTCTAACTGATCCGAAATGGCCACCTCATCCTGATGACCATAATTGAACACCCCTTAATAGCTAACTATTACTCTAACCACTAGAACGACCATAACAGGCTGACCCCCATCTGAGATATGAAGCGCTGCCTAAATAGGCCTACAAGGCTGGCCCTGGTGCTGATAAGACTGGTACTGGGGGTACCTACCCTAAAATCTTTGACCCCTGAACTGTGAGCCATTGCGGCTCCTACTATAACTATCCTGATAATAGGGCCTCTTAACGCTGCCCCCTCGGGCCTCTTGATCAATATCCTTGTAGTATAGGTGTGATCAGTAATAACAGTGAAAGACTTCCCTAAAGTCACCAATCTTTGAATAGCCCTGTGGAGCGGTAGCCTCAACCCTCTAACAAAACACCAAATCCTCTTGTACTCTATAGGCAGAATCATAGTGGCATGTTTGGCTATCTTGTGAAACCTCATACTCGGCCACAGTCATAAAACCCTGTCTTAACTTAGAAAACTCATCCCTCAGGCACTCGCGCATGCTACAAGGAATGTACTTCCCCAAGAAAACCTTAAAAAACTTAGTCAAAGTCAAAAGGGGAGATCCATCTGGCCTGGAATCAAGATAAACTCTCTACCACTGTCTCGCTACCCTATCTAGCTGATAAGTAGTATAATCCACACTATGCGACTCAACCAACCCTAAATTAGGTAGCCTCTCCTCACAACTGGTAAGGAACTCATAAGCATCCCCTCTTGGGGCTCCGTCAAACCTAGGTAGAGTTAATCTCAGAAATAAGCCCAGCATCTCCTGCTCCTACGCAGTCATAACTGGTTGGGCTACTACCGATTGTGGAACTACTGGTGCTGGCCAAACTTCTGCCCAGGAAGCCATATTTACAGGTTACTCCCCTAAATCAATACCACTCTGGGTTGTTGTCTGAGCCCTATCAATCGACGGACCACCAACTAACCCCAACAGCTGAACAAATTCATCACGGAGAACCGAAGAAGATATAAACCCAGGTGGAGCCTGGGTTGCCCCCTGGCCCACCTACTGCTTTGGTGGTGGAATCACTAGTGCTATATCTAGCTCAGAAGCAATAAAAGGATCTGGCAATGGCTCCCTAGCCTGAGCTCGACCTTGGACTACAGCTCTAGCCTACCCTCGACCTCGGGGTCGACCTCTACCTCTAGCTGACTCTCAAGTAGCAGGCTCGGGGTCCTGATCCTTGGCTGTTGTACCCTGCAACCTAATCATCTATGCAGGAGTAAAATAAAAAAGAATCTAGAATCCAATACAGACCCAATGCATAGAAGTGATGAGGTTTCCCTAAGAATGTCCTGTAGCCTCCTGAAGATTTGATACAGATGTCTCTGTGCTGATCTGTGGGACTATACTAAACACTGTCTATTGTACCAATAATACTGGTGAACCTAGGCTCTGATACCAAACTGTCACAACCCAATTTCCCAAATTATGACGGCATCTACTTTAATCCACCAGTAGACAATCCAAGCCATAGCCCAAAATGAAAAGTAGTGGGCTAACGAGCGGAAGATAAAGGGAAATAAAAAAGAAACCAATACATAACAATAATATAGGTGGTAGCAGAAAAAGATTTACATACATAATATGTTGTACAAGAGAGGAAAGAGGACAAAATATACAAAATAAATCCCTCCAAAGACCTGGTATAAAAGCCGCCACAACCAAAAAAGAAGAGTACTAGACAGTATCCAAAATATACATATATACATAGTGGTCTCGGAAATACAAAAGACTATAACTGAAGTAGATAGAGGAGGATCAGCTCCGGACTCTAGAAAGCTCACCCTGTCGCTAAATCAGTAGCAAGGCCTGAGAATAACATCAGCGATGGTGGCTCGTACTCGAATCTACATAAGGAAAAAGATGCAAAAGTGCAGTATGAGTACCAAAGCAATGGGTACTCAGTAGGCATCATCGATCGACTGAGCTCAAATATAGTAAAAGCATAAATGCAGTGTGAGAGTGTAATGTAAGTCAACAGTAAAAGAGGCAGAAATGTAAATAATAAGATATGTTAGGCTAATGGGATAAAAAGAGGTGAGTAACTCAAAAATGAAGAAAATGACTAACTACAACCTAACTGAGACCCCATAAGCTCAGAAGGCACACACAAGAAGGCAATCAACCCTATCGGGCCCCCAAAAGCCCGGTGGGTGCAAACAAGAGGATAACTAAGGTAAGAAGCATAAATAACCTTTACCTGTTCCAGTCTCAAATAACTTTCCAATCCCATAACCATAATGAAAATATCTACTAGGCTTGAACCAAAACTAGTGGATAATAATAAGAGGCCAGACACCTGGCTCGAATCGGGAATAGTGGATAATAATAAGAGGCTAAATGATCCATATACAACAGAACCCAATACAACTACAAGAATTCCCAGTATCAACCATAATAAACACCCGAACATACCAATCATAGTCATAGACTGTTTCCAGACTTGAATAAGAACTCATAAGTAGATAACCATAACCATAGCCGATAATTTCATAAGGAGAAAAAAATAACCATAAATCGATCCCAATATCATACCAGAACTCAAAATAATAGCAATAGAGCATATGCAGGGCTTGAATTGAAAAAGAAATGTACATATATAAGCATAAATAGCTAGAGGAAATCCAAAGGTTTCAAGCCTATCTACAATCCATATAATCATATAGATCAATCCTAGTGGCTTAAATTCACTAAGGCAAGGCGGGTCCCAACTACTAGGTCAAAAAGGTGTCGTTTAGAGTTAGTTACTACCCTACCAGGAGAAAAAAAGATAAATAAGCCGGTAATTAAGTCTAAGTCAACCCCAACCCAAGGTAGTAGCCAAAGCCATGAGTCAAACTAAACCTAAAGGAGCTTCATTGCAAATATTCTATCTAAAAAAAAGGTAGTGGGGGCCACTATAGGGTCCCAATAACACAACCTAAGGCAGAACCTACCCAAATCTAGTCTAAGGCTTCCTAATCCCATCCCAAAGTACTATAAGTACTAATTCTAGACCTAAAGGGATGACAATACACCATACTAGGGAAGAACAGGTCTGAATTCTATCGAAAAGAGACCCTAACCAGCCAAATAAGACGTAAAATGCTAAAACAATAACCGGGCCAAAACTACCCAACTAAAACTAGCACAATATTACACTAATACTATAATTAAGCTCAATCTAAAATAAGGGTAAGCCTAGCCTACCTAGATGCCGTCTAAAGCTCATCCAACCCTCTATACCGAAGCTTTCCCTTTTTGAGAAGCCTCCGAGAGCTGCCATGCTATAAAAACAAAAATATATGTATCAAGATGAGAAAATTGATACCCATATTGTGTATAAATACTTTGGGTCAGAAATCAGGCTAAAAATCTCACGTGGGACCTGCTTGTGGAATCGCGAAATTAAAATAGTCACAGCATCCCACTCAGCCTAAGGATCATTTACCACATATATATAGCAAATTCTGAATATATAAACTAAAATGGTGAATTAATTGATAATTGGAAAGACAACTTACAAGAATACGATGATTAAGCGTCCACCAATACGCCCCTATACTAACCCTAGCACCACAATACAATATCCTAACTAATTTTATGCCCATAATAGACCTAAATGGTGGTTTAACACTTAACTTCTAAGCTGGAAATAAAGAGGGTGAAGTATATATATAAGGGTCAGCGATGGCCACTTTAGCGGTCACCGCTAAAACGCCCAATGGTCTCTAAAACAACCAGGCCTTGGTTGACTAAGCTCCTGTCACGCCTCAAATTCCAACGGGGCGGACTGGCACCCGAAGTTAATATGGTCCGAGAGAACCAATCCTTGCTCATGTCCATTCATATGCATGTCATTCAAGAAACATCACCATCACGTATAGATACAGGATGCTAATAGAGGAAGTCATGGAAACATGTGATATATACATATGTGAAACTTGGCCGTTAGGGCCATCAAGTCAAAATGGACATACATCCCTTACATTCATATTCCCACATACGTCTACAAAGCCTCTAACAGATGCATACACATAACCATCTTACAGTCGGGACAAGGTCCCACTTTATACAACATTACAGTACCAAAACAAGTGTACATATGAGACTCGGAAAGCCCCGAACCAACTGAAGCTCACCAAAGATCGGCAAATGATCTGCAACCTACTGTGGAGGTATACTAGCACTTGTGCCTGCAGTAAGTAAGGTAAGTCCCCCAAGGGACGTCAGTACGAAGAATGTACTGAGTATGTAAGGCTCATATGAAACTGCATGAGACATACGTACTTCAATGATATCAAGGACAAGTGAAATAATCAATATGGATAAACCTTCGTTCTGTATATGTGGAACTATGTACATTACGTTCATTACTTTCATTTTCGATCCTTCATTCCCATCAGTATCTTTCATGTAATATCATTCATATATACTTTCATTCAAGTGATATACTTTCGTTCAAGTGCTTTCTTTCTTTGCTTTTACCTTCATCCTTATTAACAATCTTCCACCTTATCGGTGGGCTTTAATATAATATAATATTAACAATGTTCCACCTTATCGGTGGGCCATAACATAGTATAATATTAACAATCTTCCACCTTATCGGTGGTCCATAATATAATATAATATTAACAATCTTCCACCTTATCGGTGGGCCAGAATATATACTATTAACAATCTTCCACCTTATCGGTGGGCCATAACATGTACTATTACCAATCTTCCACCTTATCGGTGGGCCATACTATATGCTATTATTAACAATCTTCATTCCTTACTTGTGAGAGATTGATACCTTTCTTTGTGTAAGATTGATACATTGGTGGTTATAACATTATTGGAACTTGGGAACATAACATTATTGGAACTTTGGGATATTAGTCAATGAACATGAGACATGTGAATCATAATTGATTAAGGAATAAGGAACATGTGAGTAAAAATAATTAATAACCGGAAATGGGATACCTTAGAACATTTCGAAATGGAACAAGTACAATATCAATGTGAACACTATGAGCTGCAGAAGGATACGGAAAGAGTAACCTTATGTAACACCCCGTACGTTTCCAGACCTATGTTATTACCGTAACATTTATAGAATTATTTAAACATGAGAGGGTTGGTGAATTTATGCATTAATTAGTTGGGCTGACTTAACATGTGCAATTGGGCCCAATTTAAGGCCCAAAAAAAAATTCCAAGAAGACATGGCCCAAAAGGGGAATTGACCCATTCTAATGTGACCCATTCTTGGTCAAATAATGGGGCTAAGGATAGACTTGAAGTGGGAGTATTTAAGGTGACAAAAATCAGATTTTTATCCCACAAAAGCCACATGCCAAAATCTAGAATTTTCCACAACATTCTCTCAACTCAAACCCTAAGCTATCATCCTCTTTGGGCAAGATCACTCCTTTGAAAGCTTTGGGTAAGTGTATATTATTATGTTTAAATATATTTTATGCATTAGAGATGGTGTATATCATGTTGGTTATGCTTAAAGGTGTTGAGAAATCCACCTTTGCTTCTTTGTTAATGGATTTACTTTCTATGTGACTTGAACTTGAAAATGGACTTGTGATCTTGAAGGAAGTGAGGTTTATGGATTAAATATCAACATGTATGATATGTTTATGTTCCTAACTTGTTTTCTCTATGTGTACAACTTGTGGGATTGTTGTTACGAAATTGGTCATAGAATGGGTGACAAAATGAAAGGAGAATGTAGTTTGGTGATATTTATGTGTGTTATGAAACCATGTCTGTTATTTGGCATTTAAGATGATCTAAAATATTTTAAGATAAGTTTATTTATGATCATGGACCATTTATTACAAAAAAGGACCCAAAAGAGACCCTTTTTAGCCGAAACGGGCACGCAGACGAAGCACCTACGGGCGCAGGTGACTTCACACGTGCCCCTGGAAACTGCCAAGGGTCACCTACGTATGCATTTCATCCACCTGTGGGTGCAGATGACTACCCACCAATAAGGTGGATGACTACCCACCAACAAAGTGGATGATTATATTATAACCCACCAATAAAATGGATGACTAAGAATGATGATGAAAGTAAGGCAAGATAAGTAATGAACGTAATGCATATAGTTCCAAACTTTCAGATTGATGGTTTATCCAAATTGGGTATTCTCTTATAATTTTCCATTGAAGTTCTTATATATTGATGCAGTTTCTTATAGACTTACATACTCAGTACATTCTTCGTACTGACCCCCTTGGGGGACTTACCTTCCCTGCTGTAAGAACTGGTGCTAGTAGACCTCCACAGTAGGTTGCAGATTATCTGCCAGTCATTGGTGAGCTCCAGTTGGTTTGGGGCTTTCCGAGTCTCATGTGTACATTGGTTTTTGGCATTGTATATGTTGTATAAAGCGGGGACTTGTCCTGACTGTAGGTTGGTTATGTATATGTATCTTTAGAGGCTTTCTAGACGTATGTAGGTATATGAATGTAAGAGATGTACATCCTCTTTTGACTTGATGGCCCTAACGGCCAAGTTTCATATATAGTATATGTTTGCCATGACTTTCGCCATTGATATTTAGTTACATGGGATATAATGATATTCATACGTAAACATGCATATAAGAGTACATGGGCGAATATTGGTTCTCTCGGGCCTTATCGGCTTCGGGTGCCAGTCCGTCCCGAATGAGATTCGGGGCGTGACAAAAGTTGTATCAGAGCAGTTCATTCTAAGGGTGTCTACAAAGTCGTGTATGAGTAGAGTCTTGCTTATGGATATGTTGCGCGCCACATTTATAAGTAGGAGGCTACGGGACATTTAGGAGTTGTTTCATTTCTTCATTTCTAAATCGTGCAATAGAGCCAATGTTGTACATTAAAATTGTATCTGACCATGGAATTGGTTTTCTTGTTTATAGTAAAATGCCGATCATAAGACGAGGTAGAGGCAAGGGTAAGCAGGTCGATATGCCTTTCGGAGAAGGAATGAGTAAATCACTACCTGAACAAGCTAATCAAGGTGGGGCTGACACTGAAATTGTATCGCGGTCTTCTCCTACTCTTCCATTTTCTGAGGAGCCAAGGGGTAGAGAAGTACCCGCAGAACTGCCTATGAATGCTACTGATCAGGATTTAAGAAATTCAGTGCATATATTGACCCAGCTAGTTGCTGCACAAACTCAAGGACAAATTGGTCCAATGACAGGCAATGACAGTGAGGCTAGAGTAGCTAGTCGGAGGACGCATGATTTTCTGAAATTAGACCCTCCCATATTCACTGGGTCAGACCCAAAAGCAGATCCACAAGACTTTGTAGATCAAATTCAAAGGGCTCTAGATGTCATGCATGTGACTGGTGTAGGAACAGTCGAACTTGCAGCCTATAGATTAAAGGGTGAAGTTATACTATGGTATGAAGACTGGAAAAGATCGAGGGGTATTGATGTACCTCCAGCTGGTTGGGAGGAATTTAAAATGGCCTTTCTTGATCACTACCTCCCATATGAGATTCGGGAGGCACGTGCAGACCAATTTCTAAAGCTTCGTCAGGGGAATATGAGAGTTAGAGAATATAGTCTACAGTTTAACTCTTTGGCTCGATATGCTCCGAATGTAGTGGCCATGATAACAGACAGAGTCCATCGATATGTGTACAGATTAGAGACATATTTAGTAAGGGACTTTACCATTGCTGCTTTGAACAAAGATATGGACATAGCCAGAATACAGGCCTTTGCACAAAAGATGGAGGATCAGAGGCAACGAAGGAGAGTACATGAATTTGAAAGAGGGCCTTCAAAGAGGACTAGACCTATGAGACAGTTTATGGTGTCTCAAAGAGGATTTGGGCCTCGGAGTTCTTCTCGACCGCCTAGACCATCATTTTCTTCCCCTACAGTAGATACTTCATCACAATTTCGAGGGTCTAGAGGCAGTCATGCGGGGCAGAGCAGTGTGGTTCGAGGTTCACAGATAGTAAGATTTTCTCATCAGCTGTGTCAGCACTGCGGGAAGTATCATTCAGGTGAATGCTGGTATAGACCGAATGTTTGCTTGCGGTGTGGTATGTCAGGGCATCTGACAGGAGAGTGTCGACAAGGGGACACGGATAGTATGGAACGACCTACGGGATCAGCTATTATGGCATCTTCATATGGTGTGCAACCTAATGGTCGTGGTAGAGGTGCTAGAGGAGCAGCTAGTTCCAGTGGAGCACAGAATCGCACCTATGCATTAGTCGACCGACAGAATTTGGAGATTTCTCCTGATGTGGGTACAGGTATAATATATGTCTTTTCACAGAATGTATCTGCATTGATTAATTCAGGCTCTACCTTATCATATGTTATTCTATTGCTTGCTGAGAAGTTTGAAAAAAAAAAAAACAGAATTATTAGTGAAGCCAATTGAAGTAGCTATACCAGTTGGTGAATTTATTATAGTTCAAAAAAAAATAGATCATAATGGTATGAATTGGTTGGTTATTATAGGAGAATTACTGAAAAGTTTTCTTCTATTCCTGCACCCTTAACGAAGCCTACACACAAGGCAATCAAGTTCCAGTGGAATGATGCATGTGAAAAAAAAAAAATCAAGAGTCGAAAGATAAATTAACTTCCACACCAGCTTTAAGTACTTCCCGAAGGCACAAAATGTTATGCAGTATATTGTGATGCCTCTGGGGTTTGCCTCGGATGTGTATTGATGTAGCAAGGTAAGGTAATAGCGTATACCTCACGACAGTTACGACCACATGAGAGAAATTACCCAACACATAACCCTGAACTAGTAGCTGTTATATATGCTCTAAAGATATGGTGTCACTATTTGTAAGGGATTCATGTTGACATATATACTGAGCATAAGAGTTTGCAATATAGCCTTAAGCCGAAGGACTTAAATCTAAGGTAGCGAAGGTGGCTTGAACCATTAAAAGATTATGACGATGGTATCTTGTAACATCTGGTGAGAGCAAACGTGGTAGTTGATTCATTAAGCTGCAAAGCAGTAGGAAGTACTAATGGCCATCTCGCAGAAAAAGGAAGATGTAGTCAAGAAATCTACATCAATTAACCAGTATGGGGTTTCATCTTCTTGAGACTCCAGATGAAAGAATTATCGTGAACAGTGCGGTAGAATCTTCATTTGTAGCTGAGAGAGAGAAAAGCAATATGTAAATCCTATTTTCTTTCAGTTGAAAACAAAAATGTACAATGAAGTTCGGCAAAAGGTACTTGAACTTACATAAGGGAGGAATACTTCAATATCAAGGTAGATTATGTCTACCAAATATATTTGAGTTAAGAAAATTAATTATGACCAAAGCACATCATTTACGGTATTCTGTTTATTCGGGAGGAATCAAAGTGTACCATGGCATGAAAGAAATGTGTTGGTGAAGCAATATAAAGAAAAAGAACATTGCAGAATTGGTAGCTCATTATCCGAATTGTCAACAGGTAATAGTAGAGCATCAGAAATCTGGAGGTTAGATGTGGATACTAGAAGGAAAGGATTAGAATTTTCCATAGGTAATTAGGTATGTGTGAAAATACCACAAATGAAAGGGGTAATGAGACTCAGGAAGAAGGAAAGGTGGCCCTATATAGGTCCATATGAAATTATCCGAAGGTTTGAGCAAGTTGCGTATGAATTAGTACTATTCCAAGAACTCTCCACAGTTCATTCATTGTTTCATCTTTCGATGCTTCGAAAATGCATAGGAGATCCATCTCAAATGTCTCACATTAAAGATGTGCAGTTACGGAGCTCATTGCTATTTTGGGGTTAACACGTGATGAGGTTAAGGAATAAAGAAGAAGCTTACATGAAAGTATTGCGAAGAAATCAATAAGTAGAAGAAGTCACCTAGGGAATCAGAGAAATGATAAAGTTGAAGTATCCGTATTTGTTTTCAATGGAAGAAAAAGTTCAAAGTGCGGAAGTGAAATAATAACAAGTCGATATCTATAAAGCATTATGTATCTCTATGATAACAAGAAGAATGATCCGAGACTTGCATTTGTTTGATTGGATGATGTCACTAACATTCGAGGACGAATGTTCCTAAGGGGGGAAGGATGTAACACCCCGTACGTTTCCGGACCTATGTTATTACCGTAACATTTATAGAATTATTTAAACATGAGAGAGTTGGTGAATTTATGCATTAATTAGTTGGGCTGACTTAACATGTGCAATTGGGTCCAATTTAAGTCCCAAAAAAAAAATTCCAAGAAGACATGGCCCAAAAAGGGAATTGACCCATTCTAATGTGACCCACTCTTGGTCAAATAATGGGGATAAGGATAGACTTGAAGTGGTAGTATTTAAGGTGACAAAAATCAGATTTTTATTCCACAAAAGCCACATGCCAAAATCTAGAATTTTCCACAACATTCTCTCAACTCAAACCCTAAGCTATCATCCTCTTTGGGCAAGATCACTCCTTTGAAAGCTTTGGGTAAGTGTATATTATTATGGTTAAATATATTTTATGCATGAGAGATGGTGTATATCATGTTGGTTATGCTTAAAGGTGTTGAGAAATCCACCTTTGCTTCTTTGTTAATGGATTTGCTTTCTATGTGACTTGAACTTGAAAATGGACTTGTGATCTTGAAAGAAGTGAGGTTGATGGATTAAATATCAACATGTATGATATGGTTATGCTCCTAACTTGTTTTCTCTATGTGTACAACTTGTAGGATTGTTGTTACGAAATTGGTCATGGAATGGGTGACGAAATGAAAGGAGAATATAGTTTGGTGATGTTTATGTGTGTTATGAAACCATGTCTGTTATTTGGCATTTAATATGATCTAAAATATTTTAAGATAAGTTTATTTATGATCATGGACCATTTATTACAAAAAAAACCCAAAAGAGACCCTTTTTGGACGAAGCGGGCACCCGTCCTCGCAGACAAAGCACCTGCGGGCGCAGGTGACTTTGCAGGTGCCCCTGGACACTGCCAAGGGTCACCTGCAGACTCAAGTCATCTACCTGCGGGCGCAGGTGGCTCCGTAGGTCAGGCCAGAACCCCGTTTCGGTTGTTTTTGCATCTCTTTGAACCCCCAAAGCCCCTATACCCTTTATGGATGCAATTATCAACTTATGGTACCTTTTAAAGGACTATAAAGGAGTATCCCAAAGGTATTTTGAATGGTATAAAATATGGATTGTTGTTAGTGTGTTACTGTGAAAGTTATCGAGTGACTTGACGGAGAAAAGGTAACGTAGTGTTAATGAGGAAGTGTAAAGGGTAAACTTGGTGTGAAATGTTATTGGTTTATGATGTCTTGGTCAATGTGTGAAATGTGATGATTTTTTTGTCATGGTAATGCATTGGATTGTATTGTAAAGGATGAAATGACTCTATATAGCAGTCACGTAACTCATTGTCATGTTATGCACTTGTAAGGTAACTAGTTAATGTGAGCTCCGTTATGAACTTGTGTTGTAGAGTGACATGTAAGGAAGGAACTGGATTGTTTTATTCACATCTAGGATGGTATATTCATATTGAGATCATAAGGTATGTAAGGTTACTCTTTCCGTATCTTTCTGCAGCATAGAGTAGTAACCTTGTTATTGTACTTACTCATTTCCGAAGTGTTCTAAAGTATTCCTAGCTCAGGTTGACAGAAATGGTTTTTCACATGTTTCTTATTCTTAGACCAATTATTATTCACATGTCTCTTATCCATTAACTGAAGTTCCTAAGCTCTCATAATGTTGTAACTACTAAAAGAAACTATCTCAAGGAAAGTGATGATGTAAAGAGAATCTATTCATTCTTGAGTAGCATATCCAATAATGTTATGTTCCAAAGTTCTAATTATTCTATGGCCGCCAATGTATTAATCTTTCACAAGCGAATGTATCAATCTCTCAAAAGTAAGAAATAAAGTAAAGCATTTATGATTTAATGTTTGAGAAACGGGACGACTCGAAAGGGGCACATAAGCCTAGCTCGAGCGGACCCTAATACTTTTTATATTTACCCACTAAAAAGTGGATGACTACCCACTACAAAGTGGATGAATGCCCACTAACAAAGTGGATGACTACCCACCGATAAGGTGGATGGCTACCCACTACAAAGTGGATGACTACCCACTAACAAAGTGGATGACTACCCACCGATAAGGTGGATGACTACCCACTAAAAAGTGGATGACTACCCTCTGACAAAGTGGATGACTACCCACTAACAAAGTGGATTACTACCCACAAACAAAGTGTATGACTACCCACCAATAAGGTGGATGACTACCCACTAACAAAGTGGATTACTACCCACTAACAAAGTGGATGACTACCTACCAATAAGGTGGATGACTACCCACTAACAAGGTGGATGATTATATTATAACCCACCAATAAAATGGATGACTAAGAATGATGATGAACGTAAAGGCAAGATAAGAAATGAACGTAATGCACATAGTTCCAAACTTTCAGATTGATGGTTTATCCATATTGGGTATTCTCTTATAATTTTCCATTGAAGTTCTTATATATTGATGCAGTTTCTTATAGTCTTGCATACTCAGTACATTCTTCGTACTAACCCCCTTGGGGGACTTACCTTACTTGCTGCAGACACAGGTGCTAGTAGACCTCCACAGTAGGTTGCAGATTATCTGCCAGTCATTGGTGAGCTCCAGTTGGTTCAGGGCTTTTCGAGTCCCATGTGTACATTGGTTTTTGGCATTGTATATGTTGTATAAAGCGGGGACTTGTCCCGACTGTAGGTTTGTTATGTATATGTATCTTTAGAGGCTTTGTAGACGTATGTGGGTATATGAATGTAAGAGATGTACATCCCCTTTTGACTTGATGGCCCTAACGGCCAAGTTTCATATATAGTATATGTTTGCCATGACTTCCGCCATTGATATTTAGTTACATGGGATAGAATGATATTCATACGTAAACATGCATATGAGAGTACATGACTGAAGATTGGCTCTCTCGGGACTTATCAAATTCGGGTTCCAGTGCATCCCGAATGGGAGTCGGGGCGTGACACCTTACATACCTTATCTTCCCAATATGAATACATAATTCTATATGTGCATACAATAGTCCAGCTCCTTTCTTACGTGTCACTCCAAGCTTGAAAAATGATGATCTTGTCCAAAAAGATGACTTAGGGTTTTGAGAGCCAAAAGGAAAATCTTGGCAATGTCTAGAATGGCATGTGTGTTTATGTGAATAAAATCTGATTTTTCCTTGCCTTATATAGCCCCTCAATTCATCCTTAGCCAATTCTTTGCATTAAATGTCATGTTTACTTGGTCAAATGGAAGAATGGGTCATTTGCCCCTTTTGGGCCATGTCTTTTTACTCCATTTTGGGCCTCAAATTGAGCCCATTAACACATTTCAACTTATCCCACCAATTTCAATGTGTAATACTCCAATTATCTCATGTTTAATTAATTTCATAAATGTTACAACAATATTCAACTCACGAGATTCACGTTCGTAGCCTCAATCTCAAAACAATAAGACATTCTAGCCACTCATGGCTTAATTGAACATAATTTGATAAAACACTTGTGACGAAGAATTACCCCAACTCGGATGCCAAACTCGCTCAAGAGTAGTCCTACTAAGATGGAATAATGATACCATAACCCAAGAGTCCTCTTTATAGACTAATAATCATAGAAGAAATTTGGCAAAAAGCACCCCGGCACACTCCCGGGCGCCCTTGAGACTTAGAAAAATTTTAGCTTTAGAAAAGGTGTGTAGGAGAGGCATGGCACGCTGCCTGGAGAGCCCCAGTGCTTCCTGTGCTAAAAACATTTCGGCCAGAAGCGGCCTGGCACGCCCCTGGGCGCGCCCCACACTAAAAATGTGATTTTCTTCCTTTCTTCGACTTTTCTTTTACAGAAGTTAGTACAATATCAATAGTCCATCAAAATCAATACAAAATATGCACTTATTGCTCTCAAAACTAAGGTAAACATGGTTCAAATACGACATAAAAATGCGCCCTAGATCACCAAGCAAGTAGGGTCGAAAAGTACGGGGTGTTACATCCTTCCCCCCTTAGAAACATTCGTCCTCGAATGTTAATAACGTCTTCTCAAGTACAACAAATGCATCTTTGTGTTAGAATATATACATGTACACATAATGCTTATATATACTTACTTGTTATTGCTCTTCTTCAGCACTTTGAACTTTTTCTTCCATGTGGAACAAATACGGGTACTTTGACTTCATCATTTCTTCGGCTTCCCATGTGATTTCTCCTACTGGTTAATCTCTCTAAAGTACTTTTGCGGAAGCTATTTCTTTCTTCCTTATCCTCTTCACTTGTTGATCCAGAATGGCAATAGGTGTTCCTTTCACAAATACCCCATCACCAGTATAAGCTCGTAGCATATCGTCGAGTGTTTGAATAGTACATTCTGCTTGCCCATTTGTCTGATATAATAGAAACTGGAATCCCATGTACTCGCACTATCTCTTTAATGTGCTACTTGGTAAGTCTGTCAACTATCATAGACATGTAATCAAATTTCCAAAATGTATGAGGCAACCTTGTGATGAAATCCATATGACTCATATCCCTCTTCCAAACTGGAAGATTCCTGTATTGCATGTAACCTCCAGGTTTTTGATTCTCTACTTTTACCTGTTGATAATTCAGACAATGAGCTACACATTATGCAGTGTTCTTCTTCTTTATATTGCCTCATCAATACATCTCTTTCAAACCATGGTACATTTTAGTTGCTCCCAAATGAGTATAATACCGTGAATGATGTGCTTCTGTCATAATTCATTTCCTTAGATCATCTACATTCGGCACACAAAACCTACCTTGCCATTGAAGTACTCCCCCTTGCGTAAGGTCAAATACCTTCGTCGACATTGGTTGTGCATTCTTTTTTCCTAACCTACATAGGATTTGCATATTGCTTTTCCCTTCTCTTAGTTACAAGTAAAGACGTTGCTGCCTTTTACACTATAATTCCTTCATCTGGAGTTTCAAGAAGACGAACCCTTAAGCTGTCTAACTAGCTTAACGCATCGGTTACAATGTTCGCTTTTTCTAGATGGTATAAGATATTACTATCATCTTCGTTTAGTACTTCCAGCCACCCTTTCCATCTTCAGTGTGGGTCCTTTTGCTTTAACAAAAATATATTACAAACTTTCATAATCAGTTTTAAAGTAATTATCACGACTGCTAATTCAAGATCATGTGTTGAATAATCTCTTCCATGTGAACGCAATTGTCTTGAGGCATAGGCTATTACATGACTGTGTAGTATCAATACACATCCTAAGCCAACTCCTGAAATATCACAATATACTGCGTACCCTTATGTGCCTTTGGGAAGTACTACTACAGGTGTAGAAATCAAGTTATCTTTCAGCTTTTGGAAACTCTTCTCACATGCATCATTCCACGAAAACTTGGTTGCCTTGTGTGTTAGCTTGTTAAGGGTGTTGAGGGTGCTGAAATGGAAGAAAAACTCTTTAACAAACTTTCTGTAATAGCCTGCCAACTCAAAAAAACCTACGAATCTCTGTAGGCATTATAGGTTTTAGCCAATTATTCACAGCTTCTATCGTTTGTGTATCAACCATTATTCCTTTATCTGATACCATGTGACCCAAGAATGATACAGATTTTAACCAGAATTCACACTTAAAGAGCGTTGCATATAATTTATGATCACAAAAAAGTTGTAACACCTGCTGCAAATGATTGTCTTGGTCCTCTTGTGATCTTGAATAACCTAGAATGTCATCTATAAGCATGGTCCCGACTGGCATAACTAGAAATACATAGTGACCATACCATGTTCGAAAAGTTGTCTTGGGTATATATATTTTTTTCCTAACCCTCACCTAGTGATGTCCCGTGAAAATTATTTGGCACCCTGCGCAAAAATGATACTGGTGCACTCCAAGGGGACGTACTAGGTCTTATATATCCCTTTTTCTAGCAAGTCTTTTTAAGTGCTCCTTTAATTCTTGTAACTCTGCTAGGACATTCTATACAGAGGAATAGAGATAGGCTGAGTGCCTAAAGACTTGTGGCTTAACACCACACCAATATCCTTCACTCCTACTGAGTGACACATGTACTCCTTTGAGTATCATTTCTCTTGCCCTGAGATAGGAAATAAAGTTACCTCTCGGTGCTCCCATATTACCCTTCCAGTCAAGAACATTCTTTGTGGAAAATAAAAATGTACCTTCTTAACTCGGCAATGTCAACCAGTGTATCATAGCCACAAATAGTTACTATGCAAATGCGATATACTTTGTCAATTACTATACAATTACGATATTCTCTTTTAATTACTATAGATTAGCCAACTGGTGTATAGACTTCGAATGGAATACCTAGTAGTTCTGCTATTCTTTCAAAATGTTTTTTCTTAATCAATGGAGTAACATATGATAATGTAAAATACGGTTCAATTAATGCATATACCTTATGTAAAAATATGACTGTTGTACTTGTGTCTTTATCAGGATAAGCCTCTGAATTCTGTCGATTCGCTAAGGCATAGGCACGGTTTTTGAATTTCACTAGAACTTGCTACTCCGCTAGCACATCTGCCACGGCCAGCAGATTGTACACCTGACAATGATAACGCAACGGTTGATCTCGTAGGTCATGTCATACTACCTGTGTCCCTCTCTGGGCACTCTCTCATCATGTGTCCTGGCTTCCAACACCAAAAGCAAACATTCATTCCAAACCAGCATTTACCTGAATGAAACTTCCCGCAGTGCTGGTACAGCTGACGAAAAGACCTCAATTGGCTCATGCTCATACTTCCTTGTTCTCGATACCCCACTGTTTGTAAACCCCGAGTCCCACTACTATGCCCAGCTTGACCGCCTCTAAACCCTCGAAATTGAGATAGAGTACCTGTTGTACGGTAAGAGAATGATAGTCCAGGTGGTCTAGGCAAAACCCGAGGCCTAAATTCTCCTTGGGATACCATAACCTGTCCCGTAGATCTAGCCCTTTTAGACGGCCCTCCTTCAACTTCTTGTGTCCTTCTTCTTTGCCTCTGATCTTCCATTTTCTGTGCAAAGGCTTGTATTCTAGCTATATCCATATCTCTGTTCAAAGCAACAATGGTACAGTCCCTCACCAAATATGGCTCTAATCTGTCCACATATCGATGAACTCTGTCTTCTATTGTGGCCACTACATTTGGAGCATATCGAGGCAATGAATTAAACTGCAGACTGTATTCTCTGACACTCATGTTTCCTTATCGAAGATTTAGAAACTGGTTTGCACGTGCCTCCCGAATCTCATATGGGAGGTAGTGATCAAGAAAGGCTGTTTTGAATTCCTCCCAACCAGCTGGAAGTACATTAATACCTCTCGATCTTTTCCAGTCTTCATACCATAATATAGCTTCACCTTTCAAGCTATAGGCCGCAAGTTCAACTGTTTCTACACCAGTCACGTGCATAACATCTAGAGCCCTTTGAATTTGGTCCACGAAATCCTGTGGATCTACTTTCGAATCTGACCCAGTGAATATGGGAGGGTCTAATTTCAGAAAATTTTGTGTCCGCCGACTAGCTACTCTAGCCGCGTCATCCTCACTTGTCATTGGACCAGATCGTCCCTGAGTTTGTGCCGCAACTAGCTGAGTCAACATATGCACTGCATTTTTTAAATCCTGGTCAGTGGCATTCATAGGCGGTTCTACAGGTACTTCTCTACCTCTCGGCTCTTCCGAAGCTGGAAAAGTAGAAGAAGACCGCGATGTAATGTCAGTGTCAGCTCCACCTTGACTATCTTGGTTAGGTGGTGATTTACTAGTTCCTTCTCCGGCAAGCATATCTACCTGCTTACCTTTGCCCCTACCTCGTCCTGTCATCGGTATTTTACTATAACAAAGAAAACCATGTACAATGGTCAGATATGATTCCACCTACAACATTGGCTCTATTGTACGATCTAGATATGAAGAAAAAAAAACAACTCCTAAATGTCCCGTAGCCTCCTACTTATAAATGTGGTGCACCACACATCCATAAGCAAGACTTTACTCAGACACGGCTTTGTAGACACCCTTAGGACGACCTGCTCTGATATCATTTTTGTCACGCCTCAAATTCCAACGTGGCGGACTGGCACCCGAAGTCGATAAGGCCCGAGAGAACCAATCTTTCCTCATGTCCATTCATATGCATGTCATTCAAGGAACATCACCATCACGTATAGATACAGGATGCTAATAGCGGAAGTCATGGAAATATGTGATATATACATATGTGAAACTTGGTCGTTCGGTCCATCAAGTCTAAATGGACATACATCCCTTACATTCATATTCCCACATACGTCTATAAAGCCTCTAACAGATGCATACACATAACCATCTTACAGTAGGGACAAGTCCCCGCTTTATACAACATTACAGTACCAAAACAAGTGTACATATGAGACTCGGAAAGCCCCGAACCAACTAGAGCTCACCAAAGATCAGCAAATGATCTGCAATCTACTGTAGAGGTCTACTAGCACCTGTACCTGCAGCAAGTAAGGTAAGTCCCCCAAGGGACGTCAGTACGAAGAATGCACTGAGTATGTAAGGCTCATATGAAACTGCATGATACATACGTACTTCAATGATATCAAGGACAAGTGAAATAATTAATATGGATAAACCTTCATTCTGTATATGTGGAACCATGTACATTATGTTCATTACTTTCATTTTCGATCCTTCATTCCCATCATTATCTTTCATGTAATATCATTCATATATACTTTCATTCAAGTGATATACTTTCATTCAAGTGCTTTGTTTCTTTGTTTTTACCTTCATCCTTATTAACAATCTTCCACCTTATCGGTAGGCCTTAATATAATATAATATTAATAATCTTACACCTTATTGGTGGTCCATAACATAGTATAATATTAACAATCTTCCACCTTATAGGTGGGCCAGAATAGATACTATTAACAATCTTCCACCTTATCAGTGGGCCATAATTAACAATCTTCCACCTTATCGGTAGGCCATAACATCTACTATTACCAATCTTCCACCTTATCGGTGGGCCATACTATATGCTATTATTAACAATCTTCATTCCTTACTTGTGAGAGATTGATACCTTTCCTTGTGTAAGATTGATACATTAGTGGTTATAACATTATTGGAACTTAGGAACATAACATTATTGGAACTTTGGGATATTAGTCAATGAACATGAGACATGTGAATCATAATTGATCAAGGAATAAGGAACATGTGAGTAACAATAATTAATAACCGGAAATGGGATACCTTAGAATATTTCGAAATGGAACAAGTACAATATCAATGTGAACACTATGAGCTGCAGAAGGATACGGAAAGAGTAACCTTACATACCTTATCTTCCCAATATGAATACACAATCATATATGTGCATACAATAGTCCAGCTCCTTCCTTCCGTGTCACTCCAAGCTTGAAAAATGATGATCTTATCCAAAGAGATGACTTAGGGTTTTGAGAGCCAAAAGGAAAATCTTGGAAATGTCTAGAATGGCATGTGTGTTTATGTGAATAAAAATCTGATTTTTCCTTGTCTTATATAGCCCCTCAAGTCATCCTTAGCCAATTCTTGGCATTAAATGCATGTTTACTTGGTCAAATGGAAGAATGGGTCATTTGCCCCTTTTGGGCCATGTCTTTTTACTCCATTTTGGGCCTCAAATTGAGCCCATTAACACATATTAGCTTAGCCCACCAATTTCAATGTGTAATACTCCAATTATCTCATGTTTAAATAATTCCATAAATTTTACAGCAATATTCAACTCACGAGATGTAACACCCCGTACCTTCCTAACCCTATGTGATGAAGTTGAACAATGGTTACTTAGGTGTCGAGATGCCATGAGTATGTATTTTGTAATGTTAGTGATGAGAAAATTGAAATTTGGCCTCATACATGTGATTAACCCTTCGTAGGAGGTTTTTTGTGATTTTCATGGAGTATTTGTGGGGTTCAAAATAAGGCTAATAGGACCTCCAAACAAAGGATATTAAGGGTAAGAAGTAAGTTAAAGAATAGGACTTGAAGTATCAAACCAAATCCGCGAAGAAAAGTCGAAAAATGGAATTTTTTGAAAAACTAAGTATGGGGCGCACTAGAGGGCGTGCCACGCCGCTCTGGGCTAAAATTTTTAGTCCAGAGGAAGCAAGCTGGCGCGCCCAAGGGCGTGCAAGGGTGGTTTTTCTCATTTTTCGAAAGTTGGAAAAGTTCTTAAGTCCCAAGGGTGCCCGGGGACGTACCGGGCCGATTTTTTCCACGTTTATTCAACCATGAGCATATACATGAAATGAGTGAATTATTATATTGGTATGATAAAATTACTCGTGAACGACTTTGGCGTCAAAATGATGATTTTACCCTTATGGTCAAAATGAGCCATACGTGGCTAGAAGCACTTGTTTTTGGGATTGAGGCTACGACTATGAATCTCGTGAGTGGGAATATTGTCATAACACGTATGACATGATTTAAACATGAGAAATTATTGATTTTATTGGGTTAAGTGAATTGGGCTCAAAAGAGGCCCAAAATGAGGCAAAAGACATGGGCCAAGAATGGGTCAAATGACCCATTCTTCCTTTGACTAATCAATAATTGAGCAAGGTGGATAAAGAGGACTTCAAGGCTCTATAAAAGGGGCACAAAATCAGATTTTAACCCACAAAACACACATGCTTTTCTATCTTTTTTTCTAGAATTCTCAAGAAAGCTTCTTTGGCTCTCAAAACCCTAAGGCACTTCTTGGAGCAAGATCATCATTTTTCAAGCTTGGGTAAGTGATTATTCTTATGGAATAACATATTATATGCATGGGAGAGTATGTAAATCATATTGGTTATGCTTGGAAGTGTTGGATATGGCACTTTGTGTTTTTGTGAAAGATGTGTTATCCATGGGATTTACACTTGAAATATGACTTGTGATTTTGATGAAAAAGCATGGTACGGATGAAATAACAACATGTATGGTGTGATTATTTTATTAAAATTGTTATTTTTCTATAAGTGTAAATTATGGGATTTTGGCCGATTTGTTGTTGTGAGGTGTATTGAAGTGAATTGATGGAATAATTGTGATGTTGTGATGATGGAGAGTGGAAAGTATGAACTTGGTGTGACATGCTAGTGGTTTATGATATTTTGGTCAATGTTGGGAATATTGTGGAATTATTGGTATGATAATTTCTTCAATGGTATTGTCAAGGGGGAAATGACATTTTTAAAGGTAAACATGTAATTCATTGACGTCCTATGCATTTGTATGGTAGTTGGTGGTTAATGTAAATTTTGTTATGTATTTGTGTTGTAGAGTAAGACACAAGGAAGGAGCGGGACTATTGTAGGCCCATTTAATATTGTAGAATCATATTGAGAATACAAGGTATATAAGGTTTCTCTTTCCGTATCCTTCTGCAGCTCATAGTATTCACATTAGTGTTATACTAGTTCATTCCGGTATGTCCAAAGGTGTCTCACTTCAAGTTGTTATCTATTGTTAAGTCACATATCCTCATTCATTAGTCGTTGTTGTTCATGTGTTACATAATTGTGTACATGGTTCCAAATTCCAATAATGTTACAATTATCAAAAGTATCAATCTCTTACAAACAAAAGTATCAATCTCTCACAAGTGAATGTATTAATCTCTCATGAGTGAGCGTATCAATCTCTCACAAGTAAAGGTACTAATCTTGTCAAAGTTAAAGAGTTAAAGAATGAAGTAAGGTGTTATGAGTGTATCCATGGGGTGAAAGAACACACCTTCATGATGATGATCCCAATATTATAAGTGTATCCATGGGGTGAAATAGACACCTTCATGATGATATCCATGGGGTGAAGGAAACACCTTCATGATGACCATCCCATCATTATGGGTGTATCCATGGGGTGAAATGAACACCTTCATGACGATATTATTTTCCCACTGATCAGCTTGGGGCCCGGGCTTTGTGAGAATGGAAGAATGAGTAGTAGATGAAGAAGTGAGTGATGACGGGGACGAGTGAGCGTAAGAATAAAAGAAGTAATCCATCTAATTCACATATTTCCATACATATAGAGTGATGACTTATCCCTATTGGTTCTTTACTTATAATTGATTCCATTGAAGTATTTATGTATTATACAGTTTCATTCAGCCTTACATACTCAGTACATTATTCGTACTGACCCCTCTTGGGGACTTACCTTACATGTTGCAGGTGCAGGAATTAGTAGACCTCCTCTGTAGACTGGGGATTATTTGCAGAGTTTTGGTGAGCTCCACTTGGTTCGGAGCTTTCTGGGTCATAGTTGTATATTTGTTTTGATATTGTAAATATTGTATAAAGCGGGGACTTGTCCCGATTTTAAGTTTGTCTTATAGATGCATCTCTTAGAGGCTTTTGTAGACATATGTGGGTTATGGATGTAAGAGACAAATGTCCGTTTTGACTTGATGGCCCCAACGGCCAAGTTTCCTAAATATATATATAGCATATGTTTCCATGTTCATGTTTTCCGCATAGTTACATGAGTTTTAATAAGATTCATACGACGATATGCATACGAAGGTTCATGAGAAAAGATTGGTTCTCTCAGGCCATATCGGCTTTGGGTGCCAGTCCGGCTCGAATAGGATTTCGGGTCGTGACACGAGATTCACGTTCGTAGCCTCAATCTCAAAACAATAAGACATTTTAGCCACTCATGGCTTAATTGAACATAATTTGATAAAACAGTTGTGACGAAGAATTACCCCAACTCAGATGCCAAACTCGCTCAAGAGTAGTCCTACTACGATGGAATAATGATACCATAACCCAAGAGTCCTCTTTATAGACTAATAATCGTAGAAGAAATTTGGCAAAAAGCACCCCGGCACGCTCCCAGGCGCCCTTGAGACTTAGAAAAATTTCAGCTCTGGAAAAGGTGTGCAGGAGCGGCCTGGCACGCTGCCTGGCGCGCCCCAGTGCTGCCTGTACCAAAAATATTTCGGCCAAAAGCGGCCTGGCACGCCCCTATACGCGCCCCATACTAAAAATGTGATTTTCTTCCTTTCTTCGACTTTTCTTTGCGGACGTTAGTACAATATCAATAGTCCATCAAAACCAATACAAAATATGCACTTATTTCTCTCAAAACTAAGGTAAACATGGTTCAAATACGACATATAAATGCGCCCTAGATCACCAAGAGAGTAGGGTGGAAAAGTACGGGGTGTTATAGCTCCGCTAAAGTGGCTGCACTAGATAATTTGGAAACAACCAAATTCAAAAAGTCCCAACGGACTCCTACCAAGTGCTCGGGATTGGTTAGTAATTTCATGCTCGCAAACAAACTATGCTACCTAATAGAGGGTCAAACTGTTTGTTCGAACCCATGCGGCAGCCACATGTACTATGGCTTCAGCCCTTAGTTTTTCGCTCAACACTTAGTTTACCTAGGCTTACGAATTGAAACAGACACAAGCATATACAGGAACAAATTCCCAACTTTGTATTTAACTCGTGCTACAAAGAAGCACACACAATAGCCTAACAATAATTTAATCTTGACCCTAGTCATTTGGTCTTGGCTAGGTTGATCATGCAAATCCTTAGTAAAACCCGAGCCGCCCGCACCATCATATTAAGGGTCTAACAAACTTCCCCCACCAGATGAGCTTGTCGTCCTTGATGAGGTAGAATCTAAGTACGCCTTGAATTCATCCTCGAACTTCCACAATGATGAACTTTTTTCCCAAGTAGCATCACACACCTGTTTTCCCTTTCATTGAATCAAAAATTCTTTTTGCCTATTCTTCTTGCCTTGTCCCTCCGATGATCTAAGATCTTTCTAATCTCCTCTTCATATTGCTACCGCATAATAGGAAGAGCACATCTTGTAGCCGACATTGCAGGATCTTCAGCATCTTCATGAAAGGGCTTTAGAAAACTCATATGGAAAGTAGGGTGGATTTTTAGCCTTTTTGGCAGATTCAACCGGTAAGCTACTTCACCCACCCATTCTATCACTTCAAAGGGTCCATCATACTTCGAAATCAGCCCACGATGAATCATCTTGCTACTGATTTTCTTCCAAATTTGGGGGGTAAGCTTCAGCAACACCTTGTCACCAACCTGGAATTCTAAATTACGCCGATGTCTGTCAGCATACATCTTCATTCGTTTTGCTGCCTTTCTCAAGCTATATTATGTTTCATCTAGTAATTCTTATGTATCTCGTGCATACTTGTAGGCATCAAGGTACTTGCCCTCTATTTTGGACCTAGCGACTTCCAGCGACGAGTTAGGCTGCAAGCCCAACACTAGTTCAAAAGGGCTCTTCTCAGTTGTCGATGACCTATGTAGATTATAACAAAACTGCGCACTGTCTAATAATTCCACCCAGTTTCTCTGGCTTGCAGTCATATAGTGCCTCAAATACTCTTCAAGAAGATGATTGATTCTTTTGATTTGTCCACCAGTTTGTGGATGATTCTTAGTTGAGAACTTAAGTTCAGTACCCATCATGTTGAACAATGCAGTCCAAAACTGACCTGTGAACCTTGTATCTTGATCACTCACAATATCAAATGGAACACTAAAAATTTTCATCATGAACTTATAGAATAATTCAACAGCTATCACAGAAGAACAAAGAGTAGGAGCGGCAATGAAAATAGCATACTTTGAAAACCTGTCAACCACTACCATGACTGACTTTTTGCCATCAACATTTGGAAACCCGTTAATGAAATCCATAGAAACAGAAGCCCATAGACGTTTTACAATAGGCAGAGGTTGCAGGAAACCATATTCCTTTCTTTTTTCAGTCTTATCAAGTTGACAAACAAGATAAGACTTTACATAGGCTTCAATGTAATTTTTCATTTTCGGCCAGAAATAATTTTAGGACAACAATGCCATCATTCTTTCAACACCCAGATGACCAGCATAAACAATATCATGTGTTTCTTTGAGGAGTTTTGTCGCAACCCATCACCTTGAGGTACAACAATTTTCCCTCCTTAAAATACAGTAGATCGTCCTTGATCCAATACCGTCTAACAATTCCTTCTTTCACTTGATCCATTAATTTCACATATAATGAATCATATGCAGTACTAAACTTAATCTTACTTAAGAAATCAGAGTCAAGTCTAGTGATTGCATAAACTGCAGTAAATACTTCTTTGCGACTCAACACATTCGCATTTTGCTTGCCTTGCTTATGTATCTAAACAAAGTCATACTCAGCAAAACTCTCCTGCAATCGGGCCTACTTCGGACTAAATTTCTTTTGAGTTTTGAAGTATGTATTAGCTACATTGGCCATCTTGAGAAAAAAAAATTCCCAGCAAATACACCCGCTAGATTTAGAGATAATAGGGGACTACCACCATCTCCTTTTTATGAGCAGAATACCTTTGCTCTACAGGATTCAATTTTCTACTTCCAAATGCAACCGGATGATCCTCTTACACTAGCACACCACCAACTGCATAGTCAAAAGAATCGGTGTGAACTTCAAATGGCAAGTCAAAATCAGGCAAACGTAATATTAGTTCAGAAGCAATAGCCTTCTTCAAGGAATTGAAAGCCTTGTCAATTGATTCGGACCAAACCCACTTAACATTCTTTTTCAACAAGTCTGTCAATAGGGCAGCCTTTTTTGAATAGCAATGAACTTACACTAATAGTTTGCCAATCCTAAAAATGATCTCAATTTTTAACCCTGTTTTGTGCCTGCCAATCTACAATAGCCTGCACTTTCTTAGGGCCCATTCGCACCTAGTTTTCTCTAACCAAATGGCCCTAAAATTTAATCTCGCGACAAGCAAACTCACATTTTTCCATCTTCACATAGAGCTGATATTCTCTAAGTCGTTGTAGCAGCGTTCTCAAATACAGCAAATGATCTTCTAGTGTTCTACTATAAATGATGATATCATCTAAGTAAACAACTACAAAGTCATCAAGGTACTCGTAAAGAACATTATTCATTAAGTAACAGAAAGTAGCCGGGGCATTAGTCAGCCCAAACGGCATTACAAGGAAGTTATAGCTACCATATCTAGTCACACAAGTAGTCTTTGGGGCATACCACTCAGCTATGCACACTTGCCAATAGCCAGATCTTAATTCTAACTTAGAAAAGAAACTAGCCTTAGACAGCCTATCCATCAAGTTTTGAACCAGCGGCACCGGATACTTGTTTTTCACAGTCACTTTGTTCAGTGCACGATAGCCAACACACATTCGCAGAGTTCCTTCGTGCTTCTTCTGAAATAGAATTGGGCACCATAAGAAGCCTTTGAAGGTTGGATCAGTCCGGCCTCAAGCAAATCAGAAAATTGCTTCCTCAATTCTGCCAACTCCAATAGAGACATGCGATAAGAAGGGCGAGCCGGTGGCATTGATCCAGGAATCAGATCAATCCTATGATCAATTTCCCTCCTTGGAGGCAATTCTGGTGGCGTGACATCCTTGAATTCTTCCAGAAACTTAGCAACACTATCCGAGACTTCAATCTGCACATCAGGTTTTACTTCAACCAAGGCAGCAAGATATGCAGTCTCACCCTTCTTCAAACCTTTTTAAAAAGCCGTAGCAGACAACATAGCAGTAATTCTGGAGTGTTTTCTCTTCTTTTCCTCGCTATAGGGTCGAATACCTTTCACAAATCCAGGGTTAGTTTCCCCCATGAACATCAGACCGTCCAAGTGAGGAATAGGGGAGACCTTGAACTTCTTCGCTCAAACAAAAGATTGAAGTCATCAAGCGGTACCACAGTCAAGTTGTGCAGTCCAGACCAATGATCTATGGTTAGTGGGACATCCAATCTTATGTCATGGCCTGGCAGCGGTGTAGAATTTACAGCCTTCATCCTCGTTGCACAAGTATTCACCTTTATCCATACACCTGCACGATATAAAAGTGTGAGTAGCACCGGTATCAACCATTGTCACTACACTTTTATCCCCAATTTTCACATCCACATACATCAAAGAACAGTACTCATGCGACAAATCATCAATGATTTCAGAGGTATCGATCAAGGCATCATCATTATCATTTACCTTTACTTTCACCATATTCACGCTAGACAGTGTACTCAGCAAACATAATGGATTCACATAGGCAAGAATTTCTTGTCCCTTGGCCTGTTTCTCTTCTTCAGCAAGAAAAGCATTGTTTTTCCCTTGCTTTGGACAACTCCTTGCCTGATGCCTAGGTTTTTGACAAGTCCAACAGACCTTTTCACCAGACTACTTGCTTTGGTTAGACGGAGCTGCATCCATCTTTCCCTTGCCTTTGTCATTTCCCTCTTACCTGCGATTATCCTTCTTCCATTCTCTGCCCTTTTCCTTCTTCTTTATTTTGGAAGGAGTAGGATTAGGGGCAGCACTGTTAGAATGAAAATCAATCAAAGCAACCGTCGCTGCAATGGTACTAGGTAGATCTTGAACTTTCTACCTACGCAGTTCGTTCTATGCCCAGCCTTGCATTTCAGAAATGAAGTTGTGCAACCTATCTTCATTAGACATGTTTTGAATATCAAGCATCAAAGACGAAAATTCCTTCACATATTCCTGAATGGAACCAACTTATTTCAACCGCTTTATTCTGTCCCTAGCAACCCAAGACGAGTTACTAGGCAGAAATTTTTCATGAAGTGCATCTCTCAGTTTTTTCCACATATCACACTTGGGTCTGCCAGCACTTTCACCATCAGTATTCTTTATACGCCAACATAACACTGCATCGTTCCTAAAATAGCAAACTTTCATGGTCAATTTGTCAGTTTCAGGCACATGAGCAGTAGCAAAATAGTGCTCCAAGTCCCACAAAATATTTTCCAGTTCCTTAGCACCACGAACATCATCTAAGTACTTTGGTTCCAGAATTTTGATTTTGGCATGTTCTGCGCCGCCACGCGATAAACCAGCAATAGCCCGATGAAGGACCACCACCTCCTCCTTCAAATCCTTATTTTCCTTTAAAAGCCCCTCAATTTGTGTACCCACATTTTCACTAAAAGTGACAAGACCAGCCAATTGACTGTCTATAGCAGCACAATAACTTGACAGTTCTGTGCTAATGCCATGGATTTGAGTCATGACATCAACCATTTGTCTATATCGTCTGTCAAGCCAATCAGCGTCTCTAACCTTACAACTTTTTCACATAACTTGATACAAGACAAATGGCCATCATAACTTTTGATGCCATCATTCGTGGCCAACACGTGGAGAATCTGATTTTGGACACCTTGAAGGCCCGAGAGTATGCATGGGGAAGTCATGAAGTCATTTTGGACACATAATAAAGCAAATTCGTGTGTGGAAGGTTGCTTGGAGCCTTGCCTTGATGACTACCCGAGGCTCCAAAGAATTGCAAGGGTTGAAGTGTGAAGAAGGAGTCCTTACACTCCATGACCGCCCCTTATTAAGGGTGTTTTGGTCTTTTTGTGCCTTTTCTCTGCACTCCATAGGAGCCTCTTTTCATTAAGGGTAGTTTGGTCATGTGATGTAATAGTTATAAATAGGCTTCATTAGTCTTATTTTCTAGTGAGTTCATTATGGATATTTGAAATACTTCTTCTTCTCTCTTTGAGAATGTAGTGTAGGGCTTGGAAAGGCCAACTAGTGTAGGGCTTGGAAAAGCCATTATTGATCCTTGCTTAGAAACGGTGGTTGTAAGGCGGAGTTGATTCCCTTAGCGGTCACCATAAGAGTTTGGTGTTGTTATTGCGGGTCTTAGGGGTCTTATCGTTTGATACACGGTTTGGTTCCTATTTCTTGTAATCTCGTATGTCAAGCTATCTATCTTTTTGTAATCTTGTTAAGCTTGTGTTTATAATCTTGAAGTCTAGTGAAGCCGTGTGGGGCTCTTTCGATTCACTAGCACTTGTTGTTCAACTTGTTGTTCTTGCGATAGTTGTTCATCTTGTTGTTGTTGCTGAAATCTTGTGTTGTGGGTTTGATCTTGTATCATAACTCATTGTAATTCTCTTCACCCGTCATCGCAACTCAAAGTTCTGATACCAATTAATATAGGGTCGACTTGTTTGTTCGAACTCAATGCGGCAGCCACATGTACTATGGCTTCAGCCCTTACTTTTTTCGCTCAACACTTAATTTGCCTAGGCTTATGAATTGAAACAGAAACAAGCATATACAGGAACGAATTCCCAACTTTGTATTTAACTCGTGCCACAAAGAAGCACACAAAATAGCCTTATAAAAATCTAACCAACACAGCCAAATCTAGCCTTGAGACAGCCTGCATGTGCCTATTTATAGGCCACAGCTTCTGTCACATATCCAGCACATGATTCTATCCTAATTCAGTTGACATCCCCAACTGATAGGATAATTCAAAATTCGAATACAAATTTAAATTACAACAGCGACAAAACTTTGCCACATGTCTAGGATGGTTATAACTGCCCAACTGCTGTCATGTGCAAGGCACACGCCCAGTGCCAGCACATCCATGGCAGCACTTATGCCAATTTCGCACCAAGGCCCTAGGCGTCTGTGCACTCGCCAATGCCACTGCCTTGTTAGAACCCAAACCTCCTGATCCCAGCCATGTCTAGCCCAACTTGCCTTGTCTTAGCCACGTCTCCACAACATGACTTGCCTTAGCTTCAATCAGCCTTAGCCTTGATCTGCCTTAGCTTGCCAGCCCTTGTCATGCCTTAGCCACGCCTTGCATACCTTAGCCACGCTAATGCCAAGGTCTTGCCATGCCCTGCCGACACGTGCCATGCCATGTTGACATGCCTATGTCGGCATACTGGTCTCAATCGAGTCTAACTTTGGTCCTAGTCATTTGTCTTGGCTAGGTTGAGCGTGTAAATCCCTAGTCAAGCCCAAACCATCATGTTGAGGGTCTAACACTACCCTACCAAATTTGACATCTCAAACTCAACGGTAATATCAAAATTTCTATCCGAGGTCATTTCGATAAAAAGTGGGTCCCACACCCCAAGGGCCATTTTAGCCAAATTCCACCCAATAGCCTAAAATGAGTCTGAAAGCCTTGGAACCCGGACCAAGGGTCCGCTAGCCTAAAATTGATATTTCGGAGCTGATGAGATTGTCAAAATTGGCATCCAAAAATGACATCCAAGGCCGTTTACCTGAGATTTTGGCCCGAGACCCATTCTTTAACTTCAAAGGCTCCAAAATAAGAAAATGACTCTAAAAACCAAACGAACTGCCCGGTAACGGAACTGTCAATCCCAGCAAGTCATAAATGACCTGGGATATCTATAGGAAAGCTCTAAATACAAAAAAAGCACGAAAATGGGGAAAATGACCTGGAAGGTCATTACAAATCAGCTATTATCCTGCTATAGCGGGATAATTCCAGCTATAGCTGGATTCGCCCACTATGGCGGGATTGACCAAATTTGACTCCCGCTATAGCTGCCTAGGCGGAGGCAGTAAGTCCTTCAACCCCTAAAACTTGCCCATTTCACAATACACTTCCAGATATTGACATCTCAAACTATCCCCTTTACATATGTGATATCCGGAGTTCTACTAACCCGAATTCACTTTCGAAAGTTTCTACGGATTTCCTATCGCCTTAGCTATCATAAAATAACCCAATTCACTTAACCATTAACTAATCCATTCCCAAATTATCCTAGATCATACCACACTTGGATTTCGTTCAAGATTAGCCTAGCCTGAAAGTTCTAACTCTTTACTTAGAAATGGGAATATGGTCTAACGACGAAAAGGGTCGTTACAATATCATTTTATGAGACGAGAATCTATGAGCTGGTCACTATTGAAGTTAAATATATGCATTGTTCGGATTTATGTTCTTTGCAAGATTTTATGTTATGATTTTATTGTATTATTGCCTGTATTATAACTTGGAGGATTTTTGAATGGCATAATTTCTTCTCCTTTATTAATCTAGCTAATATGATATAGTTTTTTTTCTCAATTAAATAAAGTTGCATCTATTTGGTGTCATTTTCTATTTTACATAATTCACTTTTTTATATATATAATCTTTTTAATTGACGTTAATATACATGTGCAACGCACGTACACTAAACTAGTCTTAATTAAAATAAATCCAGCCTAAACTTTGACATTGAAACTCATATATATATATATATATATATATATATATATATATATATATATATATATATATATTGCATTCAGCTGCATGATTTAATATTTTGAATTTAGTATGTGGTATTCACAAGGGAATAAATTTAAATCAAATTTCAAATTTTTTAGAAAGGTAGTTATTTTTTCTTCTAATTCTTTGAAGAATTTTCCAATGGAACTGTTAGTCCGTCACTTTGGTTTAAGGAGGAGGCTTTTTCCTCACCTTATAATAATATATGTTTCCTTTATTTTAATTTATGTGATAATTGGAACTTCAAAATTTTAAATTTTTAATCGTGAATTGAATTCAAATATAAAAGCTTTAAGTTTTTTGAAATAAAATTTATGTTTAAAAACTACATAAAAGTAATATAAGTCACAATAATTAACAACTTAAAATATTCAAAAGTCATAAAAAAATTTCAATCAAAGAAAACTTGATTAACTCTCGAAATTTCAACTAGGCCACAAAAATTCAGACCAGATGCTTCAATATTTTGCAGAATCACTTGTTTATTTAATTTACCTATAAATATGCCCGGACTAGAGACCAGATGAATACTTGAGAATTGCCTTATTTAAGTAACATTTTCAAGGTCCAGTTCTTCATCCATTTTGTAGCCCCATGAAAAATAATAGATAGTTTTACGTAACTATACAATCTTAAAATACACATTACAAATTTTTAACATTATTCTCAAAATAATAATAATGACTAAAAAATAGTTACATATTTATCCAAAATTTTTAATATTGGAAAAATACGAATTGATACAAGTCATTACGTATTTAATCGCTAGTTTGATAATCTGTATTAACTCATTTAAACTGAGTGATATATGATTGGATATTTTTAGGATATATACTATTAACCATGCGTTTAGATATTGTATATTATAACAATTGTGATGGTTAAAAGTTTAAGTGGGAGATTGTTGAGATATATACTATTAACCATGGTATATATACTATTGACCATGTGTTTAGATATAGTATTTATTATAGAACAATTGCTAAATCAATTTTAATAAGATTTAATAGATCATGTATTTGTTTATGTTGCCGTTTACTTATATAGTAGATGATTTAGTGTATAGAGTTTTAGCTTATACACAGAGGATTAAATCATCGGTTCTTATAAGTATAAAGATTTTTGTTCACAATTTAGGATGGAAATTGGACAAGTCATCGGTATGATTGTAGCACAAGATTAAATGTAATATGTTGTAAATTTGTATGGTGATATGATGTATTTTTTATGTCAACAGTATATATAATATACCTATATTGACAGTATATATTCGATATAGTATGTCTGTAAATTATATATTTGAAATAATACTAAAAATATAATGTAATTATCATAATATATGTTACTTATATATTAAATATTGTATATATGTAAATTGTATATTTTTAATGATACTACAAAGTTAATAATATATATTACTTATATATTAAATATTGCATAGTAGCAATATATATTAAGTATAATATAATATTTAATTTATTAGTATATTATTATTTTTCAAGTCAACAAATATATCAATAATATACCTAACTTAATTAAATCTATATAATTAAATATATAGATAATCCATTAATTGAATGATAGAAGAAATCACTATGAAAATGAGCGAGATTAAGGATAAAGAATCACTGAAAATGGATGAAATCATGGAGAAAGTATCAGTAGAAGATGTAAAAGAGGTGACAATAAGGGTAAGAGAATGAAATACTACGTGTTGAATATAGGAGAGAGATTTTGGCTGAATAAATAAAGATTATAAATATTTATGATTTCCTCGTTTAGTGCAACTTTCTTTAATTAATTGTTTATGTAATTAATTATTTTATTAATAATTATATAGATTTTTATCTAAAAATGTCAAAAGTAAAATAAAAAATATTATTTATGAAATGATGCAATAGTTATGCAACTTCTATAATTAATTATATGAAATATGTACTGCAACGTAAAATTCTCAAAATACTAAATATGCAACGTAAAATTCTCAAAATACTAAATATGGGTTTAGAGCAATGTCTACAATTTCAATCACCTCACAAGTCACAACAATTAAGGCCAGCAAAAGTATAGACCAACACCTGGAGTGAACCATTCACTAAATAGATCATGCATGTAGGGGTATTCACGGTTCGGGTAAAACCCAATTTAAATTGAAAAATTAAATCTAATCGATTAAATAAATCAACTTTTATTTGATTTGGTTTTGCATTTTTAAAAAATTGATAATATTTGAATTGGTTATGATTTTGTTAAAAAAAAAAAAAAACCGAACCAAACAGACTCTATATGTGTGACGTTTGTGTACTAGTTTTTATGAGCAATTTTAAGTATCTAATCATATGTAAGTAATATGTTTATCGAAGTTTATTTAAGAAATTAAAAAAGGAACGAAACAAAAAGAGAAATAAGAAGCATCAGATCGAATCCAAGCCTAAAAGTTATTTATATAATGTATTGTTGTACACAATATGATAATATATTTCAAATATATTAGCTGCTCTTTCAATAAATGTGTCATAGAAACTCATAAGTATTATTTTTGATATTTTATTCTAGTATGCTTCGTTTTTGTTCTTTTTGTGTATAGCTAATAACTGAATAACAAACCAAACCGAACCAAAACCGATAACAACCAAACCGATAAATATCGATTTTATGTGGTTTGGTTTCAATAATGTAAAAACGAATTAAATTTGATTTGATTTTGACCAATAACCGACTCAAACCGACCCGTGCAGGCATACAATTTCAAAAGCATGACAAAACTAACAAATTCATATAAGCACATCAAATTGGAAAAGCATATCTGTAAATTCCAGCATTGTCGACTAAAAACGGATATCAAAACACAAGTATCTACTGTTTACATCAAAAGATAGCAGGAGGGATACTGGAGTTTAAAATCAAAAAGACGAGATGTGCTCTTCTTTATTGTCCAGCTTCAGTGTTTCACCATCAAAAATGCATCCTGCCAAAACAGAAACTAATTCAGGTACAATTGTACAATTTCTGTTTCTGTCACATATTATATAACCATATTCACAGGAAGGAATTGATAGACAACACAGTTAAAAAATAATGGAAGTACAAAGGTATATCCATATACAACCAAAAAGTTATGAAATATAAGTTGCGTACTGATAAACCAAAAGAAAACAGACCGAGGATGAGGTCATTGATGGAGAAGAAACATAACAGGAAGCTGGATGGGGAAAAAATGGAAACTCTCACTGAAGTAAGAAAAATTTGAGGTTCTAGTTGATTTCAGTAAAAGAAGTTCACCAATCAAATCTTTATCAAGATCTGGTTCCTCCAAATGGAATTGATATCATTTACAGAAAATGCTAGTCACTTTTACCACTTGAGTGTAATACTTGACAACTACTTTCAATTTAGCCTTCTCTCACCCCAGGTTAAATACATGTGCTAGGAGCAGAAAACTCTATGACTTGAGCAATTAACTATTAACATCAAAATGCGCCAACTTAAACATTACAAATTTGCAAGTGCCAATAATCAGCTGAACTTTATGATCTAATATGAAGGATTTCAATATAACATTCTTGATTCACCATTCATCCATCTGAATTTTATTTAGTCATTCGAGCTAATGAGAAAAAGCTCATTTCTTTCAAATCAGTAAAAATCTTATGCGACCATTTGATGGTTTCTCATCAATATTTCTTTTTTCCCTTCTGTACATCACAAGCAGAGTGATTTTAAGAGAACTCATAATAGAAAGAGAGAAGGTAGCCAACTTCCAACTAAATATGCAACAAAATTATTTTAATAGTAACAAAATTATGTTAAGCAGTGAAGTACAAGCTCTACAAATTACACTTTACTTGAGCATGAAACATATTTGATCCATGTGATCAAGCATGGAAAAACTTAATATGCTTACACTATCCATGTGAAAGGACTAGCATATCACTCCACTTAATATTCTTTATCAAAAAAAAAAAAAATCACTCCACTTAATATTGAAGAGAACAAACAAAGATAAAGAAAGTAACAAAACTGAAGCAATTTAATTAATACACTTCAGCGTGGAAAGCTATAACAGATACTTATAGGTCGTTGGATTAAGAAAAGAAAATTATATGGTCGGACTATTCAATTGCATTTGGTCTGCATAAAGTTTAAGGAACTAACCTTTTAAAAAAAAAAAAGCTTAAGCAACTTCATTACATAACCAGTGTGATTATTTCTTCCTTCAATGATCAGAAATTTTTGCTACCTATCTTTGCCTTGGCAAGTTTCTTATATACATGTCAATAACAGTTTTAAGACTAAGCTGCACGCTTACAGAACCACAGAGAAAATAGTAACTTACACCATCATCACGACCAACAACACACCAAAACAATCTCATAAGAAAAATGAGAAGTACTACCAGGAAAGTGAATGCTGGTTGTTGTTTAAGTACTGAGAAAATCAAAGCCACCATTAAATTCTATTGTTTATAGAGGGGAATAGAAGGTACCTTGACCCTCTGAATCATGACCTCGTTCGTTACTCAAAGCTTTAACTTGAACCCCTTTGAAAGGAAATCATCTCCTCTATCAAGTCAAGGATAAAATAGAGAATTTAGCAAATGTTTGAAAGTACATACAAAACATAAGTTGTTCAAGCAATCTCCTCAAATGTCTGAATTGCGTGAGGTTGTGGAGGAGGAGGGAAGTAAAAAGAGAAGAAAAGCATACCATCTACGCATAGAAAATCATATGAAATATGTGCTACTTAAACTAAATGTTAACCAAAGTACCCTGTTATTAAAACAAGTGATCCTAAAAGCTCTACTTGTAAAAGAAGTACAATATCGAGTCAAACTGTGCAAAATGCTAAAAGAAAGAAGGCTACAACATAACCACAAACTAAGGGAATGACTGACCTCTTCTTCAAGGCTTTCTTGTTTCCCCCTTAATCTTGATTATACTGTTTATTCAGACCACTTTTGTCATCATTGGAACTGAGCTGGGCGAGGCTTCCCAAATAAACATGATTATTGAAATGTAGAAAGCCACTTAACGCCCCAATTCCAGTATCAACAATCTTTATAGAGTCCCCGTTAATACTAGTCCACAGGAATCGCCTATTATCTTGTTCCACAAGAATTTCCTCTCCATCATCGAAAATGCAAGTGGGACCACAGTATGACTAATACTCTTATCTGGTTCTTCCAGTGATGTAACCATAGTCCATGAGTCCTTAACTCCATATTCCTTCATTACCCATATCTCCACATGATCCAAAACAAGATCCACATTACCCCAATCACAATAAGAATCTACAAAGTAGGTTTTATATGCGCAAAGGGATCCTCCCAATACAACCAAACTCACAATGAATCTGGTATCAGTATAACGAGGGCACGGTACAAGTCGCCACTTTTCAATTGCAAGATCAAAAGCAACAATGAGGGGTGCCAGTTTATTGGCAGTTATCTCCATCTTAACAGTAGCAATCCAATGCAATGAACCATTTAGGTACGTACCAGATTGATCTACGTAACGGAGGTAATAAGGAAGTAGTTCATCAACCCTTCTCCAACAACTTGATTTCAAACTATAAACCGTAACATCAGAGTGAAAAGAACCTTTCTCAGAAGCAGAAAACGGCACAATTCTAACAACCTTATAGTCATCATTGATAACGTCATACCCAAAACCAAAATAAACATGAAAATCAATTTTAGCAATCCCCAGAACAGTTGGCTTCTTGTATTTTCCAGTAGAGGGGTTCCATAAGGCAATCTCATCCACAGTATTTGATATCAACAGCAAACCATTACAAGACCCAAGTATCTTGGTATTTAATTGAGAAGACATCAAAGGGTTGGTCAATTCTTTGGGAGTAACAACTTGGGAGTTGAGAGAATCAAAGGGTAGATAGTAAAAGCAACGCTTTTCATATCCAAAATAATCGACCTTTCTCAAGATGAAGAAGAGGTTATTAGAATTGGTTTTCAGAGAATAATTGAGATGCAATTTAGCAAACACAGGAATATCAATAAGAACCCGCCAAGATTTTGATACGCACCTATATCGTAGGACACACTTAATGGATAGTCGACAGAGAATTACATCCAAGGGTAAGGTTGACATTGATATTGTTGTCGCTATCGTGGCAACTGAGTTTCGCAGTTGGACTGCTTTATGAAACCAAAACGACTCGACGATTGGGATATATATGAGGCAGTTTCTTCTATATGAGCCTTTTCTGATATATATATATATATAATACTAGTATAGTGTACGTGCTTTGCACGTCTATATCGCGTTAATGAATAAAAAAATATATTGTTTTCTTTTACTTATCAAGTCTTTGAACTTAAATAAATATAAAATAATTGTGAAAATTCCATTTTACATACCCTCTAAAATTTCATCAAGCACAGTCATATATTCATACCATTTTGGCTATATAAATGTATAGATAATGAAAATTTTGCTACATATGCAGAAATCAAGACAACCACAAAGCGATCAAATAAGAACTAAAGACACATATGCTTCATAAAATAAATATTCTTTATACTTTATAGGTCTTCTTTTCTTTGTGCCCCAAGGATCGACCATCAATCCGAAGATATTTTTTTCTTTGATGTTATATTGGTACACTTTAGATAGCTCTATTGTTTTTCTTTGCATCCCATATGTCCATGTGAAAAAAGGCATCAGAGAAAATTCAATTTTTTAGCTTCTGAAAAAACACTTTTGGTTACTCCCCAAAAATACTTATTTTCTCTCAAAAAATTTGCCAAATTATTTTAAGATACAATGACTACACAAACTTAACTTCACCTCAGTGGGATCTTTCGGAAACTCATTGAATAGAATACCAAATTTTCTATCATTATAATCAATTTTAAGATATAACTACGCAAACTCAATTTTGCCTGAGTCGGGATCTTTCGAACAACCTCTTTATCTCCATGAAATAGGGATAAGATCTGTGTGCACTTTGCTCTCTCCTTGTTCTACAATAACTTCAATAGTATGAAATTTTTTTTAAAATATTATCACAACTTCATCCACAAAACTATTGAAAAAGAAATAATGAGAGTTACATATTCAAATTTTAATAAAACAAATACAATTTTTTATATGAATAAAACTTAAACAATAGCCTATATTATGTGATGAGAACTTTCGTGAACTTTTCTATCATGTCATGTCATCATAGACTCTTACAAAACCACACATTGAAAGAAAAAAAATAAGCAAATAACATCATCAATTGACTATCAAAAAGAGAGAAGAAAATTGCATAAAGACCAAAAGACGATGATAATGAATGCAAGAAGATGACTTGAATCAAAATTAAAAGAAAAAAAGTAGAAGTAGAAGTAGAAGAAGAGGCCGTATTTTGTGGTAAAGTTAGATCAAAATATTGCTTAAATAGAATTGTAAGAATTCTTTGTTATACATAAATCCTTTTTTGATATAAGGTAAAATATCTAATTGATTTAGAAGTGTTAAATAATGATATATGTTATAACTAAAAACTATGGCAGTAAAAGAAAACGTACCTCAGTTTTTTGGGAACTTTAGGTGAATTTTATTTGAGGACTATGGAAAAAGACAATTTTATGAATTTTTAAAATAAACTAATTGGTTAAAATTTAATAACAAAAAAGGACTTCTAAACATAAAATAAAAGTAATGAATAAAGTGAGTTTATTGGGTTTTTTTTATATATTAAAAATGACTCCTAGACAACGTGACCTTTGTTGGTCCTTTTTTTTTATTTAAAGTTTTCTATTAAATGTTTTTTTTATTCTCTTACCATATATTGTAGGATTTTTTTTCTTACCATATATTTGAGGACTCCTTTTTCGCCTATAGAAGGAAACAAAAAATTTACCATTATTAATTCTCTATATATTTTTCTCTTACCATATACTTTACGACTCCTTGATTTTAAATATTATAAATATAATTAAATAATTATAAAAAGAAAATAGTGAAAACACTATCGTATATTGAGCAATCTTTTGATGAAGGGCAAAAAGTTCAAATCACTTTTCTAAGGGTCTTCACACTTTTAATATATTATAGATTATAGATATAGATATAGATTATAGATAAATATAATAAATATAAATAATATAATATAAAATAAATATAAGGGAATGGATATGGCAGAAAATCACTGGAAAAAAAGAAGAAGAAAGAAGATATGGCAGAAGATCAAATATGTTAAATAAAGAAAAAGATGGGAAGGGATTAATATGATATTAAAATATTTAAGAAAATAAATAAAAGTAAAATGGAAAGGATTTAGATATGGAAAGCAATTATATATGAAGATATATTATTCAAGAAAACAATAAAAAGATACAAAGTACCAGATTTAAATATGGAAAGAAAAAAATTAATGTTGAGTTTAGACATGGAAAGCAATTAGATATGAAAATAAATTATTTAAAGAATCACATAAGAAGAAACTTAAAGGTAAGGTTTATAGAGTGATGGTTAGATCCATGTTGTTGTATAGAGTGGAGTGTTGGCCAGTCAAAAACTCTCACGTTCAGAAGATGCATGTTGCACATATGGGGATGTTGAGATGAATGTGTGGACATACTAGGTGTGATAGAATCAGGAATTAGGTTATTCAGGATAAAGTGGGAGTGGCCTCCGTGGAGGACAAGATGAGGGAAACGAGATTGAGATGATTGGACATGTGATGAAGCGAGGTTCAAATGCTCCAGTGAGGAGGTGCGAGAGGTTGGATATAGTAGGTACGAAGAGGGGTAGAGGTAGGCTGAAGAAATATTGGGGAGAGGTGATTAGACAAGACATGTCGCATATTCAGGTTACCGAGGACATGACCTTCGATAGGGGGATATCGAGGACGCGTATTAGAGTAGAATGTTAGTCGGTAGAAGTATTGTCGTGCACCAGTCGTAGTATGGTAGCTTAGGGTTTAGCCATAGATATCTATCATTGTTGTTGTTTATTGTTTTTCGATTATCGCACTATTTTGTGGTTGATTATTATTTTTCTGGTTGATTTTGCATTGTTCCTTTGTTAGTTGTCATATTTTCTTCACTATTTTCCTCTTCTTTGTACTTGGATTTTCTACACTTGAACCAAGAGTCTTTCGAAAACAGTCTCTCTACCTCCCTGAGGTAGTGAAAAGGTCTGTGTACACTTTGCACTCCCCAGACCTCACTTGTGAGATTTTATTGGATATGTTATTATTGTTGTAATCGCATAATAAGAAAGATATTAACATGGCCATAATTTAATTATTTAAGGAAAAAAAATAAAGAAAAAAGGAATGGAATCTATCTTCTATCTCTCTCTCTATATATATATATTTTATTATTATTTTATTATATTTTATTTTATATATTTATATTATAATAAGAAGGATGAATGATGGAAATATATTGGGTTATAATTAAAGTTATATTTTAGGAAGAATGTTTTAGACATTACAAAAAAAATTAAAGATAAAATTGTAAAAAATTATACCAAACCAAAAAGAGTCTATAAGCTATAAAATCATAAATTGGATGATCGAACTTAACTTATAAAATCTTTAGGGTTTATTAACAAAGTAATTCATAAATTACTTATATATATATATATATATATATATATATATATATATATATATATATATATATATATATATATTACTATATATAATAAGAGGGAATGTTTGAGGAGCTTAGGGTCAAGTTTTCAAAATGACCACTAAGCTCCTCAAAGTCCCACTTATTATTATTTAAGGACTTTTTCAAAATTATTTATATTTATTTAAAATTTACGTAAAAAAAAAATACTATGAATCATAATAATTAATTTTAAAATATTTAAAAGACATAATAAAAAAATTGACTGATTTTTGAAATTCTATCGGTGCCGCATAAATTAGGACAATTATTTTAAAATGATATAAAAAGTGCTATAAATTACAATAATTAACAAGTTAAAATATTTAAAATACATACAATATTCGATTGGCTCTCGAAATTCTATCATAGTTACATAAATTGGGACATAAGAAGTACAGTAACATATATTATTTGAAAAATACGTAAAAAGTACTATAAATCACAATAATTAACTATATAAAAGATTTAATATGTGAGAACATAAAGTAGCTTGGGGTCGAAAAGCTAATTGATTTCTTCACCCTTCTATTTTTATTTAATTTTATATATGTATTATTGCATATAATTATTTGTATATATCATATTTATCTCTTTATTGTTGGAAATTGAGTCTATTTGTATTTAATACTCTTTTCGTTTATCTGAAAATTACAAAAAAATAATAATATAAATCACAATAATTAACTTAAAATATTTTTAAACAAGTAACATATATTGGGCTTAGGGTCAAGTTTTAACAATGATAATTAAGTTCCTCAAAGTCTCACTTATTACTATTTGATACTAAGCTTCAAAGTCTCTCTTATTACTATTTGAGGACCTCTCCAGAATTACTTATATTTATTTAAAATTTATGTAAAAAAAAAAAATCTACAAATTACGATGATTAGTTTTAAAATATTTAAAGGGCATGATAAAAAAAATGATTGATTCTCGAAATTCTATCGGTTTCGAATAAATTGGGACAATTATTAAAAAATGGGAATGAGAGGAGCTTAGGGTGAACTTTCAAAAATCACAAATAAGCTCCTCAAAGTCCTACTTATTATTATTTGAGGAGCCGATCAATCGGTGAAATGACCATTTTGCCCATCTACTTCCTCAGAATTACTTATATTTATTTGAAATTTACGTAAAAAAGAATAATTATGAATCACAATAATAAATTTGAAAAATATTAAAAATGCATAATAAATTTTTTTTTACTGATTCCCGAAATTCTATCGGTGCCGCATAAATTCGAACAATTATTTGAAAGTGGTATAAAAAGTGTTATAAATTACAATAATTTACAATTTAAAATATTTAATAGACATAAAATGTTCGGTTGGCACTCGAAATTCTATCATAGTTACATAAAGTAGCTTGGGATTGAAAAGTTAATTGACTGATTCACCCTTCTATTTTTATTTAATTTTATATATGTATTATTGCATATAATTATTTGTATATATCAAATTTATCTCTTTATTGTTGGAAATTGAGTTCATTTGTATTTAATACTCTTTCCGTTTATCTGAAAATTACAAAAAAATAATAATATAAATCACAATAATTAACTTAAAATATTTTTAAACAAGTAACATATATTGGGCTTAGGGTCAAGTTTTAACAATGACAATTAAGTTCCTCAAAGTCTCACTTATTACTATTTGATACTAAGCTCTTCAAAGTCTCTCTTATTACTATTTGAGGACGTCCAAAAATGACAACTAAGCTCCTCAAAGTCCCACTTATTGCTATTTGCGGATTTCTTCAGAATTACTTATATTTATTTAAAATTAACGTTAAAAAATTACTATAAATTACAATAATTAATTTTAAAATATTTAAAGGGCAAAATAAAAAAATGATTGATTCTCGAAATTCTATCGGTGCCGCACAAATTGGGACAATTATTTGAAAATGATATGAAAAGTACTATAAATCATAATAATTAGCAACTTAAAATATTTAAAAGACATAAAAAATGGGAATGAGAGGAGCTTATGGTCAGCTTTAAAAAATTACAAATAAGCTCCTCAAAGTGATATAAATTATAATAATTAACAATTTAAAATATTTAAAAGACATAAAATATTTGGTTGGCTCTCAAAATTTTATCATAGTTACATAAATTGGGACATAAGAAGTAACATATATTATTTAAAAATTACGTAAAAAGTACTATAAATCACAATAATTAATAACATAAAATATTTAATATGTGAGAACATAAAATAGTATAGGATTGAAAAGCAAATTGACTCATTCGCCCTTCTATTTTTATTTTGTGGCTATATATAAAGTAGTAAGTATTAGTGAAATTCAATTCATGTAATTTGACCAACGAAATCGATAATTTTTCTCTTCTCGAAATTCTATCTGTGCCGTATAAATTGGGACAATTATTTTAAAGTGATATAAAAAGTGTTATAAATTACAATAATTAACAAGTTAAAATATTTAAAAGACATAAAATATTCAGTTGGCTCTCGAAATTCTATCATACTTACATAAATTGGGACATAAGAAGTAACATATATTATTTGAAAAATACGTAAAAAGTACTAATTAACAATATATCATATTTATCTCTTTATTATTGGAAATTGAGCTCAATTTCCTCTATTTGTATTTAATACTCTTTCCGTTTATCTAAAAATTATAAAAAATAATAATATAAATCACACTAATTAACTTAAAATATTTTTAAACAAGTAACATGTATTGGACTTAGGATCAAGTTTTAAAAATGACAATTAAGCTCCTCAAAGTCTCACTTATTGTTATTTGATGTGTTTCAAAAATAACAATTAAACTCCTCAAAGTCCCTCTTACTACTATTTGAAGACGTCTCCAAAATTGCTTATATTTATTTAAAATTTACGTAAAAAAAGCTACAAATTACAATAATGCATAGTAAAAAAATGATTGATTCTCGATATTCTATCGGTGTCGCATAAATTGAGACAATTATTTGAAAATGATATAAAAAGTACTATAAATCATAATGATTAACAACTTAAAATATTTAAAAGACATAAAAAATGGGAATGAGAGGAGCTTATGGTCAACTTTCAAAAATTACAAATAAGCTCCTCAAAGTCCCACTTGTTATTATTTGAGGAGCTTAGGGTCAATCTGCGAAATGACCATTTTGCACATCTACTTCCTCAGAATTACTTATATTTATTTGGAATTTACGTAAAAAAAAACCTATGAATCACAATAATAAATTTTAAAAATATTAAAAATGCATAATAAAAAAAATTGACTATTACCGAAATTCTATTGGTGCCGCATAAATTCGGACAATTATTTGAAAGTGGTATAAAAAGTGCTATAAATTACAATAATTTACAATTTAAAATATTTAAAAGACATAAAATATTCGGTTGACGCTCGAAATTTTATCATAGTTACATAAATTGGGACATAAGAAGTAACATATATTATTTGAAAATTACGTAAAAAGTACTATAAATCACAATAATTAACAACATAAATATTTAATACGTGAGAACATTAAGTAGCTTTGGGTCGAAAAATAAATTGACTGGTGCACTCTTCTATTTTTATTTTGTGGCTATATATAAAGTAGTAAATATTCGTGATCCAATTCATGTAATTTGACCAAAGAAATCGATAATTTGTCTCTTTATTATTAGTTATGCCTACTTTTTGAGATTTGTCTCTTACAATAAATCATAATACTAATTAACAACTTAAATTATTTAAAATCATACAAAAAATTGATTGATCGTTCAAATTTCATGTTGCATAAATTGAGACAAAAAAAATAGCATATGTTGGGCCCGTGCTGGCACGGGCTTCCCGTATCTAGTCTAATAGGAGAAGGAAAAGCATGTTAGGATGACAAGTGCCATCACATCACATTAAAATTCCTATTTTAAATTTTTTAAAAAAATGTTAATTCACTAAAAAAAAATCAAAAAAGAAAATTAATCCACAAAAAGCTGTAAATTCACAGCAAAAAAACAATACACAAATGAGATAACTTCTTAAAAAACTGTCACATAATAAATCACATTTTTACTGCTTTTAAAAAAAATAATTAAAAACCATGTTTCGGTTCCCTATTTATTAACTACCATTATAATAAATATTTTGAATTTTGAATTTTGAATATAGTGTGGTTAAAAATTTATTTATTTATCCACTTAAATTGAAATAACAAAATTTTAAAAAGTTATAAACCACTGGCCAACTGCCCCACCTCTTCCATAACTACACTACCCCATGTCCCCACGAACTAGACTTCATTCACTAAAATAATTTCACGTTCCTTTTCCTGCACTATAGCCAATAAAGTGCATTTTGTTACTCCCTCTGTCCCAATTTATATGACACAATTTTCTTTTTAGTCAGTTTCAAAAAGAATGACACATTTCTATATTTGATAACAATTTAACTTTAAAATACCCACTTTACCCTTAATGAAATGATTTACAACCACACAAATATCTATAACTCATTTTAGACCACAAGTTTCAAAAGTCTTCCTTTATTTCTTAAACTCCATGCCAAGTCAAAGTACATCACATAAATTGGGACGGAAGGAGTATAAAATAAAATAACGGAGAAAAATAAAATAAGGAACAACTACTAGAGGGTTTTGTTAATTTTGCTGTGTCTATAAAATGGAGACAAAGGTATGCTTTTATAGGCAACCTTGCCAACTATTCCAACCAATAGAAATGGTTGGTTTATACATGGATACTTTACATTTGAAAAACAAGACAACCTTGACAATGGAGAAGACATCCACACTTGCAATTATTTCGTAACACTCCGCCTTGTATGTTTAAATAATATATTCCGAACTAACACAAAATAAAGAGAACTCTAATAATGCATATGTTGTAATACACATTTTAGTTGCCTCATTAAAAATCATATCAAGGAAAACCCAATGAGATAAAATCTTGATTAAAAAAAAAGAGTGCAGTGTGTATTTATTCTCCTGATTAAAACATCACTTAACATCTCGGAGACATCCCATCTCAATCCTGTCTATCATCTTCTCAAATGTTGAGGTTGAGAATCCTTTAGTGAACAAGTCTGCTAAATTGTCACTTGAACGAATCTGTCGCACATTGATATCACCATTCTTTTGGAGCTCATGTCTATAGAAAAGTTTTGGCGAAATGTGCTTCTTTCTATCTCCTTTTATGAATCCACCCCTTAGTTGCTCTATGCATGTTGCATTATCTTCATATAAAATCGTGGGTACTTTGTTACATTCCAGATCACATTTTTCTCGAATGAGATGTATCATGGATCTCAACCACACACATTCTCGGTTTGCTTCATGAATAGCTATTATCTCAGCATGATTTGATGAAGTGGCCATGACAGACTGTTTTGTATATCTCCAAGATATGGCTGTACCTCACATATGAACACATAGCTTGTTTGAGACCAAACTTTGTGTGGATCTGATAAATACGCTGCATCGGCATAACCAACAAGATCGGGACTGCAATTGTTAGAATAAAATAAGCCCATATCGGTAGTCCCTTTTAGATACCGCAGTACGTGTTTGATCCCATTCCATTGTCTCTTAGTAGGAGCAAAACTATACCTTGCTAACAAATTAATCGAAAAGACTATGTCAGGCCTTCTAGTGTTGGCAAGATACATTAGTGCACCAATTGCACTAAGAAATGGTACTTCAGGACCAAGGATTTTCTCATTCTTTTCTTGGGGTCGGAATGGATCCTTATTCATATCAAGTTATCGAACACCCATCAAAGTACTTAACAGATGTGCTCCATCCATATAAAATATTTTCAACACCTTTTTTGTATAGGAAAATTGATGGACAAAGATATCCTTTGTCAAATGCTCAATTAGCAAACCAAGACATAATTTGGTCCTTCCAAGATCTTTCATCTCAAATTTCTTCTTTAAATAATCAATTGTCTTTTGAAGCTCTATTGGAGTTCTAATAAAGTTTATGTCATCAACATAAACAGTAAGTACAACAAACTCCGATGTTATTTTCTTTATAAAAAACATGGGCAAATTGCATTATTTATATAACTTTCTTTAGATAAATACTCACTAAGATGGTTATACCACATGCGTCCAGATTGCTTCAAACCATATAATGATTTTTGTAATCTAATTGAATACATTTCTCGAGACTTTAAACTATATGCTTCAGGCATTTTATATCCTTCGAAAATTTTCATGTGTATCTCATTATCAAGTGATCCATAAAGATAGGTTGTAACCACATCCATCAAATGCATTTCAAGTTTCTCATGGACAGTAAAACTAATGAAATAATGTAACGTTATTCCATCCATAACTGGTGAGTATGTCTCTTCATAGTCGATACCAAGCTTTTGTGAAAATTCTTGTGCAACAAGGCGTGCCTTATACCTTTGTATTTTATTTTTCTCATTTTTTTTCGCATCAAGACCCATTTATAGCCAACAGGTTTAATACCATTTGGTATTTGAACAATAGGTCCAAAAATATTATGCTTGACAAGTGAATTCGACTCAAATTGAATTGCTTCTTGTCATTTTGACCAATCATTTATTTGTCGACATTCTATGACAAATTGAGGTTCGAGATCCTCACTATCTTGCATGATTTTTGTTGAAACATTATATGCAAACACATAGTCTACCACTATTTGCAATCGATTCAAATTAGTTCCAGCATCACTTGAATTTATGGATAGTTCCTCATTTTCTTGAATCTCAGGCTCATTGATTTCTTCAGGGATATCAAAATTGTTCAAAGCTTGAACTTTCATATGAGATTCTTTCATAGTGTCATCTTGACCATTTTTTTTTCCTAGGCTTTTGATCCTTAGACCCCGATGGTCTACCATGCTTCAGGCGTGTTTTGGACTCATTAGCGATGACACTAGTAGATGGTCCTACGGGACCTCAATTCGAATTGGGACATTCTCTATAGGTCTATGTGATTTAGTAATCCTTTTCAACTCTGTAAATTCTTCCAGCATTTAATTTGTAATTTTTTGTACATGTGGATCAAGATGAGACAATGATGGATTTTCCCACAAAATTTCCCTTTTAATTCACTAATTTATCCTCCTAATTTTGGAAAAACTGTCTCATCAAACTGACAATCTGGAAATCGAGAAGTGAACATATCTCTAGTTAATGGTTCAAGGTAGCGAATAATGAAGGGTGATTCAAAACCAACATATATCCTTAACCTTCTTCGGGGGCCCATCTTAGTGCTATGTGGTGGCACTATAGGCACATATACATTGCAACCAAAAATTCCTAGAAGGGATATATTAGGTTCTTGGTGAAGAAAACTTATGATAGTTTGTGGCCTGAGATGAACAAGTGTTGCAGCATGCAGAATCATATGGCCCCAAACAAAAGTGGGAAACTTAGTTTTGATAAGCAATGGTCTTGTTATCCATTGCAGACGTTTAATAAATGACTCAGCAAGATCATTTTGAGTGTGAACATGAGCTACAGGATGTTTAACTTTTATCCCAATTGATGTTATGACCCAACTAACTGGATCATGTGGGCACCTCTCTAACCCACCTAGATTTGAGAACACTTACCACCCAATTTGATAACATGTGGAAGTAATAAAAGAAACCAATAAATAATTCTATTTGTTACAACTTGGTTATAATTCTTTAAAAAGGAATACTTTACCCAAGGACCTAGTCTAAACAAATACAAAAGCTGCTATAAGGGAATGGAGATACACATATGACCTAGCTTCCACTGTAAGAGGCAAGTGACAGAAGCTTCTGGAGATCTCTACCGCGTCAAGTATGAAACATCTTTTAATCTTGCAACCAGACTATACCCCAGAAAAGTATATAGTAAGAGTAGTATCAGTACAAACAACACGTACTTGTAAGCATCATCGGTCGACCCAAATTAAATCACATAAACACCACATAAATATCCGAAAGGAAAACATGCACTTCAACATTTTATTAGTCAAACTTTCTGTCCTTTAATTCTTTACCTACCTTATCTTTTGCCAACATCACTAACCTGCAAGTCAACTTCCACACCACATTCAACTCTAATGCACTACCTTCCAACAATCTTGTCAACTCTAAATATGCATTTAATACTTACTCTATTATGAACTCAACCATACGTAGTTGCAATGAATTGCAATCCTTAACAATAAATCGATTTAGGCTCTGAAGTAATCATACTTTAGGACTATTCACAATTTAGGGGCAACACCCACATAATTAACCAAATAGCCAACTAATAGTAAGCAAGTACAACCATGAATACTTACCATATAACTATACTTCAATTATATGACATTTAGCCTTTACAACAACAACACAGAATTCAGTCAAGTATAAGTCAATATAGACAACAATTCCAAGTCAAGACTATGACTATCAATATTAACCAAGTCAACAAACCACGACTCATCAATAATAAGTTATAACTTGCCTCAAATACATAAGTAGTAGACAACAAAAGAGATATGCCAATCACTTGTGATTTTAACCTGGACCACTCAAGGATCCAATTCAACAATAAAATTAACAATGATCATAAATTTTGGTTCTCTCAAGGAACCAAACATAACAAGTCAAAAAGTAAAGTTGGTCCACTCAAGGAACCGTCACACTCACAAATACCTTGCACACAAATGCTAAGGGTCTTATGGTCGCCCACTAGCCATGACCTGCAGGGGACGAGCTCTTGTCCATATACTAAAATCCCAGACATCTAGTACCTGTCAACCTTATATCAACCAATCCCGTGAAGATGTCTAAATATCGATACATCCCACAATAATAAATATAAATCCCGTGAAGATGTCCAAATACTGATACATCCCATAATAATAAGTACAAATTTAGTGAAGATGTTCAAATACCAGTACATCCCACAATGATAAATATAAATCTTGTGAAGATGTCCACATATCGGTACATCCCATAATAATAAATATAAATTCGATAAAGAAGTCCAAATACTAGTACATCATACAATAATCAATAGATATCAAAACAATCACAACCACAATGAAGATAAATAACACACTTGTACAATCAACAAGCTTTTAATAAACCTCATTGCGTGTGATTAACACTTGGGATATCATTCAACCATTTACTTCTTTTGAACATGCATTGTAACAAGTATACGAAGAAACAGTTAACATGCACACATAAATCAAGTTGGGTTTCAACTACGTTAAACCATCACTTACAATCCGTAGGTCAATATAGGGCTTAACTAAGACTTGCAGGGTTTAAGGTATATATTCACAAACATATAGTTCACGCCCTAGTACATCTAACCTTTCATCTTAAAACTAATACCTTGTCAATGTCTTCCATTCCTCTGGGTACTACCACAGATTCTTTGAAATCCACCAATACCAACTACCTCTAACCTTAGATTTTATTAGATTCTAACACAGTTTTCCTGGTGCAATCCCATTACAAGCATTAAGGAGTGGTTAACATCAATAATAATACACATTAATTCATATCACAACTCAAGATCACAAGCAACATCAATTTTTATTTAAATCACCAAAAATTACCATATTTATCCATCCCAACACCGTGCCCATAGGCCTAAGCATGAAATCTTCATCAATATATGTCATGCCTATGTTTTCTAACCTAGGTCTATACAACTCAATTAAACCTAGCCTACCTGGAAGCCAAATAGTTTCTACATAGGCATGAACGCAAACTTCTGACTCTAGGCAAGTGATATTTGACATGAAATCCATGAGAAAATCATGGGTTTTACCCCGTTCAAGCATATTTCTCCCTCTATATTGCTCTAAGTCCATGAGGTAACCTTAGGGGGGGGGGAGGGATAGAAGCAAACCTCATCCTATTTGCAATTGAAGAGTTGAAGGAAAATTAATAAAATGGAGGACTGGTTCTGTCCTCGGCATCCCACTAAAGCGGCCAGTAGGCTACTACCACGGTGCTGCTATAGTGGGATGACGTCAGTCCGACCCAAATTTTAAATTTCTAAATTTTAGCTAAGTCTATCTGTACTAGTTTGAGACTATAATTTTTCAAAAGATCCTCGTACCCGATGCCCATGGATGAGGTGCCTTTAGTAACAACAAAACAGGTCATTATAATTGATAAGCAATAATCATTAAATGCTTGAGATGAAAATTCTGTAGCATTATCAAGACGAATAGACTTAATCTGATTATCAGGTAACTGTGCCCATAATTGAATTATTCGTGCAAACAATTTTGCAAACACCAAGTTTCGAGATGACAATAGGCACACATGAGACCATTTAGAAGAAGCGTCCATTAGGATCATGAAGTATCTATACGACCTACTAGGTGGGTGAATAGGTCCACAAATATCCCCTTGTATACGTTCCAAGAACGCAGGGGATTCAATCTCAACCTTAGTTGGTAATAGTCTCACAATTAACTTACCTTGATAACAAGCAGTACAGGAAAATTCATTATTTGAAAGAACCTTCAAGCTCTTTAATAGATGCCCATTTGAATTTTTCTATAATTCATCTCAAGATTATAGATCCTGGATGTTCTAATTGATCGTGCCAAAGTTTAAAATTATTGGAATCAGTAAACTTCTGGTTTACTATAGAATGTGCCTCAATTGCACTAATCTTTGTCCAATACAAGCCAGAAGATAAAGAAGGAAACTTTTCAATAACACATGTCTTCCCAAAGACATTCTCGATGATATCAATATATTCAAGATTTATCTCATCCATTGTCTTAATATGATAAACGTTTTCATGGATATCTTTAAAACTCAATAAGTTTCTCCGAGACTGATACGAGCAGAATTAGCTTGGAGTACATTAGGAGGTGTTTCCACATATGGATATTAGCTTGGAGCCCAGAGAAAGATATGGAGCAATAAATACACATGGTCATGGGCGATCAAGATGCCATTTGGGCAATCAAGAAGGGCCCTTGTTGGTTATCTCCAAAATAGTCACTTTTGGGCTATTTTTATAATAGGCTATTTTTGTAAAGACAATAACTATAAATAGATGCCTTAGCTTATTTTCTTCCTTAGAATATTTTTGCTTGAGATTTGAAGATACTCCTTTGAGAGTATAGTTAAAGGGTGGATTCCCTTTAGGCTAGATTAGTGTAGCTAATTCTAGATTAGTGATGGGTGGATTCCCATTGTTGGTATAGAACTTCTTAACCTTGATTTTTACTAGATTTACTCATTTGTGGATTTAATTTGGGTTTCTCTAATTATTATTGAAATCAAGTTCTCTTTCTCCTTTGGTTTAATTGTTGTTCAATTAAGCCTTTCTTTCCTTCTATGTCTCATCTAATTTCTTCTAATTCTCATCCCTCTTTCTTATCCATCCCTCTATCTTTAATTTTGTTGTTTAATTCCACATTCCAATATTGATTTTTTAGTCACCTCCGACTAGGATCATTATCATTTTGGTACCAAGAGCCTAGGTTTAGGTTTGTTTTCACAAATCTACCCTTGGGATTTTGATTTTTCAAGAATCCAAAAAAAAAAATCTAAATTTTTTTTGTTTTGATTTGTTGTTTTTGATACTAGATCTTGATTCCCTAGTGTCTTGTACGTCTAGATCTTAAATTTCGTTCAATTTGGAGTTGTAGAATTGAAGATACCATTAAAGGGTTTTGAGCTTTCGAAACTTTGTAGATTTTGAAAAGTGTGTTTATTTTTGGATTGGTTTTGAAAGCTAAAAATTAGTGAGGTTTATTTGTGGCATTGAAAGGAACACGTGGGCGAAAATTTTATTGAATTTGAAGCAAAAATAAAGAGTTATGAGCATTTGAAGATTGGAGTTTTTTCTTGTGTTCTTAAGCATCTTCATATTATTCTTGAAGAAGAAGGTAGCAAAAGTACACTTTGATCCAAAAATTTTGAGGTCAAAGTTGTTCAAAGTGTTTGTAGGTACATTTGTGGAAAAAAATTAAAAAAAATTTAAAAAAATTACCACGTCAACAGCGCGTGTTGGACAGTTTCAGAGAGCTGAAATTGCAGGTTTTTGACACTTAGTTTTTTTGGGGGGTCCTAAAGTTTTTTTAACCTAAAATTTTTTCTAAGTGTCCAAATTTTGTGATTCTTTTTTTGTTCTCTTTCTCTTTCTATTCCTCAAATATTTAATAAGTAATTAACATCTTTAATCACTTGTTAACTAGTTTTAAAAAATTAAATCATCTCTTTGATTCTCAAATTAAGCAACAACAAGTAATTTTCCTACTTTTGTTACTTAGTTTTTTTTTGAGTCCTTACTTCTTTCGTGCTACTTTGTTCTAGATTTTCGTGCTTTTATCTCGTTGAATACTTCTTGGCTCTTTTCATTTTTCCTTTGTCCGTTGTTTGGTCAACAAGAATCTATTCCTCCATAAAGGATAAGTGACCTTGTGAATCGATTGGAAAAAGGTAGTTCTCTATCAACTTTGAGAAGATACTCTAGGAAGGTGAGTTGTAAGTTTCAAATACGAGAGGTGTGAGGAATTTTTCTACTAACATTGATTTCTAGTTTTGCAGGTAAGTACAAGATGAAACAAAGAAGAATGTCATCTGTAACTTCAAAATATTGTGGTGATGACATTAATGAGTATACTTGTAGTGATGTAGGCTATGAGTATGGTGGAGATGAGTCGTTTGAGGGATATGATGGTCCTTGTAAGAATAGTGATGGGGTTCATGAGTGTGATTATGGGTCCTATGCGAGTGATGAGGGTCCAAGTAGTAATGAACGATATGGTGGTGAGAACTACTACTCCGGAGATGAACATGAGGTGAATAGAGCTTATGACTCTTGTGCTGATGTCGAAGGGGTAGAAAAGCCTTGTAGTGAGCACTATAGTGAGGATGAAATTTCTCATGCTTCACACCATAGCCATGAAGATGATGTGAGGTACAATTTTCCCTCCCGTATGCCTTATGAATACTTGGGGGAGGAGGAGGAGGGGGGGGGGGGGGAAGATATGATAGAAGGAGAAGTAGTAAGGTTGGATATCCTTCCTCGTATTATGATACTCTCTATCCTAGTCAAGGAGGTATCGATATATGGGCGGCACCAATTCGAAGTCGTCGTTTGTACCATAGAAGAAGTACATTACCTACTCCTAGGAGGGGAATACCAACCCAAAGAGGTAGAGTGAATCCAAGGTTCCAAGAAAGGCATGACCTGAAGAGGCGAAGTCTTGGAACTAGAGTGACTGTTAATGGTGTTTTGGGACTTGATCTTGTACTTAATGATCAATGTTTTGCCAATATCATATCCCATGAAGTGGTGGACTATCTTAGACTACCTTTACATCCGATTCGGGATCCATTCCTTGATGAAGAAGGGATTTGGGTTAGCCAACAAGTAAAGGTACATATTTCACTTGGAGAATATCAAAAGGAGGTATGGTGTGGTATAGGCTTATTGGATACTTGTCACCTACGTTTTGGGAGTGCTTGGTTCAAAAGTCATAATATCTCATACGTACAAGATTGGTACAAGTATGTCATGGACTATAATAGGAAGTTTCTCTTGCCACCAACACATCCTAAAGAAGAAGATACAAGTGAACCACTTTCAATTGCGGATCTTATTATTTTGAAGATGAACAAAAATTTTGCTTCCATGCTAGTAACACTTGACAAGATCTCTCAAATGATCTCCGAGCTTAAAACCAAAGAGTCAAAATCAAAGTAAGATACTCCTTTTGAGGTTAATCTAAGGAGTTGAACATAAAAGTCAACAAATCCACTCTTTTTGCACCAAAGTGGAACCTAAATGTGAAAGGATCACCTAACTCTTCACAAGGAATCCTTGGCACTTGTCCTAACTCCAATGAAATTGAGAGACAAAAGATTGATAGGAGTAAGGGTATGGTAAGTAACAACTCTAGAGTGGAAAAAGGAGAGGTTGTGTGGAGTGATGTGAGAGGGTTGTCACGACCTTATACTAACCCTTGTAACTTCTCTTTCTTTTCTAGTTGTCTTAATACTTTTGCAGGTGTGCTTGGAGGTAAGCCTAATAAGAATTCTCAACATACGACTGATGTGACATGGTTACATGGCACTGTTGATGCTTAAAACGAGGAAAATATACAATAACTTGGGTGTTTTTTTTGGTATGATGTGGTTTCTGTCCTAATTTGCAGGAAAACAGGCTTTAAAGGCAAAATAAGAAAAAGAGGAAGAATCAAGCCCGAGAATAAAGTGTCGGACGAAGAAAGAATAAGAGGCTGCAGAAGAGAGACACTCATGCCACAAGTAACGTGGCGTGGAAGCCACTCACGCCACATGAGTGAAGCCCAGAGACTGAAAAATCAGCCTGATTTCCACGACAGGGGTCACGTGGCATGACTGACACCCACGTGATGTGGAAGCCTGCCGTGATCCAACTTCTGAAGACCACAAGTTGAGCCTGATTCCCACGACATCAACCTACGTGGCGTGACTTGGTTCCACGATACCAAGTTACAATACCGTGGAAGTTGCCGACTCTGTTCTCCTATTTAGTTTTGGATAGGACTAGTTTTGTATCTATAAATACCCCTATGTAGTCCTAAGTGCGAGGGTTGGACAAGTTACTACTTTGAGAGTTATTTCATACCATTTCAGACATATATTTGGGTTTGTATTCACAAAAACTAATTGGAGGTTGATTGATAATTGAAATTTTGGTTTTCCTTCATTCTTGTGAGATCATAATTATGCTTTCATCTTTGGATTATTCTTGTGTTCTTGCAATTATGAGCAGCTAAACCCATCAACTAGGGTTGTGTGAACCATGAGGAATTAACGAAACCGGTTAAGTGCAAAGCAACTTTGTACTGCTGTGCATGCATGTATTGTTGTTTCCTTCGTTGTGATTGCTTTTCTAACGGTTGAAAATGTTAGAGACTCGCCTGTATTCTAGACTTGCTTAAGAGAGAGGTAGAGATTGGGAAAAGGAGATAACAACAGAGATTTGAAGCTATCAACCTTCATCTAATAACCGGAGCCTTAGCGGGAAAGGTTATCTGAAATCTAGGACGAGGGTTAGTATTGCGACACTCGGAGTCCGAGAAGAGAACAGTGAAATTCGTCTAATGAAGGTCGAGAGACAGTTAGATGAACCTAACTTGTTAGATTTTGCATGCAGCGCAGCGGGGCAACCTTGTTAAGCACAAGTAACCGGTGGAGTTAAGGAATCATTGGGGATCACAATCCTAGTGAATTTCTCTTATTGTTTACAAACTCAATATCAACCAGCAACCGTCATTGTTACTAGTCACTAGCAACCCCCCCCCCCCAAGTTTTATTTACATTTTAATTATTCCATTTGGTAGTCTACTCATACTTTGACCTATTCCCTGTGGGATCGACCCCAACCTAGTTGGGTTCTATATTTGATTCAGCGACCGCATTGTACTTTTTTGGAGGTATACTTTGGGCGACATCAACGACAAACCATGAGGAACTTAAAGTCTTGGCAAAGGAGCAATTATGTTCCAATGATGATAACCAAGGTGAAGAAAATACTTCCTATGAGCTTAAAGGTACAATACCTATCCTCAACTCTCCAAATATTATGAATGTGTGTGATATTGACTTGAGTGTAAGTGATAGAATATTTTTGTGTGAACTTAATGAGCCTTTACCTTGTGGAGTTCTTGATAACTCCTTATTGCATGGTGATAATGTCAATTGTGAAAGTGATCCTACACTAGTTGATCCTTTAGATAACCGGGTTGTTTCTCCTATTGAGATCGATTTGTGTCCACCTAGTGTTGGCACTTGTACTTTAAATAAAAATGCATTATCATATGAGAGGGATGATCCTTTGGGTGAAGATAATGGGGATTTGCTTACTCATTTGAGGAACCCAAGTAAGGATTGCCCTTATAATATTGGTCTTAATTATAACCCCCTTTATGATACCCCACCTTCATTTGACAAATGTGATGATGAATTCCTTGACTCATATAATGACTTGAGCTACAATTCATTTGATTGTAGTGGTGACATATGTCAAATAGGGATTCTTAATCTTGAGGATGTATATAGTGGAGTGTCTTGTGTGGATAAAGATGTAGCCAATCTTGAAGACTATAAGGTGTTTAGTAATCCACTATGGTGTGACGACACACTTTTTGATAATGAAGACCTCTTCTTGGAAGATGATAGTACGTCTATTGGGGAGGTTGGTGTTCAAAGGGAAGGTGATGTATGCTCTATAATTATCCCTTCATCATTAAGTGTTCTCGTTCTTGGTCAAGGCCTTAATGTACTTGAATCAATGGATGAACCATCTCTTGAGGACACATTAGATGAAGTTGATTTAAGTGCCACCTTTCTATATTATTTGTTTGCTTATGATGATACTCATGCTTGTGAGTAGAGTAAGTTATTTAAGGATAAGTGTGCCAACCAGGAAAATAGGTGTTTGCTTAACCCAAGTGTATCATGTTCCTTTCCATTTGACCCCGATAATGAATTGATTGGTGGAACTTGTGTGGTGATGCTTGGTAAAGATAACAAGCAAGACTTGGGTGAGATTGTTGGCACCCTCTCCTATGATGTAAGGTCTTTCTTGAGGATTTATAATCCACTTGATAGATTTATGTCGTACATTGGGAAAACCTCCAACAAAGAAGAATGCTCTTTAAAGAAGGGGAGTAATGAGATAGTTCTCGAGCATTCTTCTATTGGGTACCATGCCAAGGCTTCTAAAGCCATGAAGATGAGTACCACTACTCTTGGACTTTCTTGTGGCATCCATTTGGGTTTATGTGATTCTTATTTGATGGTACCTTTAGAAGTGTGCATTTCCATACCATGGAGAATTCTCGAGTATGTCATAGGGGTATCCTTCCCTTTTGACCCCGAAAATGGCTTGGGAGTAATTCCATACTTGAATTGAGCTAGTACATGTGGAAAGGGCATAAATTGGATTTACCTTGTATATGAGCTTGCACCTAGCCATGAGTTGATTGACCTTTTAGGGGTATTTGAGCGTATAGAGGTACCATCTTTGGTATGGACCCATTTTCTTGATATGTGGAATGTACAATTTCTCGTGCTTCAACTATGGACTTAATGGTTATGAAAATGGGAGATACTTAGTTGTTCCTTGGATTGTGCCCCCCTTGGTATAAAGATTTTTGTGCTAACCATGGTACAAACCCTCAAACTATGAAGAACATTTTGTTGCTTGTCCTTCTTATGTTTTTGCAAGATTCGGATTTGAGGACGAATCCTTTTGAAGAAGGGGAGGATGATACGAGAACGATTATCTTGGAGTACATTAGGAGGGGCTTCCACATATGGATGATAGCTTGGAGCCCAGAGAAAGATATGGAGCAATAAATACACAAGGTCATGGGCGATCAAGATACCATTTGGTCAATCAAGAAGGGCCCTTGTTGGTTATCTCCAAAATAGTCACTTTTGGGCTATTTTTGTAATAGGCTATTTTTGTAAAGGCAATAACTATAAATAGATGTCTTAGCTTATTTTCTTCCTTAGAATATTTTTTTTTTTGAGATTTGAAGAAACTCCATTGAGAGTATAGTTCAAGGGTGGATTCCTTTTAGGCTAGATTAGTGTAGCTAATTCTAGATTAGTGATGGGTGGATTTCCATTGTTGGTTTAGAACTTCTTAACCTTTATTTTCACTAGAGTTACTCATTTGTGGATTCAATTTGGGTTTCTCTAATTATTATTGAAATCAAGTTCTCTTTCTCCCTTGGTTTAATTATTGTTCAATTAAGCCTTTCTTTCCTTCTAATTCTCATCCCTCTTTCTTATCTATCCCTGTATCTTTAATTTTCTGGTTTAATTTTGCATTCTGATATCGATTATTTAATTTTGTTGTTTAAATATTGTGTGTATTGTACCAGAATCAATCAAGCAAATGTCTTCATAATTAGACAACTTGCTTTCGAAATTATCCATCTTTAAATAAAATGACATACACAAAATAAATATATATTAAATATTAATACTGTCAAAATAAACTACAAAGTCAACACTGAGTAGTATAACAATTTGAGCAATTAAACAAGTGATGTCCACTTCCATAGTAGGTTTTGTAAAGTTTTACTAGAAACCCACAAGTACAAAGATTCCTTTTTCACGTACTTGTTGAGAAAAAATAATAACACTAATAGTTAATCCATGTTAAAGAAAACTTATAGGTTATTTGGTTCAATATTTCTCTATAAATATAACTCAAGGAATTATATTTCATGATACCCAAATAGATGCAAGTATTTTCAATAGATAAATAATTTATTTCATTTTTAATGAAATCAACCTGTTTAATTTTTGATAAGATTCTGTCCTTTATTTGATTCAAAAATTTATAAAAAGGTTGAGTTATAAACTCCAACCGTATTTTCTTATTATCATATGTTCCCGTAATACCAGTTGTATCCCATCTAGTAATAGGGAAAATATGCATGAAAAAGGGTACGCCTAAGATAATTTCATCTGAAATATCTTTTACCAAAACAAAAGTTCCAGGCATACAAACTTTGTTATTACAAATATAAGCTTTTGTTAACTTAAAATTAATTTTCATTTTACTTCCGCTAGCATTACGAAGACTGTGAGTAGTTTTATGAAAATACCTGGAAGGTATAAGTCATTCCTTTTTATAATTTAAATCTGCTACACTATCAACTACGTCAGTAAATTCTTTTTTGAAATTATAGTCAATTAAAAGGGTAATTTTTGTATAAAATTTTTGAGAAGTTATTAACTCCAAAACTTGAAGAAATTCTTCCTTATCCTTATTCTTTAAGGATCCCAAAAATAATTCCTTTGTTTTCGAGATTTCAGCTTCATCAATTAAATCTTCTAACTGAATCTGGAAATCTGCATTTAAATCTTGACTTCTGCCTTCATCTATGTGAGACATTTCCAGACTCAAGATCCTTTCATCCATAACTTTATTATTCCGTTTGCGATATTCAATCTCTTCTTAGAGGTTATGAACTTCTTTAATTAAATCCTGAAGAGTAATCGGAGTATATTCTGCCTGATGTCTATCCTTTAACATCTTTTTGACTTCCACCATACAATAGGTTCCTCCTCGGATATCCTGGGTCCGAGTTCCTTTATCCGGACCTTTCATTTTATCTATGATTTGTGACCTAATTTCAGGATCCTAGATGACTTTCAGGAGTTCTATCAATTTGTCGTCCTTGAGAAACTTAGTATTAAGATCCTTAAACTGAGAATAAATCCCACAGAATTCATCAGTTTCTTTATCTTCACAAGGTTGGCCTGATTGGCATGGAAGACAATCTTCTTCTGAAGAGGATGGAATATAATTCTTATCTTGAAGAACTTTGAGTTCCCTTAGAGCTCTCAGCTCCTCATCTGTAGAAAATCCTCAAATTCACTCTGTTCCGGAGTGGAATTCAAAAGGATTTTACATATGGAATCCTTCATTTTATCATCAATATCAAGGAGCTTTATCTTCTCCTTCATTTTGCAATCCTTTGCATAATGCCCAACTCTACCATATTTGTAGACACATTAGGCTTATTAGAAGCTTTCACCATTTCTTTCCTTCTATTAAAGGCTTTCTTTCTTTTAGCCCTTTTTTCCTTACGTTTATAATATTTATCAAGATAGTGTTGGAGAAGGAGTATATACTTAGTAGCACTGAAACTACTAGATAATGTCGACGTCACACTATCAAAATAGTAACCTACACGTCATTACGAGTAAAACGATATTCATATTATAATATAAAACTCTGGGCCCAAAATCGGGTCAATAATGGGTCTGTGGGGCCCGCTAACGAAATCCCAAAATTGAATCCGTCACGAGGTCCCTCGAATGATAAGGAATGTGTGCTAAAAAGTTGAGCACAAATGGAGTGTAAATTGGGGCTCAAATCAGTCCCCAAAGATTAGGATTTCAAAGACCTATTTTCTAAGAATTTACAATGGAATGGGACGGAATTCAATGGGTAAAATGATGAATAATGACCAAGGAGTGATGAGCTAACTTACCTTAGCTTCAATGGATGTTTTCCCTCATTTTCCCACGTCCCATGCTTTCAAAAATTAAGGAAAAGGGTTGAGAAATGAGAGAAAAAATGGGTGAAGAAGGGGATTTATCAGCCCTCACCTGGACGTTTAAGCAACTACCACTAAAGCAGACTTTGACCGCTTAAACTATTACAGACAAAAGGGCTAAGGCCGCTAAAGCGGCAACTCGTCGCTTAAGTGACGTCCGCTTAAGCGAAAAAGGGAGAGCTTAAGCGGTCCTCGTCGAAATGGCCAAGGCCTCTAAAGCGGCTTGGTACCGCCGAAGCAGGTACTGTTAAAGAGGCTCTTAGACCGCTTTAGCGGTCACACCAGATAACAGCTACCAGATTTTAGCTAAGTCCAAAATGGACTCCGATCGACTGCTCAGGATTCATTCAGAACCCCGTGCACGCAAATGAACTATGCTACCATACCAAATTTGAAATTTTGGACTCAAAGAAACCATTAAAATTTCCATATTAGGTCATTTCGATTAAATGTGGGGTCCACACCTATAGTTCTATTTTTTTACCAAATCTACCTAATAGTCCTAAATGAGTTCGGAAGCCTCGGGACCTGAACCAAGGGTCCCCCTAGCCTAAAATCAATGTTCTAGAGTTGATGGCGCTGTCAGAATTTCCATTTAAGATCGTCTACTAGGAGTTTTGGTCTGAGACGAAATCCTTAAGAACGAAAGCTCCAAAAGAGGAAAAAGAGTCTAAAACCCAAACCGACTGTCCGATAACCGAATCGATAGTTCCAACAAGTCATAAATGACCTGTAACCGCTATGGGAAGGCTCAAGATGCCAAAATTCATAGAGATCGAGAAAATGACCTGGAGGCTAATTACAATATCCACTACTAAAAGAACTTTCATCCGTAAAAGTCAATGGATAGAAAGAGCCTGAAAGCTCGAAAGGATAAGGTACTGGGCCCACATGCCTTGAGCATGACTCCCCAGGTAACCTCTAAGCAGAAGCAACGCTTCAAAGGGATTTCACCCAAGGTATCCCTTTTTCAACCAACTCCTTACTCCGCTTTTCAAATAACCAAAACTCAACCTCAATAATCAACTGGCCTCCAACTGAATCGAGAACGGCTGATGCACGTAACCCAAACCATAACACACCGACATCACACCGTTACAAGCTTAAATAAGCAACAACTCAGCCAAGCTAGAGGCAATCCATGGCCAAAATTATGCTACAACTCCATCATCCAAACTTAACCTTTCCAAACCTGCTATCGATTCTGAATCATGCAAAATGTCATCTGCGTCCTGTCTGCACAATCATAACGCATCGTCCTCGAAAGGTTGAAGCTGACTTACAAAAAATCCATGATGTCAAGAGCAAGAATAAGCCCATAAGGTGCTACTAGGACGCACAAACAGAGGTGACCAAGGTCTACACACTTAGGCTAAAGCTACAACTGGTATGGATGACCCTCAAAACCAACGATCAGAAGTTTGAAGCACCAATATCATAAAACTAAATGATCGACATCAAGATATCCCACCAACCGTTGATGAAGCCATGCTAAGCCCAACTTAAGCGCACTTCTCCCACTGAGGAGAAAACTCATAATTCTGACCAAAATTGAGAAACCAAGGTCAGAAACAGTAGAATTCGATACCATATACCGATGGACTGCCTTCCAAGCATCTATCAAGCACGGTCTATCCAAACAGAAGAAAATTGAGCCGGTATGCAAGGAGTAGGCTTAGCCAGACTAAAAATGAATGCCCAACCGAGGTGAATTTGGAAACGGGGATGGAATAAAGTTATGCAAACCCAAGCTAAAATTCCAACACTGAAGCTGAACTACTCGATCTCAACTGATCATGTTGACGACTAGGCATTCACAAACTGAAATCTATCACGACTCCCAAACCGTTATCCAGAAAGGTCAAAATCACAACTGGAGCTGACAAGTCCTTACAAAGGCCAATTGCCCCAATCAACCTTGCTACCAGAAAATCAAGCACAAGCCCAACAATTTTCGCAAGAGCTGAAACTATAATGTCACCGAGGAACGTAATCCCAACTGGGGAAAAATAATATGACAAAGATACGAGCAATCAAGATGCGATCCACTAAGTTCTGATCGTATCATGGCTAAACCAAGAACTCACCAAGGTTGTAATAAGCACTACTGATAGTCAACACTCGAGCAACTAGGAAGAAATGCAACCTTAGCCTGCATTTGGTCAAACCACTACTCAATCTATGGCAACGAATACCCATAGGCGCATATAATCAAGCATAAGCACTCCGCGAAGTTATACAAGGCCGAATAAGTGCCGAAATGAGAATTCCATGAATTCTCTGAATTATATCAACTTTAACTCGGCTGAACCATAAACCATAACACAAGAAAAATAGATTATCCAACTCCATACCAAAACCATGATCAACACGCTCACCAGGAGACAAATCCACTATTCAGAAAATAAATTTCAGACCTTTTAATCTCGAAAACGGGCGATAGAACTGAATTGCCAACCCCAATTCAAAATCAACATCAAGATCAAGACCACTGTTGGATGATGAAGTATCCAAATCCGAAGGACAAATCCCAAGTGCATCACCAACAGAAACGGGCTATAGAAGAAAGCTACCAATACTAAAATCTTAACAAAGCACTGAAAGGTCAATCTTACCTTCATTCTCACAATTCGATTAATTACCAACCTTGCTAACAGAAAGGAAAAGCAAACCAAATGAGGTAGCCATCGAATCCAACGAAATAAGAATTGCAAGGAAGAGAAAGTGCTAACTCGATAACGCTAGTCTAGCTATCTATCAACTAAGAATCAGTAAAGGTCAAACTAATGACCATAATAATAATAGCATAATATGCAGGTGGTACAAAAACAAAAATCAACAACAAGTACCACTCTAGGGCCATAATAAGTCGGAATGCCAAGGAAACGGGACTTTGACCCGACTGGTATACCCCAAGGAAAGTACAATACTGATCCACTCTATAGCTATAACAAGGCCAATATGCCAATAAAAAATGGGACTTTAACCCAATTGCTACACCCTTAGGACAATACCACACTGATCTACTTGCTACTAAAGAATCAACTATGGAGGTAGTCATGTATGCCTAAACCTACACAAAGGCCTACATCAATCACTATGAAAACACCAAGGCATACAATAGTCAATATAGAAGTTTCAAGGCATATAACCATCGATGGGTATGAAAACCCCAACACAACTCAAATAGTAACTAAAGGCAGAGAATCAAAGGTGCACCTATCATGGTGGAAATCTGAAACCATAACTCTGGTGTACCCGAAAGAGTACAAATTTGAGTATGTCTGAACTCGGACTGAGCGTCTGAATGATCAACTAAGGCACCAAGTGCACTACCTCTAACTGAAGGGTTCACCACACTATGAGACTAATCTAAATGACTAATGATCCCATGCCGGGGACACTCTCTAGACCAGTGACCGGTTTCTCTGTAGTCATACCAAACTCCTGAAGCTCTAACTTGGTAGAAAACATGAGTTAACCCCAACTGGCTGACCAACTCGCGCCTGGGGCACTCCCTAGACCAATGACCAATTCCTCCACAATCAAAACATGCTCCTGGAACTCTCAGATGCACTGAACCTACTAATCCAGAATGGTCTCCACGGCTTGAAGACCTAGACCAAAAACTCCGTGATGTCTGACCAGAACTCTGTCCAGTGATACCATCACGATTTACCTGAGAGCTTCCCATAAGCTGAGGTGCTACCTGTACGGTCCTAATAGGCTACAAATGATGTTGACCTCTGTTGGAAAGATTCCGAACTCCAAGCTAAATACCCCTAACACCGAATTGCTGACATGGCCTTATTTGGCCACCTTCATATGCCTCAAAGAAAGCCCTTTATATAGCCTTCGCATGATCAACAACCTCAGAAAAAGAAGACCAAGCTACTATCAAATGCTCTGATGCCAAACGGAGCGGTAAAGTCAACCCTTTGATAAATCTCTGCACCATCTCATGCTCAGTAGGAAATAACATAGGAGTATGTTTGGACCACTCGAGAAACCCAATTCCATACTCTGTAAAAGACAGAGAACCCCGCTGAACACCAACAAATACAACTCTGGTCTGAGAACTACTCGATGGACCCAACATTACCTCTAGCTGAGAGGTGTCCAGAAACAGACACGGAACTCCTAACATCGAATCCTAAAAAACTGAGGCAGACACAAATTCTATCAAAACCTGAGCTGACCCCAGACCCTCTGGCTGATGCTGAAGATCCTCGATATCAATCTTTAACTCTCTAGCCTAACGCTGAGCTAAAATTTTGGTAACACGCATTAAAATACCGTTTGCATCTATCGATGACCTTGTGCTATCCCTCTGATAGAGAATAGAGTCAAAAGAAGTACTTAGAGGTTCATAGAAGTATGGACACACGACAAGGAGTCAAAAATAGAATTTCCTAAGCATGCCCCATAGCCTCCTGAAGATAGGATACAGACGTCTTCGTACTAATCCGCAGGACTCTACTAAACACTTAGCTCCTGTACCAACAACACCGATAAACCTAGGCACTGATACCAATTTTTCCCGACCCAATTTCTCAGGTCATGATGACACCTACTATAACCCACTAATAGGTAAGCGAACCCGTAGTCCGAAACAGCTAGTAGCGGACTACCAATATAAATAAAGGAAACTACAGAATAAATATAATAATAAGGCTAATATAATCCCAAAACCTGGTGGAGCCAGTACAAGAGCTTCTAATACAACAGGAGTACAAGAGAAATACAGGAAAAAAGTATCTATACAAGCCATCTCTGACACAATATAGAGAACAATCTAGCAATAAGAGGGAGAGTAGGGATACTCCAAAACTTTGGGAGCTCACCCCAAATCTCTGATCCATAACTGCTTTGTATGATACACACATCAACGATGATAACTCGTACTATAACCTGCAGGCTATAGAAGTATAGTATGAGTACCAAACATGTGGTACTCAGTAGGCATCGACCAACTAAGCTCCAAAAATAATGCAAGCATAAATAACATGAAGGCATGAAAGTGACTATAAACAACTATCCAAGGAACTAAGCATAATGATGCTAATGGAGCAATAAGGATAACTATCCTATCCTGACAGTAATCCGGGACTAAAGTGCAATACCGTATATCACTGGCCAAAATACAAATGAAGAGTGAAGGAAGGATATATAATAGTAGTACAAGGCTAAAGAATACATATATGATATGAATAGGCAAAGAAAAGAGGGATATACGGTAACACCATTTATATTTATATATACACATATAGGACTAGCTCAGTGGTAACAACCTGAGGGAATCACCCTAACATCTCAAGGCCCATAATCAAGTAGGGAAGTTAACTCTAGCATAACTAGGATCCCTAACCAGGCATGACTAAATATGAGATAACCAAACCATAATATAACTCACTACAAGAGTAAGGAATCAGAAACGACATTCAACTCGGGTACCAATCCACAACCAACCTATCACAAACTAACCATAATAACCAATAATAAAGTAACCGGCTAGTCCAGGTAAACAAGTATCTAACCAAACCCTCATAAGCCCGAAAAGTTCACGAAAATACTCAACAAACAACAACCATAACCTGTACCTATACAGACCCCCATAAGATCGATAGATACAGACGCCAAAAACCTAGATGAATGCAACATAAACTGAAATGCCATAACCATATCGGGGACATAAGACTCGAACCGGTTTTGCAATCTCAAACCATATTGTACCAAGTGTATAGACCTCCTCCAGCTCACTTAGCTAGCAAAGGTAGGACCTACGGCAACCAAGCTTTTTCGACTCAATGGCTCTCGAATGAAGGGCCCCTCTAGGGGATTCAGAAAATCCATATACACTGCCTGGTCCCAATCCAGGACTTCCAATAACCATCATAATCCATCTACTTCATCCAGCACCGAAGATATATAGATATAATCAGTGCATAGACTCGAACCGCGACTAAAAGGATGTAAATCCATAAATCCATTACCCGAGATCATGCTCAGGACTAAATCATATACAAAGGGTCGAAATATCCCTCGATCGAAGTAAATAGTAGTGGTAAAATGAGTGGATAAATAATGGACCGAATTCATCCTCGGTCGAAGTTCTAAAACATCATTTTTAGTTCTAAAAGCTCATAATCCTATAAATAAAGTGGTACGATTCCCGTTATAAAAAAACCCTTTTTAAAGTGAAAAGTGGGAATAAATCCCCTTTTTTGGAAACAGTAGTAAAATCAAGGTTTTGGTCTAAATCGTACCATTAAATGAGCATGAATGCACCAGATAGTATGCATGCCATCACTAGTATCCAAACAATATAACCATAAGCGCTTAAGCATCTATAAATTATAATCATACCCTTTTTAAGGGTAGAATACTCACCTAGAGTCCAACTAGTCTCATAATCACAGTCTCGGGTCCAATAACATATACCTAATATAGCAAGGTCTTATAAATAGGGAAACCACAATAATCAAGGGCATAAAGCCACCACAAGGATCTAATAGGGGAAAAACCTCCTGAATCGCTAAGTCAAATGGTAAGTCTCATACCAAAGGATCCTTAATCATCAACTATGGTTAACATGCTTACATTCAAGGTAACAGGACTCTATGGACATAACAAGTATTTATACTAGGGTTTCGGTCATATCTCTACCCCAAATTCCATATAATTTGGCTAAGTCATGCTACACTTTCCAACCTCACATTCTATAATCCCTTCTTAGTATGCAATCTATACTATAAACAATCTCATAGAAAAAAGTAGACCGAAGCCTACCTCGATGCCGAACCACAATTCTTGAAATGTCCACAAATCGCTTGACCTTGCTCCACGACCCCGAATCGATATCACACTATCAAAATAGTAACCTATACGTCATTACGAGTAAAACAATACCCATATTGTAATATAAAATTCTGGGCCCAAAATTGGGTTAATAATGGGCCCGTGGGGCACGCTAACAGAATCCCAAAATTGAATCCATCATGAGGTCCCTCGAATGATAAGGAATGCGTGCTCAAAAGTTGAGCACAAATAGAGCGTAAATTTGGGCTCAAATCAGTCCCCAAAGATTAGGATTTCAAAGACCTAATTTCTAAGAATTTACAATGAAATGGGATGGAATTCAACGGGTAAAATGATGAATAATGACCAAGGAGTGATGAGCTAACTTACCTTAGCTTCAATGGATGTTTTTACCCATTTTCCCATGTCTCATGCTCTCAAAAATTAAGGAAAAGAGTTGAGAAATAAGGGAGAAAACGGGTGAAGAAATGGATTTATCAGCCCTCACGTACCGCTAAAGCGGACACCTGGCCTCTTAAGAGACTACCGCTAAAGAAGACTATGACCGCTTAAGCGGTCACCAATAAAAAGGTTGAGGCCGCTAAAGCAGTATCCTGTCACTTAAGCGTACAAGGGAGCGCTTAAGCGATCCTCACAGAAATGGCCAAGGTTGCTAAAGCGGCTACCGTTAAAGCAGGTCCTAGACTGCTTTAGTGGTCACACCAGATATCAACTATCAGATTTTAGCTAAGTCCAAAATGGACTCCGATCAAGTACTCGGGATTCATTCGAAACCCCGTACGCTGAAACGAACTATGCTACCATACCAAATTAGAAATTTTGGACTCAACGAAACCATTAAAATTTCCATCCGAGGTCATTTCAATTAAATGTGGGGTCCACACCTATAGTTCCATTTTTCACCAAATCATCCAATAGCCCAAAACAAGTACGGAAGCCTCGAGATTCAGATTAAGGGTCCCCCTATCCTAAAATCAATGTTTCAAAGCTGATGATGCTGTCAGAATTTCCATTTGAGATCCTCTACTAGGATTTTTGGTCCGAGACCAAATGCTAAACAACGAAAGCTCCAATACAGAAAACTGAGTCTAAAGCCCAATTGAACTGTTCGATAACCGAACCGACAGTTTTGACAAGTCATAAATGACCTATAGCCGCTATGGGAAGGCTCAAAATGCTGGAGTGCATAGAGATCGAGAAAATGACCTGGAGGGTCATTATAATGCCCTTTGGACTAAAGAATGCTCCTTCTGAATTCCAGAAAATTATGAATGATATTTTCATTCTTTACAGCAATTTTATAATTATGTATATCGATGATTTACTGGTGTATTCAAAATCAATTGAAACACATTTTAAATATTTGAATTTATTTTATCATTATCCAAAATAGTTTGGTTATATCCAATCGGGCTCAAGCGTGGCTGAGAAGATTAAAAGATAAAAAAGAAAAGTCAAGCCACATGTGGCCGACAAAGAAAACTTTAGCCATTTGGCCCTACAAATAAAATGGTAACCATGTGGCACCCATAACTTTATAAAAGTTGTTTGTGTCTTTACCCCACTAATTTCATTGATGGGGCCTTCTTTTAGACTTTTTATTTTCCTCTGTTGGATTTTGTGGAGGTGCAAGATTTTTTTGTCTTTTCCTTGAATTGTTGGAGAAGTAGGTACAGATTGTCTAAATCAATCTCCCCTGTGCTATGATCACTTTGTACCTCTCCTGCCAGCTTATCTCCTTCATCAATATAACTGATAGAAGCGATAGAAATATCATCTAGTATCTCTATGTCTAGATTCTTCATAAGATCTCTCTTGAACTCCTCCATATATGAGGCTAGAATTTCTGATTTTGACATAATCTCCTTCTTTATTTGAAGTTTTCTGGAGATAGGCTTGAAAGGACTAGCATCATCTTGTTTTGCTGTTGCATCCTGTATCGTATTATAATTCATAACAGTTGTATTAATACTATCGAGGGTGTGTTTTTCATGAATTTTCCCCTCGTTGTCCCTTTGAGTCATGTTATTTTAGAACTTTGTATAAAAGTTCTTTCTAAACAAGGGAACTCCGCTATGGTATCAACTTCCACGGACCATTTCATTATCCATGGTATAGAGAATTCAATGAAAAAATACATGGTTGACATTCCTTCAAAGAAAATATTTTCTTTCTGTAACTCCATTAATTTTGGAGAAATATCAACCCACTGAGTATAAAGATCCTTATAAGAATCTGGTAAAATATTAATTGTTGGACCATATAATGTCCACCATTTACAAAACCACACAGGAATAGTTTGTGTAAAACCTTGGCTAAAAATTTTTATAAACCAAGAGTGTTTTCTGTGATCGTTTTCATATAAAAAAGTTTTATTAAAACTATCCAGATAGTCCCAATAATTATAATTAACTGAGACATTATTATCAGGATGGGTTTAAATACTTTTTCTGGAGCCAAAATCGTTTTGATAATAATATTGAAAAATTATATACCGTTCTACTATTAGTAGAGTAAAAGTGCTGAAGTTCAACTGATTCAGTTTATGAGAGTATTATCTCATAATGTCTCCTGTATTTATAAGTAGGAGCAGCATATAATGTTGTATTGAAATACCTGGTCATCAATTTTCAGGGATCATTTTTCCATTTAAGATCTGATTGTTCAAGAAGTATAACTTCTCTTTTTTCTTTCAGTTCATATACCTCAGTGTTTTCATTACTGTCATCTGTCAGTACTGAGGAGTAAGATGGAGGCACATTATGCTTCTTTTTGGATTTCATAAAATTCATAAATTCCTTGTACATAGGATGATCTTTATTAAGATTAGATGTTCCTGCAATATTCGAAGCTATTAGCTTCTGATTCCTTATCTGAGCGAGGATATTACCTCTGCCTCTTCCTTGTCCACGTCTCTTTCCTCTATTAGAGGTAGGTGAATAGGTTAGTTTGACCCCTGGTATCATCCTGAAACAAGTAAATAAGAGTTATTAACTCAAATGTTCTCTTGTAAGAAAATTAGGAAGACTATTAGTCGATCCTTTCAAATATTGTATCTCAAAATCAAATGGGGTCAATATCTCCTGCCCCCTTGCAAACATTTGTTTGGAAACATCATGTTTAATATCATTGTTAAAGATAAATTTTGTTGCTTGGTAATCAGTCCTTATAAAGAACTTTTGATTATATAAATCACCTTGAAATTTAATAACACTTTTTACTATAGCCAGGATTTCCTTAGCCACAGTCGCATAATTGTTTTGACTATTAGTCCATTTTCAGAATAAAATTGAACAAGATATTCTTGTTTCTTATGTTCTGGGGGATGCTGTATTAAGATCCCTACATAGCCAATATCTGAAGCATCAGACTGTACTATCTTAGTCCAGTTCGGATTAGCTAAAGTAAGGCATGGTAAGTTATTAACTTTTGCCTTAATATTTTTGACCGCTTGAGTATGATAATCGGTCTAGGCTACAGGATTTTTCTTTAGCTTTTCATATAAAAGAGCAGTATCTTTTACCAAATCTTTGATAAAAGGAAAAATATAATTTAAAATTCCTAAAAATCTTTGGAGTTGAGTTTTATCAGTAATAACATCAAGAAATGTTGAAGCAAACTCAGTACTCCTGTCAATAGGAATGATTTTTCCTTTTTCTATAAGATGTCCTAAAAATCAGACTTTCGTTTGAAATAAAAACATTTTTGGTTTAGATATGACCAAACTATTTTGGATAATGATTTTTTAAAATAAATCCAAATGTTTAAAATGTGTTTCAAGTGTTTTTAAAAACACCAGTATATCATCGATATACACAATTATAAAATTACTGTAAGGAATGAAAATATCATCCATAATTTTTTGGAATTCAGAAGGAGCATTCTTTAGTCCAAAGGGCATAACATTCCATTCGAATTTCCCCACTAGCACATTGAAAGCAGTTTTATATTTGTCCTTCTCCTCAATCTGAATTTGCCAATAACCAGATTTTAAATCAAATTTGAAAAATATAATTCTCCTCAATCTGAATTTGCCAATAACCAGATTTTAAATCAAATTTGAAAAGTATAATAGAATCATAAAGTCTATCCAATAAATCCTTTTTATTCTGGATTGGATAGCGAATCCATTTTAAAATCTTATTAAGGGGCTTGTAGTTAATTACAAGTTTGGTAATTTTCTGTTCTTGTTCTGCATGTTTGTAAACATAAAAAGCAGTACAAGACCACGGAGATTTCGAAGGTCTTATTAAACCTTTGTTTAAAAGAGAATGAATTTCATTTTTTCACTATTTCATATATTCTGAATTCATTTGGCAAGGTCTTGCCTTAGTAGGGATATTATCCTCTACAAAATCTTCCTTATATGGTAGATTTACCACATATTTCTTTCTTTCCCAAAAAATATTTGGATGATCTCCACATATTTGTAGAGTAAACTGATTTTGTAAGAAATCTTTTTTTCCCCTTAATTTAGGAGTTGGCAAAGTATTTTCAATAGATAAACAATTTATTTCATTTTTAGTGAAATCAACCTGTTTAATTTTTGACAAGATTCTGTCCTTTATTTGATTCAAAAATTTATCAAAAGGTTGAGTTATAAACTCCAACCATATTTTCTTATTATCATATGTTCCCGTAATACCAGTTGTATCCCATCTAGTAATAGGGAAAATATGCATGAAAAATGGTATGCCTAAGATAATTTCATCTGAAATATCTTTCACCAAAACAAAGGTCTCAGGCATACAAATATATGCTTTAGGCATTTTGAAATTAATTTTCATTTTACTTTCGCTAGCATTACGGAGAATATGAGTTGTTTTATGAAAATATCTAGAAGGTATTAATCTCTCCTTTATACAATTCAAATCTGCTCCGCTATCAACTAGGGCAGTAAATTCTTTTTTGAAATTGTAATCAATTAAAAGAGTAATTTTTGTATAAAACTTTTGCGAAGTGATCAACTCCAAGACTTGAAGAAATTCATCTTTATTTTTTATCCTTTAAGGATCCCCAAAACAATTTCTTTGTTTTTGAGGTTTTAACTTCATCAATGAAGTCTTCCAGCTGATTTTGGAAATTTACATTCAGATCTTGACTTTTGTCTCCATCTATATGAGGCATTTCTAGATTCAAAATCCTTTGATCCATAACTTTATTATTCTGTTTGAGCTATTCAATCTCTTCTTTGAGGTTATGAACTTCTTTAGTTAAATCCTAAAGAGTAGTCGGAGTATATTCCGCCTGATGTCTATCCCTTAACATCTTTTTAACTTCCATCATAGAATAGGTTCCTCCTCGGATATCCTGGGTCCGAGTTCTTTATCTGGACCTTCCATTTTATCTATGATTTATGACCTTATTTCAGGATCCTTGATGACTTTCAAGAGTTCTATCAATTTGTCATCCTTGAGAACCTTAATATTAAGATCCTTAAACTGAGAATAAATCCCATAGAATTCATCAGTTTCCTTATATTCACAAGGTTGGCCTGATTGGCATGGAAGACAATCTTCTTCTGAAGAGGATGGGATATAATCCTTATCTTGAAGAACTTTGAGTTCTCTTAGAGCTCTCAGCTCCTCATCTGTAGAAGAATCATCAAATTCACTTTGTTCCGGACTATTTTTTGGAGAGGAATTCAAAAGGATTTTACATAAGGAATCCTTCATTTTATCATTAATATCAAGGAGATTTATCTTCTCCTTCATTTTAAAGTCCTTTGCATAATGCCCAACTCTACCACATCTATAGTATGCATAAGGTTTATCAAAAGCTTTCACCATTTCTTTCCTTCTATTAAAGGCTTTCTTTTTTTAGCCCTTTTTTCATGACGTTTATAATATTTATCTGGATTGAACTCTCTTTTTGAGGAATGCTTTCTCCTTTTAGAGTCTTTTGATTTCTTGTGGGTCCCTTTTGGAATATCCATTCCAAATTGTTCACAAAAATCTCCCATTTGATGTCTTTCTGTAAGGCTTTGCCTTTTAATCTGCTGATTCAGCTTGATCTCATTGCGTAAGGATAAACCTTCTTGAGTGCAGATATTGATAAAATTTCCATATGAGAAATTATCATATTTAATATTATTTGCCACGGCCCTCAAAGCTTTTCTAACTCTTTCAGCAAAGAGAACTAGTAATCCATCTATGAATTTGGACTTTAAATGGGAGCTATTACACTCAGGCAATTCCATTACTCTTGATTGAAAGGTGTCTTTATACCACCTAAAAGATGAGAGTGTTTTACATCTCAAATTTTTCAGAAGGGTTCTAATAGTTTCACTATCATTTGACCATCTTCCTGAAAAGTGTTCTATGATATTAACAATGAGGGTATAAACCACATTTTTGGATATTTCTCCATTCTCATTCTTTATACTTGTGAGGACGATACCTCTTTGTTCCCTCATGAGATAATTATCACACCTTTCTTTTAACTGGCCAGTGAAACCCGCTATAATCATTTCTATAATGCTTTTATTTATATTATGTCACTGCTTACAGATAGTACTGTACATCATCATTCTATGAACCAGTGTATAGATTTGTCTCTCAGTGAAACCATCTATATTCCATTCATAGATATGCTTCCCATTATAACTATTAGTTATAACATACTCTTGTTCTTCTATTAGAACATCCTGTAGGGTAGGCCTAGGATAATAATACTGTCTTTGGACACGTTTGTGAGCAAACCTTTCGAACATTTTATTAACTCTATTCGAAATCTCTTCCCTATGAGGGTCAAGATCCTGGGTAAAATGAGTAAGCTTTAAATCTTTAAACGTAGCTTCTATGACCTTTTATAATTCAGAGATATTTTTTAATTTAAAATCCTTCACATTTGGGGAGGTTGGATACTAGGCGAAGCCTTAATGACTTCGGGGTCCTTTTCTCGGCTGAATTTAATATCCATGAGGGTTTTCTGAACCCTATCAATCTTCTCATGAAGAGAGATAATGTGTTCTCCTAACACACTCATTAAATATTCGCATAATTCTGTTGTTTAAGCATAATATTAACATGCTTAGCCATAATTGCAGCAGTATCATCTTCAAATAATTTTGAAAAAGCTGAAAAATAGACAGTTTTGTCATTTTTCTTTATTTGAAAAGATTGTTGAGGAGGAAGTACGGATCTTGTGGTTTCAATGCTACTAAGTCTATACTCATTCTCCAACACTGAAATGTATTTGTCCACATATTTGGCCATAAACCAAGGGACAAATGCAATGACTTTATTAAAGTTTAAAAGATCTTTGTAAAAATCATTTTGAAAATAATTTCTCTTATGAGTATCAAAATTATCGAAAAACTAATTTCTAAAGTGTTCCCATCTGGGTATTTTAAATTCTTCAGAAATCTTTTTTCTTGCCGGTGACCCCAGGCTGAAATCAATTTTCGTACTAGTCATTTAAAACAGTTGGAAAATTCATTTCAAAGGTTGTAGGATCCTCTTCGTTGACTGGAACAACAATATTTTTTTTTCCAATCAAAATATTATTTACCTGTTTTCTTCTCTAATCTGAGAAGTTGATGCTCTTGACAGGTAATCAACAATATAATCGACAAGAGATATATATGAAGGAATAGATCTAGTTAATGAATTAGATCTATTTATTCTATTCAACAATCTGATATTATCAGTATCAAAAGTCGGGTCTGTAAATCTAATTTTTACAGTACCATCCGGAGCCTGTTCAACTTCAGTGATTTCACTATTAGAACTAGCTCTTGGAGGAGCAACTTCCTCAATGACCCATTCTTTCGGGAAATCAATTTCATCCCATTTAATAGGTCTTCGGGTGGTAACTTTAGATTTACCAAAATTGGTTTCTATTAAAATTGTTTCATTTTTAAAATCCATAATTTTGCACATAGGATTTAAGGTGTATAAAGGCTTATAATAAATTTTATAATAGATACACATAACTTCAGTGCCTGGTGCATAATCATAACCATGTAATTTAATGCTCAACATTAAAGTATTTAATGAGTTATCATCACTTAAAGAAATTTGCAAATTAGTATATGTATTAAAATATACTAGCCCATAGGCCAAACTGGTTTGAATTGTCCCTATGAGGGATTTCCTCCAGTTTTAATTTCTGCCATCCCTTAAAGCAGCTATAAAGCTTTCAGGTAAACCTCTTAACAAGAGTGGCTTAAAGGCAACTTGGATCAAGCCAATATGCATGAATCTATGAGTATCTCTATAAGGAGCCAGATCACTATCAGATAATAATTTAAAAGTAGCATTATCGCTATCGACTATCAAAGTCTCCTATGTGGTCTTGACTATCTGTTTTAGACCAAGTTTTTCAAAAGTACCCATCTAGTATATAACCCTGGGTTGGATCTTAGGGATACTCCATCTATTAAGGAGATTCAGATGTTGAGGCATATCATATTCCTCTTTTCTACTATTTTTCACAGTAGATCTTCTCTTGATGATATGATTCATCTATTAGAGAAGTGTTAGACTAGACTTACCTGTAACTGCTATACAATTTAAATCTTCTCCGCTATTAACTAGAGTAGTAAATTCTTTTTCAAAATTATTTGAAGATGATACTGCAGCTATTACGGCTAAGCATGTTAATATTATGCTTAAATAGCAGAATTATGCGAATATTTATATAAGTGTATTAGGAGAACACATTATCTCTCTTCATGAGAAGATTGATAGGGTTAAAAAACCCTCATGGATATTAAAGTCAACCGGGAAAAGGATCCCGAAGTCATTAAGGCTTCGCCTAGTATCCAACCTCCCCAAAATGTGAAGGATTTTAAATTAAAAAATATCTCTGAATTAGAAAAGGTCATAGAAGCTACGTTTAAAGATTTAAAGCTTACTCCTTTGACCCAGGATCTTGACCATCATAGGGAAGAGACTTCGAATAGAGTTAAAAAAATGTTTGAAAAGTTTGCTCACAAACCTGTTGTCACGACCCAAAATAGGATCATGACCGGCGCTAAGGAGGTTAGAACTCCAAAGCAAGCCTCGTCAGAATTCTCCAGAAAATCGGACAGAGTTTCCTGTTTTTAGGCCTATCAGAAATTTCCCTGTCTCAATCAACAACACCACAACCAACTTCACCAATATCATCAACAACCCATTCACCACAAAATAACAATACGAAATCCCTCTCCAAAACATGAGAAAAAGTCAAATACTCCACAAGTACATAATAATAAAAGAATACTCAAAATCAAATGAAGTGACAATGGAGCGACTCTAAGAGTTTCAAAGAAAGACCATAACAAATAAATAAACTTGCTGCCCTCAAGAACAAGTGCGGGGCTCACCAGGAATATGCCAACTCAAATGCTCTAGCTAACGAAATCCTCACCGTCACCTACGTTCTCTGAAAAAAATTAGCGAGGAGTGAGACGCTAGCTCAGTGAGTAATAACACTTAACCACAACCGTTTTACTAGGGACAAGTCATAAAACATGCTAGTATGATAATCAGAAAATATCATGAAATGATGCTCTTTCAAAAAAATGATAACCATCATACAAGAAATCAATTTAACAATTTAGTAATAACCAATAAATTACTATTATATCAAGTTTTATCCTTGGGGAGGTTTCCAAGAATGAATCATGTAATCAGTGTGGCATTCTACTTCAATAATTAGCCAATAACAGTGAACCTCTCGTAAAGGAGTCAAATATCTTATCAATAGGTCCCTACTCGAGGGAAATCAGAAACAGTATGCTAGTTCTACCTTCACACTAGCGGGGGCTGTAACAGTAATCAGTAAATATAAGGTGCACCAGGTCTAATGAAACCACCGTTAGCTACGGGATTCAAATCAAGGTCTACTCCCATTTATATTTTCTTTGTAAACAGCAGGTACTTATACGAAAGCATTTTCAAAATAGTACATTGCATTTAAGTTCATATCAAATCATATTTCATATAAACTTGAATAAAACACATGTCAAAATACTTATTTCTCAAGTAAGTGAAGAACCATTCACAATAGTAGTAATTCTATCTCAAATAACAATAATTATGTCTTATAACAGTGAGAATATCTCAAATAACCACTTCAATATCATCTCAAGTAAAAGACTTGCCCCACATGCAATTTCAAAGCATTCGGTAACTCTTGTTTTCATCAAAATCATGTATAAACTATGCAAGTTAAGAAACACAAATTATGGTAAGATTACTACTCACAGTACACTTGTCAGAATACCAAATTTGTCGCCTTAAGCAATCCGTACTTCCTTCGATTAATCTATAATCACATCATATCAATTTTGCGTTAAATTCTTTATTCAGACTAACTTATACGTGAATTAATTACCCAGCTCTCAAAGTCCACTTTTGACTCTTGATTAATCGAAATATCTTTATCCATGATATGAGCAATCCAACTAGTTCACTGTCTATCAATTTTGATCTAGTCTTATAATTTTCATCTAGTTCTTCACCAAAATGCAAAACCAAACCAGTGATCAACCACCCCAACATGATCCTATCACTCAGTACAATAGTATTCTTGTTCTTTTTTTTATTGGTCAATTACTTACAAGCCCTTGTTTAATGTAGGGTATTACATTCTCCCCACCTTAAGAAATTTGGTCCCCGAATTTCAAAATAAGTGTGTACCTGAAGACTGAAACAAATGAGGATACTTGACTAGAATGTCATTTTCTGTCTCCCAAGTAGCTTCTTCTTTGGTATGATTTATCCATAAGACTTTCACGGATGCAATCTTCTTTGACCGTAACCTTCTTACTTGCCTGTCAATACTAGCTACTGGTTCCTCCCCATAGCTTAAATTCTCATCAAGCTGCAAAGTCGGTGCTTCGAGTATACGAGAAGAATCAGATATACATTTTCTTAGCGTAGAGACATGGAATACTGGATGGATGAAAGTCATCTCATGAGGAAGTGCCAAACGATACACCACTCCTCCTATACGATCAAGTATCTCATAAGGTCCTATATATCTCGGGCTCAATTTACCTCTTTTCCCGAATCACATCACACCTTTCATAGGAGAGACTAATAGGAAGACCTTGTCCCCAACAGTGAAAACTAAATATCTTCTCCTCTTGTCTGCATAAGACTTCTGTCTGCCTTGAGCTGTGAGCAACCTGTCTAATCAATTGGACCTTGTCCGTAGCTTCCTGTACTAAGTCTGGTCCTAAAACCTTAGCTTCTCCAGCTTCAAACCAGCCGATAGGAGAATGACATCGCCTACCATACAGGGCTTCATATGGAGCCATCTGAATGCTTGACTGAAAACTGTTATTTTAAGCGAATTCAGCTAAGGGTAGGTAAGTATCCCAACTACCTCTGAAATCAAAGATGCAAGCTCTCAACATATCCTCCAAAATTTGTATAGTATGCTCAGACTGCCCGTCTATCTGCGGATGAAATGTAGTACTAAGATCTACACGGGTACCCAATGATTCTTGGAAAGATCTCCAAAAGCGTGAAGTGAATTGTGATCCTCTATCAGAAATTATGGACAATGGAACTCCATGAAGTCGGACAATTTCGTCCATAAATAACTGAGCATATTTCACTCCACTATACGTAGTCTTTACTGGCAAGAAGTGTGCTGATTTTAGTAAGTCGGTCTACAATTACCCATATAGAGTCATAACCTCTTACGGTTTGTGGTAGCCCGACTACAAAATCCATGGTAACTCTTTCCCATTTCCAATCTGGAATCCTGCTCTCTTGCAGTAAACCTGCGGGACGCTGATGCTCCGTTTTAACCTACTGACAAGTCAAACAACTAGAGACAAAGTTAGCAACATCTTTCTTCATACCTTCCCACCAATACAATTGCTTCAGGTCATGATATATCTTAGTGGAACCAGGGTGTATGGTATATCTGGAGTTGTGAGCTTCCTCAAGAATGGCTCGTCTCAACCCCTCTGCATCTGGTACACATAATCGGTTACCCAATCAAAGAATACCATCACAATCAACACCCATTGTCTTACTCTGACCAGCTAAGACCTCATCTCGATATTTACACAACTGGACATCCTCATATTGAGTGGCCTTGATGCGCTCTACCAAAGAAAATTTGGCTTGCACATAATTCAACAATGCCCCTGAATTTCCCACACAAAATCTGACGCCTGAGCCTTCAAGTTTTTGTATATCCTTCACCAATTGTCTCTTTCCAAGAGCTATATGTGCCAAACCACCCATAGATTTTCTTCTTAAAGCATCAGCCACAACATTGGCTTTTCTAGGATGATACAAAATAACACAATCATAATCCTTGAGTAGTTCCATCCACCGACGCTGTCGAAGATTTAGATCTCTTTGCTGGAAAATGTACTTTAAACTCTTATGATCAGTATAAATCTCGCAAGTTTCGGCATATAAGTAATGCCTCCAAATTTTAAGAGCAAAAACCACTGCGGCTATCTCCAAATCATGTGTAGGATAGTTATGCTCATGCTTCTTCAACTGTCTCAAAGCATAGGCTATAACATGATTATTTTGCATGAGAACACATCCTAAGCCCACCCTCGAAGCATCACAAAATACCTTGAATCCTCTAGAACCTGATGGTAAGGCTAATACTGGTGCAGTAGTTAAACATGTTTTGAGTTTTTGAAAGCTCTTCTCACAATATTCCGTCCACTGGAACTTCACATTTTTCTATGTCAACTTGGTCAATGGAGCTACTATTTTAGAGAAATCCTGCACAAAATGCCTGTAGTAATTAGCCAAATCCACAAAGCTACGGATCTCTGTAGGCGAAGTAGGTCTAGGCCATTTCTTCACCGCTTCTGTCTTCTTAGAGTCTACTATAATTCCATCTTTGGAAACAACATGCCCCAGAAATGCTACTGAGTCTAGCCAAAATTCACACTTTGAGAACTTAGCATAAAGCTTATTTTCTCGCAACTCTGCAACACAATCATCAGATGATTCTCATGTTCTTCCTGGCTACGAGAATATATCAGAATATCATTAATAAATACTATCACAAATTTGTCCAAGAATGGCCTGAACACCCTATTCATCAAGTCCATGAATGCAGCTGGAGTATTAGTTAACCCGAAAGGCATCACAAGGAACTCATAATGCCCGTATCGAGTTCTGAATGTTGTCTTGTAAACATATTCCTCCCTGATTCTAAGCTGATGATAACCAGACCAAAGATCAATCTTTGAAAAGTGGACAGCCCCTTGTAGTTGATCAAACATGTCCTCTATACGAGGCAACAGATACTTATTGCGTATCATTACCTTGTTCAGCTGCCTGTAGTCAATACACATTCTTAGAGACCCATCTTTCTTCTTTACGAAAAAAACCGGTGCACCCCATGGTGATACACTCGGTCTGATGAAACTCTTATTTAGCAAGTCCTACAATTGCTGTTTTAGCTCTTTCAACTCCGCTGGTGCCATACGATATGGGGGTTTAGATATTGGCATAGTGTCAGGTGCCAAATCAATACAGAAGTCTATCTCTCGTACTGGAGGTAATCCTGGCAAATTCTCAGGAAATACATTAGAAAATTCCCTCACCACATGTAGATTCCCCAAACTAAGTGTTCCTTCTCTAACATCACTTATCATAGCTAAGAGACCCATACAACCTTTCTTCAAAAATCGTCGAGCCTTCATAAAGGATATAACTTTACCAACCTCTGGGACTTGAACCCCTTTTAAAACAAAACTAAGTTTGTTGGGTATATCAAACCGAACTATTTTTGCATGACAATCTACAGTAGCATAGCAAGGAGATAACCAATCCATGCCCATCAACACATCAAAGTCAATCATATCAAGTACAATCAAGTCAGCAAGAGTATCCCTACCTTCCACTATAATCTGGCAATCACGATACACATACTCAACTAATAGAGAATCTCCCACAAGAGTAGCAACAAGGAAAGGACAATTTAACATCTCTGGCTCTCTATCAAATCTCACAGCAAAGTATGAGGACACATAAGAGTGAGTAAAACCCGAATAAATTAAAGTATATGCATCAAATGAACAGACTGAAAGAATACCTTTAACCACTGTATTCGAGGCCTGAACCTCCTGTCTGGTAAGTGCAAAGACCCCCGACTAGCCTCTACTAGCATTTTCTAGTCCCTGATTTCCAGCAACACAATCTCCATTACCCCGACCTCTGTTTCCCGTGCCTGTAGTATTACGAGTAGTCTGAGTAGGTGCAGAAAACTGACCGAAAGCCTGATTGACATTTCTCGAAGGTTGAGGGAAATCCCTAATACGATGACCCAACTGACCACACCAAAAACACTCTCCAGTCAAAACATGACACTGGACCACATGTGATTTGCCACAAGTCTGGAAGGATGGAGCAGTGGCATATATCTGCCCAGAGCTGCGATTTCCATGAGATACTGAAGATCCTTGAGTACCCTATCTAGGAGGTGGCTTATATGCAGTCTGTGAAACTGAATCTATCCCTTCTTGATGGCCCTGTTGTTTTCCCTAATTTCCGACTCTGCTATTTGCACTAAAGTCACCGCTGAAAGATCCCCCCATTTTAGCCTTCTTACGAACATCATAAGCTACACGTTCTACACGACCCTTGTCCTCAATTCTTCTAGCAAGATCAACTGCCTCATAATAAGTCACAACTTTCATCTGTGGGGCTACTGCATTATAGAGACGAGCAACTAGCCCATTAACAAACCTCTGGACTCGAGCTGCTTCTGTGGACACCAAGTACGGAGCATATCTAGCCAGCTTGTAGAATTTGGTATTATAAGTCGACACATCCATATCTGGAGTCTGGATTAATTTCTCAAACTGATCTGCATATTTCTGCCTCTGACTATCAGGAAGAAAATTATCCATGAAGAACTTAGTGAACTCATCCCATGTCAGTGGTGTTACCCTAGCAGGCCTTCCTAGCAATAAAGTATCATACCATGTGTTAGCCATATCCTCCAATTTGTACGATACAAGCTCCACATCCCTCTCACTAGAACATCCTAGTGCACGCAGTGCCTTGAGTGTGCCATCTAAGAAGCTTTGAGGATCGGCTGAACTATCTGAACCAGTGAACCATGGAGATTTTGACTTCAGAAACTCCTGCAAGGATACCTCTTTGTTTCCAAACTTGTAAGTCTGTGCAGGTTCCTGTAACTGTGGCTGTGCAGGTGCAGTATTATGCTGACCAACCCTCTCCTGGCTATCCATTCGATCGGCCAAACCCTCTATGACTCTTTGCATGGAAGCAAGTGCCTCAGCAGTATTACCCTCATGTGATAGTGGAGGTGGGCTAGCACTCATTTCAGGAGTGGGCTCCCTTGAAATTATTGAAGTGGTAGTGAGACTCCCTGTAGTAGCACCACAACCCCTACCTCGACCCTTGCTGTGAGCTCCGTCTCTTCCCCTAGTTGTGGAAGTTGGCTGCCTGCCAGAAGTGGCATTAGCTGTCTGAGGTGCAGCCGGCGTAGCTCTGCTATTAGTTGTTCGAGTACGAGCCATCTGATTAACAAAACAGATATGGTTAGATTCACCTAATTGGTCCTAAACGTCACACACGTAAGGAAGAATGAGAAAGAAGACAAGTGTCACGCCCCAACTCCCATCGAGGTGTGATTGGCATCCGAAGCCGTTATGGCCCGAGAGAACCAATTATTGTCCATGCACTCTCATATGTATGTCCGCGTATGCATATCATTTTATTTCATGTAATTAAATATCAATGGCGGAAGTCATGGCAATAAGTGCAATATATGAAACTTGGCCGTTAGGGCCATTACGTCAAAATGAATGTACATCTTTTACTTTCATCTTTCCACATATGTCTACAAAGCCTCTAATAGATACATGACCATGTCTATACAATGTTTACAAAATACCAAAACCTGGTATGCACGTGTGACTTTGGAAGCCTCGAAGCAACTGGAGCTCACCAAGGACCTGTATGTGATCCGCAACCTACTGACGAGGTCTACTAATACCTGTACCTGCACATGTAAGGTAAGTCCCCAAGAGGGGTCAGTACGAAGAATGTACTGAGTATGTAAGGCCCTAAGAAAACGACATCAATGCATCAATACATAATAACTTCAATGGAAATAATTATAAGAAAAACTCTATATGTGGAATTATGTACATTTCTCCTGTTATTGTCATTTACGCTCATTCATACATAACAACAACCGTGGAATCAATATAAGAGATATAGCAAGTGGGAATAAACTCTCATTCTGTATGTGGGGAACCATGTACCTTACGTTTATTATATTCCTTACTTACATTCGCCATCTTAATTAGTCATCCACCTTATTAGTGGGTTATTATGATCATCCACCTTTTGGTGGGCATCCACTTTGTTGTGGGTAGTCATCCACTCTTTGGTGGGCATCCACTTTGTTGTGGGTAGTCATCCACTCTTGGTGGGCATCCACTTTATTGTGGGTAGTCATCCACTCTTTGGTGGGCATCCACTTTATTGTGGGCAATCATTACATAACATTGCTTCTTTACTTTCATTACTCTTTACTCCATACTTTGAGAGATTGGTACATGTGCTTGTGAGAGATTGATTCATTCACTTGTGAGAGATTGGTATTTTTGCTTATGAGAGATTAATACAATGATAGTCATAACTTTATTTGAAGCTTTGGATCAATAATTAATGAGTGAGAAACATGTGAATAAGCATTTTTTGAAACATAGCCTTCATGCAAACATAACACTGTTGGAACCATTGGACAATGATCAATATGAACAAGATACATGAGTATAACCACTATTGAAACCTTGGAACGTAACCTCATTGGACTTTTGGAACATTACTAATGAATATGAGACGTGTATAACTCTATTGGAACTTTGGAACATAACATGATTGGAACAATGCTATTCAACTAAACAAGCTCTCTTGACCTCATTACTCTCGTTGGGATAATTCTCTTAGGATCTACAACAAATGACAACTTAAGAACGTCCATCATAATAAGAACTAAGTGGGTCATGATTTGTCTAGGCGTAAAACACATATGAATAACAATATATATCAACCTTAGTTGGAATACTATAGACCCCTTTGGAATAGTAAACTTTTGGAACCTTGTAGAAGTTTTAACATACTAGCCAATGGTCATAAGTCAACGAATGGACATGAGTCATATGATTCACCATTGACCAATGAGTAAGGGACATATGAGTAACTCTAGCCAACTATCGAATACGGAATACCTTAGAGTATTTCGAAAACGAATGAGTACCATGACAATGTGAACACCATATGTTGCAGAAGGAAATAGAAGAGTAACCTTACATACCTTTACTTCTAAGTACTAGTACACAAGTCTATATATGAACACAACAGTCCAGCTCCTTCCTTATGTTTCACTCTACAATACAAGTCCACAATGAAACTCTTGTTAACTATCATTTACCGTACAAACGTACAAAACGACAATCAACTATATGACTACCATACAACATCATGTCACCCCCTTACCATACAATCCAATTCATTTCCATATCAACAACAACATAACATTACACACATTGACCAAAAATCATACATCGATAGTATTTCACACCACACTTACCCTTACGCTTTTCTCTTTATCATTCCGTCACATTTACTCCTTTATCACAACATATGAACAACTTTCCATACTTCATACAGTCCAACACACCTCCATACAATACTTTAAAGTCATTTAAACAACATCACAAGTTGATAATTACATCCAAGAAGGGTATCGGGGCCTTCGGGGATCAAAGGGATACGAAAACATGTAAAACACAAATCTGGGCTGACCTGCGCTGCCACCTGCACCCGTAGGTCAGACACCTGCGCCTGCAGATGGCCTTTGGCAGCAGCCAGAGCCATCTGCATTGGCATCTGCGCCCGCAGATGCCTCCATCTGCGGGGGCGGATGCCCATTTTGGTCCGAAATGGTATATTTTGGGTCTTTTCATGTAATGAATGGTTCATGATCATAAACAAACTCATTTTAACAAATTTATGATCATCTCATATTCCAACAACCATCCATGGTCTCACAACACACATACAACACCCAAAACGACACTTTACGGCCAATACGCCACCAAAACCATAACCAATTTCACAATAGAAATTCCAAACATTATACATCATGACAAAACAAGTCAAGACTATAATCACATATCACATGTCACTATTGAATCCATCAAGTTTATTTCCTTTAAGATCACAAGTCCATGTTCAAGTTTTCAAGACAAAAATCATCCTCCGATTTAGCAAACACAAAGTGTTTTACACATAGTGACCTTCTCACTCTTCACCAACATGACCAACATTATATAAACCATCTTCCATGCATATCATATATTAATTCATCATAATAAACATTTACCAAGCCTTGTACAAGGATGATCTTGGCCAAGAAAATGCCTTAGGGTTCTTGAGAGTCAAATAAGAAATATTTGGAAAAATCTAGAAAAGGCATGAGAGTTCAAATGCCATAAAATGCTGATTTTTCCTCTTTATATAGGCCCTCATGTCTCCCTTATATTTTACTTAGCATTTAATGCTATGTTGATTTGGTCAATTGGACAAAATTGGAAGAATGGGTCAAAACCCCTTTTTGGGCCATGTCTTTCTCATATATTTGGGCCTCATTTAGGGACCAATTGTACAAGACTTTAAATGCCCACAATTAAATACAAAATTCATCAATTCTCCCATGTTCTCGTATTTTCATAAGTGTTACGGTTGTTAGCTAGACTTAGAAACGTACGGGGTGTTACATTCTTCCCCCCTTAGGAACATTCGTCCTCGAATGTTAACGACGTCGTCTTATGTGTAAGCAAATGTATTTCTATACGTATGCTCATATAGGTACATACTTAGTCTCTCTCCACTTTTGCACTTTTGTACCTTTCCCTTTCGTTTGGAGCAACTATAAGTACCTTGGTCTCATCACTTTGTTTCTATCTTCTCATCATTTATTGACTAACCCCCTGCACTTGTCGGTCTAGAATAGTCATAGGCATCTCTTCTTCGTGGGATCCTCCATAACTTGTACATTTTCAATAAGCGCAATGGATCTCGGCTCATGACTGGTGTTAACTTGTAGCTACTATCGTACCACCTAAATCTTCTCTCTATAACTTAGTGAACAAAATCGAGCCCCAAGTAAGACAGTTCCACTTACACTAAATCAATTGATGCTTTAAACTTTCTTCTATATAAACCCTTGTAAGACACTATGGTGATACTTGACTAATACCATTATTACAAGTACATTCCAAAAAAGGTAGATGGTCACCCCAACTACCTTTGTAATACAACGTATAAGCTGGTAACATAATTTCAAGTGTTTGGATGATACGTTTTGCTTGTCCACCTATTTAGGGATGAAAAACTATACCCAACTTCACTTGTATACCCAAATGTTCTATATTTCTAACTGTTACCTCATATAGTTGCCGATAATCAATACGTATTCGCAATGTGCCATTTCTCTTTTGTGTGCCTCAACACTGGTTCATCCTACAAGGACATACTAAGTCTTACCACTCACATGTATATACCTTTGGCATAACTTCCCTTAGTCAGGATAAGAACAAATTTACCTTTCCGTTCAAAGACGGTCATTTATGGAAGAAAAATAGAAATGTACTTTCTTAGCTCGGCAATCGTCGTGTCATACAAGAAGCCAACCACTTCATACCCATTACAACATTAGAAATCCGTCATTTCCATCCCCATAAGATTAATCATCATAACATGATCAAACCATCTACGATACCATTCTGATGTGCCCTTTCAACTATAACAAATTCACCGACAGGTGGAAATACTTCAATTAGCTTTTCACACTACTAGATGGAGTATCAATCCGTATATATACATCATGTAAAAATATGGTAATGTACCTGTACCTACATTAGGGGGTGCCTCCTCGTTCTGCCGATTTAAGAGAGCGTAGGTGCGATTTTGAGTTCCCCTGGAGCGAGCTGCTCCTCTAGCACCTCTACCTTGACCAGCAGGTCGTACACCAGACGACGATGCCCCAACGGTTAACCCCGTAGGTCGCTCCATACTACCCGTGTCCTCTTGTCTACACTCTCTCGTCAGATGTCCCGATATACTGCACCACAAACAAACATTCAATCCATACCAGCATTCACCTGAATGAAATTTCCAGCAGTGCTGGCACAGTTGACGAGAAAATCTTTCTATCTGTGAACCTCGACCCATAATGCTTACCCAAAAATGTGGTTTATACCCTCATTGTTAATATCATAGAACACTTTTCAGGAAGATGGTCAGATGATAGTGAAACTATTAGAACCCTTCTGAAAAATTTGAGATGTAAAACACTCTCATCTTTTAGGTGGTATAAAGACACCTTTCAATAAAGAGTAATGGAATTGCCTGAGTGTAATAGCTCCCATTTGAAGTCCAAATTCATAGATGGATTACCAGTTCTCTTTGCTGAAAGAGTTAGAAAAGCTTTGAGGGCCGTGGCAAATAATATTAAATATGATAATTTCTCATATGGAAATTTTATCAATATCTGCACTCAAGAAGGTTTATCCTTATGCAATGAGATCAAGCTGAATCAGCAGATTAAAAGGCAAAGCCTTACAGAAAGACATCAAATGGGAGATTTTTGTGAATAATTTGGAATGGATATTCCAAAAGGGACCCACAAGAAATCAAAAGACTCTAAAAGGAGGAAGCATTCCTCAAAAAGAGAGCTCAATCCTGATAAATATTATAAACGTCATGAAAAAAGGGCTAAAAAAAAAGAAGGCCTTTAATAGAAGGAAAAAAATGGTGAAAGCTTTTGATAAACCTAATGCATGCTACAGATGTGGTAGAGTTGGGCATTATGCAAAGGACTTTAAAATGAAGGAGAAGATAAATCTCCTTGATATTAATGATAAAATGAAGGATTCCTTATGTAAAATCCTTTTGAATTCCTCTCCAAAAAATAGTCTGAAATAGAGTGAATTTGATGATTCTTCTACAGATGAGGAGCTGAGAGCTCTAAGAGAACTCAAAGTTCTTCAAGATAAGGATTATATCCCATCTTCTTCAGAAGAAGATTGTCTTCCATGCCAATCAGGCCAACCTTGTGAAGATAAAGAAACAGATGAATTCTATGGGATTTATTCTCAGTTTAAGGATCTTAATATTAAGGTTCTCAAGGATGACATCAAACTCCTGAAAGTCATCAAGGATCCTGAAATCAGGTCACAAGTCATAGATAAAATGGAAGGTCCGAATAAAGGAACTCGTACCCAGGATATCCGAGGAGGAACCTATTGTATGGTGGAAGTCAAAAAGATGTTAAGGGATAGACACCAGGCAGAATATAATCCGACTACCCTTCAGGATTTAATTAAAGAGGTTCATAACCTCAAAGAAGAGATTGAATATCTCAAACGGAATAATAAAGTTATGGATGAAAGGATCTTGAGTCAGAAAATGTCTCACATAGATGAAGACAAAAGTCAAGATCTAAATGCAGATTTCCAGAATCAGTTAGAAGATTTAATTGATGAAGTTGAAACCTCGAAAACAAAGGAATTATTTTTTGGATCCTTAAAGAATAAGGTTAAGGAAGAATTTCTTCAAGTTTTGGAGTTAATAACTTCTCAAAAACTTTATACAAAAATTACTCTTTTAATTGACTATAATTTCAAAAAAGAATTTACTGCCCTAGTTGATAGCGGAGCATATTTAAATTGTATAAAGGAAGGACTTATACCTTCCAGATATTTTCATAAAACTACTCACAGTCTCCAAAATGCTAGCGAAAGTAAAATAAAAATTAATTTTAAATTACCAAAAGCTTGGTAAAAGATATTTAAGATGTAATTATCTTAGGCGTATCGTTTTTCATGCATATTTTCCCTTTTACTAGATGGGATACAACTGGTATTACGGAAACATATGATAATAAGAAAATATAGTTGGAGTTTATAACTCAATCTATTGATAAATTTTTGAATCAAATAAAGGACAAAATCTTGTCAAAAATTAAACAGGTTGATTTCATTAAAAATGAATAAATTGTTTATCTATTAAAAATACTTTCCAAACTCCTAAATTAAGGGGAAAAATTGATTTCATACAAAATCAATTTACTCTACAAATATGTGGAGATCATCCAAATATTTTTTGGGAAAGAAAGAAACATGTGGTAAATCTACCATATGAGGAAGATTTTGCAGAGTATAATATCCCTACTAAGGCAAGACATTACCAAATGAATTAAGAATATTTGCAATTGTGCAAAATGAAATTCAAACTCTTTTGAATAAAGGTTTACTAAGACCTTCAAAATCCCCTTGGTCTTGTACTGCTTTTTATGTTAACAAGCATGCAAAACAAGAACGAGGAGTTCCTAGACTTGTGATTAATTTCAAGCCCCTTAATAAGGTTTTAAAATAGATTCACTATCCAATCCCAAATAAAAAGGATTGATTGGATAGACTTCATGATTCTATTATATCTTCAAAATTTGATTTAAAATCTGGTTATTGGAACATTCAGATTTAGGAGCAAGACAGATATAAAAATGCTTTCAATGTGCCAGTGTGGCAATTCGAATGGAATGTTATGCCCCTTGTACTAAAGAATGCTCCTTCTGAATTCCAGAAAAATGTGAATAATATTTTCATTCCTTACAGCAATTTTATAATTGTGTATATCGATGATATACTGGTGTATTAAAAAATAATTGAAATACATTTTGAACATTTGGATTTATTTAAAAAAATCATTATCCAAAATGGTTGGTCATATCTAAACCAAATATGTTTTTATTTCAAACGAAAGTCTGATTTTTAGGACATCTTATTGAAAAAGGAAAAAATCATTCCTATTAACATGAGTATTGAGTTTGCTTCAAAATTTTCTGATGTTATTACTGATAAAAATCTACTCCAAATATTTTTAGGAAGTTTGAATTATATTTCTCCTTTTATCAAAGCTTTGGTAAAAAATACTGCTATTTTATATGACAGGCTAAAGAAAAATCTTGCCGCCTGGACCGATGATCATACTCAAGCGTTCAAAAATATTAAGGCGAAAGTTGATAACTTGCCATGCCTTACTCTAGCTAATTCGAACTGGACTAAGATAGTTCAGACTGATGCTTCGGATATTGGCTATGGAGGGATCTTAATACAGCTTCCCTCAGAAGATAAGAAACAAGAATATCTTGTTCAATTTTATTCTGGTAAATGGACTAATAGTCAAAAAAATTATGCAACTGTGGCTAAGGAAATCCTGTCTATAGTAAAAAGTGTTATTAAATTTCAAGGTGATTTATATAATAAAAAATTCTTTATAAGGACTGATTTCCAAGCAGCAAAATTTATATTTAATAAAGATATGATACATGATGTTTCCAAACAAATGTTTGCAAGGTGGCAGGCGATATTGGCCCCATTTGATTTTGAGATACAATATTTGAAAGGATCGACTAATTGTCTTCCTGATTTTCTTACTAGAGAACATTTGAGTTAATAAATCTTATTTACTTGTTTCAGGATGATACCAGGGGTCAGACCAACCTAGTCACCCGTCTCTAATAGAGGAAGGGGACGTGGACAAAGAAGACGTAAAGGTAATATCCTCGCTCAGATACGAAATCAGAAGCTAATAGCTTCGCATATTGCAGGAACATCTGATATTAATAAAGATCATCCTATGTACAAGGAATTTATGGATTTTATGAAATCCAAAAAGGAGCATAATATGCCTCCATCTTACTCCTCAGTACTGACAGATGACAGTAATGAAAACACTGAGGTATATGAACTGGAAAAAAAAATTGTACTTCTTCTTGAACAATCAAATCTTAAATGGAAAAATGATTCCTGGAAATTGATGCCCAGGTATTTCAATACAGTATTATATGTTGCTCCTACTTATAAATACAAGAGACATTATGAGATAATACTCTCAGATACTGAATCAACTGAATTCAGCACTTTTACTCTACTAATAGTAGAACGGTATATAATTTTTCAAAAATTATTATCAAAAAGATTTTGGCTCCAAAAGATTGGGGTTTAAATACTTTTCATGAAAAATCATATCCCCATCCTGATAATAATGTCTCAGTTAAATATAATTATTGAGACTATATGGATAGTTTTAATAAAACTCTTTTATATGAAAACGATCACAGAAAACACTCTTGGTTTATAAAAATTTGTAGCCAAGTTTTTACACAAACTATTCCTGTGTGGTTTTGTAAATGGTGGACATTATATGGTCCAACAATTAATATTTTACTAGATTCTTATAAGGATCTTTATACTCAGTAGGTTGATGTTTCTCCAAAATTAATGGAGTTACAGAAAGAAAATATTTTCTTTGAAGGAATGTCAACCATGTATTTTTTTCATTAAATTCTCTATACTATGGATAATGAAATGGTCCGTGGAAGTTGATACCACAGCGGAGTTCCCTTGTTTAGAAAGAACTTTTTATACAAAGTTCTGAAATAAGATGACTCAAAGGGACGAGGGAAAAATTCATGGACAACAGACTCTCGATAGCATTAATACAACTGTTATGAATTATAAGATGATACAGGATGCAGTAGAAAAACAAGATGATGCTAGTCCTTTCAAGCATATCTCCAGAAAACTTCAAATAAAGAAGGGGATTATGTCAAAATCAGAAATTCTAGCCTCATATATGGAGGACGTCAAGAGAGATCTTATGAAGAATCTAGACATAGAGATAGCAGATGATATATCTATGGCTTCTATCAGTCATACTGATGAAGGATATGAGCTGGCAGGAGAGGCACAGAGTGATCATAGCACAGGGGAGAATAATTTAGACAATCTGGACCTACTTCTCCAACAATTCAAGGAAAAGACGAAAGAATCTTCCACCTCCACAAAATCCAGCAGAGGAAAAGAAAAAGTCTAAAATAAGGCCCCATTAATGAAGTTATTGGGGTGAAGAGACAAACAACTTTTATAAAGTTATGGGTGCCACATGGTTACCATTTTCTTTGTAGGGCCAAATGGCCAAAGTTTTCTTTGTCAGCCACATGTGGCTTGACTTTTCTTTTTAATCTTTTTATCTTGTCGGCCACGCTTGGGCCCGATTGCTTTTTGTATTTTGATTTTTAGTTCCATGAATCCATTATATAAGGATTCGTTTAGCATAGGTAAAAAACAAGTTTTGAAAACCCCCCTGTCTTTCACTCTTTGTAAAAATATTTTCTTAATAAGAGTTTAAATTTTCTCTTAAACCTTTCTCTACTGGTTACAACCTTAATTAAAAGGTAAAATTTTTAATTTTGTTTTTATTTTTTAATTTTTTATTTATTCAATTAGCCTAAATGAAAGTCTAATTCTTCTAAGTGTTAGACTATAATGATCCGGTCTTCTATAGAGAGGGCTCCTATATTGGATGACTTAATCAAGAGCTAGGGTAATGGTTGGATAAGGTTTAGATGCTCAGTCTGATGATGCGGTGTTATGGCAACATAACATTAGTCCTGTTGTACCCAGCTAGCCGAGAAGATGGTGTTTAGGGTCATTTTGGCACAGTGGTTTACTGTATTATCCAGTCTGAGGGTCTATACCTGTAAAGATGATCCTAGTACCACCACCCAAGTGAAAGGTCCTACTCGTTTGGTATAATAAGGCTATAATTCAATGAGTAAATTTATTTTTCTTTTCATAAGTAGACAGTTAGATTGCAATATTCAAATGTGATAAAATCAAACCATAAACAAATTTACTAATGAACTTACGATAATATGACTAAATCAAAAATACTAATTAAAAGACTAGAACTCATGTAAACAACTACTTTTACAAGAACATTTATTCATTAACTACTATTAGGCCACAGAACCATCACCAATCAGGTGATTTATCTTTCCTTCAGGGTGCTCAAGGAAATCTATTTCATCCAGTGTACAATGTCAACATGATTTTCAGAGAAAAAATTAGCTTCTGGATTTTTCTCTTTCTTCTTTAGTGATGCTTAATAAAGCTCAACCAAGTATTTGGGAGTACGACAGTCACATGCATAGTGTCCATTTGCACTACATTAGAAATAAACACAAGCTCTAACTGCTTACGTTTCTCATCCTTTCTATGTTCCTTTTGACGGTTCCTTTTCTTTGATGAATGATTAATACCAGGAACATGGTCTCTTTCTTGACCATAATCAAGACCACAACCATGCCATGTACACATCCACATCCATATCCATGACCTTTTCCATGCCATCATGGTGGGCGTATACCTCATTCACTTCTGGAAATAGTGTAGATCCAGTAGGTTGATTTTCATGATTTTTCATTAACAAATTATTATTTTGTTCAGCCACAAGAAGATAAGAACTCAGTTCATAATACTTCTTGAAAACTTTCTCTCGATATTGATGTTGCAAGAGCACATTCAAGGCATGAAAGGTGGAGAGTGTCTTTTCCATCATATCAACATCATTAATAGTCTCTCCACATAGTTTCAACTGAGAAAAAAATTCTAAACATGACAGTGTTGTACTCATGAATAGACTTATAGTCTTGAAACCATAGATTCATCCAATCATATCTTTCTTTTGGATGGATAACCATCTTCAGGTGGTCATACCTTTCTTTCAAGCTATTCTAGAAAACAAGTGGATCCTTAACAGTAAGATATTCAATTTTTAGAATTTCATCTGTATGATGATGCAAGAATATAATAGCCTTAGCATGATCTTGGTTTGATGATTTATTTTCATTTTAATAGGGTCTCCAAGACCTATAGCATCCAAATGGATTTCAACATCCAATACACATAAAAGATAGTTCTTTCTTGAACTTTAAAAGTCAACGAACTTAAGTTTCCTAAGATTAGACATATTAAAGGGAAGATAAAAAAATACCTTAGCCTTCAAATACTAAGACAGTAGAGTCTCGTACTGATAACGTGTTATAAAATAAAATTACGAAGTAAAAATATAAGGAACAAATACTAGAGCCTTTTGTTAATTTTTTTGTGTCTATAAAATAAAGACAAAGGTATGCTTTTACAGGAAACCTTGCCAACCATTCCAACCAATAGAAATGGTTGGTTTATACATGAAAACTTTACATTTTAAAAGCAAGACAACATTGACAATGGAGAAGACATCCACACTTGCAATTGTTTCCTAACACGTTTATTGCAATTCTTATAATTTGATAAGTGGCACCTTTTTTGGACAATTCCATTTATGGTTAGTTTCTTTCCTCCTCTTTATTTTGATTTCTTTTTCTAGCCTTCGTGGCCTTAGTCCTGTAAGAAATTGGTGATTTTTGTTTGAAAATTTCTTCAATTAGATGGTGATTGGTATTTTCTTTGATAGGTGAAAGTGGTGGCTAAAGGAAGTATAAATGCATTCCAAGGTGTATCATGAGTATGATTACTTATCCAAGATTGTTTTGATTAGAGATCCATGAGTAGGAAAATCTAACATTCTCTGTAGAGTTATGTTAAATGTATTCTATTTTGAGTTACTACTCCATTGACATGGAATTTGCAACTAGGACTCCTCAGGTTACTTTTCAATTTTTCAAATATCATGCATTTCTAAGTCTTATACTCATCCATATATTTCATGGACAACCAATTTTTTTTTGATTATATGTGCAAATTACACTTCACGACTCACGTAAACATGGCCTGAATTTTAGAAATCATCCTCATAAATGAATCATGACATTTTTATAACTATAAAGCATGTCATTTTGTGTAAAATGAGAAGTTTAAAGTTAAAAGAGTTGCTAAGAATAGAAATGTGTTACTGAGTAAGTAATTTTTCTTTCTACAGGCATCTAAGACAAGAAAAAAGGAACAAGACATGTACAATATAATACTATTAATACTGTATTAGTAATATACATATAAATGTGGTGTTGATCGAAGGGAAGACATTGAAAGCATAGATATAGGATACAATAGTTAGTAGGGAAAGAAAGGTAGCGAGTCGTAACCAATACTTATTACGGAGGAACGCGTCGGAGCACTCTTGGTGTGTGTTATTGGCTTACGGTCAAGCTGTGTGCACTCTCTATATCTTTGATCTTTAAGTAAATATTTTATAGCAATAATTATTTAGGAACCCATAAGAAATAAGCTGTCGTGGGATCTTTGTGCAATTGTCATAGTAATTGTTTGAATATCGTTGGTGTTCTTTAATCATTGTCAGATTTAAATATTGATAATGTTGAAATCAAATCTAGATTATATTTATATTTGTCTTATTGTAACGACATGTTCCATCATTATTTAAGGCACCTCATCCAAGAGTATAGGGTACGGGAATTCTTATAATACGGTCTCAAACTTGTATGGATAGACTTAGTTGAAAATTTCAGATTTTGAAATTTTGGGTCAGACTGACGTCATCCCACTATAGCGAGAATTTTACCTCTATAGCGGCTCCATAGTAGTGGCCTACCATCCGCTATAGTGGGATACCGAAACTAGGAATCTGCCATTATTTTATTATTTTTTTCCTCTCCTCTTCAGATGCAAATAGGACAAGGTAAGCTTATAAACCTCCCCTAGGGTTGTCTCATGGTCTTGGAGCAATAGAGAGGGATAAATACACTTGAACGGGGTAAAACACATGATTTTCTCATGAATTTTACCCCAAAAATCACTAGCATGGAGTCAGAAGTTCGTGTTCATGCCTCCGTAGCAGCTGCTTGGCCGCTAGGTAGGCTAGTTTAACTAAGTAGTGTAGACCTAGGTTGGAAAACGTATATATGACATATATTGATGGGAGATTCCATGCTTAGGCCAGGGGTATGGTGTTGGGATGGAAAAAAATAGTAATTTTTGGTTGTTTGAAGCAAATTGATGTTGCGTGTGATATTGAGTTTGTGATATGAACTAGTGTGTATTATTATTGATGTATGTCAATTATGAATGATTTTAATGCTACTATAACCAGAATTTATGTTAGAGTTTAATTAAAGCCGAATTAAAGGTGCTTGGTGTTAGTGGATTCCAAAGAATCTATGGTAATAACCAGAGGAATAGCAACTGATGTCAGTGTATTAGTATTAAGATGGAAGGTTGGATGTATTAGGGTGTTAACCATATATGTGGATGTATACTTTAAATATTGTATGTCCTAACTAAGCTCTTAAATGATAGGCGAAATGTAGGTGATGGTTTAATGTAGTTGAAACCCAACTTGATTTATATGTGCATGTTAATTATTTCTTCGTCTATTACATTGCATGTTCTAAGGAAGTAATCATTGAATGATATCCTATCTGTTAATCACATATAATGGGGTTATATTAAAACCTTGTTGATTGTATAAGTGTGGTTTTTTATTCTCATTGTGATTGTGATTGTTATGATATCTATTGATTATGGTGGGATGTATCAATATTTGGACATCTTCACAGGATTTATATTGATTATTATGGAATGTACCTATATTTGGACATCTTTATAGGATTTATATTGATTATTGTGGGATGTACCGGTATTTGGACATCTTCATGGGATTAGTTATTATAAGGTTGGTAGGCACTAAATGTCTGGGATTTTGGTACATAGATAAGAGCTCGACCCCTGCAGGTCATGGCTAGTGGGCGACTATAAGATTCTTAGCATATGTGTACAAGGTATTGGTGAGTGTGACAGTTCCTTAAGTGGACCGGGTTATTTATTGACTTGTTATATTTGGTTCTTTGAGTGGACTAATTTTTTTATTACTGTCATTCCATCGTACTTGGTTGTTGGTGATATTGGATCCTTGAGTGGTCTGGGCTAGGAATATAAAAGTATGGCATATAATCTATTATTGTCTACTTACTTGTGTACTTGATACAAGGTGTGGGTTATTAGTGTTGAGTCATGGTTGTTGACTTGGTTAATAATTGGTAGTCATGGTCTTGGCTTGGTTAATTATCTATATTGATTTCACAGGTTGAATTACTTGGTGTTGGTTGAAAAAGGCTAAATAATTATGCTTGAGGTAAAGGTAACAATTAGGCGTTCATGGTTGCACTTGTTTACTATTAGTTGGCTATGTGGTTACATTAGGTGGGTGTCGCCTTTAAATTGGGAATAGTCCTAAAGCATGATTACTTTAAAGTCCGAACTAATTAACTGTCAATGGCTGGGATTCATCGTATCTGTGTATGGTTGAATTCATAATAGAGTGAGTGTTAAATGCATAGTTAGAGTTGACAAGACTGTTGAAAGGTAGGGCATTATAGCTGAATGTGGTGTGGAAATTGACTTGCGGGTTAGTGAGGTTGGAAAAAGATAAGGGAGGTAGGAATTATGGGAAGTAGGGGGTTTGACTAATAAAACTCTTTAAGTGCATGTTTTTCTTTCGGACATTTATATGGTGTTTATGTGATTTAATTCGGGTCGACCAATGATGCTTACCAGTATGTGTTGTTTGTACTGATACTACTCTTGCTATATTCTTTTCTGGGGTATAGTCTGGGTGCAGGATCAATAGATGTTTCATACTTGATGCGGTAGAGATCTCCAACAGCTTTTATCATTGTCTCTTACGATGGAAGCTGGGTCATTTATATTTTCTAAATTCCTTTGTAGTAGCTCTTGTACCTGTTTAAACTAGATTTTTTACTTTTGCATGTTTTAAAATTAGGTCAGGGTTCTCCTATCCAAGTGGATTAGAGTAGGTGCCCGCACGATCGTTAGTTGGATCATGACTATTGTTATCAGAGCCTAGGTTATTGGTCTTCCAGTATAAGAGTAAATGAAGAATAGAGTCATGCAAATTGATGTGTTGACATCCATATTTAATCTTTAAGAAGCTATGAGGCATTCTAGGAAATCATTCCACTTTTTTCTTCCATCTCGTGTGGTTCATTTCACTGCTTGTATAGGTTGAGTCCAATTGGCATTTCTCAATTTCCATTGGTATCTCAACGAGACAAATGTATGTCACTTGACTCCATTTGGAAGAACACAGGCAATGGAATTGGAACTGGGAAGGTTCCAATTGGTAGTTGGCTATAAGGGTTGTATATAACTTCTGGATAATCAGTTAGTAGTTGCCAATGGCGTGATTAGAGAATGCATTAGAAAGATAATGATATATCTTATTTGGTGAATGAAATCTTTTGTGTTGATGCTTATGTAAATTGTGATTGCTTGAATGATTGTGAATTTCATGATTTGTGAAGTGGTCATAAATGATTTGAATGTTGTTGGTTAAGAAATTGTTTGCTACGTGGTTTAAGTGAAAAGTTGGATGCTAAATGCTAAGCATGGTGTTATTATTGATAAAATGTTAAAGGAAATGGTTTGCGACTGTGAAATATTTTCTTTGAGCGGTTGGGATGTGAGTAACGGAGTAAGACCATGAAAAAGGCAATTGATGCATGATAGTGGGAATTGTTATAGGAGGAGTACTTATTATGGTTCATATTTGTGACTTAAACTGGCATTATGTTTAATTGTTGTTTCCTTTGAATTGATGGGTTCAATCTTGAGATTATAATTTAGACTGTGGTGCGATTTCAATATTTAATGTTATGAAGGGAATTGCAGAAAAACTGGAAAATTCTGGGCTAGTGCTGTAAGGTCTCCATAGAGGGCACTGTCCCACTACAGCCAGTGTGTCATAGCAGGAATTTTCCCGCTATAGAGGTGTCATGGTAGCAGCGCACAGGAAGCTATAGCGGTATGGGCTAGGAAAGATTTCCTGCCCTATTTTTTCCTATTTTGCTTATCATTCCCAACCTGTATAATTCATTATTTTTAGCTACGATCTACCATGTGATCAATAGAAATCACATATAATGAAGTAAGGAGCTTGCATTCACTACTAGTTATTAAAAATACTCATCCATGTGCAAATAAAGAAAAAAGAAAAAGAAATATTGTTTGTTACGATGCCCCAAATGGGGGCAACCCAAATCCAGTATAATAAATAAGGAGAGGGGATAAGCCGATATATACCAGGACATAGTTGGATGCCCCGTCATCATCATGGGCTGCAGGATCAGGGCCTTCTCCTTCCACGTCACTTAGGAAAGAGACCTCCTGTACGTCCTCCGCCTCCATCTAGAAAATATCTTTGTCAGGGATAATACACTTGAACATGACCTTGACAATCTTCCACATTCATGAGAGTAAACGGTCTCGGGAGTGCCTCCTCTTCTCTTAATTGAGCTCTTTTGGAGCTCTCCATAGTCCTGGGTAGTAGGAGGTGAGGCTGTGGAGATGGAAGAGACTGTACTCTGGGGAGGCAAGTGGGATTGCTCCATGAGCCTCCTCACGGTGGCTAAGTCCGCCTTCAGGCGACTGCTGGAAATCAGGGACTGAGAGGGAGGGCCATCATCATCATCGTCCTCCTTTACGGCCCGGCTACTCTTGGCCTTGCCCACCTTCCTCTTCTTCTTGCACTTGGATGAGGCAACCTTCACCTTGAGGGGATGGAAGGGTATTTCTATCTCCACATCCTCGTCGGCATCCTTACGCGTCTGCACAACTCAAAAACCAGTATGGAAAGGTAGGGGAACTTTTTGATACCCTAGTAGCAGTTCTTCAACTCCATCACTATCTGTACCCCCACATTAAGCTATATCCTCCGCATGGAACAGGCCACCACTAGAGCCCGAGGGTAAGTCACATCAAAAGAGTTGCACGACGAACGAATTCTTTGGGTCACCAAATCAACCACCTCTGAGCATCGATAGTGAAATAGGTACTCCTAACCCACTCAGTGGTAGGACAATAGATTCGGTCGTCCCTGTCCTCCTCGATAATCAGCGTGTCCCTCAGCCACTTTATGTACCCGACATTGGAGACATTCGGCACCCTGAGTTCCTCATTAATAGTAGCAACGTCCACGGGGACATCCACTGCCTGAATATGGTTGGTAGGGTTGAGGTCATCCCAAAGCATGGTCGGGAGTATGGCATAAAACTTTCTGACCCAGCCCAAAACCCCAGTCGAAGAAGCCTCCAGAAGTGGCATACAATCAAACTCTTAGAGCCGATTGTAAAAGTATGGTGCTTTAGTCACCACCCTCTTTATCAGGAACCCTCTCTCATAACAGAACCCCATCATCTGGTAGTTTTGAAATCTTTATCGATGGTTCTCATCGAGAAATATCACAAAGACGGGGGAGAATCTTTTTGGGTTTTGGCAATTGGAGTAGTAGATCTGCAAAGGATCGTAAGAAAGCAAGTTAGAACTCATAAGGGTATCAAAGGAATCAAATTTTTGAAAAAATCCAAGCCTGGGAATTAGCTGGAAGTCTACTGCCTGTAGCCTCTTGCTATAGAGGGCTACATCCCGCTACCACATGACTACTATAGCAGGAATTTTCCTTCTATAGCGGGGCCGCCATAACGAGATGAGGCTGCTATAGCAGCTTTCATCATCCCAGAGTTTCAAGGGGTGCGTTAATGGCACCCTTTGAGGGAAAGTTCTATTTTTGGCATTCTGACCATAGATCAATGTAGGGCAAGTGTCCTAGGATTAGCATATGCAAAAATTCGGGCATTTAAACTCCTAAAACATGCCCGAATCATCAAAACAAAATTAAGAACAACCCTTCACATTCCTCACTATTTTAAGCCCCATTTGTCCATGAATTTAAAAACCAACCCCAAACCTACTCTATTTCTATGATTTCAAGCGTACTTCACTCAATAATGTGAGTAATAAAGTAAAGAGAAGAAGTTTTAACAATAGTTACCTTGATTCCGATGATAGGAGTGAAGTGATCGGGGAGGGGAGGGGAGTTTTGGAGTGAAAAGAATGAGAAATGGGCGTGAAACCCATTTCTCATCCTTTTGCAATATTCCCTCCTGCTATAGTGGCCCTCATCCCGCTATAGTGGTGTCGTTATAGTGGGAATAGTCCTGCTATAGCGGGATCCAGTCTCTCGGGGTATGAATTTTTTTTTGGCCATTGTGTTTTTGAAATCATTTTTTATTCAAGTAGTTTTGTACGACTCGTAAGTGAAAAAATTATTTGAGAAAAAGAGCGGAGTAGTAATAAAGTGAGGCTTGAAAATTTAGTACGTTCGTGGTAGGAAATTCAGTGACCCAAGTAAGTGTTGTATTTACGTATTCTTTGAGGGAAGGCATTAATGTCTAAGTGAGTTTCATTCTGTCCTCTTCCTACTGTGATCATTCTGGGACGAACAATGGATAAATTGGTATCTGTTGTAATGATCTATTCTATCATTATTTAAGACACCTTATCCAAGAGCACGGGGTATGAGAATTCTTGTAATACAGTCTCGAACTGGTATTGATAGACTTAGTTGAAAAATTTTGGATTTTGAAATTTTGGGTCAGGGTGACGTCATCCTACTATAGAGGAAATTATCCCACTATAGCGGTGTCGTGGTAGCAGCCTACGCTATAGTGGGACGCCGAAAATAGGAACCGTCCTTTATTTTGTTAATTTCTCTTCTACTCTTTAGTTGCAAATAGGATGAGGTAGGCTTCTAACCCCCCCCCCCCAGATTGCCTCATGGCTTTAGATCAATGGAGAGGGAGAAATACGATTGAACAGGGTAAAACTCATGAATTACTCATGAATTTTATGCCACAAATTACTAGCACGGAGTCAAAAGTTCGCGTTCATGCCTCTATAGTAGCTGTTTAACGTCCAATTAGACTAGGTTTAACTGAGTAGTGTAGACCTGGGTTGGAAAATATGTGCATGACATAGATTAATCGGAGATTCCATGCTTAGGCCTGCGAGCACGGTGTTGGGATGGATAATGTTGACACCCAATTTTGACCTCCCGATATTCCTCCTAGGCTATGTTTTTATAAAAATAATTAGTTTCCAATATTAATTATTTCTTTACTTATTATTTTAGTATCTAATAAACCTTTATGTTTCACATTCATAATTTTAAAGTATGCCATTTATTTTTATATATTATATATAGTACATATAATTTATTAATTTAAATATAATTTTTTGTTAATATTTACTAAATTATTTTCGCAAATATACACACTCATAATTTACAAACGCGTAGTATACTATTATTATTATTATTATTATTATTATTATTATTATTATTATTATAGCATTTCTCAAAATTTGCATTTTACGGGTTCCTAACTTATTTCCAAATTATCATTATTACTGTCAATTCTATATAATATTTTTTACGTAACATTAATTTGATATACATAATTTATTTTTAAATAATGATTTTTATTACATTGATTAATTTTTGTTATTATATATTTATTAAATAGCGGCCTAATTTAATTTTTCTAATTTATTTAAATTCTAGTCATTTTGTACCACTGGTAAACCACCACCAGACCGATGAACCCCCATCACCGCCGCAACCCAAATCACCCCATCCCTCTTAATCATCTACTGCTCTGACCACCACCATGAGTTTCAGCCAATTTTGTCCGACCACTAGCGATCTCCTCTCTCCGTTTCTCCAATCGAATACCAAAGCCCCAATTTCATGTCTGCCCTAGTAAAATTCAAGAGAGATTCCGATCGAAAGAAGTTTGTAAGGCATCAATGTTTTCAAATTCTATGCTACTATGGTGTGTCAAGATATTTTAGAGTCACCACTTTCGTCTCGTTATAAGTCCATCTCCGGTATGATCCCTTTTAGCACTTATTTTTTATGCAATTAGTTGTATCTCTATCTCGATGCATGATTGATTTCACTATGATTTGTTATTGGCGTAAATTCTATGTTGAGTTTGATTAGTATTCGCCTGTTCATACTACTATATGCTTTTCTAAACCCTTTTTCCACCATTATTGGACTCATAAGCTCAAGAACTTGCGTAAAATCATTAATTGGAGCTGGGGATGAGTAGAGGATGTTGAGGTGATCATTTTTCATCAGTTTCTTCGTAAGTCTTCAGCAAAATTCTTCATTAATTCTGGATAATCTCTCTTATTTTCTTTAACTCTTGGGGCTGATTTGGGCCCCAATTAAGACTCTATTTGTGCTCAATTTCTGAGAATTTATTTCTTGTCTTTCGAGGGACCTCGTGATGAATTTAATTTTTGAAATTCTATTAGTGGGCCACACGGGCCTTTTTTTGACTTGATTTTCAGCCTGGAGTTTTATATTGCAATATGAGTCTTATTTTACTCATATTAATGTGTAATTTATGTATTTGATAGTACGATGACATTCAGAGATCGAGGAGTAGAGAAGAACAATTCGTGGATGGTTTGAGACTACAGTTCGGCTTCAAGGTAGGCTACGGTCTTCTCTTCTCTATGAAATTGTGTATTGTGTAGATTGCATGAGAGATCGGGGTTATAGAATAGATTTAAGTCTATCTGTATCTTGATATTAGTGTTTGACCTATTTAGGGTATTTTAGAGTAGAATTGTAGTTTGAGTCCTAGCATAGAATATTCGCTATAGCTATAGAATTATGTTAAGCATGGTTATATACTAATTATGAACTTAGGTTGACACTGAGAATCCTTAGTGTAGGGGTTGGGGTAGTACTTTCCTATAGAGATGATATTCCTCAGTTAAATTCTCCCGGAACATGATGTCTCTCATTGATTCTTCTTTTGATTTTATATATATATATATATACATCTATACTCTGATTGTTCTATATATTATATTGTAAGGCCCGAGGACTTGGTTACGATACCAGGTTAGTTCTCTATGCCTTAAAATAGTTGTGGCTTAGTTTATAGCCGCTTAGGTGCTTATGTATGCCTTGTTTGGATACTAGTGATGGCATGCATACATTATTCGCATTCTCATGCTTATTTTAGTAGTATAATTCCAACTAAAATCTTTGTTTTATTATTGTTTTCCAAAAAAGGGTTTATTCCCAGTTTTTCACTTTTAAAACTGATTTTTCTTAAATGAAAGTCGTACCACACTTATTATTGGTTTATGACCTATTAAAATACGTACTATTTTGTAAACCCAGATCGAGGCAGTTTCTGATCCATTCTTGATCCACTCTACGTCAGAATTTACTTATCTCGATCGAGGGGAATTTTGACCCTTTATACACTATTCTACCTTTTAATCTCGGATTCAATCTCGGGCACCAAACTTTATGAATTTCCACTTATTTAGTCTCAATTCATATTTAGAGCACCTATTATATTCTTACTTCTCTCCGGTACTGGACGGAGTAGATTTAGTACAATTGGTTATTGGAAATCTTGGTTAGGGACCAGAGAGTATATACGGATATCCCAAGTCCCCTATGGGACCCTCTGTCTGGAGACCACATGCCGAAAGAGGTGATACCCATAAGTCCTACCTTGTGAGCTGGCGAGACGAATGAGGTGTATATACTTGGTACTTTATGGCATTCAGTGAGTTAATAGTATTGGATTTTCCTTTCATTCATTCATTCATATGCATCGCCTATCACTAGTATAATTGTTTGGCACATGTACCTATATGTCTTTTGTAGGGTTGAATAGGTATAGCTTATGTTTGTTGTTTGCTAAGTGATTAATTATACTTTTTGGGCTTATAGGGGCTCGATTAGGTTATTATTTGTCCGGGGTAGTCAGTTATATTATAGTTTGGATATTATCATACGGTTCGTGGCAGACTGGTTATGGATTGGTACCTGAGGTTGTAGGTGCGCTTTCGAGTTCCTTTCCTCTTTATTATGTTGAGCTTTATTATTAGTAGACTACCTTATGATATTCTTTATTTCGGTTAGAGACCCTGATTATGCTAGAAATAGTTTCCCTATTTGGTTATGATCCTCGAGATGTTGGGCTAGCTCCCTTAGGTTAGTACCTTCATGTTTAGTTTCCTTTATAATATCGTTGTATACTCCTTATCTGCCTAATCTGTTCTTATTTTATATTACCTTCTTACCTCGTACTACTATTAAATAGTCCTTCTTCACTCTTTTTGGTATATTGGTTAGCTACTTATGGTACTGTACTTTCACCCCTGATTACTTGTAGAATATGATAGTTTACCCTTACCTCACCTTTAGTATTATTATGCTTCATTTCGTAGATAGTTGTATGTATTGTATATTCTTGTTTTACATGTACTTATACTTGCATTATCTTTGGAGCTCAGTCGACTGATGCCCTACTAAGTACCTCGTGTTGGTACTCATACCACACGTCTGTATCCTGCAGATCATAGTATGAGTTCTTACTACTGGCGTGTGCATCATGCGGGCTACCATGGATTGGAGATTCGGGGTGAGCTCCTAACGTATAAAGTTGTTCCTGCTCTCCCTCTTTTGCTGGACTAATCTTTATTTTGTATTTCAAAGACGGTTCTATATATATAAATTGTGTTCACCTTGTACTCTTGTTTGGTAGTGGCTCTTGTACTAACCTCACCAGGTTTGGGGGGAATATTTTCTCTCTTCTTGTTTTCTTTCTCATTATTATTTAGTTTTGGCCTCCACTTTTCTTATTAGTCCGCTACTAGCTGTTTCAGACTATGGGTTGGCTTACCTACTTGTGGGCTATGGTAGTACCATCATGACCTGAGAAATTAGGTCATGATAGTTTAGTATCAGAGAATAGGTTCACAGGTATCATTGGTACAAGATCAAAGTGCCTAGTAGAGTCCTACGAATTTGTACGGAGACGTATGTATCCTATCTTTGGGAGGGTATAGGGCATTCTTAGGAAATCCCAATTCTTGACTCCTTATCGTGTGTCCATACTTCTATAAATTTTTGAATACCCCTTTTTTCTCCACTCTTTCTCAGATAGATAGCACGAGGTTGTCGATAGATGCGGACGGGACTTCTACACTTGTTGCTAAAGTTTTAGTTCAGAGCCAGACCTGAGAGTTGGAGCTTGGTATCAAGGATCTTTAGCATCAGCCACAAGGTCTGGGGCTAGCTCAGGCTCCAGCAAGATTTGTGATCACCTCAGTTTTTCAGGTTTCAGAGTTAGGTATTTCAAGCCTTTTCGAGAATATGCCATAGGTAGAGGTCATATTTGGTACATCGAATTATTCTCAGGCCAGAGTTGGGTTGTTGGTGTTCAGCAAGGCTCCTTGTCAGTTTTAAAGTATGAGTTAGGGTTTCTCGAGTGGGCCAAGCATAATTCTATGTTATATCCTACAGAGCATGAGATTGTGCAGGGATTTATCGAAGGATTAGCATTACCACTTCGCTTGGCGTCAGAGCAATTGATAGCAGCTGGATCTACCTTCCTCCAGGTTGTTGACCACGTGAGGACTGCTGAGAGGGCATGACTTGAGACATATAGAGGCAACGATAAGAGTCCATATCAGTAGTACAGTGATAGTGGTATTCCATCTAGTGGTAGGGATACTCCTAGTAGAGGTCAGCATCACTTACAGCCTATTAGGTCCGCTCAGGTAGCGCCTTAGATTATAGGTGGCTCTCAGACAAGTCGTAGTAGTCTCAGTGGACAGAGTTCTGGTCAGGTATTACAGGGTTCTTGATCTAGGTCTTCAGACCACGGTGGACATTCTAGGTCAGCAGATACACTACATCAGAGAGTTCCAGGGGCATATTATGATTGTAGAGAGTGGTCATTGGTCTAGAGAGTTTCTCAGTCATGAGTTGGTCAGCCAGTTGGGGTCAGGTCATGTTTTTTGCTAGGTTAGAGCTTTAGGGGTTTATTACGACTGCAGAGAGATCGGTCATTGGTACAGAGAGTGTCCCCAATGTGGAATTATCGAGCAGTCAGTGCTTCTAAATCAGTCTCTTAGGGATATGGCACCTTCGGTAAGAAGTGGTGCCCTTGGTATTTTAGTTGGTTATTCAGATGCTCAGTTAAGGATTGAAGGCATTCAGATTCATACTTCTTCGAAAAATTCAGGGACCATGTCTTCAGATTCCATCATTATAGGTGCAGTTTTGATTTGCTATCTTTTAGTTTCTATTTGAATTGAGTGGGGGTTTTCATACCCATCGGTGTTCACATGCCTTGGTGTTACTATATTGATTGTGTAAGCCTTTGTGTAGATTTATGCCTACATGACTACCCCCGTAGATATTTTCTTTTAATAGTGGATCGGTATTGTGATTGTCCGAGGTTGTAGCACTTGGGTAAATCCCTTTTTCTTTGGCACATTGGCCATGATGTGATCCTAGAGTGGTACTGGTTGTTTTTCATTTTGTTCCACTTGTACGTTAAATGTTGTTACTATTATTATTATTTTAACTCTAATTGATCATTAATTGATAGATGTCTAGACTAGTATTATCTATTTGGTATCCCTTTCTTATGATTCTCATATGTTTGGCTTAGACAACTACCTTGGTTGATTGGTTTTCCTTCTTCTGTTAGTAAGGTAAGGTCGGGTGTTGAGAGGATTGTGTGAATGAGGGTTTGGCTTTCCATGGATATATTGTGATTCTAGCATTGACAATGTTTTTCTATGGTCCGTTCCTAAGGTTGATAAGTCTGAGGCTTTTTTTTTTTATTTGGTTGGTTCATTACCCAACAATTGTAACAGCCCGTACATTTTCGAACCTATAAGACTACGTTAACATTTATGAAATTATTTAAACATGAGAGGGTTGGTGAATTATGCATTAAATTGTTGGGCTTAAGTGAATCATGTGTCATTGGGCTCAAATGAGGCCCAAAATCATATAGAACACATGGCCCAAAAATGAAAATGACCCATTCTTGTGTTTGACCAAGCAAACATGCATTTAATTGGCTAAGGATGACCATTAAGTACTATATAAATGTAACACCCCGTACCTTCCCAACCCTATTTGACGACATTAAATAATATTTACTTAGGTGTCGAGAGTTATAAGTATGTATTTGGTAATGTTAGTGATGGAAAAATTAAAATTTGGCCTTGTACATGTGATTAACCTTGCGTAGGAGGTGTTTTGTGATTTTCATGGTGCATTTGTGGGGTTCAAAATGAGGCTAAGAGGACCTCTAAACAAAGGATATTAAGGGTAAGAAATAAGTTAAAGAATAGGATTTGAAGTATCTAACCAAACCCGCGAAGAAAAGTCGAAAAATGAAATTTTTGAAAATGTTAAGTCTGAGGAGCTTGCCACGCTGCTCTGGGCTAAAATTTTTAGTCCATAGGCATCAAGCTGGCGCGCCCAAGGGCGTGCCACGCTGGTTTTGCCACTTTTTCAAAGTTGGAAATTTTCTAAGTCCCAAGGGTGCCCGGGGACGTATTGAGCCGATTTTTGCCACAATTCTTATACAACCATGAGAATATACATGAAATGAGTGAAATATTATATTGGTATGATAAAATTACTCGAGAACTAATTTGGCATCAAAATGACGATTTTACCCTTGTAGTCAAAATAAGCCATACGTGGCTAGAATTGCTTGGTTTTGGAATTGAGGCTACGAGTATGAATTATGTGAGTGGGAATATTGTTGTAACGCGTATGAAATTAATTAAACATGAGAAATTATTGATTTTGTTGGAGCAAGTGAATTGGGCTCAAAAGAGGCCCAAAAATGAGGCAAAAATCATGGGCCAAAAATGGGTCAAATGACCCATTCTTGCCTTGACTTGTCAATGATTGAGAAAAGTGGCTAAGGATGACTTAAAGGTTCTATAAAAGGCAAAGAAAAATCAGATTTTAATTCATCCAAAGACACAAGCATTTCTAGACTTTTCCAAGAAGCCAAAGCAAGATATTTCTCTTCAAACCCTAAGGAATTTTTGGACAAGATCATCATCTTCCAAGCTTGGGTAAGTGATTATTCTTGTACTTTAACATATTATAATCATGAGAAATTATGTAGATCATGTTGGTTATGCTTGGAAGTGTTCGACATGGAACTTTTGGTTTTTGTTAAAAAGATGTGTTATCCATGGGATTATAGCTTGAATTATGACTTGTGCCTTTGATGAAAGAGGATGGTATGGATAAGATATGAACATGTATGGTGTGATTTTGTTATTAAACTTGTTATTTTTTTATAAGTGTGAATTATGAGATTTTGGTCGATTTGTTATTGTGAGGTGTATTGAAGCAATTTAATGGAATAATTGTGATATGGTGCTTATGAGAAAGTGTAGAGGAGAAACCTTGTGGTGAAATGCTATTGGTATGTGATGTTGTGGTCAATGTATAAAATGTTATGGTATTATTGGCATGAAAAGGGCCATGAATGGGATTGTAAAGGGTGAATAGGGAACTCATGTAACTTATGGTTGTCTTATACACTTGAAATGTAGCTTGTGGTCAATGTAAGGCATGAATGGGACATTGTTGGTATGTTAATGCCGTAAATGGTATTGTAGAGAAGAAAATGCCATTTTAAAGATAAACATGTAACTCATTGTTGTCATATGCATTTGTAAGGTAGTTGGTGGTTAATGTTGGTTCCATTATGTACTTGTGATGTAGAGTGAAACGCAAAGAAGGAGAGGAATTGTTGCGCTCACATATTTGAGTGTGTACTTACATTGGGAGGATAAGGTATGTAAGGTTACTCTGTCCGTATCTTTCTGCATCACATAATGTTCATATTGACATTTCACTTGTCCTATTCCAAAGTATACTAAGGTATCTCATTCAGGTTTGATGAATATTGTTATCCACACGTTTCTTATTCATTGATCGATTGGTATTCATACGTCTCCTATCCATGGACTAAAATGCCTAAGCTCTCATAATGTTGTTGTAACTACTAAAAGAAACTGTTACAAGGAAAGTGACCACGTAAGGACAACCTATTCATTCCTAAGTCACGTATCCCTCATTCATTAGTCGTTGTTGTTCATGAGTTACCTAACTATGGACATGGGTCCAAAGTCCTCATAATAGTATGTTCCAACGGAGTCATAATGTTGTGATTCTAGAATAATTATCTCAAGGAGGGTAAGATGTAAAGAGAAGCTAGTTATTCTTGAAAAGCATTCTCCAATCATGTCATGTTCCAAAGTCCAATATTATTATGAATATCTTTGTACCAATCTCATAAGAGTAGTGAAGGAGATAAAGTGCGAACTAATATATCTATTCCTCACAAGTGAGCGTATCACTCTCTTGAGAGTAAGGAAGTGAAGTAAGGTATAGAGGTGTGTCTCTCATAAGTGGATGTGTTAATCTCTCACAAGTTGAAGTATCAATCTCATAAGAATAATAAGAGGGGTGATGTACAAGTTAGTATAATCATAAGTGAAGATGTCAATCTCATGAGGTAAAGGAGTGAAGTAAGATGTGTATGTAAGAGTGTGCTTCAATTAATGTCATGATCTTTAATGTGTTACTCTCATAACTATGTAAGGGTATAAGATTTGTAGAGAAGTAATGTACGTATGGTTACTATATGTTGCATTGAGTATGGATCACAATCTAAAGGGTGTAAGTTCAAGATAGAACAATCTCAATACTATGCTATGTTATATATTTATTATATCCCATCAAAGGTGGAGGCCCGGTACTATATATCCCACCAAGATGGAGGCCCGGTACTATATACTCATTTATTATATCCCATCAAAGGTGGAGGCCCGGTACTATATATCCCACTAAGATGGAGGCCCGGTACTATATACATATACATTATATCCCACCAAAGGTGGAGGCCCGGTATTATATACTTACTTATAAGGTGATGATCCATAAGGTATTATGAATCACTAACTAGTTAAGTGAATAATAAATAAAGATAGTTGTAAAAGAGATGAGACTATATCCCTTGTATATATATATATATATATATATCAATATGAAGGTTATGATAAGAACGACGATGAGGCGACTGAATGACCAAGCAATGAAATAATAGAAATAATGAACATGGTTCCACACATTCAGGTTAGAGGTCTATTCACATTGATTATTCTCTTACGCTTAATTTCTTGAAAGTACTTATGTATTACTACAGTTTCATATGGCCTTACATACTCAGTACTTTCTTCGTACTGACCCCTCTCGGGGGACTTAACTTACATGCTGCAGGCCCAGGTGTTAGTAGATCTCTGCAGTAGGCGACGAGATATCCGCAGATTATTGGTGAGCTCCAGTTGCTTCGGGGCTTCCCAAGTCACATGTGTTCATTAGGTTTTGGCATTTTGTAAATATTGTGTAGACATGGTCATGTATCTATTAGAGGCTTTGTAGACATATGTGGGGTATCATGAAAGTAAAAGATGTACGTTCATTTTGACAAAATGTCCCTAACGGCCAAGTTTCATACATTGCACATGTTGCCATGCCTTCCTCTATTGATATTTAATTACATGAGATAATATGATATTCATACGCGAACATACATATGAGAGTACATGAGCAAAGATTGGTTCTCTCGGGCCTTATCGGCTCCGGGTGCCAGTCCGGCCCGAATGGGATTTGGGTCATGACAATAAAGCAAGGAAAAATCAAATTTTATTCATATCAACACACATGCCTTTTTCTAGAATATTCAAGACATTTCTCTCTACACACAAACCCTAAGCCTTCATTTCTTTGGACAAGATCACTCTCTTGAAAACTTTGGTAAGCATTTATTCTCATGGTTTAATATATGATATGCTTAAGATGGTGTATAAATCATGTTGGTTATGTTGGCAAAGTGTTGGACAGTTTACTATGTGTAAAACTATCTATTTTTGCAATCGAAAAAGGGTTTTTGCCTTGTAAACTTGAAAATGGACTTGTGGTCTTGAAGGAAGTGAACTTGATGGATTCAATATTGACATGTGAGATGTGACTGTAGCCTTAACTTGTTTTATCCTTGTGTATAATTTTTGGAATTGTTATTGCAAAATTGTGCATGGACTTGGTGGTGTATTGAAGGAAAAATGTGGTTTTGGTGATGTTCATGTGTGTTGTGAAACCATGGTTGATTTTTCGCATCCAAGTTGACCTAAATTATGTAAAGGGAAGATTATTCATGGTCATGGACCATTTATTACAAAAAAGGACCCAAAAGAGACCCTTTTTGGCCGAAACGAGCATCCGCCCTCGCGTCTGGAGCACCTGCGGCCGCAGATGCCAACGCAGGTGGCTCTGGACAAGGCCAAAGGGTCACCTGCGGCCTTATTTCAACCACTTTCGGGGGCAGGTGGCTTCGTATGTCAGCCCAGAGTCTCATTTTGTATTTTTTTGTCTCTCTTTGATCCCCGAAGGATCCTATACCCTTCTTGGTTGTAAGTATCAACTTATGATACCTTTTTAATGACTTTAAGGGGTCGTAAGGAGGCATGTTGGATTATATCAAGTATGGATTGTTGTTAATATGTTGTTATGAGGAGAATTGATGGAGTAATTGTGACGTAATGATAATGAGGAAGTGTAAAGGGTAAACTTGGTGTGAAATGCTATTGGTTTATGATGTTTTGGTCAATGTGTGGAATGTTATGGTGTTGTTGGTAGGATAATGCAGTGGAATATATTGTAAAGGGTGAAATGACGTTATATGGCAGTCATATAGGTCATTGTCGTCTTGTACACTTGTATGGTAAGTAGTTGTTAACGGGAGCTCCGTTATGTATTTATGTTGTAGAGTAAGACGTGAAGAAGGAACTGAAGTATTGTAGTCACATATAGGACTGTGTATTCATTTTGGGAAGATAAGATATGTAAGGTTACTCTTTCCATATCCTTCTGTAGCATATAGTGTTCACCTTGTCATTGTACTTGTTCATTTCCGAAATGTTCTAAGGTACTTCATTTCAGGTTATCATCTATTGTTAATCACATATACCTTATTCATTGATATATTGTTACTCATGTGTCACATAAATGTGGACATTATTCCAAAGTTCCAATAATGTTACGTTCTAAAGTTCCAATAATGACATGATCATCGAATGAATTATTTCAAAGATTAAAGAAGTGAGGTGAGAAAGTCTCTATTCTTGGGTGGTCTCTTAGGGGTTGAAATACCTAGCATGGTTCGATCCCAATATCTCAGGTGGTATCCCAGGGGTGAAAAGAACACCTAGCATGGGTCGATCCCGCTATCACGGGTGGTATCCCAGGGGCAAAAGAAAAGCCTAGTAGGGGTCGATCCCGAATACTTGTTAATTACCTACTAATCAACTTGTGGCCTAGACATTGTATGAATGAAAGGATAATAAATGAATGAATGAATGAATGAATGAGTGATGAACGAATGAATGAGCTTAAAAGAAAAGAAAGTAATTAATGTAATGTACATGGTTCCACACATACAGAACGGTGGCTTATCCATATTGATTATTTACTTGTTTTTGATTTCATTGAAGTATTTATATGTATTACACAGTATCTTATGGCCTTACATACTCAGTACATTCTTCTTACTGACGTCCCTTGGGGGACTTACCTTACTTGCTGCAGGCACAGGTACTAGTAGACCTCCACAGTAAGTTGCGGGTCATCTACTGATCATTGGTGAGCTCCAGTTGGTTTGGGGCTTTTTGAGTCACAGTTGTACATTGTTTTTGGTATTGTAACATTGTATAAAGCGGGGACTTGTCCCGACTTTAGGATGATTATGTATATGCATCTGTTAGAGGCTTTTGTAGACGTATATGGGATTATGAATGTAAAGGATGTATGTCCATTTAGACTTGATGGCCCTAACGGTCAAGTTTCTGATATATATATATCACATGGTTTTCTATGACTTCTACTACTGACATATTGTATCTCTATGTGATAGTGGCGTCATTTGAGTGACATGCATATGAATGGACATGGATGAAGATTGGTTCTCTCGGGCCTTATCGGCTTCTGGTGCCAGTCCACTCCGTTGGAATTCGAGGCGTGACAGCAATGGTCTTGATATTGGTGTTAGTGTTGAGTTGGGTACTCAGTTCTTTCTACAGTGACGTTCATGGTTTAGTTGAGTTGAGAGAGGTTTAAATGGGTGATTTCAGTAGCTTCTCATTTCAGGATTTTTTTTGTCTTAGTGTGTCTTTGTGGGATGCTTTTGCTTGGTGTAACAGGATGGTTAGATATTCTTGTGTATTATTATCGGTAACCAAAGCGAGTGCATATTCGGAGTGAGTATTCATTGCTAGGTATTGAGTATCTATTTGACTAATTTTAAGGTACGACTGTGTTTTTCTAAGTTGCTCGATGTGTCTATCATTAGGAATCTTCACAGTACCGATAAGTTCTTAGTTATGCCTTGGTGTATGGTACCCCTCAACATATTTGGACTTGGTTGCTCGTCTCTTTAGCCTATGGTTTTTCTCTATCGTGATTGTGTTCTTCGATAGCATCTTAGTTTTAGCTCTTGCAGGAACCGTTGGGTATATGCTTAGTTTCTGAAGGTGAGATTGGTTTGGGTATTTGATAGTTTTCAAGACTCATTAGCTTCAGTTTTGATTTTGACTCTTTCGGATGATGGCTTAAGAGTTATGATAGATTCTGGTTTGTAGATGCTTACCTGTCAGCAGGATCGGTTTGGATAGTTGAGGTCGAGTGGTTCGGCTTCAGTGTTAAGCTTAGCTATGGATTCATCACTGGTTTGCAGCCTATATTTTAAGATTTGAGTCGATTGAGGTATCGTCAGGAGGCTGACTATGCCTACTCACTACCTACTAATTTAGTTTTCTTCAGTTCAGAAAGATTGGTTTAGATAGATGTTTGAGGGGTGGTTCGTTGGAACCTGGTCTTGGTTACTACTGCTTCTGGCCTTGGTTCTCTGCTTTCATTTGACTTTGGGAGTCTACTCAGTTTAGGATCTGTATTTGAGTTGGGCTTAGCATGGTTTAACCCATAGTTGGTGGGGCCATTCTAGAGCGGATCATCCAATTTTAAGAGTTTGTGCGTCGGACTCATGACTATTGGTTTTGAGGGTCATTGGGACCAATTATTGGTTGTGGCGGAGGTCACAGACTTTAGTCACCACCATTTGGGTATTCAGACTAATTCTTATGAAATAGTATTCCTATGCTAACCCATATGGATCTTCGATGGGTCAACTTCATTCTTCGAGGTTGGTGTGATGTGATTATGAGGATAGGACTCGAATGATATTGGCTAGATTCTGTGTAGTTCAGAGTAGGCAGCAGCATTGGAATGACAAGAGAATGTTAAACTTGGAGTTTGGAGTTGGTTGTATGGGTCTGGCTTTGGGATGTCTTTATCTTGGTTGAGTATTCGTGTAGTGGTGCTCGTATCAATGTGATGACGATATTCTTTGGTTTTGGGACTTGTGAACTTTGGTCGAGGTCGATTCAGTTGGAGGCTAGTAGGCTTTTGAGGATGAGTTAGTGGTGTTTGGAAAAGTGGAGTAAGGAGCTGAGTGTTAAAGGGATACCTTGAGCGAAATCACTTGGCAGCATTGTTTAGCTTTGGAGGTTACCTGGGGAGCCTTGCATGGGTATGCAGGCCCAGTACCTCATCCTTTTGAGCTTTGGGGCTCTTTCTACCCATTGACTTTAAAGGACAAAAGTCCGTTTAGTAGTGGATGTTGTAATGACCCTCCAGGTCATTTTCTCTGTTTATATCCATTTTCGGTATTTAGGTTTTAAGCCCATTTCCCTGTTTTGGAGCCTCTTCAGTTGAGAAATTGGTCTTGGACCAAAACTTCTAGTAAACGGCCTCGGATGAGAATTTTAATAATTTTGTTAGCTCCAAAATATAGATTTTAGGCTAGGAGGACCCTTGGCTCGAGTCCCTAGGCTTTCGGGCTAGTTTTGGGCTATTGGGTGGATTTTGGTAAAAAAAAATATAACAGTGAGTGTGGGGGCCACTTTTTGTCGAAACGACCTCTGATGGAAATTTTGTTTCACGCCCCGAATTCCAACGGGGCGAACTGGCACCCGAAGCCGTTAAGGCCCGAGAGAACCAACCTTCATTCATGTACATTCATATGCATGTCTCTGAGTTAACAACATTCTATCTCATGTAAATACAAGATACCAATGGCGGAAGTCATAGAGAACATATGATATATACGAAACTTGGCTGTTAGGGCCATCAAGTCAAAATGGACACACATGCCTTCATATGTCTTACAACGTCTACAAAGCCTTTACAGATACATAGACAAAACCTACCTAAATTCGAGACAAGTCCCCGCTTTATACAACATGTACATAATACCAAAACAAGTGTACACATGTGACTCGGAAAGCCCCGAACCAACTGGAGCTCATCAATATTCCGTAGATGACCCGCAGCCTACTGTGGAGGTCTACTAGCACCTGTGCCTGCATCAAGTAAGGAAAGTCCCCCAAGGGACGTCAGTACAAAGAATGTACTGAGTATGTAAGGCCATAAGTAACTGCATAAGATATAAGGACTTCAATGAAATCAAGTACAAGTAGGCGGACAATAGATTAGCCACCATAATATACAAGGGTGGAGTCGTGTACATTGCATTTATTTCTTTCATTTTTCACTCATATCATTATCACAATCATTCATATAATATCATTTATATAATCATTCGGGATCGCCTCTAGCTAGGCTTCCGCCCCTTTGAGTTGCCACCCATTCGAGATCGCCTCTAGCTAGGTTTATGCCCCTTCGAGTTGCCACCCATTCCCAATAATCCTTCGGGATCGCCTCAAGCTAGGCTTACGCCCCTTCGAGTTGCCACCCGTACTCAACATTCATTCGGTATCGCCCCTAGCTAGGCTTTTGCCCCCTTGGGTTGCCACCCGCACTCAATAAGTATGCATTACTTCAATTCTTTTGTTATAAGAGTGATACGTTGGTAGTTGTGACATTGTTGGAACTTTGGAACAATAGTCCACAATTATGAGATATGTGAATAACAATTGGTAACAAACTTGAAATGAGATACTTTAAGACATTTCAGAATAGAAACAAGTGCAATGACAATGTGAACAATGGGTGCTGCAGAAGGATACGGAAGGAGTAACCTTACATACCTTATCTTCCAATTATGAACACACAATCCTATATGTGAATACGACAATCCATGTGAATAAGACCCCTTAAAGCCATTCAAAAGGTACCATAAGTTGATAATTGTATCCAAGAAGAGTATAGGGGCCTTGGGGGGTCAAAGAGAGACAAAAACATGCAAAACAAAAACCTGGACTGGGCTGTGGAGCCACCTGCACCCACAGGTGGATGACATGTGATGCAGGTGCCCCTCTGGCCTTGTCAAGAGCCACCTGCATTGGCATATGCGCCCGCAGGTGCTCCAGACGCGAGGGCGGGTGCCCGTTTCAGCCTCCAAGGGTCATTTTAGGGTCCTTTTTTTTAATAAATGGTCCGTGGCCATAATTAAGTTTATCCTTCGATATTTTAGGTCACTTGGATGCCAACGAACAATCATGGTTTCACAACACACATGAACATCACCAAAACTACATTTTCCTTTCAATACGTCACCAATTCCATGCACAATTTCGCAACAACAATTCCAAATGTTATACACAAAGAGAAAGAAAGTTAGGGACATAAACACATAATACATGTTGACATTTAATCCATCAAACTCACTTCCTTCAACACCACAAGTCTCCCTTCAAGTTTAGAAGGCAAAACCCTTTTACCGATTAAGCAATAATAGACTATTTTACACATAGTGAACTGTCCAACACTTTGCCAACATAACCAACATGATTGATACACCATATTAAGAATATAATATACTAAACCATGAGAGTAAACACTTATCAAAGCTTGCAAGAGGATGATCTTGTTCAAAGAGAGTGATAGCTTAGGGTTTGTGAGAGATGAGAAATGTGTTGGAAAATTCTAGAAATAGCATGTGTGTTGTAATGAATAAAATACTGATTTTATGCCTTATATAGTCCCTCAATTCATACTTAGCCAAACATTAAATGTGGCTTACTCATTTTCTCCCTTTGGGCCATGTCTTGTGACTTAATTTTGGCCCTTAAATTGAGCTCATTAGCACATCTTAATTCAGCCCAACAAATTAATGCATAATTCACCAACCATCTCATGTTTAAATAACTCCATAAATGTTAAGGTACTCTCATGGGTTTTGAAATGTACGGGGTGTTACATCCTTCCCCCCTTAGAAACATTCGTCCTCGAATGTTAGTGACATTATAAAAATTTACACAAATTCAAGTCTAGGATCATTCTTCATGTTATCATATATATATATATACATAATGCTTATAGATACTTACTTTTTATTGCTCCGATCCCGCAACTTGAACTTTCTCTTCCATTTGAAACAAATGAGGGTATTTAGACCTCACCATTTCTTCAGCTTCCCATGTGATCTCTTCTACCTGCTGACTTCTCCATAATACTTTTACGGAAGCTACTTATTTATTCATTAACCTCTTCACTTTTCGATCCAGAATAGCAATAGGTATCTCTTCATAGGTGAGATCCTCTGTAACTTGTACATTTTCCATGGGAGCAATACGAGACGGATCTCCTATGCACTTTTGAAGCATCAAAACATGAAATACTGGATGAACTGTGGAGAGTTCTTGGGGTAGTTTTAATTCATACGCAACTTGCCTAAATCTTCTAACAATTTCATATGGCCCTATATAACGTGGACTCAACTTTCCTTTCTTTCCAAATCTCATTTCCCCTTTCATCGGTGATACCTTCAAGAATACCCAATCACCTATGGCAAATTCGAGCCCTCTTCTTCTAACATCAGCATATGACTTGTGTCGACTTTGGGCCATTTGTAGTCGCTGTTGGATCACTTTAAATTTCTCCATAGCTTGATAAACAAGATCTGTCCCTAGCAAAGCAGTTTCACCCGCTTCAGACCATCCAATTGGTGATCTACACTTCCTTCCGTAAAAAGCTTCATAAGGTGCCATTTGGATACTTGAATGATAGCTATTAATGTAGGCAAATTCAATAAGAGGTAGATGATCATCCCAAAGACCTTTAAAGTCCAACATGCAAGCTCGTAGCATATCTTCAAGTGTTTGGATAGTACGTTCTGTTTGTCCATATGTCTGAGGGTGAAAAGCCGTACTCAAACTCACTTGGGTTCCCAAACTCCTCTGAAAAGATCTCCAAAAATGTGCAGTAAATTGAGCTTCCCTGTCTGATGTAATAGAGGTTGGAATCCCGTGTAATCACACTATCTCTTTAACATACAACCTTGCATAATCTTCAGCTGTATAGGTGGTCTTGACTGGTAGGAAATGCGCTGACTTGGTAAGCCTGTCAACTATTACCCATATGGAATCAAATTTTTGTAGTGTACGAGGCAAACCTGTGATGAAATCCATGTTAATCATGTCCCATTTCCAGACTGGAAGATTGATACATTGCATGTAACCTCCAGGTTTCTGATGCTCTACTTTTACTTGTTGACAATTTGGGCATTAAGCTATAAATTCTGCAATGTTCTTATTCATGTTTCCCCACCAATACATTTCCTTCAAATCATGATACATTTTGGTAGCGCCCGGATAAATAGAATATCGTGAATGATGCGCCTCTGTCATAATTCGTCTCCTCGGCTCATCTACATCTGGTACACATAATCTACCTTGGCATTGAAGTACTCCTGCTTGCGTAAGATCAAATGCCTTTGTCAAACCCTATTGTACATTCTCTTTCAGCTGCAATAACATAGGATCTGCATCCTGCTTCTCTTTTACTTCAGCTATTAATAAAGATTCTACCGCATTTTGTACAATAACCCCTTTATCTAAAGATTCAAGAAGACAAACTCTCAAGCTGGCTAGTTGATGTAGATCCTTGATTAGGTCTTGCTTTTCCGTCAACTGGCCACTAGTGCCTCCTATTGCCTTGCGGCTTAATGCATCGGCTATAACATTTGCTTTTCCTGGATGATATAGGATATCAATATCATAGTCTTTCAATAGTTCAAGCCACCTCCGCTGCCTCAGATTTAAATCCTTCTGCTTAAAGATATATTGAAAACTTTTGTGATCAGTGTATATATCAACATGAACCCCATACAAATAATGGCGCTATATCTTTAAGGCAAATATCACAGCCGCTAGCTCAAAATCGTGGGATAGTTTCTCTCATGTGGCCGCAACTATCGTGAGGCATACGCTTTTACATTATCATGCTGCATCAATACACACCCTAGGCCCACTCCGGAAGCATCACAATATACTGCATACCCTTTTGTGCCTTTCGAAAGTACTAATACCGGTGTAGAAGTCAATTTATCTTTCTATCTCTTGGAAACTTTTCTCACATGCATCATTCCACTGAAATTTTATTGCCTTGTGTGTAAGTTTTGTTAAAGGTGCCGCAATGGACGAAAACCCTTCAACAAATCTTCTGTAATAACCTGCCAACCCAAGAAAGCTACGAATTTCTGTAGGCATCATAGGTCTTGGCCAATTCTTCACCGCCTCTATCTTTGTATCAACCCTTATCCCTTCATCTGACATAATGTGACCCAAGAATGCAATGAATTTTAACCAAAATTCACATTTAGATAACTCTGCATACAACTTACGCTCACAAAGAATTTGCAACACCTGCCGTAAGTGATTAGCATGGTCCTCTTGTGATCTTGAATAAACCAGGATGTCATATATAAACACCGTCATGAACACGTCTTGAAATGGCTTAAACACCCTATTCATCAAATCCATGAAAACAGCTGGTGCATTTGTTAGTCCAAACGACATAACTAGAAATTTATAATGGCCATACCGTGTTCGAAAAGCTGTCTTGGGTATATCTTTTTCTCTAACCCTGACTTGATGGTAACCCGATCTCAAGTCAATCTTTGAAAAACATTTGTCACCCTGTAACTGATCAAGCAAATCGTCAATTCTGGGGAGGGGATATTTATTTTTGATCGTTATCTTATTCAATTGCCGATAGTCAATACACATTCTCAATATGCCATCTTTCTTCCGTACAAATAATACTGGCGCACCCCATAGGGACATAATAGGCCTTATGAACCCCTTGTCCAGCAAGTCTTTTAATTTCTCCTTCAGTTCTCGCAGTTCTGCTGGAGCCATTCTATACGGAGGAATAGAGATAGGCTGAGTGTCTGGCATCACATCAATACAAAACTCTACTTCCCGTTCTGGAGGCAAACCTGGAAGATCTTCAGAAAATACATCAAGGAATTCATTGACCACTGAAACCGACTGAGGAGTTAGTGGTTCCACATCAGTATCTTGCACTATGTACCCCTTAGCTATCATTTTCCTTTCCTTCAGATAGGAAATAAATTTACCTCTCGGTGCCCCAACATTACCCCTCCATTCAAGGACATCCTTTTGTGGAAACTGAAAATGTACTTTCTTAGCTCGGCAATCTACCGTGGCATAACAAGAAGCCAACCAATCCATACCCATTATAACATCAAAATCAACCATTTCCAACTCAATAAGATCGGCCAATGTATCATGACCACAAACAGTAATTACACAATCACGATAAACTCTCTTAGCTATAATAGATTCACCAACAGGCGTAGATACTTCAAATGACTTTTTAAATTTTTCCGCAATCAATGGAGTGACATATGATAATGTGGAACCCGGATCAATCAATGCATATACATTATGTGAAAATATGGATAATATACCTGTAACTACATCAGGAGAAGCCTCCGAATTCTGTCGGTCCACTAGAGCATAAGTGCGATTCTGGGTTCCACTGGAACTAGTTGCTCCTCTAGCACCTCTACCACGCCCAGTAGGTTGCACTCCTCTACCTAGGGAAGGAACCGATGATGATGATGTAACGGTTGATCCTGTAGGTCGTGCTATACCACCCATGCCCCTTTGTGGGCACTCTCTCACCATGTGCCCTGGCATGCCGTAAAAATAGCAAATATTCATTCCAACCTAGCATTCACCTACATGAGACTTCCCACAGTGCTTACACGATTGACGAGAAAATTTTGCTATCTGTGAACCTCGAACCACACTGCTCTGCCCAAAATGGCTACCTCTAAACCCTCGAAATTGAGATTGAATGCCTGCTATGGAATAAGAAAATGACGGTCTAGGCGATCTGTTAAAATTCTGAGTCCTAAACTCTTCTTGGGATGCCATGACCTGTCCCGTAGATCTAGCCCTTTTAGACGGCCCTCCTTCAACTTCTTATGTCCTTCTTCTTTGCCTCTGATCCTCCATTTTATGTGCAAAGGCTTGTATTCTAGCTATATCCATATCTCTGTTCAAAGCAGCAATGGTGCAGTCCCTCACCAAATATGGCTCCAATCTTTCCACGTACCGATGAACTCTGTCGGCCATAGTAGCTACCACATTCGGAGCATACCTAGCCAAAGATTTAAACCGAAGACTGTACTATCTGACACTCATATTTCCTTGGCGAAGATTTAACAATTGGTCTGCATGAGCCTCTCGAACCTCATATGGAAGATAATGATCAAGGAATACCGTTTTAAATTCTTCCCAATTAGCTGGATTCGAGCCAATACCCCTCGATCATTTCCAATCTTCATACCACAATATAGCTTCTCCTTTCAATCTATAGGACGCAAGTTCCACTGTTTCTGTACCATTCACATGCATAACCTCTAGAGCCCTTTGAATTTGGTCCATGAAGTCCTGTAGGTCTGCATTCGAATCTGTCCCAGTGAATATGGGAGGATCTAATTTCAGAAAATCCTGTGTCCGCCGACTAGCTACTCCAGCCACACCATCCTCACTTGTCATTGGACCAACTTGTCCTTGAGTTTGTGCAGCAACTATATGGTTCAACATTTGCACCGCATTTCTTAGATTCTGCTCAGTAGCATTAACAGGTGGTCCGGCAGGTTCTTCTCTCCTTCTCGGCTCTTCTGGAGCTGGAAAAGTAGAAGAAGCCCGCGATGCAAACTCAGCGTCAGGTGGTGATTTACTCATTCCTTCTCTAGCAGGCATATCTACCTGCTTACCTTTGCCTCTACCTCATCTTGTAATCGGTATTTTACTATAACAAAGAAAACCAATTACAATGGTCAGATAGGATTCCACCTACAAATGTGGCTCTAATGCACGATCTAGAAATGAAGAAAAGAAACAACTCCTAAATGTCTCGTAGCCTCCTACTTATAAATGTGGTGCATAACACATTCATAAGCAAGACTCTACTCAGACACGGCTTTGTAGATACCCTTAGGACGACCTGCTCTGATACCACTTTTGTCAAGCCTCGAATTCCAACGAGGCGGACTGGCACCCGAAGCCGTTAAGGCTCGAGAGAACCAATCTTCATTCATGTACATTCATATACATGTCTCTGAGTTAACAACATTCTATCTCATGTAAATACAAGATACTAATGGCGGAAGTCATAGAGAACATATGATATATATGAAACTTGGCTGTTAGGGCCATCAAGTCAAAATAGACACGCATGCCTTCATTTGTCTTACAACGTCTACAAAGCCTCTATATACATAGACAAAACCAACCTAAAGTCGGAACAAGTCTCCGCTTTATACAACATGTACATAATACCAAAATAAGTGTACACATGTGACTCGAAAAGCCCCGAACCAACTGGAGCTCACCAATATTCTGTAGATGACCCGCAGCCTACTGTGGAGGTCTACTAGCACCTGTGCCTGCAGCAAGTAAGGAAAGTCCCCCAAGGGATGTCAGTATAAAGAATGTACTGAGTATGTAAGACCATAAGTAACTGCATAAAATATAAGGACTTCAATGAAATCAAGTACAAGCGGGTGGACAATATAGATTAGCCACCATAATATACAAGGGTGGAGTCGTGTACATTGCATTTATTTCTTTCATTTTTCTTTCATATCATTATCACAATCATTCATATAATATCATTTATATAATCATTCGGGATCGCCTCTAGCTAGGCTTCCGCCCCTTTGAGTTGCCACCCATTCGGGATCGCCTCTAGCTAGGCTTATGCCCCTTCGAGTTGCCACCTATTCCCAATAATCCTTTGGGATAGCCTCTAACTAGGCTTACGCCCCTTCGAGTTACCACCCATACTCAACATTCATTCGGGATCGCCCCTAGCTAGGCTTTTTCCCCCTTGGGTTGCCACCCGTACTCAACAAGTATGCATTACTTCAATTCTTTTGTTATAAGAGTGATACGTTGGTGGTTTTAACATTGTTGGAACTTTGGAACAATAGTCCATAATTATGAGATACGTGAATAACAATCGGTAACAAACCTGAAATGAGATACTTTAAGACATTTCGGAATAGAAACAAGTGCAATGACAATGTGAACAATGGGTGCTGCAGAAGGATACGGAAGGAGTAACCTTACATACCTTATCTTCCAATTATGAACACACAATCCTATATGTGAATATGACAATCCATCTCCTTCCTTACATGTTACTCTACATCACAAGTACATAACGGAGCTCACGTTAACAACTAACTACATTACAAGTACATAAAACGATAATGAGCTACGTGACTACTATATAGCGTCATTTCATCCTTTTACAATATAACTCACTGCATCACCATACCAACAACACCACAACATTCCACACATTTACCAAGACATCATAAACCAATAACATTTCATACCAAGTTTATACTTTACACTTCCTCAGTAACACCACGTCATAATTACTCCATCAAGTCATCTCAATACCTTTCACAATAACACATTAACAAAAATCCATAATTGATATAATCCAATATGCCTCCAAAAGACCCCTTAAAGCCATTCGAAAGGTACCATAAGTTGATAATTGCATTCAAGAAGGGTATAGGGCCCTTGGGGGGTCAAAGAGAGACAAAAACATGCAAAACAAAAATCTGGACTGGGCTGTGGATCCACCTGCACCCGCAAGTGGATGAAATGCGGCCACAGGTTCCCCTCTAGCCTTGTCCAGAACCACCTGCGTCGGCATCTGCACCCGCAGGTGCTCCAGAAGCGAGGGCGGGTGCCCGTTTCAGCCTCCAAGGTCATTTTAGGGTCATTTTTTGTAATAAATGGTTTAGGTCACTTAGATTCCAACGAACAATCATGGTTTCACAACATACATGAACATCACCAAAACTACATTTTCCTTTCAATACGTCACCAATTCCATGCACAATTTCGCAACAACAATTCCAAATGTTATACACAATGAGAAAGAAAGTTAGGGACATAAACACATAATACATGTTGAAATTTAATCCATAAAACTCATTTCCTTCAAGACCACAAGTCTCCCTTCAAGTTTAGAAGGCAAAATCCTTTACCGATTAAGCAATAATAGACTATTTTACACATAGTGAACTGTCCAACACTTTGCCAACATAACCATCATGATTGATACACCATCTTAAGCATATAATATACTAAACCATGAGAGTAAACACTTATCAAAGCTTGCAAGAGGATGATCTTGTTCAAAGAGAGTGATAGCTTAGGGTTTGTGAGAGATGAGAAATGTGTTGGAAAAATTCTAGAAATAGCATGTGTGTTGTAATGAATAAAATACTGATTTTGTGCCTTATATAGTCCCTCAATTCATACTTAGCCAAACATTAAATGTGGTTTACTTGGTCAATGGTAGAATGGATCATTTTCTCCCTTTGGGCCATGTCTTGTGACTTAATTTTGGGCCTTAAATTGAGCCCATTAGCACATGTTAATTCAGCCCAACAAATTAATGCATAATTCACCAACCATCTCATGTTTAATAACTCCATAAATGTTAAGGTAGTCTCATGGGTTTGGAAATGTACGGGGTGTTACATTTTGATGGTTTCGTTGAGTTCGGCATGCCAAATTTGGTAGGGTAGCATATTTTGGTTGCATGCCCGGGGTTCAGAATAAATCTCAAGCACCCTATCGGAGTCCGTTAGGACTTGGATTTTTGCTGGTGCAGAAGCAACTGGTGCAGGCCACCCTTCCTCTTTACGTTCGCGAGGAGTTGACCGTATTCACAAAGGACCTTCTCGATCATGAGTTTCCTCTCGCATTGGCGATGAAGGGTCGGTCTGACCCGGCTCAATCTCTTCTTTGCGTTCGTGAAGGCTTCATCGCATTCGCGATGGCCTTCTCCAGTTGCTCTTACATTCGTGACTTGCTCCTCATGTTTGTGATGAACGATTCTCCTGTACTTCGTGATCGCTGTCAGGAGTCCTCGCGATCGTGATGAGTAACCCCTGGCCCTATACATTGTTGTCTTCCCCAAAAATTCATCATTTTCTAAAACCTTTTTCTGACATTATTGGAATTGTAAGCTCAAGAACTTGTGCAAAATCAATAATTGGAGCTAGGTATGAGTAGAGGACGTTGAGGTGATCATTTCTCGTCAGTTTCTTCGTAAGTCTTCGGCCTAATTCTTTATTAATTCTTGATTTCTCTCTTATTTTCTTTATCTCTTGGGGCTGATTTTGGCCCCAATTGAGACTCTATTTATGCTCAATTTTTGAGCATGCATTTCTTGTCCTTCGACGGACCTCGTGATGGATTTAATTTTTAGAATTCCATTAGCAGGCCCCATGGGTATAATTTCGACCCAATTTTTGACCCAAAGTTTTATATTGTAATATGCGTCTCTTTTTACTCATAGAAATGTATAGATTATGTATTTGATAGCGCGATGACATTCAGAGATTGAGGAATGGCAATGAGCAGTTCGTGGATGGTTGGAGACTGCGGTTGGCTTTGAGGTAAGCTACAGTATACTCTTCTCTATGAGATTGTGTATTGTGTAGATTGTATGCTAGATAGGGTTATAGGATAGATTTAAGGCTATTTGTATCCTGATATTAGTATTTGACTTGTTTAGGGGATTTTAGAGTAGAACTGTAGTTTCAGCTCTAGCCTAGAATACTCGCTATAGCTATAGAATTATGTTAAGCGTGGCTATATACCTGTTTGGACCTTAGGTTGACACTAGAAATCCTTAGACGGTATTCCTCAGTTAAATTCTCCCAGAACATGATGCCTCTCGTTGATTCTTCTTTTGAGTTTATATATATATATATACATCTATACTCTGATTTTTCTATATATTATATTGTTGGGCCTGAGGCCTTGGTTACTATACCAATTGGATACCAGGTTAGTTCTCTATGCCTTAAAATGGTTGTGGCTTAGTTTATAGAAGCTTAGGTGCTTACATTTGCCTTGTTTGGATACTGGTGATGGCATGTATACATTATTCACATTCTCATGCTTATTTTAGTGGTACGATTCCAACTAAAACCTTTATTTTATTATTGTTTTTCAAAAAGGGTTTTATTCCCACTTTTTCACTTTTAAAACTGATTTTTCTTAAATGGAAGTTGTACCACCCTTATTATTGGTTTATGAACTGTTAAACTAAACATACTATTTTGGAAACCCAAATCGAGGTTGTTTTCGATCCGTTCTTAATTGACTCTTTGTCACTATTTACCTATCTCGATCGAGGGGAATTTCAACCCTTTATACATTATTCTACCATTTTAGTCCTGAATTCGATCTCGGGCACCAGACTTTACGAATTTCTACCTATTTAGTCTCGATTTGATTTCGATCCCTTATTATATTCTTACATCACTTCTGTACTGGATGGAGAAGATTTACTACTATTGATTATTGGAAGCCCAAGTTCGAGACCAGAGAGTATATACGGATATCCCGAGTCCCCTATGGGACCCTCTTTCTGGAGACCACGTGTCGGAAGAGGTGATACCCATAGGTTCTGCCTTGCGAGCCAGCGAGCCGGAGGAGGTGTATATACTTGGTACTTTATGTCACTTAGTGGGTTGATAGTATTAGATTTTTCTTGCATTCATTCATTCATATGCATCGTCTATCACCGGCATAATTGTTTGGTGCCTGTACCTATCTGTCTTATGGGGGGTTGAATAGGTATAGGTTATATTTGTTATTTTCTGAGTGATTGATTGTATCTTCCGGGCTTACGGAGGCTCGATTAGGCTATTATTTGTCCGGGTTAGCTAGTTATATTATGGTTTGGATATTGTCATATGGTTCATGGCAGACTGTTTATGGATTGGTACCCAAGGTTGTAGGTATGCTTCCGAGTTCATTTTCTCTTCATTATGTTGAGCTTTATTATTAGTAGACTACTTTATGATATTCCTTATTTCGGTTAGAGACCCTGATTATGCTAGAGTTAGTTTTCCTATTTGGTTATGATCCTCGAGATGTTAGGCTAGCTCCATCAGGTTAGTACGTTCATGTTTAGTTTCCTTTATAATATCGTTGTATACTCCTTCTTTACCTTATCTGTTCTTATTTTATATTACCTCTTTGCCTCGTACTACTTTTATATAGTCCTTCTTCACTCTTTTTGGTATATCGGTTAGCTACTTATGGTACTGTACTTTCGCCCCTGATTACTTGTAGTGTATGATAGTTTACCCTTGCATCACCTTTAGTATTGTTATGCTTCGTTTCATAGATAGTTGTCTGTATTGTATATTCCTGCTTTACATGTACTTATACTTGCATTATCTTTGGAGCTCAGTTGGCCGATGCCTACTGAGTACCTCGTGTTGGTACTCATAGTACACCTCTACACCTTAAAGATCATAGTTCGAGTTCTCACCGCTGATGTGTGCATCGTGCGGGCTACCATGGATCGGAGATTCGGAGTGAGCTCATGGAGTCCGGAGTTGTTTCTGTTCTCCCTCTTTTGCTGGACTGATCTTTAATTTGTATTTCAGAGACGGTTCTGTATGTATAAATTGTGTTCACCTTGTAATCTTGTTTGTTAGTGGCTCTTGTACTAACCTCACCAGGTTTTAGGGAAATATTTACTCTCTTCTGGTCTTCTTTCTCATTTTTATTTAGTCTTGGCCTCCACTTTTCTTATTAGTCCACTACTAGTTGTTTCGAACTGTGGGTTGGCTTACCTACTGGTGATTTATGGTAGGTGTTATCATGACCTGAGAAATTGGGTCGTGACGTGACACTTATAAATGCCTGCAATATCATCGATTATATCTTTTGATATTTGGATTATTTTATTAAAAGGTGTTCAAGATGCTTGCTGTTGGAATCTGTTTTTTAAAAAAAAAAAAAAATCTTTTATCCATCTTTCGGATTTTTTTCTCTTCGCCTATTCTTAATATATATATATTTTTGTATTGTTGAAAATTTTTATTTCCTCTTCTTTGCAGAAAGTTGATATTAAAAGTTAAAAAGTTGTTACAGAATGTGTTGAAAGATTAAAAAATGTCATTAAGAGCGTGAAAGATATTATACAATTGCTATTCGCATGCTGTTCAAAAAGATACTAAGTTGTTTTTTATCAATTCAATTAAAATTTAAAAGTATGCTTTTGTATGTTTTATGTCACCTTAATCAATACAAGATATTAGTATTCTTTTGTATGTTTGCTACAAAAGTATAAATCTTCTTGCTTATATAATAGTATGACCAATAGGAGAACCAACAATATGATGGCAATCAAATATAACCTTCGTTTACCTCATCCCCCTCCGTTTTTTGTTATATGGGGTAAGTAGGGATGAATGTAGATTTGATTGATTAATTAGAAAGATGAAAATTAAAAAGAAAATAATGAGCTGAAATGTTATATATCTTACATATCCTTTTTGTGCATCAATAAATATAACAAATCTATCCATATATAATAGGAGAGGTAGAAGCATGTTAGGATGACAAGTGTCATCACATTAAAATTCATATTTTATATTTTAAAATATAAATATTAATTCACTAAAAACTAAATTCAGGAAAAAAAAATCAGAAAAAACTGTAAAATCACAAAAAGCTACACAAATTAGATAACTACATATATAGATTGTCATAGTATATCACGTTTTTTACTCTTTTTTTTTTATAGCAACTACTCCTTTTTAATTGCAACTACAAAATCAGTTACCTCTTTCAAAATCTTTTATATTTGTATGTATCAATATGACCGGTTATGAGGCATTCTAATTTCTTCTCCGAGAGAAAACAAACCGTCCCTTCTTCTTCTTCCTCCTTCCATTGATGAATCTCTTCTTCTTTCTCGCTTTTAAAATTTGGTTTATTGATATTTTATGTATCTTTGTATCTATTATTTAGTTTCTATTGACTTTGAAAAACTGTACTATACCATTAGAAATGTGTTCGATGATGAAATGATGAGAAAATAGGATCGATGATGAGATGAAGATAAAATAGGAGTAAGTGGCCTTCTAAAGAACGTTGATAGCAAGTACTTTAAGTACATAGGTGATTAATAACATTTTGTTTTATTGTAACATTTTGTTTGTAAATTTTTTATACAATGTGTTTAGGAATAGCCGTGACATTTTTTGTACTAGGTTCTCTAAGTGCATGAGAGAAGGCATAATTTCAACGCCGGAAGGTAGGACGTTGTGTTATAGTATAATATTAATTATATTGGTATTTTTTCTTCACTAACGGCTACTTTACAGAATGTTTGATGTTCTTGGTGGAGTTTTTCAGATATAATTTGGTACTGTTCCAAAAAAAGAAATAACAATGTGAAGTAATATTGGTAAAATACACTTTACATTATAGCATCACTACTATCTCTTACGAATAAATGTTCTTGGAAATAATAAATGAAAAATTAAACTTCCAACATCTCAAATAAATGCATAAGATGTTTGGGAAATTCACTTATGAAAACATAATATGTAGATGCATTGTTAGGGGAAAAATCAAGATTGTTATTTTTATACCAAACAATGCATGCATGCGGCTGACTATAATTCCCTCTGACTTTTAGATATCTCTTCTATTTAAATTTTTTATTATATTTTCATTAATAAGAATCACACAATTTAGCGACTAATGATGAAAGAAGAATCAACTATCCTAATCCCCTCATCAAGGCTAATGACACCGCTAAGCGTGACTTACATTCTAATAAGATTGTTTACTTTATCAAATTTGATGTTTTAAATGTGATTGCATGATGACTGATGGTAAAAACAGGGGACATGTTGGAGTTATTAAGAATAGAGAGAAGCAGAATGATAGCTTTGAGACAGTTCACATTCAGGATGTCCCGGGGTATAAGTTAGCTGCCCGCTTGGAAAATATATTCACTATTAGAAAAGGTATTAAGTGTCTGGGTCTCAATCTAAAGGCAATGTTTAGAGATAAATTTAATAGGTTAGTCCATGTTTCTCATTGTTTAGAGATATACAACTTATTTTGTGTTCTGCATTTTAACATCTTTGTATGTTGTATTCCCGCCGTTTCGTTTTAGTTGGCCCTCTTGCTAAAAATATTTGTTTCAATTTAGTTGTCCCATTTATAAAATCAAGAATATTTTGTATATTTTTTTTTCATTTTACCCTTAGCATTAAATAACTATACAAAGTAATTTAGGTATCCAAAGTATTATTAATAATGTTAATTTAGTAAAATTCACCCCTAATTAAAGATTTCGTAAGGGGTGTGCCAAATCAATAAGGCCAACTAAAATGAAATGGATGGATACCTAGCTTTTTTGTTGGAAAAATAGGTTGATTGAGTTAAGATCGGTAATTTTTTTATTATTATTGATAGTATTTATTGGGCATAGAATTTAAAACAACTTTTTTGTTATATTTGTTTCTAAAAACATGTCATAAGTATCTTGTGGTTATAAATTCTTTCATTAAAATTAAAATGAGAAGTGTAACAACAATAAGGGTGAATTATATATAAGGATACTCAATATTGGTAAGGATAGGAAGGAAGACAGAGTCCATCTTAAAGTTATCTTCTCTGTTGAAGAAATTACAATAACGTATATAATTGAGGGTAACAAATAATTTTAAGGCCATATGTCTCGCATGTCAGTAAATAGTATTTATCTTTTTTAAAAAAAAAATAATTTTTTCCTTCTTCCCAATAATTTCACTCTTCAAGTTGTTTAAGTTAAACACGTACTAATTAATTAAAAACAACTGAAATCATTATACATGGATTATTGACAGTATCTTTATTACTACTGTTATTTATCCTTCTTTAACTATCCAAATCAGTTACAAGACCATAATTACCATCATTATAGCTATCAAATAAAGGCTAATCTGGAGGAAAAAAATATTAAAGGCTTATTAATTTTAAATTTGATAACCAAAATGATACGCTTATTGAGTATATTCAAATCCTTTACAATATACATGGATTTTGTCCAACTGCTTCCACTTTTTGGTGCCAGCTTGGGCTTTGATAGTAGAGTACTATTTATTTTTTCTTCACATACTGAAATAGCAACTTTTACTAATAAGTCATGTTTTATTGATATGTGCACAATCCTCCCGATGATAAAATATAATTTAAAATGCTCAAACAAGCAATGACATATGTTTAAAGATCTATTGTGTTTTTGGAGGCAGAATGAAAAGGGATTAAAGTAAACTTAATTTTATTAATTTTTAGATCTCCATGTAAATTAGGGTAAAAAATTATTAGCATCAAGTGTTTATACAGATTGCAGGGTATGTTGTTGTCTTCGTATATACAAATGCATATTTTTATTTAGTTACATTACTTACTCATAGCAAGTTAAATTAGTATTTGAATTTCACTGTACATGACATAAGATCTCACGACAATTCAGCGTAGAGAAAATGATATTTTCTTCCTTGGTGGACTTCTTCTCAACGATTATGGATCAAATGATTTAAATTTGATAATGGATCAACTACTAAAGATATAAGATGATCAAGCAAATAAGATACAATAATAATTTATTATGATTCTTTTCTCTAATATTCTTCGCGCATCGCGCTGATACTATACTAGTAAAATTTAAAGAATCAAGATCAAGAAGTTATGACAGTTGCAGTGTAAAATTAAATTGTTATCAATACAAGATTATTTTAATGGTAATAATTCAGTTAAAAGATGAAGTAACTAATTTATTTAAAGGACATTTTGGTGCACTAAACTTCTGCTATGCGTTGGGTTCGAAAAGGATCTGACCACAAAATTCTAATTTATTTATTCACATAAATTTAATATTTGAAGAACAATATACCCAGTGAAACAACAACAATAATATACCCAGTGAAATCCCACAAGTGAGGTGTGAGGAGGGTAGAGTGTATGCAGACCTTACCACTACCTTGGAAGGTAGAGAAACTGCTTCCGAAAGAACCTAAGTGTAGCAAATCTAGATACAAAGAAGAAGGAAACAATGAAGAAAATGTAGTCACTAACAAGGGAACAGAGCACAGTCTACAAGAAAGAAATAAGGACAACAATAAAATAGTGCGATAGTCAAAACACAATAAATAATAGACTATAGATATCATAAGTAAGGACTACAATACTACAGCTATAACAACGAAAAAACACCAAAAAGCCTAAATCTTCTAAAAGCAAGTCAACACTCCGACTAGCTTTCTACTCTAATACGCTTCCTCCATACTAACTTTTATACAGTTTTAAATATCAAGGAAAATACATAACTATTTGAGGATTAAATTGAACAATCTACCATAAAGAGAAACATGAGATGAAAAGAGAGGATGAAAAGAATAAATGTTTTTCTTAAATAACATTGAAAACATAAATTCCAGAAGGTAGCATCTTGAAGAAGATCTGAATCCATTAGCTAGAAAGTAGAGTTTTCGGGTCTGTAGCATGTGATGAAGGGTGGATTGTTCTTTTTTTTTTTTTTTTGGTTAATAACGGGTAGATTGTTCAATTTAATCATCAAATAGTTATATATTTTCTTTGACATTTGCGATTCCATAAAAGTTTAGTTATGTATTTTTATCGGTCTTGGTTAATATATTTTTAAAAGGGTCAGGTTTTAAGTGGATCGAGCCAATAAAAAGATTAAAATACGTATCTTTTTATTTCTGAAATATTTGGTTTTAAATAATAATTTTATGAACAAATGAAAAATCATTAAATAGGTTGGGTGACTTTGCAAATGAAATACTATTAGTTGATCGATTTTCAGATTATAAATCAAAGAAGAGTGACTTTCTTAGAGAAACATCTTAAGTTGAGTGACCATATGAGATATTATCTCACAATGTGGAAGAACTTTATCTTTTAATCTTTATAAGTGATTTCATGGCAACAAACTCTGAATCTAATCATTATATAATAATAAAGAAGAATATATAAGAAGTGATATGACACCTCCCAATGGCCTCTATTCCTATTTTTCTTTTTTCTCCTTTTTTACATTTTCCCATCATTTTTCTTACTTACTGTATTTAAAAAGTCATGACAAGACAATAATTAAACAATTGTAGTAAGTAAATGAAAGAAATGAAGGTTCATGGCAATTAGTATGGGCGGCGGTTACCACAAAATTAAGAATTAAGAATTTTTCATTAAATTCTATCTCTTTTTTTCATTAATATTTATTAATTTATCTATAAATATAGTAAAGACCGAAAAAAAAAAAGAGTAAAGACAAAGGCAAAGTAATATGCCACCTTTGGTCAAAAAATATATTTATCCTTTTATCTCATTTTTGTTTAACAATTTTTCTTATTTATTTATTTCTTATCATTGTACAAAAAATGAATATATCAATTACTACTCCTTCATTTATTCATATTCTTTAGTACAAAAAATTATTGGACTTTATTTCCATTACTCTCATGACTTTTGATGATCATAACTCCTAAATTATATTAATAATCATGTTCATGAGTCATTTGATATTCTATATTATTGTCCTATAAATAGAGCCATTCTAACCTTCTCCCTTCCATCGTCAAAATTAAAGCTAAATCTTTCACTATATATTATTTAGAATTTGCATTGTTTGAATTCCCATATATTCTTTCTTCAAAAAAAAAAAAATCATTTGTACACCTTCTAAAATGTCACATAATTGAGACGATGACGCCGTATTGGAGGAAAGCAGAGTTCGAAGAGAATTGAGAGATGCTGCAATTCCAAGTGGGTGGGAAAGTGGTGGAGAGTGTGGATTTGTTGAAGAAGAGAAATTGGACATGGATGTTAGGATGTTTGGCCTTTTGTTATTCCTTACGATATTTGGCTTCTAGTTTAAACATTGTGGATACCTTCGTAGTTCTTGATGCCCTGTTGCCTTTCATGTTCTAATCTTCTTATTTGCTGTCTGATTTATTTATTTTAAGCGCTTAAATTGTTTATCACATCAATGGCATGATACTATAAATACATATCTCACAATCTATATGGAGGAATTATATCAGGCAAAGCTTGAGAAATCTTCATGTTGCATCTCTTGTTTTTTAGTTATTTATTCGTAGCAAATCAGACAAAGCGATTAAATATAGAGCCTATTTGGATTGACTTATTTTAAGTGCTTCTAATTCAAATAGTTTTTAAGCATTTTCATATTGTGAGTGTGGGTATGTAAATATCATCTTAAATATTTGTTTGTTCTCGAATTTCAACCGTAAGTAAAACGAAAGTGGAGATGAGAATTCATAAATTCATCACAATGTAGTTTCAAGAAAAAAAATATAAAACATTATATATGACCTTGGATATAAATTAATTTGTCATATAGAGGATTAGAAAGAAAAAATAAATTACATATTGAAGTACACTTTCATACTAATAATTTTATGAAGTACTTAATTTTCATCTTGTTACCAAGATCTCCTGCCCTTTCGTTACACTTATGAGTTATGATAGAAACTATAGAGGAATATAAATTTTCTTGGTTACTTACAAAATGAATAGAAAAAAATAATTTTTTTCTCTTAATTATATATGAAAATATGATTAAAAAAAGACCATAAAATTAAAAAAAAAATTGTAAATTACGAATCTATGTTAAAAGTCTTAACTCACGATTAATGAACATTGAATTATGGATAATTATTTAAGAGCTTTAAAATCTAACTAATGTGAAAAAAAAACTTTTCAACATGAAACAAAATGATTAAAAAAATAAAAAATAGTATAGAAAAGATAAAACATAGCTACAAATCCTAACATAAGATGAGCAAGTGAATTTGAATCAGCTTTTAATGGTGATCGGAGAATATTTATTATTTTACATATGAAAGTTGATTTTCACGCTTACCATGAAGAAAGGATAGCACTACATTTCCTTCATATTTTTTTGAAAAAATCGCTTGCAAACTTCACTCAGTTGTTAGATTATTCTCAATATATTTATTAGAAACACACAATAAAAGATTTTTGATAAATAATACTATTTCTAAGCGTTTTAATTTACTTCATGCTAAAGAACAAATATTATTCCCAATTTTTGATAAATAATAACATTAAAATAATAAGGTAAACTTTTCTAAAAATATTCTTAGATTTTTACTGTCCCTCAAAAAAAAAAAATATTTCTATTTAGTTTTTTATAACTGAGCATATAAATGATTGGAATTCTCACATTAAAATCATAAATTTAAAGTGTTTTGTTTAACGTTTTTATTTCGTATGGAAAAAAGGAATATCTAAGATGTTGGCAAACAACAGTACAATTCAGCTTAAATATCCTTTTTTTTTTAATTTTTTCTTTTTATTTAGTTTTTGTAATTTTGGTTTCATGATCTATTTTATTCGAATATAAGAAAATTTTAGTAAAACAAAATGATTACTATCTAATAAATGAAATGAAGTAACTATGTATGAGCTATTTCGAATAGGGGCCATTTTTTATTTTAACTTTTGATCCTGAAGGAAATTGGATCGGGTCACCCATGTGGGTCAACCCGAATTCGAGAATTATATATATATAACTAATTATTATATGTAATTAATGAATGAATGAATAAAAAAGGAAGAGACACAACTATTTGAAAAGTTATGTCCCTTTGGGATTATAAAAGAGTTTCTCTAAAGAGAAACATATTAACTTTTCTCTTCCTCTCTAGAAAAACAAGAAAGAAAGAAAAGCTTTCTCCTTCTTCCTCTCTCAAGTTCTTGTGGAAGATTTCTTCTCCGAAAAGTGTTGGAACAACTTTGTAACAGGTACGCGATTATAGACTGTGATCTTTCGGTGTAGTTCGTGTTTAAACATGTGATTACACTATTAGACTAGTGAAACGAATTCAATGATCCTGCAAACTGTGTGTTTGATTAGATTCTTCATTGACATCAGAGCCTGCGTTATTTGTTTTCCTAGTCTAATTTTTATACGGAAAAATATTGTATTCCGTGGTTGTTGTTTTTTTTTCCTGCGTTTGATGGACTGCTTCTGATAGTGCGTTTGTAACAAGTTTTTTTTGGTACGTTTCCTGAAACAAGAAGCAAGTTATTGCCAAGGAAAAGGATTTTTTTTTTGAGTTTTTTGTTTTGCTTTTAGTATTCTTTGAAGAAAAAAAAAACAAGAAAGTGGCGGGGTTCTTATTGTGGTATTCCTGCAATGTTTGAATATAATATTGGGTGAGTGACACGACCCAGTCATTCACAAGTTGGGTGATTTTTGGATTAGAGAATAAAAAAAAAAAATTATGTTAAAGTTAAGTCTACTCCACACCAGTGTCAGAACTTTAAAGTGATATGCCTTCTTGAGTCTGTCTCTAACATGAATATGTTTTTACTCAATGGAGTTAAAAGAAAAAAGCAATATGTCTAGTGATATAGTTTCATTAGATCATTTTTTGTCCACATAAGTTTAATTATTGTTTTTTAGTCTTATAGACTTCTCTAACAGTGGCATGATGGTGCTTTATTCGTAATATTTGTGACATGGTTTTCTGCATTTTGAGAAATAATTGTCCTCGAAAAAAAAAATTGAGTTGCAGTTACACTTATTTTTTTAAAGTAATTGTCTATGGGACATAATATAGAAAAAATGCATGCATGTACATTATTTTATTGAATATTTTATGTTGTTACTCTCAATTGAGTGTTTCTATATATGTTATAGAATTTATGCTTGTTTAATCTTGAATTTATGTGATTTAAGACAAGTGGTTCTTAGATGATTGATTGTGTTAGATTTGTGACATATTAGAATTTAGATGATGATTGGGAACTTAGTAAACTTTCAAATCTGAACCTGATGTGAAATAAATGTTGACATAGTTGATTATTTTAAGAATTATTATGTATATGAATTTAGGCTACAATAATGTACATAGTTGTCTCACAATACTTTATAATTGCTTAAATCAGTATGTCAACTGCTGCAAAGAACATTGTTGCCAAGCTTAATAAAGGTGATAAGCTCAACGGTGATAATTATGAAATATGGAGTATGAAAATCCAATATGTCCTGGAAGAGCAAGAGGCTCTTGAAGCTCTTAATGTGTCTATGACACTTCCTGAAAATGGTAATACCCCCCAACATGTGAAAGATCTTGAGGCAAATCAAGTTTGGAAAAAGAAAAATTCTCTTGCTCGCATTACGTTGCTAAGCAGCATGGATAATGATATCATGAGAGAATTTCGAAAGTATGACAATGCTAAAGACATGTGGTCTGAACTGAAAGAAAAATTTGGCCATACTTCAGTTGCTAAGTTAAGGGCTCTTATTATTAAGTTTGATACTTATAAGAAACATCCTGATCATACTATGCGTAAGCATCTGCACCATATGTCAAATATGGTAAATGAACTAAAAGATGACGGTCATGTGTTGACCGAAGAGCAACAACTCCAAGCTGTGATTCGCTCCCTACCCCAAAGCTGGGAAAACATGAAAATGCACTTAACCCACAATGTTAGCATCAAAACTATGGAAGATGCTAAGCGTCATTTGGAACTCGAGGAAGAGCGCCTTGGAGTAGACAATGTCGCTACAAATGCGTATATGACTAGTTCAAATCCAAAAAGTGGACATAGTAACAAACGCAAGCGTGGTGAATTTTCTCAAAAGAAAGGGAAAGGAAAAGTCTCAAAGAAGCCTAAGAATAATCAACAAGGAGATGAAAATGTTTCTGCTCCAAAGAAAAAGAAAAAGGGGAACATGGCTAAGCTCAAGTGCTACAACTGTGAGAACAAGGGACATTGTGCTCGTGATTGTCCTGAGCTTAAAAAGGTACACGACCTTATTACTAATTTACATAGTGATGTAAATGTTTCTTGTTCTGCCTTTTTAACTGAATCACTTTCTATGTGGATTGTAGACTCAGCAGCCACCGAGCACATAGCGACGGATAGAGATGTTTTCGTAGATTTTTGACAAATTCCACAAGGATCCAAATGGGTGTATGTAGGAAATAACTCCAAAGAGGAGGTAAAAGGGATTGGTACCTGCAAACTTGAAATGCGTGGTGGCCGGACTCTACATCTACATGATGTACTATTTACCCCAACAATATGTCGAAATCTAGTCTCTGTCAGAATGTTGATTAAGTTAGGATTTAATTTTTTCTTTCATGAACATGGTATGGATTTGTATTTGGCCAAGACAAATATGGCACTGGTTATTTTTATGATCGGTTTTTTGTATTGGATGTTGTTCAAAGTCCTAATAATAATAATATTAGTTTTTCCTTGTTTACGTCAACTTCAAATTGTGAAAATTATGTAAATATATGGCATGCTAGGCTTGGCCATATTGGTCAACAAAGAATGAATCGTTTAGCTAAAGAAGGTTTGCTTGGCACAATAGATAAAGTCGAATTGTCTACTTGTGAATCTTGTCTAGCCGAAAAAACTGCAAGAAAACCATTTGGGAAAGGCACAAGAGCTGATACTCCATTGCAATTAATTCATTCTGACATCTGTGGTCCAATGAATGGAAGGGCAAGACATGGTGCTATTTACTTCATCACTTTTATTGATGATTTTACTCGATTCGGTTATGTATATTTGATTTCTCACAAATCCGAAGCTTTGAGTTGCTTCATTAAGTTTATGAATTTGGTTGAGAATCAATTGGATAGAAAGATTAAAGCTCTAAGAACCGATCTAGGAAGAGAGTATTTGTCTGATGAGTTCAAACATTTGTGTGATGAAAAAGGAATTCAAAGACAATTAACTACTCCTTACACTCCACAACAAAATGGTGTTGCGAAACGACGAAATAGAACCTTGTTAGAAATGGTTAGGTCAATGATAGCGCAAGCAAAATTGCCTATCACTTATTGGGGTGATGCGTTGCTCGCTGCTGCGTTTGTACTTAATCGTGTCCCTTCTAAATCAGTTACAACTACGCCGTATGAGTTATGGACTAAACAAAAGCCCGATTTGAGCATTTTAAAGCCTTGGGGTTGTGCTGCTTTTATAGATAGCCCTTCTTCCCAATATGAAAAATAAGATACTCTGAACAATCTAAGGGTTATGTGTTCATAGGTGAACAAGACAGTGACACTGTAACTGAAATTGAGTTACGTGATGTTACATTCATTAAGAATGATTTTCCTAAGCAGGGCGAGATAGGTAAGGACTTATCTCTTTGTGAAACTACGGACCAGACCGCTTCCGCTACCGACATTCCTATGGATTTGAGTGGGAGTCATGTTGATAATAATGGATCGGTTCCTATTTCCATAAATCCTAATGATATTGCTGGTTCAAGTGGGAGTAATTTATCAATTGATAAATTAATTTGTCAAACTCAACCTCGACGAACAAGTCGTCCACAAGTTCCCCGTCGTGGATTTGAGATCGACGGGGAAGCATTTATAGTTACTCCAGATGATGAAGAGCCAAGAAACATAAATGAGGCTCTTACATGCCCCGCTAAAGAAAAATGGTTAAAAGCAATAGAAGAGGAAATGGAGTTAATGAAATCTTACCAAGTGTGGGAATTGGTTGATCTACCTAAAGGCCAAAAAGCTATTGGAAATAAATGGATTCTAAAAAGCAAGTGTAAGGCAGATGGTAGTATCGAAAGATTTAAAGCTCGTTTAGTAGCTAAGGGGTACACACAACAGGAAGGAATTGATTATGATGAAACTTTTTCACCTGTTGTACGCTTTACTTCAATAAGATTAATTTTGTCCATAGTGGCTATGTTGGATCTTGAATTGCATCAAATGGATGTAAAAATTGCATTTCTCAATGGAGAACTAGAAGAAGAAATCTATATGGAATAACCTGTAGGTTTCGTGAAAAAAGGCGATGAAAATAAAGTATGTCGACTTTGAAGGTCGATTTATGGCCTTAAACAATCTTCTAGACGATGGTACTTACGTTTTCACAATGCGATAATATCATATGGTTTCATTATGATCCATGAAGATCATTGTGTATACATCAAAAAATCAAAAGATAAATTTGTAATCTTATCATTGTATGTAGATAACATACTTATAGCTGCAAGTGACATAGAGTATGTAAAAGAAATAAAAGAGTGGCTATTATCTACTTTTGAGATGAAAGATATGGGTGAAGCATCATATATTCTTGGAGTTAAGATTTTTAGAGATCGTTCGAAAAGATTGTTATCTCTTTCACAAGAACCTTACATTAAGAAAGTTCTTGAACGATTTAATATGCAAGATTGCAAATCCATAAACACTCCAGTTTCTAAAAGTGAAGCTTTAAACCAAAGGATGTGCCCTCAGACTCCACAAGAAAAGGAACAAATGAGAAAAGTTCCCTATGCCAACGCAGTCGAAAGTCTAATGTATGCTATGATGTGTACTAGACCTGATATTTGTTATGTTGTTAGGTTAGTTAGCAGATATCAATCCGACCCAGGACCGCAACATTGGAAAGCAGTTAAAAGAATATTGAGGTATCTCAAAGGCACAGTCGACTATTTGTTATGTTATCAAGTAAATGATTTGCAGCTCAAAGGCTACACTGATGCTGATTGGGGAGGAGATTTAAATAAGAGAAAGTCCACCTCTGGATATGCTTTCTTGCTTAATAATGGTTCCATATCATGGAGTAGCAAGAAGCAGTCATGTATAGCCTTATCTACGATGGAAGCTGAATTCGTAGCACTTTCATCTGCTATGCAAGAAGCTATTTGGCTTAAGCTTTTTTTGGTCCACTTGGGTGTGTATAACAATGTTGTTGAACCTGTTACAATAAATTGTGATAGTCAGGCAGCAATAGCCTACACAAAGGATCCAAAGTACCATGGGAAGACGAAACATATTGACATAAAGTATAATTTTGTAAGAGACCTGGTTGTACAAAAGAAAGTGAACGTGAAATACATATCTACGCATCAAATGATAGCAGATCCCTTAACAAAACCCATAGCATGTGATGCTTATGAAAGACATGTAAAGTCATTGGGTTTACGTAGATGCTGATGTATTTAATTTTATTTTCCCAATCATGTTCATATATATTCACATTATTGAAGTTAATGTTGATTTATGCTTAATTTTCCATCTTGTTGGTTTATATACATATATCGTTTTTATGTGATGTTCATAAAATTTTGAAGATAAAAAGTATGTCAAACAGACAAAAAGATTGGCCTATTTACACAGGCAATCGCCTCTATTGTTTAAGTGACAAGTAGAGATGAGACAGTTATAAACTTATTATTCTCAGAAGTGATGATAAAAATAGAGCTGAAAGTTTATAATCAGAATGTCATTTGTTAGATTGTGTTTAATCATATGTGATTAAAATGAGTTAGTCTGTTTCTAATGCCAGATGTGAGTTCAGAAAAATAAAATGATTGAGTAGATTTGTGAACCCAAAGTTAGACATGGGTTGTCTGAACTATTATCTGCACAGTATTTATTTTATCAAAGACATACACTCCATGGGAAAGGAGTCAATACTGTGATATGTGTTTCATACCATGTATGCATATAGTGACCTATAAGGGCGATACAAGTTTAGTCTCTACTTGTTATCATGTGAAGCCTCGAAAATTATAAATAATTTTCCATATTTGTACCCTCATGACTTAAATCAGTTTCTTGAGATTCAATTTGGTGTTTGCTATCTTAGTATGTTGCCAAGAGATCATGTTTGATTCGGTCTGGCGGGACATTTCTAGAAAAGCATATCACGTTGAGATTAAGAGATTCATGAAATAAGGAAGATCATTGGATATTATCACATTAATTGTGTTCATTGACGTCCTTTATGTTTGTCTGTGAGACATGTACATAATGATGAACTCAAAATTAAGAAAAAGAGATGATGAGAAATATGAATGTGATAAATGATCTGGGGTACTGCGTACTATAATCTACTCTAAGTTTCATTGATCGATATGTTGTATATTCCTAACAGATGTATAGCAATGGAGCTCTCGAAGTATGCACTGGTCACACAGTCTAGTAGTTAAGTATGAATGTTACAGAATAGAAATGAGAGTTGACCCACTATGTGTGAGTGGGAGATGAAGGAAATTGGATCGGGTCACCCATGTGGGTCAACCCAGATCCATGTCTAGAGAATTATATATATATATAATTAATTACTATTTGAAAAGTTGTGTCCCTTTGGGATTATAAAAGAGTTTCTCTAAAGAGAAACATATTAACTTTTCTCTTCCTCTCTAGAAAAAACAAGAAAGAAAGAAAAGTTTGCTCCTTCTTCCTCTCTCAAGTTCTTATGGAAGATTCCTTGAAGATTTCTTCTCCAAAAAGTATTGGAACAACTCTGTAACAGGTACGCGATTATAGACAGTGATCTTTCGGTGTAGTTCGTGTTTAAACATGTGATTACACTATTAGACTAGTGAAACGAATTCAATGATCCTGCAAACTGTGTGTTTGATTAGATTCTTCAGATCCTTATAAATTCAAGAATCTGTATCGTAGCAGCCAATGCACGACCATGAGGAAAGCTAATGTAACAAACCCAAAGGGGAGAAAACAATTGAGGAGTAAATTCACTCAACAACAGAAGGAAAGAATGTTTGACCACTCAAAGAGTTGTGTGGGAATTGCAGAAATGAGACAAAGAGCTGATTAGCGACTTTTGCAGCAGAATCGGAGTTAAAAATGGCTTCTTAACATATGGATGCACAATAAGAAGAAGAAGAATTCAACAACTGAGTATTCTCTCATGGTCGGTTGATTATTGTGAAGGCAATAAGAAGATAGTGGACACAATCATGGAAAGATATAGGAATAAAAAAATACCTATATAAAAGTTTGAATTATCAGAAGGAAAGTATGTGGGAATTCGCCCACAGAGTTGGATGGAAATTGCAGAAGCAAGACGAAAAGTTGATTAGCGAGCTTTGCAATAAAATCGAAGTACAAAAATGAGTTTTGAAGGTATGGTTGCACACTAATAAAAAAGAAGAATTCTACAGCTGATATATTGCCTGAATGCACTCGAGAACTAACCCATACCATGATCTCAAAGCGAGATTGGAGAACTGACTCCAAACCGGGACCCCACCTTGATCTCGATTCGGTGTCGTCACGATCAGGTCAGGCTTTGAGTCACGACCAGAGTCAGATATTGGGTTGGATTAGGAGTCAGGTAGTTTGGTCCTGAGTTGAGGTTAGGGGTCAGGAGTCGGGTCTCAAGGTCGGGGTTAAAAGTGATCATCAGATCATGGAATATTAGATGTATGTGTGTGTGTGTGTGTGTGTGTGTGTGTGGAGATACAAAAGTAAAAAATTCTTTTAAAAAAGTGCTTTTCCTCTTTTTTCTTTATAAAAAATGTCTGACAATGAAAATAAAGTTTCTCCAAGCTCTATTTTTAATAAAAAATATTTATGTTTTTAATTTTGTCGATATACGTAATTAAGTATTGTATATATACGCACACCCACAAAAATCTATCTCTTTTATCATAAATTTCTAAAAGAGAACATTACTAAATAGTTTTATATAACCGCGCGAAGTGCAGACAATTTCACTGGTATAAAGCAGAATTGGAGTAGCAGACAACATACAAGGGGAAATTTTGCAAAATCTTGGTTTCACAATAGGGCAATTACCTTTTCGATATCTTGGAGTCCCTCTAAGTTCTAAGAGATTATCAGTGGCCCAGTGCCAACCTCTTGTGGATAAGATGCTGGGAAGAATCACCTATTGGACAGTGAAGTTTTTAACGTATGTCGAGAAATTACAATTAATCAATAGTGTCCTCACTGCAATGCAAGCTTTCTGGATACAGATTTTTCCATTGCCAAAGAAGATCTTAGAAAAGGTGGAAACAATATGTAAGAGGTTTTTATGGACTGGGGAGGTGCAAGCCAAGATAAAACTTTGGTGGCATGGGATACCTTATATAGACCAAAGTCAGCCGATGGTCTCAACATTACAGACATATACATTTGGATTAGAGCTGCCATCATCAAACATTTGTGGAACTTGAATAAGAAGAAAGATAAGCTCTGAATACATTGGGTGTACATCTACTATATGAAGGAGGTTGAACCATGGAATACCATTACAAAGCAGGCATCATGGATAGTGCAAAAAATCCTACAGGCTGCAAAATATATGACTGAAGCAGGATTGAATGTGGAGGAAATCATGTATGCAGATAACTACTCAATTAAGAAGATGTATTCTCAGTTGAGAGAACAATTTCCAAAGGTGAATTGGAGAAGAATTATCTGCAATAACCAAGGAAGCCCTAAGTGGTTGTTCATAACGTATGTGGCTATTCAGCATAGACTATACACATGAGATAGACTCTTTAAATAGGGCATCCAAACGAGGACTATGTGCCTACTGTGTGAAGTTGAGGAAGAAGACCACCAACATTTATTTTTTAAGTGCCCTGTGTCAAGTGCTATTTGGCAAAAGTTGCTTATTTGGCAAAACATACATAGAGGTACACTTGGATGGAAGGACGAAATTGATTGGGCAACTGCAAATGCACGAGGAAGATGTGCGAAGGCATCAGTATATCGTATGACTATAGTAGCAACTGTATACCATATATGGTTGGAATATAATAGAAGGATCTTCCAACAGAAGAAAAGGAATGTTGAGAATGTGACGAAAGTGATTATCTAGGAAGTGCATTGTCGAGGAGGGATGTGTCCAAGGCTAGGAGCTGTTCTGGCAAAGTTAAATTTCTACCCCTAGACCAATTTAAGTATTCAATATGAAGATCAAAGTTAGGTTTGTTTGAGTTGGTGGCATGAATTTGGGACTTTTGTCCAAATCATTGCCTAATAATGTACAGTTTTCCCATTGATAAATAAAATCTCTTAATTATCAATATGCCCGCTGATGTGGTATGCTTTACTAATCACGAATGAGATTTATTTTTTTTCTCCATTTTTTGGAATTTTCTCCTTTTCTTCTCCCATTTATCTCATCTCCATAATAATAATAAATTAATTAACAAAACAGCCAAATTAGAGAAAAACCACATGTTAATTTATTTGACAAAACCGACGGTTTCTCCAAAATAGTTTCTTACATGAGATCAATTAATTCAAACCCTCATCTCTCTTCTGTCTTTTCCATGAAAAAACAAATTTCTTCTCTTTCATTCATGTATTCCTCATTCTTTTGTCAGTTATCAACAGCTCGAAATCCATCAAGGTAAGTATCAAAAATTCCAGCACATATGATCTGAATTGAAGTTCAGTTAGATGACATTCCAGTTGGTAACTGAAGGGGAGAAGATATCCTTCAGAGACTAACAAAGCTTATTGGTTCTAAAATTTCTACTTCGAATATGATATTTCACACTCTTTGCACCCTTCATTTTTTCAACAGGGAGAGCGATTTTGGACTTTTCCTTCCTTTATTTGTTTTCAAATTTTCACATCCATAACTTATATCTATTAAACTTCTATTCTTACTAATATCATTAACTCATGTCTTTTAAGTTTTTATACTCATAACCTCCAATTAATTAATTTTAAAGTTAAGATGCCTTATGATATTCCTTCATTTCTAACTATATAAATTCATATTTTTGGTTTCATAAAGAAATCACATATGAATTCCTTAAAATTTCAAGCTTTTGGTCATTCCGCTTCACTTTCTTGCAGATTAGATCGCAAAGTTAGGAGAAGCATCTTCCCTGTAACCAGAGTAAAAGATCAACCACTATTATTGGTACTTGATAATGCCTTCTTCCTCCCCTTTTTCTTCTAAGTTAATTTTTTTGATTCAACAACTAAGTACTTCTATTTAATTATTATGCCTACTATTTTTTAGTAATCAATGTGGAGTTAGTTTATCTTATACTAATCGATTATCTGTAGTTACTGTTCAACAGACTTCAACAGACTTTATTATGCTTTCACATCTGTTACTTCTTTTTTGGGGATTGCTTTGATTTGTTTTTCTTTGAGCGGAGGGTCTATCGGAAACAACCTCTCTACCTATGAGGTAGCAGTAAGGTCTGCATACACTAAATCCTCCATAAACCTCATTATGTGGGACTATGCTAGATATGTTGTTGTTGTCATCCATTGATTTAATTGCTCTCAAATAGATTTACACATTGAATGTTCATCTAACCTTTTCTGCATGGATAACGGTAGTGAGGCAAGATGTTTGTTAGTCGTTGATTGTATTTGTTTGTTAGACTTCTTGATTGATTTCAGGTTGGACTTTTGGGGAGGAGGCTCCCATCCAGTAGAACTCCCGTCCAGTTTGTCAAGTACCCTCTTAATCTGAATACATGTGTTCAATTTTAGATCTAATGGTCCATATTAATTTAATTAAAACAATCCTTAAACCATGGTTAAAAATTCATTGGTTTTCTATTTTAATCTTGCCAGCATATATAAGGCAATTATTCTTTATTGTCCATAATTTTGTAAGTTTTTTATTGTCATTAATGAAATATTTTCTAAATTATTTTAAAATTTATTTATATATAACTAAATAATCTATTAGAAATTTGTTATAATATACTTCTATTTTATTTATTATTTTTTGTACTATCCACATTGAAGTATATTTTTAAAGTTATCACTCTATTATTTTAATTTGTGTAAATACATATTAAAGTTTTGATTATCATTTGTGTAAATTCAGCTCATTTATTTCATTATAGTGTCAATAGTCTATATCATTTTTTCTTCTCGTAAAATAATTTTTTACAAGTAAATGTGTTACATAATTTTTTTAAAAATCATGATTTTAGAGAAGAAAAAAAAAAAAGATAAAAGTTGATAACAATTTACTTATGAAGGAGGAAATTTTTATTATTTATAATTGAGGAGAAAGTGAGATTTTTAAATCAAATTTGAAGTGTAAGTGATTTTCTCCTATTAAAAAACAAAAAAGAAAACATGAAAATTACAACAAAAAAATATAGACGGAGAACTGATCGTAGGGATTTAAGGGAAAACAGGAAAACGTATCATAGCAAGATTTCCGCTTCTATATATATGATGCGAATAAGGAAATAGATTAAAATAGAAAACCAATGAATTTTAACCATGGTTTAAGAATTGTTTTAATTAAAATAATATGGACCATTAGATCTAAAATTGGACACATGTAATCAGATTAAGAGGGTACTTGACAAACTGGATAGGAGTTGTACTGGAGGGGAGCCTCCTCCGACTTTTGGCATCTGTAAGCACTCCTCACTCCTATCTGTCAAATAATTATATTTGAATTGATGTGCTTGCTGGGAACCATCAATAATGTTTAAGGTGTATTATCCAATACTTAGTGCATCTGCACCACTACTTCTTATGGTCATAATTTCTCCTCCACGACAACATATCATAGAGCTATGAGGTAAATACTCAAATAAACATGTTTCGACACTTTTATCCACCATTATGAGTCTATTACAAGTAGAATCAGAGTTTTTTGATGAATCAATTCTAAAAATTCATCTTAGAATGCAACTTTCGAGTCTGGCCACAGAACAATTTAAATGACTTTTAAGTTATTGCAGTAGATCAATGAGGATGATGAAGAGTCGTTGTATATATATGGGAGTCGATAACTATTTTCTTTCTTTCTAAAAGTTGGCTGTATCTCTTTAGTTGAGTTTGTAACTTTTTGCTTTGTTTTGCTGGTTTTCACCTGTTTTAGCGCTCACATAAGAATTATTGAGTCAGAAATTGGGAATAAATATACAGGAAAACGTATTAAAATTGAGTCTTGATATTCTTTTCCTTAAATTGTGTGTAGATGGAACAAAGGGAGCCAAAATACCACTATGGGGAGACATTAACCCCAAAAAACTATCACTAGAAGGAGAAATTATCTGTCTTGTAATGGGATATGGTTTAATTTTACTCTCAATTTTAATTGTTTTTGGACCTTAGACCAACTTAGATGGTAAGCAATTTTGCTACACACAGGTGGTTGTATGCTTATCACAATCACTTTATTGATTCAGTTAAAGTTACTCTCTTTACCATGTTGAATTCTGGAGTCGTATCCTCTTTTTAACGATTCCATTCTTATTCTTTGAACTTTTATTATAAAAATTTTCTGTCCAACTATTTGTTTCTTATTTCTTAAACTTCTACTGTGGAAGTTACTAGCTGTTTCTATATATATATATATATGTTTGTAAACTTTAATTTGCACGTTTGCAGCCTGGAGGAGATAGTTTTCATTTATCTTGGTTTGTCGCCAAATTTGACTCTTCACAATCCAATAGAGTTAATGCACTAACACTTCTTCAGGTATATAATGTTTTTTGTTTGTGGACTTTTTTCCAAATAATTCTTGATACAGGTTTTGTTATTTTATATTGTTGGTGATCTTTAAAGTAATGAGTTATTGTCATCATATGATTTTATGTACTTAGCAGTAGGATATAGAAAATTGGATATGTTTGAGATAGTGTTGTCTGTACCAAGAGAGGTGGAGGGGGAATGCAACATATTGGAAGGTGTTCAAATTTACATTTTAATGGAATCCTATAAATGGTACTTGGCAATACCTATTAATAGTTACGTAGTTTTAAGCTATATCCTTATTGGAGCATGTCAAAGATCACTTCTAAATATCTAAGTTTTCATAGCATAAGTTGGTTCAGGGCATTTAAGTTTGCTAATAGACTACTAGATATTGAATTACCATGACATAAATTTGTCATATAAGAAGTTAGAGAGTATGGGAGTACAAATTAGAAAGAGGTTTCTATCATTCAAGAAACATTATATTTGTTTGTGTTCAAATGTTAACTGAAATTCGTTTCCTTAGTTCAATATATTACTACTGAAATCATATCAATTTATGAACATTGTTCGGTACAAAGGATATGTAGGTTATGCAAGTCGAATTCTGAGGTTCTATTAAGAAGATTTGAGAGGTTTAGTTGTCGCCAAAACAAGCAGGACAACTGAAATGGTGAAGGAGAAGAAAATAGTGGTCGAAGCAAGAATTTCTTAAAGCTTTCATTAGTGTAATATCTATTTTTTAAATTTCATTTTGTCAAGTTATTGCTTAAAAATGTTTTCGTTTCTTAAATAGTAGTAGTATAATATGAATAGTACTCTAATTTTCAACACTTCTTCTCTTTATAAAGTGTAAGATTTCTTTTTTTACAAAAACAATTTTGACGAGTCCAATGATGTTATTCTCTTGTAGATGGTTCTATTAATTTTTTGTTGTTAAAGTCAATGTCTAGAGTGACCTTACTTTTCTGTTAGTAAGATGGAAGAGTCATTACATTTAGATGAAGCTAAAGGTGTTATGTTTGAAGTTTTTATTTTCAAGTGCTTAAAGATGGAATTTTAGCTTATGTATACTAATCACTAAAAGTATAAATTAAACATGAGTGTCTTATTCGTTAGTATAATTTTACAAGCTGTTATAAGTTACAGATAAGGCACAACTACCCATTCAAATTATACCCAAAGTTGTTATGACACATTTAAATTTTACGGGGGTTTTATTACCTTCCTAAACTCATTTTTTCTATATTTTTGTGCTCCTTTTTGCTGATATGGCTGCCAAGTAGAAGAATATTTTTTTGCTCTTTTTGTGCTGACCTGGCAGCCATGTCAGCACAAAAGGAGAACAAAAATACAAAAAAAAATAAGTTTAGGGGGGTAATATGATCCTCGTAAAGTTTAGATGTATCATAGTAACTTCAGATATAATTTAGAGGGTACTCGTGTCTTATCTCTATAAGTTATTTAGCTACTATAATAATTTATGGTAGAATCACAAAGAGATGTTTGATTAATGAACTTTTTTTTTATTGCTTAAAGATTAACGAATATTAATTTTTCATGAAAGTTAATGGCAAAAGAAGCGGTAAGGCAATATCGTCTAACAAAAAATTCCATATACGCTTTGCCCCTTCACAAGTTTTTCTCAAATTATCAAAGGCTATATTTTTTATTTTCTCATGGCCGCACGAAGCGCAGACAAATTTATTAATATATAATAATAATAAACGAGAATGTAGAACAGGTGGTGTGGCACCTCCCAATGACTTCTATTCCCATTTTTCTTTTTTATCCTTCTTTTGACTTTTTTATTCTTTATTTCTCTACATATAATACTCTAAAACATGTCTTTTTAATTATAAAATTTCAGTTACAAATTCTTTATTATAAATTTTAAATAACACTAAATTTTATACCCATAATGACTTGAGTCCCTTGAGTTTCCTATGTTAAATATAATCTTTAAATCCAATTAGACAATCATGAATACCGATTCTATTTATTCATTCTAAAAATTCATTTCGGCGCTGGTAAAAATCATGTTTTTTTGGTATTTTTTTGTGTTTATACCGTCAGTTGGTGAGTAAATTTAATTTTTTAATCATCATGTATTTTGGTAAAATCAATTTGATCGTGTGAAATTCATTTTGGTAATCTTTTTTACTTAAGCTTATACATTATATTGTAATCTTCTTATAGTATGTAACTTTCACATCCTTGATTAATTTTTTGGAGTTTTACTTATTCTCCGTCATCGTCAATTTCAGGTACGTAATAGCGCAGAACACTCAATAGTTTATTTTCTCATATTTATTAATTTTTGTTGCTCTTCAAAAGTGAATACAAATCTCCATTCCGTTATGATTTTATTTGACATTTATGGGTTTATTTTCAGTTCTACTTAGGGGTAGAAAAATGACAGATCTATGGTATTGTATATGTACTGGAAAGCATTGGTGTAAGATCTATTAATTACAATTTTTAATTTTCAAATTACAGGGTTTTATTTTTAAATCTTATAGTTTTGAGATTTTATCTCTTTGAGGTAGAAATAAGATCTATGTATACTTTATCTTCTTCGGAGTTGGAACTTCATTAGGTTTATTGTTATTATATAATTTTGGAATTTTGTTAATTCAGGTTCTTGCAAGAAGGGTTAAAATAGGCATTCTGGAAAGAGTTTTGGAACATATATTCTGCCGATCATCATCAAGCATCCACTTTCATCGACTCCTATGACTTTTCCACGGTGTTTGCGACCTCTATAAAGTTGGAAAATATCAAACTTTTCATTGGTCAAATTCTAATTGAAAAAAGAGGCAGCGGATTTTTCCTTAAAACTTTTCTTTCTATTTTCCATAAAAAAATTTCCTAATATTTTTCGTAGATGTGTAATGTGTTATAATTCCTTTTTATGCTTTGCAATTTTCTGTAAGAAATTACATTGTATGTCTTTTCCATCCCGACAAACACTTTTAGATTAGGTTCTTTTTTTTTTTTTCCTTTTCATGTGTTCTCAAAGATAACTTCATGCCATTATTTCAGCCGATGTTCCACGAATCTAAGCCTAATTTTACTAATTAGTTGTTCATATAATTACAAAATGTGTGCCAAAAGAAATTCTCTATCTATATATATGAGAAGTGAACAAACAAACATTGAAGCATGCAATTAGATATAGGAAAAGCTTGAGAAACAATCGGCACGATGGATTCCTCTTGATTACATAATTAGTTTTCAGTTAAAATTTCTTCTTTGTGTATCGTTTCTACAAATGCTTTTTAGTTAAATTTTGTTCACTTGAGCTTTGCCTAAAAGATTTCAAATGCATATATTTCACCATAGTGGCATGTTATCGTTGTGCATTGTGAAGGGTTCGTGAAAATACAAGATAGATGCATAGAAATAATTATACATTAAAGAGATAGATATTAATCACGAGAAACATCATTGTACACACAACAAACTATCAACATTGAAGCAGCAGTGGTAGCAACAATAAATTTTATTTCGTGTAGAGTAACGAGTGTAGTTTCTTAATTATGGCTGATGGTTATATAAAAAGGCGGAAGTCGATGACAAGTTAATTAAGAAGAAAAGTGAGAAGTAATTGGAGATTGAACAGATTCATATTGTTGAATAATTATGGGAGGATTTCCTAATGTGGTTAATGTCTATTGGTCAAATATTACACTAATGTGGTAATGGCTATTGGTCAAATATTACATACAAGTCGACTTTATGAAAATCTGTTGTGAACGGAAGTAAACGATATTGTTTTTACAAATTTGCCATTAGTTATTGCGGTTTGAAATATAACTAAAATTCGATAATTTTTGACGTAAAAAGAGTAGCAATATTTTTGATCTATTTTGTTGTGTCTGGAAATAATTTGTGGTGAGAATAAATGAATATAAATGAGTAGCATGTGAGGATAGAAAACAGCCTTAAAAAATTAAACTATATTGTCCTTTATTTAAAGAGTAGTATGTGTTAATGAAATACCTAAAAATATAAATAAAGAAATTCAGTAGAGGATCAAAAAATATGATGGACTAGAAGTGGCGTGTGGTACCTTCCTTAGAATAACAAATTTATTTAGTTTTTTTTTTTTTCAGACATAACCAAGAAACGGATCCAGCTCCTCTCGATTTTCTATCTCTCCATTTTTTTCAAGTTCTTGCTTGGATTGGAGACACATGCCATAAATTAAAATTAATAATTGATATTTAATTAGTTAAAGTAAAAATTCTAGTTATAGTTATTTACTTCCATATTTGCTCCTTAAATATTTTTAATAATTCATTATATCCTTACTAAATATATTTAAAAAAAAATTATTTACTAATTAGTATATGTATTAAAAACTTTTCCTAAATACTTTTACTTTTTTTTAATCTTCATATAAATATAGTGAAAATTTATTTTTCTAATTAAATATTCAAAAGAGCTGTAGCAATATGGACACCTTTTAGGGAGTAACAAAAATTTAAAGTTGAGTGATGAAATTTATTTTACTCTTAAAATTTAAAAACATCAGGCCACAGTTTTTAATTTTTCATTTGGCAAATATTATTTGAGAAATGGCAAATATTAGAAAAAGAAAAAGAAAAAAAATCCATTGCACGACAAAAATTACTCAAGGAAGAAAGTAATACTTTAATATATTTAGGAAAGATATATACTAAATAAGAATATAACGGATTGTTAAAAATATTTAAGGAGTAAATATATGGAAATAAATAACTATGGTTATGACTTTGCTTTAACTAATTAAATCTCAACCATTAATTTTAAACTACGAAATGTGTCTTCAATCCAAGTAAGAACTTGGAAAAATTAGAGAGAGAAAATGGAGAGGAGCCAAATCCCCAAGAAACTACTAAAGAATTACATATTTTTCAAATACTAGTTTAGGGTACGCGCTCTGCGCGTGTACCTCGCTTCAATGGGTTCAATTTTATGATATCACTTCGATATTACAAAAGAAAATATGTCTTGATTAATAAATAAATATGATTTTATCAATTACAAAAAAAACTTAAATAGTAAATTAATATATTCATACAAAATCATATAAAAGCATTAAAAACCACTTTAAACTAAATTAAGAAAAACTACCTAGTAAAAGATTTCCTAAATAAAAGAAAAATTATTTATTAGACAATTTTAGTGAAAAAAGAATGTAGTTGACTCTAAAGATTTTAATAAAAAAAAGTAGCTAAAGATGTCCTAAATAAAAGGAAATAATTGATTCACACGTAGAATCATATTATTTTGATTTAAAAGTTAAACTTCTAGTTAACTTTGATGTCCTTAATAAAAGAAAATAGTTGAAGGATATCCTAAATAAAAGAAAATATTACCTAAAAGATGCATCGTTAAAATACTACTATTTTTTAATTTTGACTCTTTTTTTATGTACACAACGAAAAAGAAAATCTACCAACATTAATTCTCCATGTAATAGCCTCAAAGGATGAATCCATAACTGAAATATAGTTAAAATTTATTAGTTTTGAAAGCCAAAGCAGATCTGATCTTAATTATTTTCAATGGAATAAAGCATGACAGACAGTTACAGAGCTAGAAATTTCACTAAAGAAGTTCAAAATATAAAAGACTAAACCTCTTAAGAAGCCAAAAGGTATTCAATACCTATTATATTTACATAAAAAAATAATTTTACCATGTATAGATAATATAATTTTTCGAAGGGAGATCGAATGAATCAAAGTATTCAAGATATCATGAAATAGTGCATGCACAAAGTTCATAAAGCTAAACGCTAACCAAATAAATTAAATTTTTAATGAGTATTGCGTAAGCAACACATAAGTAAATAAGCAAATTCATAAAGCTTAATTTCACGGAAGCCATTAACAAACATTTATATTCGTGTTTTTAATATAATAATAAATGGATAGATAAATAGATTAAAATCGATTTACAATGAATAACACCCTTAATTCGCCTTCAAACTTAAGTAGTAAGCCCCAAATTAAAAGAGTCGACTATAATCCTAGGGTCATGATTCGGTATACCTAATTTGGGAAATCCCATATGGGACTATTTTATCTCACCCTCCACATGGGCATCTTAGTACAAATGGTGGAATAAAATAGTGCAGGGATTAAGTAATATCTTATACCAAATCTGGGATAAAGTTAATCTCAACTTTATCTCGGGATTATTTTCCTTATCCCTTCTACCAAGAGACACCTAATTTTATAGATTCATCATTCAAATAAAAGTTTTGTATATCAAAATTCTACACTTAATTATAATCTTATATTTCGACTCAACTAATAAGTTTAATAAAAAAATTCAACTATAAAACTAAAGAATAATAATTCAAAATATGTTTAAATAACATAATTAAAATTAAGTCACAATTAAACAAAGAGAGAGAAAAAAAGGGAAAAGAGATAAACCTTTGATCTTTCGGCTACTTCATTCGGCGGCAACATACTTATTTCTTCTAATTTTTCGATAGTAAATTTTCAACTAAAATAAAAACACGAGAAATTATCAAAAGGAGAGAATTCATTGTCAATTGTTAATTATGTATAATTCATATATTATTTTTAAAGCTATTAACTAAAAAAAATAAAGATAAAAAAAGATGGAAAAGATGATAACAATGAACGCAAGAAGACACTTGAACCAAAATCAAAATAAGAAGAAAAAGTAGAAGAAGCCAATGTCTCTTGTAAAATTTAATCCAAAATATTAGTTAAATATAATTGTAGAAACTCTAATTAATTTAGAAGTATTTAATATTATGATTTCTTACCTAGATCAAATAACCAGACATGAAAAGTTACAAATATTATGAAGAAAACTTTACCCAAAAAAGACATGTACCGAAGAGAAATAAGAATTAGTATAAATCTTTTACCTATGATTTTGAGGATTTAATAACATATTTAGTTGGTTCTTTGAAATTAATTTAAAGTCTTATTTTGACTTTCCGAACAGATTGATCCAATTCAAAATTGGATATGTGATGTCCTTAATCAAAGTCCTTAAAGGATTGTCCAAAAATATCAATGCATTTCGTTATAAATTATCTTTAATATTTAAATATTGCTCATAAATGGGACATAGTAGAGTTTCTACAATAATTTTATTCTTAAGTTAACACATAAATGTCATCTTTCACCCATAATTAAATACCAATTTTTGGTAAAAAATATTCTCATGTTTGGTCCTTAAAATATTCGTATATTTGGTTCTAAATATTGCTATGGTACTTTCGTTATACAAGGAATTTGGTACGTACATTGATTTTAGAGTCCTTAATATTAGGACTTTTATCAAGTATTTTAGGATTTCTTAAATTTTAAAATATATCTTATTTTTACTATTTATTTTAGGACTCCTTAAGTTTTAAAATATATTTTTGTCTTACCATTTATTTTAGGACTCCTTAATTTTAAATAAGTATTATAAAGATAATGATATAATAATTTGAGAAAAATAGTAAAAAGACGATTTTGTCTATTGAGGAGTCTTTTAATGAAGGGCAAAAAGTTCAACCAACATTATAAGAAACTTCACACTTTTAATATATTAGAGATTAGAGATTAGAGATTAGAGATTTATTAATGGTAAGTTAGTTAAAATACTTTAAAAAAAAAAATTGAGACCGGGGGGAGGGGGGGGGGGGGGGAGATTACAATGTGGGAATGGAACCCTCACCAACAAGGTGAAAGTTAAAATATTTTCTGTTTTTTAAAAATGAGTAATTTTTAAGGTGCATGTTCAAACTAAAAACACCACTTATTTAGGAACAGAAACTAACAATATTAAAAGCCTCAAATTATGAAAACATTTGCTTCTATTTACTGTTATTAATAAATACTATCATAGTTTTTAATAATTGATAGTATTATTTATGAACAATTTTTAACTAGGAAGGGCACGTTACATATTTTTTCTATCCAGTTAAAAAGACTGTTCATTCACTATTTTTTCTTTCAGTAGTCTTATCCTTAGACATTTGATTTATAATTTTAGTTTGTATTTTCTCTCGATTTTTTGGGACCATGAAATAGGTATCGGTACATGATTTATATTTCGGAAAAGGGCCTAAAATGCCCTTCACTTATTGATAATTGTATAAAAATGCCCTCTATCCACCTTTAGGCTTCAAAATGCTCTTCACATTCATCTTCGGGCTCCAAAATGCCCTTCACATCCACCTTTGGGCTCCAAAATGCCCTTTATTTAACATCATCACTATTAAATTTAAAAAAAAGTTTTATTAATAACGTGTCAACTTCTCATTGTTAAATTATAAAGATACACGTATTACATTTAACAGAATAGAACAAAGTAACTCTTTTCAAGAAAAAAATAATGTTCTAAAAGATAATTGTCAAGTATTACATAGTTTAATATACAAAAAGAAATTATAAAAAATAATTAAAATATTTACAACACTGATTAAGTTTGCTAATTTAGCAATGCATTATAATTATATAATTATTTAAATTAATCAATATTAAAACTCACATGCAATATTTTTTATTAGGGGTGTTCATAATTTGGTTTAGGTCCTTTCTTGGTTATTACTAAAATCAAATCAATTTAGTTAATTTTTTTAATTATTAAAATCAAATATAATTCATATCCATCAATTTGGCTAGTATTGGTTTGGTTCAAAATTTTTTATTTTTAAGAAAATAATTATATTTTTCTCTCTTATTTTTTCCCTACAAGTAAAAAAAAGTATCTCATCATTTTTCAACTTATAATCTGTTATTAACCTATTACTATGGTCGCTATAATTTTCTTGAATTGTGAAGGAAATGTCTTAAAAAAAATTTATAAGCTTAATTTAATCAAGTGAATAAAGTTAATAAAAAAAATAAATACATAGGTAAATCTCATGGGTTTTTTTTTGGAATAATAAGTTTGGATTTATGACTTTCTTTTAAAAAATGGGTGAAGTTTTTTTAATTTTTTTAATTAGTTAAATGGGGACCAATGGAAAATTGACACGTCATTAATGAAACTTTTTTTTTCAGTTTAATATTAGGGATGTTAAATAAAGGGCATTATGGAGCCCAAAGATGGATATGAAGGACATTATAGAGCCTAAAGGTGGATGGAGGGCATTTTTGTACCATTTTCAATAGATGGGCGTTTTAGGCCCTTTTCCGTTTATATTTTACTCCCTCTAGTCCAAAATAATTGAATTGTCAAGAAATTACATGGAATGTCCCCCATAGTGGGTGGCTTTGTTGTATTTTTATCCCCCATAACAAAAGTCTTTAAAGTACAACAAGTACATTTTTGCTCCTCTACACCTCAAATGTTTTTACTCTTTCTATGCTCATTTGTCTGTCAATTTTTTTTTCTTCTTTTTTTTTTTCTCTTTTTTATTGTTACTTAATTTTTTTTTCTTTTCTCTTTTTTTTTTCTTGTTTTAATTCATTTGTCTCAACCTTTATTTTTTATTTTTTTTTCTTTTATTTCTCAAACATTATTTATTTTTCATTTCTCTTTTTTTAATTCATTGTCTCAACCTTTATTTTTTTTTTTATTATTATTTTTTTCTTTTCTCAATTTTTTTATTTTTCTCAAACTTTATTTTTATTTTATTTTTTCTTCTCATTTTTTTTCTCAACTTTTATTTTTTTTATTTTTTTATTTTTCTCTTTTTTCTATTTTCTTAACCTTTATTTTTTTTCTTCTCTTTTTTCTTTTTTCTCAGCTTCTATTACATTTTGCTAATGAATAAAAAGTTGGATAATCCGCAAAAAGAATCTTCTTTCTTTGACATCAAAGTAAACTTAAGGGCGTGACTTACAGTTTGGAAGTCCTTTGGGATAAGACATGTCTCTAAGGAAAAAGTTATAGAATATTAACTTGTTGTTTGTAAATCCTTGAACTAAGTCTTGCCTCTAGGGCAAGAGTTACAGAGTATCTCATAAATTAACATAATGAAATAGTGTTAACTCTTACCCATGGGGACTAATTTATTTTTTTGAAAGATTCTTGGGCTAAGTCTAGTTTTAGAGGCAAGACATATAGAGCATCTCATAAATCAAAGACATAATGTGGTAGTACTAACTTTTGCCCATGGGGGGCATATAACTTGTCTTTTAAAGTCTTTGGGCTAAGTCTTGCCACTAAGGAAAGAGTTATAGAACATGTCATAAATCAAGACACAATGTGGTAGTTTCAACTATTGCCCACGGGACGTAACTTGTTGTTTGAAAGTTCTTGGGCTAAGTCTTGCCTCTAAGGCTAGAGTTATAGAACATCTCATAAATCAAGACACATTGTGATAGTGTCAACTCTTGCCCATGTGGCATAAATTGTTGTTTGAAAGTCCTTGGGTTAAGTTTTGCCTCTAAGGCAAGAGTTATAGAGCATCTCATAAATCAAAATAAATCAAGTAGTGTCAACTCTTACCCATGGGATGTAACTTGTTGTTTGAAAGTCCTTGGATAAGTCTTGCCTCTAAGACAAGAGTTATAGAGCATCTCATAAATTAAGACACAACGTGGTAGTGTCAAGTCTTTCCCATAAGGCATAACTTGTTGTTTGAAAGTCCATGGGCTAAGTCGTGCCTCTAAGGCAAAGTTATAGAGCATCTCATAAATCAAGACTCAATGTGGTAGTGTCAACTCTTGCACATGGGGCATAACTTGTTGTTTGAAAGTCATTGGGCTAAGTCCTGCCTCTAAGGCAAGAGTTATAGAACATCTCATAAATTAAAACACAATATAGTAGTGTCAACTCTTGCCCATTGGGCGTAACTTGTTGTTTGAAAGCCCTTGGTCTAAATCTTGCCCCTAAGGCAAGAGTTATAGAGCATCTCATAAATCAAGACACAATATGGTAGCGTCAACTCTTGCTCATGGGACATAACTTGTTGTTTGAAATTCATTGGGCTAAGTCATGCCTCTAAGGCAAGAGTTATATAGCATTTCATAGTCAAAACATAATGTGGTAGTGTCAACTCTTGCCCATGGGGCGTAACTTGTTGTTTGAAAGTCCTTGAGTTAGGTCTTGCCCCTAAGGAAAGAGTTATAGAGCATCTCATAAATCAAGACACAACATGGTAGTGTCAACTCTTGCCCATGGGGCATAACTTGTTGTTTGAAAGTCCTTGGGCTAAGTCTTGCCTCTAAGGCAAAGTTATAGATCATCTCATAAATCAAGACTCAATGTGGTAGTGTCAACTCTTGCCCATGGGGCATAACTTGTTGTTTGGAAGTCCTTGGGCTAAGTCTTGCCTCTAAGGCAAGAGTTATAGAACATCTCATAAATAAAAACACACTATGGTAGTGTCAACTCTTGCCCATGGGGCATAACTTGTTGTTTGAAAGCCCTTGGTCTAAGTCTTGCCTCTAAGGTAACAGTTATAGAGCATCTCATAAATCAAGACACAATGTGGTAGTGTCAACTCTTTGCTCATGGGGCATAACTTGTTGTTTGAAAGTCATTAGGCTAAGTCTTGCCTCTAAGACAAGAGTTATAGAGCATCTCATAAGTCAAAACATAATGTGGTAGTGACAACTCTTGCCCATGGGGCGTAACTTACTGTTTGAAAGTCCTTGGGCTAAGTCTTGCCTCTAAGGCAAGAGTTATAGAGCATTTCATAAATCAAGACACAATGTGGTAGTGTCAACTCTTGCCCATAGGACATAACTTGTTGTTTGAAAGTCCTTGGGCTAAGTCTTGCCTTTAAGGCAAAGTTATAGAGCATCTCATAAATCAAGACTCAATGTGTTAGTGTCAACTCTTGCCCATGGTGCATAACTTGTTGTTTGAAAGTCATTGGGCTAAGTCTTGCCTTTAAGACAAGAGTTATTGAGCATTTCATAAGTCAAAACATAATGTGGTAGTGTCAACTCTTACCCATTGGACGTAACTTGTTGTTTGAATGTCCTTAGGTTAAGTCTTGCCTCTAAGGCAAAAATCAAGATAGAATGTGGTAGTGTCAACTCTTGTCTATGGGGCGTGACTTGTTGTTTGAAAGGAATCGAAGAAAAAAAAAGAAAAAAAATAAAGGTTACGGAAAGATAAAGAAAAAAAAAAAAAAAAAAAAAAAGGTTGATAAAAAAAAATCAAAGAAAATTAAAAGGAGAAAAAGAAAAAAAAAATAGAAGTTGAGAGGAGAAAAGGAAAAAAAAAAGAAAAAAAAAAAAGGTTGAGAAAAAAATAAAAATATAAAGAAAAAAAGTCAAAATAAAAAATAAAAGAAAAATAAAAGTTGAGAAAAAAGGAGAAAAGAAAAAATAAAAATCAAAGAAAAATTAAAAAAAAAAAAAAATAGAAGTTGAAAGGAGCAAAGGAAAAAAGTAAAGGTTGAGAAAAAAAAAAAAAAAAAAAAAGAGAAAATAAAAATAAAAAACGGGAAAAAATTGAAATTGAAAGATAAATGAGTATGCAGAGTTGTTTGAAAATATTTGATATATAGAGGGGCAAATATGCATTTGTTCCATACATAAAAAAAAGGAAGGCTAGTTTTGTAAGACTTTTGTTATGGAGGATAAAAAAGTAAAGTCACCCACTATGGGGGCTATTTATATAGTTTACCCTTGAATTGTTGAGGTAATGCACAACTATTAAAAAAAACATTTAAGGACGTAAATTTAAGGCTGCTTTCCACTATTACCCTTTTGACTATCCAAACAATTCTCCTAGAAAAATGTAAAGTAGTTAAGAACATTATTAAAAGAAAGGGTAACTATGAAAAAAGGTCCAAACAATTCTCTTGAACTTTGAACAATTCACTTATTTTGAACTATAAAAAAAATCTCAACAATTCATTTAATATGGAATGAAGGGAGTATATATTTACTCTTATTTTCATATGATATTTTTCTAATGACTAAATTTATAAAAAAGAATGTTTTATCGCGCGAAGCTCCGATTTGTTCTCTAGTTTCATATAACACAAAATCCTATGTAGTAATTTAAATGGAGAAGGTGATTTTTCTTCCCTTCTAATAGTCTAATAAATGATCGTGGATGAAATGATTTGATTTTCACAATCGATAAAATAATAAAATTCTAAATATTGTCAAGCTAATATTTTTTTCTCTAACACTTTTCGCGCATCGCACGGGTACGTATACTAGTTAAATATAAAAAGGAAAGAAACTTAATTAACAAATAAATCATATAAACAACACCAATAAAATACGAAATTTCACATAAAAAAATCTGTAACTGTCAGAAACTAAAAGTATCCACAAATGAGAAAATCGGGTAATTCAAAATGCACAACAAGGAACTATATAATTATTTGAAAAACTAGATGGCTCGCGCCCGTGCTTTGCACGGATATTTTCCGAACATTGTGTGGTAGGATTATTCAAATAAATGAAATGTCATTAAATTAAATATTAACATAATATGCTTCATAGGATATACATTCGTTTGTGGAACAAAATCATACAATAACATTCTTGAGCTTGCTAGAAGGACAAAAATAGTGAAATTATCCATGATCATGTGGCTGGTCCAACTTGTGTATAGTTTATGCTACAACATAGCTGCAGTTGATAACACGTTCTTCAACCTGATATCCACTTATAAAAAAGGAAGGTAAGCATTGAAATTAGAATGTTGTTATGTGTAGTGAGTAACCAGAAGTTGAAAAAACCTGTGTATCAACCGACTTTAGCAATCACATTCTAGAGATTGAGAAGAATATTTCATTACAACCCCCTGAAGCAATGTCAAGATATGCTGAAAATCTCAATGCTTATTATTAGTACAAATCTAAGCACAATAATATTGAGGAAGAATACGGAAGTGTCACGACCCAAAAATTGAGGTCATAATGACACTTATCTCGGTCCAGCCTTGATAAGTAAGCCAAGTTTCTAAAGGTTAAGAAAGATCAATAACAGTAATAAATAAGACAAGACGAGACTTCTAGAACGAAGTCAGGTCACACATATACTAATTTTAACGGAAGTCTGAACAAAATACCATTAAAAAAACCCAAAAATAGTGTCACAAGTGTAAGAGCATCTACTACAACTCGAAATCCTGAAAAATACATAGTCTGTCTCCAAAGTAAAAACAAAGACAACTAAATGATAAGAGGAGGTCTGGGGGTCGACTCTGAAAAAGCCTAGAGCGGGCCAGTACCTCAAAGTCACCAACTTAACAGCACGAAATCAGCCTCCTCGTATCGTACTCGTGCTAGGATCTGCATCGAAAGGACACAGTAGGAGTGAGTACGGTCTACTTATACTAAGTAGAAATCATAGGCCGACTAGGCAAAGTAGAAAATAATACAAGTAAAGAATCACCTGCAAACAGAAAAGTTTTCAAACGGCAGCTCACACTGTTTCCTCTAACAGTTCTAACATATATAAATATCGATAAAGAACGAGTAATAACAGTACAAGTATAGAAACTAGATACATGCCAAGAATACTAAAACAACACAAGAATGCGTATGCAATGCAATGCAATGAAGATGGGATAATGATGAATGATTTGAAAGCCATCGCATGACTTTCTGTATACTCCTACCAAACCTCATCGCTCCCCAGATAGGACCCATGGGGGGTTTGCAACCCGTATACCTGTCTCAAATCTCAATCCACCTCTCCGGCTAATGTTCATGGATCAAGGTCTATAAAGTATTTCTCAGATCTCAATCAACCTGACCGGCACATCCCTTGGTCTAGACGTTTTTAAAAGTGTCTCATTTTCTTTCAAAATCAGTGTTTCTCAGTAGTACCAATGTCTCATGAATATGCACGTATGAAATAAGGATGTAATGCTCACAACCAATCAGTATGAAGAAGATAATCTATTCAATACATGTAAAAGTAAGCTCAGAATCAACTCAACGTGTCAATAATCCAAATCTCAACATCTCATTGGGCACCATCAGAAAATTAGTCATGTAGGACATCATTAATATCATATCAAATTCACAATTCGGGTATTTTCGTTATGATAAAGGCAAACAAAGTTCAATAAGGCCTATAATATCTATCCAAGCACCCGCATGGCATCACATTAATACTAAGAAACGTAAATGTAAAAATAAGGCCAATGATGTCAAATAAAGTTTCAACTTGGGCAACACGCAATATATATTATCACCAATCAACAACAACGAGAATATAAGCCCCACACAGGCATCCTGTAATATATATATATATATATATATATATATATAACTCGAACACAAATCACATAGTTATTTTTCCCAACCCATAGTATGCTTTACTTGTTTATTAACTACCCAGTCCAGATTGAAGAAAGTTAAGTCATAACCTACCTCGAAGCGACGAAATCCAAAACTAAAAACCAGCTGAAATTATACTTCTAAGTCTCCGAACGGACCCTCGAGATTCGCTTGGGACCCCACAAAAATAAACCATATGCGCTACCAGGCTATTTTCGACGTTCCAGACTCAATGGAGAGGTCGAATTTTTTAAAAAGGATCTTTTTCAATAAATTAACCCCCGAAACCCCGTAAAGCTTATTTTAACTAGTTTTCACAATAAGGATCGAAATGAAATATAAAGGTTTCGAATCTGAACCAACCTCGTTACTAACCCAAATTTGACATTTCAAATCTAATGAAACTGTCCAAATCACCATCTGGCACTCAGAACATCAAATGTTGATCGAAGTCAACTATAGAACTTTCAAAGCCTCTAAAACCCACAAACTATCCCAAAAGCATCTCGAAGGCATTGAGAACCGTACCAACCATACCCATACCGCAAAATCAACATGCAGCAACTACGGGGAAGGAAAAAATGGTTAAATCGCATAAAAGGCAAAATCTCACATATCAAGTCATTACAGTATCTACCACTAAGACTCTAGTTCATCCCAAAACTAAAAGTGAAAGAAATACCTGAATCAGTAAATAGCTGAGGGTAACTACTACGCATGCTAAACTCGACCTCCCAAGTAGCCTCCTCGATGGAATGGTGTCTCCACTGAACCTTAACCACAGGAATATCTCTAGAACACAACTATCTAACATCCCTGGCTAAAATAAAAACGGGCTCCTCAACAAAGGGTAACCTCTCATCCGACTGAAGCGAGTCCCAACGAAGCACGTGAGACTCATTCGGAATATAGCACTGAAGCCTAGATACATGGAACTGGACGTACGGCTGAAAAGTCTGAAGGTAAGACCAACTCATAAGCAACCTTGCCAATTGTCCGAAGTATCTCAAAAGGTCCAATGTATCTCGAGCTAAGTTTGTCCCTCTTTCTGAACCTCATCACGCCTTTCATGGGCGACACAGAAAAACCCGATCACCAATCCCAAACTTCAAGGCATGAAGCCTGCAGTTGGCATAACTCTTTTCTCTACTTTGGATTGCCCGAAGCCTATCCTGAATCACCCAAATTTTATCCAAAGACTCGCGAAGCAAGTCGGTACCATGGGGTCTATCCTCGAAAGTCTCAAACCAACCAATCAGGGACTGACAACGCCTACCATACAACGCCTCGAAAGGTGCCATCTCAATACTCTAATGGTAGCTATAATTATAAGTAAACTCCGTTAAGGTAAATACTGCTCCCACTGACCTCCGAAGTCTATAACTCATGCATGGAACATATCCTCCAAAACCTGAATAGTCCTATCTGACTTTTCGTCGGTCTGGGGGTGGAAAGTTATGCTAAGGTCAACCTAAGTACCCAACTCCTTCTGAAACGTCCTCCAAAAGCTAGAAGTAAAAACTGAGCGTCTATCTAAAATAATAGTCACGGGTACCCCATGGAGACATACTATCTCTCAAACATAGTTATGAGTCAACCTCTCGGCACCGAAGGAAACCTGAATAGGGATGAAAGTAGCTGATTTAGTCAGTCGATCCATGATGACCCAAATACTGTCAGAACCACGAGAAGTACGAGGCAGCCCACTCACAAAATCCATAGTGATCCGCTCCCATTTCCACTCAAGAATGCGTAATCTCTAAAGCAAACCCCCCGATCTCAATGTTCGGCCTTCACCTACTGACAACACAAGCAACAAGCTACAAAATCCGCTACATCCTTCTTCATACCACCCCACCAATAATGCTTATTTAGATCACGATACATCTTGGTCACCTCTGGATGAATAGAATAGCTAGGCTAATGTGCCTCCTCCAAAATCAATGACACCTATCCACCAACTCCCGGCACACAAACTTAGCCTCCAATCCTCAAAACACCATCAGAATCAAGAGACGTCGTCTTAGCCTTGACACTAAACACCTTATCTCGAATCACCTTCAAACTATTATCATTAAACTGATAAGCTCTAATTTACTCCATCAAAAAGATCTAGCATCAACAAAGGCTAAAACACATCCGAGTATCGAAATGTCAAGCCTAACCATTTGATTAGCTAAAGACTGAACCTCTAAGGATAAAGGTCGCTCCTGAGTCAAGAGATGAGCTATATTCCCCATGCTAGTCGACTTCCAACTCAAGGCATCAACAACCACGTTAGCCTTACCCGAATGATAGAGAATAATAAGGTCATAATCCTTAAGCAACTCAAGCTAATGCCGTTGTCTTCTATTAAGGTCTCACTGGGTGAAGAAGTACTGAAGGCTATAATAGTTCAAGAAAATCTCACACCGGACACCATACAAGTAATGTCTCCACAACTTCAACACAAACACAATCGCGGCCAACTCCAAATCATGGGTAGGGTAATTCTTCTCATGAGGCTTCAACTGACGAGAAGCATAAGCAATCACCTTACCCTCCTGCATCAAAACTGCACTCAAGCCCACACCAGAAGCATCACAAAATATGGTAAAACTCATGCCCTCTTTGGGCAAGGTTAAGATAGGAGTCGAAGTCAACAACTCCTGAAGCTTTTGAAAGCTCTTCTCACAAGTATCTGGCCACTGAAATACAATCTTCTTCTGAGTCAACTTAGTCAAAGGAGCCACAATATACGAGAAACCCTCTACAAAACACCGAGAATAACCCACCAAACCAACAAAACTCCAAATCTCAGTAGGAGAAGTAGGTCTAGCCTAATCACGAATCGCCGCTATCTTGGCCGGATCAACCATAATACCATCCTTAGTCACCACATGACCAAAGAAAGAGATGGAATCCAACAAAAACTCACACTTATAAAACTTAGCATACAAATTCTCATCACGCAATCTCTGAAGTACAATCCTCAAGTGTCTCACATGATCAGCCTTATTCTTGAAATAAACTAAGATATCATCTATAAATACAATCACAAAGGAGTTGAGATACGACCGAAATACCCGATTCATCAACTCTATAAACGTTGTTAGGGCATTGGTCAACCAAAATGACATGATCAAGAACTCATAATGACTGTATCGAGTCCAAAAAGTCATCTTCAGGACATCCGAAGCTCTAATCTTCAACTGGTGATACCCCTCAAATCAATCTTGAAAAACACAGAAGTACCCTGAAGATGGTCAAACAAGTCATCAATATGAGGAAGAGGATACTTGTTCTTAACCGTCACTTTGTTCAATTGTTGATAGTCAATACACATACGCATAGAACCATCTTTCTTCTTCACAAACAAAATAGGAGCACCTCAAGGAGATACACTAGGCCTAACGAACCCTTTACTCAATAAATCCTATAACTGCTTCTTCAACTCCTTCAACTCGGTCGGGGCCATCCTATAGGGAAAATGGAAATGGGCTTGGTGCCCGACTCCACATCAATAACAGAATCGATATCACGGTCCGGAGGCATACCCAACAAATCTGTAGAAAACATATCCATAAACTTGCAAACAACCCAAATGAAATCCATAGGAAGTGGTGAGGCAACGCTAGTATCATGAACATAAGCCAAATAAGACAAGCACCCTCTCTCTACCATGCAGCGAGCAAGTAGAAAAGATATAACTCCCTTCGGACCCGAATTAAGCATACCCTTCTAGGCTAACCTTGGCACACCCAGCGTAGCTAAGGTCATGGTCTTGGCATAACAGTCCAAATAAGCATGATAAGGAGATAATCAATCCATACCTAAGATAACATCAAAATTAACCGTATCTAGGACAATCTAGTCTACCCAAGTCTCACTCCCGTAAAGGTAACTACACAAGATCGGTACACCCGATCCACTACTAAAGAATCTCCTACGAGGATAGATACATGAAGAGGCATAGCAAGGGGCTCACAAGAAGAATTATTACCAGAAGAAAAGTATGTAGATACATAGGAGAAGGTAGACCCAAGGTCAAATAACACGGAAGTAGATATGTAGTAAACTGGGATGATACCAGTAATAACTGTATTAGAGGCCTCTGCCTCAGGTCTCCCAGGTATATCATAACACTGACCAAATCTTCTCCCGAACTGAGCAATCCCGCGTCCACTACCACGAGCTCCCCTACCTCTACCTCAAGCACCTCTAGTACCACCCCTACCACTTTATGGACCACCTCTGACCGCAGAAATAGGAGTAGGGCAAAGTTAAAGATGAGAACCCTGTTGGACAGGACCAAACACACGTCGAGGATAATCCTTAGCTAAATGTCCAACCTCCTCACAAACAAAGCATCCTCTTCGACTTGACTCAATCTGAGGGGGCATAGATGAACTAGAACGACTGCCCTGGGTCGAAGAACTGAAGCTAGATCCACCACTCGCATGACCTGATGCCTGGCTACCTAAAACTGCAGAACCTGATGGCCCATCACATAATCCCTGTAAATCGGCCTGAACTGGCCTATCATGATAACCATGGGAATCTCTACTTGAGAAATCTCTACCTCGGGAGGCGCGACCACTAAACTCGCCCTGTTGGTGCACCTTCTTGGTGCCTCCCTAAGTAGCCTGGGTAATAGACTCGATTAACTTGTCATGCTCAATTATACTCTGAAGAGAAGCCCCTGAAATAACCATCTATGCATTAGCCAACTGATAGGAACCATCTAACCCATTAACAAACTTCTGAATCCTCTCTGGCTCTATGGAGATGTTGGCGCCCCTATATCTGGATAGGGCATGAAAGTGTGCCTCATACTCGGCAATAGACATGGAGCCCTGATCCAAGTGATCAAACTCATCTCGCATTCGATCTCTCAAACTATATGGCACAAACCTCCCCAAAAAGGCCTCAGAAAACTGATCCCAAGTCATAATAGGCAAATCCAAAGGTCTACAACTGGGTAGAGACCTCCATCAATCTCTGGCCATATCCATCAACTGATAGATAGTATAAGCAACTCCATGAGACTCAAGGGATCCAAGATTATGTAACTTCTCCTGACAGTCAATCAGAAACTCATAGGCATCCTCGTCAATCGCCCTACTAAACTTAGGAGGAGCCAAGTGAATAAACCTCTCAAACCTCTTCTGGTCGTTAGAAGACATCACTGTATTCGAAACAACTGGAGGAATAGTAAGTCTAACAGGCAATGAATCCAAATGCAAGGGTACCATAGATGATGGTTGTACTCCTAAAGTAGGAAAATTATAAGCAGATACCGGTACAGATGGCAAAACACCACTCGAAGTCTGAGAAACACCCGGTACACTTAAAGGGACACCATCTAAGCCACCCAAAAGATGAACCAATAAATCCTGAAGCACTTGGGTGTCAAATAAACCCTGTGGGACCTGAACTGGACCCGCATCCCCTATCTAATAGTCATCTCTGGCATACACAACCTCAGGCTCGGGAGAAGCCTCCCTAGCACATCATCTGGCTGGGCCAGCTCCTCATGTCAGTCCTCAACCTCTGGGTCAGCCACGACCTATGCCTCATCCTTGGACCGAAGCTCCCATATCGGGTGTTAGCTCAGTATCTTTAGCATCTCTAGACCTAGTCCTCACCATCTGCGCAGAAAAAAATGGAATGTAAGTTTAGAGCATTGAGCATCAACAACCCACACAATAAGGAATCAAATTAGAGAAGTTTTTCTTAAAGACATCTTATTGCCTCTTGAAGATAGATATGGACATCTACATACCGATCCGTAAGACCCTACTAGACATCATGCTCTTACACTTATGAGATCGGCGAACCTAGCGCTCTGATATCAATTTGTCACGATCCAAAAATTTTGTTCATGATGACACTTATCTCGGCCCAGCCTTGATAAGTAAACCAAGTTCCTAAAGTTTAAGAAAGATCAATAACAGTAATAAATAAGATAAGACAAGACTTTTAGAACGAAGTCAAGTCACACATATACTAATTTTAATGGAAGTATGAACAAAATACCATAAAAAAAAAACCCAAAAATAGTGTCACAAGTGTAAGAGCATCTACTACAACTCAGAATCCTGAATAATAATAGTCTGTCTCCAAAATAGAAATAAAGATAACTAAATGATAAGAGGAGGTCTGGGGTCGACTCTGAAAAGCCTAGAGCGAGCCAGTACCTCGAAGTCACCAACTCAATAGCATAAAATTAGCCTTCGCGCATCATACTCGAGCTAGAATCTGCACCGAAAGGCCACAATAGGAATGAGTACAATCCACTTGTACTAAGTAGGAATCATAGGCTGACTGAGCAAAATAGAAAATAATACAAGTAAAGAAATACTATGAGCACGTCACCTGCAAATAAAAAAGTTCTCAAATAGTAGCTCACACCGTCTCCTCTAACATTTCTAACGTATATAAATATCGATAAAGAACGAGTAGCAACAGGTATAATAAAACAAGTACAGAAACTAGGTACATACCAAGAATATAAAAACAACACAAGAATGTGTATGCAATGCAATGCAATGAAGATGAGATGATGATGAATGATTTGAAAGCCATCACATGACTTTCTATATACACCTACCGAACCTCAATGCTCTCAAGATAGGACCCATGGGGGGTTTGCAACCCGTATACCTGTCTCATAATCTCAATCCACCTCTCCGGCTAATGTTCACGGATCAAGGTCTATAAAGTGTTTCTCAGATCTCAATCAACCTAACCGACACATCCCTTGGTCTAGGCATTTTTAAAAGTGTCTTATTTTCTTTCAAAATCAGTGTTTCTCAGTGGTACCAATGTCTTATGAATATGCACGTATGAAATGAGGATGTAATGCTCACAACCAATCAATATGAAGAAGATAATCTATTCAATGCATATAAAAGTGAGCTCAAAATCAACTCAATGTGTCAATAATCCAAATCTCAACATCTCATTGGGCACCATCAGAAAATTAGTGATATCGGACATCATTAATATCATATCAAATCCACAATTCGGGGTATTTCCATTATGATAAAGGCAAACAAAGTTCAATAAGGCCTATAATATTTATCCAAAGCACCCGCATGGCATCACATTAATAATAAGAAACGTAAATGCAAAAATAAGGCCAATGATGTCAAATAAAGTCCCCACTTGGACAACACGCAATATATAATATCACCAATCAACAACAACGAGAATATAAGCTCCCACACGGGCATCCTGCGATATATATATAACTTGAATACAAATCACATAGTTATTTTCCCCAACCCATAGTATGTTTTACTTATTTATTAACTATCCAGTCCAGTCTGAAAAAGTTAAGCCATAACCTACCTCAAAGCGATGAAATCCAAACCTAAAGTCCTTCAACACAGAGCCTTCTCCTTCCGAACGACTTCATAATCAACTAAAACATACAATTATAGCATCTTCGCATTAAAAGGAAGCTAACAATACCCATACTGACCATATTTAAGATGGGTCTAAAACGGACTCGGAATACGAGTTCGAAAATAAAAGGAGTAAAATTGGAATTTTATTTTATAAATATATTTCTCAAGGTTATAAGAGTCTATAGTTGAAAACCCATGCAAAAATGAGTTCAAAAAGAGGTCCAAATCAAAGAAAAGCCATTTTTAAGCTTTACCATAAAAATCCTCAAAATCCATTTTGAAATAAAGATTAAAGAGTGTTTTAATGATATACTCAATGTAAAATAATGAAAATAAGGTTTTGGAGCTTACTCAAACTCAAATGGTGATGGAAAACCCAAAAATCATCCAAACCCAAAGCTCAAAGGTCATAAAATGGTGAAAAATCATTAAAATGAGGTATTTCTACTGTTCTGTGTACAGTACCTTGCGATCGCGAATCCAACCTCGCGATCGCGAGGGTCAACATTTATCGGTCATTAAGTTGGTCATTGCAGTCGCATAGCTGGGCCTCGCGATCGCGACGAGGCGACCTAACCTGGTCCACCATTCAACCCTTCGCGATCGCAGTACCACCTCTACGCGATGGCGATGAAGACCATTGTAGAGACCCATGATCACAACACGTGTCCATACGATCTTGATGGAGGGACTGATGCACCAGATATCAGTTGTTGCACTAGTTGAAATTATACTCCTAAGTCTCTGAATGGACCCTCGAAATTCGTTCGGGACCCTACAGAAATAAATCATATATGCTACCAGGCTATTTTTGATGTTCCAAACTCAATGGAGATGTTGGATTTTAGAAAAAGAATTATTTTCAACAAGTTAACCCCCGGGACCCCTTAAGGCTTATTTTAACTAGTTTTCACAACAAGGGTCGAAATGAAATATAAAGGTCCCGAACCTGAACCAATCTCGCCACTAACCCAAATTCGACATTTCGGATCTAATGAAACTGTCCAAATCACCATCTGACACTCAGAATATCAAATGTTGACTGAAGTTAACTATAGAACTTTCAAAGCCTCTAAAAACCATAAACTCTCCCAAAAGCCTCCCAAAGGCATTAAAAAACGAGTCAACCATCCCCATACCTCAAAATTAATATGTAGCAACTACGAGGAAGAGAAAAATAGTCAAATCACATAGAAGGAAAAATCTCACATATCAAGTCATTACAAGAAGAGCTGGAGTTTACAAATAATTTTAAAACTCAATTTTAATTTAACAAGTTGTAGATAGCTGGTAGGCTCTTGTCACAGATATAGGTGCTTGTTACAAACTCTATAATGATATAATGTATCTCTATGCTAAAAAGTTTCCAAGTAAATACACACATAAAGTTGTTATTTATAGTTACCATAATACTACTAGGGCTTGTTTGGTAGGAGGGATAAGGGATAATGATCCCGGAATGCAAGAAAAATATATTTGCCCCATTAGAGCTTTCTCTATCTCCACAACTCTAACTATAACATTCTACCATATACACTCTAGTGATATGGGATAACTTATCCCATGAGATATCCGAATCCATGGGATAAAAGTTATTCCATCTCTCTACCAAACGACCCCTTGATACTATAGCATCATAATACTATTAAAGCTACCAACACAATATTTTATGAATACTATTATGATAAAACAGAGTAAATAAAATACCTCTTACAGTCAACTTGTGTTTCTTCTTTCCCATTGAGGAGCTATCATTTTCAAAAACTTGTGCATCAATATGAGAAACCTGACAAAGAAGAACAAGTCGTTAGAAGATAATGAGAAGGATTCCTAAGCACAGAGATCGGTTGAAGGAAAATGGATAGAAAGATGAAAAAAATGAAATCACATCAAGTTCAATGTCTAAAACTCTATCAAGGTCCCAAGATTGTATATATTTAGATGTTTCAGGGACAAATTTCTATTACTTCTCCAATAACCAAATCAAGTAAGATGCACTTATTCAATCATAAATGACTTATCTCACTCCCATTGTGAAGCCTTTAGCGGAAATGAATTTCAATTAGAGTTAGCTCATAAATGAAATCAATGATGGTCAATGACGACCTTTACTGGCTCGTCACCAACAGATCCAGCAGATTACTAATGCAACATTAATTCTTTTTAAGAACAATAATTATAAAATATCCATTCTTATGTAAAAGGAAAAAAAGCTTTATGAGAAGGAACCTCCTCTTTCACTGTAGTACAACGGAACATTCAATTAATAGTAGAAAACTAAAAAGGCGTCTTGTTCTCCAACTATCCTCCTCTCTCTCTCTCTCCCGATCAAAGATAAAACATACTAAAATAATAGAAAGAAATCATACCTGTGGGTCGTGTGGGCTGCCTGGCTTGCTTTGCTATTGATGTTTTTTTGGTACTCTGTTTATGTGCATTACAGGTTGGTCTGAGAGAAATTAAAAGTCAAAAATTAGAAAACTCCAAGATAGAGTATTCTACAGTCACGGTGATGGAATGTAGGTACAAAATTCAGGCTTCGTGTTTGCTACACTTACTGTGATAAATAATGATATTACAATACCCACATTATCCTTCTTGTTATGACTGTACTCATGTTCCAATTAAGCTCAAAATTGGCACAACGGGGAGCATTTAAAGTATAATCAAACTCTACAGCAAACATCACCATCTTTAGGTTTGATATATGATGATCCGATGAAAAATCATATAAAGTTATTATCACTACATCCTATGCTAAGTATCCTTTCAAAGCTGATATTTGCAAATTAACTTAGATTCAAAGACTCACGATGCTTCTTCTTTAGGATGAGATGGCTAAGAGATCTTTCAAAATTCAGGACATTCACAAAATAACAAAAGAACCAGCCATAAAAATACATCAGCATCAATAACAACTGCAGCTTGTCTGGAAATAATGCTTTTGGGTTCAGAGGAAGAACACAGCTTGAACCAAATGGTTAGCAGCAGAATTTTTAGACAGATGACATGTTCTCGCAATATATTCTTCTTTTCATTTCTAGAAGTGTCGTCTGTCATGTTTCAAGCATATTATAGTTGGTATAAACCTCTGCATGGGTTGTCATGCCAAGCTTGATAAAAGCACCATCATAGCCTTATTATAACTTGTTACTTAACGAATAAGAAAGATGATATATCAAAAAAAAAAAATTCAATTAATTAGCCTCTTGTTCTTACCCTATCTAAATATGCTAGTAGTCCTTAAACTTTAAAATCTTGAAGGTTAATCTAAATACAGTAATAAATTATGATTTCATTGAGCGTATCAATTTGAAAGGATTACATAAGAATTTAAATCATTCCCCTCTCATACGCTGAAGAGTTCATACTGTCAATAATTTTTTAATGCCTTCTTCTTCTTCTGTTATTGACTTTGTCTTTAGTTGAATAATTCAACTTGATGCTTTGTTATATCACTGTCTGTTGCACAGTAAAATTGAAACTTCTGATTCTGAAAACGCCAATTCCTATAATGAATTATCACCTTGAATTTGTAATAACCCGCCATAAATTCAACTAAATGTTGGTATACCAAACTATAACTATATAACATTCACAAGGATCTCAACATTCTACAACATATATATTAATCTTCTTTTCTGTCATTTTGATGTGCATATAGCCATCGAACTATTACACACCACCAATTCTAATTTGTACAAATTTGACTATTAAAATAGGGACATTATGAAATGAAAAGAGCAACATTTTTCAACAACTGTGTATGTTTGAGTATGTTATCATGTAGATATATCTTTGTATTAAATCAAATTTTATATTTTTCTTAATAGATTTTCAACTGGAATAACATTATTTTAAGGTATGTATAAAAACGGAACAATAATGGATGCAAGCAACTAAACCAAATGCATATAATTTTCTGCAACCGTGAGACTTAAGGTACCTGTGTTGACGACCTTCTAATTTCTTGAGGCATGTGTTTATGGGTTTTCCTGTCCAACATGAATTACTTCACAAGTTAATAATGGATGTGAATAACCAAATTAAATATACTGTGGTTGATTAGAACAGCTAGTTGTAGGATTTTCTAAGGTAGTTTGCTTTCTCGCAACATATTCTACTCGATATCGTTCTAAAAGTCTTGCCTTTTGTTCAGGTGGTATTTCTTTATAAGCAGTACGACGTCGAAGATTTTTCTCAATTTGGGTGTCAGTCATCTTTCTTTTTATATCAGACATTTGATTTCAGAGTTTTTTATTAAATTATTTTTCCTGATAGTTAAAATTGAATCTTATTCTTACAAACAAAACACATACTTACACAGTGAATAAAAAAGTAGAACGAATTTACATTATATAATTGGAAACATAACATGATGTAATAGAAATTATCTGTTGTAAGCACGATATTGATTCAGCGCGTAAAGCAAATATCACTTTTAGAAACCTGCAAAAGTGAAAATGTGCAGCGATTAATTTTTTAATCTAAAATTGAACCATTATATTTCAGCAAAATGTTACAACAACGGGTAGAACCGCAACTGACATTTTTGTTTGAAGCTTGCAGACAATAACAACATACAAACAAAGAAAAATAATCGAGATACCAATTAGTAGTGATTGAATTCCTTCAATTCGGTAAAGTTGAAAGGAAAACAGTAATTCATAGTCTAATAACATGAATCAAAGAACACAAAATGTTGAAACACAAAATGAATCAAAGAACAAGTCCAAACACAGACTGAGGAATTTCTCCTAGCCATAGACGCATGCATTAGCCCGAAATAATGAAGAATCAAATAAACCAAAATAAAATCAAGGAAAAAAAGAAGAAGCAAGAGCAAAGAGGATAATACATGGCCCGAGAAGAACCCGCAACAGTGAAAATCAAATAAATCAAAGCAAAATCAGGGCAAAAAAGAAAAGCAATTGTTAAAACGGCAGTATATGCTAAATCAAAAACCCAGTCAAAAGGAAAACGAACCCCTAAAATTATAGCGAGATTTTAGAACTAAGAAATAATGACTAATAAAATCCACCAAAAACATCAAAACAAATGAAGACACTACCAAAAACATCAAAAAATGTTGAGAAATCTGAGATAATAACACAGAAATTCATCCGAAAGAAAGAAACTTCACCTGAGAAAAAGAAACAATGAAAGTAGAGAGCAGGAGAAAGAGAAAGAAAAAGTCGATAAAATGTTTAGAAAATTGTAAAGAATATGTCACTCTTTCTACATCCACTAACATGCACAGAAACAACACGTGTACACTGGAGAAAAGGAATCTTGGATCAAAATGGTGCTGAAGGAGGGACAATTCCAATAAATGGGTTTGTCAGATTTTTTATGACCAAAATGGTGAAAATGTATGGATAGTCGAGCACCTTCAGTGTGCAATTTTCACGTTTAAAAACAGACGGTCCGTTAAATATATTTACACTAAAGGTGCTCTAGTATTTATGAGCCTTCAGTGAATCTCTAAATATATTTAAAGGAGAGTGATAGTTTTAAATATATATTATTTTTTTTGCTAGGAAGTTAGAGAGAGATGACACTATCTTTACTATTTTTAAGGAGAATAATTAAATAGAAAAATGGGAAAGAAATTCCCTCCCCTATTTTTGGGCCTTATGGCTATCAAATGCCAATTCTTTTAGGATTTTATTTGCTAATAATTATTTGGCTAGAAGCATGCCAATTCTATCTAAAAATTGTATATATATGTCAATTCCTCTTGATTTAAAGAAAGGAAAAGACCATCAACCGAACTAGCCCAGGTCTTGAGACCAATTAAATCACTCAACCCAACAAGAGCAGCCCATTCAATTAATCAATTTGGCCCATCTGAGCACAATTCAAAATCAGCCCAAAGATTAAAACACATTTCAGCTATTGGATCATTCAAATCCAACAGGAAATTACATAGAATGTCCCCCATAGTGGGTGACTTTGTATTTTTGTCCCCCATAAAAAAAGTTTTCAAAGACTAGCCTTCCTTCATTTTTATGTATACAACAAGTACATTTTTGTCCCTCTACACCTCAAATGTTTTACTCTTTTTATGTTCATTTGTCTCTTAACTTTTTTTTTCCTCTTTTTTACTGTTACTTGATTTTTATTTTTTATTTTCTCTTTTTTTTTTTTTGTTTTAATTCATTTGACTCAACCTTTATTTTTTTTTTCTTTTATTTCTCAAACATTATTTATTTTTCATTTCTGTTTTTTTAATTAATTGTCTCATCCTTTATTTTTCTCAAATTTTATTTTTTTTCATTTTTTTCTCAACATTTATTTTTTTATTTTTTTTATTTTTCTCTTTTTTCTATTTTCTTAACCTTTATTTTTTTCTTCTTTTATTTTTCTTTTTTCTCAGTCTTTATTTTTTTCCTTCTTTTTTTTTTCTCAGCTTCTATTATATTTTGCAAATGAACAGAAAGTTGGATAATCCGCAAAAAGAATCTTCTTTCTTTGATATCAAAGTAAACTTAAGGGCGTGACTTGCCGTTTGGAAGTCCTTTGGGATAAGTCTTATCTCTAAAAAAGAGTGATAGAACATTAACATGTTGTTTGTAAATCCTTGAACTAAGTCTTTCCTCTAGGGCAAAAGTTATAGAGTATCTCATAAATTAAGCCATATGAAATAGTGTTAACTCTTTCCTATGGGGAGTAATTTGTTTCTTTGGGAAATTCTTGGGTTAAGTCTAGTTTTAGAGGCAAGACTTATAGAGCATCTCATAAATCAAAGACACAATGTGGTAGTTCTAACTTTTGCCCATAGGGGAGTATAACTTGTTTTTTCAAAGTCTTTGGGCTAAGTCTTGCCTCTAAGGGAAGAGTTATAGAACATTTCATAAATCAAGACACAATGTGGTAGTTTCAACTATTGCCCATGAGACGTAACTTGTAGTTTGAAAGTCCTTGGGCTAAGTCTTGCCTCTAAAGCAAGAGTTATAGAACATCTCATAAATAAAAACATAATGGTAGTATCAACTCTTGCCCATGGGGCGTAACTTGTTCTTTGAAAGCCCTTGATCTAAGTCTTGCCTCTAAGGCAAGAGTTATAGAGCATCTCATAAATCAAAATAAATCAAGACACAAGGTGACAGTGCCAACTCTTGCTCATGCGGCATAACTTGTTGTTTGAAAGTCATTGGGCTAAGTCTTGCCTCTAAGGCAAGAGTTATAGAGCATCTCATAAGTCAAAACATAATGTGGTAGTGTCAAATTTTGCCCATGAGGCGTAACTTGTTGTTTAAAAGTCCTTAGGCTAAGTCTTGCCTCTAAGGACAAGTTATAGAGCATCTCATAAATCAAGACTTAATGTGGTAGTTTCAACTCTTGCCCATGGGCATAACTTGTTGTTTGAAAGTCCTTGGGCTAAGTCTTGCCTCTAAGGCAAGAGTTATAGAACATCGCATAAATAAAAACACAATATGATAATGTCAACTCTTGCCCATGGGGCGTAACTTGTTGTTTGAAAGCCCTTGGTCTAAATCTTGCCTCTAAGACAAGAGTTATAGAGAATCTCATAAATCAAGACACAATGTGGTACTGTCAACTCTTGCTCATGGGGCAAAACTTATTGTTTGAAAGTCATTGGGCTAAGTCCTGCATCTAAGGCAAGAGTTATAGAGCATTTCATAAGTCAAAACATATTGTGGTAGTGGCAACTCTTGCCTATGGGAAGTAACTTGCTGTTTGAAAGTCCTTAGGCTAAGTCTTGCCTCTAAGGCAAGAGTTATAGAGCATCTCATAAATCAAGACACAACATGGTAGTGTCAACTCTTGACCATAGGGCATAACTTGTTGTTTGAAAGTCCTAAGGCTAAGTCTTGCCTCTAAGGCAAAGTTATAGAGCATCTCATAAATCAAGACTCAATGTGGTAGTGTCAACTCTTGCCCATGGGGCATAACTTGCTCTTTGAAAGTACTTGGGTTAAGTCTTGCCTCTAAGGCAAGAGTTATAGAACATCTCATAAATAAAAACACAATATGGTAGTGTCAACTCTTGCCCATGGGGCGTAACTTGTTGTTTGCAAACCCTTGGTCTAAGTCTTGCCTCTAAGGCAAGAGTTATAGAGCATCTCATAAATCAAGACACAATGTGACAGTGCCAACTCTTGCTCATGCGGCATAACTTGTTGTTTGAAAGTCATTGGGCTAAGTCTTGCCTCTAAGGCAAGAGTTATAGAGCATTTCATAAGTCAAAACATAATGTGGTAGTGACAACTCTTGCCCATGGGGCGTAACTTGTTGTTTGAAAGTTTTTGGGCTAAGTCTTGCCTCTAAGGCAAGAGTTATAGAGCATTTCATAAATCAAGATACAACGTGGTAGTGTCAACTCTTGCCCGTGGGGCATAACTTGTTGTTTGAAAGTCCTTGGGCTAAGTCTTGCCTCTAAGGCAAGAGTTATAGAACATGTCATAAATAAAAACACAATATGGTAGTGTCAACTCTTGCCTATGGGGCGTAACTTGTTGTTTGAAAGCCCTTGGTCTAAGTCTTGCCTCTAAGGCAAGAGTTATAGAGCATCTCATAAATCAAAACACAATGTGGTAGTGCCAACTCTTGTCTATGGGGCATAACTTGTTGCTTGAAAGTCATTGGACTAAGTCTTGCCTCTAAGGCAAGAGTTATAGAGCATTTCATAAGTCAAAACATAATGAGGTAGTGTCAACTCTTGCCCATGAGACGTAACTTATTGTTTTAATGTCCTTAGGTTAAGTCTTGCCTCAAAGGTAAGAGTTATAGAGCATCTCATAAATCAAGACACAATTTGGTAGTATCAACTCTTGCCTATGGGGCGTGACTTATTGTTTGGAAGGAATCGAAGAAAAGAAAGAAAGAAAAATGTTACGAAAAAATAAAAAAAAATGAAAAAAGAAAAGAAAAATAAAGGTTGATAAATTAAAAAAAAAAATCAAAGAAAATGAAAAAGAGAAAAAAAAAAATAGACGTTGAGAGAAGAAAAGGAATAAAAAAGAAAGGTTTAGAAAAAATAAAAATCTAAAGAAAAAAAGTCAAAATAAAAGAAAAATAAAGGTTGAGAAAAAAGAAGAAAAGAAAAAATAAAAACCAAAGAAAAATTAAAAAGAGAAAAAAAAATTAGAAGTTAAAAGGAAAAAAGGAAAAGGTCAAGGTTGAGAAAAAAAAATTTAAAAAAAGAGAAGATAAAAATAGAAAATCAAAGTAAAATAAAATAGAGAAAAAAAATTGAAGTTGAAAGATAAATGAGCATGGAGAGTTGTTTGAAAATATTTGATATATAGAGGGACAAATATGTATTTCTTCCATACATAAAAAGAAGAAGGGCTAGTTTTGTAAGACTTTTGTTATAGGGGGTAAAAAAACAAAGCCACCCAATATGGAGGCTATTTATGTAGTTTACCCCAAATCCAATGGTTGTGATTCATCTCATCATTTTCATCCTAAAATCTAAATCCACAACAGCTATACGACTTTGGCTCTTTCTGCCATTTTTGACAAACATTCAGGCTTCTATCATAAACAATCAGAACTAGTACAAGTCATTTTTGTATAAACTTCTATCTCTCTCTCTTCGATGTTTGCTAGCAGTTCACATGGTCACCAACAATCTTTCTTCTTCTTGCTCCATAGTATATCAAATCTCCATATAGCATTCAAAACTTCACCATTTCGGGCGAGATCTGCTCAATCACGTGAAAATCTGTTCAAGCCTTCAAAGGGGTATGTTGACCTAATTTTAAAGTTTTCTAAATCAAAATCCCGCCCAAACATTTAAACCCTAGCAAGACCTAATTTTTCTCTATAAATACTAACAATTGGAACCCTAGAGGGACGAGTTTGGAGCCACCGCACATCCCCTCCACAAAGAAGCTTTGGCAGCCGCTGCTCCCACAACTCTTAGAACTATTATTCTCTCTTTCTCATTAGAAAAGCACTTATTGCCTCACTCTATTTTGTTTCTCGAGGGGAATAGAATTTCCTTTTTGATTTTGGTTGTCTCTTTGGACTTGAAGCTTTCTAGCCGCCTCTTACCTCAGAACTACTATTCTTCATTTTAATGTCTTTCCTTCTTCTGAAGTAATTAGCACTCTCGACTTTTTTTTAGTTTCTTGTGAGTTCGAATCTGAGTTTGTTTAGAGCTCAGAATCGTTTGCGTTCAGGTGTAGATTTGTGACCGAAAGGCTTCAGTTCACTGCCACTCAAAAGGTCAGTCTATCAAAGATTAATATCTCTTCTCAAGTTTTCTTTATTGTTGAAGCATCATACACTAGTAAATATTATGTGTTAGATTTCGTTTTCCTAGAAATCATATTTGTTAGGAGGTTACGTTGCTAGCAGTTTGCTAATCAAGATGTCTAAGTAACATTAAAATACCGGTCATGTTTCGATCTTTGACGCTATTTAAAAATGATTTACGTGTTTAGTATTCTCAATAAGTATCATATTGTAGTTTCTTTTCTTTTCTAATTATATAAGTAGTTCATGTTCCTAGATGTTCATTAGTCCCCTATTCCTGCTTAAACATTGTCTAAGACCTGTAAGTATGAATACGAGTTCTAATTGATTTCTAAATTTTTTTGAGGCATTAAATGGATTTGAGATAAATGCCTATTTATTTGGAAGCTGCATACAAACGTTTCTGCCCTACCCATACATGTTCTCTGTAATACCTAAAGTATTGGATAATGAACTCCTTGCCTACGAAAAGGTATTTTTGTTTAGACTTTGTGATTAAATGCTTGCTTCAAAATTTCTATTTGTTCTTGTATATAGTAAGTTGTAAGCCATTGGTTGAGGTGGTCGTATTTTAGCTTCGTGATTAGTCACCTTAGGACGTGATCACTTGAATCCTTGTAAAATTTATTTTTGAAACTCATTTCTGTCACTTTGTTCTTTTCTTTCCTCGTGAGATTTTGTTTACTGCAATTTTTTTTATGTTAAGGGGAAATCTTATAAAAAATTTCAAAGCATTCCATTTTGTTTGATATGGTTCATGAGTTGCCGTGATTAAGCCAATATGCATTGTTTTATTTGGTTTTATTTGTTAACTTCTCTATGTACGTTCAAGAATTAGATTTTCGTTATCTAATCCTTATCTTATTTTCTTTTTGCATATATATTCCGAGCAACAAACTTGGAGTCTTAAGGCTAGACTCTCGTACCCGCATGTAGTCTCAAAATGAGACCCAACACTATCTCTCATCTGAGCAAAGAGTCATATTTCATATTCTTAAGTCGAACCGGCTAGCAGTCTAGTGCCTCTTTCCTTCCTCCAAACTTTATTTTTTCTTGTATAGACATATTATTATATTTCATTTATATTTTTGCATATTGTTGTTTGGAATTTGTGTTTTGTTTGCTTGTATTTGAATTAGTATGTCATTAAATATGATAGTAAATCTAATTGTTTCTTTCCCTACCTTTAAATAATGAATGTAGTATAATATTTTGGTTTAGACGCACTCCAGGAATGATGACGCTTCTAATTACGCTTTGGTTGTTACTTCAGATATTTATTTTTTTGGTCGCAAAGGGATAGTTTTTTTCAAAAAATGTGATATTGTGAACAACTTTTTGTTTCAAGGATATGTGGCAGCTAACCAAATGCTTTTGTCTTTGTTTCAAATCTGTTCAGTTAATGTAGAGTTAAAAATGCAGATTTTTTTAAAAAAAAAAGATGCAGCTTTTAATGAGTTTAAAAGGTACAAAGTTTAGCCTCACCATGCAGATTTTGAAGTAGGATTACGTTTGTTTTCTAAGAATTTAAAGTTGCATATTTTTAATTGAAACGTAGTTTTTTTTTAGAATTTTAAAGTGCAGATTTTTAAAGACAACACAGCTTTCAAAAATGTTCAAAAAATACACTTTTGTGAAAAGCAAAGCAATGTAATTGGAATTTTCTCGTTTGCTTTTGAGAAATATTTTTCAAATATCTTTGTTTATTACTTTTTTTTCTTCTTCTATAAATTCAAATACATTATAATGTTCTCATCTTATTCACGCGCTATTTTCATATATCTCATGTATACTTTTGTTTTACATACTTCTATTTTTTTTCTTACTTCACCTTTTAAATTAACTCCTTTTTAAAAATAAGTAGATAATATGTTCAAATCTTGTTAACCTAAGTTTGGTCGGTTAACCGTAGTTAGCGGATCCTTTAAGATTTAATTCCTTCCCTTCAGGACAATTTAGAATTCTTACCTAGAATCACGTAAGTTAAGTAGACCTTAAAATGAAGTCCTTTAGTTTTAATCACTTTATTTATAACAGGTGTCCTAATTCACCGTAGAACTAATTAGGTGGCGACTTTCTTAATTTACCTTTGGAAGTTCCCAATATGTTGTACCTCGGTTTGACCCGTGTTAAAATAGGGTATAACAATCACTCTTCAACTTCAGTAGATAGAACTCACTAAGCCTTGACATCAATCAATAACTTCATGTTCAATTTGGATTCAGATGTCGCTATATTAGTTGTTTGAGAAAGAAGATTAGGGGTTTCAGCAATTTAAGTCAATTTTCTTGTATCTTCTTCATATTGATGAGGAGTAGGACCTTCACTTAAATAGAGTTGCTTGCTTCATTATCATACTTTTAGGACCTACACTTAAATAGAGTTGCTTGCTTTATCATCATACTTTTAATACAGTAGTCTAAAAGTCACCAAATCAAGAATCTCTTCGTTGTGTAGAATTTAAGGAGTTTCAAATAAATTGTATATTGAAAATATTGATGTTTGTTTCATGATTGTAAATTGAAGATAAAGAAATTAAACATGCAATCAATGAAAGTTAATTCCAATTGGAAGCTATAATGACTAAGGAGTGACATTAAATGGAATTTGTATAGTCCTTAAGAGTCTCGCATTTCGTCTCAAATTCGTATCTATATAAACTTATAAGTGACTTTTCTTAAAGCTGTTAACTGGGCCGGGTCGGGCCAATCCGGCTCTTGTTCGTTAAATTTTACTGGTCTAGGGTCGGGTTCGGTCCGGTCGTGACTCTTACCGGGCTGGGCCGGGTCGAATAGGAATAATTCCACCAACGGCCCATCACCGGCCCATTTAATATTTTTGTCCGGTCTTAATGGGCCGGGCCGGGTTAGGTAACCGGTCCAGATTAATGGGTCGGTTTACCGAGTCCCGACTAAAAAAAAAATAGTATTTTGAACCTTGATTGTTTTTTAATATATATTCAATATATACTACTTAAAATATGACTTTAAAGAATATACATACGTATATACATTCAATATATACTACTTTAAAGTATATACATATATATATACATTCAATATATACTACTTTATAGAATATACATACTTTAAAGAATATTCATACATATTATACATTCAATATATACTATTTTACAGAATATACATACATAATATACATTCAATATATACTACTTTAAAGAATATACATTCAATATATACTACTTTATAAAATATACATGTTGACACCCAATTTTGACCTCCCGATATTCATCACAGGCTGCTATTTTATCAAAAATTTTAGTTTTAAATTTCTAATTATTATTTTTTGATATCAAATAAATTTTTGACACTGCGTATTCATGATTTTAAGGTATGCAATTTATTTTAGCAATTAATTCATTTATTTATCTATTTATTTATTTTTTATATAATACATAATTTTTACCAATTTAAACACAATATTTTACATAATTTTATAAATATTTGTTAAATTATTTCCACGAATATGCATACTCATAATTATTATTATTATTATTATTATTATTATTATTATTATAGTATTTCTTAAAATTTTGTATTCATAGGCACCTGATATATTTCAAATTACTTTTTCTTTGATTTTAAATAATATATATATTACGTATCATTAATTTACTTACGTAATTTACTCATAATGATTTTATTGATATTGATTAACTTTATAATATTTTATTACATCTACCGATTTTATTAAATAAGCAGTCTAATTCAATTCAATTTATTTTAAATCTAGCCATTTTGTATCTAATTTGGTATCAATTTTAGCCCAAATTGATCTCAAATTGAAATTCAATTCAATCCTAATTTAAATAACCTAATTTTTTGCCCTTTTTGTAAACATTTGATCCCAGCCGTTGATAATGTCACGCCCCGAATTCCACCGGGACGTGATTGACCCCCGAAGCCGATATGGCCCGAGAGAACCAATCTTTGCTCATGTACTCTCATATGTATGTTCGCGTATGCAAATTATTTTCTTTCATGTAATTAAATATCAATGGAGGAAGTCATGGCAATATGTGCAATATATGAAACTTGGCCGTTAGGGCCATTACGTCAAAATGAATGTACATCTTTTACCTTCATCTTCCCACATATGTCTACAAAGCCTCTAATCGATACATGACCATAACCATATCTATACAATATGTACAAATGACAAAATCTAATGAACATATGCAACTTGGGAAGCCCCGAAGCAACGGGAGCTCACCAACAATCCGTGGATACCTCGTCACCTACTGCGGAGATCTACCAACCCCTGGGCCTGCAGTATGTAAGGTAAATCCCCCAAAAAGGGTCAGTACGAATAAAGCACTGAGTATGCAAGGCCAGATGAAACTATGGTAATACATAAGTACTTCCAAGAAAGTAAGCATAAGAGAATAATTAATGTGAATAGACCTCCAACCTGGATGTGTGGAACCATGTTCATTACGTCTATTAGTCTCAATACTTGATCAATCGGTCGCGTCACTATCACTTTCTTATAACCATCTTTATGTTTATTTACAGCTATACACGTGAGGAAAATATTCTCATCTCTTTACAACTATTTTCATTACTCTTCACTCAATTAGTTAGTACCGGACCTCCACCTCTGGTGGGCTAAAAGATATAAATATAATACCGGGCATCCACATTTAGTGGGCTATCATATATGTAAATATAATACCGGACATCCACATTTAGTGGGCTATCATATGTAAATATAATACCGGACATCCAGCTGATCAGTGGGCTATAATATATAATATAAGTACCGGACATCCAGCTGATCAGTGGGCTATATACTATTCCGGACATCCAGCTGATCAGTGGGCTATATACTATACCGGACATCCAGTTGATCAGTGGGCTATAATATATAATATAAGTACCGGACATCCAGCTGATCAGTGGGCTATATAATATACCAGACATCCAGCTGATCAGTGGGCTATAATATATAATATATAATATATAATCTCAGTATCATAGACTATTGGGATTGTTCCACCTTGGACTTATACCTCTTTGTGATCCAATGAAACATAACATGAAGTAACCATTTGCATGACTTAGTTCCTTAACCTTATGAGAGTGATACCTTAAAAATTATGACGCTAAAGCTCACACATATGTATACACATCTTCACTTACGAGGAATCACCTCCCTTCTTATTCTTATACGATTGGTACTTCTACATGTGAACGATTGGTACAAGGATAGTCATACTATTCTTAGACTCCAGAACATGACATACATTACTTTACGTCTTTACCCGTGTAAGATTGACATCTCTACTTGCAAAGGATACATCTTTAGAACCATTGGACCAATATTCAATGAACAAGATACATGAGCATAACCACTAGTGAAACCTTGGAACATAACCTCATTGGACTTTTGGAACATTACTAATGAATATGAGACATACGTATAACTCTATTGGAACTTTGGATCATGACATGATTGGAATAATGCTATTCAAACTAAAGAATCCCTCTTCACCTCATCACCCTTGTTAGGATAGTTCTCTTAGACTTAACAATCTATGACAACTTAAGAATTTCCGTTCATAAATAAGAACCTCGTGGGTCATGATTCGTCTAGGAGTAAAACACATATGAATAACCATATATATATCAACCTTAGGTAGAATACTATAGAACCCCTTTGGAATAGAACACTTTTGGAACCTTAGCATAATGAACAATGATTAAGATGCATGTGAATGTCAACTTCTCACCAACTAGGAATGCGATGCCTTAGAATATTTGGAACTCTTGACTTGTTAGCCAATGAACGTAAGTCAATCAATGGACATGAGCCAATCAATGAGTACAAATCAACCAATGGACATGAGTCAATCAATGAATATAAATCAACCAATGGACATGAGTCGATCAATGAATATAAATCAACCAATGGACATGAGTCGATCAATGAATATAAATCAACCAATGGACATGAGTCGTATGATTCACCATTTACCAATGAGTAAAGAACATATGAGCTACACTAGTCAACTACCGAAGACGGAATACCTTAGGGCATTTCGGAGTCGAGTGAGTACTATGACAATATGAATCATACATGCTGCAGAAGAATACGGAGAGAGTAACCTTACATACCTTTGTGTCTCACTATGAATACACAGGCTTATCTGGGAATACAATGGTCCAGCTTCCTTCCTTACGTCTCACTCTACATCACAAGTACATAACGAGGCTTATATTAGCAACCAACTACCGTACAAGTGCACGAGATGACCATGAATCACATAGTTACTTTAGAACGTCATTTAACCTTCTTACAATGTCATTTATCGCATCAACATGCCAAAACTACCATAACATTCCACTCATTGACCAAGATTTCACACAACAATAGCATTTCACATCATACTTACCCTTTACGCTTTTTCCTTTATCATTCCATCGTAATGATGCCTTTATAACAACATATAAACAACCATACATACTTAACATAGTCCAAACACCTCCATATGACACTTCAAAGTCATTACAATGACATTACAAGTTGGTTATTACATCCCAAAAGGGTATCGGGGCTTTCGGGGATCAAAGGGACACGAAAGCAACCAAAACTCAATTCTGGGCTGACCTGCACAGCCACCTACGCACGCAGGTCAGCCACCTACGTACGCAGGTCAGCCACCTGCGCACGCAGATGGCCATTGGCAGCAGCCAGTGCCATCTGCGTTGGCATCTGCGCCCGCAGATGCCCTCGTCTGCGGGGGCGGATGCCCGTTTGGTCCGAAATGGCTCCGTTTTTGGTCTCTTAATGCCATGAATGATCCATGATCATAACCAACTTAATTTTAAAATATTTTTGATCATTTAACATGCCAACCACCATCCATGATTTCACAACACACCAAACATCACCAAAACGACACTTTACGGCCAACATGCCACCAAAACCATAACCAATTTCTCAATAGAAATTGGCAAACACTATGCACAAGTATAAAACAAGTCAAGACTATAATAACATCTCATATATCAATATTGAATCCATCAAGTTCATTTTCATCAAGATCACAAACCCATGTTCAAGTTTTCAAGCCATAAATCATCCTCCGATTTAGCAAATACACATTGTTTTGCACATAGGGGACTTCTCCCACTTCACCAACATAACCAACATGATATAAGCTATCTTACATGCATAATATATATTAAACCATGATAGTATATACTTACCAAGTCTTGCAAGATGATGCTTTGGTCCAAAAGATGAAGAGTTAGGGTTTGTCTTGCATAAGGAAATGGTTGAGAAAATTCTAGAAATGGCATGGGTGTCCAAATGAGAAAAAAAAATCTGATTTTTCTCTCTTATATAGGCCCCCAAGTCTTTCTTATCCTTTATCAACATTAATTATTATGTTGAATGGGTCAAAAATGGAAGAATGGGTCAAAAATCTTGGGTTGGGCCATGTCTTCTTGCTATTTTTGGGCTTTATTTAAGGCCCAATGATGCAAGACTTCTTGATGTCCACCAATTAATACATAATTCATACATTCTCTCATGTTTTCATATCTCCTCAAGTGTACACGTAGTCATCTAGGTTCGACAACATACGGGGTATTACACTTCCTACAAAGTTCTAATCCCATGTACTAGGCCCAATATCAATTATCTCCTCACTAATATTCCACAATACATACTTTACACTCTCGACACTTGGGTAATCATTGTTCAACGTCGTCATATAGGGTTTCGTAGATACGGGGTGTTACAGATAAAAATTGATCCAACGGCTGAGATCAATTTTCAATTTTCTTTCCTTTTAACCAAATAACCCCCCCTTAACCCTAAAATCTTTTTCATTCCAACACCCCACACCAGCCGCCTCAACCCTATCTCTCTCTCTCCCCTTTCTCGACTCACCCTCTCTCCCTATCTCCCTCTTCCCCTCATCGCACCACTGCCGGCGAAGACCCCCACGTCGGCGAGTCAATCCCTTAGCCACCACCGTCTCTTTTCTCTCCCCGACCTCTCTCTCTCTCACTCTTCATCGGCACCACCACCGGCGCATCTAGGCCGGTGGACGACTCCACCACAGCGCTGCCTCCAACTCCAGCCCCATGCTCTCCCCTCCTCTTAAATCCGAAAACCCCAAAAGGTTTCACTTTTCCAATGAACTCCGAAGGCCTCAAATCCATGTCTTCTACGGCAAAGAAATTAGTGCATGACAATTTAGTTGATTTCATGATTTGTCGAAACTTAGGACAGATTATGCCACAAATCTGCTTCGGGTATTACCTTCTAATTTCTATTTGCGTGATTTGGTTATTGAATGATTTTGTGATCTGAAATTAGTAAATCTTGGTTAAAATTGTTGTTCAACACCTTGCAATCCTTCTCTGTTAATTTCCTTGGACCATATTTGAAAGGCTTCAAATTTTACAAACTATGATCAATCATAATTTTGTGAATATGGTACTAATTTATTTTTTATGGCTGAAATCTTTGTTTCCGAGCTCGTTGGTTATGGTTGTTGGCGAGATGCCATGATCCTGTTTGTCCCGTTGCTTAACATGCTTTTAGACGTCTTTGGTGTAATTAGTATAACGACTAGAGGACTCTATTATGTTACTTGACTATACTCGAAAAATTTTAATGAAATTAGGGGACTTTGACTGATGTATGTTTATTTCAAAATGCATAATATGCTTTATTTGTTCACCTTTGGTATTCGGCCACTATTTTGGCCTTAAGTTCGATTCTGTTTCATTTATTTAGGAAAATACTTTGTTGATTTGATTCTGGGACCAATTTTCTTTCCTTTATTATTTTTACCATCTTGATCTATATGGTAAATATTTGTCCCCTCTTAATTTCGAACAGATTTTCTTTACTCACACATTTATGGTAAGTTTGACCCTTTTATTTTTAATTAATTTCGTTGTCTCTTTAAGGAAAAGATTTTCGTTAATTGATCCTTGTGAATATCTCTTTTCCTTTTTTATTTTTCCTAATTGATTTTCCTGAATTTTTCCTTTTCTTCTGCACACCCTTTACCTATATAAACAACTCTTTTCTCTCATTCGAGGGACTTTTAAAAAAGCATTGCTCTCGACTACTAAATTTTAAAAAAAAATCCCACTCTCTGAACGCAATAAAAGATTTCAAGTCTGGATTGGATTCTTTCTTGCTGCTTGCGGCTCATTACTTTTTTGCCTCTTTTGTTTCGCCATTAACTGGTAAGTCCCTATTTAATATTTGTATGGTAGTTTCTTGTAATCTAGAAAGCATGTCTACATGACTAATATTGAAATAATGTCCGGTTTGTCTGCTTCTTTATGGGTGTTGTGTGTTTTGTGCATTCGGATATTTTTGCCATACTTAACAGGTACTACTAGAGGGATTCTGATTGGGAAGGCGAAGAGTTGCCGGGATTTGGATTTTTTTGGGTTCCGTTAAGGAATGTCCCATTCAGTCTTTTAGAATTTTTAGATTATAGATTCATTCTGGGTATGTAACATATATTGTATAAGCTTCCATGTGTAATTAAATTAGGGGATTGACGGGGTGGGGACTATGTGTTTATTTTGTCACCTAGGAAACCTCTTCTAGTTTAATAATAAAAAATAAAGTTGGCAATTGTTATGATGCTTAGAAACCATGCCTATAGGACTATTCAACAAATTGCATGTGTTAATTAAATTATGTTATCACTTAGGCAAACAAGCTAGGATAATGAATTAATTACTTTTATCGCTTAGAAATCTTTTTTTTAGGTCATTAACTAACCTCCGGATGTATTTGGCCTATCTTGAATGTGTTAATTTTATTTAAGCATGTTTAATTCATTTTCGGCGTGTTAAAAACTGATTTTTGAGCATATAATAATAATTTCCAGCATGTAAAAATTATTTTTCAGCAACTTGAAATTAAATTTCAGCATGTAAAAAATTATTTTTCAGCAATTTGGAACTAAATTTCAGCATGTAAAAATTATTTTTCAGCAATTTGGAATTAAGTTCCAGCATGTAAAAATTATTTTCCAGCAACTTGGAATTAAATTTCAGCATGTAAAAATTCTTTTTCAGCAATTTGGAATTAAATTTCAGCATGTAAAAAATTATTTTTTAGCAATTTGGAATTAAGTTCCAGCATGTAAAAATTATTTTTCAGCAATTTGGAAATAAATTTCAGCACGTAAAAATTATTTTTTTCAGCAGTTTGGAATTAAGTTCCATCATGTAAAAATTATTTTCCAGCCATTTGGAATTAATTTCCAGCATCTAAAAAATTGTTTTCCAACATATTATATCATTCCCCAGCACTCAAAAAAAAAATAAAAAATTCAGCATATTATACTATTTTTCAGCATTCAGAAAATAAACTTCAGCATATTATATTATTTTTAGCACTCAGAAAAAATAATTTTCAGCATATTATATTATTTCCTAGCACTCTAAATTGTTTTCCTGCATCCTAATTAATACTCGTCTCGATTAGACATCATGCCTATAGGTTCTAATTACAATAAATAATTGTTCAGCATGCTAATCACCTAATCGATTCTAATTAGCCAAGAGGCTTATGTGAAACCTTTATATGCTACTTGCTTAGTCTTGTTTGTTTTGTTTTACGAGAATCTCGAATCTAATTAGGTAGCATAGGCTTTTTGTCTAGAACCAAATCTCAAAATAGCAAGTCCAACTGCTCTTGGACATTAAGTTGGGACGGGTAGGCAATTTAGGGGATGTTAGTTTTATCGCTTTCTTTAGAACGCCTCTAAGACTAATAATCAAATTAGGTGGGGTAGGTAGAAAATCGAAAATGATGTAAGTCGCCCCGAGCAAATTCGACAATGCAACATATGACATTGTCATTCGCTAATAAGCCGGGCGCTGATCCGAATAGGCTAAAATTAACTCATTGTCTAAAGGCTTTTTCTAAATCGGCTTTTTCTTTATCTTATGTTTTGAATGTTTTAAAATTATTTGGGGTAATTATTATTTAAAATGAATCTTTCGGTTATATAATTATGTCCTTCTCTCTTCTTGCTTATCTTTCTTAATGTGTATCATTTAAGTTTATATTAATTAGATAAATAATTTTCTTTCTTGTTTAAATACTTAGTCACTATTAGGTTAATAAATTAATTAATCGACCCTCGCTTATCACATAGAATCCCCATGTAATATACAAGTTCGGCCGGGACCCACATTTGTGGACCTCGAAAGGTGCCTAACACCTTCCTTTCGAGGTAACCTGAACCCTTACCCGAATTTCTGGTTGACATAGGCTAATAATTAATTAATCTTAATTAGTCTAAAATGGTGCCCTAACGCACCTTAATTCGTTAGGTGGCGACTCTTCACGCTTTAAATCCCAAAAGAGTTGTCACGTCGGATCCCATTTTTCGTGAGAAAAATGGGGCGCGACAATACATACTTTAAATAATATTCATACATATTATACATTCAATATATACTATTTTAAAGAATATACCTACATAATATACATTCAATATATATTAAATTAAAGAATATACATACATATATACATTCAATATATACTACTTTAAAGAATATACATACATATATATACATTCAATAAATACTACTTTATAGAATATACATATGTATGTACATTCAATATATACTATTTTATAGAATATACATTTAATATATTCAACAACATATACTACTACTTAATAAAATGTACATACATACATACATACATACATATATATATATATATATATATATATATTCATTATACTACTAATTAAAAGAATATATATACAATATATTCAACAACATAAACTACTATTTAAAAGAATATGCATACAATATTCAACAACATATCATTATACTACTAATTAAAAGAATATATATACAATATATTCAACAACATAAACTACTATTCAAAAGAATATGCATACAATATTCAACAACATATACTTCTTAAAATAATAATACTTCAATATATTTAAGTATTGACATATACTATTTAAAAGTTAAAACTTATATAGAATTTTTATATGTCAATACTTGTTTAAGTAATATTTGCTAATATTATTTTTCAATATATATTTTTTTAAGTTAAAGTAAACTTTGATAATATTATATTAAAAGTATTGAATTCATAAACTTTGATAATATTATATTAAAAGTATTGAATTCATACAAGATATATTTAAATTTTAAATGGAAAAAATATGTAAAGAGTACATGAACTTAATATTTGATTGATTGCAAAATGTTTTAAAACTTACAAGTTACAAGGTTGCAATTATATTTCACTAATTTCACAAAGTTAAATTGAAAAATGAAAATTCAATTGATTAATTGTAAATTCTACAAATTTTTCATCATTTTTTCCAATTCACCCCTGTTAACATTAACGGAAATTGGCTGTGGATTGTCAAAATCAATGGCACCAAAGCCATGCATTGGACTTGATTGTGTTGAATTCTCTCTTGAAGTCATTATTTCTTCAAAATCTTCTTCGTCTTCCGGCTCCACGAACATTCCTTGATTTCTTCGTTCTGCTCTAATCCAGTCTCTAAGGCAAACTAAAACATTCATGGCATTGCCTCCCAATGAGTGTCGGTTGTCTCCAATCTGCTGTCGTCCTTGACTAAAAGCACTCTCTGATGCAACAGTTGACGTTGGAACATTCAATATATCTCTAGCTAATCTTGAAAGTACAGGATATTGTCTTTCATTATTCTTCCACCATTCCAGCGTGTTGATTCTACCTCTAGGATCCTCTGTAGGTTGCATAAGATAATACTTAAGCTCTTCCCGACTTACGGTTCTTTGAGATGAAGGCTGCAATCTATTCCAAACAGATAGATCAGAAACACAATAAGCAAGCATACTATATGCCTGTCTTTTAGAAGATGATGGTTCCTCAGAAGGATGGGGAACAGGGATCGGTGTAATGTGTGACGGTAAAACATTGTCAAGTAAATCAGCATAATGATTGTATAATGTGTTCATGTAACTATTCGCATCAGACATAGCCGTAAACAAAGAAGGTTCTTCATTAGCTTTTACTTCTAAAGCGGAATAAATAAGAGAAGTAAATTCGGACATTGGATTTTATTACAGCACCAACTAAGTAAATATATTTTTTAAATTTATCAATCATTGCATCAATAGCATATTTGTAACCTGGTTTAGACTTATACTCGTTAAGCAATAAAGAAATGTCGGCTAAATAAGCTAAAATATTACAAACAGTAGGATAATAAGACACCAGAAAATTCAGCCGTAGCTAGATAAATTTTTTGCAAAAAATTAACAATATCATCAATTTTAGCCCAATCTGAATTTTGTAACATACTATCGGGAAAAGCACTAGCAAATTGGTTAAAAGTCATAGTAATAGGAACTTTATAAATATTGCAAGTATTTAAGAAATCATACGTAAAATTTCATCTAACATCTATTTCTTCAGGCATTAATCTCGGTCTAAGTCCATTTTTCTTACATTTTCTTTTAAATTCGGTAAGTCTAATTTTTCTATTATTTCCTTGAATAAAGCCAACTGCAAGTCTAACTTTTTCAATAGCAGGCTCAAAAAGAGCAAGACCATCTTTTATAATTAAATTATATATATGGCAAACACACTTAACATGAAATATTTCGGATAACGGTGGAGAAAGTTCAATTTTTAACAAGTCAATAGCAGCGTTGTTGTTAGATGCATTATCAAAAGATATACATAAAACTTTACGGTCAATACCATAATATCTTGCAACTTTTGTAATAGATTCAGAAATAAATTTTTCAGTGTGTCTACAGTCTTCATCATACAAAAATGCTAAAATACGTTTTTGCATAACAAAATTACTATCTACTCAATGACAAGTAATTGTTAAATAATCATTTTTATTAATAGCACGACCAAGATCAGAAGTTAAAGCAATTCTACATGAAAGATTTTTTAATAATGCAGATAAATAGTAAACATATTGTGCATGGAGTCTAAAAATATCGGACAGACAAGTACTTCTAGGAATACCCTCAAACATAGGATTATAAATTTCCTGAATATAATGAATAAAAGCTTCAGAAGAAGCAAAAGAAAAAGGCAAACAACCCACAACTATCATTTTTGCTAATCCTTCACGATCCTTTATTTTATTATAATCCTTAACTAATTTACCAATTTTTGGGTTCAATCTAGTTTGATTTGGGCCCCCAACTGTCCCACCACCAGTTACCTGAGCTAGCTCTATTGGGTGTTTATCCTTCAAATGTCTTGTAAACTGACTCGTACCTCCTTTATTACCCCCGGTCTTATGCTCGTATTTTAACTGACAAAGATCGCATTCAACCTGAGTAGTTCCTTCTATTCGAGTATAAAAATTCCACACAATACTAATTTTTTTATGAGATCTTACAGGGGGCCGGGGAGGAAGATTAACCGATTCAGATTGAACATTAACATTACTAGATTCGGGTGTAACATCAACATCATCATCATTTTCATCTACATCAACAGAGTCTACTTTATTCTCTTCTTTTATACCATAATTTTCTCGGGCCTCTAAATAATTCATATCGTGAGCACCTACACCTATTTCATTCTCAAAAGGTTCGCTAATTGGTACCGAAGGCACACGAGTATATCGAGTATTTGATCTACCTCTACCGGACCCAATTTGTTTCTTACTACCACTACCACTTCCGGGACAAAAACTTCTAATACTTTTAACGACTTTCCTTAATTTATCCATATTACAAATTAAACTAACAATTATTCAAATAACACAAAAACAATACAAATAAATATTTAACAAATAATACACTAATTAAAAATTAAAAGTAAGAGATGGAACGATAATACCAAATTTCTGAAGCATTCGAAAGTTGATCAATTGAGTACTTTTGGAAACTTCCACGTAGTATTTGTAATTACAAAATAATAAAATATAATAGAACACTTTATGAGATAATTTTAGCAAATTTGAGAGAGAATGAGATTGTAAGAAAATATTTTTGAAATGGCATGTATTTATAGGAAAAAAAAATTTGAATTAATTTTTTTTTAAAAAAAAAAATAGCCTAAAAGGCTGTTATGGCCGTTGGGCCTCAACGGTCCAAAACAGTCCAGGCGCACAGGCCCCATTAGAATTTTTTTAAAAAAATAAAAATTTATTAACCGATCAGGGCCGGTCCAGTGCAACGGTGGATCCAGTCCGGTTTTCTAACTGGACAGGTCTACCGGTCTAGTTACCTTGATCGGTCCATCCCCCTAAAAACCCCCGCTAGCCCACTCCCATACCGGTTCCGAATCCGGTCAGGTCCTGTCTCCTATTGGGCCGGTCTAACTGGGTCGAAATCGGGTCAACCCGACTCAGTTGTCGGGTTTAACTTTTCTACATTAACTATAAGGTTGTTCTTCTTTACATGATATTAAAAATTTGAGAAAAGACATAAAAACACTCTTAAACTTGCCCGTCCAACTTACTTTAGTACTTTAACTTTATGAGTATTTAAATACCCTCCTAAACAACTTTGAAGTGAATAAATAGCACCCTAAAAATACAATACCACTCTCACCATGAGAAGGGCATTACACTCGCTCTATATTATTACCATGTCAGCGCCACATCATTGCCACGTCAGAGCCACGTAAGTATCAAGCATCACATCATTTTTATTATATTATATAATAAAAATAAAAATGCCCTGCCCCACCCTTCCTTCTTCATACCCATCCACCCCAATCCACTTCTTAAATCCCTCAAACAACCCCTCCCCACCCTCACCCCCACCACCCCGCGTCCCCAGGAATTTCTCCTTCTTCTAACCTCCATTAATATCTTCTTAGTCCTTGATAGATTAAATTTTGCTAATTGCCTCTTTGTTTTTCACCTCCACCAATTTTTTTAACTACCTGCCATTGGACTAGACCCTTCAAAAAAAATAATACCATCTTTTTTTTAATATTTGACCTAAAAATCTTAACATAGGTTGATGTGGTTTAGTTTTGAACAAAAACTCAATTTTAATAAGAATGAAATTTGATGATTTTATCCATTCTTTTTGGTGATTTTACTTTCTTTAATTAATCTATATAAAAAGGAAAATTAGAAGAGAAAAATAACAAAGAAAATGAGGAGAAAGTACAGAAGTGGTGAGGGTTAGAAAAAGGAGGAAGAGGGTAGGGGGAGTGTGGAGGAGTTTGCAGTAAAAAAACACAGGGGTGGAGGGTGGGGGTTGAAGAAGAAAGGGAGTGGGGAGAAGGGGGGTGTTTCTTTTTCTTTTTTTTTCTATTATATACATTTTAGTGGGACCATTTTTAAAAAGAAAAAAGAATTATGTGTTTTATATTTTTTTTCTTTTGTTTTAGTGTCACGTCAGCCTTAGAGATGACATTTATTCACTTCAAAGTTGTTTAAGAGGGTATTTAAATACCCGTAAAGTTAAAGTGTTAAAATAAGTTAGAAGGACAAATTTAGAGTGTTTTTATGTCTTTTCTCTAAAAATTTTAAGAGAAAGTTTAAATATTAATTCATAAAAATCATTCAGAATAAGGTCTTCTATCTTCCTTCCAAAACAAGGAAAATGAAGTTAGAATGTAGCAAAAATGATATATATAATTGTACATAATTTTGTATTTTGAAAAAAAAAAGTTTTTATTCATTCTTGTACCGATTTAGTTGATAAGATGTGAGTTGTACTAATATCTCAATAATTAATATTGTTACAAAAATAACTTTCAACACTAAAATTCAGTACACACTGACAAAAGATCCCCCCAAAACTTATTAGGCGATACTTCATATTTGCCGATAAATTATCTTGCACTATTTAATTTTGTACAAAGATGAATTGTTTGTCGTGCCTTTAAAATCGTCCATCATCTTTCTCCCGTTATAAATATTTATTTTCACCAAACTAAGAATTCTATGCACCCGAAATACATAAAGAGCACATGCTTTTCTTTTTTCAAAAAAGTTACCGAGACACTGATTATAAAGTTAAACTGGTCATCTTCATTAAAGATGAATGGTCAGTAAACAAAATATTAGCGTAGTATTTCGGAGAATCTAAATTTTCTGGAACATTCACTATCAAGTACTCCCTCCATCCGTCAAATAGTTGTCTACTATTGACTGGTACACAAGTTAAAAATTAGTAAATGATAGAGGTAATTTTATCATATCACCCTTTGAATATAATTAATTTAATGTTTTGAGAAATATATTGGGTAATGACTGTAATTAATAACTATGGATAAAATGGATAGAAGTGGATAAATTATTCATTGGTTTTCCAAACTAACTAAATATTATTGGACATCTATTTTTAGTATAGTGGATAAGTAAAGATGGACGGGGGAGTATACAGTTAAACTTAAGTGGTTCCTATATGAATCAAAGTAAGAATTTTAACACGTGCAAACCAAGCCTCTTTGAGATAATTGAATTGAAAATTGATGGTAATAATGAATAAAAGAACCTTGAATTAAGTACTAATGAAGAGAAACGTACCTATAGCATTGTACTTAAATGTTGGATTCAGAAAACACGAGGTGCTTGGTAAGTAATCAACCATCTCTCTCTATATATATAAAGAAAGGTCGTGAACATGCTTTTCTTCTTCTTTTTTTGATTTTTTTCAATTTTCCTCTTTCTTATTCATTTATTAATTTATAATTTGTGTGCTATGTTAATTAGACATTATCCTTCTTAAACGATTTCTAGAAAGACCGAAGAGTCTCACGTTATTTTTCCTCTATTTTTTATGAATTTTTTTTTACATAAACAATTAGTCAAAAGTTTATTTATGTAATATGATTAAATAATCTATATATCTATATTTATATATCAATCAATCAATCAATATATCAATATCTGTATATATACTATTCTAAAAGTGAGAACCAAAAAGTTGAATTACCAAAATATCCATCAAATATTGAACGACATTTTTACCCCTCTCTTAAATATTAATCCTACAATATTTAGTACTCCCTCTAATCCAAAATAAGTGAATTTTTGAGTTATTTTTTAATGTCCATAATAGGTGAATTGTTCATTCTTCAAGAGACATGTTGGAAATTTCTTTCAATTTTACCCTACATTTACACTTTCTAGGTTATGAGTTTTAAGAGACTTAATTGATTTTATTTTAATATGGCTGAAATTACAAGAGTAGTTTGATAATATATAAAAGGGTAAAAATGGAAAGCAAAGTACAAATTATGTTCCAATTTCTTTTCCTTAATAGGTGTGCATTGAGACAAAAATTCACTTATTTTAAACTAGAGGGAGTACAAAAAAGTAAATTTCATCTTTCTATAAATTATATAATTCTTCTTTTTAAAAAAAAAAAACGAATACAGGTCGTGCCCATTTATTCAAAAACCGGAAAAAGAGTATATAGGAATACAGGAAATTACATGGAATGTCCCCCATAGTGGGTGACTTTGTATTTTTATCCCTCATAAGAAAAGTCTGTAAAGACTAGTCTTCCTTCATTTTTATGTATACAACAAGTACATTTTCTCTCCTCTACACCTCAAATGTTTTTACTCTTTCCATGTTCATTTGTCTCTCAATTGTTTTTTCTTTTTTTTTTCTCTTTCTTACTGTTACTTTTTTTTTTTTTTTTTTTTTTCTAGTTTTAATTCATTTGTCTCAACCTTTATTTTTTTATTTTTTTTTCTTTTATTTCTCAAATATTATTTATTTTTTATTTCTCTTTTTTAATTCATTGTCTCAACCTTTATTTTTATTTATTTTTTATTTTTTTATTTTTTATTTTTCTCAAACTTTATTTTTATTTTATTTTTTCTTCTCATTTTTTTTCACAACTTTTATTTTTTTTAATTTTTTAATTTTTTTATTTTCTTAACCTTTATTTTTTTCTTCTCTTTTTTTCTTTTTTCTCAATCTTTATTTTTTTCCTTCTCTTTTTTCTCAGCTTCTATTATATTTTGCTAATGAATAGAAAGTTGAATAATCCGCAAAAATGATCTTCTTTATTTGACATCAAAGTAAACTTAAGGGCGTAACTTGCCATTTGGAAGTCCTTTGGGATAAGTCTTGCCTCTACGGAAAGAGTTATAGAACACTAACTTGTTGTTTGTAAATCCTTGAACTAAGTCTTGCCTCTAGAGCAAGAGTTATAGAGTATCTCATAAATTAAGACATAATGAAATAGTGTTAACTCTTGCCCATGGGGAGTAATTTATTTTTTCAGGAGATTCTTGGGCTTAGTCTAGTTTTAGAGGCAAGACTTATAGAGCATCTCATAAATCAAAGACACAATGTGGTAGTGCTAACTTTATTCCATGGGGGCGTATAACTTGTTTTTTGAAAGTCTTTGGGCTAATTCTTGCCACTAAGGAAAGAGTTATAGAACATCTCATAAATCAAGACATAATGTGGTAGTTTCAACTCTTGCCCAAGGGACGTAACTTGTTGTTTGAAAGTCTTTGGGCTAAGTCTTGCCTCTAAGGCTAGAGTTATAGAACATCTCATAAATCAAGACACAATGTGATAGTGTCAACTCTTGCCAATGGGGCATAACTTGTGGTTTGAAAGTAAACTTGTTCATTGTCAAAAAGTGGAAATTATGGGATTTTGGCCGATATGTGTTATGAGTTGTATTAAGGTACTTTGATGGATTATTTGGGATGTGTTATGGATAAGAAAGTGTAAAGGAGAAGTATTGTGGTGAAATGTGTTGATTTTTATGTATTGGTCAATGTTGGGAATATTATGGAATTTTTGAAATAATAGTATGATCAATGGTTTTGTCAAGGGGAAATGACATGTTTAAAGGCAAACATGTAACTCATTGACATGGTATGCATTTGTAAAGTGATTGGTGGTTAATGTGAATTTCGTTATGTATTTATGTTGTAGAGTGACACATAAAGAAGGAGAGGGATTATTGTATACGCATCAAAGGTGGTATATTCGTATTGTGAATCCAAGGTATGCAAGGTTACTTTGTCCATATCTTTCTATGGCCAATAGTGTTCACATTGACATTTCTCTAGTTCTATTCCGAAAAATACTAAGGTATCCCATATGCAATTATCTATAGTCATTGTCTTATATTTCCTACTCATTGATCAATTGTGAATCTCACTTCTCATATTCATGGTTAATGTTCCGAAAGTTCAAAGAAGGCTATGTTCCAATATTCCAATAGTGCCTATACTTGTGTCTCTTATTCATGGATTATTGTCCAATGGTTCCAATGGGGTGCTAGTTATATTATATTTCTCATTGATATTTATTCACATGTCCTTCACTTATTGGTCAATGATTCAAAGTTTCCAACAATGTTATGTTCCAAAGTTCCAAAGTGATGTTATGATTATCAAAGTATCAATCTCAAAGTAAAGATCAAAGTAATGCAAATGTGGTCAATGATCAAGTACGGCTGGCAAGTCTAGGGGCATAAGCCTAGCTCGACTCGATCCCGATGTATTGATTTATGGGTGGCAAGTCTAGGGGCGTAAGCCTAGCTCGACTCGATCCCGATGTACGCCCCTCGACTCGATCCCGATGTATTGATTTATGGGTGGCAAGTCTAGGGGCGTAAGCCTAGCTCGACTCGATAAAGACCCACTGATCAGTAGGGGCCCGGGTACATTGTTATCATTGAGCATTGAGATAAAGAAAGCAAATAAAGTAAAGAAAGCAATCCACATGGTTTCCCAAAATACCAAATGGTGACTTATGCACATTGATTCTTCATATGTTTTGAGTTCATTGACATATTCATTGAAATATTCATGTGTTGTATAGTTTCATCTGAGCCTTGCATACTCAGTACTTATTTCGTATTGACCCCTCTCGGGGAATTTACCTTACTTGCTGCAGGCGCAGGTCCCAGTAGGCCTCCTCAGTAGATTGCCGGTGTTAGCGGTTCTTTGGTGAGCTCCAGCTCATTCGGGGCTTCTCCGAGTCAGAGTGTATATATGTTTTGGCATTGTACATAATGTGTAAAGCAGGGACTTGTCCCGACTTATGGTTCATTTTGGTCAATGCTCTTGTTAGAGGCTTTTGTAGACCGATGTGGGTGTATCAGTGTAAAAGACATATGTGGTTTTGACTGGATGGCCTCAACGGCCAAGTTTCATATGTATGTATAATGATGTCCCATGTTTTCCTTTATGCGTCTTTCATGGTCTTATGCCATGGTGGTTATGATATGCATATGATTGAACATAGGCAAAGGTTGGTTCTCTCGGGCCTTATCGGCTACGAGTGCCAATCACGTCTCGATGGGATTCGGGGCCTGACAGAAAGTCCTTGGATTAAGTCTTGCCTCTAAGGCAAAAGTTATAAAGCATCTCATAAATCAAGACAAAATGTAGTAGTGTCAACTCTTGCCCATGAGGCATAACTTGTTGTTTGAAAGTCCTTGGGATAAGTTTTACCTCTAAGGCAAAGTTATTGAGCATCTCATAAATCAAGACTCAATGTGGTAGGGTCAACTCTTGCCCACGGGGCGTAACTTGTTGTTTGAAAGTCCTTGGGCTAAGTCTTCCATCTAAGGCAAGAGTTATAGAGCATCTCATGAACCAAGACACAATGTGATAGTGTCAACTCTTGCCAATGGGGCGTAACTTGTTGTTTGAAAGTCCTTGGGATAAGTCTTCCATCTAAGGCAAGAGTTATAGAGCATCTCATGAACCAAGACACAATGTGATAGTGTCAACTCTTGCCAATGGGGCATAACTTGTTGTTTGAAATTCCTTGAGCTAAGTCTTACCTCTAAGGCAAAGTTATAGAGCATCTCATAAATCAAGACTTAATGTGGTACTGTCAACTCTTGCCCATGGGGCATAGCTTATTGTTTAAAAGTCCTTGGGCTAAGTCTCGACTCTAAGGCAAGAGTTATAAAATATCTAATAAATAAAATCATAATATGGTAGTGTCAACTCTTGCCCATGGGGCGTAACTTGTTATTTGAAAGCCCTTGATCTAAGTCTTGCCTCCAAGGCAAGAGTTATAGAATATCTTATAAATCAAGACACAATGTGGTAGTGCCAACTATTTCTCATAGGGAACAACTTTTTGTTTGAAAGTCATTGGGCTAAGTCCTGCCTCTAAGGCAAGAGTTATAGAGCATTTCATAAGTCAAAACACAACGTGGTAGTGTCAACTCTTGCCCATGGGGCATAACTTGTTGTTTGAAAGTCCTTAGGCTAAGTTTTGCCTCTAAGACAGGAGTTATAGAGCATCTCATAAATCAAGACACAATGTTATAGTGCCATCTCTTGCTCATGGGGTATAACTTTTTCTTTGAATATCACTGGGCTAAGTCTTTCCTCTAAGGTAAGAGTTATAACGTATTTCATAAGTCAAAACATAATGTTCTAGTGACAACTCTTGCCCATATGGCTTAAATTGTTGTTTGAAAGTCCTTGGGCTAAGTCTTGCTTCTAAGGCAAGAGTTATAGAGCATTTAATAAATCAAGACATAACGTTGTAGTGTCAACTCTTGCCCATGGGGAATAACTTATTATTTGAAAGTCCTTGGGCTAAGTCTTATCTCTAAGGCAAAGTTATAGAGCATCTCATAAATCAAGACTCAATGTGGTAGTGTCAACTTTGGCCCATGAGGCATAACTTGTTGATTGAAAGTCCTTGGCCTAAGTCTTGCCTCGAAGGCAAGAGTTATAGAGCATATCATAAATAAAAACACAATATGATAGTGTCAACTCTTGCCCATGGGGAGTAACTTATTGTTTGAAAGTCCTCGGGCTAAGTCTTGCCTCTAAGGAAAAGTTATAGAGCATCTCATAAATCAAGACTCAATGTGGTACTGTCAACTATTGCCCATGGGGCATAACTTGTTTGAAAATCTTTAGGCTAAGTCTTGACTCTAAGGCAAGCAGGAGTTATAGAACATCTCATAAATAAAAACACAATATGGTAGTGTCAACTCTTGCCCATAGGACGTAACTTGTTGTTTGAAAGCCCTTGGTCTAACCCTTTCCTCTAAGGCAAGATTTATAGAGCATCTCATAAATCAAGACACAATATGGTAGTGCCAACTCTTTCCCATGGGACATAACTTTTTGTTTGAAAGTCATTGGGCTAAGTTTTGCCTCTAAGACAAGAGTTATAGAGCATTTCATAAGTCAAAACATAACGTGGTAGTGTCAACTCTTGCCCATGGGGCATAGCTTGTTGTTTGAAAGTCATTGGGTTAAGTCTTACCTCTAAGACAAGAGTTATAGAGCATCTCATAAATCAAGACACAACGTGGTAGTGTCAACTCTTGCCCATGAGTCATAACTTGCTGTTTGAAAGTCCTTGGGCTAAGTCTTACCTCTAAGGCAAAGTTATAGAGCATCTCATAAATCAAGACTCAATGTGGTAGTGTCAACTCTTGCCCATAGGGCATAACTTGTTGTTTGAAAGTCCTTGGGCTAAGTCTTGCCTCTAAGGCAAGAGTTATAGAACATTTCATAAATAAAAACACAATGTATGGTAGTGTCAACTCTTGCCCATGGGGCGTAACTTGTTGTTTGAAAGCCTTTGGTCTATGTTTTGCCTTTAAGGCAAGAGTTATAGAGCATCTCATAAATCAAGACACAATGTGGTAGTGCTAACTCTTGCCCATGGGGCATAACTTGTTGTTTGAAAGTCATTGGGCTAAGTCTTGTCTCTAAGACAAGAGTTATAGAGCATTTCATAAGTCAAAACATAATGTGGTAGTGTCAACTCTTGATAATGGAACGTAACTTGTTGTTTGAATGTCCTTAGGTTAAGTCTTACCTTTAAGGCAAGAGTAATAGAACATCTCATAAATTAAGACACAATGTGGTAGTGTCGACTCTTACCTATGGGGCGTGACTTGTTGTTTGAAAGGAATCGAAGAAAAAAATAAAGGTTACGGAAAAATAAAGAAAAAATAAAAAATAAAGGTTGATAAAATAAAAAAAATTCAAACAAAAATGAAAAAGAGAAAAAAAAAAATAGAAGTTGAGAGGAGAAAAGGAAAACCCAAAAAAAAGAAAAAAAAAGAAAGGTTGAGAAAAAATAACAATATATAAAAAAAAAGTCAAAAGAAAAATAAAGGTTGAGAAAAAAGGAGAAAAGAAAAAATAAAAAGAGAAAAAAAAATAAAAGTTGAAAGGAGAAAAGGAAAAAAGTAGATGTTGAGAAATTTTTTTTAAGAAAAGAAAATAAAAATAAAAAATCAGTGTAAAATAAAACAGAAAAAAAATTGAAGTTGAAAGATAAATAAGCATGGAGAGTTGTTCGAAAATATTTAATATATAGAGGGGCAAATATATATTTGTTCCATACATAAAAAAGAAGGAAGACTAGTTTTGTAGAACTTTTGTTATGGGGGACAAAAAAGCAAAGTCACCCACTATAGAGGCTATTTATGTAGTTTACCCATAGGAATATGGGCAATGGCCCAAAAGTGACCAAGGCCTTTACCCGAAATAAAACAAAGTTCAAACATAAAATCAATATTTACAACTAGAGGTGTCAAAATGAGCCCAAATTAAGTGAACTCGCCCATCCCAATTCAAAATTTATGGGTTGGATTCAAGATAATTTATAATTGGGATCAATCTCAACCCATTAAGCTTCAACCTATTTTTAAACGATCTTCAAGTGAGCCTAATTCAATCTCCACTTTTAGCCCATTTGATAAGGAAAATGATTTCTTTAATGAAAGAGGAGAAAACAAGTGACAATCTCGTGCAACACTCAAAAATCAAAATCATCCACCCCACCCCCTCCTTAGCCCACCAACCTATCTACCCAAAAAAAGAAAAAAAAAATTCCTAACCCAACCCCCACCCAAATTTTTTTTTCTTACCCCACCCCTCATTAAAAAAAAAATATTTTTTATATATATTTTTAAAAATTCTTTTATTATCCCAACTCTTCCCCCCTCCCCCCTCGCCCGCACCCCACCCCACCCCCCACTCCGAAAAAAAAAACATTTACTTTTTTTAATTTTTTAAAAAACTTTTTAAATTTTTTTTTCCCTTACCCCAATCCCCACCCCCCACAAAATATTTTTTTATATATATTTTTTCTTTTTTTTTCTCACTTTTTTTTTGTTTTTTTATTTTATTTTATATTTTATATTTTCTTGTATTTCCGGAAGACATGGCTACGTCAAGTACAAGTCATGGATGATGAAGAAAATACCATAACCGCTCATTGTATTTGTATTCATCATCATTTCTTTTTTTTCCTTTTCCCTTTTTTTTCATTTTTTTCTATTTTTCATTTTTTTTTTGGGATTCTTTCTTTTCGTTTTTTTCCCTCTATCTTCTATTTCTCTTTTTTTTTCTTTTTTGTTTTTTTTGTATTTTTTTCTTTTTGTTTTTTTCCTATTTTTTCTTTTTTTTCCAAACTTTTTTTTTTTTTTTCATTTCTCTCTTCTCGCTTTTTTCTCTCTCTTCTATCTGTAGCTTATATTTCTCTTTCTTTTTCTTTTTCTTTTTTTTGTATATTTTTCTTTCTCTTTTGTTTTGGTTCTATTTTATATTTTTTGTATTTTTTAAAAATATGGCTACGTCAAGCACAAGTCATGGATGATAACAAAAATACTACAATCATTTATTGTATTTGTATTTATATTTGCACCTCATTTATATTTTTGTATTAGTTGATACAATTGTATTTATATTTATATTTTATAGTTCGCACTTGTATTTGTATTTGTATTTTATAGTTCGCATTTGTATTTATATTTGTATTTTGTAGTTCACACTTGTATTTTATACAAATACAAATGTTACATTTGTATCAAATGATACATGTTTATATAACTTGAATCATATGCATACATATGATACCTGTTTATATACAAATAATAAATTTAACATAGAAATACTAGCGATACATTTGCATTGAATGACACATTGCATATTGTATAATTTAGACTCAAGCATATACAATTAATTCATATACTTGTTTGTATACAAATATAAATGATAAATTATATATATTCACAATTAAATTATTCAAATACAAATAATAAATTTATTTAAAATATATAACATGATGCAAATAAATATAAAATATAAAATACAACAAAAAAATCAGAGAAAGAAAAACACACACACAAAAAAAAAAAAGGAGGAGAAGAACGACAAAAAAGAAAAAAACGAAACAAGAATGAAAAAAAATACAAAAAAATGATTGCAAAGAAAAAATAAATAAAAAGGAAAAAATAAAAAAAAATGAAAAAAACGGAAAAGAAAAAAAAAGAAAAAAGAAAAAAGAAAAAAGAAAGAAAAAATGAAAAGAAAAAAAACTGAAAAAGAAAAATACAAAATAGAGAAAGAGAGAAAATAAAGGAGAAAGACTATGAATTGTATTTAATTAGCAAAATAAGCTATAGATTATAATTAATTAAAATTTAAGCTAAATAAGATAATTAGAAGCTTATATTTGCTAAGTCATGTAATTATCCTTAATTTCTTTAGATTAAATAGGTCAAATTGAGCGGATCAAGACCCAACTCAATTTTAAATCTATTTGAACCCAACCCATTTAAACGCAAAATAAATTTGGATTGGTCATAATCCAACTTAATTTCTAATTCAATCCATTTTAATAATTTCAATTTTAGTTCAATCCGCTCATTTGACACCCCTATTTACAACCAAATTAGGAAATCTCTAGAAGCTCCAAAAGCTCTAAATCCATGGTTGTTCAGCATCCATTGTCGGCGATGAGCGACTTTAGCAACCATAGATTTAGGTGGTTGGAAATCTAGTAGAAACGTAGAAACGTAGCTAACATCAGCAGTGAGCTTGAGTGACATTCACTTCGACACCCAAAAACTCTTACAGACGCCATGAACTCAAACTCGTTGAAGACTTCTTCATCTCACTACCAGTATGCCAGCTTTCTACGATGAGGTAAGCCCAATTCTTGACTCCCGATTTGATGTAAAAAAACTCTCTGACAGATTTCCACTTATTTCTTTACCCTTTGCAGAATGAGCTCCTAGAAGCTAATACCACTGCAAAAAGGCTCAGATCTAAATGGTAAATCTTTTCTCCCAGCTAAATCGATTCAGATGTAATGGAATCTCTAAATTCATAATGGACTTTTCCTTAAACGTAAGTTCTTTCTTGATAATATCATAATGTCCGTTTATGTGTCTTTTCCTTTTCTCTTATTGAAAATCGTTAAAACAATAATTATCATATTAAATTAATAGAGTTATGCTAAGAGTCTCCAAAGTCTTTTTAACTTTCATGCATTGTTCATTCGGAACTACTCCCTCTAATCCTTCCTCTAATTCAAAATAAGTGAATTTTTGAGTTATTTTTCAATATTCAAAATAAGTGAATTTTTAAGCTATTTTTTAATATCCAAAATAAGTGAATTATTCATTTCTCAAGAGACATGTTGAAAATTTCTTTCAATTTTATCCTTCATTTACACTTTTTAGATTATGAATTTTAAAAGACTTAATTGACTTTATTTTAACGGAAAAGGGCCTAAAATGTCCTTTACCTATTAAAAATGGTTCAAAAATACTTTTCATCCACCTTTAGGTTCTATAATGCCCTTCACATCTATCTTTGGGCTCCAAAATGCCCTTCACATCCACCTTTGGGCTCCAAAATGCCCTTTATTTAACATCATCAATATTAAATTAAAAAAAAAAATCATTAATGACATGTCAACTTTTCATTGTTAAATTATAAAGATATACATATTACATTTAACAGAATAGAACAAAGTAACTCTTTTCAAGAAAAAAATAATGTTCTAAAAGATAATTGTCAAGTATTACATAGTTTAATATACAAAAAGAAATTATAAAAAATAAGTAAAATATTTGCAACAATGATTAAATTTGCTAATTTAGCAACGCATTATAATTATATAATTATTTAAATTAATCAATATTAAAACTCACATGCAATATTTTTTATTAGGGGTGTTCATAATTTGGTTTAGGAATTTGGTTTAGGTTCTGTCTTGGTTAAAACTAAAATCAAATCCATTTAGTTAATTTTTTAATTATTAAAATCAAATATAACTCATATCCATCAATATGGCTAGTATCGGTTTGGTTCAAAATTTTTTATTTTTAAGAAAATAATAATATTTTCCTCTCTTATTTTTTCCCTACAAGTAGAAAAAAAGTATTTCATCATTTTTCAACTTATAATCTGTTATTAACCTATTACTATGGTGGCTATAATTTTCTTGAATTGTGAAGAAAATGTCTTAAAAAAATTTATAAGCTTAATTTAATCAAGTGAATAAAGTTAACAAAAAATAAAATAAATATATAGGTAAATCTCATGTTTTTTGAATAATAAGTTTGGATTCATGACTTTCTTTTAAAAATGAGCGGATAACAATGTGGATCGGATCTATTAGTTTTTTGTTGAGTTTTAAACTTTTTTTTAGTTAGTTAAATGGGGACCAATGAAAAATTGACACACCATTAATGATTTTTTTTTTCAATTTAATAGTAGGGATATTAAATAAATGACATTTTGGAACCCAAAAATGGATGTGAAGGGCATTATGGAGCCCAAATGTGGATGTGAAGGGCATTATAGAGCCTAAAGGTGGATGGAGGGCATTTTGTACCATTTTCAATAGATGAAGGGCATTTTAGGCCCTTTTCCATTATTTTAATGTAGCTGAAATTTCAAGAGCAGTTTGATAATATCTAAACTGGTAAAAATAAAAAGTAAAGTGCAATGTATGTTCTAGTTTCTTTTCCTTAATAGGTGTGCATTGAGACAAAAATTCACTTATTTTGGACTAGAGGAAGTACATATGAGAATAGGATAATTAGTCTTGAAACTATTCGGGGTCGTTTGGTAGCGTGTATTAAAAAAATAATGCATACATTAACTTTGTGAATTGTTAATACCTTGTTTGGTATATTTTTTCATCCTATGTATTATTAATGTTTGTATTAGTTATACATTCTATTTGGTATTAAGGAGTGTATTCCTAATGCATGAAAATCTTTGGTATTAGTAATGCAATGAATCTAATGCATGCGTTAGTATGGCTAAAGTCACAATTGTCCCTCAAAGTCTTTTTCATATTCTTTCCACCATATTTCTTGAGGGTACTTTTGTAAAAAAATAATTTTTTTTTAGAAATCATGCAATTAATGTTATTTTTAATACATCAAACCAAGCACTGCATAAGAAAAATACAAGCATAACTAACGCAAATATTACTAATACAAGCATTGCTAATACATCATATTTTGCATTATTCTTATACACTCTACCAAACGATCCCAAAGTTTTTTCATATCATGCGTGTGTGGCTGAAGAATTTGGTCCTTATTTAGTTATTTATTGGGTCTTCATCATTAACATTTTCATGTGTTAGTGCACATGGATAATATTATGGCAGCTTAACTTAGCAATATCAGTAATATAATTGATTATATCTTTTTTGCTTTATGCACGTCTTATACTGTTGAAGTAGCAGCAGTGTCAAATAATTTCATTTTTTTCGATTTGTATCTCTCGGTAATTATTCTGTTCATTGTAGGATTATCGTTTTTCTTTTATTTCTTTCTGTCTTTTTGGGTGAAAATGTTTAGGGAATACTTCTTATGAACTAGCAAACTCATTTTTCCTGTTTGTCTTTTATTTTGTCATTTATCAATTATTTTACATTTTAAAAGTTTCTAAATATGATCGAATATTATTCTAAATGTTGAATTATCGAAATGTCCATCAAATATTGAACGATATTTTTACCCCTTATCTAAATATTATTATTACAATATTTTTGTACTTAATAGTAAGTTTACCTTCAAATGAATGGTAAATGAAACCATTAGATGAGAAGTTATTAGGGGGAAGTTCTATTAGCTTCCAAGCACTTACTGAATATAATTGTTGTTGTTTATTCACTTTCTTGAATTTCCTTTCATTTTCCTGGCGCAGATACAATTTTTGTCTGTATTCGTTTTTATTTAATTGTTTACTCTTTTTTTTTTTTTTTTCCTTGCACAAGAAGTATTTGTTTGAGTTTTTTTTTTTTTTTTGGGGCGGGGGGGGAGGGGGTAAATGTTAAATATGTAGCTGAAAAGTCATAAACAATTAGAGCGGATTATCTATGTATATCTTTTATACTAATATATAAAGTTTTAAAATCAAAATTGAATTTTAAAATATAAAGTTATTTCTATAACTTTTTTATACCAAAAAGTGAAATTTATGGTAGAGATCCATTTACCTTTGAGATTCGTCTTACATTAGTGAACACTCGTAGGATAGTTATTTCAGTTCTTAGAAATATTATTCTTTCTCGAGTTTATCTCTATTCGTTATCTTAAACTCCTCTAATGAATTTCCTGGAAACTTTATAGTCAATGAAATATATATAATTGTGAATTTGTGATCAATCAAATATTACATGGTCCTGATATTTATCTATAAAATTTAGACCAAAATGAAATTTCAATCTATAACGTCATTATAGCATCAAATTATACTCAATATTTTATTCATTTATTATTTGACTTCATATCTAAATTTTGATATTTCCAATCAGTACTTTTGTTCAATTAAGCAGTTGAAGTTTAGTTGTTGATGATGCAGAAAATGAAGCTACTCAATATAAACTTCTCCAAGATGTGAAATCATTTTTTAGGTAGTAAAATTATTGTCTTAACATGTAGTGAGATATTTTATGAAAGCCGATATGTTCTTAATCAATTTGTGGTTTGATTTGTATACAAAAATTGTTATGTAATCTGAGATAGTACAGCTAGCTGGATTCAAGAATAAACAGAGATCTTTCCCCTAATATGCACGTTATTTACATATGTTTGAGCATACACTTTTCTTTAAATACTACACGACCAAAGTAACATTAAGATTATAAATTCCTAATTTCAAATTACTTGCTCTAATTATTTTTTCAAGTTTGTATGTTTTGATCTCTATTTTATAGCTCAGAGAAAGTTCTAAGATGTGTATACCACTCAAAATTTATCATATTGTAAATATAACTTTTATTAAGTATTTTGGGATAAACGTGCGTTGCACGTTTTCAAAAACTAGTATATATATATAAAGAAGAATCATAGACAAGAACCTCTCTATGGACTCCATTGCTATTTATATTTTTTCTCTTTTTTTTTTACATTTTCCCTCCTAAAAAATATCTAAATATAAATTTCCCATAATTTTTTAGTTACAAATCCTTCATTAAAAGCTTTTAATAACACTAAAATCTACTCCCTCCCTCCATCTTTATTTGTCCACTTTTGACTTGACACATATCTTAATAAACAATAAATAGAGGGGTGATTTTACTATATAATCCTTTGAATATAATAAATTTTTTGCGTTGAAAAATACAATAAGGGATGAATAGTATTTAATATCAAGGGTAAAATGAAAAAAAATTGATAAATTATGTATTGATTTTCCAAACCGAACAAGTATTATTGGACATTCCAAAATAGAAAAATGGACAAGTAAAAATGGACGGAGGGAGTACATAATAACATTTTTAAACTTTTGAGTTTCTTATCTTTATTACTCCCTCCATTCCAAAATAATTGAATTGTTGAGGTAATGCACACATATTAAGGAAAAAAGAATAAGACATAAATTAGTCATTTTTTCCATTTTTGCCCTTTTTAATTACTCCCTCCATTTTAAATTACTTGGCCCCTTTGCACTTGGCACACCCCTTAAATGCCAATGATTGAAGGTGTATTTTTTTTTTTTTTACCCTTATACCCTAATAACTAAGCAATAATTATGGAGTAGAAACCAAAAATCAATTTGTTTGGAAAATTGGATTCATTAAACTGAAATGGCTTTGGAGTAGTACTAAAAGGGAAAAGAGGGGTCATTTACATTTAATGACTCTGGAATTCAACAATGCTATTTTCAAAATTTTTAAAAAGTGTGATACTTAATAGGGGTAAAATTGGATAAAAAGGTCTAAAATAGTCTTGATTTTATAAATAGGACAAGTAATTTGAAACAAACAAATATAAAAAGTAGGCCAAGTAATTTGAAACGGAGGGAGTAATTGTCAAACTATTTTTGAAAAGTAAAAACATTAATCATCAAAACTACTCCCAATACTCACTTATGTGATCAATTTATTCTTAGTGCAAAATTCAAAACGTGGCTCTTAGAATTACTAAACGTCTTAATTTAACAAATTTTTGGAGGTAAAACCTTAAAAATTTAGATTGAGCCAAATTTAAAAATTTAATTTCCCTCTAATTTTTTTTATAAAAAAGGTTTACTTTAACATGATTCTTAGTTAATTTAACATGGCTCAACACAATTTGATCTAATATTCTATTTGATACAAATGAACTTCCTGACCTCAATGTTGAAGTAGATCACAATGTTGATGAAAATTCAGCCACATTAATGTAAGAAAGTTCCAAGAAAATTAAGTTTCTTGGAACTCATAACTTAGAAAATTAAGTCCAAAACATTAATCAAGAAAATTAAGATATAAATGAAGGGTAAATATGGAAAAAGGTCTAAAAAATTTTCTTGTACTTTGAACAATTCAATTATTTTGAACTATAAAAAAAGTCTCAATAATTTAATTATTTTGGAATAGAGGAAGTATAATCTTTAAACCTTATCCAATAAATAAGGGAGTGGAAGGGATACAATTTAATTGAATAAAATAAACAGTTGTAATGACTTAAAGAAGAAAATGTGTAAAAATAAAGCTGGTAAGGGGCATTAGCATTTTCTAAATCTGAAACGGAACCGTTATTAGAAGTAATTATACAATTATGTGTATTAAATTGTAAGTATCCAATTTGTTGTTTATTTTTTGTCGCTTCCAATTCTCCACTTATGGTCCGTTTGGGATTGCTGTGGGAAAATTGTTTATTTGAGAAGTGTTTTTATAAAATAATTTAAATAATTTTTCAGAAAATTATTTTTAAAAAAACGCAATTTGTGTTTGGCTAATTTGTTTGAAAAGTGCTTTTGAAAAACAGATTGTGTTTGGTTAATCTTTTTTTAAAAGTTCTTTTGAGAGACAAATTACGAAAAAGGACATATATTAAGAGACTTTTACTATTAAGATTATTTTATAGAGAGAAATTATTTTAAATATCTATTATAATATTTTTAATTAAATTTTTGTTTTTATTTAATTAAAAAGTACATATTACAAAATTTTCAATCAATATTTTTATACATAAATACATAAAAAAAGATTAAATATTAATATAACATTACTGTAATGATTTAAATATACTTAAGAACATCAAGCAAAATGAATTTAAAAACTATTTCATAAATTAAGTTACTACATATGAAAAAGTTCACTGTCGGTCCATTTATTTTCTATCTTTATTTATGCTTGATTCTTTTCTTTTTTGGGGGGGGGGGAAGGGGGGGAGGGGGGGGGGTTAACCTTTATGCTTGAATCTTGATGATTGATAAAATGGTTGATGCCCACCAAAAAAATTTTTTAAAAAAATTTATATGTATAATATGTCATTTATTGTCACTAATAATAAAAAATAAAGAATTATATATTCATTTATCATCATCATCAATTATTTTTTTGATTTTTTTAAAGAAAAGAAGTGAGTAGTAAAACAATAATAATATATAAATCATAAAATAAAATAAAGAATTTATGATGTAAAAATGAAGAATAAAATTTTAATTAAACTTATGATATATGTTAATTAATTAATAAGAGATATATTGGTATATATATATATATATATATATATATATAAGTGATAGAGATATTTTTTCGCATGAAAAAATAATTTTCTGTTTCTGCTTCTGCTTCTTTCCAACAGCAGAAAAACTGTTTATGCTTCTATTTAAAAGCAGTTTTACAAGTTATCCAAATACCCTACTTTATCAAAAAAAAAGTATTTTTTTTTTTAAAAAAAAAACACTTTTGACTTGCCAATAGCAATCCCAAACACCCCCTTAATCACCTAATTTCCAATCTAACTACATATAGTGATCTCAGGTTCCATTTCAATTACATTGCGGCAGTTTCAAATTAATTTTTTCCGTATTGCATGTTGAAATTAGAATAAATATCAAATGCTTCAACAAATGTTTCACAAGTTGGCGGAGAAGTGTTGCAAGCTTGAAAGTTGATTCGGTATTACTTTATGGTTCATATACAACTATTACTTTCAAGTCACTTTTATTTTTTTGTGTTTGTGTGTACTGTATATCAGTCATGATTTTTTAAAATTCAGGTGCTTGGGAGGCTTAAAATAGGCATTCATGGAAAGGATTCAAAGCAATTTTGACTGACCATCATCAATAGAGGAGGATCCAGGATTTAGAGGTTTCGTGTGTCATCCTGCTTTTAATGTAAAAGTTACTATTAGAAAATCGTTAATTTTCGATAGACGTCCCGTCAAAAATTGGCTTGTTGATAAGAGATTTTTGATGAAAAAGCCGTCAAAAACATTATCGACGAGCCAAATTTTGACGAATTCGATTGGAAATTAGCAATTTTCTTCTAATACATATTGCTATTTCACAACCCCAAATAAGACAAACATTTTGTCTATTTTATTGACTTTAGGTTTCGATTTGGTTATTTGTCTTTTCAATTTATATATACAAATTGATCAAACGAAAATGTGATTGTGACGACAGCTTGGTGCAAACAAGATTTTAATTTAACTTATGAGTCAGAGTGAAAGAACAAAATAGCTACCAACGGTGAAAGGATACTTCCAATTTCATTGTTAAGCAATTATGACATCAACCCAAGCATCATCATGACGGGAAGAGATGAACTTTTAAAGTTTATGAAAGAATTGTCTTATAACTGCCATCAACCCAAGCATCATCATGACGGGAAGAGATGAACTTTTAAAGTTTATGAAAGAATTATCTTATACTTAAAAGCTTACAAACCTGAGACAAAAGGTGAGGAATCAATTATCAAAATCAAAAAATAGAAAACAAAGAGAATAATGTTAAAAATAAAGACACCGTATAAAACTAAAACAAAAGGGGAAGAGAGAGACGTATAGAAGTGAGGCAATAATTTTACTTTTTCTTTCTATGTGTATATTAAAATGTTGTATGTAATGCCTTTTATAGGCAAACTATTACTTGGAGTAGTGTCATTGCTATAGTAGCAAATGACATGGCCTCCTCATTAACACATATAATTTATACAATGGCATGGCATCCACACTACCACATATAGTTTATAACGCTCCCCCTTAGATGCCTATGTATAAAGAAATTTTAAAATGTACATAATTATTCGTAACACACATTACTTGTTGCCTCATTAAAAACCTTACCAGAAAAACCCAGTGGGACAAAACCTTGGTTAAGGGAAAAAGAGTGCAGCGCATATTTTCTCCCCCTGATAAAAACATCACTTAATGTCTTGGAGATGACGCATTCCAATCTTGTATCTCAGCTTCTCAAAGGTGAAGTTGGCAATGCTTTAGTGAACATTTCTAATAAATTATTACTTGAACGAATTTGTTGAACATCTATTTCATCTTTCTTTTGAAGATCATGAGTAAAAAAGAATTTTGGTGAAATGTGCTTTGTTCTGTCTCCTTTGATGATGTATCCTCCTCTTAATTGAGCTATGCATGCGACATTGTCTTCATATAATGTTGTTGGAATATCTCTTTCCAAAGGAAGGCCACATGTTTCCTGGATATGTTGAATTATTGACCTCAACCAAACACATTCTTGACTTGCTTCATGAATGGCTATTATCTATGCATGATTTGAAGATTTAGCAATCATAGTTTGTTTCGTTAAATGCCATGATATATCCGTAACTCCACATGTAAACAAATAACCTGTCTGATATCGACCTTTATGTGGGTCAAACAAATATCCTGCATCTGCATAACCAATTAATTGTGAATTGGACTCATTTGAATAAAATAGTCCCATATCAATGGTTCCTCGAAGATATTTGAATATATGTTTAATACCATTTCAATATCTTCGTGTTGGGGAAGAACTAAATCTTGCTAATAAATTTATAGCAAACGATATAGCTGGTCAAGAATTACTAGCAAGATACATCAATACCCCAATTGCACTAAGATATGGTATTTCAGCACCAACAAGTTCTTCATCATTTTCATGAGGTCGAAATGAATCTTTATTAATATCAAGTGATCTCACAATCATCGGGGTACTCAATGGATGTGCTTTATCCATGTAAAATCTCTTTAAAATATTTTCAGTATATGTTGATTGATGGACAAATATTCCATTTGTAAAATGCTCAATTTATAGACCAAGACAAAATTTTGTTTTTTCAAGGTCTTTTATTTCAAATTCCTTTTCAAACATGCTAGTGCCTTTGGAAGCTCTTCAGGAATTTCAATAATATTTTAGTCATCAACATATACAACTATTATGACAAATTCAGATCCAGACCTTTTAATAAAGACACAAGGACAAATTGGGTCATTTTTGTACCCTTCTTTTAATAAGTATTCGTTAAGGCGATTATATCACATACGCCCTGATTGTTTTAAGGGGAAATTTCAATTATATACAAAAAAGTAAATAGTTTACAATTAAAATAACAAAGTTTTTGTTTACAACAAAAATAGCCATTAGACCATTTTTTTCCTTTTCCTTTTCTTTTTGTAGCAGTTTTTTTTTAAAAGAAAAAAAAAACTTTTTTCATTTTTTTCAAACTTTTTTCGTACAACTTTTTTCATGTATCAATATTGTATAAATTGTGTATAAACATATATATATATGATGTACAAATAGTTATGTAGTGTATATGTAATATATCGATATTGCATAAATAGTTATGTAGTGTATATGTAATGTATCGATATTGTATAAATAATATATAAACGTGTATCAATATTGTATAAATGGTGTACAAACATGTATATATGATATACAATAGTTATGTGTTGTATATCTAATATATCGATATTGTGTAAATGTGTATTGATATTGTATAAATAGTTTTGTAACATAGCGACATTGTATAAATCATGTACAAGTGTGTATAAATATTGTATAAATAATATTTAGACGTATATCGATTTTGTATAAATAGGTATGTAATTTATTGGCATTTATGAATGATGTATAATCGTGTATCGATATTATATAAACAATTATATAGTGTATCGATATCAATATTTATTTGACTATCATACGTTCCCACCGTAATAAATAAAAAATAATAAAACAACATAAATATTTATTTATTTTCATAAAAGAAGTGAAAAAATTAGAAAAGAAAAAAATTTTTAAAAAAAGAGCGATAAAAATTTAAAAAAACAAAAAAGTTTTTTTTAGAAAAAATTGTACAGCAAAAAAAATAAAAATGTTTTTTTAAAAATAAAAATTAGAAAGAGAAAAAAAGGAGATATTTTATTAGTACTTACTATTAGAAGAATAAAAAAAAGAAAGACAAATTTAGTGGGCTTCAGATATTGGCCAAAATGGGCAACAAGCAAAATAGGCTCCAAAAGGTGTACTAACTATGACCCAATGGCCATTTTCAGTTATAATGTGAGCTGAAAGGCTATTTTTTATAATAAAAAGATAAGTGAGTTATTTTTTATGTAAAAATTTAACTCAATGACTATTTTGTATAATTTTCCCTTGTTTTAATCCATATAAGAATTTCTGAAGCTTTATTGAACATGTTTTCCGAAACTTTTTATATGCTTCAGGTATTTTGAATCCTTCAGGGATTTTCATAAAAATATCGTTATCTAGTGAGCCATATAGATAGACTGTGACAACATCTATCATATGCATATCAAGTTTTTTATGAACTGCCAGATTTATAAGATTCCTGAAGTTGATTGCATCCACCACTGGAGAATATGTCTCCATATAATCAATGTCAAGTCTTTGCGAAAATCCTTGTGCCACAAGTTGTGTTTTATATCTTACGACTTCATTTTTCTCATTTCGTTTTCGCACAGAAACCCATTTGTACCCTACTGGCTTTATACCTTCAGGTGTTTGGAGCATAGGTCTTTGATTGCATTTTTCCATTTGGCCAATCATTTCTCTGTCTATACTCTTCGACAGATTTTGATTCAAGATCCTCATCTTGTTGCATTATTTCATTAACAACATTATAAGCAAAAATATTATCGATAATTATATCATTTCGATTTCATACTTTTCCTGATGAGACATAACTTATTTAGATCTCTTTGTTTTTATTATTTTCAGGTACCTGAACCTCTTATAAGGTTTCATCAATTGTTATGTCTCGGTGCTCTTATTGAGTAGCTTCCTCCATATTATAATTATTTTGATCATTTGCTCCTTTTCTTTTTTGAGGATTTTATCTTTGGAACCAATCGGTCTACTACTTTTTAAGCGTGGTTTAGACTCATTTGCATTAATCAATTGTCCTATCGGGACATCAACTCGAATTGAAGCATTAGCAACTAGAATATGAGATTTAGTAACTCTTCATAGGTCAGTGAATGCATCTGGCAGTTGATTTGCAAATGAATTATCTTTTGAACTTCTAGTTCACATTTATTCGTACGAGGATCTAAATGAGATAGTAATAATGCATTCCAATATATTTTCTTTTTCAGTTGCTTATTTTCTCCCCTAATGTTGGATATATTGATTCATCAAAATGACAATCACTATATCTTGCAGTAAATAAATCTCTAGTCATAGGTTCCAAATATTTTATAATAGAAGGAGATTCATACCTATCATATATCCCCAACCTTCTTTGGGGACCCATTTTTGTGCATTGTAATAGGGCAATTGGAACATGTACCGCACATTCAAAAATTCTAAGATGGGAAATATTTGACTCCTGACCAAAAGTCAATTGTAATGGGAAGACTTTATGATAACTTGTGGGCCTAATCTTTGTTGGATGCGAAATAGCATGACCCCATACCGAAATGGGAAGTTTTGTTCTCATAAGCATTGATCTAGCGATTAATTGGAGGCGTTTAATCAATGATTCTGCTAGACCATTTTGAGTATGAACATGAGCAACCAGATGTTCAACTGTTATCCCAGTTAATATACAATAATCATTAAAAGCTTGGGATGTAAATTCACCAGCATTATCGAGACGAATTGTCTTTATTGCATAAATTGAAATTGTGTTCTTAACTTTATTATTTGAGCAAGTAATCTCGCAAATGTCAAATTACGAGTTGATAATAAGCACACATGTGACCATCTTGTAGATGCATCTATTAAAACCATATAATAGTTAAATGATCCACATGAGGGTGAATGGGTCCACATATATCACCCCGTATACGTTCCAGAAATGCAGGGGATTCAATTCCCACTTTAATTGTTGATGGTCTAGTAATCAATTTGTCTTGAGAACATGCAGCACAAGAGGATTCTTTAAATTGAAGAATCTTCTGGTTCTTCAAAGAATGTCCATATGAATTCTCAATTATTTTGTGCATCATATTAGAATCGGAATGGCCCAACCGATCATGTCAACTAATAAAATCATTTGACTTAGTAAATTTTTGGTTTACTATGGCATGTGTTTCAATCATACTAATACTTGTGTAGTATAAGCCGAAAGAAAGAGCGAGTAATTTTTCAAGTACATATTTCTTACCAGACATCATTGTAGTAATATAAAGATATTCAATCTTTTCATCATTTGTAATCTCAATATGATAGCCATTTTGGCGAATGTCTTTGAAACTTAATAAGTTTCTTTGAGATTTACTACAATATAATGCTTCATCAATTATCAAATTTGTACCTCCGGTAAGTAATAAGTTAGGCTTTTTGGAGCATTCAATTAATCTTGTACTATCAGATATAGTATTAACATTGACTTCTTTCATCACCAAATAAGAGAAATATTTCTTATCTCTTAAAATAGTATGTGTTGTAGCACTATCTATAAAACATATATCACCGTAATTGATTTTGGATCCAACTGATGATTGAAAAATTTTCATATTCTTCTTCATAATAATAAAAAATATATTATAAGAAGTTTGAAAAACTAACAACATAAGACATTCCATTAGAAATATGGAAATTAGAAATATATAGTACTTTAAGAGAACATATTTAATAAGAACAACATAATTGCAAACAAAAAGGAAAAACAACAATTTTCTTCATAAATTTATTCTCCAGTAACGTGATCAATTCTTCAATCAATATCCTCATTGAAATCTTCAGCTCTCAAATGAGTGATATTTGAGAGGCCTCTAAAGTAATCATCTTTATAATCAAGATTTGCCTCAATATCATTATATGCATTTGATGGAGTTGCTTCATCATCATCACCTCGAGAGGTAAAGTGCGCTTCCACATTATTTTCTTTCTTTTTGATGGAAGCTTGATAAAGTTTGACAAAATGATCAGGTGTACGACAAGCACGTGTCCAATGACCTTTCATACCACATCGGTGGCAAATATTAACTTTACCCCTTGAAGGATTATTTTGAGAACCTTTATTGTTCTCCTGTATATTTTCACCATTATGACGATAATTATTTTGTCCTCTTCCACGTCCTAGCCTACGTCCATGTACACGGTCGCGGTAATAATTTTGCCTTATTTCTGGCTGATCATGTGCTGCTACAACATTCACTTCAGGGAATGGAACAGATTCAGTAGGACGAGATGATTTTTCATTAACAGAGTATTATTCTGCTTTGCCACAAGTAGGCATGTAATCAATTCAGAATACTTCTTAAACCCTTTTTCACGGTATTGCTGTTGTAGGAATACATTTGAAGCACGAACAGTGCAAAGAGTTTTCTCTAGTAAGTCCTCATCAGTGATAGTGTCTCCACATAATTTTAATATGGATACTACTTTATGAATAGCAGAATTATACTCAACTACAGTTTTAAAATCTTGAAACCAAAGGTAGATCCAGTCATATTTAACTTTCGATAATACCGTCAATTTTAGGTGATGATACCGGTCCTTCAAGTTGATCCATAATTCAAGTGGATATTTCATAGTTAAATATTCAGTTTTTAATCCTTCATGGAGGTGATGACGAAGAAAAATCATAACCTTAGCTTTATCTTGACTTGATGCAATGTTTTCTTGTTTAATAGTATCTCCTAGACCTTTAGCGTCAAGGTGAATTTCACCGTCATGGACCCATGATTAGTAATTTTTTCCAGTGATGTCTAGTGCCACAAACTTAAGTTTTGATAAATTTAACATAGTGAAACTATCATAAAAGGATTAATAAGTTAGATATAATGATATTCTAAAAACAATATAACTTATAATATTAAAAGATTATTGTAACATGCCCTTTTAAGAATTTTATTTATATTTGAGTGTCACAAATATTGTGTCTTGTCCATAGGAGATAATCAAGTTGTCCAAGGAATTTATTGAAAATGATATGCAGTGTTGGACACAAACACATATGTACTATTAAAACAACATCATATAATATTTACTATTATTATTTTAATGTAAAGTATAAAATAAATACTTTAAACTAGTACGTTCATTTTAAATAAGAATATGGACTTTATGAACAAATGGAAAAGAAAACTTTAACTAACGATAAATATTGTTCCTTTATTAAGATAAGTTTTTCTCTTAAAAATAAATAGATGTAACAGATCTTTTTAACAATATTTAACTTAGATCTAGATATTTAATTAGAAACAAAGAAATTGTGTATTAAGATTTTAATAATAAGAAAATAAATCTTAAGGTGATAGTGAAAAAGTATACCTGAAAGAGAGCTTCGTGCTGATAGCATGTTAAAAATAAAGACACCGTAATAAACTAAAACAAAAAGGGAAGAATGATTACGTAATTACAAAACTTAAGAAGATCACTGAAATTCCTTTTCACTGGCGTTCTAAATTCTGAGTTGCGTTGTAAGGCGACTATTGGATAATCTGAAAGAAGCTTCAAGAGCCGCCATCACTGCCTGAAACCTAATCCCCACTGGCGATGGCCGCTCAGGCCACTGGTCCGCCGGTTGTGGCTGGCCAGGCAACCCTAAATTCCTCTCATGATAATTTCCTCCTTTACTAGTAACAAACGCTCCTACTAATTTGCCTACTGAAATTGTTGTGGACTCACCAAAACAACAAGAGAAGTTCGCAGACATTCTTAAACCCAATCACACTACTAATGCTGGAATTAAAGAAAAGCCTCAAACGCAACCTATACCAATCAAGAAACTAAACTTTATCAATGGTATTCCTCGAGTAGTGTGGACTAAAGAAGAAGTGGAGAGAGTGAATGTGAAGAAAAAATTACAGTTTGCAATTGTTGGGAAGTTCTCGTATGGATGGTCGGAATTAGATGATCTTCGTATTCAATTGCCTAAACAACTCAACATAAAAGGAGATTGCAAGATTGGTTTCTTGAGAAATCGACATATTCTAATAAGGTGTGAACTAATGAAAGATTTTGTAAATGTCATGTCCAAGAATGTGTACTATATCACTGCAAAAGATGGTTATTCATATCAGATGCGCCCACTAATCTATGATGCAAAGTTCAAAGTTGAAGAGGAAACAACCCAAGCTATGGAGTGGATCTCCTTTTCGGATCTCAAGCCAACTTTCTTTGTGAAAGAATCGTTATTTTCACTAGCATCTGTTGTTGGAAAATCGATTCACTTGGATTTGGCTATAGTGAACAAGACAAGACCTAGTTGTGCTAGGGTTAAGGTGCAAGTTGATCTATTAGCAGAATTTCCTAAGCATGTGGAGATGGAGATAATTAATCATACAACAAAGGAGTCGAGGATTGAACAAGTAAAAATCAAATATGATTTCCTCCCTAAGTACTGTAAAGAATGTAAGCTACAGAGGCATGACGAAATGAAATGCAGGGTGTTGCGCCCTAAAGTGAGACCTACTAATCTGTACTGTGTAGAATAAAAGAATATCAGTCAAGAAAGAAGTGAAAAAGAAAGCAGAAAAGGATACTGGTAGAAGGAGAACTTACCCACAGTGGAATGACACAAGGAAAAGATTCATTAATAAAAGGTACCTAAGTGAAAAGGCAATAGCACCTGATGAAGAGATTTGTAATTTCAATCCGTTTGAAGCATTAGCAGAAAATGACAAAGAACAAACAGAAATTAGGGCAGTAGAAAACAGTTCTGTTACATCACCAATTAATAACAAATCTGATAGGAAATAAGGGGAAGGATGCAGCAATCAATCCACCAAACAGTGGGTAAGCAATACATTTAATAATCAGGACAAGGAAGTTCATGCAACTTCAGTGGAGACACCTGCAGATCAAGTGGTGAAAGGATTAGAGGGAAGCATGGACAGTAATGATAAGTCAGTGAAGAAAAACAAAACCTTGTGCAAGGGAGGTGTTCAAAGTAATGAATCAACAGAAAGTCAAGTGGATCCTAATTCTAGAGAACCTGATGGAAGTCATGTTGTTAATACCCAAACTCAGAAGCCAGAAAAGAGGGATATGAATATTATTCATACAAGTGAAAAGGAGAAAACAATAGCAGAAGATAATGAAGGGGATGATAACATTCTAGACAACAACAACATATCAGCAGAAAAGATATAGGAGGAAGAGAATGAAAATTCTTGCAACAAAAAATAATTCCATGGTCACAGTTGAGATACCTTTGGAAGTTGATGAAACCTTAAGCTGGAATAATAATATTGAGGCACCTACTGATGTCCTTCACAGTATATTGACTCACAATATTGAAGAGGTGACAAAACAACCACAGATAGAAGATAGAATGAAATCTTCAGAGATGTTGACCTATCTCCAATGGTTGTCAATACCATCAAATCTTTAATAAAAAAAAAAGGGGTAAAAAATAGGCTGGTGAGGCTTCACAACCTAGCAAAGTTCAACCAAAGAGAAATGAAGGGTCCCACAAGTCAAAAAATCAATGAAAGCTTTTATATGGACTATTAGATCAGTAAAGTCTCAAAAGGCTTTTCAAAAAGTTAAGATGTTGCATAAATTCCATAAATTTGCTTTCGTAGCTCTTCTTGAACCTTTTCAACACAAAAGAACAATTCACAGATACAAAAATAGGATACAAATGCCTCTAATATTTCATATATATAATGGGAAGATTTGGTGTTTTGTTAATCAGGGGTTTGATGCTAATGTAGTTTCTGATACTGAACAACAAATGTCTCCTTTAATGCAAGGATATTACAAGCACTGTTGAATTTGTAGTAACTATGGTTTATGCAAAATATGATAAAGATCAAAGGGTGTAGCTGTGGGACAGTATTTACTCTGCTTATTCTGGGATAAATTATTCCTGAATTATAGGGGGGACTTTAATGTTGTTCTTAATAGATCAGAGAAGATTGATGGTATTCCAGTGGTAGCCGCAGATGTAGAGGATTTCAAAAACTGTATAGAATCATGTGACCTAGCACAAATACAACACAAAAGGAGTCCTTTCACTTGGTGGAATAGAAGAGCTGGGCATGACTGTATTTTTGAAAGGCTTGACAGAATTTTTTCTAATTCTGATTTCCAAAGTATCTACTCTCATATTGAAGTGGAGCATTTATCTAGAGATGGTTCTGATCATGCACCTCTTCTGTTGAATTGTGAGAATAGAGGTGTAAGCTTCCAAAGGCCTTTCAAATTCCTTAGATTCTGGACTGAACATGATGATTTCAAAAAGGTGGTGAAGAGTAACTAGGACTATGATGTTTCTGATAATCCTTTTTGGATTTTAAAAGGAAGATCAAGAGAGTTAAAAAGTCTCTTACAGTCTGGAATAGGCAAGTGTATGGGGATATTTTTCAACAGCTTCATATCATATCAGGGAAGAGATTGCTAAAATAAAGGATAAACTATTTGAAGAAGATCCTTCTCAGGAAAACAGGGTTGTGATACAGAGGGCAAAGGCTGGATATATCAGATATCTTCATCTAGAAGAAAGATACTGACAACAGAAAGCAGGGTATGACTGATTTGAAAGTGGAGATAGAAATACAAAAAAATTTCACAGCATTGTCAAAGGTAGAAGAAACAGGTTGAAGATTACCAGAATTTAAAATCAGCAGGGTTGTTGGTTAGAGAAGGATGATTTAATTGTACATGAGGCTGTTGAATTTTTCCAAAAACAATTCACTCAAGAAAGGGATGATTCTTCCTTTCCTCTTCTGGGTCATGTTCCAGAGATGATAGCTGATGTGGATAGTGAGGTATTGGAGGCTATCCCTAGGTATGATGAAATTAAAAAGGGTTGTTCTTAGTCTTAATGGAGATAGTGCCAGTGGTCCTGATGCTTTGACAGGTAGATTCTATCAATCCTGTTGGGATAATATTGGTGATGATATTATTAGAATGGTGTTGAACTTCTTTTCAGGTAATACTCTCCCAAAATCCATCACTCATACTAACTTGGTGCTTATTCCCAAGAAAAAGATTGTGCAATCTTTTTTGAATTTGAGGCCCATCAATCTTAGTAATTTTGTGAATAAGATTCTTTCAAGAATTGTTCATGATAGATTAGAAGATATTCTTCCTAGATTAATATCTCCTAATCAATCAGGTTTTGTCAAGGGAAGGAGTATTGCTGAAAATGTGCTTTTAGCATAAGAATTGATCACAGATATTGGGATAAACCATCCAATGTTGTGCTAAAGCTGGATATGGCTAAAGTATATGATAGGGTTTCATGGTTTTTCCTAATGAAAGTTCTTAGAAAAATGGATTTTTTTAATACAGTGGTTGATGTGATTTGGAGATTGATCTCTAATAACTACTACTCAGTGTTATTAAATGGTCAATCTGTTGGATTTTTCCATTCTACTAGAGGTGTGAAACAGGGAGATCCTTTATCTCCTGCTCTTTTTATTTTATCTACTGAGGTCTTGACAAGAGCATTGAATCATCTTTTTGAGGATGATAATTATGTTGGGTATGGAATGCCTAAGTGGAGCTCTAACCTCAATCACTTAGCATTTATTGATGATGCCATAATCTTTTCCTCTGTTAATGCCTACTCTATGGAGAGAATTATGTTGACTTTGCAGGAATATGAAAAGGAGTCAGGACAAAAAATTAATAAGGATAAAAGCCTTGTTTACATGCATAAGAACACTTCTGTGGGTACTCAACAACAAGTGGAACTTATCTCAGGGATGGTTAGGGGATCTTTTCCGCTAAAGTATCTTGGGTGTCCCATTTCTCACTCTAAGAAAAAGAAGGAGGATTTTGCAGAATTGGTGGACAAGATCAGAAATAAATTGCAAAAATGGAGGGGGAGATTTCTGTCTTATGGTGGAAAGGAGGTGCTTTTGAAAAGTGTGCTTCAAAGTGTTCCTATATATATTCTCTCTGTTATTTTACCTCCTAAGAGTGTGATAAAAGATATTCAAAGAATTTTTGCTAAGTTCTTTTGGACTACTAAAGAATCAGGTAGAGGTAAGCACTGGTAGGCTTGGAATAAGGTCTGCTTACCTAAGAAATAAAGAGGTTTGGGTTTTAGATTCCTGGAGGATGTTCTCAGGCTTTAAATGCTAAGCTTTGGTAGAGATTTAGGACAAAAAATAATTTGTCGACTAATTTTCTTTGGAACAAGTATTATAAAAAATAGATTCCTTCTCTGGTACAGTGGAAAGGTGGGTCTCAAGTGTGGAAAGCTATGCTAAAAAATAGAGAAAAAGTTAAGAAGTTTCTATGGTGGGAACCAAAGAGTGGTACATCAACCATTTGGTTTGATAATTGGACTAGGACAGGTTCAATTTTTTTGCATCAATCAGAGGTACACATATGCCATCCCGTAAAAAAAGTTGATGAATTTCTCACGCAGGAGGGCTGGAATTATGATGTTATGCAGGATTTTATTCCTAATAATGTTTTGGAGTATGTCAGGATTAATATGGGGATTGTTTACTATGAAGATGTTATGGATAAACCATGGTGAACTTGGAATAGTACTGGTAAGTTTTCTACCAAGAGTGCCTGGGAATTACTAAGGCAAAGAGCTGATATTAATGAAGATTTGAAGGCCATTTGATGTAAAGGTTTACCATTCAAATATTTCTTTTTGACTTGGAGAATATGGTTAAAAAAGGTTCCTGTGGCTGCTTTAATGCATGAGTGGAACATGATATTGAGGCTACATGTGGCTGCTACATTTGTCCAAAATTGAAACTATAGAACACCTTTTCCTTAAGGGTGAAGTAGCTAATAGAACATTGAGTCATTATTGTGGAGGAACTGACATTATAGAGAATAGACTTAACCTGAAGCAAAGTGTAAGATTATGGAGAAATCTGGAAGGAAATGGTAGAATAAGGGCCATTTTTTATGTAGTCCCTATCCTAATTCTCTGGTTCCTATGGAAGAGAAGAAACAAAATATTACATAGTGGCTCATATCATGAGAGGAAGATTAGATGGGAGATTAATGACACAAATATTAAATTTGTCAAGTTGAGATTTAAGATGAGTTTTACAGGGAAGTCTTGGTCCAGCATTGTGGATGAATTACAGAAATGTAACAGTACTGTTACTGTTAAGATAGTCAGATGGTTACCTCCTGAATTTGGGTGGGTAAAAGCCAACACAGATGGGCCTCAAAAGGTAACCCTGGTCCTAGCTCTTATATCTTTCGTATTAGGAATCATTATGGAGATTTGATGTTTGCTAGAGGTGCTAATATGTAGGACACAACTAGTTTAGTGGCAGAAACAATAGCTATAAATGAATGCTTGAAGTTTTGTAGGGATAAGGGCATTCATCAGATTATATTAGAGACTGACTCATGGACCATGGTACAGATTCTTATGGAGGAATAGGACATTCCATGGAGTGTGGCAATAATTGTCAACTCCATCAAATCCAAAATGAGTAGCCTGACTGTGAGAGTGATACATTTTCTTAGGGAAGGTAGCACTCTTGCAGATTTTTTCTCTAACTTAGCTTTTGATTTTGCAGGTGAGGTTCAATTCAATAATTATAAGGAAGTTCCAGCAAAAGGAAAAAGCATCATAAATCTAGACAAGACAAATATACCATATATCAGAAGGACAATGCATGACATATGAAGATACAATACAGCTCACAGGATAACATAAATATTCGGCATAAGGTTTAATCAAGAGCAGGTTTTCATACTATTTATTTGGAGACTAAATTGACCATTACATTCGTGATATTGCTCTTAGTATATACTTAAGATTGGTGGTGGTATTAAATTTTTTTAAATCTCAGTCCACTATTTTAAGTTATATATTAAAAGTAAGATTGAATGCAAAAGGTTGGTATGCAAGTATTACATCGATGGCAAATAGGAACAACATACATCAGGAACAAAGTCATAAACACATGTCACAAGTTACAATCGACAATCGACAAGGGACAAGGTACTAAATACAAGGTATAAGCTATAAGGTGTGTAATTAGAGATTAAGATAATTTCCTAAGAAATAGATTCAGATTGTTAGTTACCTTTGTTGGAAGTGAATTCCATGAGTATGACACCTACACCCAGTGAAAGTTGGGGTGTTGAAGGTCAACATGCTCAAACAAAGAAGACCTGGTCTAAATTTATCCTGTGGAAGATGTTCCAAATCTCCTGTTACACAAAGCTCAATGTTTAGATCTACAAGTTTTCATCCTTCTTAACTTAATTTCCTAAGGTAGGTGGTGGTATTAGCTTCTTTAGAAGCTCAATCCATCAATTTTGAAAAAGAGGAAAGGAAGATGAGAAAGTGAAGACGAATACTTAGCTTAATATCTTAATGAATCATGAAAATGACTTCATCGTTGATGATTTCTGGAGAATGAGTATGGAGCTCACAATTGAAATTCAGCAGTATCAGTAGTTGAGGGATTTGGGAAAGTCACCTACTTTCTTAAAGGGTGCTTTTAGGGTATTTATTTTTGTTGTTGTCGGATATGGCTTTAAGTTTTTCGGCTAGGTCACCTTTAGGCCTGGTCTTTGTAAATATTTTTCTTCCTTTTATGAGAAGGGAACCTAATCCTATTTTAGTTCAAAAAAAAAGGGGGGAAGAGAGAGACGTATAGAAGTGAGGCAATAATTTTACTTTTTCTTTCTATGTGTGTATTACAATGTTGTATGTAATGCCTTTTATAGGCAAACTATTACTTGGAGCAGTGTCATTGCTATAGTAGCAAATGACATGGCCTCCTCATTAGCACATATAATCTATACTATATTAAAAGTGTGAAGGTCCTTATAAATGTTGTTTGAACTTTTTACCCTTTATTAAAAGTCTTCGCAATAGACAAAACTGTCTTTTACTATTTTTTCAAATTATTAATTAATTAAATAAATAAAAAACTTAATATTAGTAGATTTTCTTTTTCTTTGTGTATGTGAAAAAGGAGTCCTAAACTAATTACCCTAATTAAAAAAAAAAAAATCCCATAGAAACAGCGACAAACCCACCTAAACTAACTAATGGACGTTTTTCTTTTTCAAAGAAGATCATTATGCTCCTTCATAGTAAACTAATTGAAAGTTCATATTTTCAAATTTTGCTATTAGCTAGCAACTTAGGTAATTAATATAATCCGTTTTCCTTATTCTTAAAGTTATCAATTTTGGTCTATTTTATTATACTACTACTTTTTCTTGGCATGTACAATGTGGTTATATATGTTTAATATAATCCTTTTTTTCTTTTTTTATTGTGTTTTATCTGCAAGGAAAAACTACACCGATTGTAAATTAATTAATTCTTTATATCTCAGTTGTCTTTTGGTTTTTGTCTCGGTAGTTACCGATCAAAGATTTTATCTTGACAAGAAATCAAAGGTTTATCTCTTCTTCTTTTTTTCAACTACTTTTTACGAGAATTATTTAGTGTAGAAATAAGCGAGGAATAAAAACTTTCAGGTTGTTGCTTTATTGTGTATATGTACGCTGTCAATATTTGAAAACTTTTCGTGGTGTTATGTGTGAATGTTATTCTCATATGACATTTTCTTTTTATTTCTCTTTAAATGTATTTGTGATGGATAAAATGTTGCTACCTTTTAATACGATATATAGTTCGATTTTCCTTTACCTTGTTGTTTAGAGTGTGTTTTCATGTATCAGTACCTCCTAGTGATCTCATGTAGTGCTTCTGCCACAAGGTGGGCTTCCAGATTTTCAATGAGACTAAAGAGGTTAATTTGACACTTATACGTTAGCTAAGGTCACGCCGACCTTTGTGTAACTCTAATCAAATTCGCTTTATATTATTAATTTATTATCTAATCTGCTGAAGAAGGTTATGCAATATGTAAAAAAAAAAAAAAATTCTCTTCTCATCTATGGCATTTTATATATATATATTCGGTGTATAGTTCTATAGACTAATATTATTTATAATCATACATTAGCTATTTTGTAGTTCTCTTGTAATTTTTTTTATTTTTAACTTGATATTTGCTCTTTTATATATTGAACTTTGTTAACATTACCCTTAAGTTAAAATTTTAGTATGTAGAGCAAGGAAAGGAAGAAGATCCAATTATATTGTTCACTTTAACTATTAGAATATCCAGGTTTTGGCCAGTGGCGGAGTCAAAATTATATATATATATATATATATTCGGTGTATAATTCTATAGACTAATATTATTTATAATCATACATTAGCTATATAGTAGTTCTCTTGTAATTTATTTTATTTTTAACTTGATATTTGCTCTTTTATATATTGAACTTTGGTAACATTATCCTTAAGTTAAAATTTTAGTATGTAGAGCAAGGAAAGGAAGAAGATCCAATTATATTATTCACTTTAACTATTAGAATATTCAGGTTTTGGCTAGTGGCGGAGCCAGAATTTTAACGAAGGGTGTTCAAACTTTGAGGAGGTAAATTAAAAAAAAAAAAAAAAAGAAAGAAAGAAAGAAAGAAGAATGGGTGCGAAAATTTTAAGTTAAGCTACGTAATATTTAGATAGCTAAGTCATAAAAACACTTGTATAATAGTACTAACAATTGATAAATTAAAATTAACGTATAAAAAAAAAAAGTTCTTCTCGTGAAAACAAAATTCATATATATTAGTCAATGACTTCAATCCTACTCGAGAAGATATTATATCTTGAAATAATTTTACAATAAACTCAATAGAACAACACTATAAATATCTCTCTTTACATTCGGTACTACGATATCGTCTAAAATCATCATTTATGTTGTAGAACATTTTAATTGTAAGACTAAATATTTTTGATATTTAAGAAAAATATTTCTCTATTTAAACTTTAAATTGTATTATAATTAGATATTTCAATTATAAAAATAATTACAAAACACAATATAATAACCCAAACAAAAGAAATACAAAACATACTATGTAATTCTCACCAAAATATTTACGAATAATAAAAAAGGATTCCATGTTTTGTGCTTAGTTTTATGATGCCTATAAATTAATATCCCTCCGTTTCAAATTATATGATATTTTTCTCTTTTTGAGAGTCAAGTTCATTAATCTTTGAAGCTAAATTGAATTAGATCAACTCAATATTTTAAAACTATAAAAAAAAGTATTATAAATTGCAATTTTTCTTATGCCAATATAATACATAATATATTTTAAAATATTAATGAAAATTTGTTGAAATTTTGAATAATGAAAATATCACATAAATTGATAACAAAGGAAGCTTTTAATGAAAAATACTTTTTCACTTTTCTTAGATAGCAATATATTAATTTCTCATAAATAATAACAAAGAAGTCATAGCAAGACATGCACTAAAGAGGAAATAGAATATTTGGCTTTAGAGAAAATGTACAAAAAGAGTAGAGGCAGGAATCGAATCCGCGTTCCTTTGTTAGTTTGAACAGCCTTTGACCGCTGAGCTAACCTCTCAGTTGTATCAAGATTGTTCAAGAATCAATAATTATCCCATAAAACCGATATTTAACCTCTATATACGGTATAATTTTTCGGCGAAGGGTGTTCGGCTGACCACCCTTCCAAGGCTGTAGCTCCGCCCCTGATTTTTAGCCCATGCTTTGATAATTGAGTTTCAATGTGAATTTCGGGCACCAAATTTCAAACATTTATAGTATTCAAGTTAATAATATTGACATGACACACATACAAATTAAACTAGTTTATACAATGGCATGACATCCACACTATCACATATAGTTTATAACAAATGATAATAATTAAGGAACAATAGCTAGTCAAGTGGAAAAGGAAAATACCAAGTAGGAAATAGAGACTACTTGTTGCCAACAAGATTCGAGCTCCCTCCATGCATTCCGAAGGGGCGAACTTTTAATCTCTTTGCCACTGGCACTATTGATTGATTTGTTACTTAGGGTGGCACTTAAAATATTTATACGTTTTCTTTAATATGTATACATAGATACGCAGTGTTTCAACTGAAACTTGCAGGTGCCATGGCACCCCCTCTGTCCTTAATAGATCCGCCCCTGATCGTCAAGCATGCATCCACCTTAAACAAGTCTGGCTTTTGCATGGTGTTGGAGGACCTCTCTAAATTTTGGAAAAATCAAATTTTTCGTTGGTCAAATTTTAATGGTAAAAAAGTAGTTTTCCCTTTAAAGCTTAGCCTTTTCTTTATTTTTTTTTTCTAGTAAATTTTATAGGCGGTATTATATGTTCTTTTTTGCAATTTTTTTTATAGAAATTAATTGTATGCCTTTTCTATCTCGGAAAATGCTCTTCGCTATTTACTTTTTCCCTTTTTATGTGTTCTCGAAAACAACTTTATGAGATTATTTGTCTATTTGATAAATAAATATGTGCCGAAAAAGTTCTCTTTATATATATGACCAGTGAATAAACAAACATGGAAACATGCAATCAGAACAAGGGAAAACTTGAGAAAAAATCATCACTATAAATACCTCTTGACTACACAATTAGTTTTCACCTTGAATTTCTTCATTATGTGTGGTTTCTATCCCGGCAAACGCTCTTCATTCATTTTTTTTTTAATTGAGTTTTGCCCGAAAAGATTTCAAATGCATGTTGTATAACGATCCATGGAAATTCAAGACATGAATTGTCACGACCCGATTTCTGAGCCATGATGGCGCCTATCGTAACCCACCAATAGGCAAGCCAAATCCTAGTCCGGAACGACAAACGACGGGCTAACGGGCGGAATCTCAGAAGAACAGAGATGAAGTGGAAGTAACCGTACTAACAAACATTCTATAAATGTAAAACAACCAGAACCAAAATTTATACATACCGAGACTGAGAAGGAAGAGGACAATATATAAAGTCAAGAACCCCTCCCAAGACTTGGTGGGGTCGGTACAAGAGACACTACTAGACATACCCAAAGTACAAAATAAAAACCAAATATATACAACAAGTACCACAGTCTTGAGTGCAAAAGACTATACAGTAGAGATGGAGTAGGATCTGCCTCGGACGTCAGAAAGCTCACCTTGCTCCGGAGTCAGGGCTGAGAATAGATTCACGTCAAACTCGTCGGCTAGTTCCCGAATCCGTATCGGGAAAAAAGATACAGAAGTCCAGTATGAGTATCGGGCAACGGGTACTCAGTAGGCATCATCGGCCAACTGAGCTCAATGTAATATAAGCAAGCTAAAATGCGAGGGTGCATGCTAAGTCCTGGATATATATAGTAAGTAATTAAACTACTGCCGAGGCGTGTAGATATGCTTAGGAGATAAATAAATACGATACTGAGTAACGAGTAAATAAATTCATAAGTAAACACATAAGTCAAACATAACCTATCTGGCCCCCCATAAATCTGATAGGCACACAGAAGAAAACAGTAACCCAGCCTGGCCGCCCCCATAAACCAACGGGACACACAAGAAGAGTAAATGCATAATCACCAGTGTCTCGAAGCTGTATCAGTATCCAGTAACCACAATAACCAACAAGGGTGCACCGAGCTTGAACCGAAACCAATGGGTAATAACAAGAGGCCAGAAGTCGGGATCGAATCGGTAATATTGGATAGTAACGAGAGGCCATATATATAATGTCTCAGATCTCATAGCCAGATGCCGGACTCGAACCGAAACTCAGTGAATCACAATATCAGAACCACGGTACCCAGTACCAGAACTCTAGAATAGTATCTCAATCAGTAGTCGGACTCGAACCGAAACTTATAATAATTAGTAACCAACATAGCTAAATCAGTGGCCGGACTCGAACCGGAACTTATAACAACTAGAAACCAGTCTTCTGGAGTCATCATAATCAAGTACCAGAATGGTGCCAGAATTTACATAGACACAAGTAAACGGGGACATACCGGCCCCAGACTGAACCTGAAATATAAGTAAAAGAGCTAACCTATAGGGCATTACCAGGCTGATCCCTGGGTCCCCCGAGGTCAACAAACTACTACTCGGTGATATACATGCCAAATCGGGTATCTCAAAAGTATCACGATAAGGCGGGTCCCAATACTAGGTCAAGACTACCAATTCTGGTCAAGTACTCAGCTATTAGGGACTAATAAGGCAAAATAGGCTAAGAGTGACGAACTGGGGTAAACCAACCCAAATGCTATCCTAAAAGATCATCTCAGGGCTTAACTAAGCCTAACAATGTTTAAAGCTAACTATACTGACTGTGAAGGGTAGCGGGGCCTACTACCGGATCTCGAAAACCAAGTCTGGGCTAAGTCTGTCTAAGCTTGGACTAAGTAAAAACATTCCCCAACCAGCAACAACAACAATACTATCCGACCCCAAATAGGTCATCTGTAGTGTACCACGAGGATAACGGGCCTGGAATATGTTTGAATTGTCCTATCCGGCCTAAAAGGCCTAAATCACAGCAAACCATCACCAAGTCTATAATACTAGCCCATAACACCAGCACAATAGTATACATATATCACACATAAGCCCAATCTAAGTGTAAAGAAAACCTAGCCTACCTAGTCGCCGTCGAACACCTGCTAAAGCCAGCTAAATAGGAGTCTTCCCCTTCCGAGAGGCCTCAGACTGCTGCCACACTACCAAAATAATAAACTACAATTCAAAACATGACTATTGATACCCATATTGCATTAGTTTGGAAAATGTCCGAATGATCCACGTGGGGCCCGCTTGTGGAATCGGGAAACTGAACCTGTCATAGCGTCCCAAACTACCCTGTGACCAATAGTCACAACCAACACCGCTCAATTTGAGCTCAAAATATAGCTCATATAGCATTAACAACACCAATAATGCCAACGTATACGAAAACTACTGTAAAAATAAAAAAACGTACCGTAGAAATGACGATAACGCATCCACAATAGTGAAGGAACGAGATGCAAACAACGGAGAAATATACTGTTTATACAATTATCCAGGATAGTGTGAACCGCTTATTTAACGAAAAATTTAAGTCATTTGCTCTTTCTGCACTGAACCCTTCTTTAATGTTCTAAGGAAAAGGTCCTTTTATTCTTTCAATTTCAACACTACTTACTTATGTTTCATTATCCATTTGCGTGTCTAATTGTGTAAGCTTTAGTAAATATGAATTATGCACATCACATCTTCTACTATTTAGCTAACTACTTGCCCACATGCCAAATGGCAGTCGGGCGACCAAAGTATGCCCTCCAACTATATAAAATACCAAAATATGCCACGAATTTAAAGTGATACCAAAATAGGCTAAGCTCACATATTTTGTGAGCTTTAGCCAATTTTTTTAACGGAACTGTTGACAACGGCGTTAGCTCTTGCAAAAAAAATAAAGCTCACAAAGTATGTGAGTTATCCATTTTTATTTTATAAAACCCACATATTTTGTGAGCTATCTGTATTTATTTTATATAGCTCACAACATATGTGAGTTATCCGTTATAATGTTATAAAGCTCACATATTTGTTGAGTTATACTAAATTATTTTATATAACTCACATATTTTTTGAGTTATGTTATAAAGCTCACATATTTTGTGAGTTATCTATTTTTATTTTATAACCTAAAAGCCCCATCTCCTCCACGGTCCCCCCCTCCATTTTTCAGAAGAAAAACATCAAAACCCTACAAAACCCCACTTCGATTCCCCACGTCTGGTCCCCTCAAGATAAATTTTAGTCGATTCTCAATCAGTGGTCCCACGTATCTGGAGGTCGGTGCTTGAAAATTGAGAAATTGTTACGGTTCAAGTTGAGCTAAATTTTTTTTGTGTGTGTGGAATTTGTTCATTCTTCTTATCGTTAGTTTAATGAATGATGTTGCACTTGTTGTCTCCTCCACTACTCTTTATCTTCCAATCTTATGTGATTATATTTTGATAATTATAGCTTCGCATTAGATATTGGTATGAAACTGTTGGTTTTTTCAAAAGTATTGCAGTTAATATTTTGGATACTTTTCAACATTATACCTCAATTAATATTTTTAATAAAGAAATATGAGATTTTGAAAAAATTAAATTTGGTATCAAACTGTTTTTTTTTTTGTTAAATTCTTGAATTTGATTATGTTGTATTGCTGCCATTTGAGTCTAGCTTTAGAAAAGTTCAATTACAGGCATGGGATAGTTAAGTTTTTGGGTGACGGACTAAAATAATCATATTTTACATGCATTAAGGATTATATTTATTAAGTGATATAGAACAAGGATTAATCCAAAATCTATTGTGAGCTAATTTTACAACAAAATATATCAATCCAAACTGTATGAAATTGTTTTTATCAACTTCTATAAACTAAGTATAATTGTAGCATTGTAGCATACATACAAAGGACATCTTTAAACCACCACCAACAAAATATAAAAACCTATTGTTCTCCAAATTGCTCTGCACTTTCTTAAAGGATAAGTTCTTCAGACTTCAAATTCTTGGATCTGTTAAAAGAATAAGTTTATGTCAGTTTAGTAACAATATTCTTAATAGCCATACTTTATTTAGGAAACAAATGAATAATTCAATCACCATATTAACTAAATAATTAGAGCAAATATTATTTGATTGAACTGATACAGCCAATTAATAGTTCCAAAAATGTACATCTCTTGTATTTCAGTAGGATAAGATTAGACCTTGAACCAGCGAAAATTCTAAATGTCAAGACAGAAGAGGCTTCTATTTAATGGATAATCTGGAATTCTATTCTAATTAACAAGGAAGTGCAACAACTTACAAGTGTAAATGCCCCTGATAAGCAGAATCATAAATGACTAATGTTGGAAAAATGTGAAAGCAGTAAGTAACCATATTTCATTAAATTCATTTACAAATACTCATCATGTTGTAGTTGATAGAAATCATACTAACCTATTGAAGTATTCCAGTTAAGAATTCCAAGTTGAACAGAACTGAGATTGACAACAAATTAGTATTCCTGAAATGGTTATAGGAGAGCTCATACTGTGCAATTTCAAGAAATTTCCTATCTCCTTAAGTATTTGACCTTGAAAGAAATTGAATTTTAGTTGTTGCTTTATTTATGATAATATTTCTATCACAGATGGAATACTTCATGTCACAGATGGATCCATAACCGGTCGTATTAAAGCGGTCGTTAAAAATCAAATTTGCTGTAGTGTAATGAACTGGAATGACTATCATGTTAACAAGCAAATCATATCTATATACAAACTTATGCAACAACTATAACCTATTTAGTAAAATCTCACAAATGAGGAGGATAGAATGTGTACGGAGAGGCTCTTTTCGAAAGACTCTCAGTTCAATTAAAGCAAATTAAAGTAGAAGAAAAAATGACAGTGAAAAAAGATAAAAACTAAATAGAAAAACAATACAGAAACCAAAATTAAATGTATAATTCAGTTTTTGGATTTGTTTGGAAAAAATTATCACTTGTAAAAGTAGATTGGACTTGTGTAATATTATCAATATTAAAGAAACTATAGTAGACGTCTTGTTCTGATAATTTATTAAATAACATTTAATATTTTGTGTGTAGGTACATTATGCCGCACATCTTGCACCCAGACCCCGTTGATGCTTCATTACTTACATTACAGCGGTCTCACAGATCGGAGAAATTGTGGGAGGGCACTATTTATCCCACTGCGTTAGTGTGTCCACAGAAGGTTGAATCGACATGGGAAAATTTTGTATAACCACCCCACCCCACCCCACGACCGCATCATACACTATATATCGAGGGCGAGGTTATATGACATCATTAGGATAGGCATGATCCAGTTAGACCACAATCTAGCGACTGCTATGGCCGAGAGGTGGAGGCCAGAGACTCACACATTCCACCTACCCTTTGGAGAGGTGACTATCACCTTACAGGATGTAGAGGTGTTGTTTGGGATACGCATTGACGGAGATCTAGTTGTATATGCTGATGAAATGGATCGCAATTTAGATTGGCGTATGCTGTTACGAGATTATACTGGTTTGGAGGTTGTGCCGGAGGCCATAAATGGACAATGTCGTATTTCTATGGTAACATTTTTGGATTATCTTCAGCAGCAGCTTCTTCATCCCATTACAGTCGCGACTCCGGAGGGCAGGGTTCAGAGCATCGCTCGATTGTATATGTTGTTGCTTTTGGGAGGGATTCTATTCACAAATACATCTGGCAGTCTTTTGAATTTGCGGTACTTATATTTACTTAGGTACCTCGATAGAACAGGGGACTATAGCTGGGGCAGCGCTGTTCTAGCATACTTGTATAAGTGTCTTTGTCGGGTATCCATGTGCACGAAGGAGCTAGGAGGATTTGTTCCTCTCCTTCAGGTAACCTATCTTATTATCTAAATTCAATTCCATTAGTTATTTGTTTACTTAACAATAATTTTTATGTATACATTAGATATGGACATGGGAGAGGATTCGGCCCTTCCGGCCAGAGCCAATTGGGCCGATTGGTGAGGACGAGCCGGTGCTACCATATGCTAGGAAATGGACGCGGGTGTCGCACCCCGTTTCGAACCGGTCGAAACAGCACATGACGTGTGGTCGGTCGTTGTGACTCACTGGTTTTAAAAATTTATTTTTTAGAGTCGCCACCTAAATTTTAAGGAAAAATTAGGAAAAACCATTTTTTATGTAAAACTCTGTTTTTGGTCTTTGAAAATGAGATTCTGAGTAAGGGTTTTGGTTACTCGAGGGGAAGGTGTTAGGCACCCCTCAGAGCCTATCCGAAGATAGTCCTTAAACTCAATTTAGGAAAATATTTGAAAAAATATTTGTTTATCACTTGCTAAAAAATAGTTAAATAAATTTATCAAAAAGGATAAGAAACACACAAGGTATATAAACATATGCCTACAACATGCAAATATATGGTTTATTTCAAAATATACGCGTGCATGTTTCAAAATGAAGGGAAGAAAAATTGGCAAAAGCACTTTTGTTAAAATGTGTATATTAGAGAATATAAAGTATTATAGTTTTTCCAAAATATAAAGTTCAATGACATGTAAAGTTAAATATGTAAATGAAACCTTCACAAAAATATTTATAATTTTTAGAGTATGAAAAAAAAAAACCTTATTCATTATTAAACTAAGATGAAAATTTATTTAATGTGAGAATAGATTTAAATAGATGTCCATCATAAAAAAAAAATGTCAAAAACCTATTAACATATTAGTGCTTGGGTAAAATAGAGAATTGTGTATATTTCGAATGTAGGAAATAATGCTGATGTTTATTTGTTCGCAAAAATTTAGAGGTAATAGTTAAAAGTAGATAAAAATAGATGTAATAACAAAATACACATATATAGTTGAAATAAAGTGTAAATAATGATAATAATAAATTTGAAAGAAAATAAATAGATGAGAATAGTGATGAAAATATTTGGCATATGTTAATGCATACATATATGTACCTTGTGTTTTTGAGTGTTTTTTTTTTGTTAAAATCTAGAAACTTGAAATTAATGTTGAGAAAACGAGTAGAAGTAAAGTAAAACATTGGTATATTTTATTTATCAAAAATAAATCGGAATTGATGACTTAACTTCTTTTAAAGAGAACTTGAATTTTAGCTATTCGCAAAATAATATTAAAACTCTCTTTGTTTTAAAAAATGTTAAGGTTGCGACCTTTGTTCATTCTTATTAAAAAAAAGTTTTGAGGCAAACGATTAGTTTAAAGAACTAGCCAAATACAAAAATTGCTAAAACCTTTTCAAAGCCAAATCTATATCTCAAGAGCTAGTTAAGCATGTTATTTGCGAAAACGTGAGGATGTTAATTTATTTTTTTAGGAAAATTTGCAAACATTAAACAATATAAACACAATAACAAATAATAATGCTTTAAACCATTCTAATAAGAATACTTAAATTATCTTTCCAAGTATCAAAGGAAACTGAACATCGCAACAATAACGATAAATAAAAGAGAAAAGGGGCTAAGAGATACTAGACTCCTAACGGAGCTTGAGCTCCTAATATATGCGACTCCGAGGCTCTGCGGTCATCCTATAGCAATTGACCCGATATTTGGGTCGAACTGGAGTTTCAATTGAAACTCCAACTCCCAAGTTCACATGTAAAATAAAGAGGATAAGGATTAGAAAAAACAATTTAAATTCCAAATAGTTAAATGGAACATGGAGTAGAGAAAACATATCGCAGGACATAAACTTAAGTGTAATACATACAGATATCCATTCTCACGAGAGCGTGAATGTTACTTTTGTTGTGCAGCGATTAAGGCTATTGAGTGTCGAGTTTCGAACTTCAAACTAGCGATTCCAACCCGGTTCTCTTTCGAAATATCCGAGAAGAGCAAGAAAATGAGTAGAAGTCAGTCAAAAAAAAAATGCGATTTGAAGAAAGTTGTTTAAGATGTCTGAATGTGTATTTTCCCTCTGTTTTTCTCACTGCTTTCTCTTTCTTTCTCACTGGTTTCCCCCCTCTTTCTCACTGTTTTTCTCACCCTCTTCTCCTTGTTTTTTTTTTCTCCTTTCTATGGAAGCCGAGGCTCCCTTTTATAGCCGAGAATCGGGGGGGTTCCAAACGGCTCTTCATGGAAGCTCCCAAGAATTCAAAATTTGAATTCTTGGGAAGCTAATTTCAGAGAAAATATGGTGAATTGAAAGAAAGTGGTGGGCTAGACTTACCTTTTTCAGGCTGATTTGAAGGAGAGACGAGACAACTTAGAGGTGGGGTGTTTGGGTCCATCGGATTCAAGGGATAAACACCCAAATCCGATGGTCCTTCAAATTCTTTTCAATCCCCATGAAACGGCAGTGGCGGTGGGAGCTTGTTCTCGAGGTCTGACTTTTTTAGAAAAGGGTGAAGGAGAGGCTATATAGTTGATAGGGGGGCTGCGATGTGATAGAATAGGATAGGGGTGGTTGAAAACCACCGGATTTCACCATTGTCCGGTGGTCTTCGAGGAGTTGTCGGCGGGCAGAGAAGAGAGAAGGGAGGTTGACATTTATGTTGAGGTGTTTTGGTTGAAAAGGGACGAGAGGAGTGAGGGAGAAGAGTTAGATTAGGGGTGTTTGGTTGAGGTTAAGAGAGAAGGGGGGTGGGCCGGGTTTAGGCTTAGTCGGGTTGGGCTGGTGGGGGTAGTTTTAAGTAGAAGAATTGTAGGAAATTGGCCCGAATGTGATGAGCTGATTTTCCCAAATCAATTTTCGTTTAACTAATTTAACGATGCTTATCTCGTCCTAATTAATTTTCCTAAAGTGTACATATATACATATATATTCTTATACATACAGGTGCGTACACATATGTGAGGCTTTAAATACGTATAGCTATAGTCCAAAATTAAATAAACAGGCAAAATAAAGTAAATTTGCAAAAACATAATAGTATAGAGGGGATTATTTGGAGTATTTGAAATAAAGTTAATGCGCTAGCATATATTTATATGCATATATATATATATATATATATATATAAAATATAATATATAATATATACATTTTCATAGAAAAAATAGTAAAAACAATGAATTAGGACATATTATTATCATTAATTTATTTTTGAGGGTAATTTTATAGCATACAATATAAGTAATTTGATAGAAGAATAATGATTATAATATATATATGTATATATATATATTATTTTGGAAAAATTGTTATTGGCGTTAAATTTATGGAAATTAATGTTAAATAAGGAAAACGAATATTCAGGACCCACAAGCATCGGGAAATTAATTTAGGAAAAAGGAGAGCCAAAATTGGGTGTCAACAGCGAGGTGTCAGACGGGTTTCTGAGGCACACCATGATGTAGTCCCGATGAGAGATCAGCTTGATCATATGACGGAGGAGCAGGTATGTTTTCTTTATGTTATATTGTATTGAAATGTGTCGTGTGGGGCAATATTTATATATTCTTTATGTAGCAATCTTTGTTTTATTGAAATGTGTCGTGTGGGGCCATAGTTATATATTCTTTATGTAGCAATCTTTGTTTTATTAAAATGTGCCGTGTGGGGCCATATTTATATATTCTTTATGTAACAATCTTTGTTTTATTGAAATGTGCCATGTGTGGCCATATTTATATTGTATTATACTGTGTGGGATTGATTGACAGGGATAAATTTTTGAAATGGACTAGAAACAAAGGAAACTCTGTCGAAATTTTTATAAATTTAAAGAGATTGAAGATTTTAATGAAAGGAGACTTACATGAGAAGTTGTTGGTTGAATCCCATATGCTTTTCCTCTGTTTTCAGTTCCTTTATATAGTGTTTATTGATGTTCTTTGGAATTCCTTTTAACATATGTATTTATTAAATTAAATTAATCTACATTTAGTTAGTTGATGAATTATTCAAATTCTATGGTCTTTATATTATCAAAGAGGTTACTGATTTAGTAAGTCTTTGAATTTGAAAAGCCAATTTAAGTAAACGAAAAGATAAATTATTGGAATTGAAGTTAGTATAGCGATTCATGATGTATTTATTTAAAGCAATTAATTCTCTGTAATATAAACACTTTGAATACATGTATGAGCATTATGAGCATTAAAGCATTATGTGCAAGGCTTATCTATTTAATGGTAAAATATTTTTTGGTAGTTAATGCAAGCAGTTTGTATTTCTTGGTGGTTTGTTAGGATTGAGAATGTTAAAAGAATGTAAATCTTTTGTGAAGTAAGCTGCTTGCTAGTCTGCTTTGTATTCATATATCATTAAATGCCTAGTTTAGTTTTAATATTAATTTTAGATAAGTTTCATCTAATTTCTTATCTTTTCCTCTACTGTTAGCTCGTAATGCATAACTTTGTTGTCTTTTTAAATACATGTTAGCGCATAATGCTTAAATTTTTGACTCTTTCTTTTACATTTCATTGTGATTCTGTTGTAGTTTGTATGTATACCCTATGACGATATCCTCGACACTTTGCCTCCCTGTTGTAAGGTTGGTAGACAGATATGGCGGACACGGTCAGAGATGTTATGTTTAGATATTATAGAGTGTCACCCAGCAGACCGTGTGATGCGACAGTTTGGTCTTCCGCAGCACGTTCCATTGTTTCCTAGTTGGGATCCGTACCATTATAAGCATGACAACAGAAGTCGGCTTGACCAAAATTTCCTAGCTTTAGTAGATAGTAGTATTGAACATTGGAATAACCGGTTGCCTATGGTTGAAGAGACACATGCCAATGCAGACTTGGCTACATATCTGGAGTGTTCCAGAGGCATGGACGGTTACTATTGTGCAACCCTACTCGTAGAGTTTCTAGCTATGTGTCGATGGCGCCTTCACACTTGGCGATGACCAGAGGTCTCCAACAATTGCATAATGAGGCGGTAAAATGGATGTTGGACCCGGTACACCATGCCTGTGGTACTTATATTACTCAGTTTATTGTGAGTATTTTTGAGCAGGCTGATACGGACTTTGAGGGGCCCATTTTTCCTGATGTTGAGTATGTACAGCCACCTATGGGTTGTGGACTAGGAGGGGGAGGAGGACATGGACGTGGATGTAGAGGCGATTTACCGGTGCGAAGGGGTGGACGAGGACGTAGTCGTCTTCCTGTGCCAGTACTTCCACCTGTTGAGCCAGAGCATCGGATAGATCCAGTTACAGAGCTAGAGCACCACCCAGTAGCAGAGTTTGAGCATATTCCAGATGTAGATACAACTCAGATACCGTCGTTTGATCCATCACCGCCGACGCCAACTTGTTCATCCATGCCGGAGACGCATCATTTCTCCACATATATTCCAGCAGCATGGGTTGATGAAGAGGTCCACCAGTCATACGGCAACATGCATTGTCAAGATCTGAATACTCCTTTACGTTTAAGTTTTGGCTCGGCAGAGTATGGAGATATGTCGGTTAGTCTTATTTAGTTTTATTTTTTATTTTTGTTTCACTAGTTTTTATTCCTTATAGTTTATTATTATATCAGTCTCAGGAGCTATTTGGCACGTCTTCGTCCATACCAATTGGGTCCCCTGAGGCGGCTTCCCAGTTTCCGCCAAGCGCAGAGGCTGAAGAGACGAGAGGGCAGGTAAATATTAACTATATATAGTGGTCATATTTGTGGAGATGTTTATTACATTTAGGTACTTATTTTATTATTCTTTAGATACTCCATTCGAGTCTTTGTTCCATCCGAGTTAGCAGCGCCTTGTGGATCTCAGCCGGTCACTGATCACCCCATTGACACGCAGGTCAATAATTACAACACTGAAGGTAAAATTACTTATCGTATTTATAATCGGTTAACATTTGTGCTTCATGTATTTTTTTTAGATTCCTGAGTCAACACCTTCTGTTATTCTGGATGCATCTTATGCACCAATTGGCGTTACGGAGGAGACACAGGTTATTATTACAACATCTCATGTACTAATTACTATTAGCAAATTATTTATTATAATTAACTTAAAATTATGTACTAATGTGTATTTATTTTTTGTAGGATCCTCCATGTAAGAACAATTGTAAAAAGAAGCGTACGTTGAATGTACAATGTGTTGATCCGGTTGCTGCTATTACGAGGAAGCACCACGATGATTGAGACGATGTTGTTCGTGGGGGACTTAGTCCACGTACGTCGATACGACATAGGAGGTGTGGCACATAGTTATGTTATTCGTTTAACTTCTAAACTAATTGTTAATTTTAAAATACTTTGTAAATATACTATCTTTGTAAATATATTTTTGTAATGCACTAGCCTTTTAAATTTATTTTTGTAAATAGGAATGGTATGAAATTGCAGTTCAATTACAGTTCAATTAGGAACGGTATGAAATATACCAAAGAGGAAATTGCAGTTCAATTAGGAACGGTATGAAATATACCAAAGAGGAAATTGCAGTTCAATTACACTTTGTCGTTAAACTACGTAATACAATTACATGTAAAGGAATTCATAATAAAACATACAATTGAAATCATATCCTAGAAGTACTAGCACCACCGGAGGTATTTGCTGCTCGATATGCATTAGCATTACGCTCTCTCGATGGACAATTGCGCTTATTATGCCCTGGTTGTTTGCAAGTAGAACATTTTCGAGAAAGTCTACTTTGTGAAACATCCATTTCATTGGGAATACGTGTGTTTGACATGACTTTTTCTTTGCGCAAAAATCTTTTATTTGCAATCATGGGAAATGGACTTTCTGGCCAATAATCCTTGTCACCAAGTGGATTTAACTTCCCAGAGTAGGCCTGCTCATAGCACATAACAGAGAATTCCAATGCAATATAATCCCATGCAGAATTGCCAACAAACTCAAAAACCCTAATGGCATGAGAACATGGAAAGTGATTTGTTTGCCATTTACCACACGTACATGATCTTTGCGTCTCGTTAACAATTTGTTTATTACCCCCTTTTCCATGGTGGGAGTTGAATGTCCTGACTTCAAAAATGTTATCTGCCACAAGATAATTTTGGATCGTGTGCATCGATGTCTTTTTCCTGTAATCCTCAAATTTTTTGAATGGATTAGGCATCCATTTTTGTTTGTGAACCAATAGTTGTTTTGCATACCTCGATCTCTGAACAAAACGATCCACAACGATACTGTAGGACAATTTGACCATTGCAGTCACTGGTAGACCCCTAGCAGACTTCAACATACCATTGAATGACTCGGAGCTATTCGTTGTGAGCATGCCCCATCTTCGACCGCCATCCCTATGCAATGTCCATTTTTCCAAGTTGATGTTCATCAACCACTCATATGCTGGAAAATGTGTCGCCTTTATCAACTCCATTTGTAACAAGAACTTTTTCTCATGCGTAGCAGTTGCAGCAGCCTATAATAGATTGTTCAGTCGGATGCTTTTGAACGCCCTCTGATAATTTGCCTTCAAGTGCCTTAAACAGTGGCGGTGATAGGCAAAAGGAGCTTGCCAATTACGCTCTGTAGAGACACTTCCAAGTATGCCGTGATGCCTGTCAGATATCAATGTAATACCTTGATGACCACACACAACATGTTGATGCAAATCACTCAAAAACTTGGTCCATGTATCAAGGCTCTCATTCGCTGTTATTGCAAAAGCCAACGGAAAAATGGAGCCATTACCGTCCGTACCTACCACAATCAATAACTTAATATCATACTTACCATATACATGCGTTCCATCTATTGATATCACAAGCCGACAATAACGAAAACCATCGATACATGGCTTAAACATCCAAAACACATAATTGAAAATATGTTCATGAACTCCGTCACCTCGTTCAAATCGCCATTCTTCGACGAAGCCTGAATTGAAATATTTCATAGCAGCCATGAATCTTGGCAATTCACGAAAGGAGCCCTCCCAATTACCATAGACTTGTTCAAAGGCACGCTTTCGTCCAAGATACGCCTTCCGTCAACTTATTATTTTGCGGTACTTATTAAGAACGGACATTTGGCAATCTTTGATAGGATACATGTGAATAATTTGGAGTAATAATTATAAACAAAATAAAATATAAATTTGTATAGTCAAATGAACATGGAAAAAAATAGTACCTTGGTGTCTTTTCAATATACGGCACAAGAACATTTGCAATCATGTTTATATCCAAATTGAAGTGACCTCCGCGACATTCACCCATATTACAAGTGTGTTCGCCGATGTATTTTCCGATTTTCCATAAGTTATTACTACTATCCTTAGTAGCACAAAGGTTGAATGAACAACCTTGATCTACACGCTTGCAACAAATTCTCAAGACTTCCTTTCCCGACTTAACAACAAAGAACTCCCTACCTTCTTTAATATGATAGAGCTTCACCACCCTTTGAAGATCTTTTTTTGATTTGAACAACATTTTGCTAGCAAGATAAAAATTATCGTTTAGAAAATCTACTGGTTCACGCCACACACCTGTAGGGGTAAAATTATTTTCATGCATATCCATAAACACATCTGTTCCTTCCTGAAAATGATCAAGAAATGGAATTTCATTAGAATAAAAATGAGGTTGTGGTGCCGGCCTTTGAATTGATGACTGTGGAATTGATTTTTGTTGAGGATAAGGGCTCATGAACATGGCTCTTTGATCAGAATTGGACCTCACACCATCATCACTAGATGATGATTCATAGGGGCATTCACTTCCCTTAGAATTGTTAGACTCACTATCATCACCATGTGACAATTCCCCATAATTTGGCTGATCACCATTTATAATATCGTCGGGGACAACGGGCTCATCTCGCGTGACATCATCCCTATATTACAAATAATGAAATATTTTTAATACATGCCAAAAACCTAAATAAATAAAAAATACATGTCAACCACCATAAATTAATATCAACTATATTTTAGACTCATCGATAATAGTCGGCAACACCAAAACTCAATGAGAGAGGAATATTTGAAGATGTTCCAGCATTGTCCATCCATCCAGGCTGCGATGATTGACCATAATTATAATCGTGTTCAAAAAATTCATCATTATTCGCATCACGCAGAGTTAATCCCCTAAAAATAATATAACATATGACATGAGAAATACACACGAATCATAAAAATAAATATTATTAATAATGACATGAATTAGTAGGCATTACCAGTCACTTTCATTCAAAGTTTCGTTCAAATCAGGTATTGAGGATTGTGTTGGCATATTACCCGACATGATGTATTGGGGAGCATTCATGTCGGAAAAAGTGCTATATTGAGTTAAGCGAGCGTCAACAACATTAGTTGTATTATCAAACTGCGTATAGACATCCGTCTGTTCAGGAGAGTGAGCACGACGAGTCCTATGCTCCTTCTTAATATAAATTTGAAGCATATTAACTTTATTTGACTGGCATAATCATAAGGAGCCCTCAAAAATTCAGTCAAGGACTCATTGTCCCTGATAATCCATTCTCCATAATTTACCAAACCTTGTGATGAGAAAGAGTTTGGATATTGTCCGATTATAAATAAATTATAATCATCACTTTTTATTTTCATTTTTCTCAAAATTGAATGTACAAATTCTCTGTACACAATGGAAGTTGGATACTTGACGTTGCACTTGGGGGAGATACTATAATATATTGTATTACCCTCGTGAATAATTTCACCATCCCAAAAAAGTGCAACTTTAACATGTTCAACATTCATTTTTCTAAGATAGTCAAATGATTTGAACAAGATTTGAAAAAACAAGAAATGAATTTGAGCAACTTTTGAGAAGAAGAATGAAATGGAGGACTGATGATATATAATGAAGTGTATATGTTTCTTTATATAAGAGGTTTTCGTGATTTGGCTGAAATTTTTTTTAATACATAACTCATATATTTTTGTTGTTATATTCATATGTCACATCATAATAAAGCCTGTGAAAACAGTCCGCATGCTGGACGAATATTAAATGTACATCGCATAAATTTTGTGAGTCTTATAAAATAAGATGCATAGTTCACTTAAATTGTGAGTTATTCATTTTATTTTTTAAAGACTCACCAAATATGTGAGCTTTATAACATAACGCACATATGTTGTGAGCTTTATAAAATAAATACAGATAGCTCACAAAATATGTGGATTTTGTAAAATAAAAATGGATAACTCACATACTTTGTGAGCTTTATTCTTTTTACAAAAGTTGACGCCGTTGTCAACAGCTCCGTTAAAAAAATTGGCTAAAGCTCACAAAATATGTGAGCTTAGCCTATTTTGGTATCACTTTAAATCCATGGCATATTTTGGTATTTTATATAGTTAGAGGGCATATTTTGGTCGTCCACTCACCACTTATCAAGTCCCTATGGTGTGCACCTCCCCACTTTTCACGTGGTGGTGGAGGTGGCACATTAATATAATTTTTATCTCGTTATATATATATTCGAGTATTGCATAGGTTCGTGATAAAATACAACAACAACAACAATAACATACCCAGTGTATTCCCACCACGTGGGGTCTGGGTGGTTTGTGATAAAATAAATATCATATTTTTAATATATTATAATTAATAAAAAATTATTTCGAATAAAACCTCAATAAAATAAAAATATTATTTTAACATATCTAAATTCACTATCTCCACTTAAATTATCAATATGTTATAAAACTATTATAAAGTAGTATAGATATATCATAACTAAAGAATTTTATAAATTTCAAAGACATTTTCGAAAGGTAATTAACTATATCATTTTACCAAATTCTAATTTAATTTAAATATTTCGCAACACTCTCGGTATAAGTAAAATTCTCAAGTGAACTGTCCGAAAATTGAACTATCGATGTAATAAATAACTTAGGACAGTTATAAAAAAGCTCTAAACACCGAGAACGCGCGAAAATGAGAAAAATGACTGAGTGGGTCATTACATGAATAGTAGTAACTACACATTGAAGAGATTTAAGTCATCATTGTACACGCGTCAAATTATCAATATTAAAGCAATGGTGGTGGCAACAATAAAACAAATTTGGTGAAGATTTTAGTTTTCTTAATTATATTTCTACTGATAGTTATATAAAAAGTGGAAGTTGAGGATAATTTAAGAAGAAAAGGAAGAAGTAATCGAAGATTGAGTAAAATCATAGTGTTATGCGATGATGATTATTGATCAAATATTACATTCAAGTCGAGCTTATTAAAATTTGTTATAAATATGAAAAAATGATATTTAGTATCATTTCAGCACTCTGTGGTGAAGACTAATTTGTGGTAATCTGCTCACTGAATAGCTCGCAAAACCACACAGGAGATGTAAACGACACTAGGCAAGCTCCATGTGACGAGCTTGCGGCTGAGAGGAAGATAGAGGTTGGATTCGATCCCAGATTTCCCATATGGAAGACCCACCTCCCAACCACTCAACCATGCCCTTGCGGGCACTTAGTATCATTTTTACTCCATTATTTTTCATTTCAAAATTATTGGTATAGGTTTAACTTGTATATAAAAACTTTAAGCTTTAATAAAAATGATCGTCGAACTACCATGTAGTATATATAAACTGTTGTAAATAATTATTAAGATGATTATTGTGGATGTCCATAAATTTTAGGTATAACTCCTCCTTTAAGTGTAGTAATTCCCACACCTCCACTACCTCCTCATTGATCATCCACTCCCCCACCTTCTCATGAGTTAATGTCATGTTTATGACACCTTCATGTAAAACTATAAATAGAGGTCTTGAGGAATATGTTACATACACTTGAAAGAAAGAAGAAAGTTATCTTATAATATTTTTCATCTTATCTTCTATATTGTTCTTATTGTTCTTTATCTGCTATTCTTGTTCTTTATTTTTGATCACGTTATCAGCACGAAGTCTCAAGGTATGATTAAAATCTACTTATTTTTATTTTAGTATGTTATTTTTATCATTGTACATACTTATTACTTACTATTTGATGCCCTCCCATGTATCTTGATTCTGAATTTTTTTTTATTTGATTTATGGTTGTAATAGTGAAACAATAATATTGTCTTTTTGGTTGGCAGGAAGCAACCTAGTACTTTAACATATTTAAATGATTTTGTTTGCTAAGAGAATCCATATATAGGATATTTTATTAATTAAGCTTGTTTTTAACCTTGTGTAAAGATTATAAGTTTTCTTCACTGTATTTCACTATTTTTCACTGCAGTCTATATATATGAACTTTTAGTTTACAAGTTAGCAATAACTAGTTTTTACAAAATTTTTATTAATAACTGATCTTATCATTCTGGTTGTATTTTCACAAAAGTAATTTTTATTTTTCTCTTTCACTAAAAGAACCTTGTTTTACATTGGTTGATATTTTTGTAATAAAACCTTTGTTACTGTTTTTCCTTATCTAACTTAATATTTTTTTATATAGTTTTCATCATGTCGAATTTGTCAAAACTTGAATTTGTGGCACTTGATATCTCCGAAAAAAAATACTTGTCATGGGTTCTCGACGCTGAAATCCACCTAGCTGCTAAAGGTCTTGATGCTACCATTACTCAGGATAATGCAGTGTCGAGTCAGGACAAGGCCAAAGCTATGATTTTCCTTCGTCATCATCTGGATGAAGGATTGAAGGTTGAATACATGACAGTGAAAGATCCACTTGAACTGTGGACTGATTTAAAGGGAAGGTATGACTACCTAAAGGCCACGATATTTCCAAGATCTCGTTATGAGTGGATGCACTTACGGTTTCAAGATTTTAAAACCGTAGTTGAATATAATTCTGTTGTATTCAGAATTGCTTCCCAATTGAAATTATGTGGGGAAACTATTAATGATGAGGATATGATGGAAAAGACACGTACTACTTTTCATGCCTCAAATGTCATATTGCAGCAGCAATATCGTGAAAAGGGCTTTCAGAAATATTTTGAATTGATTTCATGCCTTCTGGTGGCTGAGCAACATAATGCCCTTTTAATGAAAAATCATGAATCTCGTCCCACTGGAGCAACTCCATTACCGGAAGCAAATGAGGTAGAAGCGCATGGCCAGCCTGAAAGGAGGCAAAATCGGGGTCAAAATAATGTGCGTGGACGTGGCAATGATAGAGGACGATATAATAATCGTCGTGGTGGTGGTACCTATAAAAGGGAGAACCAAATGAGTTCTCAAAATAATCCTTCAAGAGGTGTCTGTCATCGTTGTGGAATGAAAGGTCATTGGAAGAATGAATGCCGGGCACATGAGCATTTTGCTAGGCTTTATCAAAATTCTTTCAAACGAAAAGAAAATAAGGGTGGTGCCCCTTCTAATGCCCGAATAGAGTCACACTTGACTTTTGAAAATGATGTTGAGGCAGGACCTTCACAAAAATATGATGATGATGCCGAGGCAAATTTGGCTTTGAAAGATGATGATTTTGATGGTCTTGATGATATTACCCATTTGGAAGATGAAGATTTTTTTGGAGATCAAAACTGAAGTTTTATCAATTTATTGGAGAAATAAATTGTGTTGTTTTATTTATGTGTTGTTTTTATTTTTTAGAAAAAAAAATATTTAAGTTTTCTTGCAAGGGTTATTAAATTTCACATTTCTTATGATGTATTTTTCTTTTATGAAGATAAATAAAATTTCTCCAATCTTCAATTAGATCCAAGATGAATAATGGAGATATGTGTCTTCTTGATAGTGCTACAACTCACACTATATTAAGAGAAACAAAATATTTCTCTAATTTGATTATGAAAAGGGCCTATGTTAGTACAATATCCGGTAGTACAAAATTAATTGAGGGCTCTGGAAGAGCAACCTTATTACTACCTGGGGGAACAATAGTGGCCATTGATAATGCATTATATTGTAGTAAGTCTCAAAGAAACTTGTTAAGTTTCAAAGTTATTCGGCAAAATGGCTATCATATTGAGACTGCAAACGAAGGAAAGGTTGAATACCTTTATATTACTACAATAAAATCAGGAAAAAAGTTTGTACATGAAAAATTACCCGCACTTTCTACTGGGTTATACCATACAAGAATTGGTATGGTTGAATCACATGTCGTAGTAAATAAAAGGTTTACAGGTTCTAATAATTTTATCATTTGGCATGACCGGTTGGGTCATCCCGGTTTTAATATGATGCGCAAAATTATTGAGAATTCGCATGGGCATAATTTAAAGAATCAAAATATTCTTCAATCAAAAGAATTCTCTTGTGCTGCTTGTTCTCAGGGAAAGTTGGTTATTAAACCATCAGCAACTAAGGTTGGGGTTGAATCCCCTGTATTTCTAGAACGTATACAGGGTGATATATGTGGACCAATTCATCCTTCATGTGGACCTTTTAAATATTATATGGCCTTGATAGATGCATCTACAAGATGGTCACATGTGTGCTTATTATCAACTCGTAATATGGCTTTTGCGAGATTGTTGGCTCAAATAATAAGATTCAAAGCACAATTTCCAGATTATGCAATAAAGACTATCCGTCTTGATAATGCTGGTGAGTTTACATCTCAGTCCTTTAATGATTATTGTATGTCTACTGGGATAAAAGTTGAACATCTGGTTGCTCATGTTCATACTCAAAATGGTCTAGCAGAATCATTGATTAAACGCCTTCAATTGATAGCTAGACCAATGTTAATGAGGACAAAACTTCCTATTTCAATATGGGGGCATGCTATTTTGCATGCAGCAGCACTTGTGCGCATAAGGCCAACCAGTTATCATGAATTCTCCCCATTACAATTGGCTTTTGGTCAGGAGCCAAATATTTCTCATCTTAGAATTTTTGGGTGTGCGGTATATGTTCCAATTGCTCCACCACAACGCACAAAGATGGGTCCCCAAAGAAGGCTGGGAATATATGTTGGGTATGAGTCTCCATCTATTATAAAATATTTGGAACCTATGACTGGAGATTTATTTACGGCAAAGTTTGTTGATTGTCATTTTGATGAATCAGTATACCCAACATTAGGGGGAGAACATAAGCAGTTGGATAAGAAGATAGATTGGAATCCATTATCACTATCTCATTTAGATCCTCGAACAAATCTATGTGAGCAAGAAGTTTAAAAGATGATTTATTTGCAAAATGTTGCAAATCAACTGCCAGATGCATTTACTAACCTCCCAAGGGTTACTAAATCTTATATTCCAGCTGCAAATGCTCCAGTTCGAGTTGATGTCCCGGTAGGACAAAGTGTTAATGCAAATGAATCTAGGCCACGTTTGAAACGTGGTAGACCAATTGGTTCCAAGGATAAAAATCCTCGAAAAAGAAAAGGAATAAATGATCAAAATGATCATGATATGGTGGCAATTGCTCAAAAAGAGCCTCAAGACATAACAAATGATAAGACCACCAAGGAGGTTCAAATACCTGAAAATAATGAGAATGAAGAAATCTCAATAAGTTATGTCTCGACAAGAAAAAGGTGGAACCGAAATAATATTGTGGTTGACAATATTTTTGCTTACAATGTTGCTACTGAAATAATGCAACAAGATGAGGATTTGGAACCAAAATCTGTCAATGAATGTAGACAGAGAAATGATTGGTTAAAATGGAAGGATGCAATTCAAGCGGAATTGACTCCACTTGAAAAACGTGAAGTTTTCGGACCAATAGTTCGAACACCTGAAGGTGTCAAGCCAATGGGGTACAAATGGGTTTTTGTGCAAAAACGAAATGAAAAAGGTGAAGTCGTAAGATATAAAGCACGACTTGTGGCACAAGGTTTTTCGCAAAGACCTGGCATTGACTATGCGGAGACATATTCTCCTGTGGTGGATGGAATTACCTTTAGGTATGTAATAAATCTGGCAGTTCATGAAAAGCTTGATATGCGCCTAATGGATGTTGTCACAGCCTATTTATATGGCTCATTAGATAACGAAATTTTTATGAAAATCCAAGAAGCATTCAAAGTGCCTGAAGCATATAAAAGTTCACAAGAAACTTGTTCAATAAAGCTTCAGAAATCCTTATACGGATTGAAACAATCAGGGCGGATGTGGTACAATCGTCTTAGCGAATATTTGCTAAAGGAAGGGTACAAAAATGACCCTATTTGCCCTTGTGTTTTTATAAGAAGGTCTGGATCTGAATTTGCTATAATAGTTATGTATGTTGATGACTTGAATATCATTGGCACTCCTAAAGAGCTTTCAAAAACTATTGAGTGTTTGAAGAAAGAATTTGAAATGAAAGATCTGGGAAAGACTAAATTTTGTCTTGGCCTACAGATTGAGCATTTGACGAAAGGAATTTTTGTCCATCAATCAACATATACTTAAAAGGTTTTAAAATAATTTTTCATGGATAAATCACATCCGTTGAGTACCCCAATAGTTGTGAGATCGCTTGAAATAAATAAAGATCCATTTTGACCTCAAGAAAATGATGAAGAGCTTCTTGGTGATGAAACTCCATATCTTAGTGCAATCGGGGCACTAATGTATCTTGCCAATAATACTAGACCAGATATTTGTTTTGCGGTAAGTTTATTGGCAAGATTCAGCTCTTCCCCAACAAAAAGACATTGGAATGGTGTCAAGCATATATTCAGATATCTTAGGGGAACCGTTGACTTGGGATTATTTTATTCTAATGAATCCAAGTCAGAAATGATTGGCTATGCAGATGCAGGATACTTGTCTGATCCACATAAGGCTCGATCTCAGACGGGCTATTTGTTTACATATGGAGGTACAGCTATATCATGGCGTTCAATGAAGCAAACATTAGCTGCAACTTCTTCAAATCATGCAGAAATTATTGCCATTCATGAAGCAAGTCGGGAGTGTGTTTGGTTGAGATCAATGACTCAACATATTTAGGAAATGTGTGGATTTTCTTTAAATAAGGATATTCCAACTATATTGTATGAAGACAATGCTACATGTATAGCTCAGTTGAAGGGAGGTTACATTAAAGGAGACAGAACAAAACACATTTCACCAAAATTCTTTTTCACTCATGATCTTGAGAAGAAAGATGAAATAGATGTTCAACAAATTCGTTCGGTCGATAATTTGGCGGATCTGTTCACTAAAGCATTACCAACCTCAACATTTGAGAAGCTGGTATTCAAGATTGGGATGCGTCGTCTTCGAGAAATGAAATGATGTTTAAATCAGGGGGAGTAAAGTACGCACTGCACTCTTTTTCCCTTAGCCTAGGTTTTGTCCCAATGGGTTTTCCTGGCAAGGTTTTTAACGAGGCATCTATCAATGGACATCCAAGGGGGAGTGTTGTAAATAATTATTAAGATGATTGTTGTGGATGTCCATAACTTTTAGGTATAACTCCTCCTTTAAGTGTAGTAATTCCCACACCTCCACTACCTCCTCATTGATCATCCACTCCCCCACCTTCTCATGAGTTAATGTCATGTTTATGACACCTCTTGAAGTTCCTTCATGTAATACTATAAATAGAGGTCTTGAGGAAGATGTTACATACACTTGAAAGAAAGAAGAAAGTTATCTTATAATATTGTTCATCTTATCTTCTATATTGTTCTTATTGTTCTTTACTTGCTATTCTTGTTCTTTATTTTTGATCATAAACTCTTTTCTGGGAAATTGTTTTGCTGTTAATTAGTGCCACCTGGAAAAAAAAACTTAATTTTGATCATTTTACTTAAGTAAAAAGTGTAGTAGTAGTTTTTCTCTATTTTGTTTTGTCTGAAAAGAATTTATAGTGAGAATAAATGAGTAGTAAGTGAAAATAGAAAACAACTTTTAAAAAAATATTTTCTCCGTTCATCTTTACTTGTTTATGTTTGACTTGACATATCCTTCAAAAAAATGGTAATTTTATTATATCACCTATATTAATTATTTCCTAAGTTATTTAGATGTTGAGGAATGAATAACATTTAATAATAAGAATAAATAAATACAAAATGATAAATTATCTCTTCATTTGTCAAATTAGACAAGTAAAATTAGACAACTACTTTTAATATACCGAATAAGTAAATATTAATGGAGGAAGTATGTTTTCGTTTAACGAAACACTCCTACAGATGGGTATGATACCTTCCTTAGAGTAATAAATTTGTTTATGTTTTTGTGAAAAAAATTCCGCTTTTTCATTAACTTTGTTTAAAGATTTTCCCCAAATATAGTTACTATAATAGTTATTCCCTCCACCCCATTTTATGTGACCTACTTTAATTGGGCATGAAGTTTAAGAAATAAAGGAAGACTTGGTGATGTTTACCAAATTGCCCTTTATTTAAAATGTACTACTACTATCTTTAATTAAGTGAGACTTCATAAGTGGGACCAATAAGGGTAAAAGAGTAATTGTACTTTTAAAAAGTTACCAAATAAGGAAATGTGACATTCTTTTTTAGATGGACTAAAAAAAAAATAGGCCACATAAAATAGGACGAAGAGAGTATTAGTTACTCTCTCCCTTTACATTTAGGGTGGTGCTAAAGGGCACAACCACTTTTAGCACAATTTGGCACAACCGCCGTAAAAAGTCCACAATACCATAAAGTAAATTTTGCTCCAAACTTTTTATTTTCCCTCCAAACCATTACCCCCAATCCCATCCTATTGGGATTGCGGAAAAATACTTTTGAAATAATTTATGTTTGGTAAATTCATTTAAAAAAAGTTTTAATAAACAGATTGTGTTTGGATAATCTTTTTCAAGAAGTACTTTTGAGAGACAAATGACGAAAAAGGACATGTATCAATAGACTTTTACATAGCTGTTATTTGTTACCTTTTTTTTTTTGGACACATTTTTATTGTGTCAAAATTTACTAAAAATAAGCAAACACCATATTCATATATGTACACTACATGCCCATGGTAACAAATATGTTACTTTTCATTAATTATTTATTTAAAAAGATTAAATATTTGAGAAAAAATATTGACAAGTGCTGCAAAAATACCATTTGATCTTGCAACATGATTCGTCTGTCATTTATTGTCGTTAATAATAATAAAAAAGAGTTATATATTCTTCGATCATCATCATCAATGATATTTTTGATTTTATTTAAAGAAAATGAGTGAAGAATAAAATAATAACATATAAATCATAGAATGAAATAAAGAATTATGATGTAAATATGAAATAAGTGATTTGATATATATATATATATATATATATATATATATATATATATACACATGTGTGTGTGTGTGTGTTGCGTGCGTGCATGTGCGTGTGTTTTGTGTGTGTGTATGTGTGTATATATAGCTGATAGGGATATTTTTGTCATTAAAAAAATAATTTTTTCTGTTTCTGCTTTTTTTGAAAAGCAAAAAATTTCTGCTTCTTTTTAAAAGTACTTTTCCAAGTTTACCAAAAACCCTTCCTTTCAAAATAATATTTTTTTTGTTATAAATGTATTTATATTATAGTGAATGTCTATCAAGATATATTGAATATCTATCAAGATATAGTGAGTATCTATCAAGATATTGTAAATGTTTATCAAGATAGAGAATGTCTATCTCTTGGAGATATTAGGAGGAATTTTCCTCTATAAATAGAGGGATTTTATTCATTGTAGATCATCCTTAATCCATCCTTCATTCTTCAAAGAGAAATAAAGAAGCCTCCTCTCTTCTCTCCCTTATTATTCTTGTTCTTTTCTTTATTATTTTATAACATTTTTCTCAAAAAAAGTGCTTTTTTATTTTAGAAAAAAACAATCCTAAACAGACTACTAGTATCCCCTGACCCCTAACTCCCCACCCACCCACCCACACTCCCGACACACTTTATCTTTCATTATGACAGAAACTCTATCCAATAAACTATATCACTTTTCAACAAATTCATTTATGTTATAAATTAATATAATAAAGAATAAGAAGAATAAGGGAGAGAAGAGAGGAAACTTCTTTATTTCTCTTGAGGGATGAGGTATGGATTAAGGATGATTTACAATGAATAAAACCACTCTATTTATAGGGTAAAATTCCTCCTAACATCTCCAAGAGATAGACATTCCCTATATTGATAAACATTTACAATATCTTGATAGATACTCATTATATCTTGATAGATATTCACTATAATGTAAATACATTTATAACACTCCCCCTTGAATGTCTAATTGATAGATAATTCTCGTTAAAACCTTACTAGAAAAAATTCAGTGGAAAAAAAAATCTAGCGAAGGAAAAAGAGTACACATCTCTAATAATATGCATTTCGGCTGCCTCATTAAAAACCTTACAAGAAAAACCCAGTGGGACAACGTGTATTGTCTCCCCCTGATGAGAACATCAATTTTGAATCTTGAATCTTCACATTCCAATCTTGTGCATCATCTTCTCGAAAGTTGTAGTTGATAGAGACTTTGTGTCGAATGAATTTGTTGCACGTTGATATCACCATTCATTTGGAGCTCATGTATGTAGAAAAGCTTTGGCGAAATGTGCTTCGTTCTATCTCCTTTTATGAATCCTTCCTTGAGTTGTGCTATGCATATTGCATTATCTTCATGTAAAATCGTGGTTACTTTGTCACATTTCAAATCATATTTTTCTTGAATGAGATGTATCATTGACCTCAGCCACATACATTCTCGACTTGCTTTATGAATAGCTATCATCTTAGCATAATATGAATATCATGTATACATGGTATGACAGTAACCCTTCATGATAATAGGTAATATGTTTGTATCGAACCATTATGTTGATCATATATGAATAACATGTATATTTAAAAACTAGACAATATGTGTTAGTATAAGCACATTCATACAAGGGCTTTCAATTGCAATATGCAAGTGATCTACTTCACTATCTTTATGTAGGAGTAAAACTCTATCATGCTCATAGTTGTAGCAAGATGTATAAATGCATCAATTGCACAAGATATGACACTTCAGGATCCAATCCAATTCTACATGTTTCTTATTTAAGAAAATAATCTATTGCTTTTGAAAAGTCTTCAAGAGTTTCAATAATATTCAAATGATCAATTTATCCCTTATAAGGATTATAAATACGTTTCCCAGAAACTGTTATATGCTTCAGGTATTTTGAATCCTTTGGGGATTTCCATATCGATTTTGTCAAGTGACAATATTTAACATTAAGTAGTGACATCTTCTAGTGTCTGGACTGCAAGTCAAATAAGTTTTATGCTTACCAAAATGCATCATTTCATGTATTAAAGATATCAGCATGCTTAAATAAACGTAGAATTTAGATCCTCATAACCTTTCACAATATTGCGCCATATTGTATTAAAGATATTATCGATGATTTATTATTTTGTATCGGTTCACAATAAGACATAACATTTTGAGATCTCATTACTTCATTATTTTCAGGTACCTGAACCTCTCATAAGGTTTCATGAAAGGTTATGTCGTAGGTTTGTCAAGAGCACATTGCCTCCTTATTATGATCGTTCACTCATTTTTCTTTTTTCAAGAATTATTGTGTTTGGAATTGATTGATCTACTATGCTTCATGCATGTCGTAGACTTTGTCCTTCATGGACATTCAATAGGAGCACTTTCAGCTAAATATGAGATCAATTTTGGGTCAGCAAATGATTCTAGCATTTGAACTTGAATTATCTTTTGAATGAGGATCATATTGATGATAATTCACAATATATTTCTTAGTTGCTTATTATCTCCCCCTTATGTTAGGAAACTAACATACATCTCAATTTACTTTTGAGAATCCATCTTTGTGCATCATGGTATATCCATTAATCGTATATGACACATCAAAAAATACTAGATAGAATATTTGGTTCCTGACCTTGAACCAATTGAGAGGGAGGAATTAATCATAATTTATTGGTCTAATTCATACAAGTGTTATTGTATGTAAAATATCATATTTCAGATCAAAGTATGAAGCTTTGTTCTCATAAGCAATGGTTCAACTATTTATCGGATGCATTTAACGCTAAACCAGCATTATCAAGATAAATTTTCTTGATTACTCAATCTGGAAATTATGCTCTTAACTCAATTTATATTGAGCAAACACCTTTATGAATGTCAAACTGAAGGTTGACAATAAACGCACATGTGATCAATTTATAGATGCATCTTAATATATCACATGACAGATGAACGGACTCATATTCACCTTTTATACTTTTTAGAATTTAAAGGATCCAATCCCAACATTAGTTGGTCCAACCAACATATCATGAGAACAAGCAACATAAAGGATTCTTGAAGAATCTTTTAGTTCTTCATTACAGGTCCGATACTCAATATGCACATCTTCGAGATGTCATAATCGTTCACGCCGACTTATGAACTTATTTGTACTAGTAAACTTCAAGTTTACCATGACATGTGGTTTTTGCTTTAGTAAATTTTAGATTTATTTTTACATGAATAAATTTTTAGATGTACTACTTCGGAGTAAGTTACAAAATATTTTTTCTCAATTATTCTACCTCTTCTGGAGGTGTTACTCCTATCACATTCAACCCAGGGAATTGATATGTACTTATAACAATTGAAATTCTCATTCCCAAGGAATGGAATATAATCATGCCTTAAACCTATCAAATTTGACAAGTTAGAAACTTTCTCAAGATAGTGCTACTTCAGGAGCAAATCGAGGCATACATATAATGTAGAGAATTTTTCTCTAGAATATCTTTAATTAGAATCACTATAAGCGTGTGAAAAATTATCACTTTTGATAATGATTATAACTTTGTCCCTCCACGCTTATATTCATACATTCAATCACTTGTCTTCTTTCAGACATAAATGCATTGCTACCACATTCACTTCAGGGAATGGAACATACTCAATGGGACAAGTTTAACAACTTTTCATCAAAAAAACATTATTTTTGCATTAGCCATCATCGTATCATCAATATGGTGCATTGAGATTCAAACTCAGTGTCTTATCCATGTAAAGGCGTCTTAGGCCATAAATTGATGGGACTTAAACCCAATATTTTATCATCATGGTGCATCAGGACTCTAGCCCGATGTCTTACCCTTTTAGTGCCATGAGATTTAAATGCAAAATCGAATCATTATGGAGAACCAAAACCCAGACACACGGCAACAAGGGTTATTACCAAATCACATCATTATGAATAATTTTATATAATAAGTTTGATACCTTCAAATATATCATAAACATGAATGCAAACCACCAAATATAAACGGCATAAAGATATTGTTTACAATATTCCACAGTCAGTAAGTTTTCAAGAGTCACATGTAATTAAAATAATTCACGTTATCTTGTTTGTTTGTTAATGTGGAAACATGATTTTTAGACTTTCTCGTTATCAGATATTTCAAGTTGAAAGATTTAAAGAATTTCAAAACAGAAAAATAAGGTAAAATTTTACCTGTATTGCTTACCTCAACAGTTGCATGAATGATTATGTATACAACTTATTAAAATTATGCTGTCAGTTGCAGTTGTGCCTTTTCCCACAAAGAATTCGTGGCATGTGTTCACAAGCTCAGCTAGTTAGAATCTCGTGCTGATAACATGTTATAAACCAATATAATAAAAAATAAGAAGAATAAGGGAGAGAATAGATGAGACTTCTTTATTTTTTTTTAAGGGATGAATTAAGGATAATTTACAATGAATAAACCCCCTCTATTTATAGGGAGAAATTCCTCCTAATATTTCCAAGAGATAGACATTCCCTATCTTGATAAACATTTACAATATCTTGATAGATACTCAATATATCTTGATAGACATTCACTATAATATAAATACATTTATAACAATTTACTCTTTTATTATCTCTTTTACTCTTGCTAAAAATTATACTCCATGAAAGTAATACTAATTCTTCATTTTTACTATCTCTTTTACTTTTACTAATATTTTCTATATATACTAATAAATTTTATGTTTATTATGTGTAAACTATAAGTGATCAAATTAATTAAGTAATTATTTTATTTTAAAATATTATACGTAGATAGAGTTAATCGAACATTATCTTAAATACGATAGTAAAATATTATATAAAGTTAGAGTTAATAAAAACATTATCTTGAACATGATATTAAAATTGAGTGGTCATGTTAATTACGAAAATTTTAAAAATAAATAATAAAAATAGGAAAAGTGTAAATATATATATATATAATATTAGAAAAAAATTTCAACATATGAAATAACCTGAAACTGGTATTTGAGAACATTTTTTTAAAAAAATAATGTAAAAAATATTAAATAAATTAGAAAGAATTTTTTTAACAAAAATAAAAATGTTAGGAAAACTTTTACAACAATATGAAATGACCTTCAAGCAAATAAATGGGTATAGATTTACATAAATAATATAATATTTAAAACATTAAGATTTAAAAATCTACCTAAAATTAATTAAAGTTATAAAAATAAAATGGAATTCACCCCAAAAAAAAAATTAAAAAAATACAAAGGTGAAGAAGATGTGGATCGAACCTTCAAAAAATGTTTGAGTTCAATTGAAAAATTGAATTGTTGAATTTATATAACTCTAAGTATTATAAAATTGAATTAGGACTTGACGGGCATAATGCGTATGTGATTTTTTTGCTCGTACTCTGTCAAATTATAGTATAGTTTAAGATATCGTCCCACAGAGATTAAAAAATCTATCCTACAGATTCATATCATCGATCCTACTGTTTAAAAGAGTCGAATTTGGGTGAAAAGAGTAGAATTTGTATTTACTTGAAAACATGAAAAGATTGTTTTTAATTTTCTTTTAAATTAAAAGAGTTGGAATTTCATGAATTCACTTAATAAAAATTATAATGGAGTTTAGAATTTTTCTTTTATATTTCACATATTAAGTTGTCTCTTTCAATTAACAAACTAATATTTTTACTGTTTATTTTTTGTTTCATTATGCCTCTTTCGATTAACATAATAAAACGACCAACTAACAGTATTGAAATAAAAAATTCTTTTTCTTGAATGAGTACATCATATGAACAAAAACCTCTTTTGATTAGCCTTTGCAGAATACAATATCTTGACTAAATGATTTTCTTCTTTCGAATAAAAACTCAAAAATATCAAGATGAAGAACTTTGAGCGATTGGATATAATTATTTCAATTTATCACAAGAATATATATATAGTTATATGATTTTCTTCTTTCGAATAAAAACTCAAAAATATCAAGATGAAGAACTTTGAGCGATTGGATATAATTATTTCAATTTATCACAAGAATATATATATATATAGTTATATTTATTTCCTTTATTTAATTTTTGTTTCTTTCGATAACAAAAATCAACACAGGAATAATATAACATATAATATATAAAGGTGATAAAGTCGATTAATAAATATCTATCACTTTAATGTAAAATATGATATAGTAACACTCTCGCTCAAGAAAAATAAAAATATCATAATCTCTATTATAATAATATATCAAGCTTCATCACTAATCCCAACTAAAGGAAAATTACTCCATGGAGAAAATAGAAAATACTACGAAGAGTTAAAACTCTATTTATATTATAAAGAGAAAAGGCTTTAAAAATAAAAAAATTATGCTAAGGAAATTATCTACTACACATAGCTTTTTTCTCACTCACTTTTCTATCTTTTGCAGTGAAATTTCATCTCCTATTTATAGGAGATTCATCAAGCCAAATTCCAAGGATGTCATCCTTAGACTAGGGATGACATCCTTAGCTTCTTCAATCTTATCCTTCAAGTGCATATTTTCAAGGATGACATCCTTAGATTGGAGATGGCATCCTTGATTTCTTCTTTATATCTCTTTTCTTCTTTGTTTATTCTTCTTCTTTCCCTGCAATATTTATTAGATATTTGTACAAAAATAAAGAAAAAAATTATATATTCCTAAGTAAAATAATTATTTATATAATATAATTTATTAAAAAAAACTACTAAATTTATACTTTTCAGGACTGAATCTTTACATTACACAATTAGTCAATACAAATGTTTGACTTCAGTTGAAAAAAATTTGAATTACTTCAATTTATGTAACTCTAAGTATTACAAGAATGAATTGAGTCTCAATTTGTGGATGTAATATTTAGTCAACACAAATATTTGATTTCAATTGAAAATTTGAATTTAGACTCAATTTGCACATGTAACAATTGGTCAACTCTAATATTTGACTTTAATTGAAAAATTGAACTGCTTCAGTTTATATAACTTTAAGCATTATAAGATTGAATTGAAACTCTAATTGTAGATATGACAATTAATCAATCGTAATGTTTGATTTTATGTGAAAAAATAAATTGTTTCAATTTATGTAACTCTAAGTATTATAAAATTAAGTCGAGACTCATATCGATTAGTCAATTCTAACATTTAGCTTCAATTGAAAATTAAATTGCTTTGACTTTTTAACTCTAAATACTATATGATTGAATTGAGACTCAATTAATGGATATAACAATTAGTCAATCGTAATATTTGGCTTTAATTAAAAAATTAAATTACTTCAATTTATGTAAGGTTGAGTATTATAAGATTGAATTGAAACTCAATTTGTGGATATAACAATTAGTCAACACGAATATTTGATTTCAATTAAAAAATGAATCGAGTCTCAATTTGTGAATGTAACAATCAATCACCACAAATATTTGACTTTGATTGAAAACTTAAATTGCTTCAATTTATGTAACTCTAAGAAGTATAAGATTGAATTGAGACTCAATTTGATACAAGAAAGAAAGACGCGGAAGCTAAAAGAACAAAGGAAACAAAGAAACAAGATAAACAAAGATAAAAGGGATAGAAAGGTAGACACAAAAGTGGAATCAAAGGCAACCAATTCTATAGAAAGAAAAGACCTCCTTCAAATATCCAAGTAAGCACCTAAACCTATGAGAAAGACCTCAAGGGAATTAGATTCCCAAGCAACCCTCCTTTCTAAACTTGAAACAATCAAAAGATTCAACAAGCTCTCAAACTCTCAAAAGAGTATTTAATATTCAACATTCATCAAGATAATCTACCTCTAAAATGAGCTATGCTCCACTATTTATAGACTAGACTACTAATTACAAAAATACCCTTAATGAATTAAGGGTCTTCTTAGTCAAGAGGCTTGCATTTAAATAATAGCCACTTTGAGTACATAGCCTCTTTTCCTTTCTTTGAGTAGTCTTCCTCTTGGAGCCTTGTAATTCCATTTTACCACGTTCCTAAGCTTCAATCCTTTGTTCCAAAAAACTCCTTTCAAGCCTCCAAAGTATTGACTCAATTCAAAGTTTTTGAACTTTTTATCTTGGCTTGGCGTACATGCATCATTCTCCCTTTCTTGAAAAGGATTTGTCCTCAAATCCAAACCTAGCAAAAACCATAGGGAAAACAAGCAACAACAAGATCCTCATGGCAGAAGGGTTAGGATTAGCAACATCAAACTTATCACCAAGCCAAGGATGAACACACTTAGCATATAGCCAAGCATCAAAATGAGCAATCAAGGGCTCGCAACCCCATAAAATAAATGCTACTTGGCCATTCAAAAGACTTTGACAAAGGGAAAAACCATAAGAACCATGGCAATTAGTCAACCACACATAAAAACCCACATTGGTTCTATGTTTCACCAAGCACAAAAACCCTTTTAAGTCAAAAGTCACATGATAATTTCCAAAGCTAAGTGCAAGGTCTTGAACAAGATCATTCCAAATTAAGAGTTCACTCAATACACTAGCTATCTCCAAGAATGGGATTACTCCCAAATCATCATCGGGGTCAAATACAAAGGTATCTCCCACACAAGTTAACAAACATATTGCATTTAAGCTCATAATATAATTAAGTAGTAACACCAAGCATTTATCACATGAAGGAAAAGAAATGTTGCTACTATGTGTACCACACAAAGATGTACCCTTTTGACCAAACACCAAGTTTGGGGTATAAAACCCACCATATTTCAAATGGTCACCGGGGTCAAATGGGAGAAGTATCCATGAACATGAGTCAAAGTAATGCTCATTCTCCCTAAAGATGCCTCGATCACAAAAATACATACTCTCTACACAACCATTGACAATATCATAAGCAAATAGAGAGTAAAGAAAGGTGTCACGCAAAATGATTTCCTCTAAGGTGTCCTCAAGAACATGTTCACTATTATGTGCAAGAACATTATCAAGAGTATGCTCAAGAATTGGAACACTCAAAGAAGAAGAAATAGTTGGGACACAAAGAGCACCTTCCATTTCTTCACATTCCATTCCCATAAGAGTACTCTCATCTTTCAAGAAAAGATTTCCATCTTTAGGAGGAATATTGTCACACCATAGTGGGTTGTTATATAGAATATAGCCCTCAAGAAGAGCTACATCATTAACATGATCTACACCACTAGGTAGCAGACTAGGAGTGATTTCATCCTCTTCAAACAAGACATTATACTTAAAGAGAGAAGGGTCAATCCAATAAGAAGGATTAGAACATGTAAGTTCGCTCTCAAAAAGACAATTATCAAGTTTCAAAAAAGTTTCAAAAGCATGATCATTAAGAGGCAGGCTCAAAAGGTCACTCCTATTTGATTGACCAACGATATCAACATCATCACTAACTTGAGGTTCATTAATCATATCACAAACACCCTCAAGTAGTGGACTAGACGCAAAAGCTAGTTGATCAATATCAATATCACTTGATAATGAACTATCATTCAAAACACATGTATCAACACTAGGTGGACACAAATTGATCTTACTAGAAGAATCAATTAGGTCATCAATAGGATCAACTAGTGTATCCACATTCTCAACAAACACATTATCAAAACATGGCAAAGAATCACATGACAATGTACTATCATTCAAGTCACAAGTGTCAACACTAGGTGGACACAAATCGATCTCACAAGAAGAATCAATTCGGTCATCAATAGGATCAACTAGTGTATGAACACTCTCAACATAGACATTATCACTATGTGGCAAAGAATTATTAAGTTCACATAAAGACAAGCTATCACTCACACTTTGTTCATTTGAAAATTCGAAAGTGTCAAGTTTAGCTATTTTACCTTGAAGCCCACAAGAAAGGTCTTCTTTACCTTGGGATGAGAATCCCCTCAATGCATTGGTACACTCTTCAAGTCCTTGATGAGGATTAGGGAAAGTTAGTGGAAAGATAAGTTGCAATCGATTAATTCGAGTACTCAACCGATCCAACCGTCCTTCCATTCTGGTAGAGAGGGTGGTGAACAAGTTTAACAATTCACCCAAAGTGGGTTCCCCGATGGGAACTTGGTTTTTCTTTTCATGACCCGCCATTGGTACCTATTGAAGTCACTCAACCAAAGCAAGAAAACACATTAGGTTAGTTTAAAAAAAAAGCTCACAATCACTCAAGAAATCACACCTTTGTTTGCCTCACAAATTGCTTCGGCCAATGATTGTATCTTGTTTAGTCCGATGAGTTGCAAGGGTCCAATCTCTACTTGAGGTCAAGAATAGATTTTTGTTGACTCGAGAAAGAAAGTTCAAAAGCTAAGGACGAGAACCAAGAAGTTTTCAAGAGAAAATAAAGAAGAAAAGCTAAAAGAAAGTAGCATGAAAAAAAAATCGGACTCAAAAACAAAGTAACAAAAGTAGAGAAGGAATTACTTGTTGTTACTTAATATGAAGGATCAAAGTAGATGATTTGATGTTTAAAACTAGTTAACAAGTGATTAAGGATGTTAATTACTTGTTAAATAGTTGAGGGATCGAAAGAGAAAGAGAACAAAAAAAGAATCACGAAATTTGGACACTTAGAAAAAAATTTAGGTCCAAAAAACTTTAGGACCCCATGAAAAAAACTAAGTGTCAAAAACCTGCATTTTCAACTCTCTGAAACTGTCCCACACGCGCTGCTGACGTGGCAATTTTTTTTTTTTTTTTTTTTTTTTTTCACAAATGGACCTACAAACACTTTGACCAACTTTGACCTCAAAATTTTTGGATCAAAGTAGACTTTTTCTACCTTCTTCTTCAAGAACAATATGAAGATGCTCAAGAACACAAGAAAAAACTTCAATCTTCAAATGCTCATAACTTCTTCGTTTTTGCTCCAAATTCAATAAAATTTTCGCCCACGTGTTCCTTTCAATGCCACGAACAAACCCCACTAATTTTTAGCTTTCAAAATCAAGCCAAAAATAAACCCAGTTTTCAAAATCCACAAAGTTTCAAAAGCTCAAAACCCTTTAATGGTATCTTCAATTCTACAACTCCGAATTGAACGAAATTTGAGATCTAGACTCACAAGACACTAGGGAATCAAGATCTAGTATCAAAAACAACAAATCAGAGCAAAAAAATTTTGGTTTTTTTTTTTTTTGACGTGTTTTTTTTTTTTTTTTTTTTGATTTTCAAGATAACAATCCCAAGATTGATTTTGTTGGAACAAAATCAAACCTTGCTTTGATACCAAATGATATAAGAAAGAAAGACGCGGAAGCTAAAAGAACAAAGGAAACAAAGAAACAAGATAAACAAAGATAAAAGGGATAGAAAGGTAGACACAAAAGTGGAATCAAAGGCAACCAATTCTATAGAAAGAAAAGACCTCTTTCAAATATCCAAGTAAACACCTAAACCTATGAGAAAGACCTCAAGGGAATTAGATTCCCAAGCAACCCTCCTTTCTAAACTTGAAACAATCAAAAGCTTCAACAAGCTCTCAAACTCTCAAAAGAGTATTTAATATTCAACATTCATCAAGATAATCTACCTCTAAAATGAGTTATACTCCACTATTTATAGACTAGACTACTAATTACAAAAATACCCTTAATGAATTGAGGGTCTTCTTAGTCAAGAGGCTTGCATTTAAATAATAGCCACTTTGAGTACATAGCCTCTTTTCCTTTCTTTGAGTAGTCTTCCTCTTGGAGCCTTGTACTTCCATTTTAGCACGTTCCTAAGCTTCAATCCCTTGTTCCAAAAAACTCCTTTCAAGCCTCCAAAGTATTGACTCAATTCAAAGTTTTTGAACTTTTTATCTTCGCTTGGTGTACATGCATCACAATTCGTGGAAGTAATAATTGGTCAATTGTAATATTTGACTTACATTGAAAAATTAAATTTCGTCAATTTGTGTAACTTTTGGTATTATAAGATTTAATTGAGACATATTTTGTGAATGTAACAATTAGTCAATATAAGTATTTGACTTCAATTGAAAATTGAATTGAGAATCAATTTGTGGATGTGACAATTAGTCAATTCTAATGTTTGGATTGAATTGAAAAAATGAATTGCTTCAATTTATACAATTCTAAGTAGTATAAGATTGAATTGCTAAGTAGTATAGGATTAAATCGAGACTCGAGTTATGGATATAACAAATAGCCAATCCTAATGTTTAATTTAATTAAAAAATTAAATTGTTTCAATTTATGTAACTTTAAGTAATATAAGATTGAATTTGATCCAATTTGTGGATATAACAAATTAGACAATTCTAATATTTGAATTTAATTGAAAATTAAATTGCTTCAATTTATATAATTTTAAGTATTATAAGATTGAGTTTAGACTCAATTTGTGCATGTAAGATGTAACAAATCAATAAGGGGTCGTTTTGTAGAGTGTATAAGAATAGTGCAAAATATAGTGTATTAGTAATGCTTGTGTTAGTTATGATTGCATTAGTTATGCTTGTTTTTTTCTTATGCAGTGTTTGGTTTGGTGTATTAAAAATAACATGAATTACATAATTTCTAAAAATAAATATTTTTTTACAAAAATACCCTCCATAAATATGATGGAGAGGATGTAGAAAAGATTTTGAGGGACAATTGTGACTTTAACCATACTAATGCATGCATTAGAATCCATTGCATTACTAATACCAAGGTTTTTCATGTATTAGTAATACACTCCTTAATACACAATAGAGTGTATAACTAATGCAAGCATTAGTAATACATAGGATGAAAAAGTGTACCAAACAAAGTATTAGTAATACACAAAGTTAATGCATGCATTATATTTTTTAATACACTCTACCAAACGACCCCTAAATGTATTTGACTTCAATTGAAAAACTGAGTTAGTTCAATTTACGACTTTATCTATATGATTGAATTGAGATTCAATTTGTGGAATTAACACTTAGTCAATATTAATGTTTGATTTTAATTGAAAAATTAAATTGCTTCCATTATATAACCTAAGTACCTAATTATTGTAAGATTGAATTGAAACTCAATTTAGTGCTATAACAATTAGTCAACCCTAATGTTTGACATTAGTTGAAAATTAAATTGTTCAACTTATATAACTCTAAGTAGTATAAAATTGAATTGAGACTCAATTTATACATTAAACAATTACTCAATCTTAATATTTGACTTTAATTAAAAAATTGAATTGCTTCAATTTAAATAGCTCTAAATATTATAAGATTGAATTGACTCAATTTATTGATGTAAAAAAAAAAAAGAAGTCAATTCTAATGTTTGGTTTTAATTGAAAATTAAATTTGCTTCCTTTATGTTACTCTAAGTTTCATAAAATTGAATTGAGACTCAATTTGTACATTAAACAATTAATCAATAAACATTTTTAACTTCAATTGAAAAATTAAATTGATTAGTAGTATGAGATTGAGTTGAGAGTTAATTTATGATGTAACAATTAGTCAATCCTAATATTTGATTTTAATTGAAAAATTGAATTGCTTCAATTTATATAACATTTAGTATTATAAAATTGAAATTGAGAATTTAAGCAATTAATGGTTGTAGCAATTAATCAATCCTAATTTTTTAATTTTCTTAATAAAACTCTACTAAAATTGTATTTATGTTTAAATCATATTTCATGTTTTTTTTATAAAATATATTCAAATTCTAAATATTTATTGTTGACGCACAATTTTGGCTCTCTAAAATTTAAGCATTTATATCGAATAATATGAAAATAAATCTTTCAAAATTTACTTTTCAAGTATTTTAGTAATTTGCAATATTTACAAATTTGAATATTTAAAAAGTACGTATAAATATTTGTTACATGTTTTATCACTTTTTGAAATTATTTTAAGCTAAATAAAATATTTAAAGGAGTAAACTGATTTTGGTTAATTTAAATTCTCATTTTTACGAATAATATCTTTTACAATTATTCAAATTAGGAAGCTTAATTAATTAATTAATTAGTAAATTATCTTATTTTAATTTAGAATGACCAATTTTATAAATAAGTGTAATTTTGCAAAGTAATTATTTTCAACTTAATTAATAGTGGCCATTTTGTATAAAATTTAGCTATAATTTAAATTTAAAAATAGGACAATTTTGAGCAAGAAAATTGACAATCCTAATCCCCAAAATTAATCAATCCATGAGAGTCACATAGACCACACATAGATTGTGCTATTTACCTTCAATCTTGACCATCAATTTGATCCAAGGGCATATATTTTTTTTTTCCTTATATATATCTTTTTTTTTATTTAAAAAAAAAATCCGAATTAATTTGAAACCGTTCGATTAAACAATCGTCGGATCACAAATGATCAACAATTCCCACATCCAAAATGATCAACAATTCCCACATCCAAAACGCGTTTTCTTTCTCCTTTCCCGCCCTAGAACCCTTCTTCCTCCTTTCCTATCCTCTCCTTCACCCAAATCGGAAAACGCCACTCTTTCTCTCTTCTTTCTGCCATGACTAAGGTATTTCCAGCGCTAACAGACTCCAAATTCGTGATTTTGGATTTGAGAAACGCCTTCTATTCGCAAAACACACACAAACGCCTTCTATTCGTCAAAAAACTCAAAGCCGAATTTCAAGTCTGGAAAACGTCCAAAATCTGGGAAAAAGTGTTGAATTTTTTCAAGATTGCTTACTCAAGGTTTTAAAATTCAAATCTTCCCCTCTTTTGTCTCTGTTTTCATCTTCTTCTTTTTTTGGTTCGAATTCGGACTTTCAATTCCGGATTTCACTTATAAATAGGGGCATTTTGTCACCTCCAAAACAATAAGTTTAGACGAAGAAATCAGTCCACATTTAAGAAAAATCGATTCAAAGAAACACACTTGTTCTTGATAAAAGTTCTCTGATTTTTTCTTTTCTTTTATTTGGTTTTCTGTTTTTCCGATTGAATCGGAGTTTGAGTTCAAGAAGTCGAGTTCGTGGCCGGAAGCTTGACGTCGGAACCCTCGTTTGCTGCCCCATACAAGGTAAAAAAGCCTTCCTCACTATAATACCATTCTCTCTTCTTTTTTTTTCTATGAATTTGTGTGTATCGCTTATATCCCGTTTCTAGTATCTTTTAATCTTGCTTCTTGTGACTCTGGAAATTGAATTTACGAAAATGATTGTCTTGACTTTCTTTGTTTCAATACATGGTTGTTCCGCCTTCTAATTTGTGATATATGTAAAGTGCGTAATAGTTCTTGTTATATTCATAGCATTGGAAATGTCAATATGAGTCACAAATCTTATTTATAGGGATAATGTTGTAAAAAAAAATTGTCAAGTTATTCAATTTTTTTGTGGAACAGTAAACTAACTAAAGTCATGGTTATGTTCTAATGTTTTGACACCTCAAACTCAATAGGAAGTGACTTGATGAAAGATTCTGGGTCAGTTTAAGAAAGTTGTTAGTTTGTCCTTAATCATAAGCTTTGGATTAATTTTTGTGAAACCTATGTATGTATTCTTTCCTTTCAAATGAACTTGCTGACCATGATTTGAGGATCAAACCTTGGCAAAAACTTATTTTTTTCTTTTTCACATTTATGAAGTCTCTTCTAGTTCTTTAAGGGTCAAGAAATCTGGTTTGTCTTTGGTCTAAAGCTGCTAGAAAATGCTATCTGAAAGAGGATGTGCTCCTCATCTCTGTTCTATAAATGTTTGGCTATGTTGTCCTTAAGTTCAAGTTTTAAAACAAAAGTTTCCAGTGTTCAAAATAGGTCCTTCATTGTGTGATTCCGGGTCAAAGATAAGTTAGCCAATTTCCTTCTAGTCGTTGGACATGCATCATTACGTTCAGCAAACTGTTTCTGAATCCGAAATCTTTCGTATGTTTGTCTAGATGCAGTTACAACAGGATCATACATCTATCTCAAAGACAAAGGACATTTAACTCATCCGGTGGTAGAGAGCTCCTCAGAACGTCCACTTCAGCATCATCAAGTCGGCATCTCAAACGAGAGTTCGCTTCACATTGGTTTTCCTGCTGAAGAGAGCCATTCTCTGTTTGCTCGTTTAAAAGAGCTTTTAGAGATGTGATAAAATATTAGATTGTCCATATTCATGTTATTTTTAATAACCAAATCAAACATTGCATAAAAAAAAATGCAAGTATAATTAATGCAAGCATTACTAGTACACCATATTTTGCATTACTCTTATACATTCTACCAAACGACCCCTTACTACAGAACTTTAGACCTTTGGTTTAGTGTTTGTTCAAAATATTTCTTTTGACCATTATCTAAAAGATTTATTAGTGACCGGAGACATAACAAAGGGTCATTTACTAAATAACTGTTCTAAAAGGGGAAAATCGGCAGAAAATTTCTGGTGATTAAGTGATGTATTGCAACTGTCCATTGGCTTCTTTCAACTTATCTTCTTAGTAGTTCTCTTTCTAAAATGGAAAAGTTGGCTAACATCCTTAACTTTGTTAAGGATGGGCCATAACTACATATATTTCTCTTGGATTTTGGCATTTTGCATCTTCCATTTGGTTCATAGTAAGGCAAGAAGATTAGTAGCCACCGACAATAAGATTAGCAGTCTAAGTTTTACTTGTTTATCATCTGCATCTTGGTGCATTTTTTAAGTTAACCAACCCATAGACAAAATGTTACTGTACTAATGTCGAATCCTTAAAAAATGTACTCCCTCTGTCCCAATTTATATGACACACTTTTCTTTTTAGTCAGTCCCAAAAAGAATGACAAATTTCTATATTTGATAACAATTTAACTTTAAAATACCCACTTTACCCTTAATGAAATGATTTACAACCACACAAATATCTATAACTCATTTTAGACCACAAGTTTCAAAAGTCTTCCTTTATTTCTTAAACTCCGTGTCAAGTTAAAGTACATCACATAAATTGAGACGGAGGGAGTACTACTTTTGAAAGATCCATTGCACACATGTCGGCAATATTGGATAATCCGAGCGGCATACTGCCACCTGCAGTGAACTTTTATGGTACCTACCAAGAATATGGTAAAACTCCAAGCAACCCATCATGTCCAGTGAACTTTTATGTCGCATAAGGTATAAAACCAGTGAAGCATCACATAATAATAAAACTTGCCAAATTAAAGTTCACTGCGCAGCATAATAGTTGAAGACAGAGCCGCTTACTCTCATGACTGCAACCACAGGAATCACATTTCATAAAGCATATAAGACACAAATTCCTTTTGCTAGCTTAAATTCATATAGAACTTCTAGCCCATTCATGCTTGAGACGATAAAAGATGAGTCTGACTTATCAAAACAAAGAAAAAATGTTTGAACCGCGAGTCCATCTGGTTAAAATGCAAACTCCTCGAAATATTTGAGCATGTAGCCTATAAGGGAGAGGTAAAGTGCAGTTCTCACTGACTCAAAGAAGACATTTATAAGCTAGATTTTATTTGAGATAAGGGTAAGCAAACAAGTACTAGCATGTAAGGATTTTATAATTTATGAGCGGTTCAAAGAGAAAATGAACATGATTTCCTCCAGAGGCACATAATATAGACAGTTTAGACAAACAATTGCACATGATCAATCCAAGAGCTGCATTCAAGGGCAGCAGCCTGGGCAACGAATTAACCCATTTTCATTGCAATGCCTCTATCTGAGGTAGTGGTATTGTCTACGTTCACTCTACCCTCCCCAGACCCCAACTTTGTGGAAATACACTAGGTATGTTGTTGTTGTTGCGGGCATCTCCTCGACTCCCTTCGTCCTCTTCAAGCAATTTCCGACTTCCACTGTTTAGGAGCTTGAGAAATAACAACAGGCTCCTTTTTTTTTTGTCTCACCCTCGCCAACTATATCCAGCACAGCTTCTTTATGGATTTTTCTCTATTAAAAGAGCTTTTAGTGAATTGCCTCGCTCTTCAGCTGAATCTGTAGTACTTACATAGCGATGAAGTGATTCCTTTATAACCTTCTCTGCCTCCTCTTCAGATGGATCCAAGCTGAATATTGCACATCTTTAAAAAAAAAACAAATGCATAATCGGGTTGAACAAAGAACAATGAAATTGCCGGAAACGTAATACACTACCGAAAAAGGTTACAAAATTAGACTCAAAATCAGTCCAACAAACAACAAGAAAGATTATTGTTAGCCAAAAGAAAGCAATAATCATGGCCGGAGTTTTAACCCTGGCCAGATTCAAAAAGGGAAGTGATAAGTGAAGAGAGAGGACAAAGAAAATTGGTGGCGAGTAGATCTGGTTGAGATGGCTTCTCCGACGTTTCAGCAGATCTAAGAGGAGAGAGACGACGGGAGGCTGGGGGATTGGTGGAGCTTTGCTTCATCGGATTTGTGGTTTCGCTTGAGATGGCGTGGTTTCGTGGTCTGTTTGTTGGAGATTCCGGCGTCGTGAGTTCGCCGAAAAACGAGGTGGGACAGAGAGCTGGAGGTTGAGGACTGGTGCTGTTTGGTTGTGGTTTGTATGGCGGCTGGTATGTGGGAGGAGAAGAGGAGATCATAGGGAGTTCGTTTGGTGGTGGGAGCTTCACCGGAGTTGTTGTTGGTGAGAACTTTGAAATTGAAGAAGAAGATTGATTAATTATTGACTATTTTTCTTCAATTTGCTGGATAGAGACGGTAATAGAGAGGGGTAGGGTGGTGGTTGGGTATGTGAGATATTGCCTGGGCGGGGGGGGGGCGGGGTGGGTGGGTGGTTGGGCGAGAGTAAGACTGGGCATTCTATGAGCATGGAATGATCGGATCAGAATGGATCGGTATCAGATTAGATCGGTATAAATCGGATCGAGATGGAATAGGTATCAGGTTGTATTGATTCGGAATAACTGATGTGAAATCACGATTTCATTTCATTCTGTTAATAGCCGGTATACTATTGACATGGATCGAACTGGATTTGAACGGACTGAAATGAAATAACCAGTACGGATGATTTTAATTTTTTTTAAAAATAACTTTTTATATTTTGAATAAATAAATTAATTTTTATATTTTAGTTAAAGAATAAATGTTTATATATTTGAATTTTGAAGTATATATAAAAGTATATATAACTTTGTTAAAGTTATTTTTTTAAGTTTTTCAATTTATGAGTTATATAAGTTTTTAAGTTTATATTTTTTGAAGTTTATATATTTGAAATTTATTAGTTTGTCAAACTTTTTTGTTTTTCTAAGTTTTTCAATTTATATGTTATAAGTTTGTAAGTTTAAATTATTAGTTTTTAAGTTTATAAGTTTCTAATTTAAACACTCAAACTAAACAAAAAAGAAATGCATTAAGTAAAAGTATGATAAAATTAAAAATCAATCCAATTTATTCAAAATTTCAAATTTGTATTACAATTTACAACTATTGGTAAATCGCCTAATTTACGCAGCCACTTTCTAGGGAGAGTTCTGTTTCAACTAAGCCTCGAATGTAAACTAATAGTTGTATAATCCTATAAAGTTTTGTTCTAACTCTTGTAAATTTTGAGCAATAACCTCCGGTCTTGGTAAAACTTGTTGACGATCTTCAATTTCAATGTCATCGTCACTATTACATCTAATGACTGCATCTAAGTAATCTTCTTGTAATTTAGTTAACTTTGGAACTCCTTTATTTCTTCGCTCGACGTTGATCCAATCTCTAAAAGTCACTGATACCTCCAAACATCTCCAAAAGTTACCGATACCTCCAAACTGTCTTTTGCTAATGAATATCTATGATCGTTGATTTGAAATCTTACTGCACTGAAAGCTTGCTCCGAAGCTACGGATGATCCTTGAATAGCTAGCACGTCCTTCACCATCTTGCTAAGTTTTGGATATTGATGACCACGAGCCCTCCACTAATTCAATAGCTGCGGTACGCCCTTTTGATTTGTAATAGTATCAGAACCCTATTAAAGATATTTAAAAAATTCACATTTATGAGAAGAATGAAGACCAAGTGATGGGGGACTTCAACATTATTGAATGTACAATATTTTTCATACAATTCCTTAGTACAAGTGTGAATGTTGTTTTGACAAGTTATCAAATCGGGACTTTCATGCGGTTTAATATTTAAATTTTGATAAATTTCTTTAACCAAAGCTTTTGCACCATGTTTTTTATATTCCGGGTTATAAGGAATTGCAATTAAATAAATTTTGGGGATAGGAAAAAAAATATTTTTAAAATTTTTCAACCATAGCTACAATAGCATTCTTAAAAAATCCATTATCTTTATACTCTGCAAAAAGAGATGAAATAGACCATATATGTATTAAAATTTCAGAAATAGTGGGATAATACGATCCAGAAAAAACTTTTGTAGCATCATAAAATAATTTCAAAAAACCTTTAAGTGCTTCTATTTGATCAAATCATTTTCATTGAGTTGATGACTAGGATAAACGTTATGAGAATTAAACATCATAGTAATAAGCTGTCTATATGTATAAGCATCTTCAATCATTTCATAAAAAGAATTTCATCTAGTTTTAACTTGTTTTGAAATTTTTTTATACGGAAATTGACATCCATGACAAAATTCTTTATATTGTCTACTTCTACTACTATTATGCATATGAAAAATTCAAAACACATCATTTTCAACTCTATCACAAGTATTATCAAATAATTAAATACCATCCTTCACAACTAAATTTAATATATGTACAACACATTTAACATGAAAAGCATATTTACTAATTCGACAAATTCTAATTTCTAAATGAGAAATAACATTTAAATTAGCCGACGTATTACCTAAAGTAATGCAAATCACTTTATTAGAAAGAAACTAAAATTCTAAAATTTGACCTACAGTAGAAGCAATATAAACACCGGTCTTTTTATGTTCACAAATTTTATAAGCAATAATTTTTTTTTTGTAAATTCCAATTATAATCAATCCAATGTGCAATAACAGTTAAATAATCGTTACCGTTAGGACTACGATCCATATCAGTGGTAATAGCAGCCCTACAATCCATCATGTAAAAATAGCTACGAAGAAATTGCATATGTTTTTCTTGAAATTCAAAAATATCTCTTTTTACCATACTTCTTGAAAAACCTTCAAAACTGGGATTATATGTATCCCGAATATATGTTACAAAACCTTCATTTTCTACAAAATTAAAAGGCAAACCACAGACAACAATCATTTTTGTAAAATTTTCACGATCACGACTCCTATTATATGATCGTTGTGTAACAGGACCAGTCGGATTTGAAGGGTTTAGTTCAGTTTGAACCATGTTTGACCCGGCAACAGAGGGTCCAGTGCCAGAACCGACAGTTTGACGGGAAGCCATATATGCATTCCATTCTCTCGGATGTTTCTTAATCAAATGGATTTTTAACCCCCTAGTTGAACCTTTAGACCCGCCAGATACATATTTTCATTGTTGTTTACAAATACCACACGTAGTAACAATTTTTTCATCATTCAAATAACAAAAATTTCACACATCTGATTTTAAAGTACGTTGTGTCATGGTCTTATCCCTAACCGGACAAATAGGGGGACGACTAGCTCCAGCCTGAGGATTATCCTGAGTTAGAACTTCGACACTAGCGAGGGCGGGAGTAAGACTAGTCGGTGTATCATCTAAACCATCATCCACATGTAATTCTACTTCTTCATCTAATTCATCTCCAAAATCATTATACAATCTTTCGAAAGCTTCATGGGGAATAGGGGTATTGGTATTAATTTCTATGATAGAGGGATGAACAAAATTAATTTCATTAACATGCGTAAAATCATCCGTATTAAATCTAACTTGAGGCAAGTGAGAAGAACTAGAAGAACCTTGCTTTTTTTTTTTTTACCAAATTTCATAAAACCTTTTGCTTTTTGTGCAATACTTTTTTTACCAGAATTTTTTTGATAGAAATCCATAATATAATGAAATAAAATATGAAAGTAGCAAATTAAAACAAACAAAACACAACTAATAAATACGAAAAATAAATTAAAAGACTAGAGAGTGGAACGAATGTACAAAACGCCTGCCGTAAAAACAGACGATTATAACCGAAATTTAAAATTTGAAAAAGATTGCTCCTCCAAAAGTCACCAAATTATACTTCAATTGCAAAATAATAATAATAATTATAAAATTTATAGATATTGAGACTTGAGAGTAGAAAATTGAGAGAGGATAAGAGTTGAAAACTTGAAATTGTGAATAAAAATTTGAACAGAGAAAGGATATTTATAAGATTTTGAAAAGGGAGGGGGTGTTAGGGTGCTGGGGGTGCTGGGGGAGGGGGTTGGGGTCAAACTAATCGTTGGGGGGCCCACTAGCCGTTGACAACAATCCCCAACAGCTAGTTACTGTTACATTCCGGACCGGACCGAATCAGAACCGAAATGAATCGATATGGACTGATATCGATTTCCCGATACGAAAACGCGATTTCAATTCGAACAGGATACCGGTAGGTGCCATACCGTTTCGAACCGATACCGGTACCGAAATGGACCGAAATGATATCGGAACATATCGATCCGGCGGCCAGTTTGCACGAGGTAGAGGTGGGGGGCGAGTGGCCAAAAATTTTGAAATTTTTGGGTTAAAGTTCAAAAGGGTATTTTGAGTAGCAAAAAAATAAAAAGTTACAAGGTTAACCTTGAAATCCATGTGAAGTTACTAAATTACCCCCAAAAAGGTGATTTTGTGCCAAGTTATGCTAAAAACGGTTGTATCAAATATTATTATTCTTACATTTATTTTGCATATTTGGACTTAGCATACTAATGGCTAATAAGAAAACAATAACTAACATGTAATTAGTACTCTTGATTAACTGTAAGGGTAAAATAAACGCAAAAGAATAAACTGTCTCTTAATTTTTAAAACTAAATAAACAAGTAAAATTGAAAATTATTTTGAATATATGGGACAAATAAACTGGATGGAGCGTATTATTATTAACGAACAATATTTACACAGGAAGTTGGAAGAGACGTTACAGCATCCAATTAAAAGACTGTCCATAAACGTTTTATTTTTTCTTAATGTATTTTTTTTCTTAGACATTTGATTATAGTGCTTTTAGTTTGTATTTTCTCTCAATTTATTGGGACCTAGAGATAAGTATCAGTATATAATCTATATTTTAAATTTTTATTTTTATTCTAATATTAGAAATTTTTATATGACTAAATTTATAAAAAGAAATGCCTCTCATCGCGCGAAGTGCGGTTTTATTAACTAGTAATCAATAAATTGAAGGAATATAACATGAAATTACCTTGTACTTCCTCCTTCCATCAATAGTCGTCCATTATTGACTTAACACACAGGTTAAAAAATAGTAAATCATAGGAATAATTTTACCATATCACCCTTTGAATGTAATTAATTCAATAATTTGAGAAACGTATTAGATAATGATTATAGTGGACAAGTAAAGATGGATGTGAGGAGTATTTTCTTTAGAGTATTCTCCTTCCAAGCTCATCAATTATTTGGCTTAACTAGACAGTTAAAACAACGGAAAAGGGCCTAAAATCCCTTCACCTATTGAAAATTGTACAAAAATGCCCTCCATCCACCTATTGGCTCTATATTGCCCTTCACATCTACCTTTGGACTCCAAAATGCCTTTTATTTAACATCCTCAATATTAAATAAATAAAAAATATTATATTCAGCGTAGTGTCGGCTCCTCCCTTTCAAGAAAAGGCAATCTCCTTAGACCCATAAATTTGAGGGGCCTTATTTTTAGATATAATAAATTATATATATTTTATTAAAAAATACTAAATACTATTTATAGAAAAAATATATTTTTTTATATAAAAAAAAATAATTATTAGAAGAAGTTTGATATATCTAGAGTACTTTGTTACAAGAAAGATTAAATGCATTAGTTATATTATTAATTGAAAAAAGAATTAGTAAAAGAAATTGATTATATAAAATTTATTTAACAACTTTGCATCTCAAGAAATTTAAAAAATAGACTTCACGATAAAAAAAATATTAATTTTTCTAAAAAAATTTAAGACCTCCATTTGATTTTGGTCTTTGGCCCCTAATGTGTCATTGTTATCACTTTAGAGAAAATTAGCTAGAAGCCTAAAATTACTAAAGACGGACAGAATCATCTACTGATCTACTACAATTAATTTCTAAACCCCTTTTCATTTACATGCACTATACCATTGTAGTTCACAAGGCAAAACATCATTTCTTTTGTATGCTCTAACAGATTTCTAAAACTGAAGCTCTCATAATCAGAATCTCAACTTGTAAAAACCATATGGTGAGCATTGTTTTGTTCTAAGAACCATAACATGTTCGATGAGTGTACAACAAATTTTTAACTGTTCATCACATGAATTTCAATCCACAAAAAGTACTAGATCACATGAATTTCAAAGCAAGGTATTGTGGGTTAGGATTTTTTAATTTTTTTAATTAATAAAATGCAGACCAATGGGAATGTGCCACTTCATTAATGAATTTTTATTTATTTATTTAATATTGAAGATGTTAAATAAAAGACATTTTGGAGCCCAAAGATGGATGTGAAGGGCATTATAGAGCCAAAAGGTAGATGAAGAACATTTTTGCATCATTTTCAATAGACAAAGAACATTTTAGGCCCTTTTCCATTAAAACAAATGCAAGTCAACAAAAAGGTAAAAGAATGAAAGAAACAGAACATATCAAAATTGCTAAATTTCTAAATCATAATTTTATCAAAGAAAAACATATGATTCTGGATAGGAATACAAATTGTCACAAGGTTCTAGAATACAAATTTTCTCGTACATTATAGTATTGTACTATATATCTATATATATACTAGTAGGGAGACGCCCGTGCAAGGCACGGGCCCAGCAATAAGAAGTTATTGGTGAGGTTTATAAGTTATAAGTCAGATATTGATGTGTAGTTTGTAGAAAAATAGAGTGAAACACTCCATATGATAAGCAATAAATAGAAGCCTGGATCCAGTGTGTAATCACGTTCTACCAGGTGATCAGCACATCTAGACCTCAGAAAGTACCAAAACCTACAAGTTCTTTTAACTACAAAGTTGTTTACCAGCTCTCTTGGTATGTTGTAGCATGTGTAATCTCTCACGTATCTCCCTCTGTATCTGTACCATCCTCATGTCAACCTGTACACTCTGTTGTTCAAAAATTCTGTTATTTCTAGCCTGGCAAGTGTAATAATATGTTGCTCCGCAAGCAGCAGTTGCGATTTCCTTCTTGAATTGACTCCACCTCCTTGTATTGATCCATTGGAGAGTAGTATTCACATGTAGCACACAGATGCAATTGTCTCTCTTCCTTGTCAGCATTACATAAACAACATTTTGTGTCATCTACTGGGATATTCAGTTTCCTCAGTTTTAACTCTTGTGAGAAGCCTTTCTTGGTAGGCTAAACATACTATTACCTTTTATCTTTGCCTCAATTTTCTTGATAAGGCAAAAACAAATGTGATGACATTTTTATAATATTTTTTACGTAATTTTCAAATAATATATGTTACTTTCTCTATTTCAATTTATGTGGCAGTAATACAATTTCGATAGTCAATTAATTTTATATAGATCTTTTAGATATTTTAATTTGTTAATTATTGTGATTTATTATACTTTTTTCTTCTATTTCAATTTACGCGGCACTAATAAAATTTCGAGAGTCAACCAAATTTTTTACACTCTCTCCTAATTTATCTGGCACAGTTGAATTTTTGAGATTCAAATTTTAAACTTTCACGTGAATTTGGACATTGAAACTTCAAATTTTTAAATGAATTTATATATTTCAAAATTAATAATAAAAGATAACTTAAATATATTTTTCCTTTGTATCAACAGATGCATTGTGATAAATTTAGTCAGTGAAACGAATAATGAAGTCCAGTACGTATATTAAACATTGACTTCCATAAATCAGCAGTAGATTGGCGTATTAAAACAACAACAACAACATACCCAGTATATTTTCACTACGTGGGGTTTGGGGAGGATAGGTGTATGCAGTCCATACCACTACCTCAGAAGTGAGATAGAGAGGCTGTTTCCGAAAAATCCCTGACTCAAGATACAACAATGTAAAAAAGAAATAGTAAAGGGGCAAGAACGATATGTATAACCACACCCAATAATAAGTAGGACCCACCAAGTAATACACAAACAATAACACACTTTGAAGTAATACAAATACTCTAGCAACAAGCACCACTAATGAAACAAAATTCTCCTATCTACTAACCATGACGCCCCCTTCCTACTACCCTTCTACCCTAATCTGCCTCCTCCACACCTTCTTATCTAGGGTCATGTCCTTGGTAAGCTGAAGCTGCTCCATATCATGTCTAATCACCTCCCTCCAATATTTCTTTGGTCTACCCCTTCCTCGCTTGAATCCATCCCTAGCCAACATCTCACACCTCCGCACTGGGGCATCCGTGCCCCTCCTCAACACATGCCTAAACCATCTCAACCTCACTTCCCGCATCTTGGCTTCCACCGACGCTACTCCCACTTTATCTCGAATAATCTCATTCCTAATCCTATCCTTCCTAGTACACCCACACATCCACCGTAGCATTCTCATCTCCGCCACCTTCATCTTTTGGATGTGAGCTTTCTTGACTGGCCAACACTCCGCACCATATAACAAAGCCGGTCTAACCACTACTCTGTAGAATTTGCCTTTGAGTTTAGGAGACACCTTCTTATCACACAAGATTCCAGACACGAGCCTCCATTTCATCCATCCTACCCCAATCCGGTGAGTGACATCCTCGTCAATCTCTCAATTCCTCTGAATCATAGACCCAAGATACTTGAAACTATCTCTCTTTAGGATGGCCTGAGTACCAAGCTTTATAACCACCTCAACCTCATGCGACGACTCGCTGAACTTACACTCCAAGTATTCCGTCTTGGACCTACTCAGCCTAAATCCCTTAGACTCGACGATTGGCGTATTAAAAAAAGGAAATATTACATAGCATGAATAAAAAGGATCCTTAATTATCTATCATGGTTAATATTTAAAATAATTATCTGGCATAATCAAAAGTTAGTTAAAGAACTATTATTGAAGTGGACCCTCATATACAAATATGATAGCTTGTATAACATACAATTAATCTCTCTCATCTAATTAGCTTAAATTTTGACTGACTTAATTGAACACTTAATTTTATCTTTTCCCATTTATTTGATTTTTCTCTCTCTTCACACCTCTATCTTCTTAAATTTTCCACCATCTTCTTCAATCTTTTTTCCTTGAAAAGTAGAAACCCAAGGTTTTGTTATATTGACTTTTAAATAGTATATTTTTGTGATTTGCCCAAAGATTTATTACATCAAAAAACGTTTCTTCAATTTTTTTTCTTCCAATTCATACGAAAAATGGTTTCAATATATATATATATCTTCTTTTTCTGTTAGTTACACACAAGTATGTATACCATGTCAATTTTTTGATGTATATATCATGTCAATTTTTTGATATATATATGTATACAAGTAACCGTCATATACAATTAGAAAGTTGTCATGTGTTGGCATATACATATATATGCACATATAAAATGTACATATAAGTTGTATAATCAGTTTTTGATTTGTATAAAACATGTTGGTTCATATTTTATACATTACATATACGTATACAACTATAATGTGTTTGTATATAACTAAATTGCATATTTTAAAGTTGATTTGTATAAACTATGTTTGTTCTTCTATTAGACATTAGGTATATCTCAATTTGTATAATCTGTTATTGATATTTTGTATAAACTAAAGAAAAAGAAAAAAGGTTCCAAGAATTCTCACGCTAGAGGGGGGAGCAACGACGTTCTAAATGACTCAAAGGTATTTTGTATATACCCAAATGTATATTCGTATGAATGTATATATAATAGATATACGTATGTCTATATATCTTTTTTTTTCCTGTTAGTTACACACAAATATGTATACCATGTCAATTTTTTGATGTATACATGTATACAAATAACCGTCATATACAATTAGATAGTTGTCATGTGCTGGTATATACAGATATATACATATATAGAGTATACATATAAGTTGTATAATCAATTTTTGGTTTGTATAAAATATGTTGGTTCATATTTTATACATTACATATAGGTATACGACTATCATGTGTTTGTATATAACTCAAAGGTATTTTGTATAAATTATATTTAGTCATAAAATAAATTTGTTTGTTTATTTCTATCAGTGCGTTTGTATTTTACATTTATTTTGATATATTTCTTTCACATATATCTTGAATTTGTATACATTTATATATTTGAGTTTGTATATTTATACATATAATCTGAATTTATATCCACTTTATACATTTGAATTTGTATCAATTCGTATTATCGTGAAGATATGAGTTGTAAGCGTTTGTATTTGAATTTTAAATTCAAAGCTAATTTTCATTTGTATCAATTCTACATTTATATTTCTATTCATAGCTAAATATATTGAATGTATAAATACATTGAAATTATATTTTAAATTCTGAAGTCATACGAAAAAATCAGAGGAATTTCAGTTTGAATTCTATTTTTGTGGGATTACACTGGGTATGTTGTTGTTTTTGAAAATTAAAAAATAAGCTATAACAGTCCACATGGAAAAGGAAGAAACAAAAGATTTGAAAAAGATATGTTGGAGAGAATAAAGGAAGTGAATTACTCCCCTTTCCTTTTTTATCTCTAAACATAAATGAAATAGTAATAAAATGTTAATATTTGTATATTAGAGTCCTAAATACATTTAATCACTAACTGAAATCTATAAAATGTAATTATTAAAACTTAGATTAAGAAGTTAGTTAAGAGGGGTATAAGTTGCCTATATGTGAAGTTTTGCCTTAAAAAAATAGACTGCTATGTTATTCAAGTTTTAGAGTCTGCATTATTCTCTCAACTTTGTTCCAATCTGCTTATTATCTCCTCAAATTTGTTTTAATCTTCTAGAGAATTACTAACTGGGCTCAACTTCAATTGATATAACTCTACCTTAAATGTTTCCAAGTTAAAAACATCAACAGGTACAAAATACGTTCCTCAAGTTTTAAAGCCTGCATTATCACTATCAGCAAAGAAATTGTACACGTTCTCGAGGGTAAATCAATGTGCAGGCATCCAGATGATCAATCAAGTCAACGACAGGGAAAAATAGATCAAAGCCTCATTTTTCAAAAACTGCTTACAAAATGTAAGAATTCATACCACACGAATTCTTTAGCTCCCACTTGTACACGTCAGTGTTGGAGATTATCGATGGAGAACACTGTTTTGTCCAAAACAGTCAAAAACCTTAGTCTCCTACAGGCCGATGATGATGATGGCGCTTGTAAATCCATCAACAGCTTCATCTTTTTCAAACCCATATAATAATCTGATACAATTTAAAAATCAAAACAATTTGTGTGGATAGCTATCTGTAAATTGTAAAGCAATATGTGCAATTTGAAAACATTACAAAGAGCACTTGTGGAGGTGCGAAACCCCCCATCATATCATCCGAAGAAACAGAAAATACTAAAAAGTTAGAATTCACAGCTAGTAACATTGATTCTATTGGCATTTACATAGTAGCAATATGTTTTAAAGAGTAGGGTGAGGAGAAAGAAGTGGTAAAGGATCAGAGAATGGTATTTTTTCTCGATTAAACACAAAGCAATATCCACTCGTGAAGTTCTCTGGAAAAGGACAACTAAAACCCAAAATATAATCCAGAAAGTTAAAACGTGATAATCAAAAACTGAAGACGATACAATATGAAATAATTTTTTGAATAGCTTTGCCGTTCTTGTTTGTTGTTTAACAGAGGAGACGTTATGCAAATCCATGGAGCCGTTTAACAGGAAAACATAGGAGAATACCAATAACAATGAGCAGCACAAAAAGGAGAACAACAGACAACTCTTACAAAAAAGTTACGATACTAATTAACTTGAATGATCGAAAAAGCCAGAGAGAGAGGAAGTTGCTAGAGCACTGATGCGGTGGCAATTTCCTTTTAGGGGAAGAAGAAAAAATGATCAGTGATATACAACTAAACCTTTTAGAGTACTGAGATTAGCTCTAGTGGTTTTATTGCTAGAAAGTTTATTACTTGAAGCATCAATTTGACCAGGTTTGGAACTCTTTATGTTTCAAAAGGGTTATCATACTATTCTATTCTAATCAGAAGACTAACATAAAGAGAAAATCACTTAATTTCAGGGAATTAAAGCCAAAACTGCTGTTGTCTCTAACACCACTATTTTTGGTTTATCCAATATTATACCTCCATGTTATATTATTCATGCTCCAAATGTTCAATGCTTGACGTGGTAGGATGGAAGGGAGAGAGAGTGTGTGTGTGATATTCCCACATTTGTTGAAAGTATAAGTTATTGTCTCCTTAAATGGTCTAGGCTAATCCTCACCTCATGCTATGGTCTTGGCCAATCCTCACCTCTCCTTATATGGTCTTGGTCAATCCTTATGCTAACTTTTGAAGTTGAATTAGAACAAAGGTTTATGTAGAGGTGACTTGTTTTACCTGTGAAGATCAAGTTACATAATTGTTAGGTTGATTACCTCTTTGAAGCAACATTTACATTTAAGTTTCATTTAAAGTTATGTCATCTGATAGCAAGTCAATGAATTACCTCCGAAGATAATAATTATAGTAGTTAAGCTTGATGTACGCAAACATTAGAAGAGTAACCACTCCTTGATGCTAGATCCTGTCTATTTTGATGATAGAAAGCAGGAAGAGCATGAAATGCATACATATGTGGAAGACAAATTAGAACTATAATTGAACAAATAGAAGTAAAAATACCTGTAAAGTAATAATGTGCTCCCTTATATGCAAACAACCATCCATCAGAATAACGCATGCACAGTATGTCATAGTTGAAATATAACGCAAAAGTAAAGTTACCTGTTTCATAAACCACAAAGGGGTTGCATATATCTTTTCCTTTTTCTAGATTACCACGTGATGCATTCATACATGGTCGAGGCTGGACAGCTAGTACGAAGAATAGCTACAAGTTTAAAGGCACAAATAGAACATAAGGGCAGTGAGCACAGCAGTGGCAAAGTTAATATTCTGAGCGAAAATTTAGTCACACAGGCAGAAAGATGCACACACAACACATAAATTTATGCGGGGAAGAGTAACTAACATGTCACAGCCAGACTAACCTTCTGTTATAGTTAGTTCATATGCCGCAGTGTATTTTTCATTTGATGTACCTGTAGTTTCACGTGATTAAAATATGTATTTTAGTAGTGTGTTGGTACAGACTATGGCTGATCTCGACATATGGGAAATATAAGCTGTTGTATATGCCTTAAGAAGGAGCTAATATACCTGTTTGTGGAAAAGAGCAAGAAGTTGTTATAGTCGGTGTAGTCTGCATCATAGAATTGACAATTGGGGAGATATAAGATTATATTGCAGACTGCATTAACTTTTCAGGAGTGCTATTTCGAAGAAGACGATGACTTGTTGATTTGCGATCTTTAAGTCATCACTGAGATAATAATGTCATCTTTGCATCCGCTGTCTTCTGATCATACATTTGACCGCGTCTAGCATTCTTATCAGTAGTTTTATTTACCGAATGAGGTCGTTTATTGTTCCGCTGAACATCCACTAATGTGAACTGTGAGCAGCTCCTACAAATAACCAAAATAAATAACAATCAAATGATATGGTAAGCTAAACCTATGAACAAAATGTCAATTTGAAGGATTTGATTGGTTTTCTATCTGAATCACTTAGACAGCGAAGAAGTACATCTATGTAGTTTCTTTTTGAATGAACATAACCAGGAGCAGGTTGTTGTATTTATGGTACAAAATAGTTTTTGTTGGTTTCAACAATTTCATTTTATTCTTTTGCTTGTCCTTTCTTTACTAAGGAATCCTCATGTGAATTTTCTAACACATTTCTGGATAGGAATTTAAAAATGGAAAAATATAATAATCACAGTAATCTCACAAAGTAATGCGATAACCAAAACACACGACACAATGAAGAGGATAAGGAACTAAGTGAAAACTGTTAATATTATTGGTACCAAAGGAGAATCAGCTACGCGGCGCCAAACTATCCCAAGCCTAACTGGGGGACATTAAGACAATGTTTCGCTACCTACTAACTTTGTATCTTAATATGTGACCTTCAAATCCTTATATCTAGGGTCATTTCAGTGAGCTGAATATGTATCATATTCTGTCTAATCACCTCTTTTTAATATTTCTTTAACCTATACCTACCTCTATTCCTCTTCGAATACACTATCGTCAACCTCTTGCATTTCCTTACCTCAGTGTGGCCTTGAATATCAAGATCAAAGTCTTATAACTTGGGTATATTAATCTCTCCATCAAAGATTTGGCTCGTAGACGTTAGCATAGTTTATCTTGGAATTATCTAACACACTTTACGCTTGAATTTTGTTGAACAACTCGGGGAGCTTTTACTATTCAATTGCGTTGCCAACACACAGATTTGTCGCAGGATGAGAAAGCGGCAGGACATGAAATCCTAAACCTTTCTATTATCCTGATCGTTGTGCACAACCATAGAGTTGTAGCACAATTATCAAACTATACACAGATTGCGTAGTTTATATTTGGTTTAGACGATGAGAGTAATTTTTGGTCAGGAAACCCATGTTGTTTTTCTGGACAATCAAGTCAAAGCTCCATCATTACTTTCACCAAGCAATTGACCTGTAACTTAAATTTCTTCACCTTAATTTTGACCCTATTTCCACTCCTCAAAAAGCAATTTTTAGCTCAAATTCTCTATCAATTCAATACCCAGCTAGATATCAAAGAAATGCACTACTCGATAATCCATTTTCAGCTCAAATCCTCTATGAATTATCTAACAAACAACAAATACCCATCTACATATAACACAAAGTGATTGCAAAATAAAATCAACCAAATTATCAGCGTAGAAGCCATAACAGAATACAAATCTAAACCCTTAATTTGAGTAGATAATCCAAAATTTTGAGAATTATAGAAGTGGAGAACTAACCAATTGACAGTACGGCGAAGAAGAAGCCAAGCGCAGAAGATTTTAATTTGTCGGAGAGAAATCAGTGAATAAGCTGGAAAGTACAGAGAAGAATGGAGAAGTTTCGGAGTAATATATTTCGGCTTGACCCTGGAAAGACGGTAATGCCCTTTGGTCGGCAAGCAGGACGACGGAAAGCTGCTCAAACTGCCTCTTACGGGTTGATTGGTAGAGTGTACAAGAATAATGTAAAATATGATGTATTAGTAATGCTTGTATTAATAATATTTGTGTTAGTTATGCTTGTATTTTTTTTATACAGTGTTTGATTTGGTGTATTAAAAATACGTGCATTACATAATTTTTTTCAAAAAAATATTTTTTTTTATAAAAATACCCTCAATATATATGATGAAAAAGATGTGGAAAAGATTTTGAGAAATAATTATGTCTTTAATTATTCTAATGCATGCATTATAATCCATTGTATTACTAATACCATGAATTTTGAGATATTAATAATACACACCTTAATACCTCAATACATAAGCTAAGAAATATACCAAACAAGATATTAATAATATATATTAATTAATGTATATATTATTTTTTCTAATACATTCTACCAAACGACCCTTAAAGTATAAGAGAAAATATAGGGAAGGAGTAATGCAAGAGGCACATCTCATAGAAAACAGAGACCGATGACAGTTGTTTATTCTAAAATGTCTTTACAGTTTTGTACATTAATTGGAGAAAGTAAATATATGTTTAATTGGAGGTAAACTGGTCCATCAACTTTTACATATATTTTATTTATAACATTTTAATTTACAATCGGAGCAAAATAGTAATCCAACTTTAAAGTTAAAAGTTTTCCACTTTTAGTATAATATGATAATATGATTAGCCCTATCAAGAATCTTTGACTTAGTTAATAAGAATTAAATCATCAACATTACTTGTTATGTAATATTATTCCATATATTGTAACTAGTATAAGTATCCGCGCGATGCGCCGAATATTTTTTTTTAAAAAATTAGTCAATTAAAATTATTATTATTATTTTTTGGGTAAATTTTGGCCCTATTGGCATTTTATTTATAAGAAGTCTTAATTAAAAAAAAAAATAATCACAGATCGACCCAAAAAAGGCCGACTGTAACACCCCATATTATACGTGTGCTAGTTCTACTTATATGTAACTTGACATAGCCTTGTGGTATAGGTAATGAACTCGGTTTCTTATATGAGTAGTGATGGTAAATTGGTTTGAAGGAAACTATTTGTACATTTTAATGCGGCATGATCAAGTTTCGATGAAGATATTTAAATTTGGGACCGTAAGGTGGTATTTGACTCTAAAGTTTAAAGTGGCCAAGTGTATACAAGTTTTAAGTTAAATTAAAGACATTAAGAACTGAAAATGGAATAAACTATTCAGGTGCTTGCTTGACTTAATTAAGCTAGTAGGTTAGTCACCTACTTGAGCTATATGGGCCAAGTTAAAGGTGTCAAGTAGGTGTATTACCTACTTAAACTAATGGATCAGATTAAAGCTCATATTAATGGACTCTTTTAAGGCCCAACTAAGTAAAATAAAAGGAGAAGAGAATGACAGCCCAACACCTAAAAATTTGCCCCAAAGCCCAATAAGTTAAAGGCCCATTTTAGACATTAATAAAGCAAGTAGGTGCATCACTTACTTTGAACTTTTGAGCAGCTTGAACCCCTAAGTAGGTGAATCACCTACTTGGACCTATTTGTGGCTGAAAATGGATCTAAAAGAGGAGGTTCTAGAGAGCCTATTTAAGGGTCAATTTGCCTCATTTTAACTCACTATAATTCAGCAAAATAACCAAATTTCTCTCAAGGATAATAAGCTTTCTCTCTCCCTCCAAGCAGCAGCCACAAAACTCCTCTAGGGTTCTTGGTATAATTGCCTCTTTTAAGCCAAGGTAAGTAATGATTGACTTATGGATTTAATTTAATTTCACTATGAGAAAGTGATGGAAATCAGGTTTTCCATGTTTAGGGTGTAGAGAAACCCTCCAAGCTTGGCAGTCCCACCTATCTCTATTTTTACAAGGTTTCTCCTTTTTTTTTTTGTTCAATTGAAAGGAAGTTTAAAGTTCTTATAACAGTTGAGAGCGTAAGGATCTTCACCAATAAAAGGTAAAGATACTACCCATTTCTTACTCCTCCTTATATATGAATTGGGTGATGAATTATGGATGTGTTGTTATTACAAATTCAAAGGATGACGAGTCCAATATTGTATTGCTATGGTGAAGGGTATTTGGGGCTGTTTTAGGGGTGTTTTATTTGTATATGTTGGGACAACTTGGTTGATCTTAAAGAGGGATGTAATTAGTTGGTATTGACATATAAAAAGAGGGTGTAACGATACATCACTTAATCGGATGTTGTATGAGCCTGCTTCCTAACACACAGAAAGAGGTAATTCCAAGAGGGCCAGATCTATAGGGTAGTTTATGGCATCCCAAAGAGAGTTTAGGCCTCGATTTTCTAATAGACCACCTAGGCCATCATCTTCCTACTCTGCAGCTAGTGATCCACCCCAGTTTCAAGGGTCCAAGGACAATCAGTTTGGGTAAAGAAGCGAGAGTCAAGGTTCACGGACAATGCGGTATCAAGAGCAAGGGAGTATAGGCCGATTAAGACCTCCTCGACAGCCATGTAAGCAATGCAGAAAGCTTTATTTAGGTGCATGCTGGTTTGGGGTAGATGCTTGCTTTTGGAGTGGTATGTCGGGGCACATGATGAGAGAGTGCCCACAAAAGGGCATGGGTGGTATGGCACGACCTACTGGATCTGCCGTTGCATCATCATCATCAGTGCTTTCTTTAGGTAGGGGTATACAACCTACATGTCGTGGTAGAGGTGTTAAAGGAGCAACTAGTTCTAGCGGAGTTCAGAATCGTACATATGCTCTAGCAGATCGATAAAATTTGAAGGCTTCTCCTGATGTGGTTACAGGTACATTGTCTATCTTTTCACATAATGTATATGCATTAATTGATCCGGGCTCTATGCTATCATATGTCACTCTATTGGTTGCTGGAAAGTTCAAAAGAACACCAGAATCACTGGTTAAGCCATTTGAAGTATTTACATAGGTTGGCGAGTCTATTATAGCTAGAAAAGTTTATCGTAATTGCATAGTAACTGTTTGTGATCATGATACATTAGCTGACCTTGTTGAGCTAGAAATGGTAGATTTTGATGTTATAATGGGTATGGATTGGTTGGCTTCTTGTTATGCCACAATAGATTGCCGAACTAAGAGGGTGCATTTCTATTTTCCAAAAGAGGCAGTCCTTGAATTAAGGGGTAATATTGGTGCCCCAAGTGGTAAATTTATTTCTTATCTAAAGGCAAAGAAGATGATTTCCAAAGGTTACATATATCATCTAGTGAGAGTGAAAGATATAGATGTGACGCCATTAATTCTTCAATCTGTTCCAGTGGTAAATGAATTTCCCGATGTATTTCCTGAAGATCTTCCAGGTTTGCCTCCAGAACGAGAAATAAAGTTTGGTATTGATGTGATTCCAGGTACTCAACCTATTTCTATTCCTCCATATAGAATAGACCCAGTAGAAATACGGGGTTGAAAGAGCAACTAAAAGACTTGCTAGAAAAAGGATTCATAAGGCCTAGTATATCCCCTTGGGGGCCACTAATGTTATTTGTGTGTAAGAAAGATGGCACATTGATAATTTGTATTGACTACCGACAACTGAATAAGGTGACTATTAAGAACAACTATCCCCTTTCAAGAATTGATGATTTTTTTGATCAGTTACAAGGTGCTAAGTGTTTCTCAAAGATTGATCTGAGGTCGGGTTACCACCAAGTGATGGTCAAAGAGAAAGATATACCCAAGACAGCTTTTCGAACACGGTATCGTCATTACGAGTTGTTAGTTATGTCATTTAGGCAAACGAATACACCAACAGATTTTATGGATTTGATGAATAGGGTGTTCAAGCCATTCTTAGATGTGTTTGTGATAATATTTATTGATGATATTCTGGTGTATTCAAGATCGAAAGAGGACTATGCTAATCATATGCGACAAGTGTTACAGGTTTTTCGTGATTGTAAGTTATATGCAAAGTTCTCTAAATGTGAGTTTTGGTTAAAATCTGTGGCATTCTTGGGTCATGTTGTATCCAATGAAGGAATAAGGGTTGATACTCAAAAGATAGAAACCGTGAAGAACTGGCCAAAACCTACAACAACTGTGTATGTTCGTAGTTTTCTTGGGTTGGCAGGTTATTATAGAAGGTTTGTTGAAGGGTTTTCTTCCATTTCAGCACCTTTAACAAAGCTAACACACAAAGCAGCCAAGTTTCAATGGAATGACACATATGAAAGGAGTTTCCAATATCTGAGGAATAAACTGACTTCTACACCTGTATTGGTACTTCCAGAAGGCACAGAAGGGCATGCGATGTATTGTGATACTTCTGGAGTTGGCTTAGAATGTGTATTGATGCAGCATGGTAAAGTAATAGATTATGCCTCCAAACAACTTCGGCCACATGAGAAAAATTATCCAACACATGATCTTGAGCTAGCAGTAGTTGTATTTGCTTTAAAGATATAGCGTCACTACTTGTATGGGGTTCATATTGGCATATATATCGACTATAAGAGTTTACAATATATATTTAAGCAGAAGGACCTAAATCTGAGGCAGTAGAGGTGGCTTGAACTATTAAAAGATTATGACATTGATATTTTATATCATCCAGGGAAAGCAAACATAGTAGCTGATGCGTTAAGTCTTAAGGCAATGGTGAGAACTTATGGGCAGTCCACGAAAAGATAAGGGATAACTAAATATCTATACCAACTAGCTAGCTTGGGGGTTCACCTTCTTGAATTTCCCGACGAAGGAGTTATTGCGCAAAATGCGACAAAATCCTTATTAATATCTGAAGTGAAAGAGAAGTAGTATGCAGATCCTATTCTATTACAGCTGGAGAATGTACAACAAGGTATGACGAAGGCATTTGAGCTTAAGCAAGAGGGAGTACTTCGGTGCCAAAACAAATTATGTGTACCTAATATAGATGGGCTAAGAAAGAAGATTATGACGGAGGCACATTATTCAACGTATTCCGTCCATCCGAGGTCTACTAAAATGTATCATGATTTGAAAAGAGTGTACTGGTGGGGTGACATGAAGAAGAACATTGCAGAATTTATAGCCCAATGTCCAAATTGTCAACAAGTTAAAGTAGAGCACCAAAAGCCCGGAGGTTATATGCAACGTATGAATCTTCCAATTTGGAAATGGGACATGATTAACATAGATTTCGTCACTGGTTTGCCTCGTACATCTCGGAAGATTGATTCCATATGGGTAATAGTTGATAGACTTACCAAATCAGCATACTTCCTACCGGTTAAGACAACTTACACAACTGAAGAGTATGCTAAATTGTATATTAAAGAGATAGTTCGACTACACGATGTCCCAATCTCTATTATATTTGATAGGAGAGCTCAATTTACTGTAATTTTTTTGGAAGTCTTTCCATAGGAGTTTGGGAACACAAGTGAATTTAAGTACAACTTTTCACCCTCAAATAAATAGTCAAGCAGAACGTCCTATCCAAACACTCGAAGATATGCTGCAAGCTTGTGTATTGGACTTCAAAGGTAGTTGGGATGATCATTTTCCACTTATTGAGTTTGCCTACAATAATAGATATCATTCAAGTATCAAAATGGCGCCTTATGAAGCTTTATATGGAAGAAAATGTAGATCACCGATTGGATGGTTTGAAGTGGGTGAAATTGCCTTATTTAGGATAGATCTTGTTCATCAAGCTATGTAAAAGGTTAAAGTGATTCAACAACGAATAGAAATAGCCCAATGTCGACACAAATCATATGCGGATGTTAGAAGAAGTGGACTAGAGTTTGCTATAGGTGATTGGGTATTCTTGAAGGTGTCACCAATGAAAGGGGTAATGAGATTTGGTAATAAAGGATAATGAGATTTGGTAATAAGGGAAAACTAAGTCCATATTATATAGGGCCATATAAGATTATTCGAAGGTTTACACAAGTCACATATGAGTTAGAGCTACCCCAAGAGTTCTCAATAGTTCATCCGGTGTTTCACGTCTCAATGCTTCGAAAGTGCATAAGAGATCCATCTCATATTACTCGTACTGAAGATGTACAAGTTATAAAAGATCTTACCTATGAAGAAGTACCTATTGCTATTCTAGATCGATAAGTTACAAAGTTAAGAAAAAAAGAAATAGCTTTTGTAAAAGTACTTTGGACGAACGAGTAAGTAGAAGAGATCACATGGAAAACTGAGGAAGCGATGAAATCCAAGTACCCTCATTTATTTGAGTCTAAAGAGAAAGTCCAAGATGCAAAATTAGAGCAATAACAAGTAAATATAAATATCTAAGTAGTATGTGGTAACATGAAGATTAAACTTAGGCTTGAACTTGTTTGGGTTGGATAATTATGCTAACATTCGAGGACGAATGTTCCTAAGGGGGGAAGATGTTACACCCCGTATTCTATGTGTGCAAGTTCTACTTATATGGAACTTGACATAGCCTTGTGGTATAGGTAATGGACTCAATTGCTTATATGAGTAGTGACGGTAAAATAGGTTTGAAGGAAACTATTTGTACATTTTAATGTGACATGATCAAGTTCACGTTGATAAAGGTATTTAAATTTGGGATCGTAAGGTGGTATTTGAGTCTAAAGTTTAAAGTGGCCAAGTGTATACAAGTTTTAAGTTATACAAAAGGGATTAAGAACTTGAAATGGAATAAAATATTGAGGTGCTTGCTTGACTTAATTAAGCTAGTAGGTGAGTCATCTACTTGAGCTATATGGGCTAAGTTGAAGGTGTCAAATAGGTGTATTACCTACTTAAGCTAATGGATCAGATTAAGACCCATATTAATGGACTCTTTTAAGGCCCAAACTAAGTAAAATAAAAAGAGAAGAGAATGGGCAGCCCAACACCTAAAAATCTACCCAAAAGGCCAATAAGTTAAAGGCCCATTTATGACATTAATAAAGCAAGTAGGTGCAACACCTACTTTGAATTTTTGAGCAGCTTGAACTCCTAAGTAGGTGAATCACCTACTTGAACCAATTTATGGCTGAAAATAGATCTAAAAGAGGAGGTTCTAGAGAGCCTATTTAAGGGTCAATTTGCCTTATTGAACTCACTATAATTCAGCAAAATAACTAGATTTCTCTCAAGGATAATAAGCTTTCTCTCTCCCTCGAAGCAACAACCATAAAACTCCTCTAGGGTTCTTGGTATGATTGCCTCTTGTAAGCCAAGGTAAGTAATGATTAACTTATGGATTTAATTTAATTTCACTATGAGAAAGTGATGGAAATCAGGTTTTCCATGTTTAGGGTGTAGAGAAACCCTCCAAGCTTGGCAGTCCCACCTACCTCTAATTTCTACAAGGTTTCTCTTCTTTTTTTTGGTTCAATTGAAAGGAAGTTTAAAGTTCTTGTAGCAGTTGAGAGTGTAAGAATTTTCACCAATAAAAGTTAAAGCTACTATCCGTTTCTTACTCCTTCTTATGTATGAATTGGGTGATGAATTATGGATGTGTTGTTATTACAAGTTCAAAGGATGGTGAGTCCAATATTGTGTTGCTATGGTGAAAGGTATTTGGGGCTGTTTTAAGGGCTATTTTATGTGTATATGTTGGGACAACTTGGTTGATCTTAAAGAGGGATGTAAGTAGTTGGTATTGACATATAAAAGGAGGGTGTAATGATACACCACTTAATCGGATGTTGTATGAGCTTGTTGCCTAACACACTTTATGTACTGTTTTATGTGTGTTATGAAGCCAAACCAGTTTCGAGGGACCATATATGCATCCGTATAGTATATAAAAGTAATAAGATGAGAAGGGGTTGAAATAACACCCTTGGTTTGCTAAATTACGGGCTTACTGCCTGGCTACTATTTTGGTGAGGTTAAGTAGCCCATATGTGTTGACTAGCTACTAATACTAGTTTTACCACTTACCTTATTGTGTATAAGTAATCGAAAAGGCATGAGGTTAATTTGGGGTAATACGAAAGTCGCGCAGCAAGGTATGTAAGGCTAGTCTATTCCGTATTCTTTGGCATGAAATCCAATACTGGTATTACAAAGTAAGCTTCCCAAGTTCTCCCATAGCAAATGATACATAGTGGCAGCGTACAATCTCTCATGTAGTTAACGACCTTGTTCCCACTCCCTATTGTGTTAAAGTACTCCAATGTATGCTTATTATTAAGTTGACGTGTCTACTTTCAATAACAAGTTTCAAGAGTTCTCCTTTTAGTCAAATAAGATCCATGTGTTATTTCAGCTCCTAAGCATTTCATTTGAATACAAACTGCTCCCTACCTCATTGTTACTGCATCAAGTGTTTATTTATGTGTCTCTTACTTGCAGATTATTATCCCAAACCTCAATAATGTTATGACCACCAAAGTAACAAACTCAAAGGTTAAATAGATTAAGTAATGCAAATTTTGTTATGTACGGGTGGTAGCTTAGGGGCATAAGCCTAGCATGGGCTGATCCCAATCTCTTTATTTGTGGGTGGCAGCTTAGGGGCGAAAGCCTAGCATGGGCCAGTCCCAACCTGTTTATATATGGATGGCATCTTAGGGGCATAAGCCTAGTATGGGCCGATCCCAACTTGGGTATTTACCACTGTTCTATTGATCATTTTTATCCCATGACTTACAAAGATTATAAAGTAAAGAAAGGTAAAGTAAAGAAAGGAGTGTAATTTACACGATTCCATAAGTATATGTAAAGGTGGTCTATTAGCACTATCTATACACCTGTACCTGATTTTATTTGAGCTCTTGTGTTATGTATAGTTACTTTCAGCCTTACATACTCAGTACATTCTTTCATACTAACGTCTCTTACGGGGGACCTGCATTTCATGTTGTAGGACCATGAGCTAGTAGACCTTTCTAGTAGGAGCACAAGACATCCAACGTCTATTGGTGGGCTCCAGGTTGATTCGGGGCTTTTCGTGTCTACTATATATGTTTTGGTATTATATAGTAGTTAAGTGTAAGGTAGGGGCTTGTACTAACCTTAAATAAGTCTATGTATCATTTAGAGGCTTTGTAGACCAATGTAAAGCTAAGCATGGTAGTGTCTTGTCCTTTAAACATTGTGGCCCCCATGACCAAGTCTTGTATATATAGTTTTGGGCTTACCTACGTGGTTTATTTTCATCGATGCATTGTATCCATACTTGGTAAAACCTTTGATTGTCATAGTTATATACATGAGAAGTACAAGGTTATGGGTTGGTGCCTTTACGGCTATGGGTGCCTGTCCACCCTAATAGGGTTTGAGGCGTGACACCGACCCAGGATCGAAAATAAGAATTAAGAAACACAAAAATATATATTTGATGAACAAATCTGTATTTGTTCGATGTCTTGGTCAAAAATAGGAAACCCAAAAGGTTCCTTTCTTCTATGAAGCTGCCAACATCCTTCCACAGAGCTGCTCTGGTCTCTTCAAGTCATGATTATTCTCCTTGAATCTTTGTAAGATTTTTCTTCCTCTTGAGATTATCATTCCAGTTTTGTTCTTGATTTGGTTTCCTCAGATGTGCAAAGCTGCGTTTTGACTTCGACCTTTCTGGTTGAGAATCTTCTCTTCTTTTTCCAGATCTAGCTATTATCACTCTTGGGCTGGTGGTCTTTCTCTTTATGTTCCCCCTCCATTGTTGTTTCTGTGTTCGTATGGTATTTTTGAGGCTTCCTCCCTTCTATTTACCTCATTTATTTCTATGTTTAGAGCATGCTGTGATTATCATATATAATTTTTTACTTTCAGTATCTGTTAATGTGTTCCATGTGTTGTATGCTGCTTGTTTTCTGTTGCTAATGTATCTGCTTCTGTTTTTGGTTATCTCCTTTCTATTTAGCTGTAACTATGCTAAATTAGGCATATCCATTGCATTCCATGGATTTGCTGCCTCAGTATTGATGACTCAATAGAATGAGAATCATGTAACAACAATAGTTGTGATTCTGCTATTTTTATATGTTTTGACCATTTTTCCCTACCCCGTAGTTGTTACATGCTATTTATAAGGTGTGGGGATGGTTGGTACGGTCCCCGATGCATTCAGGAGTGATTTGGGAGGTTTGAAACTCTTAGGGGACTTAAAAGTCATTTATTTGACTTCGGTCTACATCTTGAGTTTCGAGCACCGGATGACGATTTGGATAGTTCCAGTCGATCCAGAATGTATATTTTGGATTAGTAGCGGGGTTGGTTTAGCTTCAAAGCCTTTACTTTGCATTTTGACCTTTCATTCAGAAACTAGTTTAAAATAAACTTTTAAGATCCCGGGATGCTAATTTATTGTAAATGACCTCTTTTCAAAAATCCAATATTTCCATTGAGTTCGGAACGTCGAAAATAGCCTAGTAGAATCTATGATTTATTTTTGTGGGGTCCTGAACAAATTCCAAAGGTCCATTCGAAATATTTGAAATCATGCAAAATCAGCAAAGTTGCTGATATCTGGTGCATCAGGCTTCCTTTTTCGTGAATGCGGGTGCCTGACTGTGAACGCAGAGAAGGAAAATCTTCTTCATCGCAATCACGAGGTGGTGGCCGTGAGCGCGAAGGGTTATCAAGTTCGGGTTAGGTTTTCCCTCTTATCGTAATCGCGATCGGACCTTCGCGAATGTGATGGGTCCATATCATCAACCTTCACAAACACGAGAGGCTGACTACGATCGCAAAGGCCAATTTAATGTCCTGGTCTCCGTTGACCCTTGCGAACGTAAAGGGTTGACCGCGTTCGTGAGGTACTATTCACAGAATAATATAAATACCCTATTTTCACGATTTTCACTATTTTTGGACCTTTGAGCTTCAGGAAGGGGCAATTTCTAGAGTTTTCTTCATCATTTGGGCTTGGGTAAGCTCCAAACTCTTACTTTCATTAATTCCTTATGATTATATCTTCGAAAATACGTTTAAATCTTGTTTTCAAGCTAGAATTTAGGGATTTTTTCGTAAACTCTTAAAATAGTTTTTCATCAATTTGAACGCCGATTTTAACTAGTTTTTGCGTGAGTTTTTAGTTGTAGACTCCTTTTGACTTGGGTAAAATGTTTCTAAAATAAAATTTCAATTTTACCCTTTTGTTTTTGAACTCATTTTTCGACCTAATTTTGAACCAGATCCTAATATAACTAATATGAGTATCATTAACTTTCTTTTAATGTGTATATGATAGTTTTATCTTGTGAAGAGACCATTCGTGAAGGAAAGGCTCTGCATTGAAGTCTTAGGCTTGGATTTTTGACTTTTCGAGATAGGTTATGACTTAACTTTCTTCAGACTGGGATGGGTAGTTAACGATCATGTATAACATGCTATGGGTTAGGTAATTTAGTCGTGGGAGTAGTATTCAAAATTATTTGTATTATCATGTGCCCGTGTGGGGGGCTTATATGCTTATTGTTGTTGACTTGAGAGATTATATTTGATGTGATGCCCGTGTGGGGGATTTATTTGGCATATGTAGGCCTTATTTGTACATTAAATGCCATGATTATTGTTTTGTTACCCGTGCGGGGGATTGAATAGATGTTATAGGCCTTTTTAAACTTTAATTGTCTCTATTATAATAGTAATACACGAGAGAGGGGGTTTTTGAAATGATATTTTGATGTCTTACATGACTATTTATCTTGGTGGTGCCGAGTAAGGGCTTATATCATGAATCATTGACTTGTTGAATTGATCTTTTGGTTCACTTATATCTTATTGAATTAATCATTATCTTCATACTGATTGATTGTGTGCATTCCATCCTCATTTCATATACTCACTTTATGAGATATTGATACCACTGAGAAATACTTTATAAAACCCTTGATCTATGAACATTAGCTGGAGAGGTGTATTGAGATATGAGATTGAGATATGAGAAAGTATACGGGTTGAAAACCCCCCCATGGGTCCTATCTTAATGCGCTTAGGCTCGAAAATTGTATATAAAAAGCCATGTGATGGCTTGCATTCATCATCATCACATTATCATTCCAATGCATTGCATCGCTTTAGATTGTTGTGTTTTCCCTTATATGTTGTTGTTGTTGTGTAGTTAGTTCCTTTACTGTCGGTATATCTTAGAACTGTTAGTGGAGACGGTGTGAGCTACCATTTGAGAACTTTTCTGTTTGCAGGTGAAGTGCTCATAATATATTTTATTTGTATTATTTTTTGCTTTGCTCAGTCGGTCTATGATACCTACTAAGTATAAGTGGATTGTACTCACTCCTACTGTGCTCTTTCGGTGCAGATCCTAGTTCGAGTATGACTCACAATAACTGATTTTATGCTATTAGGGTTGGCATTTGAGGTGCTGGTGTGCTCCAGGGTTTAGGGCTTATTCTACTCCTCCTCTATTTTTATCATGTCTACTTATATTTCAAGACATACCGTTGTATTTCAGTATTTAGATTTTATATTAGATGCTCTTTCCACTTGTGACACTAGTATTTTGGGATTTATTATATTTCATCTGAAGTTTATGTTATTTACACGTTATAGCTTGACTTCGTTCTAGAGGTCTCGCCCTTATGGGCTTTTCTTTCATATTTTTCTTGTCTTATCTCATGTGGGATTTGGCTTACCTACTAAGGCTTGCCTGAAATAGGTGCCATTATGACCTCGACTTTTGGGTCATGACAAATTGGTATTTGAGCGCTAGGTTCACCGGTCTCATAAGTGAAAGAGTAGTATGTCTAGTAGAGTCTTGCAGATCGATACATAGATGTCCGTATCTATCTTCGAGAGTCTATAAGATATCTTTAGGAAAAACTCATCTAATTTGATTCCTTATCAGGTGGGTTGTTCATACTTAATGTTCTAAACTTGTATTCTATTCTTTTCTGCACAGATGGTGAGGACTAGATCTAGAGATATTGAGGATGTGAGCCACCACCCGCTATTGGAGCCCCAGTCAGGGGATGAGGCAGGGGTCACGGCCGTCCCAGAGGTAGAGGTCGGGCACGAGGAGCTACTCCAGCTAAAGGACGTGCTAGGGTATCCTCTTTCGAGCCTGATATTAACTATGCTGAGGATGATTATCAAACAGAGAATGCGGGACTAGCTCAGGCCCCACAATGTTTAGCTGCTACCCAGTATTACATGATTTGTTGATTTATCTGTTGGGCCATTTGGATGGTGTCTCCCAGACAATTGTTCCATTAGGTGTGTCGGGTATTTCTCAAACTTTGGGAGGTATTCCACCCTCAGGATAGGATCCTACTTATGTTTTTCTGACTTTAGGGGTACATACATCTTTTGTGATACCCCTTCGTGTTGATTCACTACCTATTAGACTCACTGTTCCTTGATCTTATACGCTCTATTGCCGACTTCGACCCATGTTTACATTAGTTTTGAGAGCAATAAGTGTGTATTTTGTATTGTTTTGATGAAATATTTGATATTGTGCTAATAAATATGATTAGACCCTTGTAGGTGGAATTTACAACTAATTGAGGCATTTTTAGAGTGGAAAGTGAGGCTTGAAGGATTTACGAGCAAAGAATCTTGAAGATAAGAGACAAGCCAAAGATTTGGACTTGAAGAATCCACCCGAATCCACAAAGAAAGGTCAAAGAAAGGAAGAAAATTAGAGTTTAAGGCTTTGGCGCGCCAACTGACGTGCCGGGCCGCTTTGGACCAATACTTTATTTGGATGGATAGCAGAGGGGTGCGCCAAGGTGCGTGCCGGGCTGCTATTGCCCAAATTTTTGAAGATAGAGATTTGGCTAAGTGTCTGGCGCGTTAAGGAGCGTACCGGGCAGCTTTTTGGCAATTTTTGACTCCGAATTCTAGTCTATAAAGAGGGCTCTTGGGTTATTGTATCAAATATCTCCATCATTGTTAGACTACTTTGGGGCATTTTTGGCATTGAAATTAGGGTTCATACTTCTTCTTTTCATCTTTTATTTCTTTTTATGTTTTTTCTAATCAATTTATGATGTTAAATCAAGCTATGAGAGGGTAAAATTCCTCATTCTTGGGGTTGAGGCGACGAGCATGAATTTCTAAAGTTGAATATTATTGGTTTGTACTGAAGTTTATCAATTAGTGGTTATTCTTATATTCTTGATTTTACTATTTTAATGCTTGATCACCATTGAGATAAATCTATTATCTTGAGAGGTGCTCGAGAGAGAAACTGAGAGATAGAACATGGAATATAAGGAGCGTGATCTTTACTCAAGGAAGGTATTCCGAGAGATTGATGTGCGATTAGGATTGAGAGGTACCTAATTCGCCGCGCTTGTTCAAATACAGGAAGATAGCTTAAAGGCGTTAGAATTGGTTAAATCTATCCCCGCTCAACGATGTAGTTAGGTTTCCACTTTCTAATAGAAGGTTATAGTTTGGAGACGAATATAATCATAATATCAACCTCGTGATCAATAACCACGATAGACAACTCAATTTGCTTGAACCATTAATAGTCATGCACTCGAGATGACGTTTGGGATGCCTTGACCCTGGGAATTCAACTTGCTATTGTTTATACCCCAAGTTAATCATGTTAGTTTAGTTCATAGTTATTTTACACTTTAAAACCATCATATCTCTATATTCCACTGCTTAAATAAACAATCAAGAAATAGTTTAGTCTAGTGAATAGTTACACGACAAGTCCCTGTGGGTTCGACATCCGGCTTGAAAGGGCCACTTTATTACTTGCACGACCACGTACACTTGCGTGTATAGTTGGAAGCAATAAGTTTTTGGCACTGTTGCTGGGGACTTCGGTTTAAATTGTTTATCTAGATTGGACTTTTTCTTTTTATTTGTTTGAGTTGTATATAATTTGTTTCCTACAAAGTTTTATTTTACTTTTGTACCACTCTTGTTGATATGTCAGCCTGGGATAGATGGTTATTGAATGATTACAATTCGTGTTGTTTTTGTGGAGGACCACACTTGGATGGTAATTGTCATGATGTTCAAGAGAGAGGGTTGTGCGCATCTGCCCAATCTTCTAAATTGAATAGATGTCAGATGTGTGGTGGTCAGGATAGACATTGGAGTGACTGTCCAAACTATTATTCCCCTCTCCTGAACCCCTATTATGATCAGTCTGTTGTTTGTGATGTTGGCAGGGCTAATGGAGCTAATGAGGCAGAACATGAAGCTCACTTTATGGATATGCTGAAGCGAATAATGGAGATGCAGACACAACAAATGGAAGACATGCAGAGAATGAGGGAAGCCACAAAGAAGATGCATTCCCAAGTCACAAAGTTACAGGCTAGGGTTGAAACTTGTGTTAATCAGCAAGTTACAGTCTTATCCAACACTCAAGAGGAACCCCAGATTGATGAAGAAAGGGAGGCACTAGTAGAAGAAAGTTCTGATGAAGAAGACATAATGAGCGAGGAATGGCTAATGGAACAAGCACAACAATTAAAATTCATGAGTATCTCCGGGATGGTCTCACAACTATGGCAACCCAATTAAAAAGGGGGGTGGGGAGATAAACTTATTTCAGAGATAGCTCAATTTGGCTTAGATATCCGTGACTTGAATGTTCAGTTGATGAAAAAGATTGAGATGTCTGATGTCCAATCACCAATAATTGCGGAGACTAGCCATTCTGTGGAGAAAAAAGAAGAATGTCAACAATTCGACTATCATTCTTTGATTGAGGATGACGTTGAGGGGGAGTATAAATGTAAGAGTGTTGCAGCTAGTGCAAGCGGGAAAGTGGGACGTATTGGATTTCATTCAAAGCATTTTTCTACATTATGTTTAGATGATGACATGTATTTTGAGTCATCTAAACTAGTGGAGGATTGTGTAGATGAGGAACAAGAATCCTACATTCTTAAATTTGCACCAGACAAGCAACAAAACAACATGCCTCACCTCAAGGCCAAGCGATTTAACATGCACCATCCATCACTTGGTCCCTTCATATGTGCACCACCACCCTATGAGCAAAGTAAAAAGATGGATACGATGTTGGGGGTGAAATTTATATCCTCAAGGTGGAGGAAAAAGTTGATGGGTCATACCGCGATGTTAGTCACCTTTGTTTTTGTTTTTGTTTGTTTTGTTTTGCAGATTAGGGGAAGTCTGAGTACCCAAAATCTAAGCTAAGGAGCATTGCAAAATCTAAGTGGGGGCTCCTCCGGACCTCTTTGATGGATAAGATGCTACTAGCTAGGCCTAGAGGCCTCAGGGAGTATTTCTCTTTCTTTATTCTTTGTGTTATACTTTGGGGACAAAGTATGATTTTAAGTGTGGGGTGGAAAATCTTCCGATTTGGTTAGGGTGGAGTATGCTATATGAGTCTTTTGGTTATTTGGTTTTTGCTTATTTTGCTGAAAATTTGAAAAATACAAAAAGATTTTCTTTTAGTAATTTTTAGTTTTATTTAGGAGCACACTTCATCCACCCCTTGGTTTTCATTTTCGGTTCTTTTGCGAGGGGAGGACCTTTGAACCCAATATCCTTTTTATTTTTAGGAGTAATTTAAAAATTTTAAAGATGCTCTAATCAAATTCTACGCATAATTGCATGATGTAAGTTGGTTTTGAATGTTGAAGCATGTGTAGTGAATTGAATGACTATTGTTGAGACACCTAGGCTCATTTGTTTTGACTCTTTTGTGATGTTGGCTTAATGTTGAATTCTTGCTATTACTTGGTTGAGAGTCTATAGGGATCCATCTTGATTTAGACATGTGCCATGTGTGAGTGAGGTTTTTGTGTTATTCCATGTGCATATTGATGTCTAGAACTTGCCAGGTGTATTTGCAAAGCGAAATAAAGGGTGTTGAGTTTAGGAGATGATATAGGCATTTCTTTGATTGCCATATTTTATACCTACTTTATCTAACCTTTTTGCATAATCTTAGTTAGCCCCGTTGAGCCTTTAGTCTATTCTTTGGTAGCCTTATATGTAGCTTAATCCTTTTCTTTCAAATAACCGTAATATGATCCAAAAATCCTAAGCGCTTTAGTTGAGAAATTAAGATGTTAAGGAGTATAAAATTGAAGAAGGAAAAAGTGAAGTTGAAGCCCCAAGTAAATAGCTTTTGGTGTGTGAAAAATTTTATGTGTTGTTGGTAGGGAGTAATGTGGTGAAAAGAAAAAATTGACCAAAAGAAGTGAATCATGTGTTGATAGCAAATACTCCTTGCCTAATATGTGTAAGCTAGCTTTAAGAGAAGGGGCAAAACAAAAGAGAGTTGGGAAGATAAAAGTGGTGTAAAATAGGTTGATTGGAGGTGACCTTAATGTAAATTGTAGTGAATTAAAGCGCTTAGGGAAGATAGTCACTATTCTTGACCAAATAGTTCCTACCCGTCCCTTAGCCTACATTACAACCCTTAAAGTCCTCCTTGATCTTAAGCTTTGACATTATGATACTAGTGGAGTACTACACTAAGGGAATGCTTATGGTTCATCTTATGTGACATGTGAGTTCTTTGTGAGAGAGAGCGGAATTTGATTCTTACACCCATTATTGTGATAAATTGCATATCTGTGAGTGAATGTGGGTAACTCTCTTGTGGTGAGGTAACATGTTTGATGATAGATAGGTGACTTATATGATCACTTTGTTGAGTAATGTGCATGAGTTTGCAAACTTGGTAGAGTCAATTCTTGAGGCTAGAAAGTTTTGAAGTAGTATTCATGTGTTTCAATTTGTAATATAACATGTCGAATGTAGAGCTTACTATTCATGTGGTCGTTGTAGTGGTAGCTTGAGTGTCTTAGTTGTAGTAGTAATTATAGAGTCTTCCTTGATTGTGATTAATGTGAAGATTTGTTCGAGGAAAAACAAAGTTTTAAGTGTGGGGTGGTGATCTAGGGCATATTTATACGCCCTATTGCCGACTTTGACCCATGTTTACATTAGTTTTGTGAGCAATAAGTGCGTATTTTGTATTGTTTTGATGGAATATTTGATATTGTGCTAATAAATGTGATTAGACCCTTATAGGTGGAATTTGTGACTAATTGAAGCATTTTTAGAGTGAAAGTAAGGCTTGAAGGATTTACGAGCAAAGAATCTTGAAGATAAGAGACAAGACAAAGATTTGGACTTGAAGAATCCACCCGAATCCACAAAGAAAGGTCAAATAAAGGAAGAAAATCGGCGTTTAAGGCTTTGGCACGCCAACTGACGTGCCGGGCCGCTTTGGACCAATATTTTATTTGTATGGACAGCAAAGAGGCGCGCCGGGCCACTATTGACCAAATTTTCAGAGGCAGAAATTTGGCTAAGTGCCTGGCACGTTAAGGAGCGTGCCTGGCCGCTTTTTGGCAATTTTTGACTCCAAATTCTAGTCTATAAAGAGGGCTCTTAGGTTATTGTCACGCCTCGAATTCCAACGGGGCGGACTGGTATCCGAAGCTGATAAGGCCCAAGAGAACCAATCTTTGCTCATGTCCATTCATATGCATGTCACTCAATAAGCAGCACCATCACATAGAGATATAAGATGTCAATAGCGGAAGTCATGGAAACATGTGATATATACATCATGAAACTTGGCCGTTAGGGCTATCAAGTAAAAATGGACATACATCTCTTTCATTCATATTCCCACATACGTCTACAAAGCCTCTAACATATGCCTACACAAAACCAACTTAAAGTCGGGACAAGTCCCCGTTTTATACAACATTTACAATACCAAAACAAATGTACAACTGTGACTCGGAAAGCCGCGAACCAAATGGAGCTCACCAAAGATCGGAAAATGATCCGCAACCTACTGTGGAGGTCTACTAGCACCTGTGCCTGCAACAAGTAAGGTAAGTCCCCCAAGGGACGTCAGTACGTAGAATGTACTGAGTATGTAAGGCTATAAGAAACTGTATGATACATAAATAATTCAATGGAATCAAATACAAATGAATAACCGATATGGATAAGTCACCATTATGTATGTTTGGAACCATGTATATTACTTTCATTACTTTTTTTGCTTCTATGTTTATTCATCATCACTTGTGTCACATTGTACCCGGGCCCCGACTGATCAGTGGTCTTTACATAACATAACGTTATGTTGGGATCGGCCCGAGCTAGGCTTATGCCTCTAGAGCTACCACCCATAAATCAATACATCGGGCTCGGCTTGAGCTAGGTTATTACCTCTAGAGCTGCCACCCATAAACCAATATATCAGGTTCGACTCGAGCTAGGTTATTACCTCTAGAGCTACCCCCTGTTAGGTTTGGTCCGAGCTAGGCTTATGCCTCTAGGAATACCCCCTAATCCAATAATCTCGGGATCGGCTCGAGCTAGGCTTATGCCTCTAAAGCTACCACCCGTACTCTTGTAACCAACAACTATGCATTACTTCATTTCTTTACTTTTGAGAGATTGATACAATGATAGTCATAACATTAGTGGAACTTTGGAACATGTCCACAAATTATGTAACACATGAGTAAAATTTGATCAATGAATGAGGAACATGTGACTAACAATGGATGACAACTTGAAATGAGATACCTTTGAACAATTCGGAATGGAACAAGTACAATGACAATGTGAACACTATGTGCTGCAGAAGGATACAAAAAGAGTAACCTTACATACTTTATCTTCCCAATATGAATATACAATCCTATATGTGAACACAATAGTCCAGCTCCTTCCTTACGTTTCACTCTACAACACAAGTACATAACGGAGCTTACGTTAACAACCAACTACCTTACAAGGGCATAAAACGACAATGAGTTACATAATTGCCTTATAATGTCATTTCCCCCTTTACAATACAATTCATGGCATTGTCATACCAACAATACCACAACATTCCATACATTGACCAAGACATCATAAACCAATAGCATTTTGAACCAAGTTCATCCTTTACGCTTCCTCATTAACATGACGTCACAATTTCTCCATCAAGTCACCTCAATACACTTCATAACAACATATCGACAACAATCCCACAATTTACACTCATAGAAAAATAACAAGTCAAGGAACATAACCACACCATAAATTTTGATATTTCACTCACACCATTCACTTTCATCAAAACCTCAAGTCTCCTTTCAAGTTTAAATCACATAGATGACACATCTTTTAACAAAAAGCAAAAGTGCATTACTTACACTTTTAGACATAATCATCATGATATACATACTCTCCTATGTATATAATATATTAATCCATAAGAATAATCACTTACCCAAACTTGCAAATGAGTGATCTTGTCCAAAGAGATGGCTTAGGGTTTGAGAGCTTGAAGAAATATCTTGTGGAATTGTCTAGAATGGCATGTGTGCTTTGTGGAAATAAAATCTGATTTTTGCCACCTTATATATCCCCTCAAGTCATACTTAGCCACTTCTTGGCATTAAATGCCATGTTTACTTGGTCAAAGTGGAAGAATGGGTCATTCACCCTTTTGGGCCATGTCTTTTAATCCATTTTGGGCCTTAAATTGAGCCCATTTACACATATTAACTTAGACCAACAATTTCAATGTGTAATACTCCCATTATATCATGTTTAAATAATTCCATAATGTCAAGATAATATTCAACTCGCGAGATTCACATTCGTAGCCTCAATCCTCAAGAATACACGATTTTTGCCACTCATGGCTTAATTTAACATAATTTGATAAAATACTTGTGACGACGAATTAACCCCAACTTAGATGCCAAACTCGCTCGAGAGTATTCCTACTAAGATGGAGTAATGATACTATAACTCAAAAGTCTTATTTATAGAATAATAGTCGGAGAAATATTTTGGCGAAAAGCAACCCGGCACGCCGCCTGGCGCGCCCCAATGCTGTCTATGCTAGAAATATTTCTGGCATAGGCGGCCTGGCACACTGCCTGGAGCGCCCCAGTGCTGCCTGTGCCAAAAAAATTTCGGCCAGAAGCAGCCTGGCACGCCCCTGGGCGCACCCCACACCTAAAATGTGATTTTCTTCCTTTCTTCGACTTTTCTTTGCGGACGTTAGTACAATATTAATAGTCCATCAAAACCAATACCAAATATGCACTTATTGCTCTCAAAACTAAAGTAAACATGGTTCAAATACAACATATAAAGGCGCCCTAGATTACCAAGCAAGTAGGGTCGTAAGGTACGGGGTGTTACAGTTATTGTATCAAATATCTCCATCATTGTTAGACTACTTTGGGGCATTTTTGGCATTGAAATTAGGGTTCATACTTTTTCTTTTCATCTTTTATTTCTTTTTATGTTTTTTCTAATCAATTTATGATGTTAAATCAAGCTATGAGAGGGTAAAATCCCTCATTCTTGGGGTTGAGGCGACGAGCATGAATTTATAGAGTTGAATATTATTGGTTTTTGCTGAAGTTTATCAATTAGTGGTTATTCTTATATTATTGATTTTATTATTTTAATACTTGATCACCATTGAAATAAATCTATTGTCTTGAGAGGAGCTCGAGAGAGAAACTGTGAGATAGAATGTGGAATATAAGGAGCGTGATCTTTACTCGAGGAAGGTATTCTAAGAGATTGATGTGCGGTTAGGACTGAGAGGTACCTAATTCGCTGCGCTTGTTCAAATATGGGAAGATAACTTAAAGACGTTAGAATTGGTTAAATCTATCCCCGCTCAACGATGTAGTTAGGTTTCCACTTTCTAATAGAAGGTTATAGTTTGGAGACGAATATAATCATATTATCAACCTCGTGATCAATAACCATGATAGACAACTCAATTTGCTTGAACCATTAATATTCATGCGCTCGAGATGACGTTCGAGATGCCTTGACCCTGGAAATTCAACTTGCTATTGTTTATACCCCAAGTTAATCATGTTAGTTTAGTTCATAGTTATTTTACACTTTAAAACCATCATATATCTATATTCCACTGCTTAACTAAACAATCAAGAAATAGTTTAGTCTAGTGAATAGTTACACGACAAGTCCCTGTGGTTTTGACATCCGGCTCGAAAGGGCCACTTTATTACTTGCACGACCACATACACTTGCGTTTATAGTTGGAAAAAACATTCCTCCTATTGATTCGGGTCCTGTGATGACTTCTGATGATCAAAGAAGATTTGAGTGGTTAATTAATTTGGCTCCTCCCATGTTTAGTGGTGCTGTTGGAGAGAACGCCTTGAGTTTTTGCTTGACTGCCAAGAAAGGTTACATAACCTCGGATCTCTTGAGGTTTATGGAGTTGCATATACTACTTATCAGTTGACTAACGCAGCCTGACATTGGTGGAGGTCTCTTGCTAGTTAAAGTCTGTTGGGTTCACCTGCTATGACATGGACTAAATTTTTTGAGTCTTTTTTGGAGAGGTTCGTGCCTTACAGTTTAAGGAATCAAATGAAAGATGAGTCTGATCACCTGGAGCAGGGCTCCGTGACTATTGCAGAGTATGAGACACGTTTTTATGTACTATCTAGATATGCCACTACCAGTATCTCCATCGAGTAAAAAAGGATTAGAAAGTTTGTCAAGGGGTTGACAGCTGATTATCAATTGGCTACAACCCAGATGGTTATTTCAGGTTCTTTTTTTCTAAGTATTGTAGATCATGCTATATTGATTGTGTCGACTCATCAGAGTACTCAGGGTGGTGGCGGTGTTAAGAAGATCCATCGATAGGGTGAGTTCAATAGATATGCGAGTTGAGATAGAGGGTTGTTTGGAAGGAACGCTCACAATTATCATGGTAGACCTGTTGAGGCAACTTTACAGGGTTCGGATAGTAGGTCCGTGGTTCCTGTGGTTTCAGGTAGCCAGAGGTCGGGACATGCGGACAGGGGCTCTAACTTGGGTTCTTTGGGACAAGGAGGTCGTTCTGGTTCTTCTGGCCCCCCTCAAATAGAGTTTGGTAGTATAGAGTGTTACGTATGTATGGAGATTGATATATGCCTAGGGTTTATCCTTGACATGTATTTGTTTCTACCCAGCAAGGTTCTCAACTTCGGCTGTGCCTTACTCTTATTTCTGCGGTTAGATGTGGTTCATAGAGTGGCAGAGGTGGTACTAGAGGTGCTCGAGGTGGAGCTTAGGGAGTTCGTTGTAGGGGAAGTGGGGTTGCTCAGTCTGAGAGTGGATGTGGTCAGTGCTATGCTATACCTGGGAGACCTAAGGCAGAGGCCTCTGAACAGTTATCACAGGTATCGTCCTGGTTTGCCATCATTCTACTTCTGTATTATTTGACCCTGGGTCTACATTCTCCTATGTGTCTATATATTTTTCTACTAGTTTTGATGCTACATATGAGTTTCTTGCTGTGCCTATTCGTATTTCTACCCCACTAGGAGTTTCTTTAGTGTTAGATCGGGTGTACCGATATTGTGTAGTGACCTTTGCAGGGCGTGAGACCTGGGTAGACTTGATTATCCTAGATATGGTTGATTTTTATGTTGTCTTGGGTATGTATTGGTCAGCTCCCTATCATGTAATTTTGGATTATTATGGCAAGACTGTGACTTTAGCCACTTCGGCTGTGCCAAGGTTGTCTTGGCAGGGTACTACTAGTTTGGATTTGAAGGGAGTCGTATATTTTCTAAGTGCTCACCTTATGGTAGAGAAGATGTGTCTTTCTTATTTGGCCTATGTCTGTGATACTAGTGTTTCTTCACCGCCTCCTTTGGATTCTGTTCGAGTTGTTAGGGAGTTTCAGGATGTGTTTCCTATAGATTTGCCTGGTATACCTTCGGATTATGATATTAATTTTTCTATCGATGTTGAGCGGGACACCAAGCCCATTTTATTCCTCATTATAGGATGACCCCAGCTGAGTTGAAGGAATTGAAGAAGAAGTTTCCAGATATGTTGAGTAAGGGATTCATTTGACCTAGTGTGTCTCCTTGGGGTGCCCCAGTTTTGTTTTTGAAGAAGAAGGATAGATCTATGTACATGTGTATAGACTATTAATAATTGAACAAGGTGACGGTCAAGAATAAGTATCCTCTATCTCGCATTGATGATCTATTTGACCACCTTCAGGGTGCTTCGATGTTTTCTAAGATTGACTTGAGGTCCGGATATCACCAGTTAAGATTGACTTGATGTTTTCTAACATGTTTTCTAAAGATGGATTTTTGGACTCGGTATTATCATTATGTGTTTTGGGTTATGTCTTTTGGGTTGACCGATGTCCCAACATCGTTCATAGAGTTGATGAACTGAGTATTTCGACCGCATCTTAATTCCTTCGAGATTGTATTTATTAATGATATCTTGGTTTATTTCAAAAATGAGGCAGGCCATGTGAGACGCTTGAGGACTGTGCTTCAGAGGTTGCGAGATGAAAAGTTATGTGCCAAGTTCTCTAAGTGCAAGCTCTAGTTGGATGTTATTTCTTTCTTGGGCCATGTAGTGACCAAGAATGGCATTATGGTTGATCCGACCAAGATAGCGGCGATTCGTGAACCTACTTCTCCTACCCAGATTTAGAGTTTTATTGGTTTAGTGGGTTATTATCAGTGTTTTATGGAGGGCTTCTCTTATATTGCAACTCCTTTGACCAAGTTGACTCAGAATAAGATTGTATTTTAGTGGTTGGATGGGTGTGAGGAGAGCTTTCAAAAGCTCAAAGAGTTGTTGACTTCAGCTCCTATCTTGACCTTTCCCAAAGAGGGCATAGGTTTTACCATATTTTGTGATGCTTTTAGAGTTGGATTGGGCGCTGTGTTGATGTAGGAGGGTAGGGTGATTGCTTAGGCTTCTCGTCAGTTGAAGCCTCATTAAAAGAATTACCCTACCCGTGATTTAAAGTTGGCTGTGGTGGTTTTTGTGTTGAAATTATGGCGACATTAATTGTATGGAGTCCATTATGAGATTTTCTTCGATCATCGTAGCCTCCAGTATTTCTTAACCCAATGAGATCTTAATATGAGACAGCATCGATGACTTGACTTACTTAAGGACTATAATCTCATTATTTTTTATCATCCGTGCAAGGCCAATGTGGTTGCGGATGCCTTAAGCTGGAAGGCGATGAGTATTGGGAGTTTAGCTCATCTTTTGACCCAGGTGCTACCTTTGGCCTTGGAGGTTCAGTCTCTAGTTAACCAGTTGGTTAGGCTTGATATTTCGACACTCGAGCATGTGTTAGCCTTCATTGAGGCTAGATCTTCCTTAATGGAGCAGATTTAGGTTCATCAGTTTGATGATAATAAATTAAGGGTGATTCGTGATAGGGTTTTGAGTGGCGAGGCCAAGGCGGCATCTCTTGATTCTGATGGCATTTTGAGGATAAGTGGCCGAGTTTGTGTGCCGAGGGTTGGTGGATGAGTTAGACTTATCTTGTAAGAGGCTCATTGTTCTAGATATTCCATTCACCTAGGAGCGGCTAAGATGTATCATGACCTAAAGCAGCATAATTGATGGGGTGGTATGAAGAAGGATATCATGGAGTTCGTGGCTAAGTGCCTAAATTACCAACAGGTGAAGTATGAGCATTAGTGGCCGGGTGGTATGATGCAGAGGATGCCCATTCCCGAGTGGAAGTGGGAGCAGATCACCATGGATTTCATAGCTGGCCTACCCCCAACCTTGGAGAGGTTTGATTCGATTTGGGTGATTGTGGACAGATTGACCAAATTTATGTATATACCTGTGAGAGCGAATTATAATATGGAGAAGTTGTCCAAGATCTGCATTAGAGAGATTGTTCAACTACATGGTATCCCGGTATCCATTGTTTCTGATAGAGGTACTCATTTTACCTCGAGGTATTAGGGTACCATGCAGCGTGTGTTGGGTAGTCAGCTTGATTTGAGCATAATGTTTCACCCCCAAATAGATGGTCAGTCTAAGAGGACTATTCAGGTGCTAGAGGACATGCTTTGAGCATGTGTAACGGATTTTGGTGGTCACTGAAAAAAATTCTTGCCCTTAGCAGAGTTTGCCTACAACAACAGTTACTATTCCAGCATTCAGATAACACCTTTTGAGGCTTTGTATGGGCGGGGGTGTAGGTCCCCCTTGGGATAGTTCGACTCTTTTGAGGTGAGACCTTGGGGTACAGATTTGTTGAGGGATTCGATGGATCGTATGAGACTGATTCAACAGAGGCTAGTGGCTTTCCAGAGTAGGCAGAAGAGTTATGCCAATAGTCGAGCCTGAGATGTAGCATTCATGATTGGAGATCGAGTTCTATTAAAGGTTTTACCCATGAAGGTGGTGATGAGGTTTGGGAAGAAAGAGAAGCTTAGTCCAAGGTTCAATGACCCTTTTAAGATCCTTGAGAATTATGGTGATGTGGTGCATGGCTAGCTTTGTCGCCATATCTGTCAGCTGTTCATCCTGTATTCCATGGTTCCATGTTGAGAGATACCGTTTAGATGATGCTCATGTGATTCAGTAGGATTTTGTCATATTAGACCATGATTTGTCCTTTAAGGAGGAGCCCATTGCTATCCTAGACAGGCAAACTAGGAAAATGAGATCTAAAAGTATTGATTTAGTGAAGGTCAAGTGGAGACCTCACCCTATTGAGGAGACTACTTGGGAGGTCGAGTGTGATATGAGGCATAGATACCCCCAGCTCTTTACCACTTCAAGTATTTTATTTGCTTTTTAGTTCGAGGACGAACTAGTGTTTTGGTGGTGGATAAATGTAGCAACACAATTGTAATTCAGCTATTTTTATGTGTTTTGATAGTTTTACCCTTCCCCAAACTTGTTACATGCTATTTGTGAGGCCTGGGATTGTTGGCACGGTCCCCGATGCATTCGAGAGTGATTTGGGAGAGTTTGAGACTCTTAAGGGCCTTAAAAGCCATTAGTTTGACTTCAGTCAACATCTTGAGTTTTGAGTGCCGAATGGCGATTTGTACAGTTCCAGTAGATTCGGAATGTCAATTTTGGGTTAATAGTGAGGTTGCTTCAGGTTCAGAGCCTTTACTTTGCATTTTGACCTTTCGTTCAAAAATTAGTTAAAATAAGCTTTTAAGGTCTTGAGGGGCGAATTTGTTGTAAACGACCTCTTTTTGAAAATACAACGTTGCCATTGAGTTCAAAACGTCCAAAATAGCCTAGTAGCATGTATGGTTTATTTTTGTGGGGTCCCAAACAAATCTTGAGGGTTCGTTCGGGGTATTTAAAATCATGTAAAATCAGCAAAATTGCTGATATCTGGTGCATCAGTCTTCCTTCTTCGCGAATGTGGGCACCTGGCCGTGAAAGTAGAGAAGGAAAGTCTCCTTCATCACAATCGCAAATGGTTATCTAGTCCGGGTCGGTTTTTCCCCATCACGATCGCGATGGGTCTTTCCAAACTGGATGGGTCCGGGTCATCAGCCTTTGCGAACGCGAGAGGCTGACTATGATCGCAAAGGAAAATTTAATGGCCTGGTCAGTGTTGACCCTCACAAATGTGAAGGGTTGACCGCATACACGAGGTTCTGTTCACAGAACAGTATAAATATCCCATTTTTGTGCTTTTTACCATTTTTGGACCTTGGAGCTTCAGGAAGGGGCAATTTCTAGGGTTTTCTTCACCATTTGTGCTTGGGTAAGCTCTAGACTCTTACTTCCATCAATTTTTTATGATTATATCTTTGAAAATACCTTTAAATCTCATTTTCAAACTAGAATTTGGGATTTTTTTTGGTAAACTCTTAAAATAGTTTTTCATCTTTTTTAACACCGATTTTAACTCATTTTTGTGTGGGTTTTCAGATGTAGACTCCTTTGACTTAGGGAACATATTCTAAAATAAAATTCTGGTTTTACCCTTTTGTTTTCCAACTCATTTTTGAACTAATATTAGACCCGATCCAAATATAGCTGATATGGGTATCATTAGCTTTCTTTTGATGAGTATATTATGTTTTGATAGTTTTAGCTCGTGATGAGACCGTTCATGAAGGAAAGGCTCCATGTTGAAGGCTTAGGCTTGGATATTTGGCTTTTTGAGGTAGGTTATTGGTTAAGTTCCTTCAGACTAGGCTAGATAGTTAACGACCATGTAAAACATGCTATGGGATAGGGAATTTAGTCGTGGGAGTAGTATTTGGAATTATTATTCTTATTGTGTTCCCGTGTGGGGGCTTATATACTTATTGTTGTTGACTTGGGAGATTATATTTGATGTGATGCCTATGTGGGGGCTTTATTTGCCATTTGTAGGTCTTATTTGTCCATTAAATGCCATAATTATTGTTGTGTTGCTCGTGTGGGGGCTTGAATAGATGTTATAGGACTTTTTGAACATTAATTGTCTCTATTATAATAGTTATACTCGAGAGAGGGGTTTTTGAAATAATATTTTGATGTCTTACATGAGTATTTATCTTGGTGGTGTCGAGTGAGGGCTTATATCATGAATCATTGACATGTTGAGTTGATCTTTGGGCTCACTTATACCATATTGAATTGATCATTATCTTCATACTGATTGGTTGTGAGTATTCCATCCTCATTTCATATACACACTTCATGAGATATTGATATCACTGAGAAATACTGTATAAAACCCTTGATCCGTGAACATTAGTTGGAGAGGTAAATGAGACACTTTATAAAATCCTTGATTCATGAACATATCCAGAGAGGTCGATTGATATATGAGAAAGTATACGAGTTACGAACCCCCCATGGGTCCTGTCTTGAAGCACTGAGGCTCGGAAGGTGTATACAAAAAGCCATGTGATGGCTTGCATTCATCATCGTCACATTATTATTGCATTGCAATGCATCACTTTAGATTATTGTGTTTTCCCTTATGTGTTGTTGTTGTGTAGTTAGTTCCTTTACTGTCTATGTATCTTAGAATTGTTAGTGGAGACGGTATGAGCTATCGTTTGGGAATTCTTCTATTTTCAGGTGACATGCTCATAGTATATTTTATTTTTATTGTTTTGCACTTTGCTTAGTCGGCCTATGGTACCTACTGAGTACAAGTGAACTGTATTCACTCCTACTATGCCCTTTCATTACAGATCCTAGTTCAAGTATGACTCGCGGCAGCTGATTTTGTGCTATTAGGGTTGACATTCGAGGTACTGGCATGCTCTAGAGTTTGGGGCTGATTTTGATCCTCCTTTTATTTTTATCATGTCTTTACTTATATTCAGAGACAAACCGTTGTATTTCAGTATTCTGACTTTGTATTAGATGCTCTTTCCACTTGTGACACCAGTATTTTGGGATTTATTATATTTTGTCCGAAGTTATATGTTATTTACGCATTATAGCTTGATTTCATTCTAGAAGTCTCTCCCTTATGGGTTTTTCTTTCATATTTTGGTTGTCTTATCTCATATGAGATTTGGCTTACCTACTAAGGCTTGTTCGAAGTAGGTGCCATCATGACCTTGTCTTTAAGGTCGTGACACATCATAAAATGCTAATACCACACATTGAGTCCCCTTTACTGAGTTAAACTAATTACCAGTACTTGCTAGATATTTCTTTTCCATAATTTTGTATTGCTGCAGAGTTATTCTGATATTCTTATTCCACCTTGAGTGCATTCCTGCAAAAAATAAAACTATGTTAGTTATAATAAAGGTTTCCATGTTCTCCTCCCAAAAATGATTTATTCATGGAAAACAAAAGCCATCCTCTAAATGTTTCTGCTTTCTATCATCTCCTGCATGTTCTGATCCTCAAGTAAGGGAGGTAGAGCTTATCATTTTTAATAAGCTTCTTTTCTTGCACTCCTAATTCCCAAAAGGATTCAACATTTACTTCTTCCTAATCTAATTCTACGTTAGCCAAGTGGTCAAGCTGAGTTCCTTCTCTCAGAATATGAGTTATAGTTATTGTCCTACCATTCATCCTTCTCCAAATCTCTTCCACCTCTTTCATTATCTGCCAGGGTACCTCCCAAATCTTCAAAATAAAATTCTTCATTAAGAGTGAGTCAGTTTCAATTATGACCTGTTGATATGGATTCTCCTCAAGAAATCTCATAACCTGCACTATAGCCATTGCTTCTGATTAAGTGTTAGTGCATTGTAGGTTGTTTATTTCTTGTGCCTTGGCTGCTATCAAGTTGCCATTTTCATCCCTTGGACAAAAACTCCAAGATCCTCTCCCAGGATTTCCCCTAGCTGCACCATCAGTATTAAATTTTATCCATCGATTATCTGGTGGTCTCCATCTAACTTGAATCACCTTAGTCCTAGGAGTGTAGGATTATAGTGTCTGAATCAATATATGCCAATTGTAAGAGGCATGTTGAAAGTTCCCTCTTCTCACCCTCGTGAACATGATGATATTATGTATGATTTAGTCTTTTAACTTTACTCTAGACACTCTTTCTCCATGTTTAAGAGCATTCCTTCTTTTCCATAATTCCCACACTATTATAGTTGTGATTTCCTGGAAAAAGTATTGTACACTATGGTTCACCCTTGCTTCCCACCCAAATTAAACACGTGGCTCAATTGAAGGTTTTGAATGTTGAGCCCTAAGGGTCTACAAAATAGATTCCAAGTATATTGTGAGGTAGAGGAGGTTAAAAAGACATGTACATTTATTTCTAAGGAGGTTAAAAAGACATGTATAATTATTTCTATATCTGGATCTTCACAACAATAACACCTGGATGGAAATTGAATACCCTATCTCCTTACCACATCATCCATTGGTACTTTGGCTTTCCACAACCTCCACAAGTAAAAAGAAATCTTTACTAGTAGTCCTTTGATCCATATCTTTCTGTATAATTGATTTGGCTCCATCCTTTGCCTAATCAAGTTAAAATTTGCCCCCACTGTGAAATTTCCTTTACTGTCCAGCTTCCAGTAAGGTTTATCCATTACTTCATTTTCTATTGGGGGCTTGACATTTTGGATTATGTGGACAATAATATTCTCTGGTAGAATCTCCTGTAGTCTTTCTTTATTCCACAAATCATTCTCCGTTATATCTTTCACTAGTACCATAGTTCTATCCATTATGAAGTTTAAGGGTAAAATCTGATAAAGAGCTCCCTTTTTTTTACCAATTACCCAGCCAAAAGTAAGAGTTTCCTTGTTTAATTTGCCATCCTATTTCACACTCCACCAAATCTCTGCATTAGAGCATTTTCTTCTAAATATATGTTCCTCTCTTCCACTGTGTAGTTACAATATGGTCCCTTTTGAGATATTTATTGCTTGTGCACATCCTCTACAACGGTTGTTTTATCCTAAAGTTCCACCTTAATTTTGAGAAGAGAGCTCTAGAGACATCTTGAAGACTTTTAAAACCCAATCCTCCTACTTCAATTGGATGACATAGAGTTGTCCAGGATACCCAATATTTATTGGAGTTTCCCACATATTTGCTCCAGAAGAACTTTACAAACATTCTATGGATCTGTGCCAACACACCTGTAGGGGGTCAGACACAGATAATAGGTGTATGGGCATGCTCTGAAGAACATTTTTAATGAGAGTTACGCTTCCACTAATAGAGAGTAGCTTTCCTATCCATGTGTTCATTCTATTGATGATCTTGTCCATGATTTCTATGTAATGAGTAATCAATCTCCTTCCATAGTAAATAGGCACTCCCAGTTAAGTAAAAGGAAAATCCTTTCTAGGAATTCTGGTAATGTCAAAAATCTTTTCTTCAACTTCCTGTGTCATATTATGATACAAAAAAACTACACTTTTACTTTTGTTAATCTTCTATCCGCTTACTGTCTCATAGGATGTGAGAGTATCCATAATCAATCTTAAATATTCAACCTTGCAAGAGCAAAATATAATAGTGTCATCAACATATGCCAAATGATTAATATTGGGGCTCCCTCTTTGGTAGACCAAATCCTGAAAATTTGTCATCTAAATATAATGCATTTAGTGCTCTTAACATACATTCTGAGGCTAGGATAAATAATGTTGGGGATAGTGGATCGCCTTGTTTCACCACTCTACTTAACTTGAAAAAACCATAAGGTTTCCCATTTATTAAGATTGAATACCAATTATTAGATATTATTCTATAAACCATGTCAATGAGTATTTTTCTAAACCCCATTCTCCTAAGAATTTTAGTTAGGAATAACCATGAAACTCTATCATATGCCTTTATCATGTCAAGCTTTATAACTACTTTGGATGGTTTACCCCTCGATCTCATGTCATGTATAATTTCTTGAACAAGTAGAATGTTTCCTACAATACTCCTCCCTTTAACAGAACCAGCTTGTTAAGGGGCTATTATAGCAGGTAGTAAATGGACTAACCTTTCAAGAATTATCTTGGAGAAGATCGTAGCTATGAAATTACTAAGACTAATGGTCTCAGGTCTGAGAAAGTGTTAATCCCCTTCTTCTTTGGAATCAATAGCAGATTAGTACATGTTATGCATTTAGGTAATTCATGTCCACAAAATAAAGCTATCACTATCCTCATCATATCATCTGCAATGATCTCTAGTAGGATTGGAAAAACTTTCCATTAAAACCATCAGGCCTCCCTGCACTGTCTGAGTTAAGGCCAAATATTATTTTCCTTACTTCTTCCTTTTCTGGAATTTTATTAATCACCTTATTCTGTTATGCTGTTATTACCCTAGGAATATGATCCAGTAATTTGAAATTAGTTGGAATCTGTTACTCTGAGAACTGCTCCCCATAGAATTTGATCGCTTCTTGGATAATTTCTTTTTCTTGTTCTAGCCAGTCCCCTTGCTGATTTTAGATCCTTTTGATATGGAATTTCTTTATTTTTCCCTATACATGAGCATGAAAAAAAATTGGGGTTCCTGTCCCCATTCTTAAACTATTGCATGCCAGATTTCTGCTTCCAAAAGTTCTCCTCCATAGCGTATAATCTCATCAAGTCAGCCTGTACTTTCTGCAGTCTTGCTCTATTATGTTGAGTGGGATTTTGTTCAAATTCAACTTCATGTACCTTTATAACCTCCTCTAAAATGGCAACCTGTTTGAAAATGTCTACAAAAGTTTCTTTACTCCATTTAGCCAGTGCTCCACTCACCTTTTTCATCTTGCTATGAAAATTGAAGAAAGGATCTTGGCTATACAATCTTTCCCAATTTGTTCTAACTGTCTACTGAAAGCTTTCATGTTCTGTCCAGAAATTGAGAAACCTAAAATGTTTCTTATAGTTCTGATTTTGGCTTTATATGACACAAGTAACGGAGAATGATTCGAGCCTTGTTTGATCAAGTGTTCTACCTTAAAGTTAGGATAAGTACTTTGAAGCAACTGATTTCCCAAGCATCTATCTAACCTCTTGAATATAAAAGCTTCATCTAATCTACCATTCCACCATATGAATATGCTTCCAGTGAAACCCATATATTCTAGTTGGAAAATATTCATATAGTTTGCAAAATCTTCTATTTAGGGAAGTAGACTGGTAAACCCCTATATTTCTCATTTTCATCCAGTATCACATTAAAGTCACCTACCACAGTCCATGGTGTGTTTATGTTTCTGTAAATATCATATAAATCACCCTATAGCCTAACTCTTCTTGCTCTTTCAGTGCTAGCATAAATGAGGGTGACATTAGTCTCTTGATCAGAGTCTATATGTGTCAACTTCAGTGACAATAGCTGTTCAATATCTTTTGTGATCTCTGCTTGGAATTCTTCAGGTACAAACACCCAAATCTTCCCATTTATATTATGCCAAGCAGCACCTATGCCCATCCATAGTCTATACATATCAATATGTCTGTAATGCTGGAAGGGTTCTATCAAAGCAATATAATTGAACTATCTTTGTTTGTGCATTAAAACTACTCTCTCAAAGGCCTGCTGAGTGTTTACAGATCTTATATTCCATATTTGAGAGCTATTCATTATAAAATACCTTTGATATGAGTTTTCCTTGCCAGTCTACTCCCAGTTGCCTTCTATGGTACACTTTTGTCTTTTTCCTACTTTTGTTATCTCTTTTACTTTCTTGCTTTTGCTGTTGACTTGGTGAAACATCACCAACATTATTATCAATTGTGTTGTCTGCTGAATTATTCTCAACCTTATTATCATCCCTAATATCATCTTTTGTGATTTTTTCTGTGATTTTGTCCATTGAGGAGGCTGTGTCCAAATTATCAACTTCTACCCTATTCATCATGTTTTTAGTATGCCCTTTATGCTCCCCAATCATGGATCTGTCTATTTTTTTTTCTCTGTTCTGTGGTACAATATCACTGTGATCTTTTTGTATAGAAGATGCATTATTTGCCCCCTTCAGTTCTTCTGCAATGGCCATTGTTGTGTCTCTATCAAGTGGTTCCTTTAAGGAATTCCTTCTTTTTGCTCAATTGCATTTCCTACTATTTTCTTGATTGCTCTTGTTATTTAGATAAGACACTATTTTGTATCTCTATTGGTTTAGATACACCCAGTTCTATAAAAGATTACCTTGTATCTACCTGATATCCATTTTTGTGTATGAGCTCCCTTGTATGTGTGATTGTTCTTTCACTGTTTTCTATCTCTGGTTGTTGTTTCTTCTGACTTTGGTTGTTGCTTTCTGTATTTTTAATTATCTATTTATCTGATGGCTTCTCCTGTTGTTTTGTTGTGTTCCCTATGTGTTTGTCCTATTGGTTATTTGCTATCTCATATTCCAGGCCCTTATATGTCTCCAATGTATGTGGTGTGTCATTGTTGACAGTTTGTTTCCCAAATACTGCCTTCACGCATGCTTTAGTTTGCTGTTGGACTGCTTCTCTTTTCTTTTCATCATCTATCTTCTCTATTTCTCTTTTCTCCTTCTCTTTCTTTTCCAGGTCCATTAGAGTAGTAAATTTATTGCTTGTACAGGCACTCACAAGTGCTTGCTGATAAGTCTTTTTACCATCTCTGTTGTTCTTTTCTTGTTCCTTATTTTTGTTTCCACCCAGGTCTCTTCTATCCTTGACTATATTTTATTAATTTAGATCATTTCTGTTGCCTACTACCTTCCCTGGTTTGAGTGTCCTAGGCTGCTATGGAATTCCATTATATGGTGCCTGCTTATTGTCTCCTTCTCTCTGCTTTGCCCAATTATTTGAATTTCTCTTCATGGCTGGTTCATCCTCTTGTTGGTCTCCAGTAGCCTCTTTATTGTTTTCCTTCTTTAGTCTTAATTGAGAGTGTAGAATCCAACACTTTTTCATATCATGTCCTTGCAACTTACAATTTACACAATATTTTGGAAGATAGTCATATTGTATTATTTGCCTTTTCGATTTAGTCTCACCAGTGTCTTCATCTTTGCAGTTTATTTAGATCTTTTTGGGTAACTACTTCAACAAGTCAACTTCCACCTTGATCCTTGTACAACTAGGCCTCGTTTGATTGTTTATTGCCTTATTAATCACCAACGGATGGCCTACTATGTTTGCCATCGAGAATAAGGACTCTTTATCAAACAGATTAGTGGGTAAGGATGGGAATAAAATCCATGCAATTGCGATTGGTGTTTCTTTGTCTGGGGTAACCCAGGGATCCCACTTTACGAATCGGAGAGGAAAGATTATGTTTTTGTATTTTATCTCCTATGCCCATGATGTTAATGCAACATAATCCTCCATTTGAGTATGCATGTCATTCAAGAAACATCACCATCACGTATAGATACAGGATGCTAATAGCGGAAGTCATGGAAACATGTGATATATACATATGCGAAACTTGGCCGTTAGGGCCATCAAGTCAAAATGGACATACATACCTTACATTCATATTCCCACATACGTCTACAAAGATTCTAACAGATGCATATACATAACCAACCTAAATTTGGGACAAGTCCCGCTTTATACAACATTACAGTACCAAGACAAATGTACATATGCGACTCAGAAAGACCCGAAACAACTGGAGCTCACCAAAGATCGGCAAAAGATCTGCAACCTACTGTGGAGGTCTACTAGTACCTGTGCCTGCAGCTAGTAAGGTAAGTCCCCCAAGGGACGTCAATACGAAGAATGTACTGAGTATGTAAGGCTCATATGAAACTGTATGATATATAAGTACTTTTAGGAAATCAAGTATAAGAGAATAGTCAGTGCAGATGAACCACCGGTCTGCATATGTGGAACCATGTACATTACATCCTTTACTTCATATGCCTTTACATTTATTCATCTTTATAGTTCTACCCATGCTAGGCTTCTCTGTCGCCCCTGGGATGAAATTAACCCATTCTAGGTATTTTAACCCTTGGGATGTGATTAACCCATGCTAGGCTTTTCTTATCGCCCCTGGGATGTAACTGTGATAACCCATGCTAGGATTTTACATCGCCCTTGGGATGTAACTGTGATAACCCATTCTAGGCTTTTATATCGCCCCTAGGATGTTACTCAAGCATATAGAAACAATTATACATTACTTCATTTCTTTACTTCTATGATATTGATACATTGGTAGTCATAACATTATTGGAACTATGGAACATTAGCCAATGAACATGAGACATGTGAATCACAATTGATCAAGGAATAAGGAACATGTGAGTAATAATAATTAATAACCGAAAATGGGATACCTTAGAACATTTTGGAATGGAACAAGTACAATATCAATGTGAAAACTATGAGCTGCAGAAGGATACGGAAAGAGTAACCTTACATACCTTATCTTCCCAATATGAATATACAATCCTAAATGTGAACACAATAGTCCATCTCCTTCCTTATGTTTCACTCTACAACACAAGTACATAACGGAGCTTACGTTAACAACCAACTACCTTACAAGTGCATAAAACGACAACGAGTTACATAATTGCCTTATAACGTCATTTCCCCCTTTACAATACAATTCACGGCATTGTCATACCAACAATACCACAACATTCCATACATTGACCAATACATCATAAACCAATAGCATGTCACACCAAGTTCATACTTTACACTTCTCCATCAACACAACATCACAATTACTCCATCAAGTCACCTCAATACACTTCATAACAACATATCGACAACAATCCCACAATTTATACTCATAGAAAAATAACAAGTCAAGGAACATAACCACACCATATATGTTGGTCTTTCATTCACACCATTCACTTTCATCAAAATCTCAAGTCTCCTTTCAAGTTTAAATCACAAAGATGGTACATCTTTTAGCAAAAACCAAAAGTGCCCTATTCAACCTTGCCAACATAACCATCATGATCTACACAATCTCTCATGTATATAATATATTAAATCACAATAATAAACACTTAACCAAGCTTGCAAAGTGATGATCTTGTCCAAAGTGTCCAAACAAAATGGGTGCCTTAGGGTTTGGAAGATAGAGAAATGTTTTGGAAATGTCTAGAATGGCATGTGTGTTAGAATGAATAAAAATCTGATTTTTTGCCGCTATATAGCCCTCAAGTCATCCTTAGCCACTCCTTGGGCATTAAATGCTATAATTACTTGGTCAAATGGAAGAATGGGTATTTGCCCACTTTGGGCCTTGTCTTTTGCATCCTTTTGGGCCTCAAAATTGAGCCCATTAACACATGACTCATTTAGCCCAACAAATTTAATGTGTAATCCCCCAAAATCTCATGCTTAAATAATTCCATAATGTCAAGATCATATTCACTCACGAGATTCATGTTCGTAGCCTCAATCCCAACAAAATAAGACATTCTAGCCACTCATGGCTTAATTGAACATAATTTGATAAAATACTTGTGACGAAGAATTAACCCCAACTCGAATGCCAAACTTGCTCAAGAGTAGCCCTACTATGATGGAATAATGATACCATAACCCAAGAGTCCTATTTATCGACTAATAATCGTAAAAGAAATTTGGCAAAAAGCACCCCGGCACGCTACCGGGCGCCCTAGAGACTTAGAAAAATTTCAGCTCTGGAAAAGGTGTACAGAAGCGGCCTAACACGCTGCCTGGGGCGCCCCAGTGCTGCATGTGCCAAAAATATTTCAGCTAGAAGCGTCCTGGCACGCCCCACACTTAAAATGTGATTTTCTTCCTTTCTTCGACTTTTCTTTGCGGACGTTAGTACAATATCAATAGTCCATCAAAACCAATACAAAATATGCACTTATTGCTCTCAAAACAAAGGTAAACATGGTTCAAATACGACATATAAAGGCACCCTAGATCACCAAGCAAGTAGGGTCGTAAGGTACGGGGTGTTACAGTTGGGATGCTTCACAATAGTTCATGTAAATCTGGTCTGCCATATGAGAATTTGGCAATCACTGCATATTGTAAATTTTGTCAAACACATAGTCAATCAAACTCATTTTTTGTTCATGTTATAGTTGGTTCTCCGTGAAGCTATGTGATAGGTTTAATGTCTACTGGGTCAGGTGTTGGGGTATTTGTGGCTTCAACAAGTAATATGGCATAGTTGCCTAGTGGTAGGAGGGGATCAGCAGGCTGACCAACCCCCAAGGTAGGTTGGCCATCGCAGGTAAGGCCATTTTTCGGTGACTGTTTGCTAGGTTTTGGTATTTTAGGTTTTATCTAGAGAGATCATTTTTTTGGTTCCTTTTTTCTATTTATGCGACATAATTTTATTAAAATTATTAACTTATTCATTTGAAATAATAAAATTAATCAATTTTTGTTGTATCACATTAACATATATTTTAAATTGATTATCAAATATTAAATATAATTCTTAATAAGTAATTCAGAAAACTATAATAATCAGTTAATTTACTTGAATAATGTACTCTACCTCCCTCCCTCCCTCCTCCCCCACCCCTCCACACAATCCCATAATCAAATCTACATGAATAAAGATAACGAATCATATAGTTATCAAAAAAAATAATATTATGTTTCATATTTTTCTTTATTTCATTGTTCAATATCTAAAATTATTAGATTAACATTGACTTTTATTAGCTTATCAATTGGCTTAGTATAATTATCAAGTGCTCTTCTTATTAATATATATAAAATAGATATATTTATATTGTTTAATCATGTATTTTCTATTTTTGAACTTTAAATTTATAGTTCAAATCACTTCAATTTTAAATTTATGGATAGTAATATATTTATTATTTTATTACTTTATTATATTCTCAAAATTGGTTCAAAATCTTTATCCCTCACCCCCACCCATAATATGTACAATTTTTTTTACTGTATTTTAGTTACTTTTCCCTCACCCCCACCCCTTATATTTGTACCCTTTTTTTTTAGGGATAATTACAAAAAATACACATAGCAAATATACATTGCAATTTCGTGGCAAAAAAGTACATTACATTTTTATAGCCCAAAACCTGTATTTTATCACGGAATGAAAAGTAAATTTCTTTTGTATAACATTGTATAGATATGTATATTATATTGTATATTATTGCATATACAACACAATCTTTAATATTGCAAAATGTTATATATACAATTATTCAATAATATACATAATCATACAAATATATACATATGTATATATAATGTCTAAACAATGTATCTACATTGTATAAGTGTTTATAAAATGGAGAAAACAAGAAAATTATGAAAATAAAAAGATTATATTTTATATACAACAATATACAATACAATATACAAATGTATACTAAAAATTGGACTTCATCTTCTTCCACGAACCCAATAATCAAATTCATCCAAAAATACTTCAAAACTATACCTGATCATCCAAAACTTCAAATTTGAGCTCCACAATACATAACCAGTCTTTTGCAATCGTACCAACTCAAAATAGAGCTTATTTACTGAAGTTCAATTTTATTTTTTTCCAAAAACACCTCAAAACTGCACCAAATCATCCAAAACTTCAGATTTGGACTCCTCAATGCATAATCAATCTTTTGCAATCATATCCACTCAAAACAAACTTATTTACGGAAGTTCGATTTTCAAATTTTGAAGCTTCGATCTTCAACAATGGCTTCAAAAAAGTAATGCTATAGTTGTAATGGGTCACGCAATGAAAAGTAACATTTTAGGCCTATACAATTCAATCATTTTCGGTAAGAACTTAAAAAGTGGATTATATTTTGCAATGTAACTTTATTAGATGCACTTTTATGTAATTTTTCCATTTTTTTAACTTTATTTTAGTCACTTTTCTCTAGTGTAACTTTGAATTAGTTTCTTGTTATCCTAAGAATTAAAAAGAATTTAATAATGCACAAAAATTTCTTGAATACGAATTTAAAGGAAAAAGTAAAATAAAAAATTCATTCTATACAAATCAATTTACTATGTAATACGTGTACATCATGTTAATTATACTCTAGTTACTTTATTAAAAATTTACCTTTTTAGGTTGTGATTTATCTTTATGTTCTTTATTTTCTTTCTTTATACTATGGAACTAAAGGATGCCCAAAATCACTAAAAAATTTAAACATAAATTTAAATTTGATCCTCCTAAAAAAAGTAAATATATGAATGTGATATTAAATGCAAAGATCTGACAATTATTAATTGTATACAACTGAGTTAAATACATAAAAACTATGAATTAAAACAGCATTAAGAAGAAGAACAATAATACCAAACACATATCTAGATAAACCTAAGCTTGTCAACTATACCAACAAAACTCCTACTTCTACAATTATATATTCTTCTCTTCTTTTCATTCTTCTTTATCTCTTCTGCAAGCAACAATAACAATAAAATAATCACTAAAAAATAAGAATACTTATTAAATTAAATAATAGAAATAATATTAATTTAAAATTGATTTACCTATAAATCTTTTACTTATCGAACGCATCGATCATTTCAATTATTACCAGACCCTTTTCCCCTTCTTTCCTTGGAGGGTGTTACCCTTTGTAGTGAGAGAAGAAGAACCGCAAGAATTAAATAGAGATAGCATTAATGGATATTGACTGTTGTTCCTCTTTCTTAATGTCAACAGAGGAATATAAACATGAAAATGCACATATCTAGATAAACATAAGCTTGTCAACTATACCAACAAAACTCCTACTTCTGCAGTTATATATTCTTCTCTTCTCTTCATTCTTCTTTATCTCTTATGCAAGTTAACAATAGCAATAAAATTATCACTAAAAAATAAGAACAATTCTCAAGAAAACTTCTATAAATTAAATAGTAGAAACAATATTAATTTGAAATCGATTTACCTCTGAATCTTATACTTATCAAACCCATATGTAACAACCCTTTTTGTCGTTATGGTATAGCTTAGCATGTGAAAATTTGGATTAAAATTCTCTCCGGGTGAAGTGTTAAAAATTTTAGGCTTGGCTAGTCTTGGATTAATTTCAGGTGTTGTGTGGTCTAGGTAAATTCGGTAATGAATAGGTTGATGAAATTTGTTATGGATTTTATAGAAATTTTTGGAATTGAATTTTGGTTAGTAGAATTTTGGAGATAGCAGTTAACGTAAATGGGTTAGTTTGGGAGGTTGAAATTTGGGAGTGTGTTGTAAAATTGACAAAAACTGGACACTGCCGAACTCACTGCCTTGCCTACCCCGCTATAGCGGGTGGCAGGCCTCTATCGCAGTCTCGCTATAGCAGGAATTAATCCGCTATAGCGGGATTCAACTTTGGTCAGCTCCACTATAGCGGGCAGATCCCGCTATAGCAAGAGTCGGGCCACTATAGAAGGCTACGTGCAGTAAATAGAAATTTTTAAACTTAAAAGCATATTTTTCATTCCTAACTCATTCAAGGTCAGGTTAAGGCGAAAATGGGCTATTTCAACTAGTTTCTACTCAAATTCCACCGCTGAGGTAAGTTAATTCACCTATCTAACTAGATTTTCATTCATTAATCCTTAGAATCTCTAGGTTTTGATCATGGCGGAGGTCTAAAACTTGACCTAGGTGGATTTTATAATGCAAAATGGTGAAAAGAAGTATAAAGCCTTGGAATTTGACCAAGGGTTGCTAGGTTTTGATTCCTACGCTTGAATTTATCCTTGTAATGTGAAATAGAAAGAATTGAAGTGGAATGAAAGGTAGGAAAACTCTAGAATGAGGAAATTGTTCATGAATTTGACCTTAGAATTATAAATTTAGGTTATATACATAGAAATTGTTAGAACATTGGTTGAATTGTGTTCTATGTGTTGTTTTATGCCGAAATCAAGTCGAGGCTACAAAAAAGAGCAAGGATCAAGTTATTTAGAGCATTGCAAGGTTTGGATTGAGATAGGTGATGGTTGAATTGGAGTTAAACCTCAAGTTGATTTTATGTGTGCATATTAACTGACTGTTTGTCTACTTATTACAATGCATGCTGATGTATATTGAACTTGTTAATTGTAAATGCAAGTTGGAAATTTATAATCTATAATAAGAATGGTAATAAAGACCTTTTTTGATGTACAAGGTGGTTGATTTACTTGTTATATGTTTGTCCTTATTGATGGTACTGTTTGTTGTTGTGAGATGAACCGGTAAAGGTTGATCATGATTGAATTGGTTGGTTTAAGGGAGGATAAGGATGGGGACTTTGGAATAAGGGTGGTATAACACTTGGCTTAGGAAAAAAGTGGCAGACACTAGTTGTTTGGGTTATTTGGTACATGGACTAAGCTCGTCCCCTATAGGTCATAGCTAATGGACATATATAAGACCCATAGCATATGTGTACATTGTAAATTGGAGAGTTTGACAGTTCCTTGAGTGAACTGGGATACATTGTTGTTTGTTATATTTGGATCCTTATGAGGTATGATTTCTTGGTAATACATTTGGATCTTTGTATGGTCTGGATTGTTAATACTATACTTGAAATGAGTTAATACTTATTGTTGTACAATAATGAAGTGTTTATGAGAAAGTGATAAATTGAGTTGCGTTGGGATTCATTATAGCTAAATTGATTTTCTCACCATTTGTTAAAAAGTAATTCATTATTTACTTGACTTGATTTGTTAAACAGGAAATTGTGGTAGAAGGACTAATTTGAATGCATGATTATTAGATGATATGTCTCGCTACTTGTTTACAAATTGCTAGTTAAGTGTTTACATTAGTTAAGTTGAGTTGGCCTATGACCGTACAGTACATAGTAGTTTTGTACTGATACTATACTACCTTGTGCTCTTCTTTTTGTTGAGTGTAAAGCATATTCTACCGACTTTGAAAGACCTCATCTATAGATCCCATCACAATTTCTGATCCAAGGGTGAGCATCATCTTCTGGGCAGCCATGGATCTTTCTTGCTTTTGATTTTGTCCACTTGTTTTGGACATAGATAGTTATTAGTTTATTTGTTAATTTTCTAGGTTGTTCCCATGGATTTGTTTTCCTTCAAATCCTTACTTCACTTCATAAATAACCAAAACTCATTCTCAACAACCGACTGATCTCCAATTGAACTGAGCACGACTAAAGCACGCCAACCCAAACCACAACACAGTGACATCACACTAAAACAAACACAACCAAGCGACAACTCAACCAGGCAAGGGTCATACCAAGGCATGAATCATACGACCAACTCCAAATTCCAAATTTGATAGTCTCTTGTATTTCCAAACCTGATGTCAACTCTGAATTGCACAGAATCTCTCCAGTATCATCCGAGTCCTACCCGCATAATCACATCACACTAACCTCGAAAGACTGAAGCTGGCCCATCGAAAATCCACATGGACTAGTATATGAACAATGCCCCATAAGGTCTACCTGAATATCCAAACAGTGATGACTAATGCCTATGATCTCTGCCAAGCCACTAACTAGTCCGGATGACCCTCGAAACGGGGTTGCAACCAAGTTATGCAATCCATAGCTATAACGTCAACACCAAAGTTGAGCTACTCGATCCTATTGACGAGTAAGCATCCACATACCGAAATTTATCACAACTCCCCTGCCGTCATTTTAAAAAGTCAAAAACCTTAACTAGAGCCAAAAAGTCTCCACTATCAAATACTCAAAGCAATCTCAACTTCAAGAACTAAGCACATATCCAATGATTCCCGCCAGAACTGGAACTGAAATATTGCCGAAGAACATAACCACGACTGAGGGAAAACCATAAGCTAAAGATACGAGCACTCAAACCCACATCTGCTGAGGGCATATCCATCAAGGCATAACCAAGAACTCACCAAGTTTGCAAGGAGTACTAATGGTAGCCAAATCTTGAGTAACTCAGAATATACAATATTAGCCTAAATCTGGTCAAACCAATACCCAATACATGGCAACGAACACTTACTCCCAAAAGACATCCAATTTGATTGCCGACAGCAGATACACAAGTACTTACCACTAAGACGAAGCATTCCACGAAGTCATATTAGGCCAAACAATTACCGAAGATGAAATTTTTTTGGATCTACCTTTGTAAACCAACCTCGACTCAATTGAACCATGAACCACATTGCCGAAGAACGGAGTACCAATCTCAACACCAACACCAACACCAACACCAAGATCAAGACTACTACTGGGAGATAAACCAGACAATTCAAGATAACAAACCTTTGACTTATCAATAATAGGAGAAAAAGATCATCAAAGCTAGAATCACCACCAAACCATGGAGGGCCACACCCACCTTCACCTTCACAATCCACTCAACAACCGACCTTGCTAACAGAAAAGGAAAACCTACCCACCAAGATAGTTGTCTAAGCCACACGAATAAGAATTCTAAGGAAGGAGATACTAACTAGGTAATTCTAGTTTAGTCTTTTATCAAGTAGGGAACTAATCAAGGTTAAACAACAACAATAATAAAAACAGTATAAGGGGCAGGTGGCACCAAAAGGAAAATATCAACCAATACCACTCTAGTACCATAACAAGGCCAATATGCCGAAGGGAAGGGACTTTAACCCAAATGCTGCACCCCACAAAAATCATAACACTGTTCCACTCAATCCACTACTAAAAGAAAATATCTATGGGGGAAGGGGAGGGGGGGAGGGTAGTCAAATATGTATAAATCTACACAAAAGCTTACAACACTCAATATAGCAACATCAAGGCATATAAGCACCGATGGGATCCGAAGTCATAGTCCCTGATGTGCCTGAAAAAGTACGACTCTGAACGCATCCAAACCTGGACTGAGTGTATGAATGGCCAACTGAAATACCAAGTGCACTACCTCTAACCGAAGGTGCCACAACTCTATGAGGCTGATCTGGCTTTGTTGAATGACCAATAATCCCACGCCGAGGGCACTCTCTAGACCAATGGTCGGCCTCTCTGGAGTAATAAAACCCCCCTAAAATTCTAAGCTGGCGAGAAACACGAGATGACCTTAACTGGCTGACCAACTCACGCCTGGGGTACTCCCTATACCAATTACCAATCTCACCTTAATTAAAGCATGCCTTTGGGACTCTCTAATGCACTGTACTTACTGACCTCGAATGGTTGCTACGACGTGAAGACTTAGACCAAATACTCTGTGATGTCTGACCAGAACTCTGTCCACTGTGACTACCCCGACCTTCCTGAGAATCACCCATAATCTAAGGTGTTACCCACACGAAGCTGATAGGCTACAAGTGATACTGACCTCTACTGGAAGGATCCTTACCTCCAGATGGAATACCACTAACACTGAACTGCTGACATGGCCTCTTACTGCCACCTTCATATGCATCAATACATGCCCTTTTTGTAATCCTCGCTTGATCAACAACCTGAGATAAAGGAGACCCAGCTGCTATCAAATGCTCCAATGCCAAGTGGACTGGTAAAGTCAGTCCTCTGACAAATCCATGCACCAATTCATGCTCTGTAGAAAATAACATAGGAGTATGTATGGCCTAGATAGAAAACTAATCTCATACTCTGAGACTGATAAAGAGCCCTGCTGAAGACCAACAAAACCAATTCTGGCCTGAGAACCACTCAATGTACTGGGTAACTCCACTGACTGTGACATATCCATAAAACGGCTCATAATCCCCAACACGATATCCTAAAAAGTTGAGGCAGTCACAAACTCTGTGGGAGCTTGGGCTGGTCCCAAACCCTCTGACTAATGCTGAAGATCCCCAATATTAATCTCTAACTCCTTAGCTCGATGCTGAGCTAAAACTCTGGTAACACGTATAGAAGTCCCATCCAAATCTATTGACAACCTCGTGCTATCCATCTGAGAAAGAGTGGAGTCAAAAGAGGTACTTAGAGGTTCATAGATGTATGATGACATGACATGGAATCAAGGAAAAAAGTTTCCTAGGAATGCCCAATAGCCTCCCTAAGATAGGATACATACGTCTCCGTATTGATCCGCAGGACTCTACTAGGCACTTATCTCCTGTACCAACAACACTGGTGAACCTATACTCTAATACTAATTTTTCACGACCTGATTTGTCAGGTAATGATAGCACCAACCATAACCCACCAGTAGGTAAGCCAACCCATAGTCCAGAACAGCTAGTAACAGACTAATAAGAAAGGCAGAAGCAAAACCAAATAACAGTGCGAGAGAAGGCCAGGAGAAAGTAAATATATCCCCAAAATATGGTGAAATCAGTATAAGATCTTCTAATACAACAGGATTACAAGTGAAATACAGGATAAATAAATAAATATATATATATATATATACAAAGATGTCTCTGAATACAAAATAGAGATCAGTCTAACAATATGAGGGAGAGAAGGAATACTTCGAACGTCAGAAGCTCACCCCAAATCTCTGATCCATAGTTGCTCCACACGATAAACACTTCAATAGCGAGAACTCGTATTATCATATGCAGGCTGTAGAAGTGTAGCATGAGTACCATACACGTGGTACTCAGTAGGCATCGAGCGACTGAGCTCCAAAGATATTGCAGGTATAAACAACATATAAAGCAAGAATATAAATTAACAACCAACTACCTAGGCAATGAAATATAATAATGTTAATGAGGCGATATGGATAAACTAACCTATTCTACCAATAACAAGGGATGAATGCGGTTCCATAAGTAGCTAGTCCATATACGATAGTATAGTGAAGAAGGAGATATACAATATACAAATGTAGTAGAAAGGAAGGAAATAATATTCAAGGGTAGCCCGAGAAGAGTATATATATATATATATATATATATATATATATATATATATATAACCGTGCTATATAGACAACCAAATATAAAGGTACTACTCTGAAGGAATAATCTACATCACCGGGATCATATATAAGGTGAGGGAGCTAACTCTAGTATAATCAGGGTCTCTAACCGAAATGTGCTTAATCATAAGGTGATCTAGTAATGATAAGTCTCACAGTAATAATGAGAGAAGGGTCCAGAAATGTACCAATAATCTCGCGTACCAATTCATAACCAGCCTATCACTAACCATACAATAACAACCAACAATAATGTAACCTGCTAGCCCGAACTACCAATAACCCCAACCGGGCCCCCATAAGCCCGCAGAGGCACAAACAAGTAATCAAGAAACAAAAACCATAGCTTGTATCTATACAGCCCCCATAAAATCGATAGATACAAGCGCCAAACAATCATATTGGTGATAAGCAATGTACCTGGATAAATAAATGCAAGTAAACCAATACTACCACACCGATCGAATGCCAAACTACACCAAGTATATACACCTCCTTCGGCTCGCCAGCTCGCGAGGCAGGACCTACAGAGATCACCTCTTGCAGTATGTGGTTCTCAGATAGAGGAATCCATAGGGGACTCGGGAAATCCATATATACTGCCTGGTCCCAAACTAGGACTTCCAATAACCATCATAACAGATCTACTCTGTCTAGTACCGAAGAGGTATATAAAGTATAGTAAGAAATGCTAGACTTGAACCGAAACTGAATGAGTGTATATTTGTAAATCTATTACCCGATATCGAATACGGGGACTAAAACAGTATAGTAATGTAGAAAGGGTCGAAATCTCCCTTGACCAAAGTGAATAAGTAGTGGTAAAAGAGTGAATTAATAACAAACCAAAATTAGCCTCGACCTATTTTCCAAATTAGTATGCTCAATTTTAAAAACTCAATCCAATAATAAGGGTGGTACGACTTCCATTGTAAAAGAATCAATTTTAAGAGTAAAACGTGGGAATAAATCCCTTTTTAGAAAATGGTAGTAAAGCCAAGGTTTCGATTGAAATCGTACCACTAAATGAACATAAATGCACTTAAAAGTATGCATGCCACCACCAGTATCTAAACAATACAACCATAAACATCCAAGTGCCTATAAACTACAATCACGTCCTTTATAAGGATATGGTACTAACTTAATGTCCAACTGATATTGCAACCACAGCTTTCCCTCAGGCCCAACAATATATATAATTAACATAATAATAGCACTATGATTTGGGAAACTACAATGAATTAGGGTACACAACTATTAGAAGGAGATAATCGGTCCAAATCACTAGATAATATCATACTAAGGGATCCTTAATGTCAACCTAAGGTCAAACAAGCATATAATTAAGCGTAATAGGATCCTGCAACCATAACGGGTATTCTAGGCTAAGATTTGGGTCATAATTCTATCTTAAATCCCCAAAATAGGTCAAGTTGTGGTATTACTAGGAATAAACCTATCCGATAATCCCTACCTAGCATGAAATTTATACATTAAACCATCTAATAAATAAAACTAGACCAAAGCCTACCTCAAAGTCGAACCGCAACCTCGAACCGTCCATGAATCGCTTATCTTCACTCCACGATCCCAAAATGTATTCACGCTATCAAAATTATAATATACGCATTAGTATAAGTAAAATTATACCCATATTGCAATAAAAAACTCTAGCCCCAAAATCGAATAAAAAATAGACCCATGGGGCCCACTAATGAAATTCAAAATTGAATCCATCACGAGGTCCCTCGAAGGAAAAGGAAGGTATGCTTAAAATTTGAGCACAAATCGAGGTTCGAATCATCCCACAAAGCTCAAAGAAACAAACCCTAAAACCAAGAATTAAATGGAGTTTGGGACAAAATAACACGAGAACAAAAAGGAAAAATGACCAAGAGTCGATAGGCTAACATACTTGAGCTCAATGGGATGAAATCCCAATAATTTCCAAGCTCCAAGGGCCTCTAATGGCTGAAAAAAGGCTAGAAATGAATGAAAAATTGGGGAAGAGGGAGTAATATACTGCCAGGGGGTTACTCATCGCGAACGCGATGCCCCCTAGTCGAAATCGTGAGATATAAAAAAAATGAACTTCATGAATGTAGGCAAAGTTCGCGAACATGAAGGCTTATCAAGATAGACCATGGCGAACACAGGCAACTAGTCGCGATTGCGAAAAAGAAAATAGATTTGGTTAGACTGACCTTTCATCGCGAATGCGATGAGAGGGCTCGCGAACATAAAATTCAAAGACTTGAACCTTCACAAATGTGACCAGATCCTCACGAATGCGATGGGAAAAATATGCCTGCACCAGATTTTGGAAAAACCAATAAAAGCCAAGTATCAACGAATTTCGACAGAATGCTCGGGATTCGTTTGGAACCCTGTGCGCGCAAACAAACTATGCTATCATACCAAAATTGATATTTCAAACTCAACGGAACCATTGAAACTTTCATCCGAGATCTTTTTGATTAAATATGGGTCCCACACCTATAGTTCTATTTTATCCAATTTCCACCCAATATCCCAAAATGAGTTCGAAAGCCTCGGGACCCAGACCAAGGGTCCCCCTAGCCTAAAATCAATATTACTGAGATAAAGGCATTGTTGGTATTTTAATCCAAGGTCGTTTACTAGGTGTTTTGATCCAATACCAATTTGTTAACGGCGAAAGCTCCAAAACAGAAAAATGAGCCTAAAACCCAAATGAACTGTCTGAAAACCAAACCGATAGTTTCAACAAGTTATAAATAACTTTTAGCCACTATGGAAAGGCAAGAAATATCAATAATACACAGAAACTGGAAAAATAACCTGGAGGGTCATTACACTTCTTGCCTTAGGTTGGGTTCTTGAGAGTTGTAGCTAGCTTTATCGCTCTTTTTAAGGTAGGTTGTTGCAGGATAACACGATATGAATGTTTATAGGGTTACTTAGATAGATTGGTTATTGGGATTGGATTGGCTTGTTCTTTATAATTTTTTTCATTAGTTTCAGGATCCTTGGTATTTTAGTATATTGACCTTAAAATGGTGGGTTTTAACTTAATGAATGGAACCTTGCATACCCTTGACGAATTTGGCCTTCTAAAATGGAAAAAAGGACTAGTTAGACTTAGATTAAGTATGAGCCCTTGATTGTTGCCTCGTATTACTCTCTATTAGTTTCGGTTTGAGTTCGACACTTGGTTTACTAAGTATTACTTAATATTCCCAGTTTGAGTCTGACATTTATTATTACTTATCTCTGGTTGGAAATATGGTTTGAGACCTGTGTGAGTTATGGTTATTACTGAAGATGTAATACCCCGTACCTTCCCAACCCTACTTGACGACGTTGACCAATATTTCCTTAGGTGTCGAGAGACATAAGTATGTATTTTGTAATGTTATTGATGAGGTAATTGATATTGGGCCTCGTACATGTGCTTAGACCTTCGTATAAGGTGTCTTGTGACTTTGTGAAGCATTTTTTGGGTTAAAAATGAGGCTTGTAGGACCTCCAAACAAAGGATAGTAAAGGTAAGAAGTAAGTTAAAGAATAGAACTTGAAGTATCTAACCAAATCCGCAAAGAAAAGTTGAAGAACAAAAATTTTCAAAAAAAATTGCCCAGGCGCGCCAGAGGGCGTGCCAGGCCGCTAATTGCCCAAATTATTGGGCACATGCAGCAAGGTGGCGCGCCCAAGGGCGTGCCAGGCTGCTTGTGCGCACCTTTCAAAAGTTGGAAATTTTTCTAAGTCCCAAGGGTACCCGGGGACGTACCGGGCCGCTTTTTGCCACATTTCTTCTACAACCACGAGCATATACATGGAATGATTAAAGTATTATATTGGTATTCCAATTTGGGTAAAATTATTCGTGGACGAATTTGGCATCCAAATGACGTTTTTACCCTTTTGGTCAAAATAAGCCATATGTGGCTAGAATCACTTGTTTTTGGGATTGAGGCTACGAATATGAATCGCGTGAGTGGAAATATTGTCGTAAAATGTATGAAATGACTTAAAAATGAGAAATTATTGATTTTATTGGGTTAAGTGAATTGGCTCAATAAAAGCCCCAAAATAAGGAAAAAAACATGGGCCAAAATGGGTCAAATGACCCATTCCTCCATTGACCTTCTAGACATAATAATTAATGTTATAAAGAGTGGATAAGGATGAATTGAGGGCTTATATAAATGGCCAAAAATCTGATTTTATTCATTACACATACACATGCTTTTCTAAGCTTTTCTAGAATTCTCAAGAGAGCTCCTTTTGGCTCTTCAAACCCTAAGTCATCTTTGGGACAAGATCATCATTTTTCAAGCTTGGGTAAGTGTTTAATCTTATGGATTAATATATTATATGCATGGGAGATTATATATATCATGTTGGTTATGCTTGGAAGTGTTGACATGACACTTTGTGTTATTGTAAAAAATGTGTCATTTATGGAATTTAAACTTAAAAGACGACTTGTGGTTTTGATGAAAGAAGATGGTATGGATGAAATATCAACATGTATGGTGTGATTATGATCCTAATCTTGTTATTTTTCTATAAGTGTAAATTATGAGATTTTGGCCGATTTGTTGTTGTGAGGTGTATTGAAGTGAATTGGTGGAATCATTGTGATATTGTGGTGATGGAGAAGTGGAAAGTATGAACTTGGGGTGATATGATAGTGGTTTATGATATTTTGGTCAATGTATGGAATATTGTGGTATTGTTGGTATGATGATCTCATAAATGGTGTTGTCAAGGGGGAAATGACATTTTGAGGCCATTGTGTAACTCATTATCGTTATATGCATTTGTAAGGTAGTTGGTGGTTAATGTAAATTCCGTTATGTACTTGTGTTTTAGAGTGAGACATAATGAAGGAGCGGGACTATTGTATCCACATTTAAGATCGCGTAATCATATTGAGAATACAAGGTATGTAAGGTTACTCTTTCCGTATCCTTCTACAGCATATTGTTCATATTGACATTAGGCTTGTTCTATTCCGAGGGGTTTTGAAGTATATCAATTCAGGTTGACATATAGAGTTATTCACATGTGTCCTATTCTTAGATAACTTATGATTCACTTGTCTCTTATTCATGGACTGAAGTTCCAAAGCTGTCATAACGTTGTAATTTCTAAAAAGAACTATCTCAAAGAGAGTAAGATGTAAAGAGAATCTATTTATTCTTGAATAGCATTTTCCAATCATGTCATGTTCCAAAGTCCAATAGTATCACGATCCTCAATGTATCATAAAAGTGTCAATCTCTCCCAAGTAAGAAATGAAGTAAGGTATGTTATATTACTAACCCACCAAAAGAGTGGATGTATGTTAACCCACCAATAGAGTGGATGTATGTTAACCCACCAATAGAGTGGATGTATGTTAACCCACCAATAGAATGGATGTATGTTATTAACCCACCAATAGAGTGGATGTATGTTATTAACCCACCAATAGAGTGGATGTATGCTATATCATTACCCCACTAATAGGGTGCACGTATGTTATATTATTAACCCATCGATCAGGTGGTTGAATGTTATTTTACAACCTACTAACCAAGTAGATGAATAAAAATGGTGATGAGCATAGAAGCAAGAAAGAATCTCTTGCATATAAAGAACCTCTTGAATAGAAGAATCTCTGGAAGGAAAGTCTCTTAAGTGAAGGTAACTCTCTGGAATAAAGGGATATGTGGAGGATAGTATATGAATAATTAGGATATGAAAGAATAATCATAAATGGCAATGACAGAAGAAATATATACATGGTTCCTCACCTACAGAAAGAGAATTTATTCCCATTGACTATTTCTCTTATATTGACTCCATTGTTGTTGTTTTTATTATATATGATACAGTTCTTATGAGCCTCACATACTCAGTACATTCATCGTAGTGACCCCTCTCATGGGACTTACTTTACTTGCTGCAGGCGCAGGTGCAAGTAGACCTACGCAGTAGATTACCAAATATTTGCAGATCTTTGGTGAGCACCAGTTGGTTCGGGGCTTTTCTAGTCACAGTTGTATATTTGTTTTGATGTTGTAAATGTTGTATATAGCGGGGACTTGTCCCAACTTTAAGTTGGTCTTGTTTATGCATCTATTAGAGGCTTTTGTAGACATATGCGGGTATTTTTGACTTGATGGCCCCAACGGCCAAGTTTTTTATATATATATATATATGGCATATGTTTCCATGTCCATGACTTACGCATAGTTGCATGAGGTATAATAAGATTCATACGAGGATATGCATATGAATGTACGTGAGCAAAGATTGGTTCTCTAGGGCCATATTGACTTCAGGTGCCAGTCCGCCTAAATGGGATTTGGGGCGTGACAAAAGTGGTATCAGAGTTGGTCATTCTAAGGGTGTCTACAAAGCCGTATCTAAGTAGAGTCTTACTTATAGATGTGTTGTGAACCACATTTATAAGTAGGAGGCTACGGGACATTTAGGAGTCGTTTCTTTCCTTTATTTCTAGATCGTGCAATAGAGCCAGTGTTGTAAGTTGAATTGTATCTGACCATTGGAATTGATTTTCTTTGATATAGTAAGAATGCCGATCACAAGAAGAGGTAAAGGCAAAGGTAAGCAGGTAGATATGCCTGTCGATAAAGGAATGAGTAAATCACCACCTGACCAAGCTAGTAAAGGTGGAGATGACGCTGAAATTGCATCGCGGTCTTCTTCTACTTTTCCAACTCCAGGAGAGCCAAGAGGTAGAGAAGTACCCGCAGAACCACCAATGAATGCCACTGATCAGGACTTAAGGAATGCAGTACATATGTTGACTCAGTTAGTGGCTGCACAAGCACAAGGACAAACTGGTCTAATGGTAAATGAAGAATACGCAGCTAGAGAAGCTAGTCGGCGTACACAGGACTTTCTAAAATTAGACCCTCCCATATTCACAGGGTCAGATACGAAAGCAGATCCACAGGATTTTTTGGACCAAGTTCAAAGAGGAGGTGATGTACGTAACAGGTGTAGAAACGGTTGAGCTAGCAGCTTATAGACTGAAGGGCGAGGCTATCTTGTGGTATGAGGACTGGAAAAGATCAAGGGGTATTGAGGCACTCCCAACTGGTTGGGAAGAATATAAAATGGCATTCCTTGATCATTACCTCCCGTATGAGATTCGGGAGGAACGTGCGGACCAATTTCTGAATTTGCGTCAAGGAAATATGAGTGTTAGAGAATACAGTTTGCAGTTTAATTCCTTGGCTAGATATGCTCCAAATGTAGTAGCCACCATGGAAGATAGAGTCCATCGATAGGTGGATAGACTGGAGCCATATTTGGTATGAGACTGTACTATTGAAATGTTGAACAAAGATATGGACATCGCCAGAATTTAGGCCTTTGCACAGAAAAAGGAGGACCAAAGGAAAAGAAGAAGGACGCAGGAATATGAGGAAGGGCCATCAAAAAGGGCTAGACCTATGGGGCAGTCTATGGCGTCCCAAGGAGGATCGAGGCCTCTGGTGTTTTCTAGACCACCTAGACCATCACTCTCCTATTCGATAGCAGACACACACTCTCAATTCTGAGGGTTTAGAGGTAGCCAATCTGGACAGAGTAGTGGAATTCATGGATCACAGGCAACAAGATTTTCTCATCAGCTGTGCCAGCGCTGTGGCAGATTTAATTTAGGAGAATGCCGGTTTGATACAAATGTTTGCTTCTTGTGTAGTAGGCTAGGACACATGATGAGAGAGTGCCCATAGAGGCCCACAGATAGTATGATACGACCTACAGGATCAGCCGTTGTGGCATCGACGGCTGATATACAGTCTGCTGGTCATAGTAGAGGTGCTAGAGAAGCAGCTAGTTCCAGTGGAGCCCAAAATCGTACCTATGCTCTAGTGGATCGGCAGAATGCGGAGGCATCTCCTGATGAAGATACAGGTATATTATCCATATTTTCGAATGATACATATACCCTATCATATGTTACTCCATTGATTACTATGAAATCTAATGAGACACCGGGGTCATTAGTTAAGCCAATTGAAATATCTCCACCTGTTCGTGAATTTATTAGAGTCAAAGACACATATCGTAATGGTATAGTAGATGGTTGTGATCATAGATGATTAAGTACTCTTAAAAGCATTACTAATGAAAGGGGTAATGGGACTTGAATTGGCCGTATACAACATGCCATGTGAAATTACCAAAAGTGCAGAAGAGTTCCATTTCGTATTGCTCCCAGGGTAAATGTGTAAATTACGGAGGATCTCACTAGGAAAAGCTACCTATTGCTATTCTAGATCAACAAGTGAAGAGGGTAAGAAATAAGGACGTAACTTCCGTAAAAGTTCTTTGGAGAAATCAACAAGTCGAAGAGATCGCATGGGAAGTTGAGAAAAAAAAAATGATGATGAAATCGACGTACCCATATTTGTTCAAAATGGAAGAAAAGTTCAAAATGTGAAAGTGGACCAATAACAAGTAAGTATCGATGAGTGTTAAGTGTCTATATATGTATAGGCTAATATAGAGATGCATTTGTTGTAATTGAAGCGATATTGTTAACATTCGAGGACGAATGTTCCTAAGGGGGGACGAATGTAACACCCCGTACCTTCCCAACCCTACTTGATGACGTTTACGAATGTTTCCTTAGGTGTCGAGAGCCATACGTATGTATTTTGTAATGTTATTGATGAGGTAATTGATATTGGGCCTCGTACATGTGATTAGACCTTCGTATAAGGTGTCTTGTGACTTCGTGGAGCATTTGTGGGGTTAAAAATGAGGCTTGGAGGACCTCCAAACAAAGCATATTAAAGGTAAGAGTAAGTTAAAGAATAGAACTTGAAGTATCTAACCAAATCCGCAAAGAAAAGCTGAAGAACAAAAATTTTCAAAAAAAATTGCCCAGGCGCGCCAGAGGGCATGCCAGGCCGCTAATTGCCCAAATTTTTTGGGCACAGGCAGCAAGGTGGAGCGCCCAGGGGCGTGCCAGGCTGCTTGTGCGCACCTTTCAAAAGTTGAAAATTTTTCTAAGTCCCAAGGGTACCATGGGACATTCCGGGCCGCTTTTTGCCACATTTCTTCTACAACCACGAGCATATACATGGAATTATTGAAGTATTATATTGGTATTCCAATTTGGGTAAAATTATTCGTGGACGAATTTGGCTTCCAAATGACGTTTTTACCCTTTCGGTTAAAATAAGCCATACGTGGCTAGAATCACTTGTTTTTGGGATTGAGGCCACGAATATGAATCGCGTGAGTGGGAATATTGTCATTAAACGTATGAAATGACTTAAACATGAGAAATTATTGATTTTATTGGGTTAAGTGAATTGGGCTCAATAAAAGGCCCAAAATAAGGAAAAAGTCATAGGCCAAAATGGGTCAAATGACCCATTCCTCCATTGACCTTCTAGACATAATAATTAATGTTATAAAGAGTGGATAAGGATGAATTGAGGGCTTATATATAGGGCCAAAAATCTGATTTTATTCATTACACATACACATGCTTTTCTAAGCTTTTCTAGAATTCTCAAGAGAGCTCCTTTTGGCTCTTCAAACCCTAAGTCATCTTTGGGACAAGATCATCATTTTTCAAGCTTGGGTAAGTGTTTATTCTTATTGATTAATATATTAAATGCATGGGAGATTATATATATCATGTTGGTTATGCTTGGAAGTGTTGAACATGGCACTTTGTGTTTTTGTAAAAGATGTGTCATTTATGGAATTTAAACTTAAAAGATGACTTGTGGTTTTGATGAAAGAAGATGGTATGGATGAAATATCAACATGTATGGTGTGATTATGATCCTAATCTTGTTATATTTCTATAAGTGTAAATTATGGGATTTTGGCCGATTTGTTGTTGTGAGATTTATTGAAGTGAATTGGTGGAATCATTGTGATGTTGTGGTGATGGAGAAGTGGAAAGTATGAACTTGGGGTGATATGCTAGTGGTTTATGATATTTTGGTCAATGTATAGAATGTTGTGGTATTGTTGGTATGATGATCTCATAAATGGTGTTGTCAAGGGGGAAATGACATTTTGAGGCCATTGTGTAACTCATTATCGTTATATGCATTTGTAAGGTAGTTGGTGGTCAGTGTAAATTCCGTCATGTAATTGTGTTGTAGAGTGAGACATAAGTAAGGAGTGGGACTATTGTATGCACATTTAAGATTGCGTAATCATATTGAGAATACAAGGTATGTACGGTTACTCTTTCCGTATCCTTCTACAATATATTGTTCATATTGACATTAGGCTTGTTCTATTCCGAGGGGTTTTGAAGTATCAATTCAGGTTGACATATAGAGTTATTCACATGTGTCCTATTCTTAGATGACTTATGATTTACTTGTCTCTTATTCATGGACTGAAGTTCCAAAGCTGTCATAACGTTGTAATTTCTAAAAAGAACTATCTCAAAGGGAGTAAGATGTAAGGAGAATCTATTTATTCTTGAATAGCATTTTCCAATCATGTCATGTTCCAAAGTCCAATAATATTCTGAATATCTTTGTACCAATCTCATAAGAATAGTGAAGGAGGTAAAGTGCGAGCTAATATATCTATTCCTCACAAGTGAGCCTATCAATCTCTTGAAAGTAAAGAAATGAGGTAAAGCATATATGTGTGTTTCCAATAGTATCACAATCCTCAATGTATCATAAAAGTATCAATCTCTCCCAAGTAAGAAATGAAGTAAGGTATGTTATATTATTAACCCACCAAAAGAGTGGATGTATGTTAACCCACCAATAGAGTGGATGTATGTTACTAACCCACCAATAGAGTGGATGTAAGTTATTAACCCACCAATAGAATAGATATATGTTATTAACCCACCAATATAGAGGATGTACGTTATTAACCCACCAATAGAATGGATGTATGTTATTAATAGAGTGGATGTATGTTATTAACCCACCAATAGAGCGGATGTATGCTATATCATTACCCCACCAATAGAGTGGATGTATGTTATATTATTAACCCATCGATCAGGTGGTTGAATGTTATTTTACAACCTACTAACCAAGTAGATGAATAAAAATGGTGATGAGCATAGAAGCATGAAAAAATCTCTTGCATATAAAGAACCTCTTGAATAGAAGAATCTCTGGGAGGCAAGTCTCTTGAGTGAAGGTAACTCTCTGGAATAAAGGGATATGTAGAGGATAGTATATGAATAATTAGCCTATGAAAGAATAATCATAAATGGCAATGACAGAAGAAATATATACATGGTTCCTCACCTATAGAAAGAGAATTTATTCCCATTGACTATTTCTCTTATATTGACTCCATTGTTGTTGTTTTTATTATGTATGATACAGTTCTTATGAGCCTTACATATTCAGTACATTCATCGTACTGACCCCTCTCGGGGGACTTACTTTACTTGCTGCAGGCGCAGGTGCTAGTAGACCTCCTCAGTAGATTACCGAATATTTGCAGATCTTTGGTGAGCTCCAGTTGGTTTGGGGATTTCCGAGTCATAGTTGTATATTTTTTTTGATGTTGTAAATGTTGTATAAAGCGGGGACTTTTCCCGACTTTAAGTTGGTCTTGTTGATGCATCTGTTAGAGGCTTTTGTAGACATATGTGGGTATATGAATGTAAGAGATGAATGTCCGTTTTGACTTGATGGCCCCAACGTCCAAGTTATATATATATATATATATGGCATATGTTTCCATGTCCATGACTTCCGCATAGTTGCATGAGGTATAATAAGATTCATACGAGGATATGCATACGAATGTACATGAGGAAAGATTGGTTCTCTTGGGACATATCGACTTCGGGTGCCAGTCCACCTCAATGGGATTTGGGGCGTGACAGAAGAATGAATGTACGGTATGCTTATTGCACACATTGGCTCATTTTCACATTTATTAATATTGTACTTAGTTTATATTAGTATTATTATTTGTCTCACCTTGGTTTATTTTCACATTTATTACTATTGTACTTAGTTTTATATTAGTATTATTCTTTGTCTGCACCCACCGGGCTTATGAGTGCTTGATTACCTTCTGGGCTTATGTGGGTCCAGTTAGATTATAGCTAAGCATTTACTTCTGCTTTTGAGTTAGTTATATCTGATTCTCGTATCTACTTAGCTAGCATATTATTTCCATTCTAACCCTCATTTATTTCCTCTTAGTATAGATTCACGCTTTATTATGCTTTACTTTAATTAAGCTCAGTCGGCCTATGATTCCTAATGAATACCTCTTGTTTTGGTACTTATACTACACTTTTGTATCTTTTTCCCTGATGCATATCTTAGTATGAGTCATCGTTGTTGACGCTGACTTTGAGCATGGTTGCTGATCGGAGATTAGGGTGAGCTTTAAGCATCCAGAGCTGATCCATTTTCCACTGTTTTGGTGCTAGTCTTATTTTGTATATTCAAAGATGACCTTGTATATTTTTACACTTGTCTAGTAATATTTATGTATAGTGGCTCTTTCACTGGCCTTATCAGGTCTTAGGGGATTCTTTTTGTATATTTTGACCCTTCCCCTCTTTTTCTTATGCCATGCTTGTATATTTCTCCCTTGCAGTTGCTTTAAATTACTGTTTTTCCTTTATTTCTCTCTCTTCCACCTGTTAGCCCATTACTGCCTTTTCGAGCTATGGATTTGGCTTACCTACTGGTGGGTTAAAATAAGTACCATCATGACATGAGTTTTTGAGTCATGACAGGTGTGGTGAGGCCTAAGAAGCCACACTTGATGCTAGTGGCATGCAAAGGGTGAAGGGCATGTGTGTGTGCCCCGTATTGATGAATTGGTTCCTTGTCTACTAGAGAAAGCTCGTGGTTTTATATATTCTACACATTCTGGTGCAACCAAGATGTATCATAACTTGAGGTAACTCTATTGGTGGCCCTAAATGAAGAGAGATACAGTGGAGTACGTGGCAAACTATCAAAAATTATCTGTAGGTGAAATACGAGCATAAAAAACATGCGGGTTTGCTTTAGAGGATGCCCATTCTTGAGTGGAAATATGAGAGAATTGCTATGGATTCTGTGGTGGGTCTTGCTAAGACCTTGGGATTGTATGATTCAATTTGGGTCATTATTGACAGTCTAACAAAATCTGCACATTTCATTCTTGTTAAGGTGAATTATAACTTGGAGAAGTTAGCCAAAATCTATCTTAAGGAGATTTTGAGGTTGCATGGGGTTTCAGTCTCCATTATATCTGATTGAGGTATGCAATTTACCTTCAAGTTTTGGTACAAGTTGAATGAGGAGTTGGGCACAAAGCTTAATTTCAGTAATACTTTTCATCCTCAGACTTATAGGTAGTCTGAAAGGACCATTCAGGTGCTAGAAGATATGCTTCAAGCATGTGTTGCTGACTTTGTGGGCCATTGGGATCAGTTTCTGCCGTTGTGTGAATTATTTTACAATAATAGTTACTACTCTAGCATTTACATGGCCCCATTTCAGGCTCTACATAAGAGGAGATGTAGATCACCCATAGGCTGGTTTGAGGTGGGTGATGTGAAACCTTTAGGCACAGACTTGGTAAAAGAGGCTCAAGAGAAGGTGAGGTTTATTCAAGACAAGTTGTTGGCAACCCAAAGCAGATAGAAAGAGTATGCGAATCGCAAGGTAGGAGACATATTCTTCAAAAAGGGTGAATATGTGCTACTGAAGGTTTCTCCTATAAAGATTGTGATGCAGTTGGGAAAGAGGGGCAAGTTTAGCCCCATGTATATTGGTTTGTTTGACATTCTTGATGATCTGGGTCTAATGGAATACAAACTTATGTTGGCCCCAAGTTTATGGGAAATCCATCCAGTGTTTCATGTATCTATGCTTAAGAAATACCATGGGGATGGTTACTACATCATTCATTGGGACTCGGTTTTGTTTGACAAGAACCTTTTCTATGAACAGGAACCGGTGGCGATACTTGATCGAGATGTTCGAAAGCTGAGAACCAAAGAGATTAGATCCATAAAAGTCCAGCGGAAGCACCGTCCTATTGAGGAGGCCACTTGGGAGACTGAGTTTGATATGCCCAACAAGTACCCTTATTTGTTTGAGGATTCAGGTACTTTTCCTTGTTGGTTTTCCCTTATTTTTCTTAATTTATCGTTTGGGGATGAACAAAAGGTAAATTGGTATCTATTATAGCGACCCTTTTCGTCTTTACGGTATAACTTAGAGTGTAAAAATTTGGATTAAGATTCTCCCCAGATGAAGTATTAAAATTTTTAGGTTAGGTTAATCTTGAATGAATTTCAGGTATGGTGTGGTCTAGGTAAATCGGGTAATATATAGGTTGATGATTGTATGATTTAAGATCATAATGACATAAAGGGGTTAGTTTGGAAGGTTGAAATTTAGAAGTGTGTTGTAAAATTGGAAAAAAATAGAAGCTTCCCGAACTCACTGCCTTACCTACCCCACTATAGCGGGTAACAGGCCGCTAACGTGGTCCTACTGTAGCGGGAATTACTCTGCTATAGCGGGAGTTAGCTTTGGTCAGCTCTGCTAGAGCAAGCAGATACAACTATAGTGATACCGTTATAGCAAAAATCGAGCCGCTATAGGAGGCTACATGCAGTAAATAACAGTTTTAGACTTAAAATGTATTTTTCATTCCAATCTTATTCAAGGTCAGGTTAGGGCGAAAAGGAGCGATTTCCACTAGTTTCCACTCAAATTCCACTGTTGAGGTAAGTTAATTCACCTATCTAACTAGATTTCATTCATTAATCCTTAGAATCTTTAGGTTATGATCATGGTGGAGATATAGAACTTGACCTAGGTGAATTTTTTAGTGCAAAGTGGTTAAAAGAGGTATAAAGCCTTGGAATTTGACCAAGGGTTTCTAGGTTTTGATTCTTATGCTAGACTCACCCTTGTAATATGAAATAGAAAGAATGGAAGTGGAATGAAAGACAGGAAAACCCTAGAAGGAGGAGATTGTTCATGACTTTGGCATTAGGATTATGAATTTAGGTTATATACCTAGAAACTACTAGAACATTAGTTGAATTGTGTTCTGTGTATTATTTTAGAGAGAAATCAAGCCGAGGCTACAAGAAAGGGCAAGGCTTAAATCATTTAGAGCATTGCAAGGCTTGGATTGAGGTAGGTGATGGTTGAATTGGAGTTAAAACTCAAGTTGATTTTATGTGTACATATTAACTGACTAATTGTCTACTTGTTGCAATGAATGCTGATGTATGTTGAACTTGTTAATTATAAATACAAGTTGGAAATTGATAATCTATAATAAGATTGGTAATAAAAACCTTATTTGATGTACAAGTGGTTGATTTACTTGTTATGCAATTGTACTTGTTGATGGTACTATTTGTTGTTGTGAGATGAACTGCTAAAGGTTGATCATGATTGAATTGGTGGGTTTCAGGGAGGATAAGGGTGGGGACGTTGGAATAAAGGTGATATAATATTTAGCTTGGGATAAGGGTGGCAGACACTAGTTGTCTGGGCTATTTGGTACATGGACTGAGCTCGTCCCCTACAGGTTATGGCTAGTGGGGCATATATCAGACCCATAACATGTGTGTACATGGTAAATGAAAGAGTTTGACGGTTTCTTGAGTGAACTAGGTTACATTATTGTTTATTATATTTGGATCCTTGTGAGGTCTATTTTTCTTGGTAATATATTTGGATCCTTGTGTGGTCCAAGTTGTTGATATTGTACTTGAAATGAGTTAATGCTTGATGTTGTGCAATAACAAAGTGTTTATAAGAAAGTGATAAATTGAGTTGCACTGGGATTGATTACAACTGAATTGATTTGCACACCATTTGTTTAAAAGTAATTCATTATTTACTTGACTTGATTTTTTATAGTGGAAATTGTGGTAGAAGGACTAATTTGAATGCATGATTGCTAGATGATATGTCTTGCTACTTGTTTACAAATTGCTAGTTAAGTGTTTAGGTTGGTTAAGTTGAGTTGGCCTATAATTCTACCAGCACATAGTGGTTTTGTCCTGATACTTCCCTATGCTCTTCATTTTGTTGAGTGCAGAGCATATTTTAGTGGTTCGACGAGACCTCATCTGTAGACTGCAACACGATTTCTGATCCAAGGGTGGGCATAATCTTTTGTGCCTCCATGGATCTTTCTTGCTTTTAATCTTGTCCATTTATTTCAGACACCGACAATTATTAGTTTATTTGTTAGTTTTCTAAATTGTACCCATAATTTTTTTAATTAGATGTTGTGGCACGGTGACCTTCAATTTCTGGGGGCGTTTTAGAGGTGATGTTTGTTTCCGCACTTCTACTTAAACTATTTTAAGGGATACTGATATTATTAATAGAATTATTTGTTCGCATTTAAAAATGGCAAAGTTATTGGTGTTGGTTACTCGGTTTAGATGGTTCTTTCACTAAAGAGTTAGTGTGGGTACCACTCATGACGAGCTTGAATCGTGACACCATTGTTCGTTTCAATCATTACCAGCCCCTTTTCTCCTTATTTCCTTGAAGGGTGTTACCATTTGTAGTGAGAGACGAAGAACAGCGAGAAGTAGACATAGATAACATCAATGATTGTGGACTGTTGTTCCTCTTTGTTAACGTCAACAGAGGAAGATGAACATGAAAATGCCATATCCTTCCTGCATATAAAAAAGAAAAATGTTAAATTAAAAATATTTTTTAAGAAATGAAGAATATAAAGAATGCAGTAAATAAATTCACCAAGCTAATGATATAGAAATATATACAAGAGAGGCTAAGAAGGTAGAACTCTATTCCAATTAAATTTCATTTAAATTCAAATTCAAGTCATATTAATTAATTTGTTAAAAGAAGATTAGTTTGTTATTATTTCTTGTCCTTACTTTTTTAAAATATAATGTATTTTGTTATTATTTCTTATCCTTACTTTTTTTTTAAATATAATGTATATTTATCTAATTATCTATTTATTTGAGTGGACCTTGAAGAGTGAAAGTAAGTAAACATGGCATCCTTGACATTTTTCTCGCGAACTTTTTTTTGAAGCCCCGAAATAGTAAATTGACACCTTTTCAATGTCATAATACCCACCTGCATGTTTAAATATCTAACTTTGTTAATATAAAAGAAGTTAGAAAATCATTTAGATAAGAAAACAGATCCTTATATAGAATAGGATGCTCACTCTGAAACTCAAGATGTTTAACATACTTTTGAAGAAAAAAGAAATAATCCTTATACACTCTTTTGTGATTTTGATAGGGATGTATATCTTCATTTCTTTCAAAGTCTATACACAAAAAAGAAAAATATGATAATTAGTTATAGTAAATCATATCATTGTTACTGAAAATAATAAATTGAAGGGAATAAAAGGATTATTCATCCGTTGCCGCTACATATTAATAATGCTTTTGCAATACTTCATATCAAGTCATCTCCGTCATCTGCAAGCAAAATGATAAAAAAGATATTAGTTAAGATGTTAAAAATTTGATTCGATCAATAGGATATATTTGAATCATGAAAATGTAGAAAAAAATAAAAATGTATATATTGAAGAAGACAAATAATTGAACTAAAAATAAAAAGAAAAGGAGAAGAAGAAGTTGTTCATAGTAGAGAGGGGGGGGGGGGGGAGGGAGAGGGGGGAGGGGGGAGGGGGGAGGGAGGGAGGGAGGGAAATAACTTACGTAAACATTATTTTATTACTATCTTATAAGAGGGAGTTTACTAGGTGATGCAGGCAGGAGGTTAACATGCCTGACATCTTAAGGGTAGAATAGTAATTTTGAATAAAATAAAGGAATACTACTGGTCAATATGAAATTTTACTATGGCCCATTAGTATAATTCTTTCAGTGTAATGACATTGTCCCCTTGCTGAACCATTATCACATAGCTTTGTTGTCAAGTCCTTTTACTTGTCCCTGCCACGTGGCTTCATCTTGAAAAAGTTGTACTTGCAGAAAATGGATTTCTATTTGGTAACTCTTTTTATTTATTAATATTTGTAATTAGTATATAGGAGTAGTAATTAGTATTTGCAAACTATCCCCTAAAAGTTTTGCACAACTTTTTTCGAACATGAATCTCATTCAACTGTTTATTAGACATTGCTATTACTACCTTCATTTTAAAATATTTGTCGCCATTTTCATTTTAAGAATCAAATAATATGAAGTTTGATCAATATTTTAAGATATATTTTTTCATCATCTTGATATGAGAAAATTTATAATTTATAGTAATTTCTGTATAGTTTTTGCATATCTAAAATTTAATTGTAAACTATCAAATTAATTTAATCTAATTTAACTTTAAAATTAGTCAAAATGACTCACGAAAAGCGAAATGTAACAACTATTCTGAAACGAAGAAAGTGATATTAGTGTAAAATATAGAAACAACAAAAGTTGTAATGTTAACTTTCCTGGATTTTCCACAAAATTGAAGTGATTATTTTCTTGCTTTCTTTATTGACGTGAATTAAGTGTGTTGTATGGATCGTGTATATATTCAAAATTAAATTTCCAATTTCAAAGGACTGTATTTCATTCTTTCCAAAATGAATGTCGTTTTAGCTCAGTTTAGGTCGGTTAAGAAAAATAATAAATATAAAGTATAGCTTACTACGTTGTTTTAGTTTATTAGAAATATTTCTTGAAAAATGAATAATACTAAGAAAGTTTTTAAATTTAAATACTATAAATTGCACTAATTAACAGCTTAGAATATTTAAAAACTTATAAAAATTTGATTGACTCTTCAAATTTCATTTATGTCACATAAAATAGGACAATCAAAATTGTATCAATGCCACAAAAATTAAGACAAGGAGAGTAACATATATTATTTAAAAATTACGTAAAAAATATCATAAATTACAATAGTTAACAACTTAAAAAAACTCTAAAAATATGTTTGACTATTTAAATTCTATCCGTGTTACATAAATTGAGACAAGAAAGTAACACCTCGATATCTAGTACCATCTTATAAGAGGGAGATTGCTGAAGCACACAACAGGCCAACATGCCTGATTCAACATTGTGAGGGTGTTTTCGTCATTATTTTTATTTTTGTGCAATGTTTGTTTGTTCTACTTGCTTTGACTTTTATTTAGAGACAACTTTGCCCTTTGACAGACATATGTTTTGTCATTCTGCCATTGAACATGATGGGGCCACTGATCAATGATGTCACACTTTTCTCTTATTTTCCATCGTGAACTATTTCCTATTGAGCCCCACACCTAGGCGTGTCAATGGTACGGTTCGAACAATTATTTTATAAAATTTATACCGTATCAATTTTTTGATTATTTTATTTTATATAATCAAAATTAGGCTTTTTAAAATCATTCCATCATCTCGGTTTTTCTTCGGTATCGGTACGGTTCGGTTATTTTTTTTATTTTTTTTTACTTTTATAGTTTCACCTCAAAATATACCATTATTAAAACGTTTTTTTATTACTAAAAGGAATCAACTCAATAAAGTTCATATATAGAAGGAAAAACACATTTCGTAGTTCTGCAGTTCTACTATATATTAATTAACTATTAAGAAGCATTTAGCAACACAAAAATGAAGGCATCATCGTGACGTGAAACTTTAAGTTTGTTCTTAGAGAAGCACTTCAACTCTTCACCAAGAAGTCAAGAATGTAAAATCTTGTTGCCGTATTGTTTGATTTCAAACTTTCAATAGGAATGTTTTCATTGGTTTTGCCGTATTGTTTGATGGAGTATTTATTATAGTATATTCTTTTAATTTTTAAACCTAATCAATTAATATCTAATTAAAGGGCGAAGGCCCAAACAGGGGTGTCACCAGTGGCCTAGGACCTAGGTTATATTTTATATTTGAAAAATATTATAAAATATATTTATATATTAAATTTAACATATTGTTAATATATAAAATATATTTGCATACATGTAAAGTTATTCGGTTCTGTTCAGAATTTTTTTGAGTTTTTTTATAAATTAAAAAAACCATCCCAATTTTTCGGGACAATTACACGTTTAAATAAAAGCCCATGATTTTATTGAAAAAATGATATAAATCGATTCAATATGGTTAGGTTCGGTCTGTTCGGTAGGCTTTTCATATTTTTTTGTCACCCCTACCCACACCGAAAGAACATAAGAATTCACCATAAATATTTATTTAAACTTTAAATTACTATGTTAAAGTTGAGTAATTAAGTAGGCATTTTGGCCAAGAAAATAAAAGAAATTTAATTTATTTGAAATTTTCAAAATTTGGGGTGGAGTTGGAATTGCATTGATCATAATTCTTACAGTAAGAATTTGAATATTTACTTTGCCTTTTTATTAAATTAAATTTAATATTTCAAATAATAAAATTTAGATATTCAAAAAACTATATGAAAAACACTACAATTTCTTCTCATGACAATATAATTTTAAAAATATGTTTTAAAATATTACAAAATGTACATAATTTGAACCTCCAAAGTAAAAAGTGATGCATAAATTGAAACAATAGGAATGATTTTGTGATTAAATGTTTTTGCAATCCATGAAATAAATTACTCTCATATTTATTATAACCTTTTGATATTTTAAAAAGAAATTCAAATAAGTAATAAATTATTAAAAGGAATTTTTTATAGTTTATTTATTTGAAAATTACGTAAAAAATACGATACATTACAATAATTAACAAGTTAAAATATTTTTTAAAAAAATTACGATTAAAGAAAAAATTGGTCAACTCTCCAAATTTCATCCGTGTCACATGAATTTGGACAAAGGGAGTAAATGCATTTCCAATAATTATATATTTAAAAATTACGTAAAAGGTACTATAAATCACAATAACGAACTGCTTAAAAGACTTTTTAAAAGTTATTAAATTACGATAAAATAAATTTAATTGACTCTGGAAAATTCACATGTGTCACAAAATTGAAAGATCAAGTGACATATATTGAGTCCGTGCTAGCACGGGCTCCTATGTCTAGTCGTACATATATGGAGCAGTTATTATTGATTATATAGAGATTTAAAATATTTAGCACATTCCAATGGAGAAATTGTCCTTTAAGATTTTACTTTCAAAAGGACTCCTACATACATGGAGCAATTGTTTCAAACACGACTATTATTTTAAGTTTTAGTTAAAAATTGAACTTTTATTTTCGTTTTTTTTTAAAAATTTTATCCCTTTTCTGTTTTTTCTTGTTAAAAATAAAAAAAATGTCCTTATCCTTTAAACAAATTTTCACGTGAAATTTTCACATGAAATGTATCTAATATTGGACTGAGTCAAACGTAAATTTTAAATTTAAATGAATAAATTTAACTCAAAACACTCTGAATTCAAATGGACAATTATTTTAGAGTAACTAATTATTACCTAATCACTTATTATTATTATTATTATTATTATTATTATTACAACAACTACTACTACTATTACTTTTATTTTATTTATTTATTATTATTATTATTATTATTATTGTTGTTGTTGTTGTTATTATTATTATTTCACTACTGCCACTACTACGTATGTACTACTATTACTATTACTACTATTATTATTTATTTATAGATTATTATTATTATTATGAAATAGTTAGAGTTTATTTAGGACTCTTTAACTATGAGTTCCTAGTTTTAAGCATTTGAAAATCTTTTTTTTTTAAATCATATTTTCAAGTTCAAATATCTTTAATTTTTAATTCAAAATGTTTATTACAATATAGATAACCTTGTCTTAAAAACTGCCAAGAGACTTATTCGCTGCCACTTGGCTTCTTCTAGTGCTTCTACCTTTGCTTTTATATCTCTCTCTCTCTCTATATATAGAGAGATATAGATATTGAAACTAAAAACATTTGTAATCCATATAAGAAATAAAAAAATATTTTGTAATATAATATTATTCATTATATGATTATATTTGAACTATAAAAGTTCTAACGTTCGTATATGAAATAACATTAAATAAATAATTTGTAATCTAATTTCTTTTTTTTTTAGTAGGAAAGATAAAACTTATATTAACCTAATCAAAAGATACAAGAGAGTTGTTGAGCCCATCATTGGGATACAAAGGTGTAGAAGTAGCATCTATTCTAAGCTTAGAGCTAGAAGGATCAGTAGTTCCTGTCTTGGTTATATGGCTAACATTACAAACACTTGTAGAATCAAAAGTTGTATTGTAAAACGGTGAAGCATCATTGTTTATGTACCAATTATTTTGGCATATATTCCTACCTATGGAAACCCCTCTTTGATTGTCACAACCCAAATTTGTCGCGGGTGACACCCACACTAACCCTCCGGTGGGAGAATCAATTAGCCCAACTACTCAAACTCAACACTTAGACAAATTTCAACATAAACTAGTTACCTCATTAAATAATCCAATATTTTGAAATATTTCTAGTAGAATATCAAATGCGAAATTAACGAAAGTCTAAACAATCCCCTAGATTCTAAAAGTTATTGTACCAAAACCACTACAAACGTCAATAAAAGGGTTCAACCCAAAACAACTGAAAATATTCGAGTCTGAAACAAGTGGACCAGAAACTAAGTAGATGACTCATGGCTACCCGAAAGATGTAGCTCACCCTTGAGTCGGAATGTAATCTACTCTAAAGCTGAAGTCTCAATGCAGTTGCCGAAAAATGCTCTGCACTCAACAAAAAGAAGAGCATGCGTAGTATCAGTGTCATCGGCCAACAAAATAAGAAATATGAACAAGCAACCATAAATTAGTAAAACAAGAACAACCATGAACACCTACCATGTAACTTTACCTCAAGTATATGACACTTAACCTTGTTCAACAACACCATAGAATTCAGTCAAGTACAAGTCAAAATGGACAACAACTTAAATAAAGAACATGACTACCAACAAGAATTCAAGTCAAAAAATAATGACTCAATAATAATATACTAACCATGTTTCAAATACATAAGTAGATAGACAAATACAGAGTTATGCCAATCATTTGTAATTCAGCCCGGACCACTTAAGGATCCATTCCAACAACAACAATGTTAATAATTGTAAATCCAGGTTCACTCAAGAAACCAAATATAACAAGTCAGCACATAAATCTTGTTACTCAAGAAACCAAATATAACAAGTCAACACATAAACCCGGTTCACTCAAGGAGCTATCACTCTCACCAATACCTTGTACACACATGCTAAGGGTCTTGTGGTCTCCCACTAGCCATGACCAGGGGGCGAGATCTTGTCCATATACCAAAATCCCAAATATTTAGTGCCTGCCAACCTTATACCAACCAATCCCGTGAAGATGTCCAAATACTGATACATCCCATAATAATCAGCAAATATTACAACAATCACAACTACAATGGAAACAATAATCACACTTGTAAAACCAAAAAGCTTTTAATATAATTTCATTGCATGTGATAAACACTTAGGATATCAACTAGCCATTCACTTTTCTTGAACATGCATTGTAACAAATATACGAAGAAACAATTAACATGCACACATAAATCAAGTTGGGTTTCAACTACATTAAACCTACCTCAATCCAAGCTTATACCACTCTATGAACTTGAGCCTTGACTTTCCATGCAATTTATGCTTGGTTGTGGTCTAAAGACAATAACGTGATAATAATTCAAACAATGACCTAGTATATTCGAGGATTATAACTTAATCCCATAACCCCAAGGTCAAATTCATGATCATTCCTTCTATTCTAGGGTTTTCTATCATTATTCCACCTTAATTCTATCAATTTTATGGATTTAATGGTGAATTCTAAGCATGCAATAGTAGTTTTTTAACCAAAACCCAAAGGTTTTTACTCAATTCACCCACTTGCACTAGAAAAATCACCTAGATCATGTTAAATTCTCCCCAAAACTCATAAACTAGCGATTTTAAGGATTAGAAATAGAAAAAACTAGTTAATGGAAGGGATTAACTTACCTTTATGAAGAAAAATAATAGAATTTAGGTGGAAATCGCCCAAAATAACCTCTATAAGCCCTTAGATGAATAAAGAATGAAAACAATTTTTTTGGGGTATTTTTTGCATTAATCAGTGCATATCCCACTATAGCGGCCCTATCCTGCTATAACGGGATTCACCTGCTATGGCGGGATATGTCATAGTGGTAGCGGCCTGCCACTCGCTAGTAGGTGAGGCAAAAACTCGAGATTTCTCTAATTTTTCCATTTTTCAACACACTTTCAAATTTTGCTATTTCGAACTAACCCTTTTATGTCAAATTCAATATCGAAAGTTCTAATCACCCGAATTTACTTTCGAAAGATCTTATAGATTCCTTATCGTCTTAGCTATCATAAAATTAACTCAAAACATCTAACGTTTAGCTAATCCATTCCTGGATTACCTAGACCATACCATGCTCAAATTTCATCCAAGACTAGCCTAGCCTGAAATTTCTAACTCTTAATCTGGGGAAAATCTTAACCCAAATTTTGGCATGCTAGACTTACCTATAACGAAGGAAAGGGTCATTACAATAGATACTAATTTACCCATCATTTGTTCTCGAATGATCAAACCAGGAAAACAAGGCTAGTAAGAAGAAGGAAAAAGTACCTGTATCCTCAAACAAGTGAGGGTACTTGTCCCACATATCCCTCTCAGTTTTCAAAGTTGATTCCTCAATAGGACGATGCTTCTACTGAACCTTTATAGACCAAATTTCCTTTGTCCTCAATTTCCAAACATCCTAGTCAAGAATCGCAACCAGTTTCTCTTTATACACAAGATTCTTTTCAAGTTACAGTGAGTCCCACTTGATGATATAATCACCATTTTCATGGTATTTCTTGAGCATTAACATATGAAACACCGAATGAATCCTTGACAAGCTTGATGGCAATGCCAACCTGTAAGCTACTAAACCCACATCATTAAGAACCTCAAATTGACCAAGATATCAAGGGCTAAGCTTACCCTTCTTACCAAACCACATAGCTCCCTTCATAGGAAATACTTTCAACAACACTTGCTCATCGGGTTTGAAAGACATGTCCCTTACCTTGCAATTCACATAGTCATTTTGACTACTTTGGGCTTCTAATAGTTTGCCTTGAATGAATCTCACCTTCTATTGATATTCCTTCGCTAAGTCTATTCTAAAAGGCTTCACATTACCAACTTTAAACCATCCTATGGGTGACCTACACCTTCTCTCATAGAGTGTTTTGAATGGAGCCATATCGATGCTAGAATGGTAATTATTATAGTATAAAAACTCACACAAAAGCTAAAAATTATCCTAATGACCACCAAAATCAATCACACATGCCCTTAACATATCCTCAAGCACCTGAATAGTCCTCTCTGACTTTACGTCAGTCTGAGAATGGAAAGCAGTGCCGAAATCAAGCTTAGTGCCCAACTCTTCATGTAACCTATCCCAAAACTTAGAGGTGAATTATGTACCTCTATCATAAATGATGGAAACTGGCACCCCATGTAGCCTCAATATCTCCTTGATAAAAATTTTGGCTAACTGTTTTGAGATGTAATCCCTTATAACTGGAATGGAATGAGCTGACTTGGTCAGCTTGTCCATAATTATCCAAATCAAGTCATGCTTCCCCAAGGTCTTAGGAAGACCCACTACAAAGCCCATAACTATCCTCTCCCATTTCCACTTGGAAATAGGCATCCTTTGAAGTAAACCTACATGCCTTTGATGCTCATATTTTACCTGTTGAAAATTGTGGCATTTAGATATATACTCCACTATCTTCATCTTAGGTCACCAATAGAGCTGTCTTAAGTCATGGCACATCTTGGTTGTACCCAGATAAATAGAGTACTAAGAACCATGAGTTTCTGCAATCAAACCCTAAATCAAATCACTAACTCAAGGCACGCACATGCATCCTCTCACCATCAACACCCCATATGCATCAAGTGTGGCATTAGAAACTTCACTACACACTACTTTATTATGAAGTTTATTCAAATTCACATCTTCAAATTGTTTGGCCTTGATTTGATCAAGGAATGTTGACCTTACCTCAACACTAGCTAGCACTCTACCCCTTTCAAAAACACCAAACTGCATGAACTGCAATACTAGAGTTGGAATATCTCTAGCCAAATGTCGCCTTGACACCCTCAATCAAGCCAGACTACCCATACTTATCAATTTCTGGCTTAATGCATCTGCCACCATATTAGCCTTGCCCAGATGGTATTGGATGGTCACATCATAGTCCTTCAGCAATTTCATCCACCTTCTGTACCTTAAGTTCAAATCCTTTTAGGTGAAAAGATGCTGTAAGCTATGATGGTCTATAAATACCTCACACTTGATACCATAGAGGTAGTGTCTCCAAATCTTAAGTGCAAAAACCACTGTTGTTAACTCCAAATCATGGGTTGGATAATTCTTCTCATGAGGCTTCAATTTCCATAAGCATATGTAATTATATTCCTATCCTGCATCAACACAATACCCAAACCATAGCATGAAGTATCACAAAACACAATAAAGTCCTTACCTTCAATTGGCAAGGCAAGAATGGGGGATGTGGTCAAGAGAGACATTATAAAGACATGATTTGTGAAATCTTGCTTTTTATGTGTTTTGACCATTTTGCTCTTCCCCATAGTTTCTACATGTTATTTTGTGATATGGGTATGGTTGGCATGATTCTCAATGCGATCGAGAATGATTTGGGTGAGTTTGTAATTTTTAGAGGCTTTAAAAACTCTTTAGTTGACTTCGGTCAACATTTGATGTTCTAAGTGTCGGTTGATGATTTGAACAATTCAATTAGATTCAAAATGTCAAATTTGGGTTAGTAGCGGGGTTGGTTCAGGTTCGGGACCTTCATTTTATATTTCGACCCTTCGTTTGAAAAATTACCTAAACGGGGTTCTGGGGTTAATTTATTGAAAATAATCCTTTTTCAAAAATCCAATATTTCCATTGAGTCTAGAATGTTGAAAATAGCCTACTAGCATATTTGGTTTAATTTTGTAGGGTCCTAAACGAATCATGAGGGTTCGTATAGAGACTTAGGAGTATAATTTCATCTGGTGCAACAACTGATATCTAGTGCATTAGGCCCTTCATCGCGATTGTGTGGACACATGTCATGATCACGGTCCTTGATTATAGTCTTCATCGCGATCGTATGGTGGTGGTACCGCGATCGCGATGGGTTAATCGGTGGATCGGGTTGGGTTTGCTCATGCAATCGCGAGGCCCAGCTTCACCACCGCAATGAACAACTTAATGGATGGTCAATGTTGAACCTTGCAATCATAAGTTAAGATCTTTGATAGTGAGGTATTGTTCACATAACAGTATAAAAACTTCAATTTCGCAATTTTTCTCCATTTTTGGACATTCTAGCTTCGAGAAAGGCAATTTTTGAGGGTTTCTTTATCGCTTTTCATATGGGTAACCTCTAAAATATTATTCTCATTATTTCCTATTGATTATAACATCAGAAACACCTTTTCACCTTGATTTCAAAATGGATTTTTGAGGGTTTTTACAGTAAAGCTTAAAAATGGGTTTTCTTCGATTTGGACCTCGTTTTAAACTCATTGTTACGTGGGTTTTTGAATGTAGACTCCTATAACCTTGGGTAATGAGAGCGTGATCCCGAGATCTATATTAGTTTGGAATGGAAGTGTGAGTTGGTTTTCCAAGACCATAATTGGAGCGAAGTTGTGCCAGCCACATATGCTTGTAAACATCTTCAAGGGCTTGCATTGATTTGGTGGGATATCGATAAGTGAGGTCAAAGAATGTATGGTGACACCACACTTCCTATATGGAATGGATTGAAAAGGTTCTTGAGGTTCAAATGTGTGTCGGAAGGGTACAAAGGGCTCTATAATGTTGATCCAAGGAAACAAGTCCTTAAACGAAAGGTAGATATTTTTGGGGTTCCGGGATGTGTTCTTGTCTTAGATGATTGGTGCTATGCAAACTACATCACTCCTTCTATGGTAGAGTACTTGAGGATACCTCGAGTTACAAAGTGTTATCCATATTTTTTGTAAGAACATGGAGTTACAGAGAGTGTGAAGGTTTCCTTAACCCATAGTGGATATTATAAGGAGGTTTGGTGTGATATATTACCCATGGACTTTGGTCATTTATGTTTGGGCGCCAATTGGTTTGAAAGACACGGAGTTCCAAATGAGCAGAATTGGCCCAGGATTGTAGTGGACCAATGGGGAAATAATCTCTTTCCACCTACACTTCCTAAGCCTCAAGGAAATGTGACCAATTACTCCAAGTCCCTTGATAATGAGAGACAAAATATTGAGAGGAGTAAGGGAGTGCAAAGTGACAACCTAAGAGTGAAAAAATGAGAGATTGTGTGGAGTTATGTGAGAGGGTTCTCACAACCTTATCCTAACTCATGTAACTTTTCTTCTCTCTCTAGTTATCTTAACACTTATGTAGGTATTGTTGGAAGCCAATCTAATGGAGATCCCCAAAGTGTAAAGAAACAAGAGGTGCTTGAAGGGTGCCTAAATGAGGAGTTGACTCAAGGGAGTAGAGTTGACAAACTCCCATGTGATGCAAACTTCCCAAGGGGGCAAATGAGCTCCCATGTTGAACTCCAAGGTAAAAACCTTACTTCTTATGAGCTACAAGGTAACAATGCTAACTCTGGCACTTTTTTAAACTTGAAAGGTCTTGATATGGCTAGTAGCCAAGTAAGTGTGAACTTGTCTAATATTGAGCATAATGAGTATTCCCTTTGTGATACTATTGAAAGAAATATGTTGCATGATGATCATGTTCTTGTTGTGAGTTTGTAAACACTAGTTGATCCTATAGATGACCAAATTGACTCTTCTAGTAAGATCGATCTGTGTCCACCTAGTATTGGTACTTATAGCTTTAATGGGGTTCTATTTCCATGTGATAAGAGTATTCACACACTAGTTGACCCTTGTGCAAATCAAGGTGAGTCTAAGTTGGCATGTGAATTGCCAATTACTAGTGAAGGTATGTGCATTGATCAACTTGCTTGTGCACCTAATCCACTACTTGAGCATATTTATTGTGAGCTTGATGAGCCTCAAGGTAGTGATGTTGTTGATAGAGTTGATCATGTAAATGAAAATGATGTGAAAAATGACATGTATATTCTTGAGAGTGAAATTGCATACTTTAATTCCTCACCTTTGGGTGATGATGGATGCGTGGCTAAAAACCACATTATTTTATCATCTTTTGCCTCATATTTGCTCTTTTTTTTTATGTTGTCTTGAGCTTAACTGATGTGATTTACACTTGTGTTTCATGATTTTCCTATATAGGAGTGTTTTGAGGAATATGGAGCTTAAAAGAGAAGAAAAGAGCATCAAAGAACCAAAAGGAACCAAGGAAGAATCAACGTCGCAACACATTGTAAAACGAGCGCGGAAGGGCCAAAATAGTTGAGCCTTGCACCACTGCTGCAAAGAAAGCAGTGGCACGAATATTATTTGTTGTATGAATCAGGTAACTTGTGCCACACCCACCAAAGCAAGGTGTGGCACGAGTTTGGGCACTGATCTGAAAATTCGATTGTTCCTTGCGCCACAGCTCTGCTTTTGGGCTGTGGCGCGAGTTGGGTTTTATCTTAACTCGATTGGGATTGGTTTTAGACATTCTAAGGGTTTCTAAACTCTATATAAACCTCCCTCCCACTTTTTTAAACACAGACAACTGATTTGGGGAAGCCAAAAGCTAGGGCAAAGCTCAACAACAAGGTCAAGTTTATTTCTTTTATTTTATTTTCGATTTTTGCCTTGTAAACTCATGAAATCTCTTCTTCCAAAGAGATTCATGAGTAGCTAAACCTCTTAATTTCTAGGGTTGTGGTTGAACATGAAAGTTATGTCTTGAACATCATAGTGTCTATTTTGATTTCCATTTATTGAGTTATTTATTTCTTCTTACTTTCAATTATTCGTTTGATTTATCACCTTGCGAATATTATCTAGAGCTTGTTTGTTGGACTTGAAAAAAGGAACGACAAGTGTAAAAAGAGGAAATAGGGATAGTTTGTGAACCTTATAGGGTAAGGGAATTGATTTGTCACTAACGATAGAAATATACCCTGTGGCCTAGCTTAGTTGATACAAACGATATCTTTATGCACTTCACTATTAACCGACGACTATAAAAATATAGGCGTTAGGGATAGTCGAGTAGGCTTAGAGTTGTTGGAAAAATGGTCAATATAGCTACAATTAACCTGCAACTAGTAACTCAGGAAAACAAATTACACGAGTGATTGGATAGCGCAATTGGATTGTCAAAACACCGCAACCCTAGATCTTTTCTCAAATCTGAATTACAACACAACTAATACACGACTTGTCTCCAATTGTTTTTATACATTCAAAACATACAAATCACTCTGAATTATTGGTTACCAGTGGCATAGCTCATATAAGAATTCAAACTAGGATTTCAATTCATCAAATCCCTGTGGGTATGATATCTGAACTTACATCCTTTATTACTTGTACGACCACATACACTTACATGTGTGAAAGGATGCAATAAGTTTTTTGGTGCTGATTGCCGGGGATTTGATTTGAAGTGATACTATTTTGAGTTTTTATTGAATTATTCAGATTTCACTTTTGTTTGTTGTTTTTGTTTCTTTCAAGGTACAAGTTAGTTTATGCAAAATACTCAGAGTCAAGGCAATCCCTTGATTCCAATTAACCACGAGATTGAACGTACTTTAAGAGGGTTGAGAGTGATGGGTGATAATTCGAACAATCCAATTCTTCGATACCCACCAAATGATGTGGAGGATAGAGATGCAACCCAGTTTCCTCCTGCGCTACATGTTCCAGTGTTGAATTTTGTGAGGCCGAATCAGCAAAATACCTCAAGAGCTATTGTGAAGCCAAATATTACCAAACATTTTGAGCTTAAGGAGGGCACTGTGAGACTAGTGCAGAACACTTGTCAATATAAGGGTAAACAACATGAAGACCCACACTAGCACCTACTAGAATTTACTGAGTTGAGTGACAACTTCCATTACCAAAATATTTTAGATGAATACGTGAAGTTGACACTATTTCCTTTCTCACTGATTGAGGAAGCGAAGCAATGGTTACAAAATGAAGCGGCATGATCTATCACGTCTTGGGATGCTTTGTCTGAAAAGTTTCTCAACAGGTTCTTCTCATCTAGAAAAATAAAAGAGCTCAGAGGCAGGATTTTCGAATTTGTTCAAAAAGATGGTGAATCCCTTCCCCAAGCTTGGGAGAGATACAAGGGATATTTAAGAGATTTCGCACACTATCATCAGCCTAAGTAGATTATTGGGCATAATTTTATTGAGGGATTGAAGCCAGACTCTAAGTCTTTATTAGATGTTATAGCTCAAGGGCAAATTTTGTCCAAAAGCTATGATAAAATAGAGGCACTGCTCAATCTTATGTCTGCAGGTCACTAAGACTATTCAGAGCCCAGTCGAGTGTTCACTTCTACACAAAAAACACTGGGTAAGTTAGAGCTAGATGATGTGTCAGCTATTCGAACTAATATTGGGCAATTGTGTGCCTTAATGAAGCAGATTTTACTAGCTCCAAGTGCAAGTCAAGTTCAACAGGTACAACAGGTTCAGGCGGCTGCATTATTTTGTGAGAAGTGTGGTGAAAATCATGCCTAGTCTGGATGTCCTTTGAATCCAGAATCTATATATTATGTGGGGCAGCAAAATTACAGAAACCACCCAAATTTCTCTTGGGGTGGAAATCAAAAAGTCTAAATACAACAATATACACCACAAGCTCCACAATTGAGCAATTCGTTGGAGGAGACAATGAAGCAGTTTATGGGGAAATAGACTCAGATTATGAATGAAATGAAGAAGTCCATTTATGAACTTGATCATCAAGTAGGCCAACTAGCCTTATCACAACATACAAGACCTGCAGGTGCACTATCGAGTGATACAGAGAATAATACTAAGCAGGTAATGGCAGTCTCACTCAAGAATGGAAGAGAGTTGGTTGAAGCTCCTCCTAAATAGAGAAGTCAAGATGCAAGTGTAGAGTTGCCGAATGCAGAGCCTCCAAAGAGAAGAGTAGTTAACTGGGATAACTATAAGCATCTACCTCCTTTCCTACAAAGATTGATCCCAAAACCAACTCCGGAGATAGAGCCTGCTCAAGTAGAAAAAAGAGAAAAAGAGGTTGTTGAGCAACCTGAGATTGCGGTTGAGAGACCCCCAATACCATTCCCACAAAGATTCTATAAAAGCAAAGAGGCTACAAATTTTAAGATGTTTCTTGATATCTTCAAGCAACTTCAAATCAATATTCCATTGATTGATGCTTTGAGAGACATGCCCAAGTATGCCAAATACCTTAGAGAAGTGGTGGCTAGAAAGAGAAGATATGTAGAGTTTGAGACAGTTGCACTCACTGAAGAGTGTAGTTCAAGGGTATTGAGCAAGCTTTCTAAAAAGCTCAAAGATCCTGGGAATTTCACCTTCCCCATACAAATTGGTAAAGATGAGGTTGGGCATGCATTGTGTGATCATAGGGAAAGTATAAACTTAATGCCCTTATTTGTGTTTCAGACACTTGGCTTGGGAGAGCCACACCCATCTACTATCACTCTACAATTGGCAGACCACTTTTGTGTACAACCGAAAGGAGTAATTGAAGATGTGCTCATCAAGGTAGGTAAGTTCGTGATTCCTTCCGACTTTATTATCTTAGATTTTGAAGTAGATGAGGTACTAGTTATTTTGGGATGACCATTTTTAGCCACTGGTGGAGCCTTAATTGATGTGCGAAAAGGGGAATTTAAGATAAGGGTACATGATGATGAGGAGATATTTGAAGTTTATAAGTCACTCTCTACTCCTTCACACTATCGAGACTTGTACATGATCACAGAGGTGCTAAATGATAAGTGTGGGGTGGAAGAGTGTGGGCCCAAAAAAATGAAAGATCTGAAGACAAAGAGAGTAAATAATAATTGTGATCCTCCTAGAGTGTAAAAGAGGAAAAAGTTACATCATATAGGGAGGAAAAGATTGAGAGAATTTGATTAATCTATGACTTGCGTCGTGCCGCGACGTTAAATCAAGTGTTGTTTGGGAGGCAACCCAAATTGTAATAATGTAGTTTTATATTTATAGTGTCACTTTTTTTTCTTTGTTTTTGTTTTTGGTTTATACAGATTTGGGAAAGTCTGAGTACCCAAACTTGGAAGCTAAGAGGCATGGATGAAGCATAAGTGTGGGGTCATTCACCCCTTTGATGAAAGACTGAGAGAAGACATGCTACTAGCTAGGCCCTAGAGGGCCTCATGGAGTATTTCTAACCATTGTTTGATTTTGTTTAATGCTTTGGGGACAAAGCATGACTTTAAGTGTGGGGTGAGATTCTTCCGATATTGGTTAAGGGTGAAGTATGCTATAGGAGTTGCTTTATTTTTAGTTACTTGCTTTAGTTAAGAAAATGTGAAAAAAAGAAAAATATTTAAAAAAAAAACAAAAACACAAAAAGATTTTGCTTAAGTTTTCTATATTAGAATAGTTTGTGTTAGTCTTTAGCTTTTTAGTTCTTTATTAGAGCATACTTCACCTACCCCTTGGTTTTTTTTTTTGGTTCTTTTTCGAGGTGAATCCCTTTGAACCGACTATCCTTTTTATTTTTAGAATAATTTTTGTTTTATTATTAGGTAGAATGACTTTTCCCGATGATGGATGGTTGACGATCGTCTTGAGGGAAGAGTTAGTCATTAGGAGTTAGAGAGTCTTTAGGACCAATTGAATGTGAGGTGCTCTTGTTAGGTGCTACATATGAACTGAATGATGCAAGTTGGTTTTAAATTCGAGCATGCTATGAAAAAAAATGAATGACTTCTTTTAAGACACCTAGGTTCTTTTACTTGAAGCGTATGTGATTTTAAGCATAAATTTGAACTCTTGTTGTTTGCTTGATTGAGAGTCCGGATGGATCCTTATTGAGTTGAACATGTGCCATGTGTGTTAGGTGTTTGTTGATATTCAGTGCTTTTATATTGATGTCTAGAACTTGCCCGGTGTGTTTGCAAAGCAAAATGAAGAATGTTGAGGTTAGGAGATGATAAAGGCATTTCTTTGATTAGCCTATTTTCTTATCCTTTGATTTACCTTCCTACAATGGATGATCCTTGTTAGCCCCGTTGAGCCTTTAACCTATTCTTTGGTAGCCACATATGAAGCTTTATCCTTTTCTTTCAATAGACCTTTTATTTGATCCAAAACTCTTAAGCACTTTAATTGAAAAGTGAAAGTTAAAAGGAGTGAGAATTGAGAAAAGGGAGATAGTTGAGATGGAAAGCCTATAGAAAAAGAGAATGGTGCAAGTGGTTAAAATAAAGAATCTATATGTTGTTGGTAGGGAGCAGAAAAAGAACAAAAAAAAAGAGAAAAAAAAATGTCTTTGATAAATGAGTACTCCCTACTGGTGGTATGTGAACTTGCTTAAAGAGATGGAAAAACAAAGAAATCTATGGGTGAGAAGAGTAGACGAAAGAGTTGGTTGATTGAAGAGTGTGCGAATGATGAAGAATTTGTGATGCGTTAAAGTGCTTAGGAAAGTTAGTCACTATTTAAGCCAAAATAGTTCCTACCCATCCCTTAGCCTACGTTACAACTCGAAAAGTCCTACTTGATATTAGATTTGACGTTCTTATATTAGTGGAGTAGTACACTAAGGGAAAGCCTATGGTTCATCATATATTGCATGTGAAATTCTTTTTGAGAGTAAGCGAAATCTTATTCTTATACCCATTCTTGTGCTAATTTGTATATTTGTGAGTAAATATAGGTAACTCTCTTGTTGTGAGGGAACATGGTTGATGAAAGATAGGTGAAGTATTTGATCTATTAGTTGGGTGAATTATATAAGTTTGCAAAGATCATAGAGTAGGTTCTTGAGGCTAGGAGGTCTTGAGTAGTTGTTTAAATGTGTTGAACAATTGAAGCTTGCTTAGTAAGAACTTGTCGTCTATTGTAGTCGTTGTAGTCTTAGCTTGAGTAATCTTGTTTAAATTGGTGTAGTTTTTGTAGAGTCTAAGTCATGCGTTTATAGCTTACTTGAGGATGAGAAAAGATTTAAGTGTGGGGTGTTGATGCGAGGATAAAAACCATATTATTTTATCGTCTTTTGCCTCACATTTGCTCTCTTTTTGATGTTGTCTTGAGCTTAAATGATGTGCTTTACACTTGTGTTTCATGATTTGACTATATAGGAGTGTATTGAGGTATTTGGAGCTTAAAAGAGAAGAAAAAAGCATTAAAGAACCAAAAGGAACAAAGGAAGAATCAACGTCACAACGCATTATAAAATGAGTGCGGAAGGGCCAAAATAGATGCGCCATGCGCCACTGCTGCAAAGCAAGCAGTGGTGCGAATATTATTTGTTGTCTAAATCAGGGAGATTGAGCCATACCCACCAAAGCAAGGTGTGGCACGAGTTTGGGAACTGTTCTGAAAATTCAGTTGTTTCTTGCGCCACAGCTCCGCTTTTGGGCTGTGGTGCGAGTCGAGACTTATCCTAACCCAATTGGGATTGGTTTTATACATTCTAAGGGTTCCTAAACTATATATAAACCCCCCTCCCAAGTTTTTAAACATAGACAACTGATTTGGGAAAGCCAAAAGCTTGGGCAAAGCTCAAGAACTAGGTCAAGTTTATTTCTTTTATTTTATTTTCAATTTTCGCCTTGTAAACTCATGAAATCTCTTCTTCCAAAGAGATTCATGACTAGCTAAACCTATTAATTTCTAGGGTTGTGGTTGAACATGAAAGTTGTGGCTTGAACATCATATTGTCTATTTTTATTTCCATTTATTGAGTTATTTATTTCTTCTTGCTTTCAATTATTCGTTTGATTGATCACCTTGCGAATATTATCTAGGGATTGTTTGTTGGACTTTAAAAAGGGAATGACAAGTGTAAAAATAAGAAATAGGGATAGTTTGTGAACCTTATAGGGAAAGGTAATCGATTCGTCATTGAGGATAGAAATATACCCTGTGACCTAACTTAGTTAATACAAACGATATCTTTATGCACTTCACTATTAACCGAAGACTATAGAAATATAGGCGTTAGGGATAGTGGAATAGGCTTAGAGTTTCTGGAAAAACGCTCAATATATCTACAATTAACCTGCAACTAGAAACTCAGGAAAGGAAACTAGACGAGTGATTGGATAGCGCAACTGGATTGTCAAAACACTGCAACCCTAGATCTTTTCTCAAATCTGAATTACAACACAACTAATACACGACTTATCTCCAACTGTTTTTATACATTCAAAACATACAAATCACTTTTAATTATTGGTTACCAGCTGAATAACTCATACAAGAATTCAAACTAGGATTTGAATTCATCAAATCCCTGTGGGTATGATATCTGAACTTACATCCTTTATTACTTGTGCGACCACATACACTTGCGTGTATGAAAGGACACAACAATAATCCTCTCTTAAAGAAAGATGTCTTGATTGATAATTGTGAGATCACTCCTAGTGTGGCATCTGGTGATGTGCATTTTGATGTGGTTGAAAAGAAGGAATGCTTAAGATTCACATGTTATCCTATTTCTTGAAATCCATTAAGAATATAGGATTGAGTGGAGATTGTGCTAACTATCCAATTTTTGATAGTGATATCTCACCTTTGAAAAAGAATGATCATTTGTGTAAAGATAGCTTTGACTTGCTTGAATATTTGAGAAACCCAACTAGTGATTGTTCTTGCGAAAATGATTTTGGTTGTGATCCTTTTTATGACACCCCACCATTGTTTGATAAATGTGAGGATGAATTGTGTGATTATTGCAATGACTTGAGTCTTGACCTCCTTGATATTATTCGTGGTTTATACATTTGAGGATGCTTCTCTTGAAAAAGAAGGTGTTAGTTGCTTAGAAATTGCCTCTACTTCTTCTTTGTGTGCTTCCATTATTGAGAATTCTCATGGTGACGATCTTGAATCTAATAGTGAGTATATGCATGAGGACACCTTAGTTGAAGTTAACTTGCATGACACCTTTTATTCCCTCTCTTTGCTTATGATATTGTCAATGGTGGTATAGAGGGTATGTCTATTGGTACAGGCAATACCTATGTATTTGACCCCGGTGATGATTTGGGAGTAATCCCATTCTTGAAGATAGCTAGTGCATTGGATGAAGTTTTAACTTGGGATAACCTTGTTTTGGACATTGCACTTAGCTTTGAGAATTATTATGTGATTCTTGACCTAAAGGGGTTTCTGTGCTTATTGAAATGTAGAACCAATGTAGGCTTGCCTATGTTGTTGACTAATTTTCATGGTTCTTTTGGTTTACCCCATTGTCAAAATCACTTGTGTAACTAAGTAGTTCTTACTTTGTGGGGTTACACACCCTTGATTGATAGTATTGATGCTTGGTTTATATGTTAAGTGTGTGCAACCTTGGCATGATGATAAGATTGATTTTGCTAACATTAACCCTCATGCCATGAGGAATTTGTTGTTGTTTGTTTTTCCTATGATTTTGCAAGGTTTGAATTCGAGGTTGAATATTTTCCAAGAAGGGGAGGATGATACAAGCCAAATCGGCGTCAACCTATCTTGGCTTGTATATCAAGGGCAACAACAAAGGATCCAAGACACAAAGAGTTTAAGTCCACAAGGACGTGGATGGAGGGTCTATTTTGCACTTCAAGTAGATCAATATCGCGTATGGAAGATAGGTTGGAGTCAAAGGAAGACATTGGGGAAGTCATTGGGCAAACAAAGGAGCTAAGTGACTAGCTGGAGCCACCTACACCCTGACTCGTGGCTGCAGGTCACCCATCTGCGCCCTGACATGCACCAGCAGGTGCCCATCTGCGTGGGTGGGTGCCCAATTTCTTCAAAATGGGTCACTTTTTGGCCCATAAATGTAATAATAGGCCCAAGGCTACACATATTAGTTCAAAATGGGTCACTTTTGTGTATTGATGGGATATATTTATTATATATGTTTATATATTAAATATCAAGTATTTTAAATAAATATATCCTATTCACACATATTTTTTAATAAATCTTGCAGGATGAACAAATTACGGAAAAGAAAGATACAAGATATAAGCCAAGGAAGGAAGATACATCTGCTACAAATTCATTAAATACAACAGAAGGACGAGAATGATAAAATAATGAAACTTCTCACCAATGCCTTTGAATTTCTCACCAAAGTTTCATGATTATTACTATGTCAAAATTTTACCAAGATGGCATGATGAATAAGCTTGTAAAATTCTCATCAAAATCTCATGATATATTGATATTATCTTGCAAAGTCTCACCAAAGACTTCATAGAAGTTTTTCTATAAATGGAGGAGGTTCTTTCATTGTAAAAGGAAACACCATACACACCATGAGCAAGATTCATTAGTCTTGTTTTCTTTCTCTTCTTTTCTTTTTCTTTTAGTAGGATAATATTTTCTTAGCAGTTTTTATCTTTTCTCCATAATGGAGAAATTTCTTTCTATTGGGATAGTTGATGAAGTTTGATATATATATTTATTTATTTATAATACTATCTCAGTTTTAATACATGCTTTGCTTGAACATTTTACTTACATCTTCATATTGTACTAGAATAATGACTTAAATCTAATTATTATTTTCACACCTATTTATTTTACCTCAAAGTCATTATTATATTGATTTTGTAATTCTCAAAGAGTAAAATTAATATATAATAACTAATGAGTAAAATACTAGAGTGAGTAATTTTTAGTTATTTATTATTTCAAATCTTTAATCTTGCTTTTTTTAGTCCTAATTCTCATGGAGGGATTGACTCAAGCAAGTTTTAGTCCTAATTCTCATGGAGGGATTGACTCAAGCAAGTTTATTGATTTTAATAATCTGTATCTTATTTATTTTAGTCCTAATTCTCATTGAGGGATTAACTCAAATAAGTTTATTGATTTAAGGTTATTTATCTTATTTCTTTTAGTTATAGTTCTCATGCAGGGACTGACTATTGATTTAAAGACTAATTGCAAGAGGTCTTTACACATTTTAGCACAATTCAGGCTAGATAAATATTTTGATTTAATTGTCACTACTCTTAAATCAAGTCATTGACATAACCTCATAGAGTGTTAATTAATTGATTATTTCCTTGTGAGTAAAATATAATTGTATTAGCAGTAAACAATTATTCTTTAGAAAAATACATGTGGAGACTGAGATTTTATTGTAATAATATTAACAGGTGAATTCAATGATTCCAAACTCTTTTTAATTATAAATCTATAAAAAGTCATTTGTTTTAATTTTAATTAATTTATTATTTCAAACTCACCTTTCATCAATTTGATTATCTCAAATAGTAATTAAGATAATACAAATTTGTAGCCTAGGTGGTTCTAATCTCTGTGGGACGATATCTTAAACTATACTAGAATTTTTAATAGTTTGAGCAGCAAGATCCTATACATACTGGCCTCGTCAAATTTTTGGTGGCGTTGCTGGGGATTCGTAAACATCTACTTCAAATTAATTGTCTTATTACTACTTTGAGTTTTTTTTCCTTATTATATCTTCGAGTACTTTGTATTCTAATACTTGACAAGTTTCAGGAAATAAGACTTGAAGATATTGTTATTATTATTACATTAAATTATATTATATTATTATTTTTATATTTTTTATGTTTTAAAGTATTTTGTTTTGCAGCACCAAACTAGTTCTAGAAAGTAAGTTTTTTTTTTTAAAAAATATATTTTATGAGTGGTTCACTTTATGCACTTCAAATATGAATTTCAACCAACCAAGTAAAAGTCTTATTGAGTTGCTAGAAAAATATTGTCAAAAGGCCATCATCTGCTACTATTGTGGTAGCAACCACCAAAGCTTTGAATATCAAGCAAGTAACACACTCTTCTATGAAGATTATGGGAGAATAAATGAACTTGAAGGATTAATTAATAAAACTAGTGAAAGGTCCATTACTTGTGAATTTTGTGGAGGAAGTCACCTTGGTCATGAATGTCAAATGGGTAATTTATATTTCTTTGATTCTTCTTATGAGCAATCTTATGTTGTTTCTAGTTCTTTCACGTATATTGATTCCAGTGAATACGATTGCAATTTGGAGTGCAATTACTAGTCACAAGAGAATCAAAATATTGAGAGTCAACCATCTCAAGAGGAGAATGTGAATTTGAAGGAAACAATGCTTACCTTCATGAATAATATCGATGAAAAGTATGCACAAAATTATAAAGTCAATACTGATCTAACAAAGCAATTAAATAAATTAATAAATATGGTAATCTTTTTTAATGATGGTCAACTTTCAAATGAAAATACATATTGTGAGGATGGAGCAATTGATAAAATTAAAGAGCCTTGTGAAAAAAAATCTACCTCTTATGATGAAAAGACTGATCTAATGAAGTAGGTTGACGATAAAGGTTAGGTTGAATTCAACTCAACTAGTAATGAATGCATATCTCATATTTTTTTTCCACATAAATTAATTAATTTTGACATAAATAAGAATGAGCAGATCACAAGAACAAAAGCAATATCATTTGACCATTATTCTTCAATTTCTTTTCATCATTACGATTTTGTGGATTTTGTTGTTGGAGATTTTTAGGAAAATGCGTAGAACGATTTTCATGAAAAATATAAAATGGAGCTAAGGATCATCATACATGGTTATTTTTCCACTCGAGATAGGTCTAACAAAAAGCGGGTGGTGCAAAAAAATAAAATACTTTGTGATGGTGTTTACGAAGTGAGATTCATGAAGAACCTCAAGAATCGAAAAAAAAATTTTGATTCAGAATTGGGGGTAGAGTTCACTAGCTCCCAAAAAGAAAAATATATCTCTCTATATATTTATATTTCAGTATACTTTATATATATTTGCATAATTTCTTTTTATTTGTTGCATAACTTCTTTTATACACTTTCATGGATTTCTTTGTTCAGTTTTTTGCCATGGTCGTAATATTTTGAACTGAATGCTTTTTAGGATATTTAAAATTTAATAAGTTGGCTAAAACTTGATTTTCTTAAAATGAGATTTAGAAAAAAAAATTTGACTGAGTATCATTCATGAGTTGTATGAATATCTTTCCAAACTCATATTTATTTATTGGTGATTAAAATTATAATATTTACTGATCCCAAGTATATTATGTTGTCAGGTTATATTGCTCAGTTCTCCTGTCTATTCAAAAATCTAGAACTAGCCTTGAGTGTGATTTAAGGCGAAATACTAGGTTGATTTTTGAGTTGGAAAATAAAAATAGGCCTTCCTTGTAAAGCCATGATCAAAATTGACCTACCTAAATTATGTTTATCCTAGTCAGCCCTCTTGAGCCTAAATGAATTATCTCTTGCTTTATTGATAAGCCAAATTTCAACCCGAGCCTAATCTTTGTTATCAACCTATTTGTTCACTTTACTCCTTTTTCTTCGATAAAAAAATTTAATGCAAAAATAGGGTGGGGTAGTTATGAAAAAAATAGGAAATGATGATTGTTTTTGAGCTTATTGATATTTTATGATATTGTCATAAAAAAAAATGTTACAAAGAGAATTTTTGACAACTACATCTTGAAAACAAAATAAGAGAGAAAAAAAAAAGGTGAAAATGAAAAAAAAAAATAAAGAGGTTGATTTGTTTTAGAAAATGGGAAGCAATGATGTTTAAATGCTAAAGTATTGTGGTGTTTATGAGGGACTTGAGTAACTTTTATCCATACGTATCCTATCCATTCCTAAACCCACATTGCAATCCTATAAAAGTTCTACATGATCTCAACTCAAAGTTTCCTATATTAGTGGAGAACCACATGATAGGCAAGCTTATAGTAATTTCGAGTAGCTTGAGGTACTTCTTTGTAGAGAGTGAGACAATTTTTCTATGCCCTACTTTTGATTAATATTGATATATAGTGTGATTTATGGGCATCTCTCTTCATTTGGTGAGACACACTGAGAATAAAAAAATATTATAATTTTGACTGTCAATATATGAATATGAGTGTGATTAAAATGATTTTAACTCATGATGTAATCTTAGTTGAATTTTGTTTTTCAAAAATTCTCATAATTTTACTTAAAATTTTAGCTGCTATTATATTTTGTGTCCTTTGCTCTAGGACGAGCAAAGATTCAAGTGTGGGGTATTTGATGGGATATGTTTATTATATAATTTTATATATTAAATATCACGTATTTTAAATAAATGTAAATAAATATATCCTATTCTCGCATATTTTCTAATAAATCTTGCAGGATGAACAAATTATGAAAAAGAAAGAAACAAGATATAAGCCAAGGAAGGAAGATACATCCGCTACAAATTCATCAAAGACTACACAAGGACAAGAATGATAAAATAATGAAATTTCTCACCAAGGCATTTGAATTTCTCACCAAAATTTCATGATTATTGCTATGTCAAAATCTCACCAAGATGGCATGATAAATTAGCATGCAAAATTCTTATCAAAATCTCATGATATATTGATATAATCTTGCAAAATTTCACCAAAGCATTCATAGAAGTTTTTCTATAAATGGAGAGGGTTCTTTCATTGTAAAGGAGACACCATACACACCATGAGCAAGATTCATTAGTCTTGTTTTCTTTCTCCATTTCTTTTTCTTTTAGTATGATAATATTTTATTAGTAGTTTTTATCTTTTCTTCGTAATGGAGTAATTTCTTTCTGTTGGGATAGTTGATGAAGCTTGACATATATATTTATAATACTATCTCAGTTTTAATACATGCTTAGCCTGAACGTTTTACTTACATCTTCAGATTGTGTTGGAATAATGACTTTTATCTAATTATTATTTTCACACCTATTTATTTTACCTCTAAGATATTATTATATTGATTTTATAATTCTCACAGAGCAAAATTAATATATAATAACTAATGAGTAAACTACTAGAGTGAGAGTAATTTTTAGTTATTTATTATTTCAAATCTTTAATATTGCTTCTTTTAGTCCTAGTTCTCACGGAGGGATTGACTCAAGTAAGTTTATTGATTTTAATGATCTGTATATTATTTCTTTTAGTCCTAATTCTCACGGAGGGATTAACTCAAATAAGTTTATTGATTTAAGAGGTCTTTATCTTATTTCCTTCAATTCTAATTCTCATGGAGGGATTGGCTCAAATAAGTTTATTGATTTAAAGACTAATCGCAAGAGGTCTTTACACCTTTTAGCATAAGTCAGGCAAGATAAATATTTTGAACTAATTGTCACTAGTCTTAAATCAATTAATTGACATAACCTCTCGGAGTGTTAATTAATTATTTATTTCCTTGTGAGTAAAATATAATTGTATTAGCAATAAGCAATTATTCTTTAGAAAAATACATGTGGAGACTGAGATTTTATTACAATAATATTATCAAGTGAATTCAATGATTCCCAACTCTTTTTAATTATAAATCTATAAAAAGTCATTTTTTAAAATTTTAATTAATTTATTATTCCAAACTCACCTTTCATCAGTTTGATTCTCTCAAATAGTAACTAATATAATACAAATTTATAGACTAGGTGGTTCCAATCTCTTTGGGATGATATCTTAAACTATACTAGAATTTGACAGAGTACGAGCAGCAAAATCCTATACATATTGGCCTCATCATGTATCTTTGTTCTTTGAAAATCTAGCCCCTACTTAAGTCCCCTATCTCTTCACTAGAAGACCTACAATTTTGTTCCCAACACAAGCATGACTCACAAATATACCTTTAACGAATACCGACAAGATTACAAGCTTGACTATCTAGAATACTATAAGAATTAGACTCATACATTTATGATACAAAACACGGACCAAGTACAATAATAACCCTGCACCCCAATAGATATACAAATATACAATACTCAATTACACTTAAGCAATTTCGTTTCAATAATGACCACCACAATATATATGTTTAATGAAATGATGAATGCATGCATGCAAGTTGTATACACACACTAGAGTCAGCAGAGACTCTTAGATATGACCTTTAGGTGACAAGCTCAGTTCATGTACCAGTATCGACGTGGTACCTGATCTAATAACAGTGTCGGTGTAACACCCGATCCATATAACATCTCAATGTCATTTCAACATCATCCCAACACCATCTCAATATCAATATAATAGCAATACCATCTTCTCATTATGTCAATATCAATGTGCAATGCAAGAATGCAGTCAATAATCACAAGTAATGCCCAAAAGCAACTCACAAACACCCAATTCACATATAATCATAGAGTTAAGAAAGTCTTTACTATAATTAAACAACTTCAATAGTATCGAGGGTTATATAGACAGTTATTTTGTATATAAATCTATGCCTCTCTATATGTATATACAAAAATGCATAGTACAGCAATCCCATATGACACCGAACAACTCACATTATCCCAAAGTACGCTTAAACCCTTAGACATCAATCATGCCTCCACTAGCAATCCCAATCACGGATACTAAGTCCAACTCTTACTTACCTTTCCCTCCACCCCGGTTGTATCCACAATACTATGATTAACTACCTATAACCACATACGTACACCTTAAAACACTTCCAACCCATCTAAACCCATCACAAAAACTCAGACCTCTACTATCCACTCTCTCCATTCCCAAGCCAAATTCTACCAGACTCCTATGAACCCACCAAAGGTATACTCTGTCCCTTACTCTCCCTCATTGCATTCACAGTAGTCCTAACCCTTCTACTAACCCACTAATATGATTACATTCATTGACCTACCTCTAAATCATGGAAAATTATACCCCTAGACAATTTAAGAAGCAAAACATTTCAATAGCATATCATCTAACATTACAATATCACAACCTATTCCAGTTATCCAATTCCGTCCAACCAATCTCTGTGCCTAAAGGCCTGCGTCATGAAATCTCCCGACATTGTTTTCATTATTACGTGCATCTAACCCATGTCTACTATAATTAAACCATAACCTACTTCATAGATAAATTTCACATCTACAGAGAGCAGAGAGTTGTCCCATACGCGCCTGGCCTCTTCTGTTGTTGGAATCCCATACAAAATGCCTCAAAATCGCCCTTGTGGAGTCTGGCCTCCAAATCCTCATCGTTCTAGTAAATACGTTCACTTGGGGGGGAGGGGGGGGGGGGTTGGAGGAGGGAGACGACATAAGGAGGCTCAGCTGAATGAGGTTATTAATTAACCCTCGAACTGGCTACTGCTCGAGTCCGCCGTTGTAGCGGTACCACTCTACCACTGCAGTAGTAGGTCAGTGGCTTCACCCAATTCATTCTAATTCCGACCCAATTAGATTTCAGCCATGCTTTTTACCACGGAATAATTTTTACAAGGTCCAAAGCAAGGATTTCTAAGTTGCAACATTTTTTTGAGATGGTTTTTAATATAACGATGATTTGGGTCGTTACTGAATATAACTAAAGTTAGGTAAAGCAGGGCTAGATAGAGAATAATATTTTCAAATCTAGATAGATAATAGAAATATAAGTAATCTACCTCAAAAAGAATAATAGTAATAATCTAACTACAACCTAACCGTCCCCCCATAAGACCAGAAGGCACAAACAACAATTAATATAACCCAACCGACCACCATACGCATGGTGGATATAATCAACAAACAATACTAATTGAAAACAATACATAAGAATAGATAAGTGTGAATGAATGCTAAGACTTAGGTGTTTTAGACCCGTATCTGCTCGGTGCTAAATAATCCTTCCAAAATATATTCTATAATCATATGATCAATAAATGATTTAAATCACTATCTATCTATTGTAAATATTGAAACTCTACTAAATTCATATCTTGAAGCTATCAAACTTTACCCTTCTATGGGTTTTGAATCTATTTTTCCTTAACATCTATACAAACACTATAATTCTAATTTCATGCTTTAAATATAAATCTCAACAATCCTATGCAATTTTATATCATAATTGAAAAACATGTTCACTAGTGCAGGACTCCACGCGATCACGGGTCCTTTTGGTCACGAATACAGGACTCCACCAGGTTGACTATTGCAATCACTGTAGCTAGCTTCATGATTGCGATGCTCAAAATCCTTACCCTCTCAATTGTAAAGGTCCTCAACGCCATAGCGATGAAGGATTTTTGGCTGCACAACAACTTTTTCCAAGTTGAAAATTCTCTGAATGGGTCCTTGGGATTCGTTTGGAACTTCGTGAATGCAAATAAGACATGCTGCCCTATCGAAAATAGTATTTTGTACGTATTAAAATTGACAAAATTTCTAACAAATGTCGTTTGATGAAGAGTGGGTCCCACACCCAATCTTTCATTTTTAACTAAAAACCAACCAATAGCCCAAGACGAATCTAAAAGCCTGAAACACAAATGAAAGTTTCTCTAGCCTAAAATCCACGTCCTGGAGCTAACAGAACTGTTGAAATTTTCATCCGAGGCTATTTGCTAAAAGTTTTGATTGAAGTCAAAGTTCTAAACTTCAAATGCTCCAAAATAGATAAATTGACTTAACACTCAAACGAACTGCATGAGAACCAAACCGCTCGTCCCAACTGGTGACTTGGACTAAAAAAGTTAATTTTCATTTAAAAATGGGATTTGAGTAGTTTTACTGGATGTTGGATTTCAAAAAGTAAGATGTACTATTTTAGTCCTGGTTTGATTTTGGGCACTTGATACTTATAATTACTATTGGAAGTTTTGGTTCAGTTCTGGGTAAGATATACAAATATCATGAGTCCCCTGTAGGTCCTGTATTTATGATCTACATATGTTGGAGGAGGAGTATACAATATTATTAGACACGAAATTCATTTCATATTGTATTTCGTGGCATCCATTCACAATTATCTATTTTTATGCATTGCTTGCAAATAGTATTACTTGTTGTTTGTATCCACCGTGCTTATAGGGGTCGATTGGGTTATATTAATTGTTATTTGTTCCTTTTGGGCTTATGGAGTCCTAGTTGGGTTGTAGTTAGATAATTACTGTTATACTTTTTGAGGTAGTTTACTTATGTCTCCCTTATATGTCTAGATTTGACCTGTTATTCTCTTTCTAGCCGTTTTTTAACCTAACCTTAGTTATATTCATATTTTATTGTATTTATATCTTATTTGAGCTCAGTCAACCTATGATTCCTACTGAGTACCGTGTGTTTTGGTTCTCATATACACTTCTTCATGTTTTTTCCTAATGCAGGTCCTAGTACGAGTTATCATCACTGACACATTCCAGGTGCAGAGCTTTTGGACATGAAGACTTAGGGTGATCTCTTGATGACCGGGGTTGATCCATCTCTCTCTCTTTTTTATACTAGTTGTATATTTAGAGATAGTTTGATATATATTATATCTATTTAGTTTTTCTTTGTCTATGTAGTGGCTCTTACACTGACTGATACCAGGTCTTGGGGGATCAATTTGTATATTTTATCCCTTTTCTCCCTAATATATGTATGTACGGGTCTCATTTCTTATGTTTAGTATTTATATTTGGTCTTTTTACCTCGTGTATCTCTCTTTCTCTTATTGACCTATTACTTGTTGTTTTGGGCTATGAGTTTGGCTTAACTACTGGTGGGTTATAGTAGGTGCCATTATGACCTGAGATTTTGAGTCATGGTTGTTGGGTATCAGAGCCTAGGTTAACGACTATTATTAGTGCAAGAGCAAACTATCTAGTAGAGTCCCAAAGATCAATAGAATGATATCCGTATTCTATCTACTGGAGGCTATAAGGCATTCTTAAGAAAATTTCACCTTTTGATTCCTTGTCGAGTGCTTTTATTCCTATCAGTTCTTAGAATTTGTTTCATTCTTTTGTAGGATGGTTTGGATGAGGGCTACATCGACTGAGAGCTAGGCACCTGCACCGGTAGCTAGGGCCCCAGTTATGGGCAGAGGGAAAGGTGACCCCTAGGTTGAGGCCAGGCTTGAGCTGCCGTACTAGCTCGGGACCAGACCAATGAGCCATCGACAGTGCTAGTTATTGAGCTAGAGCCAGTTATAGCACCATAGCCAGTACTAGCAGGTCTACCATCTCAGCAGCTAATGGGTCAGGGGCCATCTCCCACTCTACCTGGATTTGTGGCCACACCAGTATTGTAGGATGCTTTGGTTTGATTGTTGAGTATTCTTGGAGGTATGCCATAGACATCGGCTTCGGGAGTTTAGGATATAAGAGTACAACCTACTATTATGTGTCCCAGTGTCAAGGTGCTACTAGTGACGATGGTGGCTCAGCCGATTACAACTCTTCACTATAGAGGAAGGATGCACATGATTTCCTTATCAGTTGCTAGGAGAGATTGTATAACCTTGGTTTAGTAGATTCACATGGAGTGGATTACACCATATTTTAGCTAGATGGATTAGCAAGATAGTGGTTGAGGGCGTACATTGAGTGCAGATTAGATGGGTCCCTTCTTATGACTTGGGCACAATTCTCTAAGGCTTTCTTAGGGAACTATGTGCCTCGTAAAATGCAAGAGTGACTGAGGGATAAGTTTCTAGAATTACAGCAGGGTTCTATGATAGTGTCGGAGTATGAGGATAAATTCCATGAGCTATCTAGATATGCAACCTTGATTCTGCCTAAAGAGCATAAGAAGGTGCACCGCTTTGTCAAAGGGTTGAGACTACCACTTTGCCTAGCTAAAAAGTAGATTATATCTTTGGGTCACTTGTTTTTAGAGGTTTTTGATCATGATCATACTATAGAGGGCACACATCAGGAGGCCCATGGGGGTAGGGATCAAAGGTCCCGCCACTAGGGCAGTTTTAGTGGTTCTCAGTTTAGAGGTAAGGGTTTCTCTAGTAGGCATGTATAGACCACACTTCAGCTTTCTGGTGGTAGTCAGCCTGAGTATAGTTGTTAGAGCTCAAGCCTGTCTTTGCAAGGTTTTATTTCTAGGTCTTTAGGCTATGGTGGCCATTCTATGTCAATAGGTACATCTCTTCAGGGAAAGGCACCTGGGGCTTGTTATGATTATAGGGTGGTTGGTCACTTTGCTAATGATTTTCCCTAGCATGGGATGATCGAGCCTTTAGCACAGAAATTTCAGCCTCTCAAAGAAGTACAACCACCAGTAAAAAGTGGTGCTTAGGGTAGTGGGGGTGCTCGCAGAGCTGCTCAGCCAGGCAGGATAGGTGGTTGTTCGGGTACTCAGTTTGATAGTGGACGCAGATAGTTGTATACCTTTCCTGGTAGGCCAGAGGTGGAGGAATTAGACTCCATACTCATATGCATAATTTTAGTTTATCATTAGTCAACCTCTATTTTATTTTATTAGAGTTCTACCTATTCAAATGTATCTTCCTACTTTGCTTCTCTACTGGGGTTGTCTAGTGAGCCTTTGTCTATGCCTATGCATGCAGCTACTCCCATAGGTGATTCTTTAGTAGTGGATTAGGTTTATTGATCTTATGTGGTGACTATTCAGGAGTATGACACTTGGACAAACCTTGTTGTTCTTGATGTAGTAGATTTTGGTGCTTTTCTGGGCATGGACTGGTTATCCCCTTATCATACGACCTTAGATTGCTTCACCAAGACCATTACCTTAGCCATGTCTGGGGTATTCTCGATTGTGTGACAGGGTTCAGATAGTCAAGCACCATTATAGATTATCTCTTACATTAAGGCTAGGAGGTTAGTGCCAAAGGGGTGCTTGACCTATCTTTCTTGTGTTTGTGATACTAGTGCCGACATTCCTACACTTGATTCAATTTCTATGTTTTGCAAGTTTGCTAATGTCTTTCCTACCGACTTTCCTGGCCTCCCGCCTGAGCACGATATTGGCTTTGCCATTGATGTTGAGTCAGGCACCAAACCCATTTCTATTTCATATTATCATATGGCTCCTGCTGATTTGAAGGAGCTTAATGTTTGTTAGCAGGATCTTCTATGTAAGGGTTTTATAAGTTTGAGTGTTTCTTCTTTGGGTGTTCCTGTCCTGTTTGTGAAGAATAAGAATGGCAACATGCATATGTGTATCGATTGTCGACAACTGAATAAGGTGACTATAAAGAATAACTATCCAACACCGCGTATTGATGATCTATTTTGTTAACTTCATGGTGCAGTCTTGTTTTGTAAGATTGACTTGAGATTTGGCTACCATCAGTTGAGGATTAGGGCGGCGTATATTCCTAACATAACCTTCAGGACTCGCTACTGCCATTACATGTAATAATCTATTCCATCGTTACTATAATCACAGTCTTCGAAGGGCACGGGGTATGGAAATTCTTTTAAAAATATTTAAGAGGTCCATTAAATATTATTGTTAAATAAATTTGGAGTGGGAAATTTTAGGGAGGCGGACTATTGTCACCCTACTATAGAGGTTTGCAGGCTGTTATATTGGGGTCTCGATAGTCTCTTCTTGAATTTTTAAAACCCTTTTTCCTTTTACATTTAATCTAGGACATTGCCTTCTTCTAAAAACTCCCTATGGTTTCCTCAAAACCCTAGAACAATGAGAATTAAGAGGTACACTTAGGAAGGATAAATCTCAAAGGTTCCTCGCTGTTTTCACACCAGAAATTTCTAGAATGGGTCAAGGACTGAGAGTTCATGTCTCTATAATAGCAGCTTGGCACCCAGGTAGGCTAGGTTTAATTTGAGTAGTATACATCAGTTAGAAAATGTATTCATAATATAGATTGGCGAGATATTTCATTCTTATGCCTGCAGGGATGGTGATTGGATGAATTTAAATAGGTAAATTAGGGCAACACAAATGAATTTAGTGTTAATGTAATTGTATGCTGAACTGTTGCAAAACCTTCCATTTCATTATACATGCCAATTACGTAGTAATGTGGGAACAAACCTATTTATATTTGAGGGATAATTGTTAAGTGTAGATGAGTTGGTATAAAAACTGGTGTTAAAACCTAATATCTTATTCGATTGGTGATACTTGATTTGTACAATATAAGCTCAAGGTGGAGATTGTGAAATCTGGTGTGCTACTATACTAGTAATAGAATTTATGTAAAATTGTAAAGTAACTGATTAATGATAATGTTGTATTAAGATAGAAGTTGAGGAGTTAATGGTATTGTAGTTAGAGAGGAATTATGTATATGCAAGAGTGTGCAGGTATGTACATTTATTTAATTATAAAATAAGTAGTTAACTAGATTAATAGTATGCAGGCCCTTGTATTGACTATTGGTTGATATTATTTGATGTATTAAGTGGCCGACTTCCTTTAAATTAGTCATGGGTTATGGTTGAATTGTAGTTAAGGCTTAATTTGATTATATGTGTGCCTGTCAACATATTGATTGTTTGTTTAGTTTCAATACATGCTAATGAATGTTGAACTTGTTAACTATTGATTGCAAGTTTGGAAATTTATAATCCAATAATGAGATTGGTAAGAAGGACATTGTTGATATGCAAGTGTGGTTGATTTAACTCATTATGTGATTGTACTTGTTGATAGTACTGGTAGTTATAGTGAGTGATTCAATAAAGAATAATTATGATTGAATTAGTGGATTTCAGGTAGGATAAGGGTGGGATGTTGTAATAAGGGTGGTATAACATTTGGTTTGGGATAAGGGTGGCATGCACTAGTTATTTGGTTTATTTTTTACATGGACTGAGCTCATCCCCTACAGGTAATGGCTAGTGGGCAGTCATAAGACCCTTAGCATGTGTGTACACCATGATTGTGGAGAGTTTAATGGTTCCTTGAGTGGACATGGTTATATTCTGTTATTTATTTCATGGGTTCCTTGAGTGAAATGGGTTATATTCTGTTATTTATTTCTTGGGTTCCTTGAGTGGGTCGTTGGTTTGACTCAATAATACATGTATTGGACTTGAAGAAAAATATTTCTCGAGGTTGCAAGATAATAAGATGATTTTGAAATGATGATAAACTAATTTGGTTTTACAAGTTATTATGATGGTTTCTAACCTTGAACTAAGTAATGATATGTATAAATGTGATCTTGCATGTTTTCTTGATTTGGATAATATTCTACGATGATTGTTATGAGTTAGTCTGACTTAATATGTTATTAATTGACTTGTGTGTTTTTTGGTATAATGTATGTTCTTGTGGTCGTTAGCAAAACAACTACACATGCATAATTAGGGGTGGAAGGTAATGGTGAGTAAATGATTAGCTAGTAATAAGTGTCGTAGAATGGGTTAATTAGTTTTTAGTGGGATGTGATAAGAATTGAATAAGGACTGGTAGTGAGAGCATAGTAAGAAGAGTAGTAATTAGGGAAATGAGATTAAGTAATTAAATTGGTATATTATATGAGTTCATGTTTGATTCTGGATTTTTGCATTATGTTACATGATTTAACCTTGGTCGACCGATGATGCCTACCAATACGTGTACTGTACTGATAGTACTCTTGCTATACCCTTTTTGGGTTATAGTTGGAATAACCTTCTAGATTATTTTCATGCATTTTTTGTGTATCAAGTTTTCCTATAACTACCCCAAGTCATTTATGACTTGCTGGGACCGATGGTTCGGTTCCTGGGTAGTTCGTTTGAGTTTTAAGCCCATTTCCTTGTTTTAGAGCTTTTAAAGTTGAGAAATTAGTCTTCAACAAAAACTCCTTTTAAACAGCCCTGGATGGGAATTTTGACAGTTTTGTCAGCTATGAAACATGGATTTTAGGCTAGGGGGACCTTTAGTATGGGTCCCAAGGCTTTCGGGATCGATTTGGGCTATTGGGTGGAATTTTGCTAAAATAAAAGAAGTGGGTGTGGGCCCACTTTTTCTCCAAATGACCTCTATTGGAAATTTTATCAATTCCATTAAGTCTGGAATTCCTTTTTCAATGGGGTAGCATATTTTGTTTGCATTCATGGGGTTCTGAACGAATCCCGAGGACCCATTCAGAGAAAATTCGAAGTCATAAATAATGTTGGTTCATATTGTGCCTGAGGTGCCGCTTAAGTGATCATTTGGCCTCTTATTTCATAGCTTAAGCGGCATTTTCCTAATATGAGGGGGTTCACAGTCATTTGGCCACTTAAGTGGTGGCCGCTTAAGTGGTCATTTAGTCGCTTAAGCGGTATCTGCTAAGTATACGTACTCCCCCACTTTGTTTTCCTCCATTATTCTTGATGCTTTCACCATTGTTGGACCTTGTAATCTTGGAAAAGCATGGGACATCAGTGTATCAAGCTAAGGTATGATTTGTTCATGTCCCTTGGTCGTTTTCCCTCACTATTGTGTGTAATTTCGTCCATAAATCTGTTAAATTCTTGGTTTTGGATTCTTAAATTCTTGAACTTTTTGGGATGATTTGAGTTCCTTGTCCTTTAAGGGACATAATGACAGATTCAATTTCAAAATTCTGTATGTAAGTCCCATAGGCTGATTTTGACCCAATTTCTAACCTAAAGTTTTATATTGCAATGTGCGTCTCGTTCAACTCGTATTGATGTATAGATTGTGTTTATGATATCATGATAGGGTTCTGAGATTAAGTGGAGGGATAGTAGCTCATGGATGGTTAGAGGCTGCTTTTCGGCATCTAGGTAGGCTACGGTTTACTTTCTTCTAGAATTTACTCTATGAGATGGTGTATTGTATAGATTGCATGTGGGATAGTGGTCTATATGATAGTTTAAGGTTATTTCTTCATCCCGACTTTCTTAGCTTTTGTTAGGAGCATTAGATTAGAACCATGTTTTGGAATTCCTAGTTTAGGAATTCGCTTGCCTTAAAATTGGTTCCTTGGGGTACTTAGGTGGTATAGCAATCCCTTAAGGTAACTATGAGAAAATAGTACCCTTTTATTAGCAATGGACCTTAGAATTCTTTAGCATTGTATGGTTGACTTGGTATTGACACATGATTTATATGTTCACCCTTTCTATGTCTACGACTTAGATTAGGATAAGGAGTATTGGTTACTTGCTATAACCATAAGGTAATAATAGCAATCCTTAGCATAGGTTGGGGTTAGTAACTCACAGCCAGGATGGTTTCTTTAGTTTGACTCCCCTAGTACCATTCTTTATCCCGTTTATCATCCTTCTTTGGTGATATATTTATGAATACTCGTTGTTCAAAATATATATTCATATTTCTCTGTATATTGTTGGGCCATAAAGGCTTTGGTTACAAGACTAGTTGGATACCAAGTTAGTTCTCTGTGCTCTGAAAGAGTTGTGGCTTAGTTTATAGATTCTTAGGTGCTTACATTTTCATTGTATGGATACCAGTGATGGTATTCGTACGTTATACGCATATTTCATGGTACGATTCCAATAAAATCATTCTTTTAACTACTATTTTCAAAAGGAATTTATTCCCACTTTTTACTCTTAAGCTAGTTTTTAAAACGAAAATCGTACCACCCTTACTATTGGATGACAATCTTTTAAACTAACATGCACTACTTTGAAAAGTCAATTGAGGTAGATTATGGTCCATTCTCGATCTACTCATTTATCATTATTTACTTATTTCGTTCGAGGAAGATTCTGACCCTTTTTACACTATTCTATCATTTTTAGTCCTGTTTCGATCTCAGGCATTTGATTTTATGGACTACTACTTGTTTAGTTTTTATTTGATTCCGAGCACTTACTACACTTACTTATCTCTATTACAATTACGGAGAATATTTATTATGAATGATTATTAGAAGTTCTAGTTCGGGAACAGGTAGTATATATGAAAATCCCAAGTCCCCTATGGGTCCCTCTATCTAGGAACCATGTACCGGAGGAAGGGATACCCCATAGGTACTATCTTACTAGCTGGTGAGCCGAATGAGGAGTATGTACTTGGTAGGATATGGCACTTAGTTGGTATGGCATTGTTGGAGTTACATTTCATTCATTCACTCATATGTATTGCCTATCACCAGTATATTTTGGTGCTTGTACCTACTGGTGTTATGGGGAGGGGGGTTGGATAGGTATAGGTTATGCTTGCTGTTTGCTGAGTGGTTGTTTTTACCTTCTGGGCTTATCTGGGTTCGGTTTGGTTATTGTTTGTCCGGGCTTATCTGGTTGTATTACTATTTGGTTATTATTGTTTAGTTTGTGGAAGGATGGTTATGGATTTGTACCCGAGATCATAGGTATGCATAAAGCGCCTTTTCCTTTTACTATTATGAGCCTTATTATTAGACTACCTTGTGGATTTTCTTATTTCGGATTAGATGTTCTGATTGATCTAAAGCTAGCTCCTTTCTTTTTTATGATAATCATGATATTTAGGATGTTAGGTTAGATCCCTCAGGTTAGTACCTTCGTGTTTAGCTACCTATTTAGTATTATTGTACATCCCTGTCTTCTCTTCCTATTCATATTGTATAGCACTTCCGCCCCTAGTTACTTGTAGAATATGATCGTTTATCTCTACTTCTATATTATTCTTATAAATTTCATTTCTTAGTTAATTTCCTATAATATATATCCTTGCCTTACATGTTATTTATACTTGAATTTAACTTTGGAGCTCAGTCGGCCTATGCCTATTGAGTACCGCATTTTTGGTACTCACACTACACTTCTGCACCCTGCAGCTCATAGTACGAGTTATCGCTGCTGGCGTGTGTATCATGTAGAGTTGTTATGGATTGAAGATTTGGGGTGAGCTCCTGGCGTTTATAGTTGTTCCTGCTCTCTCTCTTTTGCTGGACTGATTTTTATTTTTTATTTTGGAAATGGATTTTCTTATGGTTTTAGCTAAACCTACTCTCAATTGATTATTATGTTTACCAAATCTCATTTTGGCTCTTTTCCTCTATTTATGTCACATATATTATTTCAATTTTTTAGTATTATTCCTACATACTCAATACATTCAGACGTACTGATCGCATACCTCTTCTTCCTACACTTCTCATGTGATATAGATTTAGGTGCTCATTCTCATACTTGTGGCTAGTTCAGATTGCAGCTTCTAGTCAGCAGGTGATGAGTTCTCCTCATTCAGGAACTCCAACAGTTAGTAGTCATAGCAGTTTATTTCAGTTGTTACACATTAATTAGAGATAGCTGGGGGTTATGTCCTGGCTAATTATAGTCAGTATTAGTAGAGGCTTCATAGACAGTCAGTCATATTTGATTTATTTAGTTCCAATTTCTTTTTTATAATACAGTTGCCGCAAAAATTTTAAAAAGTGATGTATTGAATAAGTTAGCCTATGGTTTTGCTTCCGCATAGTGTTTCCTGTTTATATATTTCAATTCAGCTGCTCATGAATTATGCCAGTTCCAAGGGTTAGCTTTGGACACTTGTGGTTATAAGCACTATGTTACATCCAGGATGTAGATTCAAGTCATGACACACAAAAAATTGATCTATAATTTTTTTCTCCTATCAAAATGATACATACAGTTTCTGGAATGCCCCATATGAAGGTTGTTGTCTCCTTTGCAGGCCTTTGCTTTGCACAGAGAAGTGTTTTTAATACTTTTTACTTTTGCTATTGAAGTGATACATGTAGTTTTTGAAAGTTAAGTGAAATTGTTTATTGTATCTTGAACTTTAGAACTGAAGAGTTCCTTTATGTTTAAGTATTATTATTTAGGTATTGAATATCAATTTATAGGACAGTTAGATGTTAGCTTTGAAAATAGCCAATTGGGAATTATTGTGCAATATTATAGTGACCCTTTCCATCGTTATGGTAGATAAAAAGGTTCACAATAAAATACGACAATATTAGAGTAGGTAAACACAATTGGTATGAAAACCCCAGATCAAACATCATAGAAAAATAAAGGATAACAATCAGAATCACACCTATGATAGCTTCCTCTAAAGTTACGGCCCCTGGCCTACCCAATGAAACACATAGTTGATCACATCTGCCCCGAACTGAGTATCCACACTATCACCTGTAATACCTGGTCATGAATCACACCTAGAAATCTGGAGACCACCCCTAATACCCAAGGCACCATCTCTGACCGAAGGTTCCACAACCATAAGACATTTATTTGACTATGATGACTGCTCAATTATCCTACGCTGGGGACACTCCCTACATAAATGATCAATCTCTCTACAATCATGATCAACCATAGAAATCCTAGTTTGGTGAGAAATAACTACTGATCCCGACTAGCTTACCAACTCACACCTATGGCTCTCCCTGGACCAATGAACAACCTCCCCATAATCATAACACACCTCAGAAACTCTCTGATGCGACATACTTGTTGACCTAGAGCAACTTACATGACTTGAAGACCAAGATTGAGAGCCCTGTGATGCCTGACCTAAACTATATCCACTGAGGTCACCACATCCTGTCTAAGGACCACCTATAATTGGAGGTGCTACCTCTACGGACCAGAAAGGTTGTGAGTGATCGTGACCTCTACCAGGAGGATCCCTGCCTCCAGATGGAATGCCACTAAAACTTTACTGATGGCTGGGCCTCTTATTTCTACCTCCATATGTCTCAAGACATGCCCACTCTATAGTCCTCGCGTGATTAACAACCTGGAGGAAAGTAGACCTAGTTGCTATAAAAATCTCCTATTCTAAACAGAGTAGTAAAGCTAATACTTTGATAAACCTCTACACGATCTCATGCTCTGTAGGAAATACCATAGAGGTATGCCTAGCCCACTCAAGAAACACTATCTCATACTCTAAAACTGATAAGGAACCTTTCTGAATGCCTACAAACCTAACTCTAGCTTGTGAACTACTCGATGTACCAGACACCATCCCTGCCTGTGGAGTATCCTCGAAAAGGCTCAAAATCCCTAACATAGAATCTTGAAGAACTGAGGCAATCACAAGCCCTGTCAGAGCCTGGGTTGGCCCCAGACCCTCTAGATGACACTTTAGATTCTCGATATCAAGCTCCAACACCCTAGCATCAGCCTGAACTGGGACTCTAGTAACACATTCAGAAGTTGTGTCCACGTCTATCAATACCCTCACGCTATCCATCTGAGAAGGAATGAAGTCAAAATAAGTACTTAAAAGTTGATAGAAGTAAAGACACACGATAAAGAATTAAGAAATGGGATTTTCTAAGAATGCCCTATAGACTTCCGAATATAGGGTACGCACATTATCATACCAATCCGCATGACTATACTAGGCCTTTTGCTTTTGTACCAACGACACCGGTGAACTTAGGCTCTGATACAAAACTAACACGACCCAATTTCTCAAGTCATGATGGCACTGACATGCCCCAAATTCCAACGGGGTGGACTGGCACCCGAAGCCGATAAGGCCTGAGAGAACCAATCTTTGCTCATGTTCATTCATATGCATGTCACTCAATAATCAGCACCATCACATAGAGATATAAGATGTCAATAGCGGAAGTCATGGAAACATGTGATATATACATATAAGAAACTTGGCCGTTAGGGCCATCAAGTCAAAATGGACATACATTCTTTCATTCATCTTACCACGTCCGTCTACAAAGACTCTAACGGATGCATATACATAACCATCCTAAAGTAGGGACAATTCCCTGCTTTATACAACATTACAGTACCAAAACAAATGTACATATGCGACTCGAAAAGCCCCAAACCAACTGGAGCTCACCAAAGATCGGCAAAAGATCCGCAACCTACTGTGGAGGTCTACTAGCACCTGTGCCTACAACAAGTAAGGTAAGTCCCCCAAGGGACATCAGTACGAAGAATGTACTGAGTATGTAAGGCTCATAAGAAACTGTATAATATATAAGTACTTCCATGAAATCAAATATAAGAGAATAGGCAGTACAGATAAATCACCGGTCTACATATGTGGAACCATGTACATTACATCCTTTACTTCATTTGCCTTTGCATTTATTCATCTTTATCGTTCAACCCATGCTAGGCTTTTCTATCTCCCCTGGGATGAATGTAACCCATGCTAGGTATTTTAATCCCTAGAATGTAATTAACCCATGCTAGGCTTTTATATCGCCTCTGGGCTTTAACTGTGATAACCCATGCTAGGCTTTTATGTCGCCCCTGGGATGTAACTGTAATAACCCATGCTAGGCTTTTATTTCGCCAGTGGGATGTTACTCAAGCATATACAAACACTTATACATTACTTTATTTCTTTACTTCTACGAGATTGATACATTGGTAATTGATTGTACATTATTGGAACTTTGGAACATAACATTATTGGAACAATGGGAACTTTGGAATATTAGTCAATGGACATGAGACATGTTAATCACAACTGGTTCTGTAAGTAATGCTATATGAAAATACCTTTGGACATTTCGAAATAGAACAAGTATAATGCCAATGTGAGCAATATACTGCAGAAGGATACGGAAAGAATAACCTTACATACCTTATATCCCCAATATGAATATACAATCCTAAATGTGAACACAATAGTCCAGCTCCTTTCTTACATTTCACTCTACAACACAAGTACATAACGGAGCTTACGTTAACATCCAACTACGACGACAATGAGTTACATGATTGCCTTAACATGTCATTTCCCCATTGACAATACCATTGATGAAATTATCATACCAACAATACCACAACATTCCATACATTGACCAATGCATAATAAACCAATAACATGTCACACCAATTTCATACTTTACACTTCTCCATTAACACAACATCACAATTACTACATCAAGTAACCTTAATACACTTCATAACAACATATCGACAATAATCCCACAAATTATACTTATAGAAAACTAAAAAGTTAAGGAAAATAACCACACCATACATGTTGATATTTCATCCATACCATGCACTTTCATCACAACCCCAAGTCTCTTTTCAAGTTTAAATCACAAAGATGGCACATCTTTTAGCAAAAAGCAAAAGTGCCCTATTCAACCTTGCCAATATAACCATCATGATCTACACAATATATCATGTATATAATATATTAAATCACAAGAATAAACACTTACCCAAGCTTTCAAAGTGATGATCTTGTCCAAAGTGTCCAAAGAAAATGGTTGCCTTAAGGTTTGGAAAATAGAGAAATATCTTTTAGAGAAATGTCTAGAAAGGCATCTGTGAGTTTTGGAATAAAAATCTGATTTCTTTGCCTTTATATAGTCGTTGTGGTCATCCTTATCCAATTCTTAGCATTTAATGCTATGTTTACTTGGTCAAATTTGAAGAATGGGTCATTTTCCCTTTGGGCCTTGCATTTTGGCTTCATTTTAGGCCTCAAATTGAGCCCATTTACACATATTAACTTAGACCACCAAATTCAATGCATGATTTACCATATATCTCATGTTTAAATAATTCCATAAATGTCACAACAATATTCAACTCACGAGATTCATGTTCGTAGCCTCAATCCCAAGAAAAAGCAATTCTAGCCACTCATGGCTTAATTGAACATAATTTGATAAAATAATTATGACGACTACTTAACCCCAACTTGGATACCAAACTCGCTCAATATTAGTCCTACTACGATGGAATAATAATACCATAACCCAAGAGTCCTCTTTATAGACTAATAATCGTCGAAGAAATTTGGTAAAAAGCACCCCAGCATGCTCCCGGGCGCCCTAGGGACTTAGAAAAATTTCAGCTCTGGAAAGGTGGCCAGGAGAGGCCTGGCACGCCCCTGGTCGTGCCCCCTTGATGCCTGTGCCAAACAAAATTTGGCCGAAGCGGCTTGGTATGCCACCTGCAGCGCCCTATACTAAATTTTTGATTTCGACTTTTCTTTGCGGATTTGGTTGGATATTTCAAGTCCCAATCTTTTGCTTGCCTCTTATATTTAAGATCCTTTGCTTGGATGTCCCTTAAACCTCACTTTTCACCCCACAAATGCTCCACAGAGTCATAAACACCTACTACAAAGGTCTAATCACATGTACTAGCACAATATCAAATGTTCCATCAATAACAATACAAAATACGTACTTATTGCTCTCGAACCTAGGGTAAAAATGGTTCAAGGTTGGAAAGTAGGGTCGGGAAGGTACGGGGTGTTACATTCTTCCCCCTTTAGAAACATTCATCCTTGAATGTTAATAACATCATCTCATGTACACCAAATGCATCTCTATATTAACACAAATTTACATATACACATAATGCTCATAGATACTTACTTGTTATTACTCCAATACCGCATCTTGAAATTTCTCTTCCTTTTGAAACAGATGAGGGTACTTGGACTTCATCATTTCCTCGACTTCCTAGGTGATCTCTTCTACTTGTTGATTTCGCCAAAGTACTTTTACGAAAGCTATATCTTTATTCCTCAACCTCTTTACTTGGTGATCTAGAATAGAAATAGGTATCTCCTCATAAGTGAGATCCTCCGTAACTTATACATCTTCAACGGGAGCAATACAAGATGGATCTCCTATGCACTTTCGAAGCATCGAAACATGAAACACCGGATGCACTGCTAACTCATACGCAACTTGCCCAAATCTTTTGATAATTTCATATGGCCCTATATATCGAGTACTCAACTTTCCTTTCTTTCCAAATTGCATTACCCCTTTCATCGGTGACACCTTCAAAAATACCCAATCACCTATGGCGAATTTGAGACCTGTTCTTCTAACATCAGCATACGACTTATGTCGACTTTGGGCCGTTTGTAGCCGCTGTTGGATCACTTTAACTTTCTCCATAGCCTGATGAACAAGATCTGGCCCAAGTAAAGCAATTTCACCCGCTTCAAACCATCCGATTGGTGATCTACATTTTCTTCCGTATAAAGCTTCATAAGGTGCCATTTTAATACTTGAATGATAGCTATTGTTGTAGGCAAATTCAATAAGAGGCAAATGGTCATTCCAACTGCCTTGAAAATCTAACGTGCACTCTTGTAGCATATCTTCAAGTGTTTGGATAGTACGTTCTTCTTGTCCATCTGTCTGAGGATGGAAAGCCGTACTGAAATTCACTTGTGTACCCAAGCTCTTCTGAAAAGATCTCCAAAATGTGCGATAAATTGTGCTCCTCTGTCTGATAGAATGGAGACCGGAATTCCATGTAATCTCACTACTTCTTTAACATACAATCTTGCATAATCCTCAGCTGTATAGGTGGTCTTGACTGGTAGGAAATGCGCTGATTTGGTAAGCCTGTCAACTATGACCCATATAGAATTAAATTTCCACAGTGTACGAGGCAAACGTGTGATGAAATCCATGTTAATCATATCCTATTTCCAGACTGGAAGATTGATACATTGCATGTAACCTCTTGGTTTCTGATGCTCTACTTTCACTTGTTGACAATTTGGGCATTGAGCTACAAATTCTGCAATGTTCTTTTTCATATTTCCCCACCAATATATTTCTTTCAATTCATGGTACATTTTGGTAGCTGCAGGATGAATAGAATATCACGAATCATGCGCCTCTGTCATAATTCGTCTCCTCAACTCATCTACATCCGGTACACATAATCTTCCTTGGCATTGAAGTACTCTCTCTTGCGTAAGATCAAATACCTTTGTCATACCCTGTTGTACATTCTCTTTTAGCTACAAAAACATAGGATCCGCAAATTGCTTCTTTTTCACTTCAGCTATTAAGGAGGATTCTGTTGCATTTTGCACAATAACCCCTTCATCTGGAGATTCAAGAAGGTGAACCCCCATCTGGCTAGTTGATGTAGATCTTTGATTATCTCTTGCTTTTTCGCCAAATGGACACTAGTGCTTCCTATTGCCTTGCGGCTCAATGCATCAGCTACCACATTTGCTTTTCCTGGATGATAGAGAATATCAATATCATAGTCTTTTAAGATCTCTAGCCACCTTCGTTGCCTCAAATTGAGTTCCTTCTGCTTAAAGATATATTGCAAACTTTTGTGATCAGTATAGATATCAACATGAACTCCATACAAATAATGACGCCATATCTTTAAAGCAAAAACCACCGCTGCTAACTTAAGATCATGTGTGGGCTAGTTTCTCTCGTGTGGCCTCAACTGTTGTGAGGCATATGCTATTACATTACCGTGTTGCATCAATAAACACCCTAAGCCAACTCCGAAAGCATCACAATAGACTGCATACCCTTCTGTGCCTTTTGAAAGTACTAATACTGGTGTTGAAGTCAATTTATCTTTCAGCTCTTGGAAACTTTTCTCACATGCATCATTCCATTGAAACTTGACTACCTTGTGTGTAAGCTTCATCAAAGGTGCAACAATGGAAGAAAACCCTTTAACAAACCTTCGATAATAGCCTCCCAACTCTAGAAAACTATGAATTTTCGTAGGCGTCGTAGGCCTTGGCCAATTTTTCACCGCTTCAATCTTTTGTGTATCAACCTGAATTCCTTCATCGAACACAATGTGACCCAAGAATGTGATGGATTTTAACCAAAATTCACATTTAGAGAACTTTGCATACAACTTACGATCCCGGAGAATCTGTAACACTTGTCGTAAGTGATTGGCATAGTCCTCTTGTGATCTCGAATAAACCAGAATATCATCTATCAACACGGTCACAAATACATACAAGAATGGTTTGAACACCCTATTCATCAAATCCATAAAAATAGCCGGTGCATTTGTTAGTCCAAATGACATGACTAAAAATTTGTAGTGACCATACCGTGTTCAAAAAGCTGTCTTGGGTATATCTGTTTCTCTAACTCTGACTTGATGGTAACCCGACCTCAAGTTAATCTTTGAAAAACACTTGGCACCCTTTAACTCATCAAAAAAAATCATCAATTCTGGGGAGGGGATATTTGTTCTTGATCGTTACCTTATTCAATTATCGATAGCCAATGCACATTCTCAACGTGCCATCTTTCTTCCGTACAAATAATACCGGTGCACCCCACGGGGACATACTAGGCCTGATGAAGCCCTTGTACATCAAGTCTTTCAATTGCTCCTCCAATTCTCGCAATTCTGCTGGAGCCATTCTATACAGAGGAATAAAGATAGGCTGAGTGCCTGGATTCAGATCGATCCTAAACTCTACTTCACGTTCTGGAGGTAAATCGGGAAGATCCTCTGGAAATACATCAAGAAACTCATTGACCACTGGAACCGACTGAGGAGTTAGTGGTTCCACTTCAGTATCTTTTGCTCGTACTAAGTGACATATGTACCCCTTGGCAATCATTTTCCTTGCTTTCAGATAGGAAATAAATTTTCCTCTCGGTGCCCCCACATTACCCTGACATTCAAGAACATTTTTTTGTGTTAAATAAAAATGTACTTTCTTAGCCCGACAATCTATCGTGGCATAAAAAGAAGCCAACCAATCCATACCCATTATGACATCAAAATCCACCATGTCTAATTCAATGAGATCAGCCAATGTACCATGACCACACACAGTTACCACACAATTACGATATACTCTTTTTGCAACAATATATTCACCAACTGGTATAGATACTTCAATTGACTTAGTTAATAATTCTGGTGTTCTTTCAAATTTCGCAGCAATCAATGGAGTAACATATGACAATGTAGAACCCGGATAAATCAATGCATATACATTATACGAAAATATGGATAATGTACCTGTGAAGACATCAGGAGAAGCCTCCGAATTTTGTCGGTCCACTAGAGCATAGGTGCGATTCTGGGTTCCACTGGAACTAGCTGCTCCTCTGGCACCTCTACCACGACCCGCAGGCTGCACACCTCGGCCTAGGGAAGGAACCGATGATGATGATGCAACAGTTGATCCCATAGGTCGTGCTATACCACCCGTGCTCCTCTGTGGGCATTCTCTCATTATGTTCCCCATTGTACCACACCAAAAACAAACATTTGTTCCCAACCGACATTCGCCTAAATGAAACCTCCCGCAGCGCTGACACGGAGGACGAGAAAATCCTGCTGCCTGTGATCCGTGAATTCCACTACTCTGCCCAGATTGACCGCCTCTAAACCCTCAGAATTGAGAGTGAGTACCTATTGTGGAATAGGAGAATGATGGTCTAGGAAACATCCGAGGCCTAGATTCTTCTTGGGATGCCATGCCATAGACTGTCCCATAGGTCTATCTCTTTTGGATTATCCTCTTTAAGAGTCATGTACCCTTCTTCTCAGTCTTAGGTCCTCCATTTTCTGTGCAAAAGCTTGAATTCTCGCTATATCCATATCTCTTTTCAAAGAAGCAATAGTGCAGTCCCTTACCAAATATGGTTCCAATCTGTCCACATATCGATGGACCCTGTCTGTCATTGTGGCTACTACATTCGGCATATATCGAGCCAAAGAATTAAACTGCAAACTGTATTCTCTAACACTCAAATTCCCTTGACGGAGATTTAAGAACTGATCTGCACGAGCCTCTCGGATCTCATAGGAAAGATAGTGATCAAGGAATGCCGCTTTAAATTCTTCCCAATTAGGTGGATTTGCACCGATACCACGAGATTTCTTCCAATCTTCATACCACAATATTGCCTCTCCTTTCAATCTATATGCCACAAGTTCAACTGTTTCTACACCAGTCACATGCATAACCTCTAATGCCCTTTGAATTTTGTCCACGAAATCCTGTGGATCTGCTTTCGGATCTGACCCAGTGAATATGGGAGGGTCTAATTTTAGAAAGTCTTGTGTCCGCCGACTAGCTACTCTAGCCACGTCATCCTCACTTGTCATTGGACCAGCTCATCCCTGAGTTTGTGCCGCAACTAGCTGAGTCAACAAATGCACTGCATTTCTTAAATCTTGATCAGTAGCATTCATAGGCGGTTCTGTGGGTACTTCTCTACCTCTTGGCTCTTTTGGAGCTGGAAAAGTAGAAGAAGACCGCGATGCGATTTTAGTGTTAGCTCCACCTTAACTAGCTTTTTCAGGTGGTGATTTACTCATTCCTTCACCGACAAGCATATCTACCTGCTTACCTTTCCCTCTACCTCGTCTTGTCATTGGCATTTTACTATAACAAAGAAAATCAATTCCAATGGTTAGATACGATTCCACCTACCACATTGGCTCTATTGCACGATCTAGAAGTGAAGAAAAGAAATAACTCCTAAATGCCCCATAGCCTCCTACTTATAAATATGGTGCACAACATATCTATAAGCAAGACTCTACGCAGACACGCCTTTGTAGACACCCTTAGGACGACCTGCTCTGATACCGCTTTTGTCACGCCCCGAATTCCAACGGGGCGGACTGAAACCCAAAGCCGATAAGCAGCACCATCACTTAGAGATATAAGATGTCAATAGCGGAAGTCATGGAAACATGTGATATATACATATAAGAAACTTGGCCGTTAGGGCCATCAAGTCAAAATGGACATACATTGTTTCATTCATCTCACCACGTCCGTCTACAAAGACTCTAACAGATGCATATACATAACCATCCTAAAGTCGGGACAAGTCCCCGCTTTATACAACATTACAGTACCAAAACAAAATATGCGATTCGGAAAGCCCTGAACCAACTAGAGCTCACCAAAGATCGACAAAAGATCCGCAACCTACTGTGGAGGTCTACTAGCACCTATGCCTGCAGCAAGTAAGGTAAGTCCCCCAAGGGACGTCAGTACGAAGAATGTACTGAGTATGTAAGGCTCATAAGAAACTGTATGATATATAAGTACTTCCATGAAATCAAATATAAGAGAATAGGTAGTACAGATAAACCACTGGTCTACATATGTGGAATCATTTACATTACATCCTTTACATCATTTGCCTTTACATTTATTCATCTTTATCATTCTACCCATGCTAGGCTTTTCTATCGCCCCTGGGATGAATGTAACCCATGCTAGGTATTTTAACCCCTGGGATGTAATTAACCCATGCTAGGCTTTTATATCGCCTCTGGGATGTAACTGTGGTAACCCATGCTAGGCTTTTATGTCGTACCGGGGATGTAACTGTGATAACCCATCCTAGGGTTTTATGTCACCCCTGGGATGTTACTCAAACATATACAAACACTTATACATTACTTCATTTCTTTACTTCTATGAGATTGATACATTGGTAATTGATTGTACATTATTGGAACAATGGGAACTTTGGAACATTATTCAATGGAGATGAGACATGTGAATCACAACTGGTTCTGTAAGTACTACTATATGACAATACCTTTGGACATTTCGAAATAGAACAAGTATAATGCCAATGTGAGCAATATGCTGCAGAAGGATACGGAAAGAATAACCTTACATACCTTATCTCCCCAATATGAATATACAATCCTAAATGTGAACAAAATAGTCTAGATCCTTCCTTACATTTCACTCTACAACACAAGTACATAACGGAGCTTACGTTAACAACCAACTACCTTACAAGTGCATATGACGACAATGAGTTACATGATTGCCTTAACATGTCATTTCCCCCTTGACAATACCATTGATGAAATTATCATACCAACAATACCACAATATTTCATACATTGACCAATACATCATAAACCAATAGCATGTCACACCAAGTTCATACTTTACACTTCTCCATCAACACAACATCACAATTACTCCATCAAGTCACCTCAATACACTTCATAACAACATATCGACAATAATCCCACAAATTATACTTATAGAAAAATAACAAGTTAAGGAACATAACCACACTATACATGTTGATATTTCATCCATACCATGCACTTTTATCACATCCCCAAGTTTCTTTTCAAGTTTAAATCACAAAGATGACACATCTTTTAACAAAAAGCAAAAGTGCCCTATTCAACCTTACCAACATAAACATCATCTCTCATGTATATAATATATTAAATCACAAGAATAATCACTTACCCAAGCTTTCAAAGTGATGATATTGTCCAAAGTGTCCAAAGAAAATGGTTGCCTTAGGGTTTGGAAAATAGAGAAATATCTTTTAGAGAAATGTCTAGAAAGGCATGTGTGAGTTTTGGAATAAAAATCTGATTTATTTGCCTTTATATAGTCCTTGTGGTCATCCTTAGCCAATTCTTGGCATTTAATGCTATGTTTACTTGGTAAAATTTGAAGAATGGGTCATTTTCCACTTTGGGCCTTGCATTTTGGTTTCATTTTGGGCCTTAAATTGAGCCCATTTACATATGTTAACTTAGCCCACCAAATTCAATTCATGATTCACCATATATCTCATGTTTAAATAATTCCATAAATGTCACGACAATATTCAACTCACGAGATTAATGTTCGTAGCCTCAATCCCAAGAACAAGCAATTCTAGCCACTCATGGCTTAATTGAACATAATTTGATAAAATAATTATGTCGACGACTTAACCCCAATTTGGATGACAAACTCACTCAAGATTAGTCCTACTAAGATGGAATAATAATATCATAACCTAAGAGTCCTCTTTATATACTAATAATCATCGAAGAAATTTGGTAAAAAGCACCCAGGCACGCTCCCGGGCGCCCTAGGGACTTAGAAAAATTTCAGCTCTGGAAAGGTGGCCAAGAGTGGCCTAGTACGCCCTTGAGTGCGCCCCCTTTCTGCCTGTACCAAACTAAATTTGGCTAGAAGTGGCCTGGCACGCCACCTGCAGCGCCCCATACTAAATATTTGATTTCAACTTTTCTTTGCGGATTTGGTTGGATCTTTCAAGTCCCAACCTTTTATTTGCCTCTTATCTTTAAGATCCTTTGCTTGGATGTCCCTTAAACCTCACTTTTCACCCCACAAATGATCCACAAAGTCACAACCACCTAATACAAAGGTTTAATCACATGTACTAGCACAATATCAAATGTTCCATCAATAACAATACAAAATAGGTACTTATTGCTCTCGAACCTAGGGTAAACATTGTTCAAGGTTGGAAAGTAGGTTCGGGAAGGTACGGGGTGTTATAGGCACCTACTATAACCCACCAATAGGTAAGCCAACCCATAGCCCAAAACAGTGAGTAACAGGATAATAAGCGGAAAAGATAACCAAAATTGATTAAAAGGAGAAAGAGAACCAAAATAAGGCAAATATTCCCCAAGACTCGGTGTCAGTCGATATACGAGCCACTAGCTTAATAGGAGTACACTTTTAGGTGGTGAAATTTTGAAGAAAATTTTAATAGCTGAAATCTGAGTAAAAGCTCATTCAGAGATAGAGTAATAAAGTCATAAATCTATATAACTAAAACTGACTCATATCTGAAAGAAAATCATCATATCTATAATTTCATAAGTAGCTAACAAAATTTAATATAGAAAAAAATAACATTCTTTAAGAGGGACTTTCTTATAACTGACATACACCATGTGAACTCATGATACACTAACTAATAATTCCACTTGGAGAGGGTTTCCCATACCTTGCCAGGTTATAGGACTTATCTATCTATCTATCTGTGGATATACTAAGTGAGACTTTTAGGCTAAAATCATTTGACATTGCAGAAAAACATTATCCTACAGTGGCACGTAGTTCTAGGAATTGGATTTTCTAAACTCGCATATGCTTGGTGCTAATTAATTCTCCTAAAACGTACTATCTATATAGCTCATAACATATCGAATAGGCTTATCATGAGTCTTGCTCAAAATCTCTTTCTTAAACATATCTCGCTGGAAGACTATGCTGAAATCTATGAGGCAAAGCTCAAATCCTTCATTTTAAAATCATATGCTGAAATCTCTTTCTAAAACATATCTTTCAAATCATGTTCATAGCTTAAATCATGGAAAAATTTACTAAAACATGCATAACTTGTAGATTCTCATAATAGCTTTCATAATAACATAAAGGCTCTAAAATTTATACTTTAAAATATAAGCTTAAAGAACAATATACAAGATTATGTCAAGAATCAAAAAGGAAACAAGGAAACCTTGCTAAGAATTAAAGGAAATACAATAGTCATAAAATTCATAATCAAGAGCAAGGACTATTGTATTTCCTTTAAAGTCATAATCAAGAGCAAGGACTTTAAACACCCAATAAGGGTTATTTCTCAGAAAAACATCAAGTTCTCTCCCAAATCCTTTCCAATCTCCCAAGTTCTCTCCCAATTCCTTATTGGGTGTTTAAAAATGTGGAGAGGGGCCTTGGGGGTAAGAAAATGACTAAACAATCCCTCAAATAACTATTCAAAAATGCAGAGAAATCCCATCGGATAGTCTAGGTGACAAACCATCGGTCCCTCTACGGATCATTGTCCAAACTGTCGACTTTTGGGGAATTTTTGTGCTCACTAGATTGGCACGACTGCTCCAGTGACAGATTGTCTTCCAAGTGACGGTTTGTCACTCTATCCATTGTTTGCTAGGGTCACAACCCAAACCTACACTAACTCTCTAATGGGAGAACCATCTTACCCCAAAACATCAAATTCAACACTTAGCCAAAATAAGGCAACAAACCATTTTTCATTAAATAAAATAATGTCTCCAATATTCTAAAGAAACCAATGCAGAATTAAACGAACACTTAAGAAAATCCCCTAGAATTTAAAAGTCATTGTACCAAAACACTACAAATGTCAATGAAAGGGTTCTACCTAAAAAAAATTGAAAATATCTAAGTCAAAAATAATGGACCAAAAACTAAGTGAAGAACTCATGGCAGCCTGGAAAATGTAGCTCACCCTTGAGTTGGAATGCTATCTGCTCTACATCTGAGGTCTTGAAACAGTCGTCGAAAGATGTTTTGTATTTAATAAAAAGAAGAGCACGTGTAGTATCAGTACACAAGAAACAACGATGTACTGGTAGGGTCATCGGCCAACCCAAAATGAGATATATGAACAAGTAACCATAACTTAGTAAAGAAGGAACAACCATGAATACCTACTACCTTACGTCAAGTTTATACAGTTAACCTTGTTACACAACACCATAGAATTCAGTCAATACAAGTCAAGATGAACAACCACTCAAGTAAAAACCATGACTACCATCAAGAATCGAAGTCAACAAACCATGACTCAACCACAATGTATTATCCATGTCTTAATTAGACATGTAAAGAAACATTTGAAGAGAATATCAATCATTTGTAATTCAACCCGAAACCTCTCAAGGATCCCTTCCAACAACAAATAATCATGAATTTGGATTTACTCAAGAAACCAAATATAGTAAGGAAACATATAAACATGATTCACTCAAGGAACCAATATAACAATTCAACACATAAGCCTTGTTCACTCAAGGAACCAATATGAAAAATAAACAGATAACACCAATTCACTTAAGGAACCAATATAGCAAGTAGACACATAGCCTTGGTTCACTCAAGGAACCATCACACTCACCTGTACCTTGTACATACATGCTGAGGGTCTTATGGTCGCCCACTAGCCATGACTTGCAGGGGACGAGCTCTTGTCCAAGTACCAAATCCCAGACATCAAGTGTCTTCAAACTTTATACCAACCAATCCCGTGAAGATGTCCAAATACTGGTACGTCTCACAATAATCAATAGATATCACAACAATCACAACCAAAATGATAACGACAACAGTACTTGTAAAACCAATAAGCTTTTTATATAAGTTCATTACATGTAATTAAAACTTAGGATATCAAATAGTCATTCACTTTCCTTGAACATGTATTGTAATAAGCAATACGAAGAAATAGTTATCATGCACATATTAAATAAGTTTGGGTTTTAACTACATTAAACTATCACCTACCTTAATTCAAGTTTGAAATGTTCTAAAGTACTTGAGCTTTGCCATTTATTGCAACCTCGACTTGACTGTGGCCTAAAAACATCAATACAACACATAATCAACCAAATGACCTAACAATATCAAAGATTATATCCTAATCCTGAAACCCCAAGGCCAAATTCATGATCATTTCTCCCATTCTAGGGCTTTCTATCATCATTCTAACTTAATCCTACCAATTTCATTAGTACAATGGTGAATTATAGTTATGAAAGAGTAAATTATCAATTTTTAACCAAAACCCAAGGGTTTTCTACCCAATTCACCTAATTGTACCAAAAATATCAGTTCGGTGAAGTTAAATCCTTCCCAAAACCTATAAACTAGTGATTCTAATGTTTAGAAATTGAAAAACTAGTTAATGGAAGTGTAACTTACCTTTACAAAGAGTTTTGATTGAAAATAGGTGGAAATCACCATAAATCGCTATAGTTATGCCCAAAATATGAACGAAATGAATGTAATGTTTTTGGGGTATTTTCTGCATTAATCAGCACATATACCGCTATAGCGGCCCTATTCTGCTATAGTAGCCCTATCCCGCTATATTAGCCTCACTATAGTGGGATCCGCCCGTTATGGCAGGATTGACCAAAGCTGACTCTTTTTATAGAGGCACAGTAGTAGCGGCCTGTCACCCGCTATAGTGGGTGAGGCAAGGCAAAATCTAGGTATTGCTCCATGTTTTGTCTTGTTTTGCAATGCACCCTCAAATTTCAACATTCCAAATCAACCCCTTCATGTCAAGTTTGATATCGAGAGTTTTAGACACCCGAATTCAATAATGATCCTACAAATTCTTTATCGACTTGCCTAACTCAAAATTGCCTCAAATTACTTAATTTTTAACTAATCCATTCCTGAATTTTTATAGACCATACCATGCTCGGATTTTATTCAAGACTAGCCTAGCCTGAAATTTCTAACTACCAATTCGGGGAAAACCTTAACCAAAATTTTGGCACGCTAGAACTTACCCATAATGACAGAAAGGGTCATTACAATAGATACTAATTTACCCATATGAACGATCAAACATGAAAAATGTGGCAAGTAAGAAAGAAGAGAGTACCTATATCCTCAAACAAGTGAGGGTAGTTTCCAGTGGACCTTTACAGATTGAATCTCTTTGGTTCTCAACATTTGAATGTCTCGATCAAGAATTGCAATCGAATCCTCCTCATAGGAAAAATTCTTATCAAGCAAAATCGAATCCCATTTGATAATTTAATCCACATCCACATGATATCTCTTAAGTATGGATACATGAAACACCAGATGGACCCTGACAGGCTTGGTGTAAACACCAACCTATAACCTACGAGGCCCCATACCATCATGAACCTCGAACGTACTAATATATTGAGGGCTAAGCTTACCCTTCTTGCCAAACTGCATAACTCCCTTCATCAGAGATACTTTCAATAAAATTAGTTCACCTGGTTTGGATGACATGTCCTTCACCTTGCAATCCACATATTCCTTTTGCCTACTCTGGGCTGCTAACAACTTGCTTTGGATGAACCTCACCTTTTCCTGAGCTTTCTTCACCAAGTTCGTTCCCAAAGGCTTTACATTACCAACTTTGAACCATCCTATGGGTGATCTACACCTCCTCCCATAGAGTTCTTTGAATGGAGCCATATTAATGCTAGAATGGTAACTATTGTTGTATAAAAACTCACACGATGGCAAAACTTATCCCAATGACCACCTAATTTAATCACAGATGCCCTAACATATCTAAAATCACCTGAATAGTCCTCTCTAACTGCCCGTCAGTCTGAGGATGGAAAGCAGTGCTGAAATAAAGCTTAGTGCCGAACTCTTCATGTAACCTCTCCTAAAACATAGAGGTAAATTGTGTACCTCTATAAGAAATGATGGAAATTGTCACCCCATGCAGCCTCAATATACCCTTGATATAAATCTTGTCTAACTATATTGATTTGTAATCCACTCTAACTGGGATGAAATGATCTGACTTGGTCAGCCTATCTACTACAACCCAATCGAGTCATGTTGCCCCAAGGTCTTAGGAAGACCTACTACAGAGTCCATAGCTATACTCTCCCATTTCCACTCAGGATTGGGCATCCTCTAAAGTAAACCTGCAGGACTTTGATATTTGTACTTCACCTACTAACAATTGTGGAACTTGGACACATACTCAACTATATCCCTCTTCATCCCGAGCCACCAATAGAGAAGACTCAAGTCACGGTACTTCCTGATTGTAGACTGATGAATAGAGTACCGAGAACCATAAGCTTCTGCAAGTAAACCTATAATCAAATCACTAACTCGGGGCTCGCACATGCATCCCCACACCATTAAAACCCCACACGCATCAAGTGTCTTCAAACTTTATGGCCTTGATCTGATCAAGGAATGTTGACCTTACTTCCAACCTAGCCAACACTCCACCCCTTTTAGAAACACCAAAATACATAAACTGAGATGCTAGAGTCTGAATTTCTCTAGGCAAGGGTTACCTTGACACCCTCAAGCAAGACAAACTACCCATACTTCCCATTTTTTGGCTCAATGCATCTGCCATCATATTGGCTTTGCTCGAATATTATGGATGGTCACATCATAATCCTTAAATAGTTCTATCCACCTTCTCTCCCTGAAGTTTAGATCCTTTTGGGTGAAAATATGTTGAAAACTACGATGATCTATGAACACTTCACACTTTACACCATAGAGGTAGTACCTCCAAATCTTAAATGTAAAGATAACTGCTGCCAACTCCAAATCATGGGTTGGGTAATTCTTCTCATGAGGATTCAATTGCCTTGAAGCATAGGTGATCACATTCCTATCATGCATTAACACAACACCCAAACCAGAGCGTGAAGCATCATAAAATATAATAAAATCCTTACATTCGACTGGCAAGGAAAGAATAACAGTTGTACTCAAAAGTGTCTTAAGCTTTTGGAAGCTCTCTTCACACTTGTCCGACCAAACAAATGGCACCTCCTTCTGGGCCTTGTCAAGTGAGTAGCAATAGAGGCAAAATTCTTGACATACCTATGATAGTAACTAGCAAGACCCATAAAACTTCTAACCTAAGTCACAGAGCTAGGCCAAACCCAACTCTTAATAGCCTCGATCTTCTGGGGATCTATCATCACCCCCTTTTCTAAAACCATATGCCCTAAGAAGGTAATCGAAGATAACCAAAACTCACATTTAGAGAAATTATCATACAACAACTTCTCCTTCAAAATCCCCAAAACAATGCAAAGATAACCAATATGTTCCTCCTTACTCTTTGAGTAAACCTAAATGTCATCAATAAAAACAATCATAAATGAATCCAAGAATGACTTAAATATACTATTCATCAAGCTCATAAAAGTTGTCAGTGCATTAGTCAACACAAACAACATCACCAAAAACTCGTAATGCCCATACACACTCCTGAAAGCTATCGTGGGTATATCCTCAGTCCAAATCTTTAACTTGTGATAACCCGATCTCATTTTATCTTGGAGAAAATGAAAGCACCCTACAACTAGTCAAAAATATCATCTATCTAGGGCAAGGGATACTTATTCTTGATGATAACCTTATTCAACTTTCTGTAGTCAATGCACATTCTCATGCTACCATTTTTTTTCTTGACGAATAACATTGGAGCACCCCAAGGAGAAGCACTAGGATGAATGAATACCTTATCAATTAACTCCTGCAACTAAGTCTTGAGTTCTCTTAATTCTGTCGGACCCATTTAATAGGGAGGAATAGAAATAGGGCGAGTGCCTGGCTCCAAATCAGTACAGAAGTCAATATCCTGGTCCAGAGGCATATAAGGCAAATCTGTGGAAACACCTTCTGAAATTCTAACACCATAGGGAATGACTCAATAGAAAGAGATTATGCACTTACATCCCAGAGATATGCTAGAAAGGCCAAACACCCTCTCCCATCTAACTTCTTATCCCAAACAAAGGAAATAATTTTCACCGGCTTAGGCTTATACACACTTTCCAACTCTAACTTATCTATCACCAGCATCTCTAAGTCAAAGACTTAACATTATAATTTAGAACAACCTGATACGGAGATGGTCATGTCATACCCAGGATAATTTCAAAGTCAAGCAATTCCAAGATTATTAAATCTACCTAAGTATGAAAACCCATGAACAATATAGAACAAGCATGATACACATATATCAACACCATAAAGTCTCCAACCGGAGTAGACATATAAACAAGAGAGTCAAGTATATGACAAATCAAGTCCAATCCCAAGGAAAATCTAATAGATACACAAGAATAAGTGGAACCCAAATCAAACAAAATAGTAACCATTGGGTAATGGATGAGAATAGTACCTGTAATGACGACAACAGATGCTTCGCCCTCAATCTTGACTAGAAAGGCATAACAGTGAGCTCTATTATCAAGCTGGGTAACCTCTTTAGTATGCTGAACTACGCCCTTTCCTCCATTACCACTCCCTCAATTTCCATCATGACCTCTCTAATTATTACCCCACCCACCCTATGGACCACCCTTATTATTACCATTACCTCTGCCATCTCTACCAATAGGAACCATAGCTCTACCCTGCTGCTGGCCTTGTAACCCAGTTTGTCTCTTTGGAAACTCTCTCTTGAAGTGCCCTACAACACTACAAGTATAGCAACCTCGCTCAAGAGAAGGCCTATTGGCCGAAGAATATAAATCCCTTTGGCCTTTAGAAATTGAGGTTGTTGAATAGCCCCTGTCTAACCCCCGGTAGAAGCTGGCAGAGCTGATTGAATAGGGCAAGCCGGATAGGCCTAATGGATATGACCCTTGGAATAAGAACCGCCCAAGTTACCCATATTTTGGGACTTCTTTACAAAAACTATTGCCTGACCAACTTGCTTCACCCCTTCTACTTTTTTCACATAATCTCCAACCTCATTAAAGGTATTCCCTGCAGAAGTCATGTGAACAGACAAAACTTACAAGTAAGTGTTCAGGCCTTTCACAAATAACTAAATCCTCTCACTCTCTGTACCAAGTAACTAAGTAGCATAATGGGACAAAGCATGAAACTTGGCCTCATAGGCTGCAACAGACATATTTCCCTACTCGAGGGCCAGAAAATCATCCTTCTTGCTATCACAAAGAGTACGAGGTATATAGTTCTTGAAAAATAGGGCATGAAACTGAGCCCATGTTAATGGAGGTAAAACTGGTGACCGACACTCCATATATGTCCTCGACCACTGCCTGGCATTACCTTACAATTGGAAGGTAACAAACTCAACACCGTGCTACTCAAAAATACCCATTTTATACAGCCTTTCATAACAATCAACTATGAATTACAGCCTTTCATAACAATCAACTATGAACTCAAAAGCATCCTCAGTCTTAGAGCCAACAAAAATAGGAGGTTTCATCTTCATGAACTTTGTTAGCATGAAATGTTCAGTCCCAATCATGACAGGACCTAACACCGGGCAAAGGAAACTTTTAGTCCCCAAGACCTCACCCATTCTAAGAGAAGATATAACAGTCGACTGAACACCTAGAAACTGATATGTAGGCATAGCAGAAGTGGCCCCCTTACCGGCCAATCCACTAAAAAAAAAAGCACCTACTGATTTATCTCAGAAGATATCGGGGGAAGAGTTGTACCCCCCACTGGCACCACCTCCTCCTGCTCCATAACATCCTCATTTATCACCTCAACCTCCTCATAATGATCTTGGGGAGAGGGAGGTGTCACTAACCTCTAATGGGCCTGATTAGCTGCTGCCCGAGCTCCACCCTTGGCGGGTATTGCTCTCCTTCTTCCCCTTCCTTGTCCTCATCCCTGAATAGTTGATTCCACAGCTGAAGCTGCTGGTGTGGAGGCTGCGGGTCTGGCTCCGTTCGCTCTAGTATTCACCATCTGTGAACATAAGAATAAAGAGGGTGAGATACCAATTTGGATCACCAGATACCAATTGTAATCAAGTTATAACCCAAAAGAAAATGATAGTTTCCTAAAGTCCTATACCCTCTAGAAAAAAAGTACAGACGTCTCCATACAGTTTTACAAGACTCTACTGGACCCATTTTGGTACAACAAGATCAACAAACCTAGGGCTCTGATACGAACTTTATCACGACCCAAACTCATCATGAGTAGCACCCACACTAACTCTCCAGTGGGTGAACCATCTAACCCAAAACATCAAATCCAACACTTAGCCAAAATAAGGCAATTAACTATTTTTTATTAAATAAAATAATCTCTAATATTCTGAAGTAACTAATATAGAATTAAATGAACACTAAAGCAACTCCCCTAGAATCTGAAAGTCATGTACCAAAACACTACAAATATCAATGAAAGGGTTCAACCCAAAACAACTGAAAATATCTAAGTTTGAAATTATTGACCAGAAACTAAATGAAGAACTCATGGAAGCCCGAAAGATGTAGCTCACCCTTGAGTACAAATGTTATCTGCTCTATAGCTGAGGTCTTTAAACAATCATAGGAAGATGGTCTGCACTAAACAAAAAAAAGAGTGCATGTATTATCAGTACACAAGAAATAATAGTGTACTAATAGGGTCATCGGCCAACCCAAAATGAATATATGAACAAGTAACCATAACTTAGTAAAGTAGGAACAACCATGAACACCTACCATGTAACCTTACATCAAGTTTTTGACACTTATCCTTGTTCAACAACACCATAGAATTTAGTTAATATAAGTCAAGATGAACAACCACTCAAGTCAAAACCATGACTACCAACAAGAATCCAAGTCAACAAACCATGACTCAACTACAATATGCTATCCATGTATCAATCACATAAATAAAGAAACATTTGAAGAGAATATCAATCATTTGTAATTAGACCTGGAACTCTCAAGGATCCCTTCCAACAATAACAAGGGTAATAATCATGAATCTGTATTTACTCAAGAAACCAAATATAGAAAGTAAACACATAAACCTGATTCACTCAAGCAACCAATATAACAATTCAACACATATGCCTGGTTCACTCAAGGAACCAATATAATAAATAAACATATAGCCCCAGTTCACTCAAGGAACCAATATAGCAAGCAGAAACATAGCCTCGATTAACTCAAGGAATCATCACACTCACCTATACCTTATACATATATGCTAAGGGTCTGATGGTCACCCACTAGACATGACCTATAGGGGACGAGCCCTTGTCCATGTACCAAATCTCAAACATTAAGTGTCTGTCAACCTTATACAAACCAGTCTCGTGAAGATGTCCAAATATCAGTACAACTCACAATAATTAATAAATATCATAACAGTTACAAATATTGGCTCCAAGTGCACACACAAGCATACGTGGTCAAGCAAGTAGTAAAGTAACTCTTTTTAAGTGTCGGGTTGTCGTACCCAAGGGACTTGAAGTCAGTTATTCACCAATTCTAAATATACTTTTCAGTTCATCAAGTGTGAGTTTGTAACAAGAGTATAAGTGTTGTAATTATAAACTAAGTAACAAATATGACAACGGTATAAAATTTGGATTGTAAACAATATATAGAGAGTTTCCAGGGATGAAATTTACTACACATTCACGCAAAAATATGGTTTCTAGCCCGTGTTGGTGCTTCTCTTGATTATTGATCTATGGGGTTGATATTATAACTTTAGAATGGTCATCCTCTAAGTCATCTACTCAAATTAATCTCACAACTACATCATTGAGAGGGTATGTGAGTTTAATTCGAATGCATTAAACTATCTTCCCGTTTCATGAACCAAGTGGGGCATTTAGGTATACTCTATCCTAACCACAAATCTTCCCTTATCAAAGTAAATATAAGATCCACACTCCTTACGTTCTTCATTGTGTCCCTCCACTCCTATGTTCAATTTGTTTTGAAACTTCAATTTTTCATAAAGTTTACAATTCTACAGAATAGTAAAACAAGAATGAAAAAACAATCACATGACTTGATAAACAAATAAACCAAACTATAAAACCATACTTGAGAAATCATATTGTAACCTCAACCCTAGAAAGAGGGTTTTTATCCACTCATAGTCATACAAAGAATCACAATAGATAAGTTAATAAAATAAAACTACAAGAAAGAAAAGTAAAAGAAGAAAGAACCCTAGTTTGAGCTCCTTGATGTCTTGTTTTTCTTCCCAAATCATGTATGTTACAAAGATGCCTTGTAATTGTGGATAAGTTCTCTTTGTATAGTCCTCTAAGTCTTCCCTAAGCTTCCCCATACGAAACATATGTATTTACCACTTTGCTCTCAATTCAAACCAAGTTTAGTCGATTTTAGAGGGGGAGGGGGGTCGCATGGCCTGTCGTATGGCCTCATAGTGTGCCTTGCATGTCTATCGGAAGGCCAAACCAGCAGCTAATGGTGGTGGGAGATGCAGAGCATGGACACTACCCATGCCTTGGGGGGTGCGACGAATGGCTAAGGCCCATGCCTTGGGGGGTGCGGTGCAAGGTACTCCACAACATGCGATTTTGTCCAATCTTTATGATATGCTTCTCGTTAACTCGTTCCTTGTTTCTCCACTCGTTGTGGCTTATGTGTAGACCTCATTTAGATTCCATAGCTGCTCCAATGGTCTCCTACAATAAATCATAGCAAACATTAGTCCATACAACATAATTAAGCTCAGCAAAGTACACTAAATCAAGCATCGCTTAGGCCGACCTAACTAGTGATCTCGTCTAATCTCTATTTGATCATTTTGGATCTTGAATTATTTCAAATGTACCTTAAACACTCTAAACATGAAACTTATATCACAAATACATAAGGAATACTTTATATTTCATTAAACACACCAAGTTATCCTCAAAACTAAGCTAAACGTGCATAGATAATGACAATTAGGTTTATAAATACGCCTAAGATCACCACCCCCCACACTTAAAGCCTTGTTCATCCTAGAACAACTCTTTAAACTAATCACAATCAAGGAAGACTCTAACATCACTACTTGAACTAAGACACTCAAGCTAGAACTACAATGACTTCACGAATAGCAAGTTCTACATTAGGCATGTCATATTACAATTGAAAACACATGAATAATGCTTCAAGACTTCCTAGCCTCAAGAATTGACTCTACCAAGTTGGCAAAATCATGCACATTACTCAATAAAAAGATCATATACATCACTTATTCATCATTAATCATGCACCCTTACCACCAGAGAGTCACCCATATTTACTCACAAACACATAATTTTAACACATGAATGGGTGTAAGAATAGTGACTATCTTCACTAAGTGGTGCTTTAATACACTGCACTTGACATTAAACTAATCTCCAAACAACCTATTTTTCACCACTTTTATCTTCACACCTCTCTTTTGTTTTGCCCCATCTCTTTAAGCTAGCTTACATACCTTTAGTAGGGAGTATTTGCCATCAACACATAATTCACTTCTTTTGATCAATTTTTCTTTTTATTACATTACTTCCTACCAATAACACATAAACTTTTTAAACACCCCTATCGTTATTACTTTAGGGATTCAACTTTATTTTTTCCTTCTTCAGTTTTACACTCCATAACATCTTAATTTGTCAACTAAAGCGCTTAGGAGTTTTGGATCAAATTATGGTCAATTGAAAGAACGGAATAAGCTACATATAAGGCTACCAAAGAATAGGCTAAAGGCTTAACGAGGCTAACGGCTTAACGAGGCTAACTAAGGTCATGCATCAAGGGTAGATAAAGCAGGTATAAAGCATGGCTATCAAAGAAATGTCTATATCATCTCCTAAACTCAACATTCTTTATTTCACTTTGTAAACACACCGAGCAAGTTCTATACATCAATATGTAAACATGGAATATGACAAAAACCTCACTCACACTTGGCACTCTCAATCAAGCAATTGCAAGAATTTAAATTTAAGCCAACATCACACAAGAGTCAGATCAAAGAGCCTAGGTGTCTCACAGAATTCATTCAATTTTCACATCATGCCTTAGAATTCAACACCACTTGCAATAAGTAATCATGTATAGTACCAAGCAAGAGCATCTCTATTTATTCCAAAACAAAAAAAATTAAAATTACTCTTAAATATCAAAAAGGATACTGGGTTCAAAGGGCCCCCCCTTGGAAAAGAATCAAAAAGAAAAATTGAGGGGTGGGTGAAGTGTGCTTCTACTAAACAGACAAAACAACAAAAATTGAAAATAAACAAAGATAAAATATTTTGGTATTTTTTTTAATATTTAGTCAAAAACATGTAAACAAATCAAAATGGAAATCCTATAGCGCACTTCACCCTAAACAAATCAGAAGATTCCCACCCCACCCTTGAAATAATGATATGTCCCCAAAGCATAAATCAAATTTAGAGCAAGGGTTAGAAACATTTCCTGAGGACTCTAGGCCTAGCTAGTAGCATATCACTTTCTCAAATTTTCGTCATGGGGGTTGGAGGACCCAACACCTATGCTTTCATCATGCTCCTTAGCTTAGATTTTACGTACTCAGACTTCCCTGAATATGCAAAATAAATAAACAAAAAGAAAAATAAAAGTGAAACTATATAAAAATAACTAACTCTATTATAACATGGGTTGCCTCCGAAGTAGCGCCTGATTTACAGTTTTGGCATGACTCTCATCATAACTATCATCCACAGTCTCTCAATCTCTTCTTCCCTTTCGAACACAACTTTCTTCTCTTCTTTACTCTACCAACAATACCATCAGAATTTTCCCTTTTACTACTTTTCTCATCCCGTATAGGATCACATACAAGCTTTTCAAGGTCAGGCTTACTAACCAAATTGGACAATTCTAAGAGAGAGTTAAAAGTGGTAATTGTAATATTACAACTCACCACCCCACACTTATCCACTTTCATAACTGTAATCATGCATAGATCTCTGTAGTGTGAGGGTGTATTAAGTGCTTTGGACACTCTGAAGACCACCTCTTCATCATTTAATCTTATCTTGAGTGTGCCTTCTGTAACATCTATCAAATCTTTACCAATAGCTAAAAATGGATGTCCCAATATAATTGGTACCCTGTCATCTACCTCATAGTCAAGAAAAACAAAGTAGTAGAAATAATAAACTTACCAACCTTAATAAGAAAATCCTCAATAATTCCTTCGGGGACCACTCTAGTTTTGTCTACCATCTGTAACACAACTAAACAGGGCCTTGGCTTTCCAGGTTCAATGTTTTAATTACAGAAAGGGTCATCAAATTGATGCTTACCCCTAAATCACTCAAAGGATGAACAACATCACTTTCACTAATTTTTATGAGGAGGGTGAAACTCCCAGGGTCCTTGAGCTTTTGGGGTATCTTGCTCATAACCACATAACTGCACTCTTCTGTAAGTGCTACAGTCTCAATATCACCAAGCCTCCTTTTACTTGCTACCACATCTTTCGAGTACTTAACATAGTTGGGCATTCCCTGTAAAACATATAAAAAAGCAAGGTTAATGTAAAGTTCTTTGAATATGTCAAAGAACTTCTTAAAATAAGCATCCTCTTTGGATTTCCTTAGATTTTAAGGGAATGGTAGTAGTGGTATGTTTTAAGATTGCTCCATTGACTTTTCATTCGGGTACTCAGACTTCCCCTTTTTGTCAACTTCTTTGATTTCAACTTGCTTTTCCATCTACTTAGGTGTGATCAACTCTGCTTGTACCTCATGATTATTCTTTGGAGATGCATCAATCAAATCTCTACCACCCCTCAATGTGATTGCCATAACTTTTTTTGGATTTTGCTCTATATCACCAGGCAAACCCCTCGAGGTCTTGTGTTTTGCGTTTGAGCTAACGGGCCCACCTGCATCTCTAAATTCGTTTAGGCCATTTGTTGATTTTTTATATCTGCAGCCATTTGTTCTTGATTGGACAAAATCTTTTTCGAAGTCTCTTCGATATTATTTGTTTGAGTGTTAGTCTACATACCTTGTTACTGCTGAAACTGCTGATGTTGAACCTAATTATTTGCCCAGGATGAATTAGGTTGAGTCTTCCAAGTTTGATTATAGGTGTTACCATAAGTCTGATTACCTCACTGAGCATTTCCTACAAAATTGACTGACTCCAGATTAGCACTATATAGGTTTGCATAATGATCACTACCTCCATAGACATAACACCAAATCTAAGCTTGCTAAACCTATTGCACTGATTGCATAATGTTGGATGGAGCTTGGCCCTGAGCCATACTCAATTTATTCAATTAAATCATCGTATGATTTTGTATGCTAGCCACTTGTGCAGTTAATGTTGTGATGGCATCTCTTTCTAATGCACTTGAAACATGCTTCACCATATCTCTGGAGGCATCACTATGCGGATTTGGATTACCCTGTGAAATTGTATCAAATAGAGTGTATAGCTCTGCATATGTTTTCTCCAAAGCTTTACCACCTGCAGCTGAATCTAACAAAATCTTTGTATGTCGGTCAAGACTTTCAAAAAAAGTGTTAGATAGTACATTATTGGACTGTTGATGATGTGGGCAATCTCTGAGAAGACCTTTGAACCTCCCCCAAACTTAGTACAAGTTCTTTTTGGTCTTCTGTTTGAAGCTAAGGATTTCACTTCTTAATTTCTCAGTCTTCCCAAATGGGAAGAATCTGATGAGGAACTTTTTTACAAGATCGTCCCATGTTGTGATGGAATTTGTAGGCACTTCCTTTAACCACTTCTTAGCTTCTCTTAAAAGTGAAAATGGGAAAAGTGTAAGCCTCACATAATCTGTAGAGACCCCTGCATGAATGAACGTTTTACTAATCTCTAGAAAATTCTTAAGATGGACCTTTGGGTCCTCATGAGTCTAACCAGTGAAGTGTCCACTCGTTTGCAATAACTACACCACGTTCTGTTTCATCTCAAATCAACCTCCAGGTTCAGGTTTGCAGATGGCGGCGGTAACATTAGTTGTGAGTGGGATTGCCACTTTGCGCACTATCATTGGTGCTACCATGACATCAGAAACAATCTCGACCTGTTGATCCTACTTAACCTGCGGTATTGGCTAGAGAAGTGTTGCTTCTCTTCTCAACTGGTGTAAGCGACGCTAAGGTTCAGGATTCGGTTGGACCAAATCTTTATCCCTTGCCAGCTTACTAGCTTCACAAACCTGTACCTACAAGATAAGTAACTAAGACCAAGTTGTTAGCACTTATCAAATAAAATAGTAAACTTATAACTAGAAATTTATTAATCATAAGTCCCTAGCAACGATGCCAAAAACTTGTTAGCACCAAACGTACACACAAGACTATGTGGTCAAACAAGTAGTAAAGTGACTCTTTTTGAGAGCCGGGTTGTCGTACCCAAGGGACTTAAAGTAAGTTATTCACCAATTCTAAGTATACTTTTCAATTCAACAAGTGTGATTTTGTTACAAGAGTATAAGTGTTATAATTATAAACTAAGTAACCAAAAATGACAATGGTATGAAATTTGGATTGTAAACAATAAATGAAGAGCTTCCACGGTTGAGACTTACTACACATTCATGCATAGCTATGGTTTCTAATCGGTGTTGGTGCTTATCGTGATTGTTGATCTATGATGTTGTTATTACAACTTGGGAATGGTCATCCTCTAAATCTTCTACTCAAATTAATCTCATAACTACATCATTGAGCGGGAATATGAGTCTTTAATTCGAATGCATTAAGCTATCTTTTTATTTCAAGAACAAAGCGGGGTGTTTAGGAATATCTCTATCTAACTACAAATATTCACTTATCAAAGTAAAGATATGATCCACACTCCTTACGTTCTTTGTTCCGTCCCTCCATTCCTATGGTCAATTCATTTTGAGACTTCAATTTATCCTAAAGTTTGCAATTCTTTAGAATAGTAAAACAAGAATGCAAGAACAATCACATGACTTGATAAACATATAAACCAAACTATAAAAAAATACTTAAGCAATCATATTATAGCCTCAACCGTAGAAAAAGGGTGTTTTACCACTCATAGTCTTACAAAGAATCACCATATGTAAGTTCATAAAATAAAACTACAAGAAAGAAAAGTACAAGAAGAAAGAACCCTAGTTTGAGCTCCTTGATGTCTTGTTTTTGTCCCCAAATCATGTATGTTCCAAAAATGGCTTGTAATTGTGGTTCAGTCGATTTTTTTTTTTTGGGGGGGGGGGGGTTGCATTGCATGGCCTGTCAAATGGCCCCATAGTGTGCCTCACATGGCCATCACAAGGCCAAACCAGTAGGTAATTGTAGTAGAGGGTGCGACTCATGGACACTACCCATGCCTTGGGGGGTGCAGCGCATGGATAAGGCCTATGCCTTGGGGGGTCCGACGCAAGGTACTCCACAACGTACGATTTTATCTAATCTTTGTCCTATGCTTCTCGTTAGCTCGTTCCTTGTTTCTCCACTCATTGTATCTTATGTGTAGACCTAATTTAGCTTTCATAAATGCTCCTATAGTATCCTACAACAACTCATAACAAACATTAGTTCATACAACACAATAAAGCCTATTAAAGTACACTAGATCAAGCATTGCTTAGACCGGCCTAACTAGTGGTCTCATCTAATCTCTATTTGATCATGTTGGATCTTAAATTATTTCAAATGTACCTTAAACACTCTAAACATGAAACTTAGCACACAAATACACAAGGAACACTTTATATTTCATTAAACACACCAATTTGTCCTCAAAACCAAGCTAAGTGTGCGTAGATAACGACTCTTTGGTGTAAAAATACACTTAATATCAACAACCACAATGATAACAACAACACTTGTAAAATCAACAAGCTTTTCATATAAGTTCATTGCATGTGACTAACACTTAGGATATAAAATAGTCATTCACTTTCCTTGAACATGTATTGTAACAAGCAATAAGAAGAAACAATTATCATGCACAAATAAAACAAGTTGCCTCAATCCAAGCCCAAAATGCTAAGGTTTAGAGATCGAAAAACTAGTAATGAAAGTGATTAACTTACCTTTACGAAGAGTTTTGATGGAAAATAGGCGGAAACTTCCCTAAATCTCCACAGCTATGCCCGAAACATGAATGATATAAAAATAACATTTTTGGGGTATTCTCTACTTTAATCAGTGCTATCCCGCTTTAGAGGACCTATGAATCTATAGCGAAATCAGCCTGCTATGGCGGGATTGACCAAAGCTGACTCTCGCTATAATAGGAAAATTCCTGGTATAGCGACATAGTAGTAGAGGCCTGCCTACCACTCGCTATAGTGGGTGAGGCAAAGCAGAAACTCGGTATCTCTCCTAGTTTTGCCTTTTCACAACGCACCCTGAAATTTCAACATTCCAAACCATCCCCTTTACATCAAGTTCTATATCTGGAGTTCTACTCAATAGAATTCAATGTAGAAAGATCCTACAGATTCCTTATCCACTTGACTAACACAAAATTACCTTGAATTACATAATTTACCAAATTGCCCTAGACCAGACCATGCTAGATTTCATCCAAGACAAGCTTAGCTTAAAATTCTAACTCCAAATTTGCGGAAAACCTTAATCTAAATTTTGGCACTCTAGACTTACCCGTATCGACGAAAAGGGTTATTACATCTAGAAGACAGAAACTCTCTGGTAAAATGATCTTAACTTTTTACTTTGGTATTGGATTTATAAATGGTCGGTGGCATTGGAAATAAGACTCGAAGACCTTTAGTTTGGTGGATCTTGAGCTATAAAACTCATCATATTCTATTACTAGTACTCGTTCAACATTGACCCTACACCCTTATAAATTATTGTTCTCAAATTTTTGTTTACATTAAAGTCGTAACTAGCTCTGAAGTAATGACATATTTCGATTTAATAGCAAGACTTAAAAGTGAACGAACCTGGATCTTGAATAAAATGTATCTTTTTTTGTGTATGTTTAAGATATGTTGTTGGTTAACTTGGGGCAAGCTTGTTAAGTCTAGATGTAGGACTATGCTCTCTATCTCAAAAAACATATATTGTAGCTTCAATTGTTGCTACATTACGTTTCATTCTCATTGTAAATTATTATTCTCACATAGATATTGAGGACGGATCTTAAAGTCAACAGTTGGTAATCCTTGCTATCCTTATTCGCATATCAAATATAAAAACAATCATGAATTTTTAAATATTACAAATTGACCTACTTCAAGTTCTTCAGTTGTTGAGCAAAAATGACCCACTCTAATGTGATGATTGATATAAAACAGAAAACTATGAATTGACAGACAAATAATCTGCTTATTAGCAATCAGGTACTTGTTTATTTATATTTAGCTCCTCACATGTCTAGTCGTAAATTTGCAACTCGATTATGAGCATAGTGAATGTTTAACATAAGGACTGGTTGTATCAGTAGGATAAAAAATTTATTGAACTAAAAAGAACTTTGTGTGATACATTGTGCATGTTTCATTCCACACAATGTGATTTTCCCATGCAGTTTATGTATCCATTCTCACTCTTTGATCTATTATGATGTCAAGCAGAAGAGAGCATGGAATTTGAAAAAAAATATAGCTCTTTTGATTGGGATCGTAAAAATGCTCAATTACACCCATAAAAAGATGTATGCGGTCATTAGCAATATATTTACCCAACTATAGTATCGGGGTCGATCCCACGGGGAACAATGTGACTAACGATTGAGAAAATAAGGAATAGAAGTAACTCACTCTAATCCAAACAAAGTATACACGATTTTTTTGGGGTGGGTGGGTGGGTTCAATATAAAAATGTAACAATGATAGAACCAATTTTAATATAAACAAGTTGATCAATGGCGTTAAAAAATGATGAGAAACAAGGGAAATGATCACGGGAAATCAGTTCTATTAATGATCCATTGTATTTAACTAATTACTCACTAATTAATCATAGATTAACAAATTAGTCTTGGAACCTCAAGCATCTGCCACATCATTTGATCAAAGGCGAAGATTTGTTGACTAAATTCTTTCAAATATTAGCCAAGTGCCACCACAAATATTTCCAATCCATGGTTACACTAGGATTTTATCATTTCTAGTATCAAATACATTAGATGGGTCATACGTTCCAAATCACGCTAAATTAACCCTTCCCAACCTCAATTAGATCTTTCAAGCACTAATCAAAGTAGATGGGCAATTCCCACTCTAATTTACTTTGTCAAGCTCAATTAAAGTAGAATTCAATAAAGCATGAGATTAATCTAAACAAGCAAAACCCATTTATAAATTAAGAGTAATCAATTAATACAAAAGCATAAGATAAAATCAACACCCAAATCCAAAACATAAAAATTGCATTATCTCTAACTACAATATCCTAGTATGAATTTAACTACACCAAAATATAGTCACGACAAAACACAAAAATAAATAAAGGATTAAGAATTTGTCACTATAAAGCTTCCAATCTTCAAATCCAAGGGTGTTGGTTGTAGAACCCTAGCCTCCAAGGTTGAGAAATATATCAAAAATAGACTTGGAATAGCTGGGGATTGAGTTTTTTATGTTTGGGATTGAAATTGTGAAGTTCCAAATTTTCCCCTGACACCTAACAGTTTTCTTCATCTCTGTCACGATCATGAACCTCGCGATCACGAGGGTTTGACTATTAGTTGACCACGATCAAGACTGTTGACCATGTGATCTCGAGGCCTTCACTTTGACTGGACTTTGAGATTGTGAGCATTGGCCTTTGCGATAGGGATGGCAAAATTTCACCCAATTTTTTGACTTTTCATTTCAGCTCCATTTTGTTTCGATTTCATTTCTTTTAATCAGAGCTCCAGGTAAACCTAAAATTACATGAAATCAAAACTATTCAAATGATAATTAGCCTTATATTATGGATTAACAATACAAAATCATAAGAAAAGAGATACAAATAAGTGGAAAAACCACCGCTTATCAATACCTCCAACTTAAAGACTTTGCTTGTCCTCAAGCAAACCAAAATCAAACTCAATGAGGTCTATCAATTCAAGCTCATGAACCAGTATCAACTTTTCCACTTCATATTTTCAAAATAGATACAATGACTATGACTTTGGTTGGTAATAACAATTACTCAACAAACATGTGTGTCTTAGCCAAGCAACTCCCTCAATTTCAAACACACTATCAGGAATACAATGGAATTTCAAGAATAATCAAGTAACAACTAATCCTCAAGAAGTGACTCATTACCAATAGTCAACCAAACATACTCCCTGTCACACCTCAAATCCTATTGGGGCAGACATGGCACCCGAAGCCGTTAAGGCCCGAGAGAACCATTCTATACGTTCACATGCTTGTCGTCAATGTCCTAGCATTCAGTCACTTATGGTCACAATATGTCAATAATAGAAATCTAATAAGAACATTTATATAAACATGAGACATGGCCGTTGGAGCCATATGGTCAAAAAAAGTACAACGTTCCTTCCTTTAACTATATAACATCTACAAAGCCTCTAACAGATACAAACCAAAAATATAATCGGGATAATTTCCCACTTTATATACAATGCTTATGCAGTACCAAAACCACATATACATATGACTCGAAAAGCCCCAAACCGAACTGGAGCTCACCAATGTTCTGTAGATGACCCGCAGCCTACTGAGGAGGTCTACTAGTACCTGTGCCGGCAGCAAGTAAGGTAAGTCCCCCAAGGGACGTCAGCACAAAAGAATGTACTGAGTATGTAAGGCTATAAGTAACTGTATGAGATATAAGAACTTTAATGGAATTAAGTACAAGTGAACGAACAATATAAATAAACTACCATATGGTATATATGTAGAATCATGTACATTGCTTTCTTTACTTTATCGCACTTTACTTTACTTTACTATACTGTACATCATCAATCATCAATCATATCATGCTCGGGCCCAACTGATCAGTGGGAAATAACATAATAATCGGGATCGTCATCCATGCAGATGTTCCTTTCACCCCATGGGATACCACCCGTAATAATGGGATCGACATTCATGCGAGTGTTTCTTTCACTCCATGAGATACCACCCATTCTCAACGTTAACCATTACACAATTACTCACATTACTTCATTCTTTAGATATAAGAGTGATACATTGATAACAAGTGCTACTAACTCTGAAATGAGATACCCTAAACCATTTAGAGGAAGGAGACACTGTACAACCCTTTGGGGATAGGACAAGTGTTATGATAATATGAACAACAGATGCTGCAGAAGAATGAGGAAAAGAATAACCTTACATACCTTATCTTCCCAACACGTAACTACAATGATTCAACTCCTTCCTTATGTTTTACTCTACAATACAAGTACATAATGGAGCGAACATTAACGGCTAGCTATATTATAAGTTCACAAGATGGTAAGTAGGTGCTTAACAGAAAGTAGAAATCGTCCAAACTCCAAAACACATTGTGCATCACTCCCCCCTTCATTATACTACCAAATAACATTATTCCACCACATTACACTATAAATTACTGCTTTTACAAAACACCACCACCAAATCAGTCCACACACCACCAAAACAGTCCACAAACCAACATAAACGTTACAAACCGGTAGGATTACCTACCTAGTTTATCCTTTACATTTCCACTCAAACTAAACTCCATATATTCACCCCATAAGGTCACCATACTGAATTCCACAGTAGCATACCAAAATCATTCCACAAAAGTTCCAAAATTCAGTTTAACATAACAAAAGAGTATTCTCTTTTCACTACAACAAACGTTCTATTTACCAACACATATAAACATTCCCATCAAGCCATACATAAAAGGAACGATTTAGGTGCAGAACCACACTTTAACATACTGAAATTTCATCATCATAACTTAATTTCTTCAACACCTTAAGCCCCTATACAAGTCCAAGCCACAAGGAAGACAAATTCATCAAAACTAACACAAGTGGACTGCCAACTAATGAAGGGACTGCCCTATACATTTTTAACATAACCAACCTGATTTCCACACCTTATTATACATATATCACATTAATATACAAGGTTAAACACTTACCAAGGCTCCAAAGTGGAGGATTCACCCAAGAACCCTTAAGAGAAATTAGGGGCGGCTACTTTTGTTTTTGGGGGTTGGGAGTATTTTGTTTAAAGCTGAAATTTGCAAGTAAAGTGAATGGATAAATGAGATGAATTTCAGATATTTATACTCCCTCTTATACACCTCCTTTAGCTCATTCTTATCCATTTTTTGGTCAAAAATAGTCCAAGTAGGTGATGCACCTATTTGGCTATACAAGCTGTCCAAAACAGTCCACTTTCTCACTTTATTTTTTTACTTGGATCATGTCTTGTTGGGCCTGAATTAATAGTAGGTGTTGGGTTGGTCCTCTTTTCATTTTTATGTACTTACTTTAGGCCTCAATTGAGTCCATTAACTTATATCCAAATGCAGCCCAATAGTTTAATTAGGTGATACACCTACTATCTTAATTAAGTCACGGAAGCACCTCGTTTATGTTCTCCCCTTTTTCCAACGTCTTAATCCTTCTACCTTAATCCACCACTTAACTTTAATTTTACACTCAATTATGTCCTTATTATATCAAGTTTAAATATTTTTATCCATGCTAGGTTGATCGTATAAATTTTGAAAATGTACGGGTGTTACATCCTCCCCCCCTTAGGAACATTCGTCCTCGAATGGTAGTATCATCACTATTCAGCTTAAACGAGTTCAAGCTTAAGTTTAATATTTATACTACCATGTAACACTTATATATTTATATACTTACTTGTTATTGCTCCAATTCAGCATCTAAGGATTCCACTTAGGTTTCAAATAATTGAGGATACATAGATTTCATCATTTCCTCAGCTTCCCATGTGATTTCTTCTACCTGTTGATTCCTCCAAAGCACTTTTACGGAAGCTACCTCTTTATTTCTTAACTTCTTAACTTGTCAATCCAGAATAGCAATAGGTACTTCTTCATAGATGAGATCTTCTGTAATTTGTACATCTTCAGTAGGAGTAATATGAGATGGATCTCCTATGCACCTTCGAAGCATTAAGACGTGAAACACTGGATGAACTGTGGAGAGTTCTTGGGGTAGTTCCAACTTATATGCGACTTGGCCAAATCTTCGGATAATCTTATATGGTCTTATATAACGTGTACTTAGCTTTCCCTTTTTTCCAAATCTCATCACCCCTTTTATTGGCGATACTTTCAAAAATACCCAATCACCTATAGCAAACTCTAGCCCCCTTCTTCTAACATCGGCATATGATTTGTGTCGACTTTGGGCTATTCCTAGCCGTTGTTGTATCACCTTAACCTTTTCCATTGCTTGATGAACAAGGTCTGGTCCAAATAAAATAGTCTCACCTACCTCAAACCACCCAATTGGTGACCTACATTTTCTCCCGTATAAGGCTTCATAAGGCGCCATTTTGATACTTGAATGATAGCTATTATTGTAGGCGAATTCAACAAGAGGTAAATGATCATCCCAATTGCCTTTAAAGTCTAATGCGACATGCTCGTAGCATATCTTCAAGTGTCTGGATAGTACGTTCTGCTTGTCCATCCGCCTGAGGATGGAAAGCCGTACTCAAATTTACTTGTGTACCCAAGCTCTTCTGAAACGATCTCCAAAAATGTGCAGTAAATTGTGCTCCCCTGTCTGTTATAATGGAGACCAGAATTTCATGTAATCGTACTATATTTTTAACATACAATCTTGCATAATCTTCCGCTGTATAGGTGGTCTTGACAGGTAGGAAGTGTGCTGACTTGGTAAGCCTGTCAACTATGACCCATATAGAATCAAATTTCTGTAGTGTACGAGGTAAACCTGTGATGAAGTCCATATTAATCATATCCCATTTCCAAACTGGAAGATTGATACATTGCATGTAACCTCCAGGTTTCTGATGCTCCACTTTAACTTGTTGACAATTTGGGCATTGAGCTACAAATTCGGCAATGTCCTTCTTCATATTTCCCCACCAATACACTTCTTTCAAATCATGGTACATTTTGGTAGCTCCCGGATGAATAAAATATCGTGAATGATGTGCCTCTGTCATAATTCGTTTCCTCAGCTCATCTACATTCGGTACACATAATCTACCTTGGCATTGAAGCACCCCTTCTTGTGTAAGATCAAAGACCTTAGTCAGACCCTGTTGTACATTTTCCTTTAGTTGCAATAACATAGGATCCACAAACTGCTTTTCTTTCGCCTCAGCTATCAATAAAGATTCAGCTGCATTTTGTACAATAACCCCTTCATCTGAGGATTCGAGAAGACGAACCCCCAAGATGGCTAATTGATGTAGATCTTTGACTAAATCTTGCTTTTTTGTCAAGTGGCCACTAGTGCCTCCTATTGCCTTGCGGCTCAATGCATCAGCTACCACATTTGCCTTCCCCGGATGATATAAAATTTCAATGTCATAATCTTTCAATAGTTCAAGCCACCTCCGCTGCCTCAAATTTAGGTCCTTCTGCTTAAAGATATATTGTAAACTCTTATGGTCGGTATATATGTCAACATGAACCCCATACAAATAGTGGCGCCATATCTTTAAAGCAAATACCACTGCTGCTAACTCAAGATCATGTGTTGGATAATTTTTTTCATGTGGCCACAATTGTCTTAAGGCATAAGCTATCACTTTACCATGCTGCATCAATACACATACCAAGCCAACTCCTGAAGCATCACAATACACTGCATACCCTTCTACGCCTTCTGGAAGTACCAATACGGGTGTAAAAGTCACCTTATTCCTCAGATCTTGGAAACTCTTCTCACATACATCATTCCATTGAAACTTAGTTGCCTTGTGTGTTAGCTTTGTTAAAGGTGCAGCAATGGAAGAAAACCCTTCAACAAATCTTCGATAATAACCTGCCAACGCAAGGAAGCTACGAATTTCTGTAGGTGTCGTAGGCCTTGGCCAATTTTTCACCGCTTCAATCTTTTGCGTATCAACCCTTATCCCTTCATCTGATACAATGTGACCCAAGAATGCCACGGACTTCAACCAAAATTCACATTTAGAGAATTTTGCATATAACTTATGATCACGAAGAATCTGCAACACCTGTCGTAATTGACTAGCATGGTCCTATTTTGATCTTGAATAGACAAGAATATCATCTATAAACACTATCGTGAACACGTCTAAAAATGGCTTGAACACCCTATTCATCAGATCCATAAAAGCTGCTGGTGCATCTGTTAGTCCAAATGACATAACTAAAAATTCATAATGGCCATACCGTGTTTGGAAAGTTGTCTTGGGTATATCTCTTTCTCTGACCTTTACTTGATGGTAACTTGACCTCAAGTCAATCTTTGAAAAACACTTGGCACCCTGTAACTGATCAAACAAATCATCAATTCTGGGGAGGGGATATTTGTTCTTGATCGTTACCTTATTCAATTGCCGATAGTTAATGCACATTCTCAATGTGCCATCTTTCTTCCGTACAAATAATACCGGTGCACCCCACGGGGACATACTAGGCCTGATGAAGCCCTTGTCCAGCAAATCTTTCAATTGCTCCTTCAATTTACACAATTCTGCTGGGGCCATTCTATACGGAGGAATAGAGATAGGTTGAGTATCTGGAATCACATCAATACCAAACTTTACTTCTCGTTCTGGAGGTAACCCCGAGAGATCTTCAGGAAATACATCAAGGAATTCATTTACCACTGGAACAGGCTGAAGAGTCGGTGGCTCCACATCAATATCTTTCACCCTTACGAGGTGACATATGTACCCCTTAGATATCAGTTTCTTCGCCTTAAGATAAGAAATAAACTTACCTTTTGGCGCTCCAACATTACCCCTCCACTCAAGGACTATCTCTTTTGGGAAATGAAAATATACCTTCTTTGTTCAGCAATCTAATGTGGCATAACAAGAAGCCAACCAATCCATACCCATTATAACATCAAAATCTACCATTTTTAGTTTGACAAGATCAGCCAACGTATCATGATCACAAACAGTTACTATACAATTACGATAGACTCTTTTAGCTACGATAGATTCGCCAACTGGTGTAGATACTTCAAATGGCTTAGCTAATAATTCTGGTGTTCTTTTGAATTTTTCAGCAATTAATGGAGTGACATACGATAGGGTATAGCCCGGATTAATCAATGCATATACATTATGTGAAAAGATGGATAATGTACCTGTAACTACATCCGGAGAAGCCTCCGAATTTTGATGATCCGCTAAGGCATAGGTACGGTTCTGAACTCCACTAGAACTGGCTGCTCCTCTAGCACCTCTACCACAACCAGTAGGTTATACACCCCTACCTAAGAAAGGGACCGACGATGATGATGCCACAGTGGATCCTGCAGGTCGTACCATGCTTCCCGAGCCTCTTCGTGGGCATTCCCTCATCATGTGCCCCGTCATGCCACACCAATAACAAATATTCATCCCCAGCCGACATTCACCTAAATGATATCGTATGTAATACTGACACGGCGGATGAGAAAACCCTACTGTCTGTGAACCTCGACTCCCACTACTTTGCCCGGCTTGATTACCTCTAAACCCTCGAAATTGAGATAGAGTGCCGACCGTGGAATGAGAAAATAATGGCCTAGGCAGTCTATTAAAACTCTGAGGCCTGAACTCAACTTGGGACACCATAGACTATCCCGTAGATTTAGCTCTCTTTGACGGCCCTTCTTCAAACCCTTGTGTTCTTCGTCGTTGCCTCTGATCTTCCATTTTCTGCGCAAAGGCCTGTATTCTAGCTATGTCCATGTCCCTGTTCAATGCAGCAATAGTGCAATCTCGAACCAAATATGGCTCCAGTCTGTACACATACCGATGAACTCTATCAGACATTGTAGCTATCACATTCGGAGCATATCGGTCCAAAGAGTTAAATCGAAGGCTATACTCTCGGACGCTCATGTTACCCTGCCGTAAATTCAAAAATTGGTCCGTACGAGCCTCTCGGACCTCATATGGGAGATAGTGATCAAGGAATGCCATTTTAAATTCTTCCGAACTAGTTGGGAGTGCATCAATACCCCTCGACCGTTTCCAATCTTCATACCATAAAATAGCCTCGCCCTTCAATCTGTAGGCCGCAAGCTCAACCGTTTCCACACCGGACACATGCATAACCTCCAAAGCCTTTGAATTTGATCTATAAAATCTTGAGGGTCCTCATTTGGATCTGAACCAGTGAATGTGGGAGGATCTAACTTCAAAAAATCCTGTGTCGGTCGACTAGATGCTCTAGCTGCACTATCATCACTTGTCATTGGACCACCTTGTCCCTGAACTTGTGCAGCAACTATTCGGGTCAACATTTGCACTGCATTCTTTAAATCGTGGTCAGTAGTATTTATTGGTGGTCCTGCAGGTACTTCTCTTCCTCTTGACTCTTCTGACAATGGAAGAGTGGAAGAAGCCTCTGATGTAAGCTCAATTTCAAATTCACCTTGATTAGCTTGTTTAGGTGGTGATTTACTGGTTCCTTCTCTGGCAGCCATGCCTATCTTCATACCTCTACCTCTACCTCTTCTTGTAACCGGCATTTTTACTATAACACAAGAAAACAATTTCAATGGTCAAATATGATTCCACCTACAACTTTAGCTCTATTGCACGATCTAGGAAATGAAGAAAAGAAACAACTCTTAAATATCCCGTAGTCTCCTACATATAGATGTGGTGCACAACACATCCATAAGAAAGACTCTACTCAGACACGGCTTTGTAGACACCCTAGGATGACCCGCTCTGATACCACTTTGGCCACGCCTCAAATCCCATTGGGGCAGACATGGCACCCGAAGCCGTTAAGGCCCGAGAGAACCATTCTATACGTTCACATACTTGTCGTCAATGGGCTAGCATTCATTCACTTATGGTCATAATATGTCAATAATAGAAATCTAATAAGAACATTTATATAAACATGAGACATGGCCGTTGGAACCATATGGTCAAAAAAAGTACAACGTTCCTTCCTTTAACTCTATAACGTCTACAAAGCCTCTAACATATACAAACCAAAAATATAATCGGGACAATTTCCCACTTTATATACAATGCTTATGCAGTACCAAAACCACATATACATATGACTCGAAAAGCCCCGAACCGAACTGGAGCTCACCAATGTTCTGTAAATGACCCGTAGCCTACTGAGGAGGTCTACTAGTACCTGTACCGGCAACAAGTAAGGTAAGTCCTCCAAGGGACGTCAGTATGAAAGAATGTACTGAGTATGAAAGCCTATAAGTAACTGTATGAGATATAAGAACTTTAATGGAATTAATTACAAGTGAACGAACAATATAAATAAACTACCATATGGTATATGTGTAGAATCATGTACATTGCTTTCTTTACTTTATCGCACTTTACTTTACTTTACTATACTGTACATCATTAATCATCAATCATATAATGCTCGATCCCAACTGATCAGTGGGAAATAACATAATAATCGGGATCATCATCCATGCGGATGTTCCTTTCACCCCATGGGATACCACCCATAATAATGGGATCGACATTCATGCGAGTGTTTCTTTCACTCCATGAGATACCACCCATTCTCAACGTTAACCATTACACAATTACTCACATTACTTCATTCTTTAGATATAAGAGTGATACAATGATAACAAGTGCTACTAACTCTGAAATGAGATACCCTAAACCATTTAGAGGAAGGAGACACTGTACAACCCTTTGGGGATAGGACAAGTGTTATGATAATATGAACAATAGATGCTGCAGAAGAATGAGAAAAAGAATAACCTTACATACCTTATCTTCCCAACACGTAACTACAATGATTCAGCTCCTTCCTTATGTTTTACTCTACAATAAAAGTACATAATGGAGCGAACATTAACGGCTAGCTACATTATAAGTTCACAAGATGGTAAGTAGGTGCTTAACGGAAAGTAGAAACCGTCCAACCTCCAAAACACATAGTACATCACTCCCCCCTTAATTATACTACCAAATAACATTATTCCACCACATTACACTATAACTTACTACTTTTGCAAAACAATACCACCAAATCAGTCCACACACCACCAAAATAGTCCACAAACCAACATAAACGTTACAAACCGGTAGGATTACCTACCTAGTTTATCCTCTACATTTACACTCAAACTAAACTCCATATATTCACCCCATAAGGTCACCATACTGAATTCCACAGTAGCATACCAAAATCATTCCACAAAAGTTCCAAAATTCAGTTTAACATTACAAAAGAGTATTCTTTTTTCACTACAACAAACGTTCCATTTACCAACACATATAAACATTCCCATCAAGCCATACATAAAAGGAATGATTTAGGTGCAGAACCACACTTTAACATACTGAAATTTCATCATCATAACTTAATTTCTTCAACACCTTAAGCCCCTATACAAGTCCAAGCCACAAGGAAGACAAATTCATCAAAACTAACACAAGTGGACTGCCAACTAATTAAGGGACTGCCCTATACATTTTTAACATAACCAACCTTATTTCTACACCTTATTATACATATATTACATTAATATACAAGGTTAAACACTTACCAAGGCTCCAAAGTGGAGGATTCACCCAAGAACCCTTAAGAGAAATTAGGGGCGGCTGCTTTTGTTTTGGGGTGTGTGGAGTATTTTGTTTAAAGCTGAAATTTGCAAGTAAAGTGAATGGATAAATGAGCTGAATTTCAGCTCTTTATACTCCCTCTTAGACGCCTCCTTTAGCTCATTCTTATCCAATTTTTGGTCAAAAATAGTCCAAGTAGGTGATGCACCTACTTGGCTATACAAGATGTTCGCATTCTACAGCAGTTGCACACTCTCAGTTTAGAGGGTTTCGAGGTGGTCCAGCTGGGCAGAGTAGTGGAGGTCAAGGATCACAGGCAGTAGGTTTTCCTCATCAGCAGTATCAGCACTGCGGGCGTATTCATACAGGTACATGCAGAGTGGGGAAAAATGCTTGTTTCTGGTGTGGCATGCCAGGACACATGATAAGAGAGTGTCCCCAGAGGAGCATGAGTGGTATAGCACGACCGGCAGGATCGGCCGTTGCGTCATCAGCATCGGTTCCTTCACTGGGCCGAGGTATGTAGTCTGTTGGCCGTGGTAGGGGTGCCAGAGGAGCAGCCAGTACTAGTGGGGTTCAGAATCGCACTTATACGTTAGTGGACCGACAGAATTCAGAGGCTTCCCCTGATGTTGTTACATGTACATTATCCATATTTTCATATAATGTATATGCATTGATTGACCCCGGTTCTACATTTTCCTATGTTACTCCATTGTTTGCTGCGAAATTTGCAAAGGAACCAGAATTATTAATTAAATCAATTGAAGTGTCTACACCGATCGGTGAATATATTATTGCAAAAAGGGTATATCGTAATTGTGTGGTAACGGTATGTGGTCATGATACATTGGACGATCTCATTGAATTAGACATGATGGATTTTGATATGATCATGGGAATGGATTGGTTGGCTTCTTGTTATGCTACGGTAGATTGCCGGGCCAAGAAGGTGCAATTTTGTTTTCCGTAAGAAAATGTTCTTGAATGGCAGGGTAATGTAGGGGCACCACGAGGAAGATTTATTTCCTATTTGAAAGCAAGAAAAATGATTGCTAAGGGTTATATATGTCATCTAGTACGGGTGAAAGATACTGAAGTGGAACCACTAACTCCGCAGTCGGTTACAGTGGTCAATGAATTTATTGATGTGTTCCCAGAGGATCTTCCAGGCTTACCCCTAGAACGGAAAGTAGAATTTGGCATTGATGTGATTCTAGGCACTCAACCTATTTCTATTCTGCCATATAGAATGGCTCCGGCAGAACTGTGTGAATTAAAGGATCAGTTAAAAGATTTGATGGACGAGGGCTTCATCAGGCCTAATATGTCCCCATGGGGTGCACCAGTATTATTTGTACGAAATAAAGATGGCACATTGAGAATGTACATTGACTATCGGCAACTGAATAAGGTAACGATCACTAACAAATATCCCCTCCCTTGAGTTGATGATTTTTTTGATCAGTTACAGGGTGCCAAGTGTTTTTCCAAGATCAAATTGAGGTCGGGTTACCATCAAGTGAGAGTTAGAGAAGAAGATGTGCCCAAGACAACTTTCCGAACACGGTATGGCCATTATGAATTTTTAGTTATGTTATTTGGACTAACAAATGCTCCGGCTGTGTTTATGGATTTGATGAATAGGGTGTTTAAGACATTTCTGGATGTGTTCATCACGGTATTTATAGATGACATCCTAGTTTATTCAAAATCACCGGAGGACCATGCTAGTCACTTGCGAAAAGTGTTACAGATTCTCCGTGAGCGTATGTTGTTTGCCAAGTTCTCCAAATGTGAGTTTTGGTTAAAATCAGTTGCATTCTTAGGTCACATTGTGTCATATGAAGGGATACAGGTTGATACACAGAAGATTGAAGCAGTGAAAAATTGGACAAGTCCTACGACACCCACAGAAATTCATAGTTTTCTTGGACTGGCAGGTTATTACCGAAGATTTGTGGAAGGTTTTTCTTCAATTGCTGCACTGTTAACAAAGACTACACATAAGGCAGTGAAATTTCAGTGGAATGATGTGTGTGAGAAAATCTTCCAAAAGTTGAAAGATAAATTAACTTCCACACTAGTTTTAGTGCTTCCCGAAGGTACCGAAGGTTATGTAGTGTATTGTGATGCTTTCGGGGTTGGCCTCGGATGTGTGCTGATGCAACACGGTAATGTCATAGCATATGCCTCACGACAGTTGCGGCCACATGAGAAAACTTATCCCACACATGATCTTGAATTGGCAGCGGTAGTTTTTGCTTTAAAGATATGGCGTCATTATTTGTATGGAGTTCATGTTGATATCTACACGGATCACAAAAGTTTGCAATATCTTTTTAAGCAGAAGGAACTCAATTTGAGGCAACGAAGGTGGTTAGAGCTCTTAAAAGACTATGATATTGATATTCTTTATCATCCAAGCAAAGCAAATGTAGTAGCTGATGCTTTGAGCCGCAAGACAGTAGAAAGCACTAGTGGCCAATTGACAGAAAAGCAGGGTTTAGTCAAAGATTTATATCAATTAGCCAGCTTGGGAGCTCGCCTTATTGAATCCTCAGATGATAGAGTTATTGTGCAAAATGCAGCTGAATCCTCCTTAATAGCTAAAGTGAAAGAGAAGCAATTTGTGGATTCTATGTTGTTGCAGCTAAAGGAAAATGTACAACAGAATTTGACAAAGGCATTTGATCTTACACAAGAAGGGGTACTCCAATGTCAATGGAGATTATGTGTACCGGACGTAGATGAGTTGAGGAAACAAATTATGACAGAGGCGCATCATTCGAGCTATTCTGTTCATCCGGGTGCTACTAAAATGTACCATAAATTGAAAGAAGTGTATTGGTGGGTAAATATGAAAAAGAACATTGCAGAATTTGTCGCGCAATGCCCGAATTGTCAACAAGTAAAAGTGGAACATCAGAAATTGGGAGGTTACATGCAATGTATCAATCTTCCAGTCTGGAAATGGGATATGATTAATATGAATTTCATTACAGGTTTGCCTCATACATTGCGGAAGTTTGATTCTAGATGGGTTATAGTGGACAGGCTTACCAAGTCAGCGCATTTTCTTCCAGTCAAGACGACCGATACAGCTGAGGATTATGCGAACTTGTATGTGAAAGAGATAGTACGATTGCATGGTATTCCACTTTCCATTATATCAGACAGAGGAGCACAGTTCACAGCACACTTTTGGAGGTTTTTTCAGCAGAGTTTGGGTACACAGGTGAATTTGAGTACGACTTTCCATCCTCAGACTGATGTACAAGCAGAACGTACTATTCAGACACTTGAAGATATGCTACGAGCATGCACGTTAGATTTTCAAGGCAGTTGGGATGACCATTTGCCTCTTATTGAATTTGCTTACAATAATAGCTATCATTCAAGTATTAAAATGGCACCTTATGAAGCCTTGTACGGAAGGAAATGTAGATCACCAATTGGATGGTTTGAAACGGGTGAAACTGCTTTACTTGGGCCAGATATTGTTCATCAGGCTATGGAGAAAGTTAAAGTGATCCAACAGCGGGTACAAACGGCTCAAAGTCGTCACAAGTCATATGCCGATGTTAGAAGAAGAGGGCTTGAATTCGCCATAGGTGATTGGGTGTTTTTAAAGGTGTCACCAATGAAAGGGGTAATGCAGTTCAGAAAGAAAGGGAAATTGAGTCCACGTTACATAGGCCCATATGAAATCATTAGAAGATTTGGACAAGTTGCGTATGAGTTGGCACTACCCCAGGAACTTTCCTCAGTCCATCCGGTATTTCATGTTTCGATGCTTCAAAAATGCATAAGGGATCCATCTCGTATTGTTCCCGTAGAGGATGTTCAAGTGACAGAGGATCTTACTTATGAAGAGGTACCCATTGCTATCCTAGATCGACAAGTAAAAAGATTGAGGAATAAAGACATAGCTTCCGTAAAGGTATTATGGCGAAATCAACAAGTAGAGAAAGTCACATGGGAAGCGGAAGAAATGATGAAATCCAAGTATCCCTATCTATTTCAAATGGATGAAACAGTTCAAAGTGCGGGAATTGAGTCCTAACAAGTAAGTATTTATGAGCATTAAGTGTTTATGTATATGTATGCTAATATAGAGATGCATTTGTCGTAATTGAAGCGATACTATTAACATTCGAGGACAAATGTTCCTAAGGGGGGAAGAATGTAAAACCACTTACCTTCCCAACCCTACTTGACGACATTAAATAATGGTTACTTAGGTGTCGAGAGCTATAAGTATGTATTGGGTAATGCTATTGATGAGAAAATTTAAATTTGGCCTCGTACATATGATTAGCCTTTCATAGGAGGTGTTTTGTGATTTTTGTGGAGCACTTGTGGGGTTCAAAATGAGTCTAATAGGACCTCTAAACAAAGTATATTAAGTCTAAGAAGTAAGTTAAAGAATAGGACTTGAAGTATCTAACCAAACCCGCGAAGAAAAGTCGAAAAGAAAAAATTCGGAAAAACTAAGGCCCAGGCGTGCCAGAGGGCGAGCCAGGCCGCTCTGGTCCAAATTTTTGTGCCAAAGGCATCAAGCTGGTGCACCCAAGGGCGTTCCAGGATGGATTTTTCAATTTTTCGAAAGTTGGAAATTTTCTAAGTCCCAAGGGTACCCGGGGTCGTACAGAGCCGATTTTTGTCACGTTTCTTCTACAACCACGAGTATATACATGAAATGAATGAAATATTATATTGTTATGATAAAATTACTCGAGAAAGAATTTGGCGTCAAAATGACGGTTTTACCCTTTTGGTCAAAATAGGCCATACGTGGCTAGAATCACTTATTTTTGGGATTGAGGCTACGAATATGAATAACGTGAGTGGGAATATTTTTGTAACACGTATGAGATGATTTAAACACGAGAAATTATTGATTTTACTGGGTTAAGTGAATTGGGCCCAAAAAGAACCCAAAAATGAAAAGAAAACATGGCCCAAAAATGGGTCAAAAGACCCATTCTTGCCTTGACCTTCTAGAACCCCACATTAAATGTTAAACAGTGGATAAGGATGGACTTGAGGGCCTATATAAATATCAAGAAATCTGGTTTTTATTGCTTTCAAAGTCTCATGCCTTTTAAGATATTTCTCAAACATTTCTCTAGTTTCCAAACCCTAAGGCAACTATTTCCTTTGGACTCTTTGGTAAAGATAATCATTTTGCAAGCCTTGGTAAGTGCCTAATATTATGGATTAATATCTTATATGCTTAATATGTTATGTATATCATGATAGTTGTGTTGGCAAGGTGGTGAATAGTGTATTTTTGCTTTTGATGAAAGATGTGCCATCTTTGTGATTTGAACTTGAAAAGAGACTTGATGTCTTGATGAAAGAGCATGGTATGGATAAAATATGAACATGTATGGTGTTATTTTCTTATTAAAATTGTTATTTTTCTATAAGTGTAAATTGTGGGATTTTGGTCGATATGTGCTATGAGGTGTATTAAGGTAAGTTGATGTATTATTTGTGAGGTGATGTGGATAAGAAAGTGTAAAGGAGAAGTGTTGTGGTAAAATGTATTGATTATCATGTATTGGTCAATGTTGGGAATATTATGGGATTTTTGGAATAATAATTTCATCAATGGTTTTGTCAAGGGGAAATGGCATGTTTAAAGGCAAACATGTAACTCATTGATGTTATATGCATTTGTAAAGTAGTTGATGGTTAATGTAAATCCCGTTATGTATTTGTGTTGTAGAGTGACACATAAATAAGGAGCGGGACTATTTTATGCACATCTAAGATTGTATATCCGTATTGAGGGTGCAAGGTATGTAAGGTTACTCTATCCGTATCTTTCTGTGACAAATAATATTCACATTGACATTACGCTTGTTCCAACCCAAAATGTGCTAAGGTATCCCATATCCGATTATCCATGGTCATTGTCATATATTTCTTACTCATTGATCAATTGTGAATCTCATGTCTCATATTCATGGTTAATGTTACAAAATCTCAAATAAGGTTACGTTCCAATGTTCCAATAGTGATTATACTTATGTCTCCTGTTCATGGATTATTGTCTAATGGTTCCCATGGTGTTATGGTTCTAATAATGTTATGTTTACAACAATGTTTATTTACATGTCCCTCACTCATTGGTCAATGATCCAAAGCTTCAAGTAAAGTTGTGACTGTCATGGTATCAATCTCAAAGTAATAAACAAAGTAATGCATATGTGGTCAATGATCAAGTATGGGTGGAAGCTTTGGGGGCAAAATGCCTAGCTCAAGCCGATCCCGAGGTGGTTGAAACAGGGGGCAGTCCTAGAGGCATAAGCCTAGCTTGTACCAATCCTGACAGGGGGCAGCTCTAGAGGTAATAACCTAGCTCGAGCCAAACCTGAAATGTGGTATGGGTGGCAGCTCTAGAGGTACTAACCTAGCTCAAGCCGATCCCGATATATATATATTGATTCATAGGGTGGCAGCTCTAGGGGCATAAGCCTTGCTCGAGCCGATCCCAACATAACGCTATGTTATGTTTAAAACCCACTGTTCAGTCGAGGCCCGGGTATCACAGGTCAAAGGCAAAGATGAATAATCATGGAAGTAAAGATACAAAGAATTTAACGAAAGCAACATGCATGGTTTCCAAAGTACAAAATAGTGACTCATCTACATTGTGACTTATATCTATTGGTTATGCATTTGAACTTGAGTTCTTTGACATACTTACATATCTTACAAGTTTCATATGGCCTTACATACTCAGTACATTCTTCGTACTGAACCCTCTTGGGGAATTTACCTTACTTGCTGCAGGCGCAGGTACTAGTAGGCCTCCACCGTAGGTTGCCAGTGTTGCAGATCTTTGGTGAGCTCCAGTTAGTTCGGGGCTTCTCCGAGTCTCGGTTGTACATATGTTTTGGTGTTGTACATGTTGTATAAAGCGGGGACTTGTCCCGACTTTTAGTTTATTTTGGTCAATGCATTTGATAGAGGCTTTTGTAGACTTATGTGGGTATATGAATATAAGGTGGCATATGACGTTCTTGACTTGATGGCCTCAACGTCCACGTTTCACATATGTATATATATATGTTCCATGTTCCATATTTTTCATTATTCGTCTTTCATGCTCTTATGTGATGGTGGTGTTGCTTATGATATGCATATGAATGAATGGAAGCAAAGCTTGGTTCTCTCGGGCCATGTGGGCTACGGGTGCCAATCCGTTCCGATGGGATTCGGGGCGTGACATTTATTTTGTTGAATGAAAATTTAACTCTTTTCTTGATATGACAATAACTTCATTGTTGTATAGTAGAAGAAAACAACATAAACACATTAAGTCCTAGTCGAGATTACTTTATTCCCGGTAGTAATATTCATGTTGAAGAAACTGCTACACCTTGAGCAACTACAGAGAATGTCACTGAGAATATGGGGACGTCAAGTGTAGAATATACAAGTGCTCATGAATCATTCATCTGAAGTTAGTTATCTATTTTACACCTTGAATCTGAAATGTGGTCATCCTGTAACACGAGTAGACCTCCAATGCTATTTTACCCTTCTAAGCATTCAGTATTTGTGTAGCATTCCAATAAAAATAATTGGAATTTCTCTTCAACAAGATGATGTTGCACAAAACGAACATAGGAGATGAAGAAATGTGAGCAATGAAGTGGTAGATGTTGTTGTTATTATTTTCAAATTCAATTGTTATTTTTGTGATTAAATCAATCAATTAGGCTCTAGAGCTTCGGAGGATTTTGTTTTCTCTAGCATCTGAGCAGAAGTTTGAGTCTTTTTTTTTTAATTTTATGTTAGGTCTTGATGATGTTTTTGTGATAAAATGTTTTTGGTTTCTCTTTTTAGACAGATGGAGTGATGCTTTTGTTAATGGAGCTTATTTATTGTTTCATCTGGTTTGAGAAATTTGTGGTAACCATTCTCTACTAGATAAGGGTGTTCATCAGTTGCTTTGGTACGATTTTGAGACATTATGGTACCTTGCTTGATTTTATGCAAAATATGAGTTGCTAAAGAAAGATATTTTCATTTTTAGTGTTATTTTACTTTTAAAATATGGTCATAACAAGCTGAAATTTTTTAGTTAATTAACGTGGTAGTAATGTATCATTTTTTATGCCAAAAGTTTAACTTTCAAATGAGTTATTTGCTACCCACCCAGAAATTGAGATTGTACAGTGCCCATTTGCTTGATACGCCAAAAGGAAACAAAGTTCAGTTCATGATCTTACAACACAACAGAGTGGAGTAGCCACAATCTATTTTGGGCTTAGTTCATAGATTTTAATGATTCTAAATATAATTTTTTGATTTACCAATACAAAAAAAAGTTTTGTGACACTTGAAATTTGAAACTAGTTCTTCTATTTGTATTTTTTTTCCTTCAAGAAAATTCATATTAAATATACTTATATATACTTATTTATAATGTAAGGACTAAAATTAAAAGGGTAGTCGTGGCACTAAAGCTCCCTCTATGCTCAGGGTTCGAAAAAGGTCTCGATTAAAATTTATTAATAATTAAGGAGTGGAATCAAATAAAATGTGTACTATATTTGACATTGCCTCAATATAGTGTATTTTCAGATATAGAGCTCAAAGTCCAAAACAGATTAGAAAGATTCTTCTTTTTATAGGCCCAACACAGACTTTTACCCACAAACAAATTCTATATGCAAAAGGGTGAGTTTTGAGTTTTTTCGTAGTTGTTCATATTCTAATAGTTAAAAGTGAGTAGAAAAATAGGTTATAAGTTGTTTTCCAATTAGAAATACAACTTCAAGTTAGAATTGAAACTTTTATGGCAAAACACTAATTTTCAGATAAAATGAATAATTTTTATTCCCAAAGGGGTCCTAATACTTTCTCTTATATTGCATGGACTAAAATTAGAATTTATTAATTAATGAGAAATCTAATAAAAATGAAAAAAAGAGAGGACTAGTCAGTTTCTCATTGCCTCAATAGTCGCGACAATGCGAGAGAACTCATAATACAAAATGGATTACATAGACTCTCTGTAGATTTACAAAAAGAGTGAGTTTTAACAACTGCTCTTTTGAGATTTTTCTTTTTTTGGTGTTGTACCAATGATTTACGCTTCTCTAAACTTCGTTCATAGTAAAGCATAGAGTTTCTTTTGAAAATTATCGTAGTTTTCTAGCATTTTGTTAGCCAATTTTTATTTTTTCCTGAACTGATTTGTTTCTTCATCAATTCAAGTTGAGAAGATAATAGTTCAGCAGCCACTAGGTGACATATAAACACTAGAGAGGCGCATTGAATTCAATCCCCTTTTGCTCTTACAATGAAGGAGAATGAATATGTGATGGTGAGTTTGATTCTCTTGAAATCTATATAATTTTGGCGCTCAAATTTTTCCCCTGTTATTCACTTGTTCCTTTGCATTTCGACATACCAAATGTTATTACTTCAATGCATGAATTTTTTTTAATTTGTTTGTTTTATCTCTCATTTAGATTAGTGCATAACATCCATTCACATGTATATGAAACAGTCTCACATCACACACACACATTCCTTGACCTTGTTTCATATTTTGTAGGACTAAATGCTTAATCTAAGTTTGACATAGGCAAAAGAAACCTTGATTTGGAAAAAAAAAGTCAAAGGGGTAAATACGACCTTCTACTTTTAGATTTAGACCATATATAACCTTCATTAAAAAAGTGGTGCATGTATACCCTCGGCGTCTAATAAATGGTCGTATATACCCTCACTATCTAACAAATATTGCATATTTACCCTTTTTGTTAATAGACAAAATTAAAGAAAAAAAATCTTAAAATCAATTCATTAATTTTCAAAATTTCATGTGGCTTAAAAAATTACCTTACTCATTTTTTTAACCCTCCAAACCCAAGCCAACTAAAAATAAATCCATTCCCTTTTTTATTCAGACCCGATCCTAACCCATCATATCATGAGTAAAAGAGGCATTGAGTTTTGTTCATTTAGGTTGGGTCTGGAAGGGTTAAAAAAATAGGTGAGGTTATTTTAAAAAGCCACATTGTATTTTTTGAAATTAAAAAATAACTGTTTTAGGATATCTTTTGTTAATTCAACAAATATAGGTCTAGTAATTAAAAGGGTAAATATGCACCATTTGTTAAACAACAAGGTATATATGCACCCTTTTTAACGAAGGTATATCCACTCCCAATTAATTGAACTCGTTGTTCTCATTATAATACTTGGTCTTGAAATTTTGGACCTATTAGTACTATCGAGGGAATGATTTACTTCTTTGTCAACATGAATTCTTAAATTTAGATATATAATTCGGTAAGAAGGTGATGTAGAACCAAAAAATTGTGTAGAAAGTGATGGAAAAAGGGAAAGGTGGTGATGCAGAACCAAAACTTTGTTGTAGAAAGTGATGGGAGAAAGGGAAAGGATGCATTGTTCTTTTGAGAAGACAGTACCGGACAAAGAACAACAAAAAGACATCAATGATAACTAATTAGAAATTTTACATTTTACAAACTTATATTTAGTTTCTATTTCTTCTTTTTTTGGATGGTGTATGTTACTGACTAGGAGGGATGGAAAGATTGTTTCCCAATTGAACATGATTTTCTTTCCTTTTTTCAAAAAAAATTATATTCTTAAAACTATTTTTGGTTATACATTATAATTATGTCACTCAATTTATGTCCAAACACCTACTTAACATAAATATATCATGTTATTTGATAAATTTCGGGAGTATCTAAATCCCAAATCATGTATTCCATGTAGGGGAAGCTGCTAAGCTTGGAGCAATTACAGATAACGTCGATTATCATGTTGGGATCGATGTGTCTTCTAGATATTAAAGTGTTCCTGAATCAGTTGATGAAGTAAGTGTGTTTTTCGTCATCTTTTGCTCTATACTTAAGACTTAATACATTTCATTCCACTTCTATTGTGTGTACAACCTGCTAACCAAGATGTTTGGATAGCTCATCAACAAAATAATGTTGTACAAAGCCCATTACGAATAAAACAACAAAAGGTATTTTAATAAAACTTAAGTTATGACTTCTTCCCTCTATGCTTGTAGTGAGTTCTCAAAATATTATTTGTGGAGCTTGCTGATGAAGATGTTGGGACTTCTGATCAACAAATTGTTGTTGAACAAACAAAATCGCAGGTACTATGAAAGAAAACTTAAGTTTTTTCCTCTTAATTACCTGTGCTAGAAATTTAGTTATTTTATCCACTCTACGTTATCTGTCCCTGTTATGAGAATTTTCCTCTACTGGGTTCAGCTCTTCACCTAAAGGGGAAGTGATTTATTATGGAATTTCATAATAGAACAATCACTACCAATACTTACATGATGACTACAAATAATACGATAAAACAAACTCTGGAGCACTTTGAACATGTTTTTAAATAGACGATTATTACGAACAAACTCATATGTTTGGACTAGTATGGTGGTTTCTTTTACTGCTCAAATTCAGTTTTGGTTCTTTTTTTTAAATGCACATGGAACAATGCAATAAATACTCTTAGACTATTTTAGCTGGTGACAAGATGTTACCAATTACTGTTTCATTACAATTTTGTTAGTTTTGTATATGTCTAGTGACAATCAATTATCGAATCTTTTTCTTGAGAATTTATGGTGATATCAAAGGATTTAACATACTGTGTCTTACATGTAGAAGCATTTTGGTTATCATTTTTTGGTGCACACCGAATTTCTGCAAGCTAACTGTTGATGATATTGTAGAGTCAATGTTGGATTGCAGAACATGGTATTACACATGTTTCACACAGATTTAGTGCAAAAACTTTATTTATTATACTAATATACCCATTAATAAAACATACAAGTTATAAAATGGGTGAAGATAAATAACTCACCAAATCATCATTTGATAATTTGGAAGATATAAAATTAAAAATGAGAGAGAAGGTAAATATACAAATGAAAAATAGATTCTTGTATTGCATGAATTTTATATTCCTTTGGTTTGTGGGGTAAGGGATAACATTTTCATAACAAAATACAAAATTTTGATTCTGAAATATATTAAATCACAATTGTGATATCACCCTTATACCATAAGGATTATAGTTATGTGGGCCACTACTGAAATAGTTAAAGGTGAAAAAACAAAAAATCATCAACAAGATAATACAATATACATAAAGTTGCATGTTGCGGTCTACCACACACACAAGTGCACATGATCGTAGCAAGTAATAGAGAAGCTCTTTGAGCCGAATATCAAACCCACTGGGACTTTATGCGTAGCAATCCACTTAATTTAGTTTCTATTAATATTTCAGACAAGTGCAGTGGTTTATTGAGTAAAGTTGGTGAAGTTATATTGTTCTAAGTGTTGCAAAAGTAATAAAGTAAAACAACAACAATTTTAGCAAATGTAATTAATATCAAGGGAAATTCCAGGGCTACAGCATTAACCACAATCATGTACAACATTTACTCATCTCAATGAACTCTATTTCCCTAATTGCTGATTTTGGGGTTAATTATACTATTAGAGAATGGTCATACTCTAAATCACCTATTAAACCAGCCTCACAACTACATTGTTGAGCGAGGATGTGAGATTCTAATTCAAAAGCATTAATATTTTCCGTTCATAACCAGCTAAGGCAAACTGGGTATATTGTTATACTAGTTGCAAATCAACCCTAACATTAAGCCAGAGATGATCTTATCCCCCATATTCTTTGTCCTATTCTTATGTTCCTATGGTCAGTTCACGTGAGAATTACACATTTATTCTAATGTTGGCCAGACACTGAAATAGTAAGCATAAGAACACGAGAGCAATTAAATGAAAAATAAGATTCATTGATCCAAATAAAATACTACACAGTCATGTTCTAGCCGTAACCCCAAAACAAGGATATTTAGCCTCATAATTGGAAAGAGAATACAAAAATTAATGTTAATCATACCAAAGTAATGAGTAGTTGAGTTTAAAGATGAAGAACCTAGTAAAACCCTTGTTCTCTCTATTTTGCTCTCAAAAATCATAAGTAATTGATTGTAGTTCGTCTTTGGGGCATTTATAGAGGTGTAACCCTTAAATCCCAAGCCTATTGAGTTGGCCAAATATTTGATGAAATCCCATCCAAAATCAAGTGCCACGGTGCAGAGTGAAATGAGCTGACCTGTACTGCGTGGTGCGCCCTCCATAGTGCAGCCTTTCCAGTGGAATCCTCAGTTGAGCTGCATAATGCGGAGGTGACTCTGTGTTTCTCGACTGTGTGGCTGGGATGGTCCTTCAGCTTTAGAACTTCCCTTAGATACCATATCACGCTCATTCATATTTCTTCCGTCGTTTTGGTTCACTTCTACCTGCATTTTAGCCTGAAACATGCTAGTCACATTTTTTAGTTCACCCATATCAATATAGCATGAAGCACAAGAAAATATACATATTTATTCTTGAAACTTAGCTAAAATATGGGTAAAATACGGTACTTGGGTGTATAAATACGCCCACGATTACCTCCCCATACTTAAAGCGTTGTTTTCTTCGAACAACTCGTTAGAAAAGCCTCAACAACACCGATTTAACTAGGCATCCCACACTTAGTACAACTACATAATTTAATCATGACCCGTCACGCCATTCAATTAGCAAAGTTTTAACAATCAAGGCATCTTCGAGCGAAATCATTCAACCTCTGAGACTGACTCAAAATACAGAAAATAGGGACAACATGATTGTGTGCTACGCTCAATTCTATAGTTCACCAAGTTCTTATCATTTTGTGTCGTCACCTTTAGGTATGTGCCCCAAATCTCACATCGTATAATTAGTACCGAAGGCACCTTCAACAAGAAACGCACTCACACTCCATAAAAAGTTTAAAACAGACGCAACATACTATAAGCTTTCCCTTAGTGTATTACTAACTCAAACAAAGCATTGATTTCATAGGATCAAAAGTACTTTTCATGGTTGTAATATCAACCAAGGGACGGGTAGGAACCATTTGGCTAATAGTGACTACAATCCGTATGCACTTTAAGACACTTACATCTCTTATATTTGACACTTTTCTCTCCTTTCCAAACCTATTCTTCTTAAGTTAATTCATACCTTCCTAGCCCCCAAAGTTCTTCCCTTTTTTCATGCAATCATGTGTGAACTCATTTTATTTTCTTTTCTTTCTTAACTTTTTCTGATTTTCAACTCTTTTTTTTCATATATGAGAAACTATGTCACAAAGGGGCATACTGTCATGACCCAATTTCTCAGGTCATGATGACACCTACTATAACCCACCAGTTGGTAAGCGAACCCGTAGTCTGGAAAAACTAGTAATGGACTACTGATAGAAATAAAGGAAAAAGTGGAATAAATACAATAGCAAGTCTAATATAATTCCAAAACCTAGTGGAGCCAGTATAAGAGATTCTAATACAACAAGATTACAAATGAAATATAGGAAAAGTGTATATGTACAAGCCGTCTCTGACACAACATAGAGAACAGTCTAACAATAAGAGGGAGGGTAGGGATACTCCAAAACGTCAGGATCTCACCCCAAATCTCTTATCCATAGCTGCTCCGTGCGATACACATACCAATGGCAATAACTCGTACTATAACCTGTAGGCTGCAGAAGTGTTGTATGAGTACTAAACACGTGGTACTCAGTAGGCAACGACCGACTGAGCTCCATAAATAATGCAAGCATAAATGACACGTAAGGCATGAATATAAACAACGGATAACTACCCAAGAACTAAGCATAATAATGCTAATGGAGCAATAAGGCTCAACTATCCTATTCTGACAACAACCAGGGCCTAAGGCGGAATACCGTATATCACTAGCCAATATACAAATGAAGAGCGGAAGAAAGATATATTGTAGTATACAATGCCAAAGAATACATATACGATATGAATTTGCAAAGAAAAAAGGGATATACAGTAACACCATTTATATATATATATATACACATACATACATATAAGACTAGCTCAGTGGTAACAACCTGAGGGAATTACCCTAACATCTCAAGGCATATAATCAAGAAGGGAAGTAAACACTAGCATAACCAGGATCCCTTACCAGGCATGACTAAACATGAAATAACCAAACCATAATGTAACTCAATGCAAGGGTAAAGGAATCAAAAATGTACCTTCAACTCGGGTACCAATCCACAACCACCCTGCCATGAACTAACCATAATAACCAATAATAAAGTAACCGGCTAGTCTGAGAAAACAAGTACCTAATCGGACCCCCATAAGCTTGGAAGGTTCACAGAAACACTCAGCAAAAAACAACCATAACCCGTACCTATAGAGCCCCCCATAAGACCGATATATACAGGCACCAAACAACTATACTGGTGATAGGCAATGCATATGAATGGATGAATGCAACATAAACTGAAATGCCATAACCATATCGGGGACACCAGACCCGAACTAGTTCTGCAATATCAAATCATATCGTACTAAGTATATACACCTCCTCTAGCTCACCTAGCTCGCAAAGGTAGGACCTAAGGTCACCAAGCTTCTCTAGTACGATGGCTCTCAGATGAAGGGCCCCCCTAGGGGATTGGGGAAATCCATATACACTGCCTGGTCCCGATCCAAGACTTTCAATAACCATCATAATCCATCTACTCCATCCAATACCGTAGATATATCTATATCTATCTATCTATATATATATATAATCAGTGCACGGACTCGAACCGCGACTAAAATGATGTAAATCCATTGCCCGAGATCATGCTCGGGACTAAATCATCATAATTCTGTACAAAGGGTCAAAATATCCCTCGACTGAAGTAAATAGTAGTGGTAAAATGAGTGGATAAATAATGGACCGAAATCAGCCTCGATCGAAGTTCTAAAACCTCATCGTTAGTTCCAAAGCTCATATTCTCGTGAATAAAGTGGTACGATTCCCATTATAAGATAATCCATATTTAAAGTGAAAAGTGGGAATAAATCCATTTTTGGAAATAGTAGTAAAACAAAGGTTTTGGTTGGAATCATACCTCTAAGTGAGCATGAATGCGCCTAAAAGTATGCATGCCGTCACCAGTATCCAAACAAAACCACTATAAGCACCAAAGCATCTGTAATCTAGAATCATGTCCCTTTAGGGATAAAATACTCACCTGGAGTCCAACTAGCATCGTAACCACGACCTCAGGCCTAATAATACATCATTGACCTAATAACGCCTCATAACTTGGGAAACTATGGTAAATGAGGGCGTAAAGTAACTAAAAGATCTAATCGGGGAAAAATACTACCTAATTCACTAAGTCGAATGGTAAGCCTTATACTAAAGGATCCTTAATCATCAACTATGGTTATCATGTTATAATCAAGGGTAATAGAATTCTATGGCCTTAACAAGCAACCTATGTTAAGGTTCGGGTAACACTTATAACCGAATTCCCTAAATAGGCTAAGTCATGATTTACTAGTCATAATCATATCTTATAATCCCTATCTAGCATGCAATCTATACTGTACATAATCTCATAGAGGAAAGTAGGCCGAAGCCTACCTGGATGCCGAACCACAATTTTTAATTCGTCCACAATTCGCCCATCCTTGCTCCACGATTCTAAATCGATGTCACACTATCAAAATAATCATTTACACATCATTACGAGTACAACGATACCCATATTGCAATATAATACTCCAAGCCCAAAATTGGGTCAATAATAGGCCCGTGGTGCCCGCTAACGGAATTCCAAAATTGAATCCGTCATGAGGTCTCTTTAATGACAAGGAATGTGTGCTCAAAAGTTGAGCACAAATGGGACACAAATCAAGGCCCAAATCAGCCCCCAAAGTTATGGATTTCCAAGACCTAAATTCTAAGAATAACAAGGAAAAGAGTGGAATTCTATGAGAAAAAATAATGGGAACAATCAAGGGACGTTAAAACAACTTACCTTAGTCTCAAGAATGTTTCCACACACTTCTCTACGCTCCAAGCTCCAACAATGGCGAAAATGGGTTTTTGAATCACAATTTTAGTCGAAAATCAAGGAAAATGAAATGTATATTCTTGGAAAATGGGAGTGAAGGTAAATTCACATAGACAATGATCATACGAGTCTAATGCATTGAGAATTGCCTAAAATGGAGCTTCTTAGATCCCAGAATGTCAAAAATACGAAATGGGTTCGGTTTGCGTCTTATACTCAGCGATGGACGCTAAAGCGGACTGATCAGAGGGTAAAGTACCTCTAAAGCAATCAAATGGTCACTTTAGCGGTCGGTCAAATGATCAACAGCTGCTAAAGCGGCAAGACCAGCACAAGAAACTTCCAAAACTTGTTTTTGACCCTCGGAATTCATCCGAAACCCTATGAACATGAACCAATAGTGCAAATTGATCATAAAGCACGTTTTGGATCTTATGGAATCATCGAATTTATGAAAAAGGGTCGTTTACACCAAATTAACCCCGAGACTCCTTTTAGGCTATTTTAACTAATTTTTGCCTAAACGCTCAAAATGAAATATAAAGGCTCGGGACCCAAACTAACTATGCTACTAACCCAAATCGGCATTCCGAACTCAGCGGAACCATCGAAGCTTTCATCCGAGATCGTTTTATGTGGGTCCCACACTTATAGTTTCGTTTCAACTAATTGCCCAAAATGAGTTTGGAAGTCTTGGGACCTGAACCAAGGGTCCCCCTAGCCCAAAATCAACATTCTGGAGCTAATGACACTGTCAAAATTTCCATCATAGATTGTCTACTAGGAGTTTTGGTCCGAGACCAATTTTTTAACATCGAAAGCTCTAAAACAGGAAAAGGAGCCTAACATCCAAATGAACTGTCTGATGACCGAACCGACAGTTCCAGCAAGTCATAAATGTCATGTAACCACTGTGGGAAGGCTTGAAATGCCAGAACACATGGAAATTGAGAAAATGAACTAGAGGGTCATTACAATATCCACTACTAAAAGGACTTTCATCCGCGAAAGTCAATGGATAGAAGAGCCCAAAAGCTCAAAAGGATGAGGTATTGGGCCCGCATGCCCCGAACATCACTCCCCAGACAACCTAATAGAAGAGACAACGCTTACTAGGGATTTTGCCAAAGGTATCCCTTTCTTAAGAAACTTCCTTACTTCATTTTTCAAATAACCAAAACTCAACCTCAACAATAAATTGGCCTCCAACTGAATCCAGAACGACTGATGCACGCAAATCCAGAACACAACATTCTGACAACACACTAATACAAGCCTAATCGGGCAGTAACTCAGCCAATCCAAAGGCAACCCAAGGCCTGAATCATGCAACCAACTCCGATTCCATATCTAACCTTCTTTTGCCTTTCCAAACCTGCTACCTACTCCGAACCATACAAGATATCATCTGAGTCCTGTACGTGCATTCACAACACAATGACCTCGAAAGGCTGAAGCTGACATACAAAAATCCATAATGGCAAGCGCAAGAAATAAGCCCATAAGGTGCTACCAGGACACACAATAGAGGTGACTAAAGTCTGCACGCTTAAGCCAAAGCTACAACTGGTCCGAAAGACCCTCAAAGCTGATAGTCATGATTCTGAGGCACAAACCATCAAAATTGAACGATTCACTCCAGAATGCCCCATCGACCGTGGGTGGAACCATGCTAAATACAACTTGAGCATACTACCTCTGCTGAGCGAGAAGTCCAAAATTCTGACCAAAACTAAAGAACCAAAGTCAGAAGTAGTAAAACACAATGTCGTGGAAGCCTATAAATGAATGCTTAACTGGAGAAAAACCTTGAAATGGGGATGCAACCAAGTCATACAATCCCAAGATAAAACCCCAACACTAAAGCTGAACTACTCACTCTCAACTGTCCAAATCGATCCTGTTGATGAGTAAGCATCCAGACTCCAAAACCCATCTTAACTTTCAAGCCGTCATACCAATAAGGTCAAGAACCACAACTAGAGCCAACAAGCCTTTACAAAGGCCAAATACTCAAACCAACCTCACTACCAGCCCAACCATCTCCGTAAAGCTGAAACTGAAATGTCGCCAAAGAACATAATCCAAACTAGGGAATGCAATATATTAGAGAGACAAGCAATCAACTCCACAATAGATAGAGGGCATAATGCAACAAGACATAAGCAAGAACTTACCAAGGCTGCAAACAGTACTAGTGAGAGCCAGAACTCAAGCAACTCAGACTTTACAATCCAACTGGACATCTGGCCAAATCCAATAGCCAATCAAAAAAAACAAATACTCACTCCCAAAGACGCCCTCTTTGGTAACCAACAACTGGTAACAAGAATATACCACTGAGTAGAAGCAATCCATAAAACTCTATCAAGCCAAACAAAAGTCTAAATGGGAATTTTCGAAGTCACCCATTTAATCCAACTCGGTGAAATACACTTTCAGCATGGATTTGGTCAACCAATACTCAATCCATGGCAACGAATATCCATAGGCTCAAATCATCAAGCAGAAGCACTCTGTGAAGTGATATAAGGTCGAACAAGTGCTGAAATAAGAATTTTCTGAATTCTCCCAATTATATCAACTTTAACTCGGCTGAAACATAAAACATAGCACAAGAAGAATGGAGTATACAACTCCACACCAAACCCAAGATCAAGACGATCACTAGGAGATGAATCCAACAAATCAGAAAGTAAGTCTCAGACCTCTCAATCTCAGAAATGGGTGATAGAACCAAATCACCAACCCCGACTCAAAATCAACATCTACGTCAAGACCATTACCGAGTGATGAACTATCCCAATCCAAAGGACAGATCCCAAGTGCATCACTAAAAAAAATGGGCTATAGAAGAAAGCTACCAATTCTAAAATCATAACAAAGTGCTGGAAGGTCAAGCTTACCTTCATTCTGACAATCTGATCAATAGCCAACCTTGCTAACAGAAAGGGAAGGCAAACCAACAGAGTTATCCATCAAATCCAACGAAATAAGAATTGCAAGAAAGGGAAAACGCCAACTAGATAACGCTAGTCTAGCCCTCTATCAACTAAGAATCAGTAAAGGTCAAACCAATGACCATAATAACAATAGCATGAGATGCAGGTGGTACAAAAATAAAAATCAACAACAAGTACCACTCTAAGGCCACAATAAGGCCGGAATGCTAAGGAAACAGGACTTTAGCCTGACTACAATACCCCAAGTACAATACCTCATGATCTACTTGATCCACTACTAAAGAATCATATACGGGGGAAGTCATATATGCATAAGCCTACACAAAGGCATACATCAATCACTATGAAAACACCAAGGCATACAACAGTCAATATAGAAGTGTCAAGGCATATAACCACCGTTGGGTATGAAAACCTCAACACAACTCAAATAGTAACTAAAGGCAGAGAATTAAAGGGGCAATTATCACGGTGGAAATCCAAAATCATAACTTTGGTGTGCCCGAAGGAGTATGAATCTGAGCATGTTCGAACTCGGAATGAGCATTTGAATTATACACTGAGGCACTAGGTGCACTACCTCTAATTGAAGGTGCCACCACACTATGAGACTGATCTAGATGATCTGAATGACTAATGATCCCATTTTGGGGTCACTCTCTGGATCAGTGGCTGATCTCTCTACAGTCATAACAAACCCCTAAAGCTCTAACGTGGTAGGAAACACGAACTAACCCCAACTGGCTGACTGAACCGCGCTTGGGGCACTCCCTAGACAAATGACCAATCCTTCCATAGTCAAAACATGCTCCTGGAACTCTCAGATGCACTGAACCTACTGATCCAGAATGGTCGCCACAACCTGAAGACCTAGACTTAATACTCTGTGATATATGACCAGAACTCTATCCACTGATACCACCACGATCTACTTGAGAACTATCCATAAGTTGAGGTGCTACCTGTACAGGTCTAATAGGCTGCAGATGGTGCTGACCCTTGCTGGGAAGATTCTAACCTCCAGACGAAATACCCCTAACACTGAACTGTTATCATGGTCTCATACTACCACCTTCATATGCCTCAAAGCAAGCCCTCTCTGTGGCCCGCGGATAATCAATAACCTCAAAGAAAGAAGACCTAGCTACTATCAAATGATTCGATGCCAAAAAGAGTGGTAAAGTCAACGCTCTGATAAATCTCAACACCATCTCATGATCAGTAGGAAATAACATAGGAGTATGTCTTGCCCACTCGAGAAACCCAATCTCATACTCAAAAGCAGATAGAGAACCCTGATGGACACCAACAAATCCAACTCTAGCCTGAGAACTACTCAATGGACTCGATATTACCTCTAGCTGGGAGGTATCCAAAAATAAACTCGGAACCCCTAACACCAAACCATGAATAGTTGAGGTATTTACAAAATCTTTCAGAACCTAGACTAACCCCAGACCCTCTAGTTGACGCTGAAGATCCAAGATATCAATATCTATCTCTCTGTCTCGATGCTGATCTATAACTCAGGTAGTACGCGTATAAGTCACGTCCGCGTTTATCGACAACCTCGTACGATTCATCTGGAAAAGAATGGAGCCAAAAAAAACACTTAGAGGTGCATAAAAGTAAGGACACACGACAGGGAGTCAAGAATAGAATTTCTTAAGAATGCCCTGTAGCCTCCCAAAGATAGGATACAAAAGTCTCCGCACCGATCTGCAGGACTCTACTAAACACGTAGCCCTTATACCAACAATATCGATAAGCCTATGCTCTGATACCAATTTGTCACGACCCAATTTCTCAGGTCATGATGGCAGCTACTATAACCCACCAGTTGGTAAGCCAACCATAGTCCAAAACAACTAGTAATGGACTACTGATAGAAATAAATAAAATAGCAGAATAAATACAATAGCAAGGCTAATATAAACCCAAAACTTGGTGGAGCCAGTACAAGAGCTTCTAATACAACAGGAGTACAAGTGAAATCTAGGAAAAATGTATATGTACAAGCCATATCTGACACAACGTAGAGAACAGTCTAATAATAAGAGAGGGGGTAGGGATAGTTTAAAATGTCAGGAGCTCACCCCAAATCTCCAATTCATAGCTGCTCCGCATGATACACACACAAACGGCGATAACTCGCACTATAACCTACAGGCTGCAGAAGTGTAATATGAGTACCAAACACGTGGTACTCAGTAGGCAATGACCGACTGAGCTCCAGAAATAATGGAAGCATAAATAACTCGTAAGGCATGAATATAAACAACGGGAAACTATCCAAGAACTAAACATAATAATGCTAATGTAGCAATAAAGATCAACTATCCTATTTTGACAACAACCAGGGTCTAAGGTAAAATACCGTCTATTACTAGCCAATATACAAATGAAGAGTGGAAGAAAGATATATTGTAGTATACAATGCCGAGGAATACATATACGATTTGAATAAATAAAGAAAAGAGGTATATACAATAACATTATATATATATATATATATATATATATACATATAGGACTAGATCAGTGGTAACAACCTGAGGGAATCACCCTAACATCTCAAGGCCCATAATCAAGTAGGGAAGTTAACTCTAGCATGACCAGGATCCCTAACCAGGCATGACTAAACATGAGATAACCAAACCATGATGTAACTCACTGCAAGAGTAAAGGAATAAAAAATGTACCTTTAACTGGGGTACCAATCCACAACCACCCTGCCACGAACTAACCATAATAACCAATAATAAAGTAACCGGCTAGTTCGGGCATCAGAAGGTTCACTAAAACACTCAGCAAACAACAACCATAACCCGTACCTATATAGTCCCCCATAAGACCGATAGATACAGGTGTCAAACAACTATACTGGTGATAGGAAATGCATATGAATGGACCAAAATTCCATAACCATATTGGGGACACCAGACTCAGACCGGTTCTGCAATATCAAACCGTACCGTACCAAGTGTATACACCTCCTCCAACTCACCAAGCTCACAAAGGTCAGACCTACGACGACCAAGCTTCTTCGACAAGATAACTCTCCTATGAAGGGGCCCCTTAGGGGATTCGAGAAATCCATATACACTACCTGGTCCCAATCCAGGACTTCCAATAACCATCATAATCCATCTACTCTCTCCAGTACCGAAGATATATATATAATCAGTGCATGGACTCGAACTACGACTAAAAGGATGTAAATCCATAAATCCATTACCCGAGATTATGCTTGAGACTAAATCATCATAATCATGTACAAAGGGTCAGAATATCCCTCGACCAAAGTAAATAGTAGTGATAAAATGAATGGATAAATAAAGGACCAGAATCAACCTCGATCGAAGTTCTAAAACCTCATCTTTAGTTCTAAAAGCTCATAATCCTATAAATATGGTGGTACGATACCCGTTATAAAACAATCCATATTTGAAGTGAAAATTGGGATTTTTGGAAATAGTAGTAAAACCAAGGTTTTGGTTGGAATCGTACCCCTAAGTGAGCAAGAATATGCCTAAAAGTATGCATGCCACCACCCGTATCCAAACAAAACCACTATAAGCGCCAACGCATCTGTAATCTAGAATCATGTCCCTTTAGGGATAAAATACTCACCTGGAGTCCAATTGGCATCGTAACCATGGCCTCGGGCCCAATATTACATCATCAACATAATAACGCCTCATAACTCGGGAATATATGGTAAATGAGGGCGTAAAGTCACTAAAGGATCTAATCAGTGAAAAATACTACCTAATTCACTAAGTCGAATGGTAAACCTTATACTAAAGGATCCTTAATCATCAACTATGGTTATCATGCTTATAATCAAGGGTAATAGGATTCTATAGCCATAACAAGAAACCTATGCTAAGGTTTAGGTCACACTTATACTCCGAATTCCCTAAATAGGCTAAGTCATAATTTATGAGTCATACTCATATCCTATAATCCATACCTAGCATGCAATCTATACAATATATAATCTCATAGAGGAAAGTGGACCGAAGCCTACCTCGATGCCAAACTGCAATTCTTGAATCATCCATAATTCACCCTTCCTTGCTCCACGATTCTAAATTGATGTCACACTATCAAAATAATCATCTATATGTCATTACGATTACAACGACCATATTGCAATATAATACTCCAGACCCAAAATTGGGTAAATAATGGTCCCGTGAGGCCTGCTAATGGAATTCAAAAATTGAATCCATCATGAGGTCCTTCGAATGACAAGGAATGTGTGCTCAAAAGTTGAGCACAAGTGGGACACAAATCGGGTCCCAAATCAGCCCCCAAAGTTATGGATTTCCAAGAACTAAATTCTAAGAATTAACAAGGAAAAGAGCAAAATTATATGATTAAAAATAATGGGAATGATCAAGGGACATTAAAAAAACATACCTTAGCCTCAAGAATGATTCCACACTTCCCCATGCTCCAAGCTCTAACAATGGCAGAAAAAGGGTTTTTGAATCATAATTTTAATCGAAAATCAAGAAACACGAAATGTATATTTTTTGAAAATGGGATAAGTGAAGATAAAATCACATATAAAATTATCATACGAGACCAACACATCAAGAATCACCTAAAATGGAGCTTTCTAGCTCACAAAATGTCAAAAGTATGAAATGGGTTCGATATGAGTCTTATACTCAGCGATGGCCGCTAAAGCTGCACTTTGACCTCTAAAGCAGACTCATAAGAGGGTAAAAGTACCATTAAAGATGTCAAATGGTCTCTTTATCGGTCGGTCAAATGGTCAATGGCCTCTAAAGCGGCCATACCAGCACCAGCAACTTCCAAAACATGTTTTTGACCCTCGAAACTCATCCAGAACCCTATGAACATGAACCAATATTGCAAATTGATCATAAAAAACGTTTTGGATCCAATGGAATCATTGAATTTATGAAAAATGGTCTTTTACAACAAATTAACCCCTGGGACCCACTAATTTTTGCCTAAACACTCAAAACAAAATATAAAGGTTTAGGACTAAAAATAACTATGCTACTAACCCAAAATCATCATTTAGGACTCAACTAAACCATCGAAACTTTCATTCGAGTTTGTTTTGACAAAAAGTGGGTCCCACACCTATAGTTCCATTTTAACCAATAACTCAAAATGAGTTCGGAAGTCTTGGGACCTGAACCAAGGGTCCCTCTAGCCTAAAATCAATGTTCCAGAGCTGATGGTACTGTAAGAATTTCCATCTGAGATCATATACTAGGAGTTTTAGTTCGAGATCAATTTCTTAACAACAAAATCTCCAAAACAGGGAAATGAGCCAAAAATCCAAACGAACGATCTGATGACCAAATCGACAGTTTTGACAAGTCATAAATGACATGTAGCCACTGTGGGAAGGTTTGAAATTCCAGAACGTACGAAAATTGAGAAAATGACCTGGAGGGTCATTACACATACATATCACTATCTTCTCATCCTTAACGATCTCCCGCTATGTGAATCATTTATTTAGCAGTAAAAGTAAATAAAGTACACTAGGGCCTATTTAGATCAAATTAATATGAGGCCTCTTGAACAAACGGGAATTGGCTACATAATATGGCTTTTAAAAAAATAGGCTCAAAGGTACAAGGGGCTTGCTACGGATAACTGTCATGACCCAATTTCTGGGGTCATGATTGAACCTACTTTAACCCACAGGTAATAAGCCAAACCATAGCCTAGAACGTCAAGTAATGGGGTAATCAGCGGAAAATAAGATAGCCATGAAATATGGACTCACAATAGGAGTACTAAGCAGCGATATATATATATATATATATAAGGTATTATGGAACAACAAAGAAAAAGAGTAAAAGTACTGAAGAGTAAACCATGACCTAGTAAGGTCAGTACAAGAGCCACTAAATAAAAAATAATATAGAGTACTAGTAATAGCAAATGTACAAATAGTCTTGGAATATGCAAAACACTATCCAAAAGTGGCAGAAGGAGAGAGGATCAGATCCAGCTCTGAAAACTCACCCTATTTTTGAAGCAGCAGTAAGCCTGAAAGCAACGTCAACAGCAAGAGCTCGTACTCCAATTTGCATTAAAAAAGGAAGTAGAAGTGCAGTATGAGTACAAAAAACAACAGGTATTCAGTAGTCATCATAGGCCAACCAAGCAAAATTATAATAAAAGTATAATAAAATGGGAGAATGCAAACCAAAGTCAGGAATAAAGGGCTAAATCTGAAATAATACTCCAAATTAGGCTAAAATAATAAATATGCAAAATAAGTTACTCAAAAGTAAATATAGTCTAAATACAACCTAACTAGGCCCCCATAAGCCCAAAAGGCACAAATAAGAGAGGAATAACCTAATCGAGGCCCCATAAGCTCGGTGGGTACAAACAAGGAGGAATACCGACAATAATAAGGTTAAAGTGTGCCAATGAGTGATAGCATACCTAGAATCCCTTTCGAACCGTAAATGCAGGGCTTGAACCAGAACTAGAGAATAGTATCATTATAATAAAGTACCGTGTATAGATCATAAATGCCGAACTTGAAGTAGAACTAGTAAATACTTTTCAAAGAAATGATACCCAAAGCCATAACTTCCATTAAGCCCAAATTAATCTTAAATCCCCAAATTCAATGGTCAAATATATAAAAGGAGCGAGTTCTAATCACTACGTCTAAGAATTGATGATTAAAGGTCAAACATATTCTAATCTAAGTAATAAAGCTAGAGAGAATTCAACAAATAGCCTAAGTCATCCTAAGGATCAAGAATTAACCTAAGGCGATGAATAAAGTTCTATTGGGTCAACGAGTAGCCTCGTTGGGCTTTTGGTAGTCTATGTATATTTTCCAACCTGTGACTGTCTGGGTTGGGATCAACTCATTTTTTTCATTAGTAGCCACCATCATGCCTCCTTTTTTAAGGATGTAATAGACTAGGCTAACCTACTTGCTATCAGAAATTGGATAGAAGATACTTGCATCTAGCTACTTAGTCACTTCTTTCTTTACTACATATTTCATCCCTAGATTCAGTGTCCACTATTGTTCTACCATTGGTTTGTACCCTTCCTCCATGAAGATTTTGTGCATGCAATAGGCAGGGCTTATTCCCTATATATCCGATCTCTACCAACCAACTGCCTTTTTTCTTTGTTCCAAAACAACCAATGCTTCTCCAACCTATGCCTTAGACAAACCTGTAGAGAGAATGGCTAGTAAATAATCATTTTCCCAAAAGTATGCATACTTTAGGTGTGACGGAAAAGTCTTCATCTCCAGTTTCGGGGATTCTAAGATAGATGGCTTGGGTAGTGGCCCAAGAGATCTATTTAGATGCTTGAATTCACCAGTGTGAATGAATATGCTGGCCACATCTAAAATCTGCATCATATCATGAGCATCTGCATCACCAAAAATATCATGCCCCACTAAAGCTTTCTCTAAGGGATCCTTGGAAGTAATAATTGAAAGCTCCAACTCAAGATCAATTGCTGTAATTGCAGACAACTCCTCATAGACATACAGAAGCTTCATTTCTTTGTAGACATAAAATACTTCAACTATTTCATGCCCCCTGATAGTCAGCTGCCCAGCAGCTACATCTATCAAAGCACGTCCACAAGCTAAGAAATGGACGTCCCAAAATAAATGGGTCATCTAGATCTACATCAAAGTCTAAGATGATAAAATCCACAGAGAAAATAAGTGAACCCACTTACACCAACACATCCTCCCCCACATGCTTTCTATGAAACAACTTCAATCTATAATTAAACACCAAAGCCTTCTATTTAGGCTCAAATATATGATATGCAAAACATTTATCATGCCACCTTGTAGCCTTTTTCTTGTAAAGCTTAGCATTCTCATAAGCCTGCAATCTAAATTCCTCAAGTTTGTGCAACTGTAGCACTTATTTCTAGCCCACTAAATCAATATTAAGGTTCAACTTCTTCACAACTCAGTAGGCTTTGTGCCCTAACTCGAAAGGCAAGTGGCATGCCTTTACAAAGACTAACCTCTAGGGTGATGTCTCAATAGGCATCTTATAAGCAGCTCTATAAGCCCACAATGTTTCATCAAGTTTCATCGACCGGTCCTTACACTGTGTATTAACTATCTTTTACAGAATCTACTTTATTTAGTGATCAACACCTCAACTTGGCCACTAGTTTGGGGATGATAAGTTGTGGCAACCTTGTGTCTCACCCCATACTTAGTCAACAAATTTTTGAACTAATTATTGACTAAGTGTGACCCTATATTGTTGGTAATATCCCTTCGAGTCCCGAATCTTGTGAATATATGCTTCTTGGCAAACTTTACCACCACTTTTGAGTCATTGGTAGGGAGCACCGCTGCTTCCACCCACTTAGAAACATAATCGACGGCAATAAGAATGCATGTGGTTCCAAAAGACAGAGAAAAAAGGACCATGAAGTCTATTCCCCATACATCACAGATTTTTACCTGTAAAATATTATTCAAAGGTATCTCATGCCTTCTAAAAATAGTACCTATGTGCTAACATTGGTCACACTCTTTTGCAAATCGTTGTATCCTTGATTAAGGTGGTCCAAAAGAAATCAGATTGTAGCACTTTATGAGTTATATGATCTCTATCGTGATGACCCCCATAAGGAGATGAATGGCAACTCTCCAATACCTATTTTTCCATACATTCTGGAATACACCATCAAACACTTGGTCCGAGCCCTGTTTGAACAAGTAGGTCTCATCCCATGTGTAAAAATGGGACTCATAGTAAAGCCTCTTCCTCTGCTGACTAGTAGCCTCAGGTGGATACACTCCACTCACTATCAAGAATATGATATCCACATACCAAGGTAGCTCTACAATGTTTAATGCTAAGATTTATTCATCTAGGAACTCTTCTCGGATACTCCCATATTTTGGAACATGTGACCAACACTCAAGATTGGATAAATGATCAGCTACTTGGTTTTTTGACCCCTTCCGATCTTTAACTTCTAAATCAGATTCTTGCAGCAACTGAATCCACCTAGTGAGCAGAGGTTTAACATCCTTCTTGTTGAACAAGTACTGAATAGCCACATAATCTATGTAAACAACCTATTTGGTACCCACCAAATACGACTGAAACTTGCCAAATGCATACACCAAAGCTAACAACTCCTTCTCTGTAATAATGTAATTATCTCAGGCTGCATCTAGAGTTTTTTTTGCATAATATAAAGAATGAAAGATCTTCCCATTTTGCTGGCCAAACACTGCTCCCACAACCACATCACTAGTGTCACACATCAACTTAAATGGAAACTCCCAGTCGGGAATAATTAATATTGAAGCATTAATCAACTTTCTTTTCAGTGCTTCAAAGGCTTTCAAAAAATCATCACAAAACTGAAACTTTACCCATTTCTCAAGTAGTTTGCACATGGGTCTCGAGATTTTTGAAAAATCTTTAATGAATCACATGTAAAACCTGCATGCCCAAGAAAACTACGTATGCCCTTCATAGATACCGGAGGCAATAACTTTTCTTTCACCTCAATCTTGGCACAATCTACTTCTAATCCTTTCCTTGACACTTTATGAACAAGGAAAATGCCTTCCCTGACCAAAAAGTGGCACTTCTCCTTGTTTAGTACCGAATTTGTCTCTTCGCAATGAGTATGTACCTTATTAAGATTCTACAAGCAGACTTCAAAAGAGTTACCGAATACAGAAAAATTATCCATAAATACCTCTACAAAGTCCTACGCCATATCATAAATATTTCCATAAAGCATTTCTTGAAAGTGGTTGGTGCATTGCATAGCCCAAAAGGTGTTTGCTTGAATGCGTAGGTAATATATGGATAAGTAAATATCGTCTTCTCCTGATCTTCTTGAGCAATGGATATCTGATTATAGCCTGAATACCCATCAAATAAATAATAATATTCCTGACCTACAACCCTATCTAGTATCTGATCAATAAAGGGAATTGTGTAGTAATATTTATGAGTAGCCTCATTGAGTTTATGGTAGTCCATGCAAATTCTCCATTCTGTGACTATCCGAATTTCGATCAACTCATTCTTTTCATTAGTAACCATCAACATGCCTCCTTTTTTGGTGATGTAATAGACTGGGCTGACCCACTTGATATCAAAATTTATATAGATGATACTTACATCTAGCCACTTAATAACTTCTTTGCTCACTACATATTTTATCACTGGATTCAGTATCTGCTGATGTTGTACACTTGGTCTGTACCCTTCTTTTACGAAGATTTTATGCATGCAATAGGCAAGGTTTATTCCCTGTATATCCAACATCTTCCAATCAATTACCTTTTAACTTCATTTTAAAATAGCCAATACTTCTCCAACCTGTGCCTCAAATAAACCTTTAGAGAGAATAACGGGTAAGTTATCATTTCCCCTAAGTATGTATACTTGTGGTGTGATGGCAAAGTCTTCATCTCCAGTTTTAGGGTTTCTAAGATAAATGGTCTGGGGGTGGCCCAAGAGATCTATTTAGATACTCAAATTCACTAATACGAATGAATATGCTGGCCACATCTAAAATGTGCATCATATCATGAGCATCTGCATCACCGAAAATATCATGCCGTACTAAAGCTCTCTCTAAGGGATCCTTGGAAGTAATCATTGAAATCTCTGACTGAATATCAATTACTGTAATTGCAGATAACTCCTCATAGATATACGACAACTTCATTGCTTTGTAGATATCAAATACCTCAACTTTGTTATGTGCCCTCATTGTCAGTTGCCCAGCAGCTACATCTGTCAAAGCACGTTCACTAGCTAAAAATAGATGTCCTAAAATAAATAGGACTTCCAGATTTGTATCAAAGTCCAAGATAATAAAATCCATAGGGAAAATAAGTGAATCCACTTATACAAACACATCCTCAACCCACATGCTTTCAAGAAAACAACTTCAATCTAGAATTAAACACCAATGCCTTCTATTAAGGCTCAAATATACGAGATGCAATATATTTATCATGTAACCTTTTAGTCTTTTTATCATAAAGCTTAGCATTCTCATAAGCCTACAATCTGAATTCCTCAAGTTTGTGAAGCTGTATTACTTGTTTCTAGCCCACCACATTAGTATCAAGGTTCATCTTCTTCATAGCGCAGCAGGCTTGGTGCCCTAACTTGACAGGCAAGTGCTATGCCTTCTTAAAGACTAACCTGTAGGGTGACATCCTAATGGGAATCTTATAAGTAGCTCGTAGGCCCACAATGCTTCATTAAGTTTCATTGACCAGTCCTTACACTCCACATTAACTATGTTTTATAGAATCTGCTTTATTTTGCAATTCGACACCTCAACTTGGACACTAGTTTGGGGATGATAAGCAGTGGAAATCTTGTGTCTCACCCCATACTTAGCCAACAAATTTTTTAACCAATTTTTGACAATGTGTGACCCTCTATTGCTGATAATAACCCTCTGAGTCCTAAATCTTATGAATATATGCTTCTTGACAAACTTTACCACCACTTTTGAGTCACTTTTAGGGAGCGCCACTACTTCCACCTATTTAAAAACATAATCAAAGGCAACAAGAATTTATGTGTTTCCAAAAGACAGAGAAAAAGGGCTCATGAAGTCTATTCCCCGTACATCAAATATTTCCACCTCCAAAATATTATTCAAATGCATCTCATGCCTTTTAGAAATAGTACCCATGCACTAACATTGGTCACACTCTTTTACAAACCACTGCATCCTTGAATAAGGTGGTCCAAAAGAAACAGGATTGTAACACTTTATCAGTTGTATGATCTCCACCGTGATGACCTTCATAAGAAGATGAATGGCAATTCTCCAATACCTATTTTACCTCATATTCTTGAATACACCTTTGAAAACTTGGTCTGTTCTGGTCCTATTTTAACTAGTAGGTCTCATCCCATGTGTAAAAGTGGGACTCATAGTAAAGCCTCTTCCTCTACTGACTAGTAGCCTTAGGTGGATACACTCCACTTACTATCAATTTTACAATATCCACATTCCAAGGTAGCTCTGCAACATTCAATGCTATAAGCTATTCATCTGGGAACTCTTATCTGATACTCCCATCCTCTAGAATATGTGACCAACTCTCTAGATTGGATAAATTATCCGCTACTTGGTTTTCCGACCTCTTTCGATCTTTAACTTCTAAATCTAATTCTTGCTGTAACTGAATCTACCGAATGAGCTGAGGTTTAGAAAAATTCTTGTTGAAAAAGTATCAAATGGCTGCATGATCTATGTAAACAACCATTTGGGTACCCACCAAATATGACCAAAATTTTCCAAATGCATACACCAAAGCAAACAATTCCTTCTCTGTAATAGTGTAATTATATCGGGTAGCATCTAAAGTTTTTTTTGCATAATATATAGAATGAAAGATCTTCTCATTTCACTATCCAAACACTGCTCCCACAGCCATATCACTAGCATCACATAATAACTCGAATGACAACTCCCAGTCGGGAGTAGTTAATATTGGCGCATCAATCAACTTTCCTTCTAGTGCCTCGAAGGCTTTCAGAAAATCATCACAAAACTAAAAAAATTACCTATTTCTCAAGTAGTTTTCACATGTGTCTCGAGATTTTTGAAAAAATCTTTAATGAATCTCTTGTAAAACCCTGCATGCCCAAGAAAACTGCGTACACCATTCATAGATACCGGCAACAATAACTTTTATTTCACCTTAATCTTGGAACAATCTACTTCTAAGCCTTTCCTTGATACTTTATAACCAAGGACAATACCTTCCCTGACCAAAAAGTGGAACTTCTCCCAGTTTAGTACCAAATTTGTCTCTTCGCAATGAGTAAGCACCCTATTAAGATTCTACAAGCAAACTTCAAAAGAGTTACCGAATATAGAAAAATCATCCATAAATACCTCTACAAAGTCCTCTGCCATAGCATAAAATATTGCCATTAGGCATTGCTTGAAAGTGGTTGGTGCATTGCATAGCCCAAAAGGCATATGATTGAAGGCGTAGGTACCATATGGATATGTAAAGGTCGTCTTCTCCTGATCTTCTTGAGCAATGTCTTTGTGATTATAGCCTGAATACCCATCAAAAAAATAATAATATTCCTGACCTACAAGTCTGTCTTGCATCTGATCAATGTAAGGAATTGTGTGGTGATCTTTCCGAGTAGCCTCGTTGAGCTTACGGTAGTCAATGTAAATTCTCAATCCTGTGACTATCTGGGTTAGGATCAACTCATTCTTTTCATTAGTAACCATCATCAAGCCTCCCTTTTGTGGGGTGTAATAGACTAGGCTGACCCACTTGATATCAAAAATTAGATATACGATACCAGCATTTAGCCACTTAATTACTACTTTTCTCACTACATATTCCATCGCTGGATTTAGTCTCCACTGATGTTGCACACTTGGTTCATACCCTTCCACCATGAATATTTTGTGTATGTAATTGGTAGGGCTTATTTCCTCTATACCTAACATGTGCCAACCAATTGCCTTTTTCTATTATTTCAAGTAGCCACGACTTCCCTAACCTGTGCCTCAGAAAAACTATAGAAAGAATAACTGGTAAGGTATCATTTATGCCCAATTAAGTATGTATACTTCAGGTGTGATGGAAAAGTATTCATCTTCAGTTTCGGGCCTTCTAAGATAGATACCTTGGGCGGTGGCCCAAGAGGTCTATTTAGAGGCTCAAATTCGCCAGTGCAAATGAATATGCTGGCCACATCTAAATTCTGCATCATGTGACGAGCATCTACATCACTAAAAATATCATGCTCCACTAAAGCTCTCTTTAAGGGATACTTAGAAGTAATCATTAAAAGCTCCAACTCAAGATCAATTACTATAATTGCTGACAGTTTCTCATAGATAGCCGACAACTTCATTGCTTTTTAGACATCAAATACTTCAACTTTGCCATGTGCCCTCATTGTTAGTTGCCCAACAGCTACATTAATCAAAGCACATCCAGTAGCCAAAAATGGATGTTCCAAAATAAATGGGACTTCCAGATCTGCATCAAAGTCCAAGATAATAAAATCCACGGGGTAAATAAGTAAACCCACTTGCACCAACACATCCTCAACTATCCCATCACAAAATAACTGTGGTGGGACTTTAACTCCCTAACCCCATCTTTTTGAACAAAAAAGTGGGCATCAAGTTAATGCTGGCCCCATGGTCACACAAGCCCCGAGCATTGATAGACTACCCAATAGTGATCTGGATAGTGAAATTTCCTAGATCTTTGAGCTTTATTGGCAGTCTATTCTGAATTCGTGAGGTGCACTCTTCAATAAGTGCAATATTAGCATACTTCATTAACCTGTTCTTTGTTCCAGAATATTATTAGTGTACTTTGCGTACTTAGGAATTCCCTGTAAAATATCAACAAGAAGAAGATTAATGTGCACCTGTTTTAATAAATCAATAAAATTTTGAAAACATGCTTTTTTTTTGCCTTTTCAACTTTTGTAGGAATAGGGGAGGTGGGTTTATACTTGCTACATTATTCTCACTATTCATATCTTTTTCAGCCTTCGCTTGCTTCTCATCTCTCACCACAACCATCTGAGTTAGTTTCTTGGTCTCTAACTCCTCCAATTATCTACCACTTTGAGTGAAAAATCCATTAACCTTCTTGGGATTGGGATCTGTATCACTTGGTAGACCTCCCTGAGGTCTAGTGTTTCATGCCCTAGCAAGCTAGACCATCTAAACCTCTAAAGTCTTCATGGCTGACTGTTGATCTTTTATGCCAACAACCATATATGTTTGGTTATCCATGATCTGCTTTAATATCTCCTCAATATTGCTAGATTGAGCATTAGAGTTAGCACTTTGAGCCTGTTGTTCAAGATTTTGATTTCCCATTTGGCTTCTATATTGATTTTGATAGACATTTTGCCCTTGATTTCTACTCCATGAGAAGTTGGAGTGATTCCACCAATTTGGGTAATAAGTGTTCCCAAAATTCTAATTTTCTTGTCATTGAGCATTACCCACAAAGTTAATCACTTCTAGATTAGCTCCACATTCATCAGATGAGTGATCATTGTTACCATATACCTCACACCAAGTCTGAGTTTATTGCACCATATTTATTGGAGCTTGCTGTTGTCCCAAATTCTGGTTGCTAAATTGAGTATTCACTTGATTCTATAAAAAAGCAATTTGTGAGGCTATTTCTTTGAACAGATCCACTTCTAATAACCCTGCATCCTTCTTTGTGGTGCTTCTTGAAACATCAACATTCCATTCCTTATTTCCCAGTGATATACGATTCAAAAGAGTATAAAGTTCATCATAAGTTTTCTGTAATGCTTGTCCACCCCTACTGAATCCATAAGAATCTTCGTGTTAGGATTAAGTCCCTCTATATAAGTGCGCACCAAAACCTCATTAGTCTGATAGTGGTGGGGGTAATCACAAAGCATTAACTTGAACCTCTCCCAAGATTGATACAAATTCTCACCATCCTTTTATCTGAAGCATAAGATCTCACTCCTCAATTTTGTAGTCTTTCCAGATGGAAAGAAACATATCCAATAATTCCTAGTTAAATCATCCCAAATTTTGGTGGAATTAGGTGGTTCTGCCTTTAACCACCTTTTTGCTTCCCTTAACAGAGAAAAAGGAAAGAGTGTGAGTCTCATATAGTCCGATGAGACTCCTACGAGAATATATGTGTTATTTATCTTAAGAAAATTCTACAAATACTACTATGGATCCTCATGATATAGACTAGTAAACTGCTCACTGGTGTGCAATAGTTGCACCATATTCTGTTTAAGCTCGAATCAACCTCCTATTTTTGGTCTGTGAATGATGGAGGTGACATTATTGGAGAGTAGGATTTCCACTTTGTGTACTGCTCTTGCTGCCATTTCTATAGGAGTAACGTCTTCCTGCTGAGCCAGCTAAATCTGCTGAATTGGATATTGAAGAGTAGCTACTCTTATCCGTTGGTGAAATGCTCGGTCACGCTCCAAATACTGTTCAAACAATTCTCTTTCTCTTGCCAGCTTGAAGAATAGATTATACCTACAAATGTAGCCGCTAAGATCAAGTTTTCAACACTTGTACATTATTAGTAAAACAAAATTTAGAAAATCACTAATTTTCTAAGTCCCCAGCAATGCCACCAAAAACTTATTGCAGTCTACCACACACGTAAGTACACATGATCATAGCAAGTAATATAGAAGCTCTTTTGAGCCAGATATCTAACCTACAAGGACTTTGTTCTTAGAACTTCACTTAATTTATTTTTTATTAGTATTTCAGACAAGTGCAATGGTTTATCAAGTAAAGTTGGCGAAGTTGTATCATTGCAAGTGTTGCAAAAGTAATTATTTAAAACGACAACAATTTTAGCAAAGGTCGTAATTAATATCAAGGAAAATTCTAAGGCTACGACATTAACCATAATCATATATATCATTTATTCATCTCAATGAACTTTAGTTCCCTAATAGAAAATTTTGGGGTTAATTATACGATTCGGGAATGGTCATCCTCTAAATCACCTTTTTAAAACTGGCCTCCGAACTACATCATTGAGCGAGGATGTGAGATTCTAATTCAAATGCATTAATGTTTTCATCTCGTCCATAACTAGATAAGGTAAACTAGGTATATTGCAATCCTAGTTGCAAATCAGCCCTAACGATAAGCCAGAGATGATCTTATGCCCCATGTTCTTCGTCCTATTCTTATGTTCCCTTGGTTATCTCACGTGAGAATTACACATTTATTCTAATGTTGGCCAGACACTAAAATAGTATGCATAAGAACATGAAAGCAATTAAATGAGAAATAAGATTCATTGATCAAAATAAAACACTACACAGTCATGTTCTAGCCGTAACCCAGAACAAGGGTATTTAGTTACTCATAATCAAAAAGAAATACAAAAATTAATGTTAATCATACCATAGTAATGGGCAGTAGAGTTTGAAGATGAAGAACCCTAGTAAAATCCCTTGTGCTCTCTATTTTTCTCTAAAAAATCATAAGTAATAGACTACAGGTCGTCCTTGGGGTATTCATAGAGGTGGACCCCTTAAATCCCAAGCCTATTTAGAGTTGGCCAAATATTTAATGAAACCCCATCGAACATTAAGTGCCGCAGCACGGAGGTGACTCTGTGTTGCTCGACTGAGCGGCTTAGAGGCTCCTTCAGCTCCAGAATTTCCCTTAGATCTCATATCATGCTTGTTCATGTTTATTCTATCATTTTAGTTCAATTCTAGCCGTATTTTAGCCTAAAACGTCCTAATAACATTTTTTAAATAAAGCACGAAGCACAAGAAAATATACACATTGGTTTTTGAAACTTAGCTAAAATATGGGTAAAATACGGTACTTGGGTTTATAAATATGCCCAAGATCATTGCATTTTGCATTTAATGGAGTATGATATTTAATATTTTTACAGCCCCAAAATTCAAACAATAGAAAAAACACAGAACCAAAGGACAAAAGAAATAAAAACTTAAACAGCCAGATGTATTAAAATTGTAAGGGCATGTCAATTTTTATAGTTGTTGTAGTGACTCTCCAAGTCATTTTCCTCATTTTTATGCAATTTATACATTTAGAGGTTCTCCTTAGCTACCCCAAGTCATTTGTGACTTGCTGGGACTAATAGTTTGATTCCTGGGTAGTTCATTTATTTTTTATGCCAGTTTCCCTATTTTGGAGCTGTTGATGTTGAAAAATAAGTTTTTGGCCTAAACATTAAGTAAACAGACTTGGATGAAAATTCCAACAATTTTGATAGCTTCAAAACGTGGATTTTAGGCTAAGGACCCTTGGTTCTAGTCCTGAGGCTTCCTAGCTCATTTTGGGATTTTGGTTGGAAATTAGTTAAAATAAAAGGAGAATTCCAACAATTTCTTTAGTTTTAGAATGCATATTTTAGGCTAAGGACCCTTGGAAATATATAAAGCTTTACCTTTTGTTTTTAATTTATTTTCCATGTCCAAGACGCCATTGTTACACGTTGAGCTTGGTGAAAATAGTGTAGGATCATAAATTGAGGCTAGAGCTCATTATAGCTTGCTCCGTGATAATTTGATAATCATTGGTGGGGTATTGTGGCTTGAATAATCTATTTAGGTGTTTCTAATTCTTATAGCCGGATAGGGGGCCTTAGGGTAGAATTCTGCCATGGAATCCTTAGGCTTGGTAGTCGTTTCTCCTGTAGGACTTGACTTAGCATACCTAGGATCCTTGGATTTGGACTTAGATGCCTTAGTCTAGGTTTTGTTAGTTTCTTGCCTTAGGTTGGGTTCTTGGGTCTTGTAGCTATCGTTACCGCTCTTTTTAACATGAATAACTTTAGGATAGTGTCCACTAGTTGTAGATGAATACAAAATAGCTAGGTTGTATTTTTGTGGCTTGATTATTGGTATTGAGTAGGTTTGCTAACTCTATTGCATTTTTTTATTTGGTATCCCTGCCATTTTAGTATTTTGGTGTAAAAGCACTATTTCAACTTGATAACTGGGATTTTTTTTAAAGGAATTTTATCCCCGATTTGAGTTCGAGCATGCATTGTTGTTATTTTCTAGTTGGGGGTTTAGTTTGAGTCCGGCATGCATTGTTATAGATTTCAGGCTGGGGGTCCGATTTGAGTTCGAGCATAGTTTATGGTATGGCTAGCGGAGGAGTATATGGTACGATTAATGCATACCATGGATTACTTTCATGTTACTTACTATTTTACCTGTTTTAGATTAGTATTACCTATTGTTTTCATCTACCGAACTTATGGGGGCTCGGTTGGATTTATTTATTATTGTGTGTACCTTCTGAGATTATGGGGCTTCTATTAGGTTATAGTTAGATGCTTACTTTACGCTTTTGAGTTACTCACTTATATTTCTCGTAATAGTCTAGCTTTATCCTATTATTATCTTTCTAACCCCATTTTTTCCTTACCTTTAGCAGATATTTGCATTTCATTATGCTTTTATCTTATTTGAGCTAGTCGGCCTATGATGTCTATTAAGTATCGGGTTTTTTGGTACTCATACTACAGTTTTGCATATTTTTCCCTAATGAAGATCCTAGTACAAGTCATCGCCCATGACGTCATCCTCGTGTAAAGCTATTGATAGGAGATTAGGGTGGGCTTTGGGCTACGAAAGATGATGCATGTCTTTATATTTTGGGATTAACCTTATATTGTATTGTCTGCGACTATTCTATACATATATATTGCACTTTTCTAGTACTCCTTGTGTTTAGTGGCTCTTGTACTGATTATACTAGTTCTTGAGGGGTTCATTTTGTATATTTTCTCCTCTCTCTTTATACCATATGCTTGTTTTGTCTATTATTCGTTATTTATTACTTTATTTCATGACATTATATTGTTTTTCCCTCTTCCACCCATTAACAATTGTCATTCTTGGCTATGGATTTGGCTTACCTACTGGTAGGTTATAGTAGGTGCTATCATGACCTATGTTTTTTGATCGTGACAGTTTGGTATCAGAGCTTAGATTCACCAGTATCATTCCTAAAAGAGCAGGTGTCTAGTAGAGTCCTGCAGATTGGTATAATGATGTCTTTATCCTATCTTTGCAAGGCTACAGGACATTCTTAGGAAAATCTCACCTTTTGATTCTTTATATTCTTTATCATGTGTTCTGTCTATATTGATTTCTGGGTTCTCATTTGTTTTACTCTTTTGCATATGGCAAGGACGAGTGGCACGACAGCCGAGGGTGAGGCCCCTAAGCCGACAACTAGGGGTCTAATTAGGGACAGAGGTAGAGACCGACCCTATGGTTGAAGTTGGGCTCAAGCTGTAGCACCAGCTTAGATCCAGGCTAGTGAGCCTTCACTAGAGCTGGTTAGTGATTTGGATCCAGACATTATGTCAAGGGTAGTACCAGAGGATCTGCCAATACAAAAACCATTGGGCCAGGGACCAGCCCAGGCTCTACAAGGATTTATCACCATGTTAATCCTCTGAGATGCCCTAGTCCAGTTATTGGGTATGGTTGCAGGTCAGCCGATATATGTGGCACAGATATCTACTCAGGGGCAACATAGGGTTGACCAGGTATAGAGGCAAAACCTACAGCTATGACACCCCAAGTAGAGGTTCCACCAGCACTGTTAGTTGTATAGCCAGTGGCAGTCGGACCAGTCATGATTTCTGAGGAGTAAAAAAGGCTAGGTTGATTTCTTAGATCGGCTCCGCTGAGGTTTTCAGGAGTCCCAGAGGAGGATGCGCATGATTTCCTTACCAGCTACGAGGAGAGGTTCAGTAATCTTATCTTAGTAGATTCTCATGGTATGGATTACACCATGTTTCAGCCTAACTCTGCAGCGAGACAGTGGTAGAGGATGTACATTGAGTGCATGCCAATTGGGTTCCCTCCTATGACTTGGATCCAGTTCTCTAAGGCTTTCTTTCAGAAGTATATGCGACACAGCAAGCGTGAATATCTGAGGGATGAGTTCTTAAGGTTAGAGTAGGGTTCTATGATAGTATTTGCATACGAGGCTAGGTTTCACGAGTTAGCCAAGCATGCAAATATGATTCTACCTATCGAGTATGAGAGAGTGTGATGCTTTGCTTAGAGGGTTAAGACTTCAGCTCTTTGTGGCTACCCAGAGCATGGATTCTCTAGGTAGAGAATTTGTAGATGTTTTTACTCATGCTAGTACTATGACGGATTTGCATTGCAAGGCCCGTGGGGGGAGTGGTATGAGACCCCATCATTAGGGTAGTTACAGTAGTAGTCATGATGCGTTATAATTTTGAGGTAGAGGTTTCTCGAGCAGGCATCAACAACAATATCACTAAAATAGTTAGCCTAGTAGGCTTGTTCATTCATCATTTCATATTTTATATGGGGGTAAGACATGTTAGAGTGATTTAAGTGGTCAGAGCTCTGATTATCCATTGCGGGGTTCTTAGTCTAAGGCTTCAAGTCGGCCATTCTGGGTTAGCAGGACCCTCTTATTAGAGTAGGGCATCGAGGTATGCTTTAATTATAGGGTTGTTGGTCACTTTTCTAGAGAGTGTCTCCAACGTGGGATGAGTGGGACTTTAGTACAGATAGCTCAACATCTTAGAACAGTGGTGCCATTGGCTAGAGGTGGTTACTAGAGAAGTAAGGGTGGTTCTCAGGGTTTTTGTAGAGGTGGTCAGCCGGGTAGGACAAGTGGTCAGTCAGGTTCTCACTCTGGCAGTGCCTGTGGAGAGTTCGATGCCTTTCTTGGTAGGCTAAAAATAGAGGCATCAAACTCGATGATCATAGGTATGATTTTAGTTTGACATCGACCAACTTCTTTCTTATTTGATCTTGGTTCTACATATTCATATGTGTCTTCTTATCATGCTACTTTTTTGGGGTAGTCTAGCAAGCCATTGTCTGTGCCGATGCATGTAGCTACTCATGTAGGAGATTCTTTAGTAGTGGAATCGGTATATAGATCGTGTTTGGTGACTATTTTGAGCATGACACTTGGGCTGACTTTATTGTGCTGGATATGGTAGATTTCTATTATATTCTAGGAATGGACTGGTTATCCCCATAGCATGCGGTTATGGATTTCTTTGCCAAGATCGTCACATTAGCCATTTCTGGTATATCCCTGGTTGTATGGAAGGGATATCTTAGTCACACACCGATAGGGATTATTTCTTATATTTGGGTTAGGAGGTTAGTTTCGAAGGGCTATTTGACCTAGCTTGCTTATGTCCAGGATACTAGTGTAGACGTTCGTTCACCTGATACTATTCCTGTGGTCCATGAGTTTGTAGATGTTTTCCCTATCTTTCTTTATGACAAGTTATTAAAGTGCAGGTTTTGGCTTGAGTCTGTAGCATTCTTGGGGAACGTGTTGTCCAAGGATGGGATTATGGTAGACCCAATTAAGATTGAGGTAGTTTATGATTAGGCTAGGCCCACTTTTCCTATCAAGGTTCACAATTTTATTGGGTTGGCAGGTTACAACAAATAATTTGTCGATGGGTTCTCTTCTATAGTAACGCCACTAAACAAACTAACTAAGAAGGATGTTCCATTCTAATGGTCCGATGAGTGTGAGGTGAGCTTTCTGAAGCTCAAAGCCTTACTTACTTTAGCTTCAATTTTGACTCTTCCAGTTGAGGGCCTGGGATTTTCAGTCTATTTGACATTAAGATAAAAAAGCCTTTTGTGTTATCGGATATGGTAGAAAGTTACTTAAGCTATCTTACCTTAGATATATATAATTGTTTGAGTCAACAATCATTCTTAGATAATAGGTTGAGTCTTATATCATCTTGTAACCTAAGCAATTTCTATATAGAATTAGAAGATGATAGGTATAAGGAAATGTACAACATATTGAATGGGCTTCAGAAACAAGGATTTCAGATAAATCCTATTGTGATACTTTAGTCGTTGGTTTGGGTTGTGTTCTGATGTAGCACGACCGAGTGATTGCATATGCTTCTAGATAGAAGAAGGTACATGAGTGCAACTACCTTACCCATGACTTGGAGTTGTCAGCGATAGTTGTCAAGCTTTAGATTTGGAGGCATTACCTTTATGGTGTTTATTCAAAGATATTCGCCAATCATCGTAGCCTCTAGTATATTCTTAGTTAGAAAGAACTGAATTTGAGGCAGTGCAGGTGTCTAGAGTTGCTGAAAGACTATGAAATATTTATTATGTACCATCCTGGAAAGGTAAACGTGGTACCAGATGACTTGATCCAGAAGGTGGAGAATATGAGGAGTTTGACATTTCTTTCAGTTTTGGTGCGGCCGTTGTACTTGGACATCAAGTCCTTAGCTAATAGGTTGGTCCAACTTGATATTTCTAACCCTAGGAGGATTCTTGCTCATGTTGAGGCCAGGTATACATTGATTGAGAAAATTCAAGCACGACACTTTGAGGACAGTCTTTTGTGTGGCATTCAAGATCAGGTGTTAAGGGGCGAGGCCAGGAAGGCTGCCCTAGATGCAGAAGGTGTCTTCAAATTTGAGGGTCGTATTTATGTTTTGATGGTTGGTGATGTGATTTGGTTGATATTTGCAGGAGGCTCAGAGTTCTAGATATTCCATTTATCCTGGTACAACTAAGCATTATAGAGATTTGAGGCAACATTACTTGTAGTACGAGCTGAAGAGGGATATAGCAGACTTCATATCTCAGTTTTTCTGTTATCTGTAGGTGAAGTTTGAGCATTTGAGACCTGGTGGTTTGCTTTAGAGGCTACCCATTCCTGAGTGGAATTGGGAGCGAATTATTATAGATTTTGTTATTAGTTTGTTGTACACTTTTTGATGTTCTGATAGTATTTGGGTCATTTTTGATTAGTTTACCGAATCTACTCTTTTTCTATTTGTCATAATATCCTGCAGAGCAGAGAGATTGGCTTAGATTTATGTTCATGAGATAGTTTATTTGCATGAGGTGCCAGTGTCCATTATCTCTGATAGAAGTTCTCAGTTCACCTCCAACTTTTGGAGGGCTTTTCAGAAGGAGTTGGGTACCCAGGTTGATATTAGCACAACATTTCACCCTCAGACCGATGGCCAGTCTAAGCAGACTATTCAGGTTTTGAAGGATAGATTGCGGGCCTGTGTTATTGATTTCAGAGGTCAGTGGGATCAGTTTCTTCATTTGGCAAAGTTTTTATATAATAACAATTACCATTTGAGTATTCAAATAGCTCTATTTGAGGCATTATATGGTATGCGACACAAATCTACGATAGTGTGGTTCGATACTTTTAAGGCTAAGCCTCAAGGTACAGAATTGCTTCGGGATTCTTTGGATAGAGTTAGGATGATTCAGGACAGGCAACAAGTAGCTTAGAGTAAGAAGAAGAGTTACGCCGACCACAAGCTCCGAATGTTTTTGCATCTCTTTCACCCCCCAAAAGCCCCTATACCCTTTTTGGATGCAATTATCAACTTATGGTACCTTTTGAATGACTTTAAAGGAGTAACCTGGAGGTATTTTGAATTGTATCAATTATGGATTGTCTTTAATGTGTTGTTGTGAAAGGTGTTTACGTGACGTAGTGAGGTAAATGTGACATTGTATTGAAGGGGAAGTGGAAAGTATAAACTTGGTGGGAAATGCTATTGGTTTATGATGTCTTAGTTGATGTGTGGCATGTTGTGTGGTGTTGTTGGTATGGTAATTCAATGAATGGTGTAGTGAAGGGTGAAATGGCGTTATATGGTATTCATGTAGCTCATTGTCGTCCTATGCACTTGTAAGGTAGTTAGTTGTTAACGTGAACTCCGTTATGTACTTGTGTTGTAGAGTAACATGTAAGGAAGGAGCTGGATTGTTATATTCACATATAGGGTTGTGTATTCATATTTGGATGATAAGTTATGTAAGGTTACTCTTTTCGTATCCTTCTGTAGCACTTATTGTTCACATTGTCATTGTACTTGTTCCATTCTGAAATTTTCAAAGGTATCTCATCTCAGGTCGTCATATATTGTCATTCACATGTTTCTTGTTCAATGAACAATTGTTATTCATGTGTCACATAATTGTGGACATTGTTCCAAAGTTCCAATAATGTTACGTTCCAAAGTTTCAATAATGTTATAACCACCAATGTATTAATCTCACAAAAGTAAAGGAAAGAGGTAATGCATATATGGTACTTTATGGTTACTTTATGGTTCTTGGAGTATGGGTGGTAGCTTTGGGGGAGAAACCCTAACTCAAGCCGATCCTGAGATTATTGGATCAGGGGGAAACCTAAGTGGGGTAAAAGCCAAACTTGATGCCAAACCTGTTTCATTGATTTATGGGTGTTAGCTCAAAGGGGCGAAAGCCTAACTAGAGACGATCCCGAGCTTATTGGATCAGGGGGGAAGCTCAATGTGGAAAAATCCTAGCTTGATACCGAACCTAACAGGGGGGTAGCCCAAAGGGGTGATAACCTAACTAGGGCCGAACCTGCTTTATTGATTTATGGTATATTATGTTATGTTATGACCCACTGATCAGTTGGGGCCCCGGTATTATTTCTGGTATTATTGACGATATTATATTGACGGTTATATATATATATATATTGACGGTTATATATATATATATTGACGGTTATACATTGACGGTAATGTACATAAAAGCAAAGAAAGTAATGACAGCAATGTACAAGGCTCCACACATACGCAATGGTGGTTTATCAATATTGTTCACTCACTTGTATTTGATTCCATTGAAGTTCTTACATTTAATGTCGTCGTTCATAGCCTTACATACTCAGTACATTGATTCATACTGACGTCCCTTGGGGGACTTTCCTTACTTGCTGCAGGCACAGGTGCTAGTAGACCTCCACAGTAGAGTACAGGTCATCTACAAACTATTGGTGAGCTCCAGTTCGATTCGGGGCTTTTTGAGTTAGTATGTACATTTGTTTTGGTATTGTATAAAGGATTGTATAAATCGGGGACTTGTCCCGACTTTAGGTTTGTTATGTATCTATTAGAGGCTTTGTCGATGTTGTGGGATAAATGAAGGAAACGTAAGGAATGTATGCTTTTGACGTGGTGGCCCTAACGGCCAGGTTTCATGTATATATCATATGTTTTCCATGACTTCCGCCATTAGCATCTTGTATCTATATGTGATAATGACATGCATACGAGTGTACATGAATGAAGATTGGTTCTCTTGGGCCTTAACGGCTTCGGGTGCCAGTCCGCCCCATTGGAATTCGAGGCATGACAAAAGTGGTATCAGAGCAGGTCATTCTAGGGTGTCTACAAAGCCGTGTCCGAGTAGAGTCTTGCTTATGGATGTGTTGTGCACCACATTTATAAGCAGGAGGCTATGGGGAATTTAGGAGTTGTTTTTTTTCTTCATTTCTTAGATCGTGCATTAGAGACACATTTGTGGGTGGAATCATATCCGACCATTGTAATTAGTTTTCTTTGTTATAGTAAAATATCGATTACAAGACGAGGTAGAGGCAAAGGTAAGTAGGTACATATGCCTTTCGGAGAAGAAATGAGTAAATCACCACCTGACCAAGCTAGTCAAGGTGGGCCTGACGCTGAGTTTGCATCGCGGGTTTCTTCTACCTTTCCAGCTCCAGAAGAGCCGAGAAGGAGAGAAGAACCTGCCGAACCACCTGTTAATGCTACTGAGCAGGATCTAAGAAATGCGGTGTAAATGTTGACCCGTATAGTTGCTGCACAAATTCAAGGACAAGTTGGTCCAATGACAAGTGAGGATGGCGCGGCTAGAGTAGCTAGTCGGCGGACACAGGATTTTCTGAAATTGGATCCTCCCACATTTACTGGGTTAGATCCGAATGCAGACCCACAGGACTTCGTGGACCAAATTCAAAGGGCTCTAGATGTCAGGCATGTGACTGGTGTAGAAACAGTTGAACTTGCAGCATATAGACTAAAAGGCGAGGGTATATTATGGCACGAAGATTGGAAATGATCTAAGGGTATTGGTGCAATTCCAGCTAGTTAGGAGGAATTCAAAACTGCCTTCCTTGATCATTATCTACCATATGAGATCCGAGAGGCTCGTGCGGATCAGTTTTTAAATCTTCGTCAAGGGAATATGAGTGTCAGAAAATACAGTCTGCGATTTAATTCTTTGGCTCGGTATGCTCCTAATATAGTAGCCACTATGGACGATAGAGTCCATCGATATGTGGATATATTGGAGCCATATTTGGTGAGAGACTGCACCGTTGCTTCTTTGAACAGAGATATGGATATAGCCAAAATACAGGCTTTTGTACAGAAAATGGAAGATCAGAGGCAGCGGAGAAGGACACAAGAAGTTGAAGGAGGGCCATCTAAAAGGGCTAGATCTACGGGACAGGTCATGGCGTCCCAAAGAGAGTTTAGGCCTCGAAATTTTAACAGACCGCCTAGACCATCATTTTCTGATTCCACAGCAGGCACTCAATCTCAATTCCGAGGGTTTAGAGGCAACCATTTTGGGCAGAGCAGTGTGGTTCAAGGTTCACAAACAGCAGGATTTTCTCGCCAACCGTGTCAGCACTGTGGGAAGTCTTATTTAGGTGAATACCAGGTTGGAATGAATGTTAGCTATGTTTGCGGCGTGTCCGAGCACATGGTGAGAGACTGCCCAAGAAGGGGCATGAGTATTATGACGCGACCTATGGGATCAACCGTTGCATCATCATCATCGGTTCATTCCTTAGGCCGAGGTGTGCAGCCTGTTGGTCGTGGTAGAAGTGCTAGAGGAGCAGCCAGTTTTAGTGGAATACAAAACCGTACCTATGCTCTAGCGGGTTGGCAGAATTTGGAGGCCTATCTTAATGTAGTGATAGGTACATTATCCATCTTTTCATATAACATATATACATTGATTGATCCGAGTTCTACCCTATCATAAGTTACTCCATTGATTGCCAAAAAAACAAATAATTCAAAAATTCAAAAGAACACCGGAAGTATTAGTTAAACCATTTGAAGTATCTACATCTGTTGGTGACTCTATTATAAGAGAGTATATCGTAATTGTATAGTACCTGTTTGTGATCATGTTACGCTGGTTAATCTTATTGAGCTGAAAATGGTAGATTTTAATGTTATAATGGGTATGGATTGGTTGGCTTCTTGTTATGCCACGGTGGATTGCCGAGCTAGGAAGGTACATTTCCATTCCTACTAAAGATCGTCCTTGAATGGAGGATTAATATTAGAGTACCGAGGGGTAAATTTATTCCCCATCTTAAGGCAAGGAAAATGATATCCAAGGGGATTCATAAGGCCTAGTATGTCCCCTTGGGGTGCACCAGTATTATGTGTACGGAAGAAAGATGGCACGTTGAGAATGTGCGTTGATTATCGACAACTGAATAAGGTGACAGTCCAGAATAAATATCCCCTCCCCAGAATTGATGATTCGTTTGACCAAGTACAGGGTGCCACATGCTCTGAGATCGGGATATTATCAGGTATAGGTTAGAGAAAAAGATATACCCAAGACAGCTTTTCGAACACGGTATGGTCATTATGAAGTTTTGGTTATGTCATTTAGGCTAACCAATGCACCAACAGTTTTTATGGATTTGAGGAATAGGGTGTTCAAGCCATTCTTGGATGTGTTCGTGGAGGTGTTTATAGATGATATCCGAGTTTATTTAAAATCACAAGAGGACCATGCTAATCACTTACTATAGGTGTTACAGATTCTTCGTAATCATAATGTTATATGAAAAGTTCTCTAAGTGTGAGTTTTAGCTAAAATCTGTAGCATTCTTGAGTCATATTGTGTCAGATAAAGGAATAAGGGTGGATACATAAAAGATAGAAGCTGTGAAGAATTGGCCAAGGCCTACGACGCCTACAGAGATTCGTAGTTTTTTTTTGGAATGTGGAACGATGCATGTGAGAAGGGTTTCCAAGAGCTGAAGGATAAATTGACGACTACACCCGTATAGGTACTTCCAAAAGGCACAGACGGGTATGCGGTATATTGTGATGCTTCAGGAGTTGGCCTAGGATGTGTATTGATGCAGCATAGTAATGTAATAGCTTATGCCTCAAGAAAGTTGCGGTCACATGAGAGTAATTATCCAACACATGATCTTGAGCTAGCAGCTGAGGTATTTGCTTTAAAGATATGGCGTCACCATTTGTATGGGATTCATGTTGACATATATACCGACCATAAGAGTTTGCATTATATCTTTAAGCAGAAGGACTTAAATCTGAGGCAGTGAAGGAGTGCTTCAGTACCAAACTTGATGCCGAACCTGCTTCATTGATTTATGGGTGGTAGCTCAAAGGGGCGAAGGCCTAACTAGAGACGATCCCAAGCTTATTGGATCAGGGGGGAAGCTCAGTGGGGAAAAATCCTAGCTTGATGCCAAACCTGATAGGGGGTAGCCCAAAGGGGGTGAAAACCTAACTAGGGCCAAACCTGCTTTATTGATTTATGGTATATTATGTTATGTTATGACCCACTGATCAGTTGGGGCCCCGGTATTATTGACGGTATTATATTGACAGTTATATATATATATTGACGGTTATATATTAACGGTAATGTACATAAATGAAAATAAAGTAATGAAAGCAATGTACATGGTTCAACACATACACAATGGTGGTTTATCAATATTATTCACTCACTTGTATTTGATTCCACTGAAGTTCTTATATTTCATGTCGTCGCTCATAGCCTTACATACTCAGTACATTCATTCGTATTGACGTCCCTTGGGGGACTTACCTTACTTGCTGCAGGCATAGGTGCTAGTAGAACTCCACAGTAGAGTTCAGGTTATCTGCACACTATTGGTGAGCTCCAGTTCGGTTCAGGGCTTTTCGAGTCACTATGTACATTTGTTTTGGTATTGTATAAAGAATTGTATAAAGCGGGGACTTGTCCCAACTTTAGGTTGGTTATGTATCTATTAGAGGCTTTGTAGACGTTGTGGGACAAATGAAGGAAACGTAAGGAATGTATGCTTTTGACGTGGTGGCCCTAACGGCCAAGTTTCATGTATAGATCATATGTTTTCCATGACTTCCGCCATTAGCATCTTGTATCTATATGTGATAGTGACATGCATACGAGTGTACATGAATCAAGATTGGTTCTCTCGGGCCTTAACGACTTCGGGTGCCAGTCCGCCCCGTTGGAATTCGAGGCATGACATATAAGTGGCAATATCGCCACTTATCAACACCCCCAACTTAAAGACTTTGCTTTTCCTCAAGCAAAACAAAATCAATCTCAATGAGGTCTATCAATTTTAGCTCAAATACCAACATTATCAGTTTCACTTCACATTTTCAAATAAGGCACAATGACTATGACTTTGATTGGTACTAATAATTAGTCAACAACATGTGGGTTTTACCTAAACAACTCCCTCAATTTCAAACACAATTTCTAGAATACAATAGAATCTCAAGAATAATCAAGTGTCAACAACCGATCCTCAAGAAGTTGCTCAAAGCCACTAGTCAACCAAACATTCCCCCTTGACTTATTTTTAAATTTATCAACTTCACCAATCTATCTATGTTCACATGCCCTCACAAAAAAAAAAGTCCGAAACTCACAATATTCACAATAATTACACAAGGGACAAATGCACAAGCATGCACACGTAATAAAGAACTTCCAATGAAAAAATGTAACATACGATAGGCTTTCCCTTATATTCAATAGCCACTAACTCAAAAGCATCCTGTTGGAGATCTCAAAGGACTTTTTGTAGCTTGTAATGTAGGCTTAGGGAAGGGTAGGATAAGCATTTGAGATAAAAGTGACTACACCCTCCTTGAACTCTACACAATATTTTTCAATTAAAACTTTGATCATTTTCCTGTTCATTTCCATACACCACAAATCACCTTTTCTTTTGTTCTAGTTTACCCACTTATTGCGAACTTTCTCTTTTTGTTTTCTTTCTTCTTTTTTTCTCTTCTTTTATTTTTCTCTCTTTTTTTTTCTTTTTTTTATTCAATCACTAACCTATTCTTATGGCATTCACTTACCAAATCACAATGCATGATCACCTCTTCCAAGTGTTTTTCCACCACCCCCAACTTAGGCTTTTAGTCTCAAGTTGGATTTTTCAAGTTCAAGGAGGGTAGAGTTCAAAATAGGGAATGTTTCAAAAAGGTTCAAGGCTTGTTATATGATTGCCAAAGAAATGATATTATGCTCAAATAGGGTAACTAATGATAGAATTTATGCACGGGTAGGTTCTTAAGGCTAAAGAGGTTTTCAAAAATTACAAAGAATGCCTATGATCATCTCTCCAACTAAACAACATCAAAACTAGCATTGAAATACTAACTGAACAAGTTCTAAATGATACAAGTAAACACAAGAATTATTCAATAAAAATTCACCACACATGGCATGCAAACTATTCAAGATGGATCAATTTCATTTCCTAAACAAGAACAAAGGGGACCTATTTCATAATCCAAACTATCACCACCTACTGAGTTAAAAGTTACAAAAAAGTCAAAGAGTTGTCACTACAATATTCACTTCCCTGTAACTTGTTTTCACAAAAAGTTCAGAGGGCTATGCTCATTTTAATATTTCATAGTGCAAGACTAACTCTATTAGTACCAAACAGGTCACGGTTTCACATTCCCACTCCAAAGGGTAATAATAAGAAAGGTTACTCAGATTTCACCATAGCCCCAATCAATCCCAAATCACATAGGGTACTTAAACTTCCCCAAATGATAATAACACCCAACAAAGCGACTAATTCCCTTAAAAAAATTATCACTCAATCCATCATCGGGAATGTACACTCAAACACTACTACAAAAGTAAAACTACAAGAAGCTAAGCTCAAAATGAAAATAAGAAAATGACTAATCCACATTACATCAATCTCAAAACAAGCTCCATAAGGGCACACAATATACACAACATCAATCTCAAAACAAGCTCCATAAGGGCACACAATATACACAACATCAATAGCAATCCCAGCTCGACAAAGGCACAATAAAACAAAATCAAGCCCAGCGAGGGACACAATAGAGCATAAGAGAATAATCAAGACCAACAAGGTCATAAATATATCAAAAAGGAACATAATTCAAATCCAAGCCCCACAAGGGCACAATAATCCAAACTAAATAATTCAAGCATAGCAATAACCAAGTCCAACAAAGGGACAACACATGCATCAAGATAAACTATCGCACCACCAACTGAAAACAGTGTAGTGTCCTTACAACATGATGTCAAAACAACATATTAAATAGGTCACCAAAATAGTTTGAGCGGCTCCCTGAAGTATGTCAATCCGAATCAGAGGTGGAGGGAAATCTCAACTGAGCATCATCAACATCATCTGAAGGCTCCATGTGTAAAATGGCCTCAGCTTCTCTATCATTTTGTTCAGGAGCTTACTCTTCTTCTTCTCATGTTCCTTGAAATTTCTCTATCCTTTTTTGATTTTACCTTGCATGTGACTCATTTTCTCCAACTTGTTGTTCATGGCCTTTTAATTGGAGATCGTGGTGAATCAGTGCCTTCGTGTGGGGTAGCCTCAATAGTGTAAAACCTAGATGGGCCAATAGAAAGGCCAGCTATCAGCTGCTGGACATGTTTACTCACACCATGTATCTGACTAGAAAGGTGGTACATGAGATAAGGGTCGGGCAAGACTGGTATGGTCCCATAGAATCATGTGTCCTAGCAAAAACTGTGGAAGAATCAATAAATTGCCCAAATAAAGAGGTCGTGCTATCAATCTTTCTCTTTTTGCTCTTGTCCTTTGGCCCTTGTTTCTTCAATGGATGGACTTGTGTAGTTGTACCTCTCTTAACATTAGTTAGAATCTTTAAGACCCTAGCATCATAACACACTCGAGTTATCAATAATTGTCACACCCCATTTTTAACCCCCAAAAGATTAGTATTAAATTTTCAAGTTCAAAAAGAATTTTTAAGTATTGAAAGTGGATAGAAGGGTGTTTCAAAAAGGATTTGATTAAAACTCAGAGTCGCCACTTGATATTGGTTCGGTGTTCTAAGTCACCTTAAAAATATCCATTTCAAAATAATGACTCTTAAACTAATCGGTGAATAGAGATTTTGATTAAGGAATTCTATTGATCGAGGGGTAGGTGTGAGGCACCCCTTGGTCCCATGGTTTTAGCATGGTCGATTCATTGAATTGTATCGGCAAAATTGACACTATATATAAATAAACTCACACACAGGCAAGCACACACACAAAAGTGTTTAAAAGAATAATGTTCAATCTGATTATAACATCCAAAGGGCAAAAAGTATGGAAATAAACATATGCTACCTAAACTAGCCTAATCTATTATTTACCCGACATCTCAAGTCTTGTCCATGAACAAACTCCAAATACATAGTGCTTTAGGGTATTCCCCGGTGAATAAATATATTTGATCAAAAGCGATAAATAAAAATACGCAAGCACATCAGTCAAAACATAATCCAATATCAAATCCTAAATTTGCCTACCCAACCTCAACCTAAACATCTACTACCGAGTTGACCAAATCCAAATTAATTATGGTGACTAATTATACAACCAATTCTTAACCAACTTTATCAATTCTGAATCCCACCCTTAATTTCAATTTTAATTCAAATTGCCCATTCACATGATTTAAGAAAATTCCAATATAGAATTAAACAATCAAGCACCTATAATCAGAATTATCTCAATCAAACCACAAAAGTCACACCACCAATCATTTAAAGAGATTTGAGGAAATAAAAGATTAAGTGAAGGATTGGACCTTTTGGGTTGAAATTTGAGTCAGACAAATCGATGGAGCCTTACCCGGAACCTTGAAACAAAACTCGGATTTGATGAACCTTAACCTAAAACCTCTTCTTCATAAAACCAGATATTCCCTCTATTTTTCTCTTAAATGTGAACCCCAATCAAATAAAACCACCTAAATTGGAAAAAAACCCATTTATTGCAGTGGGTGTTCACTGCTGCCAGTTGTTATTTCTAGTTGCAGGGAGTGTTCATTAATGGTGAAAAAAATAGAGGAACCAATTTGGGTGTTCATCCCTAAAATTAATGGTTTGCTTGGTGATGGGGAGATGAAGTCCGTCGGAGTTAGATTTTCACTGATGAAACAAAGACAAAGGAGAAGAAAAATGGAGGGACGATAGTGTGATAGAGAAGGTGATCAAAATTGTTAGAGGCAGAGAAGATAGGACAAAAATTGATGGTTGGGTTTAAATGGAGGTTCAATTCATGGTGTTGATTTGTGAATTCTCCATTAATTCATGATTGAGAGCTCCAAATTTCACTGTTTTCTCTGGGGGGTTTTCTGTGTATATGTATGGGTGAATCTTTTTTTGTGCTAGTTGATGGAGTTGTTTAAAATAGATGAATTTTTTTCAAAAAAATGGAATTGTCTTATGGGTATTGTATGGAAAAAATATGGTCACCCCTTTTGTGTTGTTGTTGATGATGTATATGACATTAATGAAGGTTCTCAATATGAAAAAAGAAGGAGAAGAGAAATCCTCAGGGACGGTGTTACTGGAGTGAATTTATTTAGCTCTCACAGTATTAGGAGAGGGAGTATCTTGGGAATGTTGTTGTTGATTTGTGACGAAGAAGATGACCCAAAATTGAAAGTTTTTTCCTTCTTTACTCAACTATTTTATGCGTATGTTTGTGTATTCTCCCCATAGGTGTTTATCGTATTATGTGTATGTATTGAACAGTAAGAGATGCATATATCTTGGGGGTGGGGTCCACGCCATTTAGCGAATATTGAGGGGTCACTTATTGGATGTGTGAGGGTGTAGGAAAGTTCAACTGTGGTGTTAGTAAGCTTTTAGGAAATTGGGCATGGGTCATTTTTCAAATGAGGGAGATGTATGGCAGTATAGGTGGAATTTTTGAGTGGTGGCCAAGAAATAAAAAAAATAAAAAAAACTAACTAATAACACAATTTGTTATGAAGGGAATAAAATGAAATCTTCTATATGACACTAATTTTTTTGCTACTATATTTTCAATATAAGATTAAATAAATTTAACATGATAAAATGGTATGAGGCTTGTGGAGGGTAAAAAATCACGTGTGAACATCTTGTCTCTCTTTGAATTGGAGTACGACGTGTTTACGAACAAAGAGGTAGACAACAAGACAAGTTTTGACCCGACCATTATTCAAAAGGAGAAAAGAAAGATAGAGTTCCTCTGAGCCCTGGTTTTGATCATCATACTTATCCTGGGTTATAAGGGAATCAGGTAACGTATAGTTCAAGGGGGAAAGAAAGGAGAGGGACTATAACAAAATGGAGAATCATGTGAGGTCTTGTCGTTGTTTTGGACCGCGCCTCCTGTCATTACATCAAAATGAAAACTAAAAGAAAAAAATATTAAAATTAAAAGATCCTATCTATGTAGCTGCTCCTCAATCTTAAATAATCTTTATGCCCTTCAAATGATGAGATTTCTGCTTTTTTCATGAGTTGAACTTGACAATTGACCATGTTCTTTAGGCGGGCTCTTTCTACTTCTACCTTTAAAACTGAAAATCGACCCTATTTTCCAGGCGAGCTCTTGAACTTGAAATGAATGTCTTGGCCCTATTCTCCGGGAAGGCTCCTGAACTCTGGAATGAATATTGACCCTATTCTCTAGGCGGGCTCCTGAGTTTGTAATGGAAACTGACCCTATTCTCCAGGCAGGCTCCAGAACATGAAATGAAAATGATCCATGTTGTCCAGGCAGGCTGCTAAATTGAAATAAAAGTCTTCACCCTATTCTCCAAAGGGGTTCCTAAAATCAAAATCAACAGTGAACTAGAATAAAATTTATCACAAATGAGTTATGATAAGGAAAATCTCATTTTTCCAGGAGGATCCTGAGAAGAAAATTAAAGTCCCATTTTCCAAGAGGGTCCTGAGATGAAAAGTAAAGTCTAATTTTATAAGAGGGTCTTGATAATCCCATTTTCCAAGAGGGTGAATATAATCCCATTTTCTATGAGGGTCTTACTAATCCCATTTTCCAGGAGGGTCCGGATAATCCCATTTTCTATGAGGTTCCTGATAGTCTCATTTTCTAGGAGGGTCCTGATAATCTCATTCTTTAAAGGGGTCCTTATAATCCCATTTTCCAGGAGGGTACTGCTAATCCCATTTTCTAGGAGGGCCCTACTAATACCATTTTCTAGAAGGTTCCTAAATAGGGATTAAAGTCCCATTTTCCAAGAGGGTCCTTCTAATCCCATTTTCCAGAAGGGTCCTGGTAATCCCATTTTTCAAAAGGGTCCTGATAATATCATTTGCCAAGAGGGTCCTGCTAATCCTATTTTACAGGAAAAACCTATTTTTAGGAGGGTCATGATAATCCCATTTTCCTATGAGGGTCGTGATAATCCTATTTTCCAAGAGGGTCCTGATATTCTTATTTTCCAAGAGGGTCTTGCTAATCTCATTTTCCAAGAGGGTACAGATAATTTCATTTTTCGGAGGTTCCTAGTTGTAAAGAAAAGTCCTATTTTTCAGAAGGATCCCGCTAAACTAAATCCCATTTTCCAAGAGGGTCCTGAATATAAAATTAAAGTTTTATTTTCTAGGAGGGTCCTAATAAAGATTATGAAAACTTATGGATATGCTTTTTTCCAAGGGTACCATCACTAAATGAATAAAAAAATTCCCCTATTTCAATAAAGAATAATTTTGTGAGTTAAAAGCTTGGTGGTGGTTTGCGACACTTGGATTTCCAGGCATCTGCTCCTGTACTTTTCACGTTTGACTCTGTTTTGGATCTTTGGTATGTGTCCTTGAATTATTTCACCATTGGACCAAACTCAAGCTAGTGAGAGTGACTCTGACCCAAATATCATACCTCTATTTCACTGTATTTCTGAGATAAACTCTATTAATCCTTCATAATATTATGAATTCAGAAATCGATCTGCTAACGAGAATTCACTAGGTGCTTTGTTTCACTTTGCATCATGTTACCTTCATGTACTGGCACTGTGTCTTACTTTGTTCAATTGAAGAAGTTTGGTCACAAATTTTGAATTCCTTTCTCACTTATTTTGACATGGGCTTGACTCAAAGTCCCCCAAAAAATGATGACAGTTTTCTACTTTAATTAAAGACACAAGAAAACAAAATAAGAAATATAGAAAGGAAAGAAAAGGCAATGAATGTCCTTTTTTTTAGAAATAAAGTAAAGAAAAACTTATCTAAGTGTGGTAGCCGGCTCCAATGATTATGACATGCATTTGGATTAAGTAGCCTGATACTTCCATCTTAACTATACATCAATTGTTGTTGAACTCATTGAATCTGAAACAGAGTTTCTTTCATTAAGCATGTTACATCTAGGTCAAAGCCCTCATTCGTCAATATGCCTCTCTCATTTGTAGTTCTCTAACTCACCATTGCCTTATGGTGCCCATGAGGGTTTTCACCGATAAGACTCTCTCACTTTTCATTTCTCTCATATTTCCTTATGCTGATGAAGATAAGTTGTGCCTGAAATGAGAAACATCATACACTCATAGCATGCTTAGCCTTGACATTCTCAAATATTGATCAGATGGTCTTTCTTTGGTTGTAACGTGGCTTTTGGATAAGTTAAAAAGAAAGGATGTCATGAGGCTCCAAAGACCCTTAAAATGAGGTGGGACTTACAACTTTTGGAATCGACTCATTCAACAAAAATAACTCTGGCCATAGTTTCTTTAGGGTAATTTAAATTTTTTATTTGATTGGGAGAAACCCTAGAGTAAGGATGCCTACGTATCTCGTCATAGCAAGAGTCAGGTCAAACATAGTTCAGGAAGCTTGATCTGTTATTTCTTTTTCTTACTCTGACTTTGACTCTTTTTTTCTTTTTCTTCGACTCTTTTTCTCTTTTTAGACTTTTTCTAAATCTATTTTTTTCTTAACACTTTTCTCATTTTGAGAATTCTCTGACTCTATTCTTTTTTTTGAAACTTTTCTCTTTTTTCGTTTTTTTTAGACTCGATTTTGATTCCAAAAAAAGGGTACAAAAGAAAATAGAAAAAGAGAACTAAAGCTCAAAAGAGGTAATCAAAGGATGACATAAAACTTGGATAGCAGAATGATATGTCATTGTCATGTCAATCCTTAAAAATGCAAGTACATAACATGCAATATGATGGTGGAAAATGAAGATCATTCACAACATATTCTCACAACACAAACCTTAACTGAGTATGTGTGTCACTTCTTTTTTTGAACTTCTCAAACATACAACTCCACTTTTGTTGTACATCCTATTATTGGATGACTCATGCTTTCTTGGAGCTAATTCTTCTTCTGCTTCTCTTGAAAGAGGAGATTGTCCATCCTCTAATTGCTCTAATTCAAAATGCTTGAGATGCAACTCTTATTTATGACCAAGTTATTTTTGCGATTCTCAAAGTGATTTCCTCAATCCGTTCAAGTAAGGCTTCCAATCATCACCACATGTCTCAAAACTATATTTGTTTCCTCATATGCTACTTTTTCCAATTGTAACTTCTTGGTTCAATGTTTCATGATTAAATTAGGTTTTAAGATCTGGCTGAAAATTCTACATGCATGTCATATCACTAAAATCAGCAGAGAAAGAATTGTGTAAAGAAAGGAAAAAAGGAAAACATTTTGTTGAAATAAAAGATATAAGGGTTTGAGTAGAACCAATAAGAAAATAAGACAAGATAGATCCCGAACTACAACCTTGAAATAATTCAGATAACAGAAAGGAAAACAAAATAGACTGCCAAAACTCCCTCCACATAGCGGAGAGGGGTGACTTCCTAATTGCCGAACTTGACAACTTAGCCACTGGTTTGCGCATCAGCATGTCTAGAGCTTTCACCACTATCAAATACATTTCCCTTAGAAACAAAGTTTTGGGTTTCAATGACTAACTCAACACTTCCCACGAATTGGTCATTATCATGTGTTGGAGAAAGATTCTATGTGACGCTTGTACTGTCAATGTCCTACACCACAATCAATTTTTCTTGAATCATCCTTTCTATTTCTCTTTTCAAAGTACAGTGGCCCTGAACATCAGAATAATATGTACATCATACATTTGGATCAAGCTTCTTGAATGTGGGTCAGGAGTATGCCCGTGGAGAGGAGTGATTAAGCCCCACTATCTCAATTTTTTAAACAAACTACTATATGATTTCCCAATTAGTGTGAAATTATCCCTTGGCTTCTGCCTCCTTTCATATTCTGAATTGGATAAAAAATTAGGTCTCGAAGGACTTTGGTATGTTTGTGAAGTTAGAGGATGATTTTGAGGGTTTGGGGCGTGCCATTGTGGATAAGAATATGGATGGGCATATGGTTTTGCCCCGTACAGGGGATACTAAGGAGGAGGAATGGGATATTTTGAATTTTGAGAAAGGGAACCTTGTTGCATGGAGTATATAAATCTTTTATACAAGCTCGCGGTTGAGGCTGGCGATATTAATGAGGTGGGCCTCTGAAATTTCATTATGGCCTAGGTATAACAGTAGCTATATCTTCTTTCTTCTTCTTCTCTCCAAAATTTCCTGATCCATTTTGAATTGCTTGGGTAGTTCTTTCAATGCAGTAAAACTCATAATGTGATCGGTCTTAATCCCATCCTCTATTATCTCTCCCATTTTGAGGACCTCAATAAATGGCTTGCCTATTGCAGGCAGCAGGTGCTGAAAATATGTTTTATCTTGTGCTTTAATAAACACCTCTACCATCTTGCTTTCTTTCATCGGTGGTTTCACCCTAGCAGCTTGTTCACACCACCTAATGTCATACTACCTAAAACTTTGGAAACTCTTCTTTTTTATGTTGGTCAAGGACTTCCCATCAATGTTGTATTGAAATTTTTGCACAAATTCATTAGCCATATCATCCCAACTATTCCACTTAACAATGTCATGATCAACAAACCATTAAGAACCTAAACTTGCTAGACTTTTCCCGAAGCAATTCTTCTTTTACTCAAACTCCCCTCAATTGATTACAATAATGTCTCAAGTGTACCACAGGATTTTGGTGCCCATCATACTTCTTAAACTTCAACATCTTAAAGCCAGGATGGAGGTTAACACTTTGAAACATACATAAGTCATTATATGAAACATTTTTGTAACCCCCAGGTCCCTGCAAGTTTTTCATAGCCAGTTCCAAATTCTTCACCCTTCTAACCATTTCTTCATGTTCTTCTGTCATGATAGGCTTCTCAACATTAAAAGAAAATCCAGGCGTTTGAGTGTAGCTATAAGGATCAGTTAACTTGAACGTGGCTTTCGAAGTATGCCATTAGTCATCATAAATATTAAACATAGGCTCACTAGCAGATTTAGGGAGCACAACTGTTGGACAAATAGCAAAAGTATGAGCTTCTATTAGGGGTGGAGCCATAAAAGCAGGGATAGTAGGTGGAGCAAGTTATGTGGTAGTTTTGTGTTGAGGAGCTAGGAAATGGATATTGGAAGTGTTGGGCTAGTGTTGCCTCGGAGTGAACCCTGGTGCATGTTGTGGCATGTCAAGAGAGTTGGGAAATTATACACTTGTGAAACTGGTGGTAAGCTAGAAGGATTTTTAGGATTATCAATGGGAAATTGAGTAGGAGGCAACCCACTAGCCAAAGCCCGATGCATTTTTGCCATTTGTTGCTTTAGTTTCAAAATCTTTTCAGTAGGTTCTGAACCCTCATTCCCCTGACTCTTCGTTTGATCAATCATGGCAACCTCGGTATCCTTGTTGGACATAACTAACTTTACTTTTGATCTAGTGAAGTGAGGATGACTAGCCATAATGCTACAAACCAACCACCTTAAACTAACTGAATAATAGAGATAACAAATGTATTAGAGTTCAACATTTTTCAAAACACTGTTTTTTTAAGAAAGATCACCCAACTCTTTTTTGTACGTAGTTCATGAAGTTTCAGTATAAGATCAACAATCACACACTATTTTTTTCCTTTTTTTTAAAATTTAGAGGAAAAGAAACTACAAGGACACAAAAGAAAGAATTCTTTTTTTTCAAAAGAAATTTACCAAAATCTTTTTGGAATTTTTAACTTTGAATTTCATATGAAAATGAAACCTAAAATTACTAAAGAAAAATCTATTTGTATTTTTCATTTGAAGAAGACCGTGAAACCACTAATCTGAAAGAAGAGTAAAGAAAATCCTTTTTTTTTGGATTTTTTAAAATAAGATCACCGAACCTAAGAAGGGCTGGTACGTATCTCACCTCCGAGAGAGGAGAATCAGGTGTTCCTAGTTTTTCCAGATTGGACAGTTAATAAATCCATGAAAGACTAGACTTTAACTAGACAAACATGACTCTTTTGTAATAGGATAATAAAAACAACAATAAGGCAAAAAGGAATTAAAATATTTTTGGAATTTTCTATTTTTGAAAAGCATAAGGACACTAAAACAAACAAGGAAATCTTCTTTTTTCTCTATGTGAAATATACAAAAGATCCTACTGAATTAGAAAAAATCTCTTTTAGATTATCTAGTATAAATTTGTGCTAATGAAAATAATGAAAAACTCTTTTTGACTTTTAGGAAATGAGTGAAAAAGATTTATTTTTTTTGAGTTTTTGATTCATGACAACAAAATCCATGAAAAACTCCCACAAAAATAAGAAAATCTTTTTGAATGGTTTTTTATTGGTTGTCACCCTATCCTGTCCCTCATTTTTAAAACACCCACTTCAAATCAGTCTATCAAATAACCCTTTTACCCTTAAAGATGCAACAAGTGGTACATAGGGATACTTTAGGATGAGTCTCCTACAAAGTATAAATAGTGTCCCTTTAGGTTTTAAGATGAGGCAGATGAGCATGCCCTAAAGGCTGACCTACATTGTACTTTAACTAACAAGGCTGTTCGGGAAACATACGATCAATGGTAGTTGTGATTGCTTTTCACACACAACATATGTCTGATGGATTCTCCTCCTAAAATAAGGATGACTCAATGAAATTTCATGTATGTGATACACACTAAGAGACTTGTTTTAAAAGAAATGATACCTAGTATGCATATGATGACAGATATGAAATCGTAACAAATAATAGAAAGACAGTAAATAGATAACACAAAGGCAACCAACAATAAGGAAAATTGATAAAACAAACAAGAAATCTATTCAACTATAGTGTCAACTAAGTCGATATAAACTAACATACGAAGCTCAAACTCTACAATCCCCAGTAGAGTCGCCAGAACTGTCATATCGTGTAATGACCCTCTAGGTTATTTCCTATATTTTTTTGCTTTTACTATATTTATAGCTTCCCTATAATTTCCCCAAGTCATTTATGACTTGCTGGAATTGACAGTTTGGTTACCTGGTAGTTCGTTTAGTTTTTAGAGTCATTTCCCTGTTTTGGAGCTTTTGAAGTTAAGGAATGAGTCTCAGGCCAAAGCCTCAGGTAAATGGCATTGGATGCAATTTCTTACAGTCTCATCAGCTTTAGAACGTTGATTTTAGTCTAGGGGAACCCTTGGTTTGGGTTCTGAGGCTTTCGAATCTATTTTGGGCTATTGGGTGGAATTTGGTTTAAACGGCTCCTTGGGGTGTGGGACCCACTTTTTATTGAAATGACCCTGGTTAGAAATTCTTATGGAGTTGTTAAGTCCAAAATGTTTAATTTGGTAGGGTATTATAGTTCATTTGCGAGTACGGAATTCTGAACCAATCTCGAGCACCCGGTCAGAGTCCATTGGGACTTGTTGAACTTGGTTGGTGCCAAGTTATCTTGTGCAGTCAGTTTAGCAGCCAAAGTACCACTTTAGTAGCTAGGAACTGCTTTAGCAGTAGCTTCTTAAGTGTTTCTGGACTACTTTAGCAGAGCCTGGCCGTTTTAGCGGTGACCGATTTAGCGGTCATTTAGCCGCTAAAGCGGCCATCGCTGGCATTTTATATACACAAGTCCACTTCCTTTTTTAGCTTATACCAAGTGTAAAATCCTTCAATTTAGACCACTCTAAGCTCCAAAAATATGAGGGGATCATATTCTGGTGTGGGGATTCACGTGGGGGCATGTTGGTGGCTCTTGATCATTGTAATATCCATAAGTTTAGCGTAATTTCTAGCTTATTTCCCCAGGTTTGTTTCTTTTATTCTCAATTTATGTTGGGACTTGTTTTTGGACTGTTGAGCTCAAATTTAGCTAAATTTTATGTGGCAATTGGTCTTTGAGTTGTGTGGGTTGCTGTGACGATTTTAATTTCATGATTCCTCAAGCAGGCCCTGCATTAGATTTTTAGTTTGATTTCTGACCCAGAGCATTTATATGCAATATGGGTATTGATTTTCTCATCTTGATACATAGATCAATATTTTGATAGTGTGGCAGATCTCAGAAGCCTATCAGAAGGGGAAAGCTTTGGTGTAGAGGATTCAGTGTGAGTTCGGTGGCGTCCAAGTAGGATAGGTTAACTCTTATTTTATATTGAGCTTGATAATGGTGTTAGTATACTATTGTACTAGTTTTGGGCAGATATTTTTAGCCCGATTTTCTTTTTAGCATTTTTACGCCTTATTTGGCCAGTAGGTCCCTTTTCTGGTAGATTTTGGGCCCATTCTTCTTTAGCATAGTGTACTATCATCCTTCAGGACTAGCATTATTTCTATTAGTAAATTAATATGGTAATGGGATGCCTTAGACTAGACTTGAGTAGGTTCTGACCTAGGTTGTGTTATCGAGACCCTGTAGTAGGCTCCACTACCCCTTTTATGATAGTATATTGGGTATGAATTTTCTTAAGGATTAATTAGACTCATGGCTGCTACTTTAGGCAATTACATAGCCATGGGATTTACTTAGACTGGAGTACTGGCCTATTTTAGCTTATTTTGCCTTGGTAGAGTAGTAATTGACCCTGGACCGCACCTCCTTGACCTAGCAAATAGGACCCACCATGACTTAGTAGACTTAACCGCCCGATATTGGTTTATATTACCTTAGGGAGGGAGTATGTATAGGCCTAAAACCCTTGGATTTCTTCCCGCTATATAGTTATGCTTATATTTATATATACACATTTCAGTTCTGGTTCAAGTTCGGCATGTGCTCCATTGATACTATTATGAATTCTAGTTCGATACTAGCATCAATTTATAATTATGGCTTACTGTATATGAGTTTTGGTATGAGTTTACAATTGAGGTTGGCTTCTAATGGAACACTTATTTCTAGTTACAGTATGGTTACTATGAGTTCCGATTCGAGTTCGACATCTGTCTATGATTACAATTGGGATGCTCTGACATTAATTATGGTTGTTACTTGGATTTATGGAAGTTGTATTGGGTTATGTTGTACATACATCATTCAGCATCTCATTATTATCCATTATTTTTGGTTCGAGCCCGGTGTCTGGCCTCTTGCTACTATCCATTGGTTCTGGTTCAAGCCCGGTACATACACAGATTTTTCATCATGGATTTGGAATTGGAAGGTTACTTGAGATTGGTTCATTTAGAGGATATTTATGTTTCTTAGTTTGCACCCGTCGCATTATGGGGGCTCGGTATGGTTAATTATCTTTTTGTGTGTGCCTTCTGGGATTATGGGGGCCCAGTAAGGTTGTGGTTAGTTCATTGTTCTAATTTTTGAGTTATTTATTTCCTTTATCGCACATTCTTAGTACAGTAGATTTTTGCATTCTACCCCAATTTTGCTATTTACTTAGCCTACACCCTTGAGCTTTATTTATGCTTTTACTATATTTGATCTTAGTCGGCTCATATTGCACCTACTGAGTACCCGTTGCTTTGGTACTCATACTACACTTCTTTATTTTTCCCCTGATGCAGATTCAAGTATGAGCCACTGATGTTGACGTTATTCTCAGTCCCTGCTACAGGTCCGGAGATGGGGTGAGCTTTCTAGAGTTCAGAGCTAATCCCCCTCCATCTATTTTAGTTACAGTCTTTTGTATTTCTGAGACTACTGTGTTTATATGCATATTTTGGATACTGTGTAGTACTTATTTTTTTTCATAGTGGCTCTCATATCTGTAACACCCCATACCTTCCTAACCCTACTTGACAACGTTGAACAATGTTTACTTAGGTGTCGAGCGCCACAAGTATGTATTTGGTAATGTTATTGATGAGATGATTGAATTTGGCCCTCGTACATGTGATTAAACCTTCGTAGGAGGTATTTTGTGACTTCGTGGAACATTTGTGTAATACCCCCTACACATTACAACCTCATTTGGTGACTTGGAGTCATGTTTACTTGATGATTAAGATCACTAAGTAAGTATTTTGATAAGGTATTGGATGATATGCTAGTATTTGCAAAAGAGGAAAAAAATTCAGCAAGGCATGAAAACTTTCACCACTGCCCTGTTCCAGGTTGTGTGGAGCAAGCCCCTGATTCAAAGGACAAAGATTTCTTGCGCCACTACCTTGCTTTGCAGCAGTGGCGCAAGGCATAAAAAATGTGCCCTTCCGGGCTCGTTTCGCAACGCAATTCTACGTCGATTCCTATATGGTTTCTTTTGGTTCCTTGGAGTTCTTTGACTGTTGTTAAAGCTTCCAATAACTCAATACACTACTACATACTTCTACATTATCAAACCATGAAACACAAGTAGTTATCAAAAATGTTCAAGGAAGCCATGGGCAACTAGAATTTCTATTTTTGCGATTGACACGACGAATGAGAATCTCGTAAGAGAATATTGTCGTGACATTATGGAATTATTTAAACATGAGATATGTGGTGAATTATGCATGGAATTTGGTGGGCTAAGTTGAGATATGTTATTGGGCCTAATTTAAAGCCCAAAATGAGCCAAAATAAGAGGCCCAAAAGGGTCAAATGACCCATTCTTGTGTTGACAAGTAAACACAACATTTATGACTAAATTGGATGGATAGAGATGAGAATGAGGGCCTATATAAAGACACCACAAATCATATTTTTATTTCTTAAAACACACATGCCTTTTTGGAGATATTTCCAACATATTTCTCTCAAACTCGCAAACCCTAAGTCCTCTTCTTGGGAAAGATCATCATCCTACAAGTATTGGTAAGTGTTTATTCTTGTGATTTAATATATTATGTACATGAGAGGTTATGTATATCATGGTGTTTATGTTGGCAAGGTGTTGAATAGTGAACTTTTGCTTTTGCTCAAGATGGGCCATTTTTGTGAATTGAACTTGAAAAGTGACTTGTGGTTTTGGTGAAAATGCATGGTATGGGTGAAATATCAACATGTATGGTGTGATTATGTTCCTAAACTTGTTTTTTTCACATAAGTGTAAATTATGGGATTTTGGCCGATTTGTTGTTGTGAGGTGTATTGAAGTAATTTTATGGAATAATTGTGATGTTGTGGTGATGAAGAGTGGAAAGTATGAACTTGGTGTGACATGCTAGTGGTTTGTGATATTTTGGTCAATGTTGAGAATATTGTGGGATTATTGGTATGATAATTTCACCAATGGTATTGTCAAGGGGGAAATGGCATTTTTTTAGGCAAACGTGAAACTAATTGTCGTTATATGCAATTGCAATGTAGTTGGTGGTTAATGTAAACTCCGTTATGTATTTGTGTTGTAGAGTGACACATAAAGGAGGAGTGGAACTATTGTATGCACACCTAAGATTGTATATTCGTATTGAGAATACAAGGTATGTATGGTTACTCTGTCCGTATCTTTCTGCAGCAAATAGTAATCACATTGACATTACACTTGTCCTATTGCAAAATGTCCCAAGGTATCCTATACCCGGTTATCAATTGTCATTCGCACATGTTTCCTACTCATTGATCAATGGGGAATCACATGTCTTATATTCATTGACTAATGTTCCAAAAGTCCAATAAGATTGTGTTCCAAAGTTCCAAAAGTGGGTATACTCATGTGTCTCGTTCATTGGTTATTGTTTAATGGTTCCAATGGTGTTATGTTTCCAATAAGGCTATGTTTCCAATAATGTCTATTCATATGTCTCTTACTCATTGATTATTGATCCAAAGATTCATATAAAGTTATGCCTATCATAGTATCAATCTCTCAAAAGTAATGAAAGAAGTAATGTACAAGTGAATGTACCAATCTCTCACAAGTAAAGATATCAATCTCAAAGTAAAGAACAAAGTAATGCATATGTGGTTAATGATCAAGTATGGGTGGCAGCTTTGGGGGCGAAATGCCTAGCTCAAGCCGATCCCGAGATTTTTGGATCAGGGGGCAGTCCTAGAGGCATAAGCCTAGCTCGGACAGAACCTGACAAGGGGCAGCTCTGGAGGTAAGAAACTAGCTCGAGCCGAACCTGCTATATTGATTTATGGGTAGCAGCTCTAGAGGCATAAGCCTAGCTCGAGTCGAACCCAGGGTGGCAGCTCTAGAGGCATAAGCCTAGCTAGAGCCGATCCCAACATAACGTTATGTTATGTAAAGACCCACTGATTAGTTGGGGGTCGGGTATTCAATGGAAATGGTTAATGGCAAATAAATGCAAAGGCAAAGAATGAAATGAACGCAATGAATGAAATGAACGCAATGAACATAATGAACGCAATGAATGCAATGTACGCAATATGCATGTTTCTAAATGCTTATAAAGCAATGATTTATTTACATTGACTACTCACTTGTGTTTAACTTCAATGAAGTCTTTATGTTATATATAGCTGCTATGGCCTTACATACTCAGTACATTCTTCGTACTGACCCCTCTTGGGGAATTTACCTTACTTGCTGCAGGCGCAGGTACGAGTAGGCCTCCACAGTAGGTTGCCAGTTGTTGCAGATCGTTGGTGAGCTCCAGTTAGTTCGGGGCTTCTCCGAGTCACAGTTGTTCATATGTTTTTGTATTTTACATAGTGTATAAAGCGGGGACTTGTCCCGACTTTTAGTTCGTTTTGGTCAATGCATCTGTTAGAGGCTTTTGTAGGCGTACGTGGTTGTATGAATGTAAGAGGGTACATGTCGTTTTTGACTTGATGGCCTCAACGGCCAAGTTTTGCATATGGGTATATATATCATGTTCCATGAATTCCGTTGTTGGTATCTAAAGCTCGTACGTGATCATGGGGTTCTTATGACATGCATATGATTGAATAGAAGAAAAGCTTGGTTCTCTCGGGCCTTGTCGGCTACGAGTGCCAATTACGCCTCGTTGAGATTTGGGTCATGACAAAAGTGGAATCAGAGCGGGTCGTTCTACAGGTGTCTACAAAGTCGTGTCTGAGTAGAGTCTTACTTATCGATGTGTTGCGCGCCATATGTATAAGAAGGAGGCTACAATACATTTAGGAGTTATTTCTTTTCTTCACTTCTAGATCGTGCAATAGAGCCAAGGTTGTAAGTGGAATCATATGTGCTCAACGATAGTGGTTTTCCTTTGCAGAGAAGTTGTAGGTGAAATCATAACTGACCATGGGGATTGTTTTCTTATGTTGATTAGAAATGCCAATGGAAAGAGAAGGTTAGGGAAATGGAAGGGAGATAGATAGAATTGCCGGAGAAGGAACCAGTGGACAACCACCTGAGCAAGTTGATTAAGGTGGGGCTGGAAATGAGTTGGTATCACGGGCTTCTCCTACTCTTTCAATTCCAGCGGAATTGTCCAATAATGCTATTGTGAAAGATTTAATGAGTGCAGCGCACATACTGACCCATGTAGTTGATGCACAAACTCAAAGATGAGTGTTGGAGCAACAGATGGTGGAACGAAGGCAAAAGAGAAGGACACAAGACTTTGACGAAGGGTCGTCAAAAAGCGCTAGACCCGACGGGCAGTTCATGGCCTCCCAAGGAGAATTTGAGCCTCGGATGTGGCACGAACCACCAAGGCCATTATTTTCTCTGCTTACAGCAAATGTTCCCCCTCTATTCCAAGGGTTTAGAAACAACCAGTTTGGGCAAAGAAGTGAGATTCAGGGTCCACGGACAGTGGGGTATCGAGGGCAAGAAAGTAGGAGTCAATCAAGGTTTGTTCGTCAGCTGTACGAGTGCTGCGGGAAGTTTCATGCAGGTGAATGCTGGTTTAGAACAAATGTTTGCTACTGGTGTGGTATGCTGGGACGTGTGAGGAAAAGGTGTCCACAGAGGGGCATGAGTGGTATGACACGACTTATGGTGCCAACTATCGCATCGCCATTATCGATGCCTCCTCTCGGTGGAGGTACACAGCCTACGGGGCACGGCATAGGTTCTAGAGGGGCAGCTAGTTCCAGTGGAACCCAAGACCATACCTATGCCTCAGTGGATCAACGGAATTTGGAGTCTTTTCCTGATGCATATACAGGTACATTATTCGTATTTGGACATAAGGTAATTGCATTGATTGATCCAGGTTTCATATTATAGTATATCCCTCCATTACTTATTGCAAATGTTTGTCTCATAGGACACCAGAAATATTAGTTAATCTATTGGAGAAATCAGTACGTAGAGGAAATCACAGAAATAATGAAATCAAGAGTATTCGTATTTGCTGAACATGATAGAAAAGTTCAAAATACGGCACTAGAGTAATAACAAGTGAGTTTTTATAAGGTTACGTGTGCATATGATAACATAAAGGATTAATGATTCCCTTCGACTTAAATTTGTTCCAAAGAGATAGTATGATTAACATTCGAGGACGAATGTTCCTAAGGGGGGAAGAATGTAACACCCCATACCTTCCTAACCCTACTTGACAATGTTGAAAAATGTTAACTTAGGTGTCGAGCGCCACAAGTATGTATTTGGTAATGTTATTGATGAAATAATTGAATTTGGCCCTCGTACATGTGATTAAACCTTCGTAGGAGGTGTTTTGTGACTTCGTGGAACATTTTTGTAATACCACGTACACATTCCAACCTCATTTGGTGACTTGGATTCATGTTTACTTGATGATTAAGATCACTAAGTAAGTATTTTGTAGTGTTTTGATAAGGTATTGGATGATATGCTAGTATTTGCAAAAGAGGAAAAAAATTCAGCAAGGCATGAAAACTTGCGCTACTTACCTGTTTCAGGGGGTGTGGCTCAAGCCCCTAATTCATAGGACAAGGATTTCTTGCGCCACTGCCTTGCTTTGCAACAGTGGCGCAAGGCACAAAAAATGTGCCCTTCCGGGCTCGTTTCGCAACGCAATTCTACGTCGATTCCTATATAGTTTCTTTTGGTTCCTTGGAGTTCTTTGACTGTTGTTAAAGCTTCAAATAACTCAATACACTCCTACATACTTCTACATGATCAAACCATGAAACACAAGTAGTTATCAAAAATGTTCAAGTAAGCCATGGGCGACTAGAATTTCTATTTTTGCGATTGAGACGACGAATGAGAATCTCGTAAGAGAATATTGTTGTGACATTATGGAATTATTTAAACATGATATATGTGGTGAATTATACATGGAATTTGGTTGGCTAAGTTGAGATATGTTATTGGGCCCAATTTAAAGCTCAAAATGAGCCAAAATAAGAGGCCCAAAAGGGTCAAATGACCCATTCTAGTGTTGACAAGTAAACACAACATTTATGACTAATTGGATGGATAGAGATGAGCATGAGGGCCTATATAAGGACACCACAAATCAGATTTTTATTTCTTAAAACACACATGCCTTTTTGGAGATATTTCCAACATATTTCTCTCAAACTCGCAAACCCTAAGTCCTCTTCTTGGGCAAGATAATCATCCTACAAGTATTGGTAAGTGTTTATTCTTGTGATTTAATATATTATGTACATGAGAGGTTATGTATATCATGGTGTTTATGTTGTCAAGGTGTTGAATAGTGAACTTTTGCTTTTGCTCAAGATGTGCCATTTTTGTGAATTGAACTTGAAAAGTGTGGTTTTGGTGAAAATGCATGGTATGGGTGAAATATCAACATGTATGGTGTGATTATGTTCCTAAACTTGTTATTTTCACATAAGTGTAAATTATGGGATTTTGGCCGATTTGTTGTTGTGAGGTGTATTGAAGTAATTTTATGGAATAATTGCGATGTTGTGGTTATGAAGAGTGGAAAGTATGAACTTGGTGTGACATGCTAATGGTTTGTGATATTTTGGTCAATGTTGAGAATATTATGGGATTATTGGTATGATAATTTCACCAATGGTATTGTCAAGGGGGAATGACATTTTTTTTAGGCAAACATGAAACTCATTTTCGTTATATGCAATTGCAATGTAGTTGGTGGTTAATGTAAACTCTGTTATGTATTTGTGTTGTAGAGTGACACATAAAGAAGGAGCGAAACTATTGTATGCACACCTAAGATTGTATATTCGTATTGAAAATACAAGGTATGTAAGGTTACTCTGTCCGTATCTTTCTGCAGCAAATAGTAATCACATTGACATTACACTTGTCCTATTGCAAAATGTCCCAAGGTATCCTATACCCGGTTATCAATTGTCATTCGTACATGTTTCCTACTCATTGATCAATGGGGAATCACATGTCTTATATTCATTGACTAATGTTCCAAAAGTCCAATAAGATTGTGTTCCAAAGTTCCAAAAGTGGGTATACTCATGTGTCTCGTTCATTGGTTATTGTTTAATGGTTCCAATGGTGTTATGTTTCCAATAAGGCTATGTTTCCAACAATGTCTATTCATATGTCTCTTACTCATTGATTATTGATGCAAAGTTTCATATAAAGTTATGCCTATCATAGTATCAATCTCTCAAAAGTAATGAAAGAAGTAATGGACAAGTGAATGTACCAATCTCTCACAAGTAAATATATCAATCTCAAAGTAAAGAACAAAGTAATGCATATGTGGTTAATGATAAAGTATGGGTGGCAGCTTTGGGGGCGAAATGCCTAGCTCAAGCCGATCCCGAGATTTTTGGATCAGGGGGCAGTCCTAGAGGCATAAGCCTAGCTCGGACAGAACCTGACAGGAGGAAGCTCTGGAGGTAAGAACCTAGCTCGAGCCGAACCTGCTATATTGATTTATGGGTGGCAGCTCTAGAGGCATAAGCCTAGCTCGAGTCAAACCCAGGGTTGCAGCTCTAGAGACATAAGCCTAGCTCGAGCCGATCCCAACATAACGTTATGTTATGTAAAGACCCACTGATCAGTTGGGGCCCGGGTATTCAATGGCAATGGTTAATGGCAAATAAATGCAAAGGCATAGAACGAAATGAACGAAATGAAAGCAATGAATGCAATGTACGCAATATACATGTTTCTAAATGCTTATAAAGCAATGGTTTATTTACATTGACTACTCACTTGTGTTTAACTCCAATGAAGTCTTTATGTTATATACAGTTGCTATGGCCTTACATACTCAGTACATTCTTCGTACTAACCCCTCTTAGGGAATTTACCTTACTTGCTGCAGGCGCAGGTACGAGTAGGCCTCCACAGTAGGTTGCCAGTTGTTGCAGATCGTTGGTGAGCTCCAGTTAGTTCGGGGCTTCTCCGAGTCACAGTTGTTCATATGTTTTTGTATTTTACATAGTGTATAAAGCGGGGACTTGTCCCGACTTTTAGTTCGTTTTGGTCAATGCATCTGTTAGAGGCTTTTGTAGACGTACGTGGTTGTATGAATGTAAGAGGGTACATGTCGTTTTTGACTTGATGGCCTCAACGGCCAAGTTTCGCATATGGGTATATATATATCATGTTCCATGAATTCCTTTGTTGGTATCTAAAGCTCGTACGTGATCATGGGGTTCTTATAACATGCATACGATTGAATAGATGAAAAGCTTGGTTCTCTTGGGCCTTGTTGGCTACGAGTGCCAATCACGCCTTGTTGGGATTCGGGTCGTGACAGTATCGACTTTACCAGGTCTTGGAAGGGATTTATTTTGTATATTTTGTCCTCTTCCCTCTCTTGAATAGTATGTCATGTGTGTATATCTTCCCTTTTCCACCTATTTTGTTGTTATTATTGATTTAATCCTGGTTTTCATCTATTTTTCGCCCGTTGGCCCATTACTTGTCGTTCCAGGCTATTGCTTGGCTTCTTACTGATGGGTTAAAATAGGTGCCATCATGACCTGAGAAATTGGGTCGCGACACACCAATTTTTAACCCCCAAAAAGATTAGTATTCAATTTTCAAGTTTAAAAAGGGTTTTCAAGTATTGAAAGTGACTAAAAACGTGTTTAAAAAAGAATTTGATTAAAACTCAGAATTGTCAATTGACATCGGTTTGGTGTGCCATGTGACCTTAAAAATATCCTTTTTAAAACAATTGACTCTCAAAATGATAGGAGAACGGAGATTCCGATTAAGGAATTATGTTGATTGAGGGGAAGGTGAGAGGCACCCCTCGTCCTGTGGTTTTAGCAAAATTGGTTCATTGAATCGTATCGGCTAAATTGACACTATAAATGAATAAACTCACAGACAGGAAAGCACACACACATAAGTGTTTAAAGGAATAATATCCAATCTGATTATACATCTCAAAAGGAAAGAAAGTATTGAAATAAACCTATGCTACCTAATTTAGCCTAATCTATGCTTTACCTAATATCCTGGGTCTTGTCCATGAATGACCTCTACATACATAGTTCATCGGGGCATTCCCCAGTGAATAAATACATTTGATCAAAAGCAATAAATAAAAACACGCAAACACATCAGTCAAAACATAATCCAATATCAAATCCTAAATTTGCCTACCCAAGCTCAACCTAAACATGCTACTACCGAGTTCAACAAACCCAAATTAATTATGATGATGGATTAAACAACTGATTCAAAACCAACTTTTTCAATTCCGAATACCACCCTCAATTTTAATTTCAATTCTAATTTCCCATTCATATGATTTAATAAATTCCAATAAAGAATTGAACAATCAAGCACCGATAATAAGAAATCTTGCAATCAAACCACGAAAATCACACCACAAATCATTTAAAGAGATTCAAGGAAATAAAAGAACAAGTGAAGAATTGGACCTTTTGTGTTTAAATTTCAATTAGACAAATCGACGGAGCCTCGCCAGGAACCTTAAGAAAAAAAACCAAATCTGATGAACCACGACCTCAAACCTTTACTTCGCTAAACCCGATACTTCCTTTGTTTTCCTCTTAAACGTGAACCACCAATCAAATAAACCAAACTAAATTGGAAAAAACTTATTTGTTGTAGTGGGTGTTTGTTGTTGCTTGTTGTTGTTTACTGGTTGGAGGGAGTGTTCATCAATGGTGAAGAAAAATAAAGGAACCAATTTGGGTATTCATACCGGAATTAATGGTATGCTCGGTGATGAGGAGATGAAGTCCATCGAAGTTGGGTTTTTATCAGTGAAATAGAAACGAAGAAGAAAAAAGAAGGAGAGGCGATAGTGTGATGGAGAAGATGATCAAAAATGGTTGGAGGTGGAGAAACTAAGATGGAAATCGATGGTGGGGTTTAAATGGAGGTTCAATTTGTGGTGTTGATTTGTGAATTCTCCATTAATTCATGATCAGGAGCTCTAAATTTCTTTATTTTTCTCCCCTTTTTTCCTCTGTTCTTTTCTATGTGTATAAGTGTGAGTGTTTTTTTTGTTCTGCTTGTTGATGGAGTTCTTAAAAATAAATGAATTTTTGTGGATAAAATGGAATTCTCTTCTGGTTGTTATGTAAAAAAATGGTCCCCCTTTTGTGTTGTTGATTGTAACGACCCTTTTTGTCACGATAAAGTCTAGCGTGCTAAAATTTAGGGTAAGGTTTTCCTCAGATAAAGAGTTACAAATTCAGGGTAGGCTAGTCTTGGACAAAATCCAAGCATGGTATGTTCTAGGGTAATCCATGAAGGGATTAGTGGATGATTTTGTGGTTTGAAGTTATATTATGATAGTTATGACGTTAAGAAATCTATAGAAACTTTTAGAGGTGAATTCAGATTAGCAGAACTCTTGATATCAGATTTGACGTAAGGGGGATAGTTTAAGATGTCAACATCCATAAGTGTGTTGTAAAATAGGAAAGTTTTGGGGGTTGACGAACTTTCAACCTTCGCCTAGGCCACTATAACGAGAGGTAGGCTGCTACAACTGGCCTACTATAGCAGGAATATTCCCAGTATACTAGGATTTAGAGTTGCTCAATCCTGCCATACAAGGCGAATCCCACTATAGCAATTAATTCTTTGGGTTTGGGGCAGGATTGGACTTGACCTAGATGAATTTTCTGGTAAAATTAGGTGAATTGGGTGGGAAATCTTTGGGTTTGGTCAAGGGTTGTTAAATTATGTTACATGCTTAGAATTCATCATTATAATCATGAAATTGGTAGAATTAAGATGGAATGATGGTAGAAAACCCTAGAATTAGAGGAGGGGGATGATCATGAATTTGACCTTTAGGTTAAGGGATTAGGTTGTAATCCTTGAATGTGTTAGGTCATTGACTGAATTGTGATTACATTATTGTTTTTAGACCATAACCATGTCGAGGTTGCAAGAAAAGGCAAGGCTCAAGTTCGTTGAGTGGTGCAACGCTTAGATTGAGGTAGGTGATGGTTAAATGTAGTTGAAAACCCAACTTGGTTTATGTGTGCATGTTAACTGTTTCTTTGTATACTTGTTACACTGCATGTTTAAGGAGAATAAATTTTTGAATGATACCCTAAGTGTTAATCATATATAATGAGGTTATATTAAAGGCTTGTTGATTGTATAATTGTTTTATTCTCATTATGGTTATGATTGTTGCGATATCTATTATTATTATAGGATGGGCTGGTAAAGGACATCTTTACAGGATTTACTTATTATTATGAGATGAGATGGTAAAGTATATCTTCATGGGATTTACTTATTATTGTTAGATAAGCCAGTAAATGACCTCATCATAGGATTAGTTGATATAGGATTGACAAACCTTAAATTTCTAGGATTTTTAGTACATGGACAAGGGCTCATCCCCTATAGGTCATGGCTATTGGAGACCATAATATCCTTAGCGTGTGTGTACAAGGTATTAGTGAGTTTGAAAGTTCCTTGAGTGGACCAGGTTTGTGATTATTATTATTGTTGTTGATTTTGAATTGGATCCTTGAGTGGTCCAGGATAAAAGTATAAATGAATGGTATATATCCTATTGTTGCCTACTTACCTATGTATTTGAGACAAAGTGTAACTTATTATTGTGGATCTTGGATTTATTGACTTGGGCTTGTGCTGGTAGTCATGGTTTTGACTTAGTATATTGTCTGTATTGACTTGATTGAATTCCTTGGTGTTGTTTGAAAAAGACTTAGTGGTCCAAATTTGAGGTCAAGCTGTTTGATAGGATTTCATGTTTGTACTTGTTTACTAAGTTATGATTATTTGTTCACATTTATTATCTTGGGTTGATTGATGACCCTACCAGTACATTGTGGTTTTGTACTGATACTATCTGTGCACTTCTCTTTGTTGAGTGCAAAGCATTTTCCAGCAACTACATCGAGACCGAAACATATTTCGACTCCAAGGTGAGCTAAATCTTCCAGGCAGTTATGAGTCCTCTATTTTAGTTCTTGTCCACTTGTTTCGGGCATGTATACTTTCATTTTGTTTTAGGTTGAACCCGCTGTTAACAATTATTAGTGCTTTGGTACAATGACTTTCAGATTCTTAGGGTATTTTAGACTATTTTATTTTCCGCATTGGTTTTGTTGATAAACTATTAGAGATATTGTATTATATAAAGGAATGATTAGTTTTTCTTAAATATGACTAAGTGTTGGTATTGAGTAGTTTGGGTTGGATGGTTCTCCCTCTGGAGGGTTAGTGTGGGTGCCACTCGTGACGGATTTGATCATGACATTGTTGTGATGTATATTGCATTAATGGAGCTTCTCAATAAGAACAATGGAGAAGAAGAGAAATCCTCAGGGAAGGTGTTATTGGAGTAAATTTATTTGGTTCTCATAGTGTGAGGGCAGGGAGTATCTTGGGAATGTTGTTGTTGTGACGAAGAAGATGACCTAAAATTTAGAGTTTTTTCGCTTTTTTCTCATCTATTTTTTGTGTATGTATGTGTATTATCCCCGTGGGTATGTATTGCATTAGGTGTATGTATTGAAGGGTGAGAGACGTGTATCTCTTGGGGGTAGGGTCCACTTGGTTGAGGGAATATTGAGGGGTCACTTATTGGGTGTATGACGGTGTAGGATAGTTCAAGTGAGGTGTAAGGAAGTTTCTAGGAAACTGGGAAGGTGTCATTTTTCAAATGAGGGAAGGTGTATGGAAGTGTAGGTGGAATTTTTTAGTGGTGGCCAAAAAAAATAAAAATAAATCATTAAAAACACAATTTGTTATGGAGAGGGATAAAATGAAATGTTCCATATGACACCAATTTATTTGATACTATTTTTAAATTTTCAATAAAAGATTAAATAAATTTTACATGATAAAATGGTATGATGCTCGTGAAAGGTCAAAAATCACGTGTCTATAACAATGGAAAAAATAGGCTCCTAGACCTTCCATTTGTAGCTTCTTTAATTTGGTGGACAATGTGTTGCCCCCCATTCACATGTATACGGTCCATGATTGTTTCAATCATCAATGCTTTCTCCGATGTCACATCTATGTCATGAGTAGAGGGTATGACTATAGTACATATAATTGTCACGCCTCGAATCCCAACGAGGTGTGATTGGCACCCAAAGCCGATAAGACCCGAGAGAACCAATCTTTGCTCACGTCCGTTCATGTGCATGTCTCGTTATGAACAACATACTATCTCAGGTAACTGGTAAAATATAAAAAATGTCAATGGCGAAAGTCATGAAAAACATGTACACTATATGAAACTTGGCCGTTAGGGCCATCAAGTCAAAAGGAACGTACATCTCTTACATCTATCTTCCCACAACTGTCTACAAAGCCTCTACAGATACGATACATGACCATGTCTCTACAATATTTACATAATACCAAAACCTAATGTACAAGTGTGACTTGGGAAGCCCCGAAGCAATTGGAGCTCACCCAAAGATCTGTATATAGTCCGCAGCCTACTGAGGAGGTCTATTAGCACCTGCGCCTGCAGCAAGTAAGGTAAATCCCCCAAGAGGGGTCAGTACGAATAATGTACTGAGTATGTAAGGCCATAAGAAAACTGCATGATATATATGTAAGAACTTTAATGAAACCTAGTACAAGTGGGTAAACAATATACCAAGTACAAGTGGATGGATGATATAGGTTAGCCACCGTAATATACATGTGTGAAAGTAGTGTACATTGCATTTACTTCTTTCATTTCCGTTCATTCCCTTGTTCATAAGATCGTTCAAGTGCTATTGTTCATGTAATAGTTTTCATGTGATTGTTTGGGATCGCCTCTAGCTAGGCTTCCGCCCCTTTGAGTTGCCACCCATTTGGGATTGCCTCTAGCTAGGCTTACGCCCCTTTGAGTTTCCACCCATTCTCAATAGTTACTTGGGATCGCCTCTAGATAGGCTTATGCCCTTTTGAGTTGCCACCCATTCTCAATACTTATTCGGGATTGCCCCTAGCTAGGCTTACGCCCCTTGGGTTGCCACCCGTTCTCAATATTCATTCGGTATCTACCCTAGCTAGTATTTTGCCCCTTTGGGTTGCCACCCGTGCTCAACAAGTGTGCATTAATTCATTTCTTTACCTTTGCAAGATTGAAACAGTTCTTGTGAGAGATTGGTACATTTACTTGTGAGAGATTGATACATTTACTTGTGATAACCTTATTGGAACCATGGAATCTTTGGAACATTATTCAATGCATATGGGACATGTGAATGACAATTGATCAATGCATAAGGAACATGTGATGAACCATAATTGATACCCGGAAATAGGATACCCTTGGCTTATGAGAAAGATTGATGCTTTTAGCCATAATATTGTTGGAAGCTTTGGAACAATAACCAATGAGCAAGAGACATGTAAATAAACATTATTGGAACTTTGAAACATTAGCCAATGACTATGAACCATGTGAATCACCATTGATCCTATAAGGAATATGATATGGCAACTTGAGATGAAATACCTTCGGACAATTCGGAATGAAACAAGTACCATGTCAATATGGACAATATGCTGCAGAAGGATACATAAAGAGTAACCTTACATACCTTATGTTCCCAATGAAAGTACACAATCAAATATGTGAGCGCAACAATTCCGCTCCTTCTTTGCATTTCACTCTACATCACAAGTACACAATGGAACCAACATTAACCACCAACTACCTTACAAATGCATACAATAACAATAAGTCACATGGTTGGATTTAACATGCCATTTTCCCTTTGATAAAACCATTGATGAAATTATTATTCCAAAAATCCCCCAATATTCCCTACATTTACCAATACATGAGAATCAATACATTTCACCACAACACTTCTCCTTTACACTTTCTTATCCATACCACATCACAAATAATCCATCAAATGACCTTAATACGACTCATAACACATATCGGCCAAAATCCCACAATTTCCACTTATAGACAATAACAAGTTTAATACCAAAAATAACACCATACATGTTCATATTTTGTCCATACCATGCTCTTTCATCAAAGGCACAAGTCTTAATTCAAGTTCAAATCACCAAGATAGCACATCTTTCACCAAAAGCAAAAATACACTTGCCAACATAACTATCACAATATACATAATCTCCCATACATATAATATGTTAATCCATGAGAAGAAATACTTACCAAGGCTTGGAATATGATGATCTTCTCCAAAAGTTACCTTAGGGTTTTGAGAACAAAAGAGTTTTCTTGGAAATGTCTAGAAAAAAGATAGAAAGCATGTGTGTTTGTAATGAATAACAAATCAGATTTTTGGACCTTTATATAAGCCCCCAATTCCATCCTTATCCACTCCTTTGCATTTAATACAATGTTTACTTGTCAACCTTGGAAGAATGGGTCATTTCCTCTTTGGGCCCATGTATTTTTGGTCATTTTTGGGCCCCAAATTGGCCCATTAACACAACTTAACTTAGCCTACAAATTTTCATGTATGGCCCATCATATATCTCATGTTCAATTAATTCCATAATGTTACGACAATATTCTCTTACGAGATTCTCATTCGTAGTCTCAATCGCAAAAATAGAAATTCTAGTCACCCATGGCTTACTTGCATAGTTTTGATAATTACTTGTACTTCATGGTTTGATCATGCAGAAGTATGTAGGAGTGTATTGAGGTATTTTAAGCTTTAACAATGCTCAAAGAACTCCCAAGAACCAAAAGAAACCATCTAAGAATCGTCGTAGAATTGCATCGCGAAACGAGCTCGGGAAGGCAAAATGTTTGTGCGTTGCGCCACTGCTGCAAAGCAAGGCAGTGGCGCAAGTTTTGAGACCCATCTGAATCAGGTGGGGCGCCACACCCCTGAAACAGGGTAGTGGCGCAAGTTTCAGCACCTTGCTGAATTTTTTGGCCACTTCTCCGATACTTGCATATCGTCCAATACCTTATCAAAACACTACAAAATACTTACTTAGTGATCTTGATCATCAAGTAAACATGACTCCAAGTCACCAAATGAGGTTAGAATGTGTACGGGGTATTACCCAAATGCTTCAAGAAATCACAAAACCCTTCCTATGAAAGTCTCATTGCATGTACGTGGCCAAATTTCAATTTCCTCGTCATTAGCATTACCAAATACATACTTATATCTCTCGACACCTAAGCAAAAATTATACAACGTTATCAAGTAGGGTTGGGAAGGTACGGGGTGTTACAATAATAGAAAGCCATGTCTTGGATTCAGCTATGAAGTCATGCAAATTGACCCCCTTTTTCAATGTTAGCCAATCAAAAGTTACCCCATCATGCAACCTGTTAACCAACCATTGATTTTCTTCCATTGTTGCTTTGACTTTATAAACCTGATTGTCTGCATTTGGGAGGCCATAGATTTCATTGATTTTCTCTGAGCTGAAGTTTACTTGCACACCCCCTGACAGTAGTAACAAAAGTATCTCCAAAATCAATTTTTGAGGCAATGGTATAGAACCCCGTGACCACTGTGTTGTTGGCCATAGTTGGTTCAGAAGAAAAGCAAATCCACCTACTCTCCACCAATCTTTTAGACAAATCCAACATCTTGGTTTCAACTTTATCCATGTGAATGCCTTTTTCTTTGACAATTTTTCTAGATAGGAGTTCATCATATTTTCGCACACAAGATGCGGACAAAAAGTTTTCACGATCAAAATATTCTTATTCTACAACTTTTGAGGCAATGCCATGCTCATTTTGAATTCCATCGGAAGCCCTTGTATGCTTGAAACACCTACAAAATAAGAAAACATGTTAAATGCTCTGGTGGACATTTAAAACAATGAATTAGGAAGTATTTAAGCCAAATAAATTGGTGAAAAAGGTCTCGGACATATCTGTGCAAAGTTACTATTTTGGGAACTGCTAGAATTTGGACTTCGTGTTCTGTTGACCGCGTTCGTGAAGTTAAATGAATTTCTCTTTGCATTCACAATCTAGGGACCGCATCTGTGAAGGCTTAAAATATTTATTTAGAAAAATTGCTCTTCACGTTCGCAGTCATGGGACCATATTCGCAAAGAGCGTTACCTTCACCTAGCTCAGAATTTTCAAAGGCATTTTGTCGAACACTTAAGGGGCATCTAATTTCTTTCAATTTCTTCAATAGATTTCGATCCCTATTAAGGACAAGATATCCCTCATGAAATTTCATCAGTCACACCTTATCCCCCAAGTCAAAACATTATCAATCACATGCACAAAATCACAGATTTAAGAACAAAACTTAAGCCCCAAATCAAGGAGAACATGCTCTTCACTTGTTAAATCACAAAGAGAAATAAGATGAGAACTATTGAGGAAAACATACCTTGAAGATTTAAACTTGGAAGATTCTAAGAGATTGAAGATATTTAGAATGAAATGAATTTGGAATTCGAGGAGAGGAGAAGCTCTATTTTGATTTTGATGAAACGAGGTTTTTGTTTTATTATTTGGCCTCTTAACATTACCTAAAACCGATTCGATTACCCATGTTCAAAGCCTCTAGAGTACGTTCACGAAGGGTTATTTGTACATTGACCATCGCGTTTGCAACCAATTGACCGTGTTCAAAAAGGTCTTTGAACATTGACCCTCACATTCACATCCGATCCACTGCGTTAGTGAAGGAGTACCCTTCAGTGAATTTTCAACCACTTTCTATTGATTTTAGTGATGAGAATTTCCCTTTTTGCGATCCAAAAGTGACTTTTGCAGTCAAAGCACTCCCAAAAAGTGTGCTAAGTCCCATTTTTAATGTAGGACATCCCAAAACTTCACTACAATCCAATATTTGCATCCAAACCTGTTGAAATCACTTCCAAAAATCTAAAATTTTCTGGATTAGTCAAAAAATAATCTTAAGGTATTCTAAAAATTTAAACTTTAAGATTAACTAAAAAATTGAAAATAATGGGCTGCCTCTCATCAAGCGCTTGATTTATTATCATGGCATGACACAAGAAACCTTACTATTTATCTCTCTACTTTGAGGATTTGAATCTTCTACCCAACTTCACATTAAAATTTTGATGAAGCTCGTAGGGAAAAGGTAAGGAAGCAAAATGACCACCTCTTCCTCTCCATTTGGACGACTTGCATCTTTTATCCAACTTTAAATCAAAATTTCTTTTAGGATCATTGGGCAATAGTGAGAAAATTAATAGGCCACTTGTCGAACATCGCAGTTTGCACTTCTTGGCCTTCAAGAGAGAAACGTCATTTTGCCTCCTCGATATGACAAATTCAAAAATGTGAGGACAAATTCCAAAATGTAAGGACTTTGTTCCTCATCTCCAATATTCTTCTTTTTCCAGTGATTTCAATTTTCATAATATCCACCAAGCACAACGTTGAAAAATGATTTGAATGAGCTTTGAATCATTCCATTTTTGAATTTGCATATTTCTTGACAGTCCTACCCCGAAATGAACTAGAGTCTTCACAAAGGATTTGATTGACTTTCCTTGCAACTCTAGTATCATTTCTTCAATTTTGGCATCTTGCATTATTTTTGGGTCGGTTGGTTGGAAAATCACCATGAACTCTTCAACATCAATCTTGACCAATTCTTCATTACGAACCATATCAACATACTTAGTCATGTTCATTTGACATTGAAACCTACATGTATTAATTTTGGTATTCAATTTGATTTCCAATTTTTGGGTAGCAATTTCATTTTGGATAACCACTTGACATTGCTCAACATGCATTTTGAGAAACTCATTATTCATTAGGAATATTCTTTCATGTTGTTCTTCATTGACTTCAAGTTGTTGAGCTTGGTTTAATAGCTACTCTTGGCTTACAATTTTATCTTTCTCAAGTTTTTCTTCATGTTGGGACTCAATAACAGCTTAAAAATCCACCCATGAAAAAATCAATGTTAAGGTTACCTTCATCATCACCATGTTGGATTAGGTCCCACCATTTTGCCAAGGCTTTCCCATATTTTTCACTCTTCTTCATTGTGCTTTTCAACATCTCCTCAACTTGTTTTCTTTGAGAATCCAAGATTTCTTCATCACAATATTTTTAATTTAAGCCACTTCCTCACTTTGGCAACTTTCATTATGGTCATCACACATTTTTGGCTCAACCATATAGCTTGATATCTCTTTTTCAACAACTTTGTTTTGAGGATTAGGCAAATCCATGGAACTTGAGAGATTGGCATCTTTACAAGGGTCTTCTTCTTTTTCACATTAATTTCCAAACACTACCATGGATTGGTGCATGAGATACATATCACACTTTAGTCAGCCGATCCCAGAGAGTTTGAAGCATAGCTTTAATATCTTTATGTCTAGCACATTGCTCTTTATTTGTCACATCATGATTCCTATCAAACTCAAAAGAACAACTAGCACTTTCGTTAGAATAACTAGGGAGGGGGCACAATGATTGGGACAATCACTCCATTGTCCATTTCAACCACCACACAAGTAACAATCATACCCATTATAGGATCGAGATGGTGCTTGCACATCTCTTTCTGGGGCATTTTCATAATTTAGCCAAAAGTAGGGTCCTCCATAATATGGACATGGGTAATCATAATAAGACTTGCAACCACCAAACTCATTTTCATCCCAAAATGCCATAGTAACAAGTATAGCAAAAACAAAAATCTAACTAACACAACAAACAAAAGAAAATCACAAATACGTATTCACAAATTTGAATCAAAGAAAGTAAACTCAAATTTCAAAATAACTCAATACACCAAATTATTCCTCGACAATGGGGCCATTTTGATAATGCTTAATTACACCCGTAAAAAGATGTACGAAGTCGCTAGCAATATATTTACCAAACTATAGAGTCGGGGTCGATCCCATAAGGAACAATGCAACTAGTGATTGAGAAAATAAGTAACTCAAAATAACTCAATCTAATTCAAAAAATTGATACAAGTGTTTTTTTGGGGAGTTTTCAATATAAAAAGAAACAACAATAGAACCAGCAATAGTATGAACAATTTGATTAAGGGTTTTCACAAATGAGGGAAAACAAGGGGATTGATAATAGGAAATCAATTTCTATCAATGATCCATTGTATTTAAATCAAGTACTCATAATTAATCAGAAATTTAGCAAATTAGCCTTGAAACCTCAAGAATCCACCACATCTCTTGATCAAAAGTGAATATTTCTTAGCTAAATTTTCTCAAATATTAGCTAAGTGCCAACACAAATAATTCTAATTTTTGGTAACGCTATAAATTTCCTATCTCTAACTCAATTCCATCATATGTATCATACATCCCAAATCACGCTAAATAAACCTTTCTCAACCTCAATTATCTCCCTCAAGAATTAATCAAAGTGAAAGGGCAAGTCCTCGGGTTAGCTTTTCCCTTCAGAAATCAATTAAAGCATGAGATTAATTTAGACAAGCAAAACTCATTCATAAATCAAAGAGTATTCAATTGATATAAAAGTATAAGATAAAATCAAAACCAAATATTGTTATGTTTCCAAATCAATATTCAAAACCAAAATTAATAACTACACCCAATTATAATCTCTACAAAATAAGGAGTTTAAGAAAAGATTAAGGATTGATTACTAAAAAGCGTCCAATTCTTTACTCCAAGGGTGTTGGTAGAAGTGCCCTAGCATCCAATAACGAAAAAATAGCCAAACATGTTTTGCTTAGAGGCTGAAATTAATTTTGTGTTTTGGGATCAAAAATGCAAATTTTTAGATCTGCTCCTGATGCCTGGCAGTTTTCTTCTAAGCATTGTGGTCAAACCGTCTCGTTTACGAAATCCGTTGACTATTGAACTCCACATTTCCGGTAGGTTGGCCGCGTTTATGAAGGTTTATTGAATTTTAACTTCACATTCATGGCTGGACTTCCGTGTTCATGAAGAACAATTTTGCTGCCAGTTCATTTTCTTCGTTTGAGCTCCATTTTGCCTTGTTTTCACTTCAACTGTTCAAAGCTCCTAAATCTCAAGATATCTAAAATAGACACCATTCAAACAAGAATTTGCCTCATACTACATATTAACAATACAAAGTCATAAGAAAAGAGAAACAAATAAGTGAAAAAATTGCCACTTATCATGCAGTAGCAAAATGGGAAGTTAAATGAATGCATTGGAATTTGATTCTCATATCTCGACTTAACGATGTAGTTATGAGGCTAGTTTGAATAGACGATTAGAGGATGATCTTTCCCAAATCATAAAATCAACAACTAGATAAATGAACTAGTCGATGAAGTCAAGTACTCTACATATGATTGTTAGAAAATTCATACTCCTAGATTGATTCATTCATTGATTGCATAAGAATTTTTTCTTTACTTGGTTTATTGTTTATTAGTTATTTTCTTTTTCTTTTTTAGTTTAGTTAATTCATAATTACATCCTTGGAATCTACCACATGAATAAATAATTAGCATTAGTCTAATTTAGTAAAGTAGTTAATTGACAAATCCCTACAGGTTTGACATCCTACTTGCAAGAGCCACTATATTACTTATACGACCATGTACACTTGTGTTTGTATTTGGATGAAAATATGGTCTATCAGAAATAATCTCTCTACCTAAGGTAGTAGTAAGGTCTGCGTACACACTACCCTTTCCAGACTCCGCTTGTGGGAATATGATACTCCCAAACTACAACTCCTTTTTGCAGAGTGTAAGTACTAGTTGTCAAATATAGAATCCAACAAAAGTTGGGGTCGAATCCCATAGGGAATAGGGTGTGAATTAAGTTGTATGTAGTTTAAATGTCAATTAGTCGACAATTTCTATGAAATTAGGGGTGTATGTTGAATGCTTGTTAAATAACTTCAATTTCAGTAAGAGAGCCATCAATTTGTAACACTTAAATCAATGTAGAAAGGTAAACTAAGACTGTGTTCACTCTGGTTTCCAATAACTTCTAGATTATTTGAAACATGAACTTGTATCAACACATGCAATTATAAGGTAATTGATTTCAACTATTCATCTAAGTGTTCTTTAAACTACATAGATGCATTTACACTTTAATTCTCTCGAACTTAAAGTGCTGAATATAATCTGAATTAATCCTCAAGAGACTAATCTTGTTAAAGCATTAATCTTTATTCGGAGGTGAAGAGCTCCAAATTCTTGCTACCAATTCATTTTCCTATTGTTAACCTCTTTGTTCAAGCAAAATAACTTAGGATTTTTCTCCAGTGTTTGCAACCACTAAAGATTCATTAAAATGAAGGAGTTAGTAATATAATCATAAGGAAGACACAAATTCAATATGCACAAACCCTAGAAGTGATTTTCCACCGAGGATTCCACAACCCTAGTTTTAGAGATTTTAGCCACTCATGATAAAAAATAAGAAGAGAAATATAATTCTCATAAAGTAAAGAGTAATTCTCACCCAAGAGAAATTTAGAATCTCAATCTTTGAATCCAATCAAGAATATTGTGCTTTTTTTGCCCTATGAAAATCGTGTCTCCACAAGAAAAATACAAGTATAAAAGATACCTATTCTAAAACCCAGACTAAGTATTTATAGGCTCCAAATAAATTGGGCTTTAAAATTCAAACTGGACTACTGCATCGGTCTTGACGAGTCGCCTGGCGGACCATCGGGAAGGTAATGACCCGTCACTAAAGCCGTCACACAGATACCACTTGGCACACTTTCTGTTAAAGATTTGACAACTTGGGTGATGGTTCATTGAGGACCTGATGGTTGGTCGGCTGAGCAGTCACCTGACTTCATCTTGCAACAGATTCTGGTTAGAGATTGGCGGCTTGGGTAATGGTCCGTCGAGGCCCTGACGGCCCATCTACTGAACCATCTCTGGACTTCATCTTATGGATGATTCTGGTTAAGGCTTGACGAGCAATGTGGCAGCCCTTCAGGCTTCCGACGATTGATCATCCTATCCGTAAAACCCTCTTTTCAGCATAATTCTCTTTCTTTCATGTTGTTGGGCTTGTTACCTGAAAGTAAACATAAAACCTATTAAAAACACGAATTGTTGCTTGAAAACTTTCAATTATCCTTAGCTTAAAATACATAATGTGTCGTCATAAGCCGGCACATCAACACCCTCAACTTTGAATGGTTTCTTGTCTTCAAGCAACTTATACAACACAATATCATGCTAGCATCAAGATTTCAAAAGAACAAACAACAGTTGTATACTTAAATAGACCTCACAACTTGATTAGCAACAAATGCATGAGTCCTTTAATAACGAACTGGCAGGGATCCATGCTTGGCATTACGCTACAAATTAATGGCCTACATACACTCAAAATGTACAATCTAATAACTAGCAGGTTCAATTATCAATTACATGCTCTCACAGCAAAGAGGTCCCTTACACATATATAGATGAAAATTAGGGACTAGAAGTCAAAACTCTCATTCTTACAACAAATTTAAAATAATGCACATGCAACACCATAAGTTTGCCCTTACCTTTTCACAAGGTTCTTTAGTTGGGAAAGATCACTACAGGGCTTTGTTCGACTTGTAACGTAGGCTTAAGTGTAGGTAAGGTAGATTTAGGATCAGTGACTCATCCCTCCTTGACGTGCATTAATCCACAACACCAATTATTCTACAATTCCACCCTTGTTCTCCTAATTATTTAAACAATTTTCCCTTATTGAGTGCACCACATTTCATGGATTCATTTTCTTTTCATTCATTTCTTTTTTGCACTTTTTCTATTTTACTCACTGCCTTTATCTTATTTGTGTGCATACTCTTAGGGTCTTCTTCATTCATCACCTACTCTTTTCATACCCTTCTTCATTAATCACCTTTTTATAGTAGCCACCCTCAACTTAGGCAATTTGCTTGAGTTGAGGCGCATGATGTCCAAGGAGGGACCAGGGCAAAAATAGAGGCTTAATGATAGAGAGTGGAAGGCTAGCAGGTGTTGAATAAAAAGGTCACAATAGCTCAAAACAGGGATCAAGGGATTCATATGTCATTTGGATAGTTCTTTAGGCAAATTGGACTCAAATTCAAACAATGTCTGTGATCCTATCCTATACAACCAACTTATCACCTAACGAAATAAACTGGGCAAGTTCTGGGTGAATGCACAAAGTAAGAATTAGTGCAAAATCCTCACACACACGCAACATAGAATGACACTAACCATACCAATTACTATTTATAGAGCTTAAGCATGCTTTACTATTTATAGACTACTAATGCCATGTACAGATCCATAACAGTCAATTATCAAGATGGAATCAACAAAATAGTCACAATTTTTTTTTCGCAGTGGGTCCTCATTTTTATTCAGAATAAAAAATTTCAACACAACAATGACTTTTTATTTAGTTTTCATCTCTTTACAGGCACAATACATAAATAAAAGAAAATATTTCAATAACATAAACTGAATCACACAACCTAAACATGTCGGTTATTCTAAATAGCACATGAGGGAAAAGAACACAGGCTACAAAAACTCTTATGGTGACAGACTCACAAGTACCCCACCCTACCAAAACAAAAAATATTTTGTCCTCAATGCATAATTAGTTGAAGTACATAGGATGAAATACTTGGAAATCCCTTAGGCTTAGGAGCCATATTTAGAGGACTTGGTGACCTCAGCAGCTGCAATAGTGGCCTCAGTTGTGCCCGGGGTGCTTAAATATCTAACAGTGGCCACGGTGGTATTCGAAATGCTCAAGTCAGCAACATCATCAGTCAAAGGAGTGGGTTTCAGTAACACAGGTAGTGTAGAACCACCTACAGGTGCTTAACTAGTAGATAATCCTGCCTCTTCATTGTCCATCCACTTGATTTTTTTGTAATCATCTTTCTTTGACTCTTTTATTGCTTTCCTCACAGCTCTATCTTTAGTCATTTCATTCTGATTTTTTCTCTTCTTTGACTTCTTCTTTTCACTTTCTTCATTGATCACTTTACCTTTATCCTTCATCTGGCGACCTATAAGGTCAACTATCTCATCATCTTCATCCTTCAACTCCACTATTCATAGATCCCAAGAGCCCGTAGTAGGATTCCTTTTCAAGTTTGCTATATCGGCTTGGGCTTTCTTGAATTCAACCTATTATTCACACGCTCCTCCATATAATCCATATGAGTATGCAAATGCATATATGGCCTCAAAGCCTCAGCAATAATTTCATCCATGAGGGGCTTGAACTATCTGTCCCGTGCACTCATCTGCTTTTCAAACTTCTTTTGATTTTAAACCACTTTAGCAAAATTATCTGAGTTGATCCAATATTCAGAACAATGTTGTGGCATAGAAGCGGTGTCTGTTGTCTCAGTAAATATGGGCATAGGAGCAGCCCCAGATGTACCCTGTGGCTCAACAATAATAAGAGGTAAAGATATATATGTGAGTGCATTTGATGTCACCTGAGTAGGTTGAGATTGGATCTCATGTGATGGTGGCTTGTGAACCATAGACACAAGAAAGGTAAAGCATTAGCAGTCTTCTGTGCTCGCACAAACAACTTAGCATTTATTACCTCACCAAAATTAATCTTTAGACCCTCCACCAGGCTAGCTACTAATACCGCCCTCGGTAACTCCAAGTTTGCATCTCCACCAGTATGCATCATTAGAAGCCTAACCACAACCCATCAGACGTTGGCTTTGAAACTCAACGAAGACTTGGCTATCTGTTCCTTGTTATTCAACCAAGAAGGCTCTCCAGAATCTGTTAGAGAGTGGGCCAGCAATGGAAATTGAGACATCACGGTCCTCATCTAATGTTCAAACTCTGGAGTCACTGTCGGAGGAGTGTCAATCTGACAAAACAAGATTCGGTTGATAGTATGCTTTAAAATGTCAATTGACACTTCTCAAACCTGAACTATGGTCCTATTCCTCATATCAGATGTATTTTGTCCCTTTGGGTAGTCCTTCTTAAGAGTGGCCAAGTAGTTCGCAAAGAATTTATGGACCATAGTCGGATAGTACATCTTTGGAGGTGTGCTAAAAGTATTCAGTTCATATCTGTTGAACCTCTGCTCGATTTCTATGTAATCCGCAAACTACGTAGTCACAATCTGGGCTTCCTCAGCTATCAATATTTTCATGTCTTGGGATTGAGTAGGTTGGAACCCATTATAATGGAGTGTCTCAGCACCTTTAATAGCCCATCTTATATTCTCTCTAACTGCTAGGGCTTTGCTCTAAAGTACCCCTTTTATTTCTTTATCAGGTTCTTTGTCTGGATTTGTGTCTGAACTAGAAGTGACCTTCTTCTCACCCTGTACAATTGGGGAAGAGTTAGAGATAGCATTGGTTTCCCTCTCACTACTTGTCTTATCACTTGACTCAACCTATGCTCCTCTTCATACTGAGAGGCATGGGTACGTCTTTCCTCACTCTGCCTTATATTTTGATACGGGGCCCTGGTTTCCTCAACTTATATTTCTATTTCATCTCTTATCTTTGAGGCCATTTCCCATTCTTGCCTCTTTGTTTCTCCACCACATTTTGTTTGGAGCTTTGGAGGCATCATACCTGTGGGTGAAGTAGTTAGGTTCAGAAAAAAATAATGAAACCAAATAGAGACACCCAGTTATAACTATTTAACCTTGAAGACTTTAGCGATGGACCATTACTTTGGTGATGGTTGTCACTCCAATTATTGATCTTAGGAAGTAAGCATCTAAAAATTGTAGGCTAATGACGGTAGGTCTAACGATTCGTCGATAGAATGATGGGTCGTCGATGGGGCCTTCAGACCTTAACCAGATTGGGTCTTGGTGAACTTTTTGGTGACGGTCAATCCAATGGTCCATCACATATATGATGGTCAGTCAGTTGGACCGTCGAGCCTGCCAGTTCTTCCAATTTTTCTTTTTGGCCTTTTAACAAACACTTAGTGGGCAACCCTTTTTCTTGTTGAAATAATTAACTTTTCATGGGATTTTTCACATATTGGAACATATCACATCATAAAATCACCATTTACTTTATTATGGTAAGTCAAAATTTACTCTTGGGGTTGCCACACCACACCATTAGAATGTAAGGAATAACACAACGCAACTACCCATTTAAATATTTACAATAATTGGTAGTTGTGTTAGTTGAATTGATGAAACCCAAAAGATTTAAATTGCGATGAAATTACAAGTAGAACATACCTGAGTAGTAAATGTGGATGCTAACTGGAACTATGGTAGTGTAAAGTGCAAAATAACTTAGAAAAAGCAAGAGGTTGTCAGGTTTTCTATTGTGATTTTGGTGAGAAGGATGGTGATTTAAATAGTGAGGGATGAATGTTAGTGGTGTTATGAGGTGATGAATAGGATTTAATTGTGATTATGGGGTGATGAATGGAATTTATGGGATATAAATGAGGGAGTTTTAAATGTTAAGGGAGATAAAGTGGAAGAGGTGATGTGGAAATATGGGTGTGAGTTTGAAACAATAGGTTTAAAAGGTGTGAGTGTTGAATCGGGTCATAGGCTGGTTTAAATTTAAAATAGGAAGAAAAGTAAACTTACCTGTGATGGTCCGAGTGACAGTTCATCAACAAGATGACGGTCCATCACTTGTTCCATCACGACGATCTAGCGAGGCTTCCAATTTACTCTCAAGGGATGATAAGACTGACGGTTCGTCAGCTATGCGACAGTTTGCCAACTCAACTGTCAGGCTTAAACTAGTATGACATGTTCCTATCAATTTCATGAAGATCAAAACGATGGTCCGTCGGCACTTCAATGGTACATCATATTGCCTGTCAATCCTTATCCAGTATGAGTGCTTATTGACCACCACGTTATGATTAGAACTGACGGCCCACCAAGCTGGTGACTGTCCGCCAGCCCGACCGTTAGTCTAAAATAGTATCCCGTGTCACTTGCTTCCTAATTATCTACATAATTAGCACACACATTAACCATGCTCAATGACCAAACACTACGTTACTTTAATGTACAACATATTGTGGGTTTCCTCTCACTAGTACTTGATTTAACATCGCGGCATAACTCGGGTATCTTGACTACTCAGACTGTCAAGATACGCTAAAGTTACGACTTTCACTTCTTCTTATGGACTAATATATTGCTTGAATCTTTGTCCATTTACCTTGAATAACTTCCTTTCTTTGTTCTCTAATTCTACCACTCCGGCTAGAAAACTTGAGTCATCTTGAAGGGTCCAGACCATTTCGACTTCAACTTACCCAAAAATATCTTGAACCTTGAGTTGAATAGCAGAACCAAATCATCCACATGGAATTTTCTCTTTTTGATCCTTTGATCAAGGTTCAACTTCATTTTATCTTTGTAAAGAGCAGCTCTCTCATAAGCTCAAAGTTGAAATTCATCAATCTTATTTAGTTTGTCTAACCTCAAGTCAGCAGCCTCATTCCAAATTAAATTAAGCTTTTTGAGAGCCCATAAGGCTTTGTGTTCAAGCTCTACCAGTAAGTGACAAGCTCTACTGAAGACTATTAGTAAGGTTACACACCTATTAGTGTTTTGAATGTAGTGCGGTAGTCCCAAAGAGCATCATCAAGATTCCGTGACCAATCACTCTGATTCGCATTCATAGACATGGCCAAGATCAGTTTAATTTCTCGATTTGACATCTCTACTTGACCACTAGTCTGGGGTGATATGGAGTTGCTACCTTGTGTTGCTTCACTCCATATTTTGCTAATACAGCCCGGAACACCTTGTTACAAAAGTGAGACACCCCATCGCTTATGATTGTGCGAGGGGTACCAAAATGAGAAAAGATTTTCTTCTTCAATAATGCTACCACTCTCTTTCCCTCATTGTCTACCAAGGTTGCAACTTCTACCCATTTGGACACATAGTCCACAACAGCCAATATGTACTTGTGACTATAGGAACTAACCAAATGGCTCATGAAGTTGATTCCCCACACATCAAATAATTCAACCTCCAATATTTTGTTTATAGGCATCTCATGATGTTTAGAGATCGACCCTTGTCGCTGGCACTGGTCATAAGCTTTAACAAACTCATGTGCATCCTTATAGATGGTAGGCCAGTAATACCCATTTTGTAAAAAATTTCGCGTCGTGTGGTCACCCGCATGATATCCTCCCACTATGGATGAATGGAAAGCCTACAAAACACTCAAAATCTCCACCTCCCGCACACATCTCTGAATGACATTATCAGCGCACAACCTAAACAAATCAGGCATATCCCAGAAATAATTGGTCACATCATAAAGAAACTTCTTTCTTTGATGAAAACTTAAGTCCTTTGGGATCACATCACTAACCACATAGTTTTCAAAGTCAACATACCATAAAACAAGATCTAGAATGGTTGCTAGTACCTATTCATTTGGGAATGAGTCATCAATCTCTAACTTATCCAATCTCTTTCCCTCATTCTCCAATCGAGATAGATGGTCTACCTAATTTTTACAACCTTTCCTATTCTTGACTTCAAAGTCAAATTCTTGTAACAACAACACCCACCTAATCAGTCTTGGCTTGGCATTCTTCTTTTCCATCAAATATCTCAATGCCATATGATCACTGTGAATCACAACTTTGGTACCAAGCAAGTATGCCCTAAATTTCTCAAAGGCACAGACAACAACAAGGAGTTCTTTCTCGGTACCTGTATAGTTTTTTTGAGCTCCATTCAACGCCTTACTTGCATAGTAAATAGGGTGACAAACTTTCTCCCTTTTTTGTCCCAAGAAATCCCCAAATGTGACTCCACTCGCGTCGCAAATCACTTCAAATGGTTTGGACTAATCCAGAGAAATAATGATATGTGCAATTACTAACTTCTCTTTAAGGCTCTAAAATGTCTTCACACAATCCTTATCAAATATAAAATTGACTTCTTTCTCCAATAGTTAGCATAGCAGATTGGCAATCTTGGAGAAGTCCTTAATGAACCTCTGGTAGAATCATGCATGGCCAAGAAAACTACGAACCCCTTTCACCGAGATTGGCGGAGGTAATTTTTCAGTATCTTCAATCTTGGTCCGCTCAACTTCAATTCCTTTCACTAAAATTTTGGTCACTAAAATTTTGTGCCCCAACACATTTTCTTTCTTTACGATAAAATGGTATTTCTCCTAGTTGAGCAGAAGATTGAATTCTTTACATCAATTCAAGGCATCGTGAAGAGTAGACAATAAATCATCAAACAAATCTTTGACCACTGAAAAATCATCCATGAACACTTCAAAAGTGTCCTCTACCATGTCTGAGAATATAGACATCATGCACCGTTGGAAGGTAGCTGGCGTATTACACAACCCGAAATGCATCCGCATGAAAGTAAAGTCCCATAGGGACATGTGCATGTAGTTTTCTCCTGGTCCTTAGGTACAATGGATATTTGGTTGTAGCCAGAATACCCATCCAAGAAGAAATACCAACCCCTTCCTCCTAACTGATCAAGCATTTGGTCCATGAAGGGCATTGCAAAATAATCCCAAAAAGTCCAAGAGTTTAACTTTAGATAATCCATACACAATCTCTATCACGTGATGGACTGAAGAGGAACCAAATCATTCCTTTCATTGGCCACTACAGTCTTACCTCCTTTCTTTGGGATACATTGAACCAGGCTTACCCATTTGTTGTTAGAAATCGGGTATACCACCCCTGCATCAAGCCACTTTATTATCTCCTTTTTGAATACCTCTTGCATTGGTGGGTTGAGTCTGCGGTGATGCTCAATAGTGGGGAAACAGTACTCCTCTAACTGTATTTTATGAGTACAAATGCCTGGTAGAATTCCAATGATTTCCTCTATAGTCCACCCAATAGCTCTTTTGTACCTTCGCATTATTGAAACAAGAGCCTCTACTTTCCATTCACCCAATTCTATAACAATAATCTCTAGAAAAGTATTCTCCTCACCCAAAAATGCATACCTCAAGTGTTCGAGCGATTCTTTTAACTCTAACACTGGTTTTCTTCAATAGATGGCTTTGTTAGAGGAGTTAGCCTATTTTTCAGATCGAGATCCAACTTTTTTGGGGCATAAGAATATGAGCCCATCCCGATCATTGCACAAAATGTCTCATCATACTCTTTAATATTGTCCGCTACAAAGTTCATCAACACAACGACTAGAGTTTTAAGAGCAAATCGCTCCTCAATCAGAACTTCAATCTCACTCTCATCAATAACATCAAAAATTGAGACAACACTCATGTCTATATACAACTTCATTAACTGATAAATATTGAACTTTACCTCTTTGTAATTTAACCTTAATATCAACTAGTTGAATTCCATGTCAACCAACACTCGCTCTGTAGATAAGAAAGGCTTACCAATGATTATGGGTACTTTGAAATCTACCTCGCAATCGAGGATAACAAATTCATCTAGGAATATAAATTCCGCCGCCTTTATAAGGACATCATATAATATCCCCTCTGGCCTCTTGAACAAACAGTCGGCTATCAATAACTGCATAGACGCTGGTTTGGGGCCTCCTAAACCCAACTGCTGATAAATGGCTAAGGGAATCAAATTGATGCTTGCACCTAGACCATACAGTGCCTTAGAAAAATTCATTGAACCAATTGTGCAAGGAATGGTAAATTCTCCTGGATCCGCTTTCTTCTGAACTAAAAAAGTTGAAGCAATTGAACTGTAATGATGAGTGTTGTTTGTTGGCTCAAAACTTACTGTTCTCTTCATGGTGACCAAGTCTTTCATAAACTTGTAATATCCTAGCATTTATTCAAGGGCTTCAACCAATAGGATATTCACCGATAGCTGCTTCAACATAGATAAAAATTTGGTGAACTTACCATCCTCTACTTTCTTCTTTGCTCGGTAAGAAATTGGTAAAGAGGGTCTCAAGATTTGAGTTAGAGGTTTTATGACCTCTTTACCCTTTTCTTACTCACCACATCATCAGACTTCTTCTTTGTGGATTGTTTGGCATTCGTATCCCTTTCATCAATATTTTTTTATTTATCAAACTCAGTAGGAATATCATTCACATCACCATCCACTAGTTGCATCTCATCATCAGAGGCAACATCATCCACATATGTTTGAATCAATGGATGTGGTTCAGGCAATACTTTACCACTTCTAGTTGTAATGGCTAAGCAAGTCCCATCATTCATCAAATTTTGCACCGTGTCACTTGGAAGAGTACCACTCTTTCATTGATTAAAGGCTGTAGATAGTTGGCCCATTTGAAACTCCGACTGTTTAATTAAAGTTGAGTGAGATTCAACCAGATGACTCATTGAACATAAGTTAGATTTCATCTCCTTGATGCATGCATTAGTTGATTCCACTCCCTTCAATAGTTTTACCATCATAGCCTCCATAGAAGGCTTGCCTGAATTATTAGTAGCATTATCATGACTACCTGGTGGCACATACAACCCATTTTGGTTGCCTTTACTCTTCCAATTACCCTGATCACGGTCTTTATACTGGATTTGTCATAATAATTGTCCTTTTGATAGTTCCGAACTTAATTTCCTTGGCCATTGGCCCGAAAAATCCCCCTGATTATTTAAGTAATTTTCTTCCTCCTCAAAGTCCGAATTGGCTACTCTACTGTGATACCCCCCAACTTTTACCTTTTCAACACCATCAGACAACAAGTGTTTAGTTAACAAATCCATTTAAGTCTTTATATGAGCTATATCTTGGTCACGCTCCTCTTTTCTTCTGCATTGTTTAGCTGACATCCCAACTACATAGGTATTGCTTGCTACCGCAGAATCCTTGGTATGCCAAGCTCTACTAGTTTTTGTTAATCAATCAAGTATCTCTGTGGTCTTAGTATAGGTATGTGCCACAAAAGCACCTCCAACTGCATTATCAATCATTGATTTTATGACAGAGTTTAGTGACATATAGAATATTTGTATCAAATGCTCATCGGTGAGATGGTGATTCGGCCATTGAGTTAGCTTTTTCATGAACCTAAGCCATGTCTCATGTAATGGCTCATTCGGTAGTTATCTAAAGTTACTTATCTCGTCCCTCAACTGTAACATTTTGGAATGCGGAAAGAACCTTTCTAGGAAAACTCCTTTCAATTGCCTCCAGTGTGTTATAAAATCGAGCACTAGCTCAGTTAGCCACTAGGTTGCCTCCCTAGACAGAGATAATGGAAACAACCTCAAGTAAATTGTATTCTATGTAACTCTTGGGTTGTCAAATGATTTGCATATATTGATAGAATTCATCAAGTGCAAGTTTGGATCATCAACAGGAAGTCCTGTAAATAAACCCTTCAAATTTAGCAACTAGATCATCATGCTGGTGATACTAAACTTTGTCCCAGGAGCAAGTGGCTATAATAAAATAGCTCCAGTAGTACCAAGCTCAACTAAATCAACATCGTCATCATCATCATCGAGAGCAAAGTTCACTGCAGGCTGCTGGTATCCCCTGCCGTTTTGTCACTAATTTTGATTAACTGGGACAACATTATCTTTATGTAGACCATCTCAAGCATAATTCAATACCTCATCACCTAAGTTTTCATCATCAATATTAGGCACCTGACCAGGTGGGATTCCTTGATTTCGATTTTGTGTATCTATGCTCCTTCTTAAGTTCCTATTAAGTTCAGGATCGTAAAGGAATAGTGGGACACCCAAACGACATGTACTTGGAATGTACAACTATTTTCCTAGAATTACAAAAACAACAAACAAAAGTAAAATTAGGAAATAGGACAAAAGGTCAATTATAACATATAAGCTTATTTGACATCCGTACTCCTCGACAACGGCGCCAAAATTTGATACGCCCAAACTACAACTCCCTTTTAAAGAGTGTAAATGGTTGTTATCAAATATAGAACCCAACAAAGGTTGGAGTTGAATCCCACAGAGAATAGAGTGTGAATTATGTTTTATGTAGTTTAAATGACAATTGTCGGCAATTTCTATGAAACAGGTGGTGTATGTTGAATGCTTGTTAAATAACTTCAATTTTAGTAAGAGAGCGATAAACTTTGTAACACTTAAATCAATAGAGAAAGATAAACTCAGATTGTGTTCACCTTAGTTTCCAATCACTTCCACATTATGTGAAACATGAACTTGTATCAACACATGCAATTATAAGGTAATCGATTGCAAATATTCATCAAAGTGTTCTTCAACCAGCATAGATGAGTTTACACTTTAATTATCTCAAACTTAAAGTGACATGAATATAATCTGAATTAATCCTCAAGTGACTAATTTTGTTAAAGCATTAATCATTATTCGGAGGTTAAGAGCTCCAAATTCTTGCTACCAATTCCTTTTCCTATTGTTAACCTCTTTGTTCAAGCAAATTAACTTAGGGCTTTTCTCCAGTGTTTGCAACCACTAGAGATTCATTAAAATGAAGGATTTAGTAATATAATCACAAGGTTGACACAAATTCAATACGCACAAACCCTAGAAGTGATTTTCCACCAAGGATTCCACATCCCTAGTTTTAGGGTTTTTAGCCACTCGTGATAAAAAATAAGAAGAAATAGATAATTCTCATAAAGTAAAGAGTAATTCTCACACAAGAGAAATTATGAATCTCAATCTTTGAATCCAATCAAGAATATTACGCTTTTTATGCCATATGAAAATTGTGTCTCCACAAGAAAAATGCAATCACCATGTATAAAAGATAGCTATTCTAAACGCTAGACTACGTATTTATAGGCTCTAAATAAATTGGGTTGTAGAATTCAAACTGAAATGCCGCGTTGATCTTGATGAGTTACCTGGTGGACCGTTGGGAAGGTGATGGTCCATCTCTAAATTTATCACACTAATGCCACTTGGTACACTTTCTGTTTATGGTTTGACTGCTTGGATGATGGTCCATTGAGGCCCTCAAGGCCCTTGATGATCCTTCACCTGAATTTATCTTGTAACAGATTCAGGTTAGAGATTGGTGGCTTGGGTGATAGTCTGTCGATGCCCTGATGGCCCGTCGACTAAACAGTCGCTGGAATTCATCTTATGGCTAATTCTAGTTAAGGCTTGACGGGTGATGTAGCAGCCTGTCAAACTTCTGACGATTTTTCAGCCTATCCGCCTCACCCTCTTTTCAACATAATTCCCTTTCTTTCATGTTGTGTGGCTTGTTACATGAAAGTTAACACAAAACCTATTAAAAACACCAATGGTTTCTTGAAAACATGCAATTATCCTTAGCTTAAAATGCAAAATATATCGTCATAAGTCGGCACATCAGAATACACTAGGTATGTTGTTTTTGTTTGTTGAGTTCTTTAGAACACCATGTGATAAAAGTAGGGGAAAAAGGTTTACGAGAATTGGAACATGCAAGCTATATAAAGCACATTATTCACCAAATTCTACCACTATCCATTTTTTTTTACTAATTTCAGACTCAAATTGGTTATGCTAATTTGGAAATTTTTTAACATATACTCGAAAGTATGAACAAAAGTTACTGGATTTTTGTGAATTTATAAGCTAAACTTTGGATCTATCCTTAATCATATGTTATCCACCTCATTGAATATCAGTGTCACATGACATTGATAGGGATGACAATAGGTAGGGGGTAGGTGCGGGCCAGGTCTAAGTCTATGTGGGTGGGGCAGCTTAAAGCAAGGTGGATTATGGATTGAAACTTTTTTCTTCGTTCTCCTCTAATCTTTCGGCTCTCTCAATTCTCATCTCAAATTTAAAATCTGAAGCTCTTAACTATCACTCTCTTCTCTCTTTCTCTAATTTTCTTTGAAATAGTCCACTTTTCGATGGTTGTTAGGTTTTCAAACAAGTACCTTTATGTAATTTTTTAAAATAAAATTTTGTTTATAGAAGGAACAAAACTAGTTTAAAATTAGTTCTAGAAATGTATTTGTAAATCAAACTAGATTTATTTATGATATATTGCAACGTAGAGGTCTAGAAACTATTAAATTTGTGTGTTTAAGAAAAATAACAACTGAGAGTATAATTAAACTAGATCTCCATTCTTAATAAATATAAATAAATGTTAAATTAGTGTGTTTTAGCAAAATAACAAAATGAACAAAAGAAAAAAAATATACATAACTAAAGCGGGGCAGGGAGGGCGGGGCGGGTTAAAAATAGGACAAAATATTACATTGAGTGTCTATCTTGGATAATTTTAATGGAAGAAGGTATACTATTTAGTATAAATGGCATCCACTAACCAATTTAGGCCCTGCTTTTGAAAATAATAGCCATGTCACAGGACCTCAAGCGTTTTATTTGTAGAATTTGAAACACTATCATAGTGGCTGTTTTTCAATTATAATGGCAAATAAATGGCTATTTGTAATATTTTCATGTATATTTTTTGCGACATGATGAGCATCTGGAAAATATAATGAAGAATAAAATTTATACTTTTTGCTAATAAATAACAAATTTAAAGTAACAATCCTCATTATGATTTTTAGATTTTCCTATATTTTGACAATTTTGACATTTTTCATGGTTACTTTATACCGTTTATGAATTGTGGGGATGGTTGACACGGTTCTCCGAAGCATTTGGGCGTGATTTTTATGAGTTTGAGGTTATGAGTAGCCTTTAAAATGAGACTTTTGACTTTAGCCAATATTTTGTGACTTGAGCGTCGGATGGTGATTCTATCAGTTCTATTAGATCTAAAATGTCATTTTTTGATAAATAACATGATTGGTTTGGGTTTTGAGTCGATATTTTGAGTTTTGAGCATTTAGACAAGAAATTAGTTATTGTAGCCAAAAGAGGTTCTCTGGGGGGTAACTTGTTGAAAATGTTCTCTTTTGGTAAATCCAATTGTTTCATTGAGTCTGAAACATCAAAATTAGTCTAGTAGCATTATTGTTTTATTTCTCTAGAAGTGCCGAATGAATCTCGAGGGTTCATTTGGGAAGATTCTATTCATTAAGCCATTGTTGTTGCAAGACTTCTGGTGTTGTCGCTTATGCGGGCTTGGGGTGGCTTTAGTGCCTAGGCGGGTGCTGCTTAACCAGTGCTTTTACTGCTTTAGCGATGCACTAGGTGTAAAGTGACTATCGCTAAAGCAGTAATTTTACCGCTTAAGCAATTACATAACCACTTAAGCGGTGATCACTGTGTATAAAAACTGCATTTCCGTGATTCCAACCATATTTTCACCATTTTTAGACCTTGAGATTTTGAAAAAGGCAATTTCAAAGGGTATTTTTCATCAAAACTATTTGTATAAACTTCTAAACATAACTTCTATCATTACCTATTGATTTTATCTCAAAAACAACTTTAAAACTTGGATTTTAAGATTGGGATTTTGGGTTCTACCCAGTGAAGTGAGAAAATTGTTTTTTTAATCATTTCAAGTTCTATTTCAACTTGTTTTTTGATGGGTTTCCATATTTAGAACTCTTAAAGTATGGGTAACATGATTCTTTAATAAAATATTCAATTTTTTAAGTGTTTTGGATCCAGAATGAAATTGGCTAATATAGGTACCATTAGACTCCTATTGATATGTTGATTATTTTTTTGATAGATTGTGTTTGTTTTGAGGCTGCATGGAAAGGAAAGGCTTCTTATTGAGGGGTCTAGGCTCGGGTTTTGGCTTTCAAGGTAGATTATGGCTTAATTTTCTTCAGATTGGGTTGGGTAGTTAACCATTCATGTAAAATATGCTATGGGTAGGGGATTTTATCGTGATATTCATCTTTTGAGATTATTATATTATTATGTTTCTCTTGTGGGGGCTTATGTGATTATTATTATAAACCTGAGAGATTATTATCATTGAGATACCCGTGTGGGGGCTGGTATTGGTCTTATTTGTGCATTATTTTCCTTTATTATTATTGTGATGCCTGAGTGGGGTCTAGAATTGATATTATTGATGTGTTATATGACTCTCTACTACTGTGTTGCCATGCACTGGCTTGTATCATGATCTATTGGGATTTGAGAAGACTTGAGCTTATTTACACCTTTATTGATTTGATTCATTAGATGATATTGAATTGGTTATGAACATGCATCCTCATTAATTCATCCATATTCATGGAATTGGTACTATTGAAAAATACTATTTTTGAAAGAAATGAGACACTTTATAAAATGCCTTAATCGAGGGATGTGCCAGTAAGGTTGATTCATGAGATTATGAAAATATATGGGTTGTGAACCCCACATTGGTCATGTATTAGAAGCTTATGCTTGGACATGAGGTGACATTGAGACATGGCATTCTTATCATATCATTTTATTACATCACTTGCATTTCTCCTAATTGTTTGATATCATGTAATTTAGTCTTTCTTTTTTGTATATATCCCTGTGTAGTTACTCTTATATTGTTGTTACAGTTGTGTTATTTATACTGTTAGGAGTTGTACGGCTTGAGCCGCCATTGGGAACTTTTCCATATGTAGGTGAAAGCATTTCTCATACATTTCTTTATATGTTTAGTTTTCTACAATACTTGGTTAGCCTATGATGCCTGCTGAGTACAAGTGGAACATACTCACTCCTACTTTCTATACCCTTTCGGTACAGATCCCAATTTGAGTGCGATCCGTGGAGCCTGAATTATCCTGATTTGAGAGTGCTTTATAGTACAGGTGAGTTCTTCGTCTGGAGCATGTTCCAGACTTCCACTTTATCATTATGATGTCTTTATTTTACATTTAGAGGCAGAGCTTTATGTATTTTCATACACTATGTCAGTTTTAGAGTAGTCTTCACTCATGATACTAGATTTTGGAATTTGAGTTGTATCTATATCAGATTTTCAGAGTTGTTTTATATTATTGGATATAATTTACCTTAAAGTCTCATATTTGTTCATTATTTATCTCTTTTTTGGATTTCATATCTCTCATAGAGTTAGGCTTACCTACCAAGGTTGGGTCGGGGTAGGTGCCATCATGACCTCAGATTCTAGGTCATGACAAATTGTTATCAGAGTGCTAGGTTCACTCGTTTCATGAGTAAAAGAGAAAGATGCCTAATAGAGTCCTGCAAATCGATATGTTAACGTCTAGATCTATCTTTGAAAGGTTATGGGATATTTTAACTTCCATAATTTGATTTTTTCTCATGTGTGTTGTTTATGCCAAATACTCTAAACTTGTATTCAACCCTTTCGGTGCAATTGGTGAGAACTTGATCAGGTGTTATTGAGGGTGCTGAACCAACACCCTCTATTGGAGTCTAAGTTAGGGTATGAAACAGGGGTTATGGCCTAGACCGAGGTAGAGTCCAAGAATGAGGAGCGACTCTAGCTAGAGGGTGAGCTAAAATGACCTATCTCGAGCTTGAGATTGATCATGATGAGGTGGAATATCAGTCGAGGATATGGGACGAGCCTATCCCTTCAGTGTTTTATTTCCACTCCATTGCTACAGGATATCCTGATTCATATTTTGAGTCATTTGAAAGGCACCTATTGGGCGGGTATTCTACCGAGTACACCAGGTAGTTCTTGGACAAGAGTGGGTGTTCAACCACTAGAAAGGGTTCTTACTTATGGTTTTTAGACTCTCGAGGCACAGAAAGTTGCTATAGTGACCCCATATATTGAGGAGTTACCTACCAGACTTGTTGTTCCGCCTATAGCTCCTGGTTCAGTGACATCTGCTGATGAGCAAAAAAGGTTCAAGAGATTTATGAGATTATCCCCTCCTAAGTTCAGTGTGCTATTCATGAGGATGCTTATGATTTCTTGGTCGACCGTCAGGAGAGGTTACATAAGTTCTATTCGCTTGAGTCCTATGGTGTTAATTATACTACTTTCCAGTTAACTAATGTGTCCAAACATTAGTGGAGATCTTATGTTAGTTGTAGACCAGTGGGTTCCCTATTTCTGACTTAGACCTAGTTTTCTGCGGCTTTTCTTGAGAGGTTTATGCCTTATAGCTTGAGGGATGGCTGAGGGATTAGTATAATGATTTAGAGTAGGGCTCCGAACTATTACTGATTATAAGGCTCGTTTTCATACCTTATCTAGGTATGCCACTACTAGTATCTCCACAAAGTCTAAGAGGGTCAGAAAGTGTTTTAAGGGTCTGACTAGTTATTATCAGTTGACAATGGCTCAAATAGTGAGTTCAGGTGGCTCCTTCCAAAGTATTATAGATCATGACAAGATGATTGAGACTATTCTCTAGGTTTCTCAAAGTGGTGGCGGTAAGAGGGTGCATTGACATAATGGTCATTCATTTGGAGGTAGGGATTTCAGGTAGTGTTTCTCATAGTTACCATGGTTGACTGATTTAGGTAGCTTTGTAGAGTTCAAATAGTAGGTTTATGGGTTCTGAGGCTGAGGCTTTAAGTAATCAGATCAAGTCATGCAAGCTGAGGGTCTCGTTCTTGTTCATTAAGTTATAGAGGGCGTTCTAGTTCATTTGAGCCCTCACAGTGTAATTCATCTAGTAGGAGGTGTTTTGTTTGTGCGATGAACTTGGACTCTTAGTGAGGGATTGTCCACAGAGTGTGATGGGTCTTTTGTAGTAGGGTTCTCAGCTTCAGCTTTGTTCAACACCAGTGTCAGCAGGTAGTGGGAGTACATAGGGCAGTAGAGGTAGAGCTAGAGGTACCATAGGTGGGGCTCAGGGAGCTCATGGTAGTGGATGAGGAGTTTCTCAATTAGGTAGTAGATGTAGTCATTGCTTTGCTTTTCCTGGGAGGTAGAGGCCTCTGATGCTGTGATTACAGGTATAGTCCTAGTTTTCCATTGTTATGCTTCAGTGCTAAGCCCATTTCCATTCTTACATATAGGATGGCCCCGATAGAGTTGAAGGAATTAAAAGGAGATTTATAGGAATTGGTGAGTAAGGGTTTTATAAGAGAGAGTCTCCTAGGGGTACTCCTTTCTTGTTTGAAAATAAAAAAAATGGATCCATGTGCATGTGTATTGATTATCGACAATTAAACAAAGTGACTATCAAGAACTAGTATCCCCTTCCTCGAATCAATGATTTAAGTGATCATCTTCAGGGTACCTAAGTGTTTTCTAAGGTCAACTTGAGATCTGGTTACCATCAATTGGGGAATAGTGCTTCGAATATTTTAAAGTCAACTTTTCAGATGCGACATGGCTACTATGAGTTCATGGTTACATCTTTTGGGTTGACTAACACCCTGACGGCATTTATAGAGTTGAGGAATGGCATGCTTTTGTCTTATCTTCATCTTTTGTGATTGTGTTCATCGATAATATCTTAGTTTATTACCAAAAATAATAAATCTAGATTTTGGTCGTATTGGTTCCAGCTCGAGAGGGTTTGAGATGCTTAGTGATTGTGACTTTGGGTATTAGAGGCTGCCAAGGGCAAATTTATTGATGCTGACAAAGAGATTATTGATGCCCATATCAAATTGGGATGGACCACCTTGCCTATCTACATACCAAAATAGCCTTGGTAAACACTCTTAGTTAATCCTATAGGGCAAACAAATAGCCTTTGAATTTTCTCAATGTGGTTTACATCAATAGTGGCCTTCTTATGGGCCAAAAGTCAAAATTATTTTTTCTCTAGTAAGGGAAGGATATGAGTATTTTTCTAACAAATGTTTTAATCAATATTAGGTATCTATGATGCTTTAATTTTCTCATAGATTCCATGTTCCTTGGATATTTTCCCAAAAGTTTGTCTTTCATAAACTAGAGGGACATAAAGGACTACCATAGTTAGCCCTCCAAGAATATTCATAGTGTTACAAAAGCTAGAATATGACCGAAGCTTATGTACCATCGATAGAGAAAGGGTTCCTGAACAATCCAGCGTATTTGCCTCTGACTGATGCGGATCAATTTGCATTTCTATAGGATAAGTCTATTGCAACTGCCCAACTAGTTAGTTCTATTAGCAAAATTGATTTTATCTAGAAAATGGAGAATATTCTCCAACAGATCAAGATAGCTCAAGGCCAATCAAGAAAGACATCTGAAAATTCATCATATGAAGTTGAAGAAGACACTGTCCAGAATATTTCCTACCCATCCCCTAGCTTACATTACAACCGGTAGTGTCCTACTTGATCTTTAACTTTGATAAGGACCAATATATCTAGGACTTAGCTTTTCTTTCTACCCGAATCTCATGACTCCTTTCATAGGGGGAAACTTTCAAAAAGACATTTTCTCCCTTTGGGAAGTCTAAATCCTAGAATATCTTATCTGCATAGGACTTATGTCTGCCCTGAGCTGTCTTAAATCATTCTTGTATCAATTGACTTTCTCTAAAGCTTGTTGAACCAAATTTGGACCTAATAGTTATGCTTCGCTAGTTTTAAACCAGCAAACTGATGAATGACATTTATGACCAAATAGACCATCATACGGTGCCATCTGTATACTCGACTGGTAGCTATTATATAAGCAAAATCTACCAAAGACAACTGATCATCCCAATGACCATCAATGTCAATCACACACGCTCGAAGCATGTACTCCAAGATCTCAATAACCTTCTTATACTGTCTGTCAGTTTATAGATGGAAAGTCGTACTCAACTCAACCTGCAAACCCAATGATTTCTGAAAAGACTCCCAAAACTCGGTAGTGAACTATACACCTTGATCAGATATGATCAAAATAGGCACACCATGAAACAAAATATCTCTCAAAGGTAAATATCTTCTAACTACTTCACAGTATGAGTAACTCTAACTGGTATGAAATGACCATATTTTGTGAGGTTGTCCACAATCAGCCAAACTGAGTCATGTTTTCTAAAAGTATTTGGCAAGCCACCAATGAAACCATAGTAATCCTTTTCCCATTTCCACTCTGGGATATTCAATATATCCATTACTCCACTGGGTTTTTGATGCTCATATTTGACCTGTTCATAATTTAAACAACTAGTCACGTGTTTTAAGATATCAGCTTTCATACATTTCCACCAGTACAATCCATGCAAGTCTTGATGCATCTTTGTAGCACTTGGGTGGATGGAGCATAGCTAGTTATGAGCGTATTTAAGAATTTGATGCTTCACATCACCCATTATGGAACACATAGTCTACTATATCAACGAAAATGCCTTTACCATCAATAGTGAAAAACTTAACTCCAACATTCTGCACTCGATCTTGTAGGCTAGCAAGATAAGGGACCTTCATATTCATAAGTCTAAACTTGTCCAACTATGGATGACTGTACCACCATACCTGCAAGTAACTTGTCAGTCACCGTGTGATTAATTCAAACTCCCTGATTGGCTAAAACCTAAATATCCATAACCATAGGTTATCTTTCAATGACAAATCAAGCTAAGCTACCCATAGATATCCTACTCAAGAGGTTTTCCACTATATTTACCTTCCCATAATCATAAAAAATAGTAAGATCATAATCTTTAAATAGCTCTAACCACCTTTGTTGCCTCAAATTCTGATCTCTCTAGTTTATTATGTACTGTATACTCTTATGATCAGTATAGATTTCACACGTCTCACCATAAAGATTGTGACACTAGAGATTGAGTGCACATACTATTGCGGTAAATTCCAAGTCATGAGTTGGATAATTCTTCTCATGGACATTTAGCTATCGAGAAGCATATGCCACCACTTTATCATTTTACATCAAACTCCAACCCAATCCAACCTTATATGTATCACAATAAATGGTAAAACCACCATCTGTCATAGTTAAGGTCAAAATTAGAGTCGCCGTTAATGCAGTCTTTGATTTTTGAAAAGTTTCTTCACATTCATATGACCATAGAAAAATAGTACCTTTCTGAGTTAGATGAGTCAGTGGGTGCCTATCTTTGAAAAACCCTCTACAAACCTCATGTAATAACTAGATAGTCCCAAGAAACTACGTATCACTATAGAAGTACTAGGTCGAGACCAATGTCAAACTACTTCTATCTTCTTTGAATCAATATGAATCCCATCTCATGACACTATATTTACCAAAAAGGAAATTGTGCCCAAACAGAACTCACACTTTGAGAACTTGGCAAAAAAATTTCATTCTCTAAGTGTCTGTAGCACAACTCTCAATTGTTGTCCATGTTCTGCCTTACTCCGAAAGTAGACCAAAATGTCATCAATAAATACAATCACAAAATGGTCTGAGTATGGATTGAATACTCTATTCATAAGGTTCATAAATTCTATATATGCATTAGTCAGCCCAAAAGACATCACTAAAAATTCAAAATGCCCATACCTGTCCAAAAGGTTGTCTTAGTAATATCTTCGGCCTTGATTCTCAGCTGATGATAATTCGATCTCAAGTCAATTTTGGAAAGTGAGTAGCACACTACAGCTAATCAAATAAATCATCAATATGAGGTAAAGGATATTTATTCTTGATTGTTGCCTTATTCAATTGCATGTAGTTAATGCACATTCTCATCTTGCCAGCTTTCTTTTTCACAAATAATATAGATGCACCCCAAGTAGATACACTAGGCCTGATGATCCCCTTTCCTGGCACTAAGTCAATGTTGAACTCAATTTCTCTTATTGGAGGTAGCCCGAGCAAATCATATAGAAACACATCAACAAATTCTCAAACAATAGGAACATTGTCAATAGTAACATCTTTCGCACCTGTATCATGAATTATAGCAATAAAACCCAAACACCCATGATTAATCATTGGACATGCCTTTACATAAGATATTATCTTCCCTTGAGTCACATGAGTCATGCCTTTCCACTTTAATGGTGGTTCTCCAAGAAAATCAAAATGTATAAGCTTAGCATGACAATCAACTAAAGCAAAATATTTTTCCAGCCAGTCCATACCCATAATCACATCAAAATCAAGCATAGGCAACACAAGTAGATCAACTATAGTATCCTTGCCCTGAATAGATATCACAAAATCTCTACAAACTTTATCCACTAATAAAGTCTACCCCATTGGGGTCAAAACCATATATGGCTCAATAAGGGTCTCAACTCTTTGTTCTAAGAATACAACCAAATATGGAGATACATACAAATACATAGAACAAGGAACAATAAGAGAATATACCTCATGGGAATTAACAGTGATAATACCTTTGACTATCACATTAGACGCCTCGATATCCTTTCTAGCAATTGCAAAGAATCTCAATGGTCCACCTACTATCTGAGAAACTTGAGCACCCTGTCGATCCAATCCATGAGCACATTGTGGGGTGGACCTAGCTTGCTGACTTGAGCATGTGCCCCTGTAACATTTCTCTGCACTTGAGTGGTAGCTTGACTACTACCCAAATCTCTTTTAGGACAAAATTTAGATATATGCCCCTATTCACCATAAGTATAGCAAGCTCTATTATGTCAAAGAAATGACCACTGTAATTTCTACCATAATTTGAACATTGTGGATGTTTTTTGGACTAAAACAAACTGCTACCCTTCATTTACATCTATGTTGACCCTGTCTAAATAGATAAATACTCCTTGAAGACTACCCCACTAACTTTGATTGTGTAGGCCTGGATTGCCCATGATAAAAACAACCCTTGCCCCCAGATGGGGCACCACTAAATCACTTGTGCTATGAGCCTTTTTGCTTTTTGATCAACTATGTCTATCATTGAATAAAACTCATAACGGAGAGCAGTTTTAACTACATCTGCATAAGAGCCATTTTGTACATCTTATATCACAGGACCATAATAATGATGCTCCAAGTCCATCCGTGAATCATCTTACCTTCTCCATCGGGTCTGCAACTAAAAATGGAAGATACCTAGACAAATCAATAAATTAATCCTCATACTCTATAACTAACATAGATCCCCATCGAAGGTCATTGAACTAGAGTCTCATGTCATCTTATTTGCTTAAAGGAATGAACCTATCCTTAAACATTGTTAAAAACTCTAGCAAAGTCATAAGTGGTAACCTTAATTATCTACCCCTCAGAATAGAAGTTCACTATGCCTCTATAGACTCTGAGAATAAAAAAGTGGTAAATTACACACCAAGAGTCTCTTTCAACCCTAATATAGTCAATATCTTTTCAAAATGATCAATCAACTTCAAAGGCTCAGTACTAGCTGGTGTCGCATCACAATCTGGTGGCTTAAGATCCATAAATTTCTTAAGATATTTGGGTTGCCCTAATACTGCAACTGAATGAACATCCGGCTAAGGAGCCAAATGAAGTGTCTGAGTACTTGCAATATTCAGTTAAACTTGTGCCTGTGCTTTTGAATGTAATAACCCATTCCATCATTACTAAAACCACCCTAGCCAAAGGGCATGAGGTACTGGAATTTCATAAACATCCTTGAAATAGCTTCATAAAAAGACTGAGTTGAATAATTTAAAATTTAAAATTTTGGGTGGGTTGATGTCATCCTGCTATAGCTAGAATTTTCCTATTATAATGGCCTCATGGTAGTAGCCTGCTAGCCACTATAGTGGGATGCTGCGAAGCAGAAACAGTCCCCTATTTTTGTTTAATTCCCTTCTCCTTTTAGAGACAAAAGAGGATGAGGTTTTTTTCTAAAAATCGCTAGTGTTGCCTCTGAGCTCGGAGTAATGGATAAGGAGTGATATGCTTGGATGGGGTAAAACTCATCATTTTCTTATAGATTTCATGCTAGAAATTATTAGAACAAAGCTAGAAGTTCAATTTCATGCCTTCGTAGTAGCTGTTTGGCACCTAGGTAAGCTATGTTAGTTAAGTAGCAAAGACCTGCTTTAGAAAGCTTATGCATAACATAGATTCATGGGGGTTTAATGCTTAGGCCTACGGGCAAGGCATTTGGTTGGATAATAATAGTAATTTAGGGCTACGTGAATGAGAATTTTATTTTGGAATATAGTGTAGAGTTGTTATTATAGCTGATATATATTATCTATTTGTGCTAATTTGAATAGTAGATACATATGATATGATTATGCATCATAAATTATCGTTAAGTGGAATGTGTCTTGATTAGGGTTGATTAATAAAATGGAGTAAGATGTGTGAGAATGCTAGGTGGTGGAATGATCATAATGATAACTTAGTATTAAGATGAAAGTTGAGGAGATAAAAGTATGGTAGGTAGAGGTAGTAGTGTATACCCACTATGAGGAAAATCGAAGGTGAATCGACGTGTAATATCTATTTTACTTGATTATCTATATTATAAGACCCCGATTTCATTGTGGTAGGTGGTGTATGAATTGTAGTTGAGACTTAATTTAGTTTATGTGTGCATGTTAACTGCCTCTTTGTTTACTTGTTGCAATGCATGTGGTAAATGTTGACTTGTTGTATAGTATTAAAAAAATGATATTATGTAAAAAGGCTTATTTTACAGTGTAAGTGTAGTTGTGTTATCTCATATTGTTATTCTACTAGTTGTGATATGAGTTGATATTGTTAGATGAACCAGTAAAGGTCTATGTCAAAAAATTAGTGAAACTTAGGGAATATAAGGGTAAGGGCATTGGAAAAAGGGTGGTATAACATTTGTTTGGGATAAGGGTGGCAGACACTAGATGTATGGGTTATTGGTACATGGACTCATACCCTACAGGTCATGGTTAGTGGCAACCATAAGATCCATAACATATTTGTACACGGTATTGGTGAGTTTGATGGTTCGTTGAGTGAATTAGGTTATGTTAATGTTGATATATTGGGTTTCTTGAGTGAACTAGTTGATATTGTTGTTGTTATTTGGATCTATGAGTAGTCTGGGCTATTGACATATATTAATTATGTAAATAATTATAGAAGACTATTGGAAAGAGTGATTGTGGCAAGTTTGAGTTTATTGTTGTTAGTTATAGCATTGACTTGGTAAATTACCTGTAGTATCTTATACTTGTCTGAATTATTTGGTATTGTTGAAAAAGACTAAGTGAAAGAATAAATGCTATAGTGTTACATATTTGTATTTGTCTACATATTGTTGGTTATGTATTCATATTATGTGGGCGTCGTTCCTAAATTGTGAGTATTCCCAAAGCATGATTATTTAAGAGTCAAAACTGAATGGTTACTAAGGGGTTGGAAATCATTATGGTTAGATGTTGTTGAGTTCATAAGATTAGCTAGAGGTGATGAAATTGTTTAGAGGTGGTACATTAGAGTTGAATGTTTTATGGTGGTTGACTTATGGATCAGTCTAAATTGTTAAGCGGTAAGTGAGGTTCTAATGAATAGAGTGTAAAACCAGGAAGGTGAAGGATAGAAGTATCAGAGTTCAATTGGACTTGTTGAATTAATTAAGTGCATGTTTTATTTTAGATATTTATTTTGTGGTTACGTGATTTAATTTGGGTCAGCCGATGATGATTACCAGTATGTATGGTTGCATTGATACTACTCTTGTTATACCCTTTTTTGGGGTATAGTCTGATTGAAGATCAGTTGATGTTTCTCGCTTAATACGGTTATATCTCCAGTAACTTCTATATTTTGTCCCCTATGGTGGAAGCTGAGTCATATGTTATTTCTGGACATTTTTGTAGTAGCTCTTATACCTAGCTAGACTCGATCTTTGGGGTATTTCTTTTTATAATTGAAGAATTGTAACTAGTTTTGTAATAGTTGAAAGATTTAATAATTTCATTATGACTTCCGCATGTTTAAGTTGGGTGGTAAGGGTTTCCTATCTAGGTGTATTAGAGCAGGTGCCTGCATAATCCAATTAGTTGGGTAATGAAAGTTGGTATCAAAGCCTAGGTTACCAGTCTCATAAGTACAAGAGAAAAGGTCGAATAGAGTCCTACGGATTGGTGTGTTGACATCCACATTGAATCTTCAGGATGCTATGAGGCATTTTAGGTATTGCTTCCATTTTTTGTTTCCTCTCGTGTGTTGTGTATGATTGTTTGTATGGGTTGAATCCTGTTGGTATCTCTTGATTCCAATTGGTTTCTCAAACGAAACAAATGGAGGTCACTTGACTCCCTTTTGAATAATACAAGCAATGGAAATGGATTTTAGAAGGTTCTAATTGGTATTTTGCCATAAAGTTTGTATGTAAATTTTTAGATGATCAATTAGTGGCCATCAAGGACGCAAGTGAAAATTATGTTTAGAGAAATAACAAGGATGTCTATATTGATTGATGAAATTATTTGAATTGATGGTTATGTGAATTGTAACTGCATGGGTAATAATGAATCTGTAATAAGTGAAGTTGTTGTGAGTTGCCTACGTGTTGTTGGTTGATAACCTGTGTGATGTAAGGATTGAATGAAAATTGGTGTGCTTAAGTGCTAATTATTATAGGGGTACATGTTAAGGTGGTTGATGAAATTGTTAAATTATGTTAAATTTCTTTGGTTTAAGTGGTTGTTATGTGGAAAGCATAAATTTGATGAGTGTTAAATAGTAGTGGGAAGTTTTTGTGATAGCTGATGTTGAGTACGTGATCTATAACCAATATGTAGAAAGTGGTGATTCACTTATTTGATAGCCTTTTCAATTTGTTGGGTTTGATCCTGGGAGTTTGATTTAAATTTTGTATGGTTTTCAATTAAAGTGTTGTGGAAGGGAATGGAATTTAGGAAATTACAGGAACTGCAACCCCATCATAGTGGAAATTTTCCCACTATAGTGGTGTCATGGTAGCTGCATGTAGGTCTCTATAGCGCGATGGGCCGGGACATTATCCCTGCCTTGTTCTCCCCTATTTTGCAATTTATTCTTAATCTACCCAAAACACTATTATAAGTTGCTAGCGACCACATGATGGATGTAAAACACTGAGTATAATCTAATAGCTATCCATTATTACTAGTCTAATAAAAACAAGCATACATTTGTGAAAAAATAAAAGAGAAATTAACATGCACCCGGGGACCTAGCTGGAGGCCTCATCATATCCTTGGCCCGCGAAGTTAGGGCCTTCTCTTTCCAGTCCACTTTGGAAGGAGAACTCATGTACATCCTCGGGCTCTAGCTGGGGAAGTGAATGGTCAGGGACGGCGCACTTGAACATGGCCTTAATGGTCTTTCATATTCGGGCAAACATGCTATCCCGAGACTGCCTCTTCTTCTTCTCATCATCCAGCTCTCTCCAGAGCTGTATAAAATCCTGAGCACTGGGAATGGGGTTGTGGAGCTGGAAGGGGATGAACCTTGGGGAGGCATGTGAGCATTCTTCAGAAAGCTCCTCACAGCAGCCAGGTCCTTCTCCAGGAGCCCGTAGGAAATCGGGTGTTGCATAGGAGGGGCATTATAATCATCCTCTGCCACTCTGCTTCTCTTTCTTCAGTGTACAGCTTTCTCTTTTTCTTGCTCTAGGATGGTACACCCTTCACCTTGAGAGGATGAAAGGGTAGATGACTCTCTAGGTCATTGTCAGTATTCTCCTTAGGCACCCTTTCACAACTCAAAGATTAGACTAGTAAGGTAAGGGCCTTTTTGTTTCCCCAGTAGAAGTCCTTCAACTCTATCCTGATCTATGACCCTACATTCAGTTGTATCCCCTACATGTCATAAGCCACCACCAGAGCCCAAGGGTATTTTAGGTTACAAGTGTTACTCAAAGGATAAATCCTCTGGGTCACCAAATTCATCCATCTCTGAGAATCAGCAGTGAAGTAAGTGCAACTAATACCCTTGGTACCGGTCCTATAGACTTTGTCCCAATCATCCTTAACAACTAGTGTGACCTCAGCCACAACATGTCTATCTCCTGAGCTTTGTCCAGCTTTCAATATTAGGGACATCAGGCACCCCTAGGGCATCATTGATTGTAATAACAACCAGGGATATTCACTCTCGAAGGAAAATAGTGGGCTAAGGGTCATTCCAAAGCATGGTCAAGAGAATAGCATAGAACTCCCTCACCCAGCCCGAGACCCTATCTCGAGAAGCCTCCACCAACAATATCCAACTAAGCTCGTGGAGCCAATTGTAGAATTCTAGCACCGCCTATGCCATACCTCTCATGAGAAACCCCCTCTCATTTAAGAATCCCATCCTCCGATAATCCCAAAATCGATCCTAACAGTTTTGGTCAAGGAATCTTTGGAATTTAGGTGGAGCGTTATCTTGATTTTCAGCCATGGAGTCAGTAATCCTACAAAATTCATGCAAAGAGTGAGTTAGAATCCATTAAGGTATCTAAATAATTGCAAAGTTTGAGAAATTATAGAGAGGCTACTGCCTGCCTCCCACTATAGTGAGCATCATCCTGCTACAACGAGATTGCTATAGTAGGAATATAATTACTTAAATTGGGTTTCGCTTCCTCCATCACAAGGATTTACAATGACTTATAATGATAACTCAATCATTGCACACCTTTCAAATGAAAATCTGAGAACGAACAAGTTACCAATAGCATTTTCTTCTAATGCTACGTCTGGAGAGGTAGCTCTAGGGTAATACACTTTTTGTGGCTTAAGCCAATTGAAAAATTCAGTTCTGACAGGGACAACCTCCAGAGGAATTTCTTCCTCAGATTGGCTGTCATCAGAATTATCTTCCTGAAGTACCCTAACTGTAGCGGAGGATACATCTTTACTTGGGGTTACAGGAGCTACAAAATTAAAAAAATTCTCTATTTCTATGATCGTACGTCGAAGATCAAAGAGTTGTGGGAAACCTTTGAAATTATGCATTTGGAGTTCTATAGTAAATATTCTAGGGATATCGTATGATTTGAATAATGAGACTGAATAGGTGGAGGCCTCTGAAGGTCTTCTTGGTCAGACGGGGAGGACTCTAAGTCGTTATATTTAATTTGTTGAAATCTTGTTCAAATTGTAACACCCCGTACATTTCTGAATTCCTGCGACTACCCTAATGTTCATGGAATTAATTAAGTTGTGATAGTTGGTATATTAGTCATGGAAGTTATTGGACTCCACTACACTTGTGCAAATGGGGAAGTTATTGGGCTAAATTAATCTTGTGAAAATAGGCTCAATTTAAGGCCCAAAATGAGGTAAAAGACATGACCCAACAAGAAGGAAATGACCCATTCATCTTTTGACCAAGTAAACTGTAACACCCCGTATGTTTCCAAACCTAGTTAAGTACCGTAACATGAATGGAATTATTTAAACATGAGATGGTTGGTGAATTATGTATTAATTGGTTGGGCTTAAGTGAGTCTTGTGCTATTGGGCTCAATTTGAGGCCCAAAATGAAGTTAAAGACATGGCCCAAATGGTCAATGACCCATTCTTACATGTTGAACAAGAAAGCATGAATTTATTGTCTAAGGATGACCATTAAGTACTATATAAAGTGAGGAAAAATCAGATTTTATTCTTATCAACACACATGCCTTTACTAGATTTTTCTCAAATATCTCTCATCTCACACAAACCCTAAGCCTTCACTCTTTTGGACAAGATCAATCCTTTGCAAGCTTTGGTAAGTATTTATTCTCATGGTTTAATATATTATATGATTAATATGGTGTATAAATCATGTTTGTTATGTTGGTAAAGTGTTGGATAGTTCACTATGTGTAAAACTGTCTATTTTTGCAATCGAAAAAAAGTTTTGCCTTATAAACTTTGAAATGGACTTGTGGTACTGGAGGAATTGAACTTGATGGATTCAATATTGACATGTGATATGTGATTATAGTATTAACTTGTTTTATCCTTGTACATAATGTTTGGAATTGTTATTGCAAAATTGTGCATGGCCTTGGTGGTGTATTGAAGGAAACGTGTGGTTTTGGTGATGTTCATGTGAGTTGTGAAACCATGGTTGATTGTTGGCATCCAAGTTGACTTAAATTATGTAAAGGTAAGTTTATTCATGGCCATGTAGCATTTATGACATAAAAAGGCATAAAAGATACCATTTTTGGCCGAAACGGGCATCCGCCCCCGCAGACGAAGGCACCTGCCGGCGCAGATGCCAATGCAGGTGCCCCTGTACACTGCCAAGGGTCACCTGCGGAAGAATTTCAGCCACCTGCAGTTCCAGATGGCTTTCGCAGGCACCACAGAATGTCATTTTGTATGTTTTCGTCTCTCTTTGATCCTTGAAGGCCCCTATACCTTTTTTGGATGTAATTATTAACTTATGATACATTTTTAATGACTTTAAGTGGTCGTATGGAGGAATGTTGGATTATATTAATGATGGATTGTTTTTCATATGTTTTTATGAGGCAATTTGATGGAGTAAGTGTGACGGAATGATAACAAGGAAGCGTAAAGGGTAAACGTGGTGTGAAATGCTATTGGTTTATGATGTCTTGGTCAATGTGTGGAATGTTATGGTGTTGTTGCTATGATAATGCAGTGGATTGTATTATAAATGGTAAAATGACATTATATGGCAGTCATATAGCTCATTGTCGTCTTGTACACTTGTACGTTAACTAGTTGTTAATGTAAGCTCCATTATGTACTTGTATTGTAGAGTGAAACGTAAGGAAGGAGCTGGACTATTGTATTCATATATAGGCTTGTGTATTCATACTTGAAAGTGAAGGTATGTAAGTTTACTCTTTTTGTATCATTCTGCAGCACATAGTATTCACATTGACATTGTACTTGTTTCATTCTGAAATGTTCTAAGGTATCCTATTTCCGGGTATCAATTATTGTCATCACATGTTCCTTATGCATTGATCCATTGTGATTCATATATCTCATGTCCATTGACTAATGTTCCAAAGTTCCCATTGTTCCAATAATGTTATGTTCCAAAAGTTCCAATAATGTATCAATCTCATAGAAGTAAAGATATGAAGTAATGTATAATTGTTTATTTGAGTGACATCCCAGGGGAGATATGAAAACCTAGCATGGGTTATCATAGTAACATCCCAAGGGCGATATAAAAGCCTAGAATGGGTTAATATAACATCCCAGGGGTCAAAGTACCTAGCATGGGTTAATCACATCCCAGGGGAGATAGAAAGGCCTAGCATGGGTTAATCACATCCCAGGGGCTAAAATGCCTAGCATGGGTAGAACGATAAAGATGAATAAATGTAAAGGCAAAAGAAGTAAATGACGTAATGTACATGGTTCCACATATGCATACAGGTGTTTTATTTGTAATGACTAGTCTCTTATATTTGATTTCATGGCAGTACTTACATACCATGCTGTTTCTTATGAGCCTTACATACTCAGTACTTTTGTCGTACTGACTTTCCTTGGGGGACTTACCTTACTTGCTACAGGTGCAGGTACTAGTAGACCTCCACAGTAGGTTGCAGGTTATTTTTGCAGATCTTTGGTGAGCTCCAGTTGGTTCGGGGCTTTTCGAGTCACAGTTGTACATTTGTTTTGGCATTGTATATGTTGTATAAAGTAGAGATTTGTCCCGACTTAAGTTTGTTTAATGTATTGCATCTGTTAGAGTCTTTGTAGACGTATGTGGGAATATTTGGTAAGGTATGTACGTTCATTTTGACATGATGGCCCTGACGGCCAAGTTTCACACATGTATATATATCACATATTTCCATGAATTCCATTATTGGTAGCTTATATCTCTATACGTGATGATGATGTTTCTTATGGCATGCATATGAATGGTCATGAGCAAAGATTGGTTCTCACGGGCCTTATTGGCTTCGAGTGCCAGTCCGCCTCAATGGGATTTAGGGCGTGATAAAAGTGGTATCAGAGTAGTTCGTTCTAAGGGTGTCTACAAAGCCGTGTCTGAGTAGAGTCTTGCTTATGGATGTGTTGCGCACCATATTTATAAGTGAGAGGCTACGGTACATTTAGGAGTTGTTTCTTTTCTTCAATTCTAGATCGTGCAATAGAGCTAATGTTGTAAGTGGAATCGTATCTGATCATTGGAATTAGTTTTCTTGTTTATAGTAAAATACCGATGACAAGAAGAGGTAGAGGCAAAGGTAAGCAGGTAGATATGCTTACCGGTGAAGGAATGAGTAAATCACCACCTGACCAAGCTAGTCAAGATGGAGCTAACACTAAAATTGCATCGCGATCTTCTTCTACTTTTCCAGCTTCGGAAGAGCCAATAGGTAGAGAAGTATGTGCAGAACCACCAATGAATGCCACTGACCATGATCTAGGAAATACAGTGCATATGTTGACTCAGTTAGTTACGACAGAAAGTCAAGGACAAGCTGTTCCAACAACAAATAAGGATGATGCGGCTAGAGTGGCGAGTCGCAGGACACGGGACTTTTTGAAATTAGACCCTCCTATATTCACTGGGTCAGATCCGAAATCAGATCCACAGGACTTCGTGGATCAAATTCAATGGGATTTAGAGGTTATGCACGTGACTGGTATTGAAACAGTTGAACTTGCGACATATAGATTGAAAGGAGAGGCGATATTGTGGTATGAAGATTGGAAGAAGTCTCGTGGTATCGGTGCAATTCCACTGAATTGGGAAGAATTTAAAGTGGCATTCCTTGATCACTATATTCCCTATTAGATCTGAGAGGCTTGTGCGGATCAGTTCTCAAATCTCTGACAAGGGAATCTGAGTGTTAGAGAATACAGTTTGCAGTTTAATTCTTTGGCTCGATATGCTCCAAATGTAGTAGCCACAATGACAGACAGGGTCCATCGATATGTGGACAGATTGGATCCATATTTGGTAAGGGACTGCACTATTTCTGCTTTGAACAGAGATTTGGATATAGTGAGAATTCAAGCTTTCATACAGAAAATGAAGGACTAAAGACAGAGAAGAAGGGTACATGAATCTGACAGAGGACAGTCCAAAAGAGCTAGACCTATGGGACAGTCTATGGTGTCCTAAGGAGAATCTAGGCCTCGGATGTTTCCTAGACCGCCTAGACCATCATTCTCTTATTCCATAGCAGTCACTCAAGCTCAATTCTGAGGGTTTAGAGGTAGTTAATCTGGGCAGAGTAGTGGACTTCACGGATCACAGGCAGTAGGATTTTCTCGTCCTCCGTGTCAGCATTGTGGGAGGTATCATTTAGGTGAATGCCGATTGGGAACAAATGTTTGTTTTTGGTGTGGAACGACAGGGCACATAATGAGAGAATGCCCACAGAGGAGCACGGGGGGTATAGCACGACCTATGGGATCAACTGTTGCATCATCATCATCGGTTCCTTCCCTAGGCCGAGGTGTTCAGCCTGCGGGTCGTGGTAGAGGTACCAGAGGAGCAGCTAGTTCCAATGGAACCCAGAATCGTACTTATGCTCTAGTAGATCGGCAACATTCAGAGGCTTCTCCTGATGTTGTCACAGGTACATTATCCATATTTTTGTCTAATATTTATGCATTGATTGATCCGGGTTCTACATTGTCATATGTTACTCCATTGATTGCTGCAAAATTTGCAAGAACACCGGAACTGTTAACTAAGTCAATTGAAGTAGCTACACCAGTTGGTGACTATATTGTTGCAAAAAGAGTATATCATAATTGTGTGGTAACTATGTGTGGTCATGATACATTGGTAGATCTCACTGAACTAGACATGGTGGATTTTGATGTGATAATAGGAATGGATTGGTTGGCTTCTTGTTATACCATGGTAGATTGCCGGGCCAAAAAGGTACATTTTTGTTTTCCACAAGAAAATGGTCTTGAATGGCAGGGTAATGTGGGGGCACCAAAAGGGAAATTTATTTCTTATCTGACAGCAAGAAAAATTATTGCCAAGGGGTACATATGTCACTTAGTACGAGTGTAGGATACTGAAGTGGAACCACTAACTCCTCAGTCGGTTCCAGCTGTCAATGAATTTTTTGATGTATTTCCAGAGGATCTTCCAGGTTTACCCCCAGAACGGGAAGTAGAGTTTGGTATTGATGTAAATCCAGGCACACAACCATCTCTATTCCCCCATATAGAATGGCTCCAGTAGAATTACGTGAATTGAAGGAAAAATTGAAAGATTTGTTGGACAAGAGCTTCATCAGGCCTACTATGTCCCCGTGGGGTGCACCTGTATTATTTGTACGGAAGAAAGATGGCACATTGAGAATGTGCATTGATTATCAACAATTGAATAAGGTAACGATCAAGAACAAATACCTCCTCCCTCGAATTGATGATTTGTTTGATCAGTTACAGGGCGCCAAGTGATTTTCAAAGATTGACTTGAGGTCGGGTTACCATCAATTTAGAGTTAGAGAAAAAGATGTACCCAAGACAGCCTTTCGAACATGGTATGGCCATTATGAATTTTTAGTTATGTCATTTGGACTAACAAATGCACCAGCTGTGTTCATGGATTTGATGAATAGGGTGTTTCAGCCATTTCTAGATGTGTTCGTGACAGTATTTATATATGACATCCTGGTTTATTCAAAGTCACAAAAGGACCATGCTAAGCACTTATGACAAGTTTTACAGATTCTTCGTGAGTGTAAGTTGTATGCAATGTTCTCTAAATGTGAATTTTGGTTGAAGTACGTCACATTTTTGGGTCACATTGTGTCAGATGAAGGAATTTGGGTTGACACGCAAAAGATTGAAGCGGTGAAAAATTGGCCAAGGCCTACGACGCCTACGTAAATTCGTAGCTTCCTTGGGCTAGCAGGTTACTATCAAAGATTTTTTGAAGAGGTTTTTCCCATTGCTTCACCTTAAACAAAGCTTACACAAAAGACAGTCAAATTTCAGTGGAATGATGCATGTGAGAAAAGTTTCCAAGAGAGAAAAGATAAATTGACTTCCACATCTGTATTAGTACTTTTGGAAGGCATTGAAGGTTATGCAGTGTATTGTGATACTTTTGAAATTGGCCTCGAATGTGTATTGATGCAGCACGATAATGTAATAGCATATGCCTCACGACAGTTGTGTCCACATGAGAGAAACTATCCCACACATGATCTTAAATTAGCAGCGGTGGTATTTGCTTTAAAGATATGGCATCATTATTTGTATGGAGTTCATGTTGATATTTATACTGATCACAAAAGTTTGCAATATATCTTTAAGTAGAAGGAACTCAATCTGAGGCAGCGTAGGTGGCTTGAGCTATTAAAAGACTACGATCGTGATATTCTATATCATCCAGGAAAAGCAAATGTGGTAGCTGATGCATTGAGCCGCAAGGAAATAGGAGTCACTAGTGGCCAATTGAAGGAAAATAAAGAGTTAGTCAAAGATCTACATCAATTATCCAGCTTGGGGGTTCGTCTTCTTGAATCCTCAGATGAAGGGGTTATTGTACAAAATGCGGCAGCATCTTTATTAATAGCTGAAGTGAAAGAGAAGCAGTTTGCGGATCCTATGTTATTGCAACTAAAAGAGAACGTACAACAAAATTTGACACAGGCATTTGATCTTACACAAGAAGGAGTACTTCAATGCCAAGGTAGATTATGTGTACCGGATGTAGACGAGCTGAAGAGACGAATTATGACTGAGGCGCATCATTCACGCTATTCTATTCATCCGGGAGCTACTAAAATGTACCATGATTTAAAAGAAGTGTATTGGTGGGGAAATATGAAGAAGAACATTGCAGAATTTGTAGCTCAATGCCCAAACTGTCAACAAGTTAAAGTGGAGCATCAGAAACCTGGAAGGTACATGCAATGTATCAATCTTCCAGTCTGGAAATGGGATATGATTTATATGGACTTCATCACATGTTTGCCTCGTACACTGCAGAAATTTGATTCCATATGGGTCATAGTTGACAGGCTTACCAAGTTAGCGCATTTCTTTCCAGTAAAGACCACCTATACAGTAGAAGATTCTGCAAGGTTATATGTTAAAGAAATAGTGCGATTACATGGGATTCCGATCTCCATTATATCAGATAGGGGAGCATAATTTACTGCACATTTTTGGAGATCGTTTCAGAAGAGTTTGGGTACACAGGTGAATCTAAGTACGGCTTTCCATCCTCAGACTGATGGACAAGCAGAACGTACTATCCAAACACTTGAAGATCTGCTACGAGCTTGCACGTTAGATTTTCAAGGAAGTTGGGATGACCATTTGCTTCTCATTGAATTTGCTTACAACAATAGCTATCATTCAAGTATTAAAATGGTGCCTTATGAAGCTTTATATGGAAGGAAATGTAGATCACCAATCGGATGTTTTGAAGCGGGTGAGACTGCTTTACTTGGGCCAGATCTTGTTCATCAGGCTATAGAGAAAGTTAAAGTGATTCAAAAATGGCTACAAATGGCCCAAAGTCGACATAAGTCATATGCTGATGTCAGAAGAAGAGGGCTCGAATTTGCCATTGGTGATTGGGTATTCTTGAAAGTGTCATCGATGAAAGGGGTAATGAGATTTGGAAAGAAAGGGAAGTTGAGTCCCTAGTATATAGGGCCATATAAAATTGTTCGAAGATTTGTGAACGTTGCATATGAATTGAAATTACCCCAAGAACTCTCCACAGTTCATCCAGTATTTCATGTTTCGATGCTCCGAAAGTGCACAGGGGATCCATCTCGTTTTACTCCCATTGAAGATGTGCAAGTTACGGAGGATCTTACTTATGAGGAGATACCTATTTACATTATGGATAGACAAGTAAAGAGGTTGAGGAATAAATACATAGCTTCCGTAAAAGTAGTTTGGAGAAATCAGCAAATAGAAGAGGTCACATGGGAAGCTGAAGAAATGATGAAGTCCAAGTATCCTCATTTATTCCAAAGGGAAGAACAAGTTCATGATGCGAGATCGGAACTATGATATGTAAGTATTTATAAGCATTAAGTATAAATATATGATAATATGATGAATGATCCTAGACTTGCCATTGTTTAAATTGAATAATGTCACTAACATTCAAGGACGAATGTTTCTAAGGGGGGAAGAATGTAACACCCCGTATGTTTTCGAACCTAGTTAAGTACCGTAACATGAATGAAATTATTTAAACATGAGAGGGTTGGTTAATTATGTATTAATTGGTTGGGCTTAAGTGAGTCTTGTGCTATTGGGCTCAATTTGAGGCCCAAAATGAAGTAAAAGACATGGCCCAAATGGCCAATGACCCATTCTTCCATGTTGACCAAGCAAGCATGCATTTATTGGATAAGTATGAACATTAAGTACTATATAAAGTGAGGAAAATCAGATTTTATTCTTATAAACACACATGCCATTACTAGATTTTTCTCAAATATCTCTCATCTCACACAAACCCTAAACCTTCACTCTTTTGGACAAGATCACTCCTTTGCAAGATTTGGTAAGTATTTATTCTCATGGTTTAATATATTATATGCTTAATATGGTGTATAAATCATGTTGTTTATGTTGGTAAAGTGTTGGACAGTTCACTATGTGTAAAACTGTCTATTTTTGCAATCGGAAAAGAGTTTTGCCTTATAAACTTTGAAATGGACTTGTGGTACTGGAGGAATTGAACTTGATGGATTCAATATTGACATGTGATATGTGATTATAGTATTAACTTGTTTTATCCTTGTACATAATGTTTGGAATTGTTATTGAAAAATTATGCATGGCCTTGGTGGTGTATTGAAGGAAAAGTGTGGTTTTGGTGATGTTCATGTGTGTTGTGAAACCATGGTTGATATTTGGAATCCAAGTTGACTTAAATTATGTAAAGGGAAGTTTATTCATGTCCATGTACCATTTATGACATAAAAGGGCCTAAAAGAGACCATTTTTGGCCGAAATGGGCATCCGCCCCAGCAGACGATGGCACCTGCGGGCGCAGGTGCCCCTGGACACTGCCAAGGGTAACCTGTGTATGCACTTCATCCACCTACGGGTGTAGGTGGATTCGCAGGTCACCACAGAATTTCATTTTGTATGTTTTCGTCTCTCTTTGATCCAAGAAGGCCCCTATACCCTTTTTGGATGTAATTATCAACTTATTATATGTTTTTAATGAATTTAAGGGGTTGTATGGAGGCATGTTGGATTATATTAATGATGGATTATTGTTCATATGTTGTTATGAGGCAATTTGATGGATTAAGTGTAATAGAATGATAACGAGGAAGTGTAAAGGGTAAACGTGGTATGAAATGCTATTGGTTTATGATGTCTTGGTCAATGTGTGGAATGTTATGGTGTTGTTGCTATGATAATGCAGTGGATTGTATTATAAATGGTAAAATGACATTATATGGCAGTCATATAGCTCATTGTCATCTTGTACACTTGTACGGTAACTAGTTGTTAATGTAAGCTCCGTTATGTACTTGTATTGTAGAGTGAAACGTAAGGAAGGAGCTGGACTATTGTATTCATATATAGGCTTGTGTATTCATACTTGAAAGTGAAGGTATATAAGTTTACTCTTTCTGTATCCTTCTACAGCACATAGTATTCACATTGACATTGTACTTGTTTCATTCCGAAATGTTCTAAGGTATCCTATTTCCGGGTATCAATTATTGTCATCACATGTTCCTTATGAATTGATCCATTGTGATTCATATATCTCATGTCCATTGACTAATGTTCCAAAGTTCCCATTGTTCCAATAATGTTATGTTCCAAAAGTTCCAATAATGTATCAATCTCATAAAAGTAAAGATATGAAGTAATGTATAATTGTTTGTTTGAGTAACATCCCAGGGGAGATATGACAACCTAGCATGGGTTATCACAGTAACATCCCAGGGGCGACATAAAATCCTAGCATGGGTTAATATAATATCCCAGGGGTCAAAGTACCTAGCAAGGGTTAATCACATCCCAGGGGAGATAGAAAAGCCTAGCATGGGTTAATCACATCCCAGGGGTTAAAATGCCTAGCATGGGTTAATCTCATCCCAGGGGCGACTGAAATGCCCAGCATGGGTAGAACGATAAATATGAATAAATATAAAAGGCAAAAGAAGTAAAGGACGTAATGTACATGGTTCCACATATGCAGACAGGTGTTTTATTTGTAATGACTAGTCTCTTATATTTGATTTCATGGAATTAATTACATACCATGTTGTTTCTTATAAGCCTTACATACTCAGTACATTTGTCGTACTGACGTCCCTTGGGGGACTTACCTTACTTGCTGCAGGTGCAGGTACTAGTAGACCTCCACAGTAGGTTGCAGGTCATTTGCAGATCTTTGGTGAGCTCCAGTTGGTTCGGGGCTTTCCGAGTCACAGTTGTACATTAGTTTTGGCATTGTATATGTTGTATAAAGCGGGGACTTGTCCCGACTTAAGTTGGTTTAATGTATTGCATCTGTTAGAGGCTTTGTAAACGTATGTGGGAATATTTGATAAGGGATGTACGTTCATTTTGACATGATGGCCTTGACGGCCAAGTTTCACACATGTATATATATCACATTTTTCCATGACTTCCATTATTGGTAGCTTATATCTCTATACGTGATGATGATGTTTCTTATGGCATGCATATGAATGGTCATGAGCAAAGATTGGTTCTCTCGAGCCTTATTGGCTTTGGGTACCAGTCCGCCTCAATGGGATTTAGGGCGTGACATAAACATGATATTTATTGGTCAAAAGTGGCTAAGTATGACCATTAAGGGCTAGAAAAGGCAACCAAAAATCAGATTTTATTCACAAAGGCACACATGCCATTCTAGACTTTTCCACAAAAAGGTATTTTCTCTCTACTCTCAAACCCTAAGGCAACTACACTTGGTTGGACAATATCATCCTTTTGCAAGCCTTGTTAAGGGTTTACTATCATGATTTAATATATTATATGCATGAGAGATTGTGTAGATCATGATGGTTACGTCTAAAAGTGTTGAGTAGTGTACGTTTGCTTCCTTGTTAAAAGATTTGTCATCTATGAGACTTGAACTTGAAAGGAGACTTGTGGTATTGAAGGAAGTGAATTTGATGTATTAAATATCAATATGTAAGATGTGGTTATGTCCTTAACTTGCCTTCTCTTTGTGTTTGACATTTGAAATTGTTGTTGCAAAATTGTACATGGAACCGGTGGGGTATTGAAGGAAAAATGTAGTTTTGTGATGTTTATGTGTGTTGTGAAACCATGGATGTTTATTGACATCCATGATAACTGAAAATATGAAAAGAGAAGCTTAATTATGATCATGGACCATTCATTACAAAAAAGAACCCAAAAGAGACCCATTTTGGCCGAAACAGGCACCCGCCCTCGCAGACGAAGGCACCTGCGGGCATAGGTGACTTCGCAGGTGCCCCTGGACACTTCCAATAGGAACCTTCAGCCTTACCTCAACCACCTATGGGCGCAGGTGGCTTCGCAGGTCAGTCCAGGACACCGTTTTGCATGTTTTTTCTCTCTATGATCCCCTGAAACCCCTATACCCTTCATGGATGCAATTATCAACTTATGGTACCTTTTGAATGACTTTAAAGGAGTATCCCGGAGGTATTTTGAATGGTATCAATTATGGATTGTTTTTCATGTGTTATTGTGAAAGGTATTGAGATGACTTGATGGAGTAATTGTGACGTAGTGTTAATGAGGAAGTGTAAAGGATAAACTTGGTGTGAAATGTTATTGGTTTATGATGTCTTGGTCAATGTGTGGAATGTTATGGTATTGTTGGTATGGTGATGCAATAAATGGTATTGTAAGAGGGCGAAATGACATTATATGGCAGTCACGTAATTCATTATCGTCTTATGCACTTGTAATGTAGTTAGTTGTTAACGTGAGCTCTGTGATGTAATTGTGTTGTAGAGTAACATGTAAGGAAGGATATGGATTGTTATATTCACATACAGGACTATATATTCATATTGGTAAAGATAAGGTATGTAAGGTTAATCTTTTCGTATCCTTCTATAGCACATAGTGTTCATATTGTCATTGTACTTGTTTCATTCCGAAATGTTCTAAGGTATTTCATTTCAGGTTGTCATCTATTGTTATTCACATATACCTTATTCATTGACCAATTGTTATTCATGTGTCACATAACTATGGACATGGCTCCAAAGTTCCAATAATGTTAAGTTCTAAAGTTCCAATAATGACATGACCATCGAATGAACTATTTCAAAGATTAAAGAAGTGATGTAATAAAGTCTCTATTCTTGGGGGGTATCCTAGGGGTTAAAATACCTAGCATGGGTCGATCCCAATATCTCGGGTGGTATCCCAGGGGTGAAAATAACACCTAGCATAGGTCAATCCCGCCACCACGGGTGGTATCCCAGGGGCAAAAGAAAAGCCTAGCAAGGGTCGATCCCGAATAATTGTTGATTATTACCGACTGATCAGCTTGGGGCCCAGGCATTATATGAATGAAAGGATGAGTAATGAATGAATGAATGAGTGATGAATGAAGGAATGAGAATAAAAGCAAAGAAAGTAATCGACGTAATGTACATGGTTCTACACATACAGAATGGTGATTTATCCATATTGATTATTTCACTTGTACTTGATATCATTTAAGTAATTATGTATCATGCAGTTTCTTACAGCCTTAGTACATCCTTCGTACTGACGTCCCTTGGGGGACTTACCTTACTTGCTGCACGCACAGGTGCTAGGAGACCTCCACAGTAGGCTACGGGTCATTTGTAGATCTTTGGTCAGCTCCAGTTGGTTCGGGGCTTTTCGAGTCATATGTGTACATTTGTTTTGATATTGTAAAAGTTGTATAAAGTGGGGACTTGTCCCAACTTTAGGTTGGTTATGTATATGCATCTGTTAGAGGCTTTGTAGATGTACATGGTGAGATGAATGAAAGAATGTATGTCTATTTTAACTTAGTGTCCCTAACGGCCAAGTTTCATATTATCATATGTTTTCCATGACTTTCGCCATTAGCATCTTGTATCTATACGTGACAGTGATGTTCCTTGAGTGACATGCATATGAGTGGACATAAATGAAGATTGGTTATCTCGGGCCTTAACGGCTTCGGTTGCCAGTCCGCCCCGTTGGAATTCGAGGCGTGACACAAATTCCTAATCTACACTAGTAGAGTCTCCATTTTTCTCTAGTAAGAGGTGTTGGATCTAGTTAAGGACAGATTGGTCAAGGTTAAGATTTCTAACCTTTTTAAAGAATTTGTAGTACTTGGCAAAATGACTAGGTTTTTGACATCTGTTACATTTGCCATTATTAAGAGCAGGAAAAGTTGGTTATTCACAGTACACTAGCATTATGGATGAGAGGATTTTGATTTTTTGGGAACATAAGGCTTGGATGTGGGACTTTTTTTTTAGGAATAGGCTTTCTATAAGTTTTTTACCTACAAGGGGTTATGCCAAATTGCTCACAAAAGCTTTCTAAATCTCATCAGGTTTGTTCCCTATCTTTAGCTAATTTTCTTATCTTGTCGACAAATATTAAAGAAAACTTGTTGAATCAGACTTGTGAGTTTACCCTATGTGATCTTCTCGTAAGGGATGGTATCGCAGAGTGTTGGCTTTGAAGTTCTTCTCTAACGAAGTCCCTAAGAAACTTAGACAATCCATCTAGTAATTTTTCTTTCCAATATGGAAAATTACCGTTGGATCTTTTATAGATCTTAGTGAAAAAGGTTTCTTATTCTAACTTTATATGGTTAAGCAAGCCCAAACATTAAATTGATAACAAATCCAAACATATGTTACCCATACCAAAATATGGATTAATAAGATAGTCTCAAAATTATTGCACTTGAAAATCCATGTTTTGAATCCTTTTGACCCTGAGATTGGGTGTCTAAGTTTTGTCCATCATGATAATTATTCTTCCTTTATTATTGAAATCTTGTATTGATTTAAAATTAATGGCTTAAGTACCTGCAAAAGAGAAAACTTGATTAGCTAAAAAGTCTGCCAGCATGTTTTCTTCTCTTAGGGTATGTTCCACCGCCACCTAGACCTACTTGTCCTACTGAGATTCACAATTTTTGGGTTAGCAGGCTATTATCATGGATTTATGCAGGGCTTCTCTTCTATTGTGGATCCTTTTACTAAGTTGACTCAGAAATAGGTTGTTTTTCCAGTGATCAGATGATTTTGAGAGGAGCTTTCAAAAGCTCAAGGAGTTTTTGACTTCGACCCCTTTTTTGACTTTGCCTAAGGAGGGCGTGGGTTTCACTATGTTTTGTGATGCTTCCAAAGTTGGCTTGAGTGGTGTGTTGATGTAGAAAGTTAAGGTGATAGCTTATACTTCTAGACAATTGAAGGTCCATAAGAAGAACTACCATACTCATGATTTAGAATTAACCGCAGTTGTGTTTGTGTTGAAATTATGGTGTAACTATTTGTATGGAGTTCATTGTGAGATTTTCTCTAATCAATGTAGCCTTCAATACTTGTTCACTCAGCTATATCTTAATATGAGAAAGTATAGATGGTTAGAGTTGCTTAAAGATTATGATCTCACTACTCTTTATCATCTAGGCAAGGCTAATGTGGTAACGGATGCCTTGAGTAGGAAGGAGACGAGTATGGGGAGTTTAGCTTATCTTTTGGTGGAGGAGCAACCTTTTGCCGTAGACATTCAGTCTTTGGCAAACTAGTTGCTTCGACTTGATATTTTAACACTTGGGCATGTTTTGGCATTTGTTGAGGCTGAATCTTCATTAATGGAGCAGATTAAAGCTCAATAGTCTGATGATGAGAAGTTGAGAGTGCTTCATGATAAAGGGTTGAGTGGTGCAGTAAAGATGGCATCTCTTGATCCCAAGGGTGTTTTGAGGATTAGTGGTCATGTTTTTGTGCCGAGAGTTGGTGGTTGGATTAGACTGATCATGGAGGAGGCTGATTGTTTGAGATATTCTATTCATCTAGGAGCATCTAAAATGTAGCATGACTTGAGGCAACACTATTGGTGGTGTGGGATGAAGAAAGACATTGTAGATTTTGGGGCCAAGTGTTTGAATTTTCAACAAGTGAAGTATGAGCATCAACAACCTGGTGATACAATGCAGAGGATTTCCTGTCTCGAAGTAGAAATAGAAGCGGATCAATATGGACTTTGTGGTTGGGCCACCCCCGAATTTGGGAAAGTTTTATTCCATTTGGGTGATTGTGGATAGGTTGACTAAATCAACCCACTTTGTACTACTGAAGGTGAATTGTAATATGGAGAAGTTGGCCAAGATCTACATTCGAAAGATTGTTCATTTTATGGTGTATCTATCTCCATTATTTCTGATATAGGTATGCAATTTATCTCAAATTTTTAGAGTTCTATGTAGAGTGAGTTCGATAATCAACTTGGGATGAGCAAAACTTTTCACCCTCAGATGGATAGCTAGTCAAAGTGGGCCATTCAGGTGTTAGAAGGCATACTTTGAGAATGTTTTATGGATTTTGGTGGTCATTGGGGACCATTTTTTTCCCTTATCGGAGATCACCTACAACAACAGTTACCATTCCAACATTCAGAGGGCGCCTTTTAAGGCTTTTTATATGAGGAGGTATAGATTCCCCGTGGGATGTTTGATTCTTTTGATGTTAGGCCTTGGGGCATCGACTTGTTAGGAGACTCGATGAATCGAGTGAGATTGATTCAGCAGAGACTTGTGGCTACTTAGAGTAGGAAGAAAAGTTACATCGATCAATGAGTACATTATGTGGAATTCATACTTAGTGAGAGGGTTTTGTTGCAGGTATCACCTATGAAAGGTGTGATGAGATTTTGGAAAAAAGGAAGCTTAGTTTGAGATTTATTGGACCTTTTGAGATTCTTAAGAAGCTTAGGAATGTGGACAATAGGTTGGTTCTACCTCTGAACCTATTAGCAATTCATCTGGCATTCCATGTTTTGATGTTAAAACGATACCTTCTCGATAATTCTCATGTGATCCGATGGGATTCAATTGCATTAGGTCATGATTTTTCCTTTGGGGAGTTCCCTATTGCTATTTTGGATAGGCAGATCTAAGAATATTGATTCTTTGAATGTTCAGTTGAGTCATCGCCCAATTGAGGAGGCTACGTGGGAGGTTGAGTTTGATAAACAGAGTATATACCCCTAACTTTTTATCAATTCAGGTACTTTCCTTGCGTTTTTGTTCGAGGATGAATATGTGTCTTAGTGGTGGATAATGTAACAACCCTCACTGTGATTTTTAACTTTTTTATTTTGACTATTTTGCCCTTCCCCGTGGTTGCTTTATACCATTTATGAGTTGTGGGGATAGTTGCCATGGTCCCCAAAGCATTTAAGAGCAATTTATAAGAGTTTGAGGTTTTGAGTACCCTTTAAAGTGAGACTTTTGGATTTGGCCAACATTTTTTTATATGAATGTCGGATGGTGATTTTTTTAGTTCCATTAGATCCACAATTTCATTTTTGAGTTATTAGCATGGTTGGTTCAGGCTTCAAGTCTTTATTTTGAGTTTGGACATTTAGACAAGAAACTAGTTATTTTAGCCTAAAGGGGTTCCTTAGGGGTATCTTGTTCAAAATGACCTCTTTTGGTAAATCCAATGCTTCCGTTGAGTCCAAAATGTCGAAATTAGCCTGGTAGCATTATTGGTTTATTTTTGTAGGGTCCCAAAAAAATCTCGAGGGTCCGTTTGGAAAGATTCTAAGCCTTAAACCATTGTTGTTGCAAGGCTTCTAGTGTTGTCACTTATGCAGGCTTGGGATTGCTTTAGCCACTATGTAGGTGCATCTTACCCGGTGCCTTTTCTTCTTTAGCTATGCACTAGGTGCCAAGTGACTATCGCTTAAGCAATATTCTGGCCTCTTAAGGGTGATCACTGAGTATAAAAACCCCATTTTTGCGATTCCAACTCCATTTTCATAAATTTTGCACCTTGAAACCTCGGGAAAGATGATTTTTCATCAAACTTATTTTGGTAAACTTATAAACATAACTTCTATCATTACCCATTGATTTTATCTCAAAAACAACTTCAAAACTTGAATTTTAAACTTGGGATTTTGGGTTCTACCCGGTAAATTGAAAAAATAATTTTTCAATGATTTCAAGCTCAATTTTAATTTGTTTTGCAGTGGATTTCCATATTTAGAACCTTTAAGTATGGGTAACATAATTCTTTTCCAATTTTACCCCTTGTATTTAAGGGTTTATTTTGTAAGTGTTTTTGGAGCCAAAATGAAAGTGGTTGATATGGGTATCATTAGACTCTTATTGACACATAGATTAAGTTTTTAATAGATTGTGTTTGTTCCGAGGACACACAAAAAGGAAAGGATTCTTGTTGAGGGTTTCAGACTCTTGTTAAGTTTTTGAGGTAGGTTATGTCTTAACTTTCTTTAGACCGGGTTGGGTAGTTAACCAATCATGTAAATTATGCTATGGGTTAAGGATTTTATCGTGAGATTCATCCTTTAAGATAATTATATTATCATATTTTCCTATGGGGGCTTATGTGATTATTATTTTTATGGACTTGAGAGATTATTATTGTTGAGATGTCCGTGTGAGGGCTGGTATTGGTTTTGTTTGAGCATTATTTTCCTTTCTTATTATTTTGATGCTCAAATGGGGGATGGGATTGGAATTATTGATGTCTTACATGAATCTATACTACTGTGTAGCCATGCGATAGCTTGTATCATGATCTATAGGGATTTGAGAGACTTGAGCTCATTAATACCAATATTGATTTTATTCATTATATGATGTTGAATTGGTTAGTAGCATGAATACTCATTCATTCATCCATATTCATGTAATTGGTACCACTGAGAAATGCTATTTTTGAAATAAATGAGCACTTTATAAAACACCTTAACCGAAGGATGTGCCGGTAAGGTTGATTGATGAGATTGTGATGGTATATGGATTGCGAACCCGCCCCCCCCCCCCCCCCCATGGGTCCTGTCCTGGAATCTTGTGCTTGGAAGGTATATACAAGTTGACATTGAGACATTTCATCCTTATCATATCATTGCATTTCATCACTTGCGTTTCTCCTATGTGTTTGATATCGGGTAATTTAGTCTTTCTTTTTGTATATCTGTGTGTAGTTACTCTTATATTGTTATTGTAGTTGTATTATTTATGTTGTTCTCCGAATTTCCCCAATGGTTTTTACATAAATGATGGCATGCCTATGGTCCAAAAGTCAAAATTCTTCCCCTTCCAATAAGGCAAGGATATGAGTAATTTTCTAACAAATTTTTTAATCAACATCAAGTATCCAGAATGCTTTAATTTTCTCACAGGTTCTATGTTCCTTGGATATTTTCCCACAAGTTTGTCTTTTATAAACCAGAGGGACATAAAGGACTACCATAGTTAGGCCTTCAATGATATTCAAACTAGTACAAAAGCTGGAATCTGGCCAAAGCTTATGTACCATTGATAGAGAAATGGTTCCTAAACAATCCAGCATATTTGTCTCCAACAGATGCATATTAATTTGCATTTCTACAATAAAAGTCTATTGTAGCTTCCCAACTAGCCACTTCCAAAAGCAAAGTTAATTTTGTCAAACAAATGGAGAAAATTCTCCAACAAATCAAGATAGCTCCAGATCAATCAAGACAAACGTTTGAAAATTAATCAGATAAAGGAGAAGAAGACATTATGGAAATTTTGAAGGATGATCAAGATTACATCACAGTACCATCATCCAAGCATCATCAACACTGAAGTCATACATGACATCAACAAGCATTTGTTGAAATTATTGTGGATGTTACTGTAGCTTTGCTGTAGCCACACTGTAGCAGAGGATACATCATTACTTAGGGTTTCAGAGCTACATAATTGAAAGTTTTCTTGATTTTTATGATCCAACATTAAAGATAAGAGAGTTATAGGAAACATTTGGAATTCTATGGTAAATATTCTAGGGATCTCTTATAGTTTGAATAATGGGACTGAATAGGTGGAGGCCTTTGAAAGTTTTGGAAAATCAGGTGGTGTTGAGGATAGTTTTAGAAACAAATATACACTGAGAGCATGCAAATATTTATTTGTATAATTTTTTTATTCAAAACGATGTTTGATATCTTTATCGGTAAATTGTTCATTCTCACCTTTTCATTAGAAAGGTGCTGCAATGATTGAGTCATCAGCATAAGTCATTGTAAATCCTTGTGATGAAAGAAGTTTGGAGGTGATATCTTCTCCACTTATGGTTATCCATACTTTTGAAACATTGATTGATTTCAAAAAAGGAAAATTTAATTGATTATAATCAGCATAGGCCTCAAACCATTCAAAGAAATTAATTTATTTTGGATGGTATTTAAAACTCATAATAAATTTACTAGATGCTATTTCTTTCATCTTTTTGAAATTAATCAAAAAACCAAGTTCTTTCAAAAATATTTCCAGAAGAATAAAACTCTGTTCTAATTTTTTCCTTATCAATATGAAAATCTTGATTTAAAACCCCTAGCTCTCCACCTAATGATGAGTAAGTAAGGGATTAGGGCTGGTCATCATGGATTTCAGTTGCGGGAGATGTTTCGATAGAGTATTTGGCTGTGGTATCCTAGATTCAAAGTTAAAAGCCTCAATTCTAGAAGGAAATGATGAAACTGAGTGTGTAGCAATTTGGATCTCTGATGGAACTGATGAGGAGGCATAGACTCTTTGACTAAGAGATCTCTAAAAGGAGATAGAAACAGCTCCAGTAGAAAACTATTGGATTCGAGAAACCTTAGTATTCTCAGTTTTTTTTACTAGAGTTGAGTCTTGTAACATCAAGTATTGGGGTAGAGATACCTGGTTCAAAGGTTTAGGAACTGATAGGTGAGACCTTTGTAGATCTATTTGGAAAAGGACTATTTCAACTATATAGCTACTTTTCATAGCTCCACTATTAAAGGCTGAAGTCTTTATCATATATTGAATCCTATATATGATAGTCATTGGGAGGGATCCAGTCTTAGTCTTGTAATTGGATGTCTTAACATTGAGATTCCGTGAATCCAATATATTTATATCTTTGAGAGTTACAGTAAAATTTGGAAAACAATCAAAGTAAATTAGTCCGCTATAAAGGCTGGTTTATATCATTGTTAAGAGGGAATCATTAAAATCTAATAACCTTGAATCTCTAAGTCGGAGAAGGAGTGAGGTATCTAAACCTTCTCTAGAGAGAGGTTTAGCAGCAATTTGAACTAACCCAATGTGGAGATAGTTGTATTTTTGCCTATATTTTTTATAGACTTTGGATTTAAAAGCTTAATATCCTCATGATTTTATTCAAGAGCTATAGTTTGATTGATGGTAGAAATATGGTAATTAATTGTTAAGTACCATCTAGAAGTTGATGTATAGATGTCAGACTGGGGATGATTAGGAATTTTCTAGTCATCAATTGATTGATGCACATCATAGAAGCTAATCTCTTCTTTGAGCTTAGTTTTGGAGGAAATGGAAGGAGATGTAGTAGATGAAGAGGCAGAAGAGTTTTTTTGGGAGTGGGAGAAAGAATAGAAGAATTTTATAGTAAGATCTGCAAGAAAATAGTAAGAAAAGACAATAATGACTTAAAGCTTCCTGTCCTTGGATCAAGAAACCATTGGGTTCCATAAAGAAAAGTATTCAAGTTCTTAACTTAATATCATACGAAAGAGTCAGATCTGATAGTTAAATTAATGAATTCTTGTTTCATTTTATACTCAAAGGCTAGATCAGTTTTGTATTAATAAGTTCTTTATTTAGATGAGCCAAAGGTTATGAATAACCATCTGTAAGTCCACTACGTCTTCTTTGGAAATCCTTCCATTATTGCTTAGGAATACTACCTATAGTGTAGTCTGAGAAGATCACAGTATCATCCTTATCAAGATCTTCATGTTACAAAGTAGCTCTTACTAAATTGTATAAGTTGATTCAAGTTTTCCTATGTTCAAACTCTAGATCTGACAGTATCGTATAATAGTAAATTAAAAACAAGAATAATAATATTTACTTTCCCCCATGGATCTGATACCAAGTACCTGAAAGCAAACCCCCTAAAATAAAAAGGGTGAACTACGAGGAAGAAGGATAGGAAGCAATAAAATGGTAAATAAATGTTAATGATGCAAGATTGTAAATATGAATGCAACAAATAAATTAGGCGGCATGGCAGACCATGTGTTAAATGATGGAATTAATTACTTAATGTAGGTGGTGGAGTCTGTCACGCCCCAAACCCCATTCAGACGTGATTGGCACCCGAAGCCGATATGGACCGAGAGAACCAATCTTTGCTCATGTCTACCCATATGCATATCCTCGTATGAACCTTATTAATTCTTATTATTCCTCATGCTACTAAGCGGAAGTCATGAACATGGAAACATATATCATATCTATATATGAAACTTGGCCGTTAGGGCCATTAAGTCAAAATGATCATACATCTCTTGCTTTCATATACCCACATACGTCTACAAAAGCCTCTAACTGATGCATTTACAATACCATCTAAAAGTCGGGACAAGTCCCCGCTTTATCTTTACAACATCAAAACAAATGTACAACTGTGATAAGTCCCGAAGCAACTGGGGCTCACAAAAGATCCGCAACTAACTGTCACTTACTGTCTTTTTACAATTCTACTAGTGCCTGCACCTGCAACATGTAAGGTAAGTCCCCTGAGGGGGTCAGTACGAAGAATGTACTGAGTATGTAAGGCTCATAAGAAATAGCATCATACATGAGAATGTCAATAGAATAAAATATGAGAGTATAGTCAATGTGTATAAACCATCATTTTATATAATATCTTTTATAACTACTCTCCTTCAAGGGAAATTACTTTTACTCAAGAGACTTGCCTCAATAGATTCTTCTATACCCAAGAGATTCTTTCTTGCTTCTATGTTCATTACCACTATTGTTCATCTACTTGGTTAGTAGGTTGTAAAAGAATAACATTCATCCACATACATCCACTCTAGTGGTGGGGTAGGGAATTAATAATATAACGTACATCCACTCTATTAACGTACATCCACTCTATTGGTGGTTTAACCTACATCCACTCTCATGGTGGGAGAACATACATCCACTCAATGGTGGGGGAACATACATCAACTCTATGGTGGGAGAACATGGATCCACTTTATAAGGGAAAACATACATCCACTCTATGGTGGGAGAACATGCATCCACTCTATGGTGGGAGAACATACATCCACTCCATGGTGAGAGAACATACATCCACTCTATGGTGGGAGAAATTGATATATCCACTTATGAGATATTAATACATTAAGGATCACGACACTAATTGAACCCACAAATATGGCTTACCTCACTCTTATGCTTCATGAGATTAACACCTTATCTTGTGAGGGATAGATATATTAGCTCGCACTTCACCTCCTTCACTATTTATATGGGATCTTGTATGAGTAGGTATATGATACCGGGACTCCACCTTTGATGGGCTATAATAGATAACAAAGCATAATATTGGGAATATTCCATATTGAACTTATACCCTCTAGAATGTGATCCATACTCAATGAAACATATAGCAACCATGCGCATTACCTCTTTACTATCTTATACCCTCTACTTAGTTAAGAGAATGACACGCTAAAGATCATGGCATTAAAGCACACACTTAGAGACACAAGGCAGTGGCGCAAGAAATGAACCCCCTCTGAATCAGGTGGCTTGTGCCACACCCCCTGAAATAGGGAGTGACGTAAGTTTCAACATCTTGCTGAATTTTCCGGCCACTTCTTCAATACTTGCGTATCATCCAATACCTTATCAAAACACTACAAAATACTTACTTAGTGATCTTAATCATCAAGTAAACATGACTCCATGTCACCAAATGAGGTTGGAATGTGTACGGGGTATTACACAAATGCTCTACAAAATCATAAAACACCTTCTACGAAAGCCTAATCGTATATATTAGGTCCGATATCAAATATTACACCAATCACACTATAAAACACATGCTCATGGAATATCAACACCTACGTAGATAGGACCCCAAGGTATCAAGTGAGGTTAGAAAAGTACGGGGTGTTACATTCTTCCCCCCTTAGAAACATTCGTCCTCGAATGTTAACAACGTCGTCTCATGTACAACAAATGCATCTCTTTATTAACATACGTATACATATACACATAATCCTCTTGGATACTTATTTGTTATTAGTCCACTTCCGCACTGTGAACTTTTTCGTTCATTTGAAACAAGTGAGGGTATTTGGATTTCATCATTGTTTTTCAACTTCCCACGTAATCTCCTCTACTTGTTGATTTCGCCAAAGGACTTTTACTGATGCTACGTCTCTATTTATTAACCTTGGCACTTCTCAGTCTAGAATAGCCATAGGTAGCTTTTCCTAGTGAAATCCTCTGAATTTTGTATATTTCCAATGGGAACAATATTAAAGAAAACTCTTATACACTTTCAACAATATCACATGGCATATTGTATAGGGTCAATTTTCCCTTCTTTCCAATCCCATCACCTCATTCATTAGTAACGCCTTTAAAAGTACTTAATCATCTATGATCACAAACATCTACTATACCATTATCGTATGTTCCTTTAACTATACTAAATTCACCGTCGGATAGAGATAGTCCATTGACTTAACTAATAACCCTAGTGTCCCATTAGATTCGTAGTAGCTGATGGGGTAACATACGATAGGGTAGAGCTCAGATCAGTCAATACATATACATCATGTAAACATTTAGTAATATACTTAAATACCTGTACCTTCATCAGGAGATGCCTCCGCATCCGGCCGTTCCACTAAAGCATAGGTGCGATTCTGAGTTCTACTGGGACTGGCTGCTCCTCTGGCACCTCTACTGCTACCAACAGATTGTACACCAGCTATCGATGCCACATCGGCTGATCCGGCAGGCCGTGTCATACTACTCGTGGGCCTATGTGGGCATTCTCTCATCATGTGTCCTGGTCTACTACATACAAAGCAAACATTCATATCAAACCGGCTTTCACCTGTATGAAATCTCCCACAGCGCGGGCACAACTGGCGAGAACATCTCATCACATGTGATCCATGAATCCCACTACTCTGTTTCAATCGACCACCTCTAGACCCTCGGGATTGAGAATGAGCACCTGCTGTGGAAAAAGAGGATGAGGGTCTAGGTGGTAACATTCGAGATCCAGATTCTCCTGGGGACAACATAGACTGCCCCATAGGTCTGGCCCTTTTTGATGGACCTTCCTCAGATTTCTGCGTCCTTCTTCTTTGCCTTTGGCCCTCCATTTTCTACGCAAAGGCCTATATTCTAGCTATGTCTATAGCTCGCTATAAGGCAGCAATAGTGCAGTCTCGTACCAAATAAGGCTCCAATCTGTCCACATATAGATGGACTCTATCTTCCATGGTGGCTACTACATTTGGAGCATATCTAGCCAAGGAATTAAACTGCAAACTGTATTCTCTAACACTCATATTTTCTTGACGCAAATGGAGAAATTGGTCTTCACGTGCCTCCCGAATCTCATATGGGAGGTAATGATCAAGGAATGACATTTTAAATTCTTCCCAATCAGCTGATAGTGCATCAATACCCCTTGATCTTTTCCAGTCCTCATAACACAAGATAGCCTCGCCCTTGAGTCTATAAGCTGCTAGCTCAAATGTTTCTACACCTGTTACGTGCATCACCTCTAGTGCTCTTTGAACTTGGTCCACAAAATCCTGTGGATCTGCTTTTGGATAGGGACCCTGTGAATATGGGAGGGTCTAATTATAGAAAGTCCTGTGTACGCCGACTAGCTTCTCTTGCCGCGTCATCTTCATTTACCATTGGACCAGTTCATCCTTGGGTTTGTGCAGCCACTAACTGTGTCAACATATGTACTGCATTTCTTAAATCTTGATCTGTGGCATTCATTGGTGGTTCTGTGGGTACTTCTCTACCTCTTAGCTCTTTCGGAACTAGATAGGCAGAAGAAGACCGCGATGCAATTTCAGCGTCAGCTCCACCTTGACTAACTTGGTTAGGTGGTAATCTACTCATTTCTACTTCAGCACGCACATCCACCTGCTTCCCTTTACCTCTACCTCTTCTCGTGATTGGCATGTTAGTATACCAAAGAAAAACAATCACCATGGTCATATACAATTCAACTTACAACACTAGCTCTATTGCACGATCTAGAAGTTAAGAAAGGAAACAACATCCTAAATTCCCCGTAGCCGCCTACTTATAAATGTGGTGTACAACATATTGATAAGTAAGACTCTACTCAGACACGGCTTTGTAGACACCCTTAGAACGACCTGCTCTGATACAACTTTTGTCACGCCCCAAATCCTATTGAGACTTGATTGGCACCCGAAGCCGATATGGCCCGAGAGAACCAATCTTTGCTCATGTCTACCCATATGCATATCCTCGTATGAATCTTATTAAATCTTATTATTCCTCATGCTACTAAGCGGAAGTCATGAACATGGAAACATATATCATATCTATATATGAAACTTGGCCGTTAGGGCCATTAATTAAAAATGATCATACATCTCTTGCTTTTATATACCCACATACGTCTACAAAAGCCTCTAACTAATGTATTTACAAGACCATCTAAAAGTCGGGACAAGTCCCCGCTTTATCTTTACAACATCAAAACAAATGTACAACTGTGATAAGTCCCGAAGCAACTAGGGCTCACCAAAGATCCGCAACTAACTGTCACTTACTGTCTTTTTACAATTCTACTAGTGCCTGCACCTACAACATGTAAGGTAAGTCCCCCGAGGGGGTCAGTACGAAGAATGTACTGAGTATGTAAGGCTCATAAGAAATAGCATCATACATGAGAATTTCAATAGAATAAAATATGAGAGAATAGTCAATGTGTATAAACCATCATTTTATATAATATCTTTTATAACTACTCTCCTTCAAGGGAAATTACTTTCACTCAAGAGACTTGCCTCCAATAGATTCTTCTATACCCAAAGATTCTTTCTTTCTTCTATGTTCATTACCACTATTGTTCATCTACTTGGTTAGTAGGTTGTAAAAGAATAACATTCATCCACATACATCCACTCTAGTGGTGGGGTAGGGAATTAATAAAATAATGTACATACACTCTATTGGTGGTTTAACCTATATCCATTCTCATGGTGGGAGAACATACATCCACTCTATGGTGGGGGAACATACATCCACTCTATGGTGGGAGAAAATGGATCCACTCTATGGTGGGAGAACATACATCCACTCTATGGTGGGAGAACATGCATCCATTCTATGGTGGGAGAACATACATCCACTCCATGGTGAGAGAACATACATCCACTCTATGGTGGGAGAAATTGATATATCCACTTATGAGAGATTAATACATTAAGGATCACGACACTAAATGAACACACAAATATGCCTTACCTCACTCTTATACTTCATGAGATTAACACCTTATCTTGTGAGGGATAGATATATTAGCTCGCACTTCACCTCCTTCACTATTCTTATGGGATCTTATATGAGTAAGTATATGATATCGGGACTCCACCTTTGGTGGGCTATAATAGATAACAAAGCATAATATTGGGATTATTCCATATTGAACTTATACCCTCTAGAATGTGATCCATACTCAATGAAACATATAGCAACCATGCGCATTACCTCTTTACAATCTTATACCCTCTACTTAGTTATGAGAATGACACGCTAAAGATCATGGCATTAAAGCACACACTTAGATACACAAGGAAGTGGCGCAAGAAATGAACCCCCTCTGAATCAGGTGGCGCAAGTTTTAACACCTTGCTGAATTTTCCAGCCACTTCTTCAATACTTGCGTATCATCCAATACGTTATCAAAACACTACAAAATACTTACTTAGTGAACTTAATCATCAAGTAAACATGACTCCAAGTCACCAAATGAGGTTGGAATGTGTACGGGGTATTACACAAATGCTCTACAAAATCATAAAACACCTTCTACTAAAGTCTAATCGTATATATTAGGTCCGATATCAAATATTACACCAATCTCACTATAAAACACATGCTCATGGAATATCAACACCTACGTAGATAGGACCCCAGGGTATCAAGTGAGGTTAGAAAAGTACGGGGTGTTACATTCTTCCCCCCTTAAAAACATTCGTCCTCGAATGTTAACAACATCGTCTCATGTACAACAAATGCATCTCTTTATTAACATACGTATACATATACACATAATCCTCTTGGATACTTATTTGTTATTAGTCCACTTCCGCACTGTGAACTTTTTCGTTCATTTGAAACAAGTGAGGGTATTTGGATTTCATCATTGTTTTTCAACTTCCCACGTAATCTCCTCTACTTGTTGATTTCGCCAAAGGACTTTTACTGATGCTACGTCTCTATTTATTAACCTTGGCACTTCTCAGTCTAGAATAGCCATAGGTAGCTTTTCCTAGTGAAATCCTCTGAATTTTGTATATTTCCAATGGGAACAATATTAAAGAAAACTCTTATACACTTTCAACAATATCACATGGCATATTGTATAGGGTCAATTTTCCCTTCTTTCCAATCCCATCACCTCATTCATTAGTAACGCCTTTAAAAGTACTTAATCATCTATGATCACAAACATCTACTATACCATTATCGTATGTTCCTTTAACTATACTAAATTCACCGTCGGATAGAGATAGTCCATTGACTTAACTAATAACCCTAGTGTCCCATTAGATTCGTAGTAGCTGATGGGGTAACTTACGATAGGGTAGAGCTCAGATCAGTCAATACATATACATCATGTAAACATTTAGTAATATACCTAAATACCTGTACCTTCATCAGGAGATGCCTCCGCATCCGGCCGTTCCACTAAAGCATAGGTGCGATTCTGAGTTCTACTGGGACTGGCTGCTCCTCTGGCACCTCTACTGTGACCAACAGATTGTACACCAGCTATCGATGCCACATCGGCTGATCCGGCAGGCCGTGTCATACTACCCGTGGGCCTATGTGGGCATTCTCTCATCATGTGTCCTGGTCTACTACATACAAAGCAAACATTCATATCAAACCGGCTTTCACCTGTATGAAATCTCCCACAGCGCGGGGACAACTGACGAGAACATCTCATCACATGTGATCCATGAATCCCACTACTCTGTTTCAATCGACCACCTCTAGACCCTCGGGATTGAGAATGAGCACCTGCTGTGGAATAAGAGGATGAGGGTCTAGGTGGTAACATTCGAGATCCAGATTCTCCTGGGGACAACATAGACTGCTCCATAGGTCTGGCCCTTTTTGATGGACCTTCCTCAGATTTCTGCGTCCTTCTTCTTTGCCTTTGGCCCTCCATTTTCTACGCAAAGGCCTATATTCTAGCTATGTCTATAGCTCGCTATAAGGCAGCAATAGTGCAGTCTCGTACCAAATAAGGCTCCAATATGTCCACATATAGATGGACTCTATCTTCCATGGTGGCTACTACATTTGGAGCATATCTAGCCAAAGAATTAAACTGCAAACTGTATTCTCTAACACTCATATTTTCTTGACGCAAATGGAGAAATTGGTCTTCACGTGCCTCCCGAATCTCATATGGGAGGTAATGATGAAGGAATGACATTTTAAATTCTTCCCAATCAGCTGATAGTGCATCAATACCCCTTGATCTTTTCCAGTCCTCATAACACAAGATAGCCTCGCCCTTGAGTCTATAAGCTGCTAGCTCAAATGTTTCTACACCTGTTACGTGCATCACCTCTAGTGCTCTTTGAACTTGGTCCACAAAATCCTGTGGATCTGCTTTTGGATAGGGACCCTGTGAATATGGGAGGGTCTAATTATAGAAAGTCCTGTGTACGCCGACTAGCTTCTCTAGCCGTGTCATCTTCATTTACCATTGGACCAGTTCATCCTTGGGTTTGTGCAGCCACTAACTGTGTCAACATATGTACTGCATTTCTTAAATCTTGATCTGTGGTATTCATTGGTGGTTCTGCGGGTACTTTTCTACCTCTTAGCTCTTCCGGAGCTGGATAGGCAGAAGAAGACCGCGATGCAATTTCAGCTTCAGCTCCACCTTGACTAACTTAGTTAGGTGGTAATCTACTCATTCCTACTTCAGCACGCACATCCACCTGCTTCCCTTTGCCTTTACCTCTTCTCGTGATTGGCATGTTTACTATACCAAAGAAAAACAATCACCATGGTCAAATACAATTCAACTTACAACACTGGCTCTATTGCACGATCTAGAAGTGAAGAAAGGAAACAACATCCTAAATGCCCCATAGCCTCCTACTTATAAATGTGGTGTACAACATATTGATAAGTAAGACTCTACTCAGACACGACTTTGTAGACACCCTTAGAACGACCTGCTCTGATACCACTTTTGTCACGCCCCAAATCCTATTGAGACGTGATTGGCACCCGAAGCTGATATGGCCCGAGAAAACCAATATTTGCTCATGTCTACCCATATGCATATCTTCGTATGAATCTTATTAAATCTTATTATTCCTCATGCTACTAAGCGGAAGTCATGAACATGGAAACATATATCATATCTATATACGAAACTTGGCCGTTAGGGCCATTAATTCAAAATGATCATACATCTCTTGCTTTCATATACCTACATACGTCTACAAAAGCCTCTAACTGATGCATGTACAAGACCATCTAAAAGTCAGGACAAGTCCCCGCTTTATCTTTACAATATCAAAATAAATGTACAACTGTGATAAGTCCCGAAGCAACTGGGGCTCACCAAAGATCCACAAATAACTGTCACTTACTGTCTTTTTACAATTCTACTAGTGCCTGCACTTGCAACATGTAAGGTAAGTCCCTCGAGGGGGTCAGTACGAAGAATGTACTGAGTATGTAAGGCTCATAAGAAATAGCATCATACATGACAATGTCAATAGAATAAAATATGAGAGAATAGTCAATGTGTATAAACCATCATTTTATATAATATATTTTATAACTACTCTCCTTCAAGGGAAATTACTTTCACTCAAGAGACTTGCCTCCAATAGATTCTTCTATACCCAAGAGATTCTTTCATGCTTCTATGTTCATTACCACTATTGTTCATCTACTTGGTTAGTAGGTTGTAAAAGAATAACATTCATCCACATACATCCACTCTAGTGGTGGGGTAGGGAATTAATAATATAACGTACATCAACTTTATTAATGTACATCCACTCTATTGGTTGTTTAACCTACATCCACTCTCATGGTGGGAGAACATACATCCACTCTATGGTGGGGGAACATACATCCAATCTATGGTGGGAGAACAAGCATCCACTCTATGGTGGGAGAACATGCATCCACTCTATGGTGGGAGAACATACATGCATCCACTCTATGGTGGGAGAACATACATCCACTTTATGGTGGGAGAAATTGATATATCAACTTATGAGAGATTAATACATTAAGGATCACGACACTAATTGAACCCACAAATATGCCTTACCTCACTCTTATACTTCATGAGATTAACACCTTATCTTGTGAGGGATAGATATATTAGCTCGCACTTTACCTATTTCATTATTCTTATGGGATCTTATATGAGTAGGTATATGATACCGGGCCTCCACCTTTGGTGGGATATAATAGATAACAAAGCATAATATCAGGATTATTCCATATTGAACTTATACCCTCTAGAATGTGATCCATACTCAATGAAACATATAGCAACCATGCGCATTACCTCTTTACAATCTTATACCCTCTACTTAGTTATGAGAATGACACGCTAAAGATCATGGCATTAAAGCACACACTTATATACATATCTCACTTCACTCCTTTACTTCATGAGTTTGACATCCTTACTTATGAGGACTAACTATACTAGCTTACACATCACCTCTCTTATTACTCTTTTGAGATAGTACTTTTAGGAATTACAACGTCATGACATCTTTGGAACTTCAATCAATGAATAAGAGATAAGTGAATCATAATTCGTCTAAGAATAGGGTACATATGAATAACAATATACGTCACCCTGAATTGATATACTTTAAGCCTCTCGGAATTGAAACAAGCCCAATGTCAATAGGAACAGTATGTTGTAGAAGGATACGGAAAGAGTAACCTTACATACCTTGTATTCTTAATACGAATACACAATCTTAGACGTGCACACAATATTCCCGCTCCTTCCTTATGTTTCACTCTACAACACAAGTACATAACGGAACCAACATTAACCACCAATTACCTTACAATGGCATACAATAACAATAAGTCACATGTTTGGCTTTAACATGTCATTTCCTCCTTGACAATACCATTTATGAAATTATTAAAAGACGATACCATCTTGAATTCCTCATACCAGTAATCCCACAATATTCCCAACATTGACCAAAATATCATAAACCATGAGCATGTCACACCAAGTCATACTTTCCACTCTTCATCATCACAACATCACAATTATGCCATCAATTTACTTCAATAAACCTCCCAACAACAAATCGGCCAAAATCCCATAATTTACAAGTCACCTCCTACGAAAGTCTAATCGCACATATTAGGTCCGATATCAAATATTTCACCAATGACACTATAAAACACATACTCATGGAATCTCAACACCTAGGTAGATAGGACCCCAAGGTATCAAGTGAGGTTAGAAAAGTATGGGGTGTTACAGTGTCAACCATAAGTAATGAATATAATGAAAAAGATAGGTTAGTAAGTAATGAAAAAGATACAACTTAAAAATTGAACTTTGATAGTAACATCAAAATAAACATTAAAAATACAAAAGAGGGAGCAAATTCTAACCAGTAATCTATAGAGAGAGAGAGAGCTTCTTTGAAGAAAATAATATGGCCTCTACAAATGGAAAGGTAGGCTATTTATAGCCAAAAAATTGCTACAGTGTTGCTACAGTGAAGCTACAATGACACCCATAATAAGTTTCAGCAAATGCTTGTGATGTCATGTATGACATCAATGTTGATGATGCTTGAGACAGAGGATGTAGAGCTTGATTTGGACCTGACTTATGAGGAGGGTCCAATATTTTTTATTGATAGGCAAGTACGATAGTTAAGGTGGAAGAGTTAACCTAAGTCAAAGTTTTATGGTGCAATCATCCAATCGAGGAGGCTACTTAGGAGTTCGAGGTGGACATGCGAGTTAGATACCTCACTGATTTACCACTTCATGTATGATTATTGACCCATTAGGGACGAATGTCATTTTAAGTGTGGGAGAATGTAATAACCCAACCTTTTAATAGAGGGTTAATTGGTAATTATAACCAAATAAATAAATAAAGAGAAATAAAAAGGAGTGGCCCAAGCCCATTCTCTTATTCTGATTTTTATGTGACTAAAAGCGTAAAACATTAGGGCAATTGGTCCCATTATTTTTGGAGAAAGAAACATCCATAGAAAATATTTGTGGAACTCTCAAACGACATTAAGAGGCTACAAAGTAATGTTTTCACAATAATCAGGTATGGAAATTTTTCCTTAACCTCTAGGCATAGAAACTGAATACACCTCGTTGTTGTGATTCTTCTACTAAAGAGGTGGTAATGGTAGGAATTGAGGACTTCATAATAGAGAAAATAATATGCTAATGATGGGTGGGAAAGATTATTTGGCTGGTGGATTAGTGGAATAAGGTGCAATATAAGATTTTTGAGAAATCTTCCACCAAAAAAGAAAACAAATCATTGCTTTAATTGTTAAAAATCCCACTTTTGTTGATTAGATTATACTAATAAGGAAATTATGAGGATAAACATTTAGAGAATTTCAAAGCATAGTCACTGTGATGACTATTGAAGCCACTCCTTCAACACTTCTTCCCTGTAAATTTATCATTTACACCTTAGTTGGTTATACATAGTTTAAGTACTATTATATATAGATGTTACTATCTTGGATAGAATTTTCACCTATTAAGTTTCAACAGAGAGATTATGGTATTATTTCAGGTTTTATTCATGATTTAAGGTGGAGGATATAAAGGCTTAAATTTTAAACTTGCAAATTAGGAATATTGAGAGTTGACCCTGACTAGCATATTTGATATTATTAATTAATATTTTTGTACAGATTGAAGCCATTGGGAGTTGCTTGGTTTGTGTTCTACCCATTGCAAGGTTCGAGAACTGGTCATTAGCAAGGTAAGTGAGACTTTAAGCTTTGGGTGTTTGCTTTTCAAATTATTTTAAAATGTACTTTTGTCTGTCCAATCAATGTGTTGGGACGAGAGTGTGCTTGGTAGAATTAGTGGTCTTTGAGGTCAGCCGCATATACTTTATGTTTGATAAAACTTAAATTTCCTTTATAAACTATTTCGTGATGTGATATAATTGTGTACTATGAGATTGGGGCATTGTGTATGCTTTCTTAAGAATTGTGTATGTCTTTTTGATTCCATTGGGCATTGTGTATGATTCGCTTGAGCATTTTGTGTGCTTTCTAATTTGACATGGGACATTATATATGTGCTTCCCTATGCATTGTGTATGCTATTTGATATATTTGGCGCATTGTGTATGTTGCTGGAAACTCGTGGTGTCGGTTAATTACTTTAATTTCCTTTTATGACAAGTCTTTTATGGAAATTGAATTGATATATATAGTTCCTAACAAATGATGGTTAGATCTTGTTGGTCATCCTATTATGACATAATTCATGTATATAATATTTGTATGCTCTTTTTGTGGTTGTATTTTCTAACACTTGTTCCAGGAGTATTTCAAGGAGCGAGTCAAGGATCTTACTAGTTTATATTTATATATAGCTCATTCCTTACCTTTATATCTGGAGATACTGTTTCGGAGGTGAGAATAGTGGCTGACGAGTTCGTTGCGTAGATTCTGTCACTGGGTGAGCCTTCGCATTGTTCGTGTAGGCTATTGTTTCAGCTCTATCTATTTTATCATTTATTTCTTTTCTTGGTTTTGCATTCCTTATAGTGAACTCATGTAACTCTATTAAATGCTCCATGGTCTTAGTGTGGGATTTGGGCTAGAGAATTAGTTCTCAAGTGGCTGTTGAATTATTATGTTTATTATGAATTTTTGTTGGATTATCATTTTCCATGTATTGATTATCATTGATGTGTTAGTAGTTGTACATATCTTATCCTAGTGCTTATTAAAATGGTAACTTGTATAAAAGATTGGTTCTCCCGACAGGTGGTATAATTGGGTGCCAGTCATGTCTAGGGGGTACTTTGGGATGTGACAATGACTTTGTTTGATTACTGGCTTATAACTTGGGTACTATTGAGCATATGTATAGTTTTTTGCCAATAATTTGATGTCAGACTCTGATCCCTCAGTTTTAGCTTAAAATTCTTTGGGTCATGCACATTGGTTTAAAAAGGGGAGGGGTGAGCATTTATGAATGTATGTTGGTAAGTCTCGCTAAAACTACTGTAGACTTCCTCATTGCCTAATTCCTAAGTATTTTGTGGTATTGAGTCATGTTAGTTTGTGTGATGTGAATATAGTCTTGTTTTAGTTACTTGAGGACAAACAAGGATTTTAAGTTGGGGGTGTTGATATGCCTTGATTTCACGACATATTTGATGATTTTTTACCATGAATTTTTTTAGTTCTTAAGTGATTTTTGTGTGAGCTGATTGAATTTCTATCTGCAAGGAAATAGGCCACATACAAAAAAATTAGAGTTTTTGGTGAAAAATCAAAAGATGACAGGCCATGGAAGTTGATGATGGACCATTCATAGAATAGTGAAACAAGTGGAAGAAGTTGTGATGCTCCGTGTAAGGATGGAATGGATGACATACTATGAATGTAAGGGACGAAAGTTGTCAACCCTCCTATGATGTTGAGGCAGAGATGTAGAGGACAAGTCCTAGATAGAGACTACAGACCGTTGAATGAACTTTGAAGACTTGTAGACCAAGAGTTGACCAAGCCAACGACGGTTGAATCCAGCCTTTCATGGACCATGCTTCTAAATTACGGCCCGTGAAACATGATGTGGAAGTATTTCCCAATCCATTTAGGATTTGATTTTTAAAGACTATAAATACTTTCCTTAGGTTTTTGTTTTAGATTATCCTTCATTATTTTGGAGAGAACATAGCAGACATATTTTGGCTCTTGTTCTTGAGTTCTTGTGACAATCTTTTGATCTTTGATTTGCCAATACAATCTCAGTTTCTTCTTGTGAACCTTGTAAGTGCATAATGATGATTATGACTTCTCTTATTTGTTTTGTTCATACAAGTATGAGCAGCTAAACCCCATAACTAGGGTTGCAGGAACCATGATAGATTAACAATAATATTTTTACAAAAAGGGTGATTTTTTATGATGTTTATGCATGCATTGATAATTCTTTTGATGTGAATGTCATTTTATGGTTGCAAATGTTTGAACTCACCTTAGGTTTAAACTTGCTTGACAAAATAAATAGAGACTAGGAAAAGGCGTTAGCAACTAGGATTTGAGGATTCTAGTGACTAGAGATATTACTAGTATAGCCAACTCAAAACATATGCCGCAAGCTAGTTAATCAACACTCAAATGCCAGAAGGATTTAGCGTGAAACTTATATAATTGGGTCAGAAGAGTTCTGGTAAAATATATGTATGTTAGCTTGCATGTGTGACATCGGAATGAATCACCACTAAGAGTAAGCTTGTTAGCATTATGAAATCATGGGGAACACAGTCCTAGTAACCTCTAATCACTAAATACAACATTAAATAAACAATTGGCTCCTTGTTATTGAAAATAATAAATTTTTTGAATTTTATATATGCAAATTATTCTCGAAAATATTGACTACAGGTCTGAATAACCACTGTAAATGTATTTTCTTACCTTATTCCCTATGGGGTTTGACCCAACCTTGTTGGGTTCTATATTTGACAATGACCACTACTAGCATCTTAAAAAGGTGTAATTGGTCATATCAAGACTCACCGAGTATGAGTACTCAAACATATCATTGTTTGTATGGTGTGTTAGAAATTAAAGAGGAGTAGTTTCAATAGGACCGAGACATGTAGGAGGGACTTATTATTAATCCAAATTTTAGTGAGACCACATCTTTGAACATGGGGCTCTATTGACTCATTTGTTGATTTATTATATTTGAGTTATGTCTAAAATTTATTACTTATTTAATTGAGGATCCATATATAGTTACTGTATCATGGGTATTATGTAACGTTGTAGCTTAACTTTTGGGGCATTTATCCATGCTAACTAGATATATTATAGACTATCACCACTTGTCATGCCCCAAACCTTAGGGGGAAAACAAGTTCCATATAAACATATATTCTATGCAGATAATCCGTGATAGATGATTTATCAATTATCTATGTACGAATGACAACTAATAAGGATGATACATACATATACAATAGACTATGACCAACTAATACAAAATAATCATACTATAATGTCCACGAAGCCTCTAAGAGTGTAAGAAACTATGCAACTATCAAGTGGTCATGATAGGGCCCTACCATACCCATACTATGCAAATATGTACAACAAAAGAAAGTGCCATCTCTAAACTAGCTCTATTGGAAATATAGCTCACCGACTGCTCTACTGATACTTGTTAGTGCCTATTTAGGAAGTCTACAACTCAATGTACTTGGTACTATAATTCAAAAAATGCAGCACCCCAGGCCAAAGTGTTGTTAGTACATATATAACATGTACTGGTGTCTAAGGCAGACAAAATTACAAGTATACGTGAGACATCATAATGAAAGGATCAATATTATGCTCAACTATTATATTCTTGTGCTAGGACGTAACCTATGATATTGTAAATCATATGGAATTTATTTATGTAATTACCCTCTTGGTCATTTTCCACTTTTTCATGCATTTTTTACATTTAAAGCCTTCTTATAGTAGCCTCAAATCATTTATGACTTGTTGGGACTGACAGTTCGATTCCCGGATAGGTTGTTTGGTTCTTATATCCATTTTCCTATTTTGGAGCTTTTGAAGTTGACAAAATAGTCTCAAACCAAAACTTCAGCTAAACGGCCTCAGATGACAATTTCGACGGTTCTGTTAGCCCCTTAATATTAATTTTAGTCTAGGGGGTCTTTGGTTTGGGTCTCGAGGCTTTCAGGGTCATTTTGGGCTATTGGTTGGATTTTCGTAAAGTGAAACTTTTGGTGTTGCCCTATTTTTTGTTAAAACGACCTTTGTTGGAAATTTTAGTAGTTTCACTGATCTTGGAATGCAAAATTTGGTAGGTTAGCATAGTTTGTTTGCGTGAACGGGGTTCCAAACCTATCCCGACTACTCAGTCAGAGTCCTTTTAGACTTAGCTTGAAATTTCTAGTACATCACCTGGTGCAGCTGCTTAAGCGACTAATTGGTCATTTAAGCTGAATCATTTTAGCGGCCAGAAGGGTGCTTAGGCGACTAGCGCTGATTTCATCCTCCATCGCTTAGGCGGGCAGGAGTCGCTTAGGCGATGGTTTGGGTAAATAATGACCCTCGCTTAAGTGATGGGTTATCCTCTTAGGTGTATCTACTTAAGTGGCCAAACGTTCACCTTAAGCAAAGGTCTTTGTATGTAAACCCCCAATTTTCCTTTTTAAATTATTTTTCAAGTTTTTCTCCATTATTAAGCATTGTGAACTTGCTAATTAGCTTGGGGTGATAATTTGGATCTTAGAATCATTAGTAGCTGGACTAGTGACCATCTCCTCATCTCTAATCCATAACTTCCACTTCGATTCGGCTTAAATTCTAGTTTTAAGTATCAATCCTTCTTTTATTTTTGAGATTGTTTTGGGGATGGAATTAAGCTTAGATTACTCTCTATTTTGGAGCAAGTGATCCTTGATCAAATAAGGACCTAGTGACGGACTCAATTCTCATTTTCCTTGGTGGGCCTCACTATTAGATATCTAGCCCAATTATTAAGCCGTAGCATAAATTTGAAATATGGATATCGTTGTTATCGTCTTGACCCCTAGATTATTATTTTGATAGAGTGGCAGTAGTCGGAGGCTTACCAAAAGGGAAAACCTTTGTTTAGAGGATTTTTGAGTGGTTTCGGTGGCGTCTAGGTAGGCTAGGCTTGCCTTTTCCTAGACTTTGCTCTCTGATGGTATTGGTATAATATTGTGCTAATTGTTGGTTGTGTTCTAGGGTTCTAATAGTTGTTTATTAGATTTCTAATTATTTTAATCGATTAGGGGTCTTTTAGGGTAGATTTCGGCCTTGTTTCCCTTAATTTAGTAGTTGCTTATCCTTTCAAATGTGATTTAGCTTACTTAGGGCCTTGAGACTGAATTTAGTAGCCTTAGCCTAGGGTGGGTAGATGCTTGCATTAGATTGGGTTATAAGACCTGTAGTGGGCCTTATCACCCTTTTATAGTAGGTTGCTTTAGGATAGCATCCCTTTTTAAATAAATGATGATAGGACTATTTTGTTAGAATTTTTATTGGGATTGGGTTAGCTAAAATGCTATATTATGCTTGTTAGCTTTGGTATCCTTGGCATTTTATTATTTGGACCTTAAATCCCAGTTTTTGACTTAATTAATGGAATCTGGCTCTCTTAAATATGGCCTTCTAAAATGGGAATAAGGACTACATAGACTTGGAACCATCAAAACTCTAGATTTCGACCACATATTGCTTATTTATTAGTTTCAGTTTAAGTTTGGCACCTAGCATACTGCTTATTACCTGATAGTTTTGATTTAAGTTCGGCACCTGACTACTATTTATTGCTTATTAGTTCCGGTTCGAGTCTAAAATCTGGTATATTGTTCTTAAACATTAGTTACTATTCGAGTCTAGCATAACTTATTATTAGTATTGATCTTTGGTTGGAAAGCTGGTTGGGACCGGTATGATTTATGGTTATGGCTAGAGGAAGGATATACGGTACGCTTATCGCACATCTTGACTTGTTTTTACTTTCATTATTGTTATACTTGGCGTTATATTAGCATTTCCCCTTGCTTGTACCCTCCTTGCTTATGGGGGATCAGTTGGGTTTATTCTTTATTGTGTGTACCTTTTGGATTATGGAGGTCCAATTAGGCTATAGCTAGGCTTTTACTTTCGCTCCTGAGTATTTATGTTTGATTTTCCGCATTTTCTTAGCATAACCAATTATTTCCATTTCTGATCATTATTTACTGCTCATCAGTATAGATTCACACACAATTTATTCTTTTACTTTAATTTAGCTCAGTCGGCCTATGATGCCTATTGAGTACCCCATATTTTTGTACTCATACTACACTTCTGCATCTTTTTCCTTGATTTAGATCCTAGTATAAGTCATCTCCATTGATGCCAACCTCGGACAGAGTTGCTGACTTGATATTTGGGTGAGCTTTCACTGTCCGGAGCTGATCCTTCTCATTCTTCTTTAGCACTAATCTTATTTTGTATATTCGGAGACTACATTATATATTTTGTCACTGTCTAGTACTCTTTTTGTATAGTGGCTCCTGTACTGACCTTACCAGGTCTTGGGGGATCCATTTATGGTATATTTTGTCCCTTCCCTCCTCTTGGGTATATTATACTTGTATTTTTCCACTTCTAGTTGCTTTACATTATTATTTTTACCCTTATTTTTCAATCTTCCGCCTGTTAGCTTGTTACTCGCCGTTCTGGGCTATGGTTTGGCTTACCTACTGGTGGGTTAAAGTAGGTGCCATCATGAGCTGAGTTTTTGGGTCTTGACACTCTAAAATTATTATACAAGTATCTTCTGGGTTATAAATTAATATAGGATCACGTGGTACAATTATCTGTGGAATAATAAAATTTATATACTTTCAAATGAATAAATAGTAGCCTATGATTAAAATAAGCCTCGGGGGTTTTATATCATTTAAATGGCATATAAACTCTGTTATCTCTAAATTTCATAAGTGAATGATAATTCTTGTAGTCTGTGATCTCTAAAGGTACTCCATAAAGGCTCATCTCGAAGGATTAGTCTGTAGGAGGAAACACCATAAATAGCTCAACTCTAAGGGTCTAAACCATAATAGGATGGTATCTTGTAGGATCAACTTCTATGGGTCCATGGTCTCAACCATGTGTGCAAGGTAGAATCGTGTCATGCGTCAAGTGAATATAATATTTCTGACTTTCCCCACCATCGCTTAGTTTATATTTTAAATATTGATGTCGTGCATGCCTCTGAATAATTAAATAAACTATGAAATAAACTATACAAATAATAAGCCCTGAATGACAATTTATGAACTCTAGGTAACTGATGGTAATATTTGTAGATAAGTGAATCAACTAGTAAAATTTCTCTATTTTTAATGAATCATACTACATGTATTTACTATATAGATCATAACTATGTAATAACAAATAACTCATCTCTAGAAACATATCACAAATGTACTATATGTGTTTTATGGAAAATGGACTTAGGCAAGTATAGCTATGATTACAATATGGATACCCTACTTGTAAGGATTAGCTCTAATAATTTGAACATATGATTTGTAACGCCTCCAAATATTCAAATTAATATTATAGCTCCAATAAACCGTTGCTATAAAATAAGAACACCTTCTACTTTATGCTTCATTAACTCAAGTGTTGCGATCTTTGAAAAATTGCTTACTTGAAATTACAGCGGTATTTTAATCAATTGCCTTGCATTATGACGTAAATTACCATGACTATAATCTTCTAGATATAATATTAAAGAGTAGATATATTTTAAAATTTTGGGGTAGCTTACTTTTTAATTTTGGGCAGCCACCCTTCTCGGGTGTTCTTGGGGTATTTAAATGTACCCTATGCCCAAATATTTGCACCTCCGCTCATATTTTGGTTACCTTAAGTCTAAGAAATCTCCTATACTCCATATTCATTAAATTATCCCATAAATCACTAGAGAATCTTATTCCTTTGGGATGAAATCAAAGACACACCCTACCTTGGGGTAAGTACTTGAAAATTATTTTTGAACTGTGCAGCGTTTAGTATTTTTATCATATCTTGTTGTGTAGAGATCCATTTTAAGTAAACAACTATATTTTGGAAATCTAAGAAATAGTTCTAAAACTTTTATGCTTGTGAAAACAGATGGTTTAGATGTTTTGGATTTGAAATAGGGGATGCAAGTTAGAACAAGTTATGTCCAGTTTTCCGACTTGAAAATACCCTAAATGCTACTGTTAGTGTTTTGATGATATTTTTTGGTAAAAAAAGTATTTTCCAGTGATTCTGGAATATTTGCAATCCCAAGACATATACCTAAAACTTTTATAAAGTCTATAAGGTTTGATTTGCTGTTTATCTATTCAAAACTAAGTTAAAATATGAAACAGTGGGTGGGGCTGTCTGGATTTACTGCTTTAAGGATTAGGTGTAATTTCCAAAAACTATTCTTAATTTTGATGCTAATATTAGTTCATATCTGCATGATGGGGTTAATAGGAATTAAAAATGGTACTTAATTATATGTTCAAGGTTGTTTATACTCATGTACAAACTGAGGAACTTGATACGTTATTTGGTCTACGACTTAGACTCTTGAAGTATGGTTGGACTGCGTTTGGGCTAAAAGGCTAAGGTTTGTGTATAATCTTGAACTCATCCTTTTGTTAACTTCTGAAGTATGTGAAATATTATCTTGGTACATTAGTTACCTTCTTGTCACCTTGTATTGTCGTTTTAGTATCCTCATAGTCTTGCAAGACACTTGTTAAACTCGTGCACTTGTATGGATTGCTTGATAACCTGGCATCCTTATTAGTACTTTGTCTTTCTTGTGGCTGTGACTTTGTCACTCTTGGAATAACTCTTGATTCAGATCTTTTGCCATCTTGACTATGGATTTGTGGTTCATCTTAATTATGGAAGTTGTCCATTTTAAGTATGAAATAGAAAGCCATTTTTAATATGGTTCTTGATTCTTTTGATTATTGGGTTTTAACACTTCTTGATACGGGGCTTTGGTCCTCCTTGATATTTGATTATGCTTGGTGTGATGGCATGATGTACATATTGGGCAAAGCTTGTTATTTGACCTCTTTGTGAACTAGTTCTTGGGCTTTCTTTACAATTGAGCCTTTAAATATCGAGTTGATACTTTTGATACATTTATTTTCTTGATTTATTTATATATGTTCCAATTGTGTTGCTGATTACTTGGTAGGGAATCATAGAATCTAATGGCTCTGATCCTGATGTTTATACAACACTATGATTTATGCTTAGCGATAGTTGTTTCTATCGTACGGGATCTTTGGGGGGATGCTTGAAGATGGCCATTGGAAGTAGAATTTTTGGCTCTTTAATGAAGATCACATTTGCATATAGGCATCTATACTTTGTATTAATTCTTGGGACTTGTATATGATCCATGTGATGCACATATATATGTAATTTTGAAATTTGGTTTGTAACTTTAATTTAGTAACTGTTTGGCTATTTTAGGGTGTGTAAACTTGAGTTATGTAATGTACTTAATTTATATTTGGTTTTTTGATTATTTATAAAGGATAAACCTGCTATTTTTTGAAACTCGAGAGTTTGGTAATTATTCATAATGTGGGTCTATAGTGGTGTGAAATGATAAATAGAATCTCGTAGTTTTGAAAGATTCATCTGCTATAGATTGAAGCAGTTATTTGTTTAAACTCGGATAATATGCATTACTTAATAGCAAATCTTTGTACCTTTAACTCTTTTGATCGGGCCAAATTTGCCATTAGATTATGCCTAATATATTTTAAGTTATGATCTTTTAAACACCTCTAATATCATATTAGCTTTTGTTTTAGAAGTAGTGTCTTCCCGAGACGGTCGCTATAAGCTTTGGTATCATAGCAAGGTCGTGTCTTAGGTAGTCTACAATCTTTTCTAGTAGAGTCTTACTTATGCATGAGTTGTGCACCACATTTATAATCAGGAGGCTACAAGGCATTTAGGATTATTTACCATTTGTGGTTCTAGGGCTTTTTGTTGTGAATTGTTGGTATACAGGTTGCTCTTTACAAAGGCTTTTATTATAGCACTTACTCCCTTACATGAACAATATTTTTATTGCATCTAGTGTGCATATTCATCATGTACATGTCTCTAATGCAATGTGATCTTCCATTTTAAAGGAATTAAGTTATGGCCTCTTTCTTTAATAGACCTATGGAAGCAGCTCGTGAAGGTTCGAGCGACTCTAATTCCCAACCTCATGCACTAGAAGGAATGGGAGAATATTTTTGTGATCTTAATTTCCCATGTACCAGTGGATCTAAAGTTGGGAATAATTGGGGTGTAAGAGATTAACAACATCCTCACACGAGTCATAGTACTCATGTTATGAATCCACCTTTTCAATCGATGGTTGAATTCTTTCACCACATGGGTGAAACGATGCATGATCCCAATGGGGTAAACTTCAAAAAAATAAGAAAGATGGGTGGAGTTGAGTTTGAAGGCACTATTGATCCTACCAATGTTGAACAGTGTCTTAAGCATATAGAGAGGGTATTTGAGCAATTAGAGTGTTCAAATGCTACCAAATTTAAGTATGTTATCTCTCTATTACAAAAAGGATGCTTACAACTAGTGGTTAAGTGTACCGAATACTAAGGCAAAACCTCCAGTTCTTATTTGGGATGATTTTGTTATGGAATTAGGTATGCTGTATGTCCCACCTGTTTATTGTGATGCAAAGAAGTAGGAGTTTTTGAATTTAAAGCAACGAGGCATGTCTATTGCTGAGTATCAACAAAGGTTTCTCAGGATTTCTCTCTATGCTGGAGGTATTATTAATGAGGAAAAACATAAGTGCATGAAATTTGAAGATGGTTTGTTTAAATCCATCATAAAGAATGTTGCAGTCCTGCAACATGAGAATTTTTGCAAGTTAGTTTCTGCAGCTTTTACTTGGGAAAAACTTAATAAGGAAGAAACTAGTGGAAATAAAAACAAATTCAGAAAACCAGGTCCGTCCATAAGGGGAAGGTTTGATATTTTCAAGGCTGGTAGTGTAAACAGAACGTCTTAACATAAGCAAAACAAATTAGATTTTTCTACCACTAGCACTCCAAACTATGGCCAAGGCAAGACTCACATACCTACTTGTACACAATGTGGAAAGAATCCTTATGGTACTTGTAGGAGGGCTTCTGGTGCATGTTTTAATTATGGGAGCTTTGATCATAAGGTTAAGTATTGTCCTAATCCTAATTATATTTCTTCTCTGCGCACTGAAGGGTCAGATCAAAAGCCTACTACTAATCCTCCTCAAGGTGATAGAGGTGCAAGATCTAAAAACACATAAGCAATGGGTGCAAAAGGAACTAATCAAGCCAGTGGGTCGAGGGCTACTACACAAGCTTATGCTATGATATAGAGATATAATCAAGATGGATCAGACGTGGTTGTCGGTAAATTTCACTTATTTAACTTGTGTGTGTTTACACTATTTGATCCTAGTTCTACCCATTCCTATATTTGCTCGTCACTTGTTTTTACTAAAAACATGAAATCTATGAGTCTTAACTATGACGTGCTGGTTGAGAGTCCTTTGGGTCATCAAAATTTTTGGAATTTAATTTACCGAGCTTGTCCCTTTATGATTCAAGATCTAGTCTTCCTTGCTGATTTGATTGAAATGCCTTTCCAAGACTTTGATGTTATTATTGGGATGGATTGGATTTACAAGTACCATGCAGTAGTGGATTGTAGGCCAAAGCGTGTGACTTTTAAAGATCCTACGTGTTTACACATCACCGTTCAAGTTGAAAGGTCATTGACGTCTAGCATTATTTCTGAGGTCTTGGAAACCAAGATGATTTATTAAGGCCATGATGCATATCTTTCTCACATAGTTGATATATGGCTAGAGAGTCCTTTTCTTAAGGACGTACCTACTGTGTGTGATTTCCCTGAAGTCTTCCCCAAAAATCTTCCTGGGTTGCCACCTGAAAGGGAAGTTGAATTTTTGATAGAGCTTATTCCTGGATCTACCCCTATTTCTATCAGTCCTTATAGAATGGCTCCAATAGAATTGAGGGAGTTGAAGGTTCAATTGCAAGAACTTCTTGAAAAAGGTTTCATCCATCCTAATGTTTCTCCTTGGGGAGCCCCTGTCTTATTTGTAAAGAAGAAAGATGGAACTCTTAGGCTTTGCATTGACTATCGTTAATTGAACAAAATAACAATCAAGAACATATATCCACTGCAAGAGATTGGTGATTTGTTAGACCAACTGAAGGGCGCTAAATTATTCTCAAAAATTAATTTGAGGCTTGGGTATTACCAACTGCAAGTAAGAAATCAAGATTTCCCTCAGACTGGCTTTAGAACTTGATACGGTCATTATGAATTTTTAATGATGCTATTCAGGTTGACAAATCCTCCTACAGTGTTCATGGATCTAATGAATCGAGTAGTTAAACCTTACCTTGATCAAATTGTGGTGGTCTTTATAGATGATATTTTAATATATTCCAAGAATAGAGAGAATCATGATAAACATCTTTGGATTGTTTTGCAAATTTTGAAGGAGAAAGAACTCTATCCTAAGCTTTCCAAATGTGAATTTTGGCTTAATGAAGTGGCCTTTTGGGACACGTTGCGTCAACTGAAGGTGTGAAGGTTGATCCTAGTAAGATTTAAGCAATTGTTGAATGGAAACTGCCCAAAATTTTGATTGAAGTAAGAAGTTTCTTGGGCCTAGCAGGATACTATAGAAGGTTGGTGAAAGGCTTCTCCATGATATCCTCTCCTTTGACTAAACTTTTAAAGAAGGAAGTAAAGTTTACGTGGGATGACAAATGCCAAGAGAGCTTTGAGACTCTCAAATCCTTGTTGACATAAGCTTCTGTACTTATTCTACCAATTGAAGGGAAAGAGTACGTGATATATAGTGATGCTTCTCATCGTGGTCTAGGAAGTGTTTTAATGTAGGAAGAGAAAGTTATTTCTTATGCCTCTCGAAAATTGAAGCTTTATACGGAAGAAAATATTGGAATCCTCTTTGTTGGAGTGAAGTTGGTGAAAGGAAACTTGTTGGTCTTGAAATTATGCAACAAATGGAAGACAAGGTAAAAGTAATCAAGGATCGTCTAAAATAGCTTCATATAAACAAAAGTCTTCCAATACAAAAGGTGGTTAAGAAGGAGATTATTAAATGGCTTGATACGGGCATAGTGTATCCAATATCGAATAGCACTTGGGTGATACCAGTGCAATATACACCCAAGAAGGGAGGAATTACGATAGTTTCTATTGAAAATAATGTGCTTATCCCTGTTAGGCCGGTTATGGGTTGGTGAGTATGTATGGATTACCAGAAACTCAACTCATGGATGGAAAAAGGACCATTTTCCTATACCTTTCATGGATCAAATGCTTGATCATTTGGTGGGGTGGGGTTTGTATTGTTTTCTTTATGGGTATTCCGGGTGCAACAAAATCTCCATAGCCCCCAAAGACCAAGAGAAGACCACTTTCACATATCTGTATGGTACATTTGCTTTCAAACGCATGCCTTTCTGGTTATGTAATGCTCCCGCCACCTTCCAAAGGTTCATGTTGTCAATATTTTCATATATGGTGGAAGCTACAATTGAGGTCTTCATGAATGACTTTTCGGTAGTAGGTGATATGTTTGAAGATTGTCTTGAGCATTTGGGCAAAGTTCTCCAAAAGTGTGTTGAAAGAAACCTTGTTCTAAATTGGGAATAATGTCAGTCATGGTAAAGGAAGAAATTGTACTTTGGCATAAGATATCGAGACAAGGAATTCAAGTTGATCAAGCCAAAGTTGAAGTAATTGCCAAGTTTCCTCCTCTAATCTCTGATTAGGGTGTGCGAAGCGTTTTAGGGTATGCCTACTTCTATTGATGACTTGTCAAGGATTTTTCTAAGATGGCCTATCCAATGTGTAAGATTCTTGAAAAGGAAGCCAAGTTTTACTTTGATGGATATTGTGAGAGGGCATTTAATTGCCTCAAAGAGAAGCTTGTAATGGCTCTGATTATTGTGGCCCTAAATTGGTCACTTCCCTTTGAGCTCATGTATGATGCAAGCAGAATGGCATTGGGTATGGTTCTCAGCCAAATAAAGAACAAGCTCTTTCACTTGATATATTATTAAAGTAAGTCATTAAATGATGCACAAAGAAACTACACAGTTACAGAACAAGAATTGTTAGTCGTGGTCTATGCATTTAAAAACTTTTGTGCATACTTGTTGGGCACCAAAGTAATTGTTCATACCAACCATGCTGCTATACAGTATTTGATGGACAAGAAGGAGGTTAAACCATGGTTAATTCAGTGGATATTGTTACTTGAAGAATTTGACCTTGAGGTCAAATACAGAAAAGGGTGCGAGAACTAAGCGGTAGATCATCTATCCCACCTTGAATCTAATAATGAGAAGTTGGGTTAAATTGACATTAATAAGGCTTATCCTGACAAGATTTTCATGGATATTTTGGGTGGTGTGGAACCATGGTATGCGGACTATGTAAACTATGTGATGTGTAGTTTACTCCCCAAAGATACGAATCATTATCAAAGAATGCGATTTCTCCATGATGTGGAGAAATATTATTGGGATGAATCCTATTTATTTAGGGAATGCATAGATAGATTGATATGTAGGTGTGTTATGGAATTGTAAATACAACCCATTCTTTAGGCTTGCCACTCTTCTCAATTTGGTAGTCACCATGGTGGTGGAAAGACGGCTACTAAAGTTCTTCAAAGTGTTTTTTATTAGCCTACGCTTTATCGGGATGCTCATGAGTTGGTCCCATCTTGTGTTCAATGTCAAATGCAAGGAGGAATATCAAGGAGTCATGAAACTTCCTTGAAGCCTAATGTTGAAGTCGAATTGTTTGATGTTTGGGGCATTGATTACATGGGGCCTTTTGTAAGCTCATATGTGAATAAGCATATTTTAGTGGTCAATGACTATGTATCAAAGTGGGTTGAGGTAATAGAATTTCCAAATAATGAGAGCAAAAGTGTCATATTTTTCTTGAGGAAGCATATCTTTACAAGGTTCAGGACTCCCCGAGCTATATTAGTGACGGTGGCTCTCATTTTTGTAATAGAGTGTTTCGTGTGTTGGTTGAAAAGTATGGGGTCAATCATAAAGTTTTTAACCCGTACCACACTCAATCGAGTGACCAAGTTGAAGATTCAAATAGGGAGATTAAAGCAATCTTGGAGAAAACAATCAATGTCGGTCGAACCAATTGTGTGACGCAATTGGATGACGCTCTTTAGGAATACCGTACAACTTTCAAAGGACCAATTAGAATATCTCCTATACAACTTGTTTTTGGGAAGGCTTGTCACCAACTGGTTGATCTAGAATACCGTGCTTTTTGCGATTTGAAGAAGCTAAACATTGATTGGGAGGAAGCTTTTAAGTCTAGAGTGGAGCAATTGCATGAATTGGAGGAATTTTACCTTCTGTATTATGAAAGCTTTGTTCTATACAAAGAGCAAATAAAAAAATGGCATGAAACTAAGATATTGAAGAGGTAATTTTGAGATGGGGATGTAGTGTTACTTTTTAACTCAAGGTTGAATCTTTTTGCAGGCAAACACAAGTCCAAATAGTTGACCCTTTTCAAAGTGGGGAATGCCTATCCTAGTGGAGCAATTGAGTTTGAGGATCATGAGAAGAGAGGTTCATGGTGAATGGGCACCGTTTGAAGCATTTCTATGTTGGTGGCCCTGGAGTTTCTAAAGTTGAGGCACTCTACAACAAAGATGTTTGATCGATTAGAAGATATATCGTGTCACAATGATAACTAAGGAACTTTTTGTAAGGAAACCCAAGTTTCACTTTTTGTTGTTTGAATAACATTTGTTGCATGGTGCAGGTATATGATGGGGTTGGAATGAGAAACACATGTCACAAAACAAGTCAGTGTGAAGAAATACTGGAAAAAAATGCATTGAGATTCAGGGAAGTGACTTTGGTGACTTGCCAAACACTTCAGTGAATTACTTTTGGGGATACTCAACTCAGTTTGGCACATCACCAAACCCTTGGGCGATGCACCTGTCTATTGCCGAACTTAAGGGTATTTAAAGAGGCAACAATTTGACTTCTTGACTTAGACTATTCTACTTTTAAATTTTCACAGCCTTAACACTATTTTATTTTTCTCTTTCACTTGCATTATACGACTAACACACACACACACTCTCACTTTAATCTACACTTTCACTCTAATCTAACCAAAATTGAATAACCATCACTGCTGTGCATACACCACGGCCGTTGCATTATGAGTTCGTTAGAACCATAGTGTCGTCACTCTCTTACTATGATTAAATTATTTTATATCTCTAATCTATATGTTAGAATTTTTGTTTTACTGTTGTGAGCATATTGTTGTTCATACTTATAGATTATTTGTTATCCATGGTGTTTTTGTTCTTGTTTTATTTTTCGATCTGAAATCACAACTTCTTGATTTAATTTTTTTCTCAATTAGTTAATGGGTAATTAGGGTTACTCGATTTGGGAAAAAATGGATTTTCAATTTTGTTCTTGTTCATAAATTGGGCTTTAATTCTTGTATGTGGGTTGGATTGGAATTCATTAAAATGGTGTTGATTTTTGAATTGGTTGTACTGATTGCACTTTGAATTCAAATGATTTTTCTCAATGATAGATTGGGTGACATTATTCTTAAGGTAAAAATCATCAAATTTGTTGCTTTAGTATTGGAACCTGGGGACATCAGAGTACCCATGGTCGAATTTGGTTGAAATTTCCATTGAAATGGGTTGATGAGCTTGAATTTTAAAGTTGGGGAATCTGTTCCTTTGGCGATAAGGTTAAGAACTTTGGTGTTGCACCGAACTGTGTGGTGGATCACCAAAATGCTCCCCATATTGCCTAAAGTGATAGTTGATGTTAGCTAATTAAGGTGCAAGTTTGGTGGTGCACCTCTGAAATATTTTTATAATTGCTAATCTTTGTCTAGTGCATTGCTTCCTTCATTTGCAGATATGGTTAGGCCAAAGCACGTCGCTAATAAACACACCCGTACTCCTCCTCCTATAACCAAGATTTCCAAAGGCATCTCAATTCTAGGAAAATCACAACCCAAAGAAAATGTTCAAAAGAAGAAGAGGCTAGAAGCTTAAAAAGGGAAAAGAAAGACTCTGGTAACTGAGAAGTCAAGCTCTGAACATAGCTCTAATTCTGAGAGGTATAATCTGTCTACTTTGGAGGAAAGCGACGCCACTCCAATCTACGAACCGCTTACTATTTTGGGAGTTGCTCAGAAGAAAAAGAAGAGGGTTGAACACAACTCTAGTGTCACCTCAGACCCTTAGCCCATGGTAGTTCCTCGATTCATCAATTGTCTCAAGGTGCCCAAAAAATATACAATAATCATAGCAACGATTGAGCAATAATTACGGTATTATGACTTTGAAGTCTTCACTGAGCCTCTAAAGCCATATATGGAAATTTGGGTGCATGAATTTTATGAAGCTAATGGGAAGTTATTTCTTGGCATGAGAAAGAAGAGCATACCCTAAGAAATGAGAGATTTTGTAATGATTCGAGGTAAGAAGGTCAAGTGTGATGAGAGACTCATCAATTTGATTTATGGTGCAAGATGGATACTAAACATTATTTTGTTATCTGGGTGTTGAAAGAAGTTTTATGATCTTCGGGGTTGGTTAGCCCCTTTGCTAAGTAATGGTAAACTGTATGGATTACAACAGGGGCCCCGTTTATAATGACCCTCCAGGTCATTTCCTATATTTTTGTGCTTTTACTGAATTCAAATATTTCCAATAGTTGCCCCAAGTCATTTATGACTTGCTGGGACTGACGGTTCTGTTACCGGGCAGTTCATTTGGTTTTTAGAGTCATTTCCCTATTTTGAAGCTTTTGACGTTAAGTAATGGGTTTCGAACCAAAACCTCAGGTAAACCGCCTCGGATGCAATCTCTGACAGTCTCATCAGCTCTAAAATATTTATTTTAGGCCAGGGAACCCTTGGTCTGGGTCTCAAGGCTTCCAGACTCATTTTGGGCTATTGGGTGGAATTTGGTTAAAATAGCTACTTGGGGTGTGTGACCCACTTTTTATCGAATTGACCCCAGTTAGAAATTTTAATAGTGACATTGAGTCCGAAATGTCAAATTTGGTAAGGTAGCATAGTTCATTGGCGAGCATGGGATTCCAAACCAATCCCAAGCACCCGGTCAGAGTCAGTTAGGACTTGCTAAACTTGGCTAGTGCCAAGTTATCTGGTGCAGCCTCTTTAGCATCCCAAGGACTGCTTTAGAGATAGCCACTTTAGCGGCTGGGCACCGCTTTAGTGGAAGCCGCTTAAGCGACCCTAGATCGCTTTAGCGGAGCTTGGCCAGCCTGAGCCTTGTCACTTTAGCGGGCAATGGGCACTTTAGTAGTGACTGGTTTGGCGATTACTTAGCTGCTAAAGCGTCCATCACTGACAATTTATATGTACAAGTCCCCTTCATTTTCTAGCTTACTCCAAGGGTAAAATCCTCAATTTCAGACCACTCTAAGCTCTGAATACATGAGGGGATCGTATTCTGGTGCTGGGGATTGATGTGGGGGAGTGTTGGTGTCCTCGTGATCATTGTAATATCTATTAGTTTTGCTTAATTTCTAACTTATTTCCACAGGTTTGTTTCTTTAATTCTCAATTTATGTTGGGACTGATTTTGGGGCTGTTGTACTTAGATTTAGCTAAATTTTATACGACAATTGATCCTTGAGTTATTGGGGATGCTATGACAATTTCAATTTTGTGATTCGGCAAGCAGGCCCCTCGTGAGATTTTTAGTCTGATTTCTGACCCAGAGCATTTATACATAATATAGGTATCGATTTTCTTATCTTGATGCATGGATCATTATTTTGATAGTATGGCAGCTCTCAGAGGCCTCTCAAAATAGGAAAACTCTGGTGCAGAGGATTTAGTGAGTGTTTAACAGCATCCAGGTAGGCTAGGTTTACCCTTCTTTTAGATTGAGCTTGATTGTTATATTAGTGTACTATTATGCTAGTTTTTGTACAGGTAGTTTTAGCCCGGTTATCATTTTAGTATTTTTATGCCTTATTGGCTGGTTAGGGACCCTTTCTGGTATATTTTGGGCCTGTTCTCCCCTAGCATAGTGTATTATCATCCTCTAGGACTAGGATTATTGCTATTAGTACCTTGATATAGGACTGAGAAGCCTTAGACTACACTCTGGTAGGTTCTGACATAGGATCGATTTTTGGGGCCCTATAGTGGGCCTCACTGCCCCTTTTTTGATAGTATACTGGGTATGAAGTTTCTTTAGTCTTAATTAGATTCCTGGCTGCTACTTTAGGCTACCTTGGGTAGGAATTGACTTATAATGGAGTATTGGCTTGTTTTAGCTTCTGTTCCTCGGGTAGAGTAGTAACTGACCATGGACCGCACCTCTTTGACCTAGCAATCTGGACCTGCTTGCCGTAGTGGACTTAACTGCCCGAGATTGGTTTATATGACTTTAGGGAGTGGGGACAATCCTGAAACTCTTGGATTTCTTCCCGCTAGCTAGCTATGCTTATATTTGTATATACATATTTCAGTTCTGATTCAAGTCGGGTGTGTGCTCTATTGCTACTATTATGAATTTTGGTATGAGACTGGCATTGATTTATGATTATAGTTTACTATACATGAGTTCCAATATGAGTTTGGCATCAATTTACAGTTGAGGTTGGCTTCTTATGGGATCACCTACTACTTGTCATGGTATTATTACTATGAGTTTTGGTTTGAGTTTGGCATCTATCTATAATTATGATTGGGATGCTCTAACTTTAATTATGGTTGTTACTGGGACTTCTGGAAGTTGTATCGGTTTCTATTATACATGCATCATTTGGCCTCTCATTATTATCTGTTATTTTTGGTTCTAGCCGGTGTCTGGCCTCTTGTTACTATCCAATGGTTCCGATTCAAGCCCGATACATACCTAGATTTTTCATCATGGATTTGGGATCAGAAGGTTACTTGAGATCGATTCAGTTAGAGGATATTTATTTTTCTTACCTTAGCTCTTCTTGTTTGAACTGTCAGCTTATGGGGGCTCGGTTAGGTTAATTGTCTTCTTATGTGTGCCTTTTGGGCTTATGGGGACTTCATTAGGTTGTACTTAGTTCATTGTTCTTATTTTTAAGTTAATTATTTCCTTTATTTCACATGATTAGTACAATAGGTATTTACATTTTACCCCCTTTTACTATGACTTAGCCTACAATCTTTTGTATTTTCGAGACTACAGTTATAGTCTTATGTATTTTCGATACTACTTTGTCCATATGTATTTTTTGGATACTCTCTAGTACTCTTATTTTTGGTCATAGTGGCTCTTGTATCGACCTTACCAGGTCTTGGAAGGGATTTATTTGTCCATTTTGTCCTCTTCCCTCGCTTGTATAGTGTGTGTATGTATATTTTCTTGCTTCCACCTATTTTGTTGTTATTTTTGATTTAATCTTGGTTTTTATCTATTTTTCGCTTGTTAGCCCATTACTCATTTTTTAGGCTATGGTTTGGCATACCTACTGGTAGGTTAAAGTAGGTGCCATTATGACCTGAGACATTGGGTTGTGACAGCTTGGTATCAGAGCCTAGGTTCACATGTATTATTAGTATGAGAGCTAATGTTTAGTAGAGTCCCGTAGATCGGTATGGTTACGTTTGTATCCTATCTTCGGGAGACTAATAGACATCTTTCGGAAAATCTCATCTTTTTGGTTCACTTCCATGCATTATATCCATTTTGGTTCACTCTTTTGCATATGGTTAGGACGTGAATTCGAGGATCAGACCCTGAGCCTACTGCTAAAGCGCTAGTTTGGGGCAGAGGGCGACCTAGAGGTTCCGATCACGATAGGGAGGCATAACCAGATCATATTCTTGCTCTTGAGGCAGATTTTGCACCAAAGGTACCTCGGCCACAGTAGTAGGTGGGCCAGGGGACAGCCTAGGCCCTACCCGGGGTTAGTATTATCTATAATTCTCAGATATGCATTGGTTTTGTTATTGGGGTTAGTTGGTGGTCTGCCGACAGATGAGGCTCAGACAGTTGCCTAGGGTGGTATTGGTTTTGGGGTGTAGGCTGCAGCGGCGGCTCCTAGAGAAAAGGTTCTGCCAACACCAGTATTTCAATAACCGGTAGTATCCCATCTAATTATAACCGCTGAGGAGAAGAAGATGTTAGGTCAATTTTTTAGATTGACTCCTCCCAGGTTTGTCGGGGCCCCAGGAAAGGATGCTTAAGATTTTCTGACCAGTTATAAGGAGAGGCTTCATAATTTGGGGTTGATTGAGTCACATGGAGTGGATTATATGACCTATCAACTTGATAGGGTAGCGAGACAGTGGTGGAGAGGTTATCTTGATTCCAAGCCAGCTGGATCTCCTCCTGTGACTTGGGCTCAGTTCTCTGAGGCTTTTTTTGAGAAATACATGCCTCACAGCATGCATGAGCACTTTAGAGGTGAGTTTTCTAGATTGAGGCAGGTTTATATGACTGTGATCGAGTATGAGGTAAGATTTCATGAGCTATCCAGGCATGCCACCATGATTTTACATACAGAGTATGAGACGATCTGGTGTTTTGTTAGAGGGTTGAATTTACTACTTTGTAGGGTTACTCAGAGTTTCTATACTATAGAGGAGATGAATTGTGAGGCCCAAGAGGGTAGTGATAAAATACCCCATCATCGGGGAAGTTACAGTGGGAACCACAATGGCTTATAGTTCAGCGGCCAAGGATTTTAGGGTAGGTACTCCCAGTGTCAGCCTTATCAGCACCAGGGTCAGCCTAGTAGGCCTATTCAGGTAGCACTTCATATCTCAGGTGGGGGTCAACCCAATTATGGTAGTTCGGGTGGTCAGATCAGTAGACAGCCAGTAAGGGTGTTCAATCAGGGTTATCAGGCCGGGGTGGTAATTTTATGATCAGTCGGACCTTCTAGATAGAATAGAGTGTCCGAGGCTTGTTATGAGTATAGGGTCATTAGTCATTTCTCTCGAGAGTGTCACTGGAGTGGGATGATTAAGCCTTCAGCTCAGAGTGCTTAGCCGATCAGATCAGTGTCGCCTCTAGTTAGGGGTGGTACTCAAGATCACAGGGGTGGTCTCCAGGGTTTTAGAAGTGGTCCTCACGCAGGTAGGACAGATGGTCGGTCAAGCACCCAGTCTGGTAGTGTGTAGGGCCAATTGTATGTTGTTTCTTGTAGACCAGAGTCTTAGGCTTCTGGTGCTATGATCACAGGTATGATTTTAGTATGCCATCAACCAACTTGTTCTTTATTTGATCGTAGCTTTACATATTCATATATTTTTGCTTATTATGCATCGCCGTTGGGTTTGTCTTCGGAGTTATTATTTATTCCATTGTGTGTAGCTACCCCGGTGGGTGATTCCTTAGTAGTGGATCGGGTATATAGATCATGTTTGGTGATAGTTCTAGAGTTTGATGCTCAGTTTGATCTCATTATATTAGACATAGTGGATTTTTACGTGATTTTGGGCATGGACTTGTTATCCCCCTATCATATGATCTTGGATTTCTTTGCCATGACCGTTAACTTAGTTATTCCTGCCATACCATCGGTTGTGTGGCAATGTTCTTTCAGTCATGTACCGATGGGGATTATTTCTTATATTTGGGCTAGGAGACTTATATCAAGGGGTTGTAAGTCATTCCTTGCTTATGTTTGGGATGTTAGTGTTGAGAGTCCTGTGCTTGACTCTATTCCTATTTTTCATGATTTTCCTGATGTTTTTCCTACTGACTTACTTGGCCATCCTCCTGAGCATTATATAGAATTTACTATTAACCTCGAGCTGGGCACCCAACCTATTTCCACAACTTTTTATCATATGGCTCCTACTGAGCTAATGACGCTGAATATTCAGCTTCAAGATCTTCTAGGTAAGAGTTTCATTAGATCGAGTATATCTCCTTAGAGTGTTCCAGTTTTATTTGTGAAGAATAAAGATGGTTCTATGTGTTTGTACATCGACTATAGGCAGCTGAATAAGGTGACAATGAAGAATAATTATCCTATTACTCATATCGATGAATTATTTGACTAGCTTTAGGGTGCGGCAGTGTGTTCTAAGATTGATTTGACGTCTAGTTACCATCAGTTGTAGATCACGGCTGAGGACATCCCTAAGACATCCTTTAGGACTCGTTATGGCCATTATAAGTTCCTGCTGATGACTTTTGGGTTGACTAATGCCTTAGCAACATTTATGGATTTGATGAACTACATATTTAGGCCTTATTTCGACTCCTTGTTGATTGTTTCCATTTTTGACATTTTGGTATATTCTAAGAGTAGGGAGGAGCACGAGTAGTATTTGAAGACTGTACTCCATACTTTGAGAGATCATAGACTTTATGCCAAATTTTCAAAGTGCATGTTCTGGCTTAAGTCTATAGCTTTCTTGGGGCATGTGGTGTCCAAGAATTATAATATGGTGGACCCAACAAAGATTACGGCTATTCATGATTGGGCTAAGCCTACGTCTCCTACTGAGGTTTGTAGTTTCATTGGGATAACAGGCTACTACAAGCGGTTCCTTAAGAGATTTGCTACTATTGCAGCCCTATGACTAGGTTGACTAGGAAAGAGGTTCCATTTCTGTGGTCTACGAATTGTGAGGTGAGCTTTCTTAATCACAAGTACATTCTCATTTCAGTTCATATTTTGACCCTTCCAGTTGATAGCGAAGGGTTCACCACCTATTGTAATGCTTCTGGTGTTGGTTTGGGGTGTAACCTGAAGCAACAGGGCCATGTTATTACATATGCATCGAGGCAGCTAAAGGTGAACGACCACAACTACCCCACTCATGATTTGGAGTTGGCTGCGGTAGTATTTGTACTTATGATTTTGTGACATTACTTGCATGGTGTTTGTTGTGAGATCTTCACTGACCACCATAGTCTTTAGTATATTATGACCCAGATAGATCTTAATTTGAGGTAGTGTAGATCGTTTAGTTATTGAAGGTCTATAGTATCTCTATTCTACACCATCTGGGCAAGGCTAATATGGTAGCGGACACCTTAAGCCAAAAAGTAGTGAGTATAGGAAGCTTGGCCTTTATTTCAGTTTTGTAGCAGCAGTTGGCTTTGGATATCTAGTCCTTAGCCAACATGATGGTTCATCTTTATATTTCTGACCCCAGAAGGATTCTTGGTAGTGTTGAGGCTAGATCTACCTTGTTGGAGTAGATTTGGGGTCGTCAGTTTGAGGATGGTAGGCTTCATAGATTTCGAGGTTAGGTGTTAAGGGGTGAGTCCAGGAGGGCTACCTTAAATTATGAGGGTGTTCTGAGATTTGATGACCTTATTTGTATTCTGAGGTTCTGAGAATAGATTTAGTTGATACTTTGAGAGGCTCATAGCTCTAGATATTCTATTCACCTCAGGACAACTAAGATGTATAGGGATTTGAGGAAGCATTACTGGTGGATCTGTAGGTGGAGAGATATAACAGAGATTGTAGCTTGGTGCCTATATTGTCAGTAGGTGAAGGTCGAGCATCCGAGATTTGGTAGATTGGTTCAGAGGCTACCCATTCCTGAGTATAAATAGGAGTGGGTCACTATGGACTTCGTAGGTGGTCTACCTCAAACTTCTCATGGTTCTTATAACATTAGGGTAATCATGTATTGATTGACAAAGTCTGCCCATTTCATCCCTATTCAGACTTCCTTTAATGCCGAGAGGTTGGCCCGTATCTATATTTGAGAGGTAGTTTTCCTTCATCGGGTACCCGCGTTGAACTTATCACTACTTTTCACCCCAGACTGACGGGCAATCAAAGTAGACTATTTATGTTTTGAAGGATATGCTCCACGCTTATGTGTTGGATTTTGGAGGTCAGTGGGACCAGGTTTTGGCTTTAGCAGAGTTTACTTATAATAACAGCTACCATTTAAGTATGCAGATGGCCCCATTCTAGGCATTCTATGGTAGGCATTGTTGATCTCTGATTGGTTGGTTTGAGACTTCTAAGGTTAGGCCCCATTGTACAGATTTACTTCATAAGTCTCGGGATTGGGTTCGGGTGATTCAGGATAGGCTACGGGAAGGTCAGAGCAGATAGAAGAGTTATGTTGATCTTAGACTTTGTGCCTTGAGGTTCAGGGATGGTGACCAAGTCTTTCTCCGAGTATCGCCTTTGAAGGGCGTGATGAGATTCTGGAGAAAGGGCAAGCTCAGCCCCAGGTGTATTAGACCATTTGAGATCCTACAGATAGTTGGGGAGGTATCATATGTGTTAGCTTTGCCTCCAGCCTTTTCAGCTATCAATAAATTTTTTTATGTATATATGCTACGGCGCTAGATTCCAGATTAGTCTCACATGCTTCGGTGGGACTCGATTAAGTTGGATAAGAGGTTTACCTTTATAGAGGAGCGTGTTTCTATTTTACCTAGAGAGGTCTGACGGTTGTACTCCAGAGACATTTCTATGGTTAATGTTTTGGTGGTGACACTGTCCAGTCGAGGAGGCTACCTCGGAGACTGAGCCAGATATGCAGACCTAGTATCCCTACCTGTTTGAGCCTTCAGGTACTTCTTGATCCTTTACTTTCATGGACGAAAGTCCTTTTAGTAGTGGATGTTGTAATGACCTTTGCCTGCATCTAGAGATTTTCTAAAGCTTCCCCAGGTTATTTATGAATTGCTGGGACTGACAGTTTGGTTACCGGGCAGTTCATTTTGTTTTTAGAGCTATTTCTCTATTTTGGAGCTTTTAAAGTTAATGAATTGGTCTCGGGACAAAACCTTAGGTAAATGGCCTCGGATACCAATTTTGACAGTCTCATCAGCTCCAAAATATTGATTTTAGGCTAGGGGGACCCTTGGTCCGGGTCCCGAGGCTTTCTAACTCATTTTTGGCTATTCGGTAGAATCTAGTTAAAATGGCTCCTTGGGGTGTGGGACCCAGTTTTTATCAAAATGACCCAGTTGGAAATTTTAATAGCACCATTTAGTCTGAAATGTCAAATTTAGTAGGGTAGCATAGTTTATTTGCGAGAATGGGATTCCAAACCAATATCGAGCACCTAGTTGGATTCCATTGGGTCTTGTTAAACTTGGTTGGCACCAAGTTATCTGGTGCATCCGGTTTAGCGGCCAATGGACCACTTTAGCGGCAGCTGCTTATGATGACATGTACCATTTTAGTAGAGCTTGGCAATCCTAAAATAGGTCGCTTTAGAGGCCAATGGTAGCTATAGCGGTGACCGCTTTACTGGTCATTTAGCCACTAAAGCAGCCATCGCTGGCCTTTTATATGTACAAGTCCCCTTTATTTTAAGCTTATATCAAGTGTAAAATCTTCCATTTTATACCATTCTAAGCTCTGAAAATGTGAGGGGATCGTATTCTGGTGTGGGGATTCGCATGGGGGCGTGTTGGTGGCCTCCTGATCAATGTAATATCCGTAAGCTTTGCTTAATTTCTAGCTTACTTGCCTGGGTTTATTGCTTTAATTCTCAATTTATGTTGGGAATATTTTGGGACTATTGATCTCAGATTTAGCTAAATTTTATGTGGTAATTAATTCTTGATATACGTGGGAAGCTTGACGGTATCAATTTTGTGATTCCACAAGCAGGCCCCACTTGGGATTTTTAGTCTGATTTCTGACTTAGAGCATTTATACACATTATGGCTATTGATTTTCTTATCTTAATGCATAGATCATTGTTTCAAGAGCATGGCAGCTCTAGGAGGCCTCTCGAAAAGGGAAAGCTCTAGTGTAGAGAATTCGGCGAGCGTTCAGCGGCGTCTAGGTAGGCTAGGTTTACCCTTATTTTAGATTGAGCTTGATTATGGTATTAATGTACTATTCTTCTAGTTTTGGGTAGGTAGTTTTAACCCGATTATCATTTTAGCATTTTTACGCCTTATTTGGCCTGTTAGGGCCCCTTTCTAGTAAATTTTGAGCCCGTTCTCCCCTAGCATAGTGTATTATCATCCTTTAGGACTAGGACTACTATTATTTGTACCTTGATATAGGAATGGGAATCCATTGACTACACTCGAATGGGTTTTGACCTAGGTTGGGTTATTTGGACCCCATAATTAGCCCTACTGCCCCTTTTTTGATTGCATATTGGGTATAAAGTTTCTTTAGGTTTAATTAGTCTCATGGATGCTACTTTAGGCTATTACCTTGGGTTGGGATTGACTTAGACTGGAATACTAGCCTGTTTTAGCTTCATTTCCTCGGGTAGACCCACCTTGGATCTCACCTCATTGACCTAGCAATCGAGACCCGCCTTGCCTTAGTGGAATTAATTTCTCGAGATTGGTTTATATGTATTTATTGAGTGGGGATAGGCCTGAAAATCTTGGATTTCTTTCCACTAGCTAGTTATTGTTATATTTATCTATACACATTTTAGTTTCAGTTCATGTCCAGCGTCTGCTCTATTGCTACTATTATGAATTCTGGTATGAGACTGACAATGATTTATGATTATGGTTTATTGTACATGAGTTCCTATATGGGTTTGGCATCATTTTATGGTTAAGGTTGGCTTCTTATGAGATCACCTATTTCTGGTTACGGTTTCGGTTCGAGTTCGACATCTGCCGAAGATTACGGTTAAGATGGTCTGACGTTAATTATGGTTGTTACTGGGAGTTCAGGTAGTTTTACTGGGTTCTGTTGTATATGTATCATTTGGCCTCTCATTATTATTTGCTATTTTAGGTTCGAGCCAGGTGTCTGGCCTCTTCTTACTCTCTGTTGGTTCCGATTCATGCCCGTTACATACATAGATTTTCCATCATGGATTTGGGATCGGAAGGTTACTTAAGATCGGTTCAGTTAAATGATATTTATGTTTCTTATCTTATCTCTTTTTTTTGTACCGCCACCTTATAGGGTTTCGGTAGGGTTAATTATCTCTTATACGTGCCTTTTGGGATTATGGGGCCCCAGTTTGGTTTTAGTTAGTTTATTGTTCTTATTTTTAAGTTAATTATTTCATTTATCACATTTGATTAGAATTGTAGATATTTGCATTCTACCACCTTGTTGCTGTTGACTTAGCCTACACTCTCGCAATTTGCTTTTACTATATTTGAGCTCAGTCGGCTGATGATACCTACTAAGTACCAGTTGCTTTGGTACTCATATACTGCACTTCTGTACCTTTTACTTGATACAGATCTGAGTACGATCCACTGGCATTGACATTATTATCAAGCTATGCTACTGATAAGGAGATGAGGTGAGCTTTTTATAGTTCGGAGCTGATCCTCCTCCATCTGTTTCAGTTACATTTTTTTCTATATCTGAGACTACTGTGTATGTATTATTTAGATATTGTCTAGTATTCTTATTTTTGGTCATAGTGTCTCTTTTATCGACCTTACCAGGTCTTATGAGGGATTCAATTTGTACATTTTGTCCCCTTCCCTCTCTTATACAATATGTTATGTATGTATATTTTCCTGCTTTCGCCTATTTAGTTGTTATTATTGATTTAATCTTTGTTTTCATCTATTTTCCACCCGTTATCCTATTACTCATCGTTTTGGGCTATGGCTTGGCTTACCTACTAGTGGGTTAAAGTAGGTTCCATCATGACCTAAGAAATTGGGTCGTGACACCATTAAGAAGAGTGATATCAATATTAAGGTCTGGTATTGGTTTAATTTCATTTGTAGCAACCAAATGCACTCAGAAATGAGATTTTTCTCCAGCACCCTAGGGAAGTATTAGTGGGCACTATTATCATGAAAGTGAGTTTGAATTTGGCATTAATAATTACCCCGGAGATAGCTATGCAGGACCAATAAAAGCATACCTCCCTTTGCTTCCGTTGCCTTATTACCGAGCTAAGTCGACAAGCTAAGGTCCCTTTCGATAAGAAGAAAGATGCTGAGTACGCCCTTACCTCCATTGTTGTATTACAAGATATGAGACTGTGCAAGTAGAGAAGAAAAAGGAAACTCAACTGGATTTTTCCCCGATAATTGACATTGAGACCCTTGATAGTGGTGCCAACTAGCCCACTCCTACTGATGCAGCTCCTACACCTACAGATTTCTCTACAGGCCTTTCTCTGAGTCTCCTTGTTCTAGTGCCCCTAGTCCTCGACCATCTGCTACTCTGAGCACTTTAAGGACCCCATTGACTCAAGCTGTCGTTATTCAGATGGGCCATTAAGCTTATTTAGTTGATATGAGGTCGGCCAGATTAATAGCCCAGATGCCTAAGATGATTGTAGATGTTGTTAAGGCATCTTTGGTTCCCATTACTGAGGAGATCCAGAGTATTCAAGTGACACTTCGAGCTAATGGTACAAAGCTTGATGAGATGAGTTCATCGAAGAAGACTTCCACCGACGATTAAGAGTTAGATTTGATAAAGACTGTGCTCTATTCATTGCGAACTCGGGTAGAACAACTCTGTTTCCCTGATTTGAAAAATTTATGGGTTGCACCATCTCAAACCCCAATTTCAACACCAGTTGAAGAAGCGTTCCAGTAGCTAAAGAAGAGGATGAGAATGATCATATATCCAATGATGATGAGGATGCTGAGACAGAGATTATTGCAGACATAGTTGATCTGATGTAGGTTGATGTACAGGCCAGTGAGGAGGCCATGGTGGAGGCTACTTTGGTGAAGTAAACTCAGGAGACTACACAAATTGGTACTAGCGGGTCCAAACCTATTGAGGTGAAACTTGAGCAAACTTCTCAGCTAGCTGCTGACATAGAGATAGCCGACATCACTTCAGATCCAGCCCTGCAGGTTGATGCTAGCGTTGAATCGGGCACTGATTCCCAAACTGTGGCCGCTTCTGCGAGCCAATCATCGTCATAGGCTTAGTACTGTGTAGGAAGACCCTTCCACTATCTCTTTTATTATATTTTTAGTCCTGTTGCATTGAGGACAATTCTAACATTTTAGTTGGGAGGGGTACTTATTTTTTGATCTGTAATATTGAGTTATGTTCCTAATACTCTATTTTTGGTGGGTGGTTTTGATTTTTATACTATGATTCAGATGATATTTTTGGATTCGATTTGTGATAATTCTAGATGATTTTTGTTTTTATTGATTTGAGTGTGTCGTGATTTTCATTTAATTTATCTATTTTTTTTGTTATAGTAGTTTGTAGTATAGTTGATAAATAAAACCCTTTTTGGCATTGGTACTTAAGAGAAAAGTGTGCTAGCAATAGAATACTTTGGCTCGAATAGTACACTTGAGTAGATTTTTCACATGCACAATTCTTAAAAATTACAAATTGTTTTGTGAATTGACCTTTCAAAATGTGCTCGTATTTTAAAATTTTATTTGATTGAGTTGAACTATTTAGGCACTTAATTTTGTGAATACCCGCATCTTGTTGTGACTACTTAAGTACCTTGTTTGGCATGTGCTACGAATGTGGTACTTCAATTGAGGAAGTAAAATTGTAGCTTCGAGTGTTTTATTGAGTGCCATGTGTGGTGAGGTTTCGACTTGATTTTGTTTAATGAGTCCATCTAGAACTTTCCCGGTTGCTCTATCGCTAAGCAAAGAGTGTTGTGATGTTAGAGAAATGATCTTAGGCCATTAGATAGACCAAATACATATCCCCATTGTGAGTTGAGTGATGAATTTTTGCCCTAATTGGTGCCTTGGAACCTATTTCTTAGACAACCTCATTACACACCATAACCCGTCTTCCACAATCCCCTCTTTTGAACCAAACCCATTTTGATGCATTTAGTAGAGGCCGTTAAGCAACTTAGGCCAAAAGCCTAAGTTGGGGGGTGGAAGAGCTATTGGGTGAGATTCGTAACAAGAAGTTTGTAGATTTGGGGACCATTCACTTTCTCCTCTAGTCATCCTAGTATCCATTGTAAATACTTAAAAAAAAAGGAAAAGAATGAAAAGAAGTGAAAAAGAGTTAAAATTGTGAATATAGCTTGTTAATAGTTGAAAAGTTTAACTTTTAAAAGGATAGAAGGAGGAAGATGGCATGTGAATCTTATAGAATTGGTTCATAGTGTGTCATAAGCAGTAAGCTTTGGGTAAGGAATTTAAGTGAGGTATCATGTGATGCTTCGAGAGGGTAGAGTCACTATAACCCCACTTATCCTACCTTACCCGTTGCCTATGCTACAAGTCAAAGTAAGACCTTGGTGATATCCAATGTAGCATTCTTAAATGTGGTGAAGTGGAGCATATGGGAAAGCCTATGGTATGGTACCTGTGTTCATGATCATTTTTGAGAGTGAGTGAATTGTGCTAATCCCTTGTTTAAATTTTGACCGTATCTTGAGGGGAGGACTCTTTTTATTGTGAGGGCACTTAATTGAACTTCTTGAGTACATTCGTTAACTTTAATTGAAGTCTACGAGCATGTGCTTGGTTTGGTAGCAATTAGTCAACATTTGAGGCTTTTAGTTCATGAATTGAGTGTTTGATAGGTGATACTTATGCCAATGTTTTCAAAATCATGAGGGCAAAGTTGTTTTCACAAAAAAACATGTGTCTAAGCTCTCAAGTAGTACCATTTGTAGACAATGTTGATTTTTTTGTGTGTGCATTGATTTACTCAAGGACGAGCAAAGGTTTAAGTTGGGGTTTTCATGACCAAATTTCTCAAGTCATGATGGCACTTACTATAACCCACCACTAGGTAAGTCAACCCATAGCTCGGAACGACGAGTAACGAGATAATAAGAGGAAAAGGTAACCAAAACTAAATACAAGGAGGAAGAGGACTAGATGAAAGAAAATAATCCCCCAAGACCTGGTGAGGTCATTACAAGATCCATTAGCAAGACAAGAGTACAAGGTCAACATGACATATATGTACAGAACCGACACTAGAATACAAAATATAGATCAGTCTAGCAAATGATGGAGGGAAGGAACAACTTCGGTCGCCAGGAGCTCACCCAAAATTTTTGGCCCACGGAAGCTCCGCACAATGCACACGACAGCAGCAAGAACTCAAGCTATGATCTACAAGGTGCAGAATTATTGTATGAGTACCAAACAAGTGGCGCTTAGTAGGTATCGGCCGACTGAGCTCTAAAGATAATTCAAGTAAAAACGACACGTAAAACATAAATATACATTACAGACTACAATCTAAGAAATAAAACATAGTAATGATAATGGAGAGGTAATCACAAACTACCATATTCTACAAGTAACTAGGAATGAAAGTGTGATATAATAGGTAGCTAGATAATATACAATAGAAGAGTGGAGAAAGGGATATAAAATAGTAGTACAAGGAAACAAGGTGATATACAAAAGAGCATCTAGAGAATGAATGAATATACAACAATACTATGTAGGAGGATAAACGCAAAGGTACTAACCTGAGGGAGGCAGCCAAATAGCCTAAAACACTATAAGAATCGCACTAAGGTAAACCGATAATAATGTTATGCACCAAGTATCCTTCATAAAGTAAGTGAACAACAAGATAGTCTAATACCATGACTAGTAATTCTATAGGAGAAAGGGACCACACAATGTACCTATGAATCCTGTACATGCCAATAGTCACATACATTAATAATCAAACAATAAAACACCCAAATGAAACCAGACAAATTATAACCTAATTGTACCCCCATAAGGCTAAAAGGTACACAACTACAAACATAACCAAACCAGTCCCCATAAGACTGGTAGGTACAAACAACAAACAATTATACTGGTTATAGACGATGCATATGAATGAATGAATGCAAGGTAAAAACTAGGTGATGCAGGGTAAACCAAGTACCATATACAACACAAATGTATACACCTCTTCTAGCTCAGTAGTTTGTAAAGGAAGGGCATACAGTGACCATCCTCCATCGGTACTACGACTTATCGGACGAAGGGGTGCATAGGGGACTCAGGATGTTCGTATACACAGCCTGGTCCCAAACTAGGACATCCATAATCCATAACGAATCCACTCCGTCTAGTCCGGAGGAAAGCATGTGTAAGAAGTGCTCGGAGTTGAACTGAGGCTAGATAAGTAGAAATCCGTAAAGTCTTAGTGCCCGAGATCAAATTCGAGACTAAAATGGTAGAATAATGTAGAAAGGGTCAGAATCTCCCTTGACTGAAGTAAGTAAATAGAGATAGATGAGTCGATCAAGAATGGATAGGAATCTGCCTGGGTCTGACTGTCAAAAATAGTATGCTTAGTCTTAAAAGATCATAATTAAATAATAAGGGTGGTATGACTTCTGTTTAAAAAAATAGGTCTAAAAGTGAAAAGTGGGAATAAATCCCTTTTTGGAAAAACATTAGAAAATCGAGGTTTAGTTCGAATCATACCACAAAATAAGCATGAGCACATGTAAATGTATGCATGCCGTCACCAGTATCCAAACAATAGAAATTTAAGCTCCTAAGAGTCTATAAACTAAGCCACGTCTCTGTGAAAGCATAGAGAACTAACCTGGTATCCAACTGGTCTCGTAACCAAAGCTTCGGGCACAAAAATATACAAAGTAAAAAGGATATCAATATCAAACACAAAAAGCTAAGGTAAACAAGCGCATCAAGCTGCTGGAAAGTCTAATCGAAGAATATCACCTAAATCACTAGGTATTACAATAAATCTTATACTAGGGATCCGTAATGTCAACCTAAGAGCAAATAAGTATAATCAAGATTAACACACCCCTATAGCTATAGCGGGTACTCTAAGCTTAGGCGCAATTGCAATTCTATTCTAAAATCCCCTAAAAAGTTCAAATCAAGATACAACTAGCTATGAACCTATCTTATAACCCCCTTCTAGCATGTAATTTATAAAATACACAATCTCATAGAGAAGAGTAGACCTTAGCCTACCTTGTAGCCGAATAACAGTTTTGAACTGCCCGTTTCCACTCCTCGATCTCTGAATGCCATCACGCTATCACAAACACAATCTATGGGTCATTACGAGTAAAACAAGATCCATATAATGATATGCAATCGAGGACCAAAAATAGGGTAAAAAAAATAGGCCTATGGAACCCGCATATGGAATTTAGAAATTGAATCTGTCATTAGGTCCCTCGAAGTATAGGGAATACATGCTCGAAAAATGAGCACAAACAGAGTACCAATTGCGGCTCACATCCTTCCAAAATTTTTAAGAAACTAAGAATCCAAAATCAAGAATTTACACAAAATTGGTACGAAATTCGATGATACAAGTGATGGGAAATGGTCATGGAAAGTTGAAAATCGTAGTTCAATTAGACGATTTCCCACTGCTTCCAAAGCTCCAAGGTCCAAAAATGGCAAAATGGGACTTAAAAATGGTTGAAAATCATGGAGAAGGAGAATATATCCTACCAAGGGTCCATCATCGCGATCGCAGGATTCCTAATTACGATCGTGAGACCCTACTGGTCAAACCTTCACAAACGTGAGGGGCATATAATAAATGAAAAGATAAAAGATGGATCGGGCTAGACTGGCTCTTTTTCACAAATGTGATGGTAAAAAATGTGACCTTTTGCGAATGCAGCCAACTCCTAGCGAACACAATGTGTAACCTGGTCCTGCACTATGTGTTGTGCACCAGCAAAAATGCTATGTCTTAACGAACTCCTACTGGGTGCTCGAGATTAGTTCAGCACCCGGTGTATCCAAATGAACTATGCTACCCTACCAAATTCAGCCTTCCAAACTCAATGGAACCATTGAAATTTCCATCAGAGGTTGTTTCAACAAAATATGGGTCCCATACCCACTGTTCAGTTTTTACAAAATCCACCCAATAGACCAAAATAAGCTCGAAAGCCTTGGGACTCAAACCAAGGGTCCTTTTAGCCTAAAATCCACATTCTGGAGCTAACAAAATTATCAAAAATGTCATCCGAGGCTGTTTACTGAAATTTTTGTACGAAGACTAATTTCACAACTTGAAAATCTCCAAAATAGAGAAATAGGCTAAAAACCCAAATAGACTGTCTTGAAACCAAATCGATGGTCTCGGTAAGTCATAAATGCCTGTAGCCGATATGGGAAAGCACAAAATCCAAAAAATGTATTGAAATAGAGAAAATGACCTAGAGGGTCATTACAACATCCATTACTAAAAAGACTTTCGTCCTCAAAAGTCAAGGATTAGCTAGAGCCCAAAAGCTCAAAAAAATGATGTATTGGGCCCGCATGCCCCGCCAAGGCTCCCCAGATAACCTCCAAGGACAAACAACCTTCCCAGGGATTTCGCTAAAGATATCTCTTTAACACTCACTTCCTTACTTTAGTTTTCCAAATAACAATAAACTCATCCTCAGAAGTCGACTAGCCTCCAAACAAACTGCGCTCGACTGAAGTACGTACGACCTAAACCCAAGCATACCAGCATCACATCTATAAAAATATTACTAAGCAAATACTCAATCCAACTAAAGACAACCCAAAGCATAAACCATACAACAAACTCCAAACTCTAATCCTAACATTATCTTGTCTTTCGAAACCTATTATCTACTCTGAACTACATAGAAGCTCTCCAACATCATTCGAGTCTGGTCTGCATAATCACACCACACAACCCTTGAAAAATGAAGCTGACCCATCAAAAATCCACATGGACTAGCATAAGAACAATCCTTATAAGGTTCCACCTAGATACCCAAATGGTGGTGACTACTGTCTGCGATCTCTGCCAAAGACAATAACTGGTCTCGATGCCCTTCAAAGCCAATAGTCATAAATCTGAAGCACAACCTCCCAAAAGTAGATGATCCACTCAAGAATGCTCCACTGACTGTGGGTAAAACCATGCTAAGCCCAATTCAAATACACCTCTCCCGCTAAGTAGATGAAAACTAGAACCAAGGTCAGAGTAGTATAAGCCAACACTATGCACATACAGACCATCCCTTGAATGTTTATCTAAGTCAATCCCTCTGAACTAAAGAAGACTAAATCGGTTGGTAGTGGGTAGGCCTAGTTAGCCTTCGAATGATGCCTCAACTGACTCAAACCTCAAAAACATAGGTTGCATATAAGTGACGTAATCCATAGCTAAGCTTAACACCAAAGATGAACCACTTGCCTCAATTGCCCAAACTGATCCTGCTGATGAATAGGTGTCGGAACACAATCTAACACAACTCTCAAACCGCCATCCAAAAGAGTAAAAAAAATTATTAATCAAGCCAATAAATCTTTGAGTAAGTCGAATACCCAAGCCAATCACACCTGCAAAAAAACTAAACATAGACCCAACAACACTGCAAGGACTGAAACTGAGGAGCCACCAAGGAACATAATCACAAATGAGTCTTACCACTGATGAACTATACAATCACTTAAATTGGCACTTATTGTTGGGCACAAACACAACAATAACATACCTAAAACTCACGAGGACTACAAAGGGTCCTAATGATAGCAAAATCTCAAGAAACTTAGAAAATATGGTCACTCATACTCACTTCCTAGAGTCACAACCTTTTGTTGCAGACAACTTATAAACAAGAACATACAATCATACTTCTTTTCACACAGCAATAAATAACATCTCACTAAATCACATTAGGCCAAACAAACCCGAAATGAGAGGCTACTGAAATCACCCATTCAAACCAATCCTCAACTTAACTGAACAATACACATCATCGAAGGAAAAATAGAGTACTAGAATCAACATCAATACCTAAGATCAAGACCACTATCTGTGACAGACCAAGCAACCCAGGATAACAACCAGCAACACACCTTCCAATAGACAGATGGGAAAACAAAAGTGCCAATGCTAAAATTTCAATATATCCATGGAAGGCTAAACCTTTATTTGCACAGCCCTCTTAACAACCGACCTCACCTTACTATGGAAAAGAGAAAACCATAACCAAGGTAGTCGTTTAAGCTAAACGAATGAGAATCGCAAGAAAAGAGATACTAATTAGGTAACCATAGTCTAGCCATCTATCAAGTAAGGATCAATCATATAGTAATGGCATACAATACAAGTGGCATAGAAGAAAGACAAACAACCCAAATTCCAGCATTCCATCATAAACCACGAAGCCAAAGAAAAAAGAACTAACCCAAATGCTACACCCCCTAGATAACCACAAAAATTGATCTACTAGATCTACTACTAAAAGGAAATCATCTACGAGGGGTAGTCATATATGCATAAACCTATATAAAGGCTCAAAATAATCAATACAATAATAGCAAGACATATGGATAAAGATAGGTATGAAAATCTCAAATCAAATTGCATAGACACTAAAAGCTAGCAAATCAACATTGCACCTATACCAACTGCATCTAAAGTATCGACCTCCAGCCTACCTAAAGAAATATATGGTTGACTGCATCTAATCCTGAATTGAACACTCGAATGACCAATTGAATTACCTAGGGCACCGCCTCTAATCGAAGGTTCCATATCCGTAAGAGTCTGATTTGGCTACGCTGAGTGCCCAATAATACCACGCTGGGGACACTCTCTAGACCAATGACCGGTCTTTCTACAATTATAAAAAACCCTTAAAGCCTTAATCTGGCGGGAAACACATATTGATCTCTACTAAATAATGAATCACGCCTGGGACACTCCTTAGATCAATGACCAACCTTTTTATAATCATAACACCCTCCATAAACTCTCTGATGCAACTTACCTACAAATCCAGAGAGGTCACCATGGTCTAAAAACCTAGACCGAGAACCCCATGATGTCTGACTAGAACTCCATCCATTATGACCACAGTAAATTATCTGAGAGTAGCCGATAACCTAAGGTGCTACCTGAATTGACCTGGTAGGCTGCGAGTGATGGTACCTATCGGGATGATACCTGCCTTCGAACAAAATACCATTAAAACTGTGCTGATGGTGGGGCCTTTTTTTGCCACCTTCATATGACTCAAGACATGAACACTCTATAGTCTTCGATGATCAATAACCTAGAGAAAAGTAAACCCAGCTGATATCAAATACTCTGATGCAAAATAGAGTGGTAAATTTAATCCTCTGATAAACCCTTGCACTATCTCATACTCTGTAGGATATAACATGAAAGTATGCTGGGCCTACTCGAGAAACCTATCTCTTACTCTGAAATTGATAAAGAGCCCTATTGAATACCAACAAACCCAACTCTAGCTTGGGATCCACTCGATGTATGAGACACCGCCTCTGACTGTGATGTATCCATGAAAAAGCTCAAAATCCTTAAAATAGAATCCTGAAGAATCGAGGTGGTCACGAATCATGTAAAAGCCTGGGCTATCCCTAGACCCTCTGGCTGACACGAAATAACCTCATTATCAATCTCTAACTCTCTATCCTTACCTTGAGTCAAATTTTGGGTAACACGTGCAACAGTCCCATCCGCATTATTGACAACCTCGATATATCCATCTAATAAGGAGTGGAGTCAAAAAAGTACCTAGAAGTTGACAGAAGTGCAGAAGGATACGGAAAGAATAACCTTACATACCTTATCTCCCCAATATGAATATAAAATCCTAAATGTGAACACAATAGTCCAGCTCCTTCCTTATGTTTCACTCTACAACACAAGTACATAATGGATCTTACGTTAACAACCAACTACCTTACAAGTGCATACGACGACAATGAGTTACATGATTGCCTTAACATTTCATTTAACCCTTGACAATACCATTGATGAAATTATCATACCAACAATACCACAACATTCCATACATTGACCAATACATCATAAACCAATAGAATGTCACACCAAGTTCATACTTTACACTTCTCTATCAACACAACATCACAATTACTCCATCAAGTCACCTCAATACACTTCATAACAACATATCGATAATAATCCCAAGAATTATACTTATAGAAAAATAACTAGTAAAGGAACATAACCACACCATACATGTTGATATTTCATCCATACCATGCACTTTCATCACAACCCCAAGTCTCTTTTTAAGTTTAAATCACAAAGATGGCACATCTTTTAGGAAAAAGCAAAAGTGCCCTATTCAACCTTGCCAACATAACCATCATGATCTACACAATCTCTCATGTATATAATATATTAAATCACAATAATAAACACTTACCCAAGCTTACAAAGTGATGCTCTTGTCCAAAGTGTCCAAAGAAAATGGTTGCCTTAGGGTTTGGAAAATATGAAAAATATCTTTTAGAGAAATGTCTAGAAAGGCATGTGTGAGTTTTGGAATAAAAATCTGATTTTTGCCTTTATATAACCCCTCAAGTCATCCTTAGCCACCTCTTGGCATTAAATGCCATGTTTTACTTGGTCAAATTGGAAGAATGGGTCATTTTCTCTTTGGGCCATGCATTTTATTCCATTTTTGGGCCTCAAATTGAGCCCATTAACACATATTAACTTAGCCCACCAATTTCAATGTGTAATACTCCAATTATCTCATGTTTAAATAATTCCATAAATGTTACAACAATATTCACTCACGAAATTTATGTTCGTAGCCTCAATCTCAAAATAATAAGACATTCTAGCCACTCATGGCTTAAGTGAACATAATTTAATAAAATACTTGTGACGAAGAATCAACCCCAAATCGGATGCCAAACTTGCTTAAGAGTATCCCTACTATGATGTAATAATGATACCATAACCCAAGAGTCCTCTGTATAGACTTATAATCGTAGAAGAAATTTGGTAAAAAGCACCCTGGCACGCTCCCGGGCGCCCTAGGGACTTAGAAAAATTTCAGCTCAGGAAAGGTGGCCAGGAGAAGCCTAGGGGCGTTCCCCCTAGCTTCCTGTGCCAAACAAAATTCGGCCAGAAGCGTCCTGGCACGCCACCTGCAGCGCCCCATACTAAATTTTTGATTTTGACTTTTCTTTGTGGATTTGGTTGGATCTTTCAAGTCCCAACCTTTTGCTTGCCTCTTATCTTTAAGATCCTTTGCTTGGATGTCCATTAAACCTCACTTTTCACCCCACAAATACTCCACAAAGTCACAAACACCTACTACAAAGGTCTAATCACATGTACTATCACAATATCAAATGTTCCATTAATAACAATACAAAATACATACTTATTACTCAAGAACCTAGGGTAAACATGGTTCAAGGTTGGAAAGTAAGGTCGGGAAGGTACGGGGTGTTACATTTTTCCCCCCTTAGAAACATTCGTCCTCGAATGTTAATAACATCATCTCATGTACACCAAATGCATCTCTATAGTAATACAAATTTACATATATACATAATTCTCATAGATACTTCCTTGTTTTTGCTTCAATCCCGCATCTTGAAATTTCTCTTCCATTTGAAACAAATGAGGGTACTTGGACTTCATCATTTCCTCGGCTTCCTAGGTGTTCTATTCTACTTGTTGATTTCGCCAAAGTACCTTTACGGAAGCTATGTCTTTATTCCTCAACCTCTTTACTTGTCGATCTAGAATAGAAATGGGTATCTCCTCATAAGTGATATCTTCCGTAACTTGTACATATTTAACGGGAACAATAATAGATAGATCCCCTATGCACTTTAGAAGCATCGAGACATGAAACACTGGATGGACTGAGGAGAGTTCTTAGGGTTGTGCCAGTTCATACGCAACTTACCCAAATCTTCGGACAACTTCATATGGCCCTATATAACGGGGACTGAACTTTCCTTTATTTCCAAATCGCATTACCCCTTTCATCGGTGACACCTTCAAGAATACCCAATCATCTATGGCGAATTCGAGCCCTCTTCTTCTAACATCAGCATATGACTTGTGTCGACTTTGGGCCGTTTGTAGCCGCTGTTGGATCACTTTAACTTTATCCATAGCTTTATGAACAAGATATGGCCCAAGTAAAGCAGTTTCACCCACTTCAAACAATCCAATTGGTGATCTACACTTTCTTCTGTATAAAGCTTCATAAGGTGTCATTTTAATACTTGAATGATAGCTATTGTTGTAAGAAAATTCAATAAGAGGCAAATGTTCATCCCAACTGCCTTGATAATCTAATGTGCATGCTCATAGCATATCTTCAAGTGTTTGGATAGTACGTTCTTCTTGTCCATCTATCCGAGGATGGAAAGCCGTACTCAAATTCACTTGTGTACCCAAGCTCTTCTGAAAAGATCTCCAAAAATATGCGGTAAATTGTGCTCCTCTGTATGATATAATGGAGACCAAAATTCCATGTAATCACACTACTTCTTTAACATACAATCTTGCATAATCCTCAACTGTATAGGTGGTCTTGACTGGTAGGAAATGCGCTGATTTGGTAAGCCTGTCAACTATGACCCATATAGAATCAAATTTCCACAGTGTATGAGGCAAACCTATGATTAAATCCATGTTAATCATATCCCATTTCCATACTGGAAGATTGATACATTGTATGTAACCTCCTAGTTTTTGATGCTCTATTTTCACTTGTTGATAATTTGGGCATTGAGCGACAAATTCTGCAATTTTCTTTTTCATATTTCTTTCAAGTCATGGTACATTTTGGTGGCTCCCTGATGAATAGAATATTGTGAATGATGCGCCTCTGTCATAATTCATCTCCTCAGCTCACTTACATCCGGTAAACATAATCTTCCTTGGCATTGAAGTACTCCCTCTTGCGTAAGATCAAATGTCTTTGTCAGACCCTGTTGTACATTCTTTTTTAGCTGCAATAACATAGGATTCGCAAACCGCTTCTCTTTCACTTTAGCAATTAAGGAGGATTCTGCTGCATTTTGCACAATAACCCCTTCATCTGGAGATTCAAGAAGGCAAACCCCCAAGCTGGCTAGTTGATGTAGATCTTTGATTATCTATTGCTTTTCCGCCAACTGGCCACTAGTGCTTCCTACTTCTTTGCGGCTTAACGCATCAGCTACCACATTTGCCCTCCCTGAGTGGTATAAGATATCGATATCATAGTCTTTGAAAAGCTCTAACCACCTTCGTTGCCTCAAATTGAGTTCCTTCTGCTTAAAGATATATTGCAAACTTTTGTGATCAGTATAGATATCAACATGAACTCCATACAAATAATGACTCCATATCTTTAAAGTAAAAACCACCGCTGCTAACTCAAGATCATGTGTGGGATAGTTTCTCTCATGTGGTCACAACTGCCGTGAGGCATACGCGATTACATTACCGTGCTGCATCAATACACACCCTAAGCTAACTCTGAAAGCATCACAATAGACTGCATACCCTTCTGTGCCTTACGGAAGTACTAATACCGGTGTGGAAGTCAAGTTATCTTTCAGCTCTTGGAAACTTTTCTCACATGCATCATTCCGTTGAAACTTGACTGCCTTGTGTGTAAGCTTCGTCAAAGGTGAAGCAATGGAAGAAAACCCTTCAACAAACCTTCGATAATAGCCTGCCAACCCTAGAAAACTACGAATTTTTCACCGCTTCAATCTTTTGTGTATCAACCTGAATTCCTTCATCAGAAACAATGTGACCCAAGAATGCGACAGATTTTAACCAAAATTCACATTTAGAGAACTATGCATACAATTTACGATCCCAGAGAATCTGTAACACCTGCTGTAAGTGATTGGCATGGCCCTCTTGTGATCTCGAATAAACCAGAATATCATCTATGAACACGGTCACAAATACATCCAAGAATGGTTTGAACACTCTATTCATCAAACCCATAAAAATAGTCGGTGCATTTGTTAGTCCAAATGACATGACTAAAAATTCGTAGTGACCATACCATGTTCGAAAAGCTGTCTTGGGTATATCTGTTTCTCTAACTCTGACTTGATGGTAACCGACCTCAAGTCAATCTTTGAAAAACACTTGGCACCCTGTAACTGATCAAACAAATCATCAATTCTGGGAAGGGGATATTTTTTCTTGATCGTTACCTTATTCAATTGCCGATAGTTAATGCACATTCTCAATGTGCCATCTTTCTTCCGTACAAATAATACCGATGCACCCCACGGGGAAATACTAGGCCTGATGAAGACCTTGTCCAGCAAGTCTTTCAATTGCTCCTTCAATTCACGCAATTCTGCTGGAGCCATTCTATACGGAGGAATAGAGATAGGCTGAGTGTCTGGATTAACATTAATCCCAAACTCTAATTCCCGTTCTGGAGGTAAACCGGGAAGATCCTCTAGAAATACATCAAGAAACTCATTGACCACTGGAACCGAATGAGGAGTTAGTGGTTCCACTTCAGTATCTTTCACTCGTACTAAGTGACATATGTACCCCTCGGCAATCATTTTCCTTGCTTTCAGATAGGAAATAAATTTTCCTCTCAGTGCCCCAATATTACCCTGCCATTCAAGAACATTTTCTTGTGGAAAATAAAAATGTACTTTCTTAGTTCGGCAATCCATCATGGCATAACAAGAAGCCAACGAATCCATACCCATTATGACATCAAAATCCACCATGTCTAATTCAATGAGATCAGCCAATGTATCATGACCACACACAGTTACCACACAATTACGATATACTCTTTTTGCAACAATATATTCACCAACTGGTGTAGATACTTCAATTGACTTAGTTAATAATTTCGGTGTTCTTTCAAATTTTGCAGCAATCAATGGAGTAACATGTGACAATGTAGAACTCGGATCAATCAATGCATATACGTTATACGAAAATATGGATAATGTACCTGTGACGACGACAGGAGAATCCTCTGAATTTTGCCGATCCACTAGAGCATAGGTGCGATTCTAGGTTCAACTGGAACTAGCTGCTCCTCTGGAACCTCTACCATGACCCGCAGGCTGTACACCTCAGCCTAGGTCGTGCTATACCCCCCGTGCTCCTCTATGGGCATTCTCTTATTATGTGCCCCATCGTACCACACCAAACAAACATTTGTTCCCAACCGGCATTCACCTAAATGATACCTCTCACAGTGCTGACACAGAGGATGAGAAAATCCTGCTGCCTATGATCCGTGAATTCCACTACTCTGCCCAGATTGAACGCCTCTAAACCCTTGGAATTGAGAGCAAGTGCCTACTGTGGAATAGGATAATGATGGTCTAAGCGGTCTAGGAAACATCCGAGGCATAGATTCTCCTTGGGATGCCATAGACTGTCCCATAGGTCTAGATCTTTTGGATTGTCCTCTATCAGAGTCATGTACCCTTCTTCTCTATCTTTGGTCCTCCATTTTCTGTGTGAAAGCTTGAATTCTCGCTATATCCATATCTCTGTTCAAAGCAGCAATAGTGCAGTCCCTTACAAAATATGGCTCCAATCTGCCCATATATCGATGGACCCTGTCTGTCATTGTGGCTACTACATTCGGTGCATATCGAGCCAAAGAATTAAACTGCAAATTGTATTCTCTAACACTCAAATTCCCTTGACGGAGATTTAAGAACTGATCCGTACGAGCCTCTCGGATCTTATAGGAAAGATAGTGATCAAGTAATGCCTGTTTAAATTCTTCCCAATTAGGTGGATTTACATCGATACCACGAGATTTCTTCCAATCTTCATACCATAATATCGCCTCTCCTTTCAATCTATATGCCGCAAGTTCAACTGTTTCCACACCAGTCATGTGCATAACCTCTAATGCCCTTTGAATTTGGTCCATAAAATCCTGTGGATCTGCTTTCTGATCTGACCCCGTGAATATGAGAGAGTCTAATTTCAGAAAGTCCTGTGTCAGCCGACTAGCTACTCTAGCCGCGTCATCCTCACTTGTCATTGGACCAGCTCGTCCCTGAGTTTGTGCCGCAACTAGCTGAGTCAACATATGCACTGCATTTCTTAAATCCTGATCAGTAGCATTCATAGACGGTTCTGCGGGTACTTCTCTATCTCTTGGCTCTTCCAGAGCTGGAAAAGTAGAAGAAGACCGCGATGTAATTTTGGTGTTCGCTCCACCTTGACTAGCTTGGTCAGGTGGTGATTTACTCATTCCTTCACCGGTAAGCATATCTACTTGCTTACCTTTGCCTCTACCTCGTCTTGTCATTGGCATTTTTACTATAACAAAGACAATCAATTCCAATGGTTAGATACGATTCCACTTACCATATTGGCTATATTGCACGATCTAGAAGTGAATAAAAGAAACAACTCCTAAATGCCCCGTAGCCTCCTACTTATAAATGTGGTGCACAACACATCCATAAGCAAGACTCTACGCAGACACGACTTTGTAGACACCCTTAAGACGACCTGCTCTGATACCACTTTTGTCACGCTCCGAATTACAATGGGGCGGACTGGCACCCAAAGCCGATAACGCCCAAGAGAACCAATCTTTGGTCATGTTTATTCATATGCATGTCACTCAATAAGCAGCACCATCACATAGAGATATAAGATGTCAATAGTGGAAGTCATGGAAACATGTGAAATATACATATATGAAACTTGGGGCCATCAAGTCAAATGGACATACATTCTTTCATTCATCTCACCATGTCCATCTACAAAGCCTCTAACAGATTCATATACATAACCATCCTAAAGTCGGGACAAGTCCCCGCTTTATACAACATTGCAGTACCAAAACAAATGTACATATGAGACTGGGAAAGCTCCGAACCAACTAGAGCTCACCAAAGATCGGCAAATGATCCGCAACCTACTGTGGAGGTATACTAGCACCTGCGCCTGCAACAAGTAAGGTAAGTCCCCCAAGGGATGTCAGTACGAAGAATGTACTGAGTATGTAATGCTCATAAGAAATTGTATAATATATAAGTACTTCTATGAAATCAAATATAAGAGAATAAGCAGTACAGATAAACCACCGGTCTACATATGTGGAACCATGTACATTACATCCTTTACTTCATTTGCCTTTACATTTATTCATCTTTATCGTTCTACCCATCCTAGGCTTTTCTATCACCCCTGGTATGAGATGTAACCCATGCTAGGTATTTTAACCCCTGGGATGTAATTAACCCATGCTAGGCTTTTATTTCCCCTCTGGGATGTAACTGTGATAACCCATGCTAGGCTTTTATGTCGTCCCTGGGATGTTACTCAAGCATATACAAACACTTATACATTACTTCATTTCTTTACTTCTATGAGATTGATACATTGGTAATTGATGGATACATTGGAACTTTGGAACATTAGTCAATGGAAATGAGACATGTGAATCACAATTGGTTCTGTAAGTAATACTATATGACAATACCTTTGGACATTTCGGAATAGAACAAGTATAATGCCAATGTGAGCAATATGCTGCAGAAGGATACAGAAAGAATAACCTTACATACCTTATCTCCCCAATATGAATATAAAATCCTAAATGTGAACACAATAGTCCATCTCCTTACTTATGTTTCACTCTACAACACAAGTACATAATGGATCTTACATTAACAACCAACTACCTTACAAGTGCATACGACGACAATGAGTTACATAATTGCCTTAACATGTCATTTCCCCCTTGAAAATACCACAACATTCCATACATTGATTAATACATCATAAACCAATAGCATGTCACACCAAGTTCATACTTTACACTTCTTCATCAACACAACATCATAATTACTCCATCAAGTCACCTCTATACACTTCATAACAACATATCGACAATAATCCCACAAATTGTAATTATAGAAAAATAACAAGTGAAGGAACATAAACACACCATACAGGTTGATATTTCATCCATACCATGCACTTTCATCACAACCCCAAGTCTCTTTTCAAGTTTAAATCACAAAGATGGCACATCTTTTAGCAAAAAGCAAAAGTGCCCTATTCAACCTTGCCAACATAACCCTCATGATCTACACAATCTCTCATGTATATAGTATATTAAATCATAAGAATAAACACTTACCCAAGCTTACAAAGTGATGATCTTGTCCAAAGTGTCCAAGGAAAATGGTTGCCTTAGGGTTTGGAAAATATGAAAAATATCTTTTAGAGAAATGTCTAGAAAGGCATGTGTGAGTTTTGGAATAAAAATCTGATTTTTACCTTTATATAACCCCTCAAGTCATCCTTAGCCACCTCTTGGCATTAAATGCCATGTTTTACTTGGTCAAATTGGAAGAATGGGTCATTTTCTCTTTGGGCCATGCATTTTATTCCATTTTTGGGCCTCAAATTGAGCCCATTAACACATATTAACTTAGCCCACCAATTTCAATGTGTAATACTCCAATTATCTCATGTTTAAATAATTCCATAAATGTTACAACAATATTCACTCACGAAATTTATGTTCGTAGCCTCAATCTCAAAACAATAAGACATTCTAGCCACTCATGGCTTAAGTGAACATAATTTAATAAAATACTTGTGACGAAGAATCAACCCCAACTCGAATGCCAAACTTGCTCAAGAGTAGCCTTACTATGATGGAATAATGATACCATAACCCAAGAGTCCTCTGTATAGACTCATAATAGTAGAAGAAATTTGGTAAAAAGCAACCTGGCACGCTCTTGGGCGCCCTAGGGACTTAGAAAAATTTCAGCTCTGGAAGGTAGCCAGGAGCGGCCTGCAACGCCCCTGGGCGTGCCCCCTTTCTGCCTGTGCCAAACAAAATTCGGCCAGAAGCGGCCTGGCACGCCACCTGCAGCGCCCCATACTAAATTTTTGATTTTGAATTTTCTTTGCAGATTTGGTTGGATCTTTCAAGTCCCAACCTTTTGCTTGCCTCTTATCTTTAAGATCCTTTACTTGTATGTCCCTTAAACCTCATTTTTCACCCCACAAATGCTCCACAAAGTCACAAACACGTACTATAAAGGTCTAATCACATGTACTAGCACAATATCAAATGTTCCATCAATAACAATACAAAATGCGTACTTATTGCTCTCGAACCTAAGGTAAACATGGTTCAAGATTGGAAAGTAGGGTCAGGAAGGTACGGGGTGTTACAAGTATCTCCCTCACTATTAGGATCTGGAAGAAGATTTAGATTATTTAGATCCAGTTGAAACAAGTGCTATTATTCCACCATAATTGCCTCTAGGGACTAAGATTGACATCACTAGATACACTTGCGGAACTTAAAGGGGGTGTTCTCATGCCTTTATATGCATGTGATGAACTTTGTAGGGATTTTTACTTCTTAGAATCTACTTGGAGTGAGCCAAGAGGCAATTAGACTGTGGTTGTTTCCTTTCTCTCTGCTAGGAGAGGCAATATTATGGTTGGATAATTTACCATGTGTATCAATCACTACTTTGAATGATTTGACGACTCTGTTCTTGGATAGATTTTTTCCACCTTCAAGAATGTTACAGTTGAAAGATGAGATTTGTAACTTTAGGCAGTTACATTCGGAGGCATTATATGAGACTTGGTTGAGGATCAAAAAGAAGCTCCAGAATGTTCTGAATCACAGTATGACTGGTAGAAACTTGGTTGAGATCTTTTATAAAACCTTGAATTCAAACACCAAGGCTGTAGCTGACACTATCACTGGTAGAGCATTCATGAGTCTATATTGCGAGCACACTTATGAGATTTTAGATTGGATCACAAAACCAATCGAGGATAGCATACTCAATATACGGATAGACCAGCAAACGCTTATGCAATTGGATCATCCACAGAGCAGAGGGCATTATATGAGTCAGTAGCTCAAGAAGTGGAATAGCTGAAGACTAAGATTAGTTTGCTTACTAAGCAATTTGCTACAGTGGGAACAGAAAAGGTGAATGTGGTTGGTTCACAAGTTAATTCCCCTAGGTATAAATATTAAGATCCTAAGGAAAAGGCGAAGTATCTAGACAGAGAGGTGGTGGGTTTTGGAGCCAAGGTCCAAGTGTCTAATCAAGACAATTGGAACTCTAGGCAAGGGAATCAAGGTCAGAACTGCTATGGAGATAACAATTATAATAGGTTTGGGTATAGAGATAGGAGTATGGACCAAGATGGTGATTGGAGGAGAAAGGATGACTACAAGGATTAGAGTGTCCATTATGCTCCACCTGGGAATTGTGATGTGGGTTCAAGCACTTTGATGATGGAAGCTATGCTTGTGAAAGTTGTGAAAGGGGTAGAGAAAATAGAAGACTGCCTTAAGGAGATTAGGGAAGATATTTCGGGTATGAATCAGAAGGTTGAATAGCATGCTACCGCCATAAAGAATATTGAGCAACAGCTTGGTTAGATATTTGTTGTATTAAATCAGCATCAACAAGGTACACTTTCGAGAAACACCATCCAAAATCCAAAAAATAACGGTCATTTCTTGTCTATTACCACTAGGAGTGGTAAGATGACCGCTGATCAACCTATGCCCATGATTGTCAAGAATGAAGTAGAACCGGTGATAGTTGATGAGGAGAAGGTGGCCGAATTTGAAGACTTGGTGGTGGATGAGAATGCACCTGAAAAGCCTCTAGTTGATGAATATAAGACCAAGGTAAGAAAAGTAAAGGAAAATATGGTCTCAAAAGTATTGACTCCCACTCCATGTCCTCCTCCTCTTTTTCTGCAATGTCTAAAGAAGAAAGCTGAAGAGAGAAAGCACCAAAAGTTTATCTCTATGCTGAAGTAGTTGTTGGTGAATATCCCTTTAGTTGAATCTCTTGAACAAATTCCAGGTTGCACAATGTTTATGAAAGAGTTGGTGACTAAGAAGAGGACGGTGAGTTTTAAGCCCGTAGACAATGTGCATCATTGTAGTGCGATTGTCTCTCGGTCTTTGGTTGAGAAGAAGGAAGATCTTGGAGCATTTATGATTCCTTGCACTAATGGGTGTTTCAAATTTGCAAAAGCTTTATGTGATTTGGGTGCTAGCATTAATTTAATGCCACTATCAATTTATAGATAGTTGGGGTCAGGGTCGCCCAAACCAACTTCAATGAGACTTCTCATGACCGATTGCACTCTGAAGAAGCCAGTGGGAATCTCGCGTGATGTTTTGGTGAGGGTTGCATCCTTTATATTTCAAGATGATTTTGTCATCCTTTACTATGAGGTTGACTTTGAGGTTCCTATTATTTTGGGGAGACCATTACTTGTGACTGGATATGCATTGGTTGATATGGAGACTGGAAATATGAAGTTTTGATTGAAAAACAAATAGGGTACCTTCAATATATGTCAATCCATAAAGCAGCCATAGGACATGCGTGTGATCTCGGTGATTAATACAGTCGGTGAGGATGCATTAGTAGCTCCTATTGAGGAAACGCTTGAAGTCGAGGAACTTACAACGACAATTATAAATTTCAAGCAAGATGATAGTGAGAATTATGATGAGATGGTAAACGCACTTAACAGTAGGGGTTCATACAGTTATGCACCAAAGAAGTTAGATCTTGATTTGAAGAATAGAGTGACATCATTAGCTACGCCTTCTATTGAGGAGCCTCCTGTCTTGGAGCTCAAATCTCTTCTACCTCATATTTTTTATGCATTTTTGAAAGCCGACAATACCATTTTGCTTATTATTGCAGCTGATTAAGTAAATCGACAAGTTCAGGCTTTGGGTTTGTTTTGAAGCAATTTAAGAGAGCCATTGGATGGTATATTATTAACATCATTGGGATTTTTCTTGGAATTTACACACACAAAATCCAACTTGAGCCAGATCGTGTGCCGAGTATTGAGCAACAACAATGACTAAATCTGCCTACCCAAGAGGTGGTGAAGAAGAAAATTATCAAGTAGGTAGATGCAGGGGTGGTTTATCCTATTGCAGGTAGCAAATGGGTGTGCCCGGTCTAATGTATGCCTAAGAAGGGTGGAATCACTATGGTTCCAAATTAGAAAAATGAGGTTATTCCTATAAGTCCGATCACAGTTTGGTGTGTTTGCATCGATGATAGAACGCTGAATGTATGGACTGAAAAAGATCAGTTTTTGATGCCTTTTATGGATCAAATGTGAAACTGTCTTGCTGGAAGTGGATGATATTTTTTTCTTGAAGGTTATTCATTTTATAATAAAATTTCTATTACTCCCAAACACCAAGAGAAGACCACCTTCACTTGTCTATATAGGACTTTCGCATTCAAGAGGATGTCTTTTGTTCTATGCAATGCACAAGCAACCTTTCAGCGTTGCATGACATCTATCTTTTATGACATAGTTGAGGACCTTATTGAGGTATTTATGGATGACTTCTCGGCTGTTAGTGATTTATTTTAAGATTGTTTGGCACATCTTGATAGTGTTTTGAGGATATCCAAGGATTGTAACTTAGTGCTAAACTGGGAAAAGTGTCATTTTATAGTCAAAGAAGGAATAGTGCTTGGTTATAATATTTAAAGAAGGGAATTGAAGTTGACAAGACAAATATTGAGGTGATTGAAAAATTGTCTCGACCAATTTTTTTGAAGGGTATTCATAGCTTTTTGGGTCATATGGGATTTTATTGAAAATTCATCAAGGATTTCTCTAAAATTGTTAATCCATTGTGCAAATTATTTGAGAAAGAGGTAAATTTTGTGTTTGATGAATCATGTATGAAGGCTTTTTAGTGCTTGAAAGAGAAGTGGATTTTAGCCCCTATTATCGTGTCTCCCGATTAGTCCATGCAATTAGATATTATGTGTGATGCTAGTGGCGTGGTGCTAGGTGAAGTCCTAGGCCAAAAGTGAGAGAAGATATTACATCCCATCTACTATGCTAGAAAAGTGCTTAACCCTGTTCAGAAAAATTATATTATGACCGAACAAGAGTTACTTGATGTGGTGTTCGCGTTTGAGAAATTTTGATCTTATATGCTTGGCAGGAAAGTGATTGTGCATACTAACCACATAGCTCTTAGGTACCTTATGGGAAAGAAGGATGCAAAGCCTAGGCTGATTCATTGGGTACTTTTGTTGCAGAAATTTGACTTTGTTTTTAAGGATCGAAAAGGGACAGATTATCAAGTGGCTGACTACTAATCACGCCTTGAAGAAGAGGCCATGCTGAAACTGAAGGATGATCTTGATATTGATGATTCTTTTCCATATTAACATGTATTAGCCGCATGAAAAAATTTAATTCCATGGTTTGCAAACTTTGTAAATTATTTAGGGAGTGATGTGGTTCCTGAATACCTATTATTTCAGCAATACAAGTAGTTCATGCATGATGTGATAAAGTTCCTTTGGGATGAGCCATACTTGTTCCGAATTTGTGTAGATGGATTGATTTAGAGAAGTGTTCTTGAGGTTAAGATGAAGAGTATCTTATAGGCATGTCACTCGTCATCAGTTGGGGGTCATCATAGTGTTGCTCTGACTATGCATAAGATCTTTCAATGTAGATACTATTAGCCCACTATTTACAAAGATGCACTTGAATATGCAAGGTCTTGTTAAACATGATAATGACAAGGCAACATCTCGCGAAAGCAAGAGCTTCTAATGACCACTATCCTAGATCTTGAGTTGTTTTATGTATAGGGTATTGACTTCATGGGCCCCTTTGTGAGCTCGCATAGTATGAAGTATATTTTGGTGGCTGTTGACTATGTTTTGAAATGGGTGGAGGTAGTTGTGCTTCAAAACAATGAAGGTAAGAGTGTCACAGCCTTTTTGAGGAAGAATATGTTCTCTAGATTTGGGACACTAAGAGGTATCATTAGTGATGGAGGCTTGCACTTTTGTAATAGTCTATTCAAAGCCTTGCTTGAGAAATATGGTGTGAAACATAAGGTGGCAACACCTTACCATCCACAGCAAAATGGGCAAGTTTAGGTCTCCAATCGTGATATCAAGTCCATCATGGCAAAGATTGTGAATGCCAATTAGATGGACTGGGCTAGAAAGTTGGATGATGCATTATGGGCTTACCAAAAAATGTTCAATACCCCTATTGGTGTGTCTCCATATCAGCTTGTGTATTGTAAAGTGTATTACTTGCCTGTCGAACTAGAACATAAGGCATTATGGAAACTGAAGAGGTTGAATCTGGAGTGGAGTGATGCGGAAAAGTTATGACTAGAATAGTTGAATGATATGAATGAATTTCATATCCACGCTTATGAGAGCTCAACCTTGTACATAGAGAAGGTGAAATTATACCATGATCACAAGATTTAGAGAAGAGAATTCACCGTGGACGATAGGGTATTACTATTTGATTCAAGGTTGAAGTTGTTTTCAGGTAAGTTGAAGTCAAGATGGGAAGGGTCGTATAGAGTAGTGACCATGTTTCCATATGGTGCAATTGAACTTAAAAATAAAGATGGTCTAAAGTTTAAAGTGAATGGCCAAAGGGTGAAACACTATCTCGGTGAAGTTGAAGAGGTGAAAGTGATATGCGAAGTAGATCTAGCTAGTGCTTTAGAAGTCAAGCACAATCAAGTCATGTTGTGATGTTAAATCAGGCACTTCATGGAAGGCAACCCATGGGCTAGTTGGTGAAGTCTCAGTAGCCAAACTATTCATGTCGTGTCGCGACATTAAATCAAGCGCCGCTTGGGAGGAAACCCAAGGATTTAGTACATATTTTAATTATAGGGTAATGGGTGTTACTTGTGTAAGAACTATACAGAAAAGAAGTCAAGGAACTTGAACCAGTACTGAACCTACAAAAGGTTTGCACGACCGTGGAAAGGTACCAGAATCATGCGCTCAGTGTTCTACATGAACTCCAGAGGGATATGTTTCAGGAGTGATCCTATGATTAGTTACCACGATGGCACCTAGACACTACGATCATGGTATCAATTGTTTGATTAAACTCCTGAAAATCAACATCTAGGAGATAGAACCTACAATTTTAATGAACAGTTATGGTTAGATGCTACAATCGTCCTAAAGCTTTGTACATTCCCAGGTAAGTTTACTAATATCTCCTAGTACGAACACATACCATGATCATGGTTGGATTCCAGGATCGAGGGTATGCGTCATCTGTGGGGTCCCATTGTTTAAATAAAACTTGATCTAATCGGACCTGACTTAGCTTTTATTCCCTGATTTACTATACCTAGGACCTGATATGACCCGATACTCATTCCAAATCAAATTCACATAAAAACTATATGATCAAAAAGGAAAAAAAATAAAATTTGACCTCTGATTTGTGTAAATTCACTACTCCATTTACTGTTTGGTCTCATTCACCCTCCAGGCACTCCCAAACCTAAGATATTTTAGTAAGTTTATTGTTCATACTTGATAGTATTTTCATATTGGAAAATTAATAAGTAAAGAGTGCTAGATTGAGTTCATAGGGAGTAGTAGAGCCAATAAGGTCGGTACTCAGTGTTGGGTATAGTGCATTTTGAATGTATGAAGAAGAGGGAAGACTAAGTACCCCTTTTACTAATAACGTGGTCAGTAAGGGTCAAATTAGGGTAAATCTTGTGTTTTTGAACTGATAGGTGTCAGTGCACACTCCATGACAACACCCACAATCGTGGAATCAATGTACGATCATGGGTTGGATCATTGTGGGTGTCGATTTTTCAAGTTGCAAGAGTTCATTAGATGAACACATCCAATGATCTTTCTATGTTCGTATAGTCATGGTATGTTGTCGTCTGATGTGACAACCCTCTTAGTACTTTTGGGAAAGATTTCCTATGATTGAAGGTACAATCGTACCTTTATGGCACGATCATAGGAAGGCTCGTCTGAGCAAATTCCTGAACCTATATTTTTACTTCAAAACTAAGACTAACAATTTATCATACAGGTACTATGGCACTTAAAACCATTAAGTAGATGCAGAAGGAGATATCAAAGAAGTGGGCACCCCAAGACACACCTCAAGCCTCGAAGTGTATGTCTGAAGAGTCCAGTGGCTCCGAGGTTGAATATTTTGAAAGTGCTTCTGATGATCAATATATACCTCGGACAACTAGGGCAAAGGCTAAAGAAGTTGAGAAGGATAAGGCGACTATATATACTGCTATGGTGCCTGCGACTACCTCTATCAAACTTCCCCAGTCTGAAGAGAGAGGTCGAAACTTAAACCCAGATAGATGTGAGCCTAGAGCTGATACTGAAAAGATAAGTTCCTAGAAGGAGATGGAAGAGTCTAACCCCAAATGCTCGAGGAACCTATTGTAGACATGCCTCAAAGGGGTGCAAAACCTAGGTGATGGAGTGTACTAAACTCTTGAAACTACTACATTGATGGGGTCTCACTGAATAACAGAGGGAACAAGAAACATAGAATTCAGGAAGAGCTCTAGATCTTACCTGAGTCACTACAGAATGTTTCAGAGTTGATCTGGGTGTTTTAAAAGTATGAGTTAGGGTGGATGATTAGATCACTCTGAAACTATATCTTAGAGATGGTGAGGGAGTTATATGCTAATTATGCGATAATGATAAAGAACATGACTCCCTCCGATAAAGAAAAACACATAAGAAAGCAACCTTGTTTGGACAGGATACTAGTGCAAGGTAAGGAGATCGACATTTCTGTCAAGGCTATCCCTTAGGCCTTTTTTGGAAACACGTTTGCGAAAACTGAAGAGACCCAGAGTATGACATCTGGCTGACAAATTTTAGAAGGGTAAAAAATTTGAGTGCAGATAATAAGCTAATGCACTAGAAGTTGTTGGCAGGCCATATTATATAGGTTGGGGAGAGAGCAATTAGGGTAAATATTTCAACAATTTACAAGCATACCTTGAAATTTACTGTAAAAGCCTGGTGGTCTATCGTGCCACATCACAGATTTGGGACAGGGTACTCCAGTTTAGCACCACCCTGTCATTCTTATGTTTGAATACTCAGCTGCTGTAGAATTCACAGGTTACATCTATTCTGGCAGTTGACAGTTTTATCCAGTCAAAGAAAAATGTAACTATTGTTTTGATTAAGGACTTGAGGAACTCAGCAGCTCCAGCCTGGGGTCCATTGCCAGATTTGCCTCTACAGTATGCTGAGGGAGGTGCTTCAGCTAGTGAGATACCGACTTCTGAGGCTGGTTCTACTTCTTTCTCAACTCAGCAGCCTCGAGTATCCCCGGGTTCCATTTAGTTAGTGCATGCTGGTTACACTTTGATTCCTAAAGCTCTCTTAAAGAAGCTCATGAGAAATTAGTCACTACATGGTGTACGGATCAAGAAGTTGGAAGTAGGGGTAAAGCCCTATGTGGTGGATGAAATTAAGGCAGCTATTTGGGGTATTCAGACCCATTTTGATAGATTTGCTAGCAGAATAACGAATAGACTAGTAAATATTCAGGCTCTCAACTTGACCATGGTTATGGAGGATTTAGCTGATTTGAAGGAATTGGTAAAGGTGCTGACTGATCGAACTGTACATGTTTTGCCTCATCCCCTTCCTCCGGTGTCGTCTTTTGTAGACTTTGCTATAAATATAGACACATTGGTACTAAATTTCTACACTCAGGCCCCATTAGTTGGGGGAACAACATAGATGTGGATGAGATGAGCAATGGTTTGTATCCCAGTAGAAAAAAAAAAAGGACAAGGAAGAAAGGAAAAAGAATAAGGAAGGGAGGAAAAGGAAAGAGAATGTGAGTGAACAGTCCTCTAATGTACGTATTCTGGAGATGGTTGGGATTCCACCTGCTACTGAGAGGTTGTTCAGAGCAGAAGGGGTATAAATATTACCCCTGAGATGACACTATTGAGTGCACCGACCGCCACCGGTGCCCACTTGTATGAGATTTCCAGGACCATAATCGAGGCCACTAGTGTTGTAGAGCATGGAGGGGTTCTATATGTGACCCCTACAGATCAGAGTACTTCTGGGATCTAGTGCACCACAGGGGTGTCCCTTACCCTAGTTTTTACTTTTTTCTATGTTTTCGTGCAATGGGGACATTGCATGATTTCTAAGTTGGGGGTGGGGGTGTACCACAACCGAGGTATTTTGTTACGGTGTTTATTTTCCCTCGGTTGTGCTATCTCTTTATAACCAACATATGTAGGTGTTTTTATTTTTATTTTTTTGATATTTTTGCGTGATATGTGAAACTGAGAGAAAAATAAGAGGACTTGGTGCAGTCAAAATAAAAGAAGCATGCAATTTTGTTTTGAATGTTTTAAATGATACCCCTCCAAAAAATTTTGTGTTTTTTTGTTGTGTTGTGTTCATACCTAAATTGTGACCAATGTTTGGATCTAGTAACGACATTAAAATTAGGAATTTAATAACCATGGCCTAACTTGCATGAACCAAAAAGGTAGTAACTGAATATGTAGCCCTGAGCTAAGTATGTGTAAGGTCTTACCTAGTCGGCGTGTGTTTGTGCGACCTAGAACTTGCCCGGTTAGTCTGGCTAAATTCGTAGGATAGGAGGTTAGGAAAGGATCATAGGCAATTCTTGATTTAGTCCACTAAAAAGCCTCAAAAGCCTAACAAATAAATGTGTTATCCCTTGTTCCCAAAATTTGAGCCTAAATAGACCTTTTTCCTTGAACTAGCCTACTCACCTTCCCAAACATTTACAATGAACCTGCTTTGGACAAGGTCCCTCTTTTGACACTTTGCACCTCAACTCAGGCAAATTAGCTAAGTTGAGGGTGGCTATCATAGGGGTGTGGAAAAAGATTGGGTATGAAGAACATGTTAGTAAAATGAAAAAAAAGGATTCGGGTGCGGTAAAGTTTGACAAAAAAAGAGAAACAGAAGAAGAAAAAGAAAAAGAAAAAGAGGAAGTTTTGAAAATAAGACCGCACGTGGGGTCCAAAAAGTTGAAAGAAGGGAGAAGAATAAAGAAAGTAGGAAAGTAGGGCCAAAACTAGTGTAGTGCCAATGAGAAATAAGTCATTTACCCATATATATCATACTAGTGCCCAAGCCTACATTACCATCCAATAAATGTCCTATAGTGATCCTAAGCAGACTATCCGAGAACTAAGGCACAGAGAAAAGGGGCAAGCCTATGTTATATAACGCACACTACCTGAATTCTTTGTTAGAGTGAGTGATTTGTTTCAGTCCTAGTCTTGATATTTGTGCACATGTGGAGTGTTAGGGACTTCTTTGATGTGAGGGCGTAGGGGTTGCATTGTAGGTTGCTACTTGTTCAAGTAGTGTCATCGGTTTGAGCGTTGGGTTATCTGTTAATAATGTAATGCCATTTCTTGATCCCTTTGTGTTATTGTGAATGGTTTTAAACACACGACATTTGCTTTGATGGTCTTGGAGGGTGTTGAACATGTTTTTGGTTAAGGTGTGCTTAAAATGGTTTTGTGTAAATTTGACTGCCGTAGTATTCTTTGTTTTTTTCTTGGTGAAGTATCATGGCACTATAGTTGTATTTTTTTTACATGAGGACATGCAAACAATCTAAATTGAGGGTGTTGATGTGTCGTGAACTTACGGCACTTTCAACGCTTAAAATAATTGATATTTGCAAGTACGAGGGTATTTATATATGGATATAATATGTTATGGGGCATTTGTAGTTCAAATAGTTCAAAGAAGGAATGTACTAAATTTTTGTACTTAAAGGTATCAGACGACTCATTCCACAATCGTGGGATCTGACCACAGTCATACCATATCATCATGGATGGATTCAGAGGAGTGGCTCTTAGGTGTTAATCAGACGCAAGCTTCCCATGATCGTACATTGATATTACGATCGTACAATCTAATCATCAGAAGAAAACTTGGAATCATTGTTGCTGAAGCTAAGTGTGAGGAAGATAAGACGAATGATTCCCACTATAGTACTTTGAAGTCACGAGAGCACCAATATGTCATGGGAACGGAGTTCAAATTGAGAGTTTGTAGAAGTTGGATCTGACGAGCACATTGTACGATTGTACCTAGAAGGTATGAGGTAGTACTAAGGGTTGTGCCTACCTTGTTTTGAAGATGGAAAAGTCCAGTGCCAACCTACAAGCACTGAGGACAATAGTGGGATCTAACCACGATTGTACCTTCCTTTCATCCGAAGTGACTGACTCAGCGAATCCTGTTATATTTTGGATAGGTTTTATTTTGTCTATAAATACTCCTATTTGTTCTTTTGTATTAGCTTAAATTCTATTACATTATTGTAAGGTTCTAAGGCATATTCTTAGTCTTATAATTACGTACATTGATTTTTAGGGTTTTAATTCAAAGTGAGATCTTGGAGTTTTCATCTTATTATTCTAAGTTCATGATTATGATTTCTTATTAGAATTCTTCTTGTGTTATTGTAATTATGAGTAGCTAAACACCATAAATAGGGTTGTGGGAACCATGACGGATTAACGAAGTAGAGGTCATAGTATGAAGTGACTCTCAAGATGGTGTTTGGGCATGTATTGTTAATTCTCATTAGATTGATTGCTTTTTGATAGTACGCAACATTAGGACTCACCTTATCCCTACCTTATACTTTAGCAAGGGTAATCGGATGGGAAAAGAGAATCAATCGAAGCTACCAACCTTTATTTAACTATGCTTGAACTGGTAAACGGAGAGGGACTAAATTGAGATCACAGTTAGGGGTTAGTAATGAAAAACCCATGACACATGAATTTTTGTGCTTGAGGATAGTAATCTACAAGGGGCGTAACATAGTCTATAAGATTATACATAACCTATCGATTCTACATGCCAAATACCATAAGATATCACTAAGTACGAAGAACCTACGGAGTAATGAAGTTATTAGGGAACACAGTCTTAGTGCCTTTCTGTTGCCAATTACAAATCCAACAAATCAACAACTGTTACTACTAAAATCTTATTCTTAAATCTCCCTCTTTTACTGTAGATTGTCATTAATTACTTAAAAATATATCTTTATTTATGTTTCAACATATTCCCTGTGGGATCGACCCCAACCTAGTTGAGTTCTATATTTGATCAACGATCACTTTATGCTTTGTTTAGAGGTGTAATTCGGGCGACATCAAAATTATTCTTTATGAATGTAATAAAGAAACTAAAGTTACAATGTCACTATATTGTTTTCCTATGAACACATAACCCTTAAACTATTCAAAGTGTGGTATAAAGATACACTTCTTTCCTCTTGGACCTAATTTTCCATAACGTGAAAAAGGATTTTCAATAAAAGCAGCACAAACTCAGGGATTAAAAATGCCCTAATAAGAATTTTGGTTACTCTGTATATCATACATCATGGTTGTAACAGACGTAGAAAGAACATGATAAAGCACAAATGCATCAGTTAGCAAAGCATCACCCTTATAGACGAGAGGCAATTTTGCCTCCTCCTTCGTTGACCTAATCATTTCTAACAAGGTTCTATTTTGTCATTACATATCACCATTTTGTTGTGGAGTGTAGGGAGTAGTTAATTGTATTTGAATTGCCTTTTTATCACACAATCATTTGAACTCATCATATAAATACTCTATTCCTCGGCCAGTTCTTAAAGCTTTGATCTTTCTATCCAATTCATTTTAAACTAAGTTCATAAACTTAATGAAGCAACTTAAAGCTTCAAATTTATGACCAATCAAATATATATAACAAAATTAAGTAAAATCATCAATAAAAATAATGAAGCAAATATCACCATGTCTTTTTCTTACATTCGTTGAGATTTCAGAATGAATTGCAATGGAGTATCAACTCTTATGCCTTTTCCAAATGATTTTCTTGTAAACTTTGCCACTATATTAGATTTCCAAGTATATAATTCTATTTTATCTATTGTGCCAAGAAGACCTTTATCTAAGTGATTCATTCGTTTTTGACCAATATTGGCAATCCTAACATGTGTCATGTATTTATATCATTCTCACAATTATAAGTTGATTAAATAAGGAAATATAAATTTTATTATTATTGGGATTATAAACAACATTCTATATAAAAATAAATCAGAAAATAACCTATGTCATATTTTGTGTTTGCCAAATATATATCCATACAATGTTCATGTGTAAATAGCTCAAACTTTCTGGCTGAGATTTGAACCATTCTACTTTAGTAGATAGAGCTAAGCCTGCTGAATTTTTATTTTTACATAGGTGTAAAGGAAAATTCTTAACTATTGGAAAGAGTATTGGATATGAATTAAAGTCATAAGGATCCTGTAGCGTAAAGTTGACTTAAAAGTTGTCCTACCGATTAAGTTTTCATATAAGTTTTTACTAGGGTTAACTTCAACAAGAATATTTCCTAGAATATGAAGAGTTAAGCGGCCCAATATGTATCAAATTAAAGGTTTTTGAGTATAGTTTTCAATGCTACCGACTGTATGTAAACTCGAGTTTCGAGTAAAAAATTATTTGTATTTTATCGGGCGTCAGCAGGCTGGGGTGATGGCTGGCACATCACCACACTCAAAAACTATAGAATGATAAATTTATCAAGTTGGGGATATGGCTAACATTGCTCCCCAAACCCTAAAATTCACAAAAATATTTTTTATAGGCTGGCGCTGTATGTGGCATGCCGCCCCAGGCCTTATCCCATAAATTTTTTTAATTCATTCTCTTTTCTCAGGTTCTTAGAGGGGTATTTTCATCCTATCCTTAATTTAAATCACCCAAACCATGACTTTTAGCCTCTCTTATAAGGAAATGCACTCAAATAAGTTAATTTACATTGTTCTACCTACTCCCCAAACTCAAATGAAATGGTTCATTCAAACTACAAATTAGAATTCAAGCAAAACTTTCATTAAGTTGTTCTTCCTCTTAAGGTATGTAAGGCTAACCGTTGGTATTGGAATATTGTTCTTCTCTACAATCATGTTATCAGTGTTTAATTTCATTCATGAATAAATATAGTATTTTTGAATTGAATCCATGAAGTTTAGTTTCTTTATCTCTTCATATGAATCTTTGATTCCTCCATAAAAATAGCAGAAATTCCATAAATTGAAGTCATTCCTTGAATCCTTATTCCTATTTGATATCCATGGATTTTTTTTTCAACTTTATGAAACTTATCTAAATATTTTAAAGTCTATTTCATACTTTACAAAAGTTATATCATGATTTTACTGAAGTCTTGTTGCAATTGTGAGAGTCCACTTAATGAAATGCTTATAAAGTACCCTTATGCATATCGATATGTTTTGAAAAAAGAAGAATATTTTCTTACCATGAAAGTTAGTTTATGATTTGAAAGCCTACTTCTAGTTTATGATTTGAAAGTCTACTTCATGAAATCTTGCCACCTACCCTTAAAATTGTTGATATATTTTAGAAAGAAAAATGTCCTTTACCTTGAAAGTTCAAACTAGCATGTTTGCATAAGATTTTGAGCTTAAGGGCTCACAAGAATGAAACATATATGATTTTGAGCTTAAGGGATCACAAGCATGAAACATATATGATTTTGAGCATAAGGGATTACAAGCATGTAACAAATTTAGTTTTTGAGCACAAGGCTCCACAGTATGATTTTCAATTTTTTTAAAGATTACAGTATAAGCATTTATTTATTTTTGAAGTATTATTTAGTAGAAGGGTACATTTTTAGATAAAACATGCCCAAAAACTACGTGTATAGCCCGCATAGGATTTATTTGTCCTAAAATAGGCTTATTATAGATCCATGTTTAGATTGGTCCTATGTGCTGGCAAGGTGTAGGATAGCTCTTCCAACTTGTGTTAGAAGTTGGACATCATGAGATCACATGATGTATGTCAGTTGTAAGAAACTCCATAAATAGAAAACTCAGTTATTTTTCAATTAGTATGCATTTGGCCAGGCCATTAGTTTATAAAGTGATTTTATGATGAATTGCATATAGTTATTAAGTTATTCAGTTATTTGGACATTCTGTTTCAGTTATATTGTTATTAGCAACATGATTTTTAGTTATGTAGTTGCTTAGTTTCAAACATCATGTTATCCTATTGCTTTAGACATTCAGTTGCATTATTGCTTTAGATAATCAAAATGGCTTACATCTAAGTGTTTAGTTATTTCATGATTTTTGATGATACTTATGACCAGTTGTTTTACTTTATCAGTTCATAGTAATGTTTCAATTTAACTTTATTACATTCCATGCACCAAAGACATTTGGCACTATAATATCATTTTTATGATAAAGATATTGCCACACAAGTTTGTGATCTGACATTTCAAAAGGATCTATTCTTCTTAGTTATGGGTGAGCATTCATTCTTTTAGAGGTCTTAGTAACGCATTAGTTCAGTATTCAGTTATTGCTCAGTAATGTTAGGTTGGGGTCTTGTCCTAGTAAATAATATTTGATATATAAGTAGAGTCTTCAAAGATAGTCTGCTAATTAGTTAGTCAGTTGTATTCAATTTTTTGTTAACTTTATGTCTCAATTTGTGACAATATTCTATTACTTGACTTTTAATGAAATAATTCTTACTCTATGTTATTCAAATATTTTGATTATCTTTCAAAGTTAGTCCTAGTAGTTTTCCAAACAAAGGATACACTCGGGCCAGTATTGGAATCAGGTAGAGCTCGAATTTAGGGTATAGACTCGGGGTGTGACTTCATTAAAGAAAAAATTTCAATCCTAAATTAACCAAGATTCTGACGGAGACTAGCTTTTAGGGAATTAATAGGGAAAATAGTATAGCATGTAGAAAGAGTGGTTAGCCACCACACATTTCAAATTTGCAGGTACCAATCCCTTTCACCTCCTCTTTGGAGTTATTTTCTACATACACCCATTTGGATATTCATGAAATTTGTTGAAAATCCATAAGAGCATCTTTTACAATCGTTGCTACTGACTCCTTTTAGGCTCAATACAATCACAAGAAAAGTGTTGCATGTATTCACAGTTGTTTCACTTGAGCTGAGCTACATTCACCTTTTTGTTTGGAGCAGAAACATTTTTCTCTCCTTGTTTTTTAATCTTAGGCTTCCTTGAGACTTTTTCTTTCTCCTTTTTCTAGGAAAATCCACCATACTTACATTTTATGTCATGTTCGCATTTTAAACCAGAACTAGTCATATACATATTTATAGTAGTATTGTTAACCCTGAGGCATTCTTCCTGAAGTTACAAATGACGATAAGCATCCTCCATAGTTTTGATGCTAAAATTATGGGTCAAATGCATTTTCATATTTTATTAACTTTGGGGTAGGGAGGAAATCACAGTGTGGATTTGCTTCTCTTTGGTCAACACATGATTGGTATCTTTCAATTCATTCACCATATTTGACATATGATGCAGATGCTTACACCTAATATGATCAGGGTGTTTCTTTTAAGTATCAGCCTATGAAAGTTGTTAGGGTATTATTCAGCCCATATGATATCACCAGGATCCCTAATGTCTATAACATTTCTACAAAGCTATCTTAGTAATATTTTCTGCCCTAATCTTCAACTGATGATAATTGGATCTCAAGTCAATCTTAAAGAAAAGAGAAGCACCTAAGGTTGGTAAATTAAATCATTAATATAAGGTGTATGATACTTGTTCATAATGGTAACCTTGTTAAATTATCGATAGTCAATACACATATGCATAGATCCCAATTTTTTCTTCACAAATAGCACTACAGCATCCCAAGGCGATACACTCGGTATAATGAACCCCTTGTTGAATAAATCCTACAACTGTTTCTTGATGTGCCATGACATTATGTCACTTTTGAAGCTTAAAACATGGAACTTTTATACATTCTTAAGTATTAATTTGCTTGTGTTTCTGTAGGAAAACATGTTCAAGAAGTGAAGCAGGAAAGTGTGCTGAAAATTTATAAGCATTAATCCATGATAAGAGTATGACTCATACTCATGGTTCATGAGTTGTTGAATGATTCATGGTAGCAACTTAAGTTTGTATCCACTATGATCATTTTTCATGAGTCTCAGTATGAGACTCGTGAAAGCTGATCAGAGAGGGTGCAAGTTGAAGTTGCTACCGTGACTCATTCAGGGACTTGTGAACAAAGAGTACGAGTCATATTGTTATCCATAGGAAGCAATCTAAATATGTACAAGTTCACAAGGTTTTATGAGCCTTTTTATAACACATGAAGTCAATTTATGAGTTGTTCTATTGAGTCATAGATGGTGGACCACAAGTATGCACTTGGACATCAAGACCACGAGCCATACCAAGAATCGTATTCCAAGACCACGAATCCTGGAATGACTCATAGAAAACTGAAGAATGTTCAATGATTTCTAAATCAACAAATTGTGAACTACATACCACGAGTTGTGCTTTCAAACTATTACTCATGGATTGTTGATGGGTCTACAAGCCTACTGGGTCTTAGCTAGGATTTGTTTTGTCTATAAATAATAATTTTCCTAAGATCGTATTTTGAAGGTGCACACTCTTACTTTTGTTTAACATGTAGTATTTCTTCGAGACAAGTTGTTCTTGAGTTTTTGAGTAGTTAACACACTTCGATTCTTGGTTCTTGGATTTTTGGTGATAATACAATTATTGGATTTTAGGATACTCCTCTCATAAGTTGATGATTATGAATTCTATATCTTTTCTTGGTCCTATTGATGCAAGCATAAGTAGCTAAACTCCATAACTAGGGTTGTGGAAATCATGATGGATTAACAAAGTAGGTTAAAGTACTTAGTGATTTGTGAATGGTGCTCATATAGGCATTGTAATTATCTTTGTATTGATTTTTTTAATGGTTGCAAATATTAGAACTCACCTTAATTCTTCACTTACTTGATAAAAGAGGTAGAGAATAGGGAAATAGACTAACAACAAAGATTTAAGGATGCAAACTTCATCGAATAACTTGAGCCTTAACAGGTAAAGTGTATGTTTTATTTTGTATTCTGACCATTTTTCCCTTTCATGTAGGTTCTTTACATCATTTATGAGTTGTGGGGATAGTTGGTACGGTCCCCAAAGCATTCTAGAGTGATTTATATAATGATGAGTGTTTGAGTAACCTTTAAAAAGTGATATTTGACTTTGGTCAACATTTTGCGATCCGAGCATGGGATGGTATTCTCTTAGTTCCATTAGATCCAGAATGTCGTTTTTAGATTATTGGCATGGTTGGTTTGGCTTTTGAGTCTTTATTGTGTCAATCAGGACATAGGAAAAGCAATAGATAAAAATCCTTCAATAAACAACTGTAGTAACTTGCTAAACCAAAAAACTCCTAGTGTCTGATAAAGAGCTGGGTCTAGGCTAGTTCCTAACTGCTTCAGTCTTTTGAGGATCAACCTATATTCCCTCACAGGAAATGATGTGACCAAAGAATGCTAATAAGATGACCCATTCCACGACCTATTCAACGACCCATTAAATGACCGTAGGTTCTGACCACCGTCATACCATGTCATCTTTGATGGATTCAGAAGAGTGGCTCTTAGGTATTAATCAGACAGAAGCTTCCCACGATCATACATTGATGTTACGATCATACAATCTGATTGTGGAAAGAAGATCTGAAATCATTACTACAGAAGGTAAGTGTGAGAAAGATAAGACAAAGGCTTCCCCGGATCATACTTTGAAGTCATGATCATACCAAGATGTCATGGGAAGGGAGTTCAGATTAAGAGTTTGTAGAAGTAGGATCAGCCGAGCACATTTCATGATCGTACCTAAAAAGTATGAGGTCGTATTGAGGGTCGTACCTACCATATTCTAAAAAGGACAAAGTACAGTGCCAATATACGAGCACTAAGGATGATCATGGGATCTAACCACGATTGTTCCTTTCTTTAGTCTGAAGTGACCGACTCAGCAAATCCTGTTATGTTTTGGATAGGTTTTATTTTGTCTATAAGTACTCTTATTTGGTATTTTGTAAATTCATGATTATGCTTTCTTATTGGAATTCTTTATGTGTTCTTGAAATGATGAGTATCTAAACAGTACAACTAGGGTGGTGGGAACCACAACGAATTAACAAAGTATAGTCATAGTACAAACTGACTCTCGAGATAGTGTATGGGCATGTATTGTTAATTCTCTCTGGATTGATTGCTTTCTAATGGTGCATATGACTTTCTTTATCTCTACCCTAGACTTTAGCAAGGGTAATCGGATGGGAAAAGAGAATCAACAACGTGACTTGGAGAAACCAACTTTCATTTAATTAGGCTTAAATCGGTAAATGAGAGAGACTAAATTGGGATAATAGGTAGGGGTTAGTAATGGAAAGCCCATGACACATGAACATTGGTTTTTGGGGATAGTCATCTACAAGGGGCGTAACATAGTCGGTTATATGATACAAAACCTATCAATTTTGCATGCCAAATACCACAAGATATTACTAAGTACAAAGAACCTACGAAGTTATGAAGTTACTGGGGAACACAGTCCTAGTGCCTTTCTCATACTGATTACAAAGCCAACAAATCAACAACTGCTACTACGGTATTATTATTCAAAAATCCCCCACTTTTACTAAAGATTGTCATTAATTTTTTACCTATTCCCTGTGGGATCAACCCCAACCTAGTTGGCTTCTATATTTGATCAACAACAGCTTTATGCTTTGTTTAGAGGTGTAATTTGGGCTACATCAAATTTTGGTACCGTTGTCAGAGAATACGGTTACAAAGTTGATTAATTGAGTTTGCTAAGATGTTGGTTTATGCTTCCTGATTTAATCTTTATTGTTTCTAGGGCACATATTGGTGGATACCCACTTTACGGAGTCCAGGCGATACCCTGATTCCACTTGATACGAAACTTGAGAGAACTCTTAGAGCTAATAGAAAGATGATGAATGAAGGAGTTCATAATCAAAGAGTCCTTCTTGAGGACGATTATGATGAGGCGACAATCTTGAATCAGCCAACACATCAGTATCATGGACAAGAGACTGCAGAGCAGATTACTACGCAATTGATGGCTGAGAAAAATACTTGGCAAGAAGCTGCCAGACGGGTAGCTAGGGATGATAGGGCTAGACTAGATGAATCAAACCATCTAGCTACACTTGATGAGGGATAAAGGCAAAGAAGGCATAAGGGTAACAACCTCTACAACAACATCTCTCTCACTACGAGGATTTGGAAGAAGATTTAGATTATTTGGAGTCGATTGAAATAGGTGCTATTATTCCACCAAAATTTCCTTTAGGGACGAAGTTTGACATCACTAGTGCCACGATACACTTGCTGAACTTGAAAGGAGTGTTCTCAAGCCTTTCTACTGATGATGAAAACATAAATGTGATGAACTTTATAGGGATTTGCACTTCTTATAATCTACCTGGAGTTAGCCAAGAGGTGATTAGACTGCAGCAATTCTTTTCTCTCTAACGAGAGAGGCAATATTATGGTTGGCTGAGTTACCACGTGGATCAATCACTACTTGGAATGAGTTGAGGATTCAGTTCTTGGATAGATTTTGTCCACCATTTAGAATGTTCCAGATGAAAAATAAGATTTACAACTTTAGGCAATTACATTCGGAGGCATTATATGAGACTTAGTTAAGGTTCAAAAAGAAGCTCTAGAATGTTCTTAATCACAGGATGGTTTGTAGAAACTTTCTTGAGATCTTCTACAGAGTCTTGAATTCAAATACCAAGGATGTAACTGACACTATCACTGGTGGGAATTCATGAGTCTATATTGGGAGCACACTTCTTAGATGCTAGATCAGATTATGAAAACTAACTAAGGATAGCATCATTGAGATGCGGATAGACCAGCAGGCACTTGTAACACCCCATATATTTTCGAACCTATGTTATTACCGTAATATTTATGGAATTATTTAAACATGAGATTTTTTGGGGTTTTACACATTAATTTGGTTGGTCTGAATTCACATGTGTTCATGGGCTCAATTTGAGGCCCAAAATAAAGTAAAAGACATGGCCCAAATGGCCAATGACCCATTCTTCCTTTTGACCAAGTAAACCATCCATTATTGACCAAGTGTGGCTAAGGATGAGATTTAAAGGGACTATATAAGTCACCAAAAATCATATTTTAATCAACAAAGCACACATGTCTCATTTCTAGATTTTTCCATAACATTCTCTCCATTCAAACGCTAAAGCAACTACCACTTATTTGGACAAGATCATCACTTTGCAAGCTTGGGTAAGTGTTTACTCTCATGGATTAATATATTATATGCTTAATATGGTGTATAAATCATGTTGGTTATGTTGTTCAAGTGTTGAGCAATTCACTATGGATGAAACAGTGTCTTTTCGCTTAATCGGTAAAGGGTTTTGCCTTCTAAACTTGAAAATAGACTTGTGGTCTTGAAGGAAGTGAGTTTGATGGATTAAAAATCAACATGTAAGATTTTTTTATGTGCTTAACTTGCTTTCTTTATGTGTAAAACTTGTGGGATTGTTGTTATGAAATTGGTCATGGAATTGGTGACGTATTGAAAGGAAAATGTAGTTTTGGTGATGTTTATGTGCGTTGTGAAACCATGGATGTTTGTTGGATCTAATAAGATCTAAAATATGTTAAGATAAGCTTAGTTATGATCATGGACCATTCATTGTGAAAAAGGACCCTAAAATGACCCCCGGAGGCTGAAACGGGCATCCGCCCTAGCGGGTGGGGCACCTGCGGGCGCAGATGCCAATGCAGGTGACCCTATACAAGGCCAATGGTCACCTTCGAACATACCTAAACCACCTTTGGGCGCAGGTGGCTTCGCAGGTCAGCCCAGAAGATCGTTTTGCATGTTTTTGCATCTCTTTGACCCCCCAAAGCCCCTATATCCTTTATGGATGCAATTATAAACTTATGAAACCTTTTGAATGACTTTAAAATAGTATCCCGGAGGTATTTTGAGTGGTATCAATTATGTATTGTCTTTAATATGTTGCTGTGAAAGGTGTTTACATGACGTAGTGAGGTAAATGTGACACAGTGTTGAAGGGGAAGTGTAAAGCATAAACTTGGTGTGACATGTTATTGGTTTATGATGTATTGGTAAATGTGTGGAATGTTATGAGGTTGTTGGTATGTTCATGCAGTGAATTGTATCGTAAGGGACGAAGTGATGCTATATAGCTGTCACGTGGCTCATTATCATTTAGTGCACTTATAATGTAGTTAGTTGTTAACGTGAGCTCCGTTATGAACTTGTGTTGTAGAGTAACACGTAAGGAAGGAGATGGATTATCGTAATCACATATAGGACTGTGTATTCATATTGGGAAGATAAGGTATGTAAGGTTACTCTTTCTGAATCCTTCTGCAGGGAATATTGTTCACATTGTCATTGTACTTGTTCTATTCCGAAATGTTCTAAGGTATCTCATTTCAGGTTGTCATCTATTGTTATTCACATGTTACTTATTCATTTACCAATTGTCATTTAAGTATCACATAAGTATGTACATTACTCCCAAGTTCCCATAATGTCATGATCCCCAATGTATCAATCTCACAAAAGTAAAGGAAAGAAGTATTGCAACGAAGTAATGAAAGAAGTAATGCATATATGGTTAATTTATGGTTACTTTATGGTTACTTATGGTTACTTAATGATTATTGAGTACGGGTGACAACCCAAAGGGGCGAAAGCCTAACTGGGGGCGATCCCGATATTGTTGGATCAGGGGGAAAGCTCATTGGGGTAAAAGCCAAACTTGATGTCGAACCTGCTTCATTGATTTCCAGGTGATAGCAGGGGGGAAGCTCAGTGGGGAAAAAGCCTAGCTTGATGTCGAACCTGACAGGGGGTAGTCCAAAGGGCTGAACCTGTTTTATTTATTTATGGTATATTATATTATTCTCCCACTGATCAGTTGGGCCCGGGTTATATATATTGATGGTATTATATATTGCCGGATATATATATTATATTGACGGTAATGTACATAAAGGAAAAGAAAGTAATGGATATAAGGTACATGCTCCCACATATACAGAACGGTGGTTTATCCATATTGACTATTCTTTTATCTTGATCTCATTGAAGTTCGTATCTTTTATGCAGTTGCTCATAGCCTTGCATACTCAGTACATTCTTCGTACTGACCCCCTTGGGGGACTTACCTTACTTGTTGTAGGCACAGGTGCTAGTAGACCACCACCGTAGGCTACGAGTCATCTGCAGATCATTGGTGAGCTCCAGTTGGTTTGGGGCTTTCCGAGTCACATGTGTAAATTGTTTTGGTATTGTAATTATGGTGTAAAGCGGGGAATCGTCCCGACTGTAGGTTGGTTATGTACATGTATCTGTTAGAGGCTTTGTAGACGTATATGGGAAGATGAATGTAAGAGATGTATGTCCACTTTGACTTGATGGCCCTAACGGCCAAGTTTTATATATTGTATATGTTTTTCATGACTTCCGCCTTTAGTATTTATTGGTTACATATGATAGAATGATATTCATACGGAAACATACATATGAGTGTACATGAATAACGATTGGTTCTCTCGGGGCTTAACGGCTTCGGGTGCCAGTCTGCCTCAATGGGATTTGGGGTTTGACAGCACTTATGCAATTGGAGCATCCGTAGACCAGAGAGCATTAGATGAGTTAGTAGCTTAAGAAGTGGTGCAGCTGAGTACTAAGATATTAATGCCAACTTTACAATTTCAGTCTTTACTTTAGTGTGTTTGATTCTAGTTTCCAAACAGTCCATAGTTCATAGTTTTTAATTCTCAAATTCAGAATCTTGTACATATTTGTGTCTTTGTTTACTTTCCTTAGATTTTAGAAGAAATAGTGTGTCGAGTATTTTCTTAGATCTTTAGCACAAATACATCGAGTCTTTATTGTCCAAAAACGCAAAAATATGTCAATTTCAGAGTCTTTCCCATCTTTCTCTTCTGCGTCTAGTTCTTGTAGCTCTTTAGCAAAATTACATATGTCTCCTACACTCAATAAAACTTTGTCATGTAAATATGAATACCTCTATAAAGTAGATGTGTTGTCACCAGAAAATAAAATATCTTCCATATATCTACCTCTACTAAATCCATACTCAGCTTTTGTAAAAAAGGCATGCAACCCGTGGCTGCAGATCCGTTCTTTGGTCCAACAAAAGCCAAAGGGAGTTAAGGAATATGTTACTGCATCAAAACATGACCAACACCCTATACTTAGAAATTAGGAAGAACAGTTCATCACTCCTTAGATACCGGAGGATTTTCCACGATAGTGAAAAAGCCAAGGATTCACCCATATCCATTTTGGTACCGTAAGAGTTGTGTTGACGTATCACGAAAGAAAAGGCTAGCCAGTAGTGGCGTGTATTTCTCTCCTAGATACCAGATACAGTGAGTAACAACATGCGAACTTGGGTACGTTGGAAATCACACTGAATACCAGGACAGTCTTTGTTACTATATTTCCCAACTTCAATATGTCCCTCTCTGATCCATATCTGATAGAGGCGTTGAAGATCCAAGTCCAAATTCTTGGAGCTCCACAAGCAAGAGATGCCACACAGGCAACTCTACACTACCAGATTATTTGGCGAGTTCAGAACCATGCTATAGCTTTATCTCTTCCAGGTGGAGAAAATGCTTTGTTACTTAACATAGATGCCACCAACGGAACTACCCAGTGCACCCAAATTTCGAGGCAAATATCCAGAGAAGAACTCATCAAAATTCTTCAAGCCTCTTGGCTCACAAATTACGAGAAGTTGAGAGACCATCCTCAACCTCTCCAGTCCACCGAACCCAATTTTACCAAAAAGAACGACAACACAATCGCTATAAGTTTTGACCACTCCCATAGCAAGAAGCCTCATAAAGCAACCTTCTCCATCCATATGTACCAACCTTCCGATGACCTTCCGGATGAGAAAAACAATGAAATCATAAAATAGCTTCTGTCGACCTTCATGAGCAAACGTAATTGGATAAAGCAATTCAATCTTGATGGACGTAGTGTTCAATGGTTCAAATGTCCTTTCATGGGACACTGTCCATGGAAAATTGACTGTGAATGCAAAAGGTGCCAGAAGGATGATGATAAAGAATGGAATGAGTATTGTCGGGCCATAGAAAAAAGGTGAAAGAAAAAAGCGGAGGCAACTTCCAAAGGGAATTTAGGAAAAGATAAGACGAAGGAGACCCATCTATTGGTTCCCTTGGCCGTCCGAGAAAGTATGAGTTCCTTGTGTCCTATAAACCCCAAAGTGACCCAGTACAACCCACTCTATTCAAAAATGAAAATACCAAAACCAGAAGTGAGCCCACAACTAATCTATTCATGATGTCCCCTACAGGCTCCAGTCATTCAGATGACTTCCCACCAAACAAACCCTTTGAAAAGGATAACTTGAGCCATGCTCCAAAAATACCAGTAAAAAATGTTATCCTACCAATGGGTGAAAGGGTGTCCCTGAGCGACACCGAAGCAACTCTCAACTGGCAATCTGAAAATGCCATGTACCAAAATAGAATGCTATCGAGCATCGGCCAATCCATCAAGAGTGTTGCTCACACACAAACTAAGTTGGTGAGAAAAGTCAAAGCAATAAACAAAAGAGTGGAACAAACATCTACGCAACATAATGGACTTATCCGAGTCCAAGAACACAGGCTCAAAACCTTACACTATGACATATGTCCACCAGGCACCTCACTATCCCACTTCTTCGACCAGTAATAAAAGAAAATAGCTTCTCTGAAAGAACAGATCTGACACCTGAAATATGGTACCTTTGAATCACAGAGAACCCATAGTTCCCTACCATAACTAACTTCATTCCCTATGTCGCCTCAGACATACTCGCCACCAAGAATGGGCCACAGCTTCACCACTTTCCCATCCAGTTCACCATTACCTATGTCCTATTCTCCAGCTCCTCTTGCTGAACAAGAGTTTGACATAGCTAAGCTTGCTTGGGAAAGAAAAGATGTCATAGCGGCAAAGAAAAAGGCTGATGCAGTCTATAAATAATCCAAGAGAAAGATGGAAGTTGGCGAAAAGGATACAGATAGAGGAACCATGATAATCTCAGGTCATGACATCACCTTCCCCAATAATGACTTGATGATTTGAGCACCCGAAGTTCCATATGAAGAGAAGGAATGGGCTGCCCTGCTAAAAGATGGTCTCCTCAATAATGATTGGCTACCTTCGGACCATGGTTTCCAAGATTCACCTGACAACTTGATTCTCTCCGATTAAGTTATGACGATTCTCTATGAGATTAAAAACCACCAAGATCCAGCTGATCGGGATCCCACATAAGAATATTTACAATGCAACAAATATATTTGAGAAATTTATCCCCTTCCTGCTCTGGAAGACCAAAAAAGTGAGTAATCAGTCGATAGTGATCCTACGGTTGAATATTCAGAAATCGGTGATAGCTTTCCAACTAGAGGATATGTCGAAGACAACGAAGATTCCTTAGTAGATTCGCGAGAATATGTTGAGAAAATGTCACGCCTCGAATTCCAACGGGGAGGACTGGCAACCAAAGCCGTTAAGGCCCGAGAGAACCAATCTTCACTCATGTACACTCTTACGTATGTCACTCAATAAGCATCACCATCACATAGAGATATAAGATGCCAATAGCAAAAGTCAAGGAAAATATGTGATATATATACATATACGAAACTTGGACGTTAGGGACACCAAGTCAAAATGGACATACATTCTTTCATTCATCTCACCACGTACGTCTACAAAGCCTCTAATACATGCATACACATAACCAACCTAAAGTCAGGACAAGTCCCCACTTTATACAACATTTACAATACCAAAACAAATGTACAACTGTGACTCGAAAAGCCCCGAACCAACTGGAGCACACCAAAGATCTGCAAATGACCCGCAACCTACTGTGGATGTCTACTAGCACCTGCGCCTGCAGCAAGTAAGGTAAGTCCCCCAAGGGACGTCAGTACGAAGAATGTACTGAGTATGTAAGGCTATAAGAAACTACATCATACATAAGAACATCAATGGAATCAAATATAAGAGAATAGTCAATATGGATAAACCATCGTTTTGTATGTGAGGAACCATGTATGTTATATTCATTACTTTCTTTGCTTTTGCTTTCATTCATCATTCTATGACCAACTGATCAGTGGTAAAAGAGGATAATCCATGCTAGGTATTTTAACCCCTGGGATGTGATTAACCCATGCTAGGTTTTTCTGTTGCCCCTGGGATGTTCCTGTGATAACCCATGCTAGGCTTTTATGTCGCCCCTCGGATGTTACTGTGATACCCCATGCTAGGCTTTTATGTCACCCCCGGGATATTAGATTAACCCTGCAAGGTGTTTATTCCACCCCTGGGATGCCACCCAAGAATATACAAACAATTATACATTACTTCATTCGTTCATTATAAGAGTGATACATTGGTGATTGTACATTATTGGAACTTTGAAATAGTAGTCAACGAACATGAGACATGTGAATCACAATTGGTCCTATGAGTAATACTATATGACAATACCTTTGGACATTTCAGAATGGAACAAGTACAATGTCAATGTGAACAATAAGTGCTGCAGAATTATACGGAAAGAGTAACCTTACATACCTTATCTTCCCAGTATGAATACACAGTCCTATGTGAGAATACAATAACCCAGCTCCTTCCTTACGTGTTACTCTACAACATAAGTTTATAACGGAGCTCACGTTAACAACTAACTACCTTACAAGTGCATAAGACGACAATGAGCTACATCACTACCATATAACGTCATTTCACCCTTTACAATACAATCCCCTGCATTACCATACCAACAACACCATAACATTCCACACATTAACCAAGACATCATAAACCAATAGCATTTCACACCAAGTTTACCCTTTACGTTTCCTCATTAACACTACGTCATAATTATTCCATCAAATCACCTCAATACCTTTTGTAACAACATATTAAAAACAATCCATAATTGATATAATCCAACATACCTCCAGAAGACCTCTTAAAGTCATTCAATAGGTATCATAAGTTGATAATTACATCCAAAAAGGGTATAGGGGCCTTCGGGGATCAAAGAGAGACAAAAACATATAAAATGAAATTCAGGACTAGGATGTAGAGCCACATGCGCCCGAAGGTGGATGACATGCGGCCGCAGTTTCCCCTTTGTCCTTGTCCAGAGCCACTTGGCATTTCCGCCCGCAGGTGCTTGAGACGCGAGGGCAGATACCCGTTTTAGCCTTTAGGGGTCATTTTAGGGTCCTTTTTGTAATAAATGGTCCATGGCCATAAATAAACTTCTATTTACATGTTTTGGATCAACTCGGATGACAATGAACAACCATGGTTTCACAACACACATGAACATCACCAAAACCACATTTTCCTTTCGATACACCACTAATTCCATGACCAATTTCATAACAACAATCCCACAAGTTTTACACATAAAGAAAGCAAATTAAAAACATAACCACATCTTAAATTTTGATATTTAATCCATCAAACTCACTTCCTTGACCACAAGTCCATTTTCAAGTTTAGAAGGCAAAACCCTTCACCGATTAAGCAAAAGTACACTGTTTTACACATAGTAAACTGTCCAACACTTTGCCAACATAACCAACATGATTTATACACCATATTAAGCATATCATATAATAAACCATGAGAATAAATACTTACCAAAGATTGCAAGATGATGATCTTGTCCAAGGGAGTGATGGCTTAGGGTTTGGAAGATAAAAGAAATATCTTTGGAAATTCTAGAAATGGCATGTGTATTGATATGAATAAAAATATGATTTTCCTTGCCTTATATAGTCCCTCAAGTAATTCTTAGCCAACATTAAATGTGTGTTTACTTGGTCAACATGAAAGAATGGGTCATTTCCATTTTGGGCCATGTTTTTTATATAATTTTGGGCCTCATTTGAGCCCAATGGCACAAGATTAAATTCAGCCCATCAAATCTAATGTATAATACCCCAACAATACCATGTCTAAATGATTCCATAAATGTTACGGTAATCAACTAGGTTCGGAAACATACGGGGTGTTACATTCTTCCCCCCTTAGAAACATTCGTCCCCGAATGTTAGTCACATTATCCAGTTTAACAAATTCAAGTCTAGGATCATTTTCCACGTGATCATATATATGTACTTAATACTTATAAATACTTACTTGTTATTTCTCCGATCTCGTATCTTGAACTTTTTCTTCCATTTGAAACAAATGAGGGTACTTTGACTTCATCATTTCTTCAGCTTCCCGTGTGATCTCTTCTACTTGTTGATTTATCCAAAGTACCTTTATGGAATCTATGTATTTATTCCTTAACCTCTTCACTTATCGATCCAGAATAGCAATAGGTATCTCCTCATAGGTGAGATCCTCCATAACTTGTATATCTTCAACGGGAGCAAAATGATATGGATCTCCTATGCACTTTTGAAGCATCGAAACATGAAATACTGGATGAACTGTGGAGAGTTCTTGGGGTAATGCTAATTCATAACCAACTTTCCAAAATCTTCGAACAATTTCATATGGCCCTATATAACGGGGACTCAACTTCCCTTTCTTTCCAAATCTCATTACCCCTTTCATCGGTGACACCTTCAAGAATACCCAATCACCTATGGAAAATTTGAGCCCTCTTGTTCTAACATCAGCATATGACTTGTCTCGACTTTGGGCCATTTGTAGCCTCTATTGAATCATTATAACTTTTTCCATAGTCTGATGAACAAGATCTGGCCCAAATAAAGCAGTTTCACCTGCTTCAAACCATCCAATCGGTGATCTACACTTCCTTCCGTATAAAGCTTCATAAGGTGCCATTTTGCTACTTGAATGATAGCTATTGTTGTAGGCAAATTCAATAAGTGTCAAATGATCATCCCAACTGCCTTGAAAATCTAACGTGCAATCTCGTAGCATATCTTCAAGTGTTTGGATAGTACATTCTGCTTATCCATCTGTCTGAAGGTGAAAAGTCGTACTCAGATTCACTTGTGTACCCAAGCTCTTCTGAAAAGATCTCCAAAAATGTGCAGTAAATTGAGCTCCCCTGTCTGATATAATGGAGATCGGAATTCCATGTAATCGCACTATCTCTTTAACATACAACCTTACATAATCTTCAGCTGTATAGGCGGTCTTGACTTGTAGAAAATGCGCTGACTTGGTAAGCCTGTCAACTATGACCCATATGGAATCAAATTTCTGCAGTGTACGAGGCAAACCTGTGATGAAGTCCATATTAATCATGCCCCATTTCCAGACTGGAAGATTGATACATTACATGTAACCTCCAGGTTTTTGATGCTCTACTTTTACTTGTTGACAATTTGGGCATTAAGCTACAAATTCTGCAATGTTCTTTTTCATGTTTCCCTACCAATACTTTTATTTTAAATCATGGTACATTTTTGTAGCTCCCGGATGAATATAATTTCGCGAAAGATGCACCTCAGTCATAATTCGTCTCCTCATCTCATCTACATCCAGTACACATAATCTACCTTGGCATTGAAGTACTCCTTCTTGCATAAGATCAAATGCCTTTGTCAAACCCTATTGTACATTCTTCTTCAGCTGCAACAAAATAGAATCTACATACTGCTTCTCTTTCACTCAGCTACTAACGAAGATTCTGCTGCATTTTGGACAATAGCCCCTTCATCGGGAGATTCAAGAAGACGGACTCCCAAGCTGGATAGTTGATGTAGGTCCTTGACTATATCTTCCTTTTCCATCAATTTGCCACTAGTGCTTCCTACTGCTTTATGGCTTAATGCATTGGCCACCACATTTGTTTTTCCTGGATGATATAGGATATCAATATCATAGTCTTTCAATAGCTCGAGCCACCTCCGCTACCTCAGATTTAAATCCTTCTTCTTAAAGATATATTGCAAACTTTTGTGATCAGTGTAGATGTCAACATGAACTCCATACAAATAATGGCGCCATATCTTTAAAGCAAACACCACAGCTGCTAACTCAAGATCATGTGTGGGATAGTTTCTCTCATGTGGCCGCAACTGTCGTGACGCATATGCTATTACATTACCGTGCTGTATCAATACACATCCTAGGCCAACTTTGGATGCATCACAATATACTGCATACCCTTCTGTGCCTTCCGAAAGTACTAATACGGGTGTGGAAGTTAATTTATCTTTCAACACTTGGAAACTTTTCTCACATGCATCATTCCACTAAAACTTGATTGCCTTGTGTGTTAACTTCGTTAAAGGTGCAGCAATGGAAGAAAACCCTTCAACAAACCTTCGCTAATAACCCGCAAACCCAAGGAAGCTACGAATCTCTGTAGGCATCGTAGGCCTTGGCCAATTTTTCACCGCCTCAATCTTTTGCGTATCAACCTGAATTCCTTCATCTGACACAATGTGACCCAAGAATGCTACGAATTTTAACCAAAATTCACATTTAGAGAACTTTGCATACAACTTACGCTCACGAAGAATTTGCAACACCTGCCATAAGTGATTAGCAAGGTCCTCTTGTGATATTGAATAAACCAGGATGTCATCTATAAACACCGTCACGAACACGTCTAAAAATGGCTTAAACACCCTATTCATCAAATCCATGAAAACAGTTGGTGCATTTGTTAGTCCAAACGACATAACTAAAAATTCATAATGGCCATACCGTGGTTGGAAAGCTGTCTTGGGTATATCTCTTTCTCTAACCCTGACTTGATGGTAACCCGATCTCAAGTCGATCTTTGAAAAATATTTGGCACCCTGTAACTGATCAAACAAATAGTCAATTCTGGGGAGGGGATATTTGTTCATGATTGTTACCTTATTCAATTGCCGATAGTCAATGCACATTCTCAATGTGCCATCTTTCTTCCGTACAAACAATACTGGTGTACCCCACATGGACATACTAGGCCTGATGAAGCCCTTGTCCAGCAAGTCTTTTAATTGCTCTTTCAATTCCTGCAATTCTACTAGAGCCATTCTATACGGAGGAATAGAGATAGGTTGAGTGCCTGGCATCACATCAATACCAAACTCTACTTCCCGTTCTGGAGGCAAACCTGGAAGATCCTATGGAAATACATCAAGGAATTCATTGACCACTGGAACCGACTAAGGAGTTAGTAGTTCCACATCAGTATCTTTCACCCTTACTAAGTGACATATGTACCCCTTGGCTATCATTTTCCTTGCTTTAAGATAGGAAATAAATTTTCCTCTCGGTGCCCCTACATCACCCTTCCATTCAAGAACATTCGTTTGTGGAAAATGAAAATGTACCTTCTTAGCTCGACAATCTATCATGGCATAACAAGAAGCCAACCAATCCATACCCATTATGACATCAAAATCCACCATGTCTAGTTCAATAAGATCAGCCAGTGTATCATGACCACACATAGTTACCACACAATTACGATATACTCTTTTTGCAACAATATATTCACCAACTAGTGTAGATACTTCAATTGACTTAATTAATAATTCTGGTGTTCTTTCAAAATTTGCAATAATCAACGGAGTAACATATGATAATGTAGAATTCGGATCAATCAATGTATATACATTATGTAAAAATATGGATAATGTACCTATGACTACATAAGGAAAAACCTCTGAATTCTGCCGGTCCACTAGAGCATAGGTGTGATTCTAGGCTCCACTGGAACTAGCTGCTCCTCTGGTACCTCTACCACGACTAGCAGGCTGTACATCTCTGCCTAGGGAAGGAATCGATGATGATGATGGATCCCGTAGGTTGTGCTATACCGCCCGAGCGCCTTTGTGGGCATTCTCTCACTATGTGCCTCATCATACCACACCAAAAACACACATTTGTCCCCAACCGACATTCACCTAAATGATACCTTCCGTAGCACTGACACGAGGGATGAGAAATCCTGTTGTCTGTGAACCTTGCATCCCACTACTCTGCCCAAAATGACTGCCTCTAAATCCCCGAAATTGGGATGAAGTACCTGCTTTAGGGGAAGAAAATGATGGTCTAGGCGGTCTAGGAAAAATTTGAGGGCTAGATTCTCCTTGGGACACCATAGACTGTCCCATCGGTCTAGCCCTCTTTGACGGCCCTCATTCAAATTCGTGTACCCTTCTTCTTTGCCTTTGGTCCTTCATCTTCTGTGCGAAAGCCTGAATTCTAGCTATATCCATATCTTTGTTCAAAGCAGCAATGGTGCAGTCCCTTACAAAATATGGCTCCAATCTGTCCATATATCGATGGACCTTGTCTGTCATTGTGGCTACTACATTCGGAGCGTATCGAGCCAAAGAATTAAACTGCAGACTGTATTCTCTAACACTAAGATTCCCTTGATAGAGATTTAAGAACTGATTAGCAGGAGCCTCTCAGATCTCATAGGGAAGATAGTGATCAAGGAATGCCGCTTTGAATTCTTCCCAATTAAGTGGATTTGCACCGATACCACGAGATTTCTTCCAATTTTCATACCACAATATAGCTTCTCTTTTCAATCTATAGGCTACAAGCTCAACTGTTTCTACACCAGTCACGTGCATAACATCTAGAGCCCTTTGAGTTTGGTCCACGAAATTCGGTGGATCTGCTTTCGAATCTGACCCAGTGAATATGGGAGGGTCTAATTTTAGAAAATCCTGTGTCCGCCGACTAGCTACTCTAGCCGCGTCATCCTCACTTCTTGTTGGACCAGCCCATCCCTGAGTTTGTGTCGCAACTATCTGAGTCAATATATGCACTGCATTTCTTAACTCCTAGTCAGTGTCATTCATAGGCGGTTCCGCAGGTACTTCTCTACCTCTTGGTTGTTTCGAAAATAGAATAGTAGAAGGAGCCCGTGATGCAAACTCCTATTCAGCACCACCTTGACTAGCTTGGTCAGGTGGTGATTTACTCGTTCCTTCTCCGGCAAGAATATCTACTTGCTTACCTTTGCCCCTACCTCATCTTGTAATCGGCATTGTACTATAACAAAGAAAACCAATTCCAATGGTTAGATACGATCCCACTTACAACATTGGCTCTATTGTACGATATAGATATGAAGAAAAGAAACTACTCCTAAATGTCTCTTAGCCTCCTATTTATAAATGTGGTGCACAACACATCCATAAGCAAGACTCTACTCAGACACGGCTTTGTAGACACCCTTAGGACGACCTGCTCTGATACAACTTTTGTCACGAATCGAATTCCAACGGGGAGGACTGGCAACCAAAGCCGTTAAGGCCCGAGAGAACCAATCTTCACTCATGTACACTCTTACGTATGTCACTCAATAAGCATCACCATCACATAGAGATATAAGATGCCAATAGCAAAAGTCAAGGAAAATATGTGATATATATACATATACGAAACTTGGACGTTAGGGACACCAAGTCAAAATGGACATACATTCTTTCATTCATCTCACCACGTACGTCTACAAAGCCTCTAATACATGCATACACATAACCAACCTAAAGTCAGGACAAGTCCCCACTTTATACAACATTTACAATACCAAAACAAATGTACAACTGTGACTCGAAAAGCCCCGAACCAACTTGAGATTACCAAAGATCTGCAAATGACCCGCAACCTACTGCGGAGGTGTACTAGCACCTGTGCCTGCAGCAAGTAAGGTAAGTCCCCCAACGGACGTCAGTACAAAGAATGTACTGAGTATGTAAGGCTATAAGAAACTGCATCATACATAAGAACATCAATGGAATCAAATATAAGAGAATAGTCAATATAGATAAACCATCGTTCTGTATGTGAGGAACCATGTACATTATATTCATTCCTTTATTTGCTTTTGTGTTCATTCATCATTCTATGACCAACTGATCAGTGGTAAAAGAGGATAATCCATGCTAGGTATTTTAACCCCTGGGATGTGATTAACCCATGCTAGGCTTTTCTGTTTCCCCTGGGATGTTCCTGTGATAACCCATGCTAGGCTTTTCTGTCTCCCCTGGGATGCTACTGTGATACCACATGTTAGGCTTTTCTGTTGCCCCTGGGATGTTAGATTAACCCATGCTAGGTGTTTATTCCACCCCTGGGATGCCACCCAAGAATATACAAACAATTATACATTACTTCATTCGTTCATTATAAGAGTGATACATTGGTGATTGTACATTATTGGAACTGTAACACCCCATACATGTTTATCTTAGTTTTGAGAGAAAAAAAAAAATAAAAAAAATTGGGTGGGGCGCGCCCAGGGGAATGACACGCCGCTCTGGGATGAAATTTTCAGTCCAGAGGCAGTAAGGGGGCGCGCCAGGCAGCGTGCCATGCCACCCCTGCGCACCTTTCAAAAGTTGAAAATTTTGTTTCAGTCCCTAGGGTTCCCAGGGACGTATTGAGCCAATTTTTGCCATGATTATTCTAAAACCATGAGAATATACATGAAATGAGTGAAATATTATATTGGTATGATAAAATTACTCGAGAACGAATTTGGGGTCAAAATGACGATTTTGCCCTTTTGGTCAAAATGGGCCATACGTGGCTAGAATCGCTTGTTTTTGGGATTGAGGCTACAAATATGAATAGCATGAGTAGGAATATTTTCATAACACGTATGAAAGGAATGAAACATGAGTAATTATGGATATGTGTTATTGGGCCCAAAATGAGCTAAACATACATGGCCCAAAATGGGTCAAAAAGACCCATTCATGCAAAGACTTCTAGAACACCATATGGCATGCCATAGATGGCTAAGGATGGATTAAAAGGCCTATATAAAGGACCAAAAATCTGATTTTTGGTCATTTGGTAGAAATCTCATGCTTTTTGGTATTTTTCAATTATTTTTCTCTCAAACCCTAGGCTTTCTCTTGGAGAAAGATCATCCCATTCCAAGCCTTGGTAAGTATTTATTCTCATGGATTACTATATTATATGCATGAAAGAGTATGTATATCATGTTGGTTGTTCTTGGAAATAGTGGACATGGTATTTGATGCTTTTGTATGAGATGTGTGATCCATGAAGTTCAAACTAGAACTATGACTTGTGCCTTTGATGAAAGAGCATGGTAAGGATAAAATATGAACATGCATGGTGTTATTCTGTCACACAACTTGTAATTTTTCTATAAGTGTAAATTATGGGATTTTGGCCGATATGTGTTATGAGATGTATTAAGGTCATTTGATGAATTATTTGTGATGTGGTGTGGATAAGAAAGTGCAAAGGAGAAGTGTTGTGGTGAAATCTATTGATTTTCATGTGTTGGTCAATGTTGGGAGTATTGTGGGATTTTTGGAAAATTAATGTCTTCCATGGTTTTGTCAAGGGGAAATGGCGTGTTTAAAGGCAAACATGTACCTCATTGATGTTATATACATTTGTGAAGTAGTTGGTGGTTAATGATATGTATTTGTGATGTAGAGTGAGACGTAAGGAAGGAGCGGAATTGTTGTGCTCACATATTGGAGTGTGTGTTTACATTGGAAAAATAAGGTATGTAAGGTTACTCTGTCCGTTTCTTTCTGCGGCAAATAGTGTTCACATTGACATTACGCATGTTCCATCCCAAAATGTGCTAAGGTATCCCATATCCGGTTATCCATAGTCATGGACATATATTTCCTATTCATTGATTATTGGTGAATCTCTTGTCCTATATTCATGGTTAATGTTCCAAAAACAATAAGGTTATGTTCCCATGTTCCAATAGAATAGTGATTATACTCATGTCCCTTGTTTATGGATTATGGTCCAATGGTTTCAATAGTGTTATGTTTCTCATAATGGGATGTTTCTCACACTGTTTACTCATATATCTCTTACCCATTGGTTAATGATCCGAATCTTCAAGGAAAGTTGTCATAACGTTGAAATCTCTAAAGGACCTAGTTCAAGAGAATAATAACATAAGAGAATCTATTCACTCTTGGATGGCATTTTCCAATTATGCCTTGTTCCAAAGTCCTTTAATATGATGATTATCCTTGTACCAATCGTTCATAAGTAAAAGTACCAATCTCATGACAAGTGAAAAGTGAGGTGAAGTGTTTGTGTTTTCAAGAGTATCACGATCCTCAATGTATCAATCTCTCAAAAGAAATAACTTAAGTTAGGTTATGTATGTTTGTTGGTTGCAAGAATGAAGAAAGGTAATAGGGGGATGGACACAATTCCAAAGTTCAAACAATATTATGACTCCAAACTCCGATAATGTATGTTCCAAGTTCTAATAATGCTATGACTAGCTTTGTACCAATCTCATAAGTCTCATAAGAGAGGTGTGTGTCTCCTAAGTGGATCTGTGAATCTCTCATAAGTTGAAGTATCAATCTCACAACAGTAATAAGAAAGGTGAGGTGCAAGTTAATTAATAATTCCTCATAAGTGAAGATGTCAATCTCATGTAAGGATGTGTGCATAGGGTTCCTTTATGTTTCATTGAGTATGGTTCATAAACGAAAGGGTATAAGTTAAGATGGAACAATCTCAATACTATACATATACGTATATATATGATATCCCAACAAAGGTGGAGGCCCAGTACTATATAAATCCCACCAAGATGGATGTCCGGTACTATATACATATATATATTAAATCCCATAAAAGGTGGATGCTCGGTACTATATATCCCACCAAGATGGAGGCCCGACACTAAATATACTTATTTATCATATCCCATCAAGGTGGATGCCCGATACTATATATCCCACCACGATGGAGGCCCGGTACTAAATATATATATATATACATTGTATCCCACCAAAAGTGGGGGCCCGGTATTAATATAAGATGATGATCCGTAAGGTGCTATGAATCACTAACTAGTTGAGTGAATAATAATACAGATAGTTGTAAAAGAGATGAGAATATATCCCTTGCGTGTATATCTAAATATGGATGTTATGATAAGAATGATGATGAGGCGACTGAATGACCAAGTAATGAAATAATAGATGTAATGAACATGGTTCCACATATTCAGGACTAAGGTATATCCATATTTATTACTCTCTTACGCTTAATTTCTTGGAAGTGCTTATGTGCTATTCTAGTTTCATATGGCCTTACATACTCAGTACTTTATTCGTACTGACCCCTCTTGGGGTACTTACCTTACATGCTGGAGGCACAAGAGTTAGTAGATCTCCGCAGTAAGTGGCGAGATATCCGCAGATTGATGGTGAGCTCCAGTTGCTTCGGGGCTTCCCAAGTCACATGTGTATAGTAGATTTTGGCATTTGTAAATATTGTATAGACATGGTCATGTATCTATTAGAGGCTTTGTAGACATATGTGGGGTATCATGAGGTAAAAGATGTACATTCATTTTGACGAAATGGCCCTAACGGCTAAATTGCATATATATTACATATGTTGTCATGCCTTCCACTTTACATGAAATAAGATGATATTCATACGCGAACATAAATATGAGAGTACATGAGCATGAGCAAAGATTGGTTCTCTCGGGCCTTATCGGCTTCGAGTGCCAATCACGTCCCGATGGGAATTCGGGGCCTGACAAAAGTGGTATCAGAGCAGTTCATTCTCAGGGTGTCTACAAAGCCGTGTCTGAGTAGAGTCTTGCTTATCGATGTGTTGCGCGCCACATTTATAAGTAGGAGGCTACGGGACATTTAGGAGTTGTTTCATTTCTTTATTCTAGATCGTGCAATAGAGCCACTGTCATAGGTGAGATTATATCTGACCATTGTAATTGGTTCTTTTTGATATAGTAAAATGTCGAATACAAGACAAGGTATGGGCAAGGATAAGCAGGCAAATATGCAAGCGGGAGAAGGAACTAGTAAATCACCATCTAACCCAGATAGTCAGTATGAGGTTGAAACGGAGTTTACAGCACGGGCACCTTCTCCTCCCATTTCTCCAGGGAGACCACAAAGGAGGGAAGTATCCCCAGATTCATCTGTTCATGTTACTAGGCAGGAGTTACAGGACTTGAAAAATGCGGTACAAATGTTGACTCAGATAGTTGTTGTCCAGAGTCAAGGACGAGTGGGTCTAGTGACACGTGAGGATGGTGCGGCTAGGATAGCTAGTCGGAGAACACAAGATTTCTTGAAATTGGATCCTCCCACATTTACCGGGTCCGATCTTAATGAAGATCCGCAAGACTTTATAGATCAAATTCAAAGGGCTCTCGATGTTATGCATATAACTGGTATAGATCAGTAGAGCTTGCAGCATATAGACTAAAAGGAGAGGCTATATTATGGTACGAAGATTGGAAATGATCCAGAGGTATCGGTGCAAATCCAGCTAGTTGGGAGGAATTCAAGGTGGCATTCCTTGATCATTATCTTCCATACGAGGTCCGCGAGGCTTGAGCGGATCAGTTTTTAAATCTTCGTCAGGAAAATATGAGCGTCAGGGAGTACAGTCTTCAGTTTAATTCATTGGCTAGATATGCTCCTCATATGGTAGCAACTATGGCTGCTAGAGTTCATCGATATGTGGACAGATTGGAGCCATATTTGGTAAGGGACTGTACTATTGCTGCATTAAATAAAGACATGGATATAGCAAGAATACAAGCCTTCGCGCAAAAGATTGAGGATCAAAGGCAAAGGGGAAGGATACAAGAATCTGAGATAGGGCCGTCAAAGCGGGCTAGACCCATGGGATAGTTCATGACATCCCAAGGAAGATTTAGGCCTCGGGTTGTCCCTAGACCACCTAGACCATCATTTTCTCACCTCCACCTCTAGTTTGAGGATCTAGAGGTAGTCAGGTTGTGCAGAGTAGTGGAATACGGGGTTCACAGACAGTGGGCTCTGTTCGTCAACTGTGCCAGCGCTGCGGAAAGTTTCATTCAGGTGAATGCTGGTTTGAGATGGATGTTTGATTTTGGTGTAAACAACCAGGACACGTGAAGAGAGACTGCCCACAGAGGGCCCTGAGTAGTATGACACGACCTACGGGGTCAGCAGAATTCGGAGGCTCTTTTTGATATGGTGACAGGTACGTTATTTATATGTTTACCTAATGAATATGCATCAATCAATTTAGGTTCTACCCTATCATATGTTACTCTATTGACTGTGGGACAATTTGAAGGAACACTAGAGTTAATAGTCAAGTTAATTGGGGTGTCCACACCATTTGGTGAAGTCATTATAGCTAAAAGAATATGTCGCAAGTGTATAGTAAATGTTGTGATCACGTTACAGTGGTTAAGTTTACTGAGATGGATATGATAGATCTTAATGTTACCATGAGTACATTTTTCACTTTCCACAAAGAAATTTCTTGACTGGAAAGGTACATATGTCGTTAGTCAGAGTTAAGGATAACAAAGTTAAAGCTACTAATGTTCAAGACACTAGTCTACACCCGTAGGGTGTCCCAGTGTAAATTGTATCGACAAGGGATGACACGTATCGGATATATATATCAGCTGAGCTAAAGAAATGCATTAGGGTAACGCACACCATTCACGATATGCTATTTGGTAGGGAGTAATCAATATGTACCATGATTTGGAAGCGACTTATCGATGAGATTACATGAAAAGTACATTGCAAAAAAAAATTTTTACTTCAGTCATCGAAGTGATAACAAATAAAGTGTGTGGAATCTGAAGGTTATAGATTATGTAACTAAATAGATGTGATGCCATATGGGTAATAATTGATGTGCATATCAAGTTAACACAGTTGTAGAAATATTTTTGGGAACCCAAGTGAATGCAGGCAGGGTTTTCGTCTTGACAGAGGAACGAACAAACCGTACTGTTTAAGCATGAGAAGTTAGTTCTATATAGCGTACCTTATAAGATGGCTCGAGGATGTGGTCAAGTTGTATATGACGTTGAGGTATCCCAAGAACTCTTTACAGTGCATGCAGTATCTCATATGCGATGCTTTAAAAGTATGTAGGAGATTATCCCATGTTGTTCCCAGTGGGAAATCCACTAGTTATGGAAAAAAAATCTCATATGTGAGGAAGTACGGCTTACTATTCTAGCTTGACAAGAGAAAGTAATAAGAAGTAAAGAAGGAGCTTCTGTAAAAGCACAATAGGAGAAACGAACACAGGGAAGAAGTCACAAGGGAGACCAGAGAAATAATAAAATCTAAAGTAATCGTAAGTCTTGGACACGAAAGTAAAGTTCAGGGTATGGAATTGGAATCATAATAAGTAAGTCTTTACAAGTATGCTATGTGTATATGGTAATTGAAGGATTCATTTCGGCTTAAGTGTTACAATGAGACAGTGTTACTAACAATCGAGGACGAATGTTCCTAAGGGGGAAAGAATGTAACACCCCGTACATGTTTACCTTAGTTTTGAGAGCAAAAAGAAAAAAAAAAAAAAAAAAATAGTTTTTGGGTGGGGCGCGCCCAGGGGAATGACACGCCGCTCTGGGATGAAATTTTCAGTCCAGAGGCAGTAAAGGGGCGCGCCAGGCAGCATGCCACACCGCCCCTGCGCACCTTTCAAAAGTTGAAAAATTTGTTTAAGTCTCAAGGGTTTCCGGGGACGTATTGAGCCGATTTTTGCCACGATTATTCTACAACCATGAGAATATACCTTAAATGAGTGAAATATTATATTGGTATGATAAAATTACTCGAGAACGAATTTGGAGTCAAAATGACAATTTTGCCCTTTTGGTCAAAATGACAATTTTGCCCTTTTGGTCAAAATGACAATTTTGCCCTTTTGGTCAAAATGGGCCATACGTGGCTAGAATCGCTTGTTTTTGGGATTGAGGCTACAAATATGAATAGCATGAGTATGAATATTGTCATAACGCGTATGAAAGTCATGAAACATGAGTAATTATGGATATGTGTTATTGGGCCCAAAGTTAGGCCCAAAATGAGCTAAACATACATGGCCCAAAATGGGTCAAAAAGACCCATTCTTGCAAAGACTTCTAGAACACCACATGGCATGCCATAGATGTCTAAGTATGGATTACAAGGCCTATATAAAGGACCAAAAATCTGATTTTTGGTCATTTGGTAGAAATCTCATGCTTTTTGGTATTTTTCAATTATTTTTTTCTCAAACCCTAGGCTTTCTCTTGGAGCAAGATCATCCCATTCCAAGCCTTGGTAAGTATTTATTCTCATGGATTACTATATTATATGCATGAAAGAGTATGTATATCATTTTGGTTGTTCTTGGAAATAGTGGACATGGTATTTGGTGCTTTTGTATGAGATGTGTGATCCATGAAGTTCAAACTTGAACTATGACTTGTGCCTTTGATGATAGAGCATGGTATGGATAAAATATGAACATGTATGGTGTTATTTTGTCACACAACTTGTAATTTTTCTATAAGTGTAAATTATGGGATTTTGGCCGATATGTGTTATGAGATGTATTAAGGTCATTTGATGAATTATTTGTGATGTGGTGTGGATAAGAAAGTGTAAAGGAGAAGTGTTGTGGTGAAATGTATTGATTTTCATGTGTTGGTCAATGTTGGGAGTATTGTGGGATATTTGGAATAATAATGTCTTCCATGGTTTTGTCAAAGGGAAATGGCGTGTTTAAAGGCAAACATGTACCTCATTGATGTTATATACATTTGTGAAGTAGTTGGTGGTTAATGATATGTATTTGTGATGTAGAGTGAGACGTAAGGAAGGAGCGGAATTTTTGTGCTCATGTATTGGAGTGTGTGTTTACATTGGAAAAATAAGGTATGTAAGGTTACTCTGTCCGTTTCTTTCTGCGGCAAATAGTGTTCACATTGACATTACGTATGTTCCATCCCAAAATGTGCTAAGGTATCCCATATCCGGTTATCCATGGTCATGGGCATATATCTCCTATTCATTGATTATTGGTGAATCTCTTGTCCTATATTCATGGTTAATGTTCCAAAAACAATAAGGTTATGTTCCCATGTTCCAATAGAATAGTGATTATACTCATGTCCCTTGTTTATGGATTATGGTCCAATGGTTTCAATAGTGTTATGTTTCTCATAATGGGATGTTTCTCACACTGTTTACTCATATATCTCTTACCCATTGGTTAATGATCCGAATCTTCAAGGAAAGTTGTCATAACGTTGAAATCTCTAAAGGACCTAGTTCAAGAGAATAATAACATAAGAGAATCTATTCACTCTTGGATGGCATTTTCCAATTATGCCTTGTTCCAAAGTCCTTTAATATGATGATTATCCTTGTACCAATCGTTCATAAGTAAAAGTACCAATCTCATGACAAGTGAAGAGTGAGGTGAAGTGTTTGTGTTTTCAAGAATATCACGATCCTCAATGTATCAATCTCTCAAAAGAAATAACTTAAGTTAGGTTATGTATGTTTGTTGGTTGCAAGAATGAAGAAAGGTAATAGGGGGATGGACACAATTCCAAATTTCAAACAATATTATGACTCCAAACTCCGATAATGTATGTTCCAAGTTCTAATAATGCTATGACTAGCTTTGTACCAATCTCATAAGTCTCATAAGAGAGGTGTGTGTCTCCTAAGTGGATCTGTGAATCTCTCATAAGTTGAAGTATCAATCTCACAACAGTAATAAGAAAGGTGAGGTGCAAGTTAATTAATAATTCCTCATAAGTGAAGATGTCAATCTCATGTAAGGATGTGTGCATAGGGTTCCTTTATGTTTCATTGAGTATGGTTCACAAACGAAAGGGTATAAGTTAAGATGGAACAATCTCAATACTATACATATACGTATATATATGATATCCATCAAAGGTGGAGGCCCGGTACTATATAAATCCCACCAAGATGGATGTCCGGTACTATATACATATATATATTAAATCCCATCAAAGGTGGATGCCTGGTACTATATATCCCAAGAAGATGGAGGCCCGGCACTAAATATACTTATTTATCATATCCCATCAAGGTGGATGCCCGATACTATATATCCCACCACGATGGAGGCCCGGTACTAAATATATATATATATATATACATTGTATCCCATCAAAAGTGGGGGCCCGGTATTAATATAAGATGATGATCCGTAAGGTGTTATGAATCACTAACTAGTTGAGTGAATAATAATACAGATAGTTGTAAAAGAGATGAGACTATATCCCTTGCGTGTATATCTAATTATGGATGTTATGATAAGAATGATGACGAGGCAACTGAATGACCAAGTAATGAAATAATAGATGTAATGAACATGGTTCCACATATTCAGGACTGAGGTATATCCATATTTATTACTCTCTTACGCTTAATTTCTTGGAAGTACTTATGTGCTATTCTAGTTTCATATGGCCTTACATACTCAGTACTTTATTCATACTGATCCCTCTTGGGGTACTTACCTTACATGCTGGAGGCACAGGAGTTAGTAGATCTCCGCAGTAAGTGGGGAGATATCCGCAGATTGTTGGTGAGCTCCAGTTGCTTCGGGGCTTCCCAAGTCACATGTGTATAGTAGATTTTGGCATTTGTAAATATTGTATAGACATGGTCATGTATCTATTAGAGGCTTTGTAGACATATGTGGGGTATCATGAGGTAAAAGATGTACGTTCATTTTGACGAAATGGCCCTAACGGCTAAATTGCATATATATTACATATGTTGTCATGCCTTCCGCTTTACATGAAATAAGATGATATTCATACGAGAACATACATATGAGAGTACATGAGCATGAGCAAAGATTGGTTCTCTCGGGCCTTATCGGCTTTGGGTGCCAATCACGTCCCAATGGGAATTCGGGGCGTGACAGGAACTTTGAAATAGTAGTCAATGAACATGAGACATGTGAATCACAATTGGTCCTGTGAGTAATACTATATGACAATACCTTTGGACATTTCGAAATGGAACAAGTACAATGTCAATGTGAACAATATGTGCTGCAGAAGGATACGGAAAGAGTAACCTTACATACCTTATCTTCCCAATATGAATACACAGTCCTATGTGTGAATACAATAATCCAACTCCTTCCTTACGTGTTACTCTACAACACAAGTTCATAACGGCTCTCACGTTAACAACTAACTACCTTACAAGTGCACAAGATGACAATGAGCTACATGACTGCCATATAATATCATTTCACCCTTTACAATACAATCCCCTGCATTACCATACCAACAACACCATAAAATTCCACACATTGACCAAGACATCATAAACCAATAGCATTTCACACCAAGTTTACCCTTTACGTTTCCTTCTTAACACTACGTCACAATTATTCCATCAAATCATCTCAATACCTTTTGTAACAACATATTAACAACAATCCATAATTGATATAATCCAACATGCCTCCATACAACCCCTTAAAGTCATTCAATAGGTATCTTAAGTTGATAATTACATCCAAAAAGGGTATTGGGGCCTTCGGGGATCAAAGAGAGACAAAAACATACAAAATGAAATTCTGGACTGGGCTGTGGAGATACCCGCACCCGAAGGTGGAAGACATGTGGCCGCAGGTTCCCCTATGGCCTTGTACAGAGCCACCTGTGTTGGCATTTGTGCCCGCAGGTGCTCCAAACGCGAAGGCGAATGGCCGTTTCAGCCTCTAGGGGTCATTTTAGGGTCCTTTTTGTAATAAATGGTCCATGGACATAAATAAGCTTCTCTTTACATGTTTTAGATCAAATCGAATGACAACGAACAACCATGGTTTCACAACACACATGAACATCACCAAAACAACATTTTCCTTTCGATACACCACTAATTCCATGACCAATTTCATAACAACAATCCCACAAGTTTTACACATAAAGAAAGCAAATTAAAAACATAACCACATCTTAAATGTTGATATTTAATCCATCAAACTCACTTCCTTCAGGACCACAAGTCCATTTTCAAGTTTAGAAGGCAAAACCCTTCACCGATTAAGCAAAAGTACACTGTTTTACACATAGTGAACTGTCCAATACTTTGTCAACATAACCAACATGATTTATACACCATCTTAAGCATATAATATACTAAACCATGAGAATAAATACTTATCAAATCTTGCAAGATGATGATCTTGTCCAAAGGTTTGATGGCTTAGGGTTTGGAAGATAAAAGAAATATCTTTGGAAATTCTAGAAATGGCATGTGTAGTGATATGAATAAAAATCTGATTTTCCTTGCCTTATATAGTCCATCAAGTCATCCTTAGCCAACATTAAATGTGTGTTTACTTGGTCAACATGAAAGAATGGGTCATTTCCATATTGGGCCATGTCTTTTATATAATTTTGGGCCTCATTTGAGCCCAATGGCACAAGATTAAATTCAGCCCATCAAATTTTATGTATAATACCCCAACAATCCCATGTCTAAATGATTCTATAAATGTTACGATAATCAACTAGGTTCGTAAACATATGGGGTGTTACAGAAAACTCCTGAATCCTTAATCGAATCCCCTGAAAAAGTCTATCCACCCATCTTCATGTACAATACCAAAGAACCAGAAGTCTTTGAAGTAGTCGATGATCAGGACAGGGTGACGGATGATCCAATCCAGGAAAGGAGGCCAGAACCAACGACAACTACAAAGATAACTATTGGGACTGGATTTCATACCTTTACCCTCGACAATGTCAAAGTATCAGCCTGGCCCCAAAGAATCCAAGACTTTTATACTTTGATGACAACAAAGAATCTGACTGAACAAGAAAAGTATATGATCCTATTAGAGTTCATTTCAAGGTTCTCTGAAATCCTCAGAGACTGGTGGAACGCACTTGGTATTGAAGATAAGAACACCTACCTCACATCCCAAGACTTTGCCTTCAACATTTGAATCCTACAATAGGTCTTCTACAGAGACACAGGCCAAAGACAGGAGAAGCTGCGGAGGCAGCTTTTTAAAATAAAGTGCATATCATACGATAGAGATGTCATCGATATCCACTTCCAAAATATGGAAATGATCTACTTCGAACTGGGTGGAGACCCCATCCTGAAGCAAGCCTTTGTATCATCACAGCCGAAGATGCCAGCAAGCCACACCTAATGATTTTGGAGGACAAGTTCAATTCAATCACAGTCCCACCGGTAGGCTACATCAGGCAGGCTATCTTTCAGACCCTGGACAGTATATACACAAAGAGATCTATACTGAAGGAAATATTGTAGAATAATCCAGCTCTAGATAGGGAATGCAACAGGAATGATCTTGTTACTAAATCCAACTGCCCTTGTTTGAGCCGATAAATAAGTTCCAAGAGACAGCTAGAGTTCATGAGGTTCAAAAACTCATGACCTCCAGACCACAGGTCCAGGACGACAAAGAAAACCAGGTATTTCAGGAGAAGAAATATGACCACCTACTGAAAGAACAATGGATGCTTCATCTGTAAAAATCCTGGACACTTTACAAAAAATTATCCTTAAACCAAGAGATAGTAGACCACATGAGCATCTATCTCAGCAAAGACGGTGGCCACACGAGCGTCTATCTAAGCAAAGACGATGACCTTGAATCGGTCTTTTCTCTGGAGGAGGAACCAACAGAGGACACTCTATTCTCATTGGACGTCTATGAAGAATCAGGTGACATCTATGTCGATGGTCTCTACCTGATATCAAGTGCAGAAAACAAAAGCGTCTGCCTGATCAAAGAAAGGTCGGCTAGTCAATTCCTCATGCTCAACACATCAGCGGTACCCTCTTCTGGAATAGCAGACTACCCCCCCGATCTGCTCAATCCATATATGGATCCATTTGATCCATCCATTCTCCTAGAGAGAAGAACTTTCTATGAGCTACAGCTGTTCAAAAAGTATGGAGTATCCATCCTGAAGCCGTTCGGAGTTCATCCTGAATATCTGTTCCACCATATGCTCATTGCGCTAGATAATAAATTTCCACAAGAGCTCCTATGGATATTCTAGTACTTGTGTCACTAGTACCACATCTTCATGGAGTTCAAGTGCGATACATTCAAGCACTTTGATCGAGTCCAACCAGCTCTCAGAAGGTTCATATTGTGGTTCAAGTTACAACAATATTGGGTTCGATGCTTTAAAGATTCTTAGGATACAAAGTTTTCATGCTACATCATCTTATGGGAATCTCAAACCACGAGGTCCAAGCTCAGCCAAAAATTTCACTATGCTAGAAATTTCCCATATCAATCCTATCCTTGGAAGATGAATACTACGAAGCACAAAGAATTATCTTCCAGCAAAACAGATGCATTTTGAAGGAGATCTGGCCAAAAGTATGGGGAAAATGGAACTACAGCGATAACCATCCCCACTGGGATAAGGTCAGTCAGGCAGCAAAAGAATATCAACCTTCATATGAATTCATGAGGGATGAAGTCACCAAAGACATTAAAAGTATATAGTTGAATGTTCCACCATAGGAATGGGAATGCAACACAGCAAGTTCTTCTAACAGGAAGGGTTACTTCACCAGATCACTGAAAAAAAGCTTGGAAGACAAAAAATGCCTCAAAAAGAAGCATGGCGTTGACTGGTGGAAGGAAGAAGGATACAAAAGCTCACCGCCATCACCTTCTAACACTGACTGAAAAGATAACGCCCGATGACATATGCAATAAGTTACCACTTACCATGAGCTTTGTGAAATTACCTGCCAAGGTTTACCATGAAACCCTCCTCAAAGGGTTTGCTTGCAAGGTGCTTATCCAGCTGCTTCATCACAAAACCTTTCCCAATGGGTTTCTCTGCAAGCTCCTTATCCACCTACTTTCCAGATGACTACAAGGATCTTACCCACCTGCTTGAAGCCACCTACAAGCTGCTGATCCACCTGCTTGCACGTGATGTCATATGCTAACAACATAGTTTAGTTTTATTTTGTTAGGCTTTGCTACATGTTTGAGGGCCCCAGTTTGAATAAAGGGGTGATGTAATTTTGTTTTATTAGGATAAAGGTGTGTGTCTGGATTGGGCTTATCTTTTATTAGAGATAGGATAGGGCTTTACTAATTTTAGGATAGTAGGCCACGTGTGTTTAGATAATGTTTATCTTTCCATTTTGCTTTTATTAGGAGTTCCTTCTCCTATAAAAGGAAGCATAGGTCTTTAGTTGGAGGACATCAATCCCTCTACCTATCAATCTCTCCACATAAACACACTTGTAAAGTTTTTTATTTTCAATAAAATGTTTGTTGGCTAAAGTTCTCTCTCTTACTCTACTCTTCTGAAGGGATGGGCACTTCGATCCCTTAGGTTGGAGTAGTGGGGTAAGGAAATATTATGCAAGGCAATTGTTCTTGTTGTGATTCTAATATGGACTTCTAAGTCCTTTCCAAGATCATGAAATGAAATTGATTTCTAAGTCCTTTCCATGTTTATGAAACCAAATTTGCTAAGTCCTTTCCATGTTTTTGAAATAAAATTAGCTTAAGTCCAACACAATAGCTTTCTGATTTGATTCTTTATTTATTATGAAACATGTAAATTCGTTAGTTGGGTAGAAAAACTTGTTCCCACAGAACTGTTGAGGGCTCTAATGCCAGGAGAGCCGCAGTCGTAAACTATACTACCAAAGAACTAAAAGGTTTACATGTTTTAAAAGACTAGCAAAGTCAATCCATCGCATTGAGGGTTGAGAAGTCTTTGTTCCATGGCAAACCATCCTTTAGGAGTTAATGTATGCGTAGCCCCAGTCGTAAGAAAGTTGTTGTGGTGTTAATTAAAAGCTTTGATTTCGTATGGCTGCTGCCTATATGGTCATGAATCGTCTATCATGTTTGAATATTTGCTTTGATTTTGTATGGCCGCCACCTATATGGTCATGAATCACCTATCATGTTTGAAAGTTAGAAGTCTTTCGTATGGCTATCACAGTACATCATGTCGTGTTGGGAAAGTTAGAGTTCTGTTGTTATCCTTCAAGACTAATATTGCCTACTTGCCTTGTCGTGCCCCGCTTTCCCCTTCTCTATTTCATAACAGAGCACCTAGGTATGATGATTCTGATTTTGAGGAAGAGGCAAAGTATCTAGACAAAGAGGTGGTAGGTTTCCAAGCCAAAGGCCAAGGGCCTAATCAAGACAATTGAAACTCTAGGAAAGGGAATCATGGTAGGAACTAATATGGAGATAACAACTATAATAAATCTAGATATAGAGATACAAGTAGGGACCGAGATAGTGATTTGAGTAGAAAGGATGACTACATGTATAAGATAAGCTTTTATGTTCCACCTGGGAACCGTGATATGGGTTCAAGCACTTTGAGAATGGAAGACATACTAGTGAAAGTTGTGAAAGGGGTAGAGAAAATAGAAGACTGCCTTAAGGAGATTAGGGCAGATATTTTGGGAATGAATCAGAAGGTTGAATTATATGTTACCGCCATAAAATAGCATGAACAAAAGTTTGGTCAGATGTCTGCCTCATTAAATCAGCGTCAATAAGGTACACTTCCAAGAAACACCATCTAAAATCCAAAAAATAATAGTCATTGCTTGGCTATTACTACTAGGAGTGGTAAGATGACCACTGATCCGCCTATGTCCATGAATCTTGAGAATGAAGTAGAATTGGTGATAGTCAATGAGGAGAAAGTGGCCGAATCTGAAGACTTAGTGGTGGATGAGAATGCACCTGAAATTCTCTAGTTGATGAACATGAGGCCAAGGCAAAGAAAGGGAAGGAAAAGAAGGTCTCAAAAGTATTGACTCTGATTCCACGACCTTCTCCTCTTTTTCTACAAAGACTGAAGAAGAAAGATAAAGAGGGAAAGTACCAAAAGTTTATCTCTATGCTAAAGGAGTTGTCAGTGAATATCACTCTATTTAAAGCTCTTAAACAAATGTCAGGTTACTCAAAGTTTATGAAAGAGTTGGTGACTAAGAAGAGGACGGTGAGTTTTGAGCCCGTTGACAATGTGCATCATTAAAGTGTGATCGCCTCTCGGTCTATGGTTGATTACCCAAACCGACTTCAATGAAACTTCTCATGGCAAACCACACTGTGAAGAAGCTAATGGGAATCTTGTGTGAAGTTGTCATGAGGGTTTTATCCTTCATATTTCTAGCTAATTTTGTCATCCTTGACTTTGAGGTTGACTTTGAGGTTCCCATTTTTGGGGGAGACCATTACTTGCGACTGAGCATGCGTTGGTTGATATGGAGACTGGAAAGATAAAGTTTTAATTGAACAACAAATAGTTTAACATTAATGTATGCCAATCCATGAAGAAGCCAAAAGATATAGTGTGATCTTGGTGATTGATAAAGTCGATGAGGATGCATTGGTAGCTCCTATTAAGGAGAGGCTTGAAGTCGAGGCACTTGCAAAAACAATTATGAATTTTGAGGGTGATGATATTAATAATTATGATAAGATGGTAAGCACACTTAACTTTAGGGGTTCATATAGTTATGCATCAACCAAGATAGATCTTGATTTGAAGAGCAGAGTGACCCCATCAGCTAGGTCTTCTATTAAGAAGCCTCCAGTCTTAGAACTCAAAGCTCTTCCATCTCATCTTTGTTATGCATTTTTGGGAGCCAACAATACCTTACCGGTTATTATTGAAGTTGATTTAGTAGATTGGCAAGTTGAGGCTTTGGTGTCTACTTTGAAGTGGTTTTAGACACCATTGGATGACCCATTATTGACATCATTGGGATTCCGCCTGGAATTTTCACACATAATATCCAACTTGAGCCGGATCGTGCGTCGATTATTGAGCATCAATGAAGACTTAATCTGCTACGCAAGAGGTAGTGAAGAAGGAAATTATCAAGTGGTTTGATGTGAGGGTGGTTTATCCTGTTGCAGATAGCAAATGGGCGAGCCCAGTCCAATGTGTTCCTAAGAAGGGTGGAATCACTACGGTTCCAAATGAAAAAAAAAGTTTATTCCTATGAGGTCTATCATAGTTTGGCATGATTGCATGGACTATAGGAAGCTAAACATATGGACTGAAAAGGATCACTTTCCAATGCCTTTCATGAATTAGATATTAAACTCTCCTGCTGGCAGAGGATGGTGTTATTTTCTTAATAGTTATTTAGGTTATAATCAGATTTCTATTACTCTCAAAGACAAAGAATAGACCACTTTCACTTTTCCATATGGGATTTTTGCATTCAAGAGGATGCCTTTTGGTCTATGTAATGCACTAGCAACCTTTCAACGTTGCATGATGTTTATCTTTTTTGACATAGTTTAGGACATAATTAAGGTGTTTATGGATGTCTTCTTAGTTGTTGGTGATTCATTTGAAGATTGTTTGGCACATCTTGCTAGTGTTTTGATGAGATATAAGGATTGTAACTTAGTGTTAAATTAGGAAAATTGCCATTTTATGGTCAACAAAGGAATAATGCTTGGTCACAAGATTTCAAAGAAAGGAATTAAAGTTGACAAGGCGAAGATTTAGGTGATTGAAAAATTGCCTCCACCATTTTTTGTGAAGGGTATTCATAGTTTTTTGGGGCATGTGGGATTTTAAATCAAAGATTCATCAAGGACTTCTCTAAAATTGCTAATCCTTTGTACAAATTATTGGAGAAAGAGGTGAAGTTTGTGTTTGATGAAGAATGATTGAAGGCGTTTGAGTGCCTAAAAGACAAGTTGATTCTAGCCCCTATTATTGTGTCTCGCGATCGGTCCATGCTGTTTGAGGTTATGTGTGATACTAGTGGCGTGATGCTAGGTGCAGTCCTAGGGCAAAGGTGAGAGAAGATCTTACATCCAATCTACTATACTAGCAAAGTGCTTAACCCACTCAAAAAAATTATACTGTGACCAAACAAGATACTTGATGTGGTGTTCGCATTTGAGAAATTTTGATCTTATATGCTTGGCATAAAAGTGATTGTGTATACTGACCATGCAGCTCTTAGGTACCTTATGGCAAAAAAAGATGCGAAGCCTAAGCTGATTCATTGGGTAATTTTGTTGCAGAAATTTGACTTTGAGGTTAAGGATTGAAAAGGGGCTGAGAATCAAGTGGTTGAATCTAAAGGATGTGCTTGATATTGATGATACTTTTCCAGACGAGCAGGTATTAGCCATATCATAAGATTTGATTCTGTGATATGCAGACTTTGAAAATTATTTGGGGAGTGATGTGGTTCCTGAAGACCTATTGTTTCAATAACGTAAGAATTTCATACAGTATGTGAGGAAGTTCTTTTGGGATGAGCCATACTTGGTCTAGATTTTTGTATATGGAATGATTGGGAGATGTGTTCCTGAGGATGAGATGCTAAGTATCTTAGAGGCATGTCACTTGTCATGTCACTCGTCACTAGTTGGGAGTCATCACAGTGGTGCTCAAACCACGCACAAGATCTTACAATGTGGATACTATTGGCCAACCATTTACAAATATGCACATAACTATGAAAGGGCTTAAGAACAATGCCGATGACATGGAAACACCTTACGAAAGCAAGAGCTTCTAATGACCGCTATCCTAGAGCTTGAGCTGTTCGTTGTATGGGGTATTGACTTCATGGGTACTTTTATGAACTCGCATAGTATGTAGTATATTTTTATGGATGTTGACTATATTTTGAAGTGTGTGTAGGTAGTTGTGCTTCCAAATAATAAAGGTAAGAGCGTCACAATGTTTTTGAGGAATAATATATTCTCCAAATTTAGGAAACCAAGGGTTATCATTAGTGATGGAGGCTCGCACTTTTGCAATCGTATATTCAAAGCCTTTCTTGAGAAATATGGTGTGATACAAAAGGTGGAATCACCTTACCATCCACAACAAAGCAGGCAAGTTGAGGACTCCAATCGAGAGATAAATTCCATTTTGGCAAAAATTGTGAATGCCAATCGGACAGATTGGGCTAGAAAGTTGGATGATGCATTATAGGCTTACTAAACAATGTTAAAGACCTCTATTGGTGCGTCTCCATATCATCTTGTGTATGGTAAAGAGTGTCACTTGCCTATCGAACTCGAACATAAGGCATTATGGGCACTAAAGAGGTTGAATTTGGAGTGGAGTGATGCGGCTAATTTAAGACTAGAACAGCTGAAAGAGATAGATGAATTTCGTCTCTGCACTTATAAGAGCTCAACCTTGTACAAAGAGAAGGTCAAATTGTACCATTATTGCAAGATTGAGAGAAGAGAATTCGCCATGGGTGGTATGGTATTACTATTTTATTTAAGGCTGAGATTGTTTTCAGGTAAGGTAAAGTCAAGATGGAAAGGGTTGTATAGAGTAGTGATGGTGTTTCCCTATGGTGCAATTGAACTTAAAAATAATGATGGTCAAAAATTTAAAATTAATGGCCAAAGGGTGAAACACTATCCCGGTGAAGTTGAAGAGGTGAAAGTGACATGCAAAGTGGATCTAGTTAGTGCTTGAGATATCAATTACAACTAAGTCATGCCGCGATGTTAAATCAGGCGCTTCCTGGGAGGCAACCCATGGGCTAGTTGGTGAAGCATGAGTAACCAAACTATCCATGTTGTGCCGTAACGTTAAATCAAGCGCTTCTTGCAAGGCAACCCAAGGATTTTCTACTTATTTTTATTATAGGGTAATGGGTGTTACTTGTGTAGGAACTGTGCAGAAAAGAAGTCAAGGAACTGGAACCAGTACTGAACCCACAAAAAGGTTGCACGACCATGGAAAGGTCCCACGATCATGGGTTCAGTCGTCTTCATGAAGTCAAGAGGGATGTGTTTCAGGAGTGATCCTATGATTAGTTACCACAATCGTACCTAGACACCACAATAATGGTATCAATCATCTGATTAAACTCCTGCAAATCATCATCCAGGAGATAGAACCAATGATTTTAAGGAGAGGTCGTGTCTAGATGCTATGGTCTTCTTTAAGCTTCGTACGTTCCCAGGTAAGTTTTCTAATATATCCTTGTACGAACACAAACCATGATCGTGGTTGGATTTCATGATCATGGGTATGAGTCATCTGTGGAGTCCAATTATTTAAATAAAACCCAATCTGACCCAAACCAACTCAGTTTTCAATCCCTAATTTACTATACCTAGGACTCGAAATGAACATATACTCATTCCAAATCAAATTCATGCAAAAATTATATGATCAAAAAGGAAATAAATATAAAATCCGACCTCTGATTTGTGCAACTTAGCTACACTATTCAGTGTTCTGACTTGATGACTTGGCAAATTGTGACTTATTTGCCCTATATATTGGGAGAAAACATGGCCTCAATGCTAAATTTAATGAATTTTAATGTTTTTTTTTAATTTCAGGGTTAAGGTTGAAAAGTGATTGGAGTAGCAAAATGAGGGGAAAAGGAGCAAAAAGAATGGAGATTGAAGCTAAAAAGTCAAAAACGTAATATGAGGGACAATTGGCACATCACCAATATGTCTTTTGCAGCGTCGATCCAGCTCATCTATCACCAAAACATATAATTTGGGGCCAAGAACTATCGTGACAAAACAGCGACGCTCAGAGAGATTTGGCAGATCACTGAACAGTGAGGCGGACCTCACTCTGCTTCTCCGAAAGAGATAGAATCCAACATAAAGAGCTTGATATATTGACAAATCAGCGATTTAGAGGTGATTCAGCGCATCACCAACACCTTCGGCAATGGGATGTTGATTAGCCAAATTGCACGCGGTTGTATTTCTGTAACTTTGAGGCCCGAGTTTGCTGAAGCTATTGAAGCCTTTTTGGCCATTGGAAGCCTTATCTTTTATCAATTTTATGAATCTTAAGCTTGTAATTTAACCCTAGTTATGGGACTAACTACTTTGAGCTTGGAATTTAGATATTTATTGTTAATCATTTTAGTTCTACGGCAAATATGAAAGAAGAATTTGGTTTATTTTTTTTTTTCTTATATTATGAGCAACTAATTTCCCAAACATGGGTTATGCATTATTGAGTATTGCTTATTGTGTGTGCAGTGATTATTTACCTTCATATTAGGTTGTATGTTTTGATTTTATCTATATCTCTATGTTTTAATTTATCGATTGAGGTTGCAAACTCTGTTTATGCTTAGATCTCTTATGTTGCTTGAAAGAGAGTATAAGAGTGATAAGATTTATGTAACAACATTTGAGTTACACTCATTTAAGTTGTGATGCTAGGAATAGATCACCCATCTTGAGGCTATTAGTTGTTTAGTAGTGCAGACACTTGAGGTTTCAAAAGAAACCCATGTGAAATTTGGTTATGGATTGAGAAATCACTCCCAATACCTAAAACTATGCCTAATCATAACTAGTTATTTAAACTTAGGTGTATGTTCACTCACCCATGCATATAATCATTCTGAAGCAAGCATAACCCAAGTGGTTTAGCTTATTGATTACAATCTTACCACGTTTAATCTGACAAACTTGTGTTGAATCTGTTAACTTGATACAAATTTTTTGAAACCAACCCCCTATTTTACTTTATAGTTTAAATTCTTAGCATTGCATGCCAACTTATAGTTGCCTGAGACACTTGAGAGTGAAGCTATTGCTCTCATTCCCTGTGGATTCAACCCCGACTCCTAAGTTGGGTAAAAGTATTGTGAATGACCGCGTACATTCATTTTCTAGAGTGTATCTGAGTGTTATCAAAAATGGTACCATTATCGGGGACGAAAAGTAGTGTTCATTCTTTTTAGTGTTATAAGTTACTTTGGTTAGCCGTAGTGTAAAATTTACTTTCATTGTTGTTTTTGTTTTGTTCAGGTAATATTCTTTGCAAAATAATGAGTCTAAAAGGGAGCGATGTCGCCTCTTTTGATGGGCATTTAGACGATGAGTATCACTTAGGGGATGCGGGTAGAGCGAGTACAATTTGCATCCCATCCGCGGAGGGGAACAGAGTCTTCCATGTGACTAGTGTGATGCTCCATTTTCTTCAAATGAAAGGTTTGTTTTGTGGTCAAACCCATGAATATTCCAACCTTTATTTAAAGAATTTTATTAATGTGTGTCTCGCGTTCGAGATTGCCCATATTTCACAAGAGTCCATCCTGTTGAGACTCTTTCCCTTTTCATTGATAGGTTATGTTGTTGCGTAGTTGCCTGTAGGTTTTATAACTTCAAGGCTTGAGTTGATGGAAGAATTTCTAGACCATTTCTTTCTTCCATCCCGCATGCTTCAATTACGAGATGAAATCATTAACATCCGACAACTAAGTGGAGACCCGTTGCATGAAGCATGGCAAAGGTTTAATAAAAAGTTGTTGTAATGCCTAAATCATGAGGTCCCAGATAAGATGCTTCTCCAAGTCTTTTATACAGGTTTAGATCAATTGAACAAAATGGTAGTAGATAATGCGGCCAGAGGATCTATCATTAAGCAAACATATGAGTTGCATCGGCCCTATTGGATCAAGTGACAAAAAAAAACCAAGCATGGCACACAAGTGATATCGAGGTGGCCATGAGGGCTCCCTCCATAGGATGAGGAAAGAGATGAGAATATTTCTAAGGTAATGACTCAATTAGACCTCCTTACTAAACATGTAATGAGCTCAACTCCAAAGGCGATCTATTTCATTGCTTCTAATGGCGCTTAAGTGTATGAATATGATGACGCGGAGTCGCTTAATGAAGATATCCGGTATTTATCAAACCAAACGAGGGGTTCTCGACCTACCTATCAAAGGCAAGGTAAGAATCAATGTTGGAAGAAAAGGGATCGTGATTAGAGAGATCATGATCGTGATAGAGAATGGAGGGATAAGGAGAGAGATAGGGACCACAATTGGAGAGACAAAGTGCACGACCTTGACAGATACATTCCTCCACATGATCAAGCCAAGAGTAAAGAAACAACCTCCATTGATCCGCAGAAGAATAAGAATAAAGATGTATTTGCACGTATCCTCATAAAGGTTGAATGAAGTGATAAAATGTTAAGGGAGATGAAAATTGATTTCTCGTAACTCAATCAAATGGTCACTTCGCACTCGGCCTTAATCAAACAACTTGATACCCAATTGGGTCAAATTTCCTCTCATATAAATGCAAGGAAAAAAGGAGGCCTTCCTAGTGACACGGTATCGAACCCTAAGAATAATGCTAATGTCATGGAAATTGTCACAAGGAGTAGTAGAAGTCTTGATAATGATGTGGTGAAGCTTGATGAAGACCCTAATGAGAAGGGAATTGATGGACAAGCTAGTGGAAAGAGAGATCTACTCAATAAGTCAAATGAAGAAGTCCCTATTCCAAAGTAGCCAAGTGTTGAGATGCCAAAAGTAGTGGAGGAAAATGTTAAAAGTGAAAAAACACCACAAGTGGTTGATAGTAATATTTCAAAACCAGTTCGCAAATCAAAATCCCTCCTCTATTTCCAAATAGGCTCAAGAAAAAGAAGGATGACTCAAAGTTCAAAAATTTCCTTTCTAAATTTAGTAACCTATAGGTTAACATACCATTGTTGGAAGCTTTGCAGGAGATGCCCAGCTATGCTAAATTCATGAAGGAGTTGGTAACAAAAAAGTGAGTCAAGGATTTCAAAGCAATTGAAGTGACACATAATTGTAGTGCTATCATGTCGAGCACAACGGTTGTAAATAAGGAAGACCCAGGAGAATTCACCATTCCATGCACCATTAGGGTATACAAGTTTGGAAAAGCTTTGTGTGACCTTGGGGCAAGTATTAATTTAATGCCATTGGCCATGTTCAGAAAGCTAGGTTTAGGCGTTCCCAAGCCGACTAATGAGTCTTCTAATGGCCAATCGTTCTATCAAAAAGCCAGTGGGAGTGTTGCATGATATACTTGTGAAGGTGGATCATTTTATTTTTCCGATCCCTATTATTCTTGGTAGGCCATTTTTGGTTATCGGACTATCTTTAGTCGATGTTAATTGTGGTGAAATAAAGTTCCGAGTAAACACTGAAGAGTTGTCATTCAATGTATGCAAGTCCATGAAGCAACTGATAAGTTGGGCTTTTCACCAACTTATCTTATCTTTAAGCTTAAATTTTTGTCATGTTTATTTTTTTAAAAAAAAGAGCATTTACTATAGTTTACTTCTATTTTATAGGTTTTATATGGTTCAGAAGAGTATTGAAGAAACCAAGTGAAAAACAAGTCAAAAAGAGGTCAAAATTGAAGAAAATGGAAAAGTGACTAGAAGTGCAAAAATGGCTAAAAGGAAAAATTTGAAAATCTAAAAGTTGGGGGCTATTTTGATCATATTTTTAATTGAGAAATTTGTGGAACTATAAAAAGAGGACTTGGGAGCATTTCTCTCATCTTGGTATATTTATCAACCTTAGAGGCTAGGGTTCTTGACCCAACATCTTTGGAGTGAAGATTTGGAAGCTTTGTAGTGAATATTTCTTAATCCTTTCTTCATTTCATTGATTTGTATTGAATATTTGGGTATAGTTAGTGTCACACCCCAAATCCTATTGAGGCGGACTGGCACCGGAAGTCGATAAGGCCCGAGAGAACCAATCTTTGCTTATATTCATTCATATGCATGCCATAAGAAATACCATTATCACGTAAGAACTTAGAATGCTAATAACGGAATACATGAAACATGTGATAAATATATACATATGTGAAACTTGGACGACAGGGCCATCAAGTCAACATGGACATACATCTCTTACATTTGTCTTCCCACAACCGTCTACAAAGCCTCTACAGATACATAACCATGTCTATACAATATTTACATAATACCAAAACCTAGAGTACACATGTGACTTGGGAAGCCCCGAAGCAACTGGAGCTCACCAAAGATCTGGATATGGTCCGTAGCCTACTGAGGAGGTCTACTAGTACCTGTGCCTACAGCAAGTAAGGTAAATCCCCCAAGAGGGGTCAGTACGAATAATGTACTGAGTATTTAAGGCCATAAGAATTACACCATACATAATAACAAAAACAATGGAGTCAATATATGAGAAATAGTCAATATGAATAAACTCTCTTTCTGTATGTAAGGAACCATGTATATCTTTACTTCTCTTGTCTTCACATATGTTCATATTTATTGTTCTACCCATGCTAGGCTGTTCTGTTGCCCCTGGGATGAGATTAACCCATGCTAGGGACTTTGACCCCTGGGATGTTATATTAACCCATGCTAGGCTTTCGTGTCGCCCCTGGGATGTTATTAACCCATTCTAGGTACTGTGACCCCTGGGATGTACTGTGATAACCCATGCTAGGCTTTCGTATCGCCCCTGGGATGTTATTAACCCATGCTAGGTGCTTTGACCCCTGGGATGTACTGTGATAACCCATGCTAGGCTTTCGTATCGCCCCTGGGATGTTCTTATGTTACATTGGGATTGACCCATGCTAGGTATTTCAACCCCTGGGATACCACCCAAGATTACTCATCGGTTATACATTACTTCTTTCTCTTATTACTCTTTCTTTCATTACTTAGCTATACCTTGTGACTGAAACATTTTGTGACACTTATAACACATACATACATTACTTCACGTCTTTACTCTTGTAAGATTGATACCTTTACTTGTGAGGGATAGATACATTAGCTTACACATTACTTCCTTCATTACTTTTGTGAGATTGGTACTTTTACTTGTGAGAAATTGGTACAAAGATAATCATAATCTTATTGACATGATTGGAAACAAAAAAATGCTTATTCAAAATAAATAGACTCTCTTTACATCTTTACTCCCTCTTGAGATAGGTCTCTACAACATTATGATAGCTTTGGAATTTCAGTCAATGAATAAGAGATAAGTGAATCATAATTCATCTAAGAATAAGACACATGTGAATAACAACATATGTCAACCTGACTTGAGATACTATAGAACCCTTTGGAATGGAATCAGTATAATGTCAATGTGAATAATATCTGCTGCAGAAGAATACGGGAAAATTAACCTTACATACCTTCACTTCCAAGTATGAGTCTACAAGTCTATATATAAACACAACAGTCCAGCTCCTTCCTTATGTTTTACTCTACAACACAAGTTTATAATGGAACTCTCGTTAACAACTATTTACCGTACAAGTGTACAAAATGACAATGAGCTATATGACTGCCATATAGTGTCATTTCACCCTTTACAATACAATCCACTGCATTCTCATACCAACAAAACCATAACATTCCACACATTGACCAAAATATCACACATCAATAGCATTTCACATCACACTTACACTTTATGCTTTCTCATTAGCATTTCGTCATAATTACTCCTATCAGCTTGCCTCATAATAACTTAAGAACAATAATAAATACTTAAAATAGTCCCACATACTTCCATACACCCCTTTAAAGTCATTAAAACGGCATCACAAGTTGCTAATTATATCCATAAAGGGTATAGGGGCCTTCGGGGGTCAAAGGGGGACAAAAACATGCAAAACGGTGTTCTGGAAGGGACCTGCGAAACCACATACGCCCACAGGTGGCTGAAATGTATCCAAAGTTGCCCTTTGTCAGTAGCCAGAGGCACCTGCGTTGGCATCTGCGCCCGCAGGTGCCTCACCTGCGAGGGCGGATGCCCATTTTTGGCCAAATTGGTCTTTTTTGGGTCTTTTTATGCAATGAATGGTCCATGATCATAAATAAACTTATTTTAACATATTTTTGATCATATTATATGCCAAAAATCAGTCATGGTCTCACAACACACATTAAAATCACCAAAACCTCACTTTCTTTTCAATCCGTCACTAAATCGATAACCAAATTTACAACAACAATTCCAAACATTATACACAAGGATAAAACAATGAAAGACTATAATCACATCTCACATGTCAATATTGAATCCATAAATTTCACTTCCTTCAAGATCACAAGTCCATGTTCAAGTTTGCCAGACAAAACCATCCTCCGATTTAACAAACACAAATTGTTTTACACATAGTGAACTTCTCACACTTCACCAACATAACCAACATGATATAAACCATCTTCCATGCATAAAATATATTAAACCATGATAATAAACACTTACCAAGTCTTGTACAAAGGTGATCTTGTCCACAAAGATGAGAACTTAGGGTTTGTGTGAAATAAGAAATATTGAGAGAATTCTAGAAAAAGGCATGGGTGTCACAATGGAATAAAATCTGATTTTGTGCCCTTTTTATAGTCCCTTTAAGTATCTCTTATCCCATTCTTGACATTAAATGCATGGTTGATTTTGTCACATGGAAGATTGGATTATTTTGCCCCATTGGGCCAAGTCTTTTGATGATCTTTGGGCCTCATTTGGCCCAATGGCACAAGACTCATGTAAGCCCCAACAATTTAATGAATAATTCATCAAATCTCCCATATTTAACTAATTCCATAAATGTACACGTAGTCGTATAGGTTCGACAACATTCGAGTGTTACACCTCCTACAAAGGTCTAATCCCATGTACTAGGCCCAATATCAATTATCTCATCAATAACATTACCAAATACATACTTTGACTCTTGACACTTGAGTAACCATTGTTCAACGTCGTCATGTAGGATTTAGTAGGTACGGGGTGTTACAGTTAGATTCATTCATGAATGTTGTTGCTGGACACAATGCAATGTTTATATTTTGGATTAAATGGATTTGGGCTTTAATTTTATCTCATGCTTTTGTATTGATTAAATATTCTTGAGTTATAAATGGGCTTTGATTGTTTAAATTAATCTCATACTTTATCAATTTCTACTCTATTTGAGCTTGAAAGAGGAGATTATAGTGGGGATTGCCCATCTACTTTGATTAATGATTGAAAGAGCTAATTGAGGTTGGGAAAGGTTAATTTAGCATGAGTTGGGTTGAATGACCTATCTAATGGGTTTTGTTGCTAGACATAATCAATTCCTAGTGTAGCCATAGATTGGAACTTTTTTTTTGACACTTGGCTACTATTCGATGGAATTTAGCTAAGAAATATTCATCAATCGATCGAAAGACATGACGGATACTTGAGGTTCCAAGGCTAGCTTGCTAACCCATCGTTAATGATGAGTATTTGATTTAAATACTTTGAATCATGGATAGAATTGATTCCCCATATCAGTTTCCTCATTATACATTGTTGTAAAAGTCATTGATCAACTTGTTCATATTTTAATTGGTTCTATCTGTGTTATAGTTTTAATTATAAAAAACCCCAAAATATTTGTATCTTTTATTTGAATTTTAGCGAGTTACTTTTATTTCGTACTTTCTCAATCGCTAGTCATATCGTTCTTCGTGGATTCAACCCCGACTCTAAATTAGGTCAATATATTTCTAACAACTGTGTTCACTTATTTCATAGAGTGTATTTGAGTGTTATCACAAATGGCACCGTTGCCGGGGAATAATTTGGCGTATTGAGTTAGTTTGAAATTTTAGCTTACTTGCTTTAATTCAAACTTGTGAATATGTGCTCGTGATTTTCTTTTGTTTCTTATGTTAGATAGATTTTTGTTTTATTATACTTGTTACTGTGGCATCATGTAATGAAAATGAGTTTGGTGGTTGCAAATCTTATGTTGATGACCCATGTCCGTATTGTGGAGGACCCCACTTTTGGTAAAATTGTGAAAAAGTTCCTAGGATAGAGGTGTGTGATCTCAATCTTATGTAGAGTCTACTTGTTGTGAATGTGATAGTCAAAGTTGTCACACCCCAAATTCCAACGAGGCGTGATTGGCACCCGAAGCCGACAAGGCCCGAGAGAACCAAGCTTTGCTTCTATTCATTCATATGCATGTCATCGGAAACACTACTATCACATACGAACATGAAAGGCTAATATCGGAATCCATGGAACATGTGACATATATATATATATAAACACATTTGAGAAACTTGGCCGTTGAGGCCATCAAAACAAGACTTCATGAGTCATCTTATATACATACACCCACATGCGTCTACAAAAGCCTCTAACAAATGCATTGACCAAACAAACTAAAAGTCGGGACACGTCCCTACTTTATGCAACATGTACATCACCAAAACATATACACTCTGACTCGGAGAAGCCCCGAATTAGCTGGAGCTCACCAATGAACCGCTAACAACTGGCAATCTACTGAGGAGGCCTACTGGTGCCTGCACCTGCAACATGTAAGGTAAGTCCCCAGAGGGGGTCAGTACGAAGAATGTACTGAGTATATAAGGCCCAAATGAAACTATATAACACATGAATACTTTAATGAACTCAAGATAAATGAATAATCGATGTGAATAAGTCACCATTTTTGCATTTTGGAAACCATGTGAATTGCTTTCATTACTTCCTTTGCTTCTTTATTTCAATGCTTATTGTCATTCATCTTTATTGTTCTACCCATGCTAGGTTGTTCTGTAGACCCTGGGATGATATGAACCCATGCTAGGTACTTTGACCCCTGGAATGTCATATGAACCCATGCTAGGCTTTCGTGTCGCCCCTGGGATGTCATGAGATAACCCATGCTAGGTTTATCGCCCCTGGGATGTATCAAGATATATCGGGATCGACCCATGCTAGGCTTTTCTGTCGCCCCTGGGATGCCACCCGTGTTATTGGGATTGACCCATACTAGGAATTTAACCCCTGGGATGCCACCCATTAAACATTGCTTCATTCTTTTAATTACTCTTTCTTTCATTCTATGAGTGATACCTTGATGGTAGAAACATTCTTGAAACTTGAAACACAAATATACATTACTTCACATCTTTACTCTTGTAAGATTGGTATCTTTACTTGTGAGGGATAGATACATTAACTGACACATTACTTCGTTCATTACTTTTGAGAGATTGGTACCTTTCTTGCGAGAGATTGATACTTATGCTTATGAGAGATCATTACAATGATAGTTACAACTTTCTTTGCAGCTTTGGATCAATAATCAATGAGTGAGAAACATGTGAATAAGCATTCTTGGACACATAACCTTGATGGAAACATAACACTGTTGGAACCATTGGACAATGATCAATGAATAAGATACATGAGTATAACCACTATTGAAACCTTGGGACATAACCTCATTGGACTTTTGAAACATTACTAACAAATATGAGACATGTACTCTAGTGGAACTTGGACTCATATCATGATTGGAATAATGCTATTTAATTAAACAAGCCCTCTTGACGTCATCACTCTCGTTGAGATAGTTCTCTTAGAATTTACAACATTATGACAGCTTAGGAACTTCAGTCAAGGAATAAGAGATAAGTGAATCGTAATTCATCTAGGAGTAGGACACTTGTGAATAACAATATAAGTCTACCTTAGTTAAAATACTATAGGACCTCTTTGGAATGTAACACTTTTGGAACCTTAGGATAATGATCACTAAATACAATACATGTAGATATCCACTGTTCACCAACCTCAGATGCAATACCTTAGAACATTTGGAGCTTTTGACATGTTAGCCAATGAACATGAGACAACCGATGGACATGAGTCATATGATTCACCATTGACCATTGAGAAAGGAACATATGAGTACCTCTAGCCAACTATTGGATACGGAATACCTTAGAGTATTCCGGAATCGAATGAGTATTTTGACAATGTGAACACCATATGTTGCAGAAAGATATAGAGAAGTAACTTTACATACCTTCACTTCCAAGTACGAATATACAAGCCTATGTATGAACACAGTAGTCCATCTTCTTCCTTATGTCTCACTCTATAATACAAGTTCATACCGGAACTTACAATAGCAACTAGTCACTATAAAGGCGTACAAGACGACAATGAACCATGTGACTACCATATAACGTCATGTTACCCCCTTTCAATACAATCCAATGCATTTCCATATAACAACACCATAACATTACACACATTGACCAAAATATCATACATCGATAGCATTTCATACCACACTTACCCTTTACGCTTTTCTCTTTATCATTCCGTCGCATTTCCTCCTTTATAAAAACATATGAACAACCTTACATACTTCATACAGTACAACACACCTCCATACGATACTTTAAAGTCATTAAAACAATATCACAAGTTGATAATTACATCCCAAAAGGGTATCGGGGCTTTCGGGGATCAACTAGAGATGGAAACACACAAAACCATTTCTGGAGGTGACCTGCGCTGCCACCTGTGCACGCAGGTGGCTTACATGTGCGCTCAGATGGCTCCTAGATAATTCTAGGGCCTTCTGCATTGGCATCTGCGCCCGCAGATGCCCTCGTCTGCGGGGGCGGATGCCCGTTTTGGTCCGAAATGACTTTTTTTGGGTATTTTAATTCCATGAATGGTTCATGATCACAATACAACATATTTGAACATATTTTTGATCATATTAAACACCAACATGCATCCATGGTCTCACAACACACATAGCATCACTCAAAACCACATTTCACAACCAATACCGCACCGAAACCATAACCAAAATCACAATAACAATTCCAAACGTTATGCACAAGGATTAAACCAAGTAAGACTATAATAACATCTCACATGTCAATATTTACTCCACCAAATTCATTCCCTTCAAAACCACAAGTCCATAGTCAAGTTTACAAGACAAAACACCCTTCGATTTGGCAAACATGTGCACTTTACTTATTGTGAACTTCTCAATATTCCATCAACATAACCAACATAATATACACCATATATTATGCATAAAATATATTAATCCATCATAATAAACACTTAACAAGGCTTGAAGAAGAGTTGATCTTGCCCAAAGAGGATGATAGCTTAGGGTTGTGTGTAGAGAGAATTGTGGAAAATTCAAGAAAATGGCATGTGTCTTTTTTTGAATAAAAATCTGATTTGTGTCCTTATATAGTGCCTCATGGTCCTCCTTATCCATCCACTTAATCAATAATTGAGAGTCTTCTTTGGTCCAAGCAAGAATGGATCTTTTTTTTCATTTTGGGCCATGTTTGTCTTGAAATTTTTGTGCCTTATTTAGGCCCAATGACACATGACTCCTTTAAGCCCCAACAATTTAATACATAATTCACCAATTATCTCATGTGTAAATATTTCCATGAATGTTACGGTAATCAACTAGACTCCGAAACGTACGGGGTGTTACAAAAGTGGACATTGTGATGCTTGTGAAAATGATTTTTCCCCCTCCCCAAGCTCTAAAGAATTTTCTAGTTGTGCTTTTGAATTTGATAGGAGCAATAACATGGATTTGGAAGAACAAAGAGCCAGTTATGAAGGCATTCAAGCAATGCTTCAATCTAACTTGGATCGGGTACCTAAAATAGGTGAGGAGGTACCACTCATGAATCAATCCATGGTGGCATCGAAAGTGGGTAGTGAAAGAGAAGAAGACCCTTATAGAGATGCTTTCCAACATGAAGAAACACTTGACAAAGTGGAAATTGTGAGCCATGAACGGCTCTTTAACCGAGCTCAATAAATTGAAACCTATGGGAAACTACATGAGGGAATTTTCCTAATAAAGGATTATTTCTTCCAAATGCATGTTGAGCGCTGTCAAGAAATGATCCAACTTGAACTTGCTATTTATGATTTGATGACCAATGTAAAATCAAGGCTTGGGTCATATGATGAGTCTCTTCAAATGGTCAAGGATAATAAGTTTGAGTTGAGCTCCAATGAAGCTGCGGTCAAGATTGATGTTGAAGTATTCATGGTGATTTGTCAATCGACTGAGCCAAAAATAATGCAAGATGTCGAAATTGATAAAATGATACTAGAGTTGCAAAATAAAGTCAATCAAATCCTTTGGGAAGACTCTAGTTCATTTTGAGGTGAGAGTGTCAAGAAAAATGCAAATTCAGAATTAGAGAGGCTTAGGCATCGTTCCAACCATTTCTCGATGTTGTGCTTCATTGGTGAGATGGTAATCAAAATAATCAGGCAAATGGAGGATTTTAGATATGAGGGACAAAGCCCCTACATTTTGGAGTTTGTCATCCCAAGAGGAAAAAATAACATTTCTCCTTTGAAGGCCAAGAAGTGCAAAATGTGATGTTTAACAAGTGGTCTATTGATCTTCTCACCAATGCCCAACGAGTCTAAGCGAAGTTTTCATGTGAAGTTGGGTAAAAGATTCAAGTCTTCCAAATGGCGAGATAGAGTTGGTCTTGTTGCTTTCTTACCTTTGCCCCCCGAGCCTCATCAAGATTTTGATGTAAAGTTGGGTCGAAGATTCAAATCCTCAAAGTGGAGAGATAAATGGTAAGGTTGCTTGCGTCGTACTGCAATATTAAATCAAACACTTGATGGGAGGCAACCCATCATTTTCAAAATTTTGAAGTTACTTTTGAAATTTGAATTTTTAGAATAGTTTAGTATATTGTTTTTGACTAATATGCAAAATTTTAGATTTTTTGAAGTTGATTTGAGCAGGTTTAGGTAACGGAGCAACTCAAACTAATGAGCTGCCCAGTTTTCTGGTGTCTGGTGCCAAAGTCACAATTTTTTGAAATTAATTTGGGCATGATTTGGGTTGTTTGGAATGGCTACAAAGTAAAAGAAATGTAGGAAATTATTTTGGCCAAGAGCTGCCAACACATATTCTTGGTTCACATTAATTGTTGGTAGTTTTTAAGTCTAGATAAGTGTTTTATAACACATTCTTGGTACACAGTTTTTAAGCATTTGATCATGAAAATTAAATTTTTTGGAGTTGGACTTGAAGTCGGAGTGGAAGTTGGAGTTATGTTTGACCATGAAAAAAATTAGGGTTCTTTTTAACTTTTTGTGAGAGAAATAGAAGTGAAAAAAGTGAAAATAAATAACACTTTTTTCACTTTTCCCAAAAAATATTTCACTTTAATGAAATGAATTTTCGAAAAAAAATAATATTTTTTTTATGGCCAAACGGGTCTAAGTCTAGATAAGTGTTTTATAAAACATATACCTTTCACCTTACTTCTAACTCATTCACCACCACACACATATATACACATTTTTCCACTTACACACCCACGCATCATACTCACATGTCCAAAACAACACTCACAACTCACATATCAACAGCCTCGGCAAACAGGGAAATAACACAGTAGCAGCTACACATCTGCCATCAACTAAAAAAACATTTGTCTACCTTCTCCAATGATCAATCTCAATTAGAGAAGGTATGCTTTTCAATTTTCTTGTTCTTCTCTCTATCTCCCCTCAATTTCTTTTGATGTCAGTTTACTTTTTTTTTTCTTTTTCCTGTGGTTGATTTAATGTGGAGTTTGAGCACAAATTATTGGTTTCTGCTATTGTTGGTTAGCTGAGATGATAGCTTGTTGATTAAACTATAATTCCCACTATTTGGGAGGGTAATTCAATTACCCCATCAACATAAAGAACTTAATCAAAGTTCTGCACGCAATCTATTCGATAAATTGTCTGAGAGAAGACTTCATTCGCTGGTGAAATCTAAGCAACCAAGCGGCTTTAGAAGATGTGTAAAACTGTGTGTGAGGGTAGTCGACTAATGTTGAGGCATTGTTAGGGTAACTGATTAAAGATGAAACCCATAGTAGTGACACAACAAGCATGTTAAGTATACTGTATTACTGCATGATAAATATAATAATACAATAGAGATTAGAAGGAATAATGATTTAAACACACAAACAGGAATTATGGATAATTACCACCTAGGTACAAATAATTATTATTTAGTAAACGAAGATGAAAATTATAAAATACTACTTTTATACATACTTAAAAGATTAGACACAGATAGTACTAGAAAAATTTATGACTTACTAATGACCTATGAAGTTATAGAACTAATGCAAGATAATTGGATAGAAGCTATCATATCATATAGTGATAATGCCTATCTAGAAGATGACTATCTAGATTACCCAGCTATTGATTAGATGAACCACGAACAGTTTGAAAACTGGAGACAGACTGTAGATAAAATAAGAGAAACATCAACTCTAATACAATATAACATGGACCTATTTAATAGAACCCAAGATACAACATACTTACAAAGAATACTAGAAAATATAACCCATATGTTAATATTAATTCCGCTACGTAATAAATATTTTGAAGCAGCATTTAGATAAATGAATACAATAAATGTTAAACAGACTGTTTAGGTTGCTATTAGCTGGTCTTTTACTAGCTGACTTGCTTGGTCGATACTGCCAGATGATAGGACCAAAATACACAGATCATCAATGTACAAAATGTAATGGAGGAGATACAGTACATATTCCAGATGTTCAACTAGAATAAAGAAGAAGACCCAGTCAGCAGACAAGCTACCGACAACAAGAAAAGAAGATATTACCGACAAAAGATAAAGGATTCAGATATGTAATAAAGTAGATTCCTTTTCTTTCTTTTCTTTTTTGTTTTTTAGTGAATAAGTCAGAAAGTGTACAGTAACTTTATTGTACACCTTTTACTTTTTTGAAAGGGCAAATGTCCCTATCTTAAAATAGTAATTGGCCTTTCGGATTAGCCGACAACCAATTCTTATGTATATATATATGTGTGTAACTCATTTAGGAGGAGTAAGACTTTGAGAGATCCTCTCTTAGCACACTCTTCTCTTCCCCCCGCTCATGTGCTGAGCCTTTCTTATATAAATAAATAAATATTTTCACAGATATTCTCATGGACGATTCAGATAATCAGGATATACATACATCAGTATCACATACCACGGAAAACATAACAGCTAAGGTACACTAATATCCAACTATGTGTAACTAAATCTGATATTCCTGATAGTCTCTAGATAATTATTAATGTTTATCATATAGTAGTATGATTATACTAAACTGCTTAAGTAAGTTTACTATGGTTAGGTAAGCCGCGAGTAAGTAAACCCAGACTAAGCCATCCTAAGAGTCGAAACCGAAGAAGGCGAAGAAAGCCGTAAAGAGGGTAGTAGACTAATATTGAGGCATTGTTAGGTAACTAATTAAGGCTGAAACCCATAGTAGTGACACAACAAGCATGTTAAGTATACTGTATTACTGCATGATAAATATAATAATACAATAGAGATTAGAAGGAATAATGATTTAAACACACAAAACAGGAATTATGGATAATTACCACCTAGGTACAAATAATTATTATTTAGTAAACTAAGATGAAAATTATAAAATACTACTTTTATACATACTTAAAAGATTAGACACAGATAGTACTAGAAAAATTTATGACTTACTAATGACCTATGAAGTTATAGAACTAATGCAAGATAATTGGATAGAAGCTATCATACCATATAGTGATAATGCCTATCTAGAAGATGACTATCTAGATTACCCAGCTATTGATTAGATGAACCACGAACAGTTTGAAAACTGGAGACAGACTGTAGATGAAATAAGAGAAACATCAACTCTAATACAATATAACCTGGATCTATTTAATAGAACCCAAGATACAACATACTTACAAAGAATACTAGAAAATATAACCCATATGTTAATATTAATTCTGCTACGTAATAGATATTTTGAAGCAGCATTTAGATAAATGAATACAATAAATCTAAAAGGACCCACACCCCCAAAATTGGTATCAGAGCATAGGAATAAAAAATGTACGTCTAAAACTAAAATATTAGAATACGGAGAAGAATTATCACCTAATAGTGACCGGTATAAACAACTTCTAAAAACAGTACGAAATGATAAAAATATACGCAGAATAAAAAAGAAATTAGTAAAATTATACCCAGAATATAAAGAACTAACAAGTAATAAATCAAATCTTAACAGATTATCCCAGATAATAAATATAATATCAGAAACAGAATATAAATATATACAATACCTTAAAAGAAAAATATGAATAACGATACAGAAACTAGTAATATTATGTGCCACAGAAAAGTATCAAAAAATCAGATAGAATTACTTAAACAACTTATGGATCTAAGAGAAGAATTACATCATAGAAGAGATAGATTGCAAACCAATATATTTGCAGGAGTTAGTTACAAATCTATATTAGCACAAAAACAGACAATATTAGATTTAGAATTAAAAGAACAACATTTAGAGTTAAAGTACAAGTATGATTTAAAATGAATAAGGAAGAATACCCCATAGAAGAAAAAATATTTATAGGACCAGAAGGTATAACAATAACAATAATCCACTCAAATCTAGGACGAAGATATAAAAACTAGGTAACATTTTACACTTAATGCCAGACCAAAATTCGACAAAACTAGAAGATAGTTTAACAGCAATGGTAAGATTAACAAGAGAAAATAAGGAGATAGATAAAAAATTAGAAATAGAAAAAATCCGAGAACAAGCCAAAAAGGAAATAGAACAATTAAAAACTATACAAGTAAAACAGTCAGAACAATTAGAAAAACCTGAAAATGAAAATCCACTACCAGAATCACCTACCAGCTCATCAAGAATTAGAGAATTAGAAAAAGAATTAGAACTTTTAAAACAAATATATGTGAAAAAATTACAAGAAAAAGAAGAACGTCAAAAGATAAATAAAGAAAAGCAATTAGCAGAAGAAGTAGAAAAAATAAAAGAAAAAATACAGAATGAGGAAAATACCCCTTTCTTAAATGAAGAACTTACCAACGTTAGCATAGATAACATAAATGAGGATACAGACGAAACAATAATAGAAGATCAAGACAGTGAAACATATACAGAGATACTAGACCAAATCAACCAGACACTATACCAGAAATAAATACAATAAATGCTAAACCAAAAGAAGTAAATACAAATATGAAAGACGAGCCTAGTACATCATCAACATCAAACGATAGAAAATATACTAATCCAAGAACTTCAGGCTTTACACCTAACTATACAGTAGGAACAAGGTATTATACAAGATGGACACCAAATAAAACACCAGAATAATCTAGTTTCCTAGACTTAGATTGTGTTAAGGACATAAATAAAGTAATACAATTATGGTTAGGAAATATTGCAAAACAGTTAGTTGACAATAAAATATCAATAGTAGAAACACCAGGATATATAGAAAGAACATTAATAGGAACAACAAAGCTATGGTTACATAATCTAACAACAGAAAGTCTAGCTACACTAAGAAATAATAAAAATTCAGAAGGAACAATAACCACATCAAATATAGATATACTATATAAGTATGAATTAGGGATAAGAAGTGAATTCGGGAGCATGACCACAGAAATAGCAGAACAAAACAAAGATAAACATTTAAATAGACAATTAATGAATAAATTATCTATATGTAATATGTGTTACATAGATGAATATACATGTGCATTTAGAGAATACTATTATAAAGGATTATATGACAGCAATGAAAGTACAGAAATTAGGAAATTATATTTTACAAAATTACCAGAACCATTCAGTACGAAAATAACTGAAAATTGGAAAACTGCTAGCTTAACAGATACATTAGGATCTAGAATAAAATTCTTACAAGATTGGTTCACAGAACTATGTGATAAATATAAAGAGACACAAAAACTAGCAAAGATATTAGATAAAAATATGACTTGTCGTACAAATAAAACAGCACCTCAATTTGGATGTAAGATACCAAACAAATATAGATATAAGAAAAGACCAAAAATATACAAAACTCATAAATCTAGATATAAATATAAACAACCAAGAAAGAGGTATTATATAAAAAATTATACACAGAAAAAACCATACAGACCTAAAAAGAAAATAGCAGAATGTAAATGCTATAATTGTGGAAAACTAGGACACCTAGCAAAAAATTGTAATATACCCAAAGACCCTAAGAAAAAACAAATAACTGAAATCCACATACAAGAAGATTTATATACAGAATTACCTTTCATAAGTTATGAAATAGAGAGTGATGATAATATATACAATTTGGAATCAGACAACGAATATAGTTCTGAAGAGGAAAATCTAGAAACAAAATTAGAGAATCTATATAACTATGACTGAAAACAGTATAAAAATAATTAGTCGAGAAGATCACCGAGATGAAGAATCTACTAGTCAGAAGATAATATTTGATACAAATATATTTGACCAAATCAAAAAACAAGAAACACCATTAAGGATAGACAAAATATTAGAAATACCCACGGTAAAAAATTGGTTTAAAAAAGAAAAAGAAGAATACTACGTTATAAGTCAAAGAGAACACACAATCGATTGTAAATATGCTAAAGTAAAAGCTATGGTACCTATAATAAACAAAAAAGAACTAAATAAAGAAATCCAAAAACTTGGAGCAATAGAAATATTAATAAAAGCATGTTTTAGAGAAGGCATAGATACACCAATAGAACTTTATTTAGCAGATGACAGAATAATACACCCAATAGAAAAAAGTATAATCAGTGCAGTAAAAGGAAACCTAATATACCAAAAATTTTCATTTATAGTAAGCCCTAACTACTCAGTAGCAATACATGATAAAAACATAGATAAATCATTAGTATTATATTGGAAAATGACAGGAATAGAACTTGCACCAGGAAGTAAAATATTTACAGCAAGATGTAAAAACTTATATGTATTAACCACACAACATACTGTAAAGGCAATAAATAAAATAAATAAAATTAAGATAGACAATCCATTTGATAATATAGTAACAGCTATTGATAATAATGATTATAGTTATAAAGAATTAGATATCGAAACTGATTTAGAAATAGTACAAGATAGGATAAAAACCTCTTCCAAGAGAATAATGGACACCCCATCAACATCATCTAGAATAAGCACATCTAGGAGAATAGAAAAAATGCCAATGGAAATACAAACATACAATTATTATATAACAGGAATATTAAATCAAAGAAAATACTTAATACTAATAGACACTGGAGAACAAGAAAATTATATTACAAGAGAACTAGTATTAGAAAGTGAAATAAAACAACAAGGACAACTATGTTTAGACCTACCCAGTGAATTACGGCAAACACAAGAAATAACAGATCAAGAATTAATTATAGGAGGTATACCAATCCAAATACAATTTATCATAACACAAGAACAAACAAACGAAAATATTGTTTTAGGACTAACTTGGTTAGAACAAGTTAAACCCTATAATCTAGAGGATAAACAACTAGTAATTTACTATAATAACAAAAAAGTTATTATAAGCAGAACCTAAAATAATGTAATGACAAAAGTATATATACTCGCAAAAATAGTAGTAGAAGGATATAATAGCAGATATTATACACCCATGATAGACACAGGAGTAGAAGCTAACCTATGTAGATACAATTGCTTACCAGAAAGTAAATGGAAAAAAATAAAATATCCCATAATTATAACAGGATTTAATGATGAAGGAAGTATGATTACAAAAATAGCTAAGAATGTTAAAATACAAATTTGGAACAAAATACTAACAATAAAATTAATGTATAATTATGAATTTAAAACAAGAGATATGTTGTTAGGAATGCCTTTCTTAGATAACTTATACCCACATATATTAACTAAAACACATTGGTGGTTTACAACACCGTGTAAAACAAAATTAGGAGCTAAAAGAGTATACAATAAAACCAGAAAAACAACCCCATGGATAAAAGGAAGTGAAAAGATAACACAAAAATTAGAAAATATACGTACAACAGATACATCAGTAGAAATTATAAGATTTTCTATTAACATATTAAAACCCATACAAGATAAGTTGGAAACACTATATAATGATAACCCCCTCCAAGGATGGCATAAGCACAAAACCTTGGTAACAATTGAACTAATAAACCCAGATAGTATAATTACACAAAAACCTTTAAAATACAACTTTGCAGACCTTACGGAATTTAAAAAACATATTAACGAACTTTTAGAAAATACCTACATACAACCAACTAATAGTAAACACACTAGTCCAGCTTTTATTGTCAATAAACATAGTGAACAAAAAAGATGAAAAAGTAGGATGGTTATAGATTACAGAAATTTAAATGCAAAAACTAAGACCTATAATTACCCAATCCCTAATAAAATATTAAAAATACGACAGATACAAGGATTCAACTATTTCAGTAAATTTGATTGTAAATCAGGCTTTTACCACCTTAAGTTAGATGATGAATCTAAAAAACTAACCGCATTCACAGCACCACAAGGATTTTATGAATGGAACGTTTTACCATTTGGATATAAAAATGCACCAGGTAGATACCAACATTTTATGGATAAATATTTTAACCAACTAGAAAATTGCATTATATATATAGATGATATATTATTATATTCTAGAACAAAAGATGAACATATTCAACTATTACACAAATTTGCAAATATTGTTGAAACAGCAGGAATTAGTTTAAGTAAACAAAAAACAGAAATAATGAAAAATCAAATAGAATTTTTAGGAATACAAATAGATAGAGATGGAATCAAAATGCAGACACATATAGTACAAAAAATACTTACTTCAGAAGAGTTATTAGATACAAAAAAGAAGTTACAATCCTTTATAGGATTAGTTAATCAAGTACGTGATTACATACCAAAATTAGCAACACATTTAAAACCTTTACAGAAAAAGTTAAAAAAGGATGTAGAATACCATTTCGATGAACAGGATAAAACCCACATACAACATATTAAAACTTTATGTAAAAACTTACCAAAACTATATTTCCCAGATGAAAAGAAAGAATTCATATACATAGTAGAAACAGATGCAAGTGAACATAACTATGGCGGAGTATTAAAATATAAATATGCTAATGAGACAACAGAGCATCACTACAGGTACTATTCAGGATCATATACAGAACCACAGGTAAAATGGGAGATAAATTGAAAAGAACTATTTGCTTTATATTGATGTTTATTAGCCTTCGAACCATATATTGTTTATAATAAATTTATTGTGAGACCAGATAACACCCATGTAAAATGGTGGCTAACAAGAAAAATACAGGACTCAGTTACAACAAAGGAAATACGAAGACTTGTACTAAACATACAAAACTTCACATTTACTAGTGAAGTAATTAGGACTGACAAAAATATTGTTGCAGATCACCTATCAAGACAAAGCTACACAGACAGAGCCAGTTACTATAATGGAAGTTATGCTAAAAGCCATTACTACACTTTGTCAAAAAGTGGATAGTATGGACATAGAAATACAAAAGCTAAAGGTTAATGAAGTTACACTGAAACCTAAAGCTACTGTAAGTCAGCCGCATGACTCTAAAAATGCTGAGCTACGTCGATCGGAAGACGGTAAAAATCCAGAACTAGAAGGAGACGTTGAGATACTCCTAAAAACTCATAATAATTTAGTTAATGCAGTTGCAGGAACAAGCAGTGCAGGACCAAGCAAGTCAGCTAGTAAAAGACCAGCTAATAGCAACCTAAATAGTCTGTTTAACAGACCATTTATCCAAAAAATACCACAAACAAATATACCAACACCACAAACCGCAACATACGCAGCCAGTTTAAACCAAGACAAACAAATATATGACAGCAATGAAAGTACAGAAATTAGGAAATTATATTTTACAAAATTACCAGAACTATTCAGTACGAAAATAACTGAAAATAGGGAAACTGTTAGCTTAACAGATACATTAGGATCTAGAATAAAATTCTTACAAGATTGGTTCACAGAACTATGTGATGAATATAAAGAGACACAAAAACTAGTAAAGATATTAGATAAAAATATGACTTGTCGTACAAATAAAACAGCACCTCAATTTGGATGTAAGATACCAAACAAATATAGATATAAGAAAAGACCAAAAATATACAAAACTCATATATCTAGATATAAATATAAACAACCAAGAAAGAGGTATTATATAAAAAATTATAAACAGAAAAAACCATACAGACCTAAAAAGAAAATAGCAGAATGTAAATGCTATAATTGTGGAAAACTAGGACACCTAGCAAAAAATTGTAATATACCCAAAGACCCTAAGAAAAAACAAATAACTGAAATCCACATACAAGAAGATTTATATACAGAATTACCTTTCATAAGTTATGAAATAGAAAGTGATGATAATATATACAATTTGGAATCAGACAACGAATATAGTTCTGAAGAGGAAAATCTAGAAACAAAATTAGAGAATCTAAATAACTATGACTGAAAACAGTATAAAAATAATTAGTCGAGAATATCACCAAGATGAAGAATCTACTAGTCAGAAGATAATATTTGATACAAATATATTTGACCAAATCAAAAAACAAGAAACACCATTAAGGATAGACAAAATATTAGAAATACCCACGGTAAAAAATTGGTATCAGAGCATAGGAATAAAAAATGTACGTCTAAAACTAAAATATTAGAATACGGAGAAGAATTATCACCTAATAGTGACCGGTATAAACAACTTCTAAAAACAGTACGAAATGATAAAAATATACGCAGAATAAAAAAGAAATTAGTAAAATTATACCCAGAATATAAAGAACTAACAAGTAATAAATCAAATCTTAACAGATTATCCCAGATAATAAATATAATATCAGAAACAGAATATAAATATATACAATACCTTAAAAGAAAAATATGAATAACGATACAGAAACTAGTAATATTATGTGCCACAGAAAAGTATCAAAAAATCAGATAGAATTACTTAAACAACTTATGGATCTAAGAGAAGAATTACATCATAGAAGAGATAGATTGCAAACCAATATATTTGCAGGAGTTAGTTACAAATCTATATTAGCACAAAAACAGACAATATTAGATTTAGAATTAAAAGAACAACATTTAGAGTTAAAGTACAAGTATGATTTAAAATGAATAAGGAAGAATACCCCATAGAAGAAAAAATATTTATAGGACCAGAAGGTATAACAATAACAATAATCCACTCAAATCTAGGACGAAGATATAAAAAACTAGGTAACATTTTACACTTAATGCCAGACCAAAATTCGGCAAAACTAGAAGATAGTTTAACAGCAATGGTAAGATTAACAAGAGAAAATAAGGAGATAGATAAAAAATTAGAAATAGAAAAAATCCGAGAACAAGCCAAAAAGGAAATAGAACAATTAAAAACTATACAAGTAAAACAGTCAGAAAAATTAGAAAAACCTGAAAATGAAAATCCACTACCAGAATCACCTACCAGCTCATCAAGAATTAGAGAATTAGAAAAAGAATTTGAACTTTTAAAACAAATATATGCGAAAAAATTACAAGAAAAAGAAGAACGTCAAAAGATAAATAAAGAAAAGCAATTAGCAGAAGAAGTAGAAAAAATAAAAGAAAAAATACTGAATGAGGAAAATACCCTTTTCTTAAATGAAGAATTTACCAACGTTAGCATAGATAACATAAATGAGGATACAGACGAAACAATAATAGAAGATCAAGATAGTGAAACATATACAGAGATACTAGACCAAATCAACCAGACACTATACCAGAAATAAATACAACAAATGCTAAACCAAAAGAAGTAAATACAAATATGAAAGACGAGCCTAGTACATCATCAACATCAAACGATGGAAAATATACTAATCCAAGAACTTCAGGCTTTACACCTAACTATACAGTAGGAACAAGGTATTATACAAGATGGACACCAAATAAAACACCAGAACAATCTAGTTTCCTAGACTTAGATTGTGTTAAGGACATAAATAAAGTAATACAATTATGGTTAGGAAATATTGCAAAACAGTTAGTTGACAATAAAATATCAATAGTAGAAACACCAGGATATATAGAAAGAACATTAATAGGAACAACAAAGCTATGGTTACATAATCTAACAACAGAAAGTCTAGCTACACTAAGAAATAATAAAAATTCAGAAGGAACAATAACCACATCAAATATAGATATACTATATAAGTATGAATTAGGGATAAGAAGTGAATTCGGGAGCATGACCACAGAAATAGCAGAACAAAACAAAGATAAACATTTAAATAGACAATTAATGAATAAATTATCTATATGTAATATGTGTTACATAGATGAATATACATGTGCATTTAGAGAATACTATTATAAAGGATTATATGACAGCATTCACTACCTATATGCGAATTACCAAAGGAATATTCTTTTATGTTAAATGTTATACAGCCCCAGCAGAAATACTATACACAGGAATTAAACCAGTTATACAAGTTGTGAAAATAGGATTAACTAGAGAAATGATACTACCAGAAGAGATTGATTCCCAACCAGAGATAAAACAAGAGGATATACCCAGTTTTTATGCGAATAAAAGATTAATAGGAATAAATACTATTATCCAGGAGCTAATGCATAACTACACTAATGGCAAAGCCATATGGAAATATTCAGCTAGAAATCAAGTTATGATATGGAGGAAGTCCATCAATGGATTCTTTCATTATTAAGACCAGAAGAACTACCTATGACAAGAGCCTTGAAAAAGGATTTTATTTCAGAAAAACTACTAACAAAATACTGCCAGATGATAGGACCAAAATACACAGATCATCAATGTACAAAATGCAACGGAGGAGATACAGTACATATTCCAGATGTTCAACTAGAATAAAGAAGAAGACCCAGTCAGCAGACAAGCTACCGACAACAAGAAAAGAAGATATTACCGACAAATGATAAAGGATTCAGATATGTAATAAAGTAGATTCCTTTTCTTTCTTTTCTTTTTTGTTTTTTAGTGAATAAGTCAGAAAGTGTACAGTAACTTTACTGTACACCTTTTACTTTTTTGAAAGGGCAAATGTCCCTATCTTAGAATAGTAATTGGCCTTTCGGATTAGCCGACAGCCAATTCTTATGTATATATATATGTGTGTAACTCATTTAAGAGGAGCAAGACTTTGAGAGATCCTCTCTTAGCACACTCTTCTCTTCCCCCCGCTCATGTGCTGAGCCTTTCTTATATAAATAAATAAATATTTTTACAGATATTCTCATGGACGATTCAGATAATCAGGATATACATACATCAGTATCACATACCACGGAAAACATAACAGCTAAGGTACACTCATATCCAACTATGTGTAACTAAATCTGATATTCCTGATAGTCTCTAGATAATTATTAATGTTTATCATATAGTAGTATGATTATACTAAACTGCTTAAGTAAGTTTACTATGGTTAGGTAAGCCGCGAGTAAGTAAACCCAGACTAAGCCATTCTAAGAGTCAAAACCGAAGAAGGCGAAGAAAGCCGTAAAGAGGGTAGTAGACTAATGTTGAGGCATTGTTAGGGTAACTAATTAAGGCTGAAACCCATAGTAGTGACACAACAAGCATGTTAAGAATACTGTATTACTGCATGATAAATATAATAATACAATAGAGATTAGAAGGAATAAGGATTTAAACACACAAACAGGAATTATGGATAATTACCACCTAGGTACAAATAATTGTTATTTAGTAAACGAAGATGAAAATTATAAAATACTACTTTTATACATACTTAAAAGATTAGACACAGATAGTACTATAAAAATTTATGACTTACTAATGACCTATGAAGTTATAGAACTAATGCAAGATAATTGGATAGAAGCTATCATATCATATAGTGATAATGCCTATCTAGAAGATGACTATCTAGATTACCCAGATATTGATTAGATGAACCACGAACAGTTTGAAAACTGGAGACAGACTGTAGATAAAATAAGAGAAACATCAACTCTAATACAATATAACCTGGACCTATTTAATAGAACCCAAGATACAACATACTTACAAAGAATACTAGAAAATACAACCCATATGTTAATATTAATTCCGCTACGTAATAGATATTTTGAAGCAGCATTTAGATAAATGAATACAATAAATGTTAAACAGACTGTTTAGGTTTCTATTAGCTGGTCTTTTACTAGCTGACGTGCTTGGTCGATACTGCCAGATGATAGGACCAAAATACACAGATCATCAATGTACAAAATGTAATGGAGGAGATACAGTACATATTCCAGATGTTCAACTAGAATAAAGAAGAAGACCCAGTCAGCAGACAAGCTACCGACAACAAGAAAAGAAGATATTACCGACAAAAGATAAAGGATTCAGATATGTAATAAAGTAGATTCCTTTTCTTTCTTTTCTTTTTTGTTTTTTAGTGAATAAGTCAGAAAGTGTACAGTAACTTTATTGTACACCTTTTACTTTTTTGAAAGGGCAAATGTCCCTATCTTAAAATAGTAATTGGCCTTTCGGATTAGCCGACAACCAATTCTTATGTATATATATATGTGTGTAACTCATTTAGGAGGAGTAAGACTTTGAGAGATCCTCTCTTAGCACACTCTTCTCTTCCCCCCGCTCATGTGCTGAGCCTTTCTTATATAAATAAATAAATATTTTCACAGATATTCTCATGGACGATTCAGATAATCAGGATATACATACATCAGTATCACATACCACGGAAAACATAACAGCTAAGGTATACTCATATCCAACTATGTGTAACTAAATCTGATATTCCTGATAGTCTCTAGATAATTATTAATGTTTATCATATATTAGTATGATTATACTAAACTGCTTAAGTAACTTTACTATGGTTAGGTAAGCCGCGAGTAAGTAAACCCAGACTAAGCCATCCTAAGAGTCGAAACCGAAGAAGGCGAAGAAAGCCGTAAAGAGGGTAGTAGACTAATGTTGAGGCATTGTTAGGTAACTAATTAAGGCTGAAACCCATAGTAGTGACACAACAAGCATGTTAAGTATACTGTATTACTGCATGATAAATATAATAATACAATAGAGATTAGAAGGAATAATGATTTAAACACACAAACAGGAATTATGGATAATTACCACCTAGGTAAAAATAATTATTATTTAGTAAACTAAGATGAAAATTATAAAATACTACTTTTATACATACTTAAAAGATTAGACACAGATAGTACTATAAAAATTTATGACTTACTAATGACCTATGAAGTTATAGAACTAATGCAAGATAATTGGATAGAAGCTATCATACCATATAGTGATAATGCCTATCTAGAAGATGACTATCTAGATTACCCAGCTATTGATTAGATGAACCACGAACAGTTTGAAAACTGGAGACAGACTGTAGATGAAATAAGAGAAACATCAACTCTAATACAATATAACCTGGATCTATTTAATAGAACCCAAGATACAACATACTTACAAAGAATACTAGAAAATATAACCCATATGTTAATATTAATTCCGCTACGTAATAGATATTTTGAAGCAGCATTTAGATAAATGAATACAATATATCTAAAAGGACCCACACCCCCAAAATTGGTATCAGAGCATAGGAATAAAAAATGTACGTCTAAAACTAAAATATTAGAATACGGAGAAGAATTATCACCTAATAGTGACCGGTATAAACAACGTCTAAAAACAGTACGAAATGATAAAAATATACGCAGAATAAAAAAGAAATTAGTAAAATTATACCCAGAATATAAAGAACTAACAAGTAATAAATCAAATCTTTACAGATTATCCCAGATAATAAATATAATATCAGAAACAGAATATAAATATATACAATACCTTAAAAGAAAAATATGAATAACGATACAGAAACTAGTAATATTATGTGCCACAGAAAAGTATCAAAAAATCAGATAGAATTACTTAAACAACTTATGGATCTAAGAGAAGAATTACATCATAGAAGAGATAGATTGCAAACCAATATATTTGCAGGAGTTAGTTACAAATCTATATTAGCACAAAAACAGACAATATTAGATTTAGAATTAAAAGAACAACATTTAGAGTTAAAGTACAAGTATGATTTAAAATGAATAAGGAAGAATACCCCATAGAAGAAAAAATATTTATAGGACCAGAAGGTATAACAATAACAATAATCCACTCAAATCTAGGACGAAGATATAAAAACTAGGTAACATTTTACACTTAATGCCAGACCAAAATTCGACAAAACTAGAAGATAGTTTAACAGCAATGGTAAGATTAACAAGAGAAAATAAGGAGATAGATAAAAAATTAGAAATAGAAAAAATCCGAGAACAAGCCAAAAAGGAAATAGAACAATTAAAAACTATACAAGTAAAACAGTCAGAAAAATTAGAAAAACCTGAAAATGAAAATCCACTACCAGAATCACCTACCAGCTCATCAAGAATTAGAGAATTAGAAAAAGAATTAGAACTTTTAAAACAAATATATGCGAAAAAATTACAAGAAAAAGAAGAACGTCAAAAGATAAATAAAGAAAAGCAATTAGCAGAAGAAGTAGAAAAAATAAAAGAAAAAATACAGAATGAGGAAAATACCCTTTTCTTAAATGAAGAATTTACCAACGTTAGCATAGATAACATAAATGAGGATACAGACGAAACAATAATAGAAGATCAAGATAGTGAAACATATACAGAGATACTAGACCAAATCAACCAGACACTATACCAGAAATAAATACAACAAATGCTAAACCAAAAGAAGTAAATACAAATATGAAAGACGAGCCTAGTACATCATCAACATCAAACGATAGAAAATATACTAATCCAAGAACTTCAGGCTTTACACCTAACTATACAGTAGGAACAAGGTATTATACAAGATGGACACCAAATAAAACACCAGAACAATCTAGTTTCCTAGACTTAGATTGTGTTAAGGACATAAATAAAGTAATACAATTATGGTTAGGAAAAATTGCAAAACAGTTAGTTGACAATAAAATATCAATAGTAGAAACACCAGGATATATAGAAAGAACATTAATAGGAACAACAAAGCTATGGTTACATAATCTAACAACAGAAAGTCTAGCTACACTAAGAAATAATAAAAATTCAGAAGGAACAATAACCACATCAAATATAGATATACTATATAAGTATGAATTAGGGATAAGAAGTGAATTCGGGAGCATGACCACAGAAATAGCAGAACAAAACAAAGATAAACATTTAAATAGACAATTAATGAATAAATTATCTATATGTAATATGTGTTACATAGATGAATATACATGTGCATTTAGAGAATACTATTATAAAGGATTATATGACAGCAATGAAAGTACAGTAATTAGGAAATTATATTTTACAAAATTACCAGAACCATTCAGTACGAAAATAACTGAAAATTGGGAAACTGCTAGCTTAACAGATACATTAGGATCTAGAATAAAATTCTTACAAGATTGGTTCACAGAACTATGTGATAAATATAAAGAGACACAAAAACTAGCAAAGATATTAGATAAAAATATGACTTGTCGTACAAATAAAACAGCACCTCAATTTGGATGTAAGATACCAAACAAATATAGATATAAGAAAAGACCAAAAATATACAAAACTCATAAATCTAGATATAAATATAAACAACCAAGAAAGAGGTATTATATAAAAAATTATACACAGAAAAAACCATACAGACCTAAAAAGAAAATAGCAGAATGTAAATGCTATAATTGTGGAAAACTAGGACACCTAGCAAAAAATTGTAATATACCCAAAGACCCTAAGAAAAAACAAATAACTGAAATCCACATACAAGAAGATTTATATACAGAATTACCTTTCATAAGTTATGAAATAGAAAGTGATGATAGTATATACAATTTGGAATCAGACAACGAATATAGTTCTGAAGAGGAAAATCTAGAAACAAAATTAGAGAATCTAAATAACTATGACTGAAAACAGTATAAAAATAATTAGTCGAGAAGATCACCAAGATGAAGAATCTACTAGTCAGAAGATAATATTTGATACAAATATACTTGACCAAATCAAAAAACAAGAAACACCATTAAGGATAGACAAAATATTAGAAATACCCACGGTAAAAAATTGGTTTAAAAAAGAAAAAGAAGAATACTACGTTATAAGTCAAAGAGAACACACAATCGATTGTAAATACGCTAAAGTAAAAGCTATGGTACCTATAATAAACAAAAAGAACTAAATAAAGAAATCCAAAAACTAGGAGCAATAGAAATATTAATAAAAACATGTTTTAGAGAAGGCATAGATACACCAATAGAACTTTATTTAGCAGATGACAAATTAATACACCCAATAGAAAAAAGTATAATCAGTGCAGTAAAAGGAAACCTAATATACCAAAAATTTTCATTTATAGTAAGCCCTAACTACTCAGTAGCAATACATGATAAAAACATAGATAAATCATTAGTATTATATTGGAAAATGACAGGAATAGAACTTGCACCAGGAAGTAAAATATTTACAGCAAGATGTAAAAACATATATGTATTAACTACACAACATACTGTGAAAGCAATAAATAAAATAAATAAAATTAAGATAGACAATCCATTTGATAATATAGTAACAGCTATCGATAATAATGATTATAGTTATATAGAATTAGATATCGAAACTGATTTAGAAATAGTACAAGATAGGATAAAAACCTCTTCCAAGAGAATAATGGACACCCGATCAACATCATCTAGAATGAGCACATCTAGGAGAATAGAAAAAATGCCAATGGAAATACAAACATACAAATATTATATAACAGGAATATTAAATCAACGAAAATACTTAATACTAATAGACACTGGAGAACAAGAAAATTATATTACAAGAGAACTAGTATTAGAAAGTGAAATAAAACAACAAGGACAACTATATTTAGACCTACCCAGTGAATTACGGCAAACACAAGAAATAACAAATCAAGAATTAATTATAGGAGGTATACCAATCCAAATACAATTTATCATAACACAAGAACAAACAAACGAAAATATTGTTTTAGGACTAACTTGGTTAGAACAAGTTAAACCCTATAATCTAGAGGATAAACAACTAGTAATTTACTATAATAACAAAAAAGTTATTATAAGCAGAACCTAAAATAATGTAATGACAAAAGTATATATACTCGCTAAAGTAGTAGTAGAAGGATATAATAGCAGATATTATACACCCATGATAGACACAGGAGCAGAAGCTAACCTATGTAGATACAATTGCTTCCCAGAAAGTAAATGGGAAAAAATAAAATATCCCATAATTATAACAGGATTTAATGATGAAGGAAGTATGATTACAAAAATAGCTAAGAATGTTAAAATACAAATTTGGAACAAAATACTAAAAATAAAATTAATGTATAATTATGAATTTAAAACAAGAGATATGCTGTTAGGAATGCCTTTCTTAGATAACTTATACCCACATATTTTAACTAAAACAACTTATACCCACATATTTTAACTAAAACACATTGGTGGTTTATAACACCGTGTAAAACAAAATTAGGAGCTAAAAGAGTATACAATAAAACCAGAAAAACAACCCCATGGATAAAAGGAAGTGAAAAGATAACACAAATATTAGAAAATATACGTACAACAGATACATCAGTAGAAATTATAAGATTTTCTATTAACATATTAAAACCCATACAAGATAAGTTGGAAACACTATATAATGATAACCCCCTCCAAGGATGGCATAAGCACAAAACCTTGGTAACAATTGAACTAATAAACCCAGATAGTATAATTACACAAAAACCTTTAAAATACAACTTTGCAGACCTTACGGAATTTAAAAAACATATTAACGAACTTTTAGAAAATACCTACATACAACCAACTAATAGTAAACACACTAGTCCAGCTTTTATTGTCAATAAACATAGTGAACAAAAAAGATGAAAAAGTAGGATGGTTATAGATTACAGAAATTTAAATGCAAAAACTAAGACCTATAATTACCCAATCCCTAATAAAATATTAAAAATACGACAGATACAAGGATTCAACTATTTCAGTAAATTTGATTGTAAATCAGGCTTTTACTGATTGTAAATCAGGCTTTTACCACCTTAAGTTAGACGATGAATCTAAAAAACTAACCGCATTCACAGTACCACAAGGATTTTATGAATGGAACGTTTTACCATTTGGATATAAAAATGCACCAGGTAGATACCAACATTTTATGGATAAATATTTTAACCAACTAGAAAATTGCATTATATATATAGATGATATATTGTTATATTCCAGAACAAAAGATGAACATATTCAACTATTACACAAATTTGCAAATATTGTTGAAACAGCAGGAATTAGTTTAAGTAAACAAAAAATAGAAATAATGAAAAATCAAATAGAATTTTTAGGAATACAAATAGATAGAGATGGAATCAAAATGCAGACACATATAGTACAAAAAATACTTACTTCAGAAGCATTATTAGATACAAAAAAGAAGTTACAATCCTTTTTAGGATTAGTTAATCAAGTACGTGATTACATACCAAAATTAGCAACACATTTAAAACCTTTACAGAAAAAGTTAAAAAAGGATGTAGAATACCATTTCGATGAACAGGATGAAACCCACATACAACATATTAAAACTTTATGTAAAAACTTACCAAAACTATATTTCCCAGATGAAAAGAAAGAATTCATATACATAGTAGAAACAGATGCAAGTGAACATAGATATGGCGGAGTATTAAAATATAAATATGCTAATGAGACAACAGAGCATCACTGCAGGTACTATTCAGGATCATATACAGAACCACAGGTAAAATGGGAGATAAATCGAAAAGAACTATTTGCTTTATATAAATGTTTATTAGCTTTCAAACCATATATTGTTTATAATAAATATATTGTGAGAACAGATAACCCCCAAGTAAAATGGTGGCTAACAAGAAAAATACAGGACTCAGTTACAACAAAGAAAATACGAAGACTTGTACTAAACATACAAAACTTCACATTTACTATTGAAGTAATTAGGACTGACAAAAATATTGTTGCAGATCACCTATCAAGACAAAGCTACACAGACAGAGCCAGATAATATAATGGAAGATATGCTAAAAGCCATTACTACACTTTGTCAAAAAGTGGATAGTATGGACATAGAAATACAAAAGCTAAAGGTTAATGAAGTTATACTGAAACCTAAAGCTACTGTAAGTCAGCCGCATGACTCTAAAAATGCTGAGCTACGTCGATCGAAAGACGGTAAAAATCCAGAACTAGAAGGAGACGTTGAGATATTCCAAAAAACTCATAATAATTTAGTTAATGCAGTTGCAGGAACAAGCAGTGCAGGACCAAGCAAGTCAGCTAGTAAAAGACCAGCTAATAGCAACCTAAACAGTCTGTTTAACAGACCATTTATCCAAAAAATACCACAAACAAATATACCAACCCCACAAACCGCAACATACGCAACCAGTTTAAACCAAGACAAACAAATATATGACCATATTTCCAGTTCATATATCAGAAATTTGCACCAAATACAGACATACCTAAATCTCAAACCAAGATCCACAACCACTACAAACCTAGAAACCGATTATATTACCCAGAAATTACAAGGATATAACAAGCTAATTGCACAACCAGGCACAAATGCCAATATAGTCAAAACATGTTATGATTTTGGACTGTTAAACACAGTCTACACATCTACAAGAAATGAATTACAAAAGATACCCGAATTATATTCAGCATTCACTACCTATATGCGAATTACCAAAGGAACATTCTTTTATGTTAAATGTTATACAGCCCCAACAGAAATACTATACACAGGAATTAAACCAGTTATACAAGTTGTGAAAATAGGATTAACTAGAGAAATGATACTACCAGAAGAGATTGATTCCCAACCAGAGATAAAACAAGAGGATATACCCAGTTTCTATGCGAGTAAAAAATTAATAGGAATAAATACTATTATCCAGGAGCTAATGCATAACTACACTAATGGCAAAGCCATATGGAAATATTCAGCTAGAAATCAAGTTATGATATATTCCAATTCAAGGGAACTACGAGCAGCAGCTATGGAGGAAGTCCATCAATGGATTCTTTCATTATTAAGACCAGAAGAACTACCTATGACAAGAGCCTTGAAAAAGGATTTTATTTCAGAAAAACTACTAACAAGATACTGCCAGATGATAGGACCAAAATACACAGATCATCAGTGTACAAAATGTAACGGAGGAGATACAGTACATATTCCAGATGTTCAACTAGAATAAAGAAGAAGACCCAGTCAGCAGACAAGCTACCAACAACAAGAAAAGAAGATATTACCGACAAAAGATAAAGGATTCAGATATGTAATAAAGTAGATTCCTTTTCTTTCTTTTCTTTTTTGTTTTTTAGTGAATAAGTCAGAAAGTGTACAGTAACTTTACTGTACACCTTTTACTTTTTTGAAAGGGCAAATGTCCCTATCTTAGAATAGTAATTGGCCTTTCGGATGAGCCGACAGCCAATTCTTATGTATATATATATGTGTCTAACTCATTTAAGAGGAGCAAGACTTTGAGAGATCCTCTCTTAGCACACTCTTCTCTTCCCCCAGCTCATGTGCTGAGCCTTTCTTATATAAATAAATAAATATTTTCACAGATATTCTCATGGACGATTCAGATAATCAGGATATACATACATCAGTATCACATACCACGGAAAACATAACAGCTAAGGTACACTCATATCCAACTATGTGTAACTAAATCTAATATTCCTGATAGTCTCTAGATAATTATTAATGTTTATCATATATTAGTATGATTATACTAAACTGCTTAAGTAAGTTTACTATGGTTAGGTAAGCCGCGAGTAAGTAAACCCAGACTAAGCCATCCTAAGAGTCAAAACCGAAGAAGGCGAAAAAAGCCGTAAAGAGGGTAGTAGACTAATGTTGAGGCATTGTTAGGGTAACTGATTAAGGCTGAAACCCATAGTAGTGACACAACAAGCATGTTAAGTATACTGTATTACTGCATGATAAATATAATAATACAATAGAGATTAGAAGGAATAATGATTTAAACACACAAACAGGAATTATGGATAATTACCACCTAGGTACAAATAATTATTATTTAGTAAACGAAGATGAAAATTATAAAATACTACTTTTATACATACTTAAAAGATTAGACACAGATAGTACTAGAAAAATTTATGACTTACTAATGACCTATGAAGTTATAGAACTAATGCAAGATAATTGGATAGAAGCTATCATATCATATAGTGATAATGCCTATCTAGAAGATGACTATCTAGATTACCTAGATATTGATTAGATGAACCACGAACAGTTTGAAAATTGGAGACAGACTGTAGATGAAATAAGAGAAACATCAACTCTAATACAATATAACCTGGACCTATTTAACAGAACCCAAGATACAACATACTTACAAAGAATACTAGAAAATATAGCCCATATGTTAATATTAATTCCGCTACGTAATAGATATTTTGAAGCAGCATTTAGATAAATGAATACAATAAATCTAAAAGGACCAACACCCTGAAATGCTTTTTATTCATTTTCTTGAGTTAAGCCTATGTTAAACCTTATCTCTGTTTTATTGTGTGCTAAATGAATTCGTCGATGAAGTCTGAGTAAGCTGCGCTATTAGGAGTGGATTATGAGAAAGTTTTCGGGTAGTCGGATAGGTTGGGAACTGATTGGATAGATTGCTTGAGTTGAAAATTGTCACACACCCGAGTTAACCAGTCCATTAGCATCGAATTATAGCTAGAACTCCAACTAAACATTTAGTTGCTAAACTCAGTAGGATCATGGAAGTAGACTGGATATCTGACTGGTCTGAATGTTTAAATGGCATTTTTGGAAGTATTACCAAGAGTACCAGTACATTGTGTCAGTTTTCATGAACCCTAATTATAATACATCTCAAGGACTAGTACGAAATTCAATTCAAACGGTAATTACTACCTCCTTCTATACCCTAAACATGTATTTCATAGCAATATTAAAGTGTAGGGTAGAGAAATTACCTAATTGAGATTAGTCCCTAATTTCTTGTGATGCCAATTAAGGAAGAAAACATATAGTACTTCTCATTTTCAGTAGCAAGAGAAATAATCCATGTCAAAGTTTCTTAACAATAGTTAGAAGAGAGTAGAGGTGAGGGAGAATTGTGAAAGAGGAGAATTGAGGGTCGAGGAGTAGTGTTGTGTGTTCCAGGGAGAATAAGAGCAAGAGCTCTTGATTTTGTTTTGTTAAGTTTCTACCCCTGAACCACCTTCTCCCCTCATTCTTACCCTTTTCCCCCACTTAATTTAAAAAGAATAAATAATAAATGGGCCCCGCTAGTTCACTCTACTTATTATAAAAGCTCCATATATTATATACAAGTACTATAATTCTACTTAAAATTATACGCCACAAAACTTTTTATAGATTAAAAGTTACTCTCGTTTAAAGTGATAAAATAAATTCGAAATCTTTTTCTGAGGTGTCACAATCTCCCCCACTTAGGATCATTCATCCTCGAATGATGCTTGTTAATCATTCAAGACACCCATGAGATCACCTATTATATCACCATTTCACTTTTTCCATTACAAGGCCTTAAAATTTGGCTAACTTTTGAAATTTTTAAAAATTTCGGTCGAGTTTCCTCTGTAAATAGGCCTATAGAAAACCTGTCAGCTAACCCAAATACATACAAATACGCTTCATAGAGCATCACGACAAATAAAATACTCAACAGATAATACACGAGGCTCCATTTGGCCTTATAGTCAAATGATAGCTATAACCAATATTGTAACTTACCTTATACCATACTTCTTGAAGCTGCATCTATGTCTATGTCTAGAATCATAGGTACACTTTATGTACCCTAATCGAATAGATCACCCTACTTCCCTTTTACTGGAGATAAAATTAACTCTTACCTCCATACTTAGTAGGTATACATACAACATCTAAACAAAAATTAGATCATACAGAAATTATAATATGCAGGCAAATAAGAACGAATGACATATAATTTAATCATGTAAATATATGAGCCATATAAAAAAGTTTTAGCCCATGAACATGTAAATCTGATAGGCGTATAACTTGTAGCTACAGAAGAATATAACATATAATCTATATGCGGGTAAGATACAAAAACCCATGGCAGATGAAATAAAAACTAAAATAATAGCATGTAAACAGATGAATAATAAGACAATCAGCATGAAAATAGATGAGTTATGGCACAAAATCTATCATATAAGCATATAAGCAGGTAGGTTATAGAATTTCTAAATACATGAGATTTTTAACCAAAGAGGTAAATACCATATAAGCAATTTAATTGCGACATACAAGCACATAGATATAAAGACATCTAAAATATGTTTTCTAAAATTGTAGAAGTATGTAGCATGTAGGAGAAAATTTAACTACACACATGAGTGTCTAATTTGCATTAGCGCTAATATCAAGCATATTGATGAATATCATATAGAGATGGAGGAGGCTAAGAGAAGAAATACCACAAATTTTTTGCAAAAAGAATAAAGCAATGAAACCAATAGAAACAAACACAGATTTTGATCAACACAAAATTTACTTTAGAGCAAGATCATCCTTTAAAGGTATGTATCAAATATATCCATGTCCTTGTTTTAGCTCTTAGCTTTTAAAATGTTGGTGTTCTAACGAGTTTGACAACTGAACAAATAATTCTTTTTTTTTTATCAATTTGCTAATGGATCAATACTGAAGTTCTCACTTGTGAGCCTAAGACGATGAAAGAGTCAGTAGATGCAACTTGTTAGCTACATTATAACGGTTTCCAAAATGAAGGACCAGGTCATACACCATTTTTAGCTTTCACTCATTAAATCTGGCTCTATAATACTTATTATGAACACTTATCATGTACATTATCTACAAATCATCTAAATAGAAATTTGCTCGAATCAAATAAACCTTATAAGTGAGTAACCATATATTATATGAGTAAGTAAACTTTAAGCATCTCTAAATAGGTGAGCCATGAGACATTGACATATACTACTTAAGCAACTAAATCTGAAATAGGGTGACATATACACAAATAATTCATAAAGTCTATAATCTATAGATATTTTTAAAATTGCGTATATAACATGTAAACAAATGGACTATAATGTGACATTTACTAGATAATCAAATATACAAGTAAATTATAGAATAACTTAATTCCTAAATTTTAAAAATTATGAAAACATATAGCATGTAAATAACTTGGTCATGACATACGGGCACATGAACGATAACCCTAAACAGATATCCTTAAAATCTATAAACAATTAATCATATGTCATATGAGCAATTTAATTTTGACATTCTAATCATATAAACTTTCGAAACGTACAACATTTAAACAAATATACTATAGGCGTGTAATGAAAAAATGGGTGACCTATGATGTCTATAACATGTAAGTACTAACCCATGACATATGACTTGTGTGTTTGATACTTACATATGAACCTTAAATGTATTGTGAGCCAAGATCTAGGTTAACTTTAGTTGGTATTTTGAACAATCTCTTGTATTACTGATGCTATAGAACTGAGCTAACAATATATGTATTCTGAAATTTGATACGTACTTAAAAGTGTTACATGGTTGTTGATTATTTTGTTTGAAAGGGACCTTGTGCTTGCAGAAAAGCTACATAACTAGTAGCTATGAATTCTAATATGCAGGATTTTTGTTGTTTCTGTTGTTTTGTACTAAGTTTCTTTGCCATTTGGATTATTGTTGAGATTAACCTGTGAATGCTGAATTTGGCTCCTCAAGTAGCAGAGATGATGAAATTATACTTAAAGAAAAACTTTCACCCAAGTCAGAATTTGACCACTAACAAAACCGAGAAAACCTTGAACTCAAGTGGCAGAACAAAGAAGAGTTAATGGACTCAAGCAGCAGATTTTCCACTTGAATGCGGATGTTTGAGAAGAGGACATACATTACTGCTCAGTGAAATATTAAGGACAAGAATATTGCTCAGAATCATCAGAAGAAGGTGGAGTATTTTAAGTAAGAGTGGGTGAGCAAAGTGCATGAATGTGGCTCAACTTGCTACTGAAACAAAGCATAAGAATGACATCCTGAAGTAGAATGAAATACAGTAGAGGCACTTACCTATTGAACTGAAAATGATAGGTGCAAGCTGTGAAAGAAAGTGGTTCACTTAGAGAAACACTTGTCCACTCCATTAGAAAAGGAAAGAGCTTGAGGCTCTTCTGTTAAAAGAAAAAATTATCCTAAAATCTTAGGCCAAAGCTTCAATAACAGAAGTGCACATTCAGGGAAGAAAACAGAAACATCACTTGGGACTATTCTTTCTCATTTCCAATTAAATATTTGGCCAAAATGACTAATTATACATTGCTCTAATTACCTGTGTCATGCTATCATAATTTAATATCACTTGCAGGTACTTTTTGACATTGAATGGCCTTTAGTTCATTCGAAATAGTCCAAAGAGCAAAAATACAACAGTGCAATCTCCAAAGAGCAAAAACACAACAGTGCAATCATTCATTCACACCATATTTCCAGGGAGTACCTCCTAACTTGAACTTCATATTATTAAGTTTCATTGAGGGAAATGCCATTTCTTAAGTTGAGGGTGGCATGTTGTGACACTTTATCTCATGATTATGCTTTATTTACGCCCTTGTCGGGCTTGATTATTTTTATATGGATATTATGTGCCCTTGTCGGGCTAGTTAGTATGTGTGGATGCTGGAGAAATTGTTCCCATTATCGAGCTTGTTTTATGAGTAATGTGATTGTGGATTAGTCTTTTTTTTTTTTCATTTCTAACTTCTTTTATTTTTGTAGTAGTTTTGAGTAACTTTTCCCGATGATAGATTGAGTGATGAGTTATTTTAAGGGAAATAGTCGATTCATTGGGTGTTGTTATCCTTTGGGGAAGTCTGAGTACCCTAGGTGGTTTGGGATTGAGTATGCGAGCCTAATGTGAGCTATGGTGAAGTCTGAGTAACCATCGTGAATTTTTTTATGCCTTGTGGTAAATTTGTGGCTTGCTTGGTACCAACACATTTAAAACTTGACATGTGAGTTTTGGATCTTTGAAAGAAGAAAAATAATTGAAGTAAATATTCTTGTTATGACTTTTAGACTCAATTTTTGGCCCTTTTGTTCACTAATAGTCTCTTTAGGCTAGAAGTAACTTTTTGAGTTCATTTGTTTCAATTGGGTGTTGGAGATATTTTCCTCTTGAGTTTTTATGTACCATGAGTAGTGAGCTTGTTTTGTTTGTTATTTTGCATGTCTTGTGGTCTAGAACTTGCCCAAAATGTTTTCAAGGAAAAATTCTAGACTGCACATGGCTTGAAAAATGATATTAGATCTTCCTTGGACTGTTTTGTGCCTTAAAAGTCCTACCCTTGGATATTTTCCCTAGTTAACCCCTTTGAGCCTTTAACCTTTTCTTTGGCAACCAATGTTACAAACTTTACTGTTTTATTCTTAAATTGATTCATCTTTTGATACCCTAGCTCCCCAAGTACTTTGCAAGTAATATATGGGCTAAAAAGCCTAAGTTGGGATGAATTGTTTAGAAAGTGTAAACATAGGCTAAAAGCCTAAGTTTGAGGGTGATGGTTTAAAAAGTAGTGATATCGTAGCCATTTTAAAGGAGAAAAAAATGAAATCTTCCTTGATGTTTTGAAAGAGAAGATCTAAAAGAAAGAAAATAAAGGATAAATAAAGTTTGTGAATAAAAGGAAGACTAGGCGTTAAATTGAAAAAGGAGAATAAGGATGGAAAGTTGTGAAGGAAGTGTGCTTATTGTTGAAAGTGCCTAGGGAGGTTTTTAGTCACTATTTCCTAATTATGTCGCTACCTCAACCAAAAGACTACACTACAACCCTTAAGTTCTAGTTGATTTTGAGCCAAGTGTGTCTACATTAGTGGCGAAGTACATGAAGGGCAAGCCTATGGTACTACTTGAATGCATTTGAACTTCTTTGTGTGAGAGAGGGTCAATTCTTTCCATTTGATATCATAAGTGTGTTTTGTATTGCATTGTTGAAGTGTGGGATACTCTCTTGTTTGTGAGGGCACATGATTATTTGAGTTGTGAATTTATTCCATTTTACAATTGAGAGGATTGAATAAAAGAAAGTTATTTTGTGACAAAGAGGCAAATTTTCAAGCTTTAGTGTTATGACTTGAGTGTTACTTTGATTTGTTTGGTATTATTTGTGCACTTGAAAAGAAAATGAAATTTTTGAGAGGAGTTGGTGATTCATATGTCTCTGATTAATTATTAGTACCAATCAAAGTCATGTGGGTGCTTAAATTGGATTTTCTTTGACTTGATATTATCTTGGTGCACTTTTGAATTTTATCCCTTGAAGTGAATTGGTTGATTTGAATTGCTTGAGGACAAGCAATAGTTTAAGTTTGGGGGTGTTGATAAGTTGGTATTTCACCAACTTATCTTATCTTTAAGCTTAGATTTTTGTAATGTTTATTTTTAAAAAAGTGCATTTACTATGGTTTGCTTCTATTTTATAGGCTTTATATGGTTTAGAAGAGTATTGAAGAAACCAAGTGAAAAACAAGTCAAAATTGAAGAAAATGGAAGTGGCTAGAAGCTCAAAAATGGCTAAAAGGGAAAATCTGAAAAGCTGAAAGTTGGGGGCTGTTTGGTCATATTTTTAATTGAGAAATTTTTGGAACTATAAAAAGAAGACTTGGGAAAATTTCTCTCATCTTTGGCATATTTCTCAACCTTGGAGGCTAGGGTTCTTGACCCAGCACTACTGGAGTGAAGATTTGGAAGCTTTGTAGTGAATATTTCTTAATCCTTTCTTCATTTCATTGCTTTATATTAAATATTTGGGTGTAGTTAAATTCATTCTTGAATGTTGTTGTTGGACATAATGCAATGTTTATGTTTTGGATTTGGACTTTAATTTTATCTCATGCTTTTGTATTGATTAAATACTCTTGAGTTATAAATGGGTTTTGCTTGTTTAAATTAATCTCATACTTATCAATTTCTAGTGTAGTTGAGCTTGAAATAGGAAATTAAAGTGGGGATTGACCATCAACTTCGATTAATGCTTGAAAGAGCTAATTGAGGTTGGAAAAGGTTAATTTAGCGCGATTTGGGTTGAATGCTAATGGGTTTTGTTGCTAGTCATAGTCAAATTCTAGTGTATCCATAGATTGGAATTTTTTTTTTGGCACTTGGCTAATATTCAATGGAATTTAACTAAGAAATATTCATCATTCGATTGAAAGACGTGATGGATACTTGAGGTTCCAAGGCTAGCTTGCTAACCTGTCATTAATGATGAGTATTTGATTTAAATACTTTGAATCGTGGATAGAATTGATTTCCCATATCATTTTCCTTATTTTCCATTGTTGTGAAAGTCATTGATCAACTTTATCACATTTTAATTGGTTCTATCTATGTTATATTTTTAATTATAAAACCCCCCAAAATATTTGTATCTTTTGTTTGAATTTTAGTGAGTTACTTTTATTTCGTACTTTCTCAATCAGTAGCCATATTCTTCCTCGAGGATTCGACCCCTACTATATGTTGGGTAAATATATTGCTAACAACCGGGTACACTCATTTCTTAGAGTGTATTTAAGCATTATCATCAACCTATTGATTTGCAAGTCATCTCCATAATTGATGTGATTGAGAGCGAGGAGATTGAAGAATATGATGAAATAGTGGCATCTTTGAAAGGTCTTGGGTTCTATACTAGAAGTCCTTGCAAGTTGTACCTTGACTTGAAAAATAGGAAAACTCCCCCCGCAAAGCCTTTAATTGATAATCCACCACAACTTGAACTCAAACCATTACATACTCATCTTCGTTATGTATTTTTGGGGGAAGGTGAAACCTTTTCCATTATTGTTGGGGGAGACTTGTCATCTTGGTAAGTTGAGGCATTGAAGTCGGTGATAAGACGATATATTAGGGCTCTTGGATGGACCATAGCCGATATTTTTAGGATTCCTCCCAGTAAATGGACTCAAAAAATCAAGCTTGAGCTTGAATTTGTAGCAAGCGTAGAACACCAACGGAGGTTAAACCCTCCCATGCTAGAGCTTATAAAGAAAGAAATCATCAAGTGGTTTGACGCCTGTGTTGTCTATCCTATCTTGGATAGTACTTGGGTATGTCCAGTCCAATATGTCCCCAAGAAAGGTGGTATCACGGTGGTCCCAAATGCTAACAATGATCTCAGACCCATATGTCTGGTCACGGGTTGGAGAGTGTGTATTGATTATCGGAAGTTGAATTCATGGATGGAGAAGGAACACTTACCCATGCCCTTTATGGACCAAATGCTTTAAAGACTAGCGGGAAGGGGTTGGTATTTCTTTTACTATGGATGCTCGGGCTACAATCAAATTTCAATAGCCCCCCAAAATCAAGAAAAGAATGCATTGGCGTGTCCCTATGGAACATTACCTTCAAGCGCATGCCCTTCGGGCTATGCAATGCACCCACAACTTTTCAACGATATATGCTTTCTATCTGTTCGGACATGGTGGAGGACTCAATGGAAGTATTTATGGATGATTTCTCGATTGTCTGTGATACATTCGAGGGTTGCCTTGAACATTTAGAGAAAATGCTTGAGAGGTGTGGCAACCAATCTCATTTTGAATTAGGAGAAATGCCATTTTATGGTGTAGGAAGGTATAGTTCTCGAACATAAGATCTCGGGCCAAGGGATCCAAGTTGATTAAGCAAATGTAGAGGTTATTTCCAATTTACCTCCTTCTATATCTATCAAGTGTGTAAGACGTATCCTTGGCTATGTGGGTTTTTATAGGATGTTGATTAAAGACATTTCAAAAATTTCTCACCCTATGTGCAAGCTTCTCGAGAAGGAAGCAAAATTTGAGTTTGACGGTGAGTGTGTGAGAGCTTTCAATTGCCTCAAGGAGAAACTTGTCTTGGCCCCAATTATTTTATCCTCTAATTGGTCACGACCCTTTGAACTTTTGTGTGATGCAAGTGGGTTTGCATTAGGTGCGGTGCTTGGTCAAATAAGGGAGAAACTTTTTCATCTTATCCTACTATGCAAGTAAATTATTGAATGATGCACAAAGAAACTACACGGCTATGTAGCAATTATTGCTAGCGGTAGTTTATGGGTTTGAAAAGTTTCATGCGTACTTGTTAGGTATGAATGTTGTTGTACACACCGATCATGCTGCCTTGCGGTATTTGATGGCGAAGAAAAAAGCCAAGCCAAGGTTGACAAGGTGGATTTTGCTATTGGAAGAATTTGAATTTAAAGTCAAAGACCGAAAGGGATGTGAGAACCAAGTGCCAGACCACTTGTATCGTTTTGAATCTAATGATGTGAGAATGAAGGAATTGGAGATCAATTATGAGTTTCCGAATGAGCTTGTCATGGATTTTTTTGGGGAAGTAGTGCCCTTGTAAGCGAATTTTGCAAACTATATAGTGTGTGGTGCACTCCCCGATGACTTGAATTATGGTCAAAAGAAAAAGTTCCTCCATGATGTGAAAACATATTATTGGGATGAACCCTATCTCTTTAGGGTGTGTATGGATGGAGTGGTTCGGCATTGTGTTATGGAGGGGAAGATGAAACCTATTCTTGAGGCATGTCATTTTTCACCGGTTGGTGTCCGTCATGGTGGTGTGCGTACAGCTGCAAAGGTTCTCCAAAGTAGATTTTATTAGCCGACCGTGTATCATGATGTACATGAATTGGTACGAGCGTGTGAGCAATGCCAAAGGCAAGGGGTGATCTCAAGGCAATACTAGATGCCCTTGCAACCAAGTGTAGATGTGGAATTGTTTGATGTATGGGGGTTGGACTTTATGGGACCCTTTGTGAGTTTGTATGGTAACCATTACATCTTGGTGGCGATTGATTATGTTTATAAGTGGGTCAAAGCCATTGCATTGTTGAACGATGAAGCTAAGAGTGCTACTCAATTCTTAAAGAGATCCATCTTTACCCGGTTCGGGACATCTCGTGCTATTGTAAGTGATGGAGGTTCTCATTTTTGCAACCAATCATTTGGATTCTTGCTTTCTAGATATGGAGTCAAGCATAAAATGGCTTCTCCATACAACCCTCAAGCCAATGGATTGGCGAAACTGTCAAATCAAGAGATAAAGGAGATTCTAGCAAAAGTGGTGAATGCAAGTAGAACGGATTGGTCACAAAAACTTAATGATGATTTATGGGCTATAGGACCACATTTAAAACTCTCATTGACATGTCTCCGTATCAATTAGTGTTTGAAAAAGCTTGCCATCTTTCTTTTGAGTTGGAACACAAAGCAATGTGGGCCTTGCGAAGATTGAATATGAATTGGGTGGATGCCTCCAAGTCAAGAGTAGACCAACTTCAAGAGATTGATGAATTCTGCATAAGAGATTATGAAAGTTCTAGTCCCAACAAGGAGTGTATGAAGAGGTGGCATGATACCAATATTCTAAAGAGAGAGTTCAAGGTAGGTGATGATGTCTTATTGTTTAAGTCGAGATATAAGTTGTTTTCAAGTAAACTTAAAATTAGGTGGTTGGGTCCCTTCAAAGTTGTGCAATGTTTTCCTAGTGGAGCAGTTGAATTGGAGAATGACACGGGATCCCGATTTACCGTGAATGGGCAATGAGTTAAATGTCACGCCTCGAATTCCAACGGGGCGGAATGACACCCGTAGCCGGTAAGGCCCGAGAGAACCAATCTTCTTTCATGAACATTCGTATACATGTCACTCAATAAACATAACTATCAAATATAGATACAAGAGGCTAATGGCGGAAGTCATGGAAAACATATGATATATACATATATGAAACTTGGCCGTTAGGGCCACTATGTTAAAAGCATACATTCCTTACATCCCTTCGTTTGTCCCACAACATCTACAAAGCCTCTACAGATACATAGACCTAACCAACCTACAGTCGGGACACGTCCCCGCTTTATACAATACCAAAACAAATGTACATAATGACTCTGAAAGCCCCGAACCGACTGGAGCTCACCAATGATCCGCAAATGACCCACAACCTACTGTGGAGGTCTACTAGCACCTGTGCCTGCAGCAAGTAAGGTAAGTCCCCCAAGGGATGTCAGTACGAAGAATGTTTTGAGTATGTAAGGCTACATGAAACTGCATGATATATAAATACTTCAATGGAATCAAATATAATAGAATAGTTAATGTGGATAAATCATCGTTCTGTATGTGTGGAAACATGTACATTACATTCGTTACTTTCTTTGCCTTTACGTTCATTCATCTTTATCATTCTACCTATGCTAGTCTGTTCTGTTGCCCTTGGTATGAGATTTATCGTTCTAACCTTGCTAGGCTTTTCTGTCGCCCCTGGGATGAGATTTATCGTTCTACCCTTGCTAGGCTTTTCTGTTTCCCCTGGGATGAGATTTATCGTTCTACCCATGCTAGGATTTTCTGTTGCCCCTGGGATGAGATTTATCGTTCTACCCATGCTAGGCTTTTCTGTCGCCCTTGGGATGAGATTAACCCATGCTAGGTATTTTAACCCCTGGGATGTTACTCAAGAATATACAAACAATTATACATTACTTCTTTCTTCCATTATAAGAGTGATACATTGGTGATTATACATTATTGGAACTTTGAAACATTAGTCAATGAACATGAGACATGTGAATCACAATTGGTTCTGTGAGTAATACTATATGACAATACCTTTGGACATTTTGGAATGGAACAAGTACCATGTCAATGTGAACAATATGTGCTGCAGAAGGATACGGAAAGAGTAACCTTACATACCTTATCTTCCCAATATGAATACACAGTCCTACATGTGAATACAATAATCCAGCTCCTTCCTGACGTGTTACTCTACAACACAAGTACATAACGGAGCTCACGTTAACAACTAATTACCATACAAGTGTATCAGACGACAATGAGTTACATGATTGCCCTATAACGTCATTTCACCCTTTACAATACCATTCATGGCATTGTCATACCAACAATACCACAACATTCCACACATTGACCAAGACATCATAACCTAATAGCATTTCACACCAAGTTATATCCTTTACGCTTCCTCATTAACACTACTTCACAAGTATTCCATCAAGTCACCTCAATTCGTTCCATAACAACAATCCCACAAGTTATACACATAGAAAAAGCAAGTTAAGGACATAAACACACCATACATGTTGATATTTCATCCACACCATTCACTTCCATTAAAACCTCAAGTCTCCTTTCAAGTTAAAGTCACATAGATTACACATCTTTTAGCAAAAACCAAAAGTGCACTACTCAACACTTTTATACATAACCATCATGATCTACATAATCTCTCATGCATATAATATATTAAATCATAAGAATAAACACGTACCCAAGCTTGTAAAGTGATGATCTTGTCCCAAAAGATGGTGGCCTTAGGGTTTGAGAGTAGAGAGAAAATATCTTTTTTGGGAAAAGTCTAGAATGGCATGTGTGGTTTGTGGAGTAAAAATCTGATTTTTCAACTTTTTATAGCCCCTCATGGCCATCCTTAGCCACACTTGGGTCAATAATTGAAGTGTTTTACTTGGTCAATGGTAGAATGGATCTTTTCTCCATTTGGGCCATGTCTTTCTTGTAAATTTTGGGCCTCAATTGAACCCAATGGCACAAGACTAATTTAGCCCAACAAATTTAATACATGATCCACCACTATCTCATGCTTAAAGAATTCCATAATTGTGAAGACAATATTCAACTCACGAGATTCATGTTCGTAGCCTCATCCCCAAGAATAAGCGATTCTAGCCACTCATGGCTTAATTTCTCATAAATTGATAAAAATTATTAAAAAAGAAATGAAAATAGAAAGGAAGAAGAATTAACCCTCATTTGGATGCCAAAATCGTCCAAGAGTAGTCCCACCAAGATGGAATAATGATACCATAACCCAAGAGCCCTATTTAGAGACTAGTGGTCGGAGAAGAAATTTGGCAAAAAGCAGCCTGACAGGCTACCTGGTGCACCCCTATGCTGCCCATGCCAAAAATATTTCTGTCAAAAGCGGCCCGGTACGCCCCTGGGCGCTCCTGACACTAAAATTTCAATTTTCTTCCTTTCTTCGACTTTTCATTGCATACATTAGCACAATATCAATAGTCCATCAAAACTAATACAAAATACGCACATATTGCTCTCAAAACTAAGGTAAACATGGTTCAAAGTTGGCATTACGGCATATAAATACACCCTAGATCATCAATCTAGTAGGGTCGGAAATGTATGGGGTATTACATTAAACATCACCATAGTTTGGTCCCAAAGGTGGATTTCTTGGAGGTGATTTTCCTCGATGATGTATGAGGAATAAAGAACAACGTCGTGCCACAATGATAACTAAGGCGCTTCTTAGGAAGCAACCCATGTTTACTTTTTTTATTTTAAATAACGTTTGTTGAGTTGTGTAGGTGAATGATGGAGTTGAAAAGTGGGAAATAAGACATGGCCCAAGTCAAATAAGAAAAGTTAGGAGATTATGTGTAAAGCTTTAGGGAAGAGTCTTTGGTGATGCGCAGAGCAAATCGACGCATCGCTAAAGCCCCTTGCCAATAGAAGTCTCCCAACCTCAAACATGATGTTAATATCGGTGATGACACATGTAAATCGACGCATCGCCGATGTCTTAAGCGATAGATAGACCATCACCAACCTGCTCTGCCAAAATATGATTGAAAGTCATATGAACTGTATGTTTTTGTGAGGGGCTCCAAATTGATGCATCACCGATGTGTTCTGTGATGGGAAATGAATCGCCAAAATGGTCGGGTTTAAGCTTTGACGATTTGACTTCTTGACCCTTGACCTTTCAATTTCTCTTGACTTTTGGTTTTAGTTAAATTCTATTAGTCTCCCACTTCCCTCTTTCTATTCACTCTCTCTACTTTACAAACTTTTACACTTGCACAATCACACAAAATCTTTCTCCGAGTTTGTTGAACTACCACAACACGCGCACCTGGCTAGTGAATTCTTTGTCTTGCTCTTCGAATTCACCACAACCTTTGAAGGTTAGAATTTGACTTGCACTTTGAATTGAAATAGTTGTTTGATCAATAAAGTGTTTTAATTCTTTCTATTATGTTAGTATTTTGAATTGTTTTATTATGTTGAAAGCTCTAGTTCATTTAAGAATATAAAGCTCAAATTGTTAGGGTTGAATTTTGGAATGTGCTTAGATTAGGTTGATACTGTAGAAATTGTCTTTAATTATTGAATATGTAAGCATGATTGCACTTGAATTAGTTGTTTATGCTATGGGGTTCATAAACAAATCATTGAAATCATTGTGGTTTAGTTTGAAATCGACTGATTTTGTCCAATGATAGATTGGGTGACACCATTCTTAAGGGCAAAATCATCGAATTGTTGTTTAAGTAATGAGACCTGGGGAAGTCTGAGTACCCATGGCACATTGAGCTGAAAATTGCCATTGAAGAACCTCAAAAGCGCGATTTTGCGATTGGTGATGATGACATTCGACGAGGGGTTGGGAACCTAAGTGATGGACCAAATTGTGTGGCCCATCGTCGAAGTGCTCCCCCTATCGTCGAATGTCACAGAAAAGGTTGGCTAATTTAGGTGTAGTTCAACGATACCTTGGCGATGCTCTAGGAGCATCACCGAATCCTTTGGCCCATCAACAAAATGTCACTTTCCTTCGCCAATCGAACAAACTCATTTCTGTGTATTTTGGCGATGGAAATTTGCGACGCCGATTGGTTCGGTGATGCCGTTCTGAAAAGTTTTATGTTTTGTTTTGCTAATAATGGATAAGCCCATTGCTACTCTTCTGTGTAGATATGCCTTGAATGAAGAACGTATCAAAGAAACACTCCAAATCTCCTCCTCCTGCCTCAAAGCTTGCTAAAAGGAGTGACTATCCGAGAGGGGGCAAACACAAAAAAGTTTATAAGCGTAAGAGGGCTGATGAGGGCTACTCCAAAGCCCCAGTAACTGAGGTAGAGAGTTCGGAGCACAACTTCAACTCCAAAAGCTACAACATTGATTCCTCCAAGGAAGGGGCCACTACACCTATTCATGCGCCACTTCAGACTCTTGAGTGGCTCCGGCTAAGAAAAAGAGGGTCAAGCAGGCCCCCACTACTGCAGCCAAGCAGCCCCCACACCCACATGGAGGTCACTATATCCTCAACAGGCTCAAAGTTGCTCTATCATTGAGGAGAAATGGTTGAGCTTGAATGGCTTAGAGGTAAATCATCCTCAAGTGTTGTCAGTTTTGAACTACCATGACTTTAAGTTATTCACCGAACCTTTAAAGCTTTTCATTGAGAATTGGGTTACGAAATTTTACGTAGCTTATGGGGAGCTTTTTCCAGATAGGAGGAAGAGAGGACCACAAGAAACAAAAGATGTTGTTAGAGTTAGAGGTGTTAATGTTGCTTGTGATGGGGCCATAATTAAGAAGGTTTTGTGGTGTACAAAGATTATTGAACATTACTTTGCCACTAGAATTAAGGACCAGGTGGAGGATGTGCGAGCTTGGTTATCCCTTTTGTTGAGTCATGATACACCCCCATGACTTGCATCGGGGGTTCAAATTCATAAGACTGATATTCATTTAGAGGCTGGATACTGGTTGAGTTTCGTCTGTAATAATATTTTACCCTCCCAAAATCAGTCCATCCTTATGAGTTTGAGGGAAATAATTGTAGGCTCTATCATTGTGAAGGAGAAGTTGAGTTTAGGTTTGGTCATTGTCCTGGACATTACTTGCAGAGTCCAGCTAAAGCAAACTTCCATCGCATTCCCATGTTTGATTACTGAGTTATGTCGGCGTGCCAAAGTTCCCTTTCACAAGAAGAAAGAATTTGAGTATACCCCTACCTCTACAGTGGATATTACTAGGATTGAGCATGTGCAAGAGATTAAGCAAAAGAAAGCCTGAGTGGATATTTCCCCGGTAGTTGATGTCAGTTCTATAGACAGTGGTGCCAACTAACCCACTCTTGATTCTACTTCTACCCATTCTGTGTAAGTTCCTACCCCTACTCCTCCAGTTCCTCCCTCAGTCATATTGCATCCACCTTGACATAGTGGCCCTAGTCCTCAGCCTTCCACTACTTCAGGTTCCTCGAGAGCCCTATTTACTCAGGCTGATAATATTCGAATCGGGCAATTAGCCTATATGGGAGATTCTAGGTTGGCAAAATTTGAGATATATATATCTGGAATGATTGCTACCATGGTGAAAATAGCAATGGATCCGGTACATGAGGAGATCTGGGGTTTTTAAGAGACTATTAGGAGCTTTGGGAAGAGGTTGGACGAGTTGTGTACTCCATCGTAGCCTACTGTTCCTGAATGTGTAGCCCATATATAGGATAAGTTTTTTTCCCTTAGGAAACACGTAGATGAGCTTTGAATCTCTGATGTGACACGTCTTTAGAGAGCTCCACCCGAGGCACCACCTTCAATTTATATACCTGCTCATGAAGCTGATCTTGTGGTAGAGGAGAAGGGGGTTAATGAGGATGATCGTCCTTCTGATGATGAGGTTGACAGTGCTGAGATCAAGGGTTGATTTGAGGATAAGGGCCAGGTTGGGATATGAGTTTATCTTGAGGTAGCTGTACTGACTGATAGGCAGGAGACTGAGGATGTTCTAGTTGCTACTGCATTGCAGAGGTCGGTTCATGAGACTACGCAGATTGGGAGCTCCAGTTCAGTTGCTGCCTTGGAGATTCAGGACCATGTACCAGATCCACCCCCAAAGACCACTATATGTGCTGAGCCAGGTATTGATGCCCAGAGAGTGTCCACTTCAGTGAGCAAGTCGCTGCCTTAGGCTTAGCCACATTCAAGGGGACCCTCGCTCTCACTCTCTTCTACTTTTTTTAGTCCTATTGCATTAAGGACAACGTATACTTTTTAGTTTGGGGTGGAGTGTTTATTGGATCTGTAATATTGGTGCTGGTTTCCTTAGATACATTGTTTGGGATATTTAGATATTCATTTTTATTTTGGTGTGTGGATTTGACATTCGAATAATTTTTATTCGGGTTGTAATATTTTGATATTAGGTACTTTGGATTTCATTTAATATGTGATGTGTGGTGTAAGATTTTCATTTCCTTATTTTGATTTTTAGCTTAGCAGTTGTTAGCCCCATTGCAAACAAAATTCATTTTGGAATGCTTTTTCAATAGGAAAGAGTACTAGCAATAGAACACTTTGACTCAAATGGTACACTTGGGAAGGTTTTCCACATGCGTGGCTATCAAATTTATTATCCATTGTGATGCATGTCCATTTTTCTAAAATGTGCCGATCTTTTAAAAATTTGCCATTGGTTTAGTTACACTAGTTAGGCTCTTATTTGTTTTTGTGAACACTCATATCTCATTTTGGCTACTTGAATACCATCCTCGATATGTGCTATGAATGTGGTACAACAATTAAGAAGGGTACTTTGAGTATGCGATTGAGTGTCATGTGCGGGAGAGACTTCAATTTGATCTTGTGCATCGAGTTCACCTAGAACTTGTCCAGTTGCTCTCCTTCTAAAGTAAAGAGTGTGAGATAGTGGAGATATGATCTTAGGCCATTAATCAAGTGCAAACCATCAGTTTGACCAGAATTGAACCACCCCTTGGTAAGTTGATAACAATCCTAGCCGGAGGTGATTAAAATTGATGTCAAAAATGTGGAAAATCAACAACACAAAATAAATATAGAGGAAGAAATAAGAGATGAGAAGTGAAGAAAGAAAGACTCAATTGAACAATAATTGAACCAAGGGAGAAAGAGAACTCAATCAAATGCACGAGAAACCAAATTGAATCCACAGTATGATAACTCGATAATCGATCAAGAGAAGAAGATAACATAACCAATTCCAGAATCCACCCTAATCACTCGATCTAAGCTAACAATTGAAACAAAAACCAATTACTACCCTAACCTAGAGTAACTAAATAACAAGTCTATTCAAGACAATTCAATCATAAAAAATCTAAGTAATTAAAATGGGTAAGGCAACTATTTATAGTCATTGCCTTTACAAAAATAATCTTTTACAAAAATAGCCCAAAACTGACTACTTTACAAATAACTCACAAGGGACCTTCTTTATTGCCCAAATGGCATCTTGATTGCCGATGATCTTGTGTATTTGTTTCTTCATGTCTTCCTCTGGGCTCTAAGCTATCATCCATATATGGAAGCCCCTCCTAATGTGCTCTAAGCTAACCATGCTTATATCATCCTCTCCTTCTTCAAAAGGATTCGTCCTTGAATCTAAACCTTGCAAACATATAAGAAGGACAAACAACCAAAAATTCCTCAAAGTATGAGGGTTAGCACAAGGGTTTGCAATAAAAAATCTATAACCATGCCAATGGTACACACATTTAACATATAACTAAGCATCAAAATGAGCCACAAATGATTTGTAACCCAAAAAAACAAGAGATACTTGGCTACATAGGAAACATTGACAAAGGGATGAATCAAAAGAACCATGGTGTTTAGGCTACCATGCATGTAAGTCCTTAATGGTTCTACATTTAGAAAAACATAAATCCCCTTTTAAGTCAAGTAAAACATAATAGCCCATATAGCTAAGTTTCATGTTAAACAAGATCATCTCAAGTTAAGACTCCACCAAATCCACTATCTATCTTCAAGAATGGGATTACTCCCAATTCATCACCGGGGTCAAATGCAAAGGTATTCCCTACATAAGTTGGCAAATATATCTCATTTAAACCCATAATATCAAGTAATAACACCAAGTAAAAATCATATGAGAGAAAAGAAATGTTACTACTATACTTATCACCATGTAAGCCAACAACCTCACTCATAACTTGCTTGTTATTTGGACCAAGCATTTTATCACCAATGCCACTATTCAAAGCGTCAAAGGGAAAGGAAATCCATAAACATGGATCAAACATACACTTATTTTTCCCATTGGCACTTTCACCCTCACACAACATACTCCACTCAAAGGCAAGAGAATCAACATATGCAAACAAATAGTCTAGGAAGGTGCCACACAAGTCAACTTTATCCAAGGTGTCCTTATGAGAAAGTTCACTCATTAATTCAAGAACATTAAGTCCTTGGACAAGAATGGGAACACACAATGATGAAGGGATAGTAGTAGAACATACATCACCTTTCTTTTGAACACCATCCTTTCCAATAGACGTAGTATCATCTTTCATGAAGAGAGTTCCATCTTTGAAAAGTGTGTCATCATACCATAGTGGATTCTCAATCACTTGGTATCCTTGAAAAGGGGATACATTTCCATCATTCCAAGACACACCACTATGTATTCCACCTTTATTAGTCATGTCAACATCAAACAAGGGATTATCCTTAAAAACACATTCCACCTCAAAATCCTTATGAGAAGAACAAGGATTGGAATCACAATTCAAGGATTTATCATTTAGGTGTAATGAATTCACATGACTATCTACATGACCAACTATATCAATTCCATCACTAAATTGAGCTCCCTTAAGTTCATCACAAAACTCCTCATTTGTAGGCCATCTTTACAAGTAAATTAGTCATCACCATAATTAACACTAGTTGGTAGCATGTCAAGCTCAAAAGAATTATGCACATGATTACCACTATTATAGCCAACTAGAATTTGACTACCCCTATTACATGATAACACATTTCCACTCAAGTCATAAATGCTAACACTAGGTGGACTCAAATCGATCTTACTAGAAGAATCAATTCGGTCATCTATAGGATCAACTAGTGTTTGGGCACTCACAACAATGGCATTATCATCATGCAACAAGGTTCCATCAAGATCATCACAAGGCAAAGGATCTTTAAGCTCACATATATACAAGCCATCACTTACACTAAATTGGCTAATAGCCACATAAGGATCTTCTACTTTCTACAAAGTGTAAGGTTTAGCTTTGTTACCTTGTAGCTCATAGGAAATATTGCATTCCACTTGCTTTTTAATATTGGCACACATTTGCTCCTTTGGAAAGCTTTCTAGAACCTCATGATTCTTCATTGCCCGAGGTGCCTCACTAGGCTTGTTGCCAAGGATACCTGTATAAGAATCAAGACAGCTAGAAAAGGGAGAAAGGTTACAAAAGTTAGTGTAAGGTTTTGACAACTCTCTTACATCACTCCTCACAACCTTTCCTTTTTCCACTCTACAGTTGTCACATATTACACCTTTACTCCTTGTCACACCTCGAATTCCAATGGGGCGGACTGGCACCCGAAGCCGTTAAGGCCCTAGAGAACAAATCTTGTTTCATGTATATTCGTATGCATGTCTCTGAGTGAACAACATTCTGTCTTATGTAATTATAAGATACCAATGGCGGAAGTCATGGAGAACATATGATATATATGAAACTTGGCCGTTAGGGCCATCAAGTCAAAATGGACATACATGCCTTCAATGTCTAACAACGTCTACAAAGCCTCTAACGGATGCATTTACATAACCATCCTAAAGTTGGGACAAATCCCCGCTTTATAAAACATTTATACAGTACCAAAACCAACATGTACACATATGACTCGGAAAGCCCCGAACCGAACTGGAGCTCACCAATAATCAGTAGATGACCCGAAGCCTATTGTGGAGGTCTACTAGTACCAGTGCCTGCAGCAAGTAAGGTAAGTACCCCAAGGGTCGTCAGTATGAAGAATGTACTGAGTATGTAAGGCTGTAACAAACTGCATGATACATAAGTATTTCAATGATATCAAGTACAAGTGAGTATTCGATATGGATAAACCTCCGTTCTGTATATGTGGAACCATGTACATTGCTTTCGTTATTTTCATTTTCGATCATTCATTCATATAATATCATTCATATATACTTTAATTCAAGTGATATACTTTCATTCAAGTAATATACTTTCTTTGCTTTTACATTCATCCTTATTACCATTCATCCGGCCAGCTGATCAGTGGGCCATATATCATTCATCCAGCTGATCAGTGGGCTATAGTACAATCATCCACCTTATCGGTGGGCCATAGCATAATATAACGTATTATATCAACAATCATCGGGATCGTCTCTTTGAGCTACCACTCGACCTCTACGAAATACATATATACATTACTTCATTCCTTTACTTGTATGAGATTGATACATTGGTGGTTGTAACATCATTATTGGAACTTGAGTTAATATTGTTGGAACATTGGAACAATGTCCCCAATTATGTGACACATGAATAGCAAATGGTCAATGAATAATGTGAATAACAATACATGACAACCTGAAATGAGATACCTTTGAATATTTCGGAATGGAACAAGTATAATGACAATGTGAACACTATGTGCTGTAGAGGGATACGAAAAGAGTAACCTTACATACCTTATGTTCTCAATATGAATATACAATCCTATATGTGATTACAATAATCCATCTCCTTACTTACGTTTTACTCTACAACACAAGTACATAACGGAACTCACGTTAACAACTAACTACATTATAAGTGCATAAGACGACAATGAGTTACATGACTGCCATATAACGTCATTTCACCCTTTACAATACCATTTACTACATTACCATACCAACAACACCACAACATTCCACATATCAACCAAGACATCATAAACCAATAGAATTTCACACCAAGTTTATACTTTACACTTCCTCATTAACACCACGTCGCATTTACTCCACCAAGTCATCTCCACAGCTTTCACAATAACACATTAAAGACAATACATATTTGATACCATTCAAAATACCTCCTTTCCACTCCTTTAAAGTTATTTAAAAGGTACCACAAGTTGATAATTGCATCCAAGAAGGGTATAGGGGATTTGGGGGGTCAAAAAGATGCAAAAACAATCGAAACGGAGTTCTGGACTGACCTGCGAAGCCACCTACGCCCGTAGATGGGTGAGGTGCATCCTTAGGTGACCATTGTCCTGGTCTAGGTCCACCTGCATTGTCATCTGCGCCCGCAGGTGCCCCGCCCACGAAGGCGGGTGCCCGTTTCAGCCTCCGGGGGTCATTTTCGGGTCCTTTTTCGCAATGAATGGTACATGGTCATAATTAAGCTTTTATTTTCATATTTTAAGTTATCTTGGATGCCAAATAACAGCCATGGTTTCAAAATGCACATAAACATTACAAAACTACATTTTTCCTTTCAATACACCACCAGTTCCATGTACAATTTCACAACAACAATTCCAAATATGATACACAAAGAGGAATCAAGTTAAGGGCATAAACACATATTACATGTTGATATTTAATTCATCAAATTCACTTCCTTCAATACCAGAAGTCCACTTTCAAATTTATAAGACAAAACCCTTTACCGATTAAGCAAAAGTAGACTGTTTCACCCATAGTGAATTGCTTAACACTTTAACAACATAAACAACATGATTTATACACCCTTTTATGCATATAATATATTAATCAATGACATTAAACACTTACCCAAGCTTGCAAAGTGATTATCTTGTCCAAACAAGTGGTAGTTGCTTAGGGTTTAGATGAAGAGAATGTTGTGGAAAAATCTAGAAATGAGACATGTGTGTTTTGTGGATTAAAATCTTATTTTGGTTCCTTTATATAGGATCTTGAATTCATCCTTAGCCAAATTTTGGTCAATAATTGAGGGTTTACTTTGGTCAAAGCAAGAATGGATCATTTACCCATTTTGGGCCATGTCTTTTGCTCAATTATTGGGCCTTTATTGAGCCCATTAACACATGATTATTTTAGCCCAATAACTTCCATGAATAATATACCATCTATCACAACTTAATTAATTCCATGAACATTAGTGTAGTCGCATGAGTTCAGAAATGTACGGGGCGTTACACTCTTCTTAATCTTTTGTCTCACAATTTTATTGGAGTTTGGACATGCCAAGAAGTCCATGGGAAGGGTTTAGAAATCCCTTCACCTCTAACTTCCACTTTGGGTTGCTAGGAGTAGCCTTCATTTCATTCATTGGATCCTCTTCAAGCACATTTCCATAAGGAGTAGCTTGTTTTGCTTTCGACTCCTTGGTATTAAGCTTGGAGACCATTTGAGAGATATTGTTAAGAGTTATTAGCATGGAAGCAAACAATTTGTTCATCCTCAAAGTACTAAGATACTTAATTGGGAGTGGTTCACTTGTAACTTTTGTTTCAAGAATCCGCCTCTCTTGGTTATACACATCTTGAAATAATGAATTCCCTCTACTTCTATGGCTCATTAATCCTCCCACACTTCCTCCAACATCATTGCCATATGGAGAACTAGTCACAATTGAATGAGGATAAAAAGTACAAGTTCTTTCACCATAAGAAGTAGAGAATGTTCTTCGACTATGGTCCACATGATGTCTTCGAATTGGTTCCACCCACACATCTATACCCCCTCAACTAGAATAGAAAGTAGCACAAGATGAGAAAGATAATTCATCCCTACAATTTCCCCTTCTATCACAATCCTCCTAAAAGAGTTTGTAAGACATATGGGAGAAAGAATCGTACCTAGCATCATCTTCTTCACTATGGTGTGTAATATGAGAACCCCCATTCCCTTCATCTTCACTATCAAGTTCATCATAAGATACTTCTACTCCTTCATGTTCATAAAAAGAGCCATAGGTCCCATTTATTTCATATTTATCTCCGGAGTAGTAGCTCTCACCACTATATTGCTCATGATCACAACCATATCCTTCATAGGATTTACTATCGTACTCATGAGCTTTATTAGTTTGCTCACCAGCACTCAAAGAACCCTCATGTGGCTCATCATCACTATACTCATAGTTCATGTCGCTAGAAGCATAGTCACTAATGTCATCTCCACAATAATCCAAATCTATGGATGACATTATCCCTTATATCACCTTTTTAACCTACAAAACAAGCAAACATCTTAGTAATTAAAGCCTCATGTCACTCTTTATATGAACTCTCAACTCATCTTCTATGTCTTCTTTCCCAAATTGATAGTGTTACTAGCTGGTCAATCAATTCAAGGTTATCTATGCTTGTGGAGGAATGGATCCTTGTGACTCTTGAAAGAAGGACGACTCAATTAAAAACAAACAGACTTGAATCAAGAAAATTATAGAAGAAATAAAAAGAGAAGCACAAAAAGAAAAGCATAAGAAAAAAAATCAAACTCGAAGAACTTGATAATATTTAGTAGGGTGATCTACTAATTAAAATCAAGTTATGAAAGACAAAGAAAGGGTAAATTTAATAAAAGAAACTAATTTACCAAGATTTAGACTTAAAAAAATTATTTAGGATGAAATTTGGTTGAAAATCATGGAGAAAAGCTAGAAAAATGCTTCAAAATTGGAAATATTAACTGAAACTTTCTCCAAAATGGAGCTGGTTGGTCGCTGAAGCCGTTCAGAGGGGCCTGGGGGAACTGGCTTGGGTGGGAACTGTATTTTGGAGGCTCAGAAACACAGAAGCCATCTTTACGTGCGGCTACAGACGCGAAAGCTGATTGTTTGACTGCTTGGAGGTGGGTAAACGCGTCTCGGACACGCTGGCTTGATGCAGGCGCTGTGTCATCTCCTGATTGGGCCACACAGGCTGATCCAGATAGATGGAAGACACGTGACAGCTGGCAGACACGTGATTGGCCCCTTTATTTTTTGAAATCCTCAGATTTTCTTTTGCACTCTTTTGGGCCCACAAAACACTTTCTCTTTCTTTTCTTTTTGGATCAAACTCTACATTTTGAAGATTCTTCCACAACAATGTATGAATTTATGAAGAACACCAAGAATAAAAGAAATCTTCAAAAAATCATAACTCTTTTGTTTTAACTTTAAATTCGACGAAATTTTAACCACATGCTCCTTTCAACTCCAAGAACAAACCCCAATATTTTTTAGCCTTCAATTTCAAGCCTAAAATAAATCCATTTTCTCCATCTTCAATATTTGAAGAACATTATGAACCCTATGAACAAGCAAAAATTTAACCTCAATCAAACGAGGCTCGATTGACACAAAATTTTAAACATGAGCTCCTTCCACACCCCAAACAAACTCCAATAATTATTTTGCTCCAATTTCAAACCAATTGCTCCAAAAAATTAAACCCACTTGCACTTTCTTCTATCCATGAAGAACACCATGAACACAAAAATTGACCCTAGTGAAATTTAATTCCATTTGCCTCAAAATTTTCAATTCGAGCTCCAATTGACTAGGAAAACAAACTCCAATACAATTGAACCTCCAATTATGCCTCAATCAATAAACCCACTTCACCTTATTCAAGCTTTTTCAAGCTCAACAATGGTTAAATTTCCAAACAACTCCAAATCAAACCAACTTTCAAATCTAGACCCCTAAACACTAGAGAAACACGAATCTAGTGTTGGAAACTCAAACAAAAAACAATCGCATGATTTTTGTGATTTTTGAATTTCTTGACCAAAAAATATTTTTGAAACGATTTTCAAATTTATGAACATAGGATTAAGAATTATTGGAACAACTCTAGGGCTGTGCAAATTTTGGGTCAAACCGTTAACCCGAACCGATAATTTGATTATCGGGTTAATGGGTCGGTTTATTGGGTTTTCGGGTCGGTTCTCGGTTAAGCCATATTTTTTATCGGGCAACCCGATAAACCGATAAGGATATATAGGTTTAGGGATTTAGGAATATACTCAATAGAATATTAGAATCCATTACCCAAATGGCCTAAGCCCCAACATCCCAAAGACAAATTCTCTACTCATAGTTCACTACATTTCTCAAAGACAAATTCTAGGTCAAACCATCAAAGGCTCAACGGTCAAAGCTGTTGCGGCTGTGCTGATTACTGAAGAGTGAAAATTCATCTTTTTCTTTACCCCAGTGAACTGTGAAGACGAAATTCCATTGGGTAATTTCTCAAATCTCTATTCTCAATTCTCAATTCTCATTTCTCAGTCTTAAACTCTTAATCATTTTTGCCCCATCTTCAATTTCTGTCATAAATTTTAAAAGATGTTGCAACTTAATTTGTTTCAAAACTCAAGTCTGTATCAATTATCATACGAATTTGGTACTCTAAAATAGTACTTCGAAACATATTTTACCGAATCTGTCTCAGTTTGGTTAGGATGTAAGGATGTGTTATTTGAATTTTTTTTTGTGTTTTGCTGGCTTGTTGTTTGATTATTTTTTAAAATCACAGTCACAGTGACACAACTAGATGACAGAAAATAATATAATTGATAAAGTGATTGGTCAAAGTGGAGCTTCTAATTCGAATGTAATGAATCAAAGTCAAACTGTTGAGTCTAAAGTAAAGAAAGGAATGAGAAAAAGATCTGTTGCGTGGGATCATTTTACTTCTAAAGTTGATTCTGAAGGAAATGAAAAGGGTATTTGTAACTATTGTAAACAAGAGTATTTTTCTGATACAAAAGATCATGGTACGACATCAATGCATGGTCATATAAAAAAATGCAAAACAATACCCCTGAATATAGATACTAGACAGTCAAATTTAGCATTTCAACCAGTTACAGGGGGTAACAAGGGTGATGTGGTGTAACACCCCGTATATTTTCGGACCTATGTTATTACCATAACATTTACGGAATTATTTAAACATGAGATTGTTGGGGTATTATACATTTAAGTAGTTGGGATGAATTAATATGTGCAATTGGGCCCAATTTAAGGCCCAAAAAATAAAGTAAAAGACATGGCCCAAAGGGGTATTTGACCCATTCTTGTAAGACCAAGTCAATATATCATTAGTGGACCAAGTGTTTGGCTAATATGACCATTAAAAGGACTATAAAAGGAAACCAAAAATCATATTTTTATTCATGTTGGACACACATGCCATTTTCTAGAATTTTCCACAATTCTCTCTACACTCAAACCCTAAGGCAACTACACTTGTTTGGGAAAGATCACTCTTTGGTAAGATTTTGTAAGTGTTTATTTTTATGGTTTAATATATTATATGCATGTAAGATGGTGTAGATCATGTTGGTTATGTTGGTGAAGTGTGAGAAGTTCACTATGTGTGAAACAATTTATGTTTGCTTAATCGGTGAAGGGTTTTGCCTTGTAAACTTGAAAATGGACTTGTGGTATTGAAGGAAGTGAATTTGAAGGAGTAAATATTGACATGTGATATGTGATTATATCCTTAACTTGTTTTATTCTTGTACATAATGTTTGGAATTGTTTTTACGAAATCGGGCATGGAATTGGTGACGTATTGAAAGAAAAATGTAGTTTGGTGATGTTTATGTGCGTTGTGAAACCATGGATGTTTTTTGAAATTTAATATGATCTAAAATATGTTAATATAAGGTTAGTTATGATCATGGACCATTTATTACAAAAAAGGACCCAAAAGAGACCCTTTTTGGCCAAAACGGGCACCCGCCCTCAAAGACGAAGCACCTGCGGGCGCAGGTGACTTAGCAGGTGAGCATGGACACTACCAAGGGTCACCTGGAGATGAATATCAGCCACCTACAGGTTCATGTGGCTTCTTAGATCAGCCCAGAACCCCATTTTGGTTGTTTTTGCATCTCTTTGACCCCCCCCCCCCAAAGCCCTTATACCCTTTATGGATGCAATTATCAAATTATGGTACCTTTTAAATGACTATAAAGGAGTATCCCGGAGGTATTTTGAATGGTATAAAATATGGATTGTTGTTAATGTGTTATTGTGAAAGCTATCGAGTGACTTGAACGAGAAAAGGTAACGTAGTATTAATGAGGAAGTGTAAAGGGTAAACTTGGTGTGAAATGTTATGTGTTTATGATGTCTTGGTCAATGTGTGGAATGTTATGGTATTTTTGGTATGGTTATGCAATAAATGGTATCGTAAGGAGGCCAAATGACGTTATACGGTAGTCACGTAATTCATTGTCGTCGTATGCACTTGTAAGGTAGTTGGTTGTTAACATGAGCTTTATTATGAACTTGTGTTGGAGAGTGACACGTAAGGAAGGAACTGGATTGTTTTATTCATATCTAGGATGGTATATTCATATTGAGATCATAAGGTATGTAAGGTTACTCTTTCCGTATCCTTCTGCAACATATAGTGTTGACATTGTCATTGTACTTGTTCTATTCCAAAATGTTCTAAAGTATCGCATCTCAGGTTGGTTAACAGTTGATATCCACATGTGTCTTATTCATTGAACATTGTTCCAAGGTTCCAAAAGTGTTACGTTCTAAAGTCTCAATAATGTTATGTTTTAAATTTCCAACAATGTTATAACTAATGTATCAATTTCTTACAATCTCTCACAAGTAAAGGAATGAAGATGTTATAACCACCAATGTCTCAATCTCACAAGAGTAAAGGAATGAAGTAATGCCCAGTTGTCCAATGTGATGTAAGTATATATGTTATAGTATAGCCCACTAATCAGCTGGATGTCCGGTTTATATTATATCCCACTGATCAGCTGGATGTTCGGTAATATATGATATTATATATGATTATAGCCCACTGATCAGCTGGATGTCCAGTTTATATAATAGCCCACTGATCAGCTGGATGTCCGATTTATATTATAGCCCACTGATCAGCTGGATGTCCCATTTATGTTATAGCCCACTGATCAGCTGGATGTCCGGTATTATATGAGTGATATTATACAAAAGATAATGGTAAGAAGGAATGATCAAACAATGAAAGTAATGGATGTAATGTACATGGTTCCACATATACAGAACAGAGAATTATCAATAATGATTACTCACTTGTTATGGTTCCAGTAAAGTGCTTATATATCATGTAGTTTCTTATAGCCTTACATACTCAGTACATTCTCTCGTACTGACCCCCTTGGGGGAAACTTACCTTACTTGCTGCAGGCACATGTGCTAGTAGATCTCCTCAGTAGGCTACGATATATCCACAGATTATTGGTGAGCTCTAGTTGGTTCGGGGCTTTTTCGAGTCATAGTGTACATTTGTTTTGACATTGTAAATGTTGTGTAAAGCGGGGACTTGTCCCGAATGCAAGTTGGTTATGTACATGTATTTGTTAGAGGCTTTGTAGACGTATGTGGGAAGATGAAGGCAATAGATGTATGTCCATTTTGACGTGATGGCCCAAACGGCCAAGTTTCATATATATAGAATATGTTTCCATAAATTCCTCTATTAGCATCTAGTAGGTATACGTGATGATGATGTTTCTTGAATAACATGCATATGAATGGACATGAGCAAAGATTGGTTCTCTCGGGCCTTATCGACTTCGGGTTCCAGTCCAGCCCGTTGGAATTTGAGGCGTGACAAAAGTGGTATCAGAGCAGGTCGTTCTAAGGGTGTCTACAAAGCCGTGTCTGAGTAGATTATTGCTTATGGATGTGTTGCGCGCCGCATTTATAAGTAGGAGGCTACGAGACATTTAGGAGTTGTTTCTTTTCTTCATTTCTAGATCGTGCAATATAGCCAATGTCGTAGGTGGAATGATATCTGACCATTGTAATTGGTTTTCTTTGATATAGTAAATCGCCGATGACAAGATAAGATAGGGGCAAAGATAAGCAGGTAGATATGCCTGCTCGAGAAGGAACGAGTAAATCACCACCTGAACCAGCTAGTCAATATGGGGTTGAAACTGAGTTTACATCACGGGCACCTTCTCCTCTCCCTTCTCCAAGGGGGCCACAAAAGAGGAAAGTATCCCTAGAACCGCCTGTTAATGCTACTAAGTAGGAGTTACAAGATTTGAGAAATACGGTGCAAATGTTGACTCAGATAGTTATTGCCCAGAGTCAAGGACGAGTTGGTCCAGCGACAAGTGATGATGGTACGGCTAGGATAGCTAGTCGGCGGACACAAGATTTCCTGAAATTGGATCCTCTCACATTTATCGGATCAAATCTTAATGAAGATACGCAAGACTTTATAGATCAAATTCAAAGGGCTCTCGATGTTATGCATGTGACTGGTTTAGAAACAGTGGAGCTTGCAGTATATAGACTGAAAGGAGAGGCTATATTATGGTACAAAGATTGGAAACGATCTAGGGGTATCGGTACACCTCCAGCTAGTTGGGAGGAATTCAAAGCGGCATTCCTTGATCACTATCTTCCATATGAGGTCCGCGAGGCTCGTGCAGATCAGTTTTTAAATCTTTGTCAAGGAAATATGAGCGTTAGGGAGTACATTATTCGGTTTAATTCGTTGGCTAGATACGCTCCTAATATGGTAGCGACTATGGCCGATAGAGTTCATCGGTATGTAGATAGATTGGAGCCATACTTGGTAAGGGACTGTACTATTGCTACGTTAAATAAAGATATGGATATATCCAGAATACAAGCCTTCACACAAAATATGGAGGATCAAAGGCAAAGGAGAAGGATACAAGAATTTGAAGAAGGGCCATCAAAGAGAGCGAGATCTGTGGGACAGTTCATGGAGTCCCAAGGAGAATATAGGCCCCGGATTTTTCCTAGACCGCCTAGAACATCAATTTCTTATCCTACAGCAGGTACTTCATCTCAATTTCAAGGGTTTAGAGGCGGTCAAGCCGGGCAAAATAATGGGACTCAGGGATCACAGACAGTAGGGTATTAAGAACAAGTAAATCTGAGCCAATCAAGGTCTTTTCGTCAGCGGTGCCAGCGCTGCAGGAAGTTTTATTCAGGTGACTGCTGGTTTGATGCGGATGTTTGCTTTTGGTGTCGTAGGTCAGGGTACGTAAAGAGAGAGTGCCCACAGAGGGCCACGGGTAGTATAACACGACCTACGGGATCAGCCATTGCGTTATCATTGTCAGGTGTACAACTTGCTGGTCGTGGCAGAGGTGCTAGAGGAGCAGTTAATTTTAGTGGAATTCAGGACCGTACCTTGGCCGTAGCGGACCGACACAATTTGGAGATTTCTCCTGATGGGGGTACAGGTATAATATCTGTCTTTTCACAGAATGTATCTGCATTGATTAATTCAGGTTCTACCTTATCACGTGTTATTCTATTCCGTGCTGCGAAGTTTGAAAAAAAAAACACTAGAATTATTAGTGAAGCCAATGGAAGTAGCTATACCAGTTGGTGAATTTATTATAGTGAAAAAAAATAAAATAATAAAAAACAAATAGATCATAATGGTATGGTAAATGTTTGTGATCATGTTACGTTGGCTGATCTTATCGGGATGGAAATGATAGATTTTAATATTGTAATAGAAATGAATTGGTTGGTTATTATAGGAGAATTACTGAAAGATTTTCTTCTATCCCTGCACCCTTAACGAAGCTTACACACAAGGCAATAAAGTTCCAGTGGAATGATGCATGTGAGAAAAGTTTCCAAGAGTTGAAAGCTAAATTAACTTCCACACCAGTTTTAAGTACTTCCCAAAGGCACAGAGTGTTATGCAGTGTATTATGATACTCCCGGGCTTGGCCTCGGATGTGTATTGATGTAGCAGGGTAAGGTAATAGCGTATGCCTCACGACAGTTGCGACCACATGAAAGAAACTAACCAACACATGACCCTGAACTAGTAGCTGTTATATTTGCTTTAAAGATATGGTGTCACTATTTGTAAGGGATTCATGTTGACATATATAATGAGCATAAGAGTTTGCAATATATCCTTAAGCCGAAGGACTTAAATCTAAGGTAGCAAAGGTGGCTTGAACCATTAAAATATTAAGACGTTGGTATCTTGTAACATCCGGGAAGAGCAAACGTGGTAGCTGGATCATTAAGCTGCAAAGCAGTAGGAAGTATTAATGTACAGCTTGCAGAAAAGAAAGATGTAGTCAAGAAATCTACATCAATTAACCAGTATGAGGTTTCATCTTCTTGAGACTCCAGATGAAAGAATTATTGTGAACAGTGAGGTAGAATCTTCATTTGTAGCTGAGAGAGAGAAAAGCAATATGCAAACCCTACTTTCTTTCAGTTGAAAAAGAATGTACAATAAAGTTCGGCAAGAGGTACTTGAGCTTACATAAGGGAGGAATACTTCAATATCAAGGTATATTATGTATACCAAATATATTTGAGTTAAGAAAATGAATTAGAACCAAAGCACATCATTTACAATATTTTTTTTATTCGGGAGCAATCAAAGTGTACCATGTCATGAAAGAAATGTGTTGGTCAAGCAATATAAAGAAAAAGAACATTGCAGAATTGGTAGTTCATTGTCCGAATTGTCAACAGGTAATAGTAGAGCATTAAAAATCTGGAGGTTATATGCCGATACTAGAAGGAAAGAATTAGAATTTACAATAATACCACAAATGAAAGGGGTAATGAGATTCAGGAAGAAGGAAAGGTAACCCTATATAGGTCCATATGAAATCATCCGAAGGTTTGAGCAAGTTACGTATGCATTGATACTATTCCAGGAACTCTCCACCGTTCATTCATTGTTTTATCTTTCGATACTTCGGAAACACATAGGAGATCCATCTCAAATGTCTCCCATTGAAGTTGTGCAGTTTACGGAAGATCTCACATATGAAAAATGCTCAGTGCTATTTTGGGGTTAACAAATGATGAGGTTAAGGAATAAATAAGAAGCTTACATGAAAGTACTTTGAATAAATCAATAAGTAGAAGAAGTCACCTGGGGAATCAGAGAAATGATAAAGTCAAAGTATCCGTATTTTTTTCCAATAGAAGAAAAAAGTCAAGTACGGAAGTGAAATAATATCAAGTCGATGTCTATAAAGCATTATGTATATATATGATAACAATAATAATGATCCGAGACTTGCATTTGTTTTATTGGATGATGTCACTAACATTCGAGTACGAATGTTCCTAAGGGGGGAAGGATGTAACACCCCGTACGTTTCCGGACCTATGTTATTACCATAACATTTATGGAATTATTTAAACATGATATTGTTGGGGTATTATACATTTAAGTAGTTGGGCTGTATTAACATGTGCAATTGGGCCCAATTTAAGGCCCAAAAAATGAAGTAAAAGACATGGCCCAAAGGGGTATTTGACCCATTCTTGTAAGACCAAGTCAATATATCATTAGTGGACCAAGTGTTTGGCTAATATGACCATTAAAAGGACTATAAAAGGAAACCAAAAATCATATTTTTATTCATGTTGGACACACATGCCATTTTCTAGAATTTTCCACAATTCTCTCTACACTCAAACTCTAAGGCAACTACACTTGTTTGGGAAAGATCACTCTTTGGTAAGATTTTGTAAGTGTTTATTTTTATGGTTTAATATATTATATGCATGTAATATGGTGTAGATCATGTTGGTTATGTTGGTGAAGTGTGAGAAGTTCACTATGTGTGAAACAATTTGTGTTTGCTTAATCGGTGAAGGGTTTTGCCTTGTAAACTTGAAAATGGACTTGTGGTATTGAAGGAAGTGAATTTGAAGGAGTAAATATTGACATGTTATATGTCATTATAGCTTTAAATTATTTTATTCTTGTACATAATGTTTTGAATTGTTTTTATGAAATTGGGAATGGAATTGGTGACGTATTGAAAGAAAAATGTAGTTTGGTGATCTTTATGTGCGTTGTGAAACCATGGATTTTTTTTTGAATTTAATATGATCTAAAATATGTTAAGATAAGGTTAGTTATGATCATGTACCATTTATTACAAAAAAGGACCGAAAAGAGACCTTTTTTGGCCGAAACGGGCACCCGCCCTCAAAGACGAAGCACCTGCGGGCGCAGGTGACTTAGCAGGTGCCCATGGAAACTATCAAGGGGAAATTTTGGAAGAATTTAATCCACCTTAGGGCGCAGGTGGCTTCGCAGTTCAGGCCAGAACCCCATTTCGGTTGTTTTTGCATCTCTTTGACCCCCCCAAAGCCCCTATACCCTTTATGGATGCAATTATCAAATTATGGTACCTTTTAAATGACTATAAAGGAGTACCCCGGATTTATTTTGAATGGTATAAAATATGGATTGTTGTTAATGTGTTATTGTGAAAGCTATCGAGTGACTTGACAGAGAAAAGGTAACGTAGTGTTAATGAGAAAGTGTAAAGGGTAAACTTAGTGTGAAATGTTATTTGATTATGATGTCTTGATCAATGTGTGGAATGTTATGGTATGTTTGGTATGGTGATACAATAAATGGTATCGTAAGAGGGTGAAATGACGTTATACGACAGTCACGTAATACATTATCGTCGTATGCACTTGTAAGGTAGTTGGTTGTTAACATGAGCTTCGTTATGAACTTGTGTTGTAGAGTGACATGTAAGGAAGGAACTGGATTGTTGTATTCACATCTAGGATGGTATATTCATATTGAGATCATAAGGTATGTAAGGTTACTCTTTCCGTATTCTTCTGTAGCATATAGTGTTGACATTGTCATTGTACTTGTTCTATTCCAAAATGTTCTAAAGTATCGCATCTCAGGTTGGTTAACAGTTGATACCCATATGTGTCTTATTCATTGAACATTGTTCCAAGGTTCCAAAAGTGTTACGTTCTAAAGTCCCAATAATGTTATGTTTTAAAGTTCCAACAATGTTATAACTAATGTATCAATTTCTCACAATCTCTCACAAGTAAAGGAATGAAGATGTTATAACCACCACTGTCTCAATCTCACAAGAGTAAAGGAATTAATTAATGCCCAGTTGTCCAGTGTGATGTAAGTATATATGTTATAGTATATCCCACTGATCATCTAGATGTACGATTTATGTTATAGCCCACTGATTAGCTGGATATCCGGTATTATATGATATTATATCTGATTATAGCCCACTGATCAGCTGGATGTCTGATTTATATTATAGCCCACTGATCAACTGGATGTCCGATTTATATTATAGCCCACTGATCAGCTGGATGTTCGGTATTATATGAGTGATATTATATAAAAGATAATGATAAGAAGGAATGATCAAACAATGAAAGTAATGGATGTAATGTACATGGTTCCACATATACAGAACGGAGAATTATCAATAATGATTACTCACTTGTTATGATTCCAGTAAAGTGCTTATATATCATGCAGTTTCTTATAGCCTTACATACTCAGTACATTCTATAGTACTGACCCCCTTGGGGAAAACTTACCTTATTTGCTACAGGAACAGGTGCTAGTAGACCACCTCAGTAGGCTACAAGATATCCGCAGATTATTGGTGAGCTCCAGTTGGTTCGGGGCTTTTCCGAGTCATAGTGTACATTTATTTTGGCATTGTAAATGTTGTGTAAAGTGGGGACTTGTCCCGACTGTAGGTTGGTTATGTACATGTATATGTTAGAGGCTTTGTAACGTATGTGGGAAGATGAAGGCAATAGTTGTATGTCCATTTTGACGTGATAGCCCTAACGACCAAGTTTCATATATATAGCATATGTTTCCATAAATTCTACTATTAGCATCTAGTAGGTATACATGATGATGATGTTTCTTGAATGACATGTATATGAATGGACATGAGCAAAGATTGGTTCTCTCGGGCCTTATCGGCTTCTGTGCCAGTCTGCCTCAATGGGATTTGGGGCATGACATGTGGCACTTGTTTCATGGCAATTTGATCAAGAAAAGTGTAGAAGAGCTTTGTGTCGTATGATAATTATTTATGAGCTTCCCTTTATATTTGTTGAAAAAGAATGTTTTAAATAATTTATGAAAGTGGTACAACCTCTTTTTCGGATTCCTTCTCGTACCACGGTAACTCGTGACTGTTTTGATCTCTTTGATGAAGAGAAGCATAAAATGAGGACCATTTTTAAGAAAACACAACAAAGAGTGTGTATAACCACTGATACTTAGATTTCTGTGCAAAGAATTAATTATATGTGTATTACTGCTCATTGGATATATAAAGATTGGACTTTGCATAAAAGAATTATCAATTTTTGTCCAATCTCTAGTCATAGAGGTGAAGACATGGCAAAGGTTATTATCAAGTGTTTGCATGATTGAGGATTGCATCGTCTCTTCACTATTACAGTTGATAATGCTAGTTCAAATAGTGTGTGTGTGACTGAGTTTTCTAAGCAATTGACTAAGTGGGGGACCAATCTTATGGGTGGTAGGCACCTTCATTTTAGGTGTATGGCTCATATAATAAATCTTGTCGTTCAGGATGGTATAAAAGAAGCAACTGTGTCTATTGAAAGAGTTAGGAAAGCAGTGAGATACATTAGGCAATCTCCTTCTAGATGGAAGAACTTTCAGGAATGTTATGAAGATAAAAATCTTGTTAAGAAGTCCTTATGCTTAGATGTTCCAACAAGGTGGAATTCCAGCTATTTGATGTTGAACAGGGCTATTGAATATGAGGGTGCAATTTTAAATTATGCCGATCGTGATATTGGTTTGGCACATCATCTTGAGTTTGGTCATATCCGTGTGTGTGATGATGATATTGTGAATGAACAGCCTGCAGGTACACTTTTGAGTAGTGATTGGAATAGTATGAAAAGAATTGCCAAACTTCTTGAATTGTTTTTTAAGCTTACTTTGAAGGTATCTGGATCACTATATATTACATCAAATATTCATTTTCTTGAAATTTGTCAAGTTGGTGTTTACTTGACAAAATTGATATCAAGTGACGATAGTGTTTTGGCTGAAATGGCAACAAAGATGAAGGAGAAATTTGAGAAATATTGGGGTGATCCAATAAAAATGAATAAGATACTTTTCATACCTTGTGTTTTAGATCCTCGCCACAAATTTGCCTCTCTTGGTTTTGCACTTAACAAGATGTTTGGGGATAAAGCGCTAACTATAGAAAAAGATGTACGAGAGTACATGAAATCATTGTTTCATGAGTATTCAAATCCTGCTTCAAAAGTCAAAAGTGGTAAACTTTCTTCAACAGAAGTGGAGGCTTCTAGTTCAAGCTCTATGGTTGTAGAAGATGTTGGTGACTTTTATGAGGAATTAAGTAGTCATACATCTGGAAGTGGAGGCGCGAATGTTAAGTTAAAATTGGCTAAATATCTTGCAGAAGATATTAAAGTTGGGGAGCCCAAATTTACTGTATCACTTTGGTGGAAATATAACTCAGCTAGATTCCCCTTTCTTTCTGAGATGGCTCGAGATATTTTAGCTATTCCTATATCAAGTGTAGCATCAGAATGTGTTTTTAGTACCGGAGGGCGTATTCTTGATTCATTTAGGAGTTCATTAACTCCTAAATTGGTACAAGCTTTGGTGTGTCTACAAGATTGGCTTCGAAGTGAATCACAACCTATAAGTATCGAGGAAGATTTAGATTCTCTCGAGCAACTTGAACAAGGTAAAAAAAGAACCTTGCATTTGATGAATTGTTTAATTAATATTTTTGTTGCTTGAGTCGTAACTTATTTTTTTAATTTATTTAGATTTGGCAAAACTTGGAAAAGAATCTAGCATTGATGACATGTAGGACTGTAGATGATTAAGAGATGAAACTTTGGTAAGTTTTTTTATTCAACTCCTATGACATTATTTCTTTGCATCTTTCTTGTTAATGTTCACCAAACTCATGTTTCTTTGCTTGAATATCGAAATAAGCTAGTATGTGATTATCTGGTGCTATTTTTTGGAAAAAAGAAAGCATGTTACCTGGAAAACACAAGTAAATTGGTTGTTTTCTGGTTTTATGTGTGCTCCTGTTTTTTGGTTGTTGCTAGCTATGGATTTTCTTATTGTTGCTGGCTATGTGTCTTTGTGTATATGTGCTCCTATTTTCTGGTTGTTGGTGGATATGGATTTTGAGCAACATAGGTAAATTGGTTATTTGAATTTAGTAGATGAAGTTGGAATGAGTCTATATTTGTATTTTGTGTTAAGAAATGCATTAAGTATGTACCTATGTGAAATTTAGAACCCATTTATTAACACTTGAAGTTGGTGCGGGATAAGTGACACTATGGATTAGCTGAGTTTTTTTGTAAGCTTACAGAATTGTAGTGGTAGGTTGATGATAGCTTAAAAGATAGTCTAAGATGTTAGCAAAGAATGTGGCTTAGCACACGACGAAGTTGGAACGAATCACACCAATGATATAAAATAGTTAGGTAATCTTTTTTTCGTTTATCGAATTACTACTTGTATTGATGGGAGATAGTTGACACCCATATAGTCTAAGATAGCACCCAATAATGTGACGTAGCAGTTCGTGAATATGGAATGAACCATGGTATGCAAGGGATCAAATCATTACTGCAATTGGTCATGAATATGGAATGAACCATGGTATGCAAGGGATCAAATCATTATTGATATTGGTCGTAATCAATTCATCTGAATTTTCTGTAGAACAGAGGGTAATGGTTGTTGCTCTAGGATATATTTACAGCTAGTAATGGGGATTACTAAATGATGTTTGGTGTGTTAATCAACACTTCAGCAGGACAAATTACAATTATAACTTAAAGCTGGTCGGTTTGAGGACTTGATGGTGTCTTATTAATTGTCTAAGCAAAGGAAGAATGCAGTAGCTTTTGCAACTGTTATAGGCTTGATAGTACCCTTAGGATTGAGGGATTTTCTTATCTTAAATACAGCCCAGGCAGTCCCTTTGCAACTGTGTATCCCTGTTGGTTTATTTTTTATAGTTATGTTATATATTTAGTTAAAGTTGTTTGGGGTATTTCTAATATCTTTGTTTCTCTATTAATTAGGTTTCACCGTGCCTCGACTTCGTGGTCCTAAATTTCGATCACCTATTTGGAATCACTAAGAAAATATTGAAGAAAATGATGATGGAATGTGCAAAGTAAAGTGTATTCATTGTGATAATGTTTACAATTACCATCAACATTTTGGGACTTTCTCCTTAATGGTTCATGTTAACCGTTGTTTGGAGCGGATGGAGCGTCTTGCTCGTGGTATAAGATTTGAGTAGTTATTAGTATTATTACTATGTTTGAAATTTGGACTTAGTTTTCAAATTGTGTGATTGTTAGTTTGGATTTTTCCTATTCTATTTGTGCTAGACGTTTTTAATTTTGTGACTGTTAGTTCAATTTTTTTTGTATTCTGTTTGTGCTTACTTATGTGCTTACGAAATACGAAGACCTTATATTTTGGTGTGATTATTTGTACTTGTGTGCTTAACACACATTGTTAGTTTAGATTATTTCTACTTGTGACTGTTAGCAGTGCACGTTTTACTTATAAGCTGCAGGAGCATTAACATCTTCTGAAGATAACTCCATATTTAAAACCAATTTATTTTGCTCTAGATCAGTTATAGAAGTCCATGCAAAAGAATCATTAGTTTGATACTTTGATAAGTTTTTCTACCTAGCAGATCATGATTTTTACTATCACCAAACTTAATTTCTGCTTTCAAAATGAGATGGTAGAGCACTATCATCCAAGTCACCCCATATTTTTGATTCTTGAGTTGTTGCCTCAACTTCAAATTATACTTTAAATGTTAACGGTTAACCCGATAACCGAACCGATAATGATCAATAACCGATAAATCGATATCTTAATGGTTCTTAATGGTTTAGCTTTATTACAAACCGATAAGCGATAAGTCAAACCGATAAACTTCGAAACCAAACTGAACCGACCGATACGCAGCCCTAAACAACTCTTTATCCTAAGCTTTGATACAAAAATGATAACAATACTAGTCGGAGGTGATTAAAATTGATATCAAAAATGCGGAAAATCAACAACACAAAATAAAGATAGATGAGAAATAAGAGATAAGAAATGAAGAAAGAAAGGCTCAATTGAACAACAATTGAGCTAAGGGAGAAAGAGAACTCAATCAAATGCACTAGAAACTAAATTGAATCCACAATATGATAACTCGGTGATCTATCAAGTGAAGAAGATAACATAAGCAATTCGAGAATCCACCCTAATCACTCGATCTAAGCTAACAATTGGAATTGAACCCAATTACTATCCTAATATAGAGTAACTAAATAACAAGTCTATTCAAGACAATTCAATCATAAAATATGTAATGAAAATGGCTAAGACAACTATTTATAGTCATTGCCTTTACCAAAATATTTTATTACAAAAATAGCCCCAAAGTGACTATTTTACAAATAACCCACAAGAGACCTGCTTGATTGGCCAAATGGCATCTTGATTGCCCATGACCTTGTGTATTTGTTTCTTCATGTCTTTCTCTGGGCTCAAGGTATCATTCATATATGGAAGCCCCTCCTAATGTTCTACAAGCTAACTGTGCTCGTATCATAAGTTGAGTGACCAATTTTGTCCCGAATTTGAGCCTTGGAACCTATTTTCTTGAATAACCTTGTTACAAGCCGAAACCCATTTTTCTAATATCCCTCTCTAGAACCAAACACTCTCAAAGTGTCTAGGTGAGGTTAAAGACCAACTTAGGCCAAAAGCCTAAGTTGGGGGTGTAGGAGAACTTGAAATTTGCATGTTCTTGGTAGCTTATAAATGTGGGGACCACAAAAATAGATCCTCTTTCAAATATCTTTGTATCCATAGTAGATAAATAAAAAATAAATAAGAAAAAGGTCAAAATCAATCAAAAAAGAGTTGTAGTTTGGTTCTAGTTGTAAATATGTTTAGTGTCGAAAGTTTGAAAAGATAACAAGAGGAAAATATCTTAAAAGGTTTTTGAAGAATTGGTTCGTGAAGTAGTGACAACTAACCTTGGGAAAATTGATTGAGTAAAAGTCTCTCTAGATGCTTTGAAAAGGTAGAGTTGATATAACCTTAATTTTTTACACCTTACCCATAGCCTATGCTACAAGCCGAGCTAAGACCTAAGTGATCATCAAAGTAGAATGCTTAAATATAGTGAAATGGAGCTTAAGGGTATACCTATGGTGTGGTACTGGGGTCTTTGATCATATTTTGGAGACAGAGTGGTTCGTGTTATCCCTAGAATTGTTCATAATCATGTCTTGAGGGAAGGGACTTCTTTGTGTGAGTGCACTTAATTACTATGCTTGAGCATTCTTCAATGTCAATTGGAGTCTATGAGCATGTGCTTAGCTTAGTAGCATTTATCCAACGTTTGATGCTTGTTGTTAACAAATTAGCTTTATAGGTGAAACTTGAACCATTGTTTTCAAAATAATGAGGTCATGATGTTTTCGTGTAAAAAGTATGTGTCTAAGATCCCAAGTTATACTATTTGGAGGTATTGCTTATTTTGTTATGTGTACAATTGATTTACTCGAGGACGAGTCATGGTTTCAGTTAGGGGTGTTGATGAGTCGGCAAATTGTGACTTATTTATCCTAAAAATAGGGAGAAAACATGTCCTCAATGCTAAATTGAATGCATTTTAATGTTGTTTTGGTTTAATTTCAGAGAGATTTAGCGCATCATCAAATATATCGGCAGATTCACTCCACTTCACTGAAAGAGACAAAAGCCAACCCATAGAGCTTGATATGTTGACAAATCGACAAGCTAGAGGCGATTCGGTGCATCGCCGACACCTTTGATAGTGAGATGTTGCTCAGTAGAATTACACGTGGTGGCATTTTTGTAAATTTGAGGCCCCACTTTGCTGAAGCTATTTAAGCCTTTCTGGCCATTGGAAACCCTATCTTTTGTCAATTTTATGAATCTTAAGCTTGTAATTAAACACTAGATGTGGGAGTAACTACTTTGAGATTGGAATTTGTATATTTATTGTGAATAATTTTATTTCTATGCCGAATATGGAAGAAGAATTTGGTATATTTTCTTTTTCTTATATTATGAGTAGCTAATTTCCCAAACTTGGGGTTATAAATTATTGAGTATTGATTGTCGTGTGGGAAATGATTATTTACCTTCGTATTAGGTTGTATGTTATGATTTTAGCTAAAACTCTATGTTTTAATTTATAGATTGAGGTTGTGGACTCGATTTATACTTTGATCTCTTATATTAGTTGAAAGTGTGAATAAGAGCGATGAGATTTAGCTAACAACACTTGAGTTACACTCATTTAAGTGGTGATGCTAGGAATATATCACCCATCTTGAGGCTATTGGTTGGTTAGTAGTGCAGACACTTGGGGTTTCGGAAGAAACCCATGTGAAATTTGGTTGTGGATTGAGAAATAACTCCCATTACCTAAAACCATGCATAGTCATAACGAGCTATCGAATCTTAGGTGTATGTTCACTCACCCATGCATATAATTATTCTCAAGCAGGAATAACCCCAAGTGCTTTGACTTATTGATTACAATCTTACCACGTTCAATTTGACAAGTGTGTTGAATTTATTAACTTGATATGAATTTGTTTAAGACCAACCCCCCATTTTACTTTATAGTTTAAATTATTAGCATTGCGTGCCAACTTATAGTTGCTTGTGACACTTTAGAGTGAAGATATTGCTCTCATTCCCTGTGGATTTGACCCTGACTTCTACGTTGGGTAAAAGTATTTCTAACGACCGCATAAATTCAATTCCTAGAGTGTATCTTAGCATTATCAGGACTCATTCACCTTCCAGACACTCGCAAACCGTAGATATTGTTATAAGTTTATTGATCTTACTTGATAGTATTTCCATATTTGAAAACTTAATGAGTAAAAAGTGCTAAATTGAGTTCTTAGGGTGTAGTAGAGCTAATAAGGTTAGTACTCAGTATTAGGTATATTGTATTTTGAATGTATAAAGAAGGGGGAAGTTTGAGTACCCCTTTTTACTAATAAAATGGTCAATGAGGGTCAAATTAGGGTAAATTTTGTGTTTTTGAACTGATAGGTGTTAGTGCACACTCCACGACACAACCTACGATTATGGAATCAATGAGCGATCGTGGGTTAGATCATTGTGGGTGCTAGTATTTCAAGTTGTAGGAGTTCATTTAATGAACATATCCCACGATCTTTCTATCTTGGTACAATCATGGTATGTGTTCATCTGATGTAACAATCCCCTAGTACTTTTGGGTAAAACTGTCTACAATAGAAGGTACGATAGTACCTTTATGGTATAATCGTAGGGAGGCTTATCTGAGTAAATTCTTGAACCTATATTTTTGCTTCAAAACCAAGACTAACAGTTTCTTGTGTAGGTGCTATGGAACCTAAAACCTTAAACAAGATGCAGAAGGATATATCAAAGAAGCGGGCACCCCAAGAAACATCTCCAGCCTCAAAGAGTGAGTTTAATGAGTCCAGTGGCTCCGAGCTTTAATATTTTGAAAGTTCTTTCGATGATCAACATACACCTCAGACCACTAGGGCTAAGGCTAAAGAACTTGAGAAGACCAAGGCGACTACATCTACTGCTTTGGTGCCTGCGGCTACCCATATCAAGCTTCCCCAATCTAAAGTGAAGAGGTCAAAAATCAAACCTAGATAGGGGTGGGCCTGGAGCTGATGCTGAAGAGATAAGTTCTTAGGAGGAGGAGGAAACGTCTAACCCCAAATACTCTGAGGAACCTTCTATATACATGCCTCAAAGGGGTGCAAACCTGAGGTGATGGAGTGTACCAAACTCCCGAGACTACTATATTCTTACTAAATAATAGAGGGAACAAGAAGCGAAGCATTCAGGAGGAGCCATGAATCTTTCCTAAGTCACTACAGAAAGTTTTTGAGTTGATCCGGGTGTTTGACAAGTATGAGTTGGGGTGGATGACTTTATCACTTTGAAACTACATCCCGGTGATGGTAAGGGAGTTATATACCAATTATGTGGCAATGATCAAGAACATGACTCCTTCTGGCTAAGAAAAAGGCATGAGGAAGCAGCCCCATTTAGGCATGATACTAGTGCGGGGTAAGGAGATCGACATTTCCGTCAAGGCTATCTCTCAGGCCTCGTTTGGAAACACTTTTTTGGCAAACAGAAGAGGCCCAGAAGTATGACTTTCGGATGATAGATTTTAGAAGGGTGAAAAAGTTTAGTATGGATGATAAGATAATGCACTATAAGTGATCGGTGGACCACATTGCAGAGCCTAGGGAGAGAGCAGTTTGGGTAAATGGTTCGACGATTTACAAGCATACCATGAAATTTAATACAACAAGCCTGGCGGCCTATCGTGAGACATCACAGTGCATTGATAACTAATGACAACACACTTAATGCAGCTAATACATGCTTAGTAGCAGCATTCAGGTCAGAGTTGGATCTAAATATTTTGCGAATCATTGCCGAAGAAATTCGGGATAGGGTACTCCAGTTTAAAACCACCCTGTCATTCCCATATTTCATTACTTAGCTGCTGTAGAATTCATAGGTGCTATCTGTTCCGACAGTTGATAGATTTTCTGGATGATAAAGAATACAGATATTACTTTAATTAAGGACTTAAGGAACCCGGCGTCTCCAGCTCGAGATCCATTGCTAGATGTGCCTCTACAAGATATGGAGGGAGGTTCTCCAGCTAGTGATAGACTTCTAAGGCTGGTGCTATTTCTTTCTTGACTCAGCAGCCCAGAGCATCCTCGGGTGCTATTTAGTCAGTGCCTGTTAGTTACACTTTAATTCCTATAGATCTCCTGGAGCAGCTCATGAGAAATCAAGAACTGGATGATACATGGATCAAGAAGTTGGAAGTAGGGTGAAGACCTATGTGGAGGATGAAATTAAGGCAGCTATACGAGGTGTTTAGACCTATTTTGGTATATTTAAGAGCTGGATGATGGCTAGAATAGCGAAGGTTCAGGCTCCTGACTTGACCATAGTCACGAAGGATTTGATTGACTTTAAAAAAGTGGTAAATAAGCTGACTGTGTAGGTTGTCCCACCTCCCCCTCCCCCTCCCCCGGTGCCATCTTTGGTAGACTTTGCTATAGATGTACACACACTAGTACTGAATTTTTGCATACAGGACCTGATAATTAGGGTGGAAGACACAGATGTGGATGAGATGAGTGATGATTTGTAGCACCATAGAAAGAGATAGAGAAAAGACAAGGAAGAAAGAAATAAGGATAAGGAATGGAGGAAAAGAAAAGAGAAAGTATGTGAGCAGACCTCCAAGGTACGTATTCTAGAGGTTGTTGGGATTCCACCTACTACTGAGGTGGTTTTTCAAAGCGGAGGAGGTACAGAGAGTACCCATGAGATTACACCATTGAGTGTATTAGCCACCACTGGTGCCCACTTGTCTAAGAGTGCCACAGCCACAACCAAGGCCACTGCAGCTGCAGAGCATGGAGGGGTTCTATCTATGACCCCTACTAATCAGAGTACTTCTGGCGTCTAGTTCTCCATAGATATGTCCCTTATCCTAGTTTTAATTTTTTTAGTGTTTTCGTACAATGGGGATATTGCATGATTTCTAAGTTGGGGGGGTGGGGGGGTGTACAACAGCTGAGAGTTTTTGTTGCCGTATTTTTTTTCCTTTGGCTATGCTATCTATTTCGAACTGGCATATTTAGGTGTTTTTATTTTTATTTTTATGATGTTTTTGTGTGATGTGTGCAACTGAGAGAAAAATACGAGATCTTGGTGCAGGCAAAATAAAAGGAGCATGCAATTTTGTTTTGAATGTTTTAAATGATACCCATCTGAAAATATTTGTGTTTTGTGTTGTGTTGTGTGCATCTTGAACTATGACGGATGTTTGGATCTGGTAATGGCATTAGAATTATGAACTTGATAACCGTGGCCTAACTTGCTTGAACTGGATAAGTAGTAACTGAATATGTAGCCCTGATCCAAGTATGTGTAAGGTCTTACCTAGTTACCGTGTTTGTGTGCGATCTAGAACTTGCTCGGTTAGTCCTGCTAAATTCGTAGGATAGGAGGTTAGGAAATAATCATAGGCCATTCTTGATTTAGTCAACTGAAAAGCCTAAAAATCCTACCAAATAAATGTGCTATGCCTTGTTACCAAAATTTCAGCCTAAATAGACCTTTTTTCCTTGAACTAGCCTACTCACCTTCCCAAACATTTAAATGAACCTGCTTTGGCCATGGTTCCTCTTTGGAAACTGTGCACCTCAACTTAGACAAATCACCTAAGTTGAGGGTTGCTATTATAGGGGGGTGTAAAAATATTAGGTATGAAGAACAAGTTAATAAAATGAAAAAAAGACTAGGGTTCGGTAAAGTTTGAAAAAAAAAAAAGAAAGAGAAGAAGAGAAAGGATAAAAAAAGAGGAAGTTGTGAAAATAAGACCGCACCCGGGGTGCAAAAAGTTGAAAAAAGGGAAAAGAATAAATAAAGTAGAAAAGTGGAGCCAAAACTATTGTATTACCTAGGAGGAATAAGTCACTTTACCATATGTACCATACCAGTCCCTGAGCTTACATTACAAGCCAATAAAAGTCCTATAGTGATCCTAAGTCGACTTTTCGAGAACTAAGGCATAGAAAATAAGGGTAAGCCTATGGTATTAAATGCACACTGCCTGACTTTTTTGTAAGAGTGAGTGATTCATTTTAGTCCCGGTCTTGATATTTGAGCACATGCTGAGTGTTAGGGACTTCTTTGATGTGAAGGCATAGGGGTTGTATTATAGGTTGCTGCTTGTTCGGGTATTTTCATCGTTTTAAGTGATGGGTTATCTGTTAATAATATAATTCCATTTCTTGATCCTTTTGTGTTATGGTGAGTGGTTTTAAACAAACAACATTTTTTTTAATGGTCTTGGAGGGTTTTGAACATGTTTTTGGTTAATGCATGCTTGAAATGGTTTTGTATAAATTTGACTGTCATAGTACTCTTGGTTAAGTGTCATGGCAGTATAGTTGTATTTTTTTTCCATGAGGACATGTAAATGATCTAAGTTGAGGGTTTTGATATGTCATGTACTTACGACACTTTCAATGCTTAAAACAATGGATATTTGCAAGTACAGAGGTGTTTCTATGTGGATATAATGTGTTTTGGGGTATTTTCAACTCAAATAGTTTGGAGAAAGAAAGTTTTGAATTTTTTGACTTAAAGGCATCAGATGACCCATTCCTTGACTGTGGTATCTGACCATGGTCGTACCATATCATCGTAGATAGATTCAGAAAAGTGGCTCTCAGGTGTTAATCAGACGAAAGCTTCCCACGATTGTACATTTATGTTACGATCGTATAATCTGATCATGGGAAGAAGAACAGGAATCATTGATGTTGAAGCTAAGTGTGAGGAAATTAAGAAGAAAACTTCCTATGACCATACTTTGAAGTCACGATCGTACTAAGATGTCATGGGAATGGAGTTTAGATTGAGAGTTTGCAGAAGTTGGATTAGACGAGCACATTGCACGATTGTACCTAGAAGGTATGAGGTCATTCTAAGGGTCGTGCCTACAGTGTTCTGAAGATGACAAAATCTAGTGCCAACCTACAACACCAAGGACGATTATGGGATCTAACCTTGATCGAACCTTCCTTTTGTCCAAGCGACTGACTCAGCAAATCCTGTTATGTTTTGGATAGGTTTTATTTTGTCTACAGATACTCCTATTAGGTCTTATTCTTAAAACCAACAAATCAACAATTGTTACTACTAAATTATTATTCTAAAATCCCTATCTTTTATTGGGGATTGTCATTAATTGCTTAAACAGACATCTTGATTGATATTTCGACCTATTCCCTGTGGGATCAATCCAACCTAGTTAGGTTCTATATTTAATCAACGACAAATTTGTGCTTTGTTTAGAGGTGTAATTTGGGTAACATAAATATCATTCTCCATGAATGTAATAAAGCAACTAGAGTTACAATTTCACTGTATTGTTTTCCTATGAACACATAACCCTTAGACTATTCAAAGTGTGGTATAAATATACATTTCTTTCCTCTTGGACCTAATTTTCCATAACGTGAAAAAGGATTTTGAATAAAAGCAGCACAACCCTAAGGCTTGAAAATTATAATCATCATACTTTTGGTTAGTCCGTATATCATAGATCATAGTTGTAAATGACTTAGAAGGAACATGATAAAGCACAAATGCAGCAGTGAGCAAAGCATCACCCCAATAGGCGAGAGGCAATTTTGCCTCCTCTATCATTGACATAATCATTTCTAACAAGATTCTATTTTGTCATTCAACATCACCATTTTGTTGTGAAGTGTAGGGAGTACTTTGTAACACCCCGTACATTTTCGAACCTAGTTGATTACTGTAGCATTCATGGAATTATGTAAACATGAGATTGTTGAGGTATTACACATTAAATTTGTTGGGCTAAGTTAATCATGTGCTATTGGGCTCAGGCCCAAAATTACACCAAAAGACATGGCCCAAAAAGAAGGAAAATCCCATTCTTCATGTTGGCCAAGTAAAACACATTTAATGTTGGCTAAGGATGACTAAAAGTACTATATAAGGCCTATAAAATCATATTTTATTCAACAAAATACACATGCCTCATTCTAGACATTTCCAAAGATATTTCTCATCTCACAAACCCTAAGCAATTATCTCCTTGGACAAGATCATCCTTTTGCAAGCTTTGGTAAGTGTTTAACCTTATGGTTTAATATATTATATGCATGAGAGGGTGTATAAATCATGTTGGTTATGTTGAAAAAGTGTTAAGCAGTCCACTACGTGTAAAATAGTCTACTTTTGGTTAATCGGTAAAGGGTTTTGCCTTATAAACTTGAAAGTGGACTTGTGGTATTGAAGGAAGTGAACTTGATGGATTAAATATAAAAATTTAAGATGTGTTTATGTCCTTAACTTTCTTTCTCTTCGTGTATAACATTTGAAATTGTTGTTGTGAAATTGTGCATGGAATTGGTGACGTATTGAAAAGAAAATACAGTTTTGGTGATGTTCATGTGTGTTGTGAAACCGTGATTGTTCGTTGTCATATGAGTTGACCTAAAATATGAAAAGAGAAGCTTACTTACGTCCATGGACCATTTATTGCAAAAAAGGACCCTAAAATGACCCCTGGAGGCTAAAACGGGCACCCGCCCTCGCGGACGGGGCACCTGCGGGCGCAGATATCAATGCAGGTGGCCCTGGACAGGGACAGATAGGCACTTCCAGCAACATCTCATCCACCTAAGGGAACAAGTGGATCCACAGCCCAGTCCATAAATTTGGTTTGCATGTTTTTGTCTCTCTTTGATCCCCGAAGCCCCCTATACCCTTTTTGGATGCAATTATCAACTTATGGTACCTTTTGAATGGCGTTAAGGGGTCGTTCGGAGGCATGATTGGATTATATCAATTATGGATTGTTGTTAATATGTTATTGTGAAAGGTATTGAGACTACTTGATGGAGTAATTGTGAGGTAGTGTTAATGATGCAGTGTAAAGGATAAACTTAGTGTGAAATGCTATTGGTTTATGATATCTTGGGTCAATGTGTGGAATGTTGTGGTGTTTTTGGTATGGTGATATAGTGATTTGTATTGTATAAGGATGAAATGACGCCATATAGAAGTCACGTAGTTCATTATCATTTTATGCACTTGTAAGGTAGTTAGTTGTTAACGTGAGCTTCGTTATGTACTTGTGTTGTAGAGTAAAACATAAGGAATGAGATGGATTATTGTATTCACATATAGTACTGTGTATTCATATTGGGAAGATAAGGTATTTCGTATCCTTCTGCAGCACATAGTGTTCACATTGTCATTGTACTTGTTCCATTCCGAAATGTTCTAAGGTATCTCATTTCAGGTTGTCATCTATTGTTATTCACATATTCCTTATTCATTGATCAATTGTTATTCATGTGTCACATAATTGTGGACATGGTTCCAAAGTTCCAATAATGTTATGACTACCAATGTATCAATCTCACAGAAGTAAAGAAATGAAGTAGGGTATAATTGTTTGAGTATTCTTGGGTGGCATCCCAGGGGTGGAAGAAACACCTAGCATGAGTCAATCCTAATATCATGGGTGGTATCCCAGGGGTTAAAATACCTAGCGTGGGTCGATCCTAATATCATGGGTGGTATCCCAGGGGCGACAGAAAAGCCTAGCAAGGGTCGATCCCAATATCACTGTAGCATCCCAGGGGCGACAGAAAAGCATAGTATGGGTTAATCTCAATTTGTATATGTATGAGGACCGCATCCCAGGGGTTAAAATACCTAGAATGGGTTATCCTCTTTTACCACTGATTAGTTGGTCACTTATTTATCACATGCTTTACTATTTCTTAATGCAAAGAAGGATAAAGTAAGGTAATGATTGCAAATGATGACGAACGTAAAGGCAAGAAAGTAATGAATGTAACATACATGGTTCCATATCTATAGACGGATGTTTGTCCATATTGATTACTCACTTGTTTTGATTCCACTAAAGTACTTATGTATCATGCAGTTTCTTATAGCCTTTCATACTCAGTACATTCTTCGTACTGACGTCCCTTGGGGGACTTACCTTACTTGCTGCAGGCACAGGTGCTAGTATACCTCCACAGTAGGTTGCGGGTCATCTACTGATTGTTGGTGAGCTCCAGTTTGGTTCGGAGCTTTCCGAGTCACATGTGTTCGTATTGGTTTTGGTACTGTATGGCTGTTGTATAAAGCGGGGACTTGTCCCGACTTTAGGATAGTTATGTAAATGTATCTATTAGAGGCTTTGTAGACATTGTCAGACAATGAAGGCATGTATGTCCATTTTGGCTTGATGGCCCTAACGACCAAGTTTCATATATAGCATATGTTCTCCATGACTTCCACCATTGGTATCTTATAATTACATGAGATAGAATGTTGTTCATACAGAGGCATGCATGCGAATGTACATGAATGAAGATTGGTTCTGTCGGGCCTTAACGACTTCGGGTGCCAGTCCGCCCCGCTGGAATTTGAGGCGTGACAAAAGTGGTATCAGAGCAGGTCATCCTAGGTTGTCTACAAAGCCATGTCCGATGTAGAGTCTTGCTTATGGATGTGTTGTGCCCCACATTTATAAGCAGGAGGTTATTGGACATTTAAGAGATGTTTCTTTTCTTCATTTCTTAGATCGTGTATTAGAGCCAAATTTATAGGTGGAATCATATCTGACCATTGTAATTGGTTTTCTTTGTTATAGTAAAATGCTGATGACAAGATGAGGCAGGGGAAAGGTAAGAAGGTAGATATGCTTGCCAGAGAAGGAACGAGTAGATCACCACCTGACCAAGCTAGTCAAGGTGGGGCTGACACTGAATTTACGTCGTAGGCTTCTTCTACTTTTCCATCTCTAGAAGAGATGAGAAGGAGAGAAGAACCTGCTGAACAACCTGTTAATGCTACTGAGCAGGATCTAAGAAATGCGGTGCAAATGTTGACCCGTATAGTTGTTGCACAAACTCAAGGACAAGTTGGTCCAATGACAAGTGAGGATGGCGCGGCTAGAGTAGCTAGTCGGAGAACACAGGATTTTCTGAAATTAGACCCTCCCACGTTCACCGGGTCAGATCCAATGGAAGACCCACAAGACTTTGTGGACCAAATCCAAATGGCTCTAGATGTTATGCCCGTGACTGGTGTAGAAATAGTTGAGCTTGCAGCCTATAGATTGAAAGGAGAAGCTATATTGTGGTATGAGGATTGGAAACGATCGAGGGGTATTGGTGCACTTCCAGCTGGTTGGGAGGAATTCAAAACAACATTCCTTTATGATTACTTTCAATATGAGATCTGGGAGGCACGTGCAGACCAGTTTCTAAACCTTCGTCAAGGGAATATGAGTGTCAGAGAGTATAGTATTCGGTTTAACTCTTTGGCTCGATATGCTCTGAATGTAGTTGCCAAAATGGAAGACAGAGTCCATCTATATGTTGACAGATTGGATCCATATTTGGTAAGGGACTACACCATTGTTGCTTTTAATAGAGATATGGATATAGCCAGAATACAGGCGTTTACACAGAAGATGGAGGATCAGAGGCAAAGAAGAGGGTACACGAATTTGAAAGACGGCCGTCAAAAAGGGCTAGACCTATAGGACAGTCTATGGTGTCCCAAGGAGAATCTAGGCCACGAATATTTCCTAGACTGCCTAGACCATTATTTTCTTCCCCTACAGTAGGTATTTCATCCCAATTCTGGGGATTTAGAGGCAGCTATTTTGGACAGTTAGGTGAATGCCGTTTGGGGACAAATATTTGTTTTTGGTGTGGTACGACGGGGCACATTATTAGAGAATGCCCACAAAGGGGCACGGGTGGTATAGCATGACCTACCGGATCAACCGTTGCATCATCATCATCGATTCCCTCCCTAGGCAGAGGTGTACAACCTGTTGGTCGTGGTAGAGGTGCCAGAGGAGAAGCTAGTTCCAGTGGAGCCCAGAATCGCACCTATGCTCTAGCGGATAGGCAGAATTTGGAGGCTTCTCCTGATGTAGTGACAGGTATATTATCCGTCTTTTCACATAATGTATATGTATTGATTGATCCGGGTTCTACCCTATCATATGTTACTTCATTTATTGCTGAAAGATTTTAAAGAACACCAAAATTATTAGTTAAGCCAATTGAAGTATCTACACCAGTTGGTGAATCTATTGTTGCAAAACGAGTATATCGTAATTGTGTAGTAACTGTGTGTGATCATGATACTTTGGTTGATCTTATTGAGCTGGACATGGTAGATTTTGATTTTATAATAGGTATGGATTGGTTGGCCTCTTGTTATGCCACGGTAGAGTGCCGAGCTAAGAAGGTCCATTTCCATTTTCCACACAAGATCGTCTTTGAATGGAGGGGTAATGTTGGAGCACTGAGGGGTAAATTTAATTCCTATCTTAAGGCAAGGAAAATGATATCTAAGGGGTACATATGTCATCTAGTAAGAGTGCAAAATATTAATGTGAATCCACCAACTCCTCAATCAGTTCCGGTGGTCAATGAATTCCTTGATGTATTTCCTGAAGATCTTCCAAGTTTACCTCTAGAACAGGAAGTGGAGTTTGGTATTGATCTGATTCCAGGTACTCAGCCTATCTATATTCCTCCGTATAGAATGGCTCCAACAGAATTGCGAGAATTGAAGGAGCAATTAAAAGACTTGTTGGACAAAGGATTCATAAGGCCTAGTATGTCCCCGTGGGGTGCACCAGTATTATTTGTATGGAAGAAAGATGGCACATTGAAAATGTGCATTGACTATCGGCAATTGAATAAGGTAACGATCAAGAACAAATATCCCCTCCCCAGAATTGATGATTTGTTTGATCAGTTACAGGGTGCCAAATATTTTTCAAAGATTGACTTGAGATCGAGATACCATCAAGTCAGGGTTAGAGAAAAATATATACCCAAGACAGCTTTTCGAACACGGTACAGTCATTATGAGTTCTTAGTGATGTCATTTAGGCTAACAAATGCACCCGCAATTTTTATAGATTTGATGAACAGGGTGTTTAAGCCATTTTTAGATATGCTTATGACAGTGTTTATAGATGATATTCTGGTTTATTCAAGATCACCATAGGACCATGCTAATCACTTACGACATGTGTTACAGATTCTTCGCAATCGTAAGTTATATGCAAAGTTCTCTAAGAGTGAATTTTGGTTAAAATCTGTAGCATTCTTGGATCATATTGTGTCGGATGAAGGAATAAAGGTTGATACGCAAAAGATAGAAGCTGTGAAGAATTGGCCAAGACCTACGACGCCTATAGAGGTTCATAGTTTCCTTGGCTTGACAGGTTATTATAGAAGATTTGTCGAAGGGTTTTCTTCCATCGCAGTGCCTTTAATAAAGCTAACCCACAAAGCAACCAAGTTTCAGTGGAATAATGCATGTGAGAGGAGTTTCAAGGAGCTAAAACATAAATTGACTTTTACACCTGTACTGGTACTTCCACAAGGAACAGAGGGGTATGCGGTATATTGTGATGCTTCAGAAGTGGGCCTAGGATGTGTATTGATGCAGCACGATAATGCAATAGCTTATGCCTCACGACAATTGCGGCCACATGAGAGAAATAATCCAACACATGATCTTGAGTTAGCATTGTAGTATTTGTTTAAAGATATAGTTCCATTAGTTGTATGGGGTTCATGTTGACATCTATACTGACCACAAGAGTTTGCAATATATCTGTAAGCAGAAAAACTTAAATCTAAGGCAGTGGAGGTGGCCAAAACTCTTAAAAGATTATGATATTGATATCTTATATCATCCAGGGAAAGCTAATGTGGTAGCCGATGCATTAAGCCACAAAGCAGTAGGAAGTACTAGTGACCAGTTGACGGAAAAGAAAGATATAGTCAAGGATCTGTATCAACTAGTCAGCTTGGGAGTTCGCCTTCTTGAATCTCCATATGAAGGGGTTATTGTGCAAAATGCGGCAGAATCTTCATTAGTAGCTGAGGTGAAAGAGAAGCAGTATGCAGATCCTATGTTATTGCAGTTGAAAGAGAATGTACAACAAGGATTGACAAAGGCCTTTGATCTTACGCAAGAAGAAGTGCTTCAGTGCCAAAGCAGATTATGTGTACTTGATGTAGATGAATTAAGGAGGAAGATTATGATAGAGGCACGTCATTCACGGTATTCTATTCACCCGGGAGCAACCAAAATGTATCATGATTTGAAATAGAGGTATTGGTGGGGTAATATGAAGAAGAATATTGCAGAATTCGTAGCTCAATGTCCAAATTGTCAACAAGTAAAAGTAGAGCATCAGAAGCTGGGAGATTATATGCAATGTATCAATCTTCTAGTCTGGAAGTGGGACATGATTAACATGGATTTCATCACAGGTTTGCCTCGTACACTGTGGAAATTTGATTCCATATGGGTAATAGTTGACAGGCTTACCAAGTCAGCACATTTCCTACCAGTCAAGAACACCTATACAGCTGAAGAGTATGCACGGTTGTATGTTAAAGAGATAGTGTGATTACACTGGATTCCAATCTCTATTATATCAGACAGGAGGGCTCAAATTACTGCATATTTTTGGAGATCTTTTCAGAGGAGTTTGGGAACCCAAGTGAATTTGAGTACGACTTTTCATCCTCAAACAGATGGACAAGCAGAATGTACTATCCAAACCCTTAAAGATATGCTACAAGCTTGCACATTGGACTTTAAGGGTAGTTGGTATGATCATCTACCTCTTATTGAATTTGCTTACAATAATAGCGATCATTCAAGTATCAAAATGGCACCTTACGAAGCTTTATATGGAAGGAAGTGTAGATCACCAATTGGATGGTTTGAAGCGGGTGAAACTGCTTTACTTGGGCCAGATCTTGTTCATCAGGCTATGGAGAAAGTTAAGGTGATACAACAGCGGCTAAAAACAACCCAAAGTCGACATAAGACATATGCTGATGTTATAAGAAGAGGGTTCGAATTCGCAATAGGTGATTCGGTATTCTTGAAGGTGTCACCAATGAAAGGGGTAATGAGATTTTAAAAGAAAGGAAAGTTGAGTCCACATTATATAGGGCCATATAAAATTGTCCGAAGGTTTGGGCAAGTTGCGTACGAATTGGACTTACCCTTATAACTCTCCACGGTTAATCCAATATTTCATGTTTCTATGCTTCGAAAGTGCATAGGAGATCCATCTCGTATTGCTCCCATTGAAGATGTACAAGTGACAGAGGATCTCACCTATGACGAGATACCTATTGCTATTCTGGATCGACAAGTAAAGAGGTTGAGGAATAAAGATGTAGCTTCCGTAAAGGTACTTTGGAGGAATCAACAAGTAGAAGAGATCACATGGGAAGCTGAAGAAATGATGAAGTCCAAGTACCCTAATTTGTTTCAAACAGAAGAGAAAGTTCAAGATGCGGGATTGGAGAAATAACAATTAAGTATCTATCAGCGTTATGTATATATATGATAACATGAAGAATGATCCTAGACTTGTATTTTTTTAAATTGGATAATGTCACTAACATTCGAGGACGAATGTTTCTAAGGGGGGAAGGATGTGACACCCCGTACATTTTCGAACCTAGTTGATTACCGTAAAATTCATGGAATTATGTAAACATGATATTTTTGAGGTATTACATATTAAATTTGTTGGGCTAAGTTAATCTTATGCTATTGGGCTCAATTGAGGCCCAAAATTACACCAAAAGACATGGCCCAAAAAGAAGGAAAATGACCCATTCTTCTTGTTGACCAAGTAAAACACATTTAATGTTGGCTAAGGATGACTAAAAGGACTATATAAGGCCTAAAAAATCAGATTTTATTCAAAAAAATACACATGCCTCATTCTAGACAGTTCCAGAGATATTTCTCATCTCACAAACCCTAAGCAATTATCTCCTTGGACAAGATCATCCTTTTGCAAGATTTGGTAAGTGTTTACTCTTATGGTTTAATATATTATATGCATGAGAGGTTGTATAAATCATGTTGCTTATGTTGACAAAGTGTTGAGCAGTTCACTATGTGTAAAACAGTCTACTTTTGGTTAATCGATAAAGGGTTTTGCCTTATAAACTTGAATGTGGACTTGTGGTCTTGAAGGAAGTGAACTTGATAGATTAAATATAAAAATTTAAGATGTGTTTATGTCCTTAAATTTCTTTCTCTTTGTGTATAACATTTGGAATTGTTGTTGTGAAATTATACATGGAATTGGTGACGTATTATAAAGAAAATGCAGTTTTGGTGATGTTCATGTGTGTTGTGAAACCATGATTGTTCGTTGGCATCCGAGTTGACCTAAAATATGGAAAGAGAATATTACTTATGGCCATGGACCATTTATTGCAAAAAAAGACCCTAAAATGACCCCTGGAGGCTGAAACGGGCACCCGCCCTCGCGGACGGGGCACTTGTAGGCGCAGATGCCAATGCAAGTGGCCATGGACAGGGCCAGATGGGCACCTGCGGCCTCATATCATCCACCTGTGGGTGCAGGTGGATCCACAGCCCAGTCCAAAATTTTGTTTTGCATGTTTTTGTCTCTCTTTGATCTGCGAAGCCCCCTATACCCTTTTTGGATGTAATTATCAACTTATGGTACCTTTTGAATGGAATTAAGGGGCCGTTCGGAGGAATGATTGGATTATATCAATTATGGATTGTTTTTAATATGTTATTGTTAAAGGTATTGAGATTACTTGATGGAGTAATTGTGACATAGCGTTAATGAGGAAGTGTAAAGGATAAACTTGGTGTGAAATACTATTGGTTTATGATGTCTTGGTCAATGTGTGGAATGTTGTGGTGTTGTTGGTATGGTGATATAGTGAGTTTTATTGTAGAAGGATAAAATGACTCTATATAGCAGTCACGTAGTTCATTATCGTTTTATGCACTTGTAAGGTAGTTAGTTGTTAACGTGAGATCCGCTATGTACTTGTGTTGTAGAGTAAAGTGTAAGGAAGGAGATGGATTATTGTATTCGCATATAGGACTGTGTATTCATATTGGGAAGATAAGGTATGTAAGGTTACTCTTTTCGTATCCTTCTGCAGCACATAGTGTTCACATTGTCATTGTACTTGTTCCATTCCGAAATGTTCTAAGGTATCTCATTTCAGGTTGTCATCTATTGTTATTCACATGTTCCTTATTCATTGATCAATTGTTATTCATGTGTCACATAATTGTGGACATGGTTCCAAAGTTCCAATAATGTTATGACTACCAATGTATCAATCTCACAGAAGTAAAGAAATGAAGTAATGTATAATTGTTTGAGTATTTTTGGGTGGCATCCCTGGGGTGGAAGAAAAACCTAGCATGGTTCAATCCTAATATCATGGGTGGTATCCCAGTGGCGATAGAAAAGCCTAGCAAGGGTCAATCCCAATATCACAGTAGCATCCCAGGGGCGACAGAAAAGCCTAGCATGGGTCAATACCCATTTGTATATGTATGAGGACCGCATCCCAGGGGTTAAAATACCTAGCATGGGTTATCCTCTTTTACCACTGATCAGTTGGTCACTTGTTTATCAGATGCTTTACTATTTCTTAATGTAAAGAAGGATAAAGTAAGGTAATGATTGCAAATGATGACGAACGTAAAGGCAAGAAAGTAATGAATATAACGTACATGGTTCCATATATACAGCTGGAGGTTTATCCATATTGATTACTCACTTGTTTTGATTCCACTAAAGTACTTATGTATCATGCAGTTTCTTATAGCCTTACATACTCAGTACATTCTTCGTACTGACGTCCCTTGGGGGACTTACCTTACTTTCTACAGGCACAGGTGCTAGTAGACCTCCTCAGTAGGCAGTGGGTCATCTACTGATTGTTGGTGAGCTCCAGTTCAGTTCTGGGCTTTCCGAGTCACATATGTTCGTATTGGATTTGGTATTGTATGGCTGTTGTATAAAGCGGAGACTTGTCCCGACTTTACTATGGTTATGTAAATGTATCTGTTAGAGGCTTTGTAGACGTTGTCAGAAAATGAAGGCATGTATATCCGTTTTGACTTGATGGCCCTAACGGCCAAGTTTCATATATAGCATATATTCTCCATGACTTCCTCCATTGTTATCTTATAATTAAATGAGATAGAATGTTGTTCATACAGAGACATGCATGCGAATGTACATGAATGAAGATTGGTTCTCTTAGGCCTTAACGGCTTCGGGTGTCAGTCCGCCCCGTTGGAATTTGAGGCGTGACATACTTAATTGTATTTGAATTTCCTTTTCATCACACAATCATTTGAACACATCATATAAATACTCTATTCCTCGTCCAGTTCTTAAAGCTTTGATCTTTCAATCCAATTCATTTTTAACTAAGTTAATAAATTTAATGAAGCAACTTAAAGCTTAAAATTTATGACCAATCAATTATATATAACAAAATTAAGTAAAATCATCAATAAAAATGATGAAACAAATATCACCATGTCTTTTTCTTACATTCATTGAGATTTCAGAATGAATTGCAATAGAGTATCAACTCTTATGCCTTTTTCAAATGATTTTCTTGTATATTTTCCCTCTAGATTAGATTTGCAATTACATCATTCTATTTTATGTATTGTGTCAAGAAGACCTTTATCTAAGTGATTCATTCGTTTCTAACCAATAATGTCAAGCCTAGCATATATCATGTATTTATATCATTCTCAAAATTATAAGTTGATGTAAATAAGGAAATATAAATTTTATTATTATTGGTATTCTAAACAACATTATATACGAAAATCAATTAGAAAAATAACCTATATCATATTTTGTGTTTGCCAAATATATATCCATACAATGTTCATGTGTAAATAGCTCGAACTTTCTGGCTAAGATTTGAACCATTCTACATTAGTAGATAGACCTAAACATGCTGAATATTTATTTTTACGTAGGTGTTAAGGTCAATTATTAATTGTTGAAAGAGTATTGGATATGAATTAAGGTCATAAGAAATCTCTAGCATAAAGTTGACTTCAAAGCTTTCCTACTGATTAAGTTTTTACTAGGGTCAACTTTAACAGGAATTCCTCCTAGAATATGAAGAATTAAGTGGCCAAATACCTATCAAGTGAAAGGTTCTTGAGTATAGTTTTCAATGCCACCGACCGTATGTAATCTTGAGTTTTGAGTAAAAAGTTATTTGCATTTTACTGAGCGTCAGTAGGCTGGGGTGATGGATAGCCCGCCGCCACGCTAAAAAACTATAGAATGATAAATTTATCAAGTTGGGGATATGGTTGGAATTGTTCCCCAAACCCTAAACTTCAAAGAAATATTTTTTGTAGGCTAGCGTTGTAGGTGGCATGCCACCCCAGGCCTTATCCCCACAAATTGTTTTTATTCATTCTCTTTACCCAGGTTCTTAGAGGGGTATTTACGTCCTATCTTTAATTTACAACACCCAAACCATGACTTTTAACCTCTCTTATAAGGAAATACACTCAAATAAGTTAATTTAAATTGTTCTACCTATTCTCCAAACTCAAATGAAATGGTTCCTTCAAACTACAATTTAGAATTCAAGCAATAGTTTCATCAAGTTGTTCTTCCTCTCAAGGTATGTAAGGCTAAGCTTTGGCGTCGGAACCCCGTTCTTCTCTAAAATCATGTTATCAATGTTTAATTTCATTCATGCATCAAGATTGTATTTTTGAATTGAATCCTTGAAGTTTAGTTTCTTTATCTCTTCATAAAAACAAAAGTTATATCATGATTTTATTAAAGTCTTGTGTCAATTGTGAGAGTCCACTTCATGAAATGTTTATAAAGTACCCTTATTCATATTGATATGTTTTGAAAAGGGAAGAATATTTTATTTTCTTGAAAGTTAGTTTTTGATTTGAAAGTCTACTTCATGAAAGCTTACCACTTACCCTTAAAAGTGTTGATATGTTTTAGAAAGAAAAATGTCCTTTACCTTGAATGTTAAGACTAGCATGTTTGCATAAAATTTTGAGCTTGAGGGCTCACAAGAGTGAAACATATATGCTTTTGAGCATAAGGACTCACTAGCATAAAATGTGTATGATTTTAAGCATAAGGGCTTACAAACATGTAACAAATATAGTTTTTGAGCACAAGGCTCCACAGAATGATTTTCAATTTTTTTTAAAGATTACTGTATGAGCATATATTTATTTGTGAAGTATTATTTAGTAAAAGGGTATAAGTTTAGATAAAACATGCCCCAAAACTACGTGTATTACCCGCATAGGATTTATTTTTCCTAAAATAGGCTTATTGTAGACCCATGATTAGATAGATCCTATGCCCCGACAAGGTGTAGGATAGCTCTCCCAACTTGTCAGTTGTAAGAGACTCCATAAATAGAAAACTCAGTTATTTTTCAGTTAGTATGGATTTTCCCAAGGCCACTTGTTTATAAAGTGTTTTTATGATGAATTGCATACAATTATTAAGCTATTCAGTTATCTGGCTAATCTGTTTTAGTTATATAGTTACTAGCTACATGATTTTCAGTTATGTAGTTGCTTAGTTTCAAACATCATGTTATCCTAGTGCTTTAGCCTTTCAGTTGCATTATTGATTCAGATAATCAGAATGCCTTACATTTCAATGCTTAGTTATGGCATGATTTTTTATGATACTTAGCACCAACTATTTTACATCATCAATTATTAGTGTTGTTTCAATTTACCTTTATTACATTTCATGTACCAACGCCATTTGGAGCTATAATATCATTTTTATAATAAAGATATTGCCACTCAATTTCGTGATTTGACATTTCAAAAGGATCTATTCTTCTCAGTTATGGGTGAGCACTCATTCTTTCAGAGGTTTTAGTTAGGCATTAGTTCAGTATTCAGTTATTGCTAAGTAAAGGTAGGTTGGGTGATACCATACAAAATACGAAAAGAAAAAATAAAGTACAAAAATCACTAAAACAAGCTAAGATAACAAGGTAAGAAAATAAGGATAGATAGAAAGACACAAATATAGGAAAATCAAAGAAACCAAAGGGTATTTCAAACCCTAAAACCTCTATTGAATTAATCCTACAAAGCACCAATTCTCTAACGTAAACCACAAGGGAATCAATCTCCCGCGTAACCAACGTTTTAAAATGATAGTTCAAAAAAATTTAATCCTAGCTCTCTCACTCTCAAGTGTATATTTCATCTTAATTCAACCAAAACTACGAAAAATGAAGGAAGGAACTAATATTTATAGCCTTGGGCCTTTTATTACATTTATGGGCCCAAAAGTGACCCATTTCATTAAAAGAAAGCAAGCTGGCCGCTTATGCCCACATGTCCATATAGATGGTCATCTGCTGGCACACGTGAAAGGCGCATGTGCCATTTATGGGTGAAGGATAGTTACCTATGGGAATAGGTGACTTTGAATTCCACCGCAGAATGTCTCTGAGCACCTTTTGCCCCTCCAACGACCTTTCCTATGACCCTCGATCCTTCTTAGATACATTATGAAACACACAACATTCCTTAAATGGTATCAACAAGGTTTGAAACATAGCTAGCTTCATCAATAATCCTTGGAGTGTTTGTAGTTCTCGAGCTTTCTTCCTAGTTGAAGTCTTGAGGTTAATTTGGCTCCCATCTCCAAGCTATCCTCCACAGGTGGTATTGATTTCTTGGAAGCTTGATAATGGTCCTCCAAATGTATCCTTGTATCCTTGAGATGGTCATGGCTTAGGACCCTTTGTGTCAGCCTTAAATTATAGTCCTTTAAAGGTTAATGCCGATTTACCTTGTATAATCCTCCCCTTCTTGAAAGGGTTTCGACCTCGAATCCAAACCTTGTAAAACTATTGGGAAAACAAGCAACAACAATATCATCATGGCATGAGGGTTAGTGTTAGCAGCAACAAGTTTATCACCAAGGCAAGGAGGAACATACTTAACATATAGCCAATAATCAAAATGATTAATTAAGGGTGTGTAACCCCACAAAATAAAAGCTACTTGGTCACTCAAGAGACTTTGGAAAAGGGAAAATCCAAGAGAACCAAGGTAATTATTGAACCACACATGAAAACCCACATTAGTTCTATGTTTCAACAAGCACAAAATTCCCTTTAAGTCAAAAGTCACATAAAAATCTTTAAAGCTAACTGCAATGTCATGAACAAGATCATTCCAAGTTAAGACTCCACTCAATGCACTAGCTATCTCCAAGATTGGGATTACTCCCAAATTATCACTGGGGTCAAATACAATGGTATTCCCCACACAAGTCAACAAACATATTGCATCTAAGATCACAATGTAATCAAGTAGTAACACCAAGCATTTATCATATAAATGAAAAGAAGTGTTTCTACTATATGCAACACACAATGATGTACCCTCTTGACCAAACACCAATTTTGGGGTATAAAACCCACCACATCCCAAATGGTCACTGAGGTCAAATGGGAGAAGTATCCATGAACATGGGACAATGTAATGCTCATTCTCCCCAAAGGTGCCTCGATTACCAAAAGACATACTCTTTACACCACCATGGGCAATATCATAAACAAATAGATAGTAAAGAAAGGTGTCATGCAAATTGACTTACTCTAAGGGGTCCTCAAGAACATGCTCACTATTATGTGCAAGAACATTATCAAGAGTATGCTCAAGATGGAACACTCAAAGAATAAGAAATAATCGAAATACAAAGACCACCTTCTATTTCTTCACAATCCTTTCCCATAAGAGTACTCTCATCTTCCAAGAAAAGATTTCCATCTTTAGGAGGAATGTTGTCACACCATAGTGCATTGTTTTATAGAATATAGACCTCAAGAAGAGCTACTCCATTAATATGATCCAAGCCACTAGGTAACTCAATATAAGTTATTTCATCATCCTCAAATAAGAAATTGTACTTAAAGAGAGAAGGCACAATCCAAGAAGGATAATTGGCATGTAAGTTCACTCTCAAAAAGACAATTATCAAATTTCAAAGAAGTTTCAAACACATGATCATCCCTATGAGCCAAGCAAGTAATAGAGTTTTCATTTAATGGCATACTCAAGGGGTCACTTCTATTCAAATAATCAACATTATCAACATCATCACTTACTTGAGGTTCACTAATCATGTCATAAACATCCTCAAGTAGTGAATAGATTCACACACAATTTGATCAATACTATTTTCACAAGACAATGTAGTATCATGCAACACCAAGGATGCAACACTAGGTGGACTCAAATCGATCTTACAAAAAGAGTCAATTTGGTCAATAATAGGATAAATTGGTGTAACAAAACTCTCAATATGTACATTATCAACACAAGGCAAAGAATTATTAGGTTCAAATATGGATAAGATATCACTCATACTCAATTGGATACTAGCCAAACAATGATCTTTCATATTTACTAAAGTGCAAGAGTTAGCTTTGGTACCTTGAAGCTCCTGAGAAGATTCTTCTTTACCTTGGGGTAAGGCTCTTACTTCCGAGAGGTAGGAAGATATCTTGTCCATCACATTTGTAGATGCCGACTCCTTATTGGGAACTTGTGTTCCTTCATTCTTCATGATTGTACCTACACAAGTGGCCTTACTAAGAGAAGGACAAAGAAGTTAGATAGGATTTGTGGTAACCCCATCACTTTACTCCTTACAACCTCTTATTTTTCTGCTTTTGGGTTACCACTTTGTACTCCCTTATTCCTCTCAATCTTTTATCTCTCTTTATCAAGGGACTTGGAGTAATTGGTCACATTTTCTTGAGGTTTGGGAAGGGTAGGTGGAAAGAGATGATTTCCCCATTGGTACACTATAATCTTGGGCCAATTTTTCTCATTTAGAACTCTATGTATTTCAATCCAATTGGCACCCAAACATAAATGACCAAAGTCCATAGGCAATACATCACACCAAACCTCTTCATAGTATCCGTTATGGGTGAATGAAGCTTTCACACTCTCGGTAACTCCATGATCTTGTAAGAAATATAGATAATACTTAGTAACTCGAGGTATCCTCATGTATTCGACCATAGAAGGAGTGATGTAGTTTGCATGGCACCCATAATCTAAGACAAGAATGCATCCCAGAAACCCACAAATATCCACCTTTCTTGTAAGGACTTGTCTCTTTGGATCAATATTATAGAGCCCCTTGTACCCCTTCGGCACACACTTGAAACTTAAGAACCTTTTCAATTCACTCCTTGTGGGAAGTGTGGTGTCATCATACATTCTTTGACTTTGCTTAAATACATCCCACCAAATCAATGCAAGACCTTGAAGGTGTTTACTAGCACATGTAGCTTGCTAACTTCACTCTATTCATAGGCTTGGAAAACCAACTCATACTTCCATTCCCAACTAAGATAGATCTGGGGATCACGCTCTCCTTTGAAAATAGGAAGAGTGACTTTGATGGGATTGAGACTCCTATCATGTTCCCTATATCCACCTTGGCTCCGACTTCTCAATGTTTGAGCACTAGAACAAGAAGGATAGGATGTAGTACCCCTAGACATCTAAGATGCACATTCTCTTCTTCATATTCAAAGACTTCTACTCAAAGTAATGTAACCACTCATAATATAATATGAAGTACTACAAGATAAGGAATATGAATCTTCGTAATCCTCATGTACAATCCCACCATGAATCTTATAAGGTGTATAGGAGAAAGGATTATACCTCACATCTTCCTCATTCTCGGAGTGTTAAGTAGAAGACTCCTCACATGATCTATCTTCATCATAAGAACCTTCACAAGGCTCTTCATCCTCTCTATGCTCTCCATAAGAGCTAAACTCACCATTTGCCTCATATCCTTTTTTGGGATAATAACTTTTATTCCCACACGGTTCTTGATCATGGCTATATTCATAGCCTCCATAATCTCCATCTTTGTCATAGCTATAGCCTTATTCACCACAATCATAGTCTCCTACATCATAGTCATAGGTATCCGAAGCTACCAAAGATGAGCAAACAAGGTTAGTAGTAAAAGCTCCTTACCAACACTCGTAAGATTATCACCTTTGTATGCCTCATAATTGGAGTCACTAGCGTTGAAAGATCATTGCTATTCCAATGGAAGATGTGGTGTCAATTACTACTTGTAGTCGGAATGGACTCTTGTTTTGAAGAAGAATAAATGACTCAAACAAACAACCACAAACTTGAATAAAGAAGTAACAACAAAACAAAAAGATAAAAGTACAAAAAGAAACGGACTAATAAAGAACGAACTCTAAGACTAATCAATCAACTAAGTAAGGAAAATTACCCATTGATAATTAGTTTAGGAATCTAAAATTGAAACATAGAAATTAGAACCTGAGTAAATTGACTTTTGGGATCATTGAAGTGCGTTTGGATGACCTGCCCACGCAGGTGGTGACATGACCTCCTGGTGGAGGCACAGGTCACACCACTGTCATCTGGTTTGGGTCACCTGCTGGTACAGATGACCATCTTCCCACACAGATGGGGGTGCAGGTGGCTAGACAGCCAGCTGTAACCTCCAAATTTTAAGCTTTTATGGGCCTTTTTTGTACTTCTTTCCTTGGAATATTCCCTTTTCTTTTGGATATTCTTTTGTATTAACAACTTTTATTTCCATTTTGTTACTTCTTGGATAAAACAACACTTTCCAAAGATTCTTCTTCAACAAGATATGACTTTCATGAAGAACACCAAGAACATGGTTGAACTTCAAAAATTCATATCTTCTTCAATTTACCTCGGAATTCAATGAAATTTGAAATTTACGCTCCTTTTGATATGAGGAACAATCCCCGACACTCTTTATCCCTCAACTCCAAGCCAAAATCTTCAGATTTTTCAACCCGTTTGCATTTTTTTCAAGTCATGAAAACTCCATGAACATGAAGAACACCCAAATCAAAACCCTAATGGATTCCTTCTTCCTTATTACCCAAATTTCAGATTTGAACTCCACATGTGAAGGAGAACAAACCCCAATACTCAAGAGTCTCCAATTTCACCTAGATGTACAAACCCACTTGAAGAGTTTTCAAGTTCTTCACCTCCAACAATGGTGGATTCTTCCAATCAAACTCAAACAACCTCAAATATCATATCTAAACTCTATTTATGCTAGAGAATAATAATCTAGCATAAGAAACTCAAGAATACACAAAAATCAAAACACTTTTTTTTGGGAATTTTCAAAACAATTTTTTTTTGTTTGATTTTATAGATAATGAAAGCCAAGATTGAATTTGTGGGAATGAACTCAAACTCGACTCTGATACCAAATGATACCAAATAAAATATAAAAAGAAAAAATTAAGTACAGAAATCACGAAAACAAGCTAAGATAACAAGGCAAGAAAATAAGGTTACATAGAAAGACACAAGGATAGGAAAATAAAAGAAACCAAAGGGTATTTTAAACCCTAAAACCTCTATTGAATTAATCCTATAAAGCACCAACTCTCTAAGAATCAATCATCAACATAACCAACGTTTTAAAATGATAGTTCAAAACAAGCTAATCCTAGCTCTCACACTCTCAAGTGTATATTTCATCTTAATTCACTAAAACTAAGGAAGATGAAGGAAGAAACTCATATTTATAGCCTTGGGCCTTTTATTATATTTATGGGCCCAAAAGTGACCCATTTCATTAAAAGAGAGCAAGCTGACTGCTTTGGCCCACATGCACATGCAGATGGTCATCTGCTGGCATAGTTGAAAGGCATATGTGCCATCTATGGGTGTAGGTTAGTCATCTGTGGGTGCATGTGACATCGCAGGTCACTCTGGAATGTCTCCAAGATCCTCCTATGGCCCTCGATCCTTCTTGACTAAATTAGGAAACACACAACACTCCTTAAATGGTATCAATATGGTTTGAAACATATCTAGATTTATCAATAATCCTTGGAGTGTTTGTAATTCTCGGGCTTGCTTCCTAGTTGAAGTCTTGAGGTGATTTGGCTCCTGGATCCAAGCTATCCTCCACACGTGGTATTGAACTCATAGGAGCTTGAAAAGGGTCCTGCAAAAGTATCCTTGAAATAGTCGAGGCTTGGGACCCTTTGTGTCGGCCTTGAAATATAGACCTTGAAAGTATAACACCGATTTGGCTTGTATCATTAGGGCCTTGTCCCAGTAAATAATATTTGATATATAAGTAGATTCTTCATTGATAGTGTCACGCCTCAAATCCCATTGGGGCGGACTGGCACCCGAAGCCGTTAAGGCCCGACATAACCAATCTATAAATTCGTATACATTCCTATACATGTCACAAAAACAACACCATTCTGGTTAATATGGATACAATATGTCAAAGACAGAATCATGGAAAATATATTCAAATAAATATGAAATTTGTCCGAAGGGCCACCACATCAAAAGGATCATACATTCCTTCATGCGTCCGACAATGTCTACAAAGCCTCTAATAGATACATAACCAAAACCTAAAGTCGAGACAAGTCCCCGCTTTATACAATAATTACACAGTACCAAAATAATGTACACAAGACTCAGAAAGCCCCGAATCAATCTGGAGCTCACCAACAGTCTGCATATGTTGTGTATCCTACTGTGGAGGTCTACTAGATCATGTACCTACAACAAGTAAGGTAAGTCCCACAAGAAACGCCAGTACAAAAAAATGTACTGAGTATGTAAGGACATAAATAACTTTACGAAATATAAGAACTCCAATGGAATAAAATACAAGTGAGTGGACAATATTGATAAACCACCATTTTGTATGTGTGGAACCATGTACATTGCCTTCATTACTTTCTTTGCTTTTACGTTTACCATTATCGTCAAATAATACCGTCATATAATGCCAGGGCCCCAACTGATTAGTGGGAAATCATACCATACTATAACATTGGGATCGTCTCTAGCTAGGCTTTCACCTCTTTGAGATACCACCCATAAATCAACAAAGCAGGTTCGGCCTTAGCTAGGTTTTCACCCCTTTGGGCTACCCCCTGTAAGGTTTGGCATCAAGCTAGGATTTTGCCCCACTGAGCTACCCCCTGATCCAATAATCTTAGGATCATCTCTAGCTAGGATTTTGCCCCTTTGAGAGACCACCTGGTCTCAAAGAACCATAAAGTAACCATATATGTATTACTTCTTTCCTTTACTTTTGTGAGATTGATACATTGGTGGTGGTCATAACATTATTGAAACTTTGGAACAATAATCAATGACTAAGAGACATGTGAATGTTAATTAATAACAGACTTGGAATGAGACACCTTAGAACATTTTGGAATGGAAACCAGTTCAATAACAATGAGAATAATAGAAGCTGCCAAAGAATACGGAAAAGAGTAACCTTACATACCTTATCTTCCCAATATGAATACACAATCCAATATGTGAATACAACAATTCATCTCCTTCCTACGTGTTACTCTACAACACAAGTACATAACGAAGCTCACGTTAACAACTAACTACATTACAAATACATAAGACGATAATGACCTACGTGACAACCATATAACGTCATTTCACCCTCTTACAATACCCTTTACTACATCACCATACCAACACCACCAAAACATAGCACACATCAACCAAGACATCATAAACCAATAGCATTTCACACCAAGTTTATACTTTACACTCCCTCTTCAACACAACATCACATTTACTCCATCACGTCACTTAAATACCTTTCACAATAACATATTCAAACAATCCATAATTGATATACTTCAACATACCTCCTAACGACCCCTTAGAGCCATTCAAAGGGTACCATAAGTTGATGATTTCATCCAAGAAGGGTATAGGGGCCTTGGGGGGTCAAAGAGAACAAAAACAATCAAAACGGAATTCCTTAGGGACCTGCGAAGCCACCTACACCTATAGGTGGGTAAGGTACGGCCACAGGTGCCCATATGGCCTTGTACAGGGCCACCTGCATTGGCATCTGCGCCCGCAGGTGCCCCATCCACGAAGGCGGATGCCCGGTTCGTCCAAAATGGGTCTCTTTTGGGTCTATCTTTGTAATAAATGGTCCATGACCATAAGTAAGCTTCTCTTTTCATATTTTAGGTTAAATTGGATGCCAATGAACAATCATGGTTTCACAACACACATGAACATCACAAAACTATATTTTTCTTTCAATACACCATCAATTTCATGCACAATTTTCACAACAACAATTCCAAATGTTATACACAAAGAGAAAGGAAGTTAGGGACATAAACACATCTTAAATGTTGACATTTAGTAAATCAAATTCACTTCCTTCAAGATCTCAAGTCTCCTTTCAAGTTTAGAAGGCAAAACCCTTTACCAATTAAACAAAAGTAGACTGTTTCACACACAGTGGAATGCTCAACACTTTGTCAACATAACTAACATACTTTACACACCATATTATGAATATAATAGATTAAACCATAAGATTAATCACTTACACAAGATTGCAAAGAGATGATCTTGTCCAAAGAGATTAGTTGCTTAGGGTTGAGAGAGAAAAGAATATCTTGTGAAAAATTCTAGACTTTGCAAGTGTGTTATGTTGAATAAAAATATGAGTTTTAACCATTATATAGTCCCTTGTAGTCATCCTTATCCAAACATTAATGTGTGTTTACTTGGTCAACTTAAGAATAGGTCATTTTCCATTTTGGGCCATGTCTTTTGCTTAATTTTGGGCATCATTTGAGCCCATAATCACAAGACTAATTCAACCCAACAAGGTTAACGTGTAATATACCAACCATATAAAGTTTAAATAATTCCATAAATGTTAAGACAATCACATAGGTTCGAAAATGTATGGGGTGTTACATCCTTCCCCCCTTAGGGACATTCGTCCTCGAATGTTAGTAACATTATCCACTTTATACAAATTCAAGTCTAAGTTTATCCTTCATATTTTACATACACATAATGCTTATAGATGCTTACTTGTTATTGCTCCAATTCTTCATCTTGAACTTTTTCTTCCGTTTGAACTAAATATGGGTACTTAGACTTCATCATTTCTTCAGCTTCCCATGTGATTTCTTCTACTTGTTGATTTTTCCAAAGTACCTTTACGGAAGCTACTTCTTTATTCCTTAATCTCTTCACTTGTCAATCTATAATGGCAATAGGTATCTCTACATAGGTGAGATCCTCCGTGACCTGTACATCTTCAATGAGAGCAATACGAGATAGATCTCCTATGCACTTTCAAAGCATTGAAACATGAAACACTGGATGGACTATGGAGAGTTCTTGGGGTAGTGGTAATTCATACAACTTGACCAAATCTTTGGATAATCTTATATGGCCCTATATAACGTGGACTTAGCTTTCCCTTCTTCCCAAATCTTATCACACCTTTCATCGGTGACACTTTCAAGAATACCCAATCACCTATGGCAAACTCTAGCCCCCTTCTTCTAAAATCAGCATATGACTAGTGTCGACTTTGAGCAGTTTGTAACCGCCCTCGTATCACCTTAATTTTCTCCATAGCTTGATGAATAAGATCTGGTCCAAATAAGGTAGTTTCACCCGCTTCAAACCATCCAATTGGTGATCGACACTTTCTTCCATACAAAGCTTCATAAGGTGCCATTTTGATACTTGAATGATAGCTATTATTGTATGCAAATTCAATAAGAGATAGATGATCATCCCAACTACCTTTAAAGTCCAATGTACAAGCTCGTAGCATATCTTCAAGTGTTTGGATAGTACGTTCTGCTTGTCCATCTGTCTGAGGATGAAAAGTTGTACTTAAATTCACTTGCGTACCTAAACTCTTCTGAAAAAACTTCCAAAAATTTACAGTAAATTGAGCTCCCCTGTCCGATATAATAGAGATTGGAACTCCATGCAATTTAACTATCTCTTTAATATACAACCTTTCATAATCCTCAGCTGTGTAGGTGGTCTTGATCGATAGGAAATGTGCTGATTTGGTAAGCCTGTCATCTATTACCCATAGGGAATAAAATTTCTGAAGTGTACGAGGCAAACTAGTGATGAAATCCATGTTAATCATGTCCCACTTCCAGATTGGAAGATTTATACATTGCATATAACCCCCAGGATTTTGATACTCTACTTTCACTTGTTGACAATTTGGACACTGGGCTACGAATTCTGCAATGTTCTTCTTCATATTATCCACACCAATACATTTCTTTCAAATCATGACATATTTTGGTTTCTCCCGGGTGAATAGAATGTCGTGAATGATGTGCCTCTGTCATAATCCAACTTCTTAGTTCATCTACATCAGGTAAACATAATCTGCTTTGGCGCTGAAGCACTCCCTCTTGCGTAAGATCAAAGGCCTTTGTCAATCCTTGTTGTACATTCTCTTTCAGCTGCAATAACATAGGATCCGCATATTGTTTTTCCTTGACTTCAGCTATTAATGAAGATTCTGCCGCATTTTGCACAATAATTTCTTCATTTGGAGTTTTAATAAGACGAAACCCCAAACTAGCTAATTGATACAGATCCTTAACTATACCTTGCTTTTCCATGAGCTGAGCATTAGTGCTTACTATTGCTTTGCGGCTTAATGCATCGGCTACCACATTTGCTTTTCTCGGATGATATAAGATATCTATATCATAATCTTTTAATAGTTCAACCCACCTCCGCTGCCTCAAATTTAGATCTTTCTCCTTGAAAATATACTGCAATGTCTTATGATCAGTATATATATCAACATGAACCCCATACAAGTAGTGGTACCATATCTTTAAAGCAAATATCACGGCTGCTAGCTCAAGATCATGTGTTGGATAATTTCTCTCATGTGGTCGCAACTGTCTTGAGGCATAAGTTATCATATTACCGTGCTGCATCAATACACATCCTAAGCCGAATCCTGAAGTATCACAATATACTGCATACCCTTCTGTACCCTCTAAAAGTACCAACACGGGTGTAGAAGTCAATTTATCGATCAGCTCTTGGAAACTCTTCTCACATGCATCATTCCACTGAAAGTTGGTTGCCTTATGTGTTAGCTTTGTTAAAGGTGCAGCGATAAAAGAAAATCCTTCAAAAAATCTTCTATAATAACCTGCCAATCCAAGGAAACTACGAAGCTTTGTAGGCGTCGTAGGCCTTGGCCAATTCTTCATAGCTTCTATCTTTTGTGTATTGCCTTATTCCTTCATCTGACACAATATGACCCACGAATGCTACAGATTTTAACCAAAATTCACATTTAGAGAACTTTGGATATAACTTACGATCACGAAGAATCTGTAACACCTGCCATAAGTGATTAGCATGGTCCTCTTGTGATCTTGAATAAACCAGAATATAATCAATAAACACGGTCACAAACACGTCTAAAAATGGCTTGAACACCCTATTCATCGAATCCATAAAAACTGCGGGTGCATTTGTTAGCCCAAATGACATAACTAAACACTCATAATGACCATACCGTGTTCGAAAAGCTGTCTTGGGTATATCTTCTTCTTTAACCCTTACCTGATGGTACCCCAATCTCAAGTCAATTTTTGAGAAGCACTTGGAATCCTGTAATTGGTCAAACAAATCATCAATTCTGGGGAGGGGATATTTATTCTTAAATGTTACCTTATTCAGTTGCCTATAGTCACTACACATTCTCAATGGGCCATCTTTCTTTCGTACAAATAACACTGGTGCTCCCGAAGGGGACATATTAGGCCTTATAAATCCCTTTTCCAGCAAGTCTTTTAATTGCTTCTTCAATTCCCGTAGACGTGCTGGGGCCATTCTATATGGAGGAATAGAGATAGGCTGAGTTCCTGGAATCACGTCAATACCAAACTCTACTTCCCATTCCAGAGGCAAACCCGAAAGATCTTCAGGAAATACATCAAGGAATTCATTTACCACTGGAACTGATTGAAGATTTGGTGGCTTCACATCGGTATCTTGCACTCTTACTAGGTGGCGTAAGTACCCCTTGGATATCATTTTCCTTGCCTTAAGATAGGAAATAAATTTACCTCTTGGTGCTCCAACATTACCCTTCCATTCAAGGACAGTCTTTTGTGGAAAATGGAAATGTACCTTCTTAGGTCGGCAATCTACCATAGCATAACAAGAAGCCAACCAGTCCATACCCATTATAATATCACAATATACCATTTCCAGCTCAATAAGATCCACCAACATATCATGATCACAAACAGTTACTATACAATTATGATAAACTCTTTTAGCTATAATAGACTCACCAACGGGTGTAGATACTTCAAATGTCTTAGCTAAAAATTCTGATGTCCTATTAAATTTTTCAGCAACCAATGGAGTGACATATGATAGGGTAGAGCCCGAATAAATCAATGCATCTATATTATGTGAAAATACGGATAATGTACCTGTAACCACATCAGGAGAAGCGTCCAAATTCTGCCGATCTGCTAAGGCATAGGTACGGTTCTGGACCCCACTAGAACTAGCTGCTCCTCTAACAACTCTACCATGAACAATAGGCTGTACACCCGATGATTATGACACAACGACAGACCCAGTACGTCGCGCCATACTACTCATTCCCATTCTTGGGCAGTCTCTCACCATGTAACCAGACATACCACACCAAAAGTAAATATTCATTCCAAACCGGCATTCACCTAAATAAAGCTTCCCGCAGTGTTGACACGGCTGGCGAGAAAACCAAGATTGGTTCATACTTCCTTGTTCCCGATACCCCAATGTTTTTGAACCTCGAATCCCACTACTTTGCCCAATGTGACTCCCTCTAAACCCTTGGAATTAGGATGGAGTACCTGTTATAGGATAATAAAATGATGGTCTCGGCGGCCTATTTAAACCTCGAGGCCTAAACTCTCTTTGGGGAACCATGAACTGTCCCATAGATCTAGCCCTCTTTGACGACCCTCTTTCAAATTCTTGTGTCCTTCTTCTTTGCCTCTCATCCTCTATTTTCCGTGCAAAGGCTTGTATCCTGGCTATATCCATATCTCTATTCAAAGCAGCAATAGTAGCAATAGTACAATCTCTCACCATATATGGATCCAATCGATCCACATACCGATGAACTCTATCAGCCATAGTGGCTACCACATCGGGAGCATATATGGCTAAAGAGTTAAATCGAAGACTGTACTCTTAGACGCTCATATTCTCTTGACGAAGATTTAAGAATTGGTCTGCATGAGCCTCTCGAATATCATATGGAAGATAGTGGTCAAGGAATGCCACTTTAAATTCTTCCCAACTGGCTGGAAGTACACCGATACCCCTAGATCGTTTCTAATCTTTGTACCACAATATAGCCTCTCCTTTCAATCTATATGTTGCAAAATCAACTATTTCTATACTAGTTACATGCATAACATCTAAATCCCTTTGAATTTGGTCCATGAAGTCCTGTGGGTCCTCATTAAGATCCGACCCTGTGAATGTGGGAGGGTCTAATTTAAGGAAATATTGTGTCCTTTGACTAGCTGCCCTATCTGCACCGTCATTACTTGTAGTTGGACCTGCTTGTCCTTGACATTGTGCAGCAACTATACGGGTAAACATTTGCACCGCATTCCTTAAATCCTACTCAGTAGCATTAAAAAGAGGTTCTGCAGGTACTTCTTTCCTCCTAGGCTCTTCTGGAGCTGGAAAAGTAGAAGAAGCCTGCGATGCAAACTCATTTTCAGCTTCACCTTGATTATCTTGTTCAGGTGGTGATCTACTAGTTCCTTCCCCGGCAAGCATGTCTACCTTCTTAACTTTGCCCCTACCTCATCTTGTAATCCGCATTTTACTATATGAAAGAAAAATAATTTCAATGCTCAGATATGATTCCACCTACAACTTTGGCTCCAATGCACGATCTAGAACATGAAGAAAAGAAACAACTCCTAAATTCCCCATAGCCTCCTTCTTATAAATGTGGTGCACAACACATCCATAAGCAAGACTCTACTCGGACACGACTTTGTAGACACCCTAGGATGACCTGCTCTGATACCACTTTTGTCACGCCTCAAATCCCATTGGGGCAGACTGGCACCCGAAGCTGTTAAGGCCCGAGAGAACCAATCTATACATTCGTATACATTCCTATGCATGTCACCAAAAGAACACCATTCTATTTAATATGGATACAAGATGTCAAAGACAGAATCATGGAAAAGTTATTCAAATAGATACGAAACTTGGCCGTAGGGCCACCACATCAAAAGGATCATACATTCCTTCATGCGTTCGATAACGTCTACAAAGCCTCTAACAGATACATAACCAAAATCTAAAGTCGGGATAAGTCCCCGCTTTATACAATAATTACACAGTACCAAAACAATGTACACATGACTCGAAAATCCCCGAATCAATCTGGAGCTCACCAACAATCTACAAATGATTTGTAACCTACTATGGAGGTTTACTAGCTCCTGTGCCTGCAACAAGTAAGGTAAGTCCCACAAGGGACGTCAGTACGAAAAAATGTACTGAGTATGTAAGGCCATAAGTAACTGTACGAACTATAAGAACTCTAATGGAATCAATTACAACTGAGTGGACAATATTGATAAACCACCATTCTGTATGTGTGGAACCATGTACATTGCCTTCATTACTTTTACGTTTACCATTACCGTCAAGTAATACCATCATATATTACTGTCATATAATGCCCGGACCCAACTGATCAGTGGGAAATCATACCATAACATAACATTAGGATCATCTCTAGCTATGCTTTAGCCCCTTTGAGCTACCACCTATAAATCAACAAAGTCAGTTCGGCCCTGGCTAGGTTTTCATCCCTTTGGCCTACCCCCTGTAAGGTATGGCTTCAAGCTAGGCTTTCGCCCCACTGAGCTACCCCCTGATCCAATAATCTCGGGATTATCTTTAGCTAGGCTTTCGCCCCATTGAGCTACCACCCGATCTCAAAGAACCATAAAGTAACCATATATGCATTACTTCTTTCCTTTACTTTTGTGAGATTGATACATTGGTGGTCATAAAATTATTGGAACTTTGGAACAATAATCAATGAATAAGAGACATGTGAATGAAAATTTATAACAAACTTGGAATGAGACACTTTAGAACATTTTGGAAAGTAAACCAGTTCGATAACAATGAGAACAATAGGAGCTGCCAAAGAATACGAAAAAGAGTAACCTTACATACCTTATCTTCCCAATATGAATACACAATCCAATATGTGAATACAGTAATTCATCTCCTTCCTTACGTGTTACTCTACAACACAAGTACATAACGAAGCTCACGTTAACAACTAACTACATTACAAAGTCATAAGACGACAATGAGCTATGTGAAAACCATATAACGTCATTTCACCCTATTACAATACCATTTACTTCATCACCATACCAACAACACAAACACATGCCACACATCAACCAAGACATCATAAACTAATAGTATTTCACACCAAGTTTATACTTTACACTCCTCCTTCAACACAACATCACATTTACTCCATCACGTCACTTAAATACCTTTAACAATAACATATTCAAAACAATACATAATTGATATACTTCAACATGCCTCCAAACGACCTCTTAGAGCCATTCAAAGGGTACCATAAGTTGATGATTTCATTCAAGAAGGGTATAGGGGCCTTAGGAGGGTCAAAGAGAAGCAAAAACAATAAAAAAAAATTCTGGAGGGACCTGCGAAGCCACCTACACCTGAAGGTGGGTGAGTTTCGGCCGCAGGTGCCCATATGGCCTTGTCCAGGGCCACCTACATTGGCATCTGCGCCTGCGAAGGAGGATTCCTAGTGCGTCCAAAATGTGTCTCTTTTGGGTCTATCTTTGTAATAAATGGTCCATGGCCATAAGTAAGCTTCTCTTTTCATATTTTAGGTTAAATTGGATGCCACTGAACAATCATGGTTTCACAACACACATGAACATCACAAAACTACATTTTTCTTTCAATACACCATCAATTCCATGCACAATTTTCACAACAACAATTCCAAATGTTATACACAAAGAGAAAGGAAGTTAGGGACATAAACACATCTTAAATGTTGACATTTAGTAAATCAAATTCACTTCCTTCAAGATCTCAAGTCTCCTTTCAAGTTTAGAAGGCAAAACCCTTTACCAATTAAACAAAATTAGACTGTTTCACACACAGTGGAATGCTCAACACTTTGTCAACATAACCAACATACTTTACACACCATATTATGAATATAATATATTAAACCATAAGATTAATCACTTACACAAGATTGCAAAGAGATGATCTTGTCCAAAGAGATTAGTTGCTTAGGGTTGAGAGAGAAAAGAATATCTTATGGAAAATTCTAGACTTTGCATGTGTGTTATGTTGAATAAAAATATGAGTTTTAACCCTTATATAGTACCTTTTAGTCATCCTTATCCAAACATTAATGTGTGTTTACTTGGTCAACTTAAGAATAGGTCATTTTCCATTTTGGGCCATGTCTTTTGCTTAATTTTGGGCCTCATTTGAGCCCATAATCACAAGACTAATTCAACCCAACAAGGTTAACGTGTAATATACCAACCATCTAAAGTTTAAATAATTCCATAAATTTTAATACAATCACATAGGTTCGTAAATGTACGGGGTGTTACAGATAGTCTACTAATCAGATAGTCAGTTGTATTCAATTTTTGTTACCTTTATGTCTCACTTTATGAAAATATTCTATTACTTGACTTTTAATAGAATAATTCTCACTTGATGTTATTCAAATCTTTTGATTATCTTTCAAAGTTAGTCATAGTATTTTGTCAAATATAGGATATGATCGGGCCAACATTGGAATTAGATAGCACAAAAATTTAGGGTCTAGGCTCGGGGCGTGACTTCATTAAAGAAAAAATTTAAATCCTAAATTAACCAACATTTTGACGGAGACTATCTTTTAGGGAATTTACAGTTAAAAAAGTATAGCATGTAGAAAGAGAGTTTAGCCACCACGCATTTCAAGTTTGCAGGTACCAATCCCTTTCACCTCCTCTATGGAGCTATTTTCTACATACACCCATTTGGATATTCTTGAAATTTGTTGAAAATCTATAAAAGCATCTTGTTCCATCATTATATGTTTTGTCACTACTTACTCCTTTTAGGCTCAATACAATCAAAAGAAAAGTGTCCCATGTTTTCAAGGTTGTTGCACTTGAGCTTAGCTACATTCACCTTTTTATTTGAAGCAAAAATATTTTTCTCTCCTTGTTTTTAAATCTTACGCTTCTTGAGACTCTTTTTCCCTTTTTTCTAGGAAAATCCACCATACTTACAATTTATTCCATGTTCATATTTTAAACCGAAACTAGCCATATACATATTTATAGCAATATTGTCAACCCTAAGGCATTCTTCCTGAAGTTATAAATGACGATTAGCATCCTCCATAGTATTGATACTAAAATTATGGGTCAAATATATTTTCATAATTTATTAACTTTGGGGTAGGGAGGAATCACAGTGTGTATTTATTGCTCTTTGGTCAACACATGATTGGTATCTTTCAATTCATTCACCATATTTGACATATAATGCAGATGCTTACACCTAATATGATAGGGTGTTTCTTTTAAATATTAGGCTATGAAAGTTGTTAGGGTATTAGTCAGCCCATATGACATCACCAGAAATCCTAATGTCGATAACGTTTCTAAAAAGCTATATTAGGGAATTTTCCGTCCTAATCGTCACCTGATGATAATTGGATCTCAAGTCAATCTTAGAGAAAATAGAAGCACCCTAAAGTTGGTAAATTAAATCAATAATATAAGGTATCTGGTACTTTTTCCTAATGATAAACTTGTTAAATTATCAATAGTCAATACATATATGCATAGATCCCTATTTTTTCTTCACAAATAGCATTGCAACACCCTAAAAAGATTCACTCGGTCTAATGAACCCCTTGTTGAATGAGTCCTACAACTTTTCCTTGATGTTCTATGACCTTATGACACTTTTGAAGCTTAAAACATTAAAGTTTTATACATTCTTGAGTATAAGTGTGTTTTGTGTTTTTGTAGGAAAACAAGTTCTAGAAGTAAAGCAGGAAAGTGTGCTGAAAATTTCTAAGTGTTAATCCATGGTAATAGTATGACTCGTACTCTTGGTTCATGAGTTGTTGAATGATTCGTGGTAGCAACTTATGTTTGCACCCTCTCTGATCAGTTTTTATAAGTCTCAATATGAGATTCGTGAAAGCTGATCAGAGAGGGTGCAAATTAAAGTTGCCACCATGACTCATTCAGTGACTCATGAACAAAGAGTACGATTCATACTGTTGTCCGTAGGAAGAGATCTAACTATGTGCAAGTGGACATGGTTTCATGAGCCTTTATATGAAACATGAAGTCAATTCTTGAGTTGTTCTGTTGAGTCATAGATGGTGGCCCATAAGTATGCAATTGGACATCAAGACCACAAGTCGTAGTCCAAGACCACAAATCATGGAATGACACATAGAAAAATGAAGAATTTTTTATGATTTCTAAATCAATAGATTGTAAACTACATATCACGAGTAGTTCTTTCAAACTATTACTCATAGGTTGTTGATAGCTCTGCAATCCTACTGGTCTTGGATAGGATTTGTTTTGTCTGTAAATGTTTTTCCTATGCTTTTATTTTAAAGGTATGTACTCTTACATTGGATTAACATGTAGTATTTCTTAGAGACAAGTTGTTCTTGAGTTTTTGCGTAATTAACACACTTTGAGTCTTGGTTCTTGGAATTTTGGTGATAATACAATTACTGGATTTTAGCATACTCCTATCATAAGCTGATGATCATGAATTCTACATTTTTTCTTGGTCTTATTGCATCAAGCATGAGTAGCTAAACTCCATAATTAGGGTTGTGGAAACCATGATGGATTAACAAACTAGGTTAAAGTACTTAGTGATTTATGAATGGTGTTCATACATGCATTGTTATTATCTTTGTATTGATTGTTTTTAGTGGTTGCAAATGTTAGAACTCACCTTAATTCTTCCCTTGCTTAACAAAAGAGGTAGAGAATGAGGAAACAAACTAACAACAGTGATTTAAGGTTCTAAACTTCATCTAATAACTTGAGCCTTAATAGGTAAAGTGCAAGCTTTTTCTATATTTTGACCATTTTTCCATTCCCTATAGTTGCTTTACATCATTTATGAGTTGTGGGGATGATTGGTCCTAGCCTCAAAGATTTCTAGAATGATTTATGTGAAGATGAGGTTTTGAGTAACTTTTAAAATGTTATATTTGACATTTGTCAATATTTTGCAATCCGAGCATGGGATGGATGGTGTTCTGTTAGTTCCATTAGATCCAAAATGTTGTTTTTAGGTTAGTAGCATGGTTGGTTTGATTTCCAAATCTTTATTGTGAATTTTGAGTGCTAAGACAAGAAACTAATTGTTTTAGCCTAAAGGGGTTCGCGGGGGATAAATTGTTGAAAGCGACCTATTTTTATAAATCTGATGGTCTCATTGTGTCTAGAAAATCAAAATTAGTCTAGTAGCACTATTGGTTTATTTTTGTGGGGTCCCAAACAAATCTCATGGGTTCGTTCAAAGAATTTTTTATTATTTCCCTTAGCTGAGTTACTGTATTCTAGTGCTGGTATTTTGTTGCGCTCGCAAGGGTCCTTTCGCATTCACGGAGAATGATTCTCTTGGGCATCGTAAACATGGGGGGGGGGGCATTCGCAAAGAGTAATTGGTGTCCCCTCAGGTTTCTTTCTACTTTGTAATTACAATTGGGCCACCACATTTGCGGTAGGTTCTGGTTAGTAACCTTAACAAATGCAAGGGATCGACCACATTCGCGATCAAGCTGCTATTCACCCAAATAGTATATAAACCTCCCTTTTTGTGATTTTCACTATTTTTACAATTTTTGAACTTTGAGAGCTTGATTTTGGGTGATTTCAAAAGGGTTCTTCTTTCAACTTGTTTGGGTAAACTTCTTATCCTTATTTCTATCATTATCCATTTATGTTATCTCAAAAATACCTTCAAAACATACACTTTAAACTTGAAATTTTGGGTTTTGCGTGGAAAATTGAGAGAATAGTTTTTCAATGATTTCAAGCTCAATTTCAACTTATTTTTGATGGGTTTTCATAATTAGAACAACTAAAGTTTGTGTAATATGATTCTTTAATAAAATTTTAAGATTTACCCTTTTTATTTTAGGGTCAATTTTCAAAGTGCTTTCCGAAACAAAAAGAACTAAATATGGATATCATTGGACACCTGTTAATGTGTAGATTATATTTTTAATAGATTGGATTCGTTATTAGGCTGTACGGAAAGGAAAGGCTTCTTATTGAGGGGTCCAGACTCGAGTTATGGCTTTCGAGGTAGGTTATGGCTTAACATTCTTCAGACCGAGATGGGTAGTTAACCGTTTATGTAAAGTATGCTATGGGTTACGGAATTTATTGTGAGATTCATCTTTTGAGATCATTAGTTTATCATGTTGCCGTGTGGGGGCATATGTGAATATTATTATTAACTTAAGAGGTTATTATCTTTGAGATGTCGTGTGGGGGCTGGTATAGGACTTGTTTGAGCATTATTTGTCCTTTATTATTATTGTGATGCCCGAGTGGGGATTAGATTGATATTATTTATGTCTTACATTATCTCTTCAACTATATTTCCATGCGTTGGTTTGTATCATGATCTATTGAGATTTTAGGAGACTTGAGCTTATTTATAGCATTATTGATTTGATTTATTATATGATGTTGAACTGGTTATGAGCATGCATCATCATTCATTTCATCCATATTCATGGAACAAGTATCATTGAGAAATACTATTTTCAAAGAAATGAGACACTTTATAAAATGCCTTAACCGAGGGATGTGTAGATAAGGTTGATTGGTGAGATTGTGAAGGTGTATGGGTTGCGAACCCCCCATGGGTCCTATCTTGGAAGCTTATGCATGGATGGTGTATGCAATTTTACATTGGGACATTGTATCACTATCATCTCATTGCATTGCATTTCTTTTGTGTGACTGATATCATGTAATTTAGTCTTCCTTTTTTGTATATATATGTTGTGTAATTACTTTTATATTGTTATTGTAGTTATATTATTTATACTATTAAGGAGCTATACAACTTGAGCCGTCATTAGGAGCTTTTTCTATATGCAGGTGGAAGTGTTGCTCATAGTTTGCTATATATGTTTAGTTTTCAGCTTTGCTTGGTCTGCCTATGATGCCTACTGAGTACAAGTGGACCGTACTCACTCCAACTATCTATAACCTTTTGGTGTAGATCCCAGTTAGAGTGGGACCAGTGGAGCCTGATTTTGTGTTGATTTTAGAGTACTTTGGAGTACTGGGGAGCTCCTCGTCTAGAGCATGTTCCAGAGTTCCTCTTTATCATTATCGTGTCTTTATTTTACATTCAAAGACAGTTTTTATGTGTTTTCATACAATATGTCGATTTTAGAGTGCTCTTTATTCATGACACTAGTGTCACAACACGAGACTACACCCTGGACATAACATGGTGCTTAGCGTTACAAGTGTCCCCCAGGTACCCATGGCAAAGCATAAACACTAAAACATTGAATATGATATATACTGAGCAGAAGCTAATACTAAATCTGCATTAATAAATGCCTGAACGAATACTAATATTGAAATGGAAAAAAATCTAACATGTCTTGATTAAACCACAAAACTAAAATATATATCTATTTTTTTGAAAGCCTCTACTAACTGATGAGCTACTGGGACAAGTCCCAACCTAACTCTAAACAATTAAAGCTAAAATACAACTAAAATAACATAGAGACTCTCGTCCTCGGATGATGAGGACTCACCACTATCAAATGCTGAAGTGGCACATCAACGTACAAATCACAGGCTAATGTTAACCGTCTAAACCTATATCATAATATGATACATTGCAAGAAAGGTATGTGATTAGTACTTTGAATGTACTAAGCATGTGAGATATTCAACAATAAATTATCCTGACTATGTTGGAAAATGCTGAAATATGATAATGAGATGCAAAGTTAACTGAAGTGCAATGACCCTCTCTGAGATGCATAAATATATATGTATACTGGTATAAAATTGATAATCTAAAAAGTCATGAATTTGGCAAGTACAAACTGAAATAAGGGCAATGTACAATATCGAGTCTGAAACTATGAGAGGTTCTCATAACCAAAATAAATCATGTGAGCAACAGGGAATCCAATATGTAACACAAGTTAGGAGGGTGTGATATACCTTGCCAAGTGTAAGAACCATGAATGGTGTGAATTTACTCATGAGTCCATTCAGTTCTAAGGGAGACACTATCAACTAGGGAGGACCCCTTTAACCTAAACTGCACTTCATTTAGGACTTGAGTTTTCTGTACCCATGCACTCTCGGTTATAAGTACTACTGTGATAATCATATACATACGATCATAATATACTAAAATATGAGTAAAATACATAAACTAGTTAAATTTACTGTTACTGAATATGATTGAAATCATGAAACTTGTTATATGTATGCTACTATCTGATGAAAATCATGATAAACATGGTATAATGAATACTCATATGAAATTATACTCTAATTGGATGTTTCATGCTAATTTTACAAGAATCTAGGATCGTGTTCATAATACCCCAACATATATAAATCCCTATTTAGAATCATGCATAAAATAATATTCATATTCATAAGGTGTTTGGAAACACAAATACTGAAAGAAATCATAAAATTGGGATATTTGGGAACTTTCCCTAATTCATAAATTTCATACAAATAGAACTTTGAATACAACATACATGGAGGGTGTGTTTGGTATGAAGGAAAATGTTTTCCATGGAAAATGTTTTCCTAGAAAATGTTTTCATGGAAAACAAGTTGATTTCTTACTTATTTTCTCATGTTTGGTTGGTGAGTGGAAATCATTTTCCAAAAAATATTTTCTAGTATTTGGTTAGTAAAATACTTTGGCTAGAGAGTAAAAAATACTTTTTAGGAAAATAATTTCTGACCCGGGAATCAACCCCAAAGACTGATCTAGGACCCGAACCCGACAATCAAATTGAGACTCGGCACCCAACCCAAGACCCGAGCCCGACTTCGAACTCGAAACCCGACCCCAACACCCGACCTCGATACCCGACCCGAACACCCGAACCAAGACCCGACCTCGACACCAGATTCGAAACCCGACGCTGACACTCGACTCTCGACCCCGACCCCGACCCCAACTCCCGACTCAAGACCCGATCGCAACCCCGACACTCGACCCCGACTCCCGACCCGACCCGAGACCCGACCCCGACTCCCCACTCCAGACCCCACCTCGACCCCTACTCCCGACCCTGGCACCCGACCCGAGACCCGAACCCGACTCCCGACTCGAGACTCGACCTCGACACTCGATTTAGAACCCAACCCCGACTCACAAATCGGGACTTGTCTCCTGACCCCATCACCCGACCTCGGCACCCGACTCGATACCCGACCTCGACTCCTGACCCGAGACCCGAGACCCAACCTCGACTCCAGACCCCGACCCGAGACCCGACCCCAACTCCCGACCTGAGACCCGGGACCCAATCCCGACACTCGACTCCCGACCCGAGAACCGCTACCGATTTCGAATCCCGATCCCGCACCAGACCCCTAGGCCCAACCCTGACTCCCGACACCCGATTTGGGAACCGACCCCGACACCGACACCCGCCATGGGACCCGAATCCAATACCCGACCCAAACCCCTACACTCGACCCGAAATCGCTATTCCTGACCCGAATCCAATACCCGAACCGACCCCAAATCTCAACTCGGGACCCGACCCCGCACCCTACCCGAGACCTGATCTCAATTCCCGACCATGGATCCAACCCCGACTCCCTACCCAACCCAGACATCCGTCTCGGGACCCAACCTGAGAACCGGGACTGACCCCAAATTCCGATACGGGACCCGACCCCGAGACCCGACCCGACTCCCGACCCCGGCACCAGACTCGAGACCTGATCCCGACTCTCGACTCTCGACCAGTGACCCGAGCTTGACACCCGACCCCAGACCCGAGACCTAACTTCGACACCCGACCCGAGACACGACCCCGAGACCCGACTCTGACCCCGAGAATCGACCCCGAGACCCGACCTCGACATCAGTCCGAGAATTCGACCCTTACTCCCATTCCCGACATTCGACTCGAGACCCACCCTCTATTCCTGACCCGAAACCTGACCCCGACTCCTGACTCGGGACCAGACCCCGACTCCCAACCCGGCAACCGATCCACAACCCGACCGCAACTCCCATCCCGAGAAGTGACCCCAACTCCCGAGTCGAGAATCGGGAGTCAGGGTTGGGAGTCGAATCCCGTATTAGTGTCGGTAATCGGTAATCGAGACTTAAGTTAGGGTGGAAAGTTGAGGTGTGAGGTTGAAAGAGAGTTTTGGAAAATGTTTTCCTTACTTTTTGAAGGGAAGTCATTTTCCTTCAATTTGAGGAAAATGAGTTGATTTGGAAAACATTTTCCAAAACATTTAAGCCAACCAAACATGAGAAAATTGGAAAACATTTTCCAGAAAATGTTTTCCTTCATACCAAACACACTCGGAGTCTTAAGAAATCTTGCTAAAAACTTAGACCCTAAAGACTTTGGAGAAGAACCCTAGCTTTCTTCTTTTGGAGAGAAAAAGAAACACCTTTTGAGAAAATCTAAATGTTTAGAGTGAATGAGGGTAAAGGATCAACTAATCCCTCTCAAAACACCTTTAAAATTTCATAGTATAAGTCTAGGAATTTAGTAAAGTACAAAAATACCCCTAGGAAAACATATTTAAAAACTACTAGACCGCAATGGATGAGCCTCAGGAGGACTTGTCATCACTTACAATGACTCTTCATGTGAGTCATTTTGTAGGTACTGTTTATGGGTTTTCTGACGATGAATATTCACAGTGACTTATTGTGAAACACAATAACCCATCGTCAGAAGTCGTGGTCACTAGGCTTAAATTCTAACTTTCAGGACTTTCTCAGAATGAGAGTAGGCGATGACTTATCATAACTGACGATGACTCATCGTCATGAGTCGTTGCCACAGTGATGGATTTTCATCATTCTGGACTTTGGCGAATTTCACTTAAAATTAGTGTTGGTACGACTCATTGTGTCTGACAGTGACTCATCGTGAGTAGTCATTGTCACTGGAAAATAAAACATTCTTTCAGGACTTTTGGCTAACCATTTAGGATGGCTCACCCATTATCTGATTCATTCTGTGAAACTTTCTATTGGTTTCTTTTTGATATCCATGCTAAGTCTGATATGAAGAAATATGAACTTTTGGGTTGTTATAATATCTTCCCCTTGGGGACATTCGTCCTTAACAGAAGACTAACTGGACGAAAAAGATAGGGAAAGAGTTGCAATCCCAAAACTGAGTTCTAAGAACTGATTACTGACATAATAACTGATTTTTGACTGAACAATAGACTGTACTGAACTTATGAATCATGTATGCATTCTAATACATGAAAGAAACTGAGGGACATAAAATTGAGACGAACACTAAGTAGGAAACTGTTACCTCAAGTTGGAACCAAATTAGAAGGGAAAAGGTTAGGGTACTTAGTAATCATATCTACTTCAGCTTCATAAGTAGCTCCTTCAACTAGTTGATTCCTTCGAAGAACTTTTATTAAAGCAGTTTTCTTGTTTCTCAACTTACAAAACTGACAGTCGAGAATCATAATTGGGACCTCTTCATGAGAGAGACTATCTTTCATGCCCACACTCTCTAAAGGCATAACTACAACTGGATCACCAATGCATTTCTTCAACAAAGACACTTGAAAACTGGATCACCAATGCATTTCTTCAACAAAGACACATAAAACTGGATACACTGATGCTAAATATACAAGCAAGTCTAACTCATAGGCCACATTTCCAATGCGCCTCAAAATCCTATAAGGAACAACATATCGGGGACTGAGTTTCCCTTTCTTTCCAAACCTCATCACCCCTTTCATGGGTGAAATTTTCAATTAAGCCCAATCATCAACTGGAAACACAAGCCCCATTCTTCTCACATCAGCAAAGGATTTCTGATGACTCAGAGTAATTTTCAACCTTTCTTTAATCAGCTGAACCTTCTCCGTAGCCTCTTGAATTGAGTCAGGCCCTATCATGGTAGCTTCACCAAACTTAAACCAACCATTAGGAGATCTACACATCCTACCATAAAGTCCTTCAAATGAAGCCATCTAAATACTAGTATGATAACTATTATTATTAGAAAACTAGATAAGAGGAAAGTGATCACCTAACTACCTTTAAAGTCAATCACGCAAGCTCTCAATATATCCTCTAGTGTCTGAGTTGTTTGATCTGCATGACCATATCTATATATGAGTAAAAGGCTATGCTAAGGTGAACTTGGGTATCGAGAACCTTATGAAAGTAGACCTCCATAACTGCAAAGTAAATTAAGTACCTCTATCCAAAATGATAGTCAAAGGGACTCAATGCAACTTGACCGATTCTCTAAGGTAGAGTCTAGCATAATCCTTGGCTGAATCTATAGTTTTGACTAGCAGAAAATGCACTAACTTAGTCATCTTATCTACAATAACCCATATTGAGTCGTGTTGTTGTTGCATACGAGGTAACCCATATCGAGTAAGAGTATAAATACAGATATTTTGAGTCATACCACCTGGTATCTGATGCTCAGCCTTAACCTGCTGGTAATTTAGACACTAAATCACAAATTTTGTGATATCGTTCTTCATGACATTCCACCAATAGACTTCCTGTAGGGCACAATACATCTTGGTGGCACCTAGGTGAATGGAATACCATGAATTGTGTGCTTTTGTAAGCATTTGTTGTCTCAAGTCATCTACATTTGGAACACATAATTTGCCCTGACAATGAAGAACACCATCTCCCCCTTGGGAGAAAACCTCAACATTCTGACTTTGGACTACTTCCTTTAACTTAAGCAAAATAGGATTGCTATCTTGCTTCACCTTCACCTCTAGTACTTAAGAATATTTTGAATCATTCTGAAAAATGACACTACCTACGGCTGAATCAACCAACCATACGTCCAATCTACCAAGTCTGTGGACATTACAAACTAATTATTTCTTCTCATCCTCTACATGAGCAAAACTACCCATCTAAAGTCTGCAAAGAACATTAGTCACTACATTGAATTTACCCAGATGGTACAAGACACTCATATCCTAATCTTTTAACAACTCTAAACTTTTCCACAGATGAAGATTTAGATCTTTCTGACTGAAAACATACTTAAGGCTATTGTGATCCATGAATACATCCACATAAACTCAATACAAATAGTGCCACCAATTCTTTAAGGATAAAATAATTGCTTCCAACTTGAGATCATAAATATGGTTATTCTTTTCATGTGGTTTGAGCTGTCTAGAGCCATAAGCTTCAACCTTACCATGCTACATCAACACACAACCCAAGCCAACTCTGGAGGCATCATAGTAAACAAAAAATCCATCTGAACCCTCTGGTAGAGTAAAAACTTAAGCAGAAGTTAGTCTAGTCTTCAACTCTTGAAAACTCTTCTCGCACGCATCAAACCACTTAAATTTGACTTCCTTCTTAGTCAATCAGGACATAGGAGAAGCAATAGATGAAAATGCTTTAATAAACCATTTGTAGTAATTGGTTAAACCCAAGAAACTCCTAGTGTTTGATGAAGAGATGGGTTTAGGCCAGTTCCTAACTGCTTCGATCTTTTGAGGATCAGCCTAAATTCCCTCACAAAAAATGTTATCACCAAAGAATGCTAGTTATTTCAACAAGAATTCACACTATACTTAGAAAATAACTAGAGGTTTTTGAGAGTCTGCATGACAATACTTACATGGTCTACATGTTCATCTTCACTCTGAGAATAAATGCGGATGTCATCTATAAAGACAACGATGAACATGTCTAAGTACTGCTTGAACACTCTACTCATCAAATCCATAAAAGCTGCTAAGCATTTGTTAGTCCAAAAAAATAACAATAATTTTGTATTGACCATGTTTTGAAGGTCGTCTTTGAATGTCATCCTCTCTGACTATGAGCTGATTATATTCAGATCTGAGGTCTATCTTGGAAAAGGAATTGGAAACCTGAAGTTGGTCAAACAAGTCATCAATCTTAAGAATGGGATACTTAGCCTTGATTGTCACTTTGTTCAACTGACTATAATCGATGCACATTCTTAGGGAACTATTTTTCTTATGCACGAAGAGAACTGGAGCACCCCCTAAGAAGATATGTTGGGTCTGATAAAACCATTGTGTATGAGGTCTTTTAATTTTTCCCTGAATTCCTTATGCTCAACTGGAGCCATTCTATAAGAAGGAATTGAGATAGGCTGTGTATCTTGAAAAAGGTCTATTCCAAAGTCTATCTCCCACTCGGGAGGGAATCTAGGTAGAAACTTTTCACTTTTTCCCTATAGGATTTGCATCATCATAGATATGGGTAATATTAATTATCCCGATAGACGACATTATTCGGTCAATCTTCGGAATGAAAGGTACCTTGGCATCCGAACACAACTCTTATATCAGAGAAAGAAAGGGCAACAATCTTTCATGCTGGTTTGCTCTTTATTTGATCATCTCAACAATTATCTCCCCAACCTTAATATACACACTACCCATAATGCATCCCTCTAAAATAGCCTTCGCAAGGGCAATATTCTGATCATTAGTTGATTAAGGTAACCGAGAACACACAAACTCGAGCAAATGGTTGGCTTGAATAGTGAGATCACGCCTCATGATTTGACCTTGACCATTAGCCTATGGATGATGTCCATTGGCTATAATTGATGCAAACCAATAAAAATGATTGCACCCATTAATTAACCGCTCTTTATATTCAGCGTCGGGTATAGAAGGCTCCTCAAAGTAAATTTTATTACTAGCCTTCGGGGTGTATGGCACCTCAACTCCTCTTATGAGAACACTAGGTAGGCAAGGTTGTTTATCCACAACTCATTTGTACTTGAGTTACCTATGATGAACATGGGAGGAAGCATAAAACTCCATATCAACCTCAAGGAAATAAAGGTCAAGTGTCGTATACGGATTAGTAAATATGTGCCATCCACGAGCATAAACTTGTTCCATAATGTATAGGAAATGGCCAGGACTTCCTCAGACTGAATAACTTTTCTTCATTGAAGCACTGGGCGTTATGCCCCACAAAAAGAGTTATTTCATCCCTTTGACATAAAAACTAATGTTGTCTTCACTTTTCTTTCTTTGTAGTTAAACTTGCTTGTCCATACCCACTGAAATTTGAAGAGCCTCTTGAAGATCGAGATCCAAAGAATCATCATCCTGAACTGAAGTTGGCTTTGATAGCATGAAAGTGGTGGCCTTGGACTTGCCTTGGCCTTGTATTTATTGGCTACAGAGGCATTGCCTGTCTAGGACTTATCTCTGGAAAAAAAAACCAACAAACAAAGCTACAAAGGTAAAACATGTTTTTGGATTTTATATGTTCTATAAAAAGAGAAATGCTATGCTAAAAGAAAGTAATGCAAAGTAAAAAGACATGAAAGAACATACAACGGCAAACAAATGCTAAAAAGTGGCTATGTGCACCATAAACATTATTTGTAGATGCAAACTAGTTGCAAATGGGTAGCAGTGATAACCACTTGAAGAAGTTGTGGCTTTGTGCCTATGATGCGGACATAAATTGGAAAATGCAGCCACAAATAGGATTGTGGAAAAACATAATCTAATAGTTTGGTTTTCACTCCTCTTTACACACACAAATGGGTGTTTTTGGACTTGAAGTTCAAGCATTTGGAAGCAAGTGCATTCCAACAATAATTTCCAAGTTTTGAGAGGTTCAAAACAAGGTGTGCATTCCTTAAAGACCCTAAACAAGTTGTAGCACTAAATCCATGAGACCATGGGTTATTCACTAGGCTAGTCTAGCATTTTTAAATAAACATGACAAGTTTTGAACTTCTCAAATCCCAAATTCAAGAAACACAAACAAATAGAACATAGAAAATCAAGCCACGCTTCAACATTAAGCATAATATAACCCTATAGATTCACACTAATCAACTAGAAATTTCCACAACCATTTGAAATAACCAAAATTATGATTTACACTTAAGAATGACGTCACCCAATTGATAAGTTGGAAGTTTGCCAACTTCTAATCCCTTTTAAGCTTGAATTCTCCCTATTTTCCATTGATTTAAGGTGATTCTTATGTGTTATTGCTCGTTTGTGTAGGTAATGGTTGAATACGATGTTTACCTATCCATACGAGTCAATCGAAATACGAAAAGTGAAGAAAAAGAGTTTAAATTATTAGTGGGGAAGATTAGAACTCAACTGCGCATGCATGTCATGAACTGAACACACAGGTGGCAAATTGAACATTGAGACAATGGCATTTGGGCTTTACACATACTCACGCAGGTCCTCTACCTGTACCAGCAAGTGACCAGTGCGGTGGCAATTTTGCAAATTTTATTAAGGCAAATTTAGGGATTTAAAAGGGGTTTTCAGCTCTAGAACTCCATCTTTGTACTTTTTGAAACTTGAGAAACATAGAGTGAATCCATAAGAGTGAAATTAGTGAATTTATTTAACCTCTTATTGAATTTGAATCTCAATTCTTATGATAATATTTGATTCAATCGAAGAATGGAATGGTAATTTGGGTAATTTTCCTCTTTCTCTCTCTATGAGTAACTAATTTCTATTCTTGGGGTTATGCATGATTAAGGTGTGATAATTGCATGGGTGTTATTTATTTGTCCTCCTAATTAACTAATTGTTATGGGTTTTGATCCTATTCCATGTTTTTCATCTAAAATTAGAGGTTACAAACTCTAGTTAACTCTAGAACCCTTATCATCCTTGACAAAGGGGATGAGGGTGAGGAATAGAAATGAACAATAACTTGATGATTCATCATTTAATAGTTTCTCGTAGACATAAGAATGCTAAATGAGGTGTTTGATTGATCATATAGTTACACTTGTAAGGTGTTCGAAAGAACCCACTTGTAAGATTTTGGTGTTCAATTGACAAATTAACACTAAATACTCTTAATCTAGCCTACCCATGACTATTAGATGAATTTAGAAAAATGTTCAATCACCCATACATGTATTCACCCTTACAATAGCATAACCCCAAGTCCCATATCACATTTGATTTCAATTCTATTTCTCTAATCTTAGAATTTTACATTTCACTTGCGATTAACTTGATAATATCAAAGTGTTTGAACTAAACCCCCAATTTATTTTATTGTTTTATTTATCATAGAATTGTGAGCCAACTTCTAGTTGCCTATAACACTTGATATTGAAGGTCATGTTCTCATTCTCTATGGATTCGACCCCAACTCTTGTTGGGTAAAATATATTGACGACAATTACTTATACTCTTGAAGTATAATTTGAGCGTTATAAAAATGGCGCCGTTTTCGGGGAATGAAACATAGCTTACATTCTTTTTAGTGTTATAAGTCACTTTAAGTTAGTCATGGTGTAATTTTACTTTACTTGTTGTTTTTGTTTTCTTTGGGTGACACCCAAAGTCTTCACGATTCAATAAGTCAAAACGGTATTCAGAACTCTACATTCGATGGACATCTTGATGATAAAGACCATTTGGGAGATGCCAGGAAAGCTAGCACCATCCGAATTCCACCCACAGAAGGCAATGGAGTGTTCCATGTTACTAGTGCAATGCTTCATCTACTTCAAATGGAGGGTTTATTTGGGGGTCAAGCCCATGAAGATTCCAACCTTCATTTGACAAACTTCATTGAAGTGTGTATTTTGTTCGATATCACCCACATATCGTAAGAGTCCATCTAGTTGAGACTCTTTCCTTCTCATTAATGGACGAAGTTGTATTGTGGTTGAGACAATTGCCTGCGGGTTCAATAACTACATAGGTGGAATTGACAGAAGCATTCTTGGATAGATTCTTTCCACTAACCTAGATGTTATAATTGAGGGATGAGATTATTAACTTTCGCCAATTAAATGGTGAACTATTATATGAGGATTTGCAAAGGTTTTACAAAAAGTTAATGCAATGTCCAACCCACGAGGTTCCGTACAAGCTGCTCCTCCAAATCTTTTATTAAGCATTAGATCAATTGAACAAAATGGTTGCGGCCAGAGGATCTTTAGTGAAACAACTTATGGTGTTGCATCGACATTATTGGACCATGTCACTAAATAAAGTTGAGGTTGGCATATAAGAGATTATGAGGTAGCCGTGAGGGCTCCCTCTGCATCTTTTGTGAGCCAAGAGAAAAGAAAGAAGGATGAGGAGAGAGATGAGAATATGGCGAAGGTGATGACATAACTAGACCTCCTCACTAAACATTAATGGGTTCAACACAAATGGAGGTTAACGACGTTGCTTATAAGGGTGATAAGATATATGATGATGATGAAATGAAATCTCTTGATGAAGAAATCTGGCTTATATCAAATCAAACAAGGGTTTCTCAACCTACCTATCAAAGGCAAGGAGGGAATCAAGGTTGGAAGGATAGAGACCGCGATTGGAAAGATCATGAGTTGAAGGATCGTGATAAAGATTGAGAATGGAGGGATAAGGAAAGAGATAGGGACCATGATTTGCGAGATAAAAATTGGGACTATGATAGGTACATTCCTCCACATGATCAGGGCAAGGACAAGGAAGCAACCGCCATTGATCCAAAAAAGTTTAAGAATGAAAATGTGCTTAGTTGTATCCATTTGAGTGTTGAAGAAAGTGATAAGATGCTTCTAAAAATGAAAGGCAATTTTTTACAACTAAATCAAACCATCATCTCACACTCGGCCTCGATAAAACAACTTGAAACCCAATTGTTCCAAATTTCCTCACAATTGAATGTAAGGAAAAAAGGAGGCCTCCCTAGTGATAAGATGTCAAACCTGAAGAATGATGGTCATGTCATGGCAATTGTTACTAGGAGAGGGAGAATTCTTGGGAAATACATTGTAAATCATAATGATGACCCTTGTGATAAGGGTGCTAGAGAACAAGTGAGTGGAAAGAGATAGCGGCTTGATAAATCAAAAGATGAGACCCTATTTTCAAATGAGCAAAGTGTTGAGAAGCCAGGAGAAATAGAAGAGAAGGTTGAAAGCAAAGAAGAACCACAAGAGGTAGGTGGTAATGATTTAAAACTTGATGAAAACCCGGTTGTCTCAAGGCAGCAAGCCAAAGTCCCTCCTCTATTTCCATAATGGCTTAAGAAAAAGGAAGATGATTCAAAGTTCAAGAAGTTCCTTGCTAAATTTAGCAACCTTTTAGTAAATATACCTTTGTTTGAAGCCCTACAAGAGATGCCCGGGTATGCCAAATTTATGAAGGACTTAGTGACAAAAAAGCAAGTCATGGATTTCGAAACAATTGAAGTGACACATAATTATAGTGCTACCATGTCTAGCGCAATGGTTGTGAATAAAGAAGAACCGGGTGCATTCACTTTCCCATGTACTATTGGGGTGTATATATTTGGAAAAGCTTTATGTTATCTTGGGGCAAGTATTAATTTGATGCTACTGGTCGTGTTTCAGAAGCTAGGCTTGGGTGCTCCAAAGAAGACTACCATGAGGATTTTAATGGCTGACAGTTCTATAAAGAAACACGTGGGTGTGTTGTATGATATACTTATTAAGGTGGACCATTTCATCTTTTGGGCCAACTTTGTGATCTTGGATTGTGAAATTGACCACAAGGTCCCTTTTATTCTTGGTAGGCCATTCTTGGGTGCCAGATGATCTTTAGTTGATGTTAAATGTGGTTAAATGATATTCCTAGTAAAAAATAAAGAGGTGTCATGTAGTGTGTGTAAGTCAATGAAGCAACCTATGGATTTGCAAGTTATCTCCGTAATTGATGTGATTGATAACGAAGTGGCTAATACTAGGGAGATTGATTTTGTTAGTGCCTTTGGTGGGAGTTTGTGGAATCTAGAGAGCGAGATGATTGAAGGATATGATAAAGTAGTTGCATCTTTAAAGGTCTTGGATCCTACATAAAAAAACCTTACAAGTTGGACCTTGACTTGAAAAATAGGGAAACTCCTCCTGCAAGGCCTTCAATTGAAGATCCACCACAAATTGAGCTCAAACAATTGCCATCTAACCTTTGTTATGTATTCTTGGGAGAAGGTGAGACTCTACCTATTATTATTGCAAGAGACTTGTCCTTTTGGAAAATTGAGGCATTAAAATCAGTGGTGATACGGTATATTAGGAGCTCTTGGATGGACCCTAGCTGATATTATAAGGATTTCTCTAGGTATATGCACCTGTAAATTAAAACTTGAGCCTAAGTTCGTAGAAAGTGTTGAGCACCAACGGAGATTAAACCCTCATATGTAAGAGGTTGTACAAAAAGAAATCATCAAGTGGCTTGATGCAGGTGTCGTCTATCCTATCTCAGATAGCAAGTGGGTGAGCCCAATCAAATATGTTTCCAGGAAAGGAGGTGTTAGGGTAGTCCCAAATGAGAACAATGATCTCATTCACGTTTGTATGGTCACGGGTTGGAGGGTAAGTATTGACTATAGAAAGTTGAATTTATGGATAGAGAAGGATCACTTCCCCATGCCCTTCATGGACCGACCAAATGATTGATAGGCTTGCGGGAAGGGGTTAGTATTACTTCCTCGATGGATACTCGGGCTATAATCAATATCAGTAGCCCTCGAATATCAAGACAAAACTACGTTCACATGTCTCTATAGAACTTTTGCCTTCAAGCGCATGCCCTTTGATCTATGCAATGCACCCACCACTTTTCAACGATGTATGCTTTCTATATTTTCATACATAGTGGAGGATACGATGGAGGTATTTATGGATGATTTCTCGGTTGTTGGTTATACGTTGGAGTATTGTCTTGAACACTTGGAGAAGGTGTTTTAAAGGTGTGTGGAAAATAATCTTGTGCTGAATTGGGAGAAATGCCACTTTATGGTGAAGGAAGGGATTGTTCTTGGACATAAAATCTCAGGCCAAATAATCCAATTAGATCAAGCTAAAGTGGATGTCATTGCTCAGCTACCTCCTCCAATATCTAGCATAGGGGTAAGAAGTTTCCTTGGCCATGTTGGTTTTTGTAAGAGGTTCATTAAAGAATTCTCAAAAATTGCCCATCATATGTGCAAACTCCTCGAGAAGAAAGTGAAGTTTAATTTTAATGGAGAGTGTTTGAGGGAATTTAATTACCTTAATGAGAAGCTTGTCTTGACTCCCATTATTATGGCCCCTAATTGGTCACAACCATTTGAGCTCATATGTGATGCGAGTGAATTTGCACTAGGTGCGGTGCTTGGTCAAAGAAAGGAGAGACTTTTTCATCCTATCTCCTATGCTAGTAAGTCATTAAATGATGCACAAAGGAACTATACGGTTACAAAACAAGAAGTACTAGCGATTGTTTATGGGTTTGAAAAGTTTTGGGCTTACTTATTAGGCCCAAAGGTTATTGTGCACACCGATCACGCAGCCTAAGGTATCTAATGGCCAAGAAATAAGTAAGACCTCAATTGATAAGGTGGATTCTACTAGTTCAAGAATTTGATTTTGAAGTGAAGGATTGAAAGGGTTGTGAAAACCACATAGCGGACTACTTATCACATCTCGAGGTGAATTAAGAAAATTAGGGCGAGATTGAAATTGATGATACATTTCCCGATGAGCTTGTAATAATCTTAAAGGGGAGTACACCACCATGGTATACTGATTTTGCAAATTATGTAGTGAGTGGGTTTCTTCTGGACGATTTGAACTATTATCAAAGGAAACAATTTCTCCATGATGTGAAAAGATACTATTGGGATGAACCCTATCTCTTTAGGGAGTGTCCATATGGAGTTATACATTATTGTGTTATAGAAGAAAAGATGAAGCCTATTCTTGAGGCTTTCCACTCGTATCCATTCAGTGGCCATCATGGTCGTGTGGGAACGGCCGCAAAAGTGCTTCAAAGTAGGTTTTATTGGCTTACCATTTATCGAGATGCTTACGACTTGCTGAAAACTTGTACACAATGCCAACCGCAAGGTAGTATTTCTAGGAAACATGAGGTGCCCTTAAAACCTAACCTCAAAGTTGAGTTAATTGATGTGTGGGGAATTGATTTTATGGGCCCTTTTATGAGTTCGTATGGTAACAAGTACATATTGGTGGTTGTTGATTATGTGTCAAAATGGGTGGAGGCCATTGCTTTGTCGAACAACGAGAGGAAAAGTGTCACGTCCTTCTTAAAGAAATACATTTTTACAAGGTTCGAGACTTCCCGAGCCATCCTTAGTGATAGTGGCTCTTATTTTTGTAACTGGGTATTTGGTGCTTTGCTTGATAAGTACTGGGTGAAGCATAAGGTGGATACCCCGTACCATCCTCAAACGAGTGGCCAAGTGGAGGTGTCCATTAGTGATCAAGTCAATCTTTGAGAAAATCGTGAATGTAGGATGTACAAATTAGGCACGACAGCTAGATGATGCTCTTTAGGCCTAAAGAACCGCATTTAAAACTCCTATTGGCATGTCACGGTACAAATTAGCGTTTGGAAAATATTTTCACCTCCCCGATGAGTTAGAGCACAATAAGTTTTGGGCCTTGCGTAAGTTGAATATGAATTTGGAGGATGCCTCCTAGTCTAGATTGGAAAAGTTACATGAGCTAAAAGAAATTTGTCTTAAGGCGTGCGAGAGTTCGATTCTTTACAAAGAAAGAATGAAGAAGTGCCACAATGCTAAGATCTTCAAAAGAGAGTTTCGTATGGGAGATGAAGTGATACTCTTCAATTGAAGGTTAAAGCTCTTTGCGGGTATCCTCAAATTTAAGTGTTCAGGCCCTTTTGTGAAGGTGAATGTCTACCCTATTAGGGCTATCAAATTGGAGGACCATGAGAAGAGAAAGTTCATGGTGAATGGTGAAAGGTTAAAACATTTTTATGTGGGTGGACCCGGAGCGGCCAAGGTTGAGTTTCTCCATTTCAAGGATGCTTATTGATATAGAATAATGTCATGCTATGACCATAACCAAGGCGCTTCTTGGGAGGAAACCCAAGGTTATTGATTGTCATTTTATATTTATTTGAATACTAATTATAGGTTGTTTTGGTGAATGCTGGTAAGAAATTCTATGTATGGGGGACATCACATACTGTTTTGACCATATTTGGGCACCCGCTAGCGCACGTTCCCACATGACCATGCATGTCGGGGTGCATGTGGCTAGCAAGGGAAACTAGAGCACTATTTTAAGCTAAATTAGCCACTTACGGGTGTAGGCCAGGCATCTGCATGTGCAGGCTGGCCACGCAGGTGGCTGCAAAAATTTTCCTAAGTGCTAGGTAAACTGCCTCACACTCCCTCGTTTACTTGCTTGTGCAGGCCACCACCTGCACGCGTAAGGTGGGGCCCAGGTGAGCTGATGGTCAAGCTAAGTTCTTCTATTTAATTTGTTAGGCTGACCTGACCCGGTTAGCCTATTCCTTTTGTATAAATTTTACCCTTACTTATACCCATATAATTTAAACATCCACACCACACACAAAAATGCAAACACCCAATTTTTCTTCTCTCTTTTCTCAAACTTTCTCTTTTTTCACACTTCAAAAATTCTTCAAATTTATTTTAAGAGAACACACACACAACATCAACTGCAACTTAGAGATCTAAATAACATGATTCTCCTGCCATTATCTTGCATCTTTACTTGGTTTGGTAATCTCACTTTTTATAATTTTTACTCAATTTCTCTTGGGTCAAAATGGTGAAACATATCCTATGTTAAATTTTTGTGATGGTTTCGTTTATTTGAGTTGCTTTTGGTGTAAGATTGATGTTTTGTGGATTATTTTAAATGGGTGTCAATTTTTATATGCAAATTGGGGAATTCTTGAGTACCCAACTTTAGGCACCCCATGGGTTTGATGAAATTCCCACATGAACTTTTCTTTGTGTTTTCTCTTTCTGGGTGATCTAAGAGAGCTAATTGAGGCTTTTTGTGCATATTTGAGTAAAATTCATCAATGAATTAGAGTTTCTAATTGTTTGGAGTTGAGAAGAATCACTTGGATTGCCCTTAAAGTGTCATCCTCACTATTTATCAAGTTCATTTTGTAATGTGCACCAAGGGTTTGTTGAAATACTCATGAGAAGTTTTTGGCGTGATTGTTACTAGTAGTTGATGAATTTAATTTTGGGGCATCATTTGGATATTTCTTGAGTTATAATGTGAGTTAACTAGTATTCCAATGTGTGCAAACCAGTAGTTCAAGATTGGTGAAGTGTGTTGCTACCGTTAGTCTTCCATAACCTTTGTTGCTTTGGTTGTTTTGTATGGAACTCATGAGTTAAGTCTAAGTAACCCCGTTAGCAAAAATACATACATTGCCCTATGATAGATTGGGTGACGCCATTGTTAAGGGCAAGTTTTTGTTCATGTAAGGGTCATGTGTTGATTATGCACTTGAATGCTAAGTATGTAGCATGTGATGGTTGTTCATGCTTTCATTTCTTTATTGCTCCCATGTGTTTTCATAAAATATTTTTCCTTGCATTCAACTCATTTAGCATTGCTTTATTTTCTTTTATGCTATATAAAAATTTCCAAAAACACGTTTCACCTTTTGTTTTGCTTTGTTTGGTTCTCTTTACTAACTTTTTAGGGATGACTTCACAAAAATCAATGCCAAGGGCCGTAAAGAAGGATAGTACCAAATATAAGGGCAAGTTCATTGTCACTACATCTAATAAAAAAAAATCTGCTCATAAAGAAACCACTTTAGGCCCTGCACCATCCATCTTTCTATAGTATTGGGCAAGGAGATTGATAAAACTCAATTTAGATTAGAAGAGATGCGTGACTTATATGATGCATGGGTTGATACTCGGGGTTTTAATTCCAAAAAGGTGTGTAGTATAAGGTAAGTCAAAAAGCTTGTGTGGGACGTATTTGCCTATATTAATCCCGTATCTCATCCTCCCTTCTACTATCCTGAGCTTGTTAGGAGTTCGATGCTTCTTATGTCATCCGACACAACCAACACAAGTACAAACCACCAGTGGTAGACCAACCTTGTTTACCTAGTGTTCTTGTTAGAGGGGTTGAGGTGCCTTGCTCTACATCAGAGATAAACAAGATCTGTTTTGCTTGTGAGTAACCAGCCAAAATTAAAATTAAAAAGTGGTGCTAGGTGGGTGTATTCATTTTCCTTGGCTAGGCTAGACAATTTAAAAGGGCCTTTCTTTATTGGCCAATGGAGTCATACAAATCAAAAGAACTAATCTTTCTATTCAAGCCAAGCATTGTGTTAGCTTTGTTTGTAATCAGTTGCTCCCTTCTACTAATCATCAAGACGTTACCACTGAAAGAGCTATCATTGTTTGGTGCATCATGGATGATTTGGTTGTTAATCTGAAGAAATTATTATCGAGGTGATTAAGCAAAGATCCAAACAATTGGGAACTTAGTTTTCTTTTCCCGCTCTTATTTTGATGTTATGCTTTACTCACAAGGTTCTTCTATTCTCCAAGATCGATAAGAAAATAAAATACACTAGGGTTATTGATATTCATACTAGTAAAGATTATGACAATCCGGTGGGTTTGAAAAGAAAGATTTTTGAGGTCTCCGATTCTTTCTTGGGTGGTATACCTATATCGAGGGTACTAGTAGTCCTCCCATGACTGCCAATGTGTCAGATGCTCCCTATACATCTAGTAGTACTACTTTGGTGATTGATCCTCCTCAGGAACTGCCTCCTTTAAGCACTACTTAGTCTACTCAGCTCCACAGTCTTCTGCTGTTATGTTTTCTACGATTGCTTCTATGACTTTGGCAAACAGCAGTACCCTCGATCAATTGGTTGTTGATATTCCCCAGTTCATTCAGACAACTATTGATAGGAGACTTGAGACTCTTTGTGCATATATGATAGATTATAAGCGAAAATTAGCTGAAATTGAGGCCAGAGGGGATAGCGAGGTGGTTGCCACTTTGAGGACTGATATGGATAGCCTGCATTCAAAGTTTCAGCTGATACAACCCTCCTTTACTCTTGATGATGCTTAGATTACCATCCCATAGGTTGTTACTGGCCTAGTTTTACCATTTGCTTATTTGTTTGGGCATTCTACTATGGGAGATGAGACGGGGATTAATTTTATTCAGGGGCTTACCATGGCCCAACAGGTAGAGATGGCCAAGCAATTGTCTATTGATGAGCAGAATGCGAGGATGGTTTATGCTAGTTCTAGCTCCCAGCCTCCCGAGAAGATGTATATTCCTTCAGTTGCAGTTACAAGGGCCCACCCTGTCTAAGGAGGCCCCTAGTATTTTAGTTACCAAGCAGTTATAGACCTCACATGATATGGATCTGCATGCCTAGTATGCCTTTAGGAGTTTTTATCCTCCTCTCTTCTCATTCTATATTATTGCATTGGGCACAATGAAACGTTCTTTAGTTGGGGAGTGTGACATTTTATTTGTTAGTCTATAATATTAGTTTGTTGCTATTTTTTTTTGATGTTATTCGGATATTACCCTTGTCGGGCCTACTTTATGATGTTGATTCGGATATCTCCCTTACCGGGACCATGTTTGATGGTTATGCTCTTAGCCTTTGCTGGGCCCATATTTTGATGGTTATGCTTTTAGCCCTTGTCGGGCCCATTTTATGTGTGTGTTATTATTCATGACCCATATATGTGTTTTCTCATGTTGATTCTTGTTTGGGTGATATCTATGTTGAACATGTGTATCGTTCTATTTGCCTTGTGTATCTACGTGTCAAATAAACTCCAAGGGTTTTCTTCGAAACTCGGTTCTTTCCCAAGAAGCATTCTTTTTGTTATAGTGTTTTCTTTGTCGAACCAAGTGGTACTCCCCTATGATAGATGGATCGGACGATATTCTTAGTGGAAATACACAGTGTCTTGAGTTAGAGTCATGTAGCAGTTGAAAAAGTTCAAGAGGTACCCTCTAAAAATTTGTCGTTGGCAAGCAAAATGATTTGGGAAAAGCAAAATAGTTTTTGAAAATGGTGTTTGAAAAGGAAAGATCAAAGAGGTTTCAAGCTTTCTCTTGAGTTTTGACCTTTAAATTCAATTTTTTTGGCTCTTTTTTCACAAAAGAAGAGTTTCCAACTCGAGGTAGTTTGTCAAGTTCATTTGCCCAAATTGTTTGGAAGACTAGCTTTCTATTTCAAGGGGTATGGTGCCTTGTGTGGTAAGGTTTTTGATCAATTCTCGTGCATACATTTTAGTCTACAACTTGCCTCAAGTGTACTCAAGGAAAAATTCTAGACCATACTTGGTTTGGAGGAAGACCCGATGCCATTCTTAAATCGTTACATGACCTAAATCCCACCTTAACATTGTTCCCTAGTTAGCACATTTGAACATCTTCCCATTTTTTCCCATTCCTTGTTGATGACCATACTATGACACCCTAACACTTTTTAAAATACCTCCTTTGTCACCCAACCTCCTTGAACACATCGCATGGTTCAAATGAGAGCCAATGTAGGCAAATGCCTAAGTTTGGGGGATCATGATTGTGAAAATGACAAAGGTAGGATCAAATGCCTAAGTTTAGCGGAAAAGAGTTGTACAAAATTGTTTAAGAGATGTGTATTCTTGGTTGTCTAAATAAGTGCTTCATAAGACAAGAGGTGTGCTTGTAAACGAAAGCAAAGAGCCTAACCCTACGAAAATAATTTGAAAAAGTGAGAAAGTTTATGAAAGGAGGGGCATGAATAGCCAAGGAGTAGAAAATCTCTTGAAAGAACCAAAGAAGCAAATAAAGAGGGAACTTCATAAATGTTTTTAGTAAAAAGAGGTTACAGATTAAGAGAAAAGAAATAAAAAAATGCGGGGAATAAGGTGGAAAACTTGTGACCTGGTTTACCACATCCAAAACAACCTCTACTGCCGGTCATACACTTCTCTTAGTGGTTCTTACCACACTTCTTACTAACTGGAAAAGTAGGTCCACTAGTAATTCTCCCTTGAGACTTAGAGCTAGGAGCCCTATCTCGATGCTCCTAACTGAACTTGTGTACTAGAGAACTAGCAGAGGAAGGGGCTGGGGCTGAAGACATCTGACGAAACTGAGAGCAATTACCACAACCCAATTTCTGCTGAGAATAGTCAAAAATTCCTATTCTAGCACTCTTAGTCTACCTTTCATTCTCCTTAATCTTTTATTCCTCGCTATGGTGAGCTTAAGTCATAAGTAAGGAGATTTCCATCTCCTTGACTAGCAAAGAGGTCCTACACCCCTTGACCACTGACTTAGAGACACTTAAAACAAACTTACTCATGTGGTCCATTGAATCGGCTACCATTGTTGGAGCATACTTAGAGAGTTGAGTAAATTTCAGAGAATACTCCTTTATGGTCATGTTACCCTATTTCAGATTCATGAGCTCCTCAACCTTGGCTTCTCTTAACTCAAGCGAAAAGAACTTGCCCAGAAACGCCGTCATGAACTCATCCCAATCCACTGGGCCTGCTTATATACCTCTATCTTCCTTCCACTATTTGCACAAAGTCTGAGCCACTCCCTTCAATTAACAGGAGGCTAAGTCTACACTCTCAACTTGAGTGATACCCATACTTTGCTTGACCTTTTGAATCTCGTCAATAAATTCCTATAGATCCTACTCTACCATAAAACCATAAAACTCTGGAGGATTAACCCAAGTGAAGTCACGGACTCTCATTACTACTATATTTTTATTTGTATTAACCTGTACAATAGCCTGCTGGTTATTGACGTGAGTGTTCATTTCTTTAGCAAGCACCCAAAAGGCTGCCCTGAATTTGGCATGCGTAACTTACTCATTCAAGGGATTGGCTGGGGATGGTGGTGCTTGCTAGTTACCGTTGTTGTTTCTCCTTCTGTTTGCTCCTCTGGGAGGTATTTTTCTATAGACTCATAGAACACCACTTAGAAGAAGAGTAAATATAGCTCACGCTTTATCATATGACATGAACTTAAAAGAAGTGAAACTTTCCTAAAATATTTGGTAGCCTCTCACTCTTAAGTGTGGCGCGCTTCCGACCCATGAATAATACTCAACTTAACACGACTTTCAAACACCCTAGCACACTTTAAACCTGATGCTCTGATACCAACTTTGTAATGACCTAAAACTACATCCTAGTCACAATATAATGCTTAGTATCATGAGTTGTACCAAGCTAACCCATGGTCTAGCATATAATATGATTTCTAAATAAGACCGAATCACTGAGTGCGGAAGATAACTGAATAGTAATAATTATTAATCTAATGGATATAATTCTGACAATATCATAAAGGTGAAAATATATCTGATAGACTGTCTGGAAGACTCTACTAATGATGAGTTGCTGGGAGAAGTCTCCAACTAACTTTAACTATCTGATAACTAAAACAACTGAAATAAGGAAATGATAATAAGCCTTATCCTCGAAAGATGAGGACTCACCACATATTGTTGCTGAGATATGTATTGGATCATGCTAACCGCGAGCTAGGTGCTAAGCGTCTAAACCTATATTATTAAATAATACATTGCAAAAAAGTATGTGATCAGTACTTTGAATGTACTAAGCATGTGAGATATGCACTATAATATGTAACTGACATTGCTGAATATATAAGACTGAACAGAACATGGAACTGATAAATATAAGTTGATATAATGACCCAAGTTAATTGGCATAAAACTGAGAATTATTATAACTAAATAAATTGAATCTAGGGTCATGCAATGACTGAGTCTGAACTGTCGGAGCTACAATTAACTGACATACCCTACTAAGACAAATGGGGCCCAACCTATAACCCCTGCTGGAAGGGTGCTTTGTACCTTACCAAGGATACGAACACTGACTGACGTGGATCCACTAAACTGATATCCAAAGGAATAAGGTGTCAGCCTTATCTAGCGGGTTTTTTTTTAGGACAAAGGGACTTCTACTAAAGGTCTCAGCCCAACTGATCGGTGAGCCTTCATCCCTATGTCCGCTAGGTGCTAAGTACTACTCTCAACTGAAATAAACTGATATACTAAATTAACTCAACAACGTTGATGCTCTAAGACTTAATGATAAATGGTTTGTTTGAAAGCATTTTAAAATCTAGGTAACTGAAAGACTGAATACTGAACTAACAATTTATGAGATGCTATGTCATTGGGTGTTCATAACCCTCCATCTTCAAAGAGTACAGTTATACATGACAATTTTTATGTTCTGGATAGAGTAAGAATTCATAAAGTACAAGTTCCAAAATACTGAATATCAATATACTGTGGGGACATAAAAATATAAGTCCATAAAAGTACTAAATTTCATGAGAAAACATGTTTTTATAAACTATTAATCATGGGGAACTAAAATATAAAAAGAATCATTCCTTTAATGGAAACCCCAATTTCTAGACAATGCATTTACTGAGAAACTAGGTTTACATAGGGACTGAATGGTTCAAAGGATACCCATTTATGAAATACCACTTGCCTGGAGTGAAGATTTTCCCGCTAGAAGATTGATTCTTGGATTGAGAAGAAAAACCCTAATTCTACTTTGCGAGAAGAAGTTCCCTCTTCTGATATTTTTTGAGTGTTTGGGAAATAGATATTTTCTAATAAGGGAAATAAACATCTAAGTCCCTTTAACCCTTCCCTCATAAAACTTAAAACAATGTAGTTTAGGTCGAGGAAATAGGGAAAGTATGAAAGTATCCCAAATAAAACATAACTATTTCTGCTATACCCAGTCGTTACGGGTCACATAACAAGTTGTTGTGTCTAAAAATGGCTCATAGTATGACTCATTATGACTGGGTTACTTTGTTGGGGTCTGGGAATGACTAGACACAATAACTCGTCGACACTAATGATGGGTCATTGTGCTGACTCATTAGGACTGGACCCAAATGTCAACTTTCAGGACTTTCTCAAAACGAATGAAAGCGACGACTTGTGGGGTTTAACTACCGCTCATCTTCATGAGTCATTGCTCCTGTGATGGATTTTCACCGTTCGAGACTTGGGACAATTTACTCAGAATGAGTGTCACAACGACTCGTCATGATTGGTAATGACTCATCCTCTAGAGTTGTTGCCATTGGGAAAATTTCAATCTTCAGGAATCTTGGCTAAGTCCTCACCATGAATCAACCAATGAGTCATTGGCACTAAAGATGAATCGTTTCCTGAGTCATTCTATGAAAAAATTTTAGTTTCAAACTTGTTCTCTATGCTAAGTCTGAGATGGAATCTTAGGAGCTTATGCGGTGTTACAGTATTCTTATTAGTTACTTAGTCCATTATGAGCTTCCCATAACTGGGTATCTCATACAATGCATCCACTAAGGGGATGTTGACCGATATATTGTTAAACTTAGAAAAAAACTTCTTAAACTTGGCATCATCATCCATCTTCTTTAACCTTTATGCGAACGGAGGAAGTATTTTGATCTTTGGTTTGGAAGTGGATGGGTTTTACTCTTGCTTTGGAGTATCTTCTTCAACAGCCTTTTGCTTCTTTTCATTAGCAATTGTATATTGAAGTACTATCGGTTCTTCATCATTCACATCTTTAGAGTTTGCCTCGCCAAGATTTGACTCAAGAGGCTTCTCAATATGCTTTATTTTTACATTAGTTTGCTTGTCAACCAACTTCTCTTTAGGAGCTTCATCAATGTCAATCATATAATCACCAAGTATCTTGCCACTCCTAGTGACAATCGCCATGAAATGAGCATTGTCGTTTTTTGGGTTCACCATTATGTCTCTAGGAAGTCCTTTTTTTGCCTTTAATTTAGGTGGGATGAGATTTGATTCAATTGTGTTTCAAGTTGCTTTATAGAGGCTACATAAGAGGTGACCATTTAATTTAATGAATAAATGTCACTCTTCATTTCCTTAAGGATCTTAACCTTCAATCCGGTTGACAATTCTCACAAGCACATCTTCTATTAGCAATTCTCCGGATCTAGAGAAGTGGACTCTTTCGCTTTAGGATGATCATTTGGTGGAACATATCTATCTCTATGTCAACCTCTTTCACATTTCTTATCCCTGTAATCATAATCCCTATCATGTTCCTTATCCCTTCAATGACAACCTTTATCATGATCACGATCCCTCTAATCTCTATCTTTGTCTTGCCTATCGCGATCTCTATCCTACCAACCTTGATTACTACCTTGCCTTTGATATGTTGGTCAGGAACCCCTCAGTTAATTTGATAAGAAGTGAATCTCCTTGTCAAATGAGTCACCATCATCATCATCATAGGCTCAATTTCCTCTTGTAGCTATCCCATGAAGTTCCTTTTCAAGATATCTATTTTAGTCATAATTTTTGCCATGTTTTCATCCCACTCTTCTTCCTTTTATCTTAGCTTAACAAAGACGAGGAGGGATCAACCATTTCCACCTCAGCATCTAGGGTGTACCAAGCTTGATTTGTCTTAGTAATTTGATCAAGCAAACTCATAGCAATTCCAAATATTTGGTTCATCAAGGACCCATCGGCTAAATTATTTGCTACGGCCTTGTTCAAGTAATCCAATGATTGTTGTTGTAATTCAAATGTGAAAGAGTATTTTATTCATCTTGTTATTCATTGTCTTTATTCTACTCATGTGTGGAATCTATTTATAGAAGTTGTAGGTTTGAATTTACCTTTGCTTCAGCTTAGACAAATTCTGGAGGAATGGTGGAATGCTGAGTGTTCTACTATGCTTAAGCCTATTTTTAAAGCAGCCCCTGCCTTTGTAATATGGAAAATATGGAAAAGAAGGAATGTGATAAAACATGGAGGAAAAATAAGTAAACAGTCAATGATCATAGAGATCCACAGAAATCTACACCTGTTTATCAAGTTCAGATACCCTTGGTTGAAAGATTTACCTAAGAATTGGCCTCTTATTGTCAAATTCTTAGAAGGTTCTTCTCCTCTAATTAGCTATAAAGTGGTAAGATGGATTCATCCTCCCAGGGGAAGTTTTAAATGCAACACTGATGGGTTAGATGGGATTTATGCCCTTTTGTGAGAGAGATGGAGCAGGAGATTTTATGTATGCAGAGGCCAGTGTTTTGGAGGAAGTTACTGTCATTGTGATTGAAATTAAAGCAATTAAAATGGGATTAGTCTATTGTTTACAGATAGAGTAGTTCCTTTGATCATTGAGACAAATTCTCTAACAACTCAAAAGGTGTTAAATAGAATTTGGGAGGTTCCATGGTTGATTTCTTTAGATGTTAGATACAATAAAGATCGGATGCACAATAATAATGTGGAGGTGTAGCACAGATTTAGAGAAGGGAATACTTTAGAAGACTTTTGTAATAATCATGTTGCTATTAATTTTATAGGTACAGGTACAAATAGACAAAAATTTCACAACATGCAAGAGATTCCACAAAGAAACTAAAGCAATTGTTCAATTAGAAAGAGAAAAAACTCCAAATTTGAGGATAACAAGAACTCAAAACAAGGCATACAAGCTATAGGGGAGAGTATAAATCAAATCTAGCTTTAGTAAGTTTATAGAAGCAAGTTAAAAGTCACAACATAGACTCAGTAACTTCTTAGTCTACTTTGAAACAAATCCTGAAATTTGTTTGCTTTACTAGTGGTATCAACTCCATTCGGGTTCAACCTGCTGAGAAAATGAGTCAAAGGTTGCGATTCAAAGTAAACTAAGTATGAAATGAATGATGTGGAATGACTTATCTTGAACTATTTTAACCAAATTAGATGAGATAAGGTGGACATTTCCAAATCTACTTGCTGGAATAGGAATCAAGTCCAAATTAAAGATCAGTGTTTCGTGAAGTGATTTTGTCCATCACATACCTTTAACAACAGCTTAGATCCACATCTCCCAAGTTGAAGAAGTCTTCATTGGTTTGAATCATAGCGTCAATGAGAATTTTTAACGTATAAATGATTTCACCCCGAACTTGGAAGTTTTTGGGGATCGTTATTGCTTCCAGTTGAGGTATGCGAGTTGAGGAGAAGATCACTTTGATGGCCTTCCATGGAAGATGATGAACTATTCAGATGTGTGTAATGGAAGGTTGGCTTGTCTGAAATGGAATCTTTCCATTTTAGTTTTTTTTCTTTGCTTTTTAGGAATGTTTTTCTAGTTGTTTTTTATTGTTATTTTTGGGTCTGGGCCACTTTTGGGCCTAGACCATGTAAATATCTGATTTGCTTATTTAATAAATAGTCCCTTTGTGGGCTAATTTCATTAAAAATGAATTTTTTTTTTGAAAAAAATAAAGAAATTATTTTGTTAAAAAAAAATTACCGGTAGAAGATTTGGAGCAACAACTTGAACGGTAGATCATGTGTAGGGCATAGAAGTAACTTCTTCGTAAATCTTAGTCATGAATCATGTAAAGGTTCACCACTCAATTGGAATTTTTTTTTAATTTCATCTCAATGTTGAAGAATATGAAAAGAGGGAAAGAATTTATCGAGGAATGCCTCTGTAAGGTCGACCCATGAAGTAATTGATCCCTCGGAAATTCCCTTAGCCAAATAACCGCTTCTCCCATCAATAAGAAATAGAATAATTTCAAACTAATAGACTCTTGCAATAGATTTGCAATGTCAGAGGGTGTGCAAACATTAATGAAGTTTTTAAGGTGATTGTATGCATCTTCATGCGATTGACCTCCGAACAACCCCTTCATTTGAAGCAAGTGGAGTATAGTACTAGTCACATGAAAAGACGCATTGCCCACCATGGGTGGTAGACGAATAGCACTTGCCCTCCACACATCTCTCAAATGGTCATCATCATTAAATTGCCCTTCAAAACTCGCTGCCTCACTACCGTGTTGACTCATATTTTCACCTAGACAAAACAAAAACAACAAACAACATAAATTTAAACTATGGCTAACACAAGTTATTTAAAACACTTCAATAAAGGAACACTATACTTTTATTCTCTAACAATGGCATAATTTTTGATAACGCTCAATTACACCCAAGATAGATGTATGCAATTATTAGCAATATTTTACCAAACTGTGGAGTCGGGGTTGATCGCACGATGAATGAACTAGATAGGTTCACTACTAAATAAATGTTCATTTTGATTTCAAAATAAAATTAAATGGGGGGAGGGGGTTATATCTAACTACAAACACTTTTTGATTCAAATTATCACTAGAGTTTGATTTGCAATGACAAGAAATTAAGCATAGTAATCAAATGACAAGGGTAACTTAGGGTTGTGATATCATGAGTGTGAATTCATACATTTTTAAGTAAATATTTTCTTTGTCACACCCCGAATCCCAACGAGGCATGATTGGCACCCGTAGCCGATAAGGCCCGAGAGAACCAAGCTATGCTTCTGTACATTCATACGCATGCCATAGGAAACACCACTATCACATAAGAACATGAATGGCTAATATCGAAAATCATGGAACATGTGACATATATATATACACATTTGAGAAACTTGGCCGTTGAGGCCATCAAAACAAGACTTCATGAGTCATCTTATATACATATACCCACATGCGTCTACAAAAGCCTCTAACAGATGCGTTGACCAAAACAAACTAAAAGTCGGGACCAGTCCCCGCTTTATACAACATGTACATCACCAAAAAATATATACACTCTGACTCGGAGAAGCCCCGAATTAGCTGGAGCTCACCAATGAACTGCTAACAACTGGAAATCTACTGAGGAGGCCTACTGGTACCTGCACCTGCAGCAAGTAAGATAAATTCCCCAAGAGGGGTCAGTACGGAATAAGTACTGAGTATGTAAGGCTCAAATGAAACTATATAACACATGAACTTATCAATAAACTCAATGCAAATGACTAATCAATGTGAGTAAGTCACCATTTTGCATTTTGGAAACCATGTGTATTGCTTTGATTACTTTCTTTGCTTTCTTTACTTCAATGCTTGCTTGTCAATACATGTGTCACAATGTACCCGGGCCCCGACTGATCAGTGGGTCTTTACATAACATATCGTTATGTTGGGATCGGCTCGAGCTAGGCTTATGCCCCTAGAGCTGCCACCCATAAATCAATGCATCGGGATCGGCTCGAGCTAGGCTTATGCCCCTAGAGCTGCCAACCATAAATCAACATATTAGGTTAGGCTCGAGCTAGGTTTTCACCCCTAGAGATGCCCCCTGTCAGGTTAGTCTTGACCTAGGCTTTCGCCTCCAAAGTTGCCCCCTGATCCAATAATCTCGGGATCGGCTTGAGCTAGGCATTTCGCCCCCAAAGCTGCCACCCGTACTCAAACATTAACCACATTTGCATTACTTTATTCATTAATTTGAGATTGATACAATGATGGTCATAATTTTACTTGAAGCTTTGGATCATTAACCAATGAGTGAGAGATATGTGAATAGCATTATTGGAAACATTACCTCATTGGAAACATAACATTATTGGAACTATTGGACAATAATCAATGGATAAGATACATGAGTATAATCACTATTGGATCTTTGGAACACAACCTTATTGGGCTTTTGGAATACTATTCATGGACATGAGACATGATATTCACAATTGATCAATAAGTAGGAAGCATGTAGTAGAGACAATTGATAACCGGATATAGGATACCTTAGTACATTTCGGGAATGAGTAGGTACCATAACAAAGTGTACACTATATGTTGCAGAAGGATACGGAAAGAGGAACCTTACATACCTTCAATTCCAAGTATGAATACACAAGCCTATGTATGAACACAATAGTCCAGCTTCTTCCTTACGTCTTACTCTACAATAAAAGTTCATATCAGAACTTACATTAGCAACTAGTCACTATACAGGTGTACAAGATGACAATGAACTATGTGACCACCATATAAATTTATGTCACCCCCTGCATTTCCATATCAACAACACCATAACATTACACACATTGACCAAATATCATACATCGATAGCATTTCACACCACACTTACCCTTTACGCTTTTCCCTTTATCATCCTGTCGTAATTATTCCTTTATAACAACATATGAACAATCATCCATACTTAACATAGTCCAACACACCTCCATACGACACTTTAAAGTCATTAAAACGACATCACAAGTTTGATAATTACATCCAAAAATGGTATAGGGGCCTTCGGGGATCAACTAGAGATGGAAGCATACAAAACCAAATATGGAGGTGAACTGTGCTGCCACCTACACACGCAGGTGACTGAGATACGTGTTCATATGGCCCCTAGAAAATTCCAGGGCCTTCTGCATTGGCATCTGCGCCCGCAGATGCCCTCGTCTGCGGGGGCGGATGCCCGTTTCGGTCCGAAATGACTTTTTTTTGGGTCTTTTAATGCCATGAATGGTACATGATCACAATCAAACATATTTGAAAATATTTTTTATCATATTAAACACCAAAATTTAGCCATAGTCTCACAACACACATAATAACACCCAAAACTACATTTCACGGCCAATACGACACCAAAACCAAAACCAATATCGCAACAACAATTCCAAACGTTATGCAAAATAATAAGACAAAGTAAGACTGTAATCACATATTAAATGTAAATATTTACTCCACCAAGTTCACTTTCTTCAAAACCACAAGTCCATAGTCAAGTTACAGGACAAATATCCCTCCGATTTAGCAACATGTAGACTTCACTTATTGTGAACTTCTCAATGCTCCACCAACACAACCAACATAATATACACAATATATTATGCATAAAATATATTAATACACCATAATAAATACTTACCAAGTCTTACCAATTGATGATCTTGGCCAAAAGAGTGACTTAGGGTTCTTGAGAGCAAAGGATATATGTTTAGTAAAGTCTAGAAAAACATGAGAGCTTAATGAAATAAAAAATCTGATTTTCCTCTTTATATAGTCCCTTGTGTCTCCCTTATCTTTTCCTTAGCATTTAATGCAATGTTTATTGGTCTAATGGATCAAATTTGGAAGAATGGGTCAAAACCCCCATGTTGGGCCATGTCTTCTTGTTATTTTGGGCCCAATTATACAAGACTTATTAAATGCCCACAATTCAATACAAAATTCATCAATTCTCTCATGTTTTCATTTTTCCCTAAATGTTACGATTGTCATCTAAACTCAGAAACGTACGGGGTGTTACATTCTTCCCCCATTAGAAACATTCGTCCTCAAATGTTAGTGTTATCATTTAAAAGTAGACAATTACAAGTTTAGGAGCATTCTTCATGTCATCTTATAGATATACACTCAAAGCTTATATATACACTCAAAGCTTATAAATACTTACTTGTCATACTTCTTTTTGAAATAAATGAGGGTTCTTAGATTTCTTCATTTCTTCAGCTTCCCATGTGACCTCTTCTCTTTGCTGATTTCTCCAAAGTACCTTTACAGAAGCAATATCTTTGTTTATCAACCTCTTCACATGTCTATCCAGAATGGAAATAGGTATTTTCTCGTAGGTAATATCCTCTGTAACCTGTACATCATCGACAGGAGTAAAACGAGATGGATCCCCTATGCACTTCCGAAGCATTGACACATGAAATACCGGATGAACTGTGGAGAGTTCCTGGGGTAGTGCCAACTCATACGCAACTTGCCCAAATCTTCTAGTAATTTCATATGGGCCTATGTAACGTGGACTCAATTTCCCTTTCTTTCCGAACCGCATTACCCCTTTCATCGGTGACACCTTCAGGAATACCCAATCACCTATAGCAAATTCAAGTCCTCTTCTTTTAATATCAGCATAGGACTTGTGTCGACTCTGGGCCTTTTGTAATCGCTGTTGAATCACTTTAACTTTCTTCATAGCCTGATGAACAATATCTGGCCCAAGTAAAGCAGTTTCTCCCGCTTTAAACCACCCAATTGGTGATCTACATTTCCTCCCGTACAAAGCTTCATAAGGTACCATTTTAATACTTGAATGATAGCTATTGTTTTAAGCAAATTTAATAAGAGGCAAATGGTCATCCCAACTGCCTTGAAAATCTAATGCACAAGCTCGTAGCATATCTTCAAGTGTCTGAATAGTACATTCTGCTTGTCCATTAGTCTGAGGATGGAAAGCCGTACTCAGATTCACCTGTGTGCCCAAACTCTGCTGAAAGGATCTCCAAAAGTGCGCTGTGAACTGTGCTCCTCTGTCTGATATAATAGAAAGTGGAATACCATGCAATCGTACTATTTCTTTCACATACAATTTTGCATAATCCTCAGCTGTATAGGTGGTCTTGACTGGTAGAAAATGCGCTGCCTTGGTAAGCCTGTCAACTATAACCCATATAGAATCAAATTTCCGCAATGTACGAGGCAAACCTGTAATGAAATCCATATTAATCATATCCCATTTCCAGACTGGAAGATTGATACATTGCATATAACCTCCTGGTTTCTGATGCTCTACTTTCACTTGTTGACAATTCGGGCATTAAGCGACGAATTCCGCAATGTTCTTCTTCATATTTCCCCACCAATAAACTTTCTTTAAATCATGATACATTTTCGTAGCACCCGGATGAATAGAATAGCACGAGTGGTGCGTCTCTGTCATAATTCGCTTCCTCAATTTGTCTACATCTGGTACACATAGTCTACCTTGGCATTGGAGCACCCCTTCCTATGTAAGATCAAATGCCTTTGTCAAATTCTGCTGTATATTTTCCTTTAGCTGCAATAACACAGAATTCGCAAACTGCTTCTCTTTCACTTCAGTTATTAAGGAGGATTCCGCTGCATTCTGCACAATAACTCCCTCATCTGAGGATTCAAGTAGACGAACTCCTAAGCTGGCTAACTGATATAGGTCTTTGATTATTTCTTTCTTTTCTGTCAGTTGGCCATTAGTGTCTCCCATTGCCTTGCCACTCAATGCATCTGCTACCACTTTTGCCTTCCCTGGATGGTATAAAATATCAACATCATAGTCTTTCAAAAGCTCTAACCATCTTCGTTGCCTAAAATTGATTTCCTTCTATTTAAAGATATATTGCAAACTTTTGCGATCAGTGTAAATATCAACATGAATTCCATATAGATAATGACGCCATATCTTTAAAGCAAATACTACCGCTGCCAATTCAAGGTCATGAGTGGGATAATTTTTCTCATGTGGCCGCAATTGTCGTGAGGCATATGCTATCACCTTACCATGCTGCATCAACACACATCCGACACCAATCCCAGAAGCATCACAATACATGGCATAGTCCTCTGTGCCTTCAGGAATTACTAACACTGGTGTGGAAGTCAACTTATCTTTCAGTTTTTGGAACCCTTTTTCACATGCATCATTCCATTGAAACTTAATTGCCTTGTGAGTTAACTTTGTTAATGGTGCCACAATAGAAGAAAATCCTTCCACAAATCTTCTATAATAACCTGCCAAACCAAGAAAACTGTGAATCTCTGTGGGCGTCGTAGGTCTTGACCAATTTTTCACTGCTTCTATCTTCTGTGTATCGACCTGTATCCCTTCATCTGACACAATGTGACCCAAGAATGCAACTGATTTTAACCAAAACTCACATTTGGAGAACTTTGCATACAACTTACGCTCACAGAAGATTTGTAACACTTGCCGTAAATGATTAACATGGTCTTTTGGTGATCTTGAATAAACCTGGATGTCATCTATAAATACTGTCACGAACACGTCTAGGAATGGCTTAAACACCCTATTCATCAAATCTATGAACACAGCCGGTGCATTTGTTAGTCCAAATGACATAACTAAAAATTCATAGTGACCATATTGTGTTCGAAAAGCGGTCTTGGGCACATCTTCTTCTCTAACTCTGACTTGATGCTAACCCGACCTCAAGTCAATCTTTGAAAAACACTTGGCACCCTGTAACTAATCAAACAAATCATCAATACGAGGGAGGGGATATTTGTTCTTGATCGTTACCTTATTCAATTGCCGATAGTCAATGCACATTCTCAATGTGCCATCTTTCGTTCGTACAAATACTACCGGTGCACCCCACGGGGACATAGTAGGCCTGATGAAGCCCTTGTCCAGCAAATCTTTTAATTGCTCCTTCAATTCAAGCAATTCAGCTGGAGCCATTCGATATGGAGGAATAGAGATAGACTGAGTGCCTGGAATCACATCAATGCCAAACTCTACTTCCCGTTCTGGGGGGCAAGCCTGGAAGATCCTCTGGAAATACATCAAGAAATTCATTGACTACTGGAACCGACTGTGGAGTTAGTTATTCCACATCATTATCTTTCACACGTACCAAATGGCATACGTATCCCTTGGCAATCATTTTCCTAGCTTTCAAATAGGAAATAAATCTCCCTCGTGGTGCCCCTACATTACCCTGCCATTGTAGAACATTTTCTTGTGGAAAACAAAATTGTACCTTCTTGGCCCGGCAATCTACCGTAGCATAACAAGAGGCCAACCAATCCATTCCCATGATCACATCAAAATCCACAAGTCCATAGTCAAGTTTACAAGACAAATATCCCTCCGATTTAGCAACATGTAGACTTCACTTATTGTGAACTTCTCAATGCTCCACCAACACAACCAACATAATATACACAATATATTATGCATAAAATATATTAATACATCATAATAAATACTTACCAAGTCTTACCAATTGTTGATCTTAGACAAAAGAGTGACTTAGGGTTCTTGAGAGCAAAGGAGATATGTTTAGTAAAGTCTAGAAAAACATGAGAGCTTAATGAAATAAAAAATCTGATTTTCCTCTTTATATAGTCCCTCGTGTCTCCCTTATCTTTTCCTTAGCATTTAATGCAATGTTTATTGGTCTAATGGATCAAATTTGGAAGAATGGGTCAAAAACCCCATGTTGGGCCATGTCTTCTTGTTATTTTGGGCCCAATTATACAAGACTTATTAAATGCCCACAATTAAATACAAAATTCATCAATTCTCTCATGTTTTCATTTTTCCCTAAATGTTACGATTGTCAGCTAAACTCAGAAACGTACGGGGTGTTACATTTTTTAATTCAACTGAATGCATGGGTAGGCTAGGATTTGAGTCTTACTGCTAACCACTCAATTAAACACTAAATTTCACACGTGGGTTCTCTCAAACCCTCATGTGTTTCATCATAACCAACCTATAACCTCAACTTAACAACCTTATGTCTAAGATCTATCATTAAATGAAAAAAATCAACTTATTGTCAACCATTACTCCTCACCCATATCCTCTTTATCATAAGCTCAATTAGAGTTTACAACCTTCAATTTTGTGTTAAAAATATGGAGTGATGGCTAAACCCATACAAAATAATCAATTTGGAATGCAAATAAAAACTACCCTTGCATTAACCACTAAATCATCACACAACCCCAAGTTGGGGAAATTAGCCAAGGATAGTAAGAGAATTAGAAATTATACCAAAATTCTCATTGAAATCCTTCATTAGTTTTAAATATTCTCAAGTAAATTTTCAAATACAATGTAGAAAAGTAAGAAATAACCTAACTCCCACCTTAAGGGTTGATTACAATGTGTTTAAGCTCAATATTATGCAAAATATGATATTTTAGGTCCATAAAGTCCCACTTAGCTGAAGAAATGAGGTTAAACTAATTATAAAAATGCCACTGCGTAAGGCATTTACTGGTGCAAACCTAATGTATGTGGGGATATACGATTGCAAATTGCACTGTAAAACACATATTTTCTCCTTTTCTAGTCATCTTCCAGTTTTTTTGTGAGCCTTATTTGCGAGCACAGATGCTGAGATGCAGATGCAGGTGGCTATGCAAACCTTATGTCCTCTTCTTTAGTGATTCTGCCAGCTCATTTGTGGACTCATTTATGGGAGAAAATGGTGAAACATGTTAGAAAAGTCAGAGCATACCCATTTTTCTTCAACTTCTTCCTTTAATGCGTCATTCTAGGTCCCTTTTCGTCATTGTTGTATTCTTCTACTTGACTTGTCATGTTATCTCATCCTCAAGTTCCTCGAGTACCTACACAAGTGAGCATTTTAACATAAGATATGTATCAAATCAAATAAAACAAGATGATAATTCAAGCTTAAAAGTCTAAAATATTGGCAAAATGCGAACTTATCACACACTTGTTAAAAAGCAATCATTACAAAGTGAAGAACAATACATGCATAAACATCGTTTAAGAATCACTACGTACTTTAGCTACTTTGTTAATTTATCATGGTTTCCATAACACAAGTTGTGGATTTAGCTACTCATGCTTTCAAAATCACAATTAGAAGTTATAGACAAAATCATAATAATAAACTTACTAGATTGAGAAGATGAAATTCGGACACTTGAATTATCAAAGAAAATTTAATAACCAAGAATCAGTGTATGAATAATTCTCCAAAACCCAAGAACAAAACAATGTATATGTTTCTAAGTCTTCAAAAAGTGTAATAGAGTGCAAACAATAAAAGAAAACCTAGGAAAGGCATTTATAGAAAAACAAAACCTATCATAAATACAATGGCATTATTAGCTTAGCAGTGCCTACGAGTCGTATTGTGTCCTCACGAATCGTAGGTCTAGGTTATGGCTCCTTCTTCATTCATCTTCAATAATGATTTTGTGGATCAGTATGATGCATTCTTTGATCATACGAGTCATACTATGACTCGTGTCCACTGGGTATTGTTTTGCACTTTTTTAGTAAATGTTGCCTACAACTTCTCAGAATGAGTCACCATGACTCAACGTTTTCTCATGAATCGTAGTTTCATTCTGTGGTAACTAACTCTAACTTTTCAGCCTTCTGTTCTTTGTTTCCATGATCCATTAGAACGAGTGAGCATGAACCATATGTTAACTTCACGAGTCATTCATTCTAACTGTGGTCACTGAGCTAATTTTACGTCTTTCTTCTTTTCTACTTTACGACCTGTCAGAATAATTTGAGGGGACATGTGGCTTGAATTAATGACTCATATCCAGCAGCCATATGTTGTACTTGGATCTTAATTTTTAGGACTTCATCTTTTGTCATCAGAACTGGCCTTGGTACAACTCATGACATGACCCTACGAGTCGTACCTTGGCTTTAAAAGTCAACAATTAGTACATTTCCAATCCTTTTTTGTTGTTTACTTTCGAGACCTGTTTCCCTACACAAACTCATAAAAACATATCAAATCTACCAAAAAGTAATTACGAACATACAACAATCCCTTGTTTTAGTCTTTGAAAGTGTCGTAAAACCACGACACATAACTACCTTCAACATAGAATGTTTTCTTGTCCTCAAGCAACATAATTAAACTATACTAACACAACACTCAAGAAAAAGAAACCAATGAAAACTATGGCAGTCACAGGGTATTCGACAATATCTTTCACAAATCCAATCATCCTTCTTTTAAATCTTTATGACTCAGATGCGATCATTTCACACATATATAAATAACATAAAAGTAACTATGGATGACATCATTATATCCATACATAATTATGCATGCACACATGATAACCGTCTAAAAATCAACAATCGATAGGATGACCCTAGTGCCCTAACTATAAGGAAGTCCCGTACACACATATATGTTCATTCAAAAAAAATGGGACTCAACTAATACGCTTGCACTCACAAAGAAGTTCAAACAATGCATGTACAATGCCATAGGCTTGCTCTTATTTTTTATACCTCTGTTTTTTAGCAATCTGATTAGCATCGCAATAGGACTTTAATCGGCTTGTAATGTAGGCTTCGGTGCGCTTATGGTATACTTTTGGAATAGTGGCTAGGTCCTCTTAGGCTCTACAATTTTTTTCTTCTTCTTCTTTCACTCCTTTTCTACCTTTTCATTTATTCGTTTTCTATTACGGTTGTTGTTTTCTACTTTTTTTGGTCATTATTTTTTTCTCATTTCTTTTTTTAATTCTCTTTTTCTTATTATTTCTTTATAATTTTAAGCATACCACACCCGCTGGTTTTGACGAATATTCAATTTTTTTTATAACTAACTTTTTCTTTTCATTTCCCTTACAGTAGCCAACCTCAACTTAAACGATTTGCTTGAGTTGAGGTACACAATGTCCAAGGAGGGACCAGGGTTAAAATAAAGGTCAAAGAAAATTTGGGAAGGTGATTAGGTTAATCAACAAAAAGGTCAATTTAGGCTCAAAACTAGAATCAACGGATAAATTCATTCATTGGATGGTCATTTAGGCTAGAGTGGACTGTAAGTCAATAATGTCCAATGATCCTTCCCTAACCAACTGTCCTACAACATTAGTATGACTAACCGGGCATGTTCTAGATTACATACACATGTAAGAACTAGGCAAGTTCATCTCACACACACATGTCATAGGGTTTCACTATTAATCACTAACTATCAGATCCATGTCCTAGCCTCAACACCGATTAACACATCAACATACATAACATCATGCAATGATCCACAAAGGTCATTTTATACAAAACAAAGACTGGACTCAATTTTCCAATTTTTCTTCTACTGCACCAAGGAAAACACACAAAAACAAAAATTACTCCTACACATGCTAGTTCTACTATGATAAAACACCTGAGGGAAAAGAAACACGACAACGAAAACCTCCAAATTTTAAAATGCAAACTCTCACAAATGCAACCCCACCCCAATCATAAAAAGTGCACTGTCCCCAATACCATAGAAAAATCTAATACTAGTGGTAGGGACATACTTGTGGTTCCCTAGGCGCATGAGTCTGGTGGATCATTACGGTCTACAAATACAAGTCCAAAATCAGCAAGAGTGGCACCGAAGGATCTTGACGCACTCACAGTAACCTCAGTAGCAATAGTGGCATCGGTGGTGACCAATGGACTCAATGCTAAAGGTTAAGTTTCTTGGCTATCACCTCTAGAAACATGGACACCCACATGTGTTGAATTAGCATATGCTCCTCTTTCTCTACACCTTCTTATTTTGGCTCACGTCATAATCAGTTCAGGAGTCTTTGGTGAACTTTTAAATATCTCTAAGCTCATCGACCACACCTAATTCATCCTCTCCCCTTGATCTTTTGCCATATGCATTTATGATAGGATAATTTGTGAAGAAATCAAGCACCGACAGGTCCTCCACATGCTCCTTCTCAATATCTAGAATAACTGGGGGTTTTGGTATTATAGGCACCTGTCATGTTGACAACTCCCTCAACTTTTCTCATAATGACATGAGCTCTTCATACCTCTTAATCAACTCTGGTGCCATTAGTGCTGCTAGTCACTCATCCATCCTCCACTCAAAAGCATCTAAATGCCCATGCAAGGCCATCACAGTTTACTCAAGCTCATTGGTAACCCATGGTTTAACTTGCTCCATCAAAACCACAATTTACAAGTCAGTGGGGGCCTACTTTTTTTAATTATGAACTAGACGCCTAGCCATATCGACTATAAACTCTTATTAAATTTTGATTAGGCCGGTATTCGAAGGCGAACAGACAATGAGGTTGGTGTAGTAGCTGGTGAAAAGGATAAAGAAGTCGGTGTTGCAGTAGGGGTAGTAGTGGAAGCTATGGATGTGCTATTCTCGGAGATTGTAGCTTCAAACTGTGAATCAGTGCCAGTCGTCTCAACATCAATGAAACCCAAGATCTCAATCTACTGACCCCTTTATAGAAATTCTAGAAGTGTGGCTGCACCAGATGCAATAGCAAGCTGAGTTTTAGCCTGTAACATGGGTTTTGTGTTATATCTAATTTTCTCAATGTCCATATTCTTATTTATCTCAACAAAATTATCCACAGTAGGCAACTCAGGCAAACCAGAAACTATGCATGCATGGGAGGCCAAAAATGGGAATAGAATGCTCGTGCTGTCTAGTATAGCTATGTCCCATATCTCCTCCACGACATACCTCGGTATGTTCAATTTGTACCCCTTTATTATTCTAGAAATTAGTGCCTCTCGATCAAAATTCATAGTATTTTCATTGTTGGTCGGCCCCAAACAATATCTCACTAACGACCACCAGAATTTTACTTTAAAATTCAAAGATGCCTTTTTTATTTAGGACTCAGTACCTTTTAGCCATTCTATGTTAGTCTGATATGTGGCAATAATCTGAGCTAACTAGGTTTAATGTATCCACTTGTCATTTGCACTCAATTTCTTTAGTTTTACCTTCTTCAATTCCGCAACCTCATAGTCATACTCAAGAGTGTTTTTTGAAGACTCATAATCAACACCATATAGGAAGTGCGCGATCATTCTCTCAAGTGTATCAATGAGTGTGCACAAAACTAGAACATTAGGCCGTCGTAAGCCCTGCTCTTGACTTTTTTCATAACAGAACCAGTTTCTAAAATTTTTACTTTCATGCCATCATACCGCTTAGTTTTAAAAACCCATTTACGATCATTGGAATTGTGAATATTACAAATTCCTCTAATTTAAACATTAAAGCATGTTGGGTTACTCAGACATCACCAATGTTCAATAATAAAGCAATATTGTTTGGAGTTGGGTGGAAAAAATAATCCGTGATTTCAAAGGCGATTATGGATCGTAATGCCCACCGACTCAATGGGTATTAGTACCCAAACTATCATTGACAAGCCAAGCAGATATCAAAATCAGTTTTGATATTTTAGGAGTTATAGTTTGCACCAAATTTCACATAATAAAAATACTTAATTCATGGTTGCACACCCACTGAAATTTCCTCTCAAATTTTACTAAGGGTCCTTAAATATAATCAATTAAGATGAGGGAGACCATAGGTGAGAATAAAAAATCACCAATTCAAGTAAAACAAAATGATTATACTTACTTTGATTCGGATATTTGATGTTTGAGGTGATTAAAGCCAAAGTTCATTGTGTAGCCTCAAAATCAGTGAATTTGGGGTTGAAGAATTTCTTGTGAGATTAAAGATGAAGGGAATTTTAATTTATTATGTTAGAGGGAGTTTGTATGAATTGATTCAAAAAGGGAAGAAGGGCTAGCAGGTGTGATTTTACGGTATTAGCGTAAAGAAATATGGCGGGTCAGGTCGGATCACTTAATTTTAAAAAAATTGACTGGTTGATGATGACCCTTCCCCACGAGTCATATAAATATCCACAACTCATAATATCATGATATGAAAGAGTAGATTAGAAACCTTACCTAGGACTTACTAGTAAAAGGTACCACTCGTGACATAATGCAAAGATTCGTGCTTTGAGTTGTAAATTGTGGCCAATATCTCTTATTTTATAAAGTTCCCATAAGAAATGGGACAACTTGTTGTGACAATGTACGAATCATATTAAGACTCATAAGAATAAGTTCTCAAAGAATTAAAGCTGAGCCAATTAGTATGATTAACCTTAGAACCAGCCGTAAGTTAACTTTGCCTTTTTATTATCTTTGTTACAGTGTCCACGCTGACCATTAGTTGTGCCTTCATGTTATGAATTGTTTGTTGACTTGTTGTCCCATGTTTTTCAGATTTTAACCAAATCCTTCACCCTAAATGCACACCTGCACACTTCAGCAAACATTACCCTCATACTAAAATCAAAACAAAGGGAAAACAAAATACAAAAGACATGTGTTGCCTCCCAAGTAGCGCTTGATTTAACATCGCAACATGACGTGGGTATATTGATTACTAAAACATCACCAAGATACCCTATGGGTAGACTCAAATGAAGCACAAGATTTAATGTTGCGATACGAATTAGGTCCAATGGTTACTTAGACTTCACCAAGGGCCCAAGTATCAACTACTTTTATTTACTCATTAGTTCCCAAGTATGCTTTCACACGCTAACCATTTAACTTCATGGTTCTCAAGTCCAATTGCATAATATGGGAACACATGTACCACTTTGAATGGCCCCATACACTTAGACTTCAACTTGCCAGGAAATAAGCAAAGTCCTGAATTATACAACAAGACCAAATTAGCAAAAATAAAAGCTCTCTTTTCTATCTTCCAATCATGATACATCTTTATCTTCTCTTGTAAAAAGCTAAACTCTCACAAGCTTTTAGTCAAAACTCATCCAACTCATTCAATTGATCAAGACTCAAGTTAGAGGCGTCACTCTAGTTTAAATTTAGCTTCTTAATGTACACATGGCTCTGTACTAAAGATCAATCGGCAGATGACATAATTCTCCATATACGAGCTGATAGGGAGACATACCTACTGGGGTCTTAAAAGTAGTCTGGTACGCCCATAAAGAATTATCCAACTTCCTAGACTAATCCGTTCTATTTGCATTCACTCTCTTCATAAGGATTGTCTTTACCTCTCGATTGGAGACCTCAACCTTCTAACTAGATTGTAGATGATAACGTGTTCCCATATTATGTTTTACTCAATAACTCTCAAGTAGGGCTCAAAACAACTGATTACAAAAAAAAAAGAGTCTCCATCACTAATTATCGCCCTTGGGGTACCAATCCATGAAAATCTATTTATCTTTAAGAACGTTGTGACACTCTTGCCTTTATTGTTGGGAAGTAGAACCGCCTCTACCCACTTGGACATATAGTCAACAGCTAGAAGTATGTATTTCATCCTATTTCAGCTCATAAATGGACCCATAAAATCAATATCCCAAAGATCAAATAGCTTAATCAAAAGAATGAGGGAGAGAGAAAGTTCATGCTTTCTTGATATACCCCTCACCTTTGGCATTGGTCACATGCACATCCAATAGTACCTATATTGTAAAATTTGATGTGTTGTTTGGATGCTACTAGAATGACCCTCCAATATGCTCATCGTCTCGACCTAAGGCACACATCTACAAATTATCTCATCAGGACAACTACATAAAAAGTATGTCTCATCCTATAGAATATTTTACACATCCGACATAAACTTCTTTCATTGATAAAAGGACATGTACGAAGGTACTACATTACTCACAAAATAATTAGCAAAATCTATGAACCATGGAATCACATCTTGTGATGTAGCAAATACTTTCTCATTTTGAAAAGTATCATGAATGTCGATCTCATCTTTCAATTTTAGCATTGCCTCTTCCTCATGTCTTGACGACTGATCAACCAATTAGTTTTTAGTCCTTTTTCGGTGCTTGACTTCAAAGTCAAATTCTTATAACAAAAGTACCGATCGAATCAATTTTGGCATTGCATATTTGTTTTGCATAAGGTACCTAAGAATTCCATGGTTAGTGTAAACAATCACTTTAGTGCCAAGCAAGTAGTATCTAAACTTTTCAAAAGCAAAAACAGCTATAAGAAACTCTTGGTCCATCATAGTGTAATTTTCCAGAGCTACATTAAGTGCCTTGGTGTAATAAATAGGATGGAGAATCTTTTTGCACCTTTGGCCTAGAACTGCTCCTAGCGCCACTCTGCTAGCATCACACATAATCTCAAAAGGCATGGACAAGTTAGTAGAAGCAATGATAGGAAATGATATCAACTTTTCTGTGAGGCACTCAAATGCCTTTAGAAAAGAAAAATCAAACACGAACTTCACCTCCTTCTACAATAATTTACACAATGTGTGTGAAATTTTAGGGAAATCCTTGATGAATCTATGATAAAATCCAACATGCCCTAAAATGCTTCGAAAACCATTCATGAAAACTAATGGTGACAATTTTTCAATAACCTCAATCCCCTTAAAAGAGATATTGTAACCAAGAACTATGCCTTCATTCACTATAAAATGACATCTTTCCCAATTAAGCACCAAATTACTATCTTTAAAAATCATCAATATACTACTTAAAGGGGCCAAACAATCTTCAAAGGAGTTACCTACAACTGAAAAATAATCCATAAATGCCTTGATAGTGTCCTCTATCATGTGTGAGAATATCGACATAATATAATATTGAAAGGTCACTGACAAATTACATAGCACGTAAGGCATCTATTTGAATGCAAATGTCCCATATGGACAAGTGATATAGGTTTGCTCTTGGTCTTCAAGATCAATTAAAATTTAATTATAGCCTGAATATCCTTCAATAAAACAATGCCATCCTTTAACAGTAAGATGGTCTAACATTTGATCTATGAACGACATTGGAAAGTGATCTTTTTTCATTCCACACATTCAATTTTCAGTATTCCATACACACTCACAAACTTATGACTGACCTCATTGGAATAAGTTCATTTTTTGCATAAGGAACCATAGTGTTTCCACCCTTTTTGGCACACACTGTATGGGCATTACCCATTAACTATCTACAATCAGATAAAAAACACCTGCATCTAACAATATGATAATTTCCTTTTTGATGACCTCTTGCATAGGTGGATTCAGCCTATGCTGATGCTCAATGTTAGGAATACAATTTGTTTTGAGCTAGATTTTATGAGTGAAAATACATGGTAGAATGATTTTAGCAATAGACCAACCATTAGCAATAGACCAACCACTGGCCCTCTTAAACTTTTTCAACATTGATACTAGAGATTCCACTTGCTATTTAACCAAATCTATTTCTATAATAACTAACTAGGTATTTTGGGCTCCCAAAAAAATATATCAAAGGTGGGATGGGAGAGCATTAAGCTCCAATACTAGCGGATCATTAATAAAATGTATGGACGATGAAGTTGCATGATTCTTCAAGACGAAACCTAACTTTTTGGGAGGATAAGTGTAGGACCCTATACTAATGAGTGCATTAGCCATCTCATCATACTTATCTATAACATCTCCATTAAAATTTATTATCATAGCTGGAAGTGCCTCAACACCAAATCTCTCCTTGATAGGTACTAGTTGCAGTTCCTCATCAATAACATCAATTACTGAGACCACACACATGTCATTAGGTTGCTTCATTGACTGGAAAACATTTAAAATCACTTTTTTATTATTCCATAAGAGTTTTAGCTACCCGATTTCCATGTAAAATAATGTTCATTTGGTTGTAAGGAAGGGTCGTCCAAAGAGGATGGGAACCTTAAAATCTACCTCACAGTCTAGGAGGACAAAATCAACCAAAAATATTAATGACTCAACCTTTATAAGAACATCATAAAGTACTCCTATGGGCTTTTTTACAATGCAATATGCCATAAGAAGCTGTATTGAAATCTATTTAGGAGCTCCCAATCCCAACTGTCTAAATACTGCTAGCAGTATGAGATTAACACTAGCACCCCAATCACAAAAAGCCATTACAAAAATGAAGGCTTCTATGGTGCATGGAATGGTGAAAGCTCTAGGATCTTCCTTTTTCTGCACAAGAGATAGGAAAGCTATAGCACTATAGTGGTGCAAATTATCAGCAGACTTGAAACTCACCGTCCTTTTTTTCATAACAAGGTCCTTCATGAACTTGGTGTATCCATGCATTTTCTCAAGTGCCTCAACTATAGGGTTGTTCACAAACTACTGCTTCAACATTGAAATAAACTTATGATACTACCCTTTTTCTGCCTTCTTCTTCAACCTCGGTTGGAAAGGTTGAGGTCGTGGGATAGGATTAAAAATATGTGGGACCTCCTTCTCTTTCCCTTTAGTAACAACAGTCTCTTTTTCAACAACTAGAGCCAGCTTTTCAGTTGAATTCTCATCAATAACCTTTTCTTTGGATTAAACTACCTTTTTAATATCAATCATCTTAGGCTTGGCTATATCTTCAACAACTATCAGCATAAAAGGATCAGCAGTCATCTTGCCACTTTTAGGAGTCAAGCCATGTAGTGACCATTATTTTTTCGTTTCTGGACTATGTTGCTAGGAAGTGTACCTTTGTTTTATTGGTTTAGAGTTACATACATTTGGGTGATTTGTTACTAAATTTTCTTAATCGTAGTATCATGGACCTCAACCTGTTGATTCATCCCAGAAATATTTACATGAATCTCCTTAAGGCTGCCATTACTAACTTATATCCTTTTCAATACTTTGGCAAAAATTTCTTTCATTCTAAAATTGATCGACTCTGCTTCTGGCTACCAAGAGTAATATACAAATTGCTTCAATAATTCATGTACCCATTTTGCTTTATCAAATCACAATCTCTAGCTATGCCTTTATTCCTATCTTTATACCCTAACTGGTTGTAGTTGTTGTCCTTAGAATAGTTCTAACCTTGATTCCCTTGACCCTGGCACCAAGTGTCATGATTAGACCCTTGGGTATTGGCCCAGAAATCCACCACCTAATCATTTAAATAGTTCACCTCCTATTTAAAATCAGAATCATGAGTATCATGTATTAGTGCTTTTCATTGTCAACCGACTATGTTTACCTTTTCAACCCTAGCCCCCATTACATGCTTTGGCATAAGACTTATTTCAATTCTTATTTTAGCTATTTATTTTTCTTGTTCCTCTTCTTTCCTATGGAGCTCCGCAGACATACTTATAGCATAAGTGCTACTAGGAAAATCAGATTCCCTTGTGTGACATGCCCTATTTGTTTTGGTGACCCTATCAAGCATTACTACCGATTCTACATAGGTGTGACTCATAAAATCTCCTCCAATAACAGTATAAACTACCACCTTGGTAGTGGCATTGAAAGACCTATCGATAATCTCTAACACATATTCATCAGGTATCCTATGATCAGGAACATTCTTTAGCTTCTTGTTGAAACCATTGATCATATAATGATTCTGCACTTAGTTACTTGAAGTTATATATTTCATCATTTAGTTGTATCATTCTGGACGGCAGGAAAAACTATTTCAAGAAAGCCCTCTTCAACTACCTCTAAGTAGTAATTGAGTCATTAGGTAATTTTACCAACCAAAGAGTTACTTCTCTTTCCAACAAGAATGGAAATAATCACTATCTCATTGCATCTTGAGTCACAGTGAGTAGTTTATATTCCTTACAAATCCCTAAAAAGATCATTAAGTGCATATTTGCATCATCAGTAGCATGTCCAGTGAATACTCCTTTCATGTTCAGAAACTGTATCTTGATACTGGTAATGTCAAACTTGGCCTCAATAGGCAATAGGGGTAATAGTATGGAACCTGTTTCACCTGGATCATCTAGGTTAGCATCATCATCAACAACAAAAGGAGGGGCATATCGATAGTGTTATTGCTCATCGCCCCTATTCTTTTTTTCCTGGAATATTCATTCAATGTAGCCTGACGGGCTGCCTCTTCTTGTCTAGTTTGCTAGTTAGCTGTAGCATGGTTTTGATCTTCAGCTAGATAAGTAGTCTCATGTTGTTGAGCTTTTTATTGTTCCTCAGCCAATATCCTGGTTGTGGCTTCCTCTGCAGTCTCCTAGATTCTTTGCTGATACATTTCCCTCAAAGTCCTTTCAAGTTCGTGATCAATTGGAATCATGGGATTGCCTTGACTCTGAGTTTTGGGGATACACAAGCATGTACACTAAGAATAAAACAAAAACAATAGAAAAATTAAATCTAGAAATAAGGACTAACAGTCAAATAAACACAACTGAACAAAACAAAAACAACATAAAAAGTAAATCAGGAAATAAGGACTAAGAGTCAAATAAATATAATTCACCTTATTATAAATCGTATTTCCTAGCAACAATACAAAAATTTGATGTCACCCAAATTACACCTCTAAAGTGAATATAAAGCGGTCTCTGTTCAAATATAGAAATCAACCGAGATTGGAGTCGATCCCACATAAAATATGGTTAGGAACTAGGTTAATGTTGTTATTTAGACTTTTAGTTGGTTATTTCCATTGGCGGATTTAAAAGATCAAGTAAATAGTTTTGAAATTGAAGTAACAAGAAAATAATTATTAGTTTATGTTAAGAAAATCACAGATATAGTTTACTAGGAATGTGTTCCCCATAATTTCATAACTTAATAAGTGAGTCATACTAGTGATCAATCCTAGGGCTTAGCATGCAAAATCTTTAAGTTCACCTAAATGGTTGGTCCCCAAGATAGATGAATATCACTATAAAACTTGGTCCATCTATGAGTGTTTGCTTTACTAATCCTTACCCTTAAATACTCCTTTAATGTTCAACAATTACATCATCATGTAGGTAATGTCGTACATGGACCCAACAGGCAATGGGGGAGAAACTATGGCACCTGTTTCACCTGCATCATCTAGGTAAGCATTATCATCATTATCAAACAGAGGGGCATATCAATAATGTTGTTGCTCATAGCACCTATTCCTTTTTTGCTTGCCCTGCTCATTTAGTGCATCCTGACGAGATGCCTCTTCTTCTCTAGCTTGCTCATTAGCTACAACTTATCCAACCTCTTCATCTAGTCGAGTTGCCTCACCCACTCATGCTGCTCAAACAACATCTTGGTTATGGATTTCTCCACATTCTCCTTGATTGCTTGCTTTTATATTCTCCTCAAAGTCTTTTTAAGTTCATGATTGATTTGAATCAGAGGATTGCCTTTACTGAGAGTACTGGACATACACAAGAATTTACCCTAACAATAAAACAAAAATAATAGAAATAGTAACATCATAGCCTAAACCATATTCCCGACAACGGTGCCAAAAATTGATGTTGCCCAAATTACGCATCTAAAACAAAGTATAGAGTGGTTATTGTTCAAATATAGAACCTAACCGAATTTAGGGTTGATCCCACGAGTAATATGATTATGACCTAGGTCAATATGGTATTTAGAGGTATTTAAAAGATCAAGTAAATAGTTTTCAAATTGAAGTAACAAGTAAACAATTATCAGTTTATGTTGAGAAAATCAGAAATAAAGTTGACTAGGATTATTTCCCCAAGATTTCATAACTTAGTAAGCATGTTGCACTAGTGATCTATCCTGGTTATTAGCATGCAAAATCGATAATTTATGTTCACCTAAATGTTTGGTCCCTTAGATAGATGAATATCACTACATAACTTGGTCCGTCTACAAGTGTTTATTTTACTAACCCTTACCCTCAATCCTAGATTAGTTATTCTCAAACAGAGCTTAAGCTATTGTATAAGGGTTGATTGCCTCAAATCTTTGTTATTAATCCCTTTTCCTTTTTGTTACCTCTTTGGTTCATAAATTAAGAATAAGGCGAGTCCTAACGCGTGCACTCATTTAAAAGAAATCAGTATGAAGGGAAGAACAATACATGCATAAACACTATTCAAGAATCACTAAGTACTTTAGCCTACTTTGTTAATTCTTTATAGTTCCCATAACCCTAGTTGTGGATTTACCTACTCTTCCTTTGAGAATCACAATTAGAAGTTATAGACAAAATCATAATTATAAACTTACAAGATTGAGTAGATGAAATTTAGACAATTGAATTATCAAAAAAAATTTAATAACCAACAATCAATGTATGAATAATTCTCCAAAACACAAGAACAAAACAATGTTTATGTTTGTAAGGCTTCAAAGAGCATAATAGAGCGTAAATAATAAAACAAAACCTAGAAAAAGGTATTTATAGACAAAAACAACACCAATCCTAAACATAATAGGATTGTAAGTTTGACAGTGCCTATGAGTAGTAGAGTGTCTCGTAGATTAAGGTCACAACACCTTCTTCGTTCATCTTTAATTCTGTTGCTATGGCTCAATAAAACTTGTTCTTTGATCATACGATTCATATAGTGAGTCATGTCCACTGGGTCGTGTTTAGCACATTTTCAGTAATTGCTACCTACGACTTCTCAAAATGAGTCACCATGACTCGTGCCTTTATCTCAAGAATCCTAGATTCCTTCTTTAGTGACTAACTCTACTTTTCAACCTTTTGTTATTTCTTCCCATGATCCATCAGAACGTTTGAGTATGACCAGTATGTTGACTTTATGGGTCATTCATTCCATCCATTGTCACTGAGTCAATTTTACATCTTTATGCTTCTCTACTTCATGACTTCTTAGAATGAGTCAAGAGGAGTCGAGGCTTGACTTCACGACTCTTAGCCAGTATTCGTATATTGTACTTGGATTTTAGTCTTCAGGACTTCATTTTTTATCATCAGATCATGCCTTTTTGCAAATAGTTCCATGACCCTATAAGTCGTACCTCGTCACTAAGAGTCAACACTTAGTACTTTTTCAATCCTCTTTTGTTATTCATAGTACTTTTTCAATCCTTTTTTGTTGTTCACTTTTGAGATTTGGTTTCCTACACAAAATCACAAACACATATCAAATCTACCAAGAAGTACTTAAGAACATATAATAATCCCTTGTTTTAGTCTTTGAAAGTGTCATAAAACCATAACATATCACCTATGAAAGTGAAGCCCTCTATAAGGAGAAGATGAAAATTTATCATGACTGAAAAAAATTAAAAAGCAAGAATTTAGTCTGGGTGATTTGGTTCTAATGTTCAACACCAGACATCTTTTGTTTCCTGGCAAGTTGAATTCTAAGTGGTTCCGGCCATTCAAATAGGTACATGTTTTTCCTTATGGTGCTATCGAGCTTGAGAACCGCGAATGTCAGTGTTAAAGATATATGGTAAGTGTGTGATTAAGTCTGAGTAATAAAGACCTAATTCATGTCACAATGTTAGATTAGGCATTGCATAGGAGAAAACCAAAGGGGTATCTTGGAGATTTTTGAGTAATCAAGATGCCCGCGTTGTGCCACGATATTAAATCAAGCACTTCTTGGGAGGCAACTCAAAGTTTTTTGTTTGTTTTTACCCTTTTTTTTATTTTTATGTAGGCTTAATGATTTTTTAATTGTGCAGGGATGAATTCAACAAGATAAAGAAAGTAAGGAAAAATTTTGCAAAAATAGGAGCCACGAGTCGAAAGATGAGGCGTGAAATGCTTTGACAACTCATTTTCAATTTTGTGGAAACCTAGAAGTAGAAGTAGAAAAATCAAAGGATAGTTTTATGGTTGGTTTCATGATTTGTGAATTCAAATCACGACTCATGATTCTCACCATATTTCCTGACCCAAAAATGCCACTATGCGAACTTGGTTCCATGAGTAACAAAATGATATGTGCCTTAGGTTCATGAATTATGAAGTCACACGTGGAAACCTGGAAAAAAAAGACTTAAAACACCAATAATATATGATCCATAGTACGACTCGTGTGTCTCATTCATTGCACATAAATTTCTATTCGTGGATCCTAGGTGAGTGCTCTTAGCTTTTCAATTGTATAATACTTTTGTAATAAATTGTGTTTTAAAATCATAAACTCCTTTTCGACCCTACCCGGTCTACTTTACTTTTGCTTGTAAACCCTAGTACTCCAACCCAATACCCATTTTGTTATTGCTAGAAGTAATTTGGCTAACACTCCTTTCATTATTTCCAACTCAAAAATTCTAACAATCACTCTATAATCACTTCGAAATCATATTTATCACTCCAACTGACCTACCCACTGTTCATAATCAGTTATCACTATCAAGCACTCACGCACACATATACTCTGATCACCTTTAATTAAAGAACAACAAATCTTTTGTGGCAAGTTTTTTCAACTTTAGTAAAATTGAGTTTTTGTTGATCTTATATGCCTATGTGTATCACTCTATATGCCTAGTTTGATTTTGAGGATTATATTACATGTTTATTGAGTTAAACTATGAGATGTGATTGAGAGAATTATGTTAAGTCTTAGTATATCATTATGTTCATCCTTGAGAGTGATGCTTTTGAATTTGAATAAACTAGTTATAATCTGTACTAGTAATGTCAAAATGTATGGAGTGAAGTTAATAGCCTAAAAATTTGACTTAATTTGTTCACAATGAGAAAAGAAATCTATTTATATTGGTTTAGGCAGCAATACCTATAGATTCAACGGGCATAGCAATCCAAAATTAGCCTCAGAAATGAAGGAAGAATTGTTGTTCCTACCCAACTCCCAACAACCATGATTGTTAACAATATAGGTGAAGTCTGAATAACTCGAGTACTTGAATCTTTAAACAGGAGGACTATTAAAAATTTATAATTCAATGATCGTAATTGATGTTTGTATAGATACGCTTATATTAAGACATGATAATTTCACTCCACAATGAGACTCACGACACTTGAAAACATATTCCTGGGCAGTAACCTTAAGCCTAGGATGAAAATATCAAGTTTTGGAGAATTAAATTTCAAAAACAACCAAGAACAGGAAAACAGGTACATAATCCCACACATACTAAAAGATGATTGATCCACATGGAATATTCTCTTGAAATCAAGTTCGTTGAAGTGTTTAAGTTTCATGAAGTTTCTTATAGCCTTGCATACTCAGTACATTCTTCGTACTGACCCTTTTGGGGAACTTACTTTATTTGCTGCAGGCACAGGTGTTAGTAGAACTCCACAATAGGCTACGAGTCATCCACGGATCATTGGTGAGCTCCAGTTAGTTCGGGGCTTCTCCGAGTCACATGTGTATATTGTTTTGGTTTTGTAATCATTGTATAAAGCGGGGACTTGTCCCGACTACAGGTTGTTGTGTTCATGTATCGGTTAGAGGCTTTGTAGACAAATGTGGGTTATGGATGTGAGGGACAAATGTTCTGTTTGACTCGATGGCCCCAACGGCCAAGTTTCCTGAATACATTTATATAGCGTATGTTTCCATGTTCATGTTTTCCGCATAGTTGCATAAGGTATCATAAGAATCATGCGAGGATATGTATATGAAGGTTCATAAGAAAAGATTGGTTCTTTCGGGCCATATCGGCTTCGGGTGCCCGTCCGGCCCAAATGGGATTTTAGGTAGTGACAAGAGTAGCGGAGTTCACGAATTACAGGCAGCAGGTTGTCCTCGTCAGCAGTGCCAACAGTGCGGGTGTATTCATGCAGGTACATGTTGAGTGGGGACAAATGCTTGTTTTTGGTATGGCATAACGGGACACATGATGAAAGAGTGTCCCCAGAGGAGCATGGGTGGTATAGCACGACCGGCAGGATCGACCGTTGCGTCATCAACATTGGTTCCTTCATTTGGCCGAGGTGTGTAACCTGTTGGCCGTAGCAGGGGTGCCAAAGGAACATCTAGTACTAGCAGGGTCCAGAATCGCACTTATGCTTTAGTGGACCGACAGAATTCAGAGGCTTCCCCTGATGTTGTCACAGGTACATTATCCATATTCTCATATAATGTATATGCATTGATTGACCCCGGTTCTACATTTTCCTATGTTACTCCATTGGTTGCTGCGAAATTTGCAAAGGCACCAGAATTATTAATTAAATCAATTGAAGTGTCTACACCGGTTGGTGGAAATATTATTGCAAAGTGAGTATATCGTAATTGTGTGATAACGGTGTGCGATCATGATATACTGCCGATTTTATTGAACTAGATATGGTGGATTTTGATGTGATCATGTGAATGGATTGGTTGGCCTCTTGTTATGCCACAGTAGATTGCCAGGCCAAGAAGGTGCAATTTTGTTTTCCACAAGAAAATGTTCTTGAATGGCAGGGTAATGTAGGGGCACCACGAGGGAGATTTATTTCCTATCTTAAAGCCAGGAAAATGATTTCTAAGGGTTACATATGTCATTTAGTACGGGTGAAAGATAATGATGTGGAACCACTAACTCTGCAGTCAGTTTCAGTGGTCAATGAATTTCTAGATGTATTCCCAGAGGATCTTCCAGGCTTGCCCCCAGAACGGGAAGTAGAATTTGGCATTGATGTGATTCCAGACACTCAACCTATTTCCATTCACCCATATAGAATGGCTCCAGTAGAACTGCGTGAATTGAAGGAGCAGTTGAAAGATTTGCTGGACAAGGGCTTTATTAGGCCTAGTATGTCCCCGTGGGGTGCACCGGTATTATTTGTACGGAAGAAATATGGCACATTGAGAATGTGCATCTACTATAGGCAATTGAATAAGGTAACGATCAAGAACAAATATCCCCTCCCTCGAATTGATGATTTATTTGATCAGTTACAGGGTGCCCAGTGTTTTTCAAAGATTGAATTGAGGTCGGGTTACTACCAAGTCAGGGTTAGAGAAGAAGATGTACCCAAGACAGCTTTTCGAACACGGTATGGCCATTATGAATTTTTAGTTATGTCATTTGGACTAACAAATGCACCAGCTGTGTTCATGGATTTGATGAATAGGGTGTTTAAGCCATTTATGAAAGTGTTCATCACTGTATTTATAGATGACATCCTAGTTTATTAAAGGTCACCGGAGGACCATGCTAATCACTTACGGCAGGTGCTACAGATTCTCTTTGAGCGAAAGTTGTATGCAAAGCTCTCCAAATATGAGTTTTGGTTAAAATCAGTTGCATTCTTGGGTCACATTATGTCAGATGAAGGAATACAGGTTGATACACAGAAGATTGAAGTAGTGAAAAATTGGCCAAGACCTACAACACCCGCAGAAATCCGTAGTTTTCTTGGATTGGCAGGTTATTACAGAAGATTTGTGGAAGGTTTTTCCTCCATTACTGCACCGTTAACAAAGCTTACACATAAGGCAGTAAAATTTCAATGGAATGATGCGTGCGAGAAAAGTTTCCAAACGTTGAAAGATAAATTAACCTCCACACCAGTTTTAGTACTTCCCGAAGACACCGAAGGTTATGCAGTGTATTGTGATGCTTTCGGGGTTGGCCTCAGATGTGTGTTGATGCAACATGGTAATGTCATAGCATATGCCTCACGACAGTTGCGGCCATATGAGAAAAATTATCCCACACATGATCTTGAATTAGCAGTGGTAGTTTTTGCTTTAAAGATATGGCGTCATTATTTGTATGGAGTTCATGTTGATATCTATACGGATCACAAAAGTTTGCAATATCTCTTTAAGCAGAAGGAACTCAATTTGAGGAAACGAAGGTGGTTAGAGCTTTTAAAAGACTATGATATTGATATTCTTTATCATCCAGGCAAAGCAAATGTAGTAGCTGATGCATTGAGCCGCAAGGCAGTAGAAAGCACTAGTGGCCCATTGACTGAAAAGCATGAGATAATCAAAGATCTACATCAACTAACCAGCTTGGGAGTTCAACTTATTGAATCTCTAGGGGTTATTGTGCAAAATGCAGCAGAATCCTCCTTAATAGCTGAAGTGAAAGAGAAGTAGTTTGCGGATTCTATTTCATTGCAGCTAAAGGAAAATGTACAACAGAATCTGACAAAGGCATTTGATCTTACACGAGAAGGGGTACTCCAATGCCAAGGTAGGGTATGTGTACCAGATGTAGATGAGTTGAGGAAATGAATTATGACAAAGGCGCATCATTCATGCGATACTATTCATCCGAGTGCTACTAAAATGTACCATGATTTAAAAGAAGTGTATTGGTGGGGAAATATGAAAAAGAACATTGCAGAATTTGTCGCACAATGCCCGAATTGTCAACAAGTGAAGGTAGAGCATCATAAACCAGGAGGTTACATGCAATGTATCAATCTTCCAGTCTGGAAATGGGACATGATTAATATGGATTTCATCACAAGTTTGCCTCGTATATTGCAGAAATTTGATTCTATATGGGTCATAGTGGACAGGCTTACCAAATCAGCACATTTTTTACTAGTCAAGACCACCTATACAACTGAGGATTATGCGAAGTTGTATGTGAAAGAGATAGTACAATTGCATAGTATTCCACTTTCCATTATATCAGACAGAGCAGCACAGTTCACAGCGCACTTTTGGAGATCTTTTCAGCAGAATTTGGGCATACAGGTGAATTTGAGTACGGCTTTCCATCCTCAGACTGATGGACAAGCAGAACGTACTATTCAGACACTTAAAGATATTCTACGAGCTTTTACGTTAGATTTTCAAGGCATTTGGGATGACCATTTGCCTTTTATTGAATTTGCTTACAACAATAGCTATCATTCAAGTATTAAAATGGCACCTTATGAAGTCTTGTACGGAAGGAAATGTAGATCACCAATTGGATGGTTTGAAGCAGGTGAAATTACTTTACTTGGGCCAGATATTGTTCATCAGTCTATGGAGAAAGTTAGAGTGATCCAACAGTGGTTAAAGATGGCCCAAAGTCGCCACAAGTCATATGCTGATGTTAGAAGAAGAGGACTTGAATTCGCCATAGGTGATTGGGTATTTTTAAAGGTGTCACCAATGAAAGGGGTAATGCGGTTCGGAAAGAAAGAAAAATTGAGTCCACGTTACATAGTCTCATATGAAATCATTAGAAGATTTGGGCAAGTTGCGAATGAATTAGCACTACCTCAAGAACTTTCCTCAGTCCATCCTGTATTTCATATTTCGATGCTTCGAAAGTGCATAGGGGATCCATCTCGTATTGTTCCTGTTGAAGATGTTCAAATTACAGAGGATCTTACTTATGATGAGTTACCCATTGTTATTCTAGATTGACAAGTAAAAAGATTGAGGAATAAAGGCATAGCTTCCGTGAAAGGCCTTTGGCGAAATCAACAAGTAGAGGAGGTCACATGGGAAGCGGAAGAAATGATGAAATCCAAGTACCCCTATATATTTCAAATGGACCAAGAAGTTCAAAGAGCGGAAGTGGAGAAATAAAAAGTAAGTATCCATGAGCCTTAAGTGTTTATGTATATGTATGCTAGTATAGAGATGCATTTGCCGTAATTGAAGCGATACTGTTAACATTCGAGGACGAATGTTCCTAAGGGGAGAAGAATGTAACACCCCGTACCTTCCCAACCCTACTTGACGATATTAAATAATGTTTACTTAGGTGTCGAGAGCTATTAGTATGTCTTTGGTAATGTTAATGATGAGAAAAATTGAAATATGGCCTCGTACATGTGATTAGCCCTTCGTAGGAGGTGTGTTGTGATTTTCATGGAGCATTTGTGGGGTTAAAAATGAGGCTAAGAGAACCTCTAAACAAAGGATATTAAGGGTAAGAAGTAAGTTAAAGAATAGGACTTGAAGTATCTAACCAAAGCTGCGAAGAAAAGTCAAAAAATGAAATTTTCAAAAAAATTAAGGTTGGGGCGCGCCAGAGGGCGTTCCAGGCCGCTCTGGGCCAAAATTTTTAGCCCGGAGGCAGTAAGTTGGCGTGCCCAAGGGCGTTCCAAGATGGGTTTTTCCACTTTTCAAAAGTTGGAAATTTTCTTAAGTCCCAAGGGCGCCCGGGGACGTACCGAGCCAATTTTTGCCATGTTTCTTCTAAAACCATGAGAATATACATGGAATGAATGAAATATTATATTGGTATGGTAAAATTACTCGTGAAAAAATTTGGCATCAAAATAACGATTTTGCCCTTGTGGTCAAAATAAGCCATACGTGGCTAGAATCACTTGTTTTTGGGATTGAGACTACGGATATGAATAGCGTGAGTGGGAATATTGTTGTAACACCTATGAAATGATTTTAACATGATAAGTTATTGATTTTATTGGATTAAGTGAATTGGGCTCAAAAAGGGCCCAAAATGTGAAAGAAGACATGGGCCAAAAATGGGTCAAATGACCCATTCTTGTCTTGACCTTCTAGAAAACAAAATTTAATGCCATAGAGTGTATAAGGATGGAATTAAAGGATTATAAAAGGGACCAAAAAATCTGATTTTTATTCACATGAGACTCTCATGCTTTCTAGACATTTCTCAACTATTGTTCTCTCAAAACCCTAAGAACTCAAAGCCCACTTTTGGAGCAAGATCATCATTTTTCAATCTTGGGTAAGTGATTATTGTTATGGATTAATATATTATATGCATGGGAGAGTATTTAAGTCATGTTGGTTATGCTTGGAAGTGTTGAACATGGTACTTTGTGTTTTTGGTAAAAGATTTGTGATCCATGAGATTTAAGTTTGAAATATGACATGTGACTTTGATGAAAGGGCATGATATGGATAAAATATGAACATGTATGGTGTGATTTTTTTATTAAACTTGTTATTTTCATATAAGTGCAAATTACGGGATTTTGGCCGATATGTGCTATGAGGTGTATTAAGGTGACTTGATGGATTATTTGTGATGTGGTGTGAATGAGAAAGTGTAAAGGAGAAGTTTTGTGGTGAAATGTTATTGATTATAATGTATTGGTCAGTGTATGGAATATTGGAAAATTATTGGTATGATAATTTCATCAACGGTTTTTTCAAGGGGGAAATGGCATGTTTAAAGGCAAATATGTAACTCAATTACATTATATGCATTTGTAAGGTAGTTGGTCGTTAATGTAAATCCTGTTATGTATTTTTGTTATAGATTGAAACATAAGGACTGATCGGGACATTGTATGCACATCTAAGGTTGTATATTCGTATTGAGAATACAAGGTATGTGAGGTTACTCTGTCCGTATCTTTCTGTGGCAAATAGCAATCACATTGACATTTCACTTGTCTTATTCCGAAATGGGCTAAGGTATTCTATATCCGGTTATCAATGGTCATTATCATATAGTTCCTATTCATTGATCAATTGTGAATCACATGTCTCATATACATGGTTAATGTTCCAAAAGCCCAATAAGGTTATGTTCTAATGTTCCAATAGTGATTATACTCATGTCTCTTGTTCATGGATTATTGTCCAATGGTTCCAATGGTGTTATGGTTCTAATAATGTTATGTTTCTCACAATGTTTATGTACATGTCTCTCACTCATTGATTATTGATCCAAAGCTTCAAATAAAGTTATGACTATCATTGTATCAATCTCAAAGATAAAGAACAAAGTAATACATATGTGGTTAATGATTGAGTATGGGTGGTAGCTTTGGGGGCGAAATTCCTAGCTCAAGCCGATCCCGAGATTATTGAATCAGGGGGCAGTCTTAGGGGTATAATCCTAGCTCGGACAGATCCTGACAGGGAGCAGCTCTAGGGGTAATAACCTAGCTTGAGCTGAACCTGATATGTTGGTATGGGTGGCAGCTCTAGAGGTAATAACCTAGCTCGAGCCGATCCCAATATATACTGATTCATGGGTGGTAGCTCTAGAGGCATAAGCCTAGCTTGAACCAATCCCAACATAATGCTATGTTGTGTTTAAAACCCACTGTTCAGTCGGGGCCCGGGTGTCACAGGTCACAGGAAAAGATGAATAATCATAGAAGCAAAGATACAAAGAAAGTAATGAAAGCAATATACATGGTTTCCAAAGTTCAGTATAGTGACTTATCCATATTGGTTATGCATTTGAAGTTGATTTCATTGACATACTATCATACCAGTTTTATATGGCCTTACATACTCAGTACATTCTTCGTACTGACCCCTCTTGGGGGATTTACCTTACTTGCTACTTGCGCAGGTACTAGTAGGCCTCCACAGTAGGTTACCAGTTGTTGCAGATCGTTGGTGAGCTCCAGTTAGTTCAGGGATTCTCCGATTCGTAGTTGTTCATATGTTTTGGTGGTATATGTTGTATAAAGTGGGGACTTGTCCCGATTTTCAGTTGGTTTTGGTAAATGTCTATGTTAGAGGCTTTTGTAGATGTATGTGGGTGAATGGATGTAAGATGGTACATGACATTTTGACTTGATGGCCTCAACGACCAAGTTTCGCATATGTATATATATGTCACATGTTCCATGTTTTTCGTTATTTGCCTTTCATGTTCTTATGTGATGGTGGTGTTACCTATGACATGGATATGAATGAATAGAAGAAAAGCTTGGTTCTGTCGGGCCATGTCAGTTATGGGTGCCAATCCGTCCCGATGGGATTCGGGGCGTGACAATCTTACTGGGTCTTGGATAAGATTTGTTTTATAATACTTTCCTAGGTTTTTATTTTGAAGTTATGCACTATTAGTTTGGTCTAACGTGTAGTATTTCTTAGAAATAAGTTGTTCTTGAGTTTTTGAACAATTAACACACTTTGATTCTTGGTTCTTGGATTTTGTGGTGATAATACAAGTTTTGTATTTTAGCATACTCCTCTCATAATATGAAGATGAATTCTACATCTCTTTCATTGTCTTATTGATGCAAGTATGAACAGCAAAACTCCATAACTAGGGTTGTGGGAACCATAATGGATTAACAAAGTAGGTTAAAGTACATAGTGATTCCTTAAAGTTGTTCATGCATACTTTGTTATTCTATTCATATTGATATTTTTTTAACAATTGCAAATGTTAGAACTCATCTTAATGTAACACCCTGTACATTTTCGAAACTTATACTACCAACCTAAGATGGATAAAAGTATTTAAACTTGAGATAATAAGGACGTATTTAAGAGTAAAGTTAAAGTTAAGTGGTGGATTAGGCAGAAGGATTTAAAACGTTGGAAAAAGGGGAGAACATAAGCAAGGTGCTTCCTTGACTTAATTAAGATAGTAGGTGTATCACCTACTTAAACTATTGGGCTGAATTGAGACATATGTTAATAGACTCAATTGAGGCCTAAACTAAGTAAAGGCAAAAGGGAAGGATGACCTGCCCAAAACCTAAGATTAAACAAGGCCCAACATGACATGATCCAACTAAGAAAATAAACCAAGTAGGTGGGCTGTTTTGGACAGCTTAAATAAACCAAGTAGGTGTATCACCTACTTGGACTTTTTGAGCAGCTTGTATAGCCAAGTAGGTGCATCACCTACTTGGACTATTTTTGACTAAAATTTAGCTAAGTATATCCTTAGAGAGGCTATTCAAAGAGGGAGTATATAGAGCTGAAATTCAGCTTATTTTCTTCACATTTCACTTGCCAAATTCCAGCTTCTTAATTAAAAACTCTCTCCTCTCTCAAACACCAACAAGCTGCCCCTATTTCCCCTAGGGTTCTTGGATAAATACTCCAGCTTGAAAGCCTTGGTAAGTGTTTACACTTATAGCTAAGTGTAATATTTGCATAAGGGAGTATAGAAAGCATGTTCTTTATGTTTAAAAAGGATAGGGCAGTCCCCTTTAATTGTGGCAGTCCACTTTTACTTGGTTTCTAAAGGATTTGCCTTCTTTATGGTTTAAACTTGAAAAGGAGCTTAAGGTCTTGAGTAAATTAATTAAAAGGATGAAATTTTAGTATTTTAAAGTGTGGTTCTGCCCCTAATTCGTTCCTGTTTATGTATAGCTTGGTGGAAATGTTTATATGTGTTTATGTATGGAATGTTTGGTGTAGTGAAAAGAGAATACTTTCTTGTTATGTTAAAGTGAATTTTGAAACCATTGTTGACTGTATTTGGTATGTTGTTGTGGAAGGCATTTAGGTGTCTTGATTGAATAAATATGTCGAGTTGCATTGAGGTGGTAATGTGAAGTATGAACTTGGTAGGAAATCCTATTGGTTTGTAACATTTGTGTTGGTTTGTGGACTGTTTTGGTGGTATTGTTGTTGTGAGGTAGTAAGTTATAGTGTAAGGGGGTGGAATAAGGTTGTATGGAAGTATAAGGAAGGGGGGAGTGATACACCATGTGTTTAGGAGGTTTGACGATTTTTACTTCCCGTTAAGTAACTAATTACCTTCCTGTAAACTTGTAATGTAATTAGCTTTTGATGTTAGTTCCATTATGTACTTAAATTATAGAGTAACACCTAAAGGAAGAGATGAATCTTTATAGGCACGTGGTGGGAACATAAGGTATGTTAGGTTACTTTTTTTCGTATCCTTTAGCAACATAAAATGTCCATATCCTTGTTTCCACTCCGTAATGTCTTAACGTACCTCAATATATGTTTATTGTAAAGTTGGCATGTCTACTTTCACTAGCCAATTTCTGGTATTCCCATCTTAGTCAATGAAGATCTATCTATTAGTTTGGCTCCTAAGCATTTCAATTGTGCACAAGTATCTTTACTTTATGGCAATTACATTAAATGTTTATTCGCATATTTTTTTTTATTTCACTAGAGCGTTGTTATTCCAAAAAAAAATCCATAATGTTATTACCACCAATATAACAATCTCAAAGACTAAATAAAGTAAGCAACTTAAAGGTCGTTATGTACGGGTGGCAGCTCAGGGGAGAAAGCCTAGCATGGGTTGATCCTAACTGATTTATATGGGTCGCAGCTCAGAGGAGTAAGCCTAGCATGGGCCGATACCGATCTATTTACCACTGAGCAGTTCGTCATTTGTACTACATGGCTTATTAAAGATTATAAAGGAAAGAAGGAAAAAGGAAAGTAAAGAATGTAATGTACGTGGTTCCCCAAATGCCAGTTAAGGTGGGTTATTAACATTATCTATACACTTGTACTTGATGTTACTTAAACTTTGGGGTTATGTACAGTTGCTTTGGGCTTATATGCTCAGTACATTCTTTCGTACTGATGTCCCTCTTAGGGGACCTACCTTTATATGTTGCAGGCACAAGAGCTAGTAGATCTCTCCAGTAGGAGTACAAGACATCTAAAGGCCATTGGTGAGCTCCAGGTTGATTCGGGGCTTTCCGAGTCAGTTGTATATATTTTTGGTATTGTGTAGTAGTTATGTGTAAGACGGAGACCTGTCCCGACCTTAACTAAGTCTATGTATCTTTTAGAGGCTTTGTAGACATTGCAAAGTTAAGCATGGTAGTGTATTGTCTTTTAGAAGTTGTGGACCCAACGGCCAAGTCCTATATATCTACTTTGTATTTACCTACCTGGTTCACTTTATAGAATGGAAGTGAAGTAGTCCAAGTACCCTCATCTATTTCAAATGGAAGAGAAAGTTCAAGATGCAGAATTGGAGCAATAACAAGTAAGTATCTATGAGCATTATGTGTATATGTAAATTTGTGTTAATATAGAGATGCATTTGGTGTACATGAGACGATGTTATTAACATTCGAGGATGAATGTTTCTAAGGGGGGAAGAATGTAACACCCCATACCTTCCCGACCCTACTTTCCAACCTTGAACCATGTTTACCCTAGGTTCGAGAGCAATAAAATACGTATTTTATATTATTATTGATGGAACATTTGATATTGTGCTCGTAAATGTGACTAGACCTTTCTAGGAGGTGTTTGTGACTTTGTGGAGCATTAGTGGGGTGAAAAGTAAGGTTTAAGAGACATCCAAGCAAAGGATCTTAAAGATAAGAGGCAAGCAAATGGTTGGAACTTGAAAGATCCAACCAAATCCACAAAGAAAAGTTAAAATCAAAAATTAAGTGTGGGGCGCTGCAGGTGGCGTGCCAGGCCGCTTCTGGCAAAATTTTGTTTGTTATAGGCAGAAAGGGGGGGAGCCCATGGGCGTTCCAGGCCACTCCAGGCCACCTTTTCCAGAGCTGAAATTCATCTAAGTCTCAGGGGCGCCCGGGAGCGTGCGGGGGTGCTTTTTGCCCGATTTCTTCTACGATTATTAGTCTATGAAGAGGACTCGTGGGTTATGGTATCATTATTCCCTAATATTAGGGCTACTCTTGAGAAATTTTGGCATCCAATTTGGGGTTGATTCTTTGTCACAAGTATTTTATTAAATTATGTTCACATAAGCCATGAGTGGCTAAAATGTCTTATTGTTTTGAGATTGAGGCTACGAACATGAATCTCTTGAGTGAATATTGTTGTAACATTTATGGAGTTATTTAAACACAAGATATATGGTGAATCATGCATTGAATTTTGTGGGCTAAGTTAACATGTGTAAATGGGCTCAATTTGAGGCCCAAAATGAAGCCAAAATGCAAGACCAAAAGGGGAAAATGACCCATTCTTCAAATTTGACCAAGTAAACATAGCATTAAATTCCAAGAATTGGCTAAGGATGACCACAAGGACTATATAAAGTCAAAGAAATCAGATTTTTATTCCAAAACTCACACATGCCTTTCTAGACATTTCTCTAAAAGATATTTCTCTATTTTCCAAACCCTAAGGCAACCATTTTCTTTGGACACGTTGGACAAGATCATCACTTTTCAAGCTTGGGTAAGTGTTTATTATTGTGATTTAATATATTCTATACATGAGAGATTGTGTAGATCATCATGGTTATGTTGGCAAGGTTGAATAGGGTACTTTTGCTTTTTGCTAAAAGATGTACCATCTTTGTGATTTAAACTTGAAAAGAGACTTGGGTTTGTGATGAAAGTGCATGGTATGGTTGAAATATCAATATGTATGGTGTGGTTATGGTTATTAACTTGTTACTTTTTCTATAAGTATAATTTGTGGGATTGTTGTCGATATGTTGTTATGAAGTGTATTGAGGTGACTTGATGGAGTAATTGTGATGTTGTGTTGATGGAGAAGTGTAAAGTATGAACTTGGTGTGGCATGCTATTGGTTTATGATGTATTGGTCAATGTATGGAATGTTGTGGTATTGTTGGGATGATAATTTCATCAATGGTATTGTCAATGGGGAAATGACATAGTAAGGCAATCATGTAACTCATTGTCGTCGTATGCACTTGTAAGGTAGTTGGTTATTAACGTAACCTCCGTTATGTACTTGTGTTGTAGAGTGAAACATAAGGAAGGAGCTGTAATATTGTGTTCACATTTAGGATTGTATATTCATATTGGGGAGATAAGGTATGTAAGGTTATTCTTTCCGTATCCTTCTGCAGCATATTGCTCACATTGGCATATACTTGTTCCATTCCAAAATGTTCAAAGGTATCTCATTTCGAGTTGTCATACATTGTTAGTCACATGTTCCTCATTCATTGATAAAATGCTACTCATGCGTTACATAATTTGCTGGCATGTTCCAAAGTTCCAATAATGTTATGACTATCATTGTATCACTCTCTCAAAAGTAAAGAAATAAAGTAATGCATAGTTGTTGGTTACAAGAGTACGGGTGGTAGATTTAGAGGCATAAGCGTACCTCGAGACGATCTCGAGATTATTGGATCAGGGGGTAGTCCTAGAGGCATAAGCCTAGCTCGGGCCGAACCTGACAGGTGAAAGCTCTAGAGGTAAGAACCTAGCTCGAGCCGAACCTGATATGTTGGTTTATGGGTGGCAGCTCTAGAGGTAATAACCTAGCTCGAGCCCAGCCCAATGTATTGATTAATGGGTGGCAGCTCTAGAGGCATAAGCCTAGCTTGGGCCGATCCCAACATAACGTTATGTTATGTAAAGACCCACTGATCAGTCGGGGCCCGGGTACGATATGATAGAAGTGATGATGTATGAAGTAAAGAAGCAAAGAAAGTAATGAAAGCAATATACATAGGTCCCAACATACAGAATGGTGGCTTATCCATATTGGTTATTCATTTGTATTCAAGTTCATTGACATATTTATGTATTGATGTAGTTTCTTATAGCCTTACATACTCAGTACATTCTTCATACTGACGTCTCTTTGGGGAATTACCTTACTTGCTGCAGGCGCAGGTGCTAGTAGACCTCCACGGTAGGTTGTGGATCATTTGTCGATCTTTGGTGAGCTCCAGTTGGTTCGGGGCTTTCTGAGTCTCATATGTACATTGTTTGGGGTATGTAATGTTGTATAAAGTGTGAACTTGTTCCTACTTTAAGTTGGTTATGTGTATGCATCTGTTAGAGGCTTTGTAGACGTATGTGGGAATATGATGAAAGAGATGTATGTCCATTTTGACTTGAAGGACCTAACGGCCAAGTTTCTTATATGTATATATCACATGTTTCCATGACTTTCGCTATTGACACCTTATATCTATATGTGATGGTGTTGCTTATTGAGTGACATGCATATGAATGGACATGAGCAAAGATTGGTTCTCTCGGGACTTATCGGCTTCGGGGGCCAGTCTGCCCCGTTGGAATTCGAGGCGTGATATGGTGCCTGTCCAACCATCTATCCTACTTTCTGAGGACCACTTCTAAAACCTTGGGGACCACCCCTACAACCTGAGCACCACCTCTAGCTAGAGGTGGTGCTGATCTAATTGGCTACACAGTCTGTACTAAAGGCTCAATCATTTCTTAATGGGGACACTATCTGGTAAAGTGGCCAACAACACCACACTCATAACATGCCTTAGGCAATCTAACTTGACGAGAAGGCCTGGCTGACCCTAAATAACTACCTCGGCTTGATGCTGACTACAACTTTGACTACCAAAACTACCATAACTAGGCTGACCTTATATGAAATCTGAACCTCTGCCTGAATTGGCCTACTGGTCCTGCTACTGATGAGACTGATGTTGGGGGTACCTACCCTGAAATCCTCTGCCTCTTAACTATGAGCTGCTATGACTCCCACTATAACTGCCCTAATAATGGAGCCTCTTAAGACTGTCCCCTTGGGCTTCACAATCCATCTCCTCTATAGTGTAGGCGTGATCAGCAATATTAGTAAAAGACTTTCCTGACATCACCAAACTCTTAGGGCCCAGCGGAGCAGTAGTATCAACCCTCTAACAAAACACTAAATCCTCTTATACTCTGTAGGTAGAATTATGATGGCATACCTAGCTAGTTAGTGAAACCTCACCTCATATGCGGCCACAATTATAGAACCCTGTCTCAACACAAAAAACTCATCCCTCAGGCATGTACTTCTCCAAAAAACCCTTGAAGAACTGAGTCCAAGTCATAGGAGGAGATACAGCTGGCCTAGAATCAAGATAACCCCTCCACCACTATCTTGCTGCTCTATCTAGCTGATAAGTAGTATTGTCCACTCCACATGACTTAACCAAGCCTAAACTACGTAGCCTCTCCTTATAATCTGTAAGGAACACATAAGCATACTCTCCTGGGTCCCTGACAAAACTGGGTAGAATCAATCTTAGAAATTAGCCCAGCATCTTCTGCTCCTCTGCAGTCATAACTGGATAGGATACTTCCAGTTGTGGAACTACTGGTGCTGGATGAACCTCTACTCTGGGAGCCGTAGAAGCAGGCTACACCCCTATACCAAGTCCACCCAAAGCCGCCTCCTGAGTGGATGTTTGAGCCCCATCCGTCGAAGGTCCACCAACTTACCCGAAAAGCTGAATTAATGAATCACGGAGTACCGAAGAAGATATAAATCCCATGGGCTACCCCCTAGACAACCTACTACTGTGGCGGAAAAATCTCTGGGATATCTCTGGCTCAGGAGGAATAATAGGATTTGGCGATGGCTCCCTAACCTGATCTCGAGTTAGGGCTGCTCTAACTTGGCCTCAACCTCTAGGCCGATCGCAGTGTCTAACTGGCACCCTAGCAGCAAGCTCGGGGTCTTGATCCCCATATGTCGTACCCTGCATCCTAACCATTTGTGAAAGAGTGAAACAAAAATAAGAATCTAGAAACTAATACAGATACAACGCACAAAATTGAACCAAAAAGATGAGGTTTTCCTAAGAATGTCCTGTAGCCTCCTGAAGATAGGATACAAATGTTCCATACCATTTTGCGGGACTATACTAAATATTGGCTCCTGTACCCATGATACTGGTGAACCTAGGCTCTGATTTCTTAGGTCATGATGACACCTACTTTAACCCACCAGTTGGTAAGCCAAGCCACATCCCGAAATAACATGTAATGGGCTAACGGGCTTAAGATTAAAGGGAACGAGAATAACAAAAAAAAACAATATAAGAGGAAGCAAGGAAGATATGCATACATAACAAACTGTACAACAGAGGGAAGAGGATAAAATATTCAAAATAAACCCTCCCAAGACTAGGTAAGGTTGGTACAAGAGCCACTATTACCAAAAAAAGAAGAGAACTAGATATAATCCAAAATATACATATATACACCCTAGTCTCGGATATTCAAAAGACTATCACTGAAGTACAAGGAGGAGGATCAACTCCAAACTCACACTACAAGAAATATGACTTATAGCGGCGAAAAAGGTCGTCGCTAAATACAATATAGTCGCCACTAAAGGTTTTTAGGAGCGACAAATACGTCGTTGATAGTACGTCCATAACTAAAGGTTATGAGTGGCGACAACGTCATGTCGCCACAATAAGTTCGCTTTTGTGGCGATGATTACCACCACAGAAAGTAAACAACTATGCCGCCAAAAAAAGTTTTACAACAACTTTATTGTCTAGTCGCCACTAAAAGAAGTCATTTAGTGGCGAATTTATCGCCGCAAAACTTATTAACTTTCTGGGGCAACATTTTGTCGCTACTAAAAATTGAATTCTGTAGCGACTCTACCGGTGTAAAAGTTCATGAACAATCAGTAGCAATGTTTAAGTCGCTGCTAAATGTTTTTTATTAATTACGAACTATCGACAGCAACTGATTTTTGCTACTGAAAATTACTTTTTAGTAGTAACATTAATAGCCACATAAACAATACATCTGTGGCAATATTCATCTCGCTGTCAATGAGTAACTACACAAAATATTAAATTATTATATACAAATACTATAATTGACAATCAAATTTTCCAAAGTTAATATATAGCTCTTAAAAACATTGACTAATATATTTAACAAATTGCAAAAGCATTTCCAAGTCAAATAATATAAATACTTTCATTAATTAGAAAAGCAACTACATTGTACTTTAGTTGTCATTGTATGTATATACATATATGATTCAAAAAACAAAAACCTTCATTGTATGCATATACATATGATTACAAAAATAAAAACTTCCATGCATTGCTTGCTGGTAAGCTTCCTCTCGAATCCATTGTCTAAAAACCTTGTCCCTGTTATTAGAAAACACACGAGTTAATTTCAAAATTCTCATAACCCAGTTATATATAATAATAGGAGTAACATAGAGCACACAAAACTTTAAATATCAATATTTTACTTTCACAATTGGAGTAAAAAATAGAATCAAAAATTGCACTTTGTTACTAAATTAATCTACCAGAATAATACACACTAAAAAATAGAAGAGTTGTTTAGTCAATAACAAACAAGAAACGAAAAGTTAAATTAATACACCAATAAGAAACAAAAATCCCAACAAAACCACAAAAAGTAATTTACTGTACTTCTTCAAACACATGGATAAGATTTTACCTTGTAGTTCATCTGAAAAACACCTTACTATTTAACTTTGTACTCTGAATTTATAAGATAATGACTGACTAGTTTAATTTAGAAGTCCAAATATGAATGAACAATAGGTGATTGAAGAAATTTTTTTAGAAGTACAAGTGATGATATTCAACATATTGCAACTTAAATATTATACAAAGAAGCTACAGGTTGATGATCACTCTAAGCATAGCTCAATCAGACAATTTTACAATCAGTCTTTAGGGCACTTACCCAAAAAGGAATGGAAACACTTCATGTGCAAAAACATGGCCAGTCCTAAGGCTATTTTTACTTTGTGGATATTTGCATGGACATTTGAACACAGTGGATAAGCTTGCAAAATGGGGCATTAATGTTGACCCTGAATGTTTTTTTTAAGGCTTCCCCAGAAATTAGTGCTCATTTATTTTGGGAATGTACTTTCACTAAGCAACTTTGATTGAGAGTCTTTAAGTGGCTTCAAGTGATATCAGTTCTTGGCAATATATAGATTCAGTAATGATTTATTCAGACAACTAGAGGCAATTCTAGAAGAGGTAGGATGATGAAACAAGTCTGCACTGAATCACTTTATACTATATGGACAAAGAGGAACACCAGAATTTTTGACAAGGTAGACTGGACAGCTCATGATTTGGTCAGAGAAATGACATGTATCTGCGTAGTGAGATCCACCAGAGACCTGAGAACTTACTTGCAAGGCTTTGTTTTCCAACTGTTATCATCTGTAATAGCTGCTGGTCTTCGTTAGTGTAGGTAGTACTTGAGTTGCTTTATTTTTTTTAATGAAAAACAACAAACTGTGATGTAACTTGGTTGTAGATTGTAATGCTCTTTGGTAATTAATAAATTACTTTAGTTATCCAAAAAAAAATTCTCTAAAAAGACAAATTAAGAATGTCAATCAATTGACAAGTAAGCCATGTCAAATGACAATTTTTAAATGTTTTATTTGCTCAGTTATTAGCTGAATTCTCAGTGAAACAACTACGACATGAGTTCAGAAAAGCAATCAAAGAGACGAGTGTCATGCGCCCCTTACTTCGACTCACTCTGGTTCTACTGCTGTATGTTGAAATTTATTTAGACACATGTCAAGTTACAGTCATTAATTAAAGTCCAAACCATGCCAAAGCTCTAATATATTCCCTCAACATTACTTTTTTTCTGATTTTTTCCCCAACAACCCACTTATTGAAGTAAATCCTTCTCCTTCTTATGTTACTTGTACAACTAGAAGGCAAAGAAACACATTTAATGTCATCTCTCCATTTACTTAAAAGAAAAAACAGGGCTACTTTAGTCTAGATTTTGTTCCCCTTCTTTTGTACTTGTAAACCAATTTAATGCACCTTATGTACAATTGAACATATTTCAGGTGGAAATTGAATAATAAGTTTCATAGTCGCTGGCATAACAAACAGAATCACAAATACTATTAAGCATTCCACTAAAACATAAGCTGCGAAGAAGCTTCCTTATTCCGTCACTTTACAACTTTTAAACTTTATTACCATGAAAGATAAGCTTTGAACTTAAATCATCAACTATAATTTTAAATACCTTAAGCTTGACTCGTACTCAAACATAATCTCAAATGGCTATACAACTCTTTAGAGTGAAACGTACTCAGGCAACATTCTCAGATTTCTAGAAGTACCAAAATTTGAAGTAACAGATTTCTCTAGAAAATAAAACATCAAACAAAGAGAAGTGATGTAAACCTATATGACTACTCCTTTTTCCAATAATGGTGTCAATTCTTTTACCGGTCAAAATCATGAAAACAAAAAAAGCTAAAGATGTAAACCCAATTCTATGGAACAAGTCACGATATAATTCCCAATTAAGAAATAATAAATGTCAAAGAAAGGAGAGGAATTGTTAAGGAGGAGCAAGAGAAAGTAACTGTTGCACTTTAGTCATCAAAGCAGCCATTTGTTGTTGGAACATCTTTCCTACTTCTTCTTTCATGAGTTCACGCTCCTCTTCCATATTCTTTTTTAAATCTGCAGCCATTTGTTCACGTTCTTCTTGCAACTTTCGATCCATATCAACTTGCATCTCTTGACATATATTGTCTTGCATCTCTTGACGCATACTTTCCATCACAGAAGACACACTAGCCTCTATGTCTGCCTATTGTATTTTAGTCTTTTTAGGAGGATTTTTTCCATATCCTTTCCCCCGAACATAGCCTGATCTCTCACCAAGAACCGAGGATAAGATCTCATCCCCAGTCATGGGATGATCGATCTCTTCAGATTGTTGTTCATGAACAATTTGCTGGAGCAGGCCCTGCAATAACACATAACCATTTACACCAATGAATATATTGAAAGTAACTCATAGGTTAGAAAGATAATAAGGCAGTGATTTTAGGAAATTACATGAATTTCTTGGGATTGCAGATCCAACCAGACACGCTCTCCATTAGCATTCTTACGTATGTGTTGGAGCTCCCAGACTTTATCTGGTATGTCCTCTTCTCCCAATAGAGGATTTCTCTATAATATAGTTCAATAAGAAATATATATATATATATATATATATATATATATATATATTTAGCAAATAATTGTAACAATAACAAAGATGTATATGTAATAATAGAGGAAAGAGGTTAAACATGGGGAGCGCACTCCCTGGTGCACAAAAATTTCAGCAGATGCATATGGAGTTGGTCTATGGAAAAGCATCAGTAAATTTTGGCCTGATTTTGCTGAGAACATCACTTTTAGAGTGGGGGAATGGATCTCGCATTAAATTTTGGAAGGACATATGTTTGGGGGATACAACTTTGAGTGAGGAATTCCCAAGTTGGTATGCTATCACAACTTATGCTCAAGGAACTCCATGATTGAAAAATGGCCGTGGAAGCATATATGGAAGACTAAACTACCTATCAAAGTGATATGTTGCAGCTGGACTGCACTACTCAACTCATGCCTCACACAGAATAATCTATAGTTTAGAAAGAAGCTATAAATCCTTCTTTTTGGGAGCTTAACTGACTTATCCTTGTAACGTTTGCATCTTCTTGAGGCCCCTGAATGAATCTACTTACTTCATCAATTAATAATAATAATAATAATAGCAGAACAAATGTATTTTCACCGTAGATTCCTCTACTTCTGCAAATGATCTTGAATCGTAAGAATGCTTAGTTATTTGTTTTTCTCTATTTCTTTTGTTTCTCTCACTGACAACCTGCACAAAGCCAAGAGATCAGAAAATCTTTATTCATAGAGTAAACTAGCATCCTAACACACTAGGTGTTTCCTAACATAAAAAAAATCTTGTTATTAATTAAGTTACCTTGAATTTGTCACTGCCGAATTACTTTACTAGGTATTTCCAGTCCTCCAACTCAACATCTTCAGGTTGATGAGATAATCTGTCTTCATCAGTACTATAGGCAGAGTAGTGAACGTGCAATCGAGCTTTCCATGATCTAAAGAGTATTTTCATAGTGCTTATCACAAAGCCTTGCATTTTATGCTTTCTCACCCCGCCACAAACTTCAAATTTGTCCTAAACATTAAATTTGATAAATCAGATAACTTTAAAATCAATACAATATTGAGAGTAATTTATTACCTGGACCTTAAGCCATATTGTTTCTCCATGCTTTAAAATAATCTTCTGCCAATTTCCATCTCGGAACGAGATAGTGGTTCTCATCACAAAGCCAGAGAAATTAATAATATATCTAGCCCCTGAACCGACAGCTCTATGAATATCATCTGGAATAGTTATTTTGATTTTACTTCCATACTTAGTTTTGATATCAATAGTTTTAGATATGTATTTCCCCCTTCCTCTCTTTTTATTGATGCGAGAAACTGCAAAGCAAAAAATATGTATCATTACCACTAATTTAATAGAACTCTAATTGAGATGAAAGTATCAGTAAAAGAATTGTAATATTAAGGAACCCCTACCACAACTACATGTTAATGGCAACTGGACAATTAAAATTCCTTTATTTTTAAATGCAGAAAAAATAAATTGTTTACATTGTTCAGATTGAAAACTGGAGCAATAAAACATATATCATTACCATTTTTTCTCAACTACGATGAAGGCAAGAGTCTATAACTAAATATGAGAAAGTATAAGACCTACTCTAGTAAAGGTATAATCCAACAATTTCAACCAAGCAACTTTACTTGAAATTGAGGGGATAATTCCTAAAAGTTACCATCAGGAAACTGGTTTGTAACAATGTTGGTCAACCTAGATGGACTTTCATTCTAAGGCTAGCTGCTCTAAGAAGATTAAGCACAAGAAATAGGTCATTGAAGTGGGGAGTGACTACAACTCAATTGTGTCCACTATTTGAGGTTGAGAACAAGACCATACATTATCCTTTTTTTGCTTGTAATGCGACTGCCCAGGTATGGCAGAAGTTGCTGCTATGGTGTGATATCAGTAGAACACCCATAAACTTGTAATGAAACCATGTAGTTACCAAAACAAAGGGTGCAATGGTTTTCTTGTATACTACAAAAACTCAAAATGGCACAATGAAAGAACCAGAAACACACTAACCAAACATTCCCTACTGGGAGGGGCGTGAACTGAACTGCACCTGTTTCAGCCTCTAGGGCGGGGAGTGTACTTTCATCTAGATATCTTGATGATTGTGTCTCTGGAGATGTTCTTTGGAGAGGGTCACTTGATGTTTGTTCTGTTTGTAGAGGTCCTTGACTTGGGTTAGATGATTTTCCTGTCTCCAAAGAAGCCTCTGTAACTCCTATCGATTGTACTTGTGGCTGAGACGTTGTTCCAGAACTTCCACGTCCTAAAATATTTCCACATCCAAGGCACGCACTAAATGACTGTCCTGTCTCTAAAGATGCCTTGGTAACTCTTGCTGGTGGTACTTGTGGCCGTGACATTATTCCAGAACTTCCACGTCCTAAAATATTTCCACCTCCACGGCCTACACTAGATGACTTTCCTGTCTCTAAAGATGCCTTGGTAACTCTTGCTGGTTGTACTTGTGGCTGTGATATTATTCCAGAACTTCCACGTCCTAAAATACTTCCACGTCCACGGCCCGCACTAGATGACTGTCCTGTCTCTAAAGATGCCTCAGTAACTCTTACTAGTGGTACTTTTGGCTGAGACATTGTTCCAGAACTTTCACGTCCACGGCCCACACTGTCTCTCCCACTTTTACCTTGTCCAGTTCCTCTCATTTCCTGCAACATCAAATAAAAAAGAAGAAGTGTATCAGAATTAGAAAATAAAGTTGAAAAAATATATATGTACCTGGCGATGAAAATACCAATTCATAAAGCAAAATATTAAATCAAATAATCAATAAATTATGGGAAATTTTGCTGAGAATTGTTTGAAATCACTTATTCTATTTATAAAATTAAGGCTACAGACATCCTGAATTAATTTCATGGCAGCCTAATAAGAATGTGAATACAAGATTTCATCTAAATAAGAATACAAAATACAGAGAACTTCTCATCAGTCTTTGTTTCTCAATCTTCAACAGGATATATCACTGTCCTCTCCATCATTATTATCAAGTAACTCCTCTTCTCTTTCTTCATTCTCAGATACATCTGTATGATTGTCATTAATGAAATTATCTTTCTCATTTTCTTGATCATTAGTACGTAAACCAGTTTGCGGTTGAACGTCATCTCTATGTAAAGATACCTCAATATCAGTTTCTTGATCATTGGTCTGTAAAACATTACATTGCACATCCTCTTGTTGATAAACTTCCTCATTCATTAATGCTTCTTCTTCAACTTTAGGCACATTAAAAAGATCTCGAGGATTTTTCTTTACAACAACAAGCCAATCTTTATCGACTGTGTCGTTCAAGTAGAAGATTTGTTCAAACTGAGATGCCAACACAAACGGCTCATTTGTATTCAAGGCACAATGAGTATTCACACTTGTAAAACCATATTTGTCAATCTTATATCCCCTTCCTAGGGGTGCCACGTCCCACCAATGACACTTGAATACATGAACTTTTTTGTTTCCTGTATAACGAAACTCGTAAATATCCTTCAATACACCATAATACTCCTTATTAGGGTCTGAATCATCTCCTGTCACAAGAACCCCACTGTTCTGTGTTTTTCTCACAAGCTTTTTTGTTTGAAATCTAAATCCATTCACCATAAATGTTGAATATCTATGCACCAATGGTTCTGGACCAACGGCTAAGCTTATGAGCTCATCAGTTGTGTGTCCTTGTGAAGCTAGTACAAATATCTACATAAACAAGCAACACCATTGTGACTAATATAAGGATATGGGATAAACACTAATTTTGATTATGTCATTTAAGTACACGTGCACGAAACCAGTCAATAAACCTTTTGTAATCCATTCCACGAGCTCTTGTTGAACCTTGCATTTCAATCTCTCTCTTGTATTCCCTATATTTTGTGTGTGTTAGATTAGTTTAATTATATCAATGTAAAATTATATTTGAATTAATAAAAGACTTACTCTATGTATTGTGAAACCTCTTCACAATTTTGAAGCACATACATACATGCTTGGTTGAACTCTTCATGAGGCAGCTTCTTTCTATCAGAAGCCCCTTTGGTTTGCCAACTTTTCTTAAAGATAGACATCTCACCATTTGACACAGATTCATCATCATTTCTGGTTGCTTTATTGAACTTCGTTGAGATATTCTTTAAGTACTGTGAACAAAATGTAAGGCTTTCTTCTGCCAAATAACCTTCAGCAATTGAACCTTCTGGACGACCTAAGTTGCGTACATATGCCTTAAGTTCTCGTAAATACCTATATATACATTTCTCATTAATATAATTATAGCATATGCAGTTCTAAATACATTGGCATTTAAATTATAGAATGATATGTTACCTCTCAATAGGGTACATATCCCGATATTGAATTGGTCCACCCAGTTTTGCCTCTCTTGCCAAGTGAATTGGCAAATGAATCATGATATCAAAGAACGCCGGAGGAAAAACCATTTGAAGTTTGCACAATATGATAGGAATTTCAGCCTCTAGGATATCAGGAGCTTCAATTGTCAGGCATTTAGAGTATAGATTCTTGAAAAATTTGCCTAAGGCTATAATTGGTTCACAAACTTCCTTAGGCAACAGACCACGTATAGCTACTGGTAAAATATCTTGCAACAGTACATGATGATCATGACACTTAAGTCCATGTATCTTTTTCTCAAGTACGTCAACACACCTTGAAATATTTGATGAAAAGGCATCTGGAACCTTCAGATTAGCTAAAAATCACACAACTTGCTCTTCTCTTGAGGGGACAAAGCATAGCATGCTGCTGGTAACAAAATATTATCCCCATCCTCAATTGGATGCAACCCTTTCCTAATTCCAAGGTCCATCAAATCATATCTGTTTTTCAATGTGTCTTTTGTCTTTCCAATCATATTCATAATAGTTGATAAAAAACTATTGGACACATTTCTTTCTATGTGCATCACATCAAGGTTATGTCGTAAATCATGACCATCCCAATAATGCAATTCAAAAAAGATACTTTTCTTCCTCCAATTATAAGCATCATTAGAAACATTACGCTTACGCTTTTTCCCTTTAACATAAGTCACATTGCCCAAATTTTATAATTGCAAAAGCACTTCATCACCTGTTAAAGGACTAGGTGCAACTCCCATTTCTACTTTTCCATAAAATAACAATCGATTTCTACGCCATGGATGGTTCATGGTAAGAAAGCAACGATGACCCATATAACACAACTTATTACGTAAGGAAATTGATTGTGTATCTTTATGGAAACAAGGGCATGCAAGCTTTCCTTTGGTTGACCATCCGGAAAGGCTACCATATGCAGGAAAATCATTAATCGTCCACATGAGAGCCACACGCATAAGGAAATTAGATTTTGAGTTTGTATCTTATGTCTCCACCCCTTCCCATAATTCGTTTAACTCTTCAATCATTGGTTGTAAGTATACATCAATATCATTACTGGGACACTTAGGGCCTAGAATAAAAAGTGTCATCATGAAATATGGACTTTTCATGCAATCCCATGGTGGTAAATTGTATGTAACTAGCACGACAGGCCAAATACTATAATTGGTACTCATATTCCCATAAGGTTGAAACCCATCACTAGCTAAACCTAATCGAACATTTCTTAACTCAGCTGAAAAGGTAGGATAACGCTCATTAAAAGATTTCCATTCCATTGAGTCAGACGGATGGCGCATGACATCATCATCAATATTTTCCTCCTTGTGCCACCTCATTTTCTTTGCTGTCTCTTTTGCCATGTACAATCTTTGAAGCCTTAGTTTGATTGGAAAATGCCGCAATACTTGATGAGCTACTTTCTTACCTTTGTGTTCTACTGACTTCCATCTGGACTCACCACACTTGGAACAAGATTGGGCATTCTTATTATCACGCCAATATAAAATACAATCATTTTTACATGCATCTATTTTGGTGTACCCCAACCCTAGGTCAGAAAGAACCTTCTTCGCTTCATAGAAAGACTTGGGTACAAATGACCCCTCAGGGAGCACCTCTTTAAAGAAGCACAACAACTCATCCATGGATTTGTTGCTCCAATTGTTAAGGCACTTCAAGTGAAGTAATTTAACAACAAAAGACAACTTTGAGACTTTTGAGCAACCAGGATAAAGTTCTGTCTGTGCATCTTCTAACAATTTGTAAAACTTTGTTGCATGCACATTTGGCTCTTCATTGCCCTCTGAAGAGTTATCATCATCCTCTGTATATCCAAAAGCATCATGAATCATTTCTGTCATATCATCCTCTTCAATGCTATCATCTTCTACTTCATCACCACTTGCGACAGTAGAATTTTCAACTCTAACCAACACCTCTCCATGCAAGTCCCACTCTTTATAAGATTCCCAAAAGCCCTTATTCAACAAGTCTCTTCTTACATCAATTCTTAGCTTGAACACGGTGTTCCTACACCTTTTACAAGGACATCTAATAATAGTGCTCACCCCAGATTGACTGAATGCCCAATTAAGAAAGCCATCTACTCCATCTATATATCTTTGGTCACCTCTATTCCTAATATTCAACCAAATTTTATCCATTCCTATTCTTCAACCCAAAAAGACAATCTGTTAACTAATTCAAATTTTCATAATAATAAATTGTGGAAAGTACTATAAAGATGTATCAACATGAATGAGTCCATATAAATGATTATCTTTTAAAATAATGTACTTTATAAAAGTAACAATTATCAATCCAATTCTGCCACCAGTAAAAACAGAGAAGTTTACAAAAAAATAGCAAGTAGAAAAGGTCAAGATCACATGAGAACCTAGCTGAGAATCCTTTTGATTTTTTATCGTACAAAAAAGGAAACATATAGCCATCAGTTCAAAGTATAACTGATCTTAAAGACAACTAATTCACTATGAAATATAGCCACCAAATTCTGAATTGAATTTAGGAATCATATTTCCAGTAATGATTATATGTCATAATTTCAAGTAAAAGAAAGAAGATAACTAGAAAAGAAAATTCCAAGACTGTCTGGACAAAGAAGTCTGATTAAATAAAAATAAAGAAAAACAACAATAATGAGGTTGTGACTAGAATAAAAAATTAAATGAGTAGTGATCTTACTATGGCATACCTACTATTTAAAATTAAGAACACCACGCAGAGATAAAAGTTTGCTGGAAATATGTAGACCGCAACACAACCAAGATTTGCAGCAGAATGACCTGAAAAATCAAGCCAAACAATAAAGAAACTAACGCTACGAGGATATCAGAAGAAAGGAAATAGGAAATAGTAAATATAAGACATATATGTAGCAAGAACAATAACAGTAATGACAACGTAAAGAGTCAACCAGACACTCAATTACTCAGCACTCCACAACCAAATGGTTCAAGAGAATAAAAGGATTACTGATTCCAATTATGTAGGATGAAAAGAAAATGACATTTTAAAATTCAAGTATAAAGTAATTAGACTTACAAATAGTTTATAAGACCTATTTATTTGTCCATATATTAGGATATCAGTCATCAATGATGCATATATGTTAGCAATGGATTTTCAACCTCTAAAAAGTGGATTAGATAAGTGACTAAATTGATACTCTAAACTAGACTAACACTATCAATGTAATGAATAGTTGCCTGTATAATCCTTTTATTTGACTTGATATGGAGATTATGTAAGTTAAACAAAATAAAATACTACGAGTAAATTGATTACAATGCTCACGGTTCAGTAAGTTAGACAAAATAACATACTATGAGTAAATTGATTATAGTGCTCACGGTTCAGTTGTTGTGAATGGCATGTCTGCATCATTGATCTCTTAAAAGGGTTGGTCGAACTTTCCCAATGTTTCCTAAATGTTTATCACTTTCAACTTTTTTCTATATTTTCTCCTGAATGCCTCAATAGACAGCTTTTCAATCAGAATATCTATCTGTTCATACTGACAAAACTTTGCACTAGAATGGATAGAGAGATGCAACAATTAAATTCCATCAATTTCAATTTATATGGTATCTTCTCATTGAGGATGTCTCACATTTTCTATAACATTTTACCAATAATAATAATACTTTATACAACTTTCACAACTTATAAGAACTCACATTCATTTCAACATTTTCTTCTGGCTACAAATAAATAGTATAAGTTTACATCTTAAATTTCATATTGAGTCAAACACCATTATAAAGGACGGAGAGCTAATGTGGAGCTCTCTATTTACATGGTGTAATTCTGCTATCTAATAGAGAGCTAATAAGTCAAACACCATTGTAGGGAATAGAGAGCTAATGTGGAGCTAATTCTGAGGATATGGTCCAACTTAGAAATGTAATATAAAGTTCAAAAATTGAATACACTAGATAAAGTATAAGCAAGCTGGAAGAGTAAAAAATGATACAGAGATGATGCAATCATGTAGAGGATTCAGAAATTATGAAACTATTTAATGATTTCCTTAGAAGACACCTTTATGACTGGAAGGTAGAGAAAGCGGTAGAATTTCAGACTTCTTTAGTCAGTTTCACCAACCTATCTGATAAGAAGCACATGTTGATATGGGAGAAAGACAATCAAGAGCAATTCTCAGTAGCTTCAGTGTCTAAGGATCTGACTATGACAATGCATCAGGAGACTAATTGGCCATGGAGTATGATCTGTAAACCTAACATACCATACAAAGTCAACTGCTTTTTACGGTTACTGACAAAATAATCAGTCTGACTCATGAAAATCTTAACAAGAGGGGATATCAGTTAGCTTCCAACTGTTCTCTGTGTGGGGAGCAAGCTGAGACAATTAACCATCTTTTCTTGCATTGTAAGTGGACAAAACAACTCTGGAGAATGTTTATATGTTTAAAAGGAATCAAATGGGTGAAACCTGGGAGTATTAAAGGTGTTCTGAGTAGTTGGAATAGGGATGTCAATGCTGCCAAGAAGGAGGAGAGATGGAAAATTGTCCCGTCATGTATTTGGTGGAAAATATGGAGAGAAAGGAACAACAAATGCTTGGAGAATGTGCAGAACAACTAATAGAAGATTAAAATGAACTGTTTAGGACTTTTTTATTTTTGGTGTAAGCATGATGTTTTAGTTCAAACAGAGGACATCTTTCATGTATTAGATTACTTATAGGCTGGTTAATCTAAAAATGCAGTAAGTTGTAATACTTTTTTGAAGGGGAACTACAATGTTTTCGGTTGTAGTATACCTTGTGGATATATAGAGTAAAGTTACCATCTTCAAAAAAAAAATAGATTGGTGATACTAAGAAATAATGGAGAACTACAGAAACAGCAAGACAGTCAATGTGCCAAGGTTTACACGATCCAAATTACAAGTCATGAGCTTCTAGCACAAATATATCAAAATAAAACATATAGTCTGGAAAACAAGAACTAATATAAGATAGTGGAGATTCCAAAATGTGTAACGAAATGAAAATACCGACACACATAAACTAGATCAACACAAGTAGAACTAATTACGAAATAATAACACTAGAACCAGCAGGCAAAAATATCAGTCATACGTTAACCAGAAGTTTCCAACAGCCAAAAAGACTGCTAATACTTACTAGAAAACATAGGTTAAGTTTCAAGTAACCTAGTAGTTAATACCATCATAGAACCACATTTCATCAGGTGGTTTTTAGTCATGTCTATATTAGATAGCAGAATTACACCATATCTCAAATACAACTATAGAAATCGATGCACAATGGGAGGTATCAAGCAGGTAAGATAAGTCTTTGTTTTCTTTCTTAACAAAAAAAATGACCAAAAAGAAACAGCAATGCTGAGAAAAAATTGAACATTTCTTTCAAATTTCATTAAGTACAAAGTTGATTCATCTTGCAACTTATTGAAGTTTGTTTATTTGTGCACTATACCTATTAAAGATAGTGGTCGTATAGCTTCGAAAAGTATAATGTATATAATTAAAAAAATAGAATCTACTAGTAGGGCCTTGAAGTTACTGGTCAGAGGTATAATCAAGGTGTGCCTAAGATTGATTCTTAATAGGGACTAAACATTTATTCGCATCAGTCATAGAGTTTAAGAGGAAAATATTTTTTCTCTACATAAATATGAACATGCAATCAAACTTACATCTAACAAATCTTTCAATAGCTTTTTTCTCTAGATAAATATGAACATGCAATCAAACTTACATCTAACAAATCTTTTAATAGCTTTTTTCTCTAGATAAATATGAACCTTCAGCCAACCCAGAATAGTGAAAACATAAACCCATGTAATTCTAACCTAAACAAAGCTCTTCTCTCTGCATAAATATGAACATGCAATCACACTAACACCATCTAAAGGTCTAGAATTTTAAAAATAAACCTTCAGCTAACCCAAAGAAAGTGATAACTCGAAAAGAACAATGAAAAATCAAAAATTGACTAAATACGGAAAATAAATTTAGGGTTAAATATGAGTTGTACCTTACAAACCTTTGAACAGCTTCAAAACTTTGAACAATATCAAAATCTTCGAACAACTTCAACTTCAGCTAAGATTATCAAACATCGAACCTTCACCTTCGAAACTTCAAACAACTTCTGCTTTACACAAATTTTTAGAACCTTCTACTTTAAAACATCTAAGAACTTCTAATTCTATACATTTTTCAAATGGATTAAAGAAATGGATGTGAAATCGGAAAAAAAAAAAAGAAAAATCGAAAGGGATTCGAGCACATATATACTTGATTAGGGCTTTTGGGTCCAGATTTCTGCTCACATTTTGCTATATGAACAACAATTTCACAGATTTGAGGGTAAGAATTTTGTGAAAAGTTGAGAGAGAAAGGAGAGAAAGAGAGAGAAAGAGTGAGAGAAAATTCGAGAAAGGGAGTGTGTATATATATGCCTGTATGCTATCATTTATTTTCTTTTAATTTTATATTTAATAAAATTGGCTATTAGGAGCGACACTGTCGCTATAAAAAACATTTAGAAGCGACTATTTATTTATCGCTACTAAAAAAATTGGAGCCAAAATTTTGGTTTAGCGGGAATTAATAATTGAGAATTAGCAACGCCTACTAGCAGCGACATAAAATAACTCGCTACTAAATATTTTCCTTCTGTGGCGACATCACTTGTCGCCGCTATATATGTATTTTTTATGGCAACAAATAATGTCGTTGCTAAATGTTGATGCTATAAGTCCTGTTTCTTGTAGTGTCAAGAATGCTCAGCCCATCTCTGAATTAGCAGCAAGGCCAGAGGATAATATCAGGGACAGTGGCCCGTACTCAAATCTGCATCAAGGAAAAGATGCAGAAGTGCAGTATAAGTACTAAACCAATGGGTACTCAGTAGGAATCATAAAACAACTGAGCTCAAATATAGTAAAATAATAAATAAAATATGAGATTGCAATCTAAATCAACAGTAAAGGGCAGAAATGTAAATTATAAGCTATGCCAAGCCAATGCAAAAAAGGAAGTAAGTGACTCAAAAAAGAAAGTAAAGTCCTAAATCTAACATAACTAGGCCCCCATAAACCCTGAAGGTACACATAAGAAGAAAAATAACCGTACCAAGCCCCCGTAAGCTCGATGGGTGAAAACAAGCAGAAATCTAAAGTAAGAAGCATAAATGATAGTAATAAACTTATGACAAGCCAAGATGGAATTTATGCACACCGAATACTCCCATCTCATCCATAATCTTTAACTTTACCTATCTCAAATAGCATTTCGATCCCAGATCCATAATAAAAGTATGTACCGGACTTGAACGGGAACTAGTGGATAATAACAAAAGCCTGGACACCAGGCATGAATCAGGAATAGTGCATAATAGTGAGAGGACAAATGATACAAATACAACCGTTGGAACTCCCAGTAATAACCATAACTGAACACCAGAACACCCCAACCGTAATCATATATAGATGCCAGAATAGACCATAAACTCTTAAGTAACTAACCATACCAGAACAGTGATATCATAAGAGGAAAATCTCACACATAAATCGATGCCAAACTCATACAAGAATTAATAACACTAGCAATAAAGCATACACCATATTTGAACTAGAACCGATATACATATATATACATAAGCATAAAATAGCTAGCAGAAGTCCAGGGGTGTCAAGTCTTTCTCCAATCCATTTATCCATCTAGTTAAGTCTCGGGTGTTTAAATCCATGAAAACCAGGCGGGTTCCAATTATAGATTATGGAGATGTGGTCAAGGGTTATAAACTCACATAGTTCTCTATCCATTGGATACATATAACAAAGATAAATTAGACCTCCAACTTAATTTTATGTAACAAATGGATAGGCAAATCCACCATTATATCAAATAAAGTTGGAGGAAAAATCTTTTCAAGCTCACATTCAATTTCTTTGATTTTCGCCTATAATCTCTCTAGATCTGCCTGCTTTGTAACCTTACTACATATGGCTTTAAAGAAGTTCCCCAATCTAATCAAGACTACTGCAACATTCTTGGGCAACATTTTTTGAACTACAATTTGGAGCAAGTAATGCATCATAATATGAGCATCATGGCTCTTATATCCTGATATTTTCATTTATTCCACATCTACATTCTTTGATATGTTTGAGGCATACCTTTTTGGTAATTTGGCATTTTGAAACATACTACAAAAAAAAAATTCTCCTAGTTTAATGAAAAAATTGGATTTTATTAAATAAACTTTTCCCCTCGTTTTATCTTTTACTAGATGAAGCTCCTTCCTTATCTTTATTTATTAAAAGTCACAGCAAGAATTAATGTGATCCTTTAACTTTCCTTTTATATCCAGTAAAGTCGCAAGCAAGCTGTCAAAAATGTTTTTCTCAATATACATCACATCTAGATTATGCCTCAACAAATTTGTGTCCTAATATGGTAATTAAAAGAAGATGGATCTTTTCTTCCATGGACCTGCAGTGGATCGACACTTTTCTTTTGGCCCTTTCTAAAGACATTTCTGAAATCATGTAACTTTTCAAGCACTTTTGTGCCCGACAGGGGTGTAGGTGCAGTTTTATGATCCTCCGCACCATTAAATGATTTCTTGTCTCTTCGAAAAGTATGATCAGAAGGAAAAAATGGTGGATTGCCTAAGTAACACATCTTACAACTATGTTTGAGGTATTGAGAGCATGTCTTATAGTTACAAGTTGGGTATGCCAAGTCCCCTTATGCTTTATCAGAGAAGCATTGCTAGTGCTGGATAATCACTAACTATCTATAATAAGGCTGAACGCATTTGAAACATTTGCTTTGAATGAGCATCATATGTTTCTACCCCAAATTACTATAGCTCATTCAATTCATAAATTAATAGTTGTAGGTACACGTCAATATCATTTCCTGGAGTGTCTGGACCTAGAATTATCATTGACAACATTATGTACTCCCGCTTCATGCAAATCTATGGTGACAAATTATAATTCATCAACATAATAGGATACGTGCTATGGGAAATGCTCTTGGTTCGAAATGGATTGAATTCATCACCTGAAAGATAGAGAAGGTTGGATGCAAAGTATCAAAATGCTTCCAAGTTTCTCCATCTGCAGGGTGTCTTAAATCCCCATCATTAGGTCATTTTGTATCGTGCCATCTCACTGTAACTATCATTTTAGCACACATAAACATTCTTTCAAGCCTAGGATTCAAAGGATAGTATCTCAAAACCTTTTCAGGTATTCTATAGATTGCATTAGTCAAACTATTACTAACATTCGTCTGATCCACACATAGAGCAATTATTTGCCTCTACCTTGTCTTTCCAAAATAGAATGCAATCGTTAGGACATGTATGTAGTTTTCATAATTGAGATGCAGATTTTTTATCATTTTTTTTTGCCTTATTGAAAGACTCAGGCAGTTGAGCAAAGGGAAAAGCTTCTTTTAATAAGTCTAACAGATCTTAAAATGCCACATTACTCAACCCATGTAGGATTTTAAGCAAGTATAACCGAATGACGAAGCTTAACTTGCTAAACTTCTCACACCCTAGATATAACTCTTTTTTCCTTCTTCAACTAATATGAAAAACCTCTTTGCATCTTCAGATAGTCCTTCTCTCACTCCTTCTTCATGCCTTGCATCCTCCTCTATATATTTAAATGTATCATAAAGCAGTCTATCAATATTGTCATGTATGTTAGAATCATCATCATTACTGCTTGAATGTAGTGTATTGGAGGATAATCTTTCTCCTTGAGAAATCCACCTGTTGTATCCTTCAACAAATCCTTTTGAAAACAAGTGATCCTCCACCATATTTCTTTAATGCCAATAACGATTCTTACAATCATCACTAGGGCACAATATTTTATTTCCTTTAGAAGGTCGTTCAAAGGTCTTATCAAGGAAATCCTTCACTCCATTTATGAACTCATCAGTGCTTCTTGTTAGACTCATACAACCTCAATCTAAATTAATCATTGTAATATATGTGACACAAGAAATCAAATAATTTATGATTTATGATAAACAATTAAACATGAAAGGAAACAATGTTCAGCAAGCACAATATCAGTTTCAACAACCACTTCACATTATTACACATTTTTAACCCAAAGACAAGACAGATTAACAACTAGGTAATCAGTAACTTAAATTTTTAGAGATGACAAACTAGCAAACCAACAGTTCAGCCAATGATTGGACATTTCAACAAAAGATATTTTCACACTTATGTTTTTTGAACAAACAGTGGTGGTCATTTTCTTAGTATGAAACTGATACATTTTGATCTAATTTTATTTATCAAGACATTACTAGGATGCTACATTTTCTTATAATAGGCAAGTACATTTCCAAAAGGGTGGGCACATTCCAGTAGCTACAACTAAAAAATCTTAGTCATAATAATTTCAAAGTGGCTTAATCAAAATATTTTAAAGAAAAACCCTCAAGGTAATAACTTCAACTAATTTATCATGCTTCACAAATTTATGTTGTCAATGACTTATGGGCATTCGAGAAAGGCGAGATAGTCACACAAACTATTATCAAAGAATAAAAAGATCCAAGTTTAACCCACAATACATAACTAAATAGCTCATGCATCAGAAAAGCCAACATCAATGGCATGAGATATATGGTGTACACTAAATAATTTCACCATAGCTACCAACAAACATTTAGTTACACAAATCAATTATCATAAAACAAAAAGAAACTGAGTTAAACCACGCTACCAGATTTATTAATAGCTCATGCAACAGGAAATCCAACATCAATGACAAGAGAAATATGGTCTAGAGTAAACAATTTCACCACAGCTACCAGCAAAATCAAGACCCACAGTATCACCACTCTAAAAAAACTTAGATTAATATACATTGAGGATGAATATATATAAGAAGGGAACAACTAAGGGTTCAACTAACTAGATCACGAAGTCGTTGGATCAGCGGACCAAAGATACTTGCAAATCTCCGGCAGAAGAAACTAGTTCAACAGTCAATCGGCAAATGATGAATCTATAGAAAATGTGAGTTGTTTGGATGCAAAAATTAAGAAGCCAAGGGAAGTTATTAAAATTACCATTTCCAAGTCCTAATTAAAATACTTATGGCATAAAAACTGGACCAAATAGTCCCTTTTTAATAAAAGACCATTTTTCAGTTAAGTCTTGAACAAACCACAGCCAAAACCAGTAAATGAAACTTCAATAAAACAGATTCCACACCTAAGTTGACACACGAAGTAGATGAAAGAGATGACAAACTACGTAAACTAACAGCTTAGCCAAAATTAGCAACTTAAATGAAAGAGACAACACACTAAATAAACTGACAGCTTAGCCAAAACCAGTAACATAAATAAAAAATATGTCACAATAAATAAACCACCAGCTTAGCCAATATTTGTACACTTCAAGAAAATAGATTCCACAATTAAGTTTTTTGAACAAACAGTGGTCATTTCTTACAAAGAAGCCGATACATTTTTAATGTAATTTTATGAACATTCGAGAAAGGTGACACATAAACTATTATCATAAAACAAAAAGATACAGTTTTAACCCACACTACACTAACTTAATAAATCATTCATCAAAAATTCAAGATAAACGACAAGAGAAATAGGGTTTAAAGTAATCAATTTCACCAATGCTGCCAACAAAAATTCAGTCACACAAATTTATTATCAAATAATAAAGAGAGACAGGGTAAAGAACACTACTAGATTTGTTCAAGGCTAGTGAAATAGGAAATCCAACATCAATGTCCACGTTGAACAATCTACAAAAAAAGATTCTATCAATAACAAATTAAGACCACACATAGTAGCTATTTAATAGCACATACAACAGCAAAATCCCATAGCTATACCATACATAACAACATCATATTAACACCACAAACAGTAGCTAATTTAATAGAATATACAATAAAAAAATCCCACAATTGCACCATATCTAACAACAACAAATTAACACCAATACACAGCAACAACTAAATAGTACATGCAATAGAAAAATCCAATAATTTTACCACACCTAACAACAATAAATTAACACCAACACACAACAACAAATAAATTCCAATAGCAAACCCAACAATTTTACTAACCCTAAAACAAACAAAGTAAGATCCACTTACAGTGACAACCTAACAACACATGCAATAATAAAATCTGATAATTTTATTAACCCTGTAGCTCAAAATTTAAAGAGAAAACAAGAGACTAAAGAAAAATACCTCAAAATATCAAACTTGTTCAAGAAATCAAAGATTTATCAGGTCCATCTCCAGTCACAAATAGATTTAGCTAAAACTAGCTCCAGCTCCAACTAAAATAACCAAAACATAACTAAAACCACACGAACCCTCAAAGGGATGAGAGGGGTTTGTAGATTTTAGCTCCTAATAGTCAAATATGAGTAGAGAATAGCACAAATATGAGAACATTAGCTCAGACTGGCAGCGAAGCTAGGGTTAGAGAAGGGAAACATTTGAGTCTACATAAAGAGAGGTTTGAGAGATAATAGAGTGATAGGTTTGTCTGACGAGTAAAGTTTCCTAAAAGAGATATGTTTCTATATACCTTGTTTGTAAAATGTGTTTTAAGAGATAAAGAAAAACAATACCATTGGCTAGTGATAAAAATTATTGAGGGAAGCTATGGTGGATTAATAAACCATTCCAACAAATAAGAACTTTCAAATGACCGTTACAGTAGATGGCTTTACTGCAACGGTTCACTGAACCCTTGCTACTGGTAGGCCTATTGCAACGGTTATATTCTGGAAATGGTTATATGATTAAGCCTTGTCAATAGCTAATAAAACTTTTGGCAATGATCATAACCATTAAATAGACTATTTTTAGCAATGGTTTGGAAATGGTTACTAGCATATCTGGTCCTGTAGGCCCATTTTCTAGTAGTGGCTTATGATAATTGTCAAACACAAGAGGGCATATCAAAGAAGAACGAGTTGTCTTTAACCCCAATTCTCGAGCAAAAGAATTTTGATATTGGGTATTAATTACATGGGTGCATTCATGAGTTGGTATGGGATAAAATATATTTGGTGGCAGTTGACTATGTTTCCAAATGGTTGGAGGCGGAGGCTCCTCCTAACAATGAGGGATAGTATGTCACAGTGTTAGATAACGCTCAATTACACCCCAAAAACCAATTAGAAAGTGTACACAATTGCTAGTAGTATATTAACACAACTCAAGAGTCGGGGTCGATCACATGGGGAATGATATAAGCGGGAACTGAGAAAAATAAGGAATTACAAACACTCGCTCTAATCCAAACAATTGATACAAATATTTTTTGGGTTATTTTCTATTAAAGTGAAAGATACAAAGATAGAATTAATAAGAAAGAGGATAAAGTGATCAATGACCTACACAAACTAGAAAAACAAGGAATGTGGGAATGAGATATTTGTTAATATCAATGCTCTATTGAATTTCTCACGAAAGTGCTCCTATCTTCCCTTCCAAGGGTGTTGGTTTAAGAACCCTAGCCTCCATACTTGACAAATAAGCCAAAGATGATTTGAAAAGAGGCTAGAATTGAGTGTTATGTGTTTTGGGTTTAAATTGGGATTTTCCAGAACTGCCCTTTATGCCTGGCAACTTTTCTTCATTGATTTCGCGAGAATGACCCACGCGATCGCATAAGGTTGTTTTCCAGTTGACCTCTTTCATGTCAATGGACTACATGATTGCATGGCTTTGACTTTGAATTTCATGCGATCACAACCCCTCTCCTTCGCGATAGTAATGAGCAATTTTTGTCCAGTTCTTTAAATTTTTATTTCTGCTCCATTTTTCCTCGATTTCACTTGATTTCTTCTGGTTTCTTCCCCAATCACCACCACATCTTATAAACCTATAAACTATGAAGTAAACCACAATAAATTCACTAATTCACTTTTTGTTGAATAAATATGAAAAAAATCTAAGCTTAAAGGTAAGATAAGTTGGTGAAAATACCATCTTATTAACACCCCCAAACTTAATTCATTGCTTGTCCTCAAGCAATACAAAACATTTACTTCCCTTCAATGGACAAATGTAGAAGTTCACCAAGATATTTCAAGTCAAAGAAAATCCATTTTAAGCACACACACATGACTCTGATTGGTACCAAATATTAATCCAAGACATATGAACCACCAATCTTTCCAAAAATTTCATTTTCTTATCAACTTCTCAAACATTAACTAAATCAAAGTAACACTAAAATCATTATATTAAAGCTTCCAAATTTACCTCTTTGTCACAAAACAACTCTCTTTTGATCATTCCTCTTAATTGAAAAATGGAACAAATTCACACTCAAATCACTATGTCCCCTCAAAATCAAGAGAGTATCCCATACTTCTAAAATGCAATACAAAACACAATTGGGATATGAAATATAAAGAACTGACTCTCACTCTCCTAAAGAAGTTCAAATGCATTCAATTAGTACCATAGGCATGCCCTTCATGAAATTTTCCACTAATGTAGAAACACACTAGGCCCAAAATCAACTAGCACATGAGGGTTGTAATGTAGGGTTTTGGTTAAGGTAGGGGCAAAATTTTTGAAATAGTGACTAAAGACCTCCCTATGCACAACAATTTGCAACAATAAACACACTTCTTTTACAACTTTCCATCCTTATTCGACTTTTTCAATTCACCACCGAGTCTTTCCTTTATTTACAAACCTTATTCTTCCTTCATATTTCTTTCTTTTTGATATTTTCTTTTCAAAACCTCAAGGAAGATTTCATTTATTGATTTCTTCTTCAAAATGGATACCACATCGCTACTTTTTCAACCATCACTCCCAAACATAGGATTTTAGCCTTTATTTTCGGTTTCAACACAACTCAGTCCAAACTTAGTATTTTTAGCCCATACATCACTTGCAAATCACTTAGGGAGGTAGGGTATCAAAAGATGGAACAATTTAAGAACAAAATCGTAAAGTTAGCAATATTGGTTGCCAAAGAAAAGGTTAATGGCTCAAAGGGGTTGACTAGTGATAATATGCATGGGTATGAACTTTTAAGTAACAAAATGGTCCATGGAAGGCCTAATTTCATTTTTCAATCTAAGTGCAGACTAGAATTTTTTCTTGAAAACATTTCGGGCAAGTTCTTGACCACAAGACATGTAAAAGACTATCAAAACAAGCTTAGCACTCATGGCACATAAATACTCAAGTACAATGTTTCTCTAAACCCCAATTAAATGAAATGAAATCAAAAAGTTACTTATATCCTATAAAGACTATTATCGAACAAAAAAGCCAAAACTTGAGTCTAAAAGTCACAACAAGAGTGCTTACTTCAATCATTTTTCCTCTTTTGAAAGCTCAAAAAATCACATGCCAAGGTTTAAATGTGTTTGTAACAAGTAAGCAATATGATCAAAGAGAAAGGTATGATCACTATCCCAATTCACATTGGCTATGGTTACTCAGAATTCTCCTACACAAATGACACCAACACCCAACGAAGTGACTATATCCCCTAAGAAAGTCATCACATAAAATCTACTACAAAGAGAACAAAAATAAAGCCAAACTAGAAAAGAAACATAACAAAAAAAATAATTCATACAATGTCAATATTAAAACAAGCCCGATAAGGGCACACAATATCCATAACATCAATAGCAATCCCAGCCCAACAAGGGCACGATAAAAAAGAATCAACAAATCAAGACCGACTAGGGCACAATAATCCAAAGAAATAAAATAAATCAAGCATGACGAGGGTAGAAGTCAAGCACATGCAACCCCAATAAGAAAACAATATAGTGCCCTCGCTGTATAATATCAAAGCATAAAGAGGTTTTGAGGGGACTCCCTGAAGTGTGTAGATTTGATCTGGAGCAATTGGGACCCTTGAGGACTAGGTCATCCTCATCCTCCTTCTTATCAACTTCAACTAAGTAGAACTTTCGAAGTGTGTCGATTATCTTGGCAAGGAATTCTCTCTTCTTTCTCTCATGCTCCTTTAGCTTTCGCTACCTCCTTTAAAATTTTTCCAACCTTTCTTTGAGATACTATTGCTCACATTATAAGGTGGTCATGATCGGTGCATTAGAATTTCTTGAGGAAGTCATCCTAGATGGACGAGTAGAAGAGCTCTCTCCAAGGCCTGATGGAAGGCCAACTATAAGCTGACGAATTTGTACATCCATACCATGCACATGATTGGAGATATGTCTGAGCATGGGGGTCCATAAGGGACTCTGATACTGCAGCTGGGTCAATTAGGAAGGCACCAAATGCTAGTGATTCCATATAAATCTTCCCTTTCTTTTGTGCATTCCTAGCTTTTTTTTTTAATTACTAGATTAGATTTTTAGGACCCTTCAGTCGATCATCATCATTCCTTTAAACTACAATATCGTAGAATAACTTCGTGATCAAAGAGGGGAAAAATAAACTCTTATACCTTTCTAATGCAACCTCCTGGATTTGATGTACAATAAGATCGCCAACATTTACTTAGAGTCTGTCTATGATGGAAAAAATAACGTGGGTTCTCTCAATTGACACATCTATCTCATTCTTAGATGATATGATTTTAGCATAGATACTGGAGAGCTAAGATTTGGCTTCAGTGGTGAACACGAAAGATTCAACCCATACATTTATTTTGATCCATGGGCTTCTGTCCACCATGCATATTCCTTATATACCACTCTGGATCTAACTCACATGCTTTTACCTTGTACACATCATTTTCTGCATAGGGGAGGCCATAGTGATTGTTAATCACTCTAAAGTCATACCGAACTTGCTTGCAATTGACAATGACAACCAATTCATTAGCAAAGTCAATTTCAGTGACATTAGCATAGAACTCCCTTTCGATTGTGAAATTAGAGTTTACCAACTCTTGAGCAAAACACATCAATCCATTTGTTATTAACCTCCCATTGAAATCAACCAAATTAGCTTCAAGGTTATCTAACAACATGCCTCTTTCCCGAGTGAAGTTCTTAGTCAAGAGGAGATCATACAATTAGGAATATTTAATCGATAGGAAGGTGTTTTAATAAAAGTACTCCTCGCCAGAAGCTTGGTAGACAATTTCCTCACCAATTACGTTTGATGATAAGGCTATTTTCAAACTCAAAAAAACCTACAAATGAAGCAAACATGTGAAACACTTGTATTGGTACATAAAACACTATACTAGAACATGCTAAGGCCAAACAAATGGGTGAAAAAGGTTATGAATAAAGATGGTAGAGTTGCTATTTTGGGACAATCATATTTTGTTCATCGCGATTGCGAAGAGATGATGTTTTTTAGATTTTTTTGTTCATCGCAATCGCGACATGTGGCCTTGAGATCGTGAGGTATTGTTCTTCGCCCAACCGAATATCCATTTGGGCATATTATCAAATAGATTGGGCATTATTTTTACTTGACCCTCATCAGAGAAATTAAGTACATATTGCCCAACATTTTGATATAACTAATCACTCAACGATCTAACCCAGATCTTGCCCAATGATTTCAGTTAAAACACACTCAATTTCATACGAAGACACAACATAAATCATAAACATGAAACCATGAATGCTTTACCATCAGTTCTTACAAGTCGAGGGAGTAAAAAAGTTAAATAGAAAAAGAGGTACACCCCTTGAGGATAACGAGATGAAGGATGCTATGAACTTGAGAGAGAAATGGAGAATCGTAAGGAGAACTTTGGGTTTAGAGAGATAGCTGGAAGAAGAAAACTTGGAAGAAAATAAAGGGAAGCGTCTGAGTATCCCTTCAAAATTACTTATGTGGGCCCACTTTCACACAATCACAAAGATAATCACGTGATCGTGAAGAACTAGAATTTCATAAACCCATGAAAGTGTGATTTGACATAATATGATCGTGATGTTTACTGAAATTAAAACCTATCGCAATTGCGAGTGAGTCCATACGATAGCTATGCTTTAGAAAGATTTCAAAACTGGGCAGCCACTATAATTTTTGGTGATGCAAGTGTGACCTCGCCAAAATTTTTCAATCTACACATGTTCAAACAGTGATTTAACTCCCATTTTCATGTAGTACAACTCAAAACTCTATTCCCATCCAAATTTTTACATCCAACCTGTTCAAATCACTTTCAAATAATTCTAAAACTTTCTGGGTTAGTCAGAAATAAAATCTTAAGCTATTCAAAAAATTAAAATTTCAAAAGTAACTTCAATAATTTTAAAAAAGATGTGTTGCCTCCCATCAAGAACTTGATTTAACGTTGCGGCATGATTTACATCAATTTAAAGATTTGAATCTTCTACCCAACTTTGCATCAAAATTTTGCAGAGTCTCATTGGGTAATGGTAAGAAAACAATAGGCCACTTATTGAACATCACATTTTTCATTTATTGGCCTTCAAGTAAGGAACGCCATTTTTCCTCCTTGGTATGTCAAACTCCAAAATGTTAGGACTTTATCTGTCATCTCAAAAATTCTCCATTTGCTTGGCAATTCAACTTTTCTTCACATCAATCAAGCACAATGTCAAAAAATGGTTGGAATGATAGTTAAGCCTCTCCAATTCCAAATTTGCTCCTTGCTTGACATCATAACACCCAAATGAACTAGAGTCTTCAAAATGATTTGTTGATCATTTATTTCAAGCCCTAGTATCATTGCTTTAAGTTTGGCATCTAAAATCATATTTGCATCGCATGGTATGCAATTCCCCAATAATTCTTCAAAATTAATCTTGAACCCTTCCTCCCTCAACTCATCTTGAGGCATACATAACTCTGTGGAATTTGAAGTGTCGATAAGTACTTCACATGAGTCCTTTTACCTTCAAAATATTTGAAAAGTACCGCAAGGTTTGTTTAAGGAGTTTTAACTCCTCCTCCAAACTTCATTGTCTCTCAAAGTTAATTTGAAGCATTCCTTGAATGCCTTCAAATCCGGCAATTTGTTCTTCCTTTGCCATGCATTGCTCCTATCAAACTCAAAAATACAAATAAAAAATTCATTAAAACTTGAGGATGGGGGAAATAATTATCACAATCATCACAATGTCCACCTTGACCACCACTTTCACAACAAGTGGACCCAACATAGGATTGAGATGGTGCCATACCTCTCTCCCTGGAGAATTTTCACAATTGTTCCAAAAGTGGGGTCCTTCATAAATACAGATATGGGTCATTAAAATATGGATTACAGCCACCAAACTCATTTTCATCCCAAGATTTCATAGTAAAAAAATGAAAACTCTAACACAAAGAAAATCAAAATCACATATAAACAATGATTCACAAGTTCGGACCTAAGCAAGTAAGGTCAAATTCAAAACTAACTCATAATGGCAAATTGTTCTCCAACAGCGGTGCCATTTTTAATAGTGCTCAATTATACCACTAAAACTAATTAGAAAGTATACATGATCACTATAAATATATTTACCCAATTCAAGAGTCGGGGTCGATCCAATAAAGAACAATATTAGTGACAATTGAGAAAATAAGGAATTAAAAAACACTCCCTCTATCCAAAATATTGATTCAAGTTTTTTTTTGGGGGGAGGGGTCATTTAAAAAGAAACGCACAAAGATAGAATTAATAAGAAAGAGGATAGAGTGACCAATGGCCTACACAAACAAGGAAAATAAGGAATATGGTAATGGGAAATTGATCAATATCAATACTCCATTGTATTTAACTAATTACTCACTAATTAATCACGAATTTAGCAATTAACATTGGATTAAAAATTAATGTCTCTCGACAACTTGTGGGTTTATCATTACCCATTATCTCAAACCAAGCTAACAAAATTACCATGAACCAATTTTAGGCTACATTAGGATTTTCTCTATCTCTAGCTCAAATCCATTATATGGGGTTTAAATCCCCAAATCATGCTAATTAATCTTTGTCAACCTCAATTATGTCACGACCCGAGCCTACTCCCTTGATGTAATATAGTGCTTAAAGCCATAAGTGACTCCAAGCTAGCACATGGCATATCATGAATACTAATACCACTAAACATAAAAAGTACTGGGCGGAAGCTAAACTAAATCTAAGATAAACACTAAATATAAACAAAGTCTGAACAAGTACCAATACTAGAATAGAAATCTAAAATGCCTGACGCAAACCATAAAGCTGAAATATCTATCTGTCTGTAAGGCTATATTAAATGATGAGCTATTGGGGAAGAACTAGAATAATACTTAAATAATATAAAGACTTTACTCCTCTGATGATGAGGACTCACCAGTGTCAGCTATTGAGATGGAACTGGAATGTATCAACTATGAGGCTAATGTTAAGCATCCAAACCTATACCATAAGTTGATACAATGTAGGAAAGGTATACGATTAGTACTTTGAATGCACTGAGCATGTGAGATATGTAAATATGAAATAACCTGAACTGTAACAACCCGTACCTTTTTGACCCTATTTGCTTGGTGATATAGGGATCATTTATATGTTGTATTTGAACCTTGTTTACCTTATTTTTGAGAGCAATGAGTGCATATTTTGTATTGGTTTTGATGGACTATTGATATTGTACTAACATCCACAAAGAAAAGTCGAAGAAAGGAAGAAAATCACATTTCTAGTGTGGGGCGTGCCAGGCTGCTTCTGGCCGAAATATTTTTTGCACAGGAAGCACTGGGGTACGCCAGGCCGCTCCTGCACACCTTTTCCAGAGCTGAAATTTTTCTAAGTCTCTAGGGCATCCGGGAGCATGTCGGGGTGCTTTTTGCCAGATTTCTTCTATGATTATTAGTCTATAAAGAGGACTCTTGGGTTATGGTATCCTTATTCCATCGTATTAGGGATACTCTTGAGCAAGTTTGTCATCCGAGTTGGGGTTAATTCTTCGTCACAAGTATTTTATCAAATTATGTTCAATTAGGCCATGAGTGGCTAGAATGTCTTATTGTTTTGAGATTGAGGCTACGAACATAAATTTCATGAGTGAATATGGTTGTAACATTTATGGAATTATTTAAACATGAGATATATGGTGGATCACACATTGAAATTGGTGGTCTAAGTTAATATGTGTCAATGGGCTCAATTTGAGGCCCAAAATGGAGTAAAGACATGGCCCAAAAGTGGCAAATGACCCATTCTTCCATTTGACCAAGTAAATATAGCATTTAATGCCCAAGGAGTGGCTAAGGATGACTTGAGGGCTATATAAAGGCCAAAAATAATATTTTTAATCATTTTAACACACATGCCATTCTAGACATTTCCAAAACATTTTTCTATCTTCCAAACCCTAAGTCAACCATTTTCTTTGGACACTTTGGACAAGATCATAACTTTGTAAGCTTGGGTAAGTGTTTATTCTTTTAATTTAATATATTATATACATGAGAGATTGTGTATATCATGATTGTTATGTTGGCAAGGTTGAATAGAGCACTTTTGCTAAAAGATGTGCCATCTTTGTGATTTAAACTTGAAAGGAGACTTGGGGTTTTGATGAGAGTGCATGGTATGGATGAAATATCAATATGTATGGTGTAGTTATGTTCCTTATCTTTTTATTTTTATGTAAGTATAATTTGTGGGATTGTTGTCGATATGTTGTTATGAAGTTTATTGAGGTGACTTAACGGAGTAATTGTGAAGTTGTGTTGATGGAGAAGTGTAAAGTTTGAACTTGGTGTGACATGTTATTGGTTTATGATGTATTGGTCAATGTATGAAATGTGGTGGTATTTTTGGTATGATAATTTCATCAATGGTATTGTTAAGGGGGAAATGACATTTTAAGGCAATCATGTAACTCATTGTCATCGTGTGCACTTGTAAGGTAGTTGGTTGTTAAAGTAAACTCCGTTATGTACTTGTGTTGTAGAGTGAAATGTAAGGAAGGAGATGAACTATTTTGTTCACATTTAGGATTGTATATTCGTATTGGGAAGATAAGGTATGTAAGGTTACTCTTTCCGTATCTTTCTGCGGCACATAGTGTTCACATTGATATTGTACTTTTTGTCATTACGAAATGTTTCAAGGTATCCCATTCCCGGTTATTAATTATTGTTACTTACATGTTCCTTCTTCATTGATTAATTGTGATTCCCATGACTCATGTTCATTGGCTAATGTCCCATTGATCCAATAATCTTATGACTACCAATGTATCAATCTCATAGAAGTAAGGAAATGAAGTAATGGATAGTTGTTTCTATATGCTTGAGTTACATCCCAGGGGCGATATAAAAGCCTAGCATGGGTTATCACAGTTACATCCCAGGGGCGATATAAAAGCCTAGCATGGGTTATCACAGTTACATCCCAGGGGCGATATAAAAGCCTAGAATGGGTTAGTACAGTTATATCCAAGGGCTAGCATGGGTTATCACAGTTACATCCCAGGGGCGATATAAAAGCCTAGCATGGGTTATCACAGTTACATCCTAGGGGCGATATAAAAGCCTAGCATGGGTTAGTACAGTTACATCCAAAGGGCGATATAAAAGCCAAGCATGGGTTATCACGGTAACATCCCAAGGGAGACAGAAATGCCTAGCATGGGTTAATCACATCCCAGGGGTTAAAATACCTAGCATGGGTTAAATCTCATCCCAGGGCCGACAGACAAGTCTAGCATGGGTAGAACGATAAAGATGAATAAATGTAAAGGCAAATGAAGTAAAGGATGTAATGTACATGGTTCCAGGTTCATATGCACTGACTATTATCTTATACTTGATTTCCTGAAAGTACTTATATATCATACAGTTTCATATGAGCCTTACATACTCAGAACATTCTTCGTACTGACGTCCCTTGGGGGACTTACCTTACTTGCTGGACGCACAGGTGCAGTAGACCTCCATAGTAGATTGCAGGTCATTTGCAGATCCTTGGTGAGCTCCAGTTGGTTCGGGGATTTTCGAGTCATAGATGTACATTTTTTTTGGTATTGTAAATGTTGCATAAAGCGGGGACTTGTCCCGACTTAAGGTTGGTTATGTACGTGTATCTGTTAGAGGCTTTGTAGACATATGTGGGAATATGATTGTAAGAGATGTATGTCCATTTTGACTTGATGGCCCTAACGGCCAAGTTTCACATATGTATATATCACATGTTTCCATGACTTCCGCTATTAGCATTCTGTATCTATACGTGATGGTGCTGTTTCTGGAATGACATGCATATGAATGGACATGAATAAAGTTTGGTTCTCTCAGGCCTTATCGGGTTTGGATGCCAGTCCGCCCCGTTGGAATTTGGGGCGTGACATGAACATGCTGGAAAATGCTAAGATACTATACTGAAATGCAAAACTAAACTGAAATACACTGACCCTGTCTGAGATTCATACATAGATATATACATATGAAATGATCATCTTAAAATTCATAAGTTTAAGCAAGTACAAACTGAATTAATGGTCATGTACAATACTGAGTCTGAAATTATGGGAGGTTCTCGTAACCGACATAGACCATGTGAGCAAACTTGGAATCCAACCTGTAACCCAAGTTAGGAGGGTGTTCAATAACTTGCCAAGGGTAAGAACCATAACTGGCGTGTATTCACTCATGAGCCCATTTGGGCAAAAAGAGACACTCTCAACTGGCGATGACCCTTTTAACCTAGGAGGCACGTAGTTTGGGGCTTGGATTGTCTGAACCCATGTCCTCTCAGTGCTAAGTACCACTCCCATAATCATATACATATGCTCATAATTATACTAAATTTTGAGTAAAATACATCAAATATTTCAATTTACTATGACAAAATATGACTAAAATCTTGTAACTAGTAGTATGCATCTTACTATCTCATAAATATCCTGAGGAACATAGTGTACTGAATACTTATCTGAAAATAATATTCAATTGGATGATTATGAAAATTTTGCAAGAATCTAGGATCATGTGTTGATAACATGAAAAACATATATGAAAGCCATATTTAAAATCTTGCATAATAATATTCATAGTCATAAGATGTCCTGAACATGGATATTGAAAGAATCTTAACTTTGGTATATTTGGAAACTTTCCCTAAATCATGGGTTTCATTAAACTGAACTTTGAAAGTAACTATGGGCATGTGGGTGAAAGGATACCTTTATTGAATACCGAGATACCTAAAGTTTGGAGAATCCTTGCTGAGAACTTGGACTTTGAAGCCTTTAAGGAAGAACCCTAGTTTCTTTCTGATTTGGAGAGATGAATTATTTTTCTAACTATTTCTCTAAGTGTTTAGGATAGAATGAGGGTAAAGTGTCGACTAATCCTTCTTAATCCCTCTTTAAAAGACCTAAACAACTTAGTATAGGGAGTTAAGAAAGTGGAAAAGATGAAAATACCCCAAATAAAATGTAGCTAATATGATGTACCCTGTCATCATGAATCAACAGAATGGGTCATTGTGTCTCACCATGACTCATCGTGAACTCATTGTTACAGGGAAGAGTTTTTGGGCCTAGCTCGACTAGGACACAATAGCTCGTTGTTACTAATGATGATTCATTGTGTAGACTAGTTCCTTATGTACATCAATGACAACTCTCAGGTCTTCCTTAAAATGGATGACCTGACGATTCATCTAAGGTGAAAAAGACTTGTCCCATCCAATCGATGTCACTGGGAAGAAAATGTTACTCTGCGTGATTTTTTGTTTGATGCTCAGGACGGTTGACATGATTAGTCATCCTAGGTGACAAATATTCATCATCAGGAGTCATCACCACTGGGATGAATTTTCATCTTTCTTTCTTTGGGGACTACACTCAGGACGAGACTGATGAATCATTAGTCCTGATCACAACTCATGATCAGGGTCATCTTGTGGGTTCTTCTATTGGTTTATTTCTGATTTCTAAGCTAAGTTTGAAATTGAAACTTAGTAACTTTTGGGGTGTTACTAATTAACTATCTCAAACTTAATCAAAGTAAATGGACAATTCCCACTCTAATATCCTCTTTCAAGTCAATTAAATTAGAAATCAAATAAAGTTCAAGATTAATTAGATAAGCAAAACCCATTCATAAACTAATGAATATTAAATTAATACAAAAGCATAAATGTCAGACCCAAATGGTCGTGAGTGGAACCCACACTAACCATTCTATGGGAGAACAATTTAGCCTAATTACAAACCTAATCATTTATCCATTTTCAAGCAGTAATAATAACGCCAACTTAATGATAAAATAATCCAAAAACTAAACAATGAATAAATGCGGAAATTCAACAACTATCCTTTACAATCCCTATAATCAAAAAGTCATTGTGCAAGAACATCTAAACCATAAAACTGAAGTCTAAATAAACAACTCGAAACAACTAAATAAAGGAATGTCATTGTTCCAATGAGTTGACATGATTAAGGACAAGATCCAATGGTTTCCAAAAGATAGGTACTCACCCTTGCATCGATAAGCTGTTGGTCACGAACTAAATCTTAGGTCTCATCTTAGCAACTGGAACACTATCTGCATTCAATAAAAGAAAGAGTACATGTACGTACAAACTCTATGTACTAGTAGACATCATTGAATGACTTAACTGAAAACCATACATAAACATAAATCAAACAAAAGCACCTAGCAGTCAAAACATAAAAGAAATTACACCACAATTTACTACCATCCAAACCAACCTCCAAATGTAATCTATATAATACCATTAATATAATACCATTAATAGTCTATCTCCATCATAATGCTATCAGCTCAAGCTATGTTAAATCATAAATAGGGGAGAGGCTAAGACCCTCTAATTATCTCAAGTGTACCACACCAAGCTATGTTCATATAGTCATTTCACAAGTAGTCTTAATCTACTTCTAGTTAACACACTTATACCAACCAACCATTAAACAAATGAATGAATGATATGAAACAATGCATCATGATCATCAACCAACTATGAAAGTGTACACACATACCAAAGGGTCTTATATGCCTAATGATTATGACCTGTAGGGGACTACCCAGCCCATGTACCATACCAACAAAGTGCCCAACCCTCTTAATACCACATTGTAAGAAATACCTATTGGCATGGTACCTGACCCTCCGTATATCAAGCTATAAGCAATACATACCGATGTGGTACCTGACCCTCCGACTGTCACAATGTATGAAATTCTCAACCGACATCAATAATACTATGATGAAGTGCACAAACTATGCCACTACCAAATTTATCTAGACACTTAGTGAAATTCAAGGGTCATCACTTATATAAATGAAATTAATTACCAAACCAGTACACCAATCACAAATATGCCCGAAGGACAATTAACAATCATTCAACTCATGAATTAGCAAAGAAATCAAATTAAGTCTATAACTACATTCAAACCCTAAGCTACGTCAAATGCAAGTTTGGAATGCTCTAATTTTATAATGTTTTTGTCATGACCCAAATCCCATTCGGGCCGGACTAGCACCCGGAGCCAATAAGGCCCGAGAGAACCAATATTTGCTCATGTACTCTCATATGTATGTTCGCGTATGAATATCATCTTATATAATCTATCTCATGTAACTAAGTATCAATAGCGGAAGGCATGGCAACATGTGCAATATATGAAACTTGGCCGTTAGGGCCATTTCGTCAAAATAAACGTACATCTTTTACTCTCATGATACCCCACATATGTCTACAAAGCCTCTAATAGATACATGACCATGTCTATACAATATTTACAAAATGCCAAAACCTAATGAACACATGTGACTTGGGAAGCCCCGAAGCAACTGGAGCTCACCAACAATCTGCGAATATCTCATCACCGACTGCGGAGATCTACTAATACCTGGGCCTGCAGCATGTAAGGTAAGTCCCCCGAGAGGGGTCAGTACGAAGAAAGTACTGAGTATGTAAGGCCATATGAAACTATAGTAATACATAAGTACTTTCAAGAAATTAAGCGTAAGAGAATAATCAATGTGGGTATACCTCTGTCCTGAATATGTGTAACCATGTTCATTACTTCTATTATTTCATTACTTGGTCATTCAGTCGCCTCATCATCGTTCTTATCATAACCTTCATATTTATATATATACAAGGGATATAGTCTCATCTCTTTTACAACTATCTTTATTTATTATTCACTCAACTAGTTAGTGATTCATAATACCTTATGGATCATCACCTTATAAGTAAGTATATAATACCAGGCCTCCACCTTTGGTGGGATATAATGTATATGTATATAGTAACGGGCCTCCATCTTGGTGGGATATATAGTACCGGGCCTCCACCTTTGATGGGATATAATAAATGAGTATATAGTACCGGTACTCCATCTTGGTGGGATATATAGTAGCGGGCCTCCACCTTTGATGGGATATAATAAATATATAACATAGCATAGTATTGAGATTGTTCTATCTGGAACTTACACCCTTTAGATTGTGATCCATACTTATATATATACAAGGGATATAGTCTCATCTCTTTTACAACTATCTTTATTTATTATTCACTCAACTAGTTAGTGATTCATAATACCTTATGGATCATCACCTTATAAGTAAGTATATAATACCGGGCCTCCACCTTTGGTGGGATATAATGTATATGTATATAGTACCGGGCCTCTATCTAGGTGGGATATATAGTACCGGGCCTCCACCTTTGATGGGATATAATAAATGAGTATATAGTACCGGGCCTCCATCTTGGTGGGATATATAGTAGCGGGCCTCCACCTTTGATGGGATATAATAAATATATAACATAGCATAGTATTGAGATTGTTCTATCTGGAACTTACACCCTTTAAATTGTGATCCATACTCAATGTAACATATAGTAACCATACGTACATTACTTCTCTACAAATCTTATACCCTTTACATAGTTATGAGAGTAACACATTAAAGATCATGACATTAATTGAAGCACACTCTTACATACACATCTTACTTCACTCCTTTACCTCATGAGATTGACATCTTCACTTATGATTATACTAACTTGTACATCACCCCTCTTATTATTCTTATGAGATTGATACTTCAACTTGTGAGAGATTAACACATCCACTTATGAGAGACACACCTCTATACTTTACTTCACTTCCTTACTCTCAAGAGAGTGATACGCTCACTTATGAGGAATAGGTATATTAGTTCGCACTTACCTCCTTCACTACTCTTATGAGATTGGTACAAAGAGATTCATAATAATATTGGACTTTGGAACGTGACATGATTGGAGAATGCTTTTCAAGAATAACTAGCTTCTCTTTACATCTTACTCTCCTTGAGATAATTATTCTAGAATCACAACGTTATGACTCCGTTGGAACATACTATTATGAGGACTTTTGGACCCATGTCCATAATTAGGTAACTCATGAACAACAACGATTAATGAATGAGGGATACGTGACTTAGGAATGAATAGGTTCTCCTTACGTCGTCACTTTCCTTGTAACAGTTTCTTTTAGTAGTTACAACAACATTATGAGAGCTTAGGCATTTCAGTCCATGGATAGGAGACGTATGAATACCAATTGGTCAATGAATAAGAAACGTGTGGATAGCAATATACATCAAACCTGAATGAGATACCGTAGCATATTTTGGAATAGGACAAGTGAAATATCAATATGAACATTATGTGCTGCAGAAAGATATGGACAAAGTAACCTTACATACCTTATCTTCCCAATGTACGTACACAATCAAATATGTGAGCGCAACAATTCCGCTCCTTCTTTACGTTTCACTCTACATCACAAGTACATAATGGAACCAACATTAACCACCAACTACCTTACAAATGCATATGACAACAATGAGTTACATGTTTATCTTTAAAATGGCATTTCCTTCTCTACAATACCATTTACGGCATTAACATACCAACAATGTCCCATTCATGCCATACATTGACCACAAGCTACATTTCAAGTGTATAAGACAACCATAAGTTACATGAGTTCCCTATTCACCCTTTACAATACCATTCATGGCCCTTTTCATGCCAACAATACCATAACATTTTATATATTTACCACAACATCACATACCAATAGCATTTCACCACAAGGTTTCTCCTCTACACTTTCTCATAAGCACCATATCACAATTATTCCATTAAATTGCTTCAATACACCTCACAGCAACAAATCGGCCAAAATCTCATAATTTACACTTATAGAAAAATAACAAGTTTAATAACAAAATCACACCATACATGTTCATATCTTATCCATACCATCCTCTTTCATCAAAGGCACAAGTCATAATTCAAGCTATAATCCCATGGATAACACATCTTTTTAACAAAAACCAAAAGTTCCATGTCCAACACTTCCAAGCATAACCAACATGATATACATAATTTCTCATGCTTATAATATGTTAAAGTAAAGGAATAATCACTTACCTAATCTTGGAAGATGATGATCTTGTCCAAAAATTCCTTAGGGTTTGAAGAGAAATATCTTGCTTTGGCTTCTTGGAAAAGTCTAGAAATGCTTGTGTCTTTGGATGAATTAAAATCTGATTTTTCTTTGCCTTTTATAGACCCTTTAATTCATCCTTAGCCACTTTTCTCAATCATTGACAAGTCAAGGCAAGAATGGGTCATTTGACCCATTTTTGGCCCATGACTTTTGCCTCATTTTTGGGCCTCTTTTGAGGCCAATTCACTTGCTCCAACAAAATCAATAATTTCTCATGTTTAATTCATTTCATATGCGTTACAACAATATTCCCACTCACGCAATTCATACTCATAGCCTCAATTCCAAAAACAAGCAATTCTAGCCACGTATGGCTTATTTTGACTACAAGGGTAAAATCGTCATTTTGATGCCAAATTCGTTCTCGAGTAATTTTATCATACCAATGTAATATTTCAATCATTTCATGTATATTCTCATGGTTTTAGAAGAATCGTGGCAACAATCGGCTCAATACGTCCCTAGGCACCCTTGGGACTTAGAAAATTTCCAACTTTGAAAAAGTGGCAAAACCAGCTTGGCACGCCCTTGGGCGCGCCATCTTGCTGCCTCTGGACTAAAAATTTTAGCCCAGAGCAGCGTGGTACGCCCTACAGCGCGCCCCAGACTTAACATTTTCAAAAATTTTGTTTTTCGACTTTTCTTCGCGGGTTTGGTTAGATACTTCAAATCCTATTCTTTAACTTATTTCTTACCCTTAATATCCTTTGTTTAGAGGTCCTCTTAGCCTCATTTTGAACCCCACAAATTCTCCATGAAAATCGTAAAACACCTCCTATGCAAGGTTAATCACATGTACAAGGCCAAATTTTAATTTTTCCATCACTAACATTACCAAATACATACTTATAGCTCTCGACACCTAAGTAAACATTATCTAATGTCATCAACTAGGGTTGGGAAGGTACGGGGTGTTACATTCTTCCCCCCTTAGGAACTTCATCCTCGAATGTTAATAGTATCACTTCAATTACAACAAATGCATCTCTATACTAGCATACATACGCATAAACACTCAAGGCTCATGGATACTTACTTAGTATTGGTGCACTTCCACATTTTGAACCTTTTCTTCCATTTGAAACAAAAATGGGTACTTCAATTTCATCATATTTGTTTTCTCAACTTCTCATGCGATCTCTTCAACTTGTTGATGTCTCCAAAGAACTCTTACAAAATTTGCATCTTTACTTATTAGCCTTTTCACTTGTCGGTCTAGAATAACAGTGGGTATTTCAATAGGAACAATTATGAAAGGAAGTTCTTATACACATTCAACAATTTCACATGGCATGTTGTATAGGGTCAATTTTCCCTTCTTTCTAAATCCCATTATACCTTCCATGAGTAACGCTTTCAAGAGTACTTCATCAACTATAATCACAAACTTTTTTTTTCCTTTGTCCTCCCTTGTGATTCCTTCAAATTTTCCCGCAGTCAAATAGAGTAACTGTCACGCCCCGAATCCTATCGGGACGAATTGACACTCGTAGCCGACAAGGCCCGAGAGAACCAAGCTTTTCCTCTATCCAATCATGTACATGCCATAAGAAACCCACAATCACACAATAGCTTTAAATACCAACAATGGAATTCATGGAACATGATATATATATACATATGCAAAACTTGGCCGTTGAGGCCACCAAGTCAATAATGACATGTAATATTTACATTTATACACCCACAACCGTCTACAAAAGCCTCTAGCAAAAGAATTGACCAAAATGAACTAAAATTCGGTACAAGTCCCCGCTTTATACAATATGTACAACACCAAAACATATGTACTACAGTGGCTCGGAGAAGCCCCAAACTAACTGGAGCTCACCAAAGATCTTCAACAATTGGCATCCTACTGTGGAGGCCTACTAGTACCTGCGCCTGCAGCAAGTAAGGTAAATCCCCCAAGAGGGGTCAGTACGAAGAATGGACTGAGTATGTAAGGCCATAAGAAACTTGCATGATATGTAAGTATGTCAAAGAACTCAAGTTCAAATGCATAACCAATATTGATAAGTCACAGTGTAGATGAGTCACTATTCTGTGCTTTGGAAACCATGTATATAGCTTTTGGTACTTTCTTTGTATCTTAAGATTCAATGATTATTCATCTTTGCCTTTGACCTATGATACCCGGGCCCCGACTGAACAGTGGGTTTTAAACATAACATAGCGTTATGTTGGGATCGGCTCAAGCTAGGCTTATGCCCCTAGAGCTGCCACCCTATGAATCAATATATATATATAGGGATCAGCTCGAGCTAGGTTCCTTTAGAGCTGCCACCCATACAACATTTCAGGTTCGGCTCGAGCTAGGTTTTTACCCCTAGAGCTGACCCCTGTCAGGATCGGTACGAGCTAGGCTTATGCCTCTAGGAATGCCCCCTGATCCAACATCCTCGGGATCGGCTTGAGCTAGGCATTTTGCCCCCAAAGCTGCCACCCTATACTTGATCATTGACCACATATGTGTTACTTTGTTTGTTACTTTGAGATTGATATAAGGATAGTCACAACTTTACTTGAAGCTTTGGATCATTAACCAACAAGTGAAAGGCATACGAATAACTTGGAAACATAACATTATTAGAACCATAACACCATTGGAACCATTTGATAATAATCCATGAACAAGAGACATAAGTATAATGACTATTGGAACATTGGAATATAACCTTATTTGAGCTTTTGGAACATTAACCATGAATATGAAACATGAGATTCACAATTGATCAATGAGTAGGAAACATATGTCAATGACCATGGATAACCGGATATGAGATACCTTAGCACATTTCGGGATGGAACAAGCGAAATGTCAATGTGAACACTATTTACCGTAGAAAGATACGGACAAAGTAACCTTACATACCTTGTATTCTCAATATGAATATCCAACCTTAGATGTGCATACAATGTCCCGCTCCTTCTTTATGTGTCACTCTACAACACCAATATATAATGGGATTTACATTAACCACCAACTACTTTACAAATGCATATAACATCAATGAGGTACATGTTTGCCTTTAAACATGCCATTTCCCCTTGAAAAAATCATTATTCCAAAAATCCCCCAATATTCCCAACATTGACCAATACATGATAATCAATACATTTCACCACAACACTTCCCCTTTACACTTTCTTATCCACACCACATCATAAATATTTCATCAATTCACCTTAATACACTTCATAGCACATATCGGCCAAAATTCCATAATTTTCACTTATATAAAAATAACAAGTTAATAACAAAATAACACCATACATGTTCATATTTTATCCATACCATGATCTTTCATCAAAGGCACAAGTCATAATTCAAGCTTGAATCCTATGGATCACAAATCTTATACAAAAACACCAAATACCATGTGCAACATTTCCAAGCTCAACCAACATGATTTATATACTCTTTCATGCATATAATATATTAATCCATAACAATAATCACTTACCCAAGCTTGAAAAGTGATGATCTTGTCCAAAATTGCCTTTGAGTTCTTTAGGGTTTGAGAGAATGTTGGAGAATGTTAGGGTTCTAGATATATAGTCCTTGGGGCCATCCTTAGTCATCCTTGGCATTTAATGCTTCATTTGACTTAGTCAATAGAAGATTGGATCATGTGACCCATGTCTTTTACCTTATTTTGGGATTTTATTGAGCCCAAATCACTTAACCCAATAAAATCAATAATTTCTCGTGTTTAATTCGTCTTATACGTATTAAAATAATATTCCCACTCATGCTACTCATATCCGTAGCCTCAATCCCAAAAATAAGTGATTCTAGCCACGTTTGGCTTATTTTGGCCTTAAGGGAAAAATAGCCATTTTGATTCCAAATTCGTTCTCGAGTAATTTTATAATACCAATATAATATGTCATTCATTTCATGTATATACTCATGGTTGTAGAAGAAACGTGGCAAAACTCGTCTTGGTACGACCCCGGGTACCCTTTGGACTTAGAAAATTTCCAACTTTCAAAAAATGGAAAAACCAGCATGGCACACCCTTGGGCGCACCAACTTTCTGCCTATGGACTAAATATTTTAGCCCAGAGTGGTGTGGTACGCCCTCTGGCTCTCTCCTAACTTAGATTTTTTGAAAATTTTGTTTTTCGACTTTTCTTCGCGGGTTCAGTTAGATACTTCAAGTCCTATTCTCTAGCTCACTTCTTAACCTTAATATCCTTTGTTTAGAGGTACCCTTAGCCTCGTTTTAAAACCCACAAATGTTCCATGAAAATCATAAAACAGCTCCTATGAAGGTTTAATCACATTTACGAGGCCAAAAGTCAAGTATCTCATCCATAGCACTACAAAATACGTATGTATGGCTCTCGACACCTAAGTAAGCATTGCTCAACATCATCAAGTAGGGTTAGGAAGGTACGGGGTCTTACATTCTTCCCCCCTTAGGAAAATTCATCCTCGAATGTTAACAATATCGTTTCAATTACAAAAATTGCATCTCTACAGTAGCATACATATACATAAACACTGAAGGCCCATGGAGACTTACTTGTTATTGCTCCACGTCCGCACTTTGAACTTCTTGGTCCATTTGAAATAGATGGGGATATTTGGATTTCATCATCTCTTCCTCTTCCCATGTGATCTCCTCTACTTGTTGATTTCTCCAAAGGACTTTTACGGAAGCTACGTCTTTATTTCTCAATCTTTTTACTTGTCGATCTACAATTGCAACGGGTACCTCTTCATAAGTAAGATCCTCCATAAATTCGACATCTTCAATTGGGACAATACGAGATGGATCTCGTATACATTTTCAAAGCATCGAAACATGAAATACCGGATGGACTGAGGAAAGTTTTGGAGGTAGTGCTAATTCATAAGCAACTTGCCCAAATATTCTAATGATTTCATATGGTCCTATGTAACGTGGACTCAATTTCCCTTTCTTTTCGAACCGCATTACCCCTTTCATCGGTGACACCTTTAAAAACACCCAATTACCTATGGATAATTCAATACCTCTTCTTCTAACATCGGCATATGACTTGTGGTGACTTTGAGCCGTCTGTAATCGCTGTTGAATCACTTTAACTTTCTCCATAGCCTGATGAACAATATCTGGCCCCAGTAAAGCAGTTTCACCCGCTTCAAACCATCCAATTGGTGATCTACATTTCCTTCCATACAAGGCTTCATAAGGTGCCATTTTAATACCTGAATGATAGATATTGTTGTAAGCAAATTCAATAGGAGGAAAATGGTCATCCCAACTTCCTTGAAAATCTAACGTGCATACTCGTAGCATATCTTCAAGTGTCTGAATAGTACGTTCTACTTGTCCATCAGTCTGAGGATGGCAAGCCGCTCAAATTCATCCGTGTGCCCAAACTCTGCTGAAAGGATCTCCAAAAGTGTGCTGTGAACTTTGCTCCTCTGTTTGATATAATGGAAAGTGAAGTACCATGCAATCGTACTATCTCTTTCACATACAATTTTGCATACTTTTCAGCTGTATAGGTGGTCTTGACTGGTAGAAAATGCGCTGACTTGGTAATCCTGTCCATTATAACCCATATAGAGTCAAACTTCCGCTATGTACGAGGCAAACCCGTAATGAAATCCATATTAATCATATCCCATTTCCAGACTGGAAGATTGATACATTGTATGTAATCTCCCATTTTCTGATGTTTCACTTTCACTTGTTGATAATTCGGGCATTGAGCAACAAACTCTGCAATGTTCTTCTTCATGTTTCCCCACCAATACACTTCTTTTAATTCATGGTACATTTTAATAGCACCCGGATGAATAGAATAGCGTGAATGATGCGCCTCTGTCATAATCCGTGTCCTCAGTTCATCTACATCCGGTACACATAACCTCCCTTGACATTGAAGTACCCCTTCCTGTGTAAGATCAAATGCCTTTGCCAAATCCTGTTGTACATTTTCCTTTAGCTGCAATAACATAGAATCCGCGAACTGTTTTTCTTTCACTTCAGTTATTAAGGAGGATTCTGCTGCATTCTACACAATAACTCTATCATCTGAGGATTCAATAAGGTGAACTCCCAAGCTGGCTAATTGATTCAAATCTTTGATTATCTCATGCTTTTCATTCAACTGGCCACTAGTGCTTTCTACTGCCTTACGGCTCAATGCATCAGCTACTACATTTGCTTTGCCTGGGTGATAAAGAATATCAATGTCATAGTCTTTTAAGATCTCTAACCACCTTCGTTGCCTCAAATTGAGTTCCTTTTGCTTAAAGAGATATTGCAAACTTTTGTGGTCCGTATAGATATCAACATGGACTCCATACAAATAATGACGTCATATCTTTAGCGCAAACACTACCGCTGCCAATTCAAGATCATGTGTGGGATAATTTTTCTCATGTGGTCGTAACTGTCGTGAGGCATATGCTATGACATTACCTTGTTGCATCAATATACATCCGAGGCCAACCCCGAAAGCATCACAATACACTACATAACCTTTTGTACCTTCAGGAAGAACTAAAACTGGTATGGAGGTTAATTTATCTTTCAACTTTTGGAAGCTTTTCTCACACGCATCATTCCACTGAAATTTTACTGCCTTATGTGTAAGCTTTGTTAACGGTGCAGCAATAGAGGAAAAGCCTTCTACAAATCTTCTATAATAACCTGCCAGTCCAAGAAAACTACGGATTTCTGTGGGTGTCGTAGGTCTTGGCCAATTTTTCACTGCTTCAATCTTCTGTGTATCAACCCATATACCTTCATCTGACACAATATGGCCCAAGAATGCAACTGATTTTAACCAAATCTCACACTTGGATAACTTAGCATACAGTTCACGCTCACGGAGAATCTGTAACACCTGTCGTAAGTGCTTAGCATGGTCCTCCGGTGTTCTTGAATAAACTAGGATGTCATCTATAAATACCATGATGAACACGTCTAGAAATGGCTTAAACACCCTATTCATCAAATCCATAAACACAGCTGGTGCATTTGTTAGCCCAAATGACATAACTAAGAATTCATAATAGCCATACCGTTTTCAGAAAGCTGTCTTGGGTACATCTTCTTCTCTAACTCCGACTTGATGGTAACCGGACCTCAAGTCAATCTTTGAAAAACACTTGACACCCTGTAACTGATCAAACAAATCATCAATTCGAGGGAGGGGATATTTGTTCTTGATCGTTACCTTATTCAATTGCTGATAGTCGATGCACATTCTCAATGTGCCATCTTTCTTTCGGACAAATATTACCGGTGCACTCCATGGGGATATACTAGGCCTAATGAAGCCTTTGTCTAGCAAATCTTTCAATTGCTTCTTTAATTCACGCAGTTCTGCTGGAGCCATTCTATATGGAGGAATAGAAATTGGTTGTGTGCCTGGGATCACATCAATGCCAAATTCTACATCTCGTTATAGGGGTAAGCCTGGAAGATCTTCTGGAAATACATCCAGAAATTCATTGACCACTGGAACCGACTGCGGAGTTAGTGGTTCCACATCATTATCTTTCACCCGTACTAAATGACATATGTAACCTTTAGCAATCATTTTTATGGCTTTCAAATAGGAAATAAATCTCCCTCGTGGTGCCCCTACATTACCCTGCCATTCAAGAACACTTTCTTGCGGAAAACAAAATTGCACCTTCTTGGCCCGGCAATCTACCATGGCATAACAAGAGGCCAACCAATCCATTCCCATGATCACATAAAAATCCACCATGTCCAATTCAATGAGATCGACCAACGTATCATGACCACACACAGTTACCACACAGTCACGATATACTCTCTTTACAATAATATATTCACCAACCGGTGTAGACACTTCAATTGATTTAATTATTAATTCTGGTGCCTTTGTAAATTTCGCCGCAACCAATGGAGTAACATAGGAAAATGTAGAACCAGGGTCAATCAATGCATACACATTATGTGAGGATATGAGTAATGTACCTGTGATAACATCAGGGGAAGCCTCTGAATTCTGTCAGTCCACTAAAGCATAAGTACGATTCTGGACCCCACTAGTACTGGCTGCTCCTCTGGCACCTCTACCCCTGCCAACAGACTGAACACCTTGGCCCAAAGAAGGGACCGATGCTGATGACGCAACGGCCGATCCTGCCGGTCGTGCTATACCTCCTATATTCCTCTAGGGACACTCTCTCATCATGTGTCCTATCATGCCGCACCAAAAACAAGCATTTGTCCCCACTCTGCATGTACCTGCATGAATACGCCTGTAGTGCTGACACTGCTGACGAGGAAAACCTACTGCCTGTGATCCGTTAACTCCGCTACTCTGCCCAGATGGACCACCCCTAGACCCTCTGAACTGTGAGTGAGCACCCCCTGTGGAATAAGAGAACGATGGTCTAGGTGGTCTCGGAAACATACGGGGCCTAGATCCTTCTTGGGACATCATAGGTGGTCCCATAGGTCTAGCCCGTTTGGACTGTCCCCTGTCAAATTCATGTACCTTTCATCTCTGTCTTTGATCTTCCATTTTCTGGGCGAAGGCCTGAATTCTCGCTATATCCATGTCTTTGTTCAAGGCAGCAATGGTGCAATCCCTTACCAAATATGGCTCTAGTCTGTCCACGTATCTATGGACCCCGTCTGTCATCATAGCCACAACATTTGGCGCATATCGAGCCAAGGAATTAAATTGCAAGCTATATTCTCTGACACTCAAATTTCCTTGACGAAGATTTAAGAACTGATCAGCACGTGCCTCTCGGATCTCATAAGGAAGATAATGATCGAGTAAAGACACTTTAAACTCTTCCTATGTAGGTGGATTTGCACTAATGTCACGGGATTTCTTCCAATCCTCATACCACAATATTGCCTCCCCTTTCAACCTGTAATCAGCAAGTTCAACTGATTCAACCCCCGTCACGTGCATCACTTCCAAAGCCCTCTGAATTTGATCCACAAAGTCCTGTGGATCTGCTTTTGGATCGGACCCAGTGAATATAGGTGGGTCGAGTTTTATGAAATCTTGTGTCCTGCGACTCTCCACCCTAGCTGCATCATCATCATGTGCTATTGGACCAGCTCGTCCTTGACTCTGGGCTGCCACTAACTGTGTCAACATATGAACTGCATTTCTAAGATCCTGGTCCGTAGTATTGACTGGTGGTTCTACAGGTACGCTTCTCCTACTCGACTCTTCTGGAACAGAGGGGGTGGAGGAATCCCGCAACACAAATTCATTTTCAGTATCGCCTTGATTAACTTGATCAGGTGGTGGTATGCTGGTTTCCTCTCTAGCAATTCTATCGATCCTCTTACTTTTACCTCGACCTCTTCTTGTCATTGGCATTGTTACTATAACAAGAAAAATAAATTCCAATGATCAGATATCATTTCACTTACAACTTTGGCTCTATTGCACGATCTAGAATGAAGAAAAGAAACAACATCCTAAATGTCACGTAGCCTCCTACTTATAAATGTGGTGCACAACACATCGATAAGTAAGACTCTACTCAGACACGGCTTTGTCAACACCCTTAGAGAGACCTGCTCTGATACCACTTTTGTCATATCTCGAATCCCATCGGGACGGATTGGCACTCGTAGCCGACAAGGCCCGAGAGAACCAAGCTTTGCCTCTATCCAATCATGTACATGCCATAAGAAACCCACAATCACACAATAGCTTTAAATACTAACAATGGAATTCATGGAATATGATATACATATACATATGCGAAACTTGGCCATTGAGGCCATCAAGTCAAGAACGACATGTGCCATTTACAGTTATACACCCACAACCGTCTACAAAAGCCTCTAGCAAAAGAATTGACCAAAATGAACTAAAAGTCGGGACAAGTCCCCGCTTTATACAACATGTACAACACCAAAACATATGTACTACAGTGACTCGGAGAAGCCCCGAACTAACTGGAGCTCATCAAAGATCTTCAACAACTGGTCACCTACTGTGGAGGCCTACTAGTACCTGCGCCTGCAGCAAGCAAGGTAAATCCCCCAAGAGGGGTCAGTACGAAGAATGTACTGAGTATGTAAGGCCATAAGCAACTTGCATGATATGTAAGTATGTCAAAGAACTCAAGTTCAAATGTATAACAAATATTGATAAGTCACAGTGTAGATGAGTCACTATTCTGTGCTTTGGAAACCATGTATATAGCTTTCGATGCTTTCTTTGTATCTTAAGATTCAATGATTATTCATCTTTGCCTTTGACCTGTGATACCCAGGCCCCGACTGAACAATGGGTTTTAAACATAACATAGCGTTATGTTGGGATCGGCTCGACCTAGGGTTATGACCCTAGAGTTGCCACCCTATGAATCAATATATATATATCGGGATCGGCTCGAGCTAGGTTAGTACCTCTAGAGCTGCCACCCATACAACATTTCAGGTTCGGATCGAGCTAGGTTTTTACCCCAAGAGCTGACCCCTGTCAGGATCGGTCCGAGCTAGGCTTATGACTCTAGGACTTCCCCCTGATCCAACAACCTTGGGATCGGCTTGAGCTAGGCATTTTGCCCCCAAAGCTGCCACCCTATACTTGATTATTGACCACATATGTGTTACTTTGTTTATTACTTTGAGATTGATATAAGGATAGTCACAACTTTACTTGAAGCTTTGGATCATTAACCAACGAGTGAGAGACATACGAATAACTTGGCAACATAACATTATTAGAACCATAACACCATTGGAACCATTTGACAATAATCCATGAACAAGAGACATAAGTATAATCACTATTGGAACATTGGAAGATAAACTTATTTGAGCTTTTGGAACATTAACCATGAATATGAGACATGAGATTCACAATTGATCAATGAGTAGGAAATATATGTCAATGACCATGGATAACCGGATATGAGATACCTTAGCACATTTCGGGATGGAACAAGCGAAATGTCAATGTGAACACTATTTGCCGTAGAAAGATATAGACAAAGTAACCTTACATACCTTGTATTCTCAATACGAATATCCAACCTTAGATGTGCATACAATGTCCCGCTCCTTCTTTATGTGTCACTCTACAACACCAATATATAATGGGATTTTCATTAACCACCAACTACTTTACAAATGCATATAACATCAATGAGGTACATGTTTGCCTTTAAACATGCCATTTCCCCTTGAAAAAACCATTGATAAAATCATTATTCAAAAAATCCCCCAATATTCCCATTATTGACCAATACATGATAATCAATACATTTCACCACAACGCTTCCCCTTTACACTTTCTTATCCACACCACATCACAAATATTCCATCAATTCACCTTAATACACTTCATAGCACATATCGGCCAAAATCCCATAATTTTCACTTATAGAAAATAAAAATTTAATAACAAAATAACACCATACATGTTCATATTTTATCCATACCATGATCTTTCATCAAACGCACAAGTCATAATTCAAACTAGAATCTTATGGATCACAAATCTTATACAAAAACACCAAATACCATGTACAACATTTCCAAGATCAACCAACATGATTTATATACTCTTTCATGCATATAATATATTAATCCATAACAATAATCACTTACCCAAGCTTGAAAAGTGATGATCTTGCTCCAAAATTGCCTTTGAGTTCTTTAGGGTTTGAGAGAATGTTGGAGAAAATATCTAGAAAAACATGAGCGTTACAATTGAATAAAATATGATTTTTGGGTCTATTTATAGTACTTGGGGCCATCCTTAGTCATCCTTGGCATTTAATGCTTCATTTGACTTAGTCAATAGAAGATTGGATCATGTGACCCATGTCTTTTACCTTATTTTGGGCTTTTATTGAGCCCAAATCACTTAACCCAATAAAATCAATAATTTCTCATGTTTAATTCATCTTATAAGTATTAAAATAATATTCCCACTCATGCTACTCATATCGGTAGCCTCAATCCCAAAAATAAGTGATTCTAGCCACGTTTGGCTTATTTTGGCCTTAAGGGCCAAACTGTCATTTTGACTCCAAATTCATTCTCGAGTAATTTTATCATAACAATATAATATGTAATTCGTTTCATGTATATAATCGTGGTTGTAGAAGAAATGTGGCAAAACTCGGCTTGGTACGACCCCGGGTACACTTGGGACTTAGAAAATTTCCAACTTTCAAAAAATGGAAAAACCAGCGTGGCACGCCCTTGGGCGCGCCAACTTGCTGCCTCTGGACTAAAACTTTTATCCCAGAGAGGTGTGGCATGCCCTCTGGCGCGTCCCTTACTTTGTTTTTTTGAAAATTTTATTTTTCGACTTTTCTTCGCGGGTTCGGTTAGATACTTAAAGTCCTATTCTCTAGCTCATTTCTTAACCTTAATATCCTTTGTTTATAGGTCCCCTTATCCTTGTTTTGAACACCACAAATGTTCCACGAAAATCATAAAACACCTCCTATGAAGGTTTAATCACATTTACGAGGCCAAAAGTCAAGTATCTCATCCATAGCATTACAAAATACGTATGTATGGCTCTCGACACCTAAGTAAGCATTGCTCAACATCTTCAAGTAGGGTTAGGAAGGTATGGGGTGTTACATTAACATATAGGGTAGAACCCGGATCAATTGATGCATATTCATTAGGTAAAAATATAGATAACATACCTGTCAGGAGAGCCTCCGAAATCTGCTGATCCCGTAGGTCGTGTTATACTACCCGTGGCCCTCTGTGGACACTCTCGCTTCACGTGTCCTGTATTTTTACACCAAAAGCAAACATCCATCTCAAACCAGAATTCACCTGAATGAAACTTTCCACAGCACTGACATAGTTGACGAGAAGATCCCGCTGTCTGCGAACCCCGTATTCCACTACTCTGCCCAACCGAAGTGCCTCTAGACCCTCAAAATGGAGATGGAGTACCCGCTGTAGGGTGAGAAAATGATGGTCTAGGTGGTCTTGGGAAAACCCGAGGCCTAAATCCTTTTTGGGAGGCCATGAACTGTCCCATGGGTCGAGCCCGCTTTGACGGCCCTGCCTCAGATTCTTGTATCCTTCTCCTTTTCCTTTGATCCTCCATCTTTTGCGCGAAGGCATGTATTCTGGCTATATCCATGTCTTTATTTAATGCAACAATAGTACAGTCTCTTACCAAGTAGGGCTCTAATCTGTCTACATACCGATGAACTCTATCGACCATAGTTGCTACCATGTGAGGAGCGTATCTAGCCAACGAATAAAACCGAAGACTGTACTCCCTGACGCTCATATTTTCTTGACGAAGATTTAAAAAATGATCCTCACGAGCCTCGCGGACCTCATATGGGAGGTAATGATCAAGGAATGCCACCTTGAATTCCTCCTGACTAGATGGATTTGCACCGATACCTCTGGATCGTTTCCAATCTTCGTACCATAATATAGCCTCTCCTTTCAGTCTATATGCTGCAAGCTCTACTGTTTCTACACCAGTCACATGCATAACATCTAGATCCCTTTGGATTTGATCTATAAAGTCTTGCGGATTTTCATTACGATCGAACCCGGTAAATGTGGAAGGATTCAATTTCAGGAAATCCTGTGTCCGCCGACTAGCTATCCTACCAGCACCATCATCACTTGTCACTGGACCAACTCGTCCTTGACTCTAGGCAACAACTATCTGAGTCAACATTTGTACCGCATTTTTCAAATCCTGTAACTCCTGCCTAGTAACATTAGCAGGCGACTCTGGGGATACTTCCCTCCTTTGTGGCCTCCCTGGAGAAGGGGGAGGAGAAGGTGCCCGTGATGTAAACTCAGTTTCAACCCCATATTGACTAGCTGGGTTAGGTGGGGATTTACTAATTCCTTCTCCCGCTTGCATATATACGTGCTTATCTTTGCCCAGACCTTGTCTTGTAATCGGCATTTTACTATATCAAAGAAAACCAATTTCAATGGTCAAATGTAATCCCACCTATGGCAATAGCTCCATTGCACGATCTAGAATGAAGAAATGAAACAACTCCTAAATGTCCCGTAGCCTCCTACTTATAAATGTGGTGCGCAACACATCCATAAGCAAGACTCTACTCAGACACGGCTTTGTAGACACCCTTAGAACGCCCTGCTCTGATACCACTTTTGTCACGACCCAAATCCCATTCGGGCCGGACAGGCACCCGGAGCCGATAAGGCCCGAGAGAATAAATCTTTGCTAATGTACTCTCATATGTATGTTCACGTATGAATATCATCTTATCTCATCTATCTCATGTAACTAAGTATCAATAGCGGAAGGCATGGCAACATGTGCAATATATGAAACTTAGCCGTTAGGGCCATTTCATAAAAATAAACGTACATCTTTTACTCTCATGATACCCCACATATGTCTACAAAGCCTCTAATAGATACATGACCATGTCTATACAATATTTACAAAATGCCAAAACCTAATGAACACATGTGACTTGGGAAGCCCCGAAGCAACTGGAGCTCACCAACAATCTGCGAATATCTCATCACCGACTGCGGAGATCTACTAATACCTGGGCCTGCAGCATGTAAGGTGAGTCCCCCGAGAGGGGTCAGTACGAAGAAAGTACTGAGTATGTAAGGCCATATGAAACTATAGTAATACATAAGTACTTTCAAGAAATTAAGCGTAAGAGAATAATCAATGTGGGTATACCTCTGTCCTGAATATGTGTAACCATGTTCATTACTTCTATTATTTCATTACTTGGTCATTCAGTCGCCTCATCATCGTTCTTATCATAACCTTAATATTTATATATATACAAGGGATATAGTCTCATCTCTTTTACAACTATCTTTATTTATTATTCACTCAACTAGTTAGTGATTCATAATACCTTATGGATCATCACCTTATAAGTAAGTATATAACACCAGGCCTCCACCTTTGGTGGGATATAATGTATATGTATATAGTAATGGGCCTCCATCTTGGTGGGATATATAGTACCGGGCCTCCACCTTTGATGGGATATAATAAATGAGTATATAGTACCGGGACTCCATCTTGGTGGGATATATAGTAGCGGGCCTCCACCTTTGATGGGATATAATAAATATATAACATAGCATAGTATTGAGATTGTTATATCTGGAACTTACACCCTTTAGATTGTGATCCATACTTAATGTAACATATAGAAACCATACGTACATTACTTCTCTACAAATCTTATACCCTTTACATAGTTATGAGAGTAACACATTAAAGATCATGACATTAATTGAAGCACACTCTTACATACACATCTTACTTCACTCCTTTACCTCATGAGATTGACATATTCACTTATGATTATACTAACTTGCACATCACCCCTCTTATTATTCTTATGAGATTGATACTTCAACTTGTGAGAGATTAACACATCCACTTATGAGAGACACACCTCTATACCTTACTTCACTTCCTTACTCTCAAGAAAGTGATACGCTCACTTGTGAGGAATAGGTATATTAGTTCGCACTTACCTCCTTCACTACTCTTATGAGATTGGTACAAAGAGATTCATAATAATATTGGACTTAGGAACATGACATGATTGGAGAATGTTTTTCAAGAATAACTAGCTTCTCTTTACATCTTACTCTCCTTGAGATAATTATTCTAGAATCACAATGTTATGACTCCGTTGGAACATACTATTATGAGGACTTTGGACCCATGTCCATAATTAGGTAACTCATGAACAACAATGGCTAATGAATGAGGGATACGTGACTTAGGAATGAATAGGTTCTCCTTACGTCGTCACTTTCCTTGTAACAGTTTCTTTTAGTAGTTACAACAACATTATAAGAGCTTAGGCATTTCAGTCCATGGATAGGAGACGTATGAATACCAATTGGTCAATGAATAAGAAACATGTGGATAGCAATATACATCAAACCTGAATGAGATACCGTAGCATATTTTGGAATAGGACAAGTGAAATGTTAATATGAACATTATGTGCTGCAGAAAGATATGGACAAAGTAACCTTACATACCTTATCTTCCCAATGTAAGTACACAATCAAATATGTGAGCTCAATAATTCCGCTCCTTCTTTACGTTTCACTCTACATCACAAGTACATAATGGAACCAACATTAACCACCAACTACCTTACAAATGCATATGACAACAATGGCTTACATGTTTATCTTTAAAATGGCATTTCCTTCTCTACAATACCATTTACGGCATTAACATACCAACAATGTCCCATTCATGCCATACATTGACCACAAGCTACATTTCAAGTGTATAAGACAACCATAAGTTACATGAGTTCCCTATTCACCCTTTACAATACCATTCATGGCCCTTTTCATGCCAACAATACCATAACATTTTATACATTGACCACAACATCACATACCAATAGCATTTCACCACAAGGTTTCTCCTCTACACTTTCTCATAAGCACCATATCACAATTATTCCATTAAATTGCTTCAATACACCTCACAACAACAAATCGGCCAAAATCTCATAATTTACACTTATAGAAAAATAACAAGTTTAATAACAAAATCACACCTTACATGTTCATATCTTATCCATACCATCCTCTTTCATCAAAGGCACAAGTCATAATTCAAGCTATAATCCCATGGATAACACATCTTTTTAACAAAAACCAAAAGTTCCATGTCCAACACTTCCAAGCATAACCAACATGATCTACATAATTTCTCATGCTTATAATATGTTAAAGTACAAGAATAATCACTTACCCAAGCTTGTAAGATGATGATCTTGTCCAAAAATTCCTTAGGGTTTGAAGAGAAATATCTTGCTTCGGCTTCTTGGAAAAGTCTAGAAATGTTTGTGTCTTTGGATGAATTAAAATCTCATCTTTATTTTCCTTTTATAGACCCTTTAAGTCATCCTTAGCCACTTTTCTCAATCATTGACAAGTCAAGGCAAGACTGGGTCATTTGACCCATTTTTGGCCCATGACTTTTGCCTCATTTTTGGGCCTCTTTTGAGCCCAATTCACTTGCTCCAACAAAATCAATAATTTCTCATGTTTAATTCATTTCATATGCGTTACAACAATATTCCCACTCACGCAATCCATACTCGTAGCTTCAATTCCAAAAACAAGCAATTCTAGCCACGTATGGCTTATTTTGATTACAAGGGTAAAATCGTCATTTTGATGCCAAATTCGTTCCCGAGTAATTTTATCATACCAATATAATATTTCACTCATTTCATTTATATTCTCATGGTTGTATAAGAATCGTGGAAAAAATCTGCTCAATACGTCCCCGGGCACCCTTGGGACTTAGAAAATTTCCAACTTTGAAAAAGTGGCAAAACCAGTGTGGCACGCCCAAGCTGCCTATGGACTAAAAATTTTAGCCCAGAGCAGCGTGGCACGGCCTCCAGCGCGCCCCAGACTTAACATTTTTGAAAATTTCATTTTTCGACTTTTCTTCGCGGGTTTGGTTAGATACTTCAAATCCTATTATTTAACTTACTTCTTACCCTTAATATCCTTTGTTTAGAGGTACTCTTAGCCTCATTTTGAACCCAACAAATGCTCCATGAAAATCGCAAAACACCTCCTATGCAAGGTTAATCACATGTACAAGGCCAAATTTCAATTTTTCCATCACTAACATTACCAAATACATACTAATAGCTCTCGACACCTAAGTAAACATTATTTAATGTCGTCAACCAGGGTTGGGAAGGTACGGGGTGTTACAGTTTTCCCTTTACTAGCCTTTTCTAACTATTTTTTGTCTAAGAATAGTAAATGAGGTGAAATTAATAATCTATTCTCCAATTATAAGAGTTAGGAACTTAAACTCATAGGTTTCAACAAAGTTAATAGCCTAAACACCCAATTTCCCCATAACATATGGTAAAGAGAAACGAATCTACATTATGATGTCATGTCTAGAAACCTAGAGCCATTTACAACTGATCTTATGCTTCTCCAAGGGCAATTATATTCTTTTCATTATTTTTTGGGCTTGCCACATAATTTTTTTGTAACACCATAATTCAAATGATTTTAAAAATTAAAGGAGTTGAGATATGAAGGAATGGTAGAATAATATTACATTAATGATGGAAACCAGCCAAACTTGGAGAAAATTGCCTCACAGAGCCCTTATATGTTCTGGAAGAAAATAACATCAGAAATTGGAACCCAAGCAGTTATTGTGCCCGACGTCCACTATAACTGTCACGACCCAACTTCTTAGGTCATGATAGAATGTACCATAACCCACCAGTAGGTAAGCCAACCCATAGTCTGAAACAACTAGTAGCGGAATAATAAGAAAAGCAAAAGTCAAGACTAATAAAATGAGAAGAAGACAAGAAGAAAGCAAACATTTTCCCCAAAAATCTGGTGGGGATAGTACAAGAGCCACTATCAATCAACATATAAGGTGAACACAATATATATATATATATATAGAACGGTCTATGAAATGCAAAATAAAAATCAGTTTAGCAAAAGAGGGAGAGCAGGAATAACTCTGGACGTCAAGAGCTCACCTTGAATCTCCAATTCATGGCAGCTCCGCATGATGCACACATTAGCAGCAAGAACTTGTACTATGATCTGCAGGGTGGGGCAGAAGTGTAGTATGAGTACCAACATGTATAAATAACATGTAAAGCAGGAATATAAATTACAGACAACTATCTATGAAATGGGACATAATAATACTAATGGAAAAGTAAAGATAACCTATCATACCCTACAAGTAATTCGAGATAGAGGTGCAATATCGTACATAACTAGTCAATACATAAATGAAGAGCAAAATAAGGATATATAGTTGTAGTACGAGGCAAGAAGGGTATATATAATAAGAATAGATAAGGAAGAAGAGAGATATACGATAATACTATATATAGGACAAAACACGAAGGCACTGAACTAAGGGAGCTAGCCTAACATATCGAGGATCATAACCAAATAGGAGAGCTAGCTCTAGCATAATTAGAGTCTCTAAACAGAATGTGAATATTCATAAAATAGTCAAACAATAATAAATCTTAACATTATAAGGAGTAAAGGAACTCGAAAGCGTACCTACAACCTCGGGTACCACTTCATAACCAGCCTACCATGAATTATATAATAATATACAAACAATAACATAACTGGCTAGCCCTGACAAATAATAACCTAATTGGCCCTCTTTAAGCCCAGAGGCATAAATAATCACTCAAAAAGCAACAAATATAGCCTATACCAATACAGCCCCCATAAGACTGATAGATACAAATGCTAAACAATTATACTGGTGATAAGCGATGCAAGCTGATGAATAAAAATCATGAAAAGAACCAGATGATGCAAGATAAACCAAGTACCATAACCAACACAAGTTTATACACCTCCTACAGAAAAGTAGCTCACAAACAAAGGACCTATAATGACCATCCTTCTGCTGTACCATGGTTCATCAGACGAAGGGGCCCATATGGAAATTAGGATATCCATATACACTGCCTGGTCCCGAACCAGGGCTTCTATAATCCATATCCATAGCAATAGTGATAATGAGAACCAAATTCAAATCGAAACTAGTGGGTTATAACAAGAGGCCAGGAAATCCATAATTGTTCGATAACAATTGCCAAATTCGAATCGAAATTAGTGGATAATAATAAGAGGCTAGATGATCCTTTTAAAACCGTTGGAACTTCTAGACAAGAACCACACACAACTGCTAGAAGTCCCACGTGATGACAATAATTGAGCTCCGAAGCTCTCAAATTATAACTACAAATAGATGCCAAATTCTAACCGGAACTCATAAGCATAACATAACTAGCGGTAACCCAGGGGGTCTAAAGCCTATATCTTATCCATTTATTTATAAAATTTAGTCTTTGGCGGTCACATCCTCTAAGGCCAAATGTGTTGCAATTACTAGATCAAAAAAGGTGTAGTCAAAGATCAGTTATTGCCCTCCCCTAGGGTAATGAAGCTAAACAATTGTGCAATCATGTCTAAGTCAACCCAGACCCAAGATAATAGGCTAAGGCAATATTCATAAGAACATTTAAGCCTAATGAAGATTCATTCAAAGCATTCTATCTAAAAAGGGCAGTGGGGCCTACTACCAAACCCCAATAACCCAACCCAAGGCAAACACCTGCCTGAACCTAGGCTAAGGTTTCTCAATCCCATCACAAGGAACTAAAAGAGCTAAGTCTAGTACCAAAGGCGGACCATATACTAGCCTAAGGGAAAACGGGCTCAAATTCTGGCAAAAATGGGCCTTAATCGGATAAAATAAGTGTGAGAATGTGGATAATGTATGCATTCCATCACCAGTATACAAACAAAGCAAACGTAAGCGCCTAAGTGTCTATAAACTAAGAAACAACTCCTTTAAAGCATAGAGAACTAACCTGGTGTTCATGGTCTCATAACCATGGCCTCGGGACCAACAATGTATTATACAAAACAATAAGAGTATATAAGCATATGTAGAAATTAAGAAGCAGGATCAACGAGAGGCATCATATTACCAAGTGAATTTAACCGAGGAATATCATCTAAATGGATAAGTACTACCCCTACTCCTACCCTAAGGACTACTCGTGTCAACCTAAGGTCCTGACGGGTATATAAGTGATCTTAATACAATCCTACAACTATGATAGGCATTCTCAACTAAGGCTCAAACTGCTATTTATACTAAAGTTTCCCAAGGAAGGCCAAGTCAATAAAAGGTGATAAGGTAACCTAAAACCTATTCCTATGACCCCTACCCTATATACAATTAATACGATACATAATCTCACAGAGAAGAGTAGATCGAAGCCTACCTCAATGACGAACCGCAATCTCTGACCATCCATGAACTACTTGTCTCCAATCCACGATCACTGAATGAGGTCACGCTATCAAAATTATTGTCTAGACATTAATATGAGTAAAACGATACCCATATTGCAATATAAAAGTTCAGGCCCAAAATTGGGAAAAAAATAGGCCCATCGGGCCGGCTAATGTAATTCCAGAATTGAATCTGTCATGAGGTCCCTCGTAGGACAAAGAATGCGCGTTTGAAATTTTAGAACAAATAGAGTCTCAATTGGGGCTCAAAAAAACCCCAAGATCTAAGGAAAATGAAAGGGAAAAAGAAGAATTAAACAAAGAATTTGACCAAAAACTTACGAGATATAAATGGGATGAGGTCACACTATTGGCCCCCACACTATCCCTGCTCCAATTTGTAATTGTCGTCACTTTCTTGAGATCACAAGATCAAAAATGGAGGAAAAAAGAGTTAGAAAATGGCAGAAATTTGCAGAAATGAAATATATATGTAAACCTAGTAGTGATTGCTTAAATGGTCACTGAGCCGATAAAGAGGCTACTGCTAAAGCAACTAAAGACTGCTAAAGCGACGGGTGCAGAAGGGGTGAGACGCTGCTAAAGTGATACCCTGGCTGCTTAAGCGGTGTCCTCTAGGGAGGTAGCCAAATACCGCTAAAGTGGCATAAAGCCGCAAAAGCGGCCACTGCTAAAGTAGCTCCCAAGATACTTAAGCAGCTGCACCAGCTACCAAAATCCAAAAATTTTAATAAGTCCAACTAGACTCCGACCAGCGGCTTGGGATTTGTTTAAAACGCCATTCGTACCACACAACTCTACTACCCTACCACATTTGACATTCCGGACTCAATAAAACCATTGAAATTTATATCTGAGGTTGTTTTAGTAAAAAAATAGGCCCCACACCTACTATTCTATTTTTACCACAATCCCACAAAGAGCCCAAAATGTGCTCTAAAGCCTTGGGACCCTGACCAAAGGTCCTCCTAGCATAAAACCCACATTTTGGACCCAACAAAACTATTGTAATTCTCATCTGAGACTATTTTCTAAAAATTTTGGCTCAAGACCAACTTCTCAACTTCAAAAGCTCCAAACACAGGGAAATGGGCTTAAAACCAAAACGAACTGCCCCAAACCAAACCAACGGTCCCGACAAGTAATAAATGACTTATAGCCTCTATGAGAAGACATGAAACACCCAAAATTCTTAGAAATAGAGAAAATGACTGAGAGGGTCACTACAATAATATCACCCCAACCATTATAGTGTCACCGCTATAGTTGCCAATAGGTCCACTATAGCGGTCCTCTATGAAAGTTGTGGACTGCTACAGTGGCACCCCTACCGCTACAATAGTCCCACTGTAGCATGCTAGGGTTTCTGTAGAAGAGCCTAAATACTAGATTAGGGGAATTTTATATTTTTCCCCTTTGCAACGCAGGCTTTGTTTTTTGATAACATGGATTTATCCTCACGCAACAAATTCTATAACCAGAGTTCTAAGCACCCGAATTTCATTCCGCAAAATTTATGGATCACTAAACTCCTTATCTATTATACCAAACTTACAAATACAACATATCAACCGCCAAAATACCCAAATAGTGTCTACACCACACAACTCTCATATTTCAGCAAAATTCACCCTAGTCAAAGATTTTCACAACTCTAATCCAAAGGCCTACTCCACCTGAACACTTACACTATAGGCAATGGCATAACAATGGAATGGGCTATTTCATTAGATAAAAATTAAACAATCTTTCATCCCTAAATGATAATAAGAAAACAAGAGAGAGAAAAAGCAAAAATTACTAGAATTGATGAATAATTTAAATAATGCCTGCGCAATCTACTTTAGTCTCCCTAGTGGCCTCCGTAACAAGATGGTTCCTCCACTGGTCCTTTATGAATGGAATCACATTGGTTTTCAACTTTCGACCATTCTTATAAGAAAAGGCAATAGGTTCCTCTTCATAAGAGAGGTCCTCATCCAGCAATGCTGAATCCCGAAGGACGATATAATCACAATCTCATGATATTTTTTAATCATCAAAACATGAAATATGTGATGGACTTCCAAAAAACTAGGAGGTTGAGCCAATCTATACGCCAGGGCCCCATATCCTCTAAAAGCTCAAATGGTCTAATGTACTTTAGGGTAAGCTTACTCTTTTCCCCAAATTGCATCACACTCTTTATGGGTGAAACCATGAGCAACACATGGTCACCAATCTTGCAATGCACATCACTCACCTTTCTATTCGCATACTCCTGCTTTGAGCGACCACTAACTTCTCTTGTATGAATCTCACCTTCTTTATTGATTTATTGAACAAATTAGTACCCCAAGGACTCACTTAAAAGGAATCAAACCACCCATCAGGTGATCTATACCTTCTCCATACAAAGCTTCAAAAGGAGACATGTCTATATATGAATTATAGCTATTGCTATAAGAAAACTCACACAAGATTAAGAACTGGTCCCAATGGCCACCAAAATCCATGAGTCATGCTCGAAGCATGTCTTCCAACACTGGATCATCCGCTCAGACTACCCATCAGTCTAAGTACGAAAGGTTATACTCAAATCCAATATAATCCCCAACTCTTCTTTGAACATCTCCCAAAAGTTAGAGGTAAACTTTGTTCCTCTATCTGATATAATGGAGATGGACACCCCATGCAATCGAACAATCTCCTTAACATTAATCTTGGCCAGCTTGGTTTTATTAGAAGTTACCTGCACATTAATAAAGTGTGCAGGCTTAGTTAATCGGTCCATAATCACCCAAATAGAATCATCCTTCCTCAAGGTCTTGGGAAGACCAATAGAAAAATTCATGGCTATTCGCTCCCACTTGCATTTAGGAATGGGCATCCTCCGAAGAGTACCACAAGGTGTTTGATGTATATGCTTAGCATATTAATAGGTCTAGCACTTAGCCACAAAATATATTATATCCTACTTCATACAACGCCACTAATAGTGGTGTCTCAAGTAGCAGTGCATCTTTGTCGAACCAGGATGTATGGAGTACCTCAAAATATGAGCCTCCATAAGAATGGTTGAAATGAAATCACCCACACGAGGCATATAAACTCAACCTCTAATTCCCACCACACCTTCATCATCAAGAATGGCCTCACCTGGCATCACCTTATCATGGATTTTAGCTAATTTCTAATCCTCGAACTGTCTAGCTTTGACTTGGTCAAGAAAAGTAGACCTTGCTGGAACATTAGCTAGCAGTCCACCCCTCTTGGTCATATGAAATCTCATAAAATTGTTAGCTAAGGTTTGAAACTCCCTAACTAATGGATGTCTAGAAATATCCAAACATGCAAACCTACTCATACTCTCTGTCTTTCAACTCAACACATCCGCTACTACATTGGCCTTTACCGGATGATAGATGATCAAAATGTCATAATCCTTGAGTAGCTCCTTCCACCTCCGCTCTCTCAAATTCAAGTCCCTCTGATTGAACACATGTTGTAAGTTATGATGATCTATGAATACCTCACACTTCAACCCAGTAAAGATAATGACGCCATATTTTAAGATCAAACACCAACACCACTGTTATAAACGCTAAATCATGGGTGGGATAATTCTTCTCATGAAACTTCAATTTCCTTGAAGCATAGGCAATCACATTTTTTGTTTGTGTAAAGACATCACCCAAAGCAGAACCTGAAGCATCATAATACATAATAAAAACTTTACCTTTAGTAAAATCTTAAACACCTATTCATCAACCCCATAAAAGTAGTCAGGGCATTAGTCAAACCAAAGGATAATACAAAAAACTCATAATGACCATAACAAGTTCAGAAGTCCTCTACGTAAATCTTAAGTTGGTGATAACCGAACCTCAGTAAAATTTTTGAGAAAATAGAAGCACCTTATAACTGATCAAACAAGTCATCTATTATGGGCAATGGGTAGTTGTTACGAAACGTAACCTTGTTCAACTGCTTGTAATCTATGCGCATGCGTTGACTACCATTCTTTATCTTAACAAATAATATAGGAGCACCCCACAGAGAAATACTAGGATGGATGAATCCCTTACCCAAGAATTCTTGCAACTGAGCCTTTAGCTCCTTAGCTCAGCCTGTGCCATCCTATAAAGAGGAATGAAAATGGGACGAGTGCCCATCTCTAAGTCTATTCAAAGATAGATGTCACAATCAGGTGGCATCCCAAGTAAGTAATCAGGAAACACTTCTAAGAATTTCCATACCACTAAAACTGATTCAATAGGAGGGACCTCACACTAGTATCCTGATATTAAGCTAGAAAAGCCTGACAACTCATCCCAACTAACTTCATGGCACAAATCAAAAACATAAGTCTCAAAAAAGTAAGCTTATAATAACTCTTCCACACCAATCTATCCATCACGGGTATAGCTACAGTGACTATCTTGGCAAGACAATCAAAAGTTGCATGGTATGGAGATGACCATCTCATCCCTAAAATGATATCAAAATCCACCATGTCTAGAATCACTAAATCATCCCAAGTATGATATCCCATGAACATAAAAAAGAAAGCCATGTAAATTTGATCAACAAACATAGAAACCCCAACTGGTGTAGACACATGCATAAAAGTATCAAGCATTTCACACAACATATCCGACCCAAAGCAAACTTTTTAAAACCATAAGAGAACACCGAATCTGGATCAAACAAAATAGAAACCATGAGGTCACATACAAGAATATTATCTTTGATCATCGTATTTGAAGACTAAGCATTGGTCCTACCGGAAAAACCATAGAAATGAACCTTTTCACATGTCTGAGCACTACCCCTACCAGCCTGCGCACCACCTAAATCAGGATGTCCCCTACCCTGATTTGCCTGGTAGCCACTCTACCCCTCTTATGACTACCACATCCATTCGGTGGATAACTTCTACTATTACCTCCAGCTCCCCTACTTACTAGAATTAAGATCTAAGAAGTTTGTCGCTGGCCTAGCTAACCCGTGTGCCTGAAATAAGGGCAAAAATTCTAAATGTGATCAACCCCATCACGCACCTAGTATATAAAATCTACAGTAGGTAATCAAGATGATGATGCTGAAGGAACATAACTACTAGAATTTGAGAAAGGGTCGCTAACCCCAGATAGGTCCCCAGTACACACAGGCATTGCCGACTTAAGAGGCAAAGTAGGGTAGCTAAATGATTTATGGCCTCGACAATAAGATCCACTCAAATTACCCACCCTGCGAGTTTTATTCTCCCTCATCTTAGTATAACCCTATTATCCACGACCTCTACCTTTTTCACAAAATCAACCATCCCCTAAAAAGTTTTACCCAAAGGTGTCATCTAGAGTGCAGAAACCTGAATGCGAGCATCTAACCCCTTTAACAAACAAATGGATCCTCTCTTCATAAGTAGTCAATAACAGCATCACATATCTAGACAAAGCATGAAATTTGGCCTCATAGGCCTCAACTTACATGTTTCCCTGCTCAAGCATGGTGAACTCATCCTTCTTTCTGCCTCACAAAGTACGTGGAAAAAACTTCTACAAGAATATCGAATGAAATAAAACCCAAGTCAATGGAGGTAAACTTTAGATCTAAACTCAATGAATGCCCTCCACCAAGGTTTAAAGTCTCCCCATAACTAGAAAGTAATGAATTCCACACTATACTTCTCTACCACACCCATCTTGTGAAGTAGCTCATGACAATCAATAATACATTTATACATATCCACTGACTTAGTGCCGTGAAACATAAGTGACTTTATCTTTAGAAACTTACAAAACAAGTCACGCTCAACTCCGGCCATCACCAGACCAATATTTGGAGTGGAAGGAAACTTGTCTCCGACCCTTAAACTATCCGACACACTATGTCAAGGGTATATATACAATGGATGATGAAATAATAGGTGCACCGGGGTAGAACATGTACCAGCTAACCCATTAAAAAATCCCTAAATCTATTGAATCAACTTTGAGGACATCTGAACTTGTGTTAGACCTCCCTGCATGGGCATACTTGTCACGCTTCGAATCCCATTCGGGACGGACTAGCACCCGAAGTCGTTAAGGACTGAGAGAACCAATCTTCACTCACGTACTCTCATATGCATGTTTACGTATGAATATTATTCTATCCCATGTAACTAATAATTTCCAATAGCGGAAGTCATGGAAAGCATGTATAATATATGAAACTTGGCCGTTAGGGCCATCAAGTCGAAATGGACATTCATCTCTTACATTCGTCTTCCCACACCTCTCTACAAAGCCTCTATAGATACCTGTACATAACTAACCTACAGTCGGAACAAGTCCCCACTTTATACAATATTTACAATGCCAAAACAAAAATCAATGTACACATGAGACTCGAAAAGCCCCGAACCAAATGGAGCTCACCAATGACTGTCAGATAATCTGCAACCTACTGTGGAGGTCTACTAGCACCTGTGCCTGCAGCAAGTAAGGTAAGTCCCCCAAGAGGGGTCAGTACGAAGAATGTACTGAGTATGTAAGGCTATAAGAAACTAGATCACACATAAGAATGTCAATGGGATCAATATTAGAGAAATAGTCAATATTGATAAACCGTCTTTCTGAATATGAGGAACCATGTTCATTACATTTATTACGTTCTTTGCCTTTACCTTCTTTCCTTCATTCATCACTCACTCCTTCGTTCATTACTCATCCTTCCATTCATATAATGCCCGGGCCCTAAGCTGATCAGTGGGAAAATAATACCATCATACAAGTGTTCATTTCACCCCATGGATACACCCATAATGTTGGGATGGTCATCATGAAGGTGTTTCCTTCACCCCATGGATACACCCATAATGTTGGGATTGTCATCATGAAGGAGGTTCCTTCACCCCATGGATATCATCATGAAGGTGTTTATTTCACCCCATGGATACAACTAATTGTACATTACTTCATTCTTTAACTTTTACGAGATTGGTACCTTTACTTGTGAGAGATTGACACGCTCACTCATGAGAGATTAATACATTCACTTATGAGAGTTTGATACTTTTGTTTGTGAGAGATTGATACAATGATAGTCATAACTTTATTAGAACTTGGAACATAACATTATCGGAACTTTGGAGTCATAATATTGTTGGAACTTTGGAATCATGTCCACCTTACATCTATTATTTTCCTTCACTCTTGCAACCAATAAATATACGTTACTTAATTTCTTTCTTTTGAGATATTGGTACTTTTGCTCTTGAGAGATTGGTATATTTGTAGTCATGAGAACATTATTAAAACTTTGGAGCCATTTCCATTTTTATGTAACACATGAACAACAACGACTAATAAATGAGGAATATGTGACTCAACAATAGATAACAACCTGAAATGACATACCTTTGGACTTTTCAGAATGGAATAGGTACAATGTTAATATGATCAATATGTTGCAGAAGGATACAGAAAGCGTAACCTTACATACCTTATCTTCTCAATATGAATACACAGTACTATATGTGAATACAATAATCCAGCTCCTTCCTTACGTGTTACTCTAGAACACAAGTACATAATGAAGCTCATGTTAACAACAAACTACCTTACAAGTGCATACGGCGATAATGAGTTACGTGACTGCTATATAGTATCATTTCTTCCTTTACAATACAATCCACTGCATTTTCATACCAACAACACCATAACATTCTACACATTGACCAAGACATCATAAACCAATAACATTTCACACCAAGTTTACCCTTTACACTTCGTTATTAACAGTACGTTACCTTTTCTCCGTCAAGTCACTTGATTGCTTTCACAATAACACATTAACAACAATCCATATTTTATACCATTAAAAATACCTCCAGTATACTCTTTTATAGTCATTTCAAAGGTACCATAAGTTGATAATTGCATCCATAAAGGTTATAGGGGCTTGGGGGGGTCAAAGGGATGCAAAAACAAGCAATTCGGGGTTCTGGGCTGACCTGTGAAGACACCTGCGCCCACAGGTGGCTGAGGTATGCCCGCAGGTGACCTTTGGCAGTAGCCAGAGGCACCTGCGAAGTCACCTGCGCCCGCAGGTGCTTCGTCTGCGTAGGCGGGTGCCCATTTCGGCCAAAAAGGGTCTCTTTTGGGTCTTTTTATGCAATGAATGGTCCATGATCATAAATAAACTTCTCTTGACATATTTTATATCATATTGGATTCCAACAACCATCCATGGTTTCACAACACACATGAACATCCCCAAAACCACACTTTTCCTTCAATACACCACCAAATCCATGCATATTTTTTACAATAACAATTCCAAACATTATGTACAAGAATAAAACAAGTTAAGGCTATAATAACATCTCATATGTAAATATTGAACCCATAAATTTCACTTCCTTCAAGACCACAAGTCCATTTTCAAGTTTACAAGGTAAAAACCTTTACCGATTAAGTAAACATAAATTATTTCACACATTGTGAACTTCTCACACTTCACCAACATAACCAACATGATATACACCACCTTCCTTGCGCATAATATATTAAACCATAATTATAAAAACTTACCAAGGCTTGAAAATTGATGATCTTGCCCAAGAGTTGATTGGATAGGGTTTGAGAGATAAAAACTAACTTTAGGAAATGTCTAGAAATGGCATTTGTGTTTTGTGGATTTAAAATCTGATTTTCCACATTATATAGTCCCTTAATGGTCCTTATTAACCGTACACTTGGTCCAATAATGAATATGGTGACTTGGTCTCACAAAAATGGGTCAAATACCCCTTTTTGGGCCATGTGTTTTGTGTCTCTTTTTGGGCCTTAATTGAGCCCAATGGCTCAAGATTAATTTGGCCCATTACATTTGATGTATAATTCCTCAAAAATCCCATGTTTAAATAATTCCATGAATGTTACGGTAATCAACTAGGTTCAAAAATGTACGGGGTGTTACATCCTTCCTCCTTAGAAACATTCGTCCTCGAATGTTAATGACAATACTCAATCCAACAAATGTAAGTCTAAATACATTCTTCGGTCTGAAACAACTATGGGTACTTTACTTTTATTCTTTCTTCGGCTTCCCATGCAACCTCGTCTACTTATTGATTATCTAGATTAGCAACCGGTACCTTGTCATAGGTGAGATTCTCCATAACTTGTACATCTTTACTGGAAGCAATCCGAGATAGATCTTCTATACACTCTCAAAGCATCACCAATGAACTACTGAATGAACTGTGGAGAATTCTTGGTGTATCTCTAGTCCATATGCGAATTGACCAAATCTTTGAACAATCTTATAAGGCACGCAACATAGGACTAACTTTCCATGTTTAAATAGTATGATTTTCTTGTCCATCTGTCTGAAGATGAAAAGCCATACTCACATTCACTTGGGTTCCCAATCTCTTCTGGAAAAATAATTTACAATTGTGTTAACTTGGTAAGCCTGTCAACTATGACCCATATGGAATCAAATTTCCAAAGTGTATGAGGCAAACTTGTGATAAAATCCATGTTAATCATGTTCCGTTTCCAACTAGAAAAATCTCTACATAGCCTATAACCTTCAGATTTCAAACACTTTACCTTTACTTGTTGTTACTTCGGTCACTGAATTAGAAATTTCGCAATGTTCTTTTCATGTAATCTTATCAATACGTCTCTTCCAAACCATGGTACATATTGATTGCTCCCGAATAAATAGAATATCGTGAATAATGTGCCTTTGCTATTATTCATTTCCTTAGCTCATATATATATTCGATACATAAAATCTACCTTGGCATTGAAGTACTCCCTCCTTATGTAATCTTAAACATCTTTGTCGAACTTTACTGTACATTCTTTTCCAACTGAAATAACATAGGATTTGCATATTACTTATTCTTCACCGTATCTACAAGCAAAGACTCTGTTGTATTTTATACTATAATGCTTTCATTTTGGACTTTCAAGAAGACAAACCCCCAAGTTGTCTAATTAACGTAGATCTTTAATAATACCTTGCCTTTTCGTAAGTTCACCATCAATGCTTCCCAACACTTTGCGACTTAACACATCGACTACCACATTTACTTTCCCCGGATGGTATAAGATATCACTATTGTCATATTTTTTTTTCAACCACCTTTGCTATCTTTAGTGTGGGTCCTTTTGCTTAAACATACACAACAAACGTTCATGATCAATCTATATATCAATGTGAACCCCATAGATAGTGGCGCTATATTTTTAAAGCAAATATCACGACTGCTAACTCATGATCATGTGTTGGCTAATTCTTTATTCATATGGACACAATTATATTAAAGCATAAGCTATCACATTACCGTGTTACATCAATACACATCCTAAGCCGACTTCTGAAGCATTACAATAAACTGCATACCCTTTTGTGCCTTCGAGAAGTACTAATACAGGCGTAGAAGTCAATTCATCCTTTATTTCCTAGAAACTCCTTTCACAAGCATCATTCCATTGAAACATAGTTACCGTAACTTACATGTTAGCTTTGTTAAGGGTGCTATAATGGAAGCAAAACTCTCCAACAACCTTTCTATAATAGCCGGCTAACCCAAAAACAAAACTATGAATCTCTATAGGCGTCGTAGGTGTTAGCCAACTCTTCACGGCTTCTATCTTTCATTTATCAAACCCTATTCTTTTATCTGATACCATGTAACCCAAGAATACTATGGATATTAACTAAAATCACACTCAGAGAACTTTGCATATCATTTACGAAGAATCTATAACATTTGTCGTACATAGTTAGCATGGTTCCCTGGTGATCTTGAATAAATCAAAATAGCATCTGTAAACTTTGGCACGAACTTGTCTAAGAGTGGCTTGGACATCCTATTCATCAAATCATAAAACTACTGGTGCATTTGTTAGCCCAAATGACATAAGCTTAAAATTTCATAATAACCATACCATGTTCGGAAAACTGTCTTGGGTATATCCTTTCCTCTAACCCTTACTTGATGATAGCCCAATCTTAAATTAATCTTTTAAGGAAGATTTGGCACCCTGTAATTGGTCAACCAATTTACCAATTCTGGGGAGGGGATATTTATCCTTAACTTTATTTCGTTGCCGATAATTAACACACATTCTCAACTTGCCATCTTTTGTCTTTACAATTAACATTAGTGCACCCTATGGGGACATTTAATTCCCATAACTCTGCTGGAGCCATTCTATACGGAGAAATAGAGATAGGCTGAGTAAACCTGGAAGATCTTCAGGAAATACATCAAGGAATTCATTTACCATTGGAACCGACTGAGAAGTTAGTGGTTCCACATAAGTATCTTTCACTCTTATTGAGTGACATATGTACCCCTTGTCTATCATTTTCTCTACCTTAATATAGTAAATGAATTTTTTTTCCTCTCAGTGCTCCCACATTACCTTTTCATGTGGAAAATGAAACGTAACCTTTTAGCTCGGCAATCTACTGTAAACAAACCAGAAGCCAACCAATCCATACATCAAAATCTACCATCTCCTACTCAATAAGATCAACACGTGTATCATAACCACAAACAATTCCTATATAGGTACGATATACTCTTTTAATTACAATAGATTTATCAACTGGTGTAGAGACTTCAAATTGCTTAACTAGTAATTTTGGTGTCCTTTCAAAAAAAAAAATTCCAATCAATGGAGTAACTTATGATAGGGTAAAACCCGAATCAATCAATGCATATACCTTATGTAAAACTATGAATATTGTATTGTACCCGTGTCTACATCAGGAGAAGCCTCCAAATTCTGTCGATCCGCTAAGGCAGGGGTACGGTTCTGAATTCTACTAAAACTAGCTGCTCCGCTAACACCTCTGTCACGGCCAGCAGGCTGTACACCTGACAATGATAATGCGACAGTTGACCCCGTAGGTCGTGTCATACTACCCGTGTTCCTCTATGGACACCCTTTCCTTATGTGCCCTGACATATCACACCGGTAACAACATTTGTTCCAAACCAGCATGCACCTGAATGAATCTTCCCGCAGTGCTATTACAGCTGACGAGAAGACCTCGAGTGGTTCATACTTCCTTGTGTTTGATACCTCACTGTCCGTGAATCCTGAAGCTCACTTCTTTGCCCAAACTGGTTGCCTCTAAACCCTCGAAATCGAGGTAGAGCATTTACTATAGAATTAGGAAATAATGGTCTAGGCCATTAGTTAAACACTCGAGACCTGAATTCCCCTTGGGACGCCATAAACTATCCCATAGGTCTATCCCTCTTTAACGACTTTTTTTTTCTGCAGATTCTTGTGCCATTCTCTTTTGCATCTGATTCCCCCTCTTTTGTGCAAAGGCTGGACCAACTTGCCCTTGATTTTTTGCAACGACTATCTGAGGCAACAAGTACACCACATTTCTTATATCCTTCTCAGTAGCATTAACAAGTGGTTCTGGAAATACTTTTCTCTTTTGTGGCCCCCCTAGAGATGAGAGGGGAGAAGATGCCCTCGATGCAAACTCAGTGTCATCCCCACCTTGACTAATTTGATCAGGTGACGATTTACTCGTTCCTTCACCGGCAAGCATATCTACCTTATTACCTTTGCCCCTATCTTTTCTTGTATTCGACATTTTTCTAACTCAAAAGAAACCAATTTCAATGGTCAGATGTAATTTCACCTACAACTTTGGCTCAAATGCACGATCTAGAAATAAAGGAAAGAAACAACTTCTAAATGTCCCGTAGCCTCCTACTTATAAATGTGGCGCGCAACACATCCATAAGCTATACTCTACTCAGACACGGCTTTGTAGACACCCTTAGAACGACCTGCTCTGATACCACTTTTGTCACGCCCCGAATCCCATTCGGGACAGACTGCCACCCGAAGCCGTTAAGGACCGAGAGAACCAATCTTCACTCATGTACTCTCATATTCATGTTTATGTATCAATATCATTCTATCCAATCTAACTAATAATTTTCAATAGCGAAAGTCATGGAAAGCATGTACAATATATGAAACTTGGACGTTAGGGCCATCAAGTCAAAATGGACATTCATCTCTTACATTCATCTTCCCACACCTGTCTATAAAGCCTCTATAGATACATGTACATAACCAAACTACAGTTGGGACAAGTCCCCGCTTTATACAATATTTACAATGCCAAAACCAAAATTAATGTACACATGAGACTCAAAAAGCCCCGAACCAAATGGAGCTCACCAATGACTGTCAGATAATCCACAACCTACTGTGGAGGTCTACTAGCACCTGTGCCTGCAGCAAGTAAGGTAAGTCCCCTAAGAGGGGTCAGTACGAAGAATGTACTGAGTATGTAAGGCTATAAGAAACTACATCACACATAAGAATGTCAATGGGATCAATATTAGAGAAATAGTCAATATGGATAAACAGTCTTTTTATGAGGAACCATGTTCATTACATTTATTACGTTCTTTGCCTTTACATTCTTTCCTTCATTCATCACTCACTCCTTCGTTCATTACTTATCCTTCCATTCATATAATGCCTGGGCACCAAGTTGATCAGTGGGAAAATAATACCGTCATTCAGGTGTTCATTTCACCCCATGGATACACCCATAATGTTGGGATGGTCATCATGAAGGTGTTTCCTTCATCCCACGGATACACCCATAATGTTGGGATGCTCATCATAAAGGTGGTTCCTTCACCCCATGGATATCATCATGAAGGTGTTTATTTCACCCCATGGATACAACTAATTATACATTACTTCATTCTTTAACTTTTGAGAGATTGGTACCTTTACTTGTGAGAGATTGACACGCTCACTCATGAGAGATTAATACATTCACTTAAGAGAGACTGATACTTTTGTTTGTGAGAGATTGATACAATGATAGTCATAACATTATTAGAACTTGGAACATAACATTATCGGAACTTTGGAGTCATACTATTGTTGGAACTTTGGAATCATGTCCACCATACATCTATTTCCTTCACACTTGCAACCAACAAATATACGTTACTTAATTTCTTTCTTTTGAGATATTGGTACTTTTGCTCTTGAGAGATTGGTATATTTGTAGTCATGAGAACATTATTAAAACTTTGGAGCCATTTCCATTTTTATGTAACACATGAACAACAACGACTAATAAATGAGGAATATGTGACTCAACAATAGATAACAACCTGAAATGATCTACCTTTGGACATTTCGGAATGGAATAGGTACAATGTCAATATGATTAATATGTTGCAGAAGGATACAGAAAGAGTAACCTTACATACCTTATCTTCTCAATATCAATACACAGTACTATATGTGAATACAATAATCCAGCTCCTTCCTTACGTGTTACTCTACAACACAAGTACGTAACGAAGCTCATGTTAACAACTAACTACCTTACAAGTGCATACGACGATAATGAGTTACGTGGCTGCTATATAGCATCATTTCTTCCTTTACAATACAATCCATTGAATTATCATACTAACAACACCATAACATTCCACACATTGATCAAGACATCATAAACCAATAACATTTCACACCAAGTTTACCCTTTACACTTCCTCATTAACAGTACGTTACCTTTTCTCCGTCAAGTCGCTTGATAGCTTTCACAATAACACATTAACAACAATCCATATTTTATACCATTCCAAATACCTCCAGTATACTCCTTTATAGTCATTTCAAAGGTACCATAAGTTGATAATTGCATCCATAGAGGGTATAGGGGCTTTGGGCGGTCAAAGGGATGCAAAAACAAGCAATTCGGGGTTCTGGTCTGACCTGTGAAGCCACCTGCGCCATAAGGTGGCTGAGGTACGCCTGCAGGTGACCTTTGGTAGGATACAGAGGCACCTGCGAAGTCACCTGCGCCCGCAGGTGCTTCGTCTGCGTGGCCGGGTTCCCGTTTCGGCCAAAAAGGGTCTCTTTTGGGTCTTTTTATGCAATGAATGGTCCATGATCATAACTAAACTTCTCTTGACATATTTTATATCATCTTGGATGCCAACAATCTGCCATGGTTTCACAACACACATGAACATCACCAAAACCACACTTTTCCTTCAATACACCACCAAATCCATGCACAATTTTTGTAATAACAATTCCAAACATTATGTACAAGAATAAAACAATTTAAGGCTATAATCACATCTTACATGTTAATATTGAACCCATCAAGTTCACTTCCTTCAAGACGACAAGTCCATTTTCAAGTTTACAAGGCAAAAACCTTCACCGATTAAGTAAACATAAATTGTTTCACACATAGTGAACTTCTCACACTTCACCAACATAACCAACATGGTATACACCACCTTCCATGCATATAATATATTAAACCATAAATATAAACACTTACCAAGTCTTGAAAAATGATGATCTTGCCCAAGAGTTGATTGCATAGGGTTTGAGAGATAAGAACTAACTTTAGGAAATGTCTAGAAATGGCATGTGTGTTTTGTGGATTTAAAATATGATTTTCCACCTTATATAGTCCCTTAATGGTCCTTAACCACACACTTGGTCCAATAATGAATATGGTGACTTGGTCTCACAAGAATGGGTCAAATACCCCTTTTTGGGCCGTGTCTTTTGTGTCTCTTTTTGGGCCTTAATTGAGCCCAATGGCTCAAGATTAATTTGGACCATTACATTTGATGTATAATTCCTCAAAACTCCCATGTTTAAATAATTACATGAATTTTACGGTAATCAACTAGGTTCGAAAATGTACGGGGTGTTACAATACTATCTCCCTAATTTGGTAACTCCCCATCCTCATATATCAACTTATCATTTTGAACTACATCTGGAGCATCCTCTTATAGAGGAGGAAATTATAATCTCTATCTAGCCGAGCCTCCAAGAGCCTGGGATCCACCCCTGGCTGGTGCCACCCTTTATATCTCCGCCTTTCTTTACCTCTTGTTCTGACTCTTCCTCAACCCGTGTCCCAGTAGTTGGATCGAGTGCTGATATGGCTCTATCTACATGTGCGTTCACCATCTACGGGGCAAGAGGGAAAGGAGATCAAATACCAATTTGGATAACTAAAGATCAATTAGAATATGGTACTTGCATGAATGAAACAAGAAGTGTGAATTTCCTAAAGACCTACAACCTCTCAAAGAAAAGTATAGACATCTCTATATTGTACTACAAGTCTCTACTAGGCTTGTTCTTATACGATGAGATCGACAAACCTAGGGCTTTTATACCATCTTTGTCATGACCCATATGGTCTGGAATGGCACCCACACTAACCCTTCAGTGGGAGAACCACTTATCGCAATAACTAACCTAATCATTTAGTCATTTTCAAAGAGTCATAATAGCGCCAACTTAATGATGATGTAATCTAATAACTAAAAAATGTATAAATGTAGAATTTCAATAACTATGTATTACAATATATTCCTAAGCTTTGAAAGACACTCTACAAGAACATCTAAATCATAAAAATAAAGCCAAAATAAACATATCAAAACAACTATAGAAAGGAATGTCATTTTTTAAATAAGTGGACATGATCAATGAGAAGATTTAATGGTTGCATAAAGATAGGTGCTCACCCTTGGATCGATAAGCTACTGGTCACGAACTAATTTTGAGGTCTCATCTCAGTTGCTGGAATACTGTCTACACTTCACGAAAAAATGTGTAAGGTAGTATCAGTACAAATACTATGTACTGGTAGGCATCATTGGCCGAATTAAATTATACATAAACATAACTCGAATATAAGCAACAAGAAATGAAGGCATACAAGCGATTACACAACAATTTACCACCATTTAAACCAACCTCCCAATGGAATCTAAATAATACTATGATACTATTAATAGTCTATATTTATTGTGATGTTATCATCTCATGCTAGGTTAAATAATAAATAGAGCAGAGTTTAAGACTTTCTAATTATCTCAAGTGTAACACACCAAGCTATGTTCTTCTAATCATTTCACATGTAGTCATAAGCTACTTTTAGTTAACACAACACTTATACCAACCAACCATAAAATCAATGAATGAATGTTATTAAACAATGCATCATGACCATAAACCCAACCATGGATGTCTACACACATATCAAAGGGTGTTATATGCTCAATAGTCAAGACCTGCATGGGACTAGCTCAATCTTTATACCGTACCAGTATTGTCCCGACTTTCTGAATATTAAGATGTAAGCAATACGTACTGGCGTGGTACCCAACCCTCTAAATATCACAATGTATGAATATCTTAACAAATATCAACACTAATATGATGAAGTTCACCAAATATAGCACAAAACAATTTATCTAAACACTTTGTCAAAGGCAAGTTTCATCACTACTATGAATGAAATCAATTACAAAACTAATTTACCAAACACAAGTATGCCCAAAGGCCAATTAATCAAGATTAAAAAAAGAAATTAAATTAAGTCTATAACTACATTGAAATGATAACCTACCTCAAATGCAAGTCCAAAATGCTAAAACTTGCCACATCTTTCCCTTTTCTTGCTTTTTTTGCTGTTCTTGGTCTAGAAATAGTAAATAGGGATAAATTAATAATCTATTCACAAATTATAAGCATTAGGAACTAAAATCCATAAGTTTCAACCTAGTTCATTTTCTAAACCCTTAATTCATGGTTTTTACCTATAAATCTACCCAATTTCCCCATAACTTATGTTAAAGTTGAACAAATCTATGTTAGGAAGTCATGTCTTTCAACCTATAACAATATACAACTGATTTTAAGCTTACCCAAGGGCAATTCTCTCCAGTTTATTATTTTTAGGCCTTAACCCATAAATTCATCCTAGCACCATGATTATAATGATTTTAAAGATTAATAGAGTTAATATACGCAAGATTAGTTGAATAATCTTACTTCAAAGATCGAAACCACCCATACTTGGATAAAATTGCCTCACATAGACCTAGGATATGTTTTGGAAAAAAATAATATCAAAACTCAAAACCCAGGAAGTTGTTCTACCCGACGTACGTTGTAGCGGTACCCCATCCGCTATAGCGGCCAAGGGGCACTCTATAGCGGTCCTCTGCTAAAGTTATCGACCACTAAAGCCATCCCCCACACCGCTATAGCGGAGGCTAAATAGTAGCTTATGGGTATTTTATATTTTCCCTTTTTTTACAATGCAGGCTTTGTTTTTCAACAACACATATTTATCATATCGCAACAAATGCTTTAATCAGAGTTCTATATACCTGAATTTTGTTCCATATGTTTCTATGGATCACTAAACTCCTTATGTATCACACAAAACTTATAAATTCAACAGACAAATCACTACAAGACATGAATGGTCTCTACAACACATGACACTCATATTTCATCTAAATTCACCCTAGTCTGAGATTTTCACAACTCTCATCCTAAGGCAAACTCCACCAAAATGCTTACACAATAGGCAATGTTATAACGATGGAATAGGTCATTATATCAGATACCAATTAAATAATCATTCCTTCACAAATGACAACTATAAAACAAGAGATGGAATAAGAAAAAATTACCTAATCAATGAATAATAGGGGATAAATATTCTGCCTATCCGCTTTAATCTCCCAAGAGGCCTCCTCAACAGAACAATTCCTCTAATATACTTTTATAGATGGAATCACTTTGGTTCTTAACTTATGGAGAACCCTATCAAGAATAGCAATAGGTTCCTCTTCATAACATAGGTCCTCATCTTCCAACACTGAATCACAATGGATGATATAATCACCTTCTCTACCAAAATACTTTTTAAGGATCAAAACATGAAATATGGGATTGACTTCTGACAAACTATGAGGTAGAACTATTCTATATGCAACATGCCCAACATCCTCCAAAATCTTGTATAGTCCGGTCCAATTTACCTTTGGCTAAGCTTACCCTTCTACACAAATTTCATCACACCTTTTATGGGTGAAATTATAAGCAACAAATGCTCACCCTTCTTAAAATGCACATCACCCACCTTTCTATCTGCATACTCATTCTTCCTACTTTGAGCTTCCACCAACTTCTCTTATATTAACCCCAGCTTCACCATTTACTTCTTCATCAAATCAACACCCCAAGGCCTCACTTCAACGACATTAAATAACCTATTGGGTGATCTACACCTTCTCACATACAAAGCATCAAAATTTGCCATATATATACTCGAATGATAATTACTGTTATAAGAAAACTCACACAAGGGTAAGAACTGATCCTAATGAACACGAAAATCCATGAAACTCGCCCAGAGTATGTATTTCAATAATTGGATTATCCGCTCAGACTGCCTATTAGTCTAAGAATGAAAAGTTGTACTCAAATCTAATCTTATCCCCAACTCATCTTGGAACTTCTCCCAAAATTTAGATGTAAAATGTATACCTCTATTTTATATAATGGAGATGGATACCCCATGTAGCTGACCAATCTGCTTAACACAGATATTTTACAGCTGTGTTGCATTATAAGTCACCATCACTGAATAAAGTGTGCTGATTTAGTCAATCGGTCCACAATCACCCAAATAGAATCATCCTTCCTCAAGGTCTTGGGAAGACTAACAACAAAATCCATGTTTATTCTCTCCTACTTCCATTTAGGAGTGGGAATCCTCTAAAGAGTACCACCAGGTCTTTGATGCTCATATTTCACCTATTGGTAGTTCTAGCACTTAGCCACAAAATATACTATACCCCACTTCATATGACGCCACCAATAGTTTAGTATCAAGTAACGATACATCTTGGTTGAACTGGTATGTAAGGATTACCAAACATATGAGCTTCCATAAGAATGGTAAAAATTGAATTACCCACACGAGGAACACAAACTCGGCCTCTGATCCTCAACAAACTCTCATCATGAAGAATGGACTCCTTGGCCTCACCTTGCCACACCTTATCATGGATTTTAGCTTATTTTTCAACCTCAAACTATCTACCTTTGACTTGGCCAAGCAAAGTAAACCTGGCCAGAATATTAGCTAGTAGTCCTCCCCTCTCGATCACCTAAAATCTCATAAAAGTGTTAGCTATGGTATGAACCTTCCTAGCTAACGGACGACTAGAAATATCCAAATATGCCAAGCTACCAATTCTCTCTTTCTTTTAACTTAATGCACCCACAACAATATTGGCCTTCCAAATGATAGAGTATAAAAATGTCATAATCCTTGGCTAGCTCCATCCACCTTCATTTTCTCAATTTCAAGTCCCTCTAAGTGAACACATATTGTAAGCTACGATGATCTGTTAATAACTCACACTTTAACCCTATAAAGATAATAGCGCCATATTTTGAGAGCAAACACCACTGCTGCTAACTCTAAATCATGGGTAGGATAATTATTCTCATGAACCTTCAGTTACCTTGAATCATAGGCAATCACATTCTTGTCCTGTATCAACACAACACCCAAACAAGAACCTAAAGCATCATAGTACACAATAAAAGATTTACCTTCTATAGGCAGGGCAAGAATAGGAGCCAAAATCAGCAAAATCTTGATCTTTGGAATGCTCTCTTCACACTCATTAGTCCATACAAAAGGTAATTCCTTCTACATCGATCAAGTCAAGTGTGAAGTAATAGAAGCAAAACCTCTGATGAACCTATGATAGTAACTAGGCAACCCTACAAAGCTTTAAATTTTAGTCACAGTAGCAAGGTAGGTCCAATTCTTAATATCCTCATTCTTTTGCGGGTCTGCCATAACCCATTCTTTAGAAAGCACGAGCCCCAAGAATGACACTAAAGACAACCAAAATTCACACTTAGAATACTTAACAAAAAACTTCTTCTAATTTAGCAACCCCAAAACAATTCGCAAGTGAGCCTCATACTCCTCCCCACTCTTGGAGTATACCAAAATATAATCAATACAAACAATAATATAAGAGTCCAAAGACGGCTTAAAAACTGCATTCATCAACCCTATAAACACAGTCAGGACATTAGTCGAACCAATGGACATTAACAAAAACTCATAATGACCGTAACATGTTTGGAAAGAGGTTTTTGGTATGTCTTCAGCCCAAATCTTAAACTGGTGATAATCGAACCTCAAGTAAATTTTGGAGATAACAGAAGCACCGTGTAACTTATCAAACAAGTCAACTATCATGGGCAATGGGTAGTTATGCACATGCATAGACTACAATTCTTTTTCTTTAAGAACAATACTAGAGCACCTCATGGAGAAGCACTAGGATGGATGAATCCCTTAACCAACAATTCATACAACTAGGCCTTTATCACCCTAAGCTTAGTTAGTTCTATCTTATAAAGAGGAATGGAAATGGGACGAGTGCCTAGCTCTAAGTCTATGCAAAAATAGATGTTACGATCAAGTGGCATCCATGGTAGGTCATCAGGAAATACTTCTAAAAATTCACATACCATTAAAACTGAAGACAGAGGAGGGACCTCAGCACTAGTAACCCTATAATAAGCTAGAAAATCTTGACAACCCTTTCCAAGTAACTTCTTGGCGTAAAATCAAAGAAATAAGTATAAAAAAATCAAGCTTATAATCACCCTCCCACTCCATTCTATCCATCCCAGGCATAGCTATAGTGACTGTCTTGGCAAGATAGTTAAGAATCCCATGGTATGGGATATCCAACTCATCCCTATGATGTCAAAATCCTCTATGTCTAGAATCACCAAATTAGCACAAGTCTAATATCCCCTAAACATAAGAAAAGAAGCCTGATAAACCTGATCAACTACCTATGTAACCCCAACTGGCATAGACATACACTTAAGGGTATCAAGCATTTTCTTCAGCAAATCTAGACCCAAATCAAACTTTATTGAAACATAAGAGAAAGTGGAACTCGGATCAAACAAAATAGAAGCCATGCAGTCACAGACAAGAATAGTATATGTGATTATTCCATTTGAAGAATTGGCGTTGGGCCTACTGGGAAAAGCATAGAAGTGATCATTTTCACCTATCTGAGCACTAACCCTACTAGCTGGCGCACCCCTCGATCAGTATGTCCCTTACCTCGATTGGCCTGGCAGCCACCTCTACCCATCTGATGACCACAATGCCCTCTAGATAGACAAACTCTATTGTTACCTCTACCTCTCCTCCATGCTAGAATCAAGGCCTAGGAAGTCTATCACTGGACTAGCTGACTCTTGTGCCTGATATTAGGGAAAAACCTCTTAATGTGACCAACCCCACCGCACACATAGCATATAAGTTCTAGAGTTGGTCATTGAGCTAATGACACTAAAGGAACATAACTACCAGGATTTGAGAAAGGGTAGCTAACCCCAAATAGGTAGCCAATAGACATAGGCATCACCGACTAAATAGGAAAAAGAAGGTAGCCATGTGATCTATGGCTACAAGAATAAGATCTACTGAAATTACCTGCCTTATAACCTTCATCTTCCTCATCTTAGCATAACCCTTTCACCTCACCGCTCTACTTTCTTCATGAAACCAACCATATTATGAGAGGTCTTACCTGAATATGTCATCTGGAGTATAGAAACCTGAAGGCTATTATTTAACCCATTCACAAACAATGTAATCTTTCTTCCTTAGTAGTCAACAACAACATCACATATCTATACAAAGCATGAAATTTAACCTCATAGACTTCAACTGACATGTTTCCTAGCTCAAGACTAGTCAACTCATCCTTCTTTCTATCTCTCAAAGTACGTGAAACATACCTTTCCAAGAATACCGAATAAAACTTGGCCAATGTAAATTGAGGTAAACTATAGATCAACACTTAAAGAATGCCCTTCACAAAAGTTTAGCATCCCCATGCAACTAGAAAGTAAAGAATTCCACACCATACTTCTCTACCACACACATAAAATGAAGCAACTCAAGACAATTAATGATAAATTCGTACATAGCCTTTGAATCAGTACCATGAAACACAAGAGGTTTCATTTTCAAAAACATAAAAAAAAGTCATGCTCATCTCCGGTTATCATAGGACCCAATACATGGTATAGAAGGGCACCTGTCTCTGACTCCTCATATATCCGAGGCGTTATGGCAAGGGCATGTTGTAACCCTAGATGCTGAAATACCAAGATTGTTAGGGTAGCACATGTACCAGCTAACTCACTCAAAAAATTCTAATTGTGATGAATCAACTCTGAAGATATATATACTTGTGCTAGACCTCCCTACACGGGCACAACATCTCCCTGATTTGGCACCTCCCCACCCTATAATATCTCTTCCTCATTCTGAACTACATCTGGAGTATCCTTCCGTGGGAGAGAAGATGGTGATCTCTGCCTAGTCTAGCCTCTAATAACTTAGGCTCTAAACCTGGCGGGTGCCATACCTCTACCTCTTCCCCATTCTCTACCTCTTATTCTAACTCTTCCTCAAACCACATCCCATGTGGCCAGCTCGAGTTCTACTGCTACTTTGTTTGCATGTATGTTCTCCATTTGTGGGACAAAAGTCTAATGAAGACAGTCTTCACTCAATGAAAGGAAGGGTTCTTGTAATATTAGTACAAATATTATGTACCAGTTAGTATCATCAGCCGAATAAAAGGATACATAAACATCAATATAATAAAAGACTAGAAATGAAGGCATTAAAGCAATTACACCACAATTTACTACCATCAGAACCAACTTCTCAATGTAATCTAAAAAATACTATAATACCATAATAGTCTATCTCCATTTTCATGCTATTATCTCAAGCTAAATTAAATGATAAATAGGGGAGAACCTAAGACCCTCTAATTATCTCAAGTTTAACACACCAAGCTATAATCATCTTTTCATTTCACAAGTAGTCTTAGCGTACTTCTTGCTAACACAACACTGATACCAACCAACTATAAAATTAATGAAACAATGATATGAAATAATACACCATGACCATCAACCCAACCATAAAAGTGTACACATATACCAAAGGGTCTTATAGGCCCAATAGTCAAGACCTGCATAGGGCAAGCTCAGTACAAGTACTATACTGGTGTGGTACCCGACTTTGTGAATATCAAGTTGTAAGCAATACATACCAAAGTGGTACCCAACCCTCAGAATATCAAAAAGTATGAACATCTCAACCAATATCAACAATAATATAATGAAGTGCACCAAAAATACCATAACACAATATGCCTAGAAACTTTGTCAAATTCAAGGTTCATCACTTATATGAATGAAATCAATTACCAAACTAATTCAACAAACACATGTATGCCCAAAGGCAAATTAACAAACACACAACTCATGAATAAGCATAGAAATCAAATTAAGTCTATAACTACATTCAAGCCATAACCTACCTCAAATGAATGTCCAGAATGCTCTAGTCTACCACAACTTTCCCTTTTCTTGCTTTTTATAACTATTCTTGGTCTAAAAAAGTAAATTCGGATAAATAAATAATCTATTATCAATTATTAGCATTAGAAACTATAATCTATAGGTTTAAATGTAGTACGTTCCCTAAACCCCCCAATTCAGCGTTTTTCACCTATAAATCCACCTAATTTCCCAATAACTTATGTTAAAGTGGAATGAATCTTTGTTAGGAAGTTATATCTAGAAACCTAGAACCATTTACAACTGATTTTAAGCTTACCCGAGGGCCATTCTCTTCAGCTTATAATTTTTAGGGCTTAACCCATAAATTCTACCTAACACCATGATTCCAATGATTTTAAAGATTAATGGAGTTATTCTACAAAGAAATGGTTGACTAATCTTAATTCAAAGATGGAAACCACCCATACTTGGAGAAAATGGACTCACACAGCCTTAGAATGAGTTATAACATCAAATCTCAATAGGCAATGCAATGATGATAGAATGGGTTGTTGTATCAAATACTAAGTAAATTATCGTTTGTTCCCAAATGACAACTAGAAAATAGAAGAGGGAATAAGAGAAATTTACCTGAATCAATGAATAATTGGGTATAACATTTGTACATGTCTGCTTCAGTCTCCTAATTGTCCTCCCCAATAGGACAATACAACTACTGGACCTTTACGGATGGAATCACTTAGGTTCTCAACTTCTGGACAACCCTATCAAAAACAACAATGTGTTCCTTTTCATTAGAGAAGTCCTCATCTAGCAACATATTATCCCAATGGATGATATGCTCACTATCTCCAAAATACCTTTTAAGCATCAAAACATAAAATCCAGGAAGGACTACCGACAAACTATGATGTAGTGCCAATTTATACGCCACAGACTCACATCCTCAAAAATCTCAAATATTCCAATGTAACTTAGGCTAAGCTTACCCTTCTTCACAAAACTACATCACACCCTTTATGGGTGAAACCATGAGCAACACATGTTCACCTTTCTTGAAATGCACATCACTCATCTTTTTATCCGCATACTCCTTCTTACTACTTTGAGGTGCCACCAACTTCTCTTATATGAACCTTATTTTCTCTATTAACTTCATCAAAAAATTAATACCACAATACCTTACTTTAAAGGCATCAAACCACCTATTGGGGGATCTACACCTTCTCCTATAAAAAGCTTCAAAAGGAGCCATGTCTATACTTGAGTGGTAGCTATTATTATAAGCAAACTCACACAAGAGCAAGAACTAGTCCCAATGACCACCAAAATCAATGACATACATCCAGAACATGTTTTCCAACACTTGGATCATCGGCTCAGACTGCTCACTAGTCTATAGATTAAAGGTTGTACTCAAATCCAATATAGCCCCCAACTCTTCTTAGAACTTCTCCTAAAAGTTAGAGGTATAATGCGTACCACTATCTGATATAATAGAGATGGACACCTAATGTAGTTGAACAAACTCCTTAACAATGATCTTGGCCATTTTTGCTGCATTATAAGTCACTTACACTAGAATAAAGTTTGCAAAGTTATTCAATCTATCCATAATCATCCAATTAGAATCATCCACCCAAGTAGAATCATCCTTATTCAAGGTCTTGGAAAGACCAACAACAAAAACTATGGCTATTCGCTCTCACATCCATTCAGGAATGGGCATCCTCTAAAAAGTACCACTAGGTCTTTGATGTTCATACTTCACTTTTTGGCAGTTCTAACACTTAGTCACAAAATCTACTATATCCCGCTTCATATGATGCCACCAACAGTGTTGTCTATAATCATGGTACATCATGTATGCACAAGGATGTATAGAGTATCTCAAACTATGAACCTCCACAAGAATAGTGGAAATCAAATCACCCAAATAGGTACACAAACAAGACCTCTAATCCTCAACACACCTTTATCATCAAGAATGGACTCCTTGGCCTCATCTTGCAACACCTTGTCGTAGATTTTAGCTAATTTCTCTTACTCAAACTATCCAACTTTGATTTGGTTGAGAATTGTTGACCTCCTTAACATCAACTAGCAGTCCTCCCATCTTGGACACCTGCAATGTCATAAAATTTAACTAAGGTCTAAACCTTTCTAGCCAACAAATGTATAGAAACATCAAAACATGCCGAGCTACCCATACTCTCTATCTTTCAACTAAATTCATATGTTACCACATTGGCCTTTCTCAGATAATAGAGGATCAAAATGTCATAATTATTAAGTAGTTTTATCCACCTTTTCTATCTCAAATTGAAGTCCCTCTAAGTGAATGCATATTATAAGCTATGATGATCAGCAAACACCACCACTGCCAACTCTAAATCATGGGTGGGATAATTTTTCTCATGAAACTATAGTTGCCTTGAAGCATAGGCAATCATATTCTTGTCCTGCATCAACAAAACACACAAACTAAAACGTGAAACATCAAAATACATAATAAATTATTTACCATCAATAGGCAGGGTAAGAATAGGAGCTGAAATCAGAAAAGTCTTAAGTTTTTGAAATCTCTCTTCACACTCATCAGTCCATACAAAAGTTACTTCCTTCTAAGTCAATCAAATTGAGTATGAAGCAATAGAAGCAAACTTTTTGATGAACCTGCAATAGTAACTAGCCAACCCAACAAAGCTTTAAATTTTGGTCATAGTAGTAGGCATGGTCCAATTCTTAATAGCCTCAATCTTTTATAGGTCTACCATAACCCCTTTCTTAGAAACAACATTCCCTAAGAAGGACATAGAAAACAACAAAAATTCACACTTAGAATTCTTAGCGGACAACTTCTTCTCCTTTAGTAACCCTAAAACAATACATAAGTGAGCCTTATGCTTCTCCATACTCTTGCAGTATATTAATATATCATTAAAAAAACAATGACTAAAGAGTTCAAATACACCTAAAATACCCTATTCATCAATCCCATAACAGCAGCGGGGGCATTAGTCAAACCAAAAGACATTACTAGAAACTCATAATGACCATCACAAGTTTGGAAAGGAGTTTTTGGTATGTTCTTTGCCCCAATATTAAGCTGTTGATAACCGAACCTCAAGTCAATTTTGAAGATAATACAAGCAACATGTAACTGATCAAATAATTAATCCATCCTGGGCAATGGGTTCTTGCTATAAATTATATCCATGTTCAACTACTGGTAATCTATGCACATACATATACTAACATTCTTTTTCATAATAAACAAGACCAGATCGCCCTATAGAGAAGAACTAGGATGGATGAAGCCCTTACCGAATAATTTTTACAAATGGGCCTTTAGGTCCCTTAGATTAGTCGATGCCATCTTATAAGGAGGAATGGAAAAGGGACAAGTTCCCAACTCTAAGTTTATGCAAAAATCAACATCAAGATTAGGTGGCATCTCAGGTAAGTCATTAGGAAACACTTCTATGAATTCACATACCACCCAAACTGATGCAATATGAGGGACCTCATCACTAGTATCCCAAATGTGAGCTAGAAAGTCAAACACCCCTTCCCAATTAACTTCTTGGCATGAATCTATGATATAAGTTTCAATGGAGTAGGCTTATAATCACCCACCCACTCAAATTTATCCATCGTGGGCTTAGCTATATTATTTTTCATGGCTTGATAACCAAGAATTGCATGGTATGGATATAACCAACTCATCTATAAGATAATGTCAAAATCCACCATGTCTAGAAACACTAAATCAGCCTAAGTATAATATCCCATAAACATAAAAAATCAAGCCTGATAGACCTAATCACCTGCCACAAAACCCCAACTAGTGTAGTCACATACATAGGGGTATCAAACATTTCACAGATCAAATCCAGACCCAATGAAAACTTGACAGAAACATAAGAATACAGGAAACTCAGATAAAACAATAGAAGACATACAGTCAAAGACAAGAATAATACATGTGATCACTATATTTAAAAACTCATCCTTGGACCTATTGGGAAAACCATAGAAGTTAGACTTTTCACCCATTTGAGCACCACCCTTACTAGCCTATGCACCACATTTGATCTGCATATACCCCATCCCCAGTTACCCAGGTAGCCACATCTACCCATTCACTGACCATTACACCTACCCTGTAGATGACCTCTAGCATTACCTTTTCTTTCCTTACCTACTAGAATCAATGCCTGAGAAGTATGTCACTAGCCTAGCTGACTTGTGCACCTAATATTAGGGAAAAACCTCTTAATGTGACCAACTCCACTACACTCATAGCATATATGGATTTGATAAGGTCACTAAGATGATGGAACTGAAGAAAAATTCCAACCAGAATATGCAAAAGCCTGGCTGACCCTAGACGGGCCCTCACAGTAGACACAAGTATCACTGAATAGATAGGATGTAGCGAACTATGGTCATGAGAATAAGAGCCACTAAAATTACTCACCTAGAGGGCCTTCTACATCAAATCTTAGCACAACCATATTATCTCACAATCTCTTCTTTCTTTATGAAATCAACTATCTCCAAGAAGGTCTTAACCAAAGATGTCATCTGGAGTGCAGAAACCTGAAGGTCAATATTCAACTCCTTCAAAAATAAATAGATCCTCTCTTCCTCAGTAGTAAACATATGCATCACATATCTAGACAAAGCATGAAATTTGGCCTTATAGGCCATAACCGACATATTTCACTGCTCAAGCCTGTGGAACTGATCCTTCTTTTTATTTCTTAAAGTGCATGGCACATACTTCTCTAAAAATACTGAATGAATCTTGGTCCAAATCAATGGAGGCAAAAATATAGATCTAGACTAAATGTATACCCTCCACTATAGATTAGAATACCCCTGCAACTAGAAAGTAATGAATTCCACACCATACTTCTCTACCACACCCATCTTGTGAAGCCACTCATGATAATCAATGATAAATTCATGTGTATCCTCTGAAATAGTGCCATGAAATATAGGAAGTTTCATTTTAAAAACTTATAAAATAAGTCATACGCATCTCCGGTCATCATCGAACCTAATACTTAGCATGTAAGGTCATTTTTCTCTAACCCCTTATCTATCTGGAGTGCAATGGCTAGGGCACATTTTAACCCTAGATATTGAAAGACCAGGACTGCCAGGGTATCACTTGTACCAGCTAATTCACTCAAAAATCTTAAAACCTATTTAATCAACTCTAAAGATATCTGAACATATGCTACACCATCCTAAATGGGCATAACATCTCCCTGATTCGGTATCTCCCCATCCTCTAATATCACATCCTCATTATGAACTACATTTAGAGCATTCTCTTATAAGGGAGGAGACAGTGATCTTTGTCTAGTTGGGCCTCCGATAGCCTAGTCTCCACCCCTGGCGAGTTTCACCCATCTACCTCCCAACTTTCTCTGCCTCTTATTCTGACTCTTCCCCAAACTACGGTCGGCTCGAATACTGCTACTTTTGTTACTCTATTTGTACGTGTGTTCACTATCTGTGGGATAAGACTAAAAGAAGATCTGATACCAATTTCAATCACCATATACCAATTGGAATTAGGTACTAGTTTGAAAGAATGAAGAAGTGTGAAATTTCCTAAATTCTTTGAACCTCTTGAAGAAAAGTATAGATGTCTCCATGCCATTCCCCAAGACACTACTAGACTTTTTTTTGTAAGATGAGATCGATGAACCTAGTGCTCTGATATTATCTTTTTCACAACCCAAATTGTCACGCCCTGAATTCCAATGGGGCGGACTGGCACCCGAAGCCGATAAGGCCTGAGAGAACCAATATTTGTTCATGTCCATTCATATGTATGTCATTCCAGAAACAGCACCATCATGTATAGATATAGAATGCTAATAGCGGAAGTCATGGAAACATATGATATATACATATGTGAAACTTGTCCGTTAGGGCCATCAAGTCAAAATGGACATACATCTCTTACAGCCATATTCCCACATACGTCTACAAGGCCTCTAACAGATGTACGCACATAACCAAACTTAAGTAGGGACAAGTCCCTGCTGTATACAACATTTGCAATACCAAAATAAATGTACATCTATGACTCGGAAAGCCCCGAACCAACTGGAGCTCACCAAGGATCTTCAAATGACCTGCAATCTACTGTTGAGGTCTACTATCACTTGTGCCTGCAGCAAGTAAGGTAAGTCCCCCAAGGGACGTCAGTACGAAGAATGTACTGAGTATGTAAGGCCATAAGAAACTGCATGGTACAAAAGTACTTTAATGATATCAAGTACAAATGAATAATCAATATGGATAAACCTTCGTTCTGTATATGTGGAACCATGTACATTACTTTCATTACTTTCCTTTTCGATCCTTCATTCATATCATTATCATTTATATAATATATCGTTCATAAATACTTTCCTTCAATTGATATACTTTCATTCAAGTGCTTTACTTCTTTGCTTGCTTTTACCTTCATCCTTATTACCATTCATCCAGCTGATCAGTGGGCCATATATCATTCATCCAACTAATCACTGGGCTATAATATAATATAAACAATCATCCACCTTATTAGTGGACCATAATATCATATAAACGATCTTCCACCTTATCGGTGGGCCATAATATAATATAAAAAATCTTCCACCTTATCGGTGGGCCATAATATAATATAAACAATCTTCCACCTTATCGATGATCCATAATATAATATAAACAATCTTCCACCTTATCGGTGGGCCATAATATAATATACATATATATATATACCTTACTTCATTCCACACTTGTGAGAGATTGATACCTTTATTTTTGTAAGATTGATACATTTGCTTGTGTGAGATTGATACATTTGCTCAAGTGAGATTGATACATTGGTGGTTGAAACATTATTGGAACTTTGGAACATAACATTATTGGAACTTTGGAACCATGTCCAAAAATCTGTGACACGTGAATAACAATTGATCAACGAATAATGAACATGTGAATAACAATAGATGATCACCTGAAATGAGATACCTTAGAACATTTTGGAATGGAACAAGTACAATGACAAGGCGAACACTATGTGTTGCAGAAGGATAAGAAAAGACTAACCTTACATACCTTATCTTCCCAATATGAATACACAGTCCTATGTGTTAATACAATAATCCAGCTCCTTCCTCACGTGTTACTCTATAACACAAGTACATCACGAAGCTCCCGTTAACAGCTAACTATATTACAAGTGCATAAGACCACAATGAATTACGTGACTGCCATATAACGTCATTTCTCCCTCTTACAATACCATTTATTGTATCACCATACCAACAATACCATAACATTCCACACATTGACCAAGACATCATAAACCAATAACATTTCACACCATGTTTATCCTTTACACTTCCTCATTAACACTATGTCATAATTACTCCATCAAGTCATCCCAATACCTTTCACAATAACACATGAACAACAATTAATAATTTATACCATTCAAAATACCTCTGGGATACTCCTTTAAATTCATTCACAAGGTACCATAAGTTGATAATTGCATCCATGAAGGGTATAGGGGTTTCAAGGGATCATAGAGAGACAAAAACATGAAAAACGGGGTCCTGGACTGACTTGCGAAGCCACCTGCATCTGCAGGTGGTTGAGGTGTGGCCGCAAGTGCCTCTTGGCAGTGTCCAGGGGAACCTGTGAAGTCACCTGCGCTCGCAGATGCCTTCATCTGCGAGGGCGGGTGCCCGTTTCGGCCAAAATGGTTCTCTTTTGGGTTCTTTTTTTTAATGAATGGTTAATGATCATAATTAAACTTATCTTTTTTAAGGTATCATGTATGCCAACAAACAACCATGGTTTCAAAACACACATAAACATCACAAAATGACATTTTTCGGTCAATACGTCACCAATTCCATGACAAATTTCATAACAACAATCCCACAAGTTTTACATATAAAGAAAGCAATTTAAGAACATAAACACATATTGCATGTTGATTTTTAATCCATAAAACTCACTTCCTTCAAGACCACAAGTCCATTTTCAAGTTTAGAAGGCAAAACCCTTCACCGATTAAGCAAAAAGACACTGTTTCACCCATAGTGAATTGCTTAACACTTTAACAACATAACCAAAATGATTTATAAACCCTTTCATGCATTTAATATATTAATCCATGAGATTAAACACTTAAGCAAACTTGCAAAGTGATTATCTTGTCCAAACAAGTGGTAGTTGCTTAAGGTTTGGATGAAGAAAATGTTGTGGAAAAATCTAGAAATGAGACATGTGTGCATTGTTGATTAAAATATGTTTTTTGGTGACTTATATAGTCCCTTTAAATCTCATCCTTATCCACACTTTGGTCAATAATGGATGGTTTACTTGGTCAAAAGGAAGAATGGGTCATTTGCCATCTTTGGGCCATGTCTTTTATATAATTTTGGGCCTCATTTGAGCCCAACGACACAAGATTAAATTCAGACCATCAAATTTAATGTATAATACCCCAATAATCTCATGTTTAAATAATTCCATACGTGTTACGGTACGCAATTAGGTTCAGAAATGTATGGAGTGTTACATCCTTCCCCCCTTAGAAACATTCGTCCTCGAATGTTAGTGACATTATTCAAATTAAACAAATTCAGGTCTTGAATCATTCTTCATGTTTTCATATATATATATATATACGTAATGCTTATAAGTACCTACTTGTTATTGCTATGATCCTATATCTTGAACTTTTTCTTCCGTTTGAAACAAATGAGGGTACTTGGACTTCATCATTTCTTCAGCTTCCCATGTGATCTCTTCTACTTGTTGATTCCTCCAAAGTAGCTTTACGGAAGCTACGTATTTATTCCTTAATATCTTCAATGTCTATCCAGAATAGCAATAGGTATCTCTTTATAGGTAAGATCCTCCGTAATTTGTACATCTTCAGTAGGAGCAAAACGAGATGGATCTCCTATGCACTTTCAAAGCATCGAAACATGAAATATTGGATGAACTGTGGATATTTCTTAGGGTAGTGACAATTCATACGTAACTTGCCCAAATCTTCAGACAATTTCCTATGGCAAGTTATATAGGGCCAACTTTTATTTCTTTCCAAATCTCATTACCCCTTTCAGTGGTGACACTTTCACAAATACCCAGTTACCTATATAAGCTCGTAGTATATCTTCACTTGTTTGAATAGTACGTTCTTCTTGACCATCTGTTTGAGGATGAAAAGTTGTACTCAGATTCACTTGTATACCCAAGCTCTTTTGAAAAGATTTCCAAAAGTATGCAGTAAATTGAGCTCCCCTGTCAGGTATAATAGAACTGGGAATCCCATATAATCGCACTGTCTCTTTAATATACAACCTTACATAATTTCTAGCTGTACAAGTGGTTTTGACAGGTAAAACGTGTGCTACTTGGTAAGACTGTCAACTATTACACATATGGAATCAAATTTCTGCAGTGTACGAGGCAAACCTGTGATGAAATCTATGTTAATCATGTCCCACTTCCTAACTAGAAGATTAATACATTGCATATAACCTCTAGGTTTGTGATGTTCTACTTTTACTGGTTGACGATTTGGACATTGGACTATATATTCTGCACTATTCTTCTTTATGTTACCCCCACCAATACGTTTCGTTCAAATCATAATACATTTTGGGAGTTCCCGAATGAATGGGATACCGTGAATGATGTGCTTCTGTCATAATTCATTTCCTTAGATCATTTATATCCGGTACACAAACTTTACAGTGGCATTGAAGTACTCCCCCTTGCATAAGATCAAATACCTTCGTCAAACTTTTGTTGTACATTCTTTTTCAACTAAAATAAAATAGGATTGGCATATTGCTTTTCCTTCACCTCAGCTACAAGTGAAGACTCTGCTGCATTTTACACTATAATTCTTTCATCTGGAGTTTCAAGAAGACGAACTCCTAAGTTGTCTAGTTGATGTAGGTCCTTAATTATGTCTTTCTTTTTTCGTCCACTGGCTATTATTGCTTTCAATTGCTTTACGACTTAATGCATCGGCTACCACGTTTATTTTTTTTCCTGGATGGTATAGGATATAACTATCATCATCTTTTAATACTTCCATCCACCTTTGTTGTCTTCAGTGTAGTTCCTTTTGCGTAAAAATATACTGTAAACCCTTCTGTGCCTTCGGGAAGTACTAATACAGGTGTAGAAGTTAGGTTATCTTTCGGCTCTTGGAAACTTTTCTCACATGCATCATTCCACTGAAACTTGATTATCTTGTGTGTAAGCTTTGTTAAAGGTGCTGAGATAGAATAAAACCCTTTAACAAATCTCCTATAATAACCTGCCAAGCCAAGAGAACTATAAATGTCTATATGCGTCGTAGGCCTTAGCCAAATTTTTTTTTCACCGCTTCTAGCTTTTGTGTATCACCCTTTAGTCCTATATGTGAATACAATAATCCAGCTCCTTCCTCACGTGTTACTCTACAACACAAGTACATCACGAAGTTCCCGTTAACAGCTAACTACATTACAAGTGCATAAGACGACAATGAATTACGTGACTGTCATATAACGTCATTTTTCCCTCTTACAATACCATTTATTGCATCACCATACAAAAAATACCATAACATTCCACACATTGACCAAGACATCATAAACCAATAACATTTCACACCAAGTTTGTCCTTTACACTTCCTCATTAACACTATGTCATAATTACTCCATCAAGTAATCCCAATACCTTTCACAATAACACATGAACAACAATCCATAATTGATACCATTCAAAATGCCTCTGGGATACTCCTTTAAAGTCATTCACAAGGTTCCATAAGTTTATAATTGCATCCATGAAGGGTATAGGGGTTTCAGGGGATCATAGAGAGACAAAAACATGCAAAATGGGGTCCTGGACTGACCTGCGAAGCCACCTGCGCCTGTAGGTAGTTGAGGTGCGGCCGCAGGTGCCTCTTGGAAGTGTCCATAGGCACCTGTGAAGTCACCTGCGCACGCAGGTGCCTTCGTCTGCGAGGGCGGGTGCCCGTTTCCCCCAAAATGGTTCTCTTTTGGGTTCTTTTTTGTAATGAATGGTCCATGATAATAATTAAACTTCTCTTTTCATATTTTAAGGTATCATGGATGCCAACAAACAACCATGGTTTCACAACACACATAAACATCACAAAATGACATTTTTCGGTCAATACGTCACCAATTCCATGACAAATTTCATAACAACAATCCCAAAAGTTTTATGTCACGCCCCGAGTTTCAACGAGGCGTGATTGGCACCCGAAGCCGATAAGGCCCGAGAGAACCAATCTTTTCTTATGTTTATTCATATGCATGCTATAAGAACGACCATTATTACGTAAGAACTTCAAATGCTAATAACGGAATTTATGAAACATGTGATAAATATATACATATGTGAAACTTGGCCGACAGGGCCATCAAGCCAACATGGACACACTTCTCTTACATTTGTCCTCCCACAATCGTCTACAAAGCCTCTACAGATACATGACCATGTCTATACAACATTTATATAATACCAAAACCTAGTGTACAAATGTGACTTGGGAAGCCCCAAAGCAACTGGAGCTCACCAAAGATCTGTATATGGTCTGCAGCCTACTGAGGAGGTCTACTAGTACATGTGCCTACAGCAAGAAAGGTAAATCCCCCAAGAGGGGTTAGTACGAATAATGTACTGAGTATGTAAGGTCATAAGAATTACATCATACATAATAACAACAACAATGGAGTCAATATATGAGAAATAGTCAATGAGAATACACTCTCTTTCTGTATGTGAGGAACCATGTATTTTATGTTCTTTACTTCTCTTGTCTTCACATATGTTCATCTTTATTGTTCTACCCATTCTAGGTTGTTCTGTCTCCCCTGGGTTGAGATTAAACCATGCTAGGTACTTTGACCCTTGGGATGTTATATTAACCCATGCTAGGATTTAGTGTCACCCCTGGGATATTACTAACCCATGCTAGGTACCGTGACCCCTGGGATGTACTGTGATAACCCATGCTAGGTGCTGTGACCCCTGGGATATACTGTGATAACCCATGCTAGGCTTTCGTGTTGCCCTGGGATGTTATTAACCCATTCTAGGTGCTTTGACCCCTGGGATGTACTATGATAACCCATGCTAGGCTTTTCTGTAGCCCCTGGGATGTTCTTATGTTACATTGGGATCGACCCATGCTAGGTATTTCAACCCCTGGGATACCACCCAAGATTACTAATCGATTATACATTACTTCTTTCTTTTATTACCCTTTCTTTCATTACTTAGCGATACCTTGTGACTTGGAACACATATATACATTACTTCACATCTTTACTGTTGTAAGATTGATATCTTTACTGGTGAGGGATAGATACATTAGCTTGCACGTTACTTCCCTTATTACTTTTATGAGATTGGTACTTTTACTTGTGAGAGATTGGTACAAACATAATCATAATAGTATTAGACTTTAGAACATAACATGATTGGAACAATTCTATTCAAACTAAACAAGCTATCTTTACCTCATTACTCTCGTTGAGATAGTTCTCTTAGAATTTACCACATCGTGATAGCGTAGGAACTTTCATCAATAAATAAGAGATAAGTGAATCATAATTCATCTAAGAATAGGACACATGTGAATAACAATATATGTCAATCTTAGTTGGAATACTATAGAACCCCCATGGAATGTAACACTTTTGGAACCTTAGGATAATGATCGCTGAATAAGACACATGTGGATATCAACTGTTCATCAACCTGTGAGGTGACACCTTAGAAAATTTTGGAACTTTTGACATATTAGCTAATGAACATGAGTCAACCAATGGACATGAGTCATATGATTCACCATTGACCAATGAGTAAGTAACATGTGAGTAACACTAGTCAACTACCGGATATGGAATACCTTAGAGCATTTCGGAATCGAATAAGTACTATGACAATGTGATCACCATATGCCGCAGAAGGATATAGAAGAGTAACCTTACATACCTTCACTTCCAAGTATGAGTACACAAGTCTATCTATGAACACAACAGTCCAGCTCCTTCCTTAAGTTTCACTCTACAATACAAGTTCATAATAGAATTCTTGTTAACAACTATTTACCGTACAAGTGTACAAAACGACAATGAGCTATATGACTGACGTATAGTGTTATTTCACCCTTTACAATACAATCCACTGCATTCTCATACCAACAACACCATAACATTGCACACATTGACCAAAATATCTTACATCAATAGCATTTCACATCACACTTACCCTTTATGCTTTCTCATTAGCATTCCGTCACAATTACTCCTATAAACTTGACTCATAACAATATATGAAAAACAATCCATACTTAATACAGTACAACATGCAGCCATACGACACTTTAAAGTCATTAAAACGGTATCACAAGTTGCTAATTATATCCATAAAGGGTATAGGGGCCTTCGGGGGTCAAAGGGGAACAAAAACATGCAAAACGGTGTTCTGGAAGGGACTTTCGAAGCCACCTGATCCCATAGGTGGCTGACCTGCATCCGTAGATGTCCCTTGGTAGTGTATAGGGGCATCTGTGTTGGCACCTGCGCCCGCAGGTGCTTCACCTGAGAGGACGGGTGCCCATTTTTGGCCAAATTGGTCTCTTTTGGGTCGTTTTATGCAATGAATGGTCCATGATCATAACTAAACTTCTAACATATTTTTTATCATCTTAGATTCCAACTATCAGCTATGGCCTCACAACACACATAAACATCACCAAAACCTCACTTTCCTTTCAATACGTCACCAAATCCATAACCAAAATTATAACAACAATTCCAAACATTACACACATGTATAAAACAAGGTAAGACTATAGTCACGTATCACATGTCAATATTAACTCCATCAAGTTCACTTCCTTCAAGACCACAAATCTATGTTCAAGTTTACAAGGCAAAACCATCCTCCGATTTAGCAAACACAAATTGTTTTACACATAGTGAACTTCTCACACATCACCAACATAACCAACATGATATAAACCATCTTCGATGCATAAACTATATTAAACCATAATAATAAAAACTTACCAAGTCTTGCAAGATGATGATCTTGGCCAAAGGAATGAAGAGTTAGGGTTTGTGTGAGATAAGGAAAAGTTAGAGAAAATTCTAGAAAAGGCATGGGTGTCACAAATGAATAAAAATCTGACTTTTCCTCATATATATAGGTCCCTTGAAGTCTCTCTTATCCCATTCTTGACATTAAATGCATGGTTGATTTGGTCAAATGGAAGATTGGATCATTTTGCCCCATTGGGCCAAGTCTTTTGATGATCTTTGGGCGTTATTTGGCCCAATGGCACAAGGCTCATGTAAGCCCCAACAATTTAATGAATAATTCATCAAATCTCTCATGTTTAACTACTTCCATAAATGTACACGTAGTCGTATAGGTTCAACAACATACGGGTGTTACACCTCCTACAAAGGTCTAATCCCATGTACTAGGCCCAATATCAATTATCTTATCAATAACATTACAAAATACATACTTTGACTCTCGACACTTGAGTAACCATTATTCAACGTCGTCATGTAGGGTTTAGTAGGTACGGGGTGTTAAATTTTACACATAAAGAAAGCAAGTTTAGAATATAACCATATCTTACATGTTGATGTTTAATCCATAAAACTCACTTCCTTTAAGATCACAAGTCTATTTTCAAGTTTAGAAGGCAAAACCCTTCACCAATTAAGCAAAAAGACACTGTTTCACCCATAGTGAATTGCTCAACACTTTAACAACATAACCAACATGATTTATACACCCTTTTATGCATATAATATATTAATCCATGAGAGTAAACACTTACCCAAGCTTGCAAAGTGATGATGTTGTCAAAACAAGTGGTAGTTGCTTAGGGTTTGGATGAAGAGAATGTTGTGGAAAAATCTAGAAATGAGACATGTGTGCTTTGTTGATTAAAATCTGATTTTTGGTGCCTTATATAGTCCCTTTAAATCTCATCCTTAGCCACACTTTAGTCAATAATGGATGGTTTACTTGGTCAAAAGGAAGAATGGGTCATTTACCATCTTTAGGCCATGTCTTTTATATAATTTTGGGCCTCATTTGAGCCCAACGACACAAGATTAAATTCAGCCCATCAAATTTAATGTATAATACCCCAACAATCTCATGTTTAAACAATTCCATACATGTTACGGTACGCAATTAGGTTCGAAAATGTACGGGGTGTTAAACAAATGGTCATGAGTGGCCCCCTCACTAACCCTCTGGTGGGAGAACCATTAAACCCAATTACTAACCTAATTATTTAGCCATTTCAAAATAATAATAACATAAACTTAATAATAAAATAATCCAAAAACTATAAAATGAATAAATGTGGGAATTCAATGACTATTTACTACAATCCCCAAGATCCCAAAGTCATTATACAAGAACATCTAATACATAAAACCGAAGTCTAAATAAACATATCAAAACAACTAAATAAAGGAATGTCATTGTCTGAATTAGTGGAAATGATCAATGAGAAGATCCAGTAGTTTATTGAAGATAGATATTCACCCTTGGATTGATAAGTTTTTGGTCACAAACTAATTTGGAGGTCTAGTCTCAGCCACTAGAACACTATCTGCACTCAACAAAAGGAAGTGTATAGGTAGTATCAGTACAAACACTCTATACTGGTAGACTTCATCGGCCTACTTAACTCAATCTATACATAAGAAATTACACCATAATTTACTACCATCACAACCAACCTATCAATGTAATTTAAATAATATTATAATACCATTAATAGTATATATCCATCATCATGCAATCTTTTCAAACTAAGTTAAATCATAAATAGGGGAGAGCATAAGGCCATATAACCATCTCAAGTGTAACACACCAAGATTTGTTCATGTAGTCAATTAACAAATAGTCTTAAGCTACTTGTAGTTAACACAGCACTTATACCGACCAACCATAATATCAATGAATGAATGATATGAACCAATGCATCATGACCATCAACCCAACCATAAGTGTACAGACATACTAAAGGGCCTTATATGCCCAATAGTTATAGCCTGAAAGAGATGAGCTCAATCTATTTCATGTACCGATATGGTACCCAACAATTTAAATATCAACTTATATGCAATACATACTGGTATGGTACCTGAACCTCCAAATATCACTGTGTATGAACATATCACCCAATATCAATAATAATATGATGAAGAGCACCAAATATGCCATAATAAAATTTATCTAGACAGTTAGTCAAATTGAAAGTTTATCACTTATATAAATGGAATCAATTACTAAATCAATTCACCAATCACAAGTATGTCCAAAGTCCAATTAACAATAATTTAACTCAAGAATAATCACCGAAATCAAATTAAGTCTATAACTACAATCAAACCATAAACTGCCTCAAGTGAAAGTTTGGAATGCTCTAATTTGCCAAAGCTTTCCTATTTCTTGCCTTTTCTAATTATTTTTTTGTCTAAAACTAGTAAATGAGATGAAATTAATAATCTATTCTCTAATTATAGGCATTACGACTAAAACCCATAAGTTTCAACCTAGTTCATAACATAAACCCCCAATACTAGATTTTAACCCGTAAATGCACCCAATTTCCCCATAACTTATATTTAAGAGAAAGAAATCTATGTTAGGAAGTCCAGTCTAGAATCCTTAAACCATTTACAACTAATTTTATGCTACCCAAGGGCAATTTTCTTCTGTTCATCATTTTTAGGGCTTAACCCATAAATTCTTCCCAGCACAATAACTCTATTATTTACAAGATTAAAGGAGTTGATCTATGAATGAATGGTGGAATAATCATACCTCAATGATGGAAACCACCCAAACTTGGAGAAAACTGCCTCACATAGCCTTAAGATGAGTTTTGGAAGATATAATGTTAAAACTCAGACCCCAGGTAGTTATTCTGCAAACTTTCGCTATAGTGGCACCACTCCCACTACAAAAATACCACTATAGAGGCAAGGAGGCCCACTATAGTAGTCTTCTACTAAAGTTGGGGACTGCAACAATGATCCCCTTCACCGCTACAGCGGTCCTACTATAGAAGACTTGGGATGCTAAATTGGAGCCTAAATAATAGCTCAGGGGAATTTTGTATTTTTCCCCTTTTTACAATGCATGCTTTGTTTTTTGACAACACTGATTTATTCCTATCGCAACAAATGCTATAACCGGAGTTCTATACACCTAAATTTCATTCCGTGAGTTTTTATGGATCATTAAATTACTTATCTATAACACCAAACTTATAAGTTTGGCATACCAATAACTACAAGATAGGAATGATCTCTACACGACACTCATAATTCATTCAAACTCAGCCTAGTCTGAGATTTTCACAACTCTCATCCTAGGGCCAACTCCACCCGAACATTTACACTATGTGCAATGCTATAATGATGTAATAGGTCATAAAAATAAGATAAAATTAAGACCCAAATTCAAAACATAAATATTGCATTATCTCTAATTAGAATATCTAAGTATGAATTTAACAACTACACCCAAAATTAGTTACTACAAAGCAAGAAAATGAAGAAATGGTTTAAAATTTCTCATGAAAGTGCTCCAATCTTCACTTCCAAGGGTGTCGGTTGAAGAAACATAGCCTCCAAGCTAGATAAATAAGCCAAAGATGATTTTCAAAGAGGCTGGAATTAACTTTTATGTTTTTAGGGATTAAATTGTAAATTTCCAAAACTGCCCTTAACGCTTGGCAACTTTTCTTCATTGCTATCACGGGCATGACCCACATGATTAAGTGAATCTGACTTCTAATTGACTGCAATTGCATATACTAAACATGTGATTGCATGGATTTAACTTTGAATTTCATGTGATCGTGACCCCTTTCCTTCTTGATAACAATTAGTAATTTTTGTCTAGTTCTTCAACTTTCTATTTCAGCTTCATTTTGCCTCAATTTCAATTAATATCTTCAGGTTTCTTCCCTAATCACCTTCATATCTTATAAACCTACCAAAAAGGAAGTAAAACACAATAAATGCACTTTTTCTTGAAAAAACATGAAAAATTTATAAGCTTAAAGATAAGATAAGTTGGTTAAAATACAAACTTATTAGTGTTCTTGAAGAAAAATATTTTCTGTAGGTTTGGTATGTTGAGGGACATATTTATCACTCCATTTTGCAATAGGTTGTTTAGAGTTCTTTTTGAAAGTATGGTGTCAAACACAATGAGGAAACACCTGATAATCTATAATCAAGTAGGTAGGCAGAGGTTTCCAATCAGGAGATAAAGACCTTCCTCACGAAGACTGTGAATGTGAATAGAACCTCTTGGTCTAGAAATTCAGATCACGCTCTATGGGTATACAGGACTACCTTTAAGACTCCTATAGGTATGTATCCATATCAACATATGTTCAGAAAAGGGTGTCATTTATTAGTTGAACTTGATTACAAAGCCTTGTGAGCTCTCAAGAAGCTGAACAAGGATTGGAGCGATGTCCCTAGGTTGAGGTTTGACCAATTGAATGAAATGGATGAGTTTCAACTTGGGACTTATGAGAGTGCATCCCTCTATAAGGAGAAGAGTAAAATATATCATGATCGAAAGATTGAAAAGTAAGAATTTAATATGAGTGATTTATTTCCTGGAAATTTAATGTCTAAGTAGTTGGGACCCTTCAATGTGGTACATATGATCTCATATGGTGCTATCAAGATTGAGAACCATGAATTTCAGTGGGTTAAGGCAAATAATCATCGTGTGAAACTATATCTGGGAACAAATAAAGAGATAAAGGTAGTTGATATGGTGTACCTTGTTGAAGTCTGAGTAATAAAGGTACCTGAATCTTGATGCAATGTTAAACCAGGTGCTGCTTAGGAGGCCTACCAAGGGGTATCTTGGTGAAGTCTGAGCAATCAAGATGCCCGTGTTGTCCGTAACATTTTATCAGGCTTTGAGTAATCAAGATGCCCATGTTAGGTGTAACTTTATTTCCTTCGCATTTTGAGAGGCAGCACAAAGTGTTTTGTTTGTTTTTACCTTTGTTTTGATTTTTTTATTGGCTTGATATTTTGTAAATGTGCAGGGAGGATTTGAACAAGAAAAAGGAAGAAAGAGAAATTTGGTGAAAAACAGGAACCACGAGACAAAGGATGCATTGTGAAATACTTCAATGACTCGTGGTCCACATCATGGAAACCAAAAGTATAAATACAAAAATCAAAAGGTTGGTTTCATGATTTATGAATTCTAACTAAGACTCGTGAACCTCACCATATTTCCTGACACAAAAATACACCTTTGGAAACTTCATTCCATAAGTAGCATAACAATCCATGCTTTAGGTTCACGGATCGTGAAGTCACACATGGAAACCTGGAACAAAGAGAGTCAAACACTAATAATCTATGGGCAATTGTATGACTAGTGAGTCTCATTCATAACTCATATTTTGCATATCGTTTATCCTATGTAAGTGTTCTTAACTTTTCACTCGTATAATGCTTTCACGACTCGTGATTTCAATCATGAGTCATAGATAAGGTTGTGATCTACTATTTTTTAAAATTTCAAACTTTTTTTTAAACCGACACGATCTAATTCACCTTTGCCCATTAACCCTTGTACTCTTGCTCAATACATATTTTTTTGCTAGATGCAAGTCAACTAACACTCCCTCCACTATTTCCAACTCAAAATCCTAATAATCACCCCTATAACCACTCCCAAATCTTGTTAATAACTCCAATTAATCATCATTGCCTCCTCACTGTTCATCACCAGTTGTCAGTATCAAGCACTCACAAAATACATACTCCAATCACATCTAAGTAAAGAGCAAGAAATAATATTTGGTAAGTTTCTAACCTTACTAAAATTAAGATTTTCTTGGTCTTATATGTTTATGGATTTAATTGTTTGAATTTGAGGCTATGTGGAACACCAGGTTGATTTTGATGATTGGATTATGTGTTTATTGAGTCAAATCATGAGATGTGATTATGTGAATTATGTTTAGTATGAGTATATGATTATGTTCAACCTTGAGAGTGATAATTTTAAAGTTGAATAAACTGGTTATAATTTGTGGTAGTAATGTAGAGTGGAGTTAATTGACTAAAATTTTTATTGCATTTGTTCAAAATTTGCAAAAACTCAGTTGATGTTTATTTATATAGCATTACCCATTGAGTCGGTAGGCATTATGATCCAAATTTTGCCTTAGAAATAAAGCAAGAATTGTTTTACTCATACAACACCAACCAACCTTGATTTTTGACAATATAGGTGAAGTCTTAGTAACCACAAGTGCTTAAATCTATAAACGGGAGGACTATTTAAAATATACTATTCAGTTGATCATAAATGATCTTTTGAACGGCATGCTTGTATTGAGACATGATAATTTCACTTCTTGCTGAGACTGATGACCTCTTAAAACACTTCTAGGGGATGTAACCTTAAGTGTAGAATGAAACTATCTGGTTCAGACAAGGAAATTTAAAAATGAACGAAGAACAAGAAACACGATTGACCCTACAACTCGTTGACTCAATTCAAGAATCATGGAATCTATTGTTGTTCTTATTTCCAGCTGACAGTGCCTAGTCTAGGGACCATGAACAATAGTATGGCTTGTGGTTCCAATTCACTAGCCATACTGTTAGTCGCGGTAACCTGGGCAGAGACATGGAAATTTTTGTCTCTGATTCATGGAAGGGTATGTGGTATAACTTCATCTTCTCCTAGTACAAAGCTCATCGTTCATAGGTACTGAGATGGAATTCATCCATCTCATTTAGCTGCTCTAGTCTCATTTTTGCCGCATCGCTCCACTCAAGAAGCCCACAATGTCTTATGCTCAAGTTCGACAGGCAAGTGACATGCTTTACCATATACAAGATGATATGGAGAAGTACCAATAGGGGTCTTGAATGCTGTTCAATAGGCCCATAGTACGTCATCAAACTTTCTCACCCAATCAGTCCTATTGACATTCATAGTATTCACCAAGATAGACTTGATCTCATGATTGGAGACCTTAACCTGCCCACTTTTCTGAGGATTATAAGGCATTGCCACCTTATGTTTCACACCATATTTCTCAAGCAAGGCTTCGAATAGATGATCGCAAAAATGCAAGCCTCCATCACTAATGATAACCCTTGGTATCCCAAATCTAGAAAATATATTCCTCTTCATAAATGTTTTGACACTCTTTCATTTACTGTTTGGAAGCACAACTGCCTGTACCTATTTCAAAACATAGTCAACAACTACCAAGATATACTCTATACCATGTGAACTCATAAAAGGGCCCATGAAGTCAATGCCCCATACATCAAACAACTCAAGCTCTAGAATAGTGGTCATTGGAAGCTCTTACCTTCGCGAGATGTTGCCTTCACATTGTCATTGGTCACATGCCTTGGCATAGTCATGTGCATCTTTATAAATGGTGGTCTAATAGTATCCACATTGCAAGATCTTATGCGCAGTCCGTACACCTCTATGATGACCCCAAACTGGAGATGAATGACATGCCTCTAAGATAATCATCATCTCAACTTTAGTAATACATTTCTGCACCACTCCATTGGTATAATTTCGGAATCAATATGGCTAATCTTAGAGAAACTTCCTCACATCATACATAAAAAAATTTATGTTGGTGAAATGACAAGTCTTATGGAACCACATCACTCACCAAATAATTAGCAAAGTCTGCAAACCATGGAATCAAATCTTGTGATGCAAGCAACACTTGCTCATCTAGAAAAGTATCATCAATCTCAAGATCATCTTTCAATTTCATCAAAGCCTCTTCTTTCATTCGTGATAGGTTCTCGGCCACTTGATTCTCAGTCTCCTTTCAGTCCTTGACCTCAAAGTCAAATTCTTACAATAAAAGTACCTATTCAATCAACCTCGGCATTACATCTTTGTTTTCTATAAGGTACCTAAGAGTTGTGTGGTTAGTATGCACAATCACTTTCACGCCAAGAAAGTAATACCAAAATTTCACTAACATGAACACCACAACAAAAAACTCTTGTTCAGTCATTGTATAGTTCTTTTGAGCTAGGGTTAAGTCTTTTGATAGCATAGTAGATGGGATGTAAGATTTTCTCTTATCTTTGACCTAGGACTGCACCTAGCGCCACGCCACTAACATCACACATAACCTTGAATGACATATATCAATCGAGAAACACAATAATAGGGGCTAAAATTAACTTGTTTTTCAGGCACTTGAACTCTTTTACACATGCAATTTCAAAAAAAAAGTTCACCTCCTTCTCTAACAACTTACATAAAGGTTGGCAATTTTATAGAAGTCCTTGATGAATCTTCTATAGAAACCTGCATGCCCCAGAAACCTATGAATACCCTTCACAAAAATTGGTGGAGACAACTTTTCGATCACTTCAATCCCCTTCTTCAAAATTATGTAACCAAGTACTATTCCATCTATAACCATGAAATGGCAATTCTGCTAATTTAAAACCAAGTTATATTCCTCGCATCTCCTCAGAACATTAGTGAGATATGCCAAACAATCTTCGAATGAACTATCCATAATCGAGAAGTCATCAATGAACACCTTAATAGTGTTGTCAACCATGTTAGAAAATATTGCCATCGTGCAACGCGCAAAGGTTGCGGGTGAATTACATAAACCAAAATGCATTCTCTTGTATGAAAATGTCCCATATGGACAAATGAAAGTTGTTTTCTCTCGGTCCTTGGGAGAAATAGAAATTTGATTATAACTTGAGTATCTATCAAAAAACAATACCAACCTCTACCAGCAAGTCGATCTAACATTTGATCCGTGAAAGGCATCAGAAAGTGATCTTTCTCAGTCCAAGAGTTCAGTTTCCTATAGTCCATACACACACGTCAATTCGTCACTTGTCTCATTGGAAAAAGTTTATTTTTAATGTTTGGAACCTTAGTGATTCCACCCTTCTTCAGTATACATTGGACAAGGCTTACCCACTTGCTGTCTAAAATTGGATAAACCACACTTGCTTTCAACCACTTGATGATTTCTTTCTTCACCATTTGTTACATAGGTGGATTCAACCTCTATTGATGCTTAATACTAGGCATACAATCCGACACAAGTTGTATTTTATGCGTGTGAATTCTAGGTGAAATCCCAATGATATCAGCAATGGACCATCCAATGGCCCTTTTACACTTCTTCAAAATAGAAACCAAAGCCTCAACTTGCTAAGCTACCAAATCAGCTGCAATAATAATCAAAAAAGTGTTGTTGGCTCCCAAAAATGCAGAATGAAGATGGTATGGAAAAGCTTTGAGCTCCAAAACTGGAGGCTCCTCAATAGAAGGTCGTGTTGGTGGGGTCACTCTATTTCAAGTCAAGATCTAGCTTTTTTGATGCACAGTTTTATAAACCACTACAATTAAGTGCACTCACCATGGCATTATAACTTTCAATATCATCACCCTCAAAATTCATAATTTCTGCTGTAAAGGCATCAACTCCAAGCCTCTCCTCAATGAGAGCTACCAAGTCATCCTTATCAATTGTATCAATCACAAAAATCACCCGCATATCCTATGGCTACTTCATAGACTGACATACAATAAAGGTGACTTGTTCACTATTCAATTGAAATTTCATCTGCCCAGTCTTCATATCAATCAACGCACGCTCAGTCATGAGGAACGGTCTTCTTAAAATAATGAGAACCTCAAAGTCAACTTTACAATTAAAGATGACAAAATCTACTGGAAAGATAAAGTATGCAACCCTTACCAAAACATCGCATAAGATTCCCACCGACTTCTCCACATTGCGGTTTGCCATAAGAAGTCTTATCAAAGTCAGTTTGGGCTACCCCAACCCCAACTATTTATAAAATACTAGCGGCATCAAATATATGCTAGCACCCAAGTCACACAATACTTTTGCGAAGTTAAAACACCCAGTAGTGCACATAATTGTAAATGCTCTTAGGTTTTTCTCAACCAAAGACCTAGACGCTATTTCACAAAAATGGTGCACATTATCAACTGGCTCAAAACTCACCATCCTCTTCCTAGTCACAAAATCCTTCATAAACTTCGCAGAACCTTGCATTTTTCAAGTACCTCAACTAGAGGGATGTTTAAGGCCTACTCCTTCAGCATAGAAATAAACCTTTGGTATTTCCACTCTTTAGCTTTTTTCTTCAGTCTTTGTGGAAAAGGAGTAGGAGGTTGTGGAATGGGAGTCAATACTTATGGGACCTCCATGTCCTTCCCCTTTCTTACCTTGTCCTCATGATTATCAACTTGAGGATTTTTAAGTGCATTTTCATTCACCATCAGGTCTTCAGATTCGACAACTTTCTCATCATTTACAATCAGTGGTTCTACCACATCACCAACAACCAAAGGCATAAGAGGGTCCATGTCATCTTATAACTCTGAGTAGTAATAGCCAAGTAATGACCATCATTCTATGGATTTTTATGGTGTTGCTTGGAAGTGTACCTTGTTGATGCTGATTCAAGGCTACAGAAATCTAACCAAATTACTTCTCAAGCTATTTTATAGTGGTAGCATATGATTTAACTTTCTAATTTATCCCAGAATATCTGCCTTAATCTATTTAAGGTGGTTTTTTGTCCTCTCTACCCCTTTAACAACCTTTAAAAGCATGTCTTCTATCGTCGAATTGCTCTAACCCACATCACCATTCCCTGGTGGAAGGTAAAGGCCACTCTTGTCTTGGTAGTCATATTTTCTCCTCTAATTACTATCTCGATCCCTATCTCTATCTCTATCTCTATACCTAAACTTATTGTAATTGTTGTCTCCATAGTAGTTCCAACACTGATTCCCTTTTCAAGGGTTCCAATTATCTTGGTTAAACCCTTGGACCTTGGCTCAAAAACCCGCCACCTCTCTGTCTAGATATTTTGCCTCCTCTTTAGAATTTAAATCTTCATACCTGGGTTCCTTGCCTAGTGAACCAACTACATATACCTTTTCAGCTCCGGCTACTACAAATTATTAAGTCAATAACCCAAGTTCAGTCCTCAGTCATGCTACCTCTTGGGCTACTATCTCATCTAGTGCTCTCTGCTCTACAAATGCTCTAATTATGTACATACCTGTGTGTCTGTCTGCATCCTACATATGCCATCCTCGGTTGGTTTTCGTGATCCTATCTAGAATCTCAGAGGCATGCTCCTAATGTAGACTTATGAATGCTCAACCAGTGATAGTGTCTATCTGCTACAGCCTTGGTATTAGAATTCAAGGCTCTATAAAAGATCCCAAGTAAGTTTCTACCAGTCATCATCTAGTTTGGAACATTCTACAGCTTCTTCTTGAACCTCAGTCAAGTCTCAAATAACACCTCTGAATGCAATTGTCTAAAATTATAAATCTCATTTTTCAATTGTAACATTCTGGAAGGTGGGACGAATCTTTCCAAGAACTGAGTGTACAATACATTCCAAGTTGTGATCGATCCCCGTGGTAGCTCTGCTTGCCATAGTGTGGCCTTTCCTATTAAAAAGAAAGGAAAAGGCACAGTCTAATTGCCCCTTGGGTCACTGTAGGCAGATTGTAAGTGTGCAAATCCCAACAAATTTATTATATGGAAATTTTTGTCATCAGTGGAAAAGCCTGCAAACACCCATTTCAAGTTTCGTAAATAAATCATGGCACTCGTGATATCAAACTTAGTATTAGGAGGAAATTCTGGTGGAATAATAGCACCAGTTTCCACTGGCTCCAAATAGTTTAAATCCTCCTCCAAATCGTTATATTGAGGCAGACACTATTGTAGAGGCTGTTGTCCCATATGCCTTCTCTGTCTCTGTCTCATCAAGTGCAGCTAGATGGTTCACCTCGTCTTGTCTAGCCCTTTTTATTCCTAGTTGCCCATCTAGAAACCTTTTGTCTAACATTCTCCCCAGCCATCAATCGAGTCGTGATCTATTCTGCCGTTTCTTGACCCTCATGCTGGTATAGTGGTTGATTTAAGATTACTAGATCATCGTGAATGCTCTCAAGTAGGGCTCCTTGATTATAAACTCCTTCGTTAACCATCATTCAATTATTTCTCTGAGTTCTCTCAAGTTCTATATCAAGTGGAATCAGGGGATTGTGTTGACTCCAAGTATTGGGCATACATCGATGTGTTTCCTAAAAACAAAAAAAAAAGTAAAATCGGGAAACATCAACCAATAACCCCAACAAACACAGTCAAATTAACTTTATAACCGTATTACCCGGCTACAACACAAAAAGTTTATCTCGCCTAAATTACACCTCTAAATAAAGCATAAAGTGGTCGTTGATCAAATATAGAACCCTACTAGGTTGTGGTTTATCCCCGAGTGAATAGGTTTAAATATCAATCAAAATGTACGTTGAGGCAATCATCAACAATTTCAAGTAAAAGAGGGGGATTTATAAATAAATAATTCAATAGTAACAATTGTTGATTTGTTGGGTTTGTATGAGAAAAGAACTCGGACTATGTTTCCCAATAGCTTCATAACTCCATAGGTTCTTCATACTTTGTAACTTCTCCCGGTGTTCCAAATGCAGAATCGATAGGTTATGTATACTTAGAATAGCTTTAGGCTCGATAGGTTATGTATACTTAGAATAGCTTTAGGCTCGATAGGTTATGTATACTTAGAATAGCTTTAGGCTCTTTTCTAAGATGTATCCTCAGGTAAGTTTCCTCTTCTCCTAAACCTACATTACTAACCTTTATCTTGGATCCCAAATAGCTATCCCAGATTATCGGCTCAAGCTATTAAGTGCAGGTTGATAGCTATAATTCTCTATTGGTTGGTCCCTTCTTCCCAACCGTACTCATCCTTTCATCCAGAATACAAATTAGTTTAGTTCTAACATTGTGCACCATCAAAAAGCATTCAAACCCAAGGAAACAATCAATACACGTGAACACCAGTTAAAGATTACTCCATAATATGAATCCTACTTTGTTAGTCAATCATGGCTCCCACAACCCTAGTTGTGGTGTTTAGCTACTCATAATTACAAGCACATAAGAATTATTCATAGAAGAAATCATCATTATGAACTTACAATAATGAAATAATAAACTGTAAAATTCCACTTTCAATCAAAACCCTAAAATCAATGTTTGTAAAAATTCCAAAGCCAAAATTATACCTTAGAACCTTACAAGAATGTTATAAAATGTAAACTCATGCAATAAAATGAATAAGAGTATTTATAAACAAAATAAAACCTATCCTTAACAAAATAGGAAATCTGAGTCGATCACGTCAGATGAAGGAAAGGTACGATCGTGGCTTGATTCCACGATCATCCTTCGGTGCTCGTGGTTTGTTCATAGACTTTGTCACCTTCACATATTCTCTACTACAATGCTCAGTATGAGTCCCTGACTTCTTCCTACGATTGCACCATGTGGTCGTTTGATCTTCTTACACATCAACACCTTCAGACATCAATTTTGACCATCCATCCCATGACCTCATGGTAAAACCTTTATTTCTAAGTATGGTCATTGGATCCAATCATTTTATCCTCTTGTTACTTATCTCCTACAGGCATGATTTCAGGTCTTTCTCCTATGATCAAGTTGTACGGTCGAGGCCTCAAGCCACAATCGTAGGAGGCTTTTGTTTGTTTGACTCCTGAGACCCTTCCTCTTTTTCATGTCACGATATCCCTGGTTCAACCATGGTCAGATCCCATGGTCATGGCAGTGGTCATCTGATACCTATTTTTGTCCAAAATCCAGAACTTCCCTTCTCAGAACCTATTTAACCTGCACATACCCAAGGACTCATCATATCTACATAAAAATACCTTTGTACATGCAAATATTCATAGTTTTAAGTGCATCAAGGGACAAAATTTCATGGCACATCAATTAGTCTCCACTATTTGGGGTATTAGAATGGATCTTTATGAAACAGTGTTCTTATGCTAGTCCTTATGGATCTTTGGTCGGTTAGCTTCATTCTTTCAAAGTTGGTGTGATATGGTTGTGTTGATTGGACTCAGATGATGCCAAAGAATTTTGCTTTAGTTCAGAGTAGGCCACAGGTTTGGAAAGGCAAGAGAATGTTAGATTTAGAATTTGGAGTTGGCTCTATGGTATATGCATTGGGTGTTCTCTGGCCTAGTTGAGTGTTCATTTTGTTATGCTTGTATCGGTGTGATGTGAGTATGTTATAGTTTGGGTTTACGTGCTTTGGTCATACTCTATTCAGTTGGAGGCCAATTGGGTTTTAAAGATGACTTTGTGGTTATTTGAAAAGTGAAGTAAGATTGTGAATGAAAAAGAGATACCTTTTGCGAAGTCCCTTGGAAGCATTTGTTGATCTTATAGGTTATCTGGGAATGCTTTCTCAGGGCATGCGGGCTCAATAACTCATCATGTCTAGCATTCGAGCTCTTTCTATCCATTGACTTTTGAGGATGAAAGACCTTTTAGTAGCAGATATTGCAATGACCCTCTAAGTCATTTTCTCGGGTTCCATGCATTTTCAGTGTTTTGTGCCTTCCCATAGTGGCTTCAAGTCATTTATGACTTATCAAAACCATCAGTTTGGTTTTTGGGTAGTTCGATTAGGTATTAAGCCTATTTTCTTATTTTGGAGCTTTTGATGTTGAGAAATAGGTATTGGACCAAAACTCTTAGTAAATAGCCTTAAATTAGAAATCTTACAGAATTGCTAGCACCAGAATGTGGAGTTTAGGCTAGGAAGACCCTTGGTCTGGTTCCTGAGGCTTCCAGACTCATTTTGGGCTATTAGGCATATTTGGTGAAAAATAGAACTATGGGTGTGGGCCTACTTTTTATCAAATCAACCTCGAATTGAAATATTGATGGTTCTGTCGAGTCCAGAATGTCAAATTTGGTATGGTAGTTTTATTTGTTTGCACACATGGGGTTTTGAATGAATCTTAATCCCCTGATCGAAGTTCGTAAGGACTTAGCATTTTTGCTGGCTTCAGGATCTGGTGCAACCAATTTAGCAGTCGTAGAGTTGCTTTAGCAGTGGTCACTTTATTGAATTTGTACAAATTACACTACAAGAAATATGACTTATTGCGGCGATGAAAGTCGCCATAAATAGCCCAAAAATCGCCACTAAAAAGTTGTAGCAGTGACCACTGCGCTGTGGCTAGTACTTCCATGGCTAAAGGTTATTTGTGACGACTGATATAAGTTTCCACTACAAATGTACATTTGTGGCGACTTTTGTTGCCACTAGAAGTGAATGAATATGCTGACAAACCGGTCCACTTCGATGGGGTCGCCACTATTAGACTAATATTTAGTGGTGACTCTAACCGCCACAAAAAATCTAATATCTTTAGCAGCAACCATTGTCGTCGCCACTGACATTTAGTAGTTGCCTCCAAATTTACTCCTTTCAGTGGCAACTCTGTCGCTGCAATAGACACTACTTTTTGGTGGCAACTAAAAGTCGCCGCTAAAACCTATTTTTTTAACAAAAAAAAATGCTAATAGCTTTTTGGTTACTACCTAATTTTGTATTCTGAATCAATATATAGGTATATTTCTAGAAAAACATCCAATATTACAGAAAGCACCAAAACTGCTTCTCAACTTGAACATCAAAAATAGTTCCACCACTAAAAAGTCAATTAAATATATACTCCTACTACACAATACTTTATACCAGTGCATTTACATATGAGAAGAGAAGTAAAACATATAGTCTTCAAATTCCTCCTTGGCTAAAGTGCATTTACATATGAGAAGAGAAGTAAAACATATAGTCTTCAAATTCCTCCTTGGCTGGAGTCTTTTGTGATTGTTTAACAACATTGTTCCTGTTATGAAGAAGAAAAAAAACATTGAATCATTCTTATAATTTAATGTTAATAGAAAACAGGGTGACAACATAAATATTGAAGGAAAAATATGCAAAACACATTTTGAGAAAGTAAAAATGTTGCATTAAAGCAATAGTTATGTTAACCATGAGCATATTTGTCGTGAGTCAGGAGATTATTGTTTATGTAGAAGCCTTATATCCTTTGTACCCCTGTAGTTTCAGTTTTTTAGATCTCTCAAATCCAGATAGATCAATCAAGTTTCATGAGAAAACAAATTAAATTTAGGTGCTATTATTCAACAGTTGATATTTTCAATCCTGAATAATTAGTGCTAGAAACCATACAAGTTGTGAGAAGATCACTTCATCATATTCATCACCATGGGCACTTCTCTCAATCATCTTGCAAAATGAGTAATGAAAGGGACAACATTCAGACTTGACTGATAATTCCCATCGCCAATTACTATACTAGTAGGCGTAGGAGGTTAAGAAGAAGAAATCAATCAAAGCTCATTCAGGTAAACACAACAAAGATAATTCAATCAATGTGAACCAAATTAAATCGCTCTTACGTGCACCGCCTCATCAAAAAGCTTAAACTATTAAGAGTTCTTATACATTCAACTAAAATCCTCAAGGTATTTCAAAGCTCTAAAATGTAACAGTTTCTTCAGACATGCATATGTTTCAGAAAAGAGTTTGAGTCTTACACTGCTACACACAATGCCGTCCTAACTCATGCAACTAGGGTGATCATTTATAGACAAAAGATGTTAATTGGTACACTTTCATTTACTTGATTCACCAACATTTCGACATTAAAATTAGAATCGGACATTGTACCATCCTCCAAATATCTCATGTGTATAAAATAGAAAAACACAACTCTTATCCATGAATCTTATTTTATCCCACTGGTCTTCCAAAACAGCCTCTTTACCTCCCCGAGGTAGTGGTAAGGTCTGCGTACACTTTACCCTTCCCAGACCTCACTTGTGCAATTTTACTAGGTATGTTGTTGTTGTTGAATCTGATTTTATCCCACTATAAATTATGTTTCCAATCTGACTTTTAATTTACTGGGAATGGTTTTAAAGAGAAAGCTGAGATTTTATTGTATATATGTACTATATGTACATTAGGAATTTTACTAATCATACTGAAGCAAGTAGAAACAGCTGCAACAAGGTAGGTTTATCAGGTTTACATAAGTAGATTCAGTCTAAACAAAAAACTTCAAGTCAGAAAGAGAAAAGAGCATCACTGGACTTTATCGTGATCTACACAAAGTTCATGATGTCACATTAGCTGGCCTAAAACCAATACGATTAATCAAAAAGTATAAGACGACAACCTTAAATCTCAGCTTACACTCTTGATAAGGAAATCTCAGCATACACTTATCAAAGTATGCCACAGAGTAGTGTCTTACCAAGCAGTAGAACTGACAAATAGAAGACTAGCACAACATGAGCATGATCTGCAACCGGCATGAACATTTATTTCATAGTTGAGCAGCTATAATCAATCACCAACTACCAATTAACATCATAAACACGCTAAACAGAACAAAGAGCAATAAATTTCTAGTGGGCTATTCACAAAAAATTACATGTAGGAGAAGATCAATATAATATCTACTAATGAACTTCGAACATATATATTCCAATGTGTTGCTCGGATCTTTAAACAATTCTAATGGATGTGTTTTGGGTTCTCCAAAAGTTATTCATTTTTGGAGGATCCAATAGGTGTGACAGTATTTTTTGGAGGATCGGAGCAACAGAGTTCCAAATACAAGATAAAGCAACTATATGGTATTAATATTTACAATATAGCTAGTGCATATCTCAATAAGTGCTTTCATAAAAGGTGAAGCTTAGCAAAAGTAAAATGGAAAATAGGAGAGCGTTTAGAGGAGCTAAGACTGTAGAGTGCTACTTTAAATTTTGATTTTTATTAAATCTTGAATTTTAGAGATTATATTACTCTAATGATTATTCAAAGCTAAATTCATTTCTCAAGTGTAGGTCAAATTTTTCAAATGTGCACAAGTCAAAGAAGCAAAGCATATTAAACTTCATAGAACAAATGACCTGCTTTTTGAAGGATATTGCATTTTATTTTCTTATATGTATACCATTATAAAATGGATTGTTGTTTGCATGTACTTTAGAGGTAATATAAAGTGTTTTCCAAAATGTTTTTAGAGGATGACATAGGTGGTTAATTGTTAAGCAGTGATATAATTATACATGCAATTGCTGAAACAATAAAATAAGTTTTACTAGGCCAAATAGTGTATAATTAGCATCCAGTTTGTAAGGATGAATATAGAGATGCATTGTCGTAAGGTTTACATATATTTAACAAGTAAGCAATTTATCTTTAATGGTCATTCTTTCTTTAGAAGTATAAACCATAACCCGCATAGGAACACAAAGCTATTCTTGAAGAAAAGCTAAAATGAGTGTTCACATTAGCTTGCTCTAACAACGACTAATACTCTTCTTCCCCCATAATAAAAAATAAACTTCAAAGGGAAGAAGAAACACTAGATAGATTCTTGAAGAAAAGCTAAAATGAGAAATCTTTTATGTCATCTTCATTTTTCTCTTCAGATGGAATATCTTCTTCTTTGATTGTTTCATGATTTGGAGAATGAGAAATTTTTGTTGGCAAAACAACAAATAGTGGTGCCACTTCAATCTATGGCTTCATATTCACAATTTCTTTAGCCATTTTTACAAATGTTGGAGAGAATTGGTAAGTATTTCATGAAATTAATCGATGTGTATGTAAACTGACCTGGATACCACAATTAAAAGAAATATGGCAAACATCAGAGACATAAACTTCAACGAAAGAAGAGAACCAGTTATTCTCTAAGACCAAAACCACATTATTTGCTGCTTCATTTGTTGATTTCCAACTCACCAAGCAAAAATCAAGTACCAAAAAAACATAACCTTCTCTTGAGGCTGAGAGCATGGTAAATAGGGATAGGATATGGTGAATTTATAAGAGCACAATTACTAAATAGTCAACCATATGAATTGCCAAAATAAAGATACACTCAGTAAATAAAAATTAACATTAAATACATGAGTAAATCCAAAATACCCCCAATAAAACCACATAATTTTAGAAAATATCACAATGGATGGAAGAAACAACCGAAATAATTAACCTAACTACAAAAAGGCAAAAGAAATAGAGAAAAACCTGAACCCATTTGCTCTGCATCAGTCGCTGAAAGCCAAGATTCCTAATAATCGTCAACCTATTTCCTCAGAATATTAAGGACCCATTACTTCAACGATTGCATGTCTACACAAAGCAAAAACTTGTGGTCTTTTCCTAGAAGTCTCTACGCATTGAGTCGATTTACTAGGGTTTGGTAGATTTAGGTTAGACTTGAGTGGAAAAATGTCTAGGAAAGGAAATCAAAGGGAGAAAATGATAGGTGTGAGGCAAGACAGATGGAAAATCGCCGATCGAACTTCATAGAGAAAGCGATGTATGGGGGACATCGGGTTCGCTGAGAAGAGGGAATAAGATTTTGGGAAAAATGAAATTTGATAACTTATTAAACTAGATATCACAATGATAATAGCTTTATTATAATGTTAAAAATAGTATAAAAATGACTGGTCTAGTCAAAACCTAAGAGGGGCACGGTTTGAAATAAAAAATAAATTGAAGTGTATATTTTTTTCCAATTGAATAGCTTAAAGAACTGACAAAGTAATTAAAAATATTAATCTTGATATAAAAATATCGAACTATATTGTATCAACCATCAAGGTGCACCATCACCAATGAATGTGGTGCAGTGGATGGAACTACTACTTTAATTAGAGGTCTTGATTTTCTAATTCGTGATATGAAAAAAAAAATTGATAGGAAACATTATCCCTAAATGAGTCTTAATCATAATTTTAGATTAGTCGAACTCCAATAAGGTTACAGAGCACCTAATAATTATTGAAGTCATATAATAAGAACTATTACATATGTAAAATTATTCCAAACAATTTTTAAATAACTCCATAACTAATAAATTATTAATAATGAATGTACCTATAAAAGCATATTATAATATCAACTAATAAATCAGTAACAACCTAATAAGTTGCCACAAAAGCACCACCTTTTGTGGCGACTTTCTTTCAGCCGCTACCAAAAAATAATTCAGCCATATTTTATTAAAATAAGTTCCCCACATTGGTGGCGACTTAAAAATAGTCGCCACTAATGTATTACTTTCCGTAGCGACAAAAGAGGTTGCCACTAAAACAATTATCTTTTGTAGAGATTTTATCATATCGCCACTAAAACCTCTTCTTTAGTAGTAACTGAATGAGTCGCTTCAAATGGTTGCCACAAAAAATCATATTTCTTGTAGTGTTAGCGGCCTTGGATTCTTGGCCTTTAGTGGTCCTTGTCCACTTTAGCGAATGCAGCTTTAGTAACCAAGGTACAACTTTAGTGGCCCCCTGCCCCTCCTTACCTGTCGCTTTAGCAGTGAATTTCCATTTTAGCGTCTATATGGCCACTTAAGCGGTCATTTCTGGGTCTATATATTCTCTTATCATGCAATTTTCCGCCATTTCTAGCCATTTTTCATCTATTTATGATCTTGTGAGCTCAAGGAAGTGAGGGGAATTGCCAATTAGAGCTGAGACTGTGTTTGGTTACCTGTATAATGCCATTTTATATCCATTCATTTCTAGCTATTTTTTGTATATCACTTTCTTTCTTCCTACTACTATTGTATATTGTATAGCTCTCTATTCACTATACTTTCATAAGTTGTCTAGCTACTTATGGCATTGCGCTTTCATTCCTGACTACTGGTAGTATATGATGGCTTATCCCTGTTACTTGCATAGCTTCGTCCCGGATTACTTATAGGGTATGATAATTTATTCTTACTTTTCCTTTATTATTATTATGTCTTGTTTCTTAGATAGTTGTCTGTAGTTTATATTCCTATCTAACATGTTATTTATACTTATAGTATCTCTAGAACTCAGTCGGCCTATGCCTACTCAGAACGTTGTGTTTGGTACTCATACTACACTTTTGTATCTTGTAGATCATAGTATGAGTTTTCACTATTGATTGGTGTATCGTATGGAGCTGCCATGGATCAGATATTTGGGGTAAGCTCCTGGAGTTCGGAGTAGTTCCTATTCTCCCTCTTTACTGGACTGATCTTGATTTAGTATTTTAGAGATGGCTTTATATATATTTACACTGTGTACCTTGTACTCTTTTCTTATTAGAAGCTTTTGTACTTCCTTCACTAGGTTTTGGGGTTATGTCTCTATATTAGTCTATTTATTGGACTCATTTTTCGCTACTTTCTTCTTTTGTCTGGATAGTTCATACTCGTTGTTCCGTATTATAGGTTGGCTTACATACTAGTGGGTTATGATAGGTGTTATCATGACCTGAGAAATCAGGTTTAGTTAGTACATGAGCAAGATGCCTAGTAGAGTCTTGCGGATCAGTACGATGACTTCCGTATCCTATCTTCGGAAGGCTATAGGGCATTCCTAGGAAATTCTAATTCTTTGATTCATTATTATTTGTCTTGACTTCTATGAACTTCTAAGTACCTCCTTTGACTCCACTCCTTCTCATATGGATAGCACGAGATTGTCGATGCAAATGGGACTTCTATGAGCATTGCCTAAGTTTCAGTCCAGAGGCAAACTAGAGAGGTGGAGCTTGGTATCGGGGATCTTTAGCATCAGCCACAGGGTTTGGGGCCATCCGAGGATCCAGTAGATTTTGTGACCTCATCAGTATTTCAGGATACTATGTTAGAGAGTCCAAGTCTTTTCGTGGTTACTTCATAGTCAATGGTGGTGCCCGGTACATCGAGTGGTTCTCAGGCTAGAGTTGGGTTTATTAGTGTTCAGCATAGCTCTTTATCAGTTTCAGAGTATGAGATAGGGTTTCTTGAGTGGGCTAGACAAACTTCTAGGTTATATCCTACAGAGCATAAGTTGGTGCATGGATTTATTAGAGGATTCTCTTTACCACTCCCCTTGGCATCGGAGCATTTGATAGTAGCTGGGTCTACTTTTTCTCAGGTTGATTATCATGTGAGAACGGAGAGGGCATGTCTTGAGACAAATGAATGTGGTTGTAAGATGCCATGTCAGCAGTATAGTGTTAGTGGTATTTTTCCTTGAGGTAGGGATCCTTCCAATAGAGGTCAACATCAGTTGCAGCCTATTAGGTCCGTACAGGTAGCACCTCAGAGTATAGGTGGCTCGCAGGTAGGTCATGGTAGGCATAGTAGGAAGAGTTCTAGTAAAAAATTATGGGGTATTTGATCTAGGTTTTCAGGCTATGGTGGATTTTTGGGGTCTGTAGGTATAGTGCATCAAAGAATTCTAGGGGCAAGTTTTGATTTTGGGGAGATTTATTATTCGTCTGGGGAGTGCCCCAGGTGAGAGTTGGTCAGCCATCTAGGGCCAGCTCATGTTTCTTGCTAGGTGGTGTCACCCAAAATATTCCTTCAGAAGAGTATAATGCGGTCATTGTATCAAATATAGAACTCAACTAGGTTGGGGTTGATCCCACAGGGAATAGGACGAAATTATGTAGAATGCTAGTCTGAGTAATTGGAAAATACGTGAAATTGGGGGGGGGGGGTTGTGAGTAAATGGTAACAATAATAATTGCTGATTTTTGGATTTGTAAACAATATGAGAAATACACTAGGACTGTGATCCCCAATGATTCCTTAACATCACCGGTTATTCATGCTTGGCAAAACTGTCCCGCTGCATTGCATGCAAAATCTAACAAGATATGCTCATCTAAATGTCTCTCGACCTTGGTTAGACGAATTTCACTCTTCTCATCTCGGTCTCCGAGTGTCGCACTACTAACACTTGTCCTGGATCTCAGATAACTATCCCTGTTACGGCTCAATTCATTAAATAAATTTGATAGCTTCAAATCTCTGTTGTTATTCCCTTTTCCAATCTTTACCTCTCTCTCGAGCAAGTCTAGAATACAGGCGAGTATCTGACATTTGCAATCGTTAGAAGATCAATTATAACGAAGGTAATAACAATACATGCATTCACAATGGATCAGAATTGCTTTGCACTTAACCCGTTTCATTAATTCCTCATGGTTCACACAACCCTAGTTAATGGGTTTAGCTGCTCATTATTACAAGAACACAAGAAAAATTCAGAGATGAAAACATAATTGTAAACTCATGATAATGAAGAAAACTCTGAAATCTCAATATTAATAGAAATCCTAGAACTGGTAATCCAAGATTACAAAATCAATAATGCGTCAAAATACTGGAAAATGTCTCAAAATAATGTACTGACTAACTCTTGAACATAGGACAATACAGGGGTATTTATAGATACAAGATTAATCCTATCCTAAACAAAATAGGAAAACATAGTCGACAACTTTCCACGGTATCGTGACTTGGTGTCATAGAACCAAGTCACGCCATGTAAGTCAGTTCTGTGGAAATCAGGAAACATTGGACATCCCTGAACTTGACTCACGATACCCACTCACGTCACGTGGGTGGACTCATGACATGTGATTCCTGTTGTGAGTCACATAGCTGGTGCAGGACCTGGTTCTTTCATCTTCAGATACTCTGTTTATAAGCATGATTATTCCTTATTGATCAATTTTCCTCTAAAAACTTATTCTCCTGCAATATAGAACAGAAAACACATCATACCCACCAAACATACCCAAGTTATTACATAATTTCCTTGTTTTAAGAGTAGAAAGTGCCATGAAACCATGGCGCATCAACACCCTAAACTTAGAGCATTTGCATGTCCTCAGGCGAACAAAACTTAACAACCTCATATGATGCTTAACTAAGAGAAACCTAAGGGACCTATGGCAGTTGACTCATTGCTTTTGACCTCAAAGCTTTTCTGACCCCTCCTACTTACAAATCAAAACCATAGTGTATATATATATGCAGCATATTATCATGACATAGACGGGATCAAATGATGGCATCAGATTATGAACAGACAACTAAGCATATATGCAAATGACATTATCTGAAAAAATAGCAGCTACCAGTGCAACCCATGTACTCTCACAACAAAAAAGTCTCCTAAACTCAAAGTAGACTAATGGATATCAAAGTAAGGACTGGGTCAAAACACTCTCTCTCACAAAGAAGTTCAAACAATGTGCATGAAATACCATAGGCTTGCCCTTATTTTCAATGCCTTAGTTTCTCGGACAGTTGGACTAGGATCACTATAGGACTTTCATTGGCTTGTAATGTAGGCTTGAGGACAGGTGTGGTACGTATGGATAGAGTGACTCAACCCTCCTTGACACTACACTATTCTTGGCTCCTCTTTTCAACCATGCTTATTTATTCTCCTTCATTTATTTTTAGATTTTTGGGTGTGATTTTCGTCATTCTTTCAAAACACAACTCTTTTTTTTTCTTTTTGCAATTTCTATTTGTTTCATCCATTTTTTTTATTCACACCCAAATTTTTTTTCTTTTTCTTTTACTAACCCTTTCTTTATACCTAAATCAATCTACGCACCCCTATAATAGCCACCCTCAACTTAAGCGATTTTCCTGAGTTGAGGTACACGATGTCCAAGAGGGGACCAGGGCCAAGACAGGTTCATTGTAAATCAAAATGGGAAGGTGAATAGGCTAACGAAAGAAATAGGTCAATTAAGGCTCAAAATTGGGATCAAGGGATATTTAATTCATTTGGTCGGGCATTTAGGGTAAAAGTGGACTTATTCAAAAATAGCCTATGATCCTTTCCTAACCACTATCCTACCAAGGCAAGACTAGCCAGAAAATTTTTGGATCGCACACATAAAGTGAACTAGGTAATGACTTCACACACACATAGCACAGGGTTACACTATAAACTACTACCTATCTAGTTCATACAATGCTAGCTAAAGTTATTCTGCCGATAATACTAACACCATAACAAGATCTAATAGCTGTTAGAAATTAACATACTACACACACAACTTAAAACAAAAAAAATTTCAGGAGGGGTATCCTTTAGACACTCATAAACAACATCAAAACATGTTCAAAACTAGACTGCATTAAGGTTCCCTTATTTTCCTCCTAATTAAACATGAATACACCTAATAATCTAAATAAATACCTAAACATGCCAGTTCTACTATGATAGTACACTTAGGGGAAAAGAAACATGGTAACAAAAACCTCCAAGTGGTAGTATACCCCCACCCCCAACTAAATAATGGTGCACTGTGCCTAGTGCACAACTAGCAATATCATAAGTGTAAGGGAGTGATGGCATACCTATGGCACCCTAGGCACAGGATGTGGGCCCACCTAATGCGGGATCATCAGCATGCTCTCTAGGCTCTCTGCTAGGTACGTCTGATAAAAGGGATGCCTTACAAGAGGATGCACCCCGTTCCCTCTCCTTCTAAGCAATATGACTGGCATGGTACTCTACTCTAGAGGCCTTAACCACCCTACGGAAATCACCCTCAAACTCATCACCACTATCAACTTGATCCTCTGGACTACGTGGTCTCTTACCTCTATCAATAGGAGGCTCTTCGTCAGCAAATAAATCAACCTCAAAAGCCGGCATCATCGGGGCCAGAACGGGAATAGCTGGAATGACAGGAGTGTTGATAGGTGCCAAACCTCTAACCTCCTCTCTCAATGCAGCCACCTCCTTTGCCAATCCTGCCATATCAGGAATCTGTGTCAAACTCATCTGGGTGGCCATCTGTGTCTCAAAGCTATCAATCCTCCCATGCAGCTGTCACATAAATATCTCCATACCCACAGTCATACGGGCCTCCACTCTAGCCTCTGCAGCCTCTACCGTGGTCTTAACCCAAGGCTTAAGTTGGAATACCAACTTAGCCATCTAGGCCTCAGTGTGAGCCTACCTCTCAAACATCTGTGTTTGCCGATCCACCAACTGCTATAGGAAGTCCCTCAAAACTAAAACCATACCAGAGGAGCGCGGTGGTGCTGTAGTGCCTGGTACCTCATCGTCAATCGGGCATGTGCCCTCAGTAGGTGTATGCACTATCTTTGGTATACTTACCGATGCTGGAATGGGCATAGGTGTACGAACCGGCTCCTCTTTATCTCTAAGCCCTTCAAAAAGGGTTGCTCCTGATGACACGAGAGGTTGAGAACTCTGTGGAAAAACTAGGTGAGATCCTCACTGCTGCATCAACCTAATATCTACAATGCAGGTCACCTCAATATAATGATCTACTGCAGGCATATTAACCCCACCAGTACTATCACATAGACCCTGAATCAGACAAGGGAAAGGGATGTTGGTAAAATCTCTAAAGGCACACTCATGGATCTCCCTAATAATGTAACAGGTGATGTGGATGTCATATCCGGCGATGATGCTTGCTACGAAAATAGCCCTGTCCAAAGTAAGTGAGTTATCAGCATTAGTGGGACCCGAACGGTGCCTAACAACTGACCACCAAAACTGTCCCACAAAGTGGAGCGTGGACTTCTTGATGACCAGCTTCTCAGTTACCCAACTAGTATCTACACCATCCTCTGCTATATACCCATCGATCCACCGTAGCAACTCCAACCGCTGATCGACATCCCTTATTTTAGTCCTACTTCTGACAATCTCCATATGGTGATCAAACTCAGCAGTCATGGCTCGAAATAGGTGTTCATCCACAAACAAGAATTTGTGGATTGTCTGCTCAGAGATATGTCTCTCGAACCATAGTGTGAGTTAATGATGGTTGGTCCCGAAGTCGCTGTTCAATAGTTATGATCAACTCAACAGACGCAGCATATGAAGCATAAAACTCCGGACCAACACTGGGCTATAGTGACCAGGAGGCTCTGTCATCCACCCAAATCCATAATGATCAAACACTGCCTTAATATTAGGTAGTGCCTTTAACTCCTCTAGCCAATACCGGGGGTCCTCAGTAATACTTCCTCTACACACGCCCCGCTCAATAAGTTCGGCATCCCTATCATAAAATTGCCTCTTACCCTGGACACACCATCGCTTATTTTCCATTCTCTGGGAGGAAGTCATGGAACTTTGCCTCCCAGTGCCAGAAATAGATGTTGTCACCTCAACCGCATAATCATCAGGCCCTTCAGCATTTTCCTCAGATTTAGATACATCAACCTCCTGTTCATCACCGAATTCCCAAGCATCCTCCCCCTCTTGAGACTGGGGGACTGAATGAGAAGACTGATTAGGAGTAGCCGGATTGGCAGGTTACGGGATAAGCTGAAGTACGGCCCGGGCAGCAGCCTGTGCCCTAGTTTGTAACATCATGGTGCAAGGTACCAGCGCAGTATCATCGGTAGCGAACTTGTATACTTATTTGGATCCACTTTTATCTGACACCGAAGGTTCATCATGCAACCTAGTTGTAAATTTGGTATTTTAGGTTTGAATTCTCGAGGAAGAAAAACCCATGTCTCCATATTTTGGGTTTGATTTGGGTGGCATTGTTGACACAAATGAATTGGTTTTGGGTCAGGTTTGGGTTGGTTTTGGGTCTGATTCGGGTTGGGGCAGATTTTGGGTTTCGAAAATTTTGAGATTTTTGGCTAAATAGTGGTTGGGATTTGATCAATTTAAGATTTGGTATGTGGGATTCAAGATTTGGTTATGTGGAATTTGATGATTTTTTAAAAAATAGGGTTTATGTTAGAATTTGGATTTGAGAAGATTGAATTTGGATTTGAAATTGGGGGAGTATACCGATATATATATATAGTTTGGGTCGAGTTAGGTCGAGTCGGGTTGAATCTTGGTTAATTTTAATTTCTTGATTCTCACGGCCCCACCCACGAGATATTGGTTGACCTACGTCACGTGGGTCCCTTGACATGGGTAGGGTTCTGCAGGTGACAAATGGTCTTTGATTCTCACGGCACCACCCACATGACATGGGTTGACCTACATCACGTGGGTCACTGGCGTAGGTCGAGTTCAGCAAGCATATAATTTCCTCTGACTTCTACGAGACCAACCCACGTTTTGTGGATGAACTTACGTTGCGTGAAACTGTGTCGTGGGTTGTATTGAACATATTCAGTTTCAATATTGTAAGTTCCAGCTAACTTATCCTCCAATGATTAGATCACAGCCTACTCAGACCTTGGGTTTCCGTCCAAGAAGCGCCTAATTTAACATCGCGGCACGACATGGCTAGCTTGACTACTCAGACTTCATCAAGACTAAGCCCTTCACTCATTTTTACTTCTTCTACAGTTCCCAAATAAAGCTTCACATGCTAACCATTGACCTTAAAAAGGGCATCATTTTCACCTTTTAACTCAATTTCCCCATGCGGGAACACTCTTACAACCGTGAATGGTCCAGACCATTTAGACCACAATTTTCCAGGAAAAAGGCGAAACCTGGAGTTATAGAGTAGCACCAAATCTCCCAGATGAAACTCTCGTCGTTTAATCTTTTGGTCATGATACAGTTTCATATTTTCTTTATAAAGTGCTGAACATTCATAAGCCCATAGACGAAATTCATCCATCTCATTCATCTGATCTAGCCGCATCACTCCATTCCAGATTCAACCTCTTCAATGCCCATAATGCTTTATGTTTAAGTTCGACCAACAAATGGCACGATTTACCAAAAACCAGTTGATATGGAGATGAACCAATAGGTATCTTGAATGCAGTTTGATAAGCCCATAAGGCATCATCCAATCTTCTCGCCCAATCAGTTCTATTGGCGTTCACCGTCTTTGCCAAAATAGAATTAATCTAACAATTTGACACCTCCACTTGTTCGCTTGTCTGAGGGTGTTAAGGTATGACCACCCTATGTTTGACACCATATTTTTCAAGTAGGGTTATGTAAAGCCTATTGCAGAAGTGAGATCCTCCATCACTAATGATTACTCGGGGTGTACCAAATCGTGAAAATATGTTCTTTTTCAAGAATGCCGTGACACTTCTTCCTTTATTATTGGGAAGTTCAATCACCTCCACCGACTTAGAAACATAGTCGACAGCAATGAAAATGTATTTCATCCTATGTGATCTCACAAATGGGCCCATTTAATCAATTCCCCATACATCAAATAATTCGCAAGGATAGCTGTCATAAGAAGTTCATGTCTACATGAGATATTCCCTTGTCTTTGACATTGGTCGCAGGCCCTAGCATAGTCATGAGCATCTTTATAGATGGTAGGCCAATAATAGCCGCATTGTAAGATTTTGTGCACAGTTTGCTTACCACCATGATGACCCCTAACTGGAGATGAATGACATGCTTCCAAGATACTCATCATTTCAGCCTTTGGGATACACCTTCAAATTATACCATCTGCACATACTCTAAATAGGTAAGGCTCATCCCTGAAGAATTTTCTCACCTCATACATTAATCTCCTCCGTTGCTGGTATGACATATCTTCTGGAATTATGTCACTTGCCAAAAAGTTGGCAAAATCTGCAAACCAAGGGATTAAGTCTTGTGATGCTGCCAGCAATTGCTCATCTGGAAAAGTATCATCAATATCAAGATCATCCCTTAATTTAAGCATGGCCTCTTCCTCAATGCGTGATAGATGGTCAACAACCTGATTCTTGATTCCCTTTCGGTCCTTGACTTCAAAATCAAATTCTTGTAGTAGAAGGACCCACCGAATCAATTTGGCTTCACATCCTTCTTCGATATAAGATACCGAAGTGCTGCATGGTCTGTATGCACAATTACCTTTGTGCCAATCAAGTAAGAATGAAATTTCTCAAAAGCGAAGACCACTGCCAACAACTCTTGTTTAGTCACAGTGTAGTTCTTTTGAGCTGGATTAAGTACTTTTCTAGCGTAGTAAATTGGATGTAAAATCTTTTAATATCTTTGGCCAAGGACTGCACCCAAAGCTACTCCACTAGCATCACACATAACCTCAAATGGCATCATCCAGTCTGGTGAGACAATAATGGGGGACGAAGTCAATTTCCCTTTTAGACACTCGAAAGTTTTTAGGAATGCCTCATCAAACACGAACTTTACCTCTTTCTCCAAAAGTTTGCCTAACGGATGTGCAATCTTAGAGAAATCCTTGATGAATCTTCTATAAAAGCCATCATGGCCTAAAAAACTTTGATACCCTTTTACTGGATGCTTTGTCTACTTCTATACCCTTCTTCGAGATTCGATGAACCAACACAATACCTTCTTTTACTATAAAGTGACATTTCTCCCAATTTAGCACCAAGTTGCACTCTTCACATCTTTGTAACACATTAGCGAGGTGAGCTAGACAGTCATCAAAAGAATCTCCCACCACAGAAAAATCGTCCATCAACACCTCAATAGAGTCTTCCACCATGTTCCAGAAAATAGATATCATGCAATGCTGAAAAGTGGTTGGCGCATTGCATAGTCCACACGGCATCCTTTTGAATGTGAAAGTCCCATAGAGGTAGGTGAATGTGGTCTTTTCTTGTTCCTCGGGAGAAATGAAAAGCTGATTATATCCCAAAGAACCTTCAAGAAAATAGTACAACCCCCTTTCAGCAAGACGGTCTAACATCTGGTCGATGAAAGGCATAGGAAAGTGATCCTTTTCTGTCCAAGAATTTAGCTTTTGATAGTCCATACAAACTCTTCATCCTGTGACTGGCTTCATTGGAATTAACTCATTCTTATCATTTGGAACCACATTGATTCCTCCCTTCTTTGGTACACACTGCATTGGGCTTACCCACTTGCTATCAGCAATGGGGTAAGCCACGCCTGCATCTAACCACTTAATGATCTCTTTGGGGTAAACCACACCTGCATCTAACCACTTAATGATCTCTTTATTCACAACTTCCTACATAGGTTGGTTCAGACGACGTTGGTGCTCAGTGCTTGGTATACACTTAGGAACAAGATGGATCTTATGAGTACAAATGGAGGGTGGAATTCCTATAATATCAGCAATGGACCAACCAATGTCCCTTTTAAATTTCTTCAATACCAAAACTAGAGCTTCTACCTGCCATTCTGCTAACTCAGCAGAAATGATTACGGGCAAAGTGTTATTGGTTCCCAAAAATAAGTAGCAAAGGTGAGAAGGAAGAGCCTTAAGCTCTAAGACGGAGGCTCCTCAACAGAAGGGCGAGCCGGTGGGGTCACCCTATTCTTTAAATCAAGATCAAGTTTCTTCAGATCATAAGTGTAGGATCCCCTACCAGCAAGCACTCCTACCATCTTATCATAATCATCAATACCATCACTGTCAAAGTTCATAACCACAGATGCAGGAGCTTCTACCCCCACCTTTATTCAATTGGAATGACTATAGCACTCTCATCAAGTGTATTAGTTACCAAAATTACATGCATATCTTTCAGTTACTTCATGGAACGACAAATATTGAAAGTACTATGTTCATCATTTAACCTGAATTTCATCTTCCCAGTTTCCATGTCAACCAATGCATGACTAGTGGTATGGAATGGTCTCCCAAGGATGATAGGAACCTCGAAGTCAACTTCACAATCTAGAATCACAAAGTCAGCTGGAAAGATGAAAGATGCAACTTTCACCAAAACATCATACAGAATACCCATCGGCTTTTTCACAAACTATCTGCCATAAGAAGCCTCATCAAAGTTTATTTTGGTGTTCCCAACCCCAACTGCTTGAAAATGGCTAGTGGCATTAAGTTAATTCTAGTACCCAAATCACACAGTGCCTTTGCAAAGTTGTACGATTAGATAGTACAAGGAATTGTGAAAGCTCTTGGATCTTCCTTCTTTTCTACTAGGGAATGCGAATCAACTGCACTACAATGATGTAAGTTATCTGCAAGTTTAAAACTGGTAGTTCTCTTCTTCATCACCAGATCTTTAATGAACTTTATGCAATCAGGGATCTGCTCCAATGCCTCAACAAGAGGGATATTTATCGATAGCTCTTTCAATGTTGTAATTAAATTTTGATATTTTCATTCCTCAGCCTTCTTTTTCAACCTTTGAGGAAAGGGAGGAGGAGGTCGTGGGATAGTTTTCAATATTTGTGGAACCTTCTTCTCCTTCCACTTTTCAGATTCTATTTCCTTATTAATACTGTTGTCCGCTGCTAAATTTTCTGGCTTTATCTCAACCTCTTTATTGACCACCACTGGCTTATCTTTCTTATCATTACTCGTAGGAATAGATGGGTTGGTCGTGCTCTTTCCGCTTGTTGTAGTGATAGCCAAACAATGACTGTCATTTTTCAGATTTTGAATAGTGTTGCTTAGAAGAGTGCCTGGTTGATGTTGGTTCAATGCCACAGATATCTGTTCGAATGGTTGCTCCAACTATTTTATGGCAGTTGAGTGAGATTCAACCTTTTGACTTATTCCCAAAATGTCGGCCCTAATTTCTTTTAAGCAATTTTCTTGGTTTTCTGATCCTTTAACCCATTTGGTAAAAAGGGTTTCCATTAGTGAATTTTCATAGTCAGTATCACGATTTGCTAGTGGAACATAAGCACCGCTCTTCTCCTTGTAATCATTATTTTTTCATCTCTAGTCTCCATCACGATCTTGTTCTCTGCCTCTATATCCTGACTTGTTGTAATTTTCTCCATAATAGTTCCGACCTTGCTTCCCTTGCCTCGAGTTCCAAGATTCTTGATTACACTCTTGGCCCTTGGATCAGAAACCCACCACTTCTTGATCTAAGTACTTATCTTCCTCATCAGATTCATAATTGTCATGCTTAGGTGCTTTACCTTGCGCACTTATGGCATGCACCTTCTCAGCACCTCTAGCCGCAATCTGTTTAACTAGCAAACCAATTTCTGTCCTCAGCTGTGCAACCTCTTGAGTTGATGCTCCAATAGTGTATGTACCAGTCGGTGTCTCTGCCTCCCAAGTATGTCATCCTCGATTATTCTTAGTAATACGATCCAAGATCTCTGAAGCTCATTCTTACATCAGACTTATAAATACTCCTCCAGTGATAGTATCTGCTACAACCCTAGTATTTGCATTTAAAGCCCTGTAGAATATTTCAAGTAGACTCTTACCACTCATCCTATGATTTGGCACATTTTGAAGCTTCTTCTTAAACCTTAGCCATGTTTCGTAAAGTGCTTCAGAATGTAGTTGTCTGATGTTGTAAATCTCATCCTTCAACTGTAGCATCTTGGAGGGTGAAAACAATCTCTCCAAAAATTGATTTCTCAACTCTTACCAAGTAGTAATGGAGCCCCGTGGTAACTCTTCCAACCACAAAGTAGCTTCTCCTATTAATGAGAGCGAAAACAATCTTAACTGAATAGCCTCTTGGTACACTCCAGGCAAATTATACAAAGTACAAACCCCCACAAAGTTCATCACATGCATATTAGGATCATCCATAGGAAGACCCACGAATACACCTTTCAAGTTAAGCAGGTGGATCATGTCACTTTTAATGTCAAACTTTGTACCCTGAGGTAACTCTGGTGTAATAATGGCACCAGTCTCAATTGGCTTGAAATAAGCCACATCTTTTTCTTCAGGATCATCATAAACTGGCACATGTGGTCTTTGAGGTGTTTGGTGTGCCCTCAATCTTCTTTGTCTTTCTTCAGCATCAGCAAGATGCAGTGTTGCTTCTTGCATAGATCGATTATCTCGACCTGCTTGTCTAAGAGCAGCTTGCCTAGCTTGCTGTTCCCATGTCAATCGAGTGGTAGTTTGGTCCGTTATTTCATCACCAACTAGCTGAATTAGTTTGTTATGATGTCTCCCGTGGCTGCAAAATCCTGAACTCCTTCGGTATTCACCATTCTTCGATTAGCTCTCAGAGTTCTTTCTATTTCAAGATCAAGTGGAATCAGGGGATTGCCTTGACTCCTAGTATTGGGCATATACCGGCGTGTGCTCTTAAAAGTATAATGAAATAAAACCAATCAACTCCAACAAGCAAAATACTCAACCATGTAACCGTACTTCCCCGACAAACGGAGCTAAAATTTGATGCCGCCCAAAATATACTTTCAGAAAAGTATAATGTGGTCGTTGTATCAAATATAGAACCCAACGAGGTTGGAGTCAATCCCACATAGAATAGGACAAAATTATGTAGAATGCTAGTCTGAGTAATTGGCAAATACATGAAACTGGGGGGTTTTGTGAGTAAATGGTAATAATAATAATTGCTGATTTTTCGATTTGAAAAAAATATGAGAAATACACTAGGACTATGATCCCTAATAATTCCTTAACTTTACCGGTTATTCATGCTTGGTAAAATAATCCCGCTGCGTTGCATGCAAAATCTAGCAAGATATGTTCATCTAAACATCTCTCGACCTTGGTTAGACGAAATTCACTCTTCTCATCTCGGTCTCCAATTTTCGCACGACTAACCCTTGTCCTGGATCTCAGATAACTATCCCTGTTACGGCTCAAGTAATTAGATAAATGTTGATAGCTTCAAATCTCTGTTGTTATTCCCTTTTCCAATCTTTACCTCACTTTTGAGCAAGTTTAGAATACAGGCGAGTATCTAACATTTGCAACCGTTAGAAGATCAATTATAACGAAGGTAATAACAATACATGCATTCACAATGGATCAGAATTGCTTTGCACTTAACCCATTTCATTAATTCCTCATGGTTCACACAACCCTAGTTAATGGGTTTACCTGCTCATTATTGCAAGAACACAAGAAGAATTCAAAGATGAAAACATAATTGTAAACTCATGATAATGAAGAAAACTCTGAAATATCAATATTAATAGAAATCCTAGAACTGGTAATCAAAGATTACAAAATCAATAATGTGTCAAAATACTGGAAATATATCTCAAAATAATGTACTGACTAACTCTTGAACATAGAACAATACAGGGGTATTTATAGCTACAAGATGAATCCTATTCTAAACAAAATTGGAAAATAGAGTTGGGAACTTTCCACGGTATCGTGACTTGGTGTCGTAGAGCCAAGTCACGCCGCGTAATTCAGTTTTATGGAAATCAGGCAACACTAGACATCTCTAAAGTTGACTCACAACACCCACTCACATCTCGTGGGTGGACTCACGACACGTGAGTCTTGTCGTGAGTAATATTTCTGGTGCAGGACCTGGTTCTTTCATCTTCAAATACTCTATTTACAAGCATAATTCTTCCTTATTGATCATTTTTCCTCTAAAAACCAATTCTCCTGTAATATAGAATAGAAAACACAACATACCCTCTAAACAAACCCAAGTTATTGCATAATTTTCTTGTTTTAAGCATCGAAAGTGCCATGAAACCATGGTGCATCACTAGGTTAGATCTTCAGGGGTTTGTTATGATTATAAAGAGAACGGTCATTGGTCTAAAGAGTGTCCTTTACGTGGTATTATTGAGCATTCATTGAAGCCAGATCAGTCTCATAGGGTCCCTGGCGTGGTATTATTGAGCATTCAGTGAAGCCAGATCAGTCTCATAGGGTTGTGCCATCTTCGGGCAGAGGTAGTACACTTAGAATTTCAGTTGGTTAAGCAGAAGCTTAGTCCAGGTTCAGACGCATTCAGATTCATACTTGTTCAGTTAGGTCAGGGACTTTGACTTTGAATTTCATCATTATAGGTGCACTTTTTATTTTATATCCTTTTAGTTTTATTTGAATTGAGTTGGGGTTTTCATACCCATCAGTGGTTATATGCCTTGATATTACCTCATTGATTATTGTATGCCTTTATGTAAATTTATACATATATGACTACCCCCATAGATATTTTCTTTTCGAAGTGGATTGAGTGGATTGGCGTGTTAATTTCCTTGGGGTGTAGCACTTGGGTTAAAGTCCCTTTCCTTTGGCATATTGGCCTTGTTATGGTACTCATTTTTTGTGCCACCTGCCCTTTATACTATTATTCTTATTATTGTTATTTTAACTTTGATTGGCCCTTACTTGATTTACAGCTAGACTAGCGCTATCTATCTAGTGTTTTCTTTCTTGTTATTCTTGGTTATTTGGCTTAGAACCTGGGTCAGTTGGTTTTCCTTTCTATGGGTTAGGTAAGGTTGGTTGTTGAGTAGGTTGTGAAAGTGAAGGTTGGTTTATCCTTCCATGGTTTTGTTATGATTTTAGCATTAGCGATCCTTTTTTATAGCCTGCGCTTAATGTTGATAAGTCTAAGGTTTGTTATTCTGATTTGTCTGGCTCATCACTTGGTAGTAGTCTTGATCTTAGTATTGGTATTGAGCTGGGTACTCTTCTCTTTCTGTGATGTGGTTCATGATTCAGTTGAGTTAGGTTTGTTTAAAGAGGTGAATTTAGAAATTTCTCATTTTGGCATTTGTTCGGCCTAATATGATTTTATGGTGATACTTCTCCTTGGTGGTATATGCTTGAGTATCAATTTTTGGTAACCAAAGTGGGTGTTATTTGGGAGTGTGTATTCATTGCTATAGATTGAATATTGGTTTAGCCAGATTAAACTACGAATGTATTTATTTATGTTGCTTGAGATTTGGCTATCACTAGGACTCATTGTAGTCCCAGTAAGGTCTTAGTTATGTTTTGTGTGTTGTGCCCCTTAGCATATGTGGATCTGATCACTCGCATCTTCAGCCTATCATTTTACTTCGATATGATCATGTTTTTCGACAATATTTTGGTTTTATCCCATGTGAAAACCGTTGGATATATGCTTAGTTTCTAAATGAGAGATTGGTTTGGGTATTTGACATTAGTAAGGACTTGTTCGCTCTAGTTGTGATTTTAGACTTTTTGAATAAATGCTTGAGAGTTGCGATAATTTTGCTGTATGGATGCTTATTCATCAACAGGATCGGTTTGGATAGTTGGGATCGATTAGTTCCACTTCAGCATTGAGATTATAGCTAAAAAATACGTAACATTAGTCGCAACCCCATTTTGAGGTTTTGATTCAGTTGAGCATTTGCTGACAGGCTAAATAGGCCTACTTATTAATTACTTACCGGCTCAGTTTTTCTTAGTCCAAAAAGATCATGTTAGATAGATGCTCGAAGTACGGTTTGTTGGTACATGGTAATGGTTTCTACTATATTTGACATTGGTTCTCTGTTGTCGTCAAAATTTTGATTATCAACTTAGTGGAAGAAATGTCCTCGAGTTGGTCTTAGCCTGGTTTCACCCACAATCAGTGGGGCATTCTGGAACAGATTGTTCAGTTCATAAAAGTCGTGCTTCGGACTTAAGACTTTTGATTTTGAGGGTCATCGGGACCAGTTAATGGCTTAGGCAAGGATCTCAGGCATGAGTTGCCACTATTTAGGGTATTCAGGCAGATCCTTATAAAACACTATTCTTATGCTAGTCCTTTTGGACCTTCGACTGGTCAGCTTTATTCTTTTGAGGTTGGTGTGATGCGGTTGTATGGATAGTACTTGGATGATGCCAAAGAGTTTTGGTGTAGTTCAGAGAAGACCACAGGTTCAGAAAGGCAAGAGAATGTTAGATTTGAAATTTGGAGTTGGCTCACTAGTACATGCATTGGGTGTTCTCTAGCCTGGTTAAGTATTCAATTAGTTGTGCTTGTTTTGGTGTGATATCCATATGTTGTGGTTTGGTTTTGCGTGCTTTGGTCATGCTTGGTTCAGTTGGCTTTTGAACATGAGTTTGTGGTTATTTGGAAAGTCAAGTAAGGTTGTGAATGAAAAGGGATACCTTAGCAAAGTCCCTTAGAAGTGTTGGTTGGCCTTAGAGGTTACCTGGGGAGGCTTGCATGGGGCATGCGGGCCCATTACCTTATCTTATTGAGCTTTTGATCTCTTTCTATCCGTTGATTTTCGAGGAAGAAAGTCCTTTTAGAAGTGGATATTATAATGACCCTCCAGGTTATTTTCTCAAGTTCTGTGCATTTTCAGCATTTTGTGCCTTCCCATAATGGCTATAGGTCATTTATGACTTGTCAAAACCGTCGATTTGGTTTTTAGGAAGTTTGCTTGGGTTTTAATCCCATTTCCCTATTTTGGAGCTTTTGAAGTTAAGAAATAGGTCTTGGAGCAAAACACCTAGTAAAAGGCCTGGAATGAGAATTTTGACAACATTGCTAACTCTAGAACATGGATTTTAGGGTAGGGGGACCCTTGGTTTGGGTCCCAAGGCTTTCAGACTCATTTTGGGCTATTAGGTAGATTTGGTGAAAAATAGAACTATGGGTGTGGGGGCCACTTTTTTCGAAACAACCTCAGATGGAAATTTCAATGGTTCCGTCAAGTCCAGAATGTCAAATTTTGTATGGTAGCATATTGCATTTACATGCATGGGGTTTTGAATGAAACCCGAGCCCTTAATCCCAATTCGTAAGGACTAAGCATGTTTGCTTGTTTCAAGTATTTGGTACAAGTAGTTTAGCAGTCGTAGAGACGCTTTAGCGACCTTGTGCTGCTGTAGCAGCCTTGGCTTCCCGGCTGAGGGTCGCTTTGGCGGTCCATGTCCGCTTTAGCGAATGCTACTTTAGCATCTAGGCTGTCGCTTTAGCGGTCCCTCTCCTCTCCTTACCCGCTGCTTTAGCGGTCAACTGCCACTTTAGCAGCTAAGTGACCACTTAAGCTATCACTACTAGGTTTATATATTCTCTTTTCAAGCAAATTTGAGCCATTTCTACCACTTTTTCCCTCCATTTTTGATCTTGTGAGCTCAACAAAGTGAGGGGAATTGTAAATTGAAGCCGGGATCGTGTAAGGGGCGCTTGTGTGACCTTATGCCCATCAATATCTCTTAAGTTTTGCGTCAAATTCTTTGTTTTATTCTTATTTTTTCCCTTTCATTTTCCTTATCTTTTGGGGCTGGTTTGAGCCCCAAGTGAGACTCTATTTGTGCTAAACTTTCAAGCATGTATTCCTTGTCCTTCTAGGGATGTCTTGACTGATTCAATTTTGAAATTTCATTTGTAGGCTCCACGGGCCTATTTTTTACCCAATTTTTGGCCTAAACTTTTAATAGCAATATGGGTCTTGTTTTACTTGTATTAATGCTTAGATGATATTTTTGGTAGTGTAACATTATTCAAAGATCGTGGAGCATAGCTGAGTGGTTTGTGGATAGTTTGAGACTATTGTTCGATATAGAAGTAAGCTAAGGTGTACTCTTCTCTATGATATTGTCTAGTGTATAGTGTACATGCTAAGTGGGAGTTATAGGGTAGGTTTAAGGCTTTTTGTATCTTGATAATAGTATTTGACCTATTTAGGGGACTTAGAATAAGAATGTGAATTGAGCCTTTGCTTAGAACACATGTTATAGCTAGAAGATATTGTTGAGTTTAATAATTTACTTACATGACTTTAGGTTTACATTAAGGATCTTTTAGTGTAAGATTTATTGTATTACTTAGTGATTCAGGCTATATCCCTCAATTAGATCAATCTAGTAGCTTGATAGTCGTAATCACCTTATTTTTTCTAAGTTATAATGTTGTTATCTTGGTATATTGTACATTGCTAGGCCTGAAGTCATAGTAACAAGACCAGTTGGACACAAGGTTAGCATCCTATTCTTTAAAGGGACATGGTTTAGTTCTTAGACACTTGAACGCTTACATTTGTATTGTTTGGCTACTAGTGATGGCATACATACCTTATTCGTATTTTCACATTTATTTTTTTTTGGTTAAGGCCCCTTTTTGCAAAAATTCGGGCTCATTTTTCATTAGGTTGGTATATAGTCCGCCTTTAGAACTAGACTTAGCTCTTTTAGTGTCTTGGTATGGGATTGAGAAATCTTAGACTAGGTTCGGGTAGGCACTAACCTTAGGTTGGGTTGTCGGGGTTTGATAGTAGGCCCCACTGCTCTTTTTAGATAGAATTCTTCGAATGACTCTCCTTTAGGCTGAGATGGGCTTATGAGTTCTTCTTTAGGATATTACCTTGGGTATGGGTTGACTTAGACCTGATTGGTCGCCTATTTAGCTTCATTACCCCTGGTAAGGCAGTAACTGATCTTTGACCGCACCTCCCTAACCTAGTTATCCAAACCCACCTGGCCTTAGAAGATCTGACCTTCCGAGACTGAACATTACTAATAAATGGATTGGTGATGGGTTTAGGATCCCTGGATTACCGCTAGTTATGTTGTGCTTATGAGTCCCGGTATGAGTTTGGCATCAGCTTATGTTTGAGGTTGGCTTTATATGGGAACACCTATTCTGGTTACAGTTGGTTACTTCGAGTTCCAGTTTGAGTCCGACATCTGTCTATGATTATGATTTGGGTGTTCTTGTATACAATTATGGATCATCCGGCCTCTTATTATTATCCACTGGTTTCGGTTCTCGTTATTGCTACTATTATTGATATGGATTATAGAAGTCCTAGTTCAGTACCAGGCAATGTATGTGGATATCCCAAGTCCCCTATGGGCCCCTCAATCCGTAAGCCATAGTGCCGGAGGAGGATGGTCATCGTAAGTCTTGCTTTTGCAAGCTGTTGAGCTGGAGGATGTGTATACACTTGTGTTGGATATGGTACTTGGTTTACCCTGCATTATCTAGTTCCTTCCATGACCTTCATTCTTTCGCATGCATCACCTATCAATAGTATAATTATTTGGAACTTACTTTTATCATTCTGATGGGGGGCTGCATAGGTATAGGTTACGTTTGTTGTTTACTGAGTGATTGATTGTACCTTCAAGTCTTATTGGGGCTCAGTTAGGTTTTAGTTTGTTTGGGCTAGCCAATTATATTATTGCTTGGATATTATTATATAGTTCGTGGCAGGTCAGTTATGGATTAGTACCCGAGGTTGTAGGTATGCTTCCGAGTTCCTTTCCTCTTCATTATGTTGAGCCTTATTATTAGTGGACTACCTTATAATTATTCACATTTTTGTTAGGGACCCTACTTATGCCAGAGTTAGCTCCCTTATTGCTTATGATCCTTGTGATGTTAGACTAGCTCCCTCAGAGTAGTACCTTTGCATTTGGTTACCAGTATAGCGCCATTGTATTTCTATTCTTCTCTATCTATTCTTTGTATATCACTTCATTCCTTTCTACTACTATTGTATTTTGTATATCTCTTTCTTCACTATACTATCATACGTTGGCTAGCTACTTATGGCACTGCGCTTTCGTTCCTAACAATAGTATATGATAGCTTATCCTTGTTACTGGCATAACTTCAGTCTAAATTACTTGCAGGGTATGATAGTTTATCCTCACTTTTCCTTCAGTATTATTATGTGTCATTTCTTAGATAGCTGTCTATAGTTTATATTCCTGCTTTATATGTTATTTATAGTGGTATTATCTCTGGAGCTTAGTTGGTCGATGCCTACTGAGTATGTTGTGTTTGGTACTCATACTACCCTTCTGCACTCTGTAGATCATAGTACGAGTTCTCGTCCTTGATTGGTGTATCTTGTGGAGCCGCCATTGATCAGAGATTTGGGTTGAGCTCCTGGCATTTGGAATAGTTCCTGTTGTCTCTCTTTACTAGACTGATCTCTATTTTGTATTTCAGAGATGACTTGTATATATTTATACTGGGTACCATGTACTCATGTCTTATCAGTAGCTCTTGTACTGACTTCACTAGTTTTGGGGGTTACTTCTCTATATTAGTCTATTTATTGGACTCATTTTATGCTGCTTCCTTTTTTTTCTCTTGATAGTCTGTTACTCGTTGTTTAGGATTATAGGTTGGCTTACCTACAAGTGGGTTATGGTATGTGCCATCATGACCTGAGAAATTGGGTCGTGACATTTTTCTATCATAAATTTTGGCTTTGTTCTTTCAAACATGAGTAGTTAAATCCCATAACAAGAATTATGGGAACCATGATAAATTAACGAAGTAGATTAAAGTACTTAGTGATTCTTGAATTGTGTGCATGCATATATTGTTCTACTCTTCGTACTGATTGTTTTTTAATAGTTACACCCTTAATCCTTCACTTTCTTGATAAAAGAGATAGGGAATAGGAAAAGAGATTAACTATAAAGATTCGAGGTTACCAACCCTCATCTAATAGCATGAGCCTTAAATGGTAAAGTTAATCCAAGATTAATTGTAAGGGTTAAGATTTAAACACTCAATTACTGAAAGGTATCAGAGTGATATTCATCTAATTAGGGTTGAAAGACATTTAGGTGAACCAATCTTACCAGTTTACATGCAAAGCTCCAAGATAGATCACTAGTACGATTCGCTTGCTGAGTTATGAAATCATAGGGATTACAATCCTAGTCCATTCTCATTATTGATTACAAACAACATTCTAATACTCTGTTACTTGGTTACTAAAGTTTACAAACTGTTACTTGATACTTGAACCCCTCCCCCCCCCCCCCTTCAAAAATAATTGACTACTAGTTTAAAAAACTGCATTGACATTGTTTCTAGCCTTATTCCATGTGGGATTGACCCCAACCTTGTTAGGTTTATAGTTGATCAACAATTGAGTTATACTTTATTACGAGGTATAATTTGGGTGACATCAAATTTTGCCACCATTGTCCGGAAATAAGATTTAGGAATAACTTCAATTGTGTTTATTTTACTTGTAGTCCTTATTTCCTAAATTATTTTTATGTTGTTATTGTTTGTTTTAAGGTACAGGTTGGTTTATTCCAAAAACCTAAAGTCAATGTAAGCCCTTGATTGAATTTGACCCCGAGCTAAAACATACTCTTAGGAAAATGAATGTTCAAGAACTATTAGAGGAAACTGAGGCAGCTCGATAGGCTTAAGAAAACCGACTAGCTGAGGGTGATGAAGTTATTGCAAACCATAAAATGCAGCAGCTACTGCAGATGATGCTAATTCCTGTCAAAATAAAAGGCACAAGTCCATAACCAAAGATAGGCTATTTGGTATGATGATACGAATGAAGAAGAGGTCACTGATTTAGATAGAGTAGGTGATATTGGTGCCATAGTTCCCCCTCCACTACCCCTAGTGCAATGTTTTATATCACCCATACTATGATATAGTTGTTGAATATGAAAGGTCTATTTGAAAGTGCTGCAGGAGATGATCTAAACCTCCACTTGATTAACTTTGTGGGAATTTTCAAGCGTACAGGTTACATGGCGTTAGTCAAAATGCTATCAGACTGTCATTGTTTCCTTCTCACTATTTGGGGAAGTAAATCTTTGGTTGACTAACTCCCGGATGACTTCATTACTAACTGGAGGGAGTTGAAGATGGATTTTATAGAGAGATCATTTCTACCTTCTAGAATGTTGTAGTTGAGAGGTGGGATTAATAACTTAGGGCAACATGCTGGATAAGCTTTACATGAGGCTTGTTTGAGGTTCAATAAGAAGCTAAAGAATTGCCCAAACAACAAGCTAGCTAATGAGAGTCTTTTGGAGTCTTCTATAAGTCTTTGAATTCTGTATCTAAAGCGGTGGCTAATACTATAGCTGGGGGTTCTTTGATGTCAAATATCCATGTAGACATAGTTGTTATGCCGGATTGAGCTAAAAAGACCAATAGAGCGTGGCACACTTGGGAGTTAGAGGTTTTTGTTGGTGCTTATTTTAAGGGCATGTCGATTGTGCAACACCAAAATAAGAGGAGCATGATTAGGATATAACTCATCTAAAACCTTAAATGAACCTGATTATAAGGCACTTGATGGGTGTTGGCTCTGAAAAGGTGAATGTGGTTAGTTCACAAGGTAAAGCGCCAAGGAATGATGAGTGTGACACTAATTCTATGAAAACATCAAACTTTGTGAACAACCAAATGGGGGTTTCTACACTAACACCCAAGGGTCTAACCAAGACTTTTGTAGCCAAGGTCAAGAAAATAATAGTTGGAACAATAACAAGGAAAACAACTATGATCGATCTGTCTATAGAGATAAAAGAAAAGATAGAGATCAAGGTAGCTAGAGTAACAAAGATGGTTACAAGAATGATTGTAGCAGTATTTATGTCCCTCCAATGTGTAGAGTCCAAGTTGAGACAAGTGGTTCTAGAATGGAAGATATTATTGTGAAGGTGCTGAAATAGATAGAATCCAATGATGTTGGCATTAAGGAGATTTACAGTGATACTTATAATGTGACCAAATTGGTTGATTCTCATTTGCCACCATTACACAATTGGAGAAACAAATGAGGCAGATATCAACATCATTGAATAAAAGAAAGAATGGTACTTAGCCTAGTGAGACTGTGCCAAACCCAAGAAATGATAATCATTGTATGAAAGTCACTACTAGAAGAAAAATGTAGTTGAATGAACATCCCATGTCGGCTGCTATTGAAAATAATGATGAGGTTGTTGCAAAAGATAGCCTTGAGCAAAAAAATGTCTCCAATTGTGGTTGATTAGGGCTAGAAAGAAGCTTAAATATTTCTAATTGATGCAATGGAGACAAGTATTGATAAGGGGAAAGAAATGGAGGTCCCAATGACATTTACTCTCATTTCTTGACCTCTACCTCCCTTCCCACAACACTTAAAAAGAAGGTGGAAGATGGAAAATACCATAACTTTATATCCATATTAAAACTGTTGCTCGTGAACATCCCATCATTGGAAGTACTTAAGTAAATGCCTAGTTATATAATGTTTATGAAGGATCTATTTATTAAGTAGAGAACTGTGATTTTTGAGCCAAATAATAATTTGGACAAATGTAGTGCAATTGCTTCCCATTCTCTTATGTAGAAAAAAGAGGATCCTGGTTTTTTACTATTCCTTACACTATTTGGTCATTCAATTTTTCTAAGGCATTATCTGATCTTGGTGAATTTAATTACGCTTGTCATGTTCAAACTGTTGGGCTTGGGAGCCCCCAAACCAATGACTTTATGGATACTTATGGCGGATTACACTATTGAGTTCCCTATTGGCATACTTATGATGTTTAGGAGAAGGTTGAGACCTTTATTTGTCCTGCTGATTTTGTAATTTTGGACTATAAGGTTGATTTTGAGGTCCCATCATATAAGGATGACTATTCTTACTTTAAAAATCAATCCCATCATATAAGAATGACATTTCTTACTTACTAGAAGAACACTTGGACAAGGAAAATAGTGAATTGAAATTCTGAATAAACAATAAGGAAGTGGTGGTTAATATGTGTTGATTGATGAAACATCTAAGTGAGATGAGTGTTATGTTTTTCATTGAAGTGATAGATGATGCAACACCTGAGATACCTATTGAGGAGATATATGTTGTTGAGACATTAGTCACAGTCAACATGAATTTTGATGGGGATAACAATGATGAGTATGATAAGATGGTTCATTCACTTGCAGGATTGGATCTTACTCTTATGCACCAGAAAAGTTGCATATTGATTTGAAGAATGGTGAGACTCCACCGCTTAAACCTTCTTTTGAGGAGCCTCTAATTTTGGAGCTTAAGGGTTTTCCTTCTCATCTTTGTTATAATTTTCTCAAAGATAAAAACACCTTGCAAGTGATTATTGTAGTAAATTTACTTGTTTGACAAGTTGAAGCTCTAGTGTTTATTTTGAAGTGATTTAGAAGATCAATTGGTTTGACCATTATTGATATCATTTGTATACCTCCCATTATTTGCAATCATAGAATCTAGCTTGATCTTGATTGCATTGCTAGCACTGAGCATCAAAATAGGTTTAATCTGCCTATGGAAGAGGTTGTGAAGAAGGATATTATTAAGTAGTTGGATATAGGCATGGTTTACCCCATCGCAGACAGCAAATGGGTGAGCACAGTTTAATGTATGCCGAAGAAAGGTGGGACTGCTATAGTACGAAATGATAAAAATGAGCTAATTACATTGAGACAAGTCAAGCGCTGGTGTATGTTCATGGACTACATAAAACTAAATGAATGGACCCAAAAATATCACTTCTTCATGTCTTTTATGGATAATATATTAAACCATCTTGCGGGTATAGGATGGTATTATTTTCTTAGTAGTTATTCATCATACAATTTGATTTGTGTTGCTTTGAGGACCAAGAGAATACCAGTTTTACTTTTCCATATGGGACTTTTGAATTTAAGCGGATGTCGTTCAGGTTGTGTAATGCACCAGCTACCTTTTAGTGATGTATAATGTCCATTTTTCCTGTTATGGTGGAGGAATCTATTAAGGCATTTATGGATGATTTCTAAGCAATGGATAATTCCTTTGAGAAGGGATTGTGCCATCTGGGTAATGTGTTGAGATGATGCGAGGTGGCAAACTTTATGCTAAATTAGGAAAAGTGTTAATTTATGGTGAAAGAAGGTATAGTGCTTAGCCATAAAAATTCTACTAGGGGTATAGAGGTTGATAGATCCAAGATCGATGTTATTGCTAAATTTCCTACTCCAATTTTTATGAAGGGTAGTTGTAGCTTTTGGGGGCATGTTGGGTTCTATCACAAGTTCATCAAGGACATCTCTAAGATTGCACATCCTTTGTGAAAGCTTCTTGAGAAGGAGGTGATGTTTGTTTTTGATGATGTTTCTTTAAAGGTGTTTGAGTGCCTTAAGAAGAAATGAATGCCAACCCCTATTATTGTTACTCTATATTGGACTTTCCCATTAAGATTATGTGTGATGCTAGTATATTGGCACTAGGAGTAGTCCTAGGCTAAAGGCACGAGAAGGTTCTTTATCCCATCTACTATACTAGAAAAGTACTTAATCCAATGTAGAAAAATTACAGTGTGACAGAGCAAGAGTTTCTTGTTATGGTGTTTGCTTTTGAGAAATTTCAAGCTTACTTGCTTGGCACAAAGTTCATTGTGCATACTGACCATGCGGCTCTTTGGTACCTTATGGCAAAGAAAGATATGATGTTGAGGTTGATTAAATGGGTACTTTTGTTATAAGAATTTGAATTTGAGACCAAGGATCAGAACGACACAGAAAATCAAGTGTCTAACCACTTTTCTAGACTTGACAAAGAAGTTATGTTGAAGAATGAAGCTTAAATAAATGATGTTTTTCCTAATGAGGAACTTGTATTGGCTGCATCTCATGATTTGATCCCATGGTTAACCGATTTTGCCAGTTTCTTGGTAACTGATGTGATGCCTGAAGATTTGAACTTCCATTAGCGAAAGAAGTTTCTTTATGATGTGAGGAAGTTCTTTTAGAATGAGCCATATTTTGTTCTGAGTCTATGTTCACAAAATAATTCGGAGGTGTGTTCTTGAGGTCGAGATGATGAGCATTCTTGAGGCATGTCACTTATCCCCTGTTGGGGTCATCATAGTGGCATACAGACAGCATATAAGATCTTATAATATAGGTATTATTTGCCCACCATTAACCAGGGTACATATGATTATGGGAGGGTTTGTGATCAATGTCAAAGGCATAGTGGAATATCAAAGAAAAAAGAGTTGTCTTTAACCCTAATTCTTCTAGTGTACTATTTGATGAATGTGGTATTGATTACATGGGCTCATTTGTGAGTTTACATGGGTTGACGTATATAATTATGGGTTTTGACTATGTTTCTAAATAGGTGGAGGCGGTTGCACTTCCAAATAATGAAGGATAGAGTGTCACAACATTCTTAAGGTGAAACATCTTTTCTAGATTTGGTACGCCAATAGCCACAATTAATGATGGTGGCTCTTAATTTTGCAATTGCTTGATAAGGGTCTTTCTTGAGAATTATCTTATAAGGCACAAGATGGCCACACCTTATCATCCGCAAACAAGGGGCTAGAAGAAGTCTCCAACAGGGAGATAAAAACCATCCTTACGAAGACTATGAATGCAAATAGAATGATTGGCCAAGGAAGTTTGATGATGCTCTATGATTGTATCAGACTCCCCATAAGACATTCATAGGTATATCCCATTTTCAGCTTGTGTTTGTAAGGTTTTGTCATTTACCAGTGGAGCTTGAGCACAAAGCCATATGGGCACTCAAGATGTTGAAATTTGAACTATAGTAATGCCTATAACTTTAGGCTTGAGCAGCTAAATGATATGGATGAATTTTGACTTGAGAGTTATGAAAGATCAGTCCTCTTCAAGGAGAAGATAAAAGTGTATCATGACCAAAATATTGAAAAGAGAGAGATTAGTTCGGGTGATATGGTCTTATTGTATAACTCAAAACTTTGCTTGTTTCCTGGCAAGTTGATGTCTAAATGGTCAGGACCATTTAGAGTGGTACATGTGTTTCCATATAGTTCTATTAAACGTCAAAACAGTGAAGGTCATTGTCCAAGGTAAATGATCATCTGTACGTTGATGAAGCCTTAGTAATCAATATACTCGAGTCATGCCACAATATTTAATCAAGTGCAATATGGGATGAAACTCCTGGGGTCTCTTAGTGAAGTCTAAGGAATCAAGATACCCTCATTATGCCACAATGTTAAATCATGCGATGCTGGGGCGGAAACCAAAGGTGTTTTCTTTTATTTTTACCTTTATATTGAGTTTAGGGTATTTTAAATATGAAGGTAAGACTTGAACAAGAAAAAAGAAGAAACAAAAATTGGGCAAAGCAGGGACCATGAGCTATTGCATGAGTTGTGATATGCTCTCATGACTCGTGGTTCCCTTCAATAAAAATGGCACCAAAAATGAAAGATCCAAGGGGTGGAATATAGTTGGTTTCATGAATTCTAGTTGCAAATCATGAGTCGCGAACCTAATTGTACTGTCTGACACAAAATTGCAACCTTTGGGAACATGGGTACATGAGTCTCAGTATGATCCATACTTTTGTCTCATGGATTGTAAGGTTGATCATGGGAACATAGGAAAATGATGTGCAATTGAACTATGGGCTAAAGTACAAATTGTGGTCCCATTTCACAAGTTGTACTTTGCCACCCATGTATCCTACTTAAGGTCTCTAACTTGTAACTCATAATGTTGCATCACGATTCATGGTCTCAAACCATGAGCCATAGACTGGGTTGTGGTCAAGGTAAGTCAATTTCTTTAAAAAAAAATTCTATGACCCGACCCTATCACCTTTTTCTTTTCTCGTTTGCTTGATAAACCCCATACTATTACCTGATACCTACCTTCACTCAAACTAATTGGCTAAACAATCCCCTCTCAATCAATTTTATAAATCCAATAATTCTCTTCTAAAATAACTCCCCTACAACTTCTAAAATTCTAAATTCTTACTACTCTATCAACTACATTAACACCGATTCTAGCACTGACAGTATCATCCTCCCATAAGTCTTCATCTTCCAAAACTATCAAGCACTCAAATTTCTTCACTTTGTTTCTCAAGTATCTCTCCGAATAAATTTCATTAAGGTATTGGGTTGATTTTTCATCCTTAATTGGAGTTTTGTTCATAATTACTTGACCTAATGTTTTGTATTTTTATATGATTCATGAGTAGAAACCTTTTGGGATGATATTAATTTAATAAATTGAGTTTTATTTGCTAAATAGTGTGTTTGGTATGTAAAACACTATGGGATTACTTGTTTATGAGTGAATTAGCCTATGAATTTGTTTAATACTATTGAAGTATGCTTAAATTGGTCGATTGTTGGTCTGGGCATACATACCCATTAGGTCGACAAGCTTTACGATCTAAAATTTGCCTCAGAAATAAAGAATGGTATATTTTGCCTACCCAACTCCCAACAATTTTGATTGTTGTTAATACAGGTGAAGTCTGAGTAACCTGAAGTACGTTAATGTGAAAATTGGAGGAATATGCAAAATTTGTGATTCTAATGATTGTACTTGTTGTTTGAACTGCTATATATGAATGAAACTTGATAATTTTTCTCCTCGTTGAGTCTTAAAACCCTTGGAAACACTATCACTGGTTGTAACCTTAACATAGAATGAAAATACCAAGTTTTGAACCTACAAAGTTTTAAAAAAGGCAAAGAACATGAAGAATGATTGCATTCATGACTCGTGATTTCAATTCATGAGTTGTGGTATCATTTGTAGTCCATGTTGTAAAGTGTTAAGTTTCTATAAGGACCACGAACTACAGTACAAATCATACTTTCAAGTCACAAGTCATAATGTTAGTTGTGGTAACCTAGATAGAAATTTCATTTTGCTAGACTCTGATACACGAGTCATTCTATGAATTGTGGTCTTATTCCATGAGTCATATTTTAACTCATATTGAGTGAGGATACAAAAATGCATTTCTGGATTATTTTTCACGAGTCAGTTCTTGAGTCATAAACTGAAACTACGACTCATGGTCTTACTTGTATTGTTTCCATATAAATTTCTGTTTTTAATTTTTTGTTTCTTTTTGGGTCTAATCTTTCCTCCCATAGGCACCATGCCTCCTAGGAGTAACACCAAATGAGGTACAAGAACTACACCAGCTAGATAGAACCACTAATTATATGTTGAGTCTAGTAGTTCCGAGGAACACTATAAGGGTGTTCAAGCGGATGTCATTTGGGTTGTGTAATGCATCAGCTATTTTTCTGTGGTGTATGATGTCCATTTTTCAGATAAGGTGGAGGACACTGTTGAGGTGTTTATGGATGATTTTTAAGTAGTAGATGATTCCTTTAAGGAGTGCTTAGCCCATCTTGGCATAGTGTAGAGAAAATGCAAGGAGACAAACCTTGTGCTAAATTGGAAAAGGTGCCACTTTATTATCAAAGAAGGTATAGTTCTTGGCCACAAAATTTTTTCTAGAGGTATAGAGGTTGATAGAGGAAAGATCGAGGTTATTGCTAAATTCCCCCCTCTAATTTCTGAGAAAGATATTTGTATCTTTTTGGGGCATGATGGGCTAAATCGTAGGTTTATCAAGGACTTCTCTAATATTACACACCATTTCTGCAAGCTACTTGAGAAGGAGGTAAAGTTATTTTTTGATGATTCTTGATTAAAGGCAATTTAACACCTTAAGGACAGACTAATTGATAACACTCAAATACACTCTCGATTATGAATGTACGCGGCCGTTAACAATATATTTTACCCAACTAGGAGTTAGGGTCAAATCCACAGGGAATGAGAGCGCTAGTTTCACTCTTAAGTGTCACAAGCTACTCTAGGCTCGCTCGCAATGTCGAAATTAAACATAAAAGTAAAATAGGGGGTTTGTTTGAAACACTTTTTAGTATCAAGTTAATAGTATCAATGTTTGGTTTGCCAAAGAAAAAATCCAACGAGATTGTATTCAATTAAATTAAAACACTTGGGGTTATGCCTTCTCGAGAATGATTGTAGTAGTGGGTAAGTGAAATACACCTAGGATTCAATTGCTAGTAATGATTAGGCATGATTTTAGATATTGGAAATGATTTATCAATCCACAACCAAATTTCACATGGGCTTCTCTCAAACACCCAAGTGTCTACACTTACTTCACAACCATTAGCCTCGAAGTAGATAATCTATCGCTAGCATTACCACTTAAATGAGTGTAACTCAAGTTTCGTTAGCTAAATCTCATCGCTCTTGTAACCCCTTTCAAGCAATACAAGAGATCCAAGCATAGACTAAGTTTGCAATCTTAATCCATAGGTTAAGATAAAGAGATTTTACTAAAATCATAACACACAATCTAATTCAAAGGTAAATAATCACTACCCAAACACAATCACTACTCAATAAGGCGTAACCCCATGTATGGGAAATTAGCTACTCATAACGAAGGAAAAAGAAATTATACCAAATTCTTCTTCCATATCTACCAAAGAATCCAAACGTTTCACAAGAAAACTCTAAATTCCAAGATAAGAGTAGTAAATCCCATGATTAGGATTTGATTACAAGCTCAAGCATACACAAAATTGACAAAAGATTCTGTTTCCAATGACCAAAAAGGCTTAAATAGCATCTGGAAAAATAGGCCACATATATACAAAAATGCCGTTTCTTGACGATTCGGCTGAGTATAATCCATCGCTGAATGAGATGGTGATGTGCCGAATTATACCTATCTCACCGATTCGTCAATATGACATGCTCCAAGGGTTGGATTTTGTTCAATTTGGCGATGCAAGACTTGGTCAGCCAATCAATTCGGCGATGCGCCGATATGTCCATTGCATTGCCATTTTGTTTCTCTTTCTCTTGGACCTTTTCTATTAGATTTGGCGATGGATATGCTCAATTAGCGATCCATCACTCACTTTAGCGATGCACCGAAGTGTCTCTCTTATGCCTTTGTGCAATTTTTGCTTTATTTTTCCATCTTTTTCCCTCTTTTTGCTCATTTTTGCTATTTTGATCACTTCTAGGCCTTTACCCTAAAATCAAACCAAATCACCATTAAAAATGATTCACTTTAGCATTGAGGACAAGTTTTCTTTCTGATTAAAGGGTAAATAAGGTGCAATTTACTGATTCATCAACACCCTCAACTTAAACCTTTACTCATCCTCGAGTGAATTAATGCACACACAGCAAAACAACTAATGCCTACAAATTGTACAACTTAGGAGCTTAGACACACACTTCATTTATAAAAATGTTTTGCCTTCACAATTTATAAAATCAAGGTCCATGTTTAGCATATCAAGATCTCAATTTGTCAACAACAAGCATCAAATGTTGGCTAAATGTTACCAAGCCAAGCACATGCTCATAGACTTCAACTGAGATTAAAGAATACTCAAGCATGACAATTAAGAACCCTCACACAAGGAAGTCCTCTTCTTAAAAACAAGATTATCAACAACTCTTGGGACTAACAAGAATAACTCACTTTTCAAAAGAAGACCAAGAACATAAGTACCACACCATAGGCTTGCCCATAAGCTCCATTCCACCTCTTCAAAGCATGCAACTTCGAAGATCACCTAGGTCTTAGTTCGACTTGTAGCGTAGGAAATGGGTAAGGTAGGGAAGGTTAAGGTTATAGTGACTCTACCTCAACAAAGCATCTAGAGAGACCTCAATCCGTCTATTTTTTCAAGGCTACCTCTTTATAACACTTTTAGAACCAATCTTTCAAAACCTTTCAAACTGTTTTCCTCTTTCTATCCTTCTAAAATTTGAATAACTACAAATATTTACAAAAAGAACGATAATACAACTTTATATATATATATATATATATATATATATATATATATATATGTCAACCAAGGATATAAGGAAAATTAGAAGAGGGTGTTTGCGTTCCCCATATTTATAAACTACCGAGCACATGCAAATTCCAAGGTCTCCTCTACCCCCAACTTAGGCTTTTGGCCAAAGTTGCTCTTTCACCTCACCTAGATACTTCGAGGAGGTTTGGTTCAAAAGAGGTATTTGAGAGAAAAAGGTTTTTAGCTTCTAACAAGGCTATTCAATAAAATGGGCTACAAGGCTCAATAGGGGACAAAATTGATCACTTTACTTACCAAGGGATGGATCAATTTAGGACATAAAGGATAGTTTGCTCTTAATTAATGGTCTAAGATCATATCTACAATATAACACATTCTTTGTTTTCAAAATGAAGCAATCGGCCAAGTTCTAGGTGGACTCGATACACAAGATAACATCAAAATCTGTCCCGAACGTGGTACTCAATCGCATACTCAAAGTACTCTTTCTAAATTTTCATGCCACAATCATAGCACATATCAAGGAAGGTATTCAAGTAGCTAAAATGAGATGAGAGTTTTCAAAAAAATGAGGGCCTAACTAGCTTAACTAGGCCAATGGAAAATGTTTAAATATGGGCATATTTTCGAAAAATTAGACATACATCACAATGAAAAATGATTTCAAAAATTGCACATGTGAAATATCTATCCAAGTGTACCATTTGAGTCAAAGTGTTCTATTGCTGGTACACTTTCTACTTGAGAATGCAAGCTAAAATGAATTTTATTTGCAGTGAAACTACAACTACTAACCAAAAATCAAAATGAGCTAATAAATAAATAGAAACCACACATCACACCTCAAATAAAATTTCAAAAAAACAAAATATAAAATAAAATCCAAAGCACCAATATCTAAATATTACAAATCGAATAAAAATAAAAATGAGTATACAAGTGTCAATCCACAAATCGAAACAAAAGACAATATCCAAAATGTATCAAGAGAACTAGGCACCAATATTACATATCCAAATAAATAACCTCCTCCTCACGCCCAACTAAAATGTATGTGTTGTCCTCAATGAAATAGGACTGGATAAAGTAGAAAGAGAGAGAGTGAGGGCTTCCTTTAATGTGGCTAAGCTTGAGGTGGAGACTGGCTCACCGAAGTGGCCACTGTCTGGGCATTAGTGACCAGCTCTGCTCCATCTATCTGATAGGGTGGATCAAGTACTACATCTGCAGTCTCCATGGCAGCAACTGAGTTAAAGGTCCCAATTTATGAAGTCTCGCGAACCGACCTTTCTATAGTGGTAGTAAGTTATAGCATCCTCAGTCTCCAACCTTCCAATCTATCCTTCATCCTCAAAGAATTCAACAATCTCAGTACTATCCGCTGCATCATCCAAATAACGGTCAGAGTCATCCATCCTCTCCTCCTCAATCATTGGCGCAGTCTCATGAACAAGTGCAGACTCTATGGCTGGTGTCTCAGATGAAGCTTCACATTAACGAGTCACATCGGGGAATAGAAACTCATCAACCTGCTTCTAAAGGGAAGCTAACTCACCCTGCATGATAGAAATAACCTTTGGTTGAACAGACTACTGAGGGGCACTAAACTCATCTAGCTTCTTCCCAAAATACCTCAAAGTATCACTAAAACCCCTCGTCTCCTTATGTAACAGATCTATAGCATATCTCAAAGTACTAGCAATCATGTTTAAAATATCTCTCTCAAGTCGGGCCGACCTAGCATCCCCTGAGTAAGCCAACTGCCCTATCTTAATGATATCAGCCTGAGTCAATGGGGCCCTTGAGGAACCCATAGCAGTGGATGGTTGAGTAGTGGGGCCACTAGATCTAGGTAGCTATAGATATAGTCCAGTAGTTGGAGTAGCAGTAGCGGGAGTGGGAGCAGACATAGTGGTGGTGGTATCCAGAACAGACATAGGAGTGGGCTAACTAGCACCATTATCAAGTAAAGTCAAATTAATCACTGAGGCGCCTTCCTCCTGGTCTTTCTTCTTTATTATATCATCAACCGACTCTATCCTTGTAATATCAACTGTATAAATAGGGGTGTATTCAAAATCGTTCTTCTTATTAAATGACACTTTCGCACATTGGCATAACTCAGTAATCAAGCAAGGAAAAGCAAAAGAAGTCTGTTTCTGCTGAGCCTGACTAGCAATGTCTGGGACTATAAGTGATCCTAAATTCAAAGCCTCTTTGGCAATGATTGAGTCAACAAGAAGCTTTCGGGGATGCATGAGAATATACTAATTCTAGGAGGGAGAGATATTGCTGCAAACAAAGCTCAACAAATACCAATCTTTTAAGTGAATATCTATCTTATCAATTGGTGTAGCGGGATTAATCAACTTGGGCATCACATAAATTAGGAACGGGGCTAACCAAGATCGTACATCCTTCTCCAAGTCTTTCTCCCAAGAAGCAAGGTAGTGCTCACTAATCTTTTTACAACCCAACATGTTATTAATCAACTTCGTATGACAAATCACATCAACACCTCGCAACCTCAGAACATCCTCTGTCGATTGAGGACCTCTCCTCTTCTTTTCCTGTAACAACATCCCATATGCATTATAAAACTCCCTAACCTATGTTTCAATATAAGGTTTGAGGGCTTTAGTGAATACCTGATGTCACGCCTCAAACCCCATTGAGACGACAGGCACCCGATGCCCGAAAGGCTCTAAAGAACAAACTTATACCTACCATACATGTAACTATGATAATTATAAGGTTTTGACAAGTATAGGTGAGACTCCCTGGTAAAAGACCAACATAGATAGGCCCATAATGGATATACATCACTTGGACGTTAGGGCCTTAATTACTAGAGAATAATACCCAACTGCATTTTACTTTAACAATAGTCTACAAAGCCTCTAAAATATAGATAACTTTAGCTTAAGTTAGGACAAGACCCCGCTATATCCTTCACTATAATAAAATATCAAATACATGTAAAAGTCTCGACAAAGCCTCAAATCAACCTAGAGCTCACCAAAAGCCGCTGAGTATTCTAGGCTTGTATTAGGGAGATCTATTAGCTGGAATACCTGTACCTGCGGCATGAAACATAGTGTCTCCCATGAGGGACATCAGTACAAAAGAATGTACTGAATATGTAAGGCATAAAGTAACCATATGTGAAGCAAAAGCTCAAATGAAATGAGGTACAACTGTATAGATAATGATAGAAGACCACCTTTTCTTATACTTGTAGAATTATGTACATTGCATTATTTACTTTGCTTTACTCTTCTTTGCATTATTAACTTTGTAAGGCATGTGATACAAATGACTAGCTGATTAGTGGTAATACAGGATGACCCATGCTAGGTATTTTGAGCCCTAGGATACGATCCTCATGAATACACAAATCTGGATCAACCCATGCTAGGCTTTCCTTTCACCCCTGGGATACCACTCGTAATTTTGGGATCGACCCATGATAGGTGTTCCTTCCACCCCTGGGATACCAACCATCAATACATAGATTAGGATCTGCCCATACAAGGTATTATAACCCCTGAGCTGCCACCCATAAATACATAAGTTCACTTTACCTTGTTTCTTTAATCTTTGAGATTCTTCTTTTGGTGGCCGTAACTCTTTTGAGCATTTGGAATTATAGACATTTGAACAATATGTTTAGGCCAGTACCAATTACATAGGAATAAAAATGTCACTTCAATGTGATACTTAGAAACTTATATGACTCAATGAACCTAATTGGGTATAAATTACATACACGAATGAGACATGAAGGCATGTGACAAGTAAAGACATTAGGGCATGTAGCAGATGATCCACTAAGGTGTATAAAAATTGAGCAAGTTATTCTACTTAGCACAAGGTTTATTTAAAACACATTTAGACATTTCAAATAGGGGCGTACATGCATTTCTTGAGGAGACATGTGATTCCCAAATAGATATGTTTGGACAGTATAATAAATACTTACTAGGTGATAACGAATAAAAAAGTACACAAACATAGGAACTAATGATGCACGTGGGCAGATTTCAATTATAACAAATGCACATTTAAGGAAAGGACATATCAATTGTATAACTGAACATTTAAAGACTCTATAAAGTCAAATTATATCCTAACATGATAGGAGCAATATCCCAAAAAAGGAATGTGTGAACATGTGAGCCAAAAGAAGTATATGCTCAGTTAGACAATTAAAGCAAATTTGGACAGATTGTATATCCAACATATGACATTCTTAACATGTGTAATCTAGGATCTTATTGACTCATATAAGAGAAACATATGACACTTTGACACATTTTTAGACCAAGGGCACTAAAGAAAAGGTCCATAAAGTACAGTGGGGATTGTACACCATCACAATGTATCTTTTACCATGAAAGATCATCTAAGAAGCTCACTTTGTTGGTACACAAGTATAAGACTTCATGCCAAAGAATATAAACTAGTATAGTGTTACATACCTCAATTCCTAATTCATACAGTTTATGAAGTGCCAACCTGTCCTTTAATGTAACAATCTTCATCTACAACAAGTGTAAAGTAATAAGGCTAATATTAGCAGCCAACCAACCAACTCTCAGTATTTTAACTGATCAAAATAGTAGCCAGGCAGTACGCCCGTAGTTCTTCCAATTAAGGGTGTCCTTTAACATATTCTATCCGCTATAGTTATTCAAATGAAATAACCTTCCCATGAGATCCTCCGGTACTCCCCAAGCTGCATAATATATATATATATATATATATATATAAACATTGACCTATAGGGTACGGGCAGAGAGCTTATAAAACATTAAATTAATGGCGTATCACCACACCCTACAAATCTGCCCCGTGACAACTTTTCCAAAACATTTTCTAAGGCCGTCCACAACCTCCCATACTTCACAACAAAACAATACAGCCCCAAAACATATCAATATAACCAGAAAAATTGAACTCATGGCTTTCGATCACTATCCCATGAGTTCTAATTAACAAGTATGCCTAGAATGTTCAAATAATCTTTTAATTAGAGGTGGGGGCAGCACCTTACCTTAGCTATCTTAATATGCTATTTTTCTTCTATTACTTCCCTTGTAACCTTTTCCAATCCAGTAAAATAGGAGATAAAAATTAGCATAAGCATCACATGAAAATAGGGAAAAGAACCAAGCTTATAATATAAAATTCTTACCTTAATCCTAGGAAGAGAGTGACAACCCCTTTGCTATCACCACCTATAACTCTATCCACTTCACTCTTCTTGAAAAACTCTTCAACATATATAAAGCCAAGGAGGAGAGGAGGTGATCTAGTGGGCTGCTTTGCAAGAAACAAGTTGAAGAACACTTAGAACCCTAAAAGGGAAATTAGGGAGGTTATTGGAAGGAGAGAGTTTGAGAGACTTGAGAGAATCTGAATTTTCGCAAGTAGATAATGAGAAAAAAATGAACCCAGTTTTGACTTTAAATGGTCCCATTTTTGCTATCTTTCCTCTTTAATTTCCAGCCACAATTTGGCATTAATTTTTGCCACAAGTTGTCTAGTAGGTGATGTACCTACTTGCATCTTTTAAGCTGGTAGTAAGTCCAAGTAGGTGATGCACCTACTTGGTTTAGTTTAACTCCTCCTTTATTTGGATTTAGCCACATTGGGCCTTGGGAAGATTAGGCCTTGGGCCTGGCCATTCTTCTCACTTTCATTTCACGTAATATGGACCACAAATTGGTCACTTAATATGGGCCTCAATCTGGTCCATTAGTCAAAGTACCAACTTGGCCCTTTTAAATTGCAACCTCACTTATTTTATCCCATTTTCCAAATATTAACACCTTTACTTAAACTTAACAATCACCTCTAAACTTTAAGATTAAAAAAAAAAATACCTTACTGCTCGAGTTTAATACATTCATCGATGTTGTCTTAGTCTTATACGTGCTAAACTGTATGGGGTGTTACATCATCCCCCTCTTTGTGTCACACCCCAAATCCCATTGAGGCGGACTAGCACCCAAAGCTGTTAAGGCCCGAGAGAACCAATCGTTATCCATGTACACTCATATGCATATTTTCGTATATCATTCTCACAAATGTAACCAATAAATACTAAAGGCGGAAGTCATGAAAAACATATACAATATATGAAACTTTGGCCATTAGGGCTATCAAGTCAAAGTGGACATACATCTCTTACATTCATCTTCCAACGTACGTCTACAAAGCCTCTAACAGATACATGTACATAACCAACCAACAGTTGGGATGATTCCCCGCTTTATACAACAATTACAATACCAAAACAATGTACACATGTGACTCGGAAAGTCCCGAACCAATTGGAGCTCACCAATGATCCGCAGATGACTCGTAGCCTACGATAGTAGTAAACTAGCACCTGTGCCTGCAACAAGTAAGGCAAGTCCCCTAAGGGGGTCAGTACGAAGAATGTACTGAGTATGCAAGGCTATGAGCAACTGCATAAAAGATACGAACTTCAATGAAATCAAGATAAGAGAAAAGTCAATATAGATAAACCACCATTTTGTATGTGTGGGAGCATGTACCTTATATTCATTACTTTCTTTGCCTTTATGTACATTATCGTTAATATTTAAAACTGTCAATATAACCGTCAATATATAAATCGTCAATATAACCCGGGCTTAACTGATCAGTGGGAGAATAATATAATATACCAAAAATAAATAAAGCAGGTTTGGCCCTTTAGGCTACCCCCTGTCAGGTTCGACATCAAGCTAGGATTTTTCCCCACTGAGCTTCCCCCCTGCTATCACCCGAAAATCAATGAAGTAGGTTTGGCATCAAGTTTGGCTTTTACCCCACTGAGCTTTCCCCCTGATCCAACAATATCGGGATCGCCCTCAGTTAGGCTTTTGCCCATTTGGGTTGTCACCCGTACTCAATAATCATAAAGTAACCATGTATGCATTACTTCTTTCATTACTTCATTGCATTACTTCTTTCCTTTACTTTTGTGAGATTGATACATTGGGGATCATAACATTATTGGGATCATGACATTATTGGAACTTGGGAGTAATGCCCATACTTATGTGATACATGAATGACAATTGGTCAATGAATAAGGAACATGTGAATAACAATAGATGACAACCTGAAATGATATACCTTTGATATGTTGGGATAGAACAAGTACAATGACAATGTGAATAATATGCGCTGCAGAAGGATTCGAAAAGAGTAACCATACATACCTTATCTTCCCAATATGAAAACACAATACTATATGTGATTATGATAATCCAGCTCCTTCCTTATGTGTTACTCCACAACACAAGTTCATAACGAAGCTCACGTTAACAACTAAATACATTATAAGTGCACCAAATGATAATGAGCCACGTGATTGCTATGTAGCATCACTTCGTACCTTATGATACAATTCGCTGCATTAACATACCAACAACCTCGTAACATTCCACACATTGACCAAGACATCATAAATGAATAACATGTCACACCAAGTTTATGCTTTACACTTCCCCTTCAACATTGTGTCACATTTACCTCACTACGTCACGTAAACACCTTTAAAAACAACATATTAAAGACAATCCATAATTGATACCACTCAAAATACCTACGGTATACTCCTTTAAATTCATTCAAAAGGTACCATAAGTTGATAATTGCATCCATAAAGGGTATAGGGACTTTGGGGGGTCAAAGAGATGCAAAAACATGCAAAATGAACTTCTGGGCTGGCCTGCGAATCCACCTGTGCCCTCATGTGGTTTAGGTGCATCCACAGGTGACCATTGGTCTGGTCTAGGGTCACCTGCATTGGCATCTGCGCCTGCAAGTACCCCACCCGCGAGGGTGGATGCCTGTTTCAGCCTTCAGGGGTCATTTTAGGGTCCTTTTTAGAAATGAATGGTCCATGATCATAAATAAGCTTATATTAACATATTTTAGATCATATTAGATGCGAACAAACATCCATGGTTTCACAACGCACATAAACATCACCAAAACTACATTTTTCTTTCAATACTCCACTGATTTCATGTACAATTTCACAACAACAATTACAAATGTTACACACAAAGAGACAACAAGTTAAGGACATAACCACATCTTAGATGTTGATATTTAATCCATCAATTCACTTCCTTCAAGACCACAAGTCCACTTCTAAGTTTACAAGGCAAAACCCTTTACTGATTAAGTAAAAGTACACTGTTTTAAACATAGTGAACTGTCCAACACTTTGCCAACATAAACAACATGATTTATACACCATATTAAGCATATAATCTATTGAACCATAAGAGTAAACACTTTATTAAACTTGCAAAGGAGTGATCTTGCCCAAGGAGATAGTTGCCTTAAGGATTGTGAGATGAGAGAATGTTGTGGAAAATTCTAGATTTTGGCATGTGTCTTTTGTGGAATAAAATCTGATTCTGGTACCTTTTATAGCCCCTTAATTTTCAACCTTATCCACTTTTTATCAATAAATATGATGTTGACTTGGTCAAAAGATGAATGGGTCATTTCCTTCTTGTTGGGCCATGTCTTTTACCTAATTTTGGGTCTTAAATTGAGCCCCTTTGCACAAGGTTTGTTTAGCCCAATAGCTTCCATTAATAATATACCAACTATCTCATGTTTAAATAATTCCATAAATTTTACGGTAATAACATAGGTTAGGAAATGTACGGGGTGTTACACTTTGGATCATTCGTCCTCAAATGATAGGTGTAGCTCAAAATAATATTATTGTAGACAAGACTACTCAAAACATACCAGCTTAAATACATATATACAATCCTCACACAACATTTTTAGTAGGTGTAGTGTATCAAATAATTGAATAAAAAGTAAGGTTCCTCTCAGCCACATATAATCAAGTGAAACATAGCTTCCCTTTCTCTCTTTTACACCAGCTTGAAGTGAAACACTTAGAATTTAGGAAATCTAACTATGAACTATATATGTGAACATATGACATATGAGTAAGATAACAAGTGAATTGATGAGCAAGTGAACATGATAACAAGTAATTAACTGATCTTATGAATAAGTGAATAGATTCATATGAAAGTTATAATTATGTAAGAAAGACAAGTGATGATGGAATCTTGTGCGGGTTATTGGGAAAATATGGATACTTGGACATTGTAGAGCTCTCATATTCCCAAGTGGCTATTTATTTTAGCTCTCTGACTCTTACTCTATTCTAACAGAGGCTACATTCTTATCATCAACTCTCTAATCTATTGGTCAAGGATAGACATTATAACTTACTCAAGTGATAAGCCCTCTATGAATTCAATGCCCTCAGTAGCTATAATAAATTATGGGTCCCCTAAATATTAATGTTGTATAGATATATGACATACTGAGTGTACAAAATCTAATTCTAAAGATAGCTCTACCTCAAGATTCTTGGTCAATTAATATGTTAAGGACCATGTCACGCCCCGAATCCCATCGGGGCGGACTGGCACCCAAAGCCAATATGGCCCGAGAGAACCAATCTTTACTCAAGTACTGTCGTATGCATATCCTCTTATGATCATCATTATGTCTCATGCAACTATGCGTAAGCCATGAAAAACAGGTTATATATGAAACTTGGGCGTTAGGGCCATCAAGTCAAAATGAACATACATCTCTTACATTCATCTTCCCACATACGTCTACAAAGCCTCTAATAATTACATGAACATAACTAACCTAAAGTCGGGACAAGTCCCCGCTGTAAATAACATTTACAATACCAAAAATAAATGTACATATGACTCGGAAAGCCCCAAACCAACTGGAGCTCACCAATGATCCGGGGATAACTCGTAGCCTACAGTGGAGGTCTACCTGTGCCTGCAGCAAGCAAGGTAAATTCCCCAAGAGGGGTCAGTAAGAAGAATGTACTAAGTATGTAAGGCTCTTATGAAACTTCATTATATGTAATAAAAACAATGGAAACAATATAGGAGAACTAGTCCAAGCGGATAAACCCTCTTTCTGAATGTGAAACCATGTGCCTTACATTTATTATATTCCTTACTTACATTCGTCATCTTTATTAGTCATCCACCTTATTGGTGGGTTATTATGATCATCCACCTTTTGGTGGGCATCCACTTTATTGTGGGTGGTCATCCACTCTTGGTGGGCATCCACTTTACTGTGGGTAGTCATCCACTCTTGGTGGGCATCCACTTTATTGTGGGTAGTCATCCACTCTTGGTGGGCATCCATTTTATTGTGGGTAGTCATTCACTCTTAATGGGCATCCACTTTATTGTGGGTAGTCATCCACTCTTGGTGGGCATCCACTTTATTGTGGGTAGTGTTAGGGTCCGCTAGAGCTATGCTTATGTGCCCATTTGAGTCGTCTCGGTTCTCATTACTTTCTTCCTTTAATTTTGAGAGATTTACACCTTTACTTGTGAGAGATTGATTCATTCACTTATGAGAGATTGACATAATCACTTTTGAGAGATTGACATGTTCACTTATGAGAAATAGATATATTAGCTTGCACATCACCTCTTGATTACTCTTATGAGATTGGTACTTTCATTTGTGAAAGATTGGTATAAAGATAATCATCACATTATTGGACTTTGGAACACGACATGATTGGAAAATGCTTTTCAAGAATAAATAGATTCTTTTACATTATTACCCTCTTAAGATAGTCCCTTTTAGGAATTACCACATTATGACACTTTCGAAACTTCAATCAATGTATAAGAGATAAATGAACCATAATTCATCTAGGAAATGAACAACAATATATCTCAACTTGAACTGCTAGGCTTCAAGCCTCTCGGAATTGAAACAAGTCCAATGTCAATAGGAACAATATGTTGCAGAAGGATATGGAAAAAGGAACCTTACATACCTTCATTTCCAAGTATGAGTACATGAGTCTATATATGAACACAACAGTCCAGCTTCTTCCCTACGTCTTACTCTACAATACCAGCACATAACAAAGTTCATGTTAACAACCAACTCCCTTACAAACGTATAAATGTCACAATGAGTTACGTGACTACTACATAGCATCATTTCATCCTTCATAGTACATTCCATTGCATTATCATACTAACAACACCATAACATTCCATAAATTGACCAAAAGATCATACATCGATAGCATTTCACACCACACTTACCCTTTACGCTTTTCTCTTTACCATTCCGTACCAATTACTCCTTTATAACAACATATGAACAACTATACATACTTAATACATTCCAACATACCCCCATACGATACTTTAAAGTCATTAAAACAACATCACAAGTTGATAATTACATTTAAAAAGGGTATAGGGTCCTTCGGGGGTCGACTAGGTACAAAAACATACAAAATCGGATCTGGGGGTGACATGCGCGGCCACCTGCACCCACAGGTGGCTGAGGTACATGTGTAGATTCCCTCTGGCAGAAGCCAGAGGCATCTACATTTGCATCTGCGCCCGCAGGTGCCTCCGTCTGCGGGGGCTGATGCCCGTTTTAGTCCGAAATGGTCTCTTTTGGGTCTTTTAATGCAATGAATGGTCCATGATCATAACCAAACTTATTTTGACAAATTTTTTATCATATTGAATACACACAATCATCCATGGTCTCACAACACACAATAACATCACCAAAATGACACTTTACGGTCAATACGTCACCAAAACCATAACCAATTTCACAATAGAAATTCCAAACATTATACACCATGACAAAACAAGGAAATACTATAATCACATATCACATGCCAATAGTTACTCCACCAAGTTCACTTTATTCAAAACCACAAGTGCTTAGTCAAGTTTACAAGACAAGCCATCCTCCGATTTAGCAAACATATAACATTTCACACATTGGGCACTTCTCAATACTTCACCAACATAACAAACATATTATACACCATCTATCATGCATAAAATATATTAAACCATCATAATAAACACTTACCAATCCTTGTACAAAGATGATCTTGGCCAAAGGAATGACTTAGGGTTTATGTGAGAGAGGAATGCTTGAGAGAATTCTAGAAAAAGGCATGTGTATTGTTGTTGAATAAAATGTGATTTTTATCTTGCTTTATATGGTATTAAATGGTCATCCTTATCCAATTTTATGCATGGTTACTTGGTCAAATGGACAAATATTGGAAGAATGGGTCAAATTTCCATGTTGGGCCATGTCTTCTTGTTAACTTTGGGCTTCATTAAGGGCTCAATGGTGTAAGACTTATTAATGCCCACAAATTACTACATAATTCATGAATTCTCTCATGTTTCTATATTTTCATAAATGTTACGATAGTCAACTAAACCCAGAATGTACGGGGTGTTACAACCTCTTACGAAGGGCTACTCTCATGTACGAAGCCAAATTCCAAATTTCTCATCATTAACATTACCAAATACATACTTATGGCTCCCGTCACTTGAGTAACCATTGTTCAACTTATTCACGTAGGGTTTGGTAGATACGGGGTGTTACAGACCAACATATCAAGGGCCCAACTTTCTTTCTTTATAAATCTCACAAAGCCTTTAATAGGTGAATTTTGTAAAAGCATATAATTGTCAATGTGAAACTCTAACTTTTGTTCCACACATCTTAATAGGGCACTATACTAAGCCATCCACCTACAGGTATATATTGTGCTAAAATTCACATGTGTCCAATCTTTCATGGCAATATCCTTACTTTACTATGAAACATAAGGAATTTACACCACTATTGTAACACCCCGTACCTTCCCGACCCTACTTGACGACATTAAACAATGTTTACTTAGGTGTCAAGAGCCACAAGTATGTATTTTGTAATGTTATTGATGAGATAGTTGATATTGGCCCTCATACATGTGATTAGACTTTCGTAGGAGGTCTTTTGTGACTTTGTGGAACATTTGTGGGATTAAAAACGAGGCTTGGAGGACCTCCAAACAAAGGATATTAAAGGTAGGAAGTAATTTAAATAATATAACTTGAAGTATCTAACCGAACCTGCAAAGAAAAGTCGAAAATGAATTTTTTTTTAAAAAATAAGGCCCAGGCGCGCCAGAGGGTGTGCCAGGCCGCTTATTGCCCATACGTGGCTAGAATTATTTGTTTTTGGGATTGAGGCTACGAATATGAATCGCGTGAGTGGGAATATTGTCTTAACGCGTATGAAATGATTTAAACTTGAGAAATTCTTGATTTTATTGGGTTAAGTGAATTGGGCTCAATAAAAGGCCCAAAATAGAAAGAAGACATGGGCCAAAATGGGTCAAATGACCCATTCTTCCCTTGACCTTCTAGATATAGAATTAAATGCTATAAAGAGTGGATAAGGATGGAATTGAGGGCTTATATAAAGGGCCAAAATCTGATTTTTATTCATCATAAACTCTCATGCCTTTAGACCAAAATAAAAGATATTTCTCTCAAACCCTAAGAACCCTAAGCCATCTTTTGGAGCAAGATCATCATTTCTCACGATTGGGTAAGTGATTATTCTTATTGATTAATATATTATATGCATGGTATAGTATTTAGATCATGATGGGTATGTCAAAAAGTGTACATAATGCATTCTTGCTTTTTAGCTAAAAAATGTGTTATCCATGGAACTTAAACTTGAAATATGACTTGTGGTTTTGATGAAAGAGCATGGTATGGATGAAATATGAACATGTATTGTGTGATTATTTTATTAAACTTGTTATTTTTCTATAAGTGTAAATTATGGGATTTTGGCCGATATGTGCTATGAGTGAATTAAGGTAACTTGATGGATTATTTGTGATATGGTGTGAATGAGTAAGTGTAAAGGAGAAGCTTTGTGGTAAAATGTTATTGGTGTATTATGTTGTGGTCAATGTATGGTATGATTGAGGTATTGTTGGTATGACAATGCCGAAAATGGTATTATAGAGAAGGAAATGACATTTTAAAGGCAAACATGTAACTTATTGACGTCATATGCATTTGTTAGGTAGTTGGTGCTTAATGTAAATTACGTTATGTATTTGTGTTGTAGAGTGCAACATAAGGAAGGAGCAGGACATTTTATGAACATCTAAGATTGTATATTCGTATTGAGAATACAAGGTATGTAAGGTTACTCTGTGTGTATCTTTCTGCAGCACATAGTATTCACTTTGAGAGTACACTTGTCCTATCTTGAAATGTGTTAAGGTATCCTATACCCGATTATCAATTGTCAATATCACATATTTCCTACTCATTGATCAATTGTGAATCACATGTCTCATATTCATTGATAATGTTCCAAAAGCCCAATAAGGTTGTGTTCTAAAGTTCCAATAGTGGTTATACTCATGTATCTTGTTCATTGATTATTGTCCAATGGTTCCAATAGTATTATGTTCCCAATAAGGCTATGTTTCCAATAATGTTTATTCACATGTCTCTCACTCATTGATTATTGATCCAAGTTTCAAATAAAGCTATGACTATCATTGTTTCAATCACAAAGGTAAAGAACAAAGTAAAGCATATGTGTGGTTAATGTTTGAGTATGGGTGGTAGCTTTGGGGGAGAAATGCCTAGCTCAAGCCGATCCCAAAATTGTTGGACCAGGGGGCAGTCCTAGAGGCATAAGCCTAGCTCGAACCGATCCTGGCAAGGGGTAGCTCTAGAGGTAATAACCTAGCTCGAGCCAAACCTGATATGTTGGTATGGGTGGCAGCTCTTGAGGTAATAACCTAGCTAGAGACGATCCCGATCTATATTGATTCATGGGTGCTAGCTCTAGAGGCATAAGCCTAGCTCAAGCCGATCCCAACATAACGTCATGTTATGTTAAAACCCACTGTTCAGTCGGGGCCCGGGTATCACAGGTCACAGGCAAAGATGAATAATCATACAAGCAAAGAAACAAAGAAAGTAATGAAAGCAATATACATGGTTTCCAAAGTGCAGAATAGTGACTTATCTATGTTGATCATTCATTTTTATTTGAGTTCATTGACATGTTTACATATAATACAGTTTTATTTTAGCCTTACATACTCAGTACATTCTTTGTACTGACGTCCCTTGTGGGACTTACCTTACTTGCTGCAGGCGTAGGTGCTAGTAGGCCTCCACAGTAAGTTGCCAGTTGTGTGTGGATCATTGGTGAGCTCCAGTTAGTTCGGGGCTTCTCTGAGTCACAGTTGTATATATGTTTTGGTGTTGTACATGTTGTATAAAGCGGGGACTTGTCCCGACTTTTAGTTCGTTTTGGTCAATGCATCTATTAGAGGCTTTTGTAGATGTATGTGGGTGTATGGATGTAAGATTATGCATGATGTTTTGACTTAATGGCCTCAACGGCCAAGTTTCGCATATGTATATATATATATCACATGTTTCATGAATTTCGTTGTTAGTATTTTTAAGCTCTTATGTGATCACATGTTTCTTATGGCATATGATGCATATGATTGAATAGAAGTAAAGCTTGGTTCTTCCGGGCCTTAACGGCTTCGGGTGTCAATCCGCCCCGATGGGATTCGGGGCGTGACAACTATATTAATACTTTAAGTAAATAATTATAGAGGGGCAACATAGCATATGAATAAATAAGAGTCTATGACATATAGGCAGATGGCACAAAAGATTTCTAATATATGAAAAATAAGCCACAAGGAAGAGCATTTAGTATATAAATAGTGCACATAGGAGGCATACAACACATAGATATTTGCGCTATAGAAACTTATCAAGTAAGTTGTAAAATACTGTAATATGTGAGCATGTGAACTAGGTAGAATGTGAAAAAATGAATTAAGACATGTAACGTGGGAAGATGAATTACAAAACATTAGTACTTGAGCAAGTGGACTCTAAAACAAGTTAAGCAAATGGGCTAGATGAGCACACAACATGTGAGCACTAAAGCTATGAAAGCATATAACATATTAGCAAGTAGGCTAGACATGTATTCCTATAATAAGGTGAAAAATTAATAACGAGGGCAGGTGGACTATACATGTATAAGTGGACTAACACATGAATAAGTATACTTTGTGAAATATGAGTAAGTGAACATATAATACATGGACTAAAAAAACTATGGGGCTTGTAATGTACACAAGTAGGCTATGAGCCCTGTGACATATGGGAAGATTGTCTATGAAGTATATAACATGTAGACAAGTGACTTGTGGTACATATGACCTATGAGCTAGTAATTCATAATACCTATAACATGTGAGCCATTAATATGTGATTCTTATAAAATATGGACAGGTGATCTATGGCAAGTAATTGGTGAAATGGAACAAGGTTCTATGAAATACACAGCAATAAGCGGGAGTTTCATGAAACATATAACACCTACATACAAGTGTTACAGGACATGTGAGAAAATTAACCATAATATGAATATGACCTACCAATAGATGAGGTATAGGAAATATAGCATGTATATAAGCAATCGAAGCCTTTGGAAACTAAGAGACATCCTATCGACCACTCTACCATATCTTAAGTGCAAGCATACTACCTCTAGTTCTAAATCATGGGTGGTGTAGTTCTGGTCATGTCTCTTACTCACCTCAAAACACATGTAATTGATTTCTCATGTTGTCTTTTAGTTCCTGAGAATTTTTCTCGCAAGTGTTCTGACCAATAGAACCAGAAAGATTTTTAAGTATATTCAAACATTGGGACAAGGGTAGGTGAAGTCTCCTATAAATCTACTATAGTAATGGGAGATTGAGGCTGCTATATCTTTGTTATAGGTCGGCGATACATAATTAAACTATATAATCGTATGGGCAAATCAAAAAATAAAGTTTAAGGACATCATAACCAATAATATTTTACACGTTGTCAATTACACATAATTTCAGGTAAATGAGAACTCATCTCATGATTTTTGTAGCACTTGAGGAATAGCCACTTTAGCTCAACAAGTAAGGTCTATCCATGTTAATCGATTTGCCATAATGCTATAACAAGTGAGGATGCTTCAACCTCTTTCCATGTAAAGAAACCAATAAGAACAACTTGTATTCAATTGCCCTCTCTATTCTTATAGCTAATAAGATTGGATACCAGAATTTGCAGTAATACTAAAATGATTTCTCTGTCTAAAAAAAATTCAAAAGTTCTCTGGGGAGTGCTTCTGGTGTGCCCTTGCAACTGGTTGGGATAGAAGAGATAATATCTCTCTCCTTTTTACTTACTTCACATTCTTAGTAGGCACTTGTTATAATAAGGGCACAACCTATGTCACATTTTATTCTAATACTCATATATGTTACCTTCTTATACTATAAAGGAACTTTACTCAACTTATCTCTCCATTACATGATATTCAATGTCATTCACCTTTATTTCACATATAACCCAATACTCTCTCACTAGTGATTAGTTAACACTATGCCTTCCTCTATACTTAGTATTCTAATAGATCACAACTTACGTCTAACCCCTCAATATTTCAATCTTAATCTCTAGTCACATTCTAGTCTATAACCAAGATATAAATCACAACAGGGTGCTATTATACATACTCTTTATATGAAAAAAATTTGGAACACTTATCCTCTGAGTTTATTAACCACGAAAAGGATCACACATTTTAACCTATTTGGGTGGTCATATACACATATCTTATAATTCCAACTACTAAAATACCCGGGATGTTGAATAAACACCTGGGCTCTATCATCCAACCAAGAGTATCTCTAGCCAATGCCATTGTGGTATATTCACCTACTAGACTATGTTATGCCACATCTTTTAACTAAACCAAAACTAAATCAACAACTTCTATCCCCAATACATGGATAATCCTAAAGATTCTATTTCTATTAATAACAAAGTACAAAATGCTTTCTATAGGATTAAGTCCTATAGCCATTGTAGAAGTCATGTGAAGGAAATCTTAGACACCAGAACCGGTCACATCTTCATAAGAAGCTATATAAGGAAATGTTGTAGCCCATCTCTATGTAACTATTTATTGTATAGCATATGAATAACCCTTTTATATCCCACTCAGATGAGCCAAGATGAGACAAGTGGTACAAATGTAAATATAGATGCAAGTAATACAGAAGCCTCTGTACGTTTTTCCCTAAATTTTGATAACATGAGACCTTTCTCTGATGATTGCCTCTCAGGAAATACTATCCCTTTACCACCTTTGACCTTATAGGTAATAGGCATAATATAGATGAAATGGATCATAGTAAACGTGGGAAAAAAATTGTTAACAACTCTATCGCACAATTTAGATTATGAAAAACGGTCACATTTCCTAAATGTCCAAGCAGACCCCTAATTATAAATGTGGCTCTCAACACATTCATAAATACATCTCTACTAGACACGACTTTGTAGACTCCCTAGGATGACCTGCTCTGATACCACTTCTATCATGCCTCAAATCCCATTAAGACGGACAAGCACCCGATGCCCGAAAGGCTTGAGAGAACCATATAATACATTGTGATTACCATGAATGTAACTATGATAATTATAAGGCTTTGACAAGTATAGGTATGAATCCCTAGTAAATGACCAACATAGATAGGCCCATAACATATATACATGACTTGGTCATTGGGGCCCAAATTACTAGAGAATAATACACAATTACGCTTTACTTTAACAATAGTCTACAAAGCCTCTAAAATATAGACAAATTTAGCTTAGGTTAGGACAAAACCCTTCCATACCCTTAACTATAATACAATATCAAATACATGCTAAAGACTCGGCAAAGCCCCGAATCAACCTGGAGCCCACCAAAAGCAGTTGAGCAATCTGTGTTTGTATTAGGGAGATTTATTAGCTGGAATACCTATACCTGCAGCATGAAATGAAGTGTCCCCCATGAGGGAAGTCAGTACGAAATAATGTACTGAATATGTAAGGCATAAAGTAACCATATGTGAAACAAAAGCTCAAATGAAACCAAGTACAACTCTATAAAGAATGATAGAAGACCACCTTTGCTTATACTTGTAGAATTATGTACATTGCATTCTTTGCTTTGGTTTACTCCTCTTTGTAGTATTAACTTTGTAAAGAAAGTGATACAAATAACCAGCTGATTAGTGGTAAAAGAGGAGGACCCATGCTAGGCATTTTAACCCCTGGGATATAGTCCTCATAAATACAAAAATCGGGATCAACCCATGCTAGGTATTTCTTCTAGGGCTGTACAAATTTTGGGTCAAATTGTTAACCCAAATCGATAATTTGATTATCGGGTTAAGGGGTCGGTTTATTTGGTTTTCGGGTCGATTCTCGATTTTCATGTGTCTGATATCGATTTATCGGGTCGGTTCTCGGTTAAGCCATATTTTTTATCGGGCAACCCGACAAACCGATAAGGATATATAGGTTTAGGTCTTTAGGCATATACTCAATAGAATATTAGAATCCATTACCCAAATGGCCCAAGCCCCAACAGCCCAAAGACAAATCCTCTACTCATAGTTCACTACATTTCTCAAAGACAAATTCTAGGGCAAACCATCAAAGGCTCAAAGATCAAAGATGTTGCGGCTGTGCTGATTACTGAAGAGTGAAGATTCATCTTCTTATTTACCCCAGTGAACTGTGAAGACAAAATTCCATCGGGTAATTTCTCAAATCTCTATTCTCAATTTTTATTTCTCAGTCTTAAACTCTTAATCATTTCTGCCCCATCTTCAATTTCTGTCATAAATTTTAAAAGATGTTGCAACTTAATTTGTTTCAAAACTCAAGTCTATATCAATTATCATACGAATTTGGTACTCTAAAATAGTACTTCGAAACTTATTTTACCGAATTTGTCTCAGTTTGGTTAGGATGTAAGGTTGTGTTATTTGAATTTTTGTGTGTGTTTTCCTGGCTTGTTGTTTGATTATTTTCTTTTTAAAATCACAGTCACAGTGACACAACTAGATGGCAGAAAATAATATAATTGATAAAGTGATTGGTCAAAGTGGAGCTTCTAATTCGAATGTAATGAATCAAAGTAAAACTGTTGAGTCTAAAGTAAAGAAAGGAAGGAGAAAAAGATCTGTTGCGTGGGATCATTTTACTTCTAAAGTTTATTCTGAAGGAAATTAAAAGGGTGTTTGTAACTATTGTAAACAAGAGTATTTTGCTGATACAAAAAAAATGGTACGACGTCAATGCTTGGTCATATAAAAAAATGAAAAAAAATGCCCCTGAATATAGATACTAGACAGTCAAAGTTAGCGTTTCAACCGGTTATAGGGGGTAACAAGGGTGATGTGGCACTTTTTTCATGGCAATCTGATCAATAAGAGTGTAGAAGAGCTTTGTGTCGTATGATAATTCTTGATGAGCTTCCCTTTAGATTTGTTGAAAAACAAGGTTTTAAACAATTTATGAATGTGGTACAACCTCTTTTTCGGATTCCTTCTTGTACCACGGTAACTCGTGACTATTTTGATCTCTTTGATGAAGAGAAGCATAAAATGAGGACCATTTTTAAGCAAACACAACAAACAGTGTGTATAACCACTGATACTTGGACTTCTGTGCAAAGAATTAATTATATGTGTATTACTGCTCATTGGATAGATAAAGATTGGACTTTGCATAAAAGAATTATCAATTTTTTTCCAATCTCTAGTCATAGAGGTGAAGACATGGCAAAGGTTATTATCAAGTGTTTGCACGATTGGGGATTGCATTGGCTTTTCACTGTTACAGTTGATAATGCTAGTTCAAATAGTGTGTGTGTGACTGAGTTGTCTAAGCAATTGACTAAGTGGGGGACCAATCTTATGGGTGGTAGGCACCTTCATTATAGGTGTATGGCTCATATAATAAATATTGTCATTCAGGATGGTATAAAAGAAGCAACTGTGTGTATTGAAAGAGTTAGGCAAGCAGTGAGATACATTAGGCAATCTCCTTCTAGATGGAAGAACTTTTAGGAATGTAGTGAAGATGAAAATCTTGTTAAGAAGTCTTTATGCTTAGATGTTCCAACAAGGTGGAATTCCACCTATTTGATGTTGAACAGGGCTATTGAATATGAGGGTGCAATTTTAAATTATGTCGATCGTGATATTGGTTTGGCACATCATCTTGAGTTTGGTCATATCCGTGTGTGTGATGATGATATTTTGGATGAACAGCCTGCAGGTATACTTTTGAGTAGTGATTTGAATAGTGTGAAAAGAATTGCCAAATTTCTTGAATTGTTTTTTAAGATTACTTTGAAGGTATCTGGATCACTATATATTACATCAAATGTTCATTTTATTGAAATTTGTCAAGTTGGTGTTTACTTGACAAAATTGATATCAAGTGACGATAGTGTTTTGGCTGAAATGGCAACAAAAATGAAGGAGAAATTTGAGAAATATTGGGGTGATCCAATAAAAATGAATAAGATGCTTTTCATACCTTGTGTTTTGGATCATCGCCACAAATTGCCTCCCTCTCTCTTGGTTTTGCACTTAAGAAGATGTTTGGGTATAAAGCGCCAACTATAGAAAAAGATGTACAAAAGTACATGAAATCATTGTTTCATGAGTATTCAAATCCTGCTTCAAAAGTCAAAAGTGGTAAACTTTCTTCAACAGAAGTGGAGGCTTCTAGTTCAAGCTCTATGGTTGTAGAAAATGTTGGTGACTTTTATGAGGAATTAAGTAGACATACATCTGGAAATGGAGGCACAAATGTTAAGTCAGAATTGGATAAATATCTTGCAGAAGATATTGAAGTTGGAAATCCCAAATTTAGTGTATTGCTTTGGTGGAAATATAACTCAGCTAGATTTCCCTTTCTTTCTGAGATGGCTCGAGATATTTTAGCTATTCCTATTTCAAGTGTAGCATCAAAATGTGCTTTTAGTACCGAAGGGCGTATTCTTGATTCATTTAGGAGTTCATTAACTCCTAAATTGGTACAAGCTTTGGTGTGTCTACAAGATTGGCTTCAAAGTGAATCACAACCTATAAGTATCGAGGAAGATTTAGATTCTCTCGAGCAACTTGAACAAGGTAAAAAAAGAACCTTGCATTTGGTGAATTGTTTAATTAATATTTTTGTTGCTTGAGTTTTGACATATTTTTTAAATTTATTTAGATTTGGCAAAAATTGGAAAATAATCTAGCATTGATGACATGTAGGACTGTAGATGATTAAGAAATGAAACTTTGGTAAGTTTTTTATTCAACTCCTATGACATTATTTCTTTGTATCTTTCTTGTTAATGTTCACCAAACTCATGTTTCTTTTCTTGAATATCAAAATAAGTTAGTATGTGATCATCTGGTGCTATTTTTTGGAAAAAAGAAAGCATGTTACCTGGAAAACACAGGTAAATTGGTTTTTTTCTGGTTGTATATGTGCTCCTGTTTTCTGGTTGTTGCTAGCTATGGATTTTCTGGTTGTTGCTGGCTATGTGTCTTTGTGTATATGTGCTCCTATTTTCTGGTTGTTGGTGGCTATGGATTTTGAGCAACACAGGTAAATTAGTTATTTTAATTTAGTAGATGAAGTTGGAATGAGTCTATATATGTATTTTGTGTTAAGAAATGCATTAAGTATGTACCTATGTGAAATTTAGAACCCATTTATTAGCACTTGAAGTTGGTGCGGGATAAGTGACACTCTATGGATTAGCTGAATTTTTTTGTAAGCTTGCGGAATTGTAGTGGTAGGTTGATGCTAGCTTAAAATATAGTCTAAGATGTTAGCGAATAATGTGTCTTAGCACACGACAAAGTTGGAACGAATCACACCAATGATATAAAATAGTTAGGTAATCTTTTTTTCGTTGATCGAATTACTACTTGTATTGATGGGAGATAGTTGACACCCATATAGTCTAAGATAGCACCCAATAATGTGACGTAGTAGTTCATGAATATGGAATGAACCATGATATTCAAGGGATCAAATCATTATTGCAATTGGTCGTAATTAATTCATCTGATTTTTCTGTAGAACAGAGGGTAATGGTTGTTGCTCTAGGATATATTTATAGCTAGTATTGGGGATTACTAAATGATGCTTGGTGTGTTAATCAGCACTTCAGCAGGACAGATTACAATTATAACTTAAAGCTGGTCGATTTGAAGACTTGATGGTGTCTTATTAATTGTCTAAGCAAAGGAAGAATGCAGCAGCTTTTGCAACTGTTATAGGCTTGATAGTACCCTTAGGATTGAGGGATATTCTTATCTTAAATACAGCCCAGGCAGTCCCTTTGCAACTGTGTATCCCTGTTGGTTTATTTTTTTATATTTATGTTATATATATATAGTTAAAGTTGTTTGGGGGTATTTCTAATATCTTTGTTTCTCTATTAATTAGGTTTCACCATGCCTCGACTTCGTGGTCCTAAATTTCGATCACCTGTTTGGAATCACTATGAAAATCTTGAAGAAAATGATGATGGAATGTGCAAAGTAAAGTGTATTCATTGTGGTAATGTTTATAATTACCATCAATGTTTCGGGACTTTCTCCTTAATGGCTCATGTTAACCATTGTTTGGAGCGGATGGAGCATCTTGCTCGTGGTATAAGATTTGATTAGTTATTAGTATTATTACTATGTTTGAAATTTGGACTTAGTTTTCAAATTGTGTGATTGTTAGTTTGGATTTTTCCTATTGTGTTTGTGCTAGATGTTTTTAATTTTGTGACTATTAGTTCAAATTTTTCGTATTATGTTTGTGCTTACTTATGTGCTTACAAAATACGAAGATGTTATATTTTGGTGTGATTATTTGTACTTGTGTGCTTAACACGCATTGTTAGTTCAGATTATTTCTACTTGTGACTGTTAGAAGTGCACGTTTTACTTATAAGCTGCAGGAGCATTAACATCTTCTGAAGATAACTCCATATTTGAAACCAATTTATTTTGCTCTAGATCAGTAATAGAAGTCTACGCAAAAGAATCATTAGTTTGATACTTGGATAAGTTTTTCAACCTAGCAGATCATGATTTTTACCGTCACTAAACTTAATTTTTGCTTTCAAAATGAGATGGTAGAGCACTATCATCCAAGTCACCCCATATTTTTGATTCTTAAGTTGTTGCCTCAACTTCAAATTATACTTTAAATGTTAACGGTTAACCCGATAACCGAACCGATAACGATCAATAACTGATAAACCGATATCTTAATGGTTCTTAATGGTTTAGATTTATTACAAACCGATAATCGATAAGTCAAACCGATAAACTTCAAAATCGAACCGAACCAACCGATATGCATCCCCAATTTCTTCCACCCCTGGGATACCACTCATCAAAACATAGATTGGGATCGGCCCATGCTAGGTATTATAACCCCTGAGTTGCCACCCATAAATACATAAGTTTGCTTTACCTTGTTTCTTTAATCTTTGAGTTTTTTCTTTTGGTGGTCGTAACTCTTTTGAGCTTTTGGAACTATAGTCGTGTGAACAATATGCTTGGGTTAGTAACAATTACATAGGAAGAAAAAATTCACTTCAATGTGATACTTAGAAACTTATATGACTCAATGAACCTCATTGGGTATAAAGTACATACACGAATGAGCCATGAAGTCATGTAACAAGTAAGGACATTAGGGCATGTAGCAAATAGGACACTAAGGTGTATAACAAGTGAGCAAGTGATTCTACTTAGCACATTGTTTGTTTAAAACACATTTAGACATTTCAAATAGGGGCGCACATACATTTCTTGTGGAGACATGTAATTCCCTAATTAGAAATGTTTGGACAGTATAATAAATACTTACTAGGTGATAAATAATAAAAGAGTACGCAAACATAGGAACTACTGACGTACATGGGCAGATTCCAATTAGAACAAATGCACATTTCAGGAAAGGATATATAATTGTATAACTGAACATTTAAGGACTCTATAAGGTAAAATTATATCCTAACATGAGGGAGTGATATCCTAAAAAAGGAATGTGTGAACATGCAAGCCAAAAGAAGTATATGATCAATTAGACAATTGAATCAATTTTGGACGGATTGTATAGCCAACATATGACACTCTTAACATGTGTAATTTAGGGTCTTATTGACTCATATAAGAGAAACATGTGACACATTGACACATTTTTAGACCATGGGTAGTAAAGAAAAGGTCCATCAAGTACAGTGGGGATTGTACACTATCACAACGTATCTTTTACCATGAAAGATCATCTAAGAAGCTCAGATTGTTGGTACATGAGTATAAGACTTCATGTAAAAGAATATAAACTATTATAGCCTTGCGTACCTCAATTTCTAATTCATATAGTTAATGAAGTGCCAACCTGTCCTTTAATGTAATAATCTTCATCTACAACAAGTGTAACACCCCGTATGTTTCGGAGTCTAGCTGACTACCGTAACATTTATGGAAATAATGAAACATGAGAGATTTTATGAATTATACATTAATTTGTGGGCATGAAAAAGTCTTGTATCATTGGGCCCAAAATTAATAAGAAGACATGGCCCAACATGGATATTTGACCCATTCTTTCAATATTTGTCCCTTTGACCAATCAAACTTTGCATTTAATGTTAAGAAAGGGATAAGAGTGACTTGAGGGATATATAAAGCAAGAAAATCAGATTTTTTATTCTATTGGACTCTCATACTTTTTCTAGAAATATCTCAACATTTCTTATCTCATACAAACCCTAAGCCCTCATCTTTGTGGACAAGATCACCTTTGTACAAGACTTGGTAAGTGTTTATTATTATGGTTTCATATATTTTATGCATGAGATATGGTGTATATGAAGTTGGTTATGTTGGTGGCGTATTGAGAAGTTCACTATGTGTGTAAAGTTACATGTTTGCTAAATCAGAGAATGGTTTTGCCTTGTAAACTTGAACATAGACTTGTGTACTTGAAGGAAGGGAAATTGATGGAGTTAATATTGACATGTGAGATGTTATTATAGTCTTAAATTGTTTTGTCCTTGTGCATAATGTTTGAAATAGTCATTGTGAAATTGGTTATGGATTTGGTGACGTATGGAAAAGAAAGTGAGGTTTTAGTGATGTTTATGTGTGTTGTGAGACCATGTATGATTGTTGGCATCTAAAATGATCAAAAATATGTTAAAATAAGTTTGGTTCTGATCATGGACCATTCATTGCATTAAAAGACCCAAAAGAGACCATTTCGGACCAAAACGGGCATCTGCCCCCGCAGATGGAGGCACCTGCGGGCGTAGATGCCAACGTAGATGCCTCTATCTGCTGCCATAGGGCATCTGCACATGTACCTCAGCCACCTGCGGGCGCAGGTGGCAGCGCAGGTCATCCCCATAATTAGTTTTGTGTGTTTTCGTCTCTAGTTGATCCCCGAAGGCCCCTATACCCTTTTTGGATGTAATTAACAACTTGTGATGTCGGTTTAATGACTTCAAAGGGGATTATGGAGGCATGTTGGACTATGTTAAGTATGTATTGTTGTTATATGTTTTTATGGGGAAAGTTGATAGGAGAAATTGTGACGGAATGATAATAAGGAAGCATAAAGGGTAAGTGTAGTGTGAAATGCTATTGATGTATGATAACTTGGTCAATGTGTGGAATGATATGGTGTTGTTGGTATGAGAATGCAGTGGATTGTATTATAAGGGGTGATATGACCTTATACGGCCGTCATATAGCTCATTGTCATTTTATACACTTGTACGGTAAATTGTTGTTAACGAGAGTTCCATTATGAACTTGTGTTGTAGAGTGAAACATACGGAAGGAGCTGGACTGTTTTAATTATATATAGACTCGTATACTCACACTTGGAAGTGAAGGTATGTAAGGTTACCCTTTCTGTATCCTTCTGCAACATGTTGATCATATTGACATTGTACTTATTTCATTCCGAAATATCCAAAGGTATATCAGTTCAGGTTGAGATATATTGTCATCCACATGTGTCCGACTCTTAGACGAATTATGATTCATGTATCTCCTATTCATTGACTTAAGTTCCAAAGTTATCATAATGTGGTAAGTTCTAAGAAAGCTATATCAAAGAAAGTAACGATGTAAGGAGAGCCTATTTAGTCTTGACTAGCTTTTCCAATCATGTCATGTTACAATATTATTCACATTGACATTACGCTTGTCCCATCCCTAAAGGTGCTAAGGTATTCTATATCCGGTTATCAATGGTCATTATCATATATTTCCTACTCATGGATCAATTGTGAATCTCATGTCTCATATTCATGAATAATGTTCCAAAAGCCCAATAAGGTTACATTCCAAAGTTCCAATAGTGGTTATATTAAGGTATCTTGTTTATTGATTATTGTCAAATGGTTCCAATGGTGTTATGTTTCCAATAAGTCTATGTTTCCAATAATGTTTATTTACATGTCTTCTATTATTGGGTATGGTTCCAAAGCTTCCAAAACTATTATGCCAGAGGAATGTATCAATCTCTCACAAGTGAATGTACCAATCTCTCACAAGTAAAGATATCAATCTCTCTAAAGTAAAGAAGTGAAGTAATGCATATGTGGTTAATGATCAAGTATGGGTGGCAGCTTTTGGGGGCATAAGCCTAGCTCAAGCTGATCCCAGGATCAGGGGTAGTCCTAGAAGCATAAGCCTAGCTCGGACCGAACCTGACAGGGGGAAGCTCTAGAGGTATGAACCTAGCTCGAGCCGAACCTGCCACATTGATTTATGGGTGGCAGCTCTAGAGGTAAAAACCTAGATTGAGCCGATCCCAATATATTGATTCATAGGGTGGCAGCTCTAGAGGCATAAGCCTAGCTCGAGCCGATCCCAACATAACATTATGTTATGTAAACCCACTGATCAGTTGGGGCCCGGGTATCACAGTTCACAGGCAAAGATGAATAATCATAGAAGAAAAGAAACAAAAAAAAGTAATGAAAGCAACAGACATGATTCCAAAAGCACAGACGGATGGTTTATCCATATTTACTATTTTATTACAGTTTTTTTCCATTGATGTTCATATGTATGTTAACCCACCAATAGAGTGGATGCATGTATGTCATTAACCCACCAATAGGGTGGAGGTATGGTATATTATTAACCCAAATCTCTAGAACCTCTTGAATAGAAGAATCTCTAGAATCTCTTGAGTAGAAGGATTTCTTGAATAGAAGAATTTGTAGAATCTCTTGAGTAGAAGGATTTCTTGAATAGAAGAATCTCTGAAAAGCAAGTCTTTTGAGTGGAGGTAACTCTCTGGAATAAAGGGGTATGTAAGGGATAGTAGAAGAATAATAAGGACATGAGAGCTTACTCATAAGTGGAAATGACAGAAGAAATATAAGTACATGGTTCATTACATACAGAAAGAGAGTTTATTCACATTGTCTATTTCTCTTATATTGATTCCATTGTTGTTATGATGTTTAATGCAGTTCTTATGAGCCTTACATACTCAGCACATTCTTCGTACTGACCCCCTCGGGGGACTTACTTTAAATGCTGCAGGTGCAGGCACTAGTAGACCTCCGCAGTAAGTTGACAGTATTTGCAGATTTGTGGTGAGCCCCAGTTGGTTTGGGACTTTCCAAGTCACAGTTGTACATTTTTTTGATGTTGTAAATGTTGTATAAAGCGGGGACTTGTCCCGAATTTAAGTTGGTCTTATAAATGCATCTGTTAGAGGCTTTTGTAGACGTATGTGGGTATATGGATGAAAGAGATGTATGTTCACTCGACTTGATGGCCCTAACGGCCAAGTTTCACATATTGTACATGTTTTCCATGACTTCCACCATTGGCATTTTATATGTTATCGGTTACATGAGATAGTATGATGTTCATACGAGGATATGCATATGTACATGAGCAAAGATTGGTTCTCTCCGGCCATATCGGATTCGGGTGCCAATCACACCTCAAATGGGATTTGGGGCGTGACAACAAGTGTCAAGTAATAAGGCTAATATTAGCAGCCAACCAACCAACTCATAGTATTTTAACTGATCAAAATAGTAGCCAGGCAGTAAGCCCGTAGTTCTTCCAATTAAGGGAGTCCTTTAACATATTTTGTCCGCTATAGTTATTAACATGAAATAACCTTCCCATGAGATCCCCCGATACTCCCCAAGCTTCATAATATATATATATATGTACATATCACCATTGACCAATAAGGGATGGACAGAGAGCTTATAAAACATTAAATTAATGGTGTATTACCACACCCTACAAATCTTCCCCGTGATAACTTTACCAAAACATTTTCTAAGGCTATCCACAACCTCCTATACTTTACAACAAAACAATACAGCCCCCAAACATATAAATATAACTAGAGAAACTTGAACTCATGGTTTCCCATCACCATCCCATGAGTTCTAATTAACAAGTATGCCTAGAATGTTCAAATAATCTTTTAACTAGAGGTGGGGAAAGCACCTTACCTTGTCTATCTTAATATGCTATTTTCCTTCAATTACTTCCCTTGTAACCTTTTCCCATCCACTAAAATAGGAGAGGAAAATTAGCATAATCATCATATGAAAATAGGGAAAAGACCCAAGCTTATAACATAAAATTCTTACCTTAATCCTAGGAAGAGAGTGACAACCCCTTTGCTGCCAACACCTATAAATCTATCCATTTCACTCTTCTTGAAAAACTATTCAATATATATAAATCCAAGAAGGAGAGAAGGTGATATAGTGGGTTGCTTTGCAATAAACAAGTTGAAGAACACTTAGAACCCCAAAAGGGAAATTAGGGTGGCTGTCAGGAGGAGAGAGGAGAGAGTTTGAGAGACTTGAGAGAATCTAAATCTTTGCAATTAGATAATGAGAAAAAAAATGAACCCAATATTAACTTTAAATGGTCCCATTTTGGGTGTCTTTCCTCTTTAATTACCATCCACGATTTGGCATTAACTTTGGCCACAAGTTGCCTAGTAGGTGATGCACCTACTTGCATCTTTTAAGCTGGTAATAAGTCCAAGTAGGTGATGCACCTACTATGTTTATTTTAACTCCTCCTTTATGTGGATTTAACCATATTGGGCCTTAGGGCTGGCTGTTCTTCTAACTTTGATTTCACTTAATATGAGCCATAAATTGGTCACTTAATATGGGCCTTAATCTGGTCCATTAGTCAAAGTACCTACTTGGCCCTTTTAAATTGGTCAAAAAGTCTTAGTAGGTGATGCACCTACTTGTCACCTACAAGCATAATTAAGTCAAGAAAGCACCTTAGTAATTTATCCCATTTTCCAAATCTTAACACCTTTACTTAAACTTAACAATCACCACTAAACATTAAGATAAAAAAACCTCCTTACTGCTCGAGTTTAGATACTTTCATTGATGTTGTCTTATTCTTATACGTGCTAAAATGTACAGGGTGTTACACCTGAAAATTATGATATTGAAGTGCCGAAAGGATCCTAGGATGTTTTTCCTTGAGACCATGCAAGCTCAGACGCTGCTTCTCTATGATAGTGAATTGATTTCGCAATTTGAGACAGTTCAGAACATGTTGGCCTCTGTGAGGGCGCATGAAAGGTGCAGCTGAAGTGGTGGAGGACTGCTACACAATAATTCTTTTTATCGGTGCTGGTTTGGGAGTGCGGAGAGGTGCATGAATGGGTGTGGTATTGCCTTTCTACAAGGAATTAATGTTGTCCCTCTCGGAGTTTGAGCTTTGTTTCAAACTGCTTTCCTGAATAATCCGGGCCTTATACTTGCCTGTATCATCCCTCTTATGCTTAGTAACCTTTTTGGGCCTTTTGCCCTCTCAAATCATGGCCCCTTTTGCCATTCCCGAGGTGGGAGAAAGGGACTTGGTTTGTTTCTTGGAGACACGCTTCATCCAAGGCATTCCTGTACATAAGATTAGCAATGGGCTTGGCTCGTGTTAGCAAAACAACACAATTTTCAAATCCTAGTTATGCATCGCCGAGCAAATTAGTGCATCGCCAATCGAATCGGTGATGCAAGGGGTTATCGCCAAAATGGAAAAAAAATTACAGACAAGTCGGCGAAGAAAAGTGGGAAATCAATGATACATCGAAGGATTTGGCGATACATCGAAGGATTCGGCAATACTCCTAGAGCATCGCCTATTCTCTAAGGCATCGCCGATTCGTACCTAAGTTAGTCAACCATTCGGTAACTTTCGGCGACCAGGGGAGCACTTCAGTGATGTACCACATAGTTTGGCGTATCATCGAATTTCTCAATCCTTAGTCGAATAGTCATCTCCCCCAAGCTCTAAATCGCGACCCTTGGCCTTCAATGGCAATTTTCCAAACTTTTCAACCATGAGTACTTAGACTTCCCTAGGTTTCATTATGCACCTACCCATATGATGATTTTACCTTTAATAACGACATCACCCATTCTTACATTGGGTAAAATCAGTCAATTTAAAGATCAATTTTGAAAAAAATCAACTATTTACTTCAAACCCAAAGCAATATAGTTAAAAATCATGCCAACAATTTCCATTTTCAACACTGAAGCATTACGCATAAATAAAAAATAAACATTATGCACATTTTCAATAATAAAAATAAATTAATCTATATATGCGCCATGAATTCAACACAAAAACATTATGAAAATTCAATTTATAAATAATTGTAACTGATGCTTGGAAGAATGAACTCTAACCTTTCAACTTTTATGAAGAAATTGATGAAAAACTTCAAGAAAAAAGACCCAAGGTGCTCATGTGATGTTTGAATTGAGATTCAAAGAATTGAAGAGTGTGTGTGTGTGTCAGAGAGTTGATGAAATAAGAGAGTGAATAGAGAGAGAAGAAAATGAGAGAAATTAAAAGGATTTGAATAAATACCAAAGGTCAAGGGGTAATGGAAAGTCAAAGGTCAAGAAATTCAAATCTTCACTTTAAAACCCACTCAAGTTTGGTGTAACTTTTCTAGCACGGAATGCGTCGACGATGCGCCAATATAGAGATCTATCATAGAATGTAACGATCTGTTGGACCTTTGATTCTCATTTTGGCAAGCAAATCGATTATGGTTTCATATCGCCCAGCACATCGGTGATATGCCTATTTGCACCCACCATCGTTGAATTTATTAGATTATGCTAAGTTGAAAAACCCCTTCGGTGAGGGACTTCGACAATGCACTGATTTGCTAGGTGCATCACTAAAGCCTCCCCACTAGATCTTGGCACACGATTTCCCAACTTTTTCTTCTCCGAATTAATTCATATCAAATTCCCCACATTTCAACTCCATCCTTATCCTACACACATCAACAAACATTATTCAAAACAACAAAAATAAACTTGGGTTGCCTCCCAAGAAGCACCTTAGTTATCATCGTGGCACGACATTGTCCTTCATTCATCTAGCAACATCGAGGTAGATCACCGCTAAGAAATTTGCATTTGAGAGCAACCTATGGTGATGTTTAATTCATTGCCTATTCACAGTAAATCGGGACTATGTATAATTCTCCAATTCAACCGCTCCGTTAGAAAAATAGCTCACCACTTTGAAGGGACCCGACCACCTTGTTTTGAGTTTTCTCAAAAACAACTTATACCTTGAGTTGAACAACAAGACATCATCACCCACCTTGAACTCTTATTTTAGAATCTTAGCATCATGTCATCTATTCATACGCTCCTTGTAGAGAGTTAGAACTTTTGTATTCTTTCAAACAAAACTCATCCATCTCATAGAGTTGGTCTACCCTTAACTTGGATGCATCCTTCAAATCCATATTCAATCTCCGCAAGGTCCATAATGCCCAATGTTCAAGTTCGATGGAAAGATGGCAAGATTTTCCAAACACCAACTGATAAGGAGATATGCCAATAGGGGTTTTGAATGCGGTTCTATAGGCCCATGAAGCATCATCAAGTTTTTGAGCCCAATCTGTTCGACTAACATTTACGAATTTTGCCAAAATCTCCTTTATCTCTCGATTAGACACTTTTGCCAACCCATTGGCTTGAGAGTGGTATGGGGAAGTCACCTTATACTTAATCCCATATTTTGTAATCAAGGACTAAAAAGATAAATTGCAAAAATGAGAATCCCCATCACTCACAATAGCATGAGGAATGCCAAACTAAGTAAAAATATGTCCCTTTTGGAATTTAGTAACACTCTTAGCTTCATTGTTTGGTAAGGAAATGGCTACCTCCCATTTAGAAACATAATTAACTGCTAGCAAGATATAACAGTTCCTATACAAACTAACAAAGGGTCCTATGAAGTCTAAACCCCAAACATCAAATAATTTAACATCTATACTTGGTTGCAAGGGCATTTCATGTCGCCTCGAGATCCCTCCTTGCCTTTGACATTGCTCGCATGCTTTCACAAATTCCTATGAATCATGATACAAAGATGGCTAATAGAAGCCACTTTGGAGAACTTTTTATGCCGTATGAATACCACCATGATGGCCACCAACCAGTGAATAATGACATGCCTCAAGGATAGGCATCATTTATTCTTCCATAACACAACGATGGATTATGCCATCCGCACAATCCCTAAAAAGATATGTCTCGTCCTAATAATGTCTCCTCACATCATAGAGGAACTTCTTTTTTTTTATCATAACTCAAGTCATCGGGGAGTGCTCTGCAAACTATGTAGTTTGCAAAATAAACATACCAAGGTACAACCTTCCCCGAGAGAGCCATGCCAAGCTCATCGGGAAACTCGTCATTGATCTTCAATTTCTTAATCCTCACATTATTTGATTCAAGGCGTGACAAGTGGTCCACCCCTTGATTCTCACATCTATTTAGATCTTTGACTTTAAAATCAAATTCTTGCAAAAGCAAGATCCTCCTTATCAACCTTGGCTTGGATTTTCTTTTCGCCATCAAATATCGCAAGGCGGTATGATCGGTATGCACCACAACCTTTGTGCCCAATAAATATGCTCAAAATTTGTCAAACCCATAAACCACGGCTAGTAATTCTTACTCCATAATGGTGTAGTTCCTTTGTGCATCATTCAATTATTTACTAGCATAGTAGATAGGATGAAAAAGTTTATCCTTTCTTTGACCAAGTATGGACCCCAAGGAAGATCCACTAGTATCACGCATGAGCTCAAACAGCTTTGACTAATTAGGTGCCACAATAATGGGGGCAGAGACAAGTTTCTCCTTGAGGAAATTGAACACCCTCACACATTCTCCATCAAATTCAAACTTTGCTTCCTTCTCAAGAAGGTTGCACATCGGATGAGCAATCTTGAAGAAATCTTTAATGAACCTCCTATAAAAACCTGAATGGCCAAGAAAACTCCTCACGCCCTTAATAGATATTGGAGGGGGTAATTTGGAGATCACCTCTACTTTAGCTTGGTCAACTTGGATCCCTTGGCCAAAGATTTTGTGTCCAAGGATGATCCTTTATTTCACCATAAACTGGCACTTTTCCCAATTCAAGATAAGATTGTTTGCCATACACCTTTCGAGGACCTTTTCAAAATGTTCAAGACATCCTTCAAATGTATCACCAACAATCGAGAAATCATCCATAAATACCAACAATGAGTCTTCCACCAAGTCAGATAAATAAAAAGCATACACAGTTGGAACATGGTGGGTGCATTACATAGCCTAAAGGGCATATGCTTAAAAGAAAAGGTTCCATAAGGACAAGTGAAGGTAGTGTTTCCTTGATCTTCTAGTGTTGTTGAAATTTGATTGTAACCCGAGTATCCATTAAGGAAATAATACCAACCTCTTCCCGCTACCTATCAAGCATTTGATCCATGAAGGGCATGGGGAAGTGGTCCTTCTCCTTCTATGAATTCAACTTCCTATAATCAATACACACTCTCCAAATCATGACCGGACGAATGGGTATAAGATCTTTGTTCTCATTTGGGACCACCATGATACCACCTTTCTTGGGAATGCATTGGACGTACTTACCCAAGTACTATCTAAGATAGGATAGACTATACCCGCGTCTAGCCACTTGATGATTTTCTTTTTCATAACCTCTTGCATGGGAGGATTTAACCTCCTTTGATGCTCAACACTTTATGTGAAATAAAGATCCAACTTTAACTTATGGGTGCAAATACCGAGTGCAATCCCAATAATATCGGCTATAGCCCAACTAATAGCCTTTATATATATGCTCACCACAGACTTCAATGCTTAAACTTGACATGGAATCAAATCTCCCACAATGATGATGGGTAAGGTGTTATACTCACCCAAGAACACATAACGTAGGTGTGGTGGTAGCAGTTTGAGTTTGAGTTTCGGTAGCTCTATAATTGAGGGCTCAGCGGGAGGAGTCTCCTGATTTTTTAAGTCAAAATCAAGCGTGCAAGGGTTCTTGGTGTAAGAAACAAAACCTTGCAAAGAGGCCACAACTTCATCATATTCCTTGATATCATCACTTGTATAGTTCCACAACACTCCCACTAATGGCTCACTAATAAAGCCTACTTTCATGTCCTCGGTCACTTCATCATCTACCACATCAATTACGGAGCTGACCTGTAGGTCCATGGGTTACTTCAATGACTTACATACATTAAATGACACTTTTTATTATTGACCCAAAACCGCATCTCACCACACTCGATATCAACCAAAGCCCGACCTGTAGCCAAGAATGGCCTACCAAGAATAATTGGGACCTTATGATCAATTTTGCGAGCTAGAATCATAAAATCTGCCGGAAAGATGAAATGGTCCACCTTTACAAGTACATCATACAACACACCCAAGACTTTCTTAATAGAACAATCGGCCATCAAAAGTATCATTGTGGTTGACTTAGGAGCACCCAAACCTAGCTTGTGGTATATGGCTAATGGCATCAAATTAATACCTGCCCCAAGATCGCATAGTGATTTTCCAAATTTGTATACCCCGATAGTGCATGGAATGGTAAAATCTCTCGGGTCTTTCTTTTACACAACTATTTGGCTAGTCGTGATTGCACTACAATTGTCAGTCACTTCAATTGTTTCAAAATCCATAACTCATTTCTTTGTCACCAAGTCCTTCATGTATTTAGCATGTCCATGCATCTCTTGTAAAGCCTCTAGCAATGAAATGTTTACCAATAGGTTGCAAAAATTTTAGAGAAACTTCTTAAACTTGAAATAATCTTCTTTCTTCTTAACCCTTTATGGTAATGGAGGAGATATTTTGACTTGCGGCTTTGAAATTCATATGGTTTTGATACATTACTTTCAATTTCTGGTGGTACTTCTTCTCCGATGATCTTCTCTTCCACATCACCCAAATTTTCACTATTTGGCTCATCTTGTGACTTATCAAGTAGCTTTTTTTTTTGCTCACTTATTCCCCAACACCCTTATCAATAGGGTCATCATCAAGATTCACAACATCGTTCACAAGAATTCTCCTACTTCTATAATAATTTCCATGATATGAGCCTCATTCTTCGTATTTGACACTATGATACTAGGAAGACCTCCTTTTTCCCTTGCATTCAAATGGGAGGAAATTTGACCCAATTGGTTTCGAGTTTTTTGATTGAGGCCGAATTCAAAGTGATAGTTTGGTTGAGTTGCCAAAAATCAGTTTTCATATGACTTAACATCTTATCACTTCCTTTAACCCTCGTAAGGATGCGAGCAATTACATCTCTATTCTTATACTTCTCTGAATCAATGATTATGGTTTCTTTACTCTTGGCCCAATCATGTGGAGGAATTTACCTATTATACTACCAATCATTGTTTCTTCAATCTTGGTCTCTATCCTTTTCCTAATCCCTCCAATCTTTGTCTTGATTGAGATCTTTCCAATCACGATCTTTCCATTTGTGGTCTCTATCCTTCAAACCTTAATTCCCACCTTGCCTTTGATAGGTAGGTCGGGAACCCCCGATTTGATTTGACATAAACTGTATTTCTTTATCAAAAGCTTCCACATCATCTTCATCATACGCTTTAGCATCCTTAGAATCCATGCATTTACCGCTTTTAGTGTTGAACCCATTACATGTTTGGTGAGCAGGTCTAATTGTATCATCACTTTTTCCATACTCTCATCTCTCTACTCATCCTTCTTTCTTTGCTCTTGGCTCACAAAAGATGCAGAGGGAGCCTTCACAGCCACCTCAGAATCTCTTGTATGCCAACGTCAACTTTGCTTGGTTACTCGATCCAATAATGTCGATGCTACACCATAAGTTTACTTCACTATAGACCATTTGTTCGTATTATCCACAACTGTTTTATTCAATTGATCCATTACTTGATAAAAGATTTGAAGGAGCATATTGACAGGCACCTCATGAGTTAGACATTGTAATAATTTCCTGTTAAACCTATGCCAAGCCTCATGTAATGGTTTGCCACTTAATTGGCAGAAGTTAATTGTCTCATCTCTCAATTGTAAGATGGTGAAAAAAAAATTGATTCAAGAATGATTCCATCAATTCAAACCATATAGTTATTGAACCCATGGGAATTGCCACAACCACAATACAACCTCCCCCATTAAAGAGCAAGGAAAAAGACTCAATCGAATGGAATCTTATAAAATATGGGCAATATCAAACGGAATGCACACATTAATGAAATTAATCAAATGAAGGTTGGCGTCTTCATGGGCTTGACTCCCAAATAAACCCTTTATTTGAAATAGATGGAGCATTAAACTAGTAATATGGAACACTTCATTGCCTTCCATAGGTGGGATGTAAATGGCACTAGCTCTCTCGGTGTCTCCCAAATGGTCTTCATCATCTATATATCTGTTGAAAGACATAGTATTGCTACTGTTTTGATACATTGATTCATGAAGACTTTGGTTGTCACATGAAGAAAACAAAAACAATAAACAAAGTAAAAAAATTACACTATAGCTAACTCAAAGTAACTTATAACACTAAAAACAATGAACACTACGTTTCATTCCGCAGCAACGACACCGTTTGTGTGAACCACTTTTTAGTATCAAGTTAGTAGTATCAATGTTTGGTTTACCAAAGCAAAATGCAATGAGATTGTATTAAATTGAATTAAAACACTTGGGATTAAGCCTTCTCGAGAATAATTGTATGCGTGGGTAAGTGAAAATACACCTAGGATTCAAGTACTAGTTATGATTAGGCATGATTTTAGATATTGAAAATGATTTACCAATCCACAACCAAATTTCACATGGCCTTCTCTCAAACACCCAAGTGTCTGCACTTACTAAACAACCACAAGCCTCGAAGTGGATAATCTATCACTACCATTACCACTTAAATGATTGTAACTCAAATTTTGTTAGCTATTTCTCATTGCTCTTGTATCCCCTTTCAAGCAATGCAAGAGATCCAAGCATAGACTAAGTTTGCAACCTCAATATATTGGTTAAGACAAATAGATTTAGCTAAAATTATAACATACAATCTAATTCAAAGGTGAATAATCACTGCCCACACACAATCACTACTCAATAATGCATAACCCCAAGTATGGAAAATTAGCTACTCATAACAAAGGAAAAATAAATTATACCAAATTGTTCTTCTATATCCGCAAAAGAATTGAAATGTTACAGAAGAAAACTCTAAATTCCAAGCTAAGAGTAGTAAATCCCAAGATTAGGGCTTGATTACAAGCTCAAGCATAACCAAAATTGACAAAATATTGTGTTTCCAATGACCAAAATAGTTTAAATAGCATCAGAAAAATAGGCCACATAATTACAAAAATGCCACCGCTTGATAATTTGGCTAAGCAGAATCCATCAAACTAGATGGCGATGCGTTGTTGTACCTGGCTAGCTGATTCATCAATATGACACGCTCTAAGGGTTGTCTTCTGTTCCTTTTGGTGATGCAAGACTTCGTCAATCGATCGGTTTGAAAATGCACTAATATTCCATTGCGTTGCCATTTTTTTTCTCTTTTTCTTTGCCTTTTTCTGTTAGATTTGGTGATGGATATGCTCAATTAGCGATCTTCCACTCACTTAGTCGATAGACCGAAGTGTCTCTTTTATGCCTTTGTGTAATTTTTGCTTTATTCTTCCATTTTTTTGTCTCTTTTCACTCTTTTTTGCTATTTTGATCACTTCTAGGCCTTTACCCTGAAACCAATCCATATCACAATTAAAAACACTTCACTTACAGCTTATTAATTACTAAGTATCCTTCTTAGTAGCCACATCCCAACGCAGCTTAGTAATTGCAGCTGTATTCCACTTGGCCATATTAAGGATGTTAAGACCTCCAGCACATTTTGGAGCACATATATCTTATCCCATGCTACTAAGACTTTTTTAGTGATTACATAACGCCTGACCAAAGATAGCTTCTGCAATAACTTTCAATGACTTTAAAGACCTTTGAAGGTATAGTGAAGAGTTGAGCCCAATATGATTTGATTCCAAATAAAACAGATTGTATTAATTGCAATCTACTCGCATATGACAAATGTTTTGCTGTATAAAAAGAAATTCCCGCAAGGAACTTATCAATCAAGGGGCTCTACTGGACTAATGACATCTTCTTAGTATAAAGGGGTATACCAAGGTATTTAAATGGGAGATCACCCCTGGAATAACCTAATACTTGCAAGATTTGATCTTGTTGTTGCTGAGTAACTCTTCCAAAATACACAAAACTCTTCCCTAACTTGAGAGAATTTTTGAAAAGTTTCATGAACTGCAGACACTATCTGAACCTCTCCTTTAGCAAACATCAAGAGATCATCTGCAAAACAAAGGTGATTAGTGCCTAGCTTTGCACATCTAGGGTGATATTGGAAGGCTTTATTCATCTTTAAACTTAGTAATGTCCTGCTCAAGCATTCCATAGCTAAAGCAAATAGAAATGTCAATTCAGGCGCAATTTACCAACTCATCACTAATGTTAGCCATTATTATTGTTGATCCAGCTTGGTCTTTTCTATTCAATATTATATTTGATACTAGTGGAGTTGTGCTAGGAGTAGTCCTAGGACAAAGGTTCAAGAAGGTTCTTCATCCCATCTACAATGCTATTAAAACACTTAATACATAATAGAAAAAATTATACTATGAGAGAGCAAGAGTTGCTTGCTGTGGTGTTTGCTCATGAGAAAATTTTGTCTTGCTTGTCACAAAGGTTATTATACATACTGACCACATATCTCTTAGGTACCTTATGATGAAGAAAGATGTGATACCAAGGTTGATTTGATGGGTTTTATACAAGAATTTGACTTGAGGTCAAGGATAAAAAAGGCACAGAAAATCAAGTGGCTGACCACTTATCTAAACATGAGGAAGAATCTATGTTGAAGAATGAAGCTTAAAGAAATGATGATTTTCCTGATGAGCAAGTATTGGCTGCATCTCATGATTTGATCTTATGGTTTGTCGATTGTGCCAATTTCTAGGTAAGTGATATGATACCTGATGATTTGAACTTTCATTAGCAGAAATCTTTGTGATGTGGGGAATTTCTTTTGGGATGTTTGATATTTGTTGCGAGTTTGTGCTGACAGTATGATTTGGATGTGTGTTCCTAAGGTCGAGGTTATAAGCATTCTTGAGGCGTGTCACTCATCCCTATTAGGGGTCATCATAGTGGCATATATACAACACATAACACTAAAAGAAAAACAGCCTATAAGGAAGGGAAATCTGGTCCCAATTGGTCATTTAGGACCAAAAAAAACTGGTCGCGCCCCGTCCTAACAGGCTCCGACGCTAAAGGTCAATAACGACGAGTCAAATTTGCTGGTCCTTAAAAGTCTTTTTGGGACGGAAAAAAATGTGGTCGTAATAGTCTTTTAGAGACGACAGATCTTGTCCCAAATAGATTTATTATCTAGTCGTTAATTTCTTTTTTGACCAACAATTAAATAGTCCTAGATTATCCTTTATGGACGAGCAACTACTTGGTCATAAATTATCCTTTTGAGACGAGCAAAATTCTTGTCCTAGATCAACCTTTAAAGACGAGCAACATCCCTAGTCCTAGATTAACATTTAAAGATGAGCAATATTTCTAGTCTCTAATTGACCACAAATGAGCCTAGAGCTTGATATTACAAAATAATAAATTTCATCAAATAAATATCAAATTGCTATTGAGAATCTCGATACAAAAATATGAGATGATTAGAGACTAGAAAAGTTAGTTAATAACATCCCATGATATTAGTTTCAATATTTGTTTAACAAAAAACTTAGTTAACATCCCGAGCTAGAGTATGATATCAAATTTTCCATAACATTTGAATTCATAGCAAAATAATAATGAGCTTGTGCATCTTCGAAGCTTGCATCTTGACTTGTCTTCAATCATCAGAATCTGTAAGTATAAAATTTTGAAAAGACGATAAATAACTAATGTTACAATATAATAATATATGTAAAGTTTACACTAGAATTAGTTAAGCCTCTCACCCCAAAAGTAGTCTAAATGTTATCTAGAAACATCAACGAACGCTGCAACAAAATAAGAAAAACTAATTAGAAAAGCTTTGAGATGCATTAACCAAGAACATAAAAGCTTTGCAAAGCAGTACAGGACTACTGAAAAACATACTTGTGAGTATGTGAAAGTTTTAGTTGTTGATAGTACATCAATCTTTAAAGTGCTTAAACATATTATGCCTTAATATATGACCTCAACTAAAATTTCTAAGTTTCATTGTATAACTAGCTAGTTTTGCGAAAAAGTTTCTACTGGTTTCATGCTTTCGGATTTTATTAGAAAACTGCACAATTAAAATTCTCCTATTTCTCTGAAAAGATTTCTCATTTATAGACTGATATTTCTTACTGAAATTTGGTTTTGTGTTGTCACAGGACCTGCCTGTTAATTAAAGTTGTTTCATCCCTTATGGATTGAAACAGATGCATAGCAGTACGATTGGCGTGCAGGCATTGCCTGCACCTGGGACTCCAGACTATTGGGACCCTAAGAAAAGTAAGTGTAGTGCTAAACCAAGAAAGCTGAACAGCAAAGATATTTTTTAGCAAAAGCAATGAGAAATTTTCCCCTAAAAATACTGAACAAATGAATACAAAGAATAGGGAAACACTAGAAAGAAAGCAAGATAAGCTGGAGAAAGAGGAGGCTAAGAAAAAAGATAGGGCTAGGAAAAGAGACAAGCAACTCAAAGGTCAAAAGAGGTTTGTTCTGGTTGCAGAACAGACTGATGAGTAATGATCATTTTCCAGCTCTTATAAGACCTGCAAAAGAGCCTGCTATCTCCAAGGACAAATGCGCTGAGAACTAGTCTACTTCTCTTTTAGATGATGATGAGACAGGGATATACACTCAGAGGATGACATAGACTATGATAACCAATCTACAGAAGAGGAGCTTATTAAAGCATTTGGTCCATCTGTTAACAGTGATGAGCACAAGGAAAAATAACAAGCTGCAGAGAAAATTGATTTATCTCCAAAAAAATTTCAGCAAAGGGTCCTTATTTTGGATCTCTTGATAATTGTTGACCTTCAAGATCTTGCACTTGATTAAGTATCTCAATACCAGAACGATTTTTTGGTGGGGGCCTTTTCTCTTCTGTACCATCAAAGGACTTCTTCTCATAACTCCATTTATGACTAAGAGGAAGGTAACGTCGATGACCCATAAAACACTGCTTCTTACTATTAGCCAATCGATTTGAGGAAGTGTCTTTATTGCAACACGGACATGCCAATTTTCCTTTGGTACTCCATCCAGATAAATTTCCATATGCTGGAAAGTCATTGATGGTCCATAATAAAGAAGCATGCAACTTAAAATTATGTTTAGTTGATGCATCATAGGTCTCAATACCTATTTCCCACAATTCATTCAATTCCTCTATTAAAGGCTGAAGATATGTATCAATTGCATCTCCTGGACCATTTGGACCAGGAATAAGCATTGACAAAATAAAATTTTCTTGTTTCATACACAACCAAGGTGGTAAATTATAAGGAATAAGAACCACAGGCCAAATTCTATGTGAGGTTTTTGAATTCCGAAATGGCTGAAATCCATCACTAGCAAGTCCAAGTCTAACATTACGAGGCTCAGCCGCAAATGAAGGATAAAGTTCATCAAATGACTTCCACGCCATTGAATCAGCTGGGTGCCTCATTATTCCATCATCAACTCTTTTATCCTTGTGCCATGTCATTAGAGTAGATGTCTTTGTAGACATAAACAACCTCTGAAGTCTAGGTTTTAAGGGAAAATAGCGTAAACTCTTTGCTGCTATCTTTTTACCTTTTTTGTTCCTTGTTTACCCGCTATGTGTATCTATTTTCCATCTAGACGCGCCACAAACTTTGCAAGAATCGAGTAAACTATATTCCTTCCAGTATAACATCATCTATCTTATTGTAAGAAAGCCCGAGTTCTTGAATTATTTTCTTTGCCTCATAATATGAGTTTGGCAAATTGGCGCCATCAGGCAACAACTCCTCTTTCAAAATTTTCAATAACATTGTAAATGACGCATTACTCCAACGACCCATACTTTTGATGTGAAGCAATTTAATCAAAGAGGAAAGCTTTGATGCTTTTGAATTTTGGTATAGTGGCTGCTCGAAATCCTTTAATAGTTTGTAAAACATTTTGGCTTCAACATTTGGTTCCTCCTCAAATAAATCATCACAATCAGTGTTTGTAGTTCCACAATCAAGATTAGGATACAAATCTCTCAATAATTCTTCTACTTCATCTTCATTCTCACATTCTTCCACTTCATCATCATCTTCATCTTCATCTTCAGATTCAGATAATGGTTCACCCAAACGTTCCCCATGGTGAAACCAGAAAGTATAATTCTGAACTATTCCATGTACTTTTAAATGTGTCGCAATTGTTTCACGAGTTCCTATAGTTGTATTGCAACATTTGATACATGGACATCATATTTCATGTTCTTCTCCTGTTTTTTGAAAAGCATAATTCAAAAACTTTTTCACCCCATTTTCATAGATTTTATTGGACCGGTCATTAATAAGTTGAATCCATTGCTTACTTGGTGCCATAACCTTGTAGAATGCACAAAATATTAGATTAAGAAATAAAAAAGAATAAATAAAATTATACTAAGATGCACACAACTAGTTAAGATTAATGCACAAAATTAGGTTGAACTCTAAGTCCGCACTTTCTAGTGGACGTTGGCTCCTTTTTTAGTTAATGCATAGCAATACACAATTAGATGGACTAAGTATATAAAAAATTATAAATTAACTTTTATGAATGGAAAAGGGCAAAGCTTGATAGATTAAGTGTTCATTGAGGGATTTACATTTTTCCTAACATATGCATAAAAACAATAAATTTTTAATAATATAATCCTTTAACTTAACGAGCAGATGCTCTTATCACACAAAAACACCATCAGAATGAAATAACTCTTTAAATTTCATCAAGTAAATCGCACAAGATAAGGGATTGATTTAGTTTAGCATAAAAAGGCCTCACACAGAGAACATGTTGAGTAATATGCTTTCCAGCTGCGGGATGATCGATTTAAAGCTTACGAACTTATAAAATATTCAAGGTCTGTCAATCCAAAATACGAGAGGTGTTAGAATAGTTTCAACATGATTTTCACAGCTAAAATTCAAAAATTATCCAGTCAAGAGCACCTAAAAGCATTTCTCAATTTCAAACTTCGCTTCTAGACAAAACAGGCTTCATGGATTGTGAAAATAATATTGACGGCTAGAAAGAACTACACAGAAGATGGATATTCACCTCTGGAGATAGAAGCATGGGAACATTCTCAACAAAACAATTCTACATGAGGTTAAGAGGCCAATTCCCAAAAGTACAATGAAAGAAGCTAGTTTGTAATTGCTGCCCACAGGAAACTATAGACAAAAGAAAGACTATTTAGATGGGGGATAATTCGAGATCAAATCTGTCCATTATGCAAACAGGAGGATCAAAGTATTCTGTATTTTTTTTTTTGCATATAGAGTCTCTAAACAAGTATGGGGTAAGCTACCTCACTGGCAAGGCATATATAGAAATCTCGAGACATGGAACTATGAATTGCAATGAGCTAGTAACCATGCTAAAGGGAAGTGCCCGAGGGATGAAGTCTATAGGATGACAATAGCAGTAGCGATGTACTTCTTGTAGAGGGAAAGAAATAACCATGCTTTTCAGGAGAAAATGCAGAATCCAGATGTTATAGTAAAGCAGGTCATACAAGAGATCCATGTTCGAGGAAGCACCATGTTTCATATTGCTAGATGACTAGAAAAGCTTAATTTTTACCCAGCTTAGGGAGTACTGATATGAGTAGCTAGTTTCATGGTATAACATAGTTTGATTCAGAGAATGACCAGAGAATGGAGCATGTTGTTCATTACTCTTGTCTGCAATTTTATTTGAGCTATGTACTTAACTCCAAATTTGGTAATGAAAGTACTCAGTTACAATTAAAAAAATGTGTTTGAATAGCCCGTGAAAATAGCTATATTTATCAAAGGAAGCAACGTGATCATAGGTTAATCAAAATAATCACCTTGACCTGTATGAAAGCTACATCCAAAAAAACACCAGTAACAAGATGATGAACTCAATTATTCAATTAACTGTCACACAAAAGATCACACCATTTATGTAAACGCAATCAACTTCACAATAAGAGCAAAAACCCAATAGCAAATTATTTTTCACTAAATGAACCCTAATACTACTACTTCACTTTGATCTAAACTACCCCTAATAATACAAACTTGAATACACTTCAAAAAATTCAAATTATCAATTGAGAATTCCAACCCAATAACCTGTTCACTAATTGTTAAAAAAAAAAAAAAAAAGGAAGAAGAAGAGTAAATGGAACCCAACAAGCAATAGAAAGGAGAAATCTTCTAGAAAATAATTAGGGCAAAACGATGGATTGATCCAATTATACCTGACCTGTGGTAGAAAACAGAGATTAGGGAAAAACTTGATGGCAAAACGAAAGTGGCAAAGCTGTGAGAAGCTGCGATGGAAACAATTAGGGCAAAGTATTAACCACCTGTGTTTTGGAGAGAAAACAGAGACTTTCTTAATTTTTAGAAAATAATATTTACTTTTGGCGCCTTATATTTTAGTGAAAACAAAATTCCTATTTTTTATTAAACATTTTATTAGATTTTGGCGGCACTCTTTCCCGCTCAAGGCTCCAAATTATCATTTGGGACCGGTTAATAATTTTCTTAAGACCAGATTTTGTACCTTCACAATAAAATATACAATTAGGAACCGAAATATAATCTCGTCCCAAAACATAAATTTTTAGAGACGAAATTATTAGCTCGTCCCTGAATGTTGGTCTTAAATAGACCATTTTGTTGTAGTGTAAGATCTTGCATAATGGGTATTATTAGCCCACTATTCACCAAGAAGGACATGATTATGTATTGGCATGTGATCAATGCCTAAGGCATTATGGAATATCAAGGAAGCATGAGTTGCCTTTAACCTTTATACTTGAGGTAGAGTTGTTTAATGTATGGGGTATTGATTTCACTGGTCCATTTGTGAGATCACATGAGATGATTTATATACTTGTGTCTATTGGCTACATAGTCAAATGGGTGGAGGCGGTTGTGCTTCCCAATAATGAAGGAAAGAGTGTTAAAACATTCATGAGGTAAAACATCTTTTTAGATTTGGTACGCCAAGAGCCATAATCAGCGATGGTTTGTAATCACTTATTTAGTACCTTGCTTGAGAAGTATTGTGTAAAACAGAAGGTGGCCATACTTTATCATCTACAAACAAGTGGACAAGTAGAGGCCTCCAATTAAAAGATATAGAACAACTTCACGAAAACTGTGAATGCAAATAGAGCAGATTGGTCAAGAAAGTTGGAAGACGCTCTATGGGCATACTGGACTATCTACAATACACCCATAGGTATGTACAATTATAAGCTTGTTTTTGGAAAGGCATGTCATTAATAGTGGAGGTTGAGCGCAAAGCCTCGTGGGTGCTCAAGAAGCTGAATTTTAATTGAGTGATGCCTCTAACTGGAGGCTTGAGCAACTAAATCAGATGGATGAATTTTGTCTTGGGGATTATGAAATTTCATCCCTATACAAGGAGTATATGAAAATGTATCATGATCAGAATATTGAAAAGCCAGAGTGTAGTCCGAGTGATTTGGTCTTGTTATTCAAATCAAGACTTTGCTTGTTTCCTGGTAAATTAAAGCCTAAATAGTCGGGATGATTTAGAGTGGTAAATGTGTATCCCTATGGTGCTATTGAACTTGAGAATCATAAAGGTCATTGGTTCAAAGTAAGTGGTCAGTGTATGAAGCTATATCTGGGAACATCTAATGAGATAAAGGTAGTTGATGTTGTGTATCTTGATGAAGTCTGCATAATCAAGGCTCTTGAGTCATGTCGCGTCGTTAAATCATACATTCCATAAGAGGAAACCCATAGGTTATCTTAGTGAAGTTTGATTAATCAAGATACCTACGTCGTGCTATGATGTTAAATCATGCACTACTTGGGAGGCAACCCAAGGTGTTTTCTTTTATATTTGACTTTATTTTGTGTTCTATGTAGGTTTGATGTTTGTTTAAGTTTGCAGGTATTACTTGAACATGAAAAAGAAAGAAAGGAAATTGGACAAAAGCAGGGACAATGAGTCAACATATGAGTGGTACTATGCCTTCACGACTTATGGTTCCCGTCGTGGCCACTGGAACCAAAATTGAAAAATGCAAAGGGTGGAGTATGGTTGGTTTCACAAATTTTACTCTTAAAGTACAAGTCGTGAACCTCACCTTAGTGTATGACCTAAGATTGCATCCTTATGAAACATGGGTCCACAAGTTTTAGTACAACCCATGTGTGATTTCACAGACCATAGTATCACTTGTGGCAACTCTAGGAAAATATGTGCAAAGGCATAGATCTACGATCATAATATGAATCATGGTCCCACATCACGAGTCGTACTTTCCAACCCATAGATCCCAGGTAAGATCTCTATTTTGGTCAATAGTAGAGTGTCATCATGACTCGTGGTCTTAAATTATGAGTACTAGTTTGGGTTGTGATCAGCATATTAAATTTTTAAATTAAATTTCTAACCAAAGTTTGGGTCGTGATCAGCATATCAAATTTTTAAATTAAATTTCTAACCGACCCGATCCTTCTATCCTCTTTACCCAATAACCATAAAAAGCCTAATACAATACCCACACACTCAAATTCAAAGGGCTAATCACTTCCTCCAACATTAAATTTACAAAATCCCTCAATCCTATCCTAAAATAACTCCCCCACTCCTTCTAAAATTGTAAGGCCTTCACCACTCCATCAAATTCCTTCAAAACTATATCTATCACTGTCCTCATCACTCCCATACCATCATTTTCATCTTCGGTAACTACAAGATCACAAATTTACCCACTTTGTTTCTCAATTTTCTCTCAAACAAACTTCATTAAGTTATAGGCTTGTTTTTCATTCTTAATTGGAGTTTTCATTTGGATTTTTGATGATTAATGCATAGTAACCCTTTGGTATGATAATAATCAGTGAATTGAATGTTATTTGCTAAATTTAGTGTGTGGTTCATAAAACACTGTGGGATTACTTGTTCATGTGTGAAGTAGCTTGTAAACTTGAATAATATTGTTGAAGTATGTTGATATTTGTCGATTTTTGGTTTGGGTATTCATATTCATTGAGTCGGCAGACGTGACATTCCAAAATTTTCCTCAAAAATGAAGAAAGGCTTTTTTTGCTTGCCCAACTCCAAAAAATCTTAATTGTTGATAAAATTGATGAAGTCTGAGTAACTTGAAGTGCGTTAATATGAAAATGGGAAGGAGATACAAACTTTGTGATCCCAATGAGAGTATGTGATGTTTAAATTGTTTTGACTGGCTAAAACTTGATGATTTCACTCGATGCAAATATTTAGAACTATTAGAATCATTTGAACTGGTCGTAACCGTAATGTAGAATGAAAATGCCAAGTCTTGTACCTAAAAGTTTTAAAAAGAGCCAAGAACAGGAACTACAATTGACTCCACGACTCATGGTTTCAAATTACGAGTTGTGGTATCAATCGTAGTCCCTGTTTCAAAGTTTCAAGTATCTGTTTAGGGACCACGAAGAAAAGTACAACTCATACTTTGAAGTAATGAGTTATAGTGTGAGTCGTGGTAACCTGGGAAGAAACTTTATTTTTTTAGACTCAAATTCACGAGTCATTCTACGAATCATGGTCTCATTCCATGAGTCGTAGTATGACTCATATAAAGAAGGTTGAAAATTGATATTTTTGGACTCTTAATTATGGATTGTGGTCTCATACCACGAGTCCTAATTTGATATATACTGAGTGAAGTTATGAAAAAAGTTTATGGATACTTGTTCATGAATAAGTTCATGATTCGTGAACAAAAATAATGACTCGTGGTCAGACTCATACTGTTACCTGATAAATGTTTTCTAGTTTTCATTTTTTGGGTTATGGGTCTAATCTTTTCACCCACAGGTACCATGCCTTATAAGGACAAGCGATATGAGTTGGAAGATCTACACCAACTAAAAAGGACCACCAATATTAGGATGAGTCTAGTGGTTTCGAGGAGCACTACTAGGTTTCCCAAAAAAAGTCACAACACGAGCCTTAAGCCAAAAGACTGAGGACTTGAGAGCAGGCTGAGGTTCAAGCATAGGCTTCCCCTCCCAATATAAAGAGGGAAAAGTTTCATCCGGGCCAACTAGTGACGAGGATTTTGGTCCAACTCATGACGAGAGTTCACAGGTCCAGTCCACCTCTTTTAAAAGGAAGATACAAGCAAAGATAAGCAAAAAATCATCCCAGCATAGAGAAGACATTTAATGGAAAATTATGGGAATGCAGGCTATCTATCAGAGACATATGTCCCTTAATTACAAGGGGAATATGCATAGGAGTATCTACAAATAACCACAGATCCAGACTATCGAGTTGAGTGAGGTACAAGAAATCAAGGAGTTATTCAACCAATATTAGGTTAGTTTGATGGGAGTTGCTCTAGGCAAATTCAACCTAGAAATAGTTTGAGAGTTTTATGTTGTTTATGAAGCCACACTAACAAATCAGACTCCAAAAGGGAAAAGTTTCAAAAAGCAGCCCACATTAGATATAATGCAAACTTGGGGTAGGTAGGTAGATATTTCTAAGCGCACTATCCAGTGCTTCTTGTTTGGCCCTAGATTTCTGGCCCTTACTAATATTGCTTAGTTTAAGTACCATGCTAACGTGGTGAAATATGTGAAAAGGATATCACATACAGAAAAGCTAAAGCAATTCAAGTGGATTGCTAATATTATTTTTGAGAAGAAAAAGGAGGTTCATTGGGTGGTTGGCAATAGGCAGATTACAAAGGCTTCTCTAAATTTTGTTACCAAGTTTTGGTAGTCCATTTTGTGATATAGATTGGGTCCGACCAGTAATGGAAATACTCTTACTCCAGACCACACAGTCTTAGTTACTAGTATTATTTCTGGGTATTCCCTTAAGATACCCTTATATATTGTGGAGGAGATTCAGGTGCAAGCACTTAAGGATGGTACCAACATTCTATTTTCTTATCGTATATTTGTTTTATATGGTGAATCTTTGGTGCATATATTTTTAGAGGTTGATCTCCTTGTGGAGGTGACCTATATATAATAAATCAGTTTGATTTGTAATGATTTGAATCCGTTCAGATGGATGAGGTCCTAAATTTTGATTTCTTTTGTAACTATATTAGTTTAGGGGATGATGGATATGGGTAAGTAGGTAGATACCCCCATCCAGCTTGAGCATGTTAACATGGTTTTCGCTGAGATACAGATTGAGACTGCAGTTGTTGAGGCTAACTTTATAACAATCACTACTATCAGTTCCTCATTCATCTTCCACTGGTGTGATCAAATTTAAATAGGATTTTCTACAATTCTTATGAGGAGACAATCTCATATAGAGAAGAAGTTGGAGTAGTTGATAAATCAATAAAGATTATGGGTATGATATTCCATAAATGAGTTAGAGGGATAGTTGAGTAAAGTTTAAATGGGTATATGGATGGAATTAAGAAGATATTGAATGAGAGACTAGTGGTACTATAGCTTCCTAACTGTGGAAATTATCTGATGATCTCACTCAGATGCGAGCAAGCATTACAGAATTGACCACTAGACACACCCCAATAATTATAGCTCATATTATCTCTATCATTGGGGGGCAAGATGAGACATTATTTTATCTATTTACTGGTCAAGAGACCTTTTGAGATAAGGGGAAGAAAAAAAGGACTATGAATAAGATTAAGGAGAGTAACCCACTAAGGGAGTTTAAGAGATCAAATAAGGAACATAGGCAGCATGAGGAGGAGGTTCTTGAGAGATATACAAGAGCATCCATGTGTATGACACCTAGTGGTGCCAGTGTTTCTGGCGGCAAAGGCCTTATAGCTGAGCCTTGTCCATTGAGTGTGTCAGCCACCGCCGATACTACGACAACTAAAGATACAACTGGGGATCCATCTATAGACCCTAATTTGACACCAGACACTTTCACCTAGGGCACCAAAGGTAAGTTCCTACCTCCCACACTTTACCTTTTATGCATTAGGGATAATGTGTGTCTATTTTTATGAGGGTGGGGCTACTTCTGGCTATGTGTACCTGATGGTTTTTCTTGGAGTGTTTGTTTTCCCTTGGGTATTTAATTTATGTTGAACTGGCATATTCAGGTAGTTTTTTGATTTTTTATGTGTTTTTATTTTTGTTATTTGATTAGGTTGAAGAAAATCAGTATAACTTAGAGCAGTTAAGAATAAGTAGTTAGTACATGTAAATATTGGTTTTTGGATCAGATGGTTGTGAAAATAGAGACCCCTCTAAAATTTTTGTTGTGTGCTTCATTGCTTTGATATATTGACCTTCATCGCTCTTTGCATGACATTAAGATAATTGATATGATAATCGTTGCTTAAGATAGGGCATCAACTCAATAGCTAGATTACGTAGTTCTTAGTTCATGTGTCCAATCTAGAACTTTCCTAGTTCTTCTTGCTGATGTTGTAGGATAGTTGGTTAGGAAAGGATCATAGGCTATTTTTGAATAAAAGTTCACTTAGCCTAAATGATAGACCAAATGATGAAATAATCCCTAGATCATTGTTTTGAGCAGAGCATAACCTTTTGTTTGATTAGCCTATTCATTTTCCTAATTTGGTTTTGAATCTCTTTATTGGCCCTAGTCCCTCCTTAAGCACTAAGCCTCAACTCAGGGTAAATGTGCGAGAAGGTTCTTCATCCCATCTACTATGCTAGCAAAGCACTAAATCCAGCACAGTAAAAAACTACACTATGACAGAGCAAGATTTATTTGTTATGGTGTTTGCTTTTATGTAATTTTGGGCTTGCTTGGTTGGCACAAAGTCCATTGTTCTTACTGACCATCCTGATTTTATGTACCTTATAGCTAATAAATATATGATGTCGAGGTTGATTAGATGGGTAATTTTGTTACAAAACTTTGACTTTGACGTCAAGGATTAGAAGGGCACAATAAATCAAGTAGTTGACCACTCATATAGACTTGAGAAAGAGTCTATGTGAAGAAGAAGTTTAAATAGATTATGATTTTCCTGATGAGCAAGTATTGGCTGCATCTCATGATTTGATCTTATGGTTTGACAATTTTGCCAATTTTATGGTAAGTGATGTGATGCCTGAAGATTTGAACTTCCATCAGCGGATGAAGTTTCTTTATGATGTGAGGAATTTATTTTGGGATGAGCTATATTTGTTCTAAATCTGTGCTAACAACACGATTTAGAGGTGTGTTCCTGAGGTCGGGATGATTAGCATTCCTGAGGTATGTCACTTATCCCCTATTGGGGGTCATCATATTGGCATACAAACATCACATAAGATCTTGTAATGTAGGTATTATTAGACCACTATTCACCAAGATGCACATGATTATGTAAGGGCATGTGATTAATATCAATGGCATGGTGGAATATCAAAGAAGAATGAGTTTCCTTTAACCCCAATTATTGAGGTTGAGTTGTTTGATGTATAAGGTATGGATTTCATGGGTCTGTTTGTGAGTTCACATGAGATAAAGTATATAGTCTTGGATTTTGACTATGTTTCTAAATGGGTGGAGGTGGTTGTGCTTCCCAATAATGAAGAAAAAAGTGTTACAACATTGATGAGATAAAATGTCATTTTACATTTGGTACGCCAAGAGCCATAATCTCTTGTTTAGTGCCTTGCTTGAGAAATATGGTGTTATTCACAAGATGGCCACACTTTCTCATCCACAAACAAGTGGGAAGTAGAATTCTCCAATGAAAAGATAAAGAAAATCCTTGCAAAGACTGTGAATCCAAATAGAACAGATTGGTAAAGAAAGTTGGATGACAAACTATGGGCGTACCGAATTGACTACATGACACCCTTAGGTATGTCGCCATATTAACTTGTGTTTGGAAAGACATGTCATTTATTGGTGGAGGTTTTTGCACAAGGCCTTATCTCTAGAAGCTAAATTTGAACTGAAGTGATGCCTCTAACTTGAGGCTTGAGCAACTAAATAATTGGCTTGGGGCTTATGAAATTCTAGCCCTCTACAAGGAGAAGATGAAAATGTATCATGACCAGAAGATTGAAAAGAGAGAGTTTAGTCCTGGTGATCTGGTCTTGTTGTTTAACTCAAAACTTTTCTTGTTTCCTAAAAGGTAGAAGTCTAAATGGTTGGGACCATTTAGAGTAGTAGTTGTGTTTCTGTAAGGTGTTAGTGAGCTTGCAAATCATAAAGGTCAATGGTTCAAGGTAAATGGTTAGTGTGTGAAGTTATATTTGGAAACAATTGATGAGATAAAGCTAGTTGATTTTGTGTACCTTGATGAAGTTAGATTAATCAAGGTACTCAAATCATGATGCAATGTTAAATTAGGAACTTCATAGGAGGTAACCCATGGGATATCTTTGTGAAGTCTTAGATATCAAGATACCTACATTGTGTCGCACCGTTAAATCATGTGTTGCTTGAGAGTCAACCCAAGGAGTTTTCTTTTATTTTTGCCTTTATTTTGAGTTTTGTGTAGGTTTGATGTTTGTTAAAGTGTGCAGGTATACTTTAACAAAAAAAAGAAAGAAAGGAAAATTGGATAAAAACTGGGACCACAAGTCAATGTACAAGTCATACTATGCCTTCACAACTCGTGGTTCCTATCGTGGATACTAGAACAAAAATTAAAAAATTCAAAGGGTTGAGTATGGATAGTTTCACAAATCATACTCTGAAAGTATGAGTTGCTAACGTCACTATAATGTCTATGAAAAAGCATTAATCTATGGGCCATAATATAAATCAGAGTCCCACATCACGAGTCACACTTTGCAGCACATAGATCCCAGCTAAGATCTATAATTTTGTCACTAGTAGTATACCATCACGACTCGTGGTCTCAAACCACGAGATGTATTCTGGGTCATGGTTAGCAGGTCAAATTTTTTTAAATTAAATCGATACCTGACTCGATCCTTTCATGCTCTTTATCTGATTACCCTAACAATCCTAATTTGATACCTATTGTGCTCAAATTCAAACTTCTAATCACTCCCTCCAACACTTAATTTGGAAAATCCCTTATTTCTCTCCTAAAATCACTCCCCACTTCTTCTAAAATTGTAACTCCTCCACCACTCCATAAAATTCCTTCACAATTATATCTTTCACTGTGTTCATCACCATCATCTTTATCTTCGCCAACTAAAAGAGCACAAACATACTCACTTTGTTTCTCAATTTTTCGTCAAACAAACTTCATTAAGGTATGGGCTTGTTTTTCATCCTTAATTAGAATTTTGTTGATAATTGCTTGACCTAGGGTTTAGAGTTTAGATAATTAATGCATATTAACCCTTTGGGATAATAGTAATTGAGTAAATTGAATGTTCTTTGCTAAATTGAGTAAGTGAAGTACCCTATAAACTTGAATAATATAGTTGAAGTATGCTTAAATTTGTCGATTGTTGGTTTGGGTATTCATACCCATTGAGTCGGTAGGCATTACAATCCAACATTTGCCTTAGAAATGAAGCAAGCCTGAGTAACCCAAAATGCCTGTCTAACTCCCAACAATCCTAATTGTCGAGAAAATGGGTGACGTCTGAGTAACCCAAAATGCGTTAATGTAAATACAGGAAAAGATGCAAAATTTGTGATTTGAATGATTGTATGTAATGTTTGGATTGTTTTGAATAACTAAAACTTGATGATTTCACTCCACATTGAGATTTACAACCTTTCAAAACACTTTCACTAGTCGTAACCTTAACATAGAATACAAATACCAAGTTTCAAACCTAAAAGTTTAAAAAGGGCCAAGAATAGGAACTATTATTGACTCCGTGACTCGTGGTTTCTAACAAAGTGTTAAGTTTCTTTTTAGGGACCACAAATAACAATATAACTAGTACTTTTGACTAATGTGTAGTCGTGTGAGTCTTGGTAACCTGGACAGAAACTTCATTTAAACTTCATTTTTGTAGACTCTAATTCTCGAGTCATTCTATGAATTGTGCTCTCATTCAATGAGTTGTAGTCTCATTCAATGAGTCATAGTCTAACACGTACTAAGAATGTTGAAAATTGATATTTTTGGACTCTTAATTATGAGTGATTCTATGAGTCATGGTCTTACCAAAAAGGAGTTTCTGGATTCTTGTTCACAAGTCGTGAATTGAAACTGTGACTAATGGTGTAACTCATACTGTTACCTTGGAAAAGTTTTCTGGTATGTATTTGTTTGTTTTAGGTCTAATATTTTCACCCGCAGGTACCATGCCTTCTAAGAATAATACCAAATAAGGTGGAATGGCTAGACCAGCTAAAGGAACCACCAATTACTGGATGAGTCTAATAGTTTTGAGGAGCACTATGAGGTTGCCTAAGAACAATCAAATTATGAGCCTCGAGCCACAAGGTTGAGGACAAGAGCAGGCTGAGGCGCAGGTTGAATCGCATGTACAGGCTACCCCTCCCATTTCTGAAGAGGAAGAAGGCTCATCTAGGTCGACTAGAAATAAAGTGTCTAGGTCCAGTGAATCAAGGTCTACAAGTTGAACTTGTGAGGAAATTTGACATATCCAGTCCACCTCTTCCAAAAGAAATAGGCAAGCAAATATAAGCAGAAAATAACTCTAGCCTAGAGAATACATTCTATGGCAGATTCCAAGTATGCGGGCTATCTACTAGTGAGACTTGGCCCTTAATAACAAAGGGAATATGAAAAGAAGCATCTACGAAGAATCACGGATCCAGACTATCGGGTTGATTGAGGTGCTAGAGATCAAGGAGGTGTTCGACAGATATCAGCTTTGTTGGATCGGAGAAACATTGTGCAAATATAGCCCATAAATGGTTTGTGAGTTCTACACTGCCTATACAACCACACTAAAGAGTAGACTTCGAGAGGAAAAAGTTTCAAGAAGCAGCTTACATTAGCTATAGTGCAAGTTTGGGATAGGCAGGTGGATATTTCTAAGTGAACCATCCAGCACTTCCTATTTTCCCATAGATTTTAGGCCCCCGCAAACATTTCTGAGTATGAGTACCATGCTGATATGGTGAATGATGTGAAGAGTATGTTACCTACAGAGAAGCAAAAGCAGTTCAGATGGATTGCTAATATTAACGCTGAGAAGAAAGAAAAGTTGATTGGGTGGTTGGCAAAGGGCAGACTACAAAGCCTTCTCTAAACTTTGCTGCCAAGGTTTGGTAGTCCATTGTTCGACATAGATTGGTTCTGACTAGTAATGCAACAATCTGAACCCTGACCACGTAGTCTTAGTGATGAACATCATGTCTGGGTATGCCTTAAAGATCCTTCGGTCTATTGCGGAGTAGATTTTGGAACTTAAGGACAACACCAACATTCCATTTCCTTCCCTTATATTTTCTTTATATTGTGAGTTTTTGGTGTCGATGTTTTTAGAGGTTGATCTCCTTGTGGAGGTGACCCATATACAGGGTATCAGTTTTATTTGCAATGATTGAAATCCGATTGCAAAGATAAGAGCCCAGGATTTGAGTTCTTCTGAAGCTGCATTATTTGAGGAGGTGATGGATAGGGGTGAGCAAGTTGATACCCTTATCCTGCTCGATCGTGTTGACATGGCTGCCACTAAGATGCAGACCGAGACTATAACCCCTGAGGTAGACTCTACCGCAGCCAAGATTATAGCCCCTACTCCAGCATCATCAGTTCCCCATCTGTCAGCCACTAGTATGATCGCAGTTACATAGGATTTCCTACAGGGTTTACTGAGGCAACAATCAGGTACAGAGAAGCAATTGGAGTAGTTGATGAAGCAATTAAAATTGTGTGTATGGTCTTCAATAGAGGATTTAGAGGGCCAATTAAGAGCATCTATTGAGCAGTCGGTATAGACATTAAACAGGCATATGGATGGGTTTGAGGAGAGATTGAATGAGAGACTACCAGTACTACAGCTTCCCGACTTGGGAAAGCTATCTGATGAGCTCGTTAGATGCGAGTAGACATTAAATCCTTGACCACTAGACACACACTAGTGTTTTTAGCTCCTATTATCCCTATCATTGAGAAAGATGAGACATTATTTGACCTATTTACTGATGAGAAGCCCCCTGCTAATAAGGTAAAGAGAAAGAGACCTAAAGATGAGATTGAGGAGAGAGACCTACAGAGGACGCTCAAAAGATCACATAGAAAGTTTTATGAGACTGAGAGAGCCTCTTTAGATAAGGATAAGCAGCGTGAGGAGGAGGTTCTTACGTGTTTATTTTGATGGAGGTAGGGATACTTGTGTCTTTGTGTCCTCGAGAGTTTTTCTTGTCGTGTTTCTTTTCCCTTGGGTGTTTATTCTCTGTTGAACCGCTATATTTCCTAGACCAAACTCAGGCTAATATTTGATTAATTAATTTGTCACGACCCAATTTCTAAGGTCATGATGGCACTTACTTTAGCCCACCAGTTGGTGAACCAAACCATAGCTCTGAATGGCAAGCCACAGGCTAATAACCAAAAGATACAAAAATAATGATACAACTGTAAGAATAAGCAACAGAATATATATATATATATATATATATATATATATATATGCATGTTATACAGGATAGAAAGAGGACAAAAGCACTAAAATAAATCCCTCAAGACCTGGTAAGGTCAGTACAAGAGAATCAATGACCAAAAGAGTACTAGATAGTGTAAAAATATACATCATAGTCTCAAAGTATATAAAATGAGACTATCAAGATAGCAGAAGGAGGAGGATCAGCTCCGGACTCAAAAAGCTCACCCAATCTCCAATCAGCAGCACAACTAAAGGATGTCATCAACGGTAGTGACTTGTACTCGGATTTACATCAGGGTAAAGATGCAAAGGTGTATATTGAGTACCAAAATCTTGGGTACTCAATAGGCATCAGAGGCCAACTGAGCTCAATTACAGTAAAAGTCTAAATAAAGTGCGAGTATGCAAACTAAAGTCAACAAACAAGGGGAAAAAATGGAAAATAATCTGATGTGCTAGGCAAATGCGGTAAATAGAAAACAAGTAACTCAAAAGTGGAAACAAAAGAATTGCTATAACCTAACTTGACCCCCATAAGCCCAGAAGGCAGACACATGGAGAATAAACATAACCGAGCCCCCATAAGCATGGTGGGTGCATGTAGAGAGTAATACTAAAGTAAGGATGGGATATATCAGTAATAAATATAAATTGATCCAAAATGTATGAAGTATGCACCTTATATTCTCTTTTCTAACCATAAGCACCATTCCACAGGTATGTACGAATTTCCCAACCCCCGATCAGTAAATAAAATGATAAGAAATATTGGACTCAAATTGGAACTAGTAAATAATATCATAGAATATGTCGCACTCCAACTGGAACTGATAGATAATAACAATATAGCATATGCTGAACTCAAACCAAAACTCATAGATGATAGCGATAATCCAGGTGTTGGACTCAAATCGAAACTACTAATTATCAATAATATATGGAGATATCCTAGAGTTTAACCCATTTCAAGTTCACATAATTATAACCCCAATTTTAGGAGGCCAAGTCCTTTTTAAGGAGAAGCGAGTTCAAATTATTATGTAGAAAGATGCGGTTCAAGGTCAAATTCCACCCTACTCGAGGTAACAAAGCTAAGTAAGCTTACAATAATATCTAAGTCAACTGAAACCAAGGTAATATCCTATAGAAGTGGTCATGTGATCATTAAGGTCTAAAGGGGCGTTATTCTAAGTATATTTTCTTTAAAAAGTGCGATGAGGCCCAGACAAATCCCGACCACCCAGCCTAAGGCAAGCTCCTAACCGAAACTAAGCTAGGGCTTCTCAATCACATCCCAAGGAACTAATGAGCTAAGTCTAGTCCTAAAATGTAATCACAAGCTAACGTAAGGAAAAATGTGGCTAAATCCTACCCGAATAGGGGCCCTAATCGGCTAAAATAGTTAATAAACACTAAAAAAATATCAGGGCCATAAGAACCCACCCACAACTAGAACAATATCTTACTAATATTGTTAGAAATTAAAGTCTAGGAGTAAGGTAAGCCTAGCCAACTTGGATTCAGCCGAAAGCATGCGAGACCCTCTATAATAGAGCTTTTCCCTTCTAAGAAGTCTCTGATTGCTGCGACACTATCAAAATCACATTTTACATGTCAAGATGAGAATATTAATACCCATATTGCAAAATTACGCTTCGGGTCAGAAATCGAGCTAAACATCCCCCGTAAGGCTCTCTTGCAGAATCACAAAACTAAAACAATAACAACGTCTCTCAAGTCATAATGAGCTAGTGCTCAAAAATTGGGCATAACTAGCCCTCGATTCCAAGCCTAAATTAATCCACAAAGCTAGGGGAAAACAAGAGTTTTAAGTATAATTTAAACGTTATTTGATCGGAAAGCGTACGAGATTAATTTGATCACTTCAACATTTCCAACACAATCCTAAATCCAATCCAAGATTATGCTACTATTTTAGAGTTCCAAAGGTCTTTAATGGAGTACATACTTAGAGAAAATAAGGCTAGAAATTAAGGATAATGAATTACATATAATCACCAGCGATGGCCGCTAAAGCGACTAAATGACTGCTTTATAGGTCACCGCTTAAGCGCCAAGAGGGCCATTTTAAAAAACCCTACCAAGATGGACAGCCTCCGCTTAAGCCATCCTCAGCCACTAAAGAGGCTGCACCAGCAACTTGGCACCAACCAATTTATTAATGTCCGAATGGACTCCAATCGGGTGCTCAAAATTTAGTTGGAACCCCGTGCATGCAAACAAACTATGCTACCCTACCGAATTCGATGAGCTGGACTCAAAAGAACCATCGAGATTATCATCCGAGGTTGTTTCAACAGAATGTGGGTCTCACACCTAAGGTTTCGACTTTCACTAAAAATCTACCTAATAGCCCAAAATGAGTCTAAAATCCTTGGGACTCGGACCAAGGGTCCCCCTAGCCTAAAATCAACATTTCAGAGCTAACAAAACCTTTAGAATTAGCATCTGAGGACTTTTACCTGATGTTTTGACCCGAGATCATTTTCTCAACTTGAAAAGCTCAATGTAGGAAAATGGCTATAAAAACTAAACAAACTGCCCGATAATCAAACAGTCAGTCCCAACAAGTTATAAAGGACTTGGCGTGGCTATAGGAAAGTTCTAAATGTAGAAAAAACATAAAACTGCAAAAAAATGACCTGGAGGATCATTACAACATCCACTATTAAAAGGACTTTTGTCTGCAAAAGTAAAGTGTTAAGAAGCACCTAAAGGCTTAAACAGGTAAGGATACTTAGTCTACATATCATGCTAGGCCCCCATAGTAGTCTCCTTGACTGGACGGTGTCTCTACAGAAAATTAACCACAGGAATATCTCAAGAATGCAATCGTTTGACATCTCTGGCTAGAATGGAGACTAGCTCATCCACAAAGGTCAACCTATCATCCAATAGAATCGAGTCCGACCAACGCACGTGAGACTTATCCAGAATATAATACTGAAGCATCAATATATGAAAGACTAGGTGAATAGATAAAAAGGTTAGAGGTAAGGCCAACTCATAAGCTACCTCTCCCACTGTCTGTAGGATCTCAAATGGAGGATATACCTGGGTAGAGGATGCCCCTCTCTCAAATCTCATCATGCCCTTCATGATCGACACTTGTAGAAAAACCCATTCATCAACTCCAAATCTCAAGGCACGAAGACTACGGTTAGCATAACTCTTCTGCCTTCTTCAGACTGCCCGTAACTTATCATGAATCACCCAAACTATGTCCAATGAATCTCGAAGCAAGTCTGTATCTCATGGACTAGCCTATGAAGGCAACAAACAAACAACCGATGACTAGCATCGCCTACCACATAATTCCTCGAATGTTGTCATTGGAATACTCGAATGGTAGCTGTTATTATAGGAAAACTCCACTAAGGCTAAAAACTGCTCCCACTGACCCCTAAGTCTAAAACACAAGCACAGAGTATATCCTCCAAAACCTAAATAGTCTACTCTGACTGCCCATCAATCTGGGGATGAAAAACAATGCTAAGATCAACTTAGTTACCCAACTCCTCCTAAAATGCCTTCCAAATAGGTGAACTGGGAGCCTCTATCTTAAATAATAGACACGGGCACTCCGTAAAGGTGAACCACCTCTCGAACATAGATTTGAGCCAACCTCTCAGCAGTGCAGAAAGTCTGAATAGGGATGAAATAGGCAAACTTTGTCAATTAATCAACGATAACCCAAATGTTATCAAAACCAATAAAAGTATGAGAGAAAACTCCTACGAAGTCCATCGTAACCTACTTCCACTGCCACTCAAGAATGGGTATCCTCTAAAGTAAACTACGCGGTCTCAAATGCTAGACCTTCACCTGTTGACAACACAAACTCCAAGCTACGAAATCCACTAGGTCTCTCTTCATACTGCTCCACCAGTAATGATGTCTCAAATCTTTATACATCTTAGCTGTCATAGGGTGAATAGAATACCTAGAGCTATGAGCCTCCTGAAGTAACAACTAAATCAAACCTCATACCCAAGGAACACAAATGTGGCTATCAAATCTCAATTACCCTCAAAGTATAATGTATCCCTCTGTATTCACCCCTCTGCACCTGGTCTGGAATGCCACACAACCCACTATCCTCAAACTGCAAACCTTAAATCTACTCCACCATGGTTGACCTAACCTCTACACTAGCAAGAATCCTCCTGGGGTCTGAAACATCAAGTCAAATCAACCTGTTAGCTAAGGATTGGATGTCAAAGGACAACTGTCACTTCAAAACTAAAAGGAAGGTCAAGCTTCCCATACTCACTGCCTTCAGGATCAAGGCGTCTACTACTACATTCACCTTCCCAAATAGAATATAATAGAGAGATTATGGTCCTTCAATAACTTAATCCACATGCATTATCACGAATAAACTTCGTTCTGAGTCATAATGTACTGAAGAGTATGATGGTCAGTAAATATCTCACAATGAACACCATACAAGTAATGCCTCTAAATCTTAAGCACGAAAACTACCGCCGCCAACTCCAAGTCGTGAATGGGGTAGTTGTGCTTGTGAACCATCAGTTGTACTAAATCATATGCTATAACTAGGCCCTAATACAGTAAAATACACCCCAACCAATACCACAAGTATCATCATATTAAGTAAACCACTCGCTCTTAAGTGGATGAGTCAGAATAAGAGCTGAAGTGAGCAAGTCCTTAAGCTTTAGACAGGTTGCCTCCAAGCCATTAGATCATTAAAATGGGACCTCTTCCCTAGTCAATTTGGTCATAGGTATTGTGATAGTGGCAAATCTTTTGACAAACCGCCTGTAGTAGCCTGCCAACAAGATAAAACTATGAACCTCGGTTGAAGGTTTAGGCCTAGTCCAATCACAAATGGTCTGAATCTTTGTTATGTGTCACGCCTCGAATTCCAACGGGGCGGACTAGCACCAGAAGCCGTTAAGGCCCGAGAGAACCAATGTTCATTCATATGCATGTCTCTGAGTTAAAAACATTCTATCTCATGTAAATACAAGATACCAATGGCGGAAGTCATGGAGAACATATGATATATATGAAACTTGGTCGTTAGGGCCATCAAGTCAAAATGGACACACATGCTTTCATTTGTCTCACAACATCTACAAAGCCTCTACAGATACATAGACATCACCAACCAAAAGTTGGGACAATTCCCCGCTTTATACAACATGTAAATAATACCAAAACAAGTGTACACATGTGACTCGGAAAGCCCAGAACCAACTAGAGCTCACCAATATTTCATAGATTACCCGCAGCCTACTCTGGAGGTCTACTAGCACCTGTGCCAGCAGCAAGTAAGGAAAGTCCCCCAAGAGACGTCAGTACAAAGAATGTACTGAGTATGTAAGGCCATAAGTAACTGCATAAGATATAAGGACTTCAATGAAATCAAGTACAAGTGGGTGGAAAATATAGATTAGCCACCATAATATACATGTGTGGAGTCGTGTACATTGCATTTATTTCTTTCATTTTTCGTTCATATCCTTATCGCAATCATTCATATAACATCATTTATATAATATCATTCAGATAATCATTCGGGATTGCCTCTAGCTAGTCTTCCGCCCCTTTGAGTTGCCACCCATTTGGGATCGCCTCTAGCAAGGATTATGCCCCTTCGAGTTACCACCTATTCCCAATAATCCTTAGGCATCACCTCTAGCTAGGCTTACGCCCTTTCGATTTTCCACCCGTACTCAACATTCATTCGGGATCGCCCCTAGCTAGGCTTTTGCCACCTTGGGTTGCCACCCGTACTCAACAAGTATGCATTACTTCAATTCTATTGTTATAAGAGTGAGACGTTGGTGGTTGTAACATTGTTGGAACTTTGGAACAATAGTCCACAATTATGAGATACGTGAATAACAATTGGTAACAAACCTGAAATGAGATACTTTAAGACATTTCGGAATAGCAACAAGTGTAATGACAATGTGAACAATGGGTGTTGCAGAAGGCTACGGAAAGAGTAACCTTATATACCTTATCTTCCAAATATGAATACACAACCCTACATGTGAATACAATAATCCACCTCCTTCCTTACGTGTTACTCTACAACACAAGTACATAACGGAGCTCACGTTAACAACTAACTACATTACAAGTGCATAAGACGATAATGAGCTACATGACTGCTATATAGCATCATTTCGTCCTTCTACAATACAACTCACTGCATTACCATACCAACAACACCCCAACATTCCACACATTGACCAAGACATCATAAACCAATAGCATTTCACACCAAGTTTATACTTTAAACTTTCTCAGTAACACCACGTCACAATTACGCCATCAAGTCATCTCAATACCTTTCACAATAGCACATTAACAACAATCCATAATTGATATAATCCAACATTCCTCCAAAATACCCCTTAAATCCATTCAAAAGGTACCATAAGTTGATAATTGCATCCAAGAAGGGTATAGGGGCCTTGGGGGGTCAAAGAGAGACAAAAACATGCAAAACAAAATTCTGGACTGGGCTGTGGAGCCACCTGCGCCTGTAGGTGGATGAAATTTGGCCGCAGGTTCCCCTCTGTCCTTGTCCAGAGCCACCTTCGTTGGCATCTGCGCCCGCAGGTGCTCCAGACGCGAGGGCGGGTGCCCGTTTCAAACTCCAGGGGTCATTTTAGGGTCCTTTTTTTGTAATAAATAGTCCATGGCCATAATTAAGATTATCCGTCCATATTTTAGGTCACTTGGACACCAACGAAAAATCATGGTTTCACAATACACATGAACATCACCAAAACTACATTTTCCTTCCACTACGTCACCAATTTCATGCACAATTTTGTAACAACAATTCCAAATGTTATACACAAAGAGAAAGCAAGTCAAGGACATAACCACATCATACATGTTGATATTTAATCCACCAAATTCACTTCCTTCAAGAACACAAGTCCACTTTCAAGTTTAGAAGGCAAAACCCTTCACCAATTAAGCAAAAGTAGGTTGTTTTACACATAGTGAACTGTCCAACACTTTGCCAACATAACCAACATGATATATACACCATCTTAAGCATATAATATACTAAAACATGAGATTAAACACTTACCAAATCTTTCAAGAGGATGATCTTGTTCAAGGGAGTGATGGCTTAGGGTTTGTGGGAGAAGAGAAATATTTTGGAAAAATCTAGAAATGGCATGTGTTGTAATGAATAAAAATCTGATTTGTGCCTTATATAGTCCCTCAAGTCATCCTTATCCAAAAATTAAATGTGTGTTTACTTGATCAACTCAAGAATGGGTCATTTTCCCCATTTGTGCCATGTCTTATGACTTAATTTTGGGCCTTAAATTGAGCCCATTAGTACATGTTAATTCAGCCCAACAAATTAATGCATAATTCACCAACCATCTCATGTTTAAATAATTCCATAAATTTTAAGGTAATTAATTAGGTTCGGAAATGTATGGGGTGTAACATCCTTCCCCCCTTAGAAACATTCGCCCTTGAATGTTAGTGACATTATCCAATTTAAATAAATTCAAGTCTAGGATCATTATTCATGTAGATACTTACTATTATTGATCCAATTCCGCATCGTGTACTTGTTCTTCCATTTGAAATAGATGCGGGTACTTAGACTTCATCATGTCCTCGGCTTCCCATGTGATTTCTTCTACTTGTTGATTTCTCCAAAGTACTTTTACGGAAGCCACTTCTTTATTCCTTAATCTCTTCACTTGACGATCCAGAATAGCAATAGGTATCTCTTCATAGGTGAGATCCTCCGTAACTTGTACATCTTCCATGGGAGAAATACGAGATGGATCTCATATGCACTTTTGAAGCATCAAAACATGAAATACTGGATGAACTGTGGAGAGTTCTTGGGGTAATGCTAATTCATACGCAACTTGACCAAATCTTAGGACAATTTCATATGGCCCTATATAATGTGGACTCAACTTTCCTTTCTTTCCAAATCTCATTACCCCTTTCATCGGTGACACCTTCAAGAATACCCAATCACCTATGGAAAATTCGAGCCCTCTTCTTTTAACATCAGCATATTACTTGTGTCAACTTTGGGCCATTTGTAGCCGTTGTTGGATCACTTTAACTTTCTCCATAGCTTGATGAACAAGATTTGGCCCAAGTAAAGCAGTTTCACCCGCTTCAAACCATCCAATTGGTGATCTACACTTCCTTCCATATAAAGCTTCATAAGGTGCCATTTTGATACTTGAATGATAGCTATTATTGTAGGAAAATTCAATAAGAGGTAGATGATCATCCCAACTACCTTTAAAGTCCAATGTACAAACTTGTAGCATATCTTCAAGTGTTTGGATAGTATGTTCTGCTTGTCCATTTGTCTGAGGATGAAAACTCATACTCAAACTCACTTGGGTTCCCAAACTCCTCTAAAAAGATCTCCAAAAATGTGCAGTAAATTGAGCTCCCCTGTCTGATATAATAGAGATTGGAATCCCGTGTAATCGCACTATCTCTTTAACATACAGCCTTGCATAATCTTCAGTTGTATAGGTGGTCTTGATTGGTAGGAAATACGCTGACTTGGTAAGCCTGTCAACTATTACCCATATGGAATCAAATTTTTCCAGTGTACGAGGCAAACCTGTAATGAAATCCATGTTAATCATGTCCCATTTCCATACTGGAAGATTGATACATTGCATGTAACCTCCAGGTTTTTGATGCTTTGCTTTTACTTGTTGACAATTTGGGCATTGAGCTACAAATTCTTCAATGTTCTTCTTTATGTTTCCCCACCAATATGTTTCTTTCAAATCATGATACATTTTGGTAGCTCCCGGATGAATAGAATATCGTGAATGATGCGTCTCTGTCATAATTCGTCTACTCAGTTCATCTACATCTGGCACACATAATCTACCTTGGCATTGGAGTACTCCTTACGTAAGATTAACTACCTTTGTCAAACCCTATTGTACATTCTCTTTCAGCAGTAACAACATAGGATCCGCATCCTGCTTCTCTTTTACTTCAATTATTAATAAAGATTTTGCCGTATATTGTACAATAAACCCTTCATCTGAAGATTCAAGAAGACGAACTCCCAAGCTGGCTAGTTGATGTAGATCCTTGACTAGGTCTTGCTTTTCCGTCAACTGGACACTAGTGCCTCCTATTGCCTTGCGGCTTAATGCATCGGCTACCACATTTGCTTTTTTCCTGGATGATATAGGATATCAATATCATAGTCTTTCAATAGTTCAAGCCACCTCCGCTGCCTCAGATTTAAATCCTTCTGCGTAAATATATATTGCAAACTTTTGTGATCAGTGTATATATCAACATTAACCTCCTACAAATAATGGCGCCAGATCTTTAAGGCAAATATCACAGCCGCTAGCTCAAGATCATTTGTGGGATAGTTTCTCTCATATGGCCGCAACTATCGTGAGGAATACGGTATTACATTACCGTGCTGCATTAATACATACCCAAGGCCAACTCTAAAAGCATCACAATATACTACAAACCCTTCTGTGCCTTCCGAAAGTACCAATACCGGTGTAGAAGTCAATTTATCTTTCAGCTCTTGGAAACTTTACTCACATGCATCATTCCACTGAAACTTGATTGTCTTGTGTGTAAGCTTTGTTAAAGGTGCCACAATGGAAGAAAACCCTTCAACAAATCTTCTATAATAACCTGCCAACCCAAGGAAGCTACGAATTTTCGTAGGCATCGTAGGGCTTGGCCCATTCTTCACCGCTTCTATCTTTTGCTTATCAACCCTTATCCTTTCATCTGACACAATGTGACCCAAGAATGCTATGGATTTTAACCAAAATTCACATTTAGAGAACTTTTCATACAAATAACGCTCACAAAGAATCTGTAACACCTGTCGTATGTGATTAACATGGTCCTCTTGTGATTTTCAATAAACCAGGATGTCATCTATAAACACTGTCATGAACACATCTAGAAATGGCTTAAACACCCTATTCATCAAATCCATGAAAATAGTTGGTGCGTTTGTTAGTCCAAATGACATAATTAAAAATTCATAATGGCCATACCGTGTTAGAAAAGTTGACTTGGGTATATCTTTTTCTCTAACTCTGACTTGATGGTAACCCAATCTCAAGTCAATCTTTGAAAAAAATTTGGCACCCTGTAACTGATCAAACAAATCGTCAATTTTGGGGAGGGGATATTTGTTCTTGATCGTTACCTTATTCAATTATCGATAGTCAATACACATTCTCAATGTGCCATCTTTCTTCCGTACAAATAATACTGGGGCACCCCATGAGGACATACTAGGCCTTATGAACCCCTTGTCCAGCAAGTCTTTTAATTGCTCCTTCAGTTCTCGCAATTCTACTAGAGTCATTCTATATGGGGGAATGGAGATAGGCTGAGTGCCTAGAATCACATCAATACCAAACTCTACTTCCTATTCTGGAGGTAAACCTGGAAGGTCTTCAGGAAATATATCAAGGAATTCATTGACCACCGGAACCGATTGAGGAGTTGGTGGCCTCACATCGGTATCCCACACCCTTACTAGTTGGCACATGTACCCCTTGGATATTATATTTTGTACCTTAAGATAGGAAATAAATGTACCTCTGGGTGCTCCAACATTACCCCTCCATTCAAAGACATCCTTTTGTGGAAAATAAAAATGTACCTTCTTAGCTCGGCAATCTATTGTGGCATAACAAGAAGCCAACCAATCCATACCCATTATAACATCAAAATCTATCATCTCTAGCTCAATAAGATCGGCCAACGTATCATGACCACAAACAATAATTACGCAATCACGATAAACTCTCTTAGCTATAATAGACTCACCGACAGGCGTGGATACTTCAAATGACTTGATCAATAATTTTGGCATTCTTTTAAATTTTTCCACAATCAATGGAGTGACATATGATAATGTAAAACCCGGATCAATCAATGCATATACATTATGTGAAAATATGGATAATGTAACTCTAACTACATCAGGAGAAGCCTGCAAATTCTGTCGGTCCACTAGAGCATAGGTGCAATTCTAGGCTCCACTGGAACCTCTACCCCTCCCAGTAGGCTGCACTCCTATACCTAGTGAAGGAACCGATGATGATGATGCAACGGTTGATCCCGTAGGTCGTGTTATACCACCCATGCCCCTTTGTGGGCACTCTCTCACCATGTGCCCTGGCACGCCGTAAAAATATAAAACATTTATTCCAACCCGACATTCACCTAAATGGGACTTCCCATAGTGCCGACACGGTTGGCGAGAAAATCCTGCTATCTTTGAACCTTGAACCACACTGCTCTGCCCAAAATGGCTACCTCTAAACCCTCGATATTGAGATTGACTGCCTGCTGTGGAATAAGAAAATGATGGTCTAGGCGATCTGTTAAAATTTTGAGGCCTAAACTCTCCTTGGGCCGCCATGACCTATCCCATAGATCTATCCCTTTTAAACAGCCCTCCTTTAACTTGTTGTGTCCTTCTCCGCTGCCTCTGATCTTCCATTTTCTGTGGAAAAGACTGTATTCTGGCTATATCCATATCTCTGTTCAAAGCAGCAATGGTGCAGTCTCTCACCAAATGTGGCTCCAATCTATCCACATATTGATGGACTCTGTCGTCCATAGTGGCTACTACATTAGGAGCATACCGAGCCAAAGAATTAAACCACAGACTGTATTTTCTGACACTCATATTTCCTTGAAAAAGATTTTAAAACTGATTCGTACGAGCCTCTCAGATCTCATATGGGAGATAATGATCAAGGAAGGTAGTTTTGAATTCCTCCCAACTAGCTGGAATTGCACCAATACCCCTAGATTGTCTTCATTCTTTGTACCATAATATAGCCTCGCCTTTTAGTCTATATGCTGCAAGTTCAACTGTTTCTACACCATTCACATGCATGACATCTAGAGCCCTTTGAAATTGGTCCACGAAGTCTGTGGGTTTGCATTCGGATCTGACCCAGTGAATGTGGGAGGATCTAAGTTTAGAAAATCCTGTGTCCGCCGACTAGCCACTCTAGCCGCGCCATACTCACTTGTCATTGGACCAACTTGTCCTTGAGTTTGTGCAGCAACTATACGGGTCAACATTTGCATCACATTTCTTAGATCCTACTCAGTAGCATTAACAGGTGGTTCGTCAGGTTCTTCTCTCCTTCTCGGCTCTTCTGGAGATGGAAAGATAGAACAAGCCCGCGATGCAAACTCAGTGTCAGCCCCACCTTGACTAGCTTGGTCAGGTGGTAATTAACTCATTCCTTCTCCGATAGGCATATCTACCTGCTTACCTTTGCCTTTACCTCGTCTTGTAATCGACATTTTACTATAACAAAGAAAACCAATTACAATGGTCAGATATGATTCCACCTACAAATGTGGCTCTAATGCACGATCTAAGAAATGAAAAAAAGAAACAACTCCTAAATGTACTGTAGCCTCCTACTTATGAATAAGGTGCATAACACAGACATAAGCAAGACTCTATATCGGACACATCTTGGTAGACACCCTAGGACGACCTGCTCTAATACCACATTTGTCACGCCTCGAATTCCAATGAGGCATACTGGCACCGAAGCCGTTAAGGCCCGAGAGAACCAACCTTCAAGCATGTACATTCATATGCATGTCTCTGAGTTAACAATATTTTATCTCATGTAAATACAAGATACCAATGGCGGAAGTCATGGAGAACATATGATATATATGAAACTTGGCCGTTAGGGCCATCAAGTCAAAATGGACACACATGCTTTCATTTGTCTCACAACATCTACAAAGCCTCTACAGATACATAGACATCACCAACCTAAAGTCGGGACAAGTCCCCGCTTTATACAATATGTACATAATACAAAAACAAATGTACACATGTGACTCAGAAAGCCCCGAACCAACTGGAGCTCACCAATATTCCGTAGATGACCCAAAGCCTACGGTGGAGGTCTACTAGCACTTGTACCTATAGCAAGTAAGGAAAGTCCCCCAAGGGACGTCAGTACAAAGAATGTACTGAGTATGTAAGGCCATAAGTAACTGCATAAGATATAAGGACTTCAATGAAATCAAGTACAAGTGGGTGGACAATATAGATTAGCCACCATAATATACATGTGTGGAGTCGTGAACATTGCATTTATTTCTTTCACTTTTCGTTCATATCATTATAACAACCATTCATATAACATCGTTCATATAATATCATTCAGATAATCATTCGAGATCTCCTCTAGCAAGGCTTCCGCCCCTTTGAGTTGCCACCCGTTCGGGATCGCCTCTAGCTAGGCTTATGCCCCTTCGAGTTGCCACCCATTCCCAATAATCCTTCGGGATCACCTCTAGATAGGCTTACACCCCTTCGAGTTGCCACCCGTACTCAACATTCACTCGGGATCGCCTCTAGCTAGGCTTTTACCCCCTTGGGTTGCCACCCGTACTCAACAAGTATGCATTACTTCAATTCTATTGTTATAAGAGTGAGACGTTGGTGGTTGTAACATTGTTGGAACTTTGGAACAATAGTCCACAATTATGAGATACGTGAATAACAATTGGTAACAAACCTGAAACGAGATACTTTAAGACATTTCGGAATAGCAACAAGTGCAATGACAATGTGAACAATGGGTGTTGCAGAAGGATACGGAAAGAGTAACCTTATATACCTTATCTTCCAAATATGAATACACAACCCTATATGTGAATACAACAATCCACCTCCTTCCTTACGTGTTACTCTACAACACAAGTACATAACGGAGCTCACGTTAACAACTAACTACATTACAAGTGCATAAGACAATAATGAGCTACGTGACTGTTATATAGAGTCATTTCGTCCTTCTATAATACAACTCACTGCATTACCATACCAAAAACACCACAACATTCCACACATTGACCAAGCCATCAAAAACCAATAGCATTTCATACCAAGTTTATACTTTACACTTCCTAAGTAATACTACGTCACAATTACGCCATCAAGTCATCTAAATACCTTTCACAATAACACATTAGCAACAATACATAATTTATATAATCCAACATGCCTCCGAAAGACCCCTTAAAGCCATTCAAAAGGTACCATAAGTTGATAATTGCATCTAAGAAGGGTATAAGGGCCCTGTGGGTCAAAGAGAGACAAAAACATGAAAAACGAAATTCTGGACTGGGCTGTGGAGCCACATTAGCCCATAGGTGGATGAAATGCAGCCACAGGTGGCCCTCTAGCCTTGTACATATCCACCTGCATTGGCATCTGCGCCCGGAGGTGCTCCAGACGCGAGGGCGGGTGCCCGTTTCACCCTCCAAGGGTCTTTTTAGGGTCCTTTTTTGTAATAAATGGTCCATGGCCATAATTAAGATTATCCGTCCATATGTTAGGTCACTTTGGTTCAAACGAACAATCATGGTTTCACAACACACATGAACATCACCAAAACTACATTTTCCTTTCACTACGTCACCAATTCCATGCACAATTTTGCAACAACAATTCCAAATGTTATACACAAAGAGAAAGTAAGTTAAGTACATAACCACATCATACATGTTGATATTTAATCCACCAAATTTACTTCCTTCAAGATAACAAGTCCACTTTCTAGTTTAGAAGGCAAAACCCTTCACCGATTAAGCAAAAGTAGGTTGTTTTACATATAGTGAACTGTCCAACACTTTGCCAACATAACCAACATGATTTATAAACCATATTAAGCATATAATATACTAAACCATGAGAGTAAACACTTACCAATTCTTGCAAGAGGATGATCTTATTCAAGGGAGTGATGGCTTAGGGTTTGTGGGAGAAGAGAAATATTTTGGAAAAATCTAAAAATGGCATGTGTGTTGCAATGAATAAAAATCTGTTTTTGTGCCTTACATAGTCCCTCGAGTCCTCCTTTTCCAAATATTAAATGTGTGTTTACTTGGTCAACTCAAGAATGGGTCATTTTCCCCATTTGGGCCATGTCTTATGACTTAATTTAGGGCCTTAAATTGAGCCCATTAGCACATGTTAATTCAGCCCAACAAATTAATGCATAATTCACCAACCATATCATGTTTAAATAATTCCATAAATGTTAAGGTAATCAATTAGGTTTGGAAATGTACGGGGTGTTACATTAGGTCTATCATAATCCCATCTTTGGACACTACGTGGCCTATGAAAGCTACAAATTCAACCTAGAACTTGCACTTTTATGAATTTATCACAATGCCAATGATCTCTCAAAGTGTGGAGAACAGTCCTCAAATACTGTTGGTGCTCCTCTCTACTCCTTAAATAGAAAAGGATGTCATCAATAAATAGAATCACAAAGGAGTCTGAATAAGGCCTGAATACGTGGTTCATCAAGTCCATAAATGTTGTTGGGGCATTGGTCAACCTAAAAGACATCACCAGGAAGTCGCAATGGCCGTAAAAAGTCTTAAAAGATGTTTTAGGGATGTCCTCCACTTGAAACATCAACTGATGGTAGCCAGATGTCAAGTCAATCTTAGGAAACACTACTGAACACTAAAGATGGTCAAATAGATCATCGATACGAGGAATAGAATACTTATTCTTTACTATCACCTTATTTAGTTTCCTATATTCGATACACATACTCATAGACTATCCTTCTTCTTCACAAACAAAATTGGAGCACCCCAAGGCAAGATTCTAGGTCTAATATATCCCTTACCTAGAAGATCCTGAAGCTGAATATTTAGCTTCTTTAGCTCGGCAGGATCCATATGGGAAGGTTCTATAGAAATAGGTCGGATACCTAACTCATGATCAATAGCAAGCTCTAATTATGCTCAAGATGAAGGCCTGGTTGGAAGGAAAGAAATTAGAAAACTCATGAACTATGGGAACAGAGTCAAGTGAAGGACTCTCAATACTAACATCACAAACATAAGCCAAATAAGCCAAACAACCCCTCAATACTAGTCTCGTAGCCTAAATATAAGATATAAACCCTGTTAACGTGCGGCTATATGAACCCTGCCACACAACTAGGGGTATGCCATACATGGCTAAGGTAACAGTCTTGGCAAAGCAATCCAAGATCACATGATAGGGGATAACCAGTCCATGCATAGAATCAAGTTAAAATTAACCATGTCTAGCACAATGAGGTCAACCTGAGTGACATACTCTCAAAAAGTCATAGTACATGATTTATATACCCAATCCACTACTAAAGAATCACCCATTGTAGTAGATATATACAAAGGCACAGATAATAGCTCCCAAGATAATCCTAACTGAGGTTCATAATAAGAAGACACATAAAAATATGTGGAACCTAGATCAAATAAAGTATAAGTTGGTTGATGGCAGACCAAGATCGTACCTATGATAACAACATATGAATCCTCAGCCTTTGGCCTACCAGGAACAACATAAAGATGACCCTACCTACCTCTAGACTAGGTGCCTACCCGACCACCTGCCCTACCTACCTAAGGACATCCTCTAGAACCCTGGGGATAACCCCTATGACTATGTGCATTAACTCTAGCTGGAGGAGGCTCTAATTTGATCAGCGTAGAACTTTGTGCAACAGGCTCAATCATCCTATGTTGGGGACACTGATACAAGCCAAATTGGAACTACATTCAAGTATACAATCCTAGGGTCCATTGTTTCCATCCGAACATCCTCATTATCTTATATTCAAAGTCGAGCTAAGAAGTTGGAGGATATGTTGTCAAAGGCTGAATATGCTACCTTAGTGGCTTGGTGGATGCTTGGATTAGAGGCTTGAAGCTCATACATATTTGGAAGGAGATCTTAATTAAACAATTTCATGTTTGGAAGATAGCTTAGAGAGGAGGTAAGCCATGGCACAAGGAATAAAGAGAGCCCTTGTGGGTTATTTCCAAAATAGTCACTTTTGGGCTATTTTTGTAATAGGTTATTTATGCAAAGGAAATAACTATAAATTGGGGCCTTAGCCATTACATTAGTTTGTTTATGATTATTGGTGAATAGAGATTCCTCTTATGAGAGAATTAAGAGCTTTGAAAAGCTTAAGTTAAAACTTCATTTTGAAATGTGGGTTGCAAAGAGATCAATCTCCTCGAGGTCTTCATAAGAATAGGGTGATTATTGTAGGATCATTTCATTGTGGTTTTAGGGTTTGATATACCCTTTAGTTTCATTGATTTCCTCTTGTCGTGTCTTATTATCTATGTTTACTTTATAGTCTTTTGATTTTGGTACTTTGATTCCATATTCATGGGTTGATTTGTATTATTTGGTATTAGAGCCGAGCTTAAGATCGTTTCAAGAATTCATGTCTTGGGTTGTGGTATTGAAAGAAAATTAAAAAAAAAATAAAAAAAAGACAGTAAAAACGTTTTTGGTGTTTTGAAAATTATGAGTTTTGATTTTTGTGTCTTCTTGGGTTTCTTATGCTAGATTAGTGTTCTCTAGCATAAATTGATTACCTTAACATTTATGGAATTATTTAAACATGAGATGGTTGGTGAATTATACATTAATTTTTTGGGCTGAATTAACATGTGCTAATGGGCTCAATTTAAGGCCCAAAATTAAGTCATAAGACATGGCCCAAATGGGGAAAATGACCCACTCTTGAGTATACCAAGTAAACACACATTTAATGTTTGGATAAGGATGAATTTAGGGACTATATAAGTCACAAAATCAGATTTTTATTCATTACAACACACATGCCATTTCTAGATTTTTACAAAATATTTCTCTTCTCCCACAAACCCTAAGCCATCACTCCCTTGAACAAGATAATCCTCTTTCAATCTTTGGTAAGTGTTTAATCTCATGGTTTAGTATATTATATGCTTAATATGGTGTATAAATCATGTTGGTTATGTTGGCAAAGTGTTAGACAGTTCACTATGTGAAAACAGCCTACTTTTGCTTAATCGGTGAAGGGTTTTGCCTTCTAAACTTGAAAATGGACATGTGGTCTTAAAGGAAGTGAATTTGGTGGATTAAATATCAAAATTTATGATGTTTTTATGTCCATAACTTGATTTCTCTTTGTGTATAACATTTGGAATTGTTGTTACAAAATTATGCATGGAATTGGTGACGTAGTGAAAGGAAAATGTAGTTTTGGTGATGTTCATGTGTGTTGTGAAACCATGATTGTTTTATGGTATACAAGTGACCTAAAATATTTAAGTATAAGATTAATTATGGCCATGGACTATTTATTACAAAAAAGGACCCTAAAATGACCCTTGGAGGCTGAAACGGGAACTCGCCCTCGCGTCTAGAGCACCTGCGGGTGCAGATGCCAATGCAGGTGGCTCTAGAAAAGAACATAGGGGCACCTGAGGCCGCATGTCATCCACCTGTGGGAACAGGTGGCTCCTTAGCCCAGTCCAGAATTTTGTTTTGCATGTTTTTGTTTCTCTTTGAACCCCCAAGGCCCCTATACCCTTCTTGGATGCAATTATCAACTTATGGTACCTTTTGAATGGCTTTAAGGGGTCTTTCAGAGGCATGTTGGATTATATCAATTATGGATTGTCGTTACTGTGTTATTGTGAAAGGTATTAAGATGACTTGATGGCGTAATTGTGACGTGGTGTTACTGAGGAAGTGTAAAGTATAAACTTGGTGTGAAATGCTATTGGTTTATGATGTCTTGGTCAATGTGTGGAATGTTGTGGTGTTGTTGGTATGGTAATGCAGTGAGTTGTATTATAGAAGGATGAAATGACTGTATATAGCAGTCACGTAGCTCATTATCGTTTTATGCACTTGTAATGTAGTTAGTTGTTAACGTGAGCTCTGTTATGTACTTGTATTGTACAATAACACGTAAGGAAGGAGCAGTATTGTTGTATTCATAAATAGGGTTGTGTATTCATATTTGGAAGATAAGGTATGTAAGGTTACTCTTTCCGTATCCTTCTACAGTACCCATTGTTCACATTGTCATTGCACTTGTTTCTATTCTGAAATGTCTTAAAGTATCTCGTTTCAGGTTTGTTACCAATTGTTATTCACGTATCTCATAATGATGGACTATTGTTCCAAAGTTCCAACAATGTTACAACCACCAATGGATCACTCTTATAACAAAAGAATTGAAGTAATGCATACTTGTTGAGTACTGGTGGCAACCCAATGGGCAAAAGCCTAGCTAGGGGCGATCCCGAATGAATGTTGAGTACGGGTGGCAACTCGAAGGGGCGTAAGCCTAGCTAGAGGTGATCCCGAAGGAATATTGGGAATGGGTAGCAACTCGAAGGGGCATAACCCTAGCTAGAGGCGATCCCGAATGGGCGGCAACTCAAAGGCGCGGAAGACTAGCTAGAGGGGATCCCGAATGATTATCTGAATGATATTATATGAACGATGTTATATGAATGGTTGTGATAATGATATGAACGAAAACTGAAAGAAATAAATGCAATGTACACGACTCCACACATGTATATTATGGTGGCTAATCTATATTGTCCACCCACTTGTACTTGATTTCATTGAAGTCCTTATATCTTATGCAGTTACTTATGGCCTTACATAATCAGTACATTCTTTGTACTGACGTCCCTTGGGGACTTTCCTTACTTTCTGCAAGCACAGGTGCTGGTATACCTACACAGTATGCTGCGGCTCATCTACGGAATATTGGTGAGCTCCAGTTGGTTCCGGGATTTTCGAGTTACATGTGTACACTTGTTTTGGTACTATGTACATTTTGTATAAGGTGGGGACTTGTCCCGACTTTAGGTTGGTGATGTCTATGTATCTGTAGAGGCTTTGTAGATGTTGTGAAACAAATGAAAGCATGTGTGTCCATTTTGACTTGATGGCCCTAACGGCCAAATTTCATATATATCATATGTTCTCCATGACTTCCGCCATTGGTATCTTGTATTTACATGAGATAGAATGTTGTTAACTCAGAGACATGCATATGAATGTACATGAATAAAGGTTGGTTCTCTCGGGCCTTAACAGCTTCGGTGCCAGTCCGCCCCATTGGAATTCGAGGCGTGACAAATGTGTTATCAGAGCAGGTAGTCCTAGGGTGTCCACAAAGCCGTGTCTGACGTAGAGTCTTTCTTATGGGTGTGTTGTGCACCACATTCATAAGTAGGAGGCTAAGGGACATTTAGCAGTTATTTGTTTTCATCATTTCTTAGATCGTGCATTAGAGCCACATTTTAGGTGGAATCATATCTGACTATTATCATTGGTTTTCTTTGTTATTGTAAAATGTCGATTACAAGATGAGGTAGAGGAAAAGGTAAGTAGGTAGATATGCCTGCCGGAGAAAGAATGAGTAAATCACCACTTGACCAAGATAGTCAACGTGGGGCTAACGCTGAGTTTGCATCGCGGGCTTCATCTACCTTTCCAGCTCCAGAAGAGCCGAAATGGAGAGAAGAACCTAACGAACCACCTGTTAATGCTACTGAGCAGGATCTAAGAAATGCAGTGTAAATGTTGACCCATATAGTTGCTGCACAAACTCAAGGACAAGTTGGTCCAATGACAAGTGAGGATGGCGCGGCTAGAGTAGCTAGTCGGCAGACACAGGATTTTCTGAAATTGGATCCTCCCATATTCACTGGGTCAGATTCGAATGCAGACCCACAGGACTTCATGGACCAAATTCAAAGGGCTCTAGATGTCATGCATGTGGCTGGTGTAAAAATAGTTGAACTTGCAGCATATAGACTAAATGGTGAGGCTATATTATGGTACAAAGATTGGAGACGATCTAGGGGTATTGGTGTAATTTCAGCTAGTTGGGAGGAATTAAAAACTGCCTTCCTTAATCATTATCTCCCATATGAGATCCGAGAGGCTCGTTCGAATCAGTTTTTAAATCTTCGTCAAGGAAATATAAGTGTCAGAGAATACAGTTTGTGGTTTAATTCTTTGGCTCGGTATGCTCCTAATGTAGTAGCCACTATGGACGTTAGAGTCCATTGATATATGGATAGATTGGAGCCACATTTGGTGAGAGACTGCACCATTGTTGCTTTGAATAGAGATATGGATATAGCCAGAATACAGGCTTTTGCACAGAAAATGGAATATCAGAGGCAGCTGAGAAGGACACAACAAGTTGAAGTAGGCCCGTCTAAAAGGGCTAGATCTGCGGGACATGTCATGGCGGCCCAAGGAGAGTTTAGGCCTCGAAATTTTAACAAACCACCTAGACCATCATTTTCTTATTCCACAGCAGGAAGTCAATCTCAATTCTGAGGGTTTAGAGGCAGCCATTTGGGGCAGAGCAGTGTGGTTTGAGGTTCACAGACAGCAGGATTTTCTTTCCAATCGTGTCAGCACTGTGGGAAGTCCCATTTAGGTGAATGCCAGGTTAGAATAAATGTTTGCTATTTTTACAGTGTGCCAGGGCATATGGTGAGAGAGTGCCCACAAAGGGGCATGGGTGGTGTAGCACGACCTACGGGATCAACCGTTGCATCATCATCATCGGTTCCTTCCCTAGGTAGAGGAGTGTAGCCTATTGGGCGGGGTAGAGGTGCTAAAGGAGCAGCTAGTTCCAGTGGAGCCCAGAATCGCACCTATGCTCTAGTGGACCGACAGAATTCGGAGGCTTCTCCTGATGTAGTTAGAGGTATATTATCCATATTTTCTCATAATGTATATGCATTGATTGATCCGGGTTCTACATTATCATATGACACTTCATTGATTGCACAAAAATTTAAAAGAATGCCGAAATTATTGATTAAGTCATTTGAAGTATCCACGCCTGTTGGTGAATCTATTATAGCTAAGTGAGTTTATCGTGATTGCGTAATTACTATTTATGGTCATGATACGTTGGCCGATCTTATTGAGCTGGAGATGATAGATTTTGATGTTATAATAGGTATGGATTGGTTGGCTTCTTGTTATGCCACAGTAGATTGCCGAGCTAAGAAGGTACATTTTCATTTTCCACAAAAGGATGTATTTGAATGGAGGGGTAATGTTGGAGCACCGAGAGGTACATTTATTTCCTATCTTAAGGCACAGAAAATGATATCCAAGGGGTACATGTGCCACCTAGTAAGTGTGTGGGATACCGATGTGAAGCCACCAACTCCTCAATCGGTTCCGGTGGTCAATGAATTCCTTGATATATTTCCTGAAGACCTTCCAGGTTTACCTCCAGAATGGGAAGTAGAGTTTGGTATTGATGTGATTCCAGGCACTCAGCCTATCTCTATTCCCCCGTATAGAATGGCTCCAGCAGAATTGCGAGAACTGAAGGAGCAATTAAAAGAATTGCTGGACAAGGGGTTCATAAGGCCTAGTATGTCCCCGTGGGGCGTAGCAGTATTATTTGTACGAAAGAAAGATGGCACATTGAGAATATGTATTGACTACCGGCAATTGAATAAGGTAACGATCAAGAACAAATATCCTCTCCCCAGAATTGATGATTTGTTTGATCAGTTATAGGGTGCCAAATGTTTTTCAAAGATTGACTTGATATCGGATTACCATCAAGTTAGAGTTAGAGAAAAAGATATACCTAAGACAGCTTTTCAAACACGGTATGGCCATTATGAATTTTTAGTTATGTCGTTTGGACTAACAAACGCACCAGCTATTTTCATGGATTTGATGAATAGGGTGTTTAAGCCATTTCTAGTTGTGTTCGTGACGGTGTTTATAGATGACATCCTAGTTTATTCAAGATCACAAGAGGACCATGCTAATCACTTACAGCAGGTGTTACAGATTCTTCGTGAGCATAAGTTGTATGCAAAGTTCTCTAAATGTGAATTTTGGTTAAAATCCATAGCATTCTTGGGTCACATTGTGTCATATGAAGGGATAAGGGTTGATACGCAAAAGATAGAAGCGGTGAAGAATAGGCCAAGACCTACGACGGCTACAAAAATTTGTAGCTTCCTTGGGTTGGCAGGTTATTACAGAAGATTTGTTGAAGGGTTTTCTTCCATTACGACACCTTAACAAAGCTAACATACAAGGTAATCAAGTTTCAGTGGAATGATGCATGTGAGAAAAGTTTCCAAGAGCTGAAAGATAAATTGACTTCTACACCGATATTGGTACTTTCGAAAGGCACAGAAGGGTATGTAGTATATTCTGATGCTTCCAGAGTTGGCCTAGGGTGTGTATTGATACAGCACGGTAATGTAATAGCATATGCCTCACGACAGTTATGGCCACATGAGAGAAACTATCCCACACATAATCTTAAGCTAGTGGCTATGATATTTACCTTAAAGATCTGGCGCCATTATTTGTATGGGGTTCATGTTGATATATACATTGATCACAAACGTTTGCAATATATCTTTAAGGAGAAGGATTTAAATCTGAGGCAATGGAGGTGGCTTGAACTATTGATAGACTATGATATTGATATCCTATATCATCTAGGAAAAGTAAATGTGGTAGCCGATGCATTAAGCCGCAAGGCCATAGGAGGCACTAGTGGCTAGTTGACGAAAAAGCAAGACCTAGTCAAGGATCTACATCAACTAGCTAGCTTGGGAGTTCGTCTTCTTGAATCTTCAGATGAAGGGGTTATTGTACAAAATGCGGCAGAATCTTTATTAATAGCTGAAGTAAAAGAGAAGCAGGATGCGGATCCTATGTTATTGCAGCTGAAAGAGAATGTACAATAGGGTTTGACAAAGGAAACTGATCTTACGCAAGAAGGAGTACTTCAATGCCAAGGTAGATTATGTGTACCAGATGTAGATGAGCTGAGGAGACGAATTATGACAGAGGCGCATCATTCACGATATTCTATTCATCCGGGAGCTACCAAAATGTATCATGATTTGAAAGAAATGTATTGGTGAGGAACCATGAAGAAGAACATTGTAGAATTTGTTGCTCAATGCCCAAATTGTCAACAAGTAAAAGTATAGCATCAGAAACCTGGAGGTTACATGTAATGTATCAATCTTCCAGTCTAGAAATGGGACATGATTAACATGGATTTCATCACAGGTTTTCCTCGTACAATAATTGACAGGCTTACCAACTCAACGCATTTCCTACCAGTCAAGACCACCTATATAGCTGAAGATTATGCAAGGCTTTATGTTAAAGAGATAGTACGATTACATGGGAATCCAATCTCTATTATATCAGACAGGGGAGATCAATTTACTGCACATTTTTGGATATCTTTTCAGAGGAGTTTGGGAACCCAAGTGAGTTTAAGTACGGCTTTTCATCCTCAGACAGATGGACAAGAAGAACATACTATCCAAATACTTGAAGATATGCTACGAGCTTGCACGTTGGACTTTAAAGGTAATTGGGATGATCATCTACCTCTTATTGAATTTGCCTACAATAATAGCTATCATTAAAGTATCAAAATGGCACCTTATGAAGCTTTATATGGAAGGAAGTGTAGATCACCAATTGGATGGTTTGAATCGGGTGAAACTGCTTTACTTGGGCCAGATCTTGTTCATCAAGTTATGGAGAAAGTTAAGGTGATCCAATAGCGGCTACAAACGGCCCAAAGTCAACACAAGTCATATGCTGATGTTAGAAGAAGAGGGCTAGGTGATTGGGTATTCTTGAAGGTGTCACCGATAAAAGGGGTAATGATATTTGGAAAGAAAAGAAAGTTGAGTCCACGTTATATAGGGCCATATGAAATTGTCCGAAGATTTGGGCAAGTTGCGTATGAATTAGCATTACCCTAAGAAATCTCCACAGTTCATCCAGTATTTCATGTTTCGATGCTTCGAAAGTGCATAGGAGATCCATCTCGTATTGCTCCCATGGAAGATGTACCAGTTATGGAGGATCTCACCTATGAAGAGATACCTATTTCTATTTTGGATCGTCAAGTGAAGATATTAAGGAATAAAGAAGTGGCTTCCGTAAAAGTACTTTGGAGAAATCAACAAGTAGAAGAAATCACATGAGAAGTCAAGGACATGATGAAATCTAAGTACCCGCATCTATTTCAAATGGAAGAAAAAGTGCACGATGCGGAATTGGAGCAATAACAAATATCTACATGAATAATGATCCTAGACTTGAATTTGTTTAAATTGGATAATTTCACTAACATTCGAGGGTGAATGTTTCTAAGGGGGGAAGGATGTAACACCCCGTACATTTCCGAACCTAATTGATTACCTTAACATTTATGGAATTATTTAAACATGAGATGGTTGGTAAATCATGCATTAATTTGTTGGGCTAAATTAACATTTGCTAATGCGCTCAATTTAAGGCCCAAAATTAAGTCATAAGACATGGCCCAAATGGGGAAAATGACCCATTCTTGAGTTGACCAAGTAAACAAACATTTAATGTTTGGATAATTATGACTTGAGGGACTATATAAGGCACAAAATTAGATTTTTATTCATTACAACACACAAGCCATTTCTAGATTTTTCCAAAATATTTCTCTTCTCCCACAAACCCTAAGCCATCACTCCCTTGAATAAGATCATCCTTTTACAAGCTTTGGTAAGTGTTTACTCTTATGGTTTAGTATATTATATGCTTACGATGGTGTATAAATCATTTTGGTTATGTTGACAAAGTGTTGGAATGTTCAATATGTGTAAAACAACCTACTTTTGCTAAATCGATGAAGGGTTTTGCCTTCTAAACTTGAAAGTGGACTTGTGGTATTGAAGAAACTGAATTTGGTGGATTAAATATCAACATGTATGATGTTTTTATGTCCTTAACTTTCTTTCTCTTGGTGTATAACATTTGTAATTGTTGTTGCGAAATTGTGCATGGAATTGGTGACGTAGTGAAAGGAAAATGTAGTTTTGGTGATGTTCATGTGTGTTGTGAAACCATGATTGTTCGTTGGCATCCAAGTGACCTAAAATATGGAAGGATAAGCTTAATTATGTCCATGTACCATTTATTACAAAAAAGGACCCTAAAAAGACCCTTGGAGGGTGAAACGGGCACCCGCCCTCTCGTTTGGAGCACCTCCGGGCGCAGATGCCAATGCAGGTGGATCTGTACAAGGCTAGAGGGGAACCTGTGGCCGCATGTCATCCACCTATGGGCGCATGTGTCTCCACAGCCCAGTCCAGAATTTTGTTTTTCATGTTTTTGGCTCTCTTTGACCCCCCAAGGCCCCTATACCCTTCTTAGATGCAATTATCAACTTATGGTACCTTTTGAATGGCTTTAAGGGGTCTTTCGGAGGCATGTTGGATTATATCAATTATGTATTGTTGTTAATGAGTTATTGTGAAAGGTATTGAGATGACTTGATGGTGTAATTGTGACGTGGTGTTACTGAGAAAGTGTAAAGTATAAACTTGGTGTGAAATGCTATTGGTTTATGATGTCTTGCTCAATGTGTGGAATGTTGTGGTGTTGTTGGTATGGTAATGCAGTGAGTTGTATTATAGAAGGATGAAATGACTGTATATAGCAGTCACGTAGCTCATTATCGTTTTATGCACTTGTAATGTAGTTAGTTGTTAACGTGAGCTCTGTTATGTACTTGTATTGTACAATAACACGTAAGGAAGGAGCAGTATTGTTGTATTCATAAATAGGGTTGTGTATTCATATTTGGAAGATAAGGTATGTAAGGTTACTCTTTCCGTATCCTTCTGCAGTACCCATTGTTCACATTGTCATTGCACTTGTTTCTATTCTGAAATGTCTTAAAGTATCTCGTTTCAGGTTTGTTACCAATTGTTATTCACGTATCTCATAATGATGGACTATTGTTCCAAAGTTCCAACAATGTTACAACCACCAATGGATCACTCTTATAACAAAAGAATTGAAGTAATGCATACTTGTTGAGTACTGGTGGCAACCCAATGGGCAAAAGCCTAGCTAGGGGCGATCCCGAATGAATGTTGAGTACGGGTGGCAACTCGAAGGGGCGTAAGCCTAGCTAGAGGTGATCCCGAAGGAATATTGGGAATGGGTAGCAACTCGAAGGGGCATAACCCTAGCTAGAGGCGATCCCGAATGGGCGGCAACTCAAAGGCGCGGAAGACTAGCTAGAGGGGATCCCGAATGATTATCTGAATGATATTATATGAACGATGTTATATGAATGGTTGTGATAATGATATGAACGAAAACTGAAAGAAATAAATGCAATGTACACGACTCCACACATGTATATTATGGTGGCTAATCTATATTGTCCACCCACTTGTACTTGATTTCATTGAAGTCCTTATATCTTATGCAGTTACTTATGGCCTTACATAATCAGTACATTCTTTGTACTGATGTCCCTTGGGGGACTTTCCTTACTTGCTGCAGGCACAGGTGCTGGTAGACCTCCACAGTAGGTTGCGGGTCATCTACGGAATATTTGTGAGCTCCAGTTGGTTTAGGGCTTTCTGATTCACATGTGTACACTTGTTTTGGTATTATGTACATGTTGTATAAAGTGGGGACTTGTCCCAACTTTAGGTTGGTGATGTCTATGTATCTGTAGAGGCTTTGTAGATGTTGTGAGACAAATGAAAGCATGTGTGTCCATTTTGACTTGATGGCCCTAACGGCCAAGTTACATATATATCATATGTTCTCCATGACTTCTGCCATTGGTATATTGCATTTATATAAGATAGAATGTTGTTAACTCAGAGACATACATATGAATGTACATGAATGACAGTTGGTTCTCTCGGGCCTTAACGGCTTCACGGTGCCAGTCCGCCCCATTTGAATTCGAGGCGTGACACTGCTATGGCGATATATCCTCTGGTGCTATATCAGATGCATCATTGATAATTGCATTTGATGAAGGATCCCTAGCCTGGCCTGGCCTCGAGCAGAGTCTAGAACTCTGGCCTGACCTTAACCTTAGGTTAGACCTCTGCCTTTAACCGGTGCCCTTGTTGCAGGGTTGCAATCCCCATCCCCGATCACTATAGCCCGCATCCTAGCCATCTGCGAAAGAGTGAAACAAATGAGAATTCAGAAACCAATATATACACGTATGACATTGAACCAAAAAGGTGAGATTTTCCTAAAAATGTCCCATAGCCTCCCAAAGATAGGATATGAATGTCATCGTACTGATCCATGAGAATCTACTAAACACTTGCTCTTGTACAAACTATATCAGTGAGCCTACACTTTGATTTTCTCAACTCATAATGGTACCTACTTTAACCCACCAGTAGGTAAGTCAAACCATAGCCCGAAATAGAAAGTAACGTGCTTACAGGGGGAAGATATGGAAATAACAATGCAATTGTTACAATAAGCAATAAGAATAAAGATATATTTATACATATATATAAGCATGTTATACATGAGGGAAGAGAACAGAAATACCAAAATGAATCCCTCAAGACCTGGTAAGGTTAGTACAAAAGCCACTATGACCAAAAGAGTACTAGACAGTGTCAAAATATACATTATAGTCTTAGAGTATATAAAATAAGACTATCAAGACAGCAGAATAAAGAGGATCAACTTCGGACTCTAAAAGCTCACCCAATCTTTGATCAGCAGCACAGTTCAAGGATGTCGTCAATGGCAGTGACTCATACTCGAATTTGCATCAGGGAAAAGATGTAGAAGTGTAGTAGGAGTACCAAAACCACAAGTACTAAGTAGGCATCATAAGCCGACTGAGCTCAATTACAGTAAAAGTATAAATGAAGTCCGAGTATGTAAACTAAAGTCAATAACAAAGGGGCAGAAACAGATGAAGTGTGAGTATGTAAACTAAAGTCAATAACCAATGGGCAGAAACAAAAGATAATAGACTATTCAAGGCAAATGCGGTAAATAGAAAACATGTAACTCGAAATTAGAAATAAAAGCCTAGCTATTACCTAACTAGAACCCCATAATCCCAGAAGGCACACATAAGGAAAAATAAACCCAACTGAGCCCCCATAAGCACAGTGGGTGCAAGTAAAGAGTAATACCAAAGTAAGGATGGGCTATCGAAGTAATGAATGTAAATTGATCCAAAATGTACGAAATATGTACCTTATACTCTCTTTTTAAACCATAACCACCATTCCATCAATATTTACAAATTTTCCAACCCAAAAGCAGTAATAAAAATTATAAGAAATGCCGAACTCAAATCAAAACTAGTAAATAATAACATAGCAATTTAGGCGGCCAAGTCTTTTTTATGGAGAAGCAGGTTCCAATTATTATGCTAGAAAGATTAGGTTTAAGGTCAAATACTACACTACCCGGGGTAACAAAGTTAAATAAGCTTATAATAATATCTAAGTCAACCCAAACCCAGGTAATAGCCTACAGAAGCAGTTATGTGATCATTTAGGTCTAAAGGGGCATTATTCTAAGCATCCTATCTTTAAGAGGGGCAATGGGACACACAACAAGTCCCACAAAGCCAACCTAAGGTGAGAACCTACCCAAACCTAAGATAGGGCTTCTCAATCTCATCCAAAGGCTCTAATGATCTATGCCTAGCCCTAAAGGATAATCACATGATAACATAAGGGAAAATAGGGTTGAATCCTACTCGAAAGGGCTCATAATCGGCTAAAATAGTGAATCAATACTAAATCAATAGCTGGTTATAAGAACCCACCCACAACTAGCGTAATATCCTACAAATACCATAAGAAAGAAAACTCTAGGAGAAAGGTAAGCTTAGCCTACCTGGATGCCGTCAAAAGCACGCGAGAATCTTTACAACAAAGCTTTTCCCTTCTGAGAAGCCTTTGATCGCTGCCACACTATAAAGATCACATTCTACACGTCAAGATGAGAATATCAATACCTATATTGTGAAATTACGCTCTGGTTCAGAAATCGAGCTAAAATCCCCTGGTACGATCCACTTACAAAATCACAAAATTGAAACCATCACAACGTCCCTCAAGTCATAGTGAGCTAGTGCTCAAAAATTGGGCATGACCAGCCCTCAATTCCAAGCCCAAATCAGTCCACAAAGCTCAGGGTAACCAAGAGTAAACTACAATTTAAACCAAATTTGACCGAAAAACTTACGAGATTAAGATGAGGATTTGATCACTTAAACGTTCCCAATAATCCCAGCTCTAATCCAAGATTATGCTACAGTTTTTGCACTCCCAAGGTGTCTAATGGAGTTTATACTTAGAGAAAATAAGGTTGGAAAATGAATTATATTTAACCACTAGAGATGACTACTTAAGCGGCTAAATGACCGCTTTAGCGGTCACCGCTTAAGCTCCAAGACGGATGCTTTAGCGGACCCTTCCAAAGGTGGTCAGCCTACTCTTAAGAAGCTTCTTGGTAGATAAAGCGACTACTGCTCAAGTGGTCCTTAGCCGCTAAAGTGGTTGCACCAGCCAATTTTGCTAAGTCCTAACGAACTCTGACTGGGTGCTTAGGATTTATTTAGAACCCCGTGCATGAAAATGAACTATGATACCCTACCAAGTTCAGTGTACCAGACTTTATGGAACTATTGAAATTTCTATCTGAGGTCATTTTGACAAAATATGGGTCCCACACCCAAGGTTTCGGTTTACACCAAAAATCCACCTAATAAGCCCAAAATAAGTCTGAAAGCCTCAGGACCTATATCAAGGATTCCCCTAGCATAAAATCAACATTCCAAAGCTAATGAAACCATCATAATTGGCATCCAAGGCTATTTACTTGATGTTTTGTCCCAAGACCATTTTCTCAACTTCAAATTCTCCAAAACAAGGAAATGGCTAAAAAAACAAATGAACTACCCGGTAATCGAACTGTCAGTCCCATCAAGTCATAAATGACTTGGTACAGCTATAGAGAAGCTCTAAAAATTTAAAAAGAACAAAACCACCAAAAATAACCTGGAGAATCATTATATAATGTCTTTTAGACTTTTCAAATATTAAGTTCGTTTATATAATTATTTGTACATTTGAACAATTAATCATACATCTTATTATTTTGATATATCTTAATTTCATAATTTACAAGTGTATTATTTATTATAATTATTAATTTCATACATATTTCATATATACATACTTTAGTTAAATAACACCTCATTTCAAATGTAACTTTTCACAATTTTCATTCTTTATTTATAATTAATTTCAAAATAACATTATATTTAACATTATTATTAATTATTATATCACTATTATTTATTTGTTGAATTATATACAGTATTACATTTATTTAATAGCAGCCTAATTCAATTCAATTACTTTCAAACCATTTAATCTCAATTGTAACCTCAATTTGATCATTTTCTTAATGCCTCACTCACTTTATTTTTTATTAGCCCAAGTCCCCAAAACCTACTTCATTTTGTTATCCATACCAGGCACCACCTTCTCTTCTTCATATCCTTCAATCTCCAATCCTCCACAACCACAACTCCGGTCGGTGAACCACCACCATACCGCCACCCTTTTCTCTCTTCTTTCTTTTTCCTCTTTTGTTCTTCCTTCCTTTCATCTCTTTTTAACTCCATCGTTGCACCACTACCATAAACTCCCATCACCCATCATCTCTGATAAAGATATCACCCCAAAATCAATTATTTACTCGGAGTTAAATTAGAGATGATATGGAAATTTGGAGTTGGTCATTTTTAGTTTTTTATTGTCATTAAATCTTCAAGAGATCAGGTTTAAGATGGATTTTCATGAATCCTTCCTCGGTGATATTTGTGATATTGGATTTTAATTAGAGTCTTTCTACTTTGATATTCGTTTGATAATTCAGATTCGTCCATTCTTTCGTTTCATATTTGACTGGAACCTAAACATGGTTTCACTTTGTTTGTTTAACCATGACTATTTTCATATTTATAGGTGATTCAATGGTAATAAAATCTTCCATGATTTATATTTGTTTCCTTTATTAACATATGACAACTTTGGTTCGTAGTCATTTATGGTAAAGATTTGATTCATTTTTCTTTACTTAGTTGAGGATATATTAGTTAATTTGCTTAGTTCAAATTTAAATCATGCAACAGCTTCACTGTTGCCTATTTTTGGTAAAGTTCCAAAAGTCTTCTGATCCTTGTTACTGATCCTTTTACCCGTTCTTAGTTGGACAGATTTACTTAGGTTATTTATGGTAGCTCCGACTTGATTTTCAACACTTGATTGATTCTGCTCACCTCATTAAGGAAAAAGAATTTCCTTTTATTAATTCTCTGAATATTATTCCCCTCCCACTAATTTTGTGATTGATTACTATTTATTGGCTATATAAAGACACCTCTCTTCCCTATTTTCAGGGAATTTTCATACATATTTTTGCCCATACTTCTACAAGAGTTGTATTCTCCATCTGCTTATTATTGACAAAGTGTTGGTTTACTGTAAGTTTCTTACACTACGAGCTCCTCACTTCTTGAATTCATATGATTTCTATCATTTTTGCTCTACACTCTACTTACATAGTACTCACGAGGCTCTCATACTGTGTATCTTAAAGTTGTCAGTTATCTATTTTTCTAAAATTACTCTACTCATCACTGGTTAGTTCTCTTAATGATACATTCAATTTCTATATGTTAGTTTTGTGTAACTTCAAAGTTTGCATTAGTTAAGTAGTTGGAAAGCTCAAATGCCTTGAGCATTCTATGGCAAAAAATCCAAGTATGTTTTCTTAAATTCTTAAGTGTCAAATGGTATAGCTTTACATCATTTACTTCTAATGTTTGCTTCCAAATGCAATGATTTTCTTCTCTATTTGTGATATGCTTTCCATAACTAAATTTTGAAACCTAGAAGCATGAACATAGGTCGAGATATGTCTGCCTAAGTGTTGCTTTAAGTGAATGGAAAACGATTTTAGTGCATCTCATAACCTCTTTGATGTGAGCATTGCCTAGGATCCTTGAGATCCCCACGATCTTGAAGCATCAAGGGTCGGTTATGGGCTGACACGGATCATTTTGGATTCTGTTGGTCTAGTTTTGTGCACTTATTTGTATTTGACAGGTTTATTGCTTAAAGGTGTTTGGTTGGGAAAAGGAAGAGTTGATATGGGATTTATTAAAGGACTGCCCAACTTTGTCCTTTATATTTTCCTTTCCTTATTTTTTGGCCTGTAATAATTTTATATATACACTGCTGATATAATAAAGAGATTGGGGACTGCTACTAGGGGGAAGGGATCTATGTGCTAAGTTTTGTTAACATGCTACTTCTGTTTCCTTTTTCTTCATGTGCTGAACGCACCCTTTGATTAACTAGATACATAGAGATCATGCCTATAGGTTTATTATATTAATTTCCAGCATGTTTAGTTTTAATATCAATATTTAGAAATCATGCCTTTAGGTTATTATATTACTTTCTAGCATGTTCAGTTTAATATCAATGGCTAAGAATCATGCCTATAGTTTATTATATTAATTGTCAGCATGTTCAATTTAATATCCATGTCTAGAAATCATGCATATGGGTAATTTTATTAATTTCCAGCATGTTTAGTTTAATATCAATGTCTAAAATCATGACTATAGGTTTATTCTATTTAATTTCAGCATGTTAGTTAATCCACAACACTAGATATCATGCCTATAGGATTTATTAACCAACCTTGGTCCGCTCAATCACCTAATTAACTTTAATTAATTAAGAGGTTTGCATGAGACCATTACATGTTAATTGCTTAGTCCTTGTATTTCTTTTGTATAACGCTAGTCCCTAGTCTAATGAAGCAACCAAAGGTTTTCTCTATGTCTAGACCCTTATCCAAAATAGCAAGTCCAATGCCTCTTGGACATTAAGTTGGGATAGGTAGGCATTCTAGAAATGCTAGTTTAATCATTTTCTTTAGTACGTTTCTAGATTTAATAATAACCTAATAACCAAACTTAGGTAGGTAGTGGGAGATGATAGTTTGTGCCCGCTGAATAATATGAGCAATCCTCAATTGGATTGCGAAGTATTATTTTAGTTGCAGGGGGCGATCCCGTTAGGATAAAAAAAACCTCCCCTCTCAATTTTTTTCCTCCAACATAGGGTTTGATCTACATGATACACTTATAGCTCGATAGTCATTACACTTTGACTAAGAGGTTTTTAAGGCTTCGCATGAGGTTGAGTGATTACTTCCTTACTTATAGAAATTTTAGTTAATTTTGTGTGTTTGTGTTTGTTTGGGGTAGTCTAGGTTTAATTTCGAACTAGTCACTTTTACTACATCATTTTGTTACTTCTATCCTCTTTCTTATCTAATATTTTATTATTTATTATTTAGTTTTCTATTATATGTTTTTAAATAAATCGGTACCTCTTAACAGTTATCATCTAGATTCATGTTAATTATATTTGTAACAAAATTCTTCTCTATTTAACCATTTAGTTAATATTAGATTAATAAAATCAATTGACTCTTTGCTTCACACAAATCGCCCACATAATATATGAATTCGGCTGGGATCCACATTTGTGGACCTTGAAAGGTGCTTAATACTTTCCTTTTGAGGTAATTTCAACCCTTATCTAAATTTCTTGTAAAGTTTGCTAAATGAAATAAATAATTATAATCAGTGGTAGTTTCACATTGAATTTCGTTTTTCGTGAGAAAAATGGGGCGCACCATTGGGTAGTTTTTTTGTTTTCTTTTGTGTGTTTTTGTTTTTGTTGTTTAATTAGGTAGAAGAAAATCAGGAGAACATAGGGCAGTTTATAATAATCTACTAGCAAATGTAAATATTGGTTTTTGAATAAAAAGGTTGTGAAAATAGAGACCCCTACCAAAGTTTTGTTGTGTGCTTCGTTTCTTTGATGTATTGACCTTCATGGATCTTTGCATGACATCATGATAATTGATGTGATAATTAGTGCTTAAGCTAGGGCATGAACTCTAGAGCTAGTAACTAATAGTGTATTCTTGTGCCATGTGTGTGTGAGCTACATTGCCTAGTTCATAGTTTGTGTGTACAATATGTAACTTGCATGGTCAGTCTAGATTATGTTGTAGGATAGTTGGTTAAAAAATGATCATAGGTCATTTTTGAATATAAGTCCACTTAGCCTAAATGATCGACCAAATGATGAAATAATCCCTAGATCCCTGTTGTGAGTTGAACATAGTCTTTTGTTTGATTAGCCGATTAACCTTTCCATTTTTTTTTGAATCTCTGTATTTTCCGTAGTCCCTCCTTGGACACTAAGCCTTAACTCTGGTAAATCACGTAAGTTGAGAATGGCTATTGTAGGGCAGATAAAAAATAGAGTTGGGTATGGAAAGAAAAGTCTTGTCATCAAAAGAAAAATTAGGTATGGTATGTAATGAAAAATAAAGAAAAGAAAAGAAAAAAAAAGAGTTGAAAATTCCAAAAGAAATAAAAGAGAAAGAAAGAAACTGACACGACCAGATTTCTCAGGTCAGGATGGCACCTACTCCGACCCACCAGTAGGTAAGCCAAGCCATAGCCTGGAACGACAAGTAATGGGCTAATGGGTGGACAATAAAGGGAAACAAGAATGAAACCATACATAATAATGATATAGGCAGAAGCAGAAAGATACACATACATAATAATGTACCAGACAGGAAAGAGGAAAAAATATAAGAAATGAATCCTTCCCTAGACCTGGTAAGACCAGTACAAGAGCCATTATGACCAAAAAGAAGTGTACTAGAAAGTATCCCAAATATACATATATACACAGTAGTCTCGGAGATACAAAAGACTATAACTGAAGTAGAAGGAGGAGGATCGACTTTTGGCTCTAAAAAGCTCACCCCATCTCCAGATCAGTAGTAGGGCCTGAGGATACCTTCAGCGATGGTAGATCATACTCGGATTTGTATTAGCGAAAGGATGCAGAAGTGTAGTATAAGTACCAAACCAACTGATACGCAGTAGGAATCATCGGCCGACTGAGCTCAAATATAGTATAAGCATAAATAAAGTGCGAGAGTGCAAGCTAAGTCATCAGTAACAGGGGTAGAAATGTAAATATCTACTATTCTTGGTAAATGTAGTAAAGGAAATATGTCACACCCCGAGTTCCAACGGGGCGGATTGGCACCCGTAGTTGATAAGGCCCGAGAGAACCAAGCTTTGCCTACATTTATTCATATGCATGCCATAAGAAACACTACTGTCACGTAAGAACATAAAGGACCAATATCGGAAATCATGGATCATGATGATATATATATATAAGTGAAACTCGGCCTTCAGGGCCATTAAGTCAACCAGACATGCATATCTTTCTTCCACATTCATTTACACACCCACATACGTCTACAAAAGCCTCTAAGAAAAGTACATACACAGCCAACTTAAGTTCGGGACAAGCCCCGCTTTACATAATATGTACAATACCAAAATCAATGTACAACGTGGATACGGAAAGCCCCGGACCAACTGGAGCTCACCAAAGATCAGTAGGTGTCTTGCGGCTTACTGGGGAGGTCTACTAGAACCTGTTCCTGGAGCAAGTAAGGTAAATTCCCCAAGAGGGGTCAGTACGAAGAATGTACTGAGTATGTAAGGCTGTATGAAACTGAATCATTATATAAGAACTTTCATGGAAAAATAATCACAAGGGACATGCCCATTATGGATAAGCCATCAACCTATATATTTGGAACTACGTGCATTATTTTTGATACTTACCTCATTTTTGTACCTCTTCTTACTTGCTTGCCAGTCATTAATTATATATTGCCCGGGCCCAACTGATCAGTGGGAAAAATATTATCGTCATGCAGGTGTTCATGTCACCCCATGGATACACCCATAATGTTGGGATAGTCATCATGAAGGTGTGTTCTTTCACCCCATGGATATCGTCATGAAGTTGTTTATGTCACCCCATGGATACACTCATAATATCGGAATCATCATCATGAAGGTGTTTATTTCACCCCATGGATACATTTATAATTATACCTTACTTTATTAGTTAACCCTTATGAGAGATTAATAGATATTGAGGATCATGACATTGTTGGAAGCACACAAAAATACATTACTTTCCTCCTTCACTTCATGAGATTGATACTTTCGATAATTGTAACATTATTGAAAGCTTTGGAACACAACATTATTGGAACTCGGAATCATGTCTCTAAATATGTTATACATGAATGGCAATAGATCAAGAATAAGATATATATGATCAATAATAGATGATAACATGAAATGAGATGCCTTAGGACATTTTGGGAATGAGTAGGTATCATAACAAGGTGTACACTATATGCTACAGAAGGATACGGAAAGAGGAACCTTACATACCTCGTATTCTCAATACGACTATACAATATTAGATGTGCATACAATGTCCCGCTCCTTCCTTATATTTCACTCTACAACAAAAATACATAACAGAATTTACATTAACCACCAACTACCTTTCAAATGCACATAACCTCAATGAGTTACATGTTTGCCTTTAAAATGTCATTTCCCCCTTGATAGTACCATTGATAAAAGCATCATACCAATAATCCCACAATATTCCCAACATTGACCAACATAGCATAAACCATTAGCATGTCACATCAAGTTTATACTTTCCACTCTTCATCACCACAACATCACAAGTATTCCATCAAATTACTTCAATACGCCTCACAACATCAAATCGGCCAAAATCCCATAATTTATACTTATATGAAAATAACAAGTTTAATAACATAATCACACCATACATGTTGTTATTTCATCCATACCATGCTCTTTCATCAAACTCACAAGTCATATTTCAAGTTACGATTCCATGAATTTCACATCATTCACAAAAGACACAAAGTGCCACATCCAACACTCCCAAGCATACCCAACATGATTTACATACTCTCTCATGCATATAAGATATTATTCCATAAGAATAATTACTTACCGAAGCTTGGAAATTGATGATTTTGCTCCAAGAAGTTGGCTTAGGGTTCTTGAGAGTTGAGAGCAATTCAGAGAAATTTCTAGAAAAGTGTAGTGTAAGCCTTTGAATAAAAATCAGATTTTTCAAGTATTTATAGTCCCTCAAGTCTCCTTGGCATTAAATGCCATGTATAAGTGGTCAAAGGTGAAGAATGGGTCATTTTTGGCCTAATTAGGCCATGTCTTTTGCCTCATTTTGGGCTTGTATTGAGCCCAATTCAATTAATCCAATAATTTCCCATGTTTAAATCATTTAATATATGTTACCACGATATTCCCACTCACGTGATTCATATTCGTAGCCTCAATCCCAGAAACAAGCGATTCTAGCCACGTATGGCCTATTTTGACCCTAAGGGTAAAATCGTCATTTTGACTCCAAATTCGTTATCGAGTAATTTTATCTTACCAATGTAATACTTTACTAATTTCATGTATATACTCGTGGTTTTAGAATAATCATGGCAAAAATTGGCTCGATACGTCCCCGGGTACCCTTGGGACTTAAGAAAATTTCAAACTTTGAAAAAGTGGCAAAACCAGCGTGGGACGCCCTTGGGCACTCCAGATTGCTTCCTATGGGCACAAAATTTTGGCCCAAAGCGGTGTGGCACACGCTCTGGCGCGCCCCAGCCTTAGATTTTTCAAAAATTTCATTTTTTGACTTTTCTTCGCGGGTTTGCTTAGGCACTTCAAGTCCTATCATTTAAATTACTTCTTAACCTTAATATCCTTTATTTAGAGGTCCTCTTAGCCTCATTTCTAACCCCACAAATGCTCCACAAAAATCACAAAACACCTCCTACGAAGGTTTAATCACATAGACGAGGGCCAAATTCAATTATCTCATCAATAGCATTACAAAATACATACGTATGGCTCTCGACACCTAAGTAAGCATTTCTCAATGTCGTCAAGTAGGGTTAGGAAGGTACGGGGTGTTACAAAATAAGTAACTCAAAAGTAAAAGAAAAGAACTAACTACAACCTAACTGGGCCCCCATAGGCCAAAACTATTGTAGTACCTAGGAGGAATCAGTCACTTTACCATATGTACCATACTAGTCCCCGAGCTTAGATTACAAGCCAATAAAAGTCCTATAGTGATCCTCAGTCAACTATCTGATAACAAAGGCATAGAAAATAAGGGCAAGCATATGGTATCAAATGCACACTGCCTGACTTCTTTGTGAGAGTGAGTGATTCATTTCAGTCTCGATCTTGATATTTGAGCATATTCGGAGTGTTAGGGACTTTTTAGATGTGAGGGCATAGGGGTTGTATTGTAGGTTACTGCTTGTTCGGGTAGTGTCATCGATTTGAGTGCTAGGTTATCTACTAATAAAATAATGCCATTTCTTGATCCTTTTGTGTTACGGTGAGTGGTTTAAAATAATGCCATTTCTTGATCCTTTTGTGTTACGATGAGTGGTTTAAAACACACAATATTTTCTTTGATGATCTTGGAGGGTTTTGAACATGTTTTTGGTTAATGCGTGCTTAAAATGGTTTTGTTTAAATTTGACTGTCGTAGTACTCTTGGTTTTTCTCTTGGTTAAGTGTCGTGGCAGTATAGCTGTATTTTGTTTGTATGAGGACATGCAAATGATCTAAGTTGAGGGTGTTAATATGCTGTGAACTTATTGAACTTTCAATGCTTAAAATAATGGATATTTGCAAGTACGAGTGTATTTCTATGTGGATATAATGTGTTTTGGGGTATTTGCAGGTCAAACAGTTTGGAAACGAAAGTGTTGAATTTTTTGACTTAAAGGCATCAGATGACCCATTCTATGACTGTGGGATCTAACCACGATCGTACCATAAAATTGTAGATGGATTCAGAAAAGTGGCTCTCAAGCATTAATCAGATGGAAGCTTCCCACAAACGTACATTGATGTTACAATCGTACAATCTGATCATAGGAAGAAGACCTAGAATCGTTGATGCTGAATCTAAGAGTGAGGAAGTTAAGACGAAGACTTCCCACGACCATACTTTGAAGTCACGATCGTACCAAGATGTCGTGGGAATGGAGTTTAGATTGAGTCTTTGCAGAAGTTGGATCAGATGAGCATATTACACGATTGTACCTAGAAGGTACGAGGTCATTCTAAGGGTCGTGCCTTCCGTGTTCTGAAGATGAAAAGTCTAGTGCTAACCTACGACACCAAGGACGATCGTGTGATCTAACCTTGATCGTACCTTCCTTTCGTCCAAAGCGACCAACTCAGCAAAACCTATTATGTTTTGAATAGGTTTTATTTTTTCTATAGATACTCCTATTTAGTCTTATTCTTAAACCAAACAAATCAACGACTGTTACTACTAAATTCTTATTCCCAAATCCCTCTCTTTTATTAGAGATTGTCATTAATTGATTAGACAAACATCTTGATTGATAGTTTGACCTATTCCCTATGGGATCAACTGAACCTAGTTGGGTTCTATATTTAATCAACGACAACTTTATGCTTTGCTTAGAGGTGTAATTTGGGCAACATCAAAATCATTCTCTATGAATGTAATAAAGCAACTAGAGTTACAATTTGACTGTATTGTTTTCCTATAAACACATAACCCTAAGACTATTCAAAGTGTGGTATAACGATACATTTCTTTCCTCTTGGACTTAATTTTCCATAACATGAAAAAGGACTTTGAATAAAAGCAGCACACCCCCAAGGCTTAAAAATTCTTAGATCATACTTTTGGTTAGTCTGTATATCATACATCATAGCTATAAATGACTTAGAAGGAACATGATAAAGCACAAATGCAGTAGTGAGCAAAGCATCACCCCAATAGGTAAGAGGTAATTTTGCCTCCTCCATCATTGACCTAATCATTTCTAACAAGATTCTAATTTGTCATTCCACATCACCATTTTGTTGTGAAGTGTAGGGATTACTTAATTGTATTTGAATTTCTTTTTCATCACACAATCATTTAAACTCATCATATAAATACTCTATTCCCCAGCCAGTTTTTAAAGCTTTGATCTTTCTATCCAATTCATTTTTAACTAAGTTCATAAACTTACTGAAGCAACTTAAAGCTTCAAATTTATGACCAATCAAATATATATAACAAAATTAAGTAAAATCATCAATAAAAATGATGAAACAAATATCACCATGTCTTTTTCTTACATTCGTTGAGATTTCAGAATGAATTGCAATGGAGTATCAACTCTTATGCCTTTTCCAAATGGTTTTCTTGTAGATTTTCCCTCTAGATTAGATTTGCAAGTATATCATTCTATTTTATCTATTATCTCAAGAAGACCTTTATCTAAGTGATTCATTCGTTTCTGACCAATATTGTCATGCCTAGCATATATCATTCATTTATAAGTTGATGTAAATAAGGAAATATAAATTTTATTATTATTGGGATTCTAAACAACATTATATACAAAAACCAATCAGAAAAATAACCTATATCGTATTTTGTCTTTGCCAAATATATATCCATACAATGTTCATGTGTAAACAGTTCGAACTTCCTTCAAGACCACAAGTCTCCTTTCAAGTTCAAGTTTCATAGATGACAAATCTTGTGACAAGGAAGCAAAAGTACACTACTCAATACTTTTAGACATAACCATCATGATCTACACAATCTCTCATGCATATAATATATTAAATCATGAGAGTAAACCCTTAACAAGTCTTGCAAAAGGATGATCTTTTCCAACCAAATGTAGTTGCCTTAGGGTTTGAGAGTAGAGAGAAAATACCTTTTTGTGGAAAAGTCTAGAATGGCATGTGTGCCTTTGTGAATAAAATCTGATTTTTGGTTGCCTTTTCTAGCCCCTTAATGGTCATACTTAGCCACTTTTGACCAATAAATATCATGTTTACTTGGTCAAAAGATGAATGGGTCAATTCCTTCATGTTGGGCCAAGTCTTTTACCTTATTTTGGGCCTTAAATTGAGCCTATTTACACAAGATTAATTTAGCCCAATAACTTCCCCATTTGCACAAGTGTAGTGGAGTCCAATAACTTCCATGACTAATATACCAACTATCACAACTTAATTCATTCCATGAACATTAGGGTAGTCACAGGAATTCAGAAATGTAGGGGGTGTTACATCCTCCCCCCCTTAGGAACATTCGTCCTCGAATGTGAGGAACATTATCCCATTTACACAAATTTTGGTCTCAGTTTATCCTTCATGTTATCATATATACACATAATGCTCATAGATACTTACTTGGTATTTCTCTAATTCCACACTTTGAACTTTCTCTTTTATTTGAAACAAATGAGGATATTTAGACTTCATTATTTATTCAGCTTCTCATGTGATTTCTTATACTTGCTGATTCCTCCAACGCACTTTTCTGAAAGCTACTCTTTATTCCTTAGTCTTTTCACTTGTCTACCCAGAATAGCAAGAGGTATCTCTTCATAGGTGAGATCCTCCGTAACTTGTACCTCTTCCACGGGAGCAATACGAAATGGATCTCCTATGCACTTTCTAAGCATCGAAACATGAAATACTGGATGGACTGTGGAGAGTTTTTGGGGTAATGCTAATTCATACGCAACTTGACCAAATCTTCAGACAATTTCATATGGCACGTTATATAGGGTCAACTTTTCTTTCTTTCCTAATTTCATTATCCCTTTCATTGGTGACACTTCCAAGAATACTCAATCACCTATGGAAAATTCTAACTCTCTACTTCTAACATTGATATATGATTTGTGTTGAATTTGGGTTATTTGCAGCCACTGTTGTATTACTTTAGCTTTCTTTATATCTTGATGAACAAAATCTGACTCGAGTAAAATAGTTTCACTCGCTTCAAACCATCCAATTGGTGATTTACCCTTTCTTCCATATAAGGCTGCGTAAGGTGTCTATTTTGATACTTTCATGCTAGCTATTATTGTAGGCAAATTCAATAAGCGATAGATGATTATCACCTTTTAAAGTCTAATGTGCAAGCTCGTCACATATCTTTAAGTGTTTGGATGGTACGTTTTGCTTGTCCATCTGTTTGAAGATGAAAAGTCGTACTTAAATTCACTTGGGTTCCCAAACCTTTCTGAAAAGACTTCCAAAAGTATTCAGTAAATTGAGCTCCCATGTCTGCTATAATAGAAATTGGAATCCCATGTAATCGTACTATCTCTTTAACAGACAACTTTGCATAATCTTCAGCTGTCTAAGTGGTCCTGACTGGTAGGAAAAGCGCTGACTTGGTAAGTTTGTTACCCACATGGAATCAAATTTCCGGAGTATACGAGGAAAACTTGTGATGAAATACATATTAATCATATTCCACTTCTATACTGGAAGATTTATACCTTGCATATAACCTCCAGGTGTCTGATGCTCTACTTTTACTTGTTGGTAATTCGGACAATGAGCTACAAATTCTGCCATGTTCTTCTTCTTTATGTTGCCTAACTAATACATCTCTTCCAAACCATGGTACATTTTGGTTGCTCCCGAATGAATAGAATACCGTGAAGGACGTGCTTCTGTTATATTCATTTCCTTAGCTCATCTATATCCGGTACACAAAATCTACCTTGGCATTGAAGTACTCCCCCTGCATAAGTTCAAATACCTTTGTCGAACTTTGCTGTACATTCTTTTTCAACTGAAATAATATAGGATTTGCATATTACTTTTCCTTCACCTTAGCTACAAATGAAGACTCTGTCACATTTTACACTATAATTCTTTCATCTGGAGTTTCAAGAAGACGAACCCCCAAGTTTTCAAATTGATGTAGATCCTTGACTATATGTTGCTTTTCCATCAACTGTCCACTAGTGCATCCTATTGCCTTGCGTCTTAATGCATCAGCTACCACATTTGCTTTTCCTGGATGATATAGAATATCAATATCATAGTCTTTCAATAGTTCAAGCCACCTCCGCTGCCTCATATTTAACTTCTTCTACTTAAAGATATATTGCAAACTTTTGTGATCACTGTAGATGTCAACATGAACTCCATACAAATAATGGCGCCATATCTTTAAAGCAAACACCACAGCTGCTAACTCAAGATCATGTGTGGGATAGTTTCTCTCATCTATCCGCAACTGTCGTGAGGCATATGCTATTACATTACTGTGCTGCATCAACACACATCCAAGGCCAACTCCTGAAGCACCATAATATACTGCATACCCCTCTGTGCCTTTGGGAAGTACTAATATAGGTGTAAAAGTCAATTTATCGTTTAGCTCTTGGAAACTCTTCTCACATGCATCATTCCACTGTGACTTGATTGCTTTGTGTGTTAACTTTGTTAAGGGTGCGGAGATAGAAGAAAATCCTTCAACAAATCTCCTATAATAACCAACCAATCCAAGAAAACTATAAATCTCTGTAAACATCGTAGGCCTTAGCCAATTTTTCATCACTTTTATCTTTTGTATATCAACCCTGAGTCCTTCATCCTATACAATGTGACCCAAGAACGCTACAGATTTTAACCAAACTCACATTTAGAGAACTTTACATATATCTTACGGTCATGAAGAATCCGTAACACCTGTCGTAAGTGATTGGCATGGTCCTCTTGTGATCTTGAGTAAATTAAATTATCATCGATAAACACTGTCACGTACACGTCTAGAAATGGCTTGAACACCCTATTCCTCAAATCCATAACAACAGCTAGTGCATTTGTTAGTCCAAATGACATAACTAAAACTCATAATGACCGTACCATGTTCAGAAAGCGGTCTTGGGTATATCGTTTTCTCTAACCCTTACCTGATAAGAACCTGATCTCAAGTTGATCTTTGAAAAATATTTTGGCACCCTGTAATTGGTCAAATAAATCCACAATTCTGGGGAGGGGATATTTATTCTTCACCGTTACTTCATCCAGTTGCTGACAATCAATACACATTCTCAATGTGCCATCTTTCTTTCGTACAACTAACACTGGTGCACCCCACGGAGATATACTAGACCTTATGAATCCCTTGTCCAGCACTCCTTCAATTAACGCTATTCTGATGGAGCCATTCTATACGGAGGAATAGAGATAGGCTGAGTGTCTGTCATCACATCAATACCAAACTCTACTTCCCATTCTGGAGGAACGGGAGGTAAACCCGGAAGATCTGCAGGAAAGGCCTCAAGAATTTCATTTACCACAGAACCGATTGAAGAGTTGGTGGCTCTACATCAGTATCTTTCACTCTTACTAAGTGACATATGTACCCCTTTGGGTATCATTTTCTTTGCCTTAAGATATAAAATAAATTTACCTCTCAGTGCTCCAACATTACCCCTCCATTCAAGAACTTTCTTTGTGGCAAATGAAAATGTAACGTCTTATCTTGGCAATCTACTGTGGCCTAATCAGAATCCAACCAGTGTATCATAGCCACAAACAGGTACTATATAATTACGATATACTCTTTTAACTATAATAGATTCACCAGCTGGTGTATAGACTTCAAATGGCGTAACTAGTAATTCTGGTGTTCTTCAAAAAAAATTCTTGCAATCAATGAAGTAACATATGATAATGTAGGATACGGATCAATCAATGCATATACCTTATGTAAACATATGCATACTGTACCTGTGTCTACATCAGGAGAAGCCTTCGAATTCTGTTGATCTGCTAAGGCAGGGGTATGGTTCTGAAATCTACTAGAATTGGCTGCTCCGCTAACACCTCTGTTATGGCCAGCAGGTTGTACACCTGACAATGATAATGCGAAGGTTGACCACGTAGGTCGTGTCATACTACCTGTGGCCCTCTGTGGGCACTCTCTCATCATGTGCCCTGACTTACTACACCAAAAGTAAACATTCGTGTCAAACCAATATTCACCTGCATGAAACTTCCAGCAGCGCTGGCACCACTGATGAAAAGACCTCGATTGGCCCATACTTCCTTGTTCTCGATACCCCACTGTCTGTGAATCCTGAATCTCACTTCTTTGCCAAAATTGGTTGCCTCTAAACCCTCGGAATTGAGGTAGAGCATTTACTGTAGAATGAGGAAATGATGGTCTAGACGGTCTGTTAAACACCCGAGACCTAAATTCTCCTTGGGATGCCATGAACTGTCCCATAGGTATATCCCTCTTTGATACAATATGCTAATGGCGGAAGTCATGGAAAACATGTGATATATACATATATGGAACTTGGTCGTTAGGGCCACCATGTCAAAACCATACATTCCTTACATTCCTTTATTTATCCCACAATATCTACAAAGCCTCTACAGATATATAGACATAACCATCCTACAGTCGGGACACGTCCCCGCTTTCTATAATGCCAAAACAAATGTACATAATGACTCGAAAAGTCCCGAACCAACTGGAGTTCTCCAATGATCCGCAAATGATCCGCAACCTATTGTGGAGGTCTACTAGCACCTGCGCCTGCAGCAAGTAAGGTAAGTCCCCCCAAGTGATGTCAGTACGAAGAATGTACTGAGTATGTAAGGCCATAAGAAATTGTATGATACATAAATACTTCAATGGAATCAAGTACAAGTGAATAATCAATATGGATAAGTCACCATTCTGCATGCAAGGAACTATGTACATTACGTTGATTACTTTCTTTGATTTTACGCTCATTCTTTCGTTCATCACTCATTCATTCATTCATTACACATCCTTTCATTCATATAATGCCTGGTCCCCAATATGATCAGTGGGTAATAATCAACAATTATTCGGTATCAACCCATACTAGGCTTTTCTTTTGCCCCTGGGATACAACCCGTGATAGCGGGATCGACCCATGCTAGGTGTTCTTTTCACCCCTGGGATACCACCTGACATATTGGTATCGACCCATGCTAGGTATTTTAACCCCTGGGATACCACCCAAGAATAGAGACTTTATTACATCACTTCTTTAATCTTTGAAATAGTTCATTCGATGATCATGTCATTATTGGAACTTTAGAAAGTACCATTATTGGAACTTTGGATCCATTTCCACAGTTATGTGACACATGAATAACAATTGGTCAATGAATAAGGTATATGTGAATAACAATAGATGACAACCTGAAATGAAATACCTTAGAACATTTCGGAATGGAACAAGTACAATGACAATGTGAACACTATGTGCTGCCGAAGGATACGAAAAAAGTAACCTTACATACCTTATATTTCCCAATATTACTATACAGTCCTATATGTGAATACAATAATCCATCTCCTTCCTTACGTGTTACTCTACAACACAAGTACATCACAAATCTCCCGTTAATAATTAACTACAGTACAAGTGCATAAGATGACAATGAATTACGTGACTACCATATAATGCCATTTCTCCCTCTTACAATACCATTTATTGCATCACCATACCAACAATACCATAACATTCCACACATTGACCAAGACATCATAAACCAATAACATTTCACACCAAGTTTATCCTTTACACTTCCTCATTAACACTACGTCACAATTACTCCATCAGGTCATCTCAATACCTTTCACAATAACACATGAAAAACAATTCATAATTGATTCCATTCAAAATATCGCTGGGATAATCCTTTAAATTCATTCAAAAGGTACCATAAGTTGATAATTGCATCCATGAAGGGTATAGGGGTTTCGGGGGATCAATGAGAGACAAAAACAAGCAAAATGGGGTCCTGGACTGACCTGCGAAGCCACCTGTGCACACAGGTGGTTGAGGTACAGCCACAGGTGCCTCTTGGCAGTGTCCAGGGGCACCTGCAAAGTCACCTGCGCTCGTAGGTGCCTTCGTCTGCGAGGGCGGGTGCCCATTTCGGATAAAATGGGTCTCTTTTGGGTTCCTTTTTGTAATGAATGGTCCATGATCATAATTAAACTTCTCTTTTCATATTTTATGTTATCATGGATGCCAAAGAACATCAATGGTTTCACAACGCACATAAACATCATAAAACTACATTTTTCCTTCAATACGCCACCGTTTCCATATACAATTTCACAACAACAATTCCAAATGTCAAACACAAAGAGAAGGCAAGTTAAGGACATAAACACATCTTACATATTGATATTTAATCCATCAAATTCACTTCCTTCAATACCACAAGTATCCTTTCAAGTTTCATAGATGACAAATCTTGTAACAAGGAAGCAAAAGTACACTACTCAACACTTTTAGACATAACCATCATGATCTACACAATCTCTCATGCATACAATATATTAAATCATGAGAGTAAGCCCTTACCAAGGCTTTCAAAAGGATTATCTTTTCCAACCAAGTGTAGTTGCCTTAGGGTTTGGGAGTAGAGAGAAAATACTTTTTTGTGGAAAAGTCTAGAATGGCATGTGTGCCTTTGTGAATAAATTTTCATTTTTGGTTGCCTTTTATAGCCCCTTAATGGTCATCCTTAGCCAATTTTGACCAATAAATATCATGTTTACTTGGCCAAAATATGAATGGGTTATTTCCTTCATGTTGGGCCATGTCTTTTACCTCATTTTGGGCCTTAAATTGAGCCTATTTACACAAGATTAATTTAGCCCAATAACTTCCCCATTTGCACAAGTGTAGTGGAGTCCAATAACTTCCATGACTAATATACCAACTATCACAACTTAATTCATTCCATGAACATTAGGGTAGTCGCAGGAATTCAGAAATGTACGGGGTGTTACGGTCCTATCCTGGAAATTTATGCTCGGATGGTGTATGCAATGTTACATTGAGACGTTTCATCACTATCATCTCATTGCATTGCATTTCTTTTGTGTGAATGCTATCATATAATTTAATCTTCCTTTTTTGTATAAATATAATGTGTAGTTACTTTTATATTGTTATTGTAGTTATATTATTTATACTGTTCAGGAGCTGTACAACTTGAGCCATCATTGGGAACTTTTCATGTATGCAGGTGGAAGTGTTGCTCATAATTTCCTATATATGTTTTGTTTTCTGCTTTACTTGGTCTGCCTATGATTTCTACTGAGTACGAGTTGACCGTACTCACTCCAACTATCTATAACCTTTTGGTACAGATCCCAGTTTGAGTGTGACCTGTAGAGCCTAAAGTCGAGACAAGTCCCTACTTTATACAACATTTGCATAATATCAAAATCAATGTACAGTTGTGACTCGGAAATCCCCGAACCAACTGGAGCTCACCAATGATCGGCAAATGATCTGCAACCTACTGTGGAGGTCTACTAGCACCTGCGCCTGCAGCAAGTAAGGTAAGTCCCCCAAGGGACGTCAGTACGAAGAATGTACTGAGTATATAAAGCCATAAGAAACTGTATAATACATAAATACTTTAATGGAATCAAATACAAGTGAATAATCAATATGGATAAGTCACCATTTTGTATGTGTGGAACCATGTACATTACGTTGATTACTTTCTTTACTTTTATGCTCATTCATTCGTTCATCACTCATTCATTCATTCATTACTCATCCTTTCATTCAAATAATGCTCGGGCCCTAAGTTGATCAGTGGGTAATAATCAACAATAATTCGAGATCGACCCATGTTAGGCTTTTCTTTTGCCCAGGGATACCACTCGTGGTGGCGGGATCGACCCATGCTAGGTGTTCTTTTCACCCCTGGGATACCACCCGGGATATTGGGATCGACCCATGCTAGGTATTTTAACCCCTGGGATACCACCCAAGAATAGAGACTTTATTACATCACTTCTTTAATCTTTGAAATAGTTCATTCGATGGTCATGTCATTATTGGAACTTTGGAACGTAACATTATTGGAACTTTGGAGACATGTCCGCAGTTATGTGACACATGAATAACAATTGGTCAATGAATAAGGTATATGTGAATAACAATAGATGACAACCTGAAATGAAATACCTTAGAACATTTCGGAATGGAACAAATACAATGACAATATGAACACTATATGCTGCAGAAGGATACGGAAAGGGTAACCTTACATACCTTATCTTTCCCAATATGAATACACAGTCCTATATGTGAATACAATAATCCATCTCCTTCCTTAAGTTTCACTCTACAACACAAGTACATAACGGAGCATACGTTAACAACTCATTACCTTACTAGTGCACAAGAGGACAATGAGCTACATGACTGCCATATAATGTCAACAATAACTGAAATCAAATCATGTTGTTGGTACGTACGAGAAAACACTTTGATGAAATCCATATTCACCACTTCCCACTTCTAGGTAGGAATACTGATATTCTGAGTCATACCACCTGGTCTCTGGTGGTCAACCTTAACCTACTTCCAATTTGGACACTTAGCCATAAATTCTGTGATATCCTTCTTCATGGCATTCCACCAATAGACTCCGCGTAGGTCATGGTACATCTTAGTGGCTCCTGGGTGAATAGAATATCAAGAACTATGAACTTCTGTCAGCATCTGTTGTCTCAAGTCATCCACATCTGAAACACATAGTCTGCCCTGACAACGAAAAACATCATCTCCCTCTTGGAAGGAAATCTCAACCTTCTAACCTTGGACTGCATCCTTCAACTTAGTAAAAATAAGATCCATATCTTGCTTTGCCTTCACCTCTCCTACTAAAGAAGATTCTTAATCATGACACTACCCTCGCCTGAATCAACTACCCAAACTCCTAATCTAGCAAGACAGTGAACATTGTGAACTAATTCTTTCTTCTCATTCTCTACATGAGAAACACTACCCATATAAAGTCTGCTAAGAGCATCAACCATCACATTGGCTTTACCCGATTGGTACAAGACACTCATATCATAGTCTTTCAGTAACTCTAGTCATCTCCTCTAACAAAGATTTAGATCTTTCTGTCTAAAGACATATTGAAGGCTCTTGTGATTCGTGAACTCATCCACATGAACTCCCTAATGATAATGCCTCCAAATATTTATGGAAAAAATAAATGCTACTAACTTAAGATCATGAGTAGGGTAATTCTTCTCATGAGGTTTGAGTTGTCTAGAGGCATACGTTATAACCTTACCATGCTGCATAAACATGGAACTAAGGCCAACTTTTGAAGCATCATAACAAACTAAAAACCCATATGTACCATCCAGTAGAATCAAAACTAGAGTAGAGGTGATCCAAGTCTTTGACTCTTGAAAACTCTTCACGCAAGAGTCAGACAATTGAAATTTGACTCTCTTTTGAGTCATCCTTGACATAGGAGAGGCAATAGATGAAAATCCTTCAACAAACCATCTGTAGTAATCGGTTAAACATAAGAAACTCTTAATGTTTGATGGAGATATGGGTCTAAACTAGTTCCTAACTGCTTCGGTCATTTGAGGATCAACCTGAATGCCCTCATCGAAAATGATGTGACCATGGAATGCCATGACTTTCAACCAAAATTCACACTTACAGAATTTTTTGAATAGATGGCGACCTTTGAGAGTATGTAAGTCAATCCTCAAATAGTCTACATGTTCATACTCACTTCGAGAATAAATAAGGATGACATCTATAAATACATGGACGAACATGCCCAAGTATTGCTTGAACACTCTGTTCATCATGTCCATAAAAGTTGCAGGAGCATTTGTTAGTCCAAAAGAAATAACAATAAATTCATAGTGACCATACCGAGTTCTAAAGGTTGTCTTTAAAATGTTACGTTCTCTGACTCTGAGCTGATGATAGCCAGATCTGAGGTCAATCATTGAAAAACAACTGGCACCATGAAGCTGGCCGAACAAGTCATCAATCTTGGAAATGGGATACTTATTCTAGATTGTGACCTTTTTCAATTGACGGTAATCGATACACATTCTGAAAGAACCGTCAATTTTATACACCAAAAGAATTAGAGCGTCCCATGAAGGGAAGTTAGGTCTGATAAAACCTTTAACTAAAAAGTCCTTTAACTTTTCCTTAAATTCCTTAAGTTTGACTAGAGCCATTTTGTAAGGAGGAATTAAGATAGGATGGGTATCTAGAAGAAGGTCTATGCCAAAGTGTGTCTCCTTCTAAGGAGGGAGTTTGGGCAGATCTTCAGGAAATGCTTTAGAAAATTCATTAACCATTAGAACTGACTGAAAAGTTGGGGTCTCGGATTTTGAATCCTTAACCCGAACAAGATGATAGATACAACCCTCACTACAAGAAATGTGATTTTTTTGTGACGACTTTTTGTGGCGGCATATTTTGTTGCAGCTAAATATATGGTTTCTGTGGAGACACACAAAGGTTGCCACATAAGGGAAAGTTTAGCGGCGACCCGCAGAGTATATATAGTGGCGACTTTTCTTAGGTCACTACAATATGTTCTTACTTTTTCCTAATAAATAATGTAAGAAAATATATTTGTGCCAACTTAGAAATAGTTGTTACTAATGAAACATTTGTGGCGACACTTTTGCCACTAAAGGTTGATCTTTTGCAACAATAATTTTGGTCGCCACTAATTATTTCGCTTTGATATTTTTAGTCTAATTTAGTATGTATATGAAAATTCTTATTAATAGTTTTAAAGATGTTTTATTATGTAATTTGTTTATTGATAGTTATAAAGATGTTCTTTGTGATTAATAAATATTTAAATGAATTACATAAATCTAAGCAAGTATTCATAAATAATTGGAATAATTATTGTACTTTATTAAATTTAGGAGCTTAGTTGATTAATTAATTATCTCAAATTCTATTTCAAACCGGTATTAATTTGGCCACTTTTTTAATATTTGGTTTAGATTTATAGTGCAAAAGAGCCATGTTTCTTTTTTAAAAAAATAGAAATGGCCAGATTTAAAAGTTAAATTCTCAACTCCCACTACCACCTTTCGAATACCCGACCAGACCCACTAAGCCTTTTAACCCCCAAACCCTTTCTACTTCTTCATTTTCACACCAGACAAGCAACCCTAGCTTCCCTCAACAAATGATGCAGTCCCTAATTTAGGAAAAATTCGAAGAAGGCTCGCCTATCACGATGAATGACATGTCAATATGAATCTTTGAAGATTCAAAGAACGACCTTAAATTGATATTTCTTCACTCTCGTTTTTCCCTTTTACACTCTTTATTTTGACTTTTTCGTATAAACTTTTGCTGGCAAGAATTTTGCCCAATGGTAAGAGCCGATTAATTTTATTTCAAGTATACAATTCATGATTTGCTGTAGGAAAGCTCGTCATGCTCGGTGTCTCAGTTTGCTGCCACGAGAAAGGCAATTTTATTCTCCTTTTACATTTCTATTTACTACTATGTGTTGTTTGTTTAAATTTCAGTATTAGAATAGTTTAAGTTTAAAGTTTGCATTGTTTCACTTCTCTTTTGGTGTAATTTCCTTCTTATCATAGAATTTTTAGTTCTTTGTATTATTTGTGTCTTGTAAATTTGTTTTGTTTAGTTTAGTCTTTGTTTGAGTTATATAAATAATTTTCCCCCTGTTTTAGTATTCTTATATTGAGTTCTGTTCATTTTCTAGTTCAAGTAGATTAACTTAATTTTAATCTTGTTTGAGTTATATAATCATTTTTCCTTTTTATGAGAGCATGAGGTTTGCTAATTAATATGTTCTCTCTTTGTTTTTCTTTTCATAGTCTATTGTGAATTTCAATGTTAGCGGTAATTGTAGTTCAAACAAAATTGTCTCTAAGAAGTTAAACCTTTATTTCTTCCTTCTTTAGTCGGGGATAGAGCCTAGTATGATCAAACTATCACTTCCCCATTCTGGATTAAGATTAATGAGTAATTCTTCATGATGTCAACTAGTTGGTTAATTGATTAAGGTTGAGTGTGTTTGGAATTAAAAGCTGTGAAATCTATCTTGAATGCTTATATGCTTTTAAATTTGTTGCCAGATCTATTTGTTGTTGTCTTAAGTAAGAGTATTTGCCAAAATTTCGCCGGATAGCCATTGGTTACTCATATTCTTGTAGTTGTAGCGATCATAATTATATCATTTTTTGAGTTTGTTTAATGGGAGAATATGTTAATACATAGCTTAGCTTATCATAAAAATGAGTATAACTCATCATGAGTTTGAGGAAGGAATAAAGGGCATCTTTGATTTGATTAATCATCTAGAGGTTTCAAAATAGAACTAAGTCTTGTTTAACATGTTTTTTGAATTTAATTTAATTTTTTAAGCAGGAAACATAATCAATTTCTTTTTGTTTAAATTGGGTTGTTCAAATTCTATTTTCCTCTTTAAATGAAGAACCAATTTTGTATTATTTAATGTTAAGATGGGAATTCCATCATAGTTACTCTTCATTTGGTATTCATTTAGAATTAAGCCAGTCATTCGACGGGATGGAGTACTTGTCTCTACTTACAAAATTACCCTCTAAAGTTTTTGATGATGAGTTATGTGTATGAATTGACTAATTTAGCACCAATAAGTTCTCAGTATAGTTTCTAATTATTTATAGTAGCCAAAGAAGAAAGGTTATACCCCTATACTAGTGGGAGGTGATAGGTATCTCTTTGATTTAGTTGAGGTGCGGGAAAACAGGGCCAGACACCACGGTTATAAAAGAAATGAACGGTTGTACCTCTATCCATGGATAACATATATGTTTTTATCAGATTGGGTCAAAATTTTAATAATACCAATGTTTCAAGTGTAAGGTAGGAAGCATATATTACTGTAAAACTATTTTCTAATTATCACTGTAGGTTATCCAATGTACTCCCTTTTCAGTTCTCTAATAAAGCAAGGATTGAAGAAACTTAAGAATGCTAGGATATTCATAGCGGATTCAAGCATACTTGAATGATGAAAAGAAGCTGGTCAAATTCAATGTGATTGGGGGAGATATGTTCGGAACTTAAAAATATCTTGTCAAAACAAAGGATGAAGACGACTTGGTTACTTGGATCTTGGAATATGAGAAGTTGAATCCACATGTACCAGATCCATACATATTAATGAATTTTTGTCTCAATATTACCAAAGATATTAGGACTCATCGTCTGAAAAGTAAGTTAGTCTGATAGGGACATGTTCCATGAAATATTTATCTTGGGGTACAAACCATATCATATATCTAGCATGTCCACTGATAAGATTCAAAACATGGACATTTATGAAGGTAAATGGGGAACTATTGGCTTGTTATCTTCTAGAACTTCACCAATGGGGCGCCTACATCATACTTTCTTTTCCTTTACTTAATGAACTTGTAAATATCTATTATCTATAGACTATGGTAAATTGTTGTACTCAAGTTTTGAGAATTTACTTTTGGCCATTTGCAGGCACATACAAAACAAATCAGGTTTTTGGGATCTTTGGTGCTTTCCAAGATCTTGCTCTAGATCTATAATCTTCTTGCCTAATAAATTTTCAATCATTATAGATAATGATAGAATTTTATATGGTGCAAGGTAATGAAAGCTAACTGCAAAAATCATGATGTTGCAACTACAAAGAAGTCTGCATATTATTGGCCGCAATGAGAGAGAATATTAAAGGTTTTCAAACCTTAATTTTTAAGAAATTTTGTAACGAGAAAATGGTATGTATGGTTAGCTCTCAAAGAACTTCAACTTTTATCTTATTTAATTATTTTTAATTTAAGGTCTTATTATGTTCATTACTAATGTTGTGCAGGAAATAATCAGAAATGTCCTCACAAATGCAACTTTTTTATCTTCCCGTAGTATGCTTTGAATATAGATTTTTGTTATACTCTTTAATAGTTGTGGCATTAGATATAGTATGAGGAATGGTATTGCAAGCCTCACAAACCTCAAACTTTGTAGGTAGAGTTATTGATTTCTTTTGTTGTTCCTTCCTGAAGATACAAAGAAAACTTATTGTTTGGTATAAAGAAAATAACACATTGTGTGAAGTTTGATTGAAACTGATGAGGAAAAGCTGCCTCCTATGCAACAATAATTCTGTTTTCACTTTTTTGTGTATTTGAATTTTTACAACATGATGGAAGTTTCTAAGCTAATTGAACTCATTAAAGTCTCATAGAAAATTATGAAAAACTAGAAGAAAACTAAGTTGGTGAAACTATAAACAGTTATGTGCTATTGTTTAATGCACCATATTTACTTTTTAAATATATTTTTCATTCTTTTTCTCCAATATCTTTGTGGTCACTTTTTTTCCTATTAGCTTAGATTATAAGAATGATTTTGTATTTTTTTCCTTCTCAATAAGGACGCTGATTTTAAAAAATCACAAATGACGTTGACCAAGGAAGAGTTTGAAGACACGATATTTCGCTTTTTTTTAATCATATGAATATATAAGCGGTAGTAGGAGAATATATTCAATTGACTTTTCAATGGCAAAATTATGATATTCGAGGTGAGATGTATTTTTAGTATTTTTTTTTTTTGTATTAATGTAGGATGCTTTTAATATTGATAGTATTTGTATTTATTTTAGAAAATTAATTTGTAACCGAAAAATTGTTACCATTATTTTGTTTTGTTTTGAAAAAAGGCTTTTAGTGGCGACATTTAGTTGCCATTAAAGTTAATGGTTATTGCAGCATTAAGAGTTGCTGCTAAAAGAATAATGATTTGTGGCAATAGTTGTAGCCACATAAGGTCTGTAACTATTGCAGCGGCAAGAGTTTCTGCTTAAGATACAGTAATTTTTGGGTGGATAAAATCACCACTAAAAGGCGACCTGTTGTGGCGACTATTGGAATGGAATCCGATTGTTAGATATTCATATACTTTTTGTGGCACCTCACCACAAAATGTGTGTCTTTAGTGGCGACAAGAAGTAGCCATCTCAAATAACTTTAGCTATGGAAGTTCTAGCCAAAGCATGAAGGTTGCCACTAAAAACCTTTAGTGGCGATATTTAGGGGTTTTGTGGCAACTTCCTCTGCCACTAAAGGTGCAGTTTCTTGTAGTGTCGTAGAAATCATTTTTCTTGCCTTAAGGTAAGAGACAAACCAACCTAAAGGCACTGAAATACTATTCTTCTACTCTAAATTGGCTTATTCAGAAAATAAAATTGGACTACTCTGTTTCTACAATCAACTGAGGTATAACAGGAATATAGCCAATCCATTCCAAGAATGACGTCAAATTCAGTCATATCTAAGTTTTCTAGATCAACTGAGGTGATATTCTGAGAAACTTTGACTAGGCAATTTTTGTGAAACCGTTTAGCTGTAACTGGGTCACCGACAGGAATAGAGACTGAGAAAGGTTTTGGAAATATTTTGGGACTGAAACCGAAGTCTGTTGCTATATAGGGAGTCACAAAAGAAACTGTGGCTCCGGGATCTAACAAGGCATAAGCATCAATATGGAAGACTCATAATGTACTAGTGACTATATTAGGGGAACCCTCCTGATCCTATCGAGTCTGCAAAGCATAGAACCTGTACTGACATTGTCTGCCACGTGCACTAAAGTAAGAACCTTGCTAAGTTGGGCGGCCTAATAGAGCTGTTGCGGAATTAGAATGAGTCTGCTGGCAAACATTTGAGGCCTTTGGGCACTCCCTCAACTTGTGACCTGGTTTGCCACATCCAAAACAACCGCTATTGTCGGCTATTGTAACACCCCATATATTTTCGAACCTAAGTGATTACCGTAACATGTATGGAATTAGTTAAACATGAGATGGTTGGTGTATTACACAATAATATTAGTGGGCTGAATTAGTTTTGTGATTATAGGCTCAAATGAGGCCCAAAAATTAAGCAAAAGACATGGCCCAAAATGGAAAATGACCCATTCCACCTTTGACCAAGTAAACATATCATTTATGACTAAGTGTTTGGCTAAGTATGAATACAAGGGACTATATAAGGGGTTAAAAATTAGATTTTTATTCATTACATCACACATACCAATTCTAGAATTTTCCAAAGCCTCTTACAAACCCTAAGCTACTAATCCCTTTGGACAAGATCATTCCTTTGCAAACTTTGGTAAGTGTTTAATCTTATGGTTTAATAGATTATATGAATGACGGGTTGTATAAATCATGTAGGTTATGTTGTAAAAGTGTTGAGCAGTCCACTATGTGTGAAACAGTCTACTTTTGCTTAATCGGCAAAGGATTTTGCCTTATAAACTTGAAAGGAGACTTGTGATCTTGAAGGAAGTAATTTGATGGATTAAATTTCAACATGTATGATGTGTTTATTTCCCTAACTTGCTTCCTCTTTGTGTATAACATTTGGAATTGTTTTATGAAATTGTGCATGGAATTGGTAGTGTATTGAAAGGAAAATATAGTTTGTGATGTTCATGTGCGTTGTGAAAACATGATTGTTCATTGGAATACAATTTAACCTAAAATATGAAAATATAAGCTTACTTATGGCCATGGACCATTTATTGCAAAGATAGACCCAAAAGAGACCCATTTTTGTCGAACCGGGCATCCGCCTTCGCGGATGGGGCACCTGTGGGCGCAGATACCAACGTAGGTGGCCTTGGAAAAGGCTAGATGGGATCTTGCGGCCATACCTCACCCACCTGCGGGTGAAGGTGTCTGCGCAAGTCCCTCCAAAATGTCGTTTTGCTTGTTTTTGCATCTCTTTGACCCCCCAAGGCCCCTATACCCTTCTTGGATGCAATCATCAACTTATGGTACACTTTGGATGACTTTAAGGGGGTCGTTTGGAGGCATGTTGAATTATATCAATTATGTATGGTTTTTAATGTGTCATGGTGAAAGGCATTTAAGTGACTTGATAGAGTAAATGTAACGTGGTGTTGAAGGAGGAGTGTAAAGTATAAACTTGGTGTGAAATGCTATCGATTTAAGATGTATTGGTTGATGTGTAGCATGTTTTGATGTTGTTGCTATGGTGATGCAGTAAATGGTATTGTAAGAGGGTGAAATGACGTTATATGGCAGTCGCGTAGCTCATTGTCGTCTTATGCCTTTGAAATGTAGTTAGTTGTTAACGTGAGCTTCGTTATGTACTTGTGTTGTAGAGTAACATGTAAGGGAGGAGATGGAGTGTTTTACTCACATATTGGATTGTGTATTCATATTGGGAAGATAAGGTATGTAAGGTTACTGTTTCCGTATCCTTTGGCAGAACCTATTGTTCACATCATTACTATACTTGTTCCATTTCGAAATGTTTCCAAGTATCTCATTTCAGGTTTGACATATATTGTTATTCACATGTCTCTCATTCATTAAGTATTGTTCCAAAGTTCCAATAATATTATAACCACTAATGTATCAATCTCACAAAAGTAAAGGAAAGAAGTAATGCATATATGGTTACTTTTGGTTACTTTATGGTTCTTTGAGACCAGGTGGTAGCTCAAAGGGGCGAAAGCCTAGCTAGAGATGATCTCAAGATTATTGGATCAGGGGGGAAGCTCAGTGAGGTAAAAGCCTAGCTCGATGCCGAACCTACTTCATTGATTTATGGGTGGTAGCTCAAAGGGGCAAAAGCCTAGCCAGAGATGATCCCAAGATTATTGGATCAGGGGGGAAGCTCAGTGGGGCAAAAGCCTAGCTCGATGCCAAACCTGACAGGGGGTAGCCCAAAGGGGTGAAAACCTAGCTCGAGCCGAACCTGCTTTATTGATTTATGGGTGGTAGCTCAAAGGGGGCACATAATCCTAGCTAGAGACGATCCCAATGTAACGTTATGTTATGTTATGTTATGACCCACTGATCAGTTGGGGCCCGGGCACGATATGATGAATGATAATGATGATGAACGTAAAAGAAAAGAAAGTAATGTACATGGTTCCACACATACAGAACGGTGGTTTATCCATAATTTTTATTCACTTGTATTTGATTCCATTTGGGATCCTATGTTTCATGCAGTTTCTTATAGCCTTACATACTCAGTACATTCTTCGTACTGATGTCCCTTGGGGGACTTACCTTACTTGTTGTAGGCACAGGTGCTAGTAGACCTCCACAGTAGGATACGGGTCATCTACAGACTGTTGGTGAGCTCCAAGTTGATTCGAGGCTTTTCGAGTCATATGTGTACATCTGTTTTGGTACTATGTACATATTGTATAAAGTGGGGACTTGTCCCGACTTTAGGTTGGTTATGTATCTGTTAAAGGCTTTGTAGATGTTGTGGGACAAATGAAGGAATGTAAGGAATGTATGCTTTTGACGTTATGGCCCTAATGACCAAGTTTCATATCTATATGAATATCTTTCCATAACGTCCGTCGTCGACAGCTTGTATCTGTCTGATGGAATGTGGTTCAGTTAGCGATGTGCGTATGAATGAAGGTTGGTTCTCTCAGGCCTTAATGGCTTCGGGTGCCAGTCCGCCACAATATAATTTTGGGTGTGACAAAAGTGGTATCAGAGCAAGTCGTCCCAGGGTGTCTACAAAGTCGTGTCCTAGTAGAGTCTTGCTTATGGATGTGTTGTGCACCACATTTTTAAGAAGGAGGCTATGGGGCATTTAGGAGTTGTTTCTGTTCTTCATTTCCTAGATCGTGCAGTAGAGCCAAAGTTGTAGGTGGAATCATATCTGACCATTGAATCTTTTTTTATAGTAAAATGTCGTTTACAAGGAGAAACAAGGGTAAAAGTAAGAAGCAGACTGGATTGTCGGAGAAGGAACTAGTAAATCACCACCTGAACAAGTTAATCTAGCTGAAGCTAAAAATGGGTTTGCATCGCAGGCTTCTTCTCCTCTCCCAGTTCCAGGGGGCCATAAAGGAGAGAAGAATCCCTAGAACCACCTGTGAATGCTACTGAACAGGATTTACAGAATGCGGTGCACATGCTGACTCAGATAGTCACTGCACAAATCCAAGGACAAGTTGGTCCAGATTTTTCACAGAAAATGAAGGATCAAAGGCACAGGAGAAGGGCGCGAGAATTTGAAAGAGGGTCGTCAAAGAGGTAAACCTATTGGACAGTTTATGGCGTCCCAAGGAGAATTTAGGCCTCGGGTTTTTAATAGACCGCCTAGACCATTATTTTCTTACCCTACAGCAAGTACTCCATCCTAATTTTGAGGGTTTAGAGGTAGCCATTTTGTTGGGTTTAGAGGTATCCATTTTGGGAAAAGTAGTGGGACTCGAGGTTCACAAACATCAGGATATCGGGAACAAGGAAGTATGAACCAATTGAGGTTTTATCACCAGCCGTGTCAACACTGCGGAAGGTTTTATTTAGGTGAATGCCGGTTTGGGACAAATGTTTGCTTTTGGTGTGGTATGTCGGGGCACAGGATGAGAGAATGCCCACAAAGGGGCATGGGTAGTATGTCACGATCTATCGAGTCAGTTGTTGTGTCATCATCATTGGGAGTACATCCTACTGGTCGTGGTGAAGGTGCTAGAGGAGTAGCCAGCTCTAGTGGAGTCCAGAACTGTACCTACGCTTTGGGGGATCACCAGAATTTGGAGGCTTTTCCCATAATGTATATGCATTGATTGATCTGGGTTCTACCCTATCATATGTTACTCCATTGATTGCTGAAAAATTTAATAGAACACCAGAAGTATTAGCTAAGACATTTGAAGTATCTACACCCGTTAGTGAGTATTATAGCTAAGAGAGTCTACCACAATTGTATAGTAACTGCTTGTGACCATGATACATTGGCAGATCTTATTGAGCTGGAAATGGTAGATTTTGATGTTATAATGGGTATGGACGGGTTGGCTTTTTGTCATGCCACGGTGGATTGTCGAGCTAAGAAGGTACATTTCCATTTTCCACAAAGGAGCGTTCTTGAATGGAGGGATAATATTGGAGTATCGAGAGGTAAGTTGATTTCCTATCTTAAGGCAAGGAAAATGATATCCAAGGGGTACATATGTCACTTAGTAAGAGTGCATGATACCGATGTGAAGCCACAGACTCTTCAATTGGTTCCGGTGGTAAATGAATTTCTTGATGTATTTCCTGAAGATCTTCCAAGTTTGCCTCCAGAACGGGAAGTAGAGTTTGGTATTGATGTGATGCCAGGCACTCAGCCTATCTCTATTCCTCCGTATAGAATGTCCCCCGTAGAGTTACGGGAATTGAAGGAGCAATTGAAAGACTTACTAGACAAGGGATTCATAAGGCCTAGTATGTCCCCTTGGGGTGCACTAGTGCTATTTGTACAAAAGAAAGATGGCACATTGAGAATGTGTATTGATTATCGGCAACTGAATAAGGTGACAGTGAAGAATAAATATCCCCTCCCTAGAATTAATGATTTGTTTAACCAATTACAGGGTGCCAAATGCTTCTCAAAGATTGACCTGAGATCGGGATATCATTAGGTAAGGGTTAGAGAAAAAGATATACCCAAGACAGCTTTCCGAACATGGTATGATCATTATATATTTTTGGTTATGTCCTTTGGGCTAACAAATGCACCCGCAGTTTTTATGAATTTGATGAATAGGGTGTTCAAGACATTTTTAGATGTGTTTGTGACCGTGTTTATAGATGATATTCTGGTTTATTCAAGGTCACAAGAGGACCATGCTAATCACTTACGGCAGGTGTTACAGATTCTTCGTGATCATAAGTTATATACAAAGTTCTCTAAATATGAATTTTGGTTAAGATCTGTAGCATTCTTGGGTCATATTGTGTCGAATAAAGGAATAAGAGTTGATACGCAAAAGCTAGGAGCTGTGAAGAATTGGCCAAGACCTATGACGCCTACAGAGAATCATAGTTTCCTTGGGTTGGCAGGTTATTATAGAAGGTTTGTTGAAGGGTTTTCTTCCATTGCGGCACCTTTAACGAAGCTAACCCATAAGGCAACCAAGTTTCAGTGGAATGATGCATGTGAGAAGAGTTTCCAAACTCTGAAGGATAGATTGACTTCTACACCCGTATTGGTACTTCCGGAAGGTACAGAAGGGTATGCGGTATATTGTGATGCTTCAGGAGTCGGCTTAGGATGTGTGTTGATGCAGTACGGTAATGTAATACCTTATGCCTTAAGATAATTGCGGCCACATAAGAGAAATTATCCAACGCATGATCTTGAGCTAGCAGCCGTGGTCTTTGCTTTAAAGATATGGCGTCACTACTTGTATGGGGTTCACGTTGATATATATAATGATCATAAGAGTTTGCAATATATTTTCAAGCAGAAAGATCTAAATTTGAGGCAGCGGAGGTGGCTTGAACTATTAAAAGATTATGATATTGATATCTTATACCATCCGGGAAAGGCAAATGTGGTAGCCGATGCATTAAGCCGCAAAGCAATAGTAAGCACTAATGGCCAGCTCATGGAAAAGCAAAGGATAGTTAAGGATCTGCATCAATTATCCAGCTTAGGGGTTCGTCTTCTTGAAACTCCAAATGAAGAAATTATAATGCAAAATGTGGTAGAATCTTCATTAGTAGCTGAAGTGAAAGAGAAACAGTATGTGGATCCTATTTTCTTACAGCTGAAGGAGAATGTACAACAAGGGTTGACGGAGGCATTTGATCTTACGCACTATGAGCTAAGGAGACGGATTATGACCGAGGCACATCATTCACGGTATTCTATTCATTCGGGAGCCACCAAAATGTATCATGATTTGAAAGAAATGTATAGGTGGGGTAATATGAAGAAGAACATTGCAAAATTCGTAGCCTAATGTCCAAATTGTCAACCAGTAAAAGTAGAACATCAGAAGCCTGGAGGTTATATGCAATGTATAAATCTTCTAGTTTGGAAGTGGGACATGATTAACATGGATTTCATCATAGGTTTGCCTCGTACACTTCAAAAATTTGATTCCGTATGGGTAATAGTTGATAGTCTTACCAAGTCAGCACATTTTCTACCTGTCAAGACCACTTACACAGCCGAGAATTATGCAAGTTTGTATATTAAAGAGATAGTTCGATTGCATGGAGTTCCAATCTCTATTATATCAAACAGGGGAGCTCAATTTACTGCAAATTTTTGGAAGTCTTTTCAGAAGAGTTTGGGTACGCAAGTGAATTTACGTATAGCTTTTCATCCTCAGACAAATGGACAAGCAGAACGTACTATCCAAACACATGAAGATATACTACGAGCTTTCACATTGGACTTTAAGGGTAGTTGGGATGATCATCTATCGCTTATTAAAGTTGCCTACAATAATAGCTATCATTTAAGTATCAAAATGGCACCTTATGAAGCTTTATATGGAAGAAAGTGTCGATCACCAATTGGATGGTTTGAAGCGGGTGAAACTGCCTTATTTGGACCAGAAAGTTGCCTACAATAATAGCTATCATTTAAGTATCAAAATGGCACCTTATGAAGCTTTATATGGAAGAAAGTGTCGATCACCAATTGGATGGTTTGAAGCGGGTGAAACTGCCTTATTTGGACCAGATCCTGTTCATCAAGATATGGAGAAGGTTAAGGTGATACAACAGCGATTACAAACAGCCCAAAGTCGACACAAATCATATGCCGATATGAGAAGAAGAGGGCTAGAATTTGCCATAGGTGATTGGGTATTCTTGAAAGTGTCACCAATGAATGGGGTAATGAGATTTGGAAAGAAAGGAAAGTTAAGTCCACGTAATATGGGGTCGTTCAAGATTGTCCGAAGATTTGGTCAAGTTTAGTATGAGTTATCACTACCCCAAGAACTCTCCACAGTCCATCCAGTGTTTCATGTTTCAATAATTCGAAAGTGCATAGGCGATCCATCTCGTATTGCTCCCATTGAAGATGTACAAGTTACGGAGGATCTCACCTATGATGAGATACCTATTGCCATTCTAGATCGACAAGTGAAGAGATTAAGGAATAAAGAAGTAGCTTCCGTAATGGTACTTTGGAGAAATCAACAAGTAGAAGAAATCACATGGGAAGCTGAAGAAATGATCAAGTCTAAGTATCCGCATTTATTTCAAACGGAAGAACAATTTCAAGATGCGGAATTGGAGCAATAACAAGTAAGTATCTATAAGCATTATGTATATATGATATATGTGTCCATTGGATAATGTTCCTAAGATTCGAGGACGAATGTTCCTAAAGGGGGAAGGATGTAACAACCCGTACATTTCCGAACCTATGTGATTACCGCAACATGTATGGAATTAGTTAAACATGAGATGGTTGGTGTATTACACATTAATATTAGTGGGCTGAATTAGTTTTGTGATTATGGGCTCAAATGAGGCCCAAAAATTAAGCAAAAGACATGGCCCAAAATGGAAAATGACCCATTCCACCTTTGACCAAGTAAACGTATCATTTATGACTAAGTGTTTGTCTAAGGATGACTACAAGGGACAATATAAGTTGTTAAAAATCAGATTTTTATTTATTACATCACACATGCCAAGTCTAGAATTTTCCAAGCCTCTTACAAACCCTAAGCTACTAATCCCTTTGGGCAAGATCACTCCTTTGCAAGCTTTGGTAAGTGTTTAATCTTATGGTTTAATAGATTATATGCATTACATGGTGTATAAATCATGTTGTTTATGTTGAAAAAGTGTTGAGAAGTCCACTATGTGTGAAACAGTCTACTTTTACTTAATCGGCAAAGGGTTTTGCCTTATAAACTTGAAAGGAGACTTGTGATCTTGAAGGAAGTGAATTTGATGGATTATGTCAACATTTATGATGTGGTTGTGCACCTAACTTGCTTCCTCTTTGTGTATAACATTTAGAATTGTTGTATGAAATTGTGCATGGAATTGGTGGTGTATTGAAAGAAAAATGTAGTTTTGTGATGTTCATGTGCGTTGTGAAACCATGATTGTTCATTGGCATCCAAGTTAACCTAAAATATGAATACAGAAGCTTACTTATGGCCATGGACCATTTATTTCAAAGATAGACCCAAAAGAGACCCATTTTGGCCAAATCGGGCATCCGCCTTCGCGGATGGGGCACCTGCGGGCGCAGATGTGTCACGCCTCGAATTCCAATGGGGCGGACTGGTACCTGAAGCCGGTAAGGCCCGAGAGAACCAATCTTCATTCATTTACACTCATATTCATGTCACTTAATGAACATCACTATCTCGTATAGATACAATATGGTAGTGGCGGAAGTCATGGAAAACATGTGATATATACATATATGGAACTTGGCCGTTAGGACCACTATGTCAAAAGCATACATTCCTTACATTCCTTCGTTTGTACTACAACATCTACAAAGCCTCTACAGATGCATACACATAACCATCCTACAGTCAGGACACGCCCTCGCTTTCTACAATGCCAAAACAAATATACATAATGACTCGGAAAGCCCCGAACCAACTGGAGCTCACCAATGATCTTCAAATGACCCGCAACCTACTGTGGAGGTCTACTAGCACCTGTGCCTGCAGCAAGTAAGGTAAGTCCCCCAAGGTACGTCAGTACGAAGAATGTACTGAATATGTAAGGCTATAATAAACTGCATCATACATAAGAACATCAATGGAATCAAATATAAGAGAATCGTTGATATAGATAAACCATTGTTCTGTATGTGAGGAACCATGTACGTTACTTTCATTAATTTCTTTGCCTTTACATTCATTCATATTTATCGTTCTACCCATGCTAGGCTTTTCTGTCTCCCCTGGGATGAGATTTATCATTCTACCCATGCTAGGTTTTCTGTCGCCCCTGGGATGAGATTAACCCTTGCTAGGTATTTTAACCCCTGGGATGTGATTAACCCATGCTAAGCTTTTCTGTCGCCCCTGGGATGTTACTGTGATAACTCATGCTAGGCTTTTATATCACCCCTGGGATGTTACTGTGATAACCCATGCTAGGCTTTTATATCTCCCCTGGGATGTTACTGAAGAATATACAAACAATTATACATTACTTCATTTCTTCACTTCTATGAGATTGATACTTTGGTGATTGTACATTATTGGAACTTTGGAACATAACATTATTGGAAATCTAGATACATGTCCATAGTTATGTGTCACAGGAATAACAATTGATCAATGAATAAGGAACATGTGAATAACAATAGATGATAACCTAAAATGGGATACCTTAGAACATTTCGGAATGGAACAAGTACAATGTCAATGTGAACACTATGTGCTGCAGAAGGATACGGAGAGAGTAACCTTACATACCTTATCTTTCCCAATATGACTATACAGTCCTATATGTGAATACAATAATCCAACTCCTTCCTTACGTGTTACTCTACAACACAAGTACATCACGAAGCTCCCGTTAACAATTAACTACAGTACAAGTGCATAAGGCGACAATGAATTACGTGACTACCATAAAACGTCATTTTGCCCTCTTAAAATACCATTTATTGCATCACCATACCAACAATACCATAACATTTCACACATTGACCAAGACATCATAAACCAATAACATTTCACACCAAGTTTATCCTTTACACTTCCTCATTAACACTACGTCACAATTACTCCATCAAGTCATCTCAATACCTTTCACAATAACACATGAACAACAATCCATAATTGATACCATTCAAAATATCTCCGGTATACTCCGTTAAAGTCATTCAAAAAGAACCATAAGTTGATAATTGCATCCATGAAGGGTATAGGGGTTTCGGGGGATCATAGAGAGACAAAAACATGCAAAATGGGGTCCTGGACTGACCTGCGAAGCCACCTGCGCCCGTAGGTGGTTGAGGTACGGCCGTAGGTGCCTCTTGGAAGTGTACAGGGGCACCTAAGAAGTCACCTGCTCCTGCAGGTGCCTTCGTCTGCGAGGGCGGGTGCCCGTTTCGACCAAAATGGGTCTCTTTTGGGTTCCTTTTTGTAATGAATGGTCCATGATCATAATTAAACATATCTTTTCATATTTAAATTATCATGGATGCCAACGAACATACATGGTTTTACAACAAACATAAACATCACAAAACTACATTTTTCCTTCAATACGCCATCGGTTCCATATATAATTTCGCAATAACAATTCCAAATGTCAAACACAAAGAGAAGGCAAGTTAAGGCCATAAACACATCTTACATATTGATATTTAAAATTCACTTCCTTCAATACCACAAGTCTCCTTTCAAGTTCAAGTTTCATAGATGGCAAATCTTGTAACAAGGAAGCAAAAGTACACTACTCAACACTTTTAGACATAACCATCATGATCTACACAATCTCTCATGCATATAATATATTAAATCATGAGAGTAAACGCTTACCAAGGCTTGAAAAAGTATTATCTTTTCCAACCAAGTGTAGTTGCCTTAGGGTTTGAGAGTAGAGAGAAAATACCTTTTTGTGGAAAAGTCTAGAATGGCATGTGTGCCTTTGTGAATAAAATCTGATTTTTGGTTTCCTTTTCTGGCCCCTTAATGGTCATCCTTAGCCACTTTTGACCAATAAATATCATGTTTACTTGGTCAAAAGATGAATAGGTCATTTCCTTCTTGTTGGGACATGTCTTTTACCTCATTTTGGGCGTTAAATTGAGCCTATTTACACAAGATTAATTTAGCCCAATAACTTTCCCATTTGCATAAGTATAGTGGAGTCCAATAATTTCCATGACTAATATACCAACTATCACAACTTAATTCATTCCATGAACATTAGGGTAGTCGCAGGAATTCAGAAATGTATGGGGTGTTACAAGATGCCAACGCAGGTGGCCCTAGACAAGGCCAGATGGGCACCTGCGGCCGCACCTCACCCACCTGTGGGTGCAGGTGGCTGCGTAGGTACCTCTAGAATGCTTTTTTGCTTGTTTTTGCATCTCTTTGACCCCCCAAGGCCCCTATACCCTTCTTGGATGCAATCATCAACTTATGGTACACTTTGGATGACTTTAAGGGGGTCGTTTGGAGGCATGTTAAATTATATCAACTATGTATGGTTTTTAATGTGTCATGGTGAAAGGTATTTAAGTGACTTGATGGAGTAAATGTAACGTGGTGTTGAAGGGGGAGTGTAAAGTATAAACTTGGTGTGAAATGCTATCGGTTTATGATGTCTTGGTTAATGTGTAGCATGTTTTGGTGTTGTTGGTATGGTGATGCAGTAAATAGTATTATAAGAGGGTGAAATGACGTTATATGGCAGTCACGTAATTCATTGTCTTCTTATGCCTTTGTAATGTAGTTAGTTGTTAACGTGAGCTCCGTTATGTACTTGTGTTGTAGAGTAACACGTAAGGAAGGAGCTGGAGTGTTTTACTCACATATTGGATTATGTATTCATATTGGGAAGATAAGGTATGTAAGTTTACTCTTTCTGTATCCTTTGGCAGCACCTATTGTTCACATCATTACCATACTTGTTCCATTTCAAAATGTTTCCAAGTATCCCATTTAAGGTTTGACATATACTGTTATTCACATGTCTCTCATTCATTAAGTATTGTTCCAAAGTTCCAATAATGTTATAACCACCAATGTTTCAATCTATCAAAAGTAAAGGAAAGAAGTAATGCATATATGGTTACTTTATGGTTCTTTGAGACCGGGTAGTAGCTCAAAGGGGCGAAAGCCTAGCTAGAGACAATCCCGAGATTATTAGATCGGGGGGAAGCTCAGTGGGGCAAAAACCCAACTCGATGTCGAACCTGCTTCATTGATTTATGTATGGTATCTCAAAGGGGCGAAAGCCTAGCTAGAGACGATCCCAAGATTATTGGATCAGGGGGAAGCTCAGTGGGGCAAAAGCCTAGCTCGATGCCAAACCTGACAGGGGGTAGCCCAAAGGGGTGAAAACCTAGCTTGGGCCGAACCTGCTTTATTGATTTATGGGTGGTAGCTCAAAGGGGGCACATAAGCCTAGCTAGAGACGATCCCAATGTAACGTTATGTTATGTTATGTTATGACCCACTGATCAGTTGGGGCCCGGGCATGATATGATGACTGATAATGATGATGAACGTAAATGCAAAGAAAGTAATGAATGTAATGTACATGGTTCCACACATACAGAACGGTGGTTTTTCCATAATGTTTATTCACTTGTATTTGATTCCATTTGAGATCCTATGTTTCATGCAGTTTCTTATAGCCTTACATACTCAGTACATTCTTCGTACTGACGTCCCTTGGTGGACTTACCTTACTTGCTGCAGGCACAGGTGCTAGTAGACCTCCACAGTAGGATACGGGTCATCTGCAGACTGTTGGTGAGCTCCAGGTTGATTCGAGGCTTTCTGAGTCATATGTGTACATCTATTTTGGTACTATGTAAATGTTGTATAAAGCGGGGACTTGTCCCGACTTTAGGTTAGTTATGTATCTGTTAGAGGCTTTGTAGATATTGTGGGACAAATGAAAGAATGTAAGGAATGTATGCTTTTGACGTGATGGCCCTAACGGCCATGTTTCATCACTTTATGAATATCTTTCCATAACGTCCATCGTCGATAGCTTGTATCTGTCTGAAAGAATATGGTTCAGTTAGCGACGTGCGTATGTATGAAGGCTGGTTCTCTCGGGCCTTAACGGCTTCGGGTGCCAGTTCGCCCTAATGGGATTTGGGGTGTGACAGCTATACACTTCTTTTAGTGGTTCTTACCACACTTCTTGCTAACAGGAAAAGTAGGTCCACTAGTAATGCTGTCGTGAGACTTAGAGCCAGGAGACCTATCCTAATGCTCCGGTCTGAACATGGGTATTGGGGCACTAGCAGGGGAAGGGGCTGGAGCTGAAGACATCTGACGAAACTAAGAGCGATTACCACCGCCCAATTTCTGCTGAGAATAGTCAAAATTTCTTGTTCTAGCCCTCCTAGTCTACCTTTCATTCTCCTTAATCTTTTATTCCTCGCTCTGTTGATCTTAAGTCATAAGTAAGGAAATTTCCATCTCCTTGACTCGCAAAGCGGTCCTACACCCCATGACCACTGACTCAGAGATACCTAAAACAAACTTACTCATGTGGCCCCTTGAATCGGCTACCATTGCTGGAGCATACTTAGAGAGATGAGTAAATTTCAGAGGATACTCCTTCACGGTCATGTTATCCTATTTCATATTGATGAACTCCTCAACCTTGGCTTCCCTTAACTCAAGCGAAAAGAACTTGTACAGAACCGCAGTTACAAACTCATCCTAATCCACTGGGCCTGCTTCTACACCTCTATCTTCCTTCTACTATTTGCACTAAGTCTGAGCCATTCCCTTCAACTAACAGAAGGGTAAGTCTGCACTCTCAACTTGAGTGATACCCATAATCTGCTTGACCTTTTGAATCTCGTCAATAAATTCCTGTGGATCCTACTCTACCATAAAACCATCAAACTCTGGAGGATTCACCAAGTGAAGTCTCGGACTCTCATTGCTGCTATATTTTCATTTGTATTAACCTGTACAATAGACTGCTGGTTATTGACATGAGTAGTCATTTCTTTAGCAAGCTCCTAAAAGGCAGCACTGAATTCGGCATAAGTAACTTGCTCATTCAAGGGATTGGCTGAAGTTGGTGGTGCTTGCTGGTTACCATTATCGTTTCTCCTTCTGTTTGCTCTTCTGGGAGGCATTTTTCTGTAGATGCATAGAACACGACTTAGAAGAAGAGTAAATAGAGCTCACACTTTATCGTATGATATGAACTTAAAAGAAGTGAAACTTTCCTAAAATGTTTGGTAGCCTCTCACTCTTAAGTATGTCGCACTTCACACCCATGAATAAGACTCGACTTAACACGACTTTGAAACACCCTAACACACTTTAAACCTGATGCTCAGATACCAAGTTTGTAACAACCTGAAACTACATCCTAGTCGCAACATAATGCTTAGCATCATGAGTTGTACCAAGCTAACCCATGGTCTAGCATATAATATGATTTCTGAATAAGACCGAATCACTGAGTGCGGAAGCTAACTGAATATTAATAATTATTAATCTAATGGATATAAGTCTGACAATATCATAAAGGTGAAAACATATCTGACTGACTGCCTGGAAGCCGCTACTAATGATGGGTTACTGGGAAAAGTCTCCAACTAGCTCTAACTATCTGAAAACTGAAATAACTGAAATAAATAAATGATAATAAGCCTCATCCTCGAAAGATGAGGACTCACCACACATTGTTGCTGAGATAAGTATGGGATCGTGCTGACCGCGAGCTAGGTACTGAGAGTCTGAACCTATATTAATAAAGAATACCGTGAGAAAAAGTATGTGATCAGTACTTTGAATGTACTGAACATGTGAGATATGCACTATAATATATAACTGACATTACTGAATATATGAGACTGAACAAAACATGGAACTGATAAATATAATTTGATACAATGACCCAAGTAAATTAGCATAAAACTGATAAATATTATAACTAAATAGATTGAATCTAGGATCATGCAATGACTGAGTCTGAACTATAGGAGCTACTATTACCTGACATACTCTACTAAGACAAATAGGGCCCAACTTATAACACTTGTTGGAAGGGTGCTTTGTACCTTGCCAAGGGTACGAACACTGACTGACGTGGATCCACTAAACTGATATCCAAAGCACTAAGGTGTCAACCTTATCTGGCAGTTATTTTGGGACAAAGGGACTTCAATTAAAGGTCTCAGCCCAACTGATCGGTGAGCCTTCATCCTTGTGTCCGCTAGGTGCTAGGTATTACTCTCAACTAAAATAAACTGATAGAATAAATAACTCAATAATGTTGATGCTCTAAGGCTCAATGATAAATGGTTTGTCTGAAAGCATTCTAAAATCTATGGCCTCCCTAAGATAGGATACGAACGTCATCGTACTGATCCGTAGGACTCTACTAGATATTTTTATCTTGTACCAACAATGCCGGTGAATCTAGGCTTTGATACCAAACTGTCCCGACCCAAAATTTAGTCCATGATGACACCTACTATGACCCAGTAGTAGCTAAGCCGAACCCTATGCTCGAGATGACAAATAACGGGCTAGTAACAATAATAACAAGTTCATAAGGTAAATAGGCCAAATATGTATTAGACATAGATATCAAGGGCCCAAACATATATATAACGACTGAAGGAACAAAATATACAAAAACCAACCCCCTAGACCTAGTATCAGTGGGTACAAGAGCTACTAATACAAGAGTGATACTAAATAAGAATAAATATACAGAACTGTCTTCAAAAATATAAAATAAAGACATGCCCAAAAGAAGCAGATGGCTCAACTCTGGACTCCAAGAGCTCACCCCAAATCTCCAATCAGAATAGTCTCAAACAATTAGAAAGTCAACGACAATGACTCGTACTAGGATCTGCATTAGGAAAAAAGATGCACAAGTATATTATGAGTACCAAAACACATTGTACTCAGTAGGCATCATAGGCCGACTGAGGTTAGAAGAACAATATATAAAACAAAATGTGAATAAAATCTATTGATATGCATAGTAAGACTAGAAATAGAGCTAACAATACATAATTAAATAAATGAGTAAATACGTAAGCAAGTAACATACAAGCAGTGCATCTAAATAAATAGAAGCAAATGAACAAGTGCAATGAAGTATGAGATGAATCTTTTGATCAATGCCTACAGTATACTCCTCCTCCAGCATCTATTGTTCGTAAAGAAAGGACCCATGGGGGACTCACAATATCTGTATACATTGCCCGGACTAGAACGGGGACTTTCATATCAATAATACTCATAATACAACCCAGACTTGAACCAGACTAAAATAATCCATTTCTTTCCAGAAAGTTTCTTTTCTAGAACCGCAGTCCAAATAAAATATAACCGTATTCTTTTAAAGTTGAATACTATGTTTTTTTTTCAAATCCAAGCATATACCAGGACTGTGTAAGTATGAATATGCATAAATAGATACGGGTAACCAATCAATTAACCAATTCACAGATGGGATAGTAAATACCATGATAATCCAGAGAAAACCCCACCATATGGGACATTATAACCAAATTGGGACCTCGCCCGTCAATATTCCCGACCCAAAGGCCCTCACATTTCCACAACCTAAGGGTAAACTAACTAAAAGAATGGTACTAAGTAATGTATCTAGGAAAAACCTAGACTATGAAGCAATATACCCAATCCTAAGCTAAGGCTTTCCAATAGTAATCCTAATGATAATCAAGCAACATAGACTAAGGCTCAAGCGCTAAGCAACTACCTAAACTAAGGTCTGAATACAAATCCTATCCTAAGGCCTTGAAATAAAATAAGAATATAAGAAATTCTTCAATATCATAACCTTAACCCAAATCTCACATCAAAATAAGCAATTTATATCATATATAGCCCAACCAACCTAAGTTTGAAAGAGGAAAAGTCATAACCTACTTGGAGATTGAACGGCGAGCTGGCGGTCAATCACACCAAGGCCTTTCCTTTTCGTATAGCCTCTAACTGTTGCCACGCTATCAAAAATATGATCTACTTGTTAAGACGAGAAAATTGATATCCATATTACAAATTCATATTTTGGACTGAAAATTGGGTCAAAAATTGACATGTAGGGCCCGATAAACCCCAATTATCCTCCCCCAAGGGTAATGAACCTATGCCCAAAAATTGGGCAAATACAGACTTGAATTTCGACCCCAATTGGGTCTAAAAGCTCACTTTAATGGAGGATTCCATGAAATTTCTAACTCAATATTACGTATTAAAGACGGAATTGAAGCTAGATAAAGCAAAGGAACGTAGAAACGAAGGAATTGCACGTACTAGGTATTGAAATCTCTAAGAAATGACCAAAATCCACATCAATTGTCCATCTCAAATCCTATTGGGGCGGACAGGCAACCGTATCTGTAAAGGCCCGAGAGCACCAACCCATAACCTTGTAGTTACCATGCATTTCCATGAATATTTAAAGATGTTGCCAAATATGAATATTAAGCTTTAATGAAAATAAACCACGTAGTCAAGCCCAAAACTATATATACATGACTTGGCCATTGGGGCCACAATGACTGGAAGACAAACCATAACCACAATTCATTTTACCGTCTACAAAGCCTCTAAAAGAGATGTAAACTTAGTTAAGGTCAGGACAAGCCCCCGCCATACACTTAGCTAATATACAATACCAAAACGTATATAACAGACTCGAAAAGACCCGAATCGACCTGGAGATCACCAATAGTCGTTGGATGTCCTGTACTCCTACAGGAGGGGTCTACTAGCTGAAGTACCTATGCCTATAGCATTAAATGCAGGTTCCCCCGTGAGGGACATCAGTATGAAAGAATGTACTGAATATGTAAGGCAAAGTGTAACTAATATGTAAAGCGAGAGCTCAAATGAAATCAGAATAAGTGTAAACCATAATAGACCACCTTAACTTGTATCTGTGGAATCATGTATATTACATTCTTTTCTTCAATTTACCATTCTTACATTATAATCTTTTACATTATAATCTTTGCAAGCCATGTGATACAAATGACCAACTGATCAGTGGTAAATACATAAGTTGGGATCGACCCATGCTAGGCTTACACCCCTGAGCTGCCACCCATATATTAACGGATTGGGATAGGCCCATGCTAGGCTTATTCCCCTAAGCTACCACCCGTACATAACTAGATTTGTGTTTCTTAGTTTATTACCTTGAGATTGTTACTTTAGTGGTCATAAAATTATTGAGGTTTGGGACAATAGTCCACCAGTAAAAGATGAGTGAATAAACACTTGATGCAATAAAAATGAGGTAGGGAAAAGTTTGTACACAAATGAAATGCCTAGGAGCTGAAATGACACATAGATCTTATTTGACTAAGAGGAGAACTCATGAAGCTTGCTATTGAATGTAGACATACAGACTAGGTAATAAGCATCTAGTGATGTATTTTAACACATTAGGGAGTGGGACCAAGGTCGTTAGCTACATGGGAGATCGTATGCTGCCACTATGTATCATTTGCAATGGGAGAACTTTGGAAGCTCACTTTGTAAAACAAGTGTTGGATTTCATGCCAAAGAATACAGAATAGAATAGCCTTACATACCTTGTTGTATAACTCCGGTACTACCCAGAATTAACCTCCTTCCTTCAGATTACTTATCTACAATGAAGTACGTGGCAAAACTAGTCTTAGTAATTAATTAACAAATTTGGGCTATTCAACTTCACTCAAAACAGTAACCCGGCAGCACGCCCGTTATTCACCAAATCAAGGGTGTTCTTTCAACCCCTTCTCCTTTAATTACATTTGTACAACATACGGATTCATATAAGATTCTCGGAGACTTTTTTGGCTTCATAACATATAAAAAACAGTCCACAAAGTATGATAGGCAGCAAGCTTATACAATATCTAATTAAGTGGTGTATCATTAATCCCTCCTTTTATATGTTAATATCAACAACTCACATCTCTTTTTCAGATCAACCAAGTTGTCCCAAGATATAGACATAAAACAGCCCCTAAAACAGTCACAAAATCCTTTATTATAGCAACCCAATATTGAACTCATTATCCCTTGCATTCTTAACAAAAATATATACACAATTCTCCACTAAAACACGTATATAGAAAAGGGAAAAAATGGGCAGTAGCTTTACCTTAATTTCTGGAATTTATCCGCTAAATTTGCACTTCTTTCAAGAGCTTGAATTATCCTTCAATGTTAACCAACAAGAGAATAAGGCCTCTTAATAACCAAGGGACATGGGGCAGTTAACATGGAGGAAAGGCAATTCCATACTTTGATTTCCTAGTTTCCAATAGAAGAATCAAGCTAAATCCATAAGTATTTTCACTTACCTCAGCTAGCAAAGGTGACGGTTTCTTCAAGAACCCTAGGAGGAAATTGAGGTGGCTGTACTAAGCCTTGAGAGAAAGAGAGATAACTTGAGAGAGAAAATCTAATTTTTGTAACCTAATAATGAAGGAAATGACCAATAATTTAGTCTTATAAATGTCCTATTTTTGGTTGCCTCTTTTGCTGCATTTTGGACCACAAATTGGTCAAATTGGCCCAAGTAGGTGGCGCACCTACTTAAGGAGTTCAAGCTGCTCAAAAGGTCAAGGTAGGTGATGCACCTACTTGCTTTTTTTATGTTTGAAATGGGCCTTTACTTATTGGGCTTTTGGGACAGATTTTTGGGATTGGGCTGCCTATTCTCTTCTCCTTTTATTTTACTTAGTTTGGGCCTTAAAAGAGTCCATTAATGTAGGCCTTAATTTGATCCATTAACTTAAGTAGGTAATACACCTCTTTGACACATTTAACTTGGCCCAAATCTGATCCATAACCTTGGATCCATTAAATTGGTCCATATATCTCAAGTAGGTGATTCACCTACTAGCTTAATTAAGTCAAGCAAGCACCTCAATAGTTAATTCCATTTTTTGTTCTTAATCCCTTTAATTTAACTTACAGCTTGTGTTCACTTGGTCACTTTAAAATTTAGATTCAAATACCTACTCACGATCCCAAGTTTAAATAGTTGCATCGACGTTAACTTAGTCGTGTTACATTAAAATGTATGGGCAGTTCCTTCCAACCCATCTTACCATCGATATTCATATAGAAAATTGAGTCTATTACCCATATCATAAGGCTATATCAAGTGAAATATAAGTAGAACTAGGTCACGTAGGATACGGGGTGTTACATCCTCCCCCCCTTAGGAACATTCGTCCTCGAATGTTAGCATGATTATCCAACCCAAACAAGTTCAAGCCTAAGTTTAATCTTCCTATTACAACATAATTTATATATATATATATATATATATATATATATATATATATATATATGTATATACTTACTTATTATTTCTCTAATTCAACATCTTTGACCTTCTTTTCGGATTCGAATAAATGAGGGTACTTAGATATCATCGCTTTCTCTGCTTCCCACGTGATCTCTTCTACTTGTTGGTTCCTCCAAAGTACCTTTACGAAAGATACTTTTTTATTTCTTAACTTCTTAAATTTTTGATCAAGAATAGAAGTGGGTACTTCTTCATACGTGAGATCTTCCACAACTTGTACATCATCAGTAGGAGTAATACAAGATGGATCTCCCATGAACTTTTGGAGCATTGAGACATGAAACACCGGATGAACTGTCGAGAGCTCTTGGGGTAGCTCTAACTCATATGTGACTTGTCCAAACATTTGAATAATCTTATATGGCCTTATATAACGTGGACTTAGTGTTCCCTTTTTACCAAACCTCATTACCCCTTTCATTGGTGACACTCTAGCCCTCTTCTTGTAATATCTGCATATGATTTGTGTCAAATTTGAGTTGTTTCTAGCCACTGTTGTATCACCTTAACTTTTTCCATAGCTTGATGAACAAGATCTAGCCCAAATAAAGCAGTTTTACCCGCTTCAAACCATCCAATTGGTGATCTACAGTTCCTTCCATATAAAGCTTCATAAGGCATTATTTTGATACTTGAATGATAGTTATTATTGTAGGCAAACTCAATAAGTAGAAAATGATCATTCCAACTACCTTTGAAGTCCAATACACAAGCTCCCAGCATATCTTCAAGTGTTTGAATGGTATGTTCTGCTTGCCCGTCCGTTTGAGGATGAAAAGTTGTACTTAAATTCACTTGCGTTCCCAAACTCTTCTGAAATGACTTCCAAAAGTTTGTAGTAAATTGATCTCCCCTATCAGATATAATAGAGGTTTGGACTCCGTGTTGCCGAACTATCTCTTTAATATATAATTTTGCATACTCTTCAGTTGTATAAGTGGTCTTAACTGGCAGGAATTGTGCTGAGTTGGTAAGTCTATCAACTATTACCCATATGGAATCGAACTTCCAAATTGTGCGAGGCAAACCAGTGATGAAATCCATGTTGATCATGTCCCACTTCCAAATTGGAAGATCCATATGTTGCATATAACCTCTGGGTTTTTGGTGCTCTACTTTAACTTGTTGACAACTTGGACATTGGGCTATAAATGTTGTTCTTCATGTCACCCCACCAATACACTCCTTTCAAATCATGATACATTTTAGTTGATCCCGGATGGATGGAATAACTTGAATGATACGCTTCCGTCATAATCCTCTTTCTTAGCCCATATACATTAGGTACAGACAATTTGTTTTAGCACCGAAGTACTCCCTCTTGCGTAAGCTCAAATGCCTTTATCATACCTTGTTGTACATTCTCCTTAAGCTGTAATAAAATAGGGTCTGCATACTGCTTCTCTTTCACCTCAGCTACTAATGAAGATTCTGTCGCATTTTGCATAATAACTCCTTTATTTGGAGATTCAAGAAGGCGAACTCCCAAGCTAGCTAGTTGGTGTAGATCTTTAGTCATCCCTTGTCTTTTCGTGGACTGCCCATAAGTGCTCACCATTGCCTTACGACTTAACGCATCATCTACTACGTTTGCTTTCCCTGGATGATACAAAATATCAATATCATAATCTTTTAATAGTTCAAGCCACCTCTGCTGCCTCAAATTTAGGTCCTATGCTTAAAGATATTTTATGGTCGATATATATGTCAACATGAACCCCATACAACTAGTGGCTCCATAGCTTTAAAGCAAATACAACCGCTTCTAACTCAAGATCATGTGTTGGATAATTTTTCTCATGTGGACGCAATTATCTTGAGGCATAAGCTATTACTTTACCATACTGCATCAATACACATCCTAAGCCAACTCCTGAAGCATCAGAATACAACACATACCCTTCTGTACCCTCTGGAAGTACCACTAAGAGTGTAGAAGTCAACTTATTCTTCAGCGCTTGGAACTCCTTTCGCATGTGTCATTCCATTGAAACTTGGCTGCTTTGTGTGTTAACTTTTTTAAAGGTGCAGAAATAGAAGAAAACCCTTCAACAAACCTTCTATAATAACCTGCCAACCCAAGGAAACTACGAACCTCCGTAGGTGTTGTTGGTCTTGGCCAGTCCTTCACGACTTCTATCTTTTCAGTATCAATCCTTATTCCTTCATCAGATACAATACGGCCCAAGAATGCTACAGATTTTAACCAAAACTCACATTTAGAGAACTTTTCATATAACTTACGATCACAAAGAACCTGTAACACCTGTCGTAAATAATTACCATGGTCCTCTTTCGATCTTGAATACACCAGAATATCATCAATAAATACTATCACGAACACATCTAAGAATGGCTTGAACACCCTATTCATCAAATCCATAAAAGTTGTTGGTGCATTTGTTAGCCTAAATGACATAACTAAAACTCATAATGACCATACCGTGTTCGAAAAGCTGTCTTAGGTATATCTTTCTCTTTGACCCTCACTTGGTGGTAACCCGACCGCAAATCCATCTTTGAGAAACACTTAGCACCTTGTAACTGATCAAATAAATCATCAATTCTTGGAAGGGGATATTTGTTCTTAATAGTTACCTTATTCAGTTGCCGGTAGTGAATACACATTCTCAACATACCATCTTTCTTACACACAAATAACACTTGTGCGCCCCAAGGAGACATACTAGGCCTTATGAATCCTTTTTCTAGCAAGTCTTTCAATTGCTCTTTCAACTCTCTTAATTCTGTCGGAGTCATTCTATACAGAGGAATAGACATAGGTTGAGTATCTGGGATCACATCAATACCAAACTCTACTCCTCGTTCTGGAGGAAAACCTAGAAGATCTTCAGAAAATACATCGAGAAATTCATTTACCACTGGAACTGATTGAAGATTTGATGGCTCTGCATCTATATCTTTCACTCTCACTAGATGACATATGTACCCTTTAGACATTATTTTCTTTGCCTTAAGATAAGAAATAAATTTACCTCTTGGCGCCTCAATATTACCCCTCCATTCAAGGACTACCTCTTTTGGAAAATGGAAATGAACCCTCTTAGTTCGGCAATCTTCTGTGGCATAACAAGAAGCCAACCAATCCATACCCATTATAACGTCAAAATCTACCATTTCTAGTTCAACAAGGTCAATCAATGTGTCATGATCACAAACAGTTACTAGGAAATTATATTAAACTCTTCTAGCTATAATAGACTCACCAATCTATGTAGACACGTTAAAAGGATTAACCAGTGATTCTGGTGTTCCTTTGAACTTTCCAGCTATCAATGGAGTGACATATGATAGTGTAGAACCCAGATCAATTAATGCATATACATTATGTGAAAAGATGGACAATGTACCTGTAACCACATTAGGAGAAACCTTCAAATTTTATCGACCCGCTAGAGAGTATGTACGATTCTGAACTCCGCTAGAACTAGTTACTCCTTTAACACCTCTACCACGACTTGTAGGTTGTATACCCCTACCCAAAGAAGGCACCGATGATGACGATGCAATGGCTGATCCAGTAGGTCATGCCATACCACTCATGCCCCTTTGTGGGCACTCTCTCATCATGTGTCCCGACATACCACACCAAAAGCAAGCATCTATCCCAAACTGGCGTGCACCTAAATGAAGCTTTCCACATTGCCTATATGGCTTTCGATGAGGTCTTGATTGGCTCATACTCTCTTGCTCTTGATACTCCACTGTCCGTGAACTTTGGCTCTCACTTCTTTGCCCAAATTGATTGCCCTTAAGGCCTTGGAATCGGGTGGAGCACTTATTGCAGAGTAGAAAGATGATGGCCTAGGTAGCCTGTTAGCAAACTGAGGTCTGAACTCACTTTGGGATGACATAAATGGCCCCGTAGGTCTGGCCCTCTTGGGATGCCCTCTTTCCAAATCTTGTGTTCTTCTTTTGATCCTCCATTTTTTGTGTAGAAGGTTGTATCCTTGCTATATCCATATCTTTATTCAAAGCAACAATAGTACAATCTCTAACCAAATACGGATCCAATCTATCAACATATCGATGAACTCTATCATCCATAGTAGTTACTACATTAGGAGCATACCTAGCCAAAGAGTTAAATCATAGACTATACTCCATCACGCTCATATTCCCTTAACGAAGATTTAAAAACTGATCTGCATGGGCCTCCCGAATTTCAAAGGGAAGGTAATGATCAAGAAATGCCTCTTTGAACTCTTGCCAACTAGTTGAAGATGCACCTGCACCCCTAGATCCTTTCCAGTCTTCGTACCATAATGTAGCATTTACTTTTAACCTATATGCTGCTAGCTCAACGGTCTCTTTACTAGATATATGCATGACATCCAAGGCCTTTGTATTTGATCAATAAAGTCTTGTGGGTCTTCTTTAAGATTTGACGCGGTAAGTGTGGGAGGATCCAATTTAGTAAAATCCTGTGTTCGTAGGCTAGCTGCCCTATCCGTACCACTAGTACCTATAATTGGACTAACTTGTCCTGGACCTTGTCCAGCAACTATACGAGTCAACAATTTCACTGCATTCCTTAAATCTTGCTCCGTAGCATTAATTGGTGATTCTGATGGTACTCCTCTCCTTCTGAGGAGTAGAAGAGGTCGGTGATGCAAACTCATCTTGAGCCTCACTTTGATTAGTTTGTCTAGGTGGTAACTTGCTGGTCCCTTCTCCGGCAGCCATATTTACTTGCTTACTTTTATTCTTACTCCTTATTGTAATTGACATCTCTACTATAATGAGAGAAAAAAATAAATTCAATGGTTAAATATGACTCCACCTACAACCTTGTCTCTATTGCACGATCTAAGATATGAAGAAAAAGAGACAACTCCTAAATATCCCGTAGCCTCTTGTCTATAGATGTAGTGTACAACACATCCATAAGCAAAACTCTACATAGACACGACTTTGTAGAATCCCTAGGATGACCTGCTCTGATACTACTTTTGTCACGTCTCAAATCCTGTTGGGACGGACAGGCACCCGTAGCCGTAAAGGCTCGAGAGCACCAACCCATAACCTTGTACTTACCATGCATTGCCATGAACATTTAAAGATGATGCCAAATATGGATATTAAGCTTTAATGAAAATAAACCACGTAGTCAAGCCCAAAACTATATATATATGACTTTCGTTGGGGCCACAATGACTGGAAGACAAGGCACAACCACACTTCACTTTACCGTCTACAAAGCCTCTAAAAGAGATATAAACTTAGTTAAGGTAGGGAAAAGCCCCCACCTTACACTTAGCTACTATACAATACCAAAACATATATAACAGACTCAGAAAGCCCCGAATCAACCTGGAGCTCACCAATAGCCACTGGATGTCATGTGCTCCTACTGGAGGGGTCTACTAGCTGAAGAACCTGTGTCTACAGCATGAAATGCAAGTTCCCCCGTGAGGGGCATCAGTACGAAAGAATGTATTGAATATGTAAGGCAAAGAGTAACTAATATGTAAAGTGAGAGCTCAAATGAAATCAAAACAAGTGTAAACCATAATAGACCACCTTTACCTGTATCTGCGGAATCATGTCTATTACATTCTTTTCTTCACTTTACCATTCTTACTTAATAATCTTTGTAAGCCATGTGATACAAATGACCAATTGATCAGTGGTAAATACACAAGTTGGGATCGACCCATGCTAGGATTACACCCCTGAGCTGCCACCCATATATTAACGGATTGGGATAGGCCCATGCTAGGCTTACTCCCCTAAGCTGTCACCCGTACATATCCAGATTTGCATTTCTTAGTTTATTACCTTTGAGATTGCTACTTTAGTGGTCATGACATTATTGAGCATTGGGACAATAGTCCACCAGTAAAAGATGCATGAATAAACACTTGATGCAGTAACAATGAGGTAGGGAGAAGTTTGTACACAAATGAAATGCCTAGGAGCTAAAATAAAACATGGATCTTATTTGACTAAAAGGAGAACTCATGAAGCTTGCTATTGAATGTAGACATGCAGACTAGGTAATAAGCATATATTGAGGTATTTTAACACATTAGGGAGTGGAAACAAGATCGTTAGCTACATGGGAGATCATACGCTGCCACTATGTATCATTTGCCATGGGAGAACTTTGGAAGCTCACTTTGTAACACAAGTGTTGGATTTCATGCCAAATAATATGGAATAGAGTAGTCTTACATACCTTGTTGTATAACTCCGGTATTACCCCAAATTAACCTCCTTCCTTTCAGATTACTTATTTACAATGAAGTACGTGGTAAAACTAGTATTAGTAATTAATTAACAAATTCGGGCTATTCAACCTCACTCAAAATAGTAGCCGGGCAGTACGCCCGTAATTCACCAAATCAAGGGAGTTCTTTCAACCCCTTCTCCTCTAAGTACATTTGTACAACACAGATATTCATATAAAATTCCTGGAGACACTTTTGTCTTCATAACATATACAAAACAGTCCACAAAGTATGATAGGCAGCAAGCTTATACAACATCTAATTAAGTGGTGTATCATTAATCCCTCCTTTTATATGTTAATATCAACAACTCACATCTCTTTTTCAGATCAACCAAGTTGTCCCAAGATATAGACATAAAACAGCCCCTAAAACAGTCACAAAATCCTTTATTATAGCAACCCAATATTGAACTCATTATCCCTTGCATTCTTAACAAAAATATATACACAATTCTCCACTAAAACATGTATATAGAAAAGAGAAAAAATGGGCAGTAGCTTTACCTTAATTTCTGGAATTTATCCGCTAAATTTGCACTTCTTTCAAGAGCTTGAATTATCCTTCAAAGTTAACCAACAAAAGAATAAGGCCTCTTAATAACCAAGGGACATGGGGCAGTTAACATGGAGGAAAGGCAGTTCCATACTTTTAAGCATAACCAACATGATTTCCTAGTTTCCAATAGAAGAATCAAACTAAATCCATAAGTATTTTCACTTACCTTAGCTAGCAAAGGTGACAGTTTCTTCAAGAACCCTAGGAGGAAATTGAAGTGGCTGTACTAAGCCTTGAGAGAAAGAGAGATAACTTGAGAGAGAAAATCTAATTTTTGTAACCTAATAATGAAGGAAATGACCAACAATTTAGTCTTATAAATGTCCTATTTTTGGCTTCCTCTTTTGCTGCATTTTGGACCACAAATTGGTCCAAGTAGGTGGTCCACCTACTTAAGGAGTTCAAACTGCTCAAAAGGTCAAAGTAGGTGATGCACCTACTTGCTTTATTTATGTTTGAAATGGGCCTTTACTTATTGGGCTTTTGGGATAGATTTTTGGGGTTGGGCTACCCATTCTCTTCTCCTTTTATTTTACTTAGTTTGGGCCTTAAAAGAGTCCATTAATAAAGGCCTTAATCTGATCCATTAACTTAAGTAGGTAATACACCTCTTTGGTACATTTAACTTGGCCTAAATCTGATCCATAACCTTGGGTCCATTAACTTTGTTCATATATCTCAAGTAGGTGATTCACCTACTAGCTTAATTAAGTCAAGCAAGCACCTCAATAGTTAATTCCATTTTTTGTTCTTAATCCCTTTAATTTAACTTACAGCTTGTGTACACTTGGTCATTTTAAACCTTAGATTCAAATACCTACTCACGATCCCAAGTTTAAATAGTTGCATCGACGTTAACTTAGTTGTGTCACATTAGAATGTACGGGCAATTCCTTCCAACCCATCTTACCGTCGCTAGTCATATAGGAAACCGAGTCCATTACCCATACCATAAGGCTATATCAAGTGACATATTAGTAGAACTAGTACATGTAGGATACGAGGTGTTACATCAACCTAGAGATCCAACAATTAGAATAATTTGGAAATGAAGAGAGAAGAGGGGATTTATATACCCCGATCGTCGCTTCTACGGAAGTTTGGCCATAAGAACGACGTCGCTTCGATGACAAAACCTCCACAACAGCGAAGGTCACTAATATCTCGAACCTCCATTGAAGTGGAGAGATTCTTCAATAGTGGGCTCGCCATAGTGGGAAAAACTTTGCTTAAGTAAAAAAAAAAATGAGTTTGAGCTCTTTTTTTTGGTTGACTTTTAGCAACGCGCAGTGGCTATGCGCATGTGTCCCAAAGTGACGTATATTTTTTGGTAATGGGTATACTCGAGAGAAAAGGTTCCACCAAAGTAAGGCTTCCCTTGCAAGAGCAGCTCTGCAGGAGCGACCTCTCCTGATGTCATCAGCCTCTGGGGGTGCGACCATCTCTCTGAAAGAGTGGCTCTTAGGGTACGAGTCAAGCTCCATAGGAGCGGCTGCACCAGATCCATCGGCAGCTTGACCAAGAATGCCAAGGCTCGAACTAACCTCCGGGATTCGTTCAAAGTCCCATTAAAACAAACCAAATACGCCACGAACTAGAAATGGTATTCTGAATTCAAAGGAATCACCAAAATGACCAACTGAGGTCGTCTTGATGAAATGTTGACCGAAGTCAACACTTTGTCGATTTTCTCTAAATTCCACACAAGAGCCAAAAACGAGTCTGGAAGCCTCAAAGCCCGAACCAAAGGTCCTCCTTGCCCAAAATTCACATTGGAGCTAACGAAACTGTAAGAATTTTCATCCGAGGTTGTTTACTAAGAATGTAGACTAAAGCTCCAAAATAGGGAAATTAGTTTAAAACCCATCCGAACTCCCCGAAAACCAAACCACTTGTCCCAGCAAGTCATAAATACCCTGTAGCAACTACAAGAAAGCTCGAAATGGGAAAACACACAAAAATTCAAAAAATGACCTAGAGGATCATTACACCTACGTTTTGTCCCACTAGGTTTTTCTGACAAGGTTTTTAATGAGGCAGCAAATAATGCATATTTCAAAATATGTGCTCTTTTTTTCTTTCACTAGGATTTTTTTCACTGAATTTTTCTAGTAAGATTCTAATGAGGCACATCATCTATTGACATCCAAAGGGAGTGTTATAAGTATTTTATTTATGTGGATGTCCACTAAATATAATCTTTCCATCTCCCCACTACTCTTCATCATTATTTTCCACATCCTCCATGATCTCCATTCTTAATACTATGTCTCCCTCCTCCATGATCTTCCCCTTAATATCATGTATATGATATTCTCTTTGTCTACCTTTATGTAATTCTATATATAGAGGATGGAAAGTCATATTGTAAACACACTTGAAGACTAGAAACACTTGAAAGAAAGAAGAAAGTTATTTGTATTGTTTCTTTTGTATGTGATAATACATAATTGCCCTCTCAAACTATAACACTTTTTTCTAAAAGACACTTTTACTTTAGGAGGGCCCTAGTACACCTATTCTTGTTCAAAATGAATTTATTATCTCATTTTAACCACTTGGTGTAGAGATGGTGTAGAGATTGTACTTCACTCTCCAGCAGAGTGTGAAATAAGATTAAAAAATTATAATTATTTATTTATTCGACATTTGTTTCTTTAAAAATATTTTTCTTTTACTTTATTTATTTTAATTTACTTTTCAATTTTTTTCCCTCTTATCTTCTTCACCCAATTTTTTTCACTTTTCCAGCGTTCCTTACTTCTCTCTTTTCCCTGGATATTCTTTTCTCCTTTGTTTGTTCAAGCTCCTTTCTTCCTTGAGGTATTCTCAATACCTCATGATTCTTTGTTTGTTTATTTATTTTTATTTTAATGTTTGTTATGAAGTTCTTATTTGTTGAAGCAGCACTACAAAGCTCCATTTAAATGGAGTTTTGATCCATCATAACTATAGTAATTTTAATTTTTAAACTTCAATTTGGTGGTAATTTGCAGTGATTTGGTACTGGCTACGATGACAACCAACAAGGTGGTTATAGCAGCGGTGATTTTGCGGTGATGTAGTGATTTTGCTTTAAGACCCAATAATTTATTTGTGAGATGGTTTCAAATCAAATGAACTATCCTAGCATGAGAAATTGTTGATTAGCATGAACAAGAATCATTATTAATGAGCTTCGTCAAAGATTGCTAATACAAGAATCAAAGGGGACGTGCTATGGGATGAGCTAAGGAGAAGAAGGAATCGTTATACCGGAGAGTGTGACAGGTGCCATCACGTACTCTATTTTGGGTTGTGACAAATTGGTATCAGAGCCTCAGGTTCATTGGTCTCATTAGTACAAGCCATGCCAATTTGAGCCTTACGGATCAGTGCGGAGACGTCTGTTATCTATCTTCAAGGGGTTACATGACTTTAGGAGAAATCAATTCCTTCATTCTATGTCGTGCATTCATAGCTTTGTGTAACTCAAAAACCTCTTAGTCACTCTCTCATAGATGGTGAGCACACGTTCTTCCTTGGTTAGAGATTCAGAGCCCGTGCCTTTGATACGTGGTCGAGGCAGAGGTCGGATCAAAGCATCCAGACTAGCTAGAGGTTAGGTTGGGATTGCCTCTTCAGATTATGGAGTTGTTAGTGATAATGGATTTATTGAGATAAAAGGGTTGAGGTCAGCCCAGACACCGCATGTGATCATGTCTATACCTATGCTTGAGGATTGCTTGGTGTGAGTGTTGGGTTTCCTCGAGGGGATGACTCTTATTTTCATTCAGCATGCTACTTCAGGGCTTCAGACTCCAGATGCACATTTGACTATAGAGGTTTAGGGTAGAAGAGTAAAGGAGGTGAGAGAAAAAAAGGAATAAAGTAATAAAAATAAAAATTAAACTAAATTAATTAGACATTTGGTGGACAATAATTAGGGTGTGATTTACCCTTACTCTTTATGACTGAGATTAAACAAGATATATTGTATTTAGACCATTTTAAAATTGTTGTATTAGGACCCCAATGAAGTTAACATGTCCCCTTAACATGTTCAAGTTAACATGCCCAAGAGAAAGAGTTAACAGATGTGGCAAAATAGAGAGCCACAAATATTAGCGTTTGTAAATTTAACTGTTCATTAAACTGTCAGCCTCAGGATTGAATAGGAGGAGAAATCTGCAGCTTCCCTTTGTGATTTCTGATAAAATAAAATTTGCGGATAAGATCGCACCAGCAAATGCCACTACCCAACAATCCCATGTCTTACATGCGTATTCTAACTCTGCAACCATGTAACTTTTCTTCTCTTCTCATATTCAACAGGTACCACCAATCTCCCTCCCCTTTGATATTTCTGCTACTGAATTAACTTAATGGTGATTCTTCTTCTTCTTATTCTTCTTTTATCATCTTCTTTTCTTGGGTACACTACACTGCTTATAATAAAAGATTTAAAATTTGTTTCATGAGCAAGGAATGTCAATTTGTTGCTAAATTCATGGATTTTCTGTCCTCTTCTCTCTTTTAGTTTATGGAAAATTCAGTACTCGGGGTTTTGTTTACAATTGTCCAGTTTATGTTGCCTCCTAATATGATATTTGAGTCTGTATCCTCTCAGATTGCAGTTCTTGACCCCCTAGGTTGTGGGTGTGGCAGATGCAGCGTGTTTCATGTAATTTTGAAAAAAAAAAAAACAAATATTAGAATTTGGATCCAGTAAATTAATAGAATGGGTTTTTGGGTTCTTAGCGTCTCTCTGGCCATACATGGACTCGTTACATGCTAAGATATCAGCTTGACAACACGTTGTCCTAACACTTTCATTTGTGATGGGCATTTCAAGTTCAGACTGCATTCTCTCTTGTGATAATTTCTTATCAATAGGCTGATGTGTTTTCCTTGGGCTCCCAATGTTTGCTATTTTCACCTAAGTTTGTTACAAACTGCTAACTACCTATCAACTGGATATTTATTGCTTTCAAGATAACTGTGAAATTCCTTAACTAATTACTTCAGTGTCTAGCATGATTAGTAGATAAAAGTAAGATGATTGCTGTTAATTTTCTTATAGAAATCTTGGCATTGAGGATTAGTATGACCTTAGTTACCTTGCACAACCACCGCATACTGTAGTGCAAACATGATACAGGGCAGCTGTCCTCCTTTTCGTAATGACTGCATCTAAAACTTGATTTTGTCCTTACTTAGCCAAGTTACGCTTTTGAATATTGAAAAGATATTGTGGATCACACTGGATACCTTTAAGTTCTGTAAGACCGTAAAACCCACTGACACTAGTCCTATCGATTCTTTCAAGTTTCACTATATCAGAATGGCCAATGATAGAGCTAGCCGGAGTTTGGGCAGGTAGGGACTGCGGCGCCATTTAGCTTTTCAAAATTGTAGTTTCCTTCCGTTTTTGACTGTTCAATATTTTACATATTGAAAAGAACTGAAAATTTCTTCTAAAATATACTCTACCTCACCCCCATCCCTAAATTTTTGAGTGTTTCTTTCTTCTTGTTCCTGTATAAGTTGCCTTCCCATCCCTCCACTCTATTGGCTCCAACGCTGCAACACTGACGTGTTTACCTAGAATAACCAGAATAGTACTTTAATATAATTGGCTTTCTGTTGGTCTGAGAAGTTGAATTCTTTTGAAGCCTATACTCTGCCTTGTTGATACTTCTGGTGTAGAAAAGCCCTTGTTAAAAGGCTTGGTATCATAAACTTCTTCACACTCACTCTTTGCTTGTTTCCCAGCGTTCTTTGCTTTTTTATTCATCACTATCTTAATAAGTCTCCTTTTGCAGGGATAATGTCCTTGAGGCAACAGTAAGCTTCTGTTATTTAGATAAATAGAGGTAATTAATATTGCTATCATTATAAGCAGCAGGAAAATTAAGAATTGGATAAGCAGAGGATGGGAGAATTTGGAAATGAGGTAGCGAAGTCTATTATTTTTGAGAAAAAGAAGAATGGAACAAGTTCAAGCAGGTCAAAGATTTCTGCATCTTCCACCATGGTATTGCACACAATTTAATGGAATTTGATGACATCTTAGTTATGCTTCTAGTTTATTCTTGTACTAGTTTCTGGACATGTGTGTCTCATGTGAATTAATATATACTTCCTAAAATGGAATATATAGTATTTAAAAATGTGTATAATGAGCAATTGAAAATCTGAAAGGAAAAAGTGAGAAGCCCCTAAGCATACAAAAATCACACAAAACCAAACCGATAAAGTTGGATTTGAAATCACACCCACAAAATATATACATAATTTTAATTTGGTTTGGAAATTATTCCCAGTGATTCTGTTGGAGCAAACTAAAAACATAAAGTGTGTGACATAAATTAAATTAGAAAATATTATCTTTACACGTTATTTCGTAAATACAAGCCATATTCAAGCAGTAAGCAGAAATTGAACTTGCTGCAAGGAAAAGGAAAAGGAAAAGGAACAGTATTACCTTCTGCTGGGCAAAACTCAACAAATAAGAGGGCAATAGTAGTAGCTCTTTGTGGAGTCTTAACAGAAGAGGAGAAAGAATAAAATGATAAACAAATTTGACACTGTGTGGTAACTGTTATAAAGTGCAAAGAATATGAAAAAGGTATAGAAACGAATTGAAGCTCAAAAGACTAAACAAATAAATGCTGTAATATGAAAAGTTTGATACTATAACTGATAATTTATAAAGGTTTGCATACTAACAGCCTACAATAATTACTGCATGTAGAAATAGTACTCCCGATTTAGTGCAACTGAATTAATTATCCGATTGACAGAAGACAGACGTTTTAGTTTCTAAAATGTAAGGTATTAGAGGAATAGAATTAATTAAGTGATCAGGACAAAGTGGTCAATTTTAAATTATTAAGGACATTTTCATAATCCAACTTTCAACTATGGAGCTTCCCACTTTTGGTATGATATGATATGGTATGATGATATGATATGATATGATATTATGATATGATGATGATGATGATATGATATGATATGATGATATATGTCTTCAGCTGTCTATTCAGTTACCAGTGAGTGAAACTTCTGCAGGAATCTCATCTACATGAAGACCAAGCTCATCTTATTTCACCTGCGGCGAATTCTCCACGTCAATCTCGCTGCACTACCTGCTGGGAAAGTATGAGTTGCCAAATAGTTCGTTCAAGAACAAAACTGATGAATATTTTGATTGAGAGGAAACAACTACAAGAGGTCCACTCAATTTTTAAGGGACTTACAGAAGAAGGACACCGGCCAACTCTTGTAACATATACAACTGTTTTGGCGGTCTTGACTCTCCAGAAACGTTTCAAGTCTATTCCGTTGCTTCTTTCCAAATTGGAGCAAGATGGACTAAAACCTGACTCCATATTCTTCAATGCCATGATAAATGCATTTTCTGAATCTGGAAATGTTAAAGAGGCTATGAAAGTGTTCCAGAAAATGAGGGAGAAAGGATGTAAGCCCACAACCAGCACTTTTAATACATTAATTAAAGGGTTTGGACTCATTGGTAAGCCTGAAGAATCTCTGAAACTGTTGGAAATTATGTCTCTTGAAGAGAATGTGAAACCTAATGACAGAACATATAATATTCTGGTCCGAGCTTGGTGTAACAAGAACAAAATTGCAGAAGCCTGGAATGTGGTTCAGAGAATGGTTGCAGCTGGTGTAAAACCTGATGTTGTTACTTACAATACTATAGCAACGGGTTATGCACGAAACAAGGAGACTGGTAGAGCTGAAGTAATGATTTTTCAAATGCAAAATCACAAAGTGGCACCAAATTATCGAACATGTGGTATTATCGTGGATGGATACTGTAAAGAGGGAAATATGACAGAAGCATTGAGGTTTGTTTACAGGATGAAGGATCTTGGTGTACTTCCTAATCTAGTAATATTCAACTCTCTCATCAAAGGCTTTCTCGATATCACTGATAGTAATGGTGTTGATGAGGTACGTATCCATATTGGTTTTATATCGGCAATTTACTGATCAAAATCGAAATTGTATACAGATGCTTACATTTTCCTGAGGATTCTAAGACTTAAGTTATTGCTACTATCCTTTTCTCCATTATTTTCGACATGGCTTCTTCTCTGCTGTATTTCTCTCAGACCTGTTTTAATATGCTTTACTTGAGCCGAGGATCTATCGTAAACAACCTCTCTCCCTTCACAAGGTAGGGGTAATGCTACATATACACCACCCTCCCCAGACACCACTTGTGGGATTCCTCAGGGTATGGTGGTGGTGTTGTAATTTACTGATCATCAAGTTGTGTAACCTTAAGAACTTAATACTGGGAAACCATTCTTCACTATTCTTTTTAATGTACAAATTGGTAATGGAGATATTTTAATTTTGCATGTATTAATATCAATTTTCACATATAAATAGTAAATACCCCTTGATACCAAGCATACTTAAAAAGGGCGAAAGTCACTGTAGTGTTATTTAGTGTAGCTTCAAGCCTTCTGGAGAAACAAAAGGAGAAAAGAAAGAATATTGTGTCATTCTAAACATGACATGTTTCTTATTCATCGATTACATATGCAGGTACTAACATTGATGGAAGAGTTTGGGGTGAAACCAGATGTGGTAACATTTAGTACTATCATGAATGCATGGAGCTCAGCTGGACTTATGGATAAATGCCAAGAGATATTTGATGACATGATTAAGGCCAGTATAGAACCTGATAGCCACACATTCAGCATTCTAGCTAAAGGCTATGTGCGTGCTGGAGAACCTGAAAAAGCTGAAGCCCTGTTGAAAGTTCTGGCTTCATCAGGTATACATCCAAATGTTGTGATGTTCACAACAATCATCAGTGGATGGTGCAGTGCTGGGCAAATGGAGTATGCTCTGAGGGTATTTGAAAGGATGTGCAAAATGGATGTATCTCCTAACTTGAAAACCTTTGAGACCCTTATATGGGGTTATGGAGAAGCAAAACAACCATGGAAGGCTGAAGAATTCCTCCAAATTATGGAAGAGATGGGAGTATCTCCCACGAAGAATACTCTTCAACTTGTTGCAGATGCATGGCGATCAATTGGTTTCTTTAACGAAGCCAAGAAAATCTCAGATGATGTGGAACATGACGATAGGACAATCTTGAATGCTCTGGAGGATAAGCAACCAGGGGACAACATTGAACGAGTTTATGCTAAAGAGATATCGGATGGCTCTCTCTCAGGCCATAAGCAAGTAACCAACCAAAATGGGTCAAGCACTGTCAATAAAAGAAGTCAAACAGTGCTGAACAGATCCATGTCTTCTGCCGGAAGCATAAATGTGGCAACTAAATCAATAATGCTTCCCTGTACTTGTGGTTTCAAGGTGAAATCTTTGATGATATTTGACGAGCAGTGTCAAGTGCAGATTGGAAGATATGGTTTTGTGAATTCATGTAGAATGGTGGCTTGAAATTAACAAACTTCCAGTTCAGAGGGGAGCCTCTTGAAATCAAAATGTATACCGGATTGAAGCCCTTTTTGCATCAGGATGGCATATACAAAGGCCTGCAATTGTACAATTGGATCATTTTTCGATGGTGTTTTTCTTGAACATGTATGTACACTGTTATCTTATTCAAAACGTAACCATTATGAAATGTATACTCTTTAGGTTGAAATGATATTCATGTCCTGTCCAATGTCTTGGGCTTCTACTAATAATAGAATTAGTTACCTGCATCTTGAAGCTATCTAGTTCTTGGCAATGGATTTTAGAATGGAAACGGTGGTAATTGTATCTATCGGAAAGCAACAACAACAACATACCCAGTGTAATCACACGAGTCGGTCTGGGGAGGGTAGATGGTACACAAACCTTATCCCTACCTTGGGAGGTAAAGAGGTTGTTTCTGATAGACCCTCCGTTTAAAGAAGAAAAAAAGAAAAAAAAAAAGAAAAGAAAAGAAAAAGGAAAAAGTGTGAAAAAGTCGTGGCAAAATACCATAGAGTATCAAGCATTTTGAAAAAGAAACATAACTACTACAAAATAATACGATAATTGAAATGCAATAAAACAACAGACATCAAAGGACAAGAAACTCCTTGAGTAATACTACGACTACTAGTATTGAAAGATAAGTGTCCTCCACAACATCCTATCTAAGGTCATGTCTTGTCTAATCACCTCTCACAATACTTCTCCGGCCTACCTCTACCTCTTTTAAAATCATCGATAGCTAACATCTCACACCTCCACACTGGAGCATCCAAGCATCTCTTCTTCACAAGCTCGAATCATCTTAGTCTTGCTTCCCGCATCTTGTCCCCCATCGAGGCTATTCTTACTTTGTCCCGAATATCTTTACTTTTAATCCTATCACTCCTAGTGTGGCCATACATCCAACACAACATTCTCATTTCAACAACTTTCATCTTCTGAACATGAGATTTCTTGACCGGCCTGAGATTTCTTGACCGGCCAACACTCTTCTCTATACAACAAACGGTCTAACCATCACTTTATAGAACTTACCCTTAAGTTAACGTGACACCTTCTTATCACACAAAACTCTAGATGCAAGCCTCCATCTCATCCATCCAGTACCAATACGATGTGTGACATCGTCATCAATCTCTCCATCTCCTTGCATAATAAACCCAAGATATTTGAAACTCACTCTCTTTGGGACTACCTGTGTATCAAGTCGTACTTTCACTCTAGCCTTATGTACTATATCATTGACTTGCACTCCATGTAATTTGTCTTGATTTTGCTCAACCTGAACTCTTTAGATTGTATGGCCTATCTCCACACCTCCAATATAACATTAAATCCTTCAAGATTCTCGTCAATCACTACTGTGTCATCCACAAATAACATACATCATGGCACCTCACGTTGAATTTTCCACGTCAATTCATCCATCACCAAGACAAATAAAATTGACCTAAGAAGATGTAAAGAGCTTATGGGCTAGAAAGATATAGTATTGCCTAGAGGGGCCATAGTGAGCCTATAGGGATAAATAGTTTGATTTTGCACCTGACGAGCTTATGGGGGACCGAATAGGTGGTATTGATTGCTTTTGTACCTGTCAAGCTTATAGGGCTCTGTTAGGTTATATTGTTGTGTGGCTTGTGACAGGAGTAGTTAGGTTGCATTATGAATACTCTTGACAATTTTCTTTGCTTACATTCATCATGGTATGAGATTAGTTGGCCCAGTTAAATTGAATTGATTGTTAAATTGTTTACGATTTGTAAGATCTCAATTAGTAGTAGGTAAGTACACTCTGACTATTTTTCGACTCCTTATCTAATTACTTACAACATTTATGATATCACTTTCAGTTATTTTGTCGCCTTACATACTTGGTACATTATTTCACACTGACATCCCCAATACCCGGGAGCTCTGTATCGAAACCTGCAGGTTGATGTGAGGCTAAAAACTATGTTATTTCACTATCATTCACCTCACACATGTTCTCTTTTTAGTATCATCTTGAGTGTAAATAATTTGAATTGCACTTGTGTTTTATGTTTTGTTAATATAGGATGTCCTGAGGTATTTGGAGCTTAAACAAGACGAAAAAGAGCACCAAGGAACCAAAAGGAACCCAGGAAGGATCAACGTTGCAAAGCATCACAAAAAGTGGAAAATGGCCAAACTGCAGAGAGACTTGCGCCACTCCCTTGCTTTGGGGTTGTGACGCAGATTTAACACTTTGTCTATAAAATTTTGTGCCTTGCGCCACTCACCTAAAGCAAGGAGTGGCGCAAGTTTGACAGCTCCTCTTAAAAAAGTTTGTTTCTTGTGTCACTGCCTTGCTTTTTGGTAGTGGCGCGAACGGGGACTTCTCCTAATCCGATTTGGACTGGTTTTGGAAGTCCCAAAGATTCCTAAACTCTATAAATACCCCCACCACACGTTTTTCTTATCACAAACAACTGATTTGGGAAAGCTATTTAGGAACCCTTGCTTGGGGAATCTAAAGGGAAGTTTCATCATCTTTCAATTAGGTAAGCGTCTAAACTTATAGTTTATCATTGCGCATTGATTATATTGCAAAATCATCTTCAAATCATGGGTTTTTGTCACACCCCGAGTTCCAACGGGACGGACTGGCACCCGAAGCCGTTGAGGCCCGAGAGAACCAATCTTTGCTCATGTATCTTCATATGCATGCCTCTGTATGAATATCGTTCTATCTCATGTAACTAGATACCAATGGCGGAAGTCATGGAAAGCATGTGATATATACATATAAGAGACTTGGCCGTTAGGGCCACCATGTCAAAATGGACATACATCCCTTACCAAATATTCCCACATACGTCTACAAAACCTCTAACAGATGTAATACATTAAACCAACTTAAAGTCGGGACAAGTCCCCGTTTTATACAACATTTACAATGCCAAAACAAATGTACAACTGTGATTCGGAAAGCCCCGAACCAACTGGAGCTCACCAAAGATCTACAAATAACCGGCAACCTACGGTGGAGGTCTACTGGCACTTGCGCCTGCAGCAAGTAAGGTAAGTCCCCCAAGGGACGTCAGTACGAAGAATGTACTGAGTATGTAAGGCTCATAAGAAACTGTATGATACATAAATACATCAATGAACTCAATTACAAATGAATAATCGATATGGATAAGTCACCATTCTGTATGTTGGGAACCATGTATATTGCTTTCATTACTTTCTTTGCTTCTTTACTTCTTTACTTCTATGCTTATTCATCATCACTTGTGTCACAATGTACCCGGGCCCCAACTGATCAGTGGGTCTTTACATAACATAACGTTATGTTGGGATCGGCTCGAGCTAGGCTTATGCCTCTAGAGCTACCACCCATAAATCAATACATCGGGTTCAGCTCGAGCTAGGTTATTACCTCTAGAGCTGCCACCCATTGTCACGACCCAAAATCCCATTCGAGCCGGACTAGCACCCGAAGACGATATGGCCTGAGAGAACCAATCTTTGCTCATGAACCTTCGTATACGTATCCTCGTATGAATCTTATTATACCTCATGCAACTATGCGGAAGACATGAATCATGGAAACATATGCTATGAATATATATACAAAACTTGGCCGTTGGAGCCATCACGTCGAAATGAACGTACATCTTACATCCATATACCCACATATGTCTACAAAGCCTCTAACACATGCATCTACAAGACCAACTTAAAGTCGGGAAAAGTCCCCGCTTTATACAATATTAAAACAAATACACAACTATGACCCAGAAAGCTCCGAACCAAGTGGAGCTCACCAAAACTCTGCAAATCATCCACAGTCTACTGAGGAGGTCTACTAATGCCTGCACCTGCAACATGTAAGGTAAGTCCCCCGAGGGGGTCAGTACGAGAAATGTACTGAGTATGTAAGGCTATAGAATCTACATCATACATGAGAATGTCAATGGAATAGAACATGAGAAAATATTTTATGTGGATAAGCCATCATTCTAAATGTGGAAACATGTATATTGCTTTTTTTTTATGGTCATTTTAGAACACTCATTTTTCATCCTTATTATTCATAGAATATATTTCATAGGCATCTTCACTCAAGAGACTCATTCTTCTCTTCTATTCATGAGATTCTTCCATTCAAGAACTTCTTCTATTCAAGAGTTTTGGATTAATAATATAACGTACATACACTCTATTGGTGGGAGAACATACATCCACTCTATGATGGGGGAACATACATCCACTCTATGGTGGGAGAACATACATCCACTCTATGGTGGGGGAACGATGACGGGATCGACCCATGCTAGGTGTTCTTTTCACCCCTGGGCTGCCACCCGAGAATTCTTATCAACTAAATCTCTTTTTATTCTTATTCTTCTTGGAAAAGGTTGATTTATTCACTTATGAGTGTAAAACCCTGTACCTTCCTAACCCTACTTGACGACATTATATACTGTTTACTTAGGTATCGGGAGCTATAAGTATGTATTTGGTAATGCCATTGATGAGATAATTGAATTTGGCCCTTGTATATGTGATTAAACCTTCATGGGAGGTGTTTTATGATCTTCGTGGAACATTTGCGGGGTTCAAAACGAGGCTAAGAGGACCTCTAAACAAAGTATATTAAGGTTAAGAAGTAAGTTAAAGAATAGGACTTGAAGTATCTAACCAAACCCGCGAAGAAAAGTCGAAAAATGGAATTTTTGAAAAATCTAAGTGTTGGAAGCATTGGGTACCGTGCCACACCGCTCTGGACTAAAATTTTTAGTCCATAGGCAGCAAGTTGGCGCGCCCAGGGGCATGCCACCTTGGGTTTTCCACTTTTTCGAAAGTTGGAAATTTCTAAGTCCCAGGGGTATCCGGGGACGTACCGAGCCGATTTTTGCCACGTTTCTTCATCAACCACGAGTATATACATGAAATGAATGACATATTATATTGGTATGATAAAATTACTCGAGAACGAATTTGGGGTCAAAATGACAGTTTTGCCCTTAAGGTCAAAATAAGCCAAACGTGGCTAGAATCACTTGGTTTTTGGACTGAGGCTACGGATATGAATAGCATGAGTGAAAATATTATTGTAATACGTATAATACGAGAAATTATTAATTTTATTGGGTTAAGTGACTTGGGCTCAATAAAAGCCCAAAAATGAAACAAAAGACATGGGTCACATGACCCAATCTTCTATTGACTTAGTAAAAAATGACATTAAATGCCAAGACATGGCTAAGGATGACCCAAGGACTATAAATAGGACCAAAAATCAGATTTTCTTCATTTGGAATTCTCATGCCTTTTAAGATATTTTCTCAACATTTCTCTTGTTCCAAAACCCTAAAGCAAATAAGTTCCTTTGGACTCTTTGGTAAAGATCATCCTATTCCAAGCCTTGGTAAGTATTTATTATCATGTATTACCATATTATATGCATGGGAGATTATGTATATTATGCTAGTTGTGTTGGTAAGGTGGTGAATAGTGTATTTTTGCTTTTGGTGAAAGATGTGCTATCTTGGTGATTTGAACTTGAATTAGGCCTTGTGCCTTTGATGAAAGAGCATGGTATGGACAAAATATGATCATGTATGGTGTTATTTTTGGTATTAAACTTGTTATTGTCTATAAGTGGAAATTGTGGGATTTTGGCCGATATGTGTTATGAGTTGTATTAAGGTAAGTTGATGGATTATTTGTGATGTGGTATGGATACAAAAGTGTAAAGGAGAAGTGTTGTGGTGAAATGTGTCAATTATCATGTATTGGTCAATGTTGGGAATATTATGGGATTTTTGGAATAATAATTTTATCAATGGTTTTGTCAAGGGGAAATGGCATGTTTAAAGGCAAACATGTAATTCATTGACATTGTATGCATTTGTAACGTATTTGGTGGTTAATGTGAGTTCCGTATATATATTTGTGTTGTAGAGTGACACATAAAGAAGGAGCGGGACTATTGTATTCACCTCTAGGATCATATATTCGTATTGCGAATCCAAGGTATGTATGGTTACTTTGTCCGTATCTTTCTGCGGCAAATAGTATCCACATTGCTATTTCACTAGTCCTATCCCGAAATGTGCTAAGGTATCCTATATCCGTTTATCAATAGTCATTGTCATATATTTCCTACTCATGGATCATTTGTGAGTCTCATGTGTTCCAAAAGCTCAAACAAGGTTATGTTCCAATAGTGATTATACTTATGTCTCTTGTTCATAGATTATTGTCCAATAGTTCCCATGGTGTTATGATTCTAATAAGGTTATGTTGCCAAGTTATTCACACGTCTCTTACTCATTGGTTAATGGTTCAAAGTTTCCAATAATGTTATGTTCCAAAGTTCAAAGTGATGTTATGACTATCCTAGTATCACTCTCAAAGTAATGAATAAAGTAATGCAAAGGTGGTCAATGATCAAGTATGGGTGGCAAGTCTAGGGGCATAAGCCTAGCTCGACTCGATCCCGATGTATTGATTTATGGGTGGCGAATCTAGGGGCATAAGCCTAGCTCGACTCGATCCCGATGTATTGATTTATGGGTGGCAAGTCTAGAGGCATAAGCCTAGCTCGACTCGATCCCGATGCATTGATTTATGGGTGGCAGGTCTAGGGGCATAAACCTAGCTCGACTCGATCCCAACATGACGATAAGTCATGGAAAGACCCACTGATCAGTAGGGGCCCGGGTACATTGTGACACATGTATTGACAAGTAAGCATTGAAGTAAAGAAAGCAAAGAAATTAATGAAAGCAATACACATGGTTTCCAAAATGCAAAATGGTGACTTATTCACATTGATTATTCATATGTTTTGAGTTCATGGAAATATTCATGTATTGTACAGTTTCATCTAAGCCTTGCATACTTAGTACTTATTTCGTACTGACCCCTCTCGGGGAATTTACCTTACTTGCTGCAGGCGCAGGTACTAGTAGGCCGCCATAGTAGGTTGCCAGCTGTTTGCGGTTCATTGGTGAGCTCCAGTTAGTTCGGGGATTCTCTGAGTCGCAGTAGTTCATATGCTTTGATATTGTACATTGTGTATAAAGCGGGGACTTGTCCCGACTTTCAGTTGGTTTTGGTCAATGCATCTGTTAGAGGCTTTTGTAGACGTATGTGGGTGTATGTGTATAAGATGATAGATGAAATCTTGACTTGATGGCCTCAACGGCCAAGTTCCTCATATGTATATACGTCACATGTTCTATGCTTTTCGATTTTAGCCTCTCATGTTTCTATGTGATAGTAGTGTTTCCTATGACATGCATACGAATGAATTGAAACAAAGATTGGTTCTCTCGGGCCTTGTCGGCTTCGGGTGCCAATCACGCCTCGTTGGGATTACGGGGCGTGACAATGAGGGATTGATATACTCACTTATGAGAGATTGATACATTGAGGATCATGACACTATTTGAACCACACAAATATTACTTCACTCCTTGACTTCATGAGATTAACACCTTAACTTGGGAGGGGTAGATATATTAGCTCGCACATTACCTCCTCACTACTCTTATGAGATCTTATGAGATTGGTACAACATAATCATAATATTACTTAGACTTTGGAACATGACATGATTGAAATTACTATTCAAGCATAAATAAACTCTCTTTACATCTCTCCTCTCTTTGAAATAGTTCTTTTAGAAATTACAACTTTAGTATAGCTTAAGAACTTCAGTCAATGAATAAGAGATAAGTGAATCATAATTCGTCTAAGAATAGGACACATATGAATAACAATATATCTCAACCTGAACTGGGATACTTTAGAACACTTCAGACATGAGTAAGTACCATAACAAGGTAAATACTCTATACTGCAAAAAAATACGGAAAGAGTAACCTTACATACCTTCACTTCCAAGTATGAGTACACAAGTCTATATATGAACACAACAGTCCAGCTTCTTCCTTACGTCTTACTCTACAATACAAGTACATAACAAAGTTCATGTTAACAACCAACTCCCTTACAAACGTATAAATGTCACAATGAGTTACGTGACTGCTACATAGCATCATTTCATCCTTCACAGTACATTCCATTACATTATCATACCAACAACACCATAACATTCCACACATTGACCAAAATATCGTACATCCATAGTATTTCACATCACACTTACCCTTATGCTTTCTGATTAGCATTCCGTCAAAATGTCTCCTATCAACTTGCCTCATAAAAACATATGAACAACAATCCATACTTAATACAGTCCAACATGCCTCCATATGACACTTTAAATTCATTAAAACGACATCACAAGTTGCTAATTATATCCATAATGGGTATAGGGGCCTTCGGGGGTCAAAGGGGAACAAAAACATGCAAAACGTAGTTCTGGATGTGACCTGCGAAGCCACCTGCGCCCGCAGGTGGATGACATGCATCCGCAGGTGCCCTTTGGCAGTAGCCAGGGGCATCTGCATTGGCACCTGCTCCCGCAGGTGCCTCACCTGCGAGGGCGGGTGCCCCTTTTCGGCCAAATTGGTCTCTTTTTGGGTCTTTTCATGCAATGAATGGTCCATGATCATATATAAACTTCTTTTAACATATTTTTGATCATATTACATTCCAACAATCATCCATGGTCTCACAACACACAAAAACATCACCAAAACCTCACTTTCCTTTCAATACGCCACCAAATCCGTAACCAAATTTACAACAACAATTCCAAACATTATATATAAGGGTAAAACAAGGTAAGAATACATTCACATCTCACATGTCAATATTGAATCCATCAAGTTCATTTCCTTCAAGATCACAAGTCCATGTTCAAGTTTACAAGACAAAACCATCCTCCGATTTAGCAAACACAAATTGTTTTACACCTAATGAACTTCTCACACTTCACCAACATAAACAACATGATATAAACCATCTTACATGCATAAAATATATTAAACCATAATAATATACACTTGCCAAGTCTTGCAAGACAATGATCTTGGTCCAAGGGATGAAGAGTTAGGGTTTGTGTGATAATGGAAATGTTAGAGAAAATTCTAGAAAAGGCATGGGTGTAACAAATGATATAAAATCTGATTTCCCTATTATATATAGGTCCTTTAAGTCTCTCTTATCCAATTTTGGCATTAAATACATGGTTGATTTGGTCAAAATGGAAGATTTGATCACTTTGGTCCATTGGGCCAAGTCTTCCATGTGATGTTGGGCCTCATTTAAGCCCAATGGTTCATGACTCATGTAATCCCCAACAAATAAATGAATAATTCATCAATTCTCCCATGTTTTACTAATTCCATAAGTGTACACGTGGTCGTATAGATTCAACAACATACGAGGTGTTACACCTCTTACGAAGGTCTAATCCCATGTACTAGGCCCAATATCAATTACCTCATCAATAACATTACACAATGAATACTTTTGGCTCTCGACACATAAGAATACATTATTCAACGTCGTCAAGTAGTGTTAGGTAGGTACGGGGTGTCACACCCATAAACCAATATATCAGGTTCGGCTTGAGCTAGGTTCTTACCTCTAGAGCTACCCCCTGTCAGGTTCGGTCCGAGCTAGGATTATGCCTCTTGGACTACCCCCTGATCCAATAATCTCAGGATCGGCTCGATCTAGGCTTATGCCTCTAAATCTACCACCCCGTACTCTTGTAACCAACAACTATGTATTACTTCATTTCTTTACTTTTGATGGATTGATACAATGATAGTCATAACATTATTGGAGACATAATCTTTGGAACATTAGTCAATGCATATGAGACATGTGAATCACAATTGATCAATGCATAAGGAACATGTGATGAACAATAATTGATACCCGAAAATAGGATACCTTAGAACATATCTGAATGGAACAAGTACAATGTGAATACTATGTGCTGCAGAAGGATACAGAAAGAGTAACCTTACATACCTTCACTTCCAAGTATGAATACACAAGCCTATATATGAATACAATAGTCCAGCTCCTTCCTTACGTTTCACTCTACAATACAAGTACATAACGGAGCTTACATGAACAACTAGTTACCGTACAAGACGACAATGAGCTATATTCCTGCCATATAACGTCATTTTACCCTTTATAATACAATCCACTGCATTATCATACCAACAACACCATAATATTCCACACATTGACCAAGACATCATAAACCAATAGCATTTCACACCACGTTTACCCTTTACGCTTCCTCATTATCATTCCGTCACAATTACTCCATCAAATTGCTTCATAAAAACATATGAATAACAATCCATAACTAATATAATCCAACATGCCTCCATACAACCCTTAAAGTCATTAAAAAGGTATCATAAGTTGATAATTACATCCAAAAAGGGAATATGGCCTTCCGGGATCAAAGAGAGACAAAACCATACAAAATGACATTCTGGGGTGACCTGCGAAGCCACCTGCTCCCGCAGGTGGTTGAGATGCATTCGCAGGTGACCCTTGGCAGTTTCCATGGGCAACTGCGAAGTCACTTGCGCCCGCAGGTGCCTTCGTCTGCAATGGCGAGTGCCCGTTTTGGCCAAAATGGGTCTTTTTTTGTAATGAATGGTCCATGGACATGAATAAACCTCCCTTTACACAATTTAGGTCAACTTGGATGCCAAAAATCAACCATGGTTTCACAACACACATGAACATCACCAAAACCACACTTTTCCTTCAATACACCACGAAGTCCATGCACAATTTTGCAATAACAATTCCAAACATTATGTACAAGGATAAAACAAGTTAAGTCTATAATCACATCTCACATGTCAATACTGAATCCATCAAGTTCACTTCCTTCAAGACCACAAGTCCATTTTCAAGTTTATAAGGCAAACCCCTTTTCCGATTGCACAAATAGACAGTTTTACACATAGTGAATTGTCCAACACTTTACCAACATAACCAAAATGATTTATACACCATATTAAGCATATAATATAGTAAACCATGAGAATAAATACTTACCAAATCTTGCAAAGGAGTGATCTTGTCCAAGAGAGTGATGACTTAGGGTTTGTGTGTAGGGAGAAAAGTTTTGGAAAAATCTAGAAATGGCATGTGTATGGATATGAATAAAATCTGATTTTTCCTTGCTTATATAGCACTTAATGATCATGCTTATCCACAATAAATGCATGCTTCCTTGGTCAACATGGAAGAATGGGTCATTGACCATTTGGGCCATGTCTTTTACTTCATTTTGGGCCTCAAATTGAGCCCAATGGCACATGATTCACTTAAGCCCAACAAATTAATGCATAATTAACCAACCCGCTCATGTTTAAATAATTCCATAAATGTTACGGTAATCAACTAGGTTCGAAAACATATGGGGTGTTACATTCTTCCCCCCTTAGGAACATTCGTCCTCGAATGTTAGTAACATTATCGTATTGAAACAATGTTTAAATCTAAATGTATCCTTAACGTTCGCATATACACATGATACTTGTATAGACTTACTTGTTATTGCTTCAATTCCACACTTTGAACTTTTTCTTTTGTTTACAACAAATACGAGTACTTTAGATTTCATCATTCCTTCGATTTCCCATGCGATTCCGTCTACTTGCTGATTTCTCCAATAATACCTTTACGAAAATTATTTTTTTTCATTTCTTAATCCTTTCACTTATCGATCAATAATATTAGTAGGTACCTCTTCATATGTGATATCCTCCGTAACTTGTACATCTCTCCCATGCAGTTTCGAAGCATTGAAACATGGAACACTGAATGAACTATGGGGAGTTCTTGGGGTAGTGCTAATTTATATGCAACTTACCCAAATCTTCGGGTAATCTCTTATGGCACACTATCTAGGGTCAACTTTCATTTCTTTCCAAATCTCATTACCCCTTTGATTGGTGACACTGTCAAAACTACCCAATCACATATGGCCAATTCTAATTCCCTTTGTCTAATATCGACATATGACTTGTGTCGACTTTGGGCTATTTGTAGCCACTATTGTATCACCTTGACTTTCTCTATAGCTTGATGAACAAGATTTGGCCCGAGTAAAGCAGTCTCACCTGCTTCAAACCATCCACTTGGTAATCTACACTTTCTCCATATAAGCCTCATAAGGTGTCATTTTGATATTTGAATGATAGTTATTCTTGTAGGCAAATTTCATAGAGGTAAATGACCACCCCAACTACATTGTGCAAGCTTGTAACATATCTTCAAGTGTTTGGATGGTATATTCTATTTGCCTGTCTATCTGTCTGATATAATAGGAATTGGAATCCCATGTAATCATACTATCTCTTTAACAAAAAACCTTGCATAATTTCCATCTTTACAAGTGGTCCTGACAAGTAAAACGTGTGCTACTTGGTAAGTCTGTCAACTATCATCCACATGGAATCAAATTTCCGACATGTACGAGGCAAACTTACGATAAAACCTATGTTAATCATATCCCTCTTTTCAAGCTGGAAGATTTATACATTGCATATAACCTCCAGGTTTCTGATGCTCCTCTTTTACTTGTTGACAGTTTTGACGTTGAGTTACTAATTCTACAATGTTTTTTTTATGTAACCTTACCAATACATTTGTTTTTCAAGTCACGGTATATTTTGGTAGCTCCCAGATGAATAGAATATCGTGAATGATGCGCCTCTGTCATAATTCGTTTCCTTAGCTCGTCTACATCCGGTACACATAATCTACCTTGGCATTGAAGTACTCCTTCTTGTGTAAGATCAAATGCCTTTGTCAAATTCTATTGTACATTCTCTTTTAGTTGCAATAACATAGGATCCGCAAATTGCTTCTCTTTCACTTTAACTATTAATAAAGATTCTGCCTCATTTTGTACAATAACCCCTTCATCTGAGGATTCAAAAAGACGAACCCCCAAGCTGGCTAATTGATGTAGATCTTTGACTAACTCTTTCTTTTCCGTCAATTAGACACTAGTGACTCCTATTGCCTTGCGGCTCAATGCATCAGCTACCACATTTGGTTTTCCTAGATGATATAGAATATCAAGATCATAGTCTTTTAATAGCTCAAGCCACCTCCACTGTCTCAGATTGAGTTCCTTCTGGTTAAAGATATATTGCACACTTTTGTGATCAGTATAGATATCAACATGAACTCCATACAAATAATGACGCCATATCTTTAAAGCAAATACCACCGCTGCTAATTCAAGATCATGTGTGGGATAGTTTCTCTCGTGTGGCCGCAACTGTCGTGAGGCATATGCTATTACATTACCGTGCTGTATCAATACACATCCGAGGCCAACTCCGGAAGCATCACAATATACTGCATAACCTTCAATGCCTTCCGAAAGTACTAATACTGGTGTGGAAGTCAATTTATCTTTTAGCTCTTGGAAACTTTTCTCACATGCATCACTCCATTGAAACTTGACTGCCTTGTGTGTAATCTTTGTTAAAGGTGCAGCAATGGAAGAAAACCCTTCAACAAATCTTTGATAGTAACCTGCTAGCCCAAGGAAGCTACGAATTTCCGTAGGCGTCGTAGGCCTTGGCCAATTCTTCACCGCTTTAATCTTCTGTGTATCAACTCGAATTCCTTTATCTGACACAATGTGACCCAAGAATGCGACAGATTTTAACCAAAATTCACATTTAGAGAACTTTGCATACAACTTACGCTCACGAAGAATCTGTAACAGTTGCTGTAAGTGCTTAGCATGGTCCTCTTATGACTTTGAATAAACCAGGATGTCATCTATAAATACCATCACGAAAACGTCAAGAAATGACTTAAACACCCTATTCATCAAATCCATGAACACAACTGGTGCATTTGTTAGTCTAAATGACATAACTAAAAATTCGTAATGGCCATACTATGTTCAAAAAGCTGTCTTGGGTACATATTTTGCTCTGACTCTAACTTGATGGTAACCCGACCTCAAGTCAATCTTTGAAAAATACTTGGCCCCCTTTAACTAATCAAACAAATTGTCAATTCGAGGGAGAGGATATTTGTTCTTGATCGTTACCTTATTCAATTGTCGATAGTCAATGCACATTCTCAATGTGCCATCTTTCTTCTGTACAAATAATACTGGTGCACCCAACGGGGACATACTAGGCCTGATGAAGCCCTTGTCCAGCAAATATTTCAATTGCTCCTTCAATTCACGCAATTCTGCTGGAGCCATTCTATACGGGGGAATAGAGATAGGCTAAGTGACTGGAATTACATCAATACTAAACTTTAAGATCCTCTGGAAATACATCAAGAAACTCATTGACCACTGAAACCGACTGAGGAGTTAGTGGTTCCACTTCAGTATCCTTCACTTGTACTAAGTGACATATGTACCCCTTGGCAATCATTTTCCTTACTTTAAGATAAGAAATAAATTTTCCTTTTGGTGCCCCCACATTACCCTGCCATTCAAGACCATTTTCTTATGGAAAACAAAAATGTACCTTTTTGGACCGGCAATCTACCGTGTCATAACCAGAAGCCAACCAATCTATCCCCATTATCACATCAATATCTACCATGTCTAGTTCAATGAGATCGGCCAATGTATCATGACCACACACAGTTACCACATAATTTCGATATACTCTTTTTGCAACAATATAGTCACCAACTGGTGTAGCTAATTCAATTGACTTAGTTAATAGTTTCGGTGTTCTTGCAAATTTCACAGTAATCAATGGAGTAACATATGACAATGTAGAACCCGGATCAATCAATGCATATACATTATACAAAAATATGGATAATATACTTGTGACTACATCAGGAGAGACCTCTGAATTTTGCCGGTCTACTAGAGCATAAGTACGATTCTGGGTTCCACTAGAACTGGCTGCTCCTTTGGCACCCCTACCATGACCAGCAGGCTGTACACCTCGGCCTAAGGATGAAACCGATGATGATGACGCAACGGCTGATCCAGTCGATCGTGCTATACCACCCATGATCCTCTATGGACACTCTCTCATCATGTGCCCCGACATACCGCACCAAAAGCAAGCATTCGTCCCTAACCGGCATGTACCTGAATGAGTACACCCGCAGTGCTGACACTGCTGACGAAAAAACACTGTTGCCTGTGATCCGTGAATTCCACTACTCTGCCCAGATTGACTACCTCTAAACCCTCAGAATTGAGCTTGAGTGCCTGCTGTGGAATAAGAGAATGAGGGTCTAGGCGGTCTAGGAAACATCCGAGGCCTAGATTCTCCTTGGGACACCATAGACTGTCCCATAGGTCTAGCTCTTTTGGACTGTCCTCTGTCAGATTCATGTACCCTTCTTCTCTATCTCTGATCTTCCATTTTTTGTGCGAAGGCGGGTATTCTGGCTATGTCCATATCTTTGTTCAAGGCAGCAATGGTGCATTCCCTTACCAAATATGGCTCTAATCTATCCACATATCGATGGACTCTGTCTGTCATTGTGGCTACTACATTCGGAGCATATCGAGCTAAGGAATTAAACTGAAGACTATATTCTCTAACACTCATGTTCCCTTCACGTAGATTTAGAAACTGATCTGCACATGCCTCCCAAATCTCATATGAGAGGTAATGATAAAGGAATGCCATTTTAAATTCTTCCCAACCAGCCGAAAGTGCATCAATACCCCTCGACTTTGTGCCGCAACTAACTGAGTTAACATATGCACTGCATTTCTTAGATCCTGGTCAGTGGCATTCATTGGTGGTTCTACGGGTACTTCTCTACCTATTGGCTCTTCCGGAGCTGGAAAAGTAGAAGAAGACCGCGATGCAATTTCAGTGTTAGCTCCACCTTGACTAGCTTGGTCAGGTGGTGATTTACTTGTGCCTTCTCCGGCAAGCACATCTACCTGCTTACCTTTGCCTCTACCTCTTCTTTTCATCGACATTTTACTATAAACAAAGAAACACATGTACAAATGGTCAGATATGATTTCCACTTACATCATTGGCTCTATTGTACGATCTAGAAATGAAGAAAAGAAACAACTCCTAAATGTCCCGTAGCCTCTCACTTATAAATATGGTACACAACACATCCATAAGCAAGACTCTACTCAGACACGGCTTTGTAGACACCCTTAGGATGACCTGCTATGATACCACTATTGTCACACCCCGAGTTCCAACGGGGCAGACTGGCACCCGAAGCCGTTGAGGCCCGAGAGAACCAATCTTTGCTCATGTACCTTATGCATGCCTTTGTATTAATATCGTTCTATCTCATGTAAGTAGCTACCAATGGCGGAAGTCATGGAAAACATGTGATATATACATATAAGAGACTTGGCCGTTAGGGCCACCATGTCAAAATGGACATACATCCCTTACCAAATATTCTCACATACGTCTACAAAGCCTCTAACAGATGCAATACATTAAACCAACTTAAAGTCGGGAAAAGTCCCCGCTTTATACAACATTTATAATGCCAAAACAAATGTACAACTGTGACTCAGAAAGCCCCGAACCAACTGGAGCTCACCAAAGATCTGCAAATAACCTGCAACCTACGGTAGAGGTCTACTGGCACCTGCTCCTGCAGCAAGTAAGGTAAGTCCCCTAAGGGACGTCAGTACGAAGAATGTACTGAGTATGTAAGGCTCATAAGAAACTGTATGATACATAAATACATCAATGAACTCAATTACAAATGAATAATCAATATGGATAAGTCACCATTCTGTATGTTGGGAACCATGTATATTGCTTTCATTACTTTCTTTGCTTCTTTACTTCTATGCTTATTCATCATCACTTGTGTCACAATGTACCCGGGCCCCGACTGATCAGTGGGTCTTTAAATAACATAACGTTATGTTGGGATCGGTTCGAGCTAGGGTTATGCCTCTAGAGATACCACCTATAAATCAATACATCGGGTTTGGCTCGAGCTAGGTTATTACCTCTAAAGCTGCCACCCATAAACTAATATATCAGGTTCGGCTCGAACTAGGTTCTTACCTCTAGAGCTACCCCCTGTCAGGTTCGGTCTGAGCTAGGCTTATGCCTCTAAGACTACCCCCTGATCCAATAATCTCAGGATCGGCTCGAGCTAGGCTTATGCCTCTAAAGCTACCACCCGTACTATTGTAACCAACAACTGTGCATTACTTCATTTCTTTACTTTTGATAGATTGATACAATGATAGTCATAACATTATTGGAGACATAATATTTGGAATATTAGTCAATGCATATGATACATGTGAATCACAATTTATCAATGCATAAGGAACATGTGATGAACAATAATTGATACCCGAAAATAGGATACCTTAGAACATATCAGAATGGAACAAGTACAATGTGAATACTATGTGCTGCAGAAGGATACGGAAAGAGTAACCTTACATACCTTCACTTCCAAGTATGAATACACAAGCCTATATATGAATACAATAGTCCAGCTCCTTCCTTACGTTTCACTATACAATACAAGTACATAACGGAGCTTACATTAACAATTAGTTACCGTACAAGACGACAATGAGCTATATGCCTGCCATATAACGTCATTTTACCCTTTATAATACAATCCACTACATTATCATACCAACAACACCATAACATTCCACACATTGACCAAGACATCATAAACCAATAGCATTTCACACCACGTTTGCCCTTTACGCTTCCTCATTATCACTCCGTCACAATTACTCCATCAAATTGCTTCATAACAACATATGAATAACAATCCATAATTAATATAATCCAACATGCCTCCATACGACCCCTTAAAGTCATTAAAAAGGTATCATAAGTTGATAATTACATCCAAAAAGGGTATAGGGGCCTTCGGGGATCAAAGAGAGACAAAACCATACAAAATGACATTCTGGGGTGACCTGCGAAGCCACCTACACCTGAAGGTGGTTGAAATGCATCCGCAGGTGACCCTTGGCAGTGTCCATGGGCACATGCGAAGTCACCTGCGCCCGCAGGTGCCTTCGTCTGCGAGGGCGGGTGCCCGTTTTGGCCAAAATGGGTCTCTTTTGGGTCTTTTTTTGTAATAAATGGTCCATGGAAATGAATAAACTTCCCTTTACATAATTTAGGTCAACTTGGATGCCAAAAATCAACCATGGTTTCACAACACCCATGAACATCACCAAAACCACACTTTTTCTTCAATACACCACCAAGTCCATGCACAATTTTGCACTTACAATTCCAAACATTATGTACAAGGATAAAACAATTTAAGGCTATAATCACATCTCACATGTCAGTATTGAATCCATCAAGTTCACTTCCTTCAAGACCATAAGTTCATTTTCAAGTTTATCAGGTAAAACCCTTTTCCGATTGCACAAATAGACAGTTTTACACATAGTGAATAGTCCAACACTTTAACAACATAAACAACATGATTTATACACCATATTAAGAATATAATATATTAAACCATGAGAATAAATACTTACCAAAGCTTGCAAAGGAGTTATCTTGTCTAAGAGAGTGATGACTTAGGGTTTGTGTGTAGAGAGAAAAGTTTTGGAAAAATCTAGAAATGGCATGTGTATGGATATGAATAAAATATGATTTTTCCTTTCTTATATAGTACTTAATGGTCATACTTAGCCACAATAAATTCATGCTTGCTTGGTCAACATGGAAGAATGGGTCATTGGCTATTTGGGCCATGTCTTTTACTTCATTTTGGGCCTCAAATTGAGCCCAATGGCACATGATTATGCATAATTCACCAACCCTCTCATGTTTAAATTATTCCATAAATGTTACGGTGATCAACTAGGTTCGGAAACATACGAGGTGTTACATTTTAAACTTGAGATTTTGGGATTTTGCCTTTAAAGTGAAAAACTGATATTTCTATGATTTCAACTCCGTTTTTTATGGGATTTTAGATTTGAGACCCTAAAACAATGGGTAAGGTTTTTTTTTTTGAAAATTCCAGTTTTATCTTTTATTTTTGGGGTTGGTTTTCGAGGTGATTTTGGACCCGAAACAAGAATATGCCAATATGGGTATCAATGAACTCGTATTTACATGTAGAAGCTAATTTTTGATAGATTGGGAGAGTTTTGAGGCTTCTTGGAAGGGGATGGCTCTGAGTTTAGTATTTTCAGGCTTGTGATGCTACCCCGAGGTTGGTTATAACTCAACTTTCTTCAGGCTTAGCTGGGTAGAGAATTTATCATGTAAAGCATGTTACGGGTTTGGTAAAATCTAATTGTCTACATTATTTGGGATTGATTATTATCATTGTGATTCCCGAGTGGGGGCTTGTGTTGACCTCATTGATATCTTATTTGGTTTTTTACTATTGTGATGTCGTGTTGAGGGCTTGTGAGATTTTGTCAATACCTTACATTGAGTATATATTGTGTTGCCATGAGGGGGCTTGTATCATGATTTACTGAGATTTGGGTAACTTGGGTTCATTTATACCATTGTTGAGCTAATTAATATGCATTGTTGATTTTGCCATTATCATGCTTACTCATTCATCTCTCATTTTCGTGGAATTGGTACTACTATGGAACTTGAATTCTTTGTGAAAGAAAATAAACCATTTTATAAAATGACTTGACCGAGGTAAGTGCCAGCAAGATCGAATATTGAGATTGTGATTAGTATATGAGGTGCGAACCTCCCATGGGTCCTTTCTAGAGCGTAGGCTCAGAAGGTATAACAGAGAGTACATTTGGCCATTGCATCCATTCCATATCATTGTGTTGCATTGCATCGTACCTTTTACATTTGGGCGATATTGCATTTTGGATATCTGCATACGTGGTGTATATATTGTTGTTGAGATTTATTCTTTTATTGTGTAGTTGTTTCAACTTGATCCGCATGGGACTTTTCTGCTTGCGAGGAGGTTACTTTACTTATAGCTTACTTTATTTGATTTAGTTGTCTAGTCTATCTTGGTCGACCTATGATGCCTACTGAGTACAAGTGAACCGTACTCACTCCTACTTTATTACCCTTTTGGTGTAAATCCTAGTACAAGTGCTACCCGCGGACAATGATCGTGCATATCAGAGCTATTGAAGACGTGGTGAGCTCCCCATTCAGAGCATGTTTTCAGCTTCATCTATCCTACTTATGTCTTCAGTTCATTTCAGAGACAAATACTTTATGTTCTAGTATGTTGATGTTGGTTTAGAGTTGCTCTGTACTCATGACACTACTTCTTGGGTTTTTGAGATGTATTTCTAGATATTGAATTGGTGGTTGTTGGTTTGACTTTATTCCAAGTCTTGAGTTTTTATTTCATTATTTGATCTTCATTTTAATTTATTCTCTCTTGAGTTGGGCTTACCTACCATGGTGGGTCGAGGTAGGTTCCATCATTACCTAGGGATTTTTGGGTCATGATATAGGAAGTCTTGAAGTAGTTGTTCACGAGGTTTTAATTGTGTGGTATGATTGAAGAATGTATAATAAGAACTTGTCATCATTTGTAGTTGTTGTAGTCTTAGCTTGAGTGATCTTATTTCAATTGGTGGAGTTCATAGTAGAGTTTAAGTCATGAGTGTATAGCTTACTCGAGGATGAGAAAGAGTTTAAGTGTGGGGTGTTAATGTGAGGCTAAAAATGTCTTGAGGTATTTGGATCTTAAGCAAGAAGAAAAAGAACACCAAGAAACGAAAAGAAACCAAGGAAGGATCAACGTCGCAAAGCATAGCAAAATAAGCGGAGAGACTTATGCCACTCCCTTGCTTTAGGGTAGTGGCTTGGATTTAAAACTTTGTCTGGAAAATTTTGTGCCTTGTGCCACTCACCCAAATCAATGAGTGGTGCAAGTTTGATAGCTCCTCTGAAAAAAGTTTGTTCCTTGCGCCACTGCCTTGCTTTTTGATAGTGGCAAGAGCATGGACTTCTCCTAACCTGATTTAGATTGGTTTTTGAAGTCCCAATGGGTACTAAACTCTATAAATACCCCCACCATATGTTTTTATGACACACAACTGATTTGGTGAAGCCAAAGGCTAATATAAATCTCAAGAACAAGGTCTAGTTTATTTTCTTTATTTTATTTTTGATTTCTACCTTGTAAATTCATGAAATCTCTTCTTTCAAAGAGATTCATAAGTATCTAAACCTATTAATTTCTAGGGTTGTGGTTGAACATGAGAGTTGTATCTTGAATATCATAGTATCTATTTCAATTTTCATCTATTGAGTTCCTTATTTTATCTTGATTGTAAGTATTCATTTGTTTGATCACCTTGCGAATACTATCTAGGGCTTGTTTGTTGGACTTGAAAAAGGGAACAATAAGTGTAAAAAGAGGATATAGAGTTAGTTTGTGAACCTTATAGGGAAAGTGAATTGATTTTCCACCGAGGATAGAAATATACCCTGTGACCTAGCTTAGTTGATTTAGATGACATCTTCTTGCACTTCATTAATAGCCGACGACCATAGAAATATAGGCGTTAGGGATAGTCGAGTAGGCTTAGAGTTGTTGGCAAAAATGCTCAATATAGCTAAAATCAACATGCAACTAGTAAATCAGGAAATCAAATTAGGTGTATGATTAAATAGCTCAACTGGATTGTCCAAGTACCACAATCCTAGATTTTTTTCATCAACTGAATCACAAAACAAAAATTCTCCGGCTTATTTACAACTGTTAGTTTTCTACTTTATAACTAAAACACTCAATTACTTGTCACCTACTGGATAGTTAAACTAAGAATTCAAAAATAGAACTTCAATTCGTCAAATCCTTTTGGGTACGATATTTGGACTTACATCCTTTATTACTTGTATGACCACATACACTTGCGTGTGCGAAAGGACACAACACAGGTCTTGACCGACAAGTAGACAAGCCTCCTCAGTAATGTTGTCGATTGATAAGTTCTATTTCCTCTAGAGTCTTTAGGTCTAGTATTTTTTGGGAGTCTATTATATATGTATTTGATATCTAGGTTGGGGCCTTGACCTGACCAGATGTATACTCGTAGAGGCTTGTAGACTTGGGTTAGGTCGTAGTACGGTTTGTCGTCCATGTTGGACTTACTAATTGATTATTATCAGCATGGCAGCCTTGTCGACCCTTGTTTATCTTTTCTACATCTTCAGCTATTATAAATATTATGGTGGGCTTGTCGATCTATGATTATATTTCCTGCATCTTCAGTTGTTATAGAAATCATAGTGGCCTTGTTTGCCCACATAGTGGTTAGCATGTTTTGTTATCAATTGCTGGATTAGCTGAGATTATTATCACATCTCAAATTCCATTGAGATAGATAGGCACTCGATGCCCTGAAGACCCAAGAGAACCAACTAATATCTGTATTTACCATGTATATAACTATGATAATTATAATGCTTTGACGAGTATAGGTAAGATTCCTTGATAAAAATCAACATAGATAGGCTCAGAATAGATATACATGACTTGGCCATTGAGGCCTCAATTACTAAAAGACAAGACACAATTCGGCTTTACTTTAACATCAGTCTACAAAGACACTAACAGATAGACAACCTAGTTTAGATTGGGACAGGACCCCTTCATATAACACAATATCAAAATATATGCTAAAGACTCAGCAAATCCCCAAATCAACCTAGAGCTCACCAAACGTCATTGAGTACCCTGTGCTTCTATTGGGGAGATCTACTAGCTAGAGTACCTGTGCCTGCAACATAAAATATGACCCCCCATGATGGGCGTCAGTACAAAAGAATGTAATGAATATGTAAGGCATAAAGTAACCATATGTAAAACACTGAATTGAAATTAGGTACAAATGTATAGATAAGGATAGAAGACCACCTTTGCTTATACTTGTGGAATCATGTAAATTACATTCTTTTCATTACTTTACTCTTATTTTCTTTATAAACTTTATAAGGCATGTGATACAAATGACCAATTGATTAGTGGTAGAAGAAGATGACCCATGCTAGGTATTATAACCCCTGAGATACTGTCCTCACAAATATACAAATTGGGATTAACCCATGCTAGGTATTATAACTCCTGAGATACCAACCATAAATACATAGATTGGGATCGGCCCATGCTAGGTATTATAACCCCTGAGTTACCACCCATAAATATATAGATTCGATTTTGGGATAGACCCATGCTAGGCTCTTGACCCCTGGGCTGCCACCTATAATTACATAGATTTACTTTACTTTGTTTCTTTAATTTTGAGATTGTTCTTTTGGTGTTCATAACTATTTTGAGCTTTGAAGCTATAAAACATTAGTATAAGAAATTTGAATATATAAATGAGGCGATAACCATAACATAAAAACCAAATGTACTATTAATGTGATACTTAGGAACTTATATGACTCAATGAACCTCATTGGGCTCAAAGCATATACACGAATGAGTCATGAAGGCATGTGACAAGTAAGGACATTAGGGCATATAGCAAATGAGCCATTAAGGTGTATAACAAGTGATCAAGAGATTCTACTTAGCACATGGTTCATTTAAAATACATTTAGACATTTCAAATAGGGGCATAAGTGCATTTCATGTGGAGACATATAACTCCTCATATTGAGAGGTAAGGACTATATATTAGCTACTTAGTAGGCCATGCCAAACGAAAGGATACATGTGAAGCATGTGGCAGATTCAACTCTAGGACATATACATATTTCAAGTAGGGACATAAATGATGTAATTAAATGAGTAAGGGCTCTATGAGGTAACATTATAGCCTAACATGATTGAAGTGATATCCAATGAAAGGAACATGTGAATATGTGATCCAATGAAGTATATGACCAAACAGACAATGGAGCAATTTGGCAATGTATGGATAGATTGCATATCCAACATATGAACATTATTAACATGTGTAATATAGAATCTTATTGACTCATATAAGAGAAATATGTGACAAGGGTTCATGCCTTAATGGCAAAAGGGATTAGACCTACATACCTTGTTGTGCCACTTGAATGTTACAATGAATTAGCCTTATTTTCTTTAAGGCATTAATCTACAATATAAATATGTAATGAAGCTAATATGAGCAACTAATCACAATGTGATCCTTGTAAAATATTATCTAAATACTTGACGGGCAGTAAGACCGTTCAGCCTTCAAATACTTGGTGTATCACCACACCCTCCTTCTATACTTCAATATACTCCACACAACCATTCTATAAGGTCACCAGTCCACCTTCCAGCAATAATACATATAAATAGACCCTAAAAAATCTCAAAATCCTTCAACACAATAGGAAAATATTGAATTCACGGCTTTCAATCACCATTCCATGAGTTCTAATAAACAAGTGTTTCTAGAATTCTAAAATGAGCTAATTATTAGAGGTTAGGGTAGCACCTTACCTTGGATGTCTTAATCCATTATTTTTCTTTAGTTACTATTTTGTAACCTTCTTTAAACCAAAGAATAGGAGAGGAAAATCAGCACAAGCTTCACATGAAAATGGGTGAAAGAACCAAGTTATAACATGAAATTCTTACCATAATATTTGGAAGAGAGTGACTGCACATTTGCTGCTAACACCTATAACTATATCCACTTCAATCTCCTTAAAACCTTCAATATATATGAAGCCATGGAGATGAGAAGGTGATCCTGTGGGATGCTTTTCAAGGAACAAGTTGAAGAACACTTAGAACCCTAATGGGAATATTTGACAGTTGTTTAATTTTCAGAGAGAGAGAGAGAGAAATATGTGACTTAAGAGACTTAGAATTTGGGTGACAAGACATGAGATATTGCATTTTGGCCTTAATAGGCTCTCTTTTTGCCACCTCTCTGGTAGATAATTTTCAGCCACTATTTGTCTTTAATTTGGGCCACACATTTAAGTAGGTGATGCACCTACTTGGTCATTTTAATTATTTCTTGTGGGCTTGGTCATATTGGGCCTTGGGCCACCCATTCTTCTCATTATCCTTTTCCTTTTCTTTCACTTAATATTCACCACAAATTGGTCACTTAATATGGGCCTCAATCTGGTCCATTAGTCAAAGTAGGTGATACACCCTTATTTAGGTGATGCACCTACTTGTTACCTATTAGCTTAATTAAGTCAAGCAAGCACCTGACTTATTTTATCCTATTATTCAAATAGTAACCCTTTTACCGTAACTTAACACTTATATACACTTGGCCACTTTAAACTTTAAGCTCAAATAGAACGTTTTACTATCTTGAGTTCAAATATATTTCCCGAGTTTACTTAGTCGTATATGTGTTGAAAGGTACGGGGTGTTACAATTATGTTGTGAGATTATCTTATTATGGCCTTATTGGCCTTGTCTTCTGTAAGGGTGGCACGTGGGATGTCCCGGCCTATCCCGGTACAGTCCTAGGTTTGGTATTGATCATTCCGGGTCTGGCTTGTAATGGAATGGGAGGATGGGATTCCACCTGGTCCTGGGATGGGATGGGACGAGGGATCTAAACTGGTGGATCCAGCCTAGTTCATCCCGGTTGTCCCTCAAATTGTTTTTTTAAAAAAATTAAATATTACGAGTCGTTGTTAGGGACCGTTAGCCAAATGGATAGTGAGTCCCCTAACAACTATTTTCAGCCAACCAGCCCCTAAACACCCCTACCCCTTTTAACTTAATTTTAACCCCCAAGTTTAATAAAATACACTATAAATATCCCTCCACCCCTTCACTAATTTCTCACAATTTTCTACTCTTATATTCTCTCATTCTATCTTCTACTGCCATAATCTTTCTAAATCTTTGTTATTTTTATTAATATTTGCTCTATCAAGCTTCAAGTTTAGTGAAATTTTTCAAAGCAATCTTCAAGATTGAAGTTTCAACATCAATTTTTGACCTTCGGTTATAATCATCTGATTTTACGCAGCTGTTTGGTACATTCGTTCCATGCTTTCATCTCTTAATTTATTTAATTTCCACATTTAATTTTTGGATTTTTTATTTTAATTTTCTTGTGTCATATTATATTTATTTATAATATGGATTTTGGTAAAAGGTTCTGTAACAAAAATATTTTGGTGCGTAAGTTCCTAATGCGTTGAATTTTTCTGAAAAAAAACAAGTAAAGGTTCTAGTAATACTACAAGATGGATCTTTAGTAGCAATAGAAATTGCCCCTAAAATATTTACCGGCTATTAAACTTTGGCCGTTGAAATTGGCATTGTTGACACCCAATTTTGGCTCTCCGTGCTTAAAATTAACGTCTTCAGGCTTCCTGATCGTTAAAAAGCACAACATATAATTTTTTACACATTTTTACAATTTATTGATAATTTATCCTTAATTTCCTAAATATTAGTATTTTTATCAATTTATTGTCATTTTAAATTTTTCATAGTCATCTGCACACTTACACAACATAACACTACAATTCTTTGCAGTACACTATATTTTTAACTATCTACATCATAATACGTTTTTCAGGATAATTATATTTTATTTACTGTTATATTGATATTTACACATTTTGTACATTATTTAATACAATCCGCAAACGATAAGCCGGATCAATTACTTTGATACACGAAACAACAATTCGATCAAGTAGAGGTCTTCTCACCTTCATTAAAGGTGATGTGTGACATGACTACACATGATTTTTACCCTTCGAATAATAACACTTTACATAGTGGTTAAAAGGGTGAATAATTCAATGAATAATAACTTGTGAACTAAATCATACTTCAAGGGGCAAGAGTGGTTAATATTTTATTTTTTGGGTAATAGGAGGAAATAATTTGTATTATAAATAGAGGGGGAGGGTGTGAATTGTTTTTTTACACAACAAGAACAATACACACACACGTTGACACACAAACACACATTTTTACTTCCATTTTACCCTCTCTTCCATCATCACTGCCCCCCCCCCCTCTCCCTACTCTACATCTCCGGCAGTCAAAAACCACCACCACCATGACACCGCTGTCTCGCCAAAGTTGATGACCGGGGAGCTCTGGTCAAACTCTGCCACCACCAACCACGCTGCCAACCTCCCTTCCTCTCTATTTCTCTCCCTTTCTCCCTTCGTTTTTACCATTGCCAAGCCAGAAAATATGGAATTTTGACAAAAAATGGTTAAGATAACCAGATCTGGCCGAAGTGTGGTCCTTTAGGCATTGCTCTGGTGATGCAGTTGAAGCAATGCCGATGGTCGCTACCGCTTTGTCCTCATCTCTTTTGAATTGGATTTCGTCGATTTCATGTGTTATTTGTTTGTTTGTACAGATTTGACCGAAAAATATTTCACTTCGACAACCTTATTTTCATTCTTATTTGTTCACTATTGGAGTTGAAATCAGCCATGGTTGTCTTTCTTGGCTATTAATTGTTATGTTTTAACTTTTCTTGGTAAACACCATTTTTCGGCAAATTTTACATGTTTTGGGCATTGTTTTCAACTTGTGGCTACTAATAATCATCTCTGTTGCTACTGCTGGATTTAGTTACTGTTTTGATTATTTTTCCAATATTTTTGTTAATGTCATGTTGGTCTTTGTGGGAAAAAAATCTTACTCCGTTGACTTGATTCATTGTCGACTCTATTCTGATCGATTCACTACTATTTTGTACTTTTGAAAAATGATTTTAGATAATTTTGTCCTTCACGTTTACATTACATTGATAATGTACAAATACTACACCAACTGGCCAATGAAAACATTTCCGTCGGTTTTTGAGGCCTTTACAAATAAAAGACGGACATTACGTATACAAATAAGTAACAAAATAAATAAATAAATTTGGCGATGAAGAAATCATTATATTATTATGACAACACAAAAGTTTTATGATTCGTATCTTGGCAAGGCAATTTAGGACGACCGATAAATTCGAGCAACCACTTCGTAGACATGGCGTATCTAAAACTTAATCCGAGCCCACTTTATAATAAAAAATCTATTTTATTTATACATATACACATATTTGATTTTGATAATTATTTATTCATTAATAATATTTATATCAAGTGTGTATACAGGTTTTTAGAGACATTTTCAAAAGACGATGCTAAAAAGTAATTTGAAGATTCCGTCAAACTCACTACTTGTATTTACTTTTAGTATTACAATTGTACAAATGTTAATTATAGTGAAACTTTACTTTTGGGGCGTCGGGCGGGGAAATCCTTTACTTACGTACTCACTATCATGCACTTAGGCAAAATCAAGGCCGTTAATATTTATTCAAAAATTAAATTGACTTAGGTATCTAATTAATTAATTCACATTCTTTATGTTAGATAATATTATAGTCTTTTATTTTAAAATAATTCTATTTTTCTTATCCACAATTAATTGTTTTTCATTAGTTTTGTTAAATTTAAATTATTGGAGAATACATTTCCTTTAAAATAATACAAAATTACTTTTCTTTTATACATTACAAACAAAAGTGATTTTCAAACACAAAGAACATTTTTTTCTTCTCATACATATTATTATACATATTTTATACAATACACTTTTATGTATTTTTATACGTATATCTTACAATAATAGAGTCTATTTATGCATTTGAAACACTATGTTTTACACATACATTTTTCTAGTAAATATTTTAAAATATTCATACTTTTTAAAAAATGATTTTTACCTCCTTCCTCTTTGATAAATTTAGTCTAATCGGGCACCACATTTTGTGGATTCTGAAGGATGACTAATCCCTTCCCTTCGGAATAATTTGAACCCTTACCTAGAATCTAAACTGGTTTTCGCAGATTAAAACACAAGTCATACATGTCAATAATTAAATAGGTTTCCTTATTTTCCTTAAAAATTAGGTGGCGACTCTGCACAAAATTTATTCTTTTGGAGTCCATAAGTTGTGCTTGTTTTAACCTTGGTGAAAAATAGGGCATGACAGGCATCACTAAAGACTTTAGCATCCATTAACTGGAGTCCTGGTAAAGGGTGCTTTTATTGCTGCTAAAAGTCACATGCATTAGTAGCTATTGTTTAGCAGAAATTGAAATGATCTCTTGTCATGACCCAAATCCCAAGGTCATGATGACACCTACCCTGACCCAACCTTAATAGGTAAGCCCAACACAAAAGAGAATAATAATGAGAAGAAGATCAATAGTAAGTAAAAAACCGATACTTAGAATAAAATCAAACAGAAAGCAATAATAAAACAATATTTATATAGTACAACTCGAATATTCCAAAAATCTAGTGTCATGTGTAAGAGTGACTCAAAACTATCATAGCATATGAATACACAATTGTCCTTCTCTAAAATAAAATAAAGACATAAATAACATAGATGAAGCCAGGAACATGCTCCGGATGGGGAACTCACCACGACTGAAATCCCAAAGTTGCGAGATCACGATCTGTAGATAGCACTCAAACTAGGATTTGCTCCAAAAGAATACAGAAAGTAGGAGTGAGTACGGTCTACTTGTACTCATAGGCATCATAGATTGGCCAAGCTAAGTAGACAACTAAACAGGTAAAGTAATACTACGAGTGATGTAACCACCCTGCATACAGAAAAGTTTCATGCCGAACAAGCCACACAATTACACAATATAAGGTTCAATCTTAACAACAATATAAGTAAGCAATACCACGTATAAGGATAACCAAAATACAATATCAACCAACTGAAGGAACTGCAATGTAGTGTAACACAATAATATGGTATGAATGCACTGTACAAATGCTCACTTCGTATACACCCTCCGAGCCTAATCTTCCAGGAGAGGGCCCATGAGGGAGGGAGGGTTCACAACCCATATACTAATTACAATCTCAACAATCAACCTTGCCATCACTTCCCTTGGCTAAGGCATTTTATAAAATGGTTCATTCTCTTTCGCAAAGAATCCAAGTTTCACAGATGTACCAGTTCCATGAAAATGAGTGAAGAATGAGTATGCATGATCATGAAAAAATCAATAAATCACAATAGTAATCTCAACAATGGTATATTTGAACCCAAGTCACCTAAATCTTGGTAAATCATGATACAAGCCCCCTTATTATGGCAACAAAATATGTAATTAAAGCAAGATATTGACAAAATCCCCAACATTAGCCCCCACTCGAGCACCATAATGATAATCTCTCTAACAAATAATAGAGTCAACACAAGCACCCACCCGGGTATCACAATAATAATAATCAATCCTAAATAATTAGACAGTGAGATTTCACCCAACTCATATCATGCTTTACATGGTTAGTTCTCTACCCAGCCAAGTTTGAAGAAAGTTAAGTCATAACCTACCTCAAAAGTAGAAATGCAAGCCTGAAAATTCTCAACATAAAGGTTTCCCCTTTCAAACAACTTCAGGATGCTCTCAATCTATAAAAGATGATTTCTACAGGTAAATATGAGTTTATTGATACTTATATTGACATACTTTTGTTCCTGGTCCAAAATTACCTCAATAATTGACCTTGAAAATAAAAGGGTAAAATTAAAATTTTAATAGAAAATCAATATACCCATAGTTAAGGGTTCCAAATCTAAAATCACATAGAAAACTGAGTTGAAATTAGGTTAGAAATTGTTGAAATATATATTTTTTACTTTACCAAGTAAAACCCAAAAATTCAAGTTTAAAATCCAAGTTTTGGAGATGATTTTGCAATATAATCAATGGGTAATGATTAAAAGTAGGTTTATAACCTTAACCAAATCAAAGTTGATGAAAAGCCCTCTTAGATTCCCTCAAAATTATGCTCCCAAAGCTTGAAAATAGTGAAAAGGGGTTTTTTAGCTGATAATAGGGTTCAAAGACTATTCTGGTGAACAGTGCCTCACGATCATGATACTATTCATGTGACCAAGAAGCGACCTAACCTACTACCCTATGCAAATGCAACATCATAACCCGACCAGCCTAACTCAATATTCACAATCGTGGTGCCCCACCTTGCGATTCTGATGAGTGAAAACCCAACCCTCCGCGATTGCAACTCCCGCCATGTGATCACGATGAGTAATTACCTAGTGCACCAGAATTTGTGCACCTACAATAGTTTAAGTCTAAAAATACTCCAAATGGACAATCAGAATTTGTTCAGGAGCCCACAAAAATAACCTGATCGTGTTACTAGGCTATTTTTGATGTTTTGGACTCACCAAAACCGTCAGAATCACCAACGGAAGTCGTTATCAACAAGTTTCATCCAAATCCAACTCTAGGCCAATAAAACTAGTTTCTCAACCAAACACTCAAAAATTATAAAGGGTCCTCTAAACCCAAACCAAGTAGGTGATGCACCTACTTGACCATTTGACATGGGCCTTTGTGGACTTGAACTTATTAGGCCTTGATTGTCCATTCTTCTCCTTTTCTTTTACACATAGTTTGGACCAGAATTTTCAAATAGGTGATGGTGTACATGGACCAATAAGGTGGTCAAAAAGTTATAGTAGGTGATGCACCTACTTGGTTCTTTAAGTTGGTCAGTAAGTGAAAGTAGGTGATACACCCACTTGTCACCTACTAGATTAATTTAAGTCAGGCATGCAGCTCACTTATTTTATTCTATTTTCTAAATCTTAATCCCTCTAACTTATGCTTGGCCACTTTGAACCTTAATCTTAAATACCACCTTGTTGTCTCAAGTTCAAATACTTTCATCGACATTAACTTGATTGTGTCACATTAAAATGTACGGGCAACATCCTTCAAACCTATTTACACCATTAATACTTGCATAAGAAATCTAGTCCATTACCTATACCACAAGGATATGTGAAGTTCCATAGAAATAGAACAATTACATGCAAAATATGTGGTGTTACACTAATGAACCATTATGGAGATTCATAGTGGCTCTAGAAGCTAGGTGGCCAGAATGATCCCAAAGAAACATAGTTTAGTATTTAGTAACTTGTATTATTATAAATTCTATTATGAACACATGTTGACTATCTTTTATATGTATATGTGTGTTTCTTCCTTTTTTGCATAATAAAATATTTTTATAAGTATATGTGTGTTTCTTCCTTAGTTGCATAATAAAGTATTGTTAAATGATTAGACTTAAAAATCTGTGTGATTATAGTCTTCAATATATTATGTTACACATTAAGAAAATAATTTCTAATTTTGGTTAAATGTTTAGTTAGTAGATGATAATTGAAAACTTACGTGTCCTATCGATTTTACACTAATTATGAAACCTTTATGTGAATTGATTTGCTTGAATGTATAAGTCACGTGCATAATTAATAAATGTACTTGCATAATTATCTTATTTACAGATATGACATCAAAAAGTATCATTCCATACTTGAACAAAGGTAAGAATCTAAATGGTGACAATTATGACATCTGTAGTCATAACATATGGTATGTACTGGAAGAGCAAAATGCTTTTGAAGGTATTAACCATGTTTTAAGTCAACCAAAAGAGGGTGACACTAAACAACACAGAAGAGATCTTAAAGCTTATAAAGCTTGGAAAAATATTGATTCCATTGCACGTGGTATAATTCTTAGCTCTGTTATTGATGACCTCATTCATGAATGTGTGGATTTTTCTACTACTCATTCCATATGGCCACACTTGCAAGGAACATATAGGGGTACATTTGTCACCTGCCTCAGACAGCTGACTATCAAGTTTAACATTTATAAAAAGTGTTACGATCAAAGCACCAAACAATACCTTAGGGTGATGTCAAACATAATAGCTCAGTAAAAAGTGTTGGTCATGTACTCTAAGATAAGAAATAGGCTCAGGCGGTGATCTGGTCTCTTCCTTATAGTTGGAAACATTTGAAGGTTAACTTAACTCACAATGATAGCATCAAAACTTTTTCTGATGTTGTCCATCATGTAGAACTTGAAGATGAGTGACTCAGTGTTGTTAAAGTTGCTTCTAATTCCTTTGTGGTAGAATTAAGTGGTAAGAAATTTTCAGGCATCAAGTGCAAGAAGAATTGGAAAAATAATGGGAAGGGTAAGGAGACCGAATAAGGACCATCTGAGAAAAAGAACAAGCCAAATTCATAGAACGGAAAATGGCTTTTTAAGAAGAAAGACAGGAGCAAGATGAAGTGCTACAATTGCCAAGTTCTAAGGCATTTTGCTTGTGATTGTTCCAAGAAGAAAAAAGTAGCATTTCAAAATGTACAACTAAGTGTTACATATGTTTCTAGCACTGCTTTATTAACTAAATCTTATCATATATGGATTGTAGACTTAGGAGCCACCAACTATGTGAGTCATGATTGAGAAGTATTTGTGGAGTTCCATCGAGTTTCACCTGGATCAAGGTGGATATATGTAGGAAATAATGCAAGACTTGATGTCAAAGGGATAGGCACTTGCAAAGTGGACTTGCATGGTGGCCGATCTTTGATGTTGCATGACGTTCTATATGCTCCAGAGATTTGACGAAACTTATTATATATGTATGTTCTTTTAGATGTTGGTTTTGATTTATTTTTTAGTTTCCATGGTGTTAGAATAACTCTAGACAATGTTTTTTTATGGTTTTGAACTTCGTTATGATCGCTTTATCCTTTTAGATTATAATCATTCAACTTATGACTATTATGTTGACCGTTGTGTATTGGCATGTTATTTTAATAATAATGATGTTGTTGTTATTACATGGAATGCTAGATTGATTTCACATATGTCAAGATTGAATGAATAGATGGGAAAAGAAAGGACATCTAAGTTCTTTCTCCAAAATTGATATGCCAACATGTGAAAATTGTCTTGCCGAAAAGATTACACGCAAACCATTTGGGAAGGTTAAAAGATCTGAATTCCCACTATAATTAATCTATTTTGATATCTGTGGTCCAATGAATGTGAGGTCAAGATTTAGTGCTTTGTATTTCATTATATTTATTGACTATTTCACGTGCTTTGGTTATGTCTATTTGATTTTTCATAAATTTGAAGCACTTGAATGCTTCAAAAGATATGTGAATGAAGTTGAGAATCAATTAGATAAAAGTATAAATGCTTTAATAAATGATAGAGGTCGTGAATATTTGTCAAAATAGTTTGAAAAACTATGTACTGAAAAGGGCATTATCAGACAGTTAACTACTCTCTATACACCTCAACAAAATGGTGTAGCTAAAAGAAGGAAAATAACATTTTTCGATATGACAAGGTCCATGATGGTGCAGGAAAATTTACTAATCTCTTTTCCTACGACCCAAATCATCGTTACACTAAAATAGAGAGTATAACCTTCGCTTAATTCCCCTTATTTTTGAAAATTTAAGACTGGCCTAGTCCTAGGCAAATTTTAATGGTGTGATAGTCTAAGGAAATCTGATAGTAAATGGAGTGGTGGTGGGGTTGTTTGATTTGATTTTGTGATAGAGGATGAGTTTAGAAGGCCGTAGCAACTTCCGATATGTAAATGAGTTAATAGAACTCCGGTTATAGAGATTATCATGAAAGGGTGAGTTTGTGATGTTGAATTTTGAAAGGTGTGTTGTAAAATAGCCTGAACTGGGATGAGGTCCCGAGTTACTAAATTGGGACCACAACAGCAGTAATCAGTACCATTGCAGTGGCAAAAGTACCATTGCAGCGGTGACCTCAATTGACATGTGAGTCACTATAGCGGTAACTTTACCACTGCAGTGGTACCACTACAGTGATAAAAGTACCACTGCAGTGGTAAAAATGCAGAATTCCAATTTTTAATACCAGAAAACTACTTTTTCATTCCCATTTTTCCAAAAATGAGTAGAGGCTTAGCAAGGGGTGATTTCTGTACTTTTGTGGGCTTTCATCTTTGGAGGTAAGGTTTCTCTACTTTCTAAACTTGAATTATCGTTAGAAATTACTAAAATCATGTTTATGGTAGAAATTTGGGTTTAGCCCTAATTTATAAACTAAATGTAAATTGATGAGAATTTGAGTAAATTCAGTTGTTAATGATCCTAGGGTGTTAAAAAACACTTGATTGAGTAGAATTATTGTTGTTCATGCTAAAATATGGAGAATTCATGTGATATAAAAGGTAGAAACCCCTAAGATGATGAACTCAGGCAAGTTTATGGGTTTAAATAATAATTATAGGTTCCTAATGGTTGGTAAAGGTGAGATTATTAAAATAGGTGTGTATAATTATTGTTTATAGATCAAGAACGGACTGAAAGAGAGAGGAAATACAAGCTTGTGGCCTTAAAGTGATCCAATCATGGAATCGAGGTAGGTTATGGTTTATTTATAGAAAAAATACTTGCTTGACTCTGTGCATATACCCCAGCCATACAGAATATAGTTGTTGTGGTGCCTAGGATGGATAAGGGCTCTAAGACCAGAGTGTTTCTCCGAAAGTTATTGGGACCGATGATGACTGATGATGAGCATGGAATATTTTGTAAGTTCATAAAAATGAAACCTCCAGTGTTTTAGGGTACTGAGTCTAAGGATGCTTTCGATTTTTTAATTAATTGGCATAAGCATCTGCATAAGATAGGTGTGGTTGAGAGGTATGGTGTGAAATTCCTATCATTTCAATTGCAGGCTGAGACCAAGCAATGGTGGAGGTACTTTGTTTAGTGTAGGGTTACATTACCTTTACTTACTTGGGCTCAGTTCCAGAATATGATTCTTGAAAAGTATGTTCCTCGTACTTATCATGATCAGAAGAAGGATGGGTTTCTAAAGTTAGAACACGGCGATATGACTGTGGTGGACTATGAGGCCAAGTTGCACGCCTTGTCCGATTATGCACTTCAGTTGATTACTTTAGAGGAGGAGCGGATCATGTACTTTATGAATGGTTTGAATTCAGGGATTCAAATGGTTACCTTATCAGTGGCAGCTTTGGGCAAGTCTTTCCAGGATGTGGTTGAGTTTTCTAAGAAAGTTGAAGCTATTGGGAAGAAAGGGGAGGTAAAGTTAGAGGAAAAAAAGGCTCAGACATCTGGATAGTTCAGTGGTACTTATTTGAGAGGTTTTGGTTCACAACGTCATTCTTCTAGGTCTTACTATTCGATTATACTTGTGTTCGCAGGGGGCCTATCTGGGGTCAGTTATCAGCCTTCCCTAATAGGCATCTATCTATACACCTTCATCGTCTTTAGTTATAGACCTTCCTTGGGCATCAGATTCCATGAGTGGTGGGGTTTGGGCCACATCAAGAGGTTTTATCCTAATTTCTTGTCTGCAGGTCAGTTGACTCAGCTAACTAGCTTCTAGTGCTCTAGTTCCAGTAGGTCATGGTGGTGGAGAAAATAGTAGGGGTCATCCACAGGGTTGGCATGGTGTCCAGGATGCAGGAAGGGGTAGTTACCATACCAACCGAGGTGGAGGACAGGTTGGTAGAGCTGGTGCTCAAGCTGGTTGAGGTGGAAGAAAAGGTGGTGACAAGGCTCATCTTTATGTTGTTCAATCCCATCCTAAAGTGGAAGCTTCTGATGCTGTGTTCACTGGTACTACTCTTGTCTGTGATCATATGGCTTCTGTATTGTTTGATCCTGGGCCTACTTTCTCTTATGTGTGTGTGAAATTTTCTTTGGGCTGGGATTTGGATTGTAAATATCTTGATACTCCTATGTTTGTATCTACAATAGTTGGTGTTTTTGTATGTGTTGATCAAGTCAATCAGGCATGTCCTGTGATGCTTATGGGGTATAATATGTTGGCAGACTTGGTGATTTTAGAAATGGAGGAATTTGATATTAATTTGGGATGAGTTGGTTGTCTCCTTATCGTGCGATTTGATTGTTATTCTAAGAATGTCACTCTAGCTATGCCCGAGATGAAAAAATTATAGTGGGAAGGTACTTTTACGCCCATTCCTGTGAGAATTATGTCAGCTATTCATGCCCAAAAATTGGTTTAGTGGGGGTGTAGGGTGTTTTTAGCTCATCTTCAGGAGAAAAGTTCAATAGTTTCTAAAAGTAGTAAGAGGGGGGTGAATTACACTTTTTTGATTATATAGTCAACTAGCTTTGATAGTCAGTCAAATTCTGAAGCAGTAATGTGAAGTATAGTAAATAAAGTACTAAAAAAGGAATGACACTAGATATTTTATGCTGGTTGGGACCCATAATAGGTCTTACTCTAGTCCCCTTGGGTTGCAAGGGATTCTACTAGCTCTTTTCAAAATCAAAGGTTACAAGATTTGAGTTAAGCTTTTTGGCATTAACTCACACTCTTTTTCTTTTCTCTCTTTGATACAAAAGCCTCACCAATTATGTGTTTCTTTTCTCTCTTTTTGAGTACACAGTAAAACACAAGAGAATACAATGCTTAAGTAAAGTAGAGAAGAGATCTAGAGAACATTGAGATAGTGTATATCTATTCCTTAGTCTTCCAGCCTTTAAATAATAGCGGTTGGACTACTACTAGCTGTTTGGAAGATAAAAGTAAAAGGAAACCCAAAAGATTTTCTCCTTGAAAATGGGATAAGAGATATCCTATTTCCAAGAATAAATGTAAACTATAAAATGAAAAACCTAAACTAAGCTAAATACAAGGAGGGATGCGACCAAGGGACTCTTTGGTATAAGGAAAGATATTCTCCTTCCTTTGGTGAAACATCCAGCAATTAATGTTGAGGAGTGAACCAATATTCTTTGTTTTGAGGGCAGCCCGACAATTAATATTGAGGATTGGAATATTATTATTCTTTTTAAATCTTTGACAAGAGTCCTTTGATTATTTCTTTTCCTAAAATCCTAGTCATTCACTAAAATCAACAATATCAATCTTCCCCTTTTTGATGGATGACAAAAAAGAAGAAGTAATAGTTAGTCAACTTCCCTTTCAAGCTCCCCCTAGATGGTTGACTGGTAATGTTAGCTCCCCTTGAGTTGCTGTATCATCTAGTTGACCTGTATTAGTCTTAACAACATCTTCTTCCCCTTTGACATCAATCAAAAAAGAAGAATAGCAACTAGGATATAGTAGGACTAGCAGATACCAAAAAATAGTGCACAGTATTAATGGGATTAGGCCCATATACAACCCAAAAAAAAACAAATAGTCTTAAACATAATTCAAGGGGCAGCAACAAGTGGAGGAGGTTGCTCATAGCGATGAAAGAAATACGCCAGTGTCTGAGTAATGGCATCCTTCAGATTCATGAATTGGTTAACAATGGTGATAGAGAGAGTATCAGTTGTAGCTTAAATCTTTACAGTAATTTTTTAGGCCTCCTTAATAACTTGGTTCAGTTTCACTCGAAGTCTAGCAACATCAGCTTCAATTTCTTTACTTGCTCCTTAATCTTCTCAAGATGAAAGTGTGATGCTAGGAGAAGATACTTCATGCTATCAAGTTTGGAATCCATTTTAGGTAGTTCAAGAGAAACATCCACAGAGGTGGAACTAAAAGCCGTAGGATAAGGAGAGGATCAAAGCTTAAGAGCTAAGGGAGTACCAACAGGACAGTCTTCAGACTTACGAACCCAAGAGTCATCGACCAGAACATAACCCATACTACTGAAGGTGGTAGCATTGTAACATTGCTCCACTAAAATAGAGGGCATAACATCAAGAGAAATACTATTAGCTTCTAAAATACTAGTTATAAATAACCCGTAGGGAAGACTAGATGGATAAAGCAAAGCTTCAATCATATAGTTGATGATAAACGAAAGAGGTTAACTTTACGCTGAGTAAAAATACAGAAAGTGAGCAAGGTGTCTCGCTGAGTTAGAGTAGAAAGTGAACTAGCACAAGGAAGTAAAGTAGTAGCCACAATATAAGCAATCACATGATTTTCAAATGACAGTTTTTTAGGACCAAGAGCAGAGAGAAGGGATTCTGAATTTCCCAGAGCAATAGAGCGTTTAGCTTGCTCAAAGGGAACATCAAAGTCAGATGGCCAGGGATTTTTGGAGGAAGTAACAAAACCAGATTAGTTAATATCAAAAATAGCATCAAACATAGCATAGTCAAGAAAAATATGTTTCCCCATTACAAGGGTTTCAAGTTCACCAGATTTGAAAGAGCGAAGAATAGCATAAAACAACCGAATAAGAGGTTAATAAGCATGCTTAGGAGTAAAGGTGAAGAAGTTTGCCCATCTTTGAAATTTAAACAATGGTTTAGTGGGAAAATGCAGAGTTTCTAAAAGATCTAGATCTACAATTCTACCATGAGCAAGACAGAGTTCCTTCATGGAGTGAAAAAGCGATTCATTTGAAGGTCTACAGAAATTAGTTTTGATATTCAAGGAGTTATCAAAATCAAATTTCACTTTCCTTTTTAAACACTCAGAGTCATCAGGAACACAAGATTATTTACCTATTAGAGAATGCGAGGAATCAAAGAACGCCAGAGGTAGATTTTGATTAGATAAATCTGAGTCAAAAGGAATAGAGGAGGAACCTTTCCCATTTCACTTAACACGAGAGCTCTTTCTTTTGCCCATGGAGAAGTTTTTTGAACCCTTAGCCATAAGAATAAAAGATGAAGAGAATAGTGAGAGAAATGGATGAAACAAGGAAAGATATAAAGGAGAAGAAGTTGAAAAGGAGGAAAGGAAGGAAGAAGTCGCCTAGGAAGACTGAGAATTTGAGAACAACATAATCCAATAGAAATATATTCAAATTCAGTGGTGTAAAGAGAGACACAGTTTTATTTCTTCCTATTCCATGAGACAAGATATTTTCCCATGAATTGACAAGTCCCACTTGTGCTTTTTCTATCAAATTTGTCACTTGCATAATCTGCATTTAAAAAACCTTTTAGTGTAATATCATTAGACTTTGGACACCATAAACCATAAGAACTAGTGATAATAAGATATATGATGATTCTTTTGACTACAGTCAAACGAGACTCCTTTGAAGCTGACTAAAATCTGGCACATTTGCAGACACTAAACAAAATATCTAGTCGACTGGTAGTGAAGTATTATAGAGAGCCAATAATACCATGATAATTTGTTTCATCAATAGATTTACCTTCCTCATTTTTTTCTAAAAAACGTGTGGAGCTCATGGGAGTGCCTGAGGATTTAGCATTGTCCATGCCAAACTTTTGAATAAGCTCTTTAGTGTACTTATTTTGGCAAATGAAAGTTCCTTTAGTAGTTTGATAAATTTGTAGTCCTAAAAAGAAGGTCAACTCACCCATCATACTCATTTCAAATTCACTTTGCATAAGCTCAGAGAATTCCTTGCACAAAACAGCATTAGAACTTTCAAAAATAATATCATCAACATATATTTGAATAATAAGATTTCCTGAGGATGTTCTTTTAATAAACAAGGTGGTATCAATTTTTTCTCTAGTAAAATCATGATCAGTTAAAAAGTTGCTCAGTCTATCATAATTAGGTTCTTATTTTAAACCATAGAGAGCTTTTGAGAGTTTAAAAACATGATAAGGAAATTTTGGATTTTCAAATCTAGGGTGTTGTTTTATGAAAACTTATTCCTCAACAAAACCATTTAAAAAAGCATTTTTAATAGCCATTTGAAATAATTTAAAACATTTGTGATAATCATAAGCAAGTAAGCTATGAATAGATTCTAACCTTTCCACTGGTGCAAAATTTTCATCATAGTTGATTCCTTCTTGTTCTGAGTAGCCTTGAGCGACTAGACGAGCTTTATTTTGAACTACTTTTCCTAATTCATCCATTTTATTTCTGAAGACCCATTTCATTCCAATAATTGAGGAGTTCTCTGGCTTTGGAACTAGAGTCCATACTTTGTTTTTATCAAAATGTTCAAATTCTTCTTCCATTGCTTTGACCCAACTTTCATCTTTCAATGCTTCATTGACTTTCTTGGGTTCAAGTTGAGATATGAGAGAGCCATTTGAACTTCTTTTACTGGAGTCTCTTGTTTTCATTCCTTCCTTGAATCTCTAATAATGAATTTCTTTGGATAATCAGGTTCACTTTTCCATTCATTTGGAATAGTTTCAAATTGATCATTCGTAGCAGCAGTTGGCTGGCTATTTTCTGTATTAGTCGACTCAGATATAGGGTCGGCTGTTGTAAAATTTGCAACTTTTCCTTGTTCATCCTCATCTTCTCTATTGTTAATATTCTCAACAACACGATTAGAGTCATCAAAGATAACATGCACGGATCTTCAATACATAGAGTACGTTTATTAAAAACTCCATAGGATCTACTAGCGTTAGAGTAACCCATAAATATACCTTCATCACTTCGAGGATCAAGCTTACTGATATTATCCTTACCATTGTTATGAATAAAGCATTTAGATCCAAATGATCAAAAGTACCCACTATTTGGGTTTCTTATCGTTCCAGAGTTCATAAGGAGTTTTCTTCAAAATAGGTATGATAAGACACCTGTTCAAAATATGACAAGTTATACATACAGCTTCGGTCCAAAATTTGTGAGGTAAGGAGTGTTCATATATCATGGTTTATTCCATGTCTTAAAGAGTTCTATTCTTGCATTCAACCACTCCATTTTATTGGGGAGATCTTGGAGCAGAGCAGTTGAGAGTATAACCTTGATTGTCATAAAAGGTTTCAAAACCTTTGTTCTTAAATTCTCCTCCATGATCACTCCTAATAGTAGTGATATAGTAACCTTTGTCTCTTTGAACCTTTTCACAGAAAACTTCAAAATTCTTTAAAGTATCATCTTTGTTAGAAAAAAATATAACCCAAGTAAATCGAGAACAATCATCAATAATCACAAAGGCATACCTTTTACCACCAATGTTAGCAGTTCTAGTAGGACCAAACAGATCCATATGAAGTAGTTGTAATGGTTTAGTAGTAGAGACAATGTCTTTTACAGGAAAAGAATTTCTAGTTTGCTTACCAAGTTGACAAGCATCATAGATGTGAGTCTTCTTGTAATCAAGCTTTGGAAGACCAGTAATAAGATCATGTTTGGAAAGCTTTTCAATTTGTCCCATGCTTGCATGACCAAGCTTTTTATGTTAAACCCAAGGATCTTCAGATATGGAAGCCAGACAGATGTGTCCTTCTATTCTTTGGATAGAATCTAGGACATACACATTCCTATGTCTATTTCCAGGAAGAAGTTACTTGACATGCGTTTCAATTATACAACCATCCTTTTTGAATCTTACTTCCAAACCAGTATCATATAGCTGACTTATACTCAGTAGATTGTACTTCAAGATTTTAACCAAATAAATATTAGTGATATCACATGATTCATTAAAGGAGATAGCACCAATACCTATTAATTTGCCTTTGAATTTGTCTCCAAAACTTATCTCACCTCCATCAAAATCAGCTACAGATTTAAAAAGGCCTTTGTTTCCTGTCATGTGATTTGAACATCCACTATCAAGATACCATTTCCCTTTAGACTTTGAGTGGTATTCCTACAAAATAGATATATCACTTATTTATTGGTAACAAAGTATTCTTGGGTCCATTTGGATTAGTATTTTGATTTGTAGACTCAGTTTTGGGTCTCCAAATCCATTTGCTAGGATTTCTAGAATGAAATCTACAATTATAATATTTATGACCACGTTTACCATAGTGATAGCAAGAAGAATGAGAGTATATTTTAGTGGCTGAACAGGTATGATAGGTATTATAACTGTGATTGGTTCCTTTGGTCGACTTACTAGAGTTAGTTGACCGTTGAGATCCTTCACAGCTATAATATCTGTTATGATAGATATTATGACTGTGGCTGGTTCCTTTGGTTGACTTACTGGAGTTAGTTGATCATTGATATCCTTCACAACTATAATATCTATTATTATATGTAGATCTAGTTAGATTTTTGTCAGCTGACTTAGAGAGGCTAGTCGGCTAATTTGATCTGACAATACTGTGACTTGAGGATTTTTCAAAACTGTTAATTTTAATTTTTAATTCATCAATTTTTTCTTGTAAAAAATCTTTTTTGATTTCACAAACTTCAAGTTTAATTTCCCAGTCTCTTATTTCCATTAATAAAGCCCTTTTATCATCATGAACTTTATTTAAATCAGCTATGGTACAATATAACATATTTTTTAATTTAAAGCATTCATTACAAGAATTAGTCCTCACCTGGCTGGATTCTCCAATATCCATGAAGTAGCACTCTCCAATGTTATCATTTTCATTTTCAGATTGGTCTTCATCACCCCAACAACTGAAAACTTTTTGACCTCCTTTGGAAGGTCCTCTTTTAGCTTCTAAACAATCATAAGCAATATGACCATACTTGCCACAATTATAGCATTTACCTTAATTCCTGTTGTACTCAGTATTCTACTTTCCTTTTGAGTAATTTGGTTTTCCCCTTCTTTGATTTCTAGATCTCCTGTAATTATCAACAACTATCCTGGTGATGAGAGCAAGTTCATCTTCATCCAAGGCATCTTCTTCTTCTTTATTTGTAACTTTGAAAGCCACAGTTTTTTTCTTTGCATTTTGTTGTTGGTCCTTCTTATTCAAGTGAGTCTTTTAAAAGGCAATGAGATCTCCTCTTACTTCATCATAAGTCATCTTGTTTAAATTTATACTTTCAAGAGCCACAACCTTAGAAAGCCATTAAAGGGTCAAGCTTCTGAGAATCCTGGTGATCTGGTTTGTTATAGCATAAGTTTTTCCAACAACTTTGAGTTCACCAACAATTTTACCAAATCTGGCAAATATTTCTTCAATGGACTCCCCATCTTTCATCTTGAAGAGTTCATAGTCATAGACCAATAAACTTACTAGGGTTTGCTTGACTTTCTCAGTTCCTTCATAAGTGACTTCTAGTTTATCCCATATTTCTTTGGTAGTTTCACAGCATGAGATTTTCATATTCTTCACCACTTATAGCATTGGATAACACATTTTTTGCCTTTGAATTGATCTGAATGATTTCCATTTGTTCATTAGTGTAGTCCTCTGAATGTTGTCAGTAGATGCTTCACCATCATCTGACTTCTTTCTATCCCATTTTGCAGGAACAAGTGGAAGATCACCAAGCTTAATCACCTTCCATACCTTGACATCATAGAACTTAATGTAGGTTTTCATCCTTATCTTCCAATGAGAGAAATGTTTTCCATTGAAGTAAGGAGGCCTAGTTTGAGATGTTCCTTTTGAGAATAGAGCCCCAGCAACTATTTATGCCATGATCTTTTCTCACTTTGTGGTTAAGCAAATAGATATGAGTCCAGGCTCTGATACTAATTAAAAGTAGTAAAAGGAGCGTGAATTACACTTTTTCGATTATATAGTCAACTAGCTTTGATAGTCAGTTGACTTCTGAAGCAGTAATGTGAAGTGTAGTAAATAAAGTACTGAAAAAGGAATGACACCAGATATTTTATACTGGTTGGGACCCCTAATAGGTCTTACTCCACTCTCATTGGATTGCAAGGGATTCTACTATCTCTTTTCAAAATCAAAGGTTACAAGATTTGAGTTAAGATTTTTGGAATTAACTCACACTCTTTTTCTTTTCTCTCTTTGATACAAAAGCCTCACCAACTATGTGTTTCTTTTCTCTCTTTTTGAGTACACAGTAAACCACAAGAGAATACAATGCTTAAGGAAAGTAGAGAAGAGAGCTACAGAAGGTTGAGACAGTGTATATCTCTTCCTTAATCTTTCACTCTTTAAATAGTAGTGGTTGGACTACTACTAATTGTTTGAAAGATAAAAGTAAAAGGTAACCCAAAAGATTTTCTCCTTGAAAATGGGACAACAGATATCCTATTTCCAAGAATAAATGGAAACTATAAAAAGAAAAACCTAAACGAAGATAAATACAAGAAGGGACGCGACCAAGGTACTCCTTGGTATAAAGAGAGATATTCTCCTTCCTTTGGTGAAAGATCTAGCAATTAATGTTAAGGAGTGAACCAATATTCTTCCTTTTTAGGGCAGCCCAACAATTAATATTGAGGAATGGAATATTATTCTTCCGTTTTGACCTTTAACAAGAATACTTTGATTATTTCTTTTCCTAAGATTCTGCAAGAGAGGCATTCATTAAAATAAACATTATTAGTTTCACCTATAGCTTCAGTTCTAGTAGTGGGCGATTTCCTAAAAGTATTTTTGGATGATCTTCTTGGTATGCCTCCGGACCGTGAGTTTAAGTTTTACATAGACTTTGAGCTAGGAACCCGCCCCATATCTATCCCTCCTTATCATATGAAACCAACAGAGTCAAGGGAATTGAATTTCCAGTTGCAATAGTTGTTATAAAAGGGTTTTGTTCATCAAAGTGTTTCTTTTGGGGCTACACCTATTTTGTTTACAAAAAAAAAAAGGATGTTCGAATGTGGATGTGCATAGACTACCGCCAGTTGAACAAGGTGACTATTCCCAACAAGTACCCTTTGCCTAGGATAGATGATTTTCTCAACCAGTTCAGGGAGTGGCAGTGTTCTCCAAAATTAATTTGAGGTCAGGATACCATCAACTCAAGATTAGGAAGGAGGACATCCCAAAGTGTAACACCCCGAAAATCCAAGCTAAGATTAGAACCATGCATAAATTACATATAGAACCAATCTTCATGTTTTGGTAGTATAATTAGACATGTATTAAAACCACAACTAACTCCTTGCTCATAGTCAATTTGAAAACTTCCTCACCGATTCATTTCTTGTAAAGAATCTCTCTATAGTCAACTTTAAATGAGCATAACTCCTAGATTATGAAGTTTATTTTAGTACAAGACCTACCAAATGAAAGGTCTTTGAGTATTCTTTCCAACTCATCAAATTTCTTGTTAATTCGATTCCAAAACTAAGAGTTATGGCCCTTTTAGTAAAGCATTATCCAGTAGTGAGATACCACGAACCTACCTACGATCATAGGTAGATAGTACGACTGTACCATGATTTTTTTGGCATTAAATATCCCCAAGAACCTTCAAGTTTACAAATATACCTCCCATCCATGAACGGATCCAACGATCTTAGCTAGAACCTACGATCGTTGGTGCGATCTTGGTTCATAAGTTTGTTTGGGCTTGGACTTTCAAGTGCAAACCAAGGTATGATCATAGTAGGATCCCACCAGTTGTACCTTGGCTCATCTGATGAAGTCCCAAAAAGCTATCAATCTAACCACCATCCCACGACCATCACCCATGGTCGTAGGTGGTTCCCATGATCATGCAATGATCCGTCCATCGCATTTACAACTTTTTTCATTATATTTTATGAGGGGCATTCTAGTCTTCTCTTAATATTTAAACCCCTAAACTACGTAATTTAAGATATCCTAATGTTAAATAATAAGACTAAAATGCCCCAAATCCCCCATTCCTCAAAATCAATCTACATTAAAGCAATTTACAGAGAAAGAGGCAATTTTCTCTTCTCCAAAGCAAGAGCTAGGGTTCCACAATTATAAAGCTTCAAGTCCAAGTTCTTTACTTCCAGGTATGTGGTATTTCATCAATATGTTCCCCTTTACCCATTGAGTCCCTAAGTAAACTCAATTCCTCAGTTTAATTCATTCTTCAGAGCCTAAGGTTTTATGAACATTATGAATTCCTTTGTGCGTCAGTTTCTTATCATGAATGAGCCTTGAATACATGTTTTCCATGAATTTTAGCATCTTTGTGTACTTTTAATCCATAAACCCTTAATATATTGAATAATTCATGATTTTGGACTTGTGTTAAGAAATTTCCAATTCTATTCAGATTATAGAATTGTCATGAGTAGTTGCATTCTTCAGTGATAGCGGGTTATGAACACCCGATAACTTAGTATCTCATACATTATTATTTAAACACACAGTCCTTCATGGTCATATGATCTAGAATGGTTTCAGATAAAGTACTTAGCTTTCAGTCTCAGAATATCAGTATAATTGAGATATTCAGTATATAAGCTTATATTTAGTTGGGAGTAGTGCTTAGCACCGAGCGTAAGTAGGGATGAAGGCTAACCCGTTAGTTAGGCTTAGACTTTTAGTAGAAGTCCCAAAGTTATAGAACTATGCCCCCCCATAGGTTATAAAGGGTCACCCATCAGCCCAAGTTTAATACCTTAGTCTCTTTAGACATCAGTTTTGTGGATCCACATTAGTCAGTGTTCGTACCCTTGGCAAGGTGCAGAGCACCATTACAGTTGGGGTTATAGTTTGGACCTCGATTAGCTCAGATTGGTGTATATCATTTAACAGTAGCTCCGATAGTTCACACCCAGGCATTTCATGACCTTGTATTCAGTTTATTTAGCATATTATGTAGTTACATGTTTATTACTTGGTCATTCCATCAATTTACATTCTTTAGTTCCATGTTTAGTTTATCATGTCATCCTCAGTATATTCATTTCATATAGTGTAGTGCATATCCAGCATGCTCAATACATTCAAAGTACTGACAACATACTTTCTTTGCTTTATATTGCTTCATAATAAAGGTTTAGATGTTCAGCATCCAGCTTGCTGTTAGTACAATCTCCTACCACTTCAGTAGCAGAGTTTGATGAGTCCTCATCCTTCGAGGACAAGACTTGTGTTTACTTTCTCTATTTCAGTTATTCAGTTTTCGTACAGTTAGAGTTAGCTGTGGCTTGTTACAGCAACTTATCTTAGTAGAGGCTTTTCATACAGACATTTAGATTTTAAGCTTAATGTTTATGTCAGACAGTGTTTGTTTGATACTCAGTAGTGGTATTGGTTTTATTTATTATTATATCACTTCAATTTAGCTTCTGCTCAGTATTCAGTTAGATATAGTATTCTTAGTGTCATGCCAGGCCATAGGTTAATTTAGGGTCACTTGTGACTCTAAGCATCGTGTTACGACTAGGGGGTAGTCTCGGATCGTGACAAACTTGGTATCAGAGCATTAAGTTTGAAGTGTCCTAGGGTGTCTAAAAGTCGCATTAAGTAAAATCTTGTTCATGGGTGTGAAGCACGCTACACTTATGAGTGAGAGGCTATGAAATATTCTAGGAAAAGTTTCACTTCATTCATGTTCATAAAATGTGATAGAGTGTGAACTCTATTAAAACCTTCTTCTAACTCGTGCTCTACGCGTTTATAGAAAATGCCTCCTAGAAGGGCTAATGGAGGGAGGAACGAAAATGGAAATAGTAACAAGAACAAAAATTAGCAAGCACCACCATCCCTAGTAGACCCTTTGAATGAACACGTCTCTCATGCTGAGTTTAGTACTGATTTAATGATGCTAGCTAGGGCCATAACCCCTCAGGCTAATTCGCAGTTTGTTTCCCCAGTTAATCCTACTAGTACCACAGTAGAAGCTTGAGTCCGGGACTTCACTCGGATGAATCCTTCTGAGTTACATGGTTCTAAGACTGAGGAGGATCCATAGGAGTTTCTTGATGATATTCAGAAGGTTACTGAGATCATGGATTCCACTCCAGTTGAGAGTACTAATTTGGATGCATATCAATTTAAAGGAGTGGCTCACACTTAGTGTAAGCAGTGGAAGGAAGATAAGGGTGCAGATGTGGGAAAAGTAGAATAGGATGAGTTTGTTATTGTTTTTCTGGATAGGTTCTTCCCACTTGAGTTAAGAGAGACCAAGGTTTAGGAGTTCATAAATTTGAAACAGGGCAACATGAGTGTGAAGGAGTATTCTCTCAAGTTTACTCAACTTTCTAGGTATGCTCCAGTAATGGTTACTGATTACAAGGCCCGTATGAGTAAGTTCATAATAGGTGTTTTTGAGGATGTGGTTATGGAGTGTAGGACTGCTATGTTAGTCAAAAAGATAGACATCTCCAGATTGATCAATTATTTCTAATAGATTGAGGAGAAAAAGATCAAAGAGAGAGAAAGGGAGAAAAAAAGGGCCAGAACAAGTAGTTTTAGCTTTTATCAACAGCGGTCAAATGGTGGTAATTGTTCTCAATTCCATCAGAAATCTTCAACTCCATACCCATCTTCTGCTAGTGCTCCAGTGCCCATGTTTGGGTAGGATAACTGGGATAGAGACCCAGGATCTAAGTCCCAAGGCAGTGTTACTAGTGGCCGTACTCACCCGGTGTGCAAGAAGCATGGAAAGGACCACCAAGATGAGTGTATAGCTGGTAACGATAATTATTTTAAGTGAGGTAATCCATGTCATAAATTGAGGGAGTGTCCAGTGGCTTTACAGAGGGGCAAGGATGCCTGCCAGCAGAATCTGACTAGCTCTTCAGTGGCTTTAGTAGTTCACCTGACTCACCAGGGTACCTCATCTAGTATAGCTGGCAGACAGCATCAGAATAGGTTTTATGCCCTTCAGCCTCGACAAGATTATGAGGGTTCTCCTGATGTAGTCTCTGGTACATTACAGGTCTTTCATGTTCATGTTTATGTATTGTTAGATCTAAGAACCATACTTTCTTTTGTGACTCCTTATATAGCAGTAGACTTCGATGTCAGTCCTAAAATTCTCTTAGAACCTTTCTTGGTCTTTACTCTAGTCGGTGATTCAGTCGTAGCTAGACGGATATACATAAATTGCCCAATCATAATTTCTCAAAGAGTCACCTTAGTTGATCTTGTAGAGTTAGAAATGACAGATATTGATGTTATTCTTAGCATGGATTATCTACACTCTTTCTATGCTTCAATTGATTGTAGAAACAGAGTAGTCCAGTTTCAGTTTTCAAATGAGCCAGTCATAGAGTGGAAGGGTAGTACCTCAGTGCCTATAGGTCAGTTTGTCTCTTACCTTAAGGTTAGAAAAATGATTTCAAAAGGGTGCATCTATCATCTTGTTTGGGTTAAGGATTTAAAGTTTGAGATCCTTTAGTCAGTTTTAGTGGTTAACGAATTTCTAGAAGTGTTTCCCAAAGATCTGCCTGGAGTTCCTCCCGAGTGGGAAATTGACTTTATAATAGATCTCCTTCCATATACCCAGCCTATTTCAATTCCACCCTACAGAATGGCTCCAACTAAGCTTAAGAAATTGAAGAAGTAGCTAAAAGATCTCCTAGACAAGGGTTTTAACAGGCCTATCATCTCTCCATGGGATGCTCCAGTTCTTTTCATGCATAAGAAAGGCGGTTCTCTCAGAATGTGCATTGACTATCGTCAGTTGAAAAACGTCACAACCAAGAATAAGTATCCCATTACTAGGATTGATGACTTGTTCAATCAACTTCAGGGTGCCAATTTCTTCTCTAAGATAAAATATATATTTGGCTATCATCAGCTCAGAGTCAGAGAATGTGACATTCTGAAGATAGCCTTCAGAACTCAGTATGGTCACTTTGAATATGTTGTTATGTCTTTTGGACTAATGAATGCTCCTGCAACTTTTATGAACTTGATGAACAGGGTGTTCAAGAAGTACTTGGACATATTCGTCATTGTCTTTATTGTTGACATACTCATTTATTCTTGGAGTAAGGATAAACACAAAGAACATTTGAGGATTGTCTTACAGACCATCAAAGATCACCAGTTATTCACTAAGTTCAGCAAGTGTGAATTCTGATTGAAATCAGTAACATTCCTTGGTCATATTATTTACGGTGAGGGCATTTAAGTTGATCCTCAAAAGATCAAAGCAGTTACAAATTAGCCTAGATCTATCTCTCCATTAGATATCAGGAGTTTCTTGGGTTTAAATGTTTATTATAGGCAGTTTGTTTAGGGGTTTTCCTTTATTGCTTCCCCTATATCCAGATTGACTCAGAAGAAATTCAAGTTTCAGTGGTCTAATTCTTGCAAGGAGAGTTTTTAGGAGTTGAAGACTCAACTTACCTCCGCTCCAGTTTTGACTCTACCAGAGGATTCGAATGGATTTGTGGTTTATTATGATACTTCTGGAGTGGTCCTTGGTTGTTTGTTGATGCAGCATAGCAAGGTTATAGCATATGCCTCTAAACAACTCAACCCTTTTAAGAAGAATTACCCGACTCATGATCTTGAGTTGGCAACAGTGGTTTTCTCCTTAAAGATTTGAAGGCATTATCTTTATGGGATTCATGTATATGTTCTCACGGATCATAAAAGCATTCAGTATGTGTTCAGTTAGAAGGATCTAAATCTTCATTAGAGAAGATGGCAAGAGCAGTTGATGGACTATGACATGAGTATCTTGTACCATCCGGGTAAAGACAATGTTGTGGTTGATGCTCTTAGTAGGTTTTCTATGAAAAGTGTTTCTCATATAGAGGATGAGAGAAAGAGTCAGTTTGCGAGGTTCACCAACTTGATAGACTGGGAGTTCGGTTGGTTGATTCAGCCGAAGGTAATATCTTGGTTTAGAATCTTCGTTGATAGCTGAGGTCAAAGAAATACAAGATAGTAATCCTATTTTCCTTAAGTTGAAATAAGTTGTCCAGAGTCAGAAGGTTGAGGTTTTCTCCCAAGGAGAAGATGGTATTCTTCGTTGTTAGGGTAGACTATATGTTTCAGATGTGGATGACTTGAGACAGCATATGCCAACAGAAGCTCAAAGTTATCGGTATTCTCTTCACCAAGGAGTCACTAAGATGTACCATGATCTATGGGTTGTTTATTGGTTGAATGGCATGAAGAAAGATATCACGAAATTTGTGGCTAAATATCCAAATTGCCAGCAGGTTAGGTTGAGCACCAGAGACCTGTGGTGTGATTCAGGATATTAGTATTCCTACTTGGAAGTGGGAAGTGGTGAATATGGACTTCACTACTAGGTTACTTCGTACTCGCCAATAGCATGATTTTATTTGGGTCAATGTAGACCTAATGACTAAGTCATCCCATTTCTTACCAGTTAATACTTCAAATTCAGTCGAGGACTATGCTAGACTCTAGCTTAGGGAGTTGGTGAAATTACATGGACTTCCTTTGACTATTATTTCAGATAAGGGTACTCATTTTACCTCTCATTTCTGAAAAACATTTCAAAAGGGTTTTGGTACCCAAGTTCATCTCAATACGGCTTTTATTCCATAGATAGATGGTCAGGCAGAGCATACCATTCATACTTTAGATGATATGTTGAGAGCGTGTGTAATCGATTCCAAGGGTAGTTGGGATAATCCTTTGCCTTGATTGAGTTTGCTTATAATATTAGTTATCACTCCAGTATTCAGATAGCCCCATTTGAAGCACTTTATGGTGGGAAGTGTAGATCGCCTATTGGTTGATTTGAGGTTAGTGAAGCTACCTTGATAAGGCCAGATTCAGTTGATGAGGCTATGGATAAAGTTTAGCTGATTAGAGAAAGGCTAAAAATAGCTCAGAGTCATCAGAAGTCCTATGCAGATATGAGGAGAAGGGAATTTGAGTTTGTTATTGGTGATTTGGTTTACTTGAAAGTTTCACCCACGAAAGGGGTGAAGAGATTCAGCAAGAAAGGAAAGTTCGGTCCCTTCTATGTTAGTCTTTATAAGATTATGGGTCGCTTTGGAAATATAGCCTATGAGTTAGATTTGCCTTCATACTTAGCATCAGTGCATCCAAATTTTCATGTGTCTTTGTTAAAGAAATGCATTGGTGATCCCGCATTGGTTGTACCTTTAGATAGTATGGGTGTGAATGATAGTCTCTCTTATGGGGAGGTCCCAATTGAGATCCTTGACCATCAGGTTCATAAGTTGAGGAACAAGGAGATCTTTTTAGTAAAGGTTCTTTGGCAGGATCATCTAGTTGAGGGAGCTAATCGGGAAGCAGAGGTGGATATGATGACCAAGTACCCCCATCTTTTCTCTTCAAATTTAGTTCCAGCTTGAGGTAATAGTTTCCCCTTAATTAATTCTTCCATTTTATGTCAACCAGTTATTTCCATGTCATAGCATGCATTCATAAGTTCAATTCAGTCTATGTTTTAGTTACATACTCAGTTATCATGTCAGTATTCAGCTCTAAGAAATTCAGTGTTGGGACTGTAACTATTTCCCTATTTTTTCAGCGTAGTTAGTTTTCATTCGAAGAATAAATGACCCCAAGGGGGAGATAATGTAACACCCCAAAACTCCACGCAATGAATAGAACCATGCTTCAAGTACATGTAGAACCAAAAGTCATGTTTTAGTAGTATGATAAGAGATTTAGACATGTATTAAAGTCACAAGTAACTCCTAGCTCATAGTCAAGTTGAAACCTTCCTTATCGATTGATTTCCTGTAAAGAATCTCTCAATAGTCAACTTCAAACGAGAATAACTCCTATATTATGAAGTTTTTTTAAGCTTAAGACCCACCAAATTAAAGGACTTTAAATCTTCTTTCCAACGCATCTGAATTTGGTTCCGGAGCTAAGAGTTAAGGTCATTTTAGTGAATCACTGTCTAGCAGTGAGATACCACAAACCTACCTATGACTGTAGGTAGATAGTATGACCGTACCATGCTTTCTTCTACATGAAATAGCCCCAAACACCATCAAGTTGAAAAATTTACCTCCCAACCACAAAAGGATCCCACGATCTTGGTTAGAACCCACGATCGTTGGTATGATCTTGGTTCATAAGTTTGTTTGGGTTTCGACATTCAAGTATGAACCAAGGTACGATCGTGATAGGATATCACCATTCATACTCTAGCTCATTTGATGAAGTTCATAGAAGCTACAAAACCAGCCACCATACCACGAGCACCACCCATAATCATAGGTGGGTCCCATGATTATGGGATTATCCATCCGTTGTATTTTGCAGCTTTTTCAGTTATATCTTATAATGGGAATTCTAGTATTTTACCAATATTTAAACCCTAAACTATGTTTTTTAAGCTATCCTAAGGTTAAATAATAAGCCTGAAATTCACCAAATCCATCATTCCCCAAAATCAATCGACATTTAGATCAATTTACAGAGAAAGAGGCAATTTTCTCTTCTCCAAAGCAAGAGCTTGGGTTCCTCAATTTTCAATCTTCAAATCCAAGTTCTTTACTTCTAGGTATGTGGGATTTCATCAATTGGTTCCCTTTCACCCATTGAGTCCCTAAGTAAATCCAATTCCTCAGTTTAATTAATTCCTCAAAGCCTAGGGTTTCATGAACATTACGAATTCCTTTTGTACTTCAGTTTCTTATCATGAATGAGCCTTGAATACATGTTTTCCATTAAGTTTAGCATCTTTGTATACTTGTAATCCATGAACCCTCAATATATTGAATAATTCATGTTTTTGGACTTATGTTAAGAAATTCCCCATTCTATTCAGATTATAGAATTTTCATGAGTAGTTGCATTCTTCAGCGATGGTGGGTTATGAACACCCAATGACTTAGGATCTCATGCATTGTTAGTTGGACATGTAATCTTTCATGTTAATATGATCCAGAATGCTTTCAGATAAAGTACTTAGCTTTCAGTCTAAGAACATCAATATTATTGTGTTATTCAGTATGTCAGTTTATATTCAGTTGGGAGTAGTACTTAGCACCTAGACGATGCAGGGATGAAGTCTCACCCATCATTTAGGCTGAGACCTTTAGTATAAGTCCCCAAGTCCCAAAACTACGGCGCCCCCATAGGTTTTAAAGGGTCACCTGTCAGCCAAGGTTTGATACCTTAGTCCTTTTGGACATCCGTTTAGTGGATCCACGTTAGTCAGTGTTTGTACCATTGATAAGGTATAGAGCACCATCCAGCTAGGGTTAAGATAATAGTAGCTCTCACAGTTTAAACCCAGACATTTCATGACCTTGTATTCGATTTATTCAACATATTATACAGTTACATATTTATTACTTGGTCACTGCATTAGTTTACATTCTTTAGTTCCATGTTCAGTTTATCATGTCATCCCCAGCATATTCAGTTCATATAGTGTAGTGCATATCTAGTATGCTCAGTACATTCAAAGTACTAACCACATACTTTCTTTGCACTATATTGTTTCATAATATTGGATCAGACATTCAGCATATAGCTCGTGGTTAGTACGATCTCCTACCACTTCAGCATCAAATTTTGGTGAGTCCTTATCCATCGAGGATAAGACTTATGCTTACTTTCTCTATTTCAATTATTTAGTTTTTAGACAGTTAGAGTTAGTTGGGGGCTTGTCCCAGTAACTCATCTTAGTAGAGGCTTTTCAGACAGATATTTAGATTTTCAGCTTAATGATTATGTCGGACAGTGTTTATTTGATACTCAGTAGTGGTATTAGTTTTACTTATGATTATATCACTTCAAGTTAGCTTCCGCTAACTAGTCTTTAGTTACATACAGTATTCTTAGTGTCATTCCAGGCCATGGGTTAGTTTGGGGTCACTTATGACTCTAAGCACCCTGTTAAAACTAGGGGGTAGTCTCAGGTCATGACACAAAGACTACTTTCTGAACTCGTTATAGGCATTACGATTTTTTGGTTATGTCTTTTGGTTTGACCAATGCCTCAACTGCTTTATGAGTCTGATGAATGGGGTTTTAAAACTTTTTTTAGATTCTTTCATAATCATTTTCATTGATGATATTTTTGTTTACTCTAAGAGTGAAGAGGAGCATGAAACTCACTTGCATACAGTGTTGGGGTTGCTTAAGGACAAGCAACTATATGCTGAATACTCAAAATGTGAATTCTAGTTGTCTTCAATGTCCTTCTTGGGACACATGGTATCTAAGGAAGGGGTAATGGTAGGTACGTAGAAAGTTAAAGCTGTTAAGAATTGGGCTAGACCAAAAAATGTCACTGAGATTCATAGGTTTATGTGGTTGGCTAGTTACTATCGCCGGTTTGTCAAGGGGTTTGCTGTTATTGCTTCACATATGACCCGCCTAACTCATAAAGAGGTTCTATTTTAGTGGGATGTAAAGTGTGAGGAGAGCTTCCAACGCTCAAAATTTTGTTAACTTGAGCCCCAACTCTCACCTTGCTTAAGGAAGGTAGGGATTTCATTGCTTCAAGACAGTTGAAGCCTTATGAGAAGAACTATCCCACTCATGACTTGGAGTTGGCAGCTGTGGTCTTTGCTTTGAAGATTTGGAGACACTACCTCTACGGGGTGAAGTGTGAAGTGTTTACACACCACCGTAGTTTACAACATATGTTTACCCAAAAAGATCTGAACTTGAGACAGAAAAGGTGGATGGAATTGATTAAAGACTATGACATCTAAGTCCTATATCATCCGGGCAAGGCCAATATGGTGGCAGACGCATTGAGCCAGATGCCGGTAAGCATAGGATGCTTGTATGGTTAGAGGTTTTGAGACGCCTATTGGCTAGAGAGGTAAAGGCTTTGGCTAATGATTTTATGATATTGCAGGTGACTAGCAAGGGAGGAGTATTAGCCCATGTGGAGGCTAAGTCTAAGTTCTTCAAAAAGATCAAGAGCAGACAGTTTAAGGATAAGAAATTGAGCAACCTTAGAGAAAAAGTGTTGCAAGGTGAGGCCAAAAGGCCATTCTTGATAAGGAAAGTGTTGAGGATTTGGGGACGTGTATATGTGCCTCGTGTGGATAACTTAATTCCTACTACTCTTGTTGAGGCTCACAATTCCAAGTAATCTATACATCCGGGTGCAACCAAGATGTATAGAGACTTGAGACAATATTATTGGTGGAGAAGAATAAAGTGTGACATTGTGGATTTTGTGGCCAAGAGTCAGAATTGTCAATAGTTCAAGTATAAACATCGAAAACCTAGTGGCACCTTCAAAAGAATGCCCATTACAAAATGAAAGCGGGAAAGGATAACCATGGATTTTATTGTGGGTCTCTCTAAGACATTGAGAAAGTGCAACTCTATATGGGTGATCATCAATCGATTGACCAAGTTGGCTCATTTTATTCTGGTAAGGGTGGATTATAATACAGCTAAGTTGAATAAGATTTATATGAAGAAGATTGTAAGGCTCTGTAGGGTACCTATTTCTATTGTATCAGATAGAGGTTCTCAGTTCACCTCCAACTTTTGGGAGATGTTTTAGTCAGAGTTGGGTTCTAAATTAAACCTAAGTATAGCTTTCCATCCACAGATCGAGGAACAATCGGAGAAAATAATCCAAGTGCTGGAAAATATACTTTAGGCTTGCATAATAGACTTTAAGGGTTAATTGGACCAATACTTACCTTTTTATAAGTTTGCATATAAAAATAGCTACCACTCTAGTATTGACATGGCTCCTTTTGAAGCCTTGTATGGTAGATATAGGTTGCCGATCAAATAGTTTGATGCATTTGAGGTGAGGCCTAGGGGCACTAATATGCTCAAAGATTCTCTAGAGAAGGTAAGGTTCATTCAGGAAAAGTTGGTAGCATCTCAGCGCCAACAAAAAGAATATACGTCTAACAAGGTAAGAGATGTAAAGTTTGAGAAAGGTGAGAAAGTGTTATTAAAAGTGTCACACATAAAGGGTGTGAAGCATTTTGGAAAAAAGGGCAAGTTAAGTCTGAGGTATATCGGACCCTTTGAGATCTTAAATGGAGTAGGGTCAGTAGATTATAAGTTGGCCTTGCCTCCTAGTTTGTCTGGGGTTCATCCTATATTCCACGTATCTATGCTTAAGAAGTACCACGGTGATGGTGAGTACATTGCTCGTTGGGACTCTGAATTATTCGACAAAGAGCTCTCTTACAAAGTGGAGCCAATTGCTATATTAGATAGGGATGTGAGAAATCTAAGAAACAAGGCCATTCCATCTATGAAAGTTCAGTGGAGGAATCATCCAGTTAAGGAAGCAACTATGGAGATGGAGGCAGTTATGCACAAGCAATATCCACACTTGTTCATTGACTAGGGCGATTACCCTTGCTATTTGTTGTACCATTTTGGGTTAGTTGTCATTCGTGTATGAACGAGGGGTAAATTAGTATCTAATGTAACAACCCAATTGTTGTTACGATGAAATAGAGAGTATAACCTTAGCTTAATTTCCCCTTAGACAAATTTTTAAAAATTTGAGGCTAGCCTAGTCTTAGGCAAATTTTGAGGGCATGATAGTCAAAGGAAATATGGTAGCAAATGGATCAATTGTGGGGTTGTTTTATTTTATTTTGTGGTAGTGGATGAGTTTAGGAGGCCGTATCAACTTCCAGTATGTAAAATGGGTTAATACAACTCTAGTTATAGAGATTACCGTGAAAGGGTGAATTCGTGATGTCAGATTTTGAAAGGTGTGTTGTAAAATAGCCTAAACTGGCATTAGATCCTGAGTAACTGCCTTAGGACTACTGTAGCAGTAAAATTACTGCTATAACAGTAACCTCAATTGACTTGTGAGCTGCGTTACCGCTGCAGTGGTAAAAGTACCACTGCAGTAGTAAAAATGCAGAATTATAATTTTTAAAACCAAAAAACTCATTTTTCATTCCCATTTTTTCAAAAATAAGTAGAGGCTTAGCAGGGGAAATTTTTTCACTTTGGGGGGTTTTCATATTTGGAAATAAGGTTTCTCTACTTTCTAAACTTGAATTACTTTCTATAATCCTTAGAAATCACTAGAATCATGTTTATGGTAGAAATAGGGGTTTAGTCCTAATATATGAACTAAATGTAAATTGATGGTAATTTGAGTAAATTCAGTTGGTAATGATCCTAGGATGTTAGAAATACTTGATTAGTAGAAATATTATTGTTCATGCTAAAATATGGAGAATTCATGTGGTATAAAAGGTAGAAAACTCAAAGATGATGAACTAGGGTAATTTTATGGTTTAAAATGATAATTTTAGGTTCCTAATGGTTAGGAAAGGTGATATTATTGAAATGGGTGTGTATAATTATTGTTTATAGATCAAGAACGGACTGAAAAAGAGAGAGGAAAGATAAGCTTGTGGCCTAAAGTGATTTAAGCAATGAATTGAGGTAGGTTATGGTTCATTTGTAGCAAAAAGATTTGCTTGACTCTGTGCATAAATGTAAATTAAGTGTTTGTTATTTCTTTCGGGCACTACTTGTGATTATTAACTGCATTTAGATTTTTATTGATGTGGATGGTGAATGTTGTGCTGTTTAGAGATGAGTTAATGATATTGATGATGATATTAAGATCATGATGATGATGATGTTAATAATGATATTGATGGTGATGATTAAATGATAGATGATAATGGTTTTTGAGATGAGAAGAGATGATATGTATATCTTGCATACATACATTTATCATATGCACTTGAATGCATGATTATACTCATACATTTTGATGAGCCTTATTGATCAATTTGACTACGTGTGAAATATGTAATTGTGAGCTTGTATTCTTCTTGAAGTGATGTGTCATATTTGTAATTGGTTGTCCTTAATTATAATTTTTATTGTGATCGTTGTTACTCATATTGGTTGTCCTTAATTATAAGTTTTGTTGTGATCGTTGTTACTTATATTTGGTTTGCCTATTTGTATAGTGTTGAGTTGAGTCATCCTATGATGCTAATTAGTACTTGTTGATGTACTGATGCTACCTGTGCTTTTTTTTTTTTGTAGAATGCAGAGCGTGTTACAGAATTTGTGATGAGACCTCAACTCTAGCAAGTAGTTGCAGACTTCTATTCAAGGGTGAGTACCATGACCCGGCCGCCATTCAATCTTCTGATTTATGTTTATGTTCTTTGTTTTGGTACTAAGACATTCTCTCGTTTGCTTTCATATTTTCGATAATCGATTAGCCTTAGTTTTGGACACTCTTAGATGTTCTTGTACAATGACTTCAGGTTCTGGGGTTGTAATAAATAGAGAGATTCCGCACTCTATTCTTTAGTTATGATATTTGATTAAGTTTGAATTTTATTTTGGTTGATTATTATTGTGTTTAGTGACTTCAAAAGTAAGAACTTGATGAAAATAACTTGGGAAGTGTCAAACTTAGTTGGTATGGGTTAGGTTAGATGGTTCTCTCACCATAGTGTTAGGATAGGTACCAATCATGACTACTTGGGCCGTGACATCTTTATGGGGCTATGCGTTACTAACTGCGGCATACATATAGAATAAAGTGCCTTCTAAATCAGTATCTTCTACTCCTTATGAACTACGGACTGGTCATAAACCAAACTTTAATGATCTACGACCTTTGGGTTGTGTTGCATATCTTAAAGATCATTTTGGTGAGTTTGGTAAACTAAGTCCAAAAGGAAAGAGATGTATATTTATAAGATACTCTAAACACTCCAAAAGGTATGTGTACATTGGTAAATTGGACAATGGAAATACTACTAAAATTGAATCACAAAATGCCACATTTCTGGAAAATGATTTTCCCAAAATTGGTGAAATTAAGGATAGTGAGCCTCTTTACAAAATATTGAATTCAGATGATCAAATAATATTGTTGGACATACTTGATAATCCAATAGATTAAGAAATAGTTCTTGGTCCAAGTGGGAGTTATGAATCCCAAAATCCTATGGAGGAATCTGAACTTCAATTACGTAAAAGTACCATAAAAGGTGTACCTAAAAGATCTTATGAGATTGAGGAATATGTTTTCTTGGTACCTCCCACAGAATTGGATGAACCTAATTCTGTGACTGAGGTTTTATCGTGTCCTGGAAAATATGAATGGATAAAATCGATGAAAAAAAAGCTAGAATCCATGAAAACCAACAAAGTCTGGGATCTATTTGACATTCCTCAGGGACTTAAAGCTATTGGGAACGAATGGATTCTCAAAATTAAACGTAAATCAGATGGGTCAATAGAAAGACACAAAGCACAATTGGTGGCAAAATTTTTTACTCAAGAAGCTGGAATAGATTATGAGGAAATTTTTTCACTAGTTGTGAGTTCACCTCAATTCGCCTACTTTTGTCTTAGTTGCACATTTGGATTTAGAATTACACCAAATGGACATAAAGTGTCACAACCCGAATCCCATTCGGGCCGGACTAGCACCCGAAGCCGACAAGGCCCGAGAGAACCAATCTCTGCTCACGGACATTCATATGCATGCCTCTGTAATAACGTCGCTGTATCTCATACAACTATGCGGAATTCATGGAAACATGTATTATATATATGAAACTTGGCCGATAGGGCCATCAAGTCAAACTGGACATGCATCTCTTACAATCCTCTTCCCACATATGTCTACAAAGCCTCTACAGATACATATACATAGCCAAGCTAGATTCGGGACAAGTCCCCGTTTTATACAGTATGTACAATACCAAAATAAATGTACACTATGACTCGAAAAGCCCCGAACTAACTGGAGCTCACCAAAAATCTGCAAATGAACCGCACTCTATTATGGAGGTCCACTAACACCTGTGCCTGCAGCAAGTAAGGTAACCCCCCCCCCCAAGGGGGTCAGTACGAAGAATGTACTGAGTATGTAAGACTATAAGAAATTGTATGACATAATAATACTTCAATGGAAACAATATAAAAGACATAGTCAATATGGATAAATAATTGATCTGCATATGTGGAACCGTGTACCTTACATTCATTTCTTTCTTTTGCTTCTATTATTTGTTCATCATCACTCGTATCATATCGTACCCAGGCCCCAACTGATCAGTGGGTCTTAACATAACATAACGTTATGTTAGGATTGGGTCGAGCTAGGCTTATGCCTCTAGAGCTACCACCCATAAATTAATATATCGGGTTTGGCTTGAGCTAGGTTATTACCTCTAGAGCTACCACCCATAAACCAACATATCAGGTTCGGCTCGATCTAGGTTATTACCTCTAGAGCTACCACTTGTCAGGATCGGCCCGAGCTAGGCTTATGACTCTAGGACTACCCCCTGATCCAATAAATCTCGGGATCAGCTCGAGCTAGGCTTATGCCTCTAGAGCTACCACCCGTACTCTTACAACCAATAATAGGCATTACTTCTTTTCTTACTTTTGAGAGATTGATACATTCGCTTGTGAAAGATTGATACATTGAGGATCATGACATTATTGGAAGCACACATCTATACATTACTTCACTCCTTCACTTCATGAGATTGATACTTAGTGGTTAAAACATTATTAGAATGTGGAAAACATAACATTACTGAGACTTTGGAACCATGTCCATAATTATGTAACTCATGAACAACAACGACTTATGAATGAGGGATATGTGACTTAAGAATGAATAGATTCTCCTTACGTCGTCACTTTCCTTGAAACAGTTTATTTTAGTAGTTACAACATTATGAGAGCTTAGGAACTTCAGTCCATGGATAAGAGACATATGAATGCCAATCGGTCAATGAATAGGAAACATGTGGATAATAATATATATCAAACCTGAATGAGATACCTTAGAATATTTCGGAATGGAACAACTACTATGACAATGTGAACAATATCTGTTGCAGAAGGATACGGCAAGAGTAACCTTACATACCTTATCTTCATAGTCCTATATGTGAATACAATAATCCAGCTCCTTCCTTACGTGTTACTCTACAACACAAGTACATAACGAAGCTCATGTTAACAACCAACTACCTTACAAGTGCATACGACGATAATGAGTTACGTGACTGTCGTATAACGTTATTTCGCCTTATTACGTTACCAATTAGTGCATCACCAAACCAAAAATATCATAACATTCTACACATTGACTAAGACATCATAAACCAATAACATTTCACACCAAGTTTACCCTTTACACTTCCTCGTTAACACTACGTTACCTTTTCTCCGTCAAGTCACTCAATAGCTTTCACAATAACACATTAACAACAACCCATAGTTTATACCATTCAAAATAACTCTGGGATACTCCTTTATAGTCATTTAAAAGGTACCATAAGTTGATAATTGCATCCATGAAGGGTATAGGGGTTTCGGGGGGGTCAAAGAGATGCAAAAACAACCGAAAAGGGTTTCTGGCCCGACCTGCGAAGCCACATGCACCTACATGTGTATGACCTGCATCCGCAGGTGACCTTTGGTAGTGTCCAGGGTCACCTTCGAAGTCACCTGCGCCCGCAGGTACTTCGTCTGCGAGGGTGGGTGCCCGTTTCGGCCAAAAAGGGTCTCTTTTGGGTCCTTTTATGCAATGAATGGTCCATGATCATAACTAAACTTCTCTTGACATATTTTAGATCATCTTGGATTCCAACAATCAGCCATGGTTTCACAACACACATGAACATCACCAAAACCACACTATTCCTTCAATACACCACCAAATCTATGCACAATTTTGCAATAACAATTCCAAACATTATGTACAAGAATAAAAACAAGTTAAGGCTATAATCACATCTAACATTTCAATATTGAACCCCTCAATTTCACTTCCTTCAAGACCACAAGTCCATTTTCAAGTTTACAAGGCAAAAACCTTCACCGATTAAGCAAACATAAATTGTTTCACACATAGTGAACTTCTCACACTTCACCAATATAACCAACATGATATACACCATATTACATACATATAATATATTAAACCATGAGATTAAACACTTACCAAAGCTTCCCAAGGAGTGATCTTGTCCCAAAGATCGTTTCCTTAGGGTTTGGTTGAAGAGAAAAATGTTGTGGAATTTTCTAGAAATGAGACATGTATTTTGTGGAATAAAATATGATTTTTGGTGAATTTTATTTCCACTTTATAGTCATACTTAGCCACTCTTAAGAAATAAATATCTTATGTTGACTTGGTCACAAGAATCGGTCATTTCCCTTTGTTTTGGGCCATGTCTTTTATTTGATTTTTGGGACTCATTTGTGCCCAATTGCAAAAATTAAATTCAGCCCATCTCACTAATGTATGATCCACCATCTTTGTCATGTTTAAATAATTCCATGAATGTTACGATAATTAAATAGGTTCGGAAACATATGGGGTGTTACATGAAGACTGTTTTTCTCAATAGAGAACTAAATGAGGAAATCTACATGGAACAACATGTAGGTTTCATTGTTATAGGCCAAGAAAAGAAAGTTTGTAAATTGAACAGATCAATTTATGGCCTAAAGCAGTCTTCGAGGCAGTGGTACCTGAGATTTCATAAGGAAGTGATTTTATTTGATTTCACCATGATCGATAAAGACCATTACATCTATGTGAAGAAGTCCAATGAAAAGTTTGTAATTTTTTCCCTATACATGAATGATATTTTATTAGCTAGAAATAGTTTGGAGTATGTGAAAATTGTTAAGTCATGGCTTTCAAAGTCATTTGATATGAAAGACACGGGTGAAGCAGACTATATATTAGGTGTTACAATCCAAAGAGATTGTTCTAAGAAGATTTTGAGTATTGTTCTAAGAGGATTTTGAGTCTATCTCAAGAAACGCACATAAAGAAAATTTTGGAACGTTTTTGAATAAATAGTTGCAAATCCCTGGACACTCCTATGGCAAGAGGTGAAACTTTAAGCCTTGAAATGTGTCCAAAGACTGGAAAAAAAAAAAGGAAGACATGTCTCGAATTCCATATTCTAGTGTTGTTGGGAGCTTAATAAACGCTATTATGTGTACTCGCCCAAACATTTGTTATGTGGTAGATCTGGTTAGTAGGTATCAATACAATCCTGGAAGAGATCATTGGAAAACATTAAAGAGAATTTTTTGATACCTGAAAGGAACTGCATATTATTCACTATGTTATAGTAGATTTGATTTATTCATAAGAGATTATACAGATGTTGATTGGGTTGGTGACCGATATGATAGAAAATCAACCTCCTGTTATGCTTTCTTACTAAATGGCGGTGTTATTTTGTGGAAAAGTAAGAAACAAACTTGCACAACCCTTTCAACCATGGAATCTGAATTTGTGGAATGTGCATCTGCAGTACAAGAAGTTGTTTGATAGAAAAGATTCTTTGAGCATTTTAACATTGCAAAGAATTCTAAGGGTCCCATGATTTTATATTGTGACAGTCAAGAGACTATCGCATACACGGAGGATTCTAAGTATCACAGCAAGACCAAACAGATTGACATCAAGTATAACTTTGTAAAAGACATAGTATGAAGTGGAGAGATAAATTTACAATACATTCCTACATGAGAAATGATAGATGATCCTTTTACAAAGGCAATATCTAGAGACTTGTTTGAGAAACATGTTATGGATCTAGTTTTGCATAGGATATGATAATATTTTTGTATTGTAAAATGACTTGATTGTTATAATATTCTCATCAATATAAGACTATTGAATTTATGTTCATATCTCATATGCATGTGCTAATGTGTTTTATTGATAAAGTGTGTTGAACAAGCCGTGAGATTGGCTCTCTCACTGAAGAGATGAGTTCCACCACCATGTTATGACTTTTTCTATAAAGCCGATGTGAGTTTTTCTAAGATTTGAGGATTATTGAAGAAAGAAATTCAGATTAAACATTTAGAGGTGTCTATACTAAGATCGGTACGATAGTGAATGAATAAAAGATTGAGACACACGTGCAAATATAAGGTGAGAACATCGTAACATGTGTTTCATACCACGTGTGCTTAGCGACCAATGGGTTAATGAAAGAATGGTTCCCTACTTCTTCATTGTGTGAGACTATAAAAGTTATATTAACTTTTCATTGGAATACCCTTTGACCTTTGACTGTTTATTGAAATTTCAATCAGTGTTGCTACTTTAGCATGTCACTAATAGCCATGAGTGATTCGAAAATGCGGTGCATGTCTAGGAAAGCAGTTGATCTGGAATAGATAGAATAGAGTAGAAACAGAAGACAATAAAAATTATTAATTTAACTTGTATACACAGGTCGGCCATTACATATACCTTATAGGTGTCAAGTATAATTGTGGATATAAAGTTAAACATGAACTCAAGCTCACCTTTTTAAGAGAATGAGGAATCGGATAAGTAACCACTGAAGTAGTGAATGATGTCCAGGGTATTATGAGTATTAATATCCTCATATAAGTAGTTAATTCTTTCCACATAAGATTGGATTCCTATGTGTAGCCTGTAAAACCTTAAAGGTAAAGCTCTTGATGCTCGTAGGTCACACGAACTATTTGTCATATGAATTGGGTGTCTTGTTGATCTTGTACTGGCCTGGGTCTTGTCCACCATGTGCAAAGTGGGGGATGTTAGATTTCATAGGTCATGGGTCACCCATGTGAACCGATCTGACCCGACCTAACCTAATCCGTTTCATGTTTTCCTAAAAAGAAGATTAGATTGAAGATGCTATTAATTCAAATTTAAGGGGGAACAGTTACATAGTAACTGATTAACCGCTATCAAAAATTCCCCTTTAATTATCCTCTTCTTCCTAATAGAAAAGAGACGGAAAACAGAAGCCAAAAAGAGAAGAAAAACAAAAAACAAATTTTTCTTTCTTTACACATTAACATAAACAACCAAAAGTACATTTAGTTTGTGATCTAAGCTTTGCTTCCTAGTGATTCAAAGTAGACTTTGGAGAAAATCATTTTGATTAGTAAATTTTACTCTGCTGCAACAAAAGGAACATAAATCTTGTACCATATCTATTTAAATCTTACATTTTTGATTTACTAAATTTATATTTTGTTTTGAAAGTTTGTAAAAAGGATGAACCAGTTATCTTTTGATACTCAAAAGTTTGGTAATAATTTATAACATGAGCCTATAGATGTGCGTAATGACAAATGAGATTTCATAAGGCACTTGCTTGATTATTTTTGAAGTGTCAATCACCATAGAATGAAACATTTACATTGCTTGAACTCGGGATCAAATGAATTACTAAATGGCCAAAAATTGGTACCTTTAACTCTTTTTGAACAGGCTTAATTCCACTATTAGACTATATTTAATATGTCTTAAGTTATGCTCTTTTAAATGTCATAATTAGTATATTAGCTTTTATTTTAGAAGTGGAATCCTTCCAAAAGGGTAGCTACACGCAAAGTACGCTCTAATAAAGAACTAAAAAGCTAAAAATTAACCTACTCTAAAGAACAAAATAAAAATCTTTTTGTAATTTTAGACTTTTTCAAAAGTAAAATCATTTTGCATCTAATGAAACTAACTAAAAAACAACTCCTATATCATAATTCACCCTTAAAAATATCGAAAGATAACTCACCCCACACTTAACGTCATGCTTTATTCTCAAAGCATTAAATAAAGTAGAACAGAAGTTAGGAATACTCTCTGGGGCCCTCTAGGTCCTAACTAGTAGCCTGTCTTTCTCAACAATTTCATCAAGGGGTCGATGACCCAACACTTATGCTTCATCCATACTTCTTAGCTTCCAAATCCAGGTACTCAAACTTCCCTAAATTTGCACAAATGCGAAAATAAAAACCAACATGATACTAAAAAATAAAACTCAAAAATAACAACTTGTCACGCCCCAAATAACAATGGGGCGGACTGGCACCCGAAGCCGTTGAGGCCCGAGAGAACCAATCTTTGCTCATGTACATTCATATGTGTAACACCTCGTACATTTCTGAATTCATGCGACTACCCTAATGTTCATGGAATTAATTAAGTTGTGATAGTTGGTATATTAGTCATGGAAGTTATTGGACTCCACTAATCTTGTGCAAATGGGGAAGTTATTGGGCTAAATTAATCTTGTGCAAATAGGCTCAATTTAAGGCCCAAAATGAGGTAAAAGACATGGCCCAACAAGAAGGAAATGATCTATTCATCTTTTGACCAAGTAAACATGATATTTATTGGTCAAAAGTGGCTAAGGATTACCATTAAGGGTCTATAAAAGGCAACCAAAAATCATATTTTATTCACAAAGGCACACATGCCATTCTAGACTTTTCCACAAAAAGGTATTTTCTCTCTACTCTCAAACCCTAAGGCAACTACACTTGGTTGGACAAGATCATCCTTTTTAAAGCCTTGGTAAGTGTTTAATCTCATGATTTAATATATTATATGCTTAATATGGTGTGTAAATTATGTTGGTTATGTTGACAAAGTGGTGAGAAGTTCACTATGTTTGAAACAATCTATGTTTGCTTAATCGGTAAAGGGTTTTGCCTTGTAAACTTGGAAGTGGACTTGTGGTCTTGAAGGAAGTGAATTTGATGGATTAAATATCAATATGTAAGATGTGGTTATGTCCTTAACTTGTCTTCTCTTTTTTTTTGACATTTGGAATTGTTGTTGCAAAATTGTACATGGAACCGGTGGCGTATTGAAGGAAAAATGTAGTTTTGTGATATTTATATGCATTGTGAAACCATGTCTGTTCTTTGGAATCCATAATAACTTAAAATATGAAAATAGAAGTTTATTTATGATCATAGACCATTCATTACAAAAAAGAACCCCAAAGAGACCCATTTTGGCCGAAACGGGCACCCGCCCTCACAGACGAAGGCACCTGCGGGTGCAGGTGACTTCGCAGGTGCCCCTAGACACTGTCAATAGGCACCTACAGCCGTACCTCAACCATTTGTGGGCGCAGGTGGCTTCGCAGGTCAGCCCAGAAGTTCATTTTGCATGTTTCTGCATCTCTTTGACCCCCCGAAACCCCTATCCCCTTCATGGATGCAATTATCAACTTATGGTACCTTTTAAATGAATTTAAAGGAGTATAACAGAGGTATTTTGAATGGTATCAATTATGTATTGTTGTTAATGTGTTATTGTGAAAGGTATTTAAGTGACTTGAAGGAGAAAAGGTAACGTAGTGTTGAAGGGGAAGTGTAAAATATAACTTTGGTGTGAAATGCTATCGCATTATAATGTCTTGGTCAATGTGTGGAATTTTATGGTGTTGTTGGTATGGTAGTGCAGTGCATTGTATTGTAAAGGGTGAAATGACGTTATATGGCATTCATGTAACTCATTGTCGTCTTATGCACTTGTAATTTAGTGAGTTGTTAACGTGAGCTCCGTTATGTACTTGTGTTGTAGAGTAAAACGTAAAGAAGGAGCTGGATTATTGTAATCACGGATAGGACTGTATATTCATATTGAGAAGATAAGGTATGTAAGGTTACTCTTTCCGTATCCTTCTGCAGCACGTAGTGTTCACATTATCATTGTATTTGTTCCATTCCAAAATGTTCTAAGGTATCTCATTTCAGGGTATCATCTATTGTTATTCACATGTTCCTTATTCATTGATCAATTGTTATTCACGTGTCACATAATTGTGGACATGGTTCAAAAGTTCCAATAATGTTATGTTCCAAAGTTCCAATAATGTTTCAACCACCAATGTATCAATCTCTCAAAAGTAAAGGAATAAAGTAATGCATATATGGTTTATTGTTTGAGAACCAGGACGGTTCAAAGGGGCATATAAGTCTAACTAGAACCGATCCCAAGATTATTGGATCAACGGACAGCGTCAAAGGGGCACATAAGTCTAGCTCGAGATGATCCTAATGTTATGTTATGACCCACCGATAAGGTGGATGATTATTTTATGACCCACCGATAAGGTGGATGACTATGCTATGACCCACTGATTAGCTGTGTGAATAATAAAGATGATGAACGTACAAGCAAAGAAAGTAATGAACGTAATGTACATGGTTCCACACATACAGAATGGTGACTTATCCATATTAATTATTCACTTGTATTTGATTCCATTGAAGTATTTATGTATCATACAGTTTCTTAGGGCCTTACATACTCAGTACATTCTTCGTACTGACGTCCCTTGGGGGACTTACCTTACTTGCTACAGGCACAGGTGCTAGTAGACCTCCACAGTAGGCTATGGGTCATCCGCATACTATTGGTGATCTCCAGATTGGTTCGGGTCTTCTCTGAGTCACATGTGTACACTTGTTTTGGTTTTATGTAAATGTTGTATAAAGCGGGGACTTGTCCCGACTTTAGGTTGATTATGTCTATGTATCTGTAGAGGCTTTGTAGACGTACGTTATGGAATGAATGAAGGAATATGATAAATGTAATGAAGGAATATGAGAAATGTATGCTTTTGACGCAATGGCCCTAACGGCCAGGTTTCATATCTATATGAATCATATGTTTTCCATGACTTCCGCCATTGGTATCTTGTAGCCACATTTGATAGAGTGTTGTTCATTTAATGACATGCATACTAGTGTAACAGAATAAAGATTGGTTCTCTCGGGCCTTAACGGCTTCGGGTGCCATTCCCCAACCCGTTGGAATTCAAGGCGTGACAAAAGTGGTACACAGCAGGTCGTCCTAAGGGTGTCTACAAAGCCGTGTCTGAGTAGAGTCTTGCTTATGGATGTGTTGCGCGACACATTTATAAGTAGGAAGCTACGGGACATTTAGGAGTTGTTTCTCATTTATTAGATCGTGCACTAGAGCTAAAGTTGTAGGTGGAATCATATCTAACCATTGAAATTGGTTTTCTTCTGTATAGTAAAAATGTCGATTACAAGACAAGGTAGGGACAAAGGTAAGAAGGTAGATATGTTTGCCAGAGAAGGAACTAGTAAAACACCACCTGACCAAGCTAGTCAGGGTGGGGCTGAAACTGAATTTGCATCACGGGCTTCTTCTACTTTTCTAGCTCCAGAATAGCCGAGAAAGAGAGAAGAACCTGTTGAACCATCTGTTAATGCTACTGAGCAGAATCTAAGAAATGCAGTGCAAATGTTGACTCCTATAGTTACTGGTATAGTTGTTGCACTGAATCAAGGGAAAGTAGGTCTAATAACAAGTAGTGATGGTACGGATAGGGCATCTAGTCGGCGGATACAGGATTTTCTGAAATTAGACCCTTCCACGTTCACTGGGTCAGATCTGAATGAAGACCCACAGGACTTCGTGGACCAAATTAAAAGGGATTTAGATGTTATGCATGTGACTGGTATAGAAATAGTGGAGCTTACAGCATATAGATTAAAAGTCAAGGCTATATTATGGTACGAAGATTGGAAACGATCTAGGGGTATAGGTGAACTTCCAGCTAGTTGGGAGGAATTTTGAACGGCATTTCTTGATCACTATCTTCCCTATGAGATCCGATAGGCTCGTGCGGATCAATTTTTAAATCTTTGTCAAGGGAATATGAGTGTTAGAGAGTACAGTCTCCGGTTTAACTCTTTGGCTCGATATGCTCCTAACGTAGTAGCCACGATAGAGGACAAAGTCCATCGGTATGTGGACAGGTTGGAGCCATATTTGGTGAGGGACTGTACTATTGCTGCTTTTAACAAGGATATGGATATAGCGAGAATACAACCCTTTGCACAGAAAATAGAGATTCAGAGACAAAGGAGAAGGGCGCAAAACTTTGAAAGAGGTTCGCCCAAGAGGACTAGACCTATGGGACAACTCACAGTGTCCCAAGGAGAATTTAGGCCTCGGGTTTTTAATATACCACCGAGACCCTCATTTTCTTACCCTACAGCAAGTACGCCATCCCAATTCCAAGGGTGTAGAGGTGGTCAAGTGGGGCAGAGTAGTGGAATACGGGGTTCGCAGACAGTGGGATTTTCTCGTCGGCTGTGCCAGCACTGCGGGAAGTTTCACTCAGGTGAATGCTGGTTTGGAATGAATATTTACTTTCAGTGCGGTATGTCGGGGCACCTGATGAAAGAGTGTCTACAAGGGGGCATGGGTAGTATGGCGCGACCTAAGGGATCAACCGTTGCATCATCATCATTGGTCCCTTCCTTAGGCTGAGATGTACAGCCTGCTGGTCATGGTAGGGGTGCCAGAGGTATAGCCAGTTCTGGTGGAGTTCAGGACCGTACCTATGTCGTAGCGTATCGGCAGAATTTAGAGGCTTCTCCTGATGTGGTGACAGGTACATTATCTGTCTTTTCACATAATGTATGTATTGATTGATCCGGGGTCTACCCTATCATATATTACTCCATTGATTGCGGAAAAAGTTTGAAAGAACACCAGAATTACTAGATAAGCCATTTGAAGTATCTACACTAGTTGTGAATCTATTATAGCTAAAAGAGTATATCATAATTGTATAGTAATTATTTGTGGTTATGACACACTGGTTGATCTTATTGAACTAGAAATGATAGATTTTGATGTTATAATGGGTATGGATTGGTTGACTTCTTGTTATGCCATAGTAGATTACCGAGCTAAGAAGTTACATTTTCATTTTTCCACAAAAGAATGATTCTTGAATGAAAGGGTAATGTGGGAGCACTGAGAGGAAAATTTATTTCCTATCTTAGGGAAAAGAAAATGATACTCTAAGAGGTATATATGCCACCTAGTGATAGTGAAGGATACCGATGTGAAGCCACCAACTCTTCAATCGGTTCTGATGGTAAATGCAATTCTTGAGGTATTTCCTGAAAATCTTCCAAGTTTACCTCTAGGACAGAAAGTAACGGAGCAACTAAAATACTTGTAGGACAAGGGATACATAAGACCTAGTACGTCCCCTTGGGGTGCACCAGTGTTACTTGTATGATAGAGAGATGGTACACTGGGAATGTGTATGAATTATTGGAAACTAAATAAGGTGACAGTCCAAAAATAAATATTCCCTTCCCAGAATTGGTGCTTTATTTGAGCAGGTACAAGGAGTCAAAGGTTTCTCAAAGATTAACTTAAGATCGGATTATCATCAAGTAAGGGTTAGAGAAAAAGATATACCCAAGACAGCTTTTCAAACACAGAAGGGTCACTATAAATTTCTAGCTATGCCATTTGGGCTAACCAATGCACCAGCAGTTGTTAGGTATTTGATGAATAGGGTGTTCAAGCCACTTTTAGATGTATTCGTGACGGTGTTTATAGATGACACCCTGGTTTATGCAAAACCACAAGAGGACCATGCTAATCACTTACGACAGGTATTACGAATTCTTCGTGACCGTAAGAAATATACAAAGTTCTCAAAGTGTGAATTTTGGTTAAAATCTGTGGCATTCTTGGGTCACATGGTATCAGATAAAGGAATAAGGGTTGATACACAAAAGATAGAAGCCATGAAGAATTGGTCAAAACCTACGATGCCTACAGAGATTTGTAGTTTTTCTTGGGTTGGCGGGCTATTACAGAAGGTTTGTTGAAGTGTTTTTATTCCATTTCAGCACCCTTAACAAGATAACACAAAGCAACCAAGTTTCAGTGGATGATACATGTGAAAAGAGTTTCCAAGAGCTGAAAGATAAATTGACTTCTACACCTGTATTAGTACTTTTCGAAGGTACAGAAGGGTATACAGTATATTGTGATGCTTCAGGAGTCGGCTTAGGATGTGTATTGATGCAACACGGTAATGTAATAGCCTATGCCTCAAGACAATTGCGTCCACATGAAAGAAATTATCCAACACACGATCTTGAGTTAGCAGTCATGATATTTGCTTTAAAAATATGGCTCCACTATTTGTACGGGGTTCATTTTCTTAAAACTCCAGATGAAAGAATTATAGTGGAAAATGCGGTAGAGTCTTCACTTGTAGCTGAGGTAAAGGAAAAGCAATAAGCAAATCCTATTTTATTTCAGTTGACAAAGCATGTACAGCAAAGTTTGACAAAGGTATGTGAGATTACGCAAGGGGGAGTACTTCAATACCAAGGTAGATTTTGTGTACCGAATATAGATGAGTAAGTAAATGAATTATGACAGAAGCACATCATTCATGGTATTCTATCCATTCGGGAGCAACCAAAATGTACCATGGTTTGGAAGTGATGTATTGGTAAGTTTACATGAAAAGAACATTGCAGAATTTGTAGCTCCATGTCCAAGCTGTCAAGAAGTAAAAGTAGGGCATCAGACATCTGGAGGTTATATGCAATGTATAAATCTTCTAGTCTGGAAGTGGGACATGATTAACATGAATTTCATCACAGGTTTGTCTCGTACACCGCGGCAATTTGATTTCATACGGGTAATAGTTGACAGGCTTACCAAGTCAGCACCCTTCCTACCAATCAAGACCATCTATACAGCTGAAGATTATACAAGGTTGTATGTTACAGAGATAGTGCAGTTACATGGGACTCCAATTTCTATTATATCCGACAGGGGAGCACAGTTTACGGCACAGTTCTAGATATCTTTTCAGAAGAGTTTGGGAACCCAAGTGAGTTTGAGTACGGATTTTCATCCTCAAATAGATGAAAAAGCATAACGTACTATCCAAACACTTGAAGATATGCTACGAGCTTGCACATTGGACTTAAGAGGTAGTTAAGACGACCATTTACTTCTTGTTGAATTTGCCTACAATGATAGCTATTATTCAATGATCAAAATGACACTTTACAAAGCTTCGTATGGAAGAAAGTGTAGATCACCAATTGGATGGTTTGAAGCTGGTGAAACTGCTTAATTCGGGACAGATCTTTTTCATTAAGCTATAGAGAAAGTTAAGATGATACAACAGCGGCTACAAATGGCCCAAAGTCGACACAAGTCGTATGACGATATTAGATGAAGGGAATTAGAATTTTCCATAGGTGATTGGGTAGTTTTGACAGTGTCACCGATGAAAGGGGTAATGAGATTTGGAAAGAGAGGAAGGTTGGCCCTATATAACGTGCCACATAATATTGTTCGAAGATTTGGCCAAGTAGTGAATACCCCAAGAACTCTCCACAGTTCATCCAGTATTTCATATTTCAATGCTTCAAAAGTACATAAGAGATCCATCTCGTATGGCTCCCATGGAAGAGGTACAAATTACGGAGGATCTCACCTGTAAAAGAGACACCTATTTCCATTATGGATCGACAAGTGAAGAGGTTAAGGAATAACTAAATAGCTTCCGCGAAAGTACTTTGAAGAAACCAATAAGTAGAAGAAATCACAAGGGGAAGTGAAGAAATTATAAAGTCAAAGCACCCGTATTTGTTTCAAATGGAAGAGAAAGTTCAAGATGCGGGATCGGGGCAATAACAGGTAAGTATCTATGAGCATTATGTGTATATATGATAACAAGAAGGATAAATGGAGACCTAAATTTGTGTAAATGGGATAATGTTACTCACATTCGAGGACGAATGTTCCTAAGGGGGGAAGGATGTAACACCCCGTACATTTCTGAATTCATGCGACTACCCTAATGTTCATGGAATTAATTAAGTTGTGATAGTTGGTATATTATTCATGGAAGTTATTGGACTCCACTAATATTGTGCAAATGGGGAACTTATTGGGCTAAATTAATCTTGTACAAATAGGCTCAATTTAAGGCCCGAAATGAGGTAAAAGACATGGCCCAACAAGAAGGAAATGACCCATTCATCTTTTGACCAAGTAAACATGATATTTATTGGTCAAAAGTCGCTAAGTATGACTATTAAGGGGCTATAAAAGGAAACCAAAAATCATATTTTATTCACATCGGCACACATGCCATTCTAGACTTTTCCACAAAAAGGTATTTTCTCTCTACTCTCAAACCCTAAGGCAACTACACTTGGTTGGACAAGATCATCCTTTTTAAAGCCTTGGTAAGTGTTTAATCTCATGATTTAATATATTATATGCTTAATATGGTGTGTAAATTATGTTGGTTATGTTGACAAAGTGGTGAGAAGTTCACTATGTTTGAAACAGTCTATGTTTGCTTAATCGGTAAAGGGTTTTGCCTTGTAAACTTAGAAGTGGACTTGTGGTCTTGAAGGAAGTGAATTTGATGGATTAAATATCAATATGTAAGATGTGGTTATGTCCTTAACTAGTCTTCTCTTTTTTTTTGACATTTGGAATTGTTGTTGCAAAATTGTACATGGAACCGGTGGCGTATTGAAGGAAAAATGTAGTTTTGTGATGTTTATATGCATTGTGAAACCATGGCTGTTCTTTGGAATCCATCATAACTTAAAATATTAAAATAGAAGTTTATTTATGATCATAGACCATTCATTACAAAAAAGAACCCCAAAGAGACCCATTTTGGCCGAAACGGGCACCCGCCCTCGCAGACGAAGGCACCTGCGGGCGCAGGTGACTTCGCAAGTGCCCCTGGACACTGCCAAGAGGCACCTGCAGCCATACCTCAACCATATATGGGCGCAGGTGGCTTTGTAGGTCAGCCCAGATTTTGTTTTGCATGTTTTTGCATCTCTTTGACCCCCCCGAAACCCCTATACCCTTCATAGATGCAATTATCAACTTATGGTACCTTTTAAATGACTTTAAAGGAGTATACCAGAGGTATTTTGAATAGTATCAATTATGGATTGTTGTTAATGTGTTATTTTGAAAGGTATTTAAGTGTCTTGAAGGAGAAAAGTTAACGTAGTGTTGAAGGGGAAGTGTAAAGTATAACTTTGGTGTGAAACGCTATCGCATTATAATGTCTTGGTCAATGTGTGGAATGTTATGGTATTGTTGGTATGGTAGTGCAGTGGATTGTATTGTAAAGGGTGAAATGACGTTATATGGCATTCATGTAATTCATTTTCGTCTTATGCACTTGTAATGTAGTGAGTTGTTAATGTGAGCTCCGTTATGTACTTGTGTTGTAGAGTAAAACGTAAGGAAGGAGCTGGATTATTGTAATCACGGATAGGACTGTATATTCATACTGAGAAGATAAGGTATGTAAGGTTACTCTTTTCGTATCCTTCTGCAGCACATAGTGTTCACATTATCATTGTATTTGTTCCACTCCAAAATATTCTAAGGTATCTCATTTCAGGGTATCATCTATTGTTATTCACATGTTCCTTATACATTGATCAATTGTTATTCACGTGTAACATAATTGAGGACATGGTTCAAAAGTTCCAATAATATTATGTTCCAAAGTTCCAATAGTGTTTCAACCACCAATGTATCAATCTCTCAAAAGTAAAGGAATAAAGTAATGCATATATGGTTTATTGTTTGAGAACCGGGATGGTTCAAAGGGGCACATAAGTCTAGCTAGAACCGATCCCAAAATTATTGGATCAAGGGACAGCATCAAAGGGGCACATAAGCCTAGCTTCAGCTAATCCTAATGTTATGTTATGACCCACCGATAAGGTGGTTGATTATTTTATGACCCACCGATAAGGTGGATGACTATGCTATGACCCACTGATCAGCTGGATGAATAATAAAAATGATGAACGTACAAGCAAAGAAAGTAATGAACGTAATGTACATGGTTCCACACATACAGAATGGTGACTTATCCATATTGATTATTCACTTGTATTTGATTCCATTGAAGTATTTATGTACCATACAGTTTCTTATGGCCTTACATACTCAGTACATTCTTCGTACTGACGCCCCTTAGGGGACTTACCTTACTTGCTGCAGGCACAGGTGCTAGTAGACCTCCACAGTAGGCTATGGGTCATCCGCATACTATTGGTGAGCTCCAGATTGGTTCGGGGCTTCTCCGAGTAAAATGTGTACACTTCTTTTGGTGTTATGTAAATGTTGTATAAAGCGGGGACTTGTCCCGACTTTAGGTTGGCTATGTCTATGTATTTGTAGAGGCTTTGTAGACGTACGTTATGGAATGAATGAAGGAATGTGAGAAATGTATGCTTTTGACGCAATGGCCCTAACGACCAGGTTTCATATCTATATGAATCATATGTTTTCCATGACTTCCGTCATTGGTATCTTGTAGCCACATGTGATAGAGTGTTGTTCATTTAATGACATGCATACGAGTGTACCAGAATAAAGATTGGTTCTCTCGGGCCTTAACGGCTTCAGGTGCCAGTCCGCCCCGTCGGAATTCGAGGCATGACAATATGCATGTCTCTGTATGAACATCATTATATCTCATGCAACTATGTGGAAGTCATGAAAACATATGCTATATACGAAACTTGGCCGTTAGGGCCATCAAGTCAAAATGGACATACATCCCTTACATTCAGATTCCCACATACGTCTACAAAGACTCTAACAGATACATGTACATAACCAACCTACAGTCGGAACAATTCCCCACTTTATACAACATTACAATACCAAAACAAATGTACACATATGACTCGGAAATCCCCGAACTAACTGGAGCTCACCAAAGATCCGCAACTGACCCGCAACCTACTATGGAGGTCTACTAGCACCTGTGCCTGTAGCAAGTAAGGTAAGTCCCCCAAGGGACGTCAGTACGAAAAATGTACTGAGTATGTAAGGCTATAAGAAACTGCATCATACATAAACACTTCAATGGAATCAAATATAAGAGAATAGTCAATATGGATAAACCACTGTTCTATATGTTTGGAACCATGTAAATTGCTTTCATTACTTTCTTTGCTTCTTTGCTTCTATGTTTATTCATCATCACCTGTGTCATATCGTACCCGGGCCCCAACTGATCAGTGGGTCTTAACATAACATAACATTATGTTGGGATAGGCCCGAGCTAGGCTTATGCCTCTAGAGCTACCACCCATAAATCAATATATCGGGTTTGGCTCAAGCTAGGTTCTTACTTCTAGAGCTGCCACCCATAAACCAATATATATCAGGTTTGGCTCGAGCTAGGTTCTTACCTCTAGAGTTGCCACCCATAAACCAATATATATCAGGTTCGGCTCGAGCTAGGTTCTTACCTCTAGAGCTTCCCCCTGTCAGGTTCGGCCCTAGCTAGGCTTATGCCTCTAGAGCTTCCCCCTGTCCAATAATTTCGGGATCGGCTCGAGCTAGGCATATGCCTCTAGAGCTTCCACCCATACTCTTACAACCAACAACTATGCATTACTTCATTTCTTTACTTTTGAGAGATTGATACGTTGATAGTCATAACATTATTGGAACTTTGGAATCATAACATTATGGGACCTTTGGAACCATTTCCACAATTATGTGACACACGAATAACAATTGATCAATGAATAAGGAGCATGTGAATAACAATAGATGACAACCTGAAATGATATACCTTAGAACGTTTCGAAATGGAACAAGTACAATGACAATGTAAACACTATGTGCTGCAGAAGGATACGAAAAGAGTAACCTTACATACCTTATCTTTCAAATATGAATACACAATCCTATATGTGAATAAAATAGTCCAGCTCCTTCCTTACATTTCACTCTACAACACAAGTACATAACGGAGCTCACGTTAATAACCAACTACCTTACAAGTGCATAAGACGACAATGAGTTACATAATTGCCCTATAACGTCATTTCACCCTTTACAATACCATTCACGGCATTATCATACCAACAATACCACAACATTCCACACATTGACTAAGGCATCATAAACCAATAGTATGTCACACCAAGTGTATACTTTACACTTCCCCTTCAACACAACATCACAACTACTCCATCAAGTCACCTCAATATGTTGTATCTCAATAATATCCCAAATTATACACATACATAGAAAAAGCAAGGTAAGGACATAACCACACCATACATTTTGATATTTCATCTACACCATTCACTTCCATCAAAACCTCAAGTCTCCTTTCAAGTTCAAATCATAAAGATGACACATCTTTTAGCAAAAAGCAAAAGTGCACTACTCAACACTTTTAGACACCACCATCATGATCTACACAATTTATCATGTATATAATATATTCAATCACAATAATAAACACTTACCCAAGCTTGAAAAATGATGATCTTGTCTAAAGAGATGACTTAGGGTTTTGAGAGATAAAAGGAAAATCTTGGAAATGTCTAGAATGGCATGTGTGTTTATGTGAATAAAAATCTAATTTTTCCTTGTCTTATATAGCCCCTCAAGTCATCCTTAGCCAATTCTTGGCATTAAATGCCATGTTTACTTGGTCAACATGGAAGAATGGGTCATTTGCCCTTTTGGGCCATGTCTTTTACTCCATTTTGGGCCTTAAATTGAGCCCATTAACACATGTTAACTTAGCCCACCAAATTCGATGTGTAATACCCCAACAATCTCTTATTTAAATAATTCCATAAATGTGAAAACACTATTCAACTCACGAGATTCATGTTCGTCGCCTCAAATCCAAGAATAAGAGATTTTAGCCAATCATGGCCTAATTTAACATAATTTGATAAAATAATTGTGACGACGAATTAACCCCAACTTGGATTCCAAACTCGCTCAAGATTAATCCTACTATGATGGAATAATGATAACATAACCCAAGAGTCCTCTTTATATACTTATAATCGGATAAGAAATTTGGCAAAAAGCACCCCGGCACGCCCTTGGGCGCCCCTGGGACTTAGCCAAATTTCTGCACTTGAAAGGGTGAGCATGAGCGGCCTGGCACGCTGCCTGGAGCACCCTTCTGCTGCCTATGCCAGAAAAATTTTGGCAGAAAGCGGCCTGGCACGCCCCTGGGCGCGCCTAACCTTAAAAATTTATTTTTTTTCCTTTCTTCGACTTTTCCTTGAGGACATTAGCACAATATCAATAGTCCATCAAAACCAATACAAAATACGCACTTATTTCTCTCAAAACTAAAGTAAACATGGTGTAAATAAGGCATATAAGTGCGCCCTAGATCACCAATCAAGTAGGGTCGAAAAGGTACAGGGTGTTACATCCTTCCCCCCTTAGAAACATTTGTCCTCGAATGTTAATAACATCTTCCCATTTACAAAAAATGCACCTTTATGTTAGCATATATACATATACACATAATGTTTATAAATACTTACTGGTTATTGCTTTTCTCCAGCACTTTGAACTTTTTCTTCAGTATGAAACAAATACGGGTACTTTGATTTCATCATTTCTTCGGCTTCCCATGTGATTTCTTCTACTTGTTGATTTTTCCAATGTACTTTTACGATAGCTATTTCTTTGTTCCTTATCCTCTTCCCTTGTCGATCCAGAATGGTAGTAGGTGTTTCTTTCACAAATACCCCATCACCTGTATAAGCTCGTACCATATCTTCAAGTGTTTGAATAGTATATTCTGCTTACCCATTTGTCTGATATAATAGAAACTGGAATCCCATGTAATCGCACTATCTCTTTAACATACAACCTTGCATAATTTCCAGCTGTACAAGTGGTCTTGACAAGTAAAAGGTGTGCTACTAGGTAAGTCTGTCAACTATCATGCACATGTAATCAAATTTCCAAAATGTACGAGGCAATCTTGTGATGAAACCCATGTTAATCATATCCCTCTTCCAAACTGGAAGATTCCTGTATTGCATATAACCTCCAGGTTTTTGATGCTCTAGTTTTACCTGTTGACAATTCGGACAATGAGCCACAAAGTCTGCAATGTTTTTCTTCTTTATATTGCCTCACCAATACATCTCTTCCAACCCATGGTATATTTTGGTTGCTCCCAAATGAATAGAATACCGTGAATGATGTAATTCTATCATAATTTATTTCTGTAGCTCATCTATATCTGGTACACAAAATCTACCTTGGCATTGAAGTACTCCCCCTTATGTAAGTTCAAGTACCTTCGTCGAACTTTGCTGTACATTTTTTTTCACTGAACAAAAATAGGATTTGTATATTGCTTTTCCTTCTCTTAGCTACAAGTGAAGACTCTGCCGCCTTTTACACTATAATTCTTTCATTTGGAGTTTCAAGAAGACGAACTCCCAAGCTGGCTAGTTGATATAGATTTTTGACTAGGTCTTGCTTTTCCGTCAACTGGCCACTAGTGCTTCCTATTGCCTTGCGGATCAATGCATCAGCTATAACATTTTGTTTTCCTGGATGATATAGGATATCAATGTCATAATCTTTCAATAGTTCAAGCCACCTCCGCTGCCTCAGATTTAAATCCTTCTGCTTAAAGATATATTGCAAACTTTTGTGGTCAGTATATATACCAACGTGAACCCTATGCAAATAGTGGTGCCATATTTTTTGAAAGCAAATATCACGACCGCTTACTCAAGATCATGTGTGGGGTAATTTCTTCCATGTAGACGCAATTATCTTGAGGCATAGGCTATTACATAACCGTGTTGCATCAATACACATCCTAAGCTGACTCCTGAAACATCACACTATACTGCATACCCGTATGTGCCTTCGAAAAGTACTAATACAGGTGTAGAAGTCAAGTTATCTTTCAGCTCTGGGAAACTCTTCTCACATGCATCATTCTACGGAAACTTGGTTGCTTTGTGTGTTAGCTTGTTAAGGGTGCTGAAATGGAAGAAAAATTCTTTAACCAACTTTCTGTAATCGCCTGCCAACCCAAGAAAACTATGAATCTCTGTAGGCATCGTAGGTTTTGGCCAATCCTTCATGACTTCTATCTTTTGTGTATCAACCCTTATACCTTCATCTGAATACCATGTGACCCAAGAATGCTATAGATTTTAACCAAAATTCACACTTAAAGAGCATTGCATATAACTTACAACCACGAAGAATTTGTAACACCTGCTGTAAATGATTAGTTTGGTCCTCTTGTGATCTTGAGTAACCCAGAATGTCATCTATAAACATGGTCACGAATACATCAAAAAATGGTGTGAACACCCTATTTATCAAATCCCTAACAACTGCTGGTGTATTGGTTAGCCCAAATGGCATAACTAAAAATTCATAGTGACCATACCGTGTTCGAAAAGTTGTCTTGGATATATATATATATATATATTATTTTTTATTTTTTCCTAACCCTTACCTGGTGATGTCCCGTGAAAAATATTTGGCACCCTGTAATTGGTCAATTAAATCATTAATCCTATGGAGGGGATACTCATTCTTAATTGTCACCTTATTCAATTGCCAATAGTCAATACACATTCTCAACGTACCATCTTTCCTTCGCACAAATGATACTGGTGCACTTCAAGGGGACGTACTAGGTCTTATGTATCCCTTTTTCCAGCAAGTCTTTTTAAGTGCTCCTTTAATTCCTATAACTCTGATAGGACATTTTATACAGAGGAATAGAGATAGGCTGAGTGCCTGGAATCACGTCAATACCAAACTCTACTATACCTCAAGATTTTCATTTACTACTGAAACCGATTGAAGAGTTAGTTGTTTCACATCAATATCTTTCACTCTTAATAAGTGACACATGTACTCCTTTGAGTATCATTTCTCTTGCCTTGAGATAGGAAATAAAGTTACCTCTCGGTGCTCCCATATTACCCTTCTATTCAAGAACACTCTTTGTGGAAAATGAAAATGTAACTTCTTAGCTCGGTAATGCCAACCAGTGTATCATAGCCATAAATAGTTACTATACAATTACGATATACTCTTTTAATTACTATAGATTCGCCAACTGGTGTATAGACTTTGAATGGCGTAACTAGTAATTCTGGTGTTCTTTTAAAATATTTTCCTTAATCAATGGAGTAACATATGATAATGTAGAATACGGGTCAATCAATGCATACACCTTATGTAAAAATATGAATACTGTACCTATGTCTTTATCAAGATAAGCCTCCAAATTCTGTCGATCCGCTAAGGCATAGGTACGGTTCTGAATTTCACTAGAACTAGCTACTCCTCTAGCACCTCTACCACACCCAATAGGCTGCACTCCTCTGCCTAGGGAAGGAACCGATGATGATGATGCAACGGTTGATCCCATAGGTCGTGCTATACCACCCGTGCCCCTCTGTGGACACTCTCTCATCATGTGCCCCGACATACCACACCAAAAGAAAGCAGTCATCCCTAACCGGTATGTACTTGAATGAGTCCGTCCGCAGTGCTGACACAACTGATTAGAAAATCCTGATGCCTATGAACCTTGAATTCCACTACTCTGCCCAACTTGACTAGCTCTAAATCCTCAAAATTGGGATGAAGTACCTGCTGTAGGGGAAGAAAATGATGGTCTAAGCAGTCTAGGAAACATCCGAGGCCTAGATTCTCCTTGGGACACCATAGACTGGCCCATAGATCTAGCCCTCTTTGATGGCACTCGTTCAAATTCGTGTACCCTCCTTCTTTTCCTCTAGTCCTCTATTTTCTGTGCGAAAGCCTGTATTCTGGCTATATCCATATCTCTGTTCAAAGCAGCAATAGTGCATTCCCTTACCAAATATGGCTCCAATCTGTCCACATATTGATGGACTCTGTCTGTCATTGTGGCCACTACATTCGGAGCATATCGAGCCAAAGAATTAAACTACAGACTGTATTCTCTAACACTCAGATTCCCTTGACGGAGATTTAAGAACTGATCTGCACGAGCCTCTCGGATCTCATAGGGAATATAGTGATCAAGGAATGCCTCTTTGAATTCTTCCCAACTAGGTAGATTTGCGCCGATACCACGAGATTTCTTCCAATCTTCATACCATAATATAGCTTCTCCTTTCAATCTATAAGCCGCAAGCTCAACTGTTTCTACACCAGTCACGTGCATAACATCTAGAGCCCTTTGAATTTGGTCCACGAAGTCCTGTGGATTTTCTTTCAAATCTGACCTAGTGAATATGGGAGGGTCTAATTTTAGAAAATCCTGTGTCAGCCGACTAGCTACTCTAGCCGCGTCATCCTCACTTGTCGTTGGACCAGTTCATCCCTAAGTTTGTGCAGCAACTATTTGCGTCAACATATGTACTGCATTTCTTATATCCTGGTCAGTGTCATTCATAGGCAGTTCTACAGGTACTTCTCTACCTCCTGGCTCTTCCAGAGCTGGAAAAGTAGAAGAAGACCGCGATGCAATTTCAATGTCAGCTCCACCTTGACTAGCTTGGTCAGGTGGTGATTTACTCGTTCCTTCACCAGCAAGCATATCTACCTGCTTACCTTTGCCCCTACCTCATCTTGTCATCGACATTATACTATAACAAAGAAAACCATGTAAAATTGGTCAAATATGATTCCACTTACAACATTGGCTCTATTGCACGATCTAGATATGAAGAAAAAAAATAACTCTTAAATGTCTCGTAGCCTCCTGCTTATAAATGTGGTGTACAACACATCCATAAGCAAGACTCTACTCAGACACGGCTTTGTAGACACCCTTAGGACGACCTGCTCTGATACCACTTTTGTCACGCCCCGAATTCCAACGGGGCGGACTGGCACCCGAGGCCGTTGAGGCCCGAGAGAACCAATATTTGCTCATGTACATTAATATGCATGTCTCTGTATGAACATTATTATATCTCATAAAACTATGCGAAAGTCATGGAAACATATGCTATATAGGAAACTTGGCCGTTAGGGCTATCAAGTCAAAATAGACATATATCCCTTACATTCAGATTCCCACATACGTCTACAAAGACTCTAACAGATATATGTACATAACCAACCTACAGTCAGGACAAGTTCCCGCTTTATACAACATTACAATACCAAAACAAATGTACACATGTGACTCGGAAAGCCCCGAACCAACTGGAGCTCACCAAAGATCCGCAACTGACCCGCAACCTACTATGGAGGTCTACTAGCACCTGTGCCTGTAGCAAGTAAGGTAAGTCCCCCAAGGGACGTCAGTACGAAAAATGTACTGAGTATGTAAGGTTATAAGAAACTGCATCATATATAAACACTTCAATGAAATCAAATATAAGAGAATAGTCAATATGGATAAACCATTGTTCTATATGTTTGGAACCATGTAAATTGCTTTCATTACTTTCTTTGCTTCTTTTCTTCTATGTTTATTCATCATCACTTGTGTCATATTGTACCCGAGCCCCAACTGATCAGTGGGTCTTAACATAACATAACATTATGTTGGGATAGGCCCGAGCTAGGCTTATGCCTCTAGAGCTGCCACCTATAAATCAATATATCGGGTTTGGCTCAAGCTAGGTTCTTACTTCTAGAGCTGCCACCCATAAACCAATACATATCAAGTTTGGCTCGAGCTAGGTTCTTACCTCTAGAGATGCCCCCTGTTAGGTTCAGCCCGAGCTAGGCTTATGCCTCTAGAGCTGCCCCCTGTCCAATAATCTCGGGATCGGCTCGAGCTAGGCTTATTCCTCTAGAGATGCCACTCGTACTCTTACAACCAACAACTATGCATTACTTTATTTCTTTACTTTTGAGAGATTGATACGTTGATAGTCATAACATTATTGGAACTTTGGAATCATAACATTATTGGATCTTTGGAACCATGTCCAAAATTATGTGACACACGAATAACAATTGATCAATGAATAAGGAACATGTGAATAACAATAGATGACAACCTGAAATGATATACCTTAGAACGTTTTGGAATGGAACAAGTACAATGACAATGTAAACACTATGTGCTGCAGAAGGATACGGAAAGAGTAACCTTACATACCTTATCTTTCCAATATGAATACACAGTCCTATATGTGAATACAATGGTCCAGCTCCTTCCTTACGATTCACTCTACAACACAAGTACATAACGGAGCTCACGTTAACAACCAACTACCTTACAAGTGCATAAGACGACAATGAGTTACATAATTGCCCTATAACGTCATTTCACCCTTTACAATACCATTCACGGCATTATCATACCAACAATACCACAACATTCCACACATTGACCAAGGTATCATAAACCAATAGTATGTCACACCAAGTGTATAATTTACACTTCCCCTTCAACATAACATCACAACTACTCCATCAAGTCACCTCAATATGTTGTATCACAACAATCTCCCGTATTATACACATACATATAAAAAGAAAGGTAAGGACATAACCACACCATACATGTTGATATTTCATCGACACCATTCACTTACATCAAAACCTCAAGTCTCCTTTCAAGTTCAAATCACAAAGATGACATACCTTTTAGAAAAAAGCAAAAGTGCCCTACTCAACAATTTTAGACACCACCATCATGATCTACACAATTTCTCATGTATATAATATATTCAATCACAATAATAAAAACTTACCCAAGCTTGAAAAATGATGATCTTGTCCAAAGAGATGACTTAGGGTTTTGAGAGCTAAAAGGAAAATCTTGGAAATGCCTAGAATGGCATGTGTGTTTATGTGAATAAAAATCTGATTTTTCCTTGTCTTATATAACCCCTCAAGTCATCCTTAGCCAATTCTTGGCATTAAATGCCATGTTTACTTGGTCAACATGGAAGAATGGGTGGTCATTTACCCTTTTGGGCCATGTCTTTTACTCCATTTTGGGCCTTAAATTGAGCCCATTAACACATGTTAACTTAGCCCACCAAATTCTATGTATAATACCCCAACAATATCTTGTTTAAATAATTCCATAAATGTGAAATCACTATTCAACTCACGAGATTCGTGTTCGTCGCCTCAAATCCAAGAATAAGCGATTTTAGCCACTCATGGCCTAATTTAACATAATTTGATAAAATAATTGTGACAATGAATTAACCCCAACTTGGATGCCAAACTCGCTCAAGAATAGTCCTACTAGGATGGAATAATGATACCATAACCCAAGAGTCCTCTTTATAGACTTATAATCGAAGAAGAAATTTGGCAAAAAGCACCCCGGCACGCCCCTGGGCGCCCTTGGGACTTACCAAATTTCTGCACTTGAAAGGGTGAGCATGAGCGGCCTGGCACGATGCCTGGCGTGCCCCTCTGCTGCCTGTTCCAGAAAAATTTTGGCAGAAAGCGGCCTGGCACGCCCCTGGGCGCGCTTGACCTTAAAATTTTGATTTTTTTTCCTTTCTTCGACTTTTCTTTGCGGACATTAGCACAATATCAATAGTCCATCAAAACCAATACAAAATACGCACTTATTTCTCTCAAAACTAAAGTAAACATGGTTCAAATAAGGCATATAAATGCACCCTAGATCACCAAACAAGTAGGGTCGAAAATGTACGGGGTGTTACACAACTATCTCCATTACAACTTTGGTTGCCTTCCAAGCAGCACATAATTTTTCATCGTGGCACAACCCAACTCAAAACTCAACCAAGTTATCTCAAACTCTTCCTTCCTTTATGATCCAGCTTCCTTCTCTTCTTCACTCTAGGAGGATCACCATCATCATTCACTCTTTTTCTTGTCAGATGACTTTTTGGGTCATAATTCTAGGAGGATCACCATCATCATTCACTCTCTTTCTTGTCAGATGACTTTTTGGGTCATAATTGGTCCATCCAAACACATACACATGCTTCTTCAACAACTTGAGCAATTCTTCTTGCTACACCTCAAACAATTCAGTGTCAGTCTTCAAATCTTTAAGTTTTTTGGGCCTGCACTCATCTAGCCCATACTTATCATTGACCTCTTTTGTGATCATGTATAGGTATCTATAGTGTTAAGGTGCGAAGAGTGTCTTGTACACTTTTAATGTCATCTCTTGTCATATACCCTCATCTTCAACTCTCCCTTCCTCATGTCAATCAATGCTCTAGCAGTAGCAAGGAATGGGCTTCCCAAGATGATTTATACCTTCTCATCTACTTCAAAATATTAAAAAAATATAGTTATAGGAATTATAAATTTACCTACCTTGATGAGCATATCCTCAATCACTCCCTCTGGATACATATCAGACCGTTCTGCTAGTTAGAGACAAATGGTGGTTGGGCATAGCTCTCTCAAGCTAAGTGTCTTGAACATAGATAGGGGTATCAAGTTGATGCTTGCCCTAAGATCACACAATTCATGCCCAATCTCATCTTCACTAATTTGTATAGGGAAGGTGAAACTCCCAAGGTATTTTAGCTTTTGAGGAAGCTTGCTCAATACCCTCAAACTGAACTCTTCATTGAGTGCAACCATCTTGAACTCTCTCAGCCTTCTATTTCTAGCCACTATATCTCTCAAGTATTTATAATATTTTGGTATGTCCCTTAAAACATCAATCAAGGGAATATTTATGTGAAGTTGTTTGTAGATATCAAGGAACTTCTTGAAGTTTGCATCATCCTTGCTTGTTTTGAACCTCTGTGAGAATTATGGTAGAGGTCTCTCAACTGTAAGTTTAGGCTGCTCAATATCCACTTCCTCAATATACTCCTCTTGTACATGCTCTACCACAGGAGTGGATGGTGGGATCAACCTTTGTGGAATAGGCGTGGATGCTTAACATTGTCCCAAGTAAATACTTTCTGCTTTTGCGGCTCTAAATCTAGTAAATTTCACCCACATCTCAACATTATAGCCATAACCTACTTGGGTATCTCAGTATCAATCGAAAAAAACCCTGAGGCCTATCATGAAGTGGTATAGCAAGCTGCCCATCTGAACTGTAATTCAATGATAGCCTTTTTTATTTATATATTGATTTGTGCTTGTTGTTGCTGAATCTGCTGTTGTTGGGCTATGTAATGTTGTTGCTACTGTGCTATAAACTTTGTGAGTGTCTCCTCCAATAAACTACTAACTTGTGGGGCTTGTTGAGTAAACTACTACTTTTAAACATTTTGGTTCCCACCCCAAGAGAAATTTTGATGATTTTTGTATTTTAGATTGAAGTTGCTCCCTTGATACCCCATACAAAATATAGAATTTGGATTCAAAGGGCATCATAAGTAAGCACGATTCTTACTACACTTGTCACCAAACAATGCAGTTGTTTGAACCTATTGCATTTGTTTGAATATGTCCCGCACTAAGAGCTATAAAATTCTACTTCACCAATGTAACCAACTGACTAATATCAACCCAGATAGCTAACACCTCATCCAACTCAAGTTTGCCTGGCATTTTCTACATAGGAGTGAATACTCTGCTGGGCTCTATGTAGTCTCTATGACCTATAGACATAATATTAAGCAACACCTCTATTTCATGATACCTCTTTGACAAGATTTTCCCTAGAGTTGTAGCATCTAACAAAGATTTTGAGTTTATCCTCAACCCATCAACAAAATTATGTCCAATGATCTCTTTGGGATGGTGGTGATGTGGAATGTCTCATAAATCCCCTGTATCTCTCTTAAGCATAGGGAAGGAAATGCCTCTATTTCATAATACCTCTTTGATAAGATTTGCCCTAGAGTTGTAGAATCTAACAAAGATTTTACGTTTATCCTCAACCCTTCAACAAAATTATGTCCAATGATCTCTTTGGGCTGGTGGTGATGTGGAATGTCTCTTAAATCCCCTGTATCTCTCTTAAGCTTAGGGAAGGAATTCATCATCCTTCTGTACAAATTAAGAAAATCTGCCTCTGAGCTCTTTCATTCTTCTAGATGAGAAGAACCTGTTGAGGAACCTATTTGACAAGAACTCCCATTATGTAAGTGAACTGGTAGTTTCACTCTACAATCACTACTTCTCCTCTCCAATTAATGAGAAAAAGAATAATGTCAACTTCACATATTTGTTTGACACATTCTAATAGTGGAAGTTATCGCTTAATTCAAGGAACTCTTGCAGGTTCTTGTGTAGGTCTTGATATGATTTACCCACATATTGGCATGTATTTTGAACCAGTAGCACCATGCCCTCTCTAATCTCAAAGTTCCCTATGATAGTTGGCTTTACAATAGCTTTGGAGGGATTCTCTCAATTCGGCCTCGTGAAGTTAAGCACAAGAGCATGTGGTGCAACAGCGGGTTGGTCTGCAGCCCTATTTACTGTGTCATTCATATGGTTTGAGTTGTTCATATTTTCACCTATCACTATCAGCCCTCTTAGGTTGCATTAAAATTCATGTTCATTTAGAATCAAAGGATTGTCTTGACTCCGGATGTTTAGCATAAACAAATCTGAAACCTGATAAGTCACCATTTTGAAATCATTTTACCTAGAAGTGGTAAGAAATCAAGTCCTTAATGTCATTTTGAGTTAGTTTTTATGTTAGTTTATTTGCTTTTTAGGGTTAAAGCCAAAAGATGACCAACGAAGCCTAAGGAAGCAAAAAGATGGAGACAAGGAGCTAAAAATGGAAGTGGTTAGGAACATTGGAAACCTCTTGTTGCATTGCCAAACGAAAAGATTTGTCATCAAAAAAAATAGTTCATCTAGGTTTTGAAGATAGCAGTTCGGCGAGCACTTATGACGTTCGGCGTATCACCGACGAGTTCAGTGATGATGAGTTTCCATTACCAAACTCAGCAGGCTGAAACAACTAAAGCTCAAAGATCTAGTCAGTTTGTCGATGTTGGGCAAGTTCGGTGCATCGCCGGTAGTGTGGTGGCAGTTTTATAAATATGTTGGTCCCAATTTTCTTCAACTATAAATAGATTTTTGTGACTTTAAACCCTATGTTTTGCATAATTTTGAGATCTGAAAAGTTGTAATCAAACCCTAAAGTTTGGGATTAGCTTTTATTTTGCGTTTCTAAATTGGAATCGAAGGATTTCTTGTGGATAATTCAATCTAATGGCAAATTTGAGTGGGCATGATGGTATAATCTATTTATCTTTCATTATGCTTGGCTAATTTCCTCAACTTGGGGTGTGTGATGATTGAGTATTGATAAATACATGAGTAGTAATTATTTGGTTTTTTAAATTGATTGTTTATTATCGATTTGCTCATTATCCCATGTTTCAACTTAAAATTGGAGGTTGCAAACTCTAATTAAGATTAGATCCTTTATCTTTCTAAAGAGAGGGGATAAAGGTGAGGGATAATGATTAACAATGACTAGATTGATATCTTTTAGTGGTAGATCATAGAAATAATGCTACCAAATTGAGATTTTTGATTGGTCAAGATGGTACAGATAGGGGTTTGAGAGAATTCACTTGTGAAATTTAGTGCTTAATTGAGAGACTAGCAGTAATACCCAAGATCTAGCCCACCCATATTTTGATTAAATTAAGGCAAATTGTTACTCACCCATGTTTGATTCTACTCCCATGATAACACATCCTCAAGTTATTTTTATCATTGATTACTACTTCTAAGTCTTATTTATTGCAATATAACTCTCTTGATAACTACAACCAAAAGTGTTCACAATTGTTTACAAACCCCTCCCCTCCCCCCCCCCCTCCCCCTCCATTTACTTTTCTTGTTTTAAATCAATACGTGAAAGCATTAAGTGAGCTACTTACACTCTAAAGTGAACTTTACAAATTCATTCCCTGTGGTTCGACCCCAACCTCTAAGTTGGGCTAAAAAACTATTGACAACAACCGTGTACAGTTTTTATGGGTGTAATTGAGTGTTATCAAAACCTAAAAAAGAAATAAAAACAACAAACAAAAGTGCAATCTGAATAGTTCAACAAAAACTCAAAATAGTATCAAATTCCCGACAATGGTACCAAAACTTATTACATCCAAACATGCACACAAGTGTACACGGTAGTACAAGTAATAGAGGATATGAGTCCAGATATTGTACCAAAGGGATTTGACTAATTGTTTAACTACCTGGAATTCTTATATCACTATTTAGTGAGAAACAAGTAATAGAGACTGATTTTGTGTTTGGATTATACAAAAAGTAAATTGAAACAAGCCATCGATTTATAGGTTGAAATTCATATTAGAGAGATGATCCAGGGTTATGGTATTTCGATAATCTAGTTGGGTGCTCAAATCATATGTTTAGTTGATTCGGGTTGATATTTGTGATGTTGAGTGTCTTTCCAAATGAACTCTATGCCTACTTGACTATTCTTAATGCCTATATTCTTATGGTCATCAATCGATAATGAAAGTGCATGTGATTTCTCTTTCGTATCAAGTGAGCAAGGTTAATTGGTATATTCCTATCAACGTTTACAAATCTTTTTCCCTTCCCTATAGAGCTCACAACCAAGCCCTACCTTCACTTATTGTACATGTAATTTCCCTATTCCTAGTCTAAACTACGCACCATTGATAGTGTTCAGTAGTTGATCAAGTTACCAAACAATTAAGATCAAGAGAAGATAAATAACTCAATAAATAGAAATCAAACTGAACAATATGATATTCAAACCACCACTTTCATATCTTTAACCACAACTCTAGATACAAGATATTTAGCTACACATGAATTGATTAGAAGAAATTGAATTCATGAAGTAGTGATGACCTAATGATTAAAGAATGAATAAATGAAGTAAAAACCTTACAAGTATTGTTCTTCCTCTCCTCGAGTTTCTACACTTGAATAATCATTAAAAATGACCTAAAGAAGCTATGTATAGAGTCCCAAAGGGTCCATGTCGGGTATGCCTCTTTAAAAATGGATTAGGCAAAAGTTGGCCCAAAAATGCATTGAGTCGGCGCCCAGTTAGCGATATGGGTGTCCCCTTTCGAATAGCAACTATGTCAAGGCATGTTTTGGGCAACACTTTGCACTAGGGCAGCGTCCCAGGCATCCCCTTAGTATATTTTCGAGCATTTTTGTCTCGTTCACTATCGTTAAGCTCCCATCTTGGTCCAAAACTTTTGTACTTACTCCATATCAACTACCTTGGCATCTACTAAGACTTCAAATCCCAAAATATGCTCCAATTGAGCTCAAATTCCTTCTATCTCTATTCCACACATCAAAATAAGTGACATAAGTGTTATTCATATGAATTAAGCTCAAACTGATACTAGAAAGAGATAAAATGTGAGGCGGATGATAGTATAAATGTATGACTTACAGCCTCACATCAAACATTTCACTGATTCTTACTGGGCTTGAGGCCACTTTCCAAAGATTGCAATGTTTTGCTGCTTGTTTGCCAATAGTCATCTTCATTTCCAATCTTTGACTCATATTAATTGTGTATGTTTGCCTAAGTTTTGGCCTCAAACTCTGTTAGGCTTTTCTTTAGCTTCAATGATGCAATAGTGGTTTCAGGATTCAAACCTTTTGTGAATACTTCAGCCACCCAATCATCGGGTACCATGGGAAGCTGCATCTTTTCCATCTAAAACATGGCAGCAAATTCTTGAATTAATTCACCATCATCTTGTCCTATTTTAAATATATCTCCCATTTGACGTTGTACTTTCTTGCCCCAGTGTGAACTTTGACAATACTGTTGTCACGACCCAAAATCCCATTCGGGTCGGACTGGCACCCGAAGCCGATATGGCCCGAGATAACCAATCTTTGCTCATGAACCTTCATATATGTATTCTCGTATGAATCTTATTATACCTCATGCAACTATGCGAAAGACATGAATCATGGAAACATATGTCATATATATATATACATAAATAAAACTTGGCCGTTGGGGCCATTACGTCGAACTGACCGTACATATCTTACATTTGTATACCCATATATGTCTACAAAAGCCTCTACCAGATGTATCACCAAGGTCAACTTAAAGTCGGGGCAAGTCCACACTTTATACAATATTTACAATGTCAAAACAAATATACAACTATGACCTAGAAAGCTCCGAACCAAGTGGAGCTCACCAAAACTCTGCAAATGATCCACAATCTACTGAGGAGGTCTACTAATGCCTGCACCTGAAACATGTAAGGTAAGTCCCCCGAGGGGGTCAGTACGAAGAATGTACTGAGTATGTAAGGCTCATAAGAAATAGCATCATACATGAGAATGTCAATAGAATAAAATATGAGGGAATAGTCAATGTGGATAAACCATCATTTTAGATAATATCTTTTATAATTTCTCTACTTCAAGGGAAATTACCTTCACTCAAGAGATTTGCCTCCAATAGATTCTTCTATATACAAGAGATTCTTTTATGCTTCTATGCTCATTACCACTATTATTCATCTACTTGGTTAGTAGGTTGTAAAAGAATAACATTCATCTACACACATCCACTCTATTGGTGGTTTAATCTACATCCACTCTCATGGTGGGTTAGCATACATCCACTCTATGGTGGGTTAACGTACATCTACTCTCATGGTGGGTTAATGTACATCTACTCTCATGGGGGGTTAACATACATCCATTCTCATGGTGGGTTAACATACATCCACTCTCATGGTGGGTTAACATACATCCACTCTCATGGTGGGTTAGCATACATCCACTCTATGGTGGGTTAACATACATCCACTCTCATGGTGGGTGGGTTAGCATACATCCACTCTATGGTGGGTTAGCATACATCCACTCTATGATGGGTTAACGTACATCCACTCTCATGGTGGGTTAACATATACACATCTTTATTCACTTCTTATTTGGGAGAAATTGACTTATTCACTTATAAGAGATTGATATGTTGAAGATCATGACACTATTTGAACATACAAAAATGCTTTACCTTACTCTTATACTTCATGAGATTAACACCTTAACTTGTGAGGGATAGATATATTAGCTCGTACTTTACCTCCTTCACTAATCTTATGAGATCTTATATAAGTAAGTATATGATATCGGACCTCCACCTTGGTGGGCTCTAATAAATAACAAAGCATAATAATGGGATTATTCCATATTGAACTTATACCCTCTAGAATGTAATCCATACTCACTGAAACATATAGTAACCATGCACAGTACCTCTTTACAATCTTATACCCTTTACATAGTTATGAGAGTGACATGTTAAAGATCATGACATTAAAGCACACACTTATATACACATCTCACTTCACTCCTTTCCTTCATGAGATTGACATCTTCACTTATGAGGAATAATTATACTAACTTGCACATCACCTCTCTTATTACTCTTATGAGATTGGTACTTTTACTTATGAAAGATTGGTACAAGGATAATCATCATACTATAGGACTTTGGAACATGACATGATTGGAAAAATGCTTCTCAAGAATAAATAGATTCTCTTACATCCTACTCTCTTTGAGATAGTTCTTTTAGAAATTACAACGTCATGACAACTTTGGAACTTCCGTCAATGAATAAAAGATAAATGAATCATCATTCATCTAAGAATAGGAAACATATGAATAAAAATATAAGTCATCCTGAATTGATATACTTCAAGCCTCTCGGAATTGAAACAGGTCTAATGTTAATGTGAACAATATGTTGCAGAAGGATACGGAAAAAGGAACCTTACATACCTTGTATTCTTAATACGAATACACAATCTTAGACGTGCATACAATAGTCCCACTCCGTCCTTATGTTTTACTCTCCAATACAAGTACATAATGAAACCAACATTAACCACCAATTACCTTACAATGGCATATAATAACAATAAGTCACATGTTTGGCTTTAAAATGTCATTTCTTTCTCTACAATACCATTTACGGCATGGTCATATCAATAATACCACAACATGACCAACATTTACCAAAATATCATAAACCACTAGTATGTCACACCAAGTTCATACTTTCCACTCTCCATCATCTCAACATCATAATTATACCATCAATTTACTTCAATACACCTCACAACAACAAATCGGCCAAATTCCCATAATTTACATTTATATGAAAATAAAAAGTTTAATAACATAATCACCCCATATATGTTGTTATTTTATCCATACCATGCTCTTTCATCAAAATCACAAGTCATATTTTAAGTGTAAATCCCATGGATAACACATCTTTCACAAAAACACAAAGTGTCATATCCAACACTTCCAAGCATAACCAATATGATTTACATACTCTCCCATGCATATAATATATTATTACATAAGAATAATCACTTACCTAAGCTTGAGAAAGGATGATCTTGCTCCAAGAAGTGCCTTAGGGTTTTGAGAGCCAAAGAGGTGTTCTTGGGAATTTTCTAGAAAAAGATAGAAAAGCATGTGTGTTTCTCATGAATAAAATCATATTTTTGCCTCTTTATATAGGCCCTCAATTTCTATCCTTAGCCACTCTTATGGCATTAAATGTTGTGTCTAGAAGGTCAAGGCAAGAATGGGTCATTTGACCAATTTTTGGCCCATGTCTTCTTTTCATTTTGGGCCCTTTTTGAGCCCAATTCACTCAACCCAATAAAATCAATAATTTCTCATGTTTAAATAATTTCATACGCATTACGACAATATTCCCACTCACGGGATTCATACTCGTAGCCTCAATTCCAAAAACAAGCAATTCTAGCCACGTATGGCTTATTTTGACCATAAGGGTAAAATCATTATTTTGACACCAAATTCGTTCACGAGTAATTTTATCATACCAATATAATACTTCACTCATTCCATGTATATTCTCATGGTTGTAAAAGAAACGTGGTAAAAATCGGCCCGGTACATCCCCGGGCACCCTTGGGACTTAGAAAAATTCCAACTTTTAAAAAAATGGGGAAAACCCCCCTGGCACGCCCTTGGGCGCGCCAGCATGCTACCTCTGGGCTAAAACTTTTTTCCCAGAGCATCCTGGCAATCCCTCTGGCGCGCCCCACCCTTAAATTTTTTGAAAATTTTGTTTTTCGACTTTTCTTCGCTGGTTTGGTTAGATACTTCAAGTCCTATTCTTTAACTTACTTATTACCTTTAATATACTTTGTTTAGAGGCCCTCCAAGACTCGTTTTTAACCCCACAAATGCTCCACGAAAATCACAAAACACCTCCTACGAACGGCTAATCACATGTACGAGGCCAAATTTCAATTTTCTCATCACTAACATTACAAATTACATACTCATGGCATCTCGACACCTAAGTAACCATTGTTCAACGTACATAGGGTTGGGAAGGTACGGTATGCTACATTCTCCCCCCCTTAGAAACATTCTTCCTCGAATGTTAACGATGTCGCTTCAATTACAACAATTGCATCTCGATAATAGCATACGTAGACATAGACACTTAATAGTCATAGATACTTACTTAGTAGCAGTCCACTTCCACATTTTGTACCTTTTCTTCCATTTGAAACAAATATGGGTACGTGGATTTCATCATTTTTTTTTCCAACTTCCCATGCGATCTCCTCGACTTGTTGATTTCCCCAAAGAACTTCTTCAGAAAATACGTCTTTATTTATTAACCTTCACACTTGACGGTTTAGAATAGCAATAGATATCTTTTCCTAGTGGGATCCCCCGAACTTTGTATATTTCCAATGGGGATAATATGAAAGGAAACTCTTATACACTTTCAACAATTTCACATGGCATGTTGTGTAGGGTCAATTTTTCCCTTCTTTCTGAATTCCATTAGACCCTTCATGAGTAATTCTTTTAAGAGTACTTAATCATCTATGATCACAAATATTTTTTTTTCTTTGGTCTCCCTTGTGACTCCTTCTACGTGCTAGTATCTCCAATAGTGCCTTCACAGAAGCTACTTCTTTATTGCTTATACATCTTTATTGGAAGCAATCCGAGATAGCTCTCCCATACACTCTCAAAGCATCGCAAGTGAACTACTGAATGAACTGTGGAGAATTCTTGGGATACCTCAAAGTCATATACGACTTGACCATATCTTCGCATGACCTTACAAGGTACGCTATATAGGACTAACCTTCCATGTTGAAATAATACGGTTTGCTTGCCCATCTGTCTGAAGATGAAAAGCCATACTTACATTCCCTTGAGTTCCCAATATCTTCAAAAAAAAAATATTTCCACAAATGTGTTAACTTAATAAGCCTATCAATTATTTACCCATATGGCATCACATCTGATTTCAACTAAAAAGAATCTCTACATAGCCTATAACCTTCAGATTCCAAACACTTTACCTTTACTTGTTATTACTTCAATTACTGAAGCATAAATTTTGCAATACTATTTTCATGTACTCTTATCAATAAGTCGCTTCCAAATCATGGTACATATTGATTACTCCCTACTGAATGGAATATCGTGAATGATGTGCTCTTACCATAATGCATTTCTTTAGCTCATATATATGCCCGAAACATAAAAGCTACCTGATACTTCATTCCACTGCCTATAGTTAATGCACATTCTCGACGTGTCATCTTTTGTCGGTACAATTTATACTGGTACACCTTACAGGGATAGACTAGCATCCTTCATATTAGTAGTTTTCACATTAGTATCCTTCACTCTGACTAAGTGACATATGTACCCTTCCATTCAAGAACATTCTTTTGTGGACAATGAAATTGTAACCTCTTATCTTGGCACTTTACCGTGGCATAAAAACCAACCAATCCATACTCATTATAGTCATTAGGATCCACCATTTCTAGCTTAATAAGATCAACCAAAACAGTTACTATACAATTGCGGTATATTCTTTTAATTACCATATATTCGACTTCTATGGCGTAACTGGTAATTCTGGTGTTCTTTCAAATTGGTCAACAATCCATGAAGTAATATATGATAGGGCAAACCTCGAATCAATTAATGCATATACTTGATATGAAAAGACGGATAATATACCTGTCACTACATCAGGAGGAGCTTCTGAATTTTTGCCGATCTACTGGAGCATTTGTGTAATTTGGGATTCCGCTAGGGCTAGTTTCTCCTTTAGAACCTCTGTCATGTCCCATAGGTTGTACACCCAACGAGCAGGATGCCACGGCTAATCCCGTAGGTCGTGTCGTACTACTCATGCCTTTCTGTGGACACTCTTTCATTTTATGCCCTGCTGTACCACACCAAAAGTAAAGATTTGTCCCCAATCGACATTCACCCAAATGATACCTTCTGCAGCGCTGACACGGTTGTCGGGGAGATTTTTATTGGCTCATACTTCCCTGTGCTTGATACCCCATTGTTCGTGACTCCTGAATCTCATTTCTTTGCCCAAACTGGTTGTCTCTAAGCCCTTGGGATTTAGGTAAAGCATTTACTGTAAAATGAGAAAATAATGGTCTGGGCGGTCTGTTAAAAATCTGAGGTCTAAATCCTCCTCGGGACGCCATGAACTGTCCCCTAGATCTAGCCCTTTTAGACGGCCCTCTTTCAATTGCTTGTGTCGTTCTCCTTTGCCTTTGATTACCCCTCTTTTGTGCAAAGGCTGGACCAACTTGGCCTTGATTTTGTGCAATGACTATCTGAGTCAACAAGTGCACCGCATTTCTTAGATCTTGTACGGTATCATTAACAAGTGATTCAGCAGGTTCTTATTTCCTTCTCAGCTCTTCTGGAGCTGGAGACGTAAAAGAAGCCCGCAATGCACTTTCAGTGTTAGCTCCACCTTGACTAGCCTGGTCAGGTGGTGATTTACTCATATCTCCTTCGACAGGCATATCTACTTGTTTACCTTTGTCCATACCTTGTCTTGTCATCGGCAATTTACTATAACAAGGGAAAATCAATTCCAATGGTCAGATACAATTCACTTACAACACTGGCTCTATTGCACGATCTAGAAATGAAGGAAAGAAACAATATCCTAAATGCCCCATAGCCTCCTGCTCATAAATTTGGTGCACAACACATCCATGAACAAGACTCTACCCGGACACGGCTTTGTAGACACCTTTAGAATGACCTGCTCTGATACCACTTTTGTCATGAGCCAAAATCCCATTCGGGCCGGACGGGCACCCGAAGCCGTTATGGCCTGAGAGAACCAATCTTTGCTCATGAACCTTCGTATACGTATTCTCGTATGAATCTTATTATACCTCATGCAACTATACGGAAGACATAAATCATGGAAACATATGCCATATATATATATATACATAAATAAAACTTGGTCGTTGGGGCCATTACGTCGAACTGACCATACATATCTTACATTTGTTTACCCACATATGTCTACAAAATCCACTACCAAATGTATCAACAAGGTCAACTTAAAGTTGGGACAAGTCCCCGCATTATACAATATTTACAATGTCAAAACAAATATGCAACTATGACCTAGAAAGCTCCGAACCAAGTGGAGATCACCAAAACTCTGCAAATGATCCACAATCTACTGAGGAGGTCTACTAATGCCTGCACCAGCAACATGTAAGGTAAGTCCCCCGTGGGGGTCAGTACGAAGAATGTACTGAGTATTTAAGGCTCATAAGAAATAGCATCATACATGAGAATGTCAATAGAATAAAATATGAGGGAATAGTCAATGTGGATAAACCATCATTTTAGATAATATCTTTTATAATTTCTCTACTTCAAGGGAAATTACCTTCACTCAAGAGATTTGCCTCCAATAGATTCTTCTATATGCAAGAGATTCTTTTATGTTTCTATGCTCATTACCACTATTATTCATCTACTTGGTTAGTAGGTTGTAAAAGAATAACATTTATCTACACACATCCACTCTATTGGTAGTTTAACCTACATCCACTCTCATGGTGGGTTAGCATACATCCACTCTATGGTGGGTTAACGTACATCTACTCTCATGGTGGGTTAACATACATCCACTCTCATGGTGGGTTAGCATACATCAACTCTATGGTGGGTTAACATATATCCACTCTCATGGTGGGTTAGCATACATCCACTCTATGACGGGTTAGCATACATCCACTCTCATGGTTGGTTAGCATACATCCACTCTATGGTGGGTTAGCATACATCCATTCTATGGTGGGTTAACGTACATCCACTCTCATGGTGGGTTAACATATACACATATTTATTCACTTCTTATTTGGGAGAGATTGACTTATTCACTTATGAGAGATTGATATATTGAAGATCATGACACTATTTGAACACACAAAAATGCTTTACCTCACTCTTATACTTCATGAGATTAACACCTTAACTTGTGAGGGATAGATATATTAGCTCGCACTTTACCTCCTTCACTAATCTTATGAGATCTTATATAAGTAAGTATATGATACCGGACCTCCACCTTTGGTGGGCTATAATAAATAACAAAGCATAATAATGGGATTATTCCATATTGAACTTATACCCTCTAGAATGTAATCCATACTCACTGAAACATATAGTAACCATGCACAGTACCTCTTTACAATCTTATACCCTTTACATAGTTATGAGAGTGACATGTTAAAGATCATGACATTAAAGCACACACTTATATACACATCTCACTTCACTCCTTTCCTTCATGAGATTGACATCTTCACTTATGAGGAATAATTATACTAACTTGCACATCACCTCTCTTATTACTCTTATAAGATTGGTACTTTTACTTATGAAAGATTGGTACAAGGATAATCATCATACTATATAGGACTTTGGAACATGACATGATTGGAAAAATTCTTCTTAAGAATAAATAGATTCTCTTACATCCTACTCTCTTTGAGATGGTTCTTTTAGAACTTACAACGTCATGACAACTTTGGAACTTCCGTCAATGAATAAAAGATAAGTGAATCATCATTCATCTAAGAATAGGACACATATGAATAACAATATACGTCATCCTGAATTGATATACTTCAAGCCTCTCAGAATTGAAACAGGTCCAATGTCAATGTGAACAATATGTTGAAGAAGGATACGGAAAAAAGAACCTTACATACCTTGTATTCTTAATACGAATACACAATCTTAGACGTGCATACAATAGTCCCACTCCGTCCTTATGTTTTACTCTACAACACAAGTACATAACGGAACCAACATTAACCACCAATTACCTTACAATGGCATATAATAACAATAAGTCACATGTTTGACTTTAAAATGTCATTTCTTTCTCTACAATACCATTTACGGCATGGTCATATCAATAATACCACAACATGACCAACATTTACCAAAATATCATAAACCACTAGTATGTCACACCAAGTTCATACTTTCCACTCTCCATCATCTCAATATCATAATTATACCATCAATTTACTTCAATACACCTCACAACAACAAATCGGCCAAAATCCCATAATTTACACTTATATGAAAATAACAAGTTTAATAACATAATCACCCAATATATGTTGTTATTTCATCCATACCATGCTCTTTCATCAAAATCACAAATCATATTTCAAGTGTAAATCCCATGGATAACACATCTTTCACAAAAACACAAAGTGCCATATCCAACACTTCCAAGCATAAACAATATGATTTACATACTCTCCCATGCATATAATATATTATTCCATAAGAATAATCACTTACCTAAGCTTTATAAAGGATGATCTTTCTCCAAGAAGTGCCTTGGGGTTTTGAGAGCGAAAGAGGTGTTCTTGGGAATTTTCTAGAAAAAGATAGAAAAGCATGTGTGTTTCTCATGAATAAAATCATATTTTTGCCTCTTTATATAGGCCCTCAATTTCCATCCTTAGCCACTCTTATGGCATTAAATGTTGTGTCTAGAAGGTCAAGGCAAGAATGGGTCATTTGACCCATTTTTGGCCCATGTCTTCTTTTCATTTTGGCCCTTTTTGAGCCCAATTCACTCAACACAATAAAATCAATAATTGATCATGTTTAAATAATTTCATACGCATTACAACAATATTCCCACTCACGGGATTCATACTCGTAGCCTCAATTCCAAAAACAAGCAATTCTAGCCACGTATGGCTTATTTTGACCATAAGGGTAAAATCGTCATTTTGACACCAAATTCGTTCACGAGTAATTTTATCATACCAATATAATACTTCACTCATTCCATGTATATTCTCATGATTGTAAAATAAACGTGGTAAAATTTGGCCCGGTACATCCCCGGGCACCCTTGGGACTTAGAAAAATTCCAACTTTTAAAAAAATGGGGAAAACCACCCTGGAACGCCCTTGGGAACGCCAGCTTGATGCCTATGGTCTAAAAATTTTGTCCCATAGCGGACTAGCACGCCCTCTGGTGCGCCCCACCCTTAAATTTTTTGAAAATTTTGTTTTTCGACTTTTCTTCGCGGGTTTGGTTAGATACTTCAAGTCCTATTCTTTAATTTACATATTACCTTTAATATCCTTTATTTAGTGGCCCTCCAAGACTCATTTTTAACCCCACAAATGCTCCACGAAAATCACAAAACACCTACTACGAAGGGCTAATCACATGTACGAGGTCAAATTTCAATTTTCTCATCACTAACATTACAAATTACATACTCATGGCATCTCGACACCTAAGTAACCATTATTCAACTTCATCATATAGGGTTGGGAAGGTACGGGGTGTTACAACTGTATGCCAGCACATTGAAAGAATTAATAGAATTCTCGAGCAAAAGGGAGTACCATTTTAATGCATATTAGACAGGGTCTCTTCAAATTTCTTGATCTTAACCAACTCTATTTCTTCCTTTATCAAGTCATTGTCATTGAATGTAGTCATAAAGAATAAAAGATGCTCTTGTGGGTCTAGGTTCCCATTATACTTGGGAATATTAGGCATTTTAAACCTCTTGGAGACGGGCCTAGTCAAAGTGCTCCAGGTTGTGTACTGCACCTTTGCATAGCTCTTCGAATTTGGACCTTTAATGACAGGTGGTGCCCCCGAGATATGATTCACCCAAGAATTTTGCTTTGAGAAGTTAGCTCTTTTTTTAGAAATCTATTATCGATGCCAAATATACCATGAGTTTTTTTTCAGCCTCATTTTGTTGGTTGGAAGTTCCTCTACATCATTTTCCTTCATCAACTCTTCCTACCTGTATCCACCCAAAGCGTTTAAGGTTATCTGGGCCAAGTTATCCTGCAACTCATCCACCTTCTTGTCTCAAGCCTCCATTTATTTCATCAAGGCATTGTGTGACTCGGTGAAGCCTAGTAGGATTTCCTTTATGCTCTCCAAACTGACATGTCCCTCCTTCCTAGGTCCGCATCCATGTGGAGAGGCCTGCGGCTCTTTTTCTAAGTATTCACAATTGCTTTGTTTATGTGTCTGATGTCAGCATCAATATCAACAAGAAGGTGTTTTACTTGATCCTTGTTACTATGGTGGTGCCTACTGTTGCATCCACTACAATATTTTAGGCTTTTAGCCATACTAATTCTAGACAATGCTTGAAAAGTATGGGTAAAAGTATTTCTAGGAACGCTTTCAAAGTGTGGCCTTTAAATAGAGCTTTTGGCCATGATAGCATTGGAAACACTTATAAAGCATGCTCCTTAGTTGTATAGACTATACTTTAGAAATTCTATACTTTATAAGAATTTCTAAATCATAATACAATAGGCAATGCCTAATTACTTGAAACATGCTATTTTCATAATTCTTAAAAACAACACTTTATAAGTGTGCCTTTATAATTTTCATAAAATATTGACTAAAATAATTATATTCCCTTTATAAATTTAGCCCCCCCCCCCCATAAGTTTGAATCAGTAAAAATTAGTAAATAAGGTTAAATCCATTTTCCAGAAATTCTAAAAGGTAAATCAAAAAGCACTGTAAAAGGGTCAGTTTTCTCCTCAATAGAAATCCTTCCCCAAATCGGAGAGACTTATTCTCTCCCAAATCAGTCTTCTCCTTGAGAAATTGGTGCAGTTTTCTCCTCGACAACTGCCCTAGCTATGTCTCTTGGATTTATCTCAAGGTGGTCAACAGATCTACAGTCGATGCTTTGAATTTTTTGAGGTAATTTTCGTAGAATCTATTACTCTTATATTTCCTTTTTCTTTACATCCATAATAATGAAGGAATTCTTTTTGGTCTCTAAACAATTGATTCCATGGATATTGAATAAAATCTAAGAACAATAAAAAGATTTTATTTTGTATTTTGATATGGAAACCGACCCATGAATCATCATCTCCTCTAGCACCCACTATTCGTGAACTCTTGCATTGCAAGGTATTTACCTGTCGTTTTATGATTCTATCTGATGTTGGGTTCACCAAAATTTTGACTATTAGTTATAGAATTCCACTGGTTCTGTTTTAACTATCTTTTCTAAAGTAGTTTATTGTTTTCCTCCCTAAAAATAGAAAATCGGATACGAGGTATTTAAGTATGGAAAATATTTGGAAGCTATTGAACATTATACTGTTGCTATATCCTGCAGTGTTGAGTCGCGACCTTTTGCTGCTATCTGTTTCTACAATTGAGCTATTGCTTACCATGCTTTTGGCCAAATTGTTACGCCATTGCAGATTGCAGTCTTGCCATTGCTGTTGACAAAAACTACACAACGATTTGTTTGCAAGCATGCTTTAAGTAGCCTTTTGGTTTTCTATTCCTAGCTATCTCCAATAACCTCTACTAAGTTCCTTTTCTTAAAAAAAAATGAAACCTTAAATAAGGTGTAAGTAGGGATTGTGTGAGCAGGAACTTAATAGATCTAGGTGGTTACAATTTGCTAAGACATATTGGATGGAAGAAGTTTTTGGACTCCTAAATAGTAATGGTGTCATGTAAAGTTGAATTGTGTAACTGGCTCATTTCTTTTGTTTCTTTCAGCAGTTTGCTAATTTGTGATTGCATCTTATATTACCTGCTTATGACATATCCCTAGAAAAGAAATGAATAAGAAAGAGAGAAGAGTTAACACTTGTTAAAGAATTTTTAAAATTTAGTTATAGTATAGATTTTGTGAGTTATAGCACCTATTAGTTGAGGTAGCTTGATTGAGATTGTTACGACGAGGTTATGTTCACCTTGAATGAGAATTCAATTTGAAATTGGAATTTTTTTTCTGAAGGTTAGTTGGAGTTTCATCAATTATTTGGTGTATTCTCTTTTCCATTAATTATTTGATGTATTCTTTTTTCCCTCAATTATTACAAGTTGTCAATTATGTGTTGAATTGTAACAAAATGAATGGAAATCAGTCAAATTTTAATCTATGATGTATTATTCATGATACTTTATGAATCCACTATGCATATTGATTCTTTTTAAATTTTTAATTTTATTTTATGTGTAGGAAAATGTGGGTGATTCAATTTTAAATGGTGGCCACAAGTCAATTTGATATATTGAAGTGAATGATCAAGACTTTTTGAAGTTGAAGAATTATAATGTTTCAATTTACATTTGATGTTGTGGAATTCATTGTTAGTAAATATCTGAAAATATTTTTTTATTATATAATACAAGACATATATTTCATTTTTGAAGTTATTGCAAATCTATGCATTTGAATTATTATTTTTAAATGAATCTGACAATAATTTAGTGTGTGAGATCATCTAAATAAGATAATAATATGCAAAATAAAATTGTAGGCTTTGAGGTACAGGCTACATTTTACAAATGTTGCTATAGAGAGGGGAGCAACGGCCACGCTTTGCAAGTGTGGCCTATAAAGGTAGAGGCAACACTTGCAAAATGTAGTTGAGGTCATGAAAAATGTTGTTATATGAAGTGCTAAAAGTGTGGCCTTTGTACCTCATAGGCCACGCTTTTTAAGCGTAACTGCTATGAAAACACTTAAAAAGTATGGCGTAAAGTCAAAGGTTACGCCTCTTTAGCCAACCCCTGATAAAGTATTGCCTAGTCAAAAAGTGTGGCCTTTGATTAAAGGCCACACTTTTTACCAATTTAGGCCACACATTTCAGAGTGGCTAAAGGACTAAAATGTTGTAGTGATCTCAAAATCCTCAGTGCACTTTTCCTTAACTCAGTCTTTTTTGTTAGTCATTCCTGAGTTTCCAGCGAAACAAAGACACTCAAGGTAGTAAAAGGTGGGCAAAAATAAAACACAACTGCTCTCTCCCTATGGTGGGCGCCAAATTGTTTACCTTTAAAACAGTACATTTAAATTTGTCTATGAGGTCAAGTGCATGCATCTTAAGTTAATCCTCTTTTTAAATCATTTACTTGCAATTTGAGCGTTTAGGAGTGATTAAGTGAAAATAATAGTGGTAAAGTAAAGCAAAGAGTTAGAAAGTTGACTCTGGGCATCTCTGAGTTCTCATGACTATGTCCAAGAGCTTAGATCTTTCCTTCAAGACTATCGAATGTATAGCAGGGGTAAATGTCACGCCCCAAATCCCATTGGGACAGACTGGCACCCGAATCCGATATGGCCCGAGAGAACCAATCTTTGCTCGTGAACACTCGTATGCATAACCTCGTATGAACCTTATTATACCTCATGCAACTATGCGGAAGTCATGGACATGGAAACATATGCCATATATATATATATATAAAACTTGGCCGTTGGGGCCATCATGTCAAACTGAACGTACATATCTTACATTCATATACCCACATATGTCTACAAAAGCCTCTAACAGATGAATCTACAAGACCTAATTAAAGTTGGGACAAGTCCCCGCTTTATCTTTACAACATCAAAAACAATATACAACTGTGACTCGGAAAGCTCCGAACCAACTGGAGCTCACCAAAAATCTGCAAATGATCCACAGTATACAGAGGAGGTCTACTACTGCCTGCACCTGCAACATGTAAGGTAAGTCCCCCGAGAGGGTCAGTACGAAGAATGTACTGAGTATGTAAGGCTATAAGAAACTATATGATACATAAATACTTCATGAAATCGAGCGTAAAAGAATAGTCAATATGGATAGACCTCCATTCTGAATATATGGAACCATGTTCATTTCTTTCATTATTCTCATTACTTAATCATCCATTCTTATCATTATCATTCTTATAACAACCTTCATAATTACACATTCACGTAAGGGATATACTCTCATTTCTTTTACAACTATCTTCATTACTGTTCATCCAACTAATTAGTGGCTCATAATATAATACCAGACATCCAGCTGATCAGTGGGCTATAATCGTATATATAATAATAATACCGAACATCCAGCTGATCAGTGGGCTATAATATAAACCGGACATCCAGCTGATCAGTGGGCCATAATAAATAAATATAATAATAATACCGGACATCCAGCTAATCAGTGGGCTATATTATAAATCGTACATCCAGCTGATCAGTGGGTTATAGTCATATATAATAATAATAACATAGCATAATATTGGGATTGTTCCATCCGAGCTTATGCCCTTTTTATTTGATCCATACTTAATGAAACATAAAGTAACCATAGAGCATTACTTCTTTGCATTGCTTTTTCCCCTTTACTTTGGTTATGAGAGTGATACCTTGGGGATTGGAACATCATTGGGAACACATATATACATTACTTCATTCCTTACTTTCATGAGATTGATTCATTCACTTATGAGAGATTGATACAATGATAGTCATAACATTATTAGAACTTGGAACATAACATTATCGGAACTTGGAGTCATAATATTGTTGGAGCTTTGGAATCATGTCCACCTTACATCTATTATTTTCCTTCACTCTTGCAACCAACAAATATACGTTACTAAATTTCTTTCTTTTGAAAGATTGGTACTTTTGCTCTTGAGAGATTGGTATATTAGTAGTCATGACATTATTGAAAGCTTTAGAGCATAACATTATTAAGACTTTAGAGCCATGTCCATATTTATGTAACACCTGAACAACAACGACTAATGAATGAGGACTATGTGACTCTACAATAGATAACAACCTGAAATGAGATACCTTTGGACACTTCGGAATGGAATAGGTACAATGTCAATATGATCAATATGCTGCAGAAGGATACAGAAAGAGTAACCTTACATACCTTGTCTTCCCAATGTGAATACACAGTCCTATATAACAATCCAGATTCTTCCTTACTTTTTACTCTACAACACAAGTACATTACGAAGCTCAAGTCAACCATTAACCATGTTACAAGTGCATAAAACGACAATGGATTACATGACTACCATATAACGTCATTTTGCCCTCTTAAATTACCATTATTGCATCACCAAACCAACAATACCATAACATGTCACCCATTGACCAAGGCATCACAAACCAATAACATTTCACACCAACTTTACCCTTTATACTCCCATATTAACACTACGTCACAATTACTCCTTCAAGTCATCTCAATACCTTCCGTAACAACACATGAACAATAATCCATAATTGCTACCATCCAAAATACCTCCGGGATACTCCTTTAAAGTCATTTAAAAGGTATCACAAGTTGATAATTACATCCATGAAGGGTATAGGGGTTTCGAGGGGCCAAAGGGATGCAAAAACAAGCAATTCGGAGTTCTGGGCCGACCTGCTAAGCCACCTGCGCCTGCAGGTGGCTGAACTGCATCCGAATGTGACCTTTGGCAGTAGCCAGAGGCACCTGTGTTGGCACCTGCGCTCGCAGATGCTTCGTCTGCGAGGGCGGGTGCCCGTTTCGGCCAAAAAGGGTCTCTTTTGGGTCTTTTTATGCAATGAATGGTCCATGATCATAACTAAACTCCTCTTAACATATTTTAGATCATATTAGATGCCAACAATCAGCCATGGTTTTACAACACACATGAACATCACCAAAACCACACTTTTCCTTCAATACACCACTAAATCCATGCACAATTTTGCAATAACAATTCCCAACATCATGCACAAGAATAAAACAAGTTAAGGACATAACCACATGTTACATATTGTTATTTTAATCCATCAAGTTCACTTCCTTCAATATCACAAGTCTCCTTTCAAGTTACAAGACAAAACCCTTTATCGATTTAGCAAAAATAGACTATTTTGCACATAGTGAACTTCTCAATGCTTTATCAACATAACCAACATCATCTACACCATATTCCATGAATATCATATATTAAACCATGAGAATAAATACTTACCAAGATTGCAAGATGATTGTCTTGACCAAGGAGATGAGGGCTTAGGATTTGAGTTGAGAGAAAAATGTTGTAGAAATTTCTAGAATTGGCATGAGTGTTTTTGTTCAATAAAATCTTACTTTTCCCCCTTATATAGTCCCTTAATGGTCCTTGATTTACCAAACACTTGGTCCAATCATGATATAGCAACTTGGTCTTGCAAGAATGGGTCAAATACCCCTTTTGGGCCATGTCGTGCTTGTCTCTTTGGGCCTCCATTGAGCCCAATAGTTCAAGATTAATTTTGGCCCATCAAATTTAATGTATAATTCCTCAAAACTCCCATGTAATTAATTCCATTAATGTTTCGGTAGTCAACTAGGATTCGAAAATGTACGGGGTGTGCTTAAAGGAAATAGTATATTGTTTTATATAGTGTTGAGATTCCATCCTCTACAGAGTGAATGAAACTAGCTATTTATAAGGTACAAGAATGAGGCTGCTAATCAAGAAATTCTATTTATGCCCCAAAAGTACAAAGTCCGATCAAAGCATACCATGTGGCAATCATATAATTGGTGTTAGCCAATATTCCTGCAGTGTGCAGCTTCGTACAAGGCTCGCTCGCGCACCTGAATTTTCTGACACCTTGGTCCCGTCTATCATTTTTTCCACGTCATTGTTGGCACCATGCACTCCTCAAGCCCTCCCAAGCACACCTCTTCATAGAGTCATTCGCCGAAGAATGCCACTAGACCTTTAGCCGACAGGTGTCAGCCGCGTTGCCTAGATTCGTTTTTCCCCCAATACAGTGCTCTTGACCTCAAATAAATTCAATTGTATCGATTTTAGGATAAACAAACACCACAAACTGACTCGAGTTAAAGTCATATGCGTATTTCGCCATTTTATGTATGAATTCTCCAAAATCTTCAGCAGCTTCAGTCATGATTACTATTACCAAAAAGAGGTTATATTCGTCGATCTAAAAGCCTCTTACCACGTAACAAACATATATGCCGTTATTTCTTGTACTATAATATTATAGAAGAGTGTGTAAAGATTTAGGTATCAACATGTGTGCTTAGCGTCATTATCTAATTTTAGATGGTCATTTTATTAGCTGTTGGTTTAGGTTCTTTCATTTTTTACAAACAATTTTTTGTTTCAATACTAGAAAATAATGTCTCGTTCGTTATAATTTTTGTGGCACCTTTTGAATTTTGTGAATTATATTTAAATAAATTTGGACATAAGTCGTTAAACTTTTTTAAATAAAATTTATGTATTTTAAATTTACATAAAAAGTACTATAAGTCGCAATAATTGACAATTCTAAAATATTTAAAAGTCGCTTTAATTAACATTTTAAGATGTACTTTTTTCACTAAAGTAATATGAGAAAAATGACACCTTATAGTACTTTTCGTGTAGTTTTCGAATGTCAAAATTTTAATTTTAAAGTATTAAATTAATCTAATTCAATTTAGTTTTGAATATTAGTTAAATTAACTCTTGAGAACTGAAGCATGACCTGTATTTGGAACGGAAAGCGTAGTGAATTACCACCATATTTAAATTACATGACTATTTTTTGAAAACTGTGCAAATTAATTTTTAAAAATTCTATTGCATTTAACCATATTAATTTATAGTTAACCTGCTTACTTTTAATTTGTGATAAACGAAGTTATTACAAATAGTTCAGGGCATTAAATTATGATAATAAGTTCATAATTTTTTTTTTAAAAATCATTTTATTAAATCTGAAGAAAGGTGGGAATAACAGAAAAATGAATCCTTCATTTCAACTATGAATGATAGATCTCAGTCCATTATTTGTACTTGAAATTTAAAATTATATAGTGCTTGCCTGAATTAATGGAATTTTAGTTATCTTTATTACTACAGACTTATTTTTGTGTTGGACCCATGCTTGCACGGGCTTGCCATTGCCTAGTATTTCAATTCAAGAGACAATACAGATACTTCCACTGCGACATGGTCAAACACTACACACTAATATCCAGCAGTAGGTGACATCCTGGATTCAAGAAAGAAAATTCCAGTTCAAAAGAATAACACACAACTTGCTTGGCTTTGTCATGTAGCTATCAATCAGCTGATTACTGTTGATACACATTAAGCAAAACATTACCAGCAACAAGTTAAAGAAAAGTCTAAACGGATATGAACAACCAAACATTAGTATCACTGAAGCATTGGATTGAAGAATGAACAGCATAACTCATCTCTGTTGCATAAGCCATTACAATACAATGGGAAATATGATATCAAACTTATAAAAGAAAAAAAATGAAGGAAATAATCTGTACTTTAACCACGTAAAAAAATATCACGCCATTTTTCACCTGGTGGAGCATTTATCCTGCTAAAGAAAAGAATCAGCTTGAAGAGATTATCCAGAAATCCACATCTTGCATCAAGAGCTTCCACTAAATCCTTTGCTTCCATTGAAACCTCTACTTTCTTTTTTTGTGTTAGACATTTCCATTTCCCTCGTCTGTCGTCCTTCGCTACTTGATCCAGATGGATACAAACCATACTCACTAGTTGGATTACTGTATTGACCAGTGCTGCCATATTCCTGGCTTGCTAATGCCAGCTTCCTGAACTTTGTCATGTCTTCATTGTACTGAGAAGCATCATAATCTGAACTTCCATATGAACTGTATACTGTGCTCGGTCCAGGTCGAATCCCTTCGATAAGATCGGACAATGAAACATCTCCCTCAAGAGCTCTGACTACCTAATCATTTTCAAAACAATAATTCAAGTATAACAATCTGCATGTGGACCAGGACAGTGGACCAAGTATCCTTCACAGCATAAAGCATAAATTAAGTTAGCCCACATGGCAGTTTTAACCCGTGAAATTTCCTCGTTGCGGATGAGGTTGAAACGTCGTCAAGATTTCCTCAATGAAATGTGTTAAGTGCTACTCGAGATTTACTTGATGCAAAAAGTTCCAATGCATATTAAAGACAGAAAACAACTCTTATGGAAAAGATTGGCACCTGACTCATGTGTGGCCGACGTCTCGCTGAATGACGCACGCAAGCAGCAGCACAAGCAACCATCCGAGCCACCTCATTATGGTTATAATCATTTCCTAAACGTGGATCAATAAGGGAATCAAACTTCTTGTCTTCAAGAGCTCGTGTAAGCTGAGGCCTTGCCTATAACAGACAAAGCAGGTAATAACTAACATCTTCGATCATAAATGCAGAACCAGAGATGGTACGGAAAACGTCGAAAACAAAGATGATCAAAAATAGTTTTCTACTGCATTACTACTCACCCAGTCAACTAAACTATCATCGATGTATGTTTGACAAGAGTCAACAGGCCGACGTCCAGTGATCAACTCTAGAAGCATTACTCCATAGGAGAATACATCAGACTTTTCTGTAAGTTTTCCAGAAGCAGCATATTCTGGAGCCAAATACCTGGAATCAACATCAATGGAAAAAGATACGATTAGAGTCCACTGAAGCAACTGCAATTCTAATGGAAACAAACGCACCAGCATCTTTAACAATCATCATCAATGACATTTTTCTCTAAGGAGCAAATTGACTGCAAACAGGGATCAAGGAGCGGAAGCAACCAAGCAAAACCAGGGATCAATTATCAAGACAGTTTTACCACAGGAAAACAGACAATGACAAACATATTAAATTAAAAATAATTGCAGCATTACCCAAAAAATCACATCACTCTTCAGTTTTACCACAATTACAAAAGAATTGAAGCATTACCCAAAAGTTCCCATCACTCTTGTAGAGACATGAGTATTAACATCAGATGTCAACTTTGCAAGTCCAAAATCAGCAACCTGAGAAAAGAAACAAGATTCATTTGTCACATGGAAATGCAAAGAATATTCTCCATATCATTATCAGTTTCTCTAATAAACAAAAAAAAATTCCACCTGACTACTACTACTTTATTGTTCCTTCATATTTTGTACTTCAAAAGATTGGCAGTTCAGTATGTGTCTTGTAGCTTCAAATCTAATTTTAATTAGAAAAATAAGTTAAGGCCTGAAACTAACCAAATTAATTGACCTTCATAACTCAAATACATCAAACATTTGAGATGGAGGGAGTAAAACAACTAAAACTTGGCAATCTTTCTAGGCTGCACTAACTAGGAAAATCTGCAACTTTACTTGTAATTTGCTAGCAGATTACTTTTGTAAGTTGCATCTTCTTGTTGCCTTTCTTTAATGAAACACATTACTTCATTAAAAAAAAAAAAAAAAAAAAAAAAAACTGGGAAAATCTTATGTATTGTAAGATATGTAAAACAGCCCTTGAAGTAAAAAAAAGGAGGTGAAACTCAATTCTCAATATATTTCCAATTTTTTCTTTTTGGAATAATGAATAAGACTTTACCTTAGCCTCAAAATTAAAGTCAAGAAGTATGTTTGCTGCCTTGATATCACGATGAATGATTTTAGGTTGACCTGTGCAAAAGAAAATAATCCACTTAACACAACGAACTATTCTGAATAACGGACAAAATAATTATCCACATAATTTAACATTTGATCTCCGTAAGAATGAGATAGCTGGGAAAAAAACCATACAGTCTTCATGCAGATATGCCAGTCCTTTAGCAGACCCTAGAGCGATCTTCAGTCGAATGGGCCAATCCAATGGAGGCCTTTCCTTTTCTGGAATATTTTAAGTGTTTGCAAGCAGACGGATCAAGAATGTCAAGGTGAGTGCATTTTAATGGCAGTAAATTCTTTGAGGTGTAAGGTAAAAAGCTGAGTGTACCATGTAAGTGGAATTCCAAGGTGTTATTTGGAACAAACTCATAGACAAGCAGTCTCTGAGACCCAGTTATGCAGTAGCCAACGAGAGAAACAAGATGTTTGTGATGTACTCGGCTAATGATCTCAACCTCCGCTTGGAATTCGCGCTCACCCTGTCCACTTCCAGTCTTTAACTGTTTGACTGCAACCTCTTTGCCATTAGGAAGGACCCCTCTATGCACATACCCAAAACCACCTTGTCCAAGAAGGTTAGCATTTGAGAAGCCATCAGTTGCCCGCACCAATTCCTCATATGCGAATGTGCTCTTTGAGAATCCTAAGACGATTCCAGGAGAAGGTGGTGGAAGTGGATTTTCAAACCCCGAATAATTGGACGAAGCTCCACTGCTGCTCATGTAAGGTGGAGGTGGAGGAGGAGGTTGAGGTGAAGGGGCACGTACTGGAGAGTGTGGAGGCCGTGAAGCCCCTGCTGGAGGCGGAGTTGGTTTTGGTGCAATCGAGACAACATGATCTGAAGGTGGTGGTGCATTATGTTGCCAATGGTGCACAGGGTCAGCTGGCAAATAAAATTAACATAATCATGAGTATGGATATGGAATGATCAGATAAAGAAACTAACAACTGAATAACAAAGAAGTGTGAAAATGCTACTACATTCACCTTTACACAATCAAGTACATAATAGATTAATAAGAAGTTAATTTTTAACGAAAAATTAGCTTAAGCTTTTTAAGAAACATGATTCACTAAATAACAATGACAAGTTATCTGAGGCTTCTCAACGAACTCATCATTCAAAGGCTTTTGTTGCTTACACATCAAAATTGTTATATTGTCCACAAAATTAATGTGTAACTAGTACACAAAGGCAAGGTCAGCTTCTTTCAATGCAACAAATTTCAAGACCCCCAAAGGAACAAAAAGTTCGGAAGGAGAGGGTGCGAGACATTGTATTTTCACTAGACATTCACTATACTTGAAAATTGCTCCTCATTGATTATTGTGGGAAAAAGAAAAACAAAAACAAATCAAAGAGAGAGATTATTGGTGAAAAGTCAACAAGCTCTTTAAATTACTCCCCCATATTTGGTCGCCATGGATCTACCAGCTGGTGAGCTGGGGTCAATTTTTCTGTAGAAGCAGAAAAGGTTAGTGGAATTTTGATGAAATAAATGTAATATAACCTCCCCCACCCGCCATTATTTGTTGCGTTAGCTTTGCAAATTTAAAGAGCTTTGAATACATTATTAAAAATAATTATAATGATGCTGATGCTGATAATGATAATCCAAACCGCCACAGATTACCTTTATACCTCATTGGTGGTGGTGGAGGAGGATAGTAATCAACTGGTCCATGATTTCTCCTCTTCTTCCTCCTGCAACATATGAACAACAAACTAAGCACTGCCAGAATCACAACACCTCCAATTGCTATTACCACCACTAGTCCAGTTGATAATCCCGAGGACCCTTCATCTAACGAGGAATCTCCTCCTCTTGGAGCCGCCGGAGACCTCCCTGATCCAGAAGGCGTCGGCGGAGAGTTCCCTCTCGCTGGAGGTGAAGGAGAAGAACCAGACGGAGGAGAAGGTGGAGACCCAGATGGAGCAGGGGTTGATGGTGGAGTTAGAGTGGAGGAAGGAGCAGGGGTGGAAGGTGGTGGAGGAGAAGCGGAGGCAGTGGGCGGCAGAGTGGTGGCTGGTGGCGTAGGACTTGCAGGAGGAGAAGCCTGTGCAGGAAGAGCCGGTGGTGGGGATGCCGCAGTTGGCGGCGGTGAAGTAGAGTTAGTAGGTGGCGCCGGAGGAGATGTAGGAGAGGGGGCACTTCCCGGCGTCGGATTGGACATTTCCGACGACTACTTTATATATTTTTAAAAAAAAAAAAAAAACAAGAAAACAATCAATGCAATTACACGAAAAATTATATATTTTCTCTCTCAAGGATTTTACTTTACTCCTTAAAGAGAGAACAGAGTATAGTAGTCGTTAGGAACAGAAGGAGAATAGTTTTAACTATTCACCCCAACAGCAATGCTCTACTCGAAATTGATTCGTTAATCTTATTTTTTAATTGTTTATTTTAGTTGGACGTACACTAAATTTAAAAAAGTTAAAAAAAAATAATTTTATCATACTAGACTAAAAATATTTAAAATATATCAAAATACTTTTAATCTTATAATCTTAAATAGATCACATTGAAAAGTTAAATTAGTGAATTGTAACAAAAGATAAAAGACATTTTAATAAAAAATTGAACTAAAATGCTTAGTAAAATATACTCTCTCCATCTTATATTATTTGACCCCTCTTCATCTCATAAACATTTATTAAAAAATATATTTTATTAAATTAATCTTATTAATGATGTTTTAGAATTTTAAGTTTGATGATTACAAGTTACTATAGTTAATTTTTATACAAAGAGTAAAAAATATACAGTAATTAAATGTTCTTATAAATTAAAACAAGTAAAATAAAATATGAGTCCAAAAAATATAAAAGTATTTCGCTTAGGAGAAATCTTAAAGAAGAAAAGAAAACAGAAAGGTTGAGATGGTGAATCGCTTTTTCTGGTCTTGAAAGCTACTGTTGTATTTGTATGTTTGTGCGCTTCACATGGAAGGTGGGACCCTGTTGAGATGGGGGAGAATAATCGGAGCGAAACCCTGCGCCAGACGCGTCTGGGCCCTTTCAATCCCTTGGGATAATTGTCTCTTGGTAGCATGTTCCTTCTTCTTTCTCCTTCAATTTTAATTTTTTTTTATTTTCGTGCGGGTGGCGGTCCCCGTTGCTACTGCTCTCTAAAAGACATTCATTACATTACACCTTTTTGAGTTTTATTTTCATCGGAAGTGCTTGCACATTCAATTTGAAGCTTTCTAGTTAAGAAAATAGATGTGTTTATCTATGATTTTTTTTTATATAAAATTATAATTTTAACTGTAATGGTAGAATTTTAATTCTAAATTTGTGATTTTAACATGTGAAATTTAAAATAATGAATTTTACAAAATAAAAGACTTACTCTCAATTTATATGATTTTTTTTTGTTTTAGTCGGTCTCAAAAAAAAATATTTATATATTCAGTAAAAATTTAATGATTAAATGCTCATTTTGGGTGTGTTCAGTATAAGGAAAATGTCTTCCTATTTTCTCATATTAGTTTGACTAAAAATTTTGAAAAATACTTTACCTGAAAAACAAATTCTTTCAAAATGACTTGCTTAATCAAAGTAAAAAAAACAAGTTATAATGTTCATAGTACTTTTAAAATAACCACTCTCATCCCAAAATAAAACAAATTTACCCAACCCCAACCCCGACCCACACCTCTACCACCCCCCTCCAAATATTTTTTAATTTGTTTCTTTTTAAAAAATTTAAAAAAAAATTTACCCAACCCCCTACACCCCTCCCCTCCCCCTTCCCCCAAAAAAAAAAAAAATTTAAAACATTTTTCTTTTTAGTCAGTCCAAAAAAAAAAAAAAAAAAAAAAAAATTTTTTAAATTTGTTTGTTGAAAAATTTCTAAATTTTTTTCATACCCTGACCCCCCCTCCACCCCCGCCCCCACCCCAAAAAAAAAATTAATTTATTTTTTAAAAAATTTCCTACTAGCACCCCTCCTCCCCTCCCCCTTCCCTCAAAAAAAAAATTTTAATTTGTTTTTTAAAAAGTTTTCCAAATTTTACTTACCCTACCTCTTACTCTATTCATTCTCATTATTTTGTGTTAAATATATACAAATACTTTTAGAAAATATTTTTCTATTTGCGTAATGAACACAAAAAACAAAAGTAAGAAACAACTTGTTTTCCTAGAAAATGTTTTTCATGGAAAACACTTTCCTTCATACCGAACACACCCTTTATCCTTAATGAAATAAGTTATAGACACACAAACATTATGACTTATTTTAGACCGCAAATTTCAAAAGTCTTTATTTTTTTCTTAAACACCGTGTCAAGTCAAACTACCTCATATAAATTGAGACGGAGAGAGTATATATATTTCATATTAGGGGAGTATGGCCTTGTCAGCACTGACCCAACATGATGCACGTTTTGAGTATAAAATTTGATACTGATTAGAGACTGGATAGCGAGTGTGTATTAGAAGTATCAAATGTAAATATAGTAAATGTACATATTAAAATTGACCAGAAGATAACTTTTTACATACCAACTGCTTCATGGTATATTTGCTAAGGAGCCAAGTTTCACAAGATACTTATGTACATTTTTTCACATGATAGAAAGTGTGATGCATCGCGTTGAAGGTTAGCGAATGTGGTCACGATTGTTGGATTGAAACCTGTTACATAGGGCAAGGAAGTGATGGATTAATATTCATAAAAATATGTGATTGAAAAAAAGAATCAAATTGTAATTAGTTGAAATATATGAAAGAAGGTGTGCAATTACTTAAATGTAAAAAGCTTAACAGAGGCAAAGTAAGTTCACCTATCTTGATTAGTCGAGTATAAAAAACAAATAACATAAATTGTTAAAAGATATATTCTAGTAAACTTAAGCTTCTAATTTTGGACAAGGAAGTAACCTAACTTCAAGATATACCATCATTGTTCATGTGTGCAGAAAAGAAATTGGACAAGGAATGATGTAGAATGTAATTACTTACTCAGTGAAGCCTTCATACACTGTTTCAGATGACCCACTCCCAAAAAAGTCTCCCTTTTGTCAAGATTTTATACTGGGAGAACCATTCGCAGAAACAGAACGTACATGCTTCAAACTCAATGCATAGAATTCATCAGATAACATTATAGGATTTATCAAGAGAGTTATTTGTTTCAATCATCTTAGTTCCTAAAAAGATTGGGAATACTACTTTATTTCTGAGCACTAATATCATCCTGTAAACAACATTTTACCAAATCAAAATTGGAGGGTGAACTGCAACATGGATATGAATCATTGAAAGCAAAGAAATAAAAGCTTGTGAATAAGACGATTAGGATCTTTCATGTTATAAACGAAATTAGTTATCAAATTTTGGTGAACACGTGTAATCTGTTTAAGACTGCGTAATATGGATGATGCAATTTATGATTTTCGAGAGCGAGCAACAAAAGCAGTTCCTCTCTTTTTTCGAAAGATCAAAATTGCATGAAAGTCAACAACGAAAGTAATCCCGATCATATCCCAGAGGAGGTAGCAAAAGATGGCTACAACCAGTGGTGAATGGGTCACGTGAACCATGAATACCTGACTAAACTCGATATACTATTTGTGTGATTCTTAAAATATATCTATTATTATCTGAAGGCACTCATTTTCAAAAGAGATTGAATGATGCACTTTAAGTTTCTTGTTCTAAAGCAGGCCCTTCGTTTCTTTATTTTTAAGATTTTATTTTCTAAAGCAGAGCTCCTAATAAAGATGCACCCTTCGTTTATTTTAATTTCTAAAGCAAACCTTTCAATTTTTTTAAAAACTTCTAAAGCAAACTCTTTGTTTTTGTTTTTTTTGTAATTTCTAAAGCAAGCATATCAGCAGCCAAAACACAAACAGACACCATTCTTCTTTTTCTTTCTTTATTCTAAAGCAAAAAACTCTTGTTCTTAAAGCTAATAGCTTAGAAGTTGGAACATTATAAATTTTCTACATCCCCATATCTACTCTTTAATCTCAATTTATTCCAAAACAGAAAATTTCAAGCTAATTCGTGTTGCTTTGTGTTGCTTTAAAACTTAAATTGCTAAATCACCATCAGAAAAACCAAATAGACATCTCATACAAACCTTGAAAAAGCAATGGAGCGCCTATCATCTTGAAATCCTGGATTCCTGAATTCGCCTATGGATCCAACGGTATTCCAAAAGTAAAAAACAAAAATGTGTTACTGGTAATAAGATTACATTATAACGATCAGTAGAAGTTAAGCAAAAAAAAGGACTATAATGAATTCAATTTAAGAAGTGAATATGATCCGTCAACTAGAACACATCTTTATCCACAGAGGGAACTCAATAAACCAAAATGGTAAATTTCATGCCAAAAACAAAGCAAATAAATATAACAGTTAGATAAATCATAAGCATCAAAAGTAAAATTTAAAAAATCAGAACATTATAAACAAAAAAAAAATAGCTCACACACCAGCACCCAGATGATCAAATCAAGTCAACGACTAAAAAATCACATCAAAATCTCATTTTTCAAAAATTCCTAGAAAAATGTAAGAATTCATACCAGGCAAATCCTTTGGCTCCCATTTGTATACATCGATTTCAACGATTGCATATAGATCTCCTCTTCAAGTAGTAAAGAACAAGCTCATTGTCTATCAGATAGAATCTAAATCCAAATGGGAAAGTAAAATTTTCTTCAAAACACTCAAAATCTATAATCTCTTACAAGCCGATGATGATGGTGGTGGTGCTGATAAATCTCTCAAAAGCTTTATCTTTTTGAATCCCAAAAAATAATCTGAACACCCACTTCAAAAATTAAAAAATTAATACAAATTTTCCTTAACCTATGAATTTGAGGCTGTAATTAAAGAGAAAAAAGTGTCAAATTCGAACACAATCCAAAAAATAACACCACCACCACCCCCAAAAAAAAAAAGGGATAATATAAATTGAAAACAAAGAGACATACTTTGTAGACACACAGAGAAGAGGCAGAGGAGTTCTATGTATGCTTTCTCTTGCTTTTGATATATACACATATATTATACTCCCTCCGTCTCATTTTATGTGTCGTCTTTTGATCAGGCACGGAGTTTAAGAAATAAATGATGACTTTGTAAAGTTTACAAAATTGCCCCTATTAAAGTCATTTTAATATTTTTTTTTTAGTTGTCTTTTATTATTAAGTGGGACCCAGTAAGAATAAAATGGGGATGATGTCATTAAATTATTGCCAAATAAGAAAAGATGACATTCTTTTTGAGATGGACCAAAAAAAAAATAGCGACACATAAAATGAAACGAAGGGAGTATTACTTACACATACACAGAAGAACACATATACACAAGAATACATATACACAAAAATACGGAAGAAAAAGATGAAATCAAAGGAAAGAGAAGAGACCACAACCTAGATAGAAGATATTCAATTTGAAAAAATTGATACGTGTCTACTCAACAGCAATATGCAAGACACGTGGAGTAAAACAATAGTAAAGCAATAAATGTTAAATGACTTAAACACCCTTATTTTAAAATCTATTGACACATAGCACACATGTCGAAATCAATCTTTCTATAATATAGAAAAGATAAGTAATTATCCAAGCCTACTCTGTCAAAATGTATTTATTAACAATGTAATTCTTTCTCCAAACTCAAAAATCAGTTCCTTTCCTATATTTATGTGTATATAAATATTTGTAATAGCATATAATCACAATCATTTATTTATAAAATGAATATGAAAAGATATAATTTAATAATGCATCGGCTTAAGATATTTTCATACCTTCTTTGTGAAGTATGGTTTGCTCATTTGACAACATTGTATGAAAACTATGAATTTTTTTTTATAGTTTTTGCAATTTGTGAAATTTCATGTTCATGAAAAAAGTACAATTTTGAAATCTAAATTGCATTTCAAACACAATTTTAACTTCAAACAATATATATAAAAAATAATAATTACAAATCATGATTGTAAGTTCATGTGCAAACCCTACTTAGTTTCAGTAAATATGAAATTTTAGAATATAAAGAAATCTTTTGAATTTTGTGACTTTAAATTAAATAAGTAAATGATATATCAAAAATACATCTTGAATAATATGTCCGTAAATAATTTTTAAATAATCTTTGAATTTCAAGAAAAGGCATTGATATGACCAAATTACACCTTGAATTAGAAGTATAAAGCGGTCGTTGTCAAATATACTAGATTGGGATCGAGTCCCATGAGGAATAAAGTGAAAACTGAGTTTTATGCGGTTACGTTGACTACTAGTCGATTATTTTCATAAGAATGGGGGTTTGTAAAAAGTGTTTGTTATTCAATTATGATCAAGTAACAATAGTGAAATTTTAGTAAATGTAATTAGTTAATAGAGAGAACTAGGTCTGTGTTCACCATGGTTTCATAACACAATCGGGTTCGGGTTGCTAACGATAGTAGACTCTTCTAGTGCAAAACATGCAAGGTTATCAATTACTTCAATACATCTAAATGTTTATCAACCTACTTAGATGATTTTTACTCCATGTAGACACGTGATTTTTGACCATCCCCGAGTTTTAATCCATTTTTAACTTTAAATATTTATTTTTAGTTTAATCTTGTTTTAAGTTTTATTTTATTTGTTTTTAGTAGGTTTCTTTGAAATTGTGAAAAATGATTCAAAAACATAGAGTTATGTTTTGGGATATGTTTTTACTTTTCAAAAACAAAATCATTAAAAAATTGTTATTTTCTTTTAATTTAGATTTTAATAAATAATCTAGTGATATTAATATTTTCTTAATCATATTTTAGGACTAGCTATTTAACTTCTTCTATATTTTTATTAATTTTAAAAAGTTAGCTAATACTATTTTTTATTCATTTATTTCTTTAATAATTAAAAAAAAAAAAGAGTCAACCCCCCCCCACAACCAACCCCAATTATCCCCTCACCCTTAAAACAATCAACCAAAACAATTCCCATACTCTCTTACGTCACTTTTTCCCCACACTCACAAACACCACAACACACTTTCTCCATGAATACATATAGCACAAAATACTCAAAAAATGATAACTTCCTCAACCCACTCCCATATGCACGGCATACACACAACACTGTATATATACATACACATACACACAACACTCGGGGAGAGGACTTAGAAAAAAAAAAAAAGAGGACACGGACAAAACACACACACACACACAGCAACAACAAAAACAAAACAAAAAAAGGGGGAGAGCAACAAGAGACAACAAAAGAAAACAGAGAGTAGAAAGAAAAAAAAATGAATGGAGAGTTCTTTGAAAAATTGGTGAGTCGAGTTTTGGTCCTAGTTTGAGTTTTCGGTGAAGGCGTCTTTGCTTCTATTTTAGCTATTTTATCACACAAATTCATGTTCTGCTCTTATTTTTTTTTACGTTTATGTTTCGTATAAGTTTGAAAATGTAAATGTCAGTTCTTACTTTAGTTTTGATGAAATCTAAAAAAACTTTATATATGCTATCATCATATCCAAAGAATATTTCTTTTGTTGTATTTAGACATGTTCTGATTATTTGTTACTGTCTAATGTGTAAAGATTTGTTCCTATTTAAGTTTAATATCATGATTTGTTAGGTCAAAAAATACTGCTAAAGTGTTCATATGTCATCTGAATATTTTTTTTTAATGATAAGTTTAACTTTTTGTGTGCTTGGATTGAAGTTAAAAAGATTTATTAATGAGGTTTATTGTTATGTTTAATTGTCTTCTCTTATGCTATTGCTATCATAATTTTTGAATGACAAAAACTGGAACATAGGCATGTTACAATTGAAGGATAACAATGACACAATGGAAATTATATTGTGGAATTAAATAAGTTTAGTTGGTCTTTATTGATTTATTAAATGCCCTTTCACGTTAATAATAAGGAAGATGAATAGATGATGTATAGGTTTCTGTACATTTTTTTGAAATTTTATGCGCAATTTATGATGTTGGTGTGTTACTTTGAGGTACTTTTATAATTGCCGGATTAATCCGTTCGTTCTTAAAATATTTTTATAGGCCAAAATGGCTAATTTAAGGCCTAATCAATTAATTAATGTGAGCTTGGATGAGATGAGTTGCGGATTTGTCCAAGGCTCGTTGCATAATTGAAAAAGAAAAGAGTGAAAAGAGAGTAAGCTGAATAATGAATTGTCTCGAGTTTACAAGAGACAAACAAATGCCTTTAACGCTAGATAAACTTTAGGCACGATAAAAATCTTGTTTTGATTAAGAATGCAATTAAGCATCTTTCTCGATATGCTTAATTACAAATATGAAACTCGAGGATGCAGTTATGCACCTTGGCAAAGATCGTCCTAAAATTAACTTTTACTAGCTTAATCCGAGAGGTATAGACAGATATTAATGGTGCGATATATGAGAGAATCAAGGCCTACGAACATAATTTATCCAAAATAGTTTAAGTTAAGTATAAGTTGATAAAAACGACCATGCTAGAATCATGGGACTCTAGGGGTGCCTTATACCTTCCCTCCGGTCAATAAAAATTTTTACCCGGTCTTCTGTTTTCGCAAACCAATAAAGAGTCATTTCCTTTTGATTAGAGATTTAAAAAAGGTGACTTGGAACACCATAACTCAATTCCAAGTGGCGACTCTGTAAATAAAAAATAATCCCTATTCAATACCGTTACTTTAATTGGAAAAACCCTTCGACTCGAAAGAAAAGGGGTGTGACATCTCTGGGGACTCTGCTGGGGAATAACCAAAATTCGAGCTTTTAATATTGACTTGTACTTGCTTTAATTATTTAGATATTGTGTTTGTTGGCCTAATGTGCTACTTGCTGCTCATTTATCGCTTTGATATTGTTGAATTGTACTATAAATTATCTTCTCTCGCGCACCCCTTTCGAGTCTCTAAAATATAGGGTAGAAGGAATGCAAAGTATGCATCCTACTTTCTTTTTTGAGATAAAGCCAGAGTGTCCAGGCACCTGGTGAAGGATTATTAGTCACACATGTTAGGCGGGGTTTGGATCAACAACGAAGGCAGAATAGCTCTGCTACCGAACAAGTTGCCCCTCCCTAGCTTGAGTGTCCGCTCGAATAAGCCATTCTAGACACCTATCTCCATCAAGTTAAATCTAGTAGGACTGAAACTCAGACGTGGCTATCCCTATTAGGCTCCGCTTTATATGCATCACGTGCATTTGACTTAGCGGGACTCTGCACAGGGGTCGGGTGCGTCTAGGCTAGGTGTCCCTCTTTAATTGACCAACATGTACATCCTATGTGCTCTTTGACATTTATTTGGAAGGCCTATTTGATTGTTGACTGGCTTTAGGCAGCTTCTATTTCTGAGATATTTTTTTGAGAATTTTTTTTAAAAAAATAAAAATAAAAATTTATGGTCTACTCGAACTACGCTCACCTGATTCTCACCACGATGAGATCCGTAGGCAGCCCTTCTCGGGTTCGGTGATCCTAAAAAAAAATCAAGCAAAAAGTTTTTATCTTTAATTAAAAAATCAAAAAAAATTCCTTATTCAAAAAAAAAAGAAGCAAAGTTTGTTGCCTTTTATTTGAAACTTCATGAACTATGTCGGACCCGATTTTTGTTTCAACAAGATACGTAGGCAATTCTTCTTTTGAGTTCGATCCCACTTAAAATATATATATATAATAATAATCTCTTGATTTGATTGGTACCAACATACTTATAAATGTGATGAGAAAAGAATAAGTGTTAAATTACTCGGTATGATGGGTGGGCCAACTGTATTCTGAACTATAATTTCTTTTGGTACCTCTTGATTGTACCTAAGTGACACTTGAGAAATTCTCGCATAAAGTCAGGGTTAAAATAAATCTACCTCATTATTTTATGTGTATTGTGTGGTGAGCTTTAGGTCAAAAATTCAATGACATTAGCTTTGTTGCCCGAATGTTTGTTGAGGCAAAATTTTGAGATCACTTGACTTGAGAAAGGATTCTAGGCCTTCTTTGATCCGATTGTGCCTTTGAAGCCTACCAAATGAAATTTAATCCATAGACTTTCCCTTTTGAGCCTAAAACCTTTTTATTGGACAACCAAATCTTAGCTTATGTCTTTTTCAACAGAAAAATGCACTACCCCTTCTTTTAGCCCTATCTTCTTGAGCGCACTAATAAAGATCTTAGTTGGATGACAAAATAAAAAGGGATAAATGTGAAGGTTCAAGAAAATGCAAGACCAGAGAAAAAATAAAGAAAAAAAAAAGACTCAACAAAAAGTAAGGTGAAAATTCAAAAAAAAAGAAAGAAGGAAAGAAGCATCAAAGTAAATCAAGAACAAATGCAAAAATTCGAGCGCATAGTGCAATGATTAAGGAGGGAATAGCCATTCTATCCCAAATGAATATCCCACCCAACCCTAAGCCTTTGTTACAAGCCAACGATAAGCCCTACTTGATCTCATTTTTAGTGTTCTCATATTAGTGGATACTTACATGATGGCCAAGCATATGGTATCTCTGTTGCATGCATTGAATATCTTTCTGAGTGTGAGTGGCTTCACAATGTCCTAAGATTTTAATAGATTCTTTTGTGAGTAAATTAGGACTCTATTTTTGGTAAGTTCATTTGAAACATGAGGATAGAAATAATTCTAAACCCTTGATTAAGGTAAGGTGAACATATCTTGTCAATACTTAAGTATGTTTGAGGTACCATTTGAAATTATAGGAGTTACTTCTAAGTTGATCCCAAGTTTATCCGAAAGTAACTGGTGGCGATTCCTATGTATAATACTGATTGTTGGTACCAACTGAAGTCAAAATATGTTTTGTGTGAACTACATTTGACATGATTCTTGCTATGAAATGATACATAGGCAGTCCTATAATAGGGTTCGGTCTCATCAAATAAAAACTGTGTCAGAAAAAAAAAAAGTCTAGAACATTTTATTTTATTTTATGAAAAAGAAAATCAAAATTCCCTGATATCAAAACAGGGGCAAAAAAATAAAAAATTTAATTAATTCTTTCTTCACTCTTCTCTAAAAAAAAAGAAATTTCTTTTTTCTTCATACTTTCTCAGGGAATAAACACCCTAATAACGTTTTTAGGGGACAAGCACCCTAGTTGCATTTCTGACCTTAGGGAACAAACACCCTATTAGTCTTGTAGGGAGCAAACACCCTCTCATTTTTCATTTCTAGGGAACTAACACCCTAGTTGAATTTTGATCTTAAGAAACAAACACCCTATGATCATTCATTTCTAGGGAACCACACATCCTATATGCATATCTCTCTTGCATTTTGTTTTCTTTGGCATAAGTATTTTACATCGTACAAGTTATTCACAAAAATTAATTTCTGGTGCAAACCGAAAAAAAAATATTCGTGTTGTTTGTCTTTAAGAACTTAATTGTAGCAGAACCCTCCTGAAAAATGGGATTTGAATTTTTAGCTCAGGACCCTCCTGAAAAAATGGGATTAGCAGGACCCTCCTAGATAATGGGACTTTACTTTTCAGCTCAGGACCCTCCTGAAAAAATGGGATTAGCAGGGACCCTCTTGGAAAATGGGAGTTTACTTTTCAGCTCAGGACCCTCCTGAAAAATGGGACTTTAATTTTTTGTTCAGGACCCTCCAGAAAAATGAGAATTTGCATTTCAACTCAGGACCCTCCTGAAAATATGGGATTAGTAGGACCCTCCTGAAAAATGGGACTTTAATTTTCTGTTCAGGACCCTCCTGAAAAATAGGACTTTACATTTCAGCTCAGGACCCTCCTGAAAAATGGGATTTAGTTTTTTTTTTTTCATTCGTCTCCCAGGACAAATATTTTTTTGTAGTAGACAGTTACTTTTTCATTTGTCTCCTAGGATAAACATTTTCTAGTAGTAGACAATCATTTTGCATTCGTCTCCTAGGATAGATATTTTCTAGTAGTAGACAGCTAGTTTGCATTCGTCTCCTAGGATAAACATTTCCTAGTAGTAGAAAGTCATTTTTTCATTCGTCTCCTAGGATAAACATTTCCTAGTAGTAGACAACTATTTTTTCATTCATCTCCTAGGATAAACATTTTCTACTAGTAGACAGTTATTTTTCATTTGTCTCCTCGGATTAACATTTTCTAGTAGTAGACAGTTATTTTTTCATTCGTCTCCTAGGATAAACATTTCCTAGTAGTAGACTATTCACATTCATTTCGTAGGACAAACATTTCATAGTAGTAGACAATTATTTTTTCATTTGTCTCCTAGGATAAACATTTCCTAGTAGTAGACAACTATTTTTTCATTCATCTCCTAGGATAAACATTTTCTAGTAGTAGACAGTTATTCACATTTGTTTCCTAGGATAAACATTTTCTAGTAGTAGACAGTTATTTTTGTATTCATCTCCTAGGATAAACATTTCCTAGTAGTAGACAATTATTTTTTCATTCGTCTCCTAGGATAAACATCTCCTAGTAGTAGACAGTTATTTTTTATTCGTCTTCTAGGATAAACATCTCCTAGTAGTAGACAGTTATCTTTACATTCGTCTCCTAGGATAAACATTTCCTAGTAGTAGATAGTTATTTTTCATTCGTCTCCTAGGACAAATATTTTAGTAGTAAACAATTATTTTTCATTCATCTCCTAGGATAAACATTTCCTAGTAACAGACAATTATTTTGCATTCGTCTCTTAGGATAAATATTTCCTAGTAGTAAACAGTTATTTTTTAATTTGTCTTCTAGGATAAACATTACCTAGTCGAAGACATTTATTTCTCATTCACCACCTAGGATAAATATTTCCTAGTCGAAGACATTTATTTTCATTTTTCTTCTAGGATATATACTTCCTAGTCTGAGACCCTTTTCAAAGTTATAATAGTTGCTAATAACTCACAAAATTTGTTTAGTGAAAACTCGGGCAAAAAATTTTGTTTGTTACTTTTATTTATGATGTCTTGCAGGTTTTTTCTAGTAGAGCATGATCTTGATGTCCAAAGACACAGTCCCAACTCTTACCAGTCATTCAATCTCAATGAAAATTAGAATTAGTTTTCAAATGCAAGTAGCTGCCCAACATCCTGTCGTCGGTTTATATTCAACTATTGGTCAACGAAACAAGCATTCAACAAATATCTATGACTATCATTTGAAAGAGCGTCAAAGACTCAATCTAACTTTCAAGTTCAAGTCTTAAACCTCAGTTTCAAGATCAAGGTACCCACCAAAAGAGGGTAAGATGGTAACTAAAGATCCAAATGGGAGAACTACAGAAAGACTCAAGACAAGTAGAGTAGATAAGATATTATATTTTTTATTTATTTTATTTTGTTTATGTAATGACAGGAGCCACGAATCGGAACCTCGATAGGACCTTACTCGACTCTCCATCTCAGTATGTTCCATCTCCCTTCATAGCCTTGAACTATACGTGACCTGATTCCCTTATAATCTGGGATATGTAGGCTGTCCCAAACGGACTCGGTCGCATCTTTTCCTTCTTTTCTTTTCCATTTCAAATAACAGTCGGGTCAAAACTTATCTTGTTGTCTACTTCTTTGTCTGAAAACTCTTCGTATTCTCATACAAAGAAGAACAAATGTAGACAAGTGATTTTTGACCTTCCCCGAGTTTTAACCCATTTTTAGCTTTAAATAGTTATTTTTAGTTTAATCTTTGTTTTAATTTTCATTTTATTTATTTTTAGTATGTTTCTTTGAAATTGTGAAAAGTGATTCAAAAAAATAGAGTTATGTTTTGGGATAAGTTTTACATTTCAAAAAAAAAAACATTAAAAAATTATTGTTTTCTTTTAATTTAGATTTTAATAAATAATTTAGTGATATTAATATTTTCTTAATCATATTTTAGGACTAGCTATTTAACTTCTTCTATATTTTTATTAATTTTAAATAGTTAGCTAATACTACTTTTTACTACTATATTTTTTATTCATTTATTTCTTTAATAATTAAAAAAAAAAAAAGAGTCAAACCCCCCACAACCAACCCCAATTATCCCCTCACCCTTAAAACACTCAACCAAAACAATTCCCATACTCTCTCACGTCAGTTTTTCCCCACACTCACAATCACCACAACACACTTTCTCCATAAATACATACAACACAAAATACTCAAAAAAGGATAACTTCCTCAACCCACTCCGATATGCATGACATACACAATACTATATATATACATACACCTACACACAACACTCGGGGAGAGGGCTCAGAAAAAAAAAGAGATGACACGGACAAATAAAACACACACACACAACAACAACAAAAACGAGAAAAAGGGAGAGCAACAAGAGACAACAAAAGAAAACAGAGAGTAGAAAAGAAAAGAAAAAACGAACGGAGAGTTCTTTGTGAAATTGGTGAGTCGAGTTTTGGTCCTAGTTTGAGTTTTTGGTGAAGGCGTACTTGCTTCTATTTTAGCTATTTTATCACACAGGTTCATGTTCTGCGCTTGTTTTTTTTTTTTACGTTTATGTTTCGTATAAGTTTGGAAATGTAAATGTCAGTTCTTACTTTAGTTTTGATGGAATCTAAAAAAACTTTACATATGCTATCATCATGTCCAAAGTATATTTCTTTTGCTGTATTTAGACGTGTTTCGATTATTTGTTACTGTCTAAAGTGTAAAGATTAGTTCCTATTTAAGTTTAATACCATGATTTTTTAGGCCAAAGAATAATGCTAGAGTGTTCATATGTCATCTGAATTCTTTTTTTTTTAATGATAAGCTTAACTTTTTGTATGCTTGGATTGAAGTTAAAAAGATTTATTAATGTGGTTTATTGTTATGTTTAATTGTCTTCTCTTGTTCTATTGCTATCATAATTTTTGAGTAACAAAAACTGGAACGTAGGCATGTTAAAATTGAAGGATAACAATGACACAATGGAAATTATATTGTGGAATTAAATAAGTTTAGTTGGTCTTTATTGATTTATCAAATGCCCTTTCACGTTAATAACAAGGAAGAGGAATAGATGATGTATAGGTTTCTGTACATTTTTTTGAAATTTTATGCGCAATTTATGATGTTGGTGTGTTACTTTGAGGTACTTTTATAATTGCTGGATTAATCCGTTCGTTCTAAAAAATATTTTTATAGGCCACAATCGCTAATTTAAGGCCTAATCAATTAATTAATGTGAGCTTGGGTGAGATGAGTTGCGGATTGTCCAAGACTCATTGCATAATTGAAAAAAAAAGAGTGAAAAGAGAGTAAGGTGAATAATGAATTGTCTTGAGTTTACAAGAGACAAACAAATGCCTTTAACGCTAAATAAGCTTTAGGAATGATAAAAACCTTGTTTTGATTAAGAATGCAATTACGCATCTTTCTCGATACGCTTAATTACAAATATGAAACTCGAGGATGCAGTTATGCACCTTGGCAAAGATCGTCCTAAAATTAACTTTCACTAGCTTAATCCGAAAGGTATAGACAGATATTATTGGTGCGATATATATGAGAAAATCAAGGCCTGCGAACACAATTTATCCAAAATAGTTTAAGTATAAGTTGATAAAAGAGACTGTGCTAGAATCATGGGATTCAAGGGGTGCCTTATACCTTCCCCCCGGTCAACAGAATTCCTTACCCGATCTTCTATTCTCGCAGACCAATAAAGAGTCATTTCTTTTTGATTAGGGATTTAAAAAGGTGACTTGGAACACCATTACTCAATTCCAAGTGGTGACTCTGTAAATAAAAAATAATCTCTATTCAATACCGTCACTTTAATTGGAAAAACCCTTCGACCCGAAAGAAAAGGGGTTTGACACTCCCATTCTCTCGAACTAAGAGTGATGAAAATACAAAACTCAATAATATCCCCAAGTTGGTCAATCTTATTACAATTTTAATCATTATATGGGGGTCGGAAACCCCAAATCCTTGTTATTAACTCTTTTTCCTAGAATCACTAGTTTTTTGGTTTTGGAAAGGATTTAACTTAACCTAAGTGAATTTTTTGGTGTAATTAGGTGAATTGGGTAGAAAACCCTTGGTGTTTTGATTAAAGGTTGTTAATTTTTAGTTACATGTTTAAAATTAACTATTATATATATAAAATTGGTAGAATTAAGGTTGAATGATGGTAGAAAACCCTAGAATGGGAGGAATGATCATGAATTTGACCTTGAGTTTATGGGATTATGTTGTAATCCTTGAATGTGTTAGGTCATTAGCTGAATTGTGATTATATTATTATTTTTAGACCACAACCAAGTCAAAATTGCACGAAAAGTCAAGGCTCAAGCTCGTTAGAGTGGTGCAAGCTTGGATTGAGGTAGATTATGGTTACATGTAGTTGAAAACCTAACTTGATTTATGTGTGCATGTTAACTATTTCTTCGTATACTTGTTACAATGCATGTTCAAGGAAAGTAAATCGTCGAATGATATCTTAAGTGCTAATCACATGTGATAAGGCGATAATAAGGGCTTGTTGATTGTACAAGTATGGTTGATTATTCTCATATATTGTGATTATTGTGCTATTTGCTATTATTGTGAGATGAGACGGTAATGGGCATCTTCATGGGATTTATTCTTCTTATTGTGGGATGTACCAGTAGTTGGACATCTTCACGGGATTGGTTGATATAAAGTTGGCAGACACTAGATGTATGGGATTTTTTGTTCATGGACAAGAGCTCGTCCCCTGCAGGTCATGGCTAGTGGGCGACCATAAGACCCTTAGTATGTGTGTACAAGGTTTTGGTGAGTGTGACGGTTCCTTGAGTGGACCGAGTTTCATGATTATTGTTATTCTAATGTTATTTTTGTTGATTATATTGGATCCTTGAGTGGTCCGAGCTAAGGATACAAAAGAATGGCATATATGTTGTTGTTGTCTACTTACTTGTGTATATAAGACAAGGTGTAAGTTATTGTTGTTGAGTCATGGTTGTTGACTTGGTTAATGATTGGTAGTCATGGTCTTGACTTGGTTTATTGTCTATATTGATTCACCACTTGACTGAATTATTTTGTTTTGGTTGAAAGAGGCTAAACGGTTTATTATTTAGGTAAAGGTAATTGTTAGGTGTTCTTGGGTGTACTTGTTTTCCTAAGTTATGGTTATGTGTTCACATTCATTATTTTGGGTTGGCCAATGACCCTACCAGTACATAGTGGCTTTGTATTGATAATAGTTGTCTTATTCCTTTTTTTGAGTGTAGAGTATTTTTTGGTGAATTCATCGAGACCTCAGATTTAGAGTAAACTGCATTCTGACTCAAGGGTGAGCTACATCTTCTGGGCAGCCATGAGTCCTCCATTTATTTCGGGCATGGATATTTTTATTTGTTTTTGGGTTGAACCCATTTGTTGACATTTGTAGTGTTTTGATACAATGACTTTCTGATTCTTGGTTTTTTTTTAGACATTTGCCTTATTTTGCATTTTTTATTATTAGTATCACACTTGCGATATCTGATTATTTAATGAAGTAATTAGTTTCTCTTAAATTTGGTTAAGTATTGGGTTTGAGTAGTTTGAGTTGAATTCTTCTCCCACCGGAAGGTTAGTGTGGGTGCTACTTGTGACGGGTTTGGGTTGTGACAAAGTTGGTATTAGAGCCCTAGATTCGTTGATCTCATTGTACCAAAATGGGTCCAATAAAGTCTTGCGGAACAGTACAGAGACATTTGTAGTTTTCTTCGACAGGCTATAGGACTTTTGAAAATTATCACTTTCATTCTTCTTTCATGCTATAACTTGACTGCAATTGGTATCTGGAAATCCAAATTGGTATCTGACCCTCTTCATTTTTTTATCTGCAGATGGTGAACCCTAGAGCCAATGGAGCTAGAGAAATAGCCCCCACACCAGCAGTTTCGGCTGTGGAATCGGCTGTTCTAGGTTGAGGAAGGGGTAGGGAAAGAGGGAGAGGTAGAGCAACACCCGCTAGGGGTGGAGCTCTGTAAGCAACCAATCTAGCCCGTCAGAGATCTGAGACACCAAACCTGCAAGGGTCCATATGATATTCCATGTATCAATGCTCAAGAAATACCATAGGGATGGAGATTATATCATCAAATAGGACTCAGTGTTACTTGATAAAAATCTTTCATATGAAGAGAAGTCGATTGCAATTCTTGACCAGGATGTTTGGAAATTGAGAACCCAGGAGATTCGACTTTTGAAGGTTCAGTGGAAGCATCGTTCGGTTGAAGAGGCTACTTGGGAAACCAAAGGGACATGCGGGACAAGTACCTTCACTTGTTTGAGGATACAGGTACTTTCTTACTTCTTACTTACCTCATTTTCTTGTTTGATCATTCAGGAATGAATGATGGGTAAATTGGTATCTGTTGTAACAAACCTTTTCATTGTTACGGGTAAGTCTATTTTGCCAAAATTTGGGTTTAGGTTTTCTCCGAAGTAAGAGGTAAAAATTTCAAGCTAGGCTAGTCTCGGATAAAATCCAAGCATGGTATAGTCTAGGGTAATCCGAGAATGGATTAGTTAAGAGATAACTATTTTGGGGTGATTTTATGATATCTGAGATGATGAGGAATTAATAGAATCTTTTAGAAGTGAATTCGGGTTAGTAAAACTCCCGATATCAGCTTTGAAGTAAAGGTTTTTGAGGGTGTGTTGCAAAAATGGCGAAACTGGGAAAAATCTCAAGTTCTTTCCTCACCTACCCCGCTATAGCGAGAGACAGTATGCTACCACTGCACCATTATAGCGGGAATACTCCTGCTATAGCGGGAGTCAGCTTTGGTCAATCCCACCATGGAGGGTGAATCCTACTATAGCGATACCGCTATAGTGGGATAGGACCGCTATAGCGGGATATGCAATGATTAATGCAGAAAATACCCCAAAATTATTATTTGCTTTCCACATTCGTCTAAGTGCTTGGAGAGGCGATTCTGGGTGATTTCAACCTAATTTTCATCAATTTCTTTCATTGAGGTAAGTTAATCCATTCCACTAACTATTTTTTCAATAATTAATCCCTAGAATCATTAGATTTTGGATTTTGAGAAGTATTTAACTTGTAAATTTTCTGGTGTAATTAGGTGAATTGGGTAGAAAACCCTTGGTGTTTTTGTTAAAGATTGTTATTCTATTGTTATTGTTGTTGATTATATTGGATCCTTGAGTGGTCCGAGCTAAGGATACAAAAGAATGGCATATATGTTGTTATTGTCTACTTACTTGTGTATTTGAGATAAAGTGTAAGTTATTGTTGTTGAGTCACGGTTGTTGACTTGGTTAATGATTGGTAGTCATGATCTTGACTTGGTTTATTGTCTATATTGATTCACACTTGACTGAAATGTTTGGTGTTGGTTGAAAGAGGCTAAACTGTTTATAATTTAGGTAAATGTAATTGTTAGGTGTTCATGGTTGTACTTGTTTTACTAAGTTATGGTTATGTGTTCACATTCATTATTTTGGATTGGCCGATGATCCTACCAGTACATAATGGCTTTGTACTGATACTTCCTGTTTTCTTCCTTTTTTTTTTTGAGTGTAGAGCATTTTCCAGCGACTTCATCGAGACCTCAACTTTAGAGCAGACTGCATTCCGACTCAAGGGTGAGCTACATCTTCCTGGCAGCCATGAGTCCTCCATTTATTTCTTGTCCATTTATTTTGGACATGGATATTTTTGTTTGTTTCTGGGTTGAGCCCGTTTGTTGACATTTGTAGTGTTTTGGTACAATGACTTTCATATTCTTGGGGTTGTTTTAGACATTCGTTTAATTTCGCATTTGTTATTATTATTAGAACACTTGAGATATTGGATTATTTAATGAAGTAATTAGTTTCTCTTACTTTGCTTAGCACTTTCTTTCAAAACTTTTTGGTTTGAACTGCCACTGAAATTCGAGCAACACTCGGGCAAGTTCTATAGCACTTCCAACAACACTTAATCTGAAATAGTGCAACTTTTCCTGAACCATTGCTTCTTTTCATGAATCATTGCTTCTTTTCAAAGAGGTATTTGTTGGCTATATTTATCTGATTTTTTTCTCAGATATCAAAAATGAAATTTTCTAAGTTTTTTTCTACTCTTTTCTTACAAAAGCTCAAGTGTGATTTGCTGCCATTTAGTGATTCATTATTTACTGAAGTTTGAGGTCCCGCTATTTTGGTGAGTGAATCATCCTATCCTAGGAGGATATATTCTTTTAACCTCGAATATAGTGAGGAGAATAATTTCCTTAAGGACACACTGTGAATTCAGTGGACTTGATTCTTCAATCTTTATCCTTTCTTTTTGTTTTTACTATTTTTTTCAGAAATAGTTTGAACAGTATTTATTGTTCATGTTTGGTTTAAATATAAATTTATAGAAAAAATAACAATCTTAAGGAAATTATATACTTATTAAATCTACATTAGTTTTTGGAGATTAAAACCTCATGGTTTTCTACTTCATTTTATTTTATATTCTGATTTGAAGAATATAAAAACTTCATCAGAATTTAAATTTCATTTGATTGAAGAATAATTTTTTTTTTCATTGACTAGAAATATTGTGAATAAAGATTTAAGTCTTTATTATTAGTATTTGTGATACTAAATTGTATTTTAAATTATTTAGCAAAATGACGAATGAAACTGAAGTCAACAATGGAACGACAACTGTTGCAGTGACGAAGACTACTTCGTCGAGCCGTTCAAATGCTGCTCCTATCATGGTACAGACAGAGAAACCAGGAAATATTTTTGGTGTATATTTCAAGTTCTGGCAGCAAAAGATGTTCTTCTACTTGAATACTTTGAGTTTGCATAAAATCATCAAGGAAAGTGTTCCAGTTTTGTTGGAATCAACTCCGGATGATGAACGCTTCTTAGCGATTGAAGCTTGGAAACACTCAGATTTTCTGTATAAAAACTATATTTTGAGTGTACTATAAGATGATTTGTATAGTTTGTACAGTAATATGAAGACCTCAAAAGAATTCTGGGATGCTTTAAAAAAGAAGTACAAAAAAGAGGATGCTGGTATGAAAAAAATCATAGTTCCAATGTTTCTGGACTTCAAAGTGGTTTACAGTAAATCTGTTGTTACCCAAGTTCAGAATTTGTAAGTTATTATTCATGATCTCCTTGCTGAAGGTTTGACTGTGAATGATGTGTTTCAAGTGACAATAATTTAGAAGTTACCTCCTTTAAGGAAGGACTTCAAAAATTATTTGAAACATAAATGTAAGGAGATGACACTCAAAGATCTCATTGTTTGTTTGAGGATTGAGGAGGATAGGAAGGTTGTGGGAAGTAGGTCACGTGGAAATTCAGAAATATCAGTAGAAAATATTATTGAAGATGAACACACAAAGTCAAAGAAAAGAAAGAAGACATATGGACCAAAAAATAATCTACCCAAGAAAAATTTCAAAGGCAACTGCTATAATTGTGGCAAAGTTGGTCACAAGGCTCCAGATTATCGGGTTCCAAAGAAAGGCAAGAAAAAAGATTAAGCAAATTGGCTGAAACAAGTGAAAAAGTGGACAAATTATGTGTCATGCTTTCTGAATGCAACTTGGTTGGAATTTCAAGGAAATGGTGGATAGATTCTGGTGCCCGTGCCTCCCGCATGTGTGTGCCAACAAAGAATTATTTGCATCTTATGCACCTACTGGATCCAATGAGATGATCATTATAGCAAACTCCACTACAACAAAAGTTGCAGGAACAAGCCAGATATGCTTGAAGATGACATCCGGCAAGGTGGTGACTTTAAACCATGTTCTTCATGTTCTGAAGTTGCGGAGGAACTTGATCTCAATATCACTTCTAACCAAGAATGGATTTAAGTATGTCTTTATTTCCAACAAAGTGGTATTTAGTAAAAATGAAGTGTATGTAGGAAAAGGTTACCTAACTGAGGGCCTTTTCAAACTTAATGTAATTGCTATTGAAATAAATAGAAGTTCAGTTTCTTCTTACTTACTTGAATCATATGAACTATGGAATGAACGTTTAGGACATGCCAACTATAAAATCTTATGAAAACTGATTAGTTTAGAAGTATTGCCTAATTTTTAGTGCAATAAATCACAATGCCAAATGTGTGTTGAATCTAAGTTTGTTAAACATCTTTATAAATCTGTTAAAAGGATTTTCAATCATTTAGACTTAATTCACACAGATATTTGTGACATGAAGTCAATAGCATCTCGTGGTGGAAAAAAGTATTTCATAATTTCTATTGACGATAGCAATAGATATGGTTATGTTTATTTACTTAATAGTAAGGATGAAACAATTAAAACATTTAGACAATATAAATCTGAAGTTCAAAATCAGTTAGATAAAAAGGCAATAATGATAAGAAGTGATAGGGGTGGAAAGTATAAATCTCCTTTTGCAGAGATATATTTGGAAAATGGAATTATCCATCAAACTACTGCTCCATACACACCTTAATCTAATGGAATTGTGAAACGAAAAAAATTAGGATTGAAGAAATGATGAATGCCTTACTTATAAGTTTTGATTTACCGCAAAAACTTGTGGGGGTATCCTTACAGCAAATTGAATACTCAATAGAGTACCCCACAACAAAACACAATCTATTTCATATGAGAAATGAAAAGGAAGAAAACCCAACTTGAAAAGTTTTAAAGTGTGGGGGTGTTTAGCCAAAGTCCAAATTCCTACACCCATAAAGGGTCAAAATAGGACCAAAGACCGTGGATTATATTTTTATTGGGTATGTTAAAAATAGTAAAGCATGTTGATATTTGGTTCAAAAATCCAAACAACCCGATATTCTTGTCAATACGGTAATTGAATCAAACAATGCTGAATTCTTTGAATACATTTATCCATATAAAACTAGATGTGAGTTGTCTAATGAAAGATCTAAATGATCTCGAAAGAACCAAAGGAAAATACACTTAATAAAGAGAATTTGAGACATAGAAAATGTCAAAGGACTTCTACTTCTTTTGGTTTGGATTTTGTGACATTTTTACTTAAAAATGAGCCTTAAACATTTAAAGAAGCTATACCATCTGCAGACTTATCATTTTGGAAAGAGGCAGTCAATAGTGAGATTGAATCAATCTTGAACAACCATACTTCAAAATTGGTTAGTTTTCTCCTGGAAATAAACCTTTACGTTTAAAATGGATCTTTAAAAAAAATGAAAGTTGATGGAACTATTGACAACTATAAGGCAAGACTTCCTGTTAAATTATCACGCCTCGAATTCCAACTGGGCGGACTGGCACCCGATGTCGTTAAGGCCCGAGAGAATCAGTCACGCCTCAAATCCCATTGGGGAGGACATGGCAGCCGAAGCCGTTAAGGCCCGAGAGAACCATTCTATACGTTCACATACTTGTCGTCAATGGGCTAGCATTCAGTAACTTATGGTCACAACATATCAATAATTGAAATCAAATAAGAACATTTTATAAACATGAGACATGACCATTTGGGCCATATGGTCAAAAAGGTATAACATCCCTTCCTTTAACTGTACAACGTCTACAAAGCCTCTAACAGATACATAACCAAACCTACAATCGGGACGAGTCCCCGCTTTATACATCTGTAATACAATACCAAAATCAACATGTACATACGACTCGAAAAGCCCCGAACAAACTGGATCTCACCAATAATTCGCAGATAACCCGCAACTTACTGTGGAGGTTTACTAGTACCTATGCCTGCAACAAGTAAGGTAAGTCCCCTAAGGGACGTCAGTACAAAAGAATCTACTTAGTATGTAAGGCTATAAGTAACTATATGAGATATAAGAACTTTAATGAAATTAAGTACAAGTGAACGAACAATATAAATAAACTACCATATGGTATATGTGAGGAATCATGTACATTGCTTTCTTTACATTATTGTACTTTACTTTACTTTACTATACTGTACATCATCAATCATCAATCATATCATGCCCGGGCCCAACTGATCAGTGGGAAATAACATAATAATCGGGATCGTCATCCATGCGGATGTTCCTTTCATCCCATGGATACCACCCGTAATAATGGGATCAACATTCATGCAAGTGTTTCTTTAACTCCATGAGATACCACCCATTCTCAACATTAACCATTACACAATTACTCACATTACTTCATTCTTTGGCTATAAGAGTGATACATTGATAACTGTACTTTATTGGAACTTTAGAACTTTAGAACGTAACATTATTGGAACGTTAAAACCATGTTCAATGAATGAGAGATAAGTGAATAACAAGTACTACTAACTCTGAAATGAGATACTCTAAACCATTTAGAGTAAGGAGACACTGTACAACCCTTTGGGGATAGGACAAGTGTTATGATAATATGAACAATAGATGCTGCAGAAGAATGCGGAAAAGAATAACCTTACATACCTTATCTTCCCAACACGTAACTACAATGATTCAGCTCATTCCTTATGTGTTACTCTACAACACAAGTACATAATGGAGCTAACATTAACGGATAGCTACATTACAAGTTCACAAGACGGTAAGTAGGTGCTTAACGGAAAGTAAAAATCGTCCAACCTCCAAAACAGATGGTGCATCACTCCCCCCCTTCATTATACTACCAAATAACATTATTCCACTACATTACACTATAACTTCCTACTTTTGCAAAACAACACCACCAAATCAGTCCGCACATCACCAAAATAGTCCATATATCAACGTAGACATCGCAAACCGATAGAATTTTACACCAAGTTTCTACTTTACATTTTCGCCTAAGTACAACTCCACATATTTATTCCATCAAGTCACATAAATAACTTCCTCAACAATATACCAAAAACAGTCCACAATAGTTCCAAAATTTAGTTTAACATACCAAGAGAGTATTCTCTTTTCACTACACCAAACGTTCCATTTACAAACACGTATAAACATTCCCATCAAGCCATACATAAAAGGAGCGATTTAGGGGCAGAACCACATTTTAATATACTGAAATTTCATCCTCCTAACTTAATTTCTTCAACACCTTAAGCCCCTATACAAGTCCAAACCACAAGGAAGACAAATTCATCAAAACTAACACAAGTGGACTGCCAACTAATTAAGGGACTGTCCTATACATTTTAAACATAACCAACCTGCCTTCCAAACTTTATTATACATATATTACATTAATATACAAGTGTAAACACTTACCAAGTCTTGTAAAGTGGAGGATTCACCCAAGAACCCTAGGGAAATTTGGGGCGGCTGATTGGGGTTTGAGAGATGAGAGAGTGTTTTAATTTTCTGGACAGTTTTTTTCAGCAATGAAATAAATAGAAAAATGAGATGAAATGAGACCGATATACTCCCTCTTTAACCGCCTCTTTTTGGTCCATTCTTAGCCAATTTTTGGTCAAGGGGAAATGGCATGTTTAAAGGCAAACATGTAACTCATTGATGTTATATGCATTTGTAAAGTAGTTGATGGTTAATGTAAATCCCGTTATGTATTTGTGTTATAGAGTGACACATAAAGAAGGAGCGGGACTATTGTATGCACATCTAAGATTGTATATCCATATTGAGAGTACAAGGTATGTAAGGTTACTCTGTCCGTATCTTTCTGCGGTAAATAGTATTCACATTGACATTACGCTTGTTCCATCCCGAAATGTGCTAAGGTATCCCATACCCGGTTACCCATGGTCATTGTCATATATTTCCTACTCATTGATCATTGGTGAATATCATGTCTCATATTCATGGTTAATGTTTCAAAAGCTCAAATAAGGTTATGTTCCAATGTTCCAATAGTGATTATACTTATGTCTCTTGTTCATGGATTATTGTCCAATGATTCCCATGGTGTTATGGTTCTAATAATGTTATGTTGCCAAGTTATTCGCATGCCTCTCACTCATTGGTTAATGATCCAAAGTTTCAAGTAAAGTTGTGACTATCCTTGTATCAATCTCAAAGTAATAAACAAAGTAATGCATATGTGGTCAATGATCAAGTATGGGTGGCAGCTTTGGGGGCAAAATGCCTAGCTCAAGCCGATCCCAAGGTTGTTGGGTCAGGGGACAGTCCTAGGGGCATAAGCCTAGCTCGGACCGATCCTGACAGGGGGCGGCTCTAGGGGTAATAACCTAGCTCGAGCCGAACCTGAAATGTTGTATGGGTGGCAGCTCTAGAGGTATTAACCTAGCTCGAGCCGATCCCGATATATACATTGATTTATAGGGTGGTAGCTCTAGGGGCATAAGCCTAGCTCGAGCCGATCCCAACATAACATGAGGTTATGTTAAAACCCATTGTTCAGTCTGGGCTCGGGTATCACAGGTCGAAGGCAAAGATGAATAATCATGGAAGTAAAGATACAAAGAATGTAATGAAAGCAACATACATGGTTTCCAAAGTACAGAATAGTGACTCATCTACATTGTGACTTATCTATATTGGTTATGCATTTGAACTTGAGTTCTTTGACATATTTTCATATCTTACAAGTTACATATGGCCTTACATACTCAGTAATTTCTTCGTACTGACCCCTCTTGGAGAATTTACCTTACTTGCTGCAGGCGCAGATACTAGTAGGCCTCCACAGTAGGTTGCCAGTGTTGCAGATCTTTGGTGAGCTCCAGTTAGTTCGGGGCTTCTCCGAGTCACAGTTGTACATATGTTTTGGTGTTGTACATGTTATCTAAAGCGGGGACTTGTCCCGACTTTTAGTTCATTTTGGTCAATGCATTTGTTAGAGACTTTTGTAGACGGATGTGGGTGTATAAATGTAAAAAGGTTATGTCGTTCTTGACTTGGTGGCCTCAACGGCCAAGTTTCGCATATGTATATATATATCATGTTCCATGAATTTGTTGGTATTTAAAGCTATTATGTGATTATGGGTTTCTTATGGCATGCATATGATTGAATAGAGACAAAGCTTGGTTCTCTCGGGCCTTGTCGGCTACGAGTGCTAATCCGTCCCGATGGGATTCGGGGCATGACAGTAAAGAAGCTTTCAACTTAACTTTGAGGTAGGGGTTTCTTATGACTATAATTCACATACAAATCTCTTCCCACAATAAATAATTGATCTTAACACCTATGTACGATTAGAAATCATCGGATTCGGGTCTATACACATTGAAGGAACGGTTTGGATCTTAGCTTAGAATTTGTGGGGTATCACACACTCACACTTTGTTCATTTGAAATTGTAAAAGTGTTAAGTTTTACCTATTATACCTTGAGGCTCACAAAAAAGATCTTATTTACCTTGTTACAAAGCTGCTTTCAAAGTGTTGGAATACACTTCATACTATTTAATCCATGAGTCCAACTTATTCTCCCAACCTCTATGGTTAGACCCCATGTTTGAAGATTGTATTCCTTCTTCATTTGCACAGCTATAACCTACACAGGTGTCCTTATGTCATGACCCAAATCACGAATCATGAGGGTACCTACCCAACCTTTAAAACTACAGAAAATATTGCTAAAACCTAAAGCCTTAGTAAATAATAAACCTTTCTATCTAAAACAATACTTATTACAAAATAAATTATGCAATTTAATTATAGAACTTTCTAGAACCTAGTCTAGACAGGTACACGAGCACTAAGGAAATGATGGACTACTCAAGACACAACATTCATGGAAGAGTAGAATGACAAGAGCTGGTGAAGAATAACAGTTGTTGAACCTATAGAAACTCCAACTGACTTGCAACATGGCTATATCCCCAAAAGGAGATGTAGTAAGTGTAGTATCAGTACAACCACACGTTCTGGTAAGTATCATCGGCCGACCAGGGTTAAAAGCATATAACAACATATAGCGATCATGACAAGAATACATGCTTTATAACTTAACATACTTAACTTACTTCAACTTTCAACCTTACCGCCTTTCCTTTATTAAAGCATTATTAACTTATCCTCCGACAGTGACTAACTGGTATAATTCCATGAATCAACCTAACCCATATTTCTTACGCACTCACCATGTTACAACAACTCTACACTTCTCTCTCTTTCTCATAATCCTTTTTCATAATAGCCCTCGCTCCCTATTCTACTATCATTAACCATAGAAAATCCAATAACCACTACAATTAATAAAACACCAACAACTTCAAAAGAAGGGACACTCCAATACACATCACATATATAACTATACATACAAAGGAATAAGATTTATACACAATCGAGGACATACCTTATATTCACACTTTGCTGCAATGCACAATCACAACCATCAACTTACAAACCACCCACTATCCTTTTGTATCATTCCATTACAAGTGATCGATATCCAATTACTCACACTCAAGCAGTCTAGTCAACAATAGTCAATGAATGCATGTGCGATAAAACCAATGAATGCATATGCAATGCAAGGTGTACACATATACTAGAGTCAGCAGTAACTCTAAGCTATAAACTGCAGGGGATGACCTCAGTCCATGTACCAGAGTCAGCGTGACACCTGATCTAAATAACAGTATCGGCGTGACACCCAATCTAAATAACAGTGCAGGCGTGATACCCGATCCCAATATCATAATGTATGAATATCATCATCAAATGTCAACCATGATGAAATATAATGCATCAATTATGCATGTACACACCTTTCTAGACATTTAGTCAACATCAACTATATCATTCCAGGTAAACAACAAATATCCACTAACACATGAAATCGCAAGTAGGACCGAAGGCCAACTCACACAGCTTATAATATAGGCCATAACAAACCATATTCATCAGTTACAGTATATACGAAGACCAATCAATCAAGTATCCATTTTAGGAGTGCACATTCCACCAAAATTGATGTCTACACCCTAATTTAACGTATCTATTTCATTTACCAATCTAACCCTCTTTTATTCCTATGGATACTAGTAAATTCAGTTACTAACTCCGTGCCCGTAGGCATAAACATGAAGTCTCCCATCAAACTATAGTTATTACATGCCATCTAACCTAAGTTTACTATGCACTAAACCATAACCTACCTCAATCAAAGATCTTGGAACAAGCAAGTCACACCAAGATTGCTCTTTCCTTTCTTTCATGCGTCTATTAGCCCAATCATCTAGAAATTAAATAATTATAGGAGTAATTAAGCAACTACTCTTCGAAAAACTACTTTGGTAATGCAACCCACTAATTTTATCCTTATTCAAGGTCTAAAACACTACCCAAGGGTCAATTAACCATTAACTAGTTCTATCATACCTAACCCATCTTCATTAATGGAGTTTCAAAGCTAAAGATTCTATTTTTATTGTATTCAAGGTCCCCAAACATCAATTTCATGTTTTAGAATCATTAATTCATGCTAAGAATCGTTAGTTAATAGTCTAGAAGTAATTCTAGGTGATATTACCCCAACCAATTGATTTTTCCAAAAATATCATGAACTTAGGGTTCTAATCCCCAAGAATTTCACTATTAAAGATCATTCTAGTGATTCTAAGATGTTATTGGATTGAAAGACAAAGAAGATGACAAAAGAACTTACCTCAACAAAGAATTTCCACCTTAGAACTTGGAAAATCACCCCCTAGGGCTTTGCAACAAAGATTTTGAGTTAAAAACCCCAAACCGATCAAAATAAGGTTATGTACTACCTATTTGTCTCTGTAGAGGCCTGTTCATCGCTATAACGGCAAATCGTCACTGCAACTACGACAGTTTTTCAGCACAGACAGTCTTCAATAAAACAACCATAACATTTTACTCCAGAAGCAGATGAACGAACGGTCAGAGGCGTTGGAAAGAGGCTCAAGGATATTTCAATTGGTGGGTATTGGGCCTCATAACTCTTTATATTCTAGAAGGAGTTCTTGTTTGAAGTTGACCCTAGTTTAAACATAGCTCAAAACTTAGTCGGTAAGAACACTTCCAACTTAATTTTATGCAAGGGATACGGTATGACCTTAATTCATGTCTAATGCACTCCCATACTAAATAATTAATCCTATAACCTATGACAAATGAGGTTCTTATGCCTTTACCATAGATATTTTCAGTAATGACAGAATGAGTCGCTACAATATATACCAATTTACCCACTGTTCGTCCCCGAACAGACATTGGTGGAGAGGAGAGTTTTTAACACGATTCTCAAAATTCAGCATTCACAGTGGTTAAGAAATTAATGCAACCTACCATCCACATCTAAAAAAATTTATAACACTTACCGAACCGTCGTCCTATAAATAACGCAAAATAGCTACCCAATCAGCCTACGCACCATAGGCCATTAAGCTCTAGGCACAACTCATGATCACTATAACCTAAGGAATACAATACGTAAGAAAATTTATGTAATGGGTCATCTAAAATATTTGAAACACCACACAATATTATGATGAATCAAAATTTTGGGGTGAAAATGGAATGATGGGGAATGAAAATCGATGTTTTCTGATTTAAAATTGATTTTCTGCATTTTTCATCCATTGCTACAGTGACGGATCTATCGCTGCAGCGACACCTAAACACTAGCTCGAGGTCCATTTTTAGCCCATCTATTTCACAACACACTTCTTGAATTTCGACATCACAGATTTATCCCAACACTGAAACCTCAATAATCAGAACTTGAGGAACCTATTTGTCATTCTGAAACATCCTACGAAATATTATATCAATCGACTATCCCGTAATGATCTCATCACCATCAATCATCACACCATGATCCACAATTCAACACTAAACCACTAAATACTAGATTTTCAACCAAAACCACACTACTCCGAGGTCTTTCATTCCTATACTAGGAAAAGGTTTAGTGGGGTACTTACACCCAACCAATGGTATAACTAACACAACACCACCAATACACCACTATGGGTTTTTATTAACACATAAATTCTCCACCACAACTCACATTAGTCTATTCGACCCCCAATATACCTCAACCACTCTAGGAGAATTACCAACCAAGTATTATCATGTAATAACTAGAGGGATATGAATATGCATAAACACATCTAATAACTCTACTCCCTCGATCGACCCTACAACTAAAGATCGTCAACCATAATCAAGTTAACTTATTTTCACCAACCTTATCAACTCAACTATACCACATTCAAGAGATACTATTAACTGATAATTATTCCCATACAATAAGTATATATGCAATATCAAACCATAATAAGCCAATTATAAGTTATGTCTACTAGCCCTGCCTCCTAACTAAGACTATGAACAATATCCAACTATTACTTTATTCACATCCTTAAATCTTAACCAATTTCAAATCATTTATAGACACATGGATTTTGTACCACTGGTTAAGTGACTTACCCAAATAAGCTACATGATTGTCAATCATAGTTAAGGTTCAATTTACATATATCAAGTAAAACCATTATTTTCATCTGCCCGTATCATATTGCAGGAAACAACCAATTTTATATACCTAGTAAATTTACCTTACATTAGTGATATCAATTACATAACTTACCTTACGTTCAAGTCACCAAGATTCTGCAAAACAACTAAGTTCATCTCAGTGTAACCAGTTACTTATTAAGGCATCATTAGCAAGTCAACTCATTAACAGGATTATTCACACAAGGATGACCCAATAGTACTTCAGGACAGGATATAGTCTCCAAAAGGTCAGACCACACAAGGATCCCAACTATAATCACCAAAATTCGGTCTACACAAGGATCCCAATTATAATCATCAAAGTTCGGACCACACAAGGATCCTAAATATATTGTTAAAGACCAAATAGAAATCAAGACATACCTCAAATCACAGAAATCAAGATATACCTCAAATCACATAAATGAATACACCCCTCAAATCACAGAAATCAAGACATACCTCAATCAAAGAATGAAGATATACCTCAAAATTACGGAAATGAAGACATCTCAAAATCACACCCAACCTTTATGATTTATAGATATTCTTTTCTATCAACTCATCTCATATTTCTCATAATGATCACTTACACTTAAGATATTCAACCATCAAATAGTAAAGCAATAATAAAGTTAATGCGATAACAATCCACATAAGGAAAACACGTAACATTCTATTATAACACAATAAAAATATTTAAAACACAAGTTTTTTTCCAGTAAGCATAACCAATCAATTAACGAAAGAGTTATGCCTACCAATGACACTGACAACTACAATATTCACTACATCAAACAACATAACTACCTAAAAGGTGCACGTATAACTCATTTCAAACATAACTCACAATATTAGAATACAAGTCCTATGCCTTTTATTGACCTCTACAGGTTAGAATAACACTATTCCAACCTTTTGAATGTTATAGAGATATCAATTGAGACCAACAAATCCAAATTGTGATTGTTGAGATATCAATTAGAATCTGCTAGATACTAATTGGAATCAACTCGGGGAGACAACACTGCAATAGCACGATAGGAGAGAAAAAAGTGAGATAGATTCCTAGATGCCTCGTAGTATCCTAAGGATTTGATATGAACGTAAACACACCAATCCGCAGGACTCTACTCGACATTTGTTCTTATATTGAGAAACCAATAACCTGGGCTCTGATTCCATCTTATCACCATCCAAATCACAGATCTTGTAGGCACCTACCTAACTCTACCCTAGACAGGAGAATCCTTACCACCCAACCTCTAAAATTATGGAAAATATTGCTAAAACCTTAAACATTGGTAAATAATAAATCTTTCTATTTAAAACAGTACTTATTACAAAATAAATTGCAGAATTTAATCACACAACTCCCCATAACCTAGTCTAAATAGGTACAAGAGCACCAAGCAAATGAAGGACGACTCAACACATAGCATCTATGTAAGAGTAAAATGATAGGAGCTGATGAAGAATAATGGTTGTTGCACCTATAGAAACTCCAACTAACCTGCAACATGGCTATATCCCCAAAAGGAGATATATTAAGTGTAGTATTAGTACAACCATACAAACTGGTAGGTATCATTGTCCGATCAGGGTTAAAAACATATAACAACATATAGCAATCAAAAAGAGACCATGATAAGCGTACATGCTTAATAACTGAACATACTTAATTTACATCAACTTCCAACCTTACCGCTTTTTCTTTATTAAAGTATTAACTTATCCTCCAGGCGTGACTAATTGGCACAATTCCATTAATCAACCTGACCCATATTTCTTACGCTCTCACCTTGTTACAATAACTCTACACTTCTCTCTCTCTATCTCATTAATCCTCTTTTGTAACAATCCTCGCTCCCTATTCTACTATCATTAACCATAGGAAATGCAACAAGCACGATAATAAATAAAACATCAAAAAATTTACAAGAAGGGACACTACAATACACATCACATATATAACTATACACACATGGGAATAAGATTTATACACAATCTCAAGACATACCTTATATTCACACTTTCCTGCAATGTACAATCACAACCATCAACTTACAAACCACCCATTATCCATTTGTATCATTCCATTATAAGTGATCCATATCCAATCACTCACACTCAAGAAGTGCAGTCAACAATAGTCAATAAATGGATGTGCAATGCTACCAATGAATACATATACAATGCAAGGTGTACATATATACTAGAGCCAGCAGGGATTCTCAGCTATGACCTACAAAAGATGAGCTCAGTCCATGTACCAGTATCAGTGTGACTCCCAATCCAAATAACAGTGTCAGTATGACACCCAATCCAAATAACAGTATCGGGGTGACACCCGATCCCAATATCATAAGGTATGAATGTCATCATCAAATGTCAACCATGATGAAATGCAATGCATCAATTATGCAAGCACACACCTTTATAGATATTTAGTCAACATCAAGTTCATCATTCCAGGTAAACAACAAATATCCACTAACACATGAAATCACAAGTAAGCCCGAAGGCCAATTCACACAACTTATAATGTAGGCCTTATCAAACCATATTCATCAGTTACAGTATGTACCAATACTAATCAATCAAGTATCCATTTTAGAAGTGCACATTCCACCAAAATTGATGCCTACATTCTAAGTTAACATACTTATTTCATTCACCAATCTAACCCTATTTTATTCCAATAGAAACTGGTAAATTCAGTTACTAACTAGTAACCCTTACACTCAAGTCATCACTAACTTTAAGACACTATCCTCTTTAGCCGATTATTCAACCACTTGGCTCTGTTTAACTTACAATTCTAGCTAGAGTCATACGCCTTTACATATCTTACTTCCTAGCACTTAGCCAAACTTGACTTTAGGTTCTTAAGTTATAACATCACATCCGCTTATCACAATCAATCCTCCTAACTATCTTCCAAAAAGAATATCTCATACTCCAAACACACAATTATCGGATTCACCCTTTCTAAGGTATTAAAGACTAGTTTTATAGATTATAAGTTCACCTAATTCCTCTATTTCTACCCACATTCACATATTAAATTTGTAAATCATCAAGTAAGTCATACAAATACAAACACCTATCAAGGGATTCACACAAAACACAACAAAACTCAATTAGATCCTTATTACATTAATTTCATATTTTATCCATCCAAACTCTGTTCCCATAGGCCTTGACATAAAGTATCCCATCAAAACTATAGTTATTACACGTCATCTAACCCAAGTCTACTATGCATTAAACAATAACATACCTTGATCAAAGATCTTGAAATAAGCACGCCACACTAAGATTGATCTTTCCTTTCCTTCATGCCTCCAATAACCAAATTATCTAGAAATCAAACAGTTATAGAGTAATTAAGCAACTACTCTCTGAAAAACTACTTTGGGAATTCAACCCACTATTTTTATCCTTATTCATGGTCTAAAACACTACCCTAGGGTCAATTAACCATTAACTAGTTCTATCATACTCAACCCATGTCCATTAATAGAGTTTCAAAGCTAAAGATTCTATTTTTATTGAACTCAAGGTCTCCAACCATCAATTTTATGTTTTAGAATCAGTAATTCATGCTAGGAATCTTTAGTTAACAGTCTAGAAGTAATTTTAGGTGATATTACCCCAACCCATTGGTTTTTTCCAAAATATCATGAACTTAATGTACTAATCCCCAAGAATTTCACCATTAAAGATCAATCTAATGATTCTAAGACGTTATTGGATTGAAAGACGAAGAAGATGAGGGAAGAACTTACCTCAATGAAGAATTTCCACCCTAGAACTTGGAAAATTTCCCCCCTAGGGCTTTGTAATAAAGTTTTTGAGTTAAAAACCCAAAACCCATCAAAATAAGGTTATGTACTGCCTATTTGTCGCTGAAGTGGCCCGTTCATCACTACAGCGATGATAATTTTTAGCACAGACAGTCTTAAAAAAAAATGGCCATAACTTTTTAATCCAGAAACGGATTAACAAACGGTTGGAGGCATTGGAAAGAAGGCTCAATGATATTTTAATTGATGGGTATTGGGCCCCATAACTCGTTATATTCTAGGAGTGCTCGTTTGAAGTTGACCCTAGTTTAAACTTAGCTCGAGACTCAATCGATAAGAACACTTCCAACTTAACTTTGTGCTAGGGGTATGGTATGACATTAATTCATGTATAATGCACTCCCATACTAAAGAATTAATCTTTTAACCTATGATGAATGAGGTTCTTATGCCTTTACTGCAGATACTTTCAGTAACAACAAAACGGAGGGTCGTTACACCTTACTAAGAAAAGAACACACAAAAGAGTTAGATTGATTCTGTGGTAACCCACTCACTTCACTCCTCACATCCTATCCTTTTCTACTCTTGGATTGCCACTTTGCACTCTCTTACTCCTTTCGATCTTTTGTCTCTCATTTTCATTGGACTTGGAGTAAGTGCCCAAATGTTCTTGATTTGGATTGGGAAGAGTAGTTGGGAAGAGATGATTTCCCCATTCGTCCACAACTTTCTTTGGCCACCTTTGGTCATTTGGGATCCTATGCTTTTGAAACGAATTTTCTCTGAAACATAAGTGGCAAAAATCCATAGGTATTACATCATAAAACTCTTCATAGTATTTATTACGTGTGAAGGATACCTTTACAACCTCTGTAACTTCATATACATCCATTAGATATGGATAACGCTTTTCCACTCGAGTTATCCTCAATAGTCTACCTTAGACAGAGTGATGTAGGCTTTGTAGCAATAATCATCGAAGACAAGATCGAATCCTGAAGTCCCACAAATATCAACCTTTATTTTAAAAGCTTTCCTTCTCGAGTCCATATTATAAAACTTTTTGTACCCTTCCGGAACACACTTGAACTTCATAAGCCTTTTTAATTAACTCCATGTTGAAAGTGTGTTATCACCCCACATTTTTTGATATCTTCTATAGGAGTCCCACCAACTCAATGCAAGCCCTTGGAGGTGTTTAGTAGCATATGTCGCTTGTACGACTTCACTCGGATCATGGTCTAGGAAAACCCAATCATAATTCCACTTCCAATCAAGATAGGTCTCGGGATCACACTCTCTTTTGAAGATAGGAAGAGTGACCTTGATAGCATTAAGACCCTTATCATGTTCCCCATATTCTCCTTGGTTCCTACATCCCGACATTTGTGCATTGGAATGAGAAGTATAGGATGTAGTTTCCCTAGATTGGAGATGTACACTCTATTCTTCCTGTTGGATGACTTCTACTTGAACTAGCATAACCACACGCATTGTTTCGACTAGGATAAGAAGTACCACAAAACAAAGAATATGAATCTTCACAAGCCTTATGGGCATTCCCACCATAATTCTTATAAGGTGCATAGGAGAACGTATTATACCTCAAGTCATCTTCATTCTTGGAGTGGAAAGTGTAAGATCCCTCAAATGCTCCATCGTCATCATAGGAACCTTCACAAATCTCTTCGTCCTCTCCATCCTCACCATAAGAGATATGATCACTATTTTTCTCATATTATCCTCCGGAATAGTAGCTCTCATTCCCATATGACTCTTGATCATGGCTATTTTCATAGCCTCCATAATCACCACCATGCTCATATCCATAGCCTTTATCGCTACAATCATAGTCTCCTATGTCATGATCACAAGGATCCGAAGCTATTGGCGACATACCTTATAGATCCTTTGTACATACAAAACAAGCAAACAAGGTTAGTAGTAAAATTCCCTCACCAACACTCGCATTTTCTCACCTTTGAATACCTCACAAATTGGCTTGGCTAATGTTGAACCTTGCTTAAATTCGGTGGTATACAAGTGTCAATTAATGCTCTCGATCGGAATGATCGTTGTTCAAAGAAGAATGGACGACACGATTAAAACTAGTGGACTCACCAAGAAATTAACAAGGAAGCTAAAGAAAGAAAAGCAAAAAAAAATTGACATGAAAGAAAAACGAACACAAGAACTAGCATTCACAAGTACGGAAAAAGTACTAAATGCACACTAGCTTTGAAAATTAGGAATGGAAACATGGAAATCGAATAAAATTTAAAAATCCGGGGGTCAATTTGGGTGATCACTTGAAACACGCTCTAAATGATCCAAAGAACCCATGGCATCAATATGAAACAATGAAATTTTTAAAAATTTTCTATTTTTTTTATCCCTTACCTCATCTCAAAGTTGACGAGTCGTCAATGAGGTGACGGTCCGTCGAACGTACCGTTTTTACTAGGCAGAAAGCACACCTTCACTGGATTCTGATGATGGTTAATGCGACGGTCCATCGCTTGAATCGTGGAAACTTGATGTTGAAAACCTGGATTCTGCCTCAAAGTGACGGTTTAGATGACAGTCCGTCGGGTATATGACGGTTCGTCAGTTAACCCGTGGAGCTTGATGCTGAAATCTGAGGTTCTACCTCAAGATGACGGTTGAGGTGACGATCCGTGAACTACTATGTGGCTTTATTTCAGTGACTGTGCGAACTGGACTCCAAAAATTATGCTGAAATTTTTGATTCCTTGACTTCTTGGAACCCACTTCACCTAGTATTTACCCTTTATGGGACCAAAAACACTTTTTCTCAAACTTGTACCAAGGGTTTTGGATCAAATTTGTACTTATGTTTCTTCTTCAACAAGAAAAATATAAAGATCACCAAGAACACCTTGAATATTCAACTTTGAAATTTCCTCAATTCAACTCGAAATGGCCCCAAATTTCAGATCTGACCTCTCCTCAGCGTAGAGAACAAAGTCCAATACAAATTACACCCAAATGAACACAAAATCAAGTAGACCAATTCAAGTTCTTCAAGTCAACAATGGTGGAATACTCAAATCAAGATGGAATGACTCAAAACTTGAAACTTAGACTGTAAACACATTAGGAAATACAAATCTAGTGTTCAAGCAACACAAAATTCAAAAACAAAATTTTGGAAAAAACCTCAAAAATGTTTTTAGACCTTTTTTTTAGTAACAAACCCAAGACTAGACTCGTAGGAACAAATCTAAACATGGTTCTGATACCAAATGATGTGAACCGGAACACGAAGAACAACAAAATGCATAAATGAAAAGACAAGAAAAGTAAAGATAAATAGACAGACACAAAATAGGAAATCAAAAGCAATTAAATGGTGTGTTAAACCCAAAAACCTCAATCGAAGTAGTCCTACAAAGCATCTAATCTACTACGAAGACCTCAAGGAAATCGAATCTCCTTGTAACCCACGTCTCCAAACAAAGTTCAACACAAGCTTTACCAAGCCCTCTACTCTCACAAGAGTATGTCTCTCAAAGGAGAACCAAATCATCAATCATCAAAATCTAATAAGAAAGAAGAACACTAGCTATTTATAGTCTAGGCTAAATATTACATAAATGGCCCAAAAGTGACACCTTAAAGCTCTCATAAAAATAGCCACAAGTCGCAAGTTGAAGATAAGCCATAGCCAAATCGACGGTTTGTCACTTTGCCGAAGGTCGTTACCTATACCATCGTGGCTAGGCATAATGTCCACCCTATCACTCTAACTCAACGGAAGATACGACAGGCCATCACTCCACTAACGATCCGTCATCCCAGGTTATCGGGCTAGGCAAAATGCTCATTTTCCCTTCTAAGTTCATCCCAAGCTCCAAGCTATCATCCAAACTTGATTCTCGAGCTTCATGCCTTCATTCCTAGCACCCACCAAGCTTCCAAAGTTATGAATTCATGATACGCCCACTAACTCCTTAGCTCGACTTCGTGTGTAAAGCTTTGATGTAGCTAGGATGGCCTCAATGGTGACTTGGATTTCATCTTGTCAAAGGTTATAGACAAAAGGAAGGTCTTAACTATTTTGACACATATTCGCCAGTAACGAGGATAGCATCTACTCGGATGTTGGTTACACGGGCGGCGGTATATGATCTTGAAATTCATCAAATGGATGTGAAAACAACTTTCTTAAATGGAGAATTGAATGAAGAAATTTACCTGGAACAACATGAGGGATTTGTGGTTCCTAGAAAAGAGAAGAAAGTGTACAAATTTGTTAAGTCACTTTATGGACTAAAACAAGCACCCAAACAGTGGCATGCAAAGTTTGACAAAATAACATTGGAAAGTGGATTTAAGATTAATGAGTATGACAAATATGTTTACATTAAAGACATTTTGAATCATAACATCATTATTTGTTTGTATGTTGATAACATGTTGATCATCAGTAGAAACGTTTCTGACATAAATGTTACTAAGCAAATGCTGGCTCGCAAATTTGATATGAAAGACCTAGAAGTTACTAATGTAATCTTGGATTAGAATTCGTAGAACTCCACAAGGTTTAGAATTGTCACAGTCTCATTACATTGAAAAGATATTTGAAGTTAAAGTATTTGAATTTCAATATTACCAAGATACCTATTGATGTAAATTTTGCACTTCACAAGAATGAAGGTAAGAATGACTCACAATTGGACTATGCAAGAGTATTGAGAAGTTTGATGTATATCATGAATTATACGCGACCAGATATAACATGTGCTATTAGTAAACTTAGTTGGTTCACAAGTAATCCCAATCAAACTCATTGGATGGCAATGAAATGAGTTTTGGGGTATTTAAAACGTACTCAAAATTATGCTTTGCATTATGAAAAGTATCCTGCAGTACTTGAAGGATATAGTGATGCAAATTGGATCACAGGATCAAATGAAGTTAAATCCACAAGTTGGTATGTATTTACTCTTGGTGGAGGAACAGTTTCGTGGAAATCATCCAAACAAACATGTATCATTCGCTCTACAATGGAATCTAAACTTAAAGCTTTGAATAAAATCGGTGAAGAAGTTGAATGGCTCTGAAATTTCTTGGAAGATATTCTTTTTTGGTCCAAACCTTTGACACATGTATGCATACACTGTGATAATCAAGTTGCAATAGGTAGGACAGTGAGCACTATGTATAACAAAAAATCTCGTCACATATGATGAAGACATAATACCATTAGACAACTACTCTGTAGTAGAATTATCACGATTGACTATGTAAAGTCAAAAGTTAATGTGTTGGATCTACTTACAAAAGGCCTAACTAGAGAGGTAGTTGAAAGATTATCAAGAGAATGGGTTTAAGGCCTTCGACAAGTCATCATGGCGGTAACTCTACCTAATCATGGCGGTAACTCTACCTAATAGACTGGAGATCCCAAGAGCTAGGTTCAAAGAGATCAAATAAAGTTATGAATGACGGTTCAACATTGTGGCCGAATCTCTATGCACTCATGAAACCATACAGTGTTCATGGTTAAAACGAATAAAATCGTGGGAATCATATACATTTAAAGGCTAGTTGTGTGACTTGTTTGACGGTTTAAAGATATCGCATCTACCGATTGATCGAGTGCATCCGATATAAGTTTACTATGAAAAGTTTAAGGAAAACCTACTTATCCAGATGCAATTAGTTTTTGCTTGTAGATCACACACTTGTCCCTATATTTATTTGTTTTATAGTCATTCCCCATTCATGTGGGGAATTGTTGGAAAAAAAGAAGCGAAGAAAAATTGAAGGGAAACGTAAAATATTCTTTTCTTTAAGAAAGTGTCGATCAAAGTGCTACAACACTTTCTAACACACCTTGAAAGATTACGCCTCTTCAATTGTATTGTTTAAGGAAAGTGTGTTCTATCTTGGGAGAGGATATATTCCTTTAACCTCGAGTACACTAGAGAAAAATTTTTGAAAATAATTTTCTTAAAGACACATTGTAAATTTCAATGGGCTCGATTCGTCAATCTTCATCCTTTCTTTTTATTTTTACTATTTTTTAAGAAATAGTTTGAACAGTATTTAATGTTTTTGGTTTCGAATACAGATTTATAGAAAAGATAACACTACTATGTCTACAAATTCTACTAAACAACAAACAAAAACGTCTGATTTTTAACCTTCACAAGGCCACAATTTCGAACGCGAATGTCTGGAAGTTATCAAACTTCATACGTGTCTTTGACTTATACCCAAAGCGGATAAACATGCAACAAAAAGTTATGAAACAGGTAATAATTAAATGATGACTTCAAAAGCGGGAATTGGATATTGGTACACTTTGCCCGTTGAAAAGCCTTAATCAGAACTAGGAACATTTGGTGTGCACCCTAATGTATAGATAATTCCATAATCCTATTTCAATTGCCACATCCGGGTATGTGAGGATGATCATGAGAAGGGGCGAGGGAAGCTCTTTGTTAAACAAAAAAGAAAGCGCTTTTACACAACACGAAGAAACATGGGAACCAGGGTTCAAAACATCTAAATAGCAATAACTATTACACTGATTTTTGCTAAAAAGAATACCTGATAGTTTCATTGTTACACTACACAAAAGACAATTTCCTGTGCATGGTCTCAAATTGTAATTTTCTGCAAATCAATGATCAACGGAGACTTTCAAATTTTTTTTTAAAAAAATCATTCACCGAGACTATCATGCCAGAGCGTAGTTGATTTCTTTTTTAAGCATTCAATATATAGAGCAATGCATCCATCCCATTCGGATATGTGCTTTCTTTATGATCAATTTTGAAGCTGGAGTGTACATAAGTTAGTTGTGTCATAGTTCAGGGCTTCCAATCTTTCAAACAACCTTAACCAATTGAGGTTAGCATCCAAGACCAGTCTATGTGCTACCTGTGCTTGATAATATGATGAATGCACAAACCACAGAGAGTGAGAACACAGAGATCCAAGTATTCTCAGTGTACATCTCCATGGCATCTGTGAATGAAAAACGTGTTCGGCTTTCAGCCCAGTTACGGAGTCTATCCGCCTCTGCAGCATACAGTGCTCTTCCCTGAACATGTATGACAGGTAATAATTAGGAACACACTAAAAACTTCAACAGTGATTTACAAATCAAGAAACTAATGACACTTGAAACTGACGCTTGTACAAGGGTGAACACTGAAGACGAAAACATATTGGCAGATGAGTTAAGTAAATATTATCCAATTATTTCCTATTACGGTAATACTTGCTTTTATCAATTGGTAATATTGAGGACAAACATAACACAAAAACAAAAAATTACAGATGAGTTAAGAGTAAATATGATCCAATTATTTTCTACTACGGTAATACTGAGGACAAACATAACACGAACAAATAATTAAAGATGTACTCCATGAGATATTAGTACACGAGCTTAACTATACCACATTGATGGAGAAAATCATAAAGCATCAAGGTGTGGCAACACAGAAAGTCCCAACATGCATCCATTACATGTAGTAGGTTACCTGATCATCAAACCATCGGCCCCGTCTCAACCATGCGGTTACTAAGGCAATTAAGATCCTTGGTGGAGTCAAATAATTGATGGCTCTTCCACTTCCTTTTACAACCCGCATCCTTGGTACTAGTGTTCTAGCAACTGTCTCTGGATGTTCGCAAATGATGTTAAACATCTGTCTATTTTGGATAGTTGATCCACTGCAGGAGTGTTTCACCCTTAGTAAACCGAGCTATAAAATAATTTGATATGGAACTAATGAAAATCCAAAAGAAAAATTTACTCCTAAAGTTCTGACAAGTTTAAATAGTTGCCTGACAAAGCAGGGAGAGAGAAGTTCAACACTTCCTATTTTGAAACAGAGAAAAACTCATCATTATAAAACCTTTCACCATGCCTCCCTTTTGCCTCCATTTTGCTAAATCAGCTCAGTGTTATCAAAAGCAAAATGTGCAAAGCGCAAATAAAGTGGGTCTTTAATAAGAAAAGGCACAAAGGGAGAAAAGATACAAATATATATGTTTAGTCCAAAACTACTAATTATAAGCATGAATGACAAATATATGAACAAAGAAATTGAAAAAAAATTACGATAAAGTGAAATGTCAATTATTTAGTGTCGCCTCTTCAGAAGAGGCTCTTTGGAAATGAAAAGTACGTCTTAGAACCTTGATGACGACACTGAAGTGCAGGTGAGGTTGCAAAATTAGCCCAAGAAAACATAACCTGCCTAAGTTTGGCGGGTTATTGACCCGCCCATTTATTCATTTCAGCCCATAAAGAATGGGGCTAATATGTAGCCCAAATTGACCCATGAGAAATCTTGTCAAAATATTTTCAGAAAAGACATTTTTTTCATTTGCTATATATTATGTATAGCCATAATAAAGGAAACAATAGTTTTATTAGGCACTAAAAAAATTATAAAAGAACAAAAAAAGCAATAAAAACTTGTAAAAATAGAGCACGTTGGGTTAGGACTTGCACTTTGAACCATTTTAATCCCACCCATTTCAGTCCAAGTAACTTTTGGGCAGATCAACAACCACCCATTTATTAACTCATCCATTTAGACCCGTCCAAATTCGGTCCAACCTGCCCATTTGACACCTCCACTTGTAGGTAACGGAGATCGAGTATAAAAAGGAGACCACTAAATTAGGCTCCAGTTTCAGCATGGTGGATGGATCAGAAAAAGGTGGTCACAATCGATTAGTAGAACAAAAGAGAAGTTGAAACTTTTCACCTATCCTTGAGCACAAGAAAAGAGAATCATCTCAGAGGTTAGAATCTCTGATTTAATATTTCGGTAGTCTTTATGTATCACTGAATGGTGTGAATAACTAGTCCTCCTTGGTGGCACTACCAGATAGAATAGGATACCAAACAGGACGATTATCCTTCTCCAGCAATACATTTATCATGAAAGCAATTCAAAAGACATTTAAGTGCAAAGATCTGAGGATCCTATTCACATACCTCAGCAGTAGGTCGGTTAGGACCATGCCTGGAGAGGCCGTATGCACTCCAACTTTTGACCGCTTGCACTCCTTCAGTAGGGATGATTGAAGCTGCCTGAGACCACATTTTGTTGACCCATAGCTGCAGAACAGTGAAGATGATAGCACCAATATCAATATCCATCAGAAAAGTAGTAGATGAATAGATAACCAACTATTCCAACCACAACAATCAACTTACACAGCTGTTAGAGGGGTGCTAGATCCTCCAGAACCTGCGCCATCCATGTTAAAGACATGTCCACCTTTGCTTTGGGTTTTCATGATTTGGATAGCTTCTTTAGTGCATAGTATAGAACCAATCAGGTTTGTGGAGACAATCTGTATAAAATGATTTTGGTGAGCAACGGGCCACAAATAATTACTAGAGCATTAGGTAACCCGGAATGCAAGTACAGAGCAGATAGTTGATTACATGCACATAAAGTTTAACTTAAAGACTCAAAAAGTATGAACTTCTTCCATGCATGAGGAGATGTGTGTGGTGGTTGGGGGGTTTGGGGGGATTGGCTAGAAGTGTAGAAGTAGACATGGGGATATTTTGATAGCTAAAATGAGTGACCTATGTTTGTAATAATAAGTACATATTCTGGCTCATAAAGTATACAAACTATATATATGTTGGGGGAAAAGGGACAATAATTTGTTATCAAAGTTCTACTAGTGAATTGTTAGAAAACCTACAGTGCAAACACCACCCACCCTTTCACAAAAGAGAGATAAAATAACAAAATAAGCTTTGACTTGTTGAAATATACACCACTCTAATGCCGATGCCCCCCTGTACTAGCAATCCATCTGCTATGACAAATGCATCCTTGAAAACAATTTTTTTGCTAGAGTTAAGAAATGGAAAAAGCTGTAGAGCATCAACATAAATGTATGAAGATTGTCAACAACATGCCGACCTCTTGAATATCATTGTCGGTAAACTGCAGCAAGGGTCGAAAACCTTTGTTTGTCCCAGCGTTGTTTACCTATATAAAAGTCAATCTTTAGAAACATGAAAACTGAACAACAAAAAAGGAAGGGAATTTTTTTCCTCACAAGTCCTCCAAGATGCAGATGATCCTATATGTACTCACTGTCTTTTGCTAAAAAAAAAAAAAATTGTAAACAAAAGAAAATTACTCACCCAAATGTCAATATAACCAAGTTCATCTGCAGAAAACTTGCCCAGCTTTCTAACATCAACAGGTTCAGAGACATCACAAGCCATACCAACCACTTTTGCATGTGCTAACTTTTTTCTAGCCGACCCACTGGTAGATTTCACAGCTTGCTTCAGATTTTCCTCGAGCTCCTTGATAGTCAAACCAACAGATTCAGGGCTGTCTTCAGGAAACATGCATTAACAAGAGATCCTAAACTACAAGTAGACTAAATAAGTGGATTCCATAATCTAAGGAATTACCTGCGAGAGGTAACAATGACACGGTCTCCAGAAAGTAAAAATTCGCGCGCAAGAGCTTTCCCTAGTCCCCTTGTACTGCATCAAACAATAATTGTAGGTAATTACATTAAAACACCATCTTCAGAGCCCAAATTGAAAAACCTAAAATATATCTCTGTCGTAAAATTCATGAGAAGAAAAGAAAAACACTTATATGGAAGAGAGAATTCCCTTGATGAAAAGAGAAACCAGTTGAATTGAGTCTCAAATTTGAAAGTTAAGCACAATCATCTTCAAATATGAAAACACATTTTCAACAAACAAATTGTTAAAGATGAGGGAAATGAGTTGCTATTTACAGTACAAGAACGCTCTAGCAAGACTAAATTGTGCTCTTCGTAATTCAACACAACTTCGAAATGCAGATGATTAAACACACATGCATAAAACATTTAGCAACTGTGGCACTACAATCAAGCTGTCTTTAGTGCAAAATGAAGCTATAACTTTAAATAATAGTAAAGTGTTATACCTTCCTGTTATAACAACATTACGGGGGCCAGCTCGAGCAACTTCATCCAAAACCAAATTGGATCCTATCATAGTCCCAATAATAATTCCTCCAAGCCAGCTATACCATATCAATTCATTCATCTGGCTATCTCCAGCTGTAACATTTACAATTAGAGTATTCCCTTATACAGTTACATCTATGTTGGATGTCATCAATGCCTTGAAAACTTTCACAACTTCAATTTGGTCCAACGAAAAAGCATAAATTTGCTAACCTGACAACTGAAATCCGACGAACATGACAACACCTGTGCTCATCATCGTGATGATATATCTTCCAACATATAATGCCAACTGCGAAAATCAGACAGAATCGACATCAAGGCATAATAGGAACATAAGACTCCAGTAACAACAAACGTTAAATAGATTATCTTCCTCCGTCAATCAATACCTCCTTATTAAATGTTGGAATACAAACTTGTCCCGTTCTCATGAATCATGATGTTTGCAAAAGAAAATCAAAAAGCATTTCACATTTGTCTAACGTATATCAAAGAACAGATTAATAAAACTCAAGTTTCTTAATCAACCAAATGCATGGTAAATATGAGGAAATAATTATAAATAAATGATAGAACTGAGATCGTTTTAAAGGCAACATAATTCATCATATAAGGATGGTGTCTAACTCTAATTAGACAAGTGAAACAATCAGAAGTAGTATTAAAATGCTGTTGAACCCTTAATGTATGATTTTCAGATGTAATATTCCATTTCGCGACTCTAACTACGTTTTTCAACATGATTATCATGGAAAAGAAAATCATAGCCTATAGTACCAAAAGAAAATGTAATGTCCATTTTGCGACTCTTACTACTTCATTCTTTTTTAACTGAGATTTCAGGGTGAGGGGAAAAAAAGTAAAAGTAAAGAGTAAAAGCACAAATGGGATGCACAAATTATAGCAAATGGAATGGAATTGATGTGTAACATACGAAGAATAATCTCTCCTCCAACTTCTCCATAGCTTCTCTAAGCTTATTTTCAGTTCTCAAACTTGGTTTTGAACAACTCCAAACAGCAGACCTAATAGCTCCAACCAATTTGTTTACAGGTTTACTTCCCTTCACATGATAATCACCCACATCCTCAGATGACTTAAAGTTCCTGCAAGGTTGTACAACAATTCTACGATGTCGAAGAGGGTCCCACGTGGTCATAACTCGGCCCCGGAGAACATTCCCGGTCGGTGGTAGGTGGCACTCTAGCGTTGACACGTGTACCTTCGCCACCATCTCCATTTAAAATTGGTGACTTTTTCTTTCTCTTTCTCTTTGGTTACAAATACAAAAACAAAGGTTGGTATGATTTCATGAAATTTATCGGGATCGGGATTTGGATTGTGTGACGTGAAATTTGCTGGGATCTAGTCTAATACAAATATCTGAGGCATTGGTATTTGATTTTTAAAGATCAAAAGCCAAAGCAAAGAGACTAAACAAAAAAACAAGTGTGATGACCACACGTTAAAGCTACTCTTTATCTACACGTTTCAACTGCTACGTGGCATTGTGGGTCTGATGTTACGTGTCTCCTTATCTCATTGTGGGCTGCCTGCTCACTTCTCTTCAATTTTCCTAAAATAAAATTCTTATATATTATTTTTTGGCGGAATACATACGCAGACTCTTGAACTTATTGATTTTTTTCGTATTGACACCTCAATTAAATCATGCTATTGAACCCTTGAATCATTCACAAATTGTTTCAAGTAAACACAAGCGTCCGACTTAGCACATTGTGTGTTCTTACGTTTCTCTAAGGAAGCATCTAATGTGGCACTTTCTAAGGGTATTCTTTTCCCTTTTTCTATTTAGCCCTAATTTCTTTCCCTTTTTCTCTAATTTCTCATCTGGGTTTCTTCCTCTCTTCTTCATATCCGCTATTTTTTAGTTAGAGGTTAAGTAATTTTTTTCCTTTTGTTCTTAATTTCTCTCTTGTTCTTCGTCGTCATTTTTAATGGCAATGTCGAATTTATCTTTCACATCATCCTCATATATGTCGGCTAGGTTTCCTTTACCTTTAGATTGGACTTATATGTGATATATGTATGTTATTGTGCTGGTGTTGTGGGCTGATACTATAGGCTTGGTGGTGGTTTGCTGTGATTTAGGCCTTCTAGGCTGGATAGGGCTATTTGGATACATTCCAAGCTCGTTATCCTCGTGGTACACCACAGATGACCTATTTGGGGTCGAATAGTATTGTTGTTGTTGTTGCTGGTTGGGGAATGTTATTGTTGGACCTTAGTTCAGGCTTAGACAGACTTAGCCCAAATTTAGATAGGTATAACTAGACGTGGTATCCGGGACCCGGCAGTGGGCCCCATTACCCTTTTTTTTGACTGGTTAGAACTTTGACATCTTTGGACTTAGTTAAGCCCTAGTATGACCTATTAGGCTTGTGACGGGATTGAATCACCCCGATTATACCCGATTGGCCTGTTTAGCCTTTTAGTCCCTAATAGCACCGCACTTGATCGGGATTGCTGGTCTTGGCTTAGAATTGGGACCGGCCTTGCCATGAGCTACTCTAGATACCCGGACTGACTTAGATATTGCATGATAGTAGACTATGGATCTAGGTGGACCCGGGAACTTACCTTGTAGCAGATGATTAGGTAGCTCATTTGCCTATATTTTGGCTTCGGCCTGGGACTAACATGTTTCCCATTTACTGGTTATGATGGGACATTGGGTTATATTCTGGTTACTGGTTATGATGAGTTCCGATTTGAGTACGACTACTAATTCAGGTGTGATGATTTTTGTTATTGATTATTGGGTGTCCCGATTCTAGTCCGACCCCAAATTGTGGTACACTATGAGTTCTGGTACTGGGTACCGTGATTATGATATTGTTGTTCTTTGAGTTCTGGTTCGAGTCTGATAGGTATGATATATATGTGGCCTATTGTTAATACCCACTGTGCTCGGTTCTATTCCGGTGTCTGGCCTCTTGTTATTACCCATTGGTGCTAGTTCAAGCTCAGTGCGCCCCATTGGTTATTGTGACTATTGGATACTGGTACATCTTTGAGACACTGGTGACTATGCATTTACTATTCTTGTGTGTCCCGCTGGTTTATGGGGGCCAGGCTGGGTATTGTATTCTTCCGTGTGCCCAGCGGGCTTTTGAGGGCCCAGTTGGGTTATGTTTGACTTATATGTTCAGTGCCCAGTTACTTATTTATTATTCAATATCGCATTTACTTATCAGTTATACCCGAACTTAGCATGCACCCCTGTACTTCAGCTTGTTATGTTACATTGAGCTCAGTCGGCCGATGATGCATACTGAGTACCCATTGCCCCGGTACTCATATTGCACTTCTGCATCTTTTCCCGATACAGATCCAGACACTAGCCGACAATCGTGATGTGACTCTCTTCTCAGCACTGATTTCGGAGCAGGAAAAGCTTACTGACGTCCGAGACAGATCCCACTCCATCTCTGATGTATAGTCTTTTGGATCAGAGACTGTTGTATATATGTTGTGTATATTTGGTTTCTGTCTTGTATTCTGGATATGTCTAGTAGTGGCTCGTGTACTGACCTCACCAGGTCTTGGGAGGGTTTTTAGAGTTATACATCATCCTCTTCTTTTTTTGTCCCAGTATGTATACTCCCTTTGTCTTTACATTCGTAGCATGTTGATGGTAGTAGTTTTGCTTTATCTCTTTTCATATGAGATACCGCCTATTGGCCCGTCGCTTGTTGCCCCGGGCTAGGGCTTGGCTTGCCTATTGGTGGTTCTCGGTAGGTGCCATCATGACTAGAAAATCAGGTCGTGACATAAACATTGTCAGGGAAGGATTGAAGTTCTGATTTTCAAGAGCCGAACGCCTCGTGCGCGACCCCAAACCTTTATTAATCAAAAAATAATTAAAATGGTCTTTTGATTTTTGAAATTTGAGATAGTTACTTCTCCAGACTAATAATAGAAGTTAGCTTTACCTTACGTGGACAAAATTGGGCCTCGGTCGCTCAAGGCCAATTCCAGGGTTTACTCATGTATTAGGGACTCAAGAGAACCCATGACAATGACACTCCCGATTTAGTGTATAGATAGAATAATTGCTCCACAAGGTTGGGTTAACTCCTTTGTTCGAAAAAGAACTCAGCATTCTAAAAGCAAATACTAGGCTAGGCCCTTACGGGATAGAGTCGAGAAGGGATATATTCCCAGGCCAGTGAAACAGAGTGCTGAAACACTAAGACATGCCCTCCGTTCTGGTCCCTCCTTCAAGCATCAAAAATCCCAAACAACGCGACAAACACTAGGGACTACGGGTGAACCAAATAAGTTTCTCAAAATAAAGATCCCAGAAAACTTTAGGAAAGTCTACCAGTCGGTTAACAAAATCATGACAGAATGATCACCCAGATGCAATAGTCGAGACCTAATCTTAAAGGTACCCTCAATACTGGAAAAAGTTCCTAAAGTCCCACTAAAAGTGTCCGAAGACAATACAGGGCTAAGGGAGAAGAGACTGACCCTTCCCAAAAATACTATTTTACTATTTCACATTCTCAGTTATTCAGCCATCATCTTTCAATTATTCAATTTCAGTGGATTTTCTGAGCCTTGATTTTCCCTCCACTGTGTTACTTCTATATTTGATAATGTTGAGCTTTTCAGTCTTTCAGGTATGATATAGTTATTTATGTCCTTATCTTTAATACTTAGTACCATTCTTGTACTGACCACATACTTTCCTTGTACTACATTATTTCATAATGTGGCATGCAGATATGTAGGTACATAATTAGGTTCTTTAGTAGGCTTCATTGGTCAGCTTTGATTGAGTCCTCATCTTTCCAGAGGACCTGTCAGTAGTTAAGTTATCTATTGGTGTTTTCTTTTGGTAATTGTATTTAATTTGTAGTATAGGCTTCATAGACAAATAATCAGTCATTTCCAGCACAATTGTAATAAATTTTCAATTACCCTTGTTCTCAATCAATAAAAGTTCAGTTTTATCTCATTGTGTTTTATCATAACAGTTAAATCATATTTTCAGCTTTCGCATATTATCAAAGTTTAGCTTTATGAGTTTCATGCCAGGCCAAGTGGTTCTCTCGGGCCACTTGTGGTTTCGATTGCTGGTTACGTCCAGGGTGTAGACTCTGGTTGTGATACTAAGCAAAGATTTAATGTTTTAAACTAACAACTCAAGATTACATGTATTCCATACTAAAGGTGTTTTTAACACTGTTACTGAAAATCAACATCTCAAGGTGATTTTAGGACTTAAACTCTCACCATTCTTTAAACAATCAGACTATGATTGGTACTAGTTTAGCGTACGTGTATTGTACATGAAATTTACGTCTATTAAAAATAAATTTGTAGAATATAAAAATAGAATGAGTCACTCAATATAAAAGGAGATTCCGATCAACTCTTTTATTTTCCACACCAAGCAAAATCATTTTAATTTAGTTTATTAGGACAATCATTTGGTATAGAAAATCAGATTTCAATTAAAATAATGAATGTAACAATATGTTTCCTTCACTGACTGAACTCAAATAAAGACATCTTGACTTGGACTCTACACTATACGAATTACTTATTATGTTTTTACGTATTACTGTCGAAAGAATAATATAATTATTAAAGGACAACAATATAATGTAAACCAAGAATAGAAAATGTAAGCCAAGAAACGGAGACACAAGGACAACAAAGTCTGATCAGATTAATGCATGCAACTTGATGAAATTAGTAAAGACCTACAACCAACAAATATATTTAAAGTTTGTTGCAAATCAAAACTCTTATCAAGAACTTGAACATTAAAGCAAACCTCAGCTTACAGGAGGAGAAAGAGATGAGAGAAAGCCAATCAATTCTTCTAACTCGGCTGCCATTGATTTCATTGATTTTTGCTTACCATCATTCCTCATGCTCCTCGCGAAATTATCCAAGCCCTCACAAGTTCATGCATGTATCTTTTATTTTTGGATTAGATTCTAACTTGGATGGTATGATAACTATCAATCAAATTTGAAGTCTATTACACTGCGACTCTAAAAAGGCCATTTTTTAGTTACTTTCAACATATTAAATATTAGGCAAATTCTAAAATAAGTACGTATTTCCAACATACGAAATTATTTCATTAAAAAGATAATTTAGCTTTTCAAAGGCTTAAAAGTCGTTGTCCAATAGTTGAATGATATTTTTGTTAAATAACAGTTTTATTAATATTTTATAATAATATATATAGATAGATTAAACTCAATTTACAATGAATAACATACTTGATCATTCTTCAAGCTTAATTAGTAAGCTCCAGATTGAAAGAGTCGATTGTAACTAATGTACCGTGAACTTACGACACTTTTGACGCTTAAAACTATGAATATTTACAAGTATGGGGGTATTTCTATATGGATATAATGTGTTTTTGGGTATTTGTAGGTCAAACAGGTCCGGAGAAGGAAAGTGCTGAATTTTGGGCAAAAAGTACATCAAACGAAATAATTTCACGACCGTGGGATTTGACTAAGGTCGTACTAAGTGATCATAGCATGAACCAGAGAATGCATTCCCAGGTGTCAAATAGACGGATGTTCCCACAATCATATATTGATCCTATGATCGTACAACCTGATCATGGGAAGAGGACCTGGAAACAAAATTGCAGATGTTAAGTGAAGGAGATCAGACGAGTGCCTTCTACGACCGTACCTCGAAGACACGATCGTACCAAGGTGTCGTGGGAGGAAGGTTCAGATTTGAAGTTTGCAGGAGTTGAAGTGAAAGAGGATCAGATAATTACATTGTACGGTCATACCTAGAAACCACGAGCTCGTACTGATCATTGTACCATCCATGATATATGAGTTGAAAAAGTCCATGTCGAACCTATGAGCACCAAGGATGATCGTGGAATCAAACCATGATCATACCTTCCTTTCATCCGAAGTGACTGACTTAGAAAATCCTATTATGTTTAGGATAGGTTTTATTTTGTCTATAAATACTGTTATTTGGTATTTTGTATTAGTTTACGTTCTATTACATTATTGTAAGGTTCTAAGGCATATTCTTGGTCTTGGAATTACATACCTTGATTTTAAATTCAAAGAGTGATTTGGTGGTTTTCATCTTGTTCTTTGTAAGTTCATCATTATGATCTCTTTTCAAAATTCTTATTGTATGCTTGCAATTATGAGTAGCTAAACACCACAACTAGGGTTGTGGAAACCATAATGAATTAACAAAGCAGGCTAAGTGCGTGGTAATTCTAGACTGGTGTGTATGCATTTATTGGTATTTTCTTTGTTATGCTTGCCTTCTAACAAGTGCACAACGTCAGAACTCGCCTGAATTCTAGACTTGCTCGAGAGAGAAGTAGAGATTAGGAAAATAAAATGACAATAGAGATTTTGAGCTATCAACCTTCATTTAATAACTTGAGCCTTAGCAGAGACAGTTAATCTGAAATCAAGCACAAGGGTTAAAATTGGAACACTCGAAGACCAAGAGGAAAAGAGTGATATTCATCTAATCAAGGTCGAGAGACATTTAGATGAACCTATCTTGTTTAGATTTTGCATGCAACGTATCAAAATAGATTGCTAGCACAAATAGCCTGTGTATTTATGAAGTCATGGGGAACACAGTCCTAATGTCTTTTATACTTTGATTAAAACTCCAAAGAATCAACAACTGTTATTACTACTTTACTAAAAAAACCTTTTTTACTAGAAATTATTTTTGATTGCCTAGACATACACCTAGATTGATATTTCGACCTATTCCATATGGGATGGACCCCAACTTAGTTGGGTTCTATATTTAATCAGTGACCACTTTATGCTTTGTTTAGAGGTGTAATTTGGGCGACATCAAATTTTGGTGTCGTTGCCGGGGAATACGGTTATGAAATTGATTGATTGAGTTTGTCGGGCTGTTGGTTTCTGTTTCCTGATTTACTTTTTTGTTGTTTCTAGGGAGCACATCGGTGTATGCCCTATACGTGGAGTCAAGGCAATCCACTAATTCCTATTAATATGGAACTTGAGAGAACTTTGAGAGAAAATCAAAGAATGGTTATCGAAGGAGTTCATAATCAAGGAGCCGTTCTTGAGGGCGTTCATGACGATGCGACAATCTTGAATCAGCCACTACATCAACATAATAGTCAGGAGACTACAAAAGAGATCGCTGCTCGTTGATGGCTGAGGATAATACTAGAAAAGAAGTTGCCAGATGGCCAGCTAGGGAGGAAAGGGCTAGACAAGATGAAACAAACTGTCTAGCTGCACTTGATGAGTGAGAGAGGTAGAGAAGGCATAGGGGGAAACAACCTCTACAATAGTATCTCCCCCACTATGAGGATCTGGAAGAAGATTTAGATAATTTGGAGCTAGTTGAAATAGGTGCTATTATTCCACCAGAATTGCCTTCATGAACTAAGTTTGACATCACTAGTGCCATGATCCACTTGCTGAACTTGAAAGGGGTGTTCTCAGGCTTTCCTAGTGATGATGCAATATGCATGTGATGAACTTTATGGGGATTTGAACTTCTTATATTCTACCTAGAGTGACCCAAGAGATAATTAGACTATATCTCTTTCCCTTCTCTCTGATGGAAGATGCCACATTATGGTTGGTAGAGTTACCACGTGGATCGATCACTACTTGGAATGAGTTTAGAACTTAGTTCTTGGACATATTTTTTCCACCTTCCAGAATGTTGCAGTTGAAAAATGAGATTTACAACTTCAGCCAGTTCCATTCAGAGGGATTATATGAGACTTAGTTGAGGTTAAAAAAGAAGCTGTAGAATGTTCCAAATCACTGGATGACTAGAAGAAACCACCAATGCTATAGTAGATACTATCACTGGTGGGGCATTCATGAGTCTACATTGGGAGCACGCTTTTGAGATTGTAGATCAGATCACGAAAACCAACCGAGGCTGGCATACTCAAGATGCGGATAGACTTGCAGGCACCTATGAAATTTGAGAATACAAAGCAGAGAGCATTAGATGAGTTGGTAGCTCAAGAGGTAGCGCAGTTGAAGACTAAAATTGGGTTTCTTACTAAGCAATTTGCAGCAACGGGAGCAAAAAAGGTGAATGCAGTTGGTTCGCAAGGTAAGTGTAACACCTCGGACATTTTCGAACCCATGAGACTACCTTAACATTTATAGAATCATTTAAACATGAGACAGTTGGTGAATTTATGCATTAATTTGTTGGGCTTAAGTGAATCATGTGCTATTGGGCCCAAAAATCATAAAAAGACATGAACCAAAATGGAATTTGACCCATTCTTCCATGGACCAAGTAAACACATTAAATGTGTGGACAAGGATGACCATTGAGGGACTATATAAGTCAAGGAAAATCAGATTTTATTCATTAGATACACACATGCCAAATCTAGAAATTTCCACAAGATATTTCTCATCTCACAACTCTAAGTCATTACTCCTTTGGACAAGGTCACCCTTTTACAAGCTTTGGTAAGTGTTTATTCTTATGGTTTACTATATTATATGCTTAAGGTGGTGCATAAATCATGTTGGTTATGTTGACACAGTGTTGGACAGTTCACTATGTGTAAAACTGTCTATATTTGCAATCGGAAAAGGATTTTGACCTTATAAACTTAAAAATGGACTTGTGGTCTTGAAGGAAATGAACTTGATGGGTTCAATATTGACATGTGAGATGTGAATATAGCCTTAAATTGTTTCATCCTTGTACATAATATTTGGGATTGTTATTACGAAATTGGTCATGGATTTGGTGACGTAGTGAAAGAAAAGTGTAGTTTTGGTGTTGTTTATGTGCGTTGTGGAACCATGAATGTTTGTTGGTATCTAAGATAATATAAAATATGTAAAGAAAATCTTACTTATGGCCTTGGACCATTTATTACACAAAAGGACCCAAAAAGGACCCTTTTTGGCCGATTTGGGCATCTGCCCCCGCAGACGAAGGCACATGCGGGCGCAGATTCCAACGCAGGTGCCTCTGGTCACCTGCAGATGCATGTCAGCCACCTGTGGGTGCAGGTCACCCCAGAAATTCATTTCGTATGGTTTTGTCTCTCTTTGATCCCGAAGGCCCCTATACCCTTTTTGAATGTAATTATCAACTTATGATACCTTTTTAATGACTTTAAGGGGGTCGTATGGAAGCATATTGGATTATATTAATTATGGATTGTTTTTCATATGTTGTTATGAGGCAATTTGATGGATTAAGTGTGACGGAATGATAACGAGGAAGCGTACAGGGTAAACGTGGTGTGAAATGCTATTGGTTTATGATGTCTTGGTCAATGTGTGGAATTTTATGGTGTTGTTGGTATGATAATGCAGTGGATTGTATTATAAAGGGTAAAATGACGTTATATGGCAGTCATATAGCTCATTTTCGTCTTGTACGCTTGTATGGTAACTAGTTGTTGACGTAAACTCTGTTATGTACTTGTATTGTAGAGTGAAACGTAAGGAAGGAGCTGGACTATTGTGTTCATATATAGGCTTGTGTATTCATACTTGGGAGTGAATTTATGTAAGGTTATAGGCTTGTGTATTCATACTTGGGAGTGAATTTACGTAAGGTTACTCTTTCCGTATCCTTATGCAGCATGTAGTATTCACCTTGTTATTGTACTTACTCATTTCCGAAATGTTCTAAGGTATCTCATTTCAGGTTATCATCTATTGTTAATCATATATACCTTATTCTTGATCTATTGTTATTAATGTGTCACCTAATTGTGGAAATGGTTCCAAAGTTCCAATAATGTTATATTCAAAAGTTCCAATAATGACTTGATCATCGAATGAACTATTTCAAAGACTAAGAAGTGAGGTAATGAAGTCTCTATTCTTGGGTGGTATCCCAGGTGTTAAAATACCTAGCATGGGTCGATCCCAATAGCTCGGGTGGTATACAAAGGGTGAAAAGAACACCTAGCATGGGTCAATCCCGCTACTATGGGTGGTATCCCAGGGGCAAAAGAAAAGCCTAGCATGGGTCGATCCCGAAAACTGTTAATTACCCACTGATCAGCTTGGGGCCCGGGCATTGTAAGAATGGAAGGATGAGTAGTGAATGAAGAAGTGAGTGATGAATGAATGAATGAGCGTAAAAGTAAAGAATGTAATTCACGTAATGTACATATTTCCATACATATAGAATGGTGACTTATCCATATTGGTTATGTACTTATATTTGATTCCATTGAAGTATTTATGTATCATATAGTTTCTTATGGCCTTACATACTCAGTACATTCTTCGTACTGATGTCCCTTGTGGGACTTACCTTACTTGCTGCAGGCGCAGGTACTAGTAGACTTCCACAGTAAGCTACGGGTCATCTACTGATCTTTGGTGAGCTCCAGTTGGTTCGGGGCTTTTCGAGTCACAGTTGTACATTGATTTTGGTATTGTAAATGTTGTATAAGGCGGGGACTTGTTCCAAATTTAGGATGGTTATGTATGTGCTTCTGTTAGAGGCTTGTGTAGACATATGTAGGTATATGAACGTCTAAAAGAAAAGACACTTTTACATTTGACTTTACAAGGTCTACAAAGCCTCTAAAAGATACATAACCATGACTAAGTTCGGGACAAGTTCCCGCCTTATACAACTACTACACAGTACCAAAAATATACAAATGACTTGGAAAGCCCCGAATGAACCTGGAGCTCACCAACAGCCTGCAGATGACCAATACCCTACTGTGAAGGTCTACTAGCTCCTGTCCTGCAGCAAGTAAGGCAGGTCCCCCAAGGGACGTCAATACGAAAGAATGTACTGAGTATGTAAGGCTATAAGTAACTGTATGAAATATAGGAACTCAATGGAATCAAATACAAGTGAATAGATAACACTGATATACCACCGTACTGTATATGTGGAACCAGGTACATTACATTCATTTCTTTCCTTTTACCTTCTTATCAATATACATCATACAATGCTCGGGACCAACTGATAAATGGTAAATAACATTAGGATCGGCTCGAGCTAGGCTTATGCGCCCAGAGCTACCACTCATAAATCAATAAATCAGGTTCAACTCGAGCTAGGTTTTCACCCCCAGAGCTACCCCTTGCATCCAATAATCAATCGGGATCGGCTTGAGCTAGGTTTTCGCCCCCAAAGCTACCACCCGTACTTAACCAAATATGTATTACTTCACTTCTTTAATTTTTGTTAGATTGTTACATTGGTGGTCATAACATTATTGGAACTTTGGAACAATAGTCAACAAATAAGAGACACGTAAATAACAATTGCTAACAAACCTGAAATGAGATACTTTAAAATATTTCGGAGTGGAAACAAGTTTGGTAATGATGTGAACAATAGGTGCGGCCAAAGGATACGGAAAAGAGTAACCTTAGATACCTTATCTTTCCAACAAGTGACTACAACAATTCATCTCTTCCTTAAAACGTTACTCTACAATATGAATTCATAATGGAGCTCACATTAAAAGCCAATTACATTACAAGTTCACAAGGCGATAATTAGCTACTTGACGGGAAGTAAAAACTATCCAACATCCCAAACATATGGTATATCATTCCACCTTCCTTAATATTGCCATATAACTTCATTCCACCCTCTTACAATATAATTTACTGCCCCACAACACCAACAATACCAAAACAGTCCACACATCAACATAGACGTCACAAACCGACAAGATTTCCCACCAAGTGCATACTTCACATTTTTACCTAAATGCAACTCCACATTTTTATTACATAAATTCACATAAATACCTTCCATAATAATATACCAAAAATAGTCCACATAGTTTCAGAATTCACTTTAACATAACAAGAAAGTATTCTCCTTTCACTACGCCAAACGTTCCATGCACAATTACGTATAAATATTTCCACAAGTCATACACAAGGAGTAAAGAATTAGGTATAGAACCACACTTAAACATACTTAAATTTCATCCATCTAATTCAATTCCTTCAAGACCTTAAGTCCCCTTTCAAGTTTATACCACATAGAGGGCAAATCCTTTAGCGATTAAGCAAAAGTGCATTTCTCAACACTTTTTAAACATAACCAACATGATTTACACAACCTCTTATGCATATAATATATTAATATATAAGGGTAAACACTTACCAAGGCTTGCAAGTGGAAGATTTGTCCAAAAATTCTTAAAGAAAATTAGGGTGGCTAGGGTTTTTGAGAGAGGAGAAATGTTGATTGAAAATCTGATTTTTTGCAAGTGAGATATGTTGAAAATGATCTGAATTTCATCCTTAAATAGTCCCTCCAAACCGCCTCTCCTTGGTCCAATCTTAGCCAATTATTTGGTCAAAAAATCTAAGTATACCTTGTCCATTTTTAAATGGATCATCTCCCTTTTTGGGCCCATGTCTTTTTACTTAATTTTGGGCCTCAATTAAGTCCATAAACATAATATTAATTCAGCCCAATAAATTTAGTGGGTAATACACCAACTATCTCAAGTTTAAATAATTCCATAAATGTTAAGGTAGTCAAATAAGTTCAAAAATGTACGGGGTGTTACAAGACTTATTTAAGAAGATCAAGGCAGTTATTTCGAGAATGAATCAGGAGGTTGAATCGCATGCTACCACCTTTGGTCAGATGTCTACTGTATTGAATCAGTGTCAACAGGGTACACTTTCGAGCAACACCATCCAAAATCTAAAGAATGATGCCATTACTTAGCTATCACTACTAGGAGTGGTAAGATAACTATGGATCCATCTATGCCCATGATTATCGAGAATGAGGTAGAACTGGTCATCATTTATAATGAGAAAGTTGCTGAATCTGAAGACTTAGTGGTGGATGAGAAAGCACCTGAAAAGCCTCTAATTGAGGAGCATGAGGCCAAGAAAAGATAGGGGAAGGACAAGGAGATCCTAAAAGTATTGGCTACCATTCCATAACCTCCTCTTCCTTTTGCGCAAAGACTAAAAAAGAAAGTTGAAGAGGGAAAGTACCAAAAATTTATTTCTTTGTTGAAGGAGTTGTCGGTGAATATCCCTCTAGTTGAGGCTTTAGAACAAATTCTAGGTTACATAAAGTTTATGAAAGATTTGGTGACTAAAAAGAGGACTGTGAGCTTTGAGCCGGTTGACAATGTGCACCATTGTAGTGCAATCGCCTCTCAATCATTGGTTGAAAAGAAGAAAGATCCTGGAGCATTCACGATCCCATGCACAATCGGATCATTCAACTTTGCAAGAGCTTTGTGTGCTAGTATTAATTTGATGCCGCTAGCAATTTATAGATAGTTAAGGTTGGGGTTGCCTAAACCAACTCCAATGAGACTTCTCATGGCGGATCACACTGTGAAGAAGCCCGTGAGAATCTTTTGTGATATTTTGGTAAGGATTACATCATCCTTCATATTTCCAGCCGACTTCATCATCCTTGACTGTGAGGTTGACTTTGAGGTTCTCATTATTTTAGGGAGATCATTCCTAACAACTGGACGTGCATTTTTTGATATGGAGACTGGGCAGATAAAGTTTTGATTGAATAACGAACAAGTCACCTTCAATGTATGCCAATCCATAAAGCAGCCAAAGGATATTCGAGTGATTTTGATGATTGATACAGTTGACGAGGATGCATTAGTAGCTCCTATTAATGAGAGGCTTGGAGTTGAGTTACTTGCAGCAGTAATTATGAATTTTGAGGGTGATGATATTGAGAGTTATGATGAGATGGTGAGCGCACTTAATGGTAAGGGTTCATATAGTTATGCACCAAAGAAGTTGGATTTTGATTTGAAGAATAGAGTTACCCCTCTAGCGAGGCCTTCTATTTAGGAGCCTCCAGTCTTGGAGCTCAAAGCTCTTCCATCTCATCTTCGTTATGCATTTCTGGGAGTCGACAATACCTTGCCGATTATTATTGCAGTTGGTTTAGCATATTGGAAAGTTGAGGCTTTTGTATCTATTTTAAAGTAGTTTAAGAGGGCCATTGGATGGTCCATTGCTGATATCATTGGGATTCCACCCAAAATTTGCACACACAAAATCCAACTTGAGCCGAATTGTATGCCTAGTATTGAGATTCAATAGAGATTGAATCCACCTTTGCAAGAGGTGATGAAGAAGGATATTATCAAGTGGTTGGACGCAGGGGTGGTTTATCCTATTGCAGATAATAAGTTGGTGAGTCCGGTCCAATGTGTGCTGAAAAAAGGTGGAATCATTGTGGTTCCAAATGAGAAGAATGAGTTTATTCCTATGAGGGCGATTTCTGGCTGGCGTGTTTGCATGGATTATGGGAAGCTGAACACATGGACAAAAAAGGATCACTTTTTGATTCCTTTCATGGATCAGATGTTAGACCGTCTTACTGGTAGAGGATGGTATTATTCTTTTGACGGTTATTTAAGTTACAATCAAATTTCTATTTCCCCTGAGGACCAAGAGAAGACCACTTTCACTTGTCCATATGGTACTTTCGCGTTCAAGAGAATGTCTTTTGGTCTATGTAATTCACCCTCAACCTTTAAGCATTTCATGATGTCTATCTATTCTGACATGGTTGAGGACACCATTGAGGTATTTATGGATGACTTCTTAGTTGTTGGTGATTTATTTGAAGATTATTTGGCACATCTTGCTAGTGTTTTAAGAAGATGTGAGGATTGTAACTTAGTGCCAAACTAGGAGAAGTTCCATTTCATGGACAAGGAAGAAATAGTGCTTGGTCACAAAATTTTAAAGAAGGGGATTGAAATTGAAAAGGCAAAGATTGAGGTGATTGAGAAATTGCCTCCACCAATTTCTGTGAAGGGTATTCGTAGCTTTTTTAGGGCATGTGGGATTTTATTGAAGATTCATCAAGGACTTTTCTAAAATTGCTAATCCTTTGTGGAAATTGTTAGAGAAGGAAGTGAAGTTTGTGTTTGATGATGTATGTCTGAAGGTGTTTGAGTGCCTAAAAGAGAAGTTGATTTCAACCCCTATTATTGTGTCTCCCGATTGGTCCATGGCATTCGAGGTTATATGTGATGCTAGTGGTGTGGAACTAGGTGTAGTCGTAGGCTAAAGATGAGAAAAGATCTTACACCCCATCTATGATGCTAGCAAATCACTTAACCCTGCTCAAAAAAATTATACCATGACCGAACAAGAGTTGTTTGCTGTGGTGTTTCTATTTGAGAAATTTTGATCTTGTCTGCTTGATGCGAAAGTGATTTGCATACTGACCACGCAACTCTTAGGTACCTTATGGTGAAGAAGGATGCAAAGCGAAGGCTGATTCGTTGGGTACTTTTGTTGCAGGAATTTGACTTTAAGGTTAAGGACCGAAAGGGGACTGAGAATCAAGTGGCTAATCACTTATCATGCCTTGAAGAAGAGGCCACGCTAAAACTGAAAGATGAGCTTGTGATTTATGATACTTTTTTGGACGAGTAGGTATTAACCGCATTGCAAGATTTGATCCCGGGGTTTGTAGACTTCACAAATTATTTGGTGAGTGATGTCGTTCCTGAAGACCTATCGTTTCAGCAACATAAAAAGTTCATGCATGATGTAAGGAAGTTCCTTTGGGATGAGCCATATTTATTCTGGATTAGTGTAGATGGAGTGATTCGGAGATGTGTTCCTAAGGTTGAGATGATGAGTATCTTAGAGAATTGTTACTCATCACCAGTTGGGAGTCATCCTAGTGGTTCTTAGACCGTGTACAAGATCTTGCAATGTGGATACTATTGATCCACCATTTACAAAGATGCACATGACTACGCACGGGCTTGTGACCAATGCTAGAGTCAAGGAAACATCTCGCAAAGCCAAGAGCTTCCAATGACCACTATTCTAAAGCTTGAACTGTTCGATGTATGGGGTATTGACTTCATGGGGCCCTTTGTGAGTTCACATGGTATGAAGTATATTTTGGTGGCTGTTGACTATGTTTCAAAATAGGTGGAGGTGGTTGCACTTCCAAATAATGAAGGGAAGAGTGTCACAACATTCTTGAGGAAGAACATATTCTCCAGCTTTGGTACACCAAGGGCTATCATTAGTGATGGAGGCTCGCACTTTTGCAATCGCCTATTCAAAGCCCTGCTTGAGAAATATGATGTGAAACATAAGGTAGCGACACCTTACCATTCTCAGACAAGTGGGCAAGTTAAGGTCTCTAATTGTGAGATCAAGTCCATTTTGGCAAAGACCATGAATTCCAATAGGATAGATTGTCCTAGAAAGTTGGATGATGCATTATGGGCTTACCGAACAACATTCAAGACCCCTATTAGTTTGTCTCCATATTAGCTTGTGTATGTGATAAGTTAACATTTTACCCAATTCTTAATACATTTGAGCTTTAAATTATCTTGTAATTCACATTGATTCGATATAAATTCTCATGTTATATAGCTCTTGTATGCAGGTAGCGGATGAATACGAGCCCGAGCTAACCATACGAGTCAATGGGAATGCAAAAAGTGAAGAAAGGAGGCTTAAATTAACACCTGGGGAGATTAACGGCCACCTGCGCACGTATGTCATGGGCTGCGCACGCAGGTGGCTAACTGAGCAATGCAGCAGCACAAGGCAGTGCCACCTGCGCTGGTCTCCTGCGCGCGCAGGTCTGGCATCTGCGCCAGCAGGTGACTAGTGCGGTGGCATTCACGTAATTACCAAGGACGCGATTTTTGGGCTATAAAATGGATTTTTCCAGTTCTGAAGAGTATCTTTTTGGGCATTTTTGGAAAGATATAGAAAAGGAGAGTGAAACCCTAAGGAGAAACAAGTTACATTCTTGCATTTTGAGTAAATCTTGGATCAAATTCTTGTAAACACTTGGATTCAATGGAAGTTTGGGAAGAGAATTTGGGTGATTTTCTTCTCTCTTCTTCTATGAGTAGCTAAATTCTCTACTTGGGGTTATGCTTGAATAATATGTGATAATTGTATGGGTTTTGTTTATTTGAATTTTTGTTTAGATAATTGCCATGGGTTTTAATCCCATTCCATGTTTTCATTCAATTTAGAGGTTGCAAACTCTAATTAATTATAGAACTTTTATCATCCTTGACAAAGGGGATAAGGGTAAGGAATGAGAGTGAACAATAACTTGATTTGTATCATTTAATAGCATCTCTTATACATAAGGATGTTAATTGAGGTATTGGATTGAGTTTATAAGATGCACTTTTGAGGTGTTCGAAAGAACCCAATTGTGAAACCTTGGTGTTTGATTGACAAATCAACAACAAGCACCTATAATCTAACCTACCCATAGCTCTTAGCTAAATGTAGTTAAATATTCAAATTACCCATACACAATTTCACCCTTACGATGGCATAACCCCAAGTCCCGTAATACACTTGATTTCAACTCTTCTTCTCTAATCTTGAACTTGTGTGTCCCAAGTTACAAAAGTCTAAATAGTCATAAGTTAACGGATGATAACCCCCCATTTATTTTTATGTATTATTTCCATAGCATCACGCGTTAGCACTAGTTGCTTCTGACACTTAGAGGTGAAAGCTATCGCATTCATTCCTCGTGGATTCCACCCCGACTCCAAGTTGGGTAATTATATTGATAACGACCGTTTACATTCTATCCTAGGGTGTATTTGAGCGTTATCAAAATGGCGTCGTTGCCGGGGAATGAAATGTAGCGTTCATTTGTTTTAGTGTTTTAAGTTACTTGTGTTTACCGTGGTGTAAGTTTACTTTATTTGTTGTTTTTGTTCTTCATAGGTGACAAACAAAATCTTCACGATTCAAGGAGTCAACATGGTAGCCATTCTGCTTTATTTGATGGACATTTTTAAGATGAAGATCATTTGGGAGATGCCGGGAGAGCTAGTGCCATCAGCATCCCACCCGCGGATGGCAATGGAGTGTTCCACGTTACCAGTGTGATGCTTCACCTCCTTCAAATGAAGGGGTTATATGGGGGTCAAGCACATGAAGACGTAAATCTTCACTTGACAAATTTCATTGAGGTGTGCATGCCGTTTGATAGCACCCATATATCACAAGAGTCCATCCAATTGAGACTCTTTCCCTTCTCATTAACGGGTGAGGCCGCATTGTGGTTGAGGCAATTGCCCGTGGGTTCAATCACTACATGGTCGGAATTGACGGAAGCATTCTTGGATCGGTTCTTCCCACCATCCCGGATGTTACAATTGAGGGATGAGATTATTAACTTCCGTCAATTTAATGGTGAACCGTTACATTAGGATTGGCAAAGGTTTAACACGAAATTAATGCAATGCCCGACTCATGAGGTTCCGGATAAGATGCTCCTCCAAATATTTTATCGAGCATTAGATCAATTGAACAAAACGGTTGTGGACAATGCAGCTGGGGGGACTTTGGTGAAACAAACTTATGGTGTTTCATCGACAATATTGGACCAATTCACCAAAAAAAGTCGGGTTTGGCATACAAGAGATTCCGAGGTGGCCGTGGGGGCTCCCTCCGCATCTTTTGTAAGCCACGAACAAAGAAAGAAAGATGAGGAGAGAGACGAGAGTATGGCTAAGATGATGACACAACTAGAACTCCTCACTAAACATGTAATGGGTTCAACACCAAAGGTGGTTAACGCCGTAGCCTCCAAGGATGCTAAGAGCTATGATGATGATGAAGTGGAGACTCTTGATGAAGAAATCCGATTTATGTCAAATCAAGCGGGGGGTTCCCGCCCCACCTACCAAAGGAAGGGCCGGAATCAAGGTTGGATGGATAAAGACCGTGATTGGAAAGATCATGAGTGGAAGGATCGTGAGAGAGACCGAGATTGGAGGGATAAAGATAGAGACCGTGATTGGTGAGATGCAAATCGGGACTATGATAGGTATGTTCCTCCGCATGATAAGTCCAAGGGTAAAGAAGCAACCTCTATTGATCTGGAGAAATATAAGAATGAAGATGTGCTTGCTCGTATCCTCTTGGGAGTTGAAGGAAGCGATAATATGTTAAGGGAAATGAAAGGGGATTTATCGCATCTCAACCAAACCGTCACCTTACACTCGGCTTCGATAAAGCAACTTGAAACCCAAATGGGTCAACTCTCCTCCAAAATAAATGCAAGACAAAGAGGAGGACTCCCTAGTGACACGGTGGTGAATCCAAAAAATGACGCTCACGTCATGGCTATTGTTACTAGAAGTGGGAGAACCCTTGGAAATGATTTTGTAAATCTTTATGAAAACTTTTGTGGTAAGGGCGATGGAGGCCAAGTGAGCAAAACTAGAACTCGGCTAGATAATTCAAAAGATGAAACTCAAATGTCACAAGAGCAAGGTGTTGACGGGTCGGAGAAAGTGAAAGTGAAGGAGGTAAACCCACAAGTGATTAGCGATGGTAATGAAAAATCGAATGAAAACTCGGTTGTCTCTAAGCCACAAGTTAAAATCCCTCCTCCATTTCCACAAAGGTTCAAGAAGAAAGAAGATGATTCAAAGTTCAAGAAATTCCTTTCTAAATTTAGCAACCTTTCGGTAAATATACCATTATTGGAAGCCCTACAAGAGATGCCCGGTTATGCTAAGTTTATAAAAGAATTGGTAACAAAGAAGAGAATCATGGACTTCGAAACAATTGAAGTTACATATAGCTGTAGTGCTATAATGTCTAGTACGATAGTTGTGAAGAAGGATGATCCGGGGGCATTCACTATCCCATGTACTATTGGGGTGTATCAATTTGGGAAAGCCTTATGTGATCTTGGGGCAAGTATTAATTTGATGCCATTAGCCGTATTTTGAAAGTTAGGTTTGGGAGATCCAACGCCAACAACAATGCGGCTATTGATGGCCGACCACTCTATAAAAAGACCCATGGGCGTATTGTGTGATGTACTTGTGAAGGTGGACCGTTTTATTTTTCGGTTGATTTTATGATCTTGGACTGTGAAATTGACCATGAAGTCCCCATTATTCTTGGTAGACCATTTTTTTCTACCGGTCGAGCTTTAGTTGATGTTGAATGCGGTGAAATGAAATTTTGAGTAAACAATGAAGAGGTGTCATTCAATGTCTGCAAGTCCATGAAACAACCTATGGATTTATAAGTTGTCTTCGTAATCGATGTGGTTGATAATGTAGTGGCTAATACTATGGAGGCTTAATTTGTTAGAGAACCTTTGGTGGGAGTCTTGTGGAATCTTGAAAGCAAAGGGAATGAAAGATATGACGAAGAAGTTGCATCCTTGAAAGGTTTTGGGTCTTACCAGAAAAATCCTTGTAGGTTGAATCTTGACTTGAAAAATCGGGAAACTTCTCCCGTAAAGCCTTCAATTGAAGATCCACCACAAATCTAGCTCAAGCCATTTCCACCTCATCTCCGGTATGTGTTCGTGGGAGAAGGTTAAACTCTACCTATTATTATTGCAAGAGATTTGTCATCTTGGCAAATTGAGGTGTTGAAATTGGTGGTGATTCGGTATATTTTTCCACTTGGATGGACTATAGCCGATATTATTAGAATTCCACCCAGCATATGCACTCACAAGATCAAGCCTGAGCCCGAGTTTGTAGCAAGTGTAGAACATTAAAGAAGACTAAATTCTCCAATGCAAGAAGTTGTGAAAAAGGAAATCATCAAGTGGCTTGACGCGGGTGAAGTTTATCCTATCTCGGATAGCACTTGGGTGAGTCCAATTCAATGTGTTCCAAAGAAAGGTGGTATCACGGTAGTCCCAAACAAAAATAATGATCTTATACCCGTCCGTCCGGTCACGGGTTGGAGAGTGTGTATTGATTATAGAAAGTTAAATTCATGGACCGAGAAGGATCACTTCCCCATGCCCTTCATGGATCAAATGCTTGATAGGTTGGCGGGTAGGGGTTGGTATTGCTTCCTAGACAGATATTCAGGCTATAATCAAATCTCCATAGCTCCCGAAGATCAAGAAATAACTACCTTCACTTGTCCCTATAGAACTTTTGCCTTCAGGCGCATGCTCTTCGGGCTATGCAATGCACCAACCACTTTTCAACGGTGCATGCTTTCTATCTTTTCTAACATGGTAGAGATTTCTATGGAGGTGTTTATGGATGATTTTTCAGTGGTTGGTGATACATTCAAAGATTGCCTTGAACATTTGGAGAAGGTGCTTGAAAGATGTGTGGAGAATAATCTTGTGTTGAATTGGGAGAAGTGCCACTTTATGGTTAAGGAGGGGATTGTTCTCGGACACAAAATATCGAGCCAAGGAATCCAAGTAGATCAAGCCAAGGTGAAAGTCATTGCTAAGCTACCACCTCCAATATCTGTCAAAGGGGTTCAGAGTTTTCTTGGCCATGCGGGTTTTTATAGGAGGTTCATTAAAGATTTCTCTAAAATTGCCCATCCGATGTGCAAACTCCTTGAGAAGGAGGTCACTTTTGAATTTAATGGATAGTGTTTGGAGGCATTCAATTTCCTTAAAGAGAAGCTTATCTCAGCCCCGATTATAGTGACCCCAAATTGGTCACAACCATTTGAACTCATGTGTGATGCTAGTGGGCTGGCATTGGGAGCTGTGCTTGGACAACGAAAGGAGAAAATTTTTCATCCCATCTATTATGCTATCAAGTCATTGAATGATGCTCAAAAGAACTACACTGTTACAAAACAAGAATTGCTAGCCGTGGTTTATGGGTTTGAGAAATTTCGAGCTTATTTGTTAGGCACAAAAGTCATTGTGCACACCGATCATGCTGCTCTCCGATATTTGATGGCAAAGAAAGAAGCAAAACCTTGACTGATAAGGTGGATTCTACTACTTCAGGGATTTGACTTTGAAGTGAAGGATCGAAAAGGGTGCGAAAACCAAGTAGCCGACCATCTATCATGTCTTGAGACAAATGAGAAAAATTAGGGAGATTTTGATCTTGATGGTACATTCCTGGATGAACTTGTCATGAGCTTGAAAGAGATCACTCCGCCATGGTATGCTAATTTCGCAAACTGTATAGTGAACGGACTTCTTCCTGATGAGCTGAGTTACTATCAAAGGAAAAGATTCCTCCATGATGTGAATACGTACTTTTGGGATGAACCCTATCTTTTTAGGGAATGTGCAGATGGAATTATACAGCGATGCATCATGGAAGAGGAGATAAAATCCATTCTTGGAGCATGCCATTCTTCTCCTTTTGGTGGCCACCATGGTGGTGTGAGAACCGCAACAAAAGTCCTTCAGTGTGGGTATTATTGGCCTACCATTCACCGTAATGCTCACGAATTAGCTAAGACTTGCATTCAATGTCAAAAGCATGGTGGTGTCTCGAGGAGGCATGAAATGCCTTTAAGACCCAATCTTGAGGTAGAGTTATTCGATGTATGGGGCCTTGATTTTATGGGTCTGTTTGTGAGCTCATATGGTAATAAGTATATATTGGTGGCCATTGACTACATGTACAAATGGGTGGAGGACGTTTCATTGCCAACCAATGAAGGTAAAAGTTCACCTTCTTCTTAAAAAATGCATTTTCACCAGGTTTGGAACCCCTCGAGCCATCATTAGTGATGGTGGTTCTCATTTTTGCAATGGGTTATTTGAAGCATTGCTTGGAAAATATGGAGTGCGGCATAAGGTGGCAACCCCATATCATCCTCAAACGAGTGGTCAAGTGGAGGTTTCCAATCGGGAGATCAAATCGATCTTGGAGAAAAGTGTAAATGTCGGGCGTACAAATTGGGCAAGACAACTTGATGATGCTCTGTGGGGATATAGAACTGCGCTCAAGACTCCTATTGGCATGTCGCCCTATCAGTTAGTGTTTGTAAAGGCTTGTCATCTCCCGGTTGAATTAGAGCACAAAGCATTATGGGTCTTGCATAAATTGAATATGGATTGGGAGGATGCGTCAAAATCAAGAGTAGACCAACTTCATGAGTTAGATGAGTTCTGACTTAAAGCATATGAGAGCTCAGCATTATACAAGGAGAAAATGAAGAAATGGCATGATGCTAAGATCTTAAAAAGAGAGTTTCATGCGGGTGATAAAGTGCTACTCTACAATTCGAGGTTAAAACTCTTGGCGGGGAAGCTAAAATCCAAGTGGTCTGGCCCTTTTGTTGTGGTTAATGTCTTTCCTAGTGATGCTATTGAGCTCGAGGACCATGAGCAAAGGACATTCATGGTGAATGGCCAAAGGTTAAAACATTTTTATGAGGGTGGACCTGGAGCGGCTAAGGTTGAGTTGCTCCGTTTTAAGGAGCTTGATGATGAGAAACAACGTCGAGCCATGACGATAACCAAGGCAGTTCTTGGGAGGCAACCCAAGGTTACTTATGGTCATTTTAGATTTGTTTGATTGCTAATTCTTAGTTGTTTTGGTGGATGCAGGTGAATAATACTAAGTGTGGGAGATTGAGTTCACTGTTTTGAGCTTAATTAGTCACCTGTTGGCGCACATGCCCACATTCCCACGCATGTTGGAACGGATGAGGCCAGCAGGTTAAGAGAAACATTCTGCTTGGAGCCAAGAAGCCACCTACGGGCGCAGGCCATGCACATGCGTGCGCAGGCTAGCCAACGCGGGTGGCTCTACCTTGTGCTTGACTTAATCCTGCCTCCTCACCTACTTGCGCATGTCCTCAGCATGAATTCGCAGGTGCCTTCTGCAGCTGCTCCAGTGCTACTCCTTTATGCCCAGGCATTCTGCCCAGGTAAGGCAGCCCGCCTGTGTGCTCATCTCCCCACATGCGTGCGCATGGTGGGGCGCAAGTGAGGTTTAATTTTCTTTAAAAAGTTTGTGGTTGACCGGGTTGAACCGACCCACATATGACCCATTCTCCTCTCTAAGAAGAAACCCATAACCCACAACCCATTTCTTTATAACCATAAAGACCAACTCATATTTCCATCACAAAAATAATTTCAAAAAGGAAAAGATTGAGCAAAACATTCGGCCTCTCAACTTTAAGGCTCGAAATTTTTCCTCTTCATCTTCTCACTTGCACTTTCAAAGGAGATTGCACACTTCACCCACTAGAATTCAAGGGCTATTAATCCTTCACATTCTCTTGTCACTACCATTGGTAAGTCACTTGGTCTACTCTCATTAGGAAGATTTTGGACAAAAATGGTGAATCATGTTTTTAGCTTCTTTATTGTGAAGAGTTGCTCCATATGGATTTCTTATGGTGTAATGGTTATGTTTTGGGGATTATTTGACTTGGAAGTGATGCTTTTCATACAAGTTGGGTAATTCTTGAGTACCCAAATGTTATGCACTCCATGTGTTTGATTAAATTCCTACATGAGCATTTCTTTGCATTGTCTTTTGTGAATAATCTTAGAGACCTAAGCATGGTTTCTTGAGCCTATTTTGAGAACCTTTTCATCACTAACTAATTGGTTATAATATTTTAGCAAAGAGATGTGAATTATATGATCTTTTAAGTGCCATGATTCCTAATGCATTTCTTTACTTCATGATGCATGAGTGGCGCTTCTTGTTGGTAAGATGGGTTAATAAGCATAATTGCTCATAGAAAAAATGCATAGTTTGCCCGATGATAGATTAGGTGACACCATTCTTAAAGGTAAAACGTCATTTTTGTTCTTCTTAAGGTCATGATGGATTGTGCACTTCATGATGAAATGGATTGTGCTTGAGATGGTTTCATCTAGTATTTTTCCTTGCATTCGCATTAGTTAACATCGTTTTCTTTTTCTTTTACATATTGAAAATCCAAAAACTTGTTTTATCTTTTTCGTTTTGTGTGGTTTGTTTCCTTGCTCTTTTTAGGGAATGTCTCCTCGGAAATCAATGCCGCGGGGTGAAAAGAAAGATCAGCACGAAGACAAAGGCAAGGCCATTGCTACTACATCACAAAGAAAGACACAACTAGGACACCCAAACACCCCCGATGTGCAAAGCACACTTGATATCTCAAGGGGGCTGGCCAAAGATGTTGACCGAATCAGATTTGCCAGCGAAGAAATGCGTGACCTTTATAGTGACAGGGTGTATACTCGGGGCTTCAATCCCGAGAAGGTGTTTAGCTAGAAAGGTGTCCATGATCATTTCCCAGATATCGTCAGACAAGTCCACAAGTATGCTTGGGAGATATTCATAGACATTAATCTCGAGTCTCCCTCCAAGGTTTATTATCCTGATCTTGTCAGGGAGTTTTATGCCTCCTACGTCATCCGTCACAATCAACACAAGTATAAATCGCCGATGGCTGATCAGCCTTGTCTGCTTAGTGTGCTTGTTAGGGGAGTGGAGGTGCCTTGCTTCGCTTTTGCAATAAACAAGTTATATTTTGGGTGCAACCGTGCACCTGGGGTCGAGAGCAAGAGGCAAGTGCTCATTTTCCATAGCTTTCCAAAACAATTGCTAAAGGTCTTCCGCTATGGGCGAATGGGATTGGACAAATCAAACGAAAGGGATCTTTCCATTTAGGCCAAGCATTGGCTTGGCTTTGTGGGCAATCGACTGCTTCCTTCCACCAATGATCAAGATGTCACCATCGAACGGGCTATACTTGTGGGATGCATTATGGATGGGTTGGATATAAATCCGGGAGAGATTATTGCTGAAGTGATAAAACTCCGATCAAAACAAGTGGGCACTTTACTACCTTTCCCCGCTCTTATATCGGCATTATGTGCAGTCCACAAGGTCCTTATCTTCCCAAAGATTGACAAAAAAATTAAATGTCCGGGAGTCATTGATATTCGAACTAGTCAAGATGATGACAATACGGTGGGCCTAAAGAGAAAGTTGGGTGAGGGTTCTGATTCATCCATGAGAGAGGTATCCATTGCTATAACCTACCTATGACTTATCATGCATCCAAGGCTCCTTCTATCCATGGTGACATTACTCTAGATCATGATCTCCCTCAGGCACTGCCTCCCTCACACACTACGCAGCCGGTGCAGCCTCCTTGGTCTTCCACATTGGCATTTGCTAAGGTTGCAGCCATGAGTTTGGCAAATGACAGCTCTATATCTCACTTGGTGGCCGATATTCCTCAGTTCATTCAGGTGGCTATTGAGAGGAGCCTTGGGCCTTTACGTGCTCAGATGGTAGACTATGAACGGAGATTATCCGCGGTTGAGGCTCGGGGGGATAGTGAGGCGGTTACTACTCTCAGGATAGATCTTGATAGTCTGCGTAAGGAGGTGCAGTCGATGCATCCCTCCTTCTCTTTTGATGATGCCCAGATCACCATCCCACAGACGGAGACTGGCCCTATCCTTCCATTTGCTGAATTGTTCGGGTATTCTCCTGTGGGGGAAGAGACAAGGATAGATTTCAGTGCAGGGCTCTCTGAGGATCAACAGGTGGAGTTGGCCAAAAGAAAGTCCATTGAGGAGCTATATGCACGGACAGTTGGTGCTGACCCTAGTTCTCGACCACTTGAGGAGGTTCATACAGGAGCTCAGTCTGAGGAGGCTCCTACTGTTACAGCCACAGCACCATCACAGCCTTCACATGATACAACTTTCACTTCCTTCCTTCTTATTCTATCTTGATTGCATTGGGGACAGTGCAATACTCTTTAGTTTGGGGGTGGGCCAATTCATTTCATTTTATGGTATGTAATATTAATTCATGATTCTATTTGGATTCCATTTTTGTGAGTTGTGACTCGGATATTGCCCTTTTCGGGCCATTTTTGTTGATTCGGATATTGCCCTTGCCAGGCCAATTTTGTTGATTCGGATATTGCCCTTGCCGGGCCAATTTTGTTGATTCGAATATTGCCTTTTGCTGGGCCATTTTTGTGAGTTGTGATTCAGATAGTGCCATTGCCGGACTCTTTTTGCATGCTAGTCCTAATTTAGAGTTGTGTAGTAGTTGAAGAGGTTCAAAGGCCCCTCAAAAATTGTCGTGGCAAACAAAAAAATAATTTGTGAAGGATAAAATAATTTTTGAAAAGAAAAGAGCAAAGTGATTCCAAGCTTCCTCTTGTGTGTGACCTACTAATTCAGTTTCTGGCTCATTCTTCATAAAAGAAAAAGTCTTTGACTTAGAGTAAGTTGTCAAGTTCATTTGCTCAAATTGGGGGGAAGACTAGCTTTCTATTTTAAAGAAAAAGTGCCTAGTGTGGTGAGGTTTTTGATTAATTCTTGTACACACATGATAGTCTAGAACTTGCCCCGCGTGTATTCAAGGCAAAATCTGGGACCTAGCTTGGTTTGGAGAATGACCTGAGGCCATCTTGATCCACCATTTGACCTAAATTCCCACCTTGACATTTGTCCCTAGTTAACCCACTTGAGCCTTTCACCACTTGCTTCTTGGATATGACCATACTATGACACCCTACTCTCGTCTTTGTCAAATACTTTTCTTGTCCATCACCCAATCTCTGTAAACACATCGCGTGGTTTTAATGTGAGCCAACATAGGCAAAGGCCTAAGCTCGGATAAGCATGATTGTGAAAATGGTTGAGATGGAGTTAAAAGTTAAGTTAGGGAAAAAGGAGATGTATAAGATTGTAAAGAGAGGTGTATGCTTGGTTGTTGCATAAATAAATAAATAAATAAAATGATGAGAAAAGTTTGTAGAAAGAAAAGAGAGGCATGAGTTGCTAAAGAGTAAAAAGTCTCTTGAAAGGGCCCCAAAAGCAAATGAAGAAGGAATCTCGGTTGGAGGGCTATATATTAAAAAAAAAAAAAAAAAAAAAAAGGAGAAGAAAGGCAAAGACAAAGCAAGCGTAAGGTGAAGAGATTGAACAAAGTCGGCCTAAGAAGTGATAATGTGATTGTGTTTAAAAAAATCTTCTATTCACTTGACCCATAAACCTTTTCTCTAAACCGAACCTTCATCATTGCTCGCAAGGCCTTGGTGACTTAAAACCTTGGTGGTCCCCATTAGTGGCGAATGACACAAAGGGCAAGCCTATGGTTCTACGTGTGGTACTTGAATTTCTTTGTGAGAGTGAGTGAAAGTTCTTTCTATCCTTACCCCCCTAGTGAATCACATTATCTTGTGGGAGTGGAGAAAACTTTTGCAAGTGAGAGGCATGGATACCTTGAAAGGGAGAGTGATGTCCTACCTTCAATTTGGGAAAATGAGCAAGACAAATGGCAAATTGGAGATGAGACGAATTCTGAAAAATCTTGTGTCACACCTTGAGAAGCATTCCAACCTTAAAATTGTTTGCTTGTTGAATTTTTATGCTCTTGGTTGATGAAGATTGACGTGTGAAAAAGAAAGCATGATTCGCTTGTTTGTCATGACTTATTGGAGGAACCAATTGAACTTTATAGGCTTAAAGGTTTAGTGATGTCCCTTATGGTTGTTTCATGGTTAGGAGTACCCTTTTCTTTTCACTTTAAGCATTCTTGATTACTTGAGGACAAGCAGTAGTTTAAGTTTGGGGAAGTTGATAAGCTAACATTTTACCCGATTCTTAATACATTTGAGCTTAAATTATCTTGTAATTCACATTGATTCGATATAAATTCTCATGTTATATAGCTCTTGTATACAGGTAGCAGATGAATACGAGCCCGAGCTAACCATGCGAGTCAATGGGAATGCGAAAAGTGAAGAAAGGAGGCTTAAATTAACACTCGGGGAGATTAACGGCCACCTGCGCACGCATGTCATGGGCTGCGCACGCAGGTGGCTAACTGAGCAACGCAGCAACACAAGGCAGTGCCACCTGCGCTGGTCTCCTGCGTGCGTAGGTCAGGCATCTGCGCCAGCAGGTGACTGGTGCGGTGGCATTCACGTAATTTCCAAGGACACAATTTTTGGGCTATAAAATGGATTTTTCCAGTTCTGAAGAGTATCTTTTTGGGCATTTTTGGAAAGATATAGAAAAGGAGAGTGAAACCCTAAGGAGAAACAAGTTACATTCTTGCATTTTGAGTAAATCTTGGATCAAATTCTTGTAAACACTTGGATTCAATAGTAGTTTGGGAAGAGAATTTGGGTGATTTTCTTCTCTTTTCTTCTATGAGTAGCTAAATTCTCTACTTGGGGTTATGCTTGAATAATATGTGATAATTGTATGGGTTTTGTTTATTTGAATTTTTGTTAAGATAATTGCCATGGATTTTAATCCCATTCCTCGTTTTCATTCAATTTAGAGGTTGCAAACTCTTATTAATTATAGAACTTTTATCATCCCTGACAAAGGGGATAAGGGTGAGGAATGAGAGTGAACAATAAATTGATTTGTATCATTTAATAGCATCTCTTATACATAAGGATGTTAATTGAGGTATTGGATTGAGTTTATAAGATGCACTTTTGAGGTGTTCGAAAGAACCCAATTGTGAAACCTTGGTGTTTGATTGACAAATCAACAACAAGCACCTATAATCTAACCTACCCATAGCTCTTAGCTAAATGTAGTTAAATATTCAAATTACTCATACACAATTTCACCCTTACGGTGGCATAACCCCAAGTCCCGTAATGCACTTGATTTCAACTCTTCTTCTCTAATCTTGAACTTGTGTGTCTCAAGTTACAAAAGTCTAAATAGTCACAAATTAACAGATAATAACCCCCCATTTATTTTTATGTATTATTTCCATAGCATCACGCGTTAGCACTAGTTGCTTCTGACACTTAGAGGTGAAAACTATCACATTCATTCCTCGTGGATTCGACCCCGACTCCAAGTTGGGTATTTATATTGCTAACGACCGCTTACATTCTATCCTAGGGTGTATTTGAGCGTTATCAGTATGACAAAGCATGCCACTTGCCTATCAAACCTAAACATAAGGCATTGTGGGCACTGAAGAGGTTAAATCTAGAGTAGAGTGATACAACGAAGTTGAGACTCAAATAGTTGAATGAGATGGAATATTCCATCTCCGAGCTTATAAGAGCTCAACCTTGTACAAAGAAAATATGAAATTGTACCATAATCGAAAGATTGAATTGAGAGAATTTAACCTAGGTAACTTGATCTTGTTGTTTAATTCGAGGCTTTATTTGTTTCCTAGCAAGTTGAGGTCCAAATGGTCTGGACCATTCACTGTGGTAAAGGTATTTTCGCATGGGGCAATTAAGCTGAAAAGGCATGATGGTGTTTAGTTCAAGGTGAATGGTCAGCGTGTGAAACACTACGTTGGAATTGCAGAAGAGGTTAAACTAATTGAGGAGGTTACCCTTGACGAAGTTTGAGTAATCATGGGAGATGTGTCATGCCGCGATGTTAATTAGGCACTTCATGGAAGGCAACCCATGGGCTAGTTGGTGAAGTCTGAGTAACCAACCTAGCCACATCGTGCCGCGACTTTAAATCAAGTGCTGCTTGGGAGGCAACACAAGGATTTTGTACTTTTTGTTTTATAGGGTAATGTGTGTTACTTGTGCAGGGACTATGCATAAAAGAAATCAAAGAACTGGATCGAGTACTAAACCCACAAAAGTATTGCATGATCATAGAAAGGTCCCACAATCATGGGTTCAGTCATCTGCATGAAGTCCAGAGGAATGAATTTTAGGAGTTATCTTACGATTGGTCGTTACGATTGTACTTAGATGTCAGGATCCTGGCACCAATCGTCTGATCAAACTCCTGAAAACAACATCCAAGAGATAGAACCTATAATTTTAAGGAAAGATCGTGTTCACATACTACTATCGTCCTTAAGTTTCGTAGGTTCCCAAGTAAGTTCTCTAAAATCTCCTAGTACGAACACATACCACGATTGTGGTTTGATTCAATGATCATAGGTACTAGTTGTCTGGTGAGTCCAACTGGTTAAATAAAAATTGATTCGACTTGACCCAACTCGATTTTAAGCCCTAATTCATATTGCCTAAGATGCGATATGACCCGATATGACCCAATTGTCTCATAACCATCTGCACTAAAATTATTAGTAACAAATGTAATATGTCACGACGAAGGAGGTGATAATCCAACATAATATGTCACAAAAAGGAGGTTGCCATGCAACATAACATTTCACAAATATAGGAGTGACGATCCAACATAACATGTCACAACTAAGAAGGTGACGATCCAACATATCATGATATGTCACAACTAAGGAGTGACAATCCAACAAAATATGTCAACAATAAGGAGTGACGATCCAACATAACATGTCACAAATATAGGAGTGACGATGCAACATAATATGTCACAATTAAAGAGGTGATGATCCAACATAAAATATCACAAATATAGGAGTAACGATCCAATATATCATGTCACAACTCAGGAGGTGACTATCCAACATAACATGATATGTCACAACTAAGGAGTGACAATCCAACAAAACATATCACAAATAAGGAGTGACAATCCAACATAACATGATATGTTACAACTAAGGAGTGACAATCCAACAAAACATGTCACAAATAAGGAGTGACGATCCAACATAACATGATATGTCACAACTAAGAAGTGACAATTCAACAAAACATGTCACAAATACGGAGTGGCAATCCAACATAATATGTCACAACTAAGGAGGTTATGACCCAACATAACATGATATGTCAACACTAAGGAGTGACAATCCAATAAAACATAACATGTCACAACTAAAAAGGTGACAATCCAATATAACAGAACATGTCACAACTAAAAAGGTGACACTCCAAAAAAACATAACATGTAATAACTAAGGAGGTGACCATCCAAAAAAAATAACACGTCACAACTAAGGAGGTGACCATCTAACAAAACATAACATGTTTCAATTAAGGAGGTGACAATCAAACAAAACATAACATGTCATAACTAAGAAGGTGATAATCCAGTATAACATACTATGTCACAAATAAGAAGTGACAATCCAACAAAACATAACATACACAACTAAGGAGGTGACAATCCAATATAATATAATGTGTCATAACTAAGGAGTGACAATCTAACAAAACATAACATGTCACAACTAAGGAGGTGAAAATCTAATATAATAATATGTCACTCCAAAGGAAATGAGGGTCTGATGTGCAATAAATAAGTCAACTTTGAATAAAGTGACAGTCCGATAGGTCTTCTTAGAGGGTAGAAAACCCAAATATAATAAAATATATTAACTTCAAATGAAGTGATAATCCAACCCGTCTCCTTGAAAGACGAACGAACCTAATAACATTTTCTGCTCTCATAAAACTTTATTAGTTTTGAAAATAAAGAGACAAACATATTGAACTATTTTAAAAGTGTCATAGCGATCTGACAACTATGAAAGTTCATTATCCCAGAAAAATGGGTTGAGAGGGATTCTGATATTGAGTAAAGGCTCTTAAGGTCGATTAGGGATGTCATATAAGGTGTATCCCTACTTTAATTGGAGTATCTCATAAAGAGAGAGTTTGCTGATAAGGAATGTTTATGAAGTTGAAATTTGAAGGAAGATTTTTTTTTTGAAATCATTAAACCAATTCAAAAAGTTTACCCTGTTTCTAGTTCAAGGGAACAAAATTGAAATAGTTTGCAAATGAAGAATTAACTATTTCAAAGACACGCCTCAATTTTCTCTGAGGGTCTGGAGTTTGAAACAGTTGGAAGACCAAATACTTATGTAGGATTACATATGTTTCTTGCTGGAAGAAGAATCAGGTCAGACGTAGTTCGGGCATGAAACTAATAAAATCCTCAAATAATGTAAGATTTGATTAGAAGAACGAAGGATTAGATTTACCAATATATAAGGAAAGGTAGAAGTCAACTTGTCAAACTGGATCCTTTGCATTAGGAATCCTTGAAAAGATTTGTTCAATCCTCAATCCTTTGGAGATCTACAAGAATTTGCCCCCATTCCTCATTATGGGAAGTGGGTTTGAATAACTTTATCTTTATAACTTAAATACGATCATTAGTAAGATAATAATTTTGTTATAATTAAGCAAAGATGGTAACAAAATATAGGATTAAAGATAAAGACCTTTAGCTCATGATGACTTAGAGATAGTGGTCAGATAATATCTCCATATCCTCGTCATTATGCCTGACTATTTTTCTTGTGAAATTTAGGAAAAAGTGTTAAAAATCATTACAAAGTAACATAAATGAATCAATAGAAAAAGTGAAGAGGATTTGTCTGAATTATTATGGCAAGGCCACGATGGATCAGACTTGATGGTCTCAGTGTTATCAACTATGTGACTTCGTCGGTCTTGTATCCAAAGAGAAATTCTTAGTTTTGAGAGACTGATTCGTGTTGGCTTTGCCTTGCTTTCCTAATGCTTATTCTTGTATCTGATTTATAGATTTGTCTGGCCCTGAAATATAGATTTATTGGAATTTTTGAGGACCTCCCTCAAATATTTTGCCCCAGTCTAGAACACAGTAAAGCTCTTAAACTTATTTGTAAATCCCGTTGTCACTTGCTATGGAATTTTTGAGATTCTCTCAAAAATTTTACCCAGTTGCATCTTTAACAAACATCAATGGAGGTGATGGCTCAGCCCTAGAAGCATAAGTTATAACTTTAAGATGTGGTTTGAAATACAGTGTTTCTCACAATCTTTTTCCTATCATCTTACTAACATATTCCCGCACTTTGAAGAAGGTGTTGGAAAATTTTTGGGAAGTACCTTGGAGCATTTCTATGGATGTTAAGAGAATTAATGCTATACGAAGGAGTGTACCAGGGATGGTGGAGGTGGCTCACATATTAAGAGAGGGGAACAGATTGGCGGTTTTATTTGCTAGCCAAATTTTCTTTCTTTAGGTACAAGTACTATTACTTATTCTAACTTTCAAGAGATGATAACACGAAGGTTGGGAATTCAATAAACTAGAGTATGAACTTAAACAAATGCGGAAGCAAAAACTAAGAAACTAATTGAAAAAGATCAAATAGGAATTAAAAAAAAGATAGAGATTTGACAAGATCAGAGTAACAACAAATTGGTTATAGATGAACCAATTACTTGAGAAATTAATCAATTTTAAATGGATCTTGACCGTTTCGTGAGTAACGTAGACAACAATTAGCAAGAGTACTAATTGCCTTCTAAGAATACCAAGAAGTAAGCAACGATATCAAACAAAGAAGTTATCTTACTAACTTAAATTATGAAATAGTTAGGTTGAAAGATAAATCTCAAAGTAATCTGCCACAAAAGTTCAAAAAGAACTCTTAATATATTAATATTCTTCAAAAACTGATTTGCAATGGAATAAACCATCCCTTTATATAGTAGTAAAGAAGGGGTTGGTAAAAGATAATATTAAATAAAATGATACTTCTTAGGGACTAGAAGACTACCACACACATCATCCTATGAAGTCAACACTGAACAAAACAACTATTAAATGGCATAGAAGGCCGCCACACACAAAATCCTAGAAAGTCAACATAGAATTAAACAACTATTAGATGTAGGTTCTAGAAACTAATTAAAAGAAGACTAATTTTGGGTTGCTGTATTTTTTCCATTTTTGGTGCAGATTTGGGCTCAATTCTACCTCATTTTGGACTTTAATTTGGGCCTCCAAATAGATGTAAGACTTGGGCAAAATATCTTCATTGGGACGGAGCTCTTTTTCTATCACAAGACACTTTTTAATATTTAAATGCAGCCCATTAAAATGTCTTGATATTTTCTATCCTTTGATGATGTTGAGCTTCCATGGATGCTATCATTCTCCTTTTCTTAAAGAAGATTTGTACTCGAATCTTGACATTGATTATACCTTCTCCTTCTTTGGATTTAAGTCTTCATGGTTGCTATCAAGAGGTACCAAATGCTGGAAAATCAATAACCATCACAGAGACAGGTCAAATCCCAAATTTGCCCATTAAAAAGTGTCTAAACAAGGATTACAACTTCAGGACAATAGATCAATAAAGGAAAATAAGCAATATGCAAACAAAGAAGTCTGAAGCTGAGAGTGTATACTTACAATGTCAATAACTTGTTACTATAGCAAATCCAAACATATGCTTAATATAAATTCATAGATCTGTTAGATCTTGCCTTTGAACAGTGGTATTAGCTCCTCTTGGAGCTCAACCTATTAAGCGATAAGAAATAACAATGAAATTGATTTTACAAGAATACATCTACAGGAAATGGAAAGGATATGCTCACCAATGTCAAAGCTCGCTATGGTTCATTAAAACTAAGCTGAAGGAGTCTTCATTGAGATAGATTCATGGAACTTGTGAGAGGTTAAGTACTCGCAGTGACATCTACTCGAGCTTGTTTCTTCTTAAACCAATGCAAAGTTGTAGCTGATTTGAACAACCTTCCTTTACTTTTGTCTTTGGCGCATCAACACCCAAAGTTTCATCGGCCATGGATTATCATCAGTAGGGAACATGATGATGAAGGTGAGGAGTGAGACGAGCCCTTTAGTTTCCTATTTTTCTTCTAGATTTTTCTTACTAGGTAGCTTATTTTTTGTTTTTGTATTTCTTTTTTTGGGTTTGGGCCACTTTTGGGCCTGGACCAATTGCTATACATAGTTTTGATTTTAATAAATAGCCAATGTTGGCCTCTTTTAATTTTAAAAAAACAAACTTCAATGTTCAAACTTGTAGCAAATGTCTAATTCCATGGAATTTTTGAGATCTTCTAAAATGTTTTCCCCCAGATTGCATATTTCAATGTCATTTCTAATTCTAACGCGTTGGAGAATTCTTCTTGCAAATTTTTGAGATACTTTCAAAATTTTTGCCTAGTTTCATTATAAAGGGAATGAAAATCTTAAGAGGGATATGACCAAGCTGGTGTGGTGCCTATATATTCTACTAGAGAAATCAGGTCAAGCGCAGTTCATTACAACTAAAAGTGCGATTACAGGGAAGTAGAGCGATAAAGTGCAACTACAAGGAAAAAAAACATAAAAATGCAATTGCATCGAAAGAAAATAATAACTTCAAACTGCAAGGTCAAAAGATGCCAAAATTACGACTTCGAGAAAACTTTATTCTTTTTTACAGCTAATCATGCAATAATTACTTCTTGTGATTTTGCAATGGATTGTTGTTCACATTTGCTGGAGATTTTGCAAGTGTTATTATCTTGTTGTCGATAATCAGGTTCTAAGTTTTATGCTTGTGAGTGATACATTTATCAGTATCTCATCCAATAACTCCAGAGCGCATTGCTTGTTTGGATCATACCAATTGGTTGAAGTGTTCATAGGCTTTTCTTGCAATAGATAAAGTGTCCCTGCTTCTTTCAACCGTTTATAAAGTTGAGTAAGTGATTCCGCCAATAGTGTGAAGACCTTGGGAGGCTTCCTTTCATAGGTGGCATGAGGGGCATTATTATAGAGATTTTATAATAGAGGTTGAGTATGATACATTGCATGCGTGTTGTATATTGGATATGGAGCATACTGAGCATTGGACTGGCACTGTAGTGATTGTTTGCCGTGTGATGTATTTCCTTAAACTATCACTCGTATAACTTCTTTCTTCTTTTCTTTCCATTTCCAAAAGAGCCAGTCTGGAAGTCTTTATGAGTGGATTACAATTTTGTTAAATTTACTATTCTCCCTGTCTTGAGGCCATCCTCAACCATATCTCCAGTCTTTGACAATTTCAATAAAGGTTTCTCCAGCCATCATCACCATACAATCAAAATATTCTGGATTTACGGCCTAATGAAGTAAGTGATCATTTCAGCTTTTTCTATAAGCAGTTGTACCCTGGATGCCTCATTTCTCCATCGTATGGCATATTCACAAAAACACCCATTTGATTTATGCCTCAGCTTAGGAATAGAAATTTTGTCAGGGATAATCTCAATATAAAACTTGTACTGATCCATAAACGCATTTTCCAAGTCATCCCAAGTATGCCATTTGGTCACATCTTGCTTAGCATACCACTCTAAAGCTTTTCCACTCAAGCTCTGATTGAATAGCTTGACCCTTATTCATTTATTTTTACCCAAACTGATCAAGTTTTTGTAGTAGATTTTCAAATGGAATAAGGGATTTTCGAATCCATCAAACTTCTCAAATTTTAGAATCTTGTAACCCAGTGGAAACTTAATCTTAAGAAAGACATATAATTCCTCATACTTTACGCTTTAGCTGTTATCGAGCCTACAAAGACTTCTCATAGCATTTTACAAGCTTTTGAGCTTTCTGTTCACCACCTCATTATTGACCGCCCTTGGATTATTTTCAGTTTCAATATAGTGATTAGTGTCTAGGTGATATTGCCCTTGAGTTTGTATTACTGGTGGGGTAGTTGCATAAGTGTACACTGGTAAAGTATGGTGTGACAATGATATGTTCTAAAACTTTGTAGGAGCAAATATGTACACAAGAGGAGAATTTTGAGAAGTATGAGCATTTTCAACTTATTGAAAAGTGGTAAAATAATCTCCCCTATCAAACATAACTGAGGTTGGAAACATAGGTCTTTTTGTACAAACATAAAGAGGTAGGGTTATGTTTAGAGGAATTTAAGAAGGTGTTCTGCTCTGCATCACCATGAGCCTTAGTTCAACAATTTGTTGCTCCAGACCAACAACAATCTTCGAGGTTACTTCTCTTCCTATCGAGCGACTAAGGTCCGTTGCCCGAGTCAAAGTGGGAACCAATTCATAGTAAGTGTTTGTGTTAGCCAAACTTGGCTCCATAATTGAACGAGTCTTTTTAGTAGACCAAAGAAGAACTGATGAGTCTCTAGTTGCTTTTTTAACCTTAGACTGTGTGAAGTACTGATTCTCTACCAGTGATTAAACAAAAGTGATTTGTTTTCATCTTTGTGTAGTGAGCAAGTTTGATTACCATCACAAATTAGCCTCTCTCTAAAAGGAAATAAAAGCACTCAAAAGGTGAAAATGTTAGTTCATGAATCACAATAATTAATTAAAGTATTATATGGGACAAATAACATTTGTTTGGATCAAAACAGATTAGTTCAAAATTTCAAGGAATAGAACACTTTTGGAAAATGACTGAATGATTAGAATTTTGACCATTTGAAAAACTTTTAATTTTGATTGAGAAACAAAATTTTGAACAAAGTGTACTAAGCAATTTGAAGAAATCGGGTGCTCATAAGTAACCTTCCTAAAAGGTTTATTTGGTGTAACAACTCAAATCATCGTTATGCTAAAATAGAGAGTAGAACCTTCGCTTAGTCTTCCCTTTGACAAATTTTTGAAAATTTAGGGCTGACCTAATCTTAAGCTTATTTTGAGGGTGTGGTGGTCTAGGGAAATATGGTATTAATTTGATCATCAGTGGGTGTGTTTGATTTGATTTTGTGTTAGATGACGAGTTTAGAATGTCGTACCAACTTTTGATATGTAAAATGGGTTAATAGAACTCCAGTTATAGAGATTACCGTGAAAGAGTTAGTTCGTGATGTCGGATTTCGAGAAATGTGTTGTAAAATGGCCTGACCTGGGATGAGGTCCTGAGTTACTACCTTAAGGATGATGCAGTGGAAAAAATTGCCACTATACTAGCAACCCCAGTTGGACTGAGGGCCACTGCAGCAGCAAAAGTGCTGCTGCAGCAGTAACGACGCAAAATTCCAGTTTTAAAAAGCAGAAAACTCCTTTTAATTCCCACTTTTCAAAAAATGAGTAAGGCTTAGCAAAGGGTGATTTTCTGCAAATTTTGGGAGTTTTCATCTTTGGAGGTAAGGTTTCTTTATATTCTAAACTTGAATTACTTCTTAAAATTCTTAGAAATCGCTAGAAACTTATCCATGATAGAATTTGAGGTTTAGCACTAAATTATGAACTGAATAGAATTGGTGGGAATCTGATTATTTTCAGTTGTTAATGATCCTAGGGTGTTATAAAACACTTTCTTTGGTAGAATTATTATTGTTCATGCTAAATTATATTGAATTCTTGATTTTTAAAGGGTAGAAACCTCTAAGATGATGAACTAGGAAAATTTCATAGTTTAAATTGATAATTGTAGGCTCCCAATGTTTGTGAAAGATGATATTATTGAAATGGTTGTGTATAATTATTGTTTATAGATCAAGAACAGACTGAAAGAGAGAGAAAAGGCAAGCTTGTGTCCTTGTAGTGATTTGAGTGAGGAATTGCGATAGGTTATGGTTTATTTATAGAAAAAGGCTTGCTTGACTCTGTGCTTATATGTGAATTAAGTGTTTGTGATTGATTTTAAGTACTACTTGTGATTATTGACTGTATTTGCATTTATATTGATGTTGATGATGAACATTGTGGTGTTGTGGTAATAAGATGATGATATTGGGCTTATGTTGACGATGATATTGAGATCATGATGATAATGATGTTGAGAATGCTATTGATGATGATATTGAGATTAGAAAGAGATGATACATATATCTTGCATAAATACATTCATCATATGTATTTGAATGTACATTTTATATAGGTGTTTTGTGATGCATCTTGTTGAAGAATTTGCCTAAGTGTCAAAGATGTGGTTGGTTACTTGTATTCTTGCTGATGTGAAGTGTTATATATCTGTACTTGGGTGTCATTAATTGTAAGTTCTATTTTGATCGCTGTAACTTGCATTTGATTTGCCTATTTATATAGTGTCGAGTTGAGTTGGCCTATGATGCTTACCAGTACTTAGTTGATGTACTGATGCTACCTATGCTTTTTTTTTTGTTGAGTGTAGAGTGTGTTCCAGCAGTTGAGATAAGACCTCGACTCTAGCCAGCATTTGCAGACTTCGATTCAAGGTTGAGCACCATGATAGGGTAGCCATTAGGTCTTTTTATTTTAGTTCATGTACCTTGTTTTGGGACTAAGACATTCTCCTTATTTTCGTATTTTGGATGATCTATTAAGTTTTTAGACACTATTAGATGTTCTTGTATGGTGACTTCAGGTCCCGTGATTGTAATAAATAGAGAAATTTCACACTTTATTCTTTAGTTATGATGTTTGATTAAGTTTGGATTTTATTTCGGTTGATCATGATTGTTTTGGTTACTTCGTAATAAGGATTTGATAAAAGTAACTTGTGAAGTATCGACTTAGTTAGTAAGTTTTTGTATTGATAATCCTCCCACTATAATGTTAGGGTGGGTGCCAATCATGACACTTAGGTTGTGACAAAAATGGTATCAGAGCACTGGGTTCGTAGATCTCGTCATACAAGAACAGGTCTAGTAGAATCTTTCAAAATGGTACTGAGACATCTGTACTTTTCTTCGAGAGGCTATAGGGTTTGAGGAAACAAAATTCCCTTCTTTCTTCCTTTTGTTCTATTACTTGATTCCAATTGGTATCTGGCCATCCAAATTGGCATTTAATTTCCATCACTCTTGTTTCGTAGATGGTGAATACCATTTCCACCAGAGCAGCAATTTCCGCACCAGCATCAATACCAGCAAAAACACCCACACCATCTGCTAATGCTGTAGTTTGGGTAAAATCACAAGTGAGAGACAGTACATGGAGAGGAGGAAGAGGGGAAACACCTGTTAGAGATAGAGCTCAGGTAGCCGGAGGACTGGCTAGATAGAGGACACCGTCCCCTCCCCCATAGTAGGATGCTCTAAAGTTGGTTCAAAATGAGGATGTAGTTGAGGAAGAAGAAGTAGTGGTCCCTAAGAATGTAGTACCTGTGTAGAATATAGGTGATGACTGATTATGAGCATGGACTATTTTGTAAGTTCAAAAAGATGAAACCTCCAGTGTTCTAGGGTACTAAATCTGAGGATGCTTTTGAGTTTTTGACTGATTGTCATGATCATCTGCATAAGATGGGTGTGGTTGAGAGGTATGGTATGGAATTCATGTCTTTCCGATTACAGGATGATGCCAAGAAATATCCTTTGTTGAATGTAGGGATGCCTTACCTCCACTTACTTGGGATCAGTTCTCTAATGTATTTCTTGAAAAGTATGTTCCTCACACTTATCAGGATCAGAAGAAGGATGAGTTTTTGAAGTTAGAATAGGGTGATATTACTGTGGCGGCCTATGAGGCCAAGTTTCATACCTTGTCCCATTATGCACTCCCATTATACACTTCTGTTGATTACTTCAGAGGAGGATCAAATTAGGTACTTTGTGAAAGGTTTTGGATTCAAGGATCCATATGGTTACCTTGTTAGTGGTGGCTTTGAGAAAGTCTTTTCAAAATGTGGTTGAGTTTGCTAAGAAGGCTGAAGCGATTGGGAAGTAAGGAGAGGTGAAGGCAAAGGAAAAGAAGGCCCGAACATCTGGTCAGTTTAGTGGTACTTATTTGAGAGGCTGTGGTTCATAGGGCCATTCTTCCTAGCCTTACCATTCAGCTATGTTAATGTCCGTAGGGGGCCCATCTGGTTATCAGCCTTCGCGAATAGGCAGCTATACACCTTCATCATCTTCAGTTCAGTGACCTATATTGGGCATTAGGTTCCATAAGTGTGGGGGTTTAGGCCACATCAAGAGGTATTGTCATAAATTTTTTGTCTGCACGTCAATTGACTAAGCAACCAGCTTCTAGTACTCTAGTTCCAGTAGGTCATCGTGGTGGAAGACATGGTAGGGGTCATCTATAAGGTGGGAGTGGTGGTCACAATGCAGGGAGGGATGGCTACCAATCCAACAAAGGTGGAGGACAAATTGGTCGATGTGGTTCACAGACTGGTAGATGTGGTGGTCAGGGTGGTGATAAGGATCATCTTTATGTTATTTCGGCCTGTCCTAAAGTTGAAGTTTCTGATGCTGTGATCACAGGTACTGTTCTTGTCTGTGATAGTATGGCTTCTGTATTGTATGATCTCAGGTCTACTTTCTCTTATGTGTCTGTGATATTTACCTTGGGTTGGGAATTAAACTGTGAATTTCTTATTACTCCTTCCTATGTGTCTACACTAGTTGAGATTTCTATATGTGTTGATCAAGTTTATCGAGCGTGTCCAGTGATGTTTTTGGGGTATAAAAATTTTGCAGACTTAGTGATCTTAGATATGGAGGAATTTGATATTATTTTGGGAATGAGCTGGTTGTCTCTTTATTATGCTATTCTTGATTGTTATGCAAAAACTGTCACTATAGCCATGCGTGGGATGGAAAACTTAGAGAGGAAAGGTACTTTTAAGCCTACTACTATGAGAATTATGTTAGCTATTCGTGCCCAGAAGGTCGTTAAGCGGGGGTGTAGAGTATTTTTAGCTAATTTTCGGGAAGAAAGTTCATTAGTTCCTCCTATAGCTTCGATTCCAGTAGTGTGTGAATTCTTAGAAGTATTTCCTGATGATCTTTCGGGTATACCTTTATACTATGAGTTTGACTTTTGTATAAACTTAGAGCTGGGAACCTGCCCCATCTTTATCCTTCTTTATCAGATGACACCATCAGAGTTAAAGGAATTGAAGTCCCAGTTAAAATAGTTGTTCGAAAATGGTTTTATTTGTCTAAGTGTTTCACCTTGGGGTGCTCTTAATTTGTATGTGAAAAAGAAGGATGGTAGTATGTAGATGTGCATAGACTACCATCAGTTGAATAAGGTGACTATTCGTAACAAGTATCCTTTACCTAGGATAGATGATCTGTTCGACCAGTTTTAGGAAGCTGTAGTGTTCTCCAAAATTGATTTGAGGTCAGGTCATCATTAGCTCAAGATTCGGGCAGAGGACATCCCAATGACTGCTTTCCAAACTTGTTATGGGCATTACAAGTTTTTGGTTATCTCTTTTGGTTCAACTAATGCTCTAACCACTTTTATAAGTCTGATGAATGGGGTTTTTGAGCTGTTTTTGGATTCTGTTGTTATTATTTTCATTGATGATATTCTGGTTTACTCTAAGAGTAAAGAGGAGCATAAAGCTCACTTGCATAGAGTGTTGGGGTTGCTAAAAAGAAGCAACTATATGAAAAATATTTGAAGTGTGAAGTTTGATTGTCTTCAGTGTCCGTCTTGGGGCACATGGTATCTAAGAAAAGGGTTATGTTAGACCCGCAGAAAGTAGAAGTTGTTAAGAATTGGGCTAGACCGACAAATGTTACATAAATTCATAGTTTTTTGTGGTTGGCCAGTTATTATTGCTGGTTTGTCAAAGGGTTCGCTTCCATTGCTTCACATATGACTTGCCTGACTCAGAAAGAGATTCCTTTTGTATAGGATGACAAGTGTGAGGAGAGCTTCCAAAATCTCAAGACTTTGTTAACTTCAGCTCTAATTCTTACCTTGCCTAAGGTGAAGATTTCGTTATATATTGTGATGCTTCACAGTCTAGTTTAGGTGTTGTTTTAATGCAGGGTCAGAATGTGATTACTTATGCCTTGAGGCAGCTGAAGCCTTATGAGAAGAACTATCCTACTCATGATTTGGAGTTGGCAGCAGTAGTCTTTTCCTTGAAGATTTTGAGACACTACCTCTATGGGGTGAAGTATGAAGCGTTCATAGACTACGTAGTTTATAACATATGTTTACCCTGCTAGACCTGAATTTGAGACAGAGAAGGTGGATGGAATTGATCAAAGACTATGACATCTCAGTCTTATATCATGCGGGCAAGGCCAATGTGGTGGCAGATGCATTGAGTTGAAAACCTGCAAACATGGGGAGTTTGGCATTATTAGAGGTGTCGAGGTGCCCATTATCTAGAGAGGTACAAACTCTATCTACTTATTCCATGAGATTGCAAGTGACTAGCGAGAGAGGAGTGTTAGCCTATGTGGAAGCTATGTCTACTTTCTTAAAAAAGATTAAGAACGGGCAGTTTGAAGATAAGAAGTTGAGTAACCTTAGAGAAAATGTGTTGCAAGGTGTGGCCAAGGAGGCCATTCTTGATGAAGAGGGAGTGTTGAGAATTCGGGGGAGCGTGTGTGTGCCTCGTGTGGGAAATTTAATTCTTACTCTTCTTGCATAGGCTCACAACTCTAAGTACTCTATACATTCGGGTGTATCCAAAATGTATAGAAACTTGAGGCAACATTATATGGCGAAGAATGAAGGGTTACATTATAGATTTTGTGACCAAGTGTATGAATTGTCAACAGGTTAAGTATGAACATCGTAAATCTGGTAGAACATTTTAGAGAATGCCTATTCTGGAATGGAAGTGGGAAAGAATAACCATGGAATTTGTTGTGGGTCTCCCTAAGACTTTGAGGAAGTGTGACTCGTGTGGGAAATTAAATTGACTCATATGGGCAATTTAATTCCTACTCTTCTTGCAAAGGATCACAACTCTAAGTACTCTATACATTTGGGTGCTACCAAAATGTATAGAGACTTGAGGTAACACTATTGGTGGCGAAGAATGAAGCATAACATTGTAAATTTTGTGATCAAGTGTCAGAATTGTCAGTAGGTTAAGTATGAACTTCGAAAACTTGGTGGCACCTTTCAGAGAATGGCCATTTTGAAATGGGAGTGGGAAAGATTAACCATGGACTTTGTTGTGGGTCTCCTTAAGACTTTGAGGAAGTATGACTTGTGTGGGTAATTAAGTTGCCTTTTGTCGACAATTTAATTCCTACTCTTCTTGCAGAGGCTCTAAACTCTAAGTACTCTATACATCCGTGTGCAACCAAAATGTATAGAGACTTGAGGCAACATTATTAGTGGCAAATAATGAAGTGTGACATTATAGATTTTGTGACCAAGTGTCAGAATTGTTAGCAGGTTAAGTATGAACATCGGAAGCTTTGTGTCACCTTCCAGAGAATTCCCATTCTATAATGGAAGTGGGAAAGAATAACCATGTACTTTGTTGTGGTCTCCCTAAGACTTTGAGGAAGTGTGACTCTATATGGGTGATCATCGATCGATTGACCAAGTCGACTCATTTTATTCAGTAAGGGTGGATTATAATGCAGCTAAGTTGGCCAAGATTTATGTGAAAGAGATTGTAAGTTTCCATAGGGTACCTGTTTATATGTGTCAGACATAGGTACTTAGTATACCTCTTGGGAGAAGTTTCAGTCAAAATTGGGTTCTAGGTTGGATCTAAGTACAACTTTCCATCCGCAGACCGATGAACAGTCGGAACGGACAATCCAAGTACTTAAAGATATGCTTCGTGCCTGTGTGATGGAGTTCGGTGGTCAATAGGACTAGTACTTACCTTTGTGTGAATTTGCATATAACAATAGCTACCACTTAGTATTGACATGGTTCATTTTGAGGCCTTGTATGGTAGAAGATGTAGGTCGCTGATCGGATGGTTTATTGCTTTTGAGGTGTGGCCTTGGGGTACTGATATGCTCAAAGAGTCTATGGAGAAGGTAAGGTTAATCTAGGAAAAGTTGGTAGCAGCTCAGAGCCGACAGAAATAATATGTAGATAATAAGGTAAGAGATGTAAAATTTGAGAAAGGTGAGAAGGTACTATTGAAAGTGTCACCCATGAAGGTTGTGATGCATTTTGGTAAGAAGGGCAAGTTGAGTCTGAGTTACATTGGACCCTTTGAGATTTTGAATGGAGTAGGGTCAGTAGATTATAACCTAGCTTTGCCTTCTAGTTTGTCTGGGGTTCATTCAGTGTTCAACGTGTCCATGCTTAAGAAGTATCACATTGATAGAGATTACATCATACGTTGGGACACCAAATTGTTCGACAAGGAGCTCTCTTATAAAGAGAATCCAATTGGTATATTGGATAGGGATGTGAGGAAGCTAAGAACCAAGGTCATTCTGTTCGTAAAAGTTTAGTGGAGAAATTATCCAGTTGAGGAAGCAGCTTGGGAGATAGAGGCGGATATGCGCAAGTGATATCCATATTTGTTCATGGACTAAGGTATTTTACTTGCTATTTGTTGTACCATTTTGGGCTAGTTGTCATTCGGGGACGAACGAGTGGTAAATTGGTATCTAATGTAATGATCCAAATCATTGTTACACCCTAATAGAGAGCAGAACCTTCATTTAGTCTTCCCTTAGACAAATTTTTGAAAATTTAAGGTTGGCCTAGTCTTAGGTGTATTTTGAGGTTGTGGTGGTTTAGGGAAATATGGTATTAATTTGAGAATTTTTGGGTGTGTTTGATTTGATTTTGTGTTAGAGGATGAGTTTAGGAAGCAGTATCAACTTCCAGTACGTAAAATGGGTTAATAGAACTCCAATTATAGAGATTACCGTGAAAGGGTTAGTTTATGATGTCAGATTTTGAGAGATGTGTTGTAAAATGGCCTAAACTGGGACGAGATCCTGAGTTACTACATAGGGGCTGCTGAAGTGGTCAGAAGTGCTACTGTAGTGGTAATAGTGCCGCTGCAGCGGTGAAAATGAAGAATTCCAATTTTATAAACTAGAAAACTCATTTTTCATTCCCACTTTTTCAAAAACAAGTAAGGGATTAGCAAGGGGAAATTTTTGCAAATTTTTGGGAGTTTACATCTTTGGAGGTAAGGTTTCTTTAAAAATATTATCCTGCCAACAGGTGAAAAAATGTCCCTAAGAGACACAAAAGCAACTCTCAACTGAAAATCTGAAAATGCCATGTGCTAAATAGGATGTTGACTAGTATCAGCCAATCCCTCAAGAGTGTTGCTCACACAAAGAGTAAGTTAGTGAACAAGGTCGAAACGATGAACAAAAAAGTAGAACAAATGTCTACTCAGCATGAAGGACTTATCCGAGCCCTAGAACTCAGTCTCAAAACCTTACAATATGATATATGTCGACTAGGCACCTCACTATCCCCCTTCTTCGACCAACAACAAAAAGAAATGGCTTCTCTGAAAGAATAGATCCAACACCTGAAATATGGTAGTTTCAAACCACAGAGAACCTAAACCTAAAGACAACTTTATTCCCCATGTCGCCACAAACATACTCACCACAAAAAATGGGCCACAACCTTACTACTTTCCCTTTAAATTCCCAGATGTCTATATCTTTCTCTCCAAGGCGTAATGACGAATAGGAGTTTTACATTCCCAAGCTAGCATGGGAAAGAAAAGATGCCATAGCAGCTCGAAAGAAAGATGATGCAACCCATAAACAATCTAAGATTAAAATGGAATTTGGCGAGTAGGAAATAGACCCAGGAACCATGACGATCTCAGGTCACAACTTCATCTTCCTAGATATTATCTTAAAGGTCCCAGAACCCAAAGTATCAGAGGAAGATAAGGAATGAAATAACTTACTAAAAGGTTTTCTTCTTGATGACGAATGGTTCTGTTTAGATCATGGTTTCCCAGACCCAGCTGATGACTTGATCCTCTTTGATCAAGTTGTTCCAAATATCTATGGACTAGTGATTAATGATATCCCAAATTTCAATCCTCAGGATACAAATGAAATCAATCCCACAGAAGAGCACTTGAGACGCAACAAAGATATCAAGACACCGATTCCACTCATACTCTAGAGGAACAAGATGAATACTTATTCGATAGAGACCCTACAAATGAATATTCAAAAACTAGTGATAAATTTCCAACTGAAGGATACATTGAAGACAACAAGGAATCCTTAGGCAATTCGCAAGAATATGTTAAGAAAACTCCTGAATCCTTAATCAAATCCCCTAAAGAAGACTATCCACCCATGTTCATGAACCAGTCTAAAGAACTAGAGCTCTTTGAAGTAGTCGATGATCAAGAAGGGATAATGAATGATTCGATCCCAAAAAAGGAGGCCAAAACCAAAAACAACAACAAAGAAACCTGTTGGAATTAGATTCCATACCCTCACGCTCGATGATGTCAAAGTTTCAGCCTGACCCTAAAGGATCCAAGATTTTTATATTTGGATGGAAACAAGAACCTGGTTGAATGAGAAAGGTACATGATACTGTCAGAGTTCACTTTGAAAAGAACACCTTTCTCACATCCCAAGACTTTTCTTTCAACATCAGAGTCCTGTATGAGGGATTCCACTGAGATACAAACCAAACACAAGAAAAGCTGCGGAGACAACTTTGATGAAGTGGATATCATTCGACAGAGATGTCATTGGTGTCTACTTCCGAAAATGGCGAAGATCTACTTTGAGCTAGGTATATCATTGGTTACTACTCTTTAAGTTTTGATTATCGTAAATCTAGCTCTCTTGATACTTTGAATCAAAAAGTATTCAAAATTAGTTATGAACCCCCCCATTTAATTTTTATTATTTAAATATATGAGCAAGAATTTAGTGATTTATTACGCTCTAAAGTGAACCTTTCAAGTTCATTCCTCGTGGGATTGATCCCAACTCCATAGTTGGATAAAATATTACTAATGATCTCATGCACTTAAACTGGTGTAATTGAGCATTATCATATAGCTAGAGACTAGGGTCGTAGATCCTCTTCTAAGCATTTACGTACTCTAAACCTCTCATAGAGTAGGGATGGTGTTGGTACACTTATTATCAATTACCTCCTATTCCTAACTTGATATAGGACCAATTTCACCCGAATATGTGTTTTTTAAAAAAGGTATTCCAACACCAATTTATATATTTTCAAATGACACTTGGATTGCAGGCTAACCTAAATCATTAAAAATCATGCCAAAATAGAAAGTAATAGCCTTCATGATACGAGCATGATTAGCTTGGAGCACATTAGGAGGGGCTTCCACATATGGATGATAGCTTAGAGCTCGGAAGAAGCCACGGAGCAACAAATACACAAGGCCATGGGCGATCAAGATGCCATTTGGGAAATCGAGAAGGGTTCTTGTGGGTTATTTTCCAAAGTTATCACTTTGGGGCTATTTTTGTAGTAGGCTATTTTTTGTAAAGGCAATAACTATAAATAGTTGCCTTAACCATATTCATACTTAGATTTTGGATGATTTAATTGTCTTGAATAGACTTTATATTTGGTTAACCTAGGTTAGGTAAGTGATTGGATTTAATTTCAATTGTTAGCTTAGATCGTGTGATTAGGGTGGATTCCCGAATTGCTTGTGTTATCTTCTTCACTTGATTGATCATTTAGTTATCATATTATGAATTCAATTTAGTCTCTTGTGCATTTGATTGAGTTCTCTTCTTCCTTGGTCTATTTGTGAATTCATTTAGGCCTTTCTTTCTTCTATTCTCATCCCTCTTTCGAATCTATCCCTCTATCTTCAATTTGTGTTGTTTAATCCGTATTTTTGATATCGATTTTAGTCACCTCGATTAAGAGCGATATCATTTTTGTATCAGGTCTTAGGCTAAAGAGTCGTACCAAGAATTCTTAATCCTAGGTTCATAAATCTAAAAATCGTGTCAAAAAAAACTTTTCGTTCAAAAATTTAAAAATCAAAAAAATTGTTCGATTCATTTTTTTGTTTGAGGTTCTAGCACTAGACCAGCGTTATCTAGTGTATTGGATTTGAAATTTGGTTACTCTTGGTTAGGGTAGTGATTGGGTTGAGTTCCAATTGTTAGCTCAGTTTGAGTGATTAAGGTTGATTCCCGAATTGCTTGTGTTATCTTTTTCTATTGATTGATCATCGAGTTATCATATTGTGGATTCAATTTGGTTTGTCATGCATTTGATTGAGTTCTCTTCTTCCTTGGTCTATTTGTGAATTCATTTAGGCCTTTCACGACTAAAAAAATACCAAAAAACGACGACCAAAAACGATGGACCGCGTCATTTTTTGGGTCAAAATCGACGAAAAAGCGACGTAATCACTTGAGTCGTAAAAAGGCTCGACGATTTTTAAAAACGACGGACAACGTCGCTTTTTTTACGATGGACAACGTCGTTTTTGAAGATTTTTTTTTAATTTTTTCCAGAAAATGCGACACTGTCCGTCGTTTTTTGTTCTTCATATGAAGAACAAATGATGAGCAAAAAGCAACGGACAGCATCGTCTTTTATAATTTATAATTTTTTTTTTTCAGAAAATGCGACGCTGTCCATCGCTTTTTGTTCTTCATATGAAGAACAGATGAAGAAAAAAGTGACGAACAGTGTCGTTTTTTAGAATTTTTTTTCAAAAAATGTGACGCTGTCCGTCGCTTTTTGTTCTTCATATGAAGAACAAATTAAGAAAAAAAGCGACGGACAGCGTCGATATTGTTTTTTTTTAAAATTTAAATTGAAAAGCGACGGACACCGTCGCATTTTTGGAATATTTTTTAAAAGGGAAAAAGCACAAATATGCCATCGAACTATTAGAAATGGCTCATCTATGCCATCCGTTATGAGTTTGGCTGATCTATGCCACCGCCTTTAAAAGTTTGGCTCATCTATGCCACTGTCGTTACAGAAAGGTTCATCTATGCCATTATTTTGTAACGGTGGTTTTGTAAGATCATTTTTGTCACGTGGACTCTTATTAGAGGTCCACGTGACCAAGTACAAATCAACCAATATTACTTAAAATCAAAACTAAAAATCATAACCGTTAAAAAAAAATCGATCCACATCGTTAAAATAAAAATTGGAATCATTAAAAATAAAAATCAGATTCATTAAAAATAAAAATCAGACCCATTGATTGTGTTGGGTTTTTATTTTAATGAGTCCAAATTTTAATTTTGATTTTAAGTAATATTGGTTGATTCATATTTTGGGGGCGTAGACTTCTAATAAGAGGCCATGTGACAAAAATAATTTTGCAAATCCACCGTTACAAAATAATGGCATGAATGAACCTTTCTGTAACAGCAGTGGCATAGATGAGCCAAACTTTTAAAGGCGATGACATAGATGAGCCAAACTTATAACGGATGGCATAGATGAGTCATTTCTAATAGTTCGATGGCATATTTGAGCCTTTTCCCTTTTTAAAATAATTCCAGAAAAGCGACGGACAAAATCGACACTATCCGTTGTTTTTTTGCATATTTTTTAGATACAGAAAATGCACCAAGACAGTAGCAAGTGCGGATACTGGAACACGATAAGGCGATGGTACAACCGTGGAATAAAAGTTGTGCCTCGACAAGAAGCCTCGCATTTAGCATGTGGATTCCAAAGCTGTGACAAAACTGTGGGTTCATGACCTGCTACCTATAGTTTAGAAGTCTCAGGCCAAATGAAAATGCAATTCAATATGTATAGCCCCAAGCAACACACATTACGTATATAACACATAATACTAGTCAACAACACTTAAACAATTAATCCAACAATATTCAAAACACTAAACAGCCAATCCAACAACATCTAAAACACTTAAACAATAGTAAAAGTTTTCAAAAAGTTAAAATTTAAGTTCAAGAATGTCCAAAAAGTGCCTAGAAGCATCGAAACCAACAACACTAAGGAGTAGCCCCAACTGACTCCTCGTCACTCTCTGTGTCTTCTTAGCTACTTGAATCGGGTGATGGAGAGCGATGATGATGACGACGATCCATGCTAACCATTTGTTTTTTAAGTTCCTCGACGATCTTGCACGTGATATCATTTTGAGCAATGGACTGTGCCAAGGCACGTGTAAGCTGTGAAATCTGCTGCGACATAGCAGCAAGCTGAGCACCATCAATTGCCTCTGCCTGGCCTGAGGAACCAACACCTTTCAATCCTGAACGGTTGCGTCCCAATTCATTTCGAGAGCCCATCCCATAGACTCTCCCCTTTAGTTTTTCCCCTGCCACTTTTTCAGTCCAAATTTGAATAGCTTCTTTCTATGAAGGCGCGGTTGGACCAAACTCAGACAAGTAGCGCTTGTAATCATTCTACATATTAAGAAATAAATGTTAGAAGAGTTTACTATTATTAAGCAAGGTGGAGAATAACATAGAAAAGAAAAATTACTTTGTAAGTAGATTTTACTTTGTAAGTAAATTTTTAAAACTTACATTGGTATTTTCAGCCCTTGGCTCAACCCATATATCCGGGTCTAACTCTTTCATCTTTTTCCTTAAATGTGTTCGTTCGAAGACCTCAAGTTGAGTCGGTTTGCAACCCAAAGCTTTTATCTGCAAGCAAAAAACAAATAAACATAATCAAGTAGTATTTAATGAACTTTATATAAACATGTAAATTAGAATCTAAGGTTATTACTTACCATTTCCCGAATTATGATTCTGACACTCTTTGCACCACTAATATGTAATGAGCCACCTTTTAAACCAGCTCTGGCTTGCTTATTATTCTCAGACAATGCCTTGTATTTAGGATAATCCTAAATAACACGCATGTCATCATACACTTCTTTAAGAATCCATTTTTTTCCATTTCCTTTACGCCTAATACGTTCAAGCCAACGTTTTAGCCTTGCTCCAACATGATTTTCAAAAATAATAGACATGGCTTTATTGTGCTTTCTTAACTAAGTACACATAGTCTGAAAATCAATTGACTAGCATTAGATGATATATATATTAATATTAAAGTTAACTAAATAACAATTAAATTCAATATACCTTAAACTCATTAAACGTGGCTTGTCGATATCTCTCTGGAATATCCCTCCAACTGACCCAAGGATGCGAATAAAGCCTCCTAACGCTCTTCCTTAGCGCTTTATTAACTTCTTTTGATGAGGGATACCACCTGTAAAAAATAATAAATATGTCAACTCATAAATATTTAATTAATAAAGATAAAAAAATTAAATAAACTTATCAATTAAGAAAATTAACTTACGATGATCCATCAGGCTCCATGAACACTCTACCAAGCCTGTCCGTATCACCAGGTACTAGTCCAATCAGATCCGCATCAATATCATCATCTACAGGCAGAGGTGGAGGTACAGATCCAGATGTAGATGCTACTCTCGAGAGTACATACTGCTGAGTCAACGGGGGAGCAAATGTCTATGCATCGGAGTCAGAGCTATCTCTAAGCCTCAATCCTGAGTGGTGGGGGGATGAATCGCGGGGGGATGGAGTAGCAAATGATAATCTCAAAGTCCCTATATCTATAGGCCTGATAGTATGTGAAGCAGAAATGTGTAGAGGTAGTGATTGCTTTCTGGGACCATGAAAATCTGCATGATTTCCAGTGCCATAGGGGACATAAGATCGCCCTGATGAAGAAGTGTGCATCCATGGCTGGGATGAAAGTCGACCAGGAGTATCATTAGGGTCTATAGGCGTCCTAGATTTCTTCTTAGCAATTGATTTTGAACTCTTATTAGTACGAGGTCGATCACCATCACCACCGGATGTCATCTGTATGCAAGTTTTCATTAAAACATATAAAAAATCATTAGTATTAACAAATAATTAGTGGTAACAAAAACAACTTACATGCTAGTCTATATTCTCCCAATCTTCCTCCTCGCTTGTTTTATTTCCATCATTCTCCCATTCTTCTTCTTCAGTTGTTTTATTTTTGTCGTTCCATTCTTCCTCCCAGAATGATTCATTTCCCTCATTTGTTTCTTCCTCAATATTTTTCATGGCAATGATCTCATCATCAAAAACTTCTTCTAATATACGTTGAGGATGTTCTAAATTATTTTCCAACTCAGCATCCACTGTTTGATCAACAACTGCGAGGTATGCCATAGCTAACACATTCTCAATCTCAATTCTCCCCATAGGCGTAGTCTTTATAACCACCCACCAATTAGTTTTATCTCTACATAATGGATATGTAGTGTAATATACCTGCCCGGCATTTTGTGCCATGATAAAAGGATCATAGCGATTATATTGCCTCGTGTGCTTAACTTCAATTATATTATGTTGCTAATTTACCTTGGTACCTCTATGTGATGGATCAAACCACTTGCACCGAAATAGTATTATCTTCTTTTTTGGCCAACCAGGGTACCTAACTTCAATAATCTCTTGTATGACACCAAAATATTCAACGATTTGGCCGTTACCATCAACATCACCTTGAACGCACACACCGCTGTTATTAGTTTTCTTATACTTAGAAACTTTTTCAGTTTGAAACTTGAAACCATTCACACAATATTTATTCATCGTATGAATTTGATTTCCAGGCCCAAATGTAACATCTCTCACCAATTGCAAATGTTCGATGGTACTATATTCATCCAAAATCTACATATCGTTAATCCAAAATATAAAGTTTTATTAAATGACATATACAATTTTAGTAATTGTACATATGAGCTTTCATACTTACATATTCATTCAGCCAATCGGAAAACTTCGTATATATGGCATCATTACCCCATGTCCTTATGAATAAACTGTTAAGTGTACATCATTGAGATTTTTCATTAGTTAAGTGTCCTTACCAAATTCATGTAATTCGATAACACAATTAACACTTACTCAAGATATGGTTGAATCTTGGGACAATTGAGCAAAATATGTGTCATAACAGATTTTCTTTCCATACTAGTGAAGGCTCGCGTATCACAATTTTTAGATCCTTTGCCCGATTGATTAAAAATTAAAATTGGTGGAAACATAGGATCAACATCACCTTCATCATTGCGATTGGGCCTATTTCTCTTACATGACACTTCATCCCCAAAGTAGTAAGAACAAAAATGAGCAGTTTTTTTTTTTTTTTGCAAGATAAGCTTCACAAATCGATCCTTCAGTCTTTCCCCTTTGCTTTATAGTTTGTTTGCACTCTCCAATTTTTCTGCATAATTGTATCTTAGGTAGTTAAATAATTTTTTTTAAAAACTATTAATTAAAAAAAAAATGTACCTCTCGCCTGGATACATCCACCTCATTTGAACTGGCCCTCCAAGACGTGCCTCTTCTATAAGGTGAATTGGAAGATGCTCCATCACATCAAAGAACCCACATGGAAAGATCTTCTCCAACTTAGTGGTGATGATGGGATTCTTTCCAAACTACTTTCCAACAAATTTCCCGAACATAAATCTTTGAAGAACAAACTTATCTCTGTGATTGGTTTCTATATCCTCTCAGGAAGGTGGCTAAATGCGATAGGAATCTAGGTTTCCATGAAAACATGACATTCATGACTTTTTATACCAATCAACTTCCCTTCTTCCATATTTGCTCGTTTTCCTAAATTCGAAGCATAGCCCTCGGGCATTCTCAAATTCTTAACCCACTCACATATTTCTCGTTTCTCATCCAATGTGAATAAAAAACTGTCCTTAGGCTTAAACAACTTACCATTTTCTTTTTCTTTCAACCACAACTCATTTCTCTTCCAATATTCCTTTATGTCCATTCTAGCTTTTGGATTGTCTTTTGTCTTGCCCTTAACATCCATGACTGTGTTGAACAAATTATCAAAATAATTTTTTTCAATGTGCATCGGATCAAGATTATGTTGTAGTTTATTGTCCCCCCAATACAACAACTCCCAAAATATGCTTTGTTTGGTCCAATTATGTTCAACACCATATCCGGGAAGTCTAGAACGTGGACTATCTGTAATTTTAGGCAAATTACAAACTCTTTCCCAAAACTGATGCCCTGATAGTGACGAAGGTGGCGGATCATTCTCAATCTTATTCTTTCTGAATGCATTTTTCAACTTTCTAAACTAGTGGTCCATTGGAAAGAACTGACGCTGACAATCAAACCAATAATTTTTTCGACCATGCTTTAAAGTTAACGCTTTAGTAGTTTTCATGCAATACGGGCAAGCTAATTTTTTGACAGTCATCCAACCAGACAATATCCTATATGCAGGAAAATTGCTAATAGTCTACATTAAATTAGTATGCATAACAAATTCTGCTTAGTTGATATATCATATGTCACTACACCTTCATCCCATAATTGTTGTAACTCATCTATCAATGGCTGCAGATAAACATCAATCAAATTTTTTGGACTACGAGGATCGGGAATAATACAACTTCAGAATATGTAGGGACTTGTTATGCACATTTCAGGTGGAAGATTATATGGAGTAATAAATACAGGCCAACAAGAATAAGGTGCACCAGAATTAGAGAATGGTGTGAAACCATCCGCAGTAATAAATACAGGCCAACAAGAATAAGGTGCACCAGAATTAGAGAATGGTACGAAACCATCTGCACACAAGCCTAATCTAACATTTCTTGGTTCTCTAGCAAAATCAGGATAAGTTCTATCGAAATGCTTCCAAGCCTCTCCATCTGATGGATGCGAAAAGACACCTGGTGGCCTTCTATTTTCATCGTGCCATCTCATATGTGGGGCAGAACTCATTGAAGCATACAACCTCTTTAACCTAAGTATAAGAGGTAAATAGTTCATTGCCTTAATTGAAACCATTTTTCCACCAGGATTCCTACTTATAACAAACATGTCCACAAAACTTACAATTATATAATTCAGCATCATTCTTATAGAACAACATGCAACCATTCATACAACAATGGATTCTATTATACGACAATCCCAATTTTGAAACCAATTTCTTTGCCTGATAAAAAATTTGAGGTATGTTCCACTCCGAGTTAAATAGTTCACCCAAAAGACCAACCATAGAGTCCATAATAGCTTGAGCAACATTCCAATCGGATTTTATACTTATTAGTCTAACTGCAACAGAAAAAGCAGAATGACGACTCCCTTCACATAGTAGGCGGCCAGCCTCTTCTAATTGTTGATAGAAGCGTCTTGGTTTTTCATTGGGAGATTCTTCTAAATTTTGTTCTAGTTCCATCCCATCCCCAATCCCAAAGGCATCATTGACCATTTTATGAACTCTATCATCATGTTGTACCCTATCGTGTTGAATCCTATGTTGAACTCTAGCATGTTGAATCCTAGCATGTTGACCGTCTACAAGCATGTCATATTCATCCTCACGCAGCAAATTATAAAATATGCCATTCAAACCATCTGTCTCTCCATGATCGACCCACACAAAACATCATGGCTTAAATCCATTACGATAGAGATGAGTCATAACTATATCTGGTTGAAAAAACTTCATACACCTAACCACCCCACTTTTTTGAAACAAGTCTAGTGACATTGCATGATTGATAAAACCTCTAACATCATTATGATATTGGGGTTTTAAATCCCCACCAGTTTAATAATCCATATCATACATCCACAAACGATGATCCATCTACAAAAATATAGCTATTCAATTATTAATTTACATTTCCAAGTCACTAGTTTACAACTTCAATTCACTAAACATTAAGTCACTATTTCACAATTTAAATTCACAAGTTAATAATTCCAAGTCACTAGTTCACAACTTTTATTTCACTAAACACTTCATATTTATTAAGTCGTTAGTTAGCATTTTTTAAGTCACTAGTTTATATTTTCAAGTCAATAGTTCATAATTTCAATTCACTAAACACTTTACAATTTTAAGCACTACTTCACTTAACCATTTTCAAATCACTAATTCACATTTCAAGTCACTACACTTAACCATTTTCAAGAAACAAGTTCACAATTTCAGGTCACTACACTTAACCATTTTAACAACCAAGTTCACAATTTCAAGTCACTACGCTTAACCATTTTCAAGTCACTAATTCACATTTCAAGTCACTACACTTAACCATTTTCAAGAAACAAGTTCACAATTTCAAGTCACTACACTTTACCATTTCAACAAACAAGTTCACAATTTCAAGTCACTACACTTTACCATTTTCAAGTCACTAATTCACATTTCAAATCACTACACATAATCATTTTCAAGAAACAATTTCACAATTTCAAGTCACTACACTTAACCACTTTCAAGTCACTAATTCACAATTTCAAGTCACTACACCTAACCATTTTCAAGAAACAAGTTCACAATTTCAAGTCACTACACTTAACCATTTTCAACTCACTAATTCAAATTTCAAGTCACTGCACTTAACCATTTTCAAGAAACAAGTTCACAATTTCAAGTCACTACACTTAACCATTTCAAGAAACAAGTTCACAATTTCAAGTCACTACACTTAACTATTTTCAAGTCACTAATTCACATTTCAAGTCACTACACTTAACCATTTTCAAGAAACAAGTTCACTGTTTCAAGTCACTACAATTAACCATTTTACCATTTTCAAATCACTAATTCGCATTTCAATTCACTACACTTAACCATTTTCAAGTCACTAATTCATATTTCAAGTTACTACACTTAACCATTTTCAAGAGACAAGTTCACAATTTCAAGTCACTACACTTAACCATTTCAAGAAATAAGTTCACAATTTCAATTCACTACACTTAACCATTTTCAAGTTACTAATTCACATTTCAAGTCACTACATTTAACCATTTTCAAGAAACAAGTTCACAACTTCAAGTCACTACATTTAACCATTTTCAAGTCACTACACTTAACCATTTTCAAGAAACAAGTTCACAATTTCAAGTCACTACACGTAACCATTTCAAGAAACAAGTTCACAATTTCAAGTCACTACATTTAACCATTTTCAAGTCACTAATTCACATTTCAAGTCACTACACTTAACCATTTTCAAGAAACAAACTCACAATTTCAAGTCACTACACTTAACCATTTCAAGAAACAAGTTCATAATTTCAAGTCACTACACTTAACCGTTTTCAAGTCACTAATTCACATATCAAGTCACTACACTTAACAATTTTCAAGAAACAAGTACAAAATTTCAAGTCACTACACTTAACCATTTTCAACTCACTAATTCACATTTCAAGCACTACACTTAACCATTTTCAAGAAACAAGTTCACAATTTCAAGTCACTACACATAACAATTTCAAGAAACAAGTTCACCATTTCAAGTCACTACACTTAACCATTTTCAAGTCACTAATTCACATTTCAAGTCACTACACTTAACCATTTTCAAGAAATAAGTTTACAGTTTCAAGGCACTACATTTAACTATTTTACCATTTTCAAGTTACTAATTCGCATTTCAAGTCACTACACTTAACCATTTTCAAGTCACTAATTCACATTTCAAGTCACTACACTTAACCATTTTCAAGAAACAAGTTCACAATTTCAAGTCACTACATGTAACCATTTCAAGAAACAAGTTCAAAATTTTAAGTCACTACACTTAACCATTTTCAAGTCACTAATTCACATTTCAAGTCACTACATTTAACCATTTTCCAGAAACAAGTTCACAATTTCAAGTCACTACACTTAACCAGTTTCAACTCACTAATTAACATTTCAAGTCACTACACTTAACCATTTTCAAGTCACTACACTTAACCAGTTTCAACTCACTAATTAACATTTCAAGTCACTACACTTAACCATTTTCAAGAAACAAGTTCACAATTTCAAGTCACTACACTTAACCATTTCAAGAAACAAGTTCACAATTACAAGTCACTACACTTAACCGTTTTCAAGTCACTAATTCACATTTCAAGTCACTACACTTAACCATTTTCAAGAAACAAGTTCACCATTTCAAGTCACTACATTTAAGCATTTTCAAGTCACTACACTTAACCATTTTCAAGAAACAAGTTCACAATTTCAAGTCACTACACGTAACCATTTCAAGAAACAAGTTCACAATTTCAAGTCACTACATTTAACCATTTTAAGAAACAAGTTCACAATTTTAAGTCACTACACTTAACCATTTTCAAGTCACTAATTCACATTTCAAGTCACTACATTTAACCATTTTCCAGAAACAAGTTCACAATTTCAAGTCACTACACTTAACCAGTTTCAACTCACTAATTAACATTTCAAGTCACTACACTTAACCAGTTTCAACTCACTAATTAACATTTCAAGTCACTACACTTAACCATTTTCAAGAAATAAGTTCACAATTTCAAGTCACTACACTTAACCATTTCAAGAAACAAGTTCACAATTTCAAGTCACTACACTTAACCGTTTTCAAGTCACTAATTCACATTTCAAGTCACTACACTTAACCATTTTCAAGAAATAATTTCACAATTTCAAGTCACTATGTACACTTAACCTTTTTCAAATCACTAATTCACAATTTTAAGTCACTACATTTAACCATTTTCAAGTCACAAGTTCACATTTCAAGTCACTAGACTTAACCATTTGCAAGAAACAAGTTCACCTTTCAAGTCACTACACTTAACCATTTTCTAGTCACTAATTCACCTTTCAAGTCACTACACTTAACCATTTTCAAGAAACAAGTTCACAATGTCAAGTCACTACATTAAACCATTTTCAAGTCACAACTTCACATTTCAAGTCACTACACTTAACCATTTTTAAGAAACAAGTTCACAGTTTCAAGTCACAACAATTAATCATTTTCAAGTTACAAGTTCACATTTCAAGTAACTACACTTGTCCATTTTCATGACACTAATTCATATTTCAAGTCACTATACACTTAACCATATTCAAGTCACAAGTTCACATTTCAAGTAACTAACCTTAACCATTTTGAAGACACTAATTCACCTTTCAAGTAACTCTACTTAACCATTTTCAAGTCACTACTCAACATTTCAAGTAACTAGACTTAATCATTTTCAATTCACTAATTCATATTTCAAGTAACTACAGTTAACCATTTTCAAGAAACAAGTTCACAATTTCAAGTCACTACATTTAACCATTTTCAAGTCACTACACTTAACCATTTTCAAGAAACAAGTTCACAATTTCAAGTCACTACATTTAACCATTTTCAAGTCACTACACTTAACCATTTTCAAGAAACAAGTTCACAATTTCAAGTCACTACACGTAACCATTTCAAGAAACAAGTTCACAATTTCAAGTCACTACATTTAACCATTTTCAAGTCACTAATTCACATTTCAAGTCACTACACTTAACCATTTTCAAGAAACAAGCTCACAATTTCAAGTCACTACACTTAACCATTTCAAGAAACAAGTTCATAATTTCAAGTCACTACACTTTACAATTTTCAAGTCACTAATTCACATATCAAGTCACTACACTTAACAATTTTCAAGAAACAAGTACACAATTTCAAGTCACTACACTTAACCATTTTCAACTCACTAATTCACATTTCAAGCACTACACTTAACCATTTTCAAGAAACAAGTTCACAAGTTCAAGTCACTACACATAAAAATTTCAAGAAACAAGTTCACCATTTCAAGTCACTACACTTAACCATTTTCAAGTCACTAATTCACATTTCAAGTCACAACACTTAACCCTTTTAAAGAAATAAGTTCACAGTTTCAAGTCACTACATTTAACTATTTTACCATTTTCAAGTTACTAATTCGCATTTCAAGTCACTACACTTAACCATTTTCAAGTCACTAATTCACATTTCAAGTCACTACACTTAACCATTTTCAAGAAACAAGTTCACAATTTAAAGTCACTACATGTAACCATTTCAAGAAACAAGTTCACAATTTTAAGTCACTACACTTAACCATTTTCAAGTCAGTAATTCACATTTCAAGTCACTACATTTAACCATTTTCCAGAAACAAGTTCACAATTTCAAGTCACTACACTTAACCAGTTTCAACTCACTAATTAACATTTCAAGTCACTACACTTAACCATTTTCAAGTCACTAATTCACATTTCAAGTCACTACATTTAACCAGTTTCCAGAAACAAGTTCACAATTTCAAGTCACTACACTTAACCAGTTTCAACTCACTAATTAACATTTCAAGTCACTACACTTAACCATTTTCAAGAAACAAGTTCACAATTTCAAGTCACTACACTTAACCATTTCAAGAAACAAGTTCACAATTTCAAGTCACTACACTTAACCGTTTTCAAGTCACTAATTCACATTTCAAGTCACTACACTTAACCATTTTCAAGAAACAAGTTCACAATTTCAAGTCACTACATTTAACCATTTTCAAGTCACTACACTTAACCATTTTCAAGAAACAAGTTCACAATTTCAAGTCACTACACGTAACCATTTCAAGAAACAAGTTCACAATTTCAAGTCACTACATTTAACCATTTTCAAGTCACTAATTCACATTTCAAGTCACTACACTTAACCATTTTCAAGAAACAAGCTCACAATTTCAAGTCACTACACTTAACCATTTCAAGAAACAAGTTCATAATTTCAAGTCACTAATTCACATATCAAGTCACTACACTTAACAATTTTCAAGAAACAAGTACACAATTTCAAGTCACTACACTTAACCATTTTCAACTCACTAATTCACATTTCAAGCACTACACTTAACCATTTTCAAGAAACAAGTTCACAATTTCAACTCACTACACATAACAATTTCAAGAAACAAGTTCACCATTTCAAGTCACTACACTTAACCACCATTTCAAGTCACTACACTTAACCATTTTCAAATCACTAATTCACATTTCAAGTCACTACACTTAACCATTTTAAAGAAATAAGTTCACAGTTTCAAGTCACTACATTTAACTATTTTACCATTTTCAAGTTACTAATTCGCATTTCAAGTCACTACACTTAACCATTTTCAAGTCACTAATTCACATTTCAAGTCACTACATGTAACCATTTCAAGAAACAAGTTCACAATTTTAAGTCACTACACTTAACCATTTTCAAGTCACTAATTTACATTTCAAGTCACTACATTTAACCATTTTCCAGAAACAAGTTCACAATTTCAAGTCACTACACTTAACCAGTTTCAACTCACTAATTAACATTTCAAGTCACTACACTTAACCATTTTCAAGTCACTACACTTAACCATTTTCAACTCACTAATTAACATTTCAAGTCACTACACTTAACCATTTTCAAGAAACAAGTTCACAATTTCAAGTCACTACACTTAACCATTTCAAGAAACAAGTTCACAATTTCAAGTCACTACACTTAACCGTTTTCAAGTCACTACATTTCAAGTCACTACACTTAACCATTTTCAAGAAACAAGTTCACAATTTCAAGTCACTACATTTAACCATTTTCAAGTAACTACATTTAACCATTTTCAAGAAACAAGTTCACAATTTCAAGTCACTACACGTAACCATTTCAAGAAACAAGTTCACAATTTCAAGTCACTACATTTAACCATTTTCAAGAAACAAGTTCACAATTTCAAGTCACTACACATAACAATTTCAAGAAACAAGTTCACAATTTCATGTCACTACACTTAACCATTTTCAAGTCACTAGTTCACATTTCAGGTCACTACACTTAACCATTTTCAAGAAATAAGTTCATAGTTTCAAGTCACTACATTTAACTATTTTTCCATTTTCAAGTTACTAATTCGCATTTCAAGTCACTACACTTAACCATTTTCAAGTCACTAATTCACATTTCAAGTCACTACATGTAACCATTTCAAGAAACAAGTTCACAATTTTAAGTCACTACACTTAACCATTTTCAAGTCACTAATTCACATTTCAAGTCACTACATTTAACCATTTTCCAGAAACAAGTTCACAATTTCAAGTCACTACACTTAACCAGTTTCAACTCACTAATTAACATTTCAAGTCACTACACTTAACCATTTTCAAGTCACTACACTTAACCAGTTTCAACTCACTAATTTACATTTCAAGTCACTACACTTAACCATTTTCAAGAAACAAGTTCACAATTTCAAGTCACTACACTTAACCATTTCAAGAAACAAGTTCACAATTTCAAGTCACTACATTTAACCGTTTTCAAGTCATTAATTCACATTTCAAGTCACTACACTTAACCATTTTCAAGAAACAAGTTCACAATTTCAAGTCACTACATTTAACCATTTTCAAGTCACTACACTTAACCATTTTCAAGAAACAAGTTCACAATTTCAAGTCACTACACGTAACCATTTCAAGAAACAAGTTCACAATTTCAAGTCACTACATTTAACCATTTTCAAGAAACAAGTTCACAATTTCAAGTCACTACACATAACAATTTCAAGAAACAAGTTCACAATTTCAAGTCACTACACTTACCTATTTTCAAGTCACTAATTCACATTTCAAGTCACTACACTTAACCATTTTCAAGAAACAAGTTCACTGTTTCAAGTCACTACAATTAACCATTTTACCATTTTCAAATCACTAATTCGCATTTCAATTCACTACACTTAACCATTTTCAATTCACTAATTCATATTTCAAGTCACTACACTTAACCATTTTCAAGAGACAAGTTCACAATTTCAAGTCACTACACTTAACCATTTCAAGAAATAAGTTCACAATTTCAATTCACTACACTTAACCATTTTCAAGTTACTAATTCACATTTCAAGTCACTACATTTAACCATTTTCAAGTCACTACACTTAACCATTTTCAAGAAACAAGTTCACAATTTCAAGTCACTACACGTAACCATTTCAAGAAACAAGTTCACAATTTCAAGTCACTAATTTAACCATTTTCAAGTCACTAATTCACATTTCAAGTCACTACACTTAACCATTTTCAAGAAACAAACTCACAATTTCAAGTCACTACACTTAACCATTTCAAGAAACAAGTTCATAATTTCAAGTCACTACACTTAACCGTTTTCAAGTCACTAATTCACATATCAAGTCACTACACTTAACAATTTTCAAGAAACAAGTACACAATTTCAAGTCACTACACTTAACCATTTTCAACTCACTAATTCACATTTCAAGCACTACACTTAACCATTTTCAAGAAACAAGTTCACAATTTCAAGTCACTACACATAACAATTTCAAGAAACAAGTTCACCATTTCAAGTCACTACACTTAACCATTTTCAAGTCACTAATTCACATTTCAAGTCACTACACTTAACCATTTTCAAGAAATAAGTTTACAGTTTCAAGGCACTACATTTAACTATTTTACCATTTTCAAGTTACTAATTCGCATTTCAAGTCACTACACTTAACCATTTTCAAGTCACTAATTCACATTTCAAGTCACTACACTTAACCATTTTCAAGAAACAAGTTCACAATTTCAAGTCACTACATGTAACCATTTCAAGAAACAAGTTCAAAATTTTAAGTCACTACACTTAACCATTTTCAAGTCACTAATTCACATTTCAAGTCACTACATTTAACCATTTTCCAGAAACAAGTTCACAATTTCAAGTCACTACACTTAACCAGTTTCAACTCACTAATTAACATTTCAAGTCACTACACTTAACCATTTTCAAGAAACAAGTTCACAATTTCAAGTCACTACACTTAACCATTTCAAGAAACAAGTTCACAATTACAAGTCACTACACTTAACCGTTTTCAAGTCACTAATTCACATTTCAAGTCACTACACTTAACCATTTTCAAGAAACAAGTTCACAATTTCAAGTCACTACATTTAAGCATTTTCAAGTCACTACACTTAACCATTTTCAAGAAACAAGTTCACAATTTCAAGTCACTACACGTAACCATTTCAAGAAACAAGTTCACAATTTCAAGTCACTACATTTAACCATTTTAAGAAACAAGTTCACAATTTTAAGTCACTACACTTAACCATTTTCAAGTCACTAATTCACATTTCAAGTCACTACATTTAACCATTTTCCAGAAACAAGTTCACAATTTCAAGTCACTACACTTAACCAGTTTCAACTCACTAATTAACATTTCAAGTCACTACACTTAACCAGTTTCAACTCACTAATTAACATTTCAAGTCACTACACTTAACCATTTTCAAGAAATAAGTTCACAATTTCAAGTCACTACACTTAACCATTTCAAGAAACAAGTTCACAATTTCAAGTCACTACACTTAACCGTTTTCAAGTCACTAATTCACATTTCAAGTCACTACACTTAACCATTTTCAAGAAATAATTTCACAATTTCAAGTCACTATGTACACTTAACCTTTTTCAAATCACTAATTCACAATTTTAAGTCACTACATTTAACCATTTTCAAGTCACAAGTTCATATTTCAAGTCACTAGACTTAACCATTTGCAAGAAACAAGTTCACCTTTCAAGTCACTACACTTAACCATTTTCTAGTCACTAATTCACATTTCAAGTCACTACATTTAACCATTTTCCAGAAACAAGTTCACAATTTCAAGTCACTACACTTAACCAGTTTCAACTCACTAATTAACATTTCAAGTCACTACACTTAACCATTTTCAAGTCACTACACTTAACCATTTTCAACTCACTAATTAACATTTTAAGTAACTACACTTAACCATTTTCAAGAAACAAGTTCACAATTTCAAGTCACTACACTTAACCATTTCAAGAAACAAGTTCACAATTTCAAGTCACTACACTTAACCGTTTTCAAGTCACTACATTTAAAGTCACTACACTAAACCAATTTCAAGAAACAAGTTCACAATTTCAAGTCACTACATTTAACCATTTTCAAGTAACTACATTTAACCATTTTCAAGAAACAAGTTCACAATTTCAAGTCACTACACGTAACCATTTCAAGAAACAAGTTCACAATTTCAAGTCACTACATGTAACCATTTCAAGAAACAAGTTCAAAATTTTAAGTCACTACACTTAACCATTTTCAAGTCACTAATTCACATTTCAAGTCACTACATTTAACCATTTTCCAGAAACAAGTTCACAATTTCAAGTCACTACACTTAACCAGTTTCAACTCACTAATTAACATTTCAAGTCACTACACTTAACCATTTTCAAGTCACTACACTTAACCAGTTTCAACTCACTAATTAACATTTCAAGTCACTACACTTAACCATTTTCAAGAAACAAGTTCACAATTTCAAGTCACTACACTTAACCATTTCAAGAAACAAGTTCACAATTACAAGTCACTACACTTAACCGTTTTCAAGTCACTAATTCACATTTCAAGTCACTACACTTAACCATTTTCAAGAAACAAGTTCACAATTTCAAGTCACTACATTTAAGCATTTTCAAGTCACTACACTTAACCATTTTCAAGAAACAAGTTCACAATTTCAAGTCACTACACGTAACCATTTCAAGAAACAAGTTCACAATTTCAAGTCACTACATTTAACCATTTTAAGAAACAAGTTCACAATTTTAAGTCACTACACTTAACCATTTTCAAGTCACTAATTCACATTTCAAGTCACTACATTTAACCATTTTCCAGAAACAAGTTCACAATTTCAAGTCACTACACTTAACCAGTTTCAACTCACTAATTAACATTTCAAGTCACTACACTTAACCAGTTTCAACTCACTAATTAACATTTCAAGTCACTACACTTAACCATTTTCAAGAAATAAGTTCACAATTTCAAGTCACTACACTTAACCATTTCAAGAAACAAGTTCACAATTTCAAGTCACTACACTTAACCGTTTTCAAGTCACTAATTCACATTTCAAGTCACTACACTTAACCATTTTCAAGAAATAATTTCACAATTTCAAGTCACTATGTACACTTAACCTTTTTCAAATCACTAATTCACAATTTTAAGTCACTACATTTAACCATTTTCAAGTCACAAGTTCACATTTCAAGTCACTAGACTTAACCATTTGCAAGAAACAAGTTCACCTTTCAAGTCACTACACTTAACCATTTTCTAGTCACTAATTCACATTTCAAGTCACTACATTTAACCATTTTCCAGAAACAAGTTCACAATTTCAAGTCACTACACTTAACCAGTTTCAACTCACTAATTAACATTTCAAGTCACTACACTTAACCATTTTCAAGTCACTACACTTAACCATTTTCAACTCACTAATTAACATTTCAAGTCACTACACTTAACCATTTTCAAGAAACAAGTTCACAATTTCAAGTCACTACACTTAACCATTTCAAGAAACAAGTTCACAATTTCAAGTCACTACACTTAACCGTTTTCAAGTCACTACATTTAAAGTCACTACACTTAACCATTTTCAAGAAACAAGTTCACAATTTCAAGTCACTACATTTAACCATTTTCAAGTAACTACATTTAACCATTTTCAAGAAACAAGTTCACAATTTCAAGTCACTACACGTAACCATTTCAAGAAACAAGTTCACAATTTCAAGTCACTACATTTAACCATTTTCAAGAAACAAGTTCACAATTTCAAGTCACTACACATAACAATTTCAAGAAACAAGTTCACAATTTCATGTCACTACACTTAACCATTTTCAAGTCACTAATTCACATTTCAGGTCACTACACTTAACCATTTTCAAGAAATAAGTTCACAGTTTCAAGTCACTACATTTAACTATTTTACCATTTTCAAGTTACTAATTCGCATTTCAAGTCACTACACTTAACCATTTTCAAGTCACTAATTCACATTTCAAGTCACTACACTTAACCATTTTCAAGTCACTACACTTAACCAGTTTCAACTCACTAATTAACATTTCAAGTCACTACACTTAACCATTTTCAAGAAACAAGTTCACAATTTCAAGTCACTACACTTAACCATTTCAAGAAACAAGTTCACAATTTCACGTCACTACACTTAACCGTTTTCAAGTCACTAATTCACATTTCAAGTCACTACACTTAACCATTTTCAAGAAACAAGTTCACAATTTCAAGTCACTACATTTAACCATTTTCAAGTCACTACACTTAACCATTTTCAAGAAATAAGTTCACAATTTCAAGTCACTACACGTAACCATTTCAAGAAACAAGTTCACAATTTCAAGTCACTACATTTAACCATTTTCAAGAAACAAGTTCACAATTTCAAGTCACTACACATAACAATTTCAAGAAACAAGTTCACCATTTCAAGTCACTACACTTAACCATTTTCAAGTCACTAATTCACATTTCAAGTCACTACACTGAACCATTTTCAAGAAACAAGTTCACAATTTCAAGTCACTACATGTAACCATTTCAAGAAACAAGTTCACAATTTTAAGTCACTACACTTAACCATTTTCAAGTCACTAATTCACATTTCAAGTCACTACATTTAACCATTTTCCAGAAACAAGTTCACAATTTCAAGTCACTACACTTAACCAGTTTCAACTCACTAATTAACATTTCAAGTCACTACACTTAACCATTTTCAAGTCACTACACATAACCAGTTTCAACTCACTAATTAACATTTCAAGTCACTACACTTAACCATTTTCAAGAAACAAGTTCACAATTTCAAGTCACTACACTTAACCATTTCAAGAAACAAGTTCACAATTTCAAGTCACTACACTTAACCGTTTTCAAGTCACTAATTCACATTTCAAGTCACTACACTTAACCATTTTCAAGAAACAAGTTCACAATTTCAAGTCACTACATTTAACCATTTTCAAGTCACTACACTTAACCATTTTCAAGAAACAAGTTCACAATTTCAAGTCACTACACGTAACCATTTCAAAAAACAAGTTCACAATTTCAAGTCACTACATTTAACCATTTTCAAGTCACTAATTCACATTTCAAGTCACTACACTTAACCATTTTCAAGAAACAAGCTCACAATTTCAAGTCACTACACTTAACCATTTCAAGAAACAAGTTCACAATTTCAAGTCACTACACTTTACAATTTTCAAGTCACTAATTCACATATCAAGTCACTACACTTAACAATTTTCAAGAAACAAGTACACAATTTCAAGTCACTACACTTAACCATTTTCAACTCACTAATTCACATTTCAAGCACTACACTTAACCATTTTCAAGAAACAAGTTCACAATTTCAAGTCACTACACATAACAATTTCAAGAAACAAGTTCACCATTTCAAGTCACTACACTTAACCATTTTCAACTCACTAATTCACATTTCAAGTCACTACACTTAACCATTTTAAAGAAATAAGTTCACAGTTTCAAGTCACTACATTTAACTATTTTACCATTTTCAAGTTACTAATTCGCATTTCAAGTCACTACACTTAACCATTTTCAAGTCACCAATTCACATTTCAAGTCACTACATGTAACCATTTCAAGAAACAAGTTCACAATTTTAAGTCACTACACTTAACCATTTTCAAGTCACTAATTCACATTTCAAGTCACTACATTTAACCATTTTCCAGAAACAAGTTCACAATTTCAAGTCACTACACTTAACCAGTTTCAACTCACTTATTAACATTTCAAGTCACTACACTTAACCATTTTCAAGTCACTACACTTAACCAGTTTCAACTCACTAATTAACATTTCAAGTCACTACACTTAACCATTTTCAAGAAACAAGTTCACAATTTCAAGTCACTACACCTAACCATTTAAAGAAACAAGTTCACAATTTCAAGTCACTACACTTAACCGTTTTCAAGTCACTAATTCATATTTCAAGTCACTACACTTAACCATTTTCAAGAAACAAGTTCACAATTTCAAGTCACTACATTTAACCATTTTCAAGTCACTACACTTAACCATTTTATAGAAACAAGTTCACAATTTCAAGTCACTACACGTAACCATTTCAAGAAACAAGTTCACAATTTCAAGTCACTACATTTAACCATTTTCAAGAAACAAGTTCACAATTTCAAGTCACTACACATAACAATTTCAAGAAACAAGTTCACCATTTCAAGTCACTACACTTAACCATTTTCAAGTCACTAATTCACATTTCAGGACACTACACTTAACCACTTTCAAGAAATAAGTTCACAGTTTCAAGTCACTACATTTAACTATTTTACCATTTTCAAGTTACTAATTCGCATTTCAAGTCACTACACTTAACCATTTTCAAGTCACTAATTCACATTTCAAGTCACTACACTTAACCATTTTCAAGAAACAAGTTCACAATTTCAAGTCACTACATGTAACCATTTCAAGAAACAAGTTCACAATTTTAAGTCACTACACTTAACCATTTTCAAGTCACTAATTCACATTTCAAGTCACTACATTTAACCATTTTCCAGAAACAAGTTCACAATTTCAAGTCACTAATTCACATTTCAAGTCACTACACTTAACCATTTTCAAGAAACAAGTTCACAATTTCAAGTCACTACATGTAACCATTTCAAGAAACAAGTTCACAATTTTAAGTCACTACACTTAACCATTTTCAAGTCACTAATTCACATTTCAAGTCACTACATTTAACCATTTTCCAGAAACAAGTTCACAATTTCAAGTCACTACACTTAACTAGTTTCAACTCACTAATTAACATTTCAAATCACTACACTTAACCATTTCCAAGTCACTACACTTAACCAGTTTCAACTCACTAATTAACATTTCAAGTCACTACACTTAACCATTTTCAAGAAACAAGTTCACAATTTCAAGTCACTACACTTAACCATTTCAAGAAACAAGTTCACAATTTCAAGTCACTACACTTAACCGTTTTCAAGTCACTAATTCATATTTCAAGTCACTACACTTACACTTAAGCATTTTCAAGAAATAATTTCACAATTTCAAGTCACTATGTACACTTAACCTTTTTCAAATCACTAATTCACAATTTTAAGTCACTACATTTAACCATTTTCAAGTCACAAGTTCACATTTCAAGTCACTAGACTTAACCATTTGCAAGAAACAAGTTTACCTTTCAAGTCACTACACTTAACCATTTTCTAGTCACTAATTCACCTTTCAAGTCACTACACTTAACCATTTTCAAGAAACAAGTTCACAATGTCAAGTCACTACATTAAACCATTTTCAAGTCACAACTTCACATTTCAAGTCACTACACTTAACCATTTTTAAGAAACAAGTTCACAATTTCAAGTCACAACAATTAATTATTTTCAAGTTACAAGTTCACATTTCAAGTAACTACACTTGTCCATTTTCATGACACTAATTCATATTTCAAGTCACTATACACTTGACCATATTCAAGTCACAAGTTCACATTTCAAGTAACTAACCTTAACCATTTTGAAGACACTAATTCACATTTCAAGTAACTCCACTTAACCATTCACAAGTCACTACTCAACATTTCAAGTAACTAGACTTAATCATTTTCAATTCACTAATTCATATTTCAAGTAACTACACTTAACCATTTTCAAGAAACAAGTTCACAATTTCAAGTCACTACATTTAACCATTTTCAAGTCACTACACTTAACCATTTTCAAGAAACAAGTTCACAATTTCAAGTCACTGCATTTAACCATTTTCAAGTCACTAATTCACATTTCAAGTCACTACACTTAACCATTTTCAAGAAACAAGCTCATAATTTCAAGTCACTACACTTAACCATTTCAAGAAACAAGTTCATAATTTCAAGTCACTACACTTTACAATTTTCAAGTCACTAATTCACATATCAAGTCACTACACTTAACAATTTTCAAGAAACAAGAACACAATTTCAAGTCACTACACTTAACCATTTTCAACTCACTAATTCACATTTCAAGGACTACACTTAACCATTTTCAAGAAACAAGTTCACAATTTCAAGTCACTACACATAACAATTTCAAGAAACAAGTTCACCATTTCAAGTCACTACACTTAACCATTTTCAAGTCATAATTCACATTTCAAGTCACTACACTTAACCATTTTAAAGAAATAAGTTCACAGTTTCAAGTCACTACATTTAACTATTTTACCATTTTCAAGTTACTAATTCGCATTTCAAGTCACTACACTTAACCATTTTCAAGTCACTAATTCACATTTCAAGTCACTACATGTAACCATTTCAAGAAACAAGTTCACAATTTTAAGTCACTACACTTAACCATTTTCAAGTCACTAATTCACATTTCAAGTCACTACATTTAACCATTTTCCAGAAACAAGTTCACAATTTCAAGTCACTACACTTAACCAGTTTCAACTCACTAATTAACATTTCAAGTCACTACACTTAACCATTTTCAAGTCACTACACTTAACCAGTTTCAACTCACTAATTAACATTTCAAGTCACTACACTTAACCATTTTCAAGAAACAAGTTCACAATTTCAAGTCACTACACTTAACCATTTCAAGAAACAAGTTCATAATTTCAAGTCACTACACTTTACAATTTTCAAGTCACTAATTCACATATCAAGTCACTACACTTAACAATTTTCAAGAAACAAGTACACAATTTCAAGTCACTACACTTAACCATTTTCAACTCACTAATTCACATTTCAAGTCACTACACTTAACCATTTTCAATAAACAAGTTCACAATTTCAAGTCACTACATTTAACCATTTTCAAGTCACTACACTTAACCATTTTAAAGAAACAAGTTCACAATTTCAAGTCACTACACGTAACCATTTCAAGAAACAAGTTCACAATTTCAAGTCACTACATTTAACCATTTTAAGAAACAAGTTCACAATTTTAAGTCACTACACTTAACAATTTTCAAGTCACTAATTCACATTTCAAGTCACTACATTTAACCATTTTCCAGAAACAAGTTCACAATTTCAAGTCACTACACTTAACCAGTTTCAACTCACTAATTAACATTTCAAGTCACTACACTTAACCATTTTCAAGTCACTATACTTAACCAGTTTCAACTCACTAATTAACATTTCAAGTCACTACACTTAACCATTTTCAATAAACAAGTTCACAATTTCAAGTCACTACACTTAACCATTTCAAGAAACAAGTTCACAATTTCAAGTCACTACACTTAACCGTTTTCAAGTCACTAATTCACATTTCAAGTCACTACACTTAAACATTTTCAAGAAATAATTTCACAATTTCAAGTCACTATGTACACTTAACCTTTTTCAAATCACTAATTCACAATTTTAAGTCACTACATTTAACCATTTTCAAGTCACAAGTTCACATTTCAAGTCACTAGACTTAACCATTTGCAAGAAACAAGTTCACCTTTCAAGTCACTACACTTAACCATTTTCTAGTCACTAATTCACCTTTCAAGTCACTACACTTAACCATTTTCAAGAAACAAGTTCACAATGTCAAGTCACTACATTAAACCATTTTCAAGTCACAACTTCACATTTCAAGTCACTACACTTAACCATTTTTAAGAAACAAGTTCACAATTTCAAGTCACAACAATTAATCATTTTCAAGTTACAAGTTCACATTTCAAGTAACTACACTTGTCCATTTTCATGACACTAATTCATATTTCAAGTCACTATACACTTAACCATATTCAAGTCACAAGTTCACATTTCAAGTAACTAACCTTAACCATTTTGAAGACACTAATTCACATTTCAAGTAACTCTACTTAACCATTTTCAAGTCACTACTCAACATTTCAAGTAACTAGACTTAATCATTTTCAATTCACTAATTCATATTTCAAGTAACTACACTTAACCATTTTCACGAAACAAGTTCACAATTTCAAGTCACTACATTTAACCTTTTTCAAGACACTACACTTAACCATTTTCAAGAAACAAGTTCACAATTTCAAGTCACTGCATTTAACCATTTTCAAGTCACTACACTTAACCATTTTCAAGTCACTAATTCACATTTCAAGTCACTACACTTAACCATTTTCAAGAAACAAGCTCACAATTTCAAGTCACTACACTTAACCATTTCAAGAAACATGTTCATAATTTCAAGTCACTACACTTTACAATTTTCAAGTCACTAATTCACATATCAAGTCACTACACTTAACAATTTTCAAGAAACAAGTACACAATTTCAAGTCACTACACTTAACCATTTTCAACTCACTAATTCACATTTCATGCACTACACTTAAACATTTTCAAGAAACAAGTTCACAATTTCAAGTCACTACACATAACAATTTCAAGAAACAAGTTCATAATTTCAAGTCACTACACTTTACAATTTTCAAGTCACTAATTCACATTTCAAGTCACTACACTTAACCATTTTCAAGAAATAAGTTCACAGTTTCAAGTCACTACATTTAACTATTTTACCATTTTCAAGTTACTAATTCGCATTTCAAGTCACTACACTTAACCATTTTCAAGTCACTAATTCACATTTCAAGTCACTACATGTAACCATTTCAAGAAACAAGTTCACAATTTTAAGTCACTACACTTAACCATTTTCAAGTCACTAATTAACATTTCAAGTCACTGCATTTAACCATTTTCCAGAAACAAGTTCACAATTTCAAGTCACTACACTTAACCAGTTTCAACTCACTAATTAACATTTCAAGTCACTACACTTAACCATTTTCAAGTCACTACACTTAACCAGTTTCAACTCACTAATTAACATTTCAAGTCACTACACTTAACCATTTTCAAGAAACAAGTTTTCAATTTCAAGTCACTACACTTAACCATTTCAAGAAACAAGTTCACAATTTCAAGTCACTACACTTAACCGTTTTCAAGTCACTAATTCACATTTCAAGTCACTACACTTAACCATTTTCAAGAAACAAGTTCACAATTTCAAGTCACTACATTTAACCATTTTCAAGTCACTACACTTAACCATTTTCAAGAAACAAGTTCACAATTTCAAGTCACTACACGTAACCATTTCAAGAAACAAGTTCACAATTTCAAGTCACTACATTTAACCATTTTCAAGAAACAAGTTCACAATTTCAAGTCACTACACATAACAATTTCAAGAATCAAGTTCACCATTTCAAGTCACTACACTTAACCATTTTCAAGTCACTAATTCACATTTCAAGTCACTACACTTAACCATTTTCAAGAAATAAGTTCACAGTTTCAAGTCACTACATTTAACTATTTTACCATTTTCAAGTTACTAATTCGCATTTCAAGTCACTACACTTAACCATTTTCAAGTCACTAATTCACATTTCAAGTCACTACACTTAACCATATTCAAGAAACAAGTTCACAATTTCAAGTCACTACATGTAACCATTTCAAGAAACAAGTTCACAATTTTATGTCACTACACTTAACCATTTTCAAGTCACTAAATCACATTTCAAGTCACTACATTTAACCATTTTCCAGAAACAAGTTCACAATTTCAAGTCACTACACTTAACCATTTTCAAGTTACTAATTCGCATTTCAAGTCACTACACTTAACCATTTTCAAGTCACTAATTCACATTTCAAGTCACTACACTTAACCATATTCAAGAAACAAGTTCACAATTTCAAGTCACTACATGTAACCATTTCAAGAAACAAGTTCACAATTTTAAGTCACTACACTTAACCATTTTCAAGTCACTAATTCACATTTCAAGTCACTACATTTAACCATTTTCCAGAAACAAGTTCACAATTTCAAGTCACTACACTTAACCAGTTTCAACTCACTAATTAACATTTCATGTCACTACACTTAACCATTTTCAAGTCACTACACTTAACCAGTTTCAACTCACTAATTCACATTTCAAGTCACTACACTTAACCATTTTCAAGAAACAAGTTCACAATTTCAAGTCACTACATTTAACCATTTTCAAGTCACTACACTTAACCATTTTCAAGAAACAAGTTCACAATTTCAAGTCACTACACGTAACCATTTCAAGAAACAAGTTCACAATTTCAAGTCACTACATTTAACCATTTTAAGAAACAAGTTCACAATTTTAAGTCACTACACTTAACAATTTTCAAGTCACTAATTCACATTTCAAGTCACTACATTTAACCATTTTCAACTAACTAATTAACATTTCAAGTCACTACACTTAACCATTTTCAAGAAATAAGTTCACAGTTTCAAGTCACCACATTTAACTATTTTACCATTTTCAAGTTACTAATTCGCATTTCAAGTCACTACACTTAACCATTTTCAAGTCACTAATTCACATTTCAAGTCACTACACTTAACCATATTCAAGAAACAAGTTCACAATTTCAAGTCACTACATGTAACCATTTCAAGAAACAAGTTCACAATTTTAAGTCACTACACTTAACCATTTTCAAGTCACTAATTCACATTTCAAGTCACTACATTTAACCATTTTCCAGAAACAAGTTCACAATTTCAAGTTACTACACTTAACCAGTTTCAACTCACTAATTAACATTTCAAGTCACTACACTTAACCATTTTCAAGTCACTACACTTAACCAGTTTCAACTCACTAATTCACATTTCAAGTCACTACACTTAACCATTTTCAATAAACAAGTTCACAATTTCAAGTCACTACATTTAACCATTTTCAAGTCACTACACTTAACCATTTTAAAGAAACAAGTTCACAATTTCAAGTCACTACACGTAACCATTTCAAAAAACAAGTTCACAATTTCAAGTCACTACATTTAACCATTTTAAGAAACAAGTTCACAATTTTAAGTCACTACACTTAACAATTTTCAAGTCACTAATTCACATTTCAAGTCACTGTATTTAACCATTTTCCAGAAACAAGTTCACAATTTCAAGTCACTACACTTAACCAGTTTCAACTCACTAATTAACATTTCAAGTCACTACACTTAACCATTTTCAAGTCACTACACTTAACCAGTTTCAACTCACTAATTAACATTTCAAGTCACTACACTTAACCATTTTCAAGAAACAAGTTCACAATTTCAAGTCACTACACTTAACCATTTCAAGAAACAAGTTCACAATTTCAAGTCACTACACTTAACCGTTTTCAAGTCACTAATTCACATTTCAAGTCACTACACTTAACCATTTTCAAGAAACAAGTTCACAATTTCAAGTCACTACATTTAACCATTTTCAAGTCACTACACTTAACCATTTTCAAGAAACAAGTTCACAATTTCAAGTCACTACACGTAACCATTTCAAGAAACAAGTTCACAATTTCAAGTCACTACATTTAACCATTTTAAGAAACAAGTTCACAATTTCAAGTCACTACACTTAACCATTTTCAAGTTACTAATTCGAATTTCAAGTCACTACACTTAACCATTTTCAAGTCACTAATTCACATTTCAAGTCACTACACTTAACCATATTCAAGAAACAAGTTCACAATTTCAAGTCACTACATGTAATCATTTCAAGAAACAAGTTCACAATTTTAAGTCACTACACTTAACCATTTTCAAGTCACTAATTCACATTTCAAGTCACTACATTTAACCATTTTCCAGAAACAAGTTCACAATTTCAAGTCACTACACTTAACCAGTTTCAACTCACTAATTAACATTTCATGTCACTACACTTAACCATTTTCAAGTCACTACACTTAACCAGTTTCAACTCACTAATTCACATTTCAAGTCACTACACTTAACCATTTTCAAGAAACAAGTTCACAATTTCAAGTCACTACATTTAACCATTTTCAAGTCACTACACTTAACCATTTTCAAGAAACAAGTTCACAATTTCAAGTCACTACACGTAACCATTTCAAGAAACAAGTTCACAATTTCAAGTCACTACATTTAACCATTTTAAGAAACAAGTTCACAATTTTAAGTCACTACACTTAACAATTTTCAAGTCACTAATTCACATTTCAAGTCACTACATTTAACCATTTTCAACTCACTAATTAACATTTCAAGTCACTACACTTAACCATTTTCAAGAAATAAGTTCACAGTTTCAAGTCACCACATTTAACTATTTTACCATTTTCAAGTTACTAATTCGCATTTCAAGTCACTACACTTAACCATTTTCAAGTCACTAATTCACATTTCAAGTCACTACACTTAACCATATTCAAGAAACAAGTTCACAATTTCAAGTCACTACATGTAACCATTTCAAGAAACAAGTTCACAATTTTAAGTCACTACACTTAACCATTTTCAAGTCACTAATTCACATTTCAAGTCACTACATTTAACCATTTTCCAGAAACAAGTTCACAATTTCAAGTCACTACACTTAACCAGTTTCAACTCACTAATTAACATTTCAAGTCACTACACTTAACCATTTTCAAGTCACTACACTTAACCAGTTTCAACTCACTAATTAACATTTCAAGTCACTACACTTAACCATTTTCAAGAAACAAGTTCACAATTTCAAGTCACTACACTTAACCATTTCAAGAAACAACTTCACAATTTCAAGTCACTACACTTAACCGTTTTCAAGTCACTAATTCACATTTCAAGTCACTACACTTAACCATTTTCAAGAAACAAGTTCACAATTTCAAGTCACTACATTTAACCATTTTCAAGTCACTACACTTAACCATTTTCAAGAAACAAGTTCACAATTTCAAGTCACTACACTCAACCATTTCAACAAACAAGTTCACCATTTCAAGTCACTACACTTAACCATTTTCAAGTCACTAATTCACATTTCAAGTCACTACATTTAACCATTTTCCAGAAACAAGTTCACAATTTCAAGTCACTACACTTAACCAGTTTCAACTCACTAATTAACATTTCAAGTCACTACACTTAACCATTTTCAAGTCACTACACTTAACCAGTTTCAACTCACTAATTAACATTTCAAGTCACTACACTTAACCATTTTCAAGAAACAAGTTCACAATTTCAAGTCACTACACTTAACCATTTCAAGAAACAAGTTCATAATTTCAAGTCACTACACTTTACAATTTTCAAGTCACTAATTCACATATCAAGTCACTACACTTAACAATTTTCAAGAAACAAGTACACAATTTCAAGTCACTACACTTAACCATTTTCAACTCACTAATTCACATTTCAAGTCACTACACTTAACCATTTTCAAGAAACAAGTTCACAATTTCAAGTCACTACATTTAACCATTTTCAAGTCACTACACTTAACCATTTTCAAGAAACAAGTTCACAATTTCAAGTCACTACACTTAACCATTTCAAGAAACAAGTTCACAATTTCAAGTCACTACACTTAACCGTTTTCAAGTCACTAATTCACATTTCAAGTCACTACATTTAACCATTTCAAGAGACAAGTTCACAATTTTAAGTCACTACACTTAACCATTTTCAAGTCACTAATTCACATTTCAAGTCACTGTATTTAACCATTTTCCAGAAACAAGTTCACAATTTCAAGTCACTACACTTAACCAGTTTCAACTCACTAATTAACATTTCAAGTCACTACACTTAACCATTTTCAAGTCACTACACTTAACCAGTTTCAACTCACTAATTAACATTTCAAGTCACTACACTTAACCATTTTCAAGAAACAAGTTCACAATTTCAAGTCACTACACTTAACCATTTCAAGAAACAAGTTCACAATTTCAAGTCACTACACTTAACCGTTTTCAAGTCACTAATTCACATTTCAAGTCACTACACTTAACCATTTTCAAGAAACAAGTTCACAATTTCAAGTCACTACATTTAACCATTTTCAAGTCACTACACTTAACCATTTTCAAGAAACAAGTTCACAATTTCAAGTCACTACACGTAACCATTTCAAGAAACAAGTTCACAATTTCAAGTCACTACATTTAACCATTTTAAGAAACAAGTTCACAATTTTAAGTCACTACACTTAACAATTTTCAAGTCACTAATTCACATTTCAAGTCACTACATTTAACCATTTTCAACTCACTAATTAACATTTCAAGTCACTACACTTAACCATTTTCAAGAAATAAGTTCACAGTTTCAAGTCACTACATTTAACTATTTTACCATTTTCAAGTTACTAATTCGCATTTCAAGTCACTACATTTAACCATTTTCAAGTCACTAATTCACATTTCAAGTCACTACACTTAACCATATTCAAGAAACAAGTTCACAATTTCAAGTCACTACATGTAACCATTTCAAGAAACAAGTTCACAATTTTAAGTCACTACACTTAACCATTTTCAAGTCACTAATTCACATTTCAAGTCACTACATTTAACCATTTTCCAGAAACAAGTTCACAATTTCAAGTCACTACACTTAACCAGTTTCAACTCACTAATTAACATTTCAAGTCACTACACTTAACCATTTTCAAGTCACTACACTTAACCAGTTTCAACTCACTAATTAACATTTCAAGTCACTACACTTAACCATTTTCAAGAAACAAGTTCACAATTTCAAGTCACTACACTTAACCATTTCAAGAAACAACTTCACAATTTCAAGTCACTACACTTAACCGTTTTCAAGTCACTAATTCACATTTCAAGTCACTACACTTAACCATTTTCAAGAAACAAGTTCACAATTTCAAGTCACTACATTTAACCATTTTCAAGTCACTACACTTAACCATTTTCAAGAAACAAGTTCACAATTTCAAGTCACTACACTCAACCATTTCAACAAACAAGTTCACCATTTCAAGTCACTACACTTAACCATTTTCAAGTCACTAATTCACATTTCAAGTCACTACATTTAACCATTTTCCAGAAACAAGTTCACAATTTCAAGTCACTACACTTAACCAGTTTCAACTCACTAATTAACATTTCAAGTCGCTACACTTAACCATTTTCAAGTCACTACACTTAACCAGTTTCAACTCACTAATTAACATTTCAAGTCACTACACTTAACCATTTTCAAGAAACAAGTTCACAATTTCAAGTCACTACACTTAACCATTTCAAGAAACAAGTTCATAATTTCAAGTCACTACACTTTACAATTTTCAAGTCACTAATTCACATATCAAGTCACTACACTTAACAATTTTCAAGAAACAAGTACACAATTTCAAGTCACTACACTTAACCATTTTCAACTCACTAATTCACATTTCAAGTCACTACACTTAACCATTTTCAAGAAACAAGTTCACAATTTCAAGTCACTACATTTAACCATTTTCAAGTCACTACACTTAACCATTTTCAAGAAACAAGTTCACAATTTCAAGTCACTACACTTAACCATTTCAAGAAACAAGTTCACAATTTCAAGTCACTACACTTAACCGTTTTCAAGTCACTAATTCACATTTCAAGTCACTACATTTAACCATTTCAAGAGACAAGTTCACAATTTTAAGTCACTACACTTAACCATTTTCAAGTCACTAATTCACATTTCAAGTCACTGTATTTAACCATTTTCCAGAAACAAGTTCACAATTTCAAGTCACTACACTTAACCAGTTTCAACTCACTAATTAACATTTCAAGTCACTACACTTAACCATTTTCAAGTCACTACACTTAACCAGTTTCAACTCACTAATTAACATTTCAAGTCACTACACTTAACCATTTTCAAGAAACAAGTTCACAATTTCAAGTCACTACACTTAACCATTTCAAGAAACAAGTTCACAATTTCAAGTCACTACACTTAACCGTTTTCAAGTCACTAATTCACATTTCAAGTCACTACACTTAACCATTTTCAAGAAACAAGTTCACAATTTCAAGTCACTACATTTAACCATTTTCAAGTCACTACACTTAACCATTTTCAAGAAACAAGTTCACAATTTCAAGTCACTACACGTAACCATTTCAAGAAACAAGTTCACAATTTCAAGTCACTACATTTAACCATTTTAAGAAACAAGTTCACAATTTTAAGTCACTACACTTAACAATTTTCAAGTCACTAATTCACATTTCAAGTCACTACATTTAACCATTTTCAACTCACTAATTAACATTTCAAGTCACTACACTTAACCATTTTCAAGAAATAAGTTCACAGTTTCAAGTCACTACATTTAACTATTTTACCATTTTCAAGTTACTAATTCGCATTTCAAGTCACTACACTTAACCATTTTCAAGTCACTAATTCACATTTCAAGTCACTACACTTAACCATATTCAAGAAACAAGTTCACAATTTCAAGTCACTACATGTAACCATTTCAAGAAACAAGTTCACAATTTTAAGTCACTACACTTAACCATTTTCAAGTCACTAATTCACATTTCAAGTCACTACATTTAACCATTTTCCAGAAACAAGTTCACAATTTCAAGTCACTACACTTAACCAGTTTCAACTCACTAATTAACATTTCAAGTCACTACACTTAACCATTTTCAAGTCACTACACTTAACCAGTTTCAACTCACTAATTAACATTTCAAGTCACTACACTTAACCATTTTCAAGAAACATGTTCACAATTTCAAGTCACTACACTTAACCATTTCAAGAAACAAGTTCACAATTTCAAGTCACTACACTTAACCGTTTTCAAGTCACTAATTCACATTTCAAGTAACTACACTTAACCATTTTCAAGAAACAAGTTCACAATTTCAAGTCACTACATTTAACCATTTTCAAGTCACTACACTTAACCATTTTCAAGAAACAAGTTCACAATTTCAAGTCACTACACGTAACCATTTCAAGAAACAAGTTCACAATTTCAAGTCACTACATTTAACCATTTTAAGAAACAAGTTCACAATTTTAAGTCACTACACTTAACAATTTTCAAGTCACTAATTCACATTTCAAGTCACTACATTTAACCATTTTCAACTCACTAATTAACATTTCAAGTCACTACACTTAACCATTTTCAAGAAATAAGTTCACAGTTTCAAGTCACTACATTTAACTATTTTACCATTTTCAAGTTACTAATTCGCATTTCAAGTCACTACACTTAACCATTTTCAAGTCACTAATTCACATTTCAAGTCACTACACTTAACCATATTCAAGAAACAAGTTCACAATTTCAAGTCACTACATGTAACCATTTCAAGAAACAAGTTCACAATTTTAAGTCACTACACTTAACCATTTTCAAGTCACTAATTCACATTTCAAGTCACTACATTTAACCATTTTCCAGAAACAAGTTCACAATTTCAAGTCACTACACTTAACCAGTTTCAACTCACTAATTAACATTTCAAGTCACTACACTTAACCATTTTCAAGTCACTAATTCACATTTCAAGTCACTACATTTAACCATTTTCCAGAAACAAGTTCACAATTTCAAGTCACTACACTTAACCAGTTTCAACTCACTAATTAACATTTCAAGTCACTACACTTAACCATTTTCAAGTCACTACACTTAACCAGTTTCAACTCACTAATTAACATTTCAAGTCACTACACTTAACCATTTTCAAGAAACATGTTCACAATTTCAAGTCACTACACTTAACCGTTTTCAAGTCACTAATTCACATTTCAAGTAACTACACTTAACCATTTTCAAGAAACAAGTTCACAATTTCAAGTCACTACATTTAACCATTTTCAAGTCACTACACTTAACCATTTTCAAGAAACAAGTTCACAATTTCAAGTCACTACACGTAACCATTTCAAGAAACAAGTTCACAATTTCAAGTCACTACATTTAACCATTTTAAGAAACAAGTTCACAATTTTAAGTCACTACACTTAACAATTTTCAAGTCACTAATTCACATTTCAAGTCACTACATTTAACCATTTTCAACTCACTAATTAACATTTCAAGTCACTACACTTAACCATTTTCAAGAAATAAGTTCACAGTTTCAAGTCACTACATTTAACTATTTTACCATTTTCAAGTTACTAATTCGCATTTCAAGTCACTACACTTAACCATTTTCAAGTCACTAATTCACATTTCAAGTCACTACACTTAACCATATTCAAGAAACAAGTTCACAATTTCAAGTCACTACATGTAACCATTTCAAGAAACAAGTTCACAATTTTAAGTCACTACACTTAACCATTTTCAAGTCACTAATTCACATTTCAAGTCACTACATTTAACCATTTTCCAGAAACAAGTTCACAATTTCAAGTCACTACACTTAACCAGTTTCAACTCACTAATTAACATTTCAAGTCACTACACTTAACCATTTTCAAGTCACTACACTTAACCAGTTTCAACTCACTAATTAACATTTCAAGTCACTACACTTAACCATTTTCAAGAAACAAGTTCACAATTTCAAGTCACTACACTTAACCATTTCAAGAAACAACTTCACAATTTCAAGTCACTACACTTAACCGTTTTCAAGTCACTAATTCACATTTCAAGTCACTACACTTAACCATTTTCAAGAAACAAGTTCACAATTTCAAGTCACTACACTTAACCATTTCAAGAAACAACTTCACAATTTCAAGTCACTACACTTAACCGTTTTCAAGTCACTAATTCACATTTCAAGTCACTACACTTAACCATTTTCAAGAAACAAGTTCACAATTTCAAGTCACTACATTTAACCATTTTCAAGTCACTACACTTAACCATTTTCAAGAAACAAGTTCACAATTTCAAGTCACTACACTCAACCATTTCAACAAACAAGTTCACCATTTCAAGTCACTACACTTAACCATTTTCAAGTCACTAATTCACATTTCAAGTCACTACATTTAACCATTTTCAACTCACTAATTAACATTTCAAGTCACTACACTTAACCAGTTTCAACTCACTAATTAACATTTCAAGTCACTACACTTAACCATTTTCAAGTCACTACACTTAACCAGTTTCAACTCACTAATTAACATTTCAAGTCACTACACTTAACCATTTTCAAGAAACAAGTTCACAATTTCAAGTCACTACACTTAACCATTTCAAGAAACAAGTTCATAATTTCAAGTCACTACACTTTACAATTTTCAAGTCACTAATTCACATATCAAGTCACTACACTTAACAATTTTCAAGAAACAAGTACACAATTTCAAGTCACTACACTTAACCATTTTCAACTCACTAATTCACATTTCAACTCACTACACTTAACCATTTTCAAGAAACAAGTTCACAATTTCAAGTCACTACATTTAACCATTTTCAAGTCACTACACTTAACCATTTTCAAGAAACAAGTTCACAATTTCAAGTCACTACACTTAACCATTTCAAGAAACAAGTTCACAATTTCAAGTCACTACACTTAACCGTTTTCAAGTCACTAATTCACATTTCAAGTCACTACATTTAACCATTTCAAGAAACAAGTTCACAATTTTAAGTCACTACACTTAACCATTTTCAACTCACTAATTCACATTTCAAGTCACTACACTTAACCATTTTCAAGAAACAAGTTCACAATTTCAAGTCACTACATTTAACCATTTTCAAGTCACTACACTTAACCATTTTCAAGAAACAAGTTCACAATTTCAAGTCACTACACTTAACCATTTCAAGAAACAAGTTCACAATTTCAAGTCACTACACTTAACCGTTTTCAAGTCACTAATTCACATTTCAAGTCACTACATTTAACCATTTCAAGAAACAAGTTCACAATTTTAAGTCACTACACTTAACCATTTTCAAGTCACTAATTCACATTTCAAGTCACTGCATTTAACCATTTTCCAGAAACAAGTTCACAATTTCAAGTCACTACACTTAACCAGTTTCAACTCACTAATTAACATTTCAAGTCACTACACTTAACCATTTTCAAGTCACTATACTTAACCAGTTTCAACTCACTAATTAACATTTCAAATCACTACACTTAACCATTTTCAAGAAACAAGTTCACAATTTCAAGTCACTACACTTAACCATTTCAAGAAACAAGTTCACAATTTCAAGTCACTAATTCACATTTCAAGTCACTACATTTAACCATTTTCAATCACTAATTAACATTTCAAGTCACTACACTTAACCATTTTCAAGAAATAAGTTCACAGTTTCAAGTCACTACATTTAACTATTTTACCATTTTCAAGTTACTAATTCGCATTTCAAGTCACTACACTTAACCATTTTCAAGTCACTAATTCACATTTCAAGTCACTACACTTAACCATATTCAAGAAACAAGTTCACAATTTCAAGTCACTACATGTAACCATTTCAAGAAACAAGTTCACAATTTTAAGTCACTACACTTAACCATTTTCAAGTCACTAATTCACATTTCAAGTCACTACATTTAACCATTTTCCAGAAACAAGTTCACAATTTCAAGTCACTACACTTAACCAGTTTCAACTCACTAATTAACATTTCAAGTCACTACACTTAACCATTTTCAAGTCACTACACTTAACCAGTTTCAACTCACTAATTAACATTTCAGGTCACTACACTTAACCATTTTCAAGAAACAAGTTCACAATTTCAAGTCACTACACTTAACCATTTCAAGAAACAACTTCACAATTTCAAGTCACTACACTTAACCATTTTCAAGTCACTACACTTAACCAGTTTCAACTCACTAATTAACATTTCAGGTCACTACACTTAACCATTTTCAAGAAACAAGTACACAATTTCAAGTCACTACACTTAACCATTTTCAACTCACTAATTCACATTTCAAGTCACTACACTTAACCATTTTCAAGAAACAACTTCACAATTTCAAGTCACTACACTTAACCGTTTTCAAGTCACTAATTCACATTTCAAGTCACTACACTTAACCATTTTCAAGAAACAAGTTCACAATTTCAAGTCACTACATTTAAGCATTTTCAAGTCACTACACTTAACCATTTTCAAGAAACAAGTTCACAATTTCAAGTCACTACACTCAACCATTTCAACAAACAAGTTCACCATTTCAAGTCACTACACTTAACCATTTTCAAGTCACTAATTCACATTTCAAGTCACTACATTTAACCATTTTCCAGAAACAAGTTCACAATTTCAAGTCACTACACTTAACCAGTTTCAACTCACTAATTAACATTTCAAGTCACTACACTTAACCATTTTCAAGTCACTACACTTAACCAGTTTCAACTCACTAATTAACATTTCAAGTCACTACACTTAACCATTTTCAAGAAACAAGTTCACAATTTCAAGTCACTACACTTAACCATTTCAAGAAACAAGTTCATAATTTCAAGTCACTACACTTTACAATTTTCAAGTCACTAATTCACATATCAAGTCACTACACTTAACAATTTTCAAGAAACAAGTACACAATTTCAAGTCACTACACTTAACCATTTTCAACTCACTAATTCACATTTCAAGTCACTACACTTAACCATTTTCAAGAAACAAGTTCACAATTTCAAGTCACTACATTTAACCATTTTCAAGTCACTACACTTAACCATTTTCAAGAAACAAGTTCACAATTTCAAGTCACTACACTTAACCATTTCAAGAAACAAGTTCACAATTTCAAGTCACTACACTTAACCGTTTTCAAGTCACTAATTCACATTTCAAGTCACTACATTTAACCATTTCAAGAAACAAGTTCACAATTTTAAGTCACTACACTTAACCATTTTCAAGTCACTAATTCACATTTCAAGTCACTGCATTTAACCATTTTCCAGAAACAAGTTCACAATTTCAAGTCACTACACTTAACCAGTTTCAACTCACTAATTAACATTTCAAGTCACTACACTTAACCAGTTTCAACTCACTAATTCACATTTCAAGTCACTACACATAACCATTTTCAAGAAACAAGTTCACAATTTCAAGTCACTACATTTAACCATTTTCAAGTCACTACACTTAACCATTTTCAAGAAACAAGTTCACAATTTCAAGTCACTACACTTAACCATTTCAAGAAACAAGTTCACAATTTCAAGTCACTACACTTAACCGTTTTCAAGTCACTAATTCACATTTCAAGTCACTACATTTAACCATTTCAAGAAACAAGTTCACAATTTTAAGTCACTACACTTAACCATTTTCAAGTCACTAATTCACATTTCAAGTCACTACATTTAACCATTTTCCAGAAACAAGTTCACAATTTCAAGTCACTACACTTAACCAGTTTCAACTCACTAATTAACATTTCAAGTCACTACACTTAACCATTTTCAAGTCACTACACTTAACCAGTTTCAACTCACTAATTAACATTTCAAGTCACTACACTTAACCATTTTCAAGAAACAAGTTCACAATTTCAAGTCACTACACTTAACCATTTCAAGAAACAACTTCACAATTTCAAGTCACTAATTCACATTTCAAGTCACTACATTTAACCATTTTCAATCACTAATTAACATTTCAAGTCACTACACTTAACCATTTTCAAGAAATAAGTTCACAGTTTCAAGTCACTACATTTAACTATTTTACCATTTTCAAGTTACTAATTCGCATTTCAAGTCACTACACTTAACCATTTTCAAGTCACTAATTCACATTTCAAGTCACTACACTTAACCATATTCAAGAAACAAGTTCACAATTTCAAGTCACTACACGTAACAATTTCTAGAAACAAGTTCACCATTTCAAGTCACTACACTTAACCATTTTCAAGTCACTAATTCACTTTTCAAGTCACTACACTTAACCATTTTCAAGAAATAAGTTCACAGTTTCAAGTCACTACACTTAACCATTTCAAGAAACAACTTCACAATTTCAAGTCACTACACTTAACCGTTTTCAAATCACTAATTCACATTTCAAGTCACTACACTTAACCATTTTCAAGAAACAAGTTCACAATTTCAAGTCACTACATTTAACCATTTTCAAGTCACTACACTTAACCATTTTCAAGAAACAAGTTCACAATTTCAAGTCACTACACTCAACCATTTCAACAAACAAGTTCACCATTTCAAGTCACTACACTTAACCATTTTCAAGTCTCTAATTCACATTTCAAGTCACTACATTTAACCATTTTCCAGAAACAAGTTCACAATTTCAAGTCACTACACTTAACCAGTTTCAACTCACTAATTAACATTTCAAGTCACTACACTTAACCATTTTCAAGTCACTACACTTAACCAGTTTCAACTCACTAATTAACATTTCAAGTCACTACACTTAACCATTTTCAAGAAACAAGTTCACAATTTCAAGTCACTACACTTAACCATTTCAAGAAACAAGTTCATAATTTCAAGTCACTACACTTTACAATTTTCAAGTCACTAATTCACATATCAAGTCACTACACTTAACAATTTTCAAGAAACAAGTACACAATTTCAAGTCACTACACTTAACCATTTTCAACTCACTAATTCACATTTCAAGTCACTACACTTAACCATTTTCAAGAAACAAGTTCACAATTTCAAGTCACTACATTTAACCATTTTCAAGTCACTACACTTAACCATTTTCAAGAAACAAGTTCACAATTTCAAGTCACTACACTTAACCATTTCAAGAAACAAGTTCATAATTTCAAGTCACTACACTTAACCGTTTTCAAGTCACTAATTCACATTTCAAGTCACTACATTTAACCATTTCAAGAAACAAGTTCACAATTTTAAGTCACTACACTTAACCATTTTCAAGTCACTAATTCACATTTCAAGTCACTGCATTTAACCATTTTCCATAAACAAGTTCACAATTTCAAGTCACTACACTTAACCAGTTTCAACTCACTAATTAACATTTCAAGTCACTACACTTAACCATTTTCAAGTCACTACACTTAACCAGTTTCAACTCACTAATTAACATTTCAAGTCACTACACTTAACCATTTTCAAGAAACAAGTTCACAATTTCAAGTCACTACACTTAACCATTTCAAGAAACAAGTTCACAATTTCAAGTCACTACACTTAACCGTTTTCAAGTCACTAATTCACATTTCAAGTCACTACACTTAACCATTTTCAAGAAACAAGTTCACAATTTCAAGTCACTACATTTAACCATTTTCAAGTCACTACACTTAACCATTTTCAAGAAACAAGTTCACAATTTCAAGTCACTACACGTAACCATTTCAAGAAACAAGTTCACAATTTCAAGTCACTACATTTAACCATTTTCAAGAAACAAGTTCACAATTTCAAGTCACTACACATAACAATTTCAAGAAACAAGTTCACCATTTCAAGTCACTACACTTAACCATTTTCAAGTCACTAATTCACATTTCAAGTCACTACACTTAACCATTTTCAAGAAATAAGTTCACAGTTTCAAGTCACTACTTTTAACTATTTTACCATTTTCAAGTTACTAATTCGCATTTCAAGTCACTACACTTAACCATTTTCAAGTCACTAATTCACATTTCAAGTCACTACACTTAACCATATTCAAGAAACAAGTTCACAATTTCAAGTCACTACATGTAACCATTTCAAGAAACAAGTTCACAATTTTAAGTCACTACACTTATCCATTTTCAAGTCACTAATTCACATTTCAAGTCACTACATTTAACCATTTTCCAAAAACAAGTTCACAATTTCAAGTCACTACACTTAACCAGTTTCAACTCACTTATTAACATTTCAAGTCACTACACTTAACCATTTTCAAGTCACTACACTTAACCAGTTTCAACTCACTAATTAACATTTCAAGTCACTACACTTAACCATTTTCAAGAAACAAGTTCACAATTTCAAGTCACTACACTTAACCATTTCAAGAAACAAGTTCACCATTTCAAGTCACTACACTTAACCATTTTCAAGTCACTAATTCACATTTCAAGTCACTACATTTAACCATTTTCCAGAAACAAGTTCACAATTTCAAGTCACTACACTTAACCAGTTTCAACTCACTAATTAACATTTCAAGTCACTACACTTAACCATTTTCAAGTCACTAAACTTAACCAGTTTCAACTCACTAATTAACATTTCAAGTCACTACACTTAACCATTTTCAAGTCACTAATTCACATTTCAAGTCACTACATTTAACCATTTTTCAGAAACAAGTTCACAATTTCAAGTCACTACACTTAACCAGTTTCAACTCACTAATTAACATTTCAAGTCACTACACTTAACCATTTTCAAGTCACAACACTTAACCAGTTTCAACTCACTAATTAACATTTCAAGTCACTACACTTAACCATTTTCAAGTCACTACACTTAACCAGTTTCAACTCACTAATTAACATTTCAAGTCACTACACTTAACCATTTTCAAGAAACAAGTTCACAATTTCAAGTCACTACACTTAACCATTTCAAGAAACAAGTTCACAATTTCAAGTCACTACACTTAACCGTTTTCAAGTCACTAATTCACATTTCAAGTAACTACACTTAACCATTTTCAAGAAACAAGTTCACAATTTCAAGTCACTACATTTAACCATTTTCAAGTCACTACACTTAACCATTTTCAAGAAACAAGTTCACAATTTCAAGTCACTACACGTAACCATTTCAAGAAACAAGTTCACAATTTCAAGTCACTACATTTAACCATTTTAAGAAACAAGTTCACAATTTTAAGTCACTACACTTAACAATTTTCAAGTCACTAATTCACATTTCAAGTCACTACATTTAACCATTTTCAACTCACTAATTAACATTTCAAGTCACTACACTTAACCATTTTCAAGAAATAAGTTCACAGTTTCAAGTCACTACATTTAACTATTTTACCATTTTCAAGTTACTAATTCGCATTTCAAGTCACTACACTTAACCATTTTCAAGTCACTAATTCACATTTCAAGTCACTACACTTAACCATATTCAAGAAACAAGTTCACAATTTCAAGTCACTACATGTAACCATTTCAAGAAACAAGTTCACAATTTTAAGTCACTACACTTAACCATTTTCAAGTCACTAATTCACATTTCAAGTCACTACATTTAACCATTTTCCAGAAACAAGTTCACAATTTCAAGTCACTACACTTAACCAGTTTCAACTCACTAATTAACATTTCAAGTCACTACACTTAACCATTTTCAAGTCACTACACTTAACCAGTTTCAACTCACTAATTAACATTTCAAGTCACTACACTTAACCATTTTCAAGAAACAAGTTCACAATTTCAAGTCACTACACTTAACCATTTCAAGAAACAACTTCACAATTTCAAGTCACTACACTTAACCATTTTCAAGTCACTAATTCACATTTCAAGTCACTACACTTAACCATTTTCAAGAAACAAGTTCACAATTTCAAGTCACTACATTTAACCATTTTCAAGTCACTACACTTAACCATTTTCAAGAAACAAGTTCACAATTTCAAGTCACTACACTCAACCATTTCAACAAACAAGTTCACCATTTCAAGTCACTACACTTAACCATTTTCAAGTCACTAATTCACATTTCAAGTCACTACATTTAACCATTTTCCAGAAACAAGTTCACAATTTCAAGTCACTACACTTAACCAGTTTCAACTCACTAATTAACATTTCAAGTCACTACACTTAACCATTTTCAAGTCACTACACTTAACCAGTTTCAACTCACTAATTAACATTTCAAGTCACTACACTTAACCATTTTCAAGAAACAAGTTCACAATTTCAAGTCACTACACTTAACCATTTCAAGAAACAAGTTCATAATTTCAAGTCACTACACTTTACTATTTTCAAGTCACTAATTCACATATCAAGTCACTACACTTAACAATTTTCAAGAAACAAGTACACAATTTCAAGTCACTACACTTAACCATTTTCAACTCACTAATTCACATTTCAAGTCACTACACTTAACCATTTTCAAGAAACAAGTTCACAATTTCAAGTCACTACATTTAACCATTTTCAAGTCACTACACTTAACCATTTTCAAGAAACAAGTTCACAATTTCAAGTCACTACACTTAACCATTTCAAGAAACAAGTTCACAATTTCAAGTCACTACACTTAACCGTTTTCAAGTCACTAATTCACATTTCAAGTCACTACATTTAACCATTTCAAGAAACAAGTTCACAATTTTAAGTCACTACACTTAACCATTTTCAAGTCACTAATTCACATTTCAAGTCACTGCATTTAACCATTTTCCAGAAACAAGTTCACAATTTCAAGTCACTACACTTAACCAGTTTCAACTCACTAATTAACATTTCAAGTCACTACACTTAACCAGTTTCAACTCACTACACTTAACCAGTTTCAACTCACTAATTAACATTTCAAGTCACTACACTTAACCATTTTCAAGAAACAAGTTCACAATTTCAAGTCACTACACTTAACCATTTCAAGAAACAAGTTCACAATTTCAAGTCACTACACTTAACCAGTTTCAACTCACTAATTAACATTTCAAGTCACTACACTTAACCATTTTCAAGTCACTACACTTAACCAGTTTCAACTCACTAATTAACATTTCAAGTCACTACACTTAACCATTTTCAAGAAACAAGTTCACAATTTCAAGTCACTACACTTAACCATTTCAAGAAACAACTTCACAATTTCAAGTCACTACACTTAACCGTTTTCAAGTCACTAATTCACATTTCAAGTCACTACACTTAACCATTTTCAAGAAACAAGTTCACAATTTCAAGTCACTACATTTAACCATTTTCAAGTCACTACACTTAACCATTTTCAAGAAACAAGTTCACAATTTCAAGTCACTACACTCAACCATTTCAACAAACAAGTTCACCATTTCAAGTCACTACACTTAACCATTTTCAAGTCACTAATTCACATTTCAAGTCACTACATTTAACCATTTTCCAGAAACAAGTTCACAATTTCAAGTCACTACACTTAACCAGTTTCAACTCACTAATTAACATTTCAAGTCACTACACTTAACCATTTTCAAGTCACTACACTTAACCAGTTTCAACTCACTAATTAACATTTCAAGTCACTACACTTAACCATTTTCAAGAAACAAGTTCACAATTTCAAGTCACTACACTTAACCATTTCAAGAAACAAGTTCATAATTTCAAGTCACTACACTTTACAATTTTCAAGTCACTAATTCACATATCAAGTCACTACACTTAACAATTTTCAAGAAACAAGTACACAATTTCAAGTCACTACACTTAACCATTTTCAACTCACTAATTCACATTTCAAGTCACTACACTTAACCATTTTCAAGAAACAAGTTCACAATTTCAAGTCACTACATTTAACCATTTTCAAGTCACTACACTTAACCATTTTCAAGAAACAAGTTCACAATTTCAAGTCACTACACTTAACCATTTCAAGAAACAAGTTCACAATTTCAAGTCACTACACTTAACCGTTTTCAAGTCACTAATTCACATTTCAAGTCACTACATTTAACCATTTCAAGAAACAAGTTCACAATTTTAAGTCACTACACTTAACCATTTTCAAGTCACTAATTCACATTTCAAGTCACTGCATTTAACCATTTTCCAGAAACAAGTTCACAATTTCAAGTCACTACACTTAACCAGTTTCAACTCACTAATTAACATTTCAAGTCACTACACTTAACCATTTTCAAGTCACTACACTTAACCAGTTTCAACTCACTAATTAACATTTCAAGTCACTACACTTAACCATTTTCAAGAAACAAGTTCACAATTTCAAGTCACTACACTTAACCATTTCAAGAAACAAGTTCACAATTTCAAGTCACTAATTCACATTTCAAGTCACTACATTTAACCATTTTCAATCACTAATTAACATTTCAAGTCACTACACTTAACCATTTTCAAGAAATAAGTTCACAGTTTCAAGTCACTACATTTAACTATTTTACCATTTTCAAGTTACTAATTCGCATTTCAAGTCACTACACTTAACCATTTTCAAGTCACTAATTCACATTTCAAGTCACTACACTTAACCATATTCAAGAAACAAGTTCACAATTTCAAGTCACTACATGTAACCATTTCAAGAAACAAGTTCACAATTTTAAGTCACTACACTTAACCATTTTCAAGTCACTAATTCACATTTCAAGTCACTACATTTAACCATTTTCCAGAAACAAGTTCACAATTTCAAGTCACTACACTTAACCAGTTTCAACTCACTAATTAACATTTCAAGTCACTACACTTAACCATTTTCAAGTCACTACACTTAACCAGTTTCAACTCACTAATTAACATTTCAAGTCACTACACTTAACCATTTTCAAGAAACAAGTTCACAATTTCAAGTCACTACACTTAACCATTTCAAGAAACAAGTTCACAATTTCAAGTCACTAATTCACATTTCAAGTCACTACATTTAACCATTTTCAATCACTAATTAACATTTCAAGTCACTACACTTAACCATTTTCAAGAAATAAGTTCACAGTTTCAAGTCACTACATTTAACTATTTTACCATTTTCAAGTTACTAATTCGCATTTCAAGTCACTACACTTAACCATTTTCAAGTCACTAATTCACATTTCAAGTCACTACACTTAACCATATTCAAGAAACAAGTTCACAATTTCAAGTCACTACATGTAACCATTTCAAGAAACAAGTTCACAATTTTAAGTCACTACACTTAACCATTTTCAAGTCACTAATTCACATTTCAAGTCACTACATTTAACCATTTTCCAGAAACAAGTTCACAATTTCAAGTCACTACACTTAACCAGTTTCAACTCACTAATTAACATTTCAAGTCACTACACTTAACCATTTTCAAGTCACTACACTTAACCAGTTTCAACTCACTAATTAACATTTCAGGTCACTACACTTAACCATTTTCAAGAAACAAGTTCACAATTTCAAGTCACTACACTTAACCATTTCAAGAAACAACTTTACAATTTCAAGTCACTACACTTAACCATTTTCAAGAAACAAGTTCACAATTTCAAGTCACTACATTTAACCATTTTCAAGTCACTACACTTAACCATTTTCAAGAAACAAGTTCACAATTTCAAGTCACTACACTCAACCATTTCAACAAACAAGTTCACCATTTCAAGTCACTACACTTAACCATTTTCAAGTCACTAATTCACATTTCAAGTCACTACATTTAACCATTTTCCAGAAACAAGTTCACAATTTCAAGTCACTACACTTAACCAGTTTCAACTCACTAATTAACATTTCAAGTCACTACACTTAACCATTTTCAAGTCACTACACTTAACCAGTTTCAACTCACTAATTAACATTTCAAGTCACTACACTTAACCATTTTCAAGAAACAAGTTCACAATTTCAAGTCACTACACTTAACCATTTCAAGAAACAAGTTCATAATTTCAAGTCACTACACTTTACTATTTTCAAGTCACTAATTCACATATCAAGTCACTACACTTAACAATTTTCAAGAAACAAGTACACAATTTCAAGTCACTACACTTAACCATTTTCAACTCACTAATTCACATTTCAAGTCACTACACTTAACCATTTTCAAGAAACAAGTTCACAATTTCAAGTCACTACATTTAACCATTTTCAAGTCACTACACTTAACCATTTTCAAGAAACAAGTTCACAATTTCAAGTCACTACACTTAACCATTTCAAGAAACAAGTTCACAATTTCAAGTCACTACACTTAACCGTTTTCAAGTCACTAATTCACATTTCAAGTCACTACATTTAACCATTTCAAGAAACAAGTTCACAATTTTAAGTCACTACACTTAACCATTTTCAAGTCACTAATTCACATTTCAAGTCACTGCATTTAACCATTTTCCAGAAACAAGTTCACAATTTCAAGTCACTACACTTAACCAGTTTCAACTCACTAATTAACATTTCAAGTCACTACACTTAACCATTTTCAAGTCACTACACTTAACCAGTTTCAACTCACTAATTAACATTTCAAGTCACTACACTTAACCATTTTCAAGAAACAAGTTCACAATTTCAAGTCACTACACTTAACCATTTCAAGAAACAAGTTCACAATTTCAAGTCACTACACTTAACCAGTTTCAACTCACTAATTAACATTTCAAGTCACTACACTTAACCATTTTCAAGTCACTACACTTAACCAGTTTCAACTCACTAATTAACATTTCAAGTCACTACACTTAACCATTTTCAAGAAACAAGTTCACAATTTCAAGTCACTACACGTAACCATTTCAAGAAACAAGTTCACAATTTCAAGTCACTACATTTAACCATTTTAAGAAACAAGTTCACAATTTTAAGTCACTACACTTAACAATTTTCAAGTCACTAATTCACATTTCAAGTCACTACATTTAACCATTTTCAACTCACTAATTAACATTTCAAGTCACTACACTTAACCATTTTCAAGAAATAAGTTCACAGTTTCAAGTCACTACATTTAACTATTTTACCATTTTCAAGTTACTAATTCGCATTTCAAGTCACTACACTTAACCATTTTCAAGTCACTAATTCACATTTCAAGTCACTACACTTAACCATATTCAAGAAACAAGTTCACAATTTCAAGTCACTACATGTAACCATTTCAAGAAACAAGTTCACAATTTTAAGTCACTACACTTAACCATTTTCAAGTCACTAATTCACATTTCAAGTCACTACATTTAACCATTTTCCAGAAACAAGTTCACAATTTCAAGTCACTACACTTAACCAGTTTCAACTCACTAATTAACATTTCAAGTCACTACACTTAACCATTTTCAAGTCACTACACTTAACCAGTTTCAACTCACTAATTAACATTTCAAGTCACTACACTTAACCATTTTCAAGAAACAAGTTCACAATTTCAAGTCACTACACTTAACCATTTCAAGAAACAACTTCACAATTTCAAGTCACTACACTTAACCATTTTCAAGTCACTAATTCACATTTCAAGTCACTACACTTAACCATTTTCAAGAAACAAGTTCACAATTTCAAGTCACTACATTTAACCATTTTCAAGTCACTACACTTAACCATTTTCAAGAAACAAGTTCACAATTTCAAGTCACTACACTCAACCATTTCAACAAACAAGGTCACCATTTCAAGTCACTACACTTAACCATTTTCAAGTCACTAATTCACATTTCAAGTCACTACATTTAACCATTTTCCAGAAACAAGTTCACAATTTCAAGTCACTACACTTAACCAGTTTCAACTCACTAATTAACATTTCAAGTCACTACACTTAACCATTTTCAAGTCACTACACTTAACCAGTTTCAACTCACTAATTAACATTTCAAGTCACTACACTTAACCATTTTCAAGAAACAAGTTCACAATTTCAAGTCACTACACTTAACCATTTCAAGAAACAAGTTCATAATTTCAAGTCACTACACTTTACTATTTTCAAGTCACTAATTCACATATCAAGTCACTACACTTAACAATTTTCAAGAAACAAGTACACAATTTCAAGTCACTACACTTAACCATTTTCAACTCACTAATTCACATTTCAAGTCACTACACTTAACCATTTTCAAGAAACAAGTTCACAATTTCAAGTCACTACATTTAACCATTTTCAAGTCACTACACTTAACCATTTTCAAGAAACAAGTTCACAATTTCAAGTCACTACACTTAACCATTTCAAGAAACAAGTTCACAATTTCAAGTCACTACACTTAACCGTTTTCAAGTCACTAATTCACATTTCAAGTCACTACATTTAACCATTTCAAGAAACAAGTTCACAATTTTAAGTCACTACACTTAACCATTTTCAAGTCACTAATTCACATTTCAAGTCACTGCATTTAACCATTTTCCAGAAACAAGTTCACAATTTCAAGTCACTACACTTAACCAGTTTCAACTCACTAATTAACATTTCAAGTCACTACACTTAACCATTTTCAAGTCACTACACTTAACCAGTTTCAACTCACTAATTAACATTTCAAGTCACTACACTTAACCATTTTCAAGAAACAAGTTCACAATTTCAAGTCACTACACTTAACCATTTCAAGAAACAAGTTCACAATTTCAAGTCACTACACTTAACCAGTTTCAACTCACTAATTAACATTTCAAGTCACTACACTTAACCATTTTCAAGTCACTACACTTAACCAGTTTCAACTCACTAATTAACATTTCAAGTCACTACACTTAACCATTTTCAAGAAACAAGTTCACAATTTCAAGTCACTACACTTAACCATTTCAAGAAACAACTTCACAATTTCAAGTCACCACACTTAACCGTTTTCAAGTCACTAATTCACATTTCAAGTCACTACACTTAACCATTTTCAAGAAACAAGTTCACAATTTCAAGTCACTACATTTAACCATTTTCAAGTCACTACACTTAACCATTTTCAAGAAACAAGTTCACAATTTCAAGTCACTACACTCAACCATTTCAACAAACAAGTTCACCATTTCAAGTCACTACACTTAACCATTTTCAAGTCACTAATTCACATTTCAAGTCACTACATTTAACCATTTTCCAGAAACAAGTTCACAATTTCAAGTCACTACACTTAACCAGTTTCAACTCACTAATTAACATTTCAAGTCACTACACTTAACCATTTTCAAGTCACTACACTTAACCAGTTTCAACTCACTAATTAACATTTCAAGTCACTACACTTAACCATTTTCAAGAAACAAGTTCACAATTTCAAGTCACTACACTTAACCATTTCAAGAAACAAGTTCATAATTTCAAGTCACTACACTTTACAATTTTCAAGTCACTAATTCACATATCAAGTCACTACACTTAACAATTTTCAAGAAACAAGTACACAATTTCAAGTCACTACACTTAACCATTTTCAACTCACTAATTCACATTTCAAGTCACTACACTTAACCATTTTCAAGAAACAACTTCACAATTTCAAGTCACTACACTTAACCGTTTTCAAGTCACTAATTCACATTTCAAGTCACTACACTTAACCATTTTCAAGAAACAAGTTCACAATTTCAAGTCACTACATTTAACCATTTTCAAGTCACTACACTTAACCATTTTCAAGAAACAAGTTCACAATTTCAAGTCACTACACTCAACCATTTCAACAAACAAGTTCACCATTTCAAGTCACTACACTTAACCATTTTCAAGTCACTAATTCACATTTCAAGTCACTACATTTAACCATTTTCCAGAAACAAGTTCACAATTTCAAGTCACTACACTTAACCAGTTTCAACTCACTAATTAACATTTCAAGTCACTACACTTAACCATTTTCAAGTCACTACACTTAACCAGTTTCAACTCACTAATTGACATTTCAAGTCACTACACTTAACCATTTTCAAGAAACAAGTTCACAATTTCAAGTCACTACACTTAACCATTTCAAGAAACAAGTTCATAATTTCAAGTCACTACACTTTACAATTTTCAAGTCACTAATTCACATATCAAGTCACTACACTTAACAATTTTCAAGAAACAAGTACACAATTTCAAGTCACTACACTTAACCATTTTCAACTCACTAATTCACATTTCAAGTCACTACACTTAACCATTTTCAAGAAACAAGTTCACAATTTCAAGTCACTACATTTAACCATTTTCAAGTCACTACACTTAACCATTTTCAAGAAACAAGTTCACAATTTCAAGTCACTACACTTAACCATTTCAAGAAACAAGTTCACAATTTCAAGTCACTACACTTAACCGTTTTCAAGTCACTAATTCACATTTCAAGTCACTACATTTAACCATTTCAAGAAACAAGTTCACAATTTTAAGTCACTACACTTAACCATTTTCAAGTCACTAATTCACATTTCAAGTCACTGCATTTAACCATTTTCCAGAAACAAGTTCACAATTTCAAGTCACTACACTTAACCAGTTTCAACTCACTAATTAACATTTCAAGTCACTACACTTAACCATTTTCAAGTCACTACACTTAACCAGTTTCAACTCACTAATTAACATTTCAAGTCACTACACTTAACCATTTTCAAGAAACAAGTTCACAATTTCAAGTCACTACACTTAACCATTTCAAGAAACAAGTTCACAATTTCAAGTCACTAATTCACATTTCAAGTCACTACATTTAACCATTTTCAATCACTAATTAACATTTCAAGTCACTACACTTAACCATTTTCAAGAAATAAGTTCACAGTTTCAAGTCACTACATTTAACTATTTTACCATTTTCAAGTTACTAATTCGCATTTCAAGTCACTACACTTAACCATTTTCAAGTCACTAATTCACATTTCAAGTCACTACACTTAACCATATTCAAGAAACAAGTTCACAATTTCAAGTCACTACATGTAACCATTTCAAGAAACAAGTTCACAATTTTAAGTCACTACACTTAACCATTTTCAAGTCACTAATTCACATTTCAAGTCACTACATTTAACCATTTTCCAGAAACAAGTTCACAATTTCAAGTCACTACACTTAACCAGTTTCAACTCACTAATTAACATTTCAAGTCACTACACTTAACCATTTTCAAGTCACTACACTTAACCAGTTTCAACTCACTAATTAACATTTCAGGTCACTACACTTAACCATTTTCAAGAAACAAGTTCACAATTTCAAGTCACTACACTTAACCATTTCAAGAAACAACTTCACAATTTCAAGTCACTACACTTAACCATTTTCAAGAAACAAGTTCACAATTTCAAGTCACTACACTTAACCAGTTTCAACTCACTAATTAACATTTCAAGTCACTACACTTAACCATTTTCAAGAAACAAGTTCACAATTTCAAGTCACTACACTCAACCATTTCAACAAACAAGTTCACCATTTCAAGTCACTACACTTAACCATTTTCAAGTCACTAATTCACATTTCAAGTCACTACATTTAACCATTTTCCAGAAACAAGTTCACAATTTCAAGTCACTACACTTAACCAGTTTCAACTCACTAATTAACATTTCAAGTCACTACACTTAACCATTTTCAAGTCACTACACTTAACCAGTTTCAACTCACTAATTAACATTTCAAGTCACTACACTTAACCATTTTCAAGAAACAAGTTCACAATTTCAAGTCACTACACTTAACCATTTCAAGAAACAAGTTCATAATTTCAAGTCACTACACTTTACAATTTTCAAGTCACTAATTCACATATCAAGTCACTACACTTAACAATTTTCAAGAAACAAGTACACAATTTCAAGTCACTACACTTAACCATTTTCAACTCACTAATTCACATTTCAAGTCACTACACTTAACAATTTTCAAGAAACAAGTACACAATTTCAAGTCACTACACTTAACCATTTTCAACTCACTAATTCACATTTCAAGTCACTACACTTAACCATTTTCAAGAAACAAGTTCACAATTTCAAGTCACTACATTTAACCATTTTCAAGTCACTACACTTAACCATTTTCAAGAAACAAGTTCACAATTTCAAGTCACTACACTTAACCATTTCAAGAAACAAGTTCACAATTTCAAGTCACTACACTTAACCGTTTTCAAGTCACTAATTCACATTTCAAGTCACTACATTTAACCATTTCAAGAAACAAGTTCACAATTTTAAGTCACTACACTTAACCATTTTCAAGTCACTAATTCACATTTCAAGTCACTGCATTTAACCATTTTCCAGAAACAAGTTCACAATTTCAAGTCACTACACTTAACCAGTTTCAACTCACTAATTAACATTTCAAGTCACTACACTTAACCATTTTCAAGTCACTACACTTAACCAGTTTCAACTCACTAATTAACATTTCAAGTCACTACACTTAACCATTTTCAAGAAACAAGTTCACAATTTCAAGTCACTACACTTAACCATTTCAAGAAACAAGTTCACAATTTCAAGTCACTAATTCACATTTCAAGTCACTACATTTAACCATTTTCAATCACTAATTAACATTTCAAGTCACTACACTTAACCATTTTCAAGAAATAAGTTCACAGTTTCAAGTCACTATATTTAACTATTTTACCATTTTCAAGTTACTAATTCGCATTTCAAGTCACTACACTTAACCATTTTCAAGTCACTAATTCACATTTCAAGTCACTACACTTAACCATATTCAAGAAACAAGTTCACAATTTCAAGTCACTACATGTAACCATTTCAAGAAACAAGTTCACAATTTTAAGTCACTACACTTAACCATTTTCAAGTCACTAATTCACATTTCAAGTCACTACATTTAACCATTTTCCAGAAACAAGTTCACAATTTCAAGTCACTACACTTAACCAGTTTCAACTCACTAATTAACATTTCAAGTCACTACACTTAACCATTTTCAAGTCACTACACTTAACCAGTTTCAACTCACTAATTAACATTTCAGGTCACTACACTTAACCATTTTCAAGAAACAAGTTCACAATTTCAAGTCACTACACTTAACCATTTCAAGAAACAACTTCACAATTTCAAGTCACTACACTTAACCGTTTTCAAATCACTAATTCACATTTCAAGTCACTACACTTAACCATTTTCAAGAAACAAGTTCACAATTTCAAGTCACTACATTTAACCATTTTCAAGTCACTACACTTAACCATTTTCAAGAAACAAGTTCACAATTTCAAGTCACTACACTCAACCATTTCAACAAACTAGTTCACCATTTCAAGTCACTACACTTAACCATTTTCAAGTCACTAATTCACATTTCAAGTCACTACATTTAACCATTTTCCAGAAACAAGTTCACAATTTCAAGTCACTACACTTAACCAGTTTCAACTCACTAATTAACATTTCAAGTCACTACACTTAACCATTTTCAAGTCACTACACTTAACCAGTTTCAACTCACTAATTAACATTTCAAGTCACTACACTTAACCATTTTCAAGAAACAAGTTCACAATTTCAAGTCACTACACTTAACCATTTCAAGAAACAAGTTCATAATTTCAAGTCACTACACTTTACAATTTTCAAGTCACTAATTCACATATCAAGTCACTACACTTAACAATTTTCAAGAAACAAGTACACAATTTCAAGTCACTACACTTAACCATTTTCAACTCACTAATTCACATTTCAAGTCACTACACTTAACCATTTTCAAGAAACAAGTTCACAATTTCAAGTCACTACATTTAACCATTTTCAAGTCACTACACTTAACCATTTTCAAGAAACAAGTTCACAATTTCAAGTCACTACACTTAACCATTTCAAGAAACAAGTTCACAATTTCAAGTCACTACACTTAACCGTTTTCAAGTCACTAATTCACATTTCAAGTCACTACATTTAACCATTTCAAGAAACAAGTTCACAATTTTAAGTCACTACACTTAACCATTTTCAAGTCACTAATTAACATTTCAAGTCACTACACTTAACCATTTTCAAGTCACTACACTTAACCAGTTTCAACTCACTAATTAACATTTCAAGTCACTACACTTAACCATTTTCAAGAAACAAGTTCACAATTTCAAGTCACTACACTTAACCATTTCAAGAAACAAGTTCACAATTTCAAGTCACTACACTTAACCAGTTTCAACTCACTAATTAACATTTCAAGTCACTACACTTAACCATTTTCAAGTCACTACACTTAACCAGTTTCAACTCACTAATTAACATTTCAAGTCACTACACTTAACCATTTTCAAGAAACAAGTTCACAATTTCAAGTCACTACACGTAACCATTTCAAGAAACAAGTTCACAATTTCAAGTCACTACATTTAACCATTTTAAGAAACAAGTTCACAATTTTAAGTCACTACACTTAACAATTTTCAAGTCACTAATTCACATTTCAAGTCACTACATTTAACCATTTTCAACTCACTAATTAACATTTCAAGTCACTACACTTAACCATTTTCAAGAAATAAGTTCACAGTTTCAAGTCACTACATTTAACTATTTTACCATTTTCAAGTTACTAATTCGCATTTCAAGTCACTACACTTAACCATTTTCAAGTCACTAATTCACATTTCAAGTCACTACACTTAACCATATTCAAGAAACAAGTTCACAATTTCAAGTCACTACATGTAACCATTTCAAGAAACAAGTTCACAATTTTAAGTCACTACACTTAACCATTTTCAAGTCACTAATTCACATTTCAAGTCACTACATTTAACCATTTTCCAGAAACAAGTTCACAATTTCAAGTCACTACACTTAACCAGTTTCAACTCACTAATTAACATTTCAAGTCACTACACTTAACCATTTTCAAGTCACTACACTTAACCAGTTTCAACTCACTAATTAACATTTCAAGTCACTACACTTAACCATTTTCAAGAAACAAGTTCACAATTTCAAGTCACTACACTTAACCATTTCAAGAAACAACTTCACAATTTCAAGTCACTACACTTAACCATTTTCAAGTCACTAATTCACATTTCAAGTCACTACACTTAACCATTTTCAAGAAACAAGTTCACAATTTCAAGTCACTACATTTAACCATTTTCAAGTCACTACACTTAACCATTTTCAAGAAACAAGTTCACAATTTCAAGTCACTACACTCAACCATTTCAACAAACAAGGTCACCATTTCAAGTCACTACACTTAACCATTTTCAAGTCACTAATTCACATTTCAAGTCACTACATTTAACCATTTTCCAGAAACAAGTTCACAATTTCAAGTCACTACACTTAACCAGTTTCAACTCACTAATTAACATTTCAAGTCACTACACTTAACCATTTTCAAGTCACTACACTTAACCAGTTTCAACTCACTAATTAACATTTCAAGTCACTACACTTAACCATTTTCAAGAAACAAGTTCACAATTTCAAGTCACTACACTTAACCATTTCAAGAAACAAGTTCATAATTTCAAGTCACTACACTTTACTATTTTCAAGTCACTAATTCACATATCAAGTCACTACACTTAACAATTTTCAAGAAACAAGTACACAATTTCAAGTCACTACACTTAACCATTTTCAACTCACTAATTCACATTTCAAGTCACTACACTTAACCATTTTCAAGAAACAAGTTCACAATTTCAAGTCACTACATTTAACCATTTTCAAGTCACTACACTTAACCATTTTCAAGAAACAAGTTCACAATTTCAAGTCACTACACTTAACCATTTCAAGAAACAAGTTCACAATTTCAAGTCACTACACTTAACCGTTTTCAAGTCACTAATTCACATTTCAAGTCACTACATTTAACCATTTCAAGAAACAAGTTCACAATTTTAAGTCACTACACTTAACCATTTTCAAGTCACTAATTCACATTTCAAGTCACTGCATTTAACCATTTTCCAGAAACAAGTTCACAATTTCAAGTCACTACACTTAACCAGTTTCAACTCACTAATTAACATTTCAAGTCACTACACTTAACCATTTTCAAGTCACTACACTTAACCAGTTTCAACTCACTAATTAACATTTCAAGTCACTACACTTAACCATTTTCAAGAAACAAGTTCACAATTTCAAGTCACTACACTTAACCATTTCAAGAAACAAGTTCACAATTTCAAGTCACTACACTTAACCAGTTTCAACTCACTAATTAACATTTCAAGTCACTACACTTAACCATTTTCAAGTCACTACACTTAACCAGTTTCAACTCACTAATTAACATTTCAAGTCACTACACTTAACCATTTTCAAGAAACAAGTTCACAATTTCAAGTCACTACACTTAACCATTTCAAGAAACAACTTCACAATTTCAAGTCACCACACTTAACCGTTTTCAAGTCACTAATTCACATTTCAAGTCACTACACTTAACCATTTTCAAGAAACAAGTTCACAATTTCAAGTCACTACATTTAACCATTTTCAAGTCACTACACTTAACCATTTTCAAGAAACAAGTTCACAATTTCAAGTCACTACACTCAACCATTTCAACAAACAAGTTCACCATTTCAAGTCACTACACTTAACCATTTTCAAGTCACTAATTCACATTTCAAGTCACTACATTTAACCATTTTCCAGAAACAAGTTCACAATTTCAAGTCACTACACTTAACCAGTTTCAACTCACTAATTAACATTTCAAGTCACTACACTTAACCATTTTCAAGTCACTACACTTAACCAGTTTCAACTCACTAATTAACATTTCAAGTCACTACACTTAACCATTTTCAAGAAACAAGTTCACAATTTCAAGTCACTACACTTAACCATTTCAAGAAACAAGTTCATAATTTCAAGTCACTACACTTTACAATTTTCAAGTCACTAATTCACATATCAAGTCACTACACTTAACAATTTTCAAGAAACAAGTACACAATTTCAAGTCACTACACTTAACCATTTTCAACTCACTAATTCACATTTCAAGTCACTACACTTAACCATTTTCAAGAAACAACTTCACAATTTCAAGTCACTACACTTAACCGTTTTCAAGTCACTAATTCACATTTCAAGTCACTACACTTAACCATTTTCAAGAAACAAGTTCACAATTTCAAGTCACTACATTTAACCATTTTCAAGTCACTACACTTAACCATTTTCAAGAAACAAGTTCACAATTTCAAGTCACTACACTCAACCATTTCAACAAACAAGTTCACCATTTCAAGTCACTACACTTAACCATTTTCAAGTCACTAATTCACATTTCAAGTCACTACATTTAACCATTTTCCAGAAACAAGTTCACAATTTCAAGTCACTACACTTAACCAGTTTCAACTCACTAATTAACATTTCAAGTCACTACACTTAACCATTTTCAAGTCACTACACTTAACCAGTTTCAACTCACTAATTAACATTTCAAGTCACTACACTTAACCATTTTCAAGAAACAAGTTCACAATTTCAAGTCACTACACTTAACCATTTCAAGAAACAAGTTCATAATTTCAAGTCACTACACTTTACAATTTTCAAGTCACTAATTCACATATCAAGTCACTACACTTAACAATTTTCAAGAAACAAGTACACAATTTCAAGTCACTACACTTAACCATTTTCAACTCACTAATTCACATTTCAAGTCACTACACTTAACCATTTTCAAGAAACAAGTTCACAATTTCAAGTCACTACATTTAACCATTTTCAAGTCACTACACTTAACCATTTTCAAGAAACAAGTTCACAATTTCAAGTCACTACACTTAACCATTTCAAGAAACAAGTTCACAATTTCAAGTCACTACACTTAACCGTTTTCAAGTCACTAATTCACATTTCAAGTCACTACATTTAACCATTTCAAGAAACAAGTTCACAATTTTAAGTCACTACACTTAACCATTTTCAAGTCACTAATTCACATTTCAAGTCACTGCATTTAACCATTTTCCAGAAACAAGTTCACAATTTCAAGTCACTACACTTAACCAGTTTCAACTCACTAATTAACATTTCAAGTCACTACACTTAACCATTTTCAAGTCACTACACTTAACCAGTTTCAACTCACTAATTAACATTTCAAGTCACTACACTTAACCATTTTCAAGAAACAAGTTCACAATTTCAAGTCACTACACTTAACCATTTCAAGAAACAAGTTCACAATTTCAAGTCACTAATTCACATTTCAAGTCACTACATTTAACCATTTTCAATCACTAATTAACATTTCAAGTCACTACACTTAACCATTTTCAAGAAATAAGTTCACAGTTTCAAGTCACTACATTTAACTATTTTACCATTTTCAAGTTACTAATTCGCATTTCAAGTCACTACACTTAACCATTTTCAAGTCACTAATTCACATTTCAAGTCACTACACTTAACCATATTCAAGAAACAAGTTCACAATTTCAAGTCACTACATGTAACCATTTCAAGAAACAAGTTCACAATTTTAAGTCACTACACTTAACCATTTTCAAGTCACTAATTCACATTTCAAGTCACTACATTTAACCATTTTCCAGAAACAAGTTCACAATTTCAAGTCACTACACTTAACCAGTTTCAACTCACTAATTAACATTTCAAGTCACTACACTTAACCATTTTCAAGTCACTACACTTAACCAGTTTCAACTCACTAATTAACATTTCAGGTCACTACACTTAACCATTTTCAAGAAACAAGTTCACAATTTCAAGTCACTACACTTAACCATTTCAAGAAACAACTTCACAATTTCAAGTCACTACACTTAACCATTTTCAAGAAACAAGTTCACAATTTCAAGTCACTACACTTAACCAGTTTCAACTCACTAATTAACATTTCAAGTCACTACACTTAACCATTTTCAAGAAACAAGTTCACAATTTCAAGTCACTACACTCAACCATTTCAACAAACAAGTTCACCATTTCAAGTCACTACACTTAACCATTTTCAAGTCACTAATTCACATTTCAAGTCACTACATTTAACCATTTTCCAGAAACAAGTTCACAATTTCAAGTCACTACACTTAACCAGTTTCAACTCACTAATTAACATTTCAAGTCACTACACTTAACCATTTTCAAGTCACTACACTTAACCAGTTTCAACTCACTAATTAACATTTCAAGTCACTACACTTAACCATTTTCAAGAAACAAGTTCACAATTTCAAGTCACTACACTTAACCATTTCAAGAAACAAGTTCATAATTTCAAGTCACTACACTTTACAATTTTCAAGTCACTAATTCACATATCAAGTCACTACACTTAACAATTTTCAAGAAACAAGTACACAATTTCAAGTCACTACACTTAACCATTTTCAACTCACTAATTCACATTTCAAGTCACTACACTTAACAATTTTCAAGAAACAAGTACACAATTTCAAGTCACTACACTTAACCATTTTCAACTCACTAATTCACATTTCAAGTCACTACACTTAACCATTTTCAAGAAACAAGTTCACAATTTCAAGTCACTACATTTAACCATTTTCAAGTCACTACACTTAACCATTTTCAAGAAACAAGTTCACAATTTCAAGTCACTACACTTAACCATTTCAAGAAACAAGTTCACAATTTCAAGTCACTACACTTAACCGTTTTCAAGTCACTAATTCACATTTCAAGTCACTACATTTAACCATTTCAAGAAACAAGTTCACAATTTTAAGTCACTACACTTAACCATTTTCAAGTCACTAATTCACATTTCAAGTCACTGCATTTAACCATTTTCCAGAAACAAGTTCACAATTTCAAGTCACTACACTTAACCAGTTTCAACTCACTAATTAACATTTCAAGTCACTACACTTAACCATTTTCAAGTCACTACACTTAACCAGTTTCAACTCACTAATTAACATTTCAAGTCACTACACTTAACCATTTTCAAGAAACAAGTTCACAATTTCAAGTCACTACACTTAACCATTTCAAGAAACAAGTTCACAATTTCAAGTCACTAATTCACATTTCAAGTCACTACATTTAACCATTTTCAATCACTAATTAACATTTCAAGTCACTACACTTAACCATTTTCAAGAAATAAGTTCACAGTTTCAAGTCACTATATTTAACTATTTTACCATTTTCAAGTTACTAATTCGCATTTCAAGTCACTACACTTAACCATTTTCAAGTCACTAATTCACATTTCAAGTCACTACACTTAACCATATTCAAGAAACAAGTTCACAATTTCAAGTCACTACATGTAACCATTTCAAGAAACAAGTTCACAATTTTAAGTCACTACACTTAACCATTTTCAAGTCACTAATTCACATTTCAAGTCACTACATTTAACCATTTTCCAGAAACAAGTTCACAATTTCAAGTCACTACACTTAACCAGTTTCAACTCACTAATTAACATTTCAAGTCACTACACTTAACCATTTTCAAGTCACTACACTTAACCAGTTTCAACTCACTAATTAACATTTCAGGTCACTACACTTAACCATTTTCAAGAAACAAGTTCACAATTTCAAGTCACTACACTTAACCATTTCAAGAAACAACTTCACAATTTCAAGTCACTACACTTAACCGTTTTCAAATCACTAATTCACATTTCAAGTCACTACACTTAACCATTTTCAAGAAACAAGTTCACAATTTCAAGTCACTACATTTAACCATTTTCAAGTCACTACACTTAACCATTTTCAAGAAACAAGTTCACAATTTCAAGTCACTACACTCAACCATTTCAACAAACTAGTTCACCATTTCAAGTCACTACACTTAACCATTTTCAAGTCACTAATTCACATTTCAAGTCACTACATTTAACCATTTTCCAGAAACAAGTTCACAATTTCAAGTCACTACACTTAACCAGTTTCAACTCACTAATTAACATTTCAAGTCACTACACTTAACCATTTTCAAGTCACTACACTTAACCAGTTTCAACTCACTAATTAACATTTCAAGTCACTACACTTAACCATTTTCAAGAAACAAGTTCACAATTTCAAGTCACTACACTTAACCATTTCAAGAAACAAGTTCATAATTTCAAGTCACTACACTTTACAATTTTCAAGTCACTAATTCACATATCAAGTCACTACACTTAACAATTTTCAAGAAACAAGTACACAATTTCAAGTCACTACACTTAACCATTTTCAACTCACTAATTCACATTTCAAGTCACTACACTTAACCATTTTCAAGAAACAAGTTCACAATTTCAAGTCACTACATTTAACCATTTTCAAGTCACTACACTTAACCATTTTCAAGAAACAAGTTCACAATTTCAAGTCACTACACTTAACCATTTCAAGAAACAAGTTCACAATTTCAAGTCACTACACTTAACCGTTTTCAAGTCACTAATTCACATTTCAAGTCACTACATTTAACCATTTCAAGAAACAAGTTCACAATTTTAAGTCACTACACTTAACCATTTTCAAGTCACTAATTCACATTTCAAGTCACTGCATTTAACCATTTTCCAGAAACAAGTTCACAATTTCAAGTCACTACACTTAACCAGTTTCAACTCACTAATTAACATTTCAAGTCACTACACTTAACCATTTTCAAGTCACTACACTTAACCAGTTTCAACTCACTAATTAACATTTCAAGTCACTACACTTAACCATTTTCAAGAAACAAGTTCACAATTTCAAGTCACTACACTTAACCATTTCAAGAAACAAGTTCACAATTTCAAGTCACTTCACTTAACCGTTTTCAAGTCACTAATTCACATTTCAAGTAACTACACTTAACCATTTTCAAGAAACAAGTTCACAATTTCAAGTCACTACATTTAACCATTTTCAAGTCACTACACTTAACCATTTTCAAGAAACAAGTTCACAATTTCAAGTCACTACACGTAACCATTTCAAGAAACAAGTTCACAATTTCAAGTCACTACATTTAACCATTTTCAAGAAACAAGTTCACAATTTCAAGTCACTACACATAACAATTTCAAGAAACAAGTTCACCATTTCAAGTCACTACACTTAACCATTTTCAAGTCACTAATTCACATTTCAAGTCACTACACTTAACCATTTTCAAGAAATAAGTTCACAGTTTCAAGTCACTACTTTTAACTATTTTACCATTTTCAAGTTACTAATTCGCATTTCAAGTCACTACACTTAACCATTTTCAAGTCACTAATTCACATTTCAAGTCACTACACTTAACCATATTCAAGAAACAAGTTCACAATTTCAAGTCACTACATGTAACCATTTCAAGAAACAAGTTCACAATTTTAAGTCACTACACTTAACCATTTTCAAGTCACTAATTCACATTTCAAGTCACTACATTTAACCATTTTCCAGAAACAAGTTCACAATTTCAAGTGACTACACTTAACCAGTTTCAACTCACTTATTAACATTTCAAGTCACTACACTTAACCATTTTCAAGTCACTACACTTAACCAGTTTCAACTCACTAATTAACATTTCAAGTCACTACACTTAACCATTTTCAAGAAACAAGTTCACAATTTCAAGTCACTACACTTAACCATTTCAAGAAACAAGTTCACCATTTCAAGTCACTACACTTAACCATTTTCAAGTCACTAATTCACATTTCAAGTCACTACATTTAACCATTTTCCAAAAACAAGTTCACAATTTCAAGTCACTACACTTAACCAGTTTCAACTCACTAATTAACATTTCAAGTCACTACACTTAACCATTTTCAAGTCACTAAACTTAACCAGTTTCAACTCACTAATTAACATTTCAAGTCACTACACTTAACCATTTTCAAGTCACTAATTCACATTTCAAGTCACTACATTTAACCATTTTTCAGAAACATGTTCACAATTTCAAGTCACTACACTTAACCAGTTTCAACTCACTAATTAACATTTCAAGTCACTACACTTAACCATTTTCAAGTCACAACACTTAACCAGTTTCAACTCACTAATTAACATTTCAAGTCACTACACTTAACCATTTTCAAGTCACTACACTTAACCAGTTTCAACTCACTAATTAACATTTCAAGTCACTACACTTAACCATTTTCAAGAAACAAGTTCACAATTTCAAGTCACTACACTTAACCATTTCAAGAAACAAGTTCACAATTTCAAGTCACTACACTTAACCGTTTTCAAGTCACTAATTCACATTTCAAGTAACTACACTTAACCATTTTCAAGAAACAAGTTCACAATTTCAAGTCACTACATTTAACCATTTTCAAGTCACTACACTTAACCATTTTCAAGAAACAAGTTCACAATTTCAAGTCACTACACGTAACCATTTCAAGAAACAAGTTCACAATTTCAAGTCACTACATTTAACCATTTTAAGAAACAAGTTCACAATTTTAAGTCACTACACTTAACAATTTTCAAGTCACTAATTCACATTTCAAGTCACTACATTTAACCATTTTCAACTCACTAATTAACATTTCAAGTCACTACACTTAACCATTTTCAAGAAATAAGTTCACAGTTTCAAGTCACTACATTTAACTATTTTACCATTTTCAAGTTACTAATTCGCATTTCAAGTCACTACACTTAACCATTTTCAAGTCACTAATTCACATTTCAAGTCACTACACTTAACCATATTCAAGAAACAAGTTCACAATTTCAAGTCACTACATGTAACCATTTCAAGAAACAAGTTCACAATTTTAAGTCACTACACTTAACCATTTTCAAGTCACTAATTCACATTTCAAGTCACTACATTTAACCATTTTCCAGAAACAAGTTCACAATTTCAAGTCACTACACTTAACCAGTTTCAACTCACTAATTAACATTTCAAGTCACTACACTTAACCATTTTCAAGTCACTACACTTAACCAGTTTCAACTCACTAATTAACATTTCAAGTCACTACACTTAACCATTTTCAAGAAACAAGTTCACAATTTCAAGTCACTACACTTAACCATTTCAAGAAACAACTTCACAATTTCAAGTCACTACACTTAACCATTTTCAAGTCACTAATTCACATTTCAAGTCACTACACTTAACCATTTTCAAGAAACAAGTTCACAATTTCAAGTCACTACATTTAACCATTTTCAAGTCACTACACTTAACCATTTTCAAGAAACAAGTTCACAATTTCAAGTCACTACACTCAACCATTTCAACAAACAAGTTCACCATTTCAAGTCACTACACTTAACCATTTTCAAGTCACTAATTCACATTTCAAGTCACTACATTTAACCATTTTCCAGAAACAAGTTCACAATTTCAAGTCACTACACTTAACCAGTTTCAACTCACTAATTAACATTTCAAGTCACTACACTTAACCATTTTCAAGTCACTACACTTAACCAGTTTCAACTCACTAATTAACATTTCAAGTCACTACACTTAACCATTTTCAAGAAACAAGTTCACAATTTCAAGTCACTACACTTAACCATTTCAAGAAACAAGTTCATAATTTCAAGTCACTACACTTTACAATTTTCAAGTCACTAATTCACATATCAAGTCACTACACTTAACCATATTCAAGAAACAAGTTCACAATTTCAAGTCACTACATGTAACCATTTCAAGAAACAAGTTCACAATTTTAAGTCACTACACTTAACCATTTTCAAGTCACTAATTCACATTTCAAGTCACTACATTTAACCATTTTCCAGAAACAAGTTCACAATTTCAAGTCACTACACTTAACCAGTTTCAACTCACTAATTAACATTTCAAGTCACTACACTTAACCATTTTCAAGTCACTACACTTAACCAGTTTCAACTCACTAATTAACATTTCAGGTCACTACACTTAACCATTTTCAAGAAACAAGTTCACAATTTCAAGTCACTACACTTAACCATTTCAAGAAACAACTTCACAATTTCAAGTCACTACACTTAACCGTTTTCAAATCACTAATTCACATTTCAAGTCACTACACTTAACCATTTTCAAGAAACAAGTTCACAATTTCAAGTCACTACATTTAACCATTTTCAAGTCACTACACTTAACCATTTTCAAGAAACAAGTTCACAATTTCAAGTCACTACACTCAACCATTTCAACAAACTAGTTCACCATTTCAAGTCACTACACTTAACCATTTTCAAGTCACTAATTCACATTTCAAGTCACTACATTTAACCATTTTCCAGAAACAAGTTCACAATTTCAAGTCACTACACTTAACCAGTTTCAACTCACTAATTAACATTTCAAGTCACTACACTTAACCATTTTCAAGTCACTACACTTAACCAGTTTCAACTCACTAATTAACATTTCAAGTCACTACACTTAACCATTTTCAAGAAACAAGTTCACAATTTCAAGTCACTACACTTAACCATTTCAAGAAACAAGTTCATAATTTCAAGTCACTACACTTTACAATTTTCAAGTCACTAATTCACATATCAAGTCACTACACTTAACAATTTTCAAGAAACAAGTACACAATTTCAAGTCACTACACTTAACCATTTTCAACTCACTAATTCACATTTCAAGTCACTACACTTAACCATTTTCAAGAAACAAGTTCACAATTTCAAGTCACTACATTTAACCATTTTCAAGTCACTACACTTAACCATTTTCAAGAAACAAGTTCACAATTTCAAGTCACTACACTTAACCATTTCAAGAAACAAGTTCACAATTTCAAGTCACTACACTTAACCGTTTTCAAGTCACTAATTCACATTTCAAGTCACTACATTTAACCATTTCAAGAAACAAGTTCACAATTTTAAGTCACTACACTTAACCATTTTCAAGTCACTAATTCACATTTCAAGTCACTGCATTTAACCATTTTCCAGAAACAAGTTCACAATTTCAAGTCACTACACTTAACCAGTTTCAACTCACTAATTAACATTTCAAGTCACTACACTTAACCATTTTCAAGTCACTACACTTAACCAGTTTCAACTCACTAATTAACATTTCAAGTCACTACACTTAACCATTTTCAAGAAACAAGTTCACAATTTCAAGTCACTACACTTAACCATTTCAAGAAACAAGTTCACAATTTCAAGTCACTACACTTAACCGTTTTCAAGTCACTAATTCACATTTCAAGTAACTACACTTAACCATTTTCAAGAAACAAGTTCACAATTTCAAGTCACTACATTTAACCATTTTCAAGTCACTACACTTAACCATTTTCAAGAAACAAGTTCACAATTTCAAGTCACTACACGTAACCATTTCAAGAAACAAGTTCACAATTTCAAGTCACTACATTTAACCATTTTCAAGAAACAAGTTCACAATTTCAAGTCACTACACATAACAATTTCAAGAAACAAGTTCACCATTTCAAGTCACTACACTTAACCATTTTCAAGTCACTAATTCACATTTCAAGTCACTACACTTAACCATTTTCAAGAAATAAGTTCACAGTTTCAAGTCACTACTTTTAACTATTTTACCATTTTCAAGTTACTAATTCGCATTTCAAGTCACTACACTTAACCATTTTCAAGTCACTAATTCACATTTCAAGTCACTACACTTAACCATATTCAAGAAACAAGTTCACAATTTCAAGTCACTACATGTAACCATTTCAAGAAACAAGTTCACAATTTTAAGTCACTACACTTAACCATTTTCAAGTCACTAATTCACATTTCAAGTCACTACATTTAACCATTTTCCAGAAACAAGTTCACAATTTCAAGTCACTACACTTAACCAGTTTCAACTCACTAATTAACATTTCAAGTCACTACACTTAACCATTTTCAAGTCACTACACTTAACCAGTTTCAACTCACTAATTAACATTTCAGGTCACTACACTTAACCATTTTCAAGAAACAAGTTCACAATTTCAAGTCACTACACTTAACCATTTCAAGAAACAACTTCACAATTTCAAGTCACTACACTTAACCGTTTTCAAATCACTAATTCACATTTCAAGTCACTACACTTAACCATTTTCAAGAAACAAGTTCACAATTTCAAGTCACTACATTTAACCATTTTCAAGTCACTACACTTAACCATTTTCAAGAAACAAGTTCACAATTTCAAGTCACTACACTCAACCATTTCAACAAACTAGTTCACCATTTCAAGTCACTACACTTAACCATTTTCAAGTCACTAATTCACATTTCAAGTCACTACATTTAACCATTTTCCAGAAACAAGTTCACAATTTCAAGTCACTACACTTAACCAGTTTCAACTCACTAATTAACATTTCAAGTCACTACACTTAACCATTTTCAAGTCACTACACTTAACCAGTTTCAACTCACTAATTAACATTTCAAGTCACTACACTTAACCATTTTCAAGAAACAAGTTCACAATTTCAAGTCACTACACTTAACCATTTCAAGAAACAAGTTCATAATTTCAAGTCACTACACTTTACAATTTTCAAGTCACTAATTCACATATCAAGTCACTACACTTAACAATTTTCAAGAAACAAGTACACAATTTCAAGTCACTACACTTAACCATTTTCAACTCACTAATTCACATTTCAAGTCACTACACTTAACCATTTTCAAGTCACTACACTTAACCAGTTTCAACTCACTAATTAACATTTCAAGTCACTACACTTAACCATTTTCAAGAAACAAGTTCACAATTTCAAGTCACTACACTTAACCATTTCAAGAAACAAGTTCACCATTTCAAGTCACTACACTTAACCATTTTCAAGTCACTAATTCACATTTCAAGTCAGTACATTTAACCATTTTCCAGAAACAAGTTCACAATTTCAAGTCACTACACTTAACCAGTTTCAACTCACTAATTAACATTTCAAGTCACTACACTTAACCATTTTCAAGTCACTAAACTTAACCAGTTTCAACTCACTAATTAACATTTCAAGTCACTACACTTAACCATTTTCAAGTCACTAATTCACATTTCAAGTCACTACATTTAACCATTTTTCAGAAACATGTTCACAATTTCAAGTCACTACACTTAACCAGTTTCAACTCACTAATTAACATTTCAAGTCACTACACTTAACCATTTTCAAGTCACAACACTTAACCAGTTTCAACTCACTAATTAACATTTCAAGTCACTACACTTAACCATTTTCAAGTCACTACACTTAACCAGTTTCAACTCACTAATTAACATTTCAAGTCACTACACTTAACCATTTTCAAGAAACAAGTTCACAATTTCAAGTCACTACACTTAACCATTTCAAGAAACAAGTTCACAATTTCAAGTCACTACACTTAACCGTTTTCAAGTCACTAATTCACATTTCAAGTAACTACACTTAACCATTTTCAAGAAACAAGTTCACAATTTCAAGTCACTACATTTAACCATTTTCAAGTCACTACACTTAACCATTTTCAAGAAACAAGTTCACAATTTCAAGTCACTACACGTAACCATTTCAAGAAACAAGTTCACAATTTCAAGTCACTACATTTAACCATTTTAAGAAACAAGTTCACAATTTTAAGTCACTACACTTAACAATTTTCAAGTCACTAATTCACATTTCAAGTCACTACATTTAACCATTTTCAACTCACTAATTAACATTTCAAGTCACTACACTTAACCATTTTCAAGAAATAAGTTCACAGTTTCAAGTCACTACATTTAACTATTTTACCATTTTCAAGTTACTAATTCGCATTTCAAGTCACTACACTTAACCATTTTCAAGTCACTAATTCACATTTCAAGTCACTACACTTAACCATATTCAAGAAACAAGTTCACAATTTCAAGTCACTACATGTAACCATTTCAAGAAACAAGTTCACAATTTTAAGTCACTACACTTAACCATTTTCAAGTCACTAATTCACATTTCAAGTCACTACATTTAACCATTTTCCAGAAACAAGTTCACAATTTCAAGTCACTACACTTAACCAGTTTCAACTCACTAATTAACATTTCAAGTCACTACACTTAACCATTTTCAAGTCACTACACTTAACCAGTTTCAACTCACTAATTAACATTTCAAGTCACTACACTTAACCATTTTCAAGAAACAAGTTCACAATTTCAAGTCACTACACTTAACCATTTCAAGAAACAAGTTCACAATTTCAAGTCACTAATTCACATTTCAAGTCACTACATTTAACCATTTTCAATCACTAATTAACATTTCAAGTCACTACACTTAACCATTTTCAAGAAATAAGTTCACAGTTTCAAGTCACTACATTTAACTATTTTACCATTTTCAAGTTACTAATTCGCATTTCAAGTCACTACACTTAACCATTTTCAAGTCACTAATTCACATTTCAAGTCACTACACTTAACCATATTCAAGAAACAAGTTCACAATTTCAAGTCACTACATGTAACCATTTCAAGAAACAAGTTCACAATTTAAGTCACTACACTTAACCATTTTCAAGTCACTAATTCACATTTCAAGTCACTACATTTAACCATTTTCCAGAAACAAGTTCACAATTTCAAGTCACTACACTTAACCAGTTTCAACTCACTAATTAACATTTCAAGTCACTACACTTAACCATTTTCAAGTCACTACACTTAACCAGTTTCAACTCACTAATTAACATTTCAGGTCACTACACTTAACCATTTTCAAGAAACAAGTTCACAATTTCAAGTCACTACACTTAACCATTTCAAGAAACAACTTCACAATTTCAAGTCACTACACTTAACCGTTTTCAAGTCACTAATTCACATTTCAAGTCACTACACTTAACCATTTTCAAGAAACAAGTTCACAATTTCAAGTCACTACATTTAACCATTTTCAAGTCACTACACTTAACCATTTTCAAGAAACAAGTTCACAATTTCAAGTCACTACACTCAACCATTTCAACAAACAAGTTCACCATTTCAAGTCACTACACTTAACCATTTTCAAGTCACTAATTCACATTTCAAGTCACTACATTTAACCATTTTCCAGAAACAAGTTCACAATTTCAAGTCACTACACTTAACCAGTTTCAACTCACTAATTAACATTTCAAGTCACTACACTTAACCATTTTCAAGTCACTACACTTAACCAGTTTCAACTCACTAATTAACATTTCAAGTCACTACACTTAACCATTTTCAAGAAACAAGTTCACAATTTCAAGTCACTACACTTAACCATTTCAAGAAACAAGTTCATAATTTCAAGTCACTACACTTTACAATTTTCAAGTCACTAATTCACATATCAAGTCACTACACTTAACAATTTTCAAGAAACAAGTACACAATTTCAAGTCACTACACTTAACCATTTTCAACTCACTAATTCACATTTCAAGTCACTACACTTAACCATTTTCAAGAAACAAGTTCACAATTTCAAGTCACTACATTTAACCATTTTCAAGTCACTACACTTAACCATTTTCAAGAAACAAGTTCACAATTTCAAGTCACTACACTTAACCATTTCAAGAAACAAGTTCACAATTTCAAGTCACTACAGTTAACCGTTTTCAAGTCACTAATTCACATTTCAAGTCACTACATTTAACCATTTCAAGAAACAAGTTCACAATTTTAAGTCACTACACTTAACCATTTTCAAGTCACTAATTCACATTTCAAGTCACTGCATTTAACCATTTTCCAGAAACAAGTTCACAATTTCAAGTCACTACACTTAACCAGTTTTAACTCACTAATTAACATTTCAAGTCACTACACTTAATCATTTTCAAGTCACTACACTTAACCAGTTTCAACTCACTAATTAACATTTCAAGTCACTACACTTAACCATTTTCAAGAAACAAGTTCACAATTTCAAGTCACTACACTTAACCATTTCAAGAAACAAGTTCACAATTTCAAGTCACTACACTTAACCGTTTTCAAGTCACTAATTCACATTTCAAGTCACTACACTTAACCATTTTCAAGAAACAAGTTCACAATTTCAAGTCACTACATTTAACCATTTTCAAGTCACTACACTTAACCATTTTCAAGAAACAAGTTCACAATTTCAAGTCACTACACGTAACCATTTCAAGAAACAAGTTCACAATTTCAAGTCACTACATGTAACCATTTCAAGAAACAAGTTCACAATTTCAAGTCACTACACTTAACCGTTTTCAAGTCACTAATTCACATTTCAAGTCACTACATTTAACCATTTTCCAGAAACAAGTTCACAATTTCAAGTCACTACACTTAACCAGTTTCAACTCACTTATTAACATTTCAAGTCACTACACTTAACCATTTTCAAGTCACTACACTTAACCAGTTTCAACTCACTAATTAACATTTCAAGTCACTACACTTAACCATTTTCAAGAAACAAGTTCACAATTTCAAGTCACTACACTTAACCATTTCAAGAAACAAGTTCACCATTTCAAGTCACTACACTTAACCATTTTCAAGTCACTAATTCACATTTCAAGTCATTACATTTAACCATTTTCCAGAAACAAGTTCACAATTTCAAGTCACTACACTTAACCAGTTTCAACTCACTAATTAACATTTCAAGTCACTACACTTAACCATTTTCAAGTCACTACACTTAACCAGTTTCAACTCACTAATTAACATTTCAAGTCACTACACTTAACCATTTTCAAGTCACTAATTCACATTTCAAGTCACTACATTTAACCATTTTTCAGAAACAAGTTCACAATTTCAAGTCACTACACTTAACCAGTTTCAACTCACTAATTAACATTTCAAGTCACTACACTTAACCATTTTCAAGTCACAACACTTAACCAGTTTCAACTCACTAATTAACATTTCAAGTCACTACACTTAACCATTTTCAAGAAACAAGTTCACAATTTCAAGTCACTACACTTAACCATTTCAAGAAACAAGTTCACAATTTCAAGTCACTACACTTAACCGTTTTCAAGTCACTAATTCACATTTCAAGTCACTACACTTAACCATTTTCAAGAAACAAGTTCACAATTTTAAGTCACTACATTTAACCATTTTCAAGTCACTACACTTAACCATTTTCAAGAAACAAGTTCACAATTTCAAGTCACTACACGTAACCATTTCAAGAAACAAGTTCACAATTTTAAATCACTACATTTAACCATTTTAAGAAACAAGTTCACAATTTTAAGTCACTACACTTAACAATTTTCAAGTCACTAATTCACATTTCAAGTCACTACATTTAACCATTTTCAACTCACTAATTAACATTTCAAGTCACTACACTTAACCATTTTCAAGAAATAAGTTCACAGTTTCAAGTCACTACATTTAACTATTTTACCATTTTCAAGTTACTAATTCGCATTTCAAGTCACTACACTTAACCATTTTCAAGTCACTAATTCACATTTCAAGTCACTACACTTAACCATATTCAAGAAACAAGTTCACAATTTCAAGTCACTACATGTAACCATTTCAAGAAACAAGTTCACAATTTTAAGTCACTACACTTAACCATTTTCAAGTCACTAATTCACATTTCAAGTCACTACATTTAACCATTTTCCAGAAACAAGTTCACAATTTCAAGTCACTACACTTAACCAGTTTCAACTCACTAATTAACATTTCAAGTCACTACACTTAACCATTTTCAAGTCACTACACTTAACCAGTTTCAACTATCTAATTAACATTTCAAGTCACTACACTTAACCATTTTCAAGAAACAAGTTCACAATTTCAAGTCACTACACTTAACCATTTCAAGAAACAAGTTCACCATTTCAAGTCACTACACTTAACCATTTTCAAGTCACTAATTCACATTTCAAGTCACTACATTTAACCATTTTCCATAAATAAGTTCACAATTTCAAGTCACTACACTTAACCATTTTCAAGTCACTAATTCACATTTCAAGTCACTACACTTAACCATATTCAAGAAACAAGTTCACAATTTCAAGTCACTACATGTAACCATTTCAAGAAACAAGTTCACAATTTTAAGTCACTACACTTAACCATTTTCAAGTCACTAATTCACATTTCAAGTCACTACATTTAACCATTTTCCAGAAACAAGTTCACAATTTCAAGTCACTACACTTAACCAGTTTCAACTCACTAATTAACATTTCAAGTCACTACACTTAACCATTTTCAAGTCACTACACTTAACCATTTTCAAGAAACAAGTTCACAATTTCAAGTCACTACACTTAACCATTTCAAGAAACAAGTTCATAATTTCAAGTCACTACACTTTACAATTTTCAAGTCACTAATTCACATATCAAGTCACTACACTTAACAATTTTCAAGAAACAAGTACACAATTTCAAGTCACTACACTTAACCATTTTCAACTCACTAATTCACATTTCAAGTCACTACACTTAACCATTTTCAAGAAACAAGTTCACAATTTCAAGTCACTACATTTAACCATTTTCAAGTCACTACACTTAACCATTTTCAAGAAACAAGTTCACAATTTCAAGTCACTACACTTAACCATTTCAAGAAACAAGTTCACAATTTCAAGTCACTACAGTTAACCGTTTTCAAGTCACTAATTCACATTTCAAGTCACTACATTTAACCATTTCAAGAAACAAGTTCACAATTTCAAGTCACTACATGTAACCATTTCAAGAAACAAGTTCACAATTTTAAGTCACTACACTTAACCATTTTCAAGTCACTAATTCACATTTCAAGTCACTACATTTAACCATTTTCCAGAAACAAGTTCACAATTTCAAGTCACTACACTTAACCAGTTTCAACTCACTAATTAACATTTCAAGTCACTACACTTAACCATTTTCAAGTCACTACACTTAACCAGTTTCAACTATCTAATTAACATTTCAAGTCACTACACTTAACCATTTTCAAGAAACAAGTTCACAATTTCAAGTCACTACACTTAACCATTTCAAGAAACAAGTTCACCATTTCAAGTCACTACACTTAACCATTTTCAAGTCACTAATTCACATTTCAAGTCACTACATTTAACCATTTTCCATAAATAAGTTCACAATTTCAAGTCACTACACTTAACCATTTTCAAGTCACTAATTCACATTTCAAGTCACTACACTTAACCATATTCAAGAAACAAGTTCACAATTTCAAGTCACTACATGTAACCATTTCAAGAAACAAGTTCACAATTTTAAGTCACTACACTTAACCATTTTCAAGTCACTAATTCACATTTCAAGTCACTACATTTAACCATTTTCCAGAAACAAGTTCACAATTTCAAGTCACTACACTTAACCAGTTTCAACTCACTAATTAACATTTCAAGTCACTACACTTAACCATTTTCAAGTCACTACACTTAACCATTTTCAAGAAACAAGTTCACAATTTCAAGTCACTACACTTAACCATTTCAAGAAACAAGTTCATAATTTCAAGTCACTACACTTTACAATTTTCAAGTCACTAATTCACATATCAAGTCACTACACTTAACAATTTTCAAGAAACAAGTACACAATTTCAAGTCACTACACTTAACCATTTTCAACTCACTAATTCACATTTCAAGTCACTACACTTAACCATTTTCAAGAAACAAGTTCACAATTTCAAGTCACTACATTTAACCATTTTCAAGTCACTACACTTAACCATTTTCAAGAAACAAGTTCACAATTTCAAGTCACTACACTTAACCATTTCAAGAAACAAGTTCACAATTTCAAGTCACTACAGTTAACCGTTTTCAAGTCACTAATTCACATTTCAAGTCACTACATTTAACCATTTCAAGAAACAAGTTCACAATTTTAAGTCACTACACTTAACCATTTTCAAGTCACTAATTCACATTTCAAGTCACTGCATTTAACCATTTTCCAGAAACAAGTTCACAATTTCAAGTCACTACACTTAACCAGTTTTAACTCACTAATTAACATTTCAAGTCACTACACTTAATCATTTTCAAGTCACTACACTTAACCAGTTTCAACTCACTAATTAACATTTCAAGTCACTACACTTAACCATTTTCAAGAAACAAGTTCACAATTTCAAGTCACTACACTTAACCATTTCAAGAAACAAGTTCACAATTTCAAGTCACTACACTTAACCGTTTTCAAGTCACTAATTCACATTTCAAGTCACTACACTTAACCATTTTCAAGAAACAAGTTCACAATTTCAAGTCACTACATTTAACCATTTTCAAGTCACTACACTTAACCATTTTCAAGAAACAAGTTCACAATTTCAAGTCACTACACGTAACCATTTCAAGAAACAAGTTCACAATTTCAAGTCACTACATGTAACCATTTCAAGAAACAAGTTCACAATTTCAAGTCACTACACTTAACCATTTTCAAGTCACTAATTCACATTTCAAGTCACTACATTTAACCATTTTCCAGAAACAAGTTCACAATTTCAAGTCACTACACTTAACCAGTTTCAACTCACTTATTAACATTTCAAGTCACTACACTTAACCATTTTCAAGTCACTACACTTAACCAGTTTCAACTCACTAATTAACATTTCAAGTCACTACACTTAACCATTTTCAAGAAACAAGTTCACAATTTCAAGTCACTACACTTAACCATTTCAAGAAACAAGTTCACCATTTCAAGTCACTACACTTAACCATTTTCAAGTCACTAATTCACATTTCAAGTCATTACATTTAACCATTTTCCAGAAACAAGTTCACAATTTCAAGTCACTACACTTAACCAGTTTCAACTCACTAATTAACATTTCAAGTCACTACACTTAACCATTTTCAAGTCACTACACTTAACCAGTTTCAACTCACTAATTAACATTTCAAGTCACTACACTTAACCATTTTCAAGTCACTAATTCACATTTCAAGTCACTACATTTAACCATTTTTCAGAAACAAGTTCACAATTTCAAGTCACTTCACTTAACCAGTTTCAACTCACTAATTAACATTTCAAGTCACTACACTTAACCATTTTCAAGTCACAACACTTAACCAGTTTCAACTCACTAATTAACATTTCAAGTCACTACACTTAACCATTTTCAAGAAACAAGTTCACAATTTCAAGTCACTACACTTAACCATTTCAAGAAACAAGTTCACAATTTCAAGTCACTACACTTAACCGTTTTCAAGTCACTAATTCACATTTCAAGTCACTACACTTAACCATTTTCAAGAAACAAGTTCACAATTTTAAGTCACTACATTTAACCATTTTCAAGTCACTACACTTAACCATTTTCAAGAAACAAGTTCACAATTTCAAGTCACTACACGTAACCATTTCAAGAAACAAGTTCACAATTTTAAATCACTACATTTAACCATTTTAAGAAACAAGTTCACAATTTTAAGTCACTACACTTAACAATTTTCAAGTCACTAATTCACATTTCAAGTCACTACATTTAACCATTTTCAACTCACTAATTAACATTTCAAGTCACTACACTTAACCATTTTCAAGAAATAAGTTCACAGTTTCAAGTCACTACATTTAACTATTTTACCATTTTCAAGTTACTAATTCGCATTTCAAGTCACTACACTTAACCATTTTCAAGTCACTAATTCACATTTCAAGTCACTACACTTAACCATATTCAAGAAACAAGTTCACAATTTCAAGTCACTACATGTAACCATTTCAAGAAACAAGTTCACAATTTTAAGTCACTACACTTAACCATTTTCAAGTCACTAATTCACATTTCAAGTCACTACATTTAACCATTTTCCAGAAACAAGTTCACAATTTCAAGTCACTACACTTAACCAGTTTCAACTCACTAATTAACATTTCAAGTCACTACACTTAACCATTTTCAAGTCACTACACTTAACCAGTTTCAACTATCTAATTAACATTTCAAGTCACTACACTTAACCATTTTCAAGAAACAAGTTCACAATTTCAAGTCACTACACTTAACCATTTCAAGAAACAAGTTCACCATTTCAAGTCACTACACTTAACCATTTTCAAGTCACTAATTCACATTTCAAGTCACTACATTTAACCATTTTCCATAAATAAGTTCACAATTTCAAGTCACTACACTTAACCATTTTCAAGTCACTAATTCACATTTCAAGTCACTACACTTAACCATATTCAAGAAACAAGTTCACAATTTCAAGTCACTACATGTAACCATTTCAAGAAACAAGTTCACAATTTTAAGTCACTACACTTAACCATTTTCAAGTCACTAATTCACATTTCAAGTCACTACATTTAACCATTTTCCAGAAACAAGTTCACAATTTCAAGTCACTACACTTAACCAGTTTCAACTCACTAATTAACATTTCAAGTCACTACACTTAACCATTTTCAAGTCACTACACTTAACCAGTTTCAACTCACTAATTAACATTTCAAGTCACTACACTTAACCATTTTCAAGAAAGAAGTTCACAATTTCAAGTCACTACCCTTAACCATTTCAAGAAACAAGTTCACCATTTCAAGTCACTACACTTAACCATTTTCAAATCACTAATTCACATTTCAAGTCACTACATTTAACCATTTTCCAGAAATAAGTTCACAATTTCAAGTCACTACACTTAACCAGTTTCAGCTCACTAATTAACATTTCAAGTCACTACACTTAACCATTTTCAAGTCACTACACTTAACCAGTTTCAACTCACCAATTAACATTTCAGGTCAATACACTTAACCATTTTCAAGAAACGAGTTCACAATTTCAAGTCACTACACTTAACCATTTCAAGAAACAAGTTCACAATTTCAAGTCACTACACTTAACCATTTCCAAGTCACTAATTCACATTTCAAGTCACTACACTTAACCATTTTCAAGAAACAAGTTCACAATTTCAAGTCACTACATTTAACCATTTTCAAGTCACTACACTTAACCAATTTCAAGAAACAAGTTCACAATTTCAAGTCACTACACGTAACCATTTCAAGAAACAAGTTCACAATTTCAAGTCACTACATTTAACCATTTTCAAGTCACTAATTCACATTTCAAGTCACGACACCTAACCATTTTCAAGAAACAAGCTCACAATTTGAAGTCACTACACTTAACCATTTCAAGAAACAAGTTCATAATTTCAAGTCACTACACTTTACAATTTTCAAGTCACTAATTCACATATCAAGTTACTACACTTAACCATTTTCAAGAAACAAGTTCACAATTTCAAGTCACTACATTTAAACATTTTCAAGTCACTACACTTAACCATTTTCAAGAAATAAGTTCACAGTTTCAAGTCACTACACTTAACCATTTCAAGAAACAAGTTCACAAATTCAAGTCACTACATGTAACCATTTCAAGAAACAAGTTCACAATTTTAAGTCACTACACTTAACCGTTTTCAAGTCACTAATTCACATTTCAAGTCACTACACTTAACCATTTTCAAGAAACAAGTTCACAATTTCAAGTCACTACACTTAACCATTTTCAAGTCACTACACTTAACCAGTTTCAACTCACTAATTAACATTTCAAGTCACTACACTTAACCATTTTCAAGAAACAAGTTCACAATTTCAAGTCACTACACTTAACCATTTCAAGAAACAAGTTCATAATTTCAAGTCACTACACTTTACAATTTTCAAGTCACTAATTCACATATCAAGTCACTACACTTAACAATTTTCAAGAAACAAGTACACAATTTCAAGTCACTACACTTAACCATTTTCAACTCACTAATTCACATTTCAAGTCACTACACTTAACCATTTTCAAGAAACAAGTTCACAATTTCAAGTCACTACATTTAACCATTTTCAAGTCACTACACTTAACCATTTTCAAGAAACAAGTTCACAATTTCAAGTCACTACACTTAACCATTTCAAGAAACAAGTTCACAATTTCAAGTCACTACACTTAACCGTTTTCAAGTCACTAATTCACATTTCAAGTCACTACATTTAACCATTTCAAGAAACAAGTTCACAATTTTAAGTAACTACACTTAACCATTTTCAAGTCACTAATTCACATTTCAAGTCACTGCATTTAACCATTTTCCAGAAACAAGTTCACAATTTCAAGTCACTACACTTAACCAGTTTCAACTCACTAATTAACATTTCAAGTCACTACACTTAACCATTTTCAAGTCACTACACTTAACCAGTTTCAACTCACTAATTAACATTTCAAGTCACTACACTTAACCATTTTCAAGAAACAAGTTCACAATTTCAAGTCACTACACTTAACCATTTCAAGAAACAAGTTCACAATTTCAAGTCACTACACTTAACCGTTTTCAAGTCACTAATTCACATATCAAGTCACTACACTTAACAATTTTCAAGAAACAAGTACACAATTTCAAGTCACTACACTTAACCATTTTCAACTCACTAATTCACATTTCAAGTCACTACACTTAACCATTTTCAAGAAACAAGTTCACAATTTCAAGTCACTACATTTAACCATTTTCAAGTCACTACACTTAACCATTTTCAAGAAACAAGTTCACAATTTCAAGTCACTACACTTAACCATTTCAAGAAACAAGTTCACAATTTCAAGTCACTACACTTAACCGTTTTCAAGTCACTAATTCACATTTCAAGTCACTACATTTAACCATTTCAAGAAACAAGTTCACAATTTTAAGTCACTACACTTAACCATTTTCAAGTCACTAATTCACATTTCAAGTCACTGCATTTAACCATTTTCCAGAAACAAGTTCACAATTTCAAGTCACTACACTTAACCAGTTTCAACTCACTAATTAACATTTCAAGTCACTACACTTAACCATTTTCAAGTCACTACACTTAACCAGTTTCAACTCACTAATTAACATTTCAAGTCACTACACTTAACCATTTTCAAGAAACAAGTTCACAATTTCAAGTCACTACACTTAACCATTTCAAGAAACAAGTTCACAATTTCAAGTCACTACACTTAACCGTTTTCAAGTCACTAATTCACATTTCAAGTCACTACACTTAACCATTTTCAAAAAATAAGTTCACAGTTTCAAGTCACTACTTTTAACTATTTTACCATTTTCAAGTTACTAATTCGCATTTCAAGTCACTACACTTAACCATTTTCAAGTCACTAATTCACATTTCAAGTCACTACACTTAACCATATTCAAGAAACAAGTTCACAATTTCAAGTCACTACATGTAACCATTTCAAGAAACAAGTTCACAATTTTAAGTCACTACACTTAACCATTTTCAAGTCACTAATTCACATTTCAAGTCACTACATTTAACCATTTTCCAGAAACAAGTTCACAATTTCAAGTCACTACACTTAACCAGTTTCAACTCACTTATTAACATTTCAAGTCACTACACTTAACCATTTTCAAGTCACTATACTTAACCAGTTTCAACTCACTAATTAACATTTCAAGTCACTACACTTAACCATTTACAAGAAACAAGTTCACAATTTCAAGTCACTACACTTAACCATTTCAAGAAACAAGTTCACCATTTCAAGTCACTACACTTAACCATTTTCAAGTCACTAATTCACATTTCAAGTCACTACATTTAACCATTTTCCAGAAACAAGTTCACAATTTCAAGTCACTACACTTAACCAGTTTCAACTCACTAATTAACATTTCAAGTCACTACACTTAACCATTTTCAAGTCACTACACTTAACCAGTTTCAACTCACTAATTAACATTTCAAGTCACTACACTTAACCATTTTCAAGTCACTAATTCACATTTCAAGTCACTACATTTAACCATTTTTCAGAAACAAGTTCACAATTTCAAGTCACTACACTTAACCAGTTTCAACTCACTAATTAACATTTCAAGTCACTACACTTAACCATTTTCAAGTCACAACACTTAACCAGTTTCAACTCACTAATTAACATTTCAAGTCACTACACTTAACCATTTTCAAGAAACAAGTTCACAATTTCAAGTCACTACACTTAACCATTTCAAGAAACAAGTTCACAATTTCAAGTCACTACACTTAACCGTTTTCAAGTCACTAATTCACATTTCAAGTCACTACACTTAACCATTTTCAAGAAACAAGTTCACAATTTTAAGTCACTACATTTAACCATTTTCAAGTCACTACACTTAACCATTTTCAAGAAACAAGTTCACAATTTCAAGTCACTACACGTAACCATTTCAAGAAACAAGTTCACAATTTTAAATCACTACATTTAACCATTTTAAGAAACAAGTTCACAATTTTAAGTCACTACACTTAACAATTTTCAAGTCACTAATTCACATTTCAAGTCACTACATTTAACCATTTTCAACTCACTAATTAACATTTCAAGTCACTACACTTAACCATTTTCAAGAAATAAGTTCACAGTTTCAAGTCACTACATTTAACTATTTTACCATTTTCAAGTTACTAATTCGCATTTCAAGTCACTACACTTAACCATTTTCAAGTCACTAATTCACATTTCAAGTCACTACACTTAACCATATTCAAGAAACAAGTTCACAATTTCAAGTCACTACATGTAACCATTTCAAGAAACAAGTTCACAATTTTAAGTTACTACACTTAACCATTTTCAAGTCACTAATTCACATTTCAAGTCACTACACTTAACCATTTTCAAGAAACAAGTTCACAATTTCAAGTCACTACACTTAACCATTTCAAGAAACAAGTTCATAATTTCAAGTCACTACATTTTACAATTTTCAAGTCACTAATTCACATATCAAGTCACTACACTTAACAATTTTCAAGAAACAAGTACACAATTTCAAGTCACTACACTTAACCATTTTCAACTCACTAATTCACATTTCAAGTCACTACACTTAACCATTTTCAAGAAACAAGTTCACAATTTCAAGTCACTACATTTAACCATTTTCAAGTCACTACACTTAACCATTTTCAAGAAACAAGTTCACAATTTCAAGTCACTACACTTAACCATTTCAAGAAACAAGTTCACAATTTCAAGTCACTACACTTAACCGTTTTCAAGTCACTAATTCACATTTCAAGTCACTACATTTAACCATTTCAAGAAACAAGTTCACAATTTTAAGTCACTACACTTAACCATTTTCAAGTCACTAATTCACATTTCAAGTCACTGCATTTAACCATTTTCCAGAAACAAGTTCACAATTTCAAGTCACTACACTTAACCAGTTTCAACTCACTAATTAACATTTCAAGTCACTACACTTAACCATTTTCAAGTCACTACACTTAACCAGTTTCAACTCACTAATTAACATTTCAAGTCACTACACTTAACCATTTTCAAGAAACAAGTTCACAATTTCAAGTCACTACACTTAACCATTTCAAGAAACAAGTTCACAATTTCAAGTCACTACACTTAACCGTTTTCAAGTCACTAATTCACATTTCAAGTCACTACACTTAACCATTTTCAAGAAATAAGTTCACAGTTTCAAGTCACTACTTTTAACTATTTTACCATTTTCAAGTTACTAATTCGCATTTCAAGTCACTACACTTAACCATTTTCAAGTCACTAATTCACATTTCAAGTCACTACACTTAACCATATTCAAGAAACAAGTTCACAATTTCAAGTCACTACATGTAACCATTTCAAGAAACAAGTTCACAATTTTAAGTCACTACACTTAACCATTTTCAAGTCACTAATTCACATTTCAAGTCACTACATTTAACCATTTTCCAGAAACAAGTTCACAATTTCAAGTCACTACACTTAACCAGTTTCAACTCACTTATTAACATTTCAAGTCACTACACTTAACCATTTTCAAGTCACTACACTTAACCAGTTTCAACTCACTAATTAACATTTCAAGTCACTACACTTAACCATTTACAAGAAACAAGTTCACAATTTCAAGTGACTACACTTAACCATTTCAAGAAACAAGTTCACCATTTCAAGTCACTACACTTAACCATTTTCAAGTCACTAATTCACATTTCAAGTCACTACATTTAACCATTTTCCAGAAACAAGTTCACAATTTCAAGTCACTACACTTAACCAGTTTCAACTCACTAATTAACATTTCAAGTCACTACACTTAACCATTTTCAAGTCACTACACTTAACCAGTTTCAACTCACTAATTAACATTTCAAGTCACTACACTTAACCATTTTCAAGTCACTAATTCACATTTCAAGTCACTACATTTAACCATTTTTCAGAAACAAGTTCACAATTTCAAGTCACTACACTTAACCAGTTTCAACTCACTAATTAACATTTCAAGTCACTACACTTAACCATTTTCAAGTCACAACACTTAACCAGTTTCAACTCACTAATTAACATTTCAAGTCACTACACTTAACCATTTTCAAGAAACAAGTTCACAATTTCAAGTCACTACACTTAACCATTTCAAGAAACAAGTTCACAATTTCAAGTCACTACACTTAACCGTTTTCAAGTCACTAATTCACATTTCAAGTCACTACACTTAACCATTTTCAAGAAACAAGTTCACAATTTTAAGTCACTACATTTAACCATTTTCAAGTCACTACACTTAACCATTTTCAAGAAACAAGTTCACAATTTCAAGTCACTACACGTAACCATTTCAAGAAACAAGTTCACAATTTTAAATCACTACATTTAACCATTTTAAGAAACAAGTTCACAATTTTAAGTCACTACACTTAACAATTTTCAAGTCACTAATTCACATTTCAAGTCACTACATTTAACCATTTTCAACTCACTAATTAACATTTCAAGTCACTACACTTAACCATTTTCAAGAAATAAGTTCACAGTTTCAAGTCACTACATTTAACTATTTTACCATTTTCAAGTTACTAATTCGCATTTCAAGTCACTACACTTAACCATTTTCAAGTCACTAATTCACATTTCAAGTCACTACACTTAACCATATTCAAGAAACAAGTTCACAATTTCAAGTCACTACATGTAACCATTTCAAGAAACAAGTTCACAATTTTAAGTTACTACACTTAACCATTTTCAAGTCACTAATTCACATTTCAAGTCACTACATTTAACCATTTTCCAGAAACAAGTTCACAATTTCAAGTCACTACACTTAACCAGTTTCAACTCACTAATTAACATTTCAAGTCACTACACTTAACCATTTTCAAGTCACTACACTTAACCAGTTTCAACTCACTAATTAACATTTCAAGTAACTACACTTAACCATTTTCAAGAAACAAGTTCACAATTTCAAGTCACTACACTTAACCATTTCAAGAAACAAGTTCACCATTTCAAGTCACTACACTTAACCATTTTCAAGTCACTAATTCACATTTCAAGTCACTACATTTAACCATTTTCCATAAATAAGTTCACAATTTCAAGTCACTACACTTAACCATTTTTAAGTCACTAATTCACATTTCAAGTCACTACACTTAACCATATTCAAGAAACAAGTTCACAATTTCAAGTCACTACATGTAACCATTTCAAGAAACAAGTTCACAATTTTAAGTCACTACACTTAACCATTTTCAAGTCACTAATTCACATTTCAAGTCACTACATTTAACCATTTTCCAGAAACAAGTTCACAATTTCAAGTCACTACACTTAACCATTTCCAAGTCACTAATTCACATTTCAAGTCACTACACTTAACCATTTTCAAGAAACAAGTTCACAATTTCAAGTCACTACATTTAACCATTTTCAAGTCACTACACTTAACCAATTTCAAGAAACAAGTTCACAATTTCAAGTCACTACACGTAACCATTTCAAGAAACAAGTTCACAATTTCAAGTCACTACATTTAACCATTTTCAAGTCACTAATTCACATTTCAAGTCACGACACCTAACCATTTTCAAGAAACAAGCTCACAATTTGAAGTCACTACACTTAACCATTTCAAGAAACAAGTTCATAATTTCAAGTCACTACACTTTACAATTTTCAAGTCACTAATTCACATATCAAGTTACTACACTTAACCATTTTCAAGAAACAAGTTCACAATTTCAAGTCACTACATTTAAACATTTTCAAGTCACTACACTTAACCATTTTCAAGAAATAAGTTCACAGTTTCAAGTCACTACACTTAACCATTTCAAGAAACAAGTTCACAAATTCAAGTCACTACATGTAACCATTTCAAGAAACAAGTTCACAATTTTAAGTCACTACACTTAACCGTTTTCAAGTCACTAATTCACATTTCAAGTCACTACACTTAACCATTTTCAAGAAACAAGTTCACAATTTCAAGTCACTACACTTAACCATTTTCAAGTCACTACACTTAACCAGTTTCAAGTCACTAATTCACATTTCAAGTCACTACACTTAACCATTTTCAAGAAACAAGTTCACAATTTCAAGTCACTACACTTAACCATTTCAAGAAACAAGTTCATAATTTCAAGTCACTACATTTTACAATTTTCAAGTCACTAATTCACATATCAAGTCACTACACTTAACAATTTTCAAGAAACAAGTACACAATTTCAAGTCACTACACTTAACCATTTTCAACTCACTAATTCACATTTCAAGTCACTACACTTAACCATTTTCAAGAAACAAGTTCACAATTTCAAGTCACTACATTTAACCATTTTCAAGTCACTACACTTAACCATTTTCAAGAAACAAGTTCACAATTTCAAGTCACTACACTTAACCATTTCAAGAAACAAGTTCACAATTTCAAGTCACTACACTTAACCGTTTTCAAGTCACTAATTCACATTTCAAGTCACTACATTTAACCATTTCAAGAAACAAGTTCACAATTTTAAGTCACTACACTTAACCATTTTCAAGTCACTAATTCACATTTCAAGTCACTGCATTTAACCATTTTCCAGAAACAAGTTCACAATTTCAAGTCACTACACTTAACCAGTTTCAACTCACTAATTAACATTTCAAGTCACTACACTTAACCATTTTCAAGTCACTACACTTAACCAGTTTCAACTCACTAATTAACATTTCAAGTCACTACACTTAACCATTTTCAAGAAACAAGTTCACAATTTCAAGTCACTACACTTAACCATTTCAAGAAACAAGTTCACAATTTCAAGTCACTACACTTAACCGTTTTCAAGTCACTAATTCACATTTCAAGTCACTACACTTAACCATTTTCAAGAAATAAGTTCACAGTTTCAAGTCACTACTTTTAACTATTTTACCATTTTCAAGTTACTAATTCGCATTTCAAGTCACTACACTTAACCATTTTCAAGTCACTAATTCACATTTCAAGTCACTACACTTAACCATATTCAAGAAACAAGTTCACAATTTCAAGTCACTACATGTAACCATTTCAAGAAACAAGTTCACAATTTTAAGTCACTACACTTAACCATTTTCAAGTCACTAATTCACATTTCAAGTCACTACATTTAACCATTTTCCAGAAACAAGTTCACAATTTCAAGTCACTACACTTAACCAGTTTCAACTCACTTATTAACATTTCAAGTCACTACACTTAACCATTTTCAAGTCACTACACTTAACCAGTTTCAACTCACTAATTAACATTTCAAGTCACTACACTTAACCATTTACAAGAAACAAGTTCACAATTTCAAGTGACTACACTTAACCATTTCAAGAAACAAGTTCACCATTTCAAGTCACTACACTTAACCATTTTCAAGTCACTAATTCACATTTCAAGTCACTACATTTAACCATTTTCCAGAAACAAGTTCACAATTTCAAGTCACTACACTTAACCAGTTTCAACTCACTAATTAACATTTCAAGTCACTACACTTAACCATTTTCAAGTCACTACACTTAACCAGTTTCAACTCACTAATTAACATTTCAAGTCACTACACTTAACCATTTTCAAGTCACTAATTCACATTTCAAGTCACTACATTTAACCATTTTTCAGAAACAAGTTCACAATTTCAAGTCACTACACTTAACCAGTTTCAACTCACTAATTAACATTTCAAGTCACTACACTTAACCATTTTCAAGTCACAACACTTAACCAGTTTCAACTCACTAATTAACATTTCAAGTCACTACACTTAACCATTTTCAAGAAACAAGTTCACAATTTCAAGTCACTACACTTAACCATTTCAAGAAACAAGTTCACAATTTCAAGTCACTACACTTAACCGTTTTCAAGTCACTAATTCACATTTCAAGTCACTACACTTAACCATTTTCAAGAAACAAGTTCACAATTTTAAGTCACTACATTTAACCATTTTCAAGTCACTACACTTAACCATTTTCAAGAAACAAGTTCACAATTTCAAGTCACTACACGTAACCATTTCAAGAAACAAGTTCACAATTTTAAATCACTACATTTAACCATTTTAAGAAACAAGTTCACAATTTTAAGTCACTACACTTAACAATTTTCAAGTCACTAATTCACATTTCAAGTCACTACATTTAACCATTTTCAACTCACTAATTAACATTTCAAGTCACTACACTTAACCATTTTCAAGAAATAAGTTCACAGTTTCAAGTCACTACATTTAACTATTTTACCATTTTCAAGTTACTAATTCGCATTTCAAGTCACTACACTTAACCATTTTCAAGTCACTAATTCACATTTCAAGTCACTACACTTAACCATATTCAAGAAACAAGTTCACAATTTCAAGTCACTACATGTAACCATTTCAAGAAACAAGTTCACAATTTTAAGTTACTACACTTAACCATTTTCAAGTCACTAATTCACATTTCAAGTCACTACATTTAACCATTTTCCAGAAACAAGTTCACAATTTCAAGTCACTACACTTAACCAGTTTCAACTCACTAATTAACATTTCAAGTCACTACACTTAACCATTTTCAAGTCACTACACTTAACCAGTTTCAACTCACTAATTAACATTTCAAGTAACTACACTTAACCATTTTCAAGAAACAAGTTCACAATTTCAAGTCACTACACTTAACCATTTCAAGAAACAAGTTCACCATTTCAAGTCACTACACTTAACCATTTTCAAGTCACTAATTCACATTTCAAGTCACTACATTTAACCATTTTCCATAAATAAGTTCACAATTTCAAGTCACTACACTTAACCATTTTTAAGTCACTAATTCACATTTCAAGTCACTACACTTAACCATATTCAAGAAACAAGTTCACAATTTCAAGTCACTACATGTAACCATTTCAAGAAACAAGTTCACAATTTTAAGTCACTACACTTAACCATTTTCAAGTCACTAATTCACATTTCAAGTCACTACATTTAACCATTTTCCAGAAACAAGTTCACAATTTCAAGTCACTACACTTAACCATTTCCAAGTCACTAATTCACATTTCAAGTCACTACACTTAACCATTTTCAAGAAACAAGTTCACAATTTCAAGTCACTACATTTAACCATTTTCAAGTCACTACACTTAACCAATTTCAAGAAACAAGTTCACAATTTCAAGTCACTACACGTAACCATTTCAAGAAACAAGTTCACAATTTCAAGTCACTACATTTAACCATTTTCAAGTCACTAATTCACATTTCAAGTCACGACACCTAACCATTTTCAAGAAACAAGCTCACAATTTGAAGTCACTACACTTAACCATTTCAAGAAACAAGTTCATAATTTCAAGTCACTACACTTTACAATTTTCAAGTCACTAATTCACATATCAAGTTACTACACTTAACCATTTTCAAGAAACAAGTTCACAATTTCAAGTCACTACATTTAAACATTTTCAAGTCACTACACTTAACCATTTTCAAGAAATAAGTTCACAGTTTCAAGTCACTACACTTAACCATTTCAAGAAACAAGTTCACAAATTCAAGTCACTACATGTAACCATTTCAAGAAACAAGTTCACAATTTTAAGTCACTACACTTAACCGTTTTCAAGTCACTAATTCACATTTCAAGTCACTACACTTAACCATTTTCAAGAAACAAGTTCACAATTTCAAGTCACTACACTTAACCATTTTCAAGTCACTACACTTAACCAGTTTCAACTCACTAATTAACATTTCAAGTCACTACACTTAACCATTTTCAAGAAACAAGTTCACAATTTCAAGTCACTACACTTAACCATTTCAAGAAACAAGTTCATAATTTCAAGTCACTACACTTTACAATTTTCAAGTCACTAATTCACATATCAAGTCACTACACTTAACAATTTTCAAGAAACAAGTACACAATTTCAAGTCACTACACTTAACCATTTTCAACTCACTAATTCACATTTCAAGTCACTACACTTAACCATTTTCAAGAAACAAGTTCACAATTTCAAGTCACTACATTTAACCATTTTCAAGTCACTACACTTAACCATTTTCAAGAAACAAGTTCACAATTTCAAGTCACTACACTTAACCATTTCAAGAAACAAGTTCACAATTTCAAGTCACTACACTTAACCGTTTTCAAGTCACTAATTCACATTTCAAGTCACTACATTTAACCATTTCAAGAAACAAGTTCACAATTTTAAGTAACTACACTTAACCATTTTCAAGTCACTAATTCACATTTCAAGTCACTGCATTTAACCATTTTCCAGAAACAAGTTCACAATTTCAAGTCACTACACTTAACCAGTTTCAACTCACTAATTAACATTTCAAGTCACTACACTTAACCATTTTCAAGTCACTACACTTAACCAGTTTCAACTCACTAATTAACATTTCAAGTCACTACACTTAACCATTTTCAAGAAACAAGTTCACAATTTCAAGTCACTACACTTAACCATTTCAAGAAACAAGTTCACAATTTCAAGTCACTACACTTAACCGTTTTCAAGTCACTAATTCACATATCAAGTCACTACACTTAACAATTTTCAAGAAACAAGTACACAATTTCAAGTCACTACACTTAACCATTTTCAACTCACTAATTCACATTTCAAGTCACTACACTTAACCATTTTCAAGAAACAAGTTCACAATTTCAAGTCACTACATTTAACCATTTTCAAGTCACTACACTTAACCATTTTCAAGAAACAAGTTCACAATTTCAAGTCACTACACTTAACCATTTCAAGAAACAAGTTCACAATTTCAAGTCACTACACTTAACCGTTTTCAAGTCACTAATTCACATTTCAAGTCACTACATTTAACCATTTCAAGAAACAAGTTCACAATTTTAAGTCACTACACTTAACCATTTTCAAGTCACTAATTCACATTTCAAGTCACTGCATTTAACCATTTTCCAGAAACAAGTTCACAATTTCAAGTCACTACACTTAACCAGTTTCAACTCACTAATTAACATTTCAAGTCACTACACTTAACCATTTTCAAGTCACTACACTTAACCAGTTTCAACTCACTAATTAACATTTCAAGTCACTACACTTAACCATTTTCAAGAAACAAGTTCACAATTTCAAGTCACTACACTTAACCATTTCAAGAAACAAGTTCACAATTTCAAGTCACTACACTTAACCGTTTTCAAGTCACTAATTCACATTTCAAGTCACTACACTTAACCATTTTCAAAAAATAAGTTCACAGTTTCAAGTCACTACTTTTAACTATTTTACCATTTTCAAGTTACTAATTCGCATTTCAAGTCACTACACTTAACCATTTTCAAGTCACTAATTCACATTTCAAGTCACTACACTTAACCATATTCAAGAAACAAGTTCACAATTTCAAGTCACTACATGTAACCATTTCAAGAAACAAGTTCACAATTTTAAGTCACTACACTTAACCATTTTCAAGTCACTAATTCACATTTCAAGTCACTACATTTAACCATTTTCCAGAAACAAGTTCACAATTTCAAGTCACTACACTTAACCAGTTTCAACTCACTTATTAACATTTCAAGTCACTACACTTAACCATTTTCAAGTCACTATACTTAACCAGTTTCAACTCACTAATTAACATTTCAAGTCACTACACTTAACCATTTACAAGAAACAAGTTCACAATTTCAAGTCACTACACTTAACCATTTCAAGAAACAAGTTCACCATTTCAAGTCACTACACTTAACCATTTTCAAGTCACTAATTCACATTTCAAGTCACTACATTTAACCATTTTCCAGAAACAAGTTCACAATTTCAAGTCACTACACTTAACCAGTTTCAACTCACTAATTAACATTTCAAGTCACTACACTTAACCATTTTCAAGTCACTACACTTAACCAGTTTCAACTCACTAATTAACATTTCAAGTCACTACACTTAACCATTTTCAAGTCACTAATTCACATTTCAAGTCACTATATTTAACCATTTTTCAGAAACAAGTTCACAATTTCAAGTCACTACACTTAACCAGTTTCAACTCACTAATTAACATTTCAAGTCACTACACTTAACCATTTTCAAGTCACAACACTTAACCAGTTTCAACTCACTAATTAACATTTCAAGTCACTACACTTAACCATTTTCAAGAAACAAGTTCACAATTTCAAGTCACTACACTTAACCATTTCAAGAAACAAGTTCACAATTTCAAGTCACTACACTTAACCGTTTTCAAGTCACTAATTCACATTTCAAGTCACTACACTTAACCATTTTCAAGAAACAAGTTCACAATTTTAAGTCACTACATTTAACCATTTTCAAGTCACTACACTTAACCATTTTCAAGAAACAAGTTCACAATTTCAAGTCACTACACGTAACCATTTCAAGAAACAAGTTCACAATTTTAAATCACTACATTTAACCATTTTAAGAAACAAGTTCACAATTTTAAGTCACTACACTTAACAATTTTCAAGTCACTAATTCACATTTCAAGTCACTACATTTAACCATTTTCAACTCACTAATTAACATTTCAAGTCACTACACTTAACCATTTTCAAGAAATAAGTTCACAGTTTCAAGTCACTACATTTAACTATTTTACCATTTTCAAGTTACTAATTCGCATTTCAAGTCACTACACTTAACCATTTTCAAGTCACTAATTCACATTTCAAGTCACTACACTTAACCATATTCAAGAAACAAGTTCACAATTTCAAGTCACTACATGTAACCATTTCAAGAAACAAGTTCACAATTTTAAGTTACTACACTTAACCATTTTCAAGTCACTAATTCACATTTCAAGTCACTACACTTAACCATTTTCAAGAAACAAGTTCACAATTTCAAGTCACTACACTTAACCATTTCAAGAAACAAGTTCATAATTTCAAGTCACTACATTTTACAATTTTCAAGTCACTAATTCACATATCAAGTCACTACACTTAACAATTTTCAAGAAACAAGTACACAATTTCAAGTCACTACACTTAACCATTTTCAACTCACTAATTCACATTTCAAGTCACTACACTTAACCATTTTCAAGAAACAAGTTCACAATTTCAAGTCACTACATTTAACCATTTTCAAGTCACTACACTTAACCATTTTCAAGAAACAAGTTCACAATTTCAAGTCACTACACTTAACCATTTCAAGAAACAAGTTCACAATTTCAAGTCACTACACTTAACCGTTTTCAAGTCACTAATTCACATTTCAAGTCACTACATTTAACCATTTCAAGAAACAAGTTCACAATTTTAAGTCACTACACTTAACCATTTTCAAGTCACTAATTCACATTTCAAGTCACTACACTTAACCATTTTCAAGAAACAAGTTCACAATTTCAAGTCACTACATTTAACCATTTTCAAGTCACTACACTTAACCAATTTCAAGAAACAAGTTCACAATTTCAAGTCACTACACGTAACCATTTCAAGAAACAAGTTCACAATTTCAAGTCACTACATTTAACCATTTTCAAGTCACTAATTCACATTTCAAGTCACGACACCTAACCATTTTCAAGAAACAAGCTCACAATTTGAAGTCACTACACTTAACCATTTCAAGAAACAAGTTCATAATTTCAAGTCACTACACTTTACAATTTTCAAGTCACTAATTCACATATCAAGTTACTACACTTAACCATTTTCAAGAAACAAGTTCACAATTTCAAGTCACTACATTTAAACATTTTCAAGTCACTACACTTAACCATTTTCAAGAAATAAGTTCACAGTTTCAAGTCACTACACTTAACCATTTCAAGAAACAAGTTCACAAATTCAAGTCACTACATGTAACCATTTCAAGAAACAAGTTCACAATTTTAAGTCACTACACTTAACCGTTTTCAAGTCACTAATTCACATTTCAAGTCACTACACTTAACCATTTTCAAGAAACAAGTTCACAATTTCAAGTCACTACACTTAACCATTTTCAAGTCACTACACTTAACCAGTTTCAACTCACTAATTAACATTTCAAGTCACTACACTTAACCATTTTCAAGAAACAAGTTCACAATTTCAAGTCACTACACTTAACCATTTCAAGAAACAAGTTCATAATTTCAAGTCACTACACTTTACAATTTTCAAGTCACTAATTCACATATCAAGTCACTACACTTAACAATTTTCAAGAAACAAGTACACAATTTCAAGTCACTACACTTAACCATTTTCAACTCACTAATTCACATTTCAAGTCACTACACTTAACCATTTTCAAGAAACAAGTTCACAATTTCAAGTCACTACATTTAACCATTTTCAAGTCACTACACTTAACCATTTTCAAGAAACAAGTTCACAATTTCAAGTCACTACACTTAACCATTTCAAGAAACAAGTTCACAATTTCAAGTCACTACACTTAACCGTTTTCAAGTCACTAATTCACATTTCAAGTCACTACATTTAACCATTTCAAGAAACAAGTTCACAATTTTAAGTAACTACACTTAACCATTTTCAAGTCACTAATTCACATTTCAAGTCACTGCATTTAACCATTTTCCAGAAACAAGTTCACAATTTCAAGTCACTACACTTAACCAGTTTCAACTCACTAATTAACATTTCAAGTCACTACACTTAACCATTTTCAAGTCACTACACTTAACCAGTTTCAACTCACTAATTAACATTTCAAGTCACTACACTTAACCATTTTCAAGAAACAAGTTCACAATTTCAAGTCACTACACTTAACCATTTCAAGAAACAAGTTCACAATTTCAAGTCACTACACTTAACCGTTTTCAAGTCACTAATTCACATATCAAGTCACTACACTTAACAATTTTCAAGAAACAAGTACACAATTTCAAGTCACTACACTTAACCATTTTCAACTCACTAATTCACATTTCAAGTCACTACACTTAACCATTTTCAAGAAACAAGTTCACAATTTCAAGTCACTACATTTAACCATTTTCAAGTCACTACACTTAACCATTTTCAAGAAACAAGTTCACAATTTCAAGTCACTACACTTAACCATTTCAAGAAACAAGTTCACAATTTCAAGTCACTACACTTAACCGTTTTCAAGTCACTAATTCACATTTCAAGTCACTACATTTAACCATTTCAAGAAACAAGTTCACAATTTTAAGTCACTACACTTAACCATTTTCAAGTCACTAATTCACATTTCAAGTCACTGCATTTAACCATTTTCCAGAAACAAGTTCACAATTTCAAGTCACTACACTTAACCAGTTTCAACTCACTAATTAACATTTCAAGTCACTACACTTAACCATTTTCAAGTCACTACACTTAACCAGTTTCAACTCACTAATTAACATTTCAAGTCACTACACTTAACCATTTTCAAGAAACAAGTTCACAATTTCAAGTCACTACACTTAACCATTTCAAGAAACAAGTTCACAATTTCAAGTCACTACACTTAACCGTTTTCAAGTCACTAATTCACATTTCAAGTCACTACACTTAACCATTTTCAAAAAATAAGTTCACAGTTTCAAGTCACTACTTTTAACTATTTTACCATTTTCAAGTTACTAATTCGCATTTCAAGTCACTACACTTAACCATTTTCAAGTCACTAATTCACATTTCAAGTCACTACACTTAACCATATTCAAGAAACAAGTTCACAATTTCAAGTCACTACATGTAACCATTTCAAGAAACAAGTTCACAATTTTAAGTCACTACACTTAACCATTTTCAAGTCACTAATTCACATTTCAAGTCACTACATTTAACCATTTTCCAGAAACAAGTTCACAATTTCAAGTCACTACACTTAACCAGTTTCAACTCACTTATTAACATTTCAAGTCACTACACTTAACCATTTTCAAGTCACTATACTTAACCAGTTTCAACTCACTAATTAACATTTCAAGTCACTACACTTAACCATTTACAAGAAACAAGTTCACAATTTCAAGTCACTACACTTAACCATTTCAAGAAACAAGTTCACCATTTCAAGTCACTACACTTAACCATTTTCAAGTCACTAATTCACATTTCAAGTCACTACATTTAACCATTTTCCAGAAACAAGTTCACAATTTCAAGTCACTACACTTAACCAGTTTCAACTCACTAATTAACATTTCAAGTCACTACACTTAACCATTTTCAAGTCACTACACTTAACCAGTTTCAACTCACTAATTAACATTTCAAGTCACTACACTTAACCATTTTCAAGTCACTAATTCACATTTCAAGTCACTACATTTAACCATTTTTCAGAAACAAGTTCACAATTTCAAGTCACTACACTTAACCAGTTTCAACTCACTAATTAACATTTCAAGTCACTACACTTAACCATTTTCAAGTCACAACACTTAACCAGTTTCAACTCACTAATTAACATTTCAAGTCACTACACTTAACCATTTTCAAGAAACAAGTTCACAATTTCAAGTCACTACACTTAACCATTTCAAGAAACAAGTTCACAATTTCAAGTCACTACACTTAACCGTTTTCAAGTCACTAATTCACATTTCAAGTCACTACACTTAACCATTTTCAAGAAACAAGTTCACAATTTTAAGTCACTACATTTAACCATTTTCAAGTCACTACACTTAACCATTTTCAAGAAACAAGTTCACAATTTCAAGTCACTACACGTAACCATTTCAAGAAACAAGTTCACAATTTTAAATCACTACATTTAACCATTTTAAGAAACAAGTTCACAATTTTAAGTCACTACACTTAACAATTTTCAAGTCACTAATTCACATTTCAAGTCACTACATTTAACCATTTTCAACTCACTAATTAACATTTCAAGTCACTACACTTAACCATTTTCAAGAAATAAGTTCACAGTTTCAAGTCACTACATTTAACTATTTTACCATTTTCAAGTTACTAATTCGCATTTCAAGTCACTACACTTAACCATTTTCAAGTCACTAATTCACATTTCAAGTCACTACACTTAACCATATTCAAGAAACAAGTTCACAATTTCAAGTCACTACATGTAACCATTTCAAGAAACAAGTTCACAATTTTAAGTTACTACACTTAACCATTTTCAAGTCACTAATTCACATTTCAAGTCACTACACTTAACCATTTTCAAGAAACAAGTTCACAATTTCAAGTCACTACACTTAACCATTTCAAGAAACAAGTTCATAATTTCAAGTCACTACATTTTACAATTTTCAAGTCACTAATTCACATATCAAGTCACTACACTTAACAATTTTCAAGAAACAAGTACACAATTTCAAGTCACTACACTTAACCATTTTCAACTCACTAATTCACATTTCAAGTCACTACACTTAACCATTTTCAAGAAACAAGTTCACAATTTCAAGTCACTACATTTAACCATTTTCAAGTCACTACACTTAACCATTTTCAAGAAACAAGTTCACAATTTCAAGTCACTACACTTAACCATTTCAAGAAACAAGTTCACAATTTCAAGTCACTACACTTAACCGTTTTCAAGTCACTAATTCACATTTCAAGTCACTACATTTAACCATTTCAAGAAACAAGTTCACAATTTTAAGTCACTACACTTAACCATTTTCAAGTCACTAATTCACATTTCAAGTCACTGCATTTAACCATTTTCCAGAAACAAGTTCACAATTTCAAGTCACTACACTTAACCAGTTTCAACTCACTAATTAACATTTCAAGTCACTACACTTAACCATTTTCAAGTCACTACACTTAACCAGTTTCAACTCACTAATTAACATTTCAAGTCACTACACTTAACCATTTTCAAGAAACAAGTTCACAATTTCAAGTCACTACACTTAACCATTTCAAGAAACAAGTTCACAATTTCAAGTCACTACACTTAACCGTTTTCAAGTCACTAATTCACATTTCAAGTCACTACACTTAACCATTTTCAAGAAATAAGTTCACAGTTTCAAGTCACTACTTTTAACTATTTTACCATTTTCAAGTTACTAATTCGCATTTCAAGTCACTACACTTAACCATTTTCAAGTCACTAATTCACATTTCAAGTCACTACACTTAACCATATTCAAGAAACAAGTTCACAATTTCAAGTCACTACATGTAACCATTTCAAGAAACAAGTTCACAATTTTAAGTCACTACACTTAACCATTTTCAAGTCACTAATTCACATTTCAAGTCACTACATTTAACCATTTTCCAGAAACAAGTTCACAATTTCAAGTCACTACACTTAACCAGTTTCAACTCACTTATTAACATTTCAAGTCACTACACTTAACCATTTTCAAGTCACTACACTTAACCAGTTTCAACTCACTAATTAACATTTCAAGTCACTACACTTAACCATTTACAAGAAACAAGTTCACAATTTCAAGTGACTACACTTAACCATTTCAAGAAACAAGTTCACCATTTCAAGTCACTACACTTAACCATTTTCAAGTCACTAATTCACATTTCAAGTCACTACATTTAACCATTTTCCAGAAACAAGTTCACAATTTCAAGTCACTACACTTAACCAGTTTCAACTCACTAATTAACATTTCAAGTCACTACACTTAACCATTTTCAAGTCACTACACTTAACCAGTTTCAACTCACTAATTAACATTTCAAGTCACTACACTTAACCATTTTCAAGTCACTAATTCACATTTCAAGTCACTACATTTAACCATTTTTCAGAAACAAGTTCACAATTTCAAGTCACTACACTTAACCAGTTTCAACTCACTAATTAACATTTCAAGTCACTACACTTAACCATTTTCAAGTCACAACACTTAACCAGTTTCAACTCACTAATTAACATTTCAAGTCACTACACTTAACCATTTTCAAGAAACAAGTTCACAATTTCAAGTCACTACACTTAACCATTTCAAGAAACAAGTTCACAATTTCAAGTCACTACACTTAACCGTTTTCAAGTCACTAATTCACATTTCAAGTCACTACACTTAACCATTTTCAAGAAACAAGTTCACAATTTTAAGTCACTACATTTAACCATTTTCAAGTCACTACACTTAACCATTTTCAAGAAACAAGTTCACAATTTCAAGTCACTACACGTAACCATTTCAAGAAACAAGTTCACAATTTTAAATCACTACATTTAACCATTTTAAGAAACAAGTTCACAATTTTAAGTCACTACACTTAACAATTTTCAAGTCACTAATTCACATTTCAAGTCACTACATTTAACCATTTTCAACTCACTAATTAACATTTCAAGTCACTACACTTAACCATTTTCAAGAAATAAGTTCACAGTTTCAAGTCACTACATTTAACTATTTTACCATTTTCAAGTTACTAATTCGCATTTCAAGTCACTACACTTAACCATTTTCAAGTCACTAATTCACATTTCAAGTCACTACACTTAACCATATTCAAGAAACAAGTTCACAATTTCAAGTCACTACATGTAACCATTTCAAGAAACAAGTTCACAATTTTAAGTTACTACACTTAACCATTTTCAAGTCACTAATTCACATTTCAAGTCACTACATTTAACCATTTTCCAGAAACAAGTTCACAATTTCAAGTCACTACACTTAACCAGTTTCAACTCACTAATTAACATTTCAAGTCACTACACTTAACCATTTTCAAGTCACTACACTTAACCAGTTTCAACTCACTAATTAACATTTCAAGTAACTACACTTAACCATTTTCAAGAAACAAGTTCACAATTTCAAGTCACTACACTTAACCATTTCAAGAAACAAGTTCACCATTTCAAGTCACTACACTTAACCATTTTCAAGTCACTAATTCACATTTCAAGTCACTACATTTAACCATTTTCCATAAATAAGTTCACAATTTCAAGTCACTACACTTAACCATTTTTAAGTCACTAATTCACATTTCAAGTCACTACACTTAACCATATTCAAGAAACAAGTTCACAATTTCAAGTCACTACATGTAACCATTTCAAGAAACAAGTTCACAATTTTAAGTCACTACACTTAACCATTTTCAAGTCACTAATTCACATTTCAAGTCACTACATTTAACCATTTTCCAGAAACAAGTTCACAATTTCAAGTCACTACACTTAACCAGTTTCAACTCACTAATTAACATTTCAAGTCACTACACTTAACCATTTTCAAGTCACTACACTTAACCAGTTTCAACTCACTAATTAACATTTCAAGTCACTACACTTAACCATTTTCAAGAAAGAAGTTCACAATTTCAAGTCACTACCCTTAACCATTTCAAGAAACAAGTTCACCATTTCAAGTCACTACACTTAACCATTTTCAAATCACTAATTCACATTTCAAGTCACTACATTTAACCATTTTCCAGAAATAAGTTCACAATTTCAAGTCACTACACTTAACCAGTTTCAGCTCACTAATTAACATTTCAAGTCACTACACTTAACCATTTTCAAGTCACTACACTTAACCAGTTTCAACTCACTAATTAACATTTCAGGTCACTACACTTAACCATTTTCAAGAAACGAGTTCACAATTTCAAGTCACTACACTTAACCATTTCAAGAAACAAGTTCACAATTTCAAGTCACTACACTTAACCATTTCCAAGTCACTAATTCACATTTCAAGTCACTACACTTAACCATTTTCAAGAAACAAGTTCACAATTTCAAGTCACTACACTTAACCATTTCAAGAAACAAGTTCATAATTTCAAGTCACTACATTTTACAATTTTCAAGTCACTAATTCACATATCAAGTCACTACACTTAACAATTTTCAAGAAACAAGTACACAATTTCAAGTCACTACACTTAACCATTTTCAACTCACTAATTCACATTTCAAGTCACTACACTTAACCATTTTCAAGAAACAAGTTCACAATTTCAAGTCACTACATTTAACCATTTTCAAGTCACTACACTTAACCATTTTCAAGAAACAAGTTCACAATTTCAAGTCACTACACTTAACCATTTCAAGAAACAAGTTCACAATTTCAAGTCACTACACTTAACCGTTTTCAAGTCACTAATTCACATTTCAAGTCACTACATTTAACCATTTCAAGAAACAAGTTCACAATTTTAAGTCACTACACTTAACCATTTTCAAGTCACTAATTCACATTTCAAGTCACTGCATTTAACCATTTTCCAGAAACAAGTTCACAATTTCAAGTCACTACACTTAACCAGTTTCAACTCACTAATTAACATTTCAAGTCACTACACTTAACCATTTTCAAGTCACTACACTTAACCAGTTTCAACTCACTAATTAACATTTCAAGTCACTACACTTAACCATTTTCAAGAAACAAGTTCACAATTTCAAGTCACTACACTTAACCATTTCAAGAAACAAGTTCACAATTTCAAGTCACTACACTTAACCGTTTTCAAGTCACTAATTCACATTTCAAGTCACTACACTTAACCATTTTCAAGAAATAAGTTCACAGTTTCAAGTCACTACTTTTAACTATTTTACCATTTTCAAGTTACTAATTCGCATTTCAAGTCACTACACTTAACCATTTTCAAGTCACTAATTCACATTTCAAGTCACTACACTTAACCATATTCAAGAAACAAGTTCACAATTTCAAGTCACTACATGTAACCATTTCAAGAAACAAGTTCACAATTTTAAGTCACTACACTTAACCATTTTCAAGTCACTAATTCACATTTCAAGTCACTACATTTAACCATTTTCCAGAAACAAGTTCACAATTTCAAGTCACTACACTTAACCAGTTTCAACTCACTTATTAACATTTCAAGTCACTACACTTAACCATTTTCAAGTCACTACACTTAACCAGTTTCAACTCACTAATTAACATTTCAAGTCACTACACTTAACCATTTACAAGAAACAAGTTCACAATTTCAAGTGACTACACTTAACCATTTCAAGAAACAAGTTCACCATTTCAAGTCACTACACTTAACCATTTTCAAGTCACTAATTCACATTTCAAGTCACTACATTTAACCATTTTCCAGAAACAAGTTCACAATTTCAAGTCACTACACTTAACCAGTTTCAACTCACTAATTAACATTTCAAGTCACTACACTTAACCATTTTCAAGTCACTACACTTAACCAGTTTCAACTCACTAATTAACATTTCAAGTCACTACACTTAACCATTTTCAAGTCACTAATTCACATTTCAAGTCACTACATTTAACCATTTTTCAGAAACAAGTTCACAATTTCAAGTCACTACACTTAACCAGTTTCAACTCACTAATTAACATTTCAAGTCACTACACTTAACCATTTTCAAGTCACAACACTTAACCAGTTTCAACTCACTAATTAACATTTCAAGTCACTACACTTAACCATTTTCAAGAAACAAGTTCACAATTTCAAGTCACTACACTTAACCATTTCAAGAAACAAGTTCACAATTTCAAGTCACTACACTTAACCGTTTTCAAGTCACTAATTCACATTTCAAGTCACTACACTTAACCATTTTCAAGAAACAAGTTCACAATTTTAAGTCACTACATTTAACCATTTTCAAGTCACTACACTTAACCATTTTCAAGAAACAAGTTCACAATTTCAAGTCACTACACGTAACCATTTCAAGAAACAAGTTCACAATTTTAAATCACTACATTTAACCATTTTAAGAAACAAGTTCACAATTTTAAGTCACTACACTTAACAATTTTCAAGTCACTAATTCACATTTCAAGTCACTACATTTAACCATTTTCAACTCACTAATTAACATTTCAAGTCACTACACTTAACCATTTTCAAGAAATAAGTTCACAGTTTCAAGTCACTACATTTAACTATTTTACCATTTTCAAGTTACTAATTCGCATTTCAAGTCACTACACTTAACCATTTTCAAGTCACTAATTCACATTTCAAGTCACTACACTTAACCATATTCAAGAAACAAGTTCACAATTTCAAGTCACTACATGTAACCATTTCAAGAAACAAGTTCACAATTTTAAGTTACTACACTTAACCATTTTCAAGTCACTAATTCACATTTCAAGTCACTACATTTAACCATTTTCCAGAAACAAGTTCACAATTTCAAGTCACTACACTTAACCAGTTTCAACTCACTAATTAACATTTCAAGTCACTACACTTAACCATTTTCAAGTCACTACACTTAACCAGTTTCAACTCACTAATTAACATTTCAAGTAACTACACTTAACCATTTTCAAGAAACAAGTTCACAATTTCAAGTCACTACACTTAACCATTTCAAGAAACAAGTTCACCATTTCAAGTCACTACACTTAACCATTTTCAAGTCACTAATTCACATTTCAAGTCACTACATTTAACCATTTTCCATAAATAAGTTCACAATTTCAAGTCACTACACTTAACCATTTTTAAGTCACTAATTCACATTTCAAGTCACTACACTTAACCATATTCAAGAAACAAGTTCACAATTTCAAGTCACTACATGTAACCATTTCAAGAAACAAGTTCACAATTTTAAGTCACTACACTTAACCATTTTCAAGTCACTAATTCACATTTCAAGTCACTACATTTAACCATTTTCCAGAAACAAGTTCACAATTTCAAGTCACTACACTTAACCAGTTTCAACTCACTAATTAACATTTCAAGTCACTACACTTAACCATTTTCAAGTCACTACACTTAACCAGTTTCAACTCACTAATTAACATTTCAAGTCACTACACTTAACCATTTTCAAGAAAGAAGTTCACAATTTCAAGTCACTACCCTTAACCATTTCAAGAAACAAGTTCACCATTTCAAGTCACTACACTTAACCATTTTCAAATCACTAATTCACATTTCAAGTCACTACATTTAACCATTTTCCAGAAATAAGTTCACAATTTCAAGTCACTACACTTAACCAGTTTCAGCTCACTAATTAACATTTCAAGTCACTACACTTAACCATTTTCAAGTCACTACACTTAACCAGTTTCAACTCACTAATTAACATTTCAGGTCACTACACTTAACCATTTTCAAGAAACGAGTTCACAATTTCAAGTCACTACACTTAACCATTTCAAGAAACAAGTTCACAATTTCAAGTCACTACACTTAACCATTTCCAAGTCACTAATTCACATTTCAAGTCACTACACTTAACCATTTTCAAGAAACAAGTTCACAATTTCAAGTCACTACATTTAACCATTTTCAAGTCACTACACTTAACCAATTTCAAGAAACAAGTTCACAATTTCAAGTCACTACACGTAACCATTTCAAGAAACAAGTTCACAATTTCAAGTCACTACATTTAACCATTTTCAAGTCACTAAATCACATTTCAAGTCACTACACTTAACCATTTTCAAGAAACAAGCTCACAATTTCAAGTCACTACACTTAACCATTTCAAGAAACAAGTTCATAATTTCAAGTCACTACACTTTACAATTTTCAAGTCACTAATTCACATATCAAGTTACTACACTTAACCATTTTCAAGAAACAAGTTCACAATTTCAAGTCACTACATTTAAACATTTTCAAGTCACTACACTTAACCATTTTCAAGAAATAAGTTCACAGTTTCAAGTCACTACATTTAACTATTTTACCATTTTCAAGTTACTAATTCGCATTTCAAGTCACTACACCTAACCATTTTCAAGTCACTAATTCACATTTCAAGTCACTACACTTAACCATATTCAAGAAACAAGTTCACAAATTCAAGTCACTACATGTAACCATTTCAAGAAACAAGTTCACAATTTTAAGTCACTACACTTAACCGTTTTCAAGTCACTAATTCACATTTCAAGTCACTAAACTTAACCATTTTCAAGAAACAAGTTCACAATTTTAAGTCACTACATTTAACCATTTTCAAGTCACTACACTTAACCATTTTCAAGAAACAAGTTCACAATTTCAAGTCACTACACGTAACCATTTCAAGAAACAAGTTCACAATTTTAAATCACTACATTTAACCATTTTAAGAAACAAGTTCACAATTTTAAGTCACTACACTTAACAATTTTCAAGTCACTAATTCACATTTCAAGTCACTACATTTAACCATTTTCAACTCACTAATTAACATTTCAAGTCACTACACTTAACCATTTTCAAGAAATAAGTTCACAGTTTCAAGTCACTACATTTAACTATTTTACCATTTTCAAGTTACTAATTCGCATTTCAAGTCACTACACTTAACCATTTTCAAGTCACTAATTCACATTTCAAGTCACTACACTTAACCATATTCAAGAAACAAGTTCACAATTTCAAGTCACTACATGTAACCATTTCAAGAAACAAGTTCACAATTTTAAGTCACTACACTTAACCATTTTCAAGTCACTAATTCACATTTCAAGTCACTACATTTAACCATTTTCCAGAAACAAGTTCACAATTTCAAGTCACTACACTTAACCAGTTTCAACTCACTAATTAACATTTCAAGTCACTACACTTAACCATTTTCAAGTCACTACACTTAACCAGTTTCAACTCACTAATTAACATTTCAAGTCACTACACTTAACCATTTTCAAGAAACAAGTTCACAATTTCAAGTCACTACACTTAACCATTTCAAGAAACAAGTTCACCATTTCAAGTCACTACACTTAACCATTTTCAAGTCACTAATTCACATTTCAAGTCACTACATTTAACCATTTTCCATAAATAAGTTCATAATTTCAAGTCACTACACTTAACCATTTTCAAGTCACTAATTCACATTTCAAGTCACTACACTTAACCATATTCAAGAAACAAGTTCACAATTTCAAGTCACTACATGTAACCATTTCAAGAAACAAGTTCACAATTTTAAGTCACTACACTTAACCATTTTCAAGTCACTAATTCACATTTCAAGTCACTACATTTAACCATTTTCCAGAAACAAGTTCACAATTTCAAGTCACTACACTTAACCAGTTTCAACTCACTAATTAACATTTCAAGTCACTACACTTAACCATTTTCAAGTCACTACACTTAACCAGTTTCAACTCACTAATTAACATTTCAAGTCACTACACTTAACCATTTTCAAGAAAGAAGTTCACAATTTCAAGTCACTACCCTTAACCATTTCAAGAAACAAGTTCACCATTTCAAGTCACTACACTTAACCATTTTCAAATCACTAATTCACATTTCAAGTCACTACATTTAACCATTTTCCAGAAATAAGTTCACAATTTCAAGTCACTACACTTAACCAGTTTCAGCTCACTAATTAACATTTCAAGTCACTACACTTAACCATTTTCAAGTCACTACACTTAACCAGTTTCAACTCACTAATTAACATTTCAGGTCACTACACTTAACCATTTTCAAGAAACGAGTTCACAATTTCAAGTCACTACACTTAACCATTTCAAGAAACAAGTTCACAATTTCAAGTCACTACACTTAACCATTTCCAAGTCACTAATTCACATTTCAAGTCACTACACTTAACCATTTTCAAGAAACAAGTTCACAATTTCAAGTCACTACATTTAACCATTTTCAAGTCACTACACTTAACCAATTTCAAGAAACAAGTTCACAATTTCAAGTCACTACACGTAACCATTTCAAGAAACAAGTTCACAATTTCAAGTCACTACATTTAACCATTTTCAAGTCACTAATTCACATTTCAAGTCACTACACTTAACCATTTTCAAGAAACAAGCTCACAATTTCAAGTCACTACACTTAACCATTTCAAGAAACAAGTTCATAATTTCAAGTCACTACACTTTACAATTTTCAAGTCACTAATTCACATATCAAGTTACTACACTTAACCATTTTCAAGAAACAAGTTCACAATTTCAAGTCACTACATTTAAACATTTTCAAGTCACTACACTTAACCATTTTCAAGAAATAAGTTCACAGTTTCAAGTCACTACATTTAACTATTTTACCATTTTCAAGTTACTAATTCGCATTTCAAGTCACTACACCTAACCATTTTCAAGTCACTAATTCACATTTCAAGTCACTACACTTAACCATATTCAAGAAACAAGTTCACAAATTCAAGTCACTACATGTAACCATTTCAAGAAACAAGTTCACAATTTTAAGTCACTACACTTAACCATTTTCAAGTCACTAATTCACATTTCAAGTCACTACATTTAACCATTTTCCAGAAACAAGTTCACAATTTCAAGTCACTACACTTAACCAGTTTCAACTCACTAATTAACATTTCAAGTCACTACACTTAACCATTTTCAAGTCACTACACTTAACCATTTTCAAGTCACTAATTCACATTTCAAGTCACTACACTTAACCATATTCAAGAAACAAGTTCACAATTTCAAGTCACTACATGTAACCATTTCAAGAAACAAGTTCACAATTTTAAGTCACTACACTTTAAAATTTTCAAGTCACTAATTCACATATCAAGTCACTACACTTAACCATTTTCAAGAAACAAGTTCACAATTTCAAGTCACTACACGTAACCATTTCAAGAAACAAGTTCACAATTTCAAGTCACTACACTTAACCGTTTTCAAGTCACTAATTCACATTTCAAGTCACTACACTTAACCATTTTCAAGAAACAAGTTCACAATTTCAAGTCACTACATGTAACCATTTCAAGAAACAAGTTCACAATTTTAAGTCACTACACTTAACCATTTTCAAGTCACTAATTCACATTTCAAGTCACTACATTTAACCATTTTCCAGAAACAAGTTCACAATTTCAAGTCACTACACTTAACCAGTTTCAACTCACTAATTAACATTTCAAGTCACTACACTTAACCATTTTCAAGTCACTACACTTAACCAGTTTCAACTCACTAATTAACATTTCAAGTCACTACACTTAACCATTTTCAAGAAACGAGTTCACAATTTCAAGTCACTACCCTTACCCATTTCAAGAAACAAGTTCACAATTTTAAGTCACTACACTTAACCATTTTCAAGTCACTAATTCACATTTCAAGTCACTACACTTAACCATTTTCAAGAAACAAGTTCACAATTTCAAGTCACTACATTTAACCATTTTCAAGTCACTACACTTAACCATTTTCAAGAAACAAGTTCACAATTTCAAGTCACTACACGTAACCATTTCAAGAAACAAGTTCACAATTTCAAGTCACTACATTTAACCATTTTCAAGTCACTAATTCACATTTCAAGTCACTACACTTAACCATTTTCAAGAAACAAGCTCACAATTTCAAGTCACTACACTTAACCATTTCAAGAAACAAGTTCATAATTTCAAGTCACTACACTTTACAATTTTCAAGTCACTAATTCACATATCAAGTCACTACACTTAACCATTTTCAAGAAACAAGTTCACAATTTCAAGTCACTACACGTAACCATTTCAAGAAACAAGTTCACAATTTCAAGTCACTACACGTAACCATTTCAAGAAACAAGTTCACAATTTCAAGTCACTACACTTAACCGTTTTCAAGTCACTAATTCACATTTCAAGTCACTACACTTAACCATTTTCAAGAAACAAGTTCACAATTTCAAGTCACTACATTTAACCATTTTCAAGTCACTACACTTAACCATTTTCAAGAAACAAGTTCACAATTTCAAGTCACTACACGTAACCATTTCAAGAAACAAGTTCACAATTTCAAGTCACTACATTTAACCATTTTCAAGAAATAAGTTCACCATTTCAAGTCACTACACTTAACCATTTTCAAGTCACTAATTCACATTTCAAGTCACTACACTTAACCATTTTCAAGAAATAACTTCACAGTTTCAAGTCACTACATTTAACTATTTTACCATTTTCAAGTTACTAATTCGCATTTCAAGTCACTACACTTAACCATTTTCAAGTCACTAATTCACATTTCAAGTCACTACACTTAACCATTTTCAAGAAACTAGTTCACAATTTCAAGTCACTACATGTAACCATTTCAAGAAACAAGTTCACAATTTTAAGTCACTACACTTAACCATTTTCAAGTCACTAATTCACATTTAAAGTCACTACATTTAACCATTTTCCAGAAACAAGTTCACAATTTCAAGTCACTACACTTAACTAGTTTCAACTCACTAATTCACATTTCAAGCACTACACTTAACCATTTTCAAGAAACAAGTTCACAATTTCAAGACACTACACATAACAATTTCAAGAAACAAGTTCACCATTTCAAGTCACTACACTTAACCATTTTCAAGTCACTAATTCACATTTCAAGTCACTACACTTAACCATATTCAAGAAACAAGTTCACAATTTCAAGTCACTACATGTAACCATTTCAAGAAACAAGTTCACAATTTTAAGTCACTACACTTAACCATTTTCAAGTCACTAATTCACATTTCAAGTCACTACATTTAACCATTTTCCAGAAACAAGTTCACAATTTCAAGTCACTACACTTAACCAGTTTCAACTCACTAATTAACATTTCAAGTCACTACACTTAACCATTTTCAAGTCACTACACTTAACCAGTTTCAACTCACTAATTAACATTTCAAGTCACTACACTTAACCATTTTCAAGAAACAAGTTCACAATTTCAAGTCACTACACTTAACCATTTCAAGAAACAAGTTCACAATTTCAAGTCACTACACTTAACCGTTTTCAAGTCACTAATTCACATTTCAAGTCACTACACTTAACCATTTTCAAGAAACAAGTTCACAACTTCAAGTCACTACATTTAACCATTTTCAAGTCACTACACTTAACCATTTTCAAGAAACAAGTTCACAATTTCAAGTCACTACACGTAACCATTTCAAGAAACAAGTTCACAATTTCAAGTCACTACATTTAACCATTTTCAAGTCACTAATTCACATTTCAAGTCACTACACTTAACCATTTTCAATAAACAAGCTCACAATTTCAAGTCACTACACGTAACAATTTCTAGAAACAAGTTCACCATTTCAAGTCACTACACTTAACCATTTTCAAGTCACTAATTCACTTTTCAAGTCACTACACTTAACCATTTTCAAGAAATAAGTTCACAGTTTCAAGTCACTACATTTAACTATTTTACCATTTTCAAGTTACTAATTCGCATTTCAAGTCACTACACTTAACCATTTTCAAGTCACTAATTCACATTTCAAGTCACTACACTTAACCATATTCAAGAAACAAGTTCATAATTTCAAGTCACTACACTTTACAATTTTTAAGTCACTAATTCACATATCAAGTCACTACACTTAAAAATTTTCAAGAAACAAGTACACAATTTCAAGTCACTACACTTAACCATTTTCAACTCACTAATTCACATTTCAAGCACTACACTTAACCATTTTCAAGAAACAAGTTCACAATTTCAAGTCACTACACATAACAATTTCAAGAAAGAAGTTCACCATTTCAAGTCACTACACTTAACCATTTTCAAGTCACTAATTCACATTTCAAGTCACTACACTTAACCATTTTCAAGAAATAAGTTCACAGTTTCAAGTCACTACTTTTAACTATTTTACCATTTTCAAGTTACTAATTCGCATTTCAAGTCACTACACTTAACCATTTTCAAGTCACTAATTCACATTTCAAGTCACTACACTTAACCATATTCAAGAAACAAGTTCACAATTTCAAGTCACTACATGTAACCATTTCAAGAAACAAGTTCACAATTTTAAGTCACTACACTTAACCATTTTCAAGTCACTAATTCACATTTCAAGTCACTACATTTAACCATTTTCCAGAAACAAGTTCACAATTTCAAGTCACTACACTTAACCAGTTTCAACTCACTAATTAACATTTCATGTCACTACACTTAACCATTTTCAAGTCACTACACTTAACCAGTTTCAACTCTCTAATTCACATTTCAAGTCACTACACTTAACCATTTTCAAGAAACAAGTTCACAATTTCAAGTCACTACATTTAACCATTTTCAAGTCACTACACTTAACCATTTTCAAGAAACAAGTTCACAATTTCAAGTCACTACACGTAACCATTTCAAGAAACAAGTTCACAATTTCAAGTCACTACATTTAACCATTTTCAAGTCACTAATTCACATTTCAAGTCACTACACTTAACCATTTTCAAGAAACAAGCTCACAATTTCAAGTCACTACACTTAACCATTTCAAGAAACAAGTTCATAATTTCAAGTCACTACACTTTACAATTTTCAAGTCACTAATTCACATATCAAGTCACTACACTTAACAATTTTCAAGAAACAAGTACACAATTTCAAGTCACTACACTTAACCATTTTCAACTCACTAATTCACATTTCAAGCATTACACTTAACCATTTTCAAGAAACAAGTTAACAATTTCAAGTCACTACACATAACAATTTCAAGAAACAAGTTCACCATTTCAAGTCACTACACTTAACAATTTTCATGTCACTAATTCACATTTCAAGTCACTACACTTAACCATTTTCAAGAAACAAGTTCACAATTTCAAGTCACTACATTTAACCATTTTCAAGTCACTACACTTAACCATTTCCAAGAAACAAGTTCACAATTTCAAGTCACTACACGTAACCATTTCAAGAAACAAGTTCATAATTTCAAGTCACTACACTTTACAATTTTCAAGTCACTAATTCACATATCAAGTCCCTACACTTAACAATTTTCAAGAAACAAGTACACAATTTCAAGTCACTACACTTAACCATTTTCAACTCACTAATTCACATTTCAAGCACTACACTTAACCGTTTTCAAGAAACAAGTTCACAATTTCAAGTCACTACACATAACAATTTCAAGAAACAAGTTCACCATTTCTAGTCACTACACTTAACCATTTTAAAGTCACTAATTCACATTTCAAGTCACTACACTTAACCATTTTCAAGAAATAAGTTCACAGTTTCAAGTCACTACATTTAACTATTTTACCATTTTCAAGTTACTAATTCGCATTTCAAGTCACTACACTTAACCATTTTCAAGTCACTAATTCACATTTCAAGTCACTACACTTAACCATATTCAAGAAACAAGTTCACAATTTCAAGTCACTACATTTAACCATTTTCAAGAAACAAGTTCACAATTTCAAGTCACTACATTTAAACATTTTCAAGTCACTACACTTAACCATTTTCAAGAAATAAGTTCACAGTTTCAAGTCACTACATTTAACTATTTTACCATTTTCAAGTTACTAATTCGCATTTCAAGTCACTACACCTAACCATTTTCAAGTCACTAATTCACATTTCAAGTCACTACACTTAACCATATTCAAGAAACAAGTTCACAAATTCAAGTCACTACATGTAACCATTTCAAGAAACAAGTTCACAATTTTAAGTCACTACACTTAACCATTTTCAAGTCACTAATTCACATTTCAAGTCACTACATTTAACCATTTTCCAGAAACAAGTTCACAATTTCAAGTCACTACACTTAACCAGTTTCAACTCACTAATTAACATTTCAAGTCACTACACTTAACCATTTTCAAGTCACTACACTTAACCATTTTCAAGTCACTAATTCACATTTCAAGTCACTACACTTAACCATATTCAAGAAACAAGTTCACAATTTCAAGTCACTACATGTAACCATTTCAAGAAACAAGTTCACAATTTTAAGTCACTACACTTTAAAATTTTCAAGTCACTAATTCACATATCAAGTCACTACACTTAACCATTTTCAAGAAACAAGTTCACAATTTCAAGTCACTACACGTAACCATTTCAAGAAACAAGTTCACAATTTCAAGTCACTACACTTAACCGTTTTCAAGTCACTAATTCACATTTCAAGTCACTACACTTAACCATTTTCAAGAAACAAGTTCACAATTTCAAGTCACTACATGTAACCATTTCAAGAAACAAGTTCACAATTTTAAGTCACTACACTTAACCATTTTCAAGTCACTAATTCACATTTCAAGTCACTACATTTAACCATTTTCCAGAAACAAGTTCACAATTTCAAGTCACTACACTTAACCAGTTTCAACTCACTAATTAACATTTCAAGTCACTACACTTAACCATTTTCAAGTCACTACACTTAACCAGTTTCAACTCACTAATTAACATTTCAAGTCACTACACTTAACCATTTTCAAGAAACGAGTTCACAATTTCAAGTCACTACCCTTACCCATTTCAAGAAACAAGTTCACAATTTTAAGTCACTACACTTAACCATTTTCAAGTCACTAATTCACATTTCAAGTCACTACACTTAACCATTTTCAAGAAACAAGTTCACAATTTCAAGTCACTACATTTAACCATTTTCAAGTCACTACACTTAACCATTTTCAAGAAACAAGTTCACAATTTCAAGTCACTACACGTAACCATTTCAAGAAACAAGTTCACAATTTCAAGTCACTACATTTAACCATTTTCAAGTCACTAATTCACATTTCAAGTCACTACACTTAACCATTTTCAAGAAACAAGCTCACAATTTCAAGTCACTACACTTAACCATTTCAAGAAACAAGTTCATAATTTCAAGTCACTACACTTTACAATTTTCAAGTCACTAATTCACATATCAAGTCACTACACTTAACCATTTTCAAGAAACAAGTTCACAATTTCAAGTCACTACACGTAACCATTTCAAGAAACAAGTTCACAATTTCAAGTCACTACACGTAACCATTTCAAGAAACAAGTTCACAATTTCAAGTCACTACACTTAACCGTTTTCAAGTCACTAATTCACATTTCAAGTCACTACACTTAACCATTTTCAAGAAACAAGTTCACAATTTCAAGTCACTACATTTAACCATTTTCAAGTCACTACACTTAACCATTTTCAAGAAACAAGTTCACAATTTCAAGTCACTACACGTAACCATTTCAAGAAACAAGTTCACAATTTCAAGTCACTACATTTAACCATTTTCAAGAAATAAGTTCACCATTTCAAGTCACTACACTTAACCATTTTCAAGTCACTAATTCACATTTCAAGTCACTACACTTAACCATTTTCAAGAAATAACTTCACAGTTTCAAGTCACTACATTTAACTATTTTACCATTTTCAAGTTACTAATTCGCATTTCAAGTCACTAATTCACATTTCAAGTCACTACACTTAACCATTTTCAAGAAACTAGTTCACAATTTCAAGTCACTACATGTAACCATTTCAAGAAACAAGTTCACAATTTTAAGTCACTACACTTAACCATTTTCAAGTCACTAATTCACATTTAAAGTCACTACATTTAACCATTTTCCAGAAACAAGTTCACAATTTCAAGTCACTACACTTAACTAGTTTCAACTCACTAATTCACATTTCAAGCACTACACTTAACCATTTTCAAGAAACAAGTTCACAATTTCAAGACACTACACATAACAATTTCAAGAAACAAGTTCACCATTTCAAGTCACTACACTTAACCATTTTCAAGTCACTAATTCACATTTCAAGTCACTACACTTAACCATATTCAAGAAACAAGTTCACAATTTCAAGTCACTACATGTAACCATTTCAAGAAACAAGTTCACAATTTTAAGTCACTACACTTAACCATTTTCAAGTCACTAATTCACATTTCAAGTCACTACATTTAACCATTTTCCAGAAACAAGTTCACAATTTCAAGTCACTACACTTAACCAGTTTCAACTCACTAATTAACATTTCAAGTCACTACACTTAACCATTTTCAAGTCACTACACTTAACCAGTTTCAACTCACTAATTAACATTTCAAGTCACTACACTTAACCATTTTCAAGAAACAAGTTCACAATTTCAAGTCACTACACTTAACCATTTCAAGAAACAAGTTCACAATTTCAAGTCACTACACTTAACCGTTTTCAAGTCACTAATTCACATTTCAAGTCACTACACTTAACCATTTTCAAGAAACAAGTTCACAACTTCAAGTCACTACATTTAACCATTTTCAAGTCACTACACTTAACCATTTTCAAGAAACAAGTTCACAATTTCAAGTCACTACACGTAACCATTTCAAGAAACAAGTTCACAATTTCAAGTCACTACATTTAACCATTTTCAAGTCACTAATTCACATTTCAAGTCACTACACTTAACCATTTTCAAGAAACAAGCTCACAATTTCAAGTCACTACACGTAACAATTTCTAGAAACAAGTTCACCATTTCAAGTCACTACACTTAGCCATTTTCAAGTCACTAATTCACTTTTCAAGTCACTACACTTAACCATTTTCAAGAAATAAGTTCACAGTTTCAAGTCACTACATTTAACTATTTTACCATTTTCAAGTAACTAATTCGCATTTCAAGTCACTACACTTAACCATTTTCAAGTCACTAATTCACATTTCAAGTCACTACACTTAACCATATTCAAGAAACAAGTTCATAATTTCAAGTCACTACACTTTACAATTTTTAAGTCACTAATTCACATATCAAGTCACTACACTTAAAAATTTTCAAGAAACAAGTACACAATTTCAAGTCACTACACTTAACCATTTTCAACTCACTAATTCACATTTCAAGCACTACACTTAACCATTTTCAAGAAACAAGTTCACAATTTCAAGTCACTACACATAACAATTTCAAGAAAGAAGTTCACCATTTCAAGTCACTACACTTAACCATTTTCAAGTCACTAATTCACATTTCAAGTCACTACACTTAACCATTTTCAAGAAATAAGTTCACAGTTTCAAGTCACTACTTTTAACTATTTTACCATTTTCAAGTTACTAATTCGCATTTCAAGTCACTACACTTAACCATTTTCAAGTCACTAATTCACATTTCAAGTCACTACACTTAACCATATTCAAGAAACAAGTTCACAATTTCAAGTCACTACATGTAACCATTTCAAGAAACAAGTTCACAATTTTAAGTCACTACACTTAACCATTTTCAAGTCACTAATTCACATTTCAAGTCACTACATTTAACCATTTTCCAGAAACAAGTTCACAATTTCAAGTCACTACACTTAACCAGTTTCAACTCACTAATTAACATTTCATGTCACTACACTTAACCATTTTCAAGTCACTACACTTAACCAGTTTCAACTCTCTAATTCACATTTCAAGTCACTACACTTAACCATTTTCAAGAAACAAGTTCACAATTTCAAGTCACTACATTTAACCATTTTCAAGTCACTACACTTAACCATTTTCAAGAAACAAGTTCACAATTTCAAGTCACTACACGTAACCATTTCAAGAAACAAGTTCACAATTTCAAGTCACTACATTTAACCATTTTCAAGTCACTAATTCACATTTCAAGTCACTACACTTAACCATTTTCAAGAAACAAGCTCACAATTTCAAGTCACTACACTTAACCATTTCAAGAAACAAGTTCATAATTTCAAGTCACTACACTTTACAATTTTCAAGTCACTAATTCACATATCAAGTCACTACACTTAACAATTTTCAAGAAACAAGTACACAATTTCAAGTCACTACACTTAACCATTTTCAACTCACTAATTCACATTTCAAGCATTACACTTAACCATTTTCAAGAAACAAGTTAACAATTTCAAGTCACTACACATAACAATTTCAAGAAACAAGTTCACCATTTCAAGTCACTACACTTAACAATTTTCATGTCACTAATTCACATTTCAAGTCACTACACTTAACCATTTTCAAGAAACAAGTTCACAATTTCAAGTCACTACATTTAACCATTTTCAAGTCACTACACTTAACCATTTCCAAGAAACAAGTTCACAATTTCAAGTCACTACACGTAACCATTTCAAGAAACAAGTTCATAATTTCAAGTCACTACACTTTACAATTTTCAAGTCACTAATTCACATATCAAGTCCCTACACTTAACAATTTTCAAGAAACAAGTACACAATTTCAAGTCACTACACTTAACCATTTTCAACTCACTAATTCACATTTCAAGCACTACACTTAACCGTTTTCAAGAAACAAGTTCACAATTTCAAGTCACTACACATAACAATTTCAAGAAACAAGTTCACCATTTCTAGTCACTACACTTAACCATTTTAAAGTCACTAATTCACATTTCAAGTCACTACACTTAACCATTTTCAAGAAATAAGTTCACAGTTTCAAGTCACTACATTTAACTATTTTACCATTTTCAAGTTACTAATTCGCATTTCAAGTCACTACACTTAACCATTTTCAAGTCACTAATTCACATTTCAAGTCACTACACTTAACCATATTCAAGAAACAAGTTCACAATTTCAAGTCACTACATTTAACCATTTTCAAGAAACAAGTTCACAATTTCAAGTCACTACACATAACAATTTCAAAAAACAAGTTCACCATTTCAAGTCACTAAACTTAACCATTTTCAAGTCACTAATTCACATTTCAAGTCACTACACTTAACCATTTTCAAGAAACAAGTTCACAATTTCAAGTCACTACATTTAACCATTTTCAAGTCACTACACTTAACCATTTTCAAGAAACAAGTTCACAATTTCAAGTCACTACACGTAACCATTTCAAGAAACAAGTTCATAATTTCAAGTCACTACACTTTACAATTTTCAAGTCACTAATTCACATATCAAGTCACTACACTTAACAATTTTCAAGAAACAAGTACACAATTTCAAGTCACTACACTTAACCATTTTCAACTCACTAATTCACATTTCAAGCACTACACTTAACCATTTTCAAGAAACAAGTTCACAATTTCAAGTCACTACACATAACAATTTCAAGAAACAAGTTCACCATTTCAAGTCACTACACTTAACCATTTTGAAGTCACTAATTCACATTTCAAGTCACTACACTTAACCATTTTCAAGAAATAAGTTCACAGTTTCAAGTCACTACTTTTAACTATTTTACCATTTTCAAGTTACTAATTCGCATTTCAAGTCACTACACTTAACCATTTTCAAGTCACTAATTCACATTTCAAGTCACTACACTTAACCATATTCAAGAAACAAGTTCACAATTTCAAGTCACTACATGTAACCATTTCAAGAAACAAGTTCACAATTTTAAGTCACTACACTTAACCATTTTCAAGTCACTAATTCACATTTCAAGTCACTACATTTAACCATTTTCCAGAAACAAGTTCACAATTTCAAGTCACTACACTTAACCAGTTTCAACTCACTAATTAACATTTCATGTCACTACACTTAACCATTTTCAAGTCACTACACTTAACCAGTTTCAACTCTCTAATTCACATTTCAAGTCACTACACTTAACCATTTTCAAGAAACAAGTTCACAATTTAAAGTCACTACATTTAACCATTTTCAAGTCACTACACTTAACCATTTTCAAGAAACAAGTTCACAATTTCAAGTCACTACACGTAACCATTTCAAGAAACAAGTTCACAATTTCAAGTCACTACATTTAACCATTTTCAAGTCACTAATTCACATTTCAAGTCACTACACTTAACCATTTTCAAGAAACAAGCTCACAATTTCAAGTCACTACACTTAACCATTTCAAGAAACAAGTTCATAATTTCAAGTCACTACACTTTACAATTTTCAAGTCACTAATTCACATATCAAGTCACTACACTTAACAATTTTCAAGAAACAAGTACACAATTTCAAGTCACTACACTTAACCATTTTCAACTCACTAATTCACATTTCAAGCATTACACTTAACCATTTTCAAGAAACAAGTTAACAATTTCAAGTCACTACACATAACAATTTCAAGAAACAAGTTCACCATTTCAAGTCACTACACTTAACAATTTTCATGTCACTAATTCACATTTCAAGTCACTACACTTAACCATTTTCAAGAAACAAGTTCACAATTTCAAGTCACTACATTTAACCATTTTCAAGTCACTACACTTAACCATTTCCAAGAAACAAGTTCACAATTTCAAGTCACTACACGTAACCATTTCAAGAAACAAGTTCATAATTTCAAGTCACTACACTTTACAATTTTCAAGTCACTAATTCACATATCAAGTCCCTACACTTAACAATTTTCAAGAAACAAGTACACAATTTCAAGTCACTACACTTAACCATTTTCAACTCACTAATTCACATTTCAAGCACTACACTTAACCGTTTTCAAGAAACAAGTTCACAATTTCAAGTCACTACACATAACAATTTCAAGAAACAAGTTCACCATTTCTAGTCACTACACTTAACCATTTTAAAGTCACTAATTCACATTTCAAGTCACTACACTTAACCATTTTCAAGAAATAAGTTCACAGTTTCAAGTCACTACATTTAACTATTTTACCATTTTCAAGTTACTAATTCGCATTTCAAGTCACTACACTTAACCATTTTCAAGTCACTAATTCACATTTCAAGTCACTACACTTAACCATATTCAAGAAACAAGTTCACAATTTCAAGTCACTACATTTAACCATTTTCAAGAAACAAGTTCACAATTTCAAGTCACTACACATAACAATTTCAAGAAACAAGTTCACCATTTCAAGTCACTAATTCACATTTCAAGTCACTACACTTAACCATTTTCAAGAAACAAGTTCACAATTTCAAGTCACTACATTTAACCATTTTCAAGTCACTACACTTAACCATTTTCAAGAAACAAGTTCACAATTTCAAGTCACTACATTTAACCATTTTCAAGTCACTAATTCACATTTCAAGTCACTACACTTAACCATTTTCAAGAAACAAGCTCACAATTTCAAGTCACTACACTTAACCATTTCAAGAAACAAGTACACAATTTCAAGTCACTACACTTAACCATTTTCAACTCACTAATTCACATTTCAAGCACTACACTTAACCATTTTCAAGAAACAAGTTCACAATTTCAAGTCACTACACATAACAATTTCAAGAAACAAGTTCACCATTTCAAGTCACTACACTTAACCATTTTCAAGTCACTAATTCACATTTCAAGTCACTACACTTAACCATTTTCAAGAAATAAGTTCACAGTTTCAAGTCACTACATTTAACTATTTTACCATTTTCAAGTTACTAATTCGCATTTCAAGTCACTACACTTAACCATTTTCAAGTCACTAATTCACATTTCAAGTCACTACACTTAACCATATTCAAGAAACAAGTTCACAATTTCAAGTCACTACATTTAACCATTTTCAAGAAACAAGTTCACAATTTCAAGTCGCTACACATAACAATTTCAAGAAACAAGTTCACCATTTCAAGTCACTACACTTAACCATTTTCAACTCACTAATTCACATTTCAAGCACTACACTTAACCATTTTCAAGAAACAAGTTCACAATTTCAAGTCACTACATTTAACCATTTTCAAGTCACTACAGTTAACCATTTTCAAGAAACAAGTTCACAATTTCAAGTCACTACACTTAACCATTTCAAGAAACAAGTTCACAATTTCAAGTCACTACATTTAACCATTTTCAAGAAACAAGTTCACAATTTCAAGTCACTACACTTAACAATTTGAAGAAATAAGTTCACCATTTCAAGTCACTACACTTAACCATTTTCAAGTCACTAATTCACATTTCAGGTCACTACACTTAACCATTTTCAAGAAATAAGTTCACAGTTTCAAGTCACTACATTTAACTATTTTACCATTTTCAAGTTACTAATTCGCATTTCAAGTCACTACACTTAACCATTTTCAAGTCACTAATTCACATTTCAAGTCACTACACTTAACCATTTTCAAGAAACAAGTTCACAATTTCAAGTCACTACATGTAACCATTTCAAGAAACAAGTTCACAATTTTAAGTCACTACACTTAACCATTTTCAAGTCACTAATTCACATTTCAAGTCACTACATTTAACCATTTTCCAGAAACAAGTTCACAATTTCAAGTCACTACACTTAACTAGTTTCAACTCACTAATTAACATTTCAAGTCACTACATTTAATCATTTTCCAGAAACAAGTTCACAATTTCAAGTCACCACACTTAACCAGTTTCAACTCACTAATTAACATTTCAAGTCACTACACTTAACCATTTTCAAGTCACTACACTTAACCAGTTTCAACTCACTAATTAACATTTCAAGTCACTACACTTAACCATTTTCAAGAAACAAGCTCACAATTTCAAGTCACTACACGTAACAATTTCAAGAAACAAGTTCACCATTTCAAGTCACTACACTTAACCATTTTCAAGTCACTAATTCACATTTCAAGTCACTACACTTAACCATTTTCAAGAAATAAGTTCACAGTTTCAAGTCACTACATTTAACTATTTTACCATTTTCAAGTTACTAATTCTCATTTCAAGTCACTACACTTAACCATTTTCAAGTTACTAATTCGCATTTCAAGTCACTACACTTAACCATTTTCAAGTCACTAATTCACATTTCAAGTCACTACACTTAACCATATTCAAGAAACAAGTTCATAATTTCAAGTCACTACACTTTACATTTTTCAAGTCACTAATTCACATTTCAAGTCACTACATTTAACCATTTTCCAGAAACAAGTTCACAATTTCAAGTCACTACACTTAACCAGTTTCAACTCACTAATTAACATTTCAAGTCACTACACTTAACCATTTTCAAGTCACTACACTTAACCAGTTTCAACTCACTAATTAACATTTCAAGTCACTACACTTAACCATTTTCAAGTCACTAATTCACATTTCAAGTCACTACACTTAACCATTTTCAAGAAACAAGTTCACAATTTCAAGTCACTACATTTAACCATTTTCAAGTCACTACACTTAACCATTTTCAAGAAACAAGTTCACAATTTCAAGTCACTACACTTAACCATTTCAAGAAACAAGTTCACAATTTCAAGTCACTACATTTAACCATTTTCAAGAAACAAGTTCACAATTTCAAGTCACTACACATAACAATTTGAAGAAATAAGTTCACCATTTCAAGTCACTACACTTAACCATTTTCAAGTTACTAATTCGCATTTCAAGTCACTACACTTAACCATTTTCAAGTCACTACACTTAACCATATTCAAGAAACAAGTTCATAATTTCAAGTCACTACACTTTACAATTTTTAAGTCACTAATTCACATATCAAGTCACTACACTTAACAATTTTCAAGAAACAAGTACACAATTTCAAGTTACTACACTTAACAATTTTCAACTCACTAATTCACATTTCAAGCACTACACTTAACCATTTTCAAGAAACAAGTTCACAATTTCAAGTCACTACATTTAACCATTTTCAAGAAACAAGTTCACAATTTCAAGTCACTACACATAACAATTTGAAGAAATAAGTTCACCATTTCAAGTCACTACACTTAACCATTTTCAAGTCACTAATTCACATTTCAGGTCACTACACTTAACCATTTTCAAGAAATAAGTTCACAGTTTCAAGTCACTACATTTAACTATTTTACCATTTTCAAGTTACTAATTCGCATTTCAAGTCACTACACTTAACCATTTTCAAGTCACTAATTCACATTTCAAGTCACTACACTTAACCATTTTCAAGAAACAAGTTCACAATTTCAAGTCACTACATGTAACCATTTCAAGAAACAAGTTCACAATTTTAAGTCACTACACTTAACCATTTTCAAGTCACTAATTCACATTTCAAGTCACTACATTTAACCATTTTTCCAGAAACAAGTTCACAATTTCAAGTCACTACACTTAACTAGTTTCAACTCACTAATTAACATTTCAAGTCACTACATTTAATCATTTTCCAGAAACAAGTTCACAATTTCAAGTCACCACACTTAACCAGTTTCAACTCACTAATTAACATTTCAAGTCACTACACTTAACCATTTTCAAGAAACAAGTTCACAATTTCAAGTCACTACACTTAACCATTTCAAGAAACAAGTTCACAATTTCAAGTCACTACATTTAACCATTTTCAAGTCACTAATTCACATTTCAAGTCACTACACTTAACCATTTTCAAGAAACAAGCTCACAATTTCAAGTCACTACACGTAACAATTTCAAGAAACAAGTTCACCATTTCAAGTCACTACACTTAACCATTTTCAAGTCACTAATTCACATTTCAAGTCACTACACTTAACCATATTCAAGAAACAAGTTCATAATTTCAAGTCACTACACTTTACAATTTTCAAGTCACTAATTCACATTTCAAGTCACTACATTTAACCATTTTCCAGAAACAAGTTCACAATTTCAAGTCACTACACTTAACCAGTTTCAACTCACTAATTAACATTTCAAGTCACTACACTTAACCATTTTCAAGTCACTACACTAAACCAGTTTCAACTCACTAATTAACATTTCAAGTCACTACACTTAACCATTTTCAAGAAACAAGTTCACAATTTCAAGTCACTACACTTAACCATTTCAAGAAACAACTTCACAATTTCAAGTCACTACACTTAACCGTTTTCAAGTCACTAATTCACATTTCAAGTCACTACACTTAACCATTTTCAACTCACTAATTCACATTTCAAGCACTACACTTAACCATTTTCAAGAAACAAGTTCACAATTTCAAGTCACTACACATAACAATTTCAAGAAACAAGTTCACCATTTCAAGTCACTACACTTAACCATTTTCAAGTCACTAATTCACATTTCAGGTCACTACACTTAACCATTTTCAAGAAATAAGTTCACAGTTTCAAGTCACTACATTTAACTATTTTACCATTTTCAAGTTACTAATTCGCATTTCAAGTCACTACACTTAACCATTTTCAAGTCACTAATTCACATTTCAAGTCACTACACTTAACCATTTTCAAGAAACAAGTTCACAATTTCAAGTCACTACATGTAACCATTTCAAGAAACTAGTTCACAATTTTAAATCACTACACTTAACCATTTTTAAGTCACTAATTCACATTTCAAGTCACTACATTTAACCATTTTCCAGAAACAAGTTCACAATTTCAAGTCACTACACTTAACTAGTTTCAACTAACTAATTAACATTTCAAGTCACTACATTTAATCATTTTCCAGAAACAAGTTCACAATTTCAAGTCACCACACTTAACCAGTTTCAACTCACTAATTAACATTTCAAGTCACTACACTTAACCATTTTCAAGTCACTACACTTAACCAGTTTCAACTCACTAATTAACATTTCAAGTCACTACACTTAACCATTTTCAAGAAACAAGTTCACAATTTCAAGTCACTACACTTAACCATTTCAAGAAACAAGTTCACAATTTCAAGTCACTACATTTAACCATTTTCAAGTCACTAATTCACATTTCAAGTCACTACACTTAACCATTTTCAAGAAACAAGCTCACAATTTCAAGTCACTACACGTAACAATTTCAAGAAACAAGTTCACCATTTCAAGTCACTACACTTAACCATTTTCAAGTCACTAATTCACATTTCAAGTCACTACACTTAACCGTTTTCAAGAAATAAGTTCACAGTTTCAAGTCACTACATTTAACTATTTTACCATTTTCAAGTTGCTAATTCGCATTTCAAGTCACTACACTTAACCATTTTCAAGTCACTACACTTAACCATATTCAAGAAACAAGTTCATAATTTCAAGTCACTACACTTTACAATTTTTAAGTCACTAATTCACATATCAAGTCACTACACTTAACAATTTTCAAGAAACAAGTACACAATTTCAAGTTACTACACTTAACAATTTTCAACTCACTAATTCACATTTCAAGCACTACACTTAACCATTTTCAAGAAACAAGTTCACAATTTCAAGTCACTACATTTAACCATTTTCAAGAAACAAGTTCACAATTTCAAGTCACTACACATAACAATTTGAAGAAATAAGTTCACCATTTCAAGTCACTACACTTAACCATTTTCAAGTCACTAATTCACATTTCAGGTCACTACACTTAACCATTTTCAAGAAATAAGTTCACAGTTTCAAGTCACTACATTTAACTATTTTACCATTTTCAAGTTACTAATTCGCATTTCAAGTCACTACACTTAACCATTTTCAAGTCACTAATTCACATTTCAAGTCACTACACTTAACCATTTTCAAGAAACAAGTTCACAATTTCAAGTCACTACATGTAACCATTGCAAGAAACAAGTTCACAATTTTAAGTCACTACACTTAACCATTTTCAAGTCACTAATTCACATTTCAAGTCACTACATTTAACCATTTTCCAGAAACAAGTTCACAATTTCAAGTCACTACACTTAACTAGTTTCAACTCACTAATTAACATTTCAAGTCACTACATTTAATCATTTTCCAGAAACAAGTTCACAATTTCAAGTCACCACACTTAACCAGTTTCAACTCACTAATTAACATTTCAAGTCACTACACTTAACCATTTTCAAGAAACAAGTTCACAATTTCAAGTCACTACACTTAACCATTTCAAGAAACAAGTTCACAATTTCAAGTCACTACATTTAACCATTTTCAAGTCACTAATTCACATTTCAAGTCACTACACTTAACCATTTTCAAGAAACAAGCTCACAATTTCAAGTTACTACACTTAACAATTTTCAACTCACTAATTCACATTTCAAGCACTACACTTAACCATTTTCAAGAAACAAGTTCACAATTTCAAGTCACTACATTTAACCATTTTCAAGAAACAAGTTCACAATTTCAAGTCACTACACATAACAATTTGAAGAAATAAGTTCACCATTTCAAGTCACTACACTTAACCATTTTCAAGTCACTAATTCACATTTCAGGTCACTACACTTAACCATTTTCAAGAAATAAGTTCACAGTTTCAAGTCACTACATTTAACTATTTTACCATTTTCAAGTTACTAATTCGCATTTCAAGTCACTACACTTAACCATTTTCAAGTCACTACACTTAACCATATTCAAGAAACAAGTTCATAATTTCAAGTCACTACACTTTACAATTTTTAAGTCACTAATTCACATATCAAGTCACTACACTTAACAATTTTCAAGAAACAAGTACACAATTTCAAGTTACTACACTTAACAATTTTCAACTCACTAATTCACATTTCAAGCACTACACTTAACCATTTTCAAGAAACAAGTTCACAATTTCAAGTCACTACATTTAACCATTTTCAAGAAACAAGTTCACAATTTCAAGTCACTACACATAACAATTTGAAGAAATAAGTTCACCATTTCAAGTCACTACACTTAACCATTTTCAAGTCACTAATTCACATTTCAGGTCACTACACTTAACCATTTTCAAGAAATAAGTTCACAGTTTCAAGTCACTACATTTAACTATTTTACCATTTTCAAGTTACTAATTCGCATTTCAAGTCACTACACTTAACCATTTTCAAGTCACTAATTCACATTTCAAGTCACTACACTTAACCATTTTCAAGAAACAAGTTCACAATTTCAAGTCACTACATGTAACCATTTCAAGAAACAAGTTCACAATTTTAAGTCACTACACTTAACCATTTTCAAGTCACTAATTCACATTTCAAGTCACTACATTTAACCATTTTTCCAGAAACAAGTTCACAATTTCAAGTCACTACACTTAACTAGTTTCAACTCACTAATTAACATTTCAAGTCACTACATTTAATCATTTTCCAGAAACAAGTTCACAATTTCAAGTCACCACACTTAACCAGTTTCAACTCACTAATTAACATTTCAAGTCACTACACTTAACCATTTTCAAGAAACAAGTTCACAATTTCAAGTCACTACACTTAACCATTTCAAGAAACAAGTTCACAATTTCAAGTCACTACATTTAACCATTTTCAAGTCACTAATTCACATTTCAAGTCACTACACTTAACCATTTTCAAGAAACAAGCTCACAATTTCAAGTCACTACACGTAACAATTTCAAGAAACAAGTTCACCATTTCAAGTCACTACACTTAACCATTTTCAAGTCACTAATTCACATTTCAAGTCACTACACTTAACCATATTCAAGAAACAAGTTCATAATTTCAAGTCACTACACTTTACAATTTTCAAGTCACTAATTCACATTTCAAGTCACTACATTTAACCATTTTCCAGAAACAAGTTCACAATTTCAAGTCACTACACTTAACCAGTTTCAACTCACTAATTAACATTTCAAGTCACTACACTTAACCATTTTCAAGTCACTACACTAAACCAGTTTCAACTCACTAATTAACATTTCAAGTCACTACACTTAACCATTTTCAAGAAACAAGTTCACAATTTCAAGTCACTACACTTAACCATTTCAAGAAACAACTTCACAATTTCAAGTCACTACACTTAACCGTTTTCAAGTCACTAATTCACATTTCAAGTCACTACACTTAACCATTTTCAACTCACTAATTCACATTTCAAGCACTACACTTAACCATTTTCAAGAAACAAGTTCACAATTTCAAGTCACTACACATAACAATTTCAAGAAACAAGTTCACCATTTCAAGTCACTACACTTAACCATTTTCAAGTCACTAATTCACATTTCAGGTCACTACACTTAACCATTTTCAAGAAATAAGTTCACAGTTTCAAGTCACTACATTTAACTATTTTACCATTTTCAAGTTACTAATTCGCATTTCAAGTCACTACACTTAACCATTTTCAAGTCACTAATTCACATTTCAAGTCACTACACTTAACCATTTTCAAGAAACAAGTTCACAATTTCAAGTCACTACATGTAACCATTTCAAGAAACTAGTTCACAATTTTAAATCACTACACTTAACCATTTTTAAGTCACTAATTCACATTTCAAGTCACTACATTTAACCATTTTCCAGAAACAAGTTCACAATTTCAAGTCACTACACTTAACTAGTTTCAACTAACTAATTAACATTTCAAGTCACTACATTTAATCATTTTCCAGAAACAAGTTCACAATTTCAAGTCACCACACTTAACCAGTTTCAACTCACTAATTAACATTTCAAGTCACTACACTTAACCATTTTCAAGTCACTACACTTAACCAGTTTCAACTCACTAATTAACATTTCAAGTCACTACACTTAACCATTTTCAAGAAACAAGTTCACAATTTCAAGTCACTACACTTAACCATTTCAAGAAACAAGTTCACAATTTCAAGTCACTACATTTAACCATTTTCAAGTCACTAATTCACATTTCAAGTCACTACACTTAACCATTTTCAAGAAACAAGCTCACAATTTCAAGTCACTACACGTAACAATTTCAAGAAACAAGTTCACCATTTCAAGTCACTACACTTAACCATTTTCAAGTCACTAATTCACATTTCAAGTCACTACACTTAACCATTTTCAAGAAATAAGTTCACAGTTTCAAGTCACTACATTTAACTATTTTACCATTTTCAAGTTGCTAATTCGCATTTCAAGTCACTACACTTAACCATTTTCAAGTCACTACACTTAACCATATTCAAGAAACAAGTTCATAATTTCAAGTCACTACACTTTACAATTTTTAAGTCACTAATTCACATATCAAGTCACTACACTTAACAATTTTCAAGAAACAAGTACACAATTTCAAGTTACTACACTTAACAATTTTCAACTCACTAATTCACATTTCAAGCACTACACTTAACCATTTTCAAGAAACAAGTTCACAATTTCAAGTCACTACATTTAACCATTTTCAAGAAACAAGTTCACAATTTCAAGTCACTACACATAACAATTTGAAGAAATAAGTTCACCATTTCAAGTCACTACACTTAACCATTTTCAAGTCACTAATTCACATTTCAGGTCACTACACTTAACCATTTTCAAGAAATAAGTTCACAGTTTCAAGTCACTACATTTAACTATTTTACCATTTTCAAGTTACTAATTCGCATTTCAAGTCACTACACTTAACCATTTTCAAGTCACTAATTCACATTTCAAGTCACTACACTTAACCATTTTCAAGAAACAAGTTCACAATTTCAAGTCACTACATGTAACCATTGCAAGAAACAAGTTCACAATTTTAAGTCACTACACTTAACCATTTTCAAGTCACTAATTCACATTTCAAGTCACTACATTTAACCATTTTCCAGAAACAAGTTCACAATTTCAAGTCACTACACTTAACTAGTTTCAACTCACTAATTAACATTTCAAGTCACTACATTTAATCATTTTCCAGAAACAAGTTCACAATTTCAAGTCACCACACTTAACCAGTTTCAACTCACTAATTAACATTTCAAGTCACTACACTTAACCATTTTCAAGAAACAAGTTCACAATTTCAAGTCACTACACTTAACCATTTCAAGAAACAAGTTCACAATTTCAAGTCACTACATTTAACCATTTTCAAGTCACTAATTCACATTTCAAGTCACTACACTTAACCATTTTCAAGAAACAAGCTCACAATTTCAAGTCACTACACGTAACAATTTCAAGAAACAAGTTCACCATTTCAAGTCACTACACTTAACCATTTTCAAGTCACTAATTCACATTTCAAGTCACTACACTTAACCATTTTCAAGAAACAAGTTCATAATTTCAAGTCACTACACTTTACAATTTTTAAGTCACTAATTCACATATCAAGTCACTACACTTAACAATTTTCAAGAAACAAGTACACAATTTCAAGTCACTACACTTAACAATTTTCAACTCACTAATTCACATTTCAAGCACTACACTTAACCATTTTCAAGAAACAAGTTCACAATTTCAAGTCACTACACATAACAATTTCAAGAAACAAGTTCACCATTTCAAGTCACTACACTTAACCATTTTCAAGTCACTAATTCACATTTCAAGTCACTACACTTAACCATTTTCAAGAAATAAGTTCACAGTTTCAAGTCACTACATTTAACTATTTTACCATTTTCAAGTTACTAATTCGCATTTCAAGTCACTACACTTAACCATTTTCAAGTCACTAATTCACATTTCAAGTCACTACACTTAACCATATTCAAGAAACAAGTTCATAATTTCAAGTCACTACACTTTACAATTTTTAAGTCACTAATTCACATATCAAGTCACTACACTTAACAATTTTCAAGAAACAAGTACACAATTTCAAGTCACTACACTTAACAATTTTCAACTCACTAATTCACATTTCAAGCACTACACTTAACCATTTTCAAGAAACAAGTTCACAATTTCAAGTCACTACACATAACAATTTCAAGAAACAAGTTCACCATTTCAAGTCACTACACTTAACCATTTTCAAGTCACTAATTCACATTTCAAGTCACTACACTTAACCATTTTCAAGAAATAAGTTCATAGTTTCAAGTCACTACATTTAACTATTTTACCATTTTCAAGTTACTAATTCGCATTTCAAGTCACTACACTTAACCATTTTCAAGTCACTAATTCACATTTCAAGTCACTACACTTAACCATATTCAAGAAACAAGTTCATAATTTCAAGTCACTACACTTTACAATTTTTAAGTCACTAATTCACATATCAAGTCACTACACTTAACAATTTTCAAGAAACAAGTACACAATTTCAAGTCACTACACTTAACCATTTTCAACTCACTAATTCACATTTCAAGCACTACACTTAACCATTTTCAAGTCACTAATTCACATTTCAAGTCACTACACTTAACCATATTCAAGAAACAAGTTCACAATTTCAAGTCACTACATGTAACCATTTCAAGAAACAAGTTCACAATTTCAAGTCACTACACATAACAATTTCAAGAAACAAGTTCACCATTTCAAGTCACTACACTTAACCATTTTCAAGTCACTAATTCACATTTTAAGTCACTACACTTAACCATTTTCAAGAAATAAGTTCACAGTTTCAAGTCACTACATTTAACTATTTTACCATTTTCAAGTTACTAATTCTCATTTCAAGTCACTACACTTAACCATTTTCAAGTTACTAATTCGCATTTCAAGTCACTACACTTAACCATTTTCAAGTCACTAATTCACATTTCAAGTCACTACACTTAACCATATTCAAGAAACAAGTTCATAATTTCAAGTCACTACACTTTACATTTTTCAAGTCACTAATTCACATTTCAAGTCACTACATTTAACCATTTTCCAGAAACAAGTTCACAATTTCAAGTCACTACATTTAACCAGTTTCAACTCACTAATTAACATTTCAAGTCACTACACTTAACCATTTTCAAGTCACTACACTTAACCAGTTTCAACTCACTAATTAACATTTCAAGTCACTACACTTAACCATTTTCAAGTCACTAATTCACATTTCAAGTCACTACACTTAACCATTTTCAAGAAACAAGTTCACAATTTCAAGTCACTACATTTAACCATTTTCAAGTCACTACACTTAACCATTTTCAAGAAACAAGTTCACAATTTCAAGTCACTACACTTAACCATTTCAAGAAACAAGTTCACAATTTCAAGTCACTACATTTAACCATTTTCAAGAAACAAGTTCACAATTTCAAGTCACTACACATAACAATTTGAAGAAATAAGTTCACCATTTCAAGTCACTACACTTAACCATTTTCAAGTCACTAATTCACATTTCAGGTCACTACACTTAACCATTTTCAAGAAATAAGTTCACAGTTTCAAGTCACTACATTTAACTATTTTACCATTTTCAAGTTACTAATTCGCATTTCAAGTCACTACACTTAACCATTTTCAAGTCACTAATTCACATTTCAAGTCACTACACTTAACCATTTTCAAGAAACAAGTTCACAATTTCAAGTCACTACATGTAACCATTTCAAGAAACAAGTTCACAATTTTAAGTCACTACACTTAACCATTTTCAAGTCACTAATTCACATTTCAAGTCACTACATTTAACCATTTTCCAGAAACAAGTTCACAATTTCAAGTCACTACACTTAACTAGTTTCAACTCACTAATTAACATTTCAAGTCACTACATTTAATCATTTTCCAGAAACAAGTTCACAATTTCAAGTCACCACACTTAACCAGTTTCAACTCACTAATTAACATTTCAAGTCACTACACTTAACCATTTTCAAGAAACAAGTTCACAATTTCAAGTCACTACACTTAACCATTTCAAGAAACAAGTTCACAATTTCAAGTCACTACATTTAACCATTTTCAAGTCACTAATTCACATTTCAAGTCACTACACTTAACCATTTTCAAGAAACAAGCTCACAATTTCAAGTCACTACACGTAACAATTTCAAGAAACAAGTTCACCATTTCAAGTCACTACACTTAACCATTTTCAAGTCACTAATTCACATTTCAAGTCACTACACTTAACCATATTCAAGAAACAAGTTCATAATTTCAAGTCACTACACTTTACAATTTTCAAGTCACTAATTCACATTTCAAGTCACTACATTTAACCATTTTCCAGAAACAAGTTCACAATTTCAAGTCACTACACTTAACCAGTTTCAACTCACTAATTAACATTTCAAGTCACTACACTTAACCATTTTCAAGTCACTACACTTAACCAGTTTCAACTCACTAATTAACATTTCAAGTCACTACACTTAACCATTTTCAAGAAACAAGTTCACAATTTCAAGTCACTACACTTAACCATTTCAAGAAACAACTTCACAATTTCAAGTCACTACACTTAACCGTTTTCAAGTCACTAATTCACATTTCAAGTCACTACACTTAACCATTTTCAAGAAACAAGTTCACAATTTCAAGTCACTACACTTAACCATTTCAAGAAACAAGTTCACAATTTCAAGTCACTACATTTAACCATTTTCAACTCACTAATTCACATTTCAAGCACTACACTTAACCATTTTCAAGAAACAAGTTCACAATTTCAAGTCACTACACATAACAATTTCAAGAAACAAGTTCACCATTTCAAGTCACTACACTTAACCATTTTCAAGTCACTAATTCACATTTCAGGTCACTACACTTAACCATTTTCAAGAAATAAGTTCACAGTTTCAAGTCACTACATTTAACTATTTTACCATTTTCAAGTTACTAATTCGCATTTCAAGTCACTACACTTAACCATTTTCAAGTCACTAATTCACATTTCAAGTCACTACACTTAACCATTTTCAAGAAACAAGTTCACAATTTCAAGTCACTACATGTAACCATTTCAAGAAACTAGTTCACAATTTTAAATCACTACACTTAACCATTTTCAAGTCACTAATTCACATTTCAAGTCACTACATTTAACCATTTTCCAGAAACAAGTTCACAATTTCAAGTCACTACACTTAACTAGTTTCAACTCACTAATTAACATTTCAAGTCACTACATTTAATCATTTTCCAGAAACAAGTTCACAATTTCAAGTCACCACACTTAACCAGTTTCAACTCACTAATTAACATTTCAAGTCACTACACTTAACCATTTTCAAGTCACTACACTTAACCAGTTTCAACTCACTAATTAACATTTCAAGTCACTACACTTAACCATTTTCAAGAAACAAGTTCACAATTTCAAGTCACTACACTTAACCATTTCAAGAAACAAGTTCACAATTTCAAGTCACTACATTTAACCATTTTCAAGTCACTAATTCACATTTCAAGTCACTACACTTAACCATTTTCAAGAAACAAGCTCACAATTTCAAGTCACTACACGTAACAATTTCAAGAAACAAGTTCACCATTTCAAGTCACTACACTTAACCATTTTCAAGTCACTAATTCACATTTCAAGTCACTACACTTAACCATTTTCAAGAAATAAGTTCACAGTTTCAAGTCACTACATTTAACTATTTTACCATTTTCAAGTTACTAATTCGCATTTCAAGTCACTACACTTAACCATTTTCAAGTCACTACACTTAACCATATTCAAGAAACAAGTTCATAATTTCAAGTCACTACACTTTACAATTTTTAAGTCACTAATTCACATATCAAGTCACTACACTTAACAATTTTCAAGAAACAAGTACACAATTTCAAGTCACCACACTTAACCAGTTTCAACTCACTAATTAACATTTCAAGTCACTACACTTAACCATTTTCAAGTCACTACACTTAACCAGTTTCAACTCACTAATTAACATTTCAAGTCACTACACTTAACCATTTTCAAGAAACAAGTTCACAATTTCAAGTCACTACACTTAACCATTTCAAGAAACAAGTTCACAATTTCAAGTCACTACATTTAACCATTTTCAAGTCACTAATTCACATTTCAAGTCACTACACTTAACCATTTTCAAGAAACAAGCTCACAATTTCAAGTCACTACACGTAACAATTTCAAGAAACAAGTTCACCATTTCAAGTCACTACACTTAACCATTTTCAAGTCACTAATTCACATTTCAAGTCACTACACTTAACCATTTTCAAGAAATAAGTTCACAGTTTCAAGTCACTACATTTAACTATTTTACCATTTTCAAGTTACTAATTCGCATTTCAAGTCACTACACTTAACCATTTTCAAGTCACTACACTTAACCATATTCAAGAAACAAGTTCATAATTTCAAGTCACTACACTTTACAATTTTTAAGTCACTAATTCACATATCAAGTCACTACACTTAACAATTTTCAAGAAACAAGTACACAATTTCAAGTTACTACACTTAACAATTTTCAACTCACTAATTCACATTTCAAGCACTACACTTAACCATTTTCAAGAAACAAGTTCACAATTTCAAGTCACTACATTTAACCATTTTCAAGAAACAAGTTCACAATTTCAAGTCACTACACATAACAATTTGAAGAAATAAGTTCACCATTTCAAGTCACTACACTTAACCATTTTCAAGTCACTAATTCACATTTCAGGTCACTACACTTAACCATTTTCAAGAAATAAGTTCACAGTTTCAAGTCACTACATTTAACTATTTTACCATTTTCAAGTTACTAATTCGCATTTCAAGTCACTACACTTAACCATTTTCAAGTCACTAATTCACATTTCAAGTCACTACACTTAACCATTTTCAAGAAACAAGTTCACAATTTCAAGTCACTACATGTAACCATTTCAAGAAACAAGTTCACAATTTTAAGTCACTACACTTAACCATTTTCAAGTCACTAATTCACATTTCAAGTCACTACATTTAACCATTTTCCAGAAACAAGTTCACAATTTCAAGTCACTACACTTAACTAGTTTCAACTCACTAATTAACATTTCAAGTCACTACATTTAATCATTTTCCAGAAACAAGTTCACAATTTCAAGTCACCACACTTAACCAGTTTCAACTCACTAATTAACATTTCAAGTCACTACACTTAACCATTTTCAAGAAACAAGTTCACAATTTCAAGTCACTACACTTAACCATTTCAAGAAACAAGTTCACAATTTCAAGTCACTACATTTAACCATTTTCAAGTCACTAATTCACATTTCAAGTCACTACACTTAACCATTTTCAAGAAACAAGCTCACAATTTCAAGTCACTACACGTAACAATTTCAAGAAACAAGTTCACCATTTCAAGTCACTACACTTAACCATTTTCAAGTCACTAATTCACATTTCAAGTCACTACACTTAACCATATTCAAGAAACAAGTTCATAATTTCAAGTCACTACACTTTACAATTTTCAAGTCACTAATTCACATTTCAAGTCACTACATTTAACCATTTTCCAGAAACAAGTTCACAATTTCAAGTCACTACACTTAACCAGTTTCAACTCACTAATTAACATTTCAAGTCACTACACTTAACCATTTTCAAGTCACTACACTTAACCAGTTTCAACTCACTAATTAACATTTCAAGTCACTACACTTAACCATTTTCAAGAAACAAGTTCACAATTTCAAGTCACTACACTTAACCATTTCAAGAAACAACTTCACAATTTCAAGTCACTACACTTAACCGTTTTCAAGTCACTAATTCACATTTCAAGTCACTACACTTAACCATTTTCAACTCACTAATTCACATTTCAAGCACTACACTTAACCATTTTCAAGAAACAAGTTCACAATTTCAAGTCACTACACATAACAATTTCAAGAAACAAGTTCACCATTTCAAGTCACTACACTTAACCATTTTCAAGTCACTAATTCACATTTCAGGTCACTACACTTAACCATTTTCAAGAAATAAGTTCACAGTTTCAAGTCACTACATTTAACTATTTTACCATTTTCAAGTTACTAATTCGCATTTCAAGTCACTACACTTAACCATTTTCAAGTCACTAATTCACATTTCAAGTCACTACACTTAACCATTTTCAAGAAACAAGTTCACAATTTCAAGTCACTACATGTAACCATTTCAAGAAACTAGTTCACAATTTTAAATCACTACACTTAACCATTTTCAAGTCACTAATTCACATTTCAAGTCACTACATTTAACCATTTTCCAGAAACAAGTTCACAATTTCAAGTCACTACACTTAACTAGTTTCAACTCACTAATTAACATTTCAAGTCACTACATTTAATCATTTTCCAGAAACAAGTTCACAATTTCAAGTCACCACACTTAACCAGTTTCAACTCACTAATTAACATTTCAAGTCACTACACTTAACCATTTTCAAGTCACTACACTTAACCAGTTTCAACTCACTAATTAACATTTCAAGTCACTACACTTAACCATTTTCAAGAAACAAGTTCACAATTTCAAGTCACTACACTTAACCATTTCAAGAAACAAGTTCACAATTTCAAGTCACTACATTTAACCATTTTCAAGTCACTAATTCACATTTCAAGTCACTACACTTAACCATTTTCAAGAAACAAGCTCACAATTTCAAGTCACTACACGTAACAATTTCAAGAAACAAGTTCACCATTTCAAGTCACTACACTTAACCATTTTCAAGTCACTAATTCACATTTCAAGTCACTACACTTAACCATTTTCAAGAAATAAGTTCACAGTTTCAAGTCACTACATTTAACTATTTTACCATTTTCAAGTTACTAATTCGCATTTCAAGTCACTACACTTAACCATTTTCAAGTCACTACACTTAACCATATTCAAGAAACAAGTTCATAATTTCAAGTCACTACACTTTACAATTTTTAAGTCACTAATTCACATATCAAGTCACTACACTTAACAATTTTCAAGAAACAAGTACACAATTTCAAGTTACTACACTTAACAATTTTCAACTCACTAATTCACATTTCAAGCACTACACTTAACCATTTTCAAGAAACAAGTTCACAATTTCAAGTCACTACATTTAACCATTTTCAAGAAACAAGTTCACAATTTCAAGTCACTACACATAACAATTTGAAGAAATAAGTTCACCATTTCAAGTCACTACACTTAACCATTTTCAAGTCACTAATTCACATTTCAGGTCACTACACTTAACCATTTTCAAGAAATAAGTTCACAGTTTCAAGTCACTACATTTAACTATTTTACCATTTTCAAGTTACTAATTCGCATTTCAAGTCACTACACTTAACCATTTTCAAGTCACTAATTCACATTTCAAGTCACTACACTTAACCATTTTCAAGAAACAAGTTCACAATTTCAAGTCACTACATGTAACCATTTCAAGAAACAAGTTCACAATTTTAAGTCACTACACTTAACCATTTTCAAGTCACTAATTCACATTTCAAGTCACTACATTTAACCATTTTCCAGAAACAAGTTCACAATTTCAAGTCACTACACTTAACTAGTTTCAACTCACTAATTAACATTTCAAGTCACTACATTTAATCATTTTCCAGAAACAAGTTCACAATTTCAAGTCACCACACTTAACCAGTTTCAACTCACTAATTAACATTTCAAGTCACTACACTTAACCATTTTCAAGAAACAAGTTCACAATTTCAAGTCACTACACTTAACCATTTCAAGAAACAAGTTCACAATTTCAAGTCACTACATTTAACCATTTTCAAGTCACTAATTCACATTTCAAGTCACTACACTTAACCATTTTCAAGAAACAAGCTCACAATTTCAAGTCACTACACGTAACAATTTCAAGAAACAAGTTCACCATTTCAAGTCACTACACTTAACCATTTTCAAGTCACTAATTCACATTTCAAGTCACTACACTTAACCATATTCAAGAAACAAGTTCATAATTTCAAGTCACTACACATTACAATTTTCAAGTCACTAATTCACATTTCAAGTCACTACATTTAACCATTTTCCAGAAACAAGTTCACAATTTCAAGTCACTACACTTAACCAGTTTCAACTCACTAATTAACATTTCAAGTCACTACACTTAACCATTTTCAAGTCACTACACTTAACCAGTTTCAACTCACTAATTAACATTTCAAGTCACTACACTTAACCATTTTCAAGAAACAAGTTCACAATTTCAAGTCACTACACTTAACCATTTCAAGAAACAACTTCACAATTTCAAGTCACTACACTTAACCGTTTTCAAGTCACTAATTCACATTTCAAGTCACTACACTTAACCATTTTCAACTCACTAATTCACATTTCAAGCACTACACTTAACCATTTTCAAGAAACAAGTTCACAATTTCAAGTCACTACACATAACAATTTCAAGAAACAAGTTCACCATTTCAAGTCACTACACTTTACCATTTTCAAGTCACTAATTCACATTTCAGGTCACTACACTTAACCATTTTCAAGAAATAAGTTCACAGTTTCAAGTCACTACATTTAACTATTTTACCATTTTCAAGTTACTAATTCGCATTTCAAGTCACTACACTTAACCATTTTCAAGTCACTAATTCACATTTCAAGTCACTACACTTAACCATTTTCAAGAAACAAGTTCACAATTTCAAGTCACTACATGTAACCATTTCAAGAAACTAGTTCACAATTTTAAATCACTACACTTAACCATTTTCAAGTCACTAATTCACATTTCAAGTCACTACATTTAACCATTTTCCAGAAACAAGTTCACAATTTCAAGTCACTACACTTAACTAGTTTCAACTCACTAATTAACATTTCAAGTCACTACATTTAATCATTTTCCAGAAACAAGTTCACAATTTCAAGTCACCACACTTAACCAGTTTCAACTCACTAATTAACATTTCAAGTCACTACACTTAACCATTTTCAAGTCACTACACTTAACCAGTTTCAACTCACTAATTAACATTTCAAGTCACTACACTTAACCATTTTCAAGAAACAAGTTCACAATTTCAAGTCACTACACTTAACCATTTCAAGAAACAAGTTCACAATTTCAAGTCACTACATTTAACCATTTTCAAGTCACTAATTCACATTTCAAGTCACTACACTTAACCATTTTCAAGAAACAAGCTCACAATTTCAAGTCACTACACGTAACAATTTCAAGAAACAAGTTCACCATTTCAAGTCACTACACTTAACCATTTTCAAGTCACTAATTCACATTTCAAGTCACTACACTTAACCATTTTCAAGAAATAAGTTCACAGTTTCAAGTCACTACATTTAACTATTTTACCATTTTCAAGTTACTAATTCGCATTTCAAGTCACTACACTTAACCATTTTCAAGTCACTACACTTAACCATATTCAAGAAACAAGTTCATAATTTCAAGTCACTACACTTTACAATTTTTAAGTCACTAATTCACATATCAAGTCACTACACTTAACAATTTTCAAGAAACAAGTACACAATTTCAAGTTACTACACTTAACAATTTTCAACTCACTAATTCACATTTCAAGCACTACACTTAACCATTTTCAAGAAACAAGTTCACAATTTCAAGTCACTACACATAACAATTTCAAGAAACAAGTTCACCATTTCAAGTCACTACACTTAACCATTTTCAAGTCACTAATTCACATTTCAAGTCACTACACTTAACCATTTTCAAGAAATAAGTTCACAGTTTCAAGTCACTACATTTAACTATTTTACCATTTTCAAGTTACTAATTCGCATTTCAAGTCACTACACTTAACCATTTTCAAGTCACTAATTCACATTTCAAGTCACTACACTTAACCATATTCAAGAAACAAGTTCATAATTTCAAGTCACTACACTTTACAATTTTTAAGTCACTAATTCACATATCAAGTCACTACACTTAACAATTTTCAAGAAACAAGTACACAATTTCAAGTCACTACACTTAACAATTTTCAACTCACTAATTCACATTTCAAGCACTACACTTAACCATTTTCAAGAAACAAGTTCACAATTTCAAGTCACTACACATAACAATTTCAAGAAACAAGTTCACCATTTCAAGTCACTACACTTAACCATTTTCAAGTCACTAATTCACATTTCAAGTCACTACACTTAACCATTTTCAAGAAATAAGTTCATAGTTTCAAGTCACTACATTTAACTATTTTACCATTTTCAAGTTACTAATTCGCATTTCAAGTCACTACACTTAACCATTTTCAAGTCACTAATTCACATTTCAAGTCACTACACTTAACCATATTCAAGAAACAAGTTCATAATTTCAAGTCACTACACTTTACAATTTTTAAGTCACTAATTCACATATCAAGTCACTACACTTAACAATTTTCAAGAAACAAGTACACAATTTCAAGTCACTACACTTAACCATTTTCAACTCACTAATTCACATTTCAAGCACTACACTTAACCATTTTCAAGTCACTAATTCACATTTCAAGTCACTACACTTAACCATATTCAAGAAAAAAGTTCACAATTTCAAGTCACTACATGTAACCATTTCAAGAAACAAGTTCACAATTTTAAGTCACTACACCTAACCATTTTCAAGTCACCAATTCACATTTCGAGTTACTACATTTAACCATTTTCCAGAAACAAGTTCACAATTTCAAGTAACTACACTTAACCAGTTTCAACTCACTAATTAACATTTCATGTCACTACACTTAACCATTTTCAAGTCACTACACTTAACCAGTTTCAACTCACTAATTCACATTTCAAGTCACTACACTTAACCATTTTCAAGAAACAAGTTCACAATTTCAAGTCACTACATTTAACCATTTTCAAGTCACTACACTTAACCATTTTCAAGAAACAAGTTCACAATTTCAAGTCACTACACGTAACCATTTCAAGAAACAAGTTCACAATTTCAAGTCACTACATTTAACCATTTTCAAGTCACTAATTCACATTTCAAGTCACTACACTTAACCATTTTCAAGAAACAAGCTCACAATTTCAAGTCACTACACTTAACCATTTCAAGAAACAAGTTCATAATTTCAAGTCACTACACTTTACAATTTTCAAGTCACTAATTCACATATCAAATCACTACACTTAACAATTTTCAAGAAACAAATACACAATTTCAAGTCACTACACTTAACCATTTTCAACTCACTAATTCACATTTCAAGCATTACACTTAACCATTTTCAAGAAACAAGTTCACAATTTCAAGTCATTACACATAACAATTTCAAGAAACAAGTTCACCATTTCAAGTCACTACACTTAACCATTTTCAAGAAATAAGTTCACAGTTTCAAGTCACTACATTTAACTATTTTACCATTTTCAAGTTACTAATTCGCATTTCAAGTCACTACACTTAACCATTTTCAAGTCACTAATTCACATTTCAAGTCACTACACTTAACCATATTCAAGAAACAAGTTCATAATTTCAAGTCACTACACTTTACAATTTTTAAGTCACTAATTCACATATCAAGTCACTACACTTAACAATTTTCAAGAAACAAGTACACAATTTCAAGTCACTACACTTAACCATTTTCAAGTCACTAATTCACATTTCAAGCATTACACTTAACCATTTTCAAGAAACAAGTTCACAGTTTCAAGTCACTACATTTAACTATTTTACCATTTTCAAGTTACTAATTCGCATTTCAAGTCACTACACTTAACCATTTTCAAGTCACTAATTCACATTTCAAGTCACTACACTTAACCATTTTCAAGAAACAAGTTCACAATTTCAAGTCACTACATGTAACCATTTCAAGAAACTAGTTCACAATTTTAAATCACTACACTTAACCATTTTCAAGTCACTAATTCACATTTCAAGTCACTACATTTAACCATTTTCCAGAAACAAGTTCACAATTTCAAGTCACTACACTTAACTAGTTTCAACTCACTAATTAACATTTCAAGTCACTACATTTAATCATTTTCCAGAAACAAGTTCACAATTTCAAGTCACCACACTTAACCAGTTTCAACTCACTAATTAACATTTCAAGTCACTACACTTAACCATTTTCAAGTCACTACACTTAACCAGTTTCAACTCACTAATTAACATTTCAAGTCACTACACTTAACCATTTTCAAGAAACAAGTTCACAATTTCAAGTCACTACACTTAACCATTTCAAGAAACAAGTTCACAATTTCAAGTCACTACATTTAACCATTTTCAAGTCACTAATTCACATTTCAAGTCACTACACTTAACCATTTTCAAGAAACAAGCTCACAATTTCAAGTCACTACACGTAACAATTTCAAGAAACAAGTTCACCATTTCAAGTCACTACACTTAACCATTTTCAAGTCACTAATTCACATTTCAAGTCACTACACTTAACCATTTTCAAGAAATAAGTTCACAGTTTCAAGTCACTACATTTAACTATTTTACCATTTTCAAGTTACTAATTCGCATTTCAAGTCACTACACTTAACCATTTTCAAGTCACTACACTTAACCATATTCAAGAAACAAGTTCATAATTTCAAGTCACTACACTTTACAATTTTTAAGTCACTAATTCACATATCAAGTCACTACACTTAACAATTTTCAAGAAACAAGTACACAATTTCAAGTTACTACACTTAACAATTTTCAACTCACTAATTCACATTTCAAGCACTACACTTAACCATTTTCAAGAAACAAGTTCACAATTTCAAGTCACTACACATAACAATTTCAAGAAACAAGTTCACCATTTCAAGTCACTACACTTAACCATTTTCAAGTCACTAATTCACATTTCAAGTCACTACACTTAACCATTTTCAAGAAATAAGTTCACAGTTTCAAGTCACTACATTTAACTATTTTACCATTTTCAAGTTACTAATTCGCATTTCAAGTCACTACACTTAACCATTTTCAAGTCACTAATTCACATTTCAAGTCACTACACTTAACCATATTCAAGAAACAAGTTCATAATTTCAAGTCACTACACTTTACAATTTTTAAGTCACTAATTCACATATCAAGTCACTACACTTAACAATTTTCAAGAAACAAGTACACAATTTCAAGTCACTACACTTAACCATTTTCAACTCACTAATTCACATTTCAAGCATTACACTTAACCATTTTCAAGAAACAAGTTCACAATTTCAAGTCACTACACATAACAATTTCAAGAAACAAGTTCACCATTTCAAGTCACTACACTTAACCATTTTCAAGAAATAAGTTCACAGTTTCAAGTCACTACATTTAACTATTTTACCATTTTCAAGTTACTAATTCGCATTTCAAGTCACGACACTTAACCATTTTCAAGTCACTAATTCACATTTCAAGTCACTACACTTAACCATATTCAAGAAACAAGTTCATAATTTCAAGTCACTACACTTTACAATTTTTAAGTCACTAATTCACATATCAAGTCACTACACTTAACAATTTTCAAGAAACAAGTACACAATTTCAAGTCACTACACTTAACAATTTTCAACTCACTAATTCACATTTCAAGCACTACACTTAACCATTTTCAAGAAACAAGTTCACAATTTCAAGTCACTACACATAACAATTTCAAGAAACAAGTTCACCATTTCAAGTCACTACACTTAACCATTTTCAAGTCACTAATTCACATTTCAAGTCCCTACACTTAACCATTTTCAAGAAATAAGTTCACAGTTTCAAGTCACTACATTTAACTATTTTACCATTTTCAAGTTACTAATTCGCATTTCAAGTCACTACACTTAACCATTTTCAAGTCACTAATTCACATTTCAAGTCACTACACTTAACCATTTTCAAGAAACAAGTTCACAATTTCAAGTCACTACATGTAACCATTTCAAGAAACAAGTTCACAATTTTAAGTCACTACACTTAACCATTTTCAAGTCACTAATTCACATTTCAAGTCACTACATTTAACCATTTTCCAGAAACAAGTTCACAATTTCAAGTCACTACACTTAACTAGTTTCAACTCACTAATTAACATTTCAAGTCACTACATTTAATCATTTTCCAGAAACAAGTTCACAATTTCAAGTCACCACACTTAACCAGTTTCAACTCACTAATTAACATTTCAAGTCACTACACTTAACCATTTTCAAGTCACTACACTTAACCAGTTTCAACTCACTAATTAACATTTCAAGTCACTACACTTAACCATTTTCAAGAAACAAGTTCACAATTTCAAGTCACTACACTTAACCATTTCAAGAAACAAGTTCACAATTTCAAGTCACTACATTTAACCATTTTCAAGTCACTAATTCACATTTCAAGTCACTACACTTAACCATTTTCAAGAAACAAGCTCACAATTTCAAGTCACTACACGTAACAATTTCAAGAAACAAGTTCACCATTTCAAGTCACTACACTTAACCATTTTCAAGTCACTAATTCACATTTCAAGTCACTACACTTAACCATTTTCAAGAAATAAGTTCACAGTTTCAAGTCACTACATTTAACTATTTTACCATTTTCAAGTTACTAATTCGCATTTCAAGTCACTACACTTAACCATTTTCAAGTCACTACACTTAACCATATTCAAGAAACAAGTTCATAATTTCAAGTCACTACACTTTACAATTTTTAAGTCACTAATTCACATATCAAGTCACTACACTTAACAATTTTCAAGAAACAAGTACACAATATCAAGTCACTACACTTAACAATTTTCAACTCACTAATTCACATTTCAAGCACTACACTTAACCATTTTCAAGAAACAAGTTCACAATTTCAAGTCACTACACATAACAATTTCAAGAAACAAGTTCACCATTTCAAGTCACTACACTTAACCATTTTCAAGTCACTAATTCACATTTCAAGTCCCTACACTTAACCATTTTCAAGAAATAAGTTCACAGTTTCAAGTCACTACATTTAACTATTTTACCATTTTCAAGTTACTAATTCGCATTTCAAGTCACTACACTTAACCATTTTCAAGTCACTAATTCACATTTCAAGTCACTACACTTAACCATATTCAAGAAACAAGTTCACAATTTCAAGTCACTACATGTAACCATTTCAAGAAACAAGTTCACAATTTCAAGTCACTACACCTAACCATTTTCAAGTCACTAATTCACATTTTGAGTCACTACATTTAACCATTTTCCAGAAACAAGTTCACAATTTCAAGTCACTACACTTAACCAGTTTCAACTCACTAATTAACATTTCATGTCACTACACTTAACCATTTTCAAGTCACAACACTTAACCAGTTTCAACTCACTAATTCACATTTCAAGTCACTACACTTAACCATTTTCAAGAAACAAGTTCACAATTTCAAGTCACTACATTTAACCATTTTCAAGTCACTACACTTAACCATTTTCAAGAAACAAGTTCACAATTTCAAGTCACTACACGTAACCATTTCAAGAAACAAGTTCACAATTTCAAGTCACTACATTTAACCATTTTCAAGTCACTAATTCACATTTCAAGTCACTACACTTAACCATTTTCAAGAAACAAGCTCACAATTTCAAGTCACTACACTTAACCATTTCAAGAAACAAGTTCATAATTTCAAGTCACTACACTTTACAATTTTCAAGTCACTAATTCACATATCAAATCACTACACTTAACAATTTTCAAGAAACAAGTACACAATTTCAAGTCACTACACTTAACCATTTTCAACTCACTAATTCACATTTCAAGCATTACACTTAACCATTTTCAAGAAACAAGTTCACAATTTCAAGTCACTACACATAACAATTTCAAGAAACAAGTTCACCATTTCAAGTCACTACACTTAACCATTTTCAAGAAATAAGTTCACAGTTTCAAGTCACTACATTTAACTATTTTACCATTTTCAAGTTACTAATTCGCATTTCAAGTCACGACACTTAACCATTTTCAAGTCACTAATTCACATTTCAAGTCACTACACTTAACCATATTCAAGAAACAAGTTCATAATTTCAAGTCACTACACTTTACAATTTTTAAGTCACTAATTCACATATCAAGTCACTACACTTAACAATTTTCAAGAAACAAGTACACAATTTCAAGTCACTACACTTAACCATTTTCAACTCACTAATTCACATTTCAAGCACTACACTTAACCATTTTCAAGAAACAAGTTCACAATTTCAAGTCACTACACATAACCATTTCAAGAAACAAGTTCACCATTTCAAGTCACTACACTTAACCATTTTCAAGTCACTAATTCACATTTCAAGTCACTACACTTAACCATTTTCAAGAAATAAGTTCACAGTTTCAAGTCACTACATTTAACTATTTTACCATTTTCAAGTTACTAATTCGCATTTCAAGTCACTACACTTAACCATTTTCAAGTCACTAATTCACATTTCAAGTCACTACACTTAACCATATTCAAGAAACAAGTTCACAATTTCAAGTCACTACATGTAACCATTTCAAGAAACAAGTTCACAATTTTAAGTCACTACACTTAACCATTTTCAAGTCACTAATTCACATTTCAAGTCACTACAGTTAACCATTTTCAAGAAATAAGTTCACAGTTTCAAGTCACTACATTTAACTATTTTACCATTTTCAAGTTACTAATTCGCATTTCAAGTCACTACACTTAACCATTTTCAAGTCACTAATTCACATTTCAAGTCACTACACTTAACCATATTCAAGAAACAAGTTCACAATTTCAAGTCACTACATGTAACCATTTCAAGAAACAAGTTCACAATTTTAAGTCACTACATTTAACCATTTTCAAGAAACAAGTTCACAATTTCAAGTCGCTACACATAACAATTTCAAGAAACAAGTTCACCATTTCAAGTCACTACACTTAACCATTTTCAAGTCACTAATTCACATTTCAAGTCACTACACTTAACCATTTTCAAGAAATAAGTTCACAGTTTCAAGTCACTACATTTAACTATTTTACCATTTTCAAGTTACTAATTCGCATTTCAAGTCACTACACTTAACCATTTTCAAGTCACTACACTTAACCATATTCAAGAAACAAGTTCATAATTTCAAGTCACTACACTTTACAATTTTTAAGTCACTAATTCACATATCAAGTCACTACACTTAACAATTTTCAAGAAACAAGTACACAATATCAAGTCACTACACTTAACAATTTTCAACTCACTAATTCACATTTCAAGCACTACACTTAACCATTTTCAAGAAACAAGTTCACAATTTCAAGTCACTACACATAACAATTTCAAGAAACAAGTTCACCATTTCAAGTCACTACACTTAACCATTTTCAAGTCACTAATTCACATTTCAAGTCCCTACACTTAACCATTTTCAAGAAATAAGTTCACAGTTTCAAGTCACTACATTTAACTATTTTACCATTTTCAAGTTACTAATTCACATTTCAAGTCACTACACTTAACCATTTTCAAGTCACTAATTCACATTTCAAGTCACTACACTTAACCATATTCAAGAAACAAGTTCACAATTTCAAGTCACTACATGTAACCATTTCAAGAAACAAGTTCACAATTTCAAGTCACTACACCTAACCATTTTCAAGTCACTAATTCACATTTTGAGTCACTACATTTAACCATTTTCCAGAAACAAGTTCACAATTTCAAGTCACTACACTTAACCAGTTTCAACTCACTAATTAACATTTCATGTCACTACACTTAACCATTTTCAAGTCACAACACTTAACCAGTTTCAACTCACTAATTCACATTTCAAGTCACTACACTTAACCATTTTCAAGAAACAAGTTCACAATTTCAAGTCACTACATTTAACCATTTTCAAGTCACTACACTTAACCATTTTCAAGAAACAAGTTCACAATTTCAAGTCACTACACGTAACCATTTCAAGAAACAAGTTCACAATTTCAAGTCACTACATTTAACCATTTTCAAGTCACTAATTCACATTTCAAGTCACTACACTTAACCATTTTCAAGAAACAAGCTCACAATTTCAAGTCACTACACTTAACCATTTCAAGAAACAAGTTCATAATTTCAAGTCACTACACTTTACAATTTTCAAGTCACTAATTCACATATCAAATCACTACACTTAACAATTTTCAAGAAACAAGTACACAATTTCAAGTCACTACACTTAACCATTTTCAACTCACTAATTCACATTTCAAGCATTACACTTAACCATTTTCAAGAAACAAGTTCACAATTTCAAGTCACTACACATAACAATTTCAAGAAACAAGTTCACCATTTCAAGTCACTACACTTAACCATTTTCAAGAAATAAGTTCACAGTTTCAAGTCACTACATTTAACTATTTTACCATTTTCAAGTTACTAATTCGCATTTCAAGTCACGACACTTAACCATTTTCAAGTCACTAATTCACATTTCAAGTCACTACACTTAACCATATTCAAGAAACAAGTTCATAATTTCAAGTCACTACACTTTACAATTTTTAAGTCACTAATTCACATATCAAGTCACTACACTTAACAATTTTCAAGAAACAAGTACACAATTTCAAGTCACTACACTTAACCATTTTCAACTCACTAATTCACATTTCAAGCACTACACTTAACCATTTTCAAGAAACAAGTTCACAATTTCAAGTCACTACACATAACCATTTCAAGAAACAAGTTCACCATTTCAAGTCACTACACTTAACCATTTTCAAGTCACTAATTCACATTTCAAGTCACTACACTTAACCATTTTCAAGAAATAAGTTCACAGTTTCAAGTCACTACATTTAACTATTTTACCATTTTCAAGTTACTAATTCGCATTTCAAGTCACTACACTTAACCATTTTCAAGTCACTAATTCACATTTCAAGTCACTACACTTAACCATATTCAAGAAACAAGTTCACAATTTCAAGTCACTACATGTAACCATTTCAAGAAACAAGTTCACAATTTTAAGTCACTACACTTAACCATTTTCAAGTCACTAATTCACATTTCAAGTCACTACAGTTAACCATTTTCAAGAAATAAGTTCACAGTTTCAAGTCACTACATTTAACTATTTTACCATTTTCAAGTTACTAATTCGCATTTCAAGTCACTACACTTAACCATTTTCAAGTCACTAATTCACATTTCAAGTCACTACACTTAACCATATTCAAGAAACAAGTTCACAATTTCAAGTCACTACATGTAACCATTTCAAGAAACAAGTTCACAATTTTAAGTCACTACATTTAACCATTTTCAAGAAACAAGTTCACAATTTCAAGTCGCTACACATAACAATTTCAAGAAACAAGTTCACCATTTCAAGTCACTACACTTAACCATTTTCAACTCACTAATTCACATTTCAAGCACTACACTTAACCATTTTCAAGAAACAAGTTCACAATTTCAAGTCACTACACATAACAATTTCAAGAAACAAGTTCACCATTTCAAGTCACTACACTTAACCATTTTCAAGTCACTAATTCACATTTCAAGTCACTACACTTAACAATTTTCAAGAAATAAGTTCACAGTTTCAAGTCACTACATTTAACCATTTTCAAGTCACTAATTCACATTTCAAGTCACTACACTTAACCATTTTCAAGAAATAAGTTCACAGTTTCAAGTCACTACATTTAACTATTTTACCATTTTCAAGTTACTAATTCGCATTTCAAGTCACTACACTTAACCATTTTCAAGTCACTAATTCACATTTCAAGTCACTACACTTAACCATATTCAAGAAACAAGTTCACAATTTCAAGTCACTACATGTAACCATTTCAAGAAACAAGTTCACAATTTTAAGTCACTACACTTAACCATTTTCAAGTCACTAATTCACATTTCAAGTCACTACATTTAACCATTTTCCAGAAACAAGTTCACAATTTCAAGTCACTACACTTAACTAGTTTCAACTCACTAATTAACATTTCAAGTCACTACACTTAACCATTTTCAAGTCACTACACTTAACCAGTTTCAACTCACTAATTAACATTTCAAGTCACTACGCTTAACCATTTTCAAGAAACAAGTTCACAATTTCAAGTCACTACACTTAACCATTTCAAGAAACAAGTTCACAATTTCAAGTCACTACACTTAACCGTTTTCAAGTCACTAATTCACATTTCAAGTCACTACACTTAACCATTTTCAAGAAATAATTTCACAATTTCAAGTCACTATGTACACTTAACCTTTCAAATCACTAATTCACAATTTTAAGTCACTACATTTAACCATTTTCAAGTCACAAGTTCACATTTCAAGTCACTAGACTTAACCATTTGCAAGAAACAAGTTCACCTTTCAAGTCACTACACTTAACCATTTTCTAGTCACTAATTCACCTTTCAAGTCACTACACTTAACCATTTTCAAGAAACAAGTTCACAATGTCAAGTCACTACATTAAACCATTTTCAAGTCACAACTTCACATTTCAAGTCACTAAACTTAACCATTTTTAAGAAACAAGTTCACAATTTCATGTCACAACAATTAATCATTTTCAAGTTACAAGTTCAAATTTCAAGTAACTACACTTGTCCATTTTCATGACACTAATTCATATTTCAAGTCACTATACACTTAACCATATTCAAGTCACAAGTTCACATTTCAAGTAACTAACCTTAACCATTTTGAAGACACTAATTCACATTTCAAGTAACTCCACTTAACCATTTTCAAGTCACTACACTTAACCATTTCAAGTAACTAGACTTAATCATTTTCAATTCACTAATTCATATTTCAAGTAACTACACTTAACCATTTTCAAGAAACAAGTTCACAATTTCAAGTCACTACATTTAAACATTTTCAAGTCACTAGTTCAAATTTTCAATTCTAGTATAAGTCAAACAATTCAATAAATTCAATGAAGTAAATAAGTAGAGGCGTCACATGTCCCTCTCACACCATTTAATCATCACAAAAATCTATGGCTTTCAAAGCCTTCTTCAGAAAATAATCCCACCATAACACTACATTTAAGTACTTTAATATAAGAAAATAGAGAGAAATCAACTTACCTTTACTTGGTTGCTGCTGCTGTCATTGGTGAGAGAAGGAGCGGAGAGAGATGAGCGGAGAAATGAATGTTGCTGCTATCGTCGGCTGCTACTGCTACTGTCCGGTGGCGGCTGCTGCTGCTACTGTACGTCAGCGGCTGCGGCTGCTGCTATCCGACGACTGCTGCTGCTGTTGTTGTCCGACGTCGGTGTTGCCGGAGTAGATTAGCGTGAGAAGGAGAGAGTTGTTGGATAGATGATAGAAGGAAAAGAAAAGAAAGAAAATAGATAGAGAGGGATGTGAGTCTTGCCCTAATTATATGTTAGACTAAAAATTTGACTAAAAAAACTATGGAGAAAATCGACGTTGTCCGTCGATTTTAAATTTTTTTATATATGATTTAATTTTTTAAGATATAAGAATTATTTTTATTAATAAATTAAAAATATCAAAAATCGACGGACAGTGTAATTTTCATAAAATTATTTTTTATTTATTTTTAATGAAACCGACTCTGTCCGTCGCTTTTAGTAAAAAATAAAGAAAAATTAAAAATAAATTTTAAAAGCAACGGACAATGTGTTTTTTTCTAAAATTAATTTTATGTTTTTAAAAAATAATAGCGATGCTGTCCCTTGATATTTGTAAAAATAAATAAAAATTTAATTTAAATTAAAAAAGCGACGGACTGTGTCGCTTTTCTAAAATTAATTTTCTTTTTTTAAAAATTAATAGCGACTCTATCCGTCGCTTTTATTAAAAAAAAACTATAAATTATTTATTAATTGTTTGGCACAATAATCCATGAAAATAAGCAACGGACATTGAGACGATGTCCGTCGATTTTAATAATAAATAAATAAAAATTAAAAATAAATTAAAAAAATGACATACAACGTGGCTTTTTCCGTCGCTTTTCTGGAGAGACACAGTCCGTCTCTTTTTTGTCCGTCATTTTTTTGCCTTTTTTTAGTAGTGTTTATTTCTTCTATTCTCATCCCTCTTTCTAATCTAACCCTCTATCTTCAATTTGTGTTATTTAATTCCATATTTTTGATATCGATTTTAGTCACCTCGATTAGGATCATTATCAGTTCACATACCTAGAATCTAAGCAAACAACTCGACTTAGATAATCAATTTTCTTTAGAAGATCAAATCAAACCTTCATAAATCTTTCTAGTGAAAGTTCAGTGCAACAAATTTTGGTTACCAAATATATCAAGTAATGATAATTATCACTATTCAATGCAAAAACAATAGCTATATAAATTTGAAATAAATTTAACAATTTGGTGTTATACAATGGGTAAAAAAAATTCCAGCTTGGTGATATGGTGTCACACTACCATGTCCCTTTACTATTGTACTCAGGTATTACTTAGCTTCGTGGTAAAATACATATAGTTTTTTGAATATATCATAATTAATGGAAATTTATTTCGAATAGAACTTACCTCATATAATAATAATAATTTTTCAACATAACTAGGCTTACCATCTTCCTTAAATATTAATATATTATAAAACTCTTATAAAAATAAATAAATACACAAGTATCTTGAATCTCGCATAATTTTAACAAAACTCGCTAATTTATCCATGTAACCCTCAAATAATGGATGAAAGATAACATTAAACATTGGTGGTGTTACATTCTCCACCGTTATGAACATTCATTCTCAAATGTGAAATAGAATGCACAAGTAGGACTAAGAATTTCTCAAAATTTCAGCAGAACCTCCCCTATACACTAGACTATATCATATCTACCAACCTCCAAGAAACATGCAACCTGGATCTTAAGGCCACTTTAACTAACAACTCATTGAAACCTATATGGCTGTTGATAACACAAACTCATAACAGGAGCTAAAACTTACCTTAACACAAGCAACTCCATTCTTGGAAATGCTATGATGCCTCATATCAAGATCGACCTTTCCACAAGGTATGTTAAGGTCTGGCAATCATGCATCTCTGTTGTACGAGTTCGATAATTAAACTCTAAGGAGTCAGCTCAACACAACAATCCGAAAGATGGAAGAATGGTAACCAATCCTAAATGCCCTACAATCTGCTGATTATAAGTGCGGTGCACAACATACAAATAAGTAAGACTCTACTAGACACGACTTGTAGACTCCCTAGAACACGACGTTGCTCAGATACCAAGTTTGTCATACCCCAAACTCAGGGAGGAGCAACTTGTACCCGGTGCCTCACTTACCAAGCAAACCAACTGAAACCAAACCAAACAACACATATATGCCATTAAGGCCAAGCCAAACCAAAAGAAATGCAATAGAAACAAACTCAAATAAAACCAAATTTAATACAAGGCCCTTCAAGCCCAGTATTAAAATCAACATAAAAAAACTAGGCCAGAAAGTCCACACTACTTCACCTACAAAAGATGTCTATAAGTTTCTAAGATGAAAAATCACTAACGACTATTTCAAACAAAGCCCCGATATACGCATCAGCAACACCAAGCAAAAGAAGACTTTATACCTCGAAACTTATGAAAGAATGAAGTGTACTAACCATCAGCTGAACTCAACCACACGCAAGAAGAACGTTTGTCTACCATGATAACCTGCATGCATGAATGCAGCGCCCAAGGCAATGGGGATCTTAGTATGAATGTGTACCTAGTATGAAAGGCAACAAATTAAAAGAAACATGACCTAAAACTGAAAGGATACTACCTGTGTAATTTGTATCCACTTTCCCTGATCTTGATTCAAACAACACAGAAAACAAGATATTCTAAGATCAAATGATAACCTATCTGAACTACTATAAGCCTGACAAGTGCAAACCATAATCATATGATTATGAATGCAATGAATTATAAAACAATTAGAGTGGAATAAACCACACATGAGACACACATACCTATCTCTATCTTAGATCCTCCAACTGTAGCACCTACTACACAAATAACCTGCTTCTAATAACTGGCAGCCAAATCTACCTTCTCCAGACTTATCTTATGTCAACATAGTACTAACAACATACCATGCCTAAGAGATTCTATACTAAGTTGACATCAATAATTCAAGCCACAGTTCATGTCATGACTCAGAAATTGAGGTCATGAGGTACCTACACCGACCAGTCCTTAGTAGGTAAGCCAAAATCCAAAACAGATATGTAATATGAAAAATAGAAGAAATGAAGCAATACGAGTCTTCTAGAATGAAGTCAGGCCTTAAAAATCATAAAATTTAAAATGTGAGAATAAAATACAATTGAATTCCAAAACCTAGTATGATAAGTATAAAGAGCATCTATGACAATACTGAAATCTGCTAATACATCATTGTCTCCGATTACAAGTAAAGACATAAAGGATAGATGGAGGCTGGAACAAGACTCTGGCTGGGGATCTCACTAGTACTCCGGATTAGCTCTCACAACACAAATCAGCTGTAACACCCCGTATGTTTTCGAACCTAGTTGATTACCGTAACATTTATGGAATCATTTAGACATAGGATTGTTGGGGTATTATACATTAAATTTGATGGGCTGAATTTAATATTGTGCCATTGGGCTCAAATGAGGCCCAAAATTATATAAAAGACATGGCCTAAAATGGAAATGACCCATTCTTTCATGTTGACCACATAAACACACAATTAATGTTGGCTAAGGATGACTTGAGGGACTATATAAGGCAAGTAAAATCAGATTTTTATTCATATCCATACACATGCCATTTCTAGAATTTCCAAAGATATTTCTTTTATCTTCCAAACCCTAAGCCATCACTCTCTTGGACAAGATCATCATCTTGCAAGCTTTGGTAAGTATTTATTCTCATGGTTTAGTATATGATATGCTTAAGATGGTGTATAAATCATGTTGGTTATGTTGGAAAAGTGTTGGACAGTTCACTATGTGTAAAATAGTGTACTTTTGCTTAATCGGTGAAGGGTTTTGCTTTCTAAACTTGAAAATGGACTTGTGGTCTTGAAGGAAGTGAATTTGATGAATTAATTTCAACATGTAAGATGTAGTTATATTCTTAGATTGCTTTCTTTATGTGTAAAACTTGTGGGATTGTTGTTATGAAATTGGTCATGGAATTAGTGGTGTATTGAAAGGAAAATGTGGTTTTCGTGATGTTCATGTGTGTTGTGAAACCTTGGTTGTTTGTTGTCATCCGAGTTGACCTAAAACATGTAAATAGAAGCTTATTTACGTTCATGGACCATTTATTACAAAAAGGACCTAAAATGACCCCTGGAGGCTGAAACGGGCATCCGCCCTCACGTCTGGAGCACCTACGGGCGCAGATGCCAATGCAGGTGGCTCTGGACAAGGCCAGAGGGGCACTTGCGACTGTATTTCATCCACCTACGGGCGCAGGTGGATCCACAGCTTAGTCTAGAATTTTGTTTTGTATGTTTTTGTCTCTCTTTGATCCCCGAAGGCCCCTATACCCTTTTTGGATGTAATTATCAACTTATGATACCTATTGAATGACTTTAAGGGGTCTTTTGGAGGCATTTTGGATTATATCAATTATGGATTGTTGTTAATATATTTTTATAAAAGGTATTGAGGTGACTTGATGGAATAATTGTGACGTAGTGTTAATGAGGAAACGTAAAGGTTAAACTTGGTGTGAAATGCTATTGGTTTATGATGTCTTGGTCAATGTGCGGAGTGTTATTGTTTAGTTGGTATGGTAATGCAGTGGATTGTATTGTAAAGGGTGAAATGACATTATATGGCAGTCATGTAGCTCATTGTCGTCTTGTGCACTTGTAAGGTAGTTAGTTGTTAACGTGAGCTCCGTTATGAACTTGTGTTGTAGAGTGACACGTAAGGAATGAGATGGATTATTGTAGTCACACATAGGACTATGTATTCATATTAGGAAGATAAGGTATGCAAAGTTACTCTTTCTATATCCTTCTGCAGCACATACTGCTCACATTGTCATTGTACTTGTTCCATTCCAAAATGTTCTAAGGTATCTCATTTCAGGTTGTTATCTATTGTTATTCACATGTTCCTTATTCATTGATCAATTGTTATTTATGTGTCACATAATTGTGGACATGGTTCCAAAGTTCCAATAATGTTACATTCTAATGTTCCAATAATGTTATGACTACCAATGTATCAATCTCATAAAAGAAAAGAAATAAAGTAATGTATAATTGTTTGTATATTCTTGAGTGATATCCCAGGGGTGGAATAAACACCTAGCATGGGTTAATCTAACATACCAGGGGTGATAGAGAAGCCTAGCATGGGTTATCACAGTAACATCCCAGGGGCGACAGAAAAGCCTAGCATGGGTTATCACATTAACATCCTAGGGGCAACAGAAAAGCCTAGCATGGGTTAATCACATCATAGGGGTTAAAATACCTAGCATGGGTTATCCTCTTTTATCACTGATCAGTTGGTCATAGAATGATGAATGAACGCAAAAGCAAAGAAAGTAATGAATATAACGTACATGGTTCCTCACAACAGAACAATGGTTTATTTATATCGACTATTCTCTTATATTTGATTCCATTGATGTTCTTATGTATGATGCAGTTTCTTATAGCCTTACATACTCAGTACATTCTTTGTACTGACATACCTTGGGGGACTTACCTTACTTGCTGCAGGCACGGGTACTAGTAGACCTCCACAGTAGGTTGCGGATTATTTGCCGATCATTGATGAACTCCAGTTGGTTCGGGGCTTTTCGAGTTACATGTGTACATTTGTTTTGGTATTGTAAATGTTGTATAAAGCGGGGACATATCCTGACTTTAGGTTGGTTATGTGTATGCATCTGTTAGAGGCTTTGTAGACGTACGTGGTGATATGAATGAAAGAATGTGTGCCCATTTTGACTTGGTGGCCCTAACGACCAAGTTTTGTATAGGTATATATCACATGTTTTCCATGACTTCCGCTATTGGCATCTTATATCTCTATGTGATGGTGATGCTTATTGAGTGACATGCGTAGGAGTGTACATGAATGAAGATTGGTTCTCTCAGGCCTTAATGACTTCGGGTGCCAGTCCGCCCCGTTAGAATTCGAGGTGTGACAAAATTGGTATCAGAGCAGGTCGTCCTAAGGGTGTCTACAAAGCCGTGTCTGAGTAGAGTCTTTCTTATGGATTTGTTGTGCACCACATTTATAAGTAGGAGGCTACGGGACATTTAGGAGTTGTTTCTTTTCTTCATTTCTAGATCGTGCAATAGAGCCAATGTTGTAAGTGAAATCGTATCTAACCATTGGAATTGGTTTTCTTTGTTATAGTACAATGTCGATTACAAGATGAGGTAGGGGTAAAGGTAAGCAGGTAGATATGCTTGCCGGAGAAGGAATGAGTAAATCACCACCTGACCAAGCTAGTCAAGGTGGCGCTGAACAGGAGTTTGCATCACGGGCTCCTTCTACCCTTCAATTTTCTAAAGAGCCAAGAGGTAGAGAAGTACCCGCAGAACCGCCTATGAATGCCACTAAATAGGATTTAAGAAATGCAGTGCATATGTTGACTCAAATAGTTGCAGCACAAATGCAGGGACGAGCTGGTCCAATGACAAGTGAGGATGACACGGCTAGAGTAGCTAGTCGGTGGACACATGATTTTCTGAAATTAGACCCTCCCATATTCACTGGGTTAGATCCGAAAGTAGATCCACAGGATTTCATGGACCAAATCCAAAGGGCTCTAGATGTGATGCACGTGACTGGTGTAGAAATAGTTGAGCTTGCAGCCTATAGATTGAAAGGAGAAGCTATATTATGGTATGAAGATTGGAAGAAATCTCGTGGTCTCGGTGCATATCCACCTAATTGGGAAGAATTCAAAGCGGCATTCCTTGATCACTATCTTCCCTATGAGATTCGAGAGGCTACTGCGGATTAGTTCTTAAATCTCCGTCAAGGGAATCTGAGTGTTAGAGAATACAGTCTACAATTTAATTCTTTGGCTCAATACGCTCCGAATGTAGTAGCCATAATGACAGACAGGGTCTATCAATATGTGTACAGATTCGAGCCATATTTGGTAAGGGACTGAACTATTACTGCTTTGAACAGAGATATGAATATAGCTAGAATTCAGGATTTCGCACAGAAGATGGAGGACCAAAGGCAAATAAGAAGGGTACACGAATTTGAATGAGGGCCGTCAAAGGGGGCTAGACCTATGGGACAGTCTATGGTGTCCCAAGGAGAATCTAGGCCTCGGATTTTTCCTAGACAGCCTAGACCGTCATTTTCTTCCCCTACAGCAGGTACTTCATCCCAATTCTGGGGATTTAGAGGCAACCATTTTAGGCAGAGTAGTGGGCTGCAAGGTTCACATACAGCAGGATTTTCTCATCCTCGGTGTTAGCGCTGCGGAAGGTATCATTTAGGTGAATGCCGGTTGGGGACAAATGTTTGTTTTTGGTGTGGTACGACGGGGCACATAATGAGAGAATGCTTACAAAGGGGCCCGGGCAATATAGCACGACCTACGGGATCAACCGTTGCATCATCATCATCGGTTCCTTCCCTAGGCAGAGGTGTACAACCTGCTAGTCGTGGTAGAGGTACCATAGGAACAGCTAGTTCCAGTGGAGTCCAGAATCGCACCTATGCTCTAGTGGACGGGTAGAATTCGGAGGTTTGTCCTGATGTAGTCACAGGTACATTATCCATATTTTCGCATAATGTATATGCATTGATTGATCTGGGTTCTACATTATCATATGTTACTCTATTGATTGCTGCGAAATTTGAAAGAACACCGGAATTATTAATTAAGTCAATTGAAGTATCTACACCAGTTGGTGAATATATTATTGCAAAAAGAGTATATCGTAATTGTGTGGTAACTGTGTGTGGTCATGATACACTGGATGATCTTATTGAACTGCACATGGTGGATTTTGATGTCATAATGGGTATAGATTGGTTGGTTTCTTGTTATGCCACGATAGATTGTCGAGCTAGGAAAGTACATTTTCGTTTTCCACAAACGAATGTTCTTGAATGGAAGGGTGATGTAGGGGCACCGAGAGGAAAATTTATTTCCTATCTTAAATCAAGGAAAATGATAGCCAAGGGGTATATATGTAACTTAGTAAGAGTGAAAGATACTGATGTGGAACCCCTAACTCCTCAGTCGGTTCCAGTGGTCAATGAATTTCTTGATGTATTTCCAGAGGATCTTCCAGGTTTGCCTCCAGAAAGGGAAGTAGAGTTTGGTATTGATGTGATGCCAGACACTCAGCCTATCTCTATTCCTCCGTATTGAATGGCTCCAGCAGAATTGTGTGAGTTGAAGGAGCAATTAAAAGACTTACTAGACAAGGATTCATCAGGCCTAGTATGTCCCCGTGGGGTGCACCAGTATTATTTATACGAAAGGAAGACGACACATTGAGAATGTGCATTGACTATCAGCAATTGAATAAAGTAACGATCAAGAACAAATATTACCTCCCCAGAATTGAAGATTTGTTTGATCAGTTACAAGGTTCTAAATATTTTTTGAAGATTGACTTGAGATTGAGCTACCATCAAGTCAGGGTTAGAGAAAAGGATATACCCAAGACAGCTTTTCGAACACGGTATGGCCATTATGAATTTTTAGTTAGGTCGTTTAGACTAACAAATGAACCAGCTATTTTCATGGATTTGATGATTAGGGTGTTTAAGCCATTTCTAGACGTGTTCGTGACAGTGTTTATAGATGACATCCTGGTTTATTCGAGATCGCAGGAGGACTATGCTAAGAACTTACGACAGGTGTTACAAATTCTTCGTGTGCGTAAGTTGTATGTAAAGTTCTCTAAATGTGAATTTTGGTTAATATCCGTAGCATTCTTGGGTCACATTGTGTCAGATGAAGGAATTCAGGTTGATACGCAAAAGATTGAGGCGGTGAAAAATTGGCCAAGGCCTATGATGCCCATGGAAATTCATAGCTTCCTTGGGTTGGCAGGTTATTACCAAAGGTTTGTGGAAGGTTTTTCTTCCATTGCTGCACCTTTAACTAAGCTCACACACAAGGCAATCAAGTTTCAGTGGAATGATGCATGTGAGAAAATTTTCCAAGAGCTTAAAGATAAATTAACTTCCACACCCATATTGGTACTTCAGGAAGGCACAAAAGGGTATGCAGTTTATTGTGATGCGTCCGGAGTTGGCTTAGGATGTGTATTGATGCAGTACGGTAATGTAATAGCATATGCCTCACGACAGTTGCAGCCACATGAGAGAAACTATCCCACACATGATCTTGAGTTAGCAGCTGTGGTATTTGCTTTAAAGTTATGGTGCCATTATTTGTATGGGGGGTTCATGTTGATATATACACTGATCACAAAAGTTTGCAATATATCTTTAAGCATAAGGATTTAAATCTGAGGCAGCGGAGGTGGCTCGAGCTATTGAAAGACTATGATATTGATATCCTATATCATCCAGGAAAAGCGAATGTGGTGGCCGATGCATTAAGCCGGAAAGCAGTAGGAAGCACTAGTGTCCAGTTGATGGAAAAGCAAGATATAGTCAAGGATCTACATCAACTAGCCAGCCCGATGAAGGGGTTATTGTGCAAAATGCAGCAGAATCTTCGTTAGTAGCTGAGGTGAAAGAGAAGCAGTATGTAGATTCTATTTTGTTGCAGCTGAAGAAGAATGTACAACAGGGTTTGACAAAGGCATTTAATCTTACGCAAGAAGGAGTACTTCAATGCCAAGGTAGATTATGTGTACCGTATGTAGATGAGTTGAAGAGACGAATTATGGCAGAAGCACATCATTCATGATATTCTATTCATCCGGGAGCTACCAAAATGTACCATGATTTAAAAGAAATATATTGGTGGTGAAACATGAAAAAGAACATTGCAGAATTTGTAGCTCAATGCCCAAATTGTCAACAAGTAAAAGTAGAGCATCAGAAACCTGGAGGTTACATGCAATGTATCAATCTTCCAGTCTAGAAATGGGACATGATTAATGTGGACTTCATCACAGGTTTGGCTCGTACACTGCGGAAATTTGATTCCATATGGGTCATAGTTGACAGGCTTACCAAGTCAGCGCATTTTCTACCAGTCAAGACCACCTATACAACTGAAGATTATGCAAGGGTGTATGTTAAAAAGATAGTGCGATTACATGGAATTCCGATCTTCATTATATCAGACAGGGGAGCTCAATTTACTGCACATTTTTGGAGATCTTTTCAGAAGATCTTGGGTACACAAGTGAATCTGAGTACGACTTTTCACCCTCAGACAGATGGACAAGCAGAACGTACTATCTAAACACTTAAAGATATGCTACGAGCTTGCACGTTAGAGTTTCAAGGCATTTGGGATGATCATTTGCCTCTTATTGAATTTTCCTACAACAATAGCTATCATTCAAGTATCAAAATGGCACCTTATGAAGCTTTATACGGAAGGACGTGTAGATCACCGATTGGATGGTTTGAAACAGGTGAAACTACTTTACTTGGGCCAGATCTTGTTCATCAGGCTATAGAAAAAGTTAAAGTGATTCAACAGAGGCTACAAACGGCCCAAAGTTGACATAAGTCATATGCTGATGTTAGAAGAAGAGGGCTCGAATTTTCCATAGGTGATTGGGTATTCTTGAAGGTGTCACCGATGAAAGGGGTAATGAGATTTGGAAAGAAAGGGAAGTTGAGTCCCTGTTATATAGGGCCTTATGAAATTGTCGGAAGATTTGGGCAAGTTGCGTATGAATTAGAATTACTCCAAGAACTCTCCACAGTTTATCCAGTATTTCATGTTTTGATACTTCGAAAGTACATAGGAGATCCATCTCGTTTTGCTCCCATTGAAGAATACAAGTTACGGAGAATCTCACCTATGAGGAGATACCTATTGCTATTCTGTATAGACAAGTGAATAGGGTAAGGAATAAATACATAGATTTTGTAAAGGTACTTTGGAGAAATCAACAAGTTGAAGAGATCACATAGGAAGCTGAAGAAATGATGAAGTCAAAGTACCCTTATTTGTTTCAAATGGAAGAAAAAGTTCAAGATACGGGATCGGAGAAATAACAAGTAAGTATTTATAAGCATTAAGTATATATATATATGATCACATGGAAAATGATCCTCGACTTGAATTTGTTAAATGGATAATGTGACTAACATTTGAGGACGAATGTTTCTAGGGGGGGGGGGGGAGAATGTAACACCCCGTATGTTTCCGAACCTAGTTGATTACTGTAACATTTATGGAATCATTTAGACATGGTATTGTTGGGGTATTATACATTAAATTTGATGGGCTGAATTTAATCTTGTGCCATTGGGCTCAAATAAGGCCCAAAATTATATAAAAGACATGGCCCAAAATGGAAATGACCCATTCTTTCATGTTGACTAAGTAAACACACAATTAATGTTGGCTAAGGATGAATTGAGGGACTATATAAGTCAAGGAAAATCATATTTCTATTCATATCCATACACATGCCCTTTCTAGAGTTTCCAAAGATATTTCTTTTATCTTCCAAACCCTAAGCCATCACTCCCTTGGACAAGATCATCAACTTTCAAGCTTTGGTAAGTATTTATTCTCATGGTTTAGTATATTATATGCTTTATATGGTGTATAAATCATGTTGGTTATGTTGGCAAAGTGTTGGACAGTTCACTATGTGTAAAACAGTGTACTTTTGCTTAATCGGTGAAGGATTTTGCCTTCTAAACTTGAAAATGGACTTGTGGTCTTGAAGGAAGTGAGTTTGATGGATTAAATATCAACATGTAAGTGGTTATATTCTTAGCTTGCTTTCTCTATGTGTAAAACTTGTGGGATTGTTGTTATGAAAATGGTCATGGAATTAGTGGTGTATTGAAAGGAAAAGGTTTTGGTGATGTTCATGTGTGTTGTGAAACCATGGTTGTTTGTTGTCATCCGAGTTGACCTAAAACATGTAAAGAGAAGCTTATTTATGTACATGGACCATTTATTACAAAAAAGGACCTAAAATGACCCCTGTAGGCTGAAACGGGCATCCGCCCTCGCGTCTGGAGCACCTGCTGGCGCAGATGCCAACACAGGTGGCTCTGGACAAAGCCAGAGGGGCACCTGCGACTGCATGTCATCCACCTTCGGGCGCAGGTGGCTCCACAGCCCAGTCCAGAATTTCGTTTTGTATGTTTTTGTCTCTCTTTGATCCCTGAAGGCCCCTATACCCTTTTTGGATGTAATTATCAACTTATGATACCTATTGAATGACTTTAAAGGGTCATTTGGAGGCATGTTGGATTATATCAATTATGGATTGTTGTTAATATGTTGTTATGAAAGGTATTGAGGTGACTTGATGGAATAATTATGATGTAGTGTTAATGAGGAAACGTAAAGGGTAAACTTGGTGTGAAATGCTATTGGTTTATGATGTCTTGGTGAATGTGTGGAATGTTATGGTGTTGTTGGTATGGTAATGAAGTGTATTGTATTGTAAAGGGTGAAATGACGTTATATGGCAGTCATGTAGCTCATTGTCGTCTTGTGCACTAGTAAGGTAGTTAGTTGTTAACGTGAGTTCCGTTATGAACTTATGTTGTAGAGTGACACGTAAGGAATGAGATGGATTATTGTAGTCACACATAGGACTGTGTATTCATATTAGGAAGATAAGGTATGTAAAGTTACTCTTTCCGTATCCTTCTGCAGCACATACTGTTCACATTGTCATTGTACTTGTTCCATTCCTAAATGTTCTAAGGTATCTCATTTCAGGTTGTTATCTATTGTTATTCACGTGTTCCTTATCCATTGATCAATTGTTATTTATGTGTCACATAATTGTGGACGTGGTTCCAAAGTTCCAATAATGTTACGTTCTAAAGTTCCAATAATGTTATGACTACTAATGTATCAATCTCATAGAAGTAAAGAAATAAAGTAACGTATAATTGTTTGTATATTATTGAGTGACATCCCAGGGGTGGAATAAACACCTAGCATGGGTTAATCTAACATCCCATGGGCGACAGAAAAGCCTAGCATGGGTTATCATAATAACATCCCAGGGGCAACAGAAAAGCCTAACATGGGTTATCACAGTAACATCCCAGGGGCAACATAAAAGCCTAGCATGGGTTAATCACATTCCAGGGGTTAAAATACCTAGCATGGGTTATCCTCTTTTACCACTGATCAGTTGGTCATAGAATGATGAATGAATGCAAAAGCAAAGAAAGTAATGAATATAAAGTACATGGTTCCTCACATACAGAACGATGGTTTATTCATATTGACTATTTTCTTATATTTGATTCCATTAATGTTCTTATGTATGATGCAGTTTCTTATAGCCTTACATACTCAGTACATTCTTCGTACTGACGTCCCTTGGGGGACTTACATTACTTGCTATAGGCACAGGTACTAATAGACCTCCACAGTAGGTTACGGATTATTTGCCGATCATTGGTGAGCTCCAGTTGGTTCGGGGCTTTCCGAGTTACATGTGTACATTTGTTTTGGTATTGTAAATGTTGTATAAAACGGGGACTTGTCCCGACTTTAGGTTGGTTATGTGTATGCATCTTTTAAAGGCTTTGTAGATGTACGTGGTGAGATGAATGAAAGAATGTATGCCATTTTGACTTGGTGTCCCTAACGGCCAAGTTTCGTATAGGTATATATCACATATTTTCCATGACTTCCGCTATTGGCATCTTATATCTCTATGTGATGGTGATGCTTATTGAGTGACGTGCGTAAGAGTGTACATGAATGAAGATTGGTTCTCTCGGGCCTTAACGGCTTCGGGTGCCAGTCTGCCCCATTGGAATTCGAGGCGTGACATCATCCACCATAGGTCGCACTCATATTGGGATCTGCACCGAAAGGGCGCAAAAGTAGGAGTGAATGCGTTCCACTTGTACTCAGTAGGTATCATAGGCCGACTGAGCAAAGTAGAAAACTAAAAAAGTAAAGGATACTATTAACATGCTTCCACCTGCATACAGAAAAGTTCCCAATGGTGGCTCAAACTGTATCTCCTAATAATTCTACAAGTATAATATCTATATAAAAATAACTACACACGAATATCTAAGACAAGGCTAAATACACGAAAACAAACACATAAATTGAAGTGCGAATGATAAAATGCAATGTAAATGTTGTGGGATGATGATGATGAAGTAAGACATCACACGACAACCATCGCATGACCTTGTATACACCTTCCCAGAATAAGTTTCCAGGACAGGACCCATGAGGGGTTCATAATCTATATACTTTCACATTCTGAATCTGATATCGCAATCAACCTTACTGGTTTAATCTTCGATCAAAGGTTTTATAAAGTGTTTCATTATCTTTCAAAATTAGTGTTTCTCTGTGGTACCAATTCCATGTATATGGATGAATGAAATAAAGATGCATGATCATAACCAAAACAATATCATATAATAAATCAAGTCAATGATGGTAAAAAATAAGATCAAATAAATTATTATATAAGCCATCCCATGTCACCTCAGTAATGAATAGTCATGTAAGATATCAATAATAGAAATTCAAGCCCCTACTTGGCCATCACAATAAATATAGATGGCAAATAATGCTCAAACAAGACCAATATCAACTCTCAAGACAAATATAATGTTCATATAGGCCACAACTCGGGCATTACAACAATAATAGTCTTCAAGTCAATAATAATACTCAAATAAGCCCCCATAGGGCAACATGATAAAATAACTATCTCAAAAGTATAAATCTCACGATGCTATCCCCAACCCATAACATACTTTACATGAATGGTTAACTACCCAGCCCAGTTTGAATAATGTTAAGCTATAACCTACCATAAAAAGCCAAAACACGAGCCTGGACCCTTCAACATGCAGCCTTTCCTTTATGCACGGCTTCAGAATGAACCAAATATATCAAAAATGTAATCTACACATCAAAAGGAGTCTAACGATATTCATATTAGCTACTTTCATTTCAGATCTAAAAATAGTTCAAAAATTGACCCCCAAGAAAAGGGGGTAAAACCAAAATTTTATTTTAGAATCAAGTTTTCGATACTTCAAGGACTCTAAATGTGAAAATTCATCAAAAATCGAGTTTAAATCAAGCTTGAAATTGGAGAAAAGCTATTTTTCCCAATATCGGGTAAAAACCTTAAAATTACTAGTTTGAAATCCAAGTCTTGAAGTTTTTTTAAGATGAATCAATAGGAAATGATGAAAATATGAGTTTAGATTTTACCCACAAAAGATTGATGAAATTTCTCTTTGAAATCGCCAAGAACCGAGCTCCCAAAGTCTATTAATGGTTAAAATGGGGTTTTGGACGAGGAAACGAATTAAATTCTGTCCAGGTGGAAATTGTTCTTCGTAAATGCAGGCCTCTGGCCGCGATCGCGACTAGACCCAAACAAGAACCCTCGTGATCTTGGGAAGTCTATCACGAACATGATGAGTATCTGACCTGGACCCACTCTACTCTTTCTTCGAGAATGCAATCACCACCTCACGTTCGTGATGATTGAAGATTCTAACCCTTCACGACCGTGAGCCCTCCACCATAAGTGCGATGAACAAAATAATTCTTTTCCATAAACATGAGGGTTGGACCGGAAACGCGATAAAAGAATTTATGTTGCACCAAATATCAGCAAAGTGCTGAATGACAATGATATTAAATCCTTCGAACAGACCCTCGGGATTCATTCAAGACCCTACAGATATAAAACAATTATGATACTATGCTAATTTCAACGTTCTGGAATCAATGGAACCATCAGATTTGCTAAATGAGATTGTTTTCAAAAAGTTAATCCCCGGGACCCCTTTAGGATAAACATAACTAGTTTCTTGTCTAAGAGGTCATAACTCAATATAAAGGCCCAAAACCCAAACCAACCATGGTACTAACCCAAAATCGACATTCTGGATCTAATGGAACTGACAGAATCACCTTCCAACACTTGGATCATGAAATGTTGACCAAAGTCAAACTATTCACTTATAAGGCTACTCTAAACCTCAAACTCACCCAAATCACTCCTGAATGCTTTGGGGACTATGCCAACCAACCCCATAACTCATAAATAGCATATAGCAACTATGAGAAAGGGCAAAATGGTCAAAACATAGCAAAAGCTAAAAATCACAAGAAGGATTGTTACATTATCCACCACTAAAACACAAGTCTGTCCTCGAACAAAAAAATTATAAAAGATGGGGGTATCTACTCCACATATCAGACTCAACATACCATGTAGCCTCCTTAATAGGGTAATGTATTGACTGGACTTTCATAGAATCAATGTGCTTAGACCTCAATTTCCTAGTCTACCTGTCTAGGATAGCAATAGGCTCCTCATCGTAGGATAAGTCATGATCTAATGCAACTGAGACCATAGAATCATATGAAAATATCAGGATGGTATTTATTCAACATGGAATACCAGACGAACAACTGACAGATGTAGAGGCAAAGCTAGCTTATACTCCATATGTCAAAACTTCTCAAGAATCTCAAAAGGCCCAATAAATCTAGGAATAAACTTCCCTTTTTTCCTAAATCTCATCACACCCTTCATGGATAATACCCGCTCACCAAGCATGAATGTTACATCATAAACTCGACAATCGAGATAACTCTTTTACCTACTCTAGGTAGCCACAAGCCTTTGCTGAATCCACCAAACTTTATCTATCGAGTCTCTCAATAAATCAGTGCCCCAAGGACTAACCTCAAACAAATCAAACCATCCCATGGGGGATCTACACCTTTTCTGATACAAAGCCTCTAAAGGGGCCATCTGAATAATGGAATGGAAACTGTTGTCGTAGGCGGACTCTGCTAAGGGCAAGTACTGGTCCCAATGACCACAAAAATCCATAACATATGCTCAAAGCATGTCCTATAACACCTAAATGGTCCACTCTAATTGTCCATCCATCTGAGGTTGAAAAGTTGTGCTCATATCAAGCTGAGTACCCAACTCACTCTATATAGAACTCCAATAATTAAAGGTAAACTAAGTATCTCTATCAGAAATAATAGAGATAGGTAAGCCATGCAACCGAATAATCTCCTAATTGTAGATATTGGCCAACCTCTCCACATTATAACTTACTCTCACAAAATGCAAGGACTTAGTTAACCTATCCACAATCACCCAAATAGAATTAAACTTCCCTAAAGTCAGGGGTAGACCAACCATGAAATCCATTATGATCCGCACCCACTTCCACTCGAGAACAGGCATCTTATGTATAGGAACACCCGGTCACTGATGGTCATACTTCACTTGCTTATAATTCAAACACTTGGCCACAAACTCAACAATGTACTTTTTTATACAACACCACTAATAGTGTCTCTTAAAGTCATGATACATTTTGAACGCTCTTAGATGAATTGAATACTTCGAATAATAAGCCTCCTCTAAGATCAGTCTAACCCATCCATAAACTTTTGACACACAAATATGACCACCAATTCTCAAAACACCATCGGGGTTTAGAAAAACAGTCTTCACCTTACCACTCAACACTTTCTAAAGAATCACCCTCAACTTCTCTCCATCAACATCAATGAAGATCTAGCCTTAATAAAGGCCAAAACATGCCCGAGTGTTGAAATATCAAGCCTTACTAAATAGTTAGCTAAAGACTAAATGTCTAAGGCTAAAGGTTGCTCCCCTACCAATAGATAGGCCAAACTCCCCATACTTACCACCTTCTAACTCACGGCATCCTCTACCACATTACCCTTGCCCAGATGATGAAGAATAGTGAGATCATAATTCTTAAGAAACTTTAACCATCTACGCTGTCTCATATTAAGATATCATTGAGTGAAGAAGTATTGAAGGCTATGATGATCTGATAAAATCTCACAATGAACACCATACACGTAGTGTTGCCATAATATCAACACAAACATAATCGCAACCAACTCCAAATAATGAGTAGGGTATTTCTTATCATGAGGCTTTAACTATCGAGAAACATAAGAAATCATCTTACCATTCTGCATCAACACATCACCCAAGAAAACTCTAAAAGCATCACAAAACATGGTGAAACCCATGCCCTCCTCGGGAAAAGTCAAAATAAGAACCAAAGTCAACAAATCCTTGAGCTTTTAAAAGCTCTCCATATAAGTATCCGACCACTGAAAAATAATCTTCTTTTGATTCCACTTGGTCAAAGGAACCACAATAGAAGAAAACCCCTGCACAAAGTGCAACTAAAATAGCTTTCTAACCCAACAAAACTCTGAATCTCGATAGGAAAAGTGGGTCTAGCACAATCACGAACTGCTACTACCTTGGAAGAATCGACCATAATACCATCCTTGGTCACAACATGACCCAAGAAGAAATAGAGTCCAACCAAAACTCATACTTGTAGAACTTGGCATACAACTTTTCATCGCCCAATCTTTAAAGTACAATCCTCAAATACCTATCATGGTCAACCTCATTCTTGGAATAAACCAAGATATTATCAATGTTGGTCCTCAAATGCCTCACATGGTCAGCCTCATTCTTGGAATAAACCAAGATAACATCAATGAACACAATCAAAACGGAATTAAGATACGATCGAATACCCTATTCATAAACTCCATAGATGTTGTTGGGGTATTAGTCAGCTCAAAAGACATAAGCAAGAACTCATAATATCCATACCACATCCAAAAATCTATCTTTAAAACATACAAAGCTCTAATTCATAACTGATGGTAACCAGATCTCAAGTCGATCTTAAAAAACACTGTAGCATCCTGAAGCTAATTAAATAAGCCATCAATACGAGGAAGAGGATACTTGTTCTTGATAGTCACCTTATTTAATTGCCGATAATCAATACACATATGCATAGATCCATTTTTTTCTTCACAAATAAGATAGGATCACCCTAAGGAGACATACTAAGTCTAATGAAACCCTTAGGACACGAGTTAGAAGCACCTTTCAATTCTAACCTCAGAATACCAGGAGTAGCTAAATTCACAATTTTGGTAAAATAATCAAAAACCACATAATAAGGAGCACACCAATCTATATCCAAGATAACATAAACAACAACCATATCGAGGATAATCAAGTCCACCCAAGTCTTGTATCCCAAAAGGGTAACAACATAAGATCGGTACACCTGATCCACCACTAAAGAATCAACTACAGGGGTAGATAAAAGAATAGTCATAGTAAGGGACTTACATATAACATTAATACAATTAGAAAAATACGAAGAAACATAAAAGAATATAGACCCAGGATAAAAAAATACTGTAGCGAGATGATGGAAAATTAGGATGTCTGTATCACTGTATCAGAGGCCTCTACCTTAGGTCTCCCAAGAAAAACATAACATTGTCCATGTTTTCTACCAGACTGAGTGAATTCTCATCCACAACTATGAGCCCCTTAAGCTCTACCTATGAAACTTCTAGAACCACATCTACTGCCCTGTATATCACTTCTAACTGCTGAAACTGGGTCGAACAAAGCTGAAGATGAGATCCTTGCTAGAGAGAACCAATTACATATTGAGGATAATTCCTCTCTAAATGGCCATGCTCATCACACACAGAATATCCTCTACTATAAGAATCACGCTGAGAGGTCCCAGAAGAACCAAAATGCCCTCCATAACCTGATGAACCAAAATAAGACCCTCAGCTTACATGGCTTAATCTCTGACCAATAAAAGTCCCATAACCAGCAAACCTACCATTTGAACTCTGCAAAGGTGACCAGTCTGCTATGATATCCATGAGAACCTCTGCCCAAGAAATCTCTACCTCGGGATACATGACCGCTAAAATCACCTTATCGATGAACCCTCTTAGCACCACTACCCTACATAACCTGGTGAATAGTCTCAATCATCTTGGCATAATCCAATATGCTCTAAAAAGAACCACTAGAAACCACAAACTTAGTCGATGCCAACTGGTAATAGCTAGACAAACCTTTAAAAAATATTTTGATCCTCTCAAACTCAACAAAGATGCTAGCAATGACATGTCTAGACAAGGCACGAAATGAGCTTTATACTCATCAATACTCATGGAGCCATGCTCCAAATGATCAAACTCATCTCTCTACTGGTACCTCAAGCTAAAGGGCACAAACTGATCTAAAAAAGTCTCATAAAACTAGGTCCATGTAAATTGGGGGAAACCTATTAGTTGACAACTGACAAGAGACCTCCACCATTGCCTATCCATATCAGTCAATTGGTAGGTAGTGAAAGTAATAACATGGGAGTCAAGTAAATTGAGGTTATGTAACCTCTCTTGAGAGTCAATCAAAAACTTATAAGTATCCTCACTAATGGAACCACTGAATGTAGGAGGGGACAATCTGATGAATCTCTCAAATATCTTTTGCTCATCGGTAAATATAATAGGACCTGGAGCAATTGGCAAAATAACTAATTTAGTAGGTAAAGCATCAATATGTGGGTCTACCACAACAGGTGGCTTTGCCATGAAAGTCTGAAAACTATGAGTAGTAGCTTAGCCAAATAACTGTACACCTTTTATAGTCTGAGAACCACCTGGAGTACGAATACCAGTAGTCTGGGGAATGCTAACTAAATAGCCTAAAAGATGAACTAACAAATCTTGTAATACTTGGGTAACCATTAAACCTGAGGGTCCTGATTTGTTCCTACATCTTCTGGCTGATAAACCTCCTCATCATGCTCAATCTTAGGCTCAGGAGAGGTTGCTCTAGCTTATCCTCTAGTTGGATCAACTGCTGGTGCCCGACCTCTACCCCTGTTTTAACTGTGACCCCTACCTCTCCCCCTGGCTAGCGCTCTAATAGTAGGTGCTGGCTCAGCATCCTTAATAACTCTAGATCTAATCCTTACCATTTGTGCAGAAAGAATGGAATACAAGTTTAGAATATTGGACATGAATAATACGCATGATATGAAATCAAATTAGAGAAGTTTTTCCTAAAAATATCACATAGCCTCTCAAAGATAGATATAGACATCAACATATCAATCCATGAGAATATATTAGACATCTTGCTCTTTTATTCATAAGACCAGTAAACCTAGCTCTGATACCAATTTGTCACAACCCAGAAACCAAGGTTATGATGGAACCTACCTCAACCCATCCTTGGTAGATAAGCTAAAAATCCCAACAAATATGAAATGTGAAAAAGAGAAGAAATAAAGTAATACAAGATTCTAGAATGAAGGCACAACTAAGTTGTATATATATTTGAGGTAGCATTACTGGTGGAGCAATATGATTAGAGACATAGTGGATTTTGTAGCTCGGTGTTTCTATTGTCAGCAGGTTAAGGCCAAGCATCTGAGACTAGATGGGTTGCTTTAGAGGCTACTCATTCCTGATTGGAAGTGGGAGTGGGTTACTATGGACTTTGTAGGTGGTTTGCCTCATACTTACCATGGTTTTTATAGAATTTGGGTCATCATAGATTAATTGACCAAGTCTTCCCATTTCATCCATATTTAGACTTCCCACAGTGTTGAGAGGTTGGCTTAGATCTATCTTTAAGATATGGTTTGCCTTCACGCAGAGGCGGAGCCAGGATTTGAAGTTTGGGGGTTCTAAATTTTAAGACAGGACAAGGACCTCAAGCTTATATATAATACGACAAATTAACGAACGAGTAACGATTCTTTGATATATATTCAAAAAAGAAACGGACCACTTAAATACTATATAAGTAAAACATTATCATTCCAATTGTACTCAACGACTTATCATGTTCTGAAAACGATCAATGATCGCATTATTAGGTGCTTCATCCTCTATATAACAAACTAAACAATTATAAAAAATTCATGACTGTTTTTGCTTTGCAAGTCATTTTTAATAAATTATATAGATTGATATAAAAAGACAATGCAGAACAGCCTCGAATCAAAGATTAACCATCAATTTTTAACTATATTATACACATATTATGATAGGCAAATAAATTGAAAAAAGAGGAGGAGAAAGACAAAAAAAGTTTTTTGTATGTAGCAATCACAAGGTTGGGACTCTGATAGTGAGTGAACAAGCTGCAAAGACTTTTATAGTTTTCGAAAAAGAAGAAGATCGAATAGATTTTTTAGGTCCCTGTAAAAACTGATTTGAGTTTTGTTTGTGAAAGAAATGGAGAGTTTTTTTTGTTTTTTTTTTAAGAGTGAAACTTTTTTTTAAATTTTTTTTTTCTAATTGGTAATTTTATATTTTTATTTCTATTTAACGATTTTTCTTTTTGGAAATCTGGTTTTTTAATTATTAATCGTATGTGTTTTTAAAAAATGAAATTAAAAATCTGCATATATAGGAGAGAAAGAGGGAAACTTGTACTTGAGAGAAAAGGAAAACCTGATCCAGGATTATTTAGGGAAAAATGGTGAAAAAATTCAATGGATATAGCTGGGTTCGAACCCACAACCTAGGGACGGAAAGCTTTTAAATCCCGCTTCCTTACAACTGTGCCATTAGACTACTTTCGTGTAGTGGGTTCACGAGTGTGTATTTATACATATTTACTGGATTTTCTAATATACATATAGATTCTACGTAAAAGCTACTGGGTTCGGCCAAACCCCCGTGTAGTACTGTAGCTCCGCCTCTGCCTTCACGGGGTGCCCATGTCTATTATTTTAGATAGAGGCTTAATGTTCATCTCTAGATTTTAGAGGGCATTTCAGGAGGAGTTAGGTAGCCAAGTTGATCTTAGCACCACTTTCCAATCCCTAGACTGATAGATAATTAGAACGGATATTCAGGTTTTGGAGGATATGCTTTGAGCATGTGTCTTGGACTTTGAGGGTCAGTGGAAACAATTTTTAGCCTTAGTAGAGTTTGTCTATGATAACATCTACCATTCAAGTATTCAGATGGCACCATTCGAGGAGTTGTATGGTAGGCACTATTGATCTTCAGTTAGTTGGTTTGAGACTTTAGAGGCTAGGCCATGAGGTACCAACTTGCTTTGGGAGTCATTAGACAGAGTTTAGGTCATTTAGGATAGGCTAAGAGCAGCTTAGAGCATGCAAAAGAGTTAGCTGACCGTAGGCTTCGTACTTTAAAGTTTTGAGTTGGTGATTGGTTTTTTTTTTAGTGTCGCTCATGAAGGGTGTGATGAGGTTTGATAAGAAGGGCAAGCTCAGCCCTAGGTATATCGGGCCATTTGAGATCCTTTGAATAATTGGGGAGGTAGCTTATGAGTTAGCCTTGCATCCAGCCTTCTCAGCGATTCACCCAGTCTTTCATATATCAATGCTTTGGTTTTATATTCTGGATGAGTTTCATGTGCTTTAGTGGGACTCAGTTCAGCTGGAAGAGAGGTTGACCTTTGTAGAGGAGCTAGTTTCTACTCTAGCCAGAGATGTCAGACAGTTGCATTCCAGAGATATTCCCATGGTAAAGGTTCAGTGGAGACACCTTATGGTTGAGGAGGATACCTAGAATATCGATCATGATATGCGAAATTAGTATCCTTACCTGTTCTAGCCTTCAGGTACTTCTTAACTCTTTACTTTTACTGATGAAAGTCCTTTTAATAGGTGATGTTGTAATGCTCGCCAACTTATTTTCTATATTTTTATGCTTTTTCTATGTTTAGAGCTTTCCTAAAGCTGCCCTAGGTCATTTATGACTTGCTGGGAATGACAATTTGGTTACCGAGCATTTCATTTGGTTTTTATAACCATTTCCATATTTTGGAGCTTTTGAAGTTAACAAATTGGTCTCGGGCCAAAACTTAAGGTTAACGACTTTGGATGCCAATTCTAAAGGTTTTTTTAGCTCTAAAATGTTGATTTTAGGCTAGAGGGACCCTTGGTCCGAGTCTTAAGGCTTTTGAACTCATTTTAGGGTATTGGGTAGATTTTAGTTAAAATAAACCCTTCAATGTGGGACCCACATTCTGCTGAAACAATCTCCGATGGGAACTTTGATAGTTTCGTTGAGTTTAGAATGTTGAATTTAGTATGGTAGAATAGTTTGTTTGTGTTTGTGGGATTTTGAACGAATCCCGAGGGCTCATCCAAAGAAATTACAACTTAGCAAAGTTGTTGGTGCATCAACACCTGGTGCAGGACATAATTGGCCTTTGCATTCATGAGGCCTTGTTCGCTTTTGAAAAGATCAAGGATTTTGGTCTTCGCATTCGCGTGGCCTTGGCTACGTTCATGAGGGTCAAGGAATCTTGACTTCCACATTCACGAGCCAACCTTCATATTTGCAAAGAGGAAGCCGACCTGGCCTGTCCAGGCTTCTTCTTTGCGATCACGATAGACTATCTACATTCGTGAAGGCCCATTCTGGTATGCTCCGATAATCACGACAGGGGTCCCGCATTCAGAAAGAAGGACCCCTGGTAGTATATATGTTTCCCCTTTATTTTTCAGCACTTTTCTTAGTCCAAAACCTCTATTTTTGACCTCGAGTGCTTGAAAAGAATGTGGGAATGAATAATAGTAGCTGGGATTGAGTTGGGGACATCATTGTGATCATTTCCTCGCCTTTTATCTCGTATGTTTCTGGTCAATTTTTTGTTTAATTCTCCAATTTATCCTTATTTTTCTCGTCCATGTTGGGACTGTTATGAGGATCGACTTACACTTAATTTTGGGATGGATGATCCTTGCGCTGAGATGGACGTTGTGACAATTTTAATTTTGTGATTCTGCAAGTAGGCCTCACGTGGGAGTTTTAGCATGATTTCTGACTTGGAGCATAAATTCACAATATGGGTATCGATTTTATCATCTTGATATGTAGAATATTATTTGATAGCATTGCAGCGGTCGAAGGTTTCTTGGAAGGGAAAATCTTCACTATAGAGATTCTCACATGCTTTTGGCTTAGGCTAGGATTAAATTTATCCTAGACGTTACTTTCATACGGTATTAGTAGGATATTGTACTATTTATGAGTGGGTTTGTATGGCCCAGATATTTTTTTAGCACTTATTCACTATATTAGACGATTAGGGGCCTTTTAGGGTAGAATTCGGCCCTGTTTTCCCTTCTATTAGACTATGATTATCCTTTAGTACTCGACTTAGCTCCTTTAGTGCCTTGGGATGGGTTGAGAAGCCTTAGCATAGGTTTGGATAGGCGTTTTCCTTAGGTTGGGTTCTCGGGACTGGTAGTGGGCCCACCATCTTTTTTTATGATAGGATGCTTAGAATAACACCCCTTTAGGCCTAAATGATCCCTATAATTACTTTCTTAGGCTATTGTCTAGGTTGGGTTGACTTAGACCTTACATTATAAGCTTATTTAGCTTCATTACCATAGGTGGGGTAATATTTGACCTTAAACCACATCTTTCTAGCTAAATAATTGGAACCCACTTATCCTTAGAAGGACTTGGCTACCTAAAAGTGGACTTATGATTTTGTGGACTTGAAATGGGTTAAAACTATGGATATCTCTGTATACATTGTTGTTATTTAGCAGTTCTGGTTTGAGTCCGAAACTTGACATATTGCTACCATCTATGAGTTTAGGTTTGAGTTCGTCATTTGCTATGTTATTATTATCTATCAGTTCTAGTTCGAGTCCAGCATATGCTATGTTACTGTTTACTAGTTCCAATTAGAGTCCAACAACTTTTATCATTACTATTACTAATTGCAGGTTGGGAAATAAGTAAATACCGATGGAATGGTGGTTATGGATGAAAAAAAAGGGAGTATAAGGTATGCATTTCGCACATTTTAGGATCATTTTTACATTCATTACTACTATATTCTGTACTTACTTTAGTATTGCTATTTGCTTGTACCCACCATACTTATGGGGGCTCAGATGTGTTTATTTCTCTTTGTGTATGCCTTCTGGGCTTATGGGGTCTAGTTAGGTTATAGCTATGCTTTTATTTCTACTTTTGAGTTATTTCCATTTATCGCATTTGTCTAGCATAACCTATTATTTTCCTTTTCTGCCCCTTTATTATTGACTATAGTCTACACTTGAGAAATTGGGTTATGACAGGTTCTAACAATTTTTTAGGTTCCACTCCTCAGTCAAGAGCGATAAATAGTGTCACGTATGATAAATTTGATCCAAGATCAATCAATGAATATGCGCCGCCAAAAGTGCAAATAGTTAAAATATATGTGACCATAACATGTGAAGCTTTAATTGTCTTACTGCGAGCCAAACTATAAAGTCTAGTTTGAACCCTATTGCCAACATTAGTAGCAATATTATGACCTCTAAAATTACAAGAATTCTCGGTGGGATTAGTGTTACAAGTAAGCTAGTTCGTTGGAACAATATGGATGGAGCATTATTCCACTAACCGAACGAGTTAGGCAACTCTTTTTGAAGCCTCTTGTAATCTCTCTTCTTTTGACCCATGATTCTATAATGATGTAAAACTTGAGTCTTAAAGTTATTTGATTGATAAGACCTCTAATTAGAATTCTAAGAAGAACTACTCTGGTTGTTATAATTCTGACCTTGTTTCCAAATTGGACATTAACATTAGGTGGAGTAGGCTAGAAGATCCTAATTTTTGTCCACCATTATAAAAACCAGCGAGACCACATATAGATTTGGCCTTCTTATTATGCTCCCTCTCCAACCTACCATGGATCTTCTAACCCTCTTTCTTCTCAACAAAATTACCATTGGTGAAAATATGCAAGTGGGAGATATAGTAGTAGTAGCATAAATAAATTTAATATGTAGCCTCAAACCACACATGAACCAATCCAACTTCTGCTTATCCATAGGGATCATGTACATCACATAGTTTGCAAAATAATAAACTACAGACAATACTCATAGACATTCGTCATGTCCTGTATTAGCTTCTCAAAATTAGTAGCCAGCACAAACTGTGCTTCTTCAAACAAAAACATCTCCATAAATTCCTTTTCTAATTTAGTCTAGCATGGAGCATAAGCAACACTAGAATGCCCACTTTCCTATATCTCAAGCCAAGCATGAACTAAATCCTTTTAGTAATATGCAACAAACTCCATAGCTAAGAGAGACTTAAAAAGTATCATCTATAAAATATTGTGGATCTCGTTTTGTGCTCGAATCATAAGAACTTTGATGGGTTTAAACTACGCAAAATGCTTAAGCCTTCCTCCTAACACCGCAAATCCATTTCTAAAACTTGCATAATTATATTGGAATTCTACTAAAGTGGTAAGTATCTAAATGGCACATTGCATTACACCAATACCAACAACATTCTTAAAAGGAACAATAGTAATAGGCAAAGCTTGTGAAGGTTCTTGGTTTCAAGTACTAGTCCCCACCTTAATGTTGGTTGCAATATTTGTAGGGTCAACTTCTAAAGTTGGAATTCCATAGTTACATTAGAGATCCACCAAATACTGTGTTAGAAGCACAAGTGTTAGCTCTATTATCAACTTTGACATATGTCGATACCACTTTTTCGAGGCGTGAATAACAGATATATTAGAATGATCCTAAGAAATTTCCAAGATCTATAGAATAATCAAGAATTAAGATTAGAAACAACTATAAATGTCGTGGTAGAATTTTTGGTGATGCCAGTAATTTGGTTGCACAAGGAAGACTTTATTAGACACAACTCCTTAGACAATTCCTAGGATACCTCTAAATATAGAGTTTTAATATCAAGTTTGTCACTTTCTAAACTCAACCCTAGCACAAAAAGGCATTTGATGATATCAAAACACTTAGATAATGATATAGTTCATCTAATTGCCCCATTATTACTAGTTAACAAATTATGTAGATTAAAAAGAAGATAATTATTAAATAGAAGTAAGTTACGTGTGTAATACCCTTACCCGACATACGTACAACACAACCAACATTTGTGAATTTATTTGAACATGTGGAATGAGTAAATTTGAGCCAAACCTGAAGTATCTAAATACATTAAAGTTGATAATATAATTTAAGGTAATTAGACTTAGAAAGACAAGAGCTACTTACTTCAGTTATGAGCTTCACCTACTAGTATAAACTTGCATTATGTTTGTACTTTGTACGTGGTTAAATTAGTTATTTTGATGAAAGGAAAAAAAAGGATGAGAACATACGACAAGTGGGTGTTTCACCTACTTAAGAAATTATAATAACCCTAGTGGTGATTTTTTATTTTTGATGATTTGACCATTTTCCCTTCCCCATAGTTACTTTATATCATTTATAAGTTTTGAGATGGTTTTCACAGTACCCGCAAGTGCCTGGGAGTGATTTGTATGAGTTTGAGGTTTTGAGTAACTTTTAAAGTCATATATTTGACTTCAATAAACATTTTGTTATCCAAGAATTGAATGAGAGTTTTGTTAGTTCCATTACATCTGGAACGTCCATTTTGTGTTAGAAGCGGGGTTGGTTTGGGTTCCAAGACTTTATTTTGTGTTTTAAGTGTTTGGACAAAAAAATAGTACATTTGGCCTAAAGGGATTCCTAGGGGGGGGGGGTAACTTGTTGATAACAATATCATTTAGGAAATCAAATGGTTTCATTGAGTCTGGAACGTAGAAATTAGCCTAGTAGCACTATCAAATTATTTTTGTAGGGTCCCAAACGAATCCCAAGGGTTCAATCGGGATATTTTTCAAGTCCAAAACACTATTAGTGTAGTTTCTGGTGGAGTACCTGGTTCTTCATTGTGATTGCATGGTCATGTGTCATGACCCCAAGGTTAGGACAAGTGACTCATCATGATTGCATAAGGGTTGACCGTGCTCACGAGGAGTAAGATGGGTCGGGTTTGAGTAATGTATCGCGACGGCAAGGTCCATTCCCACGATTATGATGACCAATCCCTGGGTAGGTCAACATTGACCTCGCTATCATGAGAGATGTGCTTAGATCATGAGGTAATGTTCACAGAATAGTATAAATACTCCATTTTCACAATTTTACTCAATTCTCACCATTTTTGAGCTCTGGAACCTCAAGATAGGCGATCTCGAAGAGGGTTTTCTTCAAACTTTCTTGGGTAAGGTTATAAACCTAATTTCTATCAATACCCATTGATTATATTGCTTAAACATCTTCAAAAATTGGATTTCAAAACTTGGGATTTTGGGTGTTACCCAGTAAAGTCAAAAATAGGGTTTTCAATGATTTCAAACTCGATTTCAACTTGTTTTTAATGGATTTTAATAGATATAACCACTTAAGTTTAGGTTACATGATTCTTTATTAAAATTCTAGTTTTACCCTTTTTATTTTGGGGTTAATTTTTAAAGTGTTTTTGTACCTAGAATAAAAGTATGTTAATATGGCTATCATTAGACTCTTATTTATATGTAGATTATGTTTTTGATAGATTAAGTTCATTTTGGATATACACGGAAGGGAAAAAAATTTTGTTGAAGGATTTGGACTTGTGTTTTTGACTTTCGACGTAAGTTCTGACTTAACTTTCTTTAGTTCAGGCTGTGTAGTTAATTGTTCATGTAAGGTATGCTATGGTTTGGGACATTCACACACTTTTCTACATCCATATGCGGGGTTGGAATTGGAAAAGTAATTGAATCAAAGAAACGAATTCACTCTGACATATATCGAAGCCAACCTGTGGTAAGAGTTGGGTAAAGGTAGGGTATGTTATATTGATTACCTTTTTATATTTTATTTAGACCATGTGCGGACTAGTATTGTTATTTTTTGAGTATTATTAGTATTTTGAGAGATTATTAGATGTGTAACGCCTATGTGGGGGCTTGGATTTTATATTCTCTGTGTCTTATTTGCTTTCTCTAGCTATAGTAATACCCTTGAAGGTATTTGTGTGGCTTTTTATTATATCTAGAATTGTATTATGATTATTGAATAATTGAGATTGGAAAATCATTTGTACATAGTCAAGATAGTTGTGATATATCATTGTGTTTGCATAAATTATGAGGACTCAATTAGGAGCTATTGATGATGCTGAGCCAACACCCGATGTAAGAGCCCCAGTCAGGGGATAAGACAGGGGTTGTAACTGAGACCTTGTTAGAGGCAAGGCATGACTCCATCTTTTACTAAAAGACATACGAGAGTAGCCTCTCTCGAGCCAGTGGTTGATCATGGTGAGGCGGCTTATCAGCTACGGGGTTTGGGACCAGCCTAGGCCCATCAGATTTTTGTTGCTTCTCCAGTATTACAGGATCTTTTGATTCATCTTTTGAGCTGCTTGGATGGAAATCTTTAGGTAGATACTCTACCAGGTACACCAGATAGTTCACAGATGAGAGAGGGTGTTCAACCACTAAGGTAGGTTCATTCCAGGCTTTTAGATTCCTGAGGCAAAGCCAGCTACTATTGTGGCCCCACTTGCTGAGGTATTTCTTGCCAGAATTATTGTTCCACCTGCAGTTCCTGATCTAATGATGTCTATAGACGAGTAGAAGAGGTTTGATAGGTTTAAAAGATTGGCACCTCCCAAGTATAGTGGTGCTATTAGTGGAAATGCATATGAGTTCTTGATTAGTTGTTAGGAGAGGTTGCATAACCTTGGTTTTCTTAAGTCTCATGGTATTGATTACACTACCTTCCAGTAAACTAATGTGGCTAAATAATGGTTGAGATTGTTTGTTGGTCGTTGGCCAGTGGGTTCCCCACCTTTCACTTGAATCTAGTTTTCAGAGATTTTCCTACAGAGTTATGTGTCCTTCATCTAAGGGGACAAGCTAAGGGATGAGTTTGATGACATGGTTCAGAGCTCCATGACTGTTGCTAAGTATGAGGCCTATTTTCTTGCCTTGTCTAGACATGCTATGGCTAGTATCTCTATAGAAGCTGAGAGGATCAAAAAGTTTGTAAAGGGATTGTCTACTTCTCTTCAGTAGGCAATTAACCAGTTAGTGACCTCAGGTGGATATTTTTAGAGTATTGTGGATCATGGAAAGATGGTCGAGACTATTCGCTAGGCTGTTCAGAGTGGTGGTGGTAAGAGAGTATGCCAATAGGGTGGTTTCATTGGGCATTCAACCCAAGGTACAGATTCTTCAGGTAGAGGTTCTCATGTTTACCGTAGCAGACCTATTAAGGAAGCATTGCCGAGTTCTAATAGTGGGTTTATGGGTTCTATGGCTTCAAGCGGTCAAAGATTAGGCCATGTAGGCTAAGGGTCTTGTTCTGTCTCTTCTGGTTATGGTGGGCGTCTGGCTTCTTCTGTGCCCATTCAACGTGATTCATCTAGAAAAGGATGCTATGTTTGTAATGAGTTTGTTCATTTGACTAGAGATTGCAAAGGATGCATGACAGGTTCTCTACAACAGAGTGTGTAGTTTTAAATTTATCCAACATCAGCACCTCCGGCTAGAAGGGGTGTATAGGGAAATAAAGGTGGATCATGAGGTACTAGAGGTGGAGATTAGGAAGCTCATCCTAGTTTCCAAGGAGTCACTCAGACGGGTAGTAGGCGTGGACACTGTTATGCTTTTCCTGGGAGACTTGAGGCAGAGGCCTCTAATGTGGTGATTCCATGTTTCCCATTGTCCTGCTTCTGTGTTGTTTGACCTTGGGTCCACATTCTCTTATGGTTTTTGCATATTTTTCTACTAGTATTGATGCTATATGTGAGCCCCTGGCTATGCCCATTCATGTTTCTACCCGCGTAGGCTATTCTTTAGTGGTGGATCGGGTGAGTCGATCATGTGTGGTGACATTTTCAGGGTGTGAGACTTGGGTAGATTTGATCATACTTGATATGGCCGATTTTGATGTAATATTGGGTATGGACTAGTTATCTCCTTATCATATGGTTTAGGATTTCTATGCCAAGATCATTACCTTAGCTATGCCTAATGTGCTGAGGTTAGAATAGAAGGGTATCCTAGTTTGTGTCCTAAAGGGGTTAAATCATTTCTTCATGCTCATTGCATGGTAGAAAAGTATGAGTCTTTCTTATTTGGTCTATGTGTGTGATACCAGTGTTGATTTACTTCCTTCTTTAGATTACATGAGAGTTGTGAGGATGTGATTTATTTGTACTTGCTTGGTATGCCTCCGGATAGGAATATTGATTTTGCTATTGATGTAGAGGAGGGCACCAAGCCCATTTCCATTTCTCCTTATAGAATGGACCTGACAGAATTGAAAGAGTTGAAGGAGCAATTGCAAGATTTGTTGAGTAAAGTTTTTATTAGGTTGGGTGTCTCACCTTGGGGTGCTCCTGTCTTGTTTGTGAAGAGGAAAGATGGAACTATACATATGTGTATTAATTATCGAGAATTGAATAAGGTGACTATCAAGAACAAGTATACTTTCTTGTGTATCTATGATTTGTATGATCAAGTTCTGGGTGTGAAGGTGTTCTCTAAGATCGACTTGAGATCAGGTTACCATCAGTTGAGGATTAGATCTTCGAACGTTCCAAAGATGGCTTTTACGATGTGATATAGCCACTATAAGTTCTTGGTTATGTATTTTGGACTAACTAATGCCCCAAAAGCACTTATGGAGTTGATGAATAGAGAGTTTTAGACTTACCTTGATTCGTTCATGAATGTGTTCATTGATGATATCTTTGTTTATTCCAAGAGCAGGGTAGAGCATTTGAGAGCCGTACTTCAAAGATTAAGAGATGAGCAATTGTATACCGAGTTTTCCAAGTGCAAATTTTGGTTGGATTTTGTGTCATTCTTGGGACATGCGGTGACCAAGGATGGTATTGTGGTCGATTTGGACAAGAGATAGGCGGTTTGAGATTAGTCTAGGACCAATTTTGCTATTGAGATTTAGAGTTTTATTGGGCTAGTTGGCTACTATCATCAATTTGTAGAGGGATTTTCTTCCATTGCAACCTTTTTGACCAAGTTAACTCAAAAGAAGATTATTTTCCAGTGGTCGTACGAGTGTGAGAGGATCTTTCAAAAGCTTGAGGAGTTGTTGACTTTGGCTTCTATCTTGACTTTGCCCGTAAGGGCATGGGTTTCACCATGTTTTGTGATGTTTTTGGACTTGGCTTAGGTGGCGCGTTATTACAAAAGGGTAAAGTAATTGCTTCTGCTTCTCGATAGTTGTAGGTCCATAAGAAGAACTACCGCACTCATGATTTGGAGTTAGCGGCAGTTATGTTCGTGTTGAACTTATGGCGTACTTTTCGTGGAAACATCGCCCTATTGAAGAGGCTACGTGGGAGGTTGAGTTTGATATGCAGAGTAGATACCCCTATCTTTTCACCAGTTTAGGTACTTTCTTTACTTTTTTCATTTGAGGACGAACGTGTGTCTTAGTGGTGTATAATGTAATAACCATATTGGTCATTTTTCACTTATTCTGTGTTTGACCATTTTACCCTTCCCAATAATTACCTTATATCATTTTTGAGTTGTGGGGATGGTTGACACTGTATTTGAAGTGTTTGGGAGTGATTTATATGAGTTTGAGGTTTTGAATAGCCTTTAAAGTGATATATTTGACTTTGGTCAATATTTTTTGATTCGTGCGTTAAATGAGAGTTTCATCAGCTCAATTAGATCCAAAACGTCCATTTTGGGTGGGTAGCAGGGTTGGTTTGAGTTTTGAAACTTTATTTTATGTCTTGGGTGTTTGGATGAGAATCTAGTGTTTTTGGCCTAAAGCCATTATGGGAAGGGGGAGGTAATTTGTTGATAACGACCACTTTTAGGAAATTCAATGGTTCCATTGAGTTCAAAATGTCAAAATTATCCTAGTGGAACTATCGAGTTATTTTAGTTGGGTCCTAAATGAATCCCGAGGGTTTAATCGGGACATTTTTTAAGTCCAAAACACTATTGGTGCAGTTAGTGTATCACCTGGTTCTTCATTGCAATCGAGTGGCCATGTGTCGCGATTTCGAGGTTTGACCAAATGACACATAAAATCAACCGGGGCATTAGTCAATCTAAAGGACATTACCAAAAACTCATAATGACCATAACGAGTTCGAAAAGCAGTATTTGGAATGTACTCTGCCTGATCCAACAAGTCATATAACATGGGCAATGGGTACTTGTTACGCATTAAAACTTTGTTCAGCTACTGGTAGTCCATGCACATACATAGACTACTATCCATCTTCTTAACAAACAAGACAGGAGCACCCCACAGAAAAGCACTAGGATGAATGAATCCCTTGCCCACCAATTCCTGCAACTAAGCCTTTAGCTCCTCAGCTCAGCTGGTGCTATTCTATAAGTAGGGATGGAAATGGGACGAGGGCCCGACTCTAAGTATATGAAAAATTTGATGTCATAATCAAGTGTAGTCCCAGGTAGATAATTAGGAAATACTTCTAAGAATTCACATACCATTGAAACTAACACAATAAGAGGTACCTAAACACTAGTATCCCGAAGATAAGCTAGAAAGCCTGACACCCCTTCCAAACTAACTTCTTGGCATTAATCAAAGATATAAGTCTCAGAGGAGCAGGCTTATAATAACCCTCCCACTCCAATATAACCATCCCGGACATAGCTACAGTGACTGTCTTGGCATGACAGTCAAGAATCACATGGTATCGAGATAACCAACTCATCCCTAATATGATGTCAAAATCTACCACGTCTAGAATTACAAAATCAGCCCAAGTCTGATATCCCATGAACAATATAAAATAAGACTGATAAACCTAATCAACAACTACCAAAACCCCAACTAGCATAGACAAATACATAAGAGTATCATGTATTTCACAAACTATATCAAGACCTAAAACAAATTTAATAGAAATATACGAGAACGTGGAATTTTGATCAAACAAAATAGTAGCCATATGGTCACAGAAAAAAATAGTACCTTTGATCAGTGCGTCTAAAGCGTCAACCTTAGGCCTGAAAGGAAAAAACTCCACACCATACTTTTTTACCACTCTCATCTTATGAAGCCTTTCATGACAATTAATGATAAATTCATACGTATCTTTTTACGCAGTACCATGAACACATGAGGCTTCATCTTAAGAAATTCACAAAAAAAGTCATGTTCATCTTCTGTCATCGCCGGACCTAATACCTGGCATGGTAAAGCACCAGTCTCCGACCCCTGATCCATCCTTAGTGCCATGGCAGTGGTAGGCTGCTACCCTATATGTTGAATAGTTAAAACTACTGGTGTAGCACCTGTACTGATTAAACTAATGAAAACCCCAGAACCTACTGAATCAGCTCAGACAACATTGAAACCACTGCCGCACCTCCATGAACTAGCGCAATATCTATCTGAACCAGTACCTCTCCATCCTCTAGTATCATTTCCTCATTCTGAATCACATCTAGAATATCCTCATGTAGGGGAGGAAACATCGATCTCTGCCAGTGGCCTGAGCTCCACCCCTAGAAGGTGTTTCCCCATAGCCTCTTCCCCTTCCCTTCCCTCTCACTTTGACTCTACCTCGAGCCGTAGCTGGCTCAAGTGCTGCTACTATTTCTACTAATATTGCTAGTCTATTGGCGCGTGTGTTCACCATCTGTAAGATAAGAAAGAAAGGAGTAAGATACCAATTTTGGATCACTAGCTACCAATTGGAATCAAGTACTAGCATGAAAAAAGATGAAAGGTGAATTTTTCCTAAAGTCATGTAGCCTCTCGAAGAAAAGTACAGACATCTCAGTACCGTTCCACAAGTCTCTACTAGTGTCATTGAAAGGTGAATTTTTTCTAAAGTCATGTGGCCTCTCGAAGAAAAGTACAGACATTTCAGTACCGTTCCACAAGTCTCTACTAGACTCATTCTTGTACGACAAGATTTACAAACCTATGGATCTGATACAATCTTTGTCATGATCCAAATGGTTGTGAGTGGCACCCACACTAACCCTTCGATGGGAGAACCATCTAACCTAAATCTTAACCTAATCACTTAGCAATTTTAAACAATAATAAACAATGATCTCAACAAAAACAAATATTTAATCTACATAATTCAATAAATAGATAATAGTTCGAAAATAACTACCAATTACAATTATCCCAAGGACCTCGAAGGTCACCATACAAGAATATCCTAAAACAAAACTGAAGTCTGAAATGAATATCTCAAAAAAAAATAATAAAGGAGTGTCATTATTCGAAGGAGTGGAAATGATCAATGAGAAGGTCCAAGGAGTTCCTGAAGGTAGTTGCACACCATTGGATCCAAAAGATGTTGATGACGAACTAAATATGACATCTCATCTCAATCATTGAAAGACTTTTTACACTCAACAAAAGAAGAACATGAGTAGTATGAGAACAAACACTATGTACTGCTAGGTATCCTCGGCCTACTTAACTTAAAACATATCCATAAACATAAACTAAATAAGAGCAACTAGAAATCAGAACAAAATAAGTAATTGCATCAAACTCCATTATCTATCGAATAAACTCTTATGAACCAAATAATATAACACTACCACTCTTGTCCTATCAACACATTTGTACTACCACCTCAAACATAAGTTCAACTACAACAAATGAGGAGCCTATGACCCTATACATATCACAAGTGTAACACACCAAGTCAAGTTCATCTAACCATCTCACAAGTAGTCTCATGCTACTTCTATTGGTCACAACACTTATGCAGTGCAAGTAAATAATAAGTGAATCAATAATATGAACAATACATCACAACCATCAAATAAATCATAAAATGTGTACACACATACTAAGGGGTCTTATATGCCCAGTAGTCATGACCTGCAGGGGACGAGCTTAGTCCATGTACCACACCAATGAGGTACCTAACCATTTGAATATTAATATATAAGCAACATATACCGACGTGGTACTAGACTCTCCAAATATCATATTATGTGAACATTTCAATAAATATCAATAAGAATATGATGAAGTGCACCAAATATGAAATGACACAATTTATCTAGACTCTTAGTCAGATTCAAGGTTCATCATTTCATGTATACAACCAAAGACTAAGTTAAATCACTAATCACAAGTATGCTCGAAGGCCAATTCACAATTACTCAACTCATGGATAGGCATGAAATTCAAATTAAGTCTACAACCACAACCTACCTTGGGTCAAGCCTTAAAATGCACTACTTCACTTGAGCCTTACCTTTCCTTTAAATTTTAGCTTGTTCTTGGTCTAGAAATAACAACAAGGAACAATTCAATGGTGCATTCTTCAACTCTAGGCATTAAGAACCTAAACCCACTAATTTAACCCACAATTATAGCCTAAATTATATTTCTAGGGTTTTTACCCTTTAGTCCTATCTAGTTCCCCATAGTTTATGATTAATATAACGAATTCTACTCTAAGAAGTGTATTGTAGCAACCTAGAGCCATTCACAAGTGATTTAAAGCCACTCATAAGCAATTTACACCAGTTCGTCATACCTAGGGTTAAACCCATAATTCCACCATGAACAAATTCTAACCATTCTGAGGATTAAAGGAAGTAATTATACGTTAGAATGGTGAAATAAACTTACCTTATTAGTAGGAAAAGCCTAAGAATGCAGAAAATTGCCTTTCTCTAAGCCTTAGGTCGAAACTTGAAGGTTTTAACAAAATAATTCTAAGTCTCAGATTTTCTGGGTATAAACTATCCCGATATTGCTGCAACAAAAACTTTTTCAATACATTAATGAATGTTCCACTGCGGCAAAATTGCTAATGTGAGGACCTCCACTACAGTGACCCAAACGTCGCCATAACGATGTCACTGCAGTGTAACCTAATTCTACTACAATGATAATGAGTCAAAAAATTAAGATGCCTTCCCAGCCTAGTTCATTTTACAATACACTCCCTAGATTTTGACATTACGAAATAACCTCTTTACGACAATCACTAAAATCAGAGTTCGACGAACCCAAATTCTATTCCAAAAGTTTCTATGGATTACTAAACCTCTTGGCTAACATAGTATCATCTAAAATCTATCAAATACTACACCACTAAACCCCATATTTTTCTATACCACACAACACTAAAAATTTATTCAAAACCAGCCTAGCCTGAGATTTCACAATTTACGTTCAAGAGGGAACTTATCTCAATCTTTTGTATGCTAACCAAAACAATAACGATAAGATGGGTTGTTACATCAGATACCAATTAAACAATCATTCATCTTTGATGAAAACTAGAAAGGAAAGAGGAAAAATGAGTGAGAATTGCCTGAATTAGTAAACAAATAAGGATAATGCTTGTGCATGTCCACTTCAGTCTCTCAAGTGGCCTTCTCAACTAGATAGTTCTTCCACTAGACTTTCATAGATGTAGTCACTTAAGTTCTCAACTTTTGGACATCTTTATCAATAATGCCACTAGGTTCCTCTTCAAAAGAAAAGTTTTCATCAAGCAAAACTGAATCCCAATAGATGATGTAATCACCAGCCCTAGGATTGTTTTTGAGCATCAAAATATGAAATACTAGGTCAACTTCCGAAAAACTCAGAGGTAGAGCCAACCTATAATCCATTGATTCTACACCTTTCAAGATCTCAAATGGCCATATGTACCTTACGGTAAGTTTACCCATCTTTCCAAATTTCATCACACCCTTCTTCGGTGAAACTTTGAGTAAGACTTGCTCACCTTCTATGAAATTCATATCATGCACCTTTCTATTAGCATACTCCTTTTATTGGCTTTGAGATGCTACCAGTTTCTCTTATATAAACTAACTTTCTCCATTGACTCCTTTAATAAATTGGTACCCTAAGGTCTCACCTCGAAAGCATAGAAAACACAATAAGAGATCTACTCATTCTCCCATACAAAGCCTTAAAAGGAGCCATGTCTATACTCAAATAATAGTTGTTGTTGTATGCAAACTCACACAATAGTAGGAACTGGTCCCAATGACCATCAAAATCCATGCCACACGCCTAAAGCATGTCTTTCAACACTTGAATAATCCACTTAAACTGACCATCAGTCTGAGGATGAAAGGTTGTACTTAGATCAAATGTAGTGCCCAACTCTTCCTAAAAAATTTCCCAAAAGTTAGAGGTAAACTCCATACCTCCATCCAAAATAATAAAAGTGGGTACCCCATGCTGTCAGACAATCACCTTAACATAAATCTTGACCAACTTAGCTCTACTATAGGTCATTAGTACTAGAATGAAGTGTGCAAACTTAGTCAACCAGTCCACAATCACCCATATCGAGTCATATTTTCCCAAAGTCTTGGGAAGGCCAAAAACAAAATCCATGGCTATTTTTTCCCACTTCTATTTAGGAATTGCCATCCTTTGAAGAGTTCTACCAGGCCTTTGATGTTCATACTTTATCTTTTGGTAGTTCTAATAGGTAGCCATAAAATCCACTATACCCCTCTTTATATAGTGCCACCTATAGTGCTGCCTCAAGTTATGATACATCTTGGTTGCACTAGGATGTATGGAGTACCTCAAACTATGTGCCTCCACAAGAATGGTTGAAATTAAATCATCTACATGAGGCATACAAACTGGTCCTCTAATCATCATCATACCTTCATCATCAAGAATAGCCTTGTAGGCCTAACCTTGCAACACCTTGTCACAAATCTTACTCAACTTCACATCTTCAAACTGTCTAGCCTTAATTTGGTCAAGAAAAGTAGACCCCTCCTCTACATTAGCTAATAGTCCTCCTCTCTCGATCACCTGTAGTACAATAATACTGTTGGCTAAGGTTTGAATCTCCCTAGACAACGGATGCCTAAAAACATCAAAACTTGCCAAACTACCCATACTATTTTCCTTTTGACTCAATGCACCCACTACCATATTGACCTTACCCAAATGATAGAGAATGGTGATGTCATAATCCTTGAGTAGTTCCATCCACCTTTATTGAATCAGATTCAAATCTCTCTAGATAAATACATGTTATAAGCTATGGTGATCAGTGAATACCTCACACTCCATCCCATACATATAATAGCAACATATCTTAAGAGCAAACAATACTGCATCCAACTCCAAATCATGGGTGGGATAATTCTTCTCATGAACCTTCAGTTTTCTTGAAACATAGGCAATCACATTCTTTTCCTGCATGAACATAGCACCCAAACCAGAATGTGAAGCATCATAATACATAATAAAGTCTTTATATTCAATAAGCAAAGCAAGAATAGGAGTTGAAGTAAGCAGAGTCTTGAGATTTTTTATGCTCTCTTCACACTCATCAATCCATACAAAAAGTACTTTCTTTTGTGTTAATCGAGTCAAGTATAAATCAATAAAAGCAAACCCCCTTACAAACCTGTGATTGTAACTAGCCAACCCCACAAAGCTATAATTTTGATCACAGAGGTAAGCATAGTCCAATTCTTAACTACCTCAATCTTTTGTGGGTATACCATAACCCCTTCTTTAGAAACTAAGTGGCCCAAGAAGGATGATAACACTCAAATAAACTCTATATAGGATATACCTAATTGTTTTACAATATATTATCCCAGCTCGTGAGTTGGGGCCGATCCCACATGGAATGAAGGAGATAGGTTCACCTTCAAGTGTAATAAGCCACTAAGTATTTGTATGTAATGTATAAAATATGATAAAAGAAAATGGGGGATTAATTTCAAACATTTTTATAACCAATTTATCTATTGTAAGCATGGTTTGCAAGGATGAAAACTAGAAATTTGTAATCAAGGATTAAAGTCACTTAGGGTTATGTGTCATGAGTGTGAATACATGCATGGGTATATTGATATTTTCCTAAATTTAACTAATCATTATGGGTAGGCTAGTCTTAGGTCTTTGATAAGTTCACAATTTACAAACTTCTTAACACTTTTAAGCTTTAATTATCCTTTTATTCTCCATTGATTCGATGTAATTATCATGTTATATGGCTCTTTAGTGCAAATAATGAATGAATATGGGGTTGATCTATCTATATGAGTCAAATGGGATGCGAGAAGTGAAGAAAAGGAGCTTAAAACAAACATGTTGGGAGATTAGAAGTCACTTGTGCATGCATATCATGAGTTGTGCACGTAGGTGGCAAGGTAGAGCTGAGATAGCAGAACTAGAGTTGAGCCTTTGCACGCACATGTCATCCACCTGCGCTGGTACCTACGCCAGCAGGTGACCATTGCTGTGGTAATTTTGTAATTTTTGAAGAACGTGAATTTGGGGTTTTAAAAATGGTTTTTTTAGCTCTAGAACACTATCATGGTATTTTAAAGCTTAAGAAATATACAGTGAGTGAAATTAGTAAATTTATTTAACTTTTTATTGAATTTGGATCTCAATTCTTGTAATTAATCTTTGATTCAATGGAAGAATGGAATGAGAATTTGGGTAATTTTCCTCTTTCTGTCTCTATAAGTAGCTAATTTCCTTGCTTGGGGTTATGCTTGATTAAGGTGTGATAATTGTATAGGTGTTGTTTATTTGTCTTCGTAATTAGCTAAATGTTGTGGGTTTTGCTTCTATTCCATTATTTTCATCTAAAATTAGAGGTTGCAAACTCTAATTAATTCTAGAACCCTTATCATCCTTGACAAATGGGATAAGGGTAAGGACTAGGAGTGAACAATAACTTGATGTACATCATTTAATAGTATATCTTATACATAAGGATGCTAATTGAGGGTTTTGATTGCTTATATAGTTACACTTGTAAGGTGTTCGAAAGATCCCACTTGTGAGATTTTGGTGTGTAATTGACAAATTGATGCTAAATACCCTTAATCTAGCCTAACCATGACTAATAGCTAAACCTAGAAAAATGTTCAAGTACCCATACATGCATTCACTCTTACAATGGCATACCCCAAGCCTCGTTTCATACTTGAGTTCAACTCTATTTCTCTAATCTTCGAAATTTACATTTTAGTGGCGATTATCTTAATAATTACAAGTGTTTGAACTAAAACCCCCTAATTTACTTTCTCATTTATTCATTATAGCATTACGAGCCAACTTTTAGTTGCCTATAGCACTTGAGATTGAAGGTCATGTTCTCATTTCGTGTGGATTCGACCCTGACTCTTATTGGGTTAAATATATTGATGACAATCGCTTATATTCTTGAAGTATAACTTGAGTGTTATCAAAAATGGCATTGTTCCCGGGGAATGAAACATAGCTTTCATTCTTTTTAGTGTTATATGTCACTTCAAGTTAGCCGTGGTGTAATTTTACTTGTTGTTTTTGTTCTCTCTTGGTGACGCATAAAGTCTTCATGAATCGATGAGTCAAAACAGTAGTCATACCACTTCATTCAACGGACATTTAGAGGATGAAGACCATTTGGGTGATGCTGGGAGAGCTAGTGTCATCCACATTCCACCCACGAAAGGCAACAGAGTGTTTCATGTTACTAGTGTAATGCTCCATCTCCTTCAAATGAAGGGATTGTTTGTTGGTCAAGCACATTAAGAATCAAACCTTCATTTGAAAAATTTCATTGATGTATGCATGCGGTTTGATATCGCCCACATATCACAAGAGTCCATCCGGTTGAGACTCTTCCCCTTTCCATTAACGGGCAAAGTCATTTTGTGGTTGAGGCAATTGCCCGCAGGTTCAATAACTACATGGGTGGAATTGATGGAACCATTATTGTATAGATTCTTTCCACCATCCCGGATGTTACAATTGAGAGATGAGATTATTAACTTTCACTAATTGAATGGCGAACCATTACATGAGGCTTGACAAAGGTTTAATAAGAAGTTGATGCAATGTACAACTCACGAGGTTTTGGATAAGATGCTCATCCAAAAAAATTATCGAGCATTAGATCAATTGAACAAAACTGTTGCGGATAATCCGATCGAAGGATCTTTAGTGAAACAAACTTATGGTGTTGCATTGACATTATTGGACCAGGTCACTAAACAAAGTTGAAGTTGGCATACAAGAGATTCTGAGGTGGCCATGGGGGCTCCCTCTGAATATTTTATGAGCCAAGAGCAAAGAAATAAGGATGAGGAGAGAGATGAGAGTATGCCAAAAATAATGACACAACTAGAACTCCTCACCAAACATATAATGGGTTCAACACCAAATGTGGTTAACGCCGTTGCTTCCAAGGGTGCTAAGACCTATGATGATGATGAAATGGAAACTCTTGATGTAGAAATTCTTTTTATGTCAAATCAAATGGGGGTTCCTGCCCTACCTACATAAAGCAAGATGAGAATCAAGATTGGAAGGGTAAAGACCGTGATTGGAAAGATCATGAGTGGAAGGATCATGATAGATACCAAGAATAAAGGAATAAGGAAAGAGATATGGACCGAGATTGGCGGAATAAATATAGGGACCAAGAATAAAGGGATAAGGAAAGTGATAGGGACTGATATTGGTGGAATAAAGATAGGGACTATGATAGGTATATTCCCCTATATATTGGGCCAAGGGTAAGGAAGCAACCACTAACGACCTGAAAATGTTTAAGAAGGAAGATGTACTTACTCGTATCCTCTTGAGTGTCGAAGGAAGTTTGAGAAATAAAAGGTGATTTTTTCATAACTTAACTAAACTATCACTTCACACTCGGCCTCAATTAAACAACTTTAAACCCAATTGGGTCAAATATCCTCACAAATGAATGCAAGCCAAATATGAGTCCTTCCTAGTGATACAGTGCCAAACCCAAAGAATGATGGTCACATCATGGAAATTGTCACTAGGAGTGGAAAAATTCTTGGTAATGAAGTGGTGAATCTTGATGAACACTCTACTGAGAAGGGAGTTGATGAATAAGCTAGTGGAAAGCGAAAGTGGTTTGATAAGTCAAAAGATGAAACCTAGATTTCGAATGAGCAAAGTGTCAAGAAGCCGAAAGAAATGGAAGTGGAGATTGAAAGCAAAAAAAAATCACAAGTGGTGAAGGGTAGTAATTCAAAACCAGATGAAAACCCAGTTATCTCAAGGCCACAACTCAAAATCCCTCTTCCATTTATGCAAAGGCTCAAGAAAAAGGAGGATGACTTAATGTTTAAAAAATTCCTTTTGAAATTTTATAACCTATCGATTAACATACCATTGTTGGAAGCTTTGTAAGAGATGCCCGGGTATGCTAAATTCATGAAGGAATCAGTAACAAAGAAGTGAGTCATGGATTTCAAAATAATTGAGGTGACACATAATTATAGTGCTATCATGTCTACCATAATGGTTGTGAAGAAGGAATACCCGGGTGCATTCACCAGCCCAAGTACTAGTGGGATATATAAATTTGGAAAAATGTTATGTGATCTTGGGGCAAGTATTGATTTGATGCCATTAGCCATGTTTCGAAAGTTAGACTTGGGTGCTCCAAAGACGACTACAATGAGGCTTTTAATGGCTGATCATTATATAAAGAAGCCCGTTAGTATGTTATATGATGTGTTTGTGAAGGTTGATCATTTCATCTTTCCAGCCGACTTTGTGATCTTGGATTGCAAAATTGGCCATGAGGTCCCTATTATTCTTGGTAGGCCATTTTTATCTACCGGATGAGCCTTAGTTGATGTTGAATGCCGTGAAATGAAATTTTGAGTAACTAATGAAGAGGTGTATTTAGTGTGTGCAAGTCCATGAAGCAACCTATGGACTTGCAAGTTGTCTTTGTAATTGACTTGATTGATGAATAAGTTGCTAATACCATGGATATTGATCTTGTTAGTGAGCCTTTGGTGGGAGTTTTGTGGAATCTTGAGAGCGAGAGAATTGAAGGTTATGATGCAGTAGTTGCATCTTTGAGAGGTCTTGGATCCTATACCAAAAATCCTTGCAAGTTAGACCTTGACTTGAAAAATAGGGAAACTCCTCCCACAAAACCTTCAATTGAAGATCCACCACAACTTGAGCTCAAACCATTGCCACCTCACCTTCGCTATGTATTCTTTGGAAAAGGTGACACTCTACTTATTATTGTTACAGGAGACTTGACCTCTTGGCAAATCGAAGTATTGAAATTAGTGGTGATAAGATATATTAGGGCTCTTGGAGGGACCATAGCCGATATTATCAAAATTTTCCCCGATTTATGTACCCACAAAATAAAACTTGAGCCCGAGTTTGTGGCAAGTATTGAGCATCAATGGAGATTAAACCTGCCTATGCAAGAAGTTGTAAAGAAAGAAATCATCAAGTGGCTTGACGCAGGTGTCGTCTATTATCTCGGATAGTACATGGGTGAGCCCGGTACAATGTGTTCCCAAGAAAGGTGGTATCATGGTAGTCCCAAATGAGAATAATGATCTTATTCCCATTTGTCTTATCACAAGATGGAGAGTGTGTATTGACAATCAAAAGTTGAATTCATGGACGGAGAAGGACCACTTTCCCATGCCCTTCATGGACCAAATGATTGATAGGCTTGTGGGAAGGGGTTTGTATAGCTTTATTGATGGATACTCAGGATACAATCAAATATCAATATCCCCCGAAGATCAAGCAAAAACTATGTTCACATGCCCCTATGGAGCTTTTGCCTTCAAGCGCATGCCGTTTGGGCTATGCAACGCACCCGCAACTTTTCAATGGTGTATGCTCTCTATGTTTTCGGATATGGTGGAGGATTCGATAGAGGTATTTATAGATGATTTTTTGGTTGTTGGTGACATGTTTGAGGATTGCTTTGAAGACTTGGAAAAGGTGCTTGAAAGATGTGTGGCAAATAATCTTGTGTTGGATTGGGAGAAATGCCCCTTTATGGTGAAGGAAAGGATTGTTCTTGGACATAAAATATCTGGCCAAGGAATCTAAGTTGATCAAGCTAAGATAGAGGTCATTGGTAAGCTACCACCTCCAATATCTATCAAAGGGGTCCAAAGTTTCCTTGGCCATATGGGTTTTTATAGGAGGTTCATTAAAGATTTCTCTAAAATTGCCCATCCGATGTGCAAACTCCTCGAGAAGGAGGTAAAGTTTGAATTTAATGGAAAGTGTTTGAGGGCATTTAATTTTCTTAAGGAAAGGCTTGTCTTGGCTCCTATTATTATGGCCTCTAATTGGTCACAACCATTCAAACTTATGTGTGATGCTAGTGGACTTACATTGGGAGCCGTGCTTGGCCAAAGAAAGGAGAAACTTTTTCATCCTATCTACTATGATAGGAAGCCATTAAATGTTGCACCAAGGAACTACACCGTTACAGAGAAAGAATTACTAGTTGTGGTTTATGGGTTTGAGAAATTTTGAGCTTACTTATTAGGCACAAAAGTTATTGTACACACCGATCATGCCGGTCTCTAGTATCTAGTGGCCAAGAAAGAATCAAAACCTCAGTTAACAAGGTGGATTCCTACTACTTCAAGAATTTGACTTTGAAGTGAAGGATCGAAAGAGTTGTGAAAACCAAGTAGCGGACTACCTATCACGTCTCGAAACAAATGAAGAAAATTGGGGAGATTTTTAAATTGATGATACATTTCCCGATGAGCTTGTCATAAGCTTAAAACAGAGCACACCACCATGGTATGATGACTTTGCAAACTATATAGTTAGTGGGATGCTTCCCGATGAGTTGAGGTACAATCAAAGGAAAAGATTCCTCTATGACGTGAAAAAATACTATTAGGATGAACCCTATCTATTTAGGGAATGTGTGGATATAGTTATACGTCATTGTGTTATGGAAGAAGAGATGAAATCCATTCTTTAGTCTTGTCATTCTTCTCCATTTGGTGGCCATCATGGTGGTGTGAGAACCGCCGCTAAAGTACTTCAAAGTGGGTATTATTGGCCTACCATCCATCGTGATGTTTACGAATGGGTGAAAACTTGTACACAATGTCAAATGCATGGTGGTATTTCTAAGAGGCATGAGATTCCCTTGAGGCCTAACCTCAAGGTGGAGTTATTTGATGTGTGGGGCATTGCTTTTATGGGCCCTTTTGTGAGCTCGTATGGTAAAAAGTATATATTGGTGGCCATTGATTATGTGTCCAAATGGGTGGTGGCCATTGCTTTACCGACCAACGAGAGTAAAAGTGTCATATTTTTCTTAAAGAAATACATCTTTAAGAGGTTTGGGACTCCCCGAGCCATCATTAGTGATGGTGGCTCTCATTTTTATAACCGGATATTTGGTGCTTTGCTTGATAAGTACGGGGTGAAGCATAAGATGGCTGCCCCTTATCATCCTCAAACGAGTGTCCAGGTGGAGGTGTCAAATAGACAGATCAAGTCGATCTTGGAAACAACTGTGAATGCGAGTCGTACAAATTGGGCATGACAATTAGATGATGCTCTTTGGGCCTATAGAACTGTATTCAAAAGTCCCATTGGCATGTCACCATATTAATTGGTGTTTGGAAAAGCTTGCCACCTCCCCCATTGAGTTAGATCACAAGGTATTGTGGGCCTTGAATAAGTTGAATATAAATAGGGAGGATACCTCCAAGTCTATAGTAGAAAAATTACATGAGCTATTTCATCTTAAGGCGTATGAGAGCTCGGCATTATACAAGGAAAAAATGAAGAAATGGAATGATGCTAAGATCTTGAAAAGAGAATTTTGTATTGGAGATGAAGTGCTATTTTTCAATTCAAGATTAAAACTCTTTGCGGGGAAGTTAAAATCCAAATGGTAGGGCCCTTTTGTGGTGGTGAATGTCTATTCTAGTGGGGCTATCAAATTAGAGGACCATGAAAAGACGAGGTTCACGGTGAATGGTCAAAGACTAAAACTTTTCTATGTGGGTGTACATGGAGTGGCCAAAGTCGAGTTGCTCCATTTCAAGGATGCTTAATGATGTGGAACAATGTCGTTCCATGACTATAACCAAGGCTCTTCTTGGGAGGCAAGCCAAGCTTACTTATTACCATTTATGTTTGTTTAAGTACTAATTTTAGGTTGTTTTGGTGAATATAGGTGAAAATGCTAAGTTCGGGAGAAGGTAAAATATTGTTTTTGTATCACATAGCCACCTGCGAGCGTAGGTCAGGCACATGCAGTCGCAGGCTGGCTAACGCAAGTGGTCTTGACAAGCGTTACACACTACTTAAGCCCTAATCTTCACTTACGGGTGCATGCCAAACACATGCAGCGCAGGATGTCCAACGGAGCTGAATCAGTGACACTCGCCCCAGTTCCCAAGTAATCTGCCTCAGCTCATCATCCCCACCTACGTGCGCAGCTCCCCACATGCGTACGCAGAGTGGGGCGAAGGTAAGGTAAGTTGCTCTAATCCTCTTCTATTTAATTTGTTGGGTTGACCCAATGTGGGTTTACCCATTACTCTTTTAAAATAATACGCTCACTTATACCCATAATATTTCAACATCCATACCAGACACAAAAATACCAAACCCGACTTTTACCCTATCAATTTCAAAATTTTCTCGTTCTTCACATTTCCAAATTTTTCAAATTCCTTTCAAAAGAGCTCTCTCACATATCATCTACTCATACTCCGGAGATCTTGACCTTGAAATTCTCTTGTAATTACCTTTCATTTTCACTTGATTTGGTAAGTTCTCTTTTTACAAATTTACTCACTTTTCTCTTGGGCTAAAATGGTGAATCATGTCTTATGCTTATTTCTTGTGAGGGTTTGGTTTATATAAGTTGATTTTGTTGTAAGGATGAGATATTTGTGGATTATTTAGAATGGGTGTCATATTTTATATGCAAATTGGGAAAATCTTGAGTACCCAACTTTATGCACCCCATGTATTTGATAAAATGCTCACATGAACTTTTATTGTTTTTTCTCATTGTGGGTGATCTACAATAGTTCATTGAAGTCTCTTATGAATATTTTGAGTAATATTTCATCAATGATTGAATGTTTCTAATGTTTTGAAGTGGAGAACTCTAGCTTGGAATGTTCTTAAAGTGCCACCCTTTATAATTCCCCAAGTGTCATTTGGCTAATTATTGAGCTATATTGTGAGTTACATAGTATTCCAAGGATTGTATACCAGTAGTTCAAAGTTGGTGGAGTGTGTTGCTACAAGTTCATTTTTAATGACCTTCGTTGCGCTGGTTGTTTGATGTGGAATTCGCTAGTGAAGTCTAAGTAACCCGTTGACAAAAATACATATTTTGCCCTATGATAGATTGGGTGACTCCATTCTTAAGGGCAAAATTTCATTTTTGTTCATGTAAGGGTCATGAGTTGATTATGTGCTTAAATACTAAATATGTAGCATGTGATGGATGTTAATATTTCCCTTTCTTTACTACTCCTATGTGTTTTCATATAATATTTTGCCTTGCATTCACCTTATTTAGCATGATCTATAAACATTCCCAAAACATGTTTTATCTTTTTCTTTTTGTTTTGTTTGTTTCTTTTTGTTTTTTGTTTTTTTAAGGGATGACTTCATGGAAATCAATTCCAAGGGCTACAAAGAAGGATAGCACCAAGGATAAGGCCAAGGCAATTGCCACTCCATCTACGAAAAAAGCACTGGTTCCTCAAGAAACCACTCTAGTCCCCAAAATTCAAAGCACGATCGATCTTTCAAAAGGATTGGGCAAGGAGATTGATAGAATTTTATTTGGATCAGAGGAGATAGTTACAATCTATGGCTACACTAGGATTTGACTATGTCTAGCAACAAAACCCATTAGATGGGTCATTCAACCCAAATCGCACTAAACGAACCTTTCCCAACCTCAATTATCTCTTTCAAGCATTAATCAAAGTAGATGGGCAATCCCCACTCTAATCTCCTCTTTCAAGCTCAACTAGAGTAGAAATTGATTAAGTATGGGATTAATTTAAACACGCAAAAACCATTTGCAATTTAAGAGTATTTAATCAATACAAAAGCATAAGATAAAATTAAAACACAAATCCAAAACATAAACATTGCATTGCTTCCAACAACAACATTCAAGAATGAATCTAACTACACCTAAATATTCAAATGGAATGAAGAAAAAATTAAGAAATATTCACTACAAAGCATCCATATCTTCACTCCAAGGGTGTTGGGTCAAGAACCCTAGGCCCAAGGTTGAGAAATATGCCAAAGATCAAGATGTTACCATTGAAAGAGCTATCTTTGTTGGGTGCATCATGGGTGATGGGTTGTTAATCCGAGAGAAATTATTGCCGAGGCAATCAAACTAAGATCCAAACAACCAGGAACTTTATTACCTTTTTCGGCTCTTATTTCCATGTTATGCTTTGCTCATAAGGTTCCTATATTCTCCAAGATCGACAAGAAGGTAAAATGCATCGGGGTTATCAATATTCACACTATTCAAGATAATGGCAATCCGGTGGGTGTAAAGAGAAAGATATCTGAGGCTTCGGGTACATTTTTAGGTGCGATACCTATTATCGAGGGTACTAGTACTCCTCCCATGACTTCACATTCATTGGATACTCTCCATATATCTAGTGGTACTATTTCTATGGTCGATCCTCCTCAGGCACTACCTCTTTTGGACACTATGCAGTCCACTCAGACACTATGGTCTTCCACCATTACGTATGCTAAGGTTGTCTCTCTGATCTTGGAAAATAATAGCACTATTTCTCATCTAGTTACAGACATTCCCCAATTTATTCAAACGACCATTGAGCAGAGTCTTGGGTCTCTTAGGACTTAGATGGCAGATTATGAGTGGAGGCTAGCCGCAGTTGAGGTCAGAGGGGATAGGGAGGCGGTTTCTACTTTGAGGACATATATGGATATCCTGAGTTAATATTTTCAGTTGATGCGGCCTTCCTTTACTCTTGATGATGTGCAGGTGACCATCCTACAACTTGCTTCAGGCCCAGTGTTACCATTTATAGATTTCTTTGGCCATTCTACAATGGGTGATGAGATAGAGACTGATATTATTGAGAGGCTTACTGAGGACCAACAGTTAGAGATGGCAAAACAGTTTTCCAGGAATGAGCAGTAGGCGAAGATGGTTGGTGCTAGTTCTAGCTCCCAACATCTCGATGATGTGCATGTTCCTTCAGTTGTAGTTGATAGAGTTCAGTCTGACAAGGCTCTTAGTACTTTAGTTTCCATGCTGTTACGGACCTCATATGACTAGGATTCGTGTGCTTAATGCACTTCGGGGAGTCTTTATCCTCCTCTACTCTCACTTTATTTTATTGCATTGGGGACAATGTAATGTTCTTTAGTTGGGGGGGGGGGGGAGGATGGGACATTTATTTGATGGTCTGTAGTATCACTTTGTCGCTATTTTTTTTTTATGTTATTCGGATATTGCTCTTTCCTGGCCTAATTCATGATGTTGATTCGGATATCTCCCTTGTCGTGCCCTTGATTTCATGGTTATACTTTTAGCCCTTGCTGGCCCATATTATGCGCTTGTTATTTTTTGACCCATATGCCCTTTTCCTCGTGTGGATTCTTATTTGGGTGATGTTTATGTGGAGCATGCATATTATTCTAGTTGCCTTGTGTATATACGTGTCAAATAAACTCCAAGGGTTTTCTTCAAAACGCGATTCTTTCCCAAGGAGTATTTTCTTTTTGTTGTTTTATTTTCTTTTTGTTGTTTTATTTTCTTTGTCGAACCGAGTGATACTACCCAATGATAGATAGATCGGGTGACATTCTTAGGGGAAGTACCCATTGTCCTAATTTAGAGTCAAGTAAGAGTTGAAAAAGTTCAAAACGTACCCTCCAAAAATTTGTCATAGCAAGCAAAAGTAATTTGTGAAGAGAAAAATGGTTTTTGAAAAAGAAATAACAAAGCGGTTTCAAGCTTTCTCTTGAGTTGTGACCTCTAAATTCAATTTTTGGATCCTTATTAACAAAAGAAGAGTTTCCGACTCAGAGTAGTTTGTCAAGTTCATTTGTCCAAATTGTTTGGAAGACTAACTTTTTTTTTCAAGAAGTATGGTGCCTTGTGTGGTAAGGTTTTTGATCAATTCTTGTACATGCATTGTAGTCTAGAACTTTCCCCAAGTGTGTTCAAGGCAAAATCCGAGACCACACTTGGTTTGAAGGATGACCCAAGGCCATTCTTGAACCGTCACATGACCTAAATCCCACCTAAACAATGTTCCCTAGTTAACCCATTTGAACCTCCTCCCATTTTCTTTCATTTCTTGGTGATGACCATACTATGCCAACCTACCACTTTTTAAAATCCCTCTTTTGGCACCCAACTTCCTTAAACACATCACACAATTCAATTGTGGGCAAAAGTAGGAAAATGCCTAAGTTTGGGGGGAAAAAAGATGTGCAAGATTGTTAAGAGTGGTGTATGCTTAGTTATCTCATTAATAACTTTGTAAGACAAAAGATGTGTCTGTACACGAATGCATAGAGCCTAGCCCTTACAAAATGATTTGAAAAAGTTTACCAAAAAAAGGGGGCATGAATGGCTAAGGAGTAGAAAATCTCTTGAAAGAGTTGAAGACGCAAATGAAGAGGGTAGTTCATACGTGTGTTTATAAAAACAAGGTTGGACATTAAAATAAACAAAAGAAAAGAAGCAAGGGCGAGTAAGGTGGAAAGATTTAAAGAGGTGAGCCTAACAAGTGATAAAGCAATTGTGTTTAGGGAGATCTTTTAGTCACTTGATCCATAAACTCATTCCCTCACCCTAACCTTCATCAATTCCCGTAAGTCCTTGATGACTTCAAACCTTGTAGGTCTCCATTAGTGGTGAATAACACAAAGGGCAATTTTATGGTTCTACTTGAATTTCTTTGAGAGAGTGAGTGAAAATTCTTTCTATCTTCATGCTCCTTTTGAATTACATTATTTTCTGTGAGTGGAGCAAATTATTCCATGTGAGTGGCATCTACACCTTGAAGTGGAGAGTGGTGTCTTACTTTCAATTAGGAAAAATGAGCAAGATAAGCCGAAATTTGAAATTGAGGCAATCTTTGAAGGTCTTGTGTCACGCCTTGAAAAGCTTCTTGATTTGAAACTCTTACTTCTTGATATCTTGCACCTTTTCTTGTTGAAATTTGGCTCTTGATAAGAGATGTGTGATGTACTTATTTGACTTGACTTGATGGAGGAACCGATTGAACTTTGTAGGCCTTGTCTAGTGTAGTTTCTTGGGGTTGTTTTAGAGTTAAGAATTCCCTTTTTTTCATTGTGAGAATTCTTGATTGCGTGAGCACAAGCAATAGTTTATATTTGGGGGGTTGATAAGTTGGAAATTTACCAACTTCTTAGCACTTTTAAGCTTGAATTATCCTTTTATTCTCCGTTGATTTGAAGAAAAGGAGCTTAACACCAACATATTGGGAGATTGGAAGCCACCTGCGCACGCATGTCATGAGCTGTACACGCAGGTGACAAGGTTGATATAAGGTAGTGGCACCTGCGTTGAGCCTCTGTACGCGCATTTTCAAGCACCTACGCTGTCACCTGCGCCAACAGGTGACCAGTGCGGTGGCAATTTCATAATTTTTGAAGAACGTGGATTTGGGGTTTTAAAAAGGGGTGTTTCAGCTCTAGAACACTATCTTAGTATTTTTGAAGCTTAAGAAATATAGAGTGAAACCCTAAGAGTTAAATTAGTGAATTTATTTAGCTTTTTTATTGAATTTGGATCTCAATTCTTGTGATTAATCTTTGATTCAATGGAAGAATGGAATGAGAATTTGGGTAATTTTCCTCTTTCTCTCTGTATGAGTAGATAATTTCCTTTTTGGGGTTATTCTTGATTAAGGTGTGATAATTGTATTGGTGTTGTTTATTTGTGTTCCTAATTAGTTAAATGTTGTGGGTTTTGCTTCTATTCCATGATTTTCATCTAAAATTAGAGGTTGCAAACTCTAATTAATACTAGAACCCTTATCATCCTTGACAAAAGGGATGATAGTGAGGAATAAGAGTGAACAATAACTTGATGTATCATTTAATAGTATCTCTTAGACCTAAGGATGCTAATTGAGGTTTTTGATTACTTATATAGTTACACTTGTGAGGTGTTCGAAAGATCCCACTTGTGAGATTTTGGTGTGTAATTGACAAATTGACGCTAAATACCCTTACTCTAGCCTACCCATGGATAATAGCTAAACCTATACAAATGTTCAAGTACCCATACATGCATTCACTCTTACAATGGCATAACCCCAAGCCTCGTTTCATACTTGAGTTAAACTCTATTTCTCTAATCTTAGGAATTTACATTTTACTGGAGATTATCTTGATAGTTACAAGTGTTTGAACTAAAAACCCCCAATTTACTTTCTCGTTTATTTATTATAGCATTACGAGCCAACTTTTAGATTCCTATAGCACTTGAAATTCAAGGTCGTGTTCTTATTCCCTGTGGATTTGAACCCGACTCTTGTTGGGTATAATATATTGACAATGATCGCTTATACTTTTGAAGTGTAATTGAGCATTATCAGTCTTAATGCTAATTTTTCAATAAAACATTAAATATCACAAATGGTTCTTTTGAACACCTCACAAGTGTTACTTCATAACCAACCTAAAATCTCGATTTAGTAGCCTTATGACTAAGATATACCATTAAATAATTAAACTCAAGTCATTGTTGGCCACTACTCTTAACCTTTATCCCCTTTGTCAAAGATGATAAGGGATCTAGGCTTAGTTAGAGCTTGCAACCTCCAATTATAGGTTGATAACGCAGAGTAGAGGTCAAACCCATAACAATAACTCAATTAAAAAGGTAATTAAACAACACCCATCCAAGAATCACTACTCAATCATACATTACCCCAAGTTGGGGAATTTAGCTACTCATAGAAAGGGAAAAGGGAATTATACCGAATTGTTCATTAAAATTTTCCATTGAATCCAAATTTAAGCACGAAATAATCCAAATCTAACATAAAAACTCAAGAAATAGCTAAATCACAACTTTTGGGTCTCAACTACATGGTTCTAGATCTCATAATTGAAAAAATATAGGGTATTAAGTTGCCAAAAAACATTTTATGACTGAAGCAAATATAGGCCAGGAAATTATGAAATTGCCACCGCGCCTACTTTGGTGAAAGGACCTCGGCATCGCCAAAGTTCACAGTGATATGCAGAAGTGCTTCTTGATCGCTAAACTGGCGTTGACTTAAGCTTCAGTGATTTACATCTGGAACCTTTGGCGATGGAATCATGCTTCACCGAACCATTTGGCGATCCACCGAATTCCTTCTCTTCATCGCTGATCTGCTTTATTTGGAACTTGGTGGATCTGTTAAGTTAGGTGTTGGAACCTTCTCTAGGCTTTACGCCAATGATTTAGGCAATACACCAAAGATTTAAGGCGATACTATTTTGCATTTTAGCTCCAATTCTATGTCTTTTTGCTTCTTTATGCTCTATCAACCACTTCTTGGCTTCAACCCTAAAAATTAACCAAATTCTTCAAACTAACTCAATTTGGCATTGAGGACTTGATTTCTCACTATTTTTAGGCCAAATGAGTCACAAATTGCCGTCTCATTAACACCCCCAACTTAATACTTTGCTCGTTCTCGAGTAAATCAATGCACACACAACAAAATCAGCATTGCCTTAAAAAGGTACTGCTTATGAGCTTAGACACATGCTTCTTTTGTGAAATCACTTTGCTCTCATGGTTTTGAAAACAATGGCAGAAGTATCACCTATCAAACACTCAATTCATGAACAAGAAGCCTCAAATGTTGACTAATTGTTACCAAACCGCACATATGCTCATAGACCTCAACTAAGATTAAGGAATGCTCAAGTAGTGCAATCAAGTGCCCTCACAAAAACGAAGTTCCTTCCCTCAAGAAACAATCAACATTTAAATAAGGGACTACTACAAATCACTCACACTGTCAAAGACAATCATGAACACGAGTACCACGCCATAGGCTTGCCCATATGCTCTAGTTCACCATTTTCAAGCATGCTACATTGGAGATCTTAAAGGTCTTATTTAAGCTTGTAGAGTAGGCAACTGGCAAGGTAGGATAAGTTAAGGTTATAGTGACTCCACCCTCTCAAAGCATCTAATGAGACCTCAAATACATTTCTTTCCCAAAGCTTGCTTTTTATACGATACCAAGGAACAATTCTCTAAGAATTTCATTCTATATTCCTCCTTATATCTTTTCAAAAACTAAACTTCTTCGATTATTTACAAACTAAAATCACAATTACAACTCTTTTCCCTTCTTTTCATTCTTTTACTTTTTTTTATATATATTTACAAGGAATACAAGGATAATTAAAAGAGGAAGTGAATGGTATCCAACATTATGAACTTTCAATTACAAATCTAACCAATAGCTACTCTACCCCCAACCTAGGTTTTACATCCTCACCTAAATACTTCAAGGAGGGTTTGGTTCAAAAGAAGGAATTATGGAAGAAGGGTTTCGACTTGTAATGAGGTTGTCCAAGAAAAGGTGTTCTAAGGCACAAATTAGGGACAAAATTGGTCACTCAACTCACAATAGGGATGGCTATTTGGTCAATTTAGAGGTTCACTCTCAATTAATAGCCTAAGATCCTTTCTCCAACATCCCAACACTCTTTTCTTAACTATATAGCAACCGGGCAAGTTCTAGGTGGACTTAATGAACAAGATTGAGATGAATACTCACTCACACATGGCACTCTATCGGAAACTCAAAGTACCCTTCCTCAATTGATGTACCACATTTATAGCTTATGTTGAAGAAGGTACTCAAGTAGTTAAGACAAGATGCAGGCGTTCACAAAAATGATTGCCTAACTACTTCAACTAAACCAATGAAAATTTTAAAGAGGGGAACATTTTGAAAAATGGATCAATTCACAAATGATTTGTCATTTTTAAGATTCACGCATGCAAAAAATCTCCCCAAGAGTTCTATTCGAGTCAAAGTGTTCTATTGCTAGTACACTTTTCTCTTGAGTACCAATGCCAACAAGAATTTTATTTCTTATTATACTACAAACTACTATCTTAAAATAGAGGTAAGGAAATAAAAATGAAAATGAAAATCACACGCAATCACATCAACCCAACACATGAATATCTAAAATAATTACAAACCAAAATCAAATATCATAGAGTGCCATCAAAAACCATACACCAACCATAAAAACAGAGTATCCAAAGATGAAATATCCAAAAGTAGGGCTTAATATTACAGATCCAAATAAATAATAATACCCCACCAAACTTAAAAGCATGCATTATCCTCAATGCAATAGGACTAAGAGAAATAAATAAGAATGAGAGTTAGGGTCCTCCTGAATAAAGCTCATAGAAACGGCCTCTGTCTGGGCATCAGTGCCTGATTCAGCTCCAGGAATGATCTGTGAGGGTGGATATGGTATGAAAATATCTGTCTCTATGTCAGGAACTAGGAGGGAGGTCTTAGAAATGGGTGTGGACCCTATAGTACCTATTTGTAAAGTCTCATGAGTAGACCTTACTAATGTAGCCTCTAGAATGGCCTCCTCAGTCACCTACAAGTCATCCTGCTTATCAACCTGCATCTTCTTAACTCTGTTGGTCTTAATCCTTGTCTCATCAACCTCTTTATCATCGTAAGTACAATCTTTCTCAGCATCAGGTACACTTTCTGGAGCAGGGGATGGAGCTGGAGTCTGAGATGGCATAACCCAGAGATGGGTCAAATCAGGGAATTAGAGCTCATCCATATGTATGTGCAAAGATGCAAGCTCGATCTTTATCTTGGTCAGCTCTATATCTAGAATAAGTAGCTACAGTGGGGTTCTCGGCTCATCAATCTCAGCACCATAGAATCATAGAGTCTCCCAAATACCCCATATCTCTTCATGAATAGGTACCAAACCAGCCTTAACCACATCTACATTCATCTGAGTCATCTGAGCCTCTACTATATACAACCTCATATCACCTAAGTAGGCTAACTAACCTATCTAAATAATGGTTGCCTGAGTCAATGGGGCCTCTAAAGTACCCGAAGTAGTGGATGATCGAGAGCTGGGAGCACTAGGACGAAGGGACTATGAGAGAATACCTGTGGAGGAACCTGGAGCAGTAGGAGCTATAGTAGTAGGAGTGGGCTGGCTGGCACCACTATCAAGAGTTTCAATTCTTTACAGCTTCTATCTTTTGAGTATCAACCCTTATTCTTTCATCCGAAACAATATGACCCAAGAATGCTACAGATTTTAACCAAAAATCACATTTAGAGAACTTTGCATATAACTTACGATCACGAAGAATCTGTAACACCTACCGTAAGTGATTAGCATGGTCTTCTTTTGATCTTGAATAAACCAAAATATCATCTATAAACACTGTCATGAGCACATCTAAGAATGGCTTGAACACCCTATTCATCAAATCCATAAAAACTGCTAGTGCATTTGTTAGCCCAAATGACATAACTAAAAACTCATACTGACCATACCGTGTTCGAAAAGCTGTCTTAGGTATATCATTTTCTCTAACCCTTACTTGATGATAACCCGATCTCAAGTCAATCTTTGAGAAGCAAGTCTTGACTGTTACCTTATTCAGTTGCCGATAGTCAATACACATTCTCAACGTGCCATCTTTCTTTCATACAAATAACACTGGTACTCCCCAAGGGGACATACTAGGCCTTATAAATCCCTTTTTCAGAAAGTCTTTTAATTGCTCCTTTAATTCCTATAACTCTGCTGGGGGGCCATTCTATACAGAGGAATAGAGATAAGCTGAGTGCCTAGAATCACATCAATACCAAACTATATTTCCCTTTCTTGAGGCAAACCTAGAAGATCTTTCGAAAATACATCAAGGAATTCATTTACCACTGGAACCAATTGAAGAGTTGGTGGCTTCACATCGGTATCTTGCACTCTTACTAGGTGGCATATGTACCCCTTGGATATCATTTTACTTACGTTAAGATAGAAAATAAATTTACCTCTCGGTGCTCCAACATTACCCCTCCATTCAAGCACGGTCTTTTATGGGAAATAGAACTATACCTTCTTAGCTCGGCAATCAACCGTGACATAACAAGAAGCCAACCAGTCCATACCCATTATAACATCAAAATCTACCATTTTCAGCTCAATAAGACCATCCAATGTATTATGATCACAAACAGTGACCATACAATTACGATAGACTCTCTTAACTATAATAGACTCACCCATGGGTGTAGATACTTCAAATGGCTTAACTAATAATTCTGGTGTTCTTTTGAATTTTTCAGCAATCAATGGAGTGACATATGATAGGGTAGAGCCTCGATCAATCAATGCATATACATTATGTGAAAAGACGGATAATGTACCTGTAACCACATCAGGAGAAACCTCCAAATTCTATCGATCCGCTAAAGCATAGGTACGGTTCTGGACTCCACTAAAATTAGTTGCTCCTCGAACACCTCTACCACACCCAGTAGGTTGTACACCCGATGAGGATGATGCAATGGCTGATCCAGTAGGTCGAGCCATACTACTCGTGCCCCTCCGTGGGCACTCTCTCATTATGTGCCCCTACATACCACACCAGAAACAAACATCTGTACTGAGCAAACATACACCTAAATGAAGCTTTCCACAGTGCTGACACGGCTGATGAGAAAATCTCGATTGGCTCATTCTTTCTTGTTCTTGATACCCTGCTTTCTGTGAACCTTGAATCCCACTACTTTGCCCAACTTGACTTTATCTAAACCCTCGAAATTGGGATGGAGTACCTACTGTAGAATAAGAAAATGATGGTCTAGGAGGTCTATTAAAACCCGAGGCCTAAATTCTCCTTGGTATGCCATGAATTATCCCATAGGTTTATCTCTTTGACGGTCCTCTTTCAAATTTTTGCGTTCTTCTCCTTTGCCTCTGATCCTCCATCTTCTGTGCAAAAGCTTGTATCCTGGATATATCCATATCTCTATTTAGAGCAGCAATAGTACAATCCCTAACCAAATATGGATCCAATCTATCCATATACCGATGAACTCTATCGTCCATAGTAGCTACTACATTAGGAGCGTACCTGGCCAAAGAGTTAAACCAAAGACTGTACTCTTTGACGCTCATATTACCTTGACGAAGATGTAAGAACTGGTATGTACGAGCCTCTTAGATCTCATATGGAAGGTAATGATCAAGGAATGCTTCTTTGAATTCTTCCCAACTAGCTGGAAGTGCACCGATACCCCTAGATCATTTCCAATTTTCGTACTATAAAATAGCCTCCCCTTTTAATCTATATGCTGCAAGCTCAACTGTTTCTGTACCAGATACATGCATAATATCTAAATACCTTTGAATTTAGTCCATGAAGTCTTGTGGGTCTTCATTAAGATCTGACCCGGTGAATATGGGAGGATCTAATTTAAGAAAATCCTGTGTCCGCCGACTAGCTGCCCTATCCGCACTGTCATTACTTGTAGTTGGACCAGCTTGTCCTTGATTTTGTGCAACAACTATATGAGTCAACATTTGCACCGCATTCCTTAAATCCTGCTCAGTAGCATTAACAGGTGGTTCTGGGGGTACTCCTCTCCTTCTTGGCTCTCCGGGAGGTGGAAGAGTAGAAGAAGCCCGCGATAAAAACTCGTCTTCAGCCTCACCTTGATTAGCTTATTTAGGTGATGATTTACTGGTTCCTTCTCTGTCAATCCTATCTAGCTTCTTACTTTTACCCTTGTTTCTCCTTGTATACGACATTTTGCGATACGGAGGAAACAAAAACATAAAACCAATTCAGTGGTTAAATATGACTTCACCTACAACTTTGGCTCTATTGCATGATCTAGGAAATCAAGAAAATAAGCAACTCCTAAATTTCCCGTAGCCTCCAACGTATAGATGTGGTGCACAACACATCCATAAGCAGGACTCTACTCAGACACGGCTTTGTAGACACCCTAGGATGACCCGCTCTGATACTACTTTTGTCACGCCTCAAATCCCATTGGGGCGGATAGGCACCCATAGTCGTAAGGACCGGGAGAACCAACCTATGATCATGTACATTCATACGTATGCCATTAAGTGAACAAAAATTCTGCCACATGTAGATATAATATATCGATGACGGAAGTCATGTAAAGTTGTTCAAAATAGATAGGAGACTTAGTCGTTAGGGCCACAACGTCTAAAAGGTAAGACACTTCTACGTTTGAATTTACAAAGTCTACAAAGCCTCTAAAAGATATATAACCATGACTAAGGTCGGAACAAGTCCCCGCCTTATGCAACTACTACACAGTGCCAAAAATATATACAAATGGCTCGGAAAGCCCCGAAGCAACATGGAGCTCACCAATAGCCTGCAGCTGACCCGTACCCTACTGTGAAGGTCTACCCTGTGCCTGCAGCAAGTAAGGCAGGTCCCCCAAGGGACGTCAGTATGAAAGAATGTATTGAGTATGTAAGGCTATGAGTAACTGTATGAAATATAGGAACTCAAATGGAATCAAATACAAGTGAATAGATAATACTGATATACCACCGTACTGTATATGTGGAACCATGTACATTATATTCATTTCTTTCTTTTTACCTTTATATCAATATACATCATACAATGTCTGGGACCAACTGATCAGTGGTAAATAATAGTGGGATCGGCTCGAGCTAGGCTTATGCCCCCAGAGCTACCACCCATAAATCAATAAATCAGGTTTGGAGCTAGGTTTTCACCCTAGAGCTACCCCCTGTATCCAATAATCAATCGGGATTGGCTCGAGCTAGGCTTTCGCCCCCAGAGCTACCACCCGTACTCAACCAAATATGCATTACTTCACTTTTTAAATTTTTGTGAGATTGTTACATCGGTGGTCATAACATTATTGGAGCTTTGGAAAAATAGTCAACAAATAAGAGACACGTAAATAACAATTGCTAACAAACCTGAAATGAGATACTTTAAAACATTTCGGAGTGGAAACAAGTTCGGTAACGATGTGAACAATAGGTACGGCCAAAGGATATGGAAAAGAGTAACCTTAAATACCTTATATTTCCTACAAGTGACTACAACAATTCAGATCTTCCTTAAAGCGTTACTCTACAACACAAGTATGTAACAAAGCTAACATTAAAAGCTAATTACATTACAAGTTCACAAGGCGATAATTAGCTACTTGACGGGAAGTAAAAACTATTCAACATCCCAAACACATGGTATATCATTCCACCTTCATTTATATTGCCATATAACTTCATTCCACCCTCATACAATACAATTTACTTCCCCACAACACCAACAATACCAAAACAGTCCACATATCAACATAGACGTCACAAACCAACAAGATTTCCCACCAAGTGCATACTTCACATTTTTACCTCAATGAAACTCCACATTTTTATTCCATCAAGTCACATAAATACCTTACACAACAATATACCAAAAAAAGTCCACACAGTTTCTGAATTCACTTTAACATAACAAGAAAGTATTCTCCTTCACTACGCCAAACGTTCCATGCACAATTACGTATAAGCATTTCCACAAGGAGTAATGAATTAGGTATAGAAACACACTTAAATATACTAAAATTTCATCCATCTAATTCAATTCCTTCAAGACCTTAAGTCCCCTTTCAAGTTTAAACCACATAGAAGGCAAATCCTTTACCGATTTAGCAAAAGTGGACTTCTACAAATAAAGTGGACCGGTCAACACTTTTTAAATATAACCAACACGATTTAAACCTATTATGAATATAATATATTAATATATAAGGGTAAAAACTTACCAAGGCTTGCAAGTGGAAGATTTGTCCAAAAATCCTTAAAGAAAATTAGGGTGGCTAGGGTTTTTGAGAGAGGAAAAAATGTTTGATTGAAATCTGATTTTTGGCAAGTGAATTGTGTTGAAAATGAGCTGAATTTCAGACTTAAATAGTCCCTCCAAACCGCCTCTCTATGGTGCATTCATAGCCAATTATTTGGCCAAAAGGTCCAAGTATAATGATGTGTAGACTTGGTCCATTTTTAATGGATCATCTCCTTTTGGGCCCATGTCTTTTTATTTAATTTTGGGCCTCAATTAAGTCCATAAACATAATATTAATTCAGCCCAACAAATTTAGTGGGTAATACACCAACTATCTGAAGTTTAAATAATTTCATAAATGTTAAGGTAGTCAAATAAGTTTGGAAATGTAAGGGGTGTTACACAATGCCTCGGGCAATGATCATAGTAAGATTCAATCTCTCTTTCATGATTATCGTACCCAAAAACACCTCCTTTTGGATGCCGCATGACAGTCTCATTCTGCGAAGGCATGAGTTTGCTACAAATAAAGCTCAACCAATACCAAGTTTCCAAATTAATGTCACCTTTCTCAATAGGGGTATCCAGAGTAAGCCACGAAGATGTATCATCACTGATCAAAGGGGATAACCAACCCCAAATATCATCGATATAATTCATAGCATGGATAGCAAAGTAATGGGAGGTATAAAGGGAGTCACCATAGATCAAGTTTATCAATACCCCATTGTACTTAACATTCACACCCCTAACAGTCACTTTATCTCTAGTTTCTTAAGGTTTGTCTTTCTTCCTCTTCATGGGCAATAACTCTTTGTAGGCCTTATAAAATTATTCAACCCAAGTCCTCACATATGGTTTTAAAGGCTTGGTGAATTGCTTGAACCCATGGTACCGTATGAGATCCAAAACCCTCGGTTCTTGCCTTCTAATCCTTCCTTACTTAACCTTTGTTCTTCAATGATTGTTTATTTTCCTGGAACTTTGAACCGATTTAGGAACCTGTGACCAACCACGAGTTGAATATTTGGGGCTACAGTGGAACTTGGATCATTCCTCTTGTTCTTTTTTATTGGCTCAACTTCCCGATTACTCAGTGGTCATGAATTCGAGTGGTATTTCTCTCCTCCATGGTAGTCAAGTGATATCTCTCAGAGTTTCATCTATATTTAGAACTTTACTCCTCGGTAACTAGAGCTTTTCTCTTTCCTTCTTTAGCCGTTTTCTTCTTTTGAACCATTCTTTTCGATTGTGGTTGCCTCATAATTTTAACCCCTTTAGAGATCTTTGAAGTGGGAGGAGGAGTGCGGGGATATTTCTTGGCTATACGCTTTGGTCTGGTCATATCTACACATGAGAGAAACAATGCATTTGACAAAGTTAGAAATCACACAGATAAAATATTTCAGAAGTGTATTGCCAAAGTACTTAGGTGAATCGCCTAAGTGTTCAGTGATACACAATCTCTATCACCAAAGTTTCCATTTGGGATTGAGTAGTTTGGTGAAAGAAGGTTACATTTTGCGATACTCCCAGAGTATTGCCATACTAGCCAGGCATCACCAAACTTCCACCTTCACTATCCACCCTTACTGATAACTTAGGCGATATGGGAAACACTTTGGTGATCTTCCACATAATTCAGTGCATCACAAAAGTTCTCAATCCCATAGCCTAAGATCATTATCCCCAGCTCCGTCTTTCCAAATCCTTCAATCCATTTTCATGGTGATTTTAGCCAAAACAACCATGGGTACTTAGACTTCCCCAGGTTTCAATATTAAAACAACAATTTTGATGATTTTTCCCTTAAGAAGGACGTCGCTCAATCTATCATCAGGAAAAATCATTCGAATCCAAAGCATAACCCAGCTAAGTCATTCAAATTTGACACCTTTACACTCAACTCCAAGCCACGTACTAAAATTAAAACCCAACTTTGACAATACCAACAATATTACAACATAATTTTAACTTCAACAAATTTAAACCTTAATTTAAACCCTCGAGTAACCCTAGTCATCTATGAACTAAATTGAAATAAAATCAAATAAAATCAAACCATAATTTCAGCTTTAGACTCAAAACCAAGAATAAATTTCACATCATAGAGTCTCAATACCATCGATTTTACATAGCCCACAAAATATTCACATAAAAAAAATTAGAATTCTAACCATCAACTGAGAACTAGAAGTAGAGGAGTATGCAGCGGTGTAGGGATTCCAACGAAGTAATAGTTATGAGTTGAGTGAGAATTTTAGTATGTGTGTTTGTGAGGCACACTATAAGTGAGAGATGAGAGAGAAATGGGGAATGGGAAATGAACAGGGGAATACTAGGAGTCAAAAATTGAAAGGTAAAAAGTTAAACCATTCTTTTTGTTATTATATGACGTAGTTCAGCGATAAACCACAACATCACCTAAGTGTTCGGTGATGCACCAAACTGAACGAGCATCGCCAAATGTTAAAGTTTCCAAACCTTGATTTCTTGTTTGTGTGACCCAGTTTAGTGATGGACAGCTCCATCACCAAAATCTTTGGCGATCTACTGAACCAATGAGATGAATCACCCTTTTTCATAGTTGCAAGTCCTTGGGAGATCGATTTAGGTAAAGGACTTCGGCGATTCATCAAAGTGCTTGGCAAATCGCCAAAGCCTCTTTCATGGAGTATTGTGCGTGATCTCACACATTTTTCTAATTTGACTTATTTTGTGATATACATTCTATATTCCAACCCTAGCACGCACCTGCACCATTCAACAAACGTTATTCAAAACAAAAAAAAGTAAAACTTGGGATGCCTCCTAAGAAGCGCCTTAGTTATCATCATGGCACGACGTTGTTCCTCATCAATCAAATATCCTTGAAATGGAGTGCCTCCACTTTAGTAGCTCCGGGACTACCAACATAGAAGTGTTTCAACCATTGACTATTCACCGTGAAACTTCTCTTCTCATGGTCTTCTAACTTAATTGAACCATTGGATACATATTTACCACCTAAAAGGTCCTGACTATTTGGACTTGAGTTTCCCTGCAAAGAGTTTCAATCTCGAATTAAAAGTAACACTTCATCCCCCTCTCAAAACTCTGTCTTCAATATCTTAGCATCGTGCCACCTTTTCATTTGCTCTTTGGATAAAGTGGAACTTTCATACGCCCAGAGAGTAAATTCCTCCAACTCTTGTAATTGCTCTACTCTAGACTTAGAAGCCTCTAGGGTATTATTTAACTTGTCAAGACTTTTTCTCTTTCCACTCACTTTCTCTTCTACCACCCTCTCATTGGGGTCTTCATCAAGATCCAAAACCTCTTTACCCCACTCCTAGTGACAATAGTCATACAATGAGCATCATTCTTAGGATTCACCACAGTGTCACTTGGGATATTTCCCTTTTGTCGAGTGTTGAGGTGAGCCGAGATTTGGATCAATTGAGTCTCAAGTTTCTTAAGGCCAAATTGGAAGTGACCATTTGATTTAGTTGTGAAAATTTGCTCTTTATTACCTTTAGCATTTTGTCACCCCCTTCAACCCCCATAAGAATTCTAGAAAACACGTCTTCTTTCTTATAAATTTCTAAATCAACAGAGGTGGCCTCTTTACCCTTTGGCCTATCATATAGTGGTACATACCTATCACGATCACTCTTCTTTTCTCTCCAATCATGATATCTCTCTCTCACTCCTTCCTGTTCTATTCATGAAGAAGAAGAATTTTTCTATGCGTATGTATATTGATTATAGGTAGCTGAATAAGGTGACTGTGAAGGATAAGTATCCTATTCATTGTATCAATTATCTATTTGACCAGCTTTGGGTGTGAAAGTGCATTGTAAGATTGATTTGAGGGCTGGCTACCATCACTTGAGGATTCAGGTGGAGGACATCCCTAAGATAGTCTTCAGGACTTGCTATGGCTATTACGAGTTCCTGGTTATGTCTTTTAAGTTGACCAATGCCCCAGCAACATTCATTGACTTGATGAACCACATTTTTAAGCCATATTTGGACTCTTTTGTGATAGTTTTTATCGATGATATCCTTATCTATTCGAGGAGTTGGTAGGAGCATGGCCAATATTTGAGGACTATGCTCCACACTTTGAGAGATAATAGACTTTATACCAAATTCTTAAAGAGTGAGTTATGTCTTAAGATTATAGATTTCATGAGGCACGTGGTGTCCAAGGGTGGGATTATGATGAACCCGATAAAGATTGAGGTCGGTCGTAATTGTGATAGACCTATGTCTCCGATTGAGTTTTGCAATTTTATTGGGTTGGCAGGATACTACAAGAGGTTTATTGAGAGGCTTGCTACTATTGCAGTGCCTATGACTAGATTTACTAAGAAGGAGTTTCTGTTTTAGTGGTCTGATGGCTGTGAGACGAGCTTTCTAAAGTTTAAGGACTTGCTAACTTTAGCTCTTATTTTGACTCTTCTAGTTGAGGGCAAGGTCTTTACTATTTATTGTGATGCTTCTGGTGTTGGTTTAGGGTGTGTTTAGATGTAGCGGGGCTGAGTTATTGTATATGCTTTAAGACAACTAAAGGTGCACGGTGCAACTACCCCACTCATGACTTGAAGTTGGTAGCGGTCGTCTCTGTACTTAAGATTTAAAGGCATTACTTGTAGGGTATTTGCTGTGAGATTTTCAATGACCATCATAGTCTTCAGTACACTATGACTCAAAGGGAGCTTAATTCGAGACATCACAGGTGGATTGAGTTGATGAAAGACTATGACCTCTCTATTCTATATCATTTGAGCAAGGCAAATATGGTAGCAGACGCCTTGAGCTAGAAGGAAGTGAGTATGGGTAGCTTGGACTTCATTTTAGTTTTTGAGCAACCTTTATCCTTGGACATCTGGTCCTTATCTAATATGATAATTCGACTTGATATTTCAGACCCGAGGAGGATTCTTGCCTATGTTGAAGCTAGATCTACCTTGTTAGAGCAGATTTAGGACTGATATTTAAGGATAGTAGGATATGTAGCCTTTGAGATTAATGTGGAGGGGTGAGTCTAAGAGGGCTACCTTAGATTCTGAGGGCATTCTGAGATTTGACGATCATATTTGTGTTCTGAGGATAGGAGACTTAATTCGATTGATACTTTGGGAGGATCATAACTCTAGATATTCTATTCACTCTGGGACAACTAAGATGTATAGAGATTTAAGGCAGTATTACAGGTAGAGCAGTATGAGGAGAGATATAGTGGACTTTATGGATCAGTGCTAATGTTGTCAGCAGGTAAAGACTGAGCATTTGAGACCTGGTGGATTGCTTTAGAGACTAACCATTCTCGAGTGTAAATGGGAGAGGATTACTATGGATTTCATGGGTGGTTTTCCTTGTACTTTTATTGTTCTGATAACATTTGGGTTATCACAGTTGATTGAACAAGTCTTCCCATTGCATTCCTATTCAGACTTTCTTTAGTATTGAGAAGTTGGCTCGTATCTATGTTTGAGAGGTGGTTCACCTTCACGGGGTGATTGTGTCTATTATTTCAGATAGAGGTTCTCAGTTCACTTCTAGCTTCTAGAGAGAATTTTAGGAGGAGTTGGGCACTCAGGTTCATCTTAGCACCACTTTCCATCCCCAGAATAATGGACAATCGGAGTGAACTATTAAGGTTTCGGAGGATATGCTCCACATATGTGTTTTGGACTTTGGAGGTCAGTAGGAGCAGTTTTTAGCCTTACCAGAGTTTACCTATAATAATAGCTACCATTCATGTATTCAGATGGCACCATTCCAGGCATTGTATGGTAGGAATTGTCGATCTCCAGTTGGCTGGTTTGTGACTTTAGAGGTTACGCCCTGTGGTATCAATTTACTTCATGAGTCTTTGGACAGAGTTAGGGTGATTCAGGATAGACTACGGGCAGCTCAAAGTAGACAGAAAAGTTATGCTGACCGTAGGCTTAATGCCTTGAGGTTTAAAGTTAATGATTGGGTATTCCTACGAGTATCACCTATGAAGGCAATGATGAGGATCAGGAAGAGGGGCAAGCTAATCCCAAGGTACATCGGGCCATTTGAGATCCTTTTGATAGTTGGGGAGGTAGCATATGAGTTAGCTTTGCCTCTAGCCTTTTTAGCCATCCACCTAGTTTTCCATGTATCTATATTGTGGTGTTATATTCTAGATGAGTCTCACATGATTCGGTAGGACTTGGTTATGTTGGATTAGAGGTTGACCTTTGTTGTGGAGCCAATATCTATCCTATCCAGAGATGTCAGATGGTTGTGTTCCAGAGATATTCCTGTGGTTAAGGTACAGTGGAGACACCACCCAGTTGAGGAGGATACTTGGGAAATCGAGCGAGATATGTGGACCCAGTATCCATACCTTTTTGAGCCTTTAGGTACTTCCTAATCCTTTACTTTTGCAAACTAAAGTCCTTTTAGTAGTGGATGTTGCAAGGACCCTCTAGGTCATTTTCTATATTTTCATGCTTTTACTGCATTTAGTGCATTCCTATAGCTGCCCCAAGTCATTTATGACTTGCTGGGACTGACAGTTTGGTTACCGAGCAGTTCATTTGGTTAAAGCCATTTCGCTATTTTGGAGCTTTTAAAGTTGAGAAATGAGTCTCGGGCCAAAACTTTAGGTAAACAACCTCGGATGTCATTTTTGACATACTCATCAGCCCTGGAATGTCAATTTAGGCTACGGGGACCCTTGGTCAGGGACTCGAGGCTTCCGAACTTGTTTTGTGCTATTGGGTGGACTTTGGTTAAAATGGACCATTGGGTGTGGGACATAGTTTTGTTGAAATAACCTCGTATAGAAATTTTGATGGTTCTGTTGAGTCCAAAATGCCAAATTTATAAGGATAGCATAGTTTGTTTGCATGCACAGGGTTTTGAATGAATCCCGAGCACCCGGTCAAAGTTCGTTGGGACTTGGCAAACTTGGCTGGTGCAGCCACTTTAGAAGCTGAGGACCACTTAAGCGGTAGTCGCTTTAGAGGCTAAGTAGCCGCTTGAACCAACTCTGGCCAGCTTTCCAGGTTTGCTAAAGCATCCCTCATGGCACTTTAGTGATGGCCGCTAAAGCGGCCACTGCTGAGTTATATATATGTCATTATCCACGATTTCAGCTCCAAGACTAAGTGTAAAACTTCATTAGATAGGCCTTAGGAGCTTAGAAAACTATGGGGAATTGATATTTGATCAACTAGCCATTAGTTTATAACAAGTAATTGAACCAAACACGACAGCCCATAGAATTAGCTCTTATGAAATGAAATAACACAACAATACCAATCTTGTCCTATCAACACATTTGTACTACCACCTCAGAACATAAGTTCAACTATAACAAAGGAGGAGCCTATGACCCTCTACTTATCACAAGTGTAACACACCAAGTCACGTTTATCAAACCATCTTACAAGTAGTCTCATGCTACGTCTATTGGTCACAACACTTATGCGCTGCAAGTAAATAATAAATGAATCAATAATATGAACAATGCATCACAACCATCAAATCAATCATAAAATATGTACAAACATACTAAGGGATCTTATATGCCTAATAGTCATGACTTGGAGGGGACGAGCTTAGTCCACGTATCGTATCTTTATGTTATTCACCCTACGAATATTAATCTATAAGCAACATGTACCATTGTGGTACTCAACCCTCCAATTATCAGAATATATGAACATCTCAATCAATATTAGCAAGAATATGATGAAGTGCACTAAATATGAAATTACACAATATATCTAGACACTTAGTTAGATTCAACGTTCATCATTTCATGTATACAGGAAACTACCAAATTGAATCATTAATCACAAGTATGCCCGAAGGCCAATTCGCAATTATTTAACTCATGGATTGGCCTAGAGTTCAAATTAAGTCTATAAAATTTAAACCATAACCTACCTTTGATCAAGCCCCGAAATGCACTACTTCACACGAGCCTTACCTTTCCTTGCAATTTTAGCTTGTTCTTAGTTTAGAAATAATAACAAGGAAAAATTCAATTGTTCATTCTTCAACTCTAGGCCTTAAGAACCTAAACCCACTGATTTAACCCATAATAATAGCTTAAATTATCATTCTAGGATTTGGCATCCTTTAATACACTATAATTCCCCATAGTTTATGATTAACAAAATAAATTCTACTCTAGAAACTGTATTCTAACAGTTTAGAGCCATTAACAAGTGATTTAAAGCCACCCATAAGCAATTTACACCAGTTCATCCAACCTAGGGTTAAACCCATAAATTCTATCATGAAAAAGTTCTAATGATTCTATGGATTTGAGAAAGTAATTATGCATTAGAATTGTGAAATAAACTTACCTTAATGGTAAGAAACACACAAGAATGCAAAAAATTGTCTTTCTCTTAGCCATAGGTCAAAAATTGAAGATTTTAGAAAAATAACGCTAAGTCTCAAATTTTTTGGGTATAATCTATCCCGACATCACTGCAACGGTCACTTTGTCAGTGCAACAATTAATGTTTCGATGCGATGGAACTGCTGATTTGAGGATTTCTACTGATGTGACCCAACTATCCTATAGCGATGGCACTGCAGTGGAACCTCATTCTCTTGTAGTGGCAGTGAGGTGAGAAGTCAGGATGCCTTCTCATCCTAGTACATTTTACAATAACTCTCCCCATATTTTGACATTACCAAATAATCCCTTTATGACAATTACTATAATCAGAGTTGTACGAACCCAAATTCTATTTTGAAAGTTTCTATGGATTACTAAACCTCTCGGCTAACATAATATAATCTTATATCCATCAAATACTACACCACCAACCACCAGAATTCTCTAGACCACATAAAACTAAGAAATTTGTTTAAAACCAGCCTATCTTGAAATTTCACAATTTTCATTCGAGGGGAAACTTAACTGGACTTTCCATGCTAACCAATACAGTAATGACATGATGGATAATTATAGTTAATATAATTCAATTGCTATTGAATATTGCTCAAACTGATAGAAATTTTATCTAGATATGAGGCACAGAGACTAGAATTTCATATAGATGGCTAGTTGTTCATAAAAGTCTTGCATATAAAGGTCGTTATGAGGTTTGGAAATAAGAGAAATCTAAACCTAAGATATATTGGGTCTTATAAAATCCTATAAATAGTTGTAAATATCATATATAAAGGGGAACTACATCCAGAGTTAGCTACTATACATTCAGTATTCCATGTGTGTATGCAACATAACTGTATAACGGACCCATCTATTACTGTCCTGTAATGACCCTCCAGGTCATTTTCTATGTCTTTATGCTTTTTTTATATTTATAGCACTATATTTAGAGCATTCTTATAGATGCCCCAAGTTATTTATGACTTGTTGGGAATGACAGTTCAGTTACCGACTAGTTCATTTAGTTTTTAGAGCCATTTCCCTATTTTGGAGCTTTTGAATTTGACAAATGGGTCTCGGGTCAAAACATCATGTAAAAGACCTTGGATGCCATTTTTGACAGTGTCATTAGCTCTGGAATGTTGATTTTAGGCTAGAGGGACCCTTGATACAGGTCACAAGGCTTCCAAATTTATTTTGGGCTATTGGGTTGATTTTGGTTAAAATAGACCATTAGGTATGGGACCTACTTTTTGTCAAAACAACCTCGAATGGAAATTTTGATGGTTTAGTTAAGTTCGAAATGCAAATTTGGTAGGGCAACATAGTTTATTAATGTACACGACATTTTGAACAAATCCTGAGCACTCGATCAGAGTCCGTTAGGACTTGTCAAACTTGGTTGGTACCAAGTTGCTGGTGCATCCGCTTTAGCAGATGAGGACCGCTTAAGTGGTAATCGATTTAGTGGCCAAGGAACTGCTTAAGTGGAGTCTGTCCAGCTTGGCAGGGTTCGCTAAAGCGGTCATCTTGGCACTACTGAGTTATATATATGTCATTCTCCACGATTTTAGCTCCAAGACTAAGTGATAAAACTCCATTAAATAGGCCTTGGAAGTTTGGAAAACTATGAGGAATTGATATTTTGAGCTGGGATTAGCTAGGAGAGATTATAGTGATCATTGCCTCGTCCTTAATCTCATAAGTTCTCAGCTTAAATTAGGTGTAATTCTCCATTTTGATTCATGTTTCTTTAAATTGTGGGACTTTTTAGAGGCTAGTTTGAGCTAAAATTACGCTCGATTTAGGGCAAATGATCCTTGATCTGAGAGGAAGGCTGTGAAAATTTTAGTATTATGATTTCACAAATTGACCCCACATGGGATTTATAGTCCAATTTCTAACCCGAAGAGTATATACACAATATGGGTATTGGTATTCTTATTTTGACATGTAGAACTTTATTTTGATAGTGTGGCAGCAGTCAGAGGCTTACTAGAATGGAAAAACTCTTGGTATAGAGGATTTTAGGAGCTTCAGGCGGCGTCCAGGTAGGCTAGGCTTGCCTTCATCCTAGACTGTGCTTATTTATGGTGTTAGTGTATTATTGTGCTAGCTATGGGTGGGCACTTATGACTCAGTTGTTATTTTAGCATTTATCGATTAAATTAGCCGGTTAGGGCCTCTTTTTAGTAGAATTTGACCCTGTATTCCCTTATATTAGTTTATGATTATCCCTTAGGATTAGTCTTAGTGCCTTGGGATGGGATTGAGAAGCCCTTGTCTATGTTTGGGTAGGTGTTTGCCTTAGGTTGGGTTTTCAAAACTAGTAGTGGGCCTTATAAATACTTTTTAGGGTAGATTTCCTATAATAGCTCTTTGTTGACCTCAATGACCTCCATACACTTCCTTAGGCTGATTCTTGAGTTTTAAGATTACTTAGTCATTTTAATAAGCCATATTTATCTTTGTTACCCTAGGTGGGACATTTGGCCTTAAACCACATCCTTTGGCTTAGTGATTAGGACTCATATCGCCTAGAGACTTGCCCACCTAACTTTGGAGTTTATGACAAATTGGACTTAAGTGAAGTTATAATCCTGGATCGTTACTATTTTTAACTTATTTATCAGTTTCGGTTCGAGTCCGGTGCCTAACAGCTTTATTATTATTTATCAATTCTGGTTTGAGCCTGATATTTTACTATTTATGATATTATTCTCTAGCTTCGGTTTGAGTCTGACGTTTATGACCTATTCGAATACTAATTCGGGATTGGAAATTTGGTAAGGATCGGTAATACTTGGGGTTATGACCAGAAAGGAGTATCAGGTACGCTTATCACACGTTGGCTCATCTTACATTTATTATTGTCATTATTCCATCTTCATATTACTGTTACTCTTACTTGTACCCACCATGCTTATGGGGGCTTAGTTGGGTTATTTCTTCTTGTTTGTGACTTTTGGACTTATGGGGGGCCCGCCCAGTCTGGTTATAATTAGACTTTATTTCTATTTTTGAGTTACATATCATACATAAATCTATCACATCCACCCTGTATGGTCTATTATTTTTATTTCTTCCCCTATCTTCTAACTTTAGTCTACCCTCTCACACTTTATTTATGTTGTTACTGTAACACTTTATTTATGTTGTTACTGTAATTTACCTCAGTCGCCCTATGATGCCTACTGAGTACCCATTGATTTTGTACTCATACTACACTTTTGCATCTTTTTCCTGATGCAAATTCGAGTACGAGTCATCGCTACTGACGATATCCTCGGGCCGTGCTGCTGTTCGGAGTTAGGGTGAGCTTTTTGAGTCTGGAGCTGATCCTCCTCCATCTACTAATTTTGATAGTCTTATTTGTATATTCTTGAACTATTATGTACATTTGACATTATATAATGCTCTCTTTTGGTATAGTGGCTCTTGTACCGACCTTACCAGGTTGTGGTGGAAACTCATTTTATATATTTTGTCCTCCTCTCTCTATTGTATAACATGTTCATATTTATATATCGTTACATTTAGTTTCTTAGAATTTCTATTGCATGCCTGTTTCTGTTATTTTCTTATCTTCCGCCGGTTAGCTCGTTACTTGCCGTTCTGGGTTATGGTTTGACTTACCGACTGGTGGGTTAAAGTAGGTGTAATAATGACTCGAGAAATTGGGTCGTGACATGTTCCAACAACAGATATAGAGATCATTGAAAATTTTCCATTTAGAGAGGTTCCAATGGATGTTCTTAACAGGCAGATCAGAAAGTTGAGAACAAAAGATGTATCCTCCATTATAATGCTGAGAAGGAATCAGAATGTTAAGAAGCCAGTTGGGAATTTCAGGACTCTATGAGGTCCAGATATCCATATTTGTTTCAAAAGATTAAAGAAAGCTTCTTATAACATACGTCTTATTCATATGAATCATAGTTTCATTTGAACCTATACATAATTATTTTTACTTATATTATATATACACATATTCTGATGTATCCCTCATGCATGTGAGTTCATGGCTTCCTTATGTTGAACTATAGGTCAGAACATAAAGAGGATTCATAATGTAAATAAGATGCATGTTTATTTTGTTATGTAACATAGTGGAACAATACTTCCCATTTTATGCTACACCTATTGTGATGCCCTGTGAGGATTGTATATGTGTATTCTTATTAGCTGACAGATTATGAATAGCCTCATTTACATAGGAAACTTTGGAAAAATTATAGAAAAATTTTAAGGTTATTTTTATTCATATCTAAAGTTTACATTCGAGGATGAATGGTCCTATGGGTGTGGGGGTGGGGGGGTGGGGGTGAATCATTGTAATACCCCATACCTTTCAATGTATGTACAACAAAGATAATGTTGGTGAATTTATTTGAACGTGTGAAAATGAGTATATTATAGCCAAAATCTAAGTATCTAAATAGACTAAGTAGAAAATATTATTTGAGGGAATGGGACTTGGAAAGAAGTGAATATTGGAAGAAGAAAGTCACCTACTTACTTGAGTTATGTGCTTCACCTACTAGTGTAAACGTTCCACATGTTTGGACTTTGTATGTGGTTAAGTTATTTATTTTGATGTACTACTTGCTTGAGCTACTTGTACATGTAGCCTGTATTAAATGAACATGATAAATGATGAAATATAGGAAAAGTAGGTGTGGCATCTATTTTAGAAGCTAGTTGGGGAGCGTCCGTGTGAGACATGGACCCAACAGTATAAAATCAGATAGTAGAAATATTTTTTTAAAGTATAATGTTAATTTCATTCTTAATAGTAGCTGTAAATAAATAAAAAAAATTCGTCTCAATTTATGTGGCATCTTTCAAATTTTGTGATTCAATCAAGTTTTTCTTTGATCATAATTTTTTTATAAATCTTTTAAATAATTTCAATTGTCAATTATTGTGACTCGTTGTATTTTTTTGTAGTTTTCAAATATGTAAATGTTATTTCAAAAATTTAAAGATTTTATGTCCAAATTTTAATTGAAAATTAAATTGTTTACTTTTGAAATTCGAATTGTGTCATATAAATTAGAACAAAGAAAGTATGTTACTTTTTTTTACATTAATTTATGTGAGATATGAAATCTTGAGAGTCAAACAACTTTTTTTAATTGTAATTTTTTAATATATTTTTTAATTATTAATTATTGTGATTTAGCGTAATCTTTACATCATTTTCAAATATATATATTATTTGGAAAAGACTCTGTAATTATCGAAAATACATTTTTTATGCAAATGAAAATACAAAATATAGAAAATAAAAAAGGTATTAGTACACCAATCCAAGTAAATTAATGGAGTGTAAAATGTGAAATTGAATGGTGGAATGAGCAAATTAATGTGGGACCTACACTTTATGCATTGAATAAGCAACTGGATCTAAAAGAAAATATGTTGTCACAAAGGCTCGAACCGGAGACATATCACTTGAAATGTCAAGCTTTGGCCACTAGGCCAAGTGCCTTATATGTCTAAGAAGCACACAACTGAAGCAAATATGTTGACGCTCAGCTGTTTACTTTCCCTCTTATTAGTAGGTAACACTAAACCAAAACATTAAAGATATCAAGGAGGTGGATCACCTACTTTGAATTCTTTTTGGCCTAAATTGTAACAAAATGGAGAAGTGGACTGTGTCAAGGGTCAAGGCCCAAAACTCACCAGAACTAAGACAATATAGATCCATATATTCAGCTAATGTTCCAAGATTTTTCCATAAGCTAAAAAAGACACAATCTTTCTAGCTCTAAGAAAAAAAACTATCCTTTTATTCCATTTTTGAGTTCTTACTCAAGTTTTTCCAAGGATTAAAGGTAAATTTTTTCCTGTATTTTCTAATGGCTATAACATGTAAATCATGGTGGATATAAGGTCAACACGTGTGTGGTGTTTGGGCAACACTTGGATCAAGAAGATCCATGGCCGCCCTTGTAACACCCCGTACTTACCAAACCTTACTTGACAACATTGAACAATGTTTACTTAAGTGTCGAAAGCCAAAAGTATGTATTATGTAATGTTGGTGATGAGGTAATTGATATTGGGCCTAGTACAAGGGATTAGACCCTCGTGGGAGGTGTAACACCCCATATGTTGTCGAACCTATACGACTACACGTACATGTATGGAATTAATTAAACATGAGAGATTTGAGGAATTATGTAATTATTTGTTGGGGCTTATATGAGTCTTGAGATATTGGGCAAAATAAGGCCCAAGTATCATAAGAAAGACTTGGCCCAATGGGGCAAAACATGATCCAATCTTCCATTTGACTAATCAACCATGCATTTAATGCCAAGAGATGGATAAGAGTGACTTGAGGGATATATATATATACATATATATATATATATATATATATATGTATAAGGAATTATTCATTCACTTGGTGGGCTCAATTAATAATTTGTAATGAGCTAAATGAGGCCCAAAAATTAGCATGAAGACATGGCCCAAAAAGGGCATAATGACCCATTCTTGCTTTGACCAAAGAATACCCTCAATTATTGACTAATTGGATGGATAAGGAGTACCATGAGTCACTATATAAGGCCACAAATCAGATTTTTATTCATAAAAAGACATATGCCATTTTCTAGAATTTTCCACATTCTCTCAACACTCAAACCCTAAGCTATCTTCTACTTGAGGCAAGATCACTCCTTGGTAAGACTTGGTAAGTGTTTATTATCATGGTTTAATATATTTTATGCATGGAAGATGGTTTATATCATGTTGGTTATGTTGGTGAAGTGTGAGAAGTTCACTATGGGTAAAACAATTTGTGTTTGCTAAATCGGAGGATGATTTTGCCTTGTAAACTTGAACATGGACTTATGGTCTTAAAGGAAGTGAAAATGATGGAGTTAATATTGACATGTGATATGTGATTATAGAATTTCCTTGTTTTGTCATGGTGTATACTGTTTTGAATTTCTATTGTGAAATTGGTTATGGTTTTGGTGACGTATTGACCGTGAAGTGTCGTTTTGGTGATGTTTATGTGTGTTGTGAGACCATGGCTGATTTTTGGCATATAATATGATCAAAAATATGTTAAAATAAGTTTATTTATGATCATGGACCATTCGTTGCATAAAAAGACCCAAAAGAGACCCTTTTTGGCCAAAACGGGCACCCGCCCTCGCAGACGAAGCACCTGCGGGCGAAGGTGCCTCTGGCTACTGCCAAAGGTCACCTGCTGATGCAGGTCATCCACCTTCAGGCTCAAGTGTCTTATCGGATCTTCCCATAACTCCGAATTGCTTGTTTTTGCATCCCTTTGGCCCCCTGAAACCCCTATACCCTTCATGGATGTAATTATCAACTTGTGATGTTGTTTTATTGACTTTAAAGTGTAGTATGGAGGCATGTTGGACTATGTTAAGTATGTATTATTGTTCATAAGTTGTTATGAGGCAAGTTGATAGGGTAATTGTGACGGAATGATAATGAGGAAGCATAAAGGGTAAGTGTGGTGTGAAATGCTATTGATGTATGATAACTTGGTCAATGTGTGGAATGTTATGGTGTCATTGGTACGAGAATGCAGCGGATTGTATTTTAAGGAGTGACATGACGTTATACGGCAGTCATATAACTCATTGTCGTTTTGTACACTTGTACAGTAAGAAGTTGTTAACTAGATTTCCATTATGAACTTGTGTTGTAGAGTGAAACACAAGGAAGGAGCTGGACTGTGGTGTTTATATATAGACTTGTGTACTCATACTTGGAAGTAAAGGTATGTAAGGTTACTCTCCTATATCCTTCTGCAGCATGTAGTGGTTGCATTTTCATAGCACTCATTTGATTCCGAAATGCTCTAAGGTATTCCGTATTTGGTAGTTGGCTAGTGTTACTCACATATTCCTTACTCATTGGTCAATGGTGATCATATGACTCATGCCCATTGGTTGACTCATGTTCATTGGCTAACATGTAAAATGTTCCAAATGTTCTAAGGTATTGCATCTCAGGTTGGTGAATAGTTGATATCCACATGTATCGTATTTAGTGATCATTATCCTAAGGTTCCAAAAGTGTTACAGTCCAAAGGGGTCCTATGGTATTTTAACTAAGGTATACATATATTGTTACTCACAAGTGTCCTACTCCTAGATGAATTATGATTCACTTATCTCTTATTCATTGACTGAAGTCCCTAAGCTGTCATGATGTTGTAAATTCTAAGAGAACTATCTCAACGAGAGTAATGAGGTAAAGAGGGCTTGTTTAGTTTGAATAGCATTATTTCAATCATGTCATGATCCAAAGTTCCAATAGAGTTATACACATGTCTATTATACATTGATTATTGTTCCAATGGTTCCAAGATGTTGTGTTCAAATAATGTTATGGCAAGTGAATATAACAATCTCTCACAAGTGAATGAAACAATCTCTCACAAGTAAATGTACCAATCTCTCAAAGGTAACGAAAGAAGTAATGTGCAAGTTAATGTATCTATCCCTCACAAGTAAAGATACCAATCTTACAAGAGTAAAGATGTGAAGTAAAGTATATTTGTGTTTCAAGTTTCAAGAATGTTTCTATTATCAAGGTATCACTCATAGTATGAAATAAAGAGAAATGAAGTAAAGAATAATGAAAGAAAAGGAAGCAATGTTATGTTATGTTAACCCTACCCATGGAGTAGTTGTATGTTATTAACCCACCATAGAGTGGATGTATGTTGACCTACCCATGGAGTAGATGTACGTTATTGCCCACCAAAGAGTGGATGTATGTTATTGCCCACCAAAGAGTGGATGTATGTCATTGCCCACCAAAGAGTGGATGTATGTTATTTCCCACCAAAGAGTGGATGTATGTCATTGCCCACCAAAGAGTGGATGTATGTCATTGCCCACCAAAGAGTGGATGTATGTTATTGCCCACCATAGAGTGGATGTATGTTAACCCACCGAAAGAGTGGATGTATGTTGAATGACTAATAATAATGATAATGAGCGTTAATCAAAGGAAGAATCCATTGAACAAAGGTATCATATGAAAGATATTATATGAATGATAAGGCTATGATTGAGTGATCAAAAATAGTAATAATAATAAAAGAAAGGTACATGGTTTCACATATGGAGTTTTCTCTTATAATTATTTCCATTGAAGTTCTTATGTATTGATGAAATTTTCTTATGGCCTTACATACTTAGTACATTCTTCGCACTGACCCCTCTTGGGGACTTACTTTACATGTTGCAGGTGCAGGCACTAGTAGACCTCCACAGTAGGTTCACAGTATTTGCCGACTTTTGGTGAGCCCTAGTTGCTTCGGGACTTTTTGAGTCACAGTTGTACAGTGTTTGATGTTGTAAATGTTATATAAAGAAAGAAATTGTCCCGAATTTTAGATGGTCTTGTAAATGCATCAGTTAGAGGCTTTTGTAGACGTATGTGGGTATGTAAATGTAAGAGATGAATGTCCGTTTTGACATAATGGCCCTAACGGCCAAGTTTCATAAATGTGTATATGAATATAACATATGTTTCCATGTCCATGACTTCCATATAGTTGCATGCTGAATAATAATAAAATTCATATGAGGGTATGCATACGAAGGTACATGAGCAAAGATTGGTTCTTTCGGGCCATATCGGCTTTGGGTGCCAATCACACCTCGTTGGGATTCCGGGTGTGACAGCCCCCTTTGGTATTGTTCTGGTTTTACTTCTTTCCATGTTGTTTTAAGGTGTTGTTATGAAGAGAAAAGTTTGGTATCAAAGAGGGGCTATATTAATTCAAAAATTACATAAAATCAATTTATTTTATTCCCTTATACCCCTTATTGCATATGAAAAGAAAGAGGCGATTTTAGACATAATTATTGTATGAACTTAGTGGATGGTGATCGAAAGCAGTAAGTTCGAGTTATTTTGACCTTGTTGAACTATTTTGGGGCTGTATTATATGTATCGTTGGATATATTGGTTGGAAAACTCATGGTTGGGGATGGTTGTGTCCGTTTGGGGATTGAAATTGGAGGGTGTGGTGATACACCAAGTTTTTGATTATTGTGTGGGCATGATGCCCATTTGATTGTGGACGACTATTTTATGGACCCCACATGGTTAAAATTCGCCAGAAATATTTCCAATATGTTTCTAACTCTTGGATGTAATAAGAGAAAGGATGAAGAAAGAAGAATAATTTTAAAAAGAGTCTGACGAGCAAGTCACTCGCCTAATAACCAACATGTTATCGATAAGGCTAGAATATGTTTTGTGGTGGTTTGTAATAGTTATACCACTTGGTTGTGTAGAGATTGACTGATGGTGGGAAGGGTTCAGTCCATTGTAATTTTATGAGACCAAGAATGTAGGTATGTAAGGCTAAACACCTCTTTCGCCACAAGGCACAACCCTACATCACATGTTTCTTGAAAAGGGTTTATACAGTTAAATAGATGTATGGAGAATGGTAAGTAAGTTGTTGTGTACCCAAATCCTGGTAGCAATTATCCCCACATTTTAGTTTATTCATAGATCATGTAGCGACCCTCTCGAGAGGACGCTACTTCTAAAACAAAAGCTAATATGATACTGGCGGTGTTTAAATGATCTTAACTTAAAATAAATTCAGCATAATCTAGTGGCAGATTAGGCCCGTTCAAAAAATTTAAAGGTACAAAGATTTGCTATTTAGTAATTCATATTATCTGAGTTTAACCAAAGTAAGTGGTTCAATCTATGGAGGAGTAATCTTTCAAAACAAATCAGCAAGTACCTTACGAGATTCTATTTATCATTTCACACCACTACAGACCCACATTATGAATAATTACCAAACTCCTGAGTATCAAAAGATAGCAGGTTTATCCTTTATATATAATTACAAAACCAAATATAAATTCAGTATATTACAGAACTCGAATTTACACAACCTAAAATAGCCAAACCAGTTACCAAATTTAAGTTACATACCAAGCTTCAAAATTACATATATATGTGCATAATATGGATCATATACAAGTCCCAAAAATCACTACAAAGTATAGATGCCTATACGCAAATGTGATTTGCATTAAAGCTCCAAAATTCCTACTTCCAATGACCATCTTCAAGCTGTAACACCCCATATGTTTCCGAACCTAGTTGATTACCGTAACATTTATGTAATCATTTATACATGGGATTTTTGGGGTATTATACATTAAATTTGATGGTCTGAATTTAATCTTGTGATTTGGACTCAAAAGAGGTCCAAAATTATATAAATGACATGACCCAAATGGAAAATGACCCATTCTTGGCATTGACCAAGTAAACATAGCATTTATGACCAAAGTGTGGCTAAGGATGAGACTAAAAGGGACTATAAAAGGGAACAAAAATCAGATTTTTATTCACTGTAACACACATGCCATTTCTAGAATTATCCAAGATATTTCACACTTATCACAAACCCTAAGCCATCACCCCTTTTGACAAGATCACTCTTTTACAAGATTTGGTAAGTATTTATTCTTGTGGTTTAGTATATTATATGCTTAATATGGTGCATAAATCATGTTGGTTATGTTGGCAAAGTGTTTGACAGTTCACTATGTGTAAAACTATCTACTTTTACAATCAGAAAAGGGTTTTGCCTTGTAAACTTGAAAATGGACTTATGGTATTGAAGGAAGTGAACTTGATGGATTAAATGTCAACATGTAAGATGTGGTTATTCCCTTAACTATTTTTATCTTTGTATGTAATGTTTGGAATTGTCATTGCAAAATTGTGCATGGACTTGGTGGTGTATTGAAAGGAAAATGAGGTTTTGGTGATGTTCATGGGTGTGGTGAAACCATGGTTATTCGTTGGCATCCTAGTTGACCTAAAACATGTAAATATAAGCTTATTTCTGTCCATGGACCATTTATTACAAAAAAGGACCTAAAAAGGACCCTTTTTGGCTGAAACGGCCATCCACCCTCGCGTCTGGAGCACCTCCGGGCGCAGATGCCAATGCAGGTGGCTCTGGACAAGGACAGAGGGGCACCTGTGGCCACATTTCATCCACCTGCAGGCGCAGGTGGCTCCACAGCCCAGTCCAGAATTCCGTTTTGTATGTTTTTGTCTCTCTTTGATCCCCGAAGGCCCCTATACCCTTTTTGGATGTAATTATCAACTTATGATACCTATTGAATGACTTTAAGGGTTCGTTTGGAGGCATGTTGGTTTATATCAATTATGTATTTTTGTTAATATGTTGTTATGAAATTTATTTAGGTGACTTGATAGAATAATTGTGACGTAGTGTTCATGAGGAAGCGTAAAGGGTAAACTTGGTGTGAAATGCTATTAGTTTATGATGTCTTGGTCAATGTGTGGAATGTTATGGTGTTGTTGGTATGGTAATGCAGTGGATTGTGTTGTAAAGGGTGCAATGATGTTATATGGCAGTCATGTAGCTCCTTGTCGTCTTGTGCACTTGTAAGGTAGTTAGTTGTTAACGTAAGCTCCGTTATGTACTTGTGTTGTAGAGTAAAGTGTAAGGAAGGAGCTGGATTATTGTATTCACATATAGGACTATGTTTTCATATTGGGAAGATAAGGTATGTAAGGTTACTCTTTCCGTATCCTTCTGCAGCACATATTGTTCACATTGGCATTATACTTGTTCCATTCCGAAATGTCCAAAGGTATTGTCATATAGTATTACTCACAGAACCAATTGTGATTCACATGTCTCATGTTCATTGACTAATGTTCCAAAGTTCCAATAATGTTATGACTACCAATGTATCAGTCTCACAGAAGTAAAAAAATGAAGTAATATATAATTTTTTGAGTATTCTCGGGTGGCATCCCAGGGGTGGAAGAAACACCTAGCATGGGTCGATCCCAATATCATGGGTGGCATCCCAGGTGTTAAAATACCTAGCATGGGTCGATCCCAATATCACAGTAACATCCCAGGGGCGACAGAAATGCCTAGCATGGGTTAATTATATCCCAGGGGTTAAAATACCTAGCATGGGTTAATCTCATCCCAGGGGCGACAGAAAAGCCTAGCATGGGTAGAACGATAAATCTCATCCCGGGGGCGACAGAAAAGCCTAGCATGGGTAGATAAATCTAATACCAGGGGCGACAGAAAAGCCTAGCATGGGTAGATGAATGAACATAAAGGCAAAGAAAGTAACGAATGTAATGTACATGTTTCCACACATATGCAAACCGATGGTTTATCTGAATTGACTATTCTCTTATATTTGATTCCATGGAAGTACTTGTGTATATCATGCAGTTTCATATATACTTATATACTCAGTACATTCTTTGTACTGACATCCATTGGGAGACTTACCTTACTTGCTGCAGGCACAGGTTCTAGTAGACCTCCACAGTAGGTTGCAAGTCAATTGCAAATCTTTGGTGAGCTCCAGTTGGTTCGGGCTTTTCGAGTCACATGTGTACATTTGTTTTGGTATTGTAATGTTGTATAAAGCGGGGACTTTTCCCGACTTTAGGTTGGTTATGTATATGCATCTGCTAAAGGCTTTGTAGACATATATCAAGAAGGATCGAAGCCCTGTATCAAGAAGGGTCGAAACCTAATAATCAAGAGAATTAAGAGCCATATTAAAAATGGCTTTCTAGTTCGTACTTAAAATGGACAACTTCCATAATTAAGACAAACAACAAATCCATAGTCAATATGGCAAAAGATCTAAATCAAGAGTCATTCAAATAGTGACAAAGTCACAGCCATAAGAAGGACAAAGTCCCAACAAGGATGTCAGGTAATCAAGCAATCCATACAAGTGGGCGAGTGAACAAGTGTCTTACAAAACTCCAAGGATACCAAAACGACAATACAAGGTGACAATAAGGCAACCAAGGTACCGAGATAATATTTCACATACTTCAAAAGTTAACAGGAGTACGAGTTCAATATTATACACAAACCTTAGCCTTTTATCACATATGCAATCCAACCACACTTCAAGAGTCTAAGTCGTAGACCAAAAAACGTATCAAGTTCCTCAGCTTGTACATGAGTATACACAACCTTGAACTTACAATTAAGTACCCTTTTTAATTTCTAATAACCCCATCATGTTGATATGAAATAATATTAGCATCAAAATTAAGCATAGTTTGTGCAAATTACACCTAATCCTCAAAGCAGTAAATTTGTACAACTCCATAGTTTCATATTGTAACTTAGTTTTGAATAGGTAAACAGAAAAATCAAACCTTATAGAATTCATAAAAGTTTTAGGTATATGTCTTGGGATTGTAAAAAATCCAGAATCACCAAAAAATACTTTTTTTACAAAAAGATATCATCAAAACACTAACAATAGCATTTAGGAGATATTCAAATCGGAATACTGGATAGAACTTGTCCTCACTTGCGTCCTTTATTTTGAATCCAAAACATCCAAATAAGCTTTTGTCACAAGAATAAAAGTTCTAGATCTATGATTTATATTTCTAAAACATGTTTGTTTACTTAATATGGATCTCTACACAATGAGATATGATAAGCATACTAAACACTACACAGTTCAAAAACAAGTTTCAAGTACTTACCACAAGGTAGGGTGTGTCTTTGATTTCAGCCCAAAGGAACAATATTCTCTAGTGATTTTATGGGATAGTTTAGTGAAGATGGAGTTAAGGAGGTTTATTAGACTTAAGGTAATCGAAATAGGAGAGGAGTTGCAAATCTTTGGGCATAAGATATATTTAAATACCCCAAGAACACCCTAGAAGGGTGGCTGCCCAAAATTAAAAAGTAAGCTGCCCCAAAATTTTAAAACATCTCTACTCTTTAATATTATATCTAGAAGATTATATTCATGATAATTTACATAAAAAACCAATGCAATTGATTAAAATACCGCTGTAATTTCAAATAAGCAAATTTTCAAAGATAACAACACTCGAGTTAATAAAGCGTCAAGTAGAAGGTGTTCTTATTTTATAGCAATTATTTATTAGATCTACACTATTAATTTGAATATTTGTGGGCATTATAAATCTCTCCCCCTTAAGAAATTTCATCCTATAATTTACCTGACTAGTCTCGATACAGATGTGAATGTTGGGTTCTCATGTCCTTTTCTCGATCTCAAGTGGCTTCTTTGCCTGAATGATTTCTCTAAAGTAACTTAATGTAACACCCCGTACATTTTTTACCCTACTTGATTAGTGATATAGGGTGTATTTATATGCCTTATTGCCAACTTTGAACCATGTTTACCTTAGTTTTGGTGGAATATTTGATATTATGCTAATAAATGTGATTAGACCCTTGTAGGAGGAATTTACGACTTCTTGGAGCATTTTTGGAGTGAAAAGTGAGACTTTAAGGATTTCCAAGCAAAGGATCTTAAAGATAAGAGGCAAGCTAAAGATTTGAACTTGAAAAATCCAACCAAATCCGCAAAGAAAAGTCGAAGAAAGGATGAAAATTGGAGAGTAAGTGTCAGGCGCGCCAGGCAGCGTCCCGGGCCGCTTTTGACAGAAATTTTTATGGCATGGGCAACAGAGGGGCCCGCCAGGCAGCGTACCGGACTGCTTTTGACAGAAATTTTTATGGTATGGGCAGCAGAGGGGCGCGCCAGGCAGCGTGCCGGGCCGTTTTTTGCCAATTTTTTTTCTCCGACCACCAGTCTATCAATAGGGCTCTTGGGTTATTGTATCATTATTCCATCTTGGTAGGCCTACTCTTGGGTAATTTTGGCATCCAAATTAGGGTTAATTCTTCTTCCTTTTTATTTTTATTTCAAATTGTTAAATTAAGCCATGAGTGGCTAAACTCGCTTAGTCTTGGGGTTGAGGCTACAAACATGAATCTCGTGAGTTGAATATTGTCTTAACATTTATGGAATTCTTTAAACATGAGATAATTTGTGGATCATGCATTAAATTTGGTGGGCTGAATTAGCATGTGTTAATGGGCTCAATTTAAGGCCCAAACTTAAGTCAAAAGACATGGCCCAAGTGGGGCAAATGACCCATTCTTGTGTTGACCAAGTAAAAATGGCATTTAATGACCAATAATTGGCTAAGGATGACTTTAGGGTCTATATAAAGGTACAAAATCATATTTTTATTCATTCTAACACACATGCCATTTCTAGACATTTCCAAGATATTTCTTTTATCTCTCAAACCCTAAGCCATCACTCCCTTGGACAAGATCATCACTTTCCAAGCTTGGGTAAGTATTTATTCTTGTGATTTAACATATTATATGCATGAGGTATTGTGTAGATCATGATGGTTATGTCTAAAAGTGTTGAGTAGTGCACTTTTGTTGTTTTTGCTTAAAGATGTGTCATCTATGTGACTTGAACTTGAAAGGAGACTTGAGGTTTTTATGGAAGTGAATGATATGGATTAAATATCAACCCCTAAGATGTGTTTATGTCCTTAACTTTATTTTTCTATGTGTATCACTTGTGGGATTGTTGTTATGAAACGTATTGAGGTGACTTGATGGAGTAGTTGTGACGTAGCGTTAATGAGGAAGCGTAAAGGATAAATTTGGTGTGAAGTGCTATTGGTTTATGATGTCTTGGTCAATGTGTGGAATGTTGTGGTATTTTTAGTATGACCATGCCGTGAATTGTATTGTAAAGGGTGAAATGATGTTATAGGGAAATCATGTAACTCATTGTCGTCTTATGCACTTGTAAGGTAGTTAGTTGTTAACGTGAGCTCCGTTATGTACTTGTGTTGTAGAGTAAAATGTAAGGAAGGAGATGGATTATTGTATACACATATATGAATGTGTATTCATATTGGGAAGATAAGGTATGTAAGGTTACTCTTTCTATATCCTTCTGCAGAACATATTGTTCACATTGACATTGTACTTGTTCCATTCCGAAATGTCCAAAGGTATTGTCATATATTATTACTCACAGAACCAATTGTGATTCACATGTTTCATGTTCATTGACTAATATTTCAAAGTTCCAATAATGTACAATCACCAATGTATCACTCTTCTAATGAACGAAAGAAATAATGTATAATTGTTTGTATATTTTTGAGTGGCATCCCAGGGGTGGAATAAACACCTAGCTTGGGTCAATCCTAATATCATGGGTGGTATCCCAGGGGTTCAAATACCTATCATGGGTCGATCCCAATATCACATTAACATCCCAGGGGCGCAGAAAAGCCTAGCATGGATTAATCACATCCCAGGGGCGACAGAAAAGCCTAGTGTGGGTTAATCTCATCCCAGGGGTTAAAATACCTAGGATGGGTTCATCTCATACCAGGGGTTAAAATACCTAGCATGGGTAATCCTCTTTTACCACTGATCAGTTGGTCATTACAAGTTCTTAATGCAAAGAATGATAAAGTTAAGTAATGAATGAGAATGATGAATGAACGTAAAGGCAAAGAAAGTAATGAATATAACGTACATGGTTCCTCACATACAGAATGATAGTTTATCCATATTGACTATTCTCTTATATTTAATTCCATGGATGTTCTTATGTATGATGCAGTTTCTTATAGCCTTACATACTCAGTACATTCTTCGTACTGACGTCCCTTGGGGGACTTACCTTACTTGCTGCAGGTACAGGTGCTAGTAGACCTCCATAATAGGTTGCGGATCATTTTCCGATCATTGGTGAGATCCAGTTGGTTCGGGGCTTTCCGAGTTACATGTGTACATTTGTGTTGGTCTTGTAAATATTGTATAAAGCGGGGACTTGTCCTGATTTTAGGTTGGTTATGTCCATGTATCTGTAGAGGCTTTGTAGATGTTGTAGGACAAATAAAGGAAATGTAAGGAATGTATGCTTTTGACTTGATGGCCCTAACGGTCAAGTTTTATATATATATATATATATATCATGTATTTTTCTTATATCTATATGTGATGGTGATGTTTATTGAGTGACATGCGTATGAGTGTATATGAAGGAAGATTGGTTCTCTCGGGCCTTAACGACTTCGGGTGCCAGTCCACCCCGTTGGAATTCGAGGTGTGACACTTAACTAAGGAAATATTTTTATTTCTTAGTTGGTTTACTTTATGCGCCATGATCTGTATAGATTCTTGTTCATATGTCAAATCAGTATTAACATCAATAGATTCAACAGTAAGAACATTAGATGGATCTGAGCGGTATCTTCTAAGCATAGAAAGATGGAAAACATTGTGGATCTTGTCTAATTCAGGTGGCAAAGCTAGTTTATATATAACTGGCCCAACTCTTTAGAGTATTTCATAAGGCCCAATAAATTTAGGACTAAGTTTTCCTTTTTGGCCAAATCTCATAATCTTCTTACATGGAGAACCCTTTAAGAATATCATATCACCAACTTGGTGGTCAATTTCATGCCTCTTAAGATCAGCATAAGAGGATTCAACCTCCTTTTGATGTTCCATACTTGGCACATAGTCAGGCTCCAACTTGATTTTATGAGTGCCAATACTGGAAGGGATCCCTATAATGTCGATGATAATCCAACCAATAGACATTATTAATTTCTTCAATATCAATTTCAAAGCCTCAACTTGACATAATAACAAGTGCACCTCTATAATGACGGGCAATGTATTATCTTCCCCCAAAAATTCAAAGAGAAGATGTGGAGGGAGCGGCTTGAGCTCAAATTTTAGAGGATCCTCTATTGATGGCTTCGTGGGAGGACTCTCCTAATTTTTTAGATCAAGGTCAAGCTTATGCGGGTTCTTGTTGTTTGAACCAAGGCCGGTCAAAGAAATTACAACCTCATCATTTTCTACAACAAATTCACTCTTATTTCTCTGTAAGGCTACCACTAGTGGCTCACTTATAAAATCAACATTCATTGTATCGGCAACCTCATCATCAATCACAGAGATCACTTACAAATATCTAGGTTGATTTATAGACTTGCATCTATTAAAGTTGACTTCATCATCATTGACCCAAAATTTCAACTCAGCACACTCAACATCAACAACAGCTCTACCGATAGCCAAGAAGGGCCTACCAAGAATGATGGGAACCTCATAGTTGATCTCATAATCAAGGATAAAAAATTGATTGGGAATATGAATCGATCAACTCAAACAAGCACGTCATAGAGGACTTTGTCCGGTCTCTTTATGGATCGATCCACCATCACAAGCCTCATAGCAGTGGCCTTAGGAGATCCCAAGCCTAAATATTTGAAATGGCCAATAAAATCAAATTTATGCTCGCTCCTAGATCACACAAGGTTTTAACAGATTGATACACACCAATAGTATAAGGAATGGTAAATGCCCCCGAATCTTCTTTCTTCACTACCGTGTTACTAGACATTATTACACTATAATTGTGTGACACTTCAATCATTTCAAAATTCGTGACTATTTTTTTGATTACTAAGTCCTTCATAAACTTGGTGTAACTGGGCACTTTGAGCAAAGCCTACACCAATGGGATATTCACGAACAAATTTCCAAACTTAGAGAGGAACATTTTTAATTTAGTATCATCCTCCTTATTTTTAAATATTTGTGGGAATGGAGTAGGTATCTTGATTTTTGGATTTGAGGAAATCTGGATTTCTTCTATTTTTGAAATATTTTTACCGCCCACTTTTTTTTCTCTTCATTCTCAACCACATTTTCAACTTCTCCCAATTTTTCAACATTCGAATCTTTGGGAACAGGAACTTCTTTATTTATCTTGTCAACCCTTTTTCTCTTTACACATTCTTGATCTTAAATCACCTTATCATTGAGGTCATCATCGAGATCTACCACCTTACCACCATGTGTCTTTCCACTCCTAGTGACAATGGCCATGCAATGAGCATTATTCTTGGAATTCATCATGGTGTCACTAGGGAGCCCTCTATTTTATCTAGGGTTGAGGTGAGCCAAAATTTGGATCAATTGGGTCTCAAGTTGTTTAATCAAAGTTGAATTGGAAGTGATCATTTGTTTTGATTGAGAGAAGTCATTCTTTATTTATTTGAGCATCTTGTCACTCCCATCAACTCCAATGAGAATTCTAGTAAGCACATCTTCCTTTTTGTAGTTTTTTGGATCTACGAAGGTGGCCACTTTGCCTTTTTGTCTATCCTTCCAACCTTGATTCCCACCTTTCCTTTGATAGTTGGGTCAGGAACCCCCCATTTGATTCGATAAAAAATGTATCTCTTCATCAAGTGAATAGGCATTATCATCCTCATAAGCTCTATTTCATCATGAAGCTACGACATTAACCACTTTGGGGGTTGACCCCATGAAGTGTTTTGTTAAGAGATCCATTTGTGTCATAATATTGGCTATGTTTTAATCTCTCTCTTCATCCTTATTCCTTTGTTCTTTTCTTACATAAGACACAGAGGGAGGTCACACGGCTACCTCAGCATCTAGTATATGCCAAGCTTAATTTTGCTTTACTATTTGGTCTAGCAAGCCCGTAGCAACTCCAAATATTTGTTTTACCAATGATCCACCAGATAAATTATTTGCAATCTTGTTCAAAGAATCCAAAGAATGATAAAATATTTGGAGCAACATCTTATCTGGTAACATATGGTTAGGGCATTGAAGTAATTTTATCTTAAATCTTAGCCATGCCTCATGGTTCACCATTCACTTGGCGAAAGTTTGTAATTTCATCTAAAAGTTGAAGAATACAAGACAGAGGAGAGAATCTATCAAGGAATGCCTTTGTCAAATCAACCCAAGAAGTAGTGGATCCCTCAGTCAACTGCCTTAACAAAGTCACCGTCTCGCTATTAATGAGAATGGGAACAATCACAAATTGATAGATATTTGGGAGATGTTTGCGATTGAAAAATTGGTGCAAACATCAATGAAGTACTTTAAGTGCATGTTTGAATCCTCATATGGCTGGTCACCTAACATCCATTTTATTTAAATCAAGTGAAGCATGACGCTAGTGATATGAAAAACTGCATTGCCCACCGTGGGTGGTAAGTGAATAGCACTATCCCTTCCAACATCTTCCAATTGGTCCTTGTCCTCGAATTGCCCATCATAAGTCGTGGTATCACTACCATTTTGACTCATATTACCGTATTGGGTCATATTCTCACCTAACAAAACAAAAACAACAAATAAAGTAAATTCAAACTATGGCTAACATAAGTGATGCACAACGCTACAAAAAATAAATGCTAACACTCATTCCACGGTGATGGTGCCAATATTGATAATGCTTGATTACACCCAAGATATGATGTACGTGGTTGTTGTGTACCATATTTACCCAACACAATGAGTCGGGGTCGATCCCATAGGGAATAAATATGAAAGGTTCAACCTAGAGTGTAGTAACTCACTAAATGCTTGCTCATAATATTTAAAATGCAATAAAATTAAAATAGGGGTTTGTTTCAAATGCTTTTAGATTCAAATTATCAGTCACGAATTTGATTTGCAAGAACAAGTACTAGAGAGTTTAATCAATTAACAAGGTAAATTGGGGTTATGCTATCATGAGTGTAAATGCATACATGGGTAAGTGAACATTTGCTTTAATTTAACTAATTTTCATGTGTAGGCTAGATTTTGAATCTTAATGTTAATCTTTCAATAAAACACTAACTTTCACATGTGGGCTCTTTCAAACACCTCACACGTGTTTCTTCATAACCAATCAAATACCTCAATTTAATAACCTTATGTCTAAGATCTACCATTAAATGATAAGAATCAAGTCATTGTTAACCATTATTCCTTACCCTTATCCCCTCTGTCAAGGATTATAAAGGATCTAAGATCAATTAGAGTTTGCAACCTCAAATTTTAGGTTGATTACATGGAGTACTGGCTAAACCCATAACAAAGTGATTCTTTATTACTGAACTGGCTTTGAACATAAGCTTCAGTTGTTAGCAAATGTTAACTTTGGTGATGTACTTCTACCATCGCCGAACTCCGCGGTGATAAACTGAACTCTTCCTCCTTAACCCCAAACAGCTTCCTTGAATTAATTGTTAACTTCGGCAATGAACGTTGAAATAGGCGATCCATCGTAATGTTTGGCGATCCGCCAAAATATTTGGGTGATGCCATCTTTACTTTTTTGCTCTAATTCTCCATCCTTTTGCTTTCTTATTCTCTAGCAACCACTTCTTGGCTTCAACCCTAAAAAATAATTAAATTAACATTAAAATTAACTCAAATTGGCATTGACGACTTGATTTCTCATTGATTTTAAGAAAAATGAGTTCCAAATTGCTGACTCATTAGTGTACTTAGAAGATTCAATATGACTAGGATAAAAACACTAGAAAGTATTTAAAAGGATATTGAGGTATATTAAAGGAACAATCGATAATTCCTTATGTTATAATGGAAATAATTTACAACTCAAAGGCTACACAGATGTTGATTGGGGAGAAGATCTAAATGAGAGAAAATCCACCTCTAGATATGCGTTCTTTCTTAATAAGGGCACTATATCATGAAGTAGTAAGAAGAAGTCACGTATAGCCTTATCTACTATGAAAGCGAAATTTGTAGCTCTTACATCAACTGTAGAATAAGCTATTTGGTTTAAACATTTTCTAATCCACTTGGATGTGGATAACAATGGTGTTGGACCTACCATAATTAATCGTGATAGTTAGGCTACAGTATTCTACACAAAGGATCCAAAGTATCATGGCAAAATAAAACATATTGACATGAATTATAACTTTGATATAGGCATGGTTGTACCAATAGAAGTGAACATGAAATAAATATCTATACATCAAATAATAGAAGATTCCTTATCAAAACATATAGCATGTGAAGCTAATGAATGGGATGTGAAGTTATTGGATTTACATAGTTGTTGATGTATTTTATTTTTTCCAATTATGTTTATGTAAATTTGCATTATTAAAGTCAATGTTAGTTTATTCCTAATATCCATTCTTATTGGTTCTATACATATAATTTTTTTAATGATAAAAAGTATGTCAAAAAGGCAAAAGGATTAGCCTATTTACACAGGAAATCATCTCTATTGTGTATATGACAAATACAAATGAGATAGTTCAAAACTAATTATTATCAAAAGTAATGAGTTTATAATAAAAATGTCATTTGTTTTTTTATGTTTAATCATATGTGATTAAAATGTGTTAATTTATTCCTAATGCCACAACTGAGTTTTGCAGAATAAGATAACTATTGAATAGAGTTATGAACTCAAAGTTAGACATAATATAACACCTTGGATTTTGGACCCATGAATACTTATCATTCAACAAAAAAACCCATGATCTAAGACTTGAAGTCCCAGATCAATACGATTAATTGTACGAATCGTACACTACGACCAGGGCTTATAGGTTGAGTCATAGAATGTTGTCCAAAATCCCCAAGTTACCACAACTCATGGTACAAGTCATGGGTTGATGTATTAGTCATACATCAACTCGTTATGGGAAGGTTTAGAAACTTAACAAAGTCCCACAAAACCACGATCATATGCACTGGTCGTACATTCAAATTACTACTGATGAACCATAGCCTTGTTAAAATCCTTTAGTGACCATGAATGGAGGTACGAGTTGAAACTTGGAACATGACTCATAATTTTAGTCATTGTACCTACACCAAAAAAAATTTACACTTCTCGTTATGGATATATTTAATTTTTCTCGTCTTTTAACCTTTTCCTATGTTGTTTTGGTCACAAAAACCTACATATATCAAATGTTAAAGCCTATTCTCACTTTAAACTCTTAAAATCAAGTCTATAACAAGTCCATAACAAGTTTAAATAATATCAAGTAAGCTAGGGTTCCAAATCAATCAAATTCATATTTCATTCACCAAGTGTTTGTCTTTGTTATAGTACGCAATATTTTAGTGATGGATTCCTTTCATCCTCATGCCCAAGTACTTTTATGATATATGATATTATGATTCAAAAACTAGGGTTTATGTCTAATTTACTAGATTGATTCTTCACTTATTCTACTTGATTTCTGTGAATAAGCTTTTCACATAAACTTATGGTTTCTATTCAAACTATGATTTATGCATCAAGATTCATGCTTTAGGTTGCTTATGAACTATGAACTCTATATTAATGAGACATGTCTTTAATACATATTTTTTTATCATATGATTTATGACATAATATAGAGCTTAGGCTCAGAACAGTAAGATTTATGAACAGTATAACATCTAGATACGTCCATTATTATTTATGAACAGTTTTGACATCCAGATATGTATCATGATATTATACAGAGCACTAGTATATTTTGGAAGGGTTTTTAGAACTAAGAGAACAAGGGTTCATATTTACCGTGGTAGCTTTCATCCAATAGGCATAATTATATGATTCTCATGTACATAGTTCTAAGTTTTGACAATTAGAACAACCTTTTTCACTATGGCTACATGACACTGTGCATCATGAGCTCGTTTGGTGTTTGTCGGTTATGAAAAACTCTTTAAATTTCATAATTTATGGACTACTACTAATATACACTTATGAAATACCTTAGACATGCTTTATCTCTCATGATTTTACTTCTCACTTTTTAAAATATTTAAGCTACTCTATATATGCTTTCATGCTCAATTCTTCATTTATATTATATATATGTATACACTTATGTCCCAATACATTCCCATGTATTAACTGTGCTTTGCACTACATTTTTCATGTGATGTAAATCCAGGTTCTTGAGCTTAAGGTTTGTTGTCAGACATTCGATAACACCTGATATCTAGCTGATTGGTGTGTGCTTCTATCATTCAGGTGTCTTGGAGAGTGTCTTTAGTTTTTATTTCATTAATTTTAGCTAGAATTTGATTTAGTAAATGTTATGTGGCCTTGTCATGGAGCTTTTATGATAGTGGTATAGGCTTCATTAGATAGCCAATATTTAGTAGTTGTCGTTCTTTAATTCATTTTGATTATGTCTTAATAAGAGGATAATTGTTCCCTTCTAGCCCACTATGATTACCTTTGTTTCCACATTAGTTTTATTTATCATATTCATTATAGAAATGTCATGCCAAGGGTCCTACTTACCCACTAGTGAGTAACTAGATATGGATCACCGTTAGGGTATGGATTCGAGTCATGACAAACCAGGTACCAAAGCAATAGGTTCATGTATCCTAGCATGTTTGTAAAGCCATGTCTAGTATAGTCCTACTTACGTGTGTGAAGTACGCCACATTTATAATTAGGAACCTATAGCATATCTAAGAATATTTTCCTTTCCTTCATGATCTATTTTGTGTTATAGAGTTTAACTCTATGCTTTTCTTCTAACTCATGCTTTACGCATGTTACATATTATGCCTCCAAAGAAAACCGCTAGTAAGAGAGATGCAACTAATTCTGGAGTTATGTTCTGTCCTGTAGCTCCTTAGTGCACTATTTAGACCTGAAACAAAGCTCGTTCCTCCGATTAGAATGTTACTATCGAGACTCCACATGTTCTATCTATAACACAGAGAAGTTCTAATTCTTCCATTGTTCAGCCACCGAATGTTTATCCTAAAATCAATTAGAGAAATGTTGTTCAAATGTTGATTCAGATGGTGGCCAAGCATACCAATCATTTATTCCCAGCCAATACTGTTTCTTAGGTTGAAATTAAGGTTCGTGATTTCATCCTAGTAAATCTGCCAGAGTTCTTAGGTTCAAATCTTGGTGAGGATCCACAAAATTTCATTAATGAGGTTTAGAAGATTAGTCGTATTATGCATGTTTCATATACAAAAAAGGTTGAGCTTTATCTTTTGTCTATTCTTTGGAAGCCACATATGAAGCTTAATTCTTTTATTTCAATTGACATTTAATTTGATACTAAACCTCTAAGAACGTTAACTGAAAATAGGAGTTGAAAGGAGTGATAAAGGAAAAGGTGAAAAGTTGAATTAGAAGCCTATAAAAAGACTAATGTTATCAATATTTAAAGATTTATATGTTATTGAAAGGGAGTGACAAAAAAGAAAGAGAAAGATATGTGATAATTCAAGTGATCCTTGCTAATGGTATATGAACGTGCTTAAAAAGATGGGAAAATAGAGAAAAGCTATGGGTGAGAATAGTAGAAAAAATAGTAAGTTTATTGAAGAATGAGTAAAAAAATGTGAAAAATTTGTGATGTATTAAAGTGCTAAGTGAAGATAGTTACTATTTTTGGCCTAAATAATTCCTACTCATCCCTTATCTTATGTTATAACCTTAAAAGACCTACTAGATCTTATATTTGATGTTCTTATATTAATGGAGTAGTATACTACGGGCAAGCATACGGTTATCATATGTTACATGTGAAACTCATTTGTAGTGTAAGCGTAATTCTATTCCTATGCCCATTTATGTGATATAGTGTACATGTGTGAGTGATTATGGGTAATTCTCTTGTGGTGAGGTTACCAAGTTGATGAGAGATAGGTGAAATATTATTATCTTAGTTAGGTGACCTATGAGTGTTTGCTAATATCATAGAGTCAACTCTTGAGGCTAGGTGTTCTTGAAGTGTTGTTCATTAGTTTTTGAATATGTTTAATGATTGAAGTGTGTTGTAATAAGAACTCATCATCTATTGTAGTCATTGTAGTCTTAGCTTGAGTAAACTAGATTCAGTTGGTGTAGTTTGTAGTAAACTTTAGGCCATAAGCTTATAGCTTACTTATGGATGAGCAAGGGTATAAGTATGGGATGTTGATGTGAGGCTCAAATTCATGGATATATACTATCATTTGCCTTGCATTTATTTTTTTTTTAATATCATTTGGAGCTTCTTTGATGTCAATTACACTTGTGTTTGATGTGTATGAGGGAGATTAATGGAGTTCAAAAATAATTTGAGCATTATTGAGCTTTGAAGTCTGAGTAAGAGCCAAATATATTGATCCAAAACATGTCCAAAAGTGTAGGACCAAGATGGGAGCTTAATGGGATAAAGAAGAGTGGAAGATGTCAAATTTACACTAAGGCGTTGTCTAGGGTGTCTTCCTAGTGAAAAGAATTGCTACACACATGCCTCAACTTAGTTTCTTCCCAAAGGGTTTGGGGTGCCATCCCATCAAGCCATAAATAGGCTAGGTTTCTGCTAGTGTGATTTTTAAAGGATAGAATGGTTCTAGGCCTTTTGGAATTCTAAAAATACCTCCTTTAAGTCATTTTAAGGGGGATACATGTCTAGAAACTCATAGACGAGAGGAAGAACATGGTTTTTTAAGGTTCTTACTTATTTTCTTCATTTTTTAATCACTACGACACTAGTTATTCATAAAATTGATTGCTTGTAATCAATTCATGTGTAGATAAGCATCTAGTATCTACGTTATGGTTGAAGCCATGAAAGTTGACATTTAATTATCAAATTGTTTAGTTTAATTTCTAATTGTTAAGCTATTTATCATCTCTGGGTCTTAATGTTTTGGCAACTTGATCACCTACCAAACACTATCTACGGTGTGTAGTTTGGACTAGGAATTGGGAAATTATGTACGCAATAATAAAATGTAAGGCTTGGTTGTGAACTCTATAGGTAAGGGGGGACGATTTACTAACATTGATATGAATATACCCATTAGCCTTACCCAATTGCATGGGAGAGAAATCACATGCCCTTCACTCTCGACCAATGACCATATAAATATAGGCATTAGAGATAGTCAAGGAAACCTATAGTTGTTGGAAAAACACTCAATATGGATAAACTAAACATGTAATGTGTATCTTAGTAAATCAACTAAACGTTGGTTTTGAAGAATCAATTGGATTGTCAAAATACCATAACCCTGGATCATCTCTCTAATATTAATTTCAAATTAATAATCTATGACTTGTCTCAAACTGTGTTTATTTACATTCAAAACCTCAAAATCTTTCTTGTTTGTGCGTTACCTACTGAATGGCACATAAAAATATTAAACTAGTTAATCAATTGGTAAAATCCTTGTGGCTACGTAAATCTTTGCTAAAATCTTATTTACTTGTACGACCGCATAAACTTGCATTTGCTTTTGGATGCAACAAATTTTTGGCTCAATTGTCAGAGAGAGTTTGTCATTAGGAATTAGAGATTCATTAGGACCAATTGAATGCTAGGTTCTTTAGTTAGGTGCTACACTTGATTGAATGATGCAAGTTGGGTTTTGAAATTAAAAGCATGTTGTGAAAAGTGAATGAATTCTTTCGAGAAACCTAGGCTCTTTCACTTGACTCTCACATGATTTTTTGCTTAAATTTTAACACTTGTTGTTTGCTTGATTTAGAGTCTGTACAAATCCTTCTTGAGTTAAACATGTTCGACGTGTGTTAGGGGATTTTTGATATTCTATGTCTGTATGTTGATTTCTAGAATTTGCCTAGTATATTTGCAAAACAAAATGAATAAAGTTGAGTTTAGGAGATGATATAGGTGTTTCTTTTAGTAGCCTTTTTTTTATCCCTTGATTTATCTACCCACAATGGATAATCCTTGTTAGTCCCGTTAATCCTTTAACCTATTTTTGGTATTTACATTTGAAGTTTAATCCTTTTGTTTCATTTACCTTTATTTTGATGTTAAACTCCTAAGAACTTTAACTGAAAAATAGGAGTTGAAAGGAATGAGAATGGAAAAGGGGAAGAGTTGAAGTGGAAGCCTATCGAAAGACTAATAGTACAATTATCTAAAGATTCATATGCTATTGGTAGGAAGTTATTTAAAAAAAAAAAATGTGGGATAATTAGAGTGCTACTTGCTAATAGTATGTGAACGTTCTTAGAGTGATAGGAAAATAGAGAAAAGTTATGGCTGAGAAGACTAGAAGAAGAAGTTAGTTGATTAAAAAATGAGCAAAAAATGTAAAAATTGTGAGGTATGAAAGTGCTTTGGGAAGTTAGTTACTATTTCTTGCCAAAATCATTCCTGCCCATCCTTTAGCTTACATTATAACCTTAAAATTTTAATGCTTATGATTCACATGATCCTGGAGGTAATTTATCCTTTGTGACTCCTTATATTGCTATGAAGTTGGAATAAGTCCCAAACAACTTCCTGATCCGGTCTTTGTTTCTACTTCTATTGGTAAGTCAGACATAGCTATATGAGTCAATAAAAAATGTATAGTAACCATACATCATAGAGACTCCATGGTTGACTTATTTGAGTTAGATATGATTTATTTGATGTCACTACGGGCATGGATTGGTTGTATTCATATTATGCTTTGATTGACTGTTGAAGACAAGTTGTAATATTTTTGTTTCCTAATAAACCATTCCTAGTGTGGGAGGGGAGTCCAGTCATGCCAAAGGAAAATTATTTTTGTAACTTAAGGAAAGAAAGTTAGTTTCCAAGGGGTGCATCTATCATTTAGTCCAGGTTAAGGATTCTAATGTTGAAGTCCCATCACTTCAGTCAATTTTAGTTTTTAATGACTTTCCTAAAATTTTCCTTGATGATCTTCTCGGAGTCCCTCTTATTGGGAGATAGACTTTGGAATTAATGTTCTTCTTGACACCCAATCTATATCTATTCTTCCATCTAGAATGGATCCAACATAGTCAAAAAATTAAAAGAATAGTTGAAGGATCTACTAGATAAAAGATTCATTAGACCAAGTGTCTCACCATGGGCTGATCCAGTTCTATTTTTTTTAATTATAAAAGATGACCAAGTAGGCCTTATTATATCATCAAAACCAAAAGAGTCAAATCAGGCCCAAACGACAGGCCAAATCTGACAAATCTAACAACAAAAGAAACAAAACAAAGTCAGAACAAATAAAAAAAGCAAACACAAAACAAAAATCCCATTTGTGATAATCTGAAAAGATCCACATGAAATAAGAAATCAGCCTCTTCATCTCCGACCAAAATCACTCCAATATTAATGGACTTGACAACTACTATTGAAAAAGTAATAATATCTTGGGTGTTTCAAGAAACTTACTCCACAACCGCTAAGCTAAGATCCAATGTCGATGAGTGTGGGTAGATTTCACCAAGACGTTTCAAACTCTATCAAATGCCATTAAATCAAGACCATGAAAACTTATTCCACTCAACCATGCAGATTTTCGTAGCTACCATGTAAGTAAGTGTATTGTCTCCCTCCATTTAAATATGATATAAATCCATTGAAAGGATTTGACTATTTCTCCTCTCTTCCCAGCAGATTAAGTCCAGAAGACGAATACAACTGCTAAGGATTAAAGAAGAAAGCTTCAACCCCTTCAAAAATGCCAGAAATATAGGTATATTTGCATATTCCTACAACTGTTGTGTATGCTCTAGCTCTATAAAGAAATCTTACATGTCCAACTTGATAAATTAGCAATATATCTCTAAATAAATGATTTGTCTATGCTTGATTGTTGGTGATGTTGAATTTCATTTTTTGACACCTCTTGAATTTAAGAGTTAGAATTTTCATATTATCCAATATTAAAATTTCCTTGCCTGCTGCTGGTATCTCATGAAAAGAGTTATAGGTTATAGATTGTGTGCCTACAAAACAATAAACTTTGTTAGCAAAAAAGTATGCCAGTTTATTTCCCTCTCTCATTGTGTGCACCACTCTAACAATGGGATTTCTTCTAACCCTAAGTGAATTTATTCTTTTGATCACAACAGCAATACCCTAAGGGATTTCCTAAATTCCATTAAGAATCTTTTGTAGAGTAAGTGAGCCTGTCACATACACTAGAGGAAACAACTGATTAGAAATATAGTATTCTAACCGATTCCTCAAAGCTACTACTTTAGCCATCAAAATTGTGCCTTCTCCCAATCTATTGACTTGGGTAGACACAAAGTCACCATCTTTATTCCATTATGCAAAAGCCCCAGAAGATGGTCTTAGATTGTTTTTAGTGGTACCATCAGAGTTACACTTATAGTAACACTTTTCAGGAAGATTCCATTTGGCCAAACAACTTTGGACAACTGGAGTGTATTCTTCAAGAAATCTCACCAACATAGACCAATTATTAGAAATACTCCACATCCATAAATATCTGGTAACATCCAAACTATGAATATTCCTATTAATTTCCATTAGCATGGTATGAAAAGACATTTTCCCTCCACGTTGATGTATTGGCTTATGACGGAACATTTACCATATTTACCTAAGGATAATTACGAGTTTTCAAGCAACATGTGTTATTTTTTATGCTTTTTGTGTATACTTTCAGGAATTATACTTGAATCTGTAAGAGATGAGAAAATATAGAGAAAAGGATCTGCGACGGCAATCATAGCGGATCGCCAAACACTTGGCGAATAGTCACAAATACCACCAAGCCTTAACCAGAAATGGGTCAAGCTTAGGATGTGGCGATGAAAACCATGGCGGACCGCCAAAGACTTGGTGGACCGTCACCATTATTGCCAAGCCATATCCAGAATAGCCTGAAGAAGAAGAGATGGTGATGTCATGCATGGCGGACCGTCAAACAGCCCACCAAAAGTTAGCCAGAATGTTGATAGATAGACAACTTTGCGATGGTAACTTCGGTGGACCATCGTAGTTACTGTCAGCGGTGATGTGGCAGAACTTAGTTTGAAGTTTAAACCATGCTTATTTGAACCTATAAATACCTAATTTAGGGTTTGGAATAGGGCATCTTTTCATGCTGGGGATATTTCTTTACGACTTTCTCTAGAGAAAAGGTTTTTCAGCTCTTTTTCTTTAAGTTCTGAACATCATTGAAGGTTACTTTTCATTATAAGGATTTTATTATATTATGATAAAAACTTCTTTCTGCCTTTTGTTCTTGACTATGAGTGGCTAAAACCCCCATAACTAGGGTTGTAGAATCCTTGGTGAAAAATCACTGTTAGGGTTTATGGGTTGTGAATAGGTGTCGATTATGTAAACGTATTATGAATTACTTCACTTTAACGTATTCTTGATGGTTGCTTTAATGTATTCTTGATGGTTGCTTTAACGTATTCTTGATGGTTGCAAACATTGGAAAATAGTCTTTTGTTAAATTGCTTGGTAGAGAATTTAACTTTCAAAGAAAAGGAGTTCGTAACAAAAGTTTGGAGCTATCAATCTCTAACCTAATGATTAATGCTTGAACAAGATTAATCCATTTAGGCCTAAATCGAGTTTACAACTGACACTTTGAGTTCGTGAGAATTGAAGTGTAGACTCATTTAAATTGGTCGAAATACATTTAAATAAAATCATAGAATTGATTGCCTTATTTTCACGTGGTTTAATACCATTTCATTTTCGCTCATAACCCATTGGTGATTGGAAACTTTGGTGAACACAATCCTAGTTTACTTTTCTCTATTGAGTTATTTGTTAGAAATTTTGCCTTTGCTCATGGCATTCAAGTACTATTTGCTGATACAAAATCAAAAACCTCCCATTCCTTGGAAGTTGGTGGCTAATTGTTATAAGAGTTGCATATCACTTGTTTAACCCTTTATTCCTTGTGGGATTCCACCCCAACCTTTGTTCGGTTCTATATTTGACAACGACTGCTTATACTCTTGTAAAAGGGAGTTGTAATTTAGGCGTATCAAAATTTGGCGTCGTTGCCGGGGAATACGATGGTCAAATAAGTTTTATGCACGTTATTTGACAATCAGTACAATTTCCTAACTTTACTTTTATTTGTCTTTTTTGTGATTTCAGGCTGACTGTGGTGTATGTCAAGTACTAGATGTTTAGAAGAACCGTTGTCGCCACTTGATCCAGAGATTAATAGAACATTGAGAAGAAATATGGATGAACGACATCAACATGCACTAGGGTATGTTGCATTGCCCGATCAAGTACAGAATTTGGATGATGATGACTTGGGTGATGATGAAGATGTTGATGGGCAACCTGTTGCTTATGTTGCCCCCAAAAACCAAAATCCCCTACAAAGGAATAGAGGATATCGATAGCCTATGGTGTATGTTGCTCTGTACGATGAGGATGATGCAGATTTGGATGGAGTTGGAGCTACTAGAATCATTGTTCCACCACCACTTGCTCCAAGCACCAAATTCAACATCACCAGCACTATGATCCAATTGTTGACTCTGAAGGGATTGTTTGAAGGTTTACCTGGTAATGATCCTAACTTGTACTTGATAAATTTTATCAACATCCGCAAGTCATTCGATAATCCTGGAGTGTCTCAGAATGCTATTTGTTTGAGATTGTTCTCTGTCTCTGTCTGGAGAGGAAACCTTATGTCTTAATGAACTTCCTCCTGCAACTATAACACACTGGAGGAAATTGAAAGGAGCTTTCCTAGAAAGGTTCTTTCCTCCTTCCAAGATATTACAATTGTGGGATGAACTCAGCAATTTTAGACAACTACAGCATGAACCACTGCATGAGACATGGCTGAGGTTCAAGAAAACGTTAACTCAATGTCTGAATCACCACCTCACTGATGAGCATCTGATGCAAACATTCTACAGAGCACTGAATTTTGTTACTAAATCCTCTTTAGATAATGTGTCAGGAGGAGCTTTTATGGTTCGTACTTATGTAGAGGCTACTGAAATACTTGATCGACTAACAAAGACTAGAATGGCTTGGCATACCAGGGATTTGGAGGTAGAAAGCAACACTTATGTAGTCGGTATGTCAGCAGAACAGGGCCGAAGAGAAGAAGAATATGATCAGGATATGGCTTATATGAAGACGCAAATGGATCTATTGACTAAACATTTATTGTCCGGTGGAGTGGAGAAGGTGAAAGTTGTAGGCTCACAAGAGAGAGCTGCTGACACTAATTCTGAGGAGGAAGCAAATTATTTGAACAATCAGGGGGGTTTTGGGCCAATGGCCAAGGAAACCAAGGTCGAAACTATAATCAAGACAACTATTATGACAAGTTAGGCCACAGAGATTATGACCAGGGAAATTGGAAGAATAAAGGCGACCAAAGTGGATTGTATGTACCGCCAGGTAATCATGAAAATGTTGCAAATGATTCAGGGAAACTTTCTTTGGAGGCTACAATGGCTAAGTTGTTGAAGGGTGTTGAGTCAATCGATGTAGGTATCAAGGAGGTGAAGCCTGACTTGTCTCCCATGGGTCAATTATTTGAGTCACACTCTACTTTGATCAAGCAGTTGGAGTTCAAAAAAGGACAGATATCTGCAGCATTCAACCAGCGTAAATCTAGGACTTTGCCAAGTGACACTGTAACTAATCCAAGAAATTATGGGGCTTGCTTGGCCATTACTACAAGGAGTGGTAAAGTACTACTTGGACCATAACTGGTGGTCCAAAAACATGTAGATGATGTTACCTCTGAAGATAAATTGAATGATGATATTGGTAGTAAAAAGGATATCCCTATTGAGTCCGATAGACAGGAAAGAGATGATGAACAAGGTGTGGATGCCAAAAAATCCACAAAAATGAAAAATGATGATGTGCTAAATGAGAAAAAGAGTGGGAAATTCGCAAAGACTTTAACTCAAATTCCAAGACCACCTCATCTATTTTCTCACAGAGCTATAAAGATGGCAAAATATGGGAAGTTCACCAAGTTTTTATCTATGTTAAAGCAACTATCGGTGAACATTCCACTTGTAGAAGCTCTTGAACAGATGCCTGGTTATGCCAAGTTCATGAAAAACTTGGTAACCAAGAAGAGGACAATGAGCTTTGAGTCGAATGACAATATTCATCATTGTAGTGCCATAGTATCAAGGTCATTGGTTTATAAAAAGAATGACCCAGGTACTGTCACTATTCCCTACTTGATTGGTGAAATTAGCTTTGAAAAGTAATTATGTGATCTCAGTGCAAGCATCAATTTGATGCCATTTGAAATTTATAAGCAGTTGGGTTTGGGAGCCCCCAAACCAACTTCGATGTGGTTATTGATGGTTGACTATTCGGTCAAGAGGCTAGAAGGTGTCCTTTATGATATGTTGGTGAAAGTGGCGAATTTCATATTCCCTATAGATTTAGTGATCTTAGATTGTGAAGTGGACTTTGAGGTGCCCATAATCTTGGGTAGATAGTTCTTAGCCACTGGGCTAGTCCTAGTTGACATGGAGAGCAATGAGCTTAAATTATGACTGATTGATGAGAAAGTTAAGTTTAAAATTTTCCAATCGAAGCAATCGAGAGACATTAATGTTGTCTCGATTATTGATGTCATTAATAACCCTAAAATGGAGGTTCTATTGAGGAATGATTTGCGGTCAAAACATTAGCCGTTGTATTAATGAATTTTGATGCGGATGGTATTGAAAAATATGATGAGATAGTTTATTCTCTCATTGGTATGAGGTCTTATTCCAATGCTCCAAAAAAGCTAGACCTAGACTTGAAAAATAGGCCTACACCTCTAGTGAAACCATCTATAGAAGAGCCACTGGTGTTGGAGTTGAAGGAACTTCCAGGGCATTTGAGATACTTTTTTCTGGGTGCAAATAATACCTTGCTAGTGATTATCGCAGTAGACTTAGTTGAATGGCAAGTGGTAGTAGGGCTGTGCAAATTTTGGGTTAAACCATTAACCCGAACCGATAATTCAACTATCGGGTTAATGGGTCGGTTTATTAAATTTTCGGGTCGGGGATCGGTTTTATTTTTTGTTGTATTCGGTTTTCGGGTCGGGTCTCGGTTTAGCCTTTTTTTTAATCGGGTAACCCGATAACCCGATAATTATATTACCTATAAGGGCCCAACTACTTATTTCACAGCCATTACCCGTTACTTCAAAGGCCCAAGCCCAACTTCACTAGGGTTAAGGACTTAAGGGTAAATCTAACATAGTAACATCACTATCTCAACCTCAGTATTTCCTTTCACAGCCCTAGTACTGTAGTACTCTCACAGTCACAGGCTCCGACAGTCCGACTCCGTCATCAAACAAGAAGCAGCGGTTTCCAAAGGTACTTTTTTTTTCTTGCTTTTGTTTCATTTGGACATAATTTACTTACAACAAAGAATTCGATAGTGAACGAAAAGAGAAAGAAAGAAAATGATGAAACTAAAGATGTAAACTTGTTAGTGTTATATGAAGGCGGAAAGTACGAAGCTGTTGCAGACCTTAGTTCTTCAAGACTCAAGTGTGAAGATTGAAGACGGAATTCCAACAGGTTAGTTTTCACTCTTATCTTCTGCTCCATATTTTATTTCTGCCCCATCTTCGATTTCTATGTTAAATTTTAAAATATGTTGCAAACTTAATTTTTCATTAGTATTTGTTGATGGTGGTTGTGTGGTAACGGAGGTAATCTTTGTATTGGAGTTGGACAGTAAATTTTGGTAGCACTAGATTGGGGCTGGGGCTTTTCAGTTTCTTCAATTTGTTGCACCTGTACTTTGTTCTCCATGAAATCTATTTGTTGCTGATGACTTTGTTGTTGGGATTGAGAAAGCAACCGGATCATATTTTAAAATAGTACTCCAAAACGAATTTTGCCGACTTGCTGTTAGTTCGTTTTGATTTTTTTTTGTGTTTTCTTGGCTTGCTGTTTGATTATTTCTTCTTTTAAAATCACTGTCACAGTTTCACAATTAGATGGCAGAAAATATTGATAAAGTGATTGGTGAAAGTGGAGCTTCTAATTCAAATCTAGTTAATCAAAGTCAAACTGTTGAGTCTAATGTAAAGAAAGAAAGGAGAAAAAGATCTCGTGCGTGGGATCATTTTACGACTAAGGTTGATTCTGAAGGAATTAAAAAGGGTGTTTGTAACTATTGTAAACAAGAGTATTTTGCTGATACAAAAGGTCATGGTACGACGGCAATGCTTGTTCATATAACTAAATGCAAAAAAATGCCCCATAATATGGATACTAGACAATCAAAGATAGCATTTCAACCGATTACGGGGGGCAACAAGGGTGATGTATCACTTGTTTCATGGAAATTTGATCAAGAAGAGTGTAGAAAATCTTTGTGTCGTATGATAATTCTTGATGAGCTTCCTTTTAGATTTGTTGAAAAAGAAGGTTTTAAACAATTTATGAAAGTGGTACAACCTTTTTTTCGGATTCCTTCTCGTACCACTGTTACCCGTGATTGTTTTGATCTCTTTGATGAAGAGAAACATAAAATGAGGACCATTTTTAAGGAAACAAAACAAAGAGTGTGTATAACCACTGATACTTGGACTTCTGTGCAAAGAATCAATTATATGTGTATTACAGCTCATTGGATTGATAAAGATTGGACTTTGCATAAAAGAATTATCAATTTTTGTCCAATCTCTAGCCATAGAGGTGAAGATATAGCAAAGGGTATTATTAAGTGTTTGCATGAGTGGGGATTGCATCGTATTTTCACTGTTACAGTTGATAATGCTAGTTCAAATAGTGTGTGTGTGGTTGAGTTGTCTAAGCAATTGACTAAGTGGGGGACCAATCTTATGGGTGGTAAGCACCTTCATGTTAGGTGTATGGCGCATATTATAAATCTTGTCGTTCAGGATGGTATAAAAGAAGCAACTGTGTCTATTGAACGAGTTAGGAAAGCAGTGAGATACATTAGGCAATCTCCTGCTAGATGGAAGAACTTTTAGGAATGTTGTGAAGATGAAAATCTTGGTAAGAAGTCTTTATGCTTAGATGTTCCTACAAGGTGGAATTCCACCTACTTGATGTTAAACAGGGCTATTGAATATGAGGTTGCAATTTTAAATTATGCCGATCGTGATATTGGTTTGGCACATCATCTTGAGTTTGGTCATATTCGTGTGTATGATGATAATATTGTAGATGACCAGCCTGCAGGTACACTTTTGAGTAGTGATTGGGATAGTGTGAAAAGAATTGCCAAATTTCTTGAATTGTTTTTTAAGCTTACTTTGAAGGTATCTGGATCACTATATGTTACATCGAATATTCATTTTCTTGAAATTTGTCAAGTTGGTGTTTACTTGACAAAATTGATATCAAGTGACGATAGTGTTTTGGCTGAAATGGCAAGAAAGATGAAGGAGAAATTTGAGAAATATTGGGGTGATCCAACAAAAATGAATAAGATGCTTTTCATACCTTGTGTTTTGGATCCTCGCCACAAATTTGTCTCTCTTGATTTTGCACTAAAGAAGATGTTTGGGGACAAAGCGGCAACTATAGAAAAAGATGTACGAGAGTACATGAAATCATTGTTTCATGAGTATTCAAATCCTGCTTCAAAAGACAAAAGTGGTAAACTTTCTTCAACAGAAGTGGAGGCTTCTAGTTCAAGCTCTATGGTTGTAGAAGATGTTGGTGATTTTTATGAGGAATTAAGTAGACATACATCTGGAAGTGGAGGCGCGAATGTTAAGTCGGAATTGGATAAATATCTTGCAGAAGATATTGAAATTGGAAATCCCGAATTTAGTGTATTGCTTTGGTGGAAATATAACTCGGCTAGATTCCCCTTTCTTTCTGAGATGGCTCGAGATATTTTAGCGATCCCTATTTCAAGTGTGGCATCAGAATGTGCTTTTAGTACCGGAGGGCGTATTCTTGATTCATTTAGGAGTTCATTAACTCCTAAATTGGTACAAGCTCTTGTGTGTCTACAAGATTGGCTTCGAAGTGAATCACTGCCTATAAGTATCGAGGAAGATTTAGATTCTCTCGAGCAACTTGAACAAGGTAATAAAAGAACCTTGCATTTGGTGAATTATTTATTTAATATTTTTGTTGCTTGAATCTTGACTTGTTTTTTTAATTTATTTAGATTTGGCCAAACTTGGAAAAGAATCAAGCATTGATGACATGTAGGATTGTAGATGATTAAGAGATGAAACTTTGGTAAGGTTTTAATTCAACTCCAATAACATTATTTCTTTCCTTAAATATCGAAATAAGTTAATATGTGATCATTTGGTGCATGTTTCTTTGCTTGAATATTGAAATAAGTTAATAAGTTGCAGAACCTATTATCTACCTAGCTTCTTTCTGTTAATGTTTATGTTTCTGCATTTCTTTCCTCTTGTGATGTTCTAGGCACTTGTTCATTCTTTACTAATGTTTAAGCAATCTGGTTGTGGGGGACATACAAACAGAAGCAAATAAATTTAACCACAATCAGCAGACAAACAGGTTACATAACTAACCATGTCAGGCCTTAAATGGTGATAGGGTCCCATGCCAATGAGCTGAGGAGTATAGGCTTCTGGTTTCTGGTGAGTTAGTGTTTTGGGAACCTGAAGGACACAGATAGGAGGGAGAAGATTCAAGTCAATAGCAACTTCTTTATGAAGGGCATTGCTAATGCGGTCTGTCCATCTCCTGGAACTTGAATTTGAGGAAACAATTGGATCCAATGCCATGTTTGTTTGCAATTATATTATTCATACATTCATACACATATTTATAGATGCATATTAATAATTCTGCCACATTTTGTTTATGAGTTTTGATTAGAATAATATGTAGGAGACTAGCTATATACTAAATTACTTAGTTTGCTGCTAAGGAAAGTAATGGAGGCAGAGAGAGTTTATTTCTTAGATTTATGTTATATAGTTAAAGTTGTTTGGGGTATTTCTAATATCTTTGTTTCTCTATTAATTCGGTTTCACCATGCCTCGACTTCGTGGTACTAAAGCTCGATCACCTGTTTGGAATCACTATGAAAAGCTTGAAGAAGATGATGATGGAGGGTGCAAAGTAAAGTGTATTCATTGTGGTAATGTTTATAATTACCATCAACGTACCGGGACTCTCTCTTTAAGGGCTCATGTTAACCATTGTTTGGAGAGGATGGAGCATCGTGCTCGCGCTATAAGATTTGAGTAGTTCTTAGTATTATTACTATGTTTGGAATTTGAACTTAATTTTCAAATTATGTGACTATTAGTTTGGATTTTTCCTATTTTGTTTGTGCTAGACAGTTTTAAATTTATGACTGTTAGTTCGGATTTTTCGTATTGCTTGTGCTTGCTTATGTGCTTACGAAATACGAAGACGTTGTATTTTAGTGTGATTATTTGTACTTGTGTGCTTAACACACATTGTTAGTTCAAATTATTTGTACGTGTGTGACTGTTAGCAGGGCACCAATCTATTTTGCTCTAGATCAGTTATAGAAGTTCGTGCAAAAGAATCATTAGTTTGATCAATTTTACTACCTAGCAGATGTCACCAAACTTAATTTCTGCTTCCAAAATGAGATGGTAGAGCACTATCATCCAAGTCGCCTCAACTTCAAATTATACTTTAAATGTTAACGGTTAACCCGATAACCGAACCGATAGCGATCAATAACCGATAAACCAATAACCGATAAGCCGATATTTTATTGGTTCTTAATGGTTTAGCTTTATTACAAACCGATAATCGATGTGTCAAACCGATAAACTTCAAAACCGAACCGAACCGACCGATACGCAACCCTAAGTGGTAGACCTCATGTCAGTATTATGGAGATATAAGAAAGCTATTGGGTGGACCATAGCAAACATTATTGGCATTCCACTAGGTATTTGTACGCACAAGATACAGTTAAAAGAGGAAAGTATTCCTTCTATTAAACACCAGCGCAGACTTAACCCACCAATGCAAGAGGTGGTTAAGAAAGAAATTATTAAATGTCTTGATGTAGGTGTTGTATACCCTATTTCTGATAGAAAATGGGTGAGTCTCGTGCAATGCGTACCTAAAAAGGGGGGTATGACTGTGGTGGTGAATGAAAAAAATGAGTTGATTCCTCTTTAACCCGTCACAGGTTAGATAGTGTGTATGGATTGCAGGAAGTTAAACTCATGGACTTTGCAGGATCATTTTCCAATACCATTCATGGATCAGATGCTGGATAGAATAGCTGAATAAGGTTGGTATTGCTTTCTTGATGGATATTCTAGTTACAATCAAATATCAATCGCTCCTGAAGATCAAGAGAAAACAACCTTTACATGTCCCTATGGTACTTTTGCATTTAAATGGATGTCGTTTGGGTTGTGCAATGCACCTGCCACTTTACAATGATGTATGATGTCAATATTCTCTGATATGGTGGAAGATACATTGGAAGTTTTTATGGATGATTTCTCCATAGTAGGAGATTCTTTTGAAGAGTGTTTGGCTAACTTTAGTAATGCTTTACAAAGGTGCGAAGAGGACAACCTAGTGCTTAATTGGGTGAAATGTCATTTCATGGTCAAGGAAGGCATTGTATCGGGGCATAAGATCTCAGTGAAAGGGATTGAAGTTAACCGAGCCAAGATTGAAGTAATTGAGAAACTACCTCCACCAATCTCGGTGAAGGGTGTACGTAGTTTTCTTGGTCATGCAGGTTTTTACCAGAGATTCATCAAAGATTTCTCCAAGATTGCAAATCCAATATGAAAACTCTTAAAGAAGGAAGTCAAGTTTGATTTCAATGACAGTTGTGTGAAAGCATTTCTTTGTCTCATAGAGAAGTTAGTTGTCGCACCCATCATCATTGCTCCTGATTGGTTAAAACCATTTGAAGTGATGGTGATGCAAGTGGAGATGCTCTTGGAGTTATACTTCATCAGAAGAAGGAAAAGCTATTTCACCCGATATATTATGCCAGCAAAGCTTTGAATAGAGCGCAGAAAAATTACATGGTGACCGAGCAGGAGCTTCTTGCTGTGGTTTATGCATTCAAAAAATTTAGGGCATACTTACGTGGCACCAAAGTAGTGGTTCACACAGATCATTCAGCATTGCAGTATTTGATGGCTAAGAAGGATGCCAAACCATGACTGATTAGATGGGTGTTGTTGCTTCAAGAGTTTGACTTCGAAGTCAAAGATCAAAAAGGTTGTGTGAATCAAGTGGAAGACCATCTATCTAGGTTGGAGAATGAAGTCCATAGATCACAAGAGAGAGACATTGATGATTCGTTTCCAGATGAACATGTACTTACAGCATCCCATGGTATGATTCCGTGGTATGCTGATTTTGCAAATTATGTGGTGAGTGAGGAGATCCCAGAAGACTTGAATTTTCATCAAAAGAAGAAATTTCTCCATGATGTGACCAAGTATTTTTGGGATGAGCCTTACCTATTCAAGTTGTGTGCGGATAATATTATTTGAAGATGTGTGCCGGAAGTTGAGATGTTTAGCATTCTCAAAGCCTGTCAATCTTCTCCTGTTGGAGGACATCATGCAGGTGATCGGACTGCGAGAAAAGTATTGAAAAGTGGGTACTACTGGCCTTCCATCTTTAAGGATGCTTATGACTTGGTAAAAACTTGTAACCAATGCCAATGTCAAGGATCAATATCCAAGTGTCATGAAATACCCATGACCAAAATGCAAGAAGTAGAGCTTTTTGATATTTGGGGCATTGACTTTATGGGTCCTTTTGTGAGCTCATATGGTCACAAGTACATCCTAGTTGTTGTGGATTATGTGTCTAAATTGGTGGAAGCAGTATCCTTGGCCGCCAACTAGGGAAAGAGTGTGGTCTTATTTCTAAAGAAGAACTTCTTTGCTAGGTTTGGAAACCCTCGCACAATTATAAGCGATGGGGGGTCCCACTTCTGTAATAAGGTGTTTAGAGCCATACTGGCGAAGTATAGGGTGAAACAACACAAAGTTGTAACCCCATATCATCCATAAACAAGTGGGCAGGTTAAAGTGCCTAATCAGGAGATTAAATTGATTTTGGCCAAGTCAGTCAATGCAAATAGAAAGGACTAATCAAGGAAACTTAATGATGCATTGTGGGCTTATCGGACTGCTTTCAAGACTCCAATAGGGATGTCTCCTTACCAGCTTATTTTTGGTAAGGCATGTCACCTACCAATTGAGCTTGAGTACAAAGCCCTATGGGAGCTCAAAAGGTTGAATCAAAGTTGGAGCGAGGCAGCGAAATTGAGGTTAGACCAACTGAATGAAATTGATGAATTCAGACTTCGTGCTTATGAGAGGGCAGATCTTTACAAGGAGAACATGAAGTTATACCATGATCAAAAGATAGAGAAGAGAGAAATCAAAGTGGGGGATATGGTGTTTCTTTTTAACTTGAGGTTTAAATTGTTCCCTGGGAAGTTGAAATCAAAATGGTCCGGCCATTTCAAAGTCACTCAAGTATTTCCATCCGGAGTGGTGGAGTTGGAGAACAATGAAGGAAATGTTTTCAAGGTAAACGAACAAAGAGTAAAGCAATATGTGTGTCCTCATGAAGAGTTAAGAGTGTTGTCTATGGTATATCTTGACTAAGTCTGAGTAGTCAAGATAACTGAGTTGTCCCGTGAAGTTAAATCAGGCACTAGTGGGAGGCAACCCACAATGTGTTTTACCATATTGTAGTTTATATTTTGGTAAACTTGATTGATGTGTGTGCTAATTATGGAAGGATTCAGGTATCTAGAAAAAGTTGGGAACTGTTGAGACTCGACGGTGGTTGTGGCAGACCGCCAACAAGGTGATGGACCGCCAAGGTTAATGTCAGCAAGTCACAAAGAATCAGGTAATCTGCATAAGCATTGACGGCAAGTCTAATGGACTGCCACATCACTAGCGAACCGCCAAGATTATCATCAGGGGAGGAGCTAAAATCGGTAAATCTGATTAAAGTCCGATGGTATAGTTGACAAACAGTCACTATAGTTATGGGCCGTCATCACAACTGTCATCAAATAACATTCTTTTGCCATACTAGTTTGACTTGATGGTATACTCAGTGGACCGTCAATCTATTGGCGGACTGCCAGAGTCACCGTCCCAGGTAAGTACGTCATTTCTAATTAACCAACCTGAATCGACCCACTTTCCACCCCGACCCATCCAAACCAGCACTGAAACTTTAAATTTAAATCGATGCATTACCCTCCCCATTAAAACCCACATCTCTTCTCCTTCATCTTCTATTGTTAAAACACTCCCACTTCCTTTCAAATGCATATTCCTCTCCCATTACACCACATTCACTCACCATTACTTCCCAACTACCAAGACTTATCACCTTCTACTTTCTTTTCTCTCCTATTTAAATCAAGCCTTATTCATCACTAAATCATTGCAGCAAAATAGAATTACACCAAAAGGTGAACTTTAAAAAGTTTTTCTCTGAGTCCTTATTCTTGCATATCAGTTCACTCGGGTATTTTTTTTCTCAATTTCAGTCTGTTTAGTAATTTTCAACTTTTGTAGTTTTAGGTTGTCTTTGTTTTGTTTTTGTGATTCATGCTATAACTGAGTAGTGAGGCATCTCGAGAGGTGAAGTCTGAGTAGCCTATTGTCATGGGATGACCATAATTATGCATTGGAAGAGATTCCATGGAGTAATCATGGTTTGAACACTAAAAATCGAGTTGCTCACCAGGTGCTTGACAAAATGTCAAAAAGAAATAAACTCTGGCAAGTGTGGCGGAAACACTGGCGGACCGTCACCAAGGTAACGGGACATCAATAAAATCATCGCACCCATGTCGAATGATTAATCAATATTAAGCTTTGACGGTATCGACGATGGACTATTATCAAGGTGACAGACCGTCAGGAATATCTTCACACATGAACCTTATCTGGTTGATTCTGGAAATTCTTGGCAGGTAAGTTGATGGACCATCAACCTAGTGGCAGACTGCTACTTCTACTGTCAAGAGAAAGCCGTATGCTCAAATCTCTTTACGACTTGTTCTATTTCTTGACATGTGTGATAACACCATACCTATAGGTACCATGCCTCCTAAGTTTCAAGCATGAAGGGGAAGAGTCACAGCCAAGTAGTCCAAGGACACTATGGTGTCCAGACTATGGGATGAACCTAAACTCGTGGGTGAAGACAACCAAGCCTTATACAAAAATATGAGGCAAAGTGAGAAGAAACGAACCATACCCTCCCAGTCTAAAGAGGATAGTAGCTCATCCATGGGTAGCTCTAAGAATTGAAAGAGAGTAATGAAAGTTTTGACTTAATCCCAAACGTCGAGGGTGGACAAGAGAACTTCTCCAGCCCTGAATCAGAAGCAAAAAAGAAAAACGAACAAAATGCAGACATAGTGATTAGAAGTAAAGCTCCAAAAGTTCGGGAGAGCATGCGATAGTAAATCGAGGGGGCCAGAGATATATATTTCACGGGGGTTGAACCAACTCAAATTCAAAATCTAAAGAGGCACCGATAGTGGAGAAGCATCAGATTATGACAACCTCATTACCCAACTATCCAGACATCGAGAGTCAATTTAATGAGTATCAATTGCATCCATTTATCACTCCCCCAAGGTCCTACTACCCAACCTTGGTAAGAGAATTTTTTTGTAACACCCCGTATATTTTTGAACCTATGTTATTACCGTAACATTTATGGAATTATTTAAACATGAGATTTGTTGGGGTTTTACACATTAATTTGGTTGGGCTGAATTCACATGTGTTCATGGGCTCAATTTGAGGCCCAAAATGAAGTAAAAGACATGGGCCAAATGGCCAATGACCCATTCTTCTTTTGACCAAATCAACAAATCAATTATTGACCAAAAGTATTGGCTAAGGATGACTTTAAGGGATCTATATAAGGTGAAAAATAATATTTATTCATCATTCCACACATGTGCAAAATCTAGAATTTTCCCAAGGATATTTTCCCTTCACCTTCAAACCCTAAGGCAACTACACTTTTTTGGACAAGATCACTCCTTTCCAAGATTGGGTAAGTGTTTAATATTATGGTTTAATATATTATATGCTTAATATGGTGCATAAATAATGTTGGTTATGTTGGCGAAGTGTTGGACAATTCACTATGTGTAAAACTGTCTATTTTTGCAATCAGAAAAGGGTTTTGCCTTCTAAACTTGACAATGGACTTGTGGTCTTGAAGGAAGTGAGTTTGATGGATTAAAAATCAACATGTAATAAGTGGTTATATGCTTAACTTGCTTTCTTTATGTGTAAAACTTGTGGGATTGTTGTTATGAAATTGGTCATGGAATTGGTGATGTATTGAAAGAAAAATGTAGTTTTGGTGATGTTTATGTGCGTTGTGAAACCATGGCTGTTAGTTGGCATCTAATATGTTATAAAATATGTTCCAATAATCTTAGGTATGATCATGGACCATTCATTGCGAAAAAGGACCCTAAAATGACCCTCGGAGGCTGAAACGGGCATCCGCCCTCGTGGGTGGGGCACCTGCGGGCGTAGATGCTAACGCAGGTGACCCTGGACCAGTCCAATGGTCACCTGAGGATGCACCTCAACCACCTGCGGGCGTAGGTGGCTTCACAGGTCATCCCAGAAGGTCGTTTTGCATGTTTTTGCATCTCTTTGACCCCCCCTCCCCAAAGCCCCTATACCCTTGATAGATGCAATTATCAACTTATGGTACCTTTTGAATGAATTTAAAGGAGTATCCCGGAGGTATTTTGAGTGGTATAAATTATGGATTGGCTTTAATGTGTTGTTGTGAAAGGTGTTTACGTGACGTAGTGAGGTAATTGTGACAGGGTATTGAAGGGGAAGTGTAAGGTATAAACTTGGTGTGAAATGTTATTGGTTTATGATATCGGTTGATGTGTGGCATGTTGTGGTGTTGATTGGTATGGTGACCCAGTCTATTGTATTGTGAAGGGTGAAACGACGTTATATGGCAGTCATGTAACTCATTGTCGTCTTATGCACTTGTAATGTAGTGAGTTGTTAACGTGAGCTCTGTTATGTACTTGTGTTGTAGAGTGAAATGTAAGGAAGGAGCTAGACTATTGTATTCGCATATAGAATTGTGTATTCATATTGGGAAGACAAGGTATGTAAGGTTACTTTTTTCGTATCCTTCTGCAGCACATAATGTTCACATTGACATTGTACTTGTTCCATTCTGAAATGTTCTAAGGCTTCCCATTTTCGGTTATCAATTATTGTTAATCATATGTTCCTTATTCATTGATCAATTATGATTCACATGTCTCATGCTCATTGACTAGTATCCCAAAGTTCCAATAATGTTATGTTCCAAAGTTCCAATAATGTTATAACCACCAATGTATCAATCTTACACAACCAATGTATCAATCTTACACAAGGAAAGGTATCAATCTCTCACAAGTAAGGAATGAAGATTGTTAATAATATATTATGTTATGACCTACCGATAAGGTGGAAGATTGTTAATATTATGTTATGACCCACCGATAAGGTGGAAGATTGTTAATATTATATTGTGGCCCACCGATAAGGTGGAAGATTGTTAATATTATATTATGGCCCACCGATAAGGCGGAAGATTGTTAATAAGGATGAAGGTAAAAGCAAATTTATGAACAATATATTATATGGATGATAATAATGGGAATGAAGGATCGAAAATGAAAGTAATGAACGTAATGTACATGGTTCCACCTATACAGAACGAAGGTTCATCCATATTGATTATTTCACTTGTCCTTGATATCATTGAAGTATGTATGTATCATGCAGTTTTATATGAGCCTTACATACTCAGTACATTCTTGGTACTGACGTCCCTTAGGGGACTTACCTTACCTGCTGCAGGCACAGGTGCTAGTAGACCTCCACAGTAGGTTACGAATCATTTGCCGATCTTTGGTAAGCTCCAGTTGGTTCGGGGCTTTTCGAGTCTCATGTGTACATTTGTTTTGGTACTGTAATGTTGTATAAAGCGGGGACTTGTCCTGACTGTAATATGGTTATGTGTATGCATCTGTTAGAGGCTTTGTAGACGTATATGGGAATGTGAATGTAAGAGATGTATGTCCATTTTGACTTGATGGCCCTAACGGCCAAGTTTCACATATGTATATATCACATGTTTCCATGACTTCCGCTATTAGCATCCTATATCTATACGTGATGGTGATGCTTCTTGAATGACATGTATATGAATGGACATGAGCAAAGATTAGTTCTCTCGGGCCTTATCGGCTTCGGGTGCCAGTCCGCCCCGTTGGCATTTGGGGCGTGACATTTTTTCTAACTACTTGGTTGTTCTTAGGAAGGACTGTCCAAAAGGGGAGAAGATTTATGATATGAAAAATAAGACAATAATCCCAGTGTGTGGTGTCTAAGTTGACATTTCTAATGAGACGATCAATAGATTCCTGTTTAATCCTGATTACAGTCCTTCTGAAGCAATACCAGAGTATGAACACCCGATAAGAATAGCAAGTTCACAGTGAGATGGTTGGGACAGGTATTAACTGACTCTGGAGAACCTTTTTGGGCAAACAACAGAGATCGGATTACCAAATCATCACTGAGTTTCAAGGCAAAGTTCTGGTGGGATGTGATGCCATTGAGGCTAATGCCGACAGGTGGAGATAGAAATCTAGAGTTATTTTAAGCCGTGGTGGTAGCCAGTCTCGTGGAAGGGCTACCAATAAATTTTGGAATGATCATCAATGATGAACTATATTAACGTGCTCACAAGACCTCTAGTGCCTTACCCTTTTTATGTCTCATCACGGGTTTATACTTACAAGAAAAGGTACCCATTCTAAATGGTATTTATAATGACATTCAAGCTAATCACAGGTATGATATCTAGCGATCAAAAGATGAGGTAAAGTTTGAAGTGAAAAATCAAAAATAGTCGTCGCATGTCACGCACGCCAAAGTTGCTCCAGAGGCGTCACATACTCCTTCACGTATGGATTTACCACTTGCCGTTATTGATCCACAGGTAGCATCGGGCACATCAGGATCCACTCCTTTTCCCACTCGTACCGATACCAAAGATACGACGTCCATGTCAGCTTCATATGTAGAATATCGAATTACTCAGGAAACCTTTGTCAAAATGGTTAATAAACAGAAGTGATTTGAAAGGCAATTAAAAGCATGGACAAGCTAATTCAATTCGTGTATGGATGAGATCATAAAAGAGGCTTTGAAGCCTTATAAAAATCTGCACCTTCAGATAGATCATTGGAGGAAAGGGTAAACAAAAGGTTGAATGAGTTGTCAATACCTGACTTAGCAAAATTTTATGCTGAATTAAATCAAGCTCGGGAGGACATAGCAAATTTAAAGAACAATCTTTCCACTGACATGTGAGAACCTTGGTTTACAAAAATTAGTGAGGAAGAAGAAGAGATTATCGACCTTATTGGTAGAAAAATGACTGACAAAGGAAAATCTATTAGCACTGAAACCAAGAAGAAGGAGAATTAGTCTAGGAAAAAAAAAAAGCATACGGATAAGACGGATAAAGAGAGGGCAATCAGAAAAGCCCTGAAGGAATCTAAAAGAAATGAAGATGCAAGGAAGAGAATAGTTGTTGATGAAGAGGCAGGAGTCTCAACTAGTAGACCTTCTTTCGTAGGTGACATTGTTGTTGATGACATGAGTGACTCAACCAATATTGGGCCACTATTAATGCTACCGAGGTCACCCGGGCCTCCAATGATGATGAATCTTTAGCCTAAGGGTTGTGTAAGTACACCATTCCCTTGTACTTTTTAATATTTATGCATTTGAGGACAAAACATATTTTATTTTGGTGGGATGGGGGTACTTGTTAGTCTGTTGTCACCATAAGGGTTTTTGTTGCCTGTGTTCTTTTCCCTCATGCACTATCTAGTAGAACCGGCATGTTTAGGTTGTTATTTAAATTGGTGTTGTTATTTAAATTGGTGTTTAATTATTGTTTTTGTTAGTAGTTTGTGTTTACTTGTGTATTGTGCCTTCAAGGAAATTGGGTGAATAAAAATCTGTTTAAGTGTTATGTTGAATGAAATGTTGACCTCTCTGAAAATTTTATTGATTTTGTGTAATTAATTTTAGTTTGACTTTTGACTGGGGTGGATCTTTACTTGGCATTAGTAATCTATAGTGGGCTGTAATTGGTGTAAACTTGAGTGTGATGTCAAGCAGTAGCAAGTCACTGTCAATCTGTGCTATGTGTGTGTGAGAATGATTTGCCTAGTTCTTACTTTGTGAGTGCATCTAGAACTTTCCCTAACCATTTTGCTAGGTGATAGGAAGATGACCATGGATATGATCACAAGCCGTGTTTGATTTTAAGTCCACTTTGGCTGAATAGACCACCTAGAATGCTGCATAAATCCATTGATCCCTACATAGAGTCGTAGTGACTTTCTTTTATAGCACTTATTAACCTTTCCTTCTCTATCATCTATCTTCTATTTTGGACCTGGACATTTCTTGGACATCGGGCACCTCAACTCAGGCAAATTGCCTAAGTTGAGGGTAGTTACTGTAGAAAGGTAATGAGTAAAGTGGGGTATGAAAAGAGTAAGTGAGTGTGAAAGGAAGTTTCAAGAGTGTGCAAAATTAAAGAGAAATCTTTGATCTAAACTTGTGTAAAAGAAAGAGGAATGAGTTTAAAAGAATCCTGAAAAAGAGTGCACACAAAAAAGGAAAATAACGGTCTGAATAAAGAAGAATAAGGATGGAATGGCTTATTGTGATTACAAAAAAAGTGGTGTTTTGAAATATTGCCCGACAAAGATGGCTGAGTCACTAACCTCAAATGTACCATACCAGCACTCAAGCCTGCGTTACAAGACGAATAAATCCCTATAATGATCCTAGTGACTTAACCAATAAATCGGGATAGATGGTAAGGGCAAGCTTATGGTATTGCATGTGTATTATTTGAATTTTGTTGTGAGAGTGAGAGTTCTTGTGTGATTCCCTAATTGTGTTGATTTACATGTATTTGTAGGACTTCTTTCTAGTGAGAGTATGAGATTGATATATGAACTTGCTGACTGTTAGATTTTAAATATTAAATGTTTATATATCAGCAAATTGTAGGGTAAGGACAAGTATGGATCACCACTAGTTATGGTGAAATCTCTATGTGTGGCATAATACTGTGTGTTTAGGTTGCTTGAGGACCAAAAAGTATTCTAAGTTGAGGGTGTTGATGTACTAGCTTATGACGACACATTTAGCATATTTAACTAAGCATAATTGCGAGTTTTCAAGCAAAATGTGTTATTTTTTATGCTTTTTGTGTATACTTTTTAGGAATTACACTTGAAGCTGCAAAAGATGAGAAAATTTGGTGAAAAGGGCCTGTGACGGCAATCATGGTAGACCACCAAAGACTTGGCATATTGTCACAAATATCGCCAAGCCTTAACCAGAAATGGGTCAAGCTTAGGATATGCCGACGACAACCATGGCGGACCACCAAGAATTGGCAGACCGTCACCATTATCACCAAGCGTTATCCAGAATAGCCTGAAGACAAAGAGATGGCACCATCATGCATGGTACTCTGCCAGGTGAATGACGGATTGTCAAACAACCCTCTAACAGTTAGCCAGAATGTTGATAGATAGACAGCTTTGCGACGGTAACTTCGACGGACCATCGCACTCTTGGCGGACTGTCACAGTTACCATTAGCGGTGACCCATCAGAACTTATTTTGAATTTTAAACCATGCTTATTTTGAGCCTATAAATACCCAGTTAGGGGTTTGGAATATGGCATCTTTTCATGATGGGGATATTTCTTTACGACTTTCTCTGGAGAAAAGGTTTTTCAGCTCTTTTTCTTTAAGTTTTGAACATCATTGGGATTTCATTACTTTTATGATAAAACTTCTTTCTGCCTTTTGTTCTTGACTATGAGTGGCTAAACCAGACATAACTAGAGTTGAATTCTTGGTGGAAAATCAACATTAGGGTTTATGGGTTGTGAATAGGTGTTTATTATGTGAAAGTATTATGAATTCCTTCACTTTAACGTATTCTTGATGGTTGCAAACATTGGAAAATAGTCTTTTGTGAAATTGCTTGGTAGAGAATTTAACTTTCAAAGAAAAAGAGTTCATAACAAAAGTTTGGAGCTATCAATATCTAACCTAATGATTAGTACTTGAACAAGATTAATCCATTGAGGCCTAAATTGGGTTTACGACTGACACTTTGAGTTCGTGAGAATTGAAGTGTAGACTCATTTAAATTGGTTGAAAGACATTTAAATGAGATCATATATCAATTGCCTTATTTTCATGTGTTGTAATACCAATTCATTTTCTCTCATAACTCGTTGGTGATTGGAAACATAGGTGAACACAATCCTGGTTTACTTTTCTCTATTGAGTTATTTGTTAGAAATTTTGCCTTTTCTCACGGCATTCAAATATTATTTACTGATACTAAATTAAAAACTCCCCATTCTTTGGAAGTTGGTGGCTAATTTTTATAAGAGTTGCATATCACTTGTTTAACCCTTTATTCCCTGTGGGATTCGACCCCAACCTTTGTTGGGTTCTATATTTGTCAACAACCTCTTACACTCTTGTAAAAGGGAGTTGTAATTTGGGTGTATCACACGTACAATACAATTTCTTCTTTTTCATGGTTTTACCTTACAGTTTAAAACCCAGATCTATCAAAGATGAGTTGAAGAAGTTTTCACATGGAATTGATCTCATGGCATTTGTGAGACTTGTCAATTTCTTGAATGAGATCACCCAACACTCCTCGAGCTTCAGTTTATGGGGGGTTTCTATACTCTAAGGCAGTGGAATTTTTCCTTTCTCCTTATCTCATAGACTTAATCACCATCGGAGCTTAGATTGGAAGATTGAGCAGGAGATGAAGATGAAAAGACTTGTGTACTATTTCCTTTTTGATTTTCTCGATCTTTCCTTTTCTTTTTTTGTTTTGTTTTATCAGCTCATTATTGGGTCATGGGCATTGGGCCTTGACTTAATTTTGGGCTTTTTGTACATATTTGTTTTAAAATTAATAATAAGGCCTCTTGTCCATTGCTTTTGATTAAAAAAACAACAATACTATAATAGTTTATAATTAATTATATCTTTACTATCTTTCATATTTAACAAATTCTCCTTTTATAGATTGGCCATATGATCAAAGCAGCAATACAAAGGCTATAGTGTATCCCCACTTTCAGCACTCCACCATTTATATAGAGTGTCTTTTAACTGTAGAAAATCCCCTTGAATACCTGCAGCCGTTGGAAAATACCTCCATAGCCTAGTAGAGTTAGGACAAGATATAAGAAAATGTTCAAAGGATTCATGCACAAATAAGTCACAACAGTAGCATAACACCTTCTATGAACCTCTAAACTACATAATTACTTCACCAATAGGGATCCCATTTTTATAGATTCTCCATAACAGGAAAGATATTTTAAATGGAAACCCTTTTATCTAGATCATACTACAATTATCATGCTTTTCCCCTTGCTGTCTCACATAGTCCCATGCACTTCTTACAGTAAATCTACATGATGTATTAAGAATCCACCATGGTTTATCTGACTTATCAGTATCTTCTACAAATACCTTTTATTCATGTATGTATTTATAAACCTCCTCAGAGAAAAGTTGTTGCATCAACTGATCATTCCAGTTTTCAGCAAGCTTTAATTGTTTCATATCTTTGAAATTGGTATTGTTGTCTCTAGATATAGGAAAATAAAAATACAAAGCACCCACTTGAGTCCAGTTATCAAATCAAATGCTGTAATGCCCACATCTTGGTTCCCATAAAATTTCTTGTTAAAAACAGTCTCTAGACTCTAGCATGAACTTCTATGTCTAAGACCCCAATCTCCATTTAACTAACTGGGGCCTATTTCTATACAGTATTTATTCCAAATGATGAATGGTACACATTGAATTCTTTGTTCTAAAAACCTACCAGTGCTTAGAAAACAAAGCTTTAGATACACCAAACAGAGACCTGAAATCAGTTATTATATCAGTAATTAGCTCTTAGTATTCAGTTATTGGGATTGCACTACTTTCCCTACCCTTTTCAGCCTAAATAGCCTTCATTCGAGGACAAATGTTCCCAAAGGGTATGTTGTAACACCCCAAAAGTCCCTAAGATCATATCCTATACTTAGAGTAGAAACCAACAGAAAAATTCAATTTTCTTCACAGAATGACACAGACCACAAGTCGTGGTCAGTACCAACTATTCATTGGGTGATCTGTTCTGAGTGTCAAAGTAAAAATTATTAAAGATGACATTTTATCCCATTAACCATGACTCACATACCATGAGTCATTAGCTCAGACCACGAGTCGTTAGATGACTTTTCTAATGAAGAACCCACAAGTTGATATTTTCCCCAGAGGCAACAAGTCCTAGCTATAACTCACTGGTAGACACAATGAGTCGTAGGGTACCAGTCATGCCCAAAGACTAAAAACTAGTCTAGCCTACATGAATCAAAGGATGAATTATTGGTTCAGGTAATAAGTCGTACCCTGATCCATGATGAATGAATCCAACAAGATCAGTTATGTTTTAGTACAGGTATTTTTGTATTTTCCTAAATCCCTAGACCTATAATACGTCATTTAAGGTATTTTTAGGGGAATACTAAAGAGGTCTTAGCATAAAAATCCCAAATTATCTTGTACTAAACCTCTCAAAAAAATCAAAAAGGTGATTCAAAGTTTCAAGAACTAAACTAAGATTCTTCTTCAAATTCGAAAAGAATTCAAGTATGGGTCTAGATCCTCTCCAAGTATTAGGTATATGGGTATTCAGTGAGGGTTTCCTTTCACCCTCATTCCCAGAGTCCATTTGAAGTTTAGTTTTCTATTAATTCCATGAATTAGGCCAATGCCCCAAATATCCAAATTATGATTCTTTCGGTATCCATGCTCTAGAACATCTCTATGACTATAAATATCGATTTTACACACTATTTCAAATATGGTCTTCATAAATATTTGGCATGTTATGAATGCACGATCCTTGATTCTTTATGAAATTACCATGAACTATCCAATTGAGGCATGTTTTTAGATAAATATTCAGCACTCCATGTTTTAAAGAATTTTACAAGATAGTGTAATGCACTTAACTAGCTCCGTGATTTTAGAAATATTTAGTAACAGTAAATTGAAATAGTTCATGTGATTTTCTTAGACTTTAGTATAATTATGATCATATGTATATGGTTATGGGTGTATTACTTAGAATTGAGAGGACAAGGGTTCAGTAAAACCCAAGTCCCAAACTATAAAACACCATAGGATAAAGGTTCCTTGTCATTTGAGAGTGTCTCCCTTGCCCCAATGGCATCATGAGTGAATTCACACCAATTATGGTTCTTACCCTTGGAAAGGTATAGAACACCCTTCCAACAAGGGTTACATGTTAGATTCTATGTTGCTCACATTGTTTATGTCGGTTAGGAGAACCTTCCAATATTTTAGTATAAGTGAATTATACTTTTCCCATAATTTTAGTTAAATGAATTAGTTCATGACTTTGGTTTTTTCAGATCCACATGCATGATTACTTTTGGGTCATTTACTGCATTTTAGTTTAGCTTGAATTCGATAGTTTAGCCTGATTAGTTTTAATACATATCTATATTGCACATCTTCCATGCTCAGTACATTCAAAGTACTGATTATCTAAAATTGCATCAAGTGGATTCCACTTATTTGGATAGACTTCAAGGTGACTCCATTTCTTCAAAATGGCATCAGGATGATTCCACTTATTTGGATCGGCGTCAAGGTGACTCCATTTCATCAAAATGTCATCAATGTGATTCCACTTATTTGAATCAGTGTCAATCTGACTCTGCATATCAAGTTCAAAGTTGGTCTTCCACCATTCAATGAGATAAGTTGGGTCTCCACCTGTTCAAATGGTATATCATGTTCAAGTTGGTCATTCGTTGTTCAAAGAGACACGCGGGGTCATAATCCATTTAAAAGACGCGCCATATTCAAGTTGGGTCATCACCCATCTGAATGGTATATCATGTTCAATTTTGTCATCTGTATTTCAATGAAACATGTTGGGTCATCACCTGTTCAAATGGCACATCAAATTCATGTTGGGATGTCAACCTTTCAATGAGACAAATTGATAGGTTACCTTATTTAAATAGGTAGGCAACCTTACATCCCTAGCATCTCAAAAGCTCGACACTAAGGTAATTTTGAAAGTAAGATCGGAGGTACGTGAATATTGTTATCTTTAAATTCTCTTTCCCTTTTTACCATTGTTCTCCTTTTTATTATAATTTGACCCTGCCAACAGACCCAACGCATGGTCAAAACTCTAGCAACGTTTGCCATTATTCTGGGAAAATGTCATTCTTGTTCTGCACCCTGCCAAATTAGCTACACATCAACGTCTATGCTTAAACACTCTTTCATCCTCTCCGAGCAAATAGGAGTAGTGGTTCACATTCAATTTTAGCCTGAGATTTTTAAAATAAATACTTTTATTCTTCTTATTTGTTAAAGAGAACAAAATTCAATTAATACATATTTTTTCCAATTTTAACACAACCTATTGATAATTATTCTTATTTTTGAAAATGTTAGGATATTTTTTAATATATTATTGTTTTTAATTAATTTTTGGTTATTGCTAATTTTTGCATAGTTATTTCGTAAACAAATGTTGTTTCATTTTTGTTATGTTATCAGTTTGTCTTTAATTCAAAATCACTTTTTACATGATATCGAATACATTTTTAAATATTTTAGAATAATCATTATTTTAATACAGTCCTTTAACACATAAAAGATGACGGCGATATTTTTACACATAAATTAAATACTCATGGTTTTTGATAATTCATTTAACAACCTTCACAGTGATTTTTAATTTTCTCTGTATTTTTATGATGTTGCCCCTTTTTGTTGTCGCCTTATAGTATTTGTGAGTTGCGAGAGTGGGTAGCATGGTTCCTGAAGTCTTTGGGAGAGTGTATACGAGTTTTTGGTTTTGAGAAGCTTTTAAGTTGATATAGTTGATTTTGTTCAACATTCTGAGATCCGAGCATCATATCAGAATTTCATCATTTCCGTTAGCTTTGAATGTCGAAATTAAGATTGTAGCATGGTTTGTTCGGGTCCCAAGGCTTTCGGTGTGATTTTGAGTGTTTGAATGAGAAGTTGGAATTTTATGCCTAATTTTGCCTTTGATCAACATCCATTGATAATGATCTATTTTTGAAATTTTGATTGCACTGTTGAGTCTGGAATGTCATTTCCGAGCTATTAACATATTTGATTTGTATTCAGGAGGTTTTGAATGAGTTTTGGATGAGTTTTTGAACATTCTAGATGTTTAAGCAAAATCTATCGACAAAAAGGTTCACTATTATTTTAAATATTGAAAATTTATTATTTTAAAGATTGACAATTTATTTTGAGACTTCTAAAATTTTAATTATGAATTATAGGGCTGATCTGAAAAGTTTGGTGTAATTTCGATAAGTCGAGATCGAGTTTTTATTGGGGACATGAAATAAGTCTTTAACAAACAAAAATAATATTTGACTGAGAAACGAGCATGCAATTGAGTCCGATTGGACGAGTATGTCTGTATCGTTATTTAGGAATTATAGGAAAAAGAATCATGGTATTTAGCTATTGTATGAGGAATTTATGGCTTTTTTAGTGAGAAATAATGTTGGTGGTGTCAGCGTTCTGGTGCATAAAAAACTGGTGCAGATTTTCTGAACAGGGTATGTAAATTTCAGACTGTGTTTATTTGGTATTTTGAGCATATTGGCAGTTCTAGAGCACAGAATTAAGTGATTCTCGCGGCGTTCTTCTCGATTTATCGAGGGGTAGGTATCTAATTCTTATGTTGGTATTCTTCCATGATTTCTTCAGCTAGTTTTTGTTCTTTATTCATGAATTGTTGGAGAAAATTAGGGTTTTTTCTAATCGGATGTGATTTTAGATGAACTTTCATATTTAGGATCCTTATGTTATTGGTAAACTGATTTTGATAAAAATTTACTGATTTATCAATCATTTTCTCATTTTTAAACCGCTTTTGATCATGGGAGTTTGAGGGTTTCCTAGTAAAGTAAAATATTAATATTTTGATGATTTCTAACTCGATTTCAACTCTATTTTGATGAAATTTTAGATTTGAAACCTTTAGATTAAGGGTAAAGTGATTTTCTACTAAAATTTCAGTTTTACCTTTATATTTTTGGTATTGATTTTCAAGGTGATTTTGGACCTGAAACCAAAGTATATCAATATGGGTATCTTTGAACTTGTATGTATATGTAGATCTCATATTTGACTAGATTGGTCTTGCTTAGAGACATTTTGGAGAGTAGAGCTTTCCTTTGATTCTTTAAGTTGTGGTTTGGCTTTGCGGGTCTTCTGTAAGGCAAGTTGAGATTTATCTTTGACTCTTTTCTGAGGTGTTTATGTGTTATGTTCTAGCTACTTGTATATTGTGAATCACTGGGTATTTGGGGGTCCTGTATAGATGAGATGGCGAGTATCTATGTGGATAACAGTGTTCATTATTGGGTTAAAAGTAATAAAATAAACATATTGACTGTTCTCTCTACTTGTTGGCATGTTTATGGTAAATGGTGTTGATAATTGACTTATTGATCATGAATAAATTGATAATGAATATCTACATGAGGTTTTGAATAATGTTTAGTGGAATTTGATGGGTTAGTAACTACTTAAGGTATAAAGAGATTGGGATTGTTAATAAGAAGTTAAAAAGAGGGATCTTGGCATAATTGATAATGCTCAAATACACTCTAGAAATATTGTACGTGGTCGTTATGCAATATATTAACCCAACTCATGAGTTGGGGTCGATCCCACAGGGAATGAAGGAGATATGTTCAACATCGAGTGTAATAAGTCACTAGATGTTCGCTCGTAATGTGTAAAATGCAATAAAAATAAAATGGGGGCTTTTTTATGAACATTTTTTGTATCCAATTTATCAATTGTAAACTTGGTTTGCAAAACGAGGAATAGAACTTTGTAATCAAAGATTAAAGTCACTTGGGGTTATGCCTTCATGAGTATGAGTACATGCATAGGTAAATGAACATTTGCCTAAATTCAACTAATTGTTATGTGTAGGATAGGTCTTAGATCTTAATGCTCATTTTTCAATAAAATGTTAAATTTCACAAATGGGTTCTTCCGAACACGTCACAAGTGTTTCTTCATAACCAACCTAAAACCTCAATTTGATAGCCTTATGTCTAAGATCTACCATTAAATAATGAAAATCAAGGCATTATTGAACACTACTCCTCACCCTTATTCCCTTTTTCAAGGATGATAAGGGATCTAGGCTTAATTAGAGTTGGCAACCTACAATTTTAGGTTAACAACATGGAGTGGAGGTCAAACCCATGACAATTAACCAATTAAAAGGAAAATAAACAACACCCATGCAATAATCACAACTCAATCACACATAGCTCCATGTTGGAGAATTGAGCTACTTATAGAGAAAGAAAAAGGAATTATACTCATATTCTCATTGATGTCTGCCATTAAATCCAAATATTCACAAGTGAAATCAAAATCCAAAGCAAAAGAACAGACAATAAACCAAATTCCAACTTTAGGGCTTCAACTACAAGCTTCTAAAACACAAAATTGACAAAAGATAAGGTTCTAAGATGCCAAAAAAGTCTTTAATAGCAAAAGTAAAAATGGGCCAAGGATTTATGAAAATGGCACCGCACACACTTCGGTAATGGAGACTTGGAAACGCTAAAGTCCACGGTGATACGTCCAAGTGTCTCTTGATCACCAAACAAGCATTGACTTTAAGCTTTAGCGATTTGCGTCTATTGGCTTTGGCGATGGACTCATGCTTCACCAAACTCTTTGGAAATACACTGAATATCTTCACTTCATCTATGAATTGCTCTATTTGAAACTTGGTGGATCTGTTCACTTAGGTGATGGAACCTCCACTTAGGCGATACTCCGTCTAGTTTGGTGATCCGCCAGACTCCAAGGGCAATGCCTTTTTGCATTTTAGCTGTAATTCTCCATTTTTTTATCTTCTTTATGCTCTATCAACCACTTCTTGGCTTCAACCTTGAAAATAAACCAAACAAACTTTAAAACTAACTCAAATTAGCATTGAAGACTTGATTTCTTACCGTTTTTAGGTCAAATGAATCACAAATTGCCGACTCATCAACACCCCCAACTTAAATCTTTGCTCATCCTAGAGTAAATCTATGCACACACAACAAAATAAACATTGCCTACAAACGGTACTACATAGGAGATTAAACACATGCTTCTTTTATGAATGCACTTTTCCCTTATGGTTTTGAAAACAATGACACATGTATCACCAATCAAACACTCAATTCACGAACAACAAGCCTCAAATATTGACTAATTATTACCAAACCAAGTACATGCTCATTGACCTCAATTAAGGTTAATAAATGTGCTCAAGTAGTGAAATCAAGTGCCCTCATAACAAAGAATTCCCTTCCCTCAAGAAACAATCAAAATTTAAATAAGGGACAACCACGATTTACTCAGACTCTCAAAGACAATCATGAAGACAGTACCACACCATAGGCTTGCCCATGCTCTACTTCGCCAAACTTAAGCATGGTATGTTGGAGATCACTAAGGTCTTGCTTCGGCTTGTAGATTAGGTAAGGGTAAGGTAAGATGAATTGAGGTTATAGTGACTCTACCCTCTTGAAGAATCTCGAGAGACTTCAATTGCATTTCTTTCCTAAAGCTTATTTCTTGTGACATACCAAAGACCAATTCTCTAGAATTTTCATTTCATCTTCCTCCTCCTATTCTTTTAAAAACTACACCTCTTAGAAAATTTACAAACTAAGAACACAATTGGAACTCTTTTTTGCTTTTTTTCATTCTTTTTCTCTTTTTTTAAAGTATTTACAAGGAATACTAGAATAACTAGAGGAGGAAGTGAATGGTCCCCATACTATGAACTTTCGATAACAAATCTCACCTGATAGTTCCTCCACCCCCAACTTAGGATTTTGGCCTAAGTTGGTTAACAGCCTCACCTAAATTCTTCAATATGGGTTTGGTTCAAAAAGGGGAATTATGGAAGATGGGTTTTGGGTTGTAATGAGATTGTCCAAGAAATAGGTTCCAAGGCACAAGTTGGGAGAAAATTTGGTCACTCAGCTCACAATGTAAAGGCTATTTGGTCAATTTGAAGGTTAAATCTTAATTAATGGCCTAATATTACCTCTCCAACATTGAAACACTTTTTGCATAACTATAGAGCAATCGGGCAAATTCTAGATGGACTCATTAAACAAGATCAAGTAGAAACCTCACCACACATGGCACTTAATCACACACACGAAGAACCCTTCCTCAATTGATGTACCACATTTATATCACATGACGATGAAGGTACTCAAGTAGTCAAAACAAGATGTGGGTGTTCATAAAAATGAATGCCTAACTAGCTCAACTAAACCAAAGGGGCACATTTTTTAAAAATGGAGCAATTCACAAAATGATTTGTCATTTTTAGGATTTGAGCATGTGAAAAATCTCCCTAAGATTACTATTTGAGTCAAAGTGCTCTATTGCTAGTACACTTTTCTCTTAAGAACCAATGCTAAAAATAATTTTATTTATTACTATAGTATGAACTACTATCCTAAAATAAAGGTAAGGAAATAAGAAATGAAAATCACATACACTTAAATCAAACCAAAATAGAAATCATCTAGAATTATAGCAAACCAAAATCAATTATCCAAAAATGTCATCCAAAACCACTCACTAATAACAAAAACAAAGTATCAAAAGCAGAATATCCAAAAGCAAGGCACAATATTAGAGATCAAAAATAAACAGTACCCTCCAACTCAAAAGTATGAATTGTCCTCAATGCAATAGGACTAATATAATAAAAGAGAGTGAGTGGAAGGGCCCCCTGAATGATGCTAAGCCTGTGGCAGTGACTGGCTCGCAGAAGCAGCCTCTGTCTAGGTATCAGTGCCTAGCTCAGCTCCAAGAGTGGTCTTTAGGGATAAATCTGGTATGGTGGCATATATCTCCATAGAAGCAGCTAGACTGGAGGTTTGATAATCTATCTGCTCCTCAGGTGTGGACCTTCTAGTCAAAATCTGGGTAGTCTCCTGAGTAGGCCTCTCCAAGGCAGCCTTAAAAATAACCTGATCTATTGCCTGCACATCATCCTCCATCTGCACATCTATGTCAGCAACTCTTATTCTCTTAGCAATATCCTCATCATCATAAGCATGATCCTCATAAGTATCCTATCCTCCTCTAGAATACCTCCTGCATAGGTGCGGGAGCCAGAGCCTAAGATGGTGCAGCTCAGAGATGTGTCAAGTTGGGAAACCAAACCTTATCCATATGAGTACACAGAGACACGAGCTCAGTCTGTAGCTTGGTTAACATTGCATCTAGTAAAGAAGGTTGTTGGGTGCTCAACTCATCTAGCTTAGCACCATAGATACGTAGAGTCTCATAGATCTCTTATATATCCTCATGAACAGGCACCAAGGCGGCCTTAACTACATCTACAATTATATGAGGCATCTGAGCCTCTACCCTAGACAACCTCATATAAGCTGATTAGGCCAACTGGCCCATTCAGATAATATTTTCCTAAGTCAAAAGAGCCCCTAAAGTGCCTAAAGTACTAGATGGTCGAGGGTTGGGGGCATGAGGTCTAGGGGGCTGGTAGGATGTACTTGTAGAGGACCCTAGAGGAGCAAGGGCTGCATCAGTAGGAATGTGCTAGCTGGCATCACTATCAATGGAATCAAGATCAATCACCGAGGAAGAATCCACTCGGGCTTTCTACTTTTTAACTTCTTGAACTATCTCCAATTGGTTAATAGCGATTGTAGATATAGGGGTGTACTTAAAATCTTTCTTCTTATCAAAAGGGACCTTAGATGGGCGACATAACTCGATAATGAGGCATGGAAAGGCGAGAGAAGTCTGATCCTACTGGGCCATCTAGCAATGTCTGAGGCAATTATCATAGCAAGATTTAATCTCTCCTTTGTACTGATTTACCCAACAACACTTCTTTTGGGTGCTGAATAACAGTCTTATTCTACGATGGCATGAGGTTGCAATAAATAAAGCTCAACCAATATCGAGCTTCCAAATTTATGTCATCCTTCTCAACTGAGATACCAGGAGTAAGCCACGAAGGCATCCCATCACTAACTACAGGGGCTAACCAACCCCGAAGATTATCAACATGCTTCTTAGAATAGATAACAAAGTCATGAGATGTGTTGAGAGAGTTACCATATATCAAGTTTATCAATACCCCATCAGACTTAACCTTCACACCCCACGCAGTCACCTTATCTCTGGTTTCTTGAGGCTTGTCATTCTTCCTCTTAGCAGGCAATAACTCCCCGTACGCCTCATAAAACTCATGAACCAAGCTCTCCACATATGGTTTCAGAGGCTTGGTGAAATGCTCAAAACCATGGTACCGGATGACAACTAGAACCTTAGGGAATTTTCCTTCTAACCCACCTTTGCTCAACCTTTGCTATTCAATGATTGTGTGTTTTTTGGGAACCTTAAAGTGATTTAGGAACTAATGACCCACCATAGGCTGAGGAATTAAGGAAATATTGAACCTTTTTCTTCTTCTTTTGTGCAACCTCTACAGTGTTGAGTGGTTCATGAATGGGAGTGGTGTTGTATTCCTCCGAGGTAGTGATGTTAAACCTCTCACAGTTAGAGCATTGCTCCTCAGTCACCGGAGCTTTTTTTTACCTTTTTCTACCCTTTTCTTCTTTTGAACCTTTTTCTTGGGCTGAGCATGCCCTAAAATTGATACCTCTTTTGACATTTTTTATGTAGGAGGAGGAGTATGGGTATGCTTCTTGGCTACGTGCTTTGGACGAACCATATCTGGAAACAAAAGATGTAATGCACTAGGCAAAGGTTTGCAATCACACAAATAACACATTTCAGGAGTACATTGCTAAAGCACTTAGGCGAATCATTGAAGGGCTTGCCGATGCACTCCTCTTTCGTAAAATTAAATAGTTGGGATGGTAGAGTTTGGCAAAGGAAAGTTGGAAATTGGTGATACTTCCTGAGCATCACCAAACTACTAAGGCATCGCCAAACTTTCACCTTGATTAGCCAGACCTACTATTACTTTTGGTGATAGAGGGAATACTTTGTCGATCCACCACAAAGTTTGGCGCATTGCCAAAGTTCTCAACCTTATCGCCCCAAATCGTCTTCCTCAAAACTCAACTTCTCAGACATAAAAAGCTATTTCAATGGCGATTGCAGCCCAAGAATTACCATGGGTACTCAGACATCCCCAGGTTTCAACACCAAAACAACAAGTACGATGATTTTTCCCTTCAAAACGATATCACCCAATCTATCATCGTGTAAAATCATTTGGATCCAAAGTATAATCCAAATAACTAGTTCAAAATCAACACCTTTTTGAAAGAAATCAAACCCATAATCAACATATACATCCAATTCAAAGTTTAAGCCAAAAATCAATTCAAAAATAGTATCTATTGCACAGAACCCACATTCAAAATATATATCAATCGAGCAGAAGCTGACCCATACTAAAAATCCAACTCAAAAGCATGAAACAACACCCCATACGAGAATAACATCAAGTTTAAACCCCAATTTCACCAAAATCAACAATTTTAAAACCCAATTTCAACAATATCAACAAATTTAAAACCTAATTTCAACCCAATCGAGTAACCCTAGACATCCAAAAACTAAATTAAAACAAAATCAAGCAAAATTAAGCCATAATTTTGGATTTAAACTCAAAGCTATGATCAAATCACACACAATGGAGTACAAATATCAATGAGGTTGTACGACCCACACAATATTCACAAGAAACTGAGAGTTCTAACCTTTAGATGAGAAATAGAAATAGATGAGCAATCGATGGTTGCAAGAATTTTGGTGACTAGATGACAACAACATTGGTAGTGCGAGTGAGTGCAGTGGTGGTGGTGAGTTGAGAATGATTTTGAGTGTGTTTGTGTATGTGTATGTGTTGCATTGATTAAGTGATAGAAGAGAGGGAAATGGGGAATTGGAAAAGAATTTAAGAAGACTAAGACCCAAAAGTTGAAAATTCAAAAGTCAGAAAACTCAAATCATCATCCTTGAAAATGCGACCAAGTTCGGCGATCGGTGAATGCATAGCCAAAGTGATAGGCGACGCTCTAAACTATGAATAGCATCACCAATATTAACAGTTTCCATATCTTGGATTTTCATTTAGGTGAGCATGTTTGGCGATAGGCAAAGGCATATCCAAAATCATCGGTGAATTTCCAAATACTGGAAAATATCATCATTTTTCACAGTACAAAAGCATTGGGAGATCGATTTAGGCGAAGGACTTTGGCGATTCACCAAAGTGTTTGGCGAATCACCAAAGTCACTTTCTTGAGCTTTGTGTGTGATCTCCTATATTATTCTACTCCGACTTATTTATGATATGTGTTTTACATTCCAACCCTATCATACACTTCCACAATGCAACAAACATTATACAAAAAAACAAAAAGTAAAACTTAGGTTGCCTCCCAAGAATTGCCTTAGTTATCATTGTGGAAAGACGTTGTTTCTCATCAATCAAACATCTTTGAAGTAGAGTGCCTCAACATTAGCAACCTCGAGGCCACCAATGTAGAAGTGCTTCAACCATTGGCTACTCACCGTGAACCTTCTCTTTTCATGGTCCTCCAACTTAATTGCACCACTAGTATAAACATTTACCACCGTAAAGGGCCCAACTATTGGGACTTAAGTTTCCTCACAAAGAGTCTTAACCTTGAATTAAAAAGAAACACTTCATTCCCCGTTCGAAACTCTTTCTTTAATATCTTTACATCATAACATCTTTTCATTTTCTCTTTATATAGAATGGAGCTCTCGTACGCCCGAAGGTAAATTCCTCTAATTCTTGTAATTGCTCCACTCTAGACTTAGAAGCCTCCTCCTAGTCCATGTTAATCTTCTTTAACACCCAAAGAGCACGATGTTCTATATCCATTGATAGGTGATATACCTTACCAAAAACAAGTTGATAAGGAGACATTCCAATAGGCATCTTGAAAGATGTACAATATGCCCAAAGAGTGTCATCCAATTGCCTCGCCCAATTAGTTCATCCCATATTGATGGTTTTCTCCAAGATTTCTTTGATCTCCGTATTTGATACGTCAACTTGTCCACTTATTTGAGGATGGTATGGGGGTAGCCACCTTATGCTTTAACCCATAGTTTTTTAGTAATGCATCAAACACTCTAATGTAAAAATGAGAGCCGCCATTACTAATGATTGCTTGGGGAGTCCTGAACCTTGTAAATATATGCTTCCTCAAGAAAAACTTGATGCTTTTTCTCTCATTATTTGGAAAAGCAATTGCATCAACCCACTTCGATAAGTAATCAATGTCCACCAAGATATACTTATTTCCACATGAGCTTATAAAAGGACCCCTGAAATCAATGCCCCAATATCAAAAAACTCTACTTCAAGATTAGGCTTCAAGGGCATCTCGTGCCTCCTTGAAATGCCTCCTTATAATTGACATTGCACACAAGATCTAACCAAATCATGAGCATCCCTATGAAGCATAGGAAAATAAAAATCACTTTAATGAACTTTGGTGGCAGTTCTCACACCACTATGGTGGCCACCAAATTGTAAAGAATGGCACGCCTCAAGAATGGGCTGCATTTCTACTTCCATAACACACCTACGGATCACTCCACTTGCGCATTCCTTAAACAAATAGGGTTCATCCCAATAATACTTCTTCACATCATGGGGGAAACATTTTCTTTTATAATGATTCAAATCCTCAGGGAGTTGACCACACACCACATAATTCATATAATCCACATACTATGGTTCTACATCCCCTAAAAGAGCCATGACAAGATAATCGGGAAAAGCTTCATCAATATCAATTTCACCCAACTTCTCATTGTTAGACTTAAGGAGGGACAAAATGATCTGCCACTTGATTCTCACACCCTTTCCTATCCTTGACTTTAAAGTTAAACTCTTAAAGTAGCAATATCCACTAGATCAACCATGGTTTAGCCTCCTTTTTATCAATCAAATACCAAAGAGTGGTACGGTCGGTATGCACAATAACCTTCATTCCCAACAATAAGCACAAAATTTTTCAAAATCATAAACTACGGCTAGCAATTCTTACTCTGTAACCATGTAGTTTCTTTGTGCATCATTCAAGGACTTTCTTGCATAATAGGTGAAATGAAAAAGCTTGGCCTTAGGTTGGATGAAAACCGTAACCATTGCCAAACCACTTTCATCACACATTAATTCGAAAGGAAGTGACCAATTTGGGGCCACAAAGATAGGAGCTGATATAAGTTTCTCCTTGAGACAATTGAAGGCTCTCACACAATCTCCATCAAAGTAAAATTTTGCTTGCTTTTCAAGGAGCTTACACATAGGATGTGCTATCTTAGAGAAATCCTTGATGGATCATTGATAGAAGCCGGCATGTCCTAACAAACTTCGGACATCTTTAATGGAGATTGGATGAGGTAACTTGGAAATTACTTCAGCCTTGGCTTGGCCGACTTGAATTCCTCGTCCCGATATCTTATGCCCTAGTACAATCTCTTATTTAAATATGAAATGGCATGTCTCCCAATTTAGTACTAGGTTTGTTTCCACACACTATTAAGAACTTTAGCCAAGTGCTCAAGACAAGCCTCAAATGTGTCACCTACTACCGAAAAGTCATCCATGAAGACTTCCATTGTGTCTTCCACCATGTCCAAAAATATTGATAGCATGTATCTTTGAAAGGTGGCGGGAGCATTACATAGCCCAAAAGTCACATGTTTGAAAGCAAATGAACCATATGGACATGTGAAAGTGGTTTTCTCTTGATCTTTGGGGGCTATCAAGATTTGGTTATATCTGGAGTACCCATCAAGGAAACAATACCAACCTCGCCATGCTAAACTATCTAGCATTTTGTCCATGAAAGGAATAAGGAAATGGCCTTTTTCCATCCAAAAGTTAAGTTTTTTGTAATTCATGCACACTCTCCAATCTGTGACCAGCCTAACGGGGACAAGTACATTGTTTTTATTGGGAACCACCGTGATTCCATCCTTCTTAGGTACAGATTATACTGGGCTCACCCATGTGCTATCCGATATGGGATACACTAAGCCCGCATCAAGCCACTTAATTATTTCCTTCTTAACCACCTCTTGCATAGGAGGTTCAACCTCCTATGATATTTTACACTTGGCACATATTTAGGCTCCAACTTGATTTTATGAGTACAAATACCAAGAGGGATCCCGATAATATCGGCTATAGTCCAACCGATAGCCCTTATGAATCTCTTCAACACCAATTTCAATGTCTCAACTTGCCACACCAACAAGTCCACCAAAATAATAATGGGCAAGGTGTTGTGTTACCCCAAGAATACATAGAAAAGATGAGAAAAGAGTGGATGAGTTCAAGTTGTGTAGGCTCCTTGATACAAACCAAGTCTCCTCAAAATTATGCATACAAAGTCGAGCTAAAGAGTTTGTAGACTTTTCATTGAGTCATTAATTTAGAAGCTTGGAGAGTGGTTGGGATGAAGACTTGAAGTCCAACAACTTTCTCAAATGGAAGTACAAGGAAGGAGGGAGAAAATGGGCTATGTATGAAAATGGCTATTTCGTGAATTCAACAAAAAAAGACAACCAAACAAGGCCCTTACTTCATTAAGGGTAAAATTGTAATAGATGTCATATTTTATTTTTGTAATATAAATAGTGGTTTTTTTATTATTTTGAAGATTAAATTTTGATGATTATGAAAACTAAATACTCTTTTGGGAGTTTAAGAGCTTGTTGAAGCTTTTGATTGTGTTTCAAGTTTAGAAAGAAGGGTTACTTGGGAATTCCTACTCCCTTGAAGTTCTTCTCATATATTAGGTACTTGTTGTAACATTGTATTTGAGGGTATTAGTTTTAATATAGCCATTGTTCTCATTTCTTTTCCATGTTGTGTCTATCTTCTATTTTTTATTCTTTATTTCTTTGTTTTCTTGTTTCTTTAAAGTCTTCCACATTTTCTTTCTTGTATAATTTGGTATCAAGAGCTTGGATTGATTTTGTTTTTATAAACCTAAGTCTTGGGTTTTGGTATTTTTGAAAAAGAAAATCATCAAAAAATTCCAAAAAAAAATATTGGAAATTCTTTTGTTTTGATTTGTTGTTTTTGACACTAGATCTTGATTCGCTAGTATTTTTTTAGTCAGATCTCGAATTTCGTTCAAGTCGGAGTTGTAGAAAAGAAGTTACCATTAGAAAGTTTGAAGCTTTTAAGACTCTGTCAATTTTGAAAGTGGAATTCTTGATTGCGGAGGAATTAGGGCTCAAAACCTATTGGGATTTGTTCCCTAAGTCAAGTGGAAGACAATACTAAAATTCAAGCCAATTCCGAGTTGATTTGGAGTTGTTGGGTTTTGGTGTGTGTTCTTGGTGTTCTTGAGATTCTTCAAATTGTTCTTGAGGAAGAAGAGAAAAAGGTATATTTGACCCAATTTTTCTCAAGTCAAATTTGGTCAAAGTGTTTGTAGGTCCACTTGTAGAAATTTTAAAAAAATAATATTTTAAAAAAAGTAATTCCACATAGATGCCATGTCAGTAGCCAGCTCAGCTGCCAATGCAGCGCCACATCAACGCCAACGCAGCAACCATGCATCTGCCACATCCATAACAAGCACAATATCTGAGCAGTCAGCATCCTAGGAAGGGCCAAACGCTTGCTAGAACACCCAAACTAGTAACCTTTTAAAGCTCAACATCCTAGGAAGGGCCAGACACTTGCTGGAACACCCAAACTAGTAAGTTTTAGTGCTGAAAACAACCCCCAAAATTTTTTCTAAGTGTCCAAACTTTGTGATTTTTTTCCTACACTCTTTTTTCTTTGAATTCTCAACTATTTAACAAGTAGTTAACATCTTTAATCATTTCTTAACTAGTTTTTAAACATCAAATTATCTCAATGATTCTTCAAACTAAGTAACAATTACTTACAAGTAATTCCTTCTACTTTTTGTTACTTAGTTCTTGAGTTCGATTTTTTTTGAGCTGGTTTCTTTCTTGTTCTTTTTTAGTTATATTTCATTGTTAATTTTCTTGATTTAAGTCCGTTAAGTTTTATTGAGCCATCAATTCTTCAACAAACAAAAATCCATTCTTGACCTCGAGTAGAGATTGGGCCTTTGCTACTCATCGGACTAAACAAGATACAATCATTAGACGAAGCAATTTGTGAGGCAAACAAAGGTGTGATTTCTTGAGTGATTGTGAGAATTTTTTTAGACTACCCTAACATGTTTGCTTGCTTTAGTTGAGTGACATAAATCGGTACTAATGGTGGGTCATGAAAAGGAAAGTTAAGTTCCCACCGGGGAACCCACTTTGGGTAAATTGTTAAACTTGTCCACCACTCTTTTTAACCGATATGAAAGACTATTGGATCAATTGAATACTCTAATAAATCGATTACAACATTTCTTTCCACCCACATTCCCTAATCCTCATCAAGGACTTGAAGCGTGCTCCAATGCACTGAGAGAATTCTTATCCTAAGGTAAAAAAGATCCATCTTGTGAGCTTCAAGGTACAATAACTAAACTTAACACTTCTAAAATTTCAAATAAACAAAGTGTGAGTGATATCTTGTCTTTATATGAGCCAAATCATTCTTTGTCATGTTTTGATAGTGTGCATGTTGACAATGTGGATACACTAGTTGATCCTAGTGATGACTAAATTGATTCTTCTAGTAAGAGCAATTTGTGTCCACCTAGTGTTGATACATGTTCTTTAAATGATAGTTCATTATCAAGTGATATTGGTGTTTATCAACTAGCTTTTGAGTGGGGTGCACTACTTGAGGGATCTTGTGATGTGATTATTGATCCTCAAGTTATTGGTAATGTTGATAAAGTTGATCAAATAAGTAGGAGTGACTCTTTGAGTATCTCTTTTGTTGAATATCCTATTACTTATTTTAATCATTGAAACCATATGCTTGAAAGTGATTTGGAAAATGATATTTGTTTTTTAGAAAGTGAAATTGCATGTTTTAGTTCTCCTTCTTAGATTGATCATTCTCTCTTTAAGTATAATATCTTATTTCAAAATGACGAGATTACTCCCACTAAAGCACCTAGTGGTGTGAACCTTGACGGTAGTATAGTTCTTAAGGGCTATACTATTTATGATAATCCACTATAGTGTGAAGACATGCCTCTCAAAGATGGAAATCTCTTCTTGGAAGATGATATTACTCTTATGGGGAAGGATTGTGATGAGGAGGAAGGTGATATTTATTTTTCCATTACTCCTTCATCTTTGTGTGTTCTAATTCTTAATCTGATGCTAAATGATATTGCGTCAAATAGAGATCTTACATATGAGAACACCTTGGATTTTTTACGAGACACCTTTCTTTACTATCTATTTGCATATGATGATACTCATATTTGTGGGGATAGTATATCGTAGGTTGATAGGAGTAACAAACTAGAAAATGGGTGTTTCGTTGACCCCATTTTATTTATTTTTTTCCATTTGACCCAGGTGATGGTTGTCATTGTGATGTGATGCTTGGCCATAAAGTCAAGCTTGGTCTGAGTGAGTTGTTGGCTTTCATGGTGATAAGTATATGATAACGCTCAAGATATACCTCAAGATGTATGAAGTCGCTAGCAATTTAATTTTTACCCAACTTGGAGTCGGGGTCGATTCCATAGGGAATGAAGGCAATGGGTTCACTTTCGAGTGTTGTAAGTGACTAAGTGTTTGAACTTAATGATAAAAATAATATGGTAAAGTAAAATAGTGGGTAATTTAAAAGGATTTTGTATTCAAATTATCAATTTTCACTCTGGGTTGTCAACACGAATGATAAAGAATGTAATCGATAGGTAGAAGTACTTGGGTTTATGCCCTATTAAGAGTGATTATAAGTGTGGGTAAGTGAAAATGCACCTAAAATTCAATTGATAGTTATGACTAGGCTTGATCTTAGGTATTGGAGGTAATCTTTCAATCTACCACCAAATTTCATAAGGGTTTCTTTCAAACACCCATACATATACAATACCAAGCAACCAATGACCTTAAAGTAGTTGGTCTATTTCTAGCATTAGCTATTGATTGAGAAATTCTCATGTCTTTGTCAACTAAGTCTCTCCACCCTCGTCTTCTTTTTCTAGCAACGAAAGACAACTAAGCATGAATGGAGTTTGCAACCTCAATTCTTGAGTTGGAACATAGAGATTTAGCTAAAATCATAATATTCAATCAAATAAAAAGATAAATAATCACTACCCACACAATAATCAACACTCAATAATGCATAACCCCAAGCTTGGGAAATTAGCTACTCATACTAAGAGAAAAAGGAAATATATCTATATTCTCGTTCAAAACTGCCATAGAATCCAAATATTTCCAAGGAAATTCCAAATTCAAAATTAAGAAATTAGCAATAAGTAACTAAAATTCCAACTATGGTTTCAATTAGAAGCTTTAGCTTCAAGATGTGACAAAAGATGGGGTTCCAAGCTACTAAAATGAGATAAATAGCTTCAACAAAAATGGGCTTCAAAATTACAAAATTGCCACCGCATCCAAATCGGTTGAGGAAATGGCTATCGCAAAACTAGGCCGAAGTGAACTAGTGTCACTGAATTTACTTTGAACTTGAGCTCCAACAGTTGGCATCTATTACTTTTGGTGATGGATGTGGGATTCCTTGATCAGTTTGGTGATACGCAAAAATTCTCTTCTTGTCATTGTTTTGTCAAACTTGGACCTGGCCCGAACTGTTATAATTTGTGATGGAAAGGAAAAATTAGCAATGCGCCAAGAACTTTGGTGATGCGCCGATTAGCTTTGGCGATTCTCCTTGACATTCTTAGCTCCAATCTTTCATCTTTTTGCTTCTTTATGATATTCCAACCACTTCTTGGCCTTAACCCTAAAATTAAGCCAAACTAACATTAAAATGCATTCAAATTAGCATTGAGGACTTGATTTCTTACCATTTTTAGGTCAAATGAGTCGCAATTTGCCGACACATCAATACCCCCAACTTAAATCTTTGCTCGTCCTCGAGTAAATCAATGCACACACAATAAAATCAACAATGCCTACAAATGGTACTACTCGAGAGCTTAGACACTTGCTGTTTTTTTTTAAAAAACACTTTGCCCTCTTGGTTTTGAAAGCAATGGCACAAGTCTCACCTATCAAAAGATCAAATTCTGAACAATGAGCCTCAAATGTTACCATACCTCAAACATGCTCATTGTCACACCCCGAACCCTGTTCGGGACGTGATTGGCACTCAAAGCCGATAAGGACCGAGAGAACCAACCTTTGCTCACGTACAGTTGTATGCATGCCTATGCCTAAACATCATTAAATCTCATACCATTTTACGAAAGTCATGTAAAACATACTATATATGAAACTTGGCCGTTCGGGCCATCAAGTCAAATGGACATACATCCCGTACATACACATACCCACATACGTTTTGTCTACAAAAGCCTCTAACAGATGCAAATACATAACCATCCTGAAGTCGGGACAAGTCCCCTCTTTATACAACATTTACAACATCAAAACCAGTGGACAACTATGATAATTCCCGAAGCAATTGGGGCTCACCAAAGATCTGCAATTAACCACAAGCTACTGTCTTTTTATAAATCTACTAGTGCCTGCACCTGCAACATGTAATGTAAGTCCCCCGAGGGGGTCAGTACGAAGAATGTACTGAGTATGTAAGGCTATAAGTAAATATATGAGATATAGGAACTTTGATGAAATCAAGTACAAGTGAACATGTTACATGAATAAACTACTATAGTGTACAAGTGTGGGATCATGTGCATTACTTCCTTTACTTCATTTCACTTTACTTTACTTCTCCATCATTCATGTGATCATCAATCATATAATGCCCGGCCCAACTGATCAGTGGGAAATAACATTGGGATCATCTCTAGCTAGGCTTATGCCCCTTTGAGCTGCCACCCATAAATCAATAAAGCAGGTTCGTCTCTAGCTAGGCTTATGCCCCTTTTGAGCTGCCCCCTGTATCCAATAATCATTCGGGATCGCCCCTAGCTAGGCTTATGCCCCTTTGGGTTGCCACCCGTTCTAAACAAGTGCTCATTACTTTAATTCTTTACTTTTGATATTGATACTTTTACTTGTGAGAGATTGGTATTTTGCTTATGAGAGATTAATACCATTATAGTCACAACTTTCTTTGAAGCTTTGGATCAATAATCAATGAGTGAGAAACATGTGAATAAGCAATATTGGAAACATAGCCTTCATGGAAACATAACACTGTTGGAACCATTGGACAATGATCAATGAACAAGATACATGAGTATAACCACTATTGAAACCTTGGAATATACCTCATTGGACTTTTGGAGCATTGCTAATGAATATGAGACATGTATATAATTCTATTGGAACTTGGACCATGATATGATTGGAATAATGCTATTCAAACTAAACAAGCCGTCTTTACCTCATTGCTCTTGTTGGGATAATTCTCTTAGGATCTACAACCAATGATAACTTAAGAACTTCCGCCCATAAATAGGAGAGAAGTGGATCCTAAGTCATCTAAGAATAATACACCTATGAATAACAATATATATCAACCTTCGTTGGAATACTATAGATCCCCATTGGAATAGAACACTTTTGAAATCTTAGGATAATAAGCACTAAACACGATGCATGTGGATTTCAACTGTCACCAACTAGAAATGTGATACCTTAGAACCTTATAGAACTTTTAGCATACTAGCCAATAATCGTAAGTCAACCAATGGACATGCATACATCAATGAACATGAGTCATACGATTCACCATTGACCAATGAGTAAGGGACATATGAGTAACTCTACCCAACTATCGGATACGGAATACCTTAGGGTATTTCAGAATCGAATGAGTACCATGACAATGTGAACACCATATGTTGCAGAAGGAAATAGAAGAATAACCTCACATACCTTTGCGTATCACTATGAATACCCAAGCTTATATAGAAATACAATAGTCCAGCTCTTTCCTTACGTCTCACTCTACATCACAAGTACATAACGAAGCTTATATTAGCAACCAACTACCTTACAAGTGCACAAGATGACCATGGATCACATAGTTACTTTAGAAAGTCATTTCACCTTCTTACAATGTCATTTATTTCAGTAACATGCCAGCACTACCATAACATTCCACTCATTGACCAAGATTTCATTCAACAATAGCATTTCGCATCACACTTACCCTTTATGCCTTCTCATTATCATTTTGTCATATTTACGCTTCTCAATTGGCCTCATAACAACATATGAACAACCATACATACTTAAAATAGTTCAACATGCTTCCATACAACATTTTAAAGTCATTAAAATGACATCCCAAATTGATAATTACATCCATGAAGGGTATAGAGGTTTTGGGGGGCCAAAGGGATGCAAAAACAAGCAATTTGGAGTTCTGGGCCGATCCGCTAAGCCACCTGCACTTAAAGGTGGATGAAATGCGTCCGCAGGTGACCTTTGGCAGTAGCCATAGGCACCTTCATTGGCACCTGCGCCCGCAGGTGCTTCGTCTGCGAGGGCGGGTGCCCGTTTTGGTCCGAAATGGTCTTTTTGGGGTCTTTTTATGCAATGAATGGTCCATGATCATAACCAAACTTATTTTAACATATTTTTGATCATATAACCTTCCAACAACCATCCATGATCTCACAACACATATAACATCACCAAAACGACACTTTACGGCCAATCCGCCACCAAAACCATAACCAATTTCACAATAGAAATTCCAAATATTATACACCATGACCAAACAAGGGGAGACTATAATCACATATCACATGACAATATTGAACACATAAAATTCATTTTCTTAAAGACCACAAGCCCATGTTCAAGTTTACAAGGCAAAACCATCCTCCGAATTAACAAACACATACACTTCACACATAGTGAACTTCCCACACTCCACCAGCATAACCAACATAGTATAAATCATTTTCCATGCATAAAATATATTAAATCATGAGATTAAAAACTTACCAAATCTTGGAAAAGGACGATCTTTACCAAAGAGAAAAGGGTGCCTTAGGGTTTGGAGTTGAGAGAAATGGGTTTGGAAATATCTCAAAAGGCATGTCTGTTTGTATGAATAAAAATATCAGCCCTTTATGTATTTATATAGTACTCATGGTTATCCTTAACCATTTGGAACCAATAATTGTTTTGGTCAAAGGAAGAATGGATCATGTTTTGCCCCATTGGGCCTAATCTTTTTGTTCTTGTTTTGGGCCTCATTTGGCCCATTAACAAATTGTAAATTGAGCCCACCAATTGGATGAATAACTCCTCATATATACATATATATCCCCCAAGTCACTCTTATCCATCTCTTGGCATTAAATGCTTGCTTCAAATGGAAGATTGGAAGAATAGGTCAATTTCCATGTTGGGCCATGTCTTCTTATTACTTTTGGGCTTTACTTTGAGCCCAATGATGCAAGACTTATTCATACCCAAAAATTAATGTATAATTCATCAAATCTCCCATGTTTTACTAATTCCATAAATGTACATGTAGTCTTAGCGGTTTGACAACATCCGGGTGTTACACCTCCTACAAAGGTCTAACCCCATGTACTAGGCCCAATATCAATTTTATCATTAATAACATTACAAAATTCATAATTTGACTCTCGACACTTGCGTAACCATTGTTCAACGTCGTCATGTAGGGTGTAGTTGGTACGGGGTGTTACATTCTTCCCCCCTTAGGAACATTCGTCCTCGAATGTTAACAACGGCGTCTCATGTGTAACAAATGCATCTCTATACATATACTCATTGAAATACTTACTTAGTTTTTTTCTCCACTTTCGCACTTTTGATCTTTTTCCTTCCATTTGGAACAAATATGGGTACCTTGGTTTCATTATTTATTTTCAGCTCCTCGGGTTATCTACTCGACTTTCTGATTTCTCCAAGGAACTTTTACGAAAGTTATGTCTTTATTTACGAACCTTTGCTCTTGTCGGTCTAGCATAGTCATAGGTCCCTTCCTAGTAGGATCCTCCATAACTTGTACATTTTCAATAAAAGTAATGGATCTCGGCGTATGAATTGTGTTAGCTTGTAGCTACTATTGTACCACTTTAACCTTCTCTATAGCTTAGTGAATAAAATCTAGTCCCAAGTAAGGCAGTTCCACTCGCTCTAATTATCCAATTGAGGATTTAAACTTTTTTCTATATAAATCCTTGTAAGATACCATTGTGATACTCGAATAATAGCTATTAGTACAAGTACATTCAGTAAAGGGTAGATGGTCACCCCAACTACTTTTGTACTACAATGTGTAAGCTGGTAACATAACTTCAAGTGTTTGGATGATACGTTCTGCTTGTACCCCTATTTAGGGGTGGAAAACTGTACCCAACTTCACTTGTATACCTAAACTCTTTGTATTTCTAACTGTTACCTCATCCAATTACTGATAACCAATACACATTTACAATGTGCCATTTCTCGTTTGTACAAAAAACACTGGTGCACCTTACAAGGACATACTAAGTCTTGCTAGCTGACATGTGTATACCATGGGCATCGCTTTTCTGTCCTCAGTATAGAAAACAAATTTACCTTTCCGCTCAAGGACGGTCTTTTGTGGAAGAAAAGGGAACTATACTTTCTTAGCTGGCAATATTCGTGCCATCACAAGAGACCATCCACTTCTTAGTCATTACAACATTACAAATCTTCCATTTCCAAATCATGGTGCATCCAAATCATGGTGCATATTGATCACTCCCTATTAGATAGAATACCATGCATGCTGTGCTTTTACCATAATGCATTTCCCTAGGTCATATATATATCTGATACAAAAAATATTTCCTTAGCTCAACTACCTTTGTTGAATTTTACCATATGTTTTTTTTTTCAACTGAATAACACAAGATTTGCATATTGCTCTTCTTTTTCTCAATGAAACTTCTGCCACATTTGACACTATAATTCTTTCACCTGTAGTTTTATACAAGTAGTGGTGCCATCTTCTATAAGCAATTGTCACAACTGTTAACTCAAAATCATATGTGGGATAAATTCTTTTATGCGGACGCAATTGTCTTAAGACATATGCTATCACATCTATCATACTGCATGTATACACATTCCATACCAACTTGTAAAACATCACCATACACTGCATACTCTTATGTGCCTTTGGAAGGTACTAGTACAGGTGCAGGAGTCAATTTATCTTTCGTCTCTTGCAGAATTTTCTCACATACATCATTCCACCGAAACTTAATTACTTTATGTTAACTTGGTAAGGGTATTGTAATGGTAGATAAGCTCTCCAACAAACTTTCTGTACTACCCGGCTTAACGCAAGAAAACTACGAATCGCTGTAGGCGTTGTAGATTTTAGCCAATTTTTCACGGCTTCTACCTTTGGTATATAGTTCCTTATTCCTTCCTCTCATACTATGTGTCCCAAGAATGCTACAGATTTTACCCAGCATTCACCATTAGAGAATTTGTGTCTATATCATACGGTCATGAAGAATCTATGACATTTGTCGTAACTAGTTAGCATGGGTTCCTTACGGTCTTCGAGTAAACCACCATAACATCTGTAAACTTTGTTACGGACTTGTCTAAGAATGAATTCATTCTACTCATCAAATTCATGATAACTACGGGTGCATTCGCTAGCCCAATTGACGTACTAAGAATTTATAATAACCTTACCGTGTTCGTAATGCTATTCTAGGTATATCATCATCATTCACCTTTCATTTCATCATTCACGTATTCATTCATTTCAATCGTTAGCACCTTTTTACTTTGACCAAGTAGCACATGTATCCCTTAAAGTATCAGTTTCTTTGCCTTCATATAGGCAATAGAGTTACCTCTCGATGTTCCGACATTGTCTATGTAACTTCTTCGCTCGATGCTCTACTGTGGTCTAACATGAAGCCAACCAATCCGTACCCATTATAACGTCCAACTCTACCATGTCCTACTTAATAAAGTCAACCAATGTATCATGATCACCATATTCACTATACAATTACGATATACACAATAGATTCATGATTTCTCCAGTTTTCCAGGTGGCCTTTCCGACTTGTTGAGATAGAATAGCAACGGGTAGCTCTTCCTAGTGACATCCTCTATACTTTGTATATTTTTAATGGGAGCAACATGAAATAGAACTCTTTTATACACTTTCGGCAAGTTCATATGGCATGCTGTATAGGGCAATTTCCCCTTTCTTTCCAAATCCCATTACCTTATTCATTAATAACACCTTTCAAAGTGCTTAATCAGTTGTGATCACAACATCTACTATACCATTATCCGACATGTGCCTTTAACTCTAGTAAATGCACCAACAGGTGGAGATAACCTTGACCAGCTTAGTCAGGTGGTGATTTATTCATTCCTTCCCCGGCAGGCATATCTACCTGCTTACCTTTTCCTCTATTCCTTCCTGTGATTGGCATTTTACTATACCAAAGAAAATCAAGTACCATGGTCAGATACAATTGAACTTACAACACTGGCTCTATTGCACGATCTAGAAGTAAAGAAAAGAAACAACATCCTAAATGTCCCGTAGCCTCCTACTTATAAATGTGGTGCACAACTCATTGATAAGTAAGACTCTACTCAGACACGGCTTTGTAGACACCCTTAGAACGAACTGCTCTGATACCACTTTGTCACACCCCGAGCCCCGTTCGGGACATGATTGGCACTCGAAGTCGATAAGGCCCGAGAGAACCAACCTTTGCTCACGTACAGTTGTATGCATGCCTATGCCTGAACATCATTAAATATCATACCATTTTACGGAAGTCATGTAAAACATACTATATATGAAACTTGGTCGTTAGGGCCATCAAGTCAAATGGACATACATCCTATACATACACATACCCACATACGTTTTGTCTACAAAAGCCTCAAACAGATGCAAATACATAACCATCCTGAAGTTGGGACAAGTCCCCGCTTTATACAACATTTACAACATCAAAACCAGTGGACAACTGTGATAAGTCCCGAAGCAATTGGGGTTCACCAAAGATCCGCAATTAACCACAAACTACTGTCTTTTTATAAATCTACTAGTGCCTGCACCTGCAACATGTAAGGTAAGTCCCCCAAGGGGGTCAGTACGAAGAATGTACTGAGTATGTAAGGCTATAAGTAAATATATGAGATATAGGAACTTTGATGAAATCAAGTACAAGTGAACATGTTACATGAATAAACTACTATAGTGTACAAGTGTGGGATCATGTGCATTACTTCCTTTACTTCATTTCACTTTACTTTACTTCTTCATCATTCATGTGATCATCTATCATGTAATGCCCAGGCCCAACTGATCAGTGGGAAATAACATTGGGATCATCTCTAGCTAGGCTTATGCCCCTTTGAGCTGCCACCCATAAATCAATAAAGCAGGTTCGTCTCTAGCTTGTCTTATGCCCCTTTGAGCTGCCCCCTGTATCCAATAATCATTCGGGATCGCCCCTAGCTAGGCTTATGCCCCTTTGGGTTGCCACCCATTCTCAACAAGTGCTCATTACTTTAATTCTTCACTTTTGAGATTGATACTTTTACTTGTGAGAGATTGGTATTTTGCTTATGAGAGATTAATACCATTATAGTCACAACTTTCTTTGAAGCTTTGGATCAATAATCAATGAGTGAAAAACATGTGAATAAGAAGTATTGGAAACATAGCCTTCATGAAAACATAAAACTGTTGGAACCATTGGACAATGATCAATGAACAAGATACATGAGTATAACCACTATTTAAACCTTGGAACATACCTCATTGAACTTTTGGAACATTACTAATAAATATGAGACATGTATATAATTCTATTGGAACTTGGACCATGACATGATTGGAATAATGCTATTCAAACTAAACAAGCCCTCTTTACCTCATTGCTCTTGTTGGGATAACTCTCTTAGGATCTACAACCAATGATAACTTAAGAACTTCTGCCCATAAATAGGAGACAAGTGGATCCTAAGTCATCTAAGAATAATACACCTATGAATAACAATATATATCAACCTTCGTTGGAATACTATAGATCCCCATTGGAATAGAACACTTTTGAAATCTTAGGATAATAAGCACTAAACACGATACATGTGGATTTCAACTATCACCAACTAGAAATGTGATACCTTAGAACCTTATAGAACTTTTAGCATACTAGCCAATGATCATAAGTCAACCAATGTACATGCGTCCATCAATGAACATGATTCATACGATTCACCATTGACCAATGAGTAAGGGACATATGAGTAACTCTAGCCAACTATCGGATACGGAATACCTTAGGGTATTTCGGAATCGAATGAGTACCATGACAATGTGAACACCATATGTTGCAGAAGAAAATAGAAGAATAACCTCACATACCTTTGCGTATCACTATGAATACCCAAGCTTATATAGAAATACAATAGTCCAGCTTTTTCCTTACGTCTCACTCTACATCACAAGTACATAACGAAGCTTATATTAGCAACCAACTACCTTACAAGTGCAACAAGTGCACAAGATGACCATGGATCACATAGTTACTTTAGAAAGTCATTTCACCTTCTTACAATGTCATTTATTGCAGTAACATGCCAGAACTACCATAACATTCCACTCATTGACCAAGATTTCATTCAACAATAGCATTTCGCATCACACTTACCCTTTATGCCTTCTCATTATCATTTCGTCATATTTACGCTTCTCAATTGGCCTCATAAAAACATATGAACAAACATCCATACTTAACATAGTCCAACATGCTTCCATACGTAAATTCATTAAAACGACATCCCAAATTGATAATTACATCCATGAAGGGTATAGAGGTTTTGGGGGGCCAAAGGGATGCAAAAACAAGCAATTCGGAGTTCTGGGCCTATCCTCTAAGCCACCTGCGCCTGAAGGTGGATGACCTGCTTCTGCAGGTGACCTTTGGCCTATCCGAAATGGTCTTTTTGGGGTCTTTTTATGCAATGAATGGTCCATGATCATAACTAAACTTATTTTAACATATTTTTGATCATCTAACATGCCAACAACCAGCCATGGTCTCACAACACACATAACATCACCAAAACGACACTTTACGGCCAATTGGCCACCAAAACCATAACCAATTTCACAATAGAAATTCCAAATACTATACACATTACCAAACAAGGGGAGACTATAATCACATATCACATGACAATATTTAACCCATAAAATTCATTTTCTTAAAGACCACAAGCCCATGTTCAAGTTTACAAGGCAAAACCATCCTCCGAATTAACAAACACATACACTTCACACATAGTGAACTTCCCACACTCCACCAACATAACCAACATAGTATAAATCATTTTCCATGCATAAAATATATTAAATAATGAGAGTAAACACTTACCAAAGCTTGGAAAAGGATGATCTTTACCAAAGAGAAAAGGGTGCCTTAGGGTTTGGAGTTGAGAGAAATGGGTTTGGAAATATCTTAAAAGGCATGTGTGTTTGTATGAATAAAAATATCAGCCCTTTATGTATTTATATAGTACTCATAGTTATCCTTAACCATTTGGAACCAATAATTGTTTTGGTCAATGGAAGAATGGATCATGTTTTGCCCCATTGGGCCTAATCTTTTTGTTCTTGTTTTGGGCCTCATTTGGCCCATTAACAAATTGTAAATTGAGCCCACCAATTGGATGAATAACTCCTAATATATACATATATATCCCCCAAGTCACTCTTATCCATCTCTTGGCATTAAATGTTTGCTTCAAATGGAAGATTGGAAGAATGGGTCAATTTCCATGTTGGGCCATGTCTTCTTATTACTTTTGGTCTTTACTTTGCGCCCAATGATGCAAGACTTATTCATACCCAAAAATTAATGTATAATTCATCAAATCTCCCATGTTTTACTTATTCCATAAATGTACACGTAGTCGTAGCGGTTTGACAACATCCGGGTGTTACACCTTGTAACACCCCGTACTTTATAACCTCACTTGATACCTTGGGATCATATCTACATAGGTGTTGAGATTCCATGCATATGTGTTTTATAGTGTCATTGGTGAAACATTTGATATCGGACGTAACATATGCGATTAGATCGTCGTAGGAGGTGTGTTGTGATTTCGTGGAGCATTTGGGCAAGAACTCGTACACATTCTAACCTCATTTGGTGACTTTAAGTCATGTTTACTTGATGGTTAAGATCACTAAGTCAGTATTTTGTAGTGTTTGGATAAAGGATTGGACGATACGTAAACGTCGGATTAGTGGCCGAAAATTTCAGCAAAATGCTGAAACTTGCGCCACTACCCTGTTTCAGGGGTGTGGCGCAAGCCACCAGCCTACATAAACTTCAGAGCAGGCCCAATTCTTGCGCCACTACCCTGTTTCAGGGGGTGTGGCGCAAGTAACAAAAACTAGGCCTTTCCGGAGTCGTTTCGTAACGCAATTCTACGACGATTTCTAGATGGTTATCCATGAAAATAAATACTTACCAAGGCTTGGAATGTGTTGATCTTGTCCAAGAAGTCCCAAGGAATTGTTTTGCTTTAGGATTTGGAAATGAGAAATGTTGAGAAAAATGTGTTAAAGGCATGAGAGGTCTTGTATAATAAAAATCTGATTTGCCTCTTTATATAGGCCTATCATGTTGTCCTTAGCCAATTCTTGGCATTTAATAATATGTCTAGAAGGTCAAACCATTTGGGCCATGGATTTCTTCCACTTTTGGGCCTCAATTTGGCCCAAGAAGACATATCCATTTAACCCAACAAGTTTCATGCATTATTCACCATATCTCTCATATTTATATAATTCCATAAGGTCACGACAATATTCCCTTAAAAGATTCTCATTCGTCCTTTCGATCGCAAAAATAGGCATTCTAGTCGCCCTTGGTTTCATTGGACATTTTGGATCACTATTCACCTTTCGTGATTTGATCATGTAGGAGTATGTAGGAGTGTATTGAAGTGTTTGACTCTTTAACAATGCTCAAATAACTCCAAAGAATCAAAAGAAACCATCTAGAAATCGTCGTAGAATTGCGTTACGAAATGACTCCGGAAAGGCCTAGTTTTTGTTCCTTGCACCACACCCCCTGAAACAGGGTAGTGGCGCAAGAACTGGGACTGCTCTGAAGTTTATGCAGGCTGGTGGCTTGCGCCACACCCCTGAAACAGGGTAGTGGCGCAAGTTTCAGCATTTTGCTGAAATTTCCGGCCACTAATCCGACGTTTACGTATCGTCCAATCCTTTATCAAAACACTACAAAATACTTACTTAGTGATCTTAACCATCAAGTAAACATGACTTAAAGTCACCAAATGAGGTTAGAATGTGTACGAGTTCTTGCCCAAATGCTCCACGAAATCACAACACACCTCCTACGACGATCTAATCGCACATGTTACGTCCGATATCAAATGTTTCACCAATAACACTAGAAAACACATATGCATGGCATCTCAACACCTATGTAGATATGATCCCAAGGTATCAAGTGAGGTTATAAAATGCAAATGTGGTCAATGATCAAGTACGGGTGGCAAGTCTAGGGGCGTAAGCCTAGCTCGACTCGATCCCGAGATATGGATTTATGGGTGGCAAGTCTAGGGGCGTAAGCCTAGCTCGACTCGATCCCAAGGGTGGCAAGTCTAGGGGCATAAGCCTAGCTCGACTCGATCCCTATATGATGATATGAAAGACCCACTGATCAGTCGGGGCCCAGGTACATTGTGTTATGTAATGACATGTGAGCATTGAGATAAAGAAAGTAATGAAAGTAATGAAAGCAATCCACATGGTTTCCAAAGAATAACATGGTGACTTATTCACATTGAGTATTCATATGTTTTGAGTTCATTGACATATTCATTGAAATATTCATGTGTTGTATAGTTTCATCTGAGCCTTGCATACTTAGTACTTATTTCGTACTGACCCCTCTCGGAGAATTTACCTTACTTGCTGCAGGCGCAGGTCCCAGTAGGCCTCCTCAGTAGATTTCCAGTGTTAGCGGCTCTTTGGTGAGCTCCAGCTCATTCGGGGCTTCTCCGAGTCAGAGTGTATATATATTTTGGTATTGTACATAATGTGTAAAGCGGGGACTTGTCCCGACATATGGTTCATTTTGGTCAATGCTCTTGTTAGAGGCTTTTGTAGACCGATGTGGGTGTAATAGTGTACAAGACACATGTTGTTTTGACTGGATGGCCTCAATGGCCAAGTTTCATATGTATGTCTAAATGTGTCCCATGTTCTCCTTTACTCGTTTTTCGTCATATTATGCAATGGTGGTTATGAATATTATATGCATATGATTGAGCATAGGCGAAGGTTGGTTCTCTCGGGCCTTATCGGCTACGGGTGCCAATCACGTCTCGATGGGATTCGGGGCGTGACACACCTCCTACAAAGGTCTAACCCCATGTACTAGGCCCAATATCAATTGTCTCATTAATAACATTACAAAATTCATAATTTGACTCTCGAACTTGCGTAACCATTGTTCAACGTCGTCATGTAGGGTGTAGTTGGTACGGGGTGTTACACTCATAGACTCCAACCAAGATCAAAAAGTGCGTAAAGGTCTGTTTGGAAAGCCACCTAGTAATTGGAATTGGTATAGTTACTAGAGTAGTAATTACCAGCCTAGTAACTACGATGACCTGTTTGTTTGCCACAATATAATTATAGTGTAATCACAAGTGTATTGTTTAGTTGCGCAAGTGTAATTACATGGTTATATTAAAATTTTAAAATAAAAGTTAATTATCAAAAACTAAAAATTTATATTAGACAAATAAGGGTCTTATAAATGATAAATTAAATATTTGAGATATATATATATATATATATTGTCTTTTAAAAATATATTAATTAATAAATATATGTTATTAACTAATATTATAAAAAAATAATTGATTTATATTTTTTAATTTACTATATTTTATTAAATTAATCATAAAAACTAAAAGTATATAGTTTTTAAGAACATCATGAAATGCATGTTTGACAAAAAAAAATAATTAATATTATTAATATAATGACATAAAATTATTAAAACATTAATCTATCAATTCTAACTAAAAAAAATGAATGACTTGCAATGTGAAATATTAAGTCAATACTAGTAAAAAAAATAAACTGGAACTAAAAATATAACATAAGTTCAAAATTCAAAACAAAAAAGTTAAAATAATACTCTTATATCAAATTTCAATATTACGTACATAAATTTGATTCAAAAGAAAAGTAAAATGTAAGTCTATAACCTTATTCAATAATGAATTCTACTTTAATTTAAAAATTAGAATACCAACAAAATCATGCTAAATGAAAAAAATAAACATAAAATAAATAAAAAAATTGATAGTACGAACAATTACATCGAATCGTAAGAAGTAAAGGGTGGAAAATGAGAAGGAAATGAAATATAAATAATAAAAAATAAAAAATACTCACTCCGTTTCAAAAAGAATGACCTAGTTTGACTTGGCACGGAGTTTAAGAAAATAAAGAAGACTTTTAAATCTTGTGGTCCTAAATTAAAGTTATTACAAATGTACCAAAATGCCCTTTAATCTTATGGTCTTAAACATGCCATGTGGAAAGTTGGAATTAAAGTGTTGCCAAAAAAGGAAAGGGTCATTCTTTTTGAAACGGACTAAAAAGGAAAGTAGGTCATTCTTTTTTAAACGGAGGGGGTATATTTTTTAAAAACATTAGAATAATAAAATAAAAAATTTAAAATAATAGAAATAAAAAAAATCAAAACAAAAAATAGAAATAGAAATAAAAGGAAGAAGTAAAAAGTAACCAGCTTGTAATTACACCATGTAATTACCAGCAATTCCCAGCACCCCTATGAATTGGAGAGTGTAATTACTCTCTGCCAATTACACCCAATTACTTGTTGACCAAGTAATTACCTAAACAATCAAACATGCCAAACTATGTAATTACACTCAATTATACCAAATCCAATTCCCAAGGTGGCTTTCCAAACAGGCCCTAAGTATTGCAATCAAGTACCCTCACATAAAGAAATCCTTTCTCTCAAGAGCAAATCCACTTAAAACAAAGGACTATCACGAATCACTCGCACTCCAAAAGATGATCATGCACATGAGAACCAGACTATAGGCTTGCCCATACGCTCCTCTTCACCACATACAAGCATGCTACTTTGGAGATCACTAAGGTGTTACTTTGGCTTGTAGTGTAGGCATCGGGCAAGGTCGGGAAGGTTAAGGTTAAAGTGACTCCACCCCATTGAAGCATCTAAGGAGACCTTAATCATACTTTATTTCCCAAAGTTTACTTCTCATGTCATTCCAAGGACCAATTCTCAAATGTTTTCATGCTATCTTTCCCCTCCTATCCTTTCAACACAAAAACTTCTTGTTAACATGCTAACACAATTTCAACTCATTTCAAATCTTTTTCTTTTTCTCTATTATTTCTTTTTTTTTTACTATTCACTAGGAATACTAGGATAACTAGGAGGGATGAAAGTGGTTGGTCCTCAAATTCATGAACTTCCTTTCACAAATCCCACCCGAAATCTCTACCACCCCCAACATAGGCTTTTGGCTTAAGTTGGTTTTCGGTCTCACCTGAATGCTTCAAGAAGGGTTAGGTTGAAAAGAAGGGACTTTGAGAAATGGGTTTTGGCTTGTAATGAGGTTATCCAAGAAAAAGGGTTCCAATGCTCGAATTAGGCACAAAATTGGTCACTCAACTCACAATGGGGTGGCTATTTTGGTTAAATTGGAGGTTCACTCTCGATCAATGGCCTAAGATCACTTCTCCAATATCGTACACTCTTTTCTTTAGAATTAGAGCAATCGGGCAAGTTCTAGGTGGCCTCAATGAGCCAGATCAAGAGGAATTCTCACCCACTTATGGCACTTAATTGCATATTCGAAGTACCCTTCCATAATTGATGTACCACATTAATGGCACATATCGTAAAAGGTACTCAAGTAGTCAAAATAAAATGCGGGTGTTCACAAATAATAAGTGCCTAACTAGTTAAACTAAACCAAAGAAAATATTTGAAAAGGGGCACAATTTTTAAAAAATCATCATTTTTAAGGGTTGAGCATATGAAACATCTCCCCAAGAGTACCATTTGAGTCAAAGTGTTCTATTGCTATCACACTTTTTCTCTTAAGTACGCATGCTAAAAAGAAATTTTATTTGAAACTAACTACAAACTATAAAGCTAAAATAAAAAGTAAAGAAATAAAAATGAAACATCACACACCACACACTCAAATATTACAAACCAAATGAAATATCCAAATCGCAGTCTTAACCATATACTGAAATAAGCAAAATATCCCAAACAGTGTATCAGAAGAACCAAATATCAAGAGCCAAATATTACAGAACCAAATTAAATACCCCATACCCAACTCAAAAATGTGTATTGTCCTCAATAAAATAGGAATAAAAGAACTAGAGGAGAATGAGAGTAAGGGTCCCCTAAGCATGGTTAAGCCTGTGGCGGTGACTGGCTCACAAAAGTGGCCACTGTCTAGGCATCAGTACCCTCCTCAGCTCCAAGTGTGTCCTGAGAGGGTGGACAATTTATTGTCTGTCAGTCTGCTCATCCATCTACGCTGCAACCTGAGGGTCAACATGTTTGCTAATTTGGCCCTGTTCCTCAAAGTATCCCTCAATTTGGGCCTCATCAATCTCCTCATCATCTGAAGGGTGGTCCTCCTCGTCCTCCTCCTCCTCCTCTGCTACTGGGTCATTCTCATGAATAGTTACTGGAGTCGGTGTATTAGATGAAGCTCCTATAAAATATGTGAAGTAAGGAAATCGTAGCTCATCCATATGCAATCGAAAAAAATATAGCTTAGCCTGTATCTTCGTCACTGTCTTAGGTATGGCAGGCTGCTGAGGGGAACTCAAATCATTTAACCTCTTGCCAAAAATTTGCAAGGTCTCACGAACACCCCATAACTCCTTATGCCCCGACCCCAAGGCTGCTCTCACAATATCTGCAATCAGTTTAGGCATCTCAACCTACAATCTCGATAACCTTATATCACCTGAATAGGCTAGCATACCCATATGAATAATGTCATCCTGAGTGAGAGGGGCCCTCAAAGAACTCAAAATAGTAGATGGATGAGGATTGGGGGCACTAGGTTGAGGTGGCTATGATGATGGACTTGAGGATGGACCTGGTAGAGTAGGAACTATAGATGAACTAGGTGGAGGAGGAGTTGTAGTAGTAGGAGTGGGTTGGTTGGCACCACTCTCAAGAGAACCAAGATCAATAATCGGGGAATCAACCACTCGGGTTTTCTTTTTCTTCACTTCCTGGATGGTCTCAAGGCGAGTAATATCAATAGTAGAGGTCGAAAAGTACTTATAATCTTTCTTCTTATCAAAGGGCACCTTAACTCGGCGACAAAGCTCTATGATCAAATAGGGGAAGACAAGGGAAGTTTGCTTTTGTTGGGCATGGTAATGTCTGAGGCAATGAGCATGGAAAAATTGAGCCTCTCCTTCACTATGATTGTGCCTACAAGAACTTCCCTTAGGTGCATAAGGATGGATTCATTTTGGAATGACAAGATATTGTTGTACACGAAACTGAGCCAATATCGAGCCTCCAAGCTAATGTCACTTTTTTCTATCGGGGTTCCTAGAGTGATCCACTTAGGTGTAGCATCACTAAGTAAATGGGTTAACCAACCCCGAAGATCATCAATATTACTCATAGCATGGGTAGCGAAGTAGGGATGTGAATCAAGTCTATCTCTATAGACTACATTAATTGTGGTACCATCACACTTAACATTGACACCCCACACATTCACCATATCATGAGTTTATTGAGGTTTACCCTTCTTTCTCTTCTAGGGTATCAATCTCCCGTAGGCTATATAAAAATCTCGTACCCATATTTTGACATATGGCTTTAAAGGCTGGGTGAACTGCTTGAAATTGTGATACTTGGGATGCTTGCCTTCTAACCAATTTATACATAGCCTTTGTTCCTCAATTATTGTAAGCTTATTAGGCACTTTAAGACAATTGAGGAATCAGAGACCCCCATAAAGATTGGGTGGAGGCTTTGATGTAGCAGTAGAGGGTTGCCCCACCCTCTTCTTCTTCAATGGTACTACCTTGGGAGAGGGAAATGGATCATGAATTTGAGTAATGTTTCTTTCGTTCGAGGAATCGATGTTGTACCTCTCGGAGTTGGAGCTATTCTCAACACTCTCTTCTTTAGTTATCGGGGCCTTGCACGCAGTGTCTTCAGCCCTCTTTGTTTTGTATACCCTACCCTCCTATTGAGATTTATTATTAAATTTCATACCCTTTTCAACCCTTGAGGTAGGAGAAGAAGAACTACTTTGCTTTTTAGCCACACGCTTGTTCCTGGTCATATCTGCGCATAAGAGTAACAATGGGCTTGGCCAAGGTTAACAAAACAACACCTAAAAATATTTCCAGTAAAGCATCATCGAACAAATCGGGGCATAACAAATAGTTCGGCGATAAAAATAGCTTTTGCCAATCTAGACAGAAATAAAAGGCGATGATCGGTGAAGAAAAGTGGGGTTTCGGTGATATGCCGAAGGATTCAGCGATACTCCCTGAGCATCACCTAATTGCTAAGGCATTGCCAAATTCACCTTGAATAGCCTAACCTACTATGACTTTAGGAGATATAGGGAGTGCTTCGATGATACGCCATGCAGTTTGGTGCATTGCCGAAGTGCTCCACCTATCGCCGATAGTCATCTTCCCCAAGGTGACTGTCGCGATTTCCAAGCCACCTCACAGGCGATATTTTATTCTAATAACCATGGGTACTCAAACTTCCCTAGGTTCCAATAATTAAACAATCATACTGTGATTTTGCCCTTAAGAACGTCGTCACCCAATCTATCATTGGGCAAAATCAGTTGATTTTAAATTCTACCAACCAAAATTCAAGCTTTTTTGACACCTAATTCAACAAGTAATACCCATAACAAACATGAACAAATTTGAATCATAAACTCCCTACTTTCAACAATTAAACTTCAATTTAACAAATCCCCTCGAATAAAATCTATGAGTTCAATGAAAGTTTTAATCTATACACATAGACTCGCATGAGAAAAACCCAACAAAGCAACTCCAATATAAACAAACATAACAACTAAACATGAGAAATATTGATAATTAATAGATTTAAACTAAAATTGATTCTAACCTTCAAGTATTAGAGGAAAATCAATGAGGACAAGAGAGATAGTTATGATGTGCAACTCCAGTGACAATGGTGCACTTGTGGTGGTATTGTTGATTTGTAAAAAAAATGATGAGTGTGTGTGTATGTTTTTGCGTATGTGTTGATTAGAGAAAGGGAAAGAAAAGAGGGAAAGGGGGAATATAAAAGGTTTGAATAATATCAAAGGTCAAAAGACAATGGAAAGTCAAACCATCATTCATTAAACACACAACCTTTTTCGGTGATACAATCCCATCGTAGAACTAATTAATGATGTGCTAATTTGTATTTCCATTGCTGAATCTAACAGTTTACAGACCTTGGGATCTCCTAAATAGTGAGTCAATTCAGCGATTCTTGGTCCATCACCAAATTTTCAGTGATACGCCGAATTGTAACTTACCATCACTGATTTTGACTGTTCAAAAAGGTTGGGAGATCTCTTTTGGTCAAGGGCAATGGCGATTTTTTGATGGGATGAACGCATTACCAGAGCCTCTTCCCTAGAGTTTCATGCATGATCTCCCAACTTTTTCTTCTTCAACTTGTGTTTTAGCATGTTTCCCACATTCCAACTCCATCACATACCTACAACAATGAACAAACATTTTTCCAAACAACAAAAATAATCTTGGGTTGCCTTCTAAGAAGTGACTTAGTTATCATCTTGGCAAAATGTTGTTCATCATCAATCACGCATCATCGATGTAGAGCACCTCCAAGAAATTCTTTTTCAGTGACATCTCATAATAATGTTTAACTCATTGGCTATTCACCATAAACTGGGATCCTGTGTCATTCTCCAATTCTATAGCTCCATTAGGAAAACATTGAGCCACCTTGAAGGGACCCAACCATCTAGTTTTGAGCATACTCGGAAACAATTTGAACCTTGAGTTGAACACTAGGACATCATCACCACTCTTAAACTCCCTTTTTAGAATTTTGGTATCTTGCCATCTCTTCATACTCTCCTTGTAAAGAGTGGAACTCTCATAAGCTCTCAAGCAAAACTCATCAATCTCTTAAAGTTGTTCCACCTTTGATTTGGAGGCATCTTCCTAATTCATATTCAACTTATGCAAAGCCTATAATGCCTTGTGTGCTAATTGAACGAGGATGTGATAAGCCTTGCCAAACGCCAATTGATATGGTGACATGCCAATAGGAGTTTTGAACGTAGTTCTATTGGCTCACAAAGCATCATCAAGTTTTCAGGCCCAATTCCGTTCTACTAGAATTCACAGTCTTTGCTAAAATTCTTTTTATCTCCTGGTTAGACACTTTTGCTAGCCCATTGGCTTGAGGATGGATGGAGAATCCACTTTATGCTTCACTCCATATTAGCAAGCAAATAACCGAATGACTGATTACAAAAAGAAGAACCCACATCGCTTATGATAGCACGGGGTGTCCCAAATCGGGTGAAAATATACCTCTTCAAGAATTGAGTAACACTCTTAGCTTCATTATTTTGCAATGCGATGGCCTCGACCCATTTGGAAACGTAATCAACCACTACCAAGATATAGTGGTTCCCATATGAGCTCATGAAGGGTCCCATGAAGTCCAACCCTGTCACGCCCCGAATTCCAACGGGGCGGACTGGCACCCGAAGCCGATGAGGCCCGAGAGAACCAATTTTTGCTCATGTCTATTCGTATGCATGTCACTCAATAAGCAGAACCATCACATAGAGATATAATATGTCAATAGCATAAGTCATGGAAAATACATGATAACTATGAAACTTGGTCGTTAGGGCCAACAAGACAAAACATATATTTCTTACATTTTCTTCATCTGTCCCACAACATCTACAAAGACTCTACAGATGCATAACCATAACCAACCTAGAGTCGGGACAAGACCCCGCTCTATACACATATACAATACCAAAATAAATGTACATAGCAACTCAGAAAGCCCCAAACCAACTGGAGCTCACCAAAAGTCCGCAAAAGATCTGCAACCTACTGTGGAGGTCTACTAGTACCTGCGCCTGCAGGAAGTAAGGTAAGCCCCCGCCCCCCAAGAGAGGTCAGCACGAGGAATGTATTGAGTATGTAAGGCCATATGAAACTGTCATAAATACGTCAATGGAATAAAAATGTAAGAGAATAGTCAATATGAATAACCAATTGATCTGCATATATGGAACCATGTACCTTACATTAATTATTTTCTTCGCTTCTATTGCTTATTCCTCATCGCTTATATCACATTGTACCCAGGCCCCAACTGATCAGTAGGTATTAACATAACATAACATTATGTTGGGATAGACTTGAGCTAGGCTTATGCCTCTAGAGCTTCCACCCATAAATCAAGATATCGGTCTCGGATCGAGCTAGGTTATTACCTCTAGAGCTACCCCCCATAAACCAACAAATCAGGTTCGGCTCGAGCTAGGTTCTTACCTCTAGAGCTACCTCTTGTCAGGATCGGCCCGAGCTAGACTTATGCCTCTAGGACTACCCCCTGATCCAATAACCTCAGGATCGGCTCGAGCTAGGCTTATGCCTCTAGAGCTACCACCCGTACTCTTACCACCAACAAATATGAATTACTTTATTTCTTACTTTTGAGAGATTGATATGTTGATAATCACAACACTATAGGAGCTTGGAACATCAGTTCATGATTAAGAGACTTATGAATAACAACTAATCCACAAATTAAGAACATGTGAATAACAATACATGACAGCCTAAAATGAAATGCCTTAGCACATTTCGGAATGGAACAAATACAATGACAATGGGAACAATATGTGCTGCAGAAGGATACAGTAAGAGTAAACTTACATACCTTATACTTCCAATATGAATACACAACCCTATAGGTGAACACAATAGTCCATCTCCTTCCTTATGTTTCACTCTACAAGACAAGTACATAACGGAGCTTACATTAACAATCAACTACCTTCCAAGTGTATAAGACGACAATGAGTTACATGTTTGCCTTAGAAACATAATCACACCATACATGTTGATATTTCATCCATACCATGCACTTTCATCAAAACCACAAGTCACCTTTCATGTTTAAATCCCATGGATGACACATCTTTTAGCAAAAAGCAAAAATGCATTATTTACACTTTTAGACATAACCATCATGATATACATACTCTACCATGCATATAATATATTAATCCATAAGAATAATCACTTACCCAAACTTTTAAAATGATGATCTTGCCCAAAGAAGTGCCTTAGGGTTATTAGGGTTTGAGAGAAAATATCTTGTAATTGTCTAGAAAGGCATGAGAGTTAGAATGAATAAAAATCTGATTTTTGGCCTTTATATAGTAATCAAGTCGTCCTTAGACAATACTTGGGCATTAAATTCCATATTTTCTTGGTAAAATGGAAGAATGGGTCATTTTTCCCTTTCGGGCCCATGCATTGTGGCTTCATTTGGGGCTTTAAATTGAGCCCAATAACACATGTCATCTTAACCCACCAAATTCAATGTATAATCCACCATATATCTCATGTTAAAATAATTCCATAAATGTCTCGATAATATTCACACACGAATTTCATGTTCGTAGCCTCAATTTCAAAAAAAAAAGAAATTCTAGCCACCCATGGCTTAATTGAACATAATTTGATAAAATACTTGTGATGAAGAGTTAATCCCAACTCAGATGCTAAACTTGCTCGAGAGTAGTCCTATTATAATGGAATAATGATACCATAACCCAAGAGTCCTTTTTATAGACTTAAAATTTTTGAAGAAATCGGGCCAAAAGCACCACGGCACGCCCCCGAGCGCCCTAGACACTTAGAGAAAATTTCAGCAAAAGAAAGGTGGGCAGGGGCATCCTGGCACTCCCTTGGGCGCTCCACCTTGCTGCCTGTGTCAACAAAAATTTAGGACAAAGCGGCCTGGCACGCCACCTGCAGCGCCCCATGCCAAATTTTTTATTTTGACTTTTCTTTGCAGATTTGGTTGGATCTTTCAAGTCCCAACCTTTTGCGTACCTCTTATCTTTAAGATCCTGTAGTACCCCATACATTTTCTAACCTAGTTGATTACCGTAACATTCATGAAATTATTTAAACATGGGAGTTTTGAGGAATTATACATCAAATGTAATGGGCCAAATTAATCTTGAGCCATTGGGCTCAATTAAGGCCCAAAAAGAGACACAAAAGACATGGCCCAAAAAGGGGTATTTGACCCATTCTTGTGAGACCAAGTCACCGTATTCATTATTGGACCAAGTGTGTGGTTAAGAAGGACCATTAAGGGACTATATAAGGTGGAAAATCAGATTTTAAATCCACAAAACACACATGCCATTTCTAGACATTTCCTAAAGTTAGTTCTTATCTCTCAAACCCTATGCAATCAACTCTTGGGCAAGATCATCATTTTTCAAGCCTTGGTAAGTGTTTATATTTATGGTTTAATAGATTATACGCATGTAATATGGTGTAGATCATGTTGGTTATGTTGGTGAAGTGTGAGAAGTTCACTATGTGTGAAACAATTTATGTTTGCTTAATCGGTGAAGGTTTTTACCCTGTAAACTTGAAAATGGACTTGTGGTATTGAAGGAAGTGAACTTGATGGGTTCAATATTTACATTTTAGATGTGATTATAGCCTTAACTTTTTTATTCTTGTACATAATGTTTGGAATTGTTATTGCAAAATTGTGTATGGATTTGGTGGTGTATTGAAGGAAAAGTGTGGTTTTGGTGATGTTCATGTGTGTTGTGAAACCATGGCTGATTTTTGGAATCCAAGATGATCTAAAATATGTCAAGAGAAGTTTAGTTATGATCATGGACCATTCATTGCATAAAAAGACCCAAAAGAGACCCTTCTTGGCCGAAACGGGCACCCGCCCTCGCAGACGAAGCACCTGCGGACGCAGGTGACTTCGCAGGTGCCTATGGATACTGCAAAAGGTCACATGTGGGTGCAACTCATCCACCTACGGGCGCAGGTGGATTCTCAGGTCAGCCCAGAACCCCAAATTGCTTGTTTTTGCATCCCTTTGACCCCCCAAAGCCCCTATACCCTTTATGGATGCAATTATCAACTTATGGTACCTTTTAAATGACTATAAAGGATTATACCGGAGTTATTTTGAATGGTATAAAATATGGATTATTTTTAATGTGTTATTGTGAAAGTTATCGAGTGACTTGACGGAGAAAAGGTAACGTAATGATAATGAGGAAGCGTAAAGGGTAACCGTGGTGTGAAATGTTATTGGTTTATGATGTCTTGGTCAATGTGTGGTATGTTATGGTATTTTTGGTTTGGTGATGCACTAAAGGTTAATGTAAGAGGGCGAAATGACATTATACGGCAGTCACGTAACTCATTATCGTCGTATGCACGTGTAAGGTAGTTGGTTGTTAACATGAGCTTCGTTATGTACTTGTGTTGTAGAGTAACACGTAAGGAAGGTGCTGGATTATTGTATTCACATATAGGACTGTGTATTCATATTTAGAAGATAAGGTATGTAAGGTTACTCTTTCTGTATCCTTCTGCAGCATATTGATCATATTGACATTGTACCTATTTCATTCCGAAATGTCCAAAGGTATCTCATTTCAGGTTGTTATCTATTGTTGAGTCACATATTCCTTGTTCATTAGTCGTTGTTGTTCATGTGTTACATAAATATGGACATGGCTCCAAAGTTTTAATAATGTTCTCATGACTACAAATATACCAATCTCTCAAGATCAAAAGTATCAATATCTCAAAAGAAAGAAATTAAGTAACGTATATTTGTTGGTTCCAAGAGTGAAGGAAAATAATAGATATAGGGTGGACATGATTCCAAAGTTCCAACAATATTATGACTCCAAGATTCCGATAATGCTATGTCCAAGTTTTTATAATGTTATGACTATGATTGTATCAATCTCTCACAAATAAAAGTATCAATCTCTCATAAGTGAATGTATTAATCTCTTATGAGTGAGCGTGTCAATCTCTCACAAGTAAAGGTACCAATCTTGCAAAAGTTAAAGAATGAAGTAATGTATAATTAGTTGTATCCATGGGGTGAAATAAACACCTTCATGATGATATCCATGGGGTGAAGGAACCACCTTCATGATGACCATCCCAACATTATGGGTGTATACATGGGGTGAAGGAAACACATTCATAATGACCATCCCAATATTATGGGTGTATCCATGGGGTGAAATGAACACCTGCATGACGGTATTATTTTCCCACTGATCAGCTTGGGGCTCGGGCATTATATGAATGGAAAGATGAGTAATGAACGAAGGAGTGAGTGATGAATGAAGGAAAGAATGTAAAGGCAAAGAACGTAATAAATGTAATGAACATGGTTCCTCATATTCAGAAAGACGGTTTATCCATATTGACTATTTCTCTAATATTGATCCCATTGACATTCTTATGTGTGATGTAGTTTCTTATAGCCTTACATACTCAGTACATTCTTCGTACTGACCCCTCTTGGGGGACTTACCTTACTTACTGCAGGCACAGGTACTAGTATACCTCTATTGTAGGCTACGAGTCATCCGCGGATCATTGGTGAGCTCCACTTGGTTCGGGGCTTTCCGAGTTTCCTGTGTACATTGATTTTGGTTTGGAATTGTAAATATTGTATAAAGTGGAGACTTGTCCCGACTGTAGGTTGGTTATGTATAGGTATCTATAGAGGCTTTGTAGACGGGTGTGGGAAGACGAATGTAAGAGATGAATGTCCATTTTGGACTTGATGGCCCTAACTGCCAAGTTTCATATATTATACATGTCATGAATTCCGCCATTGGTATTTGTTTATTATATGGGATAGAATGATATTCATATAGAGACATGCATATGAAGGTACATGAGTAAAGATTGGTTCTCTCGGGCCTCAACGGCTTCGGGTGCCAGTCCGTCCCGAATGGGATTCGGGGCGTGACAGATCCTTTGCTTAGATGTCCCTTAAGCCTCAATTTTCATCACACAAATGCTCCATAAAGTCACAAATACCACCTACTACAAAGGTCTAATCACATGTACTAGGCCCCAATATCAAAGGTTCCATCAATAACACTACAAAATACATACTTATGGCTCTCAAAACCTAAGTAAACATGGCTCAAGGTTATCAAGTAGGGTCGGGAAGGTACGGGGTGTTACAAACCCCATACATCAAATAACTCAACATCTGCACTCGGTTGCAAGGGCATTTCATGCCTCTTGAGATTCCACCTTGCCTTTGGTATTACTCACATCCCCGCACTAACTCATGGGCATCATAATACAAAGTTGGCCAAAAAAATTCACTTTGGAGGACCTTTGCAGTTGTACGCACACCACCATGATGACCACTAATTGGTGATGAATTTCACGCCTCAAGAATAGGCCTTATTTCATCCTCCATAGCACAATAATGTATCATTCTGTCTACACACTCTCTAAAGAGATAGGATTCATCCCAATAATACCTTTTTCAAATCATGGAGGAAGCAATTCCTTTGGTAATGGTTCAAGTCATCGAGGAGCAACCCACTCACCATATAATTCACAAAATCAAAATAACATGGTAGCATACTCTCCTTGAGAGCCATGACTGGCTCATCGGGAAATGTGTCATTAATCATAATCTCACTCCACTTTTCTTTGTTAGACTCGAGGCGGGATAGATGGTCTACTACTTATTTTCCACATCCTTTCTGATCCTTAACTTCAAAATTGAACTCTTGAAGTCGCAAGATCCACCTAATCAATCGAGGCATGGCTTCCCTTTTAGCCATCAAATACCTAAAAGTTGCATGATCGTGTGTACAAACACTTTTGTGCCCAATAAGTAGGCACGAAACTTCTAAAATGTATTGACTACGACAAGAAACTCTTGCTCGATAACCATATAATTTCATTGTACATAATTCAAGGACTTGATAGCATAGTATATAGGATAAAAAGCTTGTTTTCCTTTGTCCTAATACCGCACCCAATGCCAAGCAGCTTGCATCACACATCAATTCAAAATGTCGTAACTAATTCGAGGCCACAATGATGAGAGACGCCATGAGTTTTTAATTGAGGCAATTGAATGCCCTCATGCAATCACCATCAAATTCAAATTTCAATTCCTTTTTAAGAAGCTTACTTATTAGATGAGCAATCTTAGAGAAATCTTTGATAAACCATCTATAGAAACTGGCATGCCCAAGAAAATATCGAACACCTTTCATGGAGATTGGAGGGTGTAGCATGGAAATGACTTTAACTTTAGCTTGGTCAACTTGAAATTATTTGAACCAAAATTTTATACCCAAGCACAATGCCCCCCTTTACCATATAATGGCACTTCTCCTAATTTAACACAAGATTAGTTTCAACACATTGTTCAAGCAAATTTCCCAAGTATTTAAGAAATGATTCAAAGGTATCACCCACAATTAAAACATCATCCATAAGAACCTCCATAGTATCCTCCACCATATCAAAAAAGATCGATAGCATGAAACTTTGAAAAGTGGCAGGTGTATTGCATAACCCAAAGGGAATGCACTTGAAGGCAAAAGTACCAAATAAAAATGTGAAGATAGTCTTATCTTGATCTTTGGGTGTGATACAAATTTGGTTATAACCAGAGTACCCATCTAAGAAACAATACCATCCCTTCCCCTCCAAACGATCAAGCATTTGATCTATAAATGGCATAAGAAAGTGGTCTTTTTCTGTCCACGAATTCAACTTCCAGTAATCCATGCATACTCTCCAACCCGTAACCGGTTTCATGGGGATAATATCATTATTTTAATTAGGAACCACTGTGATTCCCCCTTTTTAGAATGCATTAAGCCTATCTTACCCATGTGTTATTCGAGATCGGATACACGATGCCCGCGCCCAACCACTTAATTATCTCTTTTTTCACCACTTCTTGCCTCATAGGGTTAAGCCTCTATTGATCCTTAACACTCACTACACAATTGGGTTCTAACTTTATCTTTTGAGTACAAATGTCGAGAGAAATTTTGATAATATCCGTAATAGTCCACCCGATAGCCCTAATGAATTTTCTGACAACCGACTCCAATGCATCTATTTGCCATGGCAATAAGTCTCCTACAATAATAATGGGTAAGGTTCTACCTTCCCATAGAAAGAAATAACAAAGGTGTAGTGGTAATGGCTTGAGCTCAAGTTGTGGTAGGTCCATGATTGAACGCTTTTCGGGAGGATTCTCCTGATTTTTCATGTCAAGATCTAATTTGCATGGGTTCTTGGTGTAGGAACCAAGACCTGTCAATGAAGCTATAACTTCATCATGGTCTTCAACCTCTTCACTTCCATAATTCTACAACACTCCCGCTAGTGGCTCACTAATGAAATCCAACTCAATAGCATCGGCCACCTCATTATCAATCATGTCAATCATGGAGATCACTTGCAAGTCCTTTGGTTTCTTCATGGACTTACACATATTGAAGGATACCTCTTCATTATTCACTCTAAATTTTATCTCTCCAAATTCCACACCAACTAATGCCCTCCCAGTAGTAAGGAAAGGTATACCAAGGATAATGGAAACTTCATAGTGTATCTCATAATTTAGGATCACAAAGTCGGCGAGAAATAAGAATTTGTCAACCCGAACAAGCACATCATAAATAATTTCCACTAGTTATTTGATGGACCGATCCACTATTATGAGCCTTATGGTTGTAGGCCTTAGAGCACCCAACCCCAATTTCTTGACTATAAGTAGAGGCATCAAGTTTATGCTTGCCCGTAAGTTGTACAATATTTTGTCAAATTGATACACCCCAATGGTGCAAGGAATAGTGAATACACTGGGGTATTCTTTCTTGATCACCATATGTCTTGACATGATAGTGTTACAACTATGTGACATCTCTACTATTTCAAAGTCCATTGTTCTTTTCTTTGTCACTAAGTCTTTCATTAACTTGGCATACCCGGTCATCTCTTGCAATGCTTCCTATAAAGGAATGTTCATCAATAAGTCGATAAATTTTGAGGGGAACTTCTTGAACTTTGTATCTTTCTCCTTCTTCTTGAGCCTTTATGGGAATAGTGGAGGTGTCTTGATTTACGGCTTTGAGACAATCGGACTTTCCTCTGACTTTGAGACAGAATCATCAACCATTTCTTATCTTTCAACTTTCTCTTCCACTTCTTTCGTCTTTTCTATATTAGGATCATTTAGAATAGGGACATCATTATTCAACTTATCAAGCTATTTTCTCTTTTCACTCACATGTTTTTCAACCCTTTTCTCATTGGGGTCATAATCATAATTCACAGCATTATTACCGAGAGTCCTACCACTCCTAGTGATGATTGCCATGACATGAGCATTATTTTTTAAATTTTCCATGGTATCATGAGGTAAACCATCCTTTCGCCTTATGTTTAAATGGGCTGAGATTTGGTCCAATTGTATTTCAATTTGCTTGATAGAAGATGAATGTGAAGTGACCGTTTGATTAAGTTGTGAAAAGTCACTCTTCATCTTCGTTAGCATCTTATCACTCCCCTCGACTCCCATAAGGACATGAGCAAGCACATCTTCTTTCTTATAACTTTTCGATTTCATGGTGGTATTACCTTTTTACCTATCATGAGGAGGGATATATCTATCATGATCGTGTTCCTTGTCTCTCCAATTGCAATCCCTATTGCTTTCCTTATCCCTCCAATGTCTACCATGATTTTGATCCCTCTAATCACGGTCTTTCCAATCATGGTCACTTTTCTTCCAACCTTGATTCCTGTCTTTCCTTTGATAGGTAGGTTGGGAACCCCCTGTTTGGTTCTACAAGTACCAAATTTCTTCATCAAGAGATTCGGCATCATCATCTTCATATGCTTTCGATCCCTTTGAAACTATGGCATTACCTATCTTTGGAGTTGCACCTATTACATGTTTTGTGAGGAGATTCCATTGTGCCATTACTTTATCTATGTTTTCATCTCTCTCCTCGTTCTTCTTTCTTTGCTCTTAGCTCATATAAGATGCAGAGGGATCCCCCACGGCCACCTTAGTATCTCATGTGTGTCATGCTCTACTTTGCTTTGTCACTTGGTTCAATAGCCCTGAAGCAACTCCAAAAGTTTGTTTAATCAAAGATCCCTCGGTTACATTATCTGCAACCTTCTTGTTCAATTAGTCTAATGATCTATAGAAGATTTAGAAAAGCAATTTATCCGACACTTCATGATTTGTTCATTGTAGCAACTTCTTATTAAACTTTAACTATACTTCATGCAATGGCTCACGACTCAATTGCCAGAATTTTTTACCTCATCCCTCGATTGGAGCATATGGGATAGTGGGAAGAATATGTTTAGAAAGGCTTCCATCAACTCATCCCTAGATGTTATAGAGCCCAGAGCAATTCCCGTAGCCACAACACCACATCACCCATCAACAAGAATAGAAATAGCCACAATCGGATGGACTCTTGTGAGATATGAATAATGTCAAATGGAATGCAAACATCTATAAAGTTCTTCAAGTGGAAGTTTCCATCCTCGTGAGCTTGACCACCAAATAGGCCCTTCATTTGGAGTAAGTAGAGCATCACACTTATGAAATAAAATACTCCACTACCCTCCGCAGGTGGGATGCGAATTGCACTTGCCCTTACAGAATCCCCTAGGTGATCTTCATCTTCAAGTTGTCTATCGAAGGTAGTGGTGTCGCTACCATGTTGACTCATCGTATCGTGAATACTTAGATTATCACTTGAACATGACAAAAACAATAATAAAGTAAAGTTTACACTACGGCTAACAAAAGTAACTTATAACACAATAATGAATAAACGGTATGTTTCATTCCTCGGCAACGGCGCAATTTTGATAACGCTCAAGATACACTTTAAGATGTATGTGGTCACTAGCAATATAATTTTTACCCAACTTGGAGTCGGGGTCGATTACACAGAGAATAAAGGCGAAGGTTCAACTTCAAGTATTGTAAGTGACTAAGTGTTTGCACATAATATTAAAAATAAAGCTGTAAAGTAAAATAGGGGTTAATTTAAAAGGATTTTGTGTTCAAATTATCAATTTTGACTCTGGGTTGTCAACAGGAACGCTAAAAAATGTAATTAATAGGTAGAAGTACTTGGAGTTATGCCCTCTTAAGAGTGATTATAAGTGTGGGTAAGTGAAAATGCACCTAAAATTCAATCGATAGTTATGAATAGGCTTGATCTTAAGGATTGGAGGTAATCTTTCAATGTACTACAAAATTTCATAAGGGTTTCTTTCAAACACCCATACATACAGAATACCAAGCAACCAATGACCTCAAAGTAGTTAGTCTATTTCTAGCATTAGCTATTGATTGAGAAATTCTCAAGCCTTTGTCAACTAAATCTCTCCACCCTTGTCTTCTTTTTCAAGCAACGAAAGATAACTAAGCATGAATAGAGTTTGCAACCTCAATTCTTGAGTTGGAACATAGTGATCTAAAATTATAATATTCAATCAACTAATGACCTCAAAGTAGTTAGTCTATTTCTATCACTCGCTATTAAATGAGAAATTCTCAAGTCTTTGTTAACTAAATCACTCCACCCTTGTCTTCTCTTTCAAGCAAAACAAGAGATCTAAGTATGAATAGAGTTTGCAACCTCAGTTCTTGAGTTGAAACATAGAGATTTAGCTAAAATCATAACATTCAATCAAATATAAAGGTAAATAATCACTAACCACACAATAATCAACACTCAATAATGCATAACCACAAGCTTGGAAAATTAGCTACTCGTAACATGAGAAAAAGGAAATATACCTATATACTCATTCAAATCTTCCATAGAATCCAATTTCCAAACGAATTCAAAATTCAAACACAAGAAATTAGCAATAAGTAACTAAAATTCCAACTAGGGTTTCGATTACAAGCTTTAGATTTAAGATGTGACAAAGATGGGGTTCCATGCTACAAAAATGGCCTAAATAGCTTTAGCAAAAATGGACTTTAAAATTACATAATTGCCACCGCATCCAAATCGACTGAGGAAATAGCCATCTCCGAACACTTTGATGATATGCAAAAGTGAACTAGTGTGTCACGCCTCAAAATCCCATTCGGGCCGGACAGGAACCCAAAGCCGACATGGCCTGAGATAAGCAATCTTTGCTCATGAAACATTTGTATGCGTAACCTCGTATGAATCTTACTATACCTCATGCAACTATGCAGAAGTCATGGATATGGAAACATCTATATATATAACTTGGTCATTGGGGCCATCATGTCGAAATGATCGTACATATTACATTCATATACCTACATATGTCTACACAAGCCTCTAACAGATGCATCTACAAGACCAACTTAAAGTCAGGACAAGTCCCCGCTTTATACTACATTTACAACATCAAAACAAATATACAACTGTGACTCGAAAAGCCCCGAAGCAACTGGAGCTCACCAAAGATTTGCAAATAGTCCACAGCCTACTGAGGAGGTCTACTAATACCTGCACCTGCAACATGTAAGGTAAGTCCCCGGAGGGGGTCAGTACGAAGAATGTACTGAGTATGTAAGGCTCGTAAGAAAATCATCATACATAATAACAACAACAATGGAGTGAATATAAGAGAAATAGTGAATGTGAATAAACTCTCTTTCTGTATGTGATGAACCATGTATATTACGTTCTTTACTTCTCTTGTCTTTACATACGTTCATCTTTATTGTTCTACCCATGCTAGGTTGTTCTGTTGCCCCTGGGATGAGATTAACCCATGCTAGGTACTTTGACGCCTGGGATGTTATGTGAACCCATGCTAGGCTTTCGTGTCGCCCCTGGGATGTCATAACCCATGCTAGGTACTGTGACCCCTGGGATGTTATCGTAACCCATGCTAGGCTTTCGTGTCTCCCCTGGGATTTCATTAACCCATGCTAGGTACTGTGACCCCTGGGATGTTATCGTAACCCATGCTAGGCTTTCGTGTCTCCCCTGGGATGTACCGTGATAACCCATGCTAGGCTTTTATATCGCCCCTGGGATGTATCGGGATCGACCCATGCTAGGCTTTTATGTTGCCCCTGGGATACCACCCATGTTATTGGGATCGACCCATGCTAGGTATTTTAACCCCTGGGATACCACCCATGAATACTCATTAATTATACATTACTTCTTTCTCTTGTTATTCTTACTTCCATTCTTAAGAGTGATTGAGACATTGAGGATCATAACCTTATTTGAGGTACACTCATATACACATTTCACTTCACTCCTTCACTTCATGAGATTGACATCTTTACTTATGAGGAACAGATAAATTAGCTTGCACAGTACTTCTTTTATTACTCTTATGAGATTGGTACTTTTACTTGTGAAAGATTGGTAAAAAGATAATCATCATACTATAGGACTTTGGAACATGACATGATTGGAAAATGCTATTCAAGAATAAATAGATTCTCTTACATTAGTACTCTCTTGAGATAGTTCTTTTAGAATTTACCACGTTATGACATCTTTGGAACTTCGATCAATGAATAAGAGATAAATGAATCATAAGTCATCTAAGAATAGGACACATATGAATAACAATATAGGTCAACCTGAATTGCTATACTTCAAAGCCCCTCGGAATTGAAACAAGCCCAATGTCAATATGAACAATATGTTGCAGAAGAATACGGAAAGAGTAACCTTACATACCTTATCGTCTCAATATGAACACTCAATCCTGTACGTGAACACAATAGTCCATCTCCTTCCTCACGTCTTACTCTAAAACACAAGTACATAACAGAATTTACATTAACCACCACTACCTTACAAATGCATATAACGATAACGAGTTTCATTTACCCCTTGACAATACCATTGATGAAATTATCATACCAATAATCCCACAATATTCCCAACATTGACCAAAATATCATAAACCACTAGCACATCACACCAAGTTCATACTTTCCACTCTTCATCACCACAACATCACAAGTATTCCATCAAATCACCTCATATCAACATATCGGCCAAAATCCCATAATTTACACTTATAGAAAAATAAAAAGTTTAGGACCATAATCACACCATACATGTTGATATTTCATCCATACCATGCACTTTCATCAAGACAACAAATCATCTTTCAAGTTTAAATTCCATAGATGACACATCTTTTACAAAAACACAAAGTGCCATGTTCAACACTTCCAAGTATAACCAACATGATCTACATACTCTCCCATGCATATAATATATTAATCCATAAGAATAATCACTTACCTAAGCTTGAAAGATGATGATCTTGCTCCAAAGATGACTTAGGGTTTGAAGAGCCCAAAGGGGTGTTCTTGAGAATTCTAGAAAAAACAAGAAAAGCATGTGTGTTTGTTGTGTATTAAAATATGATTTTTGCCTCCTTTTATAGACCTTTGAATTCATACTTATCCATTCCTTTGCATTTAATTCTATGTGTTGGCTTGGTCAATGGAAGAATGGGTCATTTGACCCATTCTTGGCCCATGTTTTCTTCCTCATTTTGGGCCCTTTTTGAGCCCAATTCACTTAACCCAATAAAATAAATAATTTCTCATGTTTAATTCATTACATACACGTTACGGAAATATTCCCACTCACGCGATTCATATTCGTAGCCTCAATTCCAAAAATAAGCGATTCTAGTCACGTATGGCTTATTTTGACCACAAGGGTAAAATCGTCATTTTGATACCAAATTCGTTCATGAGTAATTTTACCATAACAATATAATAATTCAATTATTTCATGTATCTGCTCGTGGTTGTAAAAGAAACGTGGCAAAAATCGGCCCGGTACGTCCCTGGGCACCCTTGGGACTTAAGAAAAATTTCCAACATTGAAAGGTGGACAAAACCAACCTGGCACGCCCTTGGGCGAGCCACCTTTCTGACTGTGGGATAAAAATTTTAGCCCAGAGTGGCCTGGTACTCCCCTGGGCGCGCCCCACCCCCTTTTTTTTAAACATTTTCATTTTCGACTTTTCTTTGCGGGTTCAGTTAGATACTTCAAGTTCTATTCTTTAGCTTACTTCTTACCTTTAATATCCTTTGTTTGGAGTCCCTCCAAGCCTTGGTTTTAACCCCACAAATGCTCCAAGGAGTCACAAAACACCTCCTATGCAAGTTTAATCACATGTACAAGGCCCAATATCAATTTTCTCATCACTAACATTACAAAATACATAATCATGGCATCTCGACACCTGAGTAACCATTGTTCAATGTCGTAGCATAGGGTTGGGAAGGTATGGAGTGTTACATAGTGTCACCGAATTGACTTTGAACTTGAGCTCCAGGGGTTGGCATCTATTACTTTTGGCGATGGATGTGGGCTTCACTAATCAATTTGGTGATATGCTGAAATTCTCTTTTTATTGTCCTTTTGTCAAACTTGAACCTGGCCTGAACTATTATAATTTGCAATGGAAAGGATAAATTGGTGATGCGCCAAGCAATTTGGCGATGCATCGATTAGCTTTGGTGATGCTCCTTGGCATTCTTAGCTCCAATCTTCCATATTTTTTGCTTTTTAATACTATTTCAACCACTTTTTGGCCTTTACCCTGATATTAAACCAAACTAACATTAAAATGCATTCAAATTAGCATTAAGTACTTTATTTCTTACCATTTTTAGGTCAAATGAGTCATAATTTGTTGACTCATCAGTATAGTAGTAATATTTCTTTTCTTTCATAATGATGAGGGGGTCAAAGTGTCACGACCCAAATCCCATTCAGGCCGGACTGGCACCCGGAGCCGATAAAGCCCGAGAGAACCAATCTTTGCTCATGTACTCTCGTATGCATATTCGCATACGAATATCATTTTATCTCATGTAATTAGTTATCAATAGCGGAAGTCATGGAAATATGTGCAATATTTGAAACTTGGCCATTAGGGACATTTCATCAAAATGAACGTACATCTTTTACTTTCATGCTACCCCACATATGTCTACAAAGCCTCTAATAGATACATGACCATGTCTATACAATATTTACAAAATGCCAAAACCTAATGAACACATGTGACTTGGGAAGCCTCGAAACAACTGGAGCTCACAAACAATCTGCGGGTATCTCGTCGCCTACTGCGGAGATCTACTAACACCTAGGCCTACAGCATGTAAGATAAGTACCCCGAGAGGGGTCAGTACGAAGAAAGTACTGAGTATGTAAGGCCATATGAAACTATAGTAATACATAAGTACTTTCAAGAAATTAAGCGTAAGAGAATAATTAATATGGATATACCTCCGTCCTGAATATGTGGAACCATGTTCATTACTTCTATTATTTCATTACTTGGTCATTCAGTCGCATCATCATCATTTTTATCATAACCTCCATATTTATATACTCATGCAAGGGATATAGTCTCATCTCTTTTACAACTATCTTTATTATTATTCACTCAACTAGTTAGTGATTCATAATACCTTATGGATCATCTCCTTATAAGTAAGTATATAATACCGGGCCTCCACCTTTAGTAGGATATAATGTATATGTATATAGTACCGGGCCTCCATCTTGGTGGGATATATAGTACCGGGCCCCCACCTTTGATGGGATATAATAAATGAGTATATAGTACCGGGCCTCCATCTTGGTGGGATATATATAGTGTCGGGCCTCCACCTTTGATGGGCTATAATATATATATATATGTATAATACCGGACCTCCACCTTTGGTGGGCTATAATAAATAACATAGCATAGTATTGAGATTGTACTATCTGGAACTTACACCCTTTAGATTGTGATCCATACTCAATGTAACATATAGTAACCATACGTACATTACTTCTCTACAAATCTTATACCCTTTCCATAATTATGAGAGTAACACATTAAAGATCATGATATTAATTGAAGCACACTCTTATATATATTAAGCACCCTTTTATATATATATATTACTTCACTCCTTTACTTCGTGAGATTGACCTCTTCACTTATGAGAAGTAATTATATTAATTTGCACATCACCTCTCTTAATACTCTTATGAGATTGATACGTCAACTTGTGAGAGATTAACACATCCACTTATGAGAGATTGATACTTTAAGGATCATGCTAGTATTGGAAGCACACCTCTATACCTTACTTCACTTCCTTACTCTCAAGAGAGTGATACACTCACTTATGAGGAATAGATATATTAGTTCGCACTTTACCTCCTTCACTACTCTTATGAGATTGGTACAAAGATATTCATAATAATATTGGACTTTGGAACATGACATGATTGGGGAATGCTTTTCAAGAATAACTAACTTCTCTTTACATCTTACTCTGCTTGAGATAACTATTCTAGAATCACAATGTTATGACTCCGTTGGAACATACTATTATGAGGACTTTGGACCCATGTCCATAATTAGGTAACTCATGAACAACAACGACTAATGAATGAGGGATACGTGACTTAGGAATGAATAGGTTCTCCTTACGTCGTCACTTTCCTTGTAACAGTTTTTTTTAGTAGTTACAACAACATTATCAGAGCTTAGACATTTCAGTCCATGGATAGGAGACGTATGAATACCAATCGGTCAATGAATAAGATATGTGTGGATAGCAATATTCATCAAACCTGAATGAGATACCTTAGCATATTTTGGAATAGGACAAGTGAAATGTCAATATGAACATTATGTGCTGCAGAAAGATACGGACAGAGTAACCTTACATACCTTATCTTCCCAATGTAAGTACACAATCAAATATATGAGCGCAATAATTTTTCTCCTTCTTTACGTTTCACTCTACATCACAAGTACATAATGGAACCAACATTAACCACCAACTACCTTACAAAGGCATATGACAACAATGAGTTACATGTTTATCTTTAAAATGGCATTTCCTTCTCTACAATACCATTTACGGCATTAACATACCAACAATGTCCCATTCATGCCATACATTGACCATAAGCTACATTTCAAGTGTATAAAACAACCATAAGTTACATGAGTTCCCTATTCACCCTTTACAATACCATTCATGGCCATTTTCATGCCAACAATACCATAACATTTTATACATTGACCACAACATCACATACCAATAGCATTTCACCACAAGGTTTCTCCTTTACACTTTCTCATAAGCACCATATCACAATTATTCCATTAAATTGCTTCAATACACCTCACAACAACAAATCGGCCAAAATACCCTAATTTACACTTATAGAAAAATAACAAGTTTAGGACCATAATAACACCATACATGTTGATATTTTATCCATACCATGCTTTTTCATCAAAACTACAAGTCATAATTCAAGTCACAATCCCATGGATAACACATCTTTTTCACAAAAACCAAAAGTGCCATGTCCAACACTTTCAACCATAACCAACATGATATACATAATCTCTCATGCTTATAATATGTTAAAGTACAATAATAATCACTTACCCAAGCTTGGAATATGATGATCTTGTCCAAAAATGCCTTGGGTTTGAATAGCCACAAAGAGTTCTCTTGAATATTCTAGAAAATGAGAGAAAGTGATGTGTGTGCCTAAAGAAATAAAATCTGATTTTTCCCCCTTTTTATAGGTCTTGAGTCCATGCTTATCCAACATTATTTATGTATGTATTTAGTCAATGGAAGAATGGGTCTTTTGACCCATTGGGCCATGCATTTTGACTATCTTTTGGCCCATTAACACATATATTATCTTGGCCCACTAAAAACAATGTGTAATCCATCATATATCTCATTTTTAATTCATTTCATACGCGTTACGATGATATTCCCACTCACGGGATTTATATTTGTAGCCTCAATCCCAAAAGCAAGCGATTCTAGCCACGTATGACCTATTTTGACCATAAGGGTAAAATCGTCATTTTGATGCCAAATTCGTTCTCGAGTAATTTTATCAAACCAATATATTATTTCACTCATTTCATGTATATTCTCATGGTTGTAGAAGAAACGTTGCAAAAATCGGCTCAATACGTCCCCGGGCACCCTTGGGACTTAAGAAAAATTCCAACTTTGAAAAGTGGACAAAACCAGCGTGGCACGCCCTTGGGCGCGCCAACTTGCTTCCTATAGACTAAACATTTTATCCCAGAGCAGCGTGGCACGCCCCTCCCTTAAAATTTTCAAAAATTTTATTTTTCGACTTTTCTTCGCGGGTTTGGTTAGATACTTCAAGTCCTATTCTTTAACTTACTTCTTACCCTTAATATACTTTGTTTGGAGGTCCTATTAGCCTCATTATTAACCCCATAAATGCTCCATGGAAATCGCAAAATACCTCCTACGCAAGGTTAACTACATGTACAAGGCCAAATTTTAATTTTTCCCATCACTAAAATTACCAAATACATACCTATAGCTCTCGACACCAAAGTAAACATCATTTAATGTCGTCAAATAGGGTTGGGAAGGTACGGGGTGTTACACAAAGGTTTCATGTTGGGGGACTTAGAGAACTCAGAGAGGTATCATGATTACGGTTATTATATGCGTATCAAGGTTGAGAAGGTCAAGGGTGTTATTTATAGGATGCGTAGGGGTTGGGCGATTGGGAAAAACAAGATTTCGGTGGATTTTTGGAAGAGCATTAGCGGGGCATATATAGAGTGGCTAACAAGGTTGTTTAATATCATTTTTAGAGCGACAAAGATGCCCGAAGCTTGGAAATGGAGTACGATGATTCCTTTATATAAGAGCAAGGGGGATATTTTGAGTTTCAACAACTATAGAGGTATCAAGTTATTGATTCATACTATAAATGTTTGGGAAAGGGTGGTAGAGTTGAGGCTGAGGAGGTTTGTGCCTATTTCAGAGAATTATTTTGGTTTTATGTCAGGTCGCTTGACTACTAAGGCCATTCACATCTTGAGGAGGTTAGTGAACTAGTTTAGGGAAAGGAGAAAATACTTGTGCATGGTGTTCATCGATCTCAAGAAGGCATACGACAAAGTCCCCAGGGAGATTCTATAGAGGTGCTTAGAGGCTATAGGTGTGCCCGTGGCATACACTAGGTCGATTTAAGACATGTAAGATGGAGCAAAGACTTGTGTGAGGAAGGTAGGATAAAATTCGGAGCACTTTCCTATTTTGACAAGGTTTCACCAGGGATTGCCTCTAAGCCCATTTTTATTTGCCTTGGAGATGGATATTTTGACGTGGCATATTCAAGGGGAGGTGCCTTGGTGTATGTTATTTTCTGATGATGTTGCACTAATTGATGAGACCTAGGAAAAAGATAATGATAAGTTAGAGGTTTAGAGACAGACCCTAGAGTCTAAAGTGTTTAGGTTGAGCAGGACCAAGATGGAGTACTTGAAATGTAAGTTCATTGATTTGACATAGGAGGCTGACGTGGTAGTGGAGATGGATTCTCAGGCCATTTGAAATAGGGATAGTTGCAAGTATCTTGGGTCTATGATTTAGGGGAATAGATAGATTGATGAGGATGTCACGCACCATATTGGTGCAAGGTGATTGAAGTGGAGGCTCTCTTCAGGAGTCTTATGTGATAAGAAGGTGCCTCCTAAGCTTAAAGGTAAGTTCTACATAGTGGCAGTCCGACCGGCTATGTTGTATGGAGTGGAGTGTTGTCCAGTTAAGAACTCCCATATCTAAAAGCTAAAAGTGGAAGAGATAAGGATGTTAAGATGGATGTGCAGACTTACTATGAGAGATAGGGTTAGAAATGAGGTTATTCGAGAGAAGGTGGGAGTGGCTATGGTAGAAGACAAGATGTGGGAAGTGAGGTTGCTATGGTTTGGGCATGTGATGAGCAGGTGCATGGATGCTCCAATATAGAGGTGTGAGAGGCTGGATGGATTTAGGTGGGGTAAAGGTAGGCCAAAGAAATATTAGAGAGAGGTAATTAGGCAGAACATGAAGCGCTTACAGCCTACAGAGGACATGACCTTTGAAAGGAAGGTGTAGAGGATACAAATTAGGGTAGAGGGTTAGTGGGTAGGAGTGCATCCGTAATAGTAGGGAGGAGTGCTTTGTTTGTATCTATGCCTGTAGTTTCTTGTAGTTTCCTGTTCGTAGTGTTTGATGATGTTTGTGGTTTCGAATAGATAGTTTATAGTATTACTCTATGGGTGTCTTATTTCTTTTATTATCTAGCAGTTTGTTATCCCATCTTTTTTTTATTTTTTATGTTTTTTGTTTGATATATTATTATCTATCCTGAGCTAGGGGTCTATCTGAAACAGCCTCTCTATTTCATCTTAGGTAGTGGTATGAATTGCGTACACTTTACCCTCCCCAGACTCCACTTTATGGGAATACACTGGGTATGTTGTTATTGTTGTTATTGTATTTCTTTTTTTCTCATGTGATTATTACTTTGTGTTATTACTTGATCTTATCGGCTCAATAAGATATATTTGCCAAGTTGTATGGTGAATACCTTTGTATTTGACCCCGATGATGAATTGGGAATAATCACACTGAAGCTAGTGTATTTACCTTGGGTTGTCCTTGTTCATGACCTTTCACTTAGCTATGTGGGCTATCGAGTATTTCTTCACCTAAAGGGGAATGTGTGTTTGTGTAAGTGTAGAACCATTGAGGACTTCCATGTGTGGTTGCCTAAATCCATTGGTTTTTGTGACTCGCCCTTTGTCATTATCTCTTATGTAGCCAACTATTTCTTGCTTTGTGGGGTTACAAACCCTTTATTGATCATTTTGATGCTTGGTTATATATTAAGTTTGTGTATCCTTGGCATGTTGGTAGGATTATTCACACTAACACTAAGCCTCATACCTTAAGATCCTTGTTGTTGTTTGTTTTCCCTATGATTTGACTAGGTTTAGATTTGAGGATGAATCCTTTTCAAGAAAGGGAGAATGATGCAAGCCAAGTCTCCTCAAACTTATGCATACAAAGCTGACTTAAAGAGTTTGTAGACTTCTCATTGATTCGCTACTTTTGAAGCTTGGAGGGTGGTTGGGATTAAGACTTGAAGTTCAATAACTTTCTCAAATGGAAGTACAAGGAAGGAGGGAGAAAATAGGTTATGTATGCAAATGGCTATTTCATGAATTCAACAAAAGACAACCAAACAAGGCCATTACTTCATTAAGGGTAAAATTGTAATAGATAGTGTCATCTTTTATTTTTCTAGTATAAATGGTGGTATTTTATTATTTTGAAGATTAGATTTTGATGAATATGAAAACTAAATACTCTTTTGAGAGTTTGAGAGCTTGTTGAAGCTTTTGATTGTGTTTCAAGTGTAGAAAGAAGGGTTGCTTGGGAATTTCAATTCCCTTTGAGGTTCTTCTTATATATTAGGTGCTTTTTGGAACATTGTATTGAGAGTATTGGTTTTAATATAGCCATTGTTCTCATTATTTTCCATCTTGTGTCTATCTTCTATCTTTTTATCTTTAATTCTTGGTTTCTTTCTTTCTTATTCCATTAATGTCTTCTGTGTTTTCTTTTTTGTATTACTCCTTTATTTATGGCTTGGCGGTAGGACTATTCCAATTTTCTAGGTCAAGGTCAAGCTTACACGGGTTCTTATTGTATAAGCCAAGACCAGTCAAAGAAGCTACGACCTCATCATATTCATTGATATGTTCACTTTCGTAGTTTAAAAAGACCGCCGCTAGTGGATCAATTATAAAATCCACCTCCATTGCATCAACAACCTCATCATCAATCACCGATATAATTTGTTTATCTCGAGGTTTCTTCATGGACTTGCAAACATTGAAGGTGACTTCATCACCATTGACCCAAAATTTCAACTCCCCACACTTCACATCAACAAGTGCTCTTCTGGTAGCCAAGAAGGCCTACCAAGAATAATGGGGACTTTATAGTTGATCTCACAATTCAAGATATTGAAATCAGTAGGGAATATGAATTGATCAACTCAAACAAGTACATCATATAGAACTCCCACCGGTCTTTTTATGGATCTATCTGCCATCAAAATACTCATAGTGGTGACTTTGGGAGTTCCCAAGTCTAACTTTTTGAACACGGCCAATGGCATCAAATTTATACTTGCTCTAAGCTCACACAAGGTTTTACCAAATTTGGAAAGACCAATGGTACAATGGATGGTAATGCTCCCGGATCTTCCTTTTTCACCACCATGTTGCTATACATTATCGCACTAAAATTGTGCGACACTTCAATCATTTCAAAATCCATGACTCTATTTTTGGTTACCAAATCCTTCATAAACTTGCCATAATAGGGCATTTTGAGTAAGGTTCTAAATAGCAGCTACTAAGGCTGCTAGCTGTTAGATAACTCAATTAGGTCTTATCCTTAACCCAATATTTGTTTACCCTTAAATGGTTGCATTTAGAATTAATTTGTAAATATGGTTTAAAAGCATGTAGATTTAATTGACATTAGATTGAATTAATAGCGAAATAAATAGCAACAATTAAATGATAAATGAAAAACAGAATAATAACAAATAGAATGGACAAGTTGCTAAATTTAGATAGAAACTTCTTGAATTTAGTGTCCTTTTTTTTATTGAATCTTTGTGGAAATGGAGGAGGTATCTTGATTGTCGGCTTTGAAGCAAAAGGACTCTCATTCGGGTTTGAGACATTTTTATCAACTGCTTGTTGTTTCTCTTCATTCACAATCACATCTTCAACTTCTCTTGATGTTTCAACATTCGACTCTTTGGGAAGAGGAACTTATTCATTTGGCTTGTCAACCCTCTTTCTCTTTCCACTTTCTTGTTCATCAACTACCTTATCATTGAGGTCTTCATCGAGATCCAACACCCCCCAACTGAGTGTCTCTCCACTCCTAATGACAATAGTTATACAATGAGCATCATTTTTAGGATTCGTTATGGTGTCTCTAGGGAGTCCTTCCTTTTTTCTAGGGTTGAGGTGAGCCAAGATTTGGCTCAATTGGGTCTTAAGTTTCTTAATCGAAGAATTATGGTAAGTGACCGTTTGGTTTAATTGCAAAAAGTCACTCTTCATTTCTCTGAGCATTTTGTCACTCCTTTCAACCTCCATAAGTATTCTAGCAAGCATATCTTCCTTTTTGTAGTTTTTTGGATCAACGGAGGTGTCTTCTTTGCCCTTTTACCTATCATGAGGAGGAATGTATCAATCACAATCACACTCCTTATCTTCCAATCATGGACTCTCTCTCTCTTTCCTTATCCATCCAATCATGATCACAGTTTTGATCTCTCCAATCTCGATCCTTCTAATCTCTATATATATCCTTCCAACCTTGATTCCTGCCTTGACTTTGGTAGGTAGGTCTGGAACCACCCATTTGGTTTGATAAGAAATAGATCTCTTCATCAAGCGAATCGACATCATCATCCTCATAAGTTCTATTTCCTCTTAAAGCTGTGGTGTTAACCGCTTTTGGGGTTGACCCCATGACATGCTTTGTTAGGAGATCCATTTGCATCATGATCTTGGCCATATTTTTATCTCTTTCTCTTCATCTTTTTTCCTTTTTTCTTGGCTTACATAAGCCACGGAGGGAGCTCCCCATGGCCACCTCGACATTCCGTGTGTGCCATGCTCTACTTTGCTTCATCATTTGGTCTAATAATCCTGTAGTAACTCCAAAGGCTTGATTCATAAAGCTCCCCCGGCCAAGTTATCCACCACGGTCTTCTTCAATGAGTCCAAAGATTGGTAGAATATTTAAAGCAACATCTTATCTGGCATTTCATGGTTAGGACAATATAGCAATTTCTTCTTGAATATAAGCCATGTTTCATATGGGGCTTCAATGCTCACTTGACGAAAGTTTATTATCTCATCTCAGAGTTGGAGCATTCATGACGGTGGGAAAAATCTATCAAGGAAGGCTTCTGTAAACTCAACCCAAGAAGTAATAGACCCCTCAGATAACTCCCTCAACCAAAACACCACTTCTCCCATCAAAGAGAACGGGAATAACCTCAAACAAATGGACACTAGGGAAATATTTGCAATCTCAAATTGAGTGCACACGTCTATGAAATTTTTCAAGTGCATGTTTGCATCCTCATGTGCTTGTTCTCCAAAGAGCCTCTTTATTTGGAGCAAGTGTATCATAACACTCATGACGTGAAAAGTCACATTGCCTACAGTGGGTGGTAGACGAATTACACTCACCTTTCGGGCATCTCCTAAGTGTGAGTACATGCATGGGTAAATGAACATTTGCCTAAATTCAACTAATCGTTATGGGTAGGCTAGGTCTTAGATCTTAATGCTTATTTTTCAATAAAACATTAAATTTCACAATTGGGTTCTTTCGAACACCTCACAAGTGTTTCTTTATAACCAACCTAAAACCTCAATTTCTTAGCCTTATGTCTAAGATCTACCATTAAATCATGAAAATCAAGACATTGCTAACCACTACTCCTCACCCTTATCCCATTATCAAGGATGATAAGGGATCTAGGCTTAATTAGAGTTTTCAACCTCCAATTTTAGGTTGATAACATGGAGTAGAGGTTAAACCCATAATAATTAATCAATTAAAAAGGCAAATAAACAACACCCATGCAATAATCACTACTCAATCACACATAACCCTAAGTTAGGGAATTTAGCTGCTCATAGAGAGATTAAAAGAAATTATACCCATATTCTCATTAAAGTCTTCCATTGAATCCAAATATTCATAAGTGAAATCCAAATCCAAAGCAAAAGAACATACAATAAACCAAATTCCAACTTTAGGGTTTCAACTACAAGCTTCTAGAACTCAAAATTGATAAAAGATAAGGTTTCAAGCTGCCAAAAAACCTTTTATAGCTAAAGCAAAATGGGCCAAGGATTTACAAAAATGCCACTATGCATACTTTGCTGATGGAGACTCGGCATCTCCAAAGTCCATAGTGATACGCCGAAGTATCTCTTGATCGCTAAACTGGCGTTGACTTTAAGCTTTAGTGATTTGTATCTAGTGACTTTGGCTATGGACTCATGCTTCACCGAACTCTTCGGCGATGATATGTTGAACTTCATCTTCTCATCGTCAAATCGCTCTACTCGAAACCTGGTGGATCTGTTCACTTAGGCGATGTAACCTCCACTTAGGTGATACACCATCTAGTTTGGCGATCCGCCAAACTTCAAAGGCAAAGCCTTTTTGCATTTTAGCTCCAATTCTCCTTTATTTTTCTTTTTATGAGATCAACGTCTTCTTGGCTTCAACCCTAAAAATAAACCAAACTAATATTAAAACTAACTCAATAAGCATTAAGGACTTGATTTCTTATCGTTTTTATACCAAATGAGTCATAAATTGCTGACTCATCAGTAATTACTATATATTATGAATAAAGGTGAACTTCTGAACCTGCTTCTTGGCGAGTATGTTTCCCTTGTGATTATTTAAGTCTAACTGTGTCATAATTGGGGAAGGAAGGAAACCTATCATGTAAAGCATGCTATAGGTCGAATGAATTCTCAATGTTTACATTATTTGGGTTGAGTATCATTATTGTTAGTCCCGTTTGGGGCTTGTGTGAACCTTATTATTAATTTGGTTGATTATTATCATTGTGATGCCTGTGGGAGCTGGTGTTGACCTTATTGATTACTAGAGAGCTTATTATCATTGTGATGCCTGAGTGGGGTCTTGTATTGACCTCATTGGTGTCCTATTTAGTTCTTTTACTATTGTGGTACCCGTGTTGGGGGCTTGTATCATGATTTATTGAGATTTGGGTGACTTTGATTCATTTATACCATTGTTGAGATGATTATTGTGCACTGTTGTTTTTTTGTGATCATGTATACTCATTCATCACTCATTTTTATGGAATTGGTACTACTATGGAACTTGGATTCTTTCAAAAGAAAATGAACTATTTTATAAAATGCCTTAACCTAGAGAAGTGCCAAGAAGGTCGATTAATGATATTGTGATTAGTAAATGGATTACTAACCCCACATGGGTCCTCTCTTAGAGGTTAGGCTCGGATGGTGTATACATAATGTACTTTGGACATTGCATTTCATCTCATATCACTACATTGCATTGCACTGCATTGCACTTTCTCTTGGGTGATATTGTGGTTGAGATATTATTATATATTGTGTATTGGTTACGGTTTGATCTATTGAGACTGTTGCATCACATCCATTGGTTGCGTGATAAGCATTTTCCCTAGCTTATCCTAGATTGCATGTTTGGCATGGTGAGTGGATATAATATATTGTGTTGGTGAAACACTCTTGATGTGACCTACTACTATTATTGTTAATAATAAACCTATATGTTTGCCTTAATTGAACTGATTGCTACCTTGTTAATTATTTCTATCTGCTAGAATAGGCTGGGACTTTTCTGAGTGCAGGTTTATTTGAGGTAATCTTGGATAGTTGAAGTGGTAATTCTCACCATCACTTTGGATTAGGGTCGGTTGTTAATGTTGTTTGCTGAATACACATGTTTTGAACTCACACTTATTTTTGTTTTCTGCACCTACATGCAGGTATTGAGCGAGTAGTTGAGCATTGATTATGACGCTAGGTGTTGGCTTTTCCAAAGGTTGAGGTAGCGACTGTCGGATCTCAAAGCTTACCTAGATCTCTTCTTCTTTTATCTCATGCTTATTTAGATTTAAGAAACTTCAGACTATTTTATTGTATTCGATATTAGAGGCTTGTACTAGTGACAATAAGACCTGGGTATTGTGGTGATATTGAACCTCTTTCTTATGTTTTTGGGGGATTATTTCTATTTCCTACTTCTTCCGCTTCTATTTTACTTCTATAACTATGTTTGGATTAGGATAGGCTTACCTGTACCGGAGGGTGTGACAGGTGTCATCATGGTCCCTATTTTGGGTCATGACACTCATAGTTTTGGAGAGCCCATGGTTTTTTAAAAACATGGTATTGAGCTCGTGGTTTTAGCCTAAAGTGGTTTTATGTTGTCTATAAAAGCTTTTGACTCCTTTTTTTCAACTTTTGGTGGTGGAAATTTCCAACAATAGTTGCTACCCCTCATCCCCTTTCCTTTCATTTCTACAGTGAACTCACCCCCATTCAAACATCCACAAACCACTAAATATCCAACACATCATATCAACTAGTAATTTCCACTCTCAAACAGCCCTCCACCTCTATTTCTTCTGCGACACTAGCTTTGGAAACAACGAGAAACAAAACCATGACCTTAGTTACTCCTCCTCTTCTTCCTTCTCCACATTGTAGTCACCATCATCGCAGGACCGCGACAATGTCCATCAAAACAAAAAAAATCAACTCCACAACGCCATAGCTCTCTATCTCTGGAAAATCCATGAACACCATCAAACCAGTAACTAATGAGATACATCGTTACTGCCACGACGCCATCTCTAGGGAACGACAACCACCAGACCCACTATTGCAACCCCTATTTTCATAAGGCGCAACTTTGGGACTCAAAAATTATTTAATTATTTCAAAAATTAGAGAGCCGCCACCAAATTTTAGGAAATCAGGAATTATTCCAAAGGGAAGGTGTTAGGCACCCTTCGGAATCCACAATAGTGGGTCCCAGCTGAACTCATGTTTTAATTAAAGAGGAGATAAAATCACTTTTTCACAAGTATAATAAACATAAAATATACACAAAGAATAAAGTAAAGCATGAATAACGAAAATGGCCTAATATTTGCCTATCGTTAAATAAAATAAACAAATAGAATAAATAATTCAAAATGAGCCTCGAATTTGAATTTGATTATCTTCTTCGAAAAGAAACTCTGTGTAGCTGTAAAAACACTTGGTAAAATTATTAGTAATGAACGAATATAAATTAAAATGAATTAACGAAGTAATAAAAAAAAAGTAAAACCCGTCTTATTTACATTGGAGAGGCCTCGAAATCTGACAGAGAGATTCTTTCCTTAGCCATGTATTAATACTTGAATAAAATAAATAATTAAACGATTGAAGTTAAAAATAAAATCCATTTTTTATAATGGGGAGGCCTCAAAAATCCAACGGAGAGATTCTTTCATTGACCAAGTACTGAAACTTGATATGAAATAATTGAACTTGAAAACAAATCGTATTTTATTGTGGGGAGGCTTCAAAAATCCGACGTAGAGATTTTACCATTGGCTAAGTATTAATATGTTACTCAAATCAATTTTACCCAAGAAAAACAATATAAAAATGTGAAGAAATCAATACAAAATAACCCACGAAACTCAACATTTATAAACAATAACCAACATAGCAAGATAATGAAAAATGGAGCAATACAGAACAATAAAAAAAAACAAGACGACAATAATAATGGACACAACATTAAAGTTTACTGGAAAATATCCAAACCAACACCAAAATTTGCAAAACAACTGTGATGAATCAGAGCAAAGCAATAGCAAAGATAACATATTGAAAATTGCATCAACAACAATAAATGTTGGGCAAAAGGTGAGAAATTTCCACTGGGAAACCAATAAATCCAAAATCAATTCAAAACATAGAAAAATCATAGCATAACGATCTAATTTCAAAAAAAAAATGTCACAATCCAATTTCTCAGGTCATGATGACACTTACTTTAACCCACCAGTAGGTAAGCCAAAACCATAGCCCAGAACGATATGTAATAGGTTAACAGGCGGAAGACGAGGAAATAAAAATGCTACTGTAATAATAAGCAATGAAAATAAGGATATATATATATACGCATACTATAGAAGAGTGGAAAGAGGACAAAATACCAAAATGAATCCCCCTAGACCTGGTAAGGACAGTACAAGAGACACTACGATAAAAAGAGTACCAGATAGTATCAAAATATACATCCTAGTCTCAGAATATACAAAATAAGACTATCAAGACTGTAGAAGGAGATGAATTAGCTTCGGACTCTAAAAGCTCACCCAATCTCCGATCAGCAGCACAACTCGAGGATGTCATCAACATCAGTTACTCGTACTCGGATCTACATCAGGGAAAAGATGTAGAAGTGTAGTATGAGTACCAAAAACCACTGGTACTCAGTAGGCATAACAGGCCAACTGAGCTAAATTACAGTAAAAACATAAATAAAGTGCGAGTATATAATCTAAAGTCAATAAATAATAGGAAGAAATGGAACTAATAGTCTATGCTAGGCAAATGTGATAAATCGACAGCAAGTAACTTGAAAGTAGAAATAAAAGCCTAGCTATAACCTAACTGGACCTCCATAAGCCCAGACGTCACACATAAGAAGAAACAAAACCCAATTGAGCCCCCATAAGCATGATCGGTACAAGAAAGAGTAATACTATAGTGAAAAAAAGATATAACAATAAAGGAGGTAAAATAAGCCTGAAGAGCGATATGCATACCTTATACTCCTTTTCCCAGCCATAACCACAAATCTTACTGTCTCTACCGGATACTCAACCCCATATTAATGATAATAAGGATAGTAAATGCCAAACTCAAATCAAAACTAGTAAATAATAACATAGCTTATGCTGGACTAGAACGAAACAGATAGATAATAACAATATAACAAATATCAGACTCGACCGAAACTCATAGATGATAGCAATATGCCAGGTGTCAAACTCACACCGAAACTATTAATTAACAATAATATATCGACATATCCCAGAGTTATAACCCATATCAAGTCTATTAAATCATAAATCCAATATTGTGCGGCCAAATTCTTTAAGGAGAAGCTGTTTCCAATTATCAAGTCAGAAAGATGCGGTTTAAGGTCAAATACTACCCTACCCAGGGTAACAAAGCTAAATAAGCTTATAATATCATGTCTAAGTCGACCCACCCAGGTAATAGACTAAGGAAGAAGTTATGTGATCATTTAGGTCTAAAGGGGTGTAATTCTAAGCATCTTATCTTAAAAGGGGCGGTGGGGCACATTACAAGTCCCAAACACCTAACCTAAGGCGAGGACCTACCCGAACCTAAGATAAGGCTTATCAATCCCATCCCAATGAACTAATGAGCTAAATCTAATGCTACAGGATAATCATAAACTAACATAGGGGGAAATGGGAGTGAATTATACCTAAAAAGGCCTCTAATCAGCTAATATAGTCAATAAACGCTAAAACAATATTTAGGCCCCATAAAAACCCATCAACAACTAGCACAATATCCTACCAATACCATAAGAAAGCAAATTCTAGGAGAAAGGTAAGCCTAGCCTACCTGGACGTTGTCGAAAGCATGTGAGAACCCCTACAATGGAGCTTTTCCCTTTTGAGAAGGCTCCAATAACTGCCATATTATCAAATTCACATTCTATATGTCAAGATGAGAATATCGATACCCATTATTGTGAAATTATGCTATGGGTCAAAAATCAAGCTAAAAATCCCCCGTGGGGCTCACTTGTGAAATCACAAAATTGAAACCGTCACAGCATCCCTCTCAGCTTAAGGGTCATTTACCCCAACATTGGGCATGATGCAAGCTCAAAATAGCCCCCAAATAGTCTGACACTAATTTGAAAACTCAAGAATAACAATGGGTAATTAACTTAAAATTAAGCCGAGAACTTACGTAGAAAAGGACGCACAATGATCACTTTATCGCTCCCCAGCTAATCCTCGCCTCAATTATATGATTTAACCTAAAATTATAAGCTCGTAATGATAAAAATGGTGTTTAATACTTACAACAAGAAGCTGAAAATCATGGGAAATGATATATATATATATATATATATATATATATAACGAGCAATGGCGGCTTAAGCAGCTAAATGAACGCTTAAGCAGTCACCGCTTAAGCAACAATAGGGCCGCTTAAGCGGTCACTGCCAAGCTGGCCAACCTTTGCTTAAGTAGCTACTTGGCCACTAAAGTAGCTATAGTGTAGGCAGTCAACAAGCTGCTTAAGTGACTACACCAGCAACTTGGCACCAGCCAAATTTTCTAAGTTCGAATAGACTCCGATCGGGTGCTCGAGATTCGTTTAGAACCTGATGCACACAAACAAACTATGGTACCCTACCAAATTCAGTATTCTGGATTCAATAGAACTATCGAAACTTCCATCCAAGGTCTCTTGGATAGAAAGTGGGTCCCACACCATAGGTTCCATTTTTTACAAAAATACACCCAATAGCCCAAAACGAGACCAAAAGCCTCAAGACCCAGACCAAGGGTTCTTCTAACCTATAATAAACATTTTACAGCTAACGGAACAATTAAAATTGGCATCTGAGGTTGTTTACCTGAAGTTTTGGCCCAAGCCCCTTTTCTCAAATTTAAAAATGCCAAAACAGGGAAATGGCTATAAAAACAAAACAAACTACCCGGTAACCAAACTGTCAGTCCCATCAAGCCATAAATGACTTGGGGAAGCTGTAGGAAAGTTCTTACCATAGAGCAAGAACAAAAATGCAAAAAATGAACTAGAGGATCATTACTACATCCACTACTAAAGGACTTTTTCCATAAAAGTAAAGAGTTAAGAAGTACCTGAAGGCTCGAACAGGTAAGGATACTGAGTCCGCATATCACGCTAGGTCTCACAGGTAGTCTCCTTGACCAGATGGTGTCTCCACTGAACCTTAACCGTAAGAATATCTCTAGAACGCAATCATGTGACATCTCTGGCTAGGATAAAAATTGGCTCTTCTACAAAGGTTAACCTATCCTCCAACTAAACTGAGTCCCACCGTAGCACATGAGACTCATCCAAAATATAGCACTAAAGCATCGATACGTGAAAGAATGGGTGAATAGGTTAAAAGGCTAGAGGTAAGGCTAACTCATAAGCTACCTCCCTAACTGTCCAAAGGATCTCAAATGGCCCGATATACCTGAGGCTAAGCTTGCCCCTCTTTCCAAACCTCATCACGCCCTTCATGGATAACACGTAAAGGAAAACCTGATGACCAACTCCAAATATCAAAGCATGAAGCCTACGATTAGCATAACTATTCTGTCTGTTCTAAGATGCCCGTAGCATATCCTAAATCACCCGAACTCTGTCCAATGACTCTTAAACCAAGTCAATACCTCGTGGCCTAGCCTCTCGAGTCTCAAACTAACCAATTGGAGATCGACATCGCCTATGATATAATGCCTCAAATGGTAGCTGTTATTATAGGCAAAATTCGCTAAGGCTAAAAACTGCTCCCATTAACGCCCAAAGTCAAAAATTAATTTGCGGAGCATATCCTCCAAAACCTAAATAGTCTGCTCCAATTTTTCATCAATCTGGGGATGGAAAGCGGTGATAAGATTGACTTGGGTACCTAACTCCTATTAAAATTCCCTCCAAAAGCTAAAGGTAAACTGAGAGCCTCTATCTAAAATAATAGACACGGGCACCCTATGAAGGAAAACTACATCTCAAACATAGATCTGAGCTAACCTCTTGGCATTGTAGGAAGTTTGAATAGGGATGAAATAAGCAAACTTGGTCAATCAATCTACAATGACCCAAATGCTATCAAAACCATGGGGGGCATGAGGCAAACTACCTACAAAGTCCATAGTAACTCGCTCCTACTTCCACTCAGGAATGGGTAGTCTCTAAAGCAAGCCAACTGGTCTTAGAGGCTAGGCATTCACCTACTGATATAACAAACATCAAGCTACAAAATATGTTATGTCTCTCTTCATATCGCTCTATGAGTAATACTACCCCAAATCTCTATACATCTTAGATATCCCAGGGTGAATAGAATAACTGGAGCTATGAGCCTCCTAAAATATCAACTGAATCAAACCTCCTACTCTTGAAACATAAATGTGGCCATCGATTCTCAATATACCCTCAGAGTCTAAGTTAGCCCTCTTGGACTCACCCCTCCGCACCTAAACTCGAATGCCACACAACCTACTATCCTTAAACTGTCGGCCTCAAATCTACTTCAAAAAGGTAGACCTAGCCTCCACGCTAGCAAGAATCCTCCTGGGGTCTGAAATATCAAGTCAAATCAACTTGTTAGCTAAGGACTAGATTTCCAAGGCCAACAGTTGCTCCAAAACTAAAAAGAAGTCCAATCTCCCCATACTCACTGCCTTCTGGCTCAAGGCATTCGCTACCACACTCACCTGGCCCGAATGGTATACAATAGAGAGATCATAGTCCTTTAGCAACTCAATCAACCTGTACTATCTTAAATTAAGTTCCTTTTGAGTTATAATGTACTGAAGACTGCGATGGTCAGTGAATATCTCACAGTAAACACCACACAAATAATACCTCTATATCATAGACGTGAAAACTACCACAGCTAACTCTAAGTCATGAGTGGGGTAGTTCCGCTTGTGTGCCTTCATCTGTCTGAAGGCATATGCTATAACTCGACCTCACTATATCAGAACACAAACCAAACCAACACTTGAAGCAGCACAATATACAATAAACCCCTCATCCTCAACTGGAAGAGTTAGAATAGGAGCTGAAGTGAGCAAGTCCTTAAGCTTTAGAAAGCTCACCTCACATCCATTGGACCTCTGAAATGGAACCTCCTTCCTAGTCAATTTAGTCATAGGTGTTGTAGTAGTGGCAAATATCTCAATGAACCACCAATAGTAGCCTGCCAACCCGATAAAACTGTAAACTTTGGTCAGAAATGTAGGCATAGCCCAATCACAAATGGACTCAATCTTTGTCGGGTTTACCATAATCTCATCCTTGGACACATATGCCTCAAGAATGCTAAAGACTCAAGCCAAGACTCCCACTTTGAGAATTTAGCATAAAGCCAATAATCTCTTAAAGTCTGGAGCACGATCCTCAAATACTGCTCGTGTTCCTCCCTACTTCTCGGATAGACAAGGATTTCATCAATAAACACAATCACGAAGGAGTTGAAATAAGTCCTAAACACATGATTCATCAAGTCTATGAACACTCCTGGGGTATTAGTAACCTAAAAGACATAACCAGAAACTCGTAATGGTAATAGCGAGTCCTGAAGGCTGTCTTAGGGATGTCCTCCGCTTGAATCCTTAACTGATAGTAACCAGATCTCATGTGAATCTTAGAAAACACCCGCACCATGAGCTAGTAAAATAGATCATTGATATGAGGTATAGGATACATATTCTTCAATATCACCTTATTCATCTTCCTGTAGTCGATAGACATACTCATAGAACCATCCTTCTTCTTCATAAACAGAACAGGAGCACCCCAAGGCGAGTCACTCAGCCTAATAAACCCCATACCCAGAAGATCCTAAAGTTGAATATTTAGCTCATTTAGCTCAATAGGATCCATGCGGTAAGGTGACATAGAAAGAGGTAGGGTGCTCGACTAAAGATCAATAGCAAACTCTATATCACGCTTAAGAGAAAGGCTAGGTATGTAGGTAGGAAAGACAACAAAAAATGCACAGACTATAGGAACAGAGTCAAGCGAAGGACACTCAATATTGACATCATGAACATAAGCCAAATAACACCTCGATACCAGTCTTCTAACCTTAATATAAGAAATCATCCCCATCGGTGTATGGCTATGAAAACCCTGCAATACAACCAGGGGTATGCCAGGCATGGCTATGATAATGGCCTTGGCAAAGTAATCCAAGATCGCATGATAGGGAGATATCCAATCCATACCATAATCACGTCAAAATTTACCATTTCTAACATAATAAGGTCAGCCTATGTGTCATACTCATGAACAGTCATAATACATGATCTATATATCTAATCCACTACTAGAGAATCACCCATGGGGGTATCTGCCTACAAGGACATAGATAATGGCTCCCAAGACAACCCCGACAGTGGTATATAATAAGAAGACACATAAGAATACATGGAGCCTGGATCAAATAAAACAGAAGCTAGCTGATGGTAGACCGAGATCATACCAGTAATAATAGTATCCAAAGCCTCAGCCTTCAACCTACCAGGAGAAGCATATAAATGACTTCATCCACCTCTAGACTTAGTGTCTTCCTGACCACCTTCCCTACCTGCCTGAGGATCTACTCTAAAACCCTGGGGACTACCCCTATGACCCTATACACCACCCCTAAATAGAGGTGGCATTAATTTAATCAGTGGAACACTCTGTGTAGCATGCTTAATTATCCCACATCGAGGACACTCTCTAATGAAATTTCCCATAACACTATAATCATAGCATACCTAGGGCACTCTACTCTATCGAGAAAGTTCAGCTAACCTAGAATAGCCACCCCATCCTGAAGACCCTGACTGAATACCCCCTCAAAGACTGGCTACTACTTTGTCTGCTGAAATCACTATAACCAGGCTGACCCCATCTAAAATCTGAAGAGCTACCTGAAAGGGACTACAAGGCTAACCATGATGCTAATACGGCTGTAGGTACCTATCCTAAAAACCTATACCTCTAAACTGTGAGCCACTATGGCTCTCACTGTAACTGCCCTACTGACGAGGCCTCTTATCGTTCCCCCCTTGGGCCTCGTGATGCATATCCTTCATAGTCTGAGTATAGTCAGCAATATACATAAATTATCTGCCAGCATCTACCAGACTCTGAGTATCCATATGAAGTGAAAGTCTCAACCCCCTGATGAATCACCAAATCCGCTCATACTCAGTAGGTAGAATCATGGTGGTATTTCTGGCTAACTCATGAAATTTTACCTCTTACTATGCCACTAACATAGACCCCTACTGCAACCCTATAAACTAATCCCTCCGACACTCATGCACTCTATGAGGTATATACTTCTCCATGAAAGCCTTGGGGAACTAAGTCCATAACATAGGAGGAGAACCATCTAGCTTAGAATCAAAATATACTATCCACCATTGTTTGGCTTCTTTCTCGAACTAAAAATTATGGTAGTCCACACCATGCGACTCTACCAGGCCTAAATTATGCAACCTTTCCTCACAACTAGTAAGGAACTCAAATGCATTTTCGCCTGGGGCCCCTATAAATATTAATGGAGCCAATCTAAGAAACTAGCCCAACATCTTCTGCTCTACAACACTCATGGTTGGTTGGGTTGCTACTGGCTGTGGAACTACTAGTGCTGGTGGAAGCTCTACTCTGTGAGCCATAGATGTAGGTGGCGTTCCTATACAAAGTTCACCCTGGGCTTCTCCCTATACGGATGGATAGGACCCATTCATAAGCTGTCCACCAATCATACCCAATAATTGTATTAAGGTATCTTGGAGGACTATTGAAAATATAAATCCAAGTGGGATTAGGTTGTCTCCTGGCCCACCAGCTGCGGCGGCGGCAGATCCTTTGGAGCAATCTCAGGCACAGGATTAATAATCGAATCTAGTGAAGGCTCTCTAGCCTAGCCTTGAGCTGTAGCTCTAGCTCTAGCCTGACCTCAACATCAGGTTCGACCTCTGCCTCTAACCAGTGTTCTAGCTACAGGTTTGGGGTCCCGACCCCTGACCGTCGTAGCCTACATTCTAGCCAACTACGACAGAATGAAATAAATATGAATCTAGAAACCAATATAGACAGAACAAATCATAATTAACCAAAATATGAGATTTTCCTAAGAATGTCTTGTATCCTCTCGAAGATTGGATACGGACGTCATCGTACCAATCTGTGAGATTCTACTAGATGTTTTCTCTTATACCAACAATACCAGTGAACCAAGGCTCTGATTATAACACCCCGTACACTTTCGATCCTACTTGACAACTTTGAACAATGCTTACTTTGGTTTCGAGAGCAATAAGTACGTGTTTTTGCATGGTTATTGATGGAACATTTGATCTTGTGCTAGTAAGTGTGATGAAACCCTTGTGGGGAAAGTTTATTACTTTTGGAGTGGAAAAACGAAGCTTGAATGACTCCTAAATAAAGGTTCTTAAAGACAAGAGGCAAGCTAAAGATTAGAACTTGAAGTATCTAACCAAATCCGCAAAGAAAAGTTGAAAAATGAATTTTTTTCAAATTTTTTTGGGTGGGGCGTGCCAGGCCACTCTGGGCTGAAATTTTCAGCCCACAGGCAGCAAAGGGGCACGCCAGGTAGCGTGCCGTGGTGGTTTTCGCCAAAATTTTTCTTCGACTATTATGATGTATATAAGACCTTTAAGTCATGGTATCATTACTCCATCATAGTAGGACTATTCTTAAGCGCGTTAGAATCCGAGTTGGGGTTAATTCTTCATCACAAGTGTTTTAACAAATTATGTTCAAATAAGCCATGAGCGACTAGAATTTCTATTTTTGCGATTGAGGCTACGATCGGGAATATCGTACGTGAATATTGTCGTGACGCTTATGGAATTATTTAAACATGAGATATATGATGGATTATACATTGAATTTGGTGGGCTAAGTTCATATGGGTTAATGGGCTCAAAGGAAGGCCCAAAAGGAATTAAAGACATGGACCAATGGGTCAAATGACCCATTCTTGCTTTTACTAAGCAATTATTGAGCCAAATGGCTAAGGATGACTTTAAGAGTCTATAAAAGGCACCCAAAAATCAGATTTTACTCATTGTGATACACATGTATTTCTAGACTTTTCTAAGAAAGCAAAAAGGAGATATTTTCTCTCTATTTCCAAACCCTAAGACAATCAACTCTTGGGCAAGATCATCATCTTCCAAGCTTGGGTAAGTGATTATACTTGTACTTTAACATATTATAAGCATGAGAGATTATGTAGATCATGTTGGTTATGCTTGCAAGTGTTGAGTAGTGCACCTTTGTTATTGTTATAAAAAGATACAGCATCCATGTGATTTGAACTTGAAAGAGGACTTGATGTTTTGATGAAAGTGAATGGTGTGGATGAGATATCAACATGTATGGTGTGGTTATGCCTCTAACTTGTTATTTTGCTACATGTGTAAATTGTGGAATTTTGTTCATGGAATATATTGAAGTGACTTGATGGATTAAGTGTGACGTAATGTTAATGAAGAGGCGTAAAAGGTGAACTTGATGTGAAATGCTATTAGTTGATGATGTTGTGGTCAATGTGTAGAATGTGGTGGTATTGGTGGTATGTTAATGCCGTGAATTGTATTGTAAAGGGTGAAATGACATTATAGGGCAAGTATGTAACTCATTTTTGTCTTGTGCTCTTGTAAGGAAGTTGGTTGTTAACGTAAGTTCCATTATGTACTTGTGATGTAGAGTGAAACGTAAGGAAGGAGCTGAATTATTGTACTCACATATTGGATTGTGTATTCATATTGAGAAGATAAGGTATGTAAGGTTACTCTTTCCGTATCCTTCTGCAGCTCCTAGTAGTTACATTGATGTTGTACTAGTTCATTCCGAAATGTCCAAAGGTATCTCATTTCAGGATGTTATCTATTGCTAAGTCACATATTCCTCATTTATTAGTCGTTGTTGCTCATGTGTTACATAATCATAGACATGGTTCCAAAGTCCCAATAATATTATGTTCCAAAGCTTCCAATAAGGTTGTGACTACAAATATATCAATCTCTCACAAACAAAAGTATCAATCTCTAATAAGTGAATGTATTAATATCTCACAAGAAAAGGTGTCAATATCATGAAAGTAAAGGAAATGAAGTAATGTATATATGTGTTCCCAATAATGTTTCAATCACCAATATATCACTCTCATAACAATGAAAAGGAAAGAAGTATGCAAAAAAGTAATGTACACATGGTTACTTTATGTTTCTTTGAGTATGGAGCAATAAAAAGGGCATAAGCTCGGATGGAACAATCCCAATATTATGCTATGTTATTATTATTAGATTATGGCCCACTGATCAGCTGGATGTCCGGTTTATATTATAGCCCACTGATCAGCTGGATGTCCGGTATTATTATTATTATATATGCGGCTATGGCCCACTGACCAGCTAGATGTCCGATTTATATTATAGCCCACTGGTCAGCTGGATGTACGGTATTAGATGAGTGATGTTATACAAAAGATAATGATAAGGTGGATGAACCATAAGATACTATGAACCTCTAACTTGTTGGATGAACAGTAATGAAGATAGTTGTAAAAGAAAGGAGAATATATTCCTTGCCTGATTATATAAATATGAAGGTTATTATATGAATGATGATGGTAAGAGTGAATGAGCAAGTAATAAAAATAATGGGAGAAATGAACTTGGCTCCACACATACATACAGAACGATAATGAAAGCAAAATACATGATTCCAAACATACAAAACGACGGTTTATCCACATGGACTATTCTCTTACCTTGATTTCATTGAAGTTCTTATCGGTTATACACTTGCTCTTAGCCTTACATACTTAGTACATTCTTCGTACTGACCCCTTTGGGGGACTTACTTTACTTGCTGCAGGCACAGGTGTTAGCAGACCTCTTCGGTAGGCTACGAGACATCCGCAGATTATTGGTGAGCTCCAGTTGGTTCGGGGCTTTCTAGGTTGTTGTGTACATTTGTTTTGGCTTTGTATATGTCTATAGACCGGGGTGTTGTCCCGACTCTAGGTTGGTTATGGCTATGTATCTGTAGAGGCTTTGTAGACATATGTGGGAATGTGAATGTAAGAGATGTAAGATCATTTGACTTGATGGCCCTAACGGCCAAGTTTCGTATATAACACATTTCCATGACTTCTGCATAGTTGCATGAGACATAATGATTTTCATACGAGGATATGCATACGAATGTACATGAGCAAAGATTGGTTCTCTTGGGCCATATCGGCTTCGGGTGCCAGTCCGGCCCGAATGGGATTCTGGGCGTGACACTGATAACAATTTTTCGTGACTCAATTTCTCAGGTCATGATGGTACCTACTTTAACCCTCCAGTAGGTAACAATGGTGACTCATAATTGAAGCTCCATCAGGCAAAAAATATGTAAGTGTAGTATGAGTACCAATAACCATGGGTACTCAGTAGGCATCATAGGTTGACTTAGCTAAATTATAATAAAAGCATAAATAAAGTGCGAGCATAAAATCTAAAGTCAATAAATAAGGGGAAAAAATAGAACAAATAGGCTATTCTAGGCAAGTGCGATAAATCGACAGCAAGTAACTCGAAAATAAAAATAAAAGCCTAGTTATAACCTAACTTGAAGCCCATAAGCCTAGATGGAACACACAATAAGAAACAAAAGTCGATTGATCCCTCATAAGCACGGTGGGTACAAGCAAGAGTAATACTATAGCAAAAATAGGATATAACAATAAATGAGGTAAAATAAGCCTAAAGAGCAATATGTGTACCTTATACTCTTTTTGCCAGCCATAACCACAAATCTTACTGGTCCCTATCAGATATTCAACCCTAGATCAATGATAATAAGGATAGTAAATGTCAGACTTGAACTGGAACTAGTAAATAATAACATAGTATATGCCGGACTCGAACCAGACTTAATAGATAATAATAATATAAAAAATACCAAACTTGAACTGGCACTACTAATTAATAATAATATATAGATATATCCTAGAATTATAGTCCATCTCAAGTCCATTAAATCATAAATTCCAATATTGTACGGTGAAACCCTTTAAGGAGAACCAGTTTACAATTATCAAGTCAGGAAGATGTGGTTTAAGGTCAAATACTACCCTACCTAGCGTAACGAAGCTAAATAAGATTATAATATAATTTCTAAGTCAACCCAATATAACTAATATCCTAAGGAAGAAGTTATGTCATTATTTAGGTCTAAAGAGGCATTATTCTAAGCATCATATCTTAAAAAGAGGCTATAGGGCCCACTATAAGTCCCAAACACCCAACCTAAGGCAAGAACCAACCTACACCTAAGCTAAGGCTTCTCAATCCCATACCAAGTCACTAATGAGCTAAGTCTAGTCCTAAAGGATAATCATAGACTAACATAAGGAAAGCTAAGGTTGAATTATACTCGAAAAGGCCCCTAATTAGCTAATATAGTCAATAAACACTAAAAAAATATTTGGGCCATAAGAACCCACCTAAAACTAGCATAATATCCTACAAATACCATAAGAAATCAAAGTCTAGGAGAAAGGTAAGCCTAGCCTACCCGGACGCCACCGAAAGTATGAGAGAACCCCTACAATGTAGCCCTTTCCTTTTGAGAAGCCTCCAACTGCTGCTACATTATAAAAATTACATTCTACATGTCAAGAAAAAAATATCAATATCCATGTTGCAAAATTACGCTCCGGGTCAGAAATCGAGCTAAAAATCCCTCGTATAGCCTGCTTGCAGAATCAAAAAAATGAAACTGTCATGGCGTCCCTCTAAGCTCAAGGATCATTTTTCCCATAATTGGGTGTGATCTAAGCTCAAAACTGCCCCAAAATAGTCCTGACACTAATTCAAAAACTCAAGAATAACAATGAATACTTAACTCAAAATTAAGCCAAGAACTTACTGAGAAAAGATCGCACAATGATCACTTTATCTCTACCCTACTAATCACCACCTCAATTATCTGATTTAACCCCAAATTAAAATCTCTCAATGATAAAAATGGTGTTTAAAACTTAGAACAAGAAGCTGAAAAACATGGGAAAATGATATAATATATATATATATATATATGTAGAACACCAGGATGGTTGTTTAAGAGGTCACCGCTTAAGTGATAAGAGGGAAGCTTAAGTGGTCCCTATCAAGTGGCCAACCTCATCTAAAGAGTTCATTCAGAATTGTCATCACATTCATGACGGTCTAGAAAGTGGAGTCAATTTGATGTCAATTTGAATAAGTGGTCTTCATCTTAATGACGGTCTGGATAAATGGAATCACCTTGATTCCATTCCAAATAAATAGAGTCACCTTAACATCGATCTAGATAAATGGAATCACCTTGATACTATTCTAGATCAGCAGCCATCATATTGAAGCGGATCTGGTTTAGTTTCATCACCTTGATGATGATCTGGAAAAAGGAGTCACCTTGACGCTGATTAGAATAAGTGTCATCACCTTGATGATTGTATAGATAAATGGTCATACTTTGATGATAGTCTGTAAAGTAAAGTCACTTTGATTCTGATTTGAATGTCATATGCCACTTTGAACGGTGTGACTTCCAAACATGTTTCATAACCACCTATACTAAATTTATTAGTAGCAAATGTAATTCCACAATCAAGAAGGTGATGATTCAATATAACATGTCACAACTAGGAGGTAATGATCCAACATCACATATCACAAATATAAAAGTGATGGTCCAACAACATATGTCACAAATATAGGAGTGACAATCAAACACAACTGTCACTTTTATAAATGGACGACACTAATTAAAGAAATGAACAATGTAAAAAAAAAAGGACCAATGAGTCACTTTGATAGGTTCTTGAAGGTGGGTGCTTGCCCAAATTTCATTTTTGAAAAATGAGAGAAAAGAATCAAATCTCGACTGCAATTGGTACCAATAATTAGCATAGCATAGAAATTTCTCATTTGTTTCTCTTTTAACTTAGATCGACTTTGAGATAACTTTTATAGCTTGAAGTGGTACCTCCAACATACCTAAGTGTCGACAAGATTTGTTTGTCTTTCTTCAAATAAAGGTTTTGAACTAGACCTATCCTCTTCTTTAAAGTGCCCTCACCATAAATAAGATCCTCATTTGCACATAGTGAACTATTTAGATTTGAGGACATTTTGAGAATTACTCTTACACTCAAAAGAATGTTCAAAGTGTGCAACTATAATACCATAGGCTTAGCCTTCATGTAAGTCTCCACTAATGTGAGAATATTTAGAATGGGATCATGTAGGGCATGCTTATAATGTAGGTTTGGGGACATAAAGGATATTTATTTGGGATAAAAGTTACTTAATCCCTTCTTGAGTGTTGCACTAAACTTGTACTTTTGATGATTGTTACGTCTCTAGAGCGTATCCCTTACTTTGTCTTGACCTACTTGAGTTTTTATGTGTCGGAGCCTTTTCCCCTTTCATTTGATGTTTTTCTTTTCTTCTAAACTTTGTTTCTATTCTTTGGAGTGTTCTCCCTTCTTTATTTGGGAGTTCTCCTTGCCTTGAACTTTGGAGAGCTTTTTACTCTCTTTCTTTTATTTGAAGTCATTTTGTATCCTTGACTTTCAGGGACTTTGCATTATTTGCATTTGGCTGCTTCAAACTTGAACTTCATCTCCAATTTGTACATTTTTAGTGCACTCAACAAGGTCGGTCTACGAGAAGGGTAGTGCATGTAAGTACTCAGAAGGGTATAGGTTAAGATGTGATTGTCCAAAGAATAGGATTTAGGCTCAAAGTGGGAAATGCTAAGGATTTATGCATTTGGTAGTCTTGAAAGGTACAATCAAGTCAAAGAAGGCCCACGATCCTTTCCCAAATCAAACATTACTCAAGATTTTGCCTCAACAAATATTAGGACCAAGTCCTAGATCAACAGTGTGATGCAATTGAATTAAATTTAAAATTCTCCACACAATGCACATGAAACAATGATGTAGGTTTTATTCTTATCCTTAGTGCATGTAAGAGAATATTTCAAGTGTCACAAAAGTATGAATGAGAGGTACAAAAAAAAAACTAAGGTTCACCACAAAATCAATCCATACATTCATATCATTTTTTTGCACGCACTATTAACTTTCTTGGCACCAACCATGTCAAAGGCATGATTCTAATAAAAATATTTTTTTGATTTTCAAATAAGGGAAACTGAACTCTAGGAGGGTTGCCTATATATCTCACCTTGAAGGATGAGAATCAGGTGTGCATAGCTCATGCAAATATGGATTAACAGAATTCATCTCTTGAAAAATGCAAGGAAAATAGAATCAACGATATGCACAAAATTTAAAGCAAAGGTATAGAAAAACTCATAATGGTGCCTCGTTAGTCTGGTGTCATCTGATATCTTCAGTAAAAGAGAGTCTCCTGATTGATTGTAGGGGCAATTATTATTGTGATATCCTATTATTTTTTAGGATAATATGTCATGGACTCTTGATTGTCAAAGAGAACCTCTTGTGGTTGATTTTTTTTCCAAAGCATCTTTAGACGTGGTTTCACAATTGCCTATAGAAACCACTTTATTGTGCTCTATCCTAGTATATTTTTGGAGATTATTAGGTTTCCCCAATTACCAACAGGAAATTTATATCATTGTGATCGTCCTCGACCATTGACGAGGATGATTTTCTTGCAAAGATATGAGAAAGTAGTGAAAGTGGGGAATTCATGAAAAAATAATAAAAAAGTGTCATTGCATAGTCTAACACTCCCCTGATTTATCTTATGGATTGGGTATGGTGCCTCATTGAGTATGAAACCAGTAGTCTCTTGTAAAGCTCGGGTGTCATTTATCTTGTGTCTGATTTGCAAACTCATTCGATCATGAAATGTAGCTTTGGTGGAATTTTTGAGGACCTTCCTCAAAAATTCTGCCTAAGTTTAGAATACAAAAGAACTCTCACACTTTCTTTCACTTTGTGATGTTGCTTTGTACAAAATTTGTAAAACCTTCTCATAATTCTGCCCCTGTTTCGGCATTAACAAACTTTTGTATTCAACTTGTAGCATAATGTATTTTTTTGTAGAATATTTGAGACATTCTTAAATATCTTTCCCAATTTACATTGTAAAGGAAGATGGTGTCACGCCCCGAATCCCATCGGGATGGATTGGCACTCGTAGCCGACAAGGACCAAGAGAACCAAGCTTTGTCTCTATCCAATCATATGCATGCCATAAGAAACCCATAATCACATAATAGCTACAGATACCAATAATGGAATTCATGGAACATGATATATATATATATATGTGTATATATATATATATATATATACATATGTGAAACTTGGTCGTTGAGGCCACCAAGTCAAGAACGACATATCCCTTTTACATTTATACACCCACATTCGTCTACAAAAGCCTCTAAAAAATGCATTGACCAAAATAAACTAAAAGTCGGGACAAGTCCCCGCTTTAGATAACATGTACAACACCAAAACATATGTACAACTGTGACTCGAAGAAGCCCCGAACTAACTGGAGCTCACCAAAGATCTGCAACATTGGTAACCTACTGTGGAGGCTTACTACTACCTACGCCTGCAGCAAGTAAGGTAAATTCCCCAAGAGGGGTCAGTACAAAGAATGTACTGAGTATGTAAGGCCATATGAAACTTGTAAGATATGAAAATATGTCAAAGAACTCAAGTTCAAATGCATAACCAATGTAGATAAGTCACAATGTAGATGAGTCACTATTCTGTACTTTGGAAACCATGTATGTTGCTTTCATTACATTCTTTGTATCTTTACTTCCATGATTATTCATCTTTGCCTTTGACCTGTGATACCCGGGCCCCGACTGAACAGTGGGTTTTAAACATAACATAGCGTTATGTTGGGATCGGCTCGAGCTAGGCTTATGCCCCTAGAGCTGCCACCCTATGAATCAATATATATATATCGGGATCGGCTCGAGCTAGGTTAGAACCTCTAGAGCTGCCACCCATATAACATTTTAGGTTCGGCTCGAGCTAGGTTATTACCCCTAGAGCTGCCCCTTGTCAGTATCGGTCCGAGCTAGGCTTATGCCCCCAGGACTGCCCCCTAATCCAACAACCTCAGGATCGGCTTGAGCTAGGCATTTTACCCTCAAAGCTGCCACCCATACTTGATCATTGACCACATATGCATTACTGTGTTTATTACTTTGAGATTGCTACCATGATAGTCACAACTTTACTTGAAGCTTTGGATCATTAACCAATGAGTGAGGGACATGTAAATAAACATTGTTGGAAACATAACATTATTAGAACCATAACACCATGGGAAACATTGGACAATAATCCATGAACAAGAGACATAAGTATAATCACTATTGGAACATTGGCACATAACTTTATTTGAGCTTTTGGAGCATTAACCATGAATATGAGTCATGAGATTCACCAATGATCAATGAGTAGGAAATATATGATAACGACCATGGATAACCGTATATGGGATACCTTAGCACATTTCGGTATGGAACAAGCGTAATGTCAATGTGAATACTATTTGACGCAGAAAGATACAGACAGAGTAACCTTACATACCTTGTACCCTCAATACGGATATACAATCTTAGATGTGCATACAGTAGTACCGCTCCTTCTTTATGTGTCACTCTACAACAAAAATACATAACGGGATTTACATTAACCATCAACTACTTTACAAATGCATATAACATCAATGAGTTACGTGTTTGCCTTTAAACATGCCATTTTCCCTTGACAAAACCATTGATGAAATTATTATTCCAAAAATCCCCCAATATTACATACATTGACCAATACATGATAATCAATACATATCACCACAACACTTCTCCTTTACACTTTCTTATCCACACCACATCACAAATAATCCATCAAATTACCTTAATACACCTCATAGCACATAGCGGCCAAAATCCCACAATTTACACTTTAAGAAAAATAAAAAGTTTAATAAAAAAATCACACCATACATGTTCATCTTTTATCCATACCATGCTCTTTCATCAAGACATCAAGTCTCTTTTCAAGTTTAAATCACAAAGATGGCACATCTTTCACCAAAAGCAAAAATACACTATTCACCACCTTGCCAACACAACTATCATGATATACATACCCTATTAAGCATATAAGATATTAATTCATGAGAGTAGGAACTTACCAAGGCTTGCAAAGTGATGATCTTTACCAAAGAGTCCAAAGGAAATAGTTGCCTTAGGGCTTGGAAACTAGAGAAATGTTTGAGAAATATCTTAAAAGGCATGAGACTTTGAAAGCAATAAAAATCAGATTTATTGCCCTTTATATAGGTCCTAAAGTCCATCCTTATCCACTCTTAACATTTAATGTGGTGTTCTAGAAGGTCAAGGCAAGAATGGGTCTTTTGACCCATTTTTGGACCATGTTTTCTTTTCATTTTTGGGTTCTTTTTGGGCCCAATTCACTTAACCCAGTAAAATAAATAATTTCTCGTGTTTAAATCATCTCATATGTGTTACAACAATATTCCCACTCACGCTATTCATATCCGCAACATCAATCCCAAAAATAAGTGATTCTAGCCACGTATGGCCTATTTTGACCAAAAGGGTAAAACCGTCATTTTGATGCCAAATTTGTTCTCGAGTAATTTTATCATACCAATATAATATTTCATTCATTTCATGTATATACTCGTGGTTGTAGAAGAAACGTGACAAAAATTGGCTCGGTACGACCCCGGGTACCCTTGGGAATTAGAAAATTTCCAACTTTCGAAAAATTGAAAAATCCATCCTGGCACGCCCTTGGGCGCACCAGATTGCTGCCTATGGGCACAAAAATTTGTCCCAGAGCAGCCTGGTACGCCCTCTGGCGCGCCTAGGCCTTAGTTTTTCCGAAAATTTTGTTTTTCAACTTTTCTTCGCGGGTTTGGTTAGATACTTCAAGTCCTATTCTTTAACTTACTTCTTACCCTTAATACACTTTGTTTAGAGGTCCTATTAGCCTTATTTTGAACCCCACAAGTGCTCCACTAAAATCACAAAACACCTCCTATGAAAGGCTAATCACATGTACGAGGCCAAATTTAAATTTTCTAATCATTAACATTACCAAATACATGCGTATAGCTCTCGACACCTAAGTAAACATTATTGAATGTCGTCAAGTAGGGTTAGGAAGGTACGGGGTGTTACATTCTTCCCCCCTTAGGAACATTCATACTCGAATGTGAACAATATCATTTCAATTACGACATTTGCATCTCTATACTATCATACATATACATAAAGACTTAAGGTTCATGGATACTTACTTTTTATGACCCCATTCCCGCACTTTGAATTGTTTCATCCATTTGAAATAGATAGGGATACTTGGATCTCATCATTTCTTCCGCTTCCCATGTGATCTCCTCTACTTGTTGATTTCTCCAAAGGACTTTTACGGATGCGACATCTTTATTCCTCAATCTCTTTACTTGTCACTCTAGAATAGCAATGGGTACTCTTCATAAGTAAGATCCTCCGTAACTTGAACATCCTCTACGAGAAAAATATGAGATGGATCTCCTATGCATTTTTGAATCATCGAAACATGAAATACCGGATGGACTGAGGAAAGTTCCTGGGGTAGTTCCAACTCATACGCAACTTGCCCAAATCTTCTAATGATTTCATATGGGCCTATGTAACGTGGACTCAATTTCCCTTTCTTTCCAAACCGCATTACCCCTTTCATCGGTGACACCTTTAAAAACACCCAATCACCTATGGCGAATTCAAGCCCTATTCTTCTAACATCGACATATGACTTGTGATGACTTTGAGCCGTTTGTAACCGCTGTTGGATCACTTTAACTTTCTCCATAGCCTGATGAACAATATCTGGCCCAAGTAAAGCAGTTTCACCCACTTCAAACCATCCAATTGGTGATCTACATTTCCTTCCGTACAAAGCTTCATAAGGTGCCATTTTAATACTCGAATGATAGCTATTGTTATACGCAAATTCAATAAGAGGCAAATGGTTATCCCAACTGCCTTAAAAATCTAGCGTGCATGCTCGTAGCATATCTTTAAGTGTCTAAATAGTACGTTCTGCTTGTCCATCAGTCTGAGGATGGAAAGTTGTACTCAAATTCACCTGTGTACCCAAAATCTGCTGAAAAGATCTCCAAAAGTGTGCTGTGAACTGTGCTCCTCTGTCTGATATAATGGAAAGTGGAATACCATGCAATCGTACTTTCTCTTTCACATACAACTTCGCATAATCCTCAGTTGTATAGGTCATCTTGACTGGTAGAAAATGCGCTGACTTGGTAAGCCTGTCCACTATAACCCATATAGAATCAAACTTCCGCAATGTACGAGGCAAACCTGTAATGAAATCCATATTAATCATATCCCATTTCCAGACTGGAAGATTGATGCATTGCATGTAACCTCCCGGTTTCTGATGTTCCACTTTTACTTGTTGACAATTCGGGCATTGCGCGACAAATTCTGCAATGTTCTTTTTCATATTTCCCCACCAATACACTTCTTTCAATTCATGGTACATTTTAGTAGCACCCGGATAAATAGAATAGCGCGAATGATGTGCCTCTGTCATAATTCGTATCCTCAACTCATCTACGTCCGGTACACATAATCTCCCTTGACATTGGAGTACCCTTTCTTGTGTAAGATCAAATGCCTTTGTCAAATTCTGTTGTACATTTTCCTTTAGCTGCAACAACATAGAATCTGCAAATTGCTTGTTTTTCACTTCAGCTATTAAGGAGGATTCAGCTGCATTTTGCACAATAACTCTATCATCTGAGGATTCAATAAGCCGAACTCCCAAGCTGGCTAATTGATATAAATCTTTTACTAAACCCTGCTTTTCTGTCAATTGGCCACTAGTGCTTTCTACTGTCTTGTGGCTCAATGCATCAGCTACTACATTTGCTTTGCATGGATGATAAAGAATATCAATATCATAGTCTTTTAAGAGCTCTAACCACCTTCGTTGCCTCAAATTGATTTCCTTCTGCTTAAAAAGATATTGCAAGCTTTTGTGATCCGTATAGATATCAACATGAACTCCATACAAATAATGACGCCATATCTTTAAAGCAAAGACCACCGTTGCTAATTCAAGATCATGTGTGGGATAATTTTTCTCGTGTGGCCGTAACTGTCGTGAGGCATATGATATGACATTACCGTGTTGCATCAATACGCATCCGAGGCCAACCCCGGAAGCATCGCAATACACTACATAACCTTCGGTACCTTCAGGAAGCACTAAAACTGGTGTGGAATTTAATTTATCTTTCAACCTTTGGAAACTTTTCTCGTACGCATCATTCCACTGAAATTTTACTGCCTTATGTGTAAGCTTTGTTAACTGTACAGCAATAGAGGAAAAACCTTCCACAAATCTTCTGTAATAACCTACCAGTCCAAGAAAACTATGGATTTTTGTGGGTGTCGTAGGTCTTGGCCAATTTTTCACTGCTTCAGTCTTCTGTGTATCAACCTGTATACCTTCATCTGACACAATGTGGCCCAAGAATGCAACTGATTTTAACCAAAACTCACACTTAGAGAACTTGGCAGACAACTTACGCTCACGGAGAATCTGTAACACTTTTTGCAAGTGATTAGCATGGTCCTCCGGTGATCTTGAATAAACTAGGACGTCATCTATAAATACCGTGACGAACACGTCCAGAAATGGCTTAAACACCCTATTCATCAAATCCATAAACACAGCCGGAGCATTTGTTAGTCCAAATGACATAACTAAAAATTCATAATGGTCATACCGTGTTTAGAAAGCTGTCTTGGGCACATCTTCTTCTCTAACTCTGACTTGATGGTAACCCGACCTCAAGTCGATCTTGGAAAAACACTTGGCACCCTGTAACTGATCAAACAAATCATCAATTCGAGGGAGGGGATATTTGTTCTTGATCGTCACCTTATTCAATTGCCGATAGTCGATGCACATTCTCAACTTGCCATCTTTCTTCCATACAAATAATACCAGCGCACCCCATGGGGACATACTAGGCCTAATGAAGCCTTTGTCCAACAAGTCTTTCAATTGTTCCTTCAATTCATGCAATTCTGCTGGAGCCATTCTATATGGAGGAATAAAAATAGGCTGAGTGTCTGGAATCACATCAATGCCAAATTCTACTTCCCGTTCTCGGGGTAAGCCTGGAAGATCCTCTGGGAACACATCTAGAAATTCATTGACCACTGGAATCGACTGCGGAGTCAGTGGTTCCACTTCAGTATCTTTCACCCGTACTAGATGACATATATAACCCTTAGCAATCATTTTTCTGGCTTTCAAATAGGAAATATATCTTCCTCGTGGTGCCCCTACATTACCCTGCCATTCAAGAACATTTTCTTGCGGAAAACAAAATTGCACCTTCTTGGCCCGGCAATCTACCGTAGCATAATAAGAGGCCAACCAATCCATTCCCATGATCACATCAAAATCCACTATGTCTAATTCAATGAGATCGTCCAATGTATCATGACCACACACAGTTACCACACATTTATGATATACTCTCTTTGAAACAGTATATTCACCGACCGGTGTAGACACTTCAATTGATTTAATTAATAATTCTGGTGCCTTTCCAAATTTTGCCGCAACCAATGGAGTAACATAGGAAAATGTAGAACCAGGGTCAATCAATGCATATACATTATATGAGAATATGAATAATGTACCTGTGACAACATCAGGGGAAGCCTCTGAATTCTATCGATCCACTAAAGCATAAGTGCGATTCTGGACCACACTAGTACTGGATGCTCCTCTGGCCCCTCTACCACGGCCAACAGACTACACACCTCGGACCAGTAAAGGAACCGATGCTGATGACGTAACGGCCGATCCTGCCGGTTGTGCTATACCACTCATGCTCCTCTGGGGACACTCTCTCATCATGTTTCCTGTCATGCCGTACCAGAAACAAGCATTTGTCCCCACTCTTCATGTACTTGTATGAATATGCCCGCAGTGCTGGCACTACTGATGAGGAAAACCTGCTGCCTGTGATCCGTGACCTCCACTACTCTGCCCAGCTGGACCACCTCTAAACCCTCTAAACTGAGAGTGTGCACCCAATGTGGAATGCGAGAACGATGGTCTAGGTGGCCTAGGAAACATACGGGGCCTAGATCCTCCTTGGGACATCATAGGTGGTCCCATAGGTCTAGCCCGTTTGGACTGTCCCCTGTCAAATTCATGTACCCTTCGTCTCTGTCTTTGATCTTCCATTTTCTGGGCGAAGGCCTGAATTATCGCTATATCCATGTCTTTGTTCAAGGCAGCAATGGTGCAATCCCTTACCAAATATGGCTCTAGTCTGTCCACGTATCTATGGACTCTGTCTGTCATCGTAGCCACAACGTTTGGCGCATATCGAGCTAAGGAATTAAATTGCAAACTATATTCCCTCACGCTCAAATTTCCCTGACGGAGATTTAGGAACTGATCTGCACGTGCCTCACGGATCTCATAGGGCAGGTAATGATCAAGGAAAGCCACTTTAAACTCTTCCCACGTAGGTGGATTAGCACCAATATCACGGGATTTCTTCCAATCCTCGTACCACAATATTGCCTCTCCTTTCAATCTGTACGCAGCAAGTTCAACTGTCTCTACCCCCGTCACGTGCATAACTTCCAAGGCCCTCTGAATTTGATCCACGAAGTCCTGTGGATCTGCTTTTGGATCTGACCCTGTGAATATAGGAGGGTCCAATTTTAGGAAATCCTGTGTTCTGCGACTCGCCACTCTAGCCGCATCATCATCATGTGTCATTGGACCAGCTCGTCCTTGACTTTGTGCTGCCACTAACTGCATCAACATATGAACTACATTTCTAAGACCCTGATCTGTGGCATTCATTTGTGGTTCTGCGGGCACTTCTCTACCAACTGGCTCCTCCGGAGCTGGAAAAGTAAACGAAGACCGCGATGAAATTTCAGCATTTGGTCCACCTTGACTAGCTTGGTCAGGTGGTACTCTACTCATTCCTTCTTCAGCAGGCACATCTACCTGCTTCCCTTTACCTCTACCTCTTCTTGTGATTGGCATTTTGACTATACCAAAGAAAAACAATTACCATGATCAGATTCAATTCAACTTACAACACTGGCTCTATTGCACGATCTAGAAGTGAAGAAAAGAAACAACATCCTAAATATACCGTAGCCTCCTACTTATAAATGTGGTGCACAACACATTGATAAGCAAGACTCTACTCAGACACGGCTTTGAAGACACCCTTAGAACGACCTGCTCTGATACCACTTTTGTCACGCCCCGAATACCATCGGGATGGATTGGCACTCGTAGCCGACAAGGACCAAGAGAACCAAGCTTTGTCTCTATCCAATCATATGCATGCCATAAGAAACCCATAATCACATAATAGCTACAGATACCAATAATGGAATTCATGGAACATGATATATATATATATATATGTATATATATATATATATACATATGCGAAACTTGGTTGTTGAGGCCACCAAGTCAAGAACGACATATCCCTTTTACATTTATACACCCACATTCGTCTACAAAAGCCTCTAAAAAATGCATTGACCAAAATAAACTAAAAGTCGGGACAAGTCCCCGCTTTAGATAACATGTACAACACCAAAACATATGTACAACTGTGACTCGAAGAAGCCCCGAACTAACTGGAGCTCACCAAAGATCTGCAACATTGGTAACCTACTGTGGAGGCTTACTACTACCTACGCCTGCAGCAAGTAAGGTAAATTCCCCAAGAGGGGTCAGTACAAAGAATGTACTGAGTATGTAAGGCCATATGAAACTTGTAAGATATGAAAATATGTCAAAGAACTCAAGTTCAAATGCATAACCAATGTAGATAAGTCACAATGTAGATGATTCACTATTCTGTACTTTGGAAACCATGTATGTTGCTTTCATTACATTCTTTGTATCTTTACTTCCATGATTATTCATCTTTGCCTTTGACCTGTGATACCCGGGCCCTGACTGAACAGTGGGTTTTAAACATAACATAGCGTTATGTTGGGATCGGCTCGAGCTAGGCTTATGCCCCTAGAGCTGCCACCCTATGAATCAATATATATATATCGGGATCGGCTCGAGCTAGGTTAGAACCTCTAGAGCTGCCACCCATATAACATTTCAGGCTCGGTTCGAGCTAGGTTATTACCCCTAGAGCTGCCCCTTGTCAGTATCGGTCCGAGCTAGGCTTATGCCCCCAGGACTGCCCCCTAATCCAACAACCTCAGGATCGGCTTGAGCTAGGCATTTTACCCTCAAAGCTGCCACCCATACTTGATCATTGACCACATATGCATTACTGTGTTTATTACTTTGAGATTGCTACCATGATAGTCACAACTTTACTTGAAGCTTTGGATCATTAACCAATGAGTGAGGGACATGTCAATAAACATTGTTGGAAACATAACATTATTAGAACCATAACACCATGGGAAACATTGGACAATAATCCATGAACAAGAGACATAAGTATAATCACTATTGGAACATTGGCACATAACTTTATTTAAGCTTTTGGAGCATTAACCATGAATATGAGTCATGAGATTCACCAATGATCAATGAGTAGGAAATATATGATAACGACCATGGATAACCGTATATAGGATACCTTAGCACATTTCGGTATGGAACAAGCGTAATGTCAATGTGAATACTATTTGACGCAGAAAGATACAGACAGAGTAACCTTACATACCTTGTACCCTCAATACGGATATACAATCTTAGATGTGCATACAGTAGTACCGCTCCTTCTTTATGTGTCACTCTACAACAAAAATACATAACGGGATTTACATTAACCATCAACTACTTTACAAATGCATATAACATCAATGAGTTACGTGTTTGCCTTTAAACATGCCATTTTCCCTTGACAAAACCATTGATGAAATTATTATTCCAAAAATCCCCCAATATTACATACATTGACCAATACATGATAATCAATACATATCACCACAACACTTCTCCTTTACACTTTCTTATCCACACCACATCACAAATAATCCATCAAATTACCTTAATACACCTCATAGCACATATCGGCCAAAATCCCACAATTTGCACTTTTAGAAGAATAAAAAGTTTAATAAAAAAATCACACCATACATGTTCATCTTTTATCCATACCATGCTCTTTCATCAAGACATCAAGTCTCTTTTCAAGTTCAAATCACAAAGATGGCACATCTTTCACCAAAAGCAAAAATACACTATTCACCACCTTGCCAACACAACTATCATGATATACATACCATATTAAGCATATAAGATATTAATCCATGAGAGTAGGAACTTACCAAGGCTTGCAAAGTGATGATCTTTACCAAAGAGTCCAAAGGAAATAGTTGCCTTAGGGCTTGGAAACTAGAGAAATGTTTGAGAAATATCTTAAAAGGCATGAGACTTTGAAAGCAATAAAAATCAGATTTATTGCCCTTTATATAGGTCCTAAAGTCCATCCTTATCCACTCTTAACATTTAATGTGGTGTTCTAGAAGGTCAAGGCAAGAATGGGTCTTTTGACCCATTTTTGGACCATGTTTTCTTTTCATTTTTGGGTTCTTTTTGGGCCCAATTCACTTAACCCAGTAAAATAAATAATTTCTCGTGTTTAAATCATCTCATATGTGTTACAACAATATTCCCACTCACGCTATTCATATCCGCAGCATCAATCCCAAAAATAAGTGATTCTAGCCACGTATGGCCTATTTTGACCAAAAGGGTAAAACCGTCATTTTGATGCCAAATTTGTTCTCGAGTAATTTTATCATACCAATATAATATTTCATTCATTTCATGTATATACTCGTGGTTGTAGAAGAAACGTGACAAAAATTGGCTCGGTACGACCCCGGGTACCCTTGGGAATTAGAAAATTTCCAACTTTCGAAAAATTGAAAAATCCATCCTGGCACGCCCTTGGGCGCGCCAGATTGCTGCCTATGGGCACAAAAATTTGTCCCAGAGCAGCCTGGTACGCCCTCTGGCGCGCCTAGGCCTTAGTTTTTCCAAAAATTTTGTTTTTCAACTTTTCTTCGCGGGTTTGGTTAGATACTTCAAGTCCTATTCTTTAACTTACTTCTTACCCTTAATACACTTTGTTTAGAGGTCCTATTAGCCTTATTTTGAACCCCACAAGTGCTCCACTAAAATCACAAAACACCTCCTATGAAAGGCTAATCACATGTACGAGGCCAAATTTAAATTTTCTAATCATTAACATTACCAAATACATGCGTATAGCTCTCGACACCTAAGTAAACATTATTGAATGTCGTCAAGTAGGGTTAGGAAGGTACGGGGTGTTACAGATGGAAAGCTTGCAAGGAATATGACTGAGCCTTTAAGGCACCTATGTATCCCCTTGAGCCAGAAATTAGGTCAAATGTAGTTCTAAAAGTTTTGCAATGAAATAATGGACGAATTATGTTTTAAAGCAAAACATGTGAATTAAGTAAAAAATCAAATAAGTATGAATGAAACAAATTAGATAGAATATAACACATACAATGTATATAGCATCCTAATATTCATGAGACCTTTTAAGCCAAAGGCAAATCTAACTATCCAAGGATATACATGTCATTTGTTAAACGTTCCATTGCCACTGAAAAATATAGTATATACAAATTGATTAAATCAAATGGGGATACAAAATAAGGAAATGATATGTACAATAAATATCTGTAATGACCATTTTTATTGTTACAGTATTGCCTAGCATGCGAAAATTTGGGTTAAGTTATCCCCGGATGGAAATTTTGGAAATTTTAGGCTAGGCTAGTTTCAGATGAATTTCTAGTATTGTGTGTTCTAGGTGAATCTTATGATTAATGGTATAGTATTGCATTTATTTGAGATCATATTATGATAGTCAAAAGGATAAGGAATCAATAGAAACGTACGGAGTAGAAATCGAGTTAATAGAGCTCCGGTAATTGTATATGACTTAAAGATATTGAGTCGTAATGTCGAGATCTGGGCAATGTGTTGTTAAATGGACCATACATGGAAACTTCCCCAATTTACTACCTCATTGCTGCTATAGTGGAATTAAGGGTCGCTACAGCGGTAGTTTAGTCTAAGTTGGACTGCTATAGCAGGCGAAATCCTGCTATACCACCCCCATTATAGCGGAAAGCGGACTCCTATAGTAGGCCTGATGTAGTATAATGCTAGTTTCTGAACCAAAATGTTATTTTTCATTCTAAAAAAAACTCAAGTGTTGGTATCGGGTTAGAGAGGTGATTTTCTGGACTTCATAACTAAACTCCACTATCAAGGCAAGTAAAGTTTACCCTCCTAACGTAAATTACTTTGTTTAATCCTTAAAATCTCTTGGAATTGATCATGGTGGGGAATTTGGTACAACCCTAAGTTTAAGGACCTAGTTTGAATTAATTAAGGAGGGGTTAGAATTTCTTATTGTTGACTCTAGGTTGTTAGATTATTCTCCCTAGGATGGAAGTTGCTTGATTAATTTCAAATTATGGGGAATTTTAGTGGAATGAAAGAAAATCTTATGATGGGAAAATTGTTATGAATGTGGTTATAAATAGTGGAATTAGGTTTATAATGCCTAGAATTGGTAGATAATTGATTTAATGGTTCTTGTTTATTTTTTTTAGATCGAGATCAAGCCGAGGCTGCATGAAAGGGCAAGGATCGAGTGATTAAGAGAATTTAAAGGCTTCGTTCGAGGTAAGTTAGGGTTGAATTAGAGTTGAGACTCAGTTTGACTGTAAATGTGCTCATTAACTGAATGCGTGTTTACTTGTTTTCAAGTCATGCTTGTAAATAATGCTGAATGTTTTTGGGGTGAATGTGTCATGGCCTCTTAATTGTCTAAGAGAACCTCTTGTGGTTGCTTTGTTTTTCCAAATATTCTTTAGGCGTGGTTTCATAATTGCCTACGTGAACCACTTTGTTGTGCTCTCTCCCAGTATATTTTTGGAGATTATGGGGTTTCCCCTATTACCCATAGGAACTGTACATCATTGTGGCCTTTTTTGACCATTGACAAGGATGATTTTCTTGCAAAGATATGAGACTATAGTATAGTAGGAAATTCTTTACAAAATAATGAAACAGTTTCATTGCATAGTACAACACTCCACTAATTTATCTTCTGGATTGGGTATTAGTGCCTCATTGAGTCCGAGACCAGTAATCTCCTGTAAAGCTCGGGTTCCATTTATCCTGTGTTCGATTTGTAAACTCATTCTGTCACACGCCAAATCCCATTGAGGCAGACTGGCACCCAAAGTCGACGTGGCCCGAGAGAACCAATCATTTCTCATGAACCTCCATATGCATGTCTCTTTATGAATAGCATTTTATCTCGTGTAACTTATAAAATATAAACTACCAATGGCGGGAAACATGGAAACATATGCTATATATGAAACTGGGTCGTTGGGGCCGTCAAGTCAAAATGGACATACATACGTCTCTTACATCTGTCTTCCCACATCTGTCTACAAAGCCTCTACAGATACATATATATAACCAACCTACAATCGGGACAAGTCCCCGCTTTATACAACATTTACAACATCAAAACAAATGTACAACTGTGACTCGAAAATCCCCGAACTAACTGGAGCTCACCAAAGATCTGTAAATAGTCCACAGTCTACTGAGGAGGTCTACTAGCACCTGCGCCTGCAGCAAGTAAAGTAAGTCCCCCAAGAGGGGTCAGTACGAAGAATGTACTGAGTATGTAAGGCTATAAGAATTTCATCATCCATAATAACAACAATGGAGTCAATATAAGAGAAATAGTCAATGTGAATAAGCCATATTTCTGTATGTGAGGAACCATGTACATTACATTCTTTACTTCTTTTGCACTCACATTTATTCATCTTTATTGTTCTACCCATGTTAGGCTGTTCTGTTGCCCCTGGGATGAGATTAACCCATGCTAGGTACTTTAACCCCTGGATGTTATATTAACCCATGCTAGGCTTTCGTATCACCCCTGGGATGTTATTAACCCATGCTAGGTACTTTGACCCTTGGGATGTTATATAAACCCATGCTAGGCTTTCGTGTCGCCCCTGGGATGTTATTAACCCATGCTAGGTACTTTGACCCCTGGATGTTATTTTAACCCATGTTAGGCTTTCGTGTCGCCCCTGGGATGTTATTAACCCATGCTAGGTACTTTGACCCCTGGGATGTCATTATGATATATTGGGATCGACCCATGCTAGGTGTTTCTTCCAACCCTGGGATACCACCCAAGAATACTCATCAATTAAACATTACTTCTTTCTTTCATTACTCTTTCTTTCATTCTAAAAGTGAAACCTTGGTGATTGAAACATTCTTGAACTTGAAACACATACATACATTACTTCACGTCTTTACTCTTGTAAGATTGATACCTTTACTTGTGAGGGATAGATACATTAGCTTACACATTACTTCCTTCATTACTTTTGTGAGATTGGTACTTTTACTTGTGAGAGATTGGTACAAAGATAATCAAAATATTATTGGACTTTGGAACATGACATGATTGGAAAATGCTATTCAAAATAAATAGATTCTCTTTACATCATTACTTCCCTTGATGATTTCTGTTAGTAGTTACAACACTATGAGAGCTTAGGAACTTCAGTCCATGGATAAGAGACATAAGTGAATCATAATTCATCTAAGAATAGGACACATGTGAAGAACAATATATGTCAACCTGAATTGATATACTTCAAAACCCCTCGGAATGGAACAAGCCCAATGTCAATGTGAAAAATATGTTGCAGAAGGATACGAAAAAAGTAACCTTACATACCTTATCTTCTCAATACGAATATACAATCCTATACGTGAATACAATAGTACAGCTCCTTCCTTATGTTTCACTCTACAATACAAGTACATAACGGACTTTACATTAACCCCCAAATACCTTACAAATGCATATAACGATAATGAGTTTCATGTTTGCCTTTAAAAATGTCATTTCCCCCTTGAAAATACCATTTATGAAATTATTATACCAACAATCCCACAATATTCCATACATTGATCAATACAGGATAAACCAATAGCATGTCACACCAAGTTCATACTTTCCACTCCTCCATCAACACAATATCACAATTACTCCATCAAGTCATCTCAATACGTCTCATAACAACATATCGGCCAAAATCCCATAATTTACACTTATAGAAAAATAACAAGTTTAGTAACATCATCACACCATACATGTTGTTATTTCATCCATACCATGCACTTTCATCAAAACCACAAGTCACTTTTCAAGTTTAATTCACAAAAAATGACACATCTTTTACAAAAACACAAAAGTGCACCACTTACACTTTTAGACATAACCATCATGATCTACATGCTCTCCCGTGCATATAATATATTAATCCATAAGAAGAATCACTTACCCAAACTTGCAAATGAGTGATCTTGTCCCAAGAAGTGCCTTAGGGTTCTTAGGGTTTGAGAGAAAATATGTGAGAAATATCTAAAGAGGCGTGAGAGTTAGAATGAATTAAAATCTGATTGTTTGGCCTTTACATAGTACTCAAGTCATCCTTAGCCATTTCCTTGCATTAAATGCAATGTTTGCTTGGTCAAAGTGGAAGAATGGGTCATTTGACCCATTGGGCCATGTCTTTTAATTCATTTTGGGCCTTCCTTTGAGCCCATTAACACATATTAACTTAGCCCACCAAATTCAATGCTTAATCCGTCATATATCTTGTGTTTAAATAATTCCATAAATGTTAAGACAATATTCAACTCCCGCGTTTCATGCTCGTAGTTTTAATCTGAAGAATCAACAATTTTGGCCACTCATTGCTTTGAACATAATTTGATAAATTGCTTATGACAAAGAATTAATCCCAACTCGGATGCGAAACTTTCTCAAGAGTAGTCCTACTATGATGGAATAATGATACCATAACCCAAGAGTCCTATTTATAGACTAATGGTCAAAGAAAATTTTTTCCAAAACCCAGCCTGGTACGCCGCCTAGCGCGCCCCTTTGCTGCCTGGGTCAGAAAAATTTTGGCCAGAAGCAGCCTGGCACGCCACCTACAGTGCCCCACCTTAAAAATTCATTTTCAACTTTTGTTTGCGGATTTGGTTAGATCTTTCAAGTCCAAATCCTTTGCTTGCCTCTTAGCTTTAATATCCTTTGCTTGGAAATCCTTCAAACCTCGCTTTTTACTCCACATATGCTCTTAGAAATCACAAACACCTCCTACAAAGGTCTAATCACATTTACTAGCCCAAAATCAAATGTTCCATCCATAACACTACAAAATACATTCTTAGTGCCCTCGAACTTAGGGTAAACAGGGTTCAAGGTTGTCAAGTAGGGTCGGGAAGGTACAGGGTGTTACATTCTTCCCCCCTTAGGAACATTCGTCCTTGAATGTTAATAACACCGTCTCATGTACAACAAATACATCTCTAAGTTAGCATATATATATACATATACACATAATGCGTATACATACTTACTTATTACTGCTCCACTTCTGCACTTTGAACTTTTTCTTCCGTATGAAACAAATATGGGTACGTTGATTTCATCATTTCCTCAGCTTCTCATGTGATCACTTCTACTTGGTGATTTCTCCAAAGAACTTTTACGAAAGGTACGTCTTTCTTTTTTAACCTCTTCACTTGTCTATCCAGAATAGCAATAGGTATTCCTTTGTAAGTGAGATCCTCCATAACTTGAACATCTTCAATGGAAGCAATACAAGATGTATCTCCTATGCATTTTTATAGCATCGAAATATGAAACACTAGATGGACTGAGGAGAGTTCTTGGGGTAATTTCAATTCATATGCAACTTGCCCAAATCTTCTGATACTTTCTTATGGACCTATATACCGTGGACTCAACTTTCCTTTCTTTCCAAATCTCAGTACCTTTTCCATCGATGACGCCTTCAAGAATACCCAATCACCTATGGCAAATTCAAGCCCTCTCCTCCTAACATCAGTACATGACTTGTGCCGACTTTGGACCGTTTGTTACCACTATTGTATCACCTTAACTTTCTCCATATCTTGATGAACAATATGAAAGTAGTTTCATCTACGTCAAACCATCCCATTGGTGGTCCCCTTTTCTTTCATATAACGCTCCATAAGGTGCCTTTTTGATATTCAAATGATAACTACTATTGTAAGCAAAGTCAACAAAAGGTAAATGGTCGTCCCAACTACTGTTAAAGTCCTATATGCAAGCTCGTAACATGTTTTGAAGTGTTTATATAGTGCGTTCTGCTTGTCCATCTGTCTGTGTATTATAGCCTTATTTGGAATCCCAAATTCTTCTTAAAAGATTTTTCCAATAGCATGCAGGAACGTGAGCTCCCATGACTGATACAATAGCAATTGGAATCCCCTGTAATCATACTATTTCTTAACATACAACTTGCATAGTATTCAGCTGTATAAGTGGTCTTGACAGGTAAAATGTGTACTAAATTGATAAGCCTGTCAACTATCACCCACATGGAATTAAATTGCCGAAATGGATGAGGCAAGCTTGTGATGAAACCTATGTTAATCATATCCTTCTTCCAAACTGTAAGATTCTTAGATGGCATATAACCTCTGGGTTCCTGATGCTCTACTTTTTATTTGTTGACAATTTGGACAACGGGTTACAATTTCTGCAACATTCTTTTCATGTAACCTTACCCATACATCTCTTCCAACCCATGGTACCTTTTGGTTGCTCCCGAATGAATAGAATACCGTAAATTGAGCATGAAAGTACTCCCTCTTACGTAAGATCAAATACATTTGTCATAGAATCTGCATACCATTTTTCTTTCATCTTAGCTACAAATGAAGACCCTATCACATTTTATACTATAATTCTTTCATCTAGAGTCCCAAGAAGATGAACTAGCCACCTTGACTCGCTTGATCAGGTAGTGATTCATTCATTCCCTCTTTGGCAGGCATATCTACCTTCTTACCTTTGCCTCTATCTCTTCTTGTCATTGGCATTTACTATAGTAAAGAAAATCAATGACACTGGTCAGTTATAATTTCACCTACAACATTGGCTCTATTGCACGATCTAGAAATGAAGGAAAGAAACAACTCTTAAATATCCCATAGCCTCCTACTTATAAATGTGGTGCACAACATATCCATAAGCAAGACTCTACTCAGACACCTCTTTGTAGACACCCTTAGAACGACCTACTCTGATACTACTTTTGTCACGCCCCAAATCACATTGAGGCGGACTGGCACCCGAAGCCGACATTGCCCGAGAGAACCAATCTTTGCTCATGAACCTCCATATGCATGTCTCTTTATGAATAGCATTCTATCTCGTATAACTTATAAAATATAAACTACCAATGGCGGGAAACATGGAAACATATGCTATATATGAAACTTGGCCATTGGGGTCGTCAAGTCAAAATGGACATACATACGTCTCTTACATCTGTCTTCCCACATCTGTCTACAAAGCCTCTACAGATACATATACATAACCAACCTACAGTCGGGACAAGTCCCCGCTTTATACAACATTTAAAACATCAAAACAAATGCACAACTGCGATGCAAAATGCCCCGAACCAACTGGAGCTCACCAAAGATCTGTAAATGGTCCGCAGTCTACTGAGGAGGTCTACTAGCACCTGCGCCTGCAGCAAGTAAAGTAAGTCCCCCAAGAGGGGTCAGTACGAAGAATGTACTGAGTATGTAAGGCTATAAGAATTTCATCATCCATAATAACAACAATGGAGTCAATATAAGATAAATAGTCAATGTGAAAAAACCATCATTATGTATGTGAGGAACCATGTACATTACATTCTTTACTTCTTTTGCACTCACATTTATTCATCTTTATTGTTCTACCCATGCTAGGTTGTTCTGTCTCCCCTGGGATGAGATTAGCCAATGCTAGGTACTTTGACCCCTGGATGTTATATTAACCCCTGGGATGTTATATTAACCCATGCTAGGCTTTCGTATCGCCCCTGAGATGTTATTAACCCATGCTAGGTACTTTGACCCCTGGGATGTTATATTAACCCATGCTAGGCTTTCGTGTTGCCCCTGGGATGTTATTAACCCATGCTAGGTACTTTGACCCCTGGGATGTTATATTAACCCATGCTAGGCTTTCGTGTCGCCCCTGGGATGTTATTAACCCATGCTAGGTACTTTGACCCTTGGAATGTCATTATGATATATTGGGATCGACCCATGCTAGGTGTTTCTTCGACCCCTTGGATACCACCCCAAGAATACTTATCAATTAAACATTACTTCTTTCTTTCATTACTCTTTCTTTCATTCTAAAAGTGAAACCTTGGTGATTGAAACATTCTTGAACTTGAAACACATACATACATTACTTCACGTCTTTACTCTTGTAAGATTGATACCTTTACTTGTGAGGGATAGATACATTAGTTTACACATTACTTCCTTCATTACTTTTGTGAGATTGGTACTTTTACTTGTGAGAGATTGGTACAAAGAAAATCATAATATTATTGGACTTTGGAACATGACATGATTGGAAAATACTATTCAAAATAAATAGATTCTCTTTACATCATTACTTCCCTTGAGATGGTTTCTGTTAGTAGTTACAACACTATGAGAGCTTAGGAACTTCAGTCCATGGATAAGAGACATAAGTGAATCATAATTCATCTAAGAATAGGACACATGTGAAGAACAATATATGTCAACCTGAATTGATATACTTCAAAACCCCTCGGAATGGAACAAGCCCAATGTCAATGTGTACAATATGTTGCAGAAGGATACGAAAAGAGTAACCTTACATACCTTATCTTCTTAATACGAATATACAATCCTATACGTGAATACAATAGTCCAGCTCCTTCCTTATGTTTCACTCTACAACACAAGTACATAACGGAGTTTGCATTAACCCCCAAATACCTTACAAATGCATATAACGATAATGAGTTTCATGTTTGCCTTTAAATATGTCATTTCCCCCTTGAAAATACCATTTATGAAAATATCATACCAACAATCCCACAATATTCCATACATTGACCAATACAGGATAAACCAATAGCATGTCACACCAAGTTCATACTTTCCACTCCTCCATCAACACAACATCACAATTACTCCATCAAGTCATCTCAATACATCTCATAACAACATATCGGCCAAAATCCCATAATTTACACTTATAGAAAAATAACAAGTTTAGTAACATCATCACACCATACATGTTGTTATTTCATCCATACCATGCACTTTCATCAAAACCACAAGTTCCTTTTTCAAGTTTAATTCACAAAAAATGACACATCTTTTACAAAAACACAAAAGTGCACCACTTACACTTTTAGACATAACCATCATGATCTACATGCTCTCCCATGCATATAATATATTAATCCATAAGAAGAATCACTTACCCAAACTTGCAAATGAGTGATCTTGTCCCAAGAAGTGCCTTAGGGTTCTTAGGGTTTGAGAGAAAATATGTGAGAAATATCTAAAGAGGCATGAGAGTTAGAATGAATTAAAATCTGATTTTTTGGCCTTTATATAGTACTCAAGTCATCCTTAGCCATTTCCTTGCATTAAATGCAATGTTTGCTTGGTCAAAGTGGAAGAATGGGTCATTTGACCCATTGGGCCATGTCTTTTAATTCATTTTGGGCCTTCCTTTGAGCCCATTAACACATATTAACTTAGCCCACCAAATTCAATGCTTAATCCGTCATATTTCTTATGTTTAAATAATTCCATAAATGTTAAGACAATATTCAACTCTCGCGTTTCATTCTCGTAGTTTTAATCTCAAGAATCAACAATTTTGGCCACTCATGGCTTAATTGAACATAATTTGATAAATTGCTTATGACAAAGAATTAATCCCAACTTGGATGCTAAACTTGCTCAAGCGTAGTCCTACTATGATGGAATAATGATACCATAAACCAAGAGTCCTATTTATAGACTAATGGTCGAAGAAAATTTTTTGCAAAAACCAGCCTGGCGCGCCCCTTTGCTGCCTGGGTCAGAAAAATTTTGGCCAGAAGCAGCCTGGCACGCCACCTGAAGTGCCCCACCTTAAAAATTCATTTTCGACTTTTCTTTGCGGATTTGGTTGGATATTTCAAGTCCAAATCCTTTGCTTGCCTCTTATCTTTAATATCCTTTGCTTGGAAGTCCTTCAAACCTCATTTTTTACTCCACATATGCTCCAAAAAATCACAAACACCTCCTACAAAGGTCTAATCACATTTACTAGCCCAATATCAAATGTTCCATCCATAACACTACAAAATACATTCTTAGTGCCCTCAAACTTAGGGTAAACATGGTTCAAGGTTGTCAAGTAGGGTCGGGAAGGTACAGGGTGTTACACATTCGATCTTGAAATATAGCTTTGGTGGAATTTTTGAGGACATTTCTCAAAAAATTCTACCCCAGTTTAGAATTTAAAAGAACTCTCGAACTTCCTTTCACTTTGTGATGCTGCTTTATACAGAATTTTTAAGACCTTCTCAAAACTTTTACCCTGTTCTAGCTTTAGCAAACTCTTGCATTCAACCAGTAGCAAAATGTCTTCTTGTGTAGAATAATTAAGAAATTCTTAAATATTTTGCCCAAGTTTTAATTGTAAAGGAAGATGGAAAGCTTGCGATGAATAAGACTAAGCTTTTAAGGTGCCTACATATCCCGTCGAGCCAGGAATCAGGTCAAACACAGTTCCAAAACTTTTTCAATAAAATAATGGACAAATAATATTTTAAAGCAAAACATGTGAAGTATGCAAAAAATCAAATAAATATGGATGAAAAGAATTAGATAGAATATAACACAAATAATGTATAAAGCATCCCAATATTTAAGTGACCTTTTAAGCCAACGATAAGCCTAACAATCCAAGGATGTATATGCCGTTTGTGAAAGGTTCCATTGCCCCCAAAATATAGTAAATACAAATCAATTAAATCAATTGGGGATATAAAATAAGGGAAAATGACATACAATAAATATTTGTAATGACCCTTTTTGTCATTATGGTATTGCCTAGCATGCAAAAATTTGGATTAAGTTATCCCCGGATAGAAATTTTAGAAATTACAGGCTAGGCTAGTTTTGAACAAATTTCTGGTGTTGTGTGGTCAAGGTGAATCAGGTGATTAATGGTATAGTGTTGCATGTATTTAAGATTATATTATAATAGCCAAGGGGTTAATGAATCCATTGAAACATACGAAATAGAATTTGGGTTAATAGAGCTCTAGTTATAGTATTTGACTTAAAGAATTGAGTCGTAATGGTGAAATTTGGGCAATGTGTTGTTAAATAGACTAGACATGGAAACTTTCCTGAGTTATTACTGTCACTATAGCGGGATTGAGGGTTGTTGCATCAATCCTGTTATGGTGGGATATAGGCTGATGCAGCTGTAGTTTGATTTAAGTCGGACCACTACAGCAGATAGAATCGCGCTATACCATAACCTTTGTAGCGGGAAGTGGGCCTTTATAATAGGACTAATGTAGTATAATGCCAGTTTCTGAATCAAAATGTTATTTTTCATTTTAAAAATACTCAAGGGTTGGTATAGTGTTAGATACGCAATTCTCTGGAGTTTTCGACCAATTTCTACTATCAAGGTAAGTAAATTACATCATCCTAATGTAAATTAATTTATTTAATCCTTAAAATATCTTAGGAATTATCATGGTGGAGAATTTTGGTGTAACTCTAAGTTTAAGGACCGGGTTTGAATTAATCATGGAGTGGTTAGAATTGCTTGTTGTTGACTCTATATAGTAGAAGTTGCTTCATTAATTTCAAATTATGGGGAATTTGAGTGGAACGAAAGAAAATCTTATGATGGGGAAATTGTTATGAATGTGGATATAAATAGTGGAATTAGATTATATATAAACAATAGAATTAGGTTTATAATGCCTAGAATTGGTAGATTATTGGTTGAATGGTTCCTTGTTTGTTATTTTTAGACCGAGATCAAGCCAAGGCTGCAAGAAAGGGCAAGGCTCAAGTGATTTAGGGCATTCAAACGCTTGGTTCGAAGTAAGTTGTGGTTGAATTAGAGCTAAGACTCAGTTTGATTATAAATGTTCTCATTAACTGAATGCTTGTTTACTTGTTTTCAAGTCATGCTTGTAAATAATGCTGAATATTTTTGGGGAGAATGTGCCATGGCCTCTTGATTGTCTAAGAGAAACTCTTATGGTTGCTTTGTTTTTCCAAATCATCTTTAGGCATGGTTTCACAGTTGCCTATGTAAACCACTTTGTTGTGCTCTCTCCGAGTATATTTTCAGAGATTATGGGGTTTCCCTGATTACCCACAGAAACTACATATCATTGTGACCATCCTTGACCATTGACAAGGATGATTTTCTTGCAAAGATATGAGAATATAGTGTAGTAGGGAATTCTTGAAAAAATAATGAAAGAGTGTCATTGCATAGTAGAACACTCCCCTGATTTATCTTCTAGATTGGGTATTAGTGCCTCATTGAGTCTGAGACCAGTAGTCTCCTACAAAGCTCTCAAGTGTCATTTATCATATGTCTGATTTACAAACTCATTTGATCTTGAAATTTAGATTTGATGGAATTTTTTAGGACCTTCCTCAAAAATTCTACCCTAGTTTAGAATACAAAAGAAATCTCAAACTTCTTTTCACTTTGTGTTGCTTCTTTTACAGAATTTTTAAGACCTTTTCAAAAATTCTGCCCTGTTCTGGCTTTCACAAACTCGTGTATTCAACCTACAGCAAAATGTCTTCTTTTGCAGAATAATTAAGACATTCTTAAAAACTCTGCCCCAGTTTTTATTATAAAGGAAGATGGAAAGCTTATGAGGAATAGGACTGAGCCTTAAAGGTGTCTACGTATTCCATCGATCCAGGAATCGGGTAAAACGTTGTTCCAAAACTTTTTCAATAAAATAGTGGACAAATACCGTTTTCAAGCAAAATATGTGATTTATACAAAAAAATAAAATAAATATGGATGAAACAAATTAGATAGCATATAACACAAATAATGTATAAAGCATCCCAAAATTCATGTGACCTATTAAGCCAACGATAACCCTAACAATCGAAGGATGTATATGCCATTTGTGAAAGGTTCCATTGCCCCCAAAATATAGTAAATACAAATCGATTAAATTAATTGGGGATATAAAATAAGGGGAAAAGACATACAATAAATATTTGTAACGACCCTTTTTGTCATTATGGTATTCCCTAGCATGCATAAATTTAGATTATGTTATCTCTGGATAGAAATTTGGAAATTTTATGTTAGGCTAGTTTTGAATGAATTTCTGTTGTTGTGTGGTCTAGGTGAATCTAATGATTAATGGTATAGAGTTGCATGGATTTAAGATTATATTATAATAGCCAAGGGGTTAAGGAATCCATTGAAACATACAAAATAGAATTCGGGTTAATAGAGCTCTGGTTATAGTATTTGACTTAAAGATATTGAGTCGTAATGGTGAAGTCTAGGCAATGCGTTGTTAAATAGACTAGATATGGAAACTTCCTGAGTTACTACCTCAGTGCCACTATAGCGGGATTGAGGGTTGCTGCAGCAATCCCCCTATGGTGGGATATAGGCTGATACAATGATAGTTTAGTTTAAGTCAGACCGCTACAGCAGATGGAATCGCCCTATACCACTGCCTCAGTAGCGGGAAATGGGCCTCTATAATAAGCCTAATGTAGTATAATGCCAGTTTCTGAACCAAAATGTTATTTTTCATTTTAAAAATACTCAAGGGTTGGGATAGGGATAGAGAGACAATTCTCTGGAGTTTTCGACCAATTTCCACTACTAAGGTAAGTAAATTCCACCTTCCTAACCTAAATTACTTTGTTTAATCCTTAAAATCTCTTGGGATTGATTATGGTGGAGAATTTTGGTGTAACTCTTAGTTTAAGGACCGGGTTTAAATTAATCGTGGAGGCATTAGAATTGCTTATTATTGACTCTATATAGTAGAAGTTGCTTCATTAATTTCAAATTATGGGGAATTTAAGTGGAATGAAAGAAAATCTTATGATAAGGAAATTGTTGTGAATGTGGTTATAAATAGTGGAATTAGATTATAAATAAATAGTGGAATTAGGTTTATAATGCGTAGAATTGGTAGATTATTGGTTGAATGGTTCCTTGTTTGTTATTTTTAGACCTAGATCAAGCCAAGGCTGCAAGAAAGGACAAGGGTCAAGTGATTTAGAATATTTAAAGGCTTGGTTCGAGGTAAGTTATGGTTGAATTAGAGTTTAGACTCATTTTGATTATAAATGTGCTCATTAACTGAATACTTGTTTACTTATTTTCAAGTCATGCTTGTAAATAATGCTGAATGTTTTTGGGGAGATTATTTCATGGCCTTTTGATTGTTTAATAGAACCTCTTGTGGTTGATTTACTTTTCCAAATCATCTTTAGGTGTGGTTTCACAATTGCCTATGTAAACAACTTTGTTGTGCTCTATCCCAGTATATTTTTGGAGATTATGGGGTTTCCCCGATTACCCACGAGAACTGTATATCATTGTGACAGTCCTTGACCATTGAAAGGACTATTTTTCTTGCAAAGATATGAGAATATAGTTAGTAGGGAATTCTTGAAAAAATAATGAACGAGTGTCATTGCATAGTAGAAAACTCCCCGAATTTATCTTCTGGATTGGGTATTGGTGCCTCATTGAATCCGAGACCAGTAGTTTCCTGTAAAGCTCGGGTGTCATTTATCCTATGTCTGATTTATAAACTCATTCGATCTTGAAATGTAGTTTTGGTGAAATTTTTTAGGACCTTCCTCAAAAATCCTATCCCAGTTTAGAATACAAAAGAACTCTCAAACTTCCATTCACTTTGTGATGCTGCTTTGTACAGAATATTAAAGACCTTCTCAAAAATTTTGCCTTGTTCTAGCTTTGACAAACTCTTGTATTCAACCTGTAGCAAAATTTCTTCTTTTGTAGAATATTTGAGACATTCTCAAATATTCTGCCCTAGTCTCCATTGTAAAGGAAGATGGAAAGCTTGCAAGGAATATGATTGAGCCTTTAAGGTGACTACGTATATCATTGAGCCAGGAATCAGGTCAAATGTAGTTCCAAAACTTTTGCAATAAAATGATGGAAGCAAAACATGTGAATTAAGTGAAAAATCAAATAAATATGGATGGAACAAATTTGATAGCATATAACACAAACAATGTATAAAGCGTCCTAGTATTCATGTGACCTTTTAAGCCAAAGGTAAGCCTAACGATCAAAAGATCAACATGTCATTTGTGAAGTGTTTCATTGCCCCCAAAAAATATAGTATATGCAAATTGATTAAATCAAATAGGGATAAAAAATAATGTAAAGAGATATAGAACAAATATCTGTAACGACCCTTTATGTCGTTACGGTATTGCCTAGCATGTGAAAATTTGGTTAAGTTATTTCAGGATGGAAATTTTGGAAATTTCAGGCTAGGCTAGGTTCAGATGAATTTCTAGTGTTGTGTGGTCTAGGTAAATCTGGTGATTAATGTTATAGTATTGCATAGACTTAAGATTATACTATGATAACCAAGGGGTTAAGGAATCCACATAAACATTCAAAATAGAAATCGGGTTAATAGAGCTACGGTTATAGTATTTGACTTTAAGATATTGAGTCGTAATGTAGAAATATGGGGAATATGTTGTTAAATGGACTAGACATGGAAAATTCCCCAAGTTACTAGCTCAGTACCACTATATCGGGATTGAGGATCGCTGCAGCGATCATGTTATCGCAGGATATAGGCCGCTGCAGCGGCAATTAGGTTTAAGTCGGACCTCTTTAGCAGGTGGAATCCCGCTATAGTGTTGCTACTGTAGCGGGAAGTGAACCTCTATAGCAGTCTTGATGTAGTATAATGCTAGTTTCTCAACCAAAATGTTATTTTTCATTCTAAAAGTACTCAAGTGTTGGGATAGGGTTAGAGGCCATTTTCTGGAGTTCTGGTAAGTAAATTCCACCCTACTAACATAAATTACTTAGTTTAATCATTAAAATCTCTTGGGATTGATCATGGTGGGGAATTTTGGTGTAACCCTAAGTTTAAGGACCTTGTTTGAATTAACCGTGGAGGGGTTAGAATTGCTTATTGTTGACTCTAGGTTGTTCGATTATTCTCCCAAGAGTAGAAGTTGCTTCATTTATTACAAAGTATGGGGAATTTGAGTGGAATGAAAAAAACTCTAAGAAGACGAAATTGTTATGGATGTGGTTATAAATAGTGGAATTAGGTTTATAATGCCTAGAATTGGTATATTATTGGTTTAATAGTTTCTTATTTGTTATTCTTAGACCGAGATCAAGTTGAGGCTGCAAGAAAGGGCAAGGCTCAAGTGATTTAGAGCATTGTAAGGCTCAGTTTGAAGTCGTTTATGGTTGAATTGGAGTTGAGACTCAGTTTGATTATAAATATGCTCATTAATTGTATGTTGGTTTACTTGTTTTCAAGTCATGCTTGTAAATAATGTTGAATGCTTGATTATAAAGTGCAAGTGTTGGTTAATAATGAATTATTATAGAGATTGTACTTATGACTAGTACATGGTTATTGTCGTGAATTGATCGATGCTAAATGTGTATTATGTGATTGAATTGGTGGTCTAAGGTGGTATAAGGGTAGGGATGTTTGAATAGGGGTGGAGTAAAACTTGTTTGGAATAAGGGTGTCAAGACACTTAGTTTTCTAGTATGAGTGGTACATGGATTGAGGTCGTCCCCCATAGGTCATGGCTAGTGGACTACCATAAGTCTCATAACATGTGTGTCACTGTGATTTGGAGAGTTTGAAGGTTCCTTGAGTAGACTAAGTTTTTTATTATATATATTACTTTTGGGTTCCATGTTTGATCTATTTATGTTTATATTGCTTTCAGGTTCCGTGTGTGAACCATTTATGTTGATGTTACTTGGGGTTCCTTTGGACTGGATTATGGACTTAATATAATTATTAGTACTTTGTGTGAACTGTATTCTGAAGCTTAACAAGATAATGAAGTTTTCATGAGGTAAATGCCTAACCGATTTGGTTGTAAGTTATTCTTGGCTGTTGGTACTGAATTGAGCATGAACATGCATAACTGGAATCCTTGGTACTTAATTTGCTTGAATGATATTAAAAGGCTTGTTGATGTAAGTTAGTTTGAATTACATAATTTAATTAACATGATTGCTACTTGTTTACAAATATTTGGTTAAGTGTTCATATTGGTTAACTTGAGTTGGCCTATGATACCTACCAGTACATAGTGATTTTGTACTGATACTACTATGTACTCTTCTTTTGTTGAGTTCAAAGCATATTCCAACAGCTTCTACGAGATCTCATTAGTAGGTGACACAACACATTCATGATCCAAGGGTGAGCATTCATTCTCAGGGCTTCCATGGATCACTCAGACTTGGTCTTATCCTTAGTTCGGACAGTGACTCTTTATTTTATTATTGTTGGTTTTTTCAGGTTGTATCCATGGACTTGTTTTGTTAGAATTCTGGTATGATGACTTTTTGTTTCTAGGTATGTTTAGATGATGTTATTTTCTGCACTAGTGTTTAATGATTACTTACTAACTTTTATTCAAGAATTATGGTTTTGTTTTTAAAATCAGATAAGTGAATGATTTGATTTTAGGTTAGATGGTTCTCCCATCGGAGGGTTAATGTGGGTGCCACTCATGATGCTTTGGGTCATGAAAAAGTTTGTATTAGAGCCCAAGTTTCGCTGATCTCGTCGTACCAGAATTAGCCTAGTAGATACTTGTGGAATGGTATATTCACTTCCTTCTTCTTTTTTTCATGCTATGACTTGATTCCAATTGGTATCTGGCAATCCAACTTGGTATCTAGCATTCTTTATTCTATTTCTCGTAGATGGTGAGAACAAGGTCCATTGGAGCCGAAGAAGAGGTTCTCGAGCTAGTTGCTTCAGTTGTTGAAGCCGCAGTTAGGGGCCAACGATGAGTGAGGAAAAGGGGAAGGAGAGGAGGTAGGGTTGCATCCACCAGAGGTAGGGCCCAGACTGCAGCCAATCAGGCAACGCAATGGTCAAAGTCACCTCCTCCGCCCGAACATAATCATGAAAAAAGGGTGAATAATGAGGTACCATTGCATGAGGGTGCAGCACCAGTCCAGGAAGATGCAGCCCCTAGTTAGATGTCTAAGAGCTAATACAGCAAGTCTTGGGTTTCTTGAGTGGGCTAGCTGGTACTGGGTCCACGTTGCAGTCCCTATTTACCAGCAGTTGGGGATGTAGCATGTTGTCTCTAGAATGGATGAGCTTTTGAATATGTATGCTTTCCACGTCTTATACTAGGTCCTGCAATGACCAGAAATGATCATGAGTTGTGGTCACGACCCAAAATAGAGTCTGTGATGACATTTGTAACACCCTCCGGTATGGGTAAGCCTATCCCAACCCAAATACAATAATCAAAGTGAAATTGAAGCGGAAGACAATAAGAAATGGAAATAATCCCTGATGATATAGAAAGAAATATAATCTCAACACAATATCCCAGGTTTGGTAGTCACTAGTACAAACCTCTAATACTGAAAGTAATACAACAGATCGAATATTATAAATGTAAATAAATGCATAATATAAATGAAAGAGGGATCTGAGTAAGCTCTACGATCCAACAGTCGCTACCTCGGTCTTCATAAAGCCAACACTGGGAGAACACAATCAATGCTCCGCTACTCACTTAACACCTGCATGTAGTGTAAAAAGGGGAAAGAAAAAGCAAGGATGAGTATGAAACATGTTTACTTAGCAAGCATCGTCAATAACTGACCCTAATTTAAAGTGATAGTGGGAACCACCACACCAACTATCCATTTTACCCCAAATAAACTTGAACTAAGAAAGTTCCAGCATATCCTAGCATATAGCAACTATCACCAAGGTAATCAAACTAGTTAAGTAAGGCCGACACATACATGTTTAGCATCAACAGCAGTGGAATAAGTCACATCAGGGTAGAATTTCACCAATACAGTAATATATATACACTCTTTATGTCAAAATAGTAATCTAGGGTAAGATAGAGAAAGTACATATCCCACAACCAATAGAAGTGACACAACACTCTCAACAAATCAAGTCGATACACAACATATAATACTATCTCAACCCCAATATAACCAAGAGAAAGTTCAATGCAATGCAATATGGTGATATGAGATGTAATGCACTTTCCAAAGTACAACATATATACACTTTCTGAGCCTAAGCTCCAGGAGAGGACCCAAGGGGGTTCGCAACCCATATACTAATCATAATCTCATAAATCACCCTTGTCGGCTAAGGAGTTTATAGGATGGTTCATTTTCTTTCACAAAGAATCCAAGTTCTATAGTAATATAAGTTCCATGAAAATAAGTGATGCATGAGTATGCATGATCATAACAAAATCAATAACATACAATAATCAGCTCAATAATAGCATGAATGAACTCAACTCACCCAAATCTCAATAAGTCATGATATAAGCCCTCTCATGGAAACACAATGATAAAGAATCATACAAGTCATTAATGATACATATCCAAGCCCTCACATGAGTATCACAATAATAATAAAGAACAATTAATGCTCAAACAAGACCAACACTAGCCCCCGCACGGGCATCACAATAATAATATCTCGAATCAATAATAAAGTTCACATAAGCCTCCATGCGGGCACTACAATAATGATAATCTATCAAGTTAATAAAAAGGCTCGCACATGTCCCTAAGCGAGCATCCCAATAGTGTAATCATACAAGAAAACAATAAGATTTACACAAGTCCCTATGCAGACATCCCAATCATGATAATCAATAAAGTAATATAAACATTTAGGATTCACATAAACCATGCCATGCTTTACATGACAACTTTTCACTTTTCCAAATTATGACACAATTAGACTCAAATACTAAAAAGGGAACAATATTCGTTAACAAACATGTTCTAAACTTCACTTTTATTCACAATATGCACAGAAATTAGGTCAAGATTCCTCTTTTCAAAGTCCTATTTATAACTACATCTCTTTATACCTTAAGTAGTCACTAAACCCTAATTATTCCATCAAGTTCAACTAAGCATGACTTAGACTCTCAAATAGATACTTACTATCAATTTATTAATGACCAATAGGTGATATATCAACACAGCTTACCATAAACATATCAATAAGTAGAGAGAACAGTTAAGATATCCATCTTATTACTTTAACCTATCATTAGACTCCAATACCTGCCGATATTCTCACCATATCATCTAAGTGGGACCCCCAACACTTAGCAATTCACAACACACAAGTAATAATACATAACACATAAACTCCTCAGAAATGAGTCATGGCAGATCTCAACTTGCCTTAATGAAGACCCGCAAAGCCAAACCATAGTGTGAAGAATCAAATAGAAGCTCTACTCCCTTAAAACACCACCAAACACGTCCATTCTAATCAAATATGATATCTATATGTAAATACAAGACCAACGATACCCATATTGACATATTTTGTTCGGGGTCAAAAATCACCTCGACAATCAATCCTAAAAATGAAAGGGTAAAACTAAAATTTTAATAAAGAATCAAGTTACCCATAGTTTAAGGGTACTAACTATTCAATCCCAATAAAAATAGAGCTTAAATTAAGCTTGAAATCATTGAAAAATCATTTTTCACTTTACTGGGTAAAAACTCAAAATCTCAAGTTTAAAAGCAAAGATTTAAAGATGATTTTGTAATATAATCAATGGGAAATGATGAAAATAAGGTTTATAAATTCACCCAAGGTTTACATATCAAAAATCCCTTTGGAATTGCCTCAAACCGAGCACCCAAGCTTTAAAAATAGTGAAAATGGGGTTTTAGATCCCAAAAAAACTATTTAATCTGTCAGGTCTCATTCCTTCATTGCAATCATGGGGTCCACATTATGATCACAACTGACCCAACCCAAGAACCATCATGAAAGTGATGAGGAACAACAAACACTGACTAGACCCACTCTAATGCTTCACAACAACTGCCTAACCCCCACGCGATCGCGATGAAGCTACCACTTGCTCTTCGTGAACACGACAGGAGGGGCATGAGTGCGAAGAAGTATGAGTTGTACCAGAAAATGTTGCACTGGGAGTTGAATCAAAAATACAAAAGATTCCTAACGGACCCTCAGAATTCATTTAGGACCCCACAGAAACAAACCAATAATGCTACTAGGCTAATTTCAACATTCCAAACTCAACGAACCCATTGGATTTGCCAAAGGAGATCATTATCAACAAGATACCCCCAAAATTGTCATGACCCAAACCCATCGTGAGTGGCACCCACACTAACCCTCTAGTGGAAGACCATTTAACTCAAACTACTCAACCTAACACTTAATTGAAAATCAAAATAATCTAGTCACTTCATTAAATAATCCAATGTCTCAAAGTGTGCTAAAAATAATATATACGAAAAGAAAATGAATATCTAAAACAACCCCTAGAATCTAAAAGACATTGTACCAAAATAATACAACTATCAATAAAAGGGTTCAACCCAAAACAACTCAAAATATTCGAGTCCGAAAAAAATGGACTAGAAACTAAGTAGATGACTCATGGCTTCCCGGAAGATTTAGTTCATCCTACTCAAAAGCTGAGGTCTCGATGCAATCGTCAGAAAATGCTCTGCACTTAACAAAATGAAGAGCACATATAGTATCAGTACACATGAAACAATAGTGTATTGTAGGGTCATCGACCAACCTAAAATAAGAAATGTGAAAAAGTAACCATAACTTAGTAAACAAGAACAACCATGAACACCTACCATATAACTGTACTTCAATTATGTTACACTTAGCCTTTCAAAAAACACCACAGAGTTCAGTCAAACACAAGCCAATATAGGCAACAACTCAAGTCAAGACCATGACTACCAACATCAATCCAAGTCAACAAACCATGACTCAACAACAATATACTACACCTTGTCTCTAATACATAAGTAAATAGACAATAAAAGAGATATGTCACTCAACTCAAGTTCGCCCGGACCACTCAAGGATCCAATTCGACAATAGTAATAACAATGATCCTAAATCTTGGTTCATCCAAGAAACAAAATATAACAAGTCAACACATAAACCCAGTTCACTCAATGAATTATCACATTCACCAATACGTTGTACACACATGCTAAGGGTCTTATGGTTGCCCACTAGCCATGACCTGAAGGGGATGAGCTCTTGTCCATGTACCCAAAATCCCAGACATCTAGTGCCTGCCAACCTTATATCACCCAATCCCATGAAGATGTCCAAATACCAGTACATCCCACAATAATAAATATGAATTGCGTGAAAATGTCCAAATACTGGTACATTCCTCAATAATTCACAGATATCACAACAATCACAACCACAATGAAAACAACAAGTACACTGGTAAAACCAACAAGCTTTTAATATAACTTCATTGCATATGATTAACACTTAGGATATTATTTAACCATTTACTTTCTTTGAACCTGTGTTAACATGTACACATAAATCAAGTTGGGTTTCAACTATGTTAAACCATCACTTACCTCTCTATTGAACTTGAGCCTTGCCTTTCCGTGCAATTTTGTCTTGGTTGCGGTCTAAAAATAATAACATGATCACAATTCAGACAACGACCTAGTACATGCATGGATTACAACCTAATCCCATAACCCCAAGATTAAATTCATGATCATTTCTCTCATTCTAGGGTTTTATATCAACATTCAACCATAATTCTACCAATTTCATAAATTTAATGGTGAATTCTAAGCATCGAATTGTAAATTAAAAACTTTTAACCAAAACCCAAGGGTTTTCTACTCAATTCACCCAATGGCACAAGAAAAATCACCTAGGTCATGTTAAATCCTTTCCAAAACCTGAAAACTAGTGATTTTAAGAATAAATAATTGAAAAACTAGTTAATGGAAGGGATTAACTTACCTTTATGAAGTAATGTGATGGAATTTAGGTGGAAATTGACCAAAATTGCTCTCCCACCCCTTAGATGAGTGTGGAATGAAAATAATATTTTGGGGGTATTTTCTGCATTAATCAATGCATATCTTGCTATAGCAGCTCTATCCCGCTATAACGAGATCCGCCAGCTATGGCGGGATTACCAAAGGTGACTCCCGCTATAGCGCCATAATGGTAGCGGCCTTCCACCCACTACAGTGGGGTAGGTGAGGTAGAAACTTAGGATTTCTCCTATTGTTGCCATTTTTGCAACAGAATCTCATATTTTGATATCTCGAACCAACCCTTTTACATCAAATTTGATATCGGGAGTTCTACGCACCCCAATTCACTTAAGTACCTACGGGTTCCTTATCATCTTAGATATCATAAAATCATCTCTAATCACTTAACCGTTAACTAATCCATTTATGTATTACCCTAGACCATACAAATTTTGTCCAAGACTAGCCTAGCCTGAAATTTCTAACTCTCAATTTAAGGAAAACCTTAACTCAAATTTTGGCATGCTAGACTTACCTATACCAATGGAAAGGGTCGTTACAACATATACCAATTTACCCATCAATCATACCCGAACAATCAAACAAGAAAAATGAGGCAAGTAAGAAGTAAGAGAGTAATTGTATCATCCAATAAGTGAGGGTACTTAATAAGACGATGTTTCCACTGAACCTTTACAGAACAAATCTCCTTCATTCTCAATTTCTGAATATCCCAGTCAAGAATTTCAATCGTCTCCTCTTCATATGAAAAATTCTTATCAAGTAAAAACAAATCCCATTTAATGATATAATCCCCATCTCCATGATATTTCTTAAGCATTGATACATGGAATACCGGATGGACCCCTGACAGGCTTGGTGGAAATGCCAACCTGTAAGCTATCAGGCCCATATTATTAAAGACCTCTAATGGACTGATATATCAAGGGTTAAGCTTACCCTTCTTGCCAAACTGCATAACTCCCTTCATAGTAGATACTTTCAACAAAACTTGCTAACGGAGTTTGAATGACATGTCCCTTACCTTCCGATCCGCATACTCCTTTTGCCTACTTTGGGATGCCAACAGCTTGTCTTGAATGAACCGCACCTTTTCCTGAGCTTCCTTCACCAAGTTTGTGCCCAAAGGCTTCATATCACCAACTTTGAATCATCCTATGGGTGATCTACTCCTTTTCCCATAGAGTACTTTGAATGGAGCCATATCGATGCTAGAATGGTAACTATTTTTGTATGAAAATTCACATAACAGCAAGAACTTATCCCAATGCCCACCAAAGTTAATCACACAAGCCCTTACATACCCTCAACCACCTGAATAGTCTTGTTTAACTGTCCGTAAGTCTGAGGATGGAAAGTAGTGCTAAAATCAAGCTTGGTGCCCAACTCTTCATGTAACATATCCTAAAACATAGAGTTGAATTGCATACCTCTATCAGATTGATGGAAATAGGCACCCCATGAAGCCTCAATATCTCCTTAATATAAATCTTGGCTAACTATTGTGAGTGTAATCCACTCTAACTGGAATGGCATGAGCCAACTTGATTAACCTATCCAGTATGACCCAAATTGAGTCATTCTACCACAAGGTCTTAGAAAGACCCACTACGAAGTCCATGGCTATCCTCTCCCACTTTCACTCGGGAATGCACATTCTCTGAAGCAAACCAACAGGCCTTTGATACTCCCATTTCACCTGCTAATAGATGTGGCATTTAGACACATACTCCACTATATCTTTCTTCATCTCAGGCCACCAGCAGAGCTATCTTAAGTCACAGTACATCTTGGTTGCACCCGGATGAATAGAGAATCAAGAACCATAAGTTTTTGTAAGCAAACCCTGAATCAAATAACCAACCCGAAGCACGCACACGTATTCTCTTACCATCAACACCCCACATGCATCATGTGTGGCGTCAGAAGCTTTACCCACATCATCTTGTTCCAAAGTTTATTTAATTTTACATCTTCAAACAGTCTGGCCTTGATTTGATCAAGATATATTGACCTTACCTCAACACTATCCAACACTCCACCTCTTTCAAAAACACCAAACTGCATGAACTATGATCCTAGAGTCTAAATCTCTCTAGCCAAAGGTCACCTCAACACCCTCAAGCAAGCCAGACTACCCATACTTACCTATTTCTAGCTCAATGTGTTTGCCACCACATTGGCCTTACTCGAATGGCATTGGATGGTTACATCATAATCCTTCAATAATTCTATCTACCTTCTCTACATTAAATTCAAATCCTTTTGGGTGAAAACATGTTGCAAGCTACGATGGTCTGTAAACACTTAGCACTTGACACCATAGAGGTAGTGTCTCAAAATCTTAAGTGCAAAAACCACTGCTGCCAACTCCAAATCATGGGTTGGATAATTCTTCTCATAGGGCTTTAATTGCCTTGAAGCATTGGCAAATACATTCCTGTCTTGCATTAACACAGCACCCAAACCAGAGCGTAAAACATCACAAAACACAATAAAGTCCTTACCTTCAACTGTAAGGTGAGAATGGGAGTTGTGGTCAAAAGAGTCTTAAGCTTTTGGAAGCTCTCTTCACACTTGTCCGACCATACAAATGGCACCTTCTTCTGAGTCAACCTTGTCAAGTGAGTAGCAATAGAGGCAAAGTTCTTGACAAACCTGTGAAAATAACTAGAAGGACCCACAAAACTCCTAACCTTAGTCATAGAGATAGGCCAGACTCAACTCTTGGCAGCCTCAATCTTCAAGAGATTTACCATCATTCCTTTTTTTTGAAACCACATGCCCTAGAAAACACAGAGGTCATCCAAAATTCAAATTTAAAGAATATAGCATAAAGCTGTCTCTCCTTCAAAATCCCCAAAACAATACAAAGATGAACTCCATGCTCCTCCTTACTCCTGGAGTAAACCAAAATGTCATCAATAAAAATAATCACAAATGAATCCAAGAAAGACTTTAAAATAACATTCATCAAACTGATGAAAGTTGTCGGCCCATTGGTCAACCCGAAGGACATCATCAAGAACTCATAATTCCCATACCAAGTCCTAAAAGTTGTGTTGGGTATATCCTTAGGCTAAATCTTTAACTAGTGATAATCTGACCTCAAGTCTATCTTGGAGAAAACTAAAGTACCCTGCAACTAGTCAAAAAAATCATATATCAGGGGCAAGGGATACTTATTCCTGATGGTAACCTTATTTAACTATCTGTAGTCAATACACATTCTCATGCAACCATCCTTTTTTCTTAACGAACGACACTAGAACACATCCAAGGCAAAGCACTAGGACAGATAAATCCCTTATCAAGTAACTCCTACAACTGAGTCTTGAGTTCTCTCAACTCATTCAGATCTATTTGATAAGGAGGAATAGAAATTGGCCAAGTGCCTGGCTCCAAATAAATGCAAAAGTCAATATCCAGGTCCGTAGGTATACCAGGCAAATCTATGGGAAATACCTTTTAAAATTCTGACACTACAGGGACTAAATCAATAGAAGGGGACTCTGCAATAACATCCTAAAGATGTGTCGGAAAGGCCTAACACCCCCATCTCGACTAGCTTCTTAGCCCAAATAAAAGATATAATTTTCACAAATCTCAGTTTATACATGCCTTCCTACTCTACTTATCTATCTCAGGCATCTCTAAGGTCACAGTCTTAGCATTACCATTTAGAACAACATGATATGGAGATAATTAATTCATACCCAGGATGAAGTCAAAAACAAGCGTATCCACGATTATCAAATCTACCCATGTCTCATAACCCATAAACAAGACAGAACAAGTACGATACACATGGGTCACTACCACAGAGTCTCCAACTGGAGTAGACACATATATATGAGAGTCAATAAAATCACAAACTAAGTCTAATCCCATGGAAAATTTAACAGACACATATGAATATGTGGAACTCGGATCAAATAAAATAGTAGTCATCCAATCACAGACAAGAATTGTACCTATAATGACAGCATCGGAAGCCTCAGCATTGGTCTTACCTGGGAAGGCATAACAATGAGCTCTATTATCAATATGGGTAACCTCCTTAGCAGGCTGCGCACCACCTCTCCCTACATTACCATCACCTCAATTTCCACCACGGCCTCCTTGATGATTACCCCACCAACCCTGTGAACGACATCTACCATTACCTCCACCACCTCTACTAGCAGAAACCATAGCTCTAGTCTGTCTCTGAGGAAAATCTCTCTTGAAGTGCCCCATAGCACCATAAGTATAACAACATCAATCTAAGAAAGGCATGTTGGCCGATAAATATGAAGCCCCTTGGCTTCTCACAATTGAGGGTTGTTGAGTTGCCTCTGACTGACCCACTATAGAAGCTGGTAGAGCTGACTAAATAGGGTGAGCCAGATAGTCTTGATGGCTATGACCCCAGGAGTAAGAACCACCAAAGTTACCCACGTTCTGAGACTTATTTGCTAATAGTTTAGCCTGACCAATCTGTTTGACTCCTTCTACCATCTTAACATATTCAGCAACATCATTGAAGGTCTTTCTAGCAAAAATTTTATACACAAACAAAACCTGCAAATCAATGATCAGACCCGTCACAAACAACTTAATCCTCTCCTCTTTTGTACCAAGTAACCGAGTAGCATAATGGTAAAAGGCATGACACTTAGCGTCATAGGTTGCAACAAACATATTACCCTACTCAAGGGTCAAAAACTCATCCTTTTTGCGATCATGAAGAGTATGGGGTACATATTTCTCTAAAACAAAGTGTGAAACTGAGAAAAATTCAATGGAGGTAAAGCTAGTGACCGACACTCCACATATGCCCTCCACTACTTCTTTGCATCACCTTGCAGTTGAAGGTCACAAACTCAACACCATGTTGCTCCACAATACCCATTTTGATGTAGCCTCTTATAACAATCAATAATGAACTCGAACGCATCCTCAGTCTCAGAACCAATAAAAGTATGAGGTTTCATTTTAAGGAACTTAGTTAGCATGTCATGTTTGGTCCCAGTCATGACAGGACCTAACACCGAACAAGGAAAAATCTCAGTCCACAACGCCTCATCGAATCTAGGGGCAAGAGTGGCAGTCGACAGAGCACTAGAAACTGATAAGCAGGCATAGCAGGAGTGGCTCCAGTACCAGCCAACCACTCAGAAATGAAAGCAACTGTTGAATTATCTCAAAAGTCATCGGGGGAAGGGTTATGCCCCCAGTTGGTGCCACCTCTTCCTGTTCCATAACATCTTAATTCATAACCTCCTCATACTGATCCTGGGGTGGGGGAGGTGTCCTAGATCACTGTCGGGCATGATTATCTATTGCTCGAGCTCCACTCCTGGTGTGTCCTGCCCTGCCTCTCCCTCGTACCCTATTCCTTTCTTGACCTTAAACAGTCGGCTCGACAGTTGGAACTGCTGGTACAGGGGTTGCTATTCTGGCTCCATTAGCTCTAGTGTTCACCATCTGTGGGCAAAAGAATGAAGGGGGTCAGATACCAATATGGATCGCTAGATACCAATTAGAATCAATTTATCAGTACAAACATCTCTGTACCATTCCGCAAGACTCTACTGGACCCATTTTGGTACAATGAGATAAATAAACCTAGGGCTATGATACCAACTTTGTCATGACGAAACCCATTGTGTGTGAAATCCAAACTAACCCTCCAATGGGAGAACCATTTAACTCAGATTACTCAACGCAACACTTAATCAAAATTCAAAATAAGCTCGTTACTTCATTTAATAATACAATGTCTCAAAGTGTTCTAATAATAATAGATGTAGAAATAAAATGAATATCTAAAACAACCCGTAGTATCTGAAAGTCAACGTACCAAAATACTACAACATTCAATAAAAGGGTTCAACCCAAAATAATTGAAAATATCCAAGTCTAAAATAAATGGACCAGAAACTAACTAGATGACTCATGACTGCTCGAAAGATATAGATCACCCTTGAGTCGGAATGCAGTATGCTCTAAAGCTGAAGTCTCGATGCAGTCGCCGAAAAATATTCTGCACTTAACAAAAAGAAGAGAACATAAAGTAGCAGTACACAAGAAACAGCGCTGTACTGGTAGGGTCATCGGCCAACCCAAAATAAGAAATATGAACATGCAATCATAACTTAGTAATCAAGAAAAACCATGAACACCTACCATATAATTGTACTTCAATTATGTGACACTTATCCTTTCAAACAACACCACGGAGTTTAGTCAAACACAAGTCAATATAAGTAATAACTCAAGTCAAGACCATGACTACTAGCATCAATCCAAGTTAGCAAACCATGGCTCAATAATAATATGCTACACCTTATCTCAAATACATAAGTAAATAGACAATTAAAGAGCTATGTCACTCAACTTCAATTTAGCCCAGACCACTCAAGGATCCAATTCAACAATAGTAATAATAATGATCATAAATCCCGGTTCACTCAAGGAACCAAATATAACAAGTCAACATATAAACCTGGTTCACTCATGGAACTATCACACCCACCAATACCTTGTATACACATGTTAAGGGTCTTATGGCTTCCCACTATCTATGAATTATAGGGGATAAGCTCCCGACGTGCATCAGGTACTCCCCAATAAGGTTCTCAGCTTCAACTTTGTCCAACTCCAGTGTCCGCAGTTAGATATGGTACACAGTGCAGTAGAGGTGGTTTTAGAGGTACCAGAGGTGGATCTCAGGGAGCTCGTGGTAGTGGGTTGCTTAGTCTGGTAGCGGGTGTGATCAGTGTTATGCTTATCCTGGGAGACCAAAAGCATAGGCCTCTAATGTTATGATTACAGGTATCATCCCAGTTTGCCATCATCGTGCTTCCATGTTATTTAAACCCGATCCATATTATCTTATATGTCTGCATATTTTGCTACTAGTGTTGATGTTATGTGTAAGTCCCTTGCTATGTCTATTTGTGTTTCTACCCCCATAGGTAATTTTTTAATGATATATCGGGTGTATCGATCATGTGTGGTAAACTTTTAGAGGTGTAAGACGTGGGTGGACTTGATTATCCTCGATACGGTTGATTTTAGTGTCATATTGGGTATGGATTGGTTGGCTACTTATTATGTGGTTTGGATTATTTTGCCAAGATCTTGACCTTAGCTACTCTGGATATGCCGAGATTAGAATGAAAGAGTGCTTCCAGTTCATGTCTAAAGGGGGTTATATCTTTTCTACATTCTCGTTGCATGGTAGAGAAGGGGTGTCTTTCCTATTTGGCCTATGTTTGTGATACTAGTCTTGATTCACCACCTCCCTTGGATTCTGTGTGAGTTGTTAGAGATTCATGGATGTTTTTTCTATGGACTTACCTGGTATACTTCCAGACCGAGATATCAATTTTTCTATTAATGTTGAGCCGACCACTAAGCCCATTTCTGTTTCTCCCTATAAAATGACCCCGAAGGAATTGAAGGAATTAAAGGAACAATTATAGGATTTGTTGGGTAAGGTTTTTATTAGACCGAGTGTGTCTCCTTGGGGTGCTCCTATCTTGTTTGTGAATAAGAAGGATAGATCCATGCGCATGTGTATTGATTATCGACAATTAAACAAAGTGACTATCAAGAATAAATATCCTCTTTCTTGTATTGATGGTTTGTTTGATCAGCTTCAGGGGTTTCACTATTTTCTAAGATCGACTTGAGATTTGGGTACCATCAGTTGAGGATTAGATCTTTGGATGTTCTGAAGACAGCTTTCAAGATGCGGTATGGTTACTATGAGTTCTTGGTCATGTCTTTTGGGTTGACTAATAATCCGGTATCGTTTATGGAGTTGATGAACAGAGTATTTTGGCCTTATCTTAATTCTTTTGTGATCGTGTTCATCGATGATATCTTGGTTTATTCCAAGAATAAGGCCGAGCATATGAGACATTTGAGGGTTGTACTTTAAAGATTACGAGATAAGAAATTGCACTCCAAGTTCTCCAAGTTTTAGTTTTAGTTTTCTATTTTGTATCTTTCTTGGGTCATGTAGTGACCAAGGATGGTATTATGGTTGATCTGACTAAGGTAGTGGCGGTTCATGATTGGGCTAGACCTATTTCTCCTACTGAGATTTGGAGTTTTATTGGCTTAGCAGGTTATTATCGTCGGTTTATGTAGGGTTTCTCTTCTATTGCAGCTCCTTTGACTAAGTTGGCTCAGAAAAAGGTTGTCTTTAAGTGGTCAAATGATTGTGAGAGTGGCTTCCAAAAGCTAAAAGAGTTGTTGACTTTGGCACCTATCTTGACTTTGCCTGAGGATGGCATGGATTTCACTATATTTTGTGATGCTTTTGGAGTTGGCTTGGGTGTTGTATTGATGCAGAATGGTAAGGTGATTTCTTATGCTTCTCGACAGTTGAAGCCTCATAAGATGAACTACCCTAGTCATGATTTGGAGTTAGTCGCAGTTGTGTTTGTGTTGAAATTATGGCGTCATTACTTGTATGGAGTTCATTGTGAGATTTTCTCTGATCATCATAACCTTCAGTACTTCTTCACCTAGTGAGATCTTAATATGAGATATCATCAATGGTTAGAGTTGCTTAAGGATTATGATCTCATTATTCTTTATCATTCGGCTAAGGCTAATGTGGTAGCAGATGCCTTGAGTCGAAAGGAGGCAAGTATGGGGAGTTTGGTCTTTTGGCGAGGGAGTAGCCTTTAGTCTTAGACCTTCAGTCTTTGGCTAACCAGTTTGTTCGACTTAATATTTTGACACTTGGTCGTGAATTGGCCTTTGTTGAGGCTAGATCTTCATTGATGGAGCCGATTTGAGCTTGGCAATTTGATGATGAGAAGTTGAGGGTGATTCGGGATAAAGTGTTGAGTGGGGAGGCGATGACAGCATATCTTGATCCCAAGAGTGTTTTGAGAATTGGTGGTCGTGTTTGTGTGTCAAGAGTTGGTGAGTAGATTAGACTGATTTGGAGGAGACTCATTATTCGAAGTATTCTATTCATTCAGGAGCAGCTAAAATGTACCATGACTTAAAGCAACACTATTGGTGGTGTGGGATGAAGAAAATCATTGTGGAGTTCATGACCAAGTGTTTGAATTGTCAACAAGTGAAGTATGACCATCAGCGATCGGGTGGTACAATGCAGAGGATTCCCATTCCAGAGTGGAAGTAAAAGCAAATCACTATGGATTTTGTTGTCGGCCTACCCCCAACTTTGGGGAATTTTGATTCTATTTGGGTGATTGTGAATAGGTTGACTAAATCCACGCACTTCGTACCTGTGAAGGTGAATTATAATGTAGAGAAGTTGGCCAAGATCTATATTCAAGAAATTGTTCAATTGCATGGTGTACCCATCTCCATTATTTCTGATAGAGGTACACAGTTTACCTTAAATTTTTGGAGTTCTATGTAGAGTGAGTTAGGTACTCAACTTGAGATCAGCACAACTTTTCACCCTTAGAATGATGGCCAGTCTGAGCGAACCATTTAGGTGTTAGAGGATATGCTACGAGAGTTTGTTAAGGATTTTGGTGGTCATTGGGATCAATTCTTGCCCTTAGCAGAGTTCGCCTACAATAACAGTTACCATTCAGCATTCAGATGGCACCTTTTGAGGCTTTGTATGGGTGGTGGTGTAGATCCCCTATGGGATGGTTTGATTCATTCGAGATTAGGCTTTAGGGCACTTATTTGTTGAGAGACTCGATGGATTGGGTTAGATTAGTTCAGTAGAGGCTTGTGGCTGCCCAGAGTAGGCAGAAGAGTTATGATGATCTACGAGTTCATGATGTATCTTTTATGCTTGGTGAGCGGTTTTTATAGAAGGTATCACCCACTAAGGGTGTAATGAGATTTAGGAAGAAAGGAAAGCTCAGTTCGAGATTTATAGGGCCTTTTGAAATTCTTAAGAAGTTTGAAGATGTGGCGTATAGGCTAGCTTTGCCTGCATATCTGTCAGTTGTTCATCCAATATTTCATATTTCTATGTTGAAGTGTTACCATCCAGATGATGTTAATGTGATCCGATGAGATTTAGTTGCATTAGATCATGATTTGTCCTTCTAGGAGGAGCCCATTGCTATCCTAGACAGATAGACTAGGAAGTTAAGGTCCAAGCATATTGATTCTGTGAAAGTTCAGTGGAGACATTGCCCGATTGAGAAGGCTACATGGGAGGTTGAGTCTGATATACGGAGTAGATACCCTCAGCTTTTTACCGATTCAGGTACCTTCTTTGATTTTCGTTCAAGGACGAACTCATGTTTTAGTGGTGGATAATGTAACAACCCTTGTTGTAATTTTTAGTTTTTCCCTTTTTCGTAGTTGTTATATATTATTTATGAGTTGTGGAGATGGTTGGCATGATCCCCAAAGCATTCGGGAGTGATTTGGGTGAGTTTGAGGTTTTAAGTAGCCTTATAAGTGATTAGTTTGACCTTGGTTAATATTTTGTAATCCTAGCATCGGATGGTGATTCTTTTAGTTTCGTTAGATCCGAAATGGCAATTTTGGGTTAGTAGTGTGGTTGGTTCAACTTCTGAGTCTTTATATTGAGTTTTGACCTCTTAGTCTAGAAACTAGTGAAATTTAGCCTAAAGGGGTTCCGAGGGTTAACTTGTTGAAAATGACCTTTTTTGATAAATTTGATAGTTCTATTGAGTCCGAAATGTCAAAGTTAGCCTAGTAGCATTATTGGTTTATTTTTGTAGGCTCCCGAATGAATCTCGAGGGCCCGTTTGAAAAAATTATGATCTTTTCCTTCAGCTGCACTGCTGCAACTGGTGTAGCAGTAGCTCCTTCTTTGCGTTCACGAGAGCCTCCTCACGTTCACGAGAGCCTCCGCGCGTTCGCGGAGAAGTATTCTTTGGTTCACCGTGATTGCGATGTAGGGCTCACGATCGCGAAGGGTTAGGAGCTTAGGTCATCACGAATGCGATGTGGTGGGCGTGTTCATGAAGGGTCTGGTTTGGGTTAGGTCGCGAACGCTCTGGTTTGGGTTAGGTCGCGAACGCGTCATAGTGACCGTGATCACGAAGAAGGACCACCTGGATAGTATATAAACTCCATTTTCACGATTCCAACTCGATGTTCACCATTTTTGGACCTTGAGACCTCAGGATTGGTGATTTTAAAGAAGGTTTTTCATCAAAAGTGTTTGAGTAAGCTTCTAAACATAATTTTTATCATTATTCATTGATTTTATCTTCAAAACTTGGATTTCAAACATGTATTTTGGGGTTTTACCCGGTAATGTGAGAAAATAATTTTTCTTCGATTTCAAGCTCAATTTTAACTTGTTCTTCAACAGGTTTTCATATTTAGAACCCCTGGAGTATGGTAAACTGGATTCTTAAATAAAATTTCAATTCTACCCTTTTTCCTTTGGGGTAAATTCTCAAAGTATTTCTGGACCCGAAACGAAAGTAGCTAATATGGGTATCATTAGACTCTTTTTAACGTGTAGATTATGTTTTTGGTAGATTGGGTTCATTCCAAGACCTAAAGAAAAGGAAAAGCTCCTAGTTGAAGGGTTCGGGCTCATTTTTTGGCTTTCGAGGTAGGTTATTACTTAACTTTTTTTAAGACTGGGCTGGGTAGTTAACCATTCATATAAAGTATGCTATAGGTTGGGGATTTATCGTGAGATTCATCTTTTGAGATTATTATTTTATCGTGTTGCCTGTGTGGGGGCTTATGTGAATATAATTATTGACTTGAGAGATTATTATTATTGTGATGCCCGTTTGGGGGCTGGCATTGGCCTTATTTGAGCATTATTTGCCTTTATTATTATCGTGATGCCCGAGAGAGGGGCTTGGATTGATATTATTGGTCTTGTTTGATGCATTATTTTCCTTTACCATTAGCGTGATGCCCGAGAAAGGGGCTTGGATTGATATTCTTTATGTCTTACATGACTCTTTATTACAGTGGTGCCATGTTATGGCTTACATCATAATTTATTGACATTTTAGGAGATTTGAGCTTATTTATACTATTTTTGAGTTGATTCATTACATGATATTGACTTGGTTGTGAGCATGCATCCTCATTTCATTCATCCATATTCATGGAAACTGGTACCACTGAGAAACACTGATTTTGAAAGAAAAATGAAATACTTTACAAAACCATTGACCGAGGAATGTGCAGGCAAGGTTGATTAAAATGTGAGATTGTGATAGTATATGGGTTGAGAACCTCCCATGGGTCATGTCCTGGAAGCTTATGCTCGAAAGGTGTATACAAGGTGCCATGCGATGGCTTACATCATTATCATCCCATTGCATTGCATTACATCACTTGCATTTCTTTTATGTGTTTGATATCATACATTTAGCCTTCCTTTATATATTCGTGTGTAGTTATTCGTATGCTCTTATTATACTTATAGTATTTGTGTTGTTAGGAGATTCGGCTTGAGCCACTGTTGGAAACTTTTTTGTATGCGTGTGAAAGTGTGCCCATAGTATCCTATATATGTTTTGTTTTCTATTTTGCTTGGTCGGCCAATGATAGCTACTGTGTACAAGCGGACCGTACTCACTCCTACTTTCTTACCCTTTCGATGTAGATCTCACTTCGAGTGCGACCCACGGAGTGTGAGTTTCTTTATTGAGGCTATCCCGGAGTATTGGTGAGAACTCGTGTTTGGAGTGTGTTTCAGACTCCCTCATATCTGTATCGTGTCTTTATTTTACTTTTCAAAGATAGAGTTGTGTATTTCCATATTTTATATCAGTGTATTAGTGATATTTACTCATGACACTAGATCTTAAATTCGGGTTGTATTTGTTCAGTTTCAGACTTGGTTTATATATATTTGGCTTGACTTTATCTTAAAGTCTAGTATCTGGTTATATTTATTTCGTTTCTGCATCTTTATCTCTTTTGGTTTGGGGCTTACCTAACCAGGGTTGGGATGGAGTAGATGTCATCATGACCTCGCTTTTTGGTCGTGACACTGGGGGGAGAGGGGGTTAAGAATAAAATTTTGGAATCTTTTAAAAAATCTAAATAATTTTTAACTTTTTTTTTGGCGGATGGGGGGTGGGGGGTTGAGGTAGGGGGTCATGGGTGGGGTAAGAAAAAAATATTAATTTAAAAAAAAATTAAAATATTTTTAAATTTTTTTGGAGAGTGGGGGGAAGGGGTGGAGGGTGCTGGTTGGGGTTGGGGTAAGAAAAAATTAAAAAAAAAATTAGGTGTGGGGGTTAGGGGGCTAGTTGGGGGGTTGGGCATCGGGGTAAGAAATTTTTTTGGGGGGGGATGGAGGTGGGAAGGGTAAAGGTGGGGGTGGATGATTTTGAGAGTGGTATGAGACATTGCAACTTGTTTTCCCTACTTTGATTTAGGAAGTCATTTTCCTTATTTTAAAGGAGCTTTTATTTCTTAAAGAAAATATTTTCCAAAAAATTAACCAAACGAACATGAGAAAATAGGAAAATTTTTAGCCTAATGAATATGAGAAAATATATAGAACACACCCTGAGGCTTTTGAAGCTTTTAACAGGGATGTGTACTATAATATAAGTATTCATATTTACCCATATTATTTATTGGGTAAATTATTTTTATCCATTATAAATATGGGTTGGGTAGGGTATTTTATCCATTTTTATTTAACCCATTTTCAACTGATTCATATTCGACTCGACCCGCTCGTTTGCCACTCCTAGTCCTCTTCCATCGCTAGTCACCACCGCTGGTAATAACACAGTAAAATCACCCCCTCCCCACCCTCAGATCTCTATTCTCTCACTCCCATCCTTCCCTCCCACCATAAATCCTAACAAACTTCATCTTCTTCAGTCAACTTCGGTCACCGCCCCTATTTCACTATTTCTCTCTCCTCTCACCCTAAACCTAGTCGCCCTTCTACTAGCTCGTTCAATTCCGACTGGCAAAGCATCAAAACTCATATAGAAAGAGTTCCTATGTGATGTTCGACCATCCTCTAATCGACCATATTGAATCAAATTTGTGATGTTCATTTTTGCTCTAATCGACAAAGTCGAATGTTAACGTATTTTTTAACCAGATCTTTTTGCAATATTATATGGTGCAATGTCTCTGTTAGCTGCCCTATAACCAAAACGGGGAAATTGGTCCGTAAAAGCTCATCTGCAAAAGTAATAGGATATGTACGGTGATGTATGCTAACATAACCGAAGGATAATTTAGTCATCACACCCAAAATTTTCTATAGTATCTACAGTAAGATTCTTTTTCAGCTAATCATGTTTTTCTAATGTAACTAAAATGACTAGAATACTCTTGAGATGCTGAAGCGGGCATGTTGACCTGTTGTCTGCTTCAGCTGCTACAACTCCCTCTTATAGTATAGTACTAGTGGGTTGAGCATGGTCCAAAGCATCAGTTAAATCAAGGGAAACTTAAAGAAAATACCCTATGTTTCAGCAAAATAGGGGCACGAAAGCAATCCATAGCATATGTATCAACTGCATGCAACTGATTGAATTCGATATAAAATATAAATATAATGAGTAATTACATACACCAAAAGCATATCATTTATATCGTTAGTTGGGCAGCCGATGTATCACTGTATTTGTATCAACGAATACAGGTGTATCAATGAATACAAACCTTCTTTCCCTCTCTCTTTTTGTATTTTGTATTTTCACTCCTCTTTTTCTCCTTCTTTGTATTTTGTATTTTCACCTCTCTCTCTTTCTCAAATATATCAAACTTATCATTTTTATTTGTATATTAACAAGTATATGCATCATTTATATTTGAATGGTTCAATTTGTATCATCATCTTTTTAAACTTCCAGTTTTGTATCAAAATATATTAGATATTTGAAACCAAATACAAATACATAACTGGAAGTTTTAAAAACTGGAAGTTTTTTTTAAAAAAAAAAAAAAAAGAAAGAGAACGAGAGAGCTAAGAGTCAGCGAAAGAGAGATAGAGGGAGGGAGGCAGCGAGAGAGAGGGAGATGGGGGAGGAAGGCGAGCGAGATTGGCAGAGGGAGGAGAGTGGCGAGAGACGGAAGGAAAAGAGAGACTATGAATTGTAATTAAATGAAAATTAGGCTAAATAGGATAATTAGGAGCTTATGTTTGCTAAGTCATGTAGTTTTCCCTTAAATCAATGTAAGCTCCAATCCAAACATATATGTAATTTATGGTCTACATAAAGCATCAACACATAAAAAAATATTTTTATTTTTACATACAAGAGATTTGCAAAAGTCATTTTCTTTTATTCAATTTATAAGCGGTGGTAAAAGGTCATTTCCACGTAAACATATATAGGAGTACTATAGGGAAATGGAAATATCAGTACTTTAAGGTAAATATTCTAGTATTCCTTCTATAAAACAAAGAATTGAGAATTCTGTTATCGGTGGTTCTTGCAACGATATCAAATGAGGCCTTCATCATCGTCGTTAGCGTAGAGTTCCAACGAATTGTATTATGCTCTTTAATTCGGTATAATTTGTGCTCGACTCAATTTTTAGCCACCCTCCGAACTCATATCTCATAATCAACTCAAGATCACGAGCATAAAATGGAAACTTACTGATCTAAGAAGAAACTTTCAGAGTTCCACATAGGTTTTTCAGAGAAATTAGTGAAGACAGAAGCAAAGGCATCATGTGAAAAATCAGAGAACACTAACTACTGGAAGGAGAAATAGTTAACAAAATTATGAACGTTTTAAGTTATTAAATCAGACGTTTTATCTTTCATTAAGGATGTACTAATGCCTGCAACACATAAAAAAGATGAAATATCTAAATTACCCTCAAAGCAGCTGGTTAATCCTAAGGACAAGTGTGGCAATTGTCACAACTATTATAGTTTTTGGTCTATCTAAGCAAAAAAAAAAAAAAACCCAAATCCTAAAGGTACAAGCACAATAATGCAAACACAAATTGAAAATCCAAAAATGCTCTTGACAAAAGTTAACGGGGAGTTCAAGTGTCCCTTCAATATAAACTAGAGGGCTATAGGCTCGTGAACGGGCCCAATATTGTGAAAATTGAAAAATTTTAATTTACTTTAAACATCTAATTTTATTTATTTATTTATTATAATAAAAATAGATGTTCATTTTTACTTAAGAAATTTAGAAATTCAAGATATAATTTATCACTTGCTTCTTAATTTATCCTTAAAACATTAAAACTAGTACTATTCAAAGGGTAATATTATAAAATTATCATTCTATTTATTATTTCTTAAAGGATGTGTCAAGTCAATAATAAATACGAAAAAATTTATTTTTGATATAAGAGTCCAAGAAAGCAACAATTATTTACTTTATTAATTATAAATAATTAATGTGAATTGCATCTTATTAATTTACTTAAGCATATTAAATTTAAACAATTTGATATAAAGCTACATAAAAATATTTTGTACTTAATTATCCTTTATCAAATTAGAAATATGTGGAATACTAAGGGCCCACGTCTTACTGCATTGATGACAATTATGTAGGATATTCAATGGGACCCACAGCTTGTAAGGCATGGACTGTAATTAAATTGAAAAGATTGGGCTTTATTTAGAGCTTCTAGTGAGGTCCAATTAATAAAGCACAAAAGACAACTTTGTAAAATATCGTAAGGACTTTAATATCCTCAAACTTGAGTTTAATGCCTAAAAATTGACATGTTGAAAGTGGTCCTTCTAATATATAGAAATAGTAAAGTAATATAATATAATATAATAATAATAGCTATTGTATGAAATTTTAAATTCACATGTCAATTTTATGATAAATAATGGCCATGGTTTGCCCAATTATGGGCAGTGCAAAAAAAAAGGGAAAAAGGGCCTAAAATACCCTTCAAGTATTGGAATTGATTCTAAAATATCCTTCATTAATTTATTGGTACTAAAATACCTCTTCATCCAGCTTTATGACCCATTTTTACTTTTACTACTAATGAAACTAATTTAAATCTTAGTTAAAAATTTCATTTATTATGTGGCAGACAACTATTGGTTGACAATTAAATTAATTAAAATGTTATTATCCCTTATAGCCAACTTCGGACCCAACTAAAAAACCCGACCCAACCTTTTAAATAAAGAGGTTGCCCATTTTCTTTGGTGCTAGCCCACTCCATTACAGAGCTACAACTTGAAGATGCTGAAGACAAAGATGAAGAAGATGAAGTACTTCTCAATACGCATTTCTTCATCATCTTCGTTTCGAATCCGAATCCAAAAGATTGTTGGGACCACATCTGAATTCTATTATTGAATTGGTGGTCGTTGAAGCTTGATTTTTGGACATGAATAGAGCATGCATAGCCATGTTCGTTATCATCAAATAACCAGTTATAGACATCCCATGAGACAACCTGTTTAATAGGGGTTTAGAAATGGGAAACCCCTTTGTTTAATAGGTTGAGTCGGGATTTTTAGTTTGGTCCGGATTTGGTTATAAGGGATAATAACATTTTAATTAATTTAATTGTCAACCAATAGTTGGCTGCCATGTAATAAGTGAATTTTTTTTAATTAAGGTTTAAATTTTGTTCCGTAGTGGTAAGGGTAAAAATGGGTCATAAAAGTGGATGAAGGAATATTTTAGAGCCAATAAGTCAACAGGGGATATTTTAGAGTCAATTTCAATACTTGAGGGTATTTTAGGCTCTTTTCCGAAAAAAAAAATTGAAATAGGATTTGCTCAATAGCCGATGAATGCTTCAATTTTTATTTTTTTTTAAAAAAATAAAATAATAAACAGAAGAAAGTAGGCACCGATATGCTAAAAAAAATAATTGCAGTTTGCCCAAGTTCAAGCGAAGACCCTGTTTCTAGGGACATGCTTTTTTAGTACAATGAATTGAAAATTATGCCTTTTAGGCACCGGACTACTATAGTATTTGAAAAGTTAATTTGATAGACATCCCGTCAAGATTATAATTGAATAATTGAATATGCAATTAATGAATCTATATTTTTGACAGTTGCATAATATATGTAAATACTAAATGATATCAAACATGTTAGAACTTTCCTATGATAAAGAATGACAAAAGGCATAACTATCCCCTTGAACTATGATCTAATTTTCAATTACACACTTTATGTTTGATAATGTTCTATTACCCCCTTCAACTATTTTAAAGTAGAATTATTTACACTCTTAAACACAACAACCACATTTCTCTTGGGAGGTGAACTACACTGTCTTTTTTTAAAAAAAAAATAAAAAATCGGGAACTAACTACACTCTTTGACACTAGTCTATTTCATTAAAAAAAAATTATCAGTATTCCTTTTAAAAAAAAAAAAAACAAGAACAATTAGCATCTTTTTTTGCATAATCAAAATTAGCAAAACTACTCCCTCTGTTTTAAAATAGTTGGTCCTTATTGATTTAACACTCTCCTTAAGAAAAAATTTATTAGAGGTTTATTTTACCAAATTAGCCTTATTAATTATGCTTTAAAAATATAAATTTGAGTATATACACTTTGTTTAGTCATTTAATGATAAGGGTAGTATTGGAAGAATATAATAAAATTCTCTTGATTTCAAAAAAGATACAACTAAATTGAAACAAATATTTTTAGAAAGAGGGTCAAATATTTTGAAACGAAGGGAGTATAAGAAACTGATAGGACAATGAGAATGAAGATTATAGTAAATAACTTGGTATGTGCCCGTAACTCATAAAAGGACCGTACAAATTTGACCAGAAATACAACCATAATTTGCGCAAGAAATTAGATGGAACTGTCGAAAGATTACAAATTCTTAGAATCGAGAAGACTTCCATAAAAATTGATAGTCTTTTTGTTAATTTATTTTTCCTTTCTCTTGTTTTTTCCTTTCTCATTTTTCTTCTTCATTTATTTTCGCTACCACCAAATTAAAAAGTCAAAAGTTTCAGAAGATATAAAAGATGATACTCTTATAATTATTAGGATATTAATTTGAGCACATGTGTGTTTGTTGTATAAGAAGGAGGCGTCTTTCGATTTGAACTATCAAGAACTCAATTATTTCCGGCACAAAAAAAGTATATCAGTGATAGATAAGTTTTTAGATTTAAGTAATTTTACTTGTCATAAGTACAAAATTTTCATGAAAGTGTGATTTGTGTGCAAAAGGGAAAGAGAGGGGAAGAAGATTAGAAAAAAGAATGAAAGAACGAAAGGTCCGAGGTTGCTGGCGTGTGGTGATGTAGTTGACCGAAAGGGTAAGTAGAAGTAAAAGAAAAAACTAAAACTAAAAAAGAAAAAAAAGGGTAAGAAAGTACTACATTTTTAATCTTAATAAAAAGTAAAAAACTAGAAAATTTTTACAATATTTTTTTTTCCTTCTTCTTTTCTTCACTCTCTCAAAGAGAGTGAGATACACACATTTGCCACATAAGCCTTAAAGGTGCAAATAATTCTACTTTAATATAGTTGAAGGAGGTAATAGGATATTATCAAAGATAAAGTGTGTAATTGAAAATTAGGTCATAGTTCAAGGGGATAGTTATGCCTTTTGCCATAAAGAATCATATCATCGTATCATCATCATATTATATTATTAGTGAGAAGTCATCAAGTTAAAAGTTAGATTACGAAAATATCACTATTAAAGTCATAATATTTTGTACAAAAATGTAATTAACATATCTCTCGTCAATTACTATTTGTACTCTTTTAATCAGTTTCAGCATTAATCAGAGAGCAATTGGAAAGACACCATAATGATCCATCATTGATGATAATAAATCAACTGTTACATTCACAACCAAATCTTCAAAAAAAAACTACACCATTTACATCAACTGATTTTATACATGCCTTTTCCATTCCTCTAATTCATATCTCATCTTTCATTTATTCTTCTTTTTTTCTTTTAAATAAAAAGATTATATATCTTAAGGATATCATTGGAGAACTCTGTGGTGTAAGATGAATTATCTCCTCAAAATTTAGTGACAATACCCAGGACCCAGAAGATTAATGTTCGACTAACCATGATAGTTACAAAAAGCTTCATTTCTTGTACTTTCAGAAACACATAAATCGTAACATCAAGGTAATGCTTTCATGTTTTTTTAATGATAAAATAAATATTTTAGTTATAAATCTATCGCACTGCTCATCAAGAGAGTGTACAGAACAATTTCTCAATGTGAGTTTTTTAAGTTCCTAAATGAATTATATTCACAACATTTGAATTTTATTTTATTTTTATCTATGTAAATTGAATTGTTTTTTCCTTCGGACAATTTGCATGATTGTTAAAAATTTTAAGGGAAAATTCGCAAATAGCAAAGCTGACCCATTAACTAACAAGCGGATAATAATATTTTCTTAATTATCCTGAATAACAATATGTATTTGTATTTGTTGCATTTTTTATGTTAAAATACATATACAAATAAGTAAACACCTCTGATTTTTAAATGTCCGTTGAGATAAAAAAGGAACGCAATCTTCCATCCCTTTAAAAAAAAAACAATAATTTCAAACCCCTTAAATCACGTCTATCAATTAATTGAAGATTCTATTTCCAAATAGAAGTATTACATTAAAAAAATATATATATTAAAATATTTTATCCTTGATTTTCTCTCTTTCTCTCTCTTCTTTCTCTAACATCTATTTCTCTTCCTGTTCTCTTTATTTCTTTTTTTGTATTTTATATTTTCACATCTCTCTCCCTGTGTGTATTTTATATTTTCATCTATCTCTCGTTCTCATTTTTTTTTTTGTATTTTATATTTTACATTTTCACATCTCTCACCCTCTTTTTTTGAATACAAATAAACTCAAGCAAATTCAAATAATGCATTTTTTTTTTTTGAGTTTATTTATATTTGTATGTCAAATTTATCGTTTATATTTGTATATATAACAAGTATCATTTGTATTTGTATGATTGAGGTTGGATAAACATGTATCGTTTGATATATATGTATCATTTGTATTTGTATGGTTCAATTTTGTATCAATAAATACAATTTGTATTAATGAATACAAACACAAGTATTCATATAAAGAGAATCAACAATCATTTTAATTTGTAGGATTGTTATTTCTTCCTCCATCTTTAAATTTGTAGGATTCACTCTTCAAACAGAGTTGAAATTAGCAGTTTGTTTGTGCTTTGATACGTATTGGCCAGATCTAGCCCTTTCCGTCATCATCCATGGCTAGAGGTCGAAGCTCGCCATTAATGGCGGAACTTCGAGTGAGGGAAGGGAAAAGGGGTAGCTTTGGTGGTGTTCATTAGGTGTTGTCGGAAAATGCAAGGGAAGGTGAAGAATCTAGCCCTTTCCGTCATCGTCTATGGCTAGAGCTCGAAGCTCGTCATTTATTGCGGAACTTCGAGTAAGAAAAGTGAAAACAAATTGAAAAACTGTAGAAATTGATAGAAAACTACTTGAAAAACTACAGAAATTGGAAACTAAAAATTTGGAGAAAAAAATGGAAAAGTGTCACGCCCCAAATCCCATCGGGATGGATTGACACTCGTAGCCGACAAGGCCCGAGAGAACCAAGCTTTGCCTCTATTCAATCATATGCATGCTATAAGAAACCCATGATCGCGTAAGAGCTTTAAATACCAACAATGGAATTCATGGAACATGTAATATATATATACATATGCAAAACTTGGCCGTTGAGGCCATCAAGTCAAAAATGACATGTACCTTCTACATTTTACACCCACACCCGTCTACAAAAGCCTCTAACAAATGCATTGACCAAAATGAACTAAAAGTCAGGACAAGTCCCCACTTTATACAACATGTACAACACCAAAACATATGTCCAACTGTGACTTGGAGAAGCCCCGAACTAACTGGAGCTCACCAAAGATCTGCAACCCTGGCAACCTACTGTGGAGGCCTACTAGTACCTGCGCCTGCAGCAAGTAAGATAAATCCCCCAAGAGGGGTCAGTACGAAGAATGTACTGAGTATGTAAGGCCATATGAAACTTGTAAGATGTGTAAATATGTCAAATAACTCAAGTTCAAATGCATAACCAATATGGATAAGTCACAATGCAGATGAGTCACTATTCTCTACTTTGGAGACCATGTGTTTTGCTTTCATTACTTTCTTTGCATATTTGCTTCCATGATTATTCATTTTTGTCTGTGACTTGTGATACCCGGGCCCCGACTGAACAGTGGGTTTTAACATAACATCATGTTATGTTGGGATCGGCTCGAGCTAGACTTATGCCCCTAGAGCTGCCACCCTATGAATCAATGTATATATCGGGATCGGCTCGAGCTAGGTTAGTACCTCTAGAGCTGCCACCCATATAACATTTCAGGTTCGGCTCGAGCTAGGTTATTACCTCTAGAGCTGCCCCCTGTCAGGATCGGTCCGAGCTAGGCTTATGCCCCTAGGACTGCCCCCTGATTTGGGATCGGCTTGAGCTAGGCATTTTGCCCCCAAAGTTGCCACTCATACTTGATCATTGACCACATATGCATTACTTTGTTTATTACTTTGAGATTGATATCTGTACTTATGAGAGATTGGTACATTCACTTGTACATTACTTCTTTCATTACCTTTGAGAGATTGATACTATGATAAGCATAACTTTATATGAAAATTTGGATCAATAATCACTGAGTGAGAGACATGAGAATAAACATTGTGAGAAACATAATATTATTAGCACCATAACACCACTGGAACCATTGGACAAAAATCCATGAACAAAAGACATGAGTATAATCACTATTGGAGCATTGGAACATAACCTTATTGAGCTTTTGGAACATTAACCATGAATATGAGACATGAGATTCACAAATAATCAATGAGTAGTAAATATATGACAATAACCATGGATAACCGAATATAGGATACCGTAGCACATTTTGGGATGGAACAAGCGTAATGTCAATGTGAATACTATTTACCGCAGAAAGATACGGAAAGAGTAACCTTACATACCTTGTATTCTCAATACGATTCTACAATCTTAAGTGCATACAATAGTCCCGCTCCATCCTTATGTTTCACTCTACAACACAAGCACATACGGAACCAACATTAACCACCAATTACCTTACAATGGCATATACTAACAATAAGTCATATGTTTGTCTTTAAAATGTCATTTCTTCCTCTACAATACCATTTACGGCATGGTCATATCAATAATACCACAACATGCCCAACATTAACCAAATATCATTTATGAATTTATTATCCCAATAATTCCACAATATTTCATACATTGACCAATACATGATAACCAAGCTCATGTCACACCAAGGTCGTACTTTACACTTCTCCATCACCACAACATCACAATTATGCCATCAAATTACTTCAATACACCTCACAACAACAAATCGGTCAAAATCCCATAATTTACACTTCTATGAAAATAACAAGTTTAATAACATAATCACACCATACATGTTGGTATTTCCTCCATACCATGGCTTTTCATCAAAACCACAAGTCATATTTCAAGTTTAATTCACAAGGATGCACATCTTTTTGCAAAATACCCAAGTGTCATATTCAACACTTTCAAGCATAACCAACATGATCTACATAGTCTCTCATGCATATTGGTATTTCCTCCATACATGCCTTTTCATCAAAACCACAAGTCATATTTCAAGTTTAATTCACAAGGATGCACATCTTTTTGCAAAAACCCCAAGTGTCATATTCAACACTTTCAAGCATAACCAACATGATCTACATAGTCTCTCATGCATATAAGATATTAAATCATAATAATATACACTTACCAAGACTTACCAAATGATGATCTTGTCCAAAGAGTTGGCTTAGGGTCTTTAAGATATGAGAAATATCTCCTTTGGTTTCTTGGAAAATACTAGAAGTTCTTGTGTGTTTAAATGAATAAAAGCTGATTTTTGGTGCCTTTTATAGGACCTTAAAGTCATCCTTAGCCATTTGTGATCAATAATTGCTTGGTCAAAGGGAGAATGGGTCATTTGACCCATGTTTTCTTTCACCTTTTGGGTCCTTTTTGGGCCCAATTCACTTAACCCAATAATATCAATAATTTCTCGTGTTTAAATCATCTCATACGTGTTACACCAATATTCGCACTCACGCCATTCATATCCGTAGCCTCAATCCCAAAAACAAGTGATTCTAGCCACGTATGGCTTATTTGGATCAAAGGGTAAAATCGTCATTTTGATGCCAAATTCGTTCTCGCGCAATTTTATCATACCAATATAATACTTTACTCATTTCATGTATATACTCATGGTTGTAGAAGAAACGTGGCAAAATCGGTCCGGTATGTCCCCGGGCACCCTTGGGATTTAAGAAAATTTCCAACTTTGAAAAAGTGGCAAAACCAGCGTGGCACGCCCTTGGGCGCGCCAGCTTGCTGCCTCTGGACTAAAAATTTTAGCCTAGAGCGGCGTGGCGCGCCCCTCCCTTAGAATTTTCGAAAATTTTATTTTTTGGCTTTTCTTCGCGGGTTTGGTTAGATACTACAAGTCCTATTCTTTAACTTACTTCTTACCCTTAATATCCTCTGTTTGGAGGTCCTCTTAGCCTTATTTTGAACCCCACAAATGCTCCATGGAAATCGCAAAACACCTCCTACGCCAGGTTAATCACATGTACAAGGCCAAATTTCAATTTTTCCATCACTAACATTACAAATTACTTGCCCATGGCATCTCGACACCTAAGTATCCATTGTTCAACGTCGTCACATAGGGTTGGGAGTATACGGGGTGTTACAAAAAGTAAGAGAGAGAAAGCTAAAAAAGAAAGTAGGAAAAGTTGTGGCATGAAAACAGGGGGGGAATATTTCACACACATTAATTGTTGGACCCTAACAAAAATATTACTATTTCATCTACATAAATTAATTTATTTAAAATGTTGTTACGTAGCTTATTTAAAGACTTAACTACGTTATCCTCTATACTTTCTCCAAAATTTTATCATCCTTTAACTTTGTGTTGTGTGTTGATATGTAAAAACAGTACAAATAGGTAATGTGTTGAATTTGGAGATTGAGCAATTCCACAAGTTTCCGACCTTTCCAGCAATTTGTCAAAAGACTTCATTAAAGGTGTTTATATAGTAATTTTTCATTACTGGATTTTATCTGCATAACTTGAAATCTTGAATTTATTTTTCTTTTTTAATGATGTAAATCAAATTATTTTTGCCTCTTCAGCCACATCTGGTAAGTTTGCACCATAATTTAACTTCATGTGTTTCAGCCGATAAAAACAGTACGTATAGTTACTACTTGGATAACTCGTGAATATGGAGAGTCAACAGTAAATTCACGAGTTTGTTTTCAACGAAAATGAACATTTTGACATTGGTTAAGTGTCTTCACCTTTTCAAGACTACTTTGGGAGGATATATTTGAGTTCAATTATCACTTTTGGCTGGTTTTGATATATAGAGTTTATAACGCTCATTCCTTCTCGACTACATTCTTTTAAGTTATGCTTCTTATGTAATTATCATGTAAATCATATTGTTTAAGAGTTTCTCTCGACAAAAGTGACATATTTTTTACTCATAAACTAAATAATATGTCATTACAAGCGACACTAAATTAAATAGCATTCGATCATTTTAAAGTTGATATCTTGTCACTTAAATAGCATACATTCTCACTTAAATTAAATGTGGTGTAACTTTTTATTTTTACTTCAATTTCCATAACAACAAAAAGTGATTTTAAATAACATGTACGTAGTTTAATTTTTTATTTTTTATAAAATTAATCGAATACACGTGCAACACACGTATCCAGAAACTAGTTGCATATATTGCTATAGGGTGAGTACTAGTATTATTTTTCCTATAGAAAAATAAAAAGTAAAGGTCCTTAAATGAAATTGACTAACATTTCGAGTTATTGCCAATTCCTTAATCATACCAAGTAACTTTGCCATATTCTTTTGGCCGATATTTGATATATGCCATAAAATACTAGGCCAATATATTGGAAACGGAAAAGTTATGACAGCATAGGGCCCCAGTCCGAAGGAGTAACAAGTCATATCAAGTATACAAGTTTACTATGTCCACAACATAATACTTGCAAAAGGAAAATTCAAATCCACATTTAAGCCTTTCGCTTACCTGACACATGTCTTCGCGCTAGCGACAACTTGGACCTTTTATGCAGACTCCTTTCATCTTCACTATCCTCACTGTCCAATACAATCACAGCTTCACACTTTGGTGATTCTTTTTCCTGTTGCTTCATCTTCTTGTTATAGTTTTCATCCTCCTCTTGGTTGGGCTGCTTATGATCACATAGGTCCTCACATGGAAGGGGATTATTAACTTGAGCTGTGGAATGTTTTCCAGATTGAGAGGTCAACTGAAAGCTATTGTCCTTACCCTCTCCAAAGTGATCTACAGCTTGTAGTGGCAGCTTCTTGAAAGTCCCACATGGGTTGGATGACTTCCTTGTCCACGCATCAAAAGCATCACCAATTTGTGAAGTAAAGAATAAACTGGACGCTGAATCAGTACATGCATCAGATTCCGAAACGGGTTGGTTATGAGATGGAGCTAAATTCTCTTTGTCGCCCTTCTGCAGATGTTGAGATGAACTGGGTGTGTCAAAAGGCTGTCTCCTACCAGTTAAACCCAGCTTCTTATGCCTTGTGGAGAAACAATTTACGTTTTGATCAGAAGCCTTTTTATGAGGTCGCTTATTGTAATGACCATGGGTCCCTGACAACGGAAGAGGTTGACATGATGCAGTGGACTGAAGTTGGACTGACAGCTGAGGCTTGAAATGCAACTTGTCAAGATCCTCGTGTTTTTGGCTGAAATTGGTTGACTTAAGCAACAACAGCTTCTTTGTATTCTTATTTATGCTGACATTTCTCATCTCATTATTATTTGGCTTGGCATTTTCCCCTGAATTTCTTACAGCCTGTGGCGAGGCCTGTATATCCGCAAAATTAAGGAAATTACTTTGGGGTTCCAAACTGGCAGAACATTGAGTTTCTGCCACACAATCCTTCTTCACACCATTTCTAACTTTAGATGGACCCACAATTTCTGAAGATAGTTTCTTGGTGCTCTGTTGTACTATTTCCTGATTCAAGTCACACTCGATGGGAAGTTCTTTCATACCATGTTTGCTAACTTTTATCTGCTTTTTTAAGATTTGATCAATAGGCACTTCACTCACAGCCTCACCATTATGTCTTAGTGCATGTCCAGCAGAGTCAAGCGACAACTTTCTGCTGAGTCCACATAATCCTTTCTGGTTTACAAAATGATCAGGGACCTCAGATTTTAGTAAATTTAATTCTTTGACTTCAACCTGCAGGGATCATGGGTGAGATTTGGTCAAAAACTAATAAACATAATGACGTTCATCTAAGCATCTGGCTTACAATTCCTTCTCTTGCATTTGTAAGAGTTAGGATTTCTTGGTCATGACCATCAAAATCACTTGCTCCAGCCGTGGCATACTTTTGAGTCATTGATCTTGCCTTGTGGTCAAATGCTTGTCTATTGTATTTGTACTCCGTGCTCTGAGCATAATAGGAATTACGAGCAGATTACAATCAAACAAGGTAGGTTCTAGTACAAATTACCATAGTGCAAGAATATTAACTCACTACATCATGCATTAACCCATCATCAGGATTTGGCTCACTTAGTAACAGACCTATACTTGTTAAGACAGTTGAAATGTTCAAAGATGGCTGCCATGCTCCCTGCTTTATTGAAACGAACACCACTATGAGCAATATATAAAGACATAAATTTTTGTTAAATTTACGAGAGTTATTATAGAATGGTAGATATCAAAGATTGCACATGTGCGCAGAAAAGATAGATATCAAGGATCCAAAAACAGTACATGAAACAGGGAAATTATGGTGTTTAAGTTAAGCTATTATTCTGTAATGAGTAAGTAGTGTTTTGGCATGTGAAGACTCTTAAACATTAGTTCCCTATGTGTGAAGTCCAATAAGATAATTCAAGAAGAATGAAAACCATTATTTGATCAGTAATATAGAAGAAGATTGCTTTAAGGTCTTCCTAGAGAGATGATTTGACCCTTCCATGCATAACCAGCAAGCAGAAACTATCAGCAATTGTGACCATTGTCATGTGATAAAAAGGAATTGGTTTGACTACAGCACATAGGGTAGATTCATTGGGAAAAACCATAAAAAGAGCAAGAGTACGTGCGTACTTTATTTCTTACAGTAAGCGGCAGTCTTTATACCTTATTCAGGAAGATAATAAAATTATTTTAGAAGTACAAGACAGTAGTTTAAAATTTACTCAGCCAAAAAGAAGAATGATTTGAAGAAACAAAACCTCCATATATTAAACATATACAAATAAGCTACGGAGATGAGTGAAAGCCACTAAGCAGCCAGACTGCTTGAGAAAACAAAAAGTGCACAAAAATGATATCAAATGCTAGTTGCCGTCCAGACACCAAACTATTCCATTCCATGTCAGACAATCTTAACCAAGGGTTAATATTGATTAGAGCCTAAAGGACAATTAACAGATCAGATGTTATGCACGATTGATCACTTCTACAAGTTCATAACTTAAGCTAGGAGTATTATTTTTCTGCCAACACGTTGAAACCCAGCATCACAAAATATTTACACAGCCTCTGGAAGAAGGCAACTTCCAAATTCCCTTCACTTCTTACTGGATCATGGATTTGAGACAACAGTATGCTATCGCTCTATGAATATACGACAGTTGTAGTGCTTTGAGTTTCCACATCTAGAAGGCAAAGTACAATATAAACAATTACAAGGGCAATCCCCATGGCTCTATGTGGAATGTTAATCCATACATTTGATCATAAGTGCTATTTAACTACATGTGTTCAACTCTCAATCAGAATTCTACAACTGCTTTCAAATGCCCTCAACACAGGGATCTTTTAAAATTCACATAACACTAGTATTATGACCTTAAACTCTTATATAGCCCCCACTAAATTTTTGGACCCCATTGCACCCAAGGGTGTGGCCTAGTGGTTCAATGAAGTTGGATTGAGCACCATGAGGTCTCAGGTTCAATTCCCAATAGAGACAAACACTAGGTGATTTCTTCCCACCTGTTCTAGCCTTAGTGGATAGAGTTACCTGGTACCTATTACTGGTGGGAGGTGGCAGGTATCCCGAAGAATTAGTTGAGGTGCGCGCAAGCTAGCCCAGACACCACGGTTATCAAAAAAATAAAAAATTGGACCCCAGTTCTCACATAAGAATTGAAGTTTTTCATTACCAAATTTAGATGCTCATGAGGAATTCAAGCCAGATAAATCCTTATTACTTAGTCAAAAATAATATAGTAATCTCATACAGAAATAAAAGCTCATTATTGATTAATGAGCAGGAAAAATCATGGATTGGCTAACCTTTGGAGGAAGATTGAGAATATCCAAGCAAATACGACCACCATTATCAATATTTGGATGATAAATGGGCGTTACGAAAGTGACTATGGGTGGCTGAAAGGGGTACCTGGTCAAACAAACAAAGCTCAAAAAATGAACCACACACACAAAAAAATTTAAAAAAAAAAGAAGAAAAGGGTAAACTTAAAAACCTTTCAAGTATCTGAATTTTGAGGTTAAAAAGACCTTTAGCATAGACAGTTCCTTCAGGGCCTTCAATTACTGGAAATGTAAAAAAGAAAAAGGAAATTCAAGATATTTGCAGATGAATCAGAAATAATGAAAAGAGGGGGGAAATTAAAAATGAGTTACGAGCATGAATGGAGGATAGAGAGGAAGAAGAAGTAAGAGAAGGAAAGGAGGCGCCGGGAGGTGGATCGGTAAGAAGGAGCTTAAGCTCCCTTTGCATTCGGAGGTTGAGTCGTGCCTCTTGAGCCATTTCCTCTTTTCCTATTTCACTTTCATTAGGGCTCAAATCACACCGCACCAATTTAAAAAGAGTACCCCGCCGCGTAAAATTCTGACTGAGGGAAGTTTTCCTTCTTTTTTTTTTTTTTTTTCTTTTCTTTTTTTCCCCGATTGGAGGTCTTAATGGTTGAATATTGGATCAATTTTTGGTTAAAATTAAGATCAAAATAATTTAGTTGGTTTTAAAATTTCTAAACTCAATCAAATAAAAATCATTGATTTGGCTCGGTGTTTTCGATTTATAGCTTGCTGATGATTAATTGATAATAGTAATATAATAGAGATTTGAGACAATTATTTCAAATGGACATTAGGAATCAACAAATTTTGCTACTATTACAAGATAAATGTATCTAAATCTTTGATTTTTTTCAATACTATTTCGAAGCTTTAGCATATTTGAGTTCCATAAGTGTAGAGGTTCCTCCACTTCATATATCTAATATTCACAAAAATAATATAAAAAAATAAAATGGTCAACTCTTCAAAAATCTAAAGGACAAGTCATTGAAGAGTAGATGGATGTCTTAGCAATAAAAATTAAAAACTGATAATACACCCCACCACATATATACAATTAGACTTAAATTGTTGGGTTTGAGCATATTTTTTAACAAATGAGATTTAAAAGTGTTGTAGTGCATGTGAAATAAGAAGACCAAAATCAAATTAATGATTTAAAGGCATAAAATATGTATACTTATTTATGAAAAAACTAAAATATCATATATTCAAATAATTTATGTATATAATTTACCGGTTTGGTTTGCTCAATTTTTTTTTTTTATAGAACTTAAATCAAATCAAATATTGTCACTTTTTAAAATTTAAGATCAAAACCAAACCAAATCAAATATCAATTCTTTTATCGGTTTGATTTGGTTTTTCACCAAACCATGAACATTATTTACCGTTAGCTCTAAATAATAAGAATTCAGGTATGGCAGGAATACTGTCGACCATTACGAGCGATAGCGAAGCCAAGCCGTATAAAAAATAGTACAGTTGAGTTAGCATGAAGTCAAGGTTCCGCTTTTTAGTTTATCTCATAAGATTTGATTATTAACAGTTTAATATTGCAGTATTAATAGGTAAAAATGATGTAACAACGATAAAGAAAATAAATGAGAAGTCAAGTGAAGCTATTTTTTTAGTCAACAAGTGAAGCTATTGAGCTTCGATAACATATGTGAGCATTTGAATCTAGAGTTATAAGCTTCAGGTCCGAGAGATATATATTAGAAAAGATGCTATGAAATAAAGACTTAATGAATAAGGAAAATACTACTTATGTAACACCTGGGATTTCGAGCTTATGAATACTCACCGTTTAGTACAAAAAACAAAATCTAAAACTTGAAGTCCCATGTTCCCACGTGATGATCCATGAGTCATAAACCCAGTCCACAAATTGTGGATCAACTCGTGGAACTAATCTATAACACCCCGAAAATCCAATCTAAGTTTAGAACCATGCTTCAAGTACATGTAGAATCAAACTTCATATTTTGGTAGTATGATAAGTGATTTAGACATGTGTTAAGTCCTCAAGTAACTCCTAGCTCATAGTCAAGTTAAAATCTCCCTTACTAATCGATTTCTTGAGAAAAATTTTGTTATGGTCAACTACAAACGAGAATAACTACTATATTATGAAGAATTTTTTAGCTCAAGACCCACCAAATAATATATATTTGAATTATCTTTCCAACGCATCTAGATTCTCCTAAATTCAATATCGGAGTAAAAAGTTATGGCCATTTTACTGAAGCACTGTCAAGCTGTCAGATTATACTATCCAAACCACGACCGGAATCCACGTTCATGATTAGAAACCACGATTGTGGGATGTGCGCGTCGGTTGAAGTCCAGAGACCTGAAAAGGCTCTAGAACCCACGATTCCATACCACAATCGTGGTTAGGCCCCACGATCGTGGGAGGGTCCGTCCTGATAACCCCCAAAATACGAAAAGAGGAAAAAAGTACGAAAACAAGAAAAATGATAAAATCAAAATGCAAAAACTAATTGATATAGGATAAAGATAGATAAATACAAGAGGATAAAGAAGAGGGCAACCTATGGATATATCAAATCCAAAAACTCCCATTTGATTACCTAAAAACACCTATCTCTTACGATGACCAAGAGGGAATCGTAATGCCCTCGAAACCACCATTTCTAAACAAAAGTTAACACAAGTTTTTTCAAGATCTCATGCTCTCTCAAGAGACATAAATTCAATATTCATCAAAAACTTCCTAAAAATAAAGAATAGGCTACTATTTATAGCAATGGGCTACTTATTATAAAAATGGGCCCAAAAGTGACCCAATTAGCAAAATGGGCCACATAGGCCACATGCCCTCGCAGATGGGAACGCAGGTAGCATGTGTTGGGGCGCAGATGACCATGCAGAAGGGCTTCCTTGAATCCAAGCTACTTTTTCCAGAATGTCCTCTAGCTCCTTTTTGCTTCCCAACGACCTCTCCAAGGGCTTCCTTGACTCCAAGCTACCTTCCATATGTGATATTGCTCTACTTGGAGCTCAAAATGGACCCTCCATACATGTATTTGTGGTCTTAAGATCTTCATGGCTCCAATCTCTTGGTGTTGTCCTTGAAATATAGGCCAAGAAAGGTTGACGCCGATTTGGCTTGTATCATCCTCTCCTCTTTGAAAAAGATTCGACCTCAAATCCAAACCTTGTAAAACCAAAAGGAAAATGAGCAACCATAATATCCTCATGGCATGAGGGTTAGAGTTATCAATAACAATTTTATTACCACGCCAAGGAGGTACACACTTAAGATATAACCAAGCATCAAAATGATCAATCAAGGGTTCGCAACCCCCCAAAGTTAAAACTACATGGCTACTCAAGAGATATTGATTAAAGGGTTTACTATAAGAACCATGATAATTAGGCAACCACACATGAAAAATCCTATTGGTTATATGTTTCAACAAGCACAAAACCCCTTCTAAGTCAAGAAGCACAAGATATTTCTCATAGCTAAGTGCAATGTCATGAACAAGATCATTCCAAGTTAAGACTTGACTCAATGCACTAGTTATCTCCAAGAATAGGATTATGTAACACCCCATACATTTACGACCCTACTTGACAACGTTGAACAATGTTTACTTAGGTGTCGAGAGCCATAAGTATGTATTTTGTAGTGTCATTGATGAAACATTAGATATTGGGCCAAGTACATGTGATTAGACCTTTGTAGGAGGTGTTTGTGACTTCGTGGAGCAATTATCGGGTGAAAAATGAGGCTTGGAGGACTTCCAAGCAATGGATATTAAGGTTAGGAGGTAAGCAAAAGACTTGAACTTGAAGGATCTAACCAAATCCGTAAAGAAAAGTCGAAGAAAGGAAAAAAATTATATTTTGGGTGTGGGGCGCGCCCAGGGGCGTGCCAGGCCGCTCCTGGCCGAAATTGTTTTGGCACAGGCATCCCTGGGGCACGCCAGGCCGCCTATGCCAGAAATTTTTCTGGCATAGGCAGTATTGGGGCGCGCCAAGCGGCGTGCCAGGGTGCTTTTCACCAAAATTTTTCTTCTACTATTATGATGTATATATGATTTTTGAGTCATGGTATCATTGCTCCATCTTAGTAGGACTACTCTTGAGCGTGTTTAGCATCCGAACTGGGGTTAACTCTTCATCACAAGTATTTTAGCAAATTATGCTCAAATAAGCTAAGAAGTGGCTAGAATTTCTTCTTTTTGAAATTGAGGCTACGAACATGAAATTCGTGTGTGAATATTATCGAGACATTTATGGAATTATTTTACCATGAGATATATGGTGGATTATACATTGAATTTGATGGGTTAAGATGACATGTGTTTTTGGGCTCAATTTAAAGCCCAAAATAAAGCCAAAATGCATAGGCCCAAGGGGCAAATGACCCATTCTTCCAACATTGACCAAGTAAACATTTCATTAAATGCCAAGTGTGGCTAAGGATGACTTGAGGTCTATATAAAGGCCCCAAAAATCAGATTTTTATTCCTATATACACACATAACATTTTCAGAATTTTCAAGATAATTCCTTTTGGCTCTTTAAACCCTAAGTCATCTCTTGGGCAAGATCCTCATTTCTCAAGCTTTGGTAAGTGTCTACTCTCATTGATTAATTTATTATACACTTAAGATGGTATGTATATCATGATTGTTATGTTGGAAAGGTTGAATAGGACACTTTTGCCCTTTGGTAAAAGATGTGCCATCTTTGTGAATTAAACTTGAAAGGTGGCTTGTGGTTTTGATGAAAGTGCATGGTATAGATGAAATATCAACATGTATGGTGTGATTATGTTTCTAAACTTGTTATTTTTCTATAAGTGTAAATTATGGGATTTTGGCTGATATGTTGTTATGAGGTGTATTGAGGTGATTTGATGGAGTAATTGTGACGTCGTGTTAATGAAGAAATGTAAAGAATGAACTTGGTATGAAATGCTATTGGGTTGTGATATTTTGGTTAATGTTGGGGATGTTGTGGTGTTGTTGGTATGAAAATACCGTAAATGGTGTTGTAAAGGATGAAATGATGCTATAGCAGTCACGTAACTTATTGTCATCTTATGCACTTGTAAGGTGGTTGATTGTTAACGTAAGTCCCGTTATGTACTTACATTGTAGAGTGAAACGTAAGGAAGGAGCTGGACTATTGTATTCGTATCTAGGCTTGTATATTCATACTAGGAAGTGAAGGTATGTAAGGTTACTCTTTCCGTATCCTTCTGCAGCTCCTAGTATTCACATTGAGGTTGTACTAGTTAATTTCGAACTGTCCTAAGGTATTCCAATTCCGGATGTTAATTCTTATTAATTACATACTCCTTACTCATTGATCGATAGTGATCTGCATGACTCATGTTCTTTGGCTTATGTTCCAAAATTCCTATAATGTTACGTTCTACAGTTCTAAGGTTCCAATAAGTACTTTTACCGATGAATCACTCTTAACGTTAAAAGGATGAAGTAATGTATAATTAGTTGTATCCATGGGGTGAAATAAACACCTGCATGATGATATCCATGGGGTGAAGGAAACACCTGCATGATGACCATCCCAACATTATGGGTGTATCCATGGGGTGAAATGAACACCTGTATGACGATATTATTTTCCCACTGATCAGTTGGGCCTGGGCAGTTTGTGATTAATGATTGATAAAGTAAAGTAAGGTAATGTAAGAAGCGATGAAAGTAACGAAAGTAATATGCGTAGTTCCAAATATGTAGATTGATGACTTGTCCATACTGAGCATTTTATCATAGTGATACGGGTGGGCCAAGCTGTCCAACAAGTACACGACCATTCACACGAAGCCAAGCTCGGGAATTACAAAAACTCCAAGCCTTGTTCATGCAAATAGCCGTGTGTGAGTTGGTGACTGATCCATCTAATGATCTAAATGTTTTTAAGTGTGAAGAGGGACCTTGAAGTGTAATAAACTTACACTCCAAGGACGCCCCATGGCAAGGGACAAGCTTGTCATTTTCCTTGTAATATAAATAGACAATATTAGGGTTACTTGGGTAGTTCTTCCATTATCATTTTGAAACATAACACTTGTAATATTTTGGATCTCTCTCTCTACTCCATCTCACAAGTAGAGTGATACTTGTGTTGTATCTTGGCTAGAAACAAGGATCTTGAGGTCATAGAGTTCCTCTTGGTCGAAGTAAGAACTTGGTGTTAATATTCAATAGTCTTAGGGTCCTCTCTTGTTGTTAGGGTTCTTAGACTCTTGAATCTTTTATGTCAAGTTACTATCTTTTTGTGATCTTGTTAAGGTTGTATTTGTAATCTTGAAGTCTAGTGAAGCCGTGTGGGGCTCTTTCGATTCACTAGCACTTGTTGTTCAACTTGTTGATCTTGTGTTAGTTTGTTCTTCTTGTTGTTGATTGTTGGAACTTTTGTGTTGTGAACTTGATAGTGTATCATTTGGTATCAGAGCATGGCTGGTTGTGTTCCTACACTACCAATCTAGGGCTCTCTTGGTCAAAAAAAAAAATGAAATCTGTCCATCTTGTTGTCTTGACCGAGATTGGTGTTTCTGTGTTTAGATCTAGATGTTATTTTACTTGTTTAGTGTGTTTCTAGTGTTGGTTTCTTTCTTACCAACACTAAAAGTGTCTAGATCTAAAGTTGAGCTTATAATATTGACCATTGTTGTGGTGAGTTGAAGTGGACCGTAGGTTGTACCTTGTTGATGACCACTGGTGGCTTTTGTGTTATGTTCTTGAAGAAGTTGATATTGTGTTCTTGAAGGTTGTTATGGTGTTCATCTTGTTCTTCATCTATTCTTACAACTTAAGACAACAAAAGTGTAAAATAAATCCAAAGGGTTGTAAGGCAAAAGTCATAAAGTTGTTGGTGAGAAGACTTGCACACATCACTTCCTAGACTTGTCAACCACTTTTCCTTAAGTCAAGGAACCTTGTTTTGTGGGATTAGTATAGTCAAATCTTACCTTTTGAGTTTGAAAAGTTGAAGAAGGAGTACAAGACTTTACCTTCCCTCCAAAACCCATTGTCATCCATGACAAGTTGTGTGAATATTGAAATTTCAGATTTGTGAAAAAAAAAAATATCGTGTGGGACCAAGACCAATTACATGCTGCCACATCACTAATAAGCTCAAATTTGGATACTCTTTTTTTTTCCTAGTTTCTAATGGTTGATTCTTGGTTTCCTTACTTGGATCTAGAACTAATTAACAAACTAGTACATTCCTACTAGGTTGTCAATTAGTCTTTTGAATCCGTTGTTCGTGTCAACGATTACTTGGGTGCTTTTATCTTTTGAATACGTTGCTACTTCTTGGTTCTAGTCCGACGAGAATTCTTTGAGTCTTCAAACAAAAATACACTCCGGATAAGAGCTTACTTATACCTTAAAGGATTCACGGGTTACTAGCCAATCTACAACACTTGTGGAACTCAAGTGTGAGGTGATCCAAAGAGTGTAATACCTTGGCAATGGAAGGGACCACGTCCCAAAATGTGGATACTAATGCTTTTGACTCTATGAGGGTCACTCTTGAGGCCGTTACCCGAACGCTTGAAAGGTTGAATAAGGAATTTGGGGTTGTGAGAGGGGATTTGGCAACAATAAAGGGAGATGTGTCAGCTATTAGTGGGAGACTAGAACAAGTGAAGAGTCAAAGGAATTCTCGGCCTTCTACTCCTCTACAAGTTTCCACCAATGGGCATGATAGAACTTCCTCCGCAACCATCACTCCCAAAACATTGCACCAAATGCTAAATACACCCCAAGCTCCACTAAATGTCGCAAGCCAAACCAATCCTTTCCCTCCAAATCGTGACCCCACTAGACCCATACATTTCCAAACTCCTCAAGTCCCACAAAAGGGATTTGAACGTCAAGTACCTCCTCCAAATCCGAACCCTCCATTCCTAGATCCATTAAACCAAAGACCACCATCTCTACAAAATCCAATTCCTCCAAATCAAGTTCAAAATGCCCAAAACCGTCCAACCCACTTTGAGGAATATCGTAGAGAGGAATATGAAGGATATGGAGCCTTTGATGATGCTTACATGAGAGAGGAGGAGATAAGAGGGGGTCGTAGAGATCCAAGGAGATACCGAGGGTATGGAGAAAGGGGAAACCGACACCAAGAGAGAGATGTAGGCATCAACACCATCAAGTTGAGCCTACCCATCTTTAAAGGTGAAAGTGACCCCGAGGCCTACTTAGCTTGGGAATCGACTTGTGATAAAGTATTCCAAGTTAATGATATCTCGGAAGAAAAGAAAGGTTGTTATGCTATAGCTCATTTTGAGAGTTATGCTAACACTTGGTGGGAGTACGTCAAGCGGTTTGGTAATGAATTAGTTGATGGACAACAACCACCTTGGTTTCGGTTGAGGTACTTGATGAGACAACCTTGTTAGATTGTACAACTTGCGTCAAGGTAACTAGAGTGTGATAGCGTATTTTGATGAGTTTCAACAACTCATGTTGAAACTTGATCATCGTAGGGAACAAATCAGTCATGACATCATCCTGTTCAAGTGTGGGTTGAACAAAGATATCTCCACTCATTTGACACTTCACAAGTTTGATACCGTGGAAGGTATTTTCCAGGCGGCTCTTGAGATTGAAAGGGAACTTAAAGAGAGATCGTCATTCAAGGCAAGGGGATAAGCCACCTCAGGCTGTGCCAAAAACAAGGACCAACCCGCCACTACAAGGCTGCCCGAGCCCAAAACAGACCACAAAATTCCTCCAAAACCAGAAGTTTACAAGTATCCTAACCCGAAAGGATTCCAATGTTTCAAGTGCCAAGGTTGGGGACATAAGGCCAATGAATGTCCAAACCGACGCAACGTGATCCTACGGTAAGGGATATTATTTTACCTTGGTGAGGAGGTGGACCTTGAAAAGGGAAAGGATGAGGCCGAGCCTCAAGATGGAGAGGAACCCGATAATGGACCACATGATGATGATGGTGATGATGGTGAAGATGTTTATCCGCAAGAAGGGGAGTGTGTGGTTCCAAACTTTGTGGTTAGGCGCATCATGATTAGTAAGGCAATCGATTACCCAAGTCAAAGGGAAAATCTATTCCATACTAAATGTCTTGTAAAGGGGAGTGTGTGCACCTTGGTGATCGATAGTGGTAGTTGTACAAATGTTGTCGGTATTGCTATGGTAAACTACTTGAAGTTACCAACTACACCGCACACTAGTCCTTACAAGTTACAATGGTTGAATAAATGTGGTGAATTAAAGGTCACAAGGCAATGTGTGATACGGTTTAAGGTGGGAAACTACCACGATGAAGTGCTTTGTGACGTGATACCAATGCAAGCATGTTACTTGTTGCTAGGTAGACCTTGGCAATATGATAGGTCTACCAAACACTATGGGAGGTCTAATCGATATACACTTGAGAAGGATGGCCGAAAGGTCACACTTCATCCTCTTTTTCCCTCCCAAGTAAATGAGTGGTATCAGAAGATGAGAGAATTGAAGAAAAAGGGAAAGAAATGCGAAAAGAAAGTAAAAAGAGGGGAACCCGTAGGTGGGGCAGTAGGCGTATTCGAGGCTGGCTCAACATCAAAAGGTAAAGAGAACATGCTGATATTGGTTAGAAGGAAGGAACTCTTCGTGGATCATGATGAGGACACGCCTATGTTACTTTTGGATCATTGTTTTAATACTAACACCACTAATTCTTCCATTTCTTCTTTGATTTCTTGTGTGTTGCAGGATTATGAAGATGTATTTCCTAAAGAACTTCCGCAAGGATTGCCCCCGCTTCGGGGAATTGAGCACCAAATTGACTTTATGCCGGGATCACAATTGCCAAACAGGTCGGCTTATAGGAGCAACCCTACGGACACCAAAGAATTGCAATGTCAAGTTGAGAAACCCCTCAACAAGGGGTATATCAAGGAGAGCATGAGTCCGTACGCGGTTTCGGTGCTACTAGTGCCCAAAAAGGATGGAACGTGGCGTATGTGTGTGGACTGCCGAGCCATCAACAAGATTACGGTAAAATATCGTCACCCTATCCCTCGGTTAGATGACATGCTAGATGAATTGAATGGTTCATGTTTATTTTCAAAGATTGATTTAAGAAGTGGCTATCACCAAATAAGAATGCAACCCGGTGATGAATGGAAAACCACCTTCAAGACCAAGTTTGGTCTCTATGAATGGATGGTTATGCCCTTCGGCCTAACAAACGCTCCAAGTACTTTTATGAGGCTAATGAATCATGTGATGAGGCCGTTTATTGGAAAGTTTGTTGTTATCTACTTTGATGATGTCTTGGTTTATAGCAAGTCTTTAGAAGAGCATGTGATGTCCTTAGAAAGGAAAAATTGTATGCAAATCTGGAAAAATGCTCCTTTGGTGTTTATGAAGTTGTTTTCTTGGGTTTTGTTGTTAGTTCATGATACACTATCAATTTCACAACACAAAAGTTCCAACAATCAACAACAAGAAGAACAAACTAACACAAGATCAACAAGTTGAACAACAAGTGCTAGTGAATCGAAAGAGTCCCACACGGCTTCACTAAACTTCAAGATTACAAATACAATCTTAATAAGATCACAAAAATATAGTAACTTGACATAAAAGATTCAAGAGTCTAAGAACCCTAACAACAAGAGAGGACCCTAAGACTATTGAATATTAACACCAAGTTCTTACTTGGACCAAGAGGAACTCTATGACCTCAAGATCCTTGTTTCTAGCCAAGATACAACACAAGTATCTCTCTACTTGTGAGATGGAGGAGAGAGAGATCCAAAATATTACAAGTGTTATGTTTCAAAATGATAATGGAAGAACTACCCAAGTAACCCTAATATTGTCTATTTATATTACAAGAAAAATGACCAGCTTGTCCCTTGCCATGGGGCGGGGCCTTGGAGTGTAAGTTTATTACACTTCAAGGTCCCTCTTCACACTTAAAAACATTTAGATCATTAGATAGATCAGTCACCAACTCACACACGGCCATTTACATGAAAAAGGCTTGGAGTTTTTGTAATTCCTGAGCTTGGCTTCGTGTGAATGGTCGTGTACTTGTTGGACAGCTTGTCCCACCCGTATCATCCTCTCCATCTTGAGAGGAATTTGACCTCAAATTCAGCATTTGATCATCTTCAACCGCATCCATGAGAGAAAGATCACAAACGTTGAAGGTGTTGTGCACTTGATATTCCGGTGGAAGGTCAATCTTGTAGGCATTGTCATTGATTTTCTCAAGTACTTGGAATGGACCATCACCCCTCGACATCAATTTGGACTTTCTTTGAGATGGAAATCGATCCTTCCGAAGATGCACCCACACCCAATCTCCCGGTTCAAGAATGAGTTTCTTTCTCCCCTTGTTGGCCCTCCTTGCAATCTCTTGGTTTTTCTTCTCAAGTTGAAGCCACACCTTCTCATGTAAATTCTTCATAGAATCTGCCCGCTTGCTTCCATCTAAGCTAATCATGAGATCACTTGGTAAAGGCGTTAAATCCAAAGGGGTAAGGGGGTTGAGGCCGTATACACACTCAGAGGGAGTTATTCTCGTACTTGAGTGTATGACACGGTTATAGGTAAATTCAATCAATGGTAAGTGATCTTCCCAAGAAGTCACTTTTCCCTTAACCATGGAACGTAGCATAGCACCCAAGGTCCTATTTACTACTTCCGTTTGGCCATCGATTTATGGGTGGCAGGACTTAGAGAACAACAACTTGGTACCAAGCCTACCCCACATGGACTTCCAAAAGTGACTTAGGAACTTAGAGTCCCTATCACTCACAATGGTCCTCGGAACACCATGAAATTTGACAACATTATCAACAAATAACGAGGCCACGCTAGGTGCGGCATCACATTTAGAGCAAGGAATAAAGTGCGCCATTTTAGAAAACCGATCGAGTACAACAAAAATACTATCCCGGCCTCGTCGAGTCCTTGGCAGCCCCAACACGAAATCCATAGATATATCATATCAATCCAAGGACGTAGAGGGGTGGGCAGCGGGGTGTACAACCCGTGAGGTAGGAGCCAAGATTTGGCTCTCTTGAATTCTACACATTGACCGCAAATCCTAGCCACATCCTTGTACTTTTTGGGACAGTAGAATTTCTCCTCCAATATTTCGAAGGTCTTTTCGACCCCAAAATAACCCATTAGACCGCCATCATGTGCTTCCCTCACAAACAACTCTCTGCAAGAGCTAGAGGGTACACACAATCATCTACCTTTAAATAAGTAACCATCAAACTTGGCATAGTGATTCGAACCTAGATGAATCCCACTTGTCCCTACCCAATTCTTTGCATTCCCTAAAGATAGGTGCAAAGTGAGGGTCCTTGGGATACAATCCTCTTAAGCTCTCAAAGCCCATCAATTTTGATGACAAAGTGGACACAAGAACATGTTTTCTAGACAAAGCATCGGCTACTACATTGTCCTTACCCTTTTTGTATTGGATAACATAAGGGAAGGTCTTAAGGAACTCAATCCATTTGGCATGCCGTTTGTTAAGCTTGTCTTGGGCCCGAAGATGCTTTAAGGATTCTTGGTCCGTTCAGATCACGAACTCCTTAGGCCATAGGTAGTGTTGCCAAGTGGCCAAGGCTCTAATCAAGGCATACAACTCTAAATCATACGTGGAGTAGTTTAAAGTTGCTCCTTTGAGCTTTTCGCTAAAGTAAGCAATGGGATTTAAATCTTGCATCAAAACAGCCCCTATGCCTACTTTACTAGCATCGCACTCGACTTCGAACGTCTTGTCAAAGTTGGGCAATTGTAACAAGGGCGCGGATATGAGCATAGCTTTCAATGCTTCAAAAGCCTTAGCTTGCTCGTCACCCAACTTGAAGGGTTGTTCTTTCCGAATGACCTCGGTCAAGGAGGCGGCTATGGTATTAAATCCTTTGACAAACCTTCTATAAAAACTAGCCAACCCGTGGAAGCTTCTTACTTCTCCAACGGTTTGTGGGGTTGGCCAATTTTTGATAGAGTTTATCTTGGATTCATCCACTTCGACCCCTCTTGAACTAACAACAAAACCCAAGAAAACAACTTCATTAACACCAAAGGAGCATTTTTCCAGATTTGCATACAATTTTTCCTTTCTAAGGACATCAAGCACACATTGTAAATGCATCACATGCTATTCTAAAGACTTGCTATAAACCAAGACATCATCAAAGTAGACAACAACAAACTTTCCAATAAACGGCCTCATCACATGATTCATTAGCCTCATAAATGTACTTGGAGCGTTTGTTAGGCCGAAGGGCATAAATATCCATTCATAGAGACCAAACTTGGTCTTGAAGGCGGTTTTCCATTCATCACCGGGTTGCATTCTTATTTGGTGATAGCCACTTCTTAAATCAATCTTTGAAAATAAACCCGAACCATTCAATTCATCTAGCATGTCATCTAACCGAGGGATAGGGTGACGATATTTTACTGTAATCTTGTTGATGGCTCGACAGTCCATACACATACGCCATGTTCCGTCCTTTTTGGGCACTAGTAGCATCGAAACCGCTCAAGGACTCATGCTCTCCTTGATATACCCTTTGTTGAGGAGTTTCTCAACTTGACGTTGTAATTCTTTGGTGTCCGTAGGGTTGCTCCTATAAGTCGGCCTATTTGGTAATTGTGATCCCAGCACAAAGTCAATTTGGTGCTCAATTCCCTGAAGCGGGGGTAATCCTTGCGGAAGTTCTTTAGGAAATACATCTTCATAATCCCTCAACACATAAGAAATCAAAGGAGAAATGGAAGAATTAGTGGTGTTAGTATTAAAACAATGATCCAAAAGTAACATAGGCGTGTCCTCATCATGATCCACGAAGAGTTCCTTCCTTCTAACCAACATCACCATGTTCTCCTTCCCTTTTGATGTTGAGGCAGCCTCGGATACGCCTACTGCCCTACCTATGGGTTCCCCTTTTTTTCCTTCTTTTTCGCATTTCTTTCCCTTTTTCTTCAATTCTCTCATCTTTTGATGCCACTCATTTACTTGAGAGGGCAAAAGAGGATGAAGTGTGACCTTTCGGCCATCCTTCTCAAGTGTATATCTATTAGACCTCCCATCGTGTTTGGTAGACCTATCATATTGCAAAGGTCTACCTAGCAACAAGTGACATGCTTGCATTGGTATCATGTCACAAAGCACTTCATCATGGTAGTTTCCCACCTTAAACCGTATCACACATTACCTTGTGACCTTTAATTCACCACATTCATTCTACCATTGTAACTTGCAAGGACTAGTGTGCGGTGTAGTTGGTAACTTCAAGAAGTTTACCATAACAATACTGACAACATTTGTACAACTACCACTATCGATCACCAAGGTGCACACACTCCCCTTTATAAGACATTTAGTATGGAGTAGATTTTCCCTTTGACTTGGGTCATCGATTGCCTTACTAATCATGAAGCGCCTAACCACAAAGTTTGGAATCACACACTCCCCTTCATGCGGATAAACATCTTCACCATCATCACCATTATCATCATGTGGTCCATTATTGGGTTCCTCTCCATCTTGAGGCTGGGCCTCATCCTCTCCCTTTTCAAGGTCCACCTCCTCACCAAGGTAATACAATCTCCCTTCCCGTAGGATCACGTTGCATCGGTTTGGACATTCATTGGCCTTATGTCCCCAACCTTGGCACTTGAAACATTGGAATCCTTTGGGTTAGGATACTTGTGAACTTCTGGTTTTGGAGTGCTACATCATTCACATGTTTTACACCACTAGGTAACGGACTAGGAGTGATTTCATCATTTTCAAACAAAATATTATACTTAATAAGAGAAGGATCAATCCAAGAAGGAGGATTATGTAACACCCCGTACCTTTTTGACCCTACTTGCTTGATGATCTAGGGCGCATTATATGTCATATTTGAACCATGTTTACCTTAGTTTTGAGATCAATGAGTGCATATTTTTTATTGGTTTTGATGGACTATTGATATTGTACTAACATCCGCAAAGAAAAGTCGAAGAAAGGAAGAAAATCACATTTTTAGTGTGGGGCGCGCCTAGGGGCGTGCCAGGCCGCTTCTGGACAAAATTTTTTTTTGCACAGGCAGCACTGGGGCACGCCAGGCAGTGTGCTAAGCTTCTCCTACACACCTTTTCCAGAGCTGAAATTTTTCTAAGTCTCTAGGGCGTCCGGGAGCGTGCCGGGGTGCTTTTTGCCAGCTTTCTTCTACGATTATTAGTCTATAAAGAGGACTCTTGGGTTATGGTATCATTATTTGATCATAGTAGGGCTACTCTTGAGCAAGTTTGGCATCTGAGTTGGGGTTAATTCTTCGTCACAAGTATTTTATCAAATTATGTTCAATTAAGCCATGAGTGGCTAAAATGTCTTATTGTTTTGAGATTGAGGCTACGAACATAAATTTCGTGAGTGAATATGGTTGTAACATTTATGGAATTATTTAAACATGAGATATATGGTGGATCACACATTGAAATTTGTGGGCTAAGTTAATATGTGTTAATGGGCTCAATTTGAGGCCCAAAATGGAGTAAAGACATGGCCCAAAAGGGGCAAATGACCCATTCTTCCATTTGACCAAGTAAATATAGCATTTAACTCCCAAGGAGTGGATAATTATGACTTGAGGGCTATATAAAGGCCAAAAATTTGATTTTTATTCATTTTAACACACATGCCATTCTAGACATTTCCAAAACATTTTTCTATCTTCCAAACCCTAAGGCAACCATTTTCTTCGGACACTTTGGACAAGATCATCAATTTGTAAGCTTGGGTAAGTGTTTATTATTGTGATTTAATATATTATATACATGAGCAATTGTATAGATCATGATGTTTATGTTGGCAATGTTGAATAGGGCACTTTTGCTTTTTGCTAAAAGATGTGCCGTCTTTGTGATTTAAACTTGAAAGGAGACTTGGGGTTTTGATGAAAGTGCATGGTATGGATGAAATATCAACATGTATGGTGTATTTATGTTCCTTAACTTGTTATTTTTCTATAAGCATAATTTGTGGGATTGTTGTCGATATGTTGTTATGAAGTGTATTGATGTGACTTAATGGAGTAATTGTGAAGTTGTGTTGATGGAAAAGTGTATAGTATGAACTTGGTGTGACATGCTGTTGGTTTATGATGTATTGGTCAATGTATGGAATGTGGTGGTATTGCTGGTATGATAATTTCATCAATGGTATTGTCAAGGGGAAAATGACATTTTAAGGCAATCATGTAAGTCATTGCCGTCATGTGTACTTGTAAGGTAGTTGGTTGTTAACGTAAGCTCCGTTATGTACTTGTGTTGTAGAGTGAAACGTAAGGAAGGAGCTGGACTATTGTTTTCACATTTAGGATTGTATATTCGTATTGGGAAGATAAGGTATGTAAGGTTACTCTTTCCGTATCCTTCTGCGGCACATAGTGTTCACATTGATATTGTACTTTTGATCATTCCAAAATGTTCCAAGGTATCCCATTCGCGGTTATTAATTATTGTTACTCACATGTTCCTTCTTCATTAATTAATTGTGATTCCCATGACTCATGTTCATTGGCTAATGTCCCATTGTTCCAATAATGTTATGACTACCAATGTATCAATCTCATAGAAGTAAAGAAATGAAGTAATGTATAATTGTTTCTATATGCTTGAGTTACATCCCAGGGGCGATATAAAAGTCTAGCATGGGTTATCACAGTTACATCCCAGGGGCGATATAAAAGCCTATCATGGGTTAGTACAGTTACATCCCAGGGGCGATATAAAAGCCTAGCATGGGTTATCACGGTAACATCCTAGGGGCGACAAAAATGCCTAGCATGGGTTAATCACATCCCAGGGGTTAAAATACCTAGCATGGGTTAAATCTCATCCCAGGGGCGACAGACAAGCCTAGCATGGGTAGAACGATAAAGATGAATAAATGTAAAGGCAAATGAAGTAAAGGATGTAATGTACATGGTTCCACATATGCAGACCGGTGGTTCATCTGCACTGACTATTCTTTTATACTTGATTTCCTGAAAGTACTTATATATCATACAGTTTCATATGAGCCTTACATACTCGGTAAATTCTTCGTACTGACGTCCCTTGGGGGACTTACCTTACTTGCTGCAGGCACAGGTACTAGTAGACCTCCACAGTAGATTGCAGGTCATTTGCAGATCCTTGGTGAGCTCCAGTTGGTTCGGGGCTTTCCGAGTCATAGATGCACATTTGTTTGGTATTGTAAATATTGTATGAAGCGGGGACTTGTCCCGACTTAAGGTTGGTTATGTACGTGTATCTGTTAGAGGCTTTGTAGACGTATGTGGGAATATGACTGTAAGAGATGTATGTCCATTTTGACTTGATGGCCCTAACGACCAAGTTTCACATATGTATATATCACATGTTTCCATGACTTTTGCTATTAGCATTCTGTATCTATATGCGATGGTGTTGTTTCTTGAATGACATGCATATGAATGGACATGAACAAATATTGGTTCTCTCGGGCCTTATCGGCTTCGAGTGCTAGTCCTCCTCATTGGAATTCGGGGCGTGACAGATTAGAACATGTAATTTTGCTCTCAAAAAGACAATTATCGAGTTTTGAAGAAGTGTCAAACACATGATCATCACTATGAGCCAAGCAATTAATAGGATTTTCATTTAAAGGCATGCTCAAAGTGTCACTCCTATTCAAATGATCAGCATCATCAACATCATCATTAACTTGAGGCTCACTGGTCTTATCACAAACATCCTCAAGTAGTGGATTAAATTCACATGCAAGTCGATCCACACAATTTCCACAAGACAAAGTACTTTCATTCAACACAAAGGCTTCAACACTAGGTGGAGTCAAATCGATCTTAGAAGAAGAGTCAATTCGGTCATCAATAGGATAACCTAGTGTATCCACACTTTCAACATATACATTATCAACACGAGCCAAAGAATCATTAGGCTCACATGTAGATAAGCTATCACTCACACTTTAGGGGCTAATAGCCTCATAATGATCTTTCAAATTTACTAAAGTGCAAGAGTTAGCTTTGTTACCTTGAAGCTCGCAAGAGGGATTTTCTTAACCTTGATCCAAGTTTTGACGACTCTCAATCTTTGAACAACTCCTATCTTGATCCAAGTTGACCTCTTATCTCATTCGTATCTTGTCTCGCACTCATGATGGCCGCCATTAAGGTTTCCATGTTAACCTTTCCCATGAGATTTTGACTTTCATTCCTCATCAACATTGTACCTATCAAGAAGACACTCAATAAAAACAACACATTAGCTCTAGCAAAAGAAAATCTCACAATCACTCGAGTTCACACTCCTTTGATTGCCTCATACTTGGATCGGCTAGTGGTGAAGATTTCTTATACTTCGGTTCGGCTAGTGTTGAAGATTTCTTATACTTCGGTGGTACACAAGGTGTCGATTACTACTCTTGGCCGGAGTAGATTCTTGTTTAAAGAAGAACGGATGACTCGATTTAAACAAAAGGACTTGAATCAAGAAGTTAACTATGAAATAAAACTAGAAAAGCACACAAATAAAACGGACTAAGAAAGAAGACTCTAAGACTAATCAATCAACTAAGTAAGGACATTACCCATTGATAATTAGTTTAGGAATCAAGAAATGAAATAAGGAATCAAGAAATGAAACTAAGAAGTTGGAACCTGAACAAAATGGGATTTTGGATGGTTGAAGTACGTTTGGGTGACTTGCGGATGCAGGTGACGACCTACCCTCGCAGGTGAGGGGAAGCATATGAAAACAGTGAGCTGCAGAGGTGATCTGCATTGGCCACATACGGGCGTATGTGCCAACTACGTGTGCAGATGCCCTGAACAGGTTAGCTGGAAACTCCGATTTTGTCCTTTCTGTGGGCCCTTTTTCACTCTCTCTCCTAGAATATTCTTTTTTCTTTTCGGATATTCTTTTGAACCAACACCCAAACACTTTTCTCTTTCTTTCTTTTTTGATCTAACACACCTTTTTGAATATTCCCCTTCAACAAGATATGAATGTCACGAAGAACACCAAGAACATGGATGAACTTCAAAATTTCATATCTTCTTCATTTTAGCTCGGAATTCAATGAAATTTGAAATCTAGGCTCTCTTTGATTTGAGGAACAATCCCCATTACTCTCTAACCCTCAATTCCATGACAAAATTTTCAGATTTTCAAACCCATTTGAAAATTCTTCAAGCTTCAAACTCAAAAATGGTGGATTCTCCAAAACTTCTCCAAATAGCACCAACTTTCAGATTTATGTTCTCTTCAATGTGGAGAAAAACTTCCAACAATTTTTAGCACTCAAATCCACACCAAAATCACAAGATCTAGAAACCCACTTCACTTTTCTCAAGAACTTCAATCTCAACAATGGGGTTTTCTTCAAATCTACTCAAATCAAACCTAAATTTTCAGATTTCGACTCAAATATACTAGAGAAAACAAGATCTAGTACAGAAACTTCAAGAAAGACTCAAAAACCAAAACTCAATTTATTTTTTTGGGATTTTCAAAAAATGAAATTTTCAGATTTTTTTTTTGATTTTACAATTTTCTAGATAACAAAACCCAAGATTGAATTCGTGGAAACGAACTCAAGCTCGGCTCTGATACCAAATGATAACCCCCAAAATACGAAAAGAGGAAAAAGGTACGAAAACAAGAAAAATGATAAAATCAAAATGTAAAAAGTAATGGATAGAGGACAAAGATAGATAGATAGACACAAGAAGATAAAAAAGAGGGAAAACTATGAATATATCAAATCCAAGACCTCCCTTTTGATTACCTAAAAATACCTATCTAATACGATGACCAAGAGGGAATCGTAATGCCCTCGAAGCCACCGTTTCTAAACAAAAGTCAACACAAGCTTTTCTAAGCTCTCATGCTCTCTCAAGAGATATAACTTCAATATTCATCAAAAACTTCCTAAAAATAAAGAAGAGGCTACTATTTATAGCCATGGGCTACTTATTACAAAAATGGGCCCAAAAGTGACCCAATTAGCAAAATGGGCCGCATAGGCCACATGCCCTCGCAGATGGGAACGCATGTGGCATGTGTTGAGGCGCAGATGACCATGCAGAAGCCATTTGCGGTCGCAGATGAGGTCTCAAGTCATTCTAAAATGTCCTCTAGCTCCTTTTTGCTTCCCAACGACCTCTCCAAGGGCTTTCTTGACTCCCAGCTACCTTCCATATGTGATATTGCTCTACTTGGAGCTCAAAATGGACCCTCCATGCATGTACTTGTGGTCTTAAGATCTTCATGGCTCCAATCCCTTGGTGTTGTCCTTGATATATAGGCCAAGAAAGGTTGACGCCGATTTGGCTTGTATCACGTCTAAAGCCCGAAATTAGTTTTTCGGCCACGTTTTCTTAAGGGCAATCCAAACTTTTCCTTAGCTTTTAACCCTCTCCCACGACTTTTAGGTCACCAAATACTATAATGTAAGATTCTAAAGCCTATTATTCCCCTGATCTGTCAAGAACAAGTCCCCAACAAGTCCATAACATGATAAAGCAAGCTAGGGTTTCAACTCAAGCAAATTTCTTAAGTTCTCCTTGTCAAGAATTTGTCTTCTCTCAGGTTCGCAAGATTTAGTGATGGATTCCTTTCATACTCATGCCCAAGTATTTTAATTATATGATGAATTATGTTTAAAGCTACGTTTTTTTCCCAATTCTCTTCAAGTTTTGCTTTTTATGCAAAGATGTGACTTTTATGAAGGATTTCTTATACCTACCAATGAATTACTATGAACAACATGTTTTATTATATGATTGTGATTCTCCAAGCATGTTTTAAGATTATTCATCAAATTTGAAAGCAATATGAGTGTTTACAAGTTATGCATGATTTTGAGTAAACTTTCTCAATATCTAAGTTATATGGATAGAAGTAAAGATATGTTTATGAAAGAAAGATATGAATGGTTTTCCAAAGAGTAAACTCCAATGTAGAATGGTGTTTAAGTATGCCATCAATGCTTATGAAAATTTTTCCCAAAAGGTAAGTTCACGCTTAGTATGGTATCTAGATATGCCATTAATGAGTATGGATAGTTTTGACATCAAGATAAGTTGCATGATACGATATGACCTTTATAGATATGTTTTTGGGAGAATTATTTAGCACCGAGTGGACTTGTATTCTATATAACACTTGTCAAAAACTACATGCCACCGTAGGTTTATGTTAGCCCAAGAGGCTTAGATGGATCCATAGATAGATAGTTTCTATACCTTAGCAACTATAGGGCATCCCTTTCTAACTGGGATTATAAGTTTGTGCATCATGAACTCACATGGTGTATGTTGGTTAGAAGAAACTCCCACCAAAGTTGTTCTTTTATGATTCTATTATATCTATTTATTTATGTATATATGTATCAAGTAAAGAAGTTTTATGCGGACTCTATGACTTATGATTCTCTTCAGTTTTAACATGTTTATAATGTTTTAAAAGACTTCCATTTGATTTATGTTTTGGCATCCACTTATGATTTTAAGCTACTCTTATGTTCCCATGTTCAGTTTCAACTTGTTGCTATATATGTATATGTATAACTTGAGTACCAATACATTCCATGTATTGACTGCGTCTTGCACTACATTTTTCATGTGATGTAGATCCAGGTTTTTGGACTCAAGATAGCTGCTAGACGGTCGGTAGCATCTACACTTCAGCTATTTGGTGAGCTCTCCCATCATTCGAAGATGCAGAGTCTTATTTCAGTTTTCTAGTTAGTTTAGAGTTTCATTCTTTCTTTTCAATAAAAGGACATTTGGTCTCAGTTTACTTCATGTCTTAGTAGTAGAGGCTTTATTAGACAAAGAGTTAGATTTTTATGTTATTGAAATATTCTCAGAATTATTAGTAAAGTTGTTTTATTTCACTATATGTTCAATGTTCATTTAAAGTCTTCCGGTGTAGTAAGGTTATTTTATTTAGTTTTCTAATGACGTACCAAGGACCCATTTGGGTCATAAATGATGACTAGTTTATGGTTATGACTAGGGGTTAGTCTCGGGTCGTGATATAATCCCTCTCATGTTCCAACTCCTGGGTTACCATGACTCTCAATACAAATCATGAAAGGAACCACAAGTCGTGGAATGACTCATGGAACCCTGTCTGAGAGTTGACAGATCCCCTTAAAACCATCAAACAACATATAGATCAATTCAAGAACCATACTGTCAAGTTGTGGAAGTGACTCAAAGATCTGATAAATCTCCTAGGAAACCACGAACAGGACCACGAGTCTTGAAGTAGTCCACGAGTCGAGTAGTGGCTCATGGGACCCTGTCCTGAAAATTTTAGCTTCATTTTAAAAAGGGTATTTTTGACTTTTTCTTACTCTAATAACCTATCCCACGACATTTTGGTTACCAAAAAGTATAAATATGAGATTCATAAGACAATTATCACTTTTGATCCTTCCATCAAGTCAAGAACAAGTTCTAAGGAAAATCAAACTATCTAGGGTTCCTATTCTAGCAAGCGAATCAAGTCTTATTGTGCCAAAACTTGCAAGTCATCAATTCATAGTTCATAACTTCATTATGGAGGTTTTGAGACTTCTTACAAATCATTATAATAGACCCATGCTTCAATAAACCATTGGAAACCATTTTAAAAACTTATTAAAGTAACAATGGTTGGGTGTTTGTGAAGTAATCAAATCATCATGACAACCAATCTTCAAAATCACGTCAGACCCAGTAATTATTTAAACATTATAGCATAAGAAAAAGGATTTATCATAAGGAATAACTTGTAAATCCATATTATTTCTCAACCCAAGATAACAATCCAAGAACAAAGTTCTTAATTCAAACATAAATTTAGTGTGTGAGAAAAGAGTTTTCTTGAAAAAAAGAACATAAAGGAGTTTGGATCTTTCTACTTTTAAAGAACAAGTTTTAACCCTAAATCATTAAAAGGAACTTAAGGTGGTTTGAGAAACACATAATTAGAAGAGAATTCACTTGACTTAGGGTAGTTCTACATACTTTAATGAAGAAATTTGATGAATAAATTTTGAAGAGAAACCCTAACTTGATGCTTCTTGGAGATTTTAAATGTTGAAGCTTCAGGAGAGAACAGGAGGGGTTTTAATCATGAAAACTTATTATCTAACCCTTCTAAGACATTTTCAAGTCTTTTATATAGTTTCTCGAAGGACTTAGAATGAAAATACCCTTATTTAAAACAAAATTGAAAATAATTTATGTCGTACGATCAAAATGATGAACCGTGGGTCAACCAATGGTTCATGGGTCAAACAGTTGTATTCTGGGTAGCTCATTAGACAAATTTGACGACTTCAAAGTGATGGACTGTCATCCAACTGAGGGATCACCATTCTGTCCGTCGTTTTCTGGTAAATTGGAGCGTCGATGTTAAAATAATCATAACTCTTTACTCCAAAGTTGGATTAATAAATGATCAGTGACATTGGAAAGAAGAGTCAAAGACCTTTACTATGGCATATTTGGCCACATAACTCTTCATATTCTAGGAGGAGCTACCATTTGACATTGAACCTAGTAAGAACTTATACTAAAATTTAATTGGTAGGAAGGCTCTCAGCTCAACTTTGTTCTAGAGGCTTCTTATGACCATAATTCATATCCAAACCACTCACCACATTAGGGAATTGATCTTAACACTTATGTACAATTTGAAATCATTGGGTTCGGGTCTATACATATACGAAGAACATTTTAGATCTTAACATTGAATTTGTGGGGTGTTACAAGAGTGCCATATATATATATATATATATATATATATATATATATATATATATATATATATATATATATAAAATTGGGAGGCTACATGTGTCACGACTCAAAAAGTGAGGTCATGATGGCACCTACCCTAACCCAACCTTGGTAGACAAGACAAACATCAAAAAGGAAATAAATGTGGAAAGAAGATGAATAAGAGAATATAACACAAGACTTTAGGAGTAAAGATAGACAAATTCGATAACAAGATAAATATTTGAAACATACATCTCAAATTCCCATAAACTAGTGTCATGAGCAAGAGAAACTCTAAAAATCGACATGAGTATGAATATACAACCATCTATCTCTAAAAGTAAAATAAAGACAAGGAAACATGTATGAAGTCAGGTACTAGCTCCGAACGGGGAGCTCACCACGACTTCGAGTAAATCTAAACTCTGCACGAAATCAAGCTCTAGGGTAGCACTCAAACTGGGATCTGCATAAAAAAGGTAAAGAAAAGTAAGAGTGAGTACGGTCTACTTGTACTCAGTAGGCATCATAGGCCAACCAAGCAAAGTAGATAACTAAACATATAAAGCAAATACAAATAACACTTCCAGCTGCAAATAAAAAATTACCAATGGCTCAAACCGTATATGCTCCTAACAATTCAATAACTAAACTCAACAATAATTTAAATATGTCAACACCACGTATGAATAAGTCTAAATCATGAAAGTATACACATAAAAGAGATAGAATGTAGTGCAACTCAATAATATGGTATGTAATGCAACGTTCAATGTTCACCTCGTATATATCCTTTGAGCCTAAGCTTCCAAGAGAGGACCCATGGGGGGTTCACAACTCGTATACTAATCATAATCTCATCAATTAACCTTACTGACACTTACATCAGCTAAGGAGTTCTATAAAATAGTACATTTTCTTTTGCAAAGAAGACCAAGTTCCATAATAATATCAATTACATGAAAATGAGTGATAAAGGAGTATGTATGATCATAGCAAAGTCAACAACATGTAATAATCTACTCAACAATGGCATTAAAGAACTAAAATCACCCAAATCTCAATAATTTCATGATACAAGCTCCTCATGGCAAAAAAATGGTAAAGAAATCAAATAAGACATCAATATATCAATCTAGGCCCTCACACAGACACCACAATAGTAATAAAGAACAATTAAAGCTCAAATAATACTAGCCCCAGCCCCCACACAGGCATCTCAATGATAATAATCTCTCAGAATAATAAGGTTCACACAAGCTCCCACACAAGCAACACGATAATAATAATAATAATGATTTCAAAATATGAAGATAGTGATAAAATCCCCAACTTCATAGTATACTTTACATGAATGGTTAACTATCCAGCCCGGTCTGACGAAAGTTAAGCCATAACCTACCTGAAAAATGAATCTGAACCCTTCAATAAGAAGACTTTCTATTTTGAGTGGCTTTGAATCGCCCCCAATCTATCAAAAATAGATACTACGCGTAATTATGAGTTTATTAATACCCATATTAGCATAGTTTAGTTCTGGGTCCAAAATTACTTCAAAATTCAACCCAAAAAAGAAAGGGTAAAACTGAAAGTTTAATAAAGAATCATGTTACCCATACTTCAAGGGAAAACCCATCGAAAATCGAGTTGAAATCGAACTTGAAATTATAGAAAATCTAATTTCTTACTTTAACTTGTAACACCCAAAATCTCAAGCTTAAAATCCAAGTTTTAAAGATTTTTTAGCAATAAAATCAATAGGTAATTATAGAAAATAGGTTTAAAAGCTTACCCAAGTCAAGTTTGATGAAAAACCCTGTTGAAATCTCCCAAAATCGAGGTCCCAAAGCTTGAAAACTGCAAAAATAGAGTAAAATCACGAAATTGGGGATTGAATATTATCACAAACATAGAATCCTTTACTAGACGAATCATGCTGAGAGGGCCTAGAAGAAGCAGAACAACCACTATAACAAGAAGAATCAAATGAGACCCTCAGCCTATACGATCTAATTTATGACCACTCAAATTCTTAGAACCCGCAAACCCATTATTCGTACCCTACAATGTTGCCTAAATTGGTTTGCTATAGTAACCATGAGAACCTCTACTTAAAGAATCCTTACCTCGATATGACTGACCACTACAACCACCCTATAGGTATGACCACTTACCACCACCACCCTGAGCAACCTGGTGAATAGTTGATCCTCTTGGCATGATCCAAAATACTCTGGAAGGAGCCATCTAAAGCAATAACTGAGCCGTCGCTAACTGAAAGGAAGTAGATAATCCCTTCACGAACTTTCTGATCCTCTCTGCCTCTGTAGAATTACTATGCATAACATGTCTAGAGAAAGCATAAAAATGGGCCTTGTACTTAGAAACAGTAATCGAGCCCTGCTCCAAGTCATCAAACTTATTCCTTATCTTATCTCTCAAACTAAAGGGCACATATCTCTTAAGGAAAAATCTTTGAAAACTATGTCCAACTCAAAGGAGGGGAACCTACTGCCCAAAAACCAACAGAACATCTCCACCACTATTTTGCCACATCAGTCAACTGGAAGGTAATGTAATCAACACCATGAGACCCAAGCAAACCAAGGTTATTGAACCTCTCCTGACAATTGATCAAGAACTCATATGCATTCTTACTAATAGCACCACTATTCTTGGGAGGTGCCAATCTCATGAACTCTCAAACCTCGTTTGCTCATCAGTAGACATCACTGGACTAGGAACCACAGGTGGAACAAAAAAGTCTGGTAGTAACACCTTAACAAGTAGGGCCACAACTGAATACCCTCTCTCATCTGTACACCATCTAGTGTACCCGATAGAGTACCTACTTGAGGAATGCCATCTTAGCAGCTTAAAAGATGAATCAGAAGATTCTGTAATATTGGAGTAACAATGAAATCCTAGGGGGCTTGGGCTGGTCCCATACCCCTTGGCTGATAAACCGTCTTAACATGATTAATCACTAGCTCGGGAGAGGCCACTCTAGCATGTCCTCTAGTCGGAGCTGCTCCTCGTGTCCTACCTCTACCATAGTCTCTATCGTGACCCCTACCTTATCTCCTTACTAGGGCCCCTACAACGGGTGCTGGCTCAATATCACCAATAGCTACTGATCGAATTTTCACCATTTACGCAAAAAGAGAGAGATATAAGTTTAGTACACTTAGCATAAACAACATGCACGATAAGAACTCAAATTAGAAAATTTTCTTAAAAATATCTCATAGCCTCCCGAAGACAATACGAATGTCTATGTATCGATATGTGGGACTCTGTTAGACATTTTTCTCTTTACTCATGAGATTGGTGAATCTAGTGCTCTAATATCAATTTTTCCCGACCCAAAAAGTGAGGTCATGTGGCACCTAACCCAACCCAACCTTGGCAGGTAAGCCAAACATCAAAAAGGAAATAAATATGGAAAAGAGATGAATAAGAGAATATAACACAAGTCTTAGGAGTAAAGTCAGAAAAATACAATAACAAGATAAATATCTGAAACATACATCTCAAATCCCTAGAAACTAGTGTCATGAGCAAGAGCAACTCTAAAAATAGACATAAGTATGAATATACAACCATCTGTCTTTAAAAGTGAAATAAGACAAGAAAACATAAATTAAGTCAAGAACTAGATCTGAATAGGAGCTCACCACGACTTTGAGTAAATATCAACTTTGGACAAAATCAAGCTATATGGGTAGCACTCAAACTGAGATCTGTATCAAAAGGGTACAAAAAAGTAGAAAGTGAGTACGGTCCACGTGTACTCAGTAGGAATCATCGGCTGACCAAGCAAAGTAGATAACTAAACATATAAAGAAAACTATGAGTAATGCTTCCACCTGTAAACAGAAAAATTCGAATAGCTCAAGTCGTACATGCTCCTAACAGTTCAATAATTAAACTCAATAATAATTCAAAGATATCAATATCACGTACAATGAATTCCAAATCACAGAATCATACGCATAAAAGATATAGAATGTAGTGCAACTTAATGATATGGTATGTAATGCAATGCTCAATGTTCACCTTGTATACACCCTCCTAGCCTAGGCTTCTAAGAGAGGACCACCCATTGGAGGTTCGCAACCCACATACTACTCATAATCTCATAAATTAATCTTACTGGCACTTCCATTGGCTAAGGAGTTTTATAAAATGGTATATTTTCTTTTGTAAAGAAGACCCAGATCCATAATAATATCAATTGCATGAAAATAATTGATAAAGGAGTATGCATAATCCTAGCAAGGTCATCAACATGTAATAATCTGCTCAATAATGACATGAAAGAACTTAATCACCCAAATCTCAATTATTTCATGATACAAGCCCCTCATGGCATCACAATGGTAAAAAAACCAAATAAGAGATCAATATATCAATACAGGACACCCAAAGGTATCATAATAGAAATAAAGAACAATCAATACTCAAACAAGATTAGCACCAGCCCTCGCACGGGCATCTCAATAATTATAATCTCTTAAAAAAATAATAAGATTTACACAAGCACCCACTCAGCAAACATAATAAAAATAAATATTTCAAAAGATGAAGATAGTGATAAAATCCCCAACCCATAGCATACTTTACATAAAACTATCTAGCCCAGTATGAGAAAAGTTAAGCCATAACCTATTTTGAAAGTTGAAACACGAAGATGAACCCTTCAACAAGAAGACTTTTCCTTCTCAGCAACTTTGGATTGCTTCCAATCTATCAAAAACAAATGCAATGCATAATTAGAAGTTTATTGATACCCATGTTAGAATACTTTGGTTTTGGGTCTGAAATCACTTTAAAATTTGATCCCAAAAAAGAGTAAAATTTGAATCTTTATAAAGAATCATGTTACCCCTAGTTTTAAGGGTTCAAAATATGAAAAACAATCAAAAACTGAGTTGAAATTGAGCTTGAAATTATTAAAAAACCAATTTCTCACTTTATCGGGTAAAGCCCAACATCTCAAATTTAAAATCCAAGTTTTGAAGATGTTTTACCAATAAAATCAATGGATAATGATAGAAAATGAGTTTTGAAGCTTACCCAAGTCAAGTTTGCTGAAAAGACCTCTTAAAATTGCCTAAAAATAAGGTTCCAAAGCTTGAAAATGGTGAAAATAGTGTAAAACCATGTAATTAGGGTTTGAACCCTAACCCCCATCCTTCGGCAACATTTTGTCATGATTATGCTATATGGTTTTGTTCCCAATCTCTGAATCTATGTCCCCCATGAAATTTGGCTAAAATGGGTGGCAAAATTACCGACCAATCACTATTGGTCGCTGACAACGGAGCTTTAGTGAGTTTGACGGAAGGGGACCAATACCAAAAGGGGCTCCACCCCACCGCGAGTCTACCCTACTAAAAAGGCCCAAATCCACCATGCCAAATACCATGAATTTGCATTTGAGAGCAAAGCCACCACTGGCGATTTCTGACCACGGCGGCTCAGCCACGTCGGAGTTCCAAGTTCAAAATTTCCACCATGATTCGATGGGAAATCATATAAGAAGCACCAATTTGTCAAAAACCCCAAATGAATCACATCAGAGCCTGTCGAATTTCAAAATTAGGGTTCAAAATGTCTGTATTTCCAACAACTGAGCTCCAATCAATGAAAACCAAAATTGTCAACCTGAATTTGTTAACAATGTTTATAGGAGTGTTTCCCCTCAAAAAGCCTAATTGAAGATGCCTTGAAATTTTCCAACTCTTATTTTAAGGCATACACACATATGAACTTGGTCAGAAAAAGTGTTAAAGCTTTGAGAGAGCTTGGGACTTGCCACACAGATCATGCTGGTACTCACAGTGCTGATGGTGATTCAGTGCAATCATTTGAGGATCCAAATGGTGAGTTTGCTTCTCCTAAGTCTTCTAATGGTGTTTTGCATGGTGTTGAAACTGTTAATGATACTGCTGGTGTTGTTCAATCCCAAAAACAAGCCAAAAAAAGATTTACCAAACAAAAAAAACAACCGATAAAAACACTCAAATGAACACAACACATCCAAACAAAAACCTTACATTCCTAATTCTAACCCCATAAAAGTTTCTTACAATTTTGGTCCACAGGAAACCCCTGCATCTATCCCTAAGACTACTGTCCAAAAACCTAATGAACCCAAAGAACATGACCCCAAATTACCCCAAGATAAACCCAACCAGACCTCTGTTTGGCCAAAAAATCCCAAAATTCCTAGTCCTCCTAGACCCCTAGTCTTTCAGTCTATGATTACCAAACTGAGAGCTCAAAAGGCCTTAAAATATACCCCTATTGATATCAATCCACCCAAAATTACCCCAAAGTAATGATATCTAGCTATTGTATTTAAAAAGAATGATTTTTTGGTGAAGTTGGCCCAAAGGTGCAAATTTACACTCGTTGGCAAATTTATCAATCCTATGCCAAAAATGGAAGTAATAAGGAAGGAGTTTTTGTTGCAAACTGAACTTAGGGGTAGTGTAAAGCTTACTCATTTTAACTCAAGGCACTTGTACATTGATATTGATAATGAGTATGATCATACCACTATTTGGACCAAGGAAAGAATGTACATACAGGGTCAACTTATGAGGCTTCAAATCCGGACCCTAACCTTTAAACCTGATGAAGAAACTTTTTTGGTATCGGTGTGGGCAGTCTTACCAGAGTTACCTTGGCATTGCTATTAGATGGAAGTTGCAGCTCCTTTATTGTCTCCAATAGGGAAAGCTTTGTTCTTGGATCTAGCTACCTAGAAAAAGACTAGAGGGAGTGTGGCTATGGTAAAGATTCAACTTGATCTTACTAAACCTAGAACACATCATGCGTGGTTGGGTTTTGATGAATATGAAAATAGTAATGGCAAGTGGCAACTAGTGCAATATAAAGGAGTTTTGAAATTTTATACTTATTACAAACATTAAGGGGACAATAATATAAACTGCACCATCAAGAGAAGGGATGATGAGTTTAAAAAGAACAAAGAGCAAGAAGAGGCTACAACAAATAGTGAAAGTTAGAGTTAAAACAACAGGGACAACATCAAATATCAACCACCAACTCACGACAAAACTCCAGCTCAACAAGGCACAACAAGGGAAAAGAAAATGGGAGGGTGCAGGATCTTGATCAGTGGCAAACTCAAAAGAAAAGAAGAAATAAAAACCACCAGCAGCAATCACAAAATCTCAAGAACAACAACCAAAAACATACAGACCTAAGTCTTCACAACTTCCACAAAATACTGATTTTCCAGCTAAAAAACAGAACCAGTAATATCTTGAAAAAGTGACTAATTCTAAGCCTCAAAATACTACCTTGAATGCCAAGGAAATAGACTTGAACATACAACATAAGATACCCTCAGGTATTGACTCATATGCTTCCAACCCCTGTGAATCCCTTCTTGTTTTGTCTGGTGCTATACTTGAAAATGTTGGAGGTGTGAAGGGTGTGAAGGACGTCATTACAGAGGTGCATGATAGGGGTAAATTTATTGATAATGCGGGTCTTGATTATGTTGGAAGCAACATCCTTAAGACCCTTATCACCCCTATTTCTGTAAATTTTGAGTTTGGAAACTGTGGTGAAGTTCAAAAGGAAAATTTTGTTATGGTGAAGAAGGTAGGAGGGCTGCATGTTTCTCCTTTTGCTGATGAGATAAGGTTGTTGCAGACTAATGGATATAACCCCACTGTTCAGCAGGTTCAAGTGTCTCTAAAGTTACTGGAAATATTGGTATTATAGTGGATGAAAATCCACTTAGTGTGTATGGTTTAAGACATAAGGTAGAGGTGGAGGTTTGGGAAAATTATTAATATTGAGAAAGTTCCCCTATTGATCAACTGGGTAGAAAGATGAAGGAAACACTACAAAGAAAATAAGATAAACTGGAGAAAGAGGAGGCTAATAAAAAAGACAGGGCTAGGGAGGGAGACAAACAATCAAAGGTCAAAAGAGGTTTGGTGTAGTTACTGAATAGACTGATGAACATTTTCAACCTCTTACAAAATCTACAAAGAAGCCTGCTAGCTCTAAGGATACGTGTACTGAAAATAAGGCTACTTCTCCTCTAGATGAAGAGGAGTACATGGTTATACATTCTGAGGATGAAGTATACTATCACAATCCATCTATAGAAGAAGAACTAGAGAAAGAAGAGGTATGTCAAGAGATTATTAAAGCTTTTAGTTCTACTATCAAAAAAGATAAGTAAAAAGAAAAATAACAAGTTGTAGAGAAGAATGGTTTATCTCCAATAAACTTTTAACAAAAAGGTCCTTATTATAGAGCTGCAACCAGTTCTACATCTAACATACCTCTTACCAGATCCAGAGTAGAGGGAGGTGATTTAATCATGTGTAGTTCTACTTGTTTATGGTTTGGTTTGGAATGGATTCTCAAAGTTTTTTTTACAAGTTTGGTATAAGTTCAATTCTATCTCATTAATTATTCTATCCGCATTTCACAAGTAGTGGGGGTTGGTTCAATTTAGTATTTAGGCATGTTTTCACAAGTGAGGAAGGATATGAAATGCAAAGGTCTTGATTGGTACTTGTTGACTGTTGATTTTGCGAATCAAGATATCTTTGTTTTGGTTTTTTATCAACTTCTTAGTATAGTTTTTGCTTATATTATACCTCTTCTTTTAGGCTATGTTTTGTACAACTATAACTTAATAGAAGACATCTTTTTTAATGAGCTCAATCATAGTTTTTATGTCCTAGTTACTAGGTTCCTTTTCTTTTGGGGTGTTAAGCTATTATGTTTCATGTTACCCTATTTTCTACCAAGTATTCCAGTAATGGTCCCCTCAAATCTATAGCGTGACCACTGTAGTGGTCAGTCAACTGCCATTGCAGTCAGCAAGAATTACTCGAGACCACCATAACGGTCTACTACTTGCCACAACGAGATAGCTCTTGTAGCTAGGTGCATGTTGCAGTGTTCATCGATAGTTAATATGCATTTTTTCCCAATTTTGACCTTATTTCTCCTTAAAATCTAAAGAGCTCATCCTTACAATTGAAAGAGGCAATTTCTTACTAGCTTGGGTGATTTCTAGCATTAATGTAAGATTATTACACCCTTCTAATGTAAGATTAATCCATTTAATACGTAGAACTGTTAGAATAAGTGTTTATTGTGAATTTCTTGAGTTTAGGCCCTAAGTTGATAAATTGGTTGAATTTATTTATGGGTTGTCCTAAAATCACTTTATAATGGTTCTAAGTTGTTAGATTACACTTCCTAGTGTAGAATTCCTTCCCTTTAATATGAATTATGGGGTGTTAGGGTGAATTAATAGGTAAAAACCCAAAATTCGTGGTTTAGGCTATGAACATGGGTTAAATTAGAGGGGTTTAGTCCCTAATGCCTAGATAAAAAGTAAGTTATTAAATAATCTTTATTTGTTTTTTGTTAGATCGAGAGCTATCCGAAGCTATAAGGAAAGGCAAGGCTCTTGCGAATTGATATTTTGGAGGGTTGAGAACCACACTGGTATAGTACATGGACGAAGCTGGTCCCCTGCTAGTCATGACTATCAGGCAAACATAAGTTGCCTTGGTGTGTGTACAGATTTGATTTAATAATTGATATGTATTGTTTACATACACTGGCCTACTTTCTTGTTCATAAAACATGCAAAATGTGTTGTGGTGATCAAGGTAGAATTTAGGCTACTCTTGTGAGATTATTAGCTGCATTAATGATTAAGTGTTAATTTTACACGTGTGTTTAGAATGGGTATAGGTACCCTTTATTATCAACATTATAATTGTGGTTGTGAAATAATTGATAGGGTGAAGGTTGTGATCTAGAATGAGGATATTGATTTGTCTTACATGCTCTAGTTGTGGAAGTTTTTGGATGAGTTGAGATTACTTGTTATGTGCTAAATGTTAGTTTATTTATATTTAATTTATGTGTATGTGTGGGTCTGAAATAAGTTGGCCGATTACATCTACTAGTACATTGGGTTTTGTACTAATACTACTTGTGCTCTTCTTTTGTTAAGTGCATGCTGTGTTCCAGAGACTCCTACGAGACCTCACCTTAAGTGTATGACCAGTAGTTTCTGATCCAAGGGTGAGAACTTATCTTCAGGTTGCCATGGATCATCTCAGTAGATCATGTCCATCAATTCGAACAATGATACTCGTATGTTTCATTATTTTTGGATATTTATCTTAGACATTATTTTGTTAGAAGTTCTTGTATGATGACTTTCGAGTCCTTGGGAATAGTAATAGGTAGTTTAATTTTTTCGTATTCATTATTGTTTTATTGGTTATGAGATATTAGTTATTAAAGCCGATTGCTACATTCTGTCTTAAAAATGGATAAGATTTGGGTAATGGCTAGGGTTAGATGGTTCTTCCACCGGAGGGTTATTGTGGGTTCCACTCATGGTCCTTTAGGTTATGAAAAAGTTTGTATCAGAGCCTTAGGTTCATTGATCTCATTGTACAAGAACATCTCTGGTAGAGTCTTATAGAATGGTACAGAGATTTTTGTACTTTTGTTCAAGAGGCAACAAGACACTAAAAACTCTAATTTCTTTTTTCATGATATTACTTGATCCCAATTGGTATCTGGTGATCCAAATTGGTATCTTACTTCTTTCATTCTTATTTTGTAGATGGTGAAAAAACAAGCTAATGGATCTAGAGTACAGGTGTTCGAACCAGTGGATGGGGCTGCCGTTTATGGCACAGGATAGGTGAGGGGAGGAAAAGGTAGAGAAAAGAGAGCAGTACCCATTAGAGGTAGTGCTTGGGCTATGAGATCGACTCGGGAAAGGTTAGTATCTCCTCCCCTTCCTGAGGATATTTTAGAGATAGCAAAGAGTGGTGTGATATCAGTTTCATATGAGGAAGTATAGGTTCATGTTGAGGTAGCACCAGTTCAGGGAGGCGCAACTCTAATTTAGATGTCTTCTGACATGATTCAATAGTTTCTAAGCTTTTTGAGTGGATTGGTAGGAAATGGGACTATTCCAATAGTTCCTCCTTTTTAGCATCTAAGAGTGTAACATGATGCTACCATGGCTCCCAGAATGGATGAGGCATTATAAATAGGTGTTTTCCCACGATAGGTAGTGGGTCCGATAGTGACTGGAGATGAGCATGATTTGTTTTGCAAGTTTATAAAGATAAAGCCTTCTATTTTCTATGGCACTGAGTTTGAGGATACGCCTATGAGTTTATAACTGACTACCATAAGAGACTTCACAAGATGGGAATGGTTAAGAAGTATGGTTTATAGTTTGTCACCTTTCAGTTTTAGGGAGATGCCAAGATGGGGTGTAGGGCATACGTAGAGTGTAGGGATACAGAGTTGCCTCCATTGTCATGGAATCAGTTTTATTCTGTATTTCTATAGAACTATATGCCTTGCACCTTGAGGGACAGAAAAAATGATGAGTTCACTAATCTTGAACAGGGGAGTATGTCAATTGCAGCCTATGAGGCTAAAATCTCATTCTTTGTCTTGATATTCTTCACAACTACTGAATACAGAAGAGCAGTTGATCTGCTTCTTTGTGAAGAGGTTGAATACTAGCCTTTGGATTTCTATACTTCAGATGACATCCTCAGGTATGTCCTTCCAGAAGATGGTCAATTTTATTAAGAAGGTAGAGGGTGTGAGGCAAGACGATTATGCCAAGTTGACAGGAAAAAAGGCTCAAAAGGTGGGCAATTATAGTGGTTCTTATTCCAGGGGTTAGATTTTACAGGGATACCCTACCCCACCCCCATTCAATCAGTGGCATAGGTTTATATTGGGGGTTTACCAAGGGCCAGCCAACCATCTTTAGATTTTGCTGGTATTTTAACTTCATCTTCTTCAGCTCAATGGCCTATCATGGACCGCACATGCTATGAGTGCAGTAAGATTGGTCATATTCAGAGATATTGCCCTTATTTCAAACATTCTAGTCAATCAGGCTAACAACAAGCTCCCCGAGCCCCAGTTCGAATAGGTATTAGATGTGGAGGAAATGGTAGAGGTCGTCCACAGGGTGGGGGTGGTGATCACCAGATCGGTAGAGATGGAAACTAGGTCAACTGAGGAAGTGGGCACTAGATCAAAGTGGTTATCAGCCCGACATAGGCGGTGCATAGATGAGTGATGAAGCCCAATGTTATACTTTTCTAGGCAGGCCTGAGGTAGAGGCATCCGACCCGATTATCACAGTTACTATTCTTGTTTTTGACCAGGTGAACACTATTTTGTTTGATCCTGGTTCTACATACTCGTATGTTTTTGTTAAATTTGTTGTGGGTCTGGATATAGTGTGTGAAATTCTCAATAATCCTATGCATGTGTCCACTCTAGTTGGGGATTTTTGTTGTGATTGATCAGGTATATCATGATTGTTCTATTTTGTTCATGGGGTACCAAACTTGAGAGAATTTGGTGATTTTAGACATGGTGGACTTTGACATCATTCTTAGGATGAGTTGATTATCTCCATACCATGCAATTCTTAATTGTCATGCCAAGACAATAATAGTGGCTCTGGTAGGGATGGATAGGCTAGAGTGGGAGGGTGGTTATTATCCTACTCCTATGAGATTCTCTTTCATTCATGCCTTGAGGTTGATTGGGAAGGGGTGTCGGGCTTACTTATCTCACCTTCAGGATACTAGTGCAAAGGCCCCTCCTATTAAGTTGGTTCCAGTAGTATGTGACTTCCTAGAGGTTTTTCTTTATAACTTGCACGGTATGCCACTGGATTGTGACATTGATTTTTTTTTTATAGATTTAAAGCCAGGCCCTCATCCCATCTCTATTTCTCCCTATAAGATGGCACTAGCTTAGCTAAGAGAGTTAAAGGCATAATTATAAGAATTGATAAATAAGGGATTCATGCATCCCAATGCTTTTCCATGGGGTGCTCTAGTGTTGTTCATTAAGAAAAAGGATGGTAGTCTACATATGTGCATAGACTATCGACAGTTGAATAAGGCTATGATTTGTAAAAAGTATCCAATGCCCTACATAGATAATTTGTTTGATCAGTTACAGGGTGCTCCAGTATTTTTCAAGATTGATTTTGTCACACCCCAACTTCCCATTGAGGCGTGATTGGCACCCGAAGCCGATATGACCCGAGAGAACCAATCTTTGCTTATGTTCATTCATATGTATGCCATAAATAATACCATTACCATGTAAGAACTTCTCATGCTCATAATGAAATTCATGAATCATATACTAAATACTTACATATGTGAAACTTGACCGACAAGGCCATTAAGTCATCATGGACATACACCTCCTACATTTGTCATCCCACAACTGTCTGCAAAGCTTCTACAGATACATGCCCATGTCTATACAATATTTACATAATACCAAAACCTAGTGTTCACGTGTGACTTGGGAAGCCCCGAAGCAACTGGAGCTCACCAGAAACCTGTATATGATCTGCAGCCTACTGAAGAGGTCTACTAATGCCTGCACCTGTAACATGTAAGGTAAGTCCCCAAGAGGTGTAAGTACGAAGAATGTACTGAGTATGTAAGGCCATAATCAAACTACGTCAATACATAAGAACTTCAATGGAAATAATTATAAGAAAACTCCATATGTGGAATTATGTACAATGCTCCTGTTAGTGTCATTTATGATCATTCATACATAATAATAACAGCAATGGAATCAATATAAGAGAAATAGGCAATGTGAATAAACTCTCTTTCTGTACATAGGAAACCATGTATATTACGTTCTTTACTTCTCTTGCTTTCATATTCATTCATTTTTATTGTTCTACCCATGCTAGGCTGTTTTGTAGCCCCTGGGATGAGATGAACCCATGCTAGGTACTTTGACCCCTGGGATGTCATATGAACCCATGCTAGGCTTATCGCCCCTGGGATGTATCGATGTATCGGTATCGACCCATGCTAGGCTTTTCTGTCGCCCCTGGGATGCCACCCGTGTTATTGGGATCGACCCATGCTAGGTATTTAACCCCTGGGATTCCACCTATTAAACATTGCTTCTTTAATTCATTACTCTTTCTTTCTTTGCTCTTTCTTTCATTCAATAAGTGATACCTTGATGATGGAAACATTCTTGAAACTTGAAACACAACATACATTACTTCACATCTTTACTCTTGTAAGATTGACAGCTTTACTTGTGAGGGATAGGTACATTAACTTGTACATTACTTTTAAGAGATTGGCACTTTTACTTGTGAGAGATTGATATATTCACTTGTCATGGTTGAAACACAATATCTTTGGAACCATTGGAATGGTAGTTAAGAAGCATGTGTATAAACACTAGTGAAACCTTGGAACCTAACCTCATTGGACTTTGGAACTTTACTAATAAATAAATATGAGACATGTAGACAACTCTAGTGGAACTCGAACTCATATCATGATTGGAGTAATGCTATCTAACCTAAACAAGCCCTCTTGACCTCATTACTCTCATTGCGATAGTCCTCTTAGACTTTACAACATATGACAACTTAAGCACTTCCATCCATGAATAAGAACTAAGTGGGTCATGATTCGTCTAGGAGTAAAACACATATGAATAACATTATATCAACCTTAGTTGGAATACTATAGAACCCCCTTGGAATAGAACACTTTTGGAACCTTAGGACAATGAGCACTAAATAAGACACATGAACATAACCACTATTGAGCTTTCCAAACATTATCAATGCATATGAGACATGTGATTCACAAGTGATCAATGAGGAAGAAATATGGGACCATTGCCCTTGGTAAACGGAAATAGGATACCTTAGAACATTTGGAACTTTTGACATGTAGTGAACACAATTCAACCAATGGAACCGAGTCATATGATTCACCATTGACCAATGAATAAGGAACATGTGAGTAACTCTAGCCAATTATCGGATACGGAATACCTTAGAGTATTTCAGAATCGGGTGAATACTATGACAATGTGAACACCATACATTGCAGAAGGAAAGAGAAGAGTAACCTTACATACCTTTACTTCCAAGTATGAGTACACAAGTCTATAGATGAACACAACATTCCAGCTTCTTCCTTATGTTTCACTCTACAATACAAGTCCACAATGGAACTCTCATTAACAATTATTTACCGTACAAGTCTACAAAACGACAATGAACCATATGACTGCTATATAACTTCATTTCACTCCTTAAAATACAACTCACTACATCATCATGTCAATAATACCATAACATTACACTCATTGACCAAGATTTCATACAACAATTGCATTTCACATCACACTTACCCTTTATGCCTTCTCATTTTCATCTCGTCACATTTACGCTTATCAATTTGCCTAATAACCACATATGAACAACCATACACATTTAATACAGTCCAACATACCTTCACACGATACTTTAAAGTCATTAAAATGACATCACAAGTTGATAATTACATCCATGAAGGGTATAGGGGTTTCGGGGGGCCAAAGGGATGCAAAAACAAGCAATTCGGAGTTCTGGGCCGATCCGCTAAGCAACCTGATCCCTCAGGTGGATGACCTGCGTCCTAAGGTGACCTTTGTCAGTATCCAGAGGCACCTGCGTTGGAACCTGCGCCTGCAGGTGCTTCGTCTGCGAGGGCGGGTGCCCGTTTTGGTCCGAAATGGTCTTTTTGGGGTCATTTTATGCAATGAATGGTCCATGATCATAAACAAACTTAGTTTAACATATTTTTGATCATATAACATGCCAACAACCAGCCATGGTCTCACAACACACATAACATCACCAAAACGACACTTTACGGCCAATCCGCCACCAAAACTATAACCAATTTCACAATAGAAATTCCAAATATTATACACCATGACCAAACAAGGGGAGACTGTAATTACATCTCACATGACAATATTGAACCCATCAAATTCATTTTCTTCAAAACCACAAGTCCATAGGCAAGTTTATAAGACAAAACACCCTTCGATTTAGCAAACATGTACACTTCACTTATTGTGAACTTCTCAATATTCTTCCAACATAACCAACATAATATACACCATATGTTATGCATAAAATACATTAATTCATCATAATAAACAGTTACCAAGTCTTATCAAGTGATGATCTTGGCCAAAAGAGTGACTTAGGGTTCTTGAGAATAAAGGAGAAAATGTTGGAAAATTCTAGAAATGTTATGAGAGTCCCATGGTATAAAATCTGATTTTTCCTTTATATAATACCTCATGTATCCCTTATCTTTTACTTGGCATTTAGTGAAATGTTGATTTGGTCAACTGGATTAAGTTGGAAGAATGGGTCAAAATAAAATCCTTTTGGGCCATGTCTTCTTTGTTATTTTGGGCTTCATTTAATGGCTCAATTGTATTAAACTTTTAAATGCCCACAATTCAATACCAAATTATCATTTCTCTCATGTTTTCATATTTCCATAAATGTACATATAGTCATATAGGTTCGGCAACATATGGAGTGTTACACCTCCCACGAGGGTCTAATCCCTTGTACTAGGCCCAATGTCAATTAACTCATCAATAACATTACATAATACTTACCTTGGGCTCTCGATAATTAGGTAAACATTGTTCAACGTCGTTAAATAGGGTTTGGTAGGTACGGGGTGTTACATTCTGGAAAGCTCAATAGTGGTTATGTTCATGTGTCTTATTTAGTGCTCATTGTCCTAAGGTTCCAAAAGTGTTCTATTCCAAGGGGGTTCTATAGTATTCAAACTAAGGTTGATATAATGTTATTCATATGTGTTTTACTCCTAGACGAATCATGACCCACTTAGTTCTTATTCATGGATGGAAGTGCTTAAGTTGTCATATGTTGTAAAGTCTAAGAGGACTATCGCAATGAGAGTAATGAGGTCAAGAGGGCTTGTTTAGGTTAGATAGCATTACTCCAATCATGATATGAGTTCGAGTTCCACTAGAGTTGTCTACATGTCTCATATTTATTTATTAGTAAAGTTCCAAAGTCCAATGAGGTTAGGTTCCAAGGTTTCACTAGTGTTTATACACATGCTTCTTAACTACCATTCCAATGGTTCCAAAGATATTGTGTTTCAACCATGACAAGTGAATATATCAATCTCTCACAAGTAAAAGTGCCAATCTCTTAAAAGTAATGTACAAGTTAATGCACCTATCCCTCACAAGTAAAGCTGTCAATCTTACAAGAGTAAAGATGTGAAGTAATGTATGTTGTGTTTCAAGTTTCAAGAATGTTTCCATCATCAAGGTATCACTTATTGAATGAAAAAAAGAGCAAAGAAAGAAAGAGTAATGAATTAAAGAAGCAATGTTTAATGGGTGGAATCCCAGGGGTTAAATACCTTGCATGGGTCGATCCCAATAACACGGGTGGCATCCCAGGGGCGACAGAAAAGCCTAGCATGGGTCGATCCCGATACATCAATACATCCCAGGGGCGATAAGCCTAGCATGGGTTATCTCATGACATCCCAGGGGCGACACGAAAGCCTAGCATGGGTTCACATAGCATGACATCCCAGGGGCGATAAGCCTAGCATGGGTTCATATGACATCCCAGGGGTCAAAGTACCTAGCATGGGTTCATCTCATCCCAGGGGCTACAAAACAGCCTAGCATGGGTAGAACAATAAAAATGAATGAATATGAAAGCAAGAGAAGTAAAGAACGTAATATACATGGTTTCCTACGTACAGAAAGAGAGTTTATTCACATTGGCTATTTCTCTTATATTGATTCCATTGCTGTTGTTATTATGTATGAATGATCATAAATGACACTAACAAGAGCATTGTACATAATTCCACATATGGAGTTTTCTTATAATTATTTCCATTGAAGTTCTTATGTATTGATGTAGTTTGATTATGGCCTTACATACTCAGTACATTCTTCGTACGGACCCCTCTTGGGGACTTACCTTACATGTTACAGGTGCAGGCATTAGTAGACCTCTTCAGTAGGCTGCGGATCACATACAGGTTTCTGGTGAGCTCCAGTTGCTTCGGGGCTTCCCAAGTCACACGTGAACACTAGGTTTTGGTATTATGTAAATATTGTATTGACATGGGCATGTATCTGTAGAGGCTTTGCAGACAGTTGTGGGAAGACAAATGTAGGAGGTGTATGTCCATGATGACTTAATGGCCTTGTCGGTCAAGTTTCACATATGTAAGTATTTAGTATATGATTCATGAATTTCATTATGAGCATGAGAAGTTCTTACGTGGTAATGGTATTATTTATGGCATACATATGAACGAACATAAGCAAAGATTGGTTCTCTCGGGCCATATCGGCTTCGGGTACCAATCACGCCTCAATGGGAAGTTGGGGTGTGACAGATTTGAGGTCCGGTTATCATCTGTTAAAAATCTAAACTGAAGAAATTTCTAGGACTATGTTTTGGACCCGGTATGAGAACTATGAGTTATTAGTGATGTCCTTTCGGCTAACTAACGCCCCTACTGCTTTTATAGGCTTAATAAATAGGGTGTTAAGCCATACTTGGATTATTTTGTGATTGTCTTCATTGATGATATTCTTGTGTACTCTAAGAATAGGGAGGAACATGAGAATCACTTGCGTATTGTGTTGGGTTTGATTAAGGAGAAGCTACTATATGCCAAATAATCTAAGAGTGAGTTCTAGTTGTATTCATTGTCCTTTTTGGGGCATGTGTTTTTAAAGAAGGGGTTATGATAGACCCATAAAAGATTAAAGCGGTTAAGAATTGAACTAGGCCTACCTTCATGACTGAGGTTTGTTGTTTTATAGGGTTTGCTAGTTATTTTCATAAATCCATGAAGGGGTTGTATTCTATTCCTTTATATCTAACTGATATGACTCAAAATGAGGTACCTTTTGTTCGGTCTAATAAATGTGAGGAGAGCTTGCTGACTACCACTCCTATTGTTGCCTTGTCGGTGGAGGGTACAAATTTCATTATATATTTTGATGCCTCACGATGTGGTTTAAGTGTTGTTTTAATGTAGGAATTGAATATGATTGCTTATGCTTCACGATAGTTGAAGGTGCATAAGAAAATTATGCTACTCATGACTTTGAGTTGGCTGTTGTGGTATTTGTACTAAAGATATGGAGACACAATTTGAATGGACTACGATGTGAAGTGTTCACTGACCACTATAGCTTATAACATATCTTCACTAAGAAGGAATTAAATTTGAGACAACGCAGGTGGATGAAACTACTCAAGAATTATGATGTGACTATTCTCTATCACCCAGATAAAGCTAATGTGGCAGCCAACACATTGAGTAGAAAGACAGAAAGCATGGGTAGCTTGGCTTGCTTGGAGGTTTCTAGACTTTCGTTGGCTAGGAAGGTTAATTCTCTCGATAACAACTTCATGTGACTTGAGGTGTCAGATAAAGGTGGGTTCCTAGCCAGTGTAGAGGTAAGGTCTACATTTCTAGATCAAATCAAAGCTAGGTAATTTGAGGATGCAAAATTGAGTAAAATTCGTGACAAGGTTTTGCATGGTGAGGCCAATGAGGCCATTCTTGATGACGAGGGTGTTTTGAAGATTAGGGGGCAAGTTTGTGTGCCCCGTGTTGATGATTTGATTTCCATAATACTTGCTGAAGTGCATATTTCAAAGTATTCTATGCATCCTAGTTGGACCAAGATGTGTTGTGACTTGAGGCAACACTATTGCTGGGACTGAATGAAGTAAGATATAGTTGATTTTATGGATAACTGTCAGAATTACCAACAGGTAAAGTATGAATATCAGAAGCATAGTGATACTCTTTAGAGGATGCCCATTCTATAATATAAGTGGGAGAGGATAGTTATGGATTTTGTTGTTAGACTTCCTAAAACTTTAGGGAAGTATGACTCGATATGGGTTATAGTGGATAGGCTGACTAATTCTGCACACTTCATTTCAGTGCAGGTTATGTATAATTCAGCTAAGTTGGCTAAAATTTATCTCAAGAAGATTGTCAGACTTCATGGGGTTCCTATTTCTATTATTTATGATATAGGTATGCAATTTACCTCTATCTTTTGGTAGAAGATGCATAAGAAGTTGGGTACTAAATTGGATCTGAGAATCACTTTCCACCCTCAAGCCAATGGGATGTCTTAGCAAATGAAACATGTATTGGCGGACATGCTCCGCATATGTGTGATGGATTTTGGAGGTTATTAGGATTGATTCCTGCATTTGTCTGAGTTTACATAGAATAATAGTTATCATTCAAGCATTGACATGGCCACTTTTGAGGCTTTGTATGGGAGGAGGTATATGTCACGCCTTGAATTCCAACGGGGCGGACTGGCACCCGAAGCCAGTAAGGCTCGAGAGAACCAATCTTCTTTCATGTACATTCGTATACATGTCACTCAATGAACATCACTATCACGTATAGATACAAGAGGCTAATGGCGGAAGTTATGGAAAACATATGATATATACATATATGAAACTTGGCCGTTAGGGCCACCATGTCAAAAGCATACATTCCTTACATCCCTTCGTTTGTCCCATAACATCTACAAAGCCTCTACAGATACATAGACATAACCAACCTACAGTCGGGACACGTCCCCGCTTTATACAATACCAAAATAAATGTACATAATGACTCTGAAAGCCCCGAACCGACTGGAGCTCACCAATGATCCGCAAATGACTCGCAACCTACTGTGGAGGTCTACTAGCACCTGTGCCTGCAACAAGTAAGGTAAGTCCCCCAAGGGACGTCAGTACAAAGAATGTACTGAGTATGTAAGGCTACATGAAACTGCATGATATATAAATACTTCAATGGAATCAAATATAAGAGAATAGTTAATATGGATAAACCACCGTTCTGTATGTGTGGAAACATGTACATTACATTCGTTACTTTCTTTGCCTTTACGTTCATTCATCTTTATCGTTCTACCCATGCTAGGCTTTTTTGTCGCCCCTGGGATGAGATTTATCGTTCTACCCTTGCTAGGATTTTCTGTCGCCGGTGGGATGAGACTCAAAAATATACAAACAATTATACATTACTTCTTCTTTCCATTATAAGAGTGATACATTGGTGATTATACATTATTGGAACTTTGAAACATTAGTCAATGAACATGAGACATGTGAATCACAATTGGTTCTGTGAGTAATACTATATGACAATACCTTTGGACATTTCGGAATGGAACAAGTACCATGTCAATGTGAACAATCTGTGCTGCAGAAGGATACGGAAAGAGTAACCTTACATACCTTATCTTCCCAATATGAATACATAGTCCTAGATGTGAATACAATAATCCAGATCCTTCCTTACGTGTTACTCTACAACACAAGTATATAACAGAGCTCACGTTAACAACTAACTACCTTACAAGTGCATAAGATGACAATGAGTTACATGATTGCCCTATAACATCATTTCACCCTTTACAATACCATTCACAGCATTGTCATACCAATAATACCACAACATTCCACACATTTACCAAGACATCATAACCCAATAGCATTTCACACCAAGTTATATCTTTTACGCTTCCTCATTAACACTACGTCACAATTATTCCATCAAGTCACCTCAATTCGTTCCATAACAACAATCCCACAAGTTATACACATAGAAAAAGCAAGTTAAGGACTTAACCACACCATACATGTTGATATTTCATCCATACCATTCACTTCCATCAAAACCTCAAGTCTCCTTTCAAGTTCAAGTCACATAGATGACACATCTTTTAGCAAAAAGCAAAAGTGCACTACTCAACACTTTTCGACATAACCATAATGATCTAAACAATATATCATGCATATAATATATTAAATCACAAGAATAAACACTTATCCAAGCTTGCAAAGTGATGATCTTGTCCCAAGAGATGGTGGCCTTAGGGTTTGAGAGTAGAGAGAAAATATCTTTTTTTTTTTTTGGGAAAAGTCTAGAATGGCATGTGTGGTTTGTGGAATAAAAATCTTATTTTTCCACTTTATATACCCCCCCATGGCCATCCTTAGCCACACTTGGGTCAATAATTGAAGTGTTTTACTTGGTCAATGGTAGAATGGATCTTTTTTCCATTTGGACCATGTCTTTCTTGTAAATTTTAGGCCTCAATTGAGCCCAATGGCACAAGACTAGTTTATCCCAACAAATTAAATAAATGATCCACCACTATCTCATGCTTAAAGAATTCCATAATTGTGAAGACAACATTCAACTCACGAGATTCATGTTCGTAGCCTCATCCCCAAGAATAAGCGATTCTAGCCACTCATGGCTTAATTTATCATAAATTGATAAAAATTATAAAAAAAGAAATAAAAATAAAAAGGAAGAAGAATTAACCCTCATTTGGATGCCAAAATCGTCCAAGAGTAGTCCACCAAGATGGAATAATGATACCATAACCCAAGAGCCCTATTTAGAGACTAGTGGTTGGAGAAGAAATTTGGCAAAAAGCAGCCTGGCACTAAAATTTTGATTTTCTTCTTTTCTTCGACTTTTCATTGCGGACATTAGTACAATATCAATAGTCCATCAAAACCAATACAAAATACGCACTTATTGCTCTCAAAACTAAGGTAAACATGGTTCATAGTTAGAATTAAGGCATATAAATAAACCCTAGATAATCAATCCAGTAGGGTCGGAAATGTACGGGGTGTTACATCCTTCCCCCCCTTAGAAACATTCATCCTCGAATGTTAATAACATCTTTCTTTCCATTTACAACAATGGCACCTTTATGTTAGCATATATAGATATACACATAATGCTTATAGATACTTACTTGTTATTGCTCCCCTTCCGTACTTTGAACTTTTCCTTCCGTGTGAAACAAATACGGATACTTTGACTTCATCATGTCTTCAGCTTCCCATGTGATATCTTTTACCTGCTGATTTCTCCAAAGTACCTTTACGAAAACTACGTATTTATTCCTTAACCTCTTCACTTTTCTATCCAGATATTGATCCTCCATACCTTGTACATCTTCAATGGGAGCGATACGAGATGGATCTCCTCTATACTTTTGAAGCATCGAAACAGGAAATACTGGATGAACTGTGGAGAGTTCTTGGGGTAGTGCTAATTCATACGCAACTTGCCAAAATCTTCGGATAATTTCATATGGCATGTTATATAGGGCCAACTTTCCTTGTTTTTCCGAATCTCATTACCCCTTTCATTGGTAACACTTTCAAAAATACCCAATCACCTATGGCAAATTCTAATTCCCGTCTTCTATTATCGGCATATGACTTGTGTCAACTTTGGGATGTTAGTAGCCTCTGTTGTATCACCTTAACTTCCTCTATAGCTTGATGAACAAGATCCGGCCCAAATATGGCAGTTTCACCCGCTTCAACCCATCCAATTGGTGATCTAAACTTTTTCCTGTATAAAGCTTCATAAAGTACCATTTTGATACTTGAATGATAGCCATTATTGTAGGCAAATTCAATAAGAGATAGATGATCATCCCAAGTACCTTTAAAGTCCAACGTGCAAGCTCGTAGCATATCTTCAAGTGTTTGGATAGTACGTTCTACTTGTCCATCTATTTGAGGATGAAAAGCCGTACTCAATTTCACTTGTGTACCCAAACTTTTCCGAAAAGACTTCCAAAAATGTGCAGTAAATTGAGCTCCCCTGTCTGATATAATAGAGATTGGAATCCCATGTAATCATACTATCTCTTTAACATACAACCTTACATAATCTTCAGCTGTATAGGTGGTCTTGACTGGTAGGAAATGTGCTGACTTGGTAAGCCTGTCAACTATTACCCATATGGAATCAAATTTCTGCAGTGTATGAGGCAAACCTGTGATGAAATCCACATTAATCATGTCTCATTTCCAGACTGGAAGATTAATACATTGCATGTAACCTTCAGGTTTCTGATGCTCTACTTTTACTTGTTGACAATTTGGGCATTGAGCTACAAATTCTGCAATGTTCTTCTTCATGTTTCCCCACCAATACATTTCTTTCAAGTCATGATACATTTTGGTAGCTCCCGGATGAATAGAATATCGTGAATGATGCGCCTCTATCATAATTCGTCTCCTCAGCTCATCTACATCCGGTACACATAATCTACCTTGACATTGAAGTACTTTTTCTTGCGTAAGATCAAATGCCTTAGTCAGACCTTGTTGTATATTCTCCTTCAGCTGCAATATCATAGAATCTACATACTGCTCTGCTTCTCTTTCACCTCAGCTACTAATGAAGATTCTGCTGTATTTTACACTATAATTCTTTCATCTGGAGTTTCAAGAAGAGGAACTCCCAAGCTGGCTAGTTGGTGTAGGTCCTTAATTATATCTTGCTTTTCCGTCAATGGGCCACTAGTACCTCCTATTTCCTATCAATATCATAGTCTTTTAAGAGTTCCAGCCACCTTCGCTGCCGCAAATTTAAGTCCTTCTGCTTAAAGATATATTGCAAACTCTTATGATTGGTGTAGATGTCCACATGAACTCCATACAAATAATGGCGCCATATCTTTAAAGCAAATACCACATCTGCTAACTCAAGATCATGTGTGGGATAGTTTCTCTCATGTGGCCACAACTGTCATGAGGCATATGCTATTAAATTACCGTGTTGTATCAATACACATCCTAGGCCAACTCCGGATGCATCACAATATACTGCATACCCTTCTGTGCCTTTCGAATGTACCATTGTGGGGGTAGAAGTCAATTTATCTTTCAGATCTTGGAAACTCTTTTCTCACGCATCATCCCACTGAACCTTGGTCGCCTTGTGTGTTAACTTTGTCAAGGGTGCCGAAATGGAAGAAAACCTTTCAACAAATTGTCTGTAATAACCTGCCAACCCAAGGAAGCTACGAATGAGGCGTCGTAGGACTTGTCCAATTCTTTACCGCTTCTATCCTTTGTGTCTCTACCCTTATTCCGTCATCTGATACAATGTAACCCAAAAATGCTACGAATTTTAACCAAAATTCACACTTAGAGAACTTCGCATATAACTTACGATCACGAAGAATCTTTAACACCTACCGTAAGTGATTAGCATGGTCCTCTTGTGATCTTGAGTAAACTAGAATATCACCTCTACACACGGTCATGAACACATCTAAAAATGGCTTGAACACCCTATTCATCAAATCCATAAAAACTGCAGGTGCATTTGTTAGTCCAAATGTCATGACTAAAAATTCATAGTGACCATACCGTGTGCGAAAAGCTATCTTGGGTATATCTTTTTCTCTAACCCTGACTTGATGGTAACCCAATCTCAAGTCAATCTTTGAAAAAATATGGCACCCTGTAACTGATCAAACAAATCGTCAATTCTGGGGAAGGGATATTTGTTCTTGATCGTTACCTTATTCAATTGCTGATAGTCAATACACATTCTCAATATGCCATCTTTATTCCGTACAAATAATACTGATGCACCCCACGGGGACATATTAGGCCTTATGAATCCTTTTTTTAGCAAGTCCTTTAGTTGCTCCCTCAATTCTCACAACTCTGCTGGGGCCATTATATACGAAGAAATAGAGATAGGCTGAGTGCCTGGAATCACATCAATAACAAACTCTACTTCCCGTTCTGGAGGTAAACCTGGAAGTTCTTCAGGAAATACATCAAGGAATTCATTTACCACTGGAACCGATTGAAGAGTTGGTGACTTCACATTTGTATCCTGTACACTTACTAGGTGGCATATGTACCCCCTTAGAGTATTATTTTCCTTACCGTAAGATGAGAAACAACTTTACCTCTCGGTGCTCCAACATTACCCTTCTATTCATGAGCATTCTTTTTGTGGAAAAAATAAAAATGTACCTTCTTATATCAACAACCTACCGTGGAATAATAAGGAGCCAACCAATCCATACCCATTATAACATCAAACTCTATCATTTCCCCAGCTCAACAAGAGCAGCCAACATATTATGACCACAAACAGTGCCTATGCAATTACGACAGATTTTCTTAGCTACGATAGACTCACCCACGGGTGTAATACTCCAAATACTTAACTAATAATTCTGGTGTTCCTTTATTAATTTATTTTTCAACAATCAAGGGAGTAACATATGATAGGGTAAAACCCGGATCAATCAATGCATAGACCTTATGTAAAAATATGAATAGTGTACCTGTATCTATATCAGGAGAAGCCTCTGAATTTTGTCGATCCGCTAAGGCATGGGTACGGTTCCGGGTTCCACTAGCACCAACTGGCCCTCTAGAACCTCTGCTATGCCCTGTAGGCTGTACACCTGATGAGGAGGATACAACGGCTAATCTTGTAGGTCGTGCCCTACTACCCGTACCCTTCTGTGGACACTCTCTCATTTTGTGCCTCGACATACCACACCAATAACAAACATTCATTCCCAACTGACATTCACCTAGATGAAACCTTCCGCAAGGCTGACATGGCTGACGAGGAGACTTCTGTTGGCTCCTACTTCCTTGTGCTTGATACCATACTGTCCGTGAATCCTGAATCTCACTTCTTTGCCCAAACTGGTTGCCTCTACACCCTTGGGATCGAGGTAGAGCATTTACTGTAGAATGAGGAAATAATGGTCTAGGCGGTCTGTTAAACACCCGAGACCTATATTCTCCTTGGGACGCCATGAACTGTCCCCTAGGTCTAGCCCTCTTTGACGTCCCTCTTTTAAATTCTTGTGCCATTCTCCTTTGCCTTTGATTACCCCTCTTTTGTGCAAAGGCTGGACTAACCTGTCCTTGATTTTTTGCAATGACTATCTGAGTCAACAGGTGCACCGCATTCCTTATATCCTGCTCAGTAGCATTAGCAGGTGTTTCGGCAGGGTCTTCTCTCCTTCTCGGCTCTTCTGGAGCTGGAAAAGTAGAAGAATCCTGTGATGCAAATTCAGTTTCACCCCCTCCCTGACTAGCTTAGTCAGGTGGTGATTTACTAGTTCCTTCTCCGACAAGCATCTCTACCTTCTTCTCTTTGGCCCTAGCTTGTCTTGTAATCAGCATTTTACTACACAAAAGAAAACCAATTTCAATGGTCAGATATGATTCCACCTACAACATTGGCTCTCATGCACGATCTAAGAAATGAAGAAAACAAACAACTCCTAAATGTACCGTAGCCACCTACTTATAAATGTGGCGCGTAACACATCAATAAGCAAGGCTCTACTCAGACATGACTTTGTAGACACCCTTAGGATGGCCTGCTCTGATACCACTTTTGTCACGCCTCGAATTCCAATGGGGCGGACTGGCACCCGAAGCCGGTAAGGCCCGAGAGAACCAATCTTCTTTCATGTACATTCGTATGCATGTCACTCAATGAACATCACTATCACGTATAGATACAAGAGGCTAATGGAGGAAGTTATGAAAAACATATGATATATACATATATGAAACTTGGCCGTTAGGGCCACCATGTCAAAAGCATACATTCCTTACATCCCTTCGTTTGTCCCACAACATCTACAAAGCCTCAACAGATACATAGACATAACCAACCTACAGTCGGGACACGTCCCTACTTTATACAATACCAAAATAAATGCACATAATGACTCTGAAAGCCCCAAACCGACTGGAGCTCACCAATGATCGGCAACCTACTGTGGAGGTCTACTAGCACCTGTGCCTGCAGCAAGTAAGGTAAGTCCCCCAAGGGACGTCAGTACGAAGAATGTACTGAGTATGTAAGGCTACATGAAACTGCATGATATATAAATGTCACGCCCCGAATCCCATCGAGACATGATTGGCACCCGTAGCCGATAAGGCCCGAGAGAACCAACCTTTGCCTATGTTCATTCGTATGCATATCTTTGTATGAACCTTATTGAACCTTATACAACTATGCGTAAAACATGAACATGGAAACATATGCTATATACATATTTAGGAAACTTGGCCGTTGGGGCCATCACATCAAACGAACATTTATCTTTTACATTCATAACCCATACATGTCTACAAAAGCCTCTAACAGATGCATTTACAAGATCAACTAACAGTCAAGACAAGTCCCCACTTTATACTATCTTTACAACATCAACACAACTGTACACCTATGACTCGAAAAGTCCCGAAGCAACTGGGGCTCACCAAAGATCCGCAATGTCAACCTACAATGGAGGTCTACTAGTGCATGCCCCTGCAACATGTAAGGTAATTCCCCCGAGGGGGTCAGTACGAAGAATGTACTGAGTATGTAAGACTCATAAGAAATTCATGATACATCATTACAACAATAATGAAATCAATTTAAGAAAATAGAGATGTGAATAAACTCTCTTTCTGTATGCGGGGAACCATGTATCTTACGTTCTTTACTCCTCTTGTCTTCATCTTTTATTCATCTTTATTGTTCTACCCATACTAGGCTATTCTGTCACCCCTGGGATGAGATTAACCCATGCTAGGTACTTTGACCCCTGGGATGTTATGTGAACCCATGCTAGGCTTTCGTGTCGCCCCTGGGATATCATTAACCCATGCTAGGCTTATCGCCCCTGGGATGTTATATTAACCCATGCTAGGTTTTTGTGTCGCCCCTGGGATGTAACGTCATAATCCATGCTAGGCTTTTATATCGCTCCTGGGATGTATCGGGATTGACCCATGCTAGGCTTTTCTGTCGCCCCTGGGATACCACCCGTGTTATTGGGATCGACCCATGCTAGGTATTTTAACCCCTGGGATACCACCCATGATTATTTCTTCACTATACATCTCTTATTTCTCTTGTTATTATTACTTCCATTCTTAAGAGTGATACAATAAGGATCATGACATAATTGGAATCACACATATATATATATTACTTCTTCACTCTTGTACTTCATGAGATTGACATCTTCACTTATGAGGAATAGATATATTAGCTTGCACATCACCTCTCTTATTCCTCTTATGAGATTTGTACTTCTACTTGTGAAAGATTGTTACAAAGATAATCATCATAATTTAGGACTTGGAACATGACATGATTGGAAAATGCTATTCAAGAATAAATGGGTTTTCTTACGTTATTACTCTCTTGAGATAGTTCATTTAGGAATGACAACGTTATGACATTTTTGGGAACTTTACTCAATGAACAAGAGGCAAACGAATCATCATGCATTTAAGAATAGGACACATATGAATAACAATATACGTCAACCTGAATTTGAGATACTTCAAACCCCTCGGAATTGAAACAAGTCCAATGTCAATGTGAATAACATGTTGCAGAAGGATGTGGAAAAAGGAACCTTACATACCTTGTATTCTCAATACGATTCTACAATCTTAAGTGTTCATACAATAGTCCCGCTCCATCCTTGTGTTTCTCTCTACAACACAAGTTCATAACGAAACCAACATTAACCACCAATTACCTTACAATAGCATACAATAACAATAAGTCACATGTTTAGCTTTAACATGTCATTTCCCCCTTAACAATACCATTTATGAAATCATCCTACCAATAATCCCACAATATTCCATACATTGACCAACACATGATAACCAATAGCATGTCACACCAAGCTCATATTTTACACTTCTCCATCACCACCACATCACAATTATTCCATCAAATTACTTCAATACACCTCACAACAACAAATCGGCCAAAATACCATAATTTATACTTATATGGAAATAACAAGTTTAGGACCATAATAACACCATACATGTTGTTATTTTATCCATACCATGCTTTTTCATCAAGACCACAAGTCATAATTCAAGTTACAATCCCATGGATAACACATCTTTTTCACAAAATCAAAAGTGCCATGTCCAATATTTCCAACCATAACCAACATGATATACATATTCTCTCATGCTTATAATATGTTAAAGTACAATAATATTCACTTACCCAAGCTTGGAAGATGATGATCTTGTTCCAAAAATGGCTTAGGGTTTGAAGAGCCTCAAAGGGGTTTTCTTGAAAAGTCTAGAAAATGCAAGAAAAAAATGTGTGTCTTTGTGGATTAAAATCTGATTTTTCCTCCCTTTTATAGAACCTTGAATTCCTTGCTCAATTATTGCTTTAGTCAAAAGAAGAATGGGTCATTTGACCCATTCTTGGCCCATGTTTTTCTTTCACATTTTGGGCCCTTTTGAGACCAATTCACTTAATCCAATAAAATCAATAATTTCTCATGTTTAATTCATTTCATACACGTTACGACAATATTCCCATTCATGCAATTCATACTCGTGGCCTTAATTCCAAAAACAAGCAATTCTAGCCACGTATAACTTATTTTGACTACAGGGGTAAAATCATCATTTTGATGCCAAATTCGTTCTCTAGTACTTTTATCATACCAACATAATACCTTACTCATTTCATGTATATACTCATGATTGTAGAAGAAACGGGGCCAAAGTCGGTTCGGTACGACCCCGGATACCCTTGGGACTTAGAAATTTCCAACTGTCAAAAAAATGGAAAACCCAAGGTGGTACGCCCCTGGGCGCGCCAACTTACTGCCTCTGGGCTAAAATTTTTAGCCCAGAGCGGCGTGGCATGGTCCCAAACAATCCCCTTACTTAGTTTTTTCGAAAATTCCATTTTTCGACTTCTCTTCGCGGGTTTGGTTAGATACTTCAAGTCCTATTCTTTAACTCACTTCTTAACCTTAATATACTTTGTTTAGAGGTCTTCTTAACCTCATTTTGAACCCCAAAAATGTTCCACGAAGATCATAAAACACCTCCTATGAAGGTTTAATCACATAACAAGAGCCAAATTCAATTATCTCACCAATAGCATTACCAAATGCATACTTATAGCTCTCGATACCTAAGTACATATTATTTAATGTCGTCAAGTAGGGTTGGGAACGTACGGGGTGTTACAATAAATACTTCAATGGAATCAATTATAAGAGAATAATTAATATGGATAAACCACCATTCTGTATGTGTGGAAACATGTACATTACATTCGTTACTTTCTTTGCCTTTACGTTCATTCATCTTTATCGTTCTACCAATGCTAGGCTTTTTTGTCGCCCCTGGGATGAGATTTATCGTTCTACCCTTGCTAGGATTTTCTGTCGCTAGTGGGATGAGATTAACCCATGCTAGGTATTTTAACCCCTGGGATGTTACTCAAAACTGTACAAACAATTATACATTACTTCTTCCTTCCATTATAAGAGTGATACATTGGTGATTATACATTATTGGAACTTTGAAACATTAGTCAATGAACATGAGACATGTGAAGCACAATTGGTTCTATGAGTAATACTATATTACAATACCTTTGGACATTTCGGAATGGAACAAGTACCATGTCACTGTGAACAATCTGTGCTGCAGAAGGATATGGAAAGAGTAACCTTACATACCTCATTTTCCCAATATGAATACATAGTCCTAGATGTGAATACAATAATCCAGATCCTTCCTTACTTGTTACTCTACAACACAAGTATATAATGGAGCTCACGTTAAGAACTAACTACCTTACAAGTGCATAAGATGACAATGAGTTACATGATTGCCCTATAACATCATTTCACCCTTTACAATACCATTCACAATATTTTCATATTAATAATACCACAACATTCCACACATTTACCAAGACATCATAACCCAATAGCATTTCACACCAAGTTATATCCTTTACGCTTCCTCATTAACACTACGTCACAATTATTCCATCAAGTCACCTCAATTCGTTCCATAACAACAATCCCACAAGTTATACACATAGAAAAAGCAAGTTAAGGACTTAACCACACCATACATGTTGATATTTCATCCACACCATTCACTTCCATCAAAACCTCAAGTCTCCTTTCAAGTTCAAGTCACATAGATGACACATCTTTTAGCAAAAAGCAAAAGTGCACTTCTCAACACTTTTCGACATAACCATAATGATCTAAACAATATATCATGCATATAATATATTAAATCACAAGAATAAACACTTATCCAAGCTTGCAAAGTGATGATCTTGTCCCAAGAGATGGTGGCCTTAGGGTTTGAGAGTAGAGAGAAAATATCTTTTTTTTTTTGGAAAAGTCTAGAATGGCATGTGTGGTTTGTGGAATAAAAATCTTATTTTTACACTTTATATAGCCCCTCATGGCCATCCTTAGCCACACTTGGGTCAATAATTGAAGTGTTTTACTTGGTCAATGGCAGAATGGATCTTTTTTCCATTTGGGCCATGTCTTTCTTGTAAATTTTGGGCCTCAATTGAGCCTAATGGCACAAGACTAATTTAGCCCAACAAATTTAATACATGATCCACCACTATATCATGCTTAAAGAATTCTATAATTGTGAAGACAATATTCAACTCACGAGATTCATGTTCGTAGCCTCATCCCCAAGAATAAGCGATTCTAGCCACTCATGGCTTAATTTATCATAAATTGATAAAAATTATAAAAAAAAGAAATAAAAATAAAAAGGAAGAAGAATTAACCCTTATTTGGATGCCAAAATCGTCCAAGAGTAGTCCCACCAAGATGGAATAATGATACCATAACCCAAGAACCCTATTTAGAGACTAGTGGTTGGAGAAGAAATTTGGCAAAAAGAAGCCTGGCACGCTGCCTGGCTCGCCCCTATACTGCCCATGCCAAAAATATTTCTGTCAAAAGCGGCCCGGCATGCCCCTGGGCGCGCCTGACACTAAAATTTTGATTTTCTTCCTTTCTTTGACTTTTCTTTGCGGACATTAGCACAATATCAATAGTCCATCAAAACCAATACAAAATACGCACTTATTTCTATCAAAACTAAGGTAAACATGGTTCAAAGTTGGCATTAAGGCATATAAATAAACCCTAGATCATTAATCCAGTAGGGTCGGAAATGTACGGGGTGTTACAGTATAGATCTCCTATTGGATGGTTTGATGAATTCAAGGAGAGACCTTGGGGTATATATCTATTGAAGGTTTTAATGGATAAAGTAAGATTTACATCAGAGAAGCTTGTAGTGGCTCAAAATTGGTAGAAAGAGTCCGAGGATCGAAAGGTAAGAGGGATGCATTTCCTGGAAGGTGTGTAAGTGTAGCTCAAGGTTTTACCCGTGAAGGGTGTTATGAGGTCCAAGAAGTGTGGTAAGTCCAAGGTACATTGGAACTTTTAAAATTCTAAAAGGTGTGGGGCTGGTGGCTTATAGGTTGGCCTTGCCTCTAAGTTTGTTGGGAGTTTATTTTGTGTTCCATGTTTTGATGCTTAAGAAATATCATGGGGATGGTTATTATATTATCCATTGGGATTCAATTTTGCTAAATGAGATCCTCTCTTATGAAGAGGAACCTATTGCCATTCTTGATAAAAATGTTTGAAAATTGAGGAATATGGAGATTGCATCCGTAAAGGTCTAGTGGAAGAACTGTCTAATTTTGAAGGACACTTGGGAGACCAAAGAGGACATACGTAGCTGATAGCCGCAATTGTTCACCAATTTAGTTAACTTCTTACTTGTTTTTCTTTTTCTTTCAGGTTTTCATTCAGGGAGAACGATTATTTAATTAGAATTTGATATAACGACCCATTCCATCATTATAGCATTTGTTAAGGTGTAACCACTTAGGTAGAATTTTCCTTAGGATGAGAGTTGTTAAAATCTAAGGCTAAGGTGGTTTCTAATAGAAATCAAGCGTTGTGTGGTTTAGAGATTTTCTATGTATCAGGGTGTAGAATTTGATAACTTTGAGGTGATGTCATGATAGATAAGAGATACAGTGGTCCATAAAAGCTTTCAGAATGAGAAACGGGTTCGTAGAACTTTGGTTATGGAATTTTCCATGATAGGATAAATTTGGGTTGTTATATTTCCAAGAGTATGTTGTGAAATGGGGGAAAGCTGGAAGCTTCCCCAAGTTTCTACCAAGTGTCGTAGTAGCAGTCCTCTCATTACCATAGTGGGAATACTATAGAGGTCAGCCAGCCGCCATAGCGGTTGGTAAGAAGTTGCTCGAGACCACTATAGTAGGCTACCGCTAGCCACTGTGGAACCACTATAGTGGCCCGGTGCCTGCTGCAACGTTCATCGGTAGTTAATATGCTTGGTTTCTCAATTTTGACCTTGTTTCTCCCTAAAATCAAAAGAGCTCATCCTTAGGCTTGAGAGATGAGATTTTCTACCAGCTTGGGTAATTTCTAGCATGGAGGTAAGATTATTACACCCTTCCCACGTAAGATCAATCCATTTAATCCGTATAATTGTTAGAACAAGGGTTTATGTGAATTTCTTGAGTTTAGGCCCTAAATTGATGAATTGGTGGAATTTATTTATGAGTAGTCCTAAAATCACTTGATAATGGTTCTAGGTTGTTAGATTACACTTTTTAGTGTAGAATTTCTTCCCTTTAACATGAATTGTAGGGAATTAGGGAGAATTAATAGGTGAAAAACCTGAAATTAGTGGTTTAGACTACGAACAAGGGTCAAATTAATGGGTTTTAGTCCCTGATGCCTAGAAGTAAAGAGTAAGTTATTGAATACTCTTTATTTGTTAGAGTGAGAATGATCATAAGCTCCAAGGAAAGGAAAGGCTCTTGCAGATTAGTTACATCTGAGCTTGTGTTTGAGGTAGATTATGGTTTCTATGGTAGTTGTAGACTTGATTTAGGTGTTATGCGTATTCCTAAATTAGATGTTTGTAGATTGGCCTTCAGTCATGCTTGTAAATTTAGAGTGGATTGTTATTACTTGTATTGAATGGGTTAAATGACATTGAAATGGATTAAACCTTTTATGATGATAAATTGTGTACTTGAGTTATTGGTGCACCATGATACAACCTGAATGATAGTGATTGTATTTCATTAGATTGTGTATTCAGAGGGTCGGGTAACATGCCAGTACAGATTACTTACTTATTGATATTTTGGAGGGTCAAGTACTACGCCTGATTTAAATCAAACTACGAACAAGGAAACTAAATATGAAAATTGAAAGAACACAAAAGAAGCGATAAATAAATTGACATAATCTAGGAAATTGAAAGCAACATAAACGTATATTAAGCCTAAATACCTCAACCGTATTGATCCTACAAAGCACCTAACTCTTATGATGACCTCGAGGGAAATCGATTCACCTCGCAACCAATGTTTCTAAGCAAAGATTCACCAAAATCTTAACCAAGCTCTCAACTTTCAAGAGTATTTTTAATATTTGACATAATCTAAGGAATGAAAGACCTAAACTAGCTATTTATAGTTTTGGCTAATTACATTAATGATCCAAAAGTGGCCCTTAAAAAAAATTACAAATATAGCCAAAATACTACTCAACATCTTCCATTGCCCTTCCTTCATATTTCCAAGCAATCTTTAAGGCATGGAATCCCTTCTTTGGCATTAGGATGTGCTCTAGAACCAATACCTTCATAAACAATCCTTGTAGCATTTGAAGGTCCCGAGCATGACTTCTTGTAAATGGCCTTGATGCAACTTGGTTTGCATCATCCTCTCCTTCTTCAAAAGAATTTGTACTAAAATTTAAGCGACCTTCATCAATAGTATTAAAGAGTGAGAGATCACAAACATTGAAGGTGTTGTGTACTTGATAATCTGAAGGGAGGTCAATTTTGTAGGCATGGGAAACCGTTCTTTGAGAAAGTACACCCACACCCATTCACCCGGTTCGAGTACTATTTTGTTTCAACCTTTGTTTGCCTTATTGGACACATCTTTATTCCTCTTCTCAAGGTGAAATCTCACATTCTCATGTAATTTCTTCATAGCTTCCACCATTTTGTTTCTATCTAAACTCAAAACAACATCTTGAGATAAAGGGGTGAGATCTAAAGGGGTTAGTGGGTTAAGACCATAGACAACTTTAAATAGTGTCATGCCAATAGTTTTATGAATAACTCTATTATAAGCAAACTCAACCAAAGGCAAATGTTCCTCTCAAGACGCCAACTTTCCATGTACCACGACGTGAAGCAAACCCAAGATCCTATTCACAACTTCGGTTTGGCCATTGGTTTGTTGGTACCAAGCCTACCCCACAATTCTTTCCAAAAGTGACTAAGGAGCTTAGGATCCCCATAACTTATAATGGTTTGAGAAATTCCATACAATTTGATAATATTTTCAACAAACAAAGATGCTACATGAGAAAAATCATCACACTTATGACATGGAATAAAGTGAGCCATCTTTGAAAATTGATCAACAACTATAAAAATGCTATCTCTTCCCCTTTTCATCCTTGGAAAACTCAAAAAAAAAATTCATAGAAATATCAAGCCAATGTTGTTGAGGGGTGGGGAGCGGGTTATACAAACCATGAGGAAGAAGTCATGATTTAGCACTCCTACATTCAACACATTAACCACAAATTTGAGCAACATCTTCGTGCATTTTTGGCCAGTAAAATTGTTCAAGAATTCACATGGTTTTATTAATACCAAAATGACCCATTAATCCTCCATTATGTACCTCCCTCACAAATAGTTCCCTCCAAGAGCTCATGGGCATACATAGTCTCTTGCCCTAGAACAAGAAACCATCAAACTTAGAATAGGTAGTAGATCTATCCCTACGCCATCTTTTCCTTTCCCATTCTTCACAATCTTGGAAGATTTTAACAAAAATAGGGTCCTTGGGATACAATGTCTTCAAAAATTCAAAACCAAGCAATTTAGAAGACAAAGTATTAATCAAGACATGCTTCCTAGACAAGGCATAGGCCACCACATTGACCTTCCCTTCTTGTAATAAATTATATATGGGAAAGTCTCAAGGAATTTAATCCACTTGGCGTACCTTTTGTTCAACTTTCCTTGGGCCTGAAGATGATTTAAGGACTCATAATCGGTCCGAATAACAAATTCCATGGGCCACAAGTAATGTTTCCAATTTACCAATGCTCTAATCAAAGCATACAACCCAAGATCATAAGTAGAATAATTTAAAGTTGTACCATTAAGCTTTTCACTAAAATAGGCAATGGGCTTTTGGTTTTACATTAAGATTGCTCCAATGCTTACTTTACTAGCATCACATCCTACTTTAAAAATCTTTTCAAAATTGGGCAATTATAACAAAGGAGCAAAGCTAAGCATTGATTTCAAGGTTTCAAAGGCCTTTGCTTGCTCACTTCCCCACCAAAAAGTCTTATCCTTTTAGATTACCTCCGTCAAGGGAGCATCTATGGTACTAAATCCTTTGACAAATCACCTATAGAAATTGCCCAACCCATGAAAGCTTCTAACATTGCTTATGGATTTTAGAGTTGGCCAATTTTTAATGGTGTCTATCTTGGATTCTTCCACTTTGACATCCCTTGAGCTCACAACAAATCCCAAGAATACAACTTCATCCATACAAAATGAACATTTTTCAAGATTGGCATAAAGTTGTTCTCGCCTAATCACATCAAAAATACATCTCAAATACTCAACATGTACATTTAAGGATTCGTTATATACCAAGATATTATCAAAATAAACAACAACAAATTTTCCTATAAAAGGCTTCATTACATGGTTCATTAGAAGCATAAAAGTACTAGGAGAGTTGGTGATATGGAAGGGAATCACCATCCATTTGTAATGACCAACCTTAGTCTTGAATGTGATTTTCAATTCATCACTGGGGTTTATTAAAATATGATGGTATCCACTCCTAAGATCAATTTTTGAGAACACACAAGAACCATTTAGTTCATAAAGCATATCATCTAGCCCAAGGATATGATGATAATACTTTATCGTGATCTTTTTGGTTGCCCAATAATCAACGTACATACGTCATGTTCCATCCTTCTTTGGAACCAATATGACTTGAATGGAGCAAGGACTCATGCTTTCCTTCACATAGCCTTTGTTGAGGAGTTTCTCAATTTTTTTTTGAAGTTTCTTGGTATCCTCTGGATTGCTTCAATAAGCCTGTTTTTTTGGTAATTGAGATCCCGACACATATTCAATTTGATGTTCAATATCCCGAAGAGAGGGTAATCCATGTAGGAGCTCCTTAGGAATGACATCCTCATAATCCTGCAAAAGACAAGAAATAGGACTTGACAAAGAAGAAATAGAGTAGTTAGTTTATAAAACATAATCCTTATGTGTGATAAGATTCAACGAACTTTGAGTCTCAACCTCTTCTCTAATCTCCTTTTACTTATCCAACATCACCATTTTACCCCTCCTCTTCAACTTTCTTCTCTCTTCTCCTTTATCAACCTTCTCATTATTATGTTCTTCTTTCTTTTTTTTTTGTCTTCCCTTTCGATGCCTTCATCTTTTGATACACATCATTAACTTGTGAAGGGGACATGGGATGAAGAACATATTTTGGCCCATCAAACATAAATGAGTATCGATTAGTCCTCCCATCATGCTTTGTTGAATGGTCATATTGCCAAGGTCTTCCAAGTAACACATGGCAAGCTTGCATTCAAACCACATCCCACAGTATCTCATCTTGGTAGTTCCCAATTTTGAGTTTGATCAACACTTGCTGGTGCACTTTCAATTCACCTCACTCAGATAACCATTGGAGCTTGTATGGTGTGGCATGCTTGGAAGTGGGAAGCTTCAAAAAGTCCACCAAAGTAGTACTAGAAACATTGGCATAACTCCCACTATCTATAATCAAGGAACAAACATTATCCTTGATGAGGCATTTGGAATGGAAGAAGTTCTTTATTTGACTCGGCTCATCTATGGCTCTGATACCAAATGATGAAAATCAAACTACAAATAAGGAAACTAAATATAGAAATTGAAAGGACACAAAAGAAATATTAAATAGATAGACACAAAATAGGAAATCGAAAGCAACGTAAAGGTATATTAAACCTCAAGACCTTAATCGTATTAACCCTACAAAACACCTAACTATTACGGTGACCTCGAGGGAAATCAGTTCACCTCGTAACCAACGTTTATAAGAAAGGTTTAGCCTAAAGCATAACCAAGATCTCAACTTTCAAGAATAGTTTTAATATTCAACATAAATTAAGAAATGAAAGACCTAAACTAGATATTTATAGTCTTGGCTAATTATTACATTAATGACCCAAAAGTTGCCTTTAAATGAAATTGCCAAAATAGCCAAAATTCCAAAAATGCTACTCAACTTGTTCCATTGCCCTTCCATCATATTTCCAAGAAATATTCAAGGCATGGAATCCCTTGTTTGGCATTAGGATGTGCTTTAGAACCTCTACCTTCATAAACAATCCTTGTAGCATTTGAAGGTTCCGAGCATGACTTTTTGTTAATGTCCTAGATGCAACTTGGATTGGACAGTATGGTACATGGACGAACCTGGTCCTCTATAGTTCATGACTGTCGAGCAAACATAAGTCCCCTTGGTGTGTGTGTATAGATTTGATTTGATACTTGATATGCATTCATTTACATTCATTGGCCTACTTGCTTGTTCATATAACATGCAAAATGTGTTGTGGTGATTGAGGTAGAATTTAAACTACTGTTGTAAGATTGTAAGCTGTATTGATGATTAAGTATTAATTTTACACTTTTGTATTTACAATGGTCATAGGTACACTTTATACTGTACATTGTACTTGTGGTTGTTAAATAATTGATAGGGTGAAGGCTGTGATCTAGTTGAGGATATTGATTGGTCTTACATGCTCTAGTTGTGGAGGTTTTTGGTTGAGTTGAGATTACTTGATATGTGTTGAATGCTAGTTTACTTATTTTTAATTTATTTGTATGTGTGGGTCTGAATTAAGTCGACCGATGATATCTTCCCGTACATAGGGCTGTGTACTAATACTACCTATATATTTCTTTTGTTAAGTGCAGGCTATGTTCCAGAGACTCCTACGAGACCTCACCTCTAGCGTGTGACCAACAGTTTCCAATCTAATGGCGAGCACTTATCTTCACGCTATCGTGGATCATCTCAGTAGATCATGTCCATCCATTCAGACAATGATAATTTTATGTTTTATTAGTTTTGGATATTTATCTTAGATTTTGTTTTGTCACAAGTTATTGTACGATAACTTTCAGGTCCTTGGGAATTGTAATAGGTAGTTTGATTTTTGATTTTTTTGCATTCATTATTATTTTATTAGTTATGAGATATTAGTTATTAAAGCTAAGTTTTGCTATATTCCGTGTTAAAAATGGCTAAATGTTGGGTAATGGATCGAGTTTGATGGTTCTCCTACTGAAGGGTTAGTATGGAAGCCACTCACAATCATTTGGGTTATGACACCTGTCCCTTAGATCCCCATACTCCTCAGGATGCATGAGCTCAAACTACTGAGCTGCCTGAACCACCTTTTAAAAAGTAGCTCCTGACTGAGCTATAGGAAATCCCTATCTTTGATCCGGAGGGTCAAACCCCTCACTAGTCTTTGGATCCTCTCGGTCTCATCTAGTAGAATCAATATGGCATGATGAGATAATACATAAAATTGAGTCTCATACTCAGTTACTGAGATACCTCTTATGATAAATGCTCAAACTGGTGTCTACACTCCTTTCTCAAGCTACGAGGAATGAATATGTCAAGGAAAGCCTATGTAAACGTAGCCCAAGTCATTGGTGGAGAACTTGCTGGCATGGAGTTAATATGTGAGTTCCACCACTTCTTGGCGTGGAAATGCATCTCTAAAGCTATGTAGCCCACCTCGTGGGACTCTACTAACCCCACACTCTAGAGCCTCTCATGGAAACTAACAAAAAGCTCAATATGCATCCTTGCTTTGGCCACCATGAAACTAGGGTGAGTCTATCTTCTGTAACCTCTCAAACCTCCGCTAATCCTCATCTAACATAGAAATCCTAACTCCACCTGTATCTCCAACTCCCAGTAAAGGCATCCCACTATCTATAAGTACTGGTTGAACCATTGGATCCTAGTAAATTAGAAAAGGCTATTAATCTGGGGTGTGGGCCCCCAATCTAGCCTGAGTACCCTGAGGAGTACCTGTCAAACCACCACCCTAAGCTAAACTCTTCAAAACACCCAAGACTTGAATCAAAGTGTCCTGAAGAACTGGTGCAGCAATAAAACCTGGTGGAGCCTGCTTTAGGCCAACCTCAACAGCCAGAATCTGAACATCATCTACCTCATGCTCAACATCATGGGACTCCACCATAACAACAATCTGCGTGCCTCCTAATATCTACCCCTACCATGGCCTCTATCACATCCTCTACCCCACTCACATATCCCAATATGGGTAGTATGTATGGAGGTTAGAACAAGCTCCTGACCTCCATCCAACGATGCATAAGATAAGAATCTCAGTAATCAAACAAAAGAATCATTCACACGATAAGAAAGAACAAAGGAGTTTTCCTAAAGTCCCATAGCCTTTCAAAGATAGCTAACAGACTTCTCCACATCAATCTGCGAGACTTTACTATACTCAACTTATACTTGTAAGACCAATGAATCTGGGACTCTGATACTAACTTGTCACAATCCAAAACTGGGACCGTGATAGCTTCTATCACACCATCCATGATAGGTTAGCCTAATCATCCCAACATTTACTGATAAATGATAATAACTAAGCAGAGGAAATAAGGATAAATAAAACCCAAGAGATAAACTCAAAATAGTATAAGTGAGGATAATACAGAATCCAACATCAATCCTAAGTCCGGAGTCATAACATACAAGACTCTAAAGATAGAAATACAACAAACAGTCTGAAAAGTGTGCCTAATATGAATCAATAGCAAAAGACTAAGATATGAGGGAGTTTAGGGATGGCTTGAACCAACAACTACTACCTCAAACTGTCAGGAAGGCAATTACCACACAACTATTGGATCAGTATTTGGGAACCACCGGCTCAGCACCTACATGTAAGGTAGAAATAATAGCAAGGGTGAGTACAGAAGCCTTGTATTCAGCAACATCATTGACGGACCCTAATTAAAAGCAGTAATGCAAAATACTGAAACCAACCATCCAAAATTATCAATTAACCTTCACTCATGAAAGCCACCCTTTTTAATAGATATATCTCAACAACAAGGTAAAATAACAAGATATAGGTCTAACAATGCTCAGAAATCAGCAAATCACAATTCTCAGTATCATAAACACAACAAAACATTCATATGGAAATGATGAGATAAATGTAATATGATGTAATAAATAACAATATACACCCGTGGTGCTGTTTGGCTAGCTTTGACTCATGGGGTACTTGTGAGGTCCATATACTCAGCTGGAATACTTTTTCGTCTGGCATGCAAATCATGAATTGTAATAAACTTATTGTGATTTTAAGATTTTTTGTGTTTTGACTATTTTATCCTTCCCCATAGTTGTTATATATCATTTATAAGTTATGGGGATAGTTGGTACGGTCCCCAAAGTATTAGGGAATAATTTAAGTGAGTTTGAGGTTTTGAGTAGATTTGAAAGTGATTAATTTGACTTTGGTCAATATTTTATAATCCGAGCATTGGATAGTGATTTATGTTAGTTCCATTAGATACGAGATGTCAATTTTGGATTAGTAGCATGGTTGCTTCGGTCTTTGAGTCTTTATTTTGAGTTTTGAGCATTTAGATGAGAAACTAGTGTAATTAGCCTAAAAGGGTCTTGGGGGTTCACTTTTTGATAATGATCTGTTTTGATAAATCCGATGATTCCATTGAGTCTGGAACATCAAAATTAGCATAGTAGCATTATTAGTTTATTTCTGTGGAGTCCCGAATTAATCCAGAGGGTCGTTCAAAGGATTTTTGATCATTCCCTTACCTACTGGTGTAATTTGCTTGGGCAATATCTGACCCTTCATTGCGATCGCGTGGCCATATGTTGCAATTGTGAGGCTAGGTCAAATGACTCATCATGATTGCGAGGGAGGGTAACCTCAATTGCAAAGAGTTATTCTAGTGGACCAGGTCGGTTGCTCATCTAGATTGTGAAACCCACCTCTCGCGATTGTGATGAACAATTTAGTCCTGGTCAACATTGACCCTTACGATCGTGAGGTAGGGGCATCAATTGTGAGGTATTGTGCACCTAAATAGTATAAAACCCTTTTTTCTTGATTTTTAACCAGTTTTAAACTTTGAAACCTTGGGATTGGCGATTTCAAAGAGAGTTTTTCATAAAAAATGGTTGGGTAAGCATCTAAACATGAGTTCCATCTTTATCCATTGATTTTATCTCAAAACAACTTCAAAACTTGAAATTTTGAGGTTTCACCCAGTAAAGGAAGAAAATGGTTTTTCTTTGATTTCAAGCTTGATTTAAATTAGTTTTTCAATGGGTTTTCATATTTAGAACCCTTAGACTATGGGAAACATGATTCTTCAATTAAATTCTAGTTTTACCCTTTTTCCTTTCTGTTTTTCAATGGGTTTTCATATTTAGAACCTATAGAGTATGGGAAACATGATTTTTCAATAAAATTCTAGTTTTACCCTTATTCCTTTTGGATCAAATTTTGAACTTTTTTTGGACCCGAAACAAAAGTTACTAATATGGGTATCATTAGACTCCTCTTGATGTGTAGATTATGTTTTTCATAAATTGGATTCATTCTGATACTATATGAAAAGGAAAATCCCCTTGTTGAAGGGTCCAAGCTTGTGTTTTGGCTTTTTGAGGTAGGTTATGAGTTATCTTTTTTTAGATCGAGCTTGGTAGTTAACGACTCCTATAAAGTATTCTATGGGTTGGGGATTTTATCGTGACATTTACCTTTTGGGATCATTATTTTATCTTATTGCCTATGAGGAGGCTTATATGAATATTATTATTGACTAGGGAGATTAGTATTATTGTGATACCCATGCGGGGGCTGGTATTGGTCATGTTTGAGTATTATTTTCCTTTATTATAATTATGATGCCAAAGTGGGGGCTTAGATTGATATTATTGTTGTCTTACATGACTCTTTACTACTGTGGTGCCATACGATGGATTATATCATGATTTATTGAGATTTGAGAATATTTGAGCTCATTTATAACATTATTGAGTAGGTACATTTCATGATATTATTTTGATTATGAGTATGCATCCTCATTTCATTCATATACATGGAATTGGTACCACAAAGAAATATTGATTTTGAAAGAAAATAAAACACTTTATAAATCGCCTTGACTGAGGGATGTGTCGATAAGGTTGATTGAGATATGAGATTGTGATAGAATATGGGTTACGAACCTCCCATGGGTCCTATCCTAGGAGTTTATGCTTGGAAGATGTATTTGAGTTGATATTGACACATTCTATCCCTATCACACCATTGTATTACATCATTTGCATTTCTTTTATATTGCTTGCTAGTTGTAATTGAGCCTTCCTTTATATATTCGTATGTAGTTATTCTTATATTGTTATTATACTTGTAGTATTTATACTATTAGTACATACATCTTGAGCTGTCTTTGGGGACTTTTCTGTATACAGATGGAACTGTGCTTATAGTATCCTTTATATGTTTATTTTCTGCTTTGCTTGGTTGATCTATGATGCCTACTGAGTACAAGTTCACTGTACTCACTCCTACTTTCTATACCCTTTTGGTACAAATCATAGTTTAAGTGCGACTTCTGGAGCATGAGATCATGCTATGTTGATGCTGTTCAAAGTACTAGTGAGCTCCCAGTACGGAGCCTATCCCAACCTTTCTCATTTTTATTATCTTGTCTTTATTTTAATTTTCAGAGACAGAGTTATGTATTTTTGGATTCTATGTCAGTTTATTAATGCTCTTTACTCATGACACTAGATTTTAGGGATTGATTTGTGTTGTTCGGTTCGGAGTTGGTTTCTATATATTGGCCTGACTTCATCTTAAAATCTCATATTTGGGTTTCAGTTATTTATTTTCCACATCTTTATCTATTTTGGTGTTGGGCTTACCTACCCAGGTATGGGATGGGGTAGGTGTCATCATGACCCTAACTTTTGAGTCATGACAAACTGGTATCAGAGCGCTAAGTTCACCAATCTCATAAATAAAAGAGCAAGAAGTCTAATAGAGTCTCACGAATAGATATGTTGATGTCCGTATCTATCTTTGGGAGGCTATGGGTTGTTATTAGGAAAACTTCTCTAATTTGATTCCTTATCATACGTGTTGTTCTTGCCCAATATTCTAAACTTGTATTCTATTCTTTTGGCGCAAATAGTAAGGAGTAGATCTAGAGTTATTGAGGATGTTCAGCCAACACACGTTGTTGGAGCCTAGTTAGGAGGTGAGACAGGGGTCGCGACTGAGATAGAGGTAGAGGCCGGGCATGAGGAGCGGCACCGATAAGAGGATGAGCTAGAGCGACCTCTGTCGCGCCTGAGATTTTTCATGATGAGAAGGCTTATCAACCAGAGGATGTGGTACCAACTCAGGCCCCTTAGGGTTTCATTGTTACTCCAGTATTATAGGATCTGTTTATTCATCTTTTGGGATATTTGGTTAGAATTCCCTCGACAAGTATTCTGCCAGCTACACCGGATGGTTCTCAAGCTACAATAGGTGTACAACTGCAAGGGTAGACTCATGGTTTTTAGATTTTGAGGGCATAAATAGCTGTTGTTGTAGCCCTACTTGTTGATACACTACCTTCTAGACTTGTTGTTCCACCTATAACTCCAGGTCCTATGATGTCTGCTGATGAACAGAAGAGATTTAAGAGATTTATCAGATTAGCCCCTTCTAAGTTAAGTGGTGTTATTGTTGAGTATGCTTATGAGTTTTTGATTGATTGTCAGGAGAGGTTGCATAACCTCGATTCTCTTTAATCCCATGGTGTTTCTTACACTACCTACCAATTGACTAATGTGGCTAGGCATTGGTGGAGATCTCTTGAAAGTGGTAGACTAGTGTATTTCCCTTTTTTGACATGGACCCAATATTTAAAGATTTTTCTGGAGAGGTTTGTGCCCTTTAGCTTGAGGGACCAGCAGAGATACGAGCTTGATACTATTGCAGAGTATGAGGCTCGCTTTCATGCATTGTCTAAAAATGCCATCTCTAGCATTTTCGTAGAGTTTGAGAGGATCAGTAAGTTTGTTAAGGGTTTGACTAGTTATTACCAGTTGACGATGGCTTAATTATTGGTTTTTGGTGGTTCTTTTGAGAGTATAGTGAATCATGACAAGATGATTGAGACTGTTCACCAGGGTATTCATATTGGAGGTACTAAGAGGATACATCGTCAGGGCAATTTCAATGGTCATTCATCTTGATATAGGGATTTCTCAAGCAGAGGTTCTCATGGTTACCATGATAGACCAATTCAGGTAGCCTTACATGGTTTAAATGGTAGGTTTGTGGGTTTTGAGACTTTGTGTGGCCAGAGATTAGGTTATGCAGGTTGAGGGTCTTATTCTGGTTCATCGGGTTATGGATAGAGTTTTGGTTATTTTGGGCCTTCTTAGCATGACTCTTATAGTAATGGATGTTTTGTTTGTGATAAGTTTGGACACTTAGCGAGGGATTATCCTCGGAGTGCGATTGGTCCTCCCTAGTAGGGTTCTCAGCTTCAGCTTTACCCGACTCTAGTGGAAACAGTTAGAGGGGGTGCAAAGGGTAGTAGAGTTGGTTTTAGAGGTATAAGAGGTGGGCCTCAAGGAGCTCATATTAGTGGATGAGGAGTCACTCAGTCTAGAAGCAGACGTGGTTAGTACTATTTTTTTCATTCGAGACTTGATGTAGAGGCCTCTGATGCAGTGATTATAGGTATCGTCCCAGTTTGCCAATATCATGCTTCAGTACTGTTTGACCCTAGATCTATATTCTCATATGTTTCTGCATATTTTTCTACTGGTATTGATGCTATATTTAAGTCCATTGCCATGCCTATTCTTGTTTCTATCCCCATGGTCAATTCTTTAATGGTGGATTGGGTGTACCAATCATGTATAGTGACCTTTTTAGGGCATGAAACTTTGGTAGACTTAATTATCCTCGATATGGTTAATTTTGATGTCATATTAGGTATGGATTGGTTGGCTCCTTATCATGCGGTTTAGGATTATTTTGCCAAGACTATGACCTTAGCTACTCTGAGTGTGCCAAGATAAGAGTGGAAAGATGCACCTAGTTCGTGTCCAAAGGGGGTGATATCTTTTCTACATGTTTGTCACATGGTAGTGAAGGGGTGTCTTTCTTATTTTGCCTATGTATGCGATACTAGTGTTGATTCACCAACTCCCTTGTATGAGTTGTTAGAGAGTCCATGGAATGTTTCTTACGAGCATACCTGGTATGCCTCTAAATAGGGATATTGATTTTACCATTGATGTTGAGCTGGGTACTAAGCCTATTTCTATTTCTCCCTATAGAATGGACCTGTCAGAATTGAAAGAATTGAAGGAACAATTGTAGGATTTGTTAAGTAAGGGTTTGATCATACTGAGTGTGTCGCATTGGGGTGCTCTTGTCTTGTTTTTGAAAAAGAAAGGTAGATCCATGTGGATGTGTATTGATTGTTGGTAATCTATCAAGAACAAGTATCCCCTTCCTCACATCAATGACTTATTTGATTAGCATTAGGGTACCTTTGTATTTTCTAAGATCGACTTGAGATTAGGTTACCATCAATTGAGGATTAGGGCTTTGGATGTTCATAAGACAACTTTTCAGATGAGGTATGGCCATTATGAGTTCTTGGTTATGTATTTTGTACTGACTAATGCCCCGTCAACATTTATAGAGTTAATGAACAAGGTATTTTGGCCTTATCTTGATTCTTTTGTGATTATGTTTATCAATGATATCTTGGTTTATTCCAAGAATGAGACTGACTATGTGAGGCATTTGAGGGCCATACTTCAGAGGTTGAGAGATGAGAAGTTGTATGCTAAGTTCTCTAAGTGCGAGTTTAGGTTTGATGCTATTTCTTTCTTGGGTTATTAGTGACCAAGGATGAAATTATGGTCGATTCGGCCATGGTAGAGACAGTTTGTGATTGGACTAGACCTACTACTCCTACAGAGATTTAGGGTTTTATTGGGTTAGTGGGATATTATTGGAGATTTATACAGGGCATCTCTTTTATTGCATCTCCTTTGACCAAGTTGACTTATAAGAAGATTGTTTTCCAGTGGTCGGATGATTGGGAGAGGAGCTTTCAAAAGCTGAAGGAGTTGTTGACTTTGGCTCCCACCTTAAATTTACCTGAGGAAGGAGTGGATTTCACCTTGTTTTGTGATGCTTCTGGAGTTGGCTTTGGTGGTGTATTGATGCAGAAGGGTAAGGTGATTGCTTATGCTTCTCTATAGTTGAAGGCCCATGAGAAGAGCTACCCTACTCTAGATTTGGAGTTAGCCACGATTGTATTTGTGTTGAAATTATTACAACACTACTTGTATGGAGTTCATTATGAGATCGTATCCTATCAAGTAGCCTTTAGTATTTCTTAACTCAGTGAGATCTTACTATGAGACAATGTAGATGGTTAGAGTTGCTTAAGGATTATGATCTCACTATTCTTTATTATCCAGGAAAGGCTAATGTGGTAGCGGATGCCTTGAGTCAAAAGGTGGCGATTATGTGGAGTTTAGCTTATCTTTTAGTGGAGGAGTGGCCTTTATCCTTAGATGTTCAGTCTTTGGCTAACCAATTGGTTCGACTTGATATTTTGACACTTAGGATTGTTTTGGCATATGATGAGGCTTGATCTTCATTGATGGAGCAGATTCGAGCTTGATAGTTTGATGATGAGAAAGAGGGTGATTCATGATAAACTGTTGAATGGTAAGGCAAAGATTGCATCTCTTGATCCTAAGGGTGTTTTGAAGATTAGTGGTTGTGTTTATGTGACGAGAGTTGGTGGTTGGATTAGACTAATCTTGGAGGAGGCTCATTGTTTGAAGTATTTTATTCATCCAAGAGCGGTTAATATGTACCATGACTTGAACCAACACTATTGGTGGTGTGGGATGAAAAAAGACATTGTGGAGTTTCTAGCCAAGTGTCTAAGTTGCCAGCAAGTGAAGTATGAGCATCAACGACCAGGTGGTATGATGTAGAGGATGCCTGTTCCTGAGTGGAAGTCAGAGCATATCACTATAGACTTTGTGATTGGCCTACCCCCAACTTTGAGGAAGTTTGATTCCATTTTGGTAATTGTGTATAGGTTGACTAAATCACCATACTTTATACTAGTAAAGGTAAATTATAATACAGAGAAGTTGTCCAAGATATACATTCGAGAGATTGTTCGGTAGCATGGTGTACCTATCTCCATTATTTCTGATAGAGGTACTTAGTTTACCTCTAATTTTTGGAGTTCTATGCAGAGTGAGTTGGGTACTCAACTTAATATAAGCACAACTTTTCACCCATAGATGGATGGCTAGTCAGAGCAGACCATTCAAGTGCTCGAAGACATGCTTCAAACGCGTGTTATATATTTTGGTAGTTATTGGGAGCAGCTTCTGCCCCTAACAGAGTTCGCCTACAACAACAACTACCAGTCCAAAATTAAGATGGCACCTTTTGAGGCTTTGTATAGGCGAAGGTGTAGATCCCTCGTGGGATGGTTTGATTCTTTTGAGGTTAGGCCTTGGGGAATTAGTTTTTTAAGAGACTCGATGAATCGAGTGAGATTGATTCAGCAGAGGGTTGTGGCTGCCTAGAGTAGGCAGAAGAGTTACACCGATTGACGAGTTCTTTATATGACATTCATTTTTGGTGAGCAGGTTTTGTTGAAGGTATCGCCATTAAGGGTGTGATGAGTTTTGGAAGGAAAGGGAAGCATAATCCAAGATTTATTGGGCCTTTTGAGATTCTTGAGAGGTTTGAAGATATGGCGTATAGGCTAGATTTGACTCCATATTTGTTAGTTATTCATTTGGTATTCCATGTCTGGATATTGATGTTATACCATCTAGTTGATACTCATGTGATCTAGTGGGATTCAGTTGTATTAGATCATGATTTGTCCTTTGAGGAGGAGCCCATTGCTATCTTTGATAGACATACTAGTAAGTTGAGGTCCAAGAATATTGATTATGCAAAAGTTTAGTGGAGACATCGCCCGATTGAGGAGGATACATGGGAGATTGAGCCCAATATGTGGAGTAGATACCCTAGTTTTTTTTTATTCAGGTACTTTCTTTGATTTTTTGTTTGAGGATGAATATGTGTTTTAGTGGTGGATAATGTAAAACCCTTGAGGATATGGAATGATCAATTCACTATTGAGAACATTAACCCCAAAAAGACTAATATTATGGTGTGGATCTCTCTATGAATGGAAAAAAAGTGCTTCAGATTGGGAGTAACCACTAGTTATAGGGTTTGTGATTTTTAGTTTTTTCTGTGTTTTGACCATTGTCCCCTTCCCCATAGTTCTTATATATCATTTATGAGTTTTGGGGATGGTTGGACAGGTCCTCGAAGAGTTCGGGAGTAATTTCAAAGAGTTTGAAGTTTTGAGTAGCTTTGAAAGTGATTAGTTTGACTTTGGTCAACATTTTGTGATTCGAACATCAGATGGTGCTTCTGTCAGTTTCATTAGATCCGGATGTTGATTTTGGGTTAATGGCGTAGCTGGTTTGGGTTTTGAGTCCTTTTTTTGAGTTTTAAGTATTTAGAAGAGAAACTAGTGTAATTAACCTAAAAGGGGTCCCGAGGGTTAACTTATTGGTAATGACCTCTTTTGATAAATCTAATGGTTCCATTGAGTCTGAAACATTAAAATTAGCCTAGTAGCATTATTAGTTTATTTCTGTGGGGGTCCAAAGTGAATCTTGAGGGTCCGTTCGGAGGAATTATTTATCATTCCCTTAGCTGCCGGTCTAGGTTTTTGGTGCAGCATCTGACCCTCTATCGCGATCATGTGTCTCAATTGCGAGTCTAGGTCAGATGACTCATCGCTATCGCGAGGGAGATTAACGGCGATCAAAAAGAGTTATTCCAATGGACCAGGTTGGATTGCTCATTGTGGTCGTGAGTCCCACCTTCTGCTCTTGCGATGCCAATTTATTCTTGATCAACATTAACCCTTGTGACTACGAGATGGGGGCCGCGATCGTGAGGCACTATGCACCTGAACAGTATAAAACTTTCTTTTCTCAATTTTCACCATTTTTGCACATAGAACCCTCTGGATTGGCAATTTCAAAGAAAGTTTTTAATTAAAAGTGGTTGGGTTAGCTTCTAAACATGATTTCCATCTTTATCCATTGATTTTATCTCAAAAATAACTTTAAAACTTGGATTTTAAACTTGGAATTTGGGGTTTCACTCGGTAAAGGAATAAAATGTTTTTTCTTCGATTTCAAGGTCAATTTCAACTTGTTTTTTCAACGGGTTTTCATATTTAGAACCCTTACAGTATGGGAAACATGATTCTTTAATAAAATTCTAGTTTTATCCTTTTTTCCTTTGGGGTTGATTTTTGAACTATTTTTGGACCCTGATAGAAAGTAGCTAATATGAGTATCATTAGACTCCTCTTAATGTGTAGATTACATTTTGGATAGATTGGGTTCATTCTAAGACCTCACAAAAATGAAAGGCTCTTTGTTGAAGGGTCCAAGCTCGTGTTTCAACTTTTTGAGGTAGGTTATGGCTTAACTTTCTTTAGACCAGACTGAGTAGTTAATGACTCATGTAAAGTATGCTATGGGTTGGGATTTTATCATGAGATTTACCCTTTGTGATCATTGTTTATCGTGTAGGGACTTATGTGAATATTATTATTAACTTGGGAGATTATTATTATTGTGATGCCTATGCAGAGGCTGGTATTGGTCTTGTTTGAGCATTATTTTCCTTTATTATTATTGTGATGCCCGAGTGGGGGCTTAGATTGATATTATTTATGTCTTACATGAATTTTTATTACTTTGGTACCATGTGATGACTTATATCATGAGTTATTGAGATTTGAGGAGATTTGATGTGATTTATACCATTATTGAGTTGATACGTTACATGATATTGTTTTGGTTATAAGCATGCATCCTCATTTCATACATGCATACACATGGAATTGGTACTACTGAGAAATACTAATTTTGAAAGAAAATGAAACACTTTATAAAATGCCTTGACCGAGGAATGTGCTAGTAAGCTTGATTGAGATATGAGATTGTGATAGTATGTGGGTTGCAAACCTCCCATGGTTCCTACACTAGAAGATTATGCTCGGAAGATGTATACGAGGTGATATTGAGATATTCCATTCTTATCATACCATTGTATTGCTTTATTTGCATTTCTCTTATGCTGCTTTCTAGTTGTGTAATTTAGCCTTCCTTTATATATTCGTGTGTAGTTATTCTTATACTGTTATTATACTTGTAGTATTTATACTATTAGGAGATATGACTTGAGCCTCCCTTGGGAACTTTTCTGAATGCAGGTAGAAGCGTGCTTATAGTATCCTTTATATGTTTTGTTTTCTACTTTGCTTGGTCAGCCTATGATGCCTGGTGAGTACAAGTGGACCATACTCACTCCTACTATTTGTACCTTTTAGGTGCAGATCCCAGTTCGAGTGTGACCCGTGGAGCATGAGATCGTGCTATGTTGAGGTTGTACGAAGTTCTTGTGAGCTCCTCATCGGGAGCCTGTCCCAGCCTCCCTCATTTCTATTATCTTGTCTTTATTTTACTTTTATGAGACAGAGTTATGTATTTTCGGATTCTATGTCAGTTTATTAGTCCTCTTTACTCATAACACTAAATTTTGTGGTTTGACTTGTATTGTTCAGATTCAGAGTTGGTTTATATATATTGGCCTAACTTTATCTTAAAGTCTCGTATTTGGGTTTCATTTATTTCCTTTTTGCATCTTTATCTCTTTTGGTATTGGGCTTAACTACCTAGGGTATAGGATAGGGTAGGTGCCATCATAACCCAAATTTTGGGTCATGACATAAATATACCCGGAACCATTTCCCATGGGCCACTCGAAACACTCTTCCTTAGGCATGCAAGTAAGTAGAAATCCACCTGAAACACTTTCTCATTGCATATGCAAATAGTTTGAAAATTAGTCTTTCTTGAAATATCATGTTTCTCAATGCCATGATATGAATATGAGTGAGTATGCATGAAACAAAATGAATAGAGCAACACAATATCTTAAATCCAGGCACACATGGATATACTCAACAATACCGGCTTCAAGCGCTATATTTATTAATTCAACTCAAATAGTTCAAATCTCATTCATAAAGGATTATACCATCAATTTCAACACCTATCAAGTTCAATATACCCACAAATCCACTCTTCACAAAATAATCCATCAGTCATAAACAAAGAAATATCCAAAAAACTCATTAAATTCTTTTTTTAACCGTTTACAATACACCTATACCCGTATAGATGCTCGTCACTTCCTCTATACAGGATCCCCATTCCCATCCCAATACAGGTAATAACACATAAACACTTCAAAAAAGAATCAAAGAAAGTTTTAGCTTGCCTTAAAGAAGCTTGAAGAATTAAAGAGAAGACTTTTCCTTTTAAATAGCCTCCAAACGAGCCCAATCTATTCAAATATAAAATCTATATAAGATTATGGAACTAAGGACGCTCATATTGCTATACTTCAAATTCGGGTCTAAAAAGTCAACCCAAAAGTCAAATTTGATCCTAGAAGGGTAAAACTAGAATTTTATCAAAAGTTCATGTTGTCAATAATTTAAGAAGTTCAAATCTGAAATTTTATCAAATTTGGAGTTAAAATTGGCTTCGAAATCATCAATTTATCAAACTTTAACTTTACCGGTAAACTCTAACTTTTCAAGTTGATAAACCAAGATTAGAAGGTAAAATCATGAAAAAATTAGTAGATAATGATAAAATATTGCTCTAGAAACTTATCTAATGTTTAGATCTTGAAAATTTCCTTTGAAACCTCTCAAAATCGCGTTCGAACCATCAAAAATGGAGTTATGAGATTTCTTGATAGAAAAGAAATTTTAAACACTGCCTAGTCAAGTTACTCATCGCGATCCCATGATCCACCATCACAATCATGACGCTCAATGTTGACCAGACCAAAAGACACTTTTTGCAATTGAGGCAAGGTCCACACAATTGTGATTCACAAAACCCCACACCCTCGCTATACAGTCCCCTACCTCGTGATCGTGATGAACACCCACTCAACCATGACAATCACATTGAAGGAATTTTGTTGCACAAGCTGAACATCAAAAAGTGAAACTCCTCAATGGATCCTTGGAATGCATTTAGATTACCATGAACACAATCCATCAATGCTACTATCTTAAATTTGACATTCCAAACTCAACAATACATGTAGAATTTCCAATGGAGGTCGTTATCATCAAATGTTGACTAAAATCAACTCTAGATCAAAATTTCCAACATCTAATCTAAACACTCAAAATCACATTGAAAGCCTCAAGATACGAACCAATTATGCTACTAACATAAAATTGATATTTTGGTAGCTGATGGAACTAACAAAATTCTCATACAACACTAGGATATTCGAATGTTGACCAAAGTCAACCATTTCAACTTTAAAGCCTTCTAAAATAAAAAATACACTTAAATCTTAATAAAATACCTCAGAAACTAGGCCACCCATCCTCGCAGACCATTAACACCAAAATACAACTACAGAGAGGGGTAAAATGATCAAAAACACATCAAAAGCTAAAAAATCATAACTAGGGTTTTACAAGATATGATATGTCAGTCTTTTAATACATTTTAAATTCATGTATAATTCATTTTTTTGATTATTGCACATTAACATATAAATTACATAGTGTTATGCCATTTTAATTAAGTAGTTTCAATTTATATGTAGGATCATAAATTTTGGAGACACCCCGATGATGTATATTATACAAGTTGGTGGTGTTCATACACAAATTATGAAGCGATTGATAAAACTAAATATATTTTATTTGATAAATAGTTTGAATTATTTTGAAAGACATGTTTTGGGCAGTTTCTTGATATGTAGAAAGGAAACACACAACTTAAACTTATTCATTGCCTAATAAATAAGGAGTTGAAACACACTTTCGATGATGTGTTTGTTGTTAAGTTAAATGGTCAATGATTATTTTTTGGTCTAATAGAATTTTCCATAGTCACTGGATTAAATTGTGTTAGTAAAGATGATTTTGAGAATATTTCGGAGTCTAGTTGTAAATTGATGATCTCCTATTTTTCGGATCAAACAATGTTCAAAAGAATCATATGCATGCATAGGTTTTAAGTATAAATTTTCTACATAATGATGATGTTTGTTTGCTTGTGTTGTTCTTTATTTAAGAGTTTTTATTCTCTTATGAGAACAATGAACACCAAATCAGTGACAAAGATTTTTATCTTGTTGAGACTGACCAATTCAACTCATATCATTGAAGCGTAGATGTTTATTGGGAGTTGCTTGAGTCACTGAGGCATTCTCTTAGGTCATTTAACCAATGTAATATGTGGTTTACCTTCACTATTCATGTTTGGATTTACGAGTGCTGCTCAAGTATTGGTATAGATATAGCCATTTGCATTTTGAGTTTCATTCTCAGAATTTTGAGGTTGAAACCTATTGCTGAAAATCTCTGAAAAAAGCATATCAAAAATGAAATTTTCTGGCCATAAAAAACAAGATAAAAATGTTTTTTGTTTATTATTACTTTTCTCATTTCATCCCTCTTTCAATCATTCACACTATCTGTACTAAATATGCTTAACTGGCTCTATTGTTCATGTATAACTTAATAAGCTCATTATTAGTGTTTTTGGTGAAATATGCTAAGAGTATAATTTGACTTACATTAACCCTGTTTCATGTTCAGTTATGTCCCTATATGAATTATCAAACTCACTAAAATTGTTATAAGTCTTTTTTTATTTGATTGTTTTACCTCTAAGAAATTATGTGGTAATCTCCATATCCCCTTCATCGCCTCTCCCAAAATTTATATCTAATTACAATTGGTTTCTACTATATGCATCTTTGATTCAGTTTCTTGTTTGGCTCTTATGTTGATCTATTGATTTCTTTTTAACTGTGGTCTTTATGATTATGTTCCATCTGATTTTCTCTTAAATACTTGTTCGATCTAATGATGTGAGTTGGTGAATGGTTAGTTTGTGTAAGACATGATTATATTTGTATTGAGTCTTTTTTGTGTTCCAAATGCTTTTCTTTTAAATTTCTTTATTAAGCACTGAGCTAGTGGTTTCCTTCCTTGTTATGTCTATTATTTTGATTTCGAGTTAGTGATACAAGAAAATATAGATTGATTGATATCACTAAGTTAATGACTGCCTCTTCATTCCTATTTTTTGTTAGTGTAAGGTGCTTGAGCTTGGTATGAATGTTTAAGTAGTTATATTTCAAATAGAACCAACGAGAACTATTTGTGTAGTGGATATGAATTCATATTTACTACATTTTTTGATCTATTCTATTCTGCTTTGAATTCAATTTGCAAATATAGTGGCAACTGAAGATGAAATTTCCAAAGTCACACTCCCTGAACCTTAAAATTATGATGCTTAAATTATGAAGTTGGAGCCTCCGTGATCGAGCCATAGTTTGAATTTATTGACAAATGCGGTCTACGAGTTGAGAAAGAGGCTTGTCCAGGTAGTATATAAACACTAAAATTATCCTTTTAATTTTTATTTATCCAATATTGTAATTTTTTTTTTCATATTCTATTGTAGTCTAATGAAAATCACAAATCACTTGAGGAGAAGAAAGATGTAGGATTTGTTGAAATGAGAAAATTTGTGCTTGATTCATATTTAAAACCTTTGGAGAATATGAAGTTTTTGTTTGTCAAGGCATATGGTAATGAAAGTCGAGAATAGCAGAAGAATCTGCAATAGAGAGAGGAAGTGATAGTGGTGAACTATTCAAAATATTAACCAACCTTTTAATAAAGATGCTTGATCCCTGTGAATTTGACATCCAAGGAGGTTTGTTAAACTTTTTTGTTAAACTGTTATTAAACTTTTCTGTTAACCAACCTTCACACTACTTGTTACATTTTTTTAATTAATTTTTTAAATATGCATGCAACCTTCTCTGTTGGAGTTGATGTATTTGATATAAGCTCATCTGGATATGCATCAAAAGACTATCAACCTCAATGTGTTGAAAAAGATCAATTTCAAAAGCCTGTCTTTCATCTAATAAAGTTATCAATGACAACCCAAAATTAATAGCTATTAGTTAGGCATTTTAAAATTAGTGTTTACATATGTAAAATAATTATCTTTCTTATAAATGTAGTATTTAAGGCTCCTGATTTGTCTGCTCCTAATGTGGTGAATTATGAAGGAGTTTTTAATGAGCCGAAAGGTCATTTTCTTCATTTTTTGCATTTCTATATTTAGAGATTTTCTACAAATACCCTAGGTCATTTATGACTTGCCGAGACTGGTGGTTTGGTTGTCGTGCAGTTCATTTGATTTCTATGCTAATTTCCCTATTTTGGAATTTTTGAAGTTGAGAAATTGGTCTTTGGCCATACCTTCTTGTAAATGGCCTCAGATGAAAATTCCAACCATTTCATTAGCTCTGTAAGGTGGATTTTAGGATAGGGGGACCTTTTATTTGAGTTTAAAGGCTTTCGAACTTATTTTGGGCTACTAGTTGGATTGTGGTTAAAATGAAAGAATGAGTGTGGGAACAACTTTTCACCAAAATGACCTCTGTTGGTAATTTTTTTCAATTTTGTTGAGTTTGAAATGCTGTTTCCAGTAGGGTGGAATATTTCATTTGCATTCATGGGGTTCCAAATAAATCTTGGGGACCCATTCGGAGAATTTCTATCTTAGCTGTAATTTCTGGTGCATCTGGTGCCTGGGGTGCCACTTTTGCTGTACTTGTCCACTTTTGCTGTCACCATTTTTATGGACACCCTGTTATGACATCTTAGCCACATTTACAACAATTGGCCACTGTAGTAGTAGCCTTTTTTGTGGTCCCAGACTATTTTTGGGGCTAAATTGCCGCATAAGCGGTTTCTGCTGGCATTATAAAAGGGTCATCTTCTCAAATTTTGAACCATTTCTCTCATATTTTTCCACCATTATTAACTCGCTTGAGTTGTTGAATTGTAGGATATTGCTGGGATAAGCTAAGGTAAGTTTTGGATTAAGTCCCTTGAGTATTTGTGTTGTTTTTCTAATGAAATTTGCCCGTAATTCCATTAGAAATTCTTGGTTTCGGGGTTTTTGGTTTCTTGGACTTTGGGAGATGATTGAGCTCCGACTTGGACCTCGATCATGCTCAACTTTTGAACATGTGGTCCTGATGCTACGAGAGACCTAGTGACTAGTTCAATTTTTAAATTCCAAGAGCAGGTCCCATGAGTTAATTTTGACCCGATATATAACTTTGTAATATGGATCTCATTTTACTCATATTGATGTGTAGTTTATATTTGTGATGGCATGGTGGCTTTATGGGTTCATACAAAGGTGGCGAGCAGCTTGTATTCATTTGAGGTTGTTGTTCAGCTTCCAGGTAGACTACAGTCTATCATCTTATAGATTTTGCTCTACGAGATTATGTATAGTATAAATTGCACATGGTGTAGGGGTTTTGGGATAGACTTGAGATCATATTAGCATTTTTGCCATTTTTGACCTTCTTTGGAGAATCTTAGAGTAGACAGTTAGCTTAGGCCTTAGTTCTGTATGCTTGCTGCAGTGCTAGGATTAGGATGGGGATATTCGTATGCCTATTGTAGTGGTAAGATTAGGCTAGGGATATTTGTATGTTCTCTGATGTTGGGATTACGCTAGCGACCCTTAGTTTAGGGTAGGTATGGTACATTGGCATATGACTAGTATTCCTCGATTGTGTGTTATTTAATATCATGTATAACCCTATTTATACTCTTTTCCCAATTGGCATATATACATATTTTTCTGTACATTGGTGGGCCCGAGGCCTTGGATACGAACCAATCGGATATCAGGTTAGTGTTCTTTTCTCTAGAAGAGTGGAGATTTCAGTTTATGGATACTTGGGTGATTATGTTCCTATTGTTTAGATACTGGTGATGGCATGCATACCTTCAGATGCGTACTCGCATGCATTGTGGTAGGATTTCAAGGAAAAATATTGATTTTCATAACTATTTTCAAAGAGGGATTTATTCTCATTTTCCACTCATAAACTAAATTCAAAATGGAGATCGTACCTCACTTACTGTTGGATGACATTTTTTAAGACTAAAATGCACTATCTATGCTCTAGTTCTAGTCCAAGCACTTACGGTATTTACACCCTATTACTGATTTTCTCTACATTTTTGGAGACATTTTGTCCTGATTTTTACCAACTGACTCAGACTTGACATGGGATTTGGAAAGATTTTATCGATGCATTGGTTTTAACTAGGTAAAAATGGATCATTTTAGTCTCGATTCAATTCTGGGCACCTGACATATTCTTGATTATTATGGATTATTACTTGGAAGTCTTGGTTCGGGATCGGGCAGTGTATACAGATATCCCAAGTCCCCTATGGGTTCCTCCGTCTGTGAACCACCATGTCGAAGGAGGGGTGTTCCCCATTTTTGCTGCCTTTATGAGCCACATAGTTGGAGTAGGTGTTTAAACTATGGTCGGATGTGGCACTCATCTCATATTACATTACTTGATTTCCATTGAACTCATTTATTCATATGCATTGCCCGTCGCTACTATGTTTGTTGTTTTGCACCTGTCGTGCTTATGGGGGCCGGTTGGGTTATGTTTGTTGTTTGGCACCTGCAGTGCTTATGGGGGTAGGTTGGATTATTGTTTGTTGTGTGCACCTTCTGGGCTTTTGAGGGCTTGGTTAGGTTATTGTTGATTAGTAATACTTAGCTTGTGATAGTTTTTTTACTGGCGTGTACTCGCGGTCTAGGAATGCCTTGTGGACTCTCTTTTTATCATTTCTCTCTCTAGTGTTAGATTATCTTGTAAATTCTCTTACTTTGGGTAGACATTCTAAGTATACTCTTATTTTGTTCATTAATACGATACTTGATGTGTTAGACTGTTAGACTAGCTTCTGTGGGTAAGTACCTTTTTTCTGGTTACCTAGTTTGTATATCATTTCCTTTCATGTTACTTACATTGTTCTTTATCTCCTTTCATGTTACTTATACTTGCATTATCTTTGGAGTTCAGACAACCTATGCCTACTGAGAACCGCGTATTTTGGAACTGATACTTCTTATGACCCAAAAACACAGGTAATGATGGCACATACTATAACCCACCAGTAGGTAAGACAAATCCATAGCCCGAAATGGCAAGTAACGAGTTAATGAGTGTAAGAAAGAAGAACAGGATAGCAACACTAAATGAAGCAACAAATAAAGGAGAATAGGCGGAACATGCATATAAACAGGATAGAAACGCTAATTAAAGCGACTAATATAGGAAAATAGGTGGAACACGCATACAAACAGGGAGGGGAAAGAACAAAATATACAAAAGATCCCCTAAGACCTGGTATCAATCAGTTCAAGAGCCACTATAACATAAGGAGTACTAGATAGATACAAAATATATAGAACAGTCTCCAAAAAGTACAAAATAAGTCTAGTCCAAAATAGGAGGAGATGGATCAGCTCCAATCAAAAAAATCTCACACTATATCTCCCGATCAACAGCTCTACACTAGGAAAGGTCTACGGTGATAACTCGTACTTGGATCTACATTTGGTAAAAGATGTAGAAGTGTAGTATGAGTACTAAGACATGCGGTAATCAGTAGGCATCATAGTACGACTGAGCTTGAATAAGAAAAAAGTACAATAAAGTACGAATGTAACTTGGGTAAGGAAAAGTTGGATTAGAAAGAACATAACAGGTCAAATGTAGGCAATAAATGGAGATATGAGTAAATATCTTAGAAAACATCATAATAAAAGTCTAACTACAACCTAATCGGACCCCTATAAGTCCGGAAGGTACAAGCAACAAACAATACGACCCAACCATCCCCCATAAGCATGATGGATGCAAACTATACATATTGTTGAGTACAAACCAAGCAGGAAAATAAATGAATGCGGAAGAATGCCACGAAATACAATAAGAAATGAGAGAAATATCAAACTATACCACATACTCCTCATCTTCCATATACCTTGCCCGGACTCGAACCGGACTTCCAACATAAGAACAAATAATATCAAATGTCTGAAATTGAATCATGGCTAAATTAGGTAAGAATCAGAAATAACAAGTGCCCAAACTCAAACTGAGGCTAAAATAGATAAGAATTAATAGTATAAAGTTCCTGAAATTGAACCAGGGCTAAAATAGGCCAATTTCCTTTAAGAAAGCCAAATCCATTTAAAGTATTAAAAAATCCCATTTTAAGCCAAAAAATAGTGTTTTATACCAAGTTGTCAATACATCATGAAAATATGACAACAACACATGAAAGAAGGAGAATAAACAAGTCGAAGATAAATACCAAGTCAGCCACACAATAACGAAAGAGTCTGCGACCCCTATCATAGAAAAGATACTATCCTAGGGTAGTTATTCTTTGGAAAATGCTACACTAACTATAAATCCCCAAGTAAACCCCACCTAAGGCAAGCAACTACCCAAAACTAAGTTAAAGCATTTGACTCTAATCCCAAGGATACAACGTACAATAAGCCAAGTCCTAAAGGAGAAGAGGCTACCAAGGCTAAGGATTTCAAAGCGTAATTCTACTCTAAGGCGCCCCTAGACAAGCTATAAGGATCATAAATACCTAAATAAAGTTTATTCAAGCCACAATTTCCCACCAATAATTAGCAAGTTATCATATAAATACCTTAAATGAGCCAAGCCTAAAAGTAGGTAAGTCGTAACCTACCTGGACGCCGAAGATCACACTTACAACCCACTAAATCAGAGTTTTTTCCTTCAGAGAGCCCTCTGACCACTTCCATGCTACCAAAATAACAATCTTCATGTTATGATGGAAAGTACAACACCTACATTGAAAATTTACATGTCGGGCCAAAAATTGGGTTAAAAATCACCCATGTGGCTCTCTCAATAAAACCAAAAATTAAACCCGAAATAATGTCCCTTGTGGGACAAGAATCATGTGCTAAAAAATTGAGCATGATCAGCCTCCAAAACAACCCCACAAGTCAAAGGAAAAACAAGAATTTAACTAAAGAAGCAAATCAGAATTTGGGCCAGAATTTACGAATTATAGATAGAAAAATGATCAAGAATCAAGTAACACCCTAGCCTTGGCTCCAAATTATGATTTCACAGTGATTTCCAAGCTCCAAAGGTCCAACTATGGAGCATTTTGGGTAAAAATAGAGAAATGATCGAAGTGATGGGTATATATACAACTACCTCAGCTTAAGAGAAGGTTTAGCCTCTTAAGCAGCATCGCTTAGGCAACTGACCAGCGGTAGTCATTGTTTACCCGACCCTCTGGTTAAACGCTTCAAAGCCATATAAGTGGTCCTGCAAAAGCGGAGAAGAGCCCACTTGGCGGTTGGAGCTGACATCAGATCTTGACACTTAAGAGGCTCCCAAGCTGCATAAGTACCCCAAGCACCGCAAAAGCGGTTGCACCAAAAATTTATGCTAAGTTTAAAAAGACTCCGACTAGGTGCTCAAAATTCGTTCGGAACCTTGTGCTTGAAAAAAAGATATGGTACCTGACCAGAAACGTCATTCTAGACTCAACAAAATATACAAAATTCCTAACCAACGTTATTTCAATGAAAAGTGGGCTCTACACCTTATCTTTCTTTTTAACTTAAAATAAACTAATAGCCCAAAATGAGGCCGAAAGCCTCGGAACCCAAACTAAAGGTCCCCTAGCCCAAAATCCATATTTCAAAGCTGACAAAACTGTTGGAATTCCCATTTGAGGCCATTTACTAGAGGTTTTGGCTAAAGACTAATTTCTCAACTTTAAAAGCTCGAAAATAGGAAAACTGGCAGAAAAACCAAATGAACTACCCAGCAACCAAACTACCAGTCCCAACAAGTCATAAATGACTTGGGGCAGCTATAGGAAAGCTCTAAACACAAAAATTGGATGAAAAATAGAAAAATGACTTAAAGGGTCACTACGATATCCACTATTAAAAGGACTTTTGTCCTCGAGAGTATAGAGTCAATAAGTATCTAAAGGATCAAACATGTGAGGATACGGGGTTAGCATATCATGCTCGGTCTCCTAGGTAGCCTCCTCAACTGGACGATGTCTCCACTAATTCTTTACCCCTGAAATATTCCTAGATTATAACTGTCGAACATCTCTGGCTAAAATAGCAACCGACTCCTCCTTAAAAGTCAACGTATCATCCAATTGAACCAAATCCCACTAGAGCACATGAGACTCATCAAGAATGTAACACCGAAGCATTGATACATGGAAAATAGGGTGAATGCCAGAAAATGTTGGAGGCAAGGTTAACTCATATGCTACATCCCTAACTCACTATAGAATCTCAAATGACTCAATATACCTGGGGTTGAGATTACAACTCTTCCCAAACCTCATCACGCCCTTCATGGGTGACACTTGAAGGAGCATGCGGTCACCAACTCCAAACTCCAATACATGAAGCCTACAATCAGCATAACTCTTCTTCCTGCTTTGAGCTGCCCGTAACATATCCTGAATCACCTAAAATTTATCCAATAACTCACACAACAAATCAGTACAATGCAGCTTACCTCAAAGGTATCAAACCACCTGATAGGAGATCTATACTGCCTTGAATGCAGCCATCAGGACACCTGAATGGTAGCTGTTATTATAGGCAAACTCTGCTATGGCTAGAAACTGGTCCTACTGATCTCCAAACTTCATAACACATGCTTAGAGTATGTCCTCCAAAACCTGAATAGTTCGCTCAGACTGGCCATCAGTTTTGGGGTAAAAAGATATGCTAAGATTGACATGGGTATTTAACTTCTCCTGAAAAGCTCTCCAAATGCTACAGGTGAGCTGGGAACCTCTATCAGAAGTAATGGACACTGGTATCCCGTGAAAATGAACCACCTCTCAATCATAGATCTGAGCCAATCCCTCGGCACTGTAGGAAGATTAAATGGTAGAAAATAAGTAGAGTTGGTCAACCAATCAACAATGACCCAAATACTATCAGAACCTCAAGAAGTGCCGACAAACCAATCACAAAATCTATAGTAATTTACTTCCACTTTCACTTTGGAATGGGTAGCCTTTAAAGCAAACTGACAGGTCTCAAGTGCTTGGACTTCACCTTTTGACAACACAACCGCTAAGATATGAAGTCTGCTATATCCCTTTTCATCACGCACCACCAGTAATACTGCCTCAAGTCCCTATACATCTTAGCTGCGTCAAGATAAATGGAATATTCAGTCAGAACAATCAACCTCCTGTAAATCAACTGAATCAAATCGCCAACCCTCAAAATACAAATACATACCTCAAATCTGAAGACACTGTCTGGGTCTAATGTGGCCTTCCTAGCCTCAACCCTTAAGACCTGATCTCGAATGTAACATAATTGACTATCCTCAATCTTCCACCCCCAAATCCGCTCTAGCAAAGTAGACTGAGCCTCAACACAGGTAAAAGTCCTCTTAGGGTCAGAAATATTAAGTCGAACTAACTTATTGTCTAAATACTAGATGTCCAAGGACAATGATCACTCCGAAACTGAAAGGAAGGCCAAACTCCCCATACTCACTGCCTTCCACCTCAAGGCATTTGCTACCATATTTGCTATGCACGGATGGTATAGAATTGAAATTTGATAGTCCTTTAGCATTTTTAGACACCTATGCTGCCTCAAATTCAGATCTTCCTGGCTCAGAATTTACTGAAGACGATAATGATCTATGAATATCTCACAATGAACACCATAAAGGTAATGCCTTCGAATATTAAGCATGAAAATCATAGATGGGGTAGTTACACTCGTAGAACTTTAGCTTTCTGAAAGGATATGCTATCACTCAACCCTGCTGCATCAGAACACAACCCAAACCTTACCTGAAGCATCATAATAGACTAAAAACCCATGGCCCTCAACTAAAAGGTTCAAATCAGAGCTGAAGTAAGTAAGGTCATGAGCTTCAGAAAGCTCACCTCACACTCCGTAGATCACTAGAATGGGACATCCTTCCTAGTCAATCTGGTCAGTGGTGCTGCCATAAAAGAAAACCCATTAATGAACCATTTATAGTAACCTGCCAACCCAATAAAACTACGAACCTCAGTAGGAGAAGTAGAACTAGCTTAATCATGAACTACCTCAAATATCATCGAGTCTACCATAATTCTATCCTTAGACACCATGTGCCTCAAGAATGCTACAGACTCAAGCCAGAAATTGTACTTTGAGAACTTAGCATAAAGCCACTGATCTCTCAAAGTCTGGAGCATAATCCTCAAATATTGCTCGTGCTCCTTCCTACTCTCAAGTAAGTATGGATGTCATCAATGAAGACTATTATGAAGGATTCTAAATAAGGCCTAAACACGTGGTTCATCAAGTCCATGACTGCTGCTGGGGAATTGGTTAACCCAAAAAACATCCCCATGAACTCGTAATTGCTGTGCAAGTATTGAAGGCTGCCTTATGGATGTCCACCTCTTGAATCCTCAACTGATGGTATCCAGATCTCAATTCAATCTTAGAAAATATGGATGTACCTTAAAGCTAGTCAAATGGATTATCAATATGCCATATCGGATACTTATTCTCTTTAGTCACCTTGTTCAGCTGCCGGTACTCAATGTACATACGCATCTAACTATCCTTCTTCTTTACAAACATAATAGGACACCCTAAGTAGAAACACTTAACCTAATGAAGCGCTTACCCAAAAGATCCTAAAGGTGAATATTAAGATCCTTCAGGCTGGCAAGAGTCATCCAATAAGGTGAAGTAGAAATAGGCTTAGTACTTGACTCAACGTCAATAGCAAAGTCAATGTCTCGCTAAGGTGGGAGGCTAGGAAAGTCAGTAAGAAAGACATCAGCAAACTCACGAACCATAGGAACAGAATCAGGGAAGGAGTGTCAGCACTAGTATTATAGACATAATCAAGATAAGCCAAACAACCCTTCGACACTATCCTCCTAGCCTGAATATAAGAAATAATCCCTACTGATACATGACTATTATAATCCTGCCACATGATCGGGGGGGAATAACAAGCATGATCAAGGTAGCGATTTTTGTGAAGCAATCCAAGATCGTACGATAAGGGGATAACTAGTCCATAACCAGAATAGCAGCAAAATCAACCATATCAAGCAAAATAAGATCAACCCATGTGTCATAGTACATAACAGCCACCCAACAGGATCTCAGAACCCAATCCACTACTAAAGAATCACCTACTAGAGTAGCTATACACATGGGCACATGTAAATGCTCTCTAATCATCTCTAACTAGGAAGAAAAATATATCAACACATAAGAATAAGAGGAACCCAAATCAAATAACACAGAAGCTGACTGTCAGCATACTGAAATCATACTTGTGATAGCTTAGTCTGATGCCTCTACCTCTGGCCTATCGGGAAAGGTATATAGCTGTCCGTCCCCACCATCAAATTGAGAACTAGATAGACCGCCTATCCTACGTGATTGGACACCTCTACAATAACCCTGAGAACTAGCCCTGCCACTCTAGAACCACCTTTGGCTGGTGGTACCACTGATCTAAGATACTGAGCTACCTATGATGAAGGCCTGATCATCCCTTACTAGGGATACTCTCTAGTAAAATGACCAGCCACCCCACAATCATAGCAAGCCCAGGGTGCCCTGCCATGAAGAGATGCAACTGTTGAATCAAACTATCCATAATGGCCTAAGGACACAAAATGAGAAACCTGTGATAGATAACTGGTGGTCTGACTGTTGAAATCACTATAACATGTCCGACCCCATTAAAAAGCTGAAGTAAAGCCTGAATGACTAACTAGACTAACCATGCTACTAATACTGCTGCTGATATTGCTGACCCTTGCAAGGGAAACCCCTATCTCAGAACTGTGACCTACTATGACTACTACTATAACTACCCTAATAATAGGGTCTCTTATTACTACCCCCACCGGCCTCAAAATGCAAATCTTTAATAGTGTAGGCATGATCAACAACATCTAATTACGACCGACCCAAAGATACCATTCTATCAGTCGCTAGACGGAGGTGAAATCTCAATCCCCTAACAAAGCAATACACTATCTCCTGCTGAGTAGGTAGAATCATAGTGGCATGTCTGGTTAACTCATGAAACCTATCCTCATACTCAAACATATGTATGGAACCATGTTCTAACCTTAAAAACTCATCTCTCAATCAGTCACGTACACTGCAAGGTATTTACTTTCCTAAGAAAGCCTTAGAGAAATGTACCCATATCATAGAAGAGGACCCAGCTGACCTGCACTCAATATAAGCCCTCCACCAATGCCTCGATGAAATATCAAACTAAATTATGGGGTGATCTACACCATGAGAATCCACTAGGCTAAGATTATGTAACCTCTCCTGGTAGCTGGTAAACAATCCTTTGCATGATTGAATTTTTTTTATAGTGGAAATGCCATAAAGCGCAACCCAAGATCCATGTTACAAAAACCAAAATCAGAATAAGAAAAATATAAAGTCAGTTGCTAGCGGAAGTAGCGCGACAAAGAGCAAAGTAGAGCATTCACAAAGAAATGGTGTAAGCAGAAGGGAAGGCATAATAGTTTGCGACTGACCGATGAGTGATCCCTCTCTTATTTTCCCTTATTTTAAGATCATAAAAGAGATAATAAACCCGTCAACATTGAAGCTTCTACTTTTGGCAGCTGTTAGGCAAGTGATACCATACTCAAGTCTGCAAAATTGTGTGTGTCCTCCCCTAGAGTACCTAAAAACTTTAGAGGAGCCAATCTAAGGACCCAATAATTTTTCCTACTCAAAAGTCATTGCTGATCGAGCTGTCATCGACTGAGTAACTATCTATATTGGTAAAATCTCTACTTAGGGAGTCGCAACTGCTGGCTGTTCTCTTGTACCTGGTCCACCTTGTGCTGCCCCCTAAGTGGATATCTGGGCTCCATCTACTGACTGTCCTCTAATCATACCCAATGAGTATACTGGAGCATCCTGTAGAATTGACATGGCTATAAATCTGGGTGGATCCTGGGCTAGTCCCTAGCCTACTATCTACTAAGTTGGAAGATCTCCTAGTGCTGTCTATAGATAAATAGCTGGCTCTAGAGCAATAGCTGGATCTGGTGCTGGTTCTCGACCTTGACCCTATCCTCTCAATTAGCCCCAAGCTTAGCCCCTAGTAGGGACCCTACCTACAGGTGCAGGGGCCTCGCTCTTGCTGGCTTTAGCCCTTGTCCTAACCATCTGTGAAAGAGTGAAACAAGTGAGAATATAGAAACCAACATGAACACAATGTATGATAAAGAATCAAAAGGTGAGATTTTCCTAAAGAATGATTTGTATCCTCTAGAAGATAGGATACAGACATTATCGTATTGATCCGCGGGACTCTACTAGATATGTGCTCTTGTATTACCAATACTAGTAAACCTAGGCTCTAATATCAAACTGTCACGACCCAACAACTTAGGTCATGATGACACCTACTATAACCCACTAGTAGGTAAGCCAAATCTATAGAGCTAAATGGAAAGTAAGAGTCTAATGAGTGGAAGAGAGACGAATATGATAGCAATACTAAATGAAGCGACTAATAAACAAAAATAGGTTGAACATGCATACAAACAGGGAGAGGAAAAAACAAAATATACAAAAGAGCCCCCAAGACTTGGTATCAGTCAGTACTAGAGCCATTACAATATAAGGAGTACTAGATAGGTACAAAATATATAGAATAGTATCTGAAAGTAAAAAAAAAAGACTAGTACAAAATAAAAGAAGATAAATCAACATCGGTCGCCAGAAGCTCACCCTATATCTCCAATCAATGTCTTAGCAGGAGGAAAAACGTTAGCAGAGATGACTCATACTAGGATCTGCATCAGGGAAAAAGATGCAGAAGTGTAGTATGAGTACCAAAACATGTAGTACTCAGTAGGCATCATAGGCCTTCTAAGCTTGAATAAGATAAAAGTACAATAAAGTGTGAATGTAAGTAAGGTAAGTTAAAGGACGTTTAGAGAACATAATAGGTCAAAGATAGGCAATATATGGAGATATAAGTAAATAGCTCAAAAAATATCATAATAAAAGTCTAACTACAACCTAATCGGATCCCAATAAGCCTAAAAGGTACACGCAAAATAATAAATTCAACTGACACGTATACTCCTAAGTATAAGCCAAACAGGAAACAAAATAAGTGGAGAAGAATGCCACAAAATACAATAGGAAATGATAGAAATATCCAATTGTACCGTATACTCCTCCTTCTCCATATACCTTACCCAGACTCGAACCAGACTTCTAATATAAAAACCAATAATATTAAAAACTCGGTATTGAACCGTGGATAAAATAGGTAAGAATTAGAAATATCAAGTGCCCAAAATCTCACCAAGAGTAAAATAATAAGAATCTATAGTACTAAGTGCCTGGAATCGAATCGAGGCTAAAATAGTTTGATTTTCTTACAGAAAGCCAAATCCATATAAGGTATTCAAAAATCCCATTTTAAGCCAAAGAATAATATTTTATACCAAGTTTTCAATAAGAAATTAAAATAAAACTACATCACATGAAATAAGTTGAATAAACAAGTTGAATATTAATACCAAGTCAGCCACAGAATAGCGAAGGAGTCTAAGGCCCCGAAGAATAGAAAAGATACTATCCTAAGGTAGTTATTCTTTGGAGAATGTTGCACTAACTATAAATTGTCACGCCCCGAATCCCATCGAGACATGATTGGCACCCGTAGCCGATAAGGCTCGAGAGAACCAACCTTTGCCTATGTTCCATCATATGCATATCATAATCATAACCACCATTGCATAAGAACATGAAAGACGAATAAAGGAAAACATGGGACATATTTATACATACATATGAAACTTGGCAGTTGAGGCCATCCAGTCAAAACAACATATGTATTTTACACTGATACACCCACATCCGTCTACAAAAGCATCTAACAAGAGCATTGACCAAAACAAACCAAAAGTCAGGACAAGTCCCCGCTTTATACAACATGTACATCATCAAAACATATATCTACTCTGACTCGAAGAAACCCCAGATTAACTGGAGCTCACCAAGGAATCGCTAACACTGGCAATCTACTGGGGGGCCTACTGGGACCTGCGCCTGCACCAAGTAAGGTAAATTCCCCGAGAGGGGTCAGTACGAAATAAGTACTGAGTATGTAAGGCTTAAATGAAACTTTGTAACACATGAACATACTAACGAACTCAATACAAATGTCTAGACAATGTGAGTAAGTCACCATTTTGCATTTTGGGAACCATGTGAATTGCTTTCATTACTTCCATTACTTTCTTTACATTCAATGCTTGCTTGTCAATACATGTGTCACAATGTACCCGGGCCCCTACTGATCACTGGGTCTTTCCATGACTTATCATCATGTTGGGATCGGGTCAAGCTAGGCTTATGCCCCTAAGACCTGCCACCCATAAAGAACTGCATCGGGATCGAGTTGAGCTAGGCTTATGCCCCTAGACTTGCCACCCATAAATCAACACATCGGGATCGAGTCGAGCTAGGCTTATGCCCCTAGACTTGCCACCCATACTTGATCATTGACCACATTTGCATTACTTTGATCTTTACTTTGAGATTGATATTTGATTGTCATAACATCACTTTGAACTTTGGAACATAACATTATTGGAAACTTTGAACCATTAACCAATGAGTGAGAGACATGTGAATAACTTGGCAACATAACAATATTAGAATCATAACACCATGGGAACTATGGGACAATAATCTATGAACAAGAGGCATAAGTAATATCACTAGTGGAACATTGGAACATAGCCTTATTTGACAATGTCTATTGATAAAAGGATATAGGATACCTTAGCACATTTTGGGATAGGACTAGTGAAATAGCAATGTGGATACTATTTGCCGCAGAAAGATACGGACAGAGTAACCTTACATACCTTGTACTCTCAATACGGATATACAATCCTAGATGTGCATACAATAGTCCCACTCCTTATTTATATGTCACTCTACAACACAAATACATAACGGAATTCACCTTAACCACAACTACGTCACAAATGCATATAACATCAATGGGGTACATGTTTGCTTTGAAACATGTCATTTCCCCTTGACAAAACCATTGATAGCATCATTATTCCAAAAATCCTCCAATATTCCCAACATTGACCAATACAGAATAATCATTGCATTTCACCACAACACTCCTCCTTTACACTTTCTTATCCACACCACATCACAAATAATCCATCAATTCACCTTAATACACTTCATAGCACATATCGGCCAAAATCCCACAATTTACACGTATAGACAAGAACAAGGTTAACAACAAAAATAACACCATAGACGTTCATATTTTATCCATACCATGATCTTTCATCAAAGGCACAAGTCCTAATTCAAGTTCAAATCCCATGGATCACACATCTTATACAAAAGCACAAAATACCATATCCAACATTTCCAAGAACAACCAACATGATTTACATACTCTTTCATGCATATAATATATTAATCCATAATAATATTCACTTACCCAAACTTGCAAAGGGATGATCTTGCTCCAAAATTGCCTTTGAGTCTTTAGGTTTCTTGAGAGAATATTGTAGAAGGTTTGAGAAAATATCTCAAAGAACATGAGAGTTTAAATGAATAAAATCTGATTTTTGGGTCTATTTATAGTCCTTGTGTCCATCCTTAGTCATCCTTGATATTTAATGCTTCAATTGACCAAGTCAATAGAAGATTGGGTCATGTGACCCATGTCTTTTATCCCATTTTAGGCTTTTATTGAGCCCAAATCACTTAACCCAATAAAATCAATAATTTATCGTCTTTATATGTATTACAATAATATTCCCACTCATAATATTCATATCCTTAGCCTCAATCCCAAAAACAAGTGATTCTAGCCACTTTTGGCTTATTTTGACCTTAGGGGCAAAACTGTCATTTTGACCCCAAATTCGTTCTCGAGTAATTTTATCATACTAATGTAATATGTCATTAATTTCATGTATATTCTATTAATTTTAGAAGAAACGTAGCAAAAATCGGCTCGGTACGTCCCCGGATACCCTTGGGACTTAGAAATTTCCAACTTTCAAAAAAGTGGAAAACCCAAGGTGGCACGTCCCTGGGCGTGCCAACCCACTGCCTTTGGGCTAAAAATTTTAGCCCAGAGCAGTGTGGCATGGTCCCAAATGCTCCCCTCCTTAAAATTTTCAAAAATTCCATTTTTCGACTTCTCTTCGCGGGTTTGGTTAGATACTTCAAATCCTATTCTTTAACTCACTTCTTAACCTTATTATACTTTGTTTAGAGGTATTATTAGACTCATTTTGAACCTCACAAATGCACAATGAAAATTTCAAAACACCTTCTATGCAAGTTTAACCACATAACAAGAGCCAAATTCAATTATCTCATCAATAGCCTTACCAAATGCATACTCATAGCTCTCGATACCTACGTACATATTATTCAATGTCGTCAAGTAGGGTTGGGAACGTACGGGGTGTTACATAAATCCCCCCTTAGAAACATTCATCCTCGAATGTTAACAATACCGCTTCAATTACAACAAGTGCATCTCTACATTAGCATACATATACATAAACTTTTAGGGCTCATGGAGACTTACTTGTTATTGATCCACTCCCGCACTTTGAACTTCTTGATCCATTTGAAATAGACGGGGATATTTGGATTTCATCATCTCTTCCGCTTCCCATGTGACCTCTTCTACTTGTTGATTTCGCCAAAGGACTTTCACGTAAGCTACGTCTTTATTCCTCAATCTTTTCACTTGTCGGTCTAAGATAGCAATGGGTACCGCTTCATAGGTAAGATCCTCTGTCAATTGAACATCATCAATGGGAACAATACGAGATGGATCTCCTATGCATTTTTGAAGCATCGAAACATGAAATACCGGATGGACTGAAGAAAGTTCTTGAGGTAGTGCTAATTCATAAGCAACTTGCCCAAATCTTCTAATAACTTCATATGGGCCTATGTAACGTGGACTCAATTTCCCTTTCTTTCTGAACCGCATTACCCCTTTCATTGGTGACACCTTTAAAAACACCCAATCACCTATGGCGAATTCAAGACCTCTTCTTCTAACATCCGCATATGACTTATGACGACTTTGAGCCATTTGTAACCGCTGTTGGATCACCTTAACCTTTTCCATAGCCTGATAAACGATATCTGGCCCAAGTAAAGCAGTTTCACCTGCTTCAAACCATCCTATTGGTGATCTACATTTCCTTTCGTACAAAGCTTTATAAGGTGCCATCTTAATACTAGAATGATAGCTATTGTTATATGCAAATTCAATAAGAGGCAAATGGTCATCCCAACTGCCTTGAAAATCTAACGTACAAGCTCGTAGCATGTCTTCAAGTGTCTGAATAGTACGTTCTGCTTGTCCATCAGTCTGAGGATGGAAAGCTGTACTCAAATTCACCCGTGTACCCAAACTCTGCTGGAAAGACCTCCAAAAGTGCGCTGTGAACTGTGCTCCTCTGTCTGATATAATGGAAAGTGGAATACCATGCAATCGTACTATCTCCTTCACATACAACTTCGCATAATCCTCAGCTGTATAGGTCGTCTTGACCGGTAGAAAATGCGCTGACTTGGTAGCCTATCCACTATAACCCATATAGAATCAAACTTCCGCAGTGTACGAGGCAAAACCGTAATGAAATCCATGTTAATCATATCCCATTTCCAGACTGGAAGATTGATACATTGCATGTAACCTCCCGGTTTCTGATGTTCCACTTTCACTTGTTGACAATTTGGGCATTGCGCGACAAATTCTGCAATGTTCTTTTTCATGTTGGCCCACCAATATAGTTCTTTCAATTCATGGTACATTTTAGTAGCACCCGGATGAATAGAATAGCGCAAATGGTGCGCCTCTGTCATTATTCGTATCCTCAGCTCATCTACATCTAGTACGCATAGTCTCCCTTGACATTGAAGCACCCCTTCCGGTGTAATATCAAATGCCTTGGTCAAATTCTGCTGCACATTTTTCTTTAGCTGTAATAAAATAGAATCCGCAAATTGCTTCTCTTTCACTTCAGCTATTAAGGAGGATTCTGCTGCATTTTACACCATAACTCTATCATCTGAGGTTTCAATAAGGCGAACTCCCAAGCTGGCTAATTGATTCAAATCTTTGATTATCTCATGCTTTTCATTCAACTGACCACTAGTGCTTTCTACTGCCTTACGGCTTAATGCATCAGCTACTACATTCGCTTTGCCTGGGTGATAAAGAATATTAATGTCATAATCTTTTAAAAGCTCTAACCACCTTCGTTGCCTCAAATTGAGTTCCTTCTGCTTAAAAAGATATTGCAAGCTTTTGTGATCCGTATAGATGTCAACATGAACCCCATATAAATAATGACGCCATATCTTTAAAGCAAAAACTACGGCTGCCAATTCAAGATCATATGTAGGATAGTTTTTCTCATGTGGCCGTAACTGTCATGAGGCATATGCTATCACCCTACCATGCTGCATCAACACACATCCGAGACCAATCCCGAAAGAATCACAATACATTGCATAGCCCTCTGTGCCTTCAGGAAGTACTAACACTGGTGTGGAAGTCAACTTATCTTTCAATTTTTGAAACCCTCTTTCACATGCATCATTCCATTGAAACTTAATTGCCTTGTGAGTTAACTTTGTTAATGGTGCTGCAATAGAAGCAAACCCTTCTACAAATCTCCGGTAATAACCTGTCAAACCCAGAAAACTGCGAATCTCTGTGGGTGTCGTAGGTCTTGGCCAGTTTTTCACTGCTTCAATCTTTTGGGTATCAACCTGTATGCCTTCATCTGATACAATGTGACCCAAGAACGCGACTGATTTCAACCAAAACTCACATTTGGAGAACTTTGCATACAACTTCCGTTCACGAAGAATCTGTAACACTTGTCATAAGTGATTAGCATGGTCCTCCGGTGATCTTGAATAAACTAGGATGTCATCTATAAATACCGTGACGAACACGTCCAAAAATGGCTTAAACACCCTATTCATCAAATCCATGAACACAGCTGGAGCATTTGTTAGTCCAAATGACATAACTAAAAATTCATAATGGCCATACCGTGTTCTAAAAGCTGTCTTGGGTACATCTTCTTCTCTAACTCTGACTTGATGGTAACCCGACCTCAAGTCAATTTTTGAAAAACACCTGGCACCCTGTAACTGATCAAACAAATCATCAATGCGAGGGAGGGGATATTTGTTCTTGATCGTTACCTTATTCAATTGCCGATAGTCAATGCACATTCTTAAGGTGCCATCTTTCTTTCGCACAAATAAGATTGGTGCACCCCACGGGGATATACTAGGCCTAATGAAGCCTTTGTCCAACAAATCTTTCAATTACTCCTTCAATTCACGCAATTCTGCTTGGGCCATTCTATATGGAGGAACAGAAAGAGGCTGAGTGCCTGGAATCACATCAACGCCAAATTCTACTTCCCGTTCTGGGGGTAAACCTGGAAGATCCTCTGGGAATACATCTAGAAATTCATTGACCACTGGGACCGACTGCGGAGTTAGTGGTTCTGCTTCGGTATCCTTCACCCGTACTAGATGACATATATAACCTTTAGCAATCATTTTTCTGGCTTTCAAATAGGAAATAAATCTTCCTCGTGGTGCCCCTACATTACCCTGCCATTCTAGAACATTTTCTTGTAGAAAACCAAAGTGTACCTTCTTGGCCCGGCAGTCTACCGTAGCATAACAAGAGGCCAACGAATCCATTCTCATGATCACATCAAAATCCACCATGTCTAGTTCAATGAGATCGGCCAATGTATCATGACCACACACAGTTACCACACAGTTACGATACACTCTCTTTGCAATAATATAGTCACCAACTAGTGTAGACACTTCAATTGATTTAATTAATAATTCTGGTGCCTTTGCAAATTTTGCAGCAATCAATGGGGTAACATAGGAAAATGTAGAACCTGGGTCAATTAGTGCATATACATTATGTGAGAATATGGATAATGTACCTGTGACAACATCAGGGGAAGCCTCTGAATTCTGGCAGTCCACTAAAGCATAAGTACAATTTTGGACCCCGCTAGTACTGGCTGCTCCTCTGGCACCTCTACCACGGCCAATAGGCTGTACCCCTCGGCCCTGTGAAGGAACCGATGCTGATGATGCAACAGCCGACCCAGCTGGTCGTACTATACCACCCATGCTCCGCTGTGGACACTCTCTCGCTAAATGCCCCAGCATACCACACCAAAAGCAGACATTCATCCCTGACCGACATGTACCTGTGTGCATACGCCCACAGTGCCGACACTGCTGACGAGAAAAACCTGCTGCCTGTGATCCGCCACTCTGCCCTGATGGACCACCCCTAGACCCTCAAAACTGTGAATGAGCACCCCCTGTCGAATAAGAGAATGACGGTCTAGGTGGTCTAGGAAACATGCGGGGCCTAGATCCTCCATGAGACATCATAGGTGGCCCCATAGGTCTAGCCCTTTTGGACTGTCCCCTATCAAATTCATGCACTCTTCTTCTCTGTCGTTGGTCTTCTATTTTCTGAGCGAAGGCTTGTATTCGAGCAATGTCCATGTCCTTTTTCAAGGCAGCAATAGTGAAATCCCATACCAAATATGGCTCTAGTCTGTCCACATATCTATGGACCCTGTCTGTCATCGTAGCCACAACATTTGGCGCATATCGAGCTAAGGAATTAAATTGCAAGCTATATTCCCTCACGCTCAAATTTCCTTGACGGAGATTGAGAAATTGATCCGCACGTGCCTCACAGATCTCATAGGGCAAGTAATGATCAAGGAAAGCAATTTTAAACTCTTCCCACGTAGGTGGAGTTGCACCAATATCACGGGATTTCTTCCAATCCTCGTACCACAATATTGCCTCTCCTTTCAGCCTATATGCAGCAAGTTCAACTGTTTCGACCCCTGTCACATGCATAACTTCCAAGGCCCTCTAAATTTGATCCACGAAGTCCTGTGGATCTGCTTTTGGATCTGACCCAGTGAAAATAGGAGGGTCAAGTTTTAGGAAATCCTGTGTCCTGCGACTCGCCATTCTAGCCGCATCATCATCATGTGTCACTACACCAGCTCGTCCCTGGCTTTGTGCCGCCACTAACTGTGTCAACATATGTACAGCATTCCTAAGATCCTGATCCGTGGCATTCATCGATGGCTCTACAGGTACTTCTCTACCAATTGGCTCTTCCGAAACTGGGAGGGTAGATGAAGACCGCGATGATATTTCAGCTTTTGCTCCACCTTGACTAGCTTGGTCAGGTGGTAATCTGCTCATTCCTTCTCCAGCAGGCGCATCTACCTGATTCCCTTTACCTCTACCTCTCGTGATTGGCATTTTGACTATACAAAAGAAAAACAAAATACCATGATTAGACACACTTCAACTGACAACACTAGCTCTATAGCACACTCTAGAAGTGAAGAACGGAAACAACATCCTAAATGTCCCGTAGCCTCCTACTTATAAATGTGGTGCACAACACATCGATAAGTAAGACTCTACTCAGACACGACTTTGTAGACACCCTTAGAACGACCTGCTCTGATACCACTTTTGTCACGCCCCAAATTCCATCGAGACATGATTGGCACCCGTAGCCGATAAGGCCCGAGAGAACCAACCTTTGCCTATGTTCCATCATATGCATATCATAATCATAACCACCATTGCATAAGAACATGAACGACGAATAAAGGAAAACATGGGACATATTTATACATACATATGAAACTTGGCCGTTGAGGCCATCCAGTCAAAACAACATATGTCTTTTACACTGATACACCCACATCCGTCTACAAAAGCCTCTAACAAGAGCATTGACCAAAACAAACCAAAAGTCGGGACAAGTCCCCGCTTTATACAACATGTACATCATCAAAACATATATCTACTCTGACTCGGAGAAACCCCGGATTAACTGGAGCTCACCAAGGAATCGCTAACACTGGCAATCTACTGGGGAGGCCTACTGGGACCTGCGCCTGCACCAAGTAAGGTAAATTCCCCGAGAGGGGTCAGTACGAAATAAGTACTGAGTATGTAAGGCTCAAATGAAACTTTGTAACACATGAACATACTAACGAAATCAATACAAATGTCTAGACAATGTGAGTAAGTCACCATTTTGCATTTTGGGAACCATGTGAATTGCTTTCATTACTTCCATTACTTTCTTTACATTCAATGCTTGCTTGTCAATACATGTGTCACAATGTACCCGGGCCCCTACTGATCAGTGGGTCTTTCCATGACTTATCATCATGTTGGGATCGGGTCGAGCTAGGCTTATGCCCCTAAGATCTGCCACCCATAAAGAACTGCATCGGGATCGAGTCGAGCTAGGCTTATGCCCCTGACTTGCCACCCATAAATCAACACATCGGGATCGAGTTGAGCTAGGCTTATGCCCTTAGACTTGCCACCCATACTTGATCATTGACCACATTTGCATTACTTTGATCTTTACTTTGAGATTGATATTTGATAGTCATAACATCACTTTGAACTTTGGAACATAACATTATTGGAAACTTTGAACCATTAACCAATGAGTGAGAGGCATGTGAATAACTTGGCAACATAACAATATTAGAATCATAACACCATGGGAACTATGGGACAATAATCTATGAACAAGAGGCATAAGTAATATCACTAGTGGAACATTGGAACATAGCCTTATTTGAGCTTTTGGAACATTAAACATGATTATGAGACATGAGACTCACAAATGATCCATGAGTAGGAAATATATGACAATGTCTATTGATAAATGGATATAGGATACCTTAGCATATTTTGGGATAGGACTAGTGAAATAGCAATGTGGATACTATTTGCCGCAGAAAGATACGGACAGAGTAACCTTACATACCTTGTACTCTCAATATGGATATACAATCCTAGATGTGAATACAATAGTCCCGCTCCTTCTTTATATGTCACTCTACAACACAAATACATAACAGAATTCACCTTAACCACAACTACGTCACAAATGCATATAACATCAATGGGGTACATGTTTGCTTTGAAACATGTCATTTCCCCTTGACAAAACCATTGATAGCATCATTATTCCAAAAATCCTCCAATATTCCCAACATTGACCAATACAGAATAATCATTGCATTTCACCACAATACTCCTCCTTTACACTTTCTTATCCACACCACATCACAAATAATCCATCAATTCACCTTAATACACTTCATAGCACATATCGGCCAAAATCCCACAATTTACACTTATAGACAAGAACAAGGTTAACAACAAAAATAACACCATAGACGTTCATATTTTATCCATACCATGATCTACCATCAAAGGCACAAGTCCTAATTCAAGTTCAAATCCCATGGATCACACATCTTATACAAAAGCACAAAATACCATATCCAACATTTTCAAGCACAACCAACATGATTTACATACTCTTTCATGCATATAATATATTAATCCATAATAAACCCAAACTTTCAAAGGGATGATCATGCTCCAAAATTGCCTTTGAGTCTTTAGGTTTCTTGAGAGAATATTGTAGAAGGTTTGAGAAAATATCTCAAAGAACATGAGAGTTTAAATGAATAAAATCTGATTTTTGGGTCTATTTATAGTCCTTGGGTCCATCCTTAGTCATCCTTGATATTTAATGCTTCAATTGACCAAGTCAATAGAAGATTGGGTCATGTGACCCATGTCTTTTATCCCATTTTAGGCTTTTATTGAGCCCAAATCACTTAACCCAATAAAATCAATAATTTATCATCTTTATATGTATTAAAATAATATTCCCACTCATAATATTCATATCCTTAGCCTCAATCCCAAAAACAAGTGATTCTAGCCACGTTTGGCTTATTTTGACCTTAGGGGCAAAACTGTCATTTTGACCCCAAATTCGTTCTCGAGTAATTTTATCATACTAATGTAATATGTCATTCATTTCATGTATATTCTATTGGTTGTAGAATAAACGTAGCAAAAATCCGCTCGGTACGTCCCCGGATACCCTTGGGACTTAGAAATTTCCAACTTTCGAAAAAGTGGAAAACCCAAGGTGGCGCGTCCCTGGGCGCGCCAACCCACTGCCTCTGGGCTAAAAATTTTAGCCCAGATCAGCGTGGCACGGTACCAAATGCGCCCCTCCTTAAAATTTTCAAAAATTCTATTTTTCGACTTCTTTTCGCGGGTTTGGTTAGATACTTCAATCCTATTCTTTAACTCATTTCTTAACCTTATTATACTTTGTTTAGAGGTCTTATTAGCCTCATTTTGAACCTCACAAATGTGCAATGAAAATTTCAAAACACCTTCTATGCAAGTTTAACCACATAACAAGAGCCAAATTCAATTATCTCATCAATAGCCTTACCAAATGCATACTCATAGCTCTCGATACCTACGTACATATTATTCAATGTCGTCAAGTAGGGTTGGGAACGTACGGGGTGTTACATAAATCACCAAGGAAACCCAACCTAAGGTGATCAATTACCCAAAACTAAGCCAAGGCATCTGACTTTAATCCCAAGGATACTACGTATACTAAGTCAAGTCCTAAAGGAGAAGCGGCAACCAAAGCTAAGGATTTTAAGGCGTAATTGTATGCTAAGGCCCTTAAACAAGCTATAAGGATCATAAATACCCAAACGGAGGGTATTTAAGCCACAATATCCCACCAATAATTAGAAAATCATCATACAAATACTTTAAATAAGTCTGGTCTAAAAGTAGGTAAGCGGTAACCTACCTGGATAATAAACCAGAACTTTTCCTTTCAAAGAGGCCTTCAAATTTTACCACACTACCAAAATAAGAATCTATGCTTTAAGACGGAAAGAACGATTCCCACATTGCAAATATATACGTTAGGCTAAAAATTGGGTTAAAAATCACTTGTGGGACCCGCTCACAGAAACCAGAAATCAAACCAGTAATATTGTACCTCATAGGAAAAATAGCCCACAAATCAAAGAAAAATCTAGAATTTAATTAAATAATTAAATTAGAATTTGGGCCAAAACTTACGAATTATAGTTGGGAAAATGATTAAGAATCAAGCAAAACCCTAGCCTTACCTCCAAATTTTGATTCCACATTGATTTCATAGCTCCAAAGGTCCATCTATGGAGGATATTTGGGTAAAATAGAGAAATGATCAAAGGGGAGGGTATATATACAACTATCTCTGGTTAAGTTAAGGTTTGGCTGCTTAAGTAGAGTCACTTAAGTGATTGATTGCCGCTTAAGTAGTGGTAACTGTGTACCAACCCCTCCGCTTAAGAGGCCCCCAAGCCGCATAAGCAGTCCTACAAAAATAGAGAAGAGTCCTCTTGAGCGGTGGGAGATGACATTCTCTAGCTGCTTAAGTGGATCCCTAACCACATAAGCAACTCCACTTAAGTGTCCCAAGGGCCCAAAAAGAGGCTGCACTAGAAATATTTGTTAAGTCTAAAAAGACTCCAATTAGGCGCTCAGGATTCATTTGGAACCCCGTGCATGTAAATAAAATATGCTACCCCTACTAGAAAGTGCATTCTAGACTCAACAGAATAGAAGAAATTCCCAACTGAGGTTATTTCCATGAAAAGTTTGCCCCACACCCTATCTTCCATTTTAACTAAAAACCAACCAATAAACTAAAATGATTCTGGAAGCCTCGAGACCCAAACCAAAGGTCTCCCTAGCTCAAAATACACATTCCAGGGCTAACAAAAATGTCAAAAAATTTCCATCTGAGGCTGTTTACTAGAAGTTTTGGCCAAATACCAATTTCTCAATTTCCAAAGGTCTAAATAGAAAAACTGGCATAAAAAACAAATGAACTGCTCGAGAATCGAACTACTAGTCTCAGAAAGTCATAAAATACTTGGGAAAGCTATAGGAAAGTTCTAAATACATTAAATACATAGAAAAGAGGAAAATGATATGGAGAGTTATTATGATACTACACTTCTAGATATTTTTCCTTGATGCAAATCCTCGTATGAGTTCTCCCTGTTGATGTGTGCTTCGTGTAGAGCAGTCTTGGATTGGAGATTTAGGGTGAGCTCTTGACATTTGGAGTTTTTCTTTCTCCCTCTATTTTTTTGGACTGATCTTTATTTTTTATATTTGAAGATGGTACTGTACATATTATATCTACTTAGTACTCCTGCTGTATTTAGTAGCTCCTGTACTGACTGATACCAGGTCCTGGGGTGTACCTTGTATAGTCTATTCCTTCACTTTTCTATGTTTATTTTATGGGCCTATTATGTATATTTATTTTTATTTTTGGCCCATCTATTCCATGATTTATTCCTCTATTGTATTAGCCAGTTACTTGCTATTCTGGGTTATGAGTTTGACTTACCTACTAGTGGATTTTAGTAGGTGCCATCATGACCTGAGATTTTGGGTCATGATGGAGTTAATGAAAAATTAGGTAAATGAGGTTTTTAATATAACTATAATACATATTGAATGCATTTTATTCAGTTTTTCATTCAAAATGTTCATATTTTGTATAGATGAAGATCCTGCTGGAATTGCAGTTGGATAAATATTATTTGAGGTTGTTGTCAATACTAATGGTATTAAAAGTGTTATGATATTTCAAATAATATACTTTCTATTTTTTTCTGTAGAACTTTTATATACTTAACCTTTTATGTAGTTAAAGAGCTTGATGATGTTGATGTAGTTGGGGTGCAACTAGACGATCATGTTGCCAATAAATATAACTATTTTTGATGAAACTTAAATATAAATGATAAATTTATTTCATTCAATGTGTTTGATTATGTTTGATTAGTATGCAGATGTGACGAAGGTTGTCGAAAAAGCATTAAGCCTTGATGATTTTTCACTGCTTGGTAATGACTTATCTAAGATTTTTAAGGCTGAAGCAGCTTATCAGAATAATAAACTTGTCTTGATCAAAAACAAAAGAATGTCATTATCAAAAATCAAAACAAAGTCTCACCCAAAAAATAAAACAAAGTCACTCCCGAAATCCAGTCGAGCAACAAAAATGAAAGGTTGGTTAAATCTCCTTATTAATTGAAGTTTGATTCTGGTGGGACTATATGTATAACACACCAGATATTTAACACAACAGATATTTGAGATAAAGAATTTATTTAATTTTCCATTGGGTTAGACGTTAACCCTGATTTGATCAGGTCATTCACCGCATGACTTTACTCGGGGTTGAACAAAAGGTTTATTCTTTTTTCTTTTTTAAGATTTAAATTACATAAACTTTTACAAATACATTAATTTATTGAAGTAAAAATATTTTTTTAATGTACTTAATAGAAGAAAAAAATAACCTTATTCAGTTGTTAATAACAAAATCGAGTGTAAGGACTAGTTTTACAAAATGAAAAAATCTGAAATAATGGTGTAATGAGGTCAGTGAGCTTCCTTAGTTATCAAATGACCTCTTTTACATCTTGTTACTTGTAAAAATATGAATTTCAATCAATGTTCTTGGTGTCAGTGAACTGCCTAATTTCTTATTCTCATATAAAATTGATAAAAAGCAGTACTTGTTTGTTGTCCCTTTGAAAATTGAAATTTTATTAAGAGACCTATAATTCATTTTAAAACACTTCTAATATATTTGTAGTATGTTATCAATACATGTTTAATGCATATTGTAGACTATTGTCATGACCCGATATTATCCCCTAGTTGTAACATGATGCTTAGAGTCACAAGTGATCCCAGGCTAACCCATGACCTGGAATGGCACTAAGAATACTGAAATAAATGATGAAATACTGAGCGGAAGCTTAACTGAAATGAAATATTAATAATAAAGACCAATGTAAACACTAAAATATTAAAAGCATAAGCTGAATCTTATATCTATCTATTTGTCTGTCTAAAAGCCTCTAAAGAAGATGAGTTACTGGGATAAGTCCCCAGCTAACTCTAAGTTCAGAAACTAAAATAAAGATAAAAATGAAATACTGATAACTAGTCCTCAAATAATGAGGACTCACCAAATGCTACAACTGAAATGATGCTGAATCAAACTAATCGCGACCGAGATACTAAACATCTAAACCTATATTATAAGACAATATAACGCAAATAAAAGTATGTGGTAAGTACTTTGAATGTATTGAGCATGTGACATATGTGCTACACTCTATAATATGAACATGCTGAAAGTGACATGATAAACTAAACATGGGGCTGAAATCTGTAAACTGATGTAATAACCAAGAAATAAATATGTAATAATATAAGATGCTGAATAAACTAGATACAAGGTCAAGTAAGGTCTGAGACTAAACTGTGGGAGGTTTATGTAACCGGCATAGACTATGTGAGCAACATGGAGTCCAACCTGTAACTTAAGTTAGGAGGGTGTTCTATACCTTGCCAAGGGTACAAACCATGATTGACGTGAATTCACTCGTGAGCCCTTTAAGAGTAATGTAGACACTCTCAACTGGCGAGGACCCCTTTAATAAATGGTGGCATGTAGTTTGGGACTTGGGTTATCTAACTCATATCCTCCCAGTGCTAAGTACTACTCCTAACTGAAAGTAAACTGATATACTAAAATGCTCAACAATATTGATGTTCTGAAGCTGAAAGATACGTGCTTCATCTGAAAGCATTCTAAATCATGAAAATTAAAGGACTAAGTATTCAACTAACAATGTATGGTATCCTAGGTCATCGGGTGTCCATAACCCATCATCACTAAGAATGCAACTAATCATGACAATTATATAACCTGAACGTGATAAAGAATTTCATAGCTCAAACCCAAAATAAGTAATTTATCAACATATAGAGAATTCATAACTATGAGAATGTACAGGCACTAGAATTTACAGGAAAACATGTATTCATGGACTAGTTAAAGCAAGAGACTGAGACATAAAGTAATTTCATACTTATGGAATCCCTAACTTGATGAATGGTTTAAATTAAGAATTTGATTTCACTTTGGGACTCAGTGGGTGAAAGGAAACCCAATGATGAAACAACACATAACTGAGAGTGAAAACCTTGGTGAATCCTTTTAATTTGGAGTTTGAGATTGAAGAACCCTAGTTCTTGTTTTGGAAGATAAAATTGCCCATTTTCTTGTTTTTTCTCTAAGTGTCGAATGATTTTTGAGTAATGAGGGACTTAGGATAGTGTTAGGCTTAGTAATCAACTTTGGAGTAGCTTAAATGACATAGTTTAGGGGTATAAAAGACTAGAATGCCCCTTATAAAATGTAACTAAAAAAGCTGTAGAGCATGATGTATGGACTATCCCACGATCATGGGACCCATCTACGATCGTGGGTGGTGCTCATGAGTTATTGGCTGGATAGGAGTCTTCTCTGGACTTCATCAGACGAGACATATTATGACTTATAGTACCCATCCCATGATCGTACCTTGATCCGTAGTTGGAAGTTTAATCCAAATCAATTTTAGGGACCAAGATTGTACTTATGATTGTGGGTTCTAACCAAGATCGTGGGATCCTTTCATGGTTGGGAGGTAGATTTATCAACTTGTGGGTATTTGGGGATGTTTCATGTAGAAAAAGCATGGTACAATCTAACCACAATCATACCATGCTTCGTAGGATCTCACTGCTGGATAGTGCTTTACTGAAATTTCCATAACTCTTACCTCCAGAACCGGATTAACAAGCAGTTGGATGTATTGGAAAGAAGACTTGAAGATATTTCATTTGGTGGGTATTGAGCTCAAAAAAACTTCAGAATCTAGGTGTTATTCTTGTTTGAAGTTGAATATAGAAAGATTCTTCACAAGAAAATAATTGGTAAGGAAGGTTTCCACTTGGCTATGAGCTAGGAGTTACTTGTGGCCTTAATACATGTCTAAATCACTTCCCACACTACCAAAATAGGAATTTTGGTTCTATATGTACTTGAATCATGGTTCTAATCATAACTTGAATTTCAGAGTGTTACAATGTCTCCCCCTTGGGGTCATTCGTCCTCGAATGAAAACTAAGTTGAAAAGTTAGGGAAAGAGCTATAATCCCAACACTAAATTTCTAAGAGCTGAGTACTGACATGATTACTGAGTCTATAACTGAAATATGGACTAAACTAAACGCATGAATGCATGCTATGACATGAGAATAACTGGGTTACATGAAATGAAAAGAATTAATTTAGGGGAAACTATTACATTAAGCTGGAACTGAGTTCGAAGAGAATGGGGGTACTTGGTCATCATATCCACCTCTACTTCTCAAGTAGCTCCCTCAACTAGCTGATTCTACCAAAGAACCTTTACTGAAGTGAACTCCTTATTCCTCAACTTACGAACCTGACGGTCAAGGATCTCAACTGGGACCTCCTCATAAGAGAGATTATCTTTCACACCCACACTCTCTAAAGGCACAACCTATGTAGGATCACCAATCCATTTCTTTAACAAAGACACATGAAAAACCGTATGCACTGATGGTAAGTCTGCATGGAACTGTAACTCATAGGCCACATTGCTAAAGCAACCCATAATCTTATAAGGACCAACATAGTGGAGACTGAGCTTTCCTTTCTTGCCAAATCTCTTCACCCCTTTCATCGGTGAAACTTTCAAGTAAACCTAATCACTAATAGCAAACTCAAGCTCCCTTCTCCTCACATATGCATAGTACTTCTAACGGCTCTAGGCTATTTTCAGCCTTTCTCTAATCAGCTAAACTTTCTCCGTTGCCCTATGAACTAACTATGGCCCTATCAAGGTAGCTTCACCAACTTCAAACTAAGTAATAGGAGATCTACACCTCCTACCATAAAGTGCTTCAAAAGGGACCATCTGAATACTGGAGTGATAACTATTATTATAAGTGAACTCAATCAAAGGAAAATGATCATCCCAACTGCCCTTGAAGTTAATAACACACTCTCTCAATATATCTTATAAAGTTTGAATGGTTCGCTCTGCCTGTCCATTTGTTTATGGATGAAAAGCCATACTGAGATGAACTTGGGTATCAAAACCCTTCTGAAAAGTCTTCCATAATCGAGAGGTAAACTGAGTGATCCTATCTGAAATGATAGTAAAGGGACTCCATGCAGTTTTACAAACTCTCTAAGGTAAAGTCTATATAATCCTCGATTGAATTTGAAGTGTTAACTGGTAGGAAATGGGATGACTTAGTCATTTGGTCCACGATAACCCAAATAGAATCATGCTGTCGGAGAGTATAAGGCAACCCTATAATAAAGTCCATATTCACCATTTCCCACTTCCAAGTAGGAATACTAATATCCTAAATCATACCACCATGTCTCTGGTACTCAACCTTACCCTTTTGGAAATTTAGACACTTAGCCACGAATTTCGCGATCTCCTTATTCATTCCATTCCACCAATAGACTTCCCGTGGATCACGATACATCTTAGTGGATCTTGGATGAATAGAATACCAAGAATTATGAGCTTCTATTAGCATCCGTTGTCTTAAGTCATCTGCATCTAGAACATATAGTTTGTCCTAACAATGAAGAACACCATATCCTCCTTGGGAGACGCCACGACCTGAGGCCCTGGACGTAATGGGCATCCCATACCAATGAAGGCCTGAGAGAACCCCTTAATGTATCATCATGAGCATTTAAAAAACAACATATGCATAAGAAAGACCAAATAGAGAAAATCCATTTAAAACATAATAGAAATTTATCCAAGTCTAAAACAAAACATTTAGACACCTTCGACGTAAGTCTACGGAGCCTCCAACATACGAATGAAAAACTAAAGTCGGGACATGGCCCCGATAATACTATAAAACTAAAAGTCAAGGTCTAGTCATGAAGATCATATTTCTTTTCGAAAGATGGAGGGCTCAAGACTTGATGATGCTATCCTGAGGAGGCCTAAATGCTACACAAAACCATAAGAAAGTGTCTCCAAACCTACATCATGAAATGATGTAGCATCCACGAAAGGTCGGTACGACGAGTACTGGAAGGTGTCCCAGGGAAGAAATAGTTTATAAAACAAGTCATAAAAATCTTAATATAAATCATAGAAGGGGAGGTATGGGACAAGTGACTCAAAAATAAATGAGACATAAGCATTTAAAATTATACATTCTGAGTTAGGTGGTGTCACTAACATATAGTAACCATGCCCATGGGTCCAGTTCGTACCCAACCAGTAGGGCCTCAATCCATGTTTGTCGTATGAATTGAGATAACATTATTTTGGCCACATTTCTTCCTCATAGGGTGAAAACATTTAGTCGTTCAATTAAGGAACGATCATCCCTATGTCAGCAAACATAAGTTTTGGGTAGTAGGCCCTTTTATGAGCCTACACCTTCTCGGTTAACCACCTTCCTCTCTTTAAGACTAATTAAAATATTGTACATAACATTTATCCATAGAATCATTTATAAAGGCATTTACGTTTTGGTAACGTCATTCCAAGACTTGCAAGTCATCTATATCATGCCAAAAATCATTATCATTAAACATTGTTGACTCTTAACCCTATCATTTTAATCATATACATAACCATCGCTAATTATCCATAAGGGACTGGAAAGAATTTCATAAATTCAATACTTTCAATAGTTCAAAAGGACGGGGTGACATTCTTTATTCATCATTGTAAATCAAAGCTTTTGAAGGACTTAGAGATCATAGTTTCATCATTTATAACATTAAAACTTTCAAATTCATATGTGAAAGCACACCATTTTAAGTAGTTGTTTCAAGTCTCAAAACACTCAACTAAAAATTCGAAAACAATTCATAAAGAGAGGGAAAATTAATATCAAGCTTTTCATAAAAATAGTTCCCAACCTTAATTTCAAACTATTAACATAATATATGTAAGTACTTAATAAATCGTCACTTGTAATAGTAGTTGAAGTAGGGAGTGTTCAACATACCTTTTGACAGAGAGAAATTCAAGAAAAACTTTGAGATTGACCTTTGAACCTTGAACCCTAAGTGTTCTTATTTCTTGGAACTTTGGGGAGAAGAGTACCGTCTTTTGATTGTAAATATCCTGCCTTAGGGATTTAAAAATGTTTTATATAGGTGGGGAACGGTTTTAGGTAAGAAAAAGACCAAAAGGCCCTTAAAATGCACAAGAAAATAATGGGGAGGAGTCACTGTACAACATCTTCGTGCCACGATGATATCGCGGAGGTTCATCTCCCTGGCATATTGATATCATGGACCTCCACTGTTTTTCTCATAATTTTTCACTCAAACTCCAATTTACAAATGATTAGCAGCGTGGGAAAAAAACTCAAAGACCTTTAATTTGATAGATAATGGGACACATAACTCCTCATATTCTAGGATAAATGCTCATTTGAAGTTGACCCTAGTAACATCCAATATTGGAACTCAATCGGTAGGAATGCACTTAACTTAACTCTATGATAGGTGTTTCTTATGATCACGATTGGCATCCCAAAACACTCACCATACTAGAGAATTGATCACGACATCTACGTATAATAATGAATCATCAGGTTTAGTCCTATACATGCACGGAGAATGGAACAAATCTTGGCTTAAAATTTTTGGGGTCTTACAATATCTCCCCTTTAGGATCATTCATCCTCGAATGATGGCTAATGACTTATTGAAGCTCTATATGTACAAAATTAAGGGATGAAATGTCACATCAAGACTCTACTGCTATCTCATATATATCAAGAGGAGCTTTATGGAAATACTGAGCAATTGGGTAAGCACGAATCATGTGATATTGGAGACTTAACATAATTGGGTAAGCACGAATCATGTGATATTGGAGACTTAACATAGTCATTCTCTAGGACATGAGTTCTATGGAACTTGATCATAGTGACGTAAGGCATAGATTCCAGGGAATCATACCCATGGATTAAGGTGGATATATAACAAGAAATATGTTTTTTTTGAACGTAGGAATAAGAGTATTTCCACCTTAAATGATATGACTAAATGCCCTTGAGCTTAGCAAGACTTCTCAACTATGTTTCCTACTATGAATACCACACTTCATGATTTCTAACTTAGAGTTTCCCTACGACATAGATAACCATAAGAGCCCGAGTCTATCTGCATAGGGCTTCCATGTTCAAGCCCAATTTGGAGTTAAAAGGCGCTACACCTAGTATGATCATGCTAGCCTAAACTATGAGACTCTATACTTTATATCCCTCCAAGAATACTACTCCATCTAATCATTATAATCAAACACACTCAAGGTTAAATCAAAGAGTACTAGCCACCTAATACAATGGGTATTCTATTCACCTATTTTTGGATTAGGTTATCTGAACCCTTGTCCTCTCAGTGCTATGTACTACTTCCAACTGAAAGTAAACTGATATACAAAAGTGCTAAACAATATTGATGTTCTAAAACTGAAAGATACATGCTTCATCTAAAAATATTCTAAATCATGAAAAATGAAAGACTAAGTATTCAACTAACAATGCATGATATCATAGGTCATCGGTTATTCATAACCCGCTGTCACTGAAGAATGCAACTAATCATGACAATTATATAACCTAAATGTGATAAGGAATTTCATAGCTCAAACCCAAAATAAGTAATCTATCAACATATGGAGAATTCATAACTATGAGAATGTACAAGCACTAGAATTTATGGAAAAACATGTATTCATGGACTAGTTAAAGCAAGAGACTGAGGCATAAAGGAATTTCATACTTTTCATGGAATCCCTAACTTGAGGAATAGTTTAAATTGAGAATATGAATTCACTTCGGGACTCAATAGGTGAAATAAAACCCAATGAAAATATCCCACATACCTGAGAGTTTTGAATTCTTTGAATTTGGAGCTTGAGATTGAAGAATCCTAGTTCTTGGTTTGGAAGATGAAATCGCCTATTTTCTTATTTTCTCTGTAAGTGTCAAATGATTTTTGAGTAATTAGGGAGTTAGGGTAGTTTTAGGCTTAATAATCATCTTTGGGGTTGTTTAAATGACATATTTTAGGGGTCTAAATAATGGGAAAAGACTGGAATACCCCTTATAAAATGTAACTAAAAAAGTTGCAGAGCATGACGTACGGACCACTCCACAATCGTGGGTGGTGCTCATGGGTTGTTGTCTGGATTGGAGACTTCTATGGAATCCATCAGATGAGCCATGGTACAACTCGTGGTACCCTCCCATGATTGTACCTTGGTCCGCAGTTGGAAGTCCAAGCCGAATCAACTTTAGGGACCAAGATCCTACCTACATTCATGGGTTCTAACTAAGATCGTGGGATCCTTTCATGGTTGGGAGGTAGATTTATCAACTTGTGGATGTTTGGGGCTGTTTCATGCAGACAGAATCATGGTACGGTCGTACAATCTAACCACGATCGTACCATGATTTGTGGGATCTCACTGCTGGACAGTACTTTACTAAATTGGCCATAACTCTTAGATATGGAACCGTATTAATGAAAAATTGGATGCGTTGGAAAGAAGACTTGAAGAACTTTTATTTGATGGGTCTTGATATCAAAAACACTTCATAATCTAGGAGTTATGCTCGTTTAAAGTTGACTATAGAAAGATTTTTCACAAGAAAATAATCTGTAAGGAAGGTTTCAACTTGGCTATGAGCTAGGTGTAACTTGTTACTTAATACAAGTCTAAATCACTTTCCACACTACCAAAAAATGAAGTTTGTCTCTACATGTACTTGAAGCATGGTTCTAATCTTAGCTTGAATTTTTGGGGTGTTACAACTATGTATGAAGTACCTCTTTGGGATCTGTGTACTTCCTTGATAGTCAAGTTTTACCTTTATTTATGAAATTAGCTAGAAATTTTAAAGATATTTACTTGTACTTATGTTTTGTATTTTACTGGTCCAATATATAAAACCTGTAAAATGCAAAATAACTGGCCATGAGAAGTATTGGTTATGGTCCTTATGGAAATCAAAGCACTCGTGTGGAGTTATGAGAATTGTATGAGCTCTTCGAAAAATTAAATAAGTTTGGTACGAAGCAGTTAATATCGTATTCTATTATTATGCAATGTGGTATTAAAGGAGAATTATTTCCCTATAATGAATTTGAAGATGGCAAAGAACTGTATTCTATGAAGAGCTAATGCACTCTAAATTAGTGACTTCTGAAAAATTATTTCTTTTTTGGATTAAATATGACCAAAAATCATTTAATCCTTTTTATATTTGTGATTACATTTCGATTCAGTGAATTGCTTCTTTGAGATCTATCTAAGAAAGTATTAATCTTTTTGCATCATATTGATGTCATTCTTTATTAATTACAAAAGAAATGGAAGTACAAACCCAACAACACTGTCAGTTTTACACTACTGATTGTATGTTCAAGACAAAGGTTTCTGAGACTTTCAGCTTGTAAATTAGGAAATGTATTGAAATTGTCTGATAAAATTGTAACAACCTTTGCGGTGATTTTTAGATTTTTCTGTGTTTTGATTATTTTGCCCCTTCCCCTTGTTGCCTTCTAGCATTTGTGAGTTGCGAAAATGGTTGGTGCAACAGACATCGCGATCGCGGACCTTTTGTCATAACCATAATGAGTTGCCACTAAAGGCCTTCGCAGTAGTAAAGGGTCGCTACTGAAGGTTCCAGTTTTTATTTAAAGCTAGATTTTGAGGTTTTTCATACTTTAGACATTTTGGGAGTTAGAAAGCTCCGATTGAGATAATTTTTGATGTTTTTTCTCATATAATCATTGGGTATGTGATTCTACCTACAATTTACTCATTTTACAAGATTACCCCTTTTGGTTTACATGATTTTCATTAATAAAGATGAGATTTGAAACCCCAAAGTTATGAAATCAAAAGTTCTTTATTTTAGGATTGATTTTGGATAGGATTTAAGGTCCTTTTATTTTGGGTAATTAACAAAAATTTTCCAAAGTTTGTTATTTTAAACCGCGTTTGATAATGAAGATTTGAGGTTTTACTGGCAGAGTGAAATATTGACATTTTGGTGATTTCTAACCCAATTTCTACTTCGTCTTTGATGAGATTTTAAATTTAAAACCCTTAGACTATGGATAAAGTGTTTTTCCGCTAAAATTTCAGTTTTATCCTTTTGTTTTTGGGGTTGATTTTTAAGGTGATTTTGGACTCGAAATAAAAGTATATAAATATGGGTATTGTTGGTCTTGTATTTACATGTAGATCTCATATTTGAAAAGATTAAGATTGCATGGAGGCATTTTGAGAGTAGAGCTTCCCCTCAATTCTTTGAGTTGCGATTTGTCTTTGCAGGTCTTCTTTAAGGTAAGTGGATATTTAAATTGACTCTTTTCTAAGGTGTTTATGTTCTTTTTAATTACTATTTGGTTTTATATTATAAATAATTGGGGATCTGGAGGTCCTGTATAGATAAGGGGATAAGAATCTACGGGGGCACCAATGTTTATATTGTTAGGTTAAAAGTAATAAAATAAATATCTTGACTGTTCTCTCTACTTGTTGACATGTTTATGATAAATGGTGTTGATAAGTGTCTTATTGATCATGAATACATTGATAGTGAGCATCTACTTGAGGGTATGAATCATGTTTAGTGGAATTTAATGGAATAATTGGGGTTAGTAACTAATTAAAGTGTAAAGAGATTGGAATTTTACATAAGAAGTTAAAACAAGGGATCTTGGCTTAATTTTATGTATTGCGAATAAAGGTGAACTTCTAAACATGCTTGTGGACGAGTATATTTCCCTTGTGAGTATTTGAGTCTAATTGTTCATAATTAGGGAAGGTAGGAAACTTATAATTTAAAACATGCTATAGGTTGAGTAAATTCTCAATGTTTACATTATTTGGGTTGAGTATCATTATTGTGATGCCTGTGTAGGGCTTGTGTGAACCTTATTATTGGTTTGGTAGATTATTATCATTGTGATGCTCGAGTGAGGGCTTGTGTTGACTTTATTATTGATTAGAGAGCTCATTATCATTGTGATGCCTGAGTGGGGGCTTGTGTTGTGATTCCCGAGTGGGGGTTCTTGTTGACTTCATTTGTGTCTTATTTGGCCCTTTTACTATTATGGTACCTGTGTTGGGGGCTTATATCTTGAGTTACTAAGATTTGAATGACGTGGATTCATTTATACCATTGCTGAGCTTATTATTATGCATTATTGATTTTTCCATGATCATGCATGCTCATTCATAACTCATTTTCATGAAACTGGTACTACTATGGACTTAGATTCTTTGTGAAAGAAAATGAATGATTTTATAAAATGCCTCAACTGAGGGAAGTGATGACCAGGTTTATTGATGAGATTTTGATTAGTATATGGGTTGCGAACCCCCCATGGGTCCTCTCATGGAGCTTAGGCTTGAAAGGTGTATATATGTTTTACTTTTGCCATTGTATTTTATCTCATATAACTACATTGTATTGCATTGCATTGCACATTCTCTTGGGTGATATTGTGGTCCTGGATTGCTGGTTTGGAATGGTGAGTGGATATAATATACGGTGTTGATAAAATTCTCTCCTGATATGACCTATTAATATTACCATTGTTATTAAACCTATATGTGTCTGCCTTAATTGAATTGATTTGGCTACTTTGTTAATTGTTGCAATTTGCTAAAATAGGCTAGGACTTTCTGAGTGCATGTTTATTTAGGGTAATCTTGGATGGTTGGTGTGGTGGTTCTCACCATCATTTTGGATTAGCGTCAGTTGTCTATGATGCTTGCTGAGCGAGTGGTTGAGAATTAATTGTGACTCGATATGTCAACTTTTTTGTATATTGAGGTAGCGATTGTCAAATCTCAGAGCTTACCTAGATCTCTTTTTCTTTTATTTTATGCTTATTCACATTTAAGATACTTTACACTATTTCATTGTATTCGGTATTAGAGGCTTGTACTAGTGTCAACCAGATCAGGAATGTTGTGTTTAGATTACACCTCTTTTTATATCATTTGGGGGATGATTTTCATTTCTTACTTCTTCCGCTTCTGTTTTACTTTGATTATTGTGTTTGGGTTGGGCTAGGCTTACCAGTATCGGAAGGTGTGATAGTTGCATTTATGGTCCCTATTTTGGTTGGGACAAATATTATAGAATATATGTGTGGACATTATTTGTTGGAAAATACTCATTGGAATAATGTTCATTTTATTTTGATTTCAATCAACATAAAGGAGAACTATCACTGGATATTCATTGAGTTTGACATTATTAATAGGATACTGTTTGTATATGATTCATTTCCCTTTATGGGATTCAATAATTAAGTTGATAATGTTGTTAGCATGCTCGCTACTATGTTGTCATAGTATTTGACTCTGACCAAGTTCTGTGACAAGCATTCTGACTTAAGTTCCTTTGCCTATAATGGAAAAAATTAAATTTGACTATATTAAAGTTGAGAAGATTAATAAAGGGGTACCCACACAGTTGACACTCTTAGCAAGAGGTTTGGGGCATGATTATGGCATTATGTAAAAATAAAACAAAACTTGGGGGTTCAAAGTGATGATTGTTGACAAAAGAAATTAAAGTAGTATTTTTAGGTATTAGTTGATTTATTACAAAAACAATAAATGATGTACAAACTGAAGCTTGTTAACCAGGACCTTTGGATTTTTTTTTATCTTCATTAGCATCTCTCTTTAGGATGCTCGTCTTTGTTCAAATATGTTCTCTCTCTTTTTGAAATTATAACTTTGATTACCTCAAAAATATCCTCAATCCCATGAACTTATAATTTTGGAAGTGCCCTATATACTTCTTCTCAAATAAAATTGATAAAGAGCATTATTTATTTGTTGTGCCTTTGAAAATTGAATTTTATTAAATAAACCTATAATTTTTTTTAAAACACTTATAATATATTTACAATACCATATTAATAAGTATTTAGTACATACTGTAGCCTATGCACAATACCAAGCATAAATATTTTGTAAAGATACTGGGTAATTCATTTTTAAGACACTTATAATGCATTTCTAATACCTTATCAATACATAGCTAATACATATTGTAGACTATTCTAGTATTTGATTTCTATTCAAATGTATTGATTAGGGATAGCCGGGGGTCATGTCCTGGCTACCTATAGTCAGTATTAGTAGAGGTTTCATAGATAGTCAATTAGAGTTATTGTATTTAGTTGCAGTTTCTCTTCTTTCAGATTACAGTTGTTGTAAACCTTTTTAACAGAGATGTATTGAACTAGTTTATTTCATGATTAAGCTTCCTCTTTGGCACTTTAGCTCTAATATATGCTTATATTCATTTGCTTATGCACTATGCCAGTACCATGGGTTTGTTTGGGATCACTTATGGTTCTAAGGATCGTGTTACGACTAGGGGGTAGTTTCAGATTGTGACAAAATATTATGCTGATAAGGTGAATAGCGCGGTAACACTGAGTAGTTTTAGCCCTTTGGCTGAAAGTGGGGGTGCCCAACATGATAATATGGACCCTATGGGGCATTGTAGTGGGATCATAGGTGTATGGGGCTCTATATATAACACGTCTGTATGATGACTGCCTCTTGGGATGTTAGAGTTCTCAATAGTGTAAATAAATATAAGGAATTAAAGAGATATATTATAGAGCATGATATTATTCTCATAGCTATTATAGAGCATAGAGTGAAGGAGACTAAGATCCCCAGGATCATGAAGAAGCTAGATAGTAAGTGGGAGTAGAGTTCTAATTCCTGTTGTAGTACAAAAGGAAGAATAATATTTTTTTAGAACTCAACCATAATTTACTATGCAATAATTCAAATGACCAACCAACTCATTCGTGGGACAATTGAGATCAACATGCTAAGCATTAGATTTGAGTTTACAGTTGTATATGGGTTACACATAATACTTGATAGGAAACACTTGTGGACAGAATTGTAGAGGATACATAATAATTTCCAGGGGTCTTGGCTTTCCATGGGTGATTATAATGCAATGGCTAGTATGGAGGATAGGCTTGTGGGAAATCCAGTACAAGAGGAAGAAATGGATGAATTTAGAGATTACATTTTTGATACTGGGGCTACGGAGTTGAAACATGTTGGTAGAAAGTTTACCTAGACCAACTCTCATGTGTTGAACATTGTAGATAGAACAATTTTAAATGCTACTTTGATGACACATATAATCCAAATAGAGGTGATGGTTATGGATCCTGTTTATTGATTGAGCATTGATTTTCAGGATATCAGACCCAATGTAGCTAAATCATTTAACTTCCTTAACTGTCTGGCTAGCAATAAAAACTTCTTATCAGTTGAGAAAGAGGATTAGACTACTCCTTTATGTCACGCCTCAAATTCTAATCGGGTGGACAGGCACCCGAAGCCATTAAGGCCCGAGAGAACCAATCTTCCTTCATGTACACTCATATGCATGTCACTAAAAGAACAACACTCTACCTCATTTAGATACAAATTACCAATGGCGAAAGTCATGGAAAACATATGATATATATGAAACTTGGCCGTTAGGGCCACCATGTCAAAAGCATACATTCTTTCATTCATCTTCCCACGTACGTCTACAAAGCCTCTAACAGATACATGTACATAACCACCCTAAAGTCAGGACAAGTCCCCGCTTTATACAACAGTTACAATACCAAAAAAAATGTACACATGTAACTCGGAAAGCCCCGAACCAACTGGAGCTCACCAATGATTGACAAATAATCCGCAACCTACTGTGGAGGTCTACTAGTACCTGTGCCTGCAACAAGTAAGGTAAGTCCCCCAAGGGACGTTAGTACAAAGAACGTACTGAGTATGTAAGGCCATAAGAAACTGCATCATACATAAGAACATTAATGGAATCAAATGTAAGAGAATAGTCAATATGGATGAATCATCGTTCTGCATGTGAGGAACCATGCACGTTATATTCATTACTTTCTTTGCCCTTACATTCATTCATCATTCTCGTTCATTACTTAACTTTATTCTTCTTTGCATTAAGAACTTGTAATGACCAACTGATCAGTGGTAAAAGAGGATGACCCATGCTAGGTATTTTAACCCCTGGGATGTGGTCCTCATATATATACAACTCAGGATTGACCCATCCTAGGCTCTTCTGTCGCCCCTGGGATGTTACTGTGATGTTGAGATCGACCCATGCTAGGCTTTTCTATCGCCCCTGGGATTCCACCCATGATATTGGGTTCGAACCATGCTAGGTATTTTAACCCTTGGGATACCACCCATGATATTGGGATTGACCCATGCTAGGTGTTTCTTCCACCCCTGGGATGCCACCCAAGAATACTCAAACAATTATACATTACTTCATTTCTTTACTTTTGTGAGATTGATACATTGGTAGTCATAACATTATTGGGACTTTGGAACCATATCCACAATTATGTGACACATGAATAACAATTGATCAATGAATAAGGAACATGTGAATAACAATAGATGATAACCTGAAATGGGATACCTTAGAACATTTCGGAATGGAACAAGTATAATGTTAATGTGAACAATATGTGCTGCAGAAGGATACAGAAAGAGTAACCTTACATACTTTATCTTCCCAAAATGAATACACAGTCCTATATGTGAATACAATAATCCAGCTCCTTCCTTACGTTTGACTCTACAACACAACTAGATAACGGAGCTCACGTTAACAACTAACTACCATACAAGTGCATAAGACGACAATGAGTTACATGATTGCCCTATAACGTCATTTCACCCTTTAAAATAGCATTCACGGCATTGTCATACCAACACTACCATAACATTCCACACATTGACCAAGACATCATAAACCAATAGCATTTCACACCAAGTTTATCCTTTACGCTTCTTCATTAACACTACTTCACAATTACTCCATCAAGTCACCTCAATACGTTTCATAACAACAATCCCACAAGTCATACACATATAAAAAGCAAGTTAAGGACATAACCACACCATACATGTTGATATGTTATCTACACCATTCACTTCCATCAAAATCTCAAGTCTCCTTTCAAATTCAAGTCACCTAGATGACACATCTTTTAGCAAAAAGCAAAAGTGCACTACTCAACACCTTTAGACATAACCATCATGATATACACAATCACTCATGCATATAATATATTAAATCACAATATTAAACACTTACCAATACTTGCAAAGAGATGATCTTGTCCCAAGAGATGGTTGCCTTAGGGTTTGAGAGTAGAGAGAAAATTGTAGCAAAATCTAGAAATGGCATGTGTGCTTTGTGGAATAAAAATCTGATTTTTGGCCTTTATAGTCCCTCAAGTCATCCTTAGCCAATTATTGGTCATTAAAGGTTGTGTTTACTTGGTCAACACAAGAATGGGTAATTTGCCCCATTTGGGCCATGTCTTTTGTTTGATTTTTGGGCCTCAATTGAGCCCAATTGCTCAAGATTAATTTATCCCAACAAATTTAATGCATGTTACACCAACTATCTCATGCTTAAAGACCTCCATAAATGTTAAAACAATATTCAACTCACGAGATCCATGTTCATAGCCTCGACCCCAAGATTAAGCGATTTTAGCCACTCATGGCTTAATTTATCAGAAATTGAAAAAAATTATAAAAAAAGAAATAAAAATAAAAAGGAAGAATAATTAACCCTCATTTGGATGCCAAAATCATCCAAGAGTAGTCCCACCAAGATGGAATAATGATACACTAACCTAAGAGCCCTATTTAGAGAATAGTGGTCGGAGAAGAAATTTGGCAAAAAAAGGCCTGGCACGCTGCCTGGCGCCCCCCTCTGTTGCCCATGCCAGAAAAGTTTTGGCAAAAAGCAGCCTGGCGTGCCCCTATACTGCCCATGCCAAAAAAAATTCTGTCAAAAGCGGCCCGGCACGCTGCCTGCGCGCCTGATACTTAGTCTCCGATTTTCTTCCTTTCTTCGACTTTTCTTTGCGGACATTTGCACAATACCAATAGTATATCAAAAAAAATACAAAATACGTACTTATTGCTCTCAAAATTAAGGTACACATGGTTCAAAATTGGTAATAAGGCATATAAATAAGCCCTAGCTCACCAATCAAGTAGGGTCGGAAATGTACGGAGTGTTATATCCTTCCCCCCTTAGAAACATTCGTCTTCAAATGTTAAGAACATCATCCCATTTACAATAAATGCACCTTTATGTTAGCATATATACATATACACATAATGCTTCTCGATACATACTTGTTATTGCTCCCCTTCCGCACTTTGAACTTTTTCTTCGGTGTGAAACAAATACGGGTACTTTGACTTCATCATTTCTTCAGCTTCCCATGTGATCTACACTTCCTTCCATATAAAGCTTCATAAGGTGACATTTTGATACTTGAATGATAGCTATTATTGTAAGCAAATTCAATAAGAGGTAGGTGATCATCCCAACTACCTTTAAAGTCCAACGTGCACGCTCGTAACATATCTTCAAGTGTTTGGATAATACGTTCTGCTTGTCCATCTGTCTGAGGATGAAAAGCCGTACTCAGATTCAATTGTGTACCTAAGCTCTTCTGAAAAGATCTCCAAAAATGTGCAGTAAATTGAGCTCCCCTGTCTGATATAATGGAGATCGAAATTCCATGTAATCACACTATCTCTTTAACATACAATATTGCATAATCTTCTGTTGTATAGGTGGTATTAACTGGTAGAAAATGCGCTGACTTGGTAAGCCTGTCAACTATTACCCAGATGGAATCAAATTTTCGCAGTGTACGAGGAAAACCTGTGATGAAATCCATATTAATCATGTCCCATTTCTAGACTGGAAGATTGATACATTGCATGTAACCTCCAGGTTTCTGATGCTCTACTTTTACTTGTTGGCAATTTGGGCATTGAGCTACAAATTCTGCAATGTTCTTCTTCATGTTTCCCCACCAATACATTTCTTTCAAGTCATGGTACATTTTGGTGGCTCCCGGATGAATCGAATACCGTGAATGATGTGCCTCTGTCATAATTCATCTCCTCAGCTCATCTACATCCGGTACACATAATCTACCTTGGCATTGAAGTACTCCTTCTTGAGTAAGATCAAATGCCTTAGTCAGACCCTGTTGTACATTCTCCTTCAGCTGCAATAAAATAGAATCTACATACTGCTTCTCTTTCACCTCAGCTATTAATAAAGATCCTACTGTATTTTGCACAATAACCCCTTCATCTGAGGATTCAAGAAGACGGACCCCCAAGCTGGCTAGTTGATGTAGATCCTTGACTATAGTCTTGCTTTTCCATCAACTGGCCACTAGTGCCTCCTATTTCCTTACGGCTTAATGCATCGACTACCACATTTGCATTTCCTGGATGATATAGGTATCAATATCATAGTCTTTCAATAGCTCAAGCCACCTCCGCTGCCTCAGATTTAAATCCTTCTACTTAAAGATATATTGCAAACTTTTGTGATCAGTGTAGATGTCAACATGAACTCCATACAAATAATGGCGCCATATATTTAAAGCAAATACCACAACTGCTAACTCAAGATCATGTGTGGGATAGTTTCTCTCATGTGGCCGCAACTGTTGTGAGGCATATGTTATTACTTTACCGTGCGGCATCAATACACATCCTAGACCAACTCCGGACGCATCACAATATACTGCATACCCTTTTGTACCTTCAAGAAGTACTAATACGGGTGTGGAAGTTAATTTATCTTTCAGCTCTTGGAAAATTTTCTCACATGCATCATTCCACTAAAACTTGATTGCCTTATGTGTGAGCTTCATTAAAGGTGCAGCAATGGAAGAAAATCCTTCAAAAAACCTTCGATAATAGCCTGCCAACCCAAGGAAGCTACGAATTTTCGTAGGCGTTGTAGGCCTTGGCCAATTTTTCACCGCTTCAATCTTTTGCGTATCAACCTGAATTCCTTCATCTGACACAATGTGACCCAAGAATGCTACGAATTTTAACCAAAATTTGCATTTAGAGAACTTTGCATACAACTTACGCTCACGAAGAATTTGTAACACCTGCCGTAAATGATTAGCATGGTCCTCTTGTGATCTTGAATAAACCAGGATGTCATCTATAAACACCATCACGAACATGTCCAGAAATGGCTTAAACACCCTATTCATCAAATCCATGAAAACAGCTGGTGCATTTGTTAGTCCAAATGACATAACTAAGAATTCATAGTGACCATACCGTGTTCGAAAAGCTGTCTTGGGTATATCTTTTTCTCTAACTCTAACTTGATGGTAACCCAATCTCAAGTCAATCTTTGAAAAATATTTGGCACCCTGTAACTGATCAAACAAATCGTCAATTCTGGGGAGGGGATATTTGTTCTTGATCGTTACTTTGGTCAATTGGCAATAGTCAATGCACATTCTCAATGTGCCATCTTTCTTCTGTACAAATAATACTGATGCACCCCACGGGGACATACTAGGCATGATGAATCCCTTGTCCAGCAAGTCTTTAATTTCTCCTTCAATTCACGTAATTCTGCTGGAGCCATTCTTTACAGAGGAATAGAGATAGGATGAGTGTCTGGCACCACATCAATACCAAACTCTACTTCCTGTTCTGGAGGCAAACCGGGAAGATCTTCAGGAAATACATCAAGGAATTCATTTACTACTGGAACCAACTGAGGAGTTAGTGGTTCCACATCAGTATCTTTCACTCTGACTAAGTGACATAGGTACCCCTTGGCTACCATTTTCCTTGCTTTAAGATAGGAAATAAATGTTCCTCTCGGTGCCCTACATTATCCTTCCATTCCAGAATATTCGTTTGTGGAAAATAAAAATGTAACTTCTTAGTTCGGCAGTCTACCGTTGCATAACAAGAAGCCAACCAATCCATACCCATTATAACATCAAAATCCACCATGTCTAGTTCAATAAGATCATCCAGTGTATCATGACCACACACAGTTACCACACAATTACGATATACTCTTTTTGCAACAACAGATGCACCAACTGGTGTAGATACTTCAATTGTCTTAATTAATAATTCTTATGTTCGTTCAAATTTTGTAGCAATCAACAGAGTAACATATGATAATATAGAACCCGGATCAATCAATGCATATACATTATGTGAAAATATGGATAAGGTACCTGTGACTACATCAGGAGAAGCCTCCGAATTCTCCCTGTCCACTAGAGCATAGGTACGATTCTGGGCTCCACTGGAACTAGCTGCTCCTCTAGCACCTCTACCATGACCAGCAGGCTGTACACCTCTTCCTAGGGAAGGAACTTATGATGATGATGCAGTAGTGGATCCCGTAGGTTGTGTTATACCACCCGTGCCTCTTTGTGGGCATTCTCTCATTATGTGCCCTAATATACCGCACCAAAAACAACCATTTGCTCCCAACTGACATTCCCCTAAATGATACCTTCCGCAGCGCTAACACGGCTGACAAACAAATCCTGATGTCTGGGAACCTTGAAGCCCACTACTCTGCCCAAAATGGCTGCCTCTAAATCCCCAGAATTGAGATGAAGTACCTGCTGTAGGGGAAGAAAATGATGGTCCAGGAGGTCTAGGAAAAATTCGAGGCTTAGATTCTCCTTGGTACACCATAGACTGTCCCATAGGTCTAGCCCTCTTCGACGGCCTTCGTTCAAATTCGTGTACCCTTCTACTTTTCCTCTGGTCCTCCATCTTCTGTGAGAAAGCCTGTATTCTGGCTATATCTATATCTCTGTTCAAAGCAACAATAGTGCAGTCCCTTACCGAATATGTCTCCAATCTGTCCACATATCGATGGACTCTATCTGTCATTGTGGATACTACATTCGGAGCATATCGAGACAAAGAATTAAACTACAGACTGTATTCTCTGACACACATATTCCCTTGATGGAGATTTAGAAACTGGTCTGCACGTGCCTTCCGGATCTCATATGGGAGGTAGTGATCAAGAAAGGCTGTTTTGAATTCCTCCCAACCAGTTAGAAGTACATCAATACCCCTCGATCTTTTCCAATCTTCATACCATAATATAGCTTCACCTTTCAATCTATAGGCCGCAAGTTCAACTATTTCTACACCAGTCACGTGCATAACATCTAGAGCCCTTTGAATTTGGTCTACGAAGTCTTGTGGGACTGCCTTCAGATCTGACCCGGTGAATGAGGGAGGGTCTAATTTTAGAAAATCCTGTGTCCGCCGACTAACTACTCTAGCCGTGTCATCCTCACTTGTTGTTGGACTAGCTCATCCCTGAGTTTGTGCAGCAACTATCTAAGTCAACATATGCACTGCATTTCTTAAATCCTGTTCAGTGGCATTCATAGGCGGTTCTGCGGGTACTTCTCTACCTCTTGGCTCTTCCGAAAATGGAAGAGTAGAAGGAGCCCGCGATGCAAACTCCTGTTTAGTGCCACCTTGACTAGATTGGTTAGGTGGTGATTTACTCGTTCCTTCTCCGGCAAGCAAATCTACTTGCTTACCTATGCCTCTCCCTTGTCTTGTAATCGACATTGTACTATAATGGAGAAAACCAATTCCAATGATTAGATACGATTCCACTTACAACATTGGCTCTATTACAAGATCTAGAGATGAAGAAAAGAAACAAATCCTAAATGTCCCGTAGCCTCCTACTTATAAATGTGGTGTACAACACATCCATAAGCAAGACTCTACTCAGACACGGCTTTGTAGACACCCTTAGGACAACCTGCTCTGATACCACTTTTGTCACGCCTCGAATTCCAACGGGGCGGACTGGCACCCGAAGCCGTTAAGGCCCAACAGAACCAATCTTCCTTTATGTACACTCATATGCATGTCACTAAAAGAACAATACTCTACCTCATTTAGATACAAATTACCAATGGCGGAAGTCATGGAAAACATATGATATATATGAAACTTGGTTGTTAGGGCCACCATGTCAAAAGTATACATTCTTTCATTCATCTTCCCACGTACGTCTACAAAGCCTCTAACAGATACATGTACATAACTACCCTAAAGTCAAGACAAGTCCTCGCTTTATTCAACAGTTACAATACTAAAACAAATGTACACATGTAACTCGGAAAGCCTCGAACCAACTGGAACTCACCAATGATCGACAAATGATCCGCAACCTACTGTGGAGGTCTACTAGTACCTGTGCCTGCAGCAAGTAAGGTAAGTCCCCCAAGGGACGTTAGTACGAAGAATGTACTGAGTATGTAAGGCCATAAGAAACTGCATCATACATAAGAACATCAATGGAATCAAATATAAGAGAATAGTCAATATGGATGAATCATCGTTCTGCATGTGAGAAACCATGTACGTTATATTCATTACTTTCTTTGCCCTTACATTCATTCATCATTCTCGTTCATTACTTAACTTTATTCTTCTTTGCATTAAGAACTTGTAATGACCAACTGATCAGTGGTAAAAGAGGATGACCCATGCTAGGTATTTTGACCCCTGGGATGCGGTCCTCATATATATACAACTCAGGATTGACCCATCCTAGGCTCTTCTGTCGCCCCTGGGATGTTACTGTGATGTTGGGATCGACCCATGCTAGGATTTTCTGTCGCCCCTGGGATTCCACCCATGATATTGGGATCGACCCATGCTAGGTATTTCAACCCTTGGGATACCACCCATGATTTTGGGATTGACCCATGCTAGGTGTTTCTTCCACCCCTGAGATGCCACCCAAGAATACTCAAACAATTATACATTACTTCATTTCTTTACTTTTGTGAGATTGATACATTGGTAGTCATAACATTATTGGGACTTTGGAACCATATCCACAATTATGTGACACATGAATAACAATTGATCAATGAATAAGGAACATGTAAATAACAATAGATGATAACCTGAAATGGGATACCTTAGAACATTTCGGAATGGAACAAGTACAATGTTAATGTGAACAATATGTGCTGCAGAAGGATACAGAAAGAGTAACCTTACATACTTTATCTTCCCAATATGAATACACAGTCCTATATGTGAATACAATAATCCAGCTCCTTCCTTACGTTTGACTCTACAACACAACTACATAACGGAGCTCATGTTAACAACTAACTACCTTACAAGTGCATAAGACGACAATGAGTTACATGATTGCCCTATACGTCATTTCACCCTTTACAATATCATTCACGGAATTTTCATACCAACACTACCACAACATTCCACACATTGACCAAGACATCATAAACCAATAGCATTTCACACCAAGTTTATCCTTTACGTTTCTTCATTAACACTACTTCACAATTACTCCATCAAGTCACCTCAATACGTTTCATAACAACAATCCCACAAGTCATACACATAGAAAAAGCAAGTTAAGGACATAACCGCACCATACATGTTGATATGTCATCCACACCATTTACTTCCATCAAAATCTCAAGTCTCCTTTCAAGTTCAAGTCACATAGATGACACATCTTTTAGCAAAAAGTAAAAGTGCACCACTCAACACCTTTATACATAACCATCATGATCTACACAATCCGTCATGTATATAATATATTAAATCACAAGATTAAACACTTACCAATACTTGCAAAGAGATGATCTTGTCCCAAGAGATGGTTGCCTTAGGGTTTGAGAGTAGAGAGAAAATTGTAGCAAAATCTAGAAATGGCATGTGTGCTTTGTGGAATAAAAATCTGATTTTTGGCCTTTATAGTCCCTCAAGTCATACTTATCCAATTCTTGGTCATTAAATGTTGTGTTTACTTGGTCAACACAAGAATGGGTAATTTGCCCCATTTGGGCCATGTCTTTTGTTTGATTTTTGGGCCTCAATTGAGCCCAATTGCTCAAGATTAATTTAGCCCAACAAATTTAATGCATGTTCCACCAACTATCTCATACTTAAAGACCTCCATAAAATTTAAGACAATATTCAACTGACGAGATTCATGTTCGTAGCCTCGACCCCAAGATTAAGCGATTTTAGTCACTCATGGCTTAATTTATTTGAATTTGATAAAAATTATAAAAAAAGAAATAAAAATAAAAAGGAAGAAGAATTAACCCTTATTTTGATGCCAAAATCATCCAAGAGTAGTCCCACCAAGATGGAATAATGATACACTAACCCAAGAGCCTTATTTAGAGACTTGTGGTCGGAGAAGAAATTTGGCAAAAAGCGGCCGGGCACACTGCCTGGCGCCCCCCTCTGCTGCCCATGCTAGAAAATTTTTGGTAAAAAGAGGCCTGGCACGCTGCCTGGCGCGCCCCTATGCTGCCCATGCCAAAAAAATTTCTGTCAAAAGTGGCCCGGCACGCTGCCTGGCGCGCCTGACACTTAGTCTCTGATTTTCTTCCTTTCTTCGACTTTTCTTTGTGGACATTAGCACAATATCAATAGTCTATCAAAAACAATACAAAATACATACTTATTGCTCTCAAAACTAAGGTACACATGGTTCAAAATTGGCAATAAGGCATATAAATACGCCCTAGCTCACCAATCAAGTAGGGTCAAAAATGTACGGGGTGTTACACTTTACAATAGATTGGTATGCAGGGGGTCTAGAATAAATTGAAGTTAGTTAAGATAGGACTCAAAAATATGTAAAAGGTCAAAAAAAATTTCCCTAAAAATTCTCTCTCTAAAATTCTCTCTGGAGAACTCTAATTGTTAGCTAATGTTGGATGGATTCTAAGCCACTAGTGGGACTTCTTCGACCACTAGACTTGGTCCAAGAGAAACATAAAAGTGATTCCAACCCACCTTAAAAAATAATTAGTCACAAATTTCACCCACAGCTCTTAGAAATTGGAAAAGATTAAAGCGATAGTAAGGGCGATTTCTGACGAGCAATGGGCTGTGGTGCAAAAAATTATTTCTCAAGAAGATTCTAGGGATTCAGAGTGGATTCCAAGTAGTGGAATGGAATCTAGACCTCAAGCTCCATCTACGATTTAAATTTTAAAAGATTACAACAAGCCAAATGTAAGAAATCAGCAAGGCAATTTAGACTCTAGCACGACAAAATTAAGAGAGTGAGCCTTCAAATTGAAGCAACTTCTAGACAAATTTGTGATAAATAAAATATAGAGGATAATAGTATAGGTCATAGTACGACTTTTGTTAATTTTACAGCTGATTTGAATAGGGATAACATTGTAGGAAAAGCTTGAAACTCTGGTGAGAAAAATCTCACCAGAGTTTTTTAACAAATTCAATGCCAATCAATAGCTGGGGAGCATGATGATGGGAATGTAGAAATGTCAAAAGCCCCATCAACAATAAATCCCAACTCATCCAATTGTGAATTTAGGAATCCTGTACATAAATATTTAGTCAGTGATGGTGCTCTGATGAAAGTGAATCAAGTTAGGCAATATTTATCGACTAATATGAATTTGGAGATGGGGAGTTACGCAAAAGCCCCATAAAATTATCCCCAATGCTCATCTAATTTTAATTCTAAAGTACTAGTAGAAGTAGTTACTATTCATGACTCTGAGGAAGATAATACTGAGCTTAACAGTTCTGATGATGATGATTTTAGTTCTTCCTAGAACGATTCTTTAGGTGATTCTATTAATCCTAATCTTATTAATGATCAAAGGCATGCCAATGGGGTTAAGTCTATTGATTCAAAAAAGGGTCAATCCGTTGAGAACCCTCTGGTTAATGATCATAGTAATATGGTTAAGAGTGATGATAGAATTGAAAAACCTTCCCTTGATAATTCCAAAACCAAACCTTATATTCCTAATAATACGCCTTAAAAAGTCTCCAACAACATTGGAAATTTTGATAACAAAGATTCCAAGACTGCTGACTGCTGCTACTTCTGACAAACCAAAGGAAAATATTGAAGATCTAAACTTTTTCAACAAATATCAATCCCAACCAAAAGCTAAAAACAATAGTACACCTGATCCACCTGATATTGTGGTTTCTCATACTATGGTGGATAAGGTAAGGGCTAAAGAAGCTCGAAAAATGTCTACTATTAAGATTAGCCCTCCTAATTTTACTACTAGGCAGGGGTTTCCAACAATTGTGCTTAAATCTGATGATTTTAAAGTTAAACAAGCTAAAATATGCAAATATACTTTGATTGGTAAGTTTACCAATACTATGCCTAAAAAGGAGATCATTAGGAAATAATTCATTTTACAACCTGAGCTCAAAGGTGGTGTTAAATTGACTCATTTCAATGCTAGACATATTTATATTGATTTAGAGAATGAATACAATCATACTACTGTGTGGTCTAAAGAGAGGATGTACATTAAAGGGAAAATGATGAGATTTCAATTGTGGACACCAACCTTTAAACCTGAAGAGGAGACACCTTTAGTCCTTATTTGGGATATTTTTTCTGATTTACCTTGGCATTGTTATTGTATGGAGGTTGTGGAACATCTGTTATCTCCTATTGGAAAAGCACTATTTCTTGATCGAGCAACTTATAAAAAGACAAGAGGAAGTGTGGCTAAGTGAATTCAAATTGATCTTACTAGACTAGACCTCATCATGTTTTGATAGGGTTTGATGAGGATGAGAAAGGTGAAGGTATATGGCAACCTGTATAGCATGAAGGAGTTCCTAATTAATGTGGGTACTATAAACATCAAGAACACATCATTATGGCTTGTACTATTAAAAGGAAGGATGATGAGGCAAGAAGAAGAAAAGAAATTGAAGAACTAGAGAAAAATGCTAAAGTACAGAAGTTTGATAATCATGAAAACAACATAGTGCAAATGTTGAGAAATCATTTCCTGCAATACAACATGAAAGAGATCAACCAAAAAAGATCAACAAAGTACCTGAACAAGACCAATGGCTAGTTTAAAGAATAAGGGGTAGAATAAATACTAACCAACAGTGGAAAAACCTACCAAAATCAGAGAGATAATATTGCTCAACAACAAGTCTATAGACCAAGATCACCTCAACCTATAAATGTAGCCACTCAACAGGTTCAACAACAACGAAAAGACAGGTATGACTTCTCAACATAGTGACCAAAATCCCAAAAATTGTAATGGTGCTTTTGGAGTCTAGAATCAACCCCAACCCAATGATTCTATTGATAATTCTCTCAGTCCCAAACCCCAAAGTCCCAAAAAAAACACATAGACTAGCAACAAGCAGAATAAAGATACTGAAAATATTGCTGAAAAATTACAGAAAAAAATATTGATCAAAATAATGTTAATGCTAATAATATCCCAAATAAAGGGACCTCAAGTATTTACTCAATGATCCATCAAACCCACCCCAATATTTTTAATGTTTTATTAGGTGATGAAGTTGATGGAGGTAAGGTTGGTGTGAATAAGAAAACTACTAACCTGCAGGAAAGGGATTCTAGGGGAAAGGGTTATTGGCTCAATATGAACATGAGATAAACTAGATTTACCCTAGGAAAGACTTTAGAACCCCTGCTATATCTTTTTATATTCAATATGATGCAGATTTAAGTATGGTTTTTAAGTCTCAACGTAATTTGATTGATGAGATTCAGTTTCAAGCTACAGATTTGCCTCAAAATAATGAGAATGGTTCAGAGGATCTTCTGACTCCTAATGCTACTACAACAGACTTTGTACAAGCTTAGCTATTGGTTCTGCTAATGTTGTGATAGGAGAAAGTCATCATCATCTATAATGACCCTCCAGGTCTACATTTTCATGCTTTTTTGTATTTAGAGATTTCCTGTAGCTTTTCTAGTTCATTTATGACTTACTGGGATGGACATTTTGGCTTTTAGAGCCATTTCTCTATTTTAGAGCTTTGGAAGGTAAGGAATGGGTCTTGGGCCAAAATCTCAGGTAAATAGCCTTAGATGTCATTTATGACAATCTCATAAACTCTGCAATATTGATTTTAGGATAAGAGGACCCTTGGTCTTAATCCTAAGGCTTCCACATTCATTTTGGGATATTGGGTGGAATTTGGCTAAAATAGCCCCTTAGGGTGTGGGACCCACTTTTTATCGAAATGACCTTGGATGAAAATTTTGATTGTTCCATTGAGTTTGGAACATCAATTGTGGTAGGGTATCATAGTTCATTTTAAAGGACAAGATTCTGAACTAATCCCGAGCACCCGATCGGAGTTCATTGGGACTTGTGAAATTGGCTGGTGCCAAGTATCTGGTGCAGCCGCTTAAGTGGCCAAGATATAGCTTTAGCAGTTGGACACCACTTTAGCGGCTCTGGAAAGCTTTAGTGGAGCTTGTCCATCCAAGGCCTGGTCTCTTTAGAGACCCTTGTACACTTTAACAGTCATTTAGCTACTGAAGCGGTCATCACTGGAAATATATATATATACATATATATATATATCCTCCTTCATTTCCAGCCCTTAATTCTAAGTGTGATCCACTATTCTAGACTATACTAAGCTCTGAAATTGTGAAGAGATTGTACTCTTGTGTGGGGATTAGCATGGAGGCATGTTAGTGGGCATGTGATCGTCGTAATCTTCGTAAATTTTGCTTGATTTCTAGTTTAATTCCCTTGTTTGTTTCTTAAATACCCAATTATGTTGGGACTGATTTTGGGACTATTCAAGCTCATATTTAGCTAAATTTATGTGGCAATTGATCCTGAGCTGTGTGAGACGCTATGGCAGTTTTAATTTTAGGATTCTCCTAGAGGGCCCCACATGGGATTTTTTGTCTTATTTCTAACTCGGAGTATTTAGAAGCAATATAAATATAATTTTTCATATCTTGATGCATGGATCATTGTTTTGATAGCTTGGTAGCTCTCAGAGGCCTCTAGAAAGGGAAAACTTTGATATAGAGGATTCAGTGAGCGTTCGGTGGCGTCCAGGTAGGCTAGGATTATACTTCTTTTAGAATGATCTTAATTATGGTATTAGTGTACTATTGTACTATATATGGATGAGTAGTATTGGCTTGGTTATTATTTTAGCATTTTGCGCCTTACTTAGTCGGTTAGGGCCCCTTTTTTTTGCAGATTTCAGGACCGTTCTTCCCTAGCATACTGTATTATCATCCTTTAGGACTAGGATTAGATCTTATGATACCTTGGGATGGGGTTGTAAAGTATTAGACTAGATTCAGTTAGGTTCTGACCTAGGTTAGGTTATTGAGACCCCGAGTGGGCTCCACTACCCCTTTTTAGATAGAATATTTGACATGAAGCTCCTTTAGGCTTAATTAGACTCATTGATGCTACCTTATGCTACTAATTTAGGTTTGGGATTGAATTAGACTTGATTTCTATCTTGTTTAGCTTCTTTTCCTCGGGTAGAGTAGTAACTAACCTTGGACTGCACCTCTTTGACCTAGTAATTAGGACCCACTTGCCTTAGTAGATTTAACCACCGAGATTGGTCTATATGATTATATGAATTTGTGTTACGCTTTAAACCCTTGGATTTTCCCCTGCTAGCTAGTTATTCCAATATATATATATGCATACATATTTTAGTTCCGATTCAAGTCCGACGTATGCTCTGTTGCTATTGTCATGAGTTCTAGTACAAAATGGCATCGGTTTGAGATTATTATTTATTATTTATGAGTTTATATATGAGTTTGGCATCAGTTTATGGTTGAATTTATCTTCATATGGGATCACCTGTGTCTAGTTACGATTTGGTTACTATGAGTTTTGATTCGAGTCCGACATTTGTCTATGATTATAGTTGGGATGTTATGGTGTTGACTACGGATGTTATTGAGAGTGCTGATAGTTGTACTGGGTTCTGTTGTATATGGATCATGTGGCCTCTTATTACTATCCACTATTTTTGGTTCAAGCCCGGTGTCTGGTCTCTTGTTACTATCCATTAGTTCTAGTTCAAGCTCGATACATACTTATATTTTTCATCATGGATTTGGCATCAGAAGGTTACTTGAGATTGGTTCAGTTAAAGGTTAATTATGTTTCTTACTTAGTTTTCTCTTGTTTGAACCTATCATCTTATAGGGGCTCGATAGGGTTAATTGTCTTCTTGTGTGTGCCTTTTGGGATTATGGGGGCCAGTTAGGTTGTAGTCAGTCCTTTTCTCTTATGTTTGAGTTACTTGTTTCCTTTATGACACTTGCTTAGTAGAGTTGACATTTATATTTGACCCCCTTTACTACTGACTTAGCTTACACTCCCGTACTCTATTTATATTTTTACTATATTTGAGCTCAGTTAGCCAATGATGCCTACTGAGTACCCATTGCTTTAGTACTCATACTGCACTTTTGGATATTTTCCCTTATGGGGTGAGCTTTCTAGAGTTCAGAGCTAATCTTCCTCCATCTATTTTAGTTAGTCTTTTGTATTTCTTAGACTACTGTATCTATATGTATATTTTGGATACTATCTAGTGTCCTTTTTTTGGTTATAGTGGCTCTTATACCGGCCTTACTAGGTCTTGGGAGGGATTCATTTTATATATTCTGTCTTCCTCCCTCTTCTATACAGTATTTTATGTTTATATATCTCTTTGCTTCCACTTATATTATTGTTGTTGTTGGTTTCCTTCTTTTTTCCCCTTTATCTTCCGCCTGTTAGCCCATTACATGTCATTCTGGGTTATGGCTTAGCTTATCTACTGGTGGGTTGATGTAGGTGCCATCATGACCTGAGAAATTGGATCATGAAATCAACTCAACAACAAATCTTCCTTTGGTTTTATTAAAAAGAAAAGAGATCAAATCAAGAAGAGATGAGAAAAAGGGGGAAATACTAGCTAGAATCAAACTTTGAATGGAAGCAAGAATTTTGTTTTGGTGATAGACCAGGTTGGTTTAAATGTGTAGCACCTCTCAAAGTTCAAGATAGAATTATGGATAGCCCTAAAGATCTTTCTATTCTTAACATTATCCCAACAATATCCAATTCTGAAGTGAATTTAACTGATGAATATAGAGTAATACACTCTGAAGATGAATTGGATAAACACATTCTACCAGTTGAGGATCCAAAAGAGGAAGAAGTGATATGTGATCATATGATTAAAGCCTTTTGTTCTACTTTTAAAAGTGATATGCATGAACAAGAACAACAAATCAGTGACAAAAATGGTTTATCTCGAAGAGGACTTAAGAAGAAGACAAAAACATCCAAACATGCCACCACAAGTACTTATGTTACTGTTGACAGAATCAAAACAAGGTCCCAATCCAATAAATTTGATGATTAATACAATTTTCTAGAATGCAAGGAGTATTAATACTCTGGAGTAATGGAAAGACTTTAAAAAGTCAAGAATTTTCACAACCTTTCCATGATTGTTATTCTTAAACCTTTCACTGATAATTATCAATTGGATTTCTATAAACATAGCTTTATATGGACAAGGCAGCTTGTAATAACAATGGGAAAATATGGGGGGTTTGGAACCAAGATATTGATTGCAAAGTTCAAGATCAAGATGACTAGAAGATGACCTGTGAAATCAAACATGTAGCTCACCCTACTGTTTTCCTCAACACTTCTGTTTATGCAAAATGTAGAGATTATTTGAGGAGTCCTTTGTGGGACAAAATGCTGCACTTTTCCAGTTTTGATAAGCCTTGGTATACTATTGGTGATTTCAATATGATCACTGATATTGAAGAAAAGATGAGGGAAGCCTTATAATATGAATAAAAGGTTTGAATTTATTGAAGTTATTGAAGCTTGTGGACTTACAGACCTAGGTTTCCATGGTGAAAAGTCCACTTGGTGCAATCATAGGACAGTTGAAGCAAGGATATAGAAGAGACTTAATAGGGTTATGTTCAATGATAAGTGGGTTGACACTATGCCCCTTTACTTAATCACTCATTTACCTTCTGTGGGGTCAGACCACTATCCATTATTACTATAAGTTACTGAGAGACAATCGAATGTTGTCAAATACTTCATGTTTTTACATTATTAGGTGGATAATCCAACTTTCCTTCGTAATGTAAAAGCCTGCTAGAACACGCCAGTTGAAGTTAATACTATGTGGGCATTTCACACTAAGTTGAAGAGGGTTTCCAACACCTTGAGTAATTGGTCCAAAAGTGAGTATGGGGATATCTATTTTGTTGTAAAGGATTATGAGGAGAAAGTAAGAGTTGCTGAAGAAGAAATCATTCATGCCAAGACTAAAGAGAATAAAAGTAATCTGAATTGCATCAATGTTGAATATATTAGATATCTCAAGTTGGAACTGACCATTCTCAAACAATAAACTCAACTTCATTGGTTTCAAGACGGAGATGCTAATTCTAAGTATTTCCATGCCTTAATTTGAGGTAGAAGAAGGAGATTATTCCTCCACAAAATCAGTGATGCTCAGGGAGAATGTAATTAGGGTGATGATAACATAGCTAATACTATTTGTGCTCATTTTGAGAACATTTTTACTGGTGAAGAAAATAATATAAATGAAGTGGTGCTTGGATGCATTCCTAGAATGATCACTGAAAACTAAAATCAGATGCTCCAAGATATGCTTACTTTGGAAAAATTGAAACAAGTTGTCTTCTCTATGAGTCCTATATCTGTAGATGGTCCCGATGGTATGAGTGGGAATTTTTTTCATGCTTGTGGTATATTATCTCTAGTGATCTTCTTGAGGTGATTCAACATATTTTTATGGTAACAGCGTGCAAAAATATTTTACTCATGCATGTTTGGTTCTAGTCACAAAATTAGACCACTCTAATAATTTATCAGAATTCAGACCTATATCTCTTAGTAATTTTACCAACAAAGTCATTTCCATATTACTTTGCCTCAAGCTTACACCTATTCTTCCCAAACTCATCTCTGAAAACCAATCGGGTTTTGTTGAAGGAAGAAGCATCTCTGAAAATATCATGTTAGCTCAAGAAATCATTCACAATATCAAGAGAACAAATGAAGGTGATAATGTGGTAATATAGCTTGATATGGCCAAAGTCTCTGATAGGGTTTTATATTTGTTTGGTGTTGAGAATAATGGGCTTTAGAGAATTATCGTTGATATGATTTTGAGAATTATCTCCAACAATTGGTATTCTGTCATTGTCAATGGATCAAGACATGGGTTCTTTCATTCCACAAGAGGTCTCAAGCAAGGTAAAATTTTATCACTAACTCTTTTCATCCTAGGTGTAGAGGTTTTATCAAGATTGATGAAAAACTTGTATCAACATTATCTCTACCAGGGTTTATACATGGAAAAAAGGGGTCCTTAGGCTAATCATCATAGCTTTGCAGATGATGTAATCATCTTTACATCAACAAACAAATATTCCCTGAAGCTTATAATGAAATGTTTACAAGTTTATGAAGATACTTCTGGTCATCTTATCAACAAGAATAAAAGTCACTTCATGATCCCTTCTAAAACTCTCCAAAACATTATTGATAGAGTTAAGACCATCACTGGCTTTAGCTATAAAGATAGTCCCATAACATATTTAGGTTGTCCACTTTATATTGGTGTACAAAAGATTATTCACTTCACTGGTATGGTCTCAAAAGTGATCTCCAAGATCAGAGGATGGAAAAAAAAGATGCTTAGTTATGGGGGAGAGTTACTTTAGTGAAATCTATCTTGCAATCTCTCCCACTACACACTCTTGCAGCTATTTCTCTACTTAAACCACCCTCAAACAGATTAAGCTTAATAATTGATTTTTTCTAGGGTTGGGATACTGGGAGAAAGAAGTACCATTGGGCATCTTAGAAAACTCTTAGTTTTCCATATGAAGAAGGTGGAATTGGAGTAAGACAACTGTAAGATATTTGTTTGTCCTTACAATATAAACAGTGGTGGTTATTCAGATCCAAGAAATCACTGCGGGGTGATTTCCTTATAGCTAAATATTACCAAAGAGTTAATCAAGTCATCATAAAGTGGGATACAGTGCAATGTATTATCTAAAAACACATGATGAGGAATAAAGGAGAAGATGAAAATCATATCAAGTGGTCTAGCAGGTCTAGTACATGTAGTTTTTGGTGGGATGATTGGTTAGGAGTGGGTCCTCTTGCTTATCACAATAACTTTCTTCTCAGACTCAACAATATTACTGTCTCTCAATTCTAATTCAATGGAGTTTGGGATGAGGAAATGGTTAGATATCATGCTCCTCCATCTCAAGTTCACAAGGTCCTTAACACAACTGTCAAATACCAAGAAGGAATCCCTGATTTGGCAATTTGGGATCTCAACACATATGGGAATTTTTCTTGTTCTTCAGCATAGGAATTGGTGAGAAAGAAAAAGAATAAGATACTATTTAACACTCTTATGTGGCACAGAAATATTCCCTTCTAGGTCTAATTTCTTCTTTGGAGAGCTTTTAGAGGTAAATTGCCTACCAAAGAGAAAATCACTTCCTTTAGGCATGATCCAGCCGAGTGTTCTTGCTGCTATAGAACTGGTCTAGATAGCATTGACCATATCTTTATCTCTGGACACTTTTCAAAGCATGTATGGGGTCAGAATTTTTTGGAATACATCATGAGACCACACCTTAGAGAAACTTACTTATGAGGTGGTGGATTGTTAAGCATAATAATGAAGTACATAAACTGATCCTAGAAGTGACTCCCATTTTTATATATTGGAACCTATGGAAAAATAGGTGTTCAAGCAAATATGGAAGAAATAAATCTAGTTCATAAGGGTTAAGTTCTCAATAATCAAGGACATATGCATGTTTTTTATCACTACTCACCCTTACATCACTTGGGCTACAAACTGAAAGGATCTTGTGACTCTAATTAAAACATGTCAACATTAGTTGAAGATGATTCAGGTCTATTGGTACAAGCCTTCTTATCCCATGGTCAAATTAAATACAGATGGTAGTGCTTTAGAGAATCCGAGAAAAATTGGAGCTGATGCCATTCTTAGAGATTGTAAAGGCAACTTGATCTATGCTTTTGCAACTTCACTAGGAGAGGGATCCAATAATTAGGCTGAAGTAAAAGTTGTTATCTTTGGTATTAATTGGTGCATCCAACATGGATACAGTAGAGTTATTCTAGAAGTTGATTCAAAATTTCTTGTCAAATGGCTCAAGCAACACATCACACCTCCTTGGACTATTAATAAATGCGGCAGTGAACTTTGAGATTTAGTTTCTCTGTTGGACAGTTTCAGGTGCAAACATATATATAGAGAAGCTAATTTCCCTACTAACACTCTTTCCAAACATAGTCATTTGGTTAATTCTACCCATCACTACTATAATTTCCAATAACTACAACATGACACCATGGGTTACTATATTCTTCAAAAGATGGGGATGACAAATTTTAGGAGAAGGTAACTGAAAAAGATTAAGAAACCCCCTTAATTTTGTTGTGATATCTGATATCTCAGGCCTTGAGTTACTATTTCTTGGTTTTTTCACTAGTATACCATCTTCATTTGGGCTATATTCTCATGTGCATAGCTTCTATGAAGATGTTTTTTTTTTTAAGCTCTTTTCTTAGTATGGAAGGGGATAGTGTCCCTTACTTGTGTTTTCCTAGAAATCTGTAATGAGTGGAGTCTTCTCTTCTTAGGTGCATAGTTCTAGGTTTATCTTTCTAGTAATAGGGATGAGTTTGCAAGCCATAGTAGGCTAGCTGACCCATGAACCACCATAGGATTGGATGTAAGGTTTACGTCCCCCTCCTTGTACCTTCTGCTTTGGTTTTATTTGTGTTAAGGCCTGGGGGTCTTGCTCATCCCCTGACCCCTTGAAGTATCATTAAAAAAAACTAAACAATCAAGAGTCTAGAAATGTGAGTATCAAAATAAATAATGCTAGGGCAAGACTTGCTGAACTTCAGGAGAAGAAGAGAAGTGATCTTTATAGCGAACTGTTTGCACAAGAGAAATTGATTCGCCAAGACATGGTTAAATGGAATTGTATCAAAGAAAGCATACTTAAACAAAAATCTAGTGTGAATTAGTTTAAATTGGGGGATGGAAACAACTCTTATTTCTTTTCTAGTATGAAGAGTAGGATGTCCCAAAATAGTATTCAAAAGTTAGTGTCTACATCAGGAAGCATGCTTCAAAAACAAGAGGATATTGAACGGGAAATTACTCAATTCTCTAAGGAGTTGTTGGGTACTAGTTTATCACATGTTCCTACCATTCATGTAGTCACAGTAAGAGATGGTCTAGTACTACACAAGGAACAACAAAAGCTACCTATCAGACCAATTACACATGATTAAATCACTGAGGCTGTGACTACTATAGGAGATACTAAAGCTCCAGGTTGTGATGGAATGCATGCATATTTTGTCAAAAAGGATTGGAGAGTGGTGTGAAAAATTTATGGAGGTAGTCTTGGAGTTCCTCTGCTCAGGTACTATCTATCGACCCATAAACTGTACTAATATTACTTAAACATTCTTCCAAAGTGGATGTGTTTAGACCTATTGCTTGTTGTACTATCCTCTACAAAATTATTTCTAAGGTATTAACAAACAGGATGCAGAATGTGATGAATAAGCTCATTTATGCTAACCAATCTACTTTTGTTCTTAGTCTAAGTATAGTCGATAATATATTATTAAATCACGAGTTGGTGCAAAAATATGGTAGGAAAGACATATCCCCAAGATATATGTTGAAAGTTGACATGAGAAAAGCATATGACTCTATTGAAAAGGTCTTCTTAGAATAGGTTCTTAAAGGCTGGACCTTTCCTGAGATATTTGTGAAATGGATTATGTAGTGTGTCTCTATCATATCATACTTAGTGTTGTTTAATGGGCACCCTGTCAAACCTTTCCCTGCATAGAAAGGTCTTCGTCAAGGAGACCCATTATCCCCTTATTTGTTTGTTCTAATGGTGGAGTACTTTACAAGAATTTTGAAGAGATTGAGGATGCTACCAAATTTCAACTTCCATCCTAGATGTGAAACTTAATATTGTGCAACTAAGCTTTAGTTGGTTTGTTCCTCTTTAGTAGAGGTCATGTAGGGTCTGTTAAATTGTTGATTGACTGCTTCACCAAATTTTTGAAGGCATCTTGGCTTCAAGCAAACATAGATAAGAGTGTTATTTACATTGGATGGGTTCCCATGAGGGAACAAGAGATTATATTAAGAAAATTTGGATTTTCAAAAGGAGAACTCCTCTTTAAATACCTTGTGTACTAGCAAGAAACTTACCATAAGCTAATACCAACTTTATTAGATAAGATGTTGGATAAAATTGCCTCGTGGACTTCAAAATTTCTTTCCTACTCAGGCAGGGTTCAACTCATTATAAGTGTATTATTGGCTATTCAGATTTTTGGCCTCAAATGATCTTACTACCCAAGAAGGTAATATAACTAATTGAGTCTATTTGTAGAAAATATTTGTGGACAGGTAGCACAAGTTTATCTAAAAAAGCATTGGTAGTTTGGGAAGGGCTATGCTATCCCAAAGTAGCTGAGTGGCTCAATCTGCAGGACATTCAAAGATGGAACAAGGTTGCCTTGTCCAAATTGTTATGGAATATGTGCACGAAAAAGGACAAATTATGGGTATTGTGAGTACACACATACTATATAAAAAGAGGAAGTGCGTGGGAAGCTAAATGCAAACAAGTTGCTTAGATAATGATAAAAATTATTAATGTAAAGAAATACTTTGAAAGTATAGCACAGACTGAACAAGATTTGATGCAGCAGACCAAGTTCTCCATTCAAAGTGTCTATGTAATGATGGGGGGAAACATACCTAGGGTTGAATGACGAAGACTCCCTTGAAATATTATTGGTTACCCAAAGTGGACTTTTATATTACAACTCATACTTCTGGAGAGGCTAAAGACCAAGGATCGTCTTATGATATGGGGGACTATTGATTCGGCAAAATATATGTTCAATCAGACCGCTGACAACCATGATCACTTGTTGTTATTGTACATACTCAACTAGGATATGGGACAAAATTTTGTAGTGGCAAGGCATCACAAAATATGCTAGGAATTAGATAGAGGAGAAACACTAGTCCACAAGGAAGAACATGAAGGTAGAGATATATAGGATGTGTCTGGCTAGGACAATCTATCATATATGAATGGAAAGAAATTCATGTGTATTTACTAAGGCATAGAAGGAAGACAAGGCTATAGTGAGACAGATCAAATAAGAAGTGTGGGTTCAAGGCAACAAGAAAAATAAATTAGAAAAGCAGTTGGAACTTTTGAATTTCTATCCTTGACTAGCTAGCTATATATAGATAGGATAGTTATGTTTACTATGATGAGGAAGGTATGAGGCTTGATGTTCACCCTGCCAACCAAATTTGAAATAACATGGTTACTAGGTAAATAATACATGTTAGTTACAAAAATAAATACACTAAAATATAATGAATAATAATTAGTACAAACCCTCAAAATTCCATTTTAGATCCCCAAATTCGACTAAAGAAAAATGGACAAAAATACCCCCGCGTAGGTGAAGTGCGGCCGCACACCTACCACATTTTATGGTATGTGGCTCACACCTTGATCTCTCTTTTAAGGCAGTGCTACTAGTTGGATAACTTGGAAATATGGATCAAGTGCTAGTCAAGTGATGGTGCATTTCCAGAAATGTTGCTCGCACCTTCAAGTGACCTTCAAGTGCTAGTGAACTTCATGAAATGTGGCTTACATCTTCTTCCAAATTGCTCCATTCACATTTTAACTCCTTTGATTGAATTGTATCCTATTTTCTTGGCCTCTTTTGATTCCAAATCACTGTTCAACATTAAATCTCTTGACTACCGGCAAATATGAAAAATTTAATATATGAATTATTTGAAATCATAGAAAACAAAGAAGACTAATATGTTGGTAAGATTACCAACTTATCATCTTCTCGACTGGACGGTACCTCCACTAAACCTTAACCACAGGAATCTCTATCAACCTCAACCTCTTAATCTCTCTAGCCAAAATAGAAATAGGTTTCTCCTAGAAAGTCAAAATTTCATCCAACTGAAACGAATCCTACTAGAGCATATGGGATTTATCTGGAATATATCGTCACAACATAGATACGTAGAAAATAGGGTGAGCATTAAAAATTAATTGAGCCAGAGCCAACTCATACGCATATCACCAACATGCTGTAGAATCTAGAATGGTCTGATATACCTAGGGCTGAGCTTTCCCCTCCTGCTGAACTTCATCATATCCTTCACGGGAGACACTTGAAGAATACTCAACTCCAAACTCTACGGCTCACACCCTATGGATAACATAACTCTTTTATATACTCTGGGTTGTACAGAGTCTATGCTGAATTACCCAAACTCTATCCAAAGAATTACACAAAAAGTCCATGCCCCACTGCCTAACTTTGAAGGCATCAAACCAACTTGTCACGACTAGAGTCTCCACCCTAATTATGAGCCATAACTAGCTGCTCACTAGTGATCTGGATCAACCCATGGCACAATATATCTAAAGAGTAATATAAATAATGAAACTAAAGTGGAAACATAAATAGTGATAATGGGCTAAATCTAAAAAGAGACAATATTTATTAAATCATGACTAGAAATAATTGAAAAAATATCAACTACTAACAAACTATCTGTCTAGTAGACCTCTACTACTAATATATGAGTCAATCAGGACATGTCCCCAAACCGTTCTTGAATCAAAGGTCTAAACCCAACTTAGAAGAAAACTAAAAGTAACAATACACCTTCTGGATGATAGGAGTGCCCATTAATCAGCTGAATATCAGGTGCTACCAAACATCTAGAACCATAACTTAAGCTCAGTTACATGAATCTACATCATATAAAATATATACTGCAAAATGCAGTCAATACAGCTGAATAACTATCGTGTAAACATGCAACGAGTAGTTTAAAGAAGTAGATATGATGTAAAAGATAAGTTATGTGAAAGTCATAAATTTGGCTTAAAGAGCTGACATCCTAAGGTAAAAACCATGATGGATAAAGTATACATAAAAGTATTTCATGGTTATACGAACAGAAATTTTCATAAATTTTATACATATGGGGAGTTTCTTATAACTGAAAACACTATGTGAGCTCATAATGCCCAGTGTCTTACACCCATACCGGAAGAGTTGTTCTGACTAGCCAAGGTATAGAACCATGAACATAAAGATCCTTAATCATGCCTCTTGGGAAAAAACTATAGTGGAAATGTAGTTATGGACATAGGTTATCTGAACCATTGTCCTCTCAGTGTGAAATAATCCTCCCAAAATATACTAGTGTTCTTACCATATCATGTAATATAGCTGAATCATAGTTTGAGTTTGTGCTCACATATCGGTAAAACTGTACTATGGTGAGCCTGTGATAAATTTCATGTCATTAATCATATGCAAAAAATCTTAAAGCATGACATAGGAAATTTGTATAAAAATCATAATATCATGGAAACCCTTTTATAGAAATCATGTTAAGCATGTAAAGAAATCAACTTTAATGGTTTGGAAAAAACCCTAGATTTGAACATAATTACATATATTCTTAAAAGTACTTTTATGTGAGGATAAAAGGAATCCACCACTGAAAACTTACGTACTTGATGAGAAGACTTGATTAGCTTGCTAAATAAGGTATCCTAAATTGCTTGATTTGTCTTAGAAGTTGTTCTTGACTTATTGGATAGATCAAAAGTGATAATTGGCTTATGGATATCATATTTATACTTTTTGGTAGAAAAACCAACGTGGGAGAGGGTATTAGTGTAAGAAAAAGTCAAAAATACCCTTTTCAAGATGAAGCTCAAATTTTCAGGACAGAGTTAGATGAGTCACTCCATGACTCATTGAAGGGTTCCATAATTTATGGTCCCAATCATGGTTTCCTGGAGGATTTTTAAATTCTCTGGGTAACTTCCATGATTTGGTAGCATGGTTTGTGACTGAATCTATGATTCGTACTATCATTAGTGGTTTTGAGAGGATTTGTCAACTCTCTGATCGATCTCCACATGTCACTCTACGACTTGTGATCCTAATCCATGATTCGTATTATGTGTCACGACAACCTGGGAGTCTAATGGAGACGAAGTCTAGTTTCATGAATCAATCCACAAATTAGGGACTCATTCCATGGTTTATGAACTTACTCGTGCATTATTAGAACTGTCTCACTTATTTTCATGAGGGGCTCCGCGAGTCGTGGACTTGGTTCACGACTCATGAACCAACTCATGGGGACATGGGACATAAATTTTTAGGTTTGTTTTCTATTCTAAGAACTGAATGTACGTAAGCCTGAAATATGAGGTGTTACAATATCTCCACCTTGGGATCATTCATCCTTGAATTAAAACTAAGGATAGAATCAAAGAACGAAAGGAACCCTTATAAGCTGAACTTAATTGAACATATTGAGGCTTGGGACTTGAATTTAGAGTACATGAGCATGGCATAGACATGAGAAAATAAAACATCAAGACATGACATAAGAGTTCTAAGAGTCATTATAAGAATGAAGATACTACCTCAAACACTTTAGTTGGAAGGACTAAAATGATGAGGATATCTAGCTTTCATATCTTCTTCAGCTTCCCATGCAGCTTCTTTAACTGCTTGATTCCTTCATAAGACTTTAACTGATGCAACCTCTTTAACCCTAACTTGCGAACCTGACAATCTAAAATTTGAACTAGAATCTCTTCATATGAAAAATAATCCCTAATTCCAACATTCTCTATAGGCGCAACCTATAAATGATCACCACTACACTTCTTGAACATAGAAATATGAGACACTGGATGCACAGATCAACAAACCGGGGACTGAGTTTCCCTTTCTTATCAAAACACATAACACCCTACATGGGTGAAACCTTTAAGAAGATCCAATCATTAATCTTAAACTCTAGGTCTCTTCTCTTCAAATCTGAATATGATTTTTGTCAGCTTTAGGTTGTCCTCAACCACACTTGAATCATGTTAACTTTCTCCATTGCATCATGAACCATATATAGGCCCATCAATTCAACCTTACTAACCTCAAACCAACTAATAGGAGATCTACATCTTCTTCCATACAGAGCCCCAAATGGTGCCATCTGAATACTAAAATGGTAGATAATAGTATAAGAAAACTCAATAAGAGGTAGGTGATCATCCAAATTACTTTTAAAATCAATGATGAAAGATCACAACATATCATCAAGAGTTTGAATAGTGTGCTTTGCCTACCCATTAGTCTACGGATGAAAAACGATACAAAGATTCACTCTTGTACATAAACGTTTCTAAAAAGACTACCAAAAGTGAGTTGCAAACTGAGAACCCCAATCTAAAATAATGGAGAAAGGAATCCCATGAAGCTTAACTATCTCCTTGATGTAAATCCTAGCATAATCCACTACTGTATCAGACATCTTGACAATCCAAAAGTGGGCCGATTTAGTCATGAGATCAACAGTTACCCAAATTGAATCATGTTGATGTTGCATACATGGAAAACCTATAATAAAGTCCATATTAAGCATCTCCCACTTCCAAGTAAGAATACTTATGTCTTTAGCCAATCCACCAAAACTTTGTTCAACTTTAACCTACTGAAAATTCAGACACTTAGCCACAAAATCTATAATATCCTTATTCATAGTGTTCCACTAATAGACCTCTCTCAAATCATGGTATATATTTGCAGAATCTAGAAGAATGAAGGAGTTAGAACTGTACGCCTTAGTCATAATCCTCTCTCTTCAACCATCAATGTCTTAAACACATAATTTTCCTTGATACCAAAGAACTCTATCTCCCCCTTGGGAGAAAACCAACACCTTCTTCTTGAGAATTGCTTCTTTCAATTGAAGTTGGATGAGATCTCTATCTTGCTTCTATTTTACCTTCATCACTAATGAGGAGTCAAAACCAATATGTACCATCACACCACTATCTTCTAAATCAATGAGACAAACTCCTAATCATGCAAGTCTATGAACATCCTTTGTGGTCTCCTTCTTATCCTCCTCCACATGTGAAACACTTCCCATGGATAACCTGCTAAGAGCATTAGCAACAATGTTTGCCTTACCCGAGTGGTAAAGCACATCATATCATAATTCATAAAAAACTCTAGTCTTTTTTTCTGCCAAAGGTTCAACACTTTTTGACTGAAAACATACTGCAGGTTCTTATGATCTGTGAAAACATCAACATGTACACCATAGAGATAATGATGCCAAATTTTCAATGCAAATACAATAATTTCTAACTCGAGGTCATGGGTAGGGTAATTCCTCTTATGAGTTTTAAGCTGTCTAGAAGCATAAGCAATAACCTTACCATTTTGCTTCAATACTCAGCCAAAACTGACTCTAGAAACATCACTTTAAACCACAAAACCATCAGTACCCACTGACAAAGTAAAAAATGGAGCAAGGGTGGGAATAAAACCGGAGAACTCAAAAACCAAACTGAACTGAATTAGTTCGGCTCTTCAGTTTTGATTCTTTGATTCTTTGATTGTGTTTCAGTTTTTAATTTTGGTATTTTGGTCTATCAGTTTGCTATTTAGTTTAAGGGTAATGGTTTTTTGTTGCATCAAAGAATTGATGTTTTATTAATTAAATTTTAAAAAAATATTTATATTACTTTTGATATGCTGGCCTAATAAAGAATTAAAGCCCAAGTCTGGGACTAGTGACTAGAGTATTGCCTACTGCTAGTTTTAAGTTAGAGACTAATTTTTCCACTCCAAGTGATGTTTTGGATTTGGATAATTTGAAAACATTTAGTTTTACATTTAGTCATTTACTGTCTACTTCTAGATTAGTAGTTTTAGTTTAGAGATTAAATTTCCAGGTGATATTTTAGATTTCCCATAGACAATTTGAAAACATTTAGTTTTACATTTACCGCATACTATCAATTTCCTTTTGTCTAGTCTACAATGGATATGTTTTCAAATTTTTGATAATTTTGTTTCTCACTTAGCAACGAAAAAATTGACTTAAAAACACCAAACCAAACTGAACTTAAAAAAACCTAACAAAACTGAATTAGTTATATTCAGTGTTCACTTCTCATTATGAAAAATCGAAGAACCAAAGAACCAAACCCAACTTTGACAAAATCAAACTAAAGAACCAAATGCCCACCCCTAACTTGAGATGGAGTCAATTGAGTTTTTAACTCTTGAAAACTCTTCTCGCATGTATTGGACTAATAAAATTTTATCTTTTTTTGAATCAACTAAGTCAATGGAGCAGAAATAGACAAGAAACCCTCCACAAACTATCTATATTAACCGACTAAACCCAAGAAACTCCTTATGTCTGACAGGGATGGAGGTCTAGGCCAATTCTTAACTGCCTTGATCGTCTAGAAGTCAACTAGAATACCCTTACTATAGACATAATGCCCAAGAAAAGATATGAACTTCAATCAAAACTCACATTTATAAAACATTGAAGACAATTGTCTATCGTTGAGAGTCAGAAGAACTATTTTGAAGTTATATGCATGCTCTTTCTCACTATAGGAGTAAATAAATAATCTATGAACACAATAAAAAATATGTCGACGTACGACTTAAAAACCCTATTCATGAGATCTATAAAGGTTATGGGAGTATTGAACAATCTAAAAGACATGACAAGAAACTCATAGTGGTTATACCGAGTATGGAAGGCCATCTTACAAATATCATGCTTCCTAACCTTCAGCTGATGGTAACCGAATCTAAGATCAATCTTAGAAAAACAAGTAGCACCCTGAAGTTTGTCAAATAGGTCATCAATTCTGTGAATGGGATACTTTTTCTTAATGGTGACCTTGTTCAGCTGGCAGTAATTGATACATATTCTAAGGGAACCATCATTCTTATACACTAGGCCTGATGAATCCCTTATATAGAAGAACTTTCAATTGTTCTTTCAATACTTTAAACTCGGCTGGTGTAATTTTTTATGGTGGAATAAAGTGGGGATGCGTATCAAGGAAAAGGTCTATCCCAAAGTTTATCTCTCTATCAGGAGGGACTCCAGAAATATCATCAGGGAAAACATTAGCAAACTTGCTAATTATAGGGACTGACTGAAGAGAGGTGTTTCAATACTCAAATCTTTAACCTGAACTAGATGATAAATATAACCTTTGGAAATGAACTTTATGGCCTTGACATAGGAGATGAAATGACCTCTTGGCATGACTTTAGCAACTTTCTATTTTAAGATAGGTTCATTAGACAACTAGAATTTCAGAATTCCCATTCTACAATCGACTGAAGTATAAAAAAAATATAATCAGTCCATGCCTAATATGGCATTAGAGTCTATCAAGCCTAACTCTACTAGATAGGTTGTGGTATCTCTGTAAAGAATTGACACATTGTAATTTTTATAAATTCATTTAGTTAAGACAGACTCTCTAACTGGAGTGGAAATAGAGAAAGTCTCTAGAAGTTGTTCAGGACTAATTCTAAACTTCAAGGCAACATAAGAAATAACAAAAGACAAGGTAGCTCTTGGATCTAACAAAACATAAGCATCAACAGAGAAAATATCAACATAATGGTGATGACTTCGAGAACACTCCTTATCACAACAGATGGATAAAGCATAAAAGTGATTCTGACCACTACCAAAACCTAAATCATTTCCCTTCTGAGTATTTTGACCCATTGGGGCAGATGGGGTAGTTTGAGCCCTATAACCCCCATTTCCCAACCTAGTCAAATGGCAATATTTTAGAATGTGACTGTGTTGTCTGCATCTGAAACACCCATCCCTATCGTAGTGACACTTACCTAGATAGTGCTTCATATACTTATTCCAATAAGGGTATGAAGGTTCTTTTAGAATGATGCCCTGAGACTAAGGTCCCAAAGCTCTGAATTTATGCTTATTTTTTAACTTGGGAACTTGTGCACTAGTTGAAGATGGGGCTGATATGAATGAATTCTTATGAAAGGAAGACCAGTTTCCATTTTAGATCATCTACTGACTGGACTTATAGTTGGCTTTTTAGCTCTTTTTCTCTGGTTTTCTTCCCTCTCTATCAGGTTATCCTCTTCAACCTGCTACACATGAATTATAAGTTGAGTTATGTCCATGTCTCCAATCAACATTGTTGTTTTACTCTTCTTACTTAAAATTCTAGACAGACATAACATAAACAAGCTCATCCTATTTCTTATATCAGATACCATAGATGGAGCATATCGAGATAAATAAGTGAACTTATAATTGTACTCATTCGCACTCATAGAACCCTTCTCTAAATTTAGAAACTCTCTAACCTTTGCGTCCCTCAATTCTCAGGGAATGAAGCACCTTTATGAGACCGTAATTACTTTCCCCTTCTATGCTCATCCAACTTAGCACACCTTGGACCATTTATGAAGATCTTTTCAAAGGCGCCACTTGCAAACTTCCTTCTCCCATCCTTATTACAGCAAAACAAATTATTTATTTACTTCTGTATCTATTTAATTTAAAGGAGAGGGTTCTTATTTTCATTAGAAATACTAGGATGTATTAGATAAGGAAGTAATCAGCTTCCAAGGTCTTTCACTACTAATCTCAAGTCATACCCGATACTCACCCAACCCCCAACTTAGGGTTTTTGGCCTATGTTGGTTTAAGGCCTCACTTAAGTGCTTCAAAGAGGTTTTTGTTCAAGGAAGGATATTTTCAAGAATGGGTTATGGCCTGTAACATGGTTGTTCAAGGAATAGGCTAATATGTACAAATGGACAAAACTTGGTCACTCAGGTCTTTTTCAAGGGTTCTCTCTCAATTAATGGCCTAAGGTCATTTCTCTAACTTCACAATGCCAAATTCTTAGTGATGGACTAACAAGCCAAGTTCTGGATGGAAACACTATAAAATCAAATTAAAGTTGCACCACATATGGCACTCGACTACACAATTAATACAACACTTACAATCCCCCTATTAACATACCCAATTCATTGCATGATTTAAGGAAGGTATTCAATTAGTCAAATGCATATATTCACAACCATGAGAGCCCAACTATATTAACTTAACCCCTCAAATCCTTAAAAGAGATATGGGTACATTTTCTTTTGAAAACATGGGTCATTTCACACACTCTGTAACACCCCGTACATTTCCGAACCCATGAGACTACCTTAAAATTTATGGAATTATTTAAACATGAGATGGTTGGTGAATTATTCATTAATTTGTTGGTCTAAATTAACATGTGCTAATGGGCTCAATTTAAAGCCCAAAATTAATTCACAAGACATGGGCCAAAGGGAGAAAATGATCCATTCTACCATTGACCAAGTAAAACACATTTAATGGTTGGATAAGGATGACTTGAGGGAATATATAAGGCACAAAATTATATTTTTATTCATTACAACACACATGCCATTTCTAGAATTTTCAAAGATATTTCTCATCTCCCACAAACCCTAAGCTATCACTCTTTTGGTCAAGAACATTCTATTGCAAGCTTTGGTAAGTGTTTACTCTCATGGTTTAGTATATTATATTCTTAATATGGTGTATACATCATGTTGTTTATGTTGGCAAAGCGTTGGACAGTTCACTATGTGTAAAACAGTCTACTTTTGCTTAATCGGTGACGGGTTTTGCCTTCTAAACTTGAAAGTGGACTTGTGGTCTTGAAGGAAGTGAATTTGGTGGATTAAATATCAACATGTATGATGTGGTTATGTTGTTAACTTGCCTTCTCTTTGTGTATAACATTTGGAATTGTTGTTACGAAATTGTGCATGGAATTGGTGACGTAGTGAAAGAAAAATGTAGTTTTGGTGATGTTCATGTGTGTTGTGAAACCAAGATTGTTCATTGGAATCCAAGTGACCTAAAATATTAAAGGATAATATTAATTATGGCCATGGACCATTTATTACAAAAAAAAAAAAAAAGACCCTAAAAAGACCCCTGGAGACTGAATGGGCATCCACCCTTGCATCTGGAGCACCTGCGGATGCAGATGCCAATGCAGGTGGCTCTGGACAAGGCTAGAGGGGAAACTGCGGCCGCATTTCATCTACCTGTGGGCGCAGGTGGCTCTACATCCCAGTCCAGAATTTCATTTTGTTTGTTTTTGCTTCTCTTTCACCCCCAAGGCCCCTATACCTTTCTTGGATGCAATTATCAACTTATGGTATCTTTTGAATGACTTTAAGGGGTCGTTCGGAGGCATGTTGGATTATATCAATTATGGATTGTTGTTATTGTGTTATTGTGAAAGGTATTGAGATGACTTGATGGTGTAATTGTGATGTAGTGTTAATGAGGAAGTGTAAAGGATAAACTTGGTGTGAAATGCTATTGGTTTATGATGTCTTGGTAAATGTGTGGAATGTTGTGGTGTTGTTGGTATAGTAATGCAGTGGATTGTATTGTAAAGGGGTGAAATGATGTTATATGGCAGTCATGTAGCTCATTGTCGTCTTGTGCACTTGTAAAGTAGTTAGTTGTTAACGTGAGCTCTGTTATGTACTTGTGTTGTAGAGTAAAACATAAGGAAGGAGCTGGAGTATTGTATTCACATATAGGAATGTGTATTCATATTGGGAATATAAGGTATGTAAGGTTACTCTTTTCGTATCCTTCTGCAGTACATAGTGTTCACATTGTCATTGTACTTTTTCCATTCCGAAATGTTCTACGGTATCTTATTTCAAGTTGTCATCTATTGTTATTCACATGTTCCTTATTCATTGATCAATTGTTATTCATGTGTTACATAATTATGGACATGGTTCCAAATTTCCAATAATGTTATGACTACCAATGTATCAATCTCACAGAAGTAAAGAAAAGAAATGAAGTAATGTATAATTGTTTGAGTATTCTTGGGTGGCATCCCAGGGGTGGAAGAAACACCTAGCATGGGTCGATCCCAACATCATGGGTGGCATACCAGGGGTTAAAATACCTAGCATGGGTCGATCCCAATATCACGAGTGGCATCCCAGGGGCGAAAGAAAAGCCTAGCATGGGTCGATCCCGATTTGTGTATTTATGAGGACCGCATCCCAGGGGTGAAAATACCTAGCATGGGTCATCCTCTTTTACAACTAATCAGTTGGTCACTTGCTTATCACATGCTTTACAATTTCTTAATACAAATAAGGATGAAGTAATGAATGATAATGATGATGAGCGTAAAGTAAAGTAAAGCAAAGAATGCAATGTACATGGTTCCACATTTATAGAACGGTGGTTTAACCATATTAATTACTCACTTGTTTTGATTCCATTAAAGTACTTATGTATCATGCAGTTTCTTATAGCCTTACATACTCAGTACATTCTTCGTAATGACGTCCCTTGGGGGACTTACCTTACTTGCTGCAGGCATAGGTTCTAGTAGACCTCCACAGTAGGCTGCGAGTCATCTACTGATTATTGGTGAGCTCCAGTTCGGTTCGGGTCTTTCCGAGTCACATGTGTACATATTGGTTTTGGTACTATGTAAACATTGTATAAAGTGGGGACTTATCCCGACTTTAGGTTGTAAATGTATCTGTTAGAGGCTTTGTAGATGTTGTAGGACAAATGAAGTAAATGTAAGGAATGTATGTTTTTGACTTGATGGCCCTAATGGCCAAGTTTCATAAATATCATATGTTCTCCATGATTTCTGCCATTGGCGTCTGTATCTATATATGATAGAGTGTTGTTCATTTAATGACATGCATATGAGTGGACATGAAGGAATATTGGTTCTCTCGAGACTTAACGACTACAGGTGCCAGTCCGCCCCGTGGAAATTCGAGGCGTGACTCACTCTCCATCAAACTAAAGCTTCAATCAAGTGAGAATATCCCAAAGAGTACCCCTTGAGTCAAAGTATTTTATTTCTAGCACACTTCAACTTGAGCACCATACCAAAAAGAAACCTATTGAACCAAACTAATAAGACTAGAAAAGGATAGAAAGTAATCAAACACATTCAAAATAAAGAACTAAAGAAACATGCTTAAAGTAAGAAACTATATGGAAATCACCACATATACTATCAAAACTAATAGCCAAAATCAAGCACACCACTATCTAAAATATACAGACCAATATATCAAAATATCTCAAGATCACTACAAACCAAAACTAATACACCCCCTACTGAATTACTAGCAACAACCTTAATGTAAAATAATTAGAATAAGATCAGAGTGATAGAAATGGTCCCCAAAACAAGTTACAACTGAGGTGGTGTTTGGCCTACTGAAATAGCCTTAATCGATGTATCAGTGCCCGGCTCAGTTCTTAGTGTAGCCTATGTGATAAGAGCTCATATCAAGGCAAGTACCTCTAAAGTAGCACCCGAAGTACTCTCAGGGTCAAACGTCTACTCAGCAGGTTTGGACCCACTAGATCCTAACATAGTGGTTTTTCCCTCAAAGAGGTCTCCATAGTATGCTCCATAATCACCTCCTATATGTCCTGCAGCTCTTCAGATTCTCTCAATATGGAATCATCTTCATCCTCATCTCTCTGGTCACCAAGCTCCTACTCCTCAGTCTTTGAGGCATTTTCATCATTATTATCTGGTCCAGCTAAAGCTTTCTCCAAAATACCATATGGGGTAGAATATGGTACCTCTATCAAAATAGTATGTGCATCAAGATGAGGTACAACCTAGAAGCATGTAATATCTATGAATTCAATTGGTCCATATCAACCCTAAACTTTGTAACCTCATCTTATATGGCTGGCCAATCCATGTCAAGGATACCTCGTTATTGTTGTTGCTTGTTCTTATCAATTTATAAACTCAACTCAAATTTTTTATCACTATAGACTCTCAAAGTCTCCTTATAGCTTCTTATCTCCTCCTCAATGGGAGCCAAGGCAACCTAAATAGCATCATGAATCATCTATGGTATTTAAGTCTCTAACATGGCTGACCTCAAATCTACAGAATATGCTAAATTTCCCATTTGGGTCACTACTTTTTGTGTTAATAAAGGTCTAGATAGAGTTGTAGCTGCTGAAGGTCAAGGACCTTACGCACTAGGTCAAGTCAACTGCGATGGCTCAATAGGAGTAATTGTGGGAGGTACAGCAGTGGCAATAGGAGTAGGAGTAGACTCTACAGCCACACCCTCAAGAGTCTTAACATCAATGATCAAGGATGTATCTATCGTAAGCTTCTTTTTATTCTCATCCTCCCCTTGATTGTACTCCAAATCTATCCTTCTAATGTCACAGGATAAGGTCAGAGTAAACTCAATGTCTGTCTTGGGCCTGAAAGGGAAATTTTCCCTCTGACAAAGCTCTCTAATTAAGCATGAAAATAGGAGCAAAGTGTGGCCTTGCTGTGCTCTTATAGTAATCTCAGGCTGAATGGTTATGTCGAGGTTCAGTATTTCCTTAGAAATAATGGACCCTAACAACACGACCTTTGGATGCCGGTTAATTGATTCATTTTGTGAAGGCATGGGATTGCTACACACAAAAACCAACCAATACCTGGCCTTAACATTTATATCTTTCTTTTCAATTTCAACCCTAATACAATCCACAGAGGTGAACTATCACTTAGCATGGTATCCCACCACCTTTTTTGTCAATCAAGATTTGTCTTTAATCTCTTGATGATGTAATGAGCCCCAATGTTCATTCTGCCCAAGACTATGTTAATGGTTGTTTTATCACATTTGACATTGACCCCTCATCTTGAACAATATCCCTAACCTCTTGAGGCTTGTTCTTCTTTCACTTTTTGGGTGACAACTTACCATATGCCTTATAAAAGTCCTGAACCCAAGTCAGAATATAAGTAGGTCGGGGCTTTATGAAAATTTCAAATTTATGAGACTTAATAGTATCCTAGATGTGAGGATATCTATCACACACCCATCCTTGGACAACCTTTTCTCCTCTAATATTGTTCGCTCACCAACTTCCTTGGGCCTATTCATCATTTTAGGAGTAACATTTGGTTGAGGGTCCACAATAGCTTTGTAAGGTTTATTTTGATAACCCTTTGCAATTGAACTTTTAAAAAGATGTAGCTGATCATTTACAATAATTTACCTAACTCAAGAGTCGGGGTCGATCCCTCAAGGAATGAGATTCTAGATTAACCCTAGAGTGTATTCAACTCACTAAATGTTTGCATGCTTAAATAAAACAAGAAAAGTAAATGGGGCTTTTAAAAGTAAGTAACATAATTTTCAGTTTCATTTTTACACATCTTTGTAATGAGCTTGATTTCAAGTAATAAAAGGTCTTACGGATGTGCTAGTGTGAGTTCTATTGTACTTGGGTAACTGATATTGCTTCAAAAAATTAATAACATGGGTAAGCTAGGCCTTTGATGTTAATGACAATCTTTCAATCTATCATTAAATTTTACATAGTTTTTTCTCCAACTCCAATGTGTTTGCAATCCCAAAAGGCCTATAACTTCAAATCAGCTAATCCTTCTCTAGAATCAACTATTAAATGAAAGATTTCAAGTATTTATCAACAAATTCTCCTCTCTCGTGTTTCCTTCTTCAAGAAAATCAAGGGATCCAAGGTTGCATAGAGTTTGCAACCTTTAAACATGAGTTAAAACATGGAAAAATAGTTGAACCCATATCAAATAAATAATTATAGAAGCAATTAATTAATACCCAAGCATAAACTAAAACTTATTCATCACACCCCCCTAAGTATGGGGATTTAGTTATGCATGATTAAGGAAAGAGAAAATATACCAAAATTCTTAGCTAAATCAGTCATAATCTGAATATTCACCAATCGATTCAAGAATCCAAAAGTAGAAATCAAACTTTTCTTTACAACAAATCACATATACTTGATTACAAAACTTCAAAACTAAAGATAAAGATGAATTAGGGTTTGAAAATTAAAATTTCATATTTATAGTTGAGCGAAATTATCACTGAATTAATTACAAACGTGCCACCATGTTAGGTTTGTAATCTAAATCAGGCTCGCCAAACTCTTCATCAGCTCGCCAAACTGGCCTAAATTCCTTGGCTTTCCCCTGAGGTATGTTAACTTTGGTGAAGATATGTGACATCACCAAATTGTTCGATGATTCGCCAAACTTCTCTTTAGCTCGCCAAACATTTTATGCATGTGACTTGATTTTCTACGGAGTTTGGTGTCACGCCTCAAATTCCAACGGGGCGGACTGTCACCCGAAGTCGGTAAGGCCCGAGAGAACCAATCTTCATTCATGTACAATCTTATGCATATCACTCAATGAACATCACTATCTCGTATAGATACAATATGCTAATGGTGGAAGTCATGAAAAACAAGTGATATATACATATACGAAACTTGGCCGTTAGGGCCACCAAGTCAATTGGACATACATTCTTTCATCCATCTCACCACGTACGTCTACAAAGCCTCTAACAGATGCATATACATAACCAACCTAAAGTCGGGACAAATCCCCACTTTATACAACATTTACAATACCAAAACAAATGTACATATGTGACTCGAAAAGCCCCGAACCAACTGGAGCTCACCAATGATCCGCAAATGACCTGCAACCTACTGTGGAGGTCTACTAGTACCTGTGCCTACAGCAAGTAAGGTAAGTCCCCCAAGGGACGTCAGTACGAAGAATGTATTGAGTATGTAAGGCTATAAGAAACTGTATGATACATATATACTTCAATGGAATCAATGTAAGAAAATAGTCAATATGGATAAACCCATCGTTCTGTATATGTGGAACCATGTACATTATATTCATTACTTTCCTTGCCTTTACGTTCATTCATCTTTATCGTTCTACCCATGCTAGGCTTTTCTGTCGCCCCTGGGATGGGATTTATCGTTCTACACATGCTAGGCTTTGTTGTCGCCCCTGAGATGAGATTAACCCATGCTAGGTATTTTAACCCCTGGGATGTTATATTAACCCATGCTAGGCTTTTATGTCGCCCCTGGGATGTTAATGTGATAACCCATGCTAGGCTTTTATGTCTCCCCTCGTATGTTAGATTAACCCATGCTAGGCTTTTATATCCCCCCAATATGTTATTAACCCATACTAGGTACTTTAACCCTGGGATGTTATTTTAACCCATGCTAGGCTTTTATGTAGCCCCTGGGATGTCACTCAAGAATATATAAACAATTATACATTACTTCATTTCTTTACTTCTGTGAGATTGACACGTTGATAGTCATAACATCAATGGAACATTATAATGTAAAATTATTGGAAATGCTACTCAAGAATGAATAGATTCTGTTTACCTCCTTACTTTCCTTGAGATAGTTCTTTTAGTAGTTACAACATTATGAGAGCTTTGGAACTTCAGTCAATGAATAAGATACATGTAAATCACAATTGGTCTAAAAATAAGAAACATGTGAATAACAATATATGTCAACCTGAGATGGGATACTTTAGAACACTTCGAAATGGAACAAGTACAACGTCAATGTGAATAATATGTGCTGCAGAAGGATACTAAAAGAGTAACCTTACATACCTTATCTTCCCAATATGAATACACTGTCCTATATTGAATACAATAATCCAGCTCCTTCCTTACATTTTACTCTACAACACAAGTACACAACGGAGCTCACGTTAACAACTAACTACATTACAAGTGTATAAGATGACAATGAATTACGTGACTGCCATATAATGTTATTTCACCCTCTTAGAATATCATTTATTGCATCACCATACCAATAATACCATAACATTCCACACATTGACCAAGACATCATAAACCAATAACATTTCACACCAAGTTTATCCTTTACACTTCTTCATTAACACTATGTCACAATTACTCCGTCAATTCATCTCAATACCTTTCACAACAACACATGAACAACAATCCATAATTGATACCATTCAAAATACCTCTGGGATACTCCTTTAAAGTCATTCAAAAGGTACCATAAGTTGATAATTGCATCCATGAAGGGTATAAGGGCTTTGGTGGGTCAAAGAGATGTAAAAACAATAAAAACGGGGTTCTGGACTGACCTGCGAAGCCACTTTCACCCGCAGGTGGTTGAGGTGCAGCCGTAGGTGACCCTTGGCAGTGTCCAGAGTCACCTGCGCCCGCAGGTGCCTTCGTCTACAAGGGCGGGTGCCTGTTTCGGCCAAAATGGGTCCTTTTTTATAATAAATGGTCCATGGTCATGAACAAGCTTCTCTTTACATATTTTAGGTCACTTGTATGCCAATGAACAGTCATGGTTTCACAACACACATGAACATCATCAAAACTACATTTTCCTTTCAATATGTCATCAATTCCATGCACAATTTTGCAACAACAATTCCCACAAGTTATACACCTAGATAAATTAAGTTAAGAACATAACCACATATTACATGTTTATATTTAATCCATCAAGTTCACTTCCTTCAATACCACAAGTCCATTTTCAAGTTCATAAGGCAAAACCCTTTTCCGATTGCAAAAATAGACAGCTTTACACATAGTGAATTGTCAAACACTTTGCCAACATAACCACATGATTTATGCACCATATTAAGACTATAATATATTAAACCATAATATTAAACACATACATAAGCTTGCATAGGAATGATCTTGTCCAAAGAAGTGTAGTTGCTTAGGGTTTGGATGAAGAGAATGTTGTGGAAAATTCTAGAAATGAGACATGTGTTTTTGTTGATTAAAAATCTGATTTGTTGCCTTTTATAGTGCCTCATGGTCATCCTTAGCCACCCTTTGGTCAACATTGAGGTGTTTACTTGGTCAAAGAAAGAATGGCTCATTTTCCCATTTTTGGGCCATGTCTTTTGCTCAATTATTGGGCCTTTATTGAGCCCATTAGCACATGTTAATTCAGCCCACAAAAATTAAGGTGTAATACACCACCCATCTCATGTTTAAATAATTCCAAAAATTCTAAGACACTCAATTAGGTTCGGCAATGTACGGGGTGTTACATCTTTCCCCCCTTAGAAACATTCGTCCTCGAATGTTAGTGACATTATCCATTATAAACAAATTCAAGTCTAGGATCATACGTCATGTTATTATATACATAATTCTTGTAAAGACTTACTTGTTATTGCTCCAATCTTGCATCTTGAACTTTTTCTTCCATTTGAAACAATTACGGGTACTTCGACTTCATCATTTCTTTGGCTCCCCAAGTGATTTCTTTTACTTGTCGATTCCTCCACTATACCTTTACGGAAGCTACTTCTTTATTTCTTAATCTTTTCACTTATCGATCTAGAATAGCATAAGGTACCTCTTCATATATGAGATCCTTCATAACTTGTACATCTTCACTGGAAATAATACGAGATGGATCTCATATATACTTCCGAAGCATTAATACATGGAACACTACACGAACTTTGGAGAGTTCTTGGGGTAGTGCTAACTCGTACACAACTTGACTAATTCTTTGGACAATTTCATATGGCACGTTATATAGGGTCAACTTTCCTTTCTTTCCAAATTTCATTATCCCTTTCATTGGTGACACTTCCAAGAATACTCAATCACCTATGGAAAATTCTAACTCTCTTCTTTTAACATTGGTATATGATTTGTGTTGACTTGGGTCGTTTGTGGCCACAGTTGTATCACCTTAGCTTTTTCTATATCTTGATGAACAGATCTGACTCGAGTAAAGCAGTTTCACCCGCACCCAATTGGTGTCTACACTTTCTTCCATATAACGCTTCGTAAGGTGTCATTTTGATAATTGAATGATAGCTATCATTGTAGGCAAATTCAACAAGAAGTATATGATCGTCTCAACTACCTTTTAAGTCTAATGTGCAAGCTCGTAGCATATCTTCAAGTGTTTGAATAGTATGTTCTGCCTGTTCATTTGTTTGAGGTGGAAAAGTCGTACTCAAATTCATTTAAAACGTTTCAAAAGTGGGCAGTACATTGAGCTCCCCTGTATGATATATTAGAAACTGGAATCCCATGTAATCGCATTATTCCATGTAAGCCTGTCAACTATTACCTGTATGGAATCAAATTTCCGCGGTGTACGAGCAAAACTTGTGATGAAATCCATATTCATCATGTCCCACTTCCAGACTGGAAGATTTATACATTGCATATAACCTCCAGATGTCTGATGCCCTACTTTTATTTATTGACAGCTTGGACATTGAACTATGAATTCTGCAATGTTCTTTTCATGTAACCTTACTAACACCTTCCGTTCAAATCATGGCACATTTTGGTAGCGCCCGGATGAATAGAATACCGTGAATTGAGTATTAAAGTACTCCTTCTTGCGTAAGCTCAAATACCTTTGTCGAATTTTGCTGTACATTCTTTTCAAATGAAATAAAATAGGATTTGCATATTTCTTTTCCTTCACCTCACCTACAAGTGAAGACTCTACCACATTTTACACTATAATTCTTTCATCTGGAGTTTCAAGAAGACGAAATCCCAAGCTGTCTAATTGGCTTAACGCATCGGCTATCACGTTTGCTTTTCTCGGATGGTATAAGATATCCCTATCATCTTCTTTTAGTAACTACAACCATCTTTGTTGTCTTCAATGCAGGTCTTTTTGCTTGAAAATATACTACAAACCTTCATGATCTGTATGTATATCAACGTGAACCCTATACAAATAGTGGCGCCATATTTTTAAAGCAAATATTACGACCACTAACTCAAGATCATGTGTTGGATAATTTCTTCCATGTGGACGCAATTGTCATAGGCTATTACATGACTATGTTGCATCAATACACATTCTAAGCCAACTCCTGAAACATCGCAAGATACTGTATACCCCTCTGTACCTACTGGAGGTACTAACATAGGTGTAGAAGTCAATTTATCTTTCAGCTCGTGAAAACTCTTCTCACATGCATTATCCCACTGAAACTTGATTGCCTTGTGTGTTAGCTTTGTTAAGGGTGCAGAGATAGAAGAAAATTCTTCAACAAATCTCCTATCATAACCAACCAATCCAAGAAAACTATGAATCTCTATAAGCGCCATAGGCCTTAGCCAATTTGTTTCCACCGCTTCTATCTTTTGTCTATCAACCCTGAGTCCTTCATCCTATACCATGTGACCCAAGAATGCTACAGATTTGAACCAAACTCACATTTAGAGAACTTTGCATATACCTTACGGTCACAAAGAATCCGTAACACCTATCGTAGGTGATTAGCATGGTCCTCTTGTGATCTTGAGGAAACTAAAATATCATCCTTAAACACTGTCACGAACACGTCTAGAAATGGCTTGAACACCCTATTTATCAAATCCATAAAAACAACTGGTGCATCTGTTAGTCCAAATGACATAACTAGACATTCATAGTGACCATACCCTGTTCGAAAAGCTGGCGTGGGTATATCTTTTTCTCTAACCCTTGCTTGATGACAATCCGATCTTAAGTTAATCCTTGAGAAGCATTTGGCACCTTATAACTGATCAAATAGATCGTTAATTCTAGGGAGGGAATATTTATTCTTAATTGTTACCTTTCTCACTTGCCGATAGTCAATACACATTCTCAATGTGCCATGTGCATCCCAAAGGGGCATACTAGATCTTATGTATCCCTTGTCCAGCAAGTCTGTTAATTGCTCTTTTTACTTCCCGTAACTCTGCTGGAGCCATTCTATACGGAGGAATAGAATGCCTGGAATCACATCAATACCAAACTCTACTTTCCGTTTCAGGAAACACATCCAGGAATTCATTTGCTACTGGAACCAATTGAAGTGTTGGTGACTTCACATCGATATCCTGTACTTTTACTGGGTGACATCTATAAACCTCGGATATCATTTTCTTTACCTTAATATAGGAAATGAATTTTCCTCTCGGTGCTCCCATATTACCCTTCCCTTTGGAAAATAAAAATGTAACTTCTTAGCCCGGCAATCTAATATGGCCAAACAAGAAGCCAGCCAAATAAGATCAACCAGTGTATCATAACCTCAAACAGTTACTATACAATTACGATATGCTCTTTTTACCAACTGGTGTAAAGACTTCAAATGGATTAACTAGTAATTCTGGTGTCCTTTCACAATTTTTTTTTTTTAACCATCAAGGGAGAGACATATGATAGGGTAAAACCTGGATCAATCAATGCAAATACCTTATGTAAAAAAAAAATATGAATGGTGTACCTGTATCTACATAGGGAGAAGCCTCTGAATTCTGTCGATCCGCTAAGGCATGGGTACGGTTCTGGGTTCCACTAGCACTAGCTGCTCTTCTAGAACCTCTGCCATTCCCCGTAGGCTGCGCACCTCTACCTAGAATAGGTACCAATGATGGAGATACGATAGTTGGTCCCGTAGGTCGTGCCATACCACCCATGTTCCTTTGTGGACACCCTTTCCTTTTATGCCCCGACATACCGTACTAGTAACAAACATTTGTTCCAAACCAGCATTCACCTAAATAAAACTTCCTGTAGCACTAGCACAGCTGATGAAAAGACCTATATTGGCTCATACTTCCTTGTGCTTGATACCCCACTGTCCGTGAATCCTGAACCTTACTTCTTTGCCCAAACTGATTGCCTCTAAACCCTCGAAACTGAGGTAGATCATTTACTGTAGAATGAGGAAATAATGGTTTAGGCGGTCTGTTAAACACCCGAGACCTATATTCTCCTTGGGACGCCATGAACTGTCCCATACGTCGAGCCCTCTTTAATGGCCTTCTTACAAAATCTTGTGCCATTCTCATTTGCCTTTGATTACCCCTCTTTTGTGCAAAGACTGGACCAACCTATCCTTGATTTTGTGCAACGACTGTCTGAGTCAACAGGTGCACCGCATTCCTTATATCCTGCTCAGTAGTATTAACATTAACAGGTGTTTCAGCAGGGTCTTCTCTCCTTCTCGTTTCTTCTGAAGCTAGAGAAGTAGAAGAAACCCATGATGCAAATTCAGTTTCAGCCCCACCCTGCCTAGCTTGGTCAAGTGGTGATTTACTAGTTCCTTCTCTGGAAAGCATCTCTACCTTGTCTTGTAATCGGCATTTTAGTATAACAAGGAAACCCAACTTCAATGGTCAGATATAATTCCACCTACAACATTAACTCTATTGCACGATCTAGAAATGAAGTAAAGAAACAACTCCTAAATGTCCCGTAGCCTCCTACTTATAAATGTGGTGCGCAACACATCCATAAGCAAGACTCTACTCAGAGATGGCTTTGTAGACACCCCTTAGGACAACCTGACTCTGATACCACTTTTATCACGCCTTGAATTCCAATGGGGCGGACAGGCACCCGAAGCCGGTAAGGCCCGAGAGAACCAATCTTTATTCATGTACACTCTTATGCATGTCACTCAATGAACATCACTATCTCGTATAGATACAATATGATAATGGCGGAAGTCATGGAAAACAAGTGATATATACATATACAAAACTTGGCCGTTAGGGCCACCAAGTCAATTGGACATACATTCTTTCATCCATCTCACCACGTACATCTACAAAGCCTCTAACAGATGCATATACATAACCAACCTAAAGTCGGGACAAATCCCCGCTTTATACAATATTTACAATACCAAAATAAATGTACACATGTGACTCGGAAAGCCCCGAACCAACGGTAGCTCACCAATGATATGCAACTGACCCGCAACCTACTGTGGAGGTCTACTAGTACTTGTGCCTGCAGCAAGTAAGGTAAGTCCCCCAAGGGACGTTAGTATAAAGAATGTACTGAGTATGTAAGGCTATAAGAAACTGTATGATACATATATACTTCAATGGAATCAATGTAAGAAAATAGTCAATATGGATAAACCCATCATTCTGTATATGTGAAACCATGTACATTACATTCATTACTTTCCTTTCCTTTACGTTCATTCATCTTTATCATTCTACCTATTCTAGGCTTTTCTGTCGCCCCTGGGATGAGATTTATCGTTCTACCCATGCTAGGCTTTGATGTCACCCCTGGGATGAGATTAACCCATGCTAGGTATTTTAACCCCTGGGATGTTATATTAACCCATACTAGGCTTTTACGTCGCCCCTGGGATGTTAGATTAACCCATGCTAGGCTTTTATATAGCCCTAGGATGTTAGATTAACCCATGCTAGCCTTTTATATCTCCCCTGGGATGTTATTAACCCATACTAGGTACTTTAACCCCTGGGATATTATTTTAACCCATGCTAGGCTTTTATGTAGCCCCTGGGATGTCACTCAAGAATATATAAACAATTATACGTTACTTCATTCTTTCATTCTAAGAGTCATACATTACTTCATTTCTTTACTTCTGTGAGATTGACACATTGATAGTCATAACATCATTGGAACTTTAGAATGTAACATTATTGGAAATGCTACTCAAGAATGAATAGATTATCTTTACATCCTTACTTTCCTTAAGATAGTTCTTTTAGTAGTTATAATATTATGAGAGCTTTGGAACTTCAGTCAATGAATAAGTGACATGTAAATCACAATTGGTCTAAAAATAAGAAACATGTGAATAACAATATATGTCAACCTGAGATGGGATACTTTAGAACACTTCGGAATGGAACAAGTACAACGTCAATGTGAATAATATGTGCTGCAGAAGAATACGGAAAGAGTAACCTTACATACCTTACCTTCCCAATATGAATACACTGTCCTATATGTGAATACAATAATCCAGCACCTTCCTTACATTTTACTCTACAACACAAGTACACAACGGAGCTCACGTTAACAACTAACTACATTACAAAAGCATAAGACGACAATGAATTACGTGACTGCCATCTAACGTCATTTCACCCTCTTACAATATCATTTATTGAATCACCATACCAACAATACCATAACATTCCACACATTGACCAAGACATCATAAACCAATAACATTTCACACCAAGTTTATCCTTTACACTTCCTCATTAACACTATGTCACAATTACTCCATCAAGTCATCACAATACCTTTCACAACAACATATGAACAACAATACATAATTGATACCATTCAAAATACCTCTGGTATACTCCTTTAAATTCATTCAAAAGGTACCATAAGTTGATAATTGCATCCATGAATGGTATAGGGGCTTTGGGGGGTCAAAGAGATGCAAAAACAATCGAAACGGGGTTCTGGACTGACCTGCGAAGCCACATGCGCCCTCAGGTGGTTGAGGTACGGCCATAGGTGACCCTTGGAAGTGTCCAGAGTCACCTGCAAAGTCACCTGCGCCCGCAGGTGCCTTCGTCTGCGAGGGCGGGTACACGTTTTGGCCAAAATGGGTCTCTTTTGGGTCCTTTTTTGTAATAAATGGTCCATGGTCGTGGACAAGCTTATCTTTACATATTTTAGGTCACTTGGATTCTAACTAACATCATGGTTTCACAACACACATGAACATCATCAAAACTATATTTTCCTTTCAATACGTCCTCAATTCCATGCACAATTTTGCAACAACTATTCCCACAAATTATACACATAGATAAAGTAAGTTAAGAATATAACCACATCTTACATGTTGATATTTAATCCATAAAGTTCACTTTCTTCAAGTCCACAAGTCCATTTTCAAGTTCATAAGGCAAAACCCTTTTTCGATTGGAAAAATAGATAGTTTTACACATAGTGAATTGTCCAACACTTTGGCAACATGACCAACATGATTTATGCACCATATTAAGCATATAATATATTAAACCATAGGATTAAACACTTACCCAATCTTTCAAAAGAGTGATCTTGTCCAAAGAAGTGTAGTTGCTTAGGGTTTGGATGAAGAGAATGTTGTGGAAAATTCTAGAAATGAGACATGTGTGTTTTTTTGATTAAAAATCTGATTTTTTGCCTTTTATAGTGCCTCATGGTCATCCTTAGCCACCCTTTGGTCAACATGGAGGTGTTTACTTGGTCAAACAAAGAATGGGTCATTTTCTCATTTTTGGGCTATGTCTTTTGCTCAATTATTGGGCCTTTATTGAGCCCATTAGCACATGTTAATTCAGCCCACAAAAATTAAGGTGTAATACACCACCCATCTCATGTTTAAATAATTCCATAAGTACTAATACACTCAATTAGGTTCGGCAATGTACGGGGTGTTACATTTGGCAATGATCAGCAGTACTTTGGTGACACGCCAAACTTTTTGGCGATGGAGGCCTTTCAACCTTTGCCCCTTTCTTCCACTTTTTGCTTCCTTTTCGCTTTTTAATCCTTGGGTGAACTTTTGAATTTGACCCCTAAAATTTAAACAAACATTAAAATTGGTTCAAAATGGCATTGAGGAAATCGATTTCATACCAAGATCAAGCTAAATGATCCGCAAAATCCTTGCTCATCAGTAATCCATTTCTTTCTAGAAAGTTTCATTTTTTTCTAAAATCGAAGACCAAATAAAATATTACCATACTCTTTTAAAGTCGAATACTATTTTTTCCATCAATCCAAACATATACCATGAATACATAAGTATGAATATGTGTAACAGATACATATAACTAATCAATTATTTGATTCACAGACAAGATAGAAAATACCATGATAATCCAAAGAGAAACACACCATAAAGGACATTATGATAGAAGTAGGACCTCATTCGTTAATATTCCTAGCTCAGAGGCCCTCACAATCTCACAACCTAAGGGTAAACTAAGTAAATGATAGTACAAACTAAGATATCTAGGAAGAACCTGGTCTAATTAAACAACCTACCTAGTCGATAAAGAGATGGAGATGATAGTGTGCAATATATTTATCCAACTCAAGAGTGAGTCAAACCCATAAGAAATGAAAAGTCAATTTCTCCATAGAGTGTCACAATTCACTATATGCTTGCACAAAGAAAATAACAATAAAAGTTAAATGGGGGGATTGTGAGAACAATTTAAAATAGCTTTTCAACAGAATTATCACTTTAGAAGAAGTGTTATCACTATGAAACTTTTTTTTCAAGTAATAATAAATTGGTTAAAGCCTTAGGGGTGTTCTGGGCTAATTCTTGTGTAATGTCTGGGTAAATGATGTTTGCTTCAATACTATTAATAATGTGGGTAGGTAAGATCTTTTGTATTAATGAAAATTTCTCAATTTATTAACAAATCTCACATGGGTTTTCTCAAACCCCAATGTGTGCACAAATTTCAGTCAATCTATAACCTCAAATAAGTTATTCTATCTCAAGATACAGATATTAAATGACATACATGAAGTCTTTGTTAACTAATCTCCCTGATATTTATTTACTTTCTCAAGAAAGATAAAAGATCCAAGGCTTTATTAGAGTTTGAAAACTCTAATTATAAGTGAATACATGGAGAATTAGCTAAACCCACAATAATTAATTTTTTAAAGAAGAAAAGAATCACTACCCATTCACAAACTAAGTGTAACACCCCGTACCTTCCCAACCCTACTTGATGACGTTGAAAAATGTATACTTAGGTGTTGATATTCCATGAGTATGTGTTTTATAGTGTCATTGGTGAAACATTTGATATCGGACCTAATATGTGCGATTAGACCTTCGTAGGAGGTGTTTTGTGGGTTTGTGGAGCATTTGTGTAATACCCCATACATATTCCAACCTCATTTGGTAACTTGGATTCATGTTTACTTGATGATTAATATCACTAAGTAAGTATTTTGTAGTGTTTTGATAGGGTATTGGATGATATGCAAGTGTTGGAAAAAGTGGCCAAAAAATTCAGCAAAGTACCAAGACTTGCGCCACTCCCTTTTTCAGGGGGTGTGGCGCAAGCCTATGATTTTGAGGGGTGTCATTTCCTACGCCACAATCTTGCTTTGCATCTATTGGCGCAAGACACAAAGATTGTGCCCTTCCGTGCCCGTTTCGCAACGCAATGCTACGTCGATTCTTTTATGGTTTCTTTTGGTTCCTTGGAGTTCTTTGAGCATTGTTAAAGCTTAAAATACCTCAATAAACTCCTACATACTTCTACATGATCAAACCATGAAACACAAGTAGTTATCCAAAAAAATTTAAGGAAGCCATGGGCGACTAGAATTTCTATTTTTGCGATTGGGATTACGAATGAGGATTTTGTAAGAGAATATTGTCGTAATGTTATGGAATCATTTAAAAATAAGATATATGATGTATTATGCATGATAAAGTTGGTGGATATACATGGGTTGTAGGAATTGGGCTCAATACAAATAAAGGCCCAAATGAGGCAAAAGACTTGGCCCAAATGGACCAAATGACCCATTTTTTCAAAGACCTTCTAGAAATAGCAATTAATGCTATAAATAATGGATAAGGATGAATTGAGGGCTTATATAAAGGGCCAAAAATCAGATTTTTAACACACAAAAGTCTCATGCCAAGTCTAGAAATTTCCCAAAATCATTTCTCTCAACTCATAACCCTAAGCTTTCTCTTGGAGCAAGATCATCATTTTTCAAGCTTGGGTAAGTGTTTATTATTATGGTTTAACATATTATATGCATGGGAGATTATGTATATCATGTTGGTTATGCTTGGAAATGGTGGACATGGTACTTTGTGTTTTTATATAAGATTTGTGATCCATGAGATTCAAGCTTGAATTATGACTTGTGACTTTGATGAAAGAGCATGGTATGGATAAAATATGAACATGTATGGTGTGATTTTGTTATTAAACTTGTTATTTTTCTATAAGAGTAAATTATGGGATTTTGGCCGATATGTGCTATGAAGTGTATTAAGGTGAATTGATGGATTATTTGTGATATGGTGTGGATAAGAAAGGGTAAAGGAGAAGTGTTGTGGTGAAATGTATTGATTATCATGTATTGGTAAATTTTGGGAATATTGTGGGATTTTTGGAATAATAATTTCATCAATGGTTTTGTCAAGGGGAAATGGCATGTTTAAAGGCAAACATGTAACTCATTGACGTTACATGCACTTGTAAGGTAGTTGGTGGTTAATGTGAATTTCGTTATGTATTTGTGTTGTAGAGTGATATATAAAGAAGGAGCGGGACTATTGTGTACGCGTCTAAGATTGTGTATTTGTATTAAGAATACAAGGTATGTAAGGTTACTCTTTCTGTATCCTTCTACAACATATTGTTCCTATTGACATTGGGCTTGTTTCAATTCCGAGAGGCTTGAAGTATATCAATTCAGGGTGACGTATATTGTTATTCATATGTTCCCTATTCTTAGATGAATTATGATTCACTTATCTCTTATTCATTGATTGAAGTTCCAAAGATGTCATGACGTTGTAATTCCTAAAAGAACTATCTCAAGAGGGTAATAATGTAAGAGAATCTATTTATTCTTGAAAAGCATTTTCCAATCATGTCATGTTCCAAAGCCCTATAGTATGATGATTATCCTTGTACCAATCTTTCATAAGTAGAAGTACCAATCTCATAAGAGTAATAAGAGAGGTGATGTGCAAGCTAGTATAATTAGTCCTCATAAGTAAGGATGTCAAACTCATGAAGTAAAGGAGTGAAGTGAGATGTGTATATAAGTGTGTGCTTTAATTCCATGATCTTTAGCGTATCATTCTCATAACTAAGTAGAGGGTATAAGATTGTAAAAAGGTAATGCGCATGGTTGCTATATGTTTCATTGAGTATGGATCACATTCTAGAGGGTATAAGTACAATATGGAATAATCCCAATATTATGCTTTGTTATCTATTATAGCCCACCAAAGGTGGAGTACCGGTATCATATACCTACTTATATAAGATCTCATAAGAATAGTGAAGGAGGTGAAGTGCGAGCTAATATATCTATCCCTCACAAGTTAAGGTGTTAATCTTATGAAGTATAAGAGTGAGGTAAGGCATATTTGTGTGTTCAATTAGTGTCATGATCCTTAATGTATTAATCTCTCATAAGTTGATATATCAATTTCTCCCACCATAGAGTGGATGTATGTTCTCCCACCATAGCGTGGATGTATGTTCTCCCACCATGAGAGTGGATGTATTTTACCCCACCATGAGAGTGGATGTATGTTGCCCTACCATGAGAGTGGATGTATGTTACCCCACCATGAGAGTAGATGTATGTTCTCCCACCATATCGTGGATGTATGTTCTCCCACCATAGAGTGGATGTATGGTCTCCCACCATGAGAGTGGATGTAGGTTAAACCACCAATAGAGTGGATGTACGTTAATAGAGTGGATGTACATTATATTATTGATTCCCTACCCCACCACTAGAGTGGATGTATGTGGATGAATGTTATTCTTTTACAACCTACTAACCAAGTAGATGAACAATAGTGGTGATGAACATAGAAGGAAGAAAGAATCTCTTGGGTATAGAAGAATCTATTGGAGGCAAGTCTCTTGAGTGAAGGTAATTTCCCTTGAAGAAGAGTAGTTATACAAGATATTATATAAAATGATGGCTTACACACATTGACTATTCTCTCATATTTTATTCTATTGACATTCTCATGTATGATGCTATTTCTTATGAGCCTTACATACCCAGTACATTCTTTGTACTGACCCCCTCGGGGGACTTACCTTACATGTTGCAGGTGCAGGCACTAATAGATTTGTAAAAAGACAGTAAGTTGACAGTTAGTTGCGGATCTTTGGTGAGCCCCAGTTGCTTTGGGACTTATCAAAGTTGTACATTTGTTTGATGTTGTAAATATAAAGCGGGGACGTGTCCCGACTTTTAGATGGTCTTGTAAATGCATCAGTTAGAGGATTTTGTAGACGTATGTGGGTATATGAAATCAAGAGATGTATGATCATTTTGACTTAATGTCCCTAACGGCCAAGTTTCGTAAATAGATATGATATATGTTTTCATGTTCATGACTTTCGCTTAGTTGCATGAAGAATAAGATTCATATGAGGTTATGCATATGGGTAGACATGAGCAAAGATTGGTTCTCTCGGGATATATCGGCTTCGGGTGCCAATCACGTCTCAATGGGATTTGGGGAGTGACACTAAGATACATTCATCATACAATCCTAAGGGGCATTTAGCTATGCATAATTAAAGGAATAGGAAATATACAAAAATTATCAGCAAGATCTGCCATAAAATTGGACACCCACAAGAAATCGATAAGATTCAATGGTAGAAATTCAAAAAATTCCGCCTGCTCCACTATTTTCAAAAATAGAAGAAATAGGGGAGCCAGCAAGAAGTTCATCCCATAATAAGAGTGATGAAAATCAGAAATAAAGCATCATATGAAAGAAGCAAAATCTCTCTCTCTATATGTGTGTGTGTGTTTCTCTGTGTGTGTATATATATACATATATATGTGTGTTTGTGTGTGTGTGTGTGGATGGTTGGGTGTGTGTGTGTGTATGTGTGTATATGTATGATTTTGAGTTTAGGAGAGGTGGTATCACTTTTTCTATCTCTGCCTCTCTCTGTCTCTCCTCTACTAATTCTCATAATTATTTTTATAGATGGTAAGTTTTGATATGTTTTGGTAAAAATAAGGGGATAGGAGGTTGTTAAATCATTGATAAAGAAAATACTTTTTATTGTATATATCCTTTTTTTTTTTGACAAAATAATTGGTCTAGTATGTGTTAAGGAAGGGGGAGGCATTTTGATTGTACATAGCTTTTCTTAAATGGATAAGAAATGAATTAACATCTTATGCTTGCTATAGTATATTAATGTATTTTTTGGTCTTATTCTTGTTTGCTATTATCGTATGTTGTCAACAATTATTTTAAAAAATAGATCAAAATGACAATCAAGGCATTGTGCCTGAAAGAAGTTTTTAACCCTCGTTTCAGTGAAATGCTCCTGCAAATTACAAAGAAATCCTATCTGGAAACAAATGTTATTCTGTAGGTGGTGAAGAGATATTTTTAAGGTATGGGTAAGCATTCCTATAATTTTGACAAGCTTGTTTGTTTGAAGTATACATGTTCAATTCTCACGACTTGACAACCAAAAGTGATATGAAAGTTCTAGTGTATCAGCTTAAAGCAGCAACATTTTCGTTTGACTGTCTAAAAAAATAACCTTCAAAACTAAAACCTTTGAAGCTAAGAATTCAAAACTTTTGAAGGCATTGTTGATGATTTGAGAGTTAAGAAATATTATCTTAACTATTATGTTCTCTCAAAATAAATCTCATGTACCAGAGCTTGCCCTGTTTTCTTTTCAAAGAGAAATTAAAAATAAACTTTTACTCAAAAAATAAAGTAGGCATTCTTTGAACCAAATGAGCCAACCACTTAAGCCACTAGATCAAAAAGATCCCTAGTCACTAAATTTGTAGTCTTTAATGTTATTTACTTTGTTGAAAGGTGTTCATTTATATGAACCTATAATATATATATATATATATATATATGTGTGTGTGTGTGTGTGTGTGTGTGTGCACGTGTGTGTGTGTATGAATAGATATATAAACCAAAAAAGTGGGTAGTATGAAATAATGCGTCAAAGTAAAATCCACAGTTGGCATAAAATTAACAAAGAAAAAAAATGGCACATTAAGGTCGTTTTTCAGATTGTGAAATATTATTATTGATACTTTCATGAATACATGAGAGAATGAAAAATGAACCAGTCTACCAACAAACAATAAAGGTAGATTATGCTACAGAAAAAAAAATGGGGGGAGATATTTCAGCATACTTTGAAATTTTGAGTCACTAATAATATCGCCATTATCCTACCAAGCATTCAACCTACATTACAAACCAATAAAACTCCTGCAAAATTTTGAAGTCGGTGCTTTTTTTCATTAGTTGAGATTAGCTTTATGGGCAACTTATGGACTTCAAAAATTATTTTAGACAAAGGACATACTGTCATAACCAGTAATCGGACCATGATGGCACCTACTATAACCCCCCAATAGGTAAGCTAAAAGCCATGTTCTGTAAGAACAACTAATAAGTAAAGACAATAGCAATAGGAATAATAGGCCACTATATATACAAACAAATACAAAAATATGCAAAATGAGCCCCATTGGTATACAAGGAAAATCAAAATATATAGAAATCCCATCTCAAGTATCGGTTTCAGTGATATAAGAGCTACTAAGTACAAGTGTAAGAACTAATCTAATACAAATCTATCAAAAATATACAAAATATAGACAATAAGGTACTGGAGGGAAATGGATAAGTCTCCAACCGACAAGAGATCACCTCAAATTCGATCAAGACATCCTCCAGACGAATGGAAGACAACAGCGGTCACTCAAGCTAGAATCTGTATCAAAAAAAATGTTGAAGTATATAGCATGAATACCAAAATATGGGGTGCTAAGTAGGCATCAGAGTCCGACTTATCTTAGAAGATAATATATAATATAATAACAATAAAAGAAACACATGCTTGTAGATGGACCCTAAACTATCTAAAGCACAAAATGAATAAAAAGGGGAAAATAATACTAGTAATACACACAATATATATGTATACATAGATGGAAGATGCCATGCAGTATGAGATGATGCAATGTAAGATGTGGCCAAACGTAGAAAAGTAAAACCCTAACTATCCTTTGGGTCAGCCTGACCCTTGGACTCATCAATAAATGCAGTGCACGGGATCATGCCTTGGATTTATCAACAAAAAAGTAAATGAAGAAATGGGCTAGGAAATTCCCTCGGCCCAAATTTATAGGTGTTACAATCTTTCCAAACCAGAAATCAGTGATAAAGTAATACAAATCTTTCCGAACCCAAAATACGAAGTAAAGGTGGTATAGTTTCCTCTTTTAAAAGCTCATAACCAATAATAAAGGTGGCACGATTCCCTTTTAAGAATAAAAAATCATTATTATCCTCTGAATCATAACATATAGGAATACAGGAATAGACACAGTATAAAGGACAATCGATCAGAAAAAAATCATTCTACTACGAAATCCTACCCCAAACCTATACTAACAATTCCTAATCTAGTTCTAATACTATACTAAGCATCCTAACAGAAGGCTCAAGAAATTATTCTACTCTAAGGTCCCCAAAATAAGCCAATAAAGATAGAAATATTGAAATAAACCTAATCCTACCAAACAAATCCCCTATCCAACATACAATTTATAAGATATACTACCTAATCGAGCTAAGTCTAAAGAGACATAGACCATAACCTATCCCAAGATTGAAGGGCAACCACAAACCTTCACAAAGAAGCTTTCCCCTTCCATAAAGCCTCAAAATGCTGCCACACTATCAAATAAATAACCTACTCATTGAGAAGAGAACCACAATATCAATATTAATAGCTTATAACTCGGGCCAAAAGTCGAGTCAAAATCGACCCTCTGAGCCCAACAACAAAACAAGAAATTAATTCTACAATTATCTTACTTCTAAGATAAATATAACACCCCAAAAGTTTTACATGCTTAAAGATTAACTTAGATTAGAAAAACAGCTGAAAACTAATGTTTACAGACTAGTACGACTCATTATATAAGTCGTACAGTGAAACCATGAGTCATGGGATGGCTCTTGGTAAGCTGTCCAGAATTTGCCTAAGGTTCCAGTCACCAAGACTCCTAGGCATGAGTCGTACTATGTAGGTATAGGTCGTATGATGAATCATACTGAGAAAGACTTGAGAATTGACAAAACTCCGTCAGGAACCATGGCTCATTGGCATGAGTAGTGGGATCAAGGTACAAGTCGTACCTTGACTCGTAACGCATGAATCTAGTAACCCATTAACTCATGTATAGGAGGCCATAAGTCATCAGTACAACTTGTGGTATCAACCTACGAGTCATACATTAAATCTGTCATGACCCAAAAGGCGAGGTCATGATGGAACCTACCCTAATCCAACCATGATAGGTAAGCCCAACACAAAATAATAATAAGGAATGCGGGAAGTAAATAGATAAAACCCAATACGAGATTTTATAAAAAAGTCAGGCCATATATATAAATAAAAAAAAATATCTGAAACTGAAGAAACTATAACTCTAATCCAAAAATCTGATGTCATGAGTAAAGAGCACTAATACAGATAGTGTCACTCCCCGAATTCCAACGGTGCGTACTGGCACCCGAAGCTGATAAGGCCCGGGAGAACCAATCTTTGCTCATGTCCACTCATATGCATGTCATTCGAGAAACATCACCATCACGTATAGATACAGGATGCTAGTAGCGAAAGTCATGGAAACATGTGATATATACATATGTGAAACTTGGCCGTTAGGGCCATCAAGTCAAAATGGACATATATCTCTTACATTCATATTCCTACATACGTCTACTAAGCCTCTAACAGATGCATATACATAACCAACCTAAAGTTGGGACAAGTCCCCGCTTTATACAACATTTACAATACCAAAACAAATGTACATCTATGACTCGAAAAGCCCCGAACCAACTGGAGCTCACCAAAGATCTGTAAATGACCTGCAATATACCGTGGAGGTATACTAGCACCTGCGCCTGCAACAATCAAGGTAAGTCCACCAAGGGACGTCAGTACAAAGAATGTATTGAGTATGTAACGCTCATATGAAATTGCATGATATGTAAGTACTTCCATGAAATCAAATATACAAGAGAATAGTCAATATGGATAAACCATTGTTTTGTATGTTTGGAACCATGTATATTGCTTTCATTACTTTCTTTGCTTCTTTGTTCATTCATCATCACTTATACTATGTCATACCCGGGCCCCAACTGATCAGTGGGTCTTTACATAACATAACGTTATGTTGGGATCGTCCCGAGCTAGGCTTATGCCTCTATAGCTGCCCCCCCATAAATCAATATATCAGGTTCGGCTTGAGCTAGGTTCTTACCTCTAGAGCTGCCACCCATAAATCAAGATATCAAGTTCGGCTCGAGCTAGGTTCTTACCTCTAGAGCTGCCCCCTGTCAAGTTCGGCCCAAGCTAGGCTTATGCCTCTAGAGCTACCCCCTGAACCAATAATCATTCGGGATCGACTCGAGCTAGGCTTATGCCTCTATAGCTACCACTTGTACTCTTGTAACCAACAATTATGCATTACTTCATTTCTTTACTTTGATAGATTGATACGTTGATAGTCATAACATTATTGGAACTTTGGAATCATAACATTATTGGAACTTTGGAACCATGTCCATAATTATGTGACACATGAATAACAATTGATCAATGAATAAGGAACCTATGATTAACAATAGATAACAACTTGAACTGAGATACTTTAGAACAGTCGGAATGGAACAAGTACAATGACAATGTGAACATTATGTGCTGCAGAAGGATACGGAAAGAGTAAACTTACATACCTTATCTTCCCAATATGAATGCACAGTCCTATGTGGGAATACAATAATCCATCTCCTTCTTTACGTGTTACTCTACAACATAAGTTTAGAATGGAGCTCAAGTTAACAACTAGTTACCTTACAAGTGCACAAGACGACAATGAGCTACATGACTGCCATATAACGTCATTTCACCCTTTACAATACAATCCACTGCATTACCATACCAAAAATACCATAACATTCCACACATTGACCAAGACATCATAAACCAATAGCATTTCACCCCAAGTTTACCCTTTACGCTTCCTCATTAACACTACGTCACAAATATTCCATCAAGTCACCTCCATACCTTTCATGATAACATATTAACAATAATACATAAGTGATATAATCCAACTTTCCTCCAAACAACCCCTTAAATTCATTCAATAGGTATCATAAGTTGATAATTACATCCAAAAAGTGTATAGGGGCCTTCGGGGATTAAAGAGAGACAAAAACATACAAAATGGAATTCTGGACTGGGCTGTGGAGACACTTGTGCCCACAAGTGGATGACATGAAGATGCAAGTGACCCTCTGGCCTTGTCCAGAGCCACCTACGTTGGCATCTGCGCCCGCAGGTGCTCCAGACGCGAGGGCGGATGCCCGTTTCGGCCAAAAAGGGTCTCTTTTAGGTCCTTTTTTGTGATAAATGGTCCATGGACATGAATAAGCTTCTATTTAAATATTTTAGGTCAACTTAGATGCCAAAAAACAACCATGTTTTCACAACACACATGAACATCACCAAAATGGCACTCTCTGGTCAATACGTCACCAATTCCATGATCAATTTCATCCCAACAATCCCACAAGGTATAAAAATAGATAAAGCAAGTTAAGAACATAAAAAAATCATACATGTTAATATTTAATCCATCAATTTCACTTCCTTCAATACCACAAGTCCATTTTTCAAGTTTACAAGGCAAAACCCTTTTCCGATTGCAAAAGTAGACAGTTTTACACATAGTGAACTGTCCAACACTTTGCCAACATAACCAACATGATTTATGCACCATATTAAGCATATAATATACTAAACTATAATAATAAACACTTACCAAAGCTTTGCAAGACAGTGATCTTGTCCAAAGGGGAATAGTTGCCTTAGGGTTTGATGATGAGAAACATGTCTAGAAAAGTCTAGACTTGGCATGTGTGTTACAATGAATAAAATCTGATTTTTGTGCCCTTTTATAGTTACTTTTAGTCTCATCCTTAGCCACACTTTGGTCATAGATGCTATGTTTACTTGGTCAATGCCAAGAATGGGTCATTTTCCATTTGGGCCATGTCTTTCTTGTTAATTTTGGGCCTCTTTTGAGCCCATTAGCACAAATAAAATTCAGCCCAACAATTGCATGCATAATTCACCAACCATCTTATGTTTAAATAATTCCATGAATGTTATGGTAATCAACTAGGTTCGAAAACATATGGGGTGTTACATTCTTCCCCCCTTAGAAACATTCGTCCTCGAATGTTAGTGACGTTATTCAATTTAAACAAAGTCAAGTCTAGGATCATTTTCCATGTTATCATTTATATATATATTTAATTCTTATAAATACTTACTTTTTATTGCTCCGATCCTATATCTTAAACTTTTTCTTCCATTTGAAAACAATAAGGATACTTTGACTTCATCATTTCTTCAGCTTCCCATGTGATATCTTCTACTTGGTGGTTCCTCCAAAGTACCTTTAAGGAAGCTACGTCTTTATTCCTCAACCTCTTCACTTATGTATCCAGAATAGCAACAGGTATCTCTTCATAGGTAAGCTCCTTCGTAACTTGTACATCGGTAATGGGAGCAAAACGAGATGGATCTCCTATGCACTTTCGAAGCATCGAAACATGAAATACTGGATGAACTGTGGAGAGTTCTTGGGGTAGTGCCAATTCATACGCAACTTGTCCAAATCTTCAGACAATTTCATATGGCCCTATATATCGGGGACTCAACTTCCCTTTCTTTCCAAATCGCATTACCCCTTTCATCGGTGACACCTTCAAGAATACCCAATCACCTATGGCGAATTCGAGCCCTCTTCTTCTAACATCAGCATAGGACTTGTGTCGAATTTGGGCTATTTGCAGCCGGTGTTGGATCACTTTAACTTTCTCCATAACTTGATGAACAAGATCTGGCCCAAGAAAAGCAGTTTCACCTGCTTCAAACCATCCAATCGGTGAACTACACTTCCTTCCATATAAAGCTTCATAAGGTGCCATTTTGATACTTGAATGATAGTTATTGTTGTAGGCAAATTCAATAAGAGGCAAATGATCATCCCAACTACCTTGAAAATCTAACGTGCATGCTCGTAGCATATCTTCAAGTGTTTGGATAGTACGTTCTGGTTGTCCATCTGTCTGAGGATGCAAAGTCGTACTCAAATTCACTTGTGTACCCAAGCTCTTTTGAAAAGATCTCCAAAAATGTGCGGTAAATTGAGCTCCCCTGTCTGATATAATGGATACCAGAATTCCATGTAATCGCACTATCTCCTTATCATACAACCTTGCATAATCTTCCGGTGTATAGGTGGTCCTGACTGTTAGGAAATACGCTAACTTGGTAAGCCTGTCAACTATGACCCATATAGAATCAAATTTCTGCAGTGTACGAGGCAAACCTATGATGAAATCCATGTTAATCATGTCCTATTTCCAGACTGGAAGATTGATATATTTCATGTAACCTCCTGGTTTCTGATGCTCTACCTTTACTTGTTGACAATTTGGGCATTGAGCTACAAATTCTGCAATGTTCTTCTTCATGTTTTCCCACCAATACACTTCTTTTAAATCATGGTACATTTTGGTAGCTCCCGGATGAATAGAATATCGTGAATTATTCGCCTCTATCATAATTCGTTTCCTTAGCTCGTCTACATCCGGTACACATAATCTACCTTGGCATTGAAGTATTCTTTCTTGCGTAAGATCAAATATTGTTGTCAAACTCTGTTGTACATTCTCTTTTAGCTGCAATAACACAGGATCCGCAAACTGCTTCTCTTTCACTTTAACTATTAATAAAGATTCTGCCGCATTTTGTACAATAACCCCTTTATCTGAGGATTCAAGAAGACGAACCCCCAAGCTGGCTAATTGATGTAGATCTTTGACTAAGTCTTTCTTTTTCGTCAACTGGCCACTAGTGCCTCCCATTTCCTTGCGGCTCAATGCATCAGCTACTATATTTACTTTTATTGGATGATATAAGATATCAATATCATAATCTTTCAATAGCTCAAGTCACCTCCGTTGCCTCAGATTCAACTCATTCTGCTTAAAGATATATTGCAAACTTTTGTGATCAGTATAGATATCAACATGAACTGCATACAAATAATGGCGCCATATCTTTAAAGCAAATACCACAGCTGCTAACTCAAGATCATGTGTGGGATAGTTTCTCTCATGTGGTCGCAACTATTATGAGGCATTCGCTATTACATTACTGTGCTGACTCAATACACACCCTAGGCCAATTTTGAAAGCATCACAATATACTGCATAACCTTCAGTGCCTTTCGAAAGTACTAATACCGGTGTGGAAGTCAATTTATCTTTCAACTCTTGGAAACTTTTCTCACATGCATCATTCCACTGAAACTTGATTGCCTTGTATGTAAGCTTCGTTAAAGGTGCAGCAATGGAAGAAAAACCTTCAACAAACCTTCGATAATAACCTGCCAACCCAAGAAAGCTACAAATTTCTGTAGGCGTCGTAGGCCTTGGACAATTTTTCACCGCTTCAATCTTTTGCGTATCAACCCTTATCCCTTCATCTGATATAATGTGACCCAAGAATGCTACGGACTTCAACCAAAATTCACATTTTGAGAACTTTGCATACAACTTACGCTCACGAAGAATTTGCAACACTTGCCGTAAGTGATTAGCATGGTCCTCTTGTGATCTTGAATAAACCAGGATGTCATCTATAAACACCATCACGAACACGTCTAAAAATGGCTTAAACACCCTAGTCATCAAATCCATGAAAACAACCGGTGCATTTGTTAGTCCAAACGACATAACTAAAAGTTCATAATGGTCGTACCGTGTTCGAAAAGTTGTCTTGGGTATATCTCTTTATCAAACTCTGACTTGATGTAACCCGATCTCAAGTCAATCTTTGAAAAATATTTGGCACCCTGTAACTGATCAAATAAATCATCAATTCTAGGGAGGGGATATTTGTTCTTGATCGTTACCTTATTCAATTGCCGATAGTCAATGCACATTCTCAATGTGTCATCTTTCTTCCGTACAAATAATACTGGTGCACCCCACGGGGACATACTAGGCCTGATGAAGCCCTTGTCTAGCAAGTCTTTTAATTGCTCCTTCAATTCACGCAATTCTGCTGGAGCCATTCTGTATGGGGGAATAGAGATAGGTTGAATGCCTGGAATCACATCAATACCAAATTCTATTTCCCATTCTGGGGGCAAACCTAGAAGATCCTCTTGAAATACATCAAGAAATTCATTGACCACTAGAACCGACTGAGGAGTTAGTGGTTCCACTTTAGTATCTTTCACTCGTACTAAGTGAAATATGTACCCCTTGGCAATCATTTTCCTTGCTTTCATATGGGAAATAAATTTTCCTCTCGGTGCCCCCGCATTACCCTGCCATTCAAGAACATTTTATTGTGGAAAATGAAAATGTACCTTCTTGGCCCAGCAATCTACCGTGGCATAACATGAAGCCAACCAATCTATTCCCATTATCACATCAAAATCCACCATGTTTAGTTCAATGAGATCAGCCAGTGTATCATGACCACACACAGTTACCACACAATTACGATATACTCGGTTTGGAACAATGGATTCACCAACTGGTATAGATACTTCAAATGACTTAATTAATAATTTTGGCATTCTTTTAAATTTTGCAGCAATAAATGGAGTAACATATGATAATGTAGAACCGGGATCAATCAATGCATATACACTATGCAAAAATATGGATAATGTACCTGTGACTACGTCAGGAGATGCCTCTAAATTCTGTCGGTCCACTAGAGTATAAGCACGGTTCTGGACTCCACTAGTACTGGCTGCTCCTATGACACCTCTACCACGACCAACAGAATGCACACCTCGGCCTAAAGAAGGAACCGATGATGATGACACAACGGCTGATCCCGCAGGTCGTGCTATACCACCTATGCTCCTATGGGGACACTCTTTCATCATGTACCCCGACATACCGCACCAAAAGAAAGCCTTCATCCTTAACCAGCATGTACCTGAATGAGTACACCCGTAGTGCTGACACTGCTGACAAGAAAATCCTGTTGCCTGTGATTCATGAATTCCACTACTCTGCCCAGATTGACCGCCTCTAAACCCTCGGAATTGAGAGTGAGTGCCTGCTGTGGAATAGGAGAATGATGGTCTAGGCGGTCTAGGAAACATCCGAGGCCTAGATTCTCCTTGGGACGCCATAGACTGTCCCATAGGTTTAGCTCTTTTGGACTGTCCTCTTTCAGATTCATGTACCCTTCTTCTCTGTCTCTGATCCTCCATTTTCTGTGTGAAGGCCTGTATTCTGGCTATGTCCATATCTTTGTTCAAGGTAGCAATGGTGCAGTCCCTTACCAAATATGGCTCTAATCTGTCCACATATCGATGGACTCTGTCTGTCATTGTGGCCACTACATTCGGAGCATATCGAGCCAAGGAATTAAGCTGAAGACTATATTCTCTAACACTCATATTCCCTTGACGTAGATTTAGAAACTGGTGGAGGTAATGATCAAGGAATGCCATTTTAAATTCTTCCCAACCAGCTGGAAGTGCATCAATACCCCTCGATCTTTTCCAGTCTTCATACCACAATATAGCTTCACCTTTCAGTCTATAGGCCGCAAGTTCAACTGTTTCAACACCAGTCACGTGCATAACATCTAGAGCCCTCTGGATTTGATCCACGAAGTCCTGTGGATCTGCTTTTGGATCTGACCTAGTGAATATAGGAGGTTCTAATTTCAGAAAGTCCTGTGTCCTGCGACTCGCCACTCTATTCGCATCATCCTCATTTGTCGTTGGACCAGCTCATCCTTGACTTTGTGCAACAACTATCTGAGTTAACATATGCACTGCATTTCTTAAATCCTGGTCAGTGGCATTCATTGGCGATTCTGTGGGTACTTCTCTACCTCTTGGCTCTTCTGGAGCTGGAAAAGTAGAAGAAGACCGCAATGCAATTTCAGTGTTAGGTCCACCTTGACTAGCTTGGTCCGGTGGTGATTTACTCATTCCTTCACTGGCAAGCATATCTACCTGCTTACCTTTGCCTCTACCTCTTCTTGTCATCGTCATTTTGCTATAAACAAAAAAACCAATTCCAATGGTCAGATACGATTCCACTTACAACATTAGCTCTATTGCACGATCTAGAAATGAAGAAAGAAACAACTCCTAAATATACTGTAGCCTCCTACTTATAAATGTGGTGCACAACACATCTATAAGCAAGACTCTACTCAGACACGGCTTTGTAGACACCCTTAGGACGACCTGCTCTGATACCACTTTTGTCACGCCTCGAATTCCAATGGTGCGGACTGGCACCTGAAGTCGATAAGGCCCGGGAAAACCAATCTTTGCTCATGTCCACTCATATGCATGTCATTCAAGAAACATCACCATCACGTATAGATACAGGATGCTAATAGCGGAAGTCATGGAAACATGTGATATATACATATGTGAAACTTGGTCGTTAGGGCCATCAAGTCAAAATGGACATACATCTCTTACATTCATATTCCCACATACGTCTACAAAGCCTCTAACAGATGCATATACATAACCAACGTAAAGTCGGGACAATTCCCCGCTTTATACAACATTTACAATACCAAAACAAATGTACATCTATGACTCGGAAAGCCCCGAACCAACTAGAGCTCACCAAAGATATGCAAATGACCTGCAATCTGCAGTGGAGGTCTACTAGCGCCTGCGCCTGCAGCAAGTAAGGTAAGTCCCCCAAGGGACATCAGTGCGAAGAATGTACTGAGTATGTAAGGCTCATATGAAACTGTATGATATGTAAGTACTTCCATGAAATCAAATATACAAGAGAATAGTCAATATGGATAAACCATTGTTCTGTATGTTTGGAAACATGTAAATTGCTTTCATTACTTTCTTTGATTCTTTGTTCATTCATCATCACGTGTACTATGTTGTACCCGGGCCCCAACTGATCAGTGGGTCTTTACATAACATAACGTTATGTTGGGATCGGCGGCCCGAGCTAGGCTTATGCCTCTAGAGCTTCCACCCATAAATCAATATATTGGGTTCGGCTCGAGCTAGGTTCTTACCTCTAGAGCTGCCACCCATAAATCAAGATATCAGGTTCGGCTCGAGCTAGGCTTATGCCTCTAGAGCTACCCCCTGAACAAATAATCATTCGGGATCGACTCAAGCTAGGCTTATGCCTCTAGAGCTGCCACCCGTACACTTGTAACCAACAACTATGCATTACTTCATTTCTTTACTTTGATAGATTGATACGTTGATAGTCATAACATTATTGGAACTTTGGAATCATAACATTATTGGAACTTTGGAACCATGTCCATAATTATGTGACACATGAATAACAATTGATCAATGAATAAGGAACCTATGATTAACAATAGATAACAACTTGAACGGAGATACTTTAGAACAGTCAGAATGGAACAAGTACAATGACAATGTGAACACTATGTGCTGCAGAAGGATACGGAAAGAGTAAACTTACATACCTTATCTTTCCAATATGAATACACAGTCCTATGTGGGAATACAATAATCCATCTCCTTCTTTACGTGTTACTCTACAACATAAGTTTATAACGGAGCTCACGTTAACAAATAGTTACCTTACAAGTGCACAAGATGACAATGAGCTACATGACTGCCATATAACGTCATTTCACCCTTTACAATACAATCCACTGCATTACCATACCAACAACACCATAACATTCCAAACATTGACCAAGACATCATAAACCAATAGCATTTCACCCTAAGTTTACCCTTTACGCTTCCTCATTAACACTATGTCACAAATATTCCATAAATTCACCTCCATACCTTTCATGACAACATATTAACAATAATCCATAAGTGATATAATCCAACATGCCTCCAAACGACCCCTTAAAGTCATTCAATAGGTATCATAAGTTGATAATTACATCCAAAAAGGGTATAGGGGCCTTCGGGGATCCACCTGTGCCTGTAGGTGGATGACATACGGCTGCAGGTGCCCCTATGGCCTTGTCCAGAGCCACTTACATTGGCATCTGCGCCCGTAGGTGCTCCAGACGCGAGGGCGGATGCCCATTTCGGCCAAAAAGGGTCTCTTTTAGGTCCTTTTTTGTAATAAATGGTCCATGGACATGAATAAGATTCTATTTAGATATTTTAGGTCAACTTGGATGCCAACAAAAAACCATGGTTTCACAACACACATAAACATCACCAAAATGGCACTTTCCGGTCAATACGTCATCAATTCCATGATCAATTTCATCCCAACAATCCCACAAGGTATACACATAGAGAAAGCAAGTTAAGAACATAACCACATCATACATGTTAATATTTAATCCATCAAGTTCACTTCCTTCAAGACCACAAGTCCATTTTTCAAGTTTACAAGGCAATACCTTTTCCGATTGCAAAAGTAGACAGTTTTACACATAGTGAACTGTCCAACACTTTGCCAACATAACCAACATGATTTACGCACCATATTAAGCATATAATATACTAAACTATAAGAATAAACACTTACCAAAGCTTTGCAAGACAGTGATCTTGTCCAAAGGGGAATAGTTGCCTTAGGGTTTGAAGATGAGAAATATCTCTAGAAAAGTCTAGACTTGGCATGTGTGTTACAATGAATAAAATCTGATTTTTGTTCCCTTTTATAGTCCTTTTTAGTCTCATCCTTAGCCACACTTTGGTCATAAATGCTATGTTTACTTGGTCAATGCCAAGAATGGGTCATTTTCCATTTGGGCCATGTCTTTCTTGTTAATTTTGGGCCTCTTTTGAGCCCATTAGCACAAATAAAATTCAGCCCAACAATTGCATGCATAATTCACCAACCATCTCATGTATAAATAATTCCATGAATATTACGGTAATCAACTAGGTTTGGAAACATATGGGGTGTTACAGATAGAGTATGAAAATACACAAGTTTGTCTCTGAATCATAAAGTAAAGATAAGATAAATAAGATGAAGTCCATTATCAAACCCCAAACGAGGAGCTCACACGTCCTCCAAATCAACCTCAAACACAGCACGATCTCACACTCCACGAGTCACACTCGAATTCAAATTTTCACCGAAAAGGCATAGAAAGTAGGAGTGAGTACGGTCCATTTGTACTAAGTAGGTATCGCAGGCCGACTGAGCAAAGCAGAAAAATAAACATGTAAAAGATACTATGAGCATGCTTCCACCTGTATATAGAAAAGTTCCCAATGGTGGCTCAAATCATATCTCCTAACAGCTCTACAAGTATAATATCACTATAAGAATACTCATATATAAATATATATATATATATATATATATATATATATATATAAAAGAAGGCTAAATACACGATATCAAACACATAAAAGAAATGCAAGTGATGCAATGAAATGCAATGGCCATGATGTAATGTTTCAATATCACCTCATTTACACCTTCCAAGCGTAAGCTTCCATAATAGGACACTATAGGGGTTCACAACCCATATACTATCACAATCTCATATCTCAATAAACCTTGCCAGCAAATTTCTAGGTCAAGAGTTTTATAAAGTGTCTCACTTTTCTTTCAAAATTAGTATTCTCTGGGGTACCAGTTCCACGTATATAAATGATTGAAATAAGGATGCATGCTCATAACCAATACAATATTCTATAATTAATCAATTCAATGATGGTGTTAAATAAGTTCAAATCTCCTCAAATTTTAGTAAATCATTATATAAGTCAGCGCATAGCACCATAGTAATGAAGAGTCATATAAGACATTAATAATATCAACTCAAGCCCCCACTTTATATCAAAATAAATATAAATGGAAGATAATGTTCAAACAAAACCAACACTAGCCCTCGCACGGGCATCACAATAATAATAATCTCTCAAGTTAATAATAATACTCACATAGGCTCCCACATGGGCAACACGATAAAATAACTATCTCAAAATATGATTCTCATGATAAATCCCCAACCCATAGCATATTTTATATGAATGGTTAAATATACAGCCCCGTCTGAAGAAAGTTACGCCATAACTTACCTTGAAAAGTTAAATCTCGAGGCTGAACCCTTTAACATGGAGCTTTCATTTACGTGCGGCCTCAGAATGAACCAAATCTATCAAAATAACAATATACACATGAAAAGGAGTTTAACTATACCCATATTAGCTATTTTTGTTCTAGGTCCAAAGATACTTCAAAAATTGACCTCAAAGGAAAAAGGGTAAAACTAAAATTTATTGAAGAATCATGTTTCCCATACTGTAAGGATTCTAAATCATTGGAAAAACAAGATGAATTCGAGGTTGAATTCAAAGAAAAACCATTTTCTCTCTGTACCAGGAGAAACCACAAAAATCCAAGTTTATAATCCAAGTTTTGAGGATGATTCAGTGAAATAATCAATTAGTAAGGATGTAAATCATGTTTAGAAGCTCACCCAAGTCCAATTTGATGAAAAATCATCTTTAAAATTGCAAAAATTGAGACCTCAAAGCTTGAAAATGGAAGAATAGCATAAACGAGAAAAAAATGGGATTTATACCAGCAACGTCGCCTAAGCGGTAAAATGATCACCTAAACGACATCGCCCGAGCGGCCAAACTATCGCTAAGGCGGTAGTAACTTGCCATGTAGGCTTCTCGCCCAGGTGGTCCCTTTTCTGCTAAGGCGGATGCAACCACCGCTTAGGCAATTATGCATGGACCGGTTAGCCCATCGCTAAGGTGGTACCTGGTCTACTTAGGCGGTACCGCTAAGGAGACCAAGGTACCACTTTAGCAGTTGCACCAAAAAACAACTGAAATATAGCTAAGTAAAAATGAATCTAAATAGACCCTCAAGATTCGATTGAGTGCCCGTAAAATAATCCAATAATGCTACTAGGCTAATTTTGACGTTCCGTAGTCAATGAAATCATCGGATTTATCAAAAGAGGTAGTTATCAACAAGTTAACTCCCCGGAACCTCGTTAGGCTAATTTATCTAGTTTCTCATCTAAAAGGTCAAAACTGTAAATACCTGAACCAACCATGCTACTAACCCAAAATCGACATTCTAGATCTAATGGAACTAACAGAATCACCATCTCATGCTCAAATCACAAAATATTGATCAAAGTCAAACTAATCACTTTTATGGCTACTCAAAAATCTCAAACTAACTCAAATGACTCCCAAATGCTTTGGAACCGTGCCAACCAACCCCACAACTCATAACTGGCATATAGAAATTACAGGGAAGGGCAAAAAAGTGAAAACACAGCAAAAGCTAAAAAATAACAACTAAAGTTGTTACGTTATCTATCACTAAAACACGAGTTTATCCTCAAACAAAAAAGCAAATAAAGTACCCGAAGCAGTAAAAATTTTAGAGTATCTACTCTGCATATCGGACTCAACCTCCCATATAGCCTCTTCAATACAACAATGTTTCAACTTAACCTTCACAAAATCAATATGATTGGACCTTAGCTTCTTAGTCTATCTATCTAGGATAGCAATGGGCTCCACCTCGAAAGACAAATCATAATCTAATGCAACAGAATCCCACCGGATCACTTGAGTATCATCTGCAAGGTATCTCTTCAATATAGAAACATGAAATACTAGAGAATAGCTGGCAAAAGTGGAGGGAAAGCTAGCCAATATATCTCCAAACTTCTCAAGAATCTCAAAATGGCTAATAAACCTCAGACAAAGCTTTCCTTTCTTCCCAAATATCATCACATTGTTCATGGGTGATACCTTCAACAAAACTCTCTCACCAAGCATAAATGATACATCATGAACTCATCAATCGACATAACTCTTCTGCCTACTCTGGGTAGCCACAAGCGTCTGCTGAATCAATCTAAATTGATCCATTGACTCTCTCAACAAATCGATTCCCCAAGGTCTAACCTCAAATGAATCAAACCATTCCATAAGGGATCTACACCTCCGCCCATGCAAAGCCTCAAAAGGCACCATTTGTATGTTGGAATAGTAACTGTTATTGTAGGAGAACTCCTATAAGGGTAAGAACTGGTTCCAATGACCACCAAAATCCATAACACATGCTCGAAGAATATCCTCTAACACCTAAATGGTACGTTCTGACTGGCCATCCTCTACATAGTACCACCCGGTCATTGATGCTCATACTCCACTTACTTAAAATTCAAATACTTGGCCACAAACTCAACAATTTCCTTCTTTATACCACACCACCAATAGTGTTATTTCAAATCATGATAAATCTAAGACATTTCTTGATGAATAGAATACTTCGACCAATTAGCTTCCTCCAAGATCAGTCTAATCCAACCACCAATGATCGGCACACAAATACGACCACCAATCCTTAAAACACCATCAGGGTAAAGAAATAAAGTCTTTTTCTCACCACTCAACACTCTATCATGAATCAACATCAACTTCTCATCATTAAACTAACGAGCTCGAATCTACTCCATCAATAAAGTCCTAGCCCAAAAATATGCCAAAATATACCAGGTGTCAAAATATTAAGTTGAACCAACTAGTTAGCCAAAGACTAAATGTCTAAGTCTAAAGGTTTCTCCCCTACCAATAGATGAGCCAAACTCCCCATACTCGCCGCTTTCCCACTCAAGGCATCTGCTACCACAATATAGCCTTGCCCGGATGATAAAGAATAGTGAGATCATAATTCTTAAGAAACTCTAACCATCTACGTTGTCTCATATTAAGATCCCACTGAGTGAAGAAGTACCGAAGGCTACTATGATCAGAGAAAATCTCACAATGATCTTGAACAGAGAAAATCTCACAATGATCTCCATATAAGTAGTATCAACAAAATTTCAACACAAACACAACTGCGGCTAATTCCAAATCAAAGAGTAGGGTAGTTCTTCTCATGAGGCTTCAACTGTCGAGAAGCATATGCAATCACCTTACCATTCTGCATCAACATGACACCCAAGTAAACTCTGAAAGCATCACAAAACACGATTAAACCCACTCCTTCCTCAGGCAATGTCAAGATAGGAGCTGAAGTCATCAACTCCTTGAGCTATTAAAAGCTCTCCTCACAAGCATCTGAGCACTAAAAACCAATCTTCTTCTGAATCAACTTAGTCAAAGGAGCTGTAATACAAGAACAAAACCTGCACAAATTGACGATAATAGCCTACTAAGCCAATAAAACTTTGAATCTCGATAGTAGAAGTAGATCTATCCCAAGCACGAACTGCCTCTACCTTGGCTGGATCAACCATAATACAATCCTTGGTAACTACATAACCCAAAAAAGAAATAGAATCCAACAAAAACTTGCACTTGGAGAACTTGGCATACAACTTCTCATCACGCAATCTTTGAAGTACAACCCTCAAATGTCGCACATGCTCGACCTTATTCTTGGTATAAATGAAGATATCATCGATAAACACATTCATAGAAGAACCAAGATAAGACTGAAATACCCTGTTCACCAGCTCCATAAACATTGTTGGGGTATTAGTCAACCCAAAAGACATAATCAAGAACTCATAATTCCCATACCATATTTTAAAAGTCATCTTCCAAACATTCGAAGCTCTAATCTGTAATTTATAATACCCAAATCTCAAGTCGATCTTAGAAAACATTGAAGCACCCTAAAGTTGATCAAATAAATCATCGATATGAAGAAGAGGATACTTGTCCTTGATAGTCACTACGTTTAATTACGGATAATCAATACACATGAGCATGGACCCATCATTCTTCTTTACAAATAAAATAGTACATGTCAGCTATGAGAACTCATAATAGGATCTACATCAGGGGAAATGATGTAGAAGTGTAGTATGAGTACTAAAACATGCAGTACTTAGTAGGTATCATAGACCGACTGAGCTCAACAGATAAATACAAGTATAAATAAGGTAAAGGAGAAAATGAACAATGTAAGTAATATGAAAGAAGATGATATACAACCTAGGTAACCAAAAAAAAAAAGGTAATTACCTACAGAACTAGCCTAACTAACACAGCAAGAATCGTTCTACGGAGAAATGTCAATAGTAATATACTCAGAATGTCTACCTAAAGTAAGAGAACCAACACGATAATCTAACACTAGAGCTGGTAATGCTAAAGAAGGGGAGTTTATAAGGCATACCTAGACTATGAGTAAGGGTGGTACGATTTTCATTTTAAATTTAGTGTATGAGTGGAAAAAGAGAATAAAACCCTTTTTGAAAATAGTAGTGAAAATTAATGTTTTTTTATGGAGTCATACCACAATGCATGCACGTGCTTATGTGAATGTACGATGCCATCACTAGTATACAAACAATAAGAGCATAATCACCCAAGTATCCATAAAAAGAGATCACCGCTCTCCCAGACCAAAAAAAAGCTAACCTGACATCCGATTGGTCCATATCCAAGTTCTCCGGCCTGCTAATGTATACATACAGACATATATATATATATATATATATATATATATATGTCAATAGAAAAAGAGACTAAATGAGGTATCCATGATAATAAATGGCAACCAACTGGGGCATACTAGTCCCATTTTGAAGTACTATCCCTAACCTACACTGAAGGTTGCTAGCCTAATCCCAACATCATAGAACATACAAATATCCCTAGCCTAATCTTACCGTTACAGCAGGAATGCAAATATCCACATCCTAATCCTAACACTACAAAAAGTATACAAAACTAAGGCCCAAGCTAATATTCTATTCTAAGATCCCCTAAGAATGTTACAAATGGAGGAAAAGACTACATAAATCTTAAACCTAACCTATAAACCCATACCCATATATAATTTATACCATACACAATCTTGTAGAGTAAAGTATATAAGGGAGTAGACCGTAAACTACCTCAATGTCGAATAATAGCCTCAGACCGCCCACGAGCTGCTCGTCCCCACTACTCGACCTCAGAAAGTTGCAACACTATCACAATTATAATCTACACATCAATACGAGTAAAATAAGACCCATATTACAATTATGAAATATGGATCCAAAACTGGGTCAAAAATAGACCCTCTGACAAAAGCCAAAATTAAATCTCCAATTATCTTCCCAAAAGGGTAAAAGCCCATGTTCAAAAGTTGGGCAAAGACAAAATCAAATATAGACCTTGATTAGTCCAAATAGCTCACTTGGTCAAGGAAGAAAACCAATAATTTGACCAACAAATCACGGATAAAAGACTGAATTGACACTAGAAAAGAGGATATATAGCAATTACAAAGGAAAGGAGATTACCTCGCAAAGAATCCCCCAAGAATCAACCAAACACACCCTCACTAAGTTCCCAAACACTTAGCATAAATTGGTTAAGTGTTTAGAGAATAAAATATTAAATGACTAGCTATCTCCGCTTAAGTGGAGATTTCATTGCATAAGCAGCTTCGCTTAAGCAATAGAACTTCAGCTTAAGCCGAAGCCACTTAACAAGCAAGCCACCACAAAAGAAGAGGATGCTTAACAAAAGTAGCAGCATTTAAGGGGGAAAGGCTCTGCTTAAGCAAGAGACGCTAACATCAGCGGCCTCTACATAAGCGTCTAGCCTACTACTTAAGTAGCTCAGCTAAGCGAGCAAGGCACCACTTAAATGACCTGAGATCCTAGTATCGATCCCAACAAGTAATAAATGACTTGAGGAGGCTTTAGGAAATCTCTAAATACATAAAATATATGACATAAAGAAAATGACCTGACAAGTTATTACAACATCCATTATTAAAAGGACTTTCATCCTCTAAAGTCAATTAAAAGAAAGTGTTTAAAAGCTCATAATGATGAGGGTACAGGGTTCAAATGCCCCACAAGGCTTTCGAGCAACCCTTCCAGCCAGGACAATGCCTCTACAGAACCTTGCTGCAGGAATCCCCTTGATTTCAACTTCCTTAACCTCAATACTCAAAATAACACCCGACTCTACCTCAAATGCCAATTCCCATCCAACTGCACCAAACTCTAAAGAAGTACGTGAGGCCCATCAAAAATATACTGATGCCATATAGATACAAGCAACACAGAGTGAACGTCCAATAAGGCTACATGCAAGCTAACTCAAAAACCAGATCACCAACCTTAATCTCTAAGTCCAGTATCCTCTAGACATCATATGACTCCTACCTTTTTTTAGCTATATAGAATCTCTCAAGCATCATGTGAATCTTTTTGGTATTATCACATAACTGCAAACCTTAACAAAATGAAACCACCCCCTGAATACTCGAATAGTAGAGACTAAAATACGTGATCTCTATTAAGGCCAAAGATTGGTCCCAATTACCCTTGAAACCAATAATATGTGTTCGAAGTACAACCAAAATACCCGCTCTTATTGAATACACTTGTAGAAATTTGATGCAAACTAAGAACCCATGTCAAAAGTGGTAGAATTGACACCCTATGCAAATGGACCATCCCTCGAGTAAAAATATGATCTGAAGGAATATAGAACTAGTAGGTAGTAAGTAGGCCTAGCCATCCTATCAACAATACCCCTAATAAAATCAAATCCCTAAAATACACACCGAAACAAGGCCCCAAAATACATAGCTATCCACTTAGCATTTAAGCCAAACTACCATTCATCAAAGGTCCAAACTATACGCGATGACAAAAACCATCTAAGTACAAGATCTATCACATACCTTAGGCCCTCAACCAGAAGAGTCAAAATTAGAAAGGCCAATAAGGTCGTGAGCCCTAGAACGCCCACTTCATACTTGTTGGTTCGTTGGAGATGGATGTCTCTAAATCCATCTGGTCAACCATGCTGCCAAGGAAGAAATCCCTCAATCAAGCCGTATGATATAACTTGCTAACCTAACACACCCATCCTTGTAGAAGAAACAATCCTAGCCCCTACCAAGAACTACCTCGGTCCTCACCAAGCCAACCATGATCCTATTCTCGGATACTATTTGTCTTAAGAATGTCACAGACCCAACCAATCTCACCCTCAGAAACTTAGCATATGACCGTTGATCCCACAAAGTCTGGAGCTAAGGCGTCGTCAATGATCACCGTCAGAATTGAGTCCAATAAAGGCCTAATACAATAATCTAACAAATATGTACCTATTGTGGGGTTCTAGAAAAATCAAGGACTTAGTCAAGGACTCGCGGTGACTGCAAAGAGTCCTAATAGTAGTCAGACCTCAAGCAAACTCAGAAAATAGGTTGCACCCTGAACCTGGTATAATCGATCCCTAATTTGTAGCATCCAATACTCACTCCTGATAGTAAATTAGTAAAACACAAGTACATGAGACCACCTCTCTGTTCAACCCAATGGTAACATCCCATGGAGACACACCCAGCCAAGTAATAATATACTCAAATGATCCTGAAACTATGCCTCCTAACTCAACTGAAGACATCAGGTACGATAGAGTAGAATAAATTAAGTACTCGACTCAATATCAACACCAAAATCAAGATCATGATCAAGCGACAAGCCAGCAAAATCAAAAAAATAAACATGAACAACTTACCAACCTTAGGGACCTACTGGAGAGAAGAAATATTAAAGCTAGCACCAGGAATGTATAAAATAAATAGCAAACACTTTATCGCTACAAACCCCTTTTTAATAACCTACCATTGAGCTCTCACCTCATATTCTTACGGAGACCTATTGCAATTAAGGCAACAATCTAAGCAAGGTAGCTAAAAAAGACCACACGATAGAAAACAAAATGGTCTAAACCTAGAATTATGTCAAAAAATCACCATTTAAAAGATAATGAGATCTATATAAGTGTTATACCCAAAGGAAATTACAACACAAGATCGACCCACTCGATCCACTACTAAGAGAGAACAACAAAACATAGGATCAACCCACTACTAATGAAGAAAAAAAAACACAATATCAAGCCACTCGATCTACTACTAAAAGAAAGCACGTACTGGGGTGTATACGCTTACAAGCACAAACATAAGTCCATAAGAATAATACAAGTAAATGGAAAAGTAAGTAAATTAATTACGGGCTTACTGCCCGACTACTATTTTAGTGAGGTTAAGTGGCTTAAATGTGTTGATTAGCTACTAATACTAATTTTACCACTTACTTTATTGTAGCTAAGTAGTCCGAGGGGAAGGAGGTTAATTTGGGGTAATATCGAAGTTGTACAGCAAGGTATGTAAGGCTATTTGATTCTATGTTCTTTGGCATGAAATCTAATACATTGATGTTACATTTTCTCCCTATGTCATTGTTACCGCCTTAAATGCGTATTCACATGTCTCTCACTACTGGTCCATAGTTTAAAACTCAACAATGTTATGACCACAAAAAGAACTATCTCAAAGATTAAAAAAATGATGCAAAGAGAATCTATATATTGTTGTGTGGTATCCCAGGGGTGGAAGGAACACCTAGCATGGGTCGATCCCAATATCACTGGTGGTATCCCAGGGGTGAAAGAAAATCCTAACGTGGGTCAATCCTGATTTATGTATTTATGAGGACCATATCCCAGGGGTTAAAATACCTAGTATGGGTCATCTTCTTTTACCATTGATCAGCTGGTCATTTGTATCATATGCTTTACAATTTCATAATGCAAAGAAGGATAAAGTAAAGTAAAAGATGTAATGTACATGATCCCATAAATACAAGTAAAGGTGGTTTTTTATTCTTAACTATACATTTATATATTGATATCTGATGTTATTAAGATCTTGTCTTACCTATGGTCACTTTATGCCTTACATACTTAGTACTTTCTTTCGTACTGACGTTTCTTATGGAGACAGTGTGTTTCATGCCACAGGTACAGGTACTCCAGCTGGTAGACCTCCTCAATAGGAGCACAAGACACTCAATTGTGATTGGTGAGCTCTAAATTGATTTGGGGTTTTATCGAGTCTTTGATATATGTATTTTGGTATTGTATAGTAGTTTTGTAAGGTGGGGTCTGTCCCAACCTAGACTATGTTTTCTATCCTATAGAGGCTTTGTAGACTAATGTATGAAGTTCAAATATGTTTAGTCTCGTAATAGTTGTGCCCCAATAGTCAAGTCATGTATATATGATTTGGGTCTATCTATGTTGGTCTTTCATTACTATAGCTTATATATATGTGTGTCAAAGTTTTATGATTCTCATAGTTATATGCATGGTAAGCACAGGTTAAAGTTGGTTCTCTCTAATCTTTAGGGCGTCAGGTGCATGTCCATCTCAATGGGATTTGAGGTGAGACAATGATCTAACAAATGGACTCATGAAATCATTACTCCACATATCAAACAACTCAATCTCTAGAATTGGGGTCAATGATAGCTCATGTTGTCGTGAGATATTCCTTTGTCTTTGGCATTGGTCATAAGATTGTGCATAGTCAAGAGAATCTTGATGAATGGTGGGCCAATAGTACCCACATTGCAAAATCTTATGAGACGTCTGCACACCACTATGATGTCCCCCAACTGGGGATGAGAGAAATGCCTCTAAAATACTCATCATTTCAACCTTTGGGACACATCTATGAACTATTTGATATGCACAAATTTGGAACAAGTATGGCTCATCCTAGAAATTTTTTTGCACCACATCACTAACCAAATAATTGGCAAAATCTACAAACCATGGAATAAAGTCTTATGATGCAATCAATACCTCATCGTCTGGAAAAGCATCATCAATGTCAAGCTCATCATCTTTCAACTTTAGTATTTCCTCTTCTTCAAGTCTTTACAAGTGGTTAGCCACTTGATTTTAGGTCCTTTTTCTATCCTTTACCTCAAAGTGAAATTCTTGCAACGGTAGTACCCACCGAATCAATATAGGATTTGCATCCTTTTTTGTCATAACATACCGAAGAGTTGTATAGTTAGTACGCACTATCACCTTCACGCCAAGAAAACAGGACCAAAATTTCTCAAAAGCAAAAGCCACAGCAAGCAACTCTTGTTCCGTCATAGTATAATTTTTCTGAGCTTAATTAAGTGTTTTGCTAGCATAATAGATCAGATGAAGTATCTTCTCATGCCTTTGGCCTAGGACTGCTCCTAGCGCAACTCCACTAGCATTGCACATAATCTCTAATAGCATGGACCAAACAGGTGACACAATGATAGGGACCGATGTCAATTTCTTCTTAAGGAACTCAAACACCATTCGACAAGCATATCAAACACGAACTTCACCTCCTTTTCCAATAATTTACATAAAGGGATTGTAATTTTAGAGAAGTCCTTGATGAACCTATATAAAGTCCAGCATACCTCAAAAAGCTTTGAATACCCTTCACAAAAACTGGTGGAGGAAATTTTTCAATCACCTCAATTTTTGCATTATCAATCTTGATCCCTTTTTTTGAAATCTTTTGACCGAGCACTATCCCTTCTTTGACCATAAAATGACACTTTTCCAAATTAGGAACCAAATTGCAATCTTCGCACCTTCTCAAAACACTAGCCAGTTTGGCCAGAAAATCTTCAAAAGAGTCACTAACTACCAAAAAATCATCCATGAATACCTCGATAGTGTCCTCCATCATGTCTTTGAAGATAGACATCATTCAACGTTGAAAGGTTGCTGGCATATTACATAATCTGAAAGGCATCCTCTTTGAAGCAAACATCCCATATGGACAAGTGAAAGTGGTCTTCTCTTGGTTTTTAGGAGCAATCAAAATTTGATTGTATCTTTAATAACCATCAAGAAAACAATACCATCCTTTACCAGCAAGACGGTCTAACATCTGATCCATAAAAGGCATCAGAAAATGATCTTTTTCAGTCCATATATTCAGCTTCCTATAATCAAACACACTCGCCAACCAGTGACCGAACTTATAAGAATAAGTTCATTTTTTGCATTTGGAACCACAATGATCTCACCCTTATTTGGCACATATTAAACTAGGCTCACCCATTTGCTATCTGTAATAGGGTAAACCAAACCTTCATCTAACCACTTAATGATCTTGTTTTTGACTAACTCTTGCATAGGTGGATTAAGCCTATGTTGATGCTTAATATAAGGAATACAATCTAGCTTGAGTTGGATTTATGAGCAAATTCCAGACAGAATACTAATATGTCAACAATGGACTATCCAATGGCCCGCTTGAACTTTTCCAAAACCGATACTAAAGCCTCAACATGCCATTCAACCAAATATGTTGCTATAATGACTGGCAAAGTGTTGTTGGCTCCCACTAAAGTATAGCAAAGGTGGGATGGGAGAACTTTGAGCTCCAAGATAGGAGGCTCCTCAATAGAAGGCTTGGATGGTGGAGGCAAGGTTTTATGTCCCCCTCCCTTGAACTTTTTCTATTTGATTAACAAAATCTAATTTTGAGAAAAAAAAATAGTGCTCCATCTCCCAAACCCAGACAGGAGTAGAAGGGTATAGCATCAGGCTCTAAATCACAGGGGAGTGTTACCAGGGGTCATGCTTTTTTAACATGAAAGAAGCATTATAGGAACCACCCAGGGAAGTACTTGTTAGGTAAGAAGGGATGTTTTGGTTGTGGACAAAATGGTCACTGGTTAAAGAATTGTCCCTCTACCAGGCAGGGCAATAGCAGTGGTCGTAGTATGAAGTCTACTTCTTTAGCATCCCCAGTAGGTGTCTCTATTCCTTAGGGTGTATCTTCTAGTACAGGTATGGTCAGTTGCAGAACTACTTTTATGCACTTATTTCTCACCAGGATCAGGCAAGATCACCAGATGTGGTCACTGGTATATTATAGGTCTTTTCTCCTGATGTGTATGCTTTATTGGACCCAGGGTCTACTTTGTCATTCGTAACTCCAAATATTGCCTTTAAATTTTTGGTAAATCCTAAAAACTTTTAGAACCCTTTCCTATTTCCACTCCAGTCAGTGAGTTAGTTATAGACAAATGGGTATATATAGATTGCACAGTGTTTGTCCTTTATAGAGTCAATATAATTGATCAAGTTGAGTTAGATATGACAAACTTCGATTTTATTCTTGGAATAGATTGGCTATCTCGTTATGCTTCAGTCGACTGTAGAAACAAAGGTGTAAAATTTCAATTTCCAGGTGAGTCTATCTTAGAGTCGAAGGGTGTCCCATAGTGACTATAAGTAGTTTTATCTCTTACCTTGAGGCCAGAAAGATAATCTCTAAGGGTTGCATTTATTATTTTGTTTGGGTTAAAGACTCTAAGTTTGAGACCTCATCACTTTAATTAGTTCTGTAGTTTGTGAGTTTCCAAAAGTATTTCCTGAGGATCTACCTAGAGCCCCTCCTAAATAGGAGATTGACTTTGGGATAAACCTTCTTCCAAATACATAGCCCATATTTAATCCTCCTTACAAATGGCACCAGCTGAGCTTAAGGAATTGAAAGAGTAGTTGAAAGACCTCTGAGATAAAGGTTTCATCCATCTAATTATTTCCCCATGGGGTGATCCAGTCCTTTTCATGCAAAAGAAAGACGGTTCCCTCAAAATATGTATCAATTATCTTTAGTTGAACAAGGTCACAATTAAGAATAAGTGTCCCATCCCTAGGATTGATAACTTGTTTGACCAGCTTCAGGGTGCCAGTTGTTTCTCTAAGATTGACCTCATATCTAGTTACCATCAGCTTAGAGTTTTAGAGTGTCCCATTCCAAATACAGCCTTTAGGACTTGATATGCACTATGAATTCATAGTTATGTTATTTGAACTAACGAATGCTCTTGCAACTTTTATGGGCTCGATGAACAGGGTATTTAAATAGTATTTGGATATATTCATTATTGTTTTCATAGATGACATCCTTATATACTCTCAAAGTGAGGAGGAGCACGTAGATCATTTACGAGTTGTATTACAAACTCTTAAGGACTGTTAGTTGTTCGCTAAATTTAGTAAGTGTGAGTTTTGGCTGAAATCCATTACATTTCTTAGGCATGTTGTGTCTAGTGAGGATGTTCAGGTAGACTCTCAAAAGACTGAGGTAGTAAAGAACTAGCCTAGACCCATTTCTCCAATAGACATCAAGAGCTTTTTTGGATTTAACTGGTTACTACAGGAGGTTTGGATTTTCTCCATTGACCAGGTTGACTTAGAAAAAGGTTAAGCCTCAACAGTCTAAAGCTTGTGAGAAGAGCTTGTATAAGTTAAAGTCTTGAATCACTTCTGCACTAGTTTTGATTTTGCTAGAGGGTTCAGATGGTTTCATAGTCTATTGTAATACTTCCAGAGTTGGCCTTGGGTGTATGTTGATGCAACACAGTAAGGTCATTGCTTATGCTTCTAGAAAGATTAAGGTTCATTAGAAGAATTACCTGACTTATGATTTGAGTTAGCAGCGGTAGTTTTTGCCTTAAAGATTTGGAGACACTATTCATAAGGTGTTCCGTGATCATAAGAGACTTCAGTACGTGTTTAGTTAGAAAGACTTAAATCTTCGATAGTGGAGATGTCTTGAGCTTCTCAAGGATTATGACATGAGTGTGTTTTACCATCTAGGCAAGACGACCAATATAGTGGTTAATGCTCTTAGAAGGTTGTCCATGGGTAGTGTAGCTCATGTTGAGGAAAAAAGGAAGGAATTGGCTAAGGATTTTCACATGCCTTCTCGAGTAGGGGTTCATCGTGTAGACTTGGTAGATATTGGTATTATTGTTCAGAATGGTTGGAGTCTTCTCTTGGGATAGAAGTTAAGGCAAGGAAATATAATTACCCTATTTTGTTTAAGTTGAAAGATGTTGTTCATAATCAAAAAATAGAGGTTTTCTCCCAAGGGAGAGATGGTATTCTTCATTATTAGGGACATTTGTGTGTTCCAGATGTGGATGATTTGAGACAATAAATATTGTCAGAGCCTCACATTTCTCGAGATTCTATTCATCTAGGTGCCATGAAAATTTATTGTGATATATGGGAAGTCTATTGGTGGAATTCCATGAAGAGAGATATAACAGTTTTTATGTCTAAGTGTCCAAATTGCCAACAAGTGAAGGAAGAGCAACAGAGATTGGGAGGTACGAATCAATACATCAGTATTCCTACTTGGAAGTTGGAGATGATTAATAGGTACTTCATCACTAGTTTAGTTGGCAAGCAACGACAACATGATTCTATAAGGGTTGTTGTAGGTCAAATGACTAAATCAGCTTACTTCTTGCCAGTTAAGACTATCGATTCAGCATAGGACTATACCAAGCTTTACATCTGTGAATTAGTCAGATTGCATGGATTTCTCTTGTCTATCATTTCAGATAGGGTCACTTAATTCACGTCTCAGTTTTGGAACTCTTTCCAGAAGGGTCTTGGTACCTGAGTAGATCTCAGTACAACATTTCACCAGCAGAAAGATGGTCAGGCAGAGCGGACCATTAAGAACTTAGAGGATATGTTGAGAGCTTTTTGTGATCGAATTCAAGGTAGTTCGGATGATCACTTACCTCCTATAGAGTTTACCTATAATAATAGTTTATGTTCTAGCATCCAGATGGCCCCTTTTGAGGCACTTTATAGCCAGAGGTGTAGATCTCCTATTGGTTGGTTTGAGGTTGGTGATGCAACGTTGTGTCACGACCCGAGGCTACACCGTGGATGTAACCGACACTCAGAACCACGAATGGCATGAGAGAATGACTTGTCCTAGCAAGCAACGAATAAAGTTGAACTTTTAATAAAATGCGAAAGTTGGAAACATGGGCTAACATTTGTACAAAGAATGAAATAAAAATAATATGAACTCGTATTAACCAAAACATTACAAATATTTAAAATTAATTACAATTGACTTGACTTGACTATGTCTATGAAGCCTCTACTACATCCTGAGTACAACAACCTTTATGTAATAAAAGAAAATGGTGACTGGAACATTGTTAAATCTTCGAAAGAATGAGAATTCTCTCAAGATGACACCACAACCTACTGAAGTATGTACTTACTAAACTGTACATTGATAACGCTCAAATACACCCTAGAAAAGAAATGCACGAGGTCGTTAGCAATATATTTTACCCAACTTTGAGTCGGGATCGAATCCACGAGGAACAGTGTGACTAGTGATCGAGATAGTATGAAATAAAAGCAACTAGCTAGAATCCAAACCTAAGATACAAATGTTTTAGGTGTTTTCAATATAAAAACATAACAAGGGTAGAACCAATATTAATATGAACAAGTTGATCTATGGCTTTCACAAACGAGGAAAACAAGGCAAATGATAACGGGAAATCAATTCTATCAATAACCCATTGTATTCAAATGATTACTCGTGAATTACTCACAAATTAACAAATTAACCTTGGAACCTCAAGTATCCACCACATCTTTCGATCGATTGATGAATATTTATTGGCTAAATTCTGTCAAACATTAGCCAAATGTCAACACAAATAGTTCCAATCTATGGTTGTACTAGGATTCGACTATGTCTAGCAACAAATCAATTAGATGGGTCTTATGTCCCAAATCACGCTAAATTAATCTTTCCCAACCTCAATTAGCTCTTTCAAGCATTAATCGAAGTAGATGGGAAATTTCCACTCCAATCTCATCTTTCAAAATCAACTAGAGTAGAAATTGATAAAGCATGAGATTAATTTAAACAAGCAAAACCCATTTATAAATCAAGAGTAATCAATTAACACAAATGCATGAGATAAAATCAAAACCCAAATCCAAAACATAAACATTGCAATGTGTCCAACAACAACATTCAAGAATGAATCTAACTACACCCAAATATCCAATACAAAGCAATAGAATGAAGAAAGGATTAAGAAATATTCACTACAAAGCTTCCAAATCTTCACTGCAAGGGTGTTGATGGTGTTCCTTAACCCCCAAGCTTGAGAAAAATGCCAAATATCCAGTTCTAGAGCTAAAAAACCCCTTTTTAAAGCCCCAATTTTGCGTTCTTAGAGATTACAAAAATCCCACCGCACTGGTCACTGCTGGCGCATGTGCCAGTGCAGGTGGAGGTCTTACATGTGCAGGTGCTCAACATAGGTGCCACTGCCTCCCAGCTTTATTAGCCACCTGTGTGCGCAGCTTATGACATTCGTGCGCAGGTGGCCTCTAATCCTCCCATGTGTTAGTTTGAGCTCCTTTTCTTCCCTTCTCGCATTCTGATTGACTTGTATTGTTAGCTTGACCTTGTATTCATCAATTACCTACATAAACAAGCAATTTGACATGAGATGATCACCATTCAAAGGATAATTAGCCTCATATTATAAATTAACGACACAGAATAATAAGAAAAGAGATACAAATAAGTGGATAAATTGCCACTTATCAACACCCCCAACTTAAAGACTTTGTTTGTCCTCAAGCAACACAAAATCAAAACTTAATGAGGCTATCAATTTAAGCTCAAAAGACAACATCAACATTTTTACATCATATTTTTCAATTAGGCACCATGATTATGACTTTGGTTGGTACTAACAATTAGTCAACAAGTATGTGAGTCTTACCCAAGCAACTACTCAATTCCAAACACACCTTCAAGAGTACAATGGAGTTTCAAGAATGATCAAGTAACAACAACCAATTCTCAAGAACTGACTCACAATCAATAGTCAATCAAACATGCTCCTTTGCCTTATTATAGGAATTTATCAATTTCACCAATCAATCCTAGTTTTCATGCCCTCACAAGACAGAAAGTCCCAAGATTCACAATATTTACAACACTTATACAAGGGAAAAAAGCTCCAACACTCAGACTTAATAACGAATTTCCAATGCTAACGAGTATCATACCATACGCTTGCCCTTATTTTCAATCGCCACTAGCACAAAAGTATTGTTGGAGATCTCGAAGGACTTTTTCTAGCTTGTAATGTGGGCTTGGGGAAGGGTAGGATAGGCATTTAGGATAAAAGTGACTACACCCTCTTTGAACTCTACAAAACACAATATAAATCAAACTTTGATCATTTACCTCTTCAATTTCATACAACACAAGTGCCTATCTTTTTCCTTCTATTTAATCCACTTATTGAAAACTCTCCTTTTCTTTTCTTTTCTCATTTTCGTTTCTTTTTCATCTTTTTTTTTTTCTCATTTTTCTCAATCATTGGTTTGTTCTTAAGGCACTCACTTACAAAGTCATGAGAAATGACCACCTCTTCCAAGTTCCACCACACCCCAACTTAGGCTTTAAGCCTCAAGTTGGCAATTTCAAGTTCAAGGAGGGTAGGGTTCAAGAGAGGAAAAATTTTCAAAAGGTTCAAGGCTTGTAATGTGGTTGTCAAAGAAAGGTTATTAGGCTCAAATGGGATAACTAGTGATAATATTTATGCACGGGTAGGCTTTTAAGGCTAAAGAGGATTTCAAAAATCATAAAGAAGGTCTAAGATCATTTGTCCAACCAAACACAATCAAGAATAGCATTGAAAGACTAACGGAGCAAGTTCTAGATGACACAAGTAAGCACAAGAATTATTCCATAAAACTCACCACACATGGCATGCAAACTATTCTAAAAGGATCGGTTTCACTTCCTTAACAAGAACAAAAGAGTCATTTTCCATATTATCACCACCTAATGAGTACGGAGTCACAAAAAGAGTCAAAAGTGTTGTCACAAACATCATTCATTTCCATGAACTTGTTTTTCACAAAAATATTTGGAGGGGTATGCTCATTCCAACATTTCACAATGCAAGACTAAATCTATTAGTACCAAGCAAGTCATAATCCTACATTTTGATTCCAACAAGGGCAATAATGCCACAGCTACTCAAACTTCACCATGGCAACAATTACAAACCCAATTCATAATGGCTATGGGTACTCAGACTTCCACTTCACAAATGATACCAACACCTAGAAACAGCAATAACGATGATTTTCCCATAGGAATGTCATCACTCAATTATTTGAGAAAAGCTCACCCAAACCAACTACCAAAAAGAAAAACTATAAGAGGCTAACACGATAAAGAAACTAATCTAGAAGTGAAAACAAGCAAAACAACTAATCCAACAAAATAAAAATTAAGCTCAAACCCGACAAGGGCGTACAACATCCACAACCATAAAAAAAACATTATTCAACTTGAGCTACCATCAAAACACTCTTTTGAAGACTTGACAACTTGTAATTAAGTACGCATAGTAGTAAGAACACTTCCAAATAGCAATTAGCACATGAACAATAAAGAGAGTAGAGAAAACTACACTTAGGAATTTTATCGAACACAGGGTGGACATCACCAAGTAACATCATTAAGAGTAGTGTGTGTACTCAAAAATTACCAAACTTGACATAACTCAACTTTAAACAACCAACAACACATCCCACATCTTGAAATTAGCTCCACAAAAAAACAAGAACACTTCACATTAGCAATTGGAACATGGAGTAACAAAGAACAAGGTGGATGTTTCACTTAGGACTTTTATCAAACACATGGTGGGTGTTAAAGTGGGTACTCAAGAATTCCCCAAAATTCATGTCAAATGTGATATCCAAACTAAACCATTCACAAAGACCATAATTTTTGATGCCACATAATTTATTTCAAGCCCAACAAGGGCACAAATGTATCAAAATATATCAAAAGTACAGACCCAAATGAAAACTAAGCTATTCCACCCCCAACTAAAAGATATTGCATTGTACCTAATGCAAGCAAAATAATGTAGATATGAAGGTAATGGGCTCCCTGAAGCACACTAGGTACGAGGTTTGACATAAGAGTGGCCTGTAGTTGTGTAATAGTTGGAATACTAGGAGCCTCCTCAGACTGGGATCCTATTTCATTCCCATCAAATTTTTGCATCCAAACCTGTTCAAATCACTTCCAAAACTCCCAAATTTTGTGTATTAGTCAAAAATAAGTCCCTATACTATTCTTAAAATTAAAATTTGAAAAGTAAATACAAAATATTTGAGAACAATGGGTTGCTTCTCATCAAGCGCTTGATTTAACATCGTGGCACGATGCAAGTAACCTTACCATTTATCTCTTCACTTTGAGGATTTGAATCTTCATCCCAACTTCACATCAAGATTTTGATGAAGCTTGTGGGGGAAATGGAAGGAAGCGACGAGACCAATTCTATCTCACCACTTTGAAGACTTGAACCTTTTAACCAACTTCACATTAAACTTTCATGTAGGCTCATTGGGCATTTGCGAGAACATCAATTGGCCATTTATTAAACCTCACATTTTGCACTTCTTGGACTTCAAGTGAAGGACGTCATTTTTCCCTCTTGAGATAACAAACTCCAAAATGTACGGACTTTGTCCCTCATCTTTAAAATTCTCCATTTGCCCGGTTATTTTAATTTTCACATCTTCCAAGAACAATGTCAAAAAATGGTTGGAATAAGGTCACCTCTCCATTTTTTAATTTGTTTTTTTCTTGACATTCTCACCCCGAAATGAACTAGAGTCTTCACAAAGGATTTGCTTTGCTTTATTTTGCAACTCTAGTATCATTTCATTAATTCTGGCATCTTGCATTATTTTTGGCTCGGTTGGTTGGCAAATCACTATGAATTATTCAAAATCAATCTTAATCACATCTTCATTAGAAATCGACTCAAACCCATTATCCTTGACCATTTGAGGAGGAGCATCATATGCCCCAAGCTTTACTTTTATATTGGTCTTCAAATCATAAATAGCAAGTTCAAGTTGGATCATTTCTTGACATCGCTCAACATGCATTTGGAAGAAATCATCCTTTATTAGGAAGATTCCCTCGTGTAGTGTCCCATAGGCTTCAAGTTACTGAGCTTGGTTCAAGATCCATTCTTGGCTCAGAATTTCCAAATTGTCAAGATTTTCTTCATTTTGGGAGGCATCTTCACAAGGGTCTACTTCTCTTTCATTGCCCACTTTATATGCCACCATGGATTGATACATAAGAGGCATCTCCTCACCCATTTTAGGTACCTGGTCCAATTTAGTTTGAAGCATTACTTGAATGCCTTCATGACCGGCTCTTTATACTTCCAACTCCATGTTATTGCTCATATCAAACTCAAAAGCACAACTAGAAGATTTGTTATAGCTTGGGTAGGGGGAAGGGTCATTTTCACAAGCATCACTATGTCTACTTTAACCATCACATTCATAACAAGTACACTCCTCATAGGATTTAGATGGTGCACACACCTCTCTCCCGGGAGCTTTTTCATAATTTTGCCAAAAATAGGCCCCTCCATAATAAGGACATGGGTCATTAACATCAGATTTGCAACCACCAAACTCGATTTCATTCAAATATGCCATAGTACGTAATATAACAAAACAAAAATCTACCTATCACAAGAAATAAATATATTCACAAGTTTGAATCAAAGCAAGTAAGCTAAATTTCCAATTAATTCAATGTGCCAAATTGTTCCCCGGCAATGGCTCCATTTTTGATAACGCTCAAATACACCCTCGAAAAGAAGTGTATGCGGTCATTAACAATATATTTTACCCAACTTGAAGTCGGGGTCAAATCCACGAGGAACAATGTGACTAGCGATCGAGATAGTACGAAATAAAAGCAACTTGCTAGAATCCAAACCTAAGATACAAATATTATAGGGGTATTAAATATAAAAATATAACAAGGGTAGAACCAATATTAATATGAACAAGTTGATCTATGGATTTCACAAATGAGGGAAACAAGGGAAATGATAACAGGAAATCAATTCTATCAATGACCCATTGTATTCAACTAATTACTCATGAATTACTCACAGATTAACGAATTTGCCTCGGAACCTCAAGTATCCTCCACATATTTCAATCGATTGACGAATATTTCTTGGATAAATTCTGTCAAACATTAGCCAAGTGTCAACACAAATAGCTCCAATCTATGGACACACTAGGATTTGACTATGTCTAGCAACAAATCCATTCGATGGGTCATACATTCCAAATCGCGATAAATTAATCTTTTCTAACCTCAATTATATCTTTCAAGCATTAATCGAAGTAGATGGGAAATTCCCCCTCCAATCTCCTCTTTCAAGCTCAACTAGAGTAGAAATAGATAAAGCATGAGATTAATTTAAACAAGCAAAATCCATTTATAAATCAAGAGTAATCAATTAACACAAAAGTATGAGATAAAATCAAAACCCAAATCCAAAACATAAACATTGCATTGTGTCCAATAAAAAAATCCAAGAATGAATCTAACTACACCAAAATATTCAATACAAAGCAATAGAATGAAGAAAAGATAAAGAAATATTCACTACAAAGCTTCCAAATCTTCACTCCAAGTGTGTTGATGGTGTTCCTTAGCGTCCAAGCTTGAGAAAAATACCAAAGATCCAGTTCTAGAGCTGAAAAACCCCTTTTTAAAGCCCCAATTTCGCGTTCTTAGAGATGACAAAAATGCCACCTCACTGGTCACTGCTGGCATATTTGCCAGCACAGGTTGAGGTCCTGTATGTGCAGGTGCTCAATACAGGTGCCACCGCCTTCTAACTTTATTAACCACCTGCGTATGCAGCACATGACATGCGTCCGCAGGTGGTCACTATCCTCACATGTGTTAGTTGGAGCTCCTTTTCTTCACTTCTTGCATTCCAATTGATTCGTATGGTTAGCTCGACCTTGTATTCATCAATTACCTGTATAAACGATCAATTTTACATGAAATGCTCATCATTCAAAGGATAATTAGCCTTGTATTATGAATTAACGACACAAAATTATAAGAAAAAAGATAAATAAGTTGCAAAATTGCCACTTATATACATCTGTAAGTTGGGGCCTACATCATCAGATGATGTAGCACCAAAAAGAGGCATCAGTACTTTGAATGTACTAGCATGTAAAGAAGTAAATTGACATAGTACTAATATATTAAACTACTAAAGCTGAAAAATTGAGACATAAAAAATATAATCATAAAACAAGACTGAATAACGTAAAAGAAGGATGACTAACCTAAATGATGAAACTTAGAGTAATGAAGATAAAAACATTATTAAAATTGAAAATGAGACTAGAAACATATTAACTAAAATCTAAACAAGACTTGGAAACAATGCTTCATAAAACTCTCTTTAAATTGGTGGCCTCGACCAATCATATACTATCTCAAAATAAGTAAGTTTTCTTTTTAGGGAGTTTCTCTTATCCGACATAAACCATATGAGCATCATGGAGTCCAATGCCTTGCCCACATTGAGAAGAGCCATCCTATACCTTGCCAGGGTACAAGACGAAACATATCTTATGGATCCAAATCTAGGCCCGAAGGCTAAAAGAAGGAGTCGCCATAACTATGGATGATCCTATCCTACAGTGGTAACTAGTTTGGGGTACGCGACCTCGAACTCATACCGGTATTGATGCTAAATTATCCACCCAAAAATATATATTATTTTCTCATATCATAAGTGTCAAAACACTTTGGAAAAATCATCCTTGATTCTAAAATATCGTACCATGAACATATCATTCTCTGTGAGCCTTGGCTCTAAATCATCATAATTTTTCATAACTTTAACTTTTCAAAATACGATAAGTTTTGCTCTTTTCAAGATATGATAATATCATATGGATTCTCTATACACTTTTCAGGAATATATCTTGTAAACTTTAATATAAACATCAATGAAATCATGAATAATTAATCTAGTAAATTATGAAATAGACTCTTAATAACTTAAAGGAAATTTGAAAACTTTACTTGAAAACTCGATAGACATGTAAGGGAAATCAAATCAAAGGAAAAACTCCAAACTTGTAGAACTCTTACTAGAAATCATAGAACATCTAAGAATTTTCATCAACAGATCTAGAATTAAACTCAACAATTTCAAATCGTAAAACCCTAGCATGATTCATGACTTTAGATAAACATAAAAGCTTGTTCATTGGGAGAACGGGGTTCCCACACTGAAGGATTAACTTTACATACCTTGGTTTTGGAGTTTGAGGAAATAACCTTGAAGAAAATCTTAAACTTTGAATCTCTTACTCCTTAGGGTTCTTGGGAGATGAGAGAGAAAGAATATGTAAAGATTGATAAGTAATAGTAGTTTAGGGATTTGAAAATGTTTTAGAATATGTGGGGGATGTTTTTGGGTAAGGAAAAAATCAAAAGGGCCTTAGATATGAATAAAAAAAATGAAAGAAAATGTTGTTGGACACCACCTCCGTGGCACTCCCTTATCGCAGAGGCGAGCCTCCATGACATGGGGATATCACAGAGACACAGCTCCGTGACATGCTGAAATGGTGGACCATCACTAGTTTTCCCATAACTTTTTGCTCCAAACTCAAATTTACAAACGGTTGGTGGAGTTAGAAAGAAGACTCAAAAATCTTTAATTTGATAGGTAATGGGCCATGTAATTCTTCATATTCTAGTAAAAATGCTCATTTGAATTTCACCCATGTAATAACTATACTAAAACTCAATTGATCAAAATGCTCTCAACTTAACTTTACGCTAGATGTTTCTTATGACCATTATTTGCATCAAAATCACTCACCACACTAGAAAATTGATAAGAAATTAATCTTAACACTTATTCAATTAGAAATCATTGAGTTTGGGGCCTATAGGCATACAAAGAATGGTTCAAATTCTAGTCAAAAGTTTGGGGTATTACACATTGATAGGGTCAGATTTGGTTTATGGGGATATGGAAAGGTTCAGCTGATTAGAGAGAGACCAAAAACCACTCAGAGTCATCAAAAATCTTATGCAAATGTGAGAAGGAGCGAGCTAGAATTTTCCATCGATTATTGGGTGTTTTTGAATGTTTAACCCATAAAAAGGATGATGAGGTTTTATAAGAAGGGAAAGCTTAGTCCCTGGTATATTGGACCTTACAGGATTTTGAGGCATATTAGAAACATGGCCTATAAGTTAGAGTTGCCTACGGAATTAGCATCAGTGCATCCAGTTTTTCATGTTTCATTATTGAAGAAGTGTATTAGTGATCAATCATTAGTTGGTCCTTTAGAGAATATTGGTATGAATGATAGTCTCTCTTACGAAGAGGTCTCATTTGAGATACTTGACCGGCAAGGTCGTATATTGAGGAATAAAGAAGTTGCTTCAATGAATGTCCTCTAGAGAAATCAGTTGGATGAGGGAGCTACTTAGGAAGTAGAAGCAGATATGATGACTAAGTACCCTCATCTTTTCACTCCTAGTACTAAAATAGTTTGTGGTAATAGTTTTCCTCCTATAGTTGCACTTTAGTTTCATGTACCTATCACTCATTCACAAATTTTTAGAATGCATGCATATTTTATGAGCCACAGTTGTGTTCTACTCTCATTCAGATCCGTTATCATGTTAGTAAATCAAGTTTAAAATTTAGTTTTATTTTAGTAGTTCTTTCCTTATTCAGGTAGCTTAGTTCCAGTCTTAATTTGAGGAGAATGGTCCCAAGAGGGAGATATTATAACACCCCAAAAGTTTTCCATGCTTAAACCCAAACTTAGATCAGAAAACCAGCTAAAAACAAAAGTTTCTAGACCAGTACGACTCGTTGTATGAGTCGTACAGTGAAACCATGAGTCATGGGATGACTCATGGTAAGCTGTCTAGAATTCGCCCAAGGTTCCGATCACTACGAATCCTAGGTATGAGTTGTACTGTATAGGTAAACGTCGAATGATAACTCGTACTGATAAAGACTATAGAATTGACAAAACTCCCTCAGGAACCATGACCCATTAGAATGAGTCGTGGGATCAAGGTACGAGTAGTACCTTGACTCGTAAGGCCCCAATTCAGTAATCCATTAACTCAGGTCTAAGAGACCACGAGTCATTAATATGACTCATGGTATCAACCTATGAGTCGTATAGTGACTCGTCAGTGGATAATCCAGAAGCAGAAAATAAGTTGCCAAGAACCAAGATTCCATGTAAGACTAGTAAGTTCAGGGTACGAGTTGTACCAGTGACTCATGGGATGCAGTCCAGTAGTTTTAAAATGGTTTTCTAGGGGTAGTTTAGTATTTTTGTATTTTTTTCTAAACCCTAAACTATGTCGTTTTAGCTATCCTAGAGTAATAATAAAGGTTAAACAGTTGATTACCTTTGCATTCCCTCGTTAAACACTTAGCAATATCAGAAGCTCTCAAATAGTGAAGGCCTCTTTGCATTCTCCAAGTCCTATCCAAGGTTTCTTTAGTCCAAGTATGTGAGATTTTAATGAGGGCCTCCTTTCACCCTTATGTTTAAACTTTTAGAGTTTCAGTTATAATTTCTATGATTCCATGATTTAGGGTTCAAACCCAATTCTCTATAATTATGAGATTTTCAGTCTTTATAAGTTATTATATTGTTATAGTTCTTATTTTCAGTATCTATGCATGATTTCAAAAATCCCAAATCAGTTATTATATTTGAAGAACCATTATGCATGATTTGACAGATTTTAGTCTATTTCAGAAAAAAAAAAAAAAAGACATGTTATGAACACATGATCCCAGAATTTAGTAAATTTAGAATGACTAGTTCAATATTTTAGAAATTAGTACACATAGTAAACAAACTAGTTCATGCTTTATTTTTAGATATTAGTTATTACTTATGAGCATTTATATATAGTTTTTAGAGTAGTATTTGGTACGGAGCAAACTAGGGTTCCAAGTAACCTATGTTTCAGAATTACATGCCACTATAGGTCTATACTATCCCCTTGAGGAATCAGTTTAGTAGATCCATGTCAGTCATGGCATTATACCCCTGGCAAGGTATAATGTAGACCCCCAACAAGGTGTATATGTTGGACTCCACGTTTGCTCACATAGTTTATGTCGGTTGAGAGAACCTCCACAGAAATAGTTTTAGTATGACTTTGTACATGACCCCCAGTTTTAGTTAAATAGAAATTATTTATGATTTACTGCTTTGCCCCATAATATAAATGCATGATCTTACTTTTGGGTCATTGTGCACCAGATTATACTCCTTCTAGATAAATTGTTTAGCCAACATGATTTTAGTTTTCAACATGTTTATACACAGTATTTATGACTTGCGTATCTTACATGCTCTGTACATTCAAAGTACTGACCGCATACTTTTCTTTTGTGTTATATCCTACTATGATATAGGTTTCAATGCTCAGACTTAACCTTGTAATTAAATACGCTCCAGTGCCAGCTCAGTTACAGTTGTGGTGAGTCCTATTTATTCAAGGACAGATGATTATAATTTATATTCATCAGACTAGTATTTCAATTTCAGTTGTTTAGATTTAGCTGGGGACTTGTCCTACAAACTTATCAGTTTATTTAGAGGCTTTCAGACAGCATTAGACAGTTCAACTTTTTGTTCAGTTCAGATTTAATTTTAGACTATAAGTTCTTAATTCAGTTATTGCAGATTTTTTCAGTCATTCAAATTTATTTTTAAACTTTCGTACAGTTATTTTAGCATATTTTTATTTTCATGCCAGTATAGCATGGGTTAGATTGGAACCACTTGTGGTTCTAAGTACCGTGTCGCTTCGAGTGTGTAGAATTAGGTAGTCACAATAAACAACTCATAACCTAAAGTTAAGTGAGAATGGAGTCATTTTGAGGCTCAAAACAGCCTGAAAAGTACCAAAAGATCAAAGAATGGAATTTGAATTTAGGTAGGATTAAAGGGAATTTAAGCCAAACATACAAGGGAATAATGCAAGGGATGCACAAAAACTTACCCCGACTCAATCATGATGAAAATACCACAAGAATTATGCTCCCACAACTCACAAGCTCAAGTATTGAATAAAGTTAGAGTGAAAAATAAAGTTGGAGCAATATCTACTGCCCAGGGGTCCTTGTGAATGCAAGGAACTCTATCACAATCATGGGACCGCACTGGTCTATCCCATTATGATCACTATGGATGCCTTTGCAAATACAAAGAATGACCCAGACCCGAACCTAATAATCCTTTGTGAATTTGAAGGACCTATCGCAAACACAAAGGGTAAAAGTACCCTGCACCAACAAACCAAAAACTAGGAATTCACTAAATAAAAAATGACTCTAAATGGATCCTTGGGATTCATCCAAAATCCCGTGGATGCAAACCAAATATTCTACCCAACTGAAAATGACATTCCTAACTTAATAGAATCGATGAAACAACTAACGGAGGTTGCATCGATGAAATGTTGATCAAAGTCAATACTTTTTTGAGAATCACATAAACCCAAGCAAGTGCCCAAAATGAGTCTGAAAGCCTTGGGATCCAAACTAAAGGTAACTCTAACTCAGAATTCATATTCCAGAGCTAATGGAACTAACGAAATTTCAATCTAAGCCCGTTTTACAAGAATGTTTACCCAAGTCAAACTTATTAACTTTTAAGGCTCCAAAATAGGAAAATTGGTCTAAACCCCAATTGAACACCTTGGGAATCGTACCACCCATATCCGCGGGTCATAAATACTATAAAGAGCTATGAGAAGGGTTAAAATGGTAAAAACCCATTAAAACACAAAAAATGACTAGGAGGGTCATTACATATACAATGATTAATCCAATTAATTTCTACTTGTTGGATACTTTCAAAATATTTTAAAGGAAGAATGACAAATGTGAGAGTCACAGGCCTCAAATAATGGATAGATCAATAAAATGACTGCTTCTCACTAATACACTTTAATTTTCATTACAATTGTATAAGTCAAAAGAAAAAAATATAGAGCATCGTCAAAAAAAATCATCAAGCAGAAAGATTTTCAAGAAAGCTATCCCAACTTTCAACTATACACCTTCATTGCTCGGGAATGAGCAAGATCTTGAGTTTGGGGGATTTTGATAGCACCTAATTATGAATAAATAAAGAATACGTTTTATTTGAATTATAGTATTTTTCTTCAAACAATAACTTTTTTAACTTTTCAGAAATATCCTTTTGAGAAAATGAGAAAATTAAAAATAAAAAAAGGACATAAGGTGTTATAGGAAATGTGTCAACTCAGCTGACCTTGTATGAAGGATCATCAGCAATACGAAAATAAATAAATAAATAAATAAACAAAAATAAAAGACAAATTAGAAGGATTTGAACACATGGGACAACTGCAAGTTAAAGGCACAACTTGACAAAACTTCTATCTAGGCCGTCTCATGTGAAAGCTATAAGAGGGAGTTATTTTTCCAAGGAAATAGAGGTTGCAAACCTTTTCTATCTCACTTATATTATAAAAGTTTCTTACATTTTTTAGAATGAAAGAAAAGTTTCTAAGAAAAAGCTAATTTGTTTAATCTTTTAGCAAAAGAATTCTACAGCTTCTTTCTTTTTTTTTTTTTTTATTTCCTGTAACAACTCTTATAGAGATTTTTTACTTTTAGTGTATTTTGGCAATGTTACCCCTCACTATAGTTTTTTGTAATATTTGTAGTCCGTGAGTGTGGGTGGCATAATTTTTGAGGTAGTCGATTAGATATTATGTGAGGTTTTTATTTTGAATGGTTTGGAGTTGGTATCGTTCTTTGGTCAATATTTGGAGATTTTGAGGTCGTATGGGAATTTTTCCTGTTTTGATTGCTCCAAATATCACTTTTTGATTAGAAGGACCTTTGGTTCACTTTCCGAGGCATTCAGATGGATTCTGAGTAGTTGGTTAGAAAATTGAAAGTTTATTGCATAGAGTTGACTCAGTCAACATTCTTTATTGAATCTTTTCTTAATTAATTTTGACCCAAGTCCTTTACTCAAAGGCTAGTCCCTGGTGTTGTTACTCTGTGGGATCTTGAGAAATTTTTTCTAGCGGATTTGGCTCCTCTAATTCAGAACTCTTGGTTCCTAAGCCGCGACATAGACTTTTAGCGCACTGGTTTACTGTGTCAGTCATAATGACCATTCAAGTGCTCATATTTTTTTAGCTGAAAATTCTTGTATTTTATATTAATAAATTAGGTTCATGGTCATGTGGCCTATTACATCAAAAAAACAAAATCGAAGTAAAACGACAGAAGACTAAAACTTATATTTTCTCTCATTTCCCATTCACCTGTGGCTTCGAGTTGGTAAAGGCACTGGTCACTCAGTCTTATCTTCTTCTATGGATTTCTTTCTTAAAGTGGACAAAGTCAACCACTGGTTCCTGATGAGCTTGTTGTTTACCACATTAAAAACCATACCACAAAAACCTAAAGGGGGTAAAAATTAGACAAAGAAAAAAAGAGTATAGCATGCATCCTTTGAGAGCCAAGGGTCACCATCGACTACTCTCCGGACTAAGATGTCCCTGCAAAAACAACTTAATGCTATGCCCTTATTCATAATGGTCCTTCTGGTAATCAATTGGCATATTCTGCAGAGACTTGAATCCTTATCATCGTTGGGGGACTTGATTTTCAACTTAAGTAAAGAAGGAAAAAAATTGATAATATACCTATTTCTTATGCTTAGCTTTTTGTTACTATTCCAGGAATGACTTAGAACTGATCTACCCACGTAGGTTGGAAAAAAAACAAGCAAAAAAAGGATTTTATTATATAAAAATATTAGGAGAAAAAGAGAATACCTATAAGCTTTACTAGGGATCGCTATTTCGTGTGCCTTCTGAGGCTTCCTTAGCCACTCTTTTAACTTATCGCTCTCTGAGGTAGACCTGACTTCGTCAGCTACTTGCCCTCTTCTACTCCCTTCCCATTGTTATTTTATGCTTTCTCTGCTAGGAACTCTTTCAAATGACCCTCTTTTAACAACTTGGTGACATCTTCCTTAAGGTATCTATAGTCCCTGATCGTATGATTATGCATCGATAAAAATCACACCAGAAGCTTTGATGGTGTCCGAATCTGACCTTACTAGTGTTGGGAATCTCTGTCTTTTGATATCTCAAATGGACAGAACTAGCTGATCAGGTTTGATGGTAAAATAATGTTTCAAAAACAAGGGGATTTCATCAACTACATAGACTGCGGGCTTGGATAGTTCCCTGTCCACTAGGCCTCTTGATGCTTGGCCCCTGATATTTCCTCTATCTGATTGGGGCCATTATTAAGATTGAGATGAAAGCTAGATTCGAGTACATCTTTACTATCATCGCGTATGGTGAATACCTGCCCTAACGTGATTTTCCAACAGACTTTGCATCTGAGTATAATTGGTTGCTATTATCAATAGATCTGGTAGCAACTTTGTTACATCCAAATGAACACACAAGTATATAAGATCGAACAAGTAATACAGAATGTGAGTCCATATATCGTCCCCATAGGATTTGATGAATTAATTAACCAGTTTGAATTCTTATATTCACTATTCAATGAGAAACAAGTAATAGAGATTGATTTTACATTTTGATTATACAAAAAGTAAATTAAAGCAAGTCATAGATTTATAGATTAAAATTCAGATTAGAGGAGGGATGATCCAGGTTTATGGTATCTTGACAATCCAATAGGGTCTTCAAACCATTGTTTAGGTGATTTCTTGAGTTGCTAGTTGGGGTTTGATATCTAACGATGTTGAGCATCTTTTCAAACAAACTCTATGCCTACTTCACTATTCCTAACATCTATATACCTATGAACGTCGGTCGATTGTGAAGTGCATGTGATTTCTCTTCTGTATCCACTAAGCAAGGATAATGGGTATATTCCTATCCATGTTAGCAAATGTTCCCACTTCCATATAGAATTCACAATCAAGCCCTAGCTTCCATTATTGCATACATTATTTTCTTATTCCTAGTCCAAACTATGCACCATATGTAATGTTTAGCAATTGATCAAGTTACCAAACAAATAAGATCAAGAGAAAATAAATAATTCAATAAATAAAATCAAACTAAACAATATGATATCCAAACCACAATTTTCTTGTCTTTAACCACAACAATAGGTACAAAAAGTTTAGTTACTCATGAATGGATTAGAAGAAATTGAATTCATGAAGTAATGAAGAACTAATGATTAAAGAACAAATTAATGACGTAAAACCCTTACAAATATTATTCTTCCTCTTCTCTATGAGTTTATAATCTTGAGTAATCATTAAAGATTACCTAAAGGAGCTTCTTTAAAAATAGATTTGGCCAAAGTTGTCCCATAAAATGTACTGAGGCGGTGCCCTGGGCGTCCCCTTGGATATTTTGGACAGCAACTATGTCAAGGTGTGTTTTGGGCAACATTTTGCAGTAGGACGGCGTCCCCTTAGTGTATTTATGGTGTTTTCATCTTGTTTCACTCCCGTTACGCTCCCATCTCGGTCCAACACTTTGTACTTTCTCCAAGTCAACTCCATTGGCATCTACTAAGACTTAAAGGCCCAAATATGTTCCAATTAAGCTCGAGTTCCTTCAATCTCCATCCTACACATCAAAACAAGAGACATAAGTGCAATTCATATAAAATAAGCTCAAATGATACTATAAAGAGGTAAAATGTGAGGAAAATGATGGTATAAATGCATCACTCTTAGCCTCACATCAAGATCCTACACTTAAATTCTTGCTTGTCCTCTAGTAATCTATAGGCTCATGGCTTAGACTCTTCTACAAGTACACCAATTGAATGTGTTTGCTCAATCAAAGGCTACAACGACTACAATGGATGACAAGTTCTTATTATGACATGCTTAGCTCATTCAAACATTCAAAACATATAAACAACTACTTCAAGTCCACCTAGCCTCAAGAACTGACTCTACAATATTTCCAAATACTCATAGATCACTTAATCAAGAGATCAAACACTCCATCTATATTTTTTCAACCATGTGCCCTCACAATAAGAGATATTGTGAGTTACCCATATTCACTCATAATTATACACAATATCACATGAATTGGTAAAAGAACAGAATTACGCTCACTCTCGCAAAGAACTCACATGCAAGATAAGATGAATCATAAGCTTACATTTAGTGTACTATTCCACAAATATAAGAATATCAATTTTAATATCAAGTGGGACTTTCATGATTGTAATATAGGCAAGAGGATGGGTAAAAACTATTCTAGCTAGTAATAGTGACTATCTTCCCTAAGCACTTTAATACATCACAATTTTTTATTTAGAACTTTCCTCAATCAACTAACATTTTCCTCTACTCTTATCATCCCTAGACTTTTTTGTTTTCCCATCTCGTTACGCAAATTCACACACCATTAGTAAGGAGAAATCATATATATATTTTGTTCTCTTATTTTTTCATTATACTGTTAATCCCTACCTATGGTATATGAATTTTTTATTACTTTCACCATTAGTCTTTCTACAAGCTTCTAGTTTTCTCCTTCCCTTTTCATTCTCACACCTTTCAACTGTAATCTTTCAATTAACGTGCTTAGAAATTTTGGATCAAATTAAAGATCAATTGAAACAAAAGGATTATGCTTCATACGTGCCTACTAAAGAATATGATAAAAGATCAAAGAAGCTAATTAGGATCATCCATTATGGGTAGGTAAACCAAAGGATAAAAATAAGGCTAATCAAAGAAACATCTATATCATCTCCTTAATCAAAATTCTTTATTTCATTTTGCAAACATACCGGGAAGATTCTAAACATCACTATCAAAATATGGAACATCACAAAATCCTAAAACACATAGCATATGTTCAACTCAAGAAGGATCCATACAGACTCTCAATCAAAATAAGAGTTTAATACTTAAGCTAAAATCATATAGGAGTCAAGAAATAAAGCCTAGGTGCCTCAAAAGAAGTCATTCACTTTTCACTTATGTTTTTGAATTCAAAACTAAATTGCATCCTTCAGTCAAGGTAACACCTAACTAGAGCACCTAGAATTTAATTGGTCCTTAACACTCTCTAACATCTTAGTGACTAACTCTTCCCTCAAATACGGTCGTCAATCATGCATCATCGGGAAAAGTCATTCTACCTAAAAATAAAACAAAAACTACTCTAAAAATAAAACGATAGTCGGTTCAAAGGGCTCTCTCTCGAAAAAGAATTAAAAATAAAAATCAAAGGGTAAGCAATGGAATGCCCCCTAAATATTCAAACTAATATTATCACTCCAATAAACCACTCCTTGATAATAAGAACAACTAATATTTCACAATTCCTTAACTCAAATTTTTGTGATATTGAAAATTTGCTTACCTTAAATTGAGGAAATATTTTATGGAATTTCCTGGAGTACTTATGTAAAATGCTATAAAAATATCATCTTGAACTTAGTAGTAAGAAATAGAGATATTTTACATCTTTGGGCAGCCCATTTTTACTTTATCCAAAGGATATAAATATCAGGTTGTCTCTAGAATACTGCACTTATTTCTCACAGTTTTGGTTCCCTCAAAGCTAATAAAACTTCAAAATACTCTCATCACCGTAATATCCCAAAAATCACCATAAAAACTTGTTCCTTTTGGCTGAAATCAAAGACATACTCTGCTTTATAGTAACTAACTAAAACACATTTGGAAATTGTATGGTGTCTAGTAATTTTAGTATATCTTGTTGTATAGATGTAACGACCTATTTTTTCATTACTAAAATTTTCACAATTTTAAAATATTCAATTTCTAATGCAATATCGTGTCAAGGTCGAATTGGGGTAATCCATGGTATACGTTGGAAAATTTTTGGGAGTGAGAAAAAAAGGGACCTAGGCTTACTACCTAAGGGATGCTATAGCGGTCACCTAGGCTACCACAGTGGTGCCGCTATAGCAGGCCATGGGCTACTATAGCGGTACCAAGGCAGTAAGCCCAGGTAGGTAAAAACCCTTATTTTCTAATTTTTGTTTTAACATAGCATCCTCAGCCTAAAAATGACATAAAGCTATTTTCAAGAAAAAATCCACTAGAATGGAGGGACAAACACTAGAGGGGTGCATCTTTAATCTCTTCCCTTGTGATTCCTCCACTGAAATCATTTATCGAATAAAGAATTTGAGCTTACGTTCTCCAAAGCACAACAACTCAACATTAAGGTAGGTTATGATTAATTTGAAGTAGATTTTGGTTAGTTGCATCTGTGGGATATAGTCTTGATGGAATATATCATGCTTAGGCCTACATACACAGAGTCGGGTTGGATAAATAACATAAGAAAGGTGGAAGGGACATATTATTGCTATTCAATGTATGTTCTATGATTATTGTTGTAGTAATAAGTGATTAAACAAATAAGGGGTATTGTAATTCGTGGAGTGAAGGGTAAAGTAATTACATGCTAGAAGTGGGTCGACGAAGGTACGCAGCTACTTGTAGGCTAAGGGTGATAGCATATCATAGGACTATTAGGTATTCTTGGGTATAAGAAAATGGTTATGCATTGAAAGTGGTTGTGCCAATAAATAAACATTGGTATAGTTGAATTGTAGGTATAGACTTGATTTGGATTTTATTCCTATTCATAAGTTAAATATTTGTAAACTGGACATCGAGCATACTTGTGATTCTGTGAGTTAGTGGATATGAGTTGTATACATGAAATGATGAACTTGAATTTGACTAAGTGTACAAACAAAGTATGTAGTTGCATATTTGGTGTACTACATTATATCATGGTTGTTATTTTGTTGGCATTCATGCATTATGACATTCAAAGGGTCGGGTACCACGTTGGTACAATACATAGACTGAACTTGTCCCATATAGGTCATGACTATTGGGCATATAAGACCATTTACTATGTGGGTACATATTTTAGGAGAGGCTTGATGGTTGTGTGGAATTTTTCCATATCATTGAATTGTTGCTTATTTATTTGTATTACATACTGGTTATGGTAAATAATGGTAGAATATGACTACTGTGATGAGATAGATTGGTGATAATTGGTTGATGTATTTACACATGTGGTATGTAGAGGAGTCATAGACTTTCCCCTTTTTTAATGAACTTAAGATATGAAGGTTAGTCTTGTTGAGGTTATTGGTTGATTCAGCAATTATCTGTGGAGTCCTATTTGTTGGTTGAAATTACATAGTTATGTTTTAGCATTAACTGTATAATTGCCCAAAATATGCTTGTGTAAGTAAGGAGATGGATGTAGTAAATAGAAGATTATAGGAGTTGTCAAGTGTATTAGAAATAACATTTGACGTCGTATGGGATAGGTGATGGATTGTAGTGAAGCCTCTTAGTTGCAGTATAAATAAATAATTGGTTGGGTGATCTAGGAAATAAGGTTAATAAGAAATGGTCTAAGGAAAAGGTTCTTCTATCTAAAGTAGGTACCTACATAATCTCATAATTTGGGTTGCGATAGTTTGTATCAGAGCGCTAGGTTACCAGTCTCACAAGTACAAGAGTAAATTTTAAGTAGAGTCTTATGGATTGGTTTATTGGCATCCACATCAAATCCTTAGGAGGCTATGAGGCATCTAGAAATCATTCTCTTTCTTCCCTCTTATGGTGCTACCTCAGTTGTTGTCTACCTGGGTTGAGTCTATTGGTATCTAGATGATTCCAATTAGTATCTCAATAACCACAATTGGAACCTAATCGTTCCTAATTGGTATCTCGATGGCATTTGAAAGTTTGAAACTAGTTGTTGCTAAATAGTATAGATTAATATGAAGCATATATTTTACATTCCTAGTATTGATTGTCCTTGACTTAATTAAGTGTTACATTTTGTGCCCCTAATATTGTTTGGTTTTGGACTAAGTGAGTTACTATGGTTACAAAGTGAAATCAATAGGATTGAATTACTTGTTGATTATTTTCGGTTGTACCTTGGATGAGAACTTGCAACTAATATGTAGGGAAGTGACAAACGGGGAGTTGATCTTAAATGCTTGGTTGAGGTATGTCTTATTTTATAATTGTCGTAGTGAAAATTTTGTAGTGGGAGGGTGTGTCCATTGTGGGTGAGGTTGGACCATAATCTCATGTTGTCACAGTCGTATCACATAAAGGGTGAAAAGACCAAAAATCCCCCCAAGTTAATGGTTAAGGTCCACTACAGTGGAGGGGGTGTTGCTGCAGTGGGACCACTATAGCAGTCCATAGATGCTATAGAGGTTATGCCATAAATTATTAGGACCGCCACAACAGCCCACTTGTTCATCACAACGGTAACGTTGTAGCGACTGAGGGGACTGTTGTAGCAGTCACAAGTTAGTGAGCTACCTTTGCCCTGCACTCCTCCAACATTTCTAATTTTTTCAATTCTAATGTGAATTTTTTATACTAAAAAAGATTCAAACAAAAGGGTACAGGCCTATAAACAAGGCCATTGTTCTAAGATTCCACCAATGGCATCAAAAGTAGTATACAATTATCAAAAAATATGATAAATAAAGATGTCTACCAAATCCCACGCAGGGCAAAGAAACCATTAGTGTCTAAAAACAATGGGGGAATAAATGGGAGGGTAGAGAATACCATGACAAGGTCTAGTTCTCCACATCATCCTTTAGACTCGATGTTTAAAAACCATCTTCGTCAATTCAACTAAAGAAGGAGAACTCTTATGCATTTGAGACCCTTACCTTGGCATCCTTCTTTTTCAGAGTAAATAGCATTGCAAGAATTTTCACACCCTTTCACACCCTGACGATCAATCGGTCACAGTAAAGCCTCTTCTCATTCTCTGCATTCAAGTCCTTCTGAAGCTCTACATGGGCCTGAGCCAAGGAATCATAAGCAGCACCAAGGTTAGGGGGACCCACTATGGTACTCAAATAAGTGGATCCTGCTGGAGGCATGTGCGTCCTTAATAGAATCTCCTTCACTGCAGCCAAGTCTGACTCTAACTGCCTAACATGCCCTGATGGCCATGGGGAATAGTTATAGAACCTCTACCCTCTTGGAGCCTGTTCCTCTCCTCATCTACACTGACCTTCATCTTCTTCTTGCTCCTTGGCTGGTGGCCCTTCACCCTCCACGGGTTAAAGTCTGAGTCACATGGAGTTTAGTCATCCTTTACCTCTGCTGGTATATGAGCCTACTGACATAACTTCGTGATTAGTGAAGTGATAAAAAAGTCCTTCGATTTATGGAATAAGGCCCTCCACTCCTCCACTATCTTCTCTCCCACATTTAGACTCACCCTGTCCAAGATACAAGCAATCAGAAGGGCTCGCTAGAAGGTTATGTCAGTCATATTCGATAAAGGATAAATCCTTTGATAAACCATGTTCAACAACCATCTGGCCTCAGCCTTTAAGTTGGTACTTGTGATGTCCTTCAAAGTGTGGACCCAGGCAGACAAAGTAATTTTGTTAGAAATCAACAGCATCTGAACTATCCAGTTAATATTACTCTCTACCTCTTTATCTAGATAGGGCTCATTTGAAAAACTCAGTACCCTTAGCACCTCATTAATGACCTCAAATCCAATAGGGATATCTATACCTCAAAAATAGATTATGGGGTTAGGGAAGTCCCACTTCACCATGGGGAGGTTAGCGTAGAACACCCTCACCCACCCTTTATTACAAAGAATGGTCGGTTGCACTAGAGGCCCCCAATTAAGTGTTTGTATCAAGGCATAGAACTCAGGTGCCTCCTCCTTCACCTTTTCCATTACAAACTTGTGTTCATGCATGATGCCAATTATCTAAAAGTCCAAAAAGCTCTACCTGTAGCGGGTGTTGACTAATTTCTCATAGGCGAGGATAATGTTGCCACCAGTATCTATGGCACCAGCTTCTGAGTTGTAGTTATACCTACACAAAGAAAGAAAAGGCTTATCAGTTGGTGTCCTCATATGTTGAAGTATGAAAAATTAGGCTTAAAATGAAGGGTTCGGCAGAAGAAAATTTTTTTGAAAAATCTCAAAATTCTCCAGTTGGTCACTACCTGGGGACCGCTATACCTCGATTACTATAACAGTATTTCTATAACTGAAGGGTCCACTATAGCAGTACCATCACAATGGAGGGGTGTTCCATAACAGTACCGCAACAACGAGCGTCTAGCCACTGTAGCGGTACTTTCGTCCCTAAAGTTACCCCCTACCCCAACAATCCCAATCTTGATGTTTTGCATTATTTTCTTAATTTCTACCATAGATCAGGAGAGGGATAGTACCATATAACTATTCTACATCATTTTCACAAAGATTAACACTCAAAGTCAAGCCAAATGGGCTTGAATCTTTCAAGGGGTAACTGTTTATCTACCCCCTTCAATTACTATTTTGAAACCCTCATGAACTCCATAAAACTTATGCCTTGAACTCTTTCGCAGCATTGAAAGCATAAGAAATACTAGCATGCTACTGGAAATCATTCCTCAAGAATCAAAATTAATCCATAACCAAAAAACAAAAATCAAGGTTGATTTCTACTTTAGATTCGCAATAAGAAGTAGTAATTAACGTAATAAAGTGAAGATTTAGAGTTTACCTTAAATTTTTGATGAAGGGAGAGGTTAGCAGAGAGAAAAATTCAATTTGAGAAACTGTAGAGATTAAATATGGAGAAGGCGAACCATTTTTCCCCTTTTTTAATCTATCAAAGGACCACTGTAGCGGCCTCATTCCCCCTATTGTGGTGCTACTATAGTGAGCATCATGGATGCTGCAACGGCCACTCGTAATCTGTCACACGTATCTCATTTTTGTGTTGTGTCACATGTTATTGCTTCTATTTTTCCTCTTTCAAGCATCATGGGTTGTGACATGAACCCGGGGTAGTGAAAACTTTCCCTAACTACCACAATACAAAGAATTTGCAATTTTATCCTCTATAAGGTTGACTTAGCATGCTTGTGGTCTCAAAAGTCTTGTTATCAGGAGCGATGCAGTAAACAACACTTCACTGTGCACCTCATTCAAAAAATAATTTGATTTTTGCTTCATTATTTTACACCCATTCGGGGATGAACGGTTGGTAAATTGGAATCTATTGTAACGACCCATTTTTTCATTACTAAAATGTTTGTGATTTAAAAATATTTGATTACTAATGCAATATCGAGTCAAGGTCGAGTCCAGATAATCCATGGTATGCGTTGGAAAATTTTTGGGAGCCAGACAAAAAGGAGCCCAAGCTCACTGCCTAAGGGTCGCTATAGTGGTCCCTTGGGCTGCCACAGTAGTGTTGCTCTAGTGAGTCATGGGCAGCTATAGTGTTACCTGAGCAGTAAGCCTAGGCGAGTAAAAACCCTTACTTTCCAATTTTTGTTTTAACATAACAGTCTCACCCTAAAATGACTTAAAGATATTTTCAAACTAAAATACACTAGAAGGGAGGGACAAATACTAGAAAGGCGCATCTTTAAGCTCTTCCCTCACGATTCCTTCATTGAAATGTTCACCGAATTAAGAACTTGAGCTCATTCTCTCCAAAGTGCAGCAACTGGACATCGAGGTAGGTTGTTGTTAATTTGTAGTAGACTTTGGGTCCGTTCCATGTGCAGAATATAGTTTTTATGGGAGAAATCATGATTAGGCCTATGGGCACAGAGTTGGGTTGGATAAACAACATAAGAAGGTAGGAAGAAACATATTATTGTTATTCAATGAATGTTATATGATTATTGTTGTAGTACTTAGTGATTAAACAAAAATACTTACTATTATCATGTGAACTATAGAAGCTGACTAATGATAATATAGTGAAAGAGTAATAGAAAAAATTGTGTGGTGGTGGGAGATGGTTTAATTGTCTTATTGATGAACGTAAATTGGTGTAATGGTATTGTGAGGGCTTAGCTGAGTTATAGATTAGTATAGTGGCATCTTTTTTGATAAGAGAAGGGGTATTGTAATCCTTGGAGTTAAAGGTAAAGTATTTATTTGCTAGAGGTGGGTTCAGTTAGGTACGAAGTTGTTCGTAGGCTAAGGGTGATGAAATATCAAAGTAATTTTAATATTCTTAGGTATATGAAGATGGTTATGTGTTGAAAGGGAATGGGTCAATAAATAAACATTGATATAGTTGAATTGTAGTTATAGACTTTATTTGAATTTCATGCCTATTCATAACTTAAATGTTCGTAAACTAGCCACCGGCCATACTTGTGCTTTTTTGAGTTAGTGGATATGAGTTGAATACATGAAATGATGAACTTGAATTTGACTAAGTGTCTAGACAAAGTGTGTACTTGTATATTTGATGTACTGCATTATATCATGGTTGGTATTTGGTTGACATTCATATATTATGATATTTGGAGGATCGGGTACCACGCTGATACATGTTACTTATATTTGGAGGGTCGAGTACCAAGATGGTATGGTACATAGACTGAGATCGTCCCCTGCAGGTCATGTCTATTGAGCATATAATAATCTTTGGTGTGTGTGTACATATTTGAGGAGAGCTTTGATGTTTGTGTTTTATTTTTCCATATCTTTGAGTTGTTGATTGTTTATTTGCATTGCATCCTTGTTGTGGTAAATAAAGATATTGTAATCTACTCTGATGAGATGGATTGGTAATAATTGGTTAATGTATTTACACTTGTGGTATGTAGAGGAGTCATAGACTTTCCCTTTTGTTGTTGAACTTAGTATATAAAGGTTGGTCTTCTTGTGGTTATTAGTTGATTAAATAATTATTTGTGGAGTCATATTTGTTGGTTGAAATTACATAGTTCTATTTTAGCATTGACTGTATAGTTGCCCAAAATGTGCTTGCATAAGTAAGGAAATGGATGTAGTAAGTGAAAGACTAAAGGAGTTGTCAAGTGTATTAGAAATGACGTTTGATGTCTTATGGGATAGGTGGCAGGTTGTCATGAAGCCTCTTAGTTGCAGTATAAATAAATAACTAGTTGGGTGATCTAGGAAATAAGCTTAACTAGAAATGGTATAAGGAAAGGGTTAAATGCCGAATATTTATTGTGTATTAGTTTTGAAGATGGCATGTATAATTCCTTGATTTTATATATATTGTTACCTATGTCTAACTCTGGTCGACTGATGAAGCCTACCAATACTTGTAGTGTATTGATACTACTTTTTATATCCCCCTTTGGGGATATAGATATGTTGTAGGTTGATTAGGAGTTTCTTTTGTGGAGCGCCGGACTCGATCGTCATCAACTCTTGCATCTCTCTTTTATGAGGCTATAGATGTGTTGCGCGCCACATTTATAAGTAGGAGGATACTGGACATTTAGGATTTGTTTCATTTCTTCATTCTAGATCGTGCAATAGAGCCATTGTCAGAGGTGGGATTACATCTGACCATTGTAATTGGTTTTCTTTGATATAGTACAATGCCGATTACAAGACAAGGTATGGGCAAAGATAAGCAGGTAGATATGCATGCGGGAGAAGGAATTAGGAAATCACCACCTAACCTAGCTAGTCAATATGGGGTTGAAACTGAGTTTACATCACGGGCACCTTCTCCTCCCCCTTCTCCAGGGATGCCACAAAGGAGGGAAGTATCCCCAGAATCGTCTGTTAATGTTACTAGGCAGGAGTTGCAGGACTTGAAAAATGCGGTGCAAATGTTGACTCAGATAGTTGTTTCCCAGAGTCAAGGACGAGTTGGTCCACTGACAAGTGATGATGGTGCGGCTAGGATAGCTAGTCGGCGGACACAGGATTTCTTGAAATTGGATCCTCCCATATTTACCAGGTCCGATCTTAATGAAGATCTGCAAGACTTTATCGATCAAATTCAAAGGGCTCTAGTGTTATGCATCTGACTGGTGTAGAAAACAGTGGAGCTTGCAGCATATAGATTGAAAGGAGGCCATACTATGGTATGAAGATTGGAAACGATCCAGAGGTATCTAACCAAATCCATCTAGTTGGGAGGAATTCAAGGTGGCATTCCTTGACCATTATCTTTCGTATGAGGTCCGCGAGGCTCGTGCGGATCAGTTTTTAAATCTTCATCAAGAAAATATGAGCGTCAGGGAGTACAGTCTTTGGTTTAATTCGTTGGATAGATACGCTCCTCATATGGTAGCGACTATGGCCGTTAGAGTTCATCGGTATGTAGACAGATTGGAGCCCTACTTGGTAAGAGACTGTACCATTGTTGCATTAAATAAAGATATGGATATAGATAGAATACAAGCCTTCACGCAAAAGATGGAGGATCAAAGGCAAAGGAGAAGGATACAAGCATTTGAAGAAGGTCCATCAAAGAGGGCGAGATCTGTGGAACAGTTCATGGCGTCCCAAGGAGGATTTAGGCCCCAAATTTTTCCTACACCGCCCAGACCATCAGTTTCTTATCAGACGGCAGGTAATCCATATCAATTGTGCAGGTTTAGAGGCGGTCAAGCTGGGCAAAGTAGTGAGACTCGGGGTTCAGAGACAGTAGGGTATAGAGAACAAGGAAGTATGGGCCAATCGAGGTCTTCTCGTCAGCTGTGCCAGCGCTGTGGAAAGTTTCATTCAGGAGAATGTTGGCTTGAAATGAATGTTTGCTTCTGGTGTGGTAAGTCAGGGCATCTGAAGAGAGAGTGTCCACAGAGGGCCACGGGTAGCATGACACGACCTACGAGGTCAGCAGAATGTGGAGGCTCTCCTTGATATAGTGACAGGTATGTTATCTATAGTTTTACCTAATGAATATGCATCAATTGATCTGGGTTCTACCCTATCATATGTTAATCCATTGACTGTGGAAAAATTTGAAGGAACACTAGAATTATAGTCAAGTCATTTGAGGTGTCCACACCAGTTGGTGAATTTCTTCTGGCTACCAGAGTATGTCGCAATTGTATCGTAAATGTTGTGAGCACGTTACATTGACTAATCTTATTGAGATAGACATGATAGATTTTAATGTTACAATGGGTATGACTTGGTTGGCTTCTTATTAGGCCATAATAGATTGCCGAGCAAGGATTTTCTTGAATGGAAGGGTACATATTTCACTCAGTCAAAGTAAAGGATACTAATGTTAAAACGACTAATGTGAAAGATACTAATCTACCCCCGTAGGGCATACCAGTGTAAATTGTATCGATGAGGGATGACACATCGAGAATGTGCATTAATTATAGGCAATGGATTGAAGTGTCAGGAAGATTTTATGTATCGGATATATATATATGAGCTAAAGAAATACATTATGGTAAAGCACATCATTCACGATATGCTATTTAGTAGGGAGTAATCAATATGTACCATGATTTGGAAGCGACTTATTGACAAGATTACATGAAAAGAATATTATGAAATTTATACTTCAGTAATCGAAGTGATAACGAGTAAAGGTAAAGTGTTTGGAATCTGAAGGTTATAGGCTATGTAGAGATTCCTTTTTGTTAGAAACAGATGTGATGCCATAAGAGCAATAGTTGATAGGCTTACCAAGTTCACACATTTGTGGAGATCTTTTCAGAAGAAGTTGGGGACCCAAGTGAATGTAAGCATGGTTTTTTTCGTTTTCATATAGAGGAACAAGCAAACATAAGTGGAGAAAAACTAAGTAAGTATCTATATGAGTATATGTATAGAGATGCATTTGTTACACATGAGACGACGTTGTTAACATTCGAGGACGAATGTTCCTAAGGGGGGAAGAATTTAACACCCCGTACCTACCAAACCCTACTTGACGACGTTGAACAATGTTTATTTAAGTGTCTAGAGCCAAAAGTATGTATTTTGTAATGTTATTGATGAGGTAATGGATATTGGGACTAATACATGGGATTAGACCTTCGTAGGAGGTGTAATACCCTGTAGATTTCTGAACCAAATTAGTTCCCGTGATATACATGGAATTAATTAAACATGCATGAGATTTTAGAGGATTTGTACATGAAATTGTTGGGCCAAATTAATATATTCAAATGGGCTCAATTTAAGCCCAAATGGAGAAAAAAAAAAAGATCCATTCTTCCATTTGACCCTTTCAAACATGATATTTAATGTTGAGGATTGGATAAGAAGAGACTTGAGGTCCTATATAAAGCATGAAAGTCAGATTTTTTATTCATTTGGACACCCATGCTTTGTCTAGAATTTTCCACAACATTTCTCTCTTCAACCAAACCCTAAGCTCTCATCTTTTGGGCCAAGATCACTCTTTGCAAGCTTTGGTAAGTATTTATTATTATGATTTAATATATTTTATGCATGAGAAATGGTGTATATCATGTTGGTTATGTTCGTGAAGTGTGAGAAGGTCACTATATGTAAGACAATTTGTGTTTGCTAAATCGGAGGATGGTTTTGTCTTGTAAACTCGAACATGGGCTGGTGATCTTGAAGGAAATGAACTTTATGGATTTAATATTGACATGTGAGATGTTATTATAGTATTTCCTTGTTTTTTCATGGTGTATAATGTTTGGAATTTCTATTGTGAAATTGGTTATGGCTTTGGTGACGTATTGACCGTAAAGTGTCGTTTTGGTGATGTTATTGTGCGTTATGAGACCATGGCTGATAGTTGGCATCTAAGGTGATCAAAAATATGTTCAAATAAGTTTGGTTATGATCATGTACCATTCATTTCATTAAAAGACCCAAAAGATGACGTTTCAGACCAAAACGGGCATCCGCCCCCGCAGACGGAGGCACCTGCGGGCGCAGATGCCAACGCAGATGCCTATGGATGCTGCCAGAGGGAATATGTGCATGCACCTCATCCACCTACGGGCGCAGGTGGCAGCGCATGTCACCTCCAGATTCGGTTTTGTATGTTTTTGTACCTAGTCGACCCTCGAAGGACCCTATACCCTTTTTGGATGTAATTATCAACTTGTGATGTCATTTTAATGAATTTAAAGTGTCGTATGGAGGTTTTTTGGACTATATTAAGTGTGTATGGTTGTTCATGTGTTTTTATAAAGGAGTAATTGTGATGGAACGCTAATGAGGAAGCATAAAGGGTAAGTGTGGTGTGAAATGCTATTGATGTGTGATATTTTGGTTAATGTGTGGAATGTTATGATGTTGTTGGTATGATAATGCAATGGATTGTACTGTGAAGGACGAAATGATGCTATATAGCAGTCACGTAACTCATTGTGATACTTATACGTTTGTAAGAGAGTTGGTTGTTAACATGAACTTTGTTATGAACTTGGATTGTAGAGTGAAACATAAGGAAGGAGCTGGACTATTGTGTTCATATATAGACTTGTGTACTCATACTCGGCAGTGAAAGTATGTAAGGCTACTCTTCTATATCCTTCTGCAACAAATGGTGTTCACACTGTCATAGTACTTATTCTATTCCGAAATGCTCAAAGGTATCCCATTTCCAGTTAGAAATTAGTGTTACTCACATGTTCCTATTGCATTGGTCAATGGTGAATCATATGACTCACGTCCATTGGTTGACTCATGCTCATTGTCTAATATGTCGAAAGTTTCAAAGTGTTATAGTTCAAAGGGGGTCTCTAGTATTCCAACTAGGGTAGGTTGGCATATATTGTTATTCACATGTGTTCTACTCTTAGATGTATGATGATTCACATATCTATTATTTATTGACTGAGGTTTCTAAGCTGTCATGATGTTGTAGATTCTAAGAGAATTATCGCAACGAGAGTAGTGGGGTAAAGAGGGCTTGTGTAGTTGGTATAGCATTACCCCAATCATGTTATGTTCCAAAGTTCCAATAGTGTTTATACACATGTCTCTTATTCATTGACTACTGTTCCAATGGTTCCAAAGATGTTGTGTTTCAAATAATGTTATGACAAGTGCATACAACAATCTCTCACAAGTGAATGTATCTATCCCTCACAAGTAGAGATGTCGATCTTACAAGAGTAAAGACGTAAAGTAATGTATATTTGTGTTCCAAAGTCTAAGAATATTATGATTACCCTTGTACCAATCTTTCACATGTAAAAGTACCAATCTCATAAGAGTAAGAAGGGAGGTGATGTGCAAGTTAATATAACTACTTCTCATAAGTGAAGGTGTCAATCTTATGAAGTGAAGGAGTGAAGTGAAATTTGTATATAAGTGTGTGCTTAATTAGTGTCATGATCTCTAATGTGTCACTCTCATAACTATGTTAAGGAAATAAGATTGTAAAGAAGTAATGTGCATTTGGTTACTTTATGTTTTATTGAGTATGGATCACAATCAAAAGGGTATAAGTCCAAGATGGTATTATTACGGTATATATTATTATCCACCTATAAGGTGATAAACGGTGTATATATTATTATCCACCTATAAGGTGATGAGCGGTATATATTATTATCCACCTATAAAGTGATGAGCGGTATATATTATTATCCACTTATAAGGTGATGAGCGGTATATATGATTATCCACCTATAAGGTGATGAGCGGTATATATTATTATCCACTTATAAGGTGATGAGCGGTATATATGATTATCCACCTATAAGGTGATGAGCGGTATATATTATTATCCACCTATAAGGTGATGACCGGTATTATATTATAATCCACCTAGAAGGTGATGATCGGTATTATATTGAGATCCGCATAATGAAGATGGTTGTAAAAGAAATTAGAGTATATCCCATGCCTGAATACAAATATGGAGGTTATTATAAGAATTATGATGATAAGTGTAAATGACCAAGTGATGGAAATAATAGAGGTAATGAACATGGTTCCACATATTCAGGACGGAGGTATATCCATATTGATTATTCTCTTACGCTTAATTTCTTGGAAGTACTTATGTATTATTATACAGTTTCATATGGCCTTACATACTCAGTACTTTCTTCGTACTGACCCCTCTTGGGGGACTTACCTTACATGTTGCAGGCACAGGCGTTAGTAGATCTCCGCAGTAGGCGACGAGATATCCGCAGATTGTTGGTGAGCTCCAGTTGATCCGGGGCTGTTCCGAGTCATTATGCATATTGGTTTGAGATTGTATATGAGTATAGAGCGGGGAGTGTCCCAACTCTGGTTTGTCATAGTCATGTATCTGTAGAGGCTTTGTAGACTTATGTGGGTAGCTGAATATAAGATATGTACGTTCACTTTGACGCAATGGCCCTAACGGCCAAAGTTTTATATATTGCATATGTTGCCATGACTTCCGCCATCGATATTTAATTACATGAGATAAAATTATATTCATACACGAACATACATATGAGAATAGACATGAGCAAAGATTGGTTCTCTCGAGCCTCATCGGCTTTGGGTGCCAGTCTGGCCCGAATGGGATTCGGGGCGTGACAGGTTTCATCCATCCTAGTGTTTCTTCTTGGGGAGACCTTGTCTTATTTGTAAATTTGTAAAGAAGAAAGATGGCACTCTTAGGCTTTGCATTTACTATTGACAATTGAACAAAATAACAATCAAGATCAGATATTGGCTGCCTAGGATGCGATGATTTATTTGACCATCTGAAAGGTGCTAATATATTTTCAAAAATTGATTTGCGGTCTGGGTATTACCAATTGTGGGTAAGAGATCAAGATGTCCCTAAAACTATTTTTTAGAACTCGATATGATCATTATGAATTTCGGTGATGCCATTTGAGTTGACATATGCTCCTGTAGTGATCATGGATCTATTGAATAGAGTATTTAAGCCTTATGTTGATTAATTTGTGGTTGTCTTTATAGATGATATTTTAATATATTCCAAGAGTAGCAAAGATTATGATAAACATCTTCAGATTATTTTGCAAAATTTTGAAGTAGAAAGTGCTTTATTGTAAGCTTTCCATATGTGAATTTTGGCTTAGTAAAGTGGCCTTTTTGGGACACGTTGTGTCAGCTGAAGGTGTGAAGGTAGATCCTAGTAAGATTCAAGTAATAATTGAATGAAAATCGCCCAAAAGTCTGACTAAAATAATAAGTTTCTTGGGCTTGAACATAGGTGTATTGAACTCATCAAACATTATGACTGCATGATTGACTATCATCTAGGTAAAGTCTATGTCCAATGTGGATGCAGATGCCTTAAGTCGCAAATCCTTTGCAAGATTATCTTTGAGTCCACGGCCTTTGCTTCTTGAGTTAAGATCCATGAATGCTAGTCTTGCACTTGATTCTGATGGTTTGGCTATTGCTAATTTGCATGTCAAGCCAGTAATACTTGATCAGGTGAAAGAAGCACAAAAGTTAGATGGGAAGCTTATAAAATTGACCAAAAAAGTTTTAAAATGGGGATAATCTTGATTTTACATTGAGGGAGGATGATGTCCTATTTTATCAAATAGGTTATGTTTCCCTAATGATGACAATTTGAGGAGAGAAATCTTGAATAAAACACATACTTCACTATATACAATGCATCCTGGAGGTACCAAGATGTACCAAACCATCAAAGATAACTATTTGTGGAATGGTAAGAAGAAAGACATTGTAGAGTTTATTTCAAAATGTTTGATTTGTCAACAAATAAAGGCAGAGCATCGGGTTACTGTTGGTTTGCTTCTACCCTTATCAATGTTGGAAAAGAAATGGGAGAGAATAAATTTGGACATTATTTCTGGACTTCCTTGCACTCAAAGAAATCATGATGCAATTTGGGTTATAGTGGAGGCTAACAAAGAGTGCTAACTTCTTGGCAATCAGGATGGAGTACTCACTTGAGCATTTAGCAGAGTTATACATCAACAAGATTGTAAGACTTCATGGAATCCATGTTTCTATTGTATCTAACCGAGACTCAAGGTTTACATCTTGATTTTGGGCCAGCTTGCAGGAATCTTTGGGTACTAGGATAAACTTTAGGACTTTATTCCATCCCCAGACAGATGGTCAGTTGAAGAGTGTAATACAAATTTTGGAAGATATGATTTGAGCCTACACTATTGAGTTTGCAGCTAGTCGGGGCAGACACTTGGCTTTGATAGAATTTGCTTACAATAATAGCTACCAATCAAGTATTATAATGCCTCCCTATGAAGCTTTATACGGAAGAAAATGTCGGATTCCTCTTTGTTGGAGTGAAATTGGTGAAAGGGGACTTATTGGTCCAAAAATTATTCAACAAATAGAAGAGAAGGTAAAAGTGATCAAGGATCATCTAAAAATTGCTTTAGATAGACAAAAGTATTATGTTGATCTTAAGAGGCGTGAGATTGAGCACTAAGTTGGAGATAGAGTATTTTTAAAGGTTTCTCCATGGAAAAAGATTATGAGATTTGGCCAAAAAAGGAAATTTAGTCCGCAATTTATTGGACCTTATGAAATACTAGAAAACGTTCTCCCAGTTGCATATACATTATCTTTGCCACCTGAGTTAGACAAGATCCACAATATCTTCCATGTTTTGCTTAGAAGATATCGCTCAAATCTATCTCATGTTCTTCCTGTTGTATCTTTTGAGGTTAATCCTGACTTGACATATGTAGAAGAACCTATACAAATCCTAGCTCATGAAATAAAGCAACTTAGACACAAGACAATCTCCTTAGTGAAGGTACTTTGGAGGAATCATTCTGGCAAAGAAGCTGCCTAGGACAGAGAAGCGGACATCAGAACCCAACATCCACATTTGATTCGGGACTAGTCAGGTAAATTTTGGGATGAGATTTCTTAAGGGGGAGAGAGTTGTAGAATAAATATTCAAATTAATATTATCGCTCCAATAGACCACTCCTAGATAATAAGAACAACTTCTACTTCACAATTTCTTAACTCGAATTTTTGCAATGTTGAAAATTTGTTTACCTTAAATTGTGGTGGTAATTTATGGAATTTCCTGGGGTACTTATGTAAAATGCTATACAGATATCATCTTGAACTTAGTGGTAAAAAAATGGAGATATTTTAAATCTTTGGGCAGTCAACTTTTACTTTATCTTAGGGATATATATATATATATATATATATATATATATATATATATATATATCAAGTCATCTCTAGAATATTACACTTGTTTCTCACAATTTTTGTTTCATCAAAGCTAAGAAAATTTCAGAATACTCTCATCACCATAATCCCCCACAAAATCACCATAAAAACTTGTTCCTTTAGGGTGAAATCAAAGACACACTCTACGTAAGTAACACACATTTAGTAATTTTAGCATATCTTGTTGCATAGAACTCCCTTTTAAGTGAATAAATATGTGTTGGAAAGCTAACACATAGATCTACAACTATTATTTATATGACAAAAGCTTGTTTTGTTGTTATGGATTCTAATAGGGGACGCAACTAAGAATAAGTTTTGTCCAGTTTTCTGATTTAGAAAACCCCTATGTGCTACTGTTAGTGTTTTGATACTTATCTTTTTGTACAAAACATATTTTTTAGTGATTAGGGACTATTTTCAACCCCAAGATATATAACTAAAACTTTCATGAAGGCTATAATGTTTGGTTTTTCCATTTACCCGCTATTGTAACTCCCGCCATGTGATCACGATGAGTAATTACCTAGTGCGCCAGAAGTTGTGCACCTCCAACAGTTTAAGTCTAAAAATGCTCCAAATGGACCATCAGAATTTGTTCAGGACCCCACAAAAATAACCTGATCGTGCTACTAGGCTATTTTAGATGTTTTGGACTCAACAAAACCGTCAGAATCACCAACGGAAGTCGTTATCAACAAGTTTCATCCAAATCCAACTCTACGCCAATAAAACTAGTTTCTCAACCAAACACTCAAAAATTATAAAGGGTCCTCTAAACCCAAACCAACTACGCTACTAACCCAAGTTTGGCATTCTGATCTGATGAAACTCTTCGACACTGGGATCATAGAATGTTGACCAAAGTCAACTATATCACCTAAAAGGTTACTCAAAACCATAAATTCTTATAAATCACTCCCAAATGCTTTGAGGATCATGCCAACCATCCCCACAACTCATAAATAAAAAAATACAGAAGGGCAAAATAGTAAAAATATAGAAAATTCATAATTTCACCACGAGAGTTGATACGTTATCTACCATTAAGACATGTGTTCATCCTCAAACAAACAAACAAGTAAAGTACCTGAACTGGTGAAAAGCTAGGGGTATCTACTCTATATGTCGGACTCAATCTCCCATGTAGCCTCCTTAATTGGGTGATGTCTTCACTGAACTTTCAATGAGTCAATATTCTTGGATCTTAACTTCCTAGTCTACCTATCCAAAATCGTTATAGGATCATCCTCAAAGGTCAAATCATGATCTAAAGCAACTAAACATTATTGGATCACATGAGAATCATCAGGACCGTATCTCTTCAACATCAAAACATAAAATACCGAATAAACAACTAACAGGATCAGAGATAAGGCCAACCTATAGGCCACCTCCTCAACCTTCTCAAGAATCTCAAAAAGTCCAATAAACCTTGGGATAATCTTCCTTTTCTTTACGAACCTCATCACACCCTTTATGTGTGACACCTTCAACAAAACCCGCTCGCCTAGCATGAACTCCACATCACAAACTCATCGATTGATGTAACTCTTTTATCTACTCTGAGATACCACCATCCATTGTTAAATCAGTCTCACTCAATCCATTGAGTCTCTCAACAAGTCAGTACCCCCAAGGCCTAACCTAAAGGAATCAAACTATTCCACAGGGTATCTACACCTCCTCCCATACAAAGCCTCAAAAGGTGCCATATGAATGATGGAATAGTAACTATTTTTGTAGGTGAACTCCTCTAATGGTAAGAACTGGTCCCAATGACCATCGAAATCCATAACATATGCCTGAAGTATGTCCTCTAACACCTGAATAGTCATTTCTGATTGGCCATCCTTCTGATGGTGAAAAGTTGTGCTTATCTCTAGCTGGCTCCCTAACTCTCACTGTATGGAACTCTAAAAGTTTGAGCTAAACTAAATACCTCTTTCTGAGATAATGGAGATAGGTACACCATGTAACCAAACAATCTCTCGAATATAGATCTTGGCCAACTTCTCTGCATTGTAATTCATCTTCATATGTACAAAGTGCACTGATTTAGTCAATCTATCCACAATCACCCAAATGTAATTACACTTCCCCAAAGTAGAAGCAAACCAACCATCAAGTCCATAGTAATCCACTCTCATTTCCACTCTGGGACAGGCATCCAATGCATCATACCACCGGCCGTTGGTGCTCATACATTACCTATTGACAATTAAAACACCTTGCCACAAACTCCATAATATTCTTCTTCATCCCACACCACCAATAGTGTTGCTTCAAATCATGGTACATCTTAGCCGCTCTTGTAAGGATAAAATACCTCGAACTGTGAGACTGTTCAAAAATCAGTTTAATCAAATTAGTAACCTTTGGCACACAAACTCGGTCCCTAATCCTCAAAATACCCTCAGAATCAAGAAATGACACCACAGCCTCATTGCTTCGTAGAAAATGGTTTGACTTTAATCAAATTTGGAAACATAAAGAAATTCCCTAATTTAACCAAAATAAAGTAGATACTTAATTTATTTAAGAAAATTAAGAAAACTTTTGAAAAGTATTTAAAGACTTAAAACAAAAAAAAATATTTAAAAATTAAGAATCCAGGTAAGGGTTCAAGTTAATACTCTTGGAAGGGTGTTAAGGAACCAAGAGTATCCGCAAACTCACGGTTGTCCGATCTATTAAAAACTAACTCTTGTGACTAATTTTAAAAAGGGTTAACCTAACCAATTTTGAAACTTCAAGAAATTTAATCTGAAAAATTCATACAAGATGGATGGAAACAATGACTTAACAATCCCATCCTTTATGGATTTACTGAATGAGTAAAGCTTATGTGAGAAAATACCAAATAAGATTCCATTTCAAAGTAAAATCAGAACCGTCTCTATTCAATAAGAAAAAGCCGATTTGAAGACTTATTTAGAGAATTCCAAATTTTCAAACGGAGAGTAGAAAACAGCAAGTGAAATCTTTTTTCAAACCGACTTTGAAAGGGAAAAAACTTAAGAGAATGTAACACCCCATATGTTTCCGAACCTAGTTGATTACCGTAACATTTATGGAATAATTTAAACATGGGATTGTTGGGGTATTATACATTAAATTTGATGGGCTGAATTTAATCTTGTGCCGTTGGACTCAAATGAGGCCCAAAATTATATAAAAGACATGGCCCAAAATGGAAATGACCCATTCTTTCATGTTGATCAAGTAAACACACAATTAATGTTGGCTAAGGATGACTTGAGGGACTATATAAGGCAAGGAAAATCATATTTTTATTCATATCCATACACATTCCATTTCTAGAATTTCCAACGATATTTCTTTTATCTTCCAAACCCTAAGCCATCACTCCCTTGGACAAGATCATCATCTTGCAAGCTTTGGTAAGTATTTATTCTCATGGTTTAGTATATGATATGCTTAATATGGTGTATAAATCATGTTGGTTATGTTGTCAAAGTGTTGGACAGTTCACTATGTGTAAAATAGTGTACTTTTGCTTAATCGGTGAAGGGTTTTGAAGGGTTTTGCATTCTAAACTTGAAAATGGACTTGTGGTCTTGAAGGAAGTGAGTTTAATGGATTAAATATCAATATGTAAGATGTGGTTATATTCTTAAATTGCTTTATTTATGTGTAAAACTTGTGGGATTGTTGTTATGAAATTGGTCATGGAATTAGTGGTGTATTGAAAGGAAAATGTGGTTTTGGTGATGTTCATGTGTGTTCTGAAACCACGGTTGTTTGTTGGCATCCAAGTTGACCTAAAATATGTAAATAGAAGCTTATTCATGGCCATGGACCATTTATTACAAAAAAAGGACCTACAAAGGACCCTTTTTGGCTGAAACAGGCATCCGCCCTCTTGTCTGGAGCACCTGCGGGCGCAGATGCCAACGCAGGTGGCTCTGGACAAGGCCAGAGGGGAACCTGCGGCTGCATGTCATCCATATATGGGTGCAGGTGGCTCCACAACCCAGTCCAAAATTTCGTTTTGTATAATTTTGTCTCTCTTTGATCCCCGAAGGCCCCTATACCCTTTTTGGATGTAATTATCAACTTATGAGACCTATTGAATGATTTTAAGGGGTCGTTTGGAGGCATGTTGGATTATATCAATTATGGATTGTTGTTAATATGTTGTTATGAAAGGTATTGAGGTGACTTGATGGAATAATTGTGACGTAGTGTTAATGAGGAAGCGTAAAGGGTAAACTTGGTGTGAAATGCTATTGGTTTATGATGTCTTGGTCAATGTGTGGAATGTTGTGGTAGTGTTGGTATGACAATGCCGTGAATGATAGTGTAAAGGGTGAAATGACGTTATATGGCAGTCATGTAGCTCATTGTCGTCTTGTGCACTTGTAAAGTAGTTAGTTGTTAACGTGAGCTCCATTATGAACTTGTGTTGTAGAATAACATGTAAGGAAGGAGCTGGATTATTGTATTCACACATAGGACTGTGTATTCATATTGGAAATATAAGGTATGTAAGGTTACTCTTTCTGTATCCTTCTGCAGTACATATTGTTCACATTGACATTCTACTTGTTCCATTCCGAAATGTTCAGAGGTATCTCATTTTAGGTTGTCATATATTGTTAATCACATGTTCCTTATTCAATGATCAATTGTTATTTATGTGTCACATAATGGTGGACATGGTTCTAAAGGTCCAATAATGTTATGATTCCAAAGTTCCAATAATGTTATGACTATCAACGCATCAATCTCTCAAAAGTAAAGAAATGAAGTAATGCATAGTTGTTGGTTGTAAGAGTATGGGTGGCAGCTCTAGAGGCATAAGCCTAGCTCGAACCGATCCCGAGGTTATTGGACAGAGGGCAGCTCTAGAGGCATAAACCTAGCTCCGGCCGAACCTGACAGGGGGAAGCTCTAGAGGTAAGAACCTAGCTCGAGCCGAACCTGATATATTGATTTATGGGTGGCAGCTCTAGAGGTAAGAACCTAGTTCGAGCCGAACCCGATATATTGATTTATGGGTGGCAGCTCTAGAGGCATAAGCGTAGCTTGGGTCGATCCCAACATAATGTTATATTATGTAAAGACCCACTGATCAGTTGGGGCCCGGGTACGACATAGTACAAGTGATGATGAATGAACAAAGAAGCAAAGAAAGTAATGAAAGAAATATACATGGTTCCAAACATACAGAAAGATGGGTTATCCATATTGACTATTCTCTTGTATTTGAATTCATTGAAGTCTTATGTATGATGTAGTTTCTTATAGCCTTATATACTTAGTACATTCTTCGTACTGACGTCCCTTGGGGGACTTACCTTACTTGCTGTAGGTGCAGGTGCTAGTAGACCTCCACAGTAGGTTGCGGGTCATTTGCAGATCTTTGGTGAGCTCCAGTTGGTTCGGGGCTTTCCAAGTCATAGTTTTACATTGTTTTGGTATTGTAACTGTTGTATAAAGCGAGGACTTGTCTTGACTTTAGGATAGTTATGTACATGTATCTGTTAGAGGATTTATATACGTACGTGGGGAGATGAATGTAAGACATGTATGTCTATTTTGACTTGATGGCACTAACGGTCAGGTTTTATATATTGCATTTGTTTTCCATGACTTCCGCCATTAGTATCTTATAATTACATGAGATAGAATATGGTTCACACAGAGACATGCGTATGAGTGTATATGAATGAAGATTGGTTCTCTCGAGCCTTAACGGCTTCTGGTGCCAGTCTGCCCCTTTGGAATTCGAGACATGACAAAAGTGGTATCAAAGCCAGGTTGTCCTAAGGGTGTCTACAAAGTCCTGTCTGAGTAGAGTCTTACTTATGGATGTGTTGTGCACTACATTTATAAGTAGGAGGCTACAGGACATTTAGGAGTTATTTCTTTTCTTCATTTCTAGATCGTGCAATAGAGCCAATGTTGTAAGTGAAATCGTATCTAACCATTGGAATTGGTTTTCTTTGTTATAGTATAATGCCGATGACAAGACGAGGTAGGGGAAAAGGTAAGCAGGTAGATGTACTTGCCGAAGAAGGCACGAGTAAATCACCACCTGACCAAGCTAGCCAAGGTGGAGCTGACACTGAAATTGCATCGCGGTCTTTTTTTACTTTTCCAGCTCCAAGAGAGCCAAGAGGTAGAGAAGTACCTGCAGAACCGCCTATGAATGCCACTGACCAGGATTTAAGAAATACAGTGCATATGTTGACTTAGATAGTTACTGCACAGACTCAGGGATGGGCTAGTCCAACGACAAGTGAGGATGACGCGGCGAGAGTAGCTAGTCGGTGGACACAGGATTTTCTAAAATTAGACCCTCCCTTATTCACTGGGTTAGATCCAAAAAGTAGATCCACAGGATTTTGTGGACCAAATCAAAAGGAATCTAGATGTTATGGACGTGACTGGTGTAGAAACAGTTGAACTTGCGGCCTATAGATTGAAAGGTAAAGCTATATTATGGTATGAAGACTGGAAGAGATTGAGGGGTATCGATGTACTTCCAGCTGGTTGGGAGAAATTCAAAACAGCCTTTCTTGATCACTACCTACCATATGAGATCCGGGAGGCACGTGCAGACCAGTTTCTAAATCTCCGTCAAGGGAATATGAGTGTCAAAGAATACAGTCTGCAATTTAATTCTTTGGCTCGATATGCTCCGAATGTAGTAGCCACAATGACAGACAGAGTCCATCGATGTGTGGATAGATTGGAGCCATATTTGGTACGGGACTGCACTATTGCTTCTTTGAACAGAGATATGGATATAGCCAGAATACAGGCCTTTGCACAGAAGAAGGGGGACCAGAGGCAAAGAAGGAGGGTGCACGAATTTGAAAGAGGGTCGTCAAAAAGGGCTAGACCTTTGGAACAGTCTATGGCATCCCAAGGAGAATCTAGGCCTTGGATGTTTCCTAGACCTCCTAGACCCTCATTCTCTTATTCCATAGTAGGCACTCAATCTGAATTCCGAGGGTTTAGAGTTAGTCAAGCTGGGCAGAGTAGTGGACCTCAAGGTTCACAGGCAGCAGGATTTCCTCGTCAGCTGTGTTAGCACTACGGACGCACTCATTCAGGTATATGCCGGTTAGGGACGACTGCTTGCTTTTGGTACGGTATGTCGGGACACATGATGAGAGAGTGTCCACAAAAGGGTACGGGTGGTATAGCATGACCTACGGGATCTACCGTTGCATCATCATCATCGGTTCCTTACCTAGGCAGAGATGTACAGCCTGCTGGCCGTGGTAGAGGTACCAGAGGAGCAGCTAGTTCCAGTGGAGCCCAGAATCGCAACTATGCTCTAGTGGACCGGCAGAATTCGGAGGCTTCTCCTGATGTAGTCACAGGTACATTATCCATATTTTCGCATAATGTATATGCATTGATTGATCCAGGTTCTACATTGTCATATGTTACTCCATTGATTGCTGAGAAATTTGAAAGAACACCGAAATTATTAATTAAGTCAATTGAAGTATCTACACCAGTTGGTGAATATATTATTGCAAAAAAAATATATTATAGTTGTGTGGTAACTGTGTGTGGTCATGATACACTGGCTGATCTTATTGAACTGGACATGGTGGATTTTGATGTCATAATGGGTATGGATTGGTTGGCTTCTTGTTATACCACGATAGATTGCCGAGCTAAGAAAGTACATTTTCATTTTCCACAAACGAATGTTCTTAAATGGAATGATGATGTAGGGGCACCGAGAGGAAAATTTATTTCCTATCTTAAAGCAAGGAAAATGATATCCAAGGGGTACATATGTCACTTAGTAAGAGTGAAAGATACTGATGTGGAACCCCTAACTCCTCAGTCGGTTCCAGTGGTCAATGAATTCCTTGATGTATTTCCAGAGGATCTTCCAGGTTTGCCTCCAGAACGAAAAGTAGAGTTTGGTATTGATGTGATGCCAGACACTCAGCCCATCTCTATTCTTCCATATAGAATGGCTCCAGCAGAATTGCGTGAATTGAAGGATCAATTAAAAGACTTGATGGACAAGGGATTCCTCAGGCCTAGTATGTCCCCGTGGGGTGCACCAGTATTATTTGTATGGAAGAAAGACGGCACATTGAGAATGTGCATTGACTATCGGCAATTGGATAAAGTAACAATCAAGAACAAATGTCCCCTCTCCAGAATTGATGATTTGTTTGATCAGTTACAGGGTGCTAAATGTTTTTCAAAGATTGACTTGAGATCAGGCTACCATCAAGTCAGAGTTAGAGAAAAGGATATACCCAAGACAGCTTTCCAAACGCGATATGGCCGTTATGAATTTTTAGTTATGTCATTTGGACTAACAAATGCACCAGTTGTGTTTATGGATTTGATGAATAGGGTGTTTAAGCCATTTCTAGACGTGTTCGTGATGGTGTTTATAGATGGCATCCTGGTTTATTCAAGATCATAAGAGGACCATGCTAATCACTTACGGCAGGTGTTAAAAATTCTTCGTGAGCGTAAGTTGTATGTAAAGTTCTCTAAATGTGAATTTTGGTTGAAATCCGTAGCATTCTTGGGTCACATTATATCCGATGAAGGGATAAGGGTTGATACACAAAAGATTGAGGCGATGAAAAGAGGGAGGAGAAGTTTAAAAGAAGAAGATTGAACTTTTGGTGTGGTGATAAATCATGAGCAACATCTGTGATAAGACCAATTGAATTAAATTTATACAAGATCATGGTTAATCATGATAAGACAAACCAAAAATTTTAAAATAGAAAGTGGTGAGAAAGAAAACTGGAAAATTAGCAACCTCCTAAACTAATCCACTGGTGAACAAAAGTAGCCAGCGAATGATCTCAAACAATTTCAATCTTCATACCAAACAGGTGGTTTAGCAAACAACACACAGAATTTCAATGGAGCACACCATTTTTGAAAGTAAAATATGTAAATCGAATGGAAATTTAGCATTCAAAACTACGGCTGTCCATGTCCCATAAAACTTAAGAGCCTTGAAAGTAAAATATGAGTTCATCATGTCAAAAACAAAGATTAAACATGGGTGTCTTTCACAAGATGCAAAATAGGGGAGTACGAACAAGAATAGCTGCAAACAATAGTATTCAAACCCAATTTCATTCTCGTGAAACTAGAGAAGAAAACATCAAGTTGACTAATCACGAGATAATTTTTTATGCCTTAAATAGAGAATGGAAGATGGCATATACTAATCTATGATTCTACATCAAAGATTCTGGAGATAAATTTTGAAAATCAACCAAAAGGACTAAGCTCATCGAAAACAATCCAGACACATAATGAAACCAATGACCCACACTATTAGAGGGGTAAAGAACATAAAAAAAATAAAGGTCAAACAATTAGATGAATGATACTAAACATAGTAATCAAAGAGGAATTGGAATACATAAAAATCATCACAGACAAACTAATAAAAGTAACTAAATGAGATATTAAGGGAACTCACTTTTTGAAAAGCAGCAAATGGGACCTTGACGATGAAGACTCCACCACCGCCGGGAAGACGAGCTTGAATTGTTTAGCCAAAACTCAAGCTCAACAGAGTCTTAGCACCAGAAAATACCTCAAAACTACAATTTTAACTTGGATTTCGTTGAAATTGAACAAAAATACTTACTAAAAATCTCCATTTATTTGGAGTTAGAGAAAAGAATCTCCAGAACTCCACAGAGAATAAAGGACCTTTCCCCTTTTGGGGTGTGAAAACTTGTGCTTGAATAGTGATGAGCAAAGGGGGTTATATAGGTGAAAAAATTGGATTTCAATAGCTGCCCCTTCCTTTGAGTAAGGTGGATGCAAGGAACTGTGGTCAAAGGAAATTAACGTTCTCAATTTTGTCCGACTGCAAACTTATCCTTTCGAAAATGATTGTTGTTGTTTTTTTGCATGAATTTCAAGGAATTATGGATGAACCGTGGTATTGGATTTCCTACATATCTTAGGTAACACGAGAATTTTGGCCACTTGTAGTTCACACTTCACAATGCTTGATTTTAAGCACGAGTTTCAAATAATTCTATAACTATCTTGATTTTGGAGAAAGGGAGGTTACTTCCAATGTAAGTTCAGAAGTTCATTGGAAGTAAAACTGGAACTAAAAATAGTGAAGATACCCACATGCCTTCTAATAAGGTTGTGGTTTGATTGTAGTGGAAGTCATTTCTCAGCTTGCATCCAAAGAGTTTGATATTCCTCGTTGGACTATGTCTAAGTTTGCTGCTAAGAAAACTTTCACTTTGTGTTGCATCCTTTTTAAAGTTGCCCACACCTGTGGTTTTGGTTTGAGAATTTCATCCTCTCAGATGATCTCGACAAAATCTTAAAAAGTGATTGTTAGTAATAAAATAGTTCAACAAAGAGAGATAGTTTTTTATCATACCTCTACATGTGTTGATTACTGAAAGGTAATGCCATCCTTTCCTATCCCTATCTTTAAGGAACTAATAATTTCCATATCAACTCTCTCAGCTGTAGGATAGAATGGTCCTACAATACTCCAGGTAGAATGGTGCTTGCAACTGTCTATCATGATCTCTTTGATTTGATATGATATCCCTCTCCGCTAATCAAATGTGACAACTTTATCATATATTGGTAATAACCAGATGTGATGACCCTCTAAGCCTTCTTTTGATGCTTTTTGAATGCGTAGCCTTTCAATGCTAGAATCTTCTATTTTTTTATGATTAACATATATATAAATGCTCAAATATCCTCGATACCAGACTCACCCACCTCTGTGCTATATTGGATATGATGCTCAACTATATTCGACGTCAGACTGCTCCGCCTCTACTGTATATTAGATATGATGCTTTAGAGATATCTTTTGAACATCAGACTACTCTGATTTAGATGTAATTCAGATATCATAGACCTGTTGGTAATTACACATCAGTCTCCTCCAATTTTGATGCGACTTATGGATACCCTTTTTGAAGACAACCTCCTTCAGTTTTAATGCAATGTAGATATTATAGTTCTCTTGGTGATTGCACATCAGCCTCCTCCAATTTTGATGTGACATGTGGATATTCTTTAGACGTTAGCCTCCTCTAATTTTGATGCTATGTATATATCATACTTCTCCTTGTGATTTCACATCAACCTCCTCCAATTTTGATATGACTTATGGATATCCTTTAGACGTCATCCTTCTCTAGTTTTGACCCAATATAGATATCATGGCCCTTTCAGCGGTTTGGGCATCAGCCTCCTCCAGTTTTGACACAACTTATGGACATCCCTTAGATCATGTGTTTCTTTCAACTTTGATTAGTTCCATCCTCTTTCAGCTTTACATGATATAATAGCCCCTTTCAGTGATCCACATCTTTTTCTTTTGGTATTGAAATGGCTTGTTGTCCCTCTTCGGTCTAACTGGTGCCAACTTTTTTTGGATTTGGTGCAATATAACAGCCATTTTTAGTGATCCACATCCTCTTCCTTCAGTATTGACATGGCTTGTCATCCCCATTTGATTTGGCTGGTGCTAACATCTTTTGGAGTTGGCGCAATATAATATCCCATTTTGGTGATTCACATCATCCTCTTTTAATATTGACATGGCTTGTCGTCCCCCTTTGGTTTGACTGGCTCGAACCTCTTTTGAATTTTCCACAATATAATAGCCTCTTTCGGTGATCCACATCATTCTCTTTTGATATTGACATGGCTTTTTCATCCCCCTTTGATATTAACAGGCGTCAACCTCTTTTAGATTTGATGCAATAAATAGCCTCTTTCAGCGATTCATATCATCCTTTTTCAGTATTGACGTGGCTTTTTCATCCCCCTTAGGCATTGACAGGCATCCACCTCTTTCAGATTTGATGAAATATAATAGCCCCTTTCGTTGATCCATATCATCATCTTTCGGTATTGATATGGCTTTGTCATCCCCCTTTGGTATTGACAGATGTCAACCTCTTTCAGATTTGATACAGTAAATTGGTATTGACATGTCTTTGTCATCCTCTTTTGGTATTGACAGGCATCCACCTCTTTTGGATTTGATTAAATATAATAGCCTCTTTCAACGATCCACATCACCCTCTTTCGGTATTGATATGGCTTTGTCATACATCTTTGGTATTGACAGGCATCAACCTCTTTCGAATTAGATAAAATATAATATCCCCTTAGGACAATCCACATCATATTCTTTCGATATTGGCATAGCTTTGTCATCCCCTTCAATATTGACAGGTGTCAAGCTCTTTCAAATTTGATGAAATATAATAGCCCCTTTCAGCAAACATAATGTGATGACTTTCACACATGGTCCTTATGGTGAAAAGAAGCATGCAATAGCCCTCTGGTAGTTGAAGAAACATCACCTTAATTATTTTGTTGACGTGTTGGCTCCTTTGCATGTACTATCCCTTTGGAGGATCCTTATGTATATACAGCTATCTTGGAGCTTCCATGTCATTCTCACTATAGGAGTGATGAAATTTCTCCATTTAATATCTAATTGGTTGGCAGAATAAATGTCATTCCATCGGTAGGACAAAAAGGATCCATTGGTAGGATGTTTTGGTCCATTAGTAAGACAAAGGTTTGGTGGAATTTTTGAGGTATTCCTCAAAAATTCTGCCCCAGTTACATGCTTCAAGGCAAGTTCCATGTTGTTGATGCAGGAAAATTTTCATCTTATGGAAGCTTTGGGACTTTCAAAGGTTGGCCCCAATTACATGTTTTGATATGATCTCTGATCTTGGCTTGCTGGAGAAAATCATCTTTTTGTGAATTTTTGAAATTTTCTCAAAAATTCTGTCATAGTTCCTGTTACAAAGAGAAACAAAAATATTATGGGGAATATGATCGAGTCATTACGGCACCTCAATGAAACTATTAGTAGAAAATACAGTATGAACATGAATCCAAAAGAAGAGTTACAAGATTTATTCTATTGGTCACATTTTAGGGTGGACAAACCAAATCAGCAGGATAGGTATCTTACTCTTGTAAGATTAGCCTATTGGTCACGTTTTTAGGGCAAATGACTCAAATAAAAGAAAGGCAATTTTTTTGGGGAATTACAAATTAATTTGATAGGCATTAAAAGGTGGGTGTCTACCCATTTCCAAAAAATGAGAGAAGAGAATCAAATCTCAACTATAATTGGTACCAATCGTTAATATTGTATAGAAATTCTTCTCATTTACTTCTCTTTAACTGAGACTGCTTTGAGATAATTCCTATAGCTTCGAGTGGTACCTCAAACACACTTAAGTATCGACAAGATTTGTTCATCTTGATTCAAACAATGGTTTTGAACCATATCTACCCTTATGTTTCAAGTGCCATCACCACAAATAATGTCCTATTCCACACTCGTTTGAAGTATTTGCCTTGAGTACTTTTAGCAAGGTGCTCTCACATTCAAAAGGACGTTCAAAGCATGATATTGTGATGCCACATGTTTGGTCTTAAGTCTCCACTAATGTGAGAATACTTAGAATGATATCATGTAGGGCTTGGTATTAGCTTATAACGTAGGTTCGGGGATGGTTAGGATATTAATTTGGGATAAGAGTGACTTAATCCCGTCTTGAGCATTGCACTTAATTTATGTTTTTGATATTTGTACACTGTTGGCGCTCAATCTTCTTTATTGTCCTTTTTCTTTTGTATTTGTTTTGACTCCCTTTGAATCTTTGTCTGCTTGGGGTTTTTTTTCTAGGGAGTTTACCTCTTTTTTTTTGTAGTTTCTCTCCTTTTGTTAAAGTATTTTTTGTTTTTCATTGAGATTTTCCTATGCTTTGTGGTAGCTTTTGACACTTCTTTCTTTTCTTTCGAAGTCGTTTTTGCATTCTCGACTTCGGGGACTTTGCATCTATTTCCTTTGTCACCTTCAAACTTGAACTTTGTCTCCAATTTGCACATTTTCAACATGCTCAAGGAGGTCGAGCCAAGAGAGGGTAGTGCATGTAAGCACTTAGAAGGGTATAGGCTAAGATATGGTTGTTCAAATAATAGACTTAGGCTCAAAGTGGGACATGCTAAGGATTAATATCATTTGATAGGCATTGAAAGGCACAATTCGATCAAAGAAGACCTACGATCCTTTCCCAAACCAAGCATTACTTAAGATTTCACCTCAACAAATATTCGGTCAAGTTCTAGATCAACAATGCAATGTGATTGAATTAAATTTAAAACTCGCCATACAATGCACATGTAACAGTGAGGTCGGTTTCATTTTTATCTTGGATACATGCAAGGAACATTTTTGAGTGCCACAAAAGCACGATGAGAGGTACCAAAAGAATTTATGGTTCACCATGAAGCCATTCCTCTTTATCAAATCAATTATTTTTACTTTTTCACATGCATTTTCCTAACTGTTTGAACATTCTTGTATTTCGCGATACTGCTTTGTCTGGAACTTTTGAGATCTTCTCAAAAATTCTTCCTCTTTCCAATATTCAACAACTCATATATTCCACCTTGTAGAAAATGTCATTTGTTGTGGAATTTTGAGATCTTCACAAAAATTCTGCTCCAGTTTCATTTGTGAGGGAAAATGAAAATATTATATGGAATATGATCGAAGCTGACATAGGCCGCCAACGTATCCCATTCTTGGGAATTTAGGTTAAACGTAGTTTAGGTTCCTATGTAGAACCTATTTTATAGAGTCTGAAAAGTTGCACTGCTTTGTATCATCACGAGCGTTAGTTTAACCATTTCCTTCTCCAGGCAGGCATTGGCCTCCAAGTATGTTTATGGTTCTATTGTAGTGATAGAGTAGGTTGCAGCATGAGCACTGGAGATTAAGTCAGATGAAGTGGTTGTGCTAATCAAATTGGAGTCCATGAGACTTTGAAATTGCTTCGCTTTGATCTTTGGGAAGTAGCAAGTTTGAATACCAACACAAATCATCCTCTCTAAGAAAGAAGAATAACTCAAAAGGCAAAAATGTAAGTTTGTTGATCACAACAAAAAGTCTAAGGTAATGTATAAAGCAGACAACACTTGTTTTGCTTTAAACAATAGACTTGTCCAAAATTCGAAGAACGAGACACCTTAAAAATGACTGGATGGACAAGACTTTGAGCATTTGATGAGTTTTGGGAATTTTGATAAAAGAAACACAATGAGTCATGTGATTGAAGAAAGGCGTGAAGACTCGAAGATTCAACACAAATTGATTTTCTGGTTTGTATTTTTTGGATAATCCTTCGAAAATGATGGTCCTAAAATCTATCGATCAAATATTTGGTTAACTGACCATGATTGGATATTTGAAAGCATTCACTTGGTCAACGTGAATTGGAAGATGGACCCTCTTCTTTGAAATGTCCTGAAATAGAAACTGATTGGTTTTGAATAAATTTGCAAATGAAATTTAGAAAAGTGTTTTAGGAAGACTCACATTTTGAGTTTGTTTTCCCAACAATGTTCTAAAACTTTGAAAGAATCATGTTTAAAGTAAAACATGTGCATTAAACCGAACCCACAATCACATAAGCATGCATGAAGAAAATTATGTAGCATAAAATGTGAACAACATATAGCTCGTCCTAGCATACATCTGAGCTTTTGAGCCAAAGGTAAGCCTAATAATTGAAGGATGCATATGTCGTTTGTGAAATGTCCCACTGCCCCAAAAACATTTTTATACAAAATTTAGGAATTAATTAAATGGAGATACAAAATAAGGGAAAGGGGCGTACAGTAAAGAATCAGTCCCACGCAGGGGTACAATCCTAAACTAAGCTGACATGGAAGGTTCTTCAATCTCGACCTTCTTGGACTTCTAGAAACTTCCAAACGCCTTTCGAATGAGGATCTCTCTTTAAGAAACTATCTAAATATTTCCCAACTCCAAGGGACAATGGATCATACATTTTGGCATCACATCCTTCAATTAATCACATAAGGGATGATATGTGTTTTTGGGCAAGGGCCACTTTTTGACACAAGGTGGTCTCACTAATGGGTACGATACGCCTTGGGTATCGGGTCACTTAGTTCAAAATTTCTATTCATGGGATTTGGCTTCACTCTATCCTAGGCATTTAGAGTGGTTTTAGAAAAGAGACTAGGAACCTGAGCGAACAACCGCAGGCTGAAATGATAAATAAGTGTCGGACGACGCAGAACCGACTAGTTGTTTATCACTTCAAGAATTTTATTTTTTTTAATATAGAAGCGACTGCAAAAGATGGGTAATCTCTTTTTTTCTAATGCATTTTAATTTTGCCTTTTGGTGGAACTTATATGTCATGAATGCAACAATTTATAATTTTTGAAAAATAAACAAGTTAAAAAAATAAAATAAATAATCAATTATTTATTTGGAGAGTTCTCCCTTCCTTATTTAGGATCTTCATTGCCTTGATCTTGAGGGGAACTTTTGGCTCTCTTCTTTTTCTTTGAAGTTATTTTTGTATCCTTGACTTTTAGGGACTTTGCCACTTTTGCCTTAGGCGACTTCAAACTTGAGTCTTCTTTTGTCATTTGCACATATTTAGTGTGCTCAAGAAGATCGGGTCAAGAAAGGGATCGTGCGTGTAAGCACTTAGAAGGGTATTGGATACGACTGTCCAAAGAAAAGGTTTCAAGCTCAAAGGAGGACACACTAGATATTAATGTCATTTGAAAGGCATTAAAAGGCACAATCGAGTCAATGAAGGCCTACGATCCTTTTCCAAACCAAACGTTACTCAGAATTTTGTCTCAACCCATATTTGGGCCAAGTTTGTCACGACCCAATTTCTCAGGTCATGATTGGCACCTACTATAACCCACCAGTAGGTAAGTCAACCCATAGTCTAGAACAACTAGTAACAGACTACCAAGACAAATGAAGAAAACAATGGAAAGGAATTTAAATATGACCTGGTGAATTCAGTACAAGAATTTCTGATACAATAGGAGTACTAAGTGGAATACAGAGTCAATATATCTACAAAGTCGTCTCTTAAATATAAAATAGAGATCAAACTAATAATATGAGGGAGAGAAGAAATACTTCGAACGTCAGGAGATCACCCCAATTCTCAAATCCATGGATGCTCCGCACGATACACACATCAACGGTGAGAACTCGTATCATGATCTGTAGGCTGTAGAAGTGTAGTATGAGTACCAAACACGTGGTTCTCAGTAGGCATCGGCCGACTGAGCTCCAATGATAATATAAGCATAAATAACATGTAAAGCAGGAATATAACTACAGGCAGCTATCCAAGAAACTAAACATAATAATGCTAATGGGGCAATAAGGATAAACTATCTTGTTCTAACAGTATTTCAAAATTAAAGTGCAATACCATATATCACTAGCCAATAGACAACTGAATAGTGAAAGAAGGATACATATAGTAGTAATACAAGGCCAAATAATACATATACAATATGAATAGACAAGGAAAGAGAGGGATATATGGTAATACCATATTTATATATACATATATAGGACTAAACTCAAAGGTAATAACGTGAGGGAACCAACCTAACATCTCAAGGATCATAGCCAAGTAAGGGAGCTAATACTAGCATAATCAAAGCCTCTAACCAAAGTGAGACTAATCATGAGGTAACTTAACAATAATGCATCTTATCGTATTAGAAAAAGGGAAATCAGAAGCGTACCGCTAATCTCGAGTACCATTCCATAATCATCCTGTCACGAACTAACCATAATGACCAACAATAAAGTAACCGACTAGTCCAAATAAACAATAACCTAACCAGGCCCCCATAAGCCCGAAAGGTTCAAACATGCACTCAACATACAACAACCATAACTTATACCTACACAGCCCCCATAAGACTGATAGATATAAGTGTCAAACAATTATACTAGGTGATAGGCGATGCATATGAATAAAGGAATGCAACAAAAACCAGAAATACCATGTCCAATCCAAGTTCCATAACATAACAAGTGCATACACCTACTCCATCTTAGTAGCTCTGAAAGTTAGGACCTACGGCGACCATCCTTCTCCGACACTATGGCTCACAGACGAAGGGGCCCATAGGGGACTCGGGATATCCATATACACTGTCTGGTCCCGAACCAGGACTTACAGTAACCATCATAATCAATCTACTCCATCCAGTACCGGAGAGATATATATAAGTATAATGAGTGCTCGAACTCGAACCGAGACTAAAAGAGTATAAATCTGTAAATCTATTACCCAATATCGAGTATGGGACTAAATCGGCATAATACTATAGAAGGGATCGAAAACCCCCTCGATCAAAGTAAATAGTAGTGGTAAAAGAGTGGATTAACAATGGACCAAAATCAACCTCGATCAAATTTGCTAGATAGCATATTTAGTTTCAAAAGCTCATAATTCATTAAATAAGGTGGTACGATTTCCGTTGTAAAAGAATCTGTTTTAAAAGTGAAAAGAGGGAATAAATCCTTTTTTAGAAAATAGTAGTAGACTCAAGATTTTGGTTGGAATCGTACCACTAAGTGAGCATAAATGCACCTAAAAGTATGCATGTCATCACCAGCATCCAAACAATACAATTGTAAGTACCTAAGCATCTGTAATCTAGAATCACGCCCTTTCAAAGGGTAGAATACTAACGTGGTGTCCAACTGGTATCATAACTACGGCCTCGGGTCCAACAATATATAACTAGCATGCTAAAAGCACCACGATTCGAAAAAATATGGTAAATTAGGGCACACGACTACTAGAAGGAGCTAATCGAAGAATATGGTCCAAATCATTAGATAATACCATAGGAATCATACTACGGGATCCTTAATGTCAACCTAAGGCCAAACAAGTATATAATCAAGTGTAATAAGATCCTACGACCATAATGAGTATTCTAGGCTAAGATTCGGGTCATATTTCTATCCCAAATTCCATAAATAAGTTAAGTCATGATATACTAGTCACAATCCCCTCCTATAATTCCTACCTAGCATGCAATCTATACAATACACAATCTCATAGAGAAAAGTAGACTGAAGCCTACCTCATTGCCGAACCGAAATCTTGAATTGCTCATCCTTGATCCATGATCCCTAAATATTGCCACACTATCAAAATAATACTCTACACGTTAATAGGAGTAAACAATACCCATATTGCAATATAAAACTCCGAGCCCAAAATTGGGTCAAAATGGGCTCATGGGGTCCGCTAACGAAATTCAAAAATTGAATCTGTCATAAGGTCCCTCGAAGGACAATAAATGTGTGCTCAAAATTTGAGCATAAATAGAGCACAAATCGAGCCTCAAATCAGCCCCCAAATCCTAAAGAATCTAAACCTAAAACTAAGAATTAAATGGATTTTGGGACGAAAACTTACAAAGGAATTAACGAGGAATGATCACCTCAACACCCTCTACTCTTCCCTAACTCCAACTTATGATTTCCTATGACTTCTTGAGCTTTCAATGCCATTAATGGCGATTTGGGACTTGGAAAATGAGAGAAAGTTAGAGAAGAGAGATTATATACTGCTAGGGCAATACCCTTCGCAAACGTGGGGCAAGGGTCGCAAACGCGATGCCAGCCTAGGCCAGGTCTTCGCGAATGCAGCCAGTCCACCGTGAATGTAAAGAGCAAAGTTGAGTCGGCCATGCTGGCTAACTCTTCGCGAACGCAAAGGCTAGCTCGCAAATGCGAAGGTCAAGATTCATCGACCATCGCGAACGCGGCTAAGCCTCACGAACGCGAAGGCTAAGGTTTGGCCGCAACAGATGCTGAACACCAGCAATTTTCCTAAGTCCCAACATACTTTGATCGGGGGCTTGGAATTCATTAGAAACCCCGTGTGCACAAATAAACTATGCTACAATACCAAATTCGATAATTCGTACTCAACGGAACTATCGAAATTTCCAACAGAGGATGTTTCGACATAATGTGGCCCCACACCCATAGTTACATTTTCACCAAATCTACCCCATAGCCTAAAATGAGTTTGAAAGCCTCGAGATCCGGACCAAGGATCCCCCTATCCTAAAATCAACATTCCAAAGCTGATGACGCTATCGAAATTCTATTCCGAAGCCGTTTTCTAAGAGTGTTGGTCCGAGACCAATTCTTTAACAGCAAAAGCTCTAAAATAAGAAAATGAGCCTAAAACCTAAAAGAACTGTTTGATACCCAAATCGATAGTTTTGACAAGTCATAAATGACCTGTAGCCGCTGTAAAAAGGCTCAAAATGCACAAAAATCGATAAAATTACCTTGAGGGTCATTACAAAGTTCTAGATCAATAGTGCAATACATTTGAATTTAATCTAAAACTCATCACACACTGCACATGAAACAATGAGATTGGTTTTATTCTAACCTTGAATGAATGGAAGAGAACTTTTTCAACTGTCACAAAGGTACGAATGAGAGGTACCAAAAGAACTTTTTCAACTGTCACAAAGGTACGAATGAGAGGTACCAAAAGAACTTTTTCAACTGTCAAAGGTACTAATGAGAGGTACCAAAAGAACCTAAGGTTCACCAATAAATCAATCCTCCCAATCACAATTATTTGCATGTTTCTAATTGTGTTGGCACCAACCAAGTCAAAGTCATGATTTTAATAAAATTATTTTTTTATTTTTAAAATAAGAAATACCTAACACGAAGAAGGCTACCTATGCATCTCAACCCGAAGGATGAGAATAAGGTGTGCGTAGTTCATGCAGATATGATATACAATATATACAAAAAATAATATTGAATACAAAGATATAGACAAACTCAGAGCGATGCATCGTATTGTCCAGTCTCAATTGACGTATTTAGCTAAACAACATCTATCAATTATTTACAGGAACGAAATATTGTGGACATTTTGGTTGTTTCAAAGACATTTATCGTTGTATTCTCAACCAGGATGCTTTCAAGGATTTTAGGGTTTCCCAACTATCTACCGGAGTGGTACATTATTGTGGCCATCCCCAATTGTCAGCGAGGATGATTTTCCTGCAAAGAGATGAGAACAGAGTGAAAGCAGGGAAGTCACAAAAATTATAATAAAAATGAAAGAGTGTTATCGCATAATCAAAGACTCCCCTGGTTGTCTTCCGAATTGAATATTGGTGCCTCATTGAGTCCGAGGTCACATATTTGCAAACTCATCCAATCTTGAAGTGCAAGCTTGGTGGAATTTTTGAGGACCTTCCTCAAAAATTCTTTCACAGTTTAGAACTCTTGAATTTCTGTGCACTTTCTGACACTGCTTTATATAGAATTTTCGAGACCTTCTCAAAAATTCTGCCCCCATTTTGATTTCAACAAACTCTTGCGTTAAATATGTAACAAAATGTCTTCTTTTGTGGAATCTTTCAGACTTTCTCAAAAATTCTGTCACAGTTTCCATTGTAAAGAAAGATGAAAAGCTTATGGGGAATATAACCTAGCCTATAAGGCACTACGTATCCTGTTGAGTCAGGAATCAGGTCAAACGTAGTTCGAAAAACTTTTGTAATGAAATGATGGACAAATAATGTTTAAAATAAAATATGTGTGTTAAGGACAACATCAAATAAACATGGATGAAACAAATTAAGTGGCATATAACACATAAACAGTGTACAACGCATCCTAATATACATGTGACCTTTTAAGCCAAAGGTAAGCCTAACGATTGAAGAATGTATATGTCAATTTTAAAACGTTTCATTGCCCTCAAAAAATATACAAACCGATTAAAATGATTGGCATACCAAATAAGAGAAAGGGATGTACAATAAAATCAATCCCACGCAGGGGTATAATCCTAGACTAATCCGCCTTGAGGTCCTCCATTCTCAAACTTCTTGAAATCTCCGAACACTTTCGAATGAAGATCTTTTTTTAATTGTAATAAAAAACTATCTAAAATTAATAATAAATTTCCAACCTCGTGGGACAATGGTTCGTACAATTCAGCATCACGTCCCTCAACTTAAAATAAAATAATTTAATGATTTTCCTTTAAGGCCGTGAGCCTTTTGGACACAAGGTGATCTCACTAATGGGTCTGATACCTTTGGGGTACCGGGTCACTTAGATTAGCATACCTATTACAAGTGATTTGGTTTAACTTTATCCTAGTTTTACTAGAGTGAGCTTCTTTGAAAAGAGACTGGAGTCCAGGGCGGACTACCATGGACTGAAATGATAACAAGTATCGGACGACTAAGAACAGACTAATTGTTTATTGTTTTGAGAAATTTTGGTTTTTTTAGTAGAGGCTAATTTTTGTCATTTGGTGGAATTGGTATGTCATGAATGTAATGACAGCGTGCATATAATTAAACAAGTAATGAATAAATAACTGAACAATGTAAAGAACATACATGATATAAACAATGAATAAAATATAAAAGACAATATAAAAACATGTAAAGGTTAAAAACTTCTCAATTGAAAAAATGAACTCATAATGGTTAGAACCTTTATATCCCCAGCAGAGTCGTCATTCTGTCGCGATCCCTATTTTCATAAGGTGCAACTTCGAAACTCATAAAATAAATTAATAATTGTTTTAGAAATATTTAGAGTCGTCACCTAATTTTAGGAAAAACTAGAAAACTGATTAATTAAATTAAAGAAAGAATTAGTCTGCGTAACCAATTAGATTGTATGTAAGAGTTCAGGTTATTTTGAAGGGAAGGTGTTAGGCATCCTTCAGAATCCATAATAGTGGATTCCGGCTGAACTCATTTTTTTAATTGAGGAGATAAAATTATTTTTCACAAATATAATAAACATAAAATATATACACAAGGAATGCAATATAATAATAAACGAAAAAGTAAAACTCATCTTATATACATGGGAGGTCTCGAAAATCGATAGAAATATTTATCATTGGCCAATAAAATAAATAATTGAAGAAATCAAGAAGGCTACAAGTCAAAATAGCACAAATTAAACTAAAATCAAAATGTTACTTTTCAAATAGAAGGGAAAATATTAATCATGAACGAAAAACAAAACAAATAATAAAGCAATCATGGACACATTAGCTATCCACTAATAGCAACAAATACAAAATAAAAATGATATGATAAAATCAAAGTAATAACGCCCATAAGTGGAGCCAAAGCAGTTGATAAAGTCAAGTCAACTTAAATATGAAGGTCACTGGAAAATGATAATAATCACCGAAAAAACATCCCAAAAATAAATAATTCCAAAAACAAAAATCAATACACAAACAATATTAACCAATGGAAACAAGAAAAATCTTACGAAGATTGACGAAATTTGAAAAGTGAAAAAGAGTCACCGGAGTCGTCACTATTCCAGCTAGGTCTGGGAATTTCACGCTCGTTACCATGGTTTTGTTGTGTTGTTGTTTGATTTGTCCGGAGCTCGGAGCTAGTTGATGGCTATGGGTTGTTGATGCAAGTATCAAGCCCTCAAGACCTTTTACAAGGAGCCAAGCCAAGGAACTTCAACAACTTCAAGCTTTGTTCATGCACTTGAATGTTTGTGAAGGTGTTGTAGATTCGGCCAAGAGAGGGAATGCTTTGATTTGTGAAGAAAGGACTTGAAGAGTCTATATTCTACAAGGGGCAAGATGCACTTTCATTTTAAAAACTAACACTCAAGGGGTGCCTCTTCTCTTTAGTTCATTAAGGGTAGTTTTGACATTTGGCATGTAATAGTATAAATAGACCATTTTACTTCTCTTTTCATTAGATTTTTTATGACATTGAAACTTACTCATATTTTGTAGCTTTAGTCTTGTAGTTGATAGTGTAGAATCCGAAGATTGGGTCTTTGACATTTGAAGTTAGGGTCACTTGTCTTGGATAATTTGGCAAGAAAGGTGTGCTTGAGAAAGAGTGATTCCTTTGGGTCACCTAAGAGGAAGGTTTGAACTCTTGTTTGTGAAAGGTGTTTGAATATTTGAAACATCTTCTAGTGATAATTACTTAATAAGAGTAAGGGTCTTTCTATCTATCTTTAAATTTCAAGTATTCTTCTTCTTCATCTCCATTCTATGTGTTGCTTTTCTCTTTGTTTGGTTGCTGAAATTTGTATCTTAGTAACCATTTTCGTGTGTTCATAGCCTTTTGGCTATGATTTGGCATCAGAGCCTTGGTTAGGGTTGTTCCAACATCCCTAAATATTGGTTTTAGTGTTCTTATATAGAAAATCTCATCAAAAAAGAGTCAAAAATCAGAAATTACCAAAAAAATTGTGTGTTTGTTGTAGATCCAAAATTTCCAAGTTAGATCTACAAGTTTTTATTGTGTTTTGAAGGTTTCTAGTGTTATATCCTTTATCTCTAGCACATAGGGAGCCTAGATCTACTTTTAGAGTGAAGTTTGGTTGATTCTGAGCTAGATCCACCATTGTTGTGGCTTGTTTGAAGCTTTTTTGGAGAAGGTGACGTTTTGGATTAGTATTGGTGACTTGATTTGTGGCTGATTTTTAGTGGGTTGGGTTTGTTTTGGCCTAAGGAACCTAGAACTTCAAAAAAAAAAAAAAAATCAGATTTGGAGTTTATTTGGTAGGTGGTCAAACTTGGTCAATGCTTGAATATTCATCTTGTTCATCCATGACCTTCATATCTTAGTGAAGAAGAATGTTCAAGGGTGTTGTTTGATTGAAAAAAGGGAAGAAAGAGAGTGCAAAAGTTGTTGGTCCAAAATCATATTCAAAGAATATTCCATTCTTCCAAAAAAGAGGAGGGGACAAGGGGACAAACAAGTACACTTGCAAGTACAAGGGGAAGGGGGGGCAATTCTTTTTCCATTTCAATTGAAGGCTTGAAAAAGCTCCAAATTTCTTCCTACCCCCTCCAAATCCGAAATTCCTTCTTCCCAAAGTGTTATTTGGCCGAGACAAAGGTGTTGAGAAAATTGAAAAACTTCAAAAAGTGACAACCAACCACGTAGTGCCACGTCATCACTTGTGATCAACAAAAATTCACCTCTAAACTTAGATTTCCTAGTTTCTAATCTTTGATTCTAGTTTCTTTTAAGCTAATTCTATCACTAATTAGCAAAGTTGTAAGTACCTACTAGGTTGGTAATTAGTCTAGAGTTCGTTTATTTCGTGTCTTCGGTTTTTGTGTGCTTTTCTCATTTTTAAGTCGTAGTATTTTGTTGGTTCAAGAGCGTGCATCACTTTATTTGAGTCATTTCAATCAAAGATCAATTCTGATCCAAAGCTTCTCACCTCTCAGTAACTTGCCAAGTATTGCCGATTCTCCAACACTTGTGAAACCAAGTGTGAGGTACAATTGACCATGGAAGCCGAGGGTTCTTCATCCCAATCCTTGGGAAATGATATAATGGGAGCATTGAAGGCTCACTTTGAGGCCTTTGCCCAAAAAATGGAGGATAGTAATGATACTTTGAGGAGAGAATTGAAGAGTGATGTTGATGCCTTGAGAAGTAATGTGGATGCTATGAGGGGTGAAATTTCCACTTTTAGTGGAAGACTTGAATGTGTTGAAAGTAGGAGGAACTCACGACCTTCTACTCCTAATCCCTACCATGCATCCTCTAGCGTCCAAGCCAATAACTCTTCCATGACTATAACCCCCGAAACTCTTCACCAAATGCTTAACCCTCCACGAGTTCCACAAAACCAGCCACTAAATCAACCCCAAACATCTCCTAACTGGACCCTACAAAGACCATTACATCACCAAATAAACCAAGTCCAACAAGAGGGACTTGGAACTCAAACTCCACCACCAAATCCGAACCTACTACCCCCACAACATACCACTTACCAAATGCCAAATCCCATGGACCAAAGACCTTACCCTCCACCTTTCCCAATACCACAAAATGGAGAGTGTCTAGTTCCTAATTATGTGGTGAGGAGGGCTATGGTAAGTAAGGTACTTGAAGATCCGAGCCAAAGAGAGAACTTGTTTCACACTAAATGCTTGATTAAGGGAGGGGTGTGTACTATGGTGATTGATAGTGGAAGTTGCACAAACGTTGCTAGTTCTACAATGGTGGATTTCTTGAAACTTCCTACCACTCCTCATGCTAATGCTTACAAACTACAATGGCTCAATTAATGTGGTGAGTTAAAAGTTACACGACAATGCATGATCAAGTTCATGGTAGGAAACTACCGAGATGAAGTTTGTTGTGATGTCATTCCAATGCAAGCGTGCCATTTGCTACTTGGTAGACCATGGCAATATGACAAATCTACCAAGCATGATGGGAGGTTGAACACCTACTCACTTGTGCATGATGGGAATAAGTTCACATTACACCCACTATCACCCTCCCAAGTGAATGAGATGCATCAAAAGTTAAGAGAGTTGAAAGAAAAAGGAAGCAAAAGACAAGAAACCGAAAAGAGGCAAAAGGGGGAGGTTTCGGGTTCTACCTCTTCTATGGGAGAAGTTTCTGATTCTAAGGCTCAAAAGGGTCAAGGACCCATGGTTATGTTGGCTAGGAGGAAGGATTTGTTCAAGGAACAAGACATGGACACCCCTATGCTCCTCCTAGCTCATGCCCTTAATACTAACTTCTCTTCTTCTTCTTCTTATTTTTCTCCTTTTTATTCTTCTCTTTCCCCTTCTATTTCACTTGTTTTGCAGGAGTTTTATGATGTTTTCCCACAATAATTACCACAAGGATTGCCCCCGATTCGGGGAATTGAGAACCAAATTGATTTGGTGCCGGGTTCACAACTTCCAAACAAACCGGCTTATAGGAGCAATCCCATGGACACTAAGGAGCTTGAGAGACAAGTTGAGGAGCTTCTCAACAAGGGTTACATCAAATAAATTATGAGTCTGTGTACTGTCCCGGTGCTTTTGGTACCAAATAAAGACGAAACTTGGCGCATGTCCGTCGATTGTAGAGCCATCAACAAAATCACTATAAGGTATCTTCATCCAATCCATAGACTAGATGATATGTTAGATAAGCTCCATGGTGCTTGTTTTTTTTTTCTAAAGTGGATCTTAGGAGTGGCTACCACCAAACTCGCATGCAACCCGGTGATGAGTGGAAGACCTTATTCAAGACCAAATTCGGTCTATATGAGTGGTTGGTCATGCCCTTTGGCCTTAACAATGCTCCTAGCACCTTTATGAGGCTAATGAATCATGTAATGAAGCCTTATATTGGAAAGTTTGTGGTGTTTTACTTTAATGATGTGTTGGTATATAGTAAATCTATTGATGATCATGTAATGCATTTGAGGTGTGTGTTTGATGTGCTCCAAAAGGAGAAGTTGTATGCCAACATGGAGAAGTGTTCTTTTGGTGTTGATAAAGTGATTTTCTTGGGTTTTGTTGTGAGCTCAAGGGGTGTGGAAGTGGACGAATCCAAGATAGACTCTATACGAAGTTGGCCGACCCCTAAAACTATTGGAGAAATTCGAAGTTTTCATGGGTTTGCGAGCTTTTATAGGAGGTTTGTCAAAGGTTTTAGCTCCATATCAGACCCCTTGACCGAGGTTATTAGAAAGTACCAACCCTTTAAGTGGGGTGATGAGCAAGCTAAGGCTTTTGAAGCCTTGAAGGCTACGCTCATCTCGGCGCCTTTGTTGCAATTGCCCGATTTTGATAAGATGTTTGAAGTTGAGTGTGACGCTAGTAAGGTTGGTATCGGGGCTGTTTTGATGCAAGAAGGCAAGCCCGTTGCTTATTTTAGTGAAAATCTCAAAGGGGCAACTCTTAATTACTCGACTTATGATTTGGAGTTGTACGCCCTTGTTAGAGCTTTGGGCAATTGGCAACATTATTTGTGGCCTAAGAAGTTTGTGATACGAACGGATCATGAATCGTTGAAACACCTTAAGAGCCAAGACAAGTTGAATAGGATTCATGCTAAGTGGATTGAGTTTATTGAGACTTTCCCTTATGTAATTCATTACAAAAAAAGGGAAGGAAAATGTTGTTGTCGATGCGTTGTCTAGAAAGCATGTGCTTGTTGCTACCTTGTCTTCGAAGTTGATGGGATTTAAGAGCTTGTGGCTGTTGTATCCCGAGGATCCTACCTTTGCTCCTATTTTTAGGGAATGTGAAGAGTGGGGAAGGGACCGATGGCTTAAAGAGAATAGCAATTCCTCCTATTCTCGGTTTGATGGCTATTTCTCCACGTCTTGCCACCCACAAACCGATGGCCAAACGGAGGTAGCAAATAGAACCTTAGGGTCTATGATACGTTCTATGGTTAAAGGTAAAATGACTTCATGGGAAGATCACCTACCCTTGGTGGAATTTGCATACAATCGGGTAATACATTCAAGTACGGGAATGACGCCCTTTGAGTATGTTTATGGCATGAATCCCCTTACCCTTTTAGATCTCACTCCTTTGTCTAGTGATCTCATGATAAGCTTATATGGATGAAAAAGAACCGAGGCAATGAAAAAATGCATGAGAAGGTGCAGATCAAGCTTGAAAAGAAGAACCAAGAGGTTGCAAAAAGGGTGAACAAAGGTAGAAGAAGGCTTATGCTTGAACCTAGAGATTGGGTATGGGTACACTTAAGGAAGGAGCGGTTCCCGAATCAAAGGAAAGCTAAGCTTATGCCCCGGGGAGATGGACCCTTCCAAGTGCTTAAACGGATCAATGACAATGCATACCAAATAGATCTACCTTCGGATTACCAAGTTCACAAAACTTTCAATGTTTGTGACCTTTCACCCGTGGCCACTCTTGATGTTGATGAATCAGCAAGTTTGAGGACAAACTCTCTTCAAGATGGAGAGGATGATGCAAGTATCAAGCCCTCAAGACCTTTTTACAAGGAGCCAAGCCAAGGAACTTCAACAACTTCAAGCTTTGTTCATGCACTTGAATGTTTGTGAAGGTGTTGTAGATTCGGCCAAGAGAGGGAATGCTTTGATTTGTGAAGAAAGGACTTGAAGAGTCTATATTCTACAAGGGGCAAGATCAACTTTCACTTTAAAAACCAACACTCAAGGGGTGCCTCTTCTCTTTAGTTCATTAAGGGTAGTTTTGACATTTGGCATGTAATAGTATAAATAGACCATTTTACTTCTCTTTTCAGGAGATTTTGATGACATTGAAACTTACTCATATTTTGTAGCTTTAGTCTTGTAGTTGATAGTGTAGAATCCGAAAATTGGGTCTTTGACATTTGAAGTTAGGGTTTCACTTGTCTTGGATAATTTGGCAAGAAAGGTGTGCTTGAGGAAGAGTGATTCCTTTGGGTCACCTAAGAGGAAGGTTTGAACTCTTGTTTGTGAAGTGTGTTTGAAGATTTGAAACATCTTCTAGTGCTAATCACATAATAAGAGTAAGGGTCTTTCTATCTATCTTTAAATTTCAAGTATTCTTCTTTTTCATCTCCATTCTATGTGTTGTTTTCTCTTTGTTTGGTTGCTGAAATTTGTATCTTAGTAACCATTTTCGTGTGTTCATAGCCTTTTGGCTATCAGTTGTTGGTCTTTTCGATGGTGGAACTCGCCGGAGCTCGGAGCTCACTAGTTCACTGGTTTGCTCGTAGTCGGAGAAATGACGACTCGTCAGAGTTGTAACCTATAAAACAAAGCAAAAATTTTGAAAGGGGAAGGGGAAAAGGGATTGGTTCCATTCACCGAAGTTGAAGAGTGTTGGAGTTAGTCGTTGATGGAATTGCGGTGGTCGAAGCTTGGTTGGATCTGGTTTTGGGGTTCATCGGAGCTAAGCTCCTCGAAACAACAAAGGGAAGGAGCAACAGTGGCAGCGGCGTCATGGTCTCCCAGAGTTGTTAACGGCAAGTGGTGTTGTCATAGTTATGAAGCTCTGGTTCAAGTAGGAACTTAGAGCTGGTGGTCGTTTGCTGCTTGTTTGGATAGTGCGGTTTGTGGGTTCTTTCACTGGAGAATGAGATGTTCGACAGAGATAGTGGTTTTTTCGGTGAGCTTGGGCTGGAGGAAAAAAGGTGACTTCATCGGAGAGGAGAAAAGGAGATGGAAGCAGATGCGGTTTGAGGCTTTGTGGTGGTGGACGACATTGAAGCTCTGGTGGAGTTAGCCGGAGAAGGGAAAAACGAGAGGTTGGCCACTGCTGGGAAAAGAGATTTTGAGACTTTTGCCAACTTTGAAAATTTTCACTACTATTAATATTAAGGAAGTGGATTAATTTTATAGACAAAACAAAGCCACTTAAGAGCAAAACTGTATGCTTAATACTTATCCAAATCAGGACTATTTAATCTTATTTGTGTAGAAAATATTTTCTTAGTATTTTATGAATTAATGACTGTGATAAAAAATAAATTAACAAATATATTTAATGTCAGATAAGAATATGATGTGAGTTTAAAACAAAATTGATGATTTAATAAAACTCAAACAACATTAGATTATAAAAACGACTACATAAAAAATCAACGATAGTCAATAATTAATTTAAAAGAGTAATAAATTGATAAATATCTTAACATTTTCAAGAAAAGGGATAATTATCAATAACATGTGTTAATATTGAACAAAATAAGTGAAAATTAAATTTTGTGCTCTTTAACAAATAAAAAGCACAAAAGTATTTATTTTAAAAATGTTGGGCCAAAATTGAGTGCCAACAACAATAATAATAATCAATCCCAAGTAATGTAAACAACGAGCTTTCACCCAATTCATAGCATGATTAGTTCTCTATCCAGTCAAGTCTGAAGCAAATTAAGTCATAACCCACCTCGAAAGCCAAATGCGATCCTGAAAACCCTCAACATGAAGCCTTCCCTTTCGAGCGGCTTCAAAACGCTCCCAATCTATCAAAATGGTTTCTACACGTAAATACAAGTCTATTGATAATCATATTGGCATACCTTTGTTCCGGGTCCAAAATCACCTCAAAGATCAACCCCGAAAATAAAATGATAAAATTAAAATTTTAAGAGAAAATCAATTTGCTCATAGTTTAAGGGTTCCAAATATGAAATTTGAGTTGAAATTGGGTTAGAAATCATTGAAATACACATTTTTAACTTTACCGTATAAAACCCAGAAATTCAAGTTTAAAATCCAAGTTTTGGAGATGATTTTGCAATATAATCAATGGATAATGATTAAAAGTAGGTTTAAAAGCTTACCAAATCAAAGTTGATGAAAAACCCTCTTAGATTCCCCTAAAATTGCGCTATCAAAGCTTAAAAATAGTGAAAATGAGGTTTAAATATTGTTCTGGTAAATAGTGCCTCATGATTACGAAAATGTTCACGCAATCGCGAAGCGACCTAACCCACTACCCTACACAAACGTGACCTCACAACTCGACCCGGCGCGACTCAACCCCCTCGATTGCGGTGCCCCACCTCGCGAATGCGATGAATGAAAACCAGACACTCCACGATCGCGACCCCTCCCACGCGATTGCGATTAGTAATTACCTGGTGCACCAGAAGTTGTGCACCAGCAACAGTTTAAGTTCAAAAATATTTCGAACGGACCCTCAGTTTGTTTAGGACCCCATAAAAATAACTCGACAGTGCTACTAAGCTAATTTCAACATTTTGGACTCAACGGAACAGTCAGAATTTGTTATTAACATGTTTTACCCAAAAAACAACTCTAGGTCAGTAAAATAAGTTTTTTGACCAAACACTCAAAAATCATAAAGGGGCCTCGGAACCCGAACCAACTACGCTACTAACCCAAATTTGACGTTCCGAATCTGATGAAACTGACGAAACTCTCATTCGACATTCGGATCATAAAATATTGATCAAAGTCAACTATATCACCTTAAAGGCTACTCAAAATCAAAAACTCATATAAATAACTCCTGAACGCTTCAGGGAATGTTCCAACCATCCCACAACTCATAAATGAAAAAAAAAAAAATTAACAATAGGAAAGGACAAAATGATCAAAATATAGAAAATTCTAAATTTCACCATGAGGGTTGCTACACCTTCAAATCCATCCATTTCCGCTAAATGTAATTGAATTGCTGCTAAAAGTTAAAAAAACTCTAGCGGCAATTCTTATGGCTATTAAATATATCCCAAAAATAAGCATGTTTGCACTTTTAGTGTCCTTTTTTATTACCCATAAATTCAATTAAATTGTCACTAAAAATACACCCTTTTAGCAGTAAATGAAAATTACAATATATTGTTGAAAAATATTCAAATTTATCCACAATCATAATGACAATTAGTACTACATTTGAACTTTCTTTTTAACAACATTTATGCGTTGAAACAACATTCAAATGAACAAATACTAATAAAACATACTACTATTAATTCATAAAAAAATATTATATGTTTCATTAAATCAAGAAAAATAAAATTAAGTACAAATTTAGAACAATAAAGTATCACTGACATAAAGGATAAAGTACATTGTGAGCTAAAAAATAATGTCATTTTAGTTGATCCTATCGAACATAGACATTAACAAAATAATAAATGTACAGCCTCAAATGGCTTCTGCAAGTCTTCATCCTACTGAAATTGTTCACATGCTAAATCTTTGAACATCATACTATATGACCTGAAATAATAAAATAAGTGAATGTCAAAAGATAAAATCTAATACAAAAAAAAAAAAAAAGAACTATGCAGCTATCGAGCTCCCAACTTCGACCAATCCAATAGGAAAGACACTGCGTTAGTTGATAAAACATACAGGCCACAACAAAAGTAGCTTATGCATGTCAAGGTACTAGCTAAACAACAACACATCATCCTACTTATATCAGATATAAAAGATACAACTTTTTGAGAGAAATCATTGTCAATTTCATCCATGAGAGTCAGCAAAAGAAACAAATAATCAGCATATTCTATCAAAAGAAGAGTTCCAATTAAATTCATTCATGGGTATAAACGTGACACTCCTATTATAACACTCTAATCAAGTGCACTGCATATAAGCACAAGCTACATTCGATGGGTTTTTTAATTTTTTTTTATTTTTAATTAATTTAATTTTTGATGGGTGAACTTCTAAGAGAGTAATAGAAAATCAACATATTCTATCAAAAGAAGAGTTCCAATTAAATTCATTAATGGGTATAAACATGACACTCCTAATACAACACTCTAATCAAGTGCACTGCATATAAGCACAAGCTACATTCGATGGGTTTTTTAATTTTATTTTATTTTTTAATTAATTTAATTTAATTAAAATTTAATTTTTGATGGGTGAAATTCTAAGGGAGTAATAGAAACTAAGGGTCCTAGATTCTAGTAACTATCTAATCTAGATGGTTACTCTGGGTCTATAGAATTATTTATTTGCACTCAAAGTCTTACTATTATTGTTGTAACTAGCTAGATAGTTATGGAAGCTAGATGGTTATGAAAGCATGTAAAAAAATTGATGATTCAAAAAGAGGAGGCAAAATTAAAAGAGCTACCAAATAATTATTGGAGATTGTTAAGATTTCATAATTGTACCACTCTGGTCCCAAAAAAATTGGTTCCTTAAGCTAGTCTAGAAATCCTTCAGTTCTCCCTTCCATTGACAGACGTATAGCACCATGGATGTATCATACAACTCATTTTTTATCACAACATAGTCATAGATCAGCAGAGCACAAGTTTAATCATGTAAAATAGCTAAATGTTATATCTAAAAGACAAATAAACTTCACAAAACAAAATAGAAGAAATCTTATGGTTGTGTTCGCCGACTCCTCATCGAACGGGCTACTATGTCAGAGGATAGAACTAAAGTTGTACAACCAGTGACTTGTGCACATAGATGCAGGTTGTATTATCGACTGATGCAACTGTGCAACTAGATTCTTTGGAAATTGTTAATGATCCAGTTCAAGATGAAGAAGGGTGGTCTATAGTTCCTCTGTAAAAATACTCTGAAATCAGAATTATGGAAGCTACATGTTCCACCCACCACCGAAGAGAAATTATATTTCGTCAAAAAGTTCTTTTCGACTTATAGCATGTGAACACGATGAAGAAAAAGCTAGTGTTGATAGTTTGATTAAGTCAAGCGAGTAGCTTCATAAGTGTTATGAGATGCAATTGGAGGCCGACAATAATGCTCTAAACATGGATCACGGTAGCTCTCAATACTTACACATGAAGCTTGATTTACAACTTGGTAGATCTCAAAAATTGGGGAGGACTAATCCTATTAATTTAATATAAATGGGATAGTGCTATTCATATTCTCAATTGTACTTTAATTCCATTGGACCTCAAATATTGGAAAACATGAATCCCTTACATGCTATGACTGTGAATATGGCAACAAATGCACTTCCAAGAGTTTTTGAGTCCAAGTGCTAGGGAGTTTGCACCGGCTGGGAAGGCTATTGTTAATGTGCTAATTGAACTTATTAGCTCCTTCAATTTTGAGATCTAGTAGGAAGAATAATACCATGACAAACGGGGATTTGCGTGATGCTTTGGTGAGTTATGCTATTAATAAAACAAATTATCATTATCTAGTCAATACTACACACATGCTGATCAAGGTAAGGGTATTTGTGAGGAAGAAAATGAGGAACCTATTATGGATGAATGTTACACTTGGATTTCATAGCAAGACATATCTCCTATGTAATGTGGAAAAAATAACTCTCTCAAGAATGAATACTGGGATGGTAAGGTGAATTAGGAGTTTTCTCAAAGGTAGTTACCAGTGCGACTTGCAAAGCAAAAAGCAACAATTTCAAATAGATATAATAAATTCAAGAAGAAGTGATGAAATAACAAAATATTATGTGCAGGTTTGAAGATGAGACAAGTTTCAAGCTCGGGAAGTTACTCTTTTTAGGGCGGGCCATGTTTCTTTTTTACTTCTTTCATCTATAAAAGGAAGTTTGACGATGATAACTCAACTTTCTTCTTGGTTTTTGTATTTTTCATTACGTAAGTTTTATCATATGTAGTATCATCATAGAGTACTCGTTCTTTCAAGTTGTTATTTTTGCACGCTTGTTACTTAGTGGAGGATAGTTATGTAATGACCCTCCAGATTATTTTAATGTTTTCCATGAATTTTTGGTATTTCGTTCCTTCCCACGGTGGCGACAGGTCATTTATGACTTGCCGGGACAGTCGGCTCGATTTTCGGACAGTTCATTTGGGTTTTTAGCCCATTTCCCTATTTTAGAGCTTTTGAAGTTGAGAAATTGGTCTCGGATCAATAGTTCTAGTAAACAACCTCAATTGAAAATTTCAACAGCGTCGTCAGCTCTAGAACATGGATTTTAGGCTAGGGAGACCCTTGATCCGGGTCTCGAGGCTTTCAGACTTATTTTGGGCTATTGGTTGGAAGTTGGTTAAAATGGCACATTGGATTTGGGGTCGGGCCCAAATTTTGTCAAAGCGACCTCTGATGAAAATTTTGTTGATTCTATTGAGTCCAGAATGTTGTTTTCGATGTGGTAGCATAGTTCGTTTGCGTCCATGGGGTTCCGAATGGGCCCGGAGCACCCAAACGAAGTTTGAGCATTGATGGTTTTCTGGTGCCATCGCCCAAGCAACCATCTTGGTGCCTAGGCGAGGCCGCCTGAGCGATAAGAGTGGAACCTAGGCAATTGTTGGGCTTGTAGTATGTGGGCGCCTGGGCGATACCATTTGGCGCCTTGGCGACCAAATGGGCGCCTAGGTGATGGAGATGGCCCTTTTTAGGCTTTCTCCCTCCTCAACCCCAAATCATTTTCCTCCATTTCCAAACCTCTTGGGATGCCTTTTGAGCTCAAGAAATAGTTGGGAAATATTGGTTTAAGGCCGGGGATATTACGGGAACCTCAAGGTGGTCTTCGTCTCATTTGAATCTCGTAAGTTCTGAGCTTCTCTCCCCTTGATTTCTCCATTAAAGTTCTTGAATTTCTCTTATGTTGGGGATGATTTGAGTGGGTTATCGAGCTAGGATTGTGCCCAAATTTTGGACACATATTCCTTGAGTCATGAGGGCCTAATGACGGATCCAATTTTGGGATTTCATGTGTGGGTTGCATGGGCCCATTTTAGACCCGATGGAATATAGGTATCGTTTTACTCGTATTGACATGTAGATTATGATTTTGATAGTGTGACATTATTTTCGAGATCATGGAGTAAAGGCGAGCGGTTCATGGATAGTTCGGGACTACGATTTGGCTACGGTCTACTCTTCTCTATGTGATTGTGTATTTTATAGATCACATGCTAGGTAGGGATTATTGGATAGGTTTATACCTAGTTGTATCATGACTTGACCTATTTAGGGGATTTAGGATAGAAATGTAACTCGAGCCTTAGCCTAGAATACCCGTTATGGTTGTAGGATTCCATTACACCTGATTATAGACTTGCTTAACCATAGATCTACATGAAGGATTCTTTAGTATAGGTCTTAACATATTACTTAGTGAATTGGATGATATCCCCCGATTAGACCCCTCTAGTAGCTTTATGCCCTTATTTACCTTAGTTTCCCGATTATGATACTGATATCCTGTTAATATGTATATTGTTGGGCTCGAGGCTGTGGTTACGATACCAGTTGGACACTGGGTTAGTATCCTATACTTTGAAAGGATGCAGTTTAGTTTTTTCATGCTTAGATGCTTACAGTTGTATGGCTTGGATACTGGTGATGGCATGCATAGATTTAGACGCATTTACACTTACTTAGTGGTACAATTTCAACAAAAACCTTGGTTTTACTATTATTTTCTAAAAAGGAATTTATTCTCACTTTTTCACCTTTAAAGTTGATTCTTTTAAAACAGAAGTCATACCACCCTTATTTTTAAACTAAACATACTACTTTGGAAACTTAGACCGAGGCTGATTCCGATCCAGTTCTGATCCACTCTTTTACCACTATTTATTCCTTCAATCGAGGGAGATCCCGACCTTTTCTACATTATTATACCATTTTAGTCCCAAACTCTATCTTGAGCACCAGATTTATAGATACCTACTCATTTAGCATCGGTTCGAGTTCGAGCACCCTTTTTATACTCTTATTTCTCTTTGGCACTAGATGGAGTAGATTTGTTATGATGTTATTAGAAGTCTTGGTTAGGGACCAGGCAGTATATATGGATATCCTGAGTCCTCTATGGATTCCTCCATCTAGGGACCACGTACCGAAAGAGATGATATTTATAGGTCCGGCCTTGCAAGCCGGTAAGCCAAAGGAGGTGTATATACTTGGTACAGTTTGGCACTCAATCGGTATGGTAGTATTAGTTTACGTTGCATTCATTTGTTCATATGGATTGCCTATCACCAGTATAATTGATTGATGCTTGTATCTATCGGTCTTATGGGGGGGTATTTAGATACAAGTTGTGGTTGTTGCTTGCTGAGTATTTGTTTGTGCCTTCCAAGCTTATGGGGGCCTGGTTAGGTTATTGGTTGTTTGGGCTAGCCAGTTACATTATTGTTGGTTATTGTACTATAGTTCGTGGCAGGCTGGTTATGGATTGGTACCCAAAGTTGTAGGTACGCTTCCGAGTTCCTTTTCTCCTTATCATGGTAAGATTTATCATTATTAGATTATCTTCCTTATTATTCACATTTCGGTGAGAGACCCTGATTACGCTAGAGTTAGCTTCCTTATTGTTTATGATCCTTATGATATTAGACTAGCTCCCTCAGGGTAGTACCTTTGTATTTGGTTGCCTGTTTAGCGCGGTTGTATATCCACTCCTCTCTAACTACTATTTGTATATCATTTCCTTCTTTCCTATTACTATTGTATATTGTATATCCTTTTCTTCATTCTACTATTGTATATAGACTGGCTACTTATGCTATTGTGCTTTCGTCTCTAATTATTGTTAGAATATGATAGTTTATCCTTATTGCTTCATTAGCATCATTATGTTTCGTTTCTTAGGTAGTTGACTGTTATATATGTTCCTACTTTGCATACTATTTATACTTACATCATCTTTAGAGCTCAGTCGGCTGATGTCTACTAAGTACCTCGTGTTTGGTATTCATATTATACTTCTGCACCCTACAGATCATAGTACGAGTTCTCACCGCTGACGTGTGCATCGTGTGGAGCTGCCATGGATCTGAGATTTGGAGTGAGCTCCTGATGTCCGGAGTTGTTCCTGCTCTCCCTCAACTGTTGTACTGATTTTTATTTTACATTTCAGAGACAGTTCTGTATATATGTATTATGTTTACCTTGTACTCTTGTTTTGATAGAAGTTCTTGTACTTACTTCATCAGGTTTTGGGGTTACTTCTCTATATTAGTCTCCTTATTATATTCACTTTTCGTTGCTTTCTTCTTTTCTCTTGATAATCCGTTACTCGTCATTCCGGACTATGGGTCGGCTTATCTACTGGTGTGTTATAGTAGGTGTCATCATGACTTAAGAAATTGGGTCGTGACAAGTTACCTAATTAGGATTGGTAAGGTAAGGCCTAGCTCCCCTTGCTTGTACTACTCCCTTTTGAGGAGTTCTATTTTTTAGAAGTAATTTGTGAGATCATGCACCTCTCTTTCATACTTATAATGTAACAAAAAGGGGTACAACTAGTTGGTCTAGTCTATTCTTGCAATAAACAACTTGTTGGATTTTGTTTAAATTAAATTATTAATTATACGTATTTTTATTAGAGGTGTCTTTATGAAGAGGTGTCTTTTAGTAAAAGGTTGAGACCTTTCATTCTTTGGTTACCACATGTCTATTTAAATACAACTTCTTTCAGATTTATAACGTAACTTCAAAAGAGAAGCCTCTTTACAAATTACAGCTTTCCCCCAAGAAATTCTTTCTCCTCCAAAGATCAAGTTTCATAACTCTTGCTTTCCAGAAGAATCTCTTCACTATTTGTTTAGTGCAAAATTTCATAGGCTTGTCATATCCACTAAAACTATTTGCATACAATCTCATAGCAATCTAACAGAGGAGAGGGAGCAAATATTGTTTTTAGATTGTTGAAAAATATATTCCAAGAACACAAGAATTAAATGGAGAAGAACACATTTATCTGGGTTGGTCTAACTTGCACCGTCCCAAAACCTTCTGATTGTGGCAGCCGACATTAATATGATTCGCTTCCGATTTAGAAGATACAAGTCGCACCAAGTCTCATTCAACCAAAATTGTTGTATACTCCAAACAAAATAGAACACTACGTACCAGAACACTTGAATGAACAAATTCAAGTAAGGAGTCACACCAACAAAACACTTGAATGGCCAAATTTCAGAAAAGGAATCTTGAATACTTTAAACGACAGGGGAAAGAAGAATAGTCAGCGAAGAAAGCACACATATATGAATGGTCAACTCTAACAGAAGTCCAACTTTCATAATACAATTACTGAACCACAAAATTTATTTTCCTCTACTGCAATCAAACATCAATCTTTTGTAATCTCCATTGTAGTTCCATGTATAACATAAATATCATTTTAGATTGTTGGTAAATATATCCCAAGATCACAAAATATATGAAAAAGAATACAAAGATGAAGGTTTGATAATATGAAACTCCTTAATTAGGTCCACCAATAATGGCAACCCTACCTAACACTGTGAAATGGACAGTTATGGGTTCAAAGGATAACAACAAGTTATTAATACATGAATGTTTCAGTACTTAAGTAAGAGATATACTAGTACTAGTTGTCACAGATTAAAGGGTTGAGTTCTAATACTCTTAATGAGGTTCAGTTCAAGGAACAAGTGTTTCAAATATGACAAAGACACTAAAAGAACTTCACCTATATGAATATAGAAGTGGTGCCACTTCGATTGGGAGTTGGAGTTGCTCTCATAAATGTTCATAAATTTTTGATAGCATACGGTCATAAAAGTGGAAAGCAGGAATAAAATATTTATGTGTAGTGTCACCGATGTTATCACAAGGAATAACATGTTCAAGGCTATTATGCTACATGAAATTTTGATTTTGTCTTGTAACATTGCACTAAGGTACTGTTCAAATCGAAAGATACATTACTCTATGCATGAACATAACTTGATCTTTATGTCCTAAATTATATTTAACCAAGTGAGGGATTGTTGGATTTTTTTAAAATTAAATTATTAATTATAAGTACTTTTATAAGAGGTGTCTTAATGAAGAGGTGCCTTTTAGTGAAAGGTTGTGTCCTTTCATTCTTTGGTTACCACATGTCTATTTAAATACAACTTCTTCATATTTATAACGTAACTTTAAAAGAGAAGCGTCTTTACAAATTACAGCATTCTCCAAGAAATTCTTTCTTCTCTAAAGATCAAGTTTCATAGTTCTTGCTTTTCAGAAGAATCTCTTTACTATTTGCTTAGTGCAGAATTCCATAGGCTTGTCATATCCACTAAACTATTTGCGTACAATCCCATAGAAATCTCATAGAGGAGAGGGAGCAAATATTATTTTTAGGAAAACATTTCGCGCGTGTTTCAAGCCCCAAATCCTGGGTTTGTTGTTCACATTGTCAAGTCTTTGTCTCTGTGTTCTTCTTCATTTAATTATTGTGTTCTTGGAATATATTTTCCAACACAACTCACACGTAATAAAAAAGAACACATTGTCTAGTGGTATAAATTCTCTTAGAAAAAAATACTTGGTATGCACTAAGGTTTTAAATCTTTGTCCATGCAATCCCTTCAAAATTGAATCACCTTAACATTATCAAACTAAAGAAGATCTCATAGAAACCACGAACTTTTCTTCACCCTTAAATTTAAGGCACTAAAGTTGTGTCCCTGTAATTTCTCTCAACTTAAGAAGTCATATTTTTTGTTTTTCATTTTTATGGCTTTTCATAGTGAAGTGTTCGTGTCTAACTGGAACTATTTTTCACAATTTTAACCAATTTAAGCTTCAAATCATTTATCATTTCAAGAGCTAATGAGTCAACAACACTTTCTATTAGTTGTAGGTGGGGTTAGCTGTAGGTGACATAAAAATGATCATTTGCTTCTTCAAAAGAGTTGCTATACAAATGGTTTTGGTTAATCATTTATCTTCTTTCTGAGCATACTCTAATAGACAGAAGCTCATTAATTAAATAGCTTTCTATGATTAATGCTCTCCAGCTGCTAAACCCTACCACCACTAACCACCACTAAACCACTGTTCATGGCCGATCAAGACTCCGGTCAGTCATGACTGGCCAGGCAGTCTTTTTGCATCTACATAAACATTCCCCCACCTTTATCACCTAAAAACATCTAAACAACCTATGAATTTGCCTAACGAACCTATAAATTTGCCTACAGAGGAGACAGATAATGTGAGTAAGAAACAAGATGCAAATGCATATGAGAATCATACTGAGAATACTGGGAAACTAAAGTATGCAGACCTTATGAGACCTAGTATAATCAATTCAGAGCTATTAAGTAAAGGGGACCAATCAGACTAGAAACCTATTAAGGATTTGACATACAATAATGGGATTCCTGGAGTGACATGGACTAAGGAGGAGGTATAGAGGATGAAAAATATAGAAATTTACAATACGCAATTGTTTGTAAATTTTCCTATGGGTGTCCTGATTTGGAGGAACTTAGAGTACAGATCCCAAAACAATGTAATATCAAAGGGGATTATAAGATTAGGTTGATGAGAAATAGACATATTCTTATGCAATTCAATGTTATGGAAGATTTTGTTAATATGATGGATAAAAATTCCTGCTATTTAGTGGCTAAAGATGGAATTGCATATCAAATGGGGCCTTTGATTTATGACGTTAAGTTCAAGATGGAGTAGGAGACCATCAAAGCCATAACTTGGACTTCATTTCCAGATCTTTTACCTACTTTCTTTGTAAAATGAATTAATATTTTCCCTGGCAGCAGGAGTGGGTAAACCTATTCTTCTTGATATGGCTACAACAAATAGAACCAGGCCTAATTGTGCAATAGTTAAGGTACAAGTGGACTTAGTAGCTAAGTTACTAGAGTATGTGGAGTTGGAGATAGTGAATGGCAGCACTAAAGAAACAATGATAGAAAGGATTAAAATACAATATAATTTCTTGCCTAAATATTGCATGAATTACAAGCTTCAAGGTCATAATAAGGAGGAATATAAAAATCTTCACCCTGAGCTAAGGATTAAAAGACAAGAGGAGGAGAAGGAAGAAGGTGAGATGGATAAGGGGGCTAATAATCCTCTTAATAGAGAATACAATCATGGAAAGGCATTTGAACAACTTGAAGAAATGGAATCCTACTAACAGGAGCTTCGAATTGGAGAAAAATTCATCAAAATTCACAAGTGACAATGCATCTACACCCATAAACGTAATGGGTAATGCATTTGAAGAACTTATGAAGGAGGATACATAAGAGAAAGATGATCACAATAAAGCCAATTAGGAAGAACGAGATCAAAATAGTAATAATGAACATAATAAGGGAGTGGGAGCAACACAACTAACAAAAAGCCTCAGGAAAACTCAAATATTACAAATAAAAACAGTAGCAACACAAGCACATTGGACTTACAGCAAAAAATATCTAATCTGGCTACACAGTATACAAAAGAGGCTTCAAGTTTAGCCTTGTGCATCAAGAATGAGAATTTACAGATGATACAAAACCAAGATCAACAAGTGCAGAGCAACAATGTTGAAGATACGCATAAATATATCAATCCACCTGAAGTTCAATCATCAACAATTAAGAAGATGGAGGTGGTATTAGAGAAACAATGTGAGGAGGAAATGTTGTCAGAACTGGCAAGGTAAAATTTCGTCAGCCTTTGTAAATTGACAACTCAAATGCAATTGATGCAAAAAAGGAGGTAGTGGGAAGTTATCCAGTAGAAACAACAACATCTAACATTAATCTAATGTTGGATCAAATAAACCCAATAGAAAAGGAGATAACAATGGCCCCTAGAGTAATTGTAACTTGCAAAAAATAATCACCAGTAAAAACATATCATGATTTAGTGTCACATCAAATGCAGGATGGAATGGAATAATACAAAATCTCACTCATATAGATGTACAGGTAGAGGATAAAGAAGAAGCGCATAACCAAAATAAAGAAAGACGTGTTGAAAAATGCTGGAATATCTCCATAATCAGTTTTAAAGGGAGGCAGATCTAAAAACAAAGAAGAGAATAAACCTACTAAGGTAAATATAAGGAGGAATGTGAAATCCATTTATAAGTGAAGTTGAAAGCACTATTTTAGAATGTGAGATCTATGAGGACTCGGAATTTATTCTAAAGAATTCAGATGCTACACAAACATCATGGGTTTTCTATCATTGCTTTGATGGAACCATTTCAAGATGCAAGATAAATTTACAAATACAAGAGGAGACTGGGGATGCAATATGCAAACTAGAATCAAAATGAAAAGATATGGGTATTTATTTAGGAGCATATTCATGTGGAAGTATTATCTTATTCAGAATAGCAGCTTTCCTTGCAGTTGAATTTTCAAGAGTCTGGTCAATCTATTATCAGTACCATTGTATATGCAAAGTGTGATGTTTTGGAGAGGATAAGCCTGTGGGATGACATATACAATCTTAGATAGAACATAAGATTACCTTGGCTAATAGGTGGCAATTTTAATGTTATTATGAGTGAAGAAGAAAAAATTGGTGGTCTGCCTGTTTGTCCTCAAGAATATGAGGATTTTCAATTTTGTATTAATTCTTGTGAGTTTTTTAACATCAACTTTAAGGGTAGTCTTTTTACATAGTGGAATGGAAGAGCAGATAGTGACTGTATTTTTAAAAGAACTGATAGATTGGAGGTTTATCAAGCTTTTTTGGGTATAGGTGGTAATGTTGAGATAAAGCATTTGCCTAGGACTGGCTCTACTCATGCCCTATTACTTCTTTCTTGTAGATCAAACAACTTATGCCAAAAAACTTTTAGATTTCTTAAGTTATGGTCTTAGAAAGAGGATTTTAAGGAGGTCGTGAGAAATAATTTGGTTTCCTCTGAAACTGTAGATATTTTCATTAGTCTAAAGCAAAAGATGAAGACGACTAAAACAGCTCTGGCCAATTGGAGTAGAGAAAGCTTTGGAGACATCTTCAAACAAATAATTATTAGAGAAGAGATAGTCAGGCTTCATGAGGATCTATTTGAAGAACAACCTATAACAGCTAATAAAATTATTCTTCAGAAGGCATAGGCTGAATTAAACAATACATTCACTATGAAGAAGAATTCTAGAGACAAAAAGCAGGAATTCAATGGTATTCTGAAGGGGATAAGAACACTAGATTCTCTCATAGTATTAAAAATAGAAGGAGGAAGAGATTGTCTATTAACAAGATTCTTAAAAGTGATAGACAATGGGTTGAAGGAAGTGAACACGTGGCTGCTGAGGCTATTTCTTTCTTTCAAGATTAGTTTGTAGGTTATAATAATAAAGTTGAGCTTTCCTTGCTTCAACAAATACCATCTCTGATTACAAAAAAGATTAATAGAGATCTTAATGCCAATCCTACAAAAGAGGAAGTAAAGAAGGTAGTGTTTGAATGGAAGGGTGATAGTGCTAGTGGCCCAGATGGATTTAGTGGTCACTTTTATCAAAGTTGTTAGGACATTGTGGAAGAAGCTGTATTCAAAGTTGTGATTGATTTTTTTTTGAAGGATGTACTCTTCTCAAATCCATTACTCATACTAATTTGGTCTTGTTATCCAAGAAAGACACTATACAATCTTTTATAGTTATTAGACTAATTAGTTTGAGTAATTTCCTGAATAAAGTGATTTCAAGAGTATTACATGACAAACTTGAAGTTATATTACCTAGCCTAATCTCAAAGAATTAATTTGGATTTGTTAAAGGCAGAAGTATCACTGAAAATATTAAGGTAGAAGTATCACTGAAAATATTCTTTTGGCTTAAGAGATCATTACTGATATTAGAAAGAGGAAAAAACCTGCAAATGTGGTGATAAAGCTTGATATGATAAAATCATATGATAGGGTGGATTGGAAGTTTCTTATTAAAGTTCTGGAGAAGATATGCTTTGACAATCAAGTGGTGGATAAGATTCGGAGGCTAGTTGCTAATAATTAGTATTTTATTCTGATAAATGGGTAGGTTCAAAGTTTTTTCCATTCTTCGAGGGGTGTGAAACAAGGGGGCCCTCTATCCCCTACTTTGTTTATTTATTAGCTAAGGTGTTGTCTAGAGCTTTGAATTCACTATTTGATAATTATTAATTCAAGAGTTTTGGAATGCTTAAGTAGAGTGATAATAATAATAATCTTCTAGCATATGTTGATGATACTATTATCTTTGTCTCAACAGAAAAGACATCTCTTTAGCTAGTTATGAAAGTTCTAGGAAAATATGAGGCACAATTTCGTCTGAAGATAAATAAAGAGAAAAGTGCTTTTTTGTGTTTCATAAAACTGCCAATGCCAATTAATGTATGTGGAAGAATGTAATGGATTTTTTAGAGGCAGATTTCCATTAATATACCTTGGATGTCCAATTGGTCATGCAAAAAAGAAGAAAGTTCATTTCTCTGAATTATTGAAAAAGGTCACAACAAATTACAAGCTTGGAAGGGTAAGCTGTTATATGTTGGTGGCAAATCAGTGTTGATGAATAATGTTTTGAATAGTATTCCTATATATCTTCTTTCTGCTATCAATCCCCCTAAATGTGTTATTTATGATTTACATAGAATCTTTGCTAGATTTTTATGAAATCTTAAGAAGGTAGGAAGGAATAAACATTGGGTTGCTTAGTTTGATATTTGTACTCTTAAAGAAGAAGGAGTTATGGGCTTTAGGTCCTTGTTTGATGTGTCTTAAGCACTGTTTTCTAAGTTGTGGTGGACTTTTAGAACTCAAAAATCCATGTGGACCAATTTTATGTGGAACAAATACTGTAAGAATAGACCTCAGATGGTGGAATGAAGAGGGGCATCACATAACTGGAAGTATATGCTTGAGGCCAGAGACAATTTTGATCAAGAGACTTGGCGGTACCCTAAGTGTGGTCACTCTAATATTTGGTGTGATAACTAGACTCAATTCGGTGCTCCTCATTGTTATTTGACTCTTAACAGTGCAAATAATTATCATTTGGAGGATGTGAGTCAATTATTCAGACATGGAATATGGAATTCAGAGATATTTCAACAATTATTCACAGAAGAGGTGTGCAATCACATTACTAATAATATTATGATAGAAAAGGATTCTGAGGAGTGGGATAAGCCTTGGTGGATGTTGAATATGGGTAAAAGTTGTACCTTTTAAAGTATTCTTTTTCTTGTGGAGGCTTTGGAAGCAGAGGATTCCTATTGGAGAAGTTCTTATTAGGATCAAAGAATATGATAATGTCATTTGTTGCTTCTGTGGTGAAGGTGTTATGATCCTATTGCAAGGTATGGGACTTGAGTCCCACATCGGTTAAATGGGGAGCTGATGTGGGGCTTATATAGCCTTGGGCTCTCCCACCTTAATAGCTAGCTTTTAGGGTGTGGTTCTCCTAAGGTTGTATCAATGGTATCAGAGCCACTCATCACCCTCCGTGCCCACCGTGACTCGAAAAGGGCTACCTGGGAAAGAGCTACCTACACAAGTAGAGTGAAAGCTACCCAGAGTGAAGCCGTCGAGGACGACGGATGCGGAGCGTGGTGGTTTGTTATGATCCTATTGCAAGGTATGGGACTTGAGTCCCACATCGGTTAAATGGGGAGCTGATGTGGGGCTTATATAGCCTTGGGCTCTCCCACCTTAATAGCTAGCTTTTAGGGTGTGGTTCTCCTAAGGTTGTATCAGAAGGGGGTATAGGAAACCATTGAACATTTATTTTTATTTTTTTTTAACAAAATTAGAATTTTATTAATCACACAAGAAAAAGTACAAGGATGGGGACATAAAATCGTACCTCCAAAAACAAAGGTGGTACTAGAATCAATATTCCTACTAAGGAAACATCAACTCCCTCCCATATAGAAAAGAACCTACTATCTCTAAAAGGTTAAAAGAAACAACTATACAAGGGTTGATCATGCAACTGGAACTAAGGTGGTATCTTGATTCTTCTTCCCTTCCTTCTTCTAAAGTTAACCATGCCTAATTTGTCCATTCTAAAGTAACCTTTAGCTTCAGTAGGCAGTTGTTGCATAGAGTAGTAGTGTTGTAAAGTGGCTACTTGATGACTCTGTTTAGATAAAACATCTGAAGTAAAGTTAGCTTCTCCATAAATGTGTTGGCATTGGAATGACTTCAATAATAGCAATAAATCCTGTAATTCAATAATGTACTGATAAATGCTCCAAGGTGGTTGAATATCAGCTTTCAACCATTTCACAAGTAACTCAGAATCCACCTCAAATATCACCTTCTTATTTCCATGCTAAATACACCATGTGATACCTATAATAGCTGTCTGTAGCTCTGCCTGATTATTGGTACCAATTCCCAGTGGAGCAGAAAATGCATGGATCAAGTTACCCCTATGGTCTCTCAGAATAGCTCCAGCCCCTATCTGTCTAGGATTAGTCAAAGCACTGCCATTTGTGTTAAGCTTAACCTAAGAAAAAATAGGTTTAGTCCAACAAACTTGTGTTATTTTCACTTCAGCTTTACATTTCTCCATCTGTTGGATCAATCTACTCCAGTCTATTGACCAAGTAATATAAGGAAATATGGTTGAAAGCAACTTGTGAATGCTTTTCTCAATGGCCAGTCTGACTCTAGTACCACTAGACTTCTTTCCTACATAATTACAAGAACATTTATTTTTCCACAAGTTCCAGATCTGGTACTTCTTGCAATAGGATTTTGTGGACCTAATTATAAGGTTTGATACACCACCATCTCATCAACATATTAGGCAAAGGTATAGGGACATGATGTATACCCAAACTGTTAGAAAAGAGTTGCCACATAGTATTGGCTAGAGTGCTTGGAACAAATATATGGTCATTTGTATCAATACCATAAGCATTACAACAACAAGAAGCTGCAGGTTGTTGTCCAAAAGTAGTTATCTTATCATTAGTAGGAAGTTTGTTCTCGCGAATTCTCCATACCAAAAATGACACCTTAAATGGAATATATCTACTCCATCTATGAGTATTGCTGAGAGCATGGTTCCTTTTCTTTCTCATCAGGTCCCAAGCAGAGGAACAAGTAAAGCAACAAATTGAATTGAGTTTCCATATAGGTTGATCAGGCATGTTAGCTTGATATTTAATAGGTGTAACAAGAATTTGAGAGATCAAAGCAGGAGGAGCATTTTTTCTCACCGTAATCTTATTCCATTTTCCATTTACCATTTACCAGGAAATTATCAACTATAATATTACCAGGTTTAAATTTAAAATGTCTGTGATTTGCGAAGGCACCTATTCCCATCCAATCATCCCACTAAAAATAGCAAGTGCCAGAATTGATTCTCCACTGAATGTGTTTTTCAGCTTCCACCTTGTTTTGCATCATGTATTTCCAGACCAAAGAGTTGCCTTTAGCACACTTTTTTATCACAGTATTAGCTCTTTGACAATATTTGGCTTTTAGGAATTCACTCCATAAAGATTTCTTTGTTCTAAAGCTCCACCACTGCTTGTACTACATAACCAAACAAATATCTTCTAGTTGTCTTACTCCAAAACCACCTTCAGCATAAGAATAGCTAAGTGTATCCCAACTAGCCCAGTGGTACTTTTTCTTATTCTTATTCCATCCCCAAAAGAAATCAATAGTGAGGCTTTTAATTTGCTTGAGAGTGGTTTTTGTAGGAGACATAGCTAAGAGAATATGAATATGAAGGGACTATAATACTGACTTGATAAGGGTAATTCTACCTCCATAAGTGAGAAGTTTGATTTGCCAACCTCTTATCTTGTTGAGAACTTTTGATGTCATATTGGAAAAATAACTCACTCTTCTGCCTCCAATATATAATGGACATCCAAGATAAGTGATAGGGTTTTCCTTCATAGTGAAATAAGTAAGATCCTTCACCCTGGCAATAACATCAGTAGGTGTTTTATTAGGTAGCATAAAATGGCTTTTATCTCTATTGATCAGTTGACCTGAACAAGTCTCATACTTCTGCAGCATTTTCATAATGATTTGAAGAGAGTGCTTGGATGTGGAAGAGACAATATAATATCATCAGCAAAACTCGGATGATTAACTTGAGGCCCTTTCTTTTGCATGTTAAAACCTTTATAGAGATAGTGTTGATTCATTCTATTCAAAAATCTTGACAACACCTCAGCACAAATAATGAATAAGGCAGGTGAGAGTGGATGACCTTGTTTTAGTCCCCTTGTAGAGTGGAAGAATCCATGCTTAATTCCATTTACAATCACTGAATACCAATTGTTTGACATAATCCTCCACACCATATCAATGAACACTTCATCAAAGCCTAGTTTCCTCATCACTAAAAAATTATAGGACCATGATACCCTATCATATGCCTTGTCCATGTCTAGTTTAATAACCACATTATCTCCCACTGTAGGCTTCTTAATACCATGTATAATTTCTTGGGTAAGCATTATATTTTTAGATATACTCCTCCCTTTTATAATACCTGACTAGTTTTTAGATATAAATATAGGCAATATAGGGTCTAATCTGTTACAAAACAATTTGGAGCTAATTTTATCTGTGAAGTTATTGAGACTAATAGGTCTATATTCTGATAGCTTGTTAGGATTAGGTATTTTTTGTAATAAAACAAAACATGCATGAGAGAATTACCTAGGCATAGTGTTGCCATAGAAGAAATAATGTACCATTTGTAGTAGATCCTGGCAGATAATAGGCCAACAAACTTGGAAGAACTTTCCACTCATACCATTAGGGCCAGCTGCTGAATTAGTATTCATTGAAAAGACAACTTGATGCAGTTCTTCCATAGTGGAAAAATCCTTGAGGAGTTGGTTGTGTTCCTCGATAACTATTTTTGTAATAACATTCGGAATTTCTTCATCAATCTTCTTATTTCTCCTGTGAAAATCTTCTCAAAGTGTGCACAAGCTGCTTATGCAATGTTATCATCCCCTTGAATACAATCACCATGTTCATCAGTAACTTGATGAATAAAGAGCCTTCTTCTTCTTCCTCTTATTAAAGCATGAAAGTATTTGGAGTTTGCATCCCCCTTCTTAAACCACTGTAGTTGAGTTTTTTGACTGAGAATAGACTGCTCTACTATCAAATATTTGATATATTCAGCTGTAATACAGTTGAGCTTAGTCCTATTGGCCTCATTGTTATGAAGTATAATTTCAGCCTCAGTCAGTTGGACCTTTTCTTCATTAATTATTTTCTTTCTAATGAAATATGGCACCATTTTACAGCTGCTGCAGGGGTTGATGGTCCTTTTCTTCAACTTAAAGACACTGTATAAATGGTGGAGTGCTGAGAGTTCACCTAAACTCAAGCCTCTATACAAAGTTTTACCAATGTTTATACTGTGGAAGATTTGGAAGACAAGAAATATCATTAATCATGGAGTAAAGATGTCATATTTTAGCATGGTTAAGGAGATTAGTAAGAATTTATTTCTTATGGCTAGGAATATATACCCATGGTTGGCCAATATTCCTCCATCCTGGACATTAATAGCAAAATTCATAGAAGATTATACTCCCATGGTAGGGTGCAAGGTGGTATACTAGAAACTACCAATGTTGGGATCCTATAAATACAATTCAAATGGAGCAGCTAAGGGAAATCCTAGCCCTAGCTCTGGAGCATTTTGCATTAGAAATGGAGAGAGTAATTTGGTTTATGCATAGGTTAGAATATTTGAAGATAATACAAATTTAGTGGCAAAGGTGTTGGCACTAAGACTTGGGCTGGAGTACTGTATTAACTAGAATTACTTGCCACTGATCCTAGAGATTGATTCTCTAACTTTGAAGAAAATATTGGATGGGATATGAGAAGTTCCTTAGTTTATTTCTATGGAGATTAAGAGAGTAAAGTTATTGATGGCAGGTGTAGATGTGGTGGTGGAGCACATATACAGAGAAGGCAACAAGCTAGTAGACTTTTTTGCTAACCAAGTTTTCTTTTTTGTAGGTACACAAAGGTTAACATATTCATCAATACAGGAAATACCAATAGAGGCAAAAAATTATTCTAAATATGGAAAAAAGACAAGTTCCAAATATCAGAGTTAGAAATTTTCAAAACAAGACTTTTAACTATAGTGGGGAGCATTAACAGTAAAGCAAGGGCATGCACAATCAAAGAACAACATCAATACAAGCAGTTGGGAAAGTGAAACACATAAGGATAAAAAGTGACATAGTTACATGTATAGACACAGTGCATATGAATATTAATCAAAGGTAAAAGTCAATTTATAGATCTACTTGTCAAAGAAATTACCTTTATTCCATGAGTCCTAAACAGTGGTTGTAATAACCCAACAGGTCATTTCCTGCATTTTCATGCTTTTTTCATGTTTAGAGCTTTTCCATAGCTGCCCCAAGTTATTTATGACTTGATGGAACTGACAATTCAGTTACCAGACAATTCATTTTGTTTATAGAGACATTTTCCTATTTTGGAGCTTTCGCTGTTAAGAAAAGGGTATTGGGCCTGAACTTCAGGTAAACCGCCATAGATGCCGATTCTAATAGTTAATGTTAGCTCTAGAATGTGGATTTTAGGCTAGAAATACCCTTGGTTTGGGTCTCGAGGTTTGGACTATTGTGTGGATTTTGGTTAAAATAACTCTTTCGGTGTGGGACCCATATTTGATCAAAATGACCTCCGCTACAAATTTTGATGGCCTTGTTGAGTCCAGAATTTCAATTTTTTTGGGGTAGCATAGTACGTTTGCATCCACAGGATTCCAAATAAATCCTGAAGGTCCGATTGAAAACGTGGAAAATTGTTGGTGCCTGCTATATCAGGTGCAACCGCTTTAGCAGCTTGGCATCATTTTGGTGGCCCTGGACCACTTTAGTGGAGGTCTTCCATAAGGCTAGGCCACTACAGCAACCCCCAATTGCTTTAGCGGTCATTTAGTGGCTAAAGCAGCCATCACTGGAACCTCTTTATATATTTCATTTCCCCCTGGACCACTTTAGCGGAGGTCTTCCATAAGGCTAGGCCACTACAGCAACCCCCAATTGCTTTAGCGGTCATTTAGTGGCTAAAGCAGCCATCACTGGAACCTCTTTATATATTTCATTTCCTCTCGGTTTTGGCTCATTTATTGCAATTCCAAACACCATTAAACCCTAGGGAGCTTAGAATATTGTGGAGATTGATTATTTGGTTTTGGGGCGAGTTGGAGTCATCATTTTGGTCATTTTCTCATCCTTATTTCTGTAAGTTTTCGCTTAATTTCTAGTTTAATTCTCCGATTAACCTTAAATCCCTAGAATATTTTTGGGGATGATTTGAGGCTTATTTGAGCTTATATTTCACCAAAATTTTGGGGTAAATAATCCTTGAGCTATGAGAGACGCATTGACGGTTTTAATTTCGTGATTTCGCAAGTGAGCCCCATATGGGATTTTTAGTTTGAATTTTGACCCGAAGCATTTATATGAAATATGGGTATAAATTATTATTTTGATAGTGTGGCAGCATTCAAAGGCTTGTCAGAAGGAAAAAGCTCCGGAGTAGTGGACTTTACGAGCTTTCAGCAGCATCCAGGTAGGCTAGGCTTACTTTCCTCACAGATTGAGCTTTATTATGGTATTAGTGTAGTGTTATTCTAGCTATGGGTGTTTATTTACGACTTGGTGGATAGTTTACTATTCTATTGGTTAGAGTTAGTCAGTTTGGGGGCCTTTTAGTAGAATTTGGCCCCGTCTTCCCTCGTAATAGTTATAACGATACTTCAGGACTAGTTTTGGTTCTTCTAAGACCTAGGGTTGGACTTGTCAAACTTTATTCTAGATTAGGGTATGTGCTTGCCTTTGCATGGGTTTTTGGGACTAGTAGTGGGCCCCGTTAGCCCTTCTTTTAGGTCAATTGCCTAGATTAGCTCCTTGTAGACCCTATAGAACTTTACCCATCCCCTTAGACTAATTCTTAAGTCTTTGGATGACTTAGGTAATTTGTCAAATTTCAGCCAGCTTTATTACTCGAATTAGCATACGATTGACCCTTAAACATCATGCTAAGACTTAGTGGTAAGAACTCACTCCTCTTATAGAGTTGACCCTTGAATTTGGGGATTTAATATTAATTTGGACTTAAAGGAAGTTATGGCTTGGGTTTATCATTACTTTGAAACTTATTTACTAGTTCTGGTTCAAGTTTGGGTTTCATGATTATACGCAGTACTTTATTATGATGACATTATTCTCCAATTCCGATTCAAGTACGACGTTTATGGTTCGAAGGGGATTTCAGGTATGTTATCACTCGTTGGCATACTTTAACCTTGTTCTTTTTGGTGTTCCTCCTTATTTGTACCCACTAAGCTTATGGGGGCTCAGTTGGGTTATTCGTCTCTTGTTTGTCTCTTCTAGGCTTATAGGGGCCAAGTTAGGTTGTGATTAGACTGTATTTACTTTTGAGTCACTTATTTTGCATATTTGTCACTTTAGCCTAGTTTGGAGTATTATTTCATATTAGCCCTTTATTCCTGAATTTAGTTTACACTGTCACATTTTATTATACTTTTATTGTAATTTAGCTTAGTCGGCCTATGATGCCTACTGAGTACTTGTTGTTTTTGGTACTCATACTGCACATATGTATCTTTTTTTTATGCAGATCCGAGTACGAGCTCTCGCTGTTGACGTTACTTTCAGGCTTACTGTTGCTTCGGAGATAGGGTGAGCTTTCAAAGCCGGAGCTGATCCCCTCTCCCTCTGCTACTTTTGGATAGTCTTTTGCATATTCTAAGACTAATTGTATATTTGCTACTCCCTCCGTCCCAATTTATGTGATGTACTTTGACTTGGCACGGAGTTTAAGAAAGAAAGGAAGACTTTTGAAACTTGTGGTCTAAAATGAGTCATAGATATTTGTGTGGTTGTAAATCATTTCATTAAGGGTAAAGTGGGTATTTTAAGGTTAAATTGTTACCAAATATAGAAATGTGTCATTCTTTTTGGGACTGACTAAAAAGGAAAGTGTGTCACATAAATTGGGACAGAGGGAGTACTATTTATTACTCTTATTTTTTATTTAGTAGCTCTTGTACCGATCTTACTAGGTCATGGGATATTCTTTGGTACTTTTATTCTTTACTTATTATTCTGTACGATCTTATATATATAAATATATCACTTCTTAGTACTCCTATTGTGAGTCTATATTTCATGCTTATCTTATCTTCTACCGATTAGCCCATACATGTCGTTCTGGGCTCTGGTTAGGCTTACCTACTGGTGGGTTAAAGTAGGTGCCACCATGACCAAAGAAATTGGGTCGTGACAAATTGGTATTGTCTAGTAGAGTCCTGTGGATCAGTACGATGACGTCCGTATCCTGTCTTCGGGAGGCTACAAGATATTCTTAGGAAAATTTCACTTCTTTGTTCATTTTCATGCATTGAGTCTATATTGGTTTCTAAATTCTCATTGTTTCACTCTTTTACATATGACTAGGATGCACGCTAGGACTGTCGGGGATCGAGACCCTGAGCCTACAGTTAGGGCACCGCACCTGTTAGAGGCTGAGGTCGACCCAAAGGTCGAGGTCAGGCTAGAGCTGTAGTACCAGCCAGGGGTCGGGACAGGGAGCCTTCACTAGATCCCATTATTACTCCTGAGCTAGAGGTAGCTCTAGAGATTTAGCCACCCCAGTTGCTGGTAGGCTGGTAGGCTAGAGGGCAACCCAGACCCCATCGGGGTTTATTTCTTCCTCAATTCTTAGAGATGCCTTGCTTTAGCTATTGTGATTGGTGGATGGTGCACTGTTTGATGGTGTTTAGTCAGTAGACCAGAGTGGTATTAATCTAAGAGCGCAGCCTGTAGCTGTAGCTTTTCGAGTTGAGGTTTCTCCGGCACCAGTAATTCCATAGCCGGTAGTTGCTCAGCCAGTTATGATTGTCGAAGAGCAGAAGATGTTAGGCTAATTTATAAAATTGACTCCACCTAGGTTTGCAGGTGCCCCAAGAGAGGATGCTTATGAGTTTCGGACTAGTTGAGAGGAGAAGCTTCGTAATTTGGGGTTGGTTGAGTCTCACGAAGTGGATTACATGGCATATCATCTTGACAGGACAACAAAATAGTGGTGAAGGGGTTATCTTGATTCCAGGCCATCTGGATCCCCACCTATGACTTGTACTTAGTTCTTCGATGCTTTTTTGGAGAAGTACATGCCTCGCACTATGCACGAGTGCCTGAGATATGAGTTTTTGCATTGAGACAAGGTTCTATGATAGTATCCAAGTATGCGACAAGGTTTCACCAGCTAGCCAAGTATGCCACCATAATTTTGCCTATAGAGTTTGAGAGGATTTGATGTTTTATCAGAGGGTTGAGTCCAGTGTTCAGGGATGCGTGATGCGGAAAAATGCGACAAGGGTTCGCATCACGCATTAAGCGATGCGTGAAGCGATGCGATCGCATCATTGAAGTGAAGCGCAATTTAAAAAGAAAAAAGACCTAATAGAGCATCCAAACAGTAAAACATTAGTGAAAAGACCACAATAACTATATAACCAACAATAAAGACAATATATATAAGCAAAAGTTTAAATAAAGCATAAGAAACAAATCAAACAAAAGTCTCAACAAAAAGAAAAGAGAAAGAAACAGCAGCAGAAAACAGAGGGAAGAAATTGAGGAAAACAGAGAAAAAGAAAGAGGAAGAAGAAGGAAGAAAACAGAGCATCAGTTAAAAAAAAAATAGAGTTGAACAGTAAAGAAGAAGGAAGAAGAACAGAAGTGAAAAAAAAAAGGAAGAACAGAAACAAAGCAGCAAAACAGAGGAGGAAGAAGGAGGAAGAAGGAAGAAGAAAGAAGAAAGAAGAAGAAGAAATATTACCTTAACAGAGCAGCAGAAAAACAGAGTTGTCGCAGCAGCTGCAGTGATGTCGCAGCAGCTCAGTGATGTCGCAGCAGCTGCAGTGATGTAGCAGCTTCAGTGAAGAAGAAGAGAAGTCGCAGCAGCTGCAGTGGTGTCGCTAACCCTAAAATATTGTAGTACTAATGTGCGTCTCTTTCTCACTTAAAAAAATAAACCCGGCTCTTTTTTTATTTAAAAATAGCCCCATTAAAAAAATAGCCCCATTAAAAATAGACCCATTAAAAAAACAACATGATGCGAGCTGATGCGCTCGCATCACGCATCGCATTGCATCACGCAACAGAGGGTAATGCGCCCGATTCAGTCAGATGGCCTCGCATCCATAACTCGATGCGTCAAGGGTTCGCATCGCATCGCATCGGCGCATTATGCGCTGATGCGCTCGCATCATGTGAACACTGGTTGAGTCTACCGCTTCGTAGGGCTACTCAGAGTTTTGTGACTTTAGGGAAAAAATTTACTAATATTGTTACTCATGTCAATACTATAAAGGAGATAGATCGCGAGGCCCAAGGGGGCGGCGATAAGAGGTTGTGTCAGCACGGTAGTTACAGTGGGAGCCTGATGTGCCATGGTTATATGGCACTTTCGATGCTTAAAACAAGGAAAAGATGCAATAACTTGGGTGTGTTTTGTTGGTATGATGCGGTTTCTGTCCTAATTTGCAGGAAAACAGGCTTTAAAGGCAAAATGAGCAAAAGAGGAAGAATCAAGCCCGAGAACGAAGTGACGGATAAAGAAAGAACAAGAGGCTGCAATTGAGGAGATTTCACGCCACAAGTCACGTGGCATGGAAGACACGTGGCGTGAGTTGATATCGTGACATAAGTCCAGATGCTGAAAAATAGTCTGATTTCCACGGCAGGGGTCACGTGGCGTGACTGACACCCACGTGACGTGGAAGCCTGCCGTGAGTTCACTTCAGAGATCCAAAAAAGAGGCCTGATTCCCACGATACATGTCACATGCCGTGACTTGGTTCCACGACACCAAGTCACGACACCGTGAAAACTGCCGACTCTATTCTCCTATTTTGTTTTGGATAGGATTAGTTTTGTATCTATAAATACACCTATGTAGTCCTAAATGCGGGAGTTGGACAATTTACTACTTTGAGAGTTATTTCATACTGTTTCAAACATATATTTGGTTTTGTATTCACAAACCCTACTTTGTTGAGGTTGATTGATAATTGAAATTCAGATTTTCCTTCATTCTTGTGAGATCATAATTATGCTTTCATCTTTGGATTATTCTTGTGTTCTTGCAATTATGAGCAGCTAAACCCATCAACTAGGGTTGTGTGAACCATGAGGAATTAACGAAACCGGTTAGGTGCAAAGCAACTTTGTACTGTTGTGTATGCATGTATTGTTATTTCCTTCGTTATGATTGCTTGTCTAACGGTTGCAAACGCTAGATACTCGCCTGTATTCTAGACTTGCTCGAGAGAGAGAGGTAGAGATTGGGAAAAGGAGACAACAACAGAGATTTGAAGTTATCAACCTTCATCTAATAACCGGAGCCTTAGCGGGAAAGGTTATCTGAAGTCCAGGACAAGGGTTAGTAGTGCGACACTCGGAGTCTGAGAGGAGAAGAGTGAAATTTGTCTAATGAAGGTCGAGAGACAGTTAGATGAACCTAACTTGTTAGATTTTTCATGCAGCTTAACAGGGCAATCTTGTTAAGCACAAGTAACCGGTGGAGTTAAGGAATCATTGGGGATCACGATCCTAGTGAATTTCTTTTATTGTTTACAAACTCAAGATCAGCCAGCATTCGTCATTGTTACTATTCACTAGCAACCCCCCCCCCCCCCCCAGTTTTAGTTACTTGCCAATTATTCCATTCAGTAGTCTACTCATACTTCGAACTATTCCCTGTGGGCTCGACCCCAACCTAGTTGGGTTCTATATTTGATTCAGCGACCGCATTGTACTTTTTTGGAGGAATACTTTGGGCGACATCAGAGCCACAGTAGGTCACAGTCCAGGGGCAGAGGTTTTCAGGGTAGGAACCCTCAACATTAGTCTTATCAGTACCAAAGTCAGTCTAGTAGGCCCGTTCAGGCAGCACTTCAGATTACTATTGGGGGGGTCAGTCCGGTTATAGTGACTACAGTAGTTAGAGCAGTGGTCGATCCTCAAAGGGTATGTAGTCAGGGTCTCCAAGCTGAGGTGGCATTCTGGGTTAGCCAGACCTTTTAGATAGAGCAGAGTACCCGGGACATGTTATAAATATGGGATCATTGGCCATTTCTTCAGAGAATATCCCCGGTGTGGGATAATTGAGACTGTAGGGTAGAGTGTTTAGCCGATTAGGGAAGTGCTTTTTCCAGCTAGAGGTGGTGCTCAGGGTCACAGGGGTGGTCCCCAGGGTTCTTAGGAAGGTAGAATAGGTGGTCGGTTAGGTACCTAATCCGAACGCAAACAAGGTCAATTGTATGTTGTACCTAGTAGGCCAGAGGTAGAGTCTTCAAATGCTATTATACAGGTACTATTTTAGTATGCCATTATCCAGCTATTGCTTTATTTGATCTAAGATCCACTTATTCATATGTATCTGCTTATTATGCACTGCGGTTAGAGTTATCTTTGGAGCCTTTATCTATGCCATTGCGTGTAGCTACTCCCGTGGGTGATTCTTTAGCAGTGGATTGGGTTTATAGATCATGTGTTGTGACCATTCAAGAGTATAATACTCAGGCAAACCCTATTATCCTAGATATGGTGGATTTTGATGTGATCCTAGGCATGAACTTGCTATCCCCCTACCATGCGGTCTTGGATTATTTTGCCAAGACCGTTACCTTAGCCACGCCTAGAATACCTCTAGTTATATGGCAAGGTTCTTTTAGCCACACATCTATGGGGATTATTTCTTATGTTTGGGATAGAAGACTGGTATCGAGGGCTTGTGAGTCATATCTTTCTTATGTTCATAATGTTAGTGCGGAGAGCCCTTCGCTTGATTCTGTCCCTATAGTTTGTGACTTTCCTGATGTTTTTCCTTTTGACCTACCTGAGTGAAATATTGAGTTTGGCATTGACCTTGAGCCGGTCACCCGACCTATCTCTATGGCACCTTACGATATGGCTCCTATCGAGCTAAAGGAGCTTATTTCTCCCCTTCAGGATCTTCTGGTTAAGGGTTTTCTTAGGTTGAGTGTATCGCCTTAGGGTGCTCCTATTCTATTTATGAAGAAAAAGAACGGTTCTATGCGTATGTGTATTTACTACAGGCAACTGAATAAGGTGTGAGTGAAGAATAAGTATCCTATGCCTCGTATCAGTGATTTATTTGATCAGCTTCGGGGTGCGGCGGTGATTTCTAAGATTGATTTAAGATTTGGTTAGTATCAGTTCAGGATTCGGACCAAGAACATCCCTAAGATAGCCTTCAGGACTCGCTATGGCCATTATGAGTTCCTGGTGATATCTTTTGGGTTGACCAATGCCCCTGCAGTGTTCATGGACTTAATGAACCCCATTTTCAAACCCTATTTGGACTCCGTTGTGATAGTTTTCATCAATGATATCATTATTTATTCGGGAAGTAGGGAGGAGCACGAGAAGCATTTAAGGACTGCGCTTAAGACTTTGAGAGATCATAGGCTTTTAGCCAAATTCTCAAAGTGTGAGTTTTGGCTCGAGTCTGTGGTATTCCTAGGACACGTGGTGTCTAAGGATGGGATCATGGTAGACCTGACAAAGATTGAAGCTATTCATAATTGGGCCAGACCTATATCTCTGATTGAGGTTTGCAGCTTTATTAGTTTGGTAGGCTATTACAGATGGTTCGTTGAGAGATTTACCACTATTGCAGCATCTATAACCAGGTTGACAAGGAAGAAGGTTCCTTTTCAGTGGTTTGATGAGTGTGAGTCGAGCTTTCTAAAGCTCAAGAACTTCCTCACTTCAACTCTTATTTTGACTATTCCAGTAGAGGGTGAGGGTTTGTTATGTAGTGTGATGCTTCTAGTGTTGGTTTAGGGTGTATTCTGATGCAGTGGGGCCTAGTTATTACTTATGCATTGAGATAGCTGAAAGTGTACGAACACAACTACCCCACTCATGAATTGAACTTGGCGGCGGTAGATTTGCTCTTAAGATTTGAAGGCATAACTTGTACGATGTTCTCTGTGAGGAATTCACTGACCATCATAATCTTTAATATATTATGACTAAGAATTTTCTTAATTTGAGATAGCATAAGTGGATTGAGTTGCTGAAGGACTATGATATCTCTATTTTATACCATTCGAGCAAGGCGAATATGGTAGCGAAAGCCTTGAGCCGGAAGGCAGTGAGTATGGGTAGTTTGTCTTTGATTTCCACTATAGAGCAACCATTGCTCTTGGACAATTAGTCCTTAGCTAACATGATGCTTTGGCTTGATATTTCAGACCCCAGGAGGATTCTTCCTAGTGCTGAGCCTAGGTCTACCCTGTTTGAGCAGATTCAGGGTCATTAGTTTGAGGATAGTAGACTTTGTGGTATTCATGATTAGGTGCTGAGGGGTGAGTCCAGGAGGGCTACCTTAGATTTCGAGGGCATTTTGAGATTTGACGGTCTTATTTATGGTTCAAGGGTTGGAGACTTGATTCAGCTAATTCTATGGAATGCTCATAGCTCCAGATACTCTTCACCCTGGGACAACGAAGATGTATAGAGATTTGAGGAATAATTACTGGTGGAGTGGCATGAAGAAGGATGTAGCAGACTTTGTAGCTCGATGTTTGTGTTGTCAGTAGGTAAAGGCCGACCATCTAAGACCTGGTGGCTTACATCAAAGACTACCCATTCCTTAGTAGAAGTGGGAGTGGATTACTATGGACTTTGTGAGTGGTTTGCCTCGCACTTCTCATGGTTCTAACAACATTTTTGTCATCGTAGATCAGCTAACCAAATCAGCTCACTTCATCCCTGTTCAGATTTCTTTTAGTGTCGAGAGGTTAACTCGTATCTATGTCTGAGAGATAGTTCGCCTTCATGGGGTACCCGTGTCTATTATTTCAGATAGAGGCTCAGTATTAACGTCTAGCTTCTGGAGAACTTTTCAGGAGGAGTTGGGTACTCAGGTTGACCTTAGGCCTACTTTCCACCCCCAGACCGATGGACAGTCGGAGTGGATTATTCAGGTTTTGGACGATATGCTTTGAGCGTGTGTTATGGACTTTGGAGGTCAGTGGGAGCAGCATTTAGCCTTAGCAGAGTTTTCTTATAATAATAGCTACCATTTAAGTATTGAGATGGCACCATTTGAGGCGTTGTATGGTAGGTATTATCGATCTCCGATTGGATGGTTTGAGAATTTTGAGGTTAGAACTCGTGGTACCTACTTGCTTCGTGAGTTTTTAGACAAAGTTTGGGTGATTCAGGATAGGTTATCGGCAACTCAGAGTAGGCAAAAGATTTATGTTGACTGCAGGCATCGTACTTTGAGGTTTGGAGTTGGTGATCGAATTTTCCTTTGAGTGTCACCCATAAAACGAGTGATGAGGTTCGGGAAGAGGGGAAAGCTCAGCCCCAGGTATATCGGGCCATTTGAGATAATTCAGACAATTATGGAGCTTTCCCCCTGACTTTTCAGCCATTCATCCAGTTTTTCATGTATCTATGTTGTGACGCTATATTTTGGATGAGTAACACGTGCTTCATTAGGACTCGGTTCAGTCAGTGTTGTCAAAAGCGAAAAGCGCAAAAAAGCGCTAAGGCCTTGTTGGAGCTTAAAGCGCAAAGCGCACTTAAAGCGTGGGCTTCACTAACAAAAAGCGCACTATGAAGAAATATATATATATATATATATTTAGAGAACATATTAGACACATAAATAGTAAATATATATTGCTTATAATAAAAATAAGTTCATCAAATCATATATTGCTTATATATTCTTCTTCTAGTCACTAAAATAATATTCCGCCATATCATCTTCCTCAATAGGGTGATTCTCATTAGTATCACTAGATTTATAGCCTTCAATCTCTTCTTCTCCCGACTCATCATAATCATCCTCATCTTCTATGTCAACAAGTGGAGCTCGGGAGCTTGAGACATTAATTGTAGTAACTCCCGACTGACTTTTTCGTTTTCTTGTGTATGTCAACACATCCTCACTCCCCGACACTCTTGAAACATCTCCCCAAGTTAAGTTGTCATCACCAAATACCAATTCATCTTCTGCTTCCACATTAACACCCATCTTTCCAACCAACCACTCATTACTATGATCAATGTTATCCAATGAGATTGGATCAACGACACTCTTCACATCATGACGATCTTTCAAAGCACGATTGTACTTAACATAGACTAGATCATTCAATCTTTGATGCTCCAATCTGTTCCTTTTTTTGGTATGGATCTGTTGCAATGATTATTTAAATGTTAGTTAATTAGTCTAACTTATTAACTATGTAAAGAAATAGAATAAATAGGAAGTATACCACTACGAGTACTTACATGCTCAAACACACTCCAATTACGCTCACATCCCGCAGAACTAGCTGTTAAACCCAAAATTCTAATGGCTAATATTTGGAGGTTGGGGGCTGAATTACCATATAAATTCCACCATTCAACTGTAAAAGGTGTTATGTTGACAATCATTATTTATAAGTAATAAGTCTTATGTAAAATTTTAAACGTAAACTAATAATTAAAATTTTAAAAATTGATATATTCACTTACCAGGAGATCTTGTCGCTCTAGATCTTTTTGCAATTGCAAGGCCAAATTGTTGTTCAGCTTTAGTGTACAATGGCATCTCAGATATAATCTTGTCTTGTACTTCAGTGCTTGGAACCAATTTTTCAATACAAGCCAACAACCCATCTGTTACTTCTTTACAATTTTCAATAGCTGGATTTTGAAAGAAGTACTCTGGATTTAGATAGTGTCCAGCTGCATGTAATGGATGGTGCAATTGGCATTCCCATCTTTCATCAATAATCTTAAAGATATCATTATATTTTGCAGTTTTCCATTCAAATGCCTTTGCAATAGCCTCCTTAGCTCTATCCATGGCTTCATAAATGTACCCCATGGCAGGTTTTTTCTCATTATCAGCTAATCTCAATACTTTAACAAGAGGCCCCATTATCTTCAAAATATAAGAAATCTGGTCCCAGAATCTTGGCGTCAAGATGGTATTAGTTGCACTTTTTCCCTTTGGTAACTTAGCCCATCTACTAATCACCCAAACATCTGAAGTAAACATTGCTCGCAGATTACTCTTTTGACAATGCAACCTTTGCAAAGTCAGAAAACTCGTTGCAAATCGAGTAATCCCACATTTCACCAACTCTTTGTTTTTTGTGAAATCTCTCATTATATTTAAAACTCCTGAGTGCCCATAAATGAAACCAACTAGGGCAATTGCTTTTTGGAGAGTCTTCTTAATAATAGGAATCTTCCCTATGTCTTCTAACATAAGATCTATGCAATGAGCTGCACATGGCGTCCAATATATGTGCGGTCTCTTTATCTGTAACAGTTGACCTATAGAAAAAAAGAGTAAACTGATATGTTAAACTTAAAATTTTGAAATCAGAATTTCGATCTATATTAGTAAGTATTAAGTAAAACAGAAAACTTAATCATTTAAAGCAATAAATTCTTACCAGCCAACTTATAGTTACTGCCATTATCACTTATTACTTGAACCACATTCTGCTCGCCAACGCGTTCCACATATATATCAAGCAGTTCACATAATTTCTCTCCAGTCTTCACAAATGAGGAAGCATCTATCGACTCCATAAATACCGTTCCATGTGGAGAATTCACCAAAACATTTATCAAAGTTCTTTGTTTTCTGTCTGTCCATCCATCTGCCATAATGGAAGTTCCATACTTCACCCATTCTTCTCTATGTTTGTTTACAATTTCATTAGTCAACTCAACCTCCTTCCTAAGCAACGGAACCCTTAATTCGTGGTAGCTAGGAGGATTCAAGTTTGGACCATACCTTCCTATAGCCTCAACTGCTTCCTTAAAACTTTTTGAGCGAGCTACATTGAATGGGATTCCATTATCATAAAAGAAGCGAGCTATTTTTTGAATTGTCATGGCTCTTGCTTCTTTATCACACGAGTCTTTGATATTTGTTTGCCTAAGTTCTCCTCGCTTTTGCAGAAATACATCCATGGGTCCCTTTCCTTTGACTGATTTCTTATTAGAGCCACTATGAAGGCTTCCTACACCTCTTTTCTTATGAATGATCTCCTGGATTTCATCTTGTCCGCCTCTATCGTCTTGATAATCGAACTCCTCAAATTCAGAAAAATCATTAGTATAGACTTCCTTTCTTATTTTTTTCTCCTCCATGTAATTTTTCAGTTCGTCTCTAACCTCCTGTGGGCATTTTGTACACTTTGAAGCATTCCTAAAGTTTCCAACTAAATGCTGTTTTGCCCGGTTAATTCCACCTGTGGTTGTTTTTCCACAAAAATTGCATGTGACTCTTGATGTGTCATTAGGATCCTTTAAATAGTTATATTTCCAACCAGGATCCCTTCGATTGCCTTTTGACAAATCCTCTGCCATTTCTAGTTCTGCAAAAAAAGTTTAAAAATACATAATGTCATAATGTAATTACAATTTCTAAACAATAATATATAAGTTACATAGAACCAAAAAGTGGACAGATTCTTTGTTATTTTTTATTCTGAAATAAAAGATAACATATAAGGTATTTTGTGCAATTAATTGGCTAAACAATTATATACAACAAGTATATAAGGTAATCAACTTTGGGGTCCACCACTATGGTCATATGACTTCTTAAAAATAGTTTATCTTTGTTATTATCTCTTTTTGTAACAGCTGTTACTTATATACACTATACAGACAATGAGTCATGAAACAAAACAAGTGGTCCATACTTCCATTTATTTATAATTTTTCTATAAAGACAAAATGAATTTATTATTGGATTTTCTGAATTCTGTAGAGTCTATATTATAAGATTATACAGAAACAACTAACAAGTAACAAGTAGAAACTAGAAAGAAAGAAACAGAGAAGCAGAGAAACAGAAACAGAGGAAAGAAACAGAAACAAAAACAAAAACAGAGATTAAGATAAAGAAGCTAACCTGTATAAATACTTGTTCAGTTGTTCTGCCTGCTGATTGCTGAAGATTGTCCCAGGTTTGATTTTAGTTATGCTTGAACATGCATGTTGCAGACTTGCAGTGCTTCGTCTTCTCTGGAGTTTGGAATCCTTATAGTTCAAATATTTTTTTTTTCTTTTTTTTTAACCAACCAATGATCTTCTTTGATGTATTTACTTTTTTTGGGATTCTATTTTCCTTAATTAAGTCTAGGGAAAAGAACCGACAAATAATAACTTTTAAAAGATTTTTTTGAATCTGATTTCTTAAAAAAAAATTAAAAAAATGGGCCCCACTGACATGGGCCTCGCTTTAGGTCATGCGAAGCGGCAGTCTTCTGCTGCGCCTCGCTTCTGCGCTTAGGCGCGCCTTAAGCGCGCTTTTAATTTCACTGGGTTCAGTTGGATGAGAGGTTGACCTTTGTGGAGGAGCAAGTTTCTATATTAGGCAATAATATTAGACGGTTGTATTTCCAGAGATATTCCAGTGGCTAAGGTTTAGTGGAGACACCGTCCAGTTGAGGAGGTTACCTGGGAGATCGAGAGTGAGATGTGAGCCCAGTATCTCCACCTGTTCGAGCGTTCAAGTACTTCTTGATCCTTTACGTTTGCGAACGAAAGTCCTTTTTGTAGTGGATATTGTAATGACCCTCCGAGTCATTTCCTGTGTTTTCGTGCATTTTTAACATTTAGAGCTTTCCCATAGCTACCCCAAGTCATTTATGACTTGCTGGAACTGACAGTTCGATTATCGGGTAGTTCGTTTGGTTTTTAGAGCCATTTTCCTATTTTTGAGCTTTCGCTGTTAAGAAAAGAGTATCGGTCCTGAACTTCAGTAAACATCCACGGATTCCAATTTTGGCAGTTTTGTTAGCTTCGAAAAGTCAATTTTAGGCTAGGGGAACCCTTGGTTTGGGTCCCAAGGCTTCCAGACTCATTTTCCGCTATTGGGTGGATTTAGGTTAAAATGGCCCTTTGGGTGTGGGACCCACATTCAATTGAAATGACCTCAGATGGAAATTTTGATGCGTCGTTGAGTTAGAAATTTGGAATTTGTTAGGGTAGCATAATTCATTTGCGTCGGTCCGATCGGAAACTTGGAAAACTTGGCAAATTGATGGTGCCTGTTGTATCTGGTGCAACTGCTTTAGCGGCCAGAAGACCACTTTTGCGGTAGCCACTTTAACGGCTTGGCACCCTTTTAGCGGCCCTGGATCTCTTTAGTGGTCATTTAGCCGCTAAAGCGGCTATCGCTCACACCTCTTTATGTATTTTACTTCCTCTCGATTTTGGCTCATTTATTGCAAGCCCAAACAACATTAAACCCTAGGGAGTTTAAAATATTGTGGAGATTGCTTATTTGGTGTTGGGGCAAGTATGAGTAATCATTTTGGTCATTTCCTCGTCCTTATTTTCGTAAGTTTCTGTTTAGTTTCTAGTTTAATTCTTCGGTTTACCTTGAATCCCTAGAATATTGTTGGGGCTGATTTGAGGCTAATTTGATCTTTGATTTCACCCAAATTTTGGGGTAAATGATCCTTGAGCTATGAGGGACGCGCGTTGACAGTTTCGATTTTGTGATTCTGCAAGTGGGCACCATGTAGGATTTTTAGTTTGACTTTTGACCCGGAGCATTTATATGCAATATGGGTATTATCATTCTCGTCTTAATATGTAGATTATTATTTTGATAACGTGGCAGCGTTCGGAGGCTTGTCGAAAGGTAAAAGCTCCAGAGTAGTGGACTTTACGAGCTTTCGGCGATGTCCAAGTAGGCTAGGCTGGCTTACTTTCCTCATAGATTGAGCTATATTATGGTATCAGTGTAATATTATGCTAGCTATGTGTGGATATTTACGACTTGGTAGATAGTTTAGTATTTTATTGGTTAAAGTTAGCCGGTTTGGGGGCCTTTTGGTAGAATTTGGCCTCGTCTTACCTCATAATTTTTATAATGATACTTTAGAACTAGTTTTTGTTTTTTTAAGACCTTGGGTTGGACTTGTAAATCTTTAGTATAGGTTAGGTTATGTGTTTACCTTAGCATGGGTTTTTGGGACTAGTAGTGGGCCCCGTTGTCCCTCCTTTTTGGTCAATTGCCTATATTAGCTCCTTGTAGACCCTATAGAACTTTACAAATTGCCTTACACTAATTCTTGAAAGTTAGGATGACTTATGCTATTTGTCAAATTCTGGCCAGCTTTATCACTCGGATTAGCATACGATTGACCGTTAAACATCATGCCTCGACTTAGTGGTTAGAACTCGCCCCTTATAGATTTGACAGTTGAATTTGGGGGTTTAAGATTAATTTGTACTTAAAGGAAGTTATGGCTGAGGGTTATTATTACTTTGAAACTTATTTACTAGTTCTGGTACTATTCTCCAGTTTCGGTTCAAGTTTTGCATTTATTGTTTGAAGGGGATTCCAGGTATATTATCATTCATTGGCACACTTTAACCTTGTTATTATCGGTGATGCTCCTTGTTTGTACCCACCGGGCTTATGGAAGCTCGGTTGGGTTATTCCTCTCTTATTTGTGCCTTCTGGGCTTATGGGGGCCTAGTTAGGTTGTAGTTAGACTGTATTTACTTTTGAGTTACTTATTTTGCATATTTGTCGCTTAGCCCAATTTGAAGTGTTATTTTGGATTAGCTCTTTATTCCTTACTTTAGTTCACTTTCTCTCAATTTATTATACTTTTATTGTAATTTAGCTCGGTCGGCTTATGATACCTACTGAGTACCCATTATTTTTGGTACTCATACTGCACTTCTACATCTTTTTCTGATGCAGACCCGAGTACAAGCTCTCGCCGCTGACGTTACTTTCAGGCTTACTGCTGCTTCGGAGATAGGGTGAGCTTTCAGAGCCAGAGTTGATCCCCTCTCCCTCTGCTATTTTTGGATAGTCTTTTGCATATTTTGAGACGACTTGTACATTTGCTACCATCTTGTACTCTTATTTTTGATTTAGTGGCTCTTGTACCGACCATACTAGGTCATGAAATACTTTTTGGTACTTTTATTCTTTTCCTTATTGTTCCATATATATATATATATATCATTGCTTAGTACTCCTATTGTGAGTCTATATTTTATGCTTATCTTATCTTCCACCGATTAGCACATTACTTGTCGTTCCGGGCTTTGGTTAGGCTTACCTATTGGTAAGTTAAAGTAGGTGCCATCATGACCCGAGAAATTGGACCGTGACAGTAGTATTAGCTTATCTTAGCTCAATCTATCGGGATGAAAGTTAAAGTGTAAGACAAAACAACAAATTGGCTAGACCGCTAGTCATATTACATATTGGTAAAGAGATAATCTGGTTATACCATTGAAGATTCTCGTGATCTATGTAGTGGTATTAGATTTTTAAGCTTAGTTTGCAGGAAAAAGAAATCAGAATGGTTTAGCTAGATTTCTAATCGATTCTTGAAGCTATATGGAGAAAAGACACTAATTAATTAGTTACTCACCACATCTGCTCATATCGTGGTGAAGAAGTCTTCAATGGGCTTGTTTTCATGGCATTCGTGAGATTTGTTGAGTGCCTCAGATGAAAGAAACCAAAACACAATATAAAGCAGAGTTGGTGGTGTGATGACATAGTTGGTGTAGTTTTCTAACTTCGTCTTCAGTTGACTGATCGACTTTGAGCGAGATTGATCTGTACAAAGTAAGAAGATGAAGAGAGCTTTTCGTTTTTGATTTCTAGATGTTTCTGATCTTTGTTGTCTTTTTATTTTTTGTTTTGTTGAACCTTTTTTTGGCAGGTCTTTACTTGTGTTTTTTGTTTCAATTCTAATAAAAAGGGCCTTGTGGCTGACTTTGATTTAAAAAGAGACAAAAGCTTTAACTAAAGCTGAGGAAATTTGTTTCTCAACTACCTGCAAAACTAGTAAGGCTGCACATAACGAATCAAGAAATGACTCTTTTGTTTGTGATGCATTTCTACTCTTGCTACTATTTCTATTTTATGAAGCATGAACATTGTGTATATATGAGCATTTTATCATTGGTTAAATCAAACAATTAAGGATAAAAACTGATAATAAATATTTTATTGGTTTAGTTATTGATTTAGCATTTTTAAAAACCAAAAAGCCTATAAATCGAATCGATAATACACAAAATTAGATTGAACCAATCGATGTGCACCCCAACTTAGGCATATCAATTAAACCAATTAGCAAAAAAAGAATAGAAGGAAACAGAGTAAACCACAATAGACTCAACTCAAAAGAGTTTCAAAGTCCATACCTTTCTATATCTGTCTAATAAAGAAATCCATCTCCACAAAAACACCAATTATAAGTACATAGTACTCTCTGCAAAAGCATATTAAAATCAGAAAATTGCTACTACCATCAGTTTTCAAGTCCCAAAAAAAATCAAATTTTGTGAAAGCTTCCTCCAAAAGTATATCTTTAAAATTAAGTGAAGTTGAATTGCCACAGAATTTAAAGCAACTTGACTAGATTCAACCCAAAACTCCTCATTTCATCAATTTATTCACTTTTAAATAAGAAATTCACTCCTAATCATCGATTAAACACAACAAAATCCCTAGCTCCACCAAATTATTGAGGTCTCCGATTATTTTGACTCACTTTGAGTTCAAAATCAAGCAAAACATCTAAAGTTTTCTTCTCAAAAATTAAGAAACTCACTAATTTTGATCCAAGAAATCAAAAATTTCCACCTTTAAACTATTTCTGCAACACCCACAAGAAAATAACAAAAGCCCACTACACAATCCAACAGACAAAAACACACATGTAGCAGCCCAGTAAACAAGAAAACTCTAAAATTGCAGGCAATATTAGGGTAATACATCCATATCGAGAGGGGAACAAGCTGGCAGATTTTACGCTAACCAAGTTTATTGTTTTGTAGGTACACAATGAATAATTTATAACTCGCTTCATAACATACCTGCAAAAGGGAAAGCAATTTTAAATTTGGATGAGATGCAACTTCTAAGTCTCAAAATCAGGAAGTGTCAAAATAGAATGTTCAATATTCATAACATTCAAGGATAGACAAGTCAACAATTCAAACTAGATCAGCATAGAATAAGTTACAACAAGTCGTATACTTGAGCACAGTGAGCAAATTTGTCACATTTTCATAAATTTTATTGTAACATAAATGAAGAAGTGGGTTTACCAGATCTAATTAGCAGATTGAAGGATTGAACTGTGGTTTCTCTAGTCTCTAGCAGTGGTATTAGTCTCTCATAGACTCAACCTACTGAGAAGAGAATGGTAATAGTAACTTGTTCATTTTGTCTTGATTTTTTCTATATTGAGAAAGTTACAATACTTACTGACATGGTTCTTGCATAGATCTGATTTACTTGCGTCAAAGAAATCTTCACGGGTTCAGATTTCATGGCAATGGTGAGAGCTTGGAGTGTCTTGGTGAAATCTACTCACACTTAATGATTTTCAGATCTAGTAGAAGCAATTATAAAGCAAGCTTTGGGTGACTTTCTCATCGTTGTCATCCTCTTTGATTGTAGCTGTCAAATTATTTGACATTAGAGTAGATTAGCTTGGAAGAGGAAAATGAGTACTTTCCTATTCTGTGAAGATAAGTCTATATCGTTACTGATGGAATTTTATTCTAGGCTCTTTAGTTTCTTTTCCTTTTGTTTTTGTTTATGTCCTTTGATTTTATTGTTTTGGACTTTTCTGGACTTGGGCCTTTTCTTGGGCTTGGTTTGGTTTCTTGTACATCCTTCTTTTGATATAATAAGGCTATTTGGCCATTCTAACTTAAAAAAAAGAAAAGAAGACTCTATTAATCATCAAAATTGAGGAATAGTAAAAATTTGGTTATAGTGTGTTTCTCTAACAAAACTCTTTGTCCATCTTTTTGTCTAAAAAACACATTAATATAATCACACAAAGAGAGACAGAGCACATAAAAGTAAATTGATTCTATTTAAAGGTAATATTTTTATCAAGCCGTAATCCAAGACTAGAGAATTGGTTGTTACGATAAAACCACTCAAACACTAAATTTATAGACAACAATAGAGATAAAGATATTGAGAAAAAAAGATTATCGATGATGGTAGTCGGCGATGAATTTGGCTGCTGGCCAAGAATTACGAGACATAAGGTATAGGATATATAATTAGGTAAATCTAATGTATATATATTTTTAGGTGATAGAGGATTAAGGGGGGGAAAGAGAAATTGGAGGAAAGTGAAAAAGAAAAAAGAAAATTTTTACCGTCTATTTTCTTAAATGGCTCCTACAAATATACTTATTCTCGATCAATATCATTAGCTAATAAATATTAGCCCTGTATGGATAAATAGTGGCGATTAAGTTACTATCACGACCCAATTTCTCAAGTCATGATGACACCTACTACAACCCACCAGTAGACAAGCCAACCCGTAGTCCAAAACTGCTAGTAACGGGCTATCAAGAGAAATAAAGGAAACAACAGAAAGGAATCTAATAAAGGGACTAATATAGATTACAACCCCAAGACCTGGTGAAGTCAGTACAAGAGCTTCTAATACAACAAAAGTACAAAGTGGAATATAGAGTCAATATATATATATAAGCTTTCCCTTTGTCTGTACTCATGCTGCAAAAGAAACTATATATATATATATACACACACAAAGTCTTCTCTAAAATACAAAATAGAGATCAAACTAATAATATGAGGGAAAGCAGGAATACTCCGAACGTCAGGAGCTCACCCCAAATCTCTGATCCATAGCTGCTCCACGCGATACACACATCAATAGTGAGAACTCGTACTATGATCTGCAGGCTGCAGAAGTGTATCATGAGTACCAAACACGTAGTACTCAGTAGGCATTGGCCAACTGAGCTCCAAAGATAATGCAAGCATAAATAACATGTAAGCCAGAATATAACTACAGGCAAATTTCCAGGAAAACTAAGCATAATGAGGCTAATAGAGCAAAAAGGATACACTATCCTATCCTAACAGTATTCAGGAACTAAAGTACAATACCATATATCACTAGCCAATATACCAATGAAGAGTGAAAGAAGGACATAGAGTAGTATGGAAGGCCGAAGAATACATATACACTATGAACAGACAAAGAAGACAGGTATATATATATATATATATATAGGACTAACTCAAAGTTAATAACTTGAGGAAGTCAACCTAACATCTCAAGGATCATAACCAAGTAGGGAAGCTAATAGTAGCATAATCAGGGTCCCTAACCATAATGTCTAACCGTGAGGTAACTATCAATGATGTAATTTACCATAGAAAAGGAAAGGGATCAGAAACATACCGACAACCTTGGGTACCAGTCCATAATCATCCTGCTAATATGAGGGAGAGCAGGAATACTCCGAACGTCAGGAGCTCACCCCAAATCTCTGATCCATAGCTGCTCCACGCGATACACACATCAATAGTGAGAACTCGTACTATGATCTGCAGGTTGCAGAAGTGTATCATGAGTACCAAACACGTAGTACTCAGTAGGCATTGGCCAACTGAGCTCCAAAGATAATGCAAGCATAAATAACATGTAAGCCAGAATATAACTACAGGCAAATTTCCAGGAAAACTAAGCATAATGAGGCTAATAGAGCAAAAAGGATACACTATCCTATCCTAACAGTATTCAGGAACTAAAGTACAATACCATATATCACTAGCCAATATACCAATGAAGAGTGAAAGAAGGATATAGAGTAGTATGGAAGGCCGAAGAATACATATACACTATGAATAGACAAAGAAGACAGGGAGATATATATATATATATATATATATAGGACTAACTCAAAGTTAATAACTTGAGGAAGTCAACCTAACATCTCAAGGATCATAACCAAGTAGGGAAGCTAATAGTAGCATAATCAGGGTCCCTAACCATAATGTCTAACCGTGAGGTAACTATCAATGATGTAATTTACCATAGAAAAGGAAAGGGATCAGAAACATACCGACAACCTCGGGTACCAGTCCATAATCATCCTGCCACGAATGAACCATAATAACCAACAGTAAACTAACTGGCTAGTCCGAACAAACAATACCTAATCAAGCCCCCATAAGCCCGGAGGGTTCAAGCAAACACTCACCAAACAGCAATCATAGCTTATACCTATACATATACACTATGAATAGACAAAGAAGATAGGGATATATATATATATATATATATATATATATATATATATGACTAACTCAAAGTTAATAACTTGAGGAAGTCAACCTAACATCTCAAGGATCATAACCAAGTAGGGAAGCTAATAGTAGCATAATCAGGGTCCCTAACCATAATGTCTAACCGTGAGGTAACTATCAATGATGTAATTTACCATAGAAAAGGAAAGGGATCAGAAACATACCGACAACCTCGGGTACCAGTCCATAATCATCCTGCCACGAATGAACCATAATAACCAACAGTAAACTAACTGGCTAGTCCGAACAAACAATACCTAATCAAGCCCCCATAAGCCCGGAGGGTTCAAGCAAACACTCACCAAACAGCAATCATAGCTTATACCTATACAACCCTCCATAAGACTGATAGATATAAGTACCAAATGATCATACTGGTGATAGGCAATGCATATAAATGAATGAATGCAACATAAACTAATAGTACCATACCCAATCTGAGTGCCATAATGTACCAAGTGTATACACCTTCTCCAACTCAGTAGCTCACAAAGGCAGGACCAACAGTGACCATCCCTCTTCGACACTGCAGCTCACAGACGAAGAGGCCCCTAGGGGACCCGAGATATCCGTATACACTGTCTGGTCCCGAACCAAGACTTCTAATAATCATCATAATCAATCTAATTCATCCAGTACCGAAGAGATATATAAGTATAATAAGTGCATGGACTCGAACCATGACTAAAAGAGTGTAAGTCTGTAAATTCATTGCCCGAGATCAAGTTCGGGACTAAATCGGCATAATAGCGTAGAAAGGGTCGAAATCTCTCTCGACTGAAGTAAATAGTATTGGTAAAAGAGTGGATTACTAATGGACTGGAATGAACCTTGGTCTAATTTCCAAAACAAAGTTTTTAGTTCCAAAAATCATAATTCATTAAATAAGGTGGTACGATTCCCGTCGTAAAAGAATCTATTTTAAAAGTAAAAAGTGGAAATAAATCCCTTTTTAGAAAATAGTAGTAAAATCAAGGTTTTAGTCGGAATGCACCCTAAAGTAAAGTATGCATGCCATCACTAGTATCCAAAAAATAAAACTATAAGCGCCTAATTGTCTATAAACTAGGATCATGTCCCCTTTAGGGATAAAATACTCACCTGAAGTCCAACTAGTATCGTAACCACGGCCTCGGGCCCAAAAATATGTAACCAACATAATAAAGCGTCATAACTCGGGCAACTACGGTAATCAAGGGCATTAAATTACTACAAGGATCTAATCGGGGGACTACCGCCCAAATCACTAAGTTAAATGGTAACTCTTATATTAAAAGGTCCTCAATGTCAATCTATGACTAAACAAATCTATAGTTAAGGATAATAGGATACTAAGGCCATAACAAGTATCCTACGATAAGGTTCATGTCACATTTCTATCCCAAATTCCCTAAATAGGTTAACTCATGATATACTAGTCATAAACATATCTTATAAACCCTACCTAGCATGTAATATATACCTAACACCATCTCATAGAGAAAAGTAGATCGAAGCCTACCTTGAAGCCGAACCACAATCTCAAACAATCCACAAATTGCTTGCCCTTGCTCCACGATCCCAAAAATAATGTCGCACTATCAAAATCATAATCTACACGTAAATAGGAGTAAAATGATACCCATATTCTTATATAAAACTCAGGGGCCAAAATCAGGTCAAAAATAGGCTATTGGGGCCCACAATAAAATCCCAAAATTGAATCCATCACGAGGTCCCTCAAAAGACAAAGAATGTGTGTTCAAAAGTTGAGCACAAATGGAGTACAAATTGGGGCTTAAATCAACCCAAACAGTTTAGGAATTTAAGCCCTAAATTCTAGGAATTTACAGTGAAAAGGGATGGAATTTGACGGGCAAAATAACGGAAATATGACCAAGGAGTGTTGAACTAGCTTACCTTAGCTTCAATAGATGATTTCTCAAACTTTCCCATGTTCCAAGCTCTCAAAAATGGAGGAAAATGCCCTAGGAAATGAAGGAAAATTGGGTGAAGAAGAGAATATAACACCAGCAGTTGCCGCTAAAGCGGATGGTGCTAAAGGTGAGTGGCCGCTAAAGTGGAACCCTGGACTCTAAAGCGACGCCTGCTAAAGTCGGCTTTGATCGGTAAAGCGATGCCTACTTAAGCGGACCTTATTCGAGTAGCCAATGACGTGAAAGCGGCTCAAGGTCGCTAAAGTGGCTTCTAGACTGCTTTAGCGGTCAAACCAGATATCAGGCATCAAATTTTTTCTATGTCCAAATGAACTCCGACTGGTTGCTTGGGACTCGTTCGGAACCCATGCATGCAAATGAACTATGCTACCATAACAAATTCAACATTTTGAACTCAACAGTACCATCAAAATTTCCAATGAAGGCCATTTCAATTAGATATGGGTCCCACACCTATAGTTTCGTTTTAACCAAATTCTACCCAATAGCCCAAAATAAGTCCAAAAGCCTTCAGACCCAGAACAAGGGTCACCCTAGCCTGAAATCAACATTGTAAAGTTGATAGCGCTGTCAGAATTCTCATCTGAGGCCATTTACTAGGAGTTTTGGTCTAAGACCAATTTCGTAATAGTGAAAGCTCTAAAACAGGGAAATGAACCTAAAACCCAAACGAACTGTCCAATAACAGAATCGATAGTTCTGACAAGTCATAAATAACCTTTATCCACTATAAGAAGACTAAAAATTCCAAAATCGTGCGAAAATCAAGAAAATAATCTGGAGGGTCATTACAGTTACTGCCACTGAAACATATTTTTCTTGTACTAGATAGTTCTAAAAAAAAAGTGGTAGTTCTTCTCAATCAATCGCTGGAGTTACAATTAATACAGATGATTTTATGCATGTCGATGAAACTTAGTTTCATTCTCTTGTCATTGATGTTAGTTTGGATACTCCACTAGATCATGAAACTTTAAAAACATATTATGGTAACTTTAAGGAAGATTTAGAGGAAGAAGTAGAACTCAAAGAAAAAGAATTACATGATACCTCTACCAGTCTGGTTACCGAAGCTCCAACTTAGGATAATCCTTAGTCTGGTGCTCAACTTCCCACTATACCTCCTACAAAGGGTAAGACCAAGGTTAAACATCCTAAAACTTTTGTTGTGTTGTAATTTATGCACCAAAATAACGAAAAACTCTTGTTATTTGTAGTAAATGTGAAGCAACATTTAAGCATGGAACTGGGGGAAACGCATGTGGGATAGAGGGGTTAAATAAAAATTTGCTAAAATGTTGTAAAAGTTAATATGAACTGGCAAAAGCAGACACCAATTCTGGCTCTTCTAGTAACACTCATATTCGATCATTAGGGTGTTCCAACATAGTTCAGAGACAGTTAGACACTTCAAAACTAACTGTTCATGTTACACAACTCTAATATATAAAAAAGAGATCGTGAAAATATTTCTAAAATGGTTGGTGGTGGTGGTTTACCTTTTAGTTTTCCTTTACATCCCAATTTTGTTACTTATATTCAAGGAACATATAATCCTTCTTTTCAAGGTTTTTCAAGAAACAAAGTTAAAAAAGATGTTTTTGAATTCAAGATAAACATTGTCATTTTCTTCATTGCTTATTTAGCTATTTGAATGTTAGAGATTATGTCAGTTCTGATATGGGTGATAATATTAATGATAATGATTATTTAACTATTAAAGAACATTAGATTGATCATAACTGGAATATGCAAAACAAATTAGATGTGCTGCACATATATTTAATTGGTCGAGCACATCGCCAACCCCCTAATGTAACGAACCTCTTTGTCGCTACGCATGAGTCCTATGTTTAAAATATCACATCCAAATTCTTTACGGTTTGAAAGTTACAAAATTTAGGCTAGGCTAGTTTTGATTGAATTCAGAGTGAGGTGTGGTCTAGGGAAATATGAGAATGATTTAAACTCGTTTGGTGGAAATTGCATTGATTTCTAATAATCTAAGACGATAAGGAGCCATAGAAATTTACAAAATAAAATTTATATAAGTAGAACTCCCGAGATTGATCTTAGCGAGAAGGGCATTGATTAGAATGTCCCGAGTTTAAGGTGTGTTGTAAAAAGTGAGATTTTTGGGTGAAGACAGACTTTTTTTCCCATTGACGCTGCTACAGCGGTCAGCACGCCACTATAGCAGTGGGTGCTATAGCAAAGAAATTCCAGTTATAGTCGTGGTCAAGGGCGGTCAACAACCGCTATATAGGTTGGTACCGCTATAGCGGTCAGGTACCGCTAGAGCAGTGAAAACCACAGATTTATTAAAATATTTTTCCAAAATATTTTATTTTTCTAAAACTCATTTTGGGGCAAAGGAAGGCCGATTTAGGGTAAAATACACTAGAAATTCTTCATTTGGCCTTGTAAATGTAAGTAATTCATCCCCGTTAACTTGTAGTTGATGATAAGCCTTAAAATCACTAATTTACAAAGTTCGATGAGGGTTTTAGGGTGACTTTTGGTTATATTGTGGTGCAAGGGGTAAATTTAAGTAATAAGTGTATGGGTTTTGATTATTAACTATTAATTTACCCTTGCATTTCATTAATTCACTAATTAATCTATGGAATTAGTAGTTTAGGGTGAAATACGATGGAAAATCCCTAGAATGGGAAGGAAATGATCATGAACTTGACCTTAGGAATTGGGTGTCCCGACATGTTAAGGTCATTTCTTTAGTTATGTATTTATATGCATGCTCTAGACCACGAGCAAACGGGAATTGCACGGAAGGGCAAAACTCCAGCTTAAAGGGTTGTGCAAGCTTGATTCAAGGTAGATGATGGTATTGTAGTTTAATCCAATTTGTATTATATGTGCATGTTAACTACTTTGTAGTCAATGCATGTTGTTTGGTGTGGTCAATGCAATTATTTTACTTACTTATTGATTTTACCTGTCTTATTTCTAAAATAGGGAATGTTTCGGTATTTGGGACTTTCTCACAGGTTATTGGTGAATAAGGTTGGCAGACACTTATGTCTGGGGTTTTAGCACATGGATGGTATTTGTCCCCTACAGGTCATGGTTAAAGGGTGGATGTATAACCCACAACATATATGTGTAGGGTTCAGATGAGTTTGATGGTTCAATAAGTGAATTGGGGAATATGTATTTATCTATGCTTGATAATGGTATACGTGTCTTGACTTGACTTGACTGTACTTGACTTAGTGATATTTGTTGACTTGCTTGGTATTGATTTAGAACTATATTTTTGGTGTTTATGTGCTAAGTGTATGATGTTTTGAGAATGGATTAGCTTGTTATACTATCATTTGGTTAAGTGTTCATATCTTCATCTTGGGTTGGCCAAATGACCCTACCACTACACTGTTGTTCTTGTGTGTTGATACTATACTTACATTTACTTTTACGAGTGCAGTACATTTTCCAGCGACTCCTACGAGACCTCACTTGTGATTCAAGCCATTGATTCTAGATTTCAGGGTGAGTAGCTTATCCGGGCTACCATGGAATCTCTCTCTCTTAGCATAGTTCTCTATTCCGGACTTATGATTATCTTAGTTTTGGGGTTGCATCCCCTTCTTTTCATTTGTATAAATTTTGGTACGAATGACTTTCGGGTCCTAGGGATGTTTTGCTAAGTACTTTTTTCGCTTTAAGTTGTACTTAGGGTTTTTGGTTTAGAATGGATATTATTCTAAGAATGGATTAGTTCATCTTATTTATTTTAAGTGTTGATTATGGGATGGTCTTTGGGGTAGTTGGTTCTCCCATCGGATGAGTAGCGTGGGTGCCACTCAAGATAAGTTTGGGATGTGACAAAGTTGGTATCAGAGCCGAGGTTCATCAATCTCGTTGTACAAAAATAGGTCCAGTAAAGTCTCGTGGAATGGTACGGAGACGTCTGTACTTTTCTTTGGGAGGCTATAGGACTTTAGGAAAATCTGTCATTCTTGTTTCTTTCATGCTATAACTTGATTCCAATTGGTATCTGGCAATCCAAATTGGTATCTTATTCTCTTTACTCTTTTGTCCGCAGATGGTGAATACTAGGTCCAATAAAAACCCTAGCAACTACCCATGCACCGACTGCTCTAGTTGAAAAGCCAGCCATGAGGGGAAAAAGATGAGTGAGGAGGAGAGGAAAAAGATGAACCACACCCACCAGGGGTGGAGCTCGAGCAACTACTGGCTAGGCTCATTAAAGGTCAGTATCCCCTTCCCCACCCAGGATCATTTTAAGGAAAGCAAAGCAATAGAGGAGCAGGAAGTTGTAATGACCCTCCTAGTCATTTTCTGCAATCCTCACTATTTTGATGTTTAGAGCTTTCCCATAGCTGCCCTAAGTCATTTATGACTTGGTGGAGCCGACAGTTTGGTTACCGGGCAATTTATTGGGTTTTTAGAGCCAATTTTTTGTTTAGAAGTCTTCATTGTTCAAATTTGGATATCGGGCCTAAACCTTAGGTAAATGGCCTCGTATACCAATTATGATAGTTCCAGCAGATCTGAAACATTGATTTTAGGCTAGGGGGATTTTGGTTTGGGTCCCAAGGCTTCTGGACATATTTTGGGCTATTGGGTGGAAATTGGTTAAAATGGCCATTGGTGTGAGACCCACATTTCATCGAAATGACCTTGGATGGAAATTTCAATGGAGCCGTTGAGTTCGGAATGTCAAATTTGGTAGGGTAGCATAGTTTATTTGCGTTTGCGGGATTCCAAACGAATCCCAAGGGTCCGATTGGAACTTAGCAAAATTTTGCTAAGTGATGGTGCAGTCATCAGCTGGTGTGACCGCTTAAGTGGCCTTTTGGTCGCTAAAGCGGAGGTCACTAAAGTGGCTAACGGACCGCTTTAGCGGAAGCCCAGGTGTCCCCCTCTGTCGCTAAAGCGACCAAACTACCACTTTAGCGTTAGTCCCCCAGGCTCAAAGGACCGCTTAAGTGGTGCCTTACCGCTTTAGCAGTTATTTGGCCTCTAAAGCAGCTACTGCTGCAATTTATGAGGGAGACCCAATTTTTTAGTCCATTATTTCATTTCCAAGTCCCTCAAAACCCTAGAGAGCTTAGAGAGGGTAGAGTGTGATCTTTGGGTGTTCGTAGTAAGTTGAAGGGTTCATTGAGGGCGTTTTTTCTCAACAAAATTTTCGTAAGTTTTCGTCTAATTCATTGATTTATTTTTCGATTTAACTTTAAATCCCTAGTTCAATTTACGTGCTGATTTTGGGTTTGTTTGTGCTCAGAATTTATCCATTTTTGAAGGTAAATGATCCTTGAACTTAGAGGAATGTTTTGACGATTTCAAAGTTGTGATTCTGTAAGCGGGCCGCACATGGGATTTTTAGCTCGATTTTGGACCCGAAGCATTTATATGAAATATGGGTATTGTTATTCTCGTATTAATATGTAGATCATTATTTTGATATTGTGGAATCATGAGGAGGCTTCTCGGAAGGGAAAAGCTCCAATTTAGTGGACTTTCTCGGGCATTCATCGGCGTCCAGGTAGGCTAGGCTTACTTTTCTTATAGATTGAGCTTTATTATTGCATTAGTATAGTATTATGCTAGAGTTGGGTTGGAATTTATGGCTTGGTTGTATGTTTAGCGAAAATTGGAATATTTAGCCAATTAGATAGCCGTTTTTAAGTAGAATTGACCTATTCGTCTCTCCCTTGAATTAAATTGTTGCCTTAGGAATTGTTTAGAATTATCTAATACCTTAAGATGGAACTTTGAAGTCTTAGTCTAATTTCGGGCAGAAATTGCCTTAGTATAGACTTTTGGGGTTAGTAGCGAGCCCCGTTGGCCCTCTGTTAGGTCAATTATCCTAATTAGCTCCTTGTAGACTTAGGAGGCCTTCTTTCATCATCTTGCATGGCTTTTTAGAATTTATTTTGACTTGTACATTTTTCCAGCTTCCGACTAGACTTGTAACCTTGTATTTACTTTAAAGACTGGTACGAGTCCGGCAACTACTATTGGCATACATGATATTAGAGTCCGGTTTGAGTTCGACATTTATTGGTCACTTGATATTAAAGATCGATTTGATTCTGGCATTTGTTGGTCATTTATGATATTAAAGACAGATTCGAGTTTGGCATTTACGGTTTATTTATGATGTTGCGAGTCCGGTTCGAGTCTGGCAATTATGGTATGGGAAGAGTCTAATATGATTGTGGTTTTTGGTCACTTCATACTTATTATTATGGATGGTTCTGCTTTTGATTGCATCCATCGGGCTTATGGGGTTCATTTAGGTTAATCTTCTCTTGTTTGTGCCTTCTGGGCTTTGGGGGTCCAGTTAGGCTGTAGTTAGCTTGCCTTCTTTTCAATTTTATTTATACTGTTATTTATTATCTGTTAGCTAGAGCATTATTTAAGGTTTGCCCCTTATTCCTTGACTTAGTTTACATTCTCACTTTCTATTATACTTTTATTATAATTTAGCTTAGTCGGCCAATGATGTCTACTGAGTATCCATTATTTTGGTACTCATACTACACTTCTGCATCTTTTTCTGATGCATATTCGAGTACTATTTGTCATCAGTGATGTTCTATCTAGCTGCTCTAAGGATTCGGAGATAGGGTGAGCTTTCAGGGCCGGAGTTGATCCCCTTTCCTTCCTTTAATTTTGGACAGTCTTTAGATCAAGACTTTCTGTATATTGATACTATTCAGTACTCTCATTTTGTATTTAGTGGCTCTTGTACCGGCTTTACTAGGTCGTGGGATATTTCTTTTATTCTTCCTCCATTCCATTAGGCATTTATATTGTCGTATTCTTATTTATATTACTTACAAGCTTATTGTATGTTTATTTTCTTGTATTTACTTTACCTTCCACCAATTAGCCTATTACTTGTCATTTCGGGCTACGATTTGGCTTACCTACTAGCGGGTTAAAGTAGGTGCTATCATGACTCTGAAATTGGGTCATGACAAATTGGTATCAGAGCCTAGGTTCACTGGTATTGTTGGTACAAGAGCAAGTGTTTAGTAGAGTCCTACGGATCAGAACGATGACATCCGTATCTTATCTTCGGGAGGCTATAGGACATTCTTAGAAGAATCTCACTATCTTTACTCATTTCGTGCGTCGAGTCTGTGTTTGTTTCTAAGGTTCTCATTATTTCACTCTTTCATAGATGGTCAGGATGCGCGCTACTACGATCGGTGACGAGGACCCTGAGTTAACTACTAGGGCACCCGCCAGAGCCCGTGGCCAACCCAGAGGTTGAAGCCAGGCTAGAGCTGCATCCCCAGCTATGGGTCAGGATAGGAAGCCTTCACCAGATCTTATTATTTCTCTTGAGGCAGAGGTAGCTCCAAAAGTTTTGCCACCCCATCTATTAGTGGTCCATAGGGCAGCCCAAGCTCCAATAAGGTTTACTTCTTCCTTATTGCTCAAAGATGCCTTGGTCCAGTTATTGGGATTAGTTTGTGGTACATCGTCTGATGGTGCTCAATCTGCAGATCAGAGTGGTACAGATGTAGGGGCGCAGCCTATAGCTGCGGCTCCCAGAGTTATGGTCCCTCCAGTGCCGATAGTTGCTCAGCCGACAATCACCCAACCATATATGTCTATTGAGGAGCAGAAGATGTTGGGCAGATTTCTGAGATTGACTCCACCTAGGTTTTCTGGGGCTCTTGGCAAAAATACACTTAAGTTTTTGACTGCTTATGAGGATAGGCTCCGTAATTTAGGTCTAGTTGAAGCTCATGGGGTTGACTATACTACTTTTCTATTGGATTTGGCAGCTAGACATTAGTGGAGAGGTTATATTGATTCTAGGCCAGCTAGATCTTTCCCTATTACATGGACTCAGTTCTCTGAGGCTTTCTTAGAGAACTATATGCTTTGTAGTCTTCGTGAGTGCCTGAGAGATTAGTTTACTAGCTTACAATAGGGTTCTATGTCGGTGGTTGAGTATGAGGCACGATTCCATGAGTTGGCCAGACCTGCAACCGCGATCTTGCCTACCAAGTATGAGCGGATTTGGTGTTATGTTAGAGGGCTGACACTTCCTCTTCTAATGGCTACTTAGAGTTTGGTTGCAGCTGGCAGGTCTTTTGTTGAGGTTTTTAATTATGCCCAAACTATGAAAATGATGCAGTGTGAGGCCCAAGGAGGCAGCGATAAGAGGCCATGTTATCAGGGTAGTTTTTGTGGTAGCCATGGTGGCTCACAGTTCAGAGGCAAAAGTTCTCAGGGTAGGTACCCTCCGCGTCAGTCTTATCAGCATCAGGGATAGTCTAGTAGACCCATTCAGGAAGTAGTTTAGATTACTAACGGAGGTAAGTCCAATTACAGTGATTACCATATCCTAAGAAGTGGCCAGTCTTTGAGAGGTGCACATTCTGAGTCTTCTAGCTGAGGTGGCTATTCCGGGTCAGTTGGATCTCCTGGATAGAGCGGAGTGTCTACGTCCTAAAATAGTTGTGGGGTTGTTGGTCATTACTCCAGAGAGTGTCCCAAGTGTGGGATGATTCAGCTGATCAGATTAGTGCCGCCTCCAGCTAGAGGAGGTGCTCAGGGTCGCAAGGGTGGTCCTCAAGGTTCTTGAGGAGGTTCTCAGGCAGGTAGGATAGATGGTCAGTCAGGCACCCAGCCAGGTAGCGGGTGAGATCATTTGTATGTGGTACCTGATAGATCAGAGGCAGAGTCTTTAGATATTGTTATTACAGGTACGATTTCAGTGTGCCATCAGCTAGCTATTGCCTTTTTTGATTTGGAATCCACTTTTCATATGTTTCTATTTATTATGCACCACGGTTAGAGTTGTCTTGGGAGCCTTTATCTGTTTCATTACATGTATCTACTCTTGTGGGTGATTCTTTAGTAGTGGATCAGATTTGTAGATCATGTGTTGTGACTATTTGAGAGTTTGATACTTGGGCTGACCTTATTATGCTATATGGTGGACTTCAATATGATTCTGGGCATGGATTGGCTATCCCCCTTTCATGTGGTCTTGGATTGCATTCCCAAGACAGTTACCTTAGCCATACTTGGCATACCCTCGGTTGTGTGGAAGGGTTCTTTTAGTCGCGCACTGATAGGGATTATTTATTATGTTCGGGCTAGGAGATTGGTATTAAGGGGTTGCGAGTCTTATCTTGCTTATGTTCGTGATGTTAGTACGGAGAGTCCCTCCCTTGATTTTGTTCTTATTGTTCGTGAGTTTTCTGATGTTTTCCCTACCGACCTGCCTGGCCTTTCTCCTGTGCATGATATTGAGTTTGCTATTAATCTTGAGCCGAACACCCAACCTATTTCCATGGTACCTTACCGTATGGCTCCTGCGGAGCTTAAGAAGTTGAATTCTTAGCTTCAGGATCTTTTAGGTAAGGGTTTCATTAGGCCGAGTATGTCGCCTTGGTGTTCTCTTGTCTTGTTCATGAAGAAAAAAGACAGTTCTATACGTATGTGTAACGACTACAGGCAGCTGAATAAGGTGATAGTGAAGAATAAGTATCCTACGCCTCGTATTGATGATTTATTTGACCAGCTTTAGGGTACGGTAGTGTTCTCTAAGATTGACTTGAGATCCGGTTACCATCAGTTGAGGATTTGGGTTGCGAACATCACAAAAACAACCTTCAGGACTTGCTATGGCCATTATGAGTTCTTAGTGATATATTTTAGGTTGACTGATGCCCCAGCAGCGTTCATGAATCTGATGAACCATGTATTCAGGCCCTATCTAGATTCATTTGCGATTATCTTCATTGATGACATCTTTGTGTATTCAAGGAGCAGGGAGGAACACGAGCAGCAATTGAGAATTGTGCACCAGACTTTGAGAGATCATAGGCTTTTTGTCAAATTCTCAAAGAGCGAGTTTTGGCTCAATTCTATTACATTCCTAGGGCATGTGGTGTCTAAGGATGGGATTATGGTAGATCCAGTGAATATCGAGGCTATTCGTGGTTGGGCCATACCTACATCTCCAACTGAGGTTCGTAGCTCTATTGGTTTGGCAGGTTACTACAGGTGGTTTGTTGAGGGTTTTGCTTCTATTGCAGTGCCTATGACCAGGTTGACTAGGAAAGAGGTTCCTTTTTAATGATTCGATGAGTGTGAGTCGAGATTTTAGAAGCTCAAGGACTTGTTCACTTCAGCTCCTATATTGACTCTTCTTGTTAAGGGCAAGGGGTTTACAATTTATTGTGATGCTTCTGGTGTTGGTTTGGGTTGTGTTTTGATTCAGTAAGGCTGAGTTATTACTTATGCATTGAGGCAAATGAAAGTTTATGAGCGCAACTACCCCACCCATGATTTGGAGTTAGCGGCGGTAGTTTTTGCGCTTAAGATTTAGAGGTATTACTTGTATGGTGTTTGTTGTGAGATCTACTCTGACCATCATAGTCTTCAGTAAATTATGACCCAGAGGGAGCTTAATTCTAGATAGTGCAGATCAATTGAGTTGGTGAAGTACTATGATATCTCTAATCTATACCATCAGGGCAAGGCGAATGTGGTAGCGGATGCCTTGAGCCGGAAGGAGGTGAGTATGGGTAACTTGACTTCTATTTCAGCTTTGAATGGGCTATTGGCATTGGACTTCCAGTCCTTAGCCATCTTGATGGTTTGAATTGATATTTCAGACTCCAGGAGGATTCTTGCTAGCGTTGAGGCTAGGTCCACCTTATTTGAGCAGATTCTGAGTTGCCAGTTTGAAGATAGTAGCCTCTGTGGCATTTGTGACTAGCTGTTGAGGGTGAGTCCAGTCGGGCAACCTTAGATCCAAAGGATTTTCTAAGATATAATGGTCGCATTTGTGTTTAGAGTGTTGGAGACTTGATTCAGTCGATATTGTGGGAGGCTCATAGATCCAAATATTTTATACACCCTGGGACAACTAAGATGTATAGAGATTTGAGGTAGCATTACTAGTGGAGTGGTATGAAGAGAGATGTTGCGGACTTTATAGCTCGTTGCCTATGTTTTTAGCTGGTAAAGGTCGAGCATTAGAGACCTGATGGCTTGATTCAGAGACTACCCATTCCTGAATGGAAGTGGGAGCAGATTAGCATGGACTTTGTGAGTGGTTTACCTCGTACCTCTCGTGGTTCCGATGACATTTGGGTCATTGTAGACTAGTTGACCAAATTGGCCCATTTCCCCTATTTAGATGTCTTTCATTACCAAGAGGTCGCCCGTATCTATGTTTGTGAGATAGTTCACCTTCATGGATTACCCATATTTATTATTTCAGACAGAGGCTCAGTGTTCACTTCTAGCTTCTGGAGGGCATTTCAGGAGGATTTGGGTAGTCAGGTTGATCTTAGCACTGCATTCTACCCCAAGACCGATGGTCAATCAAAGCCAACTATTCAGGTTTTGGAGGATATGCTCTACGCATGTGTGATGGACTTTGGAGGTCAGTGGGAGCAGCACTTAGCATTAGCGGAGTTCGCTTATAATAACAGCTACCATTCGAGTATTGAGATGTCACCATTGGAGGCATTGTATGGTAGACGTTGTCAGTCTCCGAATAGCTAGTTTGAGACTTTTGAGGTTAGTCCTTGTGGTACTGACTTGCTTCGTGAGTACTTGGACAAGGTGCGGGTGATTTAGAATAAGTTAAGGGCAGCTCAAAGTAGGTAGAAGAGTTACGCTGATCGTAGACTTTGTGCCTTGAAGTTTGGAGTTGGTGACTGAATCTTCCCTCGAGTATCGCTTATGAAGGGCGTGATGAGGTTCGGGAGGAGGGGCAAGCTCAACTTAGGTTTATTAGGCCATTTGAGATATCCAAACAATTGGAGAAGTAGCTAATGAGTTAGTCTTACCCCCAGATTTTTTAGTTGTTCACCCAATTTTCCATGTATCCAAGTTGCGGTGCTACATTTTGAATGAGTCACACGAGCTTCAGTGGGACTCAGTTCAGCTAGACAAGTGGTTGCCCTTCGTGGAGGAGCCAGTGTTTATACTGGCCAGGGATATGAGACGGTTGCGCTCTAGAGAGATTCAAGTAGTTAAGGTTCATTGGAGGCACCTTCTAGTCGAGGAGGCTACCTGGGAGATCGAGAGTGAGATACGGGCCCAGTATCCCCACCTGTTTGAGCCTTCAGGTTCACTTTGATTTTTTACTTTCACGGATTAAAGTCCTTTTTGTAGTGGATATTATAATGACCCTCCAGGTCATTTTCTACATGCTACACTATTTTGATGACAGTTAGAGCTTTCCCATAGCTGTCCCAAGTCATTTATGACTTGCTGGAGCTAACAGTTCAGTTATCGGGCAGTTCATTTGGTTTTTAGAGCCAATTCCTTTTTTAGAAGTCTTTATTGTTCAAATTTGGGTATCGGACCTGAACCTTAGGTAAACGGCCTTATATGCAAATTCTGACAGTTTCAGTATATCCAAAACATTAATTTTAGGCTAGGGGGACCTTTAGTTCGGTTCCAAGGATCCCAGACTCTTTTTGGGCTATTAGGTGGAAATTGGTTAAAACGGTCATTAGGTGTGGGACCCACATTTCACAGACCACCATAGCCTACAACATGTGGTTACTCAAAGGGATTTAAACTTAAGGTAGCAGAGATGGATGGAATTGTTGAAGGACTATGACGTGACCATTCAGTATCATCTGGGTAAGGCTAATGTGTTGGTAGACGTATTGAGCCAAAAAGATGTAAGTATGGGTAGTTTGTCATTCTTGAGAGTGTCTAGGTGATCGTTTGCTATGGAGTTTCAAACTCTAGCATCTTTGAGCATGTAATTTGGGGTCTCAGACAGGGGTGGTGTGTTGGCTAGTGTTAAGTTAAAGTCAACATTTCGGGATCAGATTAAAGCCAAGCAATTTAAGGACAAGAAGTTGAATGCACTCCGAAATAAAGTGGTACGTGGGGAGGTGGCAGATGCCACTATTGACATAGGAGGGATGTTGTGGTTTAAGGGAAAATTGTGTGTTCCTTGGGTTGATGATTTAATTCGTGATGTACTTTCAGAGGCCCAAGGTTCTCATTATTATATTTATTCGGGTACGAACAAGATGTATCGTGACTTGAGGCAGCTTTATTGGTGACCCGGGATGAAGAGGGATATAGTAGACTATGTGTCTAAGTGTCACAATTGTCAATGGATGAAGTATAAGCACCATAGGCTTGCGGGTCTACTTCAGAGTATGCCTATACCCATAAGGAAATGGGAACATATTGCTATGGATTTTATGATGGGTCTTCCTAAGACCTTGGGTAAGTATGACTCCATTTGGGTGATAGTGGATCGGCTGACAAAATTAGCTCACTTCTTTCCAGTTCTGGTAGACTACAGTTCTCAGTAGTTAGCTAAAATATATGTCAAGGAGATTGTCAGACTTCATGGGGTGACACTTACTATCATTTCAGATAGAGATACGAAGTACACTTCCAAATTTTGGGACAGGTTGCATGAGGAGTTGGGCAGCAGGCTCATATTTAATACAGCCTTCCATTGGAGCCAGTTCTTTCGTTGTGTGAGTTCTTCTACAACAATAGTTATTATTCTAGCATTGATATGGCACCATTTGAGGCACTTTATGGAAGGAAGTGTAGGTCACCTATTAGGTGGTTTGAGGTGGGAGATGTCAATCCTTTGGGCACAGACTTGGTAAAGAAGGCTCAAGAAAAGGTAAGGTTCATTCAAACCATGTTGCTGGCTACTCAAAGTAGGCAGAAAGAGTATGTTGACCATAAGGTAAGAGATATGAAATTCAAGGTTGGTGATAAAGTTTTGCTTAAGGTGTCTCCCATATAGAGGGTCATGAGATTTGGAAAGAAGGGTAAGATCATCCCTCAGTACATTGGTCCCTTTGAGGTTAATGAAGAGATGGGTCTAGTTGCATACAGGTTTGCTCTACCGTTGGGATTGTCAGGAGTCCATCCTATATTTCATGTGTCTATGCTTAAATGATACCATGGGGATGGAGACTACATCATTAAATGTAATTCAGTGCTTCTGGATAAGGATTTGGCTTACGAGGAGGAACCAGTAGAGATTCTAGATCGGGATGTTTAGAAATTGAGGATGAAGGAAATTCATTTGGTAAAGGTTCAATGGAAGCATCATCCGGTTGAGGAATCCACTTAGGAAATCTGGCAGGACATGTGGGACAAGTACCCTCAATTGTTTGAGGATACAAGTACTCTTTCTCTCCTCATATTAGCCTACTTTTTTGCATTTGATTGTTTGAGGATGAACGATGGATAAATTGGTATCTGTTGTAACGACCCTCTTCATCGTTATGTATGAGTCGTACATTTAAAATCTCACGTCCAAATTCTTTACGGTTTGGAAGTTACAAAATTTAGGCTAGGCTAGTTTTGATCGAATTCAGAGTAAGGTGAGGTCTAGGAAAATCTGGGAATGATTTAAACTGGTTTAGTGGCAATTGCATTGATTTCTAGTTAGCTAAGACAATAAGTAACACGTAGTATTTTACGGAATCAAATTTAGGTAAGTAGAACTCCCGAAATTAATCTTAGCGTGAAGGGCATTGATTGGAATGTCCCGAGTTTAAGGTGTGTTTTAAAAAGTGAGATATTTGGGCGAAGGTGGACTTTCTATCCCATCGATGCCATTAAAGCGATGGGTGCTATAGCGGAAAATTCTAGTTATAGCCGTGGTCAAAGGTGGTCAACAACCGCTATAGCAGTCAGGTACCGCTATAGCGGTGAAAACCGCAAATTTATTAAAATATCTTTCCAAAATTGTTTTGTTTCTAAAACTCGTTTTGGGGCAAAGGAAGGACAATTTAGGGCGAAATACACCTGAAATTCTTCATTTGGCCTTGTAAAGGTAAGTAATTCATCCCCGTTAACTTGTAGTTGATGATTAAGCCTTAGAATCACTAATTTATAGAGTTCGAGGAGGATTTTAGGGCGTATTTTTGTTATTTTGTGGTGCAAGGGGTAGATTTAAGTAATAAGTTAATGGGTTTTGATTATTAACGGTTAATCTACCCTTGCATTATGTTAATTCACTAATTAATCTCTGGAATTGGTACTTTAGGGTGAAATACGGTGGAAAAGCCCTAGAACAGGAAGGGAATGATCATGAACTTGACCTTAGGAGTTGGGTGTGGATTATAAATCCTGACATGTTAAGGTCATTTCTTTAATTATGTATTTATATGCATGTTCTAGACCACGAGCAAGCGAAAATTACACGGAAGGGCAAAGCTCCGGCTTAAAGGGTTGTGCAAGATTGATTCGAGGTAGGTGATGGTATTGTAGTTTAATCCAACTTGTATTATATGTGCATGTTAACTACTTTGTAGTGTGGCTGGTTAATGCATGTTGTTTGGTGTGCTCAATGTAATGATTTTACTTGCTTATTGATTTGACCTGCCTTATTTCTAAAATATGGAATGTTTCAGTATTGGGATGTTCTCACGGGTTATTGGTGAAATAAGGTTGGCAAAAACTTATGTCTGGGGTTTTAGTACATGGACGGTATTTGTCCCCTGCAGGTCATGGCTAGAGGGTGGATGTATAACCTACATCGTGTATGTACGAGGTTTAGGTGAGTTTGACGGTTCCATGAGTGAACCGGGGAATATTTATTTATCTATGCTTGATAATGGTATACGTGTCTTGACATAACTGTACTTGACTTAGTGATATTTGTTAACTTGTTGGTTTTTAATCTTGAATTATTTTTTTTGGTGTTTATGTGCTAAGTGTACGATGTTTTGCGCGTGGATTATCTTGTTATACTATCATTTGGTTAAGTGTTCATATCTTCATCTTGGGTTGGCCAAATGACCCTACCAATACACTGTTGTTTTTGTGTGCTGATACTACACTTGCATTTACTTTTGTGAGTGCAGCGCATATTTCAGCGGCTCCTACAAGACCTCACTTGTGATTCCAGCAGTTGATTCCAGAGTTCAGGGTGAGCAACTTATTCGGGCTACCATGGAATCTCTCTTTTAGCATAGTTCTCTCTTTCGGACTTATGATTATCTTAGTTTTGGGGTTGCATCCCCTTCTTGACATTCATAGATGTTTTGGTACAGATGACTTTCGGGTCCTAGGGATGTTTTTCTAAGTACGTTTTCAGCTTTAAGTTGTACTTAAGTTTTTTTTTGTTTAGAATGGATATTATTCTATTGATGGATTAGTTCAACTTATTTATTCTAAATGTTGATTATGGGATGGTCTTCGGGGTAGTTGGTTCTCCCACCGAATGAGTAGCGTGGGTGCCACTCACGACGAGTTTGGATCGTGACACCTAAACTTGGCACAAACTTTCATTTTGGCTCATCAACTAGCCATTGTTTATTTTAAACACCTAAACTAGTGTCCTTCTGTATCATTTTGGCACTTTTCCCTAACATGACAGGGTGAGTATAAACACTCAAAAAGCGCGTGAAGCTTCTTATTTAGCCAAAAAAAAAATAAATTTTTTTTTCTTCGTCTTTATTTTTTTTCTTCCCTCATACTTCTTCGTAGTTGTTCCTATTGTCATAGTGTTCGTGGTGTTTTAATGATGTTTGTGATTTTCTGATAGATAGTGTATAGCATTACTTTGTAGGTGCCTTGTTTCCTTTATTATCTATTGGTATGTTATCCCATTTTGTTAGTTGTTCTATCTTTTTTATACTGTTATTTGTCTTGAGCCAGGGGTCTATCGGAAACAACCTCTCTACTTTGGTAGTGGTGTGGACTGCGTACACTTTACCCTCCCCAGACCCCACTTGTGAAAATACACTAGGTATGTTGTTGTTGTTGTTGTTGTATAATCTGAACTCGTCGCTATCACCATCGCCATTGATGTTATAATTATTTCTTCCGGTATCACTAGCAATCGGATCCTTAGGGATTTGATGGGGCTTTACAAAAATTCACTCTCCCCTTATCATGATCAATAACTTTTGATTTCTTAACATAATTTACATTCACCGCAGAGTTCTCTCTGGCCACTTCATCATTTGCAGGTTCCTTAAGCTTTAAATTCAAGGTGCTAGGCTTCTCCATTAATGGGGATTTTGATCTCAAGGCATTATTATCATCCTTGGGCTTCAATTGGCATTGATTATTCTGGGATTGCCCCATCGAAATTTTAGCTCCGGTCAAATTCTGCAATTTATGGCTTGAAACCCTAGTTCCTAAATTCGAATTGGTAGGCCCCTTATCAATTGGGGCTTTTAGTATACGAGCATTCCTTTGTTCTCTAGGAAACATTTGGCACTGTCTTTGGTCAGAAATTCTGGCCACCACTGCTTCGCCAGAGTTTAAAGCAGTTTCGGCATCTTCAATTAAATTAATAGAAATGAAAGAAAAAAAATTAAGAAACTGGGTGAGGGGGTGTAACGTCATCAGAAAATTGAAAACTTGGATGAAAGGAGGAAAGGTGTAGGGGTAGTTGGGGTGGGGTTCAATATAATTAGTTTTTCTTTTCTTTTTTTTAATTATAATTTATTTTTAAATTATTATTTTACATGAAAATGCTAAATGTCTTCTTTTAATTGATCGTTATGCCATATCATCAAAGTGTGTATTACGCACACTTTGTAATATTAACTGATTGTAAAATAAGTGCCAAAATGGCACAACAGGGCACTACTTCGGGTGTAAGAGATAGTGTTAAGTTATTTGATTCTGGTTGTACAAAAATTGAATATTCTTATTTTTAAAATTTTCAAATGAATTAAAGTGCTTGAATTTGTGAATTTAAAGATGTTTGCAAAGTATGTGATCTTACATATAGAAAGTTCCAAAACAAGTCAGAACTAGACGGAATTCATTATATGAAATGCTAGAAGTTGCTTATATTTATCAAAGGCATGTACAAATTGTTTATAATGCCTATAATGCTGACCCACTTTGGAGAATTAGTGAATCTGATTGGGAGAAAGTAAATGAAATTACTAAAAAAATTTACATTGTTATATCAAGCTACAAAAATATTTTCTTGAATGTATTTTTCAACTTTTTTTGAAGTTTTATTAAATTTATATGCTATTTCATCTCAGTTTGTTCTCTATAATTCAAAATTTTAGACCGCCTATTGAAGCTGTGATTGAGAAATTTAAAAAATATTTTTCTTATTCCTCAAATTATTTTTCTTGGAGTAACTGGTAAAGTTGCTGCCATGTGACCAGGAGGTCACGGTTCAAACTTTGGAAACAGCCTCTGCAGAAAAGCAAGGTAAGGATGCGTACAATACACCCTTTTGGTGGGGCCCTTCCCCGGACACCGCGCATAGCGGTAGCTTTAGTGCACTGAGCTGCCCTTTTTATTCTTTTTAATCCTGAATATAAAGAATGAACTGCAAAAGCAATTGTTAAAAAAAATTATGAAAATTAAGAAATTAAAGAACAGTGCCAATTTTGGAAAACTATAAAAATTGTATTAAAGTTCTAGCTAGACTCATGTGTCACATATTGCTCCTTAGAATGAAATAATCTAGATGATCCTTAATCTTCTAGCCCTAGAAGAGATACTATTAATAATTTTGTAAAGGATATCTTAGGTTTGATTCTTCTGAGGAATGTGATTTTGATGAATATCTTAATAAGAAATTGGAATATATTACAGATGATGAAGGCATCCCGCATCTTTTGGATTGGTTGAGGGCGTGTGGTAGCACATTTTCAAGACTTAGAAAGATGGTTCGAGATGTGCTAGCTATTCAAGCATTATCAGTAGCTTCAAAGGCCTCTTTCAACGCAGCAAAATTTCAAATTAGAGACCATAAATATTCATTGGCAGAAGAAAACTTGAAAATATTGGTGTTGTTCAGAGATTGGATCAACAGCAAGCGAAGAATTATGGGCTACCAAAGGTAAGTTCCTAAAAAGATATTGAATAAGATTTAATAATTGGATGTTATAGTGATAATGATTTTGAACCCAGGACCATCAAGAATCTTTGCCAATACCGGAGAATGTTTTCACACAAATGATAGAAGAGTTACTAAACCCCATGTGACGACGTTGAACAATGGTTATTCAAGTATCGAGAGTCAAAAGTATGTACTTTGTAAGGTTATTGATGAAATAAATGATATTGGGCCTAGTGCATGGGATTAGACCTTTGTAGGAGGTGAAATACCCGTATGTTGTCGAACCTATATGACTACGTGTACCTTTATGGAATTAGTAAAACATGGGAGATTTTATGGATTACACATTAATTTGTGGGCATGAATAAGTCTTACATCATTGGGCCCAAAGTGAAGCCCAAAAGTAATAAGAAGACATGGCCCAACATGGAAATTGACCCATTCTTCCAATAGGTGTCCATTTGACCAATCAACCATGCATTTAATGCCAAGATATGTATAAGAGAGACTTGAGGGATCCATATATATATAAGGAATTATACACAAAATTTGGTGGGCTAAAGAAGTCTTGAACTATTGGGCTCAATGGAGGCCCAAAAAGACATCCAAGACATGGCCCAAAAGGGGTATTTGACCCATTCTTGCAAGACCAAGTTGTTATAGCATGATTGGACCAAGTGTGAGGATAAGGATCATTAAAAGAAACTATATATACCCATAAATCAGATTTTTATTCATTAGATACACACATGCTTTTTTTTACATTTTCTTAAACATTATCTCTCAAGATATAAACCCTAGGCCTTCATCCTTTTGGTCAAAGATCATCACTTGGTGAGTATTGGTAAGTGTATATCATTATGATTTAATATATTTTATGCATGGAATATGGTTTATATCATGTTGGTTATGTTGGTGGAGTGTGAGAAGTTCACGATGTGTGTATGTTACATGTTTGCTAAATCGGAGGATGGTTTTGTCTTGTAAACTTGAACATGGACTTGTGGTCTTGAAGGAAGTGAACATGATGGAGTTAATATTGACATGTGGGATGTGATTTTAGCATTTCCTTGTTTTGTCATGGTGAATAATGTTTGGAATTTCTATTGTGAAATTGGTTATGGTTTTGGTGACGTATTGACCGTAAAGTGTCGTTTTGGTGATGTTATTGTGTGTTGTGAGACCATGGCTGATTTTTGGCATATAATATGATCAAAAATATGTTAAAATAATTTTAGTTATGATCACGGACCATTCATTGCATAAAAATACCCAAAAGAGACCTTTTTTGGCGGAAACGGGCACCCGCCCTCGCAGACGAAGCACCTGCGGGCGCAGGTGCCTCTGGCTACTGCCAAAGGTCACCTGCGGACGCTGGTCATCCACCTGCGGGCGCAGGTGGCTTAGAGGATCGTCCCAGAACTCCGAATTGCTTGTTTTTGCATCCCTTTGGCCCCCCCAAACCCCTATACCCTTCATGGATGTAATTATCAACTTGTGATGCCGTTTTAATGACCTTAAAGTGTCGTATGGAGGCATGTTGGACTATGTTAAGTATGTATGATTGTTCATAAGTTATTACAAGACAAGTTGATAGGGTAATTGTGACGGAATGCTAATGAGAGAGCATAAAGGGTAAGTGTGATGCGAAATGCTATTGTTGTATGAAATCTTGGTCAATGAGTGGGATGTTATGGTAGTGTTGGCATGTTGATGCGATAAATGACATCGTAAGAAGGTGAAATGACATTCTAAAGTAACTATGTGATTCATGGTCATCTTGTGCACTTGTAAGTGAGTTGGTTGCTAATATAAGTTTCGTTATGTACTTGTGATGTAGAGTGAGGCGTAAGGAAAGAGCTGGACTATTATATTTCCATATAAGCTTGTGTATTCATAGTGAGACGCAAAGGTATGTAAGGTTACTTCTCTATATCTTTCTGCAACATATGGTGTTCACATTGTCATAGTACTCATTCGATTCCGAAATACTCTAAGGTATTCCGTATCCGAGAGTTGGCTAGAGTTACTCATATGTTCCTTATTCATTGGTCAATGGTGAATCATATGAATCATGTTCATTGGTTGACTCACGTTCATTGGCTAATATGTCAAGAGTTTCAAATGCTCTAAGGTATTGCATCTCAGTTGGTGAGCAGTTGATATCCACATGTATCGTATTTAGTGATCATTATCCTAAGGTTCCAAAAATGTTCTATTCCAAAGGGGTTCTATAGTATTCCAACTAAGGTTGATATATATATATTGTCATCCATATGTGTTTTACTCCTAGACGAATTATGATCCACCTATATCTTATTTATGGACGGAGATTCTTAAGTTGTCATGTTGTTGTAGTTTCTAAGAGAACTATCTCAACAAGAGTAATGAGGTAAAGAGAGCTTGTTTAGTTTGAATAGCATTGTTCCAATCATGTATTGTTCCAAAGTCCAAGAATATTATGTTTATCTTTGTACCAATTTCTCACAAGTAAAAGTACCAACCTCTCAAAAGTAATGAAAGATGTAATGGACAAGTTAATGTACCTATTCCCCACAAGTAGAGATATCAATCTTACAAGAGTAAAGATGTGAAGTAATGTATGTTGTGTTTCAAGTTTCAAGAATTTTTCCATCATCAAGGTATCCCTCATAGAATGAAAGAAAGAGTAATGAAAGAAAGAAGTAATGTTTAATGGGTGGTATCCCAGGGGTGAAGTACCTAGCATGGGTCGATCCCAATAACATCCCAGGGGCGATAAGCCTAGCAGAGGCTAATGACATCCCAGGGGCGACACGAAAGCCTAGCATGGGTTCACATAGCATAACATCCCAGGGGCGATAAGCCTAGCATGGGTTAATGACATCCCAGGGGCGACACGAAATCCTAGCATGGGTTCACATAGCATAACATCCCAGGGGCGATAAGCCTAGCATGGGTTAATGACATCCCAGGGGCGACACGAAAGCCTAGCATGGGTTCATATGACATCCCAGGGGTCAAAGTACCTAGCATGGGTTCATCTCATCCCAGGGGCTACAAAACAGCCTAGCATGGGTAGAACAATAAAGATGAATGAATATGAAAGCAAGAGAAGTAAAGAACGTAACATACATGGTTCCCCACATACAGAAACAGAGTTTATTCACATTAGATATTTCTCTTATATTGATTCCATGGTTGTTGTTATTATGTATGAATGAGCGTAAATGACAATAACAGAAGAATTGTACATAATTCCACATATAGAGCTTTCTCTTATAGTTATTTCCATTGAAATTCATATGTATTGATACAGTTGTCTTATGGCCTTACATACTCAGTACATTCTTCGTACTGACCCCTCTTGGGGACTTACCTTACATGTTGCAGGTGCAGGCGTTAGTAGACCTCTTCAGTAGGCTTCGGATCATATACAGGTCTTTGGTGAGCTCCAGTTGCTTCGGGGCTTCCCAAGTCACACGTGAACACTAGGTTTTGGTATTATGTAAATATTGTATAGACATGGTCATGCATCTGTAGAGGCTTTGTAGAAAGTTGTGGGAAGACAAATGTAAGAGGTGTGTGTCCATGATGACTTGATGGCTCTGTCGGCCAAGTTTTACATATGTATATATTTAGTACAGGTTTCATGAATTCCGATTTAGCATGACAAGTTCTTATGTGATAATGGTATTTCTTTTGGCATGCATATGAACGAACATAAGCAAAGATTGATTCTCTCGGGCCTTATCGGCTTCGGGTGTCAATCACGCCTCGTTGGGATTCGGGGTGTGATATACAATTATAGGACTGTACAAATATTGGTACTATAATCAAGACTTAGTTCAAACAGAATTCTTCCTAGAAGGTGGCTATGTAGATTAGGTGATCTACTAATATTTGTAATAATTTGTACTATTATGTTTTATTTGAATAAATTTAAAGGCTTTTAGCCTTAATTTTCACTAAACATTGCAATAGGCATTATAGTATGAAACAATTGTCGTCGTGAAGGATAAATGCACTAAAATTACACTGTTGCTACTCTGGTGAAACTACGTTCACCGACGAACCCCCAGTAAACCACCAACACATCCCCCTTCCTCTATATCCCCATACTAGAATTTATTGTACTTGAAATTGATTTTTCCCAAAATTATTAGCTACATTATTATTATTTTGGCACTAGACCTTCAATTGAGATTGCAAAAGCAAAAAACCTAATACCATCAGTCAATTGAATTGCCACCACACTCTCCGTTTTCTGCAACCTCTCTCTAATGAATTTAACCACTGTAACTCTCTCACCGTATGCTTTCTCTTTGTAACCCACTTTTGGGACTTTTGGGTCTTTCTCTCCCCTCACTGTGACTCATCTATCATCGGTGTCACTACAACCACCTACTATCAGCATCAACACAGCCATCTACCACCATCGCCGTCACCCAGTAGCTTACAAAATCAGGTTCCCGTGGATTTTTTCCGCACATCAAGTTCTATCTTGGCTTTGTATTTAATTTTTTTCCCTAGCTAAGGCATACATTGATAGTTTTTTCTGTAAATTTCAGCATTATTCTTCAAAATTGCGTTGGATTAGTATATTTACTCCTTGCTTAGCCTCGCCTTATTGATTCTTGCATTTAATTATAGTTCTTGTGGATATTTTGATAATTCAGCCATCATTTTCTTATTCTTATGCTTCCTTTATTTGTAGTTCTTGCTGAGATTCTGATTATGCATTTACATACATATCAATGTGTCACGACCTGATTTCTCAGGTCATGATGGCACCTACTATAACCCACCAGTAGGCAAGACAACCAGTAGTCCGAAACTGCTAGTAACAAACTATCAAGAGAAATAAAGGAAACAATGGAAAGGAATCTAATAAAAGGACTAATATATATTACAACCCCAAGACCTGGTGAAGTTAGTACAAGAGCTTCTAATACAACAGGAGTACAAAGTGGTATACAGAGTCAATATATATACAAAGTCGTCTCTGAAATACAAAATAGAGATTAAACAAACAATATGAGAGAGAGCAGGAATACTCCTAATGTCAGGAGCTCACCCCAAATCTATGATCCATAGCTGCTCCGCACGATACACACAGCAACAGTGAGAACTCGTACTATGATCTGCAGGCTACAGAAGTGTAGCATGAGTACCAAACACATGGTACTCAGTAGGCATCGGCCGACTGAGATCCAAAGATAATGCAAGCATAAATAACATGTAAAGCAGGAATATAAATTACAGGCCACTAACCAAGAAACTAAAAATAATAATGCTAATGGAGAAATAAGGATAAACAATCCTATTCTAACAGTGTTCAAGAACTAAAGTACAATACCATATATCACTAGCCAATATACAAATGAAAAGTGAAAGAAAGATATATAGTAGTAATACAAGGCCAAATGATACATATATATACAATATGAATAGATAAGGAAAGAGAGGAATATATATATATATATATATATGTATGTATGTATACATATAGGACTAAATTCAAAGGAAATAACCTGAGGAACCAACCTAATGTCTCGAGGATCATAGCCAAGAAAGGGAGCTAATACTAGCATAATCAAGGCCTCTAACCAAAGTGTGACTAATCATGAGGTAATCTAACAATAACGTATTTCACCATGATATAGAAAAGGAAATAAGAAACATACTGACAACATGAGGTACCAGTCCATAACCATCCTGCCACGAACTAACCATAATAACCAATAATAAGGTAATCGGCTAGCCCAGACAAACAATAACCTAATTGGTCCCCCATAAGCCCGAAAGGTTCAGTCAAACACCTAGTAGACAACAACCATAACATTTACCTATACAGCCCCCCATAAAATCGATAGATACAGGCGCCAAATAATTTACAGCTGATAGGCAATGCATTTGAATGAATGAATGCAAGAGTAATCCAGTACGATCAACCATTCAAGTGCCATAATGTACCAAGTGAATACACCTCCTCCATCTCAATAGCTCACAAAGGCAGGATCTACGACAACCATCCTTCTCCGGCACTGTGGCTCACGGACGAAGGGGCCTATAGGGGACTCGAGGTATCCATATACACTGCCTGGTCCCAAACCAGGACTTCCAATAATCATCATAATCAATCTACTCCTTATAGTACCAGAGTGATATATAAGTATAATAAGTGCACGGACTTGAACCGTTACTAAAAGAGTATAAGTCTATAAATCTATTGCCTGAGATAAAGTTCGGGACTAAATTGGTATAATAGCATAGAAAGGGTGGGAATATCTCTCGATCGAAGTAAGTAGTAGTGGTAAAAGAGTGGATTTATAATGGACCGAAATGAACCTCGGTCTAATTTCCAAAACAACATTTTTACTTCCAAAGCTCAAAATTCATTAAATAAGGTGGTACGATTCTCGTTGTAAAAGAATTTGTTTTAAAAGTAAAAAGTGGGAATAAATCCCTTTTTCACAAATAGTAGTAAAATCAAGGTTTTGGTCAAAATCGTACCGTTAAGTGAAGATAAATGTGCCCTAAGTATGCATGCCATCACCAGTATCCAAAAAATACAACCATAAACGCCTAAGCATCTATAAACTAGAATCATACCCTCTTTAAGGGTAGAATACTCACCTGGAGTCCAACTGGTATCGTAACCATGGCCTCCGGCCCAACAGTACATAACTAGTATAATAATATCACAAAAATCCGGGGAGCTACTATCCAATTCGCTAAGTAATATGGTGAATCTTATGCTAAAGGATAATTAACATTAATCTATGGATAACATGTCTATAATCAAGGATAATATGGCTCTAGGGCCATAACGGATATCCTAGGCTAGGGTTCGGATCACATTTCTATTCCAAGTTCCTTAAATAGACTAAGTCATGATTTACTAGTCATAATTCGATCCTATAATCCCTACCTAGCATGCAATCTATGCAATACACAATCTCATAGAGAAAAGTAGACTGAAGCCTACCTCGATGCGCCCGTCCTCGCTATACGATCTCGAAAATAATGTCGCACTATCAAAATAATAATATACACATTAATACGAGTAAAATGAAACCCTTATTGCAATATAAAACTCCAGGCCCAAAATCAGGTTTAACATGGGCCTATGGGGCCCGCTAATGAAATTCCAAAATTGAATCCATCACGAGTTTCTCAAAGGTAAAGGAATGCGTGCTCAAAAGTTGAGCACAAATGGAGCCCAAATCGGGACCTAAACCAGTCCACAAAGTTGGAGAATTTAAGACCTAAATTCTAGTAATTTACAATGAAAAGGGATGGAATTTGAAGGGGAAAGTAATGGAAAATGACCAAGGAGTGTTGAACTAGCTTACTTAGCTTCAATGGATGATTTCCCACACTTCAAGCTCAAAATATGGAGAAAAGGCCCTAAAGAAAATGAGGGAAAATCGGGTGAAAAGGGGGATTTATCACCAGCAATCGCCGCTAAAGCGACTACTGGGTCGCTTAAGCGACGATTGATAGCTAAAGCGATGGGTTAGGAGAGGCGGGGCTCGCTTAAGCGACATCTTGGTCTCTAAAATGACTCTCTCTTAAGAGATAAGATGGTCGCTAAAACAACCATGGCTTGGCTGGTCAGCATCGCTTAAGCGATGGACTTGCCGCTTAAGTGGTCCTTTGGCCGCTTATAAGCAGCTGCACCAGCAACTTGAGGTATCAGATTTTTCTAAGTCTAAATGGACTCCGACTGGATGCTCAGGATTCGTTTGGAACCCCGTACACACAAACGAACTATGCTATCATACAAATTTGACATACCAAACTCAACTGAACCATCGAAACTTTCATTCGAGATCGTTTTGATTTAATATGGGGCCCACACCTATAGTTTCATTTTAACCAAATTCTATCAATAGACCAAAATGAGTTTGAAAGCCTTGAGACCTGAACCAAGGGTCCCCCTAAACTAAAATTAATATTCCGGAGCTGATGACACTGTTGAAATACTCATGGGAGGTCATTTACTAGGAGTTTTGGTCCGAGACCAATCCTTTAACTGTAAATGCTCCAAATCTGGGAAATGAGCCTAAAACCAAATGAATTGTTCGATAACTGAACCGATAGTTCCGGCAATGAGTTGTAGCTACTGTGGGAAGACTCAAAATGTCGAAAACGTGCAAAATTTGAGTAAATGACCAGAAGGGTCATTACAATATCCACTACTAAAATGACTTTCGTTCATAAAAGTCAATGGATAGAAAGAGCCCAGAAGCTCAAAAGAATGAGGTACTTGGTCTTCATGCCCCAAGCATGTCTCTCAGATAACTTCTAAGCAGAAATAACACTTCTAAGGGATTTTGCTATAGGTATCCCTTTTTCAACACACTTCCTTACTTCACTTTCCAAAAAGCCAAAACTCATCCTCAGCAACCAACTGGCCTCCAACTGAATCAAGAACGAATAATGAATGCAAATCCAAACCATAAAACACTGATAATACACCGATACAAGCACAACCAAGTGAAAACTCAACCAAGCTAAATGCAATTTAAGGCATGAATCATGAACTAGCTCTAATTTCCAAATCTAACCTTATTTTGCCTTTCCAAACCTGCTATATACTCTGAACCACACAAAATATTATTTGAGTCCTGTCAGTGCAAACCCATCACACTGTCCTTAAAAGACTGAAGTTGATCTACTGAAAATCCATAATGGCAAGCATAAGAATAAGCTCATTAGGTGCTACCTAGACATACAAATAGAGATGACCAAAGCCTGCGATCTCTAGCCAAAGCTACAACTGTTCTGGATGACCCTTGAACCAGATAATCAGGAGTTTGAAGCATAAACCTGCAAAACTAAACGATCCGCTCCAGAATGCCCCACTAACTGTGGGTGAAACCATGCTAAGTCCAACTTGAACACACTTCTTCCGCTAATTAGGCATTCAAAATTTCTGATAACAACTGAGAAACCAAGGTCAAAAGCAATAAAAACCAATACCATGTGCCAAAAGATCATCCTCAGAGTATCTATCAAACGTAACTCATCTGAGCTGAAGATAACTGAATTGGTAGGTAAGGAGTAGGCTTAGTTGTCCTATAGATAAAGTCTCAACTGAGCCAAATTTCAAAATGGAGATTGCAACCAAGCTCTACAACCCATAGTTGAGATCTCAACACCGAAGCTGAACCACTTAATCTCAACTGTCCAAACCAGTCCTGTTGACGACTACGCATTAAAATTCCAAAATCTATCATAACCTTCAAGCCGTCATTCCAAGGCGTTAAAATCCAAAACTGAAGCCAACATGCCTTCACTATGATCAAATACTCAAAAACCAATCTCACTATCAGAAATCATGCATATTCCTCAACGGTTCCTGCAAGAACTGGAACTGAAATATTGCTGAAGAACATAATCACAACGGAGGAAAACCACCGACTAAAGACGCAAGTAATCAACTCCACATATGTTGAAGGGCATAATCATCAATGCATAACCAAGAACTCACCAAGGCTACAAGGAGTACCAATGGTAGCCAAAACTCGAGAAACTTAGAAAATGCAATTTTAACCTGAATTTGGTCAAACCAACACTCAATACATGGAAATTAATAGTCGTAAGTATATATCACCAAGAAAAAGCACTCTACGAAGTCATGTTAGGCCTAATAAGTACCAAGATGAGAAAATTTTAAATTCATCCACTTACCCCAACTTTAACTCGGCTGAACCATGAACCACATCACAGGAAGAACGGAGTACCTAACTCACTATCAACATCAAGATCAAGACCACTACTGGGCGATGAATTATCCAAATTGGAAGAACAAATCTCAAAGTTATCAACCACGAAAATGGGCTATAGAGAAGGATAGCAATGCTAGAATCTCAACAGCCAGAAAAGTAAGCCTTAGGCTTTTCAACATCAGAAACAGGTGATAGAACCAAATTGCCAACTCTAGAACCACAACAAAACCATGGAAGGCCAACCTACCTCCACACTCAGAACCCACTCAACAATCAATTTAACCTTGCCAACAGATATGGAAAACAACTACCAAGGTAACCGTCTAAGCTAACGAATAAGAATCACAAGGAAGGGGATACTAACTAGATAACGCTAGTTTAGTCGTTCATCTAGTAAGGATCAATCAACGTCAAAACAATGACAATAATAATGACCATATAAAGTGCAGGTGGCACCAAAGGAAAAACAACAACCATAACCACTTGACAACTACAACAAGCCCAAATTGCCAAAGGCGGTGGAATTTAACCCAAATGCTACATCCCTAGGAAATCACAATACCGATCCACTCAATCCACTACTAAAAGAATTCATCTACAGGGATAGTCAAATAAGCATAAATCTACACAAAGGCATACATCAATCAATATAGTAATCAAGGCAAATAATCATCGATGGGTATGAAAACCCCAACTTAACTCAAATAGAGACTAAAGGTAGAAAATCAAAGGCACACCTATCACGATGGAGATCCAAAGTCACAGTCCCTTACATACCCGAAGAAGTACGAATTTGAATGCATCCAAACTTGGATTGAGCATCTGATCAACCAACTAAAATACTAAGAGCATTGCCTCTGCCCGAAGGGACCACATTTCTATGAGACCTATTTGGCTGCATTGACCACTCAATAATCCCATGTTGGGGCCACTCACTAAACCAATGGTCAATCTCTCTACAGTTATAAAAAACCCTTGAAGCTCTAACTCGATGAGAAACAAGAGTTGACCCCAATTGGCTAACCAACTGATGCTAGGGACACTCTATACTGAAATGATCATCCTCCCCATAATCATAACATACCTCAGGAGCTCTAGGTTGGCGAGGAACATATTATGACCCTGAATGGACAACCAACTCATGCCTGGGGTACTCCCTAGACCAATGACCAACCTTTCCACAATCAAAACATGCCCCTGGAACTCGCGAATACACTGGACCTGCTGATCCAGAATGGCCGCCACGTACTGAAGAACTATACCAAATACTTCATAATGTCTGACAAGAACTCAACCTACTGTGACCACCATGACTGATCTGAGAGCCACCTATACTCTGAGGTGCTACCTGAACGGACCTAATAGTCTATAAGTGAGGCTGACCTCTACTGGGAGGATTCCAACCTCCAGAAGAAACACTACTAACACTATAATGCTGACATAGCCTCTTACTGCCACCTCTATATGTATCAATACATGCCCTATCTATAGTTTTCGTGTGATCAACAAATTAAGAGAAAGGTGAACCAGCTGCTATCAAATGTTCCATTGCCAAACGGAGTGGTAAAGTCAATCCTCTAATAATCCACACACCATCTCATGCTCTGTACATAGGAGTGTGTCTAGTCTACTCTAGAAACCTAATCTCATACTCAAAAACTGACAAAGAACCCTGTTGAACACCAATAAACCCAACTCTGGAATGAGAACTACTCGATGTATTGGGCACTACCACCGATTGTGAAGTATCCATGAAAAGAATCAAAATCCCTAACACTAGATCCTAAAGAACTGAGGTAGTCACAAACTCTATCGGAGCCTGGGCTAGCCCCAGACCTTCTGGCTGATGCTGAAGATTCTTTATATCGACCTCTAACTCCCTAGCCCAACGCTGAGCTAAAACTTTGGTAACACGTACCGAAGTACCATCCGCATCTATCGATAGCCTCGTGCTATCCATCTGGGAAAGAGTGGAGTCAAGAGAAGTACTAGAGGTGTATAGAAGTATGGACATACAATAAAGAGTCAAAAATAGAATTTCCTAAGAATGGCCTATAGTCACCCAAAGATAAGATACAGAAGTCTCTGTACCGATCTGCAAGACTCTACTAGGCACTTAGCACTTGTACTAACAACACTGGTAAACCTAGGCTCTGATACCAATTTTTTAGGACCCGATTTCTCAGGTCATAATGGCACCTGCTATAACCCACAAGTAGACAAGCCAACCCGTAGTCTGCAACTGCTAGTAACGGACTATCAAGAGAAATAAAAGAAACAACCGAAAAGAATCTAATAAGGGCACTAATATATATTACAACCATAAGACCTGGTGAAGTAGTACAAGAGCTTCTAATACAATAGGAGTACAAAGTGGAATACAGAGTCAATATATATATACAAAGTCATCTCTGAAATACAAAATAGAGATCAAACTAACAATATAAAAGAGAGCAAGATTACTCCGAACTTTAGGAGCTCACCCCAAATCTAATATCCATAGCTGCTCCGCATGATACACATATCAATAGCGAACTCATACTATGATCTGCAGACTGCAAAGGTGTAGCATGAGTACCAAACATGTGGTACTCAGTAGGCATCGACCGACTAAGCTCCAAAGATAATGCAAGCATAAATAACATGTAAAGCGAGAATATAAATTATAGGCCACTAACCAAGAAACTAAACATAGTAATTCTAATGGAGCAATAAGGATAAACTATACTATTCTAACAGTGTTCAGGAACTAAAGTGCAATACCGTATATCACTAGCCAATATACAAATGAAGAGTGAAAGAAAGATTTATAGTAGTAATATAAGGCCAAATGATACATATATATACAATATGAATAGATAAGGAAAGAGAGGGATATACGGTAATACCGTATATATATATATATAGGACTAAACTCAAAGGTAATAACCTGAGGGAACTAACCTAATGTCTCGAGGATCATAGCCAAGAAAGGGAGCTAATACTAGCATAATCAAGTCCTCTAACCAAAGTGTAACTAATCATGAGGTAATCTAACAATAACGTATTTTACCATGATAAAGAAAAAGAAATAAGAATCGTACCGACAACCTCGGGTACCAGTCCATAACTAACCTGCCATAAACTAACCATAATAACCAATAATAAGTACCGGCTAGCCTGGACAAATAATAACATAAGCCCGAAAGGTTCAGTCAAACACTCAACAGACAACAACTATAACCTTACCTATATAGCCCCCCATAAGACCGATAGATACAGGTGCCAAACAATTATACTAGTGATAGGCATAAAATATGAATGAATGAATGCAAGTGTAATCCAGCACCATCATCCAATCAAGTGCCATAATGTACCAAGTGTATACACCTCCTCCAGCTCAATAGCTCACAAAGGCAGGACCTACGGAGACCATCCTTCTCTGACACTATGGCTTATGGATGAATGGGCCCATAGGGGACTCAGGATATCTAGATACACTGTCTGGTTCCGAATCAGGACTTCTTATAATCATCATAATCAATCTACTCCATCTAGTATCAGAGAGAGATATAAGTATAATAAGTGCACAGATTCGAACTGTGACTAAAAGAGAGTAAGTCTGTGAATCCATTGCCCGAGATCAAGTTCGGGACTAAATCGGCATAATAGCGTAGAAAGGGTCAGAATCTCTCTCGACCGAAGTAAGTAGTAGTGGTAAAAGAGTGTATTTATAATGGACCGGAATGAACCTTGGTCTAATTTCCAAAATAATATTTTTACTTCCAAAGCTCATAATTTATTAAATAAGGTGGTACGATTCGCGTTGTAAAAGAATTTATTTTAAAAGTGAAAAGTGGGGAAAATCTCTTTTTCGCAAACAGTAGTAAAATCAAGGTTTTGGTCGGAATCGTACCACTAAGTGAGCATAAATGCACCCTAAAGTATGCATGCCATCACTAGTATCTAAACAATACAACTATAAGCACCTAAGCATCTATAAACTAGAACATGACCTCTTTTAGGGTAAAATACTCACCTGGAGTCCAACTGGTATCATAACCACGGCCTCCAGCACAACAGTACATAACTAGTATAATAATATTACCAAAATTTGGGGAACTACTATCCAATTCAATAAGTAATATGGTGAGTCTTATACTAAAGGATCATTAATATCAATCTATGGATAACATGTCTATAATCAAGGATAATATGGTTCTAGGGCCATAACGAGTATCCTAGGCTAGGGTTTGAATCACATTTCTATCCCAAATTCCCTAAATAGACTAAGTCATGATTTACTAGTCATAATTCGATCATATAATTCTTACCTAGCATGAAATCTATACAATACATAATCTCATAGAGAAAAATAGACCAAAGCCTACCTCGATGCCGAACTGCAACTCTTAAATCATCCACAAATCACCCATCCTTGATCTACAATCTTGAAAATGACATCGAACTATCAAAATAATAATCTACACATTATTATGAGTAAAACGACACCCATATTATAATAAAAAAAACTCTAATCCCAAAATTAGGTTAAAAATGGGCCCGTAGGGTTCGCTAATGGAATTCCAAAGTTGAATCCGTCACGAGGTCTCTCAAAGGACAAGAAATGCATGCTAAAAAGTTAAGCACAAATGGAGCCTAAATCGGGGCCTAAATCAGCCCACAAAGTTGGAGAATTTAAGACCTAAATTCTAGGAATTTACAATGAAAAAGGATGGAATTTGAAGGGAAAAGTAATGGAAAATGACCAAGGAGTGTTGAACTAACTTATGTTAGCTTCAATGGATGATTTCCCACACTTCCCACACTTCAAGCTCCAAAAATTGAGAAAAGGACCTAAAGAAAATGAGGGAAAATAGGGTAAAGAAGGAGATTTATCACCCGCAATCGCCGCTTAAGCGACTACTGGGTCGCTTAAGAGACTACTACTTAAGCAACGATTGATTGCTAAAGCGATGGGTTAGGAGAGGTGTGGATCACTTAAGCGACATCCTAGTCGCTAAAGCGACTATCGCTTATGCAATAAGATGGTCTCTAAAGCGACAATGGCTTGGCTGGTCCACTTTTCCTAAGCGATGGCCTTGTCGCTGAAATGACTACCGCTTAAGCGGCTGCAACAACAACTTGAGGCATCTGATTTTTCTAAGTCCAAATGGACTTCAACTGGGTTCTCGAGATTTGTTTGGAACCCCGTGTGCACAAATGAACTATGCTAACATACCAAATTCATCATTCTGGACTCAACAAAACCATCAAAACTTTCATCCAAGATCATGTTGATTAAATATGGGGCCCACACCTATAGTTCCATTTTAACCAAATTCTACCCAATAGCCCAAAATGAGTTTGAAAGCCTCGGGACCTGAATCAAGGGTCCTCTAGCCTAAAATCAACATTTCAGAGCTGATGACACTATTGGAATTCTCATCTAAGGCCATTTACTAGGAGGTTTGGTCCGAGACCAATTCCTTAATTGTGAAAGCTCTAAAATAAGAAGATGAGCCTAAAACCCAAATGAACTGTTCGATAATCAAACCAACAGTTCCAGTAAGTCATAAATGACATGTACCTACTATAAGAAGACTCGTAACACCAGAAATGTTCAGAAATTGAGAAAATGACCTGGAGGGACATTGCACAATGTTCTCTAATTACTATTTTTATTTCTTTTTGTTCAATTTTTGCAATTTGTTCTCTACTATCCTATTCAGTTTTTTTATTATGTGGTCAATTAATCTATTGAAATTTCTACCATTCATTATTGCCTTTGGTCTCTAGTTCAACTCCAGCCTCTATTTGCTAATTCTTGTTTGAATTTGCCCTTGTAGTTCTTGTGGAGGTTCTGATTACTCAGCCTCTATTTGAAGTTATTATTGTGATTCTAATATGTGTATGCTTTACTTGGGCTATTAGCTTACTTGTTGTTTCTTACTTGTGTGTTAGTAGTGTTTTGTCTTTCTTTTGGGTTCACCTTATTTCATTTTCCTATTTAGTTTACATTTCCTTTAGTTACTTTGGAGGATAATGGTAGACTAGGGTCATGTCATTGGTCGAGGATGGGGTTGGGGTCAGGCTCGAGTTTGGGGTTGGGGCCGGCGCCATGGTTGAGGTTAGAGGTGGAGACTGGGGCATGGGAAATAGGGGTATATGGGTTAAAGGACATAGGGATTTTATCAAAAAAGTTCATAGAGCTAGTGAAGATTCCAAGGAAGAGGCAAATTAATGTAACTATGTCTAGGAGACCAAATAAATAGGTACTAAGGCACGTAAAGTGGATGGGTATAAGTTGTGGTACTCGGGAAGCGTAAGGAATAAGAATGGAGTAGGAATATTAGTAGAAGAGGATCTTAGGGAATAAGTGGTAGAGGTTAAGAGGTCAATGATAGGATGATGTCGAATAAATTAGTCATTGAAGGGTCTACCTTGAAATTATTAGTGCTTACGCTCCAAATGTGGGGTTGGATGAGAAGGAGAATAAGAGCTTTTGGGAAGGTTTAGATAAAGTGGTGAGAGGTGTTCCTAACACCTAAAAGTTTTTAATAAGAGAAGATTTCAATGGGCATATCGAGTCATCCCCGAGGGGTTATAACAATGTGCATAGAGGCTTTGGTTTTAATGAGAGAAACGAAGGAGGAATCTCACTTTTGGATTTTTCTAAAGCCTTTGGACTGTTGGTAGAAAATTTGAGCCTCCCAAAAAAGGAGAAACACTTGGTTACCTTCCGTAGTTCAATGATCGAGACTCAGATAGATATTTTGCTTTATAGAAAGGGTGATAGAGGTCTTTGTAAAAACTCTAAGGATATACCGAGTGAGAATCTTTAGACCCAATATAGACTTTTGGTGATGGAATTAGAGATTAAAAAAAAGAGACTAAAGAGGGTTGTGGCAGACTGGCCAAGAATTAAATGGGGTAGCTTCACTATGACCAGTGACCTGGAGCTAAGGAAGAAGTTGATGGTTATAGGTGCTTGGGAGAGTAGAGAGAATTCAGATGGTATGTGAGATATGACTGCCAGTTGCATCAGGGAGATGGATACAAAGGTGTTGAAAGGCTGATCTGTCAAGCATCAAGGAGACTAGTGGTAGAATGGAGTAAAAAAAAGGTGGAGGCCAAGAATAGGGACTATGCAAGTTAGTAGAGAGTAAGGATGAAAATGAGAAGTGGATAAATAGGGAAAAGTACAAGATAGCTAGGAAATAGTCTAAGTTAGAAGTTACAACAACTAAAAATACAGCTCTTGATAGCTGATACAAAGAATTTGAAGATAAAAGTGGGGATAAGAAGTTATACAGGCTTGCCAAATCTAGGGAGAGGAGGGCTTGGGATCTTGACCAAGTTAAGTACATCAAGGATGAGTATGGTGAAGTATTGGTGGAGGAGGTACCCATTAGGAGGAGATGGTAGTCATACTTCCACGGGCTTTTGAACAAGAATAGGGGAGCTATGGGGATTTGGAGCACTCAGAGAGGCATTACGATTATGGTTATTGTAGGTACATAAAGGTTGAGGAGGTTAAGGGTGCTATTCATAGGATGTGTAGGGGTAGAGTTACTGGGCCAGATGAGATTCCCATGGATTTTTTGGAAGAGCAGAGACGGGGTAGGTATGGAATGGTTGACTAAGTTATTTAATATTATTTTCAAGATGGCAAAGATGTCCAAAGCTTAGAGATTGAGTATGATGATTCCTTTGTACAAGAATAAGGGTGACAGTCAAATTGCAACAACTATAGGGGTATCAAGTTGTTGAGTCACACTATGAAGGTTTGGGAAAGTGTGGTGGAGTTGGGGTTGAGGAGGCTCGTGACTATTTTAGAGAATCAGTTCAGATTCATGCCAAGAAGCTCGACTATAGAGGCCATTCGTCTTATTAAGAGACTGGTGGAGCAGTATAGGGAGAGGAAGAAGGACTTACACTATCCAATAAAGCAATTGGCTCTTCTTCAACAGAGAGATCTTTATCAAACAATTTGAATCCCAACGAATGATGTAGTCTCTGTCTCCGTGGTACTTTTGAGCATTGACACATGAAACATAAGATGAAACCCTAACTAGCTAGGAGGTAGAACCAACATACACACCACTGACCCTACTTCATTCAAAACCTCAACGGGTCTGATGTGCCTCGAACTCAACTTCCCCTTCTTTTCGAACTGCATTACACCCTTCATGGGTCGACTCTGAGCCGCTACCAATCTCTCTTGGATAAACCTCACTTTCTCTATTGACTCCTTTAACATATCGGTGCCCGAAGGTCTCACCTCGAAAGCATCAAACCATCCAATTGGTCATCTACACCTTCTTCCATACAAAGCTTCAAAAGGAGCCATGTCAATGTTGGAGTGGTAGATGTTGTTGTACGCAAATTCACACAAAGGCAGATATTAGTCCCACTGACCTACAAAGTCCATCACACAAGCTCAGAGCATATTGATGAGTCACTAATATATATATATATATATATATATATTTTAAGTCACACTCTGTCAAATAATAGTATAGAAAAATGTCGAATCCATAGAGATTGGTTTATCTATTCTACAGACATTTCTTTCTTTAATTCCTATTTGAGAAAATAAAAAAGAGTTGAGTGGTGAATTAACTAATTAATAATTCATAAACAGAGAAATAGAGAAAACATTTTTTTTCACAATATGTTAAAAGATGTTGGGATCCTGACTTCACTTGATATTTCAATTATAAAGTAAATTATTTAGTCCTTAATTTCTATTTCTCATAAAAGTATAAATACCTCTCACGATTATATTTACCTATTATTACTGAAGTTGAACAATTAAATGCACTCCTCTCGGTTGTATAATTTAATCGTCAAAATAGTAATATTAAAGAACCGAAAATATGTACTTGAAATAAAACACGCTCTTGAAAGTAAGTCCCTTTAAATTACCTTACTTGTTGTAATTAATTATTACACTATTCACCTCTCTCGATTACAAATAAGTGTAGAATTAATTATAACTTAAAATAGATAGATGTTATTAAATAAATATTAACAATTTATCAATACTCCAATTAACGGTATTACTTCTTCGGCCTCTCTCGATTACAGAATTAGTAATATGTTAATATGTAGTATAAAATAGATAGATGTTAACAAATTAAATAACATCTAACTGTAAAGCGGATATAATTAAATAGAAAGTTTCAGCTCATGCACGTGAAATTTAGGAATAATACTTACTATTATATAGAAATATCAAGATCCATCATTTTCCCAACACAAAAGTAAATTACTCCCTACTATAATTGGTATTACTAACGATGATATTCTTCTCCACTTAATAAGAAAATAGAATAAATATTCAAGAAGAATAATTTCACTATTTAATTAAAAATAGGGACTGAAATAACTTCCAATACCGAATAACTTAAAAGATAGTAAAAGAAGAACTTCTTAAGAAAAATAGAAACTTGTTTTTTTTTCCTCCGTTTGTGCTCTCCCTTCCTCTTCTTTTATAATCCAAAAATTCTTAGACAAAACTTGATTTTCCATGATAAGTTGAGATTTCGTCTTGAGTTGAGATTTCATATCTGTGAGTTGAGATTCAAGGCAAGTCTTGACTTGGTGCATTATCATGATAAAAAATTTCTTTTCTTTTTCTTTGTGTGTGATTTCTTTGCCACCTGACTTTTAATTTCTTTGTCATAGATCAGTCTTTCTTGGTCATATTTTTCTTGAATTTTCTCTTGCTTTGCACATCAGTCTTCTATGATTATTCCTGTAATATTTGTTAAATAATATATGCAAGATGTGATAATACTTATGCTTTTACAAAAAAATTCATAAAAATAAAATGAGGTATAATGCACTTATCAAATTCTCCCTCACATAAATCTTTACTCGTCCTCGAGGAAATATATATATATTTTTAATAGAAAAACATAATGGCTAAATACTTTAAGCAAAATTATGAGAACTTTTTTCGACGAAGAATCAACTAAGGTGATCCTATGAGTTCAACAGCCTTTAACCGTACTCATATTCACTAATTGAGAATTGAAATAACAATAATTCCTAATCCCACATGTGTCGCACTAAATGAAGAGAGATTCCCATATATCACACAATATATCGATAAAACAAAGAAGGGTATATATAGAGAAAATTCACTCACTCTCAACAAAGAAGTATCTCATGTTACCAAAAATAATCATAAGCCTAACTATTATGTAGTTCTCCACTAATGTAGGAGTTTTTGAGTTGAGATTTTGTAGTACTTTTTATGATTGTAATGTAGGCTTAGGGATAGGTTGGATATATATGGATAATAGTGACTAAAAATTCCCCTTAGGCACTACCTTAACTTTCTCTCTCAAGAACAGTTGCCTTCCATTTCCTTTTCAACTATCATTTTTTTATCAGGCATATTGCCATCATCTATTTGTTGCTCTTGTTTTCCTTCTTTTTTTTAAAAAATTGCAACAATGATATCCAAAAGATCAACAATCTTAATCAATTTTTTTTCATGTGCTTTTTTTTCATCATTGACACTTACTTTTATGCATTAACTCTTGAAGTGCCCAAAAGGAAATAGGTTTAACATAACAAATCATAAAAAAATGGATAAGGGTTAAAGCTCAGTGATCAATTAAATAAAGATAATTTATTTAGGCTCAATGGGCTAGCTAGGAAAAAAATAATCAAGTAGGTCCATTTAGGTCATTTGTTAACAAGGAAGGCCTACTTTCATTTCTCAACTCAAAATCTACCTAAGATTTCTCCTTAAACCACATTCAAGGCAAGTTCTAGAATTTCAAATAAGCATGAGAAATAGGTAATATATACTGACCACACAATACACTTGGGACTAGTGAACACCATAATTTCGATCACCAATAAGCAAGTATGAGTTTGGAAAGACAATCATAAAACTCATGAATGACACTCAATTAAATTCATCTTCTTAAGTCTCATGATTTTCAAAACAAATCAAATTTAACCAATTTATTTATTAAAAATAAAACTAATTAAAAGCCTTAAAAAATGTTCGATTCAAAATAATACGACCATGGAAAAAAACCGAACCAAGAAATCCATAGAAGTACATAAAATAAGTCACCTTATGGATAAAGCAACTTAAAAAAAATTCAATTTTTTTGATACTAAAAGTATTAAAAACATTTTTTTTGGAATTTTAAAAAAATACATATATATATTAATACTTTATTTCTCTACCCCCACACTTAAATAATGTCATGTCCCCATGACATATAATTTAAAAGTAAAAGGAGATGAAAGAACTTTCCTGATTTATTTATTATCCAGTGCTTGTGAAGTTCTCCTCAAATTCTGATTGTATTTCTTTATTTCTTGCTCCTTGGGGTTTTTCTTTTTTAACAAAGCTAAGTTGAGATCAAAAAGCATATAAATTAAGGAACGTAAACATGTAAATATAAATTATTTTTTTTTAATTATATATATAATATAATTTAAAATATACTTAAAAGGAAACAATGTACTTCTAACTACTAATAGTTATTTTAAAATACGCAAGAAGGAATAAGAAATAGTTCTGAGTTTAATGTCATCAGCTCGGCTTATTTATATTATTTTTAAGTAAAAAGGATAGTTGAAGCCTGTTGGTCAAATATCTTGGTGACATAAGGTTTCCAACGATGGCCGTTCACTTTGAATTTTTCTCTGTCATCTCTATGTTGAATTTCGATGGCACCATAAGGGGTCGCTTCTGTTATGATGTGCAGTCCTGTCCAACGTGACTTAAACTTTCTGGAAAATAATCTCAATCGGCTATTGTATGATAGAACCTGATCTTCAACTTTAAAATCCTTAGAGCGAATGAGGTTCTCATGCCATCTTTTCATTGGTGACACTGTCAAAACTACCCAATCACCTATGGCCAATTCTAATTCCCTTTGTCTAATATCGGCATATGACTTGTGTCGACTTTGGGCTGTTTGTATGCACTATTGTATCACTTTGACTTTCTCTATAGCTTATCGAACAAGATTTGGCCCGAGTAAAGCAGTCTCACCTGCTTCAAACCATCCACTTGGTAATCTACACTTTCTCCCATATAAGCCTCATAAGGTGTCATTTTGATATTTGAATGATAGTTATTCTTGTAGTTAAATTTCATAGAGGTAAATGACCACCCCAACTACATTGTGCAAGCTTGTAACATATCTTTAAGTGTTTGGATGGTACGTTCTATCTGTCTGTCTATCTCTCTGTCTGATATAATAGGAATTGGAATCCCATGTAATCGTACTATCTCTTTAAAATAAAACCTTGCAAAATTTCCCGATGTACAAGTGGTCCTGACAAGTAAAAAGTGTGCTACTTGGTAAGTCTGTCAACTATCATCCAAATGGAATCAAATTTCCGATATGTACGAGGCAAACTTACGATAAAACCCATGTTAATCATATCCCTCTTTTCAAGCTGGAAGATTTATACATAGCATATAACCTCCAGGTTTCTGATACTCCTCTTTTACTTGTTGACAGTTTTGATTTTGAGTTACTAATTCTACAATGTTCTTTTCATGTAACCTTACCAATACATTTGTTTTTCAAGTCACGGTACATTTTGGTAGCTCCCGAATGAATCGAATATCATGAATGATGTGCTTCCATCATAATTCATTTCCTTAACTCATCTATATTCGGTACACAAAATCTACCCTGGGCATTGAAGTACTCTCTCTCTCGTGCTTAAAATCAAATGCCTTTATTAAACCTTGCTGTCATTCTTTGTCAGCTGCAATAAAAATAGGATTCGCATACTGGTTTCCCTTTACTTCAGTTACTAATGTAAACTCTGCCGCATTTTACACTATAATTCTTTCATCTAGAGTTTCCAGAAGATGACCCCCCCAAGCTGTCTGATTATTGTAGATCTTTAACTATTCCTTACTTTGCCGTCAACTGGCTACTAGTGCTTCCTATTGCTTTGCAACTTAAGGCATCGGTTACCACGTTTGCTTTTCCCAAATGGTATAGGATATTACTGTCATAACCTTTTAAATTCCTCGTAGTCCGTTACGAGTTCCAACCACTTTTGCTGCCTCAAATTTAATTCCTAGTTTAGGTCCTTCTGCTTAAAAATATACTACTACAATCTTTTATGATCGGTATAAATCAACGTGAACCCCATACAAAGAGTGGCGCCATATCTTTAAAGCAATTATCATGACTGCTAACTCAAGATCGTATGTGGGATACTTTCTCTCATGTGGACGCAACTGTCGTGAGGCATACGCTATTACATTATCGTGTTGCATCAATACACATCCTAAACCCACTCCTGAAGCATCACAATATACTACATACCCTTTTTGTGCCTTCGGGAAGCACTAATACAGGTGTAGAAGTCAATTTATCTTTCAACTCTTGGAAACTCTTCTCACATGCTTCATTTCATTGGAACTTAATTACCTTGTAACTGATCAAACAAATCGTCAAGTCTGGGGAGGGGATACTTGTTTTTGATCGTTACCTTATTCAATTGTCAATAGTCAATGCACATTTTCAATGTACCGTCTTTCTTCCGTACAAATATTACTGGTGCACCCCACGGGGACATACTAGGCCTGATGAATCCCTTGTCCAGCAAATCTTTCAATTGCTCCTTCAATTCAAGCAATTCTGCTGGAGCCATTCTATACGGGTGAATAGAGATAGGCTGAGTGCCTGGAATCACATCAATACCAAATAATATTTCCCATTCTGGGGGCAAACCTGGAAGATCCTCTTGAAATACATCAAGAAATTCATTGACCACTGGAACTGACTGAGGAGTTAGTGGTTCCACTTCATTATCCTTCACTCATACTAATTGACATATGTACCCCTTGGCAATCATTTTCCTTGCTTTCAGATAAGAAATAAATTTCCCTTTTGGTGCCCCCACATTACCCTGCCATTCAAGACCATTTTCTTGTGGAAAACGAAAATGTACCTACTTGGCCCGGCAATCTACCGTGGAATAATAAGAAGCCAACCAATCCATTCCCATTATCACATCAAAATCCACCATGTCTAGTTCAATGAGATCGGCCAGTGTATCGTGACCACACACAGTTACCACACAATTACGATATACTCTTTTTGCAATAATATAGTCACCAACTGGTGTAGCTACTTCAATTGACTTAGTTAATAGTTTCGGTGTTCTTGCAAATTTCACAGTAATCAATGGAGTAACATATGACAATGTAGAACCCAGATCAATCAATGCATACACATCGAAAATATGGATAATGTACCTGTGACTACATCAGGAGAGACCTCTGAATTCTGCCAGTCTACTAGAGCATAAGTACGATTCTGGGTTCCACTGAAACTGGCTGCTCATCTGGCACCCCTACCACGACCAGCATGCTGTACACCTCGGCCTAAGGAAGGAACCGATGATGATGACGCAACGGCTGATCCCGTCGGTCGTGCTATACCACCCATGCTCCTCTGTGGACACTCTTTCATCATGTTCCCCGATATACCGCACCAAAATAAAGCATTCGTCCCTAATCGACATGTGCCTGAATGAGTACGCCCGCAGTGCTGACACTGCTGATGAGAAAATCCTGCTGCCTGTGATCCGTGAATTCCACTACTCTAACCAGATTGACTACCTCTAAACCCTCAGAATTTAGAGTGAGTGCCTGCTGTGGCATAGGAGAATGATGGTCTAGGCGGTCTAGGAAACATCCAAAGATGCCATAGACTATCCTATAGGCCTAGCTCATTTGGACTGTCCTCTTTCAGATTTATGTACCCTTCTTCTCTGTCTCTGATCTTCCATTTTCTATGCGAAGGCCTGTATTCTGGCTATGTCCATATCTTTGTTCAAGGCAGCAATGGTGCAGTCCCTTACCAAATATGGCTCTAATCTATCCACATATCGATGGACTCTGTCTGTCATTGTGGCTACTACATTCGGAGCATATCGAGCCAAGGAATTAAACTGAAGACTATATTCTCTAACACTCATATTCCCTTGACGTAAATGTAGAAACTGGTCTGCACGTGCCTCCTGGATCTTATATGGGAGGTAATGATCAAGGAATGCCATTTTAAATTCTTCACAACCAGCTGGAGTTCGTCACCAACCGTAGCAGTACCATCCGCTAAAATTTGTCCCTTTTTAATGCATTTACTCTGAGGAACCTGGAGTTTTTGATGCATATAAGTATTTTTATTGGAACGAATCCGTAATTCTTCAAGAATATGAGATTAACCCGAATCAAAAGAAAGCTTCTTATCGAGAGACAGGAAGCCCTCAATTTAGTGGCTTCCCTCAACCTCCTCTTTCATTTCCGCTTAAGCTTTCGATTCCAGAAGATGATCTAGAATTGGGTCAATCACGTTTATTAGAAGTCGACGCTCCGACAGTAAGGGGCGAAAGAACTAAGTTTTCTACCAGCCATTCCTCATGCTGAACAGGCTATGGGGGATCTGCATCTAGCCTTGTGATTGGGGTCTCATCTGAGCGACTGCCTGCCTATTTAGTTACATTTTTGGTTTTGATTCCAGAACAGAACTAAAGATCCTGGCCCCCTCCCTTGAAATCTCCTGGTGCTGTGACTATTACCGGTAAGTTGCGTCGGATCAACATCGGGAAACAAATAAACTGCAAAAGCAATTCAGGGTGAGAAGTTCCCTTCCCTTTTCTAAAATGCCTGAGTGGTCTGCTCAGCAAACGTACAAAGTGGACCATAATTTGGCTGACCCTCCTATTCCGATCGAAGAAGGATTAAACTAAAATGAGAGTCAGTTTGATGATAAAGAGCTTTTTTGCGAATGGTTCGAAAGTAGATGCTAGTGGTTCAAATCATGTATTAAGCCAACCCATTGTTTTTACTCTTTTAGCAATAGAAGTTCTTGGTGGAATCTCCTTTGCTATTCTTGGGAAACTATCTGTAGAAGATGTTGATGCAATAACCTGTGCATGTGTTCTCTAAAGCACTCCCGGGGGAGAGTGGGTTTTTTCTGGACTTTAGGTCATCTTGTGACCTCGCACCTGCCTTGTCGAAGTAGAAGATGTGGCATTAGTTCAAAAATAATTTCTTAAAGTGGTGAATCGGCTTCTCCCTAACAAGGTATTCTATGCATCTTCAGCTAGCTTTCCCTTCACGAGGGTGATTAAAGTGCAACGAAATGCCTTAAAGTTGAATATGGTTTGCGAAGCATCTGGCTTACCGGTAATCTCCCATTCCCGCCATTGAGATCCAATTTCTGGCCTTGCACCGACCATCCAATGGACCAAGGACTAAACGGCCACTGCTTGAAAGGACAATGTCCAGGGGACCACCGCCCCCCCACAAGGTACATCTCGCGCCTCTCTCTTCTTAAACAACCTATATCCTCCACACTTAATCAACATTTGATAGATTATCCAACCCCGAGCCCTGGAACCCTTATGGGTATGAAACCTTTTTTTCAAATACTGGATCTTGTGCTAGTAGTTCCTGGATGTCTTCAAAGTGGGCCAAACTTATTCTGGTAGACATCACCCGAACGCCCTAGACTGATGACACTTGCTCAATCTCTAAATCAAATTAGAAAACTTTGGAAGAACCAATCTCGAGAGGTTTCCCCCGGGGTTGTCTCGCGAAGATCTTCGATCCGAACCTTCGCATCTACTCTCTATTAGAAGATGAACCACTTTTCCAAGATAACCTTTGACGTACCTTAAGATCCTTTTCAAGTTTGAATTTGTTCATTTGGAATCTGGGTTCTTCTACTTCATATTTATTTAATATGAATATTTTCCCAGTCTTTGTGGCGGGAAGTAAGATAAGGGGAAGCTCACATCTGCGATAAAGACTTATACTATAGTTTGGGAACTCATGTCTTCTCTATCGGACTATGGTGGCAAGTCTATTGTTGTGTTTCAGAATTAGGGGAAAGAAAGCTTCAACAAGTAGAAGCTTCCTGGCAAAGCTTCAAACAAAGAGGTTGGGCTGTTCACTTCATTGATTTGACTTCCGACAAGTCACTAGAACGAGATAAGCCACTAGGTTCAGTAGTTAGATATAGTATTCACTAATCAGTGAAGCGCTAACAAAGTTGTCCGAGAAAGCATCTGATGAAGCAAGAAGTCCTTGAACTCTTCTTGGGCCTGTTGATCGGCTCTTTTGTTTCATTTCTTCTGGAACAATCACAAACACTTTTTTGATTATGGATCTACTACCAGAAATTCAATGTGTAATCTCAACATTCAATGTGTATTCCTGAATAATCTCATTTTTCAATAATTCAACCGTCTTGACCTCCGATTGAGCTACGAACACAAGTAGATAGGCGGTTAGGGGGGAAGAGGGTCGGCTGGGCCTGCCTTTTCAATCAATCTCCGGCCGCTCAGTGCCACTACTTCTCTATTTTTCCTTTTTATGATTTTTTGCTTCCAAAGGCTTACACGGGACAGCAGTTCCATTCATCATCATAAAAGAGGAACGAAGATTCCCGATTGGGTTCTTGTATTGGGAGGCCTTGCCATATGCTTTGTTTCCATTATCACCATTATTGTCAGAATTTCTTCCTTCACCATCAGAAAGATGGACAGATACGAGAGAAGAGGAAATGGAGGCCAAACATAGTAAGGTACCAAAACGGTTGTCACTTGCGGCACAAGAATTTTGGTTCAGCTTCAATGGTCGAAGATGAACCTGTTCCCATGCAATAGTCAAGAATTCTTGACGGTATTGAGCTGGAACAACCTGTTCTTCCTGAATATCCTGATTTAAGGCTAAAGAATTTTATGCCGCTACCATATAGTATTCATCTCTACTTGGTGATAAATAAAGCATCCGTACCCCGGTTGACCTCTGAATATACCAATAAATAATGAATTGTACTAATCCACATATGTCTCTCTCCCATCAATCGGTACTAGTTGAAGTAATGAAAAAAATCCCCTTTCCTTACAGTCAAGTGCCCAAGGGCCACCTTTGATGAGAAATGCGAAACAAAAAGAAAAAAAAAAGATCCCCCATTGGGAATGAAATTATGCTCCCTGTCCCCCTTTCACAGAAAATGGAAAGATGAATTGAACGCCCTAGACTGATGACACTTACTCAATCTCTAAAGCGAATTCGAAAACTTTGGAAGAACCAATCTCGAGAGGTTGCATTGGGCGGGCGATAGGGACTCTGGATTTCTTTCTGCTGGTAAGGCATCTATACCGTAGATGTGCCGCGGAATCACCAATGAATCTAAGGCAGCGAAGGGGACCTCCAAGATTTATGTCATCCGACCCGACCTCAGACTCTTTCTTCCTGACCTATTCAACTCTCTGGCCATAGTTATTTAGGTGGTATTTCGAGATCGAATTCCTCCCAGGAACACACGAAATAAAGATATGAACATTTGGCACCAGATATCTGGAGGTGTGGAAAGAGTAGCTGTGAGAAGCGAAAAAACCATCAAAAAACGACGATAGTTCATGGAGGTTTATACAGAAAGACCCCTTGGTTCTGGCAAACGGATCACAATTACAGGTACCTAGGAGCATACCGATGGAATGAATGAAATACGAACAGTTAACATAATATGGTCATAGATCTTAGGTTGTAACTTGATAATGAGCGAATTTCTTCTAGGGAAAGAGTCTTTGATAGCGCTCTTGCCCGACTTTTCGTGATTTGTGGCCTTAAGAGAATCAGGAGATATTTAATAGTTTTGGTCGAGCATGGACCTAAGCAACCCGCCGACAGGGGCAACCTTTCACTGTTGGAAACTTTGATTTAGATTGGTAGAATTCTGTCTAATCTTTCCTAATTTTGAAATTGCACTCAATCAACATAGTTTCCACTCATTCCTTCTCGACCGCCTCTTTTCTAGTCACTTTTGATCAAATCTTTCTTGTGATTTTCTATTCTCTTATGAGAAATGGTTTGCTTCGTTTGAGCCATCGTAGCTTAATGCGAGAACCACTTAAATAGAGGAATCGATTGTATTTCCTCCTTTGTTCCCCACAGCAATTGGGGATCAAAAAGCACCAAATTTGATTTCTTTCAAGTTCTGATCCATAGTGATTATCTTATGATACATAATCAATCCTATTTGTTTTGTTCATTGGGTCTAGCTAGGCTACCTAGTGATTTACAAGCACCCTCACTGCACTGACCATAGTAAACCCCCTCTCGTTGTACCAAAATAGAGATCTGATTTAAACGACTAGGTACAACATATGAGTTCGATCCATTAGGTTCTTTTTTTTTTTCAGAAAAGAAACGAGAGACCAGAAAACATCTTTGATTACGATTAAAAGAAACAATCTCAAATAGACCAAGATCCAATTTCGGGTCATTTCTTGGTGAACATGATCTGCCATAATCTCTTAGATCCCTTTATTTATGTGCCAGAATAAAGAGAGATTTGGTAGGAAAGCATTAGAATTTTTGGTAGTACCGGTGAACCAGATGGCCGCGGAGATAGAATCTAGGACGGAGAACTTGTAGTATCTCGCTCTTTGGTGTATCGACAGTCTTCCCAGTTTTCCACTCGATAGATCCCGCAAATATACTGGGAAAGCAAAGAATGGAATGCCTGTTCTGTAACAAAGAAGAAGGTTGCTTGATTATTCTTTTCAGGAGCAAGCCATAAGGACTCTGTAGATCGCGAGAATGCATGTTCTGATGCTTGCACGGGCTCATCTTCTTCCAGCAATCCAACAAAGTGAGAAGTCAATTTCAAACTCACTTCACTCCTCTCGTTTATACTGTTTTTCAAGACCGGATTGGAATCTTCACTCCTTTCCTGAAGGAATTCGACGAAAGGCTTTCACTCCTTGACAGTCAGTCTATTACCCAGCCCTGATCCCATACTTTTCGTTGGTCAACAACTAACTAAAGTGCTCTATACTTCTTCACTATTTGTACAGGGAAGGTGGAAGAAATTCAGTCTGTCTTTTTGGGAGCAGAGCAGTCAAAGAATGAACCAAACCAAATGATTGTTCTAGAATGGCTATTCCTCACAATTGCTCCTTGGCTGGTCCGAGAGGATGATCAGCCACACTGGGACTGAGACAGGGCCCAGACTCCTACGGGAGGCAGTAGTGGGGAATTTTCTGCAATGGGCGAAAGCCTGACGGAGCAATGAAGCGTGGAGGTAGAAGGCCCACGGGTTGTGAACTTATTTTCCCTGAGAAGAAGGAATATTTTGGTTGCTTTTGGAGGATTGCTTACTACTAGGTTGGATCGGATGTCAACCTGTGGAGGCACTACACACCACACACTCAGACGACTAGCGTGGTCCTTCCCCCATCGAAGAGCCACATATCCAGGGTTGACCACATCATCATTGTTTTATCAAGGTGTGGCCACGGTCTCAATTGGGTCATTGTTTAGTATGCCCAAGCGCACGGGTCGATACGCACAACACCTAGTATCCATCGTTTACGACTAGGACTACTGGGGTATCTAATACCATTCGCTCCCCTAGCTTTCGTCTCTCAGTGTCAGTGTCGGCCCAGCAGAGTGCTTTCTCCGTTGGTGTTCTTTTCGATCTCTACACATTTCACCGCTCCACCGAAAATTCCCTCTGCCCTTTAGAAAGGAGAAGGGAAAAGGCCAATTTACACCACCATCCTTCCTCAAAGATCCGTTTTTGTTGTTCCCGCGAAGCGAAGATCATTCGCTTGGCGAATAAAGTGGGTCACCCTCTTTTTGGCTTCGGCCAAACACTTTTTCTCGCTGGTCGATCTTTCTACAAAAAAAGCGATGCAAGAACGTATTCTTTTATCTAAGCTTCTTCCCTGTGCATTAGCTCCCCCCATCGTAGATGGTTCAGCCACGCCCGATGCCACGAAATGATTGAGAACTACGACGGGGTCGAAATGCATTTTCTTCTTTGTTTTCATGGCTGCATTTCGGTCGATAAAATCCTCCGAGTGACTGACGACTCATGAGCTCGCAGCACCCCCAACCCCCTTTTTTTTCCTTCCTTCGAGTAGGTCCGCTCACTGAAAAGTTACGTCAACAGAAAAGTTCCATCCTCCAAGTAATATCGTAGAACAACCGAAAAATGATGACAGAGTGAAAGATTCGCCAGGTGTGAAATTCCATTGTATTTGAGGAGTCAAGGATTTGCTGGGAATTCCGGATTGAAGAAGAGGCAGATCAAATTATGGTGCGAAAAAACCACTCTTTGTGGTCGTGATACTTTTCAGGGGGAGATCACTACCCTTTCTGAGACATCTGACTGGGGTGTCCGTCACCTTCTCGTCGGCGATCACCGTCACCAATAATGGCATAGTCGCAAAGCTTCGTCGTGCCATACACCCTTTCAGTAGCTATCCACACAAACATATGATGTTGAAGAGTGGGCAAACAAGATGCAAAACATATCACAAACGTTGAATTCTAAGAAAGAGGGGGGGGCCCTTCCTGGATTCCAAACATTCATGATCTGGATGTGAATGAGTCGAATGACTTATCCCTCGGTCTATTAGTGAACCATCTCCAAAAAGGTAACCGCCTGGAGAGTCTTTTTTTCGTTTTTAAGTGGAATGTTCATTCCGATTCTTCCAACCTTCAATCTAGGTTTCCCCTAATGCCTCCTTGCTACTTTCAAAGCTACACATGCTTCCTTTCTTCGTTAATAAGAGATTCAATTATTCTACACTGACTTTACTATGCTTCTTATTAGTTATAGTAAATGTTGAATTGGCTTCAATCGAGATTGCCTCGGCTTCTTAGGCATATGAGGAACCGGCCTAACATACTTAATAATAGAAGGATTTGGCAGAAATATGTAAAATTATCCCTCCTAAAAAGATTATTCCAGAATAAATGGGCAATAGTTAGGAGAGGTGCGCCAGCGGCGAGCAGAAGCAAGGTTATTAGATACCTCAGGAAAGCCCGGCTAGAACCACACTTGCAAGTTTCTCTGCATGTGGATCGTCCGTGATAACTTATTCGGGAAGTGCATCAATACCCCTCGATCTTTTCTAGTCTTGATACCACAATATAGCTTCCCCTTTCAATCTATAGGCCGCAAGTTCAACTGTGTCAATACCAGTCACGTGCATAACTTCTAGAGCCCTCTGAATTTGATCCACAAAATTTTGTGGATCTGCTTTCGGATCTAACCCAGTGAATATGGGAGGGTCTAATTTTAGAAAATCCTGTGTCCGCCAACTAGCTACTCTAGCCGCGTCATCCTCACTTGTCATTGGACTAGCTCGTCCTTGACTTTGTGCAGCAACTAGCTGAGTCAACATATGCACTGCATTTCTTAAATACTGATCAGTGGCATTCATAGGCAGTTCTGCGGGTACTTCTCCACCTCTCGACTCTTCTGGAGCTGGAAAAGTAGAAGAAGACCGCGATGCAATTTCGGCGTCAGCTCCACCTTGACTAACTTGTTCAGGTGGTGATTTACTTGTGCCTTCTCCGGCAAGCACATCTACCTGCTTACCTTTGCCCCTACCTCATCTTATCATTGGCATTTTACTATAAACAAGAAAACCAATTCCAATGGTTAGATACGATTCCACTTACAACATTGGCTCTATTGCACGATCTAGAAATGAAGAAAGGAAACAACTCCTAAATGTCCTGTAGCCTCTTGCTTAGAAATGTGGTGCACAACACATCCATAAGCAAGACTCTATTCAGACACGGCTTTGTAGACACCCTTAGAACGACCTTGCTCTGATACCACATTTGTCATACCCCGAGTTCCAACAGGGCGTACTGGCACCCGAAGCCGTTGAGGCCCGAGAGAACCAATCTTTGCTCATGTACCTTCATATGCATGCCTCTGTATGAATATCTTTCTATCTCATGTAACTAGATACCAATGACGGAATTCATGGAAAACATGTGGTATCTGCATTTAAGAAACTTGGCCGTTAAGGCCACCATGTAGAAATGGACATACATTCCTTACATTCATATTCCCACATACGTCTACAAAGCCTCTAACAGATGCAATACATTAAACCAACTTAAAGTCGGAACAAGTCCTCGCTTTATACCACATGTACAATGCCAAAACAAATGTACAACTGTGACTCGGAAAGCCCCGAACCAACTGGAGCTCACCAAAGATCTGCAAATAACCGACAACCTACATTGGAGGTCTACTGGTACCTGCGCCTGCAGCAAGTAAGGTAAGTCCCCTAAGGGACGTCAGTACGAAGCATGTACTGAGTATATAAGGCTCATAAGAAACTGTATGATACATAAATACGTCAATGAATTCGAATACAAATGAATAACCAATATGGATAAGTCACCATTCTGTATGTTGGGAACCATGTATATTGCTTTGATTACTTTCTTTGCTTCTTTACTCATACATCATCACTTGTGTCACAATGTACCCGGGCCCCGACTAATCAGTGGGTATTAACATAATATAACGTTATGTTGGGATCAGCTCGAGCTAGCCTTATGCCTCTAGAGCTACCACTGTAACGACCCGAATCCCATTCGGGCTAGACTGGCACCCGAAGCCGATATGGCCCAAGAGAACCAATCTTTGCTCATGTACTTTCTTATGCAAATTCTCATATGAATCTTATTATACCTCATGCAACTATGCGGAAGTCATGGAAAATATGTACAATATATATAACTTGGCCGTTAGGGCCATTACGCAAAAAAGAACGTACATCTCTTACATTTGTCTTCCCACAACCGTCTACAAAGCCTCTACAGATACATGACCATGTCTATAAAATATTTAAATAATGCCAAAACCTAGTATACATATGTGACTTAGGAAGCCCCGAAGCAACTGGATCTCACCAAAGATCTGCAACCTAATGTGGAGGTCCACTAGCACCTGCGCCTGCAGCAAATAAAGTAAGTTCCCCCGAGGGGGTCAGTATGAAGAATGTGCTGAGTATGTAAGGCTAAACGATACTGCATGATATATAAGCACTTTACTGGAATCATAACAAGTGAGTAATCATTATGGATAATTCTCCGTTCTGTATATGCGAAACCATGTTCATTAATTCCATCATTCTCATTACTTAATCATTCATTCATTCATTATCATTCGCGAGACATCATTTATATGTACATACACTTTCACTTACGTGATATACTTTCTTGCTTTTACAATTATCTTCATTACTGTTCATCCAACTGGTTAATCGTTCATAATATTTTACTGAGTCATATACATAATAATACCGGACATCCAACTGATCAGTGGGCTATAATATAAACCGGACATCTAGTTGATCAGTGGGCTATAGTCATATATATAATACCGGACCTCCACCATTGGTGGACTATAATATATAACATATAATACCGGGCCTCCACCATTGGTGGGCTATAATATATAATATATAATACCGGACCTCCACCTTTGGTGGGCTATAATAAATAAGTATATAATATCGGGCCTCCACCTTTGGTGGGCAATAATAAATAAATATATAATACCGGGCCTCCACCTTTGGTGGGCTATAATAAATAAATATATAATACCGATGTCTAATACCGGGCCTCCACCATTGGTGGGCTATAATAGATAATAACATAGCATAGTATTGGGATTGTTCCATTTGAACTTATACCCTTTAAATTGATCCATACTCAATGATACATAAAGTAACCATGTGTGCATTACTTCTTTACAATCTTCTTTCCTTTACATTGTTATGAGAGTGATACAGTGGTGATTGAAACATTATTGGGATCACATATAAACATTACTTCAATCCTTTACTTTTAAGAGAGATTGATACAAATGATAGTCATAACATTACTAGCACTTGGAACATATCATTATCGGAACTTTAGAGTCATAATATTGTTGGAACTTTGGAATCATGTCCACCCTTCATTTATTATTTTCCTTAACTCTTGCAACCAACAAACATGCGTCACTTAACTTCTTTCTTTTGAGAGATTGGTACTTTTGTAGTTGTAACATTATTGGAAGCTTTGGAATATAACATTATTAATAAGAGACATGTGAGTAACATTTTTGGAACTTGGAATGATGTCTACCATTATGTGACTCATGAATAACATTTGGTCATTGAGCAAGAATCATATGACTAACAATATATTTCAACCTGAAATGAAATACCTTTAGACATTTTGGAATGGAACACGTACGGTGACAATATGAACAATATGCTGGAGAAGGATACAGAAAGAGTAACCTTACATACCTTATGTCCTCGATATGAAAGTACAATCCTATATGTGATTACGATAATCCAGCTCCTTCCTTACGTCTTACTCTACAACACAAGTGCATAACGTAACCAACATTAACCACAAACTACATTCCAAGTGCATAACGTAGCTTACGTTAACATCCAACTATCTTACAAGCGCACAAGACGGAAATGAATTACATAGATTCCTTAGAACATCATTTCACCCTCTTAAAATGTCATTTATTGCATCAACATGCCAACAATGCCATAACATACCACACATTGACCAAGACATCATATATCGATAGCATTTCACACCACACTTACCCTTTATGTCTCCTCATTATCATTCCGTTGCAATTACTTCCTCATAGCAACATATGAACATTAATCCATACTTAATATAGTCCAACATGCCTTCATACGACACTTTAAAGTCATTAAAACGATACCACAAGTTGATAATTACATCCAAAAAAGGGTATCGGGGCCTCGGGGGTCAAAGGGATACGAAAACATACAAAACAAAAATATGGGCTGACCTGCGCAGTCACCTACGCCCGGAGGTCAGCCAACTGCACCAGCAGATGGCCTTTGGCAGCAGCCAGAGCCATCTGTGTTGGCATCTGCGCCCGCAGATGAAGGCATCTGCGGGGGCGGATGCCCGTTTTGGCCAAAATGGGTCTCTTTTGGGTCTTTTAATGCAATGAATGGTCCATGATCATAACCAAAATTATTTTGACATATTTTTGATCATATTGAATGCTCACAACCAGCCATGGTCTCACAACACACATAACACACCCAAAACGACACTTTCTTTTCATTACGTCATCAAATCCATAACCAATTTCACCACAACAATTCCAAACATTATGTACAAAATAAAACAAGTTAAGGCTATAATCACACCTCACATGTCAATATTGAATCCATCAAGTTCACTTCTCTCAATACCACAAATCCATTTTCAAGTTTACAATACAAAACCACCCTCCGATTTAGCAACATGTAACATTACACATATTTTGAACTTCTAAATACTCCACCAACATAACCAACATCATATAAACCATCTACCATGCATAAAATATAATTAATCATAATAATATACACTTACCAAGTCTTGGAAATGGATGATATTGACCAAAGGAAAGGTTGCCTTAGGGTTTGAGTGAAGGAAAATATTTTGGGAAATTTCTAGAAATGGCAAGTGTATTGTGTGGATGAAAAATCTGATTTTTCTCCACTTATATAAGCCCTTAAGGTCCCTTCTTAGCCAAACATTTGGTCCAATAATAATTATCTACTTGGCCAAGATGAATGGGTCAAGTTTCCCATTTGGGCCAAGTCTTATAATTTGAATTGGGCCTTAAATTAAGCCCAATTGTACAAGGTTAATTTGACCCATCAAATTTAATGTATAATTCCTCAAAACTCCCATGTTTAATTAATTCCATAAATGTTATGATAATAACATAGGTCCGAAAACGTACGGGGTGTTACATCCTTCCCCCCTTAGAAACATTCGTCCTCGAATGTTAACGACAGTACTCAGTCCATCAAATGCAAGTCTAAACACATTCTCCATTTTGAAACAAATGTGGTTGCTTTGCTTTCATTCTTTCTTCGGCTTCCCATGCAACCTCTTCTAAAAGATTTCCACAAATGTGTTAACTTGGTACGCCTATCAACTATTACCCATATGGCATCACACCTGTTTCTTCCTAAAAAGAATCTCTACATAGCCTATCACCTCCAGATTCCAAACATGTTACCTTTACTTGTTGTCACTTCGATTACTGAAGTATAAATTTCGCAATATTCTTTTCATGTAATCTTGTCAATAAGTCGTTTCCAAATCATGGTACATATTGATGACTCCCTACCAAATAGAATACCATGCATACTGTGCTTTTACCATAATGCATTTCCCTAGATCATATATATATATATAAATATATATATATTCAATACATAAAATCTTTCTTTAACTCAACCACCTTTGTCGAACTTTACTGCACATTCTTTTTCAACTGAGTAACACAGGATTTGCATATTGCTTTTTCCTCACCGTAGCCACAAGTGAAAACTTTGCTGTATTTTATACTATAATTCCTTCAACTCTTGGAAACTCTTCTCACATGCATCATTCCCTTATTCCTTTATCTGATACTATGTGACCCAACAATGCTACGGGTTTTACCTAACATTCACACTTAGAGAATTGTGTCTATATCGTATGGTCACGAAGAATCTATGACATTTGCCGTAACTAGTTAGCATGGGTTCCTTATGGTCTTTGAGTAAACCACCATAACATCCGTAAACTTTGTCGCGAACTTGTCTAAGAATAGCTTGAACATTCTATTCATCAAATCCATAAAACTACCGGTGCATTCGCTAGCCCAATTGACATACTAAGAATTCGCAATAACCTTACCGTGTTCGTAATGCTATCTTGGGTATATCATCATCATTCATCATTTTTTTTTCATTTCATCATTCCCTCGTTCATTCATTTCAATCATTAGTATTTTTTCACTTTTACTAAGTGACACATGTATCCCTTAGAGTATCATTTTCTTTGCCTTCAGATAGGCAATAAAGTTACTTCTTGATGTTCCGTCATTATCCTTCTATTTAAGAACATTCTTTGTGGAAAAAAACTGAAAACGTAACTTCTTAGCTCAACACTCTACTGTGGCCTAACAAGAAGCCAACCAATCCGTACCCATTATAACGTCAAACTCTACCATGTCTTATTCAATAAGGTCAACCAATGTATCATGATCGCCACATTCACTATACAACTACGTTATACATAATAAATTCAGCACTTGGTGTAAATACTTCAAATGGCATAACTAGTAATTCTGGTGTTCCTTTATATATGTATTATTACTATTATTTTTTTCCAGCAGCCGATTGAGTAACATATGATAGGGTAGAGCCCGGATTAGTCAATGCATATACCTTATATAAAAAAATATGAATGTTGTACCAGTGTCTACATCAGGAGAAGCCTCCGAATTCTGTTGATCCCCTAAGTCATGTCATACTACCTGTGGCCCTTTGTTTGATATAAGTTATCTTGTAAATGTTTTCTTCTGCAAACTTAATTAGAATGCTCATAATGAATGGTATAAGGTCCTCTCCTACCCTAATTGGTTCCGGATGCCTGTTACGTCCATGGTCTAGTCTTGGGTCATGATAGTTTATGATGTATATCTTGTGTAATCGAATTATAAGAGGATAAGATCCCTTTATCTAGGGTTATGGGCAAGGTACAAACAACTTTATCTAGTTTATTAATTGATTAACGTATTCTACCATTTGTGTGGTGTTCTCTTAAACTTTTTTTAGCCTAGCATGGGTCGATCCCGATTTGTGTATGTATGAGGACTGCATCCCAGGGATTAAAATACCTAGCACAGGTCATCCTCTTTTACCACTGATCAGCTGGTCATTATTTTATCATATGCGTTACAATTTCTTAATGCAAAGAAGGATGAAGCAAAGTAATAAATGATGATGAATGAACGTAAAAGCAAAGAAAGTAATGAACATAATGTACATGGTTCCACATATATACAGAATGGTGGTTCATCCATATTAATTACTCACTTGTATTTGATTCCATTGAAGTACTTATGTGTCATACAATTTCTTACAACCTTACATACTCAGTACATTCTTCGTACTGAGGTCCCTTGGGGGACTTACCTTACTTGTTGCAGGCACAGGTGCTAGTAGACCTCCACAGTAGGTTACGGGTCATCTAAGAATTATTGGTGAGCTCCAGATCAGTTTGGGGCTTTTCGAGTCACTATGTACATTTGTTTTGGTATTGTATAAATATTGTATAAAGCGGGGACTTGTCCCGACTTTAGATTGGTTATGTCTATGTATCTGTAAAGGCTTTGTAGATGTTGTGGGAAAAACGAAGAAAATGTAAGGAATGTATGCTTTTGACTTAATGGCCCTAACGGCCAAGTTTCATATATATCATATGTTCTCCATGAGTTCTGCCATTGGCATCTTGTATCTACATGTGATAGAGTGTTGTTCATTTAGTGACATGCATATGAGGGTGCATGAATGAAGATTGGTTCTCTCGAGCCTTAACGGCTTCGGGTGCCAGTACGCCCCATTGGGATTCGAGGTATGACAAAATGGTATCAGAGCAGGTCATCCTAGGGTGTCTACAAAGCCGTGTCTGAGTAGAGTCTTGCTTATGGATGTGTTGTGAACCACATTTATAAGTAGGAGGCTATGGTACATTTAGGAGTTGTTTCTTTTCTTCATTTCTAGATCGTACAATAGAGCCAATGTTGTAGGTGGAATTATATCTGACCATTGAAATTGGTTTTCCTTGTTATAGTAAAATGCCGAATACAAGATGAGGTAGGGGCAAAGGTAAGCAGGTAGATATGCTTGCAGGAGAAGGAACGTGTCACGACCTGAAATCCCATTCGGGCCGGACTGGCACCCAAAGCCGATAAGGCCCGAGAGAACCAATCTTTGCTCCTGCCCAATCGTATGCATACCGTAAGAATCATGAACAACTCATAAAGACATATGAGGCTAAGTGCGGAAATCATGGAATATTATATACATATAAGAGACTCGGCCGTTAGGGCCATCAAACCAAAATGAGCATACATATCTTACATTCTGTTCCCACATAAGTCTACAAAGCCTCTACAGATACATAGCTATGACAAACCTAGAGTCGGGAAAACACCCCGCTCTATACTCATATACCATACTAAAATACATGTACATAGCAACTCAGAAAGGCCCGAACCAACTGGAGCTCACCAAAATTCTGCAAAAGATCTGCAACCTACTGTGGAGGTCTACTAGTGCCTGCGTCTGCAGCAAGTAAGGTAAATCCCCCAAGAGAGGTCAGTACGGAGAATGTACTAAGTATGTAAGGCCATATGAAGCTGTCACAAATACGTCAATAGAATCAAAATGTAATAGGATAGTCAATATGAATAACCCATCGATCTGCATATGTGGAACCATGTAGCTTACATAAATTAAGTTCTTCTCTTTATTATTTATTCCTCATCACTCAAATCATATCATACCCGGGCCCCAACTGATCAGTGGGTCTTAACATAACATAACGTTATGTTGGGATCGGCTCGAGCTAGGACTTTGCCTCTAGAGCTACCACCCATAAATCAATATATCAGGCTCGGCTCGAGCTAGGTTATAGTTATTACCTCTAGAGCTGCCACCCATAAACCAACATATCAGGTTCAGCTCGAGCTAGGTTGTTACCTTTAGAGCTACCACCTGTCAGGATCGGTCCGAGCTAGGCTTATGCCCCTAGGACTGCCCCCTGATCCAACAATCTCGGGATCGGCTTGAGCTAGGCATTTTTCCCCCAAAGCTACCACCCATACTCAATCATTAACCACCAATAAATATGAATTACTTTATTTCTTACTTTTGAGAGATGTACTTGCGAGAGATTGATTCATCCTCTTATGAGAGATTGTTATAATCAGTTATGAGTGATTAACATATATATACACATAGCCACAACATTAGTGGAAGCTTAAGAACACAACATTATTGGGACTTTTGGAACATGTCCATCATTATGCAACTCATGAACAACCATGACTAATGAATGAGGAGTATGTGACTTAACAATAGATAACATTATTGAAACCATTCGACACAAGTCAATGAACAAGAGGTATGTGTATAACCACTATTGGCACTTTGGAACATAACCTTTTTTGGGCTTTTGGAACATTGACCAAGGAATATGAGTCATACAATTCACAATTGATCAATGAGTAGGAAATATGTGATAATGTGATACAATGTGAATATCATTTGCCGCAGAAAGATACGGACAGAGTAACCTTACATACCTTGTATTCTCAATACGAATATACTGTAACACCCCGTATACTCCCAACCCTATGTGACGACGTTGAACAATGGTTACTTAGGTGTCTAGATGCCATGAGTAAGTAATTTGTAAAGTTAGTGATGAGAAAAATTGATATTTGGCTTCGTACATATGATTAGCCCTTCGTAGGAAGTATTTTGTGATTTTTGTAGAGCATTTGTGGGGTTAAAAATGAGGCTAAGAGGACCTCCAAATAAGGTATATTGCAGGTAAGAAGTAAGTTAAAGAATAGGACTTGAAGTATCTAACCAAACCCGCGAAAAAAAGTCGAAAAATAGAATTTTTTGAAAAACTAAGTGTAGGGTGTGCTAGGGGGAGTGACACACCGCTCTGGGCTAAAATTTTTAGTCCAGAGGCAGCAAGATGGTGCGCCCAAGGGTGTGCCAGGCTGGTTTTTCCATTTTTCGAAAGTTGGAAATTTTCTTAAGTCCCAAGGGTACCCGGGGACGTATTGAGCCGATTTTTGCCACGTTTATTCTACAACAATGAGTATATACATGAAATGAGTGAATTATTATATTGGTATTATAAAATTACTCAAAAAAGAATTTGGCATCAAAATGACGATTTTACCCTTATAGTCAAAATAGTCCATACGTGGCTAGAATTGCTTGTTTTTGGGATTGAAGCCACAAGTATAAATCCCGTGAGTGGGAATATCATCGTAACACGTATGAAATGAGTTAAACATGAGGAATTATTGATTTTATTGGGTTAAGTGAATTGGGCTCAAAAAGGGCCCAAAATGAGAAAAAAGACATGGGCCAAAAAATGGGTCAAAAGACCCATTCTTCCATTGACTAGTAAACACACATGTGAGACTAGATAAGCATGAGTACAAGGCCTATAAAAAGGGGTGAAAATCAGATTTTAATTCATTGGACACACACATCACATTCTCTTATTTTCTAGAATTTTCAAGAGACCTCTTTGTGGCTCTTCAAACCCTAAGCCATCTTTGGACAAGATCATCATCTTCCAAGCTTGGGTAAGTGATTATTCTTGTACTTTAATATATTATATGCATGGGAGAGTATGTAAATCATGTATATTATATGCATGGGAGAGTATGTAAATCATGTTGGTTATGCTTGGGAGTGTTGGATATGGCACTTTGTGTTTTTGTGAAAGATGACTTGTTGTCTTGATGAAAGAGCATGGTATGGATGAAATAACAACATGTATGGTATGATTATGGTCCTAAACTTGTTATTTTCTATAAGTGTAAATTATGGGATTTTGGCTGATTTGTTGTTGTGAGGTGTATTGAAGTATTTGATGGAATAATTGTGATATTGTGGTGATGAAGAGTGGAAAGTATGAACTTGGTGTGACATGCTAATGGTTTATGCTATTTTTGTCAATGTATGGAATATTGTGGGATTATTGGTATAATAATTTCATGAATGGTATTGTCAAGAGGGAAATGACATGTTAAAGCCGAACATGTGACTTATTGTTATTGTATGCCATTGTAAGGTAGTTGGTGGTTAATGTTGGTTCCGCTATGTACTTGTGTTGTATAGTGAAACATAAGGATGGAGCGGGACTATTGTATGCACACTTAATATTGTAGAATCGTATTGAGAATACAAGGTATGTAAGGTTACTCTTTCCGTATCCTTCTACAACATATTGTTCCTATTGACATTGGACTTGTTTCAATTCCAAGAGGTTTGAAGTATATCAATTCAGGGTGACGTATATTGTTATTCATATGTGCCCTATTCTTAGATGAATTATGATTCACTTATCTCTTATTCATTGATTGAAGTTCCAAAGATTTCATGACGTTGTAATTCCTAAAAGAACTATCTCAAGAGGGTAATATTGTAAGGGGATCTATTTATTCTTGAGAAGCATTTTCCAATCATGTCATGTTCCAAAGTCCTATAATATGATAATTATCCTTGTACCAATCTTTCATAAGTAAAAGTACCAATCTCATAAGAGTAATAAGAGAGGTGATGTGCAAGTTAGTATAACTATTCCTCATAAGTAAAGGAGTCGATCTCATGAAGTTAAGGGGTGAAGTAAAGTGTTTGTGTTTCCAAGAGTATCACGATCCTCAAAAGTATCAATCTCTCAAGAGCAAAAGTACCAATCTCTCAAAAGAAAGAAATTAAGTTATATATGTTTGTTGGTTGCAAGAGTGAAGGAAGATAATAGAGGGTGGACACAATTCCAAAGTTCCAACAATATTATGACTCCAAATTCCGATAATGTATGTTCCAAGTTCTAATAATGTTATGACTATCATTGAATCAATCTCATGAAAACTGAAGAATGAAGTAATGTATATATGTGTTCCCAATAACGTTTCAATCATCAATGAATCATTCTCACATCAATGAAAAGGGAAAGAAGTATGCCTAGTAGTAATGTATGCATGGTTGCTTTATATTTCCTTGAGTATGGATCTAGTCAAAAGGGCATAAGCTCGGATGGAAAATCCCAATATCATGCTATGGTATTATTATTCTATTTATTTAGTATGGCTCACTGATCAGTTGGATGTCCGGTTTATATTAGAGCCCACTGATCAGCTGGATGTTCGGTATTATTATTATTATTCTATTTATTTAGTATTGCCCACTGATCGGCTGGATGTCCGGTTTATATTAGAGCCCACTGATCAGCTGGATGTCCGATATTATTATTCTATTTATTTAGTGTGGCCACTGATCAGATGGATGTCCGATTTATATTAGAGCCCACTGATCAGCTGGATATCCGATATTATATTATGAACCACTAACTAGTTAGATGAACAGTAGTGAAGATAGTTATAAATAAATGAGAGTATATTCCTTGCATGAATGTATAATTATGAAGGTTTTTATAAGAATGATGATGATAAGACTGAATGATTTAGTAATAAGGATAATGGAAATAATGAACATGGTTCCATATATTCAGAACGGAGGTCTATCCATATTGACTATTCTCTTACGCTCGATTTCATGAAGTATTTATGTATCATACAATTTCTTATAGCCTTACATACTCAGTACATTCTTCGTACTGACCTCCTCGGGGGACTTACCTTACATGTTGCAGGTGCAGGCAGACCTTCTCAGTAGACTGTGGATCATTTGCTGAGTTTTGGTGAGCTCCACTTGGTTCGGAGCTTTTTGGGTCATAGTTGTATATTTGTTTTGATGTTGTAAATGTTGTATAAAGCGGGGACTCGTCCCGACAGTAAGTTGGTCTTGTTGATCCATCTGTTAGAGGCTTTTATAGACATATGTGGGTATATGGATGTAACATGTACGTTCAGTTCGACGTAATGGTCCCAACGACCAAGTTTTATATATATATATATATATATATATATATATATATATATATATATATGGCATATGTTACCAGATTCATGTCTTCCGCATAGGTGCATAAGGTAAAATAAGATTCACACGAGGATATGCATACGAAGGTTTATGATCAAAGATTGGTTCTCTCAGGCCATATCGTCTTCGGGTGCCAGTCCGGCCCGAATGGGATTTCGGGTCGTGACATATACAATCTTAGATGTGCATACAATAGTCCCGCTCCTTATTTATGTGTCACTCTACAATACAAATACATAACAGAATTCACATTAACCACCAACTACCTTACTAATGCATATAACGTTAATGAGTTACATGTTTGCCTTTAAACATGCCATTTCCCCTTGACAAAACCTTTGATAAAATTATTATTCCAAAAATCCCACAATATTCCCAACATTGACCAATACATGATATTAAATACATTTCACCACAACACTTCTCCTTTACACGTTTTTATCCACACCACATCACAATTAATCCATCAAATTACCTTAATACACCTCATAGCACATATCAACCAAAATCCCACAATTTACACTTATAGAAAAATAACAAGTTTAATAACAAAATCACACCATAAATGTTCATATTTTATCCATACCATGCTCTTTCATCAAAGTCACAAGTCCTAATTCAAGCTTAAATCCCATGGATCACAAATCTTTTACAAGAACACAAGGTACCATGTTCAACACTTCCAAGCATAACCAACATGATTTACATACTCTCACATGCATATAATATATTAATCCATAACAATAATCACTTACCCAAGATTGAAAAATGATGATCTTGCTCCAAAAGTTGGCTTAGGGTTTAAAGAGCCCAAAAGGGTGTTCTCTTGAAAATTCTAGAAAATGAGAGAAATGTGATGTGTGTCTTTATGAAATAAAATCTGATTTTGTGACCCTTTTATAGTTTCACCAACTCATCCTTATCCACTCTTTATAGTATTAAATACTATAGCTAGAAGGTCTGGGTCATTTGACCCATTTTTGGCCCATGTCGTCTTTCACATTTTGGGCCCTTTTTGAGCCCAATTCACTTAATCCAATAAAATCAATAATTTCTCGTGTTTAAATCATCTAATACATGCTACAAAAATATTCCCACTCACGCTATTCATATTCGTAGCCTCAATCCCCAAAACAAGTGATTCTAGCCACGTACGACTCATTTTGACCACAAGGGCAAAACCATCATTTTGATGCCAAATTCGTTCACGAGTAATTTTATCATACCAACATAATATTTCATTCATTTCATGTATATACTCGTGGTTGTAGAAGAAACGTGGCAGAAATTGGCTCGGTACGTCCCCAGGTACCCTTGGGACTTAGAAAATTTCTAACTTTTGAAAAAGTGGCAAAACCAGCCTGGCACGCCCTTGGGCGAGCCAGCTTGCTTCCTCTGGGCACAAAAATTTGGCCCAAAGAGGTGTGAGGGCGCACCCCAACCTTATTTTTTTGAAAATTTCATTTTTTGACTTTTCTTCGCGGGTTTAGTTAGATACTTCAAGTCCTATTCTTTAACTTACTTCTTACCCTTAATATCCTTTGTTTAGAGGTCCTCTTAGACTCATTTTGAACCCCACAAATGCTCCACAAAAATCACAAAACACCTCCTACGAAGGGCTAATCGCATGTACGAGGCCAAATTTAAAATTTTCTCATCATTAACATTACTAAATACATACTTATTGCTCTCGACACCTAGGTAACCATTATTTAATGTCGTCAAGTAGGGTTAGGAAGGTATGGGGTGTTACATTCTTCCCCCCTTAGAAACATTCATCCTCGAATGTTAGTAACATCGTCTTATGTACATCTCATGCATCTCTATATCAACATATATATGCCTATACACATCATACTTATAGATACTTCCTTGTTATTGCCCCAACTCCATACCTTGAACTTTCTCCCCTGTTTGAAATAGTCACGGGTACTTTGACTTCATTATTTCTTTGGCTCCCTACGTGCTTCGATTTCTCCACTGTACTTTTACCAAAGCTATTATTATTTTCTTTTCATCTTTCCACTTATCCTTATAGAATGGCAATATATCCCTTCATAAGTGACATCCCGCCTAGCTTGTACATTTAATAAAAATAATAAATCTCAGCATATGACTTGTTTTAGCTTGTAGTTACTGTCGTACCACCTTAACCTTCTCTATGGCGTAATGAACAAAATCTAGCCCCCAAATAAGGCAGTTCCACTCGGTTTAAATCACTCAATAGATGATTTAAACTTTCTTTTATAAAACCTTCATAAGGTACCATCTTAATAATTGACCAATAGCTATCATGATAATCACATTCAATAAGGGGTAGATGATCATCCCAACTACCTTGTAAGTCTTCCGTACAGGCGCATAGTATACCTTCAAGTGTTTGGATAGTATACTCTGTTTGTCCGTTCGTCTGAGGGTGAAAAGTTGTACTCAAACTCACTTATGTACCCAAACTTTAAGAAACTTCCAAAAATGTGTAGTAAATTGAGCCCTCCTTCCTAATGTAATAGGGTTCAGAACTCCGTATAGTTGTACTTCCTCTTTAATATACAACCTCGTATATGCTTCAGCCATGTAAGTGGTCTTGAAAGGCAACATATGTGATATGTAGGTAAACCTGTCAGCTATCTCTCATGTGGAATCAAATTCCTAAAATATATGAGACAACCCTTATGTGTATGAGGCAAACTTGCGATAAAATCCATGTTAACCATGTCTTATTTTAAACTGGAAAATGCACACATGGCATATAACCTCCAGGTTTCTGATGCTCTGCTATTACCTATTGACAACTTGGTGAAGGAGCTACAAATTCTATCATGTTCTTCTTCTTTATATTGCCTTACCAATGCCTTCTGACTAAACCATGGTACATTTTGGTTTCTCCCGAATAAAATAGAATGCCGTGAATGATGTGCTTCGATTATAATTCATTTTCTTGGTTCATCTCTATTTGATATACCTAATCTACCTTGATATTGAAATATTCCCTTGTGCGTAAGGTCAAATCTCATCGAACCTTGTGGTACGTTCTTTTTGCCGAACTAAAAATAGGATTCGCATGTTGCTTTTCATTCACCGCTACGAATGAAGACTGTACCGCATTCTGCGTTATAACCCTTTGATCTGGAGTTTCAAGTAAATGCACTACCAAACTGTTTAATTAATATGTAGATCCTTAGCTATGCCTTGTGTCCCTATGAACCTACCATTAGTTCTGTTTAGTGCTTTGCGGTCGTAACGCAGTGACCACTGTATTTGCTTTTCCCGGATGTGATCTCAGTATCATATCTTAATCTCTTAATAATTTGAGTCATCTTCCCTAACGCAATCGTCTGACATATCTAGTTAGAATAGAGACTAGGCTACTCCACAAAGGTCAACTTATCATCCACCTGAACCGAGTCCCACTGGAGAAAGTGAAACTCATCGAGAATATATCACCGAAGCATCGACACATAAAATATAGGCTGGATAGCTAAAAAGGTTGGAGGTAAGGCTAACTCATAAGATGCCTCTCTAACTCTCCGAAGAATCTCTAATGGTCCGATATACCTAGCGCTGAGCTTGACCGTCTTTTTGAACCTCATCATACCCTTCGTTGTAATACACAAAGGAAAACTCGATCACAAACTCCAAACCTTAAAACACAAACCCTACAGTTAGCATAACTCTTTTGCCTATTCAGGGTTGCCCGAAGCCCATCTTGAATAACCCAAACTCTGTCCAAGGAATTTCAAAGTAAATCGGTACCTCATTGCCTAGCTTCTGAAGTCTCAAACCAACCAATCGGAGATCGACACTGCCTACCATATAATGCCTCAAAAGGTTCTATATAGATACTTGAATGGTAGATATTATTGTAGGCAAATTTTGTTAAGGCTAGAAACTACTTCCACTGACCTCCAAAGTCCAAGACACATGCTTGGAGCATATCCTCCAAAACCTGAATAGTCAGCTCTGACTTATTTGTTAGTCTCGAAAAGATCCCGCTGTTTGCGAACCCCGTATTCCACTACTCTGCTCAACCTGACTGCCTTTAGATCCTAGAAATGGAGGTGAAGTACCCGTTGTAGGGTAGGAAAATGATGGTCTAGGTGGTCTAGGGAAAACCCGAGGCCTAAATCCTCCTTGGGACGCCATGAACTGTCCCATGGGTCTAGCCCGCTTTGACGGCCCTGCCTCCGATTCTTGTATCCTTCCCCTTTGTCTTTGAACCTCCATATTTTGTGTGAAGGCTTGTATTCTGGCTATATCCATATCCTTATTTAACGCAGCAATAGTACAGTCCCTTACCAAGTATGGCTCCAATCTGTCTACATAACGATGAACTCTATCGGCCATAGTCGCTACCATATTAGGAGCGTATCTAGACAACTAATTAAACCGAAGACTATACTCCCTAACACTCATATTTCCTTGACAAAGATTTAAAAACTGATCAGCACGAGCCTCGCGGACCTCATAGGGAAGATAATGATCAAGGAATGCCACCTTGAATTCCTCCCAACTAGCTGGATTTGCACCGATACCTTTGGATCGTTTCCAATCTTCGTACCATAATATAGCCTCTCCTTTCAGTCTATATGCTGCAAGTTCCACTGTTTCTACACCAGTCACATGCATAACATCTAGAGCCCTTTGAATTTGATCTCATTAAGATCTGATCCGGTAAATGTGGGAGGATCTAATTTTAGAAAATCCTGTGTTCGCCGGCTAGCTACCCTAGCCGCACCATCATTACTTGTCATTTGACTAGCTCGTCCCTGAGTTTGTGCAGCCACTATCTAAGTCAACATATGCACTGCATTTTTCAAATCCTGTAACTCCTGCTTCATAACATTAACAGGTGATTCTAGGGACTCAGTTTCAGCCCTATATTGACTAGCTGGGTCAGGTGGTGATTGACTAATTCCTTCTCCAGTAAGCATGTCTACCTCCTTATCCTTGCCCATACCTTGTCTTGTAATCGACATTTTACTATACCAAAGAAAACCAACGTCAGTGATCAGGTATGATTCCATCTACAATTTTGGCTCTACTGCACGATCTAGAAATAAAAAAAATGAAACAAATCCTAAATGTCCCATAGCCTCATACTTATAAATGTGGCGCGCAACACATCCATAAGCAAGACTCTACTCAGACACGGCTTTGTAGACACCCTTAGGACGACCCGCTCTGATACCACTTTTGTCACGACCCGAATCCCATTCGGGCTGGACTGGCACCCGAAGCCGATATGGCCCGAGAGAACCAATATTTGCTCATGTACTTTCTTATGTAAATTCTCGTATGAATCTTATTATACCTCATGCAACTATGCGAAAGTCATGGAAAACATGTACAATATATATAACTTGGCCGTTAGGGCCATTACGCAAAAAAGAACGTACAGCTCTTACATTTGTCTTCCCACAATCGTCTACAAAGCCTCTACAGATACATGACCATGTCTATACAATATTTACATAATGCCAAAACCTAGTATACACATGTGACTTGGGAAGCCCCGAAGCAACTGGATCTCACCAAAGATCTGCAACCTAATGTAGAGGTCCACTAGCACCTGCGCCTGCAGCAAATAAAGTAAGTTCCCCCGAGGGGGTCAGTACGAAGAATGTACTGAGTATGTAAGGCTAAACGATACTACATGATATATAAGCACTTTACTGGAATCATAACAAGTGAGTAATCATTATGGATAATTCTCCGTTCTGTATATGCGAAACCATGTTCATTACTTCCATCATTCTCATTACTTAATCATTCATTCATTCATTATCATTCGCGAGACATCATTTATATGTACATACACTTTCACTTACGTGATATACTTTCTTGCTTTTATAATTATCTTCATTACTGTTCATCCAACTGGTTAATTGTTCACAATATTTTACTGAGTCATATACATAATAATACCGGACATCCAACTGATCAGTGGGCTATAATATAAATCGGACATCCAGCTGATCAGTGGGCTATAGTCATATATATAATACCGGACCTCCACCATTGGTGGGCTATAATATATAACATATAATACCAGGCCTCCACCATTGGTGGGCTATAATATATAATATATAATACCGGACCTCCACCTTTGGTGGGCTATAATAAATAAGTATATAATATCGGGCCTCCACCTTTGGTGGGCTATAATAAATAAATATATAATACCGGGCCTCCACCTTTGGTGGGCTATAATAAATAAATGTCTAATACCGGGCCTCCACCATTGGTGGGCTATAATATATAATAACATAGCATAGTATTGGGATTGTTCCATTTGAACTTATACCCTTTAAATTGATCCATACTCAATGATACATAAAGTAACCATGTGTGCATTACTTCTTTACAATCTTCTTTCCTTTACATTGTTATGAGAGTGATACAGTGGTGATTGAAACATTATTGGGATCACATATATACATTACTTCATTCCTTTACTTTTAAGAGAGATTGATACAATGATAGTCATAACATTACTAGCACTTGGAAGATATCATTATCGAAACTTTAGAGTCATAATATTGTTGGAACTTTGGAATCATGTCCACCCTTCATTTATTATTTTCCTTAACTCTTGCAACCAACAAACATACGTCACTTAACTTCTTTATTTTGAGAGATTGGTACTTTTGTAGTTGTAACATTATTGGAAGCTTTGGAATATAACATTATTAATAAGAGACATGTGAGTAACATTTTTGGAACTTGGAATGATGTCTACCATTATGTGACTCATGAATAACATTTGGTCATTGAGCAAGAATCATGTGACTAACAATATATTTCAACCTGAAATGAAATACCTTTAGACATTTCGGAATGGAACACGTACGGTGACAATATGAACAATATGCTGCAGAAGGATACAGAAAGAGTAACCTTACATAACTTATGTCCTCAATATGAAAGTACAATCCTATATGTGATTACGATAATCCAGCTCCTTCCTTACATCTTACTCTACAACACAAGTGCATAACGTGACCAACATTAACCACAAACTACATTCCAAGTGCATAACGTGGCTTACGTTAACATCCAACTATCTTACAAGCGCACAAGACGACAATGAATTACATAGATTACTTAGAACATCATTTCACCCTCTTACAATGTCATTTATTGCATCAACATGCCAACAATGCCATAACATACCACACATTGACCAAGACATCATATATCGATAGCATTTCACACCACACTTACCCTTTACGTCTCCTCATTATCATTCCGTTGCAATTACTTCCTCATAGCAACATATGAACATTAATCCATACTTAATATAGTCCAACATGCCTTCATACGACACTTTAAAGTCATTAAAACGATACCACAAGTTGATAATTACATCCAAAAAGGGTATCGGGGCCTCGGGGGTCAAAGGGATACGAAAACATACAAAACGAAAATATGGGCTGACCTGCGCAGTCACCTACACCCGGAGGTCAGACACCTGCACCCGCAGATGGCCTTTGGCAGCCTCCAGAGCCATCTGTGTTGGCATCTGCGCCCGCAGATGCCTTCGTCTGCGGGGGCGGATGCCCGTTTTGGCCAAAATGGGTCTCTTTTGGGTCTTTTAATGCAATGAATGGTCCATGATCATAACCAAAATTATTTTGACATATTTTTGATCATATTGAATTCTCACAACCATCCATGGTCTCACAACACACATAACACACCCAAAATGACACTTTCTTTTCATTACGTCATCAAATCCATAACCAATTTCACCACAACAATTCCAAACATTATGTACAAAAATAAAACAAGTTAAGGCTATAATCACACCTCACATGTCAATATTGAATCCATCAAGTTCACTTCTCTCAATACCACAAATCCATTTTCAAGTTTACAAGACAAAACCACCCTCCGATTTAGCAACATATAACATTACACATATATTGAACTTCTCAATACTCCACCAACATAACCAACATCATATAAACCATCTACCATGCATAAAATATAATTAATCATAATAATATACACTTACCAAGTCTTGGAAATGGATGATCTTGACCAAAGGAAAGGTTGCCTTAGGGTTTGAGTGAAGGAAAATATTTTAGGAAATTTCTAGAAATGGCAAGTGTATTGTATGGATTAAAAATATGATTTTTCTCCACTTATATAAGCCCTTAAGGTCCCTTCTTAGCCAAACATTTGGTCCAATAATAATTATCTACTTGGCCAAGATGAATGGGTCAAGTTTCCCATTTGGGCCAAGTCTTATAATTTGAATTGGGCCTTAAATTAAGCCCAATTGTACAAGGTTAATTTGACCCATCAAATTTAATGTATAATTCCTCAAAACTCCCATGTTTAATTAATTCCATAAATGTTACGATAATAACATAGGTCCGGAAATGTACGGGGTGTTACAACCACCATTAAGTCAATACCTCGGGTTCGGCTCGAGCTAGGTTGTTACCTCTAGCGCTGCCACCCATAAACCAATATATCAATTTTAGCTCGAGCTAGGTTCTTACCTCTAGAGCTACCCCCTGTCAGGTTCGGTCCGAGCTAGGCTTATGCCTCTAGGACTACTCCCTGATCCAATAATCTCGAGATCGGCTTGAGCTAGGCTTATGCCTCTAAAGCTACCACCCGTACTCTTGTAACCAACAACTATGCATTACTTCATTTCTTTACTTTTAAGAGATTGATACAATGATTGTCATAACATTATTGGATACATAACATTATTGGAACAATGGGATCTTTTGAACATTAGTCAATGTGTATGAGACATGTGAATTAAAATTGATCAATGCATAAGGAACATGTGATGAACCATAATTGATACCCGGAGATAGGATACCTTAGAACATTTTGGAATGGAAAAAGTACAATGCTAATGTGAATACTATGTGCTGCAGAAGGATGCAGAAAGAGTAACCTTGCATAACTATCCTTCCAAGTATGAATACACAAGCCTATATATGAACACAATAGTACATCTCCTTCCTTACGTATCACTCTACAATTCAAGTACATAACGGAGCTTACATTAACAACTAGTTACCGTACAAGTGTACAAGACGAAAATGAGCTATATGACTGCCATATAACATCATTTTACCCTTTATAATACAATCCACTGCATTATCATACCAACAACACCGTAACATTCCACACATTGACCAAGACATCATAAACCAATAGCATTTCACACCACGTTTACCCTTTACGCTTTCTCATTATTATTCCGTCACAATTACTCTATCAAATTGCTTCATAACAACATATGAACAACAATACATAATTAATATAATCCAACATGCCTTCATACGACCCCTTAAAGTCATTAAAAAGGTATAATAAGTTGATAATTACATCCAAAAAGGGTATAGGGGCCTTCGGGGATCAAAGAGAGACAAAACCATACAAAATGACATTCTAGGGTGACCTGCGAAGCCACCTGCTCCCTCAGGTGGTTGACATTTGTCTGCAGGTGACCCTTGGCAGTGTCCAAGGTGACCTGCGAAGTCACCTGCGTTCGCAGGTGCCTTCGTCTGCGAGGGCGGGTGCCCGTTTTGGCCAAAATGGGTCTCTTTTGGGTCTTTTTTTGTAATGAATGGTCTATGGCCATGAATAAACTTCCCTTTATATAATTTAGGTCAACTTGGGTGCCAAAAATCAACCATGGTTTCACAACACACATGAACATCACCAAAACCACACTTTTTCTTCAATACACCACCAAGGCCATGCACTATTTTGCAATAATAATTCCAAAAATTATGTACAAGGATAAAAAAATTTAAGGCTATAATCACATATCACATGTCAATATTGAATCCATAAAGTTCACTTCCTTCAAGACCACAAGTCCATTTTCAAGTTTATAAGGCAAAACCCTTTTTCGATTGCACAAATAGACAGTTTTACACATAGTGAACTGTCCAACACTTTACCAACATAACCAACATGATTTATACACCATATTAAGCATATAATATATTAAACCATGAGAATAAATACTTACCAAATCTTGCAAAGGAGTGATCTTGTCCAAGAGAGTGATGACTTAGGGTTTGTGTGTAGAGAGAAAAGTTTTGGAAAAATCTAGAAATGGCATGTGTATGGCTATGAATAAAATCTGATTTTTACTTGCTTATATAGTATTTAATGGTCATACTTAGCCATAATAAATGCATGCTTGCTTGGTCAACATGGAAGAATGGGTCATTGGCCATTTGGGCCATGTCTTTTACTTCATTTTGGGCCTCAAATTGAGCCCAATGGCACATGATTCACTTAAGCCCAACAAATTAATGCATAATTCACCAACCCGATCATGTTTAAATAATTCCATAAATGTTACGGTAATCAACTAGGTTCGGAAACATACGGGGTGTTACAATAATGTTATGTTATGTTAAGACCCACTGATCAGTCGGGGCCCGGATACAATGTGACCCAAATGATGGTGAATAAACATAGAAGTAATGAAGCAAAGAAAGTAATGAAAGAAATATACATGGTTCCCAACATACAGAATGGTGACTTATCCATATTGGTTATTCATTTGTATTTGAGTTCATTGTCGTATTTATGTATCATAATGAGCCTTACATACTCAGTACATTCTTCGTACTGACGTCCCTTGGGGGACTTACCTTACTTGCTATAGGCACAGGTGCCAGTGGACCTCCACAGTAGGTTGCCAGTTATTTGCATATCTTTGGTGAGCTCCAGTTGGTTCGGGGCTTTCCGAGTCACAGTTGTACATTTCTTTTGGTATTGTAAATGTTGTATAAAGCGGGGACTTGTCCCGACTTTAGGATGGTTATATATATGCATCTGTTAGAGGCTTTTGTAGACGTATGTGGGAATATGACTGTAAGAGATGTATGTCCATTTTGACTGAATGGCCCTAACAGCCAAGTTTGACATATGTATATATCACATGCTCCATGATTTCCGCTATTAGCATCTTGTGTCCATACGTGATGGTGGTGTTTTGTGAATGACATGCATATGACTAGACATAGATGAATATTGGTTCTCTCGGGCCTTATCGTCTTCGAGTGACAGTCCGCCTCAATGGGATTTAGGGCGTGACAACAAGTCCATTTTCAAGTTTACAAGGCAAAAACCCTTTTCCGATAGTTTTACACATAGTAAACTGTCCAACACTTTGCCAACATAAACAACATGATTTATGCACCATATTAAGCATATCATATACTAAACCATAAGAATAAACACTTACCAAATCTTGCAAGATGATGATCTTGTCCAAGGGAGTGATGGCTTAGGGTTTGAGAGATGAGAAATATTGTAAACAAAAATCTAGAAATAACATGTGTATTTTTATGATTAAAAATCTGATTTTTTCTCCTTACATAGTCCCTTTAAATAGCTTCTTTTAATGGTCATCCTTAGCCAATACACCATATTAAATGAGGTGCTTACTTGGTCAATTTGAAGAATGGGTCAAATTCCATTTGGGCCATGTCTTTTGCTCCATTTTTGGGCCTCAATTGAGCCCAATGACACAAGACTAATTCAGCCCACCAAATGTAATATATAATACCTCAACAATCTCATGTCTAAATAATTCCATACATGTTACGGTACGCAATTAGGTTTGGAAATGTACGGGGTGTTACAGATTTCCTTTAGGATTAGTGTAGCTTAATCTTGTGGTTCATAGTTGATACTTATTGTTAAGTGATTAGGGTGGATTCCCAAAATTGCTTGTGTCAACATCTTCGCTTAATCGATTATCGAGTTTTTTTTTTTCGGATGCAATTAGGTTCTCGTGCATTTGATTGGGTTCTCTTCTCCCTTGGTTCAGTTGTGGATTCAATCAAGCCCTTATTTCTTCTATACTCATCTTTTTTTCTAAGCTATCCCTCTATCATAACTTTGTGTTGTTGAATTCTGCGTTTTGATCCTAGTTTCTAGATTAGAATCGTATTAAAATCTCAGCTGAATGTGGGGGTTTTTAGCTCTTTTTGGGCTGCGGAGATTTGCGATAGTGAGTTTTACTGTTTCAAATTTCAATTTTCATGTTCTTCAGGTGGACTATTAGATTGAGCGGTTGTGAAGCTATTATCAATAGCTTCTTTTTTCTTACATGTATCAACTAACCTTAGACTCTTGTTTGATTCGATGTGCCTCAGTGATAAATTTTGTTATTCCTCTTCTGTCTTTCTTTTAATGTGATTTTACGCTGTTTAATTTGTTATTTATGCTACTGTTCTAATTTCTTGCTATAATGTGCTTGGTCTTCTACGAAAAACCTCTTCATTACACTTATGGATTTGTTTCTTGGTCAGTAGGCTAAGCTGACTGTTGTACCAACAATCTATTTGTCCGTCATTTCTAATTTTTCTCTTTGAATTCAACAGATTTTGATCTACAATGGGGGGAAAAACCAGTTGAAGCTGGTGTATGTGGGAAGGCTAAGGGTAGTAGCAAAGATAGCTCAAAGGAAGGTAAAAATGAAAAGCTTTCTATCTCTTCCATGCTTGCCAGCATGGACCAGAAACCTGAGAATCCCAACATATCAATCACTTGGTAGCTTTCTTGCCCAATGAATCAGTAAAAGACCATGCACAATTTAAACTTTTCTGTTCTTATCACCATAAATCTGTCCTTGGTAAGTTCTTCATTTTTGTACTTGCTTCCGACATTTTATGGTCTCACTGTATATCACAAATAAATTAATACTTTAATTGCTTCTCTAATTTGCCACAACGTATATAGTTGTGCTTGCCTAATCTTATAGTCACCTATTTACAATTGTTTGGCTATCTAATACAACTCTTTTGTTATTTTGCATTACAAATTAGAGATTAAAGCCGCACGTCTTAACTATAAACATTCAAATTAATGTAAAGTTGGTTTTCCCACATTGTCGCTGCAAAAGTTTTCACCGTTATGACATAAAATTGCTCGTTTTCTACTCTTCTAAATTACTGTTGTTGCACGGGCCCAATATACATCACATTTTTGTCTCAATTTATCTGACACATATAGAATTTAGAGTCAGTCAAACTTTTTATATGGTTTTCAGATATTTTAAATCATTAGCTCTTGTGATTTATTGTACTTTTTATGTTTTTTTCAAATAATATATATAGTAGTCTCACAATCCGTATGATATATATTAATTACTCAAGAAAAATATTAGAATACTTGACATATATTTCTTTTTACAAAAGACTGATATACATTACTGCAATAGTATAAATTGAGATAAAACTTATTACTCCTCCGTTCTAATTTTTGTGGCACACTTTTCTTTTTGGTTCGTCCAAATAAGAATGTCACATTTTCTTATTTGATAACTATTTAAAGGCACATTTGCTCTTTTACCCTTATTGGTCCCATTTTTATTTTAAAGATAGTATTCCTTTTTTTTTTTTTTTTTTTTTTTTTCTTTTTTTTTTCTTTTCTAAAAGGAACAATTTGATAAACTTCACAAAATCTATACTTATTTCTTAAACTTGGTGCCCGGTCAAAATGTGACACATAAAATGGGGTGGACGGAGTACTAGGAATTTAGATCTGAAAAATAGATGAAGTATATGTTTTCTCTTATAGTAGTTTGTTATTGCGTAACACTTTTCATATTAGTGCAACTTTTTAAATTTTAATTTTATTTATTTTTAATAACATATTCTTATAGACATAAAAAATATTATGATACATTTACATCCACATATGGCAAGAAATAGTTAGAGGAGCTAAGGGTGGCCGCTGGTCAATGCACAGGCCCGTCTAGGTATTGGTCCCGGTACCATCCCGATACTGGTTTTGGTTCATCACGGCCCGGTGGGACATAGGATGGGACGGGATTGTATTACTTGGGACAGGGGATGGGATCTGGTTTTTGTTCCGTTGGTCCCGTCTCGTTTAGTTCCTGAAAATTCAATCATTTTTTAAATGTAATGTCCACTTGCCATTGGGGGCCATTGGGTAACGACTAGTGGGGCTCCCCAACGTCTAGAACAACCCCCATCCCCCTTTTAACCCCACCTGTCCCTTAATTTATTTCAAACCTCCTAAACTATAAATACCCCCACCCCTTCACATTTTATTCAAAATTCAAAAATTCTCTCATTCTCTCTCAAGTCTCAAATCTCAAATCTCAATATCTCAAAGTTATTATTAATATTTTCAATTCAAGTATCAAATTGTTTAATTTTGGAGGATCAATCTTCAAGCTTCAAGTTTCAACATTACTTTTCGATCTTTGGTTATAATCGTCTACTTTTATGCAGACGTTTGGTACATTAGTTCGACTCTCTAATTGTCACGACCCAACTCACGAATCATGTGGGCTACTACCCAAATCTACCTTAGATAGGAGAACCCTTACCATCCAACCTTTAATCACTACAAAAAACATTGTTAAAACCTTAAGCATTAGTAAATAACATTGTTAAAACTTAAACATTAATCCTCTTTCATGACAATCCTTACTTTCTATTCTACTACTATTAACCATAGGAATTGCAACACCTAAGATAATTAATAAACCATCCACAACTTCGTAAGAAGGGACACTAAAATACATATCGCATATATAACTATACACACAGGAGAATAAGATTTATATCAATCCAGGACATACCTTCTATTCACACTTTACTGCAATACACAATCACAACCATTAACATAACTGGTCCACAGAAGGAATCATAATATCTCATCAAATAACCGATCCACACAAGAACCATAATAAATCATTAACATAACTCGGTCCGCTCAAGTAACTGTCAAATTCTTCAAATCACGGTGTACACATATACTAGGGTTAGTAGGGACCCTAGCTATGACCTGCAAGAGATGAACTCAGTCCATGTTCCAGTATCGGCATGATATTCGATCCAACTATCTGTGTCGACATGAGACCTGATCCCAGACAACTAGTTCTTGCCACCCTTATCCTAAACCAAGAGTTATACAACCTTATTTCAATGTCCCCACCCTTATCCTCCGTGAAATCCATCAATACCATGATGATCAACCTTTACCGATTCATCTCACAACAACCAACATCACCAAAAACAAGTACAGTCACAAAATAAGAACAACCAACCACACTTGTACGTCAAACATGTCCTTTTTACCAATATCATTGTAGGTTATCAATTTCCAAACTTGTAATCAATAATTAATAAGTTCATCATTCCTGGTAAACAATGAATATCCACTAACACATAAAATCACAAGTATGCCTCAAGGCCAATTCACAACTTATTCAAATGAGCAATATCAAACCCAATCATCACTCATAAACATGTTCGAAGACCAATCAATCAAGTATCCATTTTAGGAGTTCACATTCCACCAAAATTGACATCTACACTCTAATTCAACATCCTATTTCATTCACTAATATAACCCTCTTTTATTCCTATTGAAATTGGTAAATTCAGTTATTAATTAGTAACCCTTACACCCAAGTCATCACTAAGTTTAAGACACTGTTCCATTAGCCTATTATTCAACCACTCTGCTCTTTTCAACTTACAATTCTAGCTTGAGTCATACACCTTTATACATATTACTTCCTAGCACTTAGCCAAACTTGACTTTAAGTTCTTAAGTTATGACATCACATCCTCTTATCATGATCAATCTTCCTAACTATCTTTCGACAAGAATATCTCATATTCCTAACACACACAACATCGGATTCACCCTTTTTAAGATATTAAAGATGAATTTTATAGATTATAAGCTCACCTAATTTCTCTATTGTTACCCACATTAACATATTAAACTTGTAAATCTACAAATAACTCATACAAATACAAACACGCATCAAGGGATTCACACTAAACATAACCACACCCAGTTAGATCTTTATTACGTTAATTCTATGTTTTATCCATCCAAACTCCGTGCCCGTAGGCCTAAACTTGAAGTATCCCATCAAAACTATAGTTATTACTCGTATCTAACCCAAGTCTGCTACACACTAAACTATAACCTACCTCGACCTAAGATCTTTGAACAAGCAAGCCACACCAAGGTTATTCTTTCCTTTCCTTCATAATTTCATTAGCCTAATCATCTAAAAATCAATAATTATAGATGTAATTAATCAATTACTCTTTGAATAACTACTTTGGAAATTCAACTCACTAATTCTATCCTTATTCATGGCCTAAAATATTACCCAAGAGTCAATTAACCATTAACTAGTGCTATCTTACTCAACCCATCTCCATTAATGGAGTTTTAAAGCTAAATATCCCTTCTTTATAATTCCAGATCTCCAACCATCTATTTCATATTTTAGAATAACTAATTCATACTAGGAATTGTTAGTTAACAATCTAGAAGTAATTCTAGGTGATATTACCCCAATCCAAAGGTATTTTCCAAAATCTCATGAACTTAGGGTTTTATTCCCTAAGAATTTCTCCATTGATGATCATTCTAATGATTCTAGATGTTATTGGATTAAAAGACATAGAAGATAACCAAAGAACTTATCTCAACATAGAATTTCCACCCTAGAACTTGGAAAATCACTCCCTTAGGGCTTTGGAATAAAGTTCTTGAGTTAAAAACCCAAAAATCTTCTAAAATAAGGTTAAGCACTGACTGTTCATCGCTGCAGCGAACCGTTCATTGCTGCAGTGATAGCCAACTTTTTAGCATGGACAGCCTTTAGTAAAATGGCCATAACATTTTACTCTGCAAGCGGATTAACAAACGATCGGGGGTGTTGGAAAAAATTCTCAAAAATCTTTAATTTGGTAAGTATTGGGCCCCATAACTATTTATATTCTAGGAAGAGTGCTCATTTGAAGTTGAACCTAGCGCTCCCCCATCGATCCGGGGGCTAACACCCACGGAAAATTGCCAAAAAACTATCATTTTCACTCGTTTAAACTTAGCTCGAAACTCAATCGGTAAGAACACTTCCTACTTCAACTTTGTGCTAGAGGTATTTTATGGCCTTAGTTATCGCGACCCATATCACGGATCGTGCGAAAACCTACCTGACCCCACCCTCAATAGTAGAACCCTTACCACCCAACCATTTATTTAATATGGAAGTTAAAATAATTCTATTTCAATGATATAATCCTTCATTCATCCCATTAATCCAGTTAACTCATATATATATAAATCTAGTCTAATACATTTGATATATAAAAGTAATGCAGAAAATAATCAATAATGAATCCTCAAAAACTAGCCTAAATCGATACAAAAGCACTAGACAAGGAATAAAAGACTCCATGACACAACATCCGGGTAGAACAGAGAGGGCATGAGCTACTGCAGAGCGATCACCATCGCTGCTATAGAAAACCCAACTGACCTGCACCATGGTTGTACCCCAGTCGGAGATATAGTAAGTGTAGTATCAGTCAACCATACGTACTGATAAGCATCATCAGCCGACCAAGGTTAGAAACACAGAATAACATTAGCAAATAGGAAGAAATCATAGCATCAAGTGAAGTTCCAGTTTCTACTTCTCGAATTATTAAATTACTCACATCAGTTTTAGCATCTCTGTGACCTACCTACCGTTTAACATTTCCGTATGTCTTTGTCATTTGACAATCCACTCCAAGTTACATCCTCTAGACCTTCCCTAACTCGTTAATACTGTTTCTACCATTCCTAACTCACTCTAGACAAACCTACATACTTCACTAACTTAGAATCGCAGAGGGCGTCGCACTGTTGGACCGGATTCCCTTGGAAATCAACTATGGTAATACACTACAAAATTCTCAACAACCAAGATGCTTACTACATTAACAACCCAGTGGGAAGGGACACTACGATATACCTCACCTATATAACTGTATACTTAAGTGGATAAGTATTATACATAAGACAAGACGTACCTTGCATTCACGCTTCGCTACCATGCACAATCACCCCTATAGATAAAGTTGGTCCGCTAAAGAAACCAGCAGTAACATGTTAATATAACCAAACATTCAATTCATATGAATGAATATATGTATGCAAGATGTGTGCAACATTTTTTTCTCTTCTCAATCTCATCAACATTGTTCTCAGCATCATGAACATCATGATCAACATCAAAGCACCGTTATCATCATCAACTCATCAACAATAACATCATGAACATCATGATTTCAACATCAACATCACAATCATCAACCCATTATCATCAACATGTATGAACATGCATATGTAGTCAATAATTACACAGAGTGGCCGAAGGCAATTACAATTCTTTGGTTCACATACAAACACAAAGACATCAATCTTATTTTTGTACATATACATAGGTATATATATCTATATAATTATGTGTATTCACACCTCTTACGAGATTATGATGGTCCTATCGAGATGCCAACGCTAACTCTCTATCTACTACCCATACTCGTGTTTCCAACATAGTCCTCAATTCTTTCCTAATACCTCAATCGAGATACTCATACTCGACCTTACTAACCTTACCCTTGTTATTCTATGACCCTTACCAACTTACCTACTCCACTACGTATCTTACCACTAGGTTATCCCCATGCTGTCCCCTCCATTCAATTACACTCGTAAGTTGCTTAAAACTCAATTAGTTTAACTATTAACCCTCTACTCCGCACTTACAATTCGTTAACCTTCCTTTATGCAAGTCACAATTATCTAGATTACTAAGAACACTTTCAATCAAACCATAGCTTACTTCTTGCTTTTTTTTTTTTTTACCTTACTTAATCCCCACCGTACTTATAACCATAGTGTTCATTCAACTAGTCATAATTCTCACAAGATTCGACCCATTTTATGCCATGAACATCGCACCAACAGAGTACAATAACAATTTACAACATTATGAAAGCCTAACTGGATTTTTATTAATTTCGTCCATCCAAACACCGTGCCCGAATGCCTAATGCTTGAAAACTTTCTATATTACTATTAATATTACATGAATCTCTCCCAAGTCTATTGCAATTTAAAAACCATAACCTACCTCGTAAACGAAACATACTTCTATTGAGAGGAGAGAGTTGTCCCGCAAGTGCTAAGCATCTTCCCTTGTCGAGTTCCCGTCGAGTATGTCTCAAAGCCACTCTCATTAAGCTTGGGCTTTGGAATCTCATAGCTATAGAGGTGTGATTTATTCAGGGTGTTTCTGGGGAAGGGGGAAGGATGGACTAGGGGATAAAATAAAAGAGGTTTTTAAAATTACCTCGAGCTTGCTACTGCCAGGTTACCGCTGCAGCGGTTGATTCACCAATGCAGCAGTAGGCAGCATACCGACTCAATTCTTTTCTTCAATTCTTGGCCTAGTTACGTTGGGCCCCATTTTCCCCACAAAATAAATTCCCTCAAGCCTATTAAGAGCATTTTATTCATCGTAAAATCTTTCTGAGGTGTTTCACACGTAATGACGTTTTGGATCGTTACATTAGTTCATGTCTAATGCACTTCCATACTAAAGAATTGATCTTATAACAATGATGAAGGAGGTTGTTATGCCTTCACCATAGATATTTTTAGTAATGATGGAACGGGTCATTACACTAATCTCTTAATTTATTTTCGTATCTATTATTTGTCATTTATTTGTTTTAATTTGCTTATCTCATTTTTTATTTTATTATACCATGGATTCTTCTAAAAAATGTCCTGGAAATAAAAAAAGTTTGGCTAAAAAAGAGTCTAGTATGTTAATATTTGTGAAAAATAAAGGTTCTAATTCTAGTTCTTCTCAAATTTCTAGAGTTAGAATAAATACGGATGATTTTACGCATGCGAATGAAACTAATTTTTCTCCTCCCGATCCTAGAGAAATTAATTCCGATACACCTATTCCATATAAGGCTTATGAAAGACTATACAATGATTTTGAAGATGTTTTAGATGAAGAAGTAGAAGTAGATTTAGATGATTCACTGACTAGTCCCAGTACCGAAGCTCTAACTTAGGATAACCCTCATGATGGAGCTTTTCTTCCCCTTCTAAAAAAGGTAAGCTCAAGTACAACGTCCTTTAAATTCACATGTAAGGAAATTTTGCTCTTTGAATGAACAAAAAATTATTTATATGTGTAATCTTTGTAAGCAAATAGTTAAGTATGTTTCTGGCGAGAGCGGAGGTTCGACGAGGGGGTTAATTAGACATTTGAACAAAAATCATAAACATGAGTGGCGTACATGTTTAAATAGCCTTACTCCTACTGGTTGTTCTAGTAGTGATTGTCGACCATCCAAGGGAGGGTCTAACATATTTCAAAGTGAACTAAACCCTTCTAACCCAGCTGACCCTATTTTACAAAGCACCTATAACAAAGAAAGAGATTGTGAAAATATTGCTAAAATGGTTGCTGTTTGTGGTTTGCCTTTTAGTTTTTCAAAGCCTTCCTGTTTTTTTTTTCCGCATATATTCGAGATACATATAATCCCTAGTTTGAAGGTTTTTCAAGAATTATGGTTAAAAGAGATGTTTTTGACTTTCAAGAAAAATATTCCCAATATATTCGTTCCTATTTTGAAATAATGGATGGTAGAGTTTCTATTACTACTAACATGGGGAGTAGTCCTACTGGTAATGAATATTTTACTGTTACTGTGCATTGAATTGATTATAACTAAAATTTACGCAAAGAATTATCGGTTATAAGATTTGTGAACAGGGAAAAACTGGTGCTTATATCGCTTAAACTATATTTGATATTTTATAATTTTATGGGCTTTGTGACAAAGTGATGAGAGTTGCTCTAGATAATGCTTCTACTAATTTAAAGGCTATTAATATGCTAGGAACTAGAATTTATCCAATTAGTAAAGATGCTTTTCATGTTAGATGTCCTGCACATGTATTAAATTTAGATGTGAGTGATGGTGTGAAATTATTTGATAGTAGTTCTTCAAAAGTTGAAAAAGTATTTTTTGTATGAATAAAAGTAGTATAATTAATCAATTTAAAGATTTTTGAGATGTGCGTGAGCTTCCTTTTAGAAAAGTCCCAAGACAAGTTAAAACTAGATAGAATTCCTTATATGATATGATTGAAGTTGCTTATAAATATTGAAGGCCTATCACTATGCATTTTAATTCACATAATTTTTACCCAGATGAGAAACTTTCTGATTCAAATTGGGCAGTTTTTTTCGTAGATGAACTTGCAAAATTTTTGAAGTCATTTTATGATGCTACAAAAGTTTTTTATGGAATGTATTATCCTACTATTTGTGATGTTTTGATACATATATGTGCTATTTCAACTCTATTTTCTCAATATAAAAATTTTAAAAAATTTTAAGCGCCTATAAAAGCTATGATAAAAAAATTCATTTTTTTTCTATCCCACAAATTTATTTAACTGCAAGTCTTTTTAATCCTGAATATAAAGAACATGGTGCAAAAGCATTAGTTAAATGCATTTATCAAAATTTAGATATTCAAGCAAATGAAAAACTGAATTTGCAAACATGTCAAAATAACATTAGAATATGTGCTAGATCAATGTATGATACGTATTTCTCCTTATAAATAAATAATGTTGAAGCTCCTCAATCTGCTAGGCCTCGAATAGGTATCCATAACTTGCTAAAAGCTCAACTTGGTCTTGATTCTTCGAATAAATGTAATTTTGATGAATATTTTAATCAGGAATTGTAAAATATTGTGAATGATGAAGGCATTCCACAGTTTTTGAATTGGTGGAGGGCCCGTGGTAGTGCATTTCCAGGACTTAGTAGGATGATTCTGGACGTGCTATCTATTCAAGGATCATTGGTTGCTTCAGAGGCAGCTTTCAGCGCGACAAGATTTCAAATCGGAGATTACATATATTCATTAGTAGAAGACAACTTGGAGACATCGGTGTTCTTTAGAGATTCGATCAACACCTTGAGAAGAAATAAACGGCTACCAAAGTTAACTTCCCAACAAGAAGATTACTTAGATTCAATAATTGGATATAATAGTGACGATGAAATAAAACTCCAAGTTCGTCAAGAATCTTTACTAAGACTGGAAAATGTAAAGCTCAATCTTTAGAAGAGTTAGAAAGAATCTTTATAGGACTATACAACTATTAGTATTACATTCGAGGCTTAGTTGAAACAGAACCCTTCCTAGAAGGTGGTTGCGTAAATTAGACGCTCTACTAATAGTTGTAAATTGTAATACAAATTTGAATAAATTTAAAGGTTCTTATTCTTAATTTTATTATTTATTGTGTTTTATACTTTTATTTAATACTAGTATTTTTTGTTTATTTTGATTTTTTAAATTACAATTTGTAAATTTATAAAACTTTAAATTTTAAAACTTATAAAGTTACAAACTTATAAGTTTATAAATTGAAAAACTTATAAAGAAAAAATACTTTAACAAACTTAAGTTACAAACTTATAAATTTCAAAACTTATAAACTTACGATAGAAATAAGTTTATAAATTGAAAAACTTATTAAAAAAATACTTTACTTCAAACTTAAGTCACAAACTTCTAAACTTATAAATTTCAAAATTTACAAACTTATAAAAAGATACACAGTTAAGTAACTAATTTTCATGATTCAAAAAATAATATTTGTATTCTTTAACTCTAAAAAACTAAGATATAATTTTTTTGAAAAGTATATTCACCATCCTGTCCCATCCTGTTCCGGTATATAGTGGGACGGGATGGGACCAGTGTTTCGTCCTAGTTCATCCCCGCCTGTCACCTATCCCGATCCCCCTATCCCATCCCGTCCCGATCCCGGTCCATCTCGTCCCACCCGTGCCGTCCCGTCCCAATGCCCAGTCTTACATGGAGCTGGGAAAGTGGGATCCACATGAGGAAGTACCCTGCAAAATAATGATTGATTGATAGTCAGATGGGACCCATGTCCAAAAAAGCTAGTATTGAATTGTGATTGATCGTTACACCACATTAATATTTAAATTGCAGCCTCAATAATCTGCTTTTCCAGCCAATACCACTGCCCCAATTCCATGTACACTTACCAAAATACCCCTGAAGTATCAAAGCAGGCATGTTGACCTGCTGCCTTCATGATTTATCCTTTATAAGATGAACTTTTAAATTTATACATATGAAAATTTTTAAATGTCACGACCCAGATGGTATTGAGTGGCACCCACCCTAACTCTACAGTGGGAGAACCATTCAATCAAACCCTTAGCCAACTAATATAGGACTCACATTTACCCTCTTTCTAAGTTAACTATCATTTATTACACTTAATACATTACAAGCAAAATAAGTCATCTAATGATCCATTAATACCAAAACAAAATGAATGTGCGAAAATATCTCTATTTATTACATCCCCGGGGACCCAAAAGTCATCATATAAGAACTCTAAAATCCAGAACAAAATCTAAAAACATAATCCAAAATACTAAACCAATAGGAATTCATTGTCCAGAAACAAAGGACATGAGCTAAACGAAGCTCCAACTGTTTCTCGAACATGGTGCTCACCCTTGAATCGAAGCTGGAATCATGAACTAGAGTCAAGGTTTCGTTTCAATCCCTGGAACACGCTCTGTACTCAACAAAAAAAGAGTACAGATAGTATCAGTACAATAACTATGTATTGATAAGCATCATCAACCAACTTAACCCAATACTATACAAATAAATAAGTTAAATACAAGTAAGAAGTAATAAAGACACAACTCATAATCAGTTGACTATTAAATGTACATTCTTAAACACTTCAGCAAATCAACCAACAACAATTCTCTTCATATCAATCTGTGTTCAAGTTATACAGATACATCATTTACACCTAGGCAGATTCAGTCAACAATAATCAAAGACAACTATATATGCATATATAATAATAATTGCATGCATGCAAGATGTACACATATACTAGGATCAACAGGGACCCTTAACTATGACCTGCAGGGGACGAGCTCAGTCCATGTGCCAGTGTCGGTATGATGCCCTGTCCAAATAACAGTGTTCGCATGTCACTCAATCCACCTAATAGTGTTGGCATTGACACCCAGTCCAAATACATCATCTGAATGAATAACCTCAATACAATGCCAATGCATGATTAAAATCAACAATCACGTGTAATGCCCGAAAGCTAGTCACGAACTTTCAATCACATACCCATTTCAATCATTTCATTCCTTCTAACCACCAGGGATCAATAATTAACAATTTCATCCATAAAATTCCCTAGTTCATCATCTTAGGGTTTTCTACCCTTTAACCCTTATGAATTCTACTTTATTTAGCATGAACAACCATAATTCTACTCCAACTTGTGTTTTCTAACACCCTAATATCATTCCCAACTTGTTTTATATACATTCCTATCAATTTATATTAAGTTCATAAATTAGGGCCAAACCCCAATTTCTACCATGAACCAGATTCTAGCGATTCTCAATGATTTTAAGAAGTAATTCAAGTTTAAAATGTAAAGAACTTACCTCCAAGTATGAAAACTCCCAATATTTGATAAAAATTGCCTACCTTCGAGCCCTCTCACATTTTTCAGAAAATAGGGAATGAAATATTTTTCTGAGTTTTAGAAACTGTAAAACTACATTTTATCGTTGCGGCGGTAAAGTTACCACTCTAGCGGTTTTCAATGTAATATGGAGGTAGAATCTTGGGGTCTCTCCTTAAATGGGTCTATTTTACAATGCAACCCTCAAAATAAAATAGTGCGAACCATCTTTTTCACGGTAAACTCTATAATCGGAGCTCTATAAATTTGTTTTACGTGCCGAAAGTTGCTAAGACTTCCTAAACTCGTCCTCTATCTTAAAATCAAGTCAAACAACCCCACCAACTCACATTAATACTAGATTTACTTAGATTAGTACACTCTTAAAATTCACCTAATACTATGCCGGTCCTGAATTTCTTAAAAATAGTGTAGGGTAAAATTTAGCGAAGATTCTACTTCTTATTTCAGTGTAACGACAATTTGGGTTGTTATATTAGATACCAATTTACCACTCGTTCATTTCCTGAACAACAACTAGCCTAAAATGATATAACTAAAGCAAGAGTATATACCTTAGTCTATGAATAAGTGTAGGTACCGCTTACGCATATCGGCCTCTGTCTCCCAAGTTGCCTCTTCAAGTGGACGGTTCTTCCATTGAACCCTTATAGAAGGTATGACTATGGTTCTCAATTTCTCAGTTCTCGATCCAATATAACAATTGGTTCCTCTTCGTAAGATAGCTCCTTATCAACCAACTCGGGGTCCCGACGTATGATACAATCCCTATCTCTATGGTACTTCTTTAACATATATACGTGAAATACTGGGTGAACCCCAGACATGCTAGGAGGCAAGCCCAGCTTATGAGATACTGACCGTATTCCCTTCAAAACTTCAAAGGGTCCAATGTACCTAGGACTCAATTTTCCCTTCTTGCCAAAATGCATTACACCCTTCATAGGTGACACTTTCAAGAGTACTTTCTCTCCTTGTTCAATTGTTATATCCCTCACCTTATTATCCGTGAACTCTTTCTGTTAGCTCTGAGTTGCTAGGAGCTTTTCTTGTATAAACCTTCCTTACCTTTTCCATCGAATCCTTGAGCATATAAGTACCCCAAGGCCTCACTTCAAATGCGTCAAACCATCCGATTGGTGACCTACATCTTCTACCATATAAGGCTTTAAAAAAAGCCATGTCAATACTGGAGTGGTAGCTATTATTGTAGAGGTAAATACTGGTCCCATTGACACCCCGAAGTCCTTTTTACAAGCCCGAAGGATATCCTCATACACTTGATTAATTCGCTTTGACTGCTTGTCGGTCTATGGATGGAAAGCTGTACTGAGATCCAATCTAGAACCTAACTCTAACTGAAACTTCTACCAAAAATTGGAGGTAAACTGAGTACCTCAGTCTAACACAATCAAAATAGGTACTCCATAGAGCCTTTCAATAGACTTTACATAAATCTTAGCCAACTTAGCCACATTATAATCTACCTTACCAGAATGAAATGTGCCGATTTGGTCAATCAATCATTAATAACCCAGATTGAGTCACACTTCTTCAAAGTCTTAAGAAGATCAACCATGAAGTCCATGGTTATTCTTTCCCACTTCCATTCCGGAATAGGCATCCTTTGAAAGGTGCTACCAGGTTTTCGATGCTCTTACTTGACCCATTGACAATTTTGACATTTGGTCACAAAATCCACAATATCATATTTCATTCTTCGCCACCAATAATGTTGTCTCAAGTCTCTATACATCTTGGTTGCACCTGTATGTATAGAGTGCTTAGAGTTGTGAGTCTCTGAAAGGATAGAAGAAATCAAACTACCCATACGAGGTACACACAAGCACCCCCAAATCCTCAACACTGCTTTATTATGAAGAATGGACTCTCTAGCCTCATCCTGCAACACTTTTTGTCTAAGGTTACTCATCTTCTTATCTTCAAACTGTGTGCTTTTTATTTGGTTGAAGAAAATGGACCTGACTTCCATATGGGCTAATACCCTTCCCTCCCTAGTCACATACAATCTCTGGAAATCATTATCCAAAGACTGTACATCTCTCGTTAATGGGCGCCTCAACAACTCCAGCTATGCTAAACTTCCCATGCTTACTAGTTTCTAACACAATGCATCTTCCACCACATTGGCCTTGCCTGGATGATATAGGATTGAGATATCATAGTCTTTGATCAACTCCGTCCACTTTCTCTACCTCAGATTTAGGTCTCTCTGGGTGAATATCATGCTGGAAGTTACGGTGGTCTGTGAACACTTCACACTTCACCCCATAGAGGTAATGTCTCCAAATCTTCATAAGGCTTCAGTTGTCTCGAAGCATATGCAATCACATTCTGATTCTGCATCAAGACAACACCTAAACCCAGCCACGAGGCATTATAAAATACAATGAAATCTTTACTTTTAATAGGCAAGGTGAGAATTGGGGCTGAGGTTAGCAAGGTTTTAAGCTTTTGGACGCTCTCCTCACACTTGTCATCCCACACAAATGAGACTTCTTTCTTAGTCAGGCAGGTCATATGTGAAGCAATAACAACAACCCCCTTAACAAACCTGCAATAGTAACTGGCTAACCCTACAAAACTATAAATTTCTGTTACATTCATTGTTCTAGCCCAATTCTTAACAACTTCTATTTTCTGTGGGTCTGCCATAACCCCATCCTTAGATACCATGTGTCCCAAGAAGGACATAAAAAGACAACCAAAATTCACACTTGGAAAATTTAGCATATAGTTGCTTCTCTTGAAGCAATCTCAACTCTGTGCACAAGTGAGTTTTATGCTCTTCTTCACTCTTGTAGTAAACTAGGATGTCATCGATGAAGACAATGATGAAAGAATCCATAAATGACTTAAAAACCCCTTTCATCAAACTTATAAAAGCAGCCGAGGCATTGGTCAAGCCAAAATACATGACTAGAAACTCATAGTGCCCATAATGAGTTCGTAACGCAGTCTTTGGGATGTCCTACGCCTTAATCTTGAGCTGATGATAACCTGACCTTAAATCAATTTTGGAGAAAGCTGAAGCTCTCTGCAATTGGTTAAACTAGGTCATCTATCCCAGGCAAGGGATATTTGTTGCGAATGCTTACCTTATTCAACTGACAGTAGCCTATGCACATCCTCATGATACTATCCTTCTTTTTCACAGCCAACACGGGAGCACCCCAAAGAGAAACACTTGGGCAAATACATCCATTCTCTACTAATTCTTGTAATTGGAACTCCAATTTCCTTAACTCTGCTGGTGCCATATGATAAAGAGGAATAGAGTTGGGAAAGTTCCTGGCTCTAAATCTATACAGAAGTCAAATTCATGATTCAGAGGGATACCAGAAAGGTCATCAAGAAACACCTCTAAGAATTCACACACAACTGGGACCGAAGCTATAGGAGAAACTACAAAGTTTTCTTCCCGAAGAAGGGCTAAAAATGACCTACACCCATGCTTTAAGAACTTCTGGGCACGAATAGTTGATACAATTCTCACGGGAGTAGGCTTAAAGGTACCCTTCCACTCTAACTTTTCCATCCCGGGAATTGCCACAGTGACAGTGTTAGGATAACAATCAAGAATGTCATGATAAAGAGACAACCAGCTCATTTCCAAGATAATGTCAAACTCCTCCATGTCTAAAATTACTAAGTATGCCAAAGTTTATACCCCATAAACATCACATCTCACACCCTGTAGACCTGATCAACACATACGGATACCCCAACTAGTGTAGACACATACATAAGAGTATCAAGCATTTCACAATCCAACTACCAACCCAAAGCAAATTTTATAGATACATAGGTGAAAGTAAACCTCAGATCAAATAATACAAAAGCCATACAATCACAAACAAGAATAGTACATGTGATCATATCATACAGAAGCTTTCGCTTTAGGAAAAGCTGAAACAACATAAAATTGTGCTTTATCACCACCCTTATCACCACCTCTACCAGTCTAAGCACCAACTCTACCAACCTATCCTCCACCTCAATTGGCTTGGTAGCCACCCCTCCCTCCAGCCTATCCACTACGCCCAGCTTGGGATGACCTCTACCATTTTCTCTACAGCCACAGCCTGCTGGAACTAGAGCACTGGAAACTGGTTGTTGGGTCAACACACCTGAAAATAAGAAATTAGGCAATACCTTCTTATGTGGCCCAAACCTCCACACTTATGACACCTGATGCCCAAAGCAGGTCTCTAAATTGAAGAGGACGAATGTGTATAGCTGCCTATCCGTGAAAGCTGATGATTGACCCCAGATGGGTCCCCTGCTGTCACTGGCATGGCTGAATGATAATGCCAGGAAGAAGAAACTTGAGAACCACGACCTTTCAAAAAAGTACCATTGAACTGGCCATAGGTTCAAGCCTTCTTTTTTTCTGCTTTCACTTCTCTTTGTTTCCTAATTGCCTCCACCTTTTTAGCAAATTTCACAACCTCTAAGAAAGACTTGCCTGACCCCGCCACTGATAAAGTAATAATCTAAATCCCAGAATTCAAACCTTCACAAAGTACCTGATTCGCTGCTACTCTGAAGTGATCAATTAAAGTGTAAGTGGGACAAGGCATGAAATATGGCCTCGTATGCTGCCACAGTCATATCACCCTGCTCTAACCTCAAGAATTCATTTTTCTTCTGATCACAATAAGCGTGGGGAACATACTACTCAAGAAAAACATTCTGAAATTATACCCAAGTAAGTGGAGGTAAGGTATCCCTACACTCAACAAATGACCTCCACCATTACATGGCTTCAACCAGCAGTTGGAAAGAAACTAACTCTACACTATAACTTTCAATAATACCCACCTTATGTATAGGTTCGTGATAATCTATAAAAAACTTGAATGTATCGATAATCTATAAAAAACTTGAATGTATCTTAGACTATGTACCTTAAAATACTAAGGGTTTCAACTTTATGAACTTACAGAATAGTCAATGTTCATCATCAGTCATCACCGATCCAAGTACCTATCGGGGATACACCTCTGTCTTAGAGCCCTCATCCATCTTAGGTGCCACAGCAGCTGAATGTTGTCAAGTGGGGGATGGGAATACAAGAATAGTAGGAGTAGCATCTGTGCCAGCCAAATTGCCTAAGTATCCCAACACTTGCTGAATTAGTTTTGCAGTTATAGGTACTTGGCCCGTACCATTCTGTATAGGCACCGCCATTGTCAGGAATCACCACTTCCTCTTTCTCAATGGCTATCTCTTCATTTTGTGCTAGCTTTAGAGCACACTATTGTGGGAGAAGAGGAGGTTCTTTGTCTAGATGGTCCTCTGGCTGCCTAGGCTCCACCCTAGCTGGTGCTATCTCTCTTTCTCTTTTCCTGACCCTGTTCCTCATGCAAGGTCTACCTAGAAGAATGTGTAATCACTATTAGTGAAACAAGAATAGTTAGATACCAATTTGGATTACCAGATACCAATTGGAATCAAGTAATAACACGAAAGGAAGAAAGAAAAGGATTTTGCTTCCTAAAGCCCTGTAGCCTCTCAAACAAAAGTATAGATGTCTCCGTATCATTCCGCATGACTCTACTAGACCTATTCTTATTCAATGATATCTATGAACCCAGTGCTCTAATACCATCTTTCTCATGACCCAAATGATCAAGATTGGCACCCACCCTAAAACTATGGCGGGAGAACCACTAATCCAACCCTCACTTACTAAGTCAAATAGTCATCAATTTACTTTTCATCATATTATCATTATAAAGTTACTAAATCTAACTATTCATTAAAGAAATAAAGTTGTAAATCTTAAACAATTATCAATCTAACGATAGAGTGTGGAAATCCTCTATCTATTGCATCCCCAGGACCTGAAGTCACCATACATGAACAACTGTCCAAAACTATAACTAAGAATTTATCCATAAATACTAAAGGATTAATGAAAAGTTTTAGTCCCTAAACAAGGGAAATGAATGAAACTTAGATGATTCAATGGCTGCCCAGTCATGGTGCTCACCCTTGAATCGAAGTTTGGAACTGCTGGCTAGAGTTGAAGTCTCATCTTAAACGCTAGAACATGCTCTACACTCACCAAAAAGAAGAGCACAGATAGCATCAGTACATCAACAAGTACTAGTAGGCATCATAGATCGATTCTACTCAACACCATACAAATAAGCAAACCAAATAAATGCAACAACGATCATCACAGAACTTATAACTAAAGACAAACAAACACATTTATAACACTTAAAGTTAGAAGGAATACAAGATCATATTTATATATTTTTATCCTTAGACGATTTCATCAACAATTTGCATCATAACATATAATTATAAATGTACATTCAATGCATATGATGAAGTATGAATGCAAGATGTGCGCATCATCTCTTTCTATTATCAATACCATCAACATTTTTCAATTCCCAATGATCTCAATATCTTTATTATAATCATCAACTCGTCTCCATCAATATCATTATCATTTTCATTATCAACATGGTCTCATTACCATGATCAATATCATCAACTCATCTCCACAACACCATCACAATCATCATCAACATGTATGAATATGCAATGTAGTCAATAATCACAAGTAGCTCCTGAAAGCAATTACAAATATTCAATTCATATATAAGTGCAGAGGCAAGCAAGTCTAATTGCTATAAATAAACCATAACGTACCTCGATTCCCTGCTCGAAATCACCTTTAGGCCACAAGCTTGCCTTTCCTTTCTCTTTCACTTCATTCTTGATCTATAACAAAAGGTTCACATACCCATTTCAATCATTTCATTCCTTCTAACCACTAAGGATCAATATTTAACAATTTCATCCATAAATTTTCCCTAGTTCATCATCTTAGGGTTTTCTACCCTTTGAATCTCATGAATTCTACTTTATTTATCATGAACAACCATAATTCTACTCCAACTAGTGTTTTCTAACACCCTAGGATCATTCCCAACTGGTTTTATACACATTTCCATCAATTTATATTAAGTTCATATATTAGGGGTAAACCTTAATTTCTATGATGAACCAGATTATAACAATTCTAAATGATTTTAAGAAGTAATTCAAGTTTAGAATGTGAATAACTTACCTCCATGGGTGAAAACTCCCAAAATTTGATAAAAAATGCCTCCCTTAGAGCCTTCTCACATTTTTTAGAGAATAGGTAATTAAATATTTTTCTGAGTTTTAAAAATGGTAAAACTGCATTTTATCGCTGAGGTTGGTAAAGTCATCGCTGCAGCGGTTTGCAATGTAACTGAGCCTACCGCTGTAGTTGTACTTTTACCACTACAGTGATCCCGAGGCAGAATCTTGGGGCCTCTCCTGAAATCGGTCTATTTTACAACACACCCCTCGAAATACGACATCACAAACCAACCCTTTCATGGTAAACCTATAACCAGAGTTCCATAAATCCATTTTACGTGCCGGAAGTTGCTACAACTTTCTAAACACGTCCTCTATCTAAAAATCAAGTCAAACACCCCCACCAACGCTCACATTAATACTAGATTTCCTTAGACTAGTACACCCTCTAAATTCTCCTAATACTAGGTCAACCCTGAATTTCTTAAAAATAGTCTAGGAGAAAATTTGGCGAAGGTTCTATTTCTTATTTCAGCGTAATGATGATTTAGGTTATTACAACCCTGAATTACATAAAATTGGCCTAGGGAAAGGTTAAGATGAGGTTTTAACTCTCTATTTTAGAGTAATGACATTTTGGGTCATTTCATTAGATACCAATTTACCATTCTTTCATCCCCGAACGACAACTAGCAAGAACAGATGAACAAAATAAATAAGAAGTTACCTGACTCAATGACTAAGTGAGGATAGTGCTTGTGCATATCTTCCTTAGTCTCCCATGTGGCCTCCTCAACAGGATTGTTCCACTACTTGACTTTCACAAATGAAATCACCTTGGTTCTCAACTTCCTCACATCTCTATCTTGTATAGCAATTAACTCCTCTTCATAAGAGAGCTCTTTGTCAAACAACTTCAAATACCAACAGATGATATAATCCCCATCTCCATAATACTTCTTATGCATCAAAACATGGAAAACTGGATGGACTTCCGACAAACTAGGAGGTAGAGCCAACCTATAATCCACTGACTCTACTCTATTCATTATCTCAAATGGTTCGATGTACCTGGGACTCAACTTACCTTTCTTCTTAAATCGCATTACACCCTTCATGGGTGACACTTTAAGCAAAACTTTCTCACCTTTCTTAAAATGAATATCCCTTACCTTCTGCATACTCTTTTTGTCTATTTTGGGCAACTACCAACTTTTCTTAGATGAACCTCACTTTCTCCATTAACCCCTTCAACACATCAGTGCCTCAAAGGTTTCACCTCAAAGGCATCAAACTACCCAATTAGCGATCTACACCTTCCTCCATACAAAGCTTCAAAAAGATCCATGTTAATGCTTGAGTGGTAGCTGTTATTGTATGCAATTCACATAATGTCTAGAATTAGTCCCACTGACCACCAAAATCCCTCACATATGCCCGGAGCATATCCTCTAGTACCTGGATCATCTGTTCTGACTGCCCACTAGTCTGCAAATGGAAAGCTGTACTTAGGTCCAACCTAGTGCCCAACTCTGCTTGAAACTTTTCCCAAAAATTAGAGGTAAACTACGTACCTCTATCCGAAACTATAGAGATAAGCACCACATGAAGTCTAACAATCTCTTTCACATAAATCTTAGCCAACTTGGCTTTATTATAGTCCTCCCGCACCAAAATAAAATGTGCATACTTGGTCAATCGATCAATGATTATCCAAATAGAGACACATTTCCTTAGGATCTTAGGAAGACTAACAACAAATTCCATAGTTATTATTTTCTATTTCAATTCCAAAATAGGCATTCTCTAAAAAGTGCTACTAGGTTTTCGATGCTCATAATTAACCTAGTGATAGTTTTGACACTTAGTCACAAAGTCGAGAATGTCTCTCTTCATACTGGGGCACCAATAGTGTTGCCTTGAGTCTCTATACATTTTGGTTGCACTTGGATGTATAGAGTACTTATAACTGTGATCCTTTGTAAGGATAGTAGAAATCAAGTTTCCTACCCGAGACACACATACATGTCCTCGGACCCTAAACACTCTCTCCTTATCAAGAATGGCCTCCTTGGCCTCACTTTGTTACACTCCCAAAGTTTGTTCAGCTTCTTATCCTCAAATTGCCTTTCTTTAAGCTGCTCAAGGAAGGTGGACTTAGCCTCTGCATGGGATAAAAATCCTCCCTTGTTGGTCACCTGCAACCTCATAAAATCATTAGTTAAAGTTTGTACCTATCTAGCCAACATACATCTCGACACCTCCAACCACACCAAACTCCTCATGCTCACAGGCTTCATCTGCTACCACATAGGCCTTGCCCAGATGATAAAGAATTGAAATATTATAATCTTTGATTAACTCCATCCACCTTCACTGCTTCAAATTCAAATCTCTCTAGGTAAATACTGTTGAAAACTGTGATGGTCTGTAAATACATTGTACTTCACCCCATAGAGGTAATATCTTCATATCTTGAGAGCACACACTACCGCTACCAAATCTAGAATATGGGTGAGGTAGTTCTTCTCATACGACTTCAGCTGCCTTGAAGCATAAGTAATTACATTCTTGTCCTCCATCAAAATAACACCTAACCAAATCATGAAGTATCACAATACACAATGAAATCCTTACCTTCTATAGGTAAGGTAAGAATGAGAGCTGAAGTTAGCATAGTCTTAAGATTTTGAAAGCTCTCTTTACAATTATCGTTTCATACAAAAGGTACCTCATTTTAAGTCACACGGGTCATATGCAAAGCAATGGATGCGAACCCTTTCCCAAATCAATGATAATAGCTGGCCAAACCCATAAAACTATGAAGCTTTATCACATTAGACTGTCTGGCCCAATTCTTAATAGCTTCAACCTTTTGAGGGTCTACCATAACCCCTTCTTTTTACACCAAATTCCCCAAGAAGGATAATGAAGACAATCAGAATTCACATTTTGAATACTTAGCATAAAACTACTTCTCCTTAAGGAACACCAATGTTGTAGGTAATTAAGCTTCATGCTCCTCCTTACTTTTAGAGTAAACCAATATATCATCAATGAAAACAATAACAAACAAATCCAAATAAGGCTTGAATACTCCATTCATCAAACTCATAAAAAGGCTAGGGCGTTGATCAAGCCAAAAGACATAACCAAGAACTCATAATGGCCGTTACAAGTCCAAAAGGCAGTCTTTGGGATGTCCTCTACCCGAATCTTAAGTTGATGATAGCCCAACATTAATTGATCTTTGAGAACATCACGGCTCACTGTAATTAGTCGAGTAGGTTATCTAACCTAGGAAAGCAATATTTATTATAAATGGTCACCCTATTCAAATATTGATAGTGTATGCACATCCGCATACTGCCATCCTTCTTTTTCATAAGAAAACATGAAAGCACCCTAAGAGAATTGTAATTGCGAATAAAACTATAATGACCTTCCAGGTCATTCCCATTGTTTGTGCATGTTTACAATTTTTAGAGCCTTTTCATGATTTCCCCAGGTCATGTATGACTTGCTAGAACTGGTAGTACGGTTACCTGGTAGTTCATTTAAATTTTAGAGTCAGTTTCCTACGTTGAATTTTCTGGTAGTCAGGTATGGCTCCAGGGCCTAAACCCCTATTAAATAGCCTTGGATTCCATTTCTAACCATCTCATCGGATCCAAAATGTCGACTTTAAATTAGGTAGACCTTTGGTTTGGGTCTTGACATTCCTAGAATTATTTTGGGTGTTAGGCTGACTATTGGCTAAGTCGAGTTAGCTCTTGGGGTGTGGGCCCAAGTTTTAGTTGGAATGACCTCTGATGGAAATTTTGACAGAGTTATTAAGTCCAGAGTATTGAAATTAGTTAGGTAGCATAGTTCGTTTACGTGTACGGGATTTCGGATTGATCCCGGACACATAGTCAAAATTACCCGGACTTAGCCATTTTTGGCATTGTCCATGCGCTTAAGCGACCATAGGTATGCCTTGGAACTAGGCACTTAAGAGGCCCTAGGCTTGCTTTAGCACCTATAAGGGCACTTTAGCACCTCCTAGCTTGGCTATATATATATATTTCACCTTCTCTCTCATGTTTAAACGACCAAGGTCTATAGAAGCACCATTTTTAGAGCTTCAAGCCCTTGTATAAGCTTGTATAGCAAGGTACAAGCTTGTACACTTACATATTTGAGTTCGTATCTTCATTCTTGACATTTCTATGGTATGTTTTCCCAATTTTACGGTCATTTGCATTTTCGTTGGATCTGTCGGTATTGTTATTGGTATTTGAGCTGTGTATTGAGCTCAGATGATAAGATAGATATAGTGACTATTGGTCACAATGAGATTTGGGATGCTGGTATGGTTTAGGTTTGGTAAATTTTGTAAGCGAGCCCCACGTGAGTTGTTCGGTCATTTTTTGACCTAGTGATATTTGGGTATCATTGGTTATGTTTTGACATCTAGTTTACCATTTTGATAGCATGACAGTGATTAGAGGCCTCTCAAAAGGTAAAAACTCCAGCTTAACGAGTTTTTTTGCAGGCTTACAACGGCATCCATGTAGGCAAGGCTTACCTTTCCTTGCACATAGATTGGGTTTATATGTGATGTATATATGTTGTTGTGCTGGTATTGTAGTTATGGTGTTGGCTTGCTGTATTTAGGCTTTTAAGCTAGATTATGGCACCAAAACACGATCCCAGTTCGGTATCCTCGCAGTACACCACAGGTGACCCCGTTTGGGGTCAGTAAGTAGTATACTATTATTGGTTGGGGAATTATGAGATTATGGTTCAGATTTGTCCAGACTTAGTCAGATCTAGGCGGATGTTGCCAGACTTGGTTTTGGGACCCGTAGAGGGCCCCACTATCATCTAAGTCGGCATATTTAGTCTTCGAGATTGTTACACTTAGTTAAGTTTGAGATATCCCATTAGTGTTGATATGAAGTAAACTTGCTCCAGTTATGTTGGTTTAGCCTAGTTGACCTTATTAGTCCCTGATAGAGCTTATCTTTTACCGGTGTGACTAGCCGCGACATAGAGTTGGGACCCACTTTGCCAAAACTTGTTTTAGATACTCAGTAACTTATGTATATCTTGCATTACTATAAGCTAGTGACTTGAGTACCCCGAGATAACTTTATAGCATATTACGAGCTAGTTTCCTTACTTATACTTTGGGGTCGGGTTGGGCTGGTGTGCTCTTTTATCTATGTTTGGGTGTGGGTTCTGCCACTACAGGTATGATGCTTTGAGATACTGGTTACTATGAGTTTCGGTTTGACTTCGGATACTGATTCAGGTTTGATGATTTTAGTTATTAACTATTAGGTGTCCCGATTTGAGTCTGGCCCTGAATTGTAGTGCAGTATGAGTTCTGGTACTAGGTACCGTGATTATGATTCTATCATTCTCTGAGTTTTTATTTGAGTCCAGTAAAAACATGATATATATGTGGCCTATTGTTATTACCCACTGTGTTCGGTTCGATTTCGGCGTTTGGCCTCTTATTATTACCCATTGGTGTCAGTTCAAGCCCAGTGTGCCCCATTGGTTATTGTGATTACTGGATACTGGTACAGCTTCGAGACACTAGTGACTATGCAATTAGTATTCTTATATGTCCTGCCGGTTTATGGGGGCCAGGCTGGGTATTGTATTCTTTCTTGAGCCCAGTAGGCTTATGGAGACCCAGTTGGGTTATGTTTGACTTATGTGTTCAGTACGCTATTACTTACTTATTATTCAGTATCACATTTACTTATCAGTTATACCCAGACTTAGCATGCACCCCCGTACTTCAGCATGTTTATGTTACATTGAGCTTAGTCAACCGATGATGCGTACGGAGTACCCGTTGCCCCGGTACTCATACTGTACTTTTGTATCTTTTCTCGATGCAGATCCAGGCACTAGCCAATGGCCGTGACTTGACTCTCTTCTCAGCATTGATTTCAGAGCAGGTAAATCTTACCAACGTCTGAGGCGGATCCCACTCCATCTCTGATGTATAGTCTTTTGGATCCAAGACTATTGTATATATGTTGTGTATATTTAGTTTCTGTCTTGTATTTTGGATATTTCTAGTAGTGGCTGGTGTACTGACTTCACCAGGTCTTGGGAGGAGTTTTAGAGTTATATACTGTCCTCTTCCTTTTTGTCCCGATATGTATACTTCCTTTGTCTTTACATTCGTAGCATGTTGATGGTAGTAGTTTTGCTTCATGTCCTTTCTTATGAGATCTCGCCTATTAGCCCGTCACTTGTTGCCCCAGGCTAGGGCTTGGCTTTCCTATTGGTGGTTTTTCATAGATGCCATCATAACTCGAAAATTGGGTCATGACAGCTTAGTATTAGAGCCTAGGTTTTATGAGCAGTGTCAGTACATGAGTCGATGTGTATTAGGGTTACGCGGATCAGTACGGGGACACCTGTATCCTATCTTTGGGAGACTACGAAGCATTTTTAGGGGATAGTTTCATTCCTTGATTCACGTTCATACGATAGAGTCAGTGTTAGTTTCTGATCCTTGTTTGTTTTACTCTTTTCTCAGATAGCTAGGACTCATGGCACGAGAGTTGGGGAGCAGGACCCTAAGCCAGCAATGAGAGCTCCATTCAGGGGCTGAGGTAGACCCATAGGTTGGAGGCAGGATCGAGCAGCAGCCCCAGGTCAAGATTAGACCAGAGATCCATTACTCGATCCCGTTGTAGCTTCAGATGCTCCACCACCACAGCAGCCGGTGGGCCAGGGAGTAGCCCAGGCTCCACCTAAATTTATTGATACTTCAGTGCTCCGAGGTACATTGGTACACTTTCTGGGATTAGTTGGAGGTTCGTCTATTACGGGAGTACAACCAGCCGCATATGGAGTTGATGTTGGAGCGCAGCCTGTAACTGCGGCTCCCAGAGTTGAGGTTTCACCTATACAGGTAGCAGTCCATCCAGTTTGTCTGTCAAGGAGAAGAAGATGTTGAACCATTTTCTAAGATTAGCCCCACCCAGATTTGCGGGTACTCCAGGAGAGGACACTTATGAGTTCTTATCCAGCTGTGAGGAAAAGCTGAGGAATTTGGGATTAGTGGAGTCACGCGGGGTAGATTTTATTATTTATCAGGTTGATATAGTTGCGACGAGATGGTGGAGAGGTTGTCTTGACTCCAAACCATATGGATCTCCACCTGTTACTTAGGCACAGTTCTTCGAGGTGTTCTTGGGGAAGTATCTGCCCCGCAACATGCATGGGCGTCTTCGAGATGAGTTTTCTAGGTTGAGGCAGAGGTCTATGACATTAGTTGAGTATGAGGTTAGATTCTATGACTTCGCGAGGCATGCTTCGATTATCTTACCTGACAAGTATGAGAGGATCAGATGTTTTGTCAGGGGATTGCGGTTATCACTTCGCAGAGCTACATAGAGTTTAGTAACTTCGGGACAGTCATATGCTGAGATAGCTGAGCATGTGTATTCGATCGAGGAGATAGATCGTGAGGCCCAAGGGGGCAGCGATAAGAGACTAATTCTAGGGTAGTTACAGTGGTAGTCACAGCAGCTGGCAGTTTAGAGGCTGCGGTTTTTAGGGTAGGTACCCTCAACTACAGTAGCAGTCTTTTCAGCTACAGGGTCAGCCCAATAGGCCCGTATAGTCAGCCTATAGATTTTTGATAGGGGTCAGCCCACTTATAGTAGTTATGATAGTCAGCCTCAGGGACATGGTCAGTCTAGTTCATCGACTAGAGGTGGTTATACCAGATTAGCTGGATCTTCTAGGATGAGCAGGGATCCAGGAGCATGTTATACTTGTTGGGTTATTGATTATTTCACATGTGAGTATCCTCAGTATAGGGCAATTGAGCATTCAGTTCAGATAGAACAGCCCATCAGATCTATATCACCAGCAAGTAGAGGTGGTGCACAGGGTAGTCAAAGTGGTCTACAGGGTTCCCGAGGTGGAATACAGGGAGGTTGTGATACAAGCCAAATCGGCACTAACCTTTTAAAGACCATAATTCAAGGCCGATAAAAAGGGGCCAAAACCACGATCATCTCAAGGATGGAAGGATGCGTTTGGAGGGCCCTTTTCAAGCTCCTAAGAGTTCAACACCACGTGTGGAGGATAGCTTGGAGCCGAGAGCCAATATCACCGCAGACAAGCACGAGAACTACAAACACTCCAAGGATCATTGATAAATCTAGATGTGTTTGAACCCATCTTGATACCATTTAAAGAGTGTAGGCCCAATGCATTCAAGAAGGATTGAAAGCCAATGGAGAGGTTGTTGGAGAGTTAAGAGGAGCCAAACGGTGACCTGGAGTCACCTGAGCCCTGACCTGCGCCAGCAGGTGGCCATTTTGGCCTTCCAGTGGCACCTGCGCCCTGACATGCGCCAGCAGGTGCCCCATCTGCGTGGGCGGATGCCCAATTTGTTGAAATAGGTCACTTTTGGGCCCATTAAATGTAATAAAAGGCCCAAGGCTATAAATAATAGTTCTTCTTCATTTTTATAAAGCTTTTGATGAATTAAGATGAGATATACACTTGAGAGTGTGAGAGCTAGGATTAGCTTATTTTGAATTATCGTTTTGAAACATTGGTTACGTGGGAGTTTGATTCCCTCTTGGTTTCCGTATGTGAATTGGTGCATGTAGGATTAATTCACTAGAGGTTTTAGGGTTTAAAATACCCTTGGGTTTCTTTGATTTTCCTATTTTTGTGTCATTCAATCTATCTTTACTTTCTTGCCTTGTTATCTTAGTTTGTTTTCATGAATTCCAAACTTTATTTCTCTTCTCGTATTTTGTACAGTATCATTTGGTATCAGAGCCGAGCTTGAGTTCGTTCCCACGAATTCAATCTTGGGTTCTTGTTATCTAGAAAATTAAAAAAATAAAAATAAAATTGTGTCAAAAACGTTTTTTACCAAAAATCCCAAAAATATTTTTGAATTTTTGAGTCATTCTTGTTGTTTCTATACTAGATCTTGTTTACTATAATATATTAGAGTCGGAACCTTGAGTTTTGAGCTTTATTTGAGTGGTTTTGTAGAAACCCCATTGATGTTCTTGAGGTTGAAGAAAGTTGAAAGTGGGTTTTTAGATCTTGCCATTTTTGTGTGGGTTTGATGGTTAAAATTTGTTGTAAGTTGTTCTCCACATTGAAGAGAACATCAATCTGAAATTTGGTGCCATTTGGAGAAGTTTTGGAGAATCCACCATTTTTTGGGTTTGAAGCTTGAATAAAAATGCAAGTGGGTTGAAAAATCTGGAAATTTTGGTTGGGTTTTGAGGCTTCAAATCACTTGGGTTGTGTTTGGGAGGTTGGAAGGAGTTTGAGTTTTAAAATTTCATCGAATTTCGAGTTCAAATAAGAGAGTTTGAAATTTGGAAGTTCATCATCTTCATGGTGTTCTTCAAATTTTTAAATGGGTTTAATTTTTGGAAGTAATTGGTTGGGAATTGAGTCCTAAAAACACTTGGGTTAGATTCGGGAGGTTGAAAGGAGCTCTTGGTTAAAATTTTATCGCATTTCGAGCTTGTTTGATCGTGGGTCAATTTTTGAATGTTCTTGTGTTCTTCATGATCTTCTTGTCTTGTTGAAGAAGAACATTCAAAAAGGTGTGATTTGATCCAAAAAGTAAAGGTAGCAAGAAGGTGTACTTGTTTATGCTAAAGGAATATTCCAAAGGAGGAAAAATCCAAGTAAAAAAGTATCGAAAAGGGCCCACAGAGTTGAAAGTCAGAGGTTTTCAGGTGATCTGCCGAGACCACCTGCGACGTTATCTGCCCACGCAGGTCACCACCGCAGGTGACTTCCAGCAGCACTGTTTTGTGACATGTGACTGCGAGAGCATGTGAACCATTTGCGCCCACAACTTTGAAAACACATGTAAAGCACTTCAAAACTCATTTTGTTTAGGTTCCAACATCCTAATTCCATTTCTTAATTTCTAATCTCAATTCTTGATTCCTAACTAATTAATAACTAGTATTTGATCTACTTAGTTGAATAATTATTCTTTGAGTCCGTTTTCTTTCTTCGTCCATTTCTTTTTGTGCTTTTCTAGTTTTTGTTTCATCGTAATTTCTTTACTCAAGTCCATGGTCTTTTGTTTGAGTCATTTATTCTTCTTCAAAATAAGATCCATTCTGACCATGAGTAGCAATTGACACCACGTCTTCCATTGGAGTAGAAGTAATCTTTCAACACTAGTGACTCCTATTGTGAGGTGTACAAAGGTGAGAATCTTATGAGCGTGGTGAGGAGCTTTTACTACTAACGTTGTTTGATCATTTTGTAGGTACAAAGTAGTTATAAAGAAGTATGTCTTTGGTATCCTCGGATACTTGTGACTACGACATAGGAGACTATGATTGTGGTGAAGAAGGCTATGGCTAGGACGAAGATGGAGATTATGGAGGCTATGAATATAGCCATGACCAAGAGTCATGTGGGAATGAGAGATACTATCCCGAAGAAGGATATGACGCAAATGGTGAGTTTAGCTCTTATGGAGAGTATGTAGAGGATGAAGAGCCTTGTGATTATTCTTATGAGGATGAAAGGGCATGTGAAGAGCCTTCCACTTCCCGCTCCGAGCATGAGGAAGTTATGAGGTATAATCCTTTCTTCTATGCACCTTATAAGAGTCATAGTGGGAATGGACATGAGGATTGTAAAGATTCCTATTCCTCTTCTTGTGGTACTTCTTATCGTATTACTAGTGGCTATACTACCTATAGTAGGAGTCATCCAACAAGAAAAAGAGAGTGTGAACCTCCAAGGTCAAAGGAAACTACATCCTATCCTTCTTGTTCTAGTACTCAAACATTGAGAAGTCGGAACCAAGGTAGATATAAGGAATATAGTACGAGTTATGATTTTACTAGAACCCCTCTTCCTATCTTCAAAGGAGGACGTGATCCTGAAGTTTATCTTGATTGGGAATGGCTATGTGAAAGGGTTTTCAAGGACTATGCTATGAGAAAAGTTGAACAAGCCACATATGCCCTTAAGTACATTCAAGGTCCGACATTGAGATGGTGGGAACTTGCAAAAGGGCCCAATCAAACATGGAGTACCTTAAAGGTATTCATGAAGTCCAACTTAGTGCCAAAAGGATACTCGAAGCTCTACAATGTTGATCCGAGAAGACAAGTTGTCCTTAGAAGAGTGAGTATTTGTGGGGTTTCTGGATACATTCTTGTTCTCGATGATTGGTGCTATGTAAACTACATCACTCCCTCTATGGTCGATTATTTAGGGATGCCTCGAATGTCCAAGTATTATCCATATTTCTTGAAGGGATATAGAGTTTCTGAGAGTGTGAAGGTTTCCTTTACCCGAAATAAGTACTATGAGGAGGTGTGGTGTGATATATTTCCCTTGGATTTCAGACACTTATGCTTGGGTGCTAATTGGTTTTTGAAACATAGAGTTCCGAATGAGCAAAATTGGCCTAAGATTGTAGTGGACCAATGGGGAAATCATCTCTTTCCACCTACCCCTCCCAAGACTCAAGGAAATGTATCCACTTACTCCAAGTCCCCTGATAAACAGAGACAAAATATTGAGAGGTGTAAGGGAGTACAAAGTGGTAACCCAAGAACGGAAAAAAGAAAGGTTGTGAGGAGTGAAGTGAGAGGGTTACCACAAATTCAATCTAACCTTTTATTTTGTCCTTCTCTTAGTGAGGAAACTTGTGTAGGTACAATCATGGAGAATGAAGAAACACAAGTTTCTAACAAGGAGTCAACATCTTCGGATGTGATGGACAAGATAGCTTCCTACCTCTCGGAAGTAAGAACCTTACCCCAAGGTAAAGAAGAATTTTCTCATGAGCTTCAAGGTAACAAAGCTAACTCTTGCACTTTAATAAATGTGAAAGATCATTGTGTGGCTAGTAGCCAATTGAGTGTGATTGATAGCTTATCTATATGTGAGCTTAATGATTCTTTGCCTCATGATGATAATGTATATGTTAAGAATGTGGATACACTAGTTGATCCTATTGACGACCGAATTGACTCTTCTTGTAAGAAAGATTTGAGTCCACCTAGTGTTGAAGTCTTTGTGTTGAATAATAGTACATTATCTCATGAAGATGGTGTTGATCAACTTGTGTGTGAATCTAGTCCACTACTTGAGGGTGTTTGTGATGTGATTAGTGAACCTCAAGTTAGTGATGATGTTGTTAAAGTTGATCATTTGAATAGGAGTGACTCTTTGTGCATGTATTTTGATGAAGATCCTATTACTTTCCTTTCTCATAGAGGTGGTCTTGTGTTGGACACCTCTTTAAAACTTGATAATTATCTTTTTGAGAGTGAACTTACATGTTCTAATCCTCCTTCTTGGATTGACCCTTCTCTCTTTAAGTATAATGTTTTGTTTGAAGAGGATGAAATCACTCCTAGTCCGCTACCTAGTGGTGTAGATCATGTTAATGATGTAGCTCTTCTGGAGGTCTATATTCTATATAACAACCCACTATGGTATGACAACATTCCTCCTAAAGATGGAAATCTCTTCTTGAAAGATGAGAGTACTCTTATGGGAATGGAATGTGAAGAAATGGAAGGTGCTCTTTGTGTCCCAACTACTTCTTATTCTTTGAGTGTTCCAATTCTTGAGCATACTCTTGATAATGTTCTTGTACGTAGTAGTGAGCATGCACTTGAGGACACCTTAGATGAAATCAATTTGCGTGATACCTTTCTTTACTCTCTATTTGCCTTTAATGATGCTTATGCTAGTGTGGAGAGTATAACTTTTTGTATTGGAGGCACCTTTGGGGAAAAGGAGTGTTTTCTAGACCCATGTCTATGGCCTCTCTATCCATTTAACGCCGGTGACCATTTGGAATATGGTGGTTGTAAGACACCCAACTTGGTGCTTAGTCAAGATGACAAGCAAGATTTGGTTGGGGTTGTTGGTACTATTCCCTATGATAGAGAGTCTTTCTTGAGGATTTATAATCCACTTGAGAGACCAAAGTTGCATAAGGGAAAGATCTCCAACAAAGTTGAAATCTTTTTAAAAAAGGGAAACAATGAAAAGACCCAAGAGAATTCACCATTGTGTGTTTCCATTCTTGACCAAGGTTTCACAACTTGTAGGTCGGAGAGTGAACCTTGTTTTGAAAACACCTTGGAAGAATTCCAATTATGTGATACCTTTCTTTATTATCTTTTTGTATATGATATTATTCATGATCGTGTGGAATCAATATCTTATGTGAGAATGGAATGTTTTGAATGGGAGGGCATTGTGAGCTTAAATGCAATATGTTTGTTGACTTGTATGGGGAATACCTTTGTATTTGACCCCGGTGATGATTTTGGAGTAATCCCATTCTTGGAGATAGCTAGTGCATTGAGTGGAGTCTTAAATTGGAAAGATCTTGTTCATGACATTGTACTTAGCTTTAGAGATTTTCATGTGACTCCTGACTCAAAAAAGATTATGTGTTTGTTTAGACCTGGAACCAATGTGATTTTTCATGACTGGTTGACTAATTACCATGGTTCTTTTGGCTTTTACCTGTGTCAAAGTCTCCTGAGTGGCCAAGAGGGCTAGACCTATGGACAGTTCATGTCGTCCCAAGGAGAATTTAGATCTCGGGTGTTTAACAGACCGCCTAGACCATTATTTCCTTATTCTACAGTAAATGCTCTACCTCAATCCCAAGGGTTTAAAGGCAACCAGTTTGGGTAAAGAAGTAAGATTCAGGATTCACGGACAGTGGGGTATCAATCATAAGGAAGTAGGAGACAACCAAAGTCTCCTCGTCAGCCATGTTAGCGCTGCGGAAGGTTTCATCTAGGTGAATACCGATTGGGGACGAATGTTTGCTTTTGGTGCGGTATGTCGGGGCACAAAATGAGAGAGTGTCCATAGAGGGACACAGGTAGTCGGCTTAGGATGTGCATTGATAGAGCACGGTAATGTAATAGCGTATGCCTCAAGACAATTGCTTTCACATGAAAGAAATTATCCAATACATGATTTTAAGTTAGCAGCTGTGATATTTGATTTAAAAATATGGCGCCACTGTTTGTATGGGGTTCACATTGATGTATATACTGATCATAAAAGTTTGTAGTATGTTTTTAAGAAGAAGGACCTAAATTTGAGGCAACGAAGGTGGCTGGAACTATTAAAGATCGTGATATTGATATCCCATCCGGGAAAAGCAACTGCTGTAGCTGATGCGTAAAACTACAAAGCACAAGAAAGTACTGATGGTCAGTTCATGGAAAAGGAAGGTATAGTCACGGATCTATATCAATTAGACAGCTTGGTAGATCATTTTCTTGAAGCTCCAGATAAAAGAGTTATAGCACAAAATGCGGCAGAGTCTTCATCTGTAGAGGTGAAGGAAAAGTAATATGCAAATCCTATTTTATTTCGGTTGAAAAAGAATGTACAACAAAGTTCGACAAAGGTATTTGAGCTTACGCAAGGGGGAGTACTCCAATGCTAAGGTAGATTTTGTGTACAGGATATAGATGAGCTAAGGAAATGAATTATGACGGAAGCATATCATTCACAGTATTCTATTTATCTGGGAGCTACCAAAATGTATCATGATTTGAAAGACATGTATTAGTGGGGTAATACGAAGAACAACATTGCAGAATTGGTAGCTTATTGTCCGAATTGCCAACCAGTAAAAGTAGAGCATCAAAAACCTAGAGGTTATATGCAAAGTATCAATCTTCCAGTCTGGAAGTGGGACATGATTAACATGGATTTCATCACAGGTTTTCCTCATACACTGTGGAAATTTGATTCCATATGAGTGATAGTTGACAGGCTAACCAAGTTAGCGCATTTCCTACAAGTCAAGACCACTTATACAACTGAAGATTATGCAAAGTTGTATGTTAAAGAGATAGTACGATTACATGGGATTCCAATTTCTATTATATCAGAAATGGGAGCTCAATTTACTGCATACTTTTGGAAATATTTTTAGAAGAGTTTGGGAAACAGATGGACAAGCAAAACGTACCATCCAAACACTTGAAGATATGTTACGAGCTTGCGCATTGGGCTTTAAAAGTAGTTTGGATGATCATTTAACTCATATTAAATTTGCCTTCAAGTATTAAGAGGGCCCCTTACGAAGCCTTATATGGGAGAAAGTGTAGATTACCAAGTGGATGGGTCGACACAAGTCATATACAGATATTAGAATAAGGGAATTAGAATTTGCCATAGGTGATTGGGTAGTTTTGACAGTGTCACCAATGAAAGGGATAATGAGATTTGGAAAGAAATTAAATTTGGCCCTATATAACGTGCTGTATAAGATTGTTCAAAGATTTGGTCAAGTCGTGTATGAAATTGAAATACCCCAAGAACTCTCCACAGTTCATCCAGTATTTTATGTTTCAATGCTTCGAAAGTGCATAGGAGATCCATTGCTCCCATTGAAGATGTACATGTTATGGAGGATCTCACCTATGAAGAGATACCTATTCCTACTCTGGATTGACAAGTGATAAGGTGAAGAAATAATGAAGTAGCTTCCGTAAAAGTAATTTGGAGAACTCAGCAAGTAGAATAAATCATATGGGAACCCGAAGAAATGATAAAGTCGAAGTACCCGTATTTATTTCAAACGGAAGGAAAAGTTCAAGGTGCGGAGTTGAAGCAATAACAAGTAAGTCTTTACAAGCATTATGTGTATATGATAACATGAAGGATAAACTTAGACTTAACTTTGTCTAAATGGGATAATGTTACTAACATTCGAGGATGAATGTTCCTGAGGGGGGAAGGATGTAACACCCCGTACAGTTCCGAACCTATTTAATTGCCGTAACATTTATGGAATTATTTAAACATGAGATTGTTGGGGAATTACACATTAATTTTGTTGGGCTAAAGTAATCTTGTGCTATTGGGCTCAATTGAGGCCAAAAATTCCACAAAAAGACATGGCTCAAAAAGGAAGAAAATGATCCATTCTTTCTTTGACCAAGTAAACTATCAATTATTGACCCAAAGTTGGATAAGGATGACTAAAAAGGACTATATAAGGCACAAAAATATCATATTTTATTCACAAAGGCACACTTGCCAAATTCTAGAATTTTCACAAGATATTTTCTCCTCAACCAAACCCTAAGGAAACCATCTCTTTTGGACAAGATACTCACTTTGAAAGCTTAGGTAAGTGCTTAATCTTGTGATTTAATATATTGTATTCTTAATATGGTGTGTAAATCATGTTGGTTTTGTTGACAAAGTTGTGAGAAGTTCACTATGTGTGAAACAGTCTATGTTTGCTTAATCGGTAAAGGGTTTTGCCTTGTAAACTTGAAAGTGGACTTGTGGTCTAGAAGGAAGTGAATTTGATGGATTAAATATCAACATGTAAGATGTGGTTATTTCCTTAACTTTCTTTCTCTTTGTGTGTAACATTTGGGATTGTTGTTGTGAAATTGTACATGGAACCGGTGGCGTATTAAAAGGCAAATGTAGTTTTGGTGATGTTTATGTGCGTTGTAAAACCATGTATGTTATTTGGCATCTAAGATAATTTAAAATATGAAAGTAGAAGCTTATTTATGACCATGGACCATTCATTGCGAAAAAAGACCCGAAAATGACCCTTGGAGGCTGAAACGCGCATCCGCCTTTGTGGGTGGGGCACCTGCGGGTGCAGATGCCAACGCAGGTGGCCATGGACCAGGCCAATGTTCACCGGAGGACATACACAACCAACTTTGGGCACAGGTGTCTTCGCAGGTCAGCCCAGAAGTTCGTTTTGCATGTTTTTGCATCTCTTTGACCCCCCGAAACCCCCATACCCTTTATGGGTGCAATTATCAACTTATGGTACCTTTTGAATGACTTTAAAGGAGTATACCGGAGGTATTTTGAATTGTATAAATTTTGGATTGTTGTTCATGTGTTGTTGTGAAAGGTATTGAGATGACTTGATGGAGTAATTGTGACGTAGTGTTAATGAGGAAGTGTAAAGGATAAACTTGGTGTGAAATGTTATTGGTTTATGATGTCTTGGTAAATGTGTGGAATGTTATGGTATTTTTGGTATGGTGATGCAATAAATGGTATTGTAAGACGGTGAAATGACGCTATATGGCAGTCACGTAATTCATTGTCGTCTTATGCACTTGTAATGTAGTTAGTTGTTAACGTGAGCTCCGTTATGTACTTGTGTTATAGAGTGAAACATAGGGAAAGAGCTGGATTATTGTATTCACATATAGGAATGTGTATTCATATTTGGAAGATAAGGTATGTAAGGTTACTCTTTCTGTATCCTTTTGCAGCACATATTGGTCACATTGACATTGTACTTGTTCCATTCCGAAATGTTCAGAGGTATCTCATTTCAGGTTGTCATATATTGTTAATCACATGTTCCTTATTCATTGATCAATTGTTATTCATGTGTCAAATAATTGTGGACATGATTCCAAAGGTCCAATAATGTTACGATTCCAAAGTTCCAATAATGTTATGACTATCAACATATCAATCTCTCAAAAGTAAAGAAATGAAGTAATGCATAGTTGTTGGTTGTAAGAGTACGGGTGGCAGCTCTAGAGGCATAAGCCAAGCTTGAGCCAAACTCGAGATTATTGGATCAGGGGGCAGCTCTAGAGGCATAAGCCTTGCTCGGGCCAAACCTGACAGGGGGCAACTCTAGAGGTAAGAACCTAGCTCGAGCCGAACCTGATATATTGGTTTATGGGTGGCAGCTCTAGAGGTAAGAACCTAGCTTGAACTGAACCTGATATATTGATTTATAGGTGGAAGCTCTAGAGGTAAGAACCTAGCTCGAGCCAAACCTGATATATTGATTTATGGGTGGCAGCTCTAAAGGCATAAGCCTAGATCGGGCTGATCCCAACATAACATTATGTTATGATAAGACCCACTGATCAGTTGGGGCCCGGGTATGATATGATTCAGGTAATGATGAATAAACATAGAAGCAAAGAAGCAAAGAAAGTAATGAAAGCAATATATATGGTTCCAAACATACAGAACGATGGGTTATCCATATTGACTATTCTCTTCTATTTGATTTCATTGAAGTTCTTATGTATGATGCAGTTTCTTATAGCCTTACATACTCAGTACATTCTTCATACTGATGTACCTTGGGAGACTTACCTTACTTGCTGCAGGCGCAGGTACTAGTAGACCTCTACAGTAGGTTGCGGGTTATTTGCAGATCATTGGTGAGCTCCAATTGGTTCAGGGCTTTCCGAGTCACATGTGTATTCTTGTTTTGGTATTATGTAAATGTTGTATAAAGAGGGGACTTGTCTTGACTTTAGGCTGGTTACGTCTATGTATCTGTAGAGGCTTTGTAGATGTTGTGGGACATATGAAGGGATGTAAGAAATGTAAGTCCATTTTGACTTGATGGCCCTAACGACCAAGTTTTATATATAGCATATGTTTGCCATGACTTCCGCCATTGGTATCTTATAGTTACATGAGATAGAATTATTTTCATACAGAGCCATGCGTATGAATGTACATGAATAAAGAATGGTTCTCTCGGGCCATAACGGGTTCTGGTGCGGGTCCGCCCCGTGGGAATTCGAGGCGTGACAAAAGTGATATCAAAGCAGGTCGTCCAAGGGGTGTCTAAAAAGCCGTGTCTGAGTAGAGTCGTGCTTATGGATGTGTTACGCGGTACATTTATAAGTAGGAGGCTACGGGACATTTAGGAGTTGTTTCTTTCCTACATTTCTAGATCGTGTATTAGAGCCAATGTTGTAGGTGGAATCATATCTGACCATTGAAATTGGTTTTCTTCTGTATAGTGCAATGCCGAATACAAGACAAGGTAGGGGAAAAGGCAATAAGGCAGACATGCTTGCCGGAGAAGGAACTAGTAAATCACCACTTGACCAAGCTAGTCAGGATGGGGCTGAAATTGAATTTGCATCACGGGCTTCTTCTACTTCTCCAGCTCCAGAAGAGCCGAGAAGGAGAGAAGAACCTGCCGAAACACCTGTTAATACTACTGAGCAGGCTATAAGGAATGCAGTGCACCTGTTGACTCAGATAGTCATTGCACAAAATCAAGGACAGGTTGGTCCAGCCTTTGCACAAAAGAGGGCTAATCAAAGGCAAAAGAGAATGGCACAAGAATTTGAAAGAGAGCCGTCAAAGAGGTCTAGACCTATGGGACAGTTCATGGCATCCCAAGGAGAATTTAGGTCTCGGGTGTTTAACAGACCGCCTAGACCATTATTTCCTTATTCTATAGTAAATGCTCTACCTCGATCCGAAGGGTTTAGAGGCAACCAGTTTGGGCAAAGAAGTAAGATTCAGGATTCACGGACAGTGGGGTATCAATCACAAGGAAGTAGGAGACAACCGAAGTCTCCTCGTCAGTCGTGTCAGCGCTGCGGAAGGTTTCATCTAGGTGAATGCTGGTTGGGGATGAATGTTTGCTTTTGGTGTGGTATGTCGGGGAACAAAATGAGAGAGTGTCCACAGAGGGACACAAGTAGTACGACGCAAACTACGAGATTAGCCATTGCATTATCATCGTCAGGTGTACAGCCTATGGAGCATGGCAGAGGTTCTAGAGGGACAGTTGGTGCTAGTGAAACCCAGAACCGTACCTATACCTTAGCGGATCGACAAAATTTTGAGGCTTCTCCTGATGTAGATACAGGTATACTATTCATATTTTTACATAAGGTATATGCATTGATTGATCCGGGTTTTACCCTATCATATGTTACTCCATTGATTGTTAAAAAAAAAAAAAGTCCTTTGGAGTATTACACCCGTGGGTGAGTCTATTGTAGCTAAGGAAAATCTGTCGTAATTGCATAGGCACTGTTTGTGGTCATAATATGTTGGCTGCTCTTGTTGAGCTGGGGAAATGATGGAGTTTGATGTTATAATGGGTATGGATTGGTTGGCTTCTTGTTATGCCACGATAGATTGTCGAGCTAAAAAAAAAGTACATTATCGTTTTCCCCAAAAGGATGATCTTGAAATAAAGCGTAATGTGGGAGCACTGAGAGGTAAATTTATTTTATATCTTAAGGCAAAGAAAATCATACCCAAAGGGGTACATATGTCACTTAGTAAGAGTAAATGATACTGATTTGGAGCCACCAACTCTTCAATCGGTTCCGGTGGTAAATGAAATTCTTGAGGCATTTCCTGCAGATCTTCCGGGTTTACCTCCAGAACGGGAAGTAGAGTTTGGTATTGATGTGATGCCAGACACTCAACCTATCTCTATTCCTCCGTATAGAATGGCTCCAGCAGAATTGCGTGAATTGAAGGAGAAATTAAAAGACTTGCTGGACAAGGGATTCATAAGACCTAGTATGTCTCCATGGGGTGCACCAGTGTTAGTTGTACGGAAGAAAGATGGCACATTGAGAATGTGTATTGATTGTCGGCAACTGGATAAAGTAATGGTTAAGAACAAATATCTCCTCCCCAGACTTGATGATTTATTTGATCGGTTATAGGGTGCCACATATTTCTCAAATCTTAATTTAAGATCAGGGTATTACCAAGAAAGGGTTGGAGAGAAGGATATACCCAAGACAGCTTTCCGAACACGGTATGGTTATTATACATTTTTAGTTATGTGATTTGGACTAACAAATGCACCAACTATTTTTATGGATTTGATGAATAGGGTGTTCAAGCCATTTCTAGACGTGTTCGTGACAGTGTTTTTAGATGATATTTTAGTTTACTCAAGGTCACAAGCGGATCATGCTAATCACTTACAACAGGTGTTACGAATTCTTCATGACCGTAAGGTATATGCAAAGTTCTCTAAATGTGAGTTTTGTTAAAATCCATAGCGTTCTTGGGTCGCATTGTATAGGATGAAGGACTAAGGGTTTATACACAAAAGATAGAAGCGGTGAAAAATTAGCAAAGGCCTACGACGCTTACAGAAATCCATAGTTTTCTTGAATTGACTGGTTATTATAGGAGATTTTTTGAAGGATTTTCTTCTACCTCCGCACCCTTAACGAAGCTAACACAAGGCAATTAAGTTTCAGTGGAATGATGCATGTGAGAAGAATTTCCAAGAGCTAAAAAAAAATTGATTGACGTCTACATCCGTAGTAGTACTTCCCGAAGGCACAGAAGGGTATGAAGTATATTGTAATGCTTCAGGAGTCGGCTTAGGATGTGCATTGATGTATCACGGTAATGTAATAGCGTATGCCTCAAGACAATTGCATTCACATGAAAGAAATTATCCAACACATGATTTTGAGTTAGCAGCCGTGATATTCTCTTTAAAAATATGGCGCCACTATTTGTATGGGGTTCACATTGATGTATATATTGATTATAAAAGTTTGTAGTATGTTTTTAAGCAGAAGGACCTAAATTTGAGGCAACGAAGGTCGCTGGAACTATTAAAGATCGTGATATTGATATCCCATCCGGGAAAAGCAAATGTTGTAGCCGATGCGTTAAACTGTAAAGCACTAGGAAGTACTGATGGTCAGTTCATGGAAAAGCAAGGTATAGTCATGGATCTATATCAGTTAGACAACTTGGTAGATCATTTTCTTGAAACTCTAGATAAAAGACTTATAGCGTAAAATGCGGCAGAGTCTTCATCTGTAGAGGTGAAGGAAAAGTAATATGCAAATCCTATTTTATTTCGGTTGAAAAAGAATGTACATCAAAGTTCGACAAAGGTATTTAAGCTTACGCAAGGGGGAGTACTCCAATGCTAAGGTAGATTTTGTGTACCGGATATAGATGAGCTAAGGAAATGAATTATGAAGGAAGCATATCATTCACAGTATTCTATTTATTCGGGAGCTACCAAAATGTATCATGCTTTGAAAGACATGTATTAGTGGGGTAATACGAAGAAGAACATTGCGGAATTGGTAGCTTATTGTCCGAATTGCCAACCAGTAAAAGTAGAGCATCAAAAACCTGGAGGTTATATGCAAAGTATCAATCTTCCAGTCTGGAAGTGGGACATGATTAACATGGATTTCATCACATGTTTTCCTCATACACTGCGGAAATTTGATTCCATATGAGTGATAGTTGACAGGCTAACCAAGTTAGCGTATTTCCTACAAGTCAAGACCACTTATACAGCTGAAGATTATGCAAAGTTGTATGTTAAAGAGATAGTACGATTACATGGGATTCTAATTTCTATTATATCAGACATGGGAGCTCAATTTACTGTATACTTTCGGAAATCTTTTCAGAAGAGTTTGGGAAACAGATGGACAAGCAGAACGTACCATCCAAACACTTGAAGATATATTACGAGCTTGCGCATTAGGCTTTAAAAGTAGTTTGGACGATCATTTACCTCATATTAAATTTTCCTTCAAGTATCAAGAGGGCCCCTTACGAAACCTTATATGGGAGAAAGTGTAGATTACCAAGTGGATGGGTCAACACAAGTCATATGCAGATATTAGAAGAAGGGAATTAGAATTTGCCATAGGTGATTGGGTAGTTTTGACAGTGTCACCAATGAAAGGGGTAATGAGATTTGGAAAGAAATTAAATTTGGCCCTATATAACGTGCCGTATAAGATTGTTCGAAGATTTGGTCAAGTCGTGTATGAAATTGAAATACCCCAAGAACTCTCCATAGTTCATCCAGTATTTTATGTTTCAATGCTTCGAAAGTGCATAGGAGATCCATTGCTCCCATTGAAGATGTACATGTTATGGAGGATCTCACCTATGAAGAGATACCTATTCCTACTCTGGATTGACAAGTGATAAGGTGAAGAAATAATGAAGTAGCTTCCGTAAAAGTAATTTGGAGAACTCAGCAAGTAGAATAAATCATATGGGAACCCGAAGAAATGATAAAGTCGAAGTACCCGTATTTATTTCAAACGGAAGGAAAAGTTCAAGGTGCGGAGTTGAAGCATTAACAAGTAAGCCTTTACAAGCATTATGTGTATATGATAACATGAAGGATAAACTTAGACTTAACTTTTTCTAAATGGGATAATGTTACTAACATTCGAGGACGAATGTTCCTAATGGGGGGAAGGATGTAACACCCCGTACATTTTCGAACCTATTTAATTACCGTAACATTTATGGAATTATTTAAACATGAGATTGTTGGGGAATTACACATTAATTTATTTGGGCTAAAGTAATCTTGTGCTATTGGGCTCAATTGAGGCCCAAAATTCCACCAAAAGACATGGCCCAAAATGGAAGAAAATGATCCATTCTATCTTTGACCAAGTAATCTATCAATTATTGACCCAAAGTTGGCTAAGGATGACTAAAAAGGAATATATAAGGCACAAAAAAATCATATTTTATTCACAAAGGCACACTTGCCAAATTCTAGAATTTTCACAAGATATTTTCTCTTCAACCAAACCCTAAGGCAACCATCTCTTTTGGACAAGATCCTCACTTTGCAAGCTTGGGTAAATGTTTAATCTTGTGATTTAATATATTGTATGCTTAATATGGTGTGTAAATCATGTTGGTTATGTTGACAAAGTGGTGAGAAGTTCACTATGTATGAAACAGTGTATGTTTGCTTAATCGGTAAAGGGTTTTGATTTTTAAAATTGGAAGTGGACTTGTGGCCTTGAAGGAAGTGAATTTGATGGATTAAATATCAACATGTAAGATGTGTTTATGTCCTTAACTTTATTTCTTTTTGTGTGTAACATTTGGGATTGTTGTTGTGTAATTGTACATGGAACCGGTGGCGTATTGAAAGGCAAATGTAGTTTTGGTGATGTTTATGTGCGTTGTGAAACCATGGCTGTTAATTGGTATCTAAGATAATTTAAAATATGAAAAGAGAAGCTTATTTATGACCATGGACCATTCATTGCGAAAAAAGACCCGAAAATGACCCCTGGAGGCTGAAACGGGCATCCTCCTTCGCGGGTGGGGTACCTGCAGGCGCAGATGCCAATGCAGGTGGCCCTGGACCAGGAAAATGGTCACCTGCGGATGCACCTCAACCACCTGCAGGTGCAGGTGGTTTCGCAGGTCAGCCCAGAAGTTTGTTTTGCATGTTTTTGCATCTCTTTGACCCTCCGAAGCCCCTATACCCTTTCTGGATGCAATTATCAACTTATGGTACCTTTTGAATGACTTTAAAGGAGTATCCCAGAGGTATTTTGAATTGTATCAATTATGGATTTTTGTTCATGTGTTGTTATGAAAGGTATTGAGATGACTTGATGGAGTAATTGTGACGTAGTGTTAATGAGGAAGTGTAAAGGATAAACTTAGTGTGAAATGTTATTGGTTTATGATGTCTTGGTCAATGTGTGGAATGTTATGGTATTGTTGGTATGGTGATGCAATAAATGGTATTGTAAGAGGGTGAAATGACGCTATATGGCAATCACGTAATTCATTATTGTCTTATGCACTTGTAATGTAGTTAGTTGTTAACGTGAGCTCCGTTATGTACTTGTGTTGTAGAGTGAAACGTAAGGAAAGAGCTGGATTATTGTATTCACATATAGGAATGTGTATTCATATTTGGAAGATAAGGTATGTAAGGTTACTCTTTCCGTATCCTTCTGCAACACATATTGTTCACATTGACATTGTACTTGTTCCATTCCGAAATGTTTAGAGGTATCTCATTTCAGGTTGTCATATATTGTTAATCACATGTTCCTTATTCATTGATCAGTTGTTATTCATGTGTCACATAATTGTGGACATGGTTCCAAAGGTCCAATAATATTACGATTTCAAAGTTTCAATAATGTTATGACTATCAACGTATCAATCTCTCAAAAGTAAAGAAATGAAGTAATGCATAGTTGTTGGTTGTAAGAGTACGGGTGGTAGCTCTAGAGGCATAAACCTAGCTCGAGCCAAACCCAAGATTATTGGATCAGGGGGCAGCTCCAGAGGTAAGAACCTAGCTCGAGCCAAACCTGATATATTAGTTTATGGGTGGCAGCTCTAGAGGTAAGAACCTAGCTCGAGCCGAACCTAAGATATTGATTTATGGGTGGCAGCTCTAGAGGTAAGAACCTAGCTCGGGCCGATCCCAACATAATGTTATGTTATGTTAAGACCCACTGATCAGTTGGGGCCCGGGTACGATATGATTCAAGTAATGATGAATAAACATAGAAGCAAAGAAGCAAAGAAAGTAATGAAAGAAATATACATGGTTCCAAACATGCAGAACGATGGGTTATCCATATTGACTATTCTCTTCTATTTGATTCCATTGAAGTTCTTAAGTATGATGCAGTTTCTTATAGCTTTACATACTCAGTACATTCTTCGTACTGACGTCCCTTGGGGGACTTACCTTACTTGCTATAGGCGCAGGTGCTAGTAGACCTCTACAGTAGGTTGCGAGTCATTTGCAGATCATTGGTGAGCTCCAGTTGGTTCGGGGCTTTTCGAGTCACATGTGTATGCTTGTTTTGGTATTATGTAAATGTTGTATAAAGTGGGGACTTGTCCCGACTTTAGGTTGGTTACGTCTATGTATCTGTAGAGGCTTTGTAGATGTTGTGGGACAGATGAAGGGATGTAAGAAATGTATGTCCCCCTAACGGCCAAGTTTCATATATAGCATATGTTTGCCATGACTTCCGCCATTGGTATCTTATAGTTACATGAGATATAATTATATTCATACAAAGACATGCGTATGAATATACATGAATGATGATTGGTTCTCTCGAGCCATAACGGCTTCGGGTGCCAGTCCGCCCCGTGGGAATTTGAGGCATGACAAGTTAGGGATGTAGACATTCCTAAGACAACCTTTAGGACTCGTTAAGACCACTATGAGTTCTTAGTAATGTCTTTTGGATTGGCTAATGCCCAACCTTCATGGATTTTATGAATCGTGTATTCAGGTTGTACTTGGATTCCTTTTTGATTGTGTTCATCGCCGACATTTTGGTTTATTCAAGGAATAGTGAGGAGCACAAGAAACATTTGAGGATTGTGCTCCACACTTTGAGGGATCATCAGCTATATGCCAAGTTCTTGATGTATGAATTCTGGCTTGAGTCTATAGCTTTCTTCGGGCATGTTGTATCTAGACACGGTATCATGGTAGACCTAGCGAAGATTGAGGCTATTTGAGGTTGGGCTAGGCCCACGTTGCCTACTAACGTTCACAATTTCATTGGGTTAGCAGGGTATTACAGTGTATCTCTTATGACTAGGTTAATCAGGAAGGAGGTTCCATTTCAATGGTCTGAAGGTTGTGAGATGAGCTTCCTGAAGCTCAAGGACCGACTTACTTCTGCTCCTGTGTTGACTCTTCCAGTTGAGGGTGAGGGTTTCACTGTCAACTGTGATGCTTTTGATCGAGATATGCGAGCCCAGTATCCCTACGTATTCACGTTTTCAGGTATGCACTTATTCTTGACTTTCGCGGATAAAAGTCCTTTTAGTAGTGGATAGTGTAATGACCCTCCAGGTCATTCCCATTGTTTGCACGTATTTATGATTTTTAGATCCTTTCCATGAATTCCTTAGGTCATGTATAACTTACTGGGACTGGTAGTACAGTTACCTGGCAGTTCATTTGACTCTTAGAGTCACTTTCCTACATTGAATTTTCTGGTAGTCAGGTATGGCTCCCGGGCCTAAACCCCTATTAAACAGCCTCAGATTCCATTTTTGACCATCTCATTGGATCCATAATGTCTACTTTAGATTAGTTAGACCATTTGTTTGGGTCTTGAGGTTCCCAAACTTATTTTGGGTGATAGGCCGACTATTGGCTAAGTCGAGTCAACCCTTGGGGCATGGGTCCCAGTTTCAATCGAAACGACCTCTGATGGATATTTCAACAGTGCTATTGAGTCCGGAGAGATGAAATTAGTTAGGTAGCATAGTTCGTTTGCGTGCATGGGACTCCGGATCGATTTCGGACACAGTCAAACTTGCCCGGACTTAGCCATTTTTGGCATTGTCCATGCGCTTAAGCGGCCCTAGGCGTACTTTAGCATACAAGGCAAGCTAGGCCAAGGCGATGTAGCAGCCAAGGGCATGGCTAAAGCGGCCATGGGCTCTTAAGAGACCCTTGGCTCCGTTTTACAAGCCAACCGGTGGAAGCGGTGGAGTGCTTAAGCGGCCACTTATGGCGCTTTGGCTCCAGATATCTTGGCTATATATATATATATATATATATATATATATATATTTCACCTTCTCTCTCATGTTTAAACGACCAAAGTCCACAGAAGCACCATTTTTAGAGCTTCAGGCTTTTGTATAAGCTTGTATAGCAAGGCCTAAGCTTGGACACTTACATATTTGAGTTTGTAGCTTCGTTCTCGACATATCTATGGTACATTTTCCCGATTTTATGGTTGTTTATTTTTCGTTGGATTTATTGGTATTGTTATTAGTATTTGAGCTGTGTACTGAGCTCAGATGATAAGATAGTTGTTTTGACTATTGGTCACGGTGAGATTTGGGGAGCTGTGACGGTTTTAGTTTGGCGGATTTTGCAAGTGGGCCCCACGTGAGTTGTACGGTCATTTTTCTACCAAGTGACATATGGGTATTATTGGTTATGTTTTGACATCTAGTTTACCATTTTGAAAGGGTGGCAGCGATTAGAGGCCTCTCAAAAGGGGAAAGCTCTAGTTTAGTGGGTTCTTTAGCAAGCTTACGACAACGTTCAGTTAGGCTAGGCTTACCTTCCCTTGCACATAGATCGGATTTATATGTGATGTATATATGTAGTTATGCTGGTTTTGGGCTGGTATTGGCTTGCTGTATTTAGTCTTTTTTGCCAGATAATGCCACTCGGACACGTTCCCAGTACGGTATCCTCGCAGTACGCCACAGGTGACCCATTTGGGGTCAGTAAGTAGTATACTATTATTGGCTGGGGATTATGAGATTATGGTTCAGACTTGGCCAGACTTAGTCAGATTTGGGCGGATGTTGCCAGACATAGTTTCGAGACCCGTAGCAGGCCCCACTATCATCTTAGTCAACATATTTAGTCTTCGAGATTGTTAGACCTAGTTAAGCTTAAGATAGCCTATTAGTATTGATATGAAGTAAAATTTTATGTTGGTTTAGCCTAGTTGACCTTATTAGTTCCTGATAGCGCTTACCTTTTATCGATGTGACTAGCCGCGACGTAGAGTTGGAACCTACCTTGCCAGAACTTGTTTTAGATACTTAGCGGCTTATGTATATATTGCCTGATTATAGGCTAGTGACTTGAGGACCCCAAGATAGCTTTATACTATATTATGAGCTAGTTTCCCTACATATATTTTAGGCTCGGGTTGGGATGGTGTGCTCATTTATCTATGTTTGGGTGTGAGTTCAGCCACTATAGGTATGATGCTTAGAGATACTAGTTACTATAAGTTTTGGTTCGAGTCCGACTACTGATTCAAGTATGATGATTTTGGTTATTGACTATTGGGTGTCCCGGTTCTAGTCCGGCCTTGGATTGTGGTGCACTATGAGTTCTGGTACTGGATACCGTGATTATGATACTGTTATTCTCTGATATTCGGTTCGAGTCTGGTAGATATGATATATATGTGGCCTATTGTTATTACCCACTGTGTCCGGTTCGATTCAGACGTCTGGCCTCTTGTTATTGCCCATTGGTGTCAGTTCAAGCTTGTTGTGTCCCATTGGTTATTGTGATTACTGGATACTGGTACAGCTTCGAGACACTGGTGACTATGTATTTACTATTCTTATATGTACCGTCGGTTTATGGGGGCCAGGCTGGGTATTGTATTCTTTCGTGAGCCCAGTAGTCTTATGGGGGCCCAGTTGAGTTATGTTTGACTTATGTATTCAGTGCACAGTTACTTACTTATTATTCAGTATAGCATTTACTTATCAATTATACCCGAACTTAGCATGCACCCCCGTACTTCAGCATGTTCATGTTACATTGAGCTCAGTCGGCCGATGATGCCTAAGGAGTACCCGTTGCCCCGATACTCATACTGCACTTCTGTATCTCTTCCCGATGCAGATTCAGGCACTAGCCGATGGCCGTGACTTGACTCTCTTCTCAGCGTTGATTCTGAAGCAGGTAAAGCTTGCTGATAGCCAAGGAAGATCCCACTCCATCTCTAATGTATAGTCTTTTGGATCCGAGACTATTGTATATATGTTGCGTATATTTAGTTTCTGTCTTGTATTTTGGATATGTCTAGTAGTGGCTGGTGTACTGACTTCACCAGGTCTTGGGAGGGGTTTTAGAGTTATGTACTGTCCTCTTCCTTTTTGTCCCGGTATGTATACTTCCTTTGTCTTTACATTCGTAGCATGTTGATGGTAGTAGTTTTGCTTCATCTCCTTTCTTATGAGATCTTGCCTATTGGCCCGTCACTTGTCGCCCCAGTCTAGGGCTTGGCTTTCCTATTGGTGGTTTTTGATAGGCGCCATCATGACTCAAAAATTGGGTCGTGACAAAAACCCTTCCCTAATAACTACTGCAACTGAGATATTAATTCTCTTAGCTCTGTCGGTGCCATCCTATAGGGAGGGATAAATATAGGGTGAGTACTCTGCTATAAGTCTACATAAAAGTCAAAATCACATCCAGGTGACATACCAAGAAGATCAACTAGAAACACATGTATGAACTCACATAATACTAAAACTGAAGAAATAGGAGGGACAACTGAACTATCATCCCGAAGATGAGATAGAAACGCCTGACACCCTATTTTAGCTAACTTTTGGGCACAAATAGTAGAGATAATTCTCAAAGGGGCTGTCTTATAAGTACCTTCCCACTATAAACTCTCCATCTCGGGCATAGCTATAGTGACAGTCTTAGTATAACAGGAAAAAATGGCACGATAGGGAGACAACTAGCTCATTCCCAAAATAATATCAAACTTTTCCATATCTAAAATCACTAGGTCTGCCAAAGACCTATACCCCATAAACATTATAGGACATGCCCAGTAAACCTGATCAACATGCACAGAAACCCCAACCGGTGTAGACACATGCATGGGTGCATCAAATGTGACAGAAGCCATACGATCACAGACAAGAATGGTACCTGTGATCACAACATCAGAAGCTTCAGCTGTAGGACGACCCATACTAGTATACAGATGAGCCTTATCACCAACCTGACCACCAACTCTACCAATCTGTGCACCACTCTAACCACCCTATCTGCTACCATTGTTGGCTTCATAGTCGCCCATATACACAGTGTGACTACCATGACTATTATATGGACTACCTTTACTATATCCTCCCCCACTACGACCTGCTTGAACAAAAGCATTAGAGGATGGATGCTGAGTTAAGTGACCTACAGATAAAAAGTTAGGTCAAAAACTCTAAATATGGCCTAGTCCTCCCCACTCGTGGAATCTAATATCTAAAGTAAGTCGCTGGACTGAAGATATTGAAGGTGTATAATTATCTGTCCGGGAGGGATGATAACTGACCCCTGATGGGACCTCTACAGACACAAACATATCTGAATAAAATGACCAAGAAGAGTAACTCTGCAAACCACAACCCTTTGAATAGGAACCACTGAAATGACCCGTTTCTGGGCCTTCTTTTCTTCTACTTTAACCTCCTCTTGCTTCTTCACCCCTTCCACATTCTTTGCAAATTCCACTACTTCCTGAAAAGTATTTTCAGACGAAGATATTTGCAATGCATCCACCTGAAGACCAATGTTCAAACCCTTCATGAAATATATAATTATTTCCTCTTCTGTAGTTATCAACTGCAATGCATAACGGGATAAGGTATGAAATTTGGCCTCTTAAGCCACCACAGACATATTAACCTGCTCAAGTCTTAGGAACTCATCCTTCTTTATATCCCAATAGGTACGAGGAATATAATTCTAAAGAAATACATTCTGAAACTGACACTAAGTAAGTGGAGGTAAAATAACTCTACTCTCAACAAAGGACCTCCACTATTGCTTGGCCTCTCCCTATAACTAAAAAGTCACAAACTCCACACCATATCTCTCCACAACGCCTATTTTATGTAGCGCTCATGATAGTCAATCAGAAACTCAAATACATTCTCCGATTCAACCCCTTAAATACTTGGGGTTTTATTTTCATGAACTTTTAAGACAAACCATGATCATCATCTGTCATAACTGACCCCATACCTATCGGGGGAAAACTCCAATCTCAGAACCCTCATCCATCCAAGATGTAACAACAACGATATACTACAAGGTTGGGGACTAGAATACGAGAACTGTCGGAGTAGTACCGATTCCATCTAAACTACTAAAAAACCAAAACACCAACTAAATCAATTCTAGAGACATTGACACCTAAGTTGCAACATCTTGTATTGGCACCATATTTTCTGGAACTAGAACCTTCTCCTCCTTAACTACCACCCCTTCATCCTGAACCAAATCTAGAGCAACCTTCTATGGGGGAAGGGATGATAATCTCTGCCTAGTCAGTCTTCCAACTTCCCAGGCTCCACCCATGATAGGTGCTGCCTCTCTTTCTCCCCTTCTTAGCCTACCCCTCACTTGAGCTCTACCCCAAACTGCAACCCTATCAACTATTTTTAGTGCTGTTGCTGGTGCTGTAATAGTTGAACGAGTGTTCACCATCTGTAAAACAAGAATGAAAGAGGGCAGATACCAATTTAGATACCAGACACCAATTGGAAACAAGTACTGCACAAAAGGAAGAAATAAGTGAATAATTTTCACTAAAGTCCTGTAGCCTCTCGAAGAAAAGTACAGACGTATCTGTACCATTATACAAGAATCTACTAGACCCGTTCTTGTATGATGAGATCGACGGACCCAGTGCTCTGATACTATACTTGTCACGACTCAAACTATCATTAGTGGCAGCCAGCCTAACTCTACAGTGGGAGAACTATTCAATCCAACCCTTAGCTAACTAATATAGGACTCACATTTACCCTTTTTCTAAGTTAACCAACATATATTATAATTAATACATTCCTAGCAAAATAAGTCATCTATGATCTATTAATACCAAAACAAAATGAAAGTCCAGAAATATCTCTATTTATTACATCCTCGGAGCCCCGAAAGTCACCGTACAAGAAATCTAAATTTTAAAATAGATCTGAGAACATAATCCAAAATACTAAACCAACAAGAAGTCATTGCCATGAAACAAAGGACGTGAGCTAAATGAATATCCAACAATTGCCCGAACATAGTGCTTACCTTTAATTGAAGCTGGAATCACGAACTAGAGTTGAGGTCTTAGCTCAATCACTAGAGCAAACTCTGCACTCAATAAAAGAAGAGTACAGGTAGTATAAATACAGTAACTACGTACTGGTAAGCATCATCGAACGACTTAACCCAACAATATACAAATAAATAAGTTAAATGCAACTACGAACAATTAAGACACAACTCATAATTAGTTGATAATTAAATGTACTTTTATAAACACTTCAACTCACCAACCAACAACAATTATCTTCATATCAATATGTGGTAAAGTTATAAAGATACATCATTTACACTTAGGCAGATTCTGTCAACAATAATCAAAGCCAACCATATGTGCAAATGTAATAATGATTGCATGCATGCAAAATATACACACATACTAGGGTCAGAAAGGACCCTCAGCTATGACTTGTAGGGGACTATCTTGGTTCATATACTAGTGTCAGTGTGACACCTGATCCAACTAACAGTGTCGGCATGAAACCCTGAACTTGGGTGTATTTATGTTTTGAGAATAAATTATATATATCTAGTTGCTTTGAGAATAATTGATGTTTTGTGAGCTAATAAATGTTATTAGACAGTTTTTGGGAGAAAATACAGCTGGATTAAGCTAAAAATTGATGAATACTGCTAAAGGCTGAAACAAGTGATACTAGATTAGCAAAATATAGTGTTGGAAGTTAGCTTCGTGCCATGGTGGAGATCCAATGCATTCCATAACGTGCCATGAAGCAAGAGACAAAGTGGAAAAGAATTAAGGCTGCAAAATAGTAAGGGTGCGGATTTGCATCGTGCCATGATGCAAGATCACACGTCCACTATCTTACCAAGATGTAGGATCACCGCATCCACTATCATGCCACGATGCAGGGGTCATTTGGCCACAATTTCTCCAATACTATAAATAGAACACTTAGCCTATTTCCTACATACCTTACATGTTTTTGGGAGGAGAAACAACATCAAGGAGGCTCTATTTAGGGTTCATATTTCTTTACTTTCCCACTTTTTATTTCTACATGATTAATTACAATTTGTAATTTTGTGTAAGATTATGAGTGGCTAAAATCCCTAATTTCGGGGTTGAGGCTACAAACATGATTGTATAATATTAATCATAGTTGGTTTGGATTTGTTTATCAAGTATTGGTTATTCTTACATTCTTGCTTTTACTATTTTAAAGATTCATGACTTTTAAGATAAATATTTGAGCTCGGAGTGAACTGACTAGTGGAACAAAGGATTAGAATGAAGAATGTAAGGAATGGGATCTCGTCTTTAGTAATTAAGGGATTGATTTGCGATTAGGATATAAATATACCTAATTTGCCTCATTTGGTTGCTATACAAGAAGAAATATAAATATGTTTGTATTAGATCCTCACATCCCCACAGAATAATGTATTTGTGAGACTAGTTTAAATAGACCACTAGAGCATGACCATTCCCGAATCATGTTATTAACCCCGTAAATTAATAACCAAAATAGACAATTGAACCAACAAGAAAGAATTGTTATACATGATTGTGATTTGTGCCTTGACCCTGGAATCGTCCTTAATATTTTTTAAAACCCATTTTATTACATGTTTTCTTTTATTGTTCGTTTAGAAATATAGAAAACCAGCATAATCTTGGTCACAAATTGCACTTGTTTAATCTTATAGTATTACTTGAATTGGGAATTTGATAAGTCCACAAGTCCCTGTGGGTTCATCATCCAGCTCAAAAGGGTCACTGTATATAACACCCCGTACCTTCCCAACCCTATTTGACGACGTTGAACAATGTTTCCTTAGGTGCCAAGAGCTATAAGTATGTATTTTGTAATGTTATTGATGAGGTAATTGATATTGGGCCTCGTACATGTGATTAGACCTTCGTATAAGGTGTATTGTGACTTTGTGGAGCATTTGTGGGGTTAAAAACGAGGCTTGGAGGTCCTCCAAACAAATGATATTAAAGGTAAGAAGTAAGTTAAAGAATAGAACTTGAAGTATCTAACCAAATCCACGAAGAAAAGTCGAAGAGATGAAAATTTTAAAAAAAATAGGAGTGGGGCGCGCCCAGGGGCATGCCAGGCCGCTCTGGGCTAAAATTTTTAGCCCACAGGAAGCAAGGTGGCGCGCCCAAGGGCGTGCCAGGCTGCTTGTGCACACCTTTCAAAAGTTGGAAATTTTTCTAAGTCCCAAGGGTGCCCGGAGGCGTACCGAGCCGCTTTTTGCCACATTTCTTCTACAACCACGAGACTATACATGGAATAATTGAAGTAATTGGCATTCCATTTGATAATATTATTCGTGGATGAATTTGGCATCCAAATGACGGGTTTACCCTTTTGGTCAAAATAAGCCATACGTGGCTAGAATCACTTTTTTTTGGAATTGAGGCTACTGATATAAATAGCGTGAGTGGGAATATTGTTGTAACACGTATGAAATGATATAAACATGAGAAATTATTGATTTCATTGGGTTAAGTGATTTGGGCTCAATAAAAGCCCAAAATGAGGCAAAAGACATGGGCCAAAATGGGTCAAATGACCCATTCTTCCATTGACCTTTTAGACATAGCATTAATTGCCAAGAATGGATAAGCATGACTTGAGGGCTTAGATAAAGGGCCAAAAATCAGTTTTTTATCACACAAAAGTCTCATGCCAAATCTAGAAATTTCCCAAAGCCTTTACTCTCAACTTCAAACCCTAAGGCACTTCTTGGAGCAAGATCATCATTTTTCAAGCTTGGGTAAGTGATTATTCTTATGAATTAATATATTATATGCATGGGAGAGTATGTAGATCATGTTGGTTATGCTTGAAAGTGTTGAACATGGCACTTTGTGTTTTTGTAAAAGATGTGTTATCCATGGGATTTAAACTTGAAATATGACTTGTGGTTTTCATGAAAGAGCATGGTATGAATGAAATATCAATATGTATGGTGTGATTATGTTATTAAACTTGTTATTTTTCTATAAGTGTAAATTATGAGATTTCGGCCGATATGTGATGTGAGGTGTATTGAAGTGAATTGGTGGAATCCTTGTGATGTCATGGTGATGGCGAAGTGTAAAGTATGAACTTGGTGTGACATGCTAGTGGTTTATGATATTTTGGTCAATGTTGGGAATGTTGTGGTATTGTTGGTGTGATATTTTCATACATGGTATTGTCGAGGGGGAAATGTCATATTAAGGCAATCATGTAACTCGTTGTCGTTAAATGCCATTGTAAGGTAGTTGGTGGTTAATGTAAATTCCGTTATGTACTTGTGTTGTAGAGTGAGACATAAGGAAGGAGCGAGACTATTGTATGCATATTTAAGATTGCGTAATCATATTGAGAATACAAGGTATGTAAGGTTACTCTTTCCGTATCCTTCTGCAGCATATTGTTTACATTGATATTGGGCTTGCTCTATTTCGAGGGACTTTAAAGTATCTCAATTCAGGTTGACATATAGAGTTATTCACATGTGTCCTATTCTTAGATGACTTATGATTCACTTATCTCTTATTCACTGACTGAAGTTCCAAAGATGCCATAACGTTGTAATTTCTAAAAGAACTATCTCAAAGAGAGTAAGATGTAAAGAGAATCTATTTATTCTTGAATAGCATTTTCAAATCATGTCATGTTCCAAAGTCCAATAACATTGTGAATATCTTTGTACCAATCTCATAAGAATAGTGAAGGAGGTAAAGTGCCAGCTAATATATCTATTCCTTACAAGTGAGCATATTAATCTCTTGAAAGTAAAGAAATGAAGTAAGGCGTATATGTGTGTTTCCAATAGTATTACGATCCTCAATGTATCATAAAAGTATCAATCTCTCCCAAGTAAGACATAAAGAAAGGTGTGTATACATTATTAACCCACCAATAGAGTGGATGTATGTTAACCCACCAATAGAGTGGATGTATGTTAACCCACCAATAGAGTGGATGCATGTTATATTATTAACCTCTTGAATAGAAAGAATCTCTTGCATATAAAGAACCTCTTGAATAGAAGAATCTCTGGGAGGCAAGTCTCTTGAGTGAAGGTAACTCTCTGGAATAAAGGGGTATGTGGAGGATAGTATATGAATAATAAGGATATGAAAGAATAATCATAAATGGCAATGACAGAAGAAATATATACATTGTTCCTCACCTACAGAAAGAGAATTTATTCCCATTGACTATTTCCCTTATATTGACTCCATTGTTGTTGTTTTTATTATGTATGATACAGTTCTTATGAGCCTTACATACTCAGTACATTCTTCGTACTGACCCCCTCGGGGGACTTACCTTACATGTTGCAGGTGCAGGCACTAGTAGACCTCCACAGTAGCTTGCAGTTCATTTATAGATCATTGGTGAGCTCCAGTTGGTTCGGGGCTTTCCGAGTCATATGTGTACATTGGTTTTGGTTTTGGCATTGTATATATGTTGTATAAAGCAGGGACTTGTCACAAATGTAGGTTGGTTATGTATATGTATATGTAGAGGCTTTGTAGACGGATGTGGGAAGACGAAGACAAATGTAAGAGATGTATGTTCATTTTGACTTGACGGCCCCAACGGCCAAGTTTCATATATATATAGCATGTGTTTCAATGTTTTCCACCATTAGTAGTTTATAATTTATAAGTTACATGAGATAGAATGCCATTCATAAAGGGACATGCGTATGGAGGTTCATGAGCAAAGATTGGTTCTCTCGGGCCTCAACGTCTTCGGGTGCCAGTCCGCCTCAATGGGATTTGGGGTATGACACTGTATTACTTATATGACTGCGTATACTTGCGTGTGTGGTTGGACTCAATAAGTTTTTGGTGCCTTAGAAATTAGAAAATTTCTAATTTTTAGTTTTACTATTTTATTTTATAAGTGCTAACAACTTGGTCTTAGCAACTGAATTTGCAGGTACAGGTTTGAATTTATAGCAAGCCGGCAAGGGAAAGGGATTGGGTTGAACCACATCCTGAATCTGAACGATGCTTGCATCAATTGAGGAGACAACCAACACTTTTCTATTCCATTCCAAAAGTTTAGCAGAATTAACAAGATGAGGTTGTTCCTAAAGTAATGACAACAAGATTAGTTTGCGATGTGGCAATACCACTCGCTACAAATGTCACCTCCAATATCCACCGACCCAAGCCTATTACATTGTTGCATACCAGTAGGCAATTTATATGCCTGTTACATGAAGATCCACAATAATATTTGTAGAACTTTTTGGAGATTAGTGACACATTCATTCCCGCTGGAGTCTCCACAGATTATGTGAGGCTTACGCTCCTTGCTAGGAAGTTCCTAATTTGATTCTTCCCATCTGGAAAAACTATAAGGTTGAGAAGTGAGATCCTAAGTTTCAAGCAGAAGCCAGATAGAAATCTCTATCATCCATGAAAGAGGTTTATGTCTCTTCTCAAGGATTGCCCGTACCACCAATAGATGAATGAGGTATTAGCACACACTTTTGTTGAAAATCTTAACCATAACACAAAGATTTTGATAGATTTAGCTATAGGTGGTAAAGCTTTGGAGAAAACCTATGATGAGCTATATACTCTTCTCAATCGTATTGCACAAGGTAATATTAATTGGCATGGTGATGCAACTAGGGGGTTTGGTAAAGAAGCCTGAAGGTATGTTAGAGATGGATATTATCACAACATTGTCTGCATAGTTAGCGTCTTTCCAGAATCAAATGATGACCCAGTTCAGCAAGTTGAGTGTAGCTCAGCCTCAGGCCCTAGTAAATGTAGTTCAGCAGTTGCAGACTTGGTGTGAAATTGGTGGATATAGTGGTCGTTCTACAAATTTATATAGAGCAAATCCAAAGTCAGTAAACTTTGTAGGTAACGCACAAAGAGGAAATAAAAATTATGGGAATGCCTACAATCATAACTAGCAGAATCAGCCCAACTTTGCATGAATGGAAACCAAGGGAAAAATCAGCAATTTCAGGAATAGGCTCAGGGAGGCAATGCTAGTTCTCAGTCTAGCAACATAGAAGAGATGCTAAAAACGATCATGGCCAACCAAGAGCAAATGGCTGCAGAAATAAAAAATTAGCAAACGACTCAAAAGAATTTAGAGAAGCAAATGGGTCAGTTAGTTGAAGCTCAGAATACAATACCTCAAGATGGCTTTCCTAGTGACATAGATCCTAATCCCAGATAAGTAATGGCAATCTCCTTGAGGTGTGGCAAAGAATTAGATGAAGTACCTCACAAGAAGAAAAATCATAAGCTACAAAATGTATTGATTAGATCGAGCCTAGCTACAGAAAAGGTTTTAGAGAAGGCAATTGCGGAGAATATGGTCAAGCCAAGAGAAAAGAATAGACTAACACCACCATTCCCTCAAAGGCTTCAGAAAATCAAAGAGGATGCATGTTTCAAGAAGTTCTTTGACATCTTTATAGAACTACATATCAATTTTCCTTTACTTGATGCTTTGTAGGGAATGCCTAAGTATGCTAAGTAATTGAAGGATGTGGTGATGAACAAGAAGCATCTTGTAGATTTGGAGACTGTTGCACTTACTGAGGAGTGCAGTTCTAGGGTGATGAGTAAACTTCCCAAGAAACTCAAAAACCCTGGGAGTTTCACCCTTCCTATACAAGTTGGTGAAAGCGAGTTGAGTAGTCTTTATGTGACTCAGGGGAAAGTATAAATTTAATTCCCCTATCTGTGTTCAATACTGTTAGCTTGGGGAAACCTGGGCCTTTGAAAGTAGTTCTGCAGCTTACAGATAGATCTAGAGTAGCTTCAAAAGGGACCATTGAGGGTGTTCTCATAAAAGTTGGTAAGTTTATAATCCCTGCCAATTTTATTGTTCTTGACTATGAAGCCGATGACAGGGTGCCGATCATATTGGGACATCCATTCTTAGCAACAAGGGAAGCTTTGATTGATGTAAGGGAAGGCAACTTGAAGATGTGGTTGAATGGTAAGAAAGTCACTCTTAGTGTACGAAACCCTCAAAACACCATCACACTATTGATAATGCTCAAATACACCCTAGAAATGAGTGTACGCGGTCGTTAGCAATATATTTATCCAACTTAGAGTTGGGGTTGATCCCACAGGGAACAATGTGACTAGCAATCGAAAGCAACTCTCTATAATCCAAACAAAGGATACAAGTATTTTTGGGAGTTTTTAACATAAAAATGTAAAACGGATAAAAGCAATTATATTATGGACAAGTTGATCAATGGCTTTCACAAATGAGGGGAAACAAGGAAAATGGTAATGGGGAATCAATTCTATCAACGATCTATTGTTTTAACTAATTGCTCACAACTTAATCATGAATTAGCAAATTAGCCTTGGAACCTCAATTATCCACCACATTTTTTGACTGATTGACGAATATTTTTTGGCTAAATTCCATCAAATATTAGCCAAGTGTCAACACGATTAGTTCCAATCTATGGCTACACTAGGATTTGACTATGTCTAGTAACAAAATCCATTAGATGGATCATATGTCCCAAATCATGTTAAATTAACCTTTCCCAACCTCAATTAGCTCTTTCAAGCATTGATCGAAGTAGTTGGGCAACCACTCTAATCTCCTCTTTCAAGCTCAACTAGAGTAGAAATCGATAAAGCACGGGATTAATTTAAACAACCAAAACCCATTTGTAAATCAAAAGTATTCAATCAATACAAAAGCATAAGATAAAATCAAAACCCAAATCCAAAACATAAACATTGCATTGCGTCCAACAACAATATTCAAGTATGAATTTAATTACATCCAAATATTCAATATAAAGCAATGGAATGAAGAAAGAATTAAGAAATATTCACTACAAATCTTCCAAATCTTCACTCCCGGGGTGTTGGGTCAAGAACCCTAGCCTCCAAGGGTGAGAAAAATGCCAAAGATGTGCTTCGAATGGCTTAGATTAAACTCTATGCAATTTGGGGTTGAACAGTGTGTAATTCCATCTTTGCCCTAGATATCTACCCCAATGACTGCTAAAGCACCTGATTGGCTGCTAAAGCCGTCTAGAGGGCCGCTAAAGCAGCTGTTGACCAAGTTGATCTGACCGCTAAAATGGTCACATTAACCGCTAAAGAGGCTTTGACCTTATTGACTGGACCGCGAAAACGGTCAAAGTGGCCGCTAAAGCAACCTTGACTTGATTTTGACTTGGCCACTAAAGCGCCCCTCAGGCTGCTTTAGCGGTACCTGAGGGCAATTTCTGAGATTTGCTTCTGATCCTTTCTTTTCAGCTCTTTTTCTTCTCATTTTCACTCCTTTCTATCAAAACTCTTTATAAATAAAAAATACCTAAAATAAACACCATTCAAACTGTAATTAGCCTCATTTTATGGATTAATGATGCAAAATCATAATAAAGAGATACGAATAAGTGGAAAAATTGCCACTTATCTACACCTCCAACTTAAAGACTTTGGTTGTCGTTAAGAAAACACAAAATCAAACTCAATGACGCTATCACTTTAAGCTCAAAAACCAACATCAACTCTTTCACTTCATATTTATCAATCAGACACCATGATTATGACTTTGGTTGGTACTAACAGTTTGTCACAAACACATGAGTCTTACACAAGCATCTCCTTCGAAATCAAACAAACTTTCAAGAACACAGTGGAATTTCAAGAATGATCAAGTAACAACAACTAATGATCAAGAAGTGACTCAAGACCACTAGTCAACCACATGCTCCCTTCACTCATTTTTGAAATTTATCAACTTTACCAATCTATCCTAGTTCACATTTCCTCACAAGGAAGAAAGTACCAAAACTCACACTATGTACAACACTTATACAAGGGACAAACACAACACTCACACTCAACAAGGAATTTACAATGCAAAAAAGTATCATACCATAGGCTTTCCCTTATTTTCAATCGCCACTAACTCAAAAGCATCAGTTGGAGATTCCAAAGGACTTTTTCTAGCTTGTAATGTAGGCTTGGGGAAGGGTAGGATAAGCATTTAAGATAAAAGTGACTGCAACCTCCTTGAACTCTACAAAATACTTTACAAATCAAAATTTGATCATTTGCCTCTTCATTTTCAGGCAACACAAGTGCCTATCTTTTTCATTCTAGTTCACCCACTTATTGACGACTTTCTCATTTTCTTTTCTTATCTCTTTTTCAGTTCTTTTCTCTTTTCTTTTCTCATTTTATTTAATAATCGCTTTGCTCTTATGGCACTCACTTACAAATCCATGGCACATGATCACCTCTTCCAAGTTCCACCAAACCCCCAACTTAGGCTTTTAGCCTCAAGTTGGCAATTTCACGTTCAAGGAAGGTAGGGTTCAAGAGAGGGAAAATTGCCACATGGTTCAAAGTTTGTAATGTGGTTGCCAGAGAAAGGTTATTAGGCTCAAATGAGGTAGCTAGTGATAACATTTATGCACGGGTGGGCTTTTAAGGCTTGAGAGGTTTCCAAAAATTACAAAGAAGGCCTAAGATCATTTATCCAACCAAACACAGTCAAGATTAGCTTAGAAAGACCAACTGGGCAAGTTCTAGATGAAAAACATAAGTACAAGAATTACTGAACGAAAACTCACCACACATGGTATGCAAACTATTCTATAAAGATAGATTTCATTTCCTAAACAAGAAAAAATGGAGTCATTTTTCACATTATCACCACCTAATGAGTAAGGAGTAACAAAACGAGTCAAAGTGTTGTCACAAACATCATTCACTTCCATGCACTCATTTCAAATTTTTTTTAGAGGGGTATACTCATTTCAACAGTTCATAATGCAAGACTAATTTTATTAGTGCCAAACAACCCATAATCCCACGTGTTGTCTTCGATAAGGGAAATCATCCAACGATTACCCAACTTTACCATAGCAAATGGTTACAAAGACTTCACCATAACAACAATCATAACCCCAATTCACAATGGTTATGAGTACTCAGACTTCTGCTGCACAATTGGCCACAATACCCAAAAATGATGATTTTTCCTTAAGAATGTCATCACTCAATCTATCATTAGGAAAAGGTTGCTCGAAAGCAACTATCAAAAGAAAAACTACAAAAAGCTAACACGATAAAGAAACTAATCTAAAAATGAAAACAAAAGAAATGACTAATCCAATAAAATCAAAATCAAGCTTAAGCCCGATGAGGGAACACAATGCCCATTTACAAATAGAACAGGCCTGACAAGGGCACATAATAAAGCTAAAAAACAGTAGTCAAGCCCGACAAGGGCACAAATGTATTAAACTAAAACAAGTATTAAGATAAAATAAAATACAAATCAAAGCCCGACAAGGGTATAAGTATCAATGTCAACACAAGCCACCCCCAACTAAAGAATTTACAGTGTCCTTAATGCATAACATCTAAGCATAAAGTGGTAAAAAGGCTCCCTAAATTCGCATCACGCACTCCCGTCACTCTCAGCTTCTTCATCATCCACACCCTCAGCATCATCATCATCATCATCAGACCACTGTGTAGGAATATCATCATCCTCTTCTGGCCTCGAGGAGGGAAGTGGATCCTTAGGCTTGAGGACCTTCCATAACCTTTTCACACCTTTCTACATCTGTGTGAAAAATTTATCTATCTTCTTCTCTCTCATATTCATCTTAGTGTGGGACTCCCACAACTCTCCATTTGACTTGGCCAGATTGGTGTATGCCTTCTCCAATCTTAAGAGATGGGCCCCCTACTTCTTATGGTCCTCCAAAAACTTAGCAAAATCTTTCTTTGGGACATAAGTGATAGGCCCCTCAGATGACTCACCTGGACCAGTAGGAAGTCTAAACACTAAGTCTCTAACTATCCTCAACTCAGCTATCAATATCCCAAATGATCCTAGAGCTGATGGCCTACAAGAATCAGTCTCCATCTGAGGAGACTTCCCAGAATCAATCTTCCTCTTCTTTGTATTTATAATAGTACTTTACCATGCTTCTTCAATGGAAAGATCGACGCTGTTGGCTCAACCCAATTATCTCCTAGGAACTCATCTACTCCAGCTCATCTACATAACTCAGTAATAAATGAAGAGAACATGAGAGGCATGCTATCTTATACCTTGTACTCCTTCAGCTCCAGAATGAACATGTGACCAACATTTACCCGAATGTTATCCAAAATGCAAGCTACCATCTGGACCCTAGTCAAAGGGATAGTAAATGTGTTACTGCATGGCAAAACTTGGCAACAAATGATGGATGTCCAGTTTCTTGCCTCAGCCGTAAACTCTTTGGTCGTAATTCCTACTTTGTCACACCCTAAGATACATTATTTCCCGGACACAACTTTGAGACTAACCAACTACCCGAGGCACAATCTTTTGCAGAGAATTCTGAGGGGTCAGGATTTGGCAACCTATAGATTTCATTGATCACTTTGGCCCAAAATTGATAGTATTTCCTCTAATTCTTGTCACCTAATTTTTTAGATTGATGGCCTTGAGATAATCATAAAACTCTCTCACCCAATGTTCGTTTGCCTTGCATAATTCAGCTGCAAAACAAATCCTGCCTGAAGTGTCCAACCTTTGATAAAATTCATGGAGAGTCTCGAGAACCCGATCAAGTGAAATCCCCCTCTTAGGGAACAACTTCTTTCTAGCCAACTCAGCACAGTAGGTGTTCTGACACTCAAGAGAGAGGAAGCAAATTGGATCATACTCTTCTCCAACCTCTACTTTATCAATGAGTCGGTGTTCCGCTCTTGGCTTCTTAAAAGCCTGAAAATATCACATAAGAATAAATGTGCAACATGAGCATGTAAAGCAATGCAATGGAGTTATAGAAGCTAAAGAATTGAGTTAATAATAAATTTGGGACTCAAACATCAATTTTTCATTTTCATACTCTACACAGAACAAACCTTATGTACCGGTTTAGTGGTCCTGGGTCGCTTTAGCGGACCCCTGCTTTAACGGTCAAGGACGCTTTAGTGGACCTCAATTTAGTGGTCAAGGCCACTTTAGCAGTCTCCGCTTTAGTAGTGGAAGACCGCTCTAGTGGAACCTTCGTCCCAATGTACCCAAAGCAGATTTTTGATTCAATTTAGCACAACAATACCCACCACAAAGTTGTATACTCAACAAGCTATGAAATACACTCCAATTTCATTATTAATCATGGAAAATCAACTAATAAACCATAAAATTCATACAATCCAAACATCAAACAATTGGTAGGCATACAAATTTTCAATCATTTTGAGCAACCCATGGGTACTCAAGACTTCCCCATGGGTTGATTACCATGATTTACATTATAAAATTCATGTGTAACCAAGAACTATACCAAATTCAAATTCATGAAGTCAAAATTTCGCACACAATTTCCTACCCTAAATAGTGGGACAAAAGGGAGAGGAGAATACACGAAGCATAAACCTAAGTACGAGAGTGTTTGAGAAACATACCTTGATTTTGTGCAATAAGAATTGAAGTGAAAAGAAATTAAAAGAGAAATGAGGGAACTGAAGTCGAGTGCAATGAGGAATTTTTTTTAGTTTTAGGGACTTCTTTTATTGTTTTGAACCTTTTCCCTTTCCCAAGGGAGTGTTGATCATCGGATGACCACTTTAGCGGACCTAAGACCGCTTTATCAGTCTTGACTTTTTTTGACCAACCACTTTAGCCATACATGGGTGCTTTAGCGGTACATGGACAACTTTAGTGGCCTTGACGCTTTTGTTGACTTCTGCTTTAGAGGCCAATGGGCCGTTTTAGCGCCTGTTGCTTTAGCGGACCTATGACTGCTTTGGTGGTATCTGAGGCATCTCAGACCTGGACTGATTCTATCATTTTTGGTGATGCTCAGGCCAACTTTTGTGATACGCCACTGAATTTGGCAATCTGAACACTCTGAAAAAGTGTTCCTACTCCCATTTTAAAAGTAGCACAATCCCGGACTTCATTCCAACTCAAATTTTGCATTCAAACCTGTTCAAACACTTACAAAAACTCTAAAATTTTATGGATTAGTCAAAAATAAAATCCTAAGCTATTCTAAAAATTAAACTTTCAAAAGTAAAAGCAAAATTTTTGAGAACGATGGGGTGCCTCCCATCAAGCGCTTGATTTAACATCGCAGCACAACCTTACCATTTAGGTCTCCACTTTGAGGATTTGAATATTTGGCCCAACTTCACATCAAAATCTTAATGAAGCTTGTGGGAGAAAGGCAAGGAAGCAATGAGACCAACTCTATCTCGCCATTTTGAAGACTTGAATCTTTACCCAACTTCACATCAAAACTTTGCTTCGGCTAGTTGGGTGTCGATTAGAAGATCAATAGGCCACTTTCTAAATACCGCATTTTACACTTTTTGGTCTTCAAATGAGGGACGTCATTTTGCCTTCTTGGGATGACAACCTCCAAAATGTAGGGACTTTCTCCCTCATCTTCAAAATTCTCTATTTGCCTGGTTTTTTTGATTTCGATCTCATTTACCAAGCACAACGTCGAAAAATGGTTGGAATAAGAATTAAGCCTCTCTAATACCAAATTTGCCTCTTTCTTGACATTATCACCCCTAAATGAACTAGATTCTTCACAAAGGATTTGGTTGACTTTTTCTTATAACTCTAGTATCACTTCTTTAATTTTGGCATATTTCATTATTCTTGGCTCGGTTGGTTGGCAAATCACCATGAGTTCTTCAACATCAATCGCACCTATATCTTCATTGGAAACTATCTTATCATAACTATTCATGATTATTTGGCATTGAGCATCACATGCCTCCATTTTTGCATTCAACTTGGTTTCCAATCTTGGGTAGCCATTTCAATTTGAATCCACACTTGACATCACTCAACATGCACTTTGAGAGATTCGTCCACCATTAGCAAAACTCTATCAAGTTGATCCTCATTTTTTTTAAGTTGTAGAGCTTTATTCAATAGTCACTCTTGGTTCATAATTTCTTCCTTGTCAAGTTTTTCGGTATTTTAGGGCTTTTCATTATGGTCATCACACGATTTTGGTTCAACCCCATGGCTCGAAATCTCTTCCTTGACAACTTTATTTTAAAGGTTAGACAAATTCATGGCACTTGAGGGATTGGCATCTTCACAAAGGTTTTCAACTTATTCACCTTCCTTTCCAAATGCCTCCATGGATTGGTGCAAGTGATGTATATCCTCACCCACGGTAGTCACCCAGTCCAAGATAGTTTGAAGCATTGCTTAAATACCTTTGTGTTCGACACATTTTTCTTCTTTCGCCATATCATGATACCTATCAAAATCAAAAGAACAAATAGAATTTTCGTTAGCATAACTAGGGGAGGGGCACAATAATTGGGACAGTCACTCCAATGTCAATCTTGACCACCACACAAGTAATAATCATACTCCCTATAGGATTGAGATGGTGTACACACCTCTCTCCCGGAAGCATTTCTACAATTTTGCCAAAAGTGGGGTCCTCCACAATATGGACATGGGTCATTAAGATAAGATTTGCAACCACCAAACTCATTTTCATTCCATGATGCCATAGTAATAAGTATAACAAAAACAAAAATCTAACTAGCACAAGAAACAAAGAAAATCATGAACACATATTCACAAGATCGAATCAAAGCAAGTAAGCTAAAATTCCAAACTAACTCAATATGCCAAATTATTCCCCGACAATGACACCATTTTTGATAAAGCTCAAATACACCCTAGGAATGAGTGTAAACGGTCGTTAGCAATATATTTATCCAACTTAGAGTCGAGGTTGATCTCACAGGGAATAATGTAACTAGCGATCGAGAATGTAAGGAATAAAAGCAACTCAATATAATTCAAACAAAGGATACAAGTATTTTTGGGGCGTTTTAATATAAAAACGTAACACAGATAGAACCAATTATAATATGAATAAGTTGATCAATGGCTTTTACAAATGAGGGGAAATAAGAGAAATGATAATGGGGAATCAATTCTATTAACGATCCATTGTTTTTTCCTAATTAGTTACGACTTAAATCATGAATTATCAAATTAGCCTTGTAACCTCAATTATCCTCCATGTCTTTCAATTAATAGACGAATATTTATTGGCTAAATTCCATCGAATATTAGCCAAGTTTAATCATGATCAGTTCCAATCTATGACTGCACTAGGATTTGACTATGTCTAGTAACAAAATCTATTAGATGGGTCATATGTCCCAAATCATGTTAAATTAATCTTTCCCAACCTCAATTAGCTCTTTCAAGAATTAATCAAAGTAGATTAGCAATTCTGAATCTTATCTCCTCTTTCAAGCTAACCTAGAGTACAAATCTATAAAGCATGAGAATAATTTAAATTAGCGAAAATCATTTATAAATCAATAGTATTCAATTAATACAAAAGCATAAGATAAAATCGAAACTCAAATCCAAAACATAAATATTGCATTGTGTCCAACAATAATAGTCAAGTATGAATTTAGCTACACCCAAATATTCAATACAAAGCAATGAAATAAAGAAATAATTAAGAAATATTCACTAAAAAGCTTCTAAATCTTCACTCCAAGGGTGTTAGGTCAAGAACCCTAGCCTCCAAGGTTGAGAAAAATGCCAAAGATTTGCTTGGAATGGCTTGGATTCACTTTATGCATTTTGGGGTTGAATAGTTTGTAATTCCATCTTTGCCCTTGAAATCTACTCCGATGACCGCTAAAGCACTTGATTGGCCGCTAAAGTGGTCATGTTAACTTTAAATGAGCCGCTCAAGTAGTCAAGAGGGCCACTAAAGTGGCTATTGACTGAGTCGACCAGACCGCTAAAACGGTCACATTGGCCACTAATATGGTTTTGACCTTATTGACTGGATCACTAAAGCGATCAAAGTGGATGCTAAAGCTATCTTGACTTGAGTTTGAATTGGCCATTAAAGCACACCTCCGATCGCTTTAGCAGTATCTGAGGGCAATTTTAGAGATTTGCTTTCATCTCTTTCTTTTCATCTCTTTTTCTTTTCATTTCTGCTCCTTTCCATTAAAACTCCTTGTAAATCTAAAATACCAAAAATAAACACCATTCCAAGGATAATTAGCTTCATATTATGGATTAATGATGCAAAATCATAATAAAGAGATATGAATAAGTGGCAAAATTGTTGCTTATCAACTACCATGATTTATTTATGATAACAGTGGTGCAAGAAGGTAATCGTAGGGTGGAGCAGTGTGAGCTTAAAACTATGCAACCTGTAAAACTTACTGTTGAGTGGCCTGAGGGGCAAAGGGAGAAAGTGTACAAGACGCAAAGTGTACCTAAGCCTGAGTTAGAAAAGCTTGAATGTGATCTCGGGATTGATTTGAAGTTGAGAATGAGGGAAAATCTTAATAGTGATCCCTCAGAAACTAAGAAATGAAGAAAGCTGAACCCTAGAGGAAGGAAGCGAGGAAGGGAATCCTGAAGTGGTGTTGACCTGCGTCGTGCCGCGATGTTAAATCAGGCGCTGCTTGGGAGGCATCCTAAGTTGTAATAAAGTTAGCTTTTAATTTACTTTTATAGTGTCACCATTTCTTTTTTTTGTTGTGTTAGTTTTGCAGATTAGGGTAAGTTTGAGTACCCAAAATCTAAGTTAATAAGCATGGTGTAAGCATAAGTATGGGGTCCTCTGGCCCCTATGATGGAAATTTTTGAGAATGACATACTGTTAGCTAGGCATAGACGTCTCAGGGAGTATTTTTAATCCTTGTTTTAATTTGATGCTTTTGGTACATAGCATCGTTTCATGTGTGGGGTGAGAATCTTCCAATTTATTTAGGGTATAGTGCGCTATAGGATTCTTTTAGGATACGTTTGCAATTTTTTGACTAAATCCAAAAAACACAATTTTTTTTCCATTTTTTGTGAGTCTTTTAGTAGAAGCACACTTCACCCACCCCTTGGTTTTTCTTTTCGATTTTCTTTTTTGAGGGGGAGCCCTTTGAACCCAGTATCCCCTTTCATTTTTAAGGAGTAATTTTAATTTTTTTTAGTCATTATTAGGGACTTTTAGCCATGATGGATGGATGACGACCATATTGAGGAAAAATTAGTCATTAGGAATAAATGGAACCCTTCGTCGATTGAATGCTAGGTGCTCTTGATAGGCTATACATGACTGATTGATGCAAGTTGGATAAATTGTATATTTGTGAGTGAATATGGGTAGCTCTCTTGTTGTGAGGGAACATGATTGATGAAATAAAGATGACGTAGTTTGTCTCTTGGTTGGGTAACTTGCATGATGTTTGATAAGATCATATAGTAGGTTCTTAAGGCTAGGAGGTCTTGAAGTAGTTGCTTATGAGTTTGAATTTGTTGAATGAAACATGCTTGATAAGGACTTGTCATCTATGTTAGTCATTGTAGTCATGGCTTGAGTGGTCCTGCTTCAATTGGTCATGTTAAACCTTTCCTTGTAGCATGTGATATAAAAGATTGTTCGAAGACAAACAAGGTTTGTGTGGGGTGGTGATCTTGGGTGTATTTATACACCCAAGTGCCACATTATACCCATATTTAAGCTTAAGTTTTGAGAATAAATTTATATATATCTAGTTGCTTTGTGCATAATTGATGTTTGTGAGACAATATATGTGATTAGACAATTTTCAGGTGAAAACACAGGTGGAATGAGCTAAAAATTGATGAAGACTACAAAAGGTCGAACCAAGGGATACTAGATGAGAAAAATGTGGTGTTGGAAGTCAGCTTCGTTCCATGGAGGAGATCCAACGCATTCCATAACGTGCCATAAAGTAAGAGAAAAAGTTGAAAAAAATTAAGGCTGCAAAATAATAAGGGTGCGCATTTGCATTGTGCCACGATGCAACATCACTGCGTTTACTATAGTGCCATGATGCAGGATCACCACATCTACTGTCATGCCATGATACAGGGGTCATTCAGCCCCAATTTCTCCTATACTATAAATAGAACACTTAGCCTATTTCCTACACAACTTACACATTTTTGGGAGGAGAAACAACATCAAGGAGGCTCTATTTAGGGTTCATATTTCTTTACTTTCCCACTTTTTATTTCTACATGGTTAATTACAACTTTGCACTTTTGTGTAAGATTATGAGTGGCTAAATGCCCTAATTTTTGGTTGAGGCTATGGACATGATTGTATAATATTAATCGTAGTTGGTTTGGATTGTTTTATCATGTATTGGTTGTTCTTACATTCTTGCTTTTACTATTTTAAAAATCTATGACCTTTAAGATAAATCTTTGAGCCCAAAGTAAACTGACCAAGGGAAGGAGAGTTAGAATGAATAATGTGAGGAATGGATCTCGTCTTTAGTAATTAAGAGCTTGATTTGAGATTAGGATAGGAATATACCTAATTTGCCTCATTTGGTTACTATACGGGAAGAAATATAAATGCTTTTGAATTAGATCCTCACATCCCCACTCAACAATGTAGTTGTGAGGCTAGTTTAAATAGACGATTAGGGGATGACCATTCCCAAATCATGTTATTAACCCCATGAATAAATAACAAAGATATACAATTAAACCAACAAGAAAGAATTTTATACATGATTGTGAATTGTTCCTTGACCCTGGAATCCTTCTTAATATTGTTTACAACCTATTTCATTACGTCTTTGCTTTTATTATTCGTATAGAAAAATAGAAAACCAACCTATTCTTGGTCACAAATTGCACTTGTTTAATCTTAAAGTATTACTTGAATTGTGAATTTGCTAAGTCCACAAGTCCCTGTGGGTTCGACATCTTGCTCAAAAGGGCCACATATTACTTGTACGACCTTGTAAACTTGTGTGTGCGTTTGGATGCAACACACCCGATCCAAATACATCATCTCACTAAATAACCTTAATACAATGCCAATGGATGATGAAAATCAACAATCGCAAGTAATGCCCAATGGCTAGTCACGGACATTCAACTCAAATATAAACACAAAGTCAAATCAAGTCTATAACTATATTTATACCATAACCTACCTCGTATCCTTGTCTGAAAGCACTACTTGGCAAAGCTTTGCATTTACTTTCACTTTTCATTCATTCATGATCTATAAATAACAAATAAGCACAATTCAATACAACATTCCCCACTTCTAGGCATCATATCCCCAAACCCATCAATTTCAATCTATGAACTTAACCTAGTTCATTATTCTTGGGTTTTTGTAATGACCCTCCAGGTTATTTTCTCGATTTCCATTCTTTTTTGGCATTTTGAGCCTTCCTATAGTGGCTACAAGTCATTTATGACTTGTTGGAACTGTCGGTTTGATTTTTAGATAGTTTTTGGTTTTAGGCTCATTTTCCTATTTTAGAGCTTTCACTATTAAGGAATTGGTTTCATAGAAAAAATCCTAATAAATGGCCTTGGATGAAAATTCCAATAGTGTTGTTAGCTCTAGAATATTGATTTTAGGCTAGGGTACCCTTGGTCCGGGTCCCGAGGTTTTCAGATTCATTTTGGGCTATTGGGTAGAATTTGGTTAAAATGGAACTATGGGTTTGGGCCCCATATTTTGTCAAAAAGACCTTCGTTGGATGTTTTAATGGTTCTATTGAGTCCTAAATATTGAATTTGGTATGGTAGCATAGATCGTTTGTGCACACGGTGTTGTGAACGAATCTCGAGCACCTGATCTTAGTCCGTTGAGACTTAGGAAAATTGTTGGTTTTCCAGGATCTGGTGCGTCCACCTTTTGTTCTTTGAGTTTGTGAGGTACAGGTTGCATTCACAAAGGGTCAAGTTCTTGACCTTCATGATCACGAGCCTCACCTCTTGCATTCGCGATGCGGGTTAGTCCCGACCCGATCAACTATCTTCTTCGCGATCACTACTTGTTGCCCGCATTCGCAATGGTTTAATTCCTCCTCCTTTGAATTTGTGACCTATTGTAAATGTTTGCAAAGGGTATTATTTTTTATCATCGCATTCTCGGCCCTTGGCCCTCGCCGTTCGCAATGGCCAAATCCCTGACAGTATATAAGTCCTCTTCCCTGATTTTTTCATCATTTTCTTGCCCGATTTCAACCATTGTTGGAACTTAGGGCTTGGAAATTATTGGAATTTTATCCAAATAAGCTCAGGTACGTTAACCCATCGTTCTTTGGCCTTTTCCCCTTTTTATTCCCATGTTATTTCATCCCAAAACCCGTTTAATTCTTCATTTTAGGTATAGATTCTTTGGGATTTGGGGGACGATTAGAGCCCCTATTTGTTCTCCATTTGTGCTCAACTTTTGAGCACACCTTCCTTGTCCTTCGAGGGACCTCGTTACTAATTTAATTTTATAATTTCATTTGGGCCCATTTTTGACCCGATTTTAGGCCCCAAGTTTTATATTACAATATGGATATTGTAATACTCCTATTAATGTGTAGCATATTATTTTGATAGAGTGGCAATATTTTGAGATCATGGAGTAAAGACAAGCGATTCATGGGAAAATCACATTTGGATTTTGGCAACGAGGTAGACTTCGGTCTACTTTTCTCTATAAGATTATGTATTGTATAGATTGCATGTAGGTAGGGATTATAGAATAGGTTTATACCTAGTAATATCATGACTTGAACTATGTAGGGGATTTAGAATAGAAATGTGATCCGAACCTTAGTCTAGAATACTCGGCCATAGATTTCTATTATCCTTGATTATAGACATGTTAACCATAGATTGATGTTAAGGACCCTTCAGTATAAGACATACCATTTGACTTAGTGATTTGGACCGTAGTGCCAGATTATGGTGCTATTATCATGCTAGTTATGTATTATTGGGCCCGAGTCCGTTGTTACTATACTAGTTGGACTATAGGTTAGTATTCTATCCTTTGAAAGGACGTAACTCTAGTTTATCGATGCGTAGGCGCTTATGGTTGTATTTTTTAGATACTGGTGATAGCATGCATTATTTTAGGCACATTTATGCTTATTTAGTTGTACGATTCCAATCAAACCTTGATTTTACTATTATTTTCTAATAAGGGATTTGTTCCTACTTTTCACCTTTAAAACAAATTCAGTTACAAAGTGAATCATACCATCTTATTTGGAGAATTATGAGATTTTGAAACTAAATATACTATTTTGGAAATTTGACTGAGTTGATTCTGGTCCATTATTAATCCACTCTTTTACCCCTACTATTTACTTTGAGCGAGGGAGATTCTGACCCTTTCTACATTATTACACCGATTTACTCCCGAACTCAATCTCAAGCAATGGATTTACAGATTCATACTCTTTTAGTCTCGATTCGAGTCGGAGCACTTATTATACATAGATATCTCTCTTTGATACTAGATAGAGTAGATTGATTATAATGGTTACTGGAAGTCCAGGTTCAGGACTAGGTAGCGTATATGGATATCCCGAGTCCTCTATGGGCCCCTTCGTCTATGAGCTATAGTGTCGGAGAAGGATGGTCGCTGTAGGTCCTGCCTTTATGATTTCCTATGCTGGAGGAGGTGTATACACTTGGTATGTTATGGAACTCGGATTGGATATGGTATTATTGACTTATGTTGCATTCATTTATTCATATGTATCGTCTATCACTAGTATAATTATTTGGCATTTATATCTATTAGTTTTATGGGGGGCTTTCTATGTATAAGCTATGGTTGCTGTATGCTGAGTGCTTGCTTGAACTTTCAAGCTTATGGGGCCCCGATTAGGTTATTGTTTGTCCGAACTAGCTGGTTACTTTATTATTGGTTATTATGGTTAGTTCGTGGCAGAATGGTTATGGACTGGTATCTGAGATTGTCGGTACACTTATGATTTTCTTTTTCTATTATGGTAAGATGCATTATTGTTAAGTTACCTCATGATTAGCCCCACTTTGGTTAGAAGCTTTGAATATGCTAGTATTAGCTCCCTTACTTGGCTATGATCCTTGAGATGTTAGGTTGTTCTCCTCCGGTTATTACTTTTGAGTTTAGTCCTATATATGTATATGTATATATATATATATATATGTATATGTATATATATATATATATATATGTATATATATATGGTATTACCATATATCCCTCTCTTTCTTTATCTATTCATATTGTATATGTATCCTTTGCCTTGTAGTACTACTATATATCCTTCTTTCACTCTACATTTGTATATTGGCTAGTGATATTCGATATTGCACTTTATTTCCTGAATACTATTAGAATAGGATAGTTCATCCTTATTACTCCATTAGCATTATTATATTTAGTTTCGTGGATAGCTTCCTGTAGTTATATTCCTGCTTTACATGTTATTTATGCTTGCATTATCTTTGGAGCCTAGTCGACCGATGCCTACTGAGTACCACATGTTTGGTAGTCATACTACACTTTTGTATCCGGCATATCGTAGTATGAGTTCTTGCTGTTGAAGTGTGCATCGTCTGGAGCAGCCATGGATTGGAGATTTGGGCTGAGCTTCTGACGTTTGGAGTATTCCTGTTCTCCCTTATATTATTAGTTTGATCTCTATTTTGTATTTCAGAGACAACTTTGTATATATTGACTATGTTTTCCATTTTGTACTCCTGTTGTATTAGAAGCTCTTGTACTGACTTCACCAGGTTTTGGGGTTGTAATCTATATTAGTCTCTTTATTAAGTTCCTTTCCGCTATTTTTTTCATTTTTATTGGTAATTTGTTTCTAGCTATTCCAGACTACGGGTTGGCTTACCTACTGGTGGGTTATAGTAGGTGCCATCATGGCCTTAGAAATCAGATCGTGACAAATTGGTACCAAAGCATAGGTTCACCAGTATTGTTGATACAAGAGCTAAGTGCCTAGTAGAGTCATGCGAATTACTATGTAGACGTCTGTATCCTATCTTTGGGAGGCTACAGGGTATTCTTAGAAAATTCTATTCCTTGAATCCTTGTCGTGTGTCTGTACCTCTATGAACCTCTAAGTAATTTTTTTGACTCCACTCTTTCCCAGATAGATAGCACGAGGTTGTCGATAGATGTGGATGAGACTTCTGCACAAGTTACTAGAGTTTCAGCACAATATTAGACTAGGGAGTTGGAGATTGAAATTGAGGACTACCACTGTCAGCCTATGATGATACCCGATACATCCAGTGATTCTCAGGCCAGAGTTGGGTTTATTGGCTTTTGACAGGAATCTTTATCAGTTTCAAAGTATAAAATTGGGTTTCTTGAGTAGGCCAGTCAGATATCTATGTTATATGCAACAGAGTATGAGATGGTGCATAGATTTATCAAAGGATTGGCTTTACCACACTGTTTAACATCAAAGCATTTGATAGCAACTAGGTCTTTTTTCTCTCAGGTTGTTGATCGTACGAGGGCTATAGAGAGGGCTTGTATTGGGACATATAGAGGTGGTAGTAAGAGGCCATGTTAGTAGTACAATGTTAGTGGTATTTCATCCAGAGATAGGAATCCTTCCAGCAGATGTCAGTATAACTTACAGTCTATTAGGTCCATACAGGTAGCACCTAACCTTATAGGTAGCTCTCAGGTAAATCATGGTGGTCTCAGTGGACAGAGTTCTGGTCAGGCGATACAGGTTATTCGGTCTAGGTTTTCAGGCCATGGTCGTGGTTTTGGGTCAGTAGGTATAGTACCTCAGAGAGTTCCAGGGGCATGTTTTGATTGTGGTGAGATTGGTAATTGGTCTAGGTAGTGCCCCAAGTGTGAGTTAGTCTGTCAGCTGGGGACAACTCGTGTTTCTCAATAGGTTAGAGCTTTAAGGGTTTGTTACGACTGCAGAGAGACCGATCACTAGTCCAGAGAGTGTTCCTGGAGAGGTATTAGTAGTTATTCAACTCATCTATAGCAGTCTCATAGAGTTGCGGCATCTTTGGTTAGAGGTAGTGGACTTAGTGCCTCAGTTGGTCATTCAGACACTCAATTTGGGTTTGGACGCGTTCAGAGTCGTACTTCTTCGGGCATGTCAGGGACTATGACTTCGGATCCTATCAATACAGGTGCAATTTGATTTGCTATCTTTTAGTTTCTAATTGAGTTGAGTTAGGGTTTTCATACCAATCAATGATTTTATGCCTTGAAATTACTAAATTGATTGTTATAAGCCTTTGTGTAGATTTTACACATGTTTAACTACCCCCGTAGATATTTTCTTTAGTAGTGGATTGAGTGGATCAATATTGTGATTTCCTAGGGGTGTAGCTTTTGGTTTAAAGTCCCTCTCCTTTGGTATATTGGCCTTATTATGGTCATAGAGTGGTACTGGTTGTTGCTTTTCATTTTATGCCACCTGCAGTTTATACTTGTGTTGCTTTTGTTGTTGCTATTGCCTTTTTGGAAATTGATTCTTACTTGATAGATGGCTAGACTAGTGTTATCTAGTTAGTATCCCCTTCCTTGCGATTCTTATTCATTGGATTAGACGGATAACTCGGTTGGTTGGTTCTCTCTCTTTTTGTGAGGTGAGATTGGTTTTTTTCCTTCTCTGTTAGAAAAGTTAGATTAGTTTTTGAGGGGGAGTGAAGAAAGGTTTGGCCTTCCATGGTTTCATCGTGATTCTAGCTTGGGTAATTCTTTTCTATAGCCCACTCTTATCGTTGATAAGTCTGAGGCTTGTGTTTTGGTTTATTGGGTTCGTCTCCTTGTAGGAGTCTTGATCTTGGTATTGGTGTTGAGTTGGGTACCCCATTCTTTCTGTGATTTGATTCATGGTTCATTTGAGTTAATGTTGGTATAAATGGGTGAATTCAGAAATTTCACATTTTGGTATTTGTTAGGCCTGATGTGATTTTGTAGAATGCTCTTGCTTGGTGATATACCCAATGCATTCAACCCTTTGAGTGGAATTCCCAATACATTCAAGAAGGATTGAAAGCCATTAGAGAGGTCATCATAGAGTTAAGAGGATCCAAACGGTGACCTGAAGCCACCTGCACCCTGACTTGTAGCCGCAGGTCATCCATCTGCTCTAGCAGGTGGCCATTTTGGCCCTTCCAGTGGCACCTGCGCCCTGACATGCACCAGCAAGTGCCCTACTGCTTGGGCGGATGCCCAATTTGCTGAAGTGGGTCACTTTTGGGCCCATTAAATGTAATAAAAGGCTCAAGGCTATAAATACTAGTTCCACTTTCATATTTCATTAGTTTTTGTTGAATTAAGATGAAATATACACTTGAGAGTGTGAGAGCTAGGATTAGATTGTTTTGAACTATCATTTTGAAATGTTGGTTATGTGGGAGATTGATTCCCTCGTGGTTTACGTTAGAGAATTGGTGCTATGTAGGATTAATTCGATAGAAGTTTTAGGATTTGAAATACCCTTTGGTTTCTTTGATTTTCCCATCTTTGTGTCTTTCTATCTATTTCTTGCCTTGTTATCTTAGCTTGTTTTCATGATTTCCGTACTTTATTTTTCTTTTTGTATTTTTTCTGGTATCACCTTGGTTCTAAACTTCCTTACATCTATATCTAGGGATCCTCTTCATGAGAGAGCTCCTTGTCAAACAACTCTGAATACCAATGGATGATATAATCCTGACAAACTAGGAGGTAGAGCCAACCTATGACCCTACACCATTCAATATCTCAAATGGTCCTATGTACCTCAGACTCAATTTTCCTTTCTTTCCGAACCACATTACAACCTTCATGGGTGACACTTTGAGCACAACTTTCTCAGCATTCTTAAAACGAACATCCCTTACCTTACTGTTCGCACACTCTTTTTGTCTATTTTGGGGTGCTACCAAATTCTCTTGGATGAAACTCACTTTCTCCATTGACTCTTTCAGTATATTAGTGCCTCAATGTCTCACCCCAAAGGCATCAAACCACCCAATTGGTGATTTACACCTTTTTCCATACAAAGCTTTAAAAAAAGCCATGTTAATGCTTGAGTGGTAGCTTTTATTATATGCAAATTCACATAAAGGCAAGAATTGGTCCCACTGACCACCAACATCCCTCACACATTCCTGAAGCATGTCCTCTAGTACCTGGATCATCCATTCTGACTGCCCGTCAGTCTGCGGATGGAAAACAATACTTAGGTCCAGCCTAGTGCCCAACTCTACTTGAAACTTTTCCCAAAAATTAGAGGTAAACTGTGTACCTCTATATGACACTATGGAGATAGGCTCCCCATGAAGTCGAACAATCTATTTCACATAAATCTTTGCGAACTTGGCTGCATTATAGTCCACCCACATCAAAGTAAAATGTGCATACTTGGTCAATTAATCAACGAATATCTAAATGGAGTCGCATTTCCTTAGGGTCTTAGGAAGACCAACAACAAAAGTCCATAATTATTCTTTTCCACTTCTATTTTGAAATGGGCATCCTCTGAAAAGTGACACCAGGTGTTCGATGCTCATATTTAACCTGTTGAAAGTTTTGACACATAGTCACAAAGTTGAAAATGACGCTTCATTCTGCGCCATCAATAGTGCTGCCTTAAGTCTCTATACATTTTGGTTTCACCTGGATGTATAGAGTATTTAGAACCATGAGCCTCTGCAAGGATAGTAGAAATCAAATTTCCCACCTGAGGCACATACACATCCCAAGATCCTCAACACTCCTCCTCCTCAAGAATGGTCTCTTTGGCCTCGGCCTGTAACACTTTCTCCCAAGTTTTATTTAGCTTCTCATCCTTAAATTTCCTTTCTTTAATCTGCTCAAGAAAGGTGGACTTAGACTTCACATGCGCTAAAACTCCTCCCTTGTTGATCACCTACAACATCATAAAATTGTTATTTAAAATTTGTACCTCTCTAGCCAACGGACGTCCAACACCTCCAACCACGCCAAAATCCCAATGCTCACAGGCTTCCGGCTCAATTCATCTGCTACCACATTAGCCTTTCCTGGATGATAAAGAATCAAAATATCATAATCTTTGATTAACTCCATCCACCTTCGCTTCCTCAAATTCAAATCTCGCTAGGTAAATACATGTGCAAACTGCGGAGGTCTGTGAACACCTCAAACTTCACCCTATAGAGGTAATGTCTTCATATCTTTAGAGCAAACACTATCGCTGCTAACTCTAGATTATGGGTGGATAGTTCTTCTCATACGATATCAGCTACCTTGAAGCATAAGCAATTACATTCTTTTCCTACATCAAAACAACACCTAAACCAAACCGTGAAGCATCACAATACACAATAAGGTCCTTACCTTCTATAGGCAAGGTAAGAATGAGAGCTGAAGTTAGCAAAGTCTAAAGCTTTTGGAAGTTTTCTTCACATTCATCATTCCATACAAAAGGTAAATCCTTCTAAGTGAGACAGGTCATATGCAAAGCAATGGATGCAAACCTTTTCATAAATCACGATAATAGTTGGCCAACCCTACAAAACTATGAACCGCTATTACATTGGTCGGTCTAGCTCAATTCTTAACAACTTCGACCTTTTGTGGGTCTACCATAGCCCTTTCCTTAGACACCATTTTCCCAAAGAAGGACACTGAAGAAAACCAGAATTCACACTTTGAATACTAAGCATAAAAATTCTTCTCTTTAAGCAACCCCAACATTGTACGCAATTGAGCTTCATTCTCCTCCTTACTCTTAGAGTAAACCAATATATCATCAATAAAAACAATAACAAATGAATCCAAATAAGGCTTGGATACTTCATTCTTCAAACTCATAAAAATGGCTAGGGCATTGGTTAAAACAAAAGACATAACTAAGAACTTATAATGAACATAACAAGGCCAGAAGACACTATTTGGGATGTCCTCTGCCCGAATCTTAAGCTGATGATAACCTGACCTTAAATCAATCTTTGAGAACATCACGGCTCCCTGCAACTGGTTGAATTGGTCATCTATCCTAGGCAAGGGATACTTATTACAAATGTTCACCCTATTGAATTGTTAATAGTCTATGCACATCCGTATATTGCCATCCTTATTTTTCACAAAAAGCACGGGAGCACCCTAAGGAGAAGTATTAGGATGAATAAAACCCTTCCCTAACAACTCCTGCAACTGAGATTTTAATTCTCTTAACTCTATCGGTGCCATCTATAAGGGGGATAGATATAGGGTGAGCACCCGACTCTAAGTCTATACAAAAGTTAAAAATCACGGTCAGATGGCATACTAGGGAGATCATCTAGGAACACCTCTATGAACTCACACACTATTAAAACTGAAGAAATATGAGGGACTGCTGAATATCATCCCGAAGATGAGCTAGAAATGCTCAACACTCTCCTTTGACTAACTTTTGAGCATGAGTAGAAGAGACAATTCACAAAGGGACAAGCTTATAAGTACCTTCCCATTCTAACCTCTCCATCTCGAGCATAGATATAGTGACATTCTTAGCATAACAGTCAAGAATGGCATGATAAGGAGACAACCAGCTCATTCCCAAAATAAGACCAAACTCTTCCATATAAAAATCACTAGGTTTGCCAAAGTACTATACCTCATAAACATTGCAGGACATGCCCAATAAGCCTGATTAACACACACAAAATGTAACACCCCGTACATTTTTAAAACTTATACGATCAACCTAGCATGGATAAAAGTATTTAAACTTGAGATAATAAGAACATACTTGAGTGTAAATTTAAAGTTAAGTGGTGGATTAAGGTAGAAGGATTAAGACGTTGGAAAAAGGAGAGAACATAAATGAGTGCTTCCGTGACTTAATTAAGATAGTAGGTGTATCACCTAATTAAACTATTGGGCTGCATTTGGATATAAGTTAATGGACTCAATTGAGGCCCAAAGTAAGTACATAAAAATGGAAAGAGGACCAGCCCAACACCTACTATTAATTCAGGCCCAACAAGACATGATCCAAGTAAAAATAAAGTGAGAAAGTGGACTGTTTTGGACAGCTTGTATAACCAAGTAGGTGCATCACCTACTTGGACTATTTTTTACCAAAAATTGGATAAGAATGAGCTAAAGGAGGTGGATAAGAGGGAGTATAAAGAGCTGAAATTCAGATCATTTATCCATTCACTTTACTTGCAAATTTCAGCTTTAAACAAAACACTCCCAACCCCCCAAAACAAAAGCAGCCGCCCCTAATTTCTCTGAAGGGTTCTTGGCTGAATCCTCCACTTTGGAGCCTTGGTAAGCCTCGTACACTGCGGAAATTTGATTCTATATGGGTCATAGTTGACAGGCTTACCAAGTCAGTGCATTTCCTACCAATCAAGACCACCTATACAGCAGAAGATTATGCAAGATTGTATGTTAAAAAGATAGTACGATTACATGGAATTCCGGTCTCCATTATATCAGACAGGGGAGTACAATTTACTGCACATTTTTGGAGATCGTTTCAGAAGAGCTTGGGTACACAAGTAAATTTGAGTACGACTTTCCATCCTCAGATGGATGGACAAGCAGAACGTACTATCCAGACACTTGAAGCTATGCTACGAGCGTGCGCATTAGACTTTAAAGGCAATTGGGATGATCATTTACCTCTTGTTAAATTTTCCTACAATAATAGCTATCATTCAAGTATCAAAATGGCACCTTATGAAGCTTTGTACGGAAGGAAATGTAGATCACCAATTAGATGGTTTCAAGCAGGCAAAACTGCTTTACTTGGGCCAGATCTTGTTTATCAGGCTATGGAGAAGGTTAAAGTGATCCAGCAGCGACTACAAACGGCCAAAGTCGACACAAGTCATAAGGTGATGTTAGAAGAAGAGGGATCGAATTCGCCATAGGTGATTGGGTATTTTTGAAGGTGTCACCGATGAAAGGGTTAATGCGATTCAGAAAGAAAGGAAAATTGAGTCCAAGTTATATAGGCCCATATGAAATTATTAGAAGATTTGGGCAAGTTGCGTATGAGTTGGAACTACCCCAAGAACTCTCCACTGTTCATCCGGTATTTCATGTTTCAATGCTTCGAAAGTGTATAGGAGATCCATCTCGTTTTACTCCCATTAAATATGTGCAAGTTACGGAGGATCTTACCTATGAAGAGATACCTATTGCTATTCTGGATCGACAAGTTAAGAAGTTAAGAAATAAAGAGGTAGCTTCCGTAAAAGTGCTTTGGAGGAATCAACAGGTAGAAGAGATCACATGGGAAGCTGAGGAAATGATAAAATCTAAGTATCCTCAATTATTTGAAACCGAAGTGGAAGCCATAGATACTGAATTGGAGAAATAAAAAGTAAGTATATAAATATATAAGTGTTATATGGTAGTATAAAGATTAAACTTAAGCTTGAACTCGTTTAATCTAAATAGTGATGATACTACCATTCAAGGACGAATGTTCCTAAGAGGGGGAGGATGTAACACCCCGTACATTTTTAAAACTTATACGATCAACCTAGCATGGATAAAAGTATTTAAACTTGAGATAATAAGGACATACTTGAGTGTAAATTTAAAGTTAAGTGGTGGATTAAGGTAGAAGGATTAAGACGTTGGAAAAAGGAGAGAACATAAACGAGGTGCTTCCGTGACTTAATTAAGATAGTAGGTGTATCACCTAATTAAACTATTGGGCTGCATTTGGATATAATTTAATGGACTCAATTGGGGCCCAAAGTAAGTACATAAAAATGGAAAGAGGACCAGCCCAACACCTACTATTAATTCAGGCCCAACAATACATGATCCAAGTAAAAAATAGAGTGAGAAAGTGGACTGTTTTGGACAACTTGTATAGCCAAGTAGGTGCATCACCTACTTGGACTATTTTTGACCAAAAATTGGATAATAATGAGTTAAAGGAGGTGGCTAAGAGGGAGCATAAAGAGCTGAAATTCATCTCATTTATCCATTCACTTTACTTGCAAATTTCAGCTTTAAACAAAACACTCCCAACCCCCAAAAACAAAAGCAGCCGCCCCTAATTTCTCTTAAGGGTTCTTGGGTGAATCCTCCACTTTGGATCCTTGGTAAGTGTTTACCCTTGTATATTAATGTAATACATGTATAATAAGGTGTGTAAATCAGGTTGGTTATGTTAAAAATGTATAGGTCAGTCCCTTAATTAGTTGGCAGTCCACTTGTATTAGTTTTGATGAATTTGTCTTCCTTGTGGCTTGGACTTGTATAGGGTCTTAAGGTGTTGAAGAAATTAAGTTATGATGATGAAATTTCAGTATACTAAAGTGTGTTTATTCACCTAAATTGTTCCTTTTATGTATGGCTTGATGGAAATGTTTATACGTGTTGGTAAATGGAACGTTTGTTGTAGTGAAAAGAGAATACTCTCTTTTTATGTTAAACTGAATTTTGGGACTGTTGTGGACTTTTTTTGGTATGTTACTATGGAAGGAAGTATGGTGACCTTATGGGATGAATATATGCAGTTTCGTTGGAGTGGAAATGTAAAGGATAAACTAGGTAGGTAATCCTACCGGTTTGTAACGTTTATGTTGGTTTGTGGACTGTTTTGGTGGTGTTGTCTTGGTAAGGCAATAAGTTATAATGTAAGGGGTTGTAATAAGGTTGTATGACAGTATAAATAAGGGGGGATTGATGCACCATGTGGTTAGGAGGTTGGGAAGTTTTTACTTCCTGTTAAGTAACTAATTGCCATTTTGTAAACTTGAAATATAATTAGCTTTTAATGTTGGATCCATTACGTACTTGTGTTTTAGAATAACACATAAGGAAGGAGCTGAATCATTGTAGCCACGTAGTGAGAAGATAAGGTATGTAAGGTTAATCTTTTCCGCATTCTTCTGCAACATCTATTGTTCCTATTATCATAACACTTGTCCTATCCCCAAAGGGTTGTACAGTGTCTCCTTTTTCTAAATGGTTTAGAGTATCTCATTTCAGAGTTAGTAGTACTTGTTATTCACTTATCACTCTTATAACTAAAGAATGAAGTAATGTGAATAATTGTGTAATGGTTAATGTTGAGAATGGGTGGTATCTTATGGAGTGAAAGAAACACTCGCATGAATGTCGATCCCATTATTACGGGTGGTATCCCATGGGATGAAAGGAACATCCGCATGGATGATGATCCCAATTATTATGTTATTTCCCACTGATAAGTTGGGCTCGGGCATGATATGATTGATGATTGATTATGTACATTATAGTAAAGTAAAGTAAAGTAAAGTGCAATAAAATAAAGAAAGCAATGTACATGATTCCTCACATATACCATATGGTAGTTTATTTATATTGTTCGTTCACTTGTACTTAATTCCATTAAAGTTCTTATATCTCATACAGTTACTTATAGCCTTACATACTTAGTACATTCTTTTGTACTGACGTCCCTTGGGGGACTTACCTTACTTGCTGCAGGCACAGGTACTAGTAGACCTCCTCAGTAGGCTGTGGGTCATCTACAGAACATTGGTGAGCTCCCGTTCGGTTCGGGGCTTTTCGAGTCATATGTATATGTGGTTTTGGTACTGCATAAGCATTGTATATAAAGTGGGAAATTGTCCCGATTATATTTTTGGTTTGTATCTGTTAGAGGCTTTGTAGACGTTGTATAGTTAAAGGAAGGAACGTTGTACTTTTTTTTACCATATGGCTCCAACGACCATGTCTCATGTTTATATAAATGTTCTTATTAGATTTCTATTATTGATATATGGTGACCACAAGTGATTGAATGCTAGCCCATTGACGATAAGTATATGAACGTATAGAATGGTTCTCTCGAGCCTTAACGGCTTCGGGTGCCATGTCTGCCCCAATGGGATTTAAGGAGTGACACAAAAACCCCAACTGATGTAGACACATATATAGGTGCATCAAGTAATTCACATTTTAATTCCCAACTCAAAGCAAATTTCATAGACAAATAAGAGAAAGTAGACCTCAGATCAAATAACGTAGAAACATACGATCATAGACAAAAATGGTACCAGTGATCACAATATCAGAAGCTTCAGTTTATGGATAACTCAGAACAACATACAGATGAACCTTACCACCAACCTGATCACCACCTCTACTAGTCTGTGCACCATGCCGACCAACCTAGCTGCCACCATGGTTGTCTTGGTAGCCTCCCCTACTCGCAGTGTGACCACCACACCCACCATGTGGACAATCTTTACCATATCCTCCCCTACCATGATCTGCTGGAACTAAAGCACTGGAAGCTGGTTGCTGAGTCTACTGACCTGAGGATAAGCAGTTAGGACAAAAATTCTAAATATAACCTACTCCTCCACATTCATGGAATCTAATGTCTAAAGCAGGTCACTGGTTTGAATATTCTAAAAGTGTATACCTATCTGTCTGGGAGGGCTGATAACTTACCCTGACGGGCCCTTAGTAGACACAGGCATAGCTGATTGAAATGGCCAAAAAGAGTAACTCTGCAAACCACGACCCCTTGAATAGGACCAACTAAAATTAATCGACTTCCAGGCTTTATTTTCCTCTACTTTAACTTCCCCTTGCTTCTTCACCCATTCCACTTTCTTCACAAATTCCATTACTTTCTGAAAAGTCTTTCCAAGTAAAGCTACTTGCATTGCAGTGACATGAATACCTGTGTTCAAACTCTTCACAAAATATCTAATTCTTTCCTATTCTGTAGTGATAACCACAATGCATAATATGACAAGGCAAGAAATTTGGCCTCATAGGGCGCCACAGACATATTGCCCTGCGCAAGTCACAGGAACTCATTTTTCTTCATATCTCAATGGGTACGAGGAACATACTTCTCAAGAAAAACATTCTGAAACAGAGACTAAGTAAGTGGATATAAAACAACTCTACTCAACAAAGGACCTCCACCATTTCTTGGCCTCTCCCTACAACTGAAAAGTCACAAACGCCTTACCATATCTCTCCACAATGCCTATTTTATGCAGGTGCTCATAACAACCCATCAGAAACTCAAATGCATCCTCCGTCTCAGCCCCTTGAAACACTGGGGTTTTTATTTTCATAAACTTACAAAACAAACCATGCTCATCATCATTCATAACTGGACCCAAGACCTGTTGAGGGAAAACTCTTATCTCAGAATCCTCGCCCATATGAGGTGCTACAACAGGGACATACTTCAAGGATGAGGACTGGAATACGGGAACTTCTGGAGCAATATTGATGCCAGCTAAACTACACAAAACCCCCAATACATGTTGAATAACTCCACAGACATTGGTACCTGAGCTGCACCATCTTGTACTGGCACCACATTCTCTAGAACTAGAATCCTCTCCTACTCAAATACCACTTCTTCATCCTGAATCAAATCTGGAGCAGCCTATTGTGAGGGAGGAAACAGTGATATCTTCCTAGCCAGTCTTCTAGATGCCTATGCTCCACCTTTGATAGGTGCTACCCCTCTTTCTCCTCTTCTTGCCCTATCCCTTACTAGAGCTATGCCCTAAACTGTGACCCCAGTGACCAGTTCTGTTGCTGCTACTACTGGTTTAGTTGAATAAGTTTTCACCATCTGTGATTCAAGAATGAAGGAGGTCAGATACTAATTTGGATCACCAGATACTAATTGGAATCAAGTACTAGCACGAAAGGATGAAAGAAATGATTTTGTTTTTCTAAAGTCATGTAGCCTCGCAAAGAAAAGTACTGATGTCTTCATACTATTCTACAAGACTCTACTACACCTGTTCTTGTTCGATGAGATCAATGAATCCAGTGTTCTGATACCATCTTTGTTATGAGTCAAACGGTCATGAGTCGCACCCACCCTAACTCTACATTGGGAGAACGATTCAACATAAACTTTAGCCAACTAATGTAGGACTTATATTTACTCTCTTTCTAAGTTAACTACCATTTATTATACTTAACACATTCCAAGCAAACTAACTCATCTAATGATCTAGTAATGCCTAAACCAAATGAAAGTGCATAAATATCTCTATTTATTACATCCCCGAGGACCCAAAAATCACCGCACAAGAATTCTACAATCCAGACAAGATCTAAAAATATAATCCAAAATACCAAACCAACAGGAAGTCATTATCAAAAAATAAAGGACATGAGTTAAATGAAGATCCAACGGTTTCCTAAAAATAGTGCTTACCCTTGAATCGAAGATGGAATCATGAACTAGAGTTGAGGTCTTATCTAAATCACTGGAACACACTCTACACTCAACAAAAAAAGAGTATAGGTTATATCAGTACAACAACTACATACTGGTAAGCATCATCGATCAACTTAACCTAACACTATACAAATAAATAAGTTAAATGCATGTTAGAAACAATCAATACATAACTCATAATTAGTTGACAATTAATTGTACATTCATAAAGACTTCAACTCACCAACTAAAAAAAGTTCTCTTCTTATTAATTTGTGTTCAAGTTATACAGATACATAATTTATACTTAGGCAGATTCAGTAAACAATAATCAAAGACAACCATATGTGTAAATGAAATAATGATTGCAAGCATGCAAGATGTACACACATACTAGGGTTAGCAGGGACCCTTAAATATGACCTATAAGGGATGATCTCAGTCCATATACCAGTGTTGGTGTGACAACTAATCTAAATAATAGTTCTGACATGACACCTGATCCAAATAACAGTGTCAGTGTGACGTACACCCAATCCAAATACATTATCTCACTAAATAACCTCAATACAATGTCAATGCATGATGAAAATAAACAATCACAAGTAATGCCTGAAGGCTAGTCACAAACATTTACCTCCAATATAAGCACAAAGTCAAATCAAGTCTATAACTATATTTAAACCATATCTACCTCGTATCTTTGTTTGGAAGCACTACTTGGACAAAGCCTTGCCTTTCCTTTCAATTTTTGTTTTATAAACAACAAATAAACACAATTCAATACATTATTCCCTACTTCTGGGCATCCATAACCCCAAACCCATCAATTCCAACCTATGCGCATAACTTTGTTCATCATTCTAGGGTTTTATACACTTTAATCTCTTTGAATTCTCCGTATTTCATGATTACAAGGAAGAATTCTACTCTAGGAATTATTTTCTAACAACCTAGGATAAAAAAACAATGGAATTTAAGTCATTCCCCACTAATTCCTATTAGTTTATAAACCTAGGGCTAAATCCCAATTTTCAACCATGATTATGATCCTTACAATTCTAAGAATCTAAAGGAGTAATTATAAGTTTGAATGATAAAGAAATCTTACCTCAAAGATGGAAAACCCTCAAGTATGGTGAAAATCGCCCTCTCTCAACCCTTGAATGAAAACTGAAACAATAGGAATAAAAAACACTACTTTTCTATTTTAACTGTGAAAATTGCATTTTCATCACTACAGTGACGGATTCATCGCTTCAGTGATAACTATGTCACTGTGATGACACTCAAGCTAAATGAACCCCTCGTTGTGGTGATATTGCTGCAATGATAGATTTGTCGCTACAACGATGCTAAAATAGTAACTCGAGATCCGTTCTCAATTCTGTCCATTTCACAACATACTTCTCAAATTTTAACTTCATGAATCGACCCTTTCACGCTAATCACCTTAACCAGAGTTCTACTAGCCCATTTTATGCATCAGAAGTTTCTACGACTTCCTAAACTTGTCATCTAAAACATTAAAAATTCAAATCCACCAATCAGTAAACCAATAACTATTAGATTTTCCTAGACCACTCCATATTCAAAATCTGCCTAAAATTAGGCTAGCCTTGAATTTCACCAAATTAGCCTAGGGAAAGGTTAAGCTTAGGTTTTACTCTCTATTTTAGCATAACGACATTTTGGGTAATTTCATTAAATCATAAATGTCAAGTGTTTTTCCTTACACTTTGTGTCTAGTCAAATTGATGACACATAAATTAAGACGGATAGAGTACCAATAATATTATAATTATAACGTAATTTATCCTGTAAAATAAAATACGAAGTTAAATTCACAGTTTAAAATTCAAGATAAATAAGAATTTAAATTCAATGATAAGTTATGTTTTAGAGAACTAAATTAACATTGTAAATTTATAGAAAAAGTACCTAGAAAAATATTACATTTTTAATGATAATAAAGAAGCATAATTTCAATTCTTCCAGTCATCAAGTTAGTGCCAATTTGTCCATGAGATGTTTTTCCTTTTTCTAGAACTTTTTTTTCACTTTATTCCAAATATAACTCCAAATTGGTGTTTGGCCATGAGAATTCCAAATACAACTTGTAATGATCCTTCAGGTTATTTTCTGAGTTTTTATCCTTTTTTCTGCATATTAAGCATTCCTATAGTTGTCCTAAGTCATTTATGGCTTGCTGGGATTGACAGTTTGGTTACCCAGTAGTGCATTTGGTTTTTATAGCCATTTTCCTAGTTAGGGATTTTGAAGTTGAGAAAATGGTCTCTGGACAAAACTTCAGGTAAAAGGCCTTGGATGCCAATTTTGACAGTTTTGTTAGCTCCAGAATGTCAATTTTAGGTTAGACGGACCCTTGGTTTGGATCTCGAGGCTTCCAAGCTCATTTTGGGATATTAGGTGGATTTTGGTAAAAATGAAACCTTAGGTGTGGGACCCATTTTTTGGTTAAACAACCTCGGATAAAAATCTTGATGGTTCCATTGAGTCCAGAATACCAAATTTGATAGGGTAGCATAGTTCATTTGCATTTAGAGTATTCCAAACAAATCCCGAGGGCCCGTATGTAGATTTTGCAACTTAGCAAAATTGCTGGTGCATCAACACCTAGTGCATGCCCTAATCCTTCATCGCTATCATGATGAGGACCTCCGCGATTGCGAGGGTCTATGGATTTTGATCATCACAATCATGAGTATAGGAGCCTACGACTGCGATGAAGGAGGGCTATAGGCTAGTTTGTGCATCAAGATAGCGTCGTTAGGCAATCAAAATTGTGATGGTCCTGTTAGTGGGGTCCTACAATCGTGACTAGGGGTCCCACGATAGCAATGAGGAAACCTTTGGCAGTATAAATATCTTCTCTTTCATTTTTATCTCTTATTTTTCCAAGTATAAACACCATAAGTGACCTTGGAAGCTCAGAAATTAGTGGGGAATCGATAATTAAAGTTGGGATTGACTTGAAAACACTAAAGTGATCATTTCTCCATCTTAATCTTGTAAGTTTCCGGTTTAATTCCCATTTAATTTGTAGTTTAAATCCTTGATTTTCTCATTTATGGATGGGGCTATTTTAGGCCGATAAAGGAGCTGGTGGTGCTCAACTTTCCTAGATGGACATTGTTGAGGGTTCAATTTTGGGATTATATAGGTGGGCCCCATGAGATATTTTTGCTCGATTTCTGACCTGGAGTGTAAATTTACTATATGGGTATTGTTGTTCTCATCTTTATACCTAGAATATGATTTTGATAGCGTGGCAGTGGTCGGAGGCTTCTCAGAAGGGAAAAACTCTGTACTAGAGGTTTTTGGGTGCTTTCGGTGGTGTCCAGGTAGGCTAGGCTTACCCTTCTTCTAGACTTTGCTCGGTTATAGTATTAGTGTGATATTGTGCTAGTTATGGGTGGGTTCTTATGGTTCAGATACTTGTTTAGTGATTCCTGATTATCTTTAGTCGATTAGGGACTTTTAGGGTAAATTTCGGCCTCATTTTCCCTTAATTTAGTATTTGCTTGTCCTTTAAGAATCACCTTAGCTTAATTAGTGACTTGGGTCGGGATTGCAAAGCTTTATCCTAGGTTTGGGTAGGTGCTTGCCGTAGGCTAATTTTTTGGGACTTGTAGTGTGCCTATAGCCCTTCTTAAGATAGGTTGCTTTAGAGTAGCGCCCATTTTTTACCTAAATGATTACAGAATCACTCCTTTAGACTGATACTTGTGATTGAGTTGACTTAGTTGTTATAATAGGTTACTTAGCTTTGTTATCCTTGGCATGTTAGTGTTTTTAACCTCAAATTGCAACTTTGGATTTAATAACTAAAATCTAGGCCTCCTTTAATGTAATCGACCTTCTAAAAAAGGGGAAAAACTAGATGGAATTGAAATGGAATATGATCTGGGGTGATTGAGATGTGTTGCTTCTTATGAGTTCCAGTTTGAGTTCGACATCTGGTTTATTGATTATATCCTGTTAGTTTTGGTTTGAGTCCGACACCTGGTATAATGGTCATCTTCTGATTAGTTTTGGTTTGAGTTTGGATTTATTATTATTATTTATCCTAACCCGTTATGGTTATCGCTGGAGGAGGATTATATGGTACATATATCACACCTTGTCTCTCTTTTACTTTCTTACTATTATAGTTGGCTTTATGCTAGTAATACACTTTGTCTTTATCCATCGTGCTTATGGCGGCTCGGTTGGGTTTGGTTCTTCTTGTGTGTACCTTCTGGGCTTATGGGGTTCAGTTAGGTCATAGGTAGGAATTTATTTTTGCGTTTGAGTTATTCATATTCGGTCTACCGCTTTTGCTTAGCATAGCATATTATTTCATTTCTGACCCTCATTTACTGCCTTTGATATACCTATTTACATTTTATTTATGCTTTTACTGTAATAGAGCTCAGTCGGCCTATGATGCCAACTGATTACCCAGTGTTTTGGCACTCATACTACACTTCTGCATCTTTATACTTGATGCAGATCCTAGTATGAGTCACCACTATTGAAACTGATCTCTGTGTATTTACTGGAGATTTGGGTTATCTTTCAGAGTGTGGAGCTGATCATTCTCCTTATGCTTTCATGACAGTCTTATTTTGTATATTCTAAGACTATGATTTTTATTTTGACATTGTCTAGTACTTCTTTTTGGTATAATGGCTCTAGTAATGACCTTACCAAGTCTTGGGGGATTCTTTTTTATGCGTTTAGTCCTCTCCCTATATTGTATGGTGCATTTATATATATATATTTCCGGTTTGTCGCTTGCATATTTCTCTTCCGCGTATTAGCCCATTACTCGTGGTTCCTGACTATGGTTTGGCTTACCTACTGGTGGGTTAAAGTAGGTGCCCTCATGACCTTAGAAATTGGGTCATGAAAAACTCCAAGTTATATAAGGAAAAGGGAAAAAAAGTAAAACTTGTTTTCACTCTCACTTCTCTCACAAAAATTCAAAAACAACTCCAATTTATATTAATGGCCAAACACAATTTCAACTCCAACTCCAAAAAATATAGATTTTCATGGCCAAACGCCTACTTAATAGTAGTACAACTAAACAATGTTTATTGTTAAATAAATAAATAATGGCAGCTAAAAAATGATGGAAAAAATGGTAGGTTGGGCATGTGTGGGGTAGGGAGTGATTGTGTAGAAAAGGGTGTGAAATGGATGCTGACATCAGTAGTAAAAGGTTAATTTTGTCAACACAACTAAAAAAATTAGTCTACAACTACATTGATATTTCTCTTTCACCAATCAGATTATTTTATTTCGGTTGAAATGTCAAAAACACCCTCCAAATGCTAAAGCAAGCATGTTGACCTGCTGCCTTCTTCAGCTTGGGAAACTCCCTGCTTGTCTTCCATAGGGCTAAACTAGTAAGTTAACATGCTTCTTTGCTTTAATGATTTATATATTTTTCTTAGGAGATTGCACTATGTGCACTTGATTTGTTCGAATGGACGAAAGTGTCAACTGCATCATTAAATGCTTTTTGTCTTTAGTTGTAGCATGACTTACAAATACATCTATTTTTCCCCTACTTTATCATTTTATTGCTCTACTTTTTATTATATTTTCTATAAATCCATCATTCTTTGAGCCTTCTTTGTTAAATGAATTCCACAACACTTTTTCTTAATTGTCAATGAATCTCATTGTAGTATGAGAGGTAGGTACATTTTAGTAGTATTTGCATATAAATGTACTATTTTGATTGGTTCATATATTTTGTTATTGAAACTACTTTTTGAGTATCAAAATTTTATCACTGTCAGATAAATTGAGACACGAAAATAATATATATTACTTGAAAATGACATAAAAAGTACTATAAATAACAATAATTAACAACTTAAAATATTTGAAAAATATATAAAAAATTGGTTGGCTCTCGAAATTCTATCAGTACCTCATAAATGAGGATAAAGGGAGTAACATATATTATTTGAAAATCACATTAAAAGTATTATAAATCACAATAATTAACAAATTAAAATATTTAAAAGACATAAAAAATTTGATTTACTCTCGAAATTCTATTGGTGCCACATAAATTGACACAGAGGGAGTAACATATATTATCTTAAAATTACGTAAGTACTATATATCACAATATTTAACAATTTCAAATAATTAAAAATTATACAAAAATTTAATTGACTATCCAAATTCTATTTGTGTCACATAAATTAGGACAGTGAAATGACATGTATTAGGCCCGTGCTGGCACAAGCTTGTATATCTAGTCGTATTATATAAAGGAGGCCTCATACCTTATTTTAAGAGATGTAAATTGGGCATAGTGTCTCAATATAGAGTTTAAGTTGGCAACTTGATTTGCTCAATATAGCCAAAGTTAAACTTTTTGGCTAAATATCAAAAATCCACAAAATTTTATCTCTCTTCATTTGAAATAAATTTCAATTTTAAAATAATTTATTTCTCTTCCTTTTTTAAAATAATCGTATCTTGCTCACTCCTTATCCTCCTATATTTTCTTCCCATTTTTTTCCTAATAGTTAAGACTATGTGTCACAACCCAAATCACGGATCGTGAGGGCACCTACCCAACGCTACCCTAGATAGGAGAACCCTTACCACCCAACCTTTAATCACTACAGAAAACATTTGCTAAAACCTTAAGCAATACTAAATAATAAACCTTTCATTTACTACAAAACTTACTACAAAGTACATTGTAGAATTTAATTACACAACTCCCCAGAACCTAGTCTAAAATAGGTACAAGAGCAATAAGTAAGAGAAGGACGACTCGAGACACAACATCCATGAAAGAGAAGAATGAAAGGAGTTACTGAAGAATAACCACCACTACACCTATAGAAACTCCAACTGACCTGCAACATGGCTATATCCCCCCAAAAGAAGATATAGTAAATATAGTATCAATACAACCACACATACTGGTAGGTATCATTGCCCGACTAGGTTTAGAAACATATAACAATATTTAGCAATCAAGAAGAAATCTTGACAATATACACTTAACAACTTATCATACTTAACCTACTTCAACTTTCAATCTTACCGCCTTTCCCTTATTATAATATTATTAATTCATCCTCAGGTAGGGGTGTGCAAAAATCGGTTCAACCGATAAACCGAACCAATAGGTATCGGTTTATTGGTTTTTAAACAATTTTATAAATTTTTTTATTGGTCTATTGGTTCGGTTTTCGATTTTAAGGTTTTAGTTAATGGTTAAACAGATAACCCAATAAGATTATATTAAAATTATATTTTTATTCATAATTATATAATAATGGCTTTAGATTTAAATACATACCTTATTGTCTTTTGCATTTTATAGTTGTTGTCTTAGTGCTTATAATTTGTGTGGACTTTATGCATTAAAATAGTGTAGACCAAATGAACATAAGAGAAAGTAAAAAAAATTAGGGGAGTGTTTTCTTATCGATTAAACTCAAAAACCAAACAGATAAAGCCCAAAAACTGATTAACCAAAAATTGATAAAGAATATCTTATTGGTTTGATTATCGGTTTGGCATGTTTACAAACCGAAAACAGATAAACCGAACCGATAATATGCAAAACTGAACCGACCCGACCCGACCGATGCACACCCCTATCCTCAGGGTGTGACTAACTGACACAATTCCATGACTCAACCTAACCCACATTTGTTATGCACTCACCTTGTTACATCAACTCTACACTTCTCTCTCTCTCATTAATTCCCTTTCATAACAACTCTCTCACCCTAATTGTCACGACCCAATTTCTCAAGTCATGATGGCACCTACTTTAACCCACCAGTAGGTAAGCCAAACCATTGCCCAGAACAACTGGTAACAGGCTAATTGGCGGAAGATTTTAGAATAAAGAATTTAACAGGCAAATAGAGAACTAAATAACATCAAATAACATAGAAAGTACTAGAAGATAGAGAAAGGAAGGAAATATGTAAGAATAGTATCCCACAACCTGGTATGGTCGGTACAAGAGCCATTAAATCCAAAAAGAGTAGAGTACTAAATAGTATCTATTATACAGGTAGTCTCAGAAAAGTAAAGACAATTCAAAGATAACAAAAGGAGAGAGGATCTGCTCGGGTTCTGAAAGCTCACCATATCTCTAAATCCCCCCCCAAAAAGCCCGAATGAAGCATCAGGGTAACAACTAATACTCGAATCTGTATCAGAAATAAATGTTGTAGTGTAGCATGAGAACCAAAAACAACGAGTACTCAGTAGACATCATCGACTGACTGAGCTAAATCTCAATAAAAGTATAATATAATGCAAGAATGCAAACTCAAGTCAAGGATAAGGATAAATCCAAAATAATGCTCCGAATCAACATAAAGTGGTAAATAAAAAGAAGAAGTAACTAGAAGTAATTACTGTCTAAATATCACCTATTAAATAAGTGTCATGAAGTAAATATGCCATGAATGAGCTCAATATAATGAATATCAAGGGAGCTACCAATCGCAGTACTTGAATCGGAACAAAATAATTAGGCCAAGTTTCATAAAGTTCCATGATCATGACTTTCTTTCTACTTTATTTAGTATGACTGCCAGATAATATAGTCAAATGAATAAGAGGTGTAATATTACTAACAAGTCTAGGTGCACAGTTCGAAAAGACAAAAGGTCACTTTATTTAGGTTAATAAAACTAACCAGAATCCATAAAAATTTCTAAGTCATCTCAAGGTCTAATATTTAATCTAAGTTCATGACTAAAGGCTTCTTAAGTCTACAAGGAGCTAAACTAAGCATACTACCTAGAGGAAGATCGGTGGGGCTCGCTACTAGTTTTGAAAATCCAAGCAAGAGCAAGCACCTACCCAACCTAGACTAAGCCTTTATAATTCCATCCCAAGGTGCTAAGTAAGCCTAAACTAGCCATAATGTATCAATCTAATTCAATAAGGGGAAGGACGGGCCGGATTCTACCCAAAAAGCTTTCTAGTCAGCTAATTACTCCCATAATTTTCTAAATAGTCAACCAAGTCGTAAATACCCACCCAAATCTAGCATAATATTACACTAATATCATAATTACGCTCAATATAAGAGGAAAGTAAGCCTATCCTACCTGGACGCTGCAGAAAACTCGAGAAAGTCCACTACTCCATAGCCTTTCCCTTTTGAGAAGCCTCTGTACATTGCCATGCTATCAAAATAATGATCTACATATCATAACGAGAATAATGATACCCATATTGCATACAAATGCCTCGGGTCACGAATGGAACCAAAAATCCCACATGGGATCCGCTTGTGAAATCACAAAATTGGAATAGTCAACGCGTCCCTCATAGCACATGGATATTTACCACAAGGTTTAGGTGAAATTCGAGCATGAATGGACCCCCAAATCAAAACCCTACAATAAAGTAGGGGTTTAAAGTTAATCGGAGAATTAATCAAGAAAATAGACAGAAACTTATAAAAATAATGATGAGAAAGTGACCCAATGACGTCACCAATTCACTCCCGAAACCCAATGATCGATCTCTACAAGATTCTAAGCTCCTAGAGTTTTTAATGAAGTTGGGACTTAAGAAAAATAAAGAGGAGTCGGGTTCCACAGCTTTAAATGCTGCTAGGGGTCCCTTCATCACTATTGCGGGGTCCTCAAACGCGAGATTCACTCTGGCTAACTTATCGCGAACGCGGAGGCCGGCTCGCGAACACGATGACCAACAACCTTGGCCTTCACAAATGCTTTTAAAGCCTAGCAAATGCATAGGCCATTCTTGGCCTGCACCAGCTAAAGATGCACCAACAAACTTGGAAATGTGCCAAGTTTCTGATCGGACCTTTGGGATTTGTTTTGAATCCCGTGAACACAAATGAACTATGATACCCTATCAAATTTGACATTCCAGACTCAAAGACACCATCAAAATTTCCATTCGAGGTTGTTTCAATCAAAAGTGGGTCCCACACCCAAAGGGCCGTTTTAACCAAATTCCACCCAATAGCCCAAAATGAGTCCGAAAGTCTCGAGACTAGAACCAAGGGTACCCCTAGCCAAAAATTGACATTTCGAAACTAACGAAACTGTTAGAATTGGAATTTGAGGCCGTTTGACTGAAGTTTAGGTGCGATACCTATTTTTTAACATCGAAAGCTTCAAAATAGAGAATTGGTTCTTAAAACCAAATGAACTGTCCCGTGACCAAACTGTCAGTACCAATAAGTCATAAATGACTTGGTGCAGCTGTGGAAACGCTCTAAATGTCAAAAAATCACGAAGATGAAGGAAATGACCTGGAGGGTCATTACAATATCCACTACTAAAAGAACTTTCCTCCACAAAAGTTAAGATCAAGATAAACCTGAAGGCTCGAACAGGTGGGGATACTGGGCTTGTATCTCACTCTCAACCTCCCATGTAGCCTCCTTGATAGGATGGTGCCTCCACTGAACATAACCATTGGAATCTCTTTAGAGCGTAACCATCTAACATCCTTAGCTAATATAGAGACTGGCTTTTCACAAAGGTCAACCTCTCATCCAACTAAACTGAGTCCCAATGAAGCACGTGAGACTCATCTGAAATGTAGAGCTGCAGCATAGACACATGAAAAATTGGATGAACACCTTAAAAGTCTAGGGTCAAGGCTAACTCATAAGCTATCTCTCTAACGGTTTGACGTATCTCAAACGGCCCAATATTCCTACGGCTGAGCTTGCCCCTCTTCCTGAACCTCATCACACCCTTTATAGGTGATACTCGAAGGAAAACCCGATTACCAACTCCAAACTTCAAAGCACGAAGCCTATGGTCAACATAACTCTTCTGCCTACTTTGAGTTGCCTGTAACCTATCCTATATCACCCGAACTCTATACAAATTCTCATCAAGAAAGTTGGTGCAAAGGGGGATAACCTCAGAAGTCTCGAACCAACTAATCGGAGATCGAAAATGCCTACCATACAACGCCTCAAAAGGTGCCATCTCAATATTCGAATGGTAGCTATTATTATAAGCAAACTTTTGTAAGGCTAAATGTTGTTCCGCTCCCACTGACCTACAAAGTCCATGACACATGTTTGGAGCATATCCTCCAATACCTGAATAGTTCGCTTTAACTGACTATCGATCTTGAGGGTGGAAAGCGATGCTAAGATCAACTTGAGTACCCACCTTTTCCTGAAATGCCAGTCAGAAGCTAGAAGTGAACACTGAGCCCCTATCTAAAATAATAGACATAGGTACTCTATGAAGGAGAACGATCTCTCGGTCATAAATATGAGCTAACCTCTCAGCACTGAAGGAAATCTGAATAGGAATAAAATGAGCTGATTTGGTCAACCGATCTACGATGACCCAAATGATGTCATAACCATGAGAAGTGCGAGGCAACCTACTCACAAAGTCCATAGTAATCCATTCCCACTTTCACTCAGGAATGGGTAGTTTCTGAAGCAAACCACCAGGGCTCAGTTTTAACCTACTGACAACACAAACAACGAGGCACAAAGTCTCCTATATCCTTATCTATTCCACTCCATTAGTAATGCTGCCTCAAATCCCTATACATCTTAGTTAACCCAGGGTGTATAGAATATTTGGAGCTATGAGCCTCCCGAAGGATCAACTGAATCAAGTCTCTAACCCTCGAAACATAAACTGAACCAACAAATCTCAGAATACCCTAAGAATCTAAGGTATCCCTATAGGTTTCACCCCTCAGCACCTGATCAAGAATACCATACAGTCTACTATCCTCAAACTAATGACTCCAAATCTGCTTAAATAAGGTAGACCTAGCCTCAACACTGGCAAGAATCCTCTTGGGGTCTAAAATATCAAGTCAAACCATTAAGTTGGCTAAGGAATGAATGTCCCAAGCCAATGGCCGCTCTAAAACAGGAAATAAAGGCCAAACTACCCATATTCATCGCCTTCCGGCTCAAGGTGTCTGCTACCATATTCACCTTGCTCGGATGGTATAGAATAGAGATATCTTAGTCCTTCAAAAACTCAATCCACCTGTGCTATCTTGAATTAATCTCTCTCTGATTCATAATGTACTGAAGACTACGATGATAAGTAAATATCTCACAATGAACACCTTATAGGTAATGCCTCCAAATATTAAGTGCGAACTCTACCACCGCCAACTCCAAGTCATGAGTGGGGTAGTTGCCCTCGTGTACCTTCAGCTGCCTCAATGCATAAGCAATAACTTGACCCCATTGCATCAAAACACAACCCAAACCAACGCTAGATGCAACATAATAAATAGTAAATTCCTCGCCCTCAACTAGAAGAGTCAAGATAGGAGCTGAAGTGGGCAAGCCCTTGAGCTTTAGAAAGCTCGACTCACACTCCTTGGACTACTAAAATAGAACCTCCTTCGTAGTCAATCTGGTCATAGGCACTGCAATAGTAGCAAATCCCTCGACGATCCGCCTGTAGTAACCTACTAAACCAATAAAGCTATAAACCTCAGTTGGAGATATAGGTCTGGCCTAATCACAATAGCCTTAATCTTTGCCAGATCTAGAATAATCTAATCCTTAGACACTACGTGTGCTAGGAATTCCACTTACTCTAGCCAGAACTCACACTTTGAGAATTTGGAAAAAAGCCTATGATCTTTCAAAGTCTGGAGCACAATCCTCAAATGCTGCTCGTGCTCCTCCTTACTCCTCGAATACACAAGAATATCATCAATGAAAATGATCACGAAGGAGTCAAAATAAGTCCTAAAAATATGGTCCATCTAGTCCATAAACGTTGCTGGGGAATTTGTCAACCCAAAAGACATCACCAAGAACTTATAATGGCCATAACGAGTCCTGAAGGCTATCTTAAGGATGTCCTCTGCCCAAATCCTCAACTGATGTTAACCAGATCTCAAGTCAATCTTAGAGAACACTGCCACACCCTGAAGCTGGTCAAATAAATTATCAATCTGAGGCATAAGATACCTATTCTTCACTGCCACCTTATTCAGCTTCCTGTAGTTGATACACATATGCATAGAACCATTCTTTTTCTTTATGAACAGGATAGGTGCACCCCAAGTTGATACACTCGGCCTAATGAAACCCTTACCCAAAAGATCCTGAAGCTGAGAATTCAGCTCCTTAAGCTCAGCAAGAGCCATATGGTAAGGTGCCGTAGAAATAGGTCGGGTGCCCGACTCAAGATCAATAGCAAACTCAATATCACGTTCAGGAGAAAGGCCAGTTAGGTCGGTAGGGAAAACATTGAAAAAGTCACGAATAATAGGGACAGAATCAAGCGAAGGACTCTCCGCACTAACATCACGAACCTAGGAAAGATAAGACTTGCAACCCCTCGATGCCAGCCTTTTAGCCCAAACATAAAAAATAATCCCCATCGGTGCACAGCTAAAAGAACCTTGCCACACAATCAATGGTATGCTACACATGACTAAGGTAATGGTCTTGGTAAAACAATTCAAGACCGCATGATAGGGGGATAACCAGTCCATGCCCAGAAGCACATTGAATTCCACCATGTCTAGCACAATAAGTTCAGCCTGAGTATTAAACTCTCAAATGGTCATAACACATGATCTATAAACCCGATCCACTACTAAGGAATCATCCACGAGAGTAGCAACATACAATGGCACAGATAAAGGCTCCCAAAATAAATCTAACCACGGGGCATAATAAGCAGAAACATATGAATAAGTGGATACCAAATCAAATAAAGCAATAGCTTGCTGACGGCATACTAAAATTATACTTGTAATAGCAACATCCAAAGACTCTACCTCCAGCCTACCAGATATAGTATATAAATGACCCCGTCCGCCTCTGTATTGGGTACTTGACTGACCACCTATCCTACCTGCCTGAGGACCTCCTCTAGAACCCTGGGACTACCCCCATGACCCTGTGCACCACCTCTTGCTAGAGGCAGCACTGATCTAATCGGCTGAACACTTTACGCTGTAGGCTGAATCATCCCACGTCGGGGACACTCTCTGGAGAAGTGACCAACGACCCTATAATCATAACATACCTCAAGCACTTTGCTCTGTCCAAAAGATTCGACTGACCCAAAATAGTCACCTTGGCCTGAAGACCCTAACTGTGCACTCCTAGAAGACTGACTACTGTTCTGACCACTGTAATCACTATAATTGGGCTGACCCCTATCAAAAATCTAAAGTACTGCCTGAACGGGTCTACTAGATGAACCCTGGTGCTGATACAATTAACGCTGGGGGTACCTCTCCTGAAATCCTTTGCCTTTGAACTATGACCCACTGTGGTTCCCACTAAAACTGCCCTGGTAATGCAGCTTCTTATAGCTGCCCCCTTGGACCTTGCGATCCATCACCTCTATAGTGTAGGTATGATCAACAATATTAGTAAAAGACTTTTTTAAAGTCATCAAACCCTAAATAACCCTGTGGAGTGGTAGTCTAAACCCTCTGACAAAACACCAAATCCTCTCATACTTTGTAGGTAAAATTATAGTGGCGTGTATGTATAGCTCATGAAACCTTACCTTATACTTGACAATAGTTAAAAAACCCTGCCTTAATCCAGTAAGCTCATCCCTGAGGTGGTCGCACATGCTGCGAGGCATAAACTTCCCCAAGAAAGCCTCGAAGAACTAAGTCCAAGTAATAAGTGGTGATCCAGCTGGCCTGGAATCGAGATAACCCCTCCACCATTGTCTAGCTACTATGTCTAGATGATAAATAGTAAAATCAGATCTGCGTGACTCAACCAACCCCAAATTATGGAGCCTCTCCTCACAACTAGTCAGAAATTTAAAAGCATTCTCGCCTGGTGCCCTTGCAAACCTAGGTGGAGTCAATCTCATAAATTGACCTAACATCTTCTGCTCCTAGATGGTCATAACTGGCTGAGCAACTGTCGGCTGTGGAATTATTAGTGCTGGAGAAACCTTTACTCTGGGAGCCGCAGCTATAGAATATGCCACTATATTAGTGTTGCTCTGGTATGCTTATTGAGCACCATCAGATGATGCACCACCTACTAACCCCAATAGCTGAAGCAAGGTATGTTTAACAATTGAGGAAGGTATAAATCAAGGTAGAGCCTGGGCTACCCCCTGGCCCACCAGTGGCTGGGGTAGCAGAACCTCTGGAGCTACCTCTGGCTCGGGAGCAATGACAGGGTCTGGTGAAGGCTCCCTGTCTTAACCCCTAGCTAGGGCTGCAGCTCTAGCCTGGTCTTGACCTATGGGACGACCTCTGCCTCTAACGGGTACCCTAGCTGCAGGCTTGGGGTCTTTGTCTCCTATCTTCGTACCTCGTGTCCTAGCCATCTGTGAAAGAGTGAAACAAATGAAAAATCTAAAACCAAAATAGACTCATCACACAAAATGAACAAAGAAAGTGAAATTTTCCTAAGAATATCCTGTAGCCTCCCGAAGATAAGATATGAACATCATCATTTCTATACGTGGGACTCTACTAGATACTTGCTCTTGTACCAATAATATCAGTGAACCTAGGCTCTGATACTAATTTGTCATGACCTAATTTCTCAAGTCATGATGGCACCTACTTTAACCCACTAATAGATAAGCTAAACCATAGCCCAGAATGACTGGTAAAGGGCTAATTGGAGAAAGATTTTAGAATAAAGAATTTAACATGCAAATAGAAAACTAAATAACATCAAATAACATGGAAAGTAATAGAAGACAGAGAAAGGAAGGAAATGTGTAAGAATAGTATCCCATGACCTGGTATGGTTGGTACAAAAGCCACTCAATCTATAAGGAGTATAGTACTAAATAGTATCCAATTTACAAGTAGTCTCAAAAAAATAAAGACTGACCAAAGATAACAGAAGGAGACAGGATCATCTCCGACTTTGAAAACTCATCCTATCTCTGAATCCCACAAAAGAAAGGCTGAATGATGCATCAATGGCGGCAGCTAATACCCGGATCTGTATCAGAAAAAGATGCGGAAGTGTAGCATGAGTAACAAAAACAACGGGTACTTAATACACATCATCAATCGACTGAGCTAAATCACAATAAAAGTATAATGAAATGTAAGAACGTAAACTTAAGCTAAGGATAAGGCTAAATCCTAAATAATGCTCCAAATTAAGATAAAGTGGTAAATAAACAAAATAAGTAACTAGAAGTAAATATCATCTAACTATCACCTAACTGGGCCCCCATAAGTCCAGAAGGCACAGATAAGAGAGAAATAACCTGACCGAGCCCCTAAAAGACCGACGGATGCAAATAAGGAGCAAATACCGACAATAGAAATCTTAAAGTGTGCCTAATGTGACAATATACTTGAAGCCCTTTTTGAACCATAAATACCGGACTTGAACCAGAACTAGGAGTAGAAACATCATAATAAAGTGCTTCATATAGATCATGATTGTCGAACTTGAAATGAAACTAGTAAATAAGTGTCATGAAGTAAATATGCCATGAATGAGCTCAATATAATGAATCTCAAGGGAGCTACCAATCGCCGGACTCGAACCGGAACCAAATAATTAGGCCAAGTGTCATAAAGTTCCAAGATCATGACTTTCTTTCTACTCTATTTAGTATGACAACCAGATAATATGGTCAAATCAATAAGATGTGTAATATTACTAACAAGTCTAGGTGCGCGGTCCGAAAAGCCAAAAGGTCACTTTATTTGGGTTAATAAACTAACTGGAATCCATAAAATTGCATAAGTAATCTCAAGGTCCAATATTTAATCTAAGTTCATGACTAAAGGTTTCTTAAGTCTACAAGGAACTAAACTAAGCATACTACCTAGAGGAAGATTCGTGGGGCTAGCTACTAGTCCCGATAATCCATGCTAAAGCAAGCACCTACCCAACCTAGGCTCTAAGTAAGCCTAAACTAGCCATAATGTATCAATCTAATTCAATAAGGGGAAAGATGGGCCAGATTCTACCCTAATCACTCCTATAATTTTCTAAATCGTTAACCAAGCCGTAAATACCCACCAAAATTTATCATAATACCACACTAATATCATAATTAAGCTCAATCTAAGAGGAAAGTAAGCCTAGCCTACTTGGACACTACTGAAAGCTCGAGAAAGTCCACGACTTCGGAGCCTTTCCCTTCCAAGAAGCCTTCGCATGCTGCCACACTATCAAAATAATGATCTACACATCATAACAAGAATAATGATACCCATATTGCATACAAATGACTCAGGTTAAGAATCAAACCAAAAATCCCATATGGGGCTCGCTTGCGGAATCACAAAATTGGAACCGTCAACACATCCCTTGTTGCTCAAGGATCATTTACCCCAAGGTTTTTGTAAAATCCAAGAATGAATGGAACCCTAAATCATCCTTGATTATAAACTAGGGATTTGTAGTTAACCGGAGAATTAATCAAGAAAATAGATGGACACTTACGAAAATAATGATGAGAAAATGACCCAAATGACGTCTCCAAATCACTCCCGACACCCAATAATCGATCTCCATAAGATTCTAAGCTCATAGGGTTTTTAATGGAGTTTGTACTTAAGAAAAATAAAGAGGATTCGGGATCCACAGCTTTAAATACTTACCAGGGGTCCCTTCATCGCGACCGTAGGGACCCCATCGTGAATGCGAGATTCACTCCAGCTAACTCATTGCGAATGCAAAGGCCTACACACGAATATGATGACCAATTACTTTAGTCTCTGTGATTGTGGCCCAGGGCCTTGTGAATGCGATGGCCAACGACCTTGGCCTTCACGAATGCAAATTTTTAGCCTGCACCACCAAACTTGACAATTTGCCAAGTTTTTGATCGAACCCTCGGGATTTGTTTGGAATCCCATGAATGCAAAAAACTATGCTACCCTACAAAATTTGAAATTCCAAACTCAATAGCTTCATCAAAATTTCAATCCGAGGTCGTTTTGATCAAAAGTGGGTCCCACACCCAGAGGGTCATTTTAACTAAATTCCACCCAATAGCCCAAAATGAGTCTAGAAGTATTGAGACCTAAACCAAGTGTCCCCCAAGCCTAAAATTGACATTTCAAAGCTAAAGGAACTGTCAGAATTGGTATCTGGGACCGTTTGATTAATGTTTAGGTCTGATACCTGTTTCTTAATAGCAAAAGCTCCAAAATAGGGAATTGGTTCTAAAAATCAAATGATCTTCCTGGTGAACGAATTATCAGTCCCAGTAAGTCATATATGACTTAGTGTAGCTGTAGGAAAGCTCTAAACATTAAAAAAACATGAAGATGAAGGAAATGACCTAGAGGGTCATTACACTATTCTACTACCATTAACCATTTGAATTGCAACAACCAAGACAAATATTAAAGTAATAAGAGTAAAGCAAGAAGAGAGACTACAATACATATCATATATATAACTATACATATAAGAAAATAAGGTATATACACAATCTAGGACATACCTTATATTCACCCTTTGTTGCAATGCATAAACACAACTATCAACTTACAAACCAATGGTTATCCTTTTTGTATCATTCCATTACAAGGTATTCAAATCAACCATGCATACTCAAGAAGTCCTGTCAACAATAGCCAATGAAAAATCACATATCCAATGCAACCAATGAATGCATGTGAAATGCAAAGTGTACACATATACTAGGGTTAGCAGGGACCCTTAGCTATGACCTGTAGGGGACGAGATCAGTCCATGTACCAGTATCAGTGTGGTACCTAATCCGAATAATAGTGTTAGTGTGACACTCGATTCAAATAATAGTGTCAGAGTGACATCCGATCCAAATAACAGTGTCAGCATGACAATCGATCCAAATATCATAATGTATGAATGTGATCATCAAATATCAACCCTGATGAAATGCAGTGCACTAATTATGCAAGTGTACACCTTTCTAGATATTTAGTCAAAATCAAGGTCATCATTCCAAGTAAACAACAAATATCCACTTACACATAAAATCACAAGTAATCCTGAAGGCTAATTCACACAACTTCTAATATAGTCCTTATCAAACCATATTTATCAGTTACAGTATGTCTGAAGATCAATCAATCAAGTATCCATTTTTGGAGTGCACATTCCACCAAATCGATATCTACACTTTAATTCAACATACTAATTTCTTTCACTAATCTAACCCTCTTTTATTCCTATTAAAATAGGTAAATTATGTCACTAACTAGTAACCCTCACATTCAAGTTTTCACTAAGTTCAAGACACAATTCCATTAGCTGATAATTCATCCACTCGGCTCTATTCAACTTATAATTCTAGCTTGAGTCATACACCTTTTCATATCTTACTTCCTAACACTTAGTCAAACTTGATTTTGGGTTCTTAAGTTATGAAACCACATCCTCTTATCATGATCAATTCTCCTAACTCCCCTTAGGCAAGAATATCTCAGATTCCAAAAACACACAACATCGGTTTCACCCTTTTTAAGGTATTAAAGACTAGTTTTATAGATTACAAGTTTACCTAATTCCTCTATAATTAACCACAACCAGATATTAATCTTGTAAACCATTAAGTAAGTCATACAAATACAAATATCCATCAAGGGATACACATAAAATACAACAACACTTAATTAGATCCTTATTATATTAATTCCATGTTTTATTCATCCAAACTACGTGCCCGTAGGCCTAGACATGAAATCTCCCATCAACTATAGTTATTACATGTGTCTAACCAACTCTACTACACATTACATCATAACCTACCTCAACTGAAGATCTTGAAATTAGCAAGTCATACTAATGTTGCTCTTTCCTTTCCTTCATGCTTTCATTAGCCCAATTATCTAGAAATCAAACAATTATAGGATTAATTAATAAATTTACTCTTTGAATAACTATTTTGGGTATAAAATCCCCTAATTCTATCCTTATTCATGGTCTAGAACATTACCCAAGGGTCAATTAACCATTAACTAGTTCTATCATACTCAATCCATCTCCATTAATGGAGTTTCAAAGCTAAAGATTCCATTTTATTGAATTTAAGATCCTCAACCATCAGAGTCATGTTTTAGAATCACCAATTCATGCTAGAAATCATTAGTTAATAATCTAGATGTAATTTTAGGTGATATTACCCCAATCCATAGGTTTTCTCCAAACTCTCATAAACTTAGGGTTCTAATCCCCATGAATTTCACCATTAAAGATTTATCTAATGATTCTAAGGTGTTATTGGATTGAAAAATGAAGAAGATGATGGAGAACATACCTCAACAAAGAATTTCCATCCTAGAACTTGGAAAATTGCCCCTAGGAATTTGGATAAAGGTTTTGAGTTAAAAACTCAAAAATCATCAAAAATAAGCTTAAGTACTTCCTGTTTGTCACTGCAGCAACCCGAATGTTATTGCAATGACCAACCTTTTAGCACAGATAGTCTTCAATAAAATGACCATAACATTTTACTCTGGAAGCAGATTAACAAACGGTCAGATACGTTGAAAATAAGACTCAGAGATCTTTAATTTGGTGGGTATTGGTCCCCATAACTCTTTATATGATAGGAGGAGTTCTTATTTGAAGTTGACCCTAGTTTAAACTTAGTTCAAAACTCAATCGATAAGAACACTTCAAACTTAACTTTGTGCTAGGGGTATTGTATGACCTTAGTTCATGATTAATGTACTTCCATACTAATGAATTGATCATATAACCTATGACGAATGACGTTCTTATGCCTTCACCACAGATATTTTCAGTATCGACGAATTGGGTTGTTACATTATTTGGTTTGCACGAGGATATCACGTTAATTAATAATAAATGCACATAAAAGAAATAAATTGTTGTGTGTACATTATATTATTAAGTAAAAAACTTTTAAAAAATAATGTACATTTTTTAATTTAAAAAGTGTATACAAAGAGGAACATGACAACTCACCATCACACTATCAATTAAGGAGCAAAATTAAATGTAGTGAACAAAAATTCGTCATTGATATCAAAAGTCAAAATTATACACGAAAACATACTCTAAACAATAAGGTAAACAAAAAACAAGTTACATTATATGTGAGAATAATAATATAACACAACTAATTACAACAAATTAATAATAATAGAATGAATTATGGTAGAACAAAAAAATGATAACCTGAAAGTTGTGATGGAAGACAATTAAAGTCATTTACCAAGAGGCTAATAGCATGATAATTTTGCCACTACATCAATATTACACTGTTAATAGTTATTTTAAAATCTATTTCCATATAAGGAATGATTATTTTCACAATGTTAATACTTTTTCTTTATCGAACTAAGTGTCACATTTCCCTTACTCTTTTCTAGCGTAGACATTCTCCTTCTCCTCCATTGTTACTGTCACTTTATCCTTAAAACCTCCTCATTCTAACATCATTTTTAGCTCTATCATAGTCAAATTCAATCAATTTTTCTAAGAATCTTCATGCTTTTTAATATAAGGTCCTTCATCAATTTTTATAATGAACATTTGAATGTTTTAATCAATAATTAATATTCAATAAAATCTTCATCAAAGTATTATATAATTTGTAAATATTGTTATTAATTTTTAAGATGCATTTGAGTTTTCTTTGTTCCTTTTCTTCATCTGCAATAAAAGATTTCATGTTTTTCCGACTACAATGGCATGACTTTTCCTAGAAAGCTACTCAATGAGGGAAAATTTTTACACTACTAACAGATTTACATCTTATGAACTTAGAAAATCACATTGTAATTGTAACAAGCTAACTTGCTTGGTATTTTGTTACCTCATTACTCCACGAAGGACCGACTTTCCCTTCCCTTCTAGAGAGAAGAACAAGAGAGAACTTTCGAAAGCAAACATTTTATTGATATCAGAAAATACACAAAAGGGGTACGTCCTATGATGATTCCTAACTACTACCTAGCTACCTTTATCAGAGTAGGAATACTAGTACAGAACGCCCTAATTTCTAAAATTAGCAAATCTTAGCTTACATGGCACACCTTTCTCACCTAAATGATTTAACATTTATGGCACACTTTTCATATACACTAAGCTCCGCAAACATGTGAAGGAGCCTAATAAAATAATAAAACACCTAAATCTAAGTACGACACAATGTATGTATGTATAAATTAACCAATAGACTTGCCCACTGGTGTAGACACTTCAAATAGTTTAACCAATAATTTCGGTGTTCTTTCAAACTCCCAATAATCAATGGAGTGATATATGATAGTGTAGAGATCGGATCAATTAATGTATATACATAATTTGAAAAGATGGACAATGTACCTGTAACCACATAGAGAGAAGCCTTTAAATTTTGTCAATCTGCTAGAAAATATGAACAATTTTGAACTTTTCTAGAAGTAGTTGCTCCTCTAACACCTCTACCACAATATATAGGCATATGTATACCCATACCCAAAGAATGCATTGATTATGATGATACAACAGATGATCCGGTAGTTTGTGCCATACCACCCATGCCCCTTCGAGGGCAATTTCTCATTATATATCCTGATTTACTACACTAAAAGCAAGTATTTGTCCCAAACCAACATGTTCTTAGATAATGTCTCCCATATTTTTTACATTCATGAAGGTCCTGATTGACTCATGCTTCTATGCTCTTGGTACCCCACTATTTGTAAACCTTGGCTCTCTCTTCTTTGCCCAAGTTGATTGCCCTTATACCTTTTATACCCAGGTAGAGCACCTAAATGTAGAGTATAAAGATGATGGCCTAGATATTCTATTAGAAAATCATGCCTAAATTTACCTTGGGATAGCATGAACTATCCTATAGATCTGACCCTCTTAGAATGCCCTCTTTTTGACTCTTGTGTCCTTTTTCTTTACCTTTGAACCTCTATTTTTTGTGAAAACTCTTGTACACTTGCTATATCTATGTCTTTATACAAAGCAACAATAGTACAATCTCTCACTAGATATGGATCCAATCTATCCAAACATCAATGAACTCTATCCTCTATAGTAGCTACTACATTAGGAGCATACCTAGCCAAATAATAAAATTTGAGACTGTACGCTCTTACACTCATATTCCCTTGATGGAAATTTAATAATTGATCTACATGAGCCTCCAAAATCTCTAATAGAAGGTAATGGTCAAGCAATGCCTCTTTGAATTTATAATGAACCTCCAGGCCATTTTCTTCTTCTTCGTGCTTTTTATGCCTTTAGAACTTTCATAAGCTGCTCCAAGTCATTTATGACTTACTAGGACTGACATTTTATTTTTTGATAGTTTGTTTGGTTTTTATAGCCATTTCCCTATTTTGAAGCTTTTAAAGTTAGGAAAATGGTCTCGGGACAAAACATCAGGTAAACAACCTCGGATGATAATTCTAAAGGTTTTGTTAGCTCTAACATATTGATTTTAAACTAGGGGAACCTTGTTCTAGGTCCCGAGACTTCTAGACTCATTTTGGGCTATTGGCCTAAATACGATAAAAATAGAACATTGGGTGTGAGGCCCATTTTTTGTTGAAAAGAACTCTGTTAGAAATTTTGATGGTTTCGTTGAGTCCAAAATGCATAATTTGGTAGGGTAGCATAGTTCATTTTGTGTACACGGGGTTTTGAATGAATCCCAAACACCCAGTCAGGATATTTGGAGTTGGCTAAAATTTTTTAGTGTAAAATCATCTGGTGCAGCCGCTTAAGTGGCCCTTTTATCACTTTAGCAAATCTGCTTTAGTAGGTAAGGTGCCGCTTAAATGGTACCTAATGGTATCAGCACCATCGGCCTAAGATGCCTTTTTTTTTTTTTGCTTTAGTGAAGCCGCTTTAGCGGCTAAGGGTCCGCTTTAGCGGAGCCAGCTGACATTACCAACAGCCATTTAAGCGGTCACCCTTCTGCCTTAGCAATACCTCTTAAGCAGTAAAAGTTTCTCTTTAGCGGTAAATGCTGGTGTGATATAGATAAGCCCCTTTCTCGATTATTAGACCACAAGTGTTAAAAACTCCATAGTTGCTATTTAGGAGCTCTAAAAAGTATGGGAAATTGTAAATTGATTTTGGAGCTATCTAGGGGATGTTAAAGCGATAGTTTTTACATTATTTCTCTGTAAGTTCTCGACCAGATTCTCCATTTAATTCCTCAATTTGTTCTTAAGTTTTTCAAGCTTTGTGGGAATGTTGTTAAGATTAGATCACGCTCAATTTTTTGGAGCAAGTGATCCTTGAGCTAAGAAGGACCTAGTGAAGGACTCAATTCTTAAATCCGTTGGTGGGCACCACTATGCAATTTTTAGCTGATTTTTGACCTAGACATAAATCACAATATGGGTATCATTTTCTCATCTTGATGCCTCGATTATTATTTTGATAGCATGGTAGCGGTCAGAGGCTTCTCAGAAGGGGAAAGATCTATTATAAAGGACTTTCGAGTGATTTCAGTGGTGTCCAGGTAGGCTAGGCTAACCTCTTTTTATACTTTGATCTTTTATGGTGTTGGTAAGATATTGTGCTAATTATTGGTGGATTTCTAGGGTTTGGATAGTCGTATAGTAGATTTCTTGCTATTTTAGTTGATTAGGGGGCTTTTAGTGTAGATTTCAACATCGTTTCCCTTAAGTTAGTAGTTGCTTATCCTTTAGAACTTGACTTAGCTTACTTAGGACCTTGAAACTGAATTTAGAAACCTAAGCCTAGGTTTGGTTAGATGTTTACCTTAGATTGGGTTCTCAAGACTGGTAGTAGGCCTTATCGCCCTTTTATAGTTGGTTGCTTTAGGATAGCATCCTTTTTGACATAAATAAAGATAGAACTATTTTTTAGAACATTTATTGGAATTGGGATGGCTAAACCACTATATTATGCATTTTGGCTTTGGTATACTTGACATGTTAATATCTGGAACTCAAATCACGATTTTTAACTTAATAAATGGAATCTTGCCCTTCTTATCTAAATTTGACTTTCTAAAATAGGAATAAGGACCAGATAGACTTGAAACCATCAAATCTCTAGATTTCTATTATGTATTGCGCATTTATTAGTTTTGGTTCTAATTCGGCACCTAGATTACAGTTTATTACCTAATAGTTTTGGTTCAAGTTTGGCACCTTTGTTATGGTTTATTACCTATTAGTTCTCGTTGGAGTCCGACATCTCGTATATTATTATTATCCATTAGTTTATGTTTGAGTCCTACATTTATTATTATCAGTATTGATATTTGGTTTCAAAGCTGGTTAATACTAGTAAGATTTATAGTTATGGCTGGAGGAAGGATATACTGTACGCTTATCGTAAATCTTGGCTCATTGTTACTTTTCTTACTGTTATTCTTGGCCTTATAGTAGCATTACTCCTAGCGTGTACCCACCTTTTTTTTGAGGGCTTAGTTGGGCTTACTCTTTATTTTGTGTGCCTTCTGGGCTTATGGGGTCCAGTTAGGTTATAGATAGGTTTTTACTTTCGCTCCTGAGTATATATGTTTGATTTTTTACATTTGCTTAGCATAGCCCATTATTTCCATTTTTGACCCTCATTTACTGCCCTTTAGTGTAGATTCTCACTTTACTATTACATTTTGAGCTCAGTCAGCCTGTGATGCCTAGTGAGTACACCATGTTTTGGTACTCATACTATACTTCTGCATCTTTTCCTGATGCAAATCCTAGTACGAGTCATCACCATTGATGTCGACCATGAGCGGAGATGCTACCAAAGAATTAGGTGAGCTTTCAGCATCCGAAGCTGATCCTTCTCCTTCTGCTTTACTACTAGTCTTATTTTTTATATCCGGAGGCTACCTTGTATATTTTGGTACTATCTAGTACTCTTTCTATATAGTGGCTCTTGTACCAACCTTACCACATCTTGGAGGATCCATTTTGGTATATTGTCCTTTCCTTTCTCTTTTGTATATCATACTTGTATATTTCAACTTCTAGTTGCTTTATATTGCTATTTTTACCCTTATTTCTCTCACTTCCACCTGTTAGCGCGTTACTCACTATTTTGGGCGAAGGTTTGGCTTACCTACTAGTAGGTTAAATTAGGTACCATCAAGACCTAAGAAATCATGTTATGATAGTTTGGTATCAGAGCCTAGGTTCACTAGTATTATTGGTACAAGAGTAAGTGTCTAGTAGAGTCTCGCGGATTGGTACGGTGACATCCATATCCTATCTTCGGGAGGCTACATGGCATAATTAGAAAATCTCACATTTTTGATTCGTTATCGTGCACTGTGTCTATATTGGTTTCTTGACTCTCATTTGTTTCACTGCAGCGTTACCCTGGAAGAGGTAAGGAGCTGCTTCAGCGACGTTACTACAATGGTAAATCCATTGCTACAGCGGTGCCCAACAGTGACTCTAATTTTCAACTATTTCTAGATTGTTTCTCACACGATTCTATCCCACGAACACTTTATTACCCTATCCCTTACGTCTTAGCAATTTTTAGCTAAGAATTCTCAAATTTGTTATTCTAAGTTTATTGTTAGCGTAATTTTCAAATCCCTCAACTCAATTACGCACAATAAGGTTCCAAAACACCACTCGTCTTAAGTGATTTACCTACCGTGATAACTTAGACTGAACATAGTGAGGTATCTAGGTAATTCTTCATGACCCAGATGGAACTTAAAGGACACTTCAAATCATAGGAAATCAAGACGTGTCCTAAATCATGGAGATGAAGTTATACCTCAAAATCACACCCAACCCTTAAGATCCCAAGGTTTCTTCTGTAACAACTCACCTCCTACCACTTATAATAATCACTTACTCTAAAGAAAGTTGCCCCACACATAGTAAAGCACTATTACAACCAATCACTATTTTCAAATATAATTTACAACACTAGAATACAAGTCCTATGCCTCTTATCAACCTCAATCGATTAGGATAACACTATTCTATCCTTTCGAACATCATAGAAATACTAATTGGGACCGACTAATCCCAATTTTGATTGTCGAGATACCAATTGGAATCTGCCAGATACCAATTGAACCCAACTCAGGTAGACAACACTGAGATAACATGATAAGAAAAAAGAAGATTAGATTGATTTCTTAGATGCCTTTTAGCTTCCTACAAATTAGATTTGGATGTCAGCACACCAATATGCAGGACTCTACTCAACATTTGCTCTTATACTAGGAGACTAGTAACCTGGGCTCTAATACTATCTTGTCACGACCCAAATCATGGACCATGTGGGCACCTACCCAACTCTACCCTAGATAGAAGAACCTTTACCACCCAACAATTAATTTAAGTTTGGAAGTTAAAATAAATAATTTTTAATAGAAATAAACCCTTAATCAAAACAAAACTCTTATTCAAATACATTTATTAATTAATTACAATGCGAAAAGAAATTAATAGTGATTCCACAAAACCAAATTTAAACTGATACAAGAGCACTAAGTAGCAAAAGAGAAGACCCGATACATAACATCCATATAATAGTGAGATGACAAAAGCTACTGAAGAGTGACCACCATTGTACCTATATAAACTCCAACTGACCTGCAACATGACTATACCCCCTAGTGGAGATATAATAAGTGTAGTATCAGTACAACCACACGTAATGGTAGGTATTATAGGCCAACCAGGGTTAGAAACAAATAATAACAATTGAAATCATGACACCAGTTAAGATTTCTAATAACTAAACCCTCCCAATGACCCTCTCTTCAGGTCTTTGACATGTTGCCCTTAACATCTATGTGACTTGCCTGCTATTTAACATTTTGTGCATCTTTGTCCTTTGAAAATTTGTCCCTTTCTTAAGTTGCCTAACTCTTATCTTACCTCTTTCATTAACAACTCAATAACTCTACACCCAACATAATTATGACTCACTACTCCAAATCTAAATGACACCGACAAGACTAATAGTCTGACTATCTAGAATACTATAAGGACTAGACCATATCACCCAATATCCCGCATATATGACATATAACATGAAACAAGTACCATCATAACCTTTCACCTTAATAGGTATACAGATACACAATACATCAATTACATTTCGGTAGATCCTTACAACAATAGTCACCATAATAAATATGTTCGATAAAATGATGAATGTATGCATGCAAAGTGTACACATATACTAGAGTCAGCAGGGACTCTCATCTATGACCTGCATGGGACAAATTTAGTCCATATACCAGTACCGGCATGGTACCCAATCTAATAACAATGTCAGCGTGACACCTGATGATACAATATCAAGTATGTAACACAAGATTTCAGCAACAATAACACAAAAATCAGTAAACCAAGAACAACAAGATGAACACGAATGCTAGTGAATCGAAAGAGCCCCACACGGCTTCACTAGACTTTAAGATCACAAACACAACAACAACAAGATAAATAAAAGATAGTTAACTTGACATATGATATTCAAAAGGCTAAGAACCCTAACAACAAGAGAGGACCCTAAGACTATTGAATATGAACACCAAGTTCTTACTTGGACCAAGAGGAACTCAAATGACCTCAAGACCCTAGTTTCTAGCCAAAACACAACACAAGCTTCACTCTTGGAAAGCTTGGCAGATTCTGCCTCCCCAATGGAAGAAAGAGAGAGAAATATTACAAGTCTTTTGTCTTGAAATTAAAATGATAAAAACTAAGCAAAATAACCCTAAGCTTGTCTATTTATATTACAAGCCAAATGAAAGACAAAAATGACCCTTTTTCCCTCTCTGAAACAGGCGGCCTTGGAGTGTTGTATTTATTACGCTTCAAGGTCCTCTTCACACTTAAGAACATTGAGACCATTAGGTGGGCCCACGACCAGTTCACACGCGTCCATTTGCATGAATAAGGCTTGGAGTTTTTGTAACTCCCGGGCTTGACTACGCGTGAAAGGTCATGGTCTTGTTGGACAACTCACACCCGTATCATCCTCTCCATCTTGAGAGGAATTTGACCTCAAATTCGGCATTTGTCCATCTTTAACCACACCTACGAGAGAAAGATCACCTACGTTGAAAGTGTTGTGCACTTGATATTCCGGTGGAAGATCAATCTTGTAGGCGTTGTCATTGATTCTCTCAAGTACTTGGAATGGACCATCACCCCTCGGCATCAATTTGGTCTTTCTTTGAGATAGGAATCGATCCTTCCAAAGATGCACCCACACCCAATCTCCCGGTTCAAGAATGAGTTCCTTTCTCCCCTTGTTGGCCCTCCTTGCAACTTCTTGGTTTTTCTTCTCAAGTTGAAGTCGCACCTTCTCATGTAGACTTTTCATAGAATCTGTCCGCTTGCGTCCATGTAAGCTAATCATGAGATCACTTGGCAAAGGCGTTAAATCCAAAGGGGTAAGGGGGTTGAGGCCGTATACACACTCAAAGGGAGTCATTCCCGTACTTGAGTGTATGACCCGGTTATAAGCAAACTCAATTAATGGTAAGTGTTCCTCCCAAGAAGTCATTTTTCCCTTAACCATGGAGCGTAGCATAGCACCCAAAGTCCTATTTACTACTTCCATTTGGCCATCGGTTTTTGGGTGCCAGGACGTGGAGAACAACAACTTGGTCCCAAGCCTACCCCACATGGACTTCCAAAAGTGACTTAGGAACTTAGAGTCCCTATCACTTACAATGGTCCTCGAAACACTATGCAATCTTACAACATTATCAACAAATAGAGAGGCCACGCTAGGGGCGTCGTCACACTTAGAACAAGCAATAAAGTGTGCCATCTTGGAAAACCGATTGACTACAACAAAGATGCTATCCCTGCCTCGTTGGGTCCTTGGTAACCCCAATACAAAATCCATAGATATATCAAGCCAAGGACGTAGAGGGGTGGGCAGTGGGGTGTACAACCCGTGAGGTAAGAGCCGAGATTTGGCTCTTTTACATTCTATACATTGGCCGCAAATTCTAGCTACATCCTTGTGCATCCTAGGCCAATAGAATTGCTCCTCCAATATTTTTAAGGTCTTTTCAACCCTAAAGTGACCCATTAAACCGACATCATGTGCTTCCCTCACAAACAACTCTCTCCAAGAGCTATAGGGTACGCACAATCGTCTACCTTTAAACAAGTAACCATCAAACTTGGCATAGGGTGTTGAACCCCTAGCCGACTCCCACTTGTCCCTACCCACTTCTTCGCATTCCCTAAAGATAGGAGCAAAGTAAGGGTCCTCGGGATACAACTCTCTTAAACTCTTAAAACCCATTAACTTTGATGACAAAGTGGACACAAGAGCATGTTTTCTAGACAAGGCATCGGCTACTACATTGTCCTTACCCTTCTTGTATTAGATAACATAAGGGAAGGTCTCAAGGAACTCAATCCATTTAGCATGCCACTTGTTAAGCTTGTCTTGGGCCCGCAGATGTTTTAAGGATTCATGGTCCATTTGGATCACAAACTCCTTAGGCCATAAGTAGTGTTGCCAAGTGGCCAAAGCTCTAATCAAGGCATACAACTCTAAATCATACGTGGAGTAGTTTAAAGTTGCTCCTTTGAGCTTTTCGCTAAAGTAAGCAATAGGTTTTAAATCTTGCATCAAAACAGCCCCTATGCCTACTTTACTCGCATCACACTCGACCTCGAAGGACTTATCAAAGTTGGGCAATTGTAACAAAGGGGTGAAAATGAGCATAGCTTTCAAGGCTTCAAATGCCTTAGCTTGCTCGACACCCCACTTGAAGGGTTGTTCTTTCCGAATGACCTCGGTCAAGGGGGCAGCTATGGTGCTAAATCCTTTGACAAACCTTCTATAAAAACTAGCCAACCCGTGGAAGCTTCTTACTTCTCCAACGGTTTGAGGGATAGGCCAATTTTTGATAGCATTTATCTTGGATTCATCCACTTCGAACCCTCTTGAACTAACAACAAAACCCAAGAAAACAACTTCATTAATGCCAAAAGAGCACTTTTCCAGATTTGCATACAACCTTTCCTTTCTAAGGACATCAAGCACACATTGCAAATGCATCACATGCTCTTCTAAAGACTTACTATACACCAAGACATCATCAAAATAGACAACAACAAACTTTCCAATAAATGGCCTTATCACATGATTCATTAGACTCATAAAAGTACTTGGAGCGTTTGTTAGGCCGAATGGCATAACCATCCATTCATAGAGACCAAACTTGGTCTTGAAAGCGGTTTTCCATTCATCACCGGGTTGCATTCTTATATGGTGATAGCCACTCCTTAAATCAATCTTGGAAAACAAACATGAACCATTCAACTCATCTAGCATGTCATCTAACCGAGGAATAGGGTGGCCATATTTTACCGTAATTTTGTTGATGGCTCGGCAGTCCACACACATGCGCCACATTCCGTCTTTTTTGGGCACCAATAGCATCGAAACAGCACACGGGCTCATGCTCTCCTTGACATACCCTTTGTTGAGGAGCTCCTCAACTTGACATTGCAATTCCTTGGTGTCTGTAGGATTGCTCCTATAAGCCGGCTTGTTTGGCAATTGTGATCCCGGCATAAAATCAATTTGGTGCTCAATTCCCCGAAGTGGGGGCAATCCTTGCGGAAGCTCCTTAGGAAATACATCCTCATAATCCTGCAACACACAAGAAATCAAAGGGGAAATGGAAGAATTAGTGGGGTTAGTATTAAAACAATGATCCAAGAGTAACATAGGCGTGTCCTCATCATGATCCACGAAGAGTTCCTTCCTCCTAACTAACATCACCATGTTTTCCGGCCCTTTTGACGTTGGGGCAGCCTTGGATGACCCCACTGCCCCACCTACGGAATTCCCTCCCTTTTATCCCTTTTCGGATTCCTTTCCCTTTTCCTTCAATTCCCTCATCCTTTGATGCCACTCATTTACTTGGGAAGGCGAAAGCGGATGAAGAGTAACCTTTCGGCCATCCTTCTCAAGTGTATACCGATTGGACCTCCCATCGTATTTAGTAGACCTATCATATTGCCAAGGTCTACCTAGCAACAAGTGACATGCTTGCATTGGTATCACGTCACAAAGCACTTCATCGTGGTAGTTTCCCACCTTAAACTATATCACACATTGCCTTGCGACCCTTAACTCACCACAATCATTCAACCATTGTAACTTGTAAGGACTAGTGTGTGGGGTAGTTGGTAACTTCAAGAAATTTACCATAGCATGACTTACAACATTTGTACAACTACCACTATAGATCACCAAGGTACACATACTCCCCTTTACAAGACATTTAGTATGGAATAGATTTTCCCTTTGGCTTGGGTCATCTATTGCCTTACTAATCATGATGCGCCTAACCACAAAGTTTGGAACCACACACTCCCCTTCTTGCGGGTAAACATCTTCACCATCATCACCATCATCATCATGTGGTCCATCATCGATTTCCTCTCCATCTTGAGGCTCGGCCTCATCTTCTCCCTTTCGGGACCCACTTCCTCACCAAGGTAATACACTCTCCCTTCCCGTAGGATCACATTGCGTCGGTTTGGACATTCATTGGCCTTATGCCCCCAACCTTGGCACTTGAAACATTGGAATCCCTTTGGGTTAGGATACTTGTGAGCCTCCGATTTTGGAGGGAATTTGTGGACTGTTTTGGGCTCGGGCAGCCTTGTAGTGGTGGGTTGGTCCTTGTTTTTGGGCCAACCCGAGGGGGTTTGTCCCCTTGTCTTGAAAGATGATCTCTCTTTAAGTTCCCTTTCAATCTCAAGAGCCGCTTGGAAAATACCATCAACGGTTTCAAACTTGTGAAGTGTTAAATGAGTGGAGATCTCTTTGTTCAACCCACACTTGAACAGGATGATGTCGTGGCTGATTTACTCCCCACGATGATCAAGTTTCAGCATGAGTTGTTGAAACTCATCAAAATATGCCATCACACTCTTTTTACCTTGACGCAAGCCATACAATCTAGCAATCAACTCATGGTGATATCTCTCGGGAAGGTATCGTTGCCTCATCAAGTACCTCAATCAATACCAAGGTGGTGGATGCCCATCAATTAGTTCATTGCCAAACCGCTTGACATACTCCCACCAAGTGTTAGCATAACCCTCGAAATGAGCTATAGCATAGCATCCCTTCTTTTCCTCCGAGATATCATTAACTTGGAAAACTTTGTCACAAGCCGATTCCCAAGCTAAGTAAGCCTCGGGGTCACTTTCACCTTTAAAGATGGGTAGGTTCAACTTGATGGTGTTGATGCCTACATCTCTCTCTTAGTGTCGGTTTCCCCTATCTCCATACCCTCGGTATCTCCTTGTATCTCCTCGACCCCCTCTTATCTCCTCCTCCCTCATGTAAGCATCATCAAAGGCTCCATATCCTTCAAAGTGGACTGGTCGGTCTTGGGCATTTTGATTCGGAGGAATTGGATTTGGTGGCCTTTGGTTTAATGGAGCTTGGAATGGAGGGTTCGGATTTAGTGGAGGTACTTGACGTCCAAATCCTTCTTGTGGAACTTGAGGAGCTTGGAAATGTATTGGTCTAGTGGGGTCACGGTTTGGAGGGAAAAAGGTGGTTTGGCTTGCAGCATTCAGTGGAGCTTGAGGTGCATTTAGCATTTGGTGCACTGTTTCGGGCGTGATGGTTGCGGAGGAAGTCCTATCATGCCCATTGGTCGAAACATGTAGAGGAGTAGAAGGACGAGAGTTCTTTTGACTCTCCACTTGTTCTAACCTCCCACTAATAGTCGACACCTCTCCCTTGATTGCTGCCAAGTCCCCTCTCACGGCCCCAAATTCCGAATTCAACCTTTTAAGTGTCCGGGTAAGGTCCTCAAGAGTGACCCTCATAGAGTCAAGTGCATTAGTATCCACGTTATGGGACGTGGTACCTTCCATTGTCAAGGTATTATACTCTTTAGATCACCACACGCTTGAGTTCCACAAGTGTTGTAAATTGGCTAGTAACCGTGAATCCTTTAAGGTATGAGTAAGCTCTTATCCGGAGTGTATTTTTGTTTAAAGACTCAAAGAATTCTTGTCGGACTAGAACCAAAAATCAGCAACGTGTTCAAAAGATAAAAGCACTCAAGTAAACGTTGACACGAACAAACGGATTCAAAGGACTAATTGACAATCTAGTAGGAATGTACTAGTTTGTTAATTAGTTCTAGAACCAAGTAAGGAAACTAAGAATCAACAATTAGAAACTAGAAAATTATCCAAAGTTGAGCTTAGGGGTGACGTGGCAGCATGCAATTGGCCTTGGACCCACACGGTTTGTATATATAACTTATATGTGTATTTTATTTTATTTTTTTGTGTCACAAATCTGAAATTCAATATTCATACAACTTGTGGTGGATGACAATGTGTTTTGGAGGGAAAAATAATAGTCTTGTAGCCTTTTCAACCTTTCAAACTCAAAGGGTGAGGTTTGACTAACTAGTCCCACAAAACAAGGCTCCTTGAATTGGGGAAGAGTGGTTGACAAGACTAGGAAGTGATGGGTGCAAGTCTTTCACCAACAACTTTATGACTTGTGTTGCAACTTGAACACAACACGATGAACAAGATGAAAAAGTTTAAAAGATGAACACCTCAACAACCTTCATCAACTTCTTCAAGCACATAACACACAACCACCAATTTTTGTCATCAACAACACACAACTTTCAGCCACTTCAAGTCACCACAACAATGGTCAAGTTTTCAAGCTCAACGTTTAGATCTAGACACTTTAGTGTTGGTGAGAAAGAAACCAACACTAGAAACACACTAAACAAGCAAAATAACACCTAGATCTAAACATACAACAACATTCTCGGTTTTGTCTTCAATGGACAGATTTCAGATTTTTTTTTTTTTTTTTGTTTAATCCGAGAACAAGCCCAAGATGGGTTGTGTTGGGACACAACCGGTCTTGCTCTGATACCAAATGATACAATATCAAGTATTTAACACAAGATTTCAGCAACAATAACACAAAAATCAGTAAACCAAGAACAACAAGATGAACACGAATGCTAGTGAATCGAAAGAGCCCCACACGGCTTCACTAGACTTCAAGATCACAAACACAACAACAACAAGATAAATAAAAGATAGTTAACTTGACATATGATATTCAAAAGGCTAAGAACCCTAACAACAAGAGAGGACCCTAAGACTATTGAATATGAACACCAAGTTCTTACTTGGACCAAGAGGAACTCAAATGACCTCAAGACCCTAGTTTCTAGCCAAAACACAACACAAGCTTCACCCTTGGAAAGCTTGGCAGATTCTGCCTCCCCAATGGAAGAGAGAGAGAGAGAAATATTACAAGTTTTTTGTCTTGAAATTACAATGAGAAAAACTAAGCAAAATAACCCTAAGCTTGTCTATTTATATTACAAGCCAAATGAAAGACAAAAATGACCCTTTTTCCCTCTCTGAAACAGGCGGCCTTGGAGTGTTGTATTTATTACGCTTCAAGGTCCTCTTCACACTTAAGAACATTGAGACCATTAGGTGGGCCCACGACCAGTTCACACGCGTCCATTTGCATGAATAAGGCTTGGAGTTTTTGTAACTCCCGAGCTTGACTACGCGTGAAAGGTCGTGGTCTTGTTGGACAGCTCACACCCGTATCACCTGATCCATATAACAATGTCGACATGACACCCAATCCATATATCATCTCAATACCATCTCAAAAGCCATATGTTCAATGCAAGATTTGGTTAATAATCACAAGTAATGACCAAAGGCTAATGACAACATCTGACTCACATATAAGCACATAATAAACTTATTCCATGTTACACCTTATGATTCATACTCAACAGATATAATGACCATACCCTAGCCATCTCGCATACTTCACTAACAACTATAATCCTGGATACTATGCCTGTCTCTCACGTCTTTTTCCATCTACAATGTTTATACATATTCCACTATGAACAACTACCCACAAACATAGTACACATATCCACAACTCTTCTGACTCCTCTTGTCTCACTACGATATCTAGGCATGTACTACCCAATCTCTCCACTCTCAATCCGAGCCCTACTGAAATCCTTTGAACCCAACAAATGCATAATCTAGCCCTAACTCATGTTCATTACTTTCATAGTCATTCTAACTCTTCTTTTAACTCATAAATACACTTTTGTTCGTCGACCAACCTCTTGTTCATACAAAACTTCTACCCTTGGATAATTAAAGGAGAAAATACAGTTCAATACCTAATTATTCAATCACCAATTCATTATCCTGGTCCAATTATTATGCAATCTAACCAAACCCCAGGCCCGAAGGCTTAAGGAATGAAATCTCTCAACAAAACTATAGTTATTACGTGCATCTAATCCAAGTCTACTATAATCAAACCATAACCTACCTCGTTTATGAATTCCACTGCTACAAAGAGCGGAGAGTTGTTCCACACATTCCTTGCCCTTAACTAATGCTAGAAACCCATCTAAATACTTTGAAAATTCCCACATAGAGCTTGGCCTCCAAATCCTTATTGTTCTAAGTATAAGGTTCACTTGGGGTATTTTTGGAGGAGGGAGACGACGTAAGAGGCCTTAGTTAAATGAAGGTCTTAATTAACCCTCGGCTGGCTACTGCCTGACTACCTTTGTAGCAACAAAAATATCATTGCAGTGGTGTCTTTATAGTGGAGGATCTACCGCTGTAGCGGCGGGTCGGTGTCCTGGCCTAATTTTTCCCACTTTTGGCCCAATTTGATTTGCGCCATGGATTTTTCCCACGAAATAATTTCAACAAAATCCAAGACAAGTATTTCTTAGTTGAAACATTTTTTGGATCGATATTTAACATAACAACAATTTGGGACATTACATAGGTACTTCTTGACTTTTTACTTTTGCGGACGAAAGTCTTTTTAGTAGTGGATGCTGTAATGACCCTTCAGGTTATTTTCTACTTCTTCATACTTTTCTTGATTTTAGAGCTTTCCTATGCTACCCTGATTCATTTATGACTTACTGGATTGGCAGTTTGGATTTTTGGCAGTTCGTTTGGTTTTTATAGTCATTTCCCTATTTTGGAGCTTTTAAAGTTGGAAAAATGGTCTCGAGCCAAAAATTTAGGTAAACGACCTCAAATGACAATTTTGACAGTTTGGTTAGCTCTAAAATATTGATTTTAGGCTAGGGGGACCCTTGGTCTGAGTCTCGAGGCTTCTGGGCTTATTTTGGGCTATGGGCCAGAATTTGGTAAAAATGACACATTGGATGTGGGACCCCACATTTTGTTGAAACGACCTCTGTTAGAAATTTTGATGGTTTCGTTGAGTCTAGAATGTCAAATTTGGTAGGGTAGTATAATTCGTTTGCATGCGCAGGATCTAAATGAATCCCAAACACTCGGTCGGGATAGTTGGAGTTGGCTGAAAATTTTTAGTGTAAAATCATCTGGTGCAGCCACTGAAGTGGCCCTTTTCTCACATTAGCTAAGCCACTTAAGCATTCGGGGTGCCGCTTAAGCCGTGCCTGATGGTGTCAGCACTAGCCACCTAAGTGGCCCTTTTTTCACTTTAGAGAAGTCACTTTAGTAGCTAAGGGTCCATTTTAGCGCAGCCAGCTGACCCCACCAGAAGCCACTTAAGCAGTGACCCTTCCACCTTAGCGGTACCGCTTAAGCGGTAAAAGTGCCGATTTAGCGGCAAATTCTGGTGTTATATATATAAGCCCCTTTCTCAATTTTCAGCCCACTTCTATGTGTTAAAAACTCCATAGATGATACTTGGGAGCTCTAAAAAATGTGTGAAATTGTAAATTGAGGCTGAGGCTAGCTTGGGGACATTAAAGTGATCATTTTTCCATCATTTTCTCGAAAGTTCCTGACCTAATTCTCCATTTAATTCCTTAATTTGTTCTTGAGTTTTTTGAGTTTTGTGGGACTATTTTGGGGCTGTTGTTAAGCTCGAATCACTCTCAATTTTTGGAGAAAGTGATCCTTAAGCTAAGAGGGACCTAGTGAAGGACTCAATTCTCAAATGCGTCGGTGGCCCCCACTAGTTGATTTTTAGCCTATTTCTAACCTGGAGCGTAAATTCATCATATAGGTATCATTGTTCTTGTCTTGTTTACTAGATTATTATTTTGATACCATGGCAGTGGTCTGAGGTTTCTCGAAAGGGAAAAGCTCTGTTATAGTGAAATTTTGAGTGCTTTCAGAGGCGTCCAGGTAGGCTAGGCTTTCCTCTTTTATGGTATTGGCATGATATTATGATATTTTTTGGTGGGTTTCTATGGTTCAGATAGTATTTTAGTATATTTCTGACTATTTTAGTTGATTAGGGGGCTTTTAGGGTTGATTTCGGCCTCATTTCCATTAAGTTAGTAGTTGCATATCCTTTAGTACTTGACCTAGCTTACTTAGGGCCTTGAGACTGAATTTAGAAACCTTAGCCTATGTTTAGGTAGATGCTTGCCTTAGATTAGGTTCTCGGGACTGGTAGTGGGCCTTATTGCTGTTTTATAGTAGGTTGCTTTAGGATAGCATCCCTTTTGACATAAATGATTATAGAACTATTTCGTTAGACTTTTTATTGGAATTAGGCTATCTAAATCACTATATTATGCTTTTTGTCTTTGATATCCTTGGAATACTAATATCTGGACCTCAAATTGCGATTTTTGACTTAATAAATGGAATCTGACACTTCTTTTCTAAATCTGGCTTTCTAAAATAGTAATAAGGACTAGATAGACTTGGAACTATCAAAACTCTGGATTTATACTACGTATTGCTCATTTATTAGTTTTGGGGTGAGTTTGGCACATGGTTTATAGTTTATTACCTAATAGTTCCGATTAGTGTCCGCCACATCGGTTACGATTTATTACCTATTAGTTTTGGTTCAAATCTAGCATCAGGTATATTGTTATTATTCATTCATTTCAGTTCGAGTCTAGCACTTATTATTATTCGTATTGATCTTTGGTTGGAAAGCCGGTTGAGAACAGTAAGATTTATGGTTACGGCTGGAGGAAGGATACACGGTACGATTATCACACATCTTGAATCCTTTTTTACTTTCCTTACTGTTATTCTTGGATTTATATTAGCATTACTCCTTGCTTGTACCCACCTTGCTTATGGGGGCTCGGTTGTGTTTATTCCTTATTGTGTGTATCTTCTGGGCTTATAGGGGTCCAGTTAGATTATAGATAGGCTTTTACTTTTGCTCCTGAGTATTTATATTCGATTTCTGCATTTACTTAGCATAACCTATTATTTCCATTTTTGACCCTTATTTACTGTCCTTTAGTATAGATTCACACATTATTTATGCTTTTACTTTAATTGAAATCAGTCAGCCTTTGATCCCTACTGAGTATCCTATGTTTTGGTAATCATACTACACTTTTGCATCTTTTTTTCTGATGTAAATCCTATAACCAATCATCGCTATTGATGCCGACCTCGAGAAGAGATACTGACTGGAGATTTGGGTGAGCTTTCAGCGTCCGGAGCTAATCCTTCTCCTTCTACTTTAGTACTAGTCTTATTTCGTATATCCGGAGACTACCTTGTATATTTTGGCACTGTCTAGTACTTTTTTTGTATAATGACTCTTGCATAGACCTTACCACGTCTTGAGGAGTCCATTTTGGCATATTTTGTCCCTTTCCCTCTCTTTTGTATGTCATACTTGTATATTTCTGCACCTAGTTGCTTTACATTGCTATTTTTACTCTTGTTTCTCTCGCTTCCGCCTGTTAGCTTGTTACTCGCCATTCTGGGCTATGGTTTGGCTTGCTTACTGGTGGGTTAAAGTAGGTGCCATCTTGACCTAATAAATTGGGTCATGATAGAATTCTTCCCAAATAGCTAGTGGTACATCTGTACCCCTAGATTATTGCCAAGCTTCATACCACAATATCTCCACACCCTTATATCTATATACTTCTAGCTCAACTACTTCTTTATCAGATACATACATAATATCCAATGTCCTTTGGATTTGATTGATAAAGTCTTGCGGGTCCTCATTAGGATCTGACCCGGGGAATGAGTGAGGTCCAAATTAAGGAAATCTAGTATCTGCACACTAGTTGCCCGATCTGCACCACTAGTACCCATAGTTGGAACAACTTGTCGTTGGCCTTGACCAGCAACTATATGAGTCAACAATTGGACTACATTCTTCAAATCTTTCTCAGAAGTATTAATAGGTGGTTCTTGGGGTGCTGCTCTCCCCCTTAACTCTTTTGGAGATGGAGGAGTAGAAGAAGTTTGTGATGGAGACTCATCTTGAGCCTCACTTTGATTATCTTATCTAGGTGGTTATTTGCTGGTCCCTTCTCCTGCATCCACATCTACTTGCTTACAGGTACTCTTACTTCTTCTTGTAACTGACATCTTTACTATAGCGAAAATAGTTAAATGGTTAGATATGATCCACCTACAACATAATCTGTATCGTACGATCTAAGAGATAAAAAAAAGAGACAACTCCTAAATTTCCCGTAGCCTCATGTTTATAGATGTGGTGCACAACACACCCATAAGCAAGATTCTACATAGACACGACTTTATAGACTCCTTAAGATGACCTGCTCTCATACCAGTTTTGTCACAACTCAAATCCCATTGAGATGGAAAGGCACTCGATGCCCTAAAGACCTGAGAGAACCAACTTACAATCGGTGCCTTCCATGCATATCTATATAATATTAAAAGCATGAACTCCAAGACATAAAAGTGAAATTACTAAAATACCCTTCTTATTAGTTACCTAAATATATTTATTTTTTTTTAGAAGAAAAAACTCACCAAATTAGTAAGACCTAATACATGCACCTATTTAGAAGAGAGCCCTTGCTTGTATGTAACGCTTTCGAATGGTTGTCATAAGATTAACTGACGCTACGAAGAGAAACAAAGAAGCAAAAAACATAAGTTCCGAATACTACTACTATGGCTCATCTTTTTGGTCATATTTATCGATTAAGGTATATTAGTCTTTTTTTATTTTTCTGATATCTAATTTTCATGAAAAGTATGCTGATTCAACTGTCTTTGTTAGAACACTCTTTGTTGAAGTATATAGTTGATCTGTCTATGATGATTCATATGGAAAGTGTGAAGTTATATAACCATATATGGTTGTGTAGTAGCGTTACTTAAGTTAAAGGTTTCAAGCTTTTATTAGTGCACATGGTACATGATAACTTTTTTGGTGGAAAATTATGATCTGCACTTGCAAATTAGTTTTGTGCATATAGGAAAAAATTGGGCTAAAATAGATAGCCTCTGGATTAAAGAAGAATGATGACATAACTAAAATAAGATATATATTTGTTATTTTCTTGATCTTAAAATTTGGAATATAACCTACTTTCTTTTCCCTAGGTTTGCTTAATTTTCTCCAAAATAGTAGAAGGCCAATTGTTTCAACATTCTCGGATATAAATTATTGAAAATGACTTTTGTATTGCTAACTCTTTGTTTAACTTGTAGATTAGAGCCAGTTTCGATTGACTTATTTAAGTGTTTTCAAGTCAAAATAACTTTTAAGCCCTTTTGTAGTGTTTGGGTAAAATAAAAAAAGTGTGTTTAAACACTTAGTTTTAATCCAAAAACCATAAGTTAGAATTTCTAACTTTTGACTTTTGGCTTATAAGCCATGATCCAAAGGCAAATCCAAGCCGGCTCTTATTCTAAAGCTTTTATCTTGCATTAAAGTTGGAATTATAATGCACACTCTTTTTTCTACATTGATGTGAGAAGAGTTGCCAGCGGTTTGTTTCCTTCTATGTGGCCTCGTGACCAAGGTAAGAACCATTTGTAGGAGCTAGCAGTATTATGATTCTTAATATATAATGATGATTTTTATTTTTATTTTTGTTTCTAAAGTTGGATGATTTCTACAAAAATATTAGTTTTAGTTTGCAGATGTTATATTAGTTTATATATTTAACATATGATATCCTTTTGGTATAATTGTTTTTTCTCTTTCAAAAATCAATACAATTGTTAATTTGATATGAAATATATTGTCAAAATTAATATTATGAGTTTTCAGCATGATTCATGAGCATAGAAGAATGAAAAAAAAGGCGGCAATATTGATAAAATGAGAAAAGTAAATTTCCTCTTGAAATCTTCTTTAATTTGATCAATGAGAAACATACTTAAAATTTTCATCCATCAAATTACTGAAAAATTAAAGTTTATTATTGAGAAATTTATTAAGATATCCTGCAATGCTTTTGAGAGCTTCTGAGAGAAAGTTTTTGCCCTTTCCTCTTTGATATATGTTCACTCATATATTATTTATTGAGAAAGTTAAAAGAGTCTAAAACATATGTTATTCGTGGAAAATTCAAATAACTACTCCCCCCATTCCTTTATAAGTGCTCTGTATGTTTAAGCCTTCAAGGATACTTTGATCATAATCTTCCTAATATGCCCTTGAGTTTAAATATAGTAATCAATGTCAACATGAAAAGAGATAAAATATAATTAGGGATAAGTTGGTAAAGTTATCTTTAATTTTCTAGAAGTGAGTAGTTTATTACAAGGTATGCCAAAGTCAAAAGGAACACTTATCTAGGAATAGAGGGAGTGCTAGATATTTAAAGGAAAAAAAAAAAAGCAATAGATAGCAAAAGACATAAATGAACACACTTTTGTCAAGTAAAATTAAAAGGAAACATAAGAAATGGAGTAATACATATGTAATTTAAAAATAAAGCTAAATTAAAAACAAATGAATGCCAAAAAATATTGAAAAATTTACAAACTAGGTAGGATATTTATGATTAGTAACTACCACTTTCCAGTGGAGATGAGGTTGCATCATGGATCAATTCTTAACCTATTTTGTTTGTTTGGATGTTGAATGAATTAATGCGGAATATTCAAGATGAGGTGTCACGATATATATTATTGACAAATCATGCTAATGGATGAGGCTCGCGATGAAGCTAATGCTACGTTGGAAACAAATTCTGAATTCTAAAGGATTTAGGTTGAGCAGGATTAAAAGAGAATATTAAGAGTGCAATTTTATTGATGCAAAGCATGAGGCTTGATACATAGGTGATCTCCAAGTGAGAAAGTTTCAAGTATCTTGGATCTTTAATCTAAAATAATTGAGAGGTCGACAATGATAACATACATCATATTGGTATGGGGAGAATGAAATGGAGACTCACTTTAGAATCTTGTGTAATAAAAAGGTACCATCAAAACTTACAGGTAATTTCTATAGAGTAATGGTTGGATAAACCTTTTTGTATGCGGTGGAGTGTTGGTCAGTCAAATACCCATGTTCAGTATATGTAAGTTGCCAAAATGAGAATGTTAAGATGGATATATGGGTACAATAGAAAGGATATAATTAGGAATTAAAATATCTTGGACAAGGTGGGAGTTTCCTCTATGGTGGATAAGATAATGGAAGTGAGATTGAGATGGTTTTGACATGTAAAGAGGAGATGCATGATGCCCTAGTGAGGAGGTATGAGATGTTGGATATGGTGGGTACATGGAGAGTAGAGGCAGACCGAAAAAGTATTGGGAGAGGTGATTAGACAGGATATGAAATATATTCACCTTATCAAAGACATGACCATAAATAGGAGGGTATGGAGATCATGAATTAGGGTTAGTAGGTATAGCTAAGTGTTGTCTCACTTTTCTATAAGGTAGGTCTAGTGTTATCTGGAGCATTGTGTCTATCATAGTATTAGACCTATTCATGTAGATTATTGCCTATCATAGTTATTGTTTTTTTATATCTGTTAACATCTATTGTTTATCTTATTTGGGTGGTTCCACTATTTTTATTATTACTGTTCTATTTTCTGAATGCTCTGCACTTATTAGTTGACATGTTTTCTTCACTTTCATTTTTTCCCTTTTCCATTACTGCTTTAATTTGATGCACTTGAACTAAAGGTCTTTTGAAAATAGTCTCTCTAAATATATTTCTAGGAAACATCGGTATATGTAGAAACTTCTATTGTTCTTCGTTGACTTTATTTATCAACTAACTTTTTGATATCATTCATTGATAATAAACTAAGATTTATTCTGTGAGATGGTTAGATTTTAATTGATAATTTGATTTTTTTCGAGCTTAGTTTTATCCATTTCTCTGTTATCTTTGGTTTACTATTTTCTGTCTCACTAGTCATGGACCAAGTATAAATTATCTATTGGTTATTTGTCGTCATAGTTCAATCCAATATACATTATGTTTACTGAATTGGTTATAGACTTATAGGTGATTTTCATTGCAATGAAGCCAATTTTTTTATGCATATAGCAGACATAATAGTAAAAAATAATAAATTGGAGATTAGTCATTCTTTCATAAACTAAAATAGCTATTATTGTAGTTTCCAATCAGTACTTTTTAAGAGATAGTATGTTGCGTTCATTTTGTCATCATACACTTATTGTTAAAAGGCCTTGCAATTTTAAGGTGTTCTTGGTCAAGATAGTTGTTTCTAATGTCATGATCCAACAATATAGATGAGTTTATTTTTTCCTACAATATCAATGAGTTTAAAAAGTTTGAATTGTTATCTTCAATTTTGTGGACTTAGATCCATAGTTATTTGAAAAATACATTTTACGTGAGTAGTTTTGTGTAGGGGTGGACATAAAAATGGAAAAATCAAAGCAAATCAAATTGAACCTAATATATTCGGTTAGTCGGTTTTGTTTTGGTATTTTTTTTTTTTAAATTTCGACATTGATTCGGTATTAGATTTCTAAACTTTTGATATGTTGTTGGAAAATGCTGGGTATGTTGTTTTTGTTGTTGGTATTTCAGATGTTAAACTGAAATACTGAACTATATATGCTGCTCTATCTTAATGTTATAGCCGGACGTATTTTCTGCAAGTGAAAAAAAATTCCATGTAATCAGATTTCTTTTCATTTTGAATTTCTTCTTTTTCTAGATTAGAGAACTTTAGAAAACATGGAAAATCATTATTTGTAAATGGAGGAGGTAGTTTAAAATTATAATCCGTGGAGGACTAAGATGCCTTTTTTCCATCTAATTTATGTTATGCTTCAACGTACAATAAAGATTAGTTTGTGCAAGAAGATTGCCCTTCCGATTTGGAATCGAACCTTATGAAGGAATTGAATAGCATAAAAGTAAGTTAAGTGACTGTCTCACCTTTTAAAGTTTCATAAGTGACATTCAAAATTCATTGTTTCCTCCCATCCATCCAACACCTCCAAGCCAGGCTCCAACCCCACCCTTGAACCCCCACTGTGGAAGGGTTTTGGACTCTATATGTTGTACTACTACAAATAGCTAGAAGGTTGCAAAATTTGTTTGATTAAAATATAAAAAGGAAGAAAAAATGAATACAAAGACAAACTCATGGTAACCCCAAAACACCATGATTAGTTAACATAATTTATGCATTTTAATTTGTAATTTTAAAATATAGGTATGATCATAATACAATTGTTACTTTGTGGAAATATTTTGTGAAAGTGAAATTCTTAACAAATGAAAGATGAGAATCAATCATTGGTTTTTGTGATGTTAGAGTCTCAATTTCCCAAGATATTACACCAATAGACCAACTGAAAGAACTAAAAGGGACATACACCAGTATATCATTTATAAAAAAAAATACAAAGTTTGATACACTTAATTACATGTTTGTAATTCATCAAATAACAATAACAACAAAAATCACCTCTACCTAATTAAATATTGATTATTTATCTTGATAAATTCAGATGATATCCAATCATCTCGACCGTGACAAATAAGTTAACATACAATGATTCGCATTGATTATTCTCAAACACTTGTATGTTACCCTTTCATGTATAATTTTTTGTTCAAAACTATACTTTTAATAATATTAATATTATTTAACACAAATGTCTACTAAATAACTTTGTATACACATACAACACACGTGCTGAGAGACTAGTGACTATGCTAATCATAAATCTTTGACAAATATTTATAAGATATAGTGATAAAAGACCAACAAAGATAGGCCCAAATATATATACAGGATTTGACCGTTGAGGCCACGACTGTTAAAAGAAAAGACACAGCTGCACTTTGTACATTAGTCTACAAAGCCTCTATAAGATGGAAAGACTTAGTTTAGGTTGGGACAAACCCCGCCTTACCCTTATCCATTGTACAATACCAAAATATGTACCAAAGACCCTTTGAATCCTCGAAACAACCTAGAGCTCACTAACAATAGCTGAGTATTCTATACTTATATTGGGGAGGTCTACTATCTAGAATACCTGTATCTATGGCATGAAACACATCATCCCCCATGAGGGACGTCGGTACAAAAAATTCCTAAGGATTCAAGATTCAATTTGGGCTATTGGGTAGATTTTGGTAAAAACAAAACATTGGATGTAGAACCCACTTTTTATTGAAATGACCTCAGATGGAAATTTCAATGGTTCCATTGAGTTTGAAATACCAAATTTGGTAGGGTAGCATAGTTTGTTTACGTGCACAGGGTTCCAAACGAATCCTGAGCACCTGATCAGAGTCCTTTGGGACTTAGCTTTTTTCAGGTGCAACAACACCTAGTGTAGGCCCAGGTTGATCATCATATTTGAGGGGAGTTAGCCATATTCACGAAGGGTCAAGATTTTGACCATTGCATTTGTGAGCATCCTCTTCTCGCGTTCGCAAAGAAGGGCCGATCTAACCCGATCTAGTTTTCTTCTTTGCATTCGTGAAGGACACCATTGCGTTCGTGAAAGGTCAAGATGATGGGGTCCCACATTCATGGTGGGGGTCCTGCATTTGTGAAAAAGGCCCCCCTTGCAGTATATAATCTTCTCCTACATGATTTTCAGCCATTTTAAAGTACCATATCACTATTGTTGGAGCTTGGAGTGTGGGAAACTGGGGAAAATATTCCATTGAGGCTAAGTTAACTTAATTCAACTCCATTTAGTCTAAGGTAAATTAATTCAAAGCCTCTTAATCATTTTCCATTGTTTTTCCCCGTCAATTCTGTCCTTTTTCCCTATAAATTCCAAGAATATAATTTTTGATTTCTTGGACTTATGAGGGCTGTTTTGGGCTTTGATTTGAGCTCCATTTGTGCTTAAATTTTGGGCATGCATTCCTTATCCCTTGAGGGACCAGATGATGAATTCAATTTTTGAATTGCAATAACAGATCCCACAAGCCTATTTTTTATTCGATTCTCGGTCTGGAGTTTTATATTACAATATGGATCTTTATTTACTCATAATGACCCATATATTGTGTTTATAATAGCACAATGAAATTCAGAGATCGAGGTGTAGAGACAAGCAGTTTGTGGGTCATTCGAGACTGTTGTTCGATTACGAGGTAGGCTACTGTCTACTCTTCTCTATGAGATTATGTATTATATAGATTGCATGCTAGGTGGGGGTTTATAGGATGATTTTAAGGATAGTTGTATCTTTTTGTAGATATTTGACCTATTTGGGGGGATTTTAGAATAGAATTATAGTTTGATCCCTAGCCAAGAATGCCCGCTATAGTTATAGGGTATGTTAAGCTCACTTATATACTTGTTATGACCTTAGGTTATCTTTAGTAAATCCTTAATGAAGGATTTGGGGTAGTACATTTCTATAAAGATGATATTCTTTGGTAAAATCCTTCCAGTAGCGTGATGCCCTTGTTTAGCTTAGCTTTTTTAGGTATGATATTGATATTCTCTTTCTCTATATATTATTGGGCCCAAGGCCTTAGTTATGATACCAGTTGGATTCCAGGTTAGTTTTTTTGTGCTCTGGAAGAGCTATGATTTCAGTTTATAGATGTTTGAGTGCTTACATTTCTATTATTTGGCTACTAGTGATGGCATGCGTACATTTGTACACGCTCACACATATTTAGTGGTAAGATTCCAATAGAGTCATTGTTTTTTCTAACAATACTTCAAAAATGAATTTATTACCACCTTTCACTCTTAAATTGATTTATAAAACGGAAGTCGTACCACCCTTTTTATTAGTTTATGGTCTTTTAAACTCAACATACTACTTTGAAAAAACTGACCAAGGCAGATTTCGGTCCACTTTTGATCTACTTATTTAACATATTTTCTTATTTTGGTCGAGAAAGATTCCGACCCTTTCTACTATTTCATTTTCGAATTCGATCTCGAGCACGGGTTTTTATAGATTTCAACTTGTTTATTTTGGAATTAATTTTGAGCACTTATTATACTCTTACCTATCTCTGATACTGGATGGAGCAAATTTATTATGGTTGATTATTGAAAGTCCTAGTTTAGGACGAGACAGTATATACAAATATCCAAGTCCTTTATGGGTCCCTCTATCTAAGAACCCCATGCTTGAGGAAGGGATACACTATAGGTCCTGCCTTACGAGCTGGTAAGCCAAAAGATGTGTATATACTTAGTAAGATATGGCACACAGTTGGTATGCCAATATTAGATTTACTTTGCATTCATTCATTCATATGCATTGCCTATCACCATTATAATTATTTACTGCTTGCACCTAATGGTTTTATGAGGGGCTGGATAGGCACATGTTATGTTTGTTGTTTATTAAGTGATTATTTGTATCTCCCGGGCTTATAATGGTTCGGTTAGGTTATTATTTTCTTGGACTTATCCGGTTGTATTATTGTTTGGATATTATTATATAGTTTGTGGCAGGATGATTATGGATTTGTATATGAGGCTATAAACACATTTGATTTCTCTTCCCCTTTGATATTATGAGCCTTGTTATTAAACTACCGTGTGATTATTCAAATTTTGGGTTAGATGTTTTGATTGTGCTAAAGCTAGCTCCCTTCTTATTATATTCCTCATGATATTTAGGTTGTTAGGTTAGCTCTTTCAGGTTAGTACCTTTGTGTTTAGCCACCTATATAGCACTTTCGTATATCCCTTTCTTCTCTAGCTATTCTTACTGTATATCACCTTCTTCCTTCATTACTACTATTGTATATTGCCTTTATCCATGCCTATTTATGTTGTATATCACCTCTGTCTTTATTTACTTGTAGAATCCTTTGGTTTATCTCTACTCCCCCCTTATCCTTATCATATTTCATTTATTAGTTAGTTGCCTATAATGTATATTTTTTCCTTATATGTTATTTATATTTGCATTATCTTTAGAGCTCAGTCGATCGATGCCTACAAAGTACTTCATTTTTGGTACTTATACTACACTTCTACCCCTTGTAGATTATAGTATGAGTTCTTGCTGCTGACCTGTGCATCATGCAGAGCTGTCATAGCTCAAAGATTTGGGGTGAGCTCATGGCATCTGGAGTTGTTCCCTTTTCCTCTCTTTTGATGCACTTATCTTTATCTTGTATTTCAGAGACGGTTCTATATATATATATATATATAATGATTATCTAGTACTCCTGTTATGTTAGTGGCTCTTGTATTGATCTAACCAGATCTTGTGTGATATTTTCTTTCTTCTGGTTCTCCTTATTCTTTCATTTATTTTTTGTTATCCTTTTCTCTTATTAGCTCATTACTTGTTGTTTCAGGCTATGAGATGGCTTACCTACTAGTGGATTGTAGTAGGTGCCATCATAAGCTAAGAGATTAGGTCGTGACAATTTGGTATCAGAGCTAGGTTCATCGGTGTCATTGGTACAAGAGCAAAATACCTCATAGATTCCTACGAATCGGTACGATGGCATCCGTATCCTATCTTTGGGAGGCTATAGGGCATTCTTTAGACATCCCATTTCTTGATTCCTTATCGGCTGTTCTTACTTCTACCGACTTCTAAGTACATCTTTTGGATCCACTCTTTCTTAGATGGATAGCATGAGGTTGTCAATAGACGCGGATATGACTTCTGTACATGTTACTAGAGTTTCAGGTCAGGGTAAGACCAGGGAGTCAGAGTTTAATATTGGGGATCTATAACGTCAGCCAGAGGGTCTGGGGCCAGCCCAGGCCTTGGTAGGGTTTGTGACCGCCTCGATTCTTTAGGATACCGTGTTAGGGATTCTGAGCCTTTTAAAGGGGATGTTTCAGGTAGGGGTGGTCTCTGATACATCAAGTGGTTCTTAGGTTAGAGTTGGGTTTTTAGGTATTCAACAAGGTTCTTTATCAGTTTTAGAGTATGAGATAGGGTTTCTCGAGTGGGCCAGGCATACTTTTATGTTATTTCATACTGAGCATGAGATCGTGTAGGGATTTATCAGAGGATTAACTTTACCTCTATGTTTGGCATCAAAGAATTTAACAACAGTTGAGTCTACTTTCCTTTAGGCTGTAAATGACACGAAGACTACAGAGTGGGTATGACTTGAGACATATGAAGGAGGGGTTAAGAGGCCCTATCTAGGCATTGGTAGCAATCCATTCTAGAATTCTTCTCATTGCCTCTCGTGGGAATCATCAATATAATTTCAGTGGTATTTCATTCGGAGGAAAAAATTTTCTAGCAGAGGTCAGCATCACTCTGAGCCTATTTGGTCCATACAAATAGCACCTAAGATTATAGGTGGCTCTCAGAAAGGTCGTGGTGGTCATAGTGACCAGAGTTTCAGTCAGGCATCATGGGGTTTTTGGTCTAGGTCTTTAGGTCATGGTGAATGCTCTAGGTCAGTAGGTATATTACATCAGAGAGTTTTTGAGGGTGTTATGATTGTGGAGAGGTTGTTCATTGGTCTAGTAAGTGCCCTAGACATAAGTTGGTTATCCAATCGGGCTCAACACGTGTTTTTCACCTAATCAGAGCTTCAGGGGTTTGGTATAATTATAGAGAAACTGGTCACTGGTCTAGAGAGTGTCCCTATTAAGGGATTATTTGTCAGTCAGTGCAGCCAAATTAGTCTCCTAGAGTTGTGGCACCTTCGATAAGGGATGGTCCCTATAGAGTTGGAGGTAATTCATGGTCAGGTAGTACAGTTGGTCATTTAGATGCGTAGTTTGGGATTTAATACATTCAGGTTTGTACTTTTTCGGGTAGACCAGGGGCCAGGGCTTCAGATTCTACCATTATAGGTGTGATTTCAATTTTCTAACTTTTAGTTTCTATGGGATTTTATTTTGGGTTTTCACACCCATTCGTGTCCATATTCCTTACTACTATTGTGTTGATTATCATGAGCCTTTGGTAGGTTTATACATATATGATTACCTCTGTAGATGATCTCTTTTTAGAAGTAGATCGAGTTGATCAATTTTGTGATTATCTTGGGGTGTAGCGCTTGGGTAAATTCCCTTTCTTTAGCTTAGTGGCTCACGATGTGATTTTTGAATTTGGGTTGTTTGTCTTCCTTTCATGCCACTTGAACTATATGCCCTTACTATTATTATTACCTTAATTGTTATTGATCCTTATTTGATAGACGGTTATACCAACGTTATCTGGTTAGTATTTTTTTTCTTACAAATCTTGTCTGCTTTGCTTAGATGGCTACCTTGGTTGCTGGGATTTATTCTATTAGTAAGGTTAGGTTGGTTGTTTAGAGGATTGGTGTGAAGAAAGGTTTAGCCTTCTGTGGTTTTGTTGTAGTTCTAGCATTGACGTTTCTATTTTCTCATCAGTCTCTTAGGAGGTGTGTGTTGTTGGTTGTTCTCCTAGGTTACTCAGTTTGTTTCCCGATAGAGGTCTTGATCTTGGGTATTGATTTTAATCGAGAGCTTATTCTTTCTGTGATTACGTGCATGATTCAATTGAGTTGAGGGAGGTTAAAATGAGTGGTTTTAGTAGCTTGTCATTAGGGGATTTATTTGGCCTAGTGTGACTTCATGGGATGCTTATGTTTGGTGTATGAAAAAGAAAAATTATTGTTTTCTTGTGTATTAGTTGTCTACAACCAAAGGGTGTGGCTTTCGAGAATGTGTATTAGTGACAATTGGACTCTTTATAGTCCCAATAAGTTCTTTGTTATTGCTTTGTTAATGTCCCACAACAGGTATGAATTTGATTGATCCTATGTTTTTGCCCGTGGTATGAATTATTTGTGATTGTGTTCCTTAGCAGCACCTTAGTTTCATCCCTTATAGTATCCTTGGGTATATGCTTAGTCTATGAAGGTGGGATTGGCTTGGGTATCTGACACTCTCAAAGACTTGTTGGCTCCAGTTATGATTTTGACTCTTTTAGATGGCGGCTTGAGAGTTGTGGTAGATTTTTATGTGTGGATGCTTATTAATCAGCAGGATTTATTTGGGTAATTAAGGCCGCGTGGTTTTGCCTCGGTGTTAATCTTATAGCTATGGATTGCATGACTTGTTTGTAGCTTTAATTTTGAGGTTTGATTCATTTTGAGACATTGTCGACAGATTGACTAGGCTTGCTCGCTATCTACCGATTATATTTTCTTTAGTTTAGAAAGTTTGACTTAGATGGATGTTTGAGGGATGGTCCATTGGTGCATGTTGTTGGGTTATACTACTTCTGGCCTTGGTTCTCAGTTGTTGTAGAACTTTTAGAAGTCTACCTAGCGGGATGAGTGTATCGAGTTATGCTTAGTACGGTTTCACCCATAGTCGGTGGGGTTTTCTATAGTGGATCATCCAATTTTGAGAGGTTATGCCTCAGACTCTTGTGTATTGGTTTTGACGGTCATCGGGACCAGTTTTTGGCTTTGGTAGAGATCGTGGACATTAGTAACCATAATTTGGGTATTTAGGTGGAACCTTATGAGGCATGGTTCATATGCTAGTCTGTGTGGATATTCGATGGTTCAACATTTTTTTTTCAAGGATTTTTGTGATGTGATTATGAGGACAGGACTGAGATGATGCTGGAGACATTCTGTGTATTTTAGAGTAGACAATATGTTTGAAAAGACAAGAGATTGTTAGATTTAGGGTTTGGGGTGGCTGTGTGGTTGATGCATTGGGTTGTCTTTAGCCTGGTTGAGTATTCACATAGTTGTGCTCATATCGGTGTGATGTCAGTAAGCTTTGGTTTGGGACTTGCGTACTTTTATCAAGCTCGATTCAGTGGAGGCAGTTGACTTTTGAGGATGAGTTTGTGGTTATTTGGAAAAGTGGAGTAAGGAAGTGAGGGTTAAAGTGATACCTTTAGCAAAATCCCTTAGAACTGTTGTTTGTCCTTGGAGGTTATTGGGGGAGCCTTTGAGGTATGCGGGCCCAGTACCTCATTTTTTCAAGCTTTTGGGATCTATCAAGTCCTTAACTTTTGAGGACGAATATTCTTTTAGTGGTCGATGTTGTAATGACCATGCAGGTCATTTTCTGTCTTCGCGTGTCCTCTTTATTTCGTGCTTTTCCGTAGCAGTTAAAGGTCATTTATGACTTGTCAGGACCATTGGTTTTGTTCCTGAGCAATTAATTTGGGTTTAAGCCTGTTTCCTTATTTTGGAGTTTCTAAAGTTGAAAAATTGATCTTCAGCCAAAACTTTTAGTAAATGGCCTTAGATGAGAATTTTGACATTTCCCTTAGCTCTGAAACATGGTTTAGGCTAGGAGGACCTTTGATTCGAGTCCTGAGGCTTCTGGGTTTGATTTGGGCTATTGGGTAGATTTTAAAATAGTACATTAGGTGTGGGATCCATTTTTTGTCGAAACAACCTCGGATGGAAATTACGATAGTTTCGTTGAGTCCGGAATATTGAATTTGGTAGGGTAGCGTTGCGTCCTTTTGTACACGCAAGTGTACGTGGTCGTACAAGTAATAAAGGATATAAGTCCAGATATCGTACCCACAGAGATTTTATGAATTGATTTCTAGTTTGAATTCTTATATGAGTTATTCAGTCGGTAACCAATAATTAAGAGTGATTTGTATGTTTTGAATGTAAATAAAAACAATTGTAGACAAGTCGTGGATTAGTTGTGTTGTAATTCAGATTTGAGAAAAGATATAGGTTTGTGGTGTTTTGACAATCCAGTTGTGTTATCCAATCATTCGTTTAATTTGCTTTCCCGAGTTACTAGTTGCAGGTTAATTGTTGTTGTATTGCGCATCTTTCCAACAACTCTAAGCCTACTCGACTATCCCTAACGCCTATATTTCTATGGTCATCGGTTAATAGTGAAGTACATAAAGATATTGTCTGTATCAACTAAGCTAGGTCACAGGGTATATTTCTATTCTCAGTGATGAATCGATTCCCTTTCCCTATAAGGTTCACAAACTAGGCCTATTTCTTCGTTTTACACTTGTCGTTCCCTTTTTCAAGTCCAACAAACAAGCCCTAGATAATATCCGCAAGGTGATCAATCAAATGAATAATTGAAATCAAGAAGAAATAAATAACTCAATATGTGGAAATCGAAATAGATAATATGATGTTCAAGCCACAACTTTCATGTTCAACCACACCCCTAGAAATTAAGAGGTTTAGCTACTTATGAATCTCTTTGGAAGAAGAGATTTCATGAGTTTAGAAGGTAGAAATCGAAAAAAAAAAAAAAAAAAAAAAAACTAAACCTTGTTCTTGAGCTTTGCCCTAGATTTTGGCTTCCCCAAATCAGTTGTCTATGATTAAAAACGTGGGAAGGGGGGTTTATATAGAGTTTAGGAACCCTTAGAATGTCCAAAACCAATCCCAATCGGGTTAGGATAAGTCCCGACTGGATCCATAGCCCAAAAGAGAACAACCAAAAATTCAGCATTGTGTTGTTTCTTGCGCCACTCCTTTCTTTGGTGGGTGTTCCACGAAGAACAAATTTCAAAGAACTTGTAAAATTCGCGCCACTGCTTGCAAGCCACAACAATTTTGGCCATTCCGCGCTTGTTTTGCAACGCATTGCGACGTAGATTCTTTCTTGATTCCTTGGTGCTTTTTTCTTCTCTTTTAAGCTCCAAATACCTCAATACACTCAAGCTAAGACTACAACGACTACAATAGACGACAAGTCCTTATTAAGCAAGCTTCAATTGTTCAACACATTTAAACAACTACTCAAGACCTCCTAGCCTCAAGAACATACTCTATGATCTTTGCAAACTCATATAATTCACCCAACTAAGAGATCTAATACTTCACCTATATTTCATCAACCATGTGCCCTCACAACAAGAGAGTTAACCATATTTACTCACAACTATTCAAATTAACACAAGAATGGGTATAAGAATACTCACTCTCAAAAAGAATTTCACATGCAATATATGATGAACCATAGGCTTTCCCTTAGTGTACTACTCCACTAATTTAAGAACGTCAAATCTAAGATCAAGTAGGACTTTCCATGTTGTAACGCAGACTAAGGGATAGGTAGAAACTATTTTGGATCAAATAGTGACTAACTTTCCTAAGCACTTTAATACATCACAAATTCTTCATCATTCGCAGACTCTTCAATCAACAAAACCTTTCTTCTAGTCTTCTCACCCATAGATTTCTTTGTTTTTCCATCTCTTTAAGCAAGTTCACATGCCACCAGTAAGGAGTACTCATTTATCAAACATATTTTTTTTTCACTTTTCTTTTGTTCTTTTTCTACTCCATACCAACAACATATAAATTCTTTATTTTAATCACTTGCACCATTAGCTTTTCTATAGGCTTTCCATCTCAACTATCTCCCTTTTCTCAATTCTCATTCATTTTAACTTTCATTTTTCAATTAAAATGCTTAGGATTTTTGGATCAAATTAAAGGTATATTGAAAGAAAAGGATTAAGCTTCATATGTGGCTACCAAAGAATAGGCTAAAGGCTCATTGGGGCTAACAAGGATCATCTATTGTAGGTAGGTAAAGCAAAGGATAAAAAAATAGGCTAATCAAAGAAACACTTTATCATCTCCTAAACTCAACATTCTTCATTGCGCTTTGCAAACACACCGGGCAAGTTCTAGACATCAATATAAAAGCATTGAATATCAACAAACACCTAACACACATGGAACATGTTCAACTCAAGAAGGATCCATACAGACTCTAAATCAAGCAAACAACAAGAGTTCAAATTTAAGCTAAAAATCACAAACGAGTCAAGTAAAAGTGCCAAGGTGTCTTAAAAGAAGTCATTAATTTTTCTTCATAGCATGCTTGAATTTAAAACCAACTTGCATCATTCAGTTCATATGTAGCACCTAATAAGAGCGCCTCACAATTGGTCCTAAAGACTCTCTAACTCCTAATGACTAACTCTTTCCTCAAGACGGTCGTCAACCATAACCATCCATCATCTGGAAAAGTCATTCTACCTAAAAATAAAAGAAAAACTATTCTAAAAATAAAAAGGATATTTGGTTTAAAGGGTCCCCCTCGGAAAAGAACCGAAAAGAAAAACCAAGGGGTGGGCGAAGTATGCTCTACTAAAGAACTAAAAAGGTAAACTAACACAAACTATTCTAATCTAGAAAACTAAAGTAAATCTTTTTGTGTTTTTGGATTTTTTAATTAATTTTTTTTTTCACAATATTTTCAACAAAAGCAAGTAACTAAAAATAAAGCAACTCCTATAACATACTTCACCCTTAACAAACGCAGGAAGAATCTCACCCCATACTTAAAGTCACGCTTTGTCCTCAAAGCATTAAAAAAATCAAACAATGGTTAGAAATACTCCCTGAGGCCCTCTAGGGCCTAGCTAGTAGCATGTCTTCTCTAAATCTTTCATCAAAGGGGTGAATGACTGATGTGTCATTGTTTCATGGTACTTTCAATGCTTAAAACTAGGAAAATATGCAATAACTTGGGTATGTTTGGTGGGTATGATGTGTTTTCTGTCTTATTTTGGAGACAAATAGGTTATGGATGCAAGCTGGAGAAAAAGGGAAGAAGCATGCCCTAGAATAGAGCATTTGAAGAAGAAAAGAGCCAAGTCAATGCAGGGGAGTGACCCACGATAGGTACTCACGTCACGTGAGTAGACCCACACCGCATGAGTGGGTACCGCAGGTCAACTCCTTTAGTTTGATAAGGAAGCCTGCCTTCCACGTCAGGAACTCACGTGTCGTGAGTCCAACCAGGTGATGTGGGTGGGTGCTGTGAGTCAACTTTGGAGGATGTGCAATGTTGCTTGATTTTCATGGAACTGACCTATGAGGCTTGACTTGGTTCTACGATACCAAGTCACGGTACCGTGGAAAGTTGCCGACTTTTTTTCTCCTACTTTGTATAGGATAGGACTCACCTTGTATCTATATATACCCCTTTATTGTCCTATGTTCAGGAGTTGTTATTTACATTATTTTGAGATATATTTAGAGGATTCATAAACACATCATTGGTTTTGTAATCAAAAACCCAAAATTCAAGGTTTTATTAATATTAAGATTTTAGAGTTTTCTTCTTTATTATGAGTGTATTATGTTTTCATCTTCAAATTCTTCTTGTGTTCTTGCAAACATGAGTATCTAAACCCATCAACTAGGGTTGTGTGAACCATGAGGAATTAACGAAATAGGTAAAGTGCAAAGCAATTCTGAACCGGTGTGAATGCATGTATTGTTATTACCTTCATTATAATTGATCTTCTAACGGTTGCAAATGTTAGAAACTCGCCTGTATTATAAACTTTCTCAATAGAGAGGTACAGATTGGGAAAAGGAAATAACAATAGAGATTTGAAGCTATCAACCTTTATCTAATAACTTGAGTCGTAAAAGGGATAGTTATCTAAGATCCAGGAGAAGGGTTAGTAGTACGACACTCGTAACGGGACAGTTTTGCCAAGCATAAGTAACTGGTGGAGTTAAGGAATCATTGGGGATCATAGTCCTAGTGTATATCTCATATTGATTGCAAATCCGACAATCAACAATTGTTACTATTACTATCTGCTTACGAAACCCCCCAGTTTACTTACTTGCCAATTACTCTGACTAACATTCGACAGACTTTCGTCCTAGTCCTTGTGGGATCGACCCCAACCTAGTTGGGTTCTATATTTTATACATCGACCGCGTTATACTTTTCTGGAGGTATATTTTGGGCGACATCAAAATTTTAGCACCATTTCTGGGGACTTACGGTTATGAAGATGATTAGTTTGCTTGTTTGAGTTGATTTGGTTTTGTTTTTTTTTTACTTTTGAGGGCATACGTCGATGTATGCCCAACACTAGGAGTCAAGGCAATCCATTGATCCCACTTGATACTGAGATAGAAACAACATTGAGAGCTAATCGTGAATACCGACAAAGTTTAGGATCCCACAGCCACAGGAGATATTCATAACCAGTCAATTCAGCCAGTTGGTCATGAAACTGTGGAACAAATCACTGCTCGATTGAAAAAGGAGGAGTAAGCCAGCCAAGCTACTTTTAGACAAGAAGATAGAGATAATCGAGCAATGCAAGAGGTAGAACAACGTCTGGCTGATGCTGAGGAGAGACAACGAAGACTTAGGGTGCAACAACCACCTCAAATACCATATGTGCTAGTTTATGATGATCCCGAGGAAGAAGATGTGGCTTATTTCAAGCCGATTGAGACTGGTGCCATTATTCTACCAGACTTACCTCAGGGCACTAAGTTTGACATTACAAGTGCCATGATACACCTGCTTAACTTGAAAGGTGTATTCGCGGGTCTTCCTATAGATGACCCGAACATGCATATGATAAACTTTGTGGGGGTCTGCACTTCTTATAATTTTCCTGGAGTTGACAAAGAGGCTATTCGATTGAGATTGTTTTCGTTCTCTCTAGCAGGAGAAACAACTTTGTGGTTGGCCGAATTACCACGAGGCTCCATCACTACTTGGCAAGAATTGAGAAATTAATTTTTGGAGAGATTTTTTCCACCTTCTAAGATGCTACAGTTGAAGGATAAGATTTACAACTTCAGACAACTACATTATGAAGCACTTTATGAGACATGGCTAAGATTTAAGAAGAAGCTGCAGAATGTTCCAAATCATAGGATGAGTGGTAGAAGTTTACTTGATATCTTATATAGGGCTTTAAATGCTAAAACCAAGGTTGCAGCAGATACTATCACTGGTGGAGCATTTATGAGACTGACATGGGAACTAGCTTCAGAGATCTTTGGTCGTATTACTAAGACTAAATGAGGATGGCATACTCGGGAGGCAGATACACCTGCTGGGTCATATGCTATTGGAACCTCGACAGCACAACAGGCTTTAGATGAATCTATAGCTCAAGAGGTCACACAGTTGAGGACAAAAATTGGTTTGCTAGCCAAGCAGATTTCAGCTAGAGGTACCGAGAAGGTGCATGCTATAAGTGCATAAGGTAAAATACCTAGGCATGACGAGTATAAATTTGATGAGGAGGATAAGTACTTGGATTGAGAAGTGGCGGGTTTTCAAGCCAAGGGCCAAGGGTCTAATCAAGACTCTTGGAACTCGAGGCAAGCGAATCAAGGTCGGAACTACTATGGAGACAATTACAACAAGTCAGGATATAGAGACAGAGAACGAGATCGTGATGGAGATTGGAAACAAAAAGATGATTACAAAGAGAAGAGATGTGCTTATGTTCCACCAAGAAACCGTGATGTTGACTATGGAAATTCACGAATGGAAACACTTCTTAACAAATTGGTTAAAGGATCAGAAAACCAAGAATATTATTTGAAGGAAATTAGGGCGGACATTTCGGGAATAAGTCAAAAAGTTAAGTCTAACTCAACTGCAATAAAATAGTTAGAGCAATAGTTCGGACAGATATCAGTGGCATTGAACCAATGTCAACCAGGCACTCTTCCAAGCAACACTATCCAGAACCTAAAGAACGATAGTCATTGCTTGGCCATCACTACTAGAAGTGGGAAGAGTACGGTAGACCCACCTATTCTTATGGATAGTGGTAAGAAAGATAAACCAGTGGTAGTTGATGAAGATGTTGAGTTAGAGCTAGGGAATTTAGAAGCAGACGATATTGCAACTCAAAACCCCAACAGTATTAATAAGGACGTTGAATCAGAAAAGAGGCAGGAGAAGGAGGTTCCACAAGTTTTGAAAACTATCCCACAACCTCCTCTTCTCTTTCCTCAAAGGTTAAAAAAAAGGCTGAGGAGGGTAAATACCAGTAATTTATTTCAATGTTTAAAGAGTTATCGGTAAATATCCCTCTTGTTGAGGCTTTAAAACAGATGCCACGTTATGCGAAGTTCTTAAAAGATTTGGCGACGAAGAAGAGAACTGTCAGTTTTGAGCCGACAGACAATTTACACCATTATAGTGTAATTGCTTTGCATTCCCTCGTTGAAAAGAAGAAAGATCCAGGAGCTTTCAAAATTTCTTGTACTATCGGGTCTTATAATTTTTCAAAGACACTGTGTGATTTGGGTGCTAGCATTAACTTGATGCCGCTAGCCATTTTCAAGTAGTTAGGGTTGAGAGCACCGAAACTAACTTTTATGAGGCTTCTTATGGCAGATAGAACTGTGAAAAATTCGGTGGGCATTCTGTATGATGTTTTGGTGAAAGTTGCATCTTTCATTTTTTTGGCTGACTTTGTGATTCTTGATTGTGAAGTTGATTTTGAGGTTCCCATCATCCTGGGAAGACCATTCCTTGCTTTAGGCCATGCTTTGGTTGGCATGGAAACTAGGCAAATAAAGTTCAGGTTGAATGATGAACATGTTACCTTCAATGTCTGCCATTCCATGAAGCAACCGAGAGATATGCGGGTGATTTTTGTAATAGATACAGTTGAGGAGAGTGACATAGTCATTCCTATTGAAGAAAGGTTAGGGGTAGAAGCACTTGCAGTCGTGATTATGAATTTTGCTAGTGATGGGATTGAGGAGTACGACAAGATGGTTGGTGCACTTGCTGGTAGGGGATCATTCACTTATTCTCCAAAGAAACTTGATCTTGATTTGAAGAATAGGGTAACACCTCTAGCTCGTCCTTCCATCATGAAGCCTCTAGTTTTGGAGCTTAAGGCTCTTCCATCTCATCTTTGCTATGCATTTTTCGAAGTGAATAGCAGTTTGTCGGTAATTATTTATGCTGATTTAGTAGAATGGAAGGTAGAGGCTCTAGTTTTTCTATTGAAGAAATTTAAGAGGGCCATTTGTTGGTCCATTACTGATATTATCGAGATTCCACTCGGTATTTGTACTCACAAAATTCAACTTGATCCTAAATGCATACCGAGCATTAAGCACCAACATCGTCTGAACCCACATATGCAAGAAGTTATGAAGAAAGAAATCATTAAGTGGTTAGATATGGGTGTGGTTTACCCTATTACGGATAGCAAGTGGGTGAACCCGGTGCAGTGTGTGCCAAACAAGGGAGGAATCATTGTGGTTCCAAATGATAAAAATGAATTTATCCCAATGAGGCTGGTAACCGGATGGAGAGTTTGCATGGATTATCGAAAGCTGAATTCTTGGATCGAAAAGGACCATTTTACTATGCCCTTCATGGACCAGATGTTAGACTGCCTTGCTGGTATAGGATGGTATTGTTTTCTTGATGGTTATTTGGGGTATAATCAGATTTTCATCTCTCCCAAGACCAAGAGAAGACCACTTTCACTTGTCCATATGGGACGTTTGCGTTCAAGAGGATGCCTTTCGGGTTATGTGACAACTTTTTAGTGTTGCATGATGTCCATTTTTTCTGACATGGTGAAAGATACTATTGAGATATTTATGGATGATTTTTCGATTGTGGGAGACTCTTTTAACGATTGGTTGGCTCACCTTGCTAAGGTATTACAAAGATGTGAGGAGTGAACTTGGTGCTGAATTGGGAGAAATATTACTTTATGGTGAATGAGGGTCTCGTGTTGGGACATCATATATCGAAAAATGGTATTGAAGTTGATAAGTCAAAGATTGAGGTGATTGAAAAGTTACCTCCACCTATCTCAGTGAAAGGAATTCGAAGTTTCTTAGGTCATGTTGGTTTTTATAGAAGATTTATCAAAGACTTCTCAAAGATTGCACATCCATTATGCAAGCTTTTAGACAAGGAGGTGAAGTTCATGTTTGATGAGGCATGCCTAAAAGCTTTCGAGTGTCTAAAAGGGAAATTGACTTTAGCCCCTATTATTGTCTCACCAGATTAGATGATGTCGTTTGAGGTTATGTGTGATGCTAGTAGAGTGGCCTTGGGTGCAGTCTTTGGCCAAAGACGTGAAAAGATTTTACATCCAACTTACTACGCTAGCAAAGCATTTAATCCAGCTCAAAAGAATTACACTGTGACTGAATAAGAGTTATTGGCGGTGGTTTGTGCTTTCGAGAAATTTTGATCTTACTTGATTGGAACGAAGGTAATTGTGCATACAGACCACGCAACACTTCAGTATCTTATGTCAAAGAAGGAAGCTAAGCCAAGTTGATTCGGTGGGTGCTTCTACTACAAGAATTTGACTTTGAAGTCAAGGATCAAAAGGGAACCCGAGAATTAGGTTGCTGACCATCTATCACACCTTGAGGAGGAAGCCATGCTTAAATTAAGGGATGATCTTGATATTGATGATACTTTTCTAGATGTGCAAGTGCTGGCAGCATCACAAGACTTAATCCCTTGGTTTGCAGATTTTGCCAACTTTTTGGCAAGTGACCTAGCCCTGGAAGATATGTCGTATCAGCAGAGAAAGAGATTCATGCATGAGGTGAGAAAGTTATTCTGGGATGAACCATATTTGTTTAGGGTGTGTGAAAACAGTATGATTCGAAGATGTATTCCAGAGGTCGAAATGATGAGTATTTTGGAAGCATATCATTCATCTCCAGTTGGGGGTCATTATGGAGGTGTGAGGACTGCTCATAAGGTCTTACAATGTGGGTATTATTGGCCCACCATATATAAAAATGCTCATGACTATGCTCGGGATTGTGACCAATGTCAAAGGCAAGGGAATATCTCACTCAGACACGAACTTCTTATGACAACTATCCTTGAGCTCGAATTGTTTGATGTATGGGGAATTGATTTTATGGGCCCATTTGTGAGCTCACATGGGATGAAATACATTTTGGTAGCTGTTGATTATGTTTCTAAGTGGGTGGAGGCGATTGCGCTTCCCAATAATGAAGGAAGAAGTGTGACGGCATTCCTGAAAAAAATATTTTCATGATTTGGTATACCCCAAGTAATCATTAGTGATGGAGGATCCCACTTCTGCAATCGACTGTTCAAAACCCTGCTTGAAAATTATGGTGCCAAACATAAGGTGGCCACACCTTACCACCCTCAGACAAGCGGGAAAGTTGAGGTGTCAAATCATAAGATTAAGTCTATTTTGGTGAAGACGGTGAACGCCAATAGAACTGATTGGGTAATAAGATTTGATGATGCATTATGGGTATATCGAACTACATTCAAAAACCCGATTGGTGCCTCACCATATTAATTAGTGTTTCGAAAATCCTGACATTTGCCTATCGAACTTGAACATAAGGCATTATGGGCATTGAAGAGGTTAAATCTAAACTGGAGTGAAGCGGCTAAATTGAGGTTAGACCAGATGAATGAGATTGATGAATTTCATATACGGGCTTATGAAAGTTCAGCACTTTATAAAGAAAAGATGAAACTGTATCTTGATTGGAAGATTGAACGACAAGAATTTCACCCAGGAGATTTGGTGCTGCTCTATAACTCTTGGCTTTGCCTTTTTATGAAAAACTGCAATCCGAATGGTTTGGACCCTTGAATATTGTTATGTGTTCCCGCATGGAGCAATCGAGCTTAAAGGTGATGATAATGTTCTATTCAAGGTCAATGGGCAGCATGTAAAGCACTATATGGGAATCACGGAAGAAATAAGGACATGTGAGGAGCTTAGTCTTGATGAAGTCTGAGTAGTTAAGCTAGTCATATCGTGCCACGACGTTAAATTAGGCGTTTCATGGGAGGCAACCCATGGGCTGGTTGGTGAATTCTGAGTATCCAATTTAGCCATGTCATACCGCGACGTTAAATCAGGCGCTGCTTGGGAGGCAACCCAAGGTTTGATTTTGTTGTGATCCGATTATTGGAAGATGCGGAGGATAAGTTAGCTGGAATTTAATATTTTGAACTAAAAATGTTCAGTACAACCCATGACAGTGATTCACGTGAGGTGGGTTGGTACCATGGAAGTCAATGAAAATTATTCACATACAGAACCTGACCCACGCTAGGGACCCACGTGACGTAGGTCAACCCACATGGTGTGGGTTGGTACCGTGGAAACTAAACCCAATTTTAAATTCGAGATCTGACCCAACCCAACCCTATTTATTTTGGTACAACATAAACCCGACCACAAATCTGACTCAACCCTCTCAAATCTGAATCCTAACATCATCCCTATTTTTGGAAATTCATCAAATCATCCACTTTAAATAATTCATCTCTCAAATTCCCACATATCAACTCCGACATTTATCAATTTCTAACCACCATTTCGCCAAAAATCATAAACCCCAATAATTTCCCTAAAATTTTCCCCAAATTTCCAAAACCCTAAAACCCCAAACCCGAACCAAAATCCAACCCTAACCTGAACCATATGATCCAAAATGCCACCAAAATAAATGTGGAAATATGGGTTAATCTTCGAGAATCCAAACTATAAACCCCGAGTGTACGACAACGTTACGCAATGAACCTTTCGAGTCAGATAAAAGTGGATTTGAGGAAGTTTTTTTGATTTCTCATGATGATTCTACACTTGTACCTCACATAGCAAGACTACAAACTAGGGCACAAGCTACAGCCCGGGCTGCACTTCAGTCTATTCCACAGCCCTCGCAACCTGTCAAACCGGTTGCTCCTAATTAGCTTTCTGATTCTGCCCCCCCAGTATGAGGAGGGGATGGATGCTTCTGCAACCGGTGATGAACACGAGGATGATGTATCTGAGTCTGAGGAGAATACTGAAGGTACAGATGAGTCTACATCAGGCGAGAGTTGTACGACTGATGGGACATCTTTTGTCTCTGGTACTGGTGTCCAGGGTTCCACTACCTCCTCACAAAAAGCTTTGAATGCACGTCAGGCCGCAACTATGGTCCAAAGGGATGGCAGGAGGTGGTGTGTTGAATGGATGAAAGAAACTTATGATAGGGATGCCGAACCAAATAAGCGGGGTACATGGAGAAGAAATATCACGGAGGAGGTTCGGTATCGGATAGATGAGGTGAACGCACTGCCTGAGATAAAGACATTATTTGATCGCTATGGATTTAGGTGGATCACGGAGCCATTGGGAAGCTATAGCCATGAGTTGGTCCGCTAGTTTTATGCTTCATATGTTGTGTCGGTAGTGTTGATTACACCTAATGACCAGAGATATTGGGACCAACTACTACTGACTCACATTTTTGTTTGTGGCACTAGAGTTGACATATCTGAGTGAACTATCCACCAATTCTTGTTTTAAGCGGAAAGGGATCTTCCAACCATGACTGCTGAGTTTGATCACCGTACGGGGATGGTGAGAAATAGGACTAAAATGAGGGATGCCAATCAGCGGTTGGAGTTACTGTGGTGGATTGCAGGTTACATAGTAGAGGATGGTGCAGATGCTAGTTGGGTTGCTGGGAAGCTGGACATTAAGAAGTCCTTGCTTTACTTATCTGGACGATTTGGTGGTCGATTGTAAGGCACCGTTTGGGTCCCACTAATGCTGATAATTCACTCACCCTTGATCGGATAGTTCTGGTAGCGAGCATTCTGGAAGGTTATGACATTAACTTCGCTTTCTACATCATTGAGGAGATCCATAAGCATGCTTTCCGTGATTTCACCTGTATCCCTTTTCCATTCTTGATCCAGGGATTATATAATACTACTAGTGTGGCCTCAATACCTACAGTTGATCATGATGTTGAGGTGACATGCATTGCTGATATAGGGTTGATGTAGTAGTGGGGGGCTAATGCAATTTTTTTGAGGGTGTATCAACTGTCCACATCATCTAGCGTGACTCTTTTTGCAGTGCCAGGAGATAGAAAGTAGCCGGTTAGTACTCCAGTATAGGTAAGTGTGCCTAAGACTATGCGTGTACCTGCTGAGGGCACAGGCCTGGTGATTGATGAGGTTACAAGCACTATAACACCACCGCCCCCATCTGGTATGGTCTCAGTTTCGAGGGACTTTCTGCAGCAGTTGGTTGATAGGCAGACGCAGATGTTTGAGAGGCAGGCTCACACAGAAGACCAAATGGATAAGTTGGTATCCCAGCTTAAGCCATGGGTTAGGACCATGGTAGATACTTCAGAGGCCAAAGTTGAGACCCATATGACTGCGGCTATGGATAGATTTATAAGAGAGCTGCACGAACGGATTGATAGTTTTGAGACACGGATGGATAACCAGATGAGTTTTGCCCAGAGCCCTAATTTGGCAGGGTTAACACAGGAGGTGGTTGCGTTGAGAGAAGAGGTTAGAGCTTTGGCACCGAGAAGAACCCCTATCATTCCACCTATGCCCGTACCAGCCCCGATGAGGCCGACTTTTGAGGTGGATTTGTTTGCTGATGAGGAGCCTCCTATTGATAGAGGAAAGCGACCACGTAGTTTGGAGGGCCAGACTGATAGTGGAGATGAGTTTGAGAATGATCTACAGAGAATGACTAAGGCCTCCAGGGTAGAGTACCATACCAGTCAGATTGCTCATTAGTAGAGGGAATGGGGTGCATCCTCTAGTCAGCTACCCCCTCTACCAGACACACCTAACATAGAGCCCAGAGAGCATACAGCTGATCCTGCTGTGGACGAGCCCACATTCGGCGCCTATGGCGGCATAGGTATGTCTTCACTCCCTTACACTTATTATATTGATAGTTCTGCACTAGGGCAGTGCACCATTATTTAGTTGGGGGTGGGGGTATACCACCACTTGGGGTTTTTTGTTGTCGTGTCTTCTTTTCCCCCAAGTGTACTATCATAGTAGAACCGACATGTTTAGGTCATTATTTATAGTATTTATGTGTTTTCATGATTACTTAGGAGAAAAATAGGGGAACCTTAGTGCAGTCCAATTTTGAATGTATTTTGAATGATAATGAGGCTTTTTGATTGTTTAAAGGACACTCCTCCTAAGAATTTTGTTTTGAAATGTGTGTGTAGTATGTTAGTTTATGATAGTTGTTGGATCTTGTTATGACATTAGTATTATAGGGAACATGACTGTAGTTAGCAATTGCATCAACTGGATAGGTAGTAGTTGATAGTGTAACCCTGTGCTATGTGTGTGTGAGGTCATTACCTAGTTCACTTTGTGTGTACGATCCAGAACTTGACCGGTTAGTCTTGCGTAGGTTAGAGGATAGTGGTTAGGAAAGGATCATAGGCTGTTTTTGAATAAGTCCACTTTTAGCCTAAATGCTTGACCAAATGAAGTAGATATCCCTTGGTCCTAATTTTTGAGCCGTAATTGACCTATTTCTTTCATTAGCCTATTCACCTTCCCATTTTGACTTACAATGAACTTGTCTTGGCCCTGGTCCCTCCTTGGACATTGCGTACCTCAACTCAGGCAAATTGCCTAAGTTAAGGGTGGCTACAATAGGGGTGCGTGGTTGGAATTGGGTATGAAGAAGGGGTTAGTAAAAGAAAAAGAGAATAGATTTGAGCGTGGAAAAAAAGAGGGAGTGAAATAAATAGAAACTACAAAAAAAATAAAAAAAAATAAAATGTGTTTTTAAAGTATGAAGAAAATCACTCCCAAAATCTGAATATAAATAAAGGAGAATGAGGCAGAATAAAATGAGAATGGTTGGAAAGTGGAGCCAAAAAATAGTGTAGTGCCAAGGAGGGTTGAGTCACCATATCCATATGTACCACATCCATCCCCAAGCCTATATTACAAGCTGATAAAAATCCTATAGTGATCCTAGTCCAACTGTCCGAACAACTAAAGCATCTAAAATAAGGGCAAGCCCATGGTATTTCATGCACACTGTTTGCACTTCTTTGTGAGAGAGAGTGTTTTGACCCAGTCCCTACTTTGATATTCATTAGTGTACTGTGAGTGTGTGGGACTTCTTTGTTGTGAGAATATATGGGTCGCATTGTTAGCTACTATTAGTTTGGTAATGTCATTTGCATATATGCTTAGTTGTTTGTTCATAATCTGATGCCATCACTTGATCCCTTTTGTTTCATGATAATATGTTGCATGAATGTACACCGTGGTTGTGATTCGCAAATAGGAGGGGTCAAAACAAGCTTGGTGCCAAAAGCAATGAGTGGACTGCCGTAGGTGTCTTAGGTTTCTCTTAGTTAAGCATTGTAAGTGTTTATTTAGGATTTATTTGCCTGAGGACATGCAAACGTTCTAAGTTGAGGGTGTTGATGTGTCGTGGTTTCATGGTACTTTCGATGCTTAAATCAAGGAAAATATGCAATAACTTGGGCATGTATGGTGGGTATGATGTGTTTTCTGTCTTATTTTGCAGAGAAATAGGTTATAGATGCAAGCTGGAGAAAAAGGGAAGAAGCATGCACTAGAATAGAGAATTTGAAGAAACAAAGAGCCAAGTTGAAGTAGGGGAGTGACCCACGGCAAAGACTTACGTCACGTGAGTAGACCCATGCCACGCGGGTGGGTACCGCAGGTCAACTCCTACAGTTTGATAAGGAATCTTGCCTTCCACGTTAGGAACTCACGTGTCGTGAGTCCACCCATGTGACGTTGGTGGGTGCCGTGAGTCAACTTCTGAGGATGTGCAATGTTGCTTGATTTCCATGGAACTGACCTACGAGGCGTGACTTGGTTCCACGATACCAAGTCACGGTACCATGGAAAGTTGCCAACTTTTTTCTCCTACTTGGTTTAGGATAGGATTCACCTTGTATCTATAAATACCCCTTTATTGTCCTATGCTTAGGAGATGTTCTTTACATTATTTTGATATATATTTTGAGTATTTTGAGGATTTATAAACACATTGTAACACCCCGTACCTTTTTGACCCTACTTGCATAGTGAACTAGAGCGCATTATATGTCATATTTGAACCATGTTTACCTTAGTTTTTAGAGAAATAAGTGCATATTTTGTATTGGTTTTGATGGACTATCGATATTGTACTAACATCTGCAAAGAAAAGTCGAAGAAAGGAAGAAAATCACATTTTTGGTGTGGGGCGCGCCGGGGTGCTTTTGGCCAGATTTCTTCTACGATTATTAGTCTTTAAAGAGGATTCTTGGGTTACGGTATCATTATTCCATCATAGTAGGTCTATTCTTGAGCAAGTTTGGCATCCGAGTTGGGGTTGATTCTTCATCACAAGTATTTTATTAAATTATGTTCACTTAAGCCATGAGTGGCTAGAATGTCTTATTGTTTTGAGATTGAGGCTACGATCATGAATTTCGTGAGTGAATATTGTTGTAACATTTATGGAATTATTCAAACATGAGATAATTGGAGTATTACACATTGAAATTGGTGGGCTAAGTTAATATGTGTTAATGGGCTCAATTTGAGGCCCAAAATGGAATAAAAACATGGCCCAAAAGGGGCAAATGACCCATTCTTCCATTTGACCAAGTAAATTTAGCATTTAATGCCCAAGGAGTGGCTAAGTATGACTTGAGGTCTATATAAAGGCCAAAAATCATATTTTTATTCATTTTAACACACATGCCATTCTAGACATTTCCAAAACATTTTTCTATCTTCCAAACCCTAAGGCAACCATTTTCTTTGGACAAGATCATCACTTTGTAAGATTCGGTAAGTGTTTATTCTTGTAATTTAATATATTATATACATGATATATTGTGTAGATCATGATGGTTATGTAGTCAAGGTTGAATAGGGCACTTTTGCTTTTTGCTAAAAGATGTGCCATCTTTGTGATTTAAACTTGAAAAGAGACTTGGGGTTTTAATGAAAGTGCATGGTATGGATGAAATATCAACATGTATGGTGTGGTTATGTTCCTTAACTTGTTATTTTTCTATAAGTATAATTTGTGGGATTGTTGTCGATATGTTAAGTGTATTAAGGTGACTTGATGGAGTAATTGTGATGTTGTGTTGATGGAGAAGTGTAAAGTATAAACTTGGTGTGACGTGCTATTGGTTTATGATGTATTGGTCAATGTATGGAATATTGTGGTATTATTGGTATGATAATTTCATCAATGGTATTGTCAAGGGGGAAATGACATTTTAAGGCAATCATGTAACTCATTGTCATCGTGTGCAATTGTAAGGTAGTTGTTTTTTAATGTAAGCTCCGTTATGTACTTGTGTTGTAGAGATGTAAGGAAGTATCTTAAATTTTTTGTTCACATTTAGGATTGTATAATCATATTGGGTAGATAAGGCATGTAAGGCTACTCTTTCCGTATCCTTCTGTGGCACATAGTGTTCACATTGTCATTGTTCTTGTTCCATTCTAAAATGTTCTAAGGTATCCCATTTCCAGTCATCCATTGTTAGTCACATGCTCCTCATTCATTGACCAATTGTTATTCATGTGTCACATAACTGTGGACATGACTCCGAGTTCCAATAATGTTACGTTTTAAAGTTCCAATCATGACTTGACCATCGAATGAACTATTTCAAAGATTAAAGAAGTGAGGTAATTAAGTATCTAATGTTGGGTGGTATCCCAAGGGTTAAAATACCTAGCATGGGTCGATCCCAATATCTCGGGTGGTATCCCAGGGGTGAAAAAAATGCCTAGCATGGGTCGATCCCGCTATCACGGGTGGTATCTCTGGGGTAAAAGAAAAGCCTAGCATGGGTCAATCCCGAATACTTGTTGATTACCCACTGATCAGCTTGGGGCCCGGGCATTATATGAATGAAAGGATGAGTAATGAATAAATGAATGAGTGATGAACGAATGAATGAGCATAAATGCAAAGAAAGTAATCAACGTAATGTACATGGTTCCACACATACAGAACGGTGATTTATCCATATTGATTATTCACTTGTATTTGATTCCATTGAAGTATTTATGTATCATACAATTTCTTATGACCTTACATACTAAGTACATTCTTCGTACTGACGTCCCTTGGGGGACTTACCTTACTTGCTGCAGGCACAGGTGCTTGTAGACCTCCACAGTAGGTTGCGGATCATTTGCCAATCTTTGGTGAGCTCCAGTTGGTTCGGGGCTTTTCGAGTCACAGTTGTACATTTTTTTTGGTACTGTAATGTTATATAAAGCGGGGACTTGTCCCGATTGTAAGATGGTTATGTGTATGCTTCTGTTAGAGGCTTTGTAGACGTATGTGGGAATATGACTGTAAGAAATGTATGTCCACTTTGACTCGATGGCCCTAACGGCCAAGTTTCATATATAGTATATGTTTCCCATGACTTCCGCTATTGATATCTTATATCTCTATACGCGATGGTGATGTTTCTTGAATGACATGCATATGAATGGACATGAGCAAAGATTGGTTCTTTCGGGCCGTATCTTCGGGTGCCAGTCCGCCCCATTGGAATTTAGGGCGTGACAAAAGTGGTATCAAAGCAGGTCGTCCTAAGGGTGTCTACAAAGCCGTGTCTGCGTAGAGTCTTTCTTATGGATGTGTTGTGCACCATATTTATAAGTAGGTGGCTACGGGACATTTAGGAGTTGTTTCTTTTCTTCAATTCTTAGATCGTGCATTAGAGACAATATTGTAGTGGAATCATATCTAACCATTGGACTTGGTTTTCTTTTGTATAGTAAAATGCCGATTACAAGACTAGGTAGAGGTAAAGGTAAGCAGGTAGATATACTTGCCGGAGAAGGAACAAGTAGATCACCACCTGACCAAGCTAGTCAAGGTGGGGCTGACACTGAGTTTGCATCGCGGGCTTCTTCTACTTTTCCAGCTCCAGAAGAGCCGAGAAGGGGAGAAGAACCTACAGAACCACCTGTTAATGCTACTGAGTAAGATCTCAGGAATGCGGTGCAAATGTTGACTCAGATAGTTGCTGCACAAAGTCAAGGACGAGCTGGTCCAACAACAAATGATAATGGTGCGGCTAGGGCAGCTAGTCGGCGGACACAAGACTTTTTGAAATTGGACCCTCCCACATTCACTGGGTCAGATCTGAATGAAGATCCGCAAGACTTTATAGATCAAATTCAAAGAGCTCTAGATGTTATGCACTTGATTGGTGTAGAAACAGTTAAACTTGCGGCCTATAGATTGAAGGGTGAAGCTATATTGTGGTATGAAGATTGGAAGAAATCTCATGGTATTGGTGCAAATCCACTTAATTGGGAAGAATTTAAAGCAGCATTCCTTGATCACTATCTTCCCTATGAGATCCGAGAGGCTCATGCGGATCAGTTCTTAAATCTTCGTTAAGGGAATCTGAGTGTCAGAGAATACAGTATGCAGTTTAATTCTTTGGCTCGATATGCTCCGAATGTAGTAGCCACAATGACAGACAGAGTTCATCGATATGTGGACAGATTGGAGCCATATTTGGTAAGGGACTGCACTATTGCCGCTTTAAATAGAGATATGGATATAGCTAGAATTTAGGCTTTCACACAGAAGATAGAGGACCAAAGGCAAAGAAGAAGGGTACACGAAGTCGAACGAGGGCCGTCAAAGGGGGCTAGACCTATGGGACAGTCTATGGCATCCCAAGGAGAATCTATACCTCGGATGTTTCCTAGACCACCTAGACCATCATTCTCTGATTCCACAACAGGCACTCAATCTCAATTTCGAGGGTTTAGAGGAAGCTATGTTTGGCAGAGTAGTGGGATTCGAGGTTTGCAGACCACTGGATTTTCTCGTTAGCCGTGTCAGCACTGCGGACGATTTCACTCAGGTGAATGTCAGCTTGGGACAAATATTTGCTTTTGGTGTGGCATGATGGGGCATATGATGAGAGACTACCCACGAAGAGGCTTGGGTAGTGTGGCGCGACCTGCAGGATCAACCGTTGCATCATCATCATCGTTTCCTACCCTAGGTAGAGGTGTACAACCTGCGAGTCATGGTAGAGGTGCCAGAGGAGCAGCCAGTTCCAGTGGAACCCAGAATTGCACCTATGCTCTAGTAGACCTGCAAAATTCTGAGGCTTCTCCTGATGTCATCACAAGTACATTATCCATATTTTCGTATAATGTATATGCATTGATTGATCCAGGTTCTACATTGTCCTATGTTATGCCATTGATTGCTACGAAAGTTGAAAGAACACCAAAATTATTAATTAAGTCAATTAAAGTATCTACACCCGTTGGTGAATATATTGTTGCAAAAAGAGTATATCGTAATTGTGTGGTAACTGTGTGTGGTCATGATACACTGGCTGATCTCATTGAATTGGACATGGTGGATGTTGATGTCATAATAGGTATGGATTGGTTGGCTTCTTATTGTGTCACGATGGATTGCCTTGGCTAAGAAAGTACATTTTCATTTTCCACAAATGAATGTTCTTGAATGGCAGGGTAATGTGGGGGCACCAAGAGGAAAATTTATTGCCTATCTTAAAGCAAGGAAAATGGTAGCCAAGGGGTACATCTGTCACTTAGTATGAGTGAAATATACTAATGTGGAACCACTAACTCCTCAGTCGGTTCCAGTGGTCAATGAATATCTCGATGTATTTCCTGACGATCTTCCAGGTTTACCCCCAGAACGAGAAGTAGAGTTTGGTATCGATGTAAATTCAGGCACTCCGCCTATCTCTATTCCCCCGTATAGAATGGCTCCAGTAGAATTGCGTGAATTGAAGGAGCAATTGAAAGACTTACTGGACAAGGGCTTTATCAGGCCTAGTATGTCCCCGTGGGGTGCACCGGTATTATTTGTACGAAAGAAATATGGCACATTGAGAATGTGCATTGACTATCGACAATTGAATAAAGTAACGATCAAGAAAAAATATCCCTTCCCAAGAATTGATGATTTGTTTGATCAGTTACAGGGCGCCAAATGTTTTTCAAAGATTGACTTGAGGTTGGGGTACCATCAAGTCAGAGTTAGAGAACAGGATATACCTAAGAGAGCTTTCCAAACACGGTATGGCCACTATGAATTTTTAGTTATGTCGTTTGGACTAACAAATGCACCAACTGTTTTCATGGATTTAATGAACAGGGTGTTTAAGACATTTTTAGACGTGTTTGTGACGGTGTTTATAGATGACATCCTGGTTTATTCAATATCAAAAGAGGATCATGCTAATCACTTACGACAGGTGTTACAGATTCTTCGTGAGCGTAAGTTGTATGCAAAGTTCTCTAAGTGTGACTTTTGGTTAAAATCCATTGCATTCTTGGGTCACATTGTGTCCGATGAAGGAATTCAGGTTGATGCACAAAATATTGAAGCGGTGAAAAATTGGCCAAGGCCTACGATGCCCACGGAAATTCGTAGTTTTCTAGGGTTGGCAGGCTATTACCGAAGGTTTGTTGAAGGGTTTTCTTCCATTGCTGCACCTTTAATGAAGCTTACACACAAGACAGTCAAATTTTAGTGGAATGATGCATGTGAGAAAAGTTTCCAAGAGCTGAAAGATAAATTGACTTCTACACCGATATTGGTGCTTACGGAAGGCACCGAAGCTTATGCAGTATATTGTGATACTTATGGAGTTGGCCTAGGATGTGTATTGATGCAGCACGGTTATGTCATAGCATATGCCTCATGACAGTTGAGGCCACACGAGAGAAACTATCCGACACATGATCTTGATTTAGCAGCGGTGGTATTTGCTTTAAAGATATGGCGTCATTATTTGTATGAAGTTCATGTTGATATCTATACTGATCACAAAAGTTTGCAATATATCTTTAAGCAGAAGGAACTCAATCTGAGGCAGCGGAGATGGCTTGAGCTATTGAAAGACTATGATATTGATATTCTATATCATCTAGGAAAAGCGAATGTGGTAGCTGATGCATTGAGTCGCAAGGCAATAGAAGGCACTAGTGGCCAATTGACAGACAACCAAGATTTAGTTAAGGATCTACATCAACTAGCCATCTTGGGGTTTCGTCTTCATGAATCCTCAGATGAAGGGGTTATTGTACAAAATGCGGCAGAATCTTTATTAATAGCTGAAGTGAAAGAGAAACAGTTTGCGGATTTTATGTTATTGCAGCTAAAAGAAAATGTACAACAGGGTTTGACAAAGGCATTTGATCTTACGCAGGAAGGAATACTTCAATGCCAAGGTACATTATGTGTACCAAATGTAGATGAGCTGAGGAGACAAATTATGACAGAGGTGCATCATTCACGATATTCTATTCATCTGGGAGCTACCAAAATGTACCATGATTTGAAGGAAATGTATTGGTGTGGAAATATGAAGAAGAACATTGCAGAATTTGTAGCTCCATGCCCGAATTGTCAACAAGTAAAGGTAGAGCATCAGAAACCAGGAGGTTACATGCAATGTATTAATCTTCCAATCTGGAAATGGGACATGATTAATATGGATTTAATTACAAGTTTGCCTCGTACACTACGAAAATTCAATTCTATATGGGTCATAGTTGACAGGCTTACCAAGTCAGCGCATTGCCTACCAGTCAAGACCACCTATACAGCTGAAGATTATGCAAGGTTATATGTTAAGGAGATAGTACAATTGCATGGGATTCCAATTTCCATTATATCAGACAGAGGAACACAATTTACCGCACATTTTTGGAGATCTTTTCAGAAGAGCTTGGGTACACAAGTGAATTTGAGTACGGCTTTCCATCCTTAGACAGATGGACAAGCAGAACGTACTATCCAAACACTTGAACAAATGCTATGAGCGTGCACGTTAGATTTTCAAGGCAGTTGGGATGATCATTTGCCTCTCATTTAATTTGCTTACAACAATAGCTATCATTCAAGTATTAAAATGGCACCTTATGAAGCTTTATAGGGAAGAAAATGTAGATCACCGATCGAATGGTTTGAAGTGGGTGAAACTGCTTTACTTGGGCCAGATCTTGTTCATCACGCTATGGAGAAAGTTAAAGTGATCCAACAGCAGTTGTAAACGGCCCAGAGTCGACACAAGTCCTATGCTGATGTTAGAAGAAGAGGGCTCAAATTAACCATAGGTGATTGGGTATTCTTGAAGGTGTCACCGATGAAAGGGGTAATGCAATTTGGAAAGAAAGGAAAGTTGAGCCCCCGTTACATAAGGCCATATGAAATTGTCTGAAGATTTGGGAAAGTTGCATATGAATTGAAATTATTCCAAGAACTCTCCACAGTTCATCCCTTATTTCATGTTTCGATGCTTCAGAAGTGCATAGGAGATCTATCTCGTATTGCTCCCATTGAAGATGTACAAGTTACGAAGGATATCACCTATAAAGAGATACTGATTGCTATTCTGTATAGACAAGTGAAGAGGTTAAGGAATAAAGAAGTGGCTTACGTAAAGGTACTTTGGAGAAATCAACAAGTAGAAAAGATTAGATGGGAAGCGGAAGAAATGATGAAGTCAAAGTACCCGTATTTGTTTCACACGAAAGAAAAGTTCAAAGTGCGGAAGAAGAGCAATAACAAGAAAGTATCTACAAGAATTATGTGTATATGTATATATGCTAACATGAAAATGCATTTGTTTTAACATTCGAGGACGAATGGTTCTAAGGGGGGAAGGATGTAACACCCTGTACCTTTTTAACCCTACTTGCTTGGTGATCTAGGGCGCTTTTATATGTCGTATTTGAACCATGTTTACCTTAGTTTTGATAGAAATAAGTGCATATTTTGTATTGGTTTTGATGGACTATTGATATTGTACTAACATCCGCAAAGAAAAGTCGAATAAAGGAAGAAAATCACATTTTTGGTGTGGGGCGTACCAGGCCGCTTCTGGACAAATTTTTTTTGGCACAGGCAGAATTGGGGCCCGCCAGGCTGCTCCTACATACCTTTTCCATATTTGAAATTTTTCTAAGTCTCTAGGGCGCCCGGGAGCGTGCCGGTGTACTTTTGGCCAGATTTCTTCTATGATTATTAGTCTACAAAGGGTTACGGTATCATTATTCCATCATAGTAGGGCTACTATTGAGCAAGTTTGGCATCCGAGTTGGGTTGATTCTTTGTCACAAGTATTTTATTAAATTATGTTCACTTAAGCCATGAGTGGCTAGAATGTCTTATTGTTTTGAGATTGAGGCTACGAATATGAATTTCATGAGTGAATATTGTTGTAACATTTATGGAATTACTTAAACATGATATAATTGGAGTATTACACATTGAAATTGGTGGGCTAAGTTAATATGTGTTAATGGGCTCAATTTGAGGCCCAAAATGGAATAAAAGACATGGCCCAAAAGGGGCAAATGACCCATTCTTCCATTTGACCAAGTAAATTTAGCATTTAATGCCCAAGGAGTGTCTAAGTATGACTTTAGGGCTATATAAAGGCCAAAAATCAGATTTTTATTCATTTTAACACACATGCCATTCTAGATATTTCCAAAACATTTTTCTATCTTCCAAACCCTAAGGCAACCATTTTCTTTGGACACTTTGGACAAGATCATCACTTTGTAAGCTTGGGTGAGTGTTTATTCTTGTGATTTAATATATTATATACATGATATATTATTTATATCATGATGGTTATGTTGGCAAGGTTGAATAGGGCACTTTTGATTTTTGCTAAAAGATGTGCCATCTTTGTGATTTAAACTTGAAAGGAGACTTGGGTTTTTTATGAAAGTGTATGGCATGGATGAAATATCAACATGTATGGTGTGGTTATGTTCCTTAACTAGTTATTTTTCTATAAGTATAATTTGTGGGATTGTTGTCGATATGTTTTTATGAAGTGTATTGAGGTGACTTGATGGAGTAATTGTGATGTTGTGTTGATGGAGAAGTGTAAAGTATGAACTTGGTATGACATGCTATTGGTTTATGATGTATTGGTCAATGTATGGAATGTTGTGTTATTGTTGGTATGATAATTTCATCAATGGTATTGTCAAGGGGGAAATGACATTTTAAGGCAATCATGTAACTCATCGTTGTCGTGTGCAATTGTAAGGTAGTTGGTTGTTAACATAAGCTCCGTTATGTACTTGTGTTGTAGAGACGTAAGGAAGGAGATGGAATTTTGTGTTCACATTTAGGATTGTATAATAATATTGGGGAGATAAGGCATGTAAGGTTACTCTTTCTGTATCCTTTTGTGGCACATAATGTTCACATTGTCATTGTACTTGTTCCATTCTGAAATGTTCTAAGGTATCCCATTTTCGGTCATCCATTGTTAGTCACATGTTCCTCATTCATTGACCAATTGTTATTCATGTGTCACATAACTGTGGACATGACTTCGAGTTCCAATAATGTTACGTTTTAAAGTTCCAATAATGACTTGACCATCGAATGAACTATTTCAAAGATTAAAGAAGTGAGGTAATTAAGTCTCTATTGTTTGGTGGAATCCCAGGGGTTAAAATACCTAGCATGGGTTGATCCCAATATCTCGGGTGGTATCCCATGGGTGAAAAGAACACCTAGCATGGGTCGATCCCGCTACCATGGGTGGTATCTCTGGGGCAAAAGAAAAGCCTAGCATGGGTCGATCCCGAATACTTATTGATTACCCACTGATCAGCTTGGGGCCCGGGTATTATATGAATGAAAGGATGAGTAATGAATAAATGAATGAGTGATGAACGAATGAATGAGCATAAATGCAAAGAAAGTAATCAACGTAATGTACATGGTTCCACACATACAGAACGGGATTTATCCATTTTGATTATTCACTTATATTTGATTCCATTGAAGTATTTATGTATCATACAGTTTCTTATGACCTTACATACTAAGTACATTCTTCGTACTGACGTCCCTTGGGGTACTTACCTTACTTGATACAGGCACAGGTGCTAGTAGACCTCCACAGTAGGATGCGGATCATTTGCCGATCTTTGGTGAGCTCCAGTTGGTTCGGGGCTTTCCGAGTCACAGTTGTACATTTGTTTTGGTACTCTAATGTTGTATAAAGAGGGGAATTGTCCCGATTTTAAGATGGTTATGTGTATGCTTCTGTTAGAGGCTTTGTAGACGTATGTGGGAATATGACTGTAAGAAATGTATGTCCACTTTGACTCGATGGCCCTAACGGCCAAGTTTCATATATAGTATATGTTTCCCATGATTTCTGTTATTGGTATCTTATATCTCTATACGTGATGGTGATTTTCTTGAATGACATGCATATTAATGGACATGACCAAAGATTGGTTCTCTCGGGCCTTATCGGCTTCGGGTGGCAGTCCGCCCCATTGGAATTCGGGGCGTTAAACACATTATTGGTTTTGTAATCGAAAACCTAAAATTTGAGGTTCTAATGATATTAAGATTTCAGAGTTTTCTTCTTTATCGTGAGTTACAATTATGTTTTCATCTTCAAATTCTTCTTGCGTTCTTGCAAACATGAGTAGCTAAACTCATCAACTAGGGTTGTGTGAACCATGAGGAATTAATGAAACAGGTAAAGTGCAAAGCAATTCTAAACTGGTGTAAATGCATGTATTGTTATTACGTTCATTATGATTGATCTTCTAATAGTTGAAACTATTAAAAACTCACCTGTATTCTAAACTTGCTTGAGAGAGAGGTACAGATTGGGAAAAGGAAATAACAATAGAGATTTGAAGCTATCAATATTTATCTAATAACTTGAGCCGTAACAGGGATAGTTATCTGAGATCCAGGACAAGGGTTAGTAGTGCGACACTCGGAGACCGAGAGGAGAAGAGTGAAATTCATATAACCAAGGTCGAGAAACGTTTAGATGAACATATATTGTTAGATTTTGCATGCAACACAACGGGATAGTTTTGGCAAGCACAAGTTACCGGTGGAGTTAAGGAATCATTGGGGATCATAGTCCGAGTGTATATATCATATTGATTATAAATCCAAAAGTCAACAATTGTTACTGTTACTATCTTCTTACACCCCCCCCACCCCCACCCTAGTTACTTACTTGCCAATTACTCAGACTAACATTCGACAGACTTTCATCCTAGTCCCTGTGGGATCGACCCCAACCTATTTGGATTCTATATTTGATACATCGACCACGTTATAATTTTCTGGAGGTATATTTTGGGCGACATCAAAATTTTGCATCAAAAGGGTGAATGACCCCATACTTATGCTTTATCCATGCCTCTTAGCTTCCAAATACGGGTACTCAGACTTCCCCAAATCTGTACAAACCTAAACCAAAAGCAAAAACAAAAAAAATATGACACTATAAACATAAAACTACACTATTACAATTTGGGTTGCCTCCCTAGCAGCACTTGATTTAACATTGCGGCATGACGTAAGTCATATATTAACTAAATTCTCTCAATCTTTTCCTCCCTATATGATGTAATTTTGGCTCTTTTTCACTCTAGGAGGATCACAATTATCATTTACTCTCTTTGTCTTCATATTTTTCACTTTTTTGAGCCTATACTCTTCTACCCCACACTTTTTATTGACCACCTATGTGATCATACACAAGTCTCTATAGTGTGAAGGAGTGAAGAGGGACTTATAAACTTTAAAAGTTGCCTCCTCATCATGAACCCCATCTTAAGCTCCCCTTTTTGTATATCAATCAAAGCTCCACCAGTGGCTAAGAATGGGCACCCCAAAATAACCAACACCTGCTCATCTAATAAAGTTGGCAGGAATCACAAACTTACCTACCTTGGTGAGCACATCTTCAATCACTCCTTCTGGTTGCACACGAGAGCAGTCTGCCAATTGTGAAGTGATAGTAGTTGTGCGTGGCTCTCCCAAACCAAGTTTCTGGAACACAGATAAAGGCATTAAGTTTATACTTACCCCAAGATCACACAATGCATGTCTAACCTCATCTTTACCAATTTGTATGGGGAGGGTGAAACTCCCAGGATCTTTGAGCTTTTAAAGAAAATTGCTCTATACCCTCGAACTACACTCTTCAGTGAGTGAAACTATCTCAAATTCTATAAGCCTTCTCTTTTTAGCCACCACTTCTCTAAGGTATTTGGCATATTTGGGCATGTCCCTTAGAGCATCAATCAAGGGAATATTGATGTGAAGTTGCTTGAAGATAGCAAGAAAATTCTTAAAATTTGTATCCTCTTTGTTTTTCTGGAATCTTTATGGGAATGGTGGTGGGGGTCTCTCAATCGCAATCTCAGGTTGCTCAACAACCTCTTTTTCTCTTCTTTCTACTTTCACAGGCTTAATCTCTGGATTTGGTGGTGGACTTAACCTTTGTGGGAATGGAGATGGATGCTTGTAGTTATCCCAGTTAACTACTCTCCTCTTTGGAGGCTCTGCATTCGGCAACTCTACACTTGCATCTTGACTTCTATGTTTATGAGGAGCTTCAACTAACTCTCTTTTATTCCTGAGTGAGACTGCCATTACCTGCTTAGTATTATTCTCTGTATCACTCGGTAGTGCGCCTGCAGTTCTTGCATGTTGTGATGAAGCTAGTTAGCGTACTTAATGCTCAAGTACATGAATGGACTTCTAGATTTCATTCACAATCTGAGTTTGTTGTCCCATGAACTGTTTCATTGTCTCCTCTAATGAATTGCTCACTTGTCAAGCTTGTGGTGTATACTGTTGTCTTTGAACCTATTGATTTCCACCCCAAGATAAATTTAAGTGGTTTTTGTAATTTTGCTACCCAACATAATATATAGATTCTGGATTCAAAGTACATCCAAAGTAGGCATGATTTTCACCACACTTCTCACAAAATAATACAGTCGCTTGAACCTATTGTACCTTTTGAACTTGACTTGCACTTAGAGCTAATAAACTCTGCTTCATTAAATCACACAATTGCCCAATATCATCCCGAATAGATGACACATCATCCAACTCTAACTTATCCGATGTTTTTTATGTTGAAGTGAACATTCGTCTGGGCTCTAAATAGTCTCGGTGACCTGCAGACATAAGATTGAGCAACACTTCTATTTCATCATAGCCCTTGGACAAAATTTTCCCTTGAGCTGAAGCATCTAATAAATACTTAGAGTCTGGCCTCAATCGTTCAATAAAATTATGCCCAATAATCTCCTTAGGCTGATGGTGGTGTGGGCAATCTCTCAAGTATACCTTGTATCTCTCCTAAGGTTAGGGAAGGGATTCGAAATCTTTTTAAACAAATCCAAAAACCCTACCTCTGAGCTCTTTTGTTCTCCTAGATGAGAAGAACCTGTTGAGAAACTTTTCAGACAAAGCATCCCAAGATGTAATAGATCTCGGTGGTTCATTCTGCAACCATTGCTTCGCTTCCCCAATTAGTGAGAAGGGCAATAGTGTAAACTTCACATATTCATCTGAAATATTTTGGTAGTGTAAGTTGTCACTCAACTCAGTAAATTTTAGTAGGTGCTTGTGTGGGTCTTCATTTGGTTTACCCTTATATTGACAAGTGTTCTGCACTAGTCACACCGTGCCCTCTTTAAGGTCAAAATTTTTGGTGATATTCGGCTTCACAATAGCTCTAGAGGCATTTTACTAATTTGATCTCGCAAAATTCAACACCGAAATATATGGTGCAGGAGGGAGATGGACTGCATCTGTATCCTCTGCATCATTCAGTGAGTCTTGAAGAATTGGATTGTTCAAGTTATCACCCATTGCTCTCAACCTTCTAAGAGTATGTTCAAGATCATGGTCAATTGGAATCAAGGGATTGCCTTGACTTTGGGTATTTAGCATAAACTAACCTATACCTTGAAAGAAACAAAAACAACAAACAAAAGTGAAATCTGAATAATTCAATATAAACTCAAAATAGTATATCAATACTAACAAATCCCTGGCAACGGCGCCAAAAACTTGTTGCGTCCTTTCGTACACACAAGTGTATGTAGTCGTACACGTAATAAAGGATGTAAGTCCAGATATCATACCCCTAGGGATTTGATGAATTGATTTCTAGTTTGAATTCTTATATGAGTTATTCAGTCAGTAACCAATAATTAAGAGTGATATGTATGTTTTGAATGTAAATAAAAACAATTGTAGACAGGTCATGGATTAGTTGTGTTATAATTCAGCTTTGAGAAAAGATCTAGGGTTGTAGTGTTTTGACAATTCAGTTGTGTTATCCAATCATTCGTCTAATTTGCTTTCCTGAGTTACTAGTTGCAGGTTAATTGTAGCTATATTTAGCGTCTTTCCAACAACTTTAAGCCTACTTGACTATCCCTAACACCTATATTTCTATGGTCGTCGGTTAATAGTGAAGTGCATAAAGATATCGACTGTATCAAATAAGCTGGATCACAGGGTATATTTCCATCCTTAGTAATGAATCAATTCCCTTTCCCTATAAGGTTCACAAACTAGCCCTATTTCCTTTTTTTACACCTGTCGTTCCCTTTTTCAAGTCCAACAAACAATCACTGGTGATCAATCAAATGAATAATTGAAATCAAGAAGAAATAAATAACTCAATATGCGGAAATCGAAATCGATAATATGACGTTCAAGCCACAACTTTCATGTTCAACCATAACCCTAGAAATTAAGAGGTTTAGCTACTCATGAATCTCTTTGGAAGAAGAGATTTCATGGGTTTACAAGGTAGAAATCGAAAATAAAATTAAACCTTGTTCTTGAGCTTTACCCTAGATTTTGGCTTCACCAAATCAGTTGTCTATGATTAAAAATGTGGGATGGGGGTTTATATAGAGTTTAGGAACCCTTAGAATGTCCAAAACCAATCCCAATGGGGTTAGGATAAGTCCCGACTCACGTCATCATTGTGTTGTTTCTTGCTGCCACTCCTTGCTTTGGTGGGTGTGACGCGAAGTGCAAATTTCAGAGAACATGTAAAAATCTCGCCATAATAATTTTGGCCATTCCGCGCTCATTTTGTAATGCATTGCGACGTAGATTCTTCCTTGATTTCATTTGGTTCTTTGGTGCTTTTTTTCTTCTCTTTTAAACTCCAAATAACTCAATACACTCTTATATAAGTAAATCATGAAACACAAGTTTAAATCACATCATTTAAGCTCAAGACAACATAAAAAATAGAGCAAATGTGAGGCTAAAGATGGAAAAATTAGGTGGTTTTTAGCCTCGCATCAGGTAGCATTGTTTGTTTACATTCACGAGGTTTTGAATGAATCGTTAGCACCCGATCGGAGTCCGTCAGGACTTATCTTTTTGTGGGTGTAGCTGCACGTAGTGCAGGAGCAAGTTGCTCTTCACATTAATGGGGATTTGGCCGTATTTGCGAAGGGTCACGCTTTTGACCATCGCGTTTGCGAGCCTCCTCTAGCGTTCACGAAGAAAGGCTGGTCTGACCCAATCTATTTTTCTTCTTTATATTTATGAAAGACTCCTTGTGTTCTCAAAAACTCAGGCTAGTGAGTTCCCGCGTTCATGATGGGGGTCCCTTGTTAATGAAGAAGGACTTCCTGGTAGTATACAATCTTCTTCTCAGTGATTTTCAGCCATTTTAAAGTACCTTATCACCATTGTTGGAGCTTGAAGCGTGGGAAATTGTGGGAAATTGTCCATTGAGGCTAAGGTAAGTTAATTCAACACCTCTTGATCATTTTTCATTATTTTCCCCCATCAATTCCATCCTTTTTCCTTTTAAATTCCTAAAATATAATTCTTGATTTGTTGGTCTTATGGGGCTATTTTGGGCTTCAATTTGAGCTCCATTTCTGCTGAAATTTTGCGCACACATTCCTTATACTTCGAGGGACCTAATGTTAAATTCAATTTTTGAATTCTGATACTGGGTCCCCCAGGCCTAATTTTCACCCTATTCTCGACCAAGAGTTTTATATTGCAATATGGATCTTGATTTACTCATAATGATTCGTATATTGTGTTTATGATAGCACAACAATATTAAAAGATTGAGGAGTGGAGAGGAGCATTTCGTGGATGGTTCCAGACTGTTTCTCAGCTATGAGATAGGCTACAGTCTACTCTTCTATATGAGATTGTATATTGTATAGATTGTTTTGTAGGTGGGGGTTTATAGTATGAGTTTAAGGCTAGTTGTATCTTATAGTCTATATTTGACCTATTTGTGGGGATTTTAGAATATAATTATGGTTTGTGCCCTAGCCTAGAATACCCGATATAGTTATAGGGTTATGTTAAGCTCGATTATATAGTTGTTATGACCTTAAGTTATCTTTAGTAAATCCTTAGTGGAGGATTTAGGGTAGTACATTTCAATAAAGACGATATTCTCTGCTTAAATCCTCCCAGTAGCATGATACCATTGTTCACCTTAGCTTTATGAGTTATGATATCAATATTTTCTTTCTCTATATATTATTGGGACCGAGGCCTTGGTTACGAGACCGATTGGATTCCAGGTTAGTTTTCTGTGCTCTAAGAGAGCTATTATTTCAGTTTATAGACGCTTAAGTGATTACATTTTTATTGTTTGGATACTGGTGATGGCATGCATACATTTATACATGCTCACCCATATTTAGTAGGTACGATTCTAATAGAATCATAGTTTTTGCTAACTATTTTTAAAAAGGGATTTATTCCCACCTTTTACTCTTAAATTGGGTTATAAAACTGAAGTTGTAACACCCTTATTATTGGTTTATGGTCTTTTAAACTCAACATACTACTTTGAAAAATCTGACCAAGGCAGATTTTGGTCTACTTTTGATCTACCCTTTTAACATATTTAGTTTTTCTATCGACTCCCAAATTTGATCTCGGGTTCTGGATTTTACGGATTTCTATTTGTTTAGTCTTGGATCATTTTTGAGCAACTATTATACTCCTACCTATCTCCAGTACTGGATGGAGTAGATTTATTATGGTTTATTATTGAAAGTCCTGGTTTGGGACCAGGCAGTATATATAGATATCTCGATTCCCCTATGGGTCTTTCTGTTGGAGAACCACGTACTAGAGGAAGGGATACCTTATAGGTCCTGCCTTAAGAGCCGAAAACCAAAGGAATCATATATACTTGGTACGATATGGCACACGGTTGGTATGCCAGTATTGGATTTACTTTGCATTCATTCATTCATATGCATTCCCCATCACCAGTATAATTGTTTGGAGCTTGCACTTATCGATCTTGTGGGGAGTTGGATAGACACAAGTTATGTTTGCTATTTGCTGAGTGATTGTTTGTACCTTCTGGGCTTATGGGGGTCTGGTTAGGTAATTATTTTTCTGAACTTATCCGGTTGTAATATTGTTTGGATATTATTTTATAGTTTATGGAAGGATGATTATGGATTTGTACCCAAGGCTATAGATACTCTTCTGAGTTCTTTTCCCCTTTGATATTATGAGCCTTGTTATTAGACTACATTGTAATTATTCATATTTTGGGTTATATGTTCTGATCATGCTAAAGATAGCTTCTTTCTTGTTTATAATCCTCGTGATATTTAGGTCGTAAGGCTAGCTCCCTCAGGTTAGTACCTATGTGTTTAGCTACCTTTATAGCACTACCGTATATCCCTTTCTTCTCTAGCTATTCTTATTGTATATCACCTTGTACCTTCATCCCTGACTATTTATGGTGTATAGAACTTCCGTCCATAGTTACTTGTAAAATATGTTAGTTTATCTCTACTTCCCCCTTATCCTTATCGTATTTCATTTCTTAGTTAGTTGCCTGTTATGTATATTTTTTCCTTATGTGTTATTTATACTTGTAGTATCTTTAGAGCTCAATCGGCCGATGCCTACTGAGTACCTCATATTTGGTACTCATACTATACTTCTTACTTTTACAAATCATAGTACGAGTTCTCACTGCTGACGTGTGCATCATGCAGAGATGTCATGGATTGGAGATTTAGGGTGAGCTCCTGGCGTCCGGAGTAATTTTCTCTCCCTCTCTTTTACTGGACTAATCTTTTTCTTGTATTTTAGAGACAATTCCGTATATTTATATTGTGATTACCTAGTACTCCTGTTATGTTAGTTGCTCTTGTACTGACCGCACAGGTCTTAAGGGATATTTGCTTTCTTCTGGTTTTCTCTCTCCTATTATTTAGTTTTGGTTATCGTCTTCTCTTGTTAACCTGTAACTCACCGTTCTGGTCTTGGGATGGCTTTCCTACTAGTTAGTTATAGTAGGTGCCATCATGACCTGAGAATTTGGGTCATGACAATATGATACAAATGACAAACTGATTAGTGGTAAAAAAGGATGACCCATGCTAGGAATTTTAACCCCTGGGATGATGTCGTCATAAATACACAAATTGGGATCGACCCATGCTGGGCTTTTGCCCCTGAAATACCACCCATGAATATTTCAATTCACTTTTGGGTTTGACCCATGCTAGGCCTTGGCCCCTGTGATACCATCCATATATATATAGATTCACTTTACCTTGTTTCTTTAATCTTTGAGATTGTTATTTTGGTGGTCATAACATTATTAATATTTGGGACTGTAGACCAGTAGTATAAACATGTGAACAATACACTTGAGGTAGTAGTGATGACTTAGGAAGCAAATGTAACATCAACGCAATATTTAGGAACTCATATGACATAATTAACCTCATTTGGCTTAGAGAATAACTCATGAATCTTGCTGGTTAGAATACCTTTGTCATACTAGTACTTGGAAATTGTTAGCACACTTGTATAGGATAATGAACATAGGTAGGGAAAAGGGCCATTAACTACAATGGGAATTGTACCCCGTCACTATGTATCTCTGACCATGAAAATCATGTAGGAAGCTCACTTTGTTGGTACACAAATATAAGACTTCATGCCAAAAAATATGAAATAGAATAGCCTTACATACCTTGATGTACAACTTAGACATTATAATGGATTAACCTTCTCACCTTCGAATTATTAATCTATAATGAAATAAGAGGTAAAACTATAATTAATAGCTAATCGACCAATTTAGGCTATTTGATTTCACCAAAATAGTAATCGGGCGGTAAGCCGGTAATTTATCAAATCAAGGTGTTCTTTCCACCCCTTTTTCCTTTACTTACATCTATATACTATACAACCCTCTTATAAAGTCCTCCCAAAACTACACGGGCTACATAACATATACAAACTAATATACAAATGTGTGACTGGTAGCAAGCTCATGTAACATCCAATTAAATGGTGTGTCACCAATTCCTCTTTTTACACTTTAATACAACTACATAAAACCATCCTTTAAGATTAGCCACTGTCTCCCAACAATAATACATACAAAACAACCCCTAATTAGTCTCAAAATCCTTCAGCATAATGGGAAAACATTGAACTCAAGGATTCCAATCACTATTTCATGAGTTCTTGAAAAAACACATACATAATTCTCCACCCAAACATGTATATAGGAAGGGGGAAAAATGGGTAGTAGCCTTACCTTAGTTTTTTCAAAATTTATCTCATAACTTGTACCTCTTTATGATCTTTATTGCTTCATGTATAAATCAAAGAAGAAGAGAAAAATCTCTTAATAACCAAGAAAAGTAGGACTGCCAAACTTAGGGAGGGCTGTCCTATGATATAAATATAAATAACATATTTCCCATAGTCTTCTTAATTTACGCTCATGATTTATTCACTTACCTTTAGTTTCGATGGAAAGGAAACCCCAAGAACCTTAATAGTAATTTTAGGGATACTGTAGAAGCTAAGAGAAAAAAAGAGAGAACTCTAGAATTCTGATTTTTTTGCAAGTTAAAATAAGTCAAATGAGCAGGTCTTAAACCCTTTAAAGGGACCTTCACTTGGTTGACTTTCATGGTTCATTTTGGGCCATCAATTATCAAGTAGGTGATGCACCTACTTGGCCACTTAACTTGGGCCTTGGTGGACTTAAACTTATTGGGCCTTGGCTGCCCATTCTTCTCCTTCTCGTTCACTTAATTTAGGATAGAATTTGTCAAGTAGGTGATAGGTATGCTTGGCCCTATAAGATGGTCAAAAGAGTTTTAGTAGGTGATGCACTTCCTTGTTCTTTAGGTTGGTCAATAAGTCAAACAAGGTGATGTACCTACTTGTCACCTACTAGCCTAATTATGTCAAGCAAGCAACTCACCTATTTTATTCTATTTCCTATATATTAACCCCTTACTTTAACTTAACAATTATATACATTTGGTCACTTTAAAACTTAAGGTAGAATACCACCTTACTATCTTGAGTTTAAATACTTCAGTCCAGGTTAACTTGGCTAGCCACATGCTAGAATGTACGGGATATTATAGAATCCTTCAAATTTGTTTTAAACCATCAATCACTTGTAACTTAGTCCCTTACCTATACAACGAGGCTACCTAAATAAAACTAGTATGAGTAGAATATAAGGTGTTACAGTATGCTCTGGGCTGCACAGAGTCTGGCCTGAATCACCAAACTCTATCCATAGAATCTTGCAACAAGTCTGTGAGCCACGACCTAACCTTAAAGGCATCAAACCAACCCACTGGAGACCTGCACAAAATAACATATAATGCCTCGAATGGAAGCATCTTAGTATTCAAAGTGTAGTTATAACACCCCGTATGTTTTTGAACCTAGTTGATTACTGTAACATTTATGGAATCATTTAGACATGGGATTGTTGGGGTATTATATATTAAATTTGATGGGCTGAATTTAATCTTGTGCCATTGGGCTCAAATGAGGCCCAAAATTATATAAAAGACATGGCCCAAAATGAAAATGACCCATTCTTTCATGTTGACCAAGTAAAAACAATTAATGTTGGCTAAGGATGACTTGAGGGACTATATAAGTCAAGGAAAATCAGATATTTATTCATATCCATACACATGCCATTTCTAGAATTTCCAAAGATATTTCTTTTATCTTCCAAACCCTAAGCCATTACTCCCTTCGACAAGATCATCATCCTGCAAGCCTTGGTAAGTATTTATTCTCATGGTTTGGTATATGATATTCTTGATATGGTGTATAAATCATGTTGGTTATGATGGCAAAGTGTTGGACAGTTCACTATGTATAAAACAGTGTATTTTTGCTTAATCGGTGAAGGGTTTTGCCTTCTATACTTGAAAATGGACTTGTGGTCTTGAAGGAAGTGAGTTTAATGTATTAAATATCAAAATTTAAGATGTGTTTATGTCCTTAACTTGTTTTATCTTTGTATGTAATGTTTGGAATTGTTATTGCAAAATTGTGCATAGACTTGGTGGTGTATTGAAACGAAAATGTGGTTTTGGTGATGTTCATGGGTGTGGTGAAACCATGGTTGTTTGTTGGAATCCAAGTTGAACTAAAATATGTAAATATAAGCTTATTCATGGCCATGGACCATTTAATACAAAAAAGGACCTAAAAAGGACCCTTTTTGGCTGAAACGGGCATCCGCCCTCGCTTCTGGAGCACCTGCAGGCGTAGATGCCAATGCAGGTGGCTCTGGACAAGGAAAGAGGGGAACGTGTGGCCTCATGTCATCCACCTTTGGGCACAGGTGTCTTCACAGCCTAGTCCAGAATTTGTTTTGTATGATTTTGTCTCTCTTTGATCCCCGAAGGCCCCTATTCCCTTTTTGGATGTAATTATCAACTTATGATACCTAGTGAATGACTTAAAGGGGTCGTTTGGAGGCATGTTGGATTATATAAATTATGTATTGTTGTTAATATGTTGTTATGAAAGGTATTAAGGTGACTTTATGGAATAATTATGACGTAGTTTTAATAAGGAAGCGTAGAGGGTAAACTTGGTGTGAATGCTATTGGTTTATGATGTCTTGGTCAATGTGTGGAATGTTATGGTGATGTTGGTATAGTAATGAAGTGGATTGTATTGTAAAGGGGTGAAATGACATTATATGGCAGTCATGTAGCTCATTGTCGTCTTGTGCACTTGTAAAGTAGTTAGTTGTTAACGTGAGCTCCGTTATGAACTTGTGTTGTAGAATAATACGTATGGAAGGAGCTGGATTGTTGTATTCACATATAGTACTGTGCGTTCATATTGGGAAGATAAGGTATGTAAGGTTACTCTTTTTGTATCCTTCTGCAGCACATACTGTTCACATTGTCATTGTACTTGTTCCATTCTGAAATGATCTAAGGTATTTCATTTCAGGTTGTCATCTATTGTTATTCACATGTTCATTATTCATTGATCAATTGTCATACATGTATCACATAATGGTGGACATGGTTCTAAAGGTCCAATAATATTACGATTCCAAAGTTCCAATAATGTTATGACTATCAACGTATCAATCTCTCAAAAGTAAGCAATGAAGTAATGCATACTTGTTGGTTGTAAGAGTATGGGTGGAAACTCTATAGGCATAAGCCTAGCTCGAGCCAATCCCAAGGTTATTTGACAGGGGGCAGCTCTAGAGGCATAAGCTTAGCTCGGTCCGAACCTGACAGGGGGCAACTCTAGAGGTAAGAACCTAGCTCGAGCCGAACCTGATATATTGATTTATGGGTGGAAGCTCTAGATGTAAGAACCTAGCTCGAGCCGAACCCGATATATTTATTTATGGGTGGCAGCTCTAGAGGCATAAGCCTAGATCGGGTCTATCCCAACATAACATTATGTTATGTAAAGACCCACTAATCAGTTGGGGCCCGGGTACAACATAGTACAAGTGATGATGAATGAACAAAGAAGCAAAGAAAGTAATGAAAGCAATATACATGGTTCCAAACATAGAGAACGATGGGTTATCTATATTGACTATTCTCTTGTATGTGAATTCATTGAAGTCTTATGTATGATGCAGTTTCTTCTAGCCTTACATACTCAGTACATTCTTTGTACTGACGTCCCTTGGGGGACTTACCTTACTTGTTGTAGGCGCAGGTGCTAGTTGACCTCCACAGTAGGTTGCGGGTCATTTGCAGATCTTTTATGAGCTCCAGTTGGTTCGGGGCTTTTCGAGTCATAGTTGTACATTTGTTTTGGTATTGTAAATGTTGTATAAAGCGGGGACTTGTCCCGACTTTAGGTTGGTTATGTATATGTATCTGTTAGAGGCTTTGTAGATGTACGTGGCGAGATGAATGTAAGACATGTATGTCCATTTTGACTTGATGGACCTAACGGCCAGGTTTCATATATAACATATGTTTTCCATGACTTCCGTCATTAGTATCTTACAATTACATGAGATAGAATGTGATTCACACAGAGACATGCGTATGAGTGTATATGAATGAACATTTGTTCTCTCGGGCCTTAATGGCTTAGGGTGCTAGTCCGCCCTATTGGAATTTGAGGCGTGACAAAAGTGGTATCAAAGCAGGTTGTCCTAAGGGTGTCTACAAAGCCATGTCTGAGTAGAGTCTTACTTATGGATGTGTTGTGCACCACATTTATAAGTAGGAGGCTACGGGATATTTAGGAGTTATTTCTTTTCTTTATTTCTAGATCGTGCAATAGAGCCAATGTTGTAAGTGGAATCGTATCTAACCATTGGAATTGGTTTTGTTTGTTATAGTAAAATGCCGATGACAAGACGAGGTAGGGGCAAAAGTAAGTAGGCATGAGTAAATCACCATCTGACTAAGCTAGTCAAGGTGGAGCTGACACTAAAATTGCATCGCGGTCTTTTTCTCCTTTTCCAGCTCCAGAAGAGCCGAGAGGTAGAGAAGTACCTGTAGAACCGCCTATGAGTGCCACTGACCAGGATTTAAGAAATGCATTGCATATGTTGACTCAGATAGTTGCTGCACAGATTCAGAAACGGGCTGGTCCAACGACAAGTGAGGATGACGTGGCTAGAGTAGCTAGTTGGCGGACACAGGATTTTCTGAAATTAGACCCTCTCATATTCACTGGGTCAGATCCAAAAGCAGATCCATAGGATTTCGTGGACCAAATCCAAAGGGCTTTAGATGTTATGCACGTGACTAGTATAGAAATAGTTGAACTTGTGGCTTATAGATTGAAAGGTGAAACTATATTATGGTATGATGACTGGAAAAGATGGAGGGGTATTGATATACTTCCAGCTGGTTGGGAGGAATTCAAAATGGCCTTTCTTAATCACTACCTCCTATATGAGATCCGGGAGGCACATACAGACCAATTTTTAAATTTCCGTCAAGGGAATATGAGTGTCAGAGAATATAGTCTGCAGTTTAATTCTTTGGCTCGATATGCTCTGAATGTAGTAGCCACAATGACAGACAGAGTCCATTGATATGTGGACAGATTGGAGCCATATTTAGTACGGGGCGGCACTATTGCTACTTTGAACAGAGATATGGATATAGCCAGAATACAGGCCTTTGCACAGAAGATGGAGGACCAGAGGCAAAGAAGGAGGGTGCACGAATTTGAAAGAGGGTCGTCAAAGAGGGCTAGACCTACGGGACAGTCTATGGTGTCCCAAGGAGAATCTAGGCCTCAGATGTTTCCTAGACCGCCTAGACCCTCATTATCTTATTCCACAGCAGGCACTCAATCTCAATTCCGAGGGTTTAGAGGTAGTCAAGCTGGGCAGAGTAGTGGGCCTCAAGATTTACAGGCAGCAGGATTTCCTCGTCAGTTATGTCAGCACTACGGACGTACTCATTCAGGTATATGCCGGTTAGGGATGACTGCTTGCTTTTGATGCTGTATGTCGAGACACATAATGAGGGAGTGTCCATAAAGGGGCACGGGTGGTGTAGCATGACCTATGGGATCAACCGTTGCATCATCATCATCGGTTCCTTCCCTAGGTAGAGGAGTGCAGCCTATTGGGTATGGTAGAGGTACCATAGGAGCAGCTAGTTCCAGTGGAGCCCAGAATCTCACCTATGCTCTAGTGGACCGACAGAATTCGGAGGCTTCTCCGGATGTAGTCACAGGAACATTATCCATATTTTTGCATAATGTATATGCATTGATTGATCCGGGTTCTACATTGTCATATGTTACTCCATTGATTGCTGTGAAATTTGAAAGAACACTGAAATTATTAATGAAGTCAATTGAAGTATCTACACCAGTTGGTGAATATATTATTGAAAAAAAAGTATATCGTAATTGTGTGGAAACTGTGTGTGGTCATGATACGTTGGCCGATCTTATTGAACTAGAAATGGTGGATTTTGATGTCATAATGGGTATGGATTGGTTGGCTTCTTGTTATGCCACGATAGATTGCCGAGCTAAGAAAGTACATTTTCATTTTCCACAAACGAATGTTCTTGAATGGAAGGGTGATGTAGGTTCACCGAGAGGAAAATTTATTTTCTATGTCAAAGCAAGGAAAATGATAGCCAAGGGGTACATATGTCACTTAGTAAGAGTGAAAGATACTGATGTGGAACCACTAACTCCTCAGTCGGTTCCAGTGGTCAATGAATTCCTTGATGTATTTCCTGAGGATCTTCCAGGTTTACCTCCAGAACAAGAAGTAGAGTTTGGTGTTAATGTGATGCCAGATTCTCAGCCTATCTCTATTCCTCCGCATAGAATGGCTCCAGTAGAACTGCGAGAATTGAAGGAACAATTTAAAGATTTATTGGACAAGGGGTTCATAAGGCATAGTGTGTCCCCGTGGGGTGCACCAGTATTATTTGAATGGAAGAAAGATGGCACATTGAGAATGTGCATTGAATATCGACAATTGAATAAGGTAACGATCAAAAACAAATATCCCCTCCCTAGAATTGACGATTTGTTTGATCAGTTACAGGGTGCCAAATGTTTTTCAAAGATTGACTTGAGATCGGGCTACCATCAAGTCAGAGTTAGAGAAAAGGATATACCTAAGAAAGCTTTCCGATCACGGTATGGCCATTATGAATTTTTAGTTATGTCATTTAGACTAACAAATGCACCAGCTGTGTTCATGGATTTGATGAATAGGGTGTTTAAGCCATTTCTAGGCGTGTTCGTGATGGTGTTTATAGATGACATCCTGGTTTATTCAAGATCACAAGAGGACTATGCTAATCACTTACGATAGGTGTTACAAATTCTTCGTGAGCGTAAGTTGTATGCAAAGTTCTCTCAATGTGAATTTTGGTTGAAATCCATAGCATTCTTGGGTCACATTGTATGAGATGAAGGGATAAGGGTTGATACACAAAAGATTAAAGTGGTGAAAAATTGGCCAAGGCCTACGACGCCTACGGAATTTTGTAGCTTGCTTGGGTTGGCAGGTTATTATTGAAGGTTTGTTGAAGGGTTTTCTTCCATTGCTGCACCTTTAACGAAGCTTACATACAAGGCAATCAAATTTCAGTGGAATGATGCATGTGAGAAAAGTTTCCAAGAGTTGAAAGATAAATTAACTTCCACACCCATATTAGTACTTTCGGAAGGCACAGAAGGGTTTGCAGTATATTATGATGCGTCCGGAGTTGGCCTAGGACGTGTATTAATGCAGCACGGTAATGTAATAGCATATGCCTCACAACAGTTGTGGCCACATGAGAGAAACTATCCCACACATGATCTTGCGTTATCAGCTGTGGTATTTTCTTTATAGATATAGAGCCATTATTTGTATGGATTTCATGTTGACATCTACATTGATCACAAAAGTTTGCAATCATCTGAGGCATCGGAGGTGGCTTGAGTTATTGAAAGATTATGATATTGATATCCTATATCATCCAGGAAAGGCAAATGTGGTAGCTGATGCATTAAGATGCAAGGCAATAGGAGGCACTAGTGGCCAGTTGACGGAAAAGCAAGATATAGTCAAGGATCTACATCAACTAGAAATCTTGGGAGTCCTTCTTCTTGAATCTCCCGATGAAGGGGTTATTGTGCAAAATGCAGCAGAATCTTCATTAGTAGCTGAGGTGAAACAGAAGCAGTATGTAGATTCTATTTTGTTGCAGCTGAAGGAGAATGTACAACAGGGTTTGATAAAGGCATTTGATCTTATGCAAGAAGGAGTACTTCAATCCTAAGGTAGATTATGTGTACCGAATGTAGATAAGCTGAGGAAACGAATTATGACAGAGGCGCATCATTCATGATATTCTATTCATCTGGGAGCTACCAAGATGTATCACGATTTGAAAGAAATGTATTTGTGGGGAAACATGAAGAAGAACATTGCAGAATTCATAGCTCAATGTCCAAGCTGGCGATAAATAAATAAAAGTAGAGCATCAGAAGCCTGGGGCTTATATGCAATGTATAAATCTTCCAGTATGGAAGTGGGACATGATTACTATGGATTTCATCACAGGTTTGGCTCGTACACCGCCAAAATTTGATTCCATACAGGTAATAGTTGACAGACTTACATGGGATAGTGCAATTACATGGGATTCCAGTTTCTAATATATCAGACAGGGGAGCTCAATGTACTGTCCACTTTTGAAATGTTTCAAATGAATTTGAGTACGACTTTTCCACCTCAAACAAATGAACTAGCAAAACGTACTAGTCAAACACTTGAAGATATGCTACGAGCTTGCACATTGGACTTAAAAGGTAGTATAGACGATCATATACTTCTTGTGGAGTGGAATTTGACTACAATGATAGCTATCATTCAATGATCAAAATGACACCTTACGAAGCGTTATTTGGAAGAACGTGTAGATCACCAATTGGGTGGTTGGAAGCGGGTGAAAGTGCTTCATTCGAGTTAGATCTTGTTCATCAAGATATGAACAAGATATAGAGAAGGCTAAGGTGATACAACCATGGGCACAAACGACCCAAAGTCGACACAAATCATATATCAATGTTAAAAGAAGAGAGTTAGAATTTCCCATAGGTGATTGAGTATTCTTTGAAGTGTCACCAATGAAAGAGATAATGAAATTTGGAAAGAAAGGAAACTTGACCCTATATAACGTGCCATATGAAATAGTCCGAAGAATTAGTCAAGTCGCGTACGAGTTAGCACTACTCCAAGAACTCTCCAAAGTTCATTCAGTGCGCCATGTATTAATGCTTCGGAAGTATATAGGAGATCCATCTCATATTGTTTCCAGTGAAGAGATGTACAAGTTACGAAGGATCTCACATATGAAGAGGTACCTATTTCTATTCTAGATTGATAAGTGAAAATATTAAGAAATAAAGAAGTAGCTTCCATAAAGGTACAGTATAGGAATCGACAAGTAAAATAAATCACGAGGGGAGACAAAGAAATGATGAAGTCGAAGTACCCGTAATTGTTTCAAATGGAAGAAAAAGTTCAAGATGCAAGATTGGAGCAATAACAAGTAAGTCTTTACAAGCATTATGTATATAATAACATGACGTATGATCCTAGACTTGAATTTTTTTATAATGGATAATGTCAGTAATATTCGAGGACGAATGTTTCTAAGGGGGGAAGGATGTAACACCCCGTACATTGCCGAACCTAATTGAGTGTCTTAGCATTTATGGAATTATTTAAACATGAGATGGGTGGTGTATTACACCTTAATTTTGGTGGGCTGAATTAACATGTGCTAATGGGCTCAATAAAGGCCCAATAATTGAGCAAAAGACATGGCCCAAAAATGGGAAAATGACCCATTCTTTCTTTGACCAAGTAAACACCTCAATGTTGACCAAAGGGTGGAGAAGGATGACCATGAGGCACTATAAAAGGCAAAAAATAAGATTTTTAATCAACAAAATACACATGTCCCATTTCTAGAATTTTCTACAACATTCTCTTCATCCAAACGCTAAGCAACTACACTTCTTTGGACAAGATCACTCCTTTGCAAGCTTGGGTAAGTGTTTAATATTCTAGTTTAATATATTATATCATTAATATTGTGCATAAATCATGTTTGTTATGTTGGCAAAGTGTTGGACAATTCACTATGTGTAAAACTGTCTATTTTTGCAATCGAAAAAGGGTTTTGCCTTATGAACTTGAAAATGGACTTATGGTGTTGAAGGAAGTGAACTTGATGGATTAAATATCAACATGTAATATGTGTTTATGTTATTAACTTACTTTCTCTATGTGTATAACTTGTGGGAATTGTTGTTGCAAAACTGTGCATGAAATTGATGACGTATTGAAAGGAAGATGTAGTTTTGATGATGTTCATGTGTGTTGTGAAACCATGAATGTTCGTTGGAATCCAAGTGATCTAAAATATGTAAAGAGAAGCTTTTTCATGACCATGGACCATTTATTACAAAAAAAAGACCAAAAAGAGACCCATTTTGGCCTAAACGGGCACCCGCCCTTGCAGACGAAGGCACCTGCGGGTGCAGGCGACTTCACAGGTGACTCTAGACACTGCCAAGGGTCACCTGCGGCCTCACCTCAACTACCTTACAGCACAGGTGGCTTCGCAGGTCAGTCCAAGACCCCATTTTGCATGTTTTTGTCTCTCTATGATCCCCCGAAACCCATATACCCTTCATGGATGCAATTATCAACTTATGGTACCTTTTGAATGACTTTAAAGGAGTATCCCGGAGGTATTTTGAATGGTATCGATTATGGATTGTTGTTCATGTGTGGTTGTGAAAGGTATTGAGATGAGTTGATGGAGTAATGGTGACCTAGTGTTAATGAGGAAGTGTAAAGGATAAACTTGGTATGAAATGTGCTTGGTTTATGATGTCTTGGTAAATGTGTGGAATGTTATGGTATTTTTGGTATGGTGATGCAACAAATGGTATTGTAAGAGGATGAAATGACGTTATATGGCAGTCACGTAATTCATTGTCGTCTTATGCACTTGTAATGTAGTTAGTTATTAACCTGAGCTCTGTTATGTAGTTGTGTTGTAGAGTAAAACGTAAGGAAGGAGCTGGATTATTGTATTCATATATAGGACTGTGTATTAATATTGGGAAGATAAGGTATGTAAGGTTACTCTTTCCGTATCCTTCTGCAGCACATAGTGTTCACATTGACATTGTGCTTGTTCCATTCTGAAATGTTCTAAGACATCCCATTTCCGGTTATCACTTATTGTTAATCATATGTTCCTTATTCATTGATCAATTATGATTCACATTTCTCATGTTCATTGACTAGTATCCCAAAGTTCCAATAATTTTATGTTCCCAAGTTCCAATATTGTTATAACCACTAATGTATCAATCTTACACAAGGAAAGGTATCAATCTCTCACAAGTAAGGAATGAAGATTGTTAATAGTATATGTTATGACCCACCGATAAGGTGGAAGATTGTTAATAGTATATGTTATGGCCCACCGATAAGGTGGAAGATTATTAATATTATATTATATTGTGGCCCACCGATAAGGTGGAAGATTGTTAATATTATACTATGTTATGGCTCACCAATAAGGTGAATGATTGTACTATAGCCCACTGATCAACTGGATGTATGATATATGGCCCACTGATCAGCTGGATGAATAGTAAATAAGGATGAAGGTAAAAGCAAAGAAAGTAAGGCTTGAACGAAGGTATGTCACTTGAATGAAAGTATATATGAATGATATTACATGAAAGATAATGATAGGAATGAAGGATCGAAAATGAAAGTAATGAAAGTAATGTACATGTTTCCACATATACATAATGAAGGTTTATCCATATTGATTATTTCACTTGTCCTTGATATCATTGAAGTACGTATGTATCATGCAGTTTCATGTGAGCCTTATATACTCAGTACATTCTTCGTACTGACGTCCCTTGGGGGAATTACCTTACTTGTTGTAGGCACAGGTGCTAGTAGACCTCCATAGTAGGTTGCAGATCATTTGCCAATCTTTGGTGAGCTCCAGTTGGTTCAGGGCTTTCCGAGTCTCATATGTACATTTGTTTTGGTACTGTAATGTTGTATAAAGCGGGTACTTGTCCTGACTATAAGATGGTTATGTGTATGCATCTTTTAGAGGCTTTGTAGATGTGTGTGGGAATATGAATTTAAGAGATGTATGTCCATTTTGACTTGATGGCCCTAACAGCCAAGTTTCACATATGTATATATATCACATGTTTCCATGACTTCTGCTATTAGCATCTTGTATCTATATGTGATGGTGGTGTTTCTTGAATGACATGCATATGAATGGACATGAGCAAAGATTGGTTCTCTCGGGCCTTATCGACTTCGGGTTCTAGTCCGCCCCGTTGGAATTCGAAGCGTGACAGAAGGAGTCTAAATAAGGCCTCAACAAACAGTTCATCAAGTCCATGAATGATGTTGGGGAATCGGTCAAACCAAAATACATGGCCAAGAACTCACAGTGACCGTAACGAGTCCTAAGAGTAGTCTTACGTATGTCCGCCACCCTGACTCTCAATTGATGGTAGCCAGATCTTAAATCAATCTTAGAAATGTGGGTGCATCCTGAAGCTGGTAGAACACATCATTGATACACGGTATCAAATACTTATTCATAATAGGCACCTTGTTCAGCTGTCGGTAGTCAATACACATATGCATGGAGCCATCCTTTCTCTTCACAAACATAATAAGAGCACCCCATGGAGAAATATAGGGTTAAATCAAACCCTGATGTTCCCCAATGGGGGGGCCACCCTTGGAAGAGGGATGTGTCCCGGGTTGGCCGTGGTGGGGGTGTGGATCGGGTTCGTCCCCGCCTGGTTCAGAGCCTATAAAGGGTGGGTTGCGCCTTTCACTATCAGCTATAGCTTTTAGTGCAGTTGGTTAGCGGTTCACTCTTAAGGTTTGGTATTAGAGCGGAGGTCGCGGGTTCGAATCCCATTTACACCTTGCGCAGGTTCGAGGACGAACCTTTCCAAAGAAAGGGGGAATGATGGTCCCCAAAGGGGGGGCCACCCTTGGAAGAGGGATGTGTCCCGGGTTGTCCGTGGTGGGGGTGTGGATCGGGTTCATCCCCGCCTAGTTCAGGGCCTATAAAGGGTGGGTGGCGCCTTCCACTACCAGCTATAGCTTTTAGTGCAATTGGTAGGCCAACTCGGGACACATCCCTCTTCCAGGGGGTGGCTACTCTTGTTTTAGCCATCATTAACCTTAAGAGTGAACTGCTAACCAACTGCACTAAAAGCTATAGCTGATAGTGGAAGGCGCAACCCACCCTTTATAGGCCCTGAACCAGGCGGGGATGAACCCGATCCACACCCCCACCACGGCCAACCCGGGACACATCCCTCTTCCAAGGGTGGCCCCCCCTTTGGGGACCATCATTCCCCCTTTCTTTGGAAAGGTTCGTCCTCGAACCTGCGCAGGGTGTAAATGGGATTCGAACCGGCGACCTCCGCTCTAATACCAAACCTTAAGAGTGAACCGCTAACCAACATGATAAACTATCAATCCCACAACACAAAGTTCCCACGAAATCAACAACAAGAGGAACAAAATGACACAAAAATCGGCAAGTTGAACAACAAATGCTAGTGAATCGAAAGAGCCCCACACGGCTTCACTAGACTTCAAGATCACAAACACAACAACAACAAGATAATAGAGTAAGATAGATAGCTTGACATACGAGATTACAAGAAATAGGAACCAAACCGTGTATCAAACGATAAGAACCCTAAGACCCGCAATAACAACACCAAACTCTTACGGTGACCGCTAAGAGAATCAACTCCGCCTTACAACCACCGTGTCTAAACAAGGATCAATAATGGCTTTTCCAAGCCCTACACTACTTGGCTTTCCAATCCCTACACTACACTCTCAAAGAGAGAAGAAGAAGTCTTTCAAATACCAATAATCAACTAACTAGAAAATAAGACTAATGAAGTCTATTTATAACTATTACATCAAATGACCAAACTACCCTTAATGAAAAGGGGCTCCTATGGAGTGTAAAGAAAAGGCACAAAAAGACCAAAACACCCTTAATAAGGGGTGGTCATGGAGTGTAAGGACTCCTTCTTCACACTTCAACCCTTGCAATCCTTTGGAGCCTCGGGTAGTCATCAAGGCAAGCCTCCAAGCAACCTTCCACCCACAAAATTGCTTTATTAAGTGTCCAAAATGACTTCCCCATGCATACTCTCGGCCTTCAAGGTGTCCAAAATCAGATTCTCCATGTGTTGGCCACGATTGATGGCATCAAAAGTTATGATGGCCATTTGTCTTGTATCATCCTCCCCTTCTTGAAAAGGATTCGACTTCGAATCCAAACCTTGCAAAACCAAAGAAAGGACAAACGAATACAAACTCCTCATGGCATGAGGGTTAGGGTTAGCACAATAACTCATCTCAACATGCTAAGGTTGCTTATACTTGCAATATAACCAAGGATCCTTTGAATCAAATATTAAAAACTTATTAAAATATGCACAAAGGATTTGTCTACTTAAATCACCAAGAGATAAGGAAACTACATAGGTCCTAATGGCATCAAACAATCCACAAGGTAAAACTACCTTCATCTTAGGAGCCATAAGACACAATTGCTTCTTTATCTCTTCAAGAGACCACACCAAGGGTGGAGCCTCAATTGGTTCTAATGTCCACAAGATCCATATAGCATTATCACTCATACAAGTGGACAAACCAACAAATTTCCTACCTCTACATAAAACAAATCCAAAACTAGCATGGATGTCATCATAGGCAAAGAGGTAGTATAGGAGAGAATCAAGTGTAAAGGCATACACGGGTGAATACAAAGCATTTAAGCACATGCACATTCTTTCCTTCAAGTAAATAGAGAACTTGGCATCCACAAGTTGAGATTCTTGTAATTTAAACACAATTGTGTCAAGCAAGGATGCACATTTAGAAACATTACCTCAAGGAAACAATGACACTTTTGCTCTCGGGTTTTCAAGAATGACACTTTGCTTGTCATGTAGACCAAGCAACATGTTGGGTGCGCCAACATCACCATTTCTATAATTGGCATCGGGGTCAAATAGAAAGAGTAGCCATAGACACGGGTCTAGACAATACTCCCTTTCCCCATAGGCTTCACCCAAACTACAAAATATACTCTCTACAATAGCATACATATCATCAAAAGCAAATAGAGAGTGGAGAATAGTATCACTCAAGTCAAGTTCAACTAAGGTGTCCTCATGTGGGTACTCACTACTAGTTTCAACATCATCACCATGAGTACTCTCAACAATAAGGTCACACATAGTAGAAGAAGTAATTTCCAAATAATGGACACCTTCCCTTTCTATGGAAGTACCCTCAAGTAGACACATACCACCACTAAAGTCCAAGGAATTATTACTTAAGTCTTTACGAGCAAGCAACTCATCCTTATAGTCATCAAACATGGGTGGGGTGTCATACAAAGGATCACAACCACAATCAATTTTCAAGGAAAAATCACTTATTGGGTTTCTTAAGAACTCAAGCAAATCAGAATTATCATCACCCAATTGATCATTCCGTTCCAAGACCTCACATTCCCTTCCCTTAAGAGTACTCTCATCTCCCAAGAAGAGATTTCCATCTTTAGGAGGAATGTTTTTACACCATAGTGGGTTGGCATATAGGCTATAGCTTTCAAGACAAGATATACCTTCAACGTCATTCTCACCACTAGGTTCTTTAGGAGTGAACTCATCATCTTCAAACAAGATATTGTACTTAAAGAGAGAAGGATCTATCCATGAAGACGATATAGAACATGCAAATCCATTCTCTAAAAGATCATTATCAAGTATCAAAGATGTTTCAAGCATATGATTATCCCTATGAGCAAAACCGAGAGTAGAACATTTACTAGAGGTCATACTAAAGGAATCACTCCTATTTATTTGATCAACACAATTCCCACAAGATGATGTACCATCATTCAACACATTGGCTTCAACACTAGGTGGACATAAATTGATCTTACAAGAAGAGTCAATTCGATCATCAATAGGATCAACTATTGTATCCACACTCACAACAAGTACATCATCAACAAGAGGCAAAGAATCAATAGAATCACAAATAGGTAAGCTACTACTCACACTCAATGGGCTACTAGCCACACAATTATTATTCATATGCACCAAAGTGTAAGAGTAAGCGATTTTACCTTGAAGTTCTTGAGTAAATTCTTCTTTTTCGTGGTGTGAAGGTTTCCCACATGCTTCGGCAGGAACTTCTCTTTGTCCTTGTGCTTCTCCGTTTGCCATGTTGGTACCTACACAAATGTCCTTAGAAAGAAAAGGACAAACATAGTTAGCATGATTTGGTGGCAACCCCCTCACTTCACTCCACACAACCTCTCCTTTTTCCCCTCTCGGATTACCACCTTTCACTCTCTTACTCCTCTCAATCTTTTGTCTCTCATAATCATTCGGCTTGGAGTAAGTGATCACATCTCCTTGCGGTTTGGGAATAATTGAGGTAAAGAGATAATTTCCCCAATGGTCCACTATAACCTTAGGCCAATTTAGCATATTTGGAACTCTATGTTGGGCAAACCAATAGGCACCCAAGCATACATGACCTGGTGTCAAGGGGAAGATATCGCACCACATCTCCTCATAGTATTCAAATTGGGTGAAGACAATCCTCACTCTCTCGGTAACCTTATACCCGTCCAAGGAATATGGAACAAGTAAAGATTCTCAAAACAACCCTAAATAGTCAACCATCGGTGGCATGATGTAGTTCTTATGACGCCAATCATCTAGCACAAGGAGGCAGCTCGGTACCTCATAAATGCTTACCTTTCTAGAGTGAACACTTCTCCTAGGATCAACATTGTAGAGTTTAGGACTACCCAAGGGCACATGAGTACCCCTCGGCCTTGGAGATGTACTCTCTCTTCTTCTCATGGGACAACCTACACTATAGCTAGTATACCCATTCACACCGCTTCGACCTTGATAAGTTGTACTACAAGGTGAAGAATATGAATCTTCATTCTCCACACGTGCTCTCTCACCATGGCTCTCATAAGCTTTACGAAGGAAGGGGTTATACCTTACACCAATTCTAGGTTCGAAATGGGAAGTGTAAGACTCCTCATATGCCCCAACTTCATCATAAGAACTATCATAAGGCCCTACATCATCTCCATATTCACCATAAGAACTAGGCACTTCATTCACCTCATTTTCTCCCTCAAAACCATAACCCTCAAATCTGCCCATGTCTTGATCATGGCTATATTCATAGCCCCCATAATCCACAACATCATCGTAGCCATAAAATCCCTCACTACAATCATAGTCTCCCATGTTGTAGTCACAATAATATGAGGCTACCAAGATATGTTCCCCTTATATCACCTTGTACCTACAAAATGAACAAACAAGATTAGTTGTAAAAGCACCTCACCAACACTCGTATACACTCACCTTTGTGATCCTCACAATTGGAGCGGCGAATATTGAAAGTTGCTTATACTCCGGTAGTTAATAAGGTGTCAATCACTACTTAGCGATCGGAATAGATTATTGTTTGATCGACTCAAGACACAAAAACAAAAAATCTACTTATGAACTTGAATCAAAGAAGTTCAACGAATCAAAATGAGAAAAGCACACAAAGAACGAAAAACATGAAGAAAACGGATTCAAAAAAAAACCAACTCACAATCTAGTAGGTGATTACTAGTTGTTAATTAGTACTAGAATCAAGAAATGAAACTTAGAATCTGAAATTTGAGCTTAAGCTATTTTGGTGAAGTGATGACGTGGCAGTCCTTGGTGGTGATGTGGCAGCCTTTGGTTGGTTGATTTTTTTTTTGTCTCAAATTTGAAATTTTCAATACTCACACAACTTGTTATGAATGACAATGGTTTTGGAGGGAAGGTAAAGTCTTGTACTCTTTTTCAACTTTTCAAACTCAAAAGGTAAGATTTGACTATACTAATCCACAAAACAAGGTTCCGTGTTTTAAGGAAAAGTGGTTGTCAAGTCTAGAAAGTGATGTGTGCAAGTCTTCTCATCAACAACTTTATAACTTTTGTCTTACAACCTTTTGGATCTATTTTATACTTTTGTTGTCTTAAGTTGTAAGAATAGATGAAGAACAATATGAACACCACAACAACCTTCAAGAACACAACATCAACTTCTTCAAGCACATAACACAAAACCACCAATTGTCATCAACAACATACAACCTACGGTCCACCTTTCAAGTCACCACAACAATGGTCAATATTTTAAGCTTAACTTTTAGATCTAGACACTTTAGTGTTGGTGAGAAAGAAACCAACACTAGAAACACACTAAACAAGTAAAATAACACCTAGATCTAAACACATAACAACATTCTCGGCCAAGACAACAATGGACAGATTTTCTCTCTTTTTTTTTTTTTTTTTTGTTGACCGAGAGCAAGCCCAAGATGGGTAGTGTTGGAACACAACCGGTCTTGCTCTGATACCAAATGATAAACTATCAATCCCACAACACAAATTTCCCACGAAATCAACAACAAGAGGAACAAAATGACACAAAAATCGGCAAGTTGAACAACAAATGCTAGTGAATTGAAAGAGCCCCACACGGCTTCACTAGACTTCAAGATCACAAACACAACAACAACAAGATAATAGAGTAAGATAGATAGCTTGACATACGAGATTACAAGAAATAGGAACCAAACCGTGTATCAAATGATAAGAACCCTAAGACCCGCAATAACAACACTAAACTCTTACGGTGACCGCTAAGAGAATCAACTCCGCCTTACAACCACCGTGTCTAAACAAGGATCAATAATGGCTTTTACAAGCCCTACCTACTTGGCTTTCCAAGCCCTACACTACACTCTCAAAGAGAGAAGAAGAAGTCTTTCAAATACCAATAATCAACTAACTAGAAAATAAGACTAATGAAGTCTATTTATAACTATTACATCAAATGACCAAACTACCCTTAATGAAAAGGGGCTCCTATGGAGTGTAAAGAAAAGGCACAAAAAGACCAAAACACCCTTAATAAGGGGTGGTCATGGAGTGTAAGGACTCCTTCTTCACACTTCAACCCTTGCAATCCTTTGGAGCCTCGGGTAGTCATCAAGGCAAGCCTCCAAGCAACCTTCCACCCACAAAATTGCTTTATTAAGTGTCCAAAATGACTTCCCCATGCATACTCTCGGCCTTCAAGGTGTCCAAAATCAGATTCTCCACGTGTTGGCCACGATTGATGGCATCAAAAGTTATGATGGCCATTTGTCTTGTATCAAACCCTTACTCAGAAAATTCTGGAGCTACTCCTTAAGATCCTACAACTTAGCTGGAGCCATACAGTACGGTGGTATAGAAATGGGTCGGGTACCAGACTCAATATCAATACCAAATTTCAATATCACGCTCGACTGGAAAACTAGGAAAATCAGTAGGAAATACATCAGAAAACTGACAAACCACATGTACTGACACAAGTGACGGAGTCTCAGTGCTAGCATAATAAACATAAGCGAAATAGTCCAAACACTTCTTCCTTACTAACCACCTCTCTTGAATATAACAGATAATCCTTTTTGGTACATAATTATCCGTGCCCTACCACATAATCAGAGGGATACCAGGCATGGAGAAAGTAACTGTCTTGGAACAACAATCCAAGATCACATGGTAAGGAGACTATCAAGACCCAAACCCATCGTGAGTGGCACCCACACTACTCACCTAGTGGGAGAACCATCTAACCCCAAACACAATCTCAAGATCAATACTTATGAGAGTCATGAGCTAATCCATCAATAAATAAATATCAAAACCTAAACAAAATCCACAACCCCAAAAACTGAATAAAAACATAAGTTTAGAAAACATGGAACTACGCCAATAAGGACAGATTCCATGGTAGCCGAAGATGCTGCTAACCCTGAAATCTGGAGTCGATTGTTGGAATCACAATTAAGGTCTCGTAGGAGTCGCTGGAATATACGCTGCACTCACAAAAGTAAATGCAAGTTTAGTATAAGAACAAAAGAATAGTGTATGGATAAGGTCATTTGGCTAACCCAAGATGAGCATATGACCACATACAAGTTAATCCATACTTAACAACCATACACTTAGCATAACAAGCAACAATAGGCAATTAGGGAAACAAACCAACAACCAACATATTCTCACCAAGTCAAGTTTAGTTAAGCCAAGTCAAACAAGTCAGGAAAATTTAATAAGTATGAAAATATATTTCCCCGGTTCACTCATGGAACCGTCAAACTCACCAGACCCTCGTATATATATGCTAAGGGAAATACAACCATCCTTTATCCATGACCTGCAGGGGACAATTATCGTACATGTATTAAAACCTTGCACCAACAAGCCACACTATAAAATAGTTAATATGCACATATAGCACAAGTTGGGTTAATCTACAATACCACCACCTACCTCGAACCAAGTTTGCACAATCCTCTAAGCTAGAGTTTTGCCCTTCCATGTAATTTTCTGCTTGCTCGTGGTCTAAAACATGAATGTAAACATGAAATTTATAAAATGACCTATCTTGTTGGGACTTATAACTCACACCCAACCCCTAAGGTCAAGTTCATGATCATTTCATCCCGTTCTAGGGCTTTTCTACCATATTTCACCTAAAACTACCAATTTCATGGATAAATTAGTTAATTAATGAGTTGCAAGGGTAAATTAACTGTTAATAATCAAAACCCAATAACTTATTATTTAATTTCCCCTAGCACCCGAAAATAACTAAAATTTGCCCTAAAACCCTCCCCAAACTATGTAAATTAGCAATTCTAAGGCTTAATCATTAATTACAAGTTAACAGGGATGAATTACTTACCTTGCAAAGCCAAACAAATAAAAACTTTATATTTCTCCCTAAATTGCCCTTTCTTTGTCCCAAAATGAGTTTTGAAATAATTAACTATTTTTGGTGAAAATATATAATTAATCAGTGATTTTCACTACTATAGAGGCCAATACCGCTATAGCAGTACCTGCCGCTATAGCAGGAACGCTCTAGCGATACCTGCAGCTATAGTGGGCGTTGACTTTCTTTGACCGCAGCTATAGCGAGAATTATTCCGCTATGGTGCCCACCGCTATAGCAGTGTGCCAGCTGATCTAGTGGCATTGATGGGATAGAAAGTCCATCTTCTGCCAAAAAATCCTACTTTTTTGCAACACACCTTAAACTCGAGATATTTCAAACAAGGCCCTTCACACTAAGATCAATTTCTGGAGTTCTACACCCAAAAATCCAATTACGTAAATTATTACAGGTTTCTTATTGTCTTAGATAACTAGAAATTAAATTGAAAACCCCCAAACCTACATAAATCCTTCACGAATTTTCCTAGATCACACCTCGCTCTGATTTTATTCGAAACTAGCCTAGCCTGAAATTTGTAACTTTCAAATCGGAAGGATTTTGGAGATGAGGCTTTAAATGAAGGATTTATCCATTACAACGAAGAGGTTATTTACAAAAGATACCAATTTACCCATCGTTCATCCGCAAAAGATCAGATGTCAAAAATAGGCTAAAGTAAGGAGAGAAAAAGTACCTATAGCCTCAAACAGTTAAGGGTACTTATCCCGCATGACCTTCTCGCTTTCCTAAGTGGCTTCCTCAATCGGATGATGCTTCCATTGTACCTTAACCGAACTAATTTACTTCATCGTCAATTTCCAAATATCCATATCTATAATCGCTATCGGGTCCTCTTTGTAAGCTAAATCCTTATCCAGAAGCACTGAATCCCAATTAATGATGTAGTTTCCATCCCCATGGTAGCTTTTAAGCATAGAAACATGAAATAACAGATGGACTCCAAAAAATCCCTGTGGTAGAGCTAACCAGTATGCAACCGAACCCACATCTTTAAGAACCTTAAAATGTACCGAGGGATGAGCTTGCCCTTCTTTCCAAATCTCATGACCCCTTTCATGGAAGATACATTAACCAAAACTTGCTCACCAACCTTGAAGTCTATGTCTCTTACCTTATGGTTCATATACTCTTTTTGCCTTCTTTGAGCAGCCAACAACTTGGTTTGAATGAACCTTACCTTTTCTTGAGCCTCCTTTACCGAGTCTGTGCCCAAAGGTTTGACATCTCCCATCTCAAACCACCCAATAGGTGACCTACACGACCTCCTATAATGTGCCTCGAATGGTGCCATATAAATGTTGGAATGATAACTGTTCTTGTATGAAAACTCACACAACGAAAGAAACTGGTCCTAGTGACCACCAAAATCAATCACATAGACCCTCAATATGTCCTCTAATACCTGAATAGTCCTCTCCAACTGCCTATAGGTCTGAGGATAAAAAGTTGTGCTAAAAGTGAACTTGGTGCCCAACTTCTCATGTTATCTGTCCCAAAACTTGGAAATGTACTTTGCATCCCTAAAAAAATGATAGTAAGTGGCACCCCATGAAGTTTGAGAATCTCTTTGACGAAGATTTTATCAAATTGCTGAGAGCTGTAGTCTACCCGAATTGGTAAAAAGTAAGTTGATTTTATCAGCCGATCGACTATCACCCAAATGGAGTCATATTTACCCAAGGTCTTAGTTAGACCCACCATAAAATCCAAGGGAATGTTCTCCCATTTCCACATGGGTATAGGTATCCGCTGAAGTAAACCTGTAGGCCTTTGGTGCTCATACTTCACCTACTGACAATTGTGACACTTGGACACATAATCTACTATGTCCCTCTTTAACCCGGGCCACCAATAGGGCTGCCTCAAGTCACGATACATCTTGGTCGTACCCGGATGAATAGAATAATGCAAACCTTGGGCCTCTAAAAGTACATCACAAATCAAATCACCAAACCAAGGAACACATAATCTTTCCTTAAATGACAACACCCCAGTCGCGTCAAGAGTGGCATCTGCCACCTCTCCATGCACTACTTTATCCCTGAGTGCACTTAACTTCTTGTCCTCAAATTGATTGGCATTAATCTGATCCCAAAAGATTGACTTCACCTCAATACTAGCTAACACTCCACCCCTGTCTGAGACCCTAAACTGCATGCTCTGAGATGCTAAAGTTGAAAACTCTTTAGCTAAAGGTTTCTTGGACACCCTAAAAAATGACAAACTACCCATACTTACAGCTTTTCGGCTCAATGCATCTGCCACCATGGCCTTACCCGGATGATACTGAATACTCACATCATAGTCCTTCAATATTTCCATCCATCTCCGTTGCGTTAAGTTCAAATCCCTTTGAGTAAACACATAATGCAGGCTATGATGGTTTGTGATTATATGACACTTGACAGCATAAAGATAGTGTCTCCAAATCTTTAATGCAAATACCACCGCTGCCAACTCCAAGTCATGGGTTAGGTAATTCCTCTCATGAGGCTTCAATTGCCTCAAAGAGTAAGCAATAACATTCCTATCCTGAATAAACAAAACACCCAAGCCCAAAAGTGAGGCATCACAAAACACTATAAAGTCCTTACCTTCAACCGGTAACAAAAGAATAGGCGCCGTAGTCAAAAGTGTCTTAAGCTTTTGGAAGCTCTCTTCATATTGGTATGACCAAACAAATGGCACCTCCTTTTGAGTCAACCTTGTCAAGGGCATTGCATTGGATGCGAAGTTTTTGAAAAATCTACAGTAATAACTAGCAAGACCCACAAAGCTCCTTACCTCAGTCACTGAACTAGGCTGAGTCAAATTCTTTACAGCCTCAATCTTCTGGGGATCCACCGTCACCACTTTTTCAGAAACCACATGCCCCAAGAAGGTAATTGAGGACAACCAGAATTCACACTTTGAAAACTTTGCAAATAATTACTTCTCCCTTAGAATATCTAAATGATGCAAAGATGACCTGCATGCTCCTCCTTACTCTTGGAGTATACTAAAATGTCATCAATAAACACAAATAATAAAGGAAACCAAGAACGATTTAAAGATACCATTCATCAAACTCTTAAAGGTTGCAGGGGCATTAGTGAACCTGAAAGACATCACCAGAAACTCATAATGACCATACCGAGTTCTAAAAGTTGTCTTTGGTATGTCCCCCAGTCTAATTTTTAACTGATAATACCCCGACCATAAATCAATCTTTGAAAACACTGACGCACACTATAACTGATCAAACAAATCATCTATGCGTGGCAAAGGATATTTATTCTTGATAGTAACCTTATTCTGTTGTCTATAATCAATGCATATCCTCAAGCTACCATCCTTCTTCTTAATAAACAGAACTGGAGCACCCCAAAATGAAGCACTTGGGCGAATTAAACTCTTATCAAGTAGCGCATGCAGTTGAGTTTTGAGCTACTTCAACTCCGTTGGTGCCATTCGATAGGGGGAACAGATATAGGGCAAGTGCCCGGCTCTTAGTCAATGTAGAAAGCGATATCTCTATCTGAAGACATACCTAGTAGGTCTGAAGAAAACACATCCTGGAATTTGGAAAATACCAAAATCGATTCTATAGAAGGGGACCCTACGTCTACATCCCAAAGATGAGCTAGAAATGTTAAACACCCCTTCCCCACTAACCTTCTGGCCTAGACAAATGATATAATTATCACTGGTTTGGCCTCATACACTCCCTTCCACTATATTTTATCCAATCTCGTCATCGCTAGAGTCACTATCTTAGCATTACAATTTAAAACGGCGTGATATGAAGATAACCAGGTCACACCTAGAATTACATCAAAGTTAAATATATCCAAAATAATCAAGTCTACCCAAGTCTGAAAACCCACAAAGAACACATAACAAGAATGAAGAACATGGGTTACTGTAGTAGACTCCCCAACCAGAGTAGACATATAAATAGGATGATCAAGTACATCATAAAGTAGATTCAGACCCATCGTAAAAAGAACAGGCACATAAGAATAAGTAGACCCCAGATAAATAAGACAGAAGCCATCCGATCACAAACAGAAACAGTACCTGTGATCACTGCGTCAGAAACCTCGACATCAATCTTTCCCAGAAATGCATAACAGTGAGCTCAGTCATCAATTTGAGCTAACTCCCTTCCCGGTTGTGCTTCTCCATCGGTGCTTCCATTTTCTCGACCACTCCGACCACCTACCTGATTTCATCGTTCACCCTGTGGATGACCCCTGCCATTACCTCTTTCCCCTATACCGGCTGGAATTATAGCCTGAGTCTACTGCTGTGCCTGGCCATTTGCTTGCCTCAAGGGACACTCTCTCTTAAAATTACCAACAACACTACAATAGTAACATCCATGCTAAAGAGAAAGATGATTGGCCGAAGAGTAAGAAACCTCTTGGCCTCTAACAATCTGTGTCTGGGAAGAAACCTTAGATGGACCCATAGTAGAAGCTAGCAAGGCTGACTTAATAGGACGAGCTGAATAGTACTGTTGACCGTGGCTTTAGCATAAGGTCCACTAAAATTTCCAACATTACGGGACTTCTTGGCTAACATCTTAGCCTGACCCACTTGTGTAACCCCCTCCAACTTCTTCACATAATCTAACACTTCATTGAACCCTTTCCTGCAAAAGTCATGTGAAAAGTCAAAACCTGAAGATCATAGTTCAAACCCTTAACATAGCGCCGAATCCTCTCTTCCTCAAAAGTCAACAGCGGAGTGGCATATCTAGACAAAGCATGGAACTTGGCCTCATAAGCCGCAACTGACATGTCACCATGCTCCAATGCTATAAACTCATCCTTCTTGTGGTCACAGAGAGAACGTGACACATATTTCTCCAAGAACAAGGCATGAAATTGCTCCTAAGTCAATGGAGGTAAAACTAGTGACCGACATGTAATATACGCCTTTCATCATTGCTTAGCATCCTTTTCCAATAGATAGGTCACAAGCTCAACTCCATGCTGCTGAACAATACCCATCTTATGCAACCTCTCAAAGCAATCAATGATAAATTCAAAAGCATCCTCAGACTCAACACCCTGGAATGTTGGAGGTTTCAACTTCAAGAATTTTGTCAACAGTTTGTGTTTCGTACCAGTAATCACATAACACAACATCGGACAATGAAAAACATCAGTCCCTGAAGCATCATAAATCTTAGGAGCCATAGTAACAGTAAGGTGAACAACTGGAGCCTAAAAAACGGACACGGTAGGAGTGGCTTTAGTCCAAGCCAACCCGCTCAAAAAAGCTAAACTTGTTGAACAACCTCAACAAACATGGGAGGTAAGGCTGCAACCCCAGCTTGGTGCCGCTATCTCGGGCTTTACTTTCTACTCCTCTACTACTAACCTCTTCTCAAAATGATCCTGAGGTGGAGGAAGTAATACTGACCTTTTATAAGCATCGCCAGCAGCTGTTCGAGCTCCACCCCTGGCGGGTGTGGCTTGTTACCTTCCTCATGTACCTCTCCTTCTCACTCATCCTCTTTTCCTTATGGATGGATCCACATCTGGAGCAACCGGTGTAGGAGGTGCTACTCGCGTTTTGTTGTACCTAGTATTCACCATCAGCGGACAAAAGAGTGAAGAGAATTAGATACAAATTTGGATCGCCAAATACCAATTGGAATGAAATTATAGAACAAAGGAAACAAGGGTGATAAACTTTTCCTAAATACCCATAAACTACCAAAAAAAATTACAAACGTCTCCGTACCATTTTGTAAGACTGTACTAGACCCATTTTGGTCGACAAACCTAGGCTCTGATACCAACTTTATCATGAACCAAACCCATTGTGAATGGCACCCACACTACTCACCCGATGGGAAAACCATCTAACCCCTAACACCATCTCAAGATCAATACTTAGGAGAGTCAAGAGCTAGACCATCTGTAAATAAATATCAAAACCTAAACAAAATCCATAAGTACAACTAAAAGTGGAACATTGTACTTAAACAAATCGCCCCTAGGTCCCGAAATTAGTCCGTACAAAAACTACTAAAAATATCAAGAAGGGATGCAGCCCCAAAAACTGAATGAAAACATAAGTTCAGAAAACAAGGAACTATGCCAATAAAGAAAGATTCCATGGTAGATAGAGATACTGCTCACACTAGAATATGGAGTCGAGTGCTGGAATTACAATTGAGGTCTCATAGGAGCCGCTGGAATATGCGCTGCACTTACAAAAGTAAATTAAAGTGTAGTATTAGCACATAAGAACAACATTGTATTGGTAGGGTTATTTGGCCAACACTAGATGAGCACATGAACATATAACTAAGTTATAGTACAACAAGTTAATCCATACTTAAAAACCATACACTTAGCATAACAAACAACAATAGGCACTTAGGGAATCAACCAACAACCAACATATTATCACCAAGTAAAGCTTAGTCAAGCCAAGTCAAACAAGTCAGGACAATTTATTAAGAATAAAAATATATTTCCCAGGTTCACTCATGGAACCGTTAAATTCACCAGACCCTCGTACATACACGCTAATGGAAATACAACCACCCTCTAGCCATGACCTGCAGGGGACAATTACCATCCATTTACTGAAACCCCAGACATAAGTGCCTGCCAACCTTGTTACACCAGAAACCAGTGAAAACGTTCTAAATACCGAACATTCCACATTTAGCATGTAACGTAGGTCAAATCATGTAACAATCATAAAATCATTTGCAATGACTACACCAAACAACATGCACCAATAAGACATACTACAAAGTAGTTAACATGCACATATAGAACAAGTTGGATTAAACCACAATCCCATTACCTACCTCTAACCAAGCTTGCACAACCCTCTAAGCAAGAGCTTTGCCCTTCCGTGTAATTTTCAGCTTGCTCGTGGTCTAGAATATGCATATAAACATGAAATTAATGAAATGACCTATCATGTTGGGACTTATAGCTCACACCTAACCCCTAAGGTCAAGTTCATGATCACTCCCTTCCCATTCTAGGGCTTTTCTGCTGTAAATCACCTAAAACTACCAATTCCATGGATAAATTAGTGAATTAACGAGATGCAAGGGTAAATTAATTGTTAATTATCAAAAACCATTAACTTATTACTTAGTTTTTCCCCTTGCTCCAGAAAATAACTAAAATTTACCCTAAAACCCTCCCCGAACTCTACAAATTAGCAATTCTAAGTCTTATTCATCAACTACAAGTTAATGGGGATGAATTACTTACCTTTACATGGCCAAATAAAGAAAACTGGTGTATTTCACCTAAAATTGCCCTTTCTTTGCCCCAAAATGAGTTTTGAAATAATAAACTATTTTGGGGAAAATATTTAATTAATCTGCAGTTTTCACCACTATAGCGAGCATTGCCCGCCTTTGCCACAGCTATAGCAGGAATTATTCTGCTATAGCGCCTACGGCTATAGCGACGTGTCGGCCTCTATAGCAGTGTCAATGAGACATAAAGCCCGTCTTTGCCCTAAAATCCTACTTTTTGCAACACACCTTAATCCCGGGACATTCTAAATGAGGCCCTTCATGCTAAGATCAATTCTGAGAGTTCTACTTACCCAAATTTGATTTTATAAATTCTTATTGGTTCCTTATCGTCTTAGCTAACTAGAAGTTAAATTGAATAACCCTAAACTTACACAAATCCTTCCCAGATTTCAAACTAAATGGATTTTGAACATGAGGTTTTAAATATAGGACTTATATGTAACGACAAAGAGGGTCATTACAACATATACCAATTTACCCATTATTCATCCCCAAATGATTAGACTCAAAAAATAAGCTAAAGTGAGGAGAGAAGGAGTACCAGTAGCCTCAAACAATTAAGGGTACTTATCCCGCATGTCCTTCTCAGTTTCCTAAGTGGCTTCCTCAATCAGATGATACTTCCATTGTACCTTAACCAAACAAATTTCCTTCATCCTCAATTTCTGAACATCCCGATCTAGAATCGCTATCGGGTCCTCTTCGTAAGCCAAATCCTTATCCAGAAGCACTGAATCTTATTTAATGATGTAGTATACATCCCCATGGTAGAATTTAAGCATAGAAACTTGAAATAAAGGATAGAATCCCAACAATCCCTGTGGTAGAGCTAACCAGTATGCAATTGAACCCACATCTTTAAGAACCTCAAAGGGACCAATGTACAAAGGGCTGAGCTTGCCCTTCTTGCCAAATCTGATGACCCCTTCCATAGAAGACATATTAAGCAAAACTTGCTCACCAACCTTGAAGTCCATGTCTCTTACCTTACGGTTCGCATGCTTTTTCTACCTACTTTGAGCAGCCAACAACTTGGTTTCAATGAACCTTACCTTTTCTTGAGCCTCCTTTACCAAATCTGTGCCTAAATGCTTGACATGTCCCACCTCAAACCACCTAATAGGTGACCTACACTACCTCCCATAATGTGTCTAGAATGGTGCCATATCAATGCTGGAATGATAACTGTTTTTGTATGAAAACTCAAACAATGGAAGAAACTGGTCCCAGTGACTACCAAAATCAATCACACAGGCCCTCAATATGTCCTCTAATACCTGAATCGTCCTCTCTAACTGCCCATTGGTCCGAGGATGAAAAGTTATGCTAAAATTGAACTTGGTTGTAGCTCTTCATGCAAGATGTCCCAAAACTTAGAAGTTTAATTTGCATCTCTATCAGAAATGATAGTAAGTGGCACCCTATGAAATCTGACAATCTCCTTGACGTAGATTTTAGCTAACTGCTGAGAGTTGTAGTCTACCCAAACTAGTAAAAAGTGAGTTGATTTCGTCAGTTGATCTTCTATCACCCAAATAGAGTCATATTTACCTAAGGTCTTAGACAGACCCACCATAAAATACATGGCAATGTTCTCTCATTTCCACATGGGTATAGGCATCCTCTGAAGTAAACCTTCAGGCCTTTGGTATTCATACTTCACCTGCTGGCAAGTGTGACACTTAGACATATAATCCACTATGTCCCTCCTCATCCTAGGCCACATAATCCACTATGCCTCTCTTCATCCTGGGCGACTAATAAAGCTATCTCAAGTCATGATACATCTTGGTCGTACCCGGATGAATAGAATAATGCCAGCAATGGGCCTCTAAAAGTACATCACAAATCAAATCACCAACCTGAGGAATACAAAATCTTCCCTTTAACTACAACACCCCACTCGCGTCAAGAGTGTCATCCGCCACCTCCCCAAATACCACTTTATCCTAGAGTGCTCTCAACTTCTTGTTCTCAAATTGCTTGGCTTTAATCTAATCCCGAAAGGTTGACTTCACGTCAACACTAGCCAACTCTCCACCCCTGTCTGAGACCCAAAACTGTATTCCCTGAAATGCTAGTGTTTGAAACTCTCTAGATAAAGGTTGCTTGGACACCCTAAAAAATGACAACACCCATACTTACAGCTTTTTGGCTCAATGCGTCTGCCACCGCATTAGCCTTACCCAGATGATACTAAATACTCACATCATAGTCTTTCAACAGTTCTATCCATCTTTGTTGCCTTAAGTTCAAATCACTTTTAGTAAACACATGTTGAAGGCTACGATGGTATGTGAAGATCACACACTTCACACCACAAAGATAGTGTCTCCAAATCCTTAATGCAAACCCCACTGCTACCAACTCCAAGTCATGTCTTGGGTAATTTCTCTCATGAGGCTTCAACTGCCTCGAAGCCTAAGCAATGACATTCCTATCCTACATCAACACAACACCCAACCCCAAAAGTGAGGCATCAAAAAACACTATAAATTCCTAACCTTTAACCAATAACGAAAGAATAGGCGCTGTAGTCAAAAGTATTTTGAGTTTTTGAAAGATCTCTTCACATTGGTCTGACCAAACAAATAGCATGTCCTTCTGAGTCAACCTTTTCAAGTGCGTTGCAATAGATGTAAAGTTCTTTACAAATCTATGGTAATAACTAGCAAGACTCACAAAGCTCCTTACCTCAGTCACTGAACTAGGTCGAGTCCAATTCTTTACTGCCTCAATCTTTTGGGGATCCACCATTACCACCTTTTAGAAACCACAAGAAGGCAACTGAGGACAACCAGAATTCACACTTTGAAAACATAGCAAATAACCATTTCTCCCTTAGAATCTCCAAAACTATACGAAGATGACCTACATGCTCCTCCTTACTCTTGGAGTATACTAAAATGTCATCAATAAAGTATACTAAAATGTCATCAATAAACACAAATAACAAAGAAAACTAAGAACAATTTAAAGATCAAGTTCATCAAATTCATAAAGGCTACAGGTGCATTAGTCAACTCGAAAGACATCACCAGAAACTTATAATGACCATAATGAGTTCTAAAAGTTGTCTTTAGTATGTCCCCCGATTTAATTTTCAACTCATGATACCCCAACCGCAAATCAATCTTTGAAAACATTGACGTACCCTATAACAGATCAAATAAATCATATATGCAAGGCAAATTATATTTATTCCTGATAGAAACCTTATTTAGTTGTCTATAATCAATGCGAATCCTCAGGATACCATCCTTCTTCTTAATAAACAGAACCAGAGCTCCCCAAGGTGAAGCACTTGGGAGAATAAAACCCTTATCAAGTAGCTCCTGCAACTGAGTTTCGAGCTCCTTCAACTCCGCTGACGCCATTCGATAGGGGGGAATAGATATAGGGTGAGTGCCCGGCTCTAAGTCAATGCAGAAATCGATATCTATATCTAGATGAATACCTGATAGGTCTGAGGGAAACTCATCCTGGTATTCAGAAACTACCAAAACCAACACTATAAAAGGGGACCCTGCGTTAATATCCCGAAGTTGAGCTAGAAAAATTAAACATCCCTTCCCCACTAACTTTATGGCCCGGACAAATGATATAAATTTCACTGTCTTGGCCTTATACACTCCCTCCCACTCTAGTTTATCCAATCTCGGCATATCTAGAGTCACTGTCTTAGTATTACTGTTTAAAACAGCGTGATATGAAGATAACCAGGTCATACCTAGAATTACCTTAAAGTCCAACATATTCAGAATAATCAAGTCTACCCAAGTCTAAAAATCTATAAATAACACAGAACATGAACGAAAAACATGGGTTACTACCACAAACTCACCAACCAGAGTAGACACATAAATAAGATGATCAAGTACATCACAAACAAGATTTAGATCCATCGTAAACTGAACAGACACATAAGAATAAGTGAACCCTGTAACAAATAAGACAGAAGCTATCCGATCACAAATAAAAATAGTACCTATGATCACTGCATCAGTAGCCTGGGCATCAAACTGTCCTAAAAATGTATGATAGTGAGCTCTATCATCAATCTGAGCTAACTCCCTTCCCAGTTGTGCTCCTCCCCTAGTGCCTCCATTTCTTCGACTACCCCGACCACCTACCTGATTTCCCCATCCACCTATAGACAAACCCTGTAGTTACCTCCTCCCTCTCTACCCACTGGAACAATAGCCCGAGTCTGCTGCTATACTTGGACATTTGCATGCCTCAAGGGAAACTCTCTCTTAAAGTGACCAATATTACCACATTAGTAACATCCACGCTAAAGAGAAGGATGATTGGCAGAAGAGAAAGAAGCCTGTCAGCCCCTAACAACCTATATCTGGGAAGAAACCTTTGTTGGACCCACAGTAGAAGTTGGGAAGGCTGACTGAATAGGATGGGCTGAATAGGTCTGCTGACTGCTGGCCTTTAGAGTAAGATCCACTGAAATTTCCAACATTACAGGACTTCTTGGCTACCATCTTAACCTGATCCACTTGCGTAACCCCTTCTAACTTCTTCACATAATATGACACCTCATTGAACCATTTCCCGACAGAAGTCATGTGAATTTGACCTGAAGATCATAGTTCAAACCCTTAACATAGAGACGAATCCTCTCTTCGTCAGAAGTCAATAGTGGAGTGGCATAGCGAGACAAAGCATGGAACCTGGACTCTTAAGCCGTAACTAACATGTCAACCTGCTCCAATGTAAGAAACTCATCCTTCTTACGGTCACAAAGGGCCCAAGGCACATATTTCTCAAAAAATAAGGCATAAAATTGCTCCCAATTCAATGGAGGTAAAACCGGTGACTGACATTCAACATACACCCTCTACCATTGCTTAGCATCCTTTTCTAATAGAAAGTTCACAAACTCAACTCCATGCTATTGGACAATACCCATCTTATGCAACCTCTCATAGCAATCAATGATAAATTCAAAAGCATCCTCAGACTCAGTACCCTGGAATTTTGGAGGTTTCATCTTCAAAAATTTTGTCAACAGTTAGTGTTCCATACCAATCATCACAGAACCCAACATCGTACAAGGAAAAACATTAGTCCCTGAAGCCTCATCCATCTTAAGAGCCATAGTAACAGTAGGGTGAACAATCGGATCCTAAAAAGCGGGAACAATAGGAGTGGCTCCAGTCCCAGCCAACCCGCTCAGGAATGCTAATACTTGCTGAACAACCTCAGCAGACATAGAAGGTAAGGTTGAAACCCCAGCTAGTTTCGCCACCCCGGGCTCCACTTCCTGCTCCTCTACTGCTTGCCTCTCCTCAAAATGATCCTGAGGTGGAGGAGGGGATACTGACCTTTCATGAGTATAGCCAGCAGCTGCTCAAGCTCCACCCCTGATGGGTGTGGCTCCTTCCCTTCCTCTCTTACCTCTCCCTCTCACTCATCTTCTTTCCCTTATGGTTGGCTCCTCAGCTAGAGCGGACGGTGTAGGGGCTGCTGCTCAGGTTTCGTTGGACCTAGTATTCACTATTTACGGATAAAAGAGTGAAGAGAATTAGATTCTAATTTGGATTGTCAGACACCAATTGTAATCAAGTAATAGCAAGAAGGAAACAAGAGTGACAGATTTTTCCTAAAGTCTCAAAGCCTCTCGAAGAAAAGTATAGACATCTCCGTACCATTCCCCAAGAATCTATTGGATCCATTTTGGTTGGACGAGATCGATGAACCAAGGCTATGATACCAACTTTGTCACGACCCAAATCCATCATGAGTGGAACCCACACTACTCACCCAGTGGGAGAATCATCTAACCCCAAACACCATCTCAAGATCAATACTTAGGAGAGTCAAGAGCTAATCCGTTAATAAATAAATATCAAAACCTAAATAAAATCCATAAGTACAACTAAAAGTGGAACATTATACTTAAACAAATCACCCCTAGGATCCGAAAGTCATCGGTACCAAATCTACTAAAAAAAGTCAAGAGTGGGATGCAACTCCGAAAACTGAATAAAAACAAAAGTTCAGAAAATAAGGAACTATGCCAATACGGAAAGATTCCATGGTAGCCGGAGATGCTGCTTACCCTGAAATCTAGAGTCGACTGCTGGAATCACAATTGAGGTCTTGTAGGAGCCGCTGGAATATGTGCTGCACTCACAAAAGTAAATACAAGTGTAGTATCAGCACACAAGAACAACAGTATACTGGTAGGGTCATTTGGCCAACCCAAGATGAGCATATGAACACATATAAGTTATAGTACAACAAGTTAATCCATGCTTAACAACCATACACTTAGCATAACAAGAAAAAATAGAAAATTAGGGAATCAAACCAACAACCAACATATTATCACCAAGTCAAGTTTAGTCAAGCTAAGTCAAACAAGTCAGGACAATTTAATAAGTATAAAAATATATTTCCCTGGTTCACTCATGGAACCGTCAAACTCACCAGACCCTTGAACATAAACGTTAAGGGAAATACAACCACCCTCTAGCCATGACCTACAGGGGACAACCATATACTAAAATCCCAGACACAAGTTCCTGCCAACCTTGTTCCACCAGAAACCCATGAAAACATTCTAAATAACGACAATTCCACATTTAGCTAGTAAGGTAGGTCAAATCATGTAACAATTGTACAATCATTTGTAATGACCACACCAAACAGCATGCACCAACAAGCCACAGTACAAAGTACATGCACTTATAGAACAAGTTGGATTAAACTACAATACCATCACTTTCCTCGAACTAAGCTTGCCAACCCTCTAAACCGGAGTTTTGCCCTTTCGTGTAATTTTTTGCTTGCTTGTGGTCTAGAACATACTGCATATCAATACAAATTAATGAAATGACCTATCATGTTAAGACTTATAACTCACACCCAACCCCTAAGGTCAAGTTAATGATTATTCGCTTCTCGTTCTAGGGCTTCTCTATTGTAATTCACCTAAAACTACCAATTCCATGGATAAATTAGTGAATTTACTAGATGCAAGGGTAAATTAACTTTTAATAATCAAAACCCATTAACATATTACTTAATTATCCCCCTTTCACTAGAAAATAACCAAAATCAACCCTAAAACCCTCCCCAAACTTTATAAATTAGCAATTCTAAGGCTTAATCATCAATTACAAGTTAACGGGGATGAATTACTTACCTTTACAAGGTCAAACGAAGAAAAACTGGTGTATTTCACCCTAAATTTCCCTTCCTTTGACCCAAAATGAGTTTTGAAATAATAAACTATTTTGGAGAAAATATTTAATTAATCTATAGTTTTCACCGCTATAGCGTCCAAGATAGCTATAGGAACACCTCTATAGCGGTGCCTGCCGCTATAAAGGGCATTGACCTCATTTGATGACAACTATAGCAGAAATTATTCCGCTATAGCCCCTATCACTATAGCAACGTGCCGGCCGCTATAGTGGCGTCTACGGGACAGAAATTTCATCTTGCCCAAAAATCATACTTTTTGCAACACACCTTAAACCCGAGACATTCCAAACAAAGCCCTTCACACTAAGATCAATTTTGGGAGTTCTACTTAACCAAATATGATTTCGTATATTCCTACAGGTTCCTTATTATCTTAGCTAACTAGAAATTAAATCAAACACCCCCAAACTACCTAAATCTTCCCAGATTTCCCTATACCACACCTCACTCTGATTTCATTTGAAACTAGCCTGAAATTTGTAACTTTCTAACCAAAAGGATTTTGGACATGAGGTTTTAAACAAAGGACTTTTACGTAACAACAAAGAGGATCATTACAAAGACAATCAGTTCATGCCTAGACTCACATTCAAATCAACCATCTCTAAGATAACCATCTCTACACAAGTGTCATATTGTAGAATAGTAACCACAGAGGACCAATATACCCGATCCATTACTAAAGAATCACCTATAAGAGTAGCTACAAGCATAGGCATAGGCATAGGCAAAGGCTCACTAGACAAATCCAAACTAGCAAAAAAGTAGGAAGATATATATGAATATGTAGAACCCAGATAAAATAACAAATAAGCCGACTGATGACAAACTAAAATCGTACCTGTAATGATGACATTTGAAGTCTCAGCCTTTGGCCTACCCGGGAAAAATATAAGTGTCCACATCTACCCCCAGACTGAGTACATACTGATAGCATTCAAATATACCTCTAAAAAGATGTAGACGGTTATTTGTAATTTATTAGCCCAACTCAAGTGTCCAAGTCTATCCTAGAGAGAGTGAAATTACAGTTTTGACCCAATTAGTGCATAATTCACTAGCTGTTTGCATACTTTAAACAAAAATAAATAATTAAATTAGGGGGGGTTGAAAAGTAATTAAACCAATTTGTTAACACATTTATCTATTTCAGATATTGTTTCAATAATGAGTTGGACTTCAAGTATTAAGAGATCTTAGGGGTGTGCTAGCATGAACTCAAGTGTTGTACTTGTGTAATTGATGTTGCTTCAACAAATTTATGGACATGGGTAGGCTAGGATTTGGTATTAATGACAATTTTTCAATCAATCAATGAATTTCACATGGGTTTTTCTCAAATTAGCTAATCAATCTCTAAAATCAGCTATTAATTGAAAGAATCCAAGTCTATCAACTAATTCTTCTCACCCATATTTATTTTTTCAATAAAAACAAGGGATCCAAGATTGAATAGAGTTTGCAACTTCTAAACATGAGTTAAAACATGGATAAATAGTTGAACCCACATCTAGTAAGAAACTATAGAAGCAAATAATCATAACTCAACCCTATCTTAAGATACATCCATCACATCCCCCTAAGAATTGGGGATTTAGCTATGTCTAATGAAAGGAGGAGAAATTATACAAAATTTTTCAGCTAAATCAGCCATAATCTGATTATTCAACAATAGATTCAATAATCTAAGAGTTGAAATCAAACTATGTCTTTACCCAAAACTTAGATACTTGTTTACAAAGCTTCAAAACTAAAGATGGAGTTGAATGATGGTTTAGAAATAAAAAAATTCCTTTTATCATCTGAGAATTTCAGAGCACAAGATTTACGAAATTACCACTGCCTTGAGTCTTGCAATCTAGGCCGCGATCGCGGAAGTGTTTTGCGATGCACTAAATTAGTATGAGATCACATAACTCTACCTTAAGTGCTTGGTTTCTTTAGGGGTTCTATCTTTTTTGGCGGTGCCCTTGCCCTTTGAAAAATAGTTTGGTGATGCGCATAACTATCTTTTTGGTTACATAATCATATGATGTTTTCTTCAATTTTTGTCTAATTATGCAATTTCCATAACATATTACGGATGTGCAAAGGGTATTTGCAACACCCTACTTCACTTTGGATATGAGTCTTTCTTAAATTTTCCCCTTTCTTCCATATTTTTGTATATTTTGACTTCTCCTTCTCCTTGAATGTATTTTCTACTTCAACACCTACAATCTAACCATATTAATGTAAGACGCAACTCAAAATAGAATTGAGAACATCACTTTAGTAACAAGTGTGGGTCAAATAGGCCGAAAATTACTGGCTCATCATTTACCTGGCTGAGCACTACCTCTAGCACCTTGAGAACCAACTATGCTACCATATGAACCAGCTTTGGACAGTGGCAATAGAGCCCTAGAGGATTAAACCTGCTAATTTGACTACCCGCAAGCCTGTACCGTGGCACTCACTAGCATAATGCCCAAACTCACCACGCCATAGCAACCTCTAGGAGCCCTGTCCTAGTGAGAAGTACCTGCTATACCAGAATTGCCATCACATCCTAAGATCCAGAATATGAACTCCACAAAGTCTGATCAAAGCTCTAACCATTGTGACCGCTATAACCCATTGGACTTTCATTTTTAATCTGAAGTGCGGCCTGAATAAGTCTACTAGGCTAAAATTTCGCTGCTGATAACCTCGATTAGGGAAACTTTTACCTCTAGACAGCGAGCCACTAAAACCACCCTAACAATAGGGCCTCTAATCGCTGCCTCCCTAGGCCTCATAATATATCTTCTAAGTAGTAGACACATGGACAACTACATTAAGAAATGCACACTCAGATGATAACACATGATTAGCAGACAAACAAAACTTTAACCTCAACCCTGTAATAGATATAGCACCCACCCATGCTTTATTGGCATAATCATAACAACGTATCTAGACAACTCAAAAATCTCAACTCATACTCCGACACTGATATAGAACCCTATTGAAGATATGTAAACCCATCCCTCAATGTATCCCTCATGCTATGAGGCACATATTTCCCCAAAAAAACTTCAGAGAATTGCGCCTAAGTCATCAGAGCTGATCCAGCTGGTCTGCACTTAATATAAACTCTTTACCACTGTTTAGCCGACCCATCCATCTGATATATAGTGTAATTGACTCAATGCTACTCCACAAGCCCGAGGTTATGCAGCCTCTCCTGACAGCTCACTAGGGATTCATAAGCATCCTCCTCCTAAAGCACCTGATGTGATGACCCAAATTACAGATCGCGAGGCCACCTACGTATCTCTATCCTATATAGAAGAACCCTTATCACCCAACTATTAAATTAAGTGTGAAAGGTATAATAAAAAGTTCTAAATATAATTAGTCTCTTAAATTAAAAAAGAACTTCTTATTTAACCAGATTCATGACACAATAACATTGTGGAAGTTAAAATATAAATTTCCCAAAAACTAGTCTAAATCGGTACAATAGCACTTAAAAATGGAAGAAGGACTCGAGACACAACATCTATGTATGAGTAGAATGACAGGAACTGCTGAAGAATAACTACCGTTATACCTATAGAAACTCCAACTGACTTGCAACATGGCTATATCCCTAAATAGAGATATAGTAAGTATAGTATTAGTATAACCACACGTACTGGTAGGTATCATCGGCTGACCATGGTTAGAAACATATAGTAACATATAGCAAACAACAAACTATGACAAGCATACAAGTTTAATAGCTAAACATACTTAATCTACTTCAACTTCAAACCTTACCACTTTTTCTTTATTATAGCATTATTAATTTAACCTTAGGGCATGACTAACTAACTATACTCCATGAATTAATCTAACCCATAATTCTTATGCACTTAGTTTATTACAACAACTCTATATACTTCTCTCTCTCTTTTTCTCTCTCTCTATCTCATTAATTCTCTTTTGTGACAACCCTCGCTCCCTATTATACTACCATTAACTATTGGGATTGCAACAACCAAGACAAGTAATAACATCAGCAGCATAACCATAAAGGACACCACAATAGTCATCACGTATATAACTAAATACACAAGAGAATAATATTTATACATAATCTAGGACGTACCTTATATTCACACTTTGCTATAATGCAAAATCATAACCATTAACATAACCGGTCCACTCAAGGAATCATAATATCTCATCAAATAACCGGTCCACATAAGGGACCATGATATATCATCAACATAACTCTGTCCATTCAAGGAACCATTAACAACATATAAATATATATGTACATTCAAATGCATATGATGAGTGCATGCATGTAAGATGTACGTATCATCCCATTCTTATCTCAACATCACTATCATCTTATCATTTTATCATGATCTCAATATCATCTCATCATCATCATCAATATCATTCTCAACATCATCAATATTATGACCTCAATATCATCATCAATATCATCTCATCATCATTATTTATATCATTCTTAATATTATCATCATCATGATCTTGATATCATCATCAATATAAATGTAAGATGCAATCAATAATCATAAGTCGTGCCCAAAAGTGAATCACAAACACCCAATTCAAATCAGATGCAAGTCATAAGGATCAAAGTAGAACTTACAATTAATGAAAACCAAGTAAATACAGTCAACAATCAACAAGTTCATCATTCCAAGTAAACAATGAATATTCATAACACGTGAAATCACATGTATGCCTAAAGGACAATTCACCACATACTAAAATGAGCATTATCAACCCAGTCATCAATTACAAACATGTCTAAAGACCAATCAATCAGGTATCCATTTTAGGAGTGCACATTCCACCAGGATTGATACCACACTCTAATTTATCATCCTATTTTATTCACCAATCTAACTCTCTTTTATTCATATTTGAAAGTGATAAATTCAGTTACTAACTAGTAACCCTTACACATAAGTCATCACTAATTTCAAGACGCTATCCCCTCTAGTCGATCATTCAACCATTTGGATCTATTCAACTTACAATTCTAGCTAGACTCATACACCATTGCACATCTTACTTTCTAGCACATAGTAAAACTTGACTTTCAGTTCTTAAGTTATATCATCACCTCCTTATATCATAATCAATCATCCTAACTATCTTTTAGAGAGAATATCTCATACTAAAAATATACACAATATTGGGTTCACCCTTTTTAAGGTATTAAAAACTAGCTCTATAGATTAGGAAGTCACCTAATTCTTCTATTATTATTCACATTTACTATTAAACTCTATAAATCAACAAGTAAGTCATACAAATATAAACACTGATTAAAAGATCCACACCAAATACAATAACATACAATTACATCATTAATACATTATATCCAAATTTTATCCATCCAAACTCCGTGCCCGTAGGCCTAGATATGAAATCTCCCATCAACTACAGTTACTACATGCAACTACTCCAAGTCTACTACACATTAAACCATAACTTACCTCGACCAAAGATATTGGAACAAGCAAGCCGCACCAAGGTTGCTCTTTCCTTTCCTTGGTCTAAATCATTACCCAAGGTCAATTAACTCCTAACTAGTTCATTATACTCAACACATCTCCATTAATGGAGTTTCAAAGCTAATGGTTCTATTTTTAAAGAATTCAAGGTTCCCAAGAATCAAATTTCATGTTTTAGAATCACTAACTCATGTTAGAAATCGTAAATTAACAATATGGAAGTAATTCTAGGTGATATTAGCCCAACTCGTATGTTTTCCCCAAAATATCATGAACTTAGGGTTCAAATCTTCAAATCCCCAAGAATTTTTCCATTAAAGATTGTTCTAATTAATCTAAGATGTTAAATGATTAAAATACGAAGAAGATGATGGAAGAACTTGCCTCAATTATGAATTTTCACCTAACGACTTGGAAAATTGCCCCCTTAGGGCGTTGAAATAAAGCTTTTGAGTTAAAAGCCCCAAAAATGTCAAAATTGGCATTAAATACTGTCCAGTTACCACTACAACTGTTAGATTACAGCTGCAACAGTACCGCTATGGCGGTCAACTTCTATAATCGGACAGGGTTCAGTAATATGACCATAACCTTTTACTCCGAAGGCGGATTAACAAATGGTCAGAGGCATTGGAAGGAAGACTCAAAGATTTTTCATTTGATTGGTGTTGGGACCCATAAATCCTTTTATTCTAGGAGATAAGCTCATTTGAAGTTGACCCTAGTTTATACTTAGCTAAAAACTCAATCGGTAAGAACATTTCAAACTTAACTTTGTGCTAGAGGTATTGTATGACCTTCATTCATGTCTAATGCACTTCCATACTAAATAATTTGTCCTATAAATTATGATGAATGAGGTTCACAAAATTCAAGGAAAAAATGGAAATAATGAGGAATACAAATGATGTTTTCTGATTTTTTTAAAAAATACTAAAATCTGCACTTTTTATCGTTGCAACAGTGATTCTACTGGGGTAGTACTTTTACTACTGTAGAAATACCGAGGTGGAAACTTGGGATCTTATCCTAGTTCCTGCTATTTTATAACACACCTCTCGAAATCCGACATCACGAACTAATTCTTTCACGGTAATCTCTATAACCAGAGTTCTATTAACCTGATTTATGTACCGTAAATTTCTACAACTTCCTAAAATCATCCTCTAATACATTAACCACTCAAATCCACCAATAAATACACCATGATACATAATTCAATACTAAACCACTAAATACCAGATTTTTAACCAAAACCACATTAATTTGAGGTATGCCATTCCTATACTAAGAAATGTTTAGTGGGGTCCTTACAACCTAACCAATGCTATAGCAACACAACACCATCAACACACCACTATAGATTTTATTAACACATCAATGCTCCACCACAACTCACATTAGTCTATTTGACCCCCAACATACCTCCACCATTCAAGGAGCAATATTATGAAACAACGAGAGGGATATGAATATGCCAAAACTCATCTAATAACTCTACTACCTCGTTTGACCCTACAACTAAAGATCATCAACCAAAATTAGGCTAACTTATTTCACTTGCCTTATCAACTCAACTACACCACATTCAAGGGATACTATTAACTAATAATAATTCCTACACAATAAGTGATGTGCCATGATTTCATGTCACTTTCGATGCCTAAAACAAGGAAAATATGCAATAACTTGGGTATGTTTGGTAGGTATGATGTGTTTTCCATTCTATCTTGCAGGAAAATAGGTTTTGGAGGAAAAATAGAGAAGACGGGAAGAAGCATGCACTGGAATGAAGTTTTTGAATACAAAAAAACAGAGTTGAATTTCACAAAAGTGACCCACGGTCGTGACTCACAGACCGTAGGTCAAGTTCATGAGTCAACTTTTGCAGTTGTGCATGGAGGACTAATTCCTACGATTGGACCCATAGTCTATGGGTTGAGTCCACGACTTCAAGTCACGATTCGTGGAAAGTTGCCGACTTTTTTCTCTTACGTGTTTTAGGATAGGATACATTTTGTATCTATAAATACTCTTATGTTATCCTATGTTAGGGAGACTATTAGTACATTATTTGAGTTGTCTATCACATTGTTTTGAGATTCATAAACACATTGATCTTGTAATGTCAAACATCGATTCTAGGGTTTTGATTTATATTGAGATTTTAGAGTTTTATTCTTCTTGTGAGTTCATAATTATGTTTTCATCATGAATTCTTCTTGCGTTCTGCAATCATCAGTAGCTAAATCTCTCAACTAGGGTTGTCTGAACCATGAGGAATTAACAAAATGGGTTAAGTGCGAACCAATTCTGAACTGGTGTGACTGTATGTATTGGTATTTCCTTCGTTATAATTGATCTTTTACTGGTTGCAAATGTTAGAAACTCGCCTTTTTTTAAACTTGCTCGAGAGAGAGGTAGAGATTGGGGAAAAGGAATAACAATAACGATTTAAAGCTATCAACCTTCATATAATAACTTGAGCAGTAATAAGGATAGTTATCTGAGATCAAGAACAATGGTTAGTAGCGCGACACTCAGAGATCGAGAGGAAAAGAGTGAAATTCATCTAACTAAGGTCAAGAGACATTTAAATGAACCTATCTTGTTAGATTTTGTATGCAACGCAGGGACAGTTTGCCAGCACAAGTACCCGGAGGAGTTAAGGAATCTTGGGGATCACAGTCCTAGTGCCTTTCTCGTATTAATCACAAATCCGACAATCAACAATTTTTACTGTTACTATTTGTTTACAAAAACCCCTATTTTTTACGTACTTGCTAATTACTTAGACAAACACTCGATAAAATTTCATCCTATTCCATGTGGGATCTACCCCATCCTAATTGGGTTTTATATTTGATACAGCGACCACATTATACTTTCCTGGAGGTATAGTTTGGGCAATATCAAATTTTGGCGCCGTTGTCGGGAAATACGGTTATAGATTTAATTGATCGTGTTTATTCAAGTGTTGGTTTCATTGAAATTCTTATTTTCCTACTATACATAGGGTCTATACTGGTGTATGCCCAATACTAGGAGTCAAGGAAATTCTCTGATTCCACTTGATATGGAAATAGAAAGAACCCTAAGGAACAATAGAAGAATGGTGAATACTAACGAAGTTTAAGACCTCACAGTCACTGCGGATATTTATAACCAGCCACCAATTCTTCTGGCTGGTCATGAAATTACTGAGCAAATCACTGCTCAATTAACTGTTGAGGAGAATGTAAGACAAATAACTCTTAGACAAGCAGATAAAGACCATCGAGCAATGCAAGAGGCAGCACAATGTCGTGCTACCCTTAAAAGAGAGGCAAGGAAAACCAAGGGTGAAACCCCCCCTACAAATACCATATGTGCTAGATTATGCTAAATAGGAAGAAGAGGAGATGGCTTAGTTGGAGCCGGTTGAAACTGGCACTATTGTTCCACCAGCACTACCTGAAGGAACTAAATTCAATATTACAAGTGCTATAATCCACTTGTTGAACTTAAAAGTGGTGTTCACTGGCCTTTCGACTGATGATGCAAACATGCATGTGATGAATTTATAAGGATATGCACCTCGTACAATCTACCAGGAGTGAGTCAAGAAGCAATTTGATTAAGGCTATTTCCATTCTCCCTTACGGGTTCCCTTATGGGAGAGGCAACTTTATGGTTGGTTGAGTTACCGCGAGGTTCAATCACTAACTGGCAAGAGTTGAGGAATCAATTTTTGGAATGATTTTTTCCACCTTCTCAAATATTGCAACTGAAGGATGAGATTTATATTTTCAGACAACTATATTCTGAAGCTCTTTGTGAGACTTGGCTACGATTCAAGAAGAAGTTGTAAAATGTTCCAAATCATAGGATAAATGGTCGAAATTTACATGACACCTTCTATAGAGCATTAAATGCTAATACCAAGGTTGTAGCAGGTATTATCACTGCCAGAGCATTTATGAGTCTGAGATGGGAACAAGATTTAAAGATTTTAGATCATATCACTAAGTCCAACTGAAGATGGCATACTTGAGAGGTAGACACACCAGCTGGGATGTATGCTATTAAAGCCTCGGTAGCACAACGGGCTTTGGATGAATCTGTAGCTCAAGAGGTCACATAGTTGAGGACAGAAATTGGCTTGCTAACTAAATAGATTATGGCTGGGGATACTGAGAAGGTGCATTCCATAGGTGGAAAAGGCAAAACACCTAGACATGACGACTCTGAATCTGATAATGAGGCTAAGTACTTGGATCAAAAGGTGGCAGGTTTCTGAGCCAAGGGCCAAGGGTCTAATCAAGACTCTTAGAACTCGAGGTAGGGTAATCAAGGTATAAACTACTATGGAGACAATTATAACAAGTCAGGACATAGAGACAGAGACCAAAATCGTGACGGTGATTAGGGGTGAAAGGATGATTACAAAGAGAAGAGTGGTACATATGTTCCACCAAGGAACCGTGACACTAATTTTGGAAATTCACGAATGGAAGCTCTTCTTAATAAACTGGTTAAGGGGTTAGAGAGCCAGGAGAGTTGCTTGAAAAAGATTAGGGTGTACATTTTAGGAATAAGTCAGAAGGTAGAATCTCACTTTACCTCAATAAAATAGTTGAAGCAACAATTCGGGTAGATATCGGTGGCATTAAACCAGCGTCGACCAGGCACTCTTCCAAGTAACACCATTCATAATCCAAAGAATGATGGTCATTGCTAGGCCATTACTACTAGAAGTGGGAAGAGCACGACTAACTCATTTAGTCCTGTGAATAGTGGTAAGAAAGATGAGTCGGTGTTAGTTGATGAAAAGGCTGAGATAGAGCCAGAGAATTTAGAGGTTGATGGTGATTCAACTCATAAGCCCCAAAGTATAGATAAGAAATCTAAGTCTAAAAAGAGGAAGAAGAAGAAGGTTACTCAAGTTCTGAAATCCATTCCACGACCTCCTCCTCCCTTTTGTCAAAGGTTGAAAAAGAAAGCTTAAGAGGGTAAATGACAAAAATTTATTTCAATGTTGAAAGAGTTATCGATAAATATCCCTCTTATTGAGGCTTTGGAGCAGATGGCAGGTTATGCAAAGTTTATGAAAGATTTGGTAATGAAGAGAACTATCAGTTTTGAGTCGGTAGATAATTTGCAGTATTATAGTGCAGTTGCTTCGCGTTCCCTTGTTGAAAAGAAGAAGGATCCAAGAGCCTTCATAATTTCTTGTACTATGGGTCTTACAACTTTGCAAAGGTACTGTGCGATTTGGGTGCTAGCATTAACTTGATGCCGCTAGCCATGTTTAAATAGTTAGGATTGGAAGCACCGAAACTAACTTCGATGAGACTTCTTATGGCGGATAGAACTGTGAAAAAGTTGGTGGGCATTTTGTATGATGTTTTTGTGAAGGAGTCATCTTTCATCTTTCTGGCTGACTTTGTGATTCTAAACTGTGAGGTTGATTTTGAGGTTCCCACCATCTTGGGAAGACCATTCCTTGTCACCAGCGGTGCATTGGTTGATATGAAAACTGGGCAGATGAAGTTTAGGTTGAATGATGAGTGGGTTACCTTTAATTTTTACTATTCTAAGAAGCAACCAAAAGACATGCATGTAATTTTGGTGATTAACATAGCCGAAGAAACAGATTTGGTTGTTCCTATTGAAGAAAGGTTAGGGGTTAAAAATCTTGCTGCCATGATTATAAACTTTGATAGCGATGGTATAGATGAGTATGATGAGATAATTGGTGAACTTGCTGGTATGGGATCATACACTTATGCTATGAAGAAACTTGATCTTGATTTAAAGAATAGGGTGACCCCACCGGCTCATCCTTTTATTGAGAAGCTTCCAATTTTAGAGCTTAAGGCTTTCTTATCTTAACTTTGCTATGCATCCTTGGGAGTCAACAATACCTTGCCCATGATTATTTTTGCTGAGTTGGTGGAAAGGAAAGTAGAGGATCCTGTTTCAGTGTTGAAAAGGTTTAAGAGGGCCATTGGTTGGTCCATTGCTGACATGATAAGGATTCCACCTGACATTTACACTCATAAAATTCAGCTTGATCCCGAGTGCATACCAAGCATTAAGCATCAACGTCGTCTGAACCCGCCAATGTAAGAAGTTGTGAAGAAAGAAATTACCAAGTGGTTAGATGCGGGAGTGGTTTACCCCATTACTGATAGTAAGTGGGTGAGCCCGGTTCAGTGTGTGCCAAAAAAGGTTGGAATCACAGTGGTTCCAAATGAGAAGAATGAGTTGATCCCAATGAGGCCGGTGACAGGATAAAGAGTTTGCATGGATTATCGAAAGCTAAATTCTTAGACCAAAAAATATCATTTTCCTATGCCCTTCATGGACCATATGTTAGACCGTCTTGCTGGTAGATGATGGTATTGCTTTCTTGATGGTTATTTAGGGTATAATCAAATTTTCACTGCCCCCGAGGATGAAGAGAATACCATTTTCACTTTTCCATATGGGACGTTTGCATTCAAAAGGATGCCCTTCGGTTTATGTAATGGAGCAGCCACTTTTCAGCATAGCATGATGTCCATTTTATCCGATATAGTGGAGGACACTATTAAGGTTTTTATGGATGATTTTTCTGTAGTGGTAGACTCATTTGATGACTGCTTGGCCCATCTCGCTAATGTGTTACAAAGATGTGAAGAGTGCAACTTAGTGCTGAATTGGGAAAAGTGTCACTTTATGGTGAAAGAGGGAATCGTATTGGGGCATCGAATCTCAAAGAAGGTCATTGAAGTCGACAAAGCAAAGATTAAGGTGATTGAAAATTGACCTCCACTTATTTCTGTGAAGGAGATTCAAAGTTTCTTAGGTCATATAGGTTTCTATAGAAGATTCATCAAGGATTTTTCAAAGATTGCACATCCATTATGCAAGCTTTTAGAGAAGGAAGTGAAGTTTGTGTTTAATAAGGCGTGCCTAAAAGCTTTCGAATGTCTGAAAGAGAAGTTAATTTCAGCCCCTATCATTGTCTCGCCAAATTAGACAATGCCATTTGAGGTTATGTGTGATGCTAACAGAGTGGCCTTGGGTGCAGTCTTTGTCCAAAGGCATGAGAAGATTCTACATCTGATTTACTATGCTAGCAAAGCACTTAACCCAGCCTAGAAGAATTATATTGTGACCGAGCATGAGCTGTTAGCAGTGGTCTTTACTTTTGAGAAATTTCGATCTTACTTGTTGGAACAAAGGTGATTGTGCACACAGACCACGAAGCACTTAGATATCTTATGTCAAAAAAGGACTCCAAGCTAAGACTGATTCTGTGGGTGCTTCTATAGCAAGAATTTGACACTGAGGTCAAGGACCGAAAAGGGACTGCGAATCAGGTTGCAGACCAGCTATCACGCCTTGATTAGGAGGCCATGCTTAAATTGAGGGATGATCTTGATATTGATGATATTTTTCTGGACGAGCAAGTGTTGGCAGTAACACAAGACTTAATCCCTTGGTTTGCTGATTTTGCTAACCTTTTGGCTAGTGATCTAGTCCCGAAAGATATGTCGTATCAGCAGAGGAAGAGAATAATATATGTGGTGAGAAAATTCTTCTGGGATGAGCCTTATTTATTTAGGGTGTGGGCGGATAGTATGATTTGACGGTGTATTTCAGAGGTTGAGATGATGAATATATTGGAAGCATGTCATTCATCTTCAGTTGGGGGTTATCATGGAGGTGTGTGGAATACTCATAAGATCTTACAATGTGGGTACTATTGGCCCACCATTTATAATGATGCTTATGACTATGCTCGGGCCTGTGACTAATGTCAAAGGCAAGGGAACATTTTGCGCAGGCACGAACTTCATATGATGACTATCCTTGAGCTCGAGTTGTTTGATGTATGGGGTATTGACTTTATGGGCCCATTCGTGAGCTCACATAGGATGAAGTACATTCTAGTAGCTGTTGACTATATTTCTAAATGGGTGGAGGCAATTGCGCTTCCTAATAATAAAGGAAGGAGTGCCACGATATTCTTGAAAAAGAATATATTCTCACGGTTTGGAACACCCCAAGTTATCATTAGTGATGGAGGATCCCACTTTTGTAATCGGCTATTCAAAGCCCTGGTTGAAAAATATGGGGTCAAACACAAGGTGGAAACTTCTTATCATCCTCAGATGAGAGGGCAAGTTGAGATGTCAAATCGTGAGATTAAGTCTATTTTGGTAAAGACTGTGAATGCCAACAGGAATGATTGGACAAAAAGATTGGATGATGCATTATGGGCATATCGAACTGCGTTCAAGACACCTATTGGTGCATCTCTATATCAGTTGGTGTTTGGTAAATCATGTCATTTGCTTGTCCAACTTGAACATAAGGCATTATGGGCATTGAAGAGGTTGAATCTGGAATAGATCAAAGCAGCCAAATTGAGATTAGAGAAGATGAATGAGATGGATGAATTTTGTCTTTGGGCTTATGAAAGTTCAGCGTTGTATAAAGAGAAGATGAAGTTATATCATGATCAGAAGATTAAGCACAGAGAATTTCACCCGGGAGACTTAGTTTTGCTCTATAACTCCAGACTTCGCCTGTTTCCTGGAAAACTAAGGTCATGGACCATTCAATGTCGTTAGAGTGTTGCCGCATAGGGTAATTGAGCTAAAAGGTGATGACGATGTCCTATTCAAGGTCAATGGTCAGCGTGTGAAGCACTATGTGGGAACTATGGAAGAAATAAGAACGTGTGAGAAGTTTGGCCTTGATAAATTCTGAGTAGTCAAGGGAGTTTGGTTGTGCCGCGATTTTAAATAGGGAGCTTCATGGGAGGCAACCCATGGTCTGGTTGGTAAAGTCTGATTAACCAACATAGCCAAGTTGTGTTGCGACGTTAAATCAAGCGCTGCATGGGAGGCAGCCCATGGGCTGATATTATTTTTGGATTTGTTCATTGTAGGGTGAAAAGAACATTTGAGTTGAGAATAAAAATGTGAACTAAAGTGTGCAGCTCAACCCACAATGGTGACCCACAGACCGTGGGTGGAGACCGTGGAAATCAAATCAAATTTTCAACTTGCGGATTCCCATCCACGCCAGCCACCTCCTGACTGTAGGTGGAGACCGTGAAAATTAGGCCCAAATTTTCACTTACGAATTCCCATCCACGCCCACCTATGGATCGTAGGTCAACCTACGGACCGTGGGTCGTGTCAGTGGAAATCAGGCCCAAATTTTTGAGAACCCAAATTAAAACCCTCACTCGATATAAACACTCAAAACCCGATCCACCAAACACACTAATACCCGATTTCCCATTTAAATTCATCAAAAATCTCCACTTTAAATCCTCAATTCAAACCAAATACCAAATACCAACACTCAAATTCCTCCATTCCAACCTACCAAATATTCGAATTCCCCAATTCCTAAATCCCCACATAGCCGAAATTCCTTTAATCCTAAATTCCCAAATTCTTAAATTTTCGAACACCCTACTTCCCAAAACCCTAAAATTCAACTCGACCCCCACCCTTCTAACCCAAACCATTCAAAAATGCCACCCAAAGGGAATCCTAAGTGGGGTGATATAGGATCTTTGTAGAAAATCATAACCAAACACCCAGAAATCAAGTCAAGGCTTTGAGATGAGCCTTTAGAACCGGAGAAAAGTGGGTCAAAAAAGGTTTATGAGATTGAGTGGGGCGATACTACTATTGTTCCTCGCACCACGAGGAAACAAACTAGGGCACAGGCTGCAGCTCGGGCCACACCTTAGCCTACTACACATCCCCCGCCACTTGCCACACCGATGACTCTTACTTAGTCAACTGATTTTTTTCCCCAGTTTATTTTAGGTACTAGCGTCCAGGATTAGATAACCACCTCACAGAGACACTTGGCTGCACAGCGGGCTGCATCGACAGTACGATGGGAGAACATGAGGTGGTGTGTATAAGATATAAAGTCCATCTATGCTAGGGATGCAGAGCCTACTGAGCGGGGTTCGTTTAAGAGAAATATCACTGAGGAGCCCTGATTTAGGATAGCTGATTTGAATGAGATGCCCGAGATTAAGACACTGTTTGATAGGTATGGATTTGGGTGGATGATGAAGCTTTGTTGTAGCTATAGTCCAGAGTTGGTCCGCAATTTATATACCTCATATGCTGCTTTGGTTAATTTGATCACGCCTATGGAGCAGCGAGCTTAGGACCAACCACTATTGACTCACACATTGGTTCGTGGTACACAAGTTGATATATTTGAGCAGACGATACAGAGGTTATTGTTTGGTGCCGGTTGTGAAGTTTCAACAAATACAGTTGAGTTTGATCACCGCATAGATACGGTGAAAAATAGGAACAAAATGAAGGATGTGGATTAGCAATTGGAACTATTACAATGGATACGAGTTATATCGCTGAGGATGGGGTAGATGCTAGATGGGTAGCTGAGAAGTCAGACATTAAGAAGTCCTCACTCCACTTTGCAGGAATGTTTTGGTGGTTGGTTATACAGAACCATCTCGGTCCCATAGGTGTTGATAATTCTCTTACACTTGATCGAGCAGTTCTAGCGGAGAGCATCATGGCAGGTTATGACATCAAATTTTCTCGCAACATTATTGAGGAGATTCACAAGCGAGTTTTTTGAGATTTCACCAGCATTACTTTCCCATGTTTGATTCAGGGTTTATGTAATGTTGCTAGTGTGGTCACGCTACCTAGGGTTAATCACGACATTGAGGTGACCCGAGTGGCTGATGTGGGGTTGATTCAGTATCGAGACAACCCAGTTTACCAGAGGAGGTCTCAGCACTCTACTTCATTAGGAGCAGCCATTTTTGAAGGGCATGTGGATCAAAAGGAGCCAGTTGGCACCCCAGCACCAGTTAGTAAGTCCGAGGCTGTGAGACAAATCACTGAGGGGACCGACCCAGTGAGTGATGAGGGGGCAGTAGCCACGGCTACACTACTACCACCATATGGCATGGTTTCAGTCTTGAGAGACTTCTTGCAGCAGCTGGTGGATAGACAGACACTAGTAATTGAGCGGCAGACTCACATAGAGGCCTAGATGGCTAAGTTAGTTACTCAACTTAAGCCATGGGTCCGATCTTCAATTGAGGAATCTAAGTCAAGCATCGAGGCCCGAATGATGGCTGTCATGGATAGATTTATGCAAGAGTCGCATGGGTGGATTGACAACTTTGAGCACCAGATGGGTAACCGACTGCGGGAGGCCCATATTCCAGACATGACGAGTTTGACATAGGAGATGGATTATTTAAGGGTAGAAGTTGGAGCTTTAGCAGTCAGCCACACTCCTATAATTCTACCTATGTACACTGGTCCCGACAACGCCAGCGTTCGTGGTTGATTTGTTTGCTGATGAGGAGCCTCTTATTACTAGAGGCAAGAGGCCCCACTGAGTCCCTAGGGCCAGAGTGCGAGGAAGACGAGTTTGAGAGTGGTATAAGGAGGGAGACTAAGGCCTACAGAGCAGAGTTCCATGTTAGCCAGATTACCCATGAGCAAAAAGCCCTAGGTGCATCATCTAGTCAGCCACCCCTCCACTGTCAGCACTTAGCATGGAGCCTAGAGAGCATATAGATGATCTAGCTGTGGATGGGCCCACATCCAGTGCCTTGGGCACTACAGATATATTTTTCACTCTCTTACACTTATCATATTTATAGTTGTACACTGAGGGTAGTGCACCATTATTTAGTTGGGGGTGGGGGTATACCACCACTCAGGGTTTTTTATTGTCGTATTTCCTTTCCCTCGAGTGTGCTATCATAGTAGAAATGGGATGTTTAGGTTGTTTTTTATGTTTCATTATGTGTTTTTGTGTTTATTTAGGGGAGAAATAGGGGAACCTTAGTGCAGTCAATTTTGAACGAACTTTGAATGATAATGATGCTTTTTGCTTGTTTAAAGGACGCCCCTCCTGAAAATTTGGTTTTGAACTGTGTGTGTAGCATGTTTGTTTGTGACAACTGTTGGATCTTGTTATGGCATTAGTAGTATAGGCATAATAACTGTAGCTAGCAATGCATGAATTGGATAGGTAGTAGTCAATAGTGTAACCGTACACTATGTGTGCGTAAGGTCATTACCGAGTTCACTGTGTGTGTGAAATCAAGAACTTGCCCGGTTAGTCTTACCTAGGCTATAGGATAGTGGTTAGGAAAGGATCATAGGATGTTTTTGAATAAGTTCACTTTTATCCTAAATGCCCGAACAAATGAAGTAAGTATCCCTTGATCCCGATTTTGAGCCTTAATTGACCTATTTTTTTCATTAGCCTATTCACCTTCCCATTTTCACTTAAAATGAACTTGTCTTGGCCCTGGTCCCTCCTTGTACATTGTGTACCTCAACTCAGGCAAATCGCCTAAGTTGAGGGTGGCTATCATAGGGGTGTGTAGCTTGATATGGGTATGAAGAAGGGGTTAGTAAAAGAAAGGAGAACGGAGTTAGGTGTGAAGAAGAAAGAAAAGAAGTGTAAAAAAATAGAGTTTGCAAAAAGAAAAAAATGAGGAAAAAAAAATATTGAAATCGTAAAGAAAATTACAACCAAAATCTGAAAACAAATGAAGGAGAATAAGGGAGAATAAAATTAGTATGGTTGGAAAGTGAAGCCAAAAATAGTGTAGTGTCAAGGAAGGTTGAGTCACCGTATCCATATGTACCACACATGTACCCAAGCTTACATTACAAGCCGATGAAAGTCCTATAGTGATCCTAGTCTGACTGTCCGAAAAACTAAGGCATAGAAAATAAGGGCAAGCTTATGGTATTTCATGCACACTGTTTGAACTTCTTTGTGAGAGAGAGTGTTTTGATCCAGTCCCTATGTTGATATTCATTAGTATACTATGAGTGTATGGGACTTCTTTGCTATAAGAGTAAATGGGTTACATTGTTAGCTATTATTTGTTCGGTTAATGTCATTTGCATATATGCTTAGTTGTTTGTTCATAATCTGATGCCATCACTTGATCCCTTTTGTGTCATGATAATATGTTGCATGTTTATGCACAGTGGTTTTGACTTGTAAATAGGAGGGGGGCAAAAAGTTTTGGTGCAAAAAGCAATAAGTAAACTGCCAAATGTCTCTTAGGTTTCTCTTAGTTATGCATTGAATATGTTTGTTTTGCTTTGTTTGCCAGTGGACATGCAAACATTCTATGTTGAGGGTGTTGATGTGCCATGATTTCATGGCACTTTCGATGCGTAAAACAAGGAAAATATATAATAACTTGGGTATGTTTGGTAGGTATGATGTGTTTTCTGTTCTATCTTGCAGGAACATAGGTTTTGAAGGCAAAATGGAGAAGTCGGGAAGAAGCATGCACTGGAATGAAGTTTTTGAAGAAAAAAGAGGGAAGTTTAATTTCACAGAAGTGACTCACGATCATAACTCACGGACTGTAGGTCAAGTCCGTGAGTCAACTTCTGCAGTTGTGCATGGAGGCTTGATTCCTATAACCTGGGCCCATGATCTGTGGGTTGAATTCATGACCTCAAGTCACGGTCCGTGGAAAGTTGCCAACTTTTTTCTCCTACAGGTTTTAGGATAGGATTCGTTTAGTATCTATAAATACTCCTATGTTGTCCTATGTTAGAGAGGCTCTTATTACATTATTTAAGTTGTCTATTACATTGTTTTGAGATTCATACACACATTGATCTTGTAATCTAAAACATTGATTCTAGGGTTTTGATTTTTATTGAGATTTTAGAGTTTTATTCTTCTTGTGAGTTCAAAAGTATGTGTTCATCATTGAATTCTTCTTGTGCTCTTCCAATCATGAGTAGCTAAATATCTCAACTAGGGTTGTGTGAACCATGAGGAACTAATGAAACAGGTTAAGTGTGAAGCAATTCTGAACCAGTGTGACTGAATGTATTGGTATTTCCTTCGTTAAAATTGATCTTCTAACGGTTGCAAATGCTAGAAACTCGCTTGTACTCTAAACTTGCTTGAGAGAGAGGTAGAGATTGGGAAAAGGGAATAACAACAGAGATTTGAAGCTATCAACCTTCATCTAATAACTTGAGCCGTAACAGGGTTAGTTATCTGAGATCAAGAACAAGGTTTAGTAGCGTGACACTCAGAGATCGAGAGGATAAGAGTGAAAGTAATCTAACCAAGGTCGAGAGAATTTTAGATGAACCTATATTGATAGATTTTTCATGCAACGCAGTGGGAAAGTTTGTCAGCACAACTACACAATAGAGTTAAGAAATCTTGGGGATCACATGTCACGACCCAAATCCCATTCGGGCTGGACTGGCACCCGGAGCCGATAAGGCCCGAGAGAACCAATCTTTGCTCATGTACTCTCGTATGTATGTTCGCGTACGAATATCATTTTATCTCATGTAATTAAATATCAATAGCGGAAGTCATGGCAATATGTGCAATATATGAAACTTGGCCGTTAGGGCCATCATGTCAAAATGAACGTATACATCTTACATTTAGCTTCCCACATACGTCTACAAAGCCTCTACAGATACATGACTATGACAAACCTAGATTCGGGACACGTCCCACTCTATACTCATATACAATCTCAAACCAATATGCATAATGACTCGGAAAATCCCCGGATCAACTGTAGATACCTCGTCGCCTACATCGGAGATCTACTAACACTTGGGCCTGCAGCATGTAAGGTAAGTCCCCCAAGAGGGGTCAGTACGAAGAAAGTACTAAGTATGTAAGTCCATATGAAACTATATCAATACATAAGTACTTCCAAGAAATTAAACGTATGGGAAATAATCAATGTGAATGAACCTTCAACCTGAATGTGTGGAACCACGTTCATTATGTCTATTATTTCATTACTTGGTCAATCAGTCTAGCTATTATCCTTCTTATAACAATCTTCATGTTTATATATATACAATCACGCAAGGGATATATTCTCATCTCTTTACAACTATCTTCATTAGTGTTCACTCAACTAGTTAGTACTGGGCCTCCACCTTTGGTGGGCTATCATATATAAATATATACCGGGCATCCACCTTTGGTGGGCTATCATAACTAACATAGCATGATATTGGGATTATTCTCTCTAGAACTTATACCCTTTAGATTGTTATCCATTCTCATGAAACATAACCTAAAGTGACCATTAGTGCATTACTTCTTCACAATCTTACTTCCCTGACATAGTTATGAGAGTGATACATTAGAGATCAAGACACTAAAGCTCACACTTATACACACATCTCATTTCACTTCACTTCATGAAATTCACATCTTCACTTATGAGGAATAATTATACTAACTTGCACCTCGCCTCTCTTATTACTCTTATGAGATTGGTACTTCTACTTGTGAAAGATTGATACAAAGATATTCATAATAATATAGGACTTGGAACATAACATGATTGGAAAATGCCATCTAAGATTAAAGAGATTCTCTTATGTTATTATTCTCTTTAGATAGTTCCTTTAGAGATTTCAACGTTATGACAACTCTCCTTGAAACTTTGGATAATTAACCAATGGGTGAGAGACATGGGAATAAATATTGTGAGAAACATAACACTATTGGAACCATGCCTGTACTTAGGTAACTCATGAACAACAACAACTAATGAATGAGAGATACGTGACCTAGGAATGAATAGATTCTTCTTACGTCGTCACTTTCCTTGAAACAATTTCTTTTAGTAGTTCCAACAACCTTATGAGAGCTTTAGGAATTTCAGTCCATGGATAAGAGACATATGAATGCCAATCGGTCAATGAATAAGAAACGTGTGGATAATAATATATATCAAATCTGAATGAGATACCTTAGCATATTTCGGAATAGGACAAGTATAATGTCATTATGAACATTATGTGCTGCAGAAGGATATGGACAGAGTAACCTTACATACCTTAGCTTTCCAATGTAAATACATAATCCAAGATGTGATCACAACAATTCCGCTCCTTCCTTACGTTTCACTCTACATCACAAGTACATAACGGAACCAACATTAACCACCAACTACCTTACAAATGCATATGACAACAATGAGTTACATGTTTATCTTTAAAATGGCATTTCCTTCTCTACAATACCATTTACGGCATCAACATACCAACAATGTCCCATTCATGCCATACATTGACCACAAGCTACATTTCAAGTGTATAAGACAACCATAAGTTACATGAGTTCCCTATTCACCCTTTACAATACCATTCATGGCCCTTTTCATGCCAACAATACCATAACATTTTATACATTGACCACAACATCACATACCAATAGTATTTCACCACAAAGTTTCTCCTTTACACTTTCTCACGAACACCATATCACAATTAATCCATCAAGTCACCTTAATACACCTCATATCACAAATCGGCCAAAATCCCATAATTTACACTTATGGAAAAATAACAAGTTTAATAACATAATCACACCATACATGTTGGTATCTCATCCATACCATTCACTTTTATCAAAACATCAAGCCCTTTTTCAAGTTTAATTCACAAGAATGCACATCTTTTAGCCAAAAGCCCAAAGTGCCATGTACAACAATTCCAAGCATAACCAACATGATATACATAATATATCATTCTTATAATATGTTAAAGTACAATAATAATCACTTAACCAAGCTTGGAAGAGGATAATCTTGTCCAAAAATGCCTTAGGGTTTGAAGAGCCACAAAGAGCTTTCTTGAAAATTCTAGAAAATGAAAGAAAGTGATGTGTATGCATAATGAATTAAAATCTGATTTTTTAGCCACCTTTTATAACCTCTTTAAGTCATCCTTAGCCATTAAGTCCATCATTGACAAGTCAAGGCAAGAATGGGTCATTTTGACCCATTGGGACTTTGCATGTTTTGCTTATTTTGGTCTCAAATTAGGCCCAATATCCCATACCATCTTAACTCACTCACATAAATGTGTAATCCATAATATACGCATTATAATGATATTCCCACTTACGCAAGTCATACTCGTAGCCTCAATTCCAAAAACAAGCAATTTTAGCCACGTATGGCTTATTTTGACTATAGGGGTAAAATCGTTATTTTGATGCCAAATTCATTCTCGAGTAATTTTATTATACCAATATATTATTTCACTCATTTCATGTATATACTCATGGTTTTAGAAGATACGTGGCAAAAATCGACTCAATACGTCCCCGGGCACCCTTGGGACTTAAGAAAATTTCCAATTTTTAAAAAGTGGCAAAACCAGCGTGGCACGCTCTTGGGAGCGCCCGCTTGCTGCCTATGGACTAAAAATTTTAGCCCAGATCGGCGTGGCACGCTCTCTGGCGCGCCCCTCCCTTAATTTTTTTTAAATTTTTTTTTTTTTTTTTTTTTTTTTACTTATTGCTCTCAAAACTAAGGTAAACATGTACGGGGTGTTACATTCTTCCCCCCTTAGAAACATTCATCCTCGAATGTTAGTAACATTTTCTTATCGTAATAACTTACGTCGGAAGTGAATCCTTCAATTATCATAAACACATAAAATACTTGTAAAGACTTACTTATTATAACTCCAATTCCATATCCTGAACTTTTCTTTAGTGTCCAAAACTTATGATTACTTTAGATTCCATTATTTCTCTGGTCTCCCTTGTGACTTCTTCCATGTGTTTGTTTCTCCTATTGTGCTTTTACGGAAGCTTCTTCTTTATTTCTTATTACTTTCGTTTATCAAGCTAGAATAGTAAGCCGTACTTCGTCACATATGAGATTATTTTTTTTCCGTATCTGGTGGATTTCCACTGGGAGCAACACGAGATAATCTCCTAGACACTTTCAAAGCCTCGAATATGAGATACTGAATGAACTATAAAGAGTTCTTGGGATACTTCAAAGTCATATATGACTTGACCACATCTTCGAACCATCTTAGAAGGTACGCTATATAGAACTAACTTTTCATGCTTATACAGTACGGTTTGCTTGTTCCTCTGTTTGAAGACGAAACTATGCTTACATTCACTTGGGTTTCCAAAAACATTTCTACAACTGTTTTAACTTGGTAAGCCTATCAATTATTACCCATATGGCATCACATCTATTTCTTTCTAAAAGAATCTCTACATAGCCTATACCCTTCATCTTCCAAGACACTTTACCCTTACTTGTTATCAATTCGATTACTGAAGTATAAATTTTGCAATGTTCTTTTCATGTAATCCTGTCAATAAGTCACTTCCAAATCATGGTACATATTGATTACTCCCTACTAAATAGCATATAGTGAATGGTGTGCTTTACCATAATGCATTTCTTTATCTCATATATATGTCCGATACATAAAATTTTCCTGACACTTCAATCCGTTGACTATAATTTATGCATATTCTCGACGTGTCATCCCTTGTCGATACAATTTACACTGGTACACCCTACGGGGGTAGACTAGTATCTTTCACATTAGTAGCTTTAACTTTGGTGTCTGACTAAGCGACATACGTACCCTTCCATTCAAGAAAATTCTTTGTGGAAAACGAAGATGTAATTTCTTTGCTCGGTAATCTATTATGGCTTAGCAAAAATCCAACCAAGTCATTCCCATGGTAACATTAAAATCTATCATGTCCCTCTCAGTAAGAGTAGTCACTGTAACGTGATCACAACATTTACTATACACTTGCGACATACTCTTTTAGCTATAATAAATTCACCAACTGGTGTGGACACCCCAACTAACTTGACTATGAACTCTAGCGTTCCTTCAAATTCCCCCGCAGTCAATAGAGTAACATATGATAGGGTAGAACCCGAATCGATTAATTCATATTCATTAGGTAAAATATAGATAACGAACCTGTCACTATATCAAGGTGAGCCTCTGAATTCTGCTGACCCCGTAGGTCGTGTCATACTACCCGTGGCCCTCTGTGGGCAGTCTCTCTTCACGTGTCCTAGCTTTTTACACCGAAAGCAAACGTCCATCTCAAACCAGCATTCACCTGAATGAAACTTTCCACAGTGCTGACACAGTTGACGAAAAGATCCCGCTGTCTGCGAACCCCGTATTCCACTACTCTGCCCAATTGGAGTGCCTCTAGACTCTCAAAATGGAGGTGGAGTACCCGCTGCAGGGTAAGAAAGTGATGGTCTAGGTGGTCTTGGGAGAACCCAAGGCCTAAATCCTCCTTGGGATGCCATAAACTGTCCCATGGGTCTAGCCCGCTTTGACGGCCCTGCTTCAGATTCTTGTATCCTTCCCCTTTGCCTTTGATCCTCCATATTTTGCGCGAAGGCTTGTATTCTGGCTATATCCATGTCTTTATTTAATGCAGCAATAGTACAGTCTCTTACCAAGTAGGGCTCCAATCTGTCTACATACCGATGAACTTTATCGGCCATAGTTGCTACCATATGAGGAGCATATCTAGCCAACGAATTAAACCAAAGATTGTACTCCTTGACGCTCATATTTCCTTGACGAAGATTTAAAAAATGGTCCGTACGAGCCTCGCAGACCTCATATGAAAGATAGTGATCAAGGAATGCCGCCTTGAATTCCTCCCAACTCGATGGATTTGCACCGATACCTCTAGATCGTTTCCAATCTTCGTACCATAATATAGCCTCTCCTTTCAGTCTATATGCTGCAAGCTCTACTGTTTCTACACCCGTAAAATGCATAACATCTAGATCTCTTTGAATTTGATCGATAAAGTCTTGCGGATCTTCATTAAGATCAAACCCGGTAAATGTGGGAGGATCCAATTTCAGGAAATCCTGTGTCCGCCGACTATCTAGCCTAGCCGCACCATCATCACTTGTCACTGGACCAACTCGTCCTTGACTCTGGGCAATAACTATCTGAGTCAACATTTGCACCGCATTTTTCAAATCCTGTAACTCCTGCCTAGTAACATTAGCAGGCGATTCTGGGGATACTTCCCTCCTTTGTGGCCTCCCTGGAGAAGGGGGAGGAGAAGGTACTCGTGATGTAAACTCAGTTTCAACCCCATATTGACTAGCTGGGTTAGGTGGGGATTTACTAATTCCTTCTCCCGCTTGCATATCTACCTGCTTATCTTTGCCCATACCTTGTCCTGTAATCGGCATTTTACGATATCACAGAAAAACAATTACAATGGTCAGATGTAATCCCACCTATGACAATGGCTCTATTGCACGATCTAGAATGAAGAAATGAAATAACTCCTAAATGTCCCGTAGCCTCCTACTTATAAATGTGGCGCACAACACATCCATAAGCAAGACTCTACTCAGACACGGCTTTGTAGACACCCTTAGAATGACCCGCTCTGATACCACTTTTGTCACGACCCAAATCCCATTCGGGTTGGACTGACACCAGGAGCCGATAAGGCCCGAGAGAATCAATCTTTGCTCATGTACTCTCGTATGTATGTTCGCGTATGAATATGATTTTATCTCATGTAATTAAATATCAATAGCGGAAGTCATGGCAATATGTGCAATATATGAAACTTGGTCGTTAGGGCCATCATGTCAAAATGAACGTATACATCATACATTTAGCTTCCCACATATGTCTACAAAGCCTCTACAGATATATGACTATGACAAACCTAGATTCGGGACACATCCCGCTCTATACTCATATACAATCTCAAACCAATATGCATAATGACTCAGAAAATCCCCGGATCAACTAGAGCTCACCAATAATCTGTGGATACCTCGTCACCTACAGCGGAGATCTACTAACACCTGGGACTGCAGCATGTAAGGTAAGTCCCCCAAGAGGGGTCAGTATGAAGAAAGTACTGAGTATGTAAGGCCATATGAAACTATATCAATACATAAGTAATTCCAAGAAATTAAACTTACAGGAAATAATCAATGTGAATGAACCTTCAACCTGAATGTGTGGAACCACGTTCATTATGTCTATTATTTCATTACTTGGTCAATCAATCTTGCTATTCTCCTTCTTATAACAATCTTCATGTTTATATATATACAATCACGCAAGGGATATATTCTCATCTCTTTACAACTATCTTCATTAGTGTTCACTCAACTAGTTAGTACCGGGCCTCCACCTTTGGTGGGCTAAAATAAATAAGTATATGTATTTAGTACCGGGCCTCCATCTTGGTAGGATATATAGTACCGGGCCTCCACCTTTGATGGGCTATAATATATAATAATATACCGGACATCCACCTTTGGTGGGCTATCATATATAAATATATACCGGGCATCCATCTTTGGTGGGCTATCATATATAAATATATACCGGGCATCCACCTTTGGTGGGCTATCATAACTAACATAGCATGATATTGGGATTATTCTCTCTTGAACTTATACCCTTTAGATTGTTATCCATTCTCAATGAAACATAACCTAAAGTGACCATTAGTGCATTACTTCTTCACAATCTTACTTCCTTGACATAGTTATGAGAGTGATACATTAGAGATCAAGACACTAAATCTCACACTTATACACACATCTCATTTCACTTCACTTCATGAAATTCATATCTTCACTTATAAGGAATAATTATACTAACTTGCACCTCGCCTCTCTTGTTACTCTTATGAGATTGGTACTTCTACTTGTGAAAGATTGATACAAAGATATTCATAATAATATAGTACTTGGAACATAACATGATTGGAAAATTCCATCTAAGATTAAAAAGATTCTCTTATGTTATTATTCTCTTGAGATAGTTCCTTTAGACATTTCAACGTTATGGCAACTCTCCTTAAAGCTTTGGATAATTAACCAATGGGTGAGAGACATGGGAATAAACATTATGATAAACATAACACTATTGTAACCATGCCCGTACTTAGGTAACTCATGAACAACAACAACTAATGAATGAGAGATACGTGACCTAGGAATGAATAGATTCTTGTTACGTCGTCACTTTACTTGAAACAATTTCTTTTAGTAGTTCCAACAACCTTATGAGAGCTTTAGGAATTTCAGTCCATGGATAAGAGACATATGAATGCCAATCGGTCAATGAATAAGAAACGTGTGGATAATAATATATATCAAATCTGAATGAGATACCTTAGCATATTTCGGAATAGGACAAGTATAATGTCATTATGAACATTATGTGCTGCAGAAGGATACGGACAGAGTAACCTTACATACCTTAGCTTTCCAATGTAAATACACAATCCAAGATGTGAGCACAACAATTCCGCTCCTTCCTTACATTTCACTCTACATCACAAGTACATAACGAAACCAACATTAACTACCAACTACCTTACAAATGCATATGACAACAATGAGTTACATGTTTATCTTTAAAATGGCATTTCCTTCTCTACAATACCATTTACGGCATCAACATACCAACAATGTCCCATTCATGCCATACATTGACCACAAGCTACATTTCAAGTGTATAAGACAACCATAAGTTACATAAGTTCCCTATTCACCCTTTACAATACCATTCATGGCTCTTTTCATGCCAACAATACCATAACATTTTATACATTGACCACAACATCACATACCAATATTATTTCACCACAAAGTTTCTCCTTTACACTTTCTCACGAACACCATATCACAATTAATCCATCAAGTCACCTTAATACACCTCATATCACAAATCGGCCAAAATCCCATAATTTACACTTATGGAAAATTAACAAGTTTAATAACATAATCACACCATACATGTTGGTATCTCATCCATACCATTCACTTTTATCAAAACATCAAGCCCTTTTTCAAGTTTAATTCACAAGAATGCACATCTTTTAGCCAAAAGCCCAAAGTGCCATGTACAACAATTCCAAGCATAACCAACATGATATACATAATATATCATGCTTATAATATGTTAAAGTACAAGAATAATCACTTACCCAATCTTGGAAGAGGATGATCTTGTCCAAAAATGCCTTAGGGTTTGAAGAGCCACAAAGAGCTTTCTTGAAAATTCTAGAAAATGAAAGAAAGTGATGTGTATGCATAATGAATTAAAATCTGATTTTTTAGCCACCTTTTATAACCTCTTTAAGTCATCCTTAGCCATTAAGTCCATCATTGACAAGTCAAGGCAAGAATGGGTCATTTTGACCCATTGGGCCTTTGCATGTTTTGCTTATTTTGGTCTCAAATTAGGCCCAATATCCCATACCATCTTAACTCACTCACATAAATGTGTAATCCATAATATATGCATTATAATTATATTCCCACTTACACAAGTCATACTCGTAGCCTCAATTCCAAAAACAAGCAATTCTAGCCACGTATGGCTTATTTTGACTATAGGGGTAAAATCGTCATTTTGATGTCAAATTCATTCTCGAGTAATTTTATTATACCAATATATTATTTCACTCATTTCATGTATATACTCATGGTTTTAGAAGATACGTGGCAAAAATCGACTCAATACGTCCTCGGGCACCCTTGGGACTTAAGAAAATTTCCAACTTTGAAAAAGTGGCAAAACCAGCGTGGCACGCTCTTGGGCGCGCCCTCTTGCTGCATATGGACTAAAAATTTTAGACCAAAGAGGCGTGGCACGCTCTCTGGCGCGCCCCTCCCTTAATTTTTTTTTTTAATTTTTTTTTATTTTTTTTTATTTTTTACTTATTGCTCTCAAAACTAAGGTAAACATGTACGGGGTGTTACATCACAGTCCTAGTGACCACGCTGTACTTTCATGGAGGTATAGTTTGGGCGAAATCAATAAGCATATACACAATGTCAAACCATAATACTCCAACTATAAGATCTGTCTAGTAGCCCTGCCTCCTCACTAAGCCTATGAACACTATCCACTTATTACTTTATTCATATTCTTAAAACTTAATCAATTTTATTCATTTGTAGACACCATGGGCTTTGTACAACTGGTTAATATACCTTTAAGACATCAACAACTTTACCCTCATAAGATCATTTAAGTCACCTAACCAAATAAGCTACATAATTGTCAAACACATAGTTAAGATTCAACTTACAAATATGAAGTAAAACCATTATTATCATCTCCCTTTATTATATGGCAGGAAATAACAAATTTTAGATACCTAATCAATTTACCTTCCATTAGTGATATCAACTACATAACTTACCTCATGTTGAACTCACCAAGGTTGTGCAAAATAACTAAGTTCATCTCAGTTTAACGAATTACTTATTAAGACATTATTAATGTAACACCCCATACCTTCCTAACCCTACTTGACGCAATGCATACTTAGGTGTCGGGAGCCATACATACGTCTTTTGTAATGCTATTGGTGAGATAATTGAATTTGGCCCTCGTATATGTGATTAAACCTTCATCGGAGGTGTTTTATGATTTTCGTGGAAAATTTGTGGGGTTCAAAACGAGGCTAAGATTACCCCTAAACAAAGTATATTAAGGTTAAGAAGTAAGTTAAAGAATAGGACTTGAAGTATCTAACCAAACCTGCGAAGAGAAGTCGAAAAATGAAATTTTTGAAAAATTTTAAGGAGGGGCGCGTTTGGGACCGTGCCACGCCGCTATGGGCTAAAAATTTTATCCCAGAGCAAGTAAGTTGGTGCGCCCAGGGGAGTGCCACCTTGGGTTTTGCACTTTTTTGAAAGTTGGAAATTTCTAATACCCAAGGGTATTCGGGGACGTACCGAGCCGATTTTTGCCCCGTTTCTTCTACAACCATGGGTATATACATGAAATGAGTTAAATATTATATTGGTATGATAAAATTACTCAAGAACGAATTTGGAGCCAAAATGATGATTTTACCCTTGTAGCCAAAATAAGTCATACGTGGCTAGAATTGCTTGTTTTCGAAATCGAGGCTACGAGTATGAATTTCATGAGTGGGAATGTTGTTGTAATGCGTATGGAATGAATTAAACATGAGAAATTACTGATTTTATTGGATTAAGTGAGTTGGGCCAAAAAGGGCCCAAAATGAGAAGGAAACAAATGACCCATTCTTCCATTGACTAAGCCTTAAATGCCAAGAGTGGATAAGCATGACTTTAGAGGTCTATAAAAGGAGGCAAAAATCAGATTTTATTGAAGCAAAACACACATGCTTTTTCTATCTTTTTCTAGAAAAATCTCAAGAACACTTCTTTGACTCCCAAAAACCCTAAGGCATTTTTGGACAAGATCACCATCTTCCAAGATTGGGTAAGTGATTATTCTTGTACTTTAACATATTATGAGCATGAGAGATTATGTATATCATGTTGGTTATGCTTGGAAGTGTTGAATATGGTGTTTTGTGTTTTGGTAAAAGATGTGAAATCCATGGGATTGTAACTTGGATTATGACTTGTGGTCTTGATGAAAAAGCATGGTATGGATAAAATAACAACATGTATGGTGTTATTATGGTCCCAAACTTGTTATTTTCCTATAAATGTATATTGTGGGATTTCTGCCGATATGTGTCATGAGATGTATTATGGTAAGTTAATGGATTATTTGTGATGTGGTATGGCTAAGAAAGGGTAAAGGAGAAGTGTTGTGAATATTGTGGGATTTTTGGTAAGATAATTTCATAAATGGTATTGTCAAGGGGAAATGGCATGTTTAAAAGCAAACATGTAACTCATTGATCTTATGTAAAGTAATTGATGGTATAATTATGATGTTGTGATGGTGGAGAGTGGAAAATATGATCTTGGTGTGACATACTAGTGTTTTATGATACTTTTGTCAATGTTGGTCATGTTGTGGTATTATTGATATGACCATGCCGTAAATGGTATCGTAGAGAAAGAAATAACATGTTAAATCCAAACATGTGACTTATTGACTTATTGTTATTGTATGCAATTGTAAGGTAGTTGGTGGTTAATGTTGGTTCCATTGTAATTGTGATGTAGAGTGAAACGTAAAGAAGGAGCGGAATTGTTGCGCTAACATATTTGATTGTGTACTTACATTGGGAAGATAAGGTATGTAAGGTTCCTTTTTCCATATACCTCTGCAACATGTTGTTCACATTGACATTGGACTTGTTTCAATTTCGAGAGGTTGGAAGTATCTCAAATTCAGGTTGACGTATATTGTTATTCATATGTGTCCTATTCTTAAATGACTGATGATTCGTTTGTCTCTTGTTCATTGAGTGAAGTTCCAAAAATGTCATAACGTTATCATTCCTAAATGAACGATCTCAAGAGAGTAATAACATAAAAGAATCTATGTATTCTTGAAAAGCATTTTCCAATCATGTCATGTTACAAGTCCTCAATTATGATGATTATCTTTGTATCAATCTTTCACAAGTAGAAATACTAGTCTCATAAGAGAAATAAGAGAAGTGATGTGCAAGTCAATATGTCTATTCCTCAGAAGTTAAGATGTCAATCTCATGAAGCAAGACTGAAGAAGTAATATATGTGTGATTCCAATTATGTCATGATCCTCATTGTATCACTCTTAAGAATGGAAGTAAGAATAACAAGAGAAATAAGAGGTGTATAATTAAGAAGTAATCATGGGTGGTATCCCAGGGGTTAAACACCTAGCATGGGTCGATCCCGATATATCCCAGGGGCGATATAAAATCCTAGCATGGGTTATGATGGTACATCCCAGGGGCGACACGAAAGCCTAGCATGGGTTAATATAATATCCCAGGGGCGATAAGCCTAGCATGGGTTAATGATATCCCAGGGGTGACACGAAAGCCTAGCATGGGTTCACATAACATCCCAGGGGTCAAAGTACCTAGCATGGGTTAATCTCATCCCAGGGGCGACAGAATAGCCTAGCATGGGTAGAACAATAAAGATGAATAAAAGATGAGGACAAGAGGAGTAAAGAACATAATGTACATGAATACCAAAAGTACTGAATAGTGACTCATCTACATTGTGACTTATCTATATTGGTTATGCATTTGGACTTGAGTTCTTGACATATTTCCATATTTTACAGTTTCATTTGAGCCTTACATTCTCAGTACATTCTTCGTATTGATCCCCTCGGGGGATTTACCTTACTTGCTGCAGGCGCAGGTCCTAGTAGTCCTTCATAGTAGATTGTCAGTGTTGCAGATCTTTGGTGAGCTCCAGTTAGTTCGGGGCCTCTCCGAGTCACTGTTGTACATGTGTTTATATTTTGTACATGTTGTATAAAGCGGGGACTTGTCCCGACTTTTAGTTCATTTGGTCAATGCATTTTGTTAGAGGCTTTTATAGATGGATGTAGGTGTATAAATGTGAAGGTACATGTCGTTTTGACTTAATGGCTCAAACGGACAAGTTTTACATACATAGCTATGACTTATATTTTCATGTCTATGACTTCTGCATAGATGCACAAGGTGTAATAAGATTCATATGAGATTATGTATGCGAATGTTCATGAGCAAAGGTTGGTTCTCTCGGGCCATATCGACTTCGGGTGCCAATCACGTCTCGATGGGACTCGGGGCATGACAAAAGTGGTATCAGAGCAGGTCATTCTAAGGGTGTCTACAAAGCCGTGTCCGAGTAGAGTCTTGTTCATGGATGTGTTGTGCACCATATTTATGTGCAGGAGGCTATGGGGCATTTAGGATGTTGTTTCTTTTCTTCATTCTAGATCGTGCAATAGAGCCAGTGTTGTAAAGTAAATTGATCTGACCATGGTGATTGTTTTTCTTTGGTATAGTTAAAATGCCAAACACGAGGAGAGGTAAAGGTAAAGGTAAGCAGTTAGATATGTACTGATTAATTGAAAGAGCACATCGTCATGGTATAGTAGATGTTTTTGATCATGTTATGATGGTCGATCTTATGGAGATGGAAATGAAGGATTTTTAATGTTTTAATGGGTATGAAGTGGTTGACTTCTGAAATATGTTACTAGCTTACACATTGTATTACGAAGGTAGTTGGGATGATCATCTACCCCTTATTGGATGTGCTTACAATAGTATCCCTTATTCAAATATTTCAAAAATGGTACCTTACAAAGGTTTATATGGACGAAAGTTTAAAGCAAATGGAACTACCTTGCTTGGGGGTTGGAGTTTGTTCACTAGGCTAGAGAGAAGATTATGGAGAATCTTACTTATTATGAGATATATATTGCTATGCTAGAGGGGTAAGTGTGAAAATATAAGGTACGTTATAGGAAGTGACAAATAGAAGGCAACACGTGGAGAGCCAAAGAAATGATAAGGTCGGAGTACCTGTAATGGTTTCAAACGGAAGAGACATTCAAAGTGTGGAATTGGAGCAATAACAAGAAAGTATCGGGAAGTAAAATGTGTATATATATATATATATATATATATGAGTATAGAGATGCATGAGATGTATATGAGATGATGTTACTAACATTCGAGGACGAATGTTTCTAAGGGGGGAAGAATGTAACACCACGTACCTTCCTAACCCTACTTGATTCAATGCTTACTTAGGTGTCGTGAGCCATACATACGTCTTTTGTAATGCTATTGGTGAGATAATTGAATTTGGCCCTCGTATATGTGATTAAACCTTCATCGGAGGTGTTTTATGATTTTCGTAGAACATTTGTGGGGTTCAAAACGAGGCTAATATGACCCCTAAACAAAGTATATTAAGGTTAAGAAGTAAGTTAAAGAATAGGACTTGAAGTATCTAACCAAACCCGCGAAGAGAAGTCGAAACATGAAATTTTTGAAAAATTTTAAGAAGGGGCGCATTTGGGACCGTGCCACGCCACTCTGGGCTAAAATATTTATCCCAGAGGTAGTAAGTTGGCGCGCCCAGGGGCGTGCCACCTTGGGTTTTGCACTTTTTCGAAAGTTGGAAATTTCTAAGCCCCAAGGGTATCCGAGGACGTACCGAGCCGATTTTTTCCCCGTTTGTTATACAACCATGGGTATATACATGAAATGAGTGAAATATTATATTGGTATGAAAAAATTACTCGAGAACGAATTTGGAGCCAAAATGACGATTTTACCCTTGTAGCCAAAATAAGCCATACGTGGCTAGAATTGCTTGTTTTCGAAATCGAGGCTACGAGTATGAATTTCATGAGTGTGAATATTGTTGTAATGCATATGGAATGAATTAAACATGAGAAATTATTGATTTTATTGGATTAAGTGAATTGGGCCAAAAAGGGCCCAAAATGAGAAGGAAACACATGGGCGAAGAATGGGTCAAATGACCCATTCTTCCATTGACTAAGACTTAACTGCCAAGAGTGGCCAAGCATGACTTTATAGGTATATAAAATGAGGAAAAAATCAGATTTTATTGAAGCAAAACACACATGCTTTTTCTATCTTTTTCTAGAAAAATCTCAAGAACACTTCTTTGACTCCCAAAAACCCTAAGGCATTTTTGGACAAGATCACCATCTTCCAAGATTGGGTAAGTGATTATTCTTGTACTTTAACATATTATGAGCATGAGAGATTATGTATATCATGTTGGTTATGCTTGGAAGTGTTGAATATGGTGTTTTGTGTTTTGGTAAAAGATGTGAAATCCATGGGATTGTAACTTGGATTATGACTTGTGGTCTTGATGAAAAAGCATGGTATGGATAAAATAACAACATGTATGGTGTTATTATGGTACCAAACTTGTTATTTTCCTATAAATGTATATTGTGGGATTTCTGCCGATATGTGCCATGAGATGTATTATGGTAAGTTAATGGATTATTTGTGATGTGGTGTGGCTAAGAAAGGGTAAAGGAGAAGTGTTGTGAATATTGTGGGATTTTTGGTAAGATAATTTCATAAATGGTATTGTCAAGGGGAAATGGCATGTTTAAAAGCAAACATGTAACTCATTGATCTTATGTAAAGTAATTGATGGTAAATTATGATGTTGTGATGGTGGAGAGTGGAAAATATGATCTTGGTGTGACATACTAGTGTTTTATTATACTTTCGTCAATGTTGGTCATGTTGTGGTATTATTGATATGACCATGCCGTAAATGGTATCGTAGAGAAAGAAATAACATGTTAAATCCAAACATGTGACTTATTGACTTATTGTTATTGTATGCAATTGTAAGGTAGTTGGTGGTTAATGTTGGTTCCATTGTAATTGTGATGTAGAGTGAAACGTAAAGAAGGAGCGGAATTGTTGCGCTCACATATTTGATTGTGTACTTACATTGGGAAGATAAGGTATGTAAGGTTCCTTTTTCCATATCCCTCTGCAACATGTTGTTCACATTGACATTGAACTTGTTTCAATTCCGAGAGGTTGGAAGTATCTCAAATTCAGGTTGACGTATATTGTTATTCATATGTGTCCTATTCTTAAATGACTGATGATTCGTTTGTCTCTTGTTCATTGAGTGAAGTTCCAAAAATGTCATAACGTTATCATTCCTAAATGAACGATCTCAAGAGAGTAATAACATAAAAGAATCTATGTATTCTTGAAAAGCATTTTCCAATCATGTCATGTTACAAGTCCTCAATTATGATGATTATCTTTGTATCAATCTTTCACAAGTAGAAGCACTAGTCTCATAAGAGAAATAAGAGAAGTGATGTGCAAGGCAATATGTCTATTCCTCATAAGTGAAGATGTCAATCTCATAAAGAAAGAGTGAAGAAGTAATATATGTGTGATTCCAATTATGTCATGATCCTCATTATATCACTCTTAAGAATGGAAGTAAGAATAACAAGAGAAATAAGAGGTGTATAATTAAGAAGTAATCATGGGTGGTATCCCAAGGGTTAAACACCTAGCATGGGTCGATCCCGATATATCCCAGGGGCGATATAAAATCCTAGCATGGGTTATGATGGTACATCCCAGGGGCGACACGAAAGCCTAGCATGGGTTAATATAACATCCCAGGGGCGATAAGCCTAGCATGGGTTAATGATATCCCAGGGGCGACACGAAAGCCTAGCATGGGTTCACATAACATCCCAGGGGTCAAAGTACCTAGTATGGGTTAATCTCATCCCAGGGGCGACAGAATAGCCTAGCATAGGTAGAACAATAAAGATGAATAAAAGATGAGGACAAGAGGAGTAAAGAACGTAATGTACATGAATACCAAAAGTACTGAATAGTGACTCATCTACATTGTGACTTATCTATATTGGTTATGCATTTGGACTTGAGTTCTTGACATATTTCCATATTTTACAGTCTCATTTGAGCCTTACATGCTCAGTACATTCTTCGTACTGACCCCCTGAGGGGATTTACCTTACTTGCTGCAGGCGCAGGTCCTAGTAGGCCTTCACAGTAGATTGTCAGTGTTGCAGATCTTTGGTGAGCTCCAGTTAGTTCAGGGCCTCTCTGAGTCACTGTTGTACATGTGTTTTGATTTTGTACATGTTGTATAAAGCGGGGACTTGTCCCGACTTTTAGTTCATTTGGTCAATGCATTTTGTTAGAGGCTTTTGTAGACGGATGTGGGTGTATAAATGTGAAGGTACATGTCATTTTGACTTAATAGCTCAAACGGCCAAGTTTTACATACATAGCTATGACTTATATTTTCATGTCTATGACTTCCGCATAGTTGCACAAGGTGTAATAAGATTCATATGAGATTATGTATGCGAATGTTCATGAGCAAAGGTTGGTTCTCTCGGGCCATATCGGCTTCGGGTGCCAATCACGTCTCGCTGGGACTTGGGGCGTGACAATTAACAAGACAACTCATTAGCTGGATTATTCACACAAGGATGGCCTAATAGCACTCCAGGCTAGAATATAGTCACCAAAGGTCGGACCACACAAGGATCCTAACTATAATTATCAAAGTTTGGACCGCATAAGGGTCCCAATCATAATCATTATAGTTCAGACCGCACAAGGATCCTGCGTATATTGTCAAGGACAAAATAGAGATCAAGACGTACCTCAATCACAGAAATAAAGACATATCTCAAAATTACACCCAACCTTTATGATTCACAAATATTCTTTTGTAACAACTTATCTCATATCACTCATAATGATCATTTGCACTTAAGAAGTTTGACCATTAAACAACTAGATAATAGTATGATCAACACAATAACCATCCACATAAGAAATGCATGTAGCATTCTATCATGCCACAACAAAAACATTTAAAACACAAGTATCTTTTTTTTTTCCAATAAACATAACCGATCAATTAATAAAAGAGTTTACCGATTAACCAATTTCTAAACGCTGGAGTAGATCCTAAAAAGATACCACTTCCTCATGAATTTATCTTGAATTGAGATCTTTTGGCTCAACTTTACCCCAGTTTTACCGATGGGGCAACCCCATTTTTTACCTTGAATTGGTCAAAATATGTTTACCAACGATACTGAAAACTACAATATTCACTACATCAAACAACATAACCACCTAAAAGTGCATATATCACTCATACAAAACATAATTCACAATATTAGAATACAAGTCATATGCCTCTTATTAACCTCTACCGGTTAGAATAACACTATTCCAACCTTTCAAACGTTATTGAGATACCAATTAGGACACACTAATCCCAATTGTGATGGTTGAGATACCTATTAGAATCTGCTAGATACCAATTGGACTAAATTCGGGGAGATAACTCTAAGATAGCATGATAGGAGAGAAGAAAATGAGATAGATTCCTAGAAGCATTACACCTTCCTACAGATTTGGTGTGGACATCACACACCAATCTGTAGGACTCTACTCGACATTTACTCTTGTACTGGGAGATCGATTATCTAGGCTCTGATACCATATTATCATGACCCAAATCATAGATCATGCAACTCTATCCTAGATTGGAGAACCCTTACCACCCAACCATTTAATTAAGCATGGAAGATATAATAAATATTTCTAAATAAAATTATTCTATTAAATAAAAGAAGAATTGCTTATTCAATAGGTTTCATTACACAAATACACTGCAGAAGTTAAAAGGCGAATTCCCCAAAACCTAGTCTAAATCGGTACAAGAGCACTAAACAAAAGGAAGAAAGACTCCAGACACAATATCCATGTATGAGTAGAATGATAAGAGTTGTTGAAGAATAATCACTACTGTACCTATATAAACTCCAACTGACCTGCAACATGGCTATATCCCCAAATGGAGATATAGTAAGTGTAGTATTAGTACAACCACACATATTGGTAGGTATCATCAGCCGACCAGGCTTAGAAACATAAAATAACATATAACAAACAAGAAGAAATCATGACAAGTATACATGTTTAATAACTAAACATACTTAACCTTCTTCAACTTCCAACCTTACCTCTTTTTCTTTATTATAGCATTAATAATTTATCCTTACGACGTGATTAACTAACTATAATCTATGAATTAATCTAACCCATAATTCTTATGCACTTACCTTATTAAAAAACTTTATATACTTCTCTCTCTCAATAATCCTCTTTTGTGACAATCCTCGCTCCCTATTATGCTACCATTAACTATCGAGATTGCAACAACCAAGAAAATTAATAACATCAACAATATAACCATAAGGGACACTACAATATACATCACGTATATAACTAAATACACAAGATAATAATACTTATACATAATCCAGGATGTACCTTATATTCACACTTTGCTACAATGCACAATCACAATCATCAACATAACCGGTCCACTCAAGGAACCATAATATCTCATCAAATAACCGGTCCACCCAAGGGACCATGATATATCATCAATATAATTCGATCCACTCAATAAACCATCAAAACTATATAAATATATATATATGTACATTCAGATGCATATGATGATTGCATGCATGCAAGATGTACGTATCATCCCATTCTTATCTCAACATCACCACTCTTATCATTTTATCATGATCCCAATATCATCTCATCATCATCATCATCATCAATATCACTCTCAACATCATCATTATTATGACCTTAATATCAACTCATCATCACTATGATCTCAATATCATCATCAATATCATTAATATAAAAGGAAGATGCAGCCAATAGTCACAAGTAGTGCCAAAAAGCGAATCACAAACACCCAATTCAAATCAAATGCAAGTCACAATGATCAAAGAAAAATTTACAATTAATGAAAACTAAGTAAATACAGTCAACAATCAACAAATTCATCATTCCAAGTAAACAATGAATATCCACTAACATGTGAAATCACAAGTATGCGCGAAGGTTAATTCACCACTTACTCAATGAGCATTATCATCCCTATCATCAATCACAAACTTTTTCGAAGACCAATCAATCAAGTATCTATTTTAGGAGTGCACATCTTACTTTCTATCACTTAGCAAAACTTTAATTTAGGTTCTTAGGTTATATCAACACCTCCTCTTATCACAATCAATCCTCCTAACTAACTATCTTCTAGCAAGAATATCTCATACTTCAAATATACAAAATATGGGGTTCACCCTTTTTAAGGTATTTAAAGACTAGCTCTATAGATTTGAAGGTCACTTAATTTTTTTATTATTATTCACATTCACATATTAAACTCTATAAATCATTAAGTAAGTCATACAAATACTCACACCCATCAAGGGATCCACACAAAATATAATAACACACCATTATATCATTATTACATTATTTGCATAATTTATCTATCTAAGCTCTATGCCCGTAGGCCTAGACATGAAATCTCCCATCAACTATATTTATTATATGCAACTAATCTAAGTATTCTATACATTATACAATAACCTATCTCAAACAAAGATATTGCAACAAGCAAAACCTTACCAAGGTTTCTCTTTCCTTTCCTTCATGCTTCCATTAGCCCAATAATCTAGAAATCGTGCAATTATAAGAGTAATTAATCAATTACTCTTCTAATAACTACTTTGGGAATTCAACCCACTAATTTTATCCTTATTCATGGTCTAAATCATTACCCAAGATCAATTAACCCTCAACTAGTTCTATCATACTCAACATATCTCCATTAATGGAGTTTCAAAGCTAAAGGTTCCATTTTTAAAGAATTCAAGGTTCCCAAGAATCAAATTTCATGTTTTAGAATCAATAATTCATGCTAGAAATCATTCATTAACAATCTAAAAGTAATTCTAGGTGATATTACCCCAACCCTTAGGTTTTCCCAAAATTTCATGAACTTAGGGTTCAAATCCCTAAGAATTTCACCATGAAAGATTGTTCTAATGATTCTAGGATGTTAAAGGATTGAAATACAAAGAAGATGATGGAAAAACTTGCCTCAATGAAGGATTTTCACCCAAGGACTTAGAAAATCGTCCCCTAGGGATTTGGAATGAAGCTTTTGAGTTAAAAACCCCAAAAATGTCAAAACTAACATTAAATACTACCTTGTTATTACTGTAGCGGTTAGATTACCGCTGCAACGTTCAATTTCTTAGCCCGGACAATGTTTAGTAAATGGTCATAACTTTTTACTCCGAAGGCGAATTAACAAATGGTTAGAGGTGTTGGAAAGAAGACTCAAATATCTTTCATTTGGTGGGTATTGGTCCCATAACTCTTTATATTCTAGGAGATATGCTCATTTGAAGTTGACCCTAGTTTTTACTTAGCTCAAAACTCAATCGATAAGAACACTTCGAACTTTAACATTTTGCTAAGGGCATTGTATGACCTTAGTTCATATCTAATTCACTCCTACACTAAAGAATTGGTCCTATAACTTATGATGAATGAGGTTCTTAATCCTTTACCACATAAATTTTTTGTAACGACGAAACGAGTCGTTACACCTAAAAACCTTGGAGGACCCAATCTGATAAACCGGCCAAGCATATTCTACTACTCTAAAGTCATCACTAGTATGGTTACCATAGGCTGAGCAACAATCGGCATTGGCACTACCTCCACACGGGGAGCCACAGCTATAGGCTACGCTCCTACACCATCAGCTTCCAATGCCACTCCTTGAGCTGATGTCTATGCCTCATGTCTAGTTTGAGGACCACTCGAGGTACAAGGCAACACCCCTTTCTGTGACATGCACTCCAGAAAGCTCAATAAATAGACCATAGTATCTAGAAGATTTATGTGGCCATGAATCGAAGTGGATTCTGGGCTGGTCTCTGATATACCAACTGTTGTGATAGAACTTCTAGCTCAATCTCTGTCTTATGTAATGGTGCCTTAGCCTAGCCCCGAGTTGGTACTGTAGCTCATGCCTAACCTCGACCTCGGGTTCGACCTCTACCTTAGCCCCTAGTTAGAAACCTAGCTGCAAGTGAAGAGGCCTCATCCTAACCATCTGCGAAAGAGTGAAACAAGTGATTTTTTTGAAGTCGATAGGAATAAAAGGTCACGATAAAGAGTCAAAAGAGGGAATTTTCCTAAGATTGCACTTTAGCCTTGCAAATATAGGATACAACTGTCATTGTACCGATCTGTAGGACTATACTGGGCATTTGGTTTTGTACCAGTAAGAGCAGTTAACCTATGCACTGATACCATTCTCTCACGATCTAAAATTGGGCCGTGATGGCACCTACTACAACCCTTTAGTAGGTAAGCCAACCCCACTAGCAATATAAAAAAAATAACAGCTAATAAGAGAAATGAGAATAACAGCGTAATAGGGTTGACTATATACATAAATACCGACAATAAGGTCCCATAAGTAGAAAAAGGAAAGAACACTATATATATATATATACAAACCATCCCTATGACCTAGTATCACTAGTACAAGAGTTACTAATACAAGAGTGGTACTAATTAAGTATAGATATACAAGTCTCTGAATATACAAAAATAAATACAGTGTCCAAGTGAAAGAGATGGAACAACTCTGAACGTCGAGAAATCACCCCAAATCCTATGCAAAAAGCATCTAAATGAGTAGGAAATCAGCGACAAAGACTCGTACTAGGATCTGCATTAGAAAAAGATACAGAAGTGTAGTATGAGTACCAAAACCTACGGTACTCAGTAGGCATCATAGGTCGACTGTGCTTAGAAGAACAATATACAGTATAAAATGTTAGTAAACCTATATTTATATAGATTAAGCGGATATAAATATAACTAGAGGCTTAAACCTTGACAGAAAGATACATAAAATATGTAATAACATACACACAGTTCATATAGGTTCAAAATATAATGGATAGATGCAATGTAGTACGAAACGAATGCAGTTGCCAAAACCTACCATATACACCTCTTCCATCATCTGTAGCTTGTAAAGGTAGGACCCACAAGGGACTCACAAAGTCCGTATACAATGTCCGACCTCAAATTGAGACTTCCATACATAATAATAATAATAATAATAATAATAATAATAATAATAATAGTGGCCCAAACTCAAATTGGGACTAACACTCAATATATCAGATGATCGGACTCGTACCGAGGCTAAAATATTCTCTTTCTTGCTAGTCATTTCCATTTTGAAATCTAAATTCATGTAAAAATGTCACCATCCTCTTTTAAAGCCAAAACTATACCTTTTCATCAAATCAAGTCATATACCATGAAAATATATGGATAAGTATGCGTGTTGATGCAGATAACCATAAAATGAGCACTATACAACTATAAAAGCGAGTTCTCATGAGAACTAGAGGAAAACCCAGCATACCTACTATTACAACCAAAATGGGACCTCGCCCGTCACTATCCTTGACCCGAAGGACAAGGACCCACAGTCCCATCACATAAACATAACCTATAAAGGAACAATACAGTAGCAATATGTCTAACAAAATTCAGCCAATCATGGAAGTCTACCCTAATCCTATGCTAAAGGATCCCTAATCTAATCCTAATACTAAGCAGGAATCCCAAATTAAGGCTCAACAAACTAAGCAAGCTACCTAAACTAAGGTGTGAGCATGAATCCTACTCTATAGCCTCAGAATCGACTAAATACAAGAAAATTTCCCCAACATAACAACCTTGAACAATGCCATACTATCACCAATACGCAATTTTTACCACTTAAGGTCCAACCAAGCTATGTCTAAAAGAAGAAAAGTCATAACCTACCTGGAGGCTGAATGGATGAACCACGAATGATCACAGGGAAGCCTTTTCGTTTTGTAAGGCTTCAGAATACTGCCACGCTATCAAAAACATATTCTATATGTATCGATGAGTAAAATAAAACTCATATTACAAATTTATATTTAAGCTTAAAATTCGGTCAAAATTTGACTCTCAGGGCTTGATAATGAAATTCAAAAATTGAACCCAAAATTACCTTTCTCATAGAGCACATGCTAAAAAAATTAAGCAATAATGGGGTCTGAGTTGGGGCTCAAAACAACTCAAAAAAGTAAGAAGATAAAGAATTCAAATTCAGATATTTACGAAACTAGCATAGGATCAATGAAAATTGTACGAGGGAGTATAACGGACTTACCCGAACTTAATATGATGAATAACCCACAAGAACCAACACCAAAGCTTCCCTAGAAATCCCAACTTAAAGAATTAAATTTTAAGATTTTTAGCTCGAATTTAATGAAAACTAGAAGGGGAATTTGGATAAAAAAAATAAGGAGAATCATATGCGGGGATCATAGAAAAGTTATCCACGTAATAATTGATTATGTATAATTCATATATAATTTTAAAAGATATTAACGAAAAAAAATAAAGAAGAAGCTATCATGAATAAAAGAAATACTTTAAAAAAATCAATCAAAACAAAAAGGGATATGAAGAAAACATAGAAGTATAAAAAAATTGTATATTTGTTGTAAAATTTGATCACTAATATTATTTAAATAGAATTGTAGAATTTTTTTATATAAGTTAAAATTCTTTTAAAAAAATTATGCCATAAAGCTTATCCTATCAAGTTCCATGGATTAATTTAGTTAGTTTATATTATTTGAAAGTTTTAATTTGTCATGGAGAATATCATACGACGACAATATTCATTTAGAATTCTAATTGTGGTAATTATTATGCTACCATTCTTAAATATTAGGATAATAACTAAATAATAATTATTTGAGAAAATTAGTAAATGACGATTTTGTCTATTGTGGAGTCTTTTAATGAAGGGCAAAAAGTTCAATCAATATTTTTAAAGACCTTCACACTTTTAATATAACTAGTTTAGTGTACGTGTGTTCCATGTGTGTCACGTTAATGATAAAATTATGTATATATAATGAATAAACTATTAATGTACCCTAAATTTATATGTTCATCTTTCAAATAAAAGCTCTATTCTAGTACGAATACCTACATTTAAAAAGAATGGAAAGTGTTAGAATTTTTTAAGTAAAAGAAAAGTCACGTAAGAAGGATTTAATGCCCAAAATATAATTGATTTTGAAGTCCTTAATTTCAGAGAAATAATTAAAACAAGATTCCTAACTATTATGGGATATAATAAGATTATTATTTAATTGACAATAATTTGAATAAAATAGTAAATGACAATTTGTCTATGGTAAGTTCTTTTAATGAAGGGAAAAAAATTCAATCAATATTTTTAAAGTGTATGTGTTTTGCACGTGAGTATCGCATTAATTAATAATTAAGCTATAAAATTGAAACTAAAATAATACAAAATCATACTGTATAAACATAGCTTCAAATAACTTTCGTTTAAATCAATAGCAAAGTTTTGAACAAAGTCTCTAGATATATGAACATTTTCTTATGACATATATATAAATATTTTCTTATCGATTAAATCGAAAATCAAATCGTTAAAAATCAAAAATTGATTCCTCCCTCTCTGAGCTAAATGAATTTTATATTAGTCGGATATGGGTCCTCCCTTCTACCCTTTTGTACTTAAATAGCAGGCTTTAACTTGCATGGCACAGGGCTTAGACCTGTGACCTAAGACACAAGTCCTAAAGCTTTGCCATTTGAACTAAGCTGTGGGATTTGAAAACTTTTGTTTCAACGGTGACGCAACTGATGACCTAGTAGATATCTTCCTGTCTACCTTATAAAAAAGGTGATTGTAATAAAGGAAAACGAAGTAACTGGGGCAGGCTCATTATTCTTGTACTTTTCCCTTTTATCACTTGCTGCTTGGATGAATAGGACTGCCACACTATCCCATATAATGAAAAAAGGTTTCAGGTAGCTTTTTTCATTAAGATTAGTAATATACATGTACCTATAGTTGACTATATATTTGGTTTGGATATTTCTTGTGCTGATAGTAAGTTGCATGGATGTAGAGACTGGGACGTTCTACAAAATTATATCCACAGTACACTTCATAGGACAAGTCAAAAGTCCCGAAATGACCACTTGTGATTGGATATATCTCGCCTGATTATTTTACTCACTCTGTTTCATACTTCATCGAAGCACCACTTGCCTATCACGACTATGCAAAATACAAGGTGGTGGTTTATTCAGCTGTTGTAAAGGTATTTGTTTCAGTCACTAATCCCTCATTTGTCTTTGTCTTATAACAACTCTTATTTTGTTGATTAGATTGTATCAATAAGACATTCTTTCTTGAGTTAGAATTAGATACAACTATTGTTGAGTTCCATTAATTTAGTAGTGATACCTATCGGCAGTAACAAAATATGATACAGTTTTCGGATAGTTAGGAAAATGGGATTGGACTCTTTTTATAGAGAGTGCCTACTCATCACATGTCAATAGTTATTGAGTCTAGCTTGTCCACAAACATAACAATTTAATATTGGATCTTCATTAATCCGCCTCTCGTAGTACCTAGTTGGCAGAATTTTGAAAATGTTTTGTCTTTGTATTTATCCACTTCTTCTTGCTCTCTGGTTTTAGGGGTGACTGGTGAGGAACACCTACTAAGTAGGCGTTTGGCCATGAAAATCAAAATTTTTTGGAGTTGGAGTTGGAGTTGGAGTGTGTTTGATCATGAATATAAATTGGAGTTATTTTTAAATTTTTGAGAAAAAGTGAGAGTGGAAAAAGTGAAAACAAGTGTTTTCACTTTTCCAAATATAACTCCATGTTGTATTTGGAATTCTCATGGCCTGTAACAACCGTTGCTGTGAATTTTAGTTTTTTCTGTGTTTTAACTGTTTTGACCTTCTCCATATTCGCTATATGCCTTATATGAGTTGTGGGGTAAGTTGGCACGGTCCCCAAAGCATTCGGGAGTGATTTGAGTGAGTTTAAGTTATTGAGTAGCCTTGAAAGTTATTAGTTTAACTTTGGTCAGCATTTTATAATCCGAGTGTCAGATGGTGATTCTGTCAGTTCCATTAGTTAAAAAATATCGATTTTGGATTAATAAGATAGTTAGTTTGGATTTTGAGCCTTTATTAAGAGTTTTACCCTCTTAGACGAGAAACTAGTTAAAATAGCCTAAAAAGGTCCCCAGGGGTTAACTTGTTGATATCGACCTCTTTTGGTAAATCCAATGGTCCCATTGAGTTTGGAACGTCGAAAGCATCCTAGTAGCATTATTGGATTATTTTTACGGGCTCTCGATCGAATCTAGAGGGTTTGTTTAGAGTTGTTTTTACTTATTTAAAATCTCAGCTTTGCTAGTTCTGGTGCAACCACTCTAGTGGTCATTTGGTCGCCTTAGCGGTGTCTCTTAGGCAGTCCAAGGGTTGCCTTAGTGGAAGCCCGACTTTTCCAGCATTATTGCCTTAGCGATGCTTCTTGCGCCTTGGCGATGTCGCCTTAGCAGAAGGGTGTTGCCTTAGCGGTCACCTGCGTGACAAGTGACTACCACCTAAGCAGTAGTCTGGTTGCTCAGGCAACATCACTTAGGCAACCATTTTACTGCCTAGGCGACGTCGTTGGTTTAAAATATCCTTTTTCTTCTTTTTTATTATATTCTTCCATTTTCAAACTTCAAGAGCTCGGTTCAAAGGATAATTTCATTAATCTTGCGTGGACTCATATTTGCATCATTTTCCATTGATTATATCTTCAAAACAACTTTAAAACTATGATTGGATTTTGGGGGGTTTACCCGGTAAAGTACAAAAATTGTTTTTCTTCGATTGTAAGTCAAATTTCAACATAAATTTCAATGGATTTTCATATTTAGAATCCTTAGAGTATGGAAAACATGATTCTTAAATAAAATTTCAGTTTTACCTTTTTTCCTTTGGGGTTGAGTTTCAACTATTTTTGGACCTGAAACGAATATAGCTAACATGGGTATCGTTAGACTCCTTTTGAAGTGTAGATTACTATTTTGATAGATTTGGTTCATTCTGAGGCTACACATAAAGGAAAGCTTGGTGTTGAAGGGTCCAGGTTTGAGGTTCAACTTTTTGAGGTAGGTTATGGCTTAACTTTCATCAGACTGGGCTTAGTAGTTAACCATCCTAAGGTTTATACTTTGAGCTAGTTATTTATCGTGTTGCCCGTGTGTGTGGGTCTTTATGAGTATTATTATTAACTTGAGAGATTATTATTGTTGTGATGCCCGTGTGGGGGCTTATGTGAATATTATACTTGACTTGAGAAAAGAATATTATTGTAATATTCGAGTGGTGGTTGGTGTTGGTCTTATTTGAGTATTATTTGCCTTTATTATTATTGTGATGCCCGAGTGGGGGCTTTAATTGATATATAGTTTATATCATGATTTACTAAAATATTGAGGAGATTTGAGCTCAATTAATACCATAATTGAATTGATTCATCATATAATATTATTTTGGTTATGAGTATGCATCCTCATTTTAATTATCTATATACATGGAATTAGAACCACAGAGAGATACTGATTTGAAAGAAAATTAGACACTTTATGAAACTCTTGACCAAAGAAGGTACCGACAAGGTTGATTGAGATATGATATTATGAACGTATATAGTTTGTGAAACACCCATGGTATCCTATCCTGGAAGATTTTGCTCGGAAGATGTATATGAGGTGATATTGAGACATTACATCATGGACATTACATTGTATTGCATCACTTGCATTCCTTTTACTGTTTGATATCGTGTATTTAGTTTTCTTTAATATATATATATTTGTGTGTAGTATTATGATGATATTATACTTGTAGAACTATTAGGAGATACAGTTTGAGCCACCATTGGGAACTTTTCTGTATGTAGGTGAAAATGTACTCATAGTATTCTTTACTTGTTTAGGTTTTTGCTTTGCTCAGACGACCTATTATACCTATTGAGTATAAGTGGACCGTACTCACTCCTACTTCTATGCCCTTTTGGTGTAGATCCCAGTATGAGTGTGACACCCAGTAGCCTATTTGTGTTGTTGAGAGCTGATTCAAAGTACTGGTGAGCTCCTCGTCCGAAGCCTTATTTTAACCTCTATTTATCTTTTATGTGTTTACTTGTATTCGGAGACAGAAATGTATTATTTAATTTCAGTATTATCTTAGAAGCTCATTATACTTATGATACCATGTTTTGGGATTTCAGTTGTATTTCATTCAGATATTTCGAATTTATAATTATTATGGCCTGACTTCATTATAGAAGTCTCGTATTTGCTTTATTTCTTTCTTTTTTTTTCATATTTCATAGTCATTATGGATTTTTGGCTTACCTACCAAGGCTGGGTTTTGGTAGGTGCCATCATGATCTTTGTTTCTGGGTTATGATAAATTAGTATCAGAGCGCTAGGTTCACCAGTGTCATGAATAAAAGAGCAGGATATCTAATAGAGACCAGCGGATTGATACGTTGACGTCCATATCTATCTTCAAGAGGCTATAGGACATTTTTAGAAAAACTTCTCTAATTTGATTCTTTATCATTCGTGTTGTTCATGCCTAGAATTCTAAACTTGCATTCTATTTTTTTTTGCATAAATGTTGAGTACTAGATCTAGAGTTATTGAGAATAATGAACCAGTACCCGCTGTTGGTTATCCAATTAAAGAGTGAGACAGGGGTCGCGGCCACGACAGAGGTAGAGGCCAGGTACGAGGAACGACTTCAGCTGGTTGATGAGCTAGAGTAGTCTCTCCCGAGCCTGAGATTGAGCATGATGAGGTGGCATATCAGGTAGAGGAGGTAAGACTATCTCAGGCCCCTTAGAGTTTTGTTGTTACTCGGGTGCTATTGGATTTTTTGATTTATCTTTTGAGTTGTTTTGATGGCATTCCCAAGACAAACATTCTGTCGGGTGCACCGGATGGTTCATAGAATACAAGAGGTGTTCATCCGCAAAGGGAGGTTCTTATTGTTGGTTTTCAGGATCTTAGAGCACACCTAGCTGTTGTGGTAGCCCCACAAGTTGAAACTTTGCCTACTATACTTGTTGTTTCTCCCATAGTTCTTGGTCCTGAGATGTCTATTAAGAAGCAAAAGTGATTCGATAGATTTATTCTATTGGCTTCTCCCAGGTTCGGTGGAGCTATTGGTGAGGATGTGTATAAGTTTCTGATTAATTACCAGGAGAGGTTGCATAACCTCGAGTTGATTGAGTACCATGGTGTTGCTTACACTACCTACCAGTTAACTGATGTGGTTAGGCAGTGGTGGAGATCTTTTTTCTATTGTAGACCAATGGGTTCCCCTCAATTGACATGGACCCAGTTTTCTAAGTTTTTGGAGAGGTTTGTGCCCTATAGCTTAAAGGACCAGTACAGATATGAGTTTGATCATTTGGAGTAGGGCTTTATGACGATTATAGAGTATGTGGCTCATTTTCATATATTGTCCAGGCATTCCACTACTAGCATCTCCATAGAGACTAAGAAAATCAGAAACTTTTGTTAAGGGTTTGAATGGTTATTATCAGTTGGCGATAGCTCAACTAGTGGTCTTTGTTTGTTCTTTTCAAAGTATCGTGGATCATCCTACGTTGATTGAGACTATTCACTAGGGTACTCATAGTGGTGGTGCTAAGAGGATACGTCGACATAGCGAGTTCAATGGTCATCCATCATAAGGTAGGGATTTCTTCGGTAGAGTTTCTCATGGTTATTATGATAGACTAGTTCAGGCAGCTTTGCTAGGTTCAGGTGGTAGGTCTGCTAGTTCTGAGGCTTCGGGTAGTCAGAGAGTGGGTCATGTAGGTCAAGGGTCTCGTTCTAGTTTATTGGGTTATGAAGGGTATTCTGGTTGTTCTGGGCCTTCTTAGTGTGATTCTGTTAGTAGGGGATATTTTGTATATGATGAGTTTGGTCATTTAGTCAGGGATTTTCCCTGGCGTGTTTTTAGTCCTCCTCCGCTGAGTATTTAGCTTCAGCTTTATCTGAATCCAGTGTCTGTATTTAGAGGTGGTACATAAGGCAGTAGAGGTGGATCTAGAGGTACTAGAGGCGGAGCTCAGGGAGATCATAGTAGTGGATGAGGGGTAGCTTAGTTTGGTAGTGGGCGTGGTTAGTCCGATGTTTTTCCTAGGAGACTTGAGGTAGAGGCCTTTGATGCTGTGATTACAGGTATCGTCCCAGTTTGCCATCATCCTACTTCTGTGTTATTTAAACCTAGGTCCACATTCTCTTATGTATCTGCATAATTTCCTATTAGTACTGATGCGATGTGTGAGTCCCTTTCTATGCCTATTTGTGTTACTACCCCCATAGGTAATTCTTTAGTGGTGGATCGGGTTTATCGATCATGTGTGGTGACATTTTTAGGTTGTGAGAGTTGGGTGGACTTGATTATCCTTGACATGGTTGATTTTGATGTCATTTGGGTATCGATTAGTTGGCTCTTTATCACGAGTTTTGGATTTTTTTACCAAGACCGTGACATTAGCTACTTTGAGTGTTTCGAGATTAGGATAGAAAGGTACTTCTAATTTGTGTCCTAAAGGGGTTATATCTTTCCTTCGTGCTCATCACTTAGTAAGGAAGGGGTGCCATTATTTTTTGGCCATTATTCAAGATACTAGTGTTCCTTCACCGCCTCTTTTGGATTTTGTGAGTGTTGTTAGAAAGTTCATGGATGGGTTTCCTACGGACTTACCTAGTGTTCTTCTAAATAGGGATATTTTTTTTACTATTAATGTAGAGTGATAAGTCGACAATCTATGACTCATTACGCATATAATTGATACTAAAGCGATGTTCGTAATGCCTAGTTTTAGTCGATTCTTATATTAATTTGGTGTCATATAGGTAATAAGGCTGAAGAACCTACCAAAGGAAGACAAGGACCATAAATAAGCAAAAACTTAGAGAAAATGAAGATTTGATGAATGTTAGATTTGAAAGAACAAAGTGTGGCATCACACAAGTCAAGAACGTATTGCATAAGGTATGCTAGACGCACAACAAGAGAAAGGATTGGACAAATAGGCAAATCCTGAAGGAAACCTCAAATGACGATTGTGCGAGCATGGGGTGAGTTGTGCGTATTGCACAATAGTTATCCAAGCACCATAAATCAATGCAAAAGTCAATAATACTCCTAAAGAATAAAGCACTGAAAAGGAAGATTGTGTGTCCTGATAAGTTGAAACTGTACATCGTACAAGCGTTGTACGATCCCGACAGTACATGCACAATGTGCTCTGGTGGCAACTTTGCAATTATTTTGGTTCGATTTTCCAGGTCATGTTAATAGAATCTTTTTTAGAATTTGCGGATTATTATTCATACTTTGTAAAAGTTGATACCTAGAAAGTGTAATTGAACCCTTAGATTGGGATTAGTATTTATCTTAGTTTTCATCTTGGATTTAAAGATTTTATCTTGAATATTTGAATCTGGGGAAGCTCTTGATGAGAACAATGGTATAATCTCTTTTATTTATATTATGCATAGTTAAACCCCCAATACTTGGGGGGGAGGGGGGTGATGAATGATGGTTCATTTGTGTGTGGATGTTGATTATTTTATTTTAATTTGAGTTATAAATTGTGAGTTTAACTAAATCTCTATATTTCAACTCAAGAATTAAAGTCGTAACTCTATTCAAGCTTAGATCCCTTGTTTTGCTTGAAAGAGAAAACAACGGTGAAGAGATTTCGTTGACAATTACTTGAGTATTCCTCATTTAATAGATAGTGGTAGAAATAGACTAACCAAATTGAGGCTTTGGGTTGCTTGGTAAGATAAACATATGGGTGTTTGAAAGAAACCCATATGAGATTTGGTGATAGATTGAAAGATTGTCACCAATATCTAAAACCTAACCTACCCATACTTTATGCGTATTGAATCAAAAGTCAAACACCCATACATGCTATCAACTATCAAACTAACACACCCCTAAGTCGTTCTAATATCGATTACAACTCTTGTGTTCAACTCGTGCAAGTATTCTCTTGTGACAACTACATCCCAAAATGTTAAAAATTAGTTACAAAATCCCCCACTAACTTTTATTGCATTTTAATTATACTAGTAAGCATTTAGTGAATTATTACACTCTAATGTGAACCTTTCGTGTTCATTCCCTGTGGGATCGACCCCTACTTATTAAGTTGGGTAAAATATTGCTAGCGACTGTTACATCTATTTTGGGTGTAATTGAGAGTTATAAAAAAATGGCGCCGTTGTCGGGGATGAAAGTTAGCATTCATTTTTTGTAGTGTTTTGAATCACTTGTGTTAGCTGTAATTTGAATTTACTTTGTTTGTTAAAATTTTTTTTGGGGTAAAAATGTGAGCCAAAAAGTTAATATGAGCCAACACGGTAGTGATACAATGACTTTTGATGGGCAATTCAAGGATGATGACCATTTGGGAGATGTCGAAAGGGCTAGTGTTATTCGCCTACCACGCACAGTGGCAAATACGGCTTTCTACGTTACTAGCATCATGATTCACTTGCTTCAAATGAAGGGGATGTTCAGTAGTCAACCACATGAAGACGCAAACATGCACTTGAATAATTTCAATGATATTTGCACCCTTTTTGATGTTGCAAACATCTCCCAAGAGTCCATCATTGATAGGAGAGACGGTGACTTGGTTAATGGAGTTGCCCGAAGGATCCATTGCTTCATGGTTGAGCTAATGGAGGCTTTTCTCAATAGGATCTTTCTTCTGTCTCGTATACTTCAACTTTGATATGAAATTAAAGTTTTTTGCCAAGTTAGTGGTGAGCCTCATATGAGTCATGGCTAAGATTTAAGAAGAAGTTACTTCATTGCCCAACCATAAACTACCGGATAAGATGTTGCTCCAAATCTTCAATCGATCTTTGGACTCTTTGAATAAAACCGTGGCGGATAATTTGGGCAGGTCTTTGATAAACCAAACATGTGGAATTGCTATGGGTTTGCTCGATCAAATGACTAAGTAAAATCGAGCTTGGTACACCCGAGATGCCGAGGTGGGCGTGGGGGCTCCCTCCTTATTTTCGGTGAGCCATGAACAAAGGAAGAAGGATGAAGAGTGAGATGAAAATATGGTTAAAATGATGACACATCAGGATCTCTTGACAAAGCACTTAATAGGGTCAACCCCGAAAATGGTTAATGTCGTATCTTCAAGAGGAACTAGAGCTTATAAGGATGATGATGCTAATTCACTTGATGAAGAGATCCATTTCTTGTCGAATCAAATGAAAGGTTCCCGACCTACCTATCAAAGGCAACATGGGAATCAAGGTTGGAAGGATAGAGATAGAGATTGTAGGGATAAGGATCGATATTGGAGAGATCATGATTTGGGACAAGAAAAGTGAGAGAGATCATGACTGGAGGGATAAGGATCATAATCATGATAGATATGTCCCACCTCATGATAGACAAAATGTCAAAGAGTCCACCTCAGCAAGTATGTGTAAAGATAAAGAGGGTTGACAACCCAAATGAAGAAGTTCCTATTCCTAAAGAGTTGAATGTTGAAAGATAGGGGAAGTTGAAAATGTGGTTGAGAATGTAGAGAAACAACTAGTGGTCAATGAAAATTTTTCAAAACTGGAAGAAAGCCCGGTCGCTTCAAAGCCAACAATCAAGATACCTCCTCCATTCCTACAAAGACTCAAGAAGAAGGAGGATGATACAAAGTTCAAAAAGTTTATCTCTAAGTTTAACAATTTATCTGTGAATATCTCATTGGTAGAGGCCTTGCTCAAAATACCTAGTTACGCCAAATTTATGAAGGACTTGGTAACTAAAAAGAGAATCATGGAGTTTGAAATGGTTGAAGTGTCGCATACTAATAGTGAGATAATGTCTAGTAACATAGTTGTGAAGAAAGAAGATCCTGGGGTGTTTACCATTCATTGAACTATTGGTGTTTATCAATTCAATAAAGCCTTGTGTGATCTAGGAGCGAGCATAAATTTGATGCCATTGGCCATTTTTAAAAAGTTAGGCTTGGGATCTCACAAAGCCAACACTATGACGCTATTGATGGAAGATCGATCTATAAAGAGACCACGGGAGTCCTCTATGACGTGCTTGTTTGAGTTGGATCAATTCATATTCCCCACCGATTTCATTATTCTAAATTGTAAAATCGACTTTGACATCCCCATCATTATTGGCAGGCCTTTCTTGGCTACCGAAAGAGCTCTCATTGATGTAGAGTGTGATGATTTGAAAATTTTAGGTCAATGGTGATGAAGTCACCTTGAATGTATGCAAGTTAATGAAGCAACCTAGAGATTTGCAAATGATCTCGGTTATTGATGTAATTGATGATGAGGTTGTCGATGCATTGGAGGTGGACCTTATAAGTGAGCCATTAAAGGTGGTCTTATGGAACTACGGGAGTGAATATATGAAAGAATATAATGAGGTTGTAGCTGCTATGATTGGCCTTGGTTCATACAACAAGAGCCTACATAAGCTTGACCTTGGTCTAAAGAATTGAGAGTCCTCTCGTGAAGCCATCAATAAATGATCCTTTAAAACTTGATCTCAAGTCCTCCTAATCTTTTCTAAGTATTATTGGGGAAATATAACACCTTGCTCGTCATTATAGTGGCGAAGTTGTTATGATAAGTCGAGGCTTCGAAATCGGTATTGAAGAAATTCATAAGGGCTATTGGTTGGACTATTGCCGATATTATCGAGATTCCTCTCGGTATTTTCATTGAGAAAATTAAGTTGTAGCCCGAATGTGTGCCAAGTTTAGAACATCAAAGAAGGTTGAATCCTCTGATGCAAGAGGTGGTTAAGAAGGAGATCATTAAGTAGCTTAATACAGGAGTAGTGTATCTAATCTCGAATAACACTTGGGTGAGACCAGTGCAATGTATGCCAAATAAGGGAGGAATTATGGTGGTTTCCAATAAGAATAATGTACTTATCACCGTTAGTACGATTACGGGTTGTCGAGTATGTATGGATTACCGAAAACTCAACTCATGGACGTAAAATGACCATTTCCCTATGCCTTTTGTGGATCAAATGATAGATCGTGTGACAGGGCAGGGTTGGTATTATTTTCTTGATGGGTATTTTAGATACAACCAAATCTCCATAGCCCCAAATACCAAGAGAAGACCACTTTCACATGTCCGTATGGTACATTTGCTTTCAAATACATGCCTTTTGGGTTATGCAATGCTCCCGCCACCTTTCAATGGTGCATGCTATTAATATTTTTTGATATGGTGGAAGACACAATAAAAGTCTTCAAGGATGACTTTCGGTATTGGGTGATACATTTGAAGCTTGTCTTGAGTATTTGGGCAAAGTTCTCCAAAGGTGTGTTGAAACAAATCTTGTTCTAAATTGGGAGAAATTCCATTTTATGGTAAAAGAAGGAATTGTACTTGGACACAAGATATAGGGGAAAGGCATTCAAGTTGACCAAGCCAAAGTCAAATTAATTGCCAAGTTGCCTCCTCCAATCTCTATTAAGGGTGTGCAAAGCTTTTTAGGGCATGCCAACTTCTATCAATAATTCATCAAGGGTTTTTCCAGGATAGCCTACCCAATGTGCTAGCTTATTGAAAAAAAGTCAATTTTGAGTTTGATGGGCATTGTATGAGGGCATTCAATTGCCTCAAGGAGAAACTTGCAACAACTCCCATTATTATGGCCACAAATTGGTCACTTCCTTTTGAGCTCATGTGTGATACAAGTGGATTGGCATTGGGTGAGTGTCACGCCCAGAATCCATTGGGATGGATTGGCACTCGTAGCCGACCAGGCCTGAGAGAACCAAGCTTTGTCTTTATCCAATCATATGCATGCCATAGGAAACCTATAATCACATAATAGCTATAGACACCAACAATGGAATTCATGGAACATGATAAATATGTACATATGCGAAACTTGGCCGTTGAGGCCACCAAGTCAATAAAGACATATCCTTTTTACATTCATACACCCACATCCGTCTACAAAAGCCTCTAACAAAAGCATTGACCAAATGAACTAATAGTCGGGACAAGTCCCCGCTTTATACAACATGTACACCATCAAAACATATGTACAACTGTGACTCGGAAAAGCCCCGAACTAACTGGAGCTCACCAAAGATCTGCAACACTGGCAACGAATTGTGGAGGCCTACTAGTACCTACGCCTGCAGCAAGTAAGATAAATTCCCTAAGAGGGGTCAGTACGAAGAATATACTGAGTATGTAAGGCCATATGAAACTTGTAAGATATGAAGATATGTCAAGAAATACAAGTTCAAATGCATAACCAATATAGATAAGTCACAATGTAGATGAGTCACTATTTTGTACTTTGGAAACCATGTATGTTGCTTTCATTACATTCTTTGTATCTTTACTTCCATGATTATTCACCTTTGCCTTTGACCTGTGATACCCGGGCCCCGACTGAACAGTGGGTTTTAACATAACATATCGTTATGTTGGGATCGGCTCGAGCTAGGCTTCTTCCCCTAGAGCTGCCACCCTATGAATCAATGTATATATAGGGATCGGCTCGAGCTAGGTTAGTACCCCTAGAGCTGCCACCCATACAACATTTCAGGTTCGGCTCGAGCTAGGTTATTACCCCTAGAGCTGCCCCTTGTCAGGATCGGTCCGAGCTAGGCTTATTCCCCCAGGACTGCCCCCTGATCCAACAACCTCGGGATCGGCTTGAGCTAGGCATTTTTCCCCCAAAGATGCCACCCATACTTGATCATTGACCACATATGCATTACTTTGTTTATTACTTTGAGATTGGTACCATGATACCCACAACTTTGCCTGAAGCTTTGGATCATTAACCAATAAGTGAGGGACATGTGAATAAACATTGTGGGAAGCATAATCATTATTGGAACCATAACACAATTGGAATCATTGGACAATAATCCATGAACGAGAGACATGAGTATAATCACTATTGGAATATTGGAACATAACCTTATTGAGCTTTTGGAACATTAACCATGAATATGAGACATGAGATTCACACTTGATCAATGAGTAGGAAATATATGATAATGACCATTGATAACCGGTTATAAAATACCTTAGCACATTTCAGAATAGGACAAGCGTAAAGTCAAAGTGAATACTATTTGCCGCAGAATGATACGGAAAGAGCAACCTTACATAACTTGTATTCGCATTACGAATATATACAATCTTAGATGTGCATACAATAGTCCCGCTCCTTCTTTATGTGTCAATCTACAACACAAATATATAACGGGATTCACATTAACTATCAACTACTTTACAAATGCATATAACATCAACGAGTTACATGTTTGCCTTTAAACATGCCATTTCCCCTTGACAAAACCATTGATGAAATTATTATTCCAAAAATCCCCCAATATTCCATACATTGACCAATACATTATAATCAATACATTTCTCCACAACACTTCTCCTTTACACTTTCTTATCCACACCACATCACAAATAATCCATCAAATTACCTTAATACACCTCATAGCACATATCGGCAAAAATCCCACAATTTACACTTTTAGAAAAATAACAAGTTTAATAACAAAATCACACCATACATGTTCATATTTTATCCATACCATGCTCTTTCATTAAGACATCAAGTCTCTTTTCAAGTTCAAATCACCAAGATAGCACATCTTTCACCAAAAGCAAAAATACACTATTCACCACCTTGCCGACATAACTATCATAAGATACATAATATCCCATGCATATAATATGTTAATTCATGAGAATAAATACTTACCAAGGCTTGGAATAGGATGATTTTGTCCAAAGAGTCCCAAGGATATATTTGCTTTAGGGTTTGGAACTAGAGAAATGTTTGAGAAATATCTTAAAAGGCATGAGAGTTTTGTGTTAATGAAAATCTGATTTTGGGGCCTTTATATAGAGCCTAATTCATACTTAGCCATTCCTTGGCATTAAATGTGGTCAAAGTGGAAGAATGGATCTTTTTGCCCTTTTTGGGCCATGTCTTTTATTCTATTTTGGGCCTACATTTAGGCCCAATAACACATATCCATTTAAACCATCAACTTTAATGTATAATTCACCATATATCTCATGTTTAAATAATTCCATAATGTCACGACAATATTCTCTTACGAGATTCTCATTCGTCGTCTCAATCGCAAAAATAGGAATTCTAGCCGCCCATGGCTTCATTGGACATTTTGGATAACTATTTATGTTTCATGATTTGATCATGTAGGAGTATGTAGGAGTGTATTGAAGTGTTTGAAGCTTTAACAATGCTCAAATAACTCCAAAGAACCAAAATAAACCATCTAAGAATCGTCGTAGAATTGCGTTACAAAACGAGTCTGGAAGGGCACAATATTTGTGCCTTGCACCACTGCAGCAAAGCAAGGCAGTGGCGCAAGAAATCAGAGCCCTCTGAATCAGTGGCTTGCGCCACACCCCCTGAAATAGGGTAGTGACGCAAGTTTTCATACCTTGCTGAATTTTTCGGCCACTTCTTCAATACTTGCATATCGTCCAATACCTTATCAAAACACTACAAAATACTTACTTAGTGATCTTAATCATCAAGTAAACATGACTCCAAGTCACCAAATGGGGTTAGAATGTGTACGGGGTATTACCCAAACGCTCCACGAAATCACAAAACACCTCCTACGAAGGTCTAATCCCACATATTAGGTCCTATATCAAATGTTTCACCAATGACACCATAAAACACATACTCATGGCATCTCAACACCTAGGTAGATATGACCTCAAGGTATCAAGTGAGGTTAGAACAAGTACGGGGTGTTACATTCTTCCCCCCTTAGAAACATTCGTCCTCGAATGTTAACAACATCATCTTATATACAACAAATGCATCTCTACGTTAACATACGTACACACATACACATAATGCTTTTAAATACTTACTTTTTATTGTCCCACCTCCGCACTGTGAACTTCCTGGTCCATTTGAATTAGATGGGGATACTTGGATTTTATCATTTCTTCCGCTTCCCATGTGATCTCCTCTACTTGTTGATTTCTCCAAAGGACTTTTACGGATGTGACATCTTTATTCCTCAACCTCTTTACTTGTCGATCCAGAATAGCAATGGGTACCTCATCATAAGTAAGATCCTCCGTAACTTGAACATCCTCTATGGGAACAATACGAGATGGATCTCCTATGCATTTTCGAAGCATCGAAACACGAAATACCGGATGGACTGAGGAAAGTTCCTGGGGTAGTACCAACTCATACACAACTTGACCAAATCTTCTAATGATCTCATATGGGCCTATGTAACGTGGATTCAATTTCCCTTTCTTTCCGAACCGCATTACCCCTTTCATTGGTGACACCTTTAAAAACACCCAATCACCTATGGCGAATTCAAGCCCTCTTCTTCTAACATCGGCATATGACTTGTGACGACTTTGAGCCGTTTGTAACCGCTGTTGGATCACTTTAAATTTCTCCATAGCCTGATGAACAATATCTGGCCCAAGTAAAGCAGTTTCACCCGCTTCAAACCATTCGATTGGTGATCTACATTTCCTTCGGTACAAGGCTTCATAAGGTGCCATTTTAATACTTGAATGATAGCTATTGTTATTCGCAAATTCAATAAGAGGCAAATGGTCATCCCAGCTACTTTGAAAATCTAACGTGCGTGCTCGTAGCATATCTTCAAGTGGCTGAATAGTACGTTCTGCTTGTCCATCAGTCTGAGGATGGAAAGCTGTACTCAAATTCACCTGTGTACCCAAACTCCGCTGAAAAGATCTCCAAAAGTGTGTTGTGAACTGTGCTCCTCTGTCTGATATAATGGAAAGTTGAATACCATGCAATCGTACTATCTCTTTCACATACAACTTCGCATAATCCTCAGCTGTATAGGTCGTCTTGACTGGTAGAAAATGCGCTGACTTGGTAAGCCTGTCCACTATGACCCATATAGAATCAAACTTCCGCAATGTACGAGGCAAACTTGTAATGAAATCCATATTAATCATATCCCATTTCCAGACTGGAAGATTGATACATTGCATGTAACCTCCCAGTTTCTGATGTTCCACTTTCACTTGTTGACAATTCGGGCATTGCGCGACAAATTCTGCAATGTTGTTTTTCATATTTCCCCACCAATACACTTCTTTCAATTCATGGTACATTTTAGTAGCACCCGGATGAATAGAATAGCGCGAATGATGTGCCTCTGTCATAATTCGTGTCCTCAACTCATCTACGTCCGGTACACATAATCTCCCTTGACATTGAAGTACCCCTTCTTGGGTAAGATCAAATGCTTTGGTCAAATTCTGCTGTACATTTTCCTTTAGCTGTAATAAAATAGAATCCGCAAACTGCTTCTCTTTCACTTCAGCTATCAAGGAGGATTCTGCTGCATTTTGCACAATAACCCTTTCATCTGGAGATTCAATAAGTCAAACTCCCAAGCTGGCTAGTTGATGTAGATCTTTGATTATCTCTTGCTTTTCAGTCAACTGGCCACTAGTGCTTTCTACTGCCTTACGGCTCAATGCATCAGCTACTACATTTGTTTTGCCTGGATGATAAAGAATATCAATATCATAGTCTTTCGAGAGCTCTAACCACCTTCACTACCTCAAATTGAGTTCCTTCTACTTAAAGAGATATTGCAAACTTTTATGATCTGTATAGATATTAACATGAACCCCATATAAATAATGACGACATATCTTTAAAGCAAAGACCACCGCTGCTAATTCAAGATCATGTGTGGGATAATATTTCTTGTGTGGCCACAACTATCGTGAGGCATGTACTATGACATTACCGTTTTGCATCAATAAACATTCGAGGCCAACCCCGAAAGCATCACAATACACTACATAACCTTTGGTACCCTCGGGAAGCACTAAAACTGGTGTGGAAGTTAATTTATCTTTCAACCTTTGGAAGCTTTTCTCGCACGCATCATTCCACTGAAATTTTACTGCCTTATGTGTAAGCTTTGTTAACGGTGCAGCAATAGAGGAAAAACCTTCCACAAATCTTCTGTAATAACCCGCCAGTCCAAGAAAACTAAGGATTTTTGTGGGTGTCGTAGGTCTTGGCTAATTTTTCACTGCTTCAATCTTCTGTGTATCAACCTGTATGCCCTCATATGACACGATGTGGACCAAGAATGCAACTGATTTTAACCAAAACTCACACTTAGAGAACTTGGCATACAACTTACGCTCAGGGAGAATCTGTAACACTTGCCGTAAGTGATTAGCATGGTCCTCCGGTGAACTTGAATAAACCAGGATGTCATCTATAAATACCATGATGAACACGTCCAGAAATGGCTTAAACACCCTATTCATCAAATCCATGAACACAGCTAGTGCATTTGTTAGTCCAAATGACATAACTAAAAATTCATAATGGCCATACCGTGTTCGGAAAGCTGTCTTGGGTACATCTTCTTCCCTAACTCTGACTTGATGGTAACCCGACCTCAAGTCGATCTTTGAAAAACACTTGGCACCCTGTAACTGATCAAACAAATCATCAATTTGAGGGAGGGGATATTTGTTCTTGATCATTACCTTATTCAATTGCCGATAGTCAATGCACATTCTCAAAGTGCCATCTTTCTTTCGCACAAATAATACCGGTGCACCCCACGGGGACACACTAGGTCTAATGAAGGCCTTATCCAACAAATCTTTTAATTGCTCCGTCAATTCACGCAATTCTTCTAGGGCCATTCTATATGGAGGAATAGAAATAGGCTGAGTGCCTAGAATCACATCAATGCCAAATTCTACTTTCCGTTCTGGGGTAAGCCTGGAAGATCCTCTGGGAACACATCTAGAAACTCATTGACCACTGGAACCAACTGCGGCGTTTGTGGTTCCACATCATTATCTTTCACCCGTACTAAAGGACATATGTAACCCTTAGCAATCATTTTCCTGGATTTTAGATAGGAAATAAATCTCCCCCGTGGTGCCCCTACATTATCCTGCTATTCAAGGACATTTTCTTGCGGAAAACAAAATTGCACCTTCTTGGCCCGGAAATCTACCGTAGCATAACAAGACGCCAACCAATCCATTCCCATGATCACATCAAAATACACCATGTCTAATTCAATGAGATCGACCAATGTATCATGAAGACACACCATCACCACACAATTACGATATACTCTTTTTGCAACAATATATTCACCGACCGGTGTAGACACTTCAATCGATTTAATTAATAAATCTGGTGTCTTTGCAAATTTCGCAGCAACCAATGGAGTAACATAGGAAAATGTAGAACCTGGGTCAATCAATGTATATACACTATACGAGAATATGGATAATGTACCTGTGACAATATCAGGGGAAGCCTCTGAATTCTGTCGGTCCACTAAAGCGTAAGTGCGATTCTGAACCCCACTAGTACTGGATGTTCCTTTGGTCCCTCTACCATGGCCAACAGACTGCATACCTCGACCCAGTGAAGGACCCGATGCCGATGACGCAACGACCGATCCTGCCGATCGTGCTATACCACTCATGCTCCTCTGGGAACACTCTCTCATCATGTGTCCTGTCATGCCGTACCACAAACAAGCATTTGTCCCCACTCGACATGTACCTGTATGAATATGCCCGCAGTGCTGACACTGCTGACGAGGAAAACCTGTTGTCTGTGATCCGTGAACTCCGCTACTCTGCCCAGACGGACCAACCCTAGACCCTCGAAACTGTGAGTGAGCACCCTCTGTGGAATAGGAGAACGACGGTCTAGGTGGTCTAGGAAACATGCGGGGCCTAGATCCTCCTTGGGACATCATAGGTGGTCCCATAGGTCTAGCCCTTTTGGACTGTCCCCTATCAAATTCATGTACCCTTCGTCTCTGTCTCTGATCTTCCATTTTCTGGGCGAAGGCTTGTATTCTAGCTATGTCCATGTCCTTGTTCAAGGATGCAATGGTGCAATCCCTTACCAAATATGGCTCTAGTCTGTCCACATATCTATGGACTCTGTCTGTCATCATAGCCACAACATTTGGCACATATCGAGCCAAGGAATTAAATTGCAAGCTATATTCTCTGACACTCAAATTTCCTTGACGGAGATTTAAGAACTGATCAGCACGTGCCTCCTGGATCTCATAAGGAAGGTAATGATCGAGGAAAGCCAATTTAAACTCTTCCCATGTAGGTGGATTTGCACCAATGTCAAGGGATTTCTTCCAATCCTCGTACCACAATATTGCCTCGCCTTTCAATCTATACGTAGCAAGTTCAACTGCTTCTACCCCTGTCATGTGCATAACTTCCAAGGCCCTCTGAATTTGATCCACGAAGTCCTGTGGATCTGCTTTTGGATCTGACCTAGTGAATATAGGAGGGTCCAATTTTAAGAAATCTTGTGTCCTGCGACTTGCCACTCTAGCCGCATCATCATCATGTGTCATTGGACCAGCTCGTCTTTGACTCTGGGCTGCCACTAACTGTGTTAACATATGAACTGCATTTCTAAGATCCTGATCTGTGGCATTCATTTGTGGTTCTGCAGGCACTTCTCTACCAACTGGCTCCTCCGTAGCTAGAAAAGTAGATGAAGACCGTGACAAAATTTCAGCATTTGCTCCACCTTGACTAGCTTGGTCAGGTGGTAGCCTACTCATTCCTTCTTTAGCAGGCACATATACCTTCTTCCCCTTAACTCTACCTCTTCTCGTGATTGGCATTTTGACTATACCAAAGAAAAACAATTACCATGATCAGATGCAATTTGACTTACAACACTGGCTCTATTGCACGATCTAGAAGTGAAGAAAATAAACAACATCCTAAATGTCCCGTATCCTCCTACTTATAAATGTGGTGCACAACACATCGATAAGTAAGACTCTACTCAGACACGGCTTTGTAGACACCCTTAGAACGACCTGCTCTGATACCACTTTTGTCACGCCCCGAATCCATCGGGACTGATTGGCACTCATAGCCGACAAGGCCCGAGATAACCAAGCTTTGTCTCTATCCAATCATATGCATGCCATAGGAAACCCATAATCACATAATAGCTATAGACACCAATAATGGAATTCATGGAACATGATAAATATGTACATATGCGAAACTTGGCCGTTGAGGCCACCAAGTCAAGAACGACATATCCTTTTTACATTCATACACCCACATCCGTCTACAAAAGCCTCTAACAAAAGTATTGACCAAATGAACTAAAATTCGGGACAAGTCCCCGCTTTATACAACATGTACACCATCAAAACATATGTACAACTGTGACTCGAAAAAGCCCCGAACTAACTGGAGCTCACCAAAAATCTGCAACACTGGCAACCTACTGTGGAGGCCTACTAGTACCTGCGCCTGCAGCAAGTAAGATAAATTCCCCAAGAGGAGTCAGTACGAAGAATATACTGAGTATGTAAGGCCATATGAAACTTGTAAGATATGAAGATATGTCAAGAAATTCAAGTTCAAATGCATAACCAATATAGATAAGTCACAATGTAGATGAGTCACTATTTTGTACTTTGGAAACCATGTATGTTGCTTTCATTACATTCTTTGTATCTTTACTTCCATGATTATTCACCTTTGCCTTTGACCTGTGATACCCGGGCCCCGACTGAACAGTGGGTTTAAACATAACATATCGTTATTTGGGATCGGTTCGAGCTAGGCTTCTTCCCCTAGAGCTGCCACCCTATGAATCAATGTATATATAGGGATCGGCTCGAGCTAGGTTAGTACCCCTAGAGCTGCCACCCATACAACATTTCAGGTTCGGCTCGAGCTAGGTTATTACCCCTAGAGCTGCCCCTTGTCAGGATCGGTCCGAGCTAGGCTTATTCCCCCAGGACTGCCCCCTGATCCAACAACCTCGGGATCGGCTTGAGCTAGGCATTTTTCCCCCAAAGATGCCACCCATACTTGATCATTGACCACATATGCATTACTTTGTTTATTACTTTGAGATTGGTACCATGATACCCACAACTTTGCCTGAAGCTTTGGATCATTAACCAATAAGTGAGGGACATGTGAATAAACATTGTGGGAAGCATAATCATTATTGGAACCATAACACAATTGGAACCATTAGACAATAATCCATGAACGAGAGACATGAGTATAATCACTATTGGAATATTGGAACATAACCTTATTGAGCTTTTGGAACATTAACCATGAATATGAGACATGAGATTCACACTTTATCAATGAGTAGGAAATATATGATAATGACCATTGATAACCGGTTATAAAATACCTTAGCACATTTCAGAATAGGACAAGCGTAAAGTCAAAGTGAATACTATTTGCCGCAGAATGATACGGAAAGAGCAACCTTACATAACTTGTATTCGCATTACGAATATATACAATCTTAGATGTGCATACAATAGTCCCGCTCCTTCTTTATGTGTCAATCTACAACACAAATATATAACGGGATTCACATTAACTATCAACTACTTTACAAATGCATATAACATCAACGAGTTACATGTTTGCCTTTAAACATGCCATTTCCCCTTGACAAAACCATTGATGAAATTATTATTCCAAAAATCCCCCAATATTCCATACATTGACCAATACATGATAATCAATACATTTCTCCACAACACTTCTCCTTTACACTTTCTTATCCACACCACATCACAAATAATCCATCAAATTACCTTAATACACCTCACAACACATATCGGCAAAAATCCCACAATTTACACTTTTAGAAAAATAACAAGTTTAATAACAAAATCACACCATACATTTTCATATTTTATCCATACCATTCTCTTTCATTAAGACATCAAGTCTCTTTTCAAGTTCAAATCACCAAGATAGCACATCTTTCACCAAAAGCAAAAATACACTATTCACCACCTTGCCGACATAACTATCATAAGATACATAATATCCCATGAATATAATATGTTAATACATGAGAATAAATACTTACCAAGGCTTGGAATAGGATGATTTTGTCCAAAGAGTCCCAAGGATATATTTGCTTTAGGGTTTGGAACTAGAGAAATGTTTGAGAAATATCTTAAAAGGCATGAGAGTTTTGTGTTAATGAAAATCTGATTTTGGGGCCTTTATATAGAGCCTAATTCATACTTAGCCATTCCTTGGCATTAAATGTGGTCAAAGTGGAAGAATTGATCTTTTTGCCCTTTTTGGGCCATGTCTTTTATTCTATTTTGGGCCTACATTTAGGCCCAATAACACATATCCATTTAACCCATCAACTTTAATGTATAATTCACCATATATATTATGTTTAAATAATTCCATAATGTCACGACAATATTCTCTTACGAGATTCTCATTCGTCGTCTCAATCGCAAAAATAGGAATTCTAGCCGCCCATGGCTTCATTGGACATTTTGGATAACTATTTATGTTTCATGATTTGATCATGTAGGAGTATGTAGGAGTGTATTGAAGTGTTTTAAGCTTTAACAATGCTCAAATAACTACAAATAACCAAAAGAAACCATCTAAGAATCGCCGTAGAATTGCGTTACAAAACGAGTCCGGAAGGGCACAATATTTGTGCCTTGTGCCACTGCTGCAAAGCAAGGCAATGGCGCAAGAAATCAGAGCCCTCTAAATCAGTGGCTTGTGCCACACCCCCTGAAACAGGGTAGTGGCGCAAGTTTTCATACCTTGCTGAATTTTTTGGCCACTTCTTCAATACTTGCATATCGTCCAATACCTTATCAAAACACTACAAAATACTTACTTAGTGATCTTAATCATCAAGTAAACATGACTCCAAGTCACCAAATGGGGTTAGAATGTGTACGGGGTATTACCCAAATGCTCCACAAAATCACCAAACACCTCCTACGAAGGTCTAATCGCACATATTAGGTCCGATATCAAATGTTTCACCAATGACACCATAAAACACATACTCATGGAATCTCAACACCTAGGTATATATGACCTCAAGGTATCAAGTGAGGTTAGATAAAGTACGGGGTGTTACAGTGAGGTTTTTGGCCAATGGAAGGACAAACTCTTTCACTCAGTTTACTATGCAAGAAAGTCCCTGAATGATGCACAAAAGAACTACATGGTTACGGAACAAGAATTATTAGCTATAGTATATGCCTTTGAAAAGTTTCGAGCCTATTTATTAGGAGCCAAAGTGATTGTTCATGTTGACCATGCCACTATTTGATATTTTATAGCTAAGTAGAAAGAGAAACCACGGCTCACCCAGTACATATTATTGCTTCAAGAATTTAACTTTAAGGTCAAAGATTGGAAAGGATACGAGAATCAAGTGGTGGATCATCTATCCCACCTTGAATCTAATGATGAGAAGTTGGGAAAAATTGATATTAATGAGGATTTTTCCTATGAGTTTATCATGACTCTTTCAGGGTGTGTGGAATCATGGTATATGGATTATGCAAACCATATTGTGTGTATATACTCCCCTATGACCTTAATAATTATCAATGAGAGATCTTCCTCCATGATGTTAAGCGGTACTTTTGGGATGAGCCCTATCTCTTTGTGGAATGAGCCAATAATATAGTTCAGAGATGTATGGCTGAAAATGAAGTTAGATCAATTCTTGAGGCATGTCAATACTCACCAATAGGTGGACATCACAGTGGTGTTCGTATAGTTGCATAAATTCTCCAAAGTGGATTCTATCTGCCCTCCTTGTATCATGATGCACATGAGTTAGTTTGTAGATGTGAGCAATATCAAAGGCAAGGAGGAATTTTGAGGAGGCATGAAATACCATTACAGCCAAGTGTGGATGTTGAGTTTTTTTGTGTATGGGGGATAGACTTCATGAGACCTTTTGTGAGCTCGTATGGGAACCACTATATCTTGGTAGTTATGTATTATGTTTCCAAATAGGTTAAAGCTATTGTGTTGTAAAATAATTAAGCTAGAAGTGTCACTCAATTCCTAAAGAAGTATATCTTTACTTGGTTTGGACACCCCGTGCAATTATAAGCAATGGAGGTTCTCACTTTTGTACTTGCTCTTTTGACTCCTTGCGTGCCAAGCATGGAGTAAAACATAAGGTGTCTTCACCATACCACTCTCAAGAAAATGGGCTTGTAGAGGTCTTTAACCAAGAGATTAAAGGAATTTTTTCCAAGACCGTAAATGCTAATTGAACGGATTGGGACCAAAAGCTTGATGATGCCTTGTGGGTATATAGAACTGCTTTCAAAACTCCTATTGGCATGTCACCATATAAATTGGTGTTTTGCAAGTCTTGTCATCTTATTGAGTTATAATATAAGGAATTATAGGCCTTGCATAAATTGAACATGAATTGGGAAGATGCCTCTAAGTCAAGGGTAGAGCAACTTCAAGAGATTGATGAATTCCACTTAAGATCTTATTAGAGCTCTGCTCTTTACAAGAAACTCACGAAAATATGGCGTGATGCCATGATTTTAAAAATGGATTTCAAAAGTGGTGATGGTGTCCTAGTGTTTAACTCAAGATATTAGTTATTTTTGGTAAAACTTAAGTCTAGGTGGTCGGGACCATTTAGGTAGCATGAAGCTTCCCAAGTAGAGCTATTGAATTGGAAGGTGAAAAGGGGTCCCGATTCATGATGAATGGTCAAATGGTAAAGCATTACTTTGGGATAATGTCGGAGGTGGAGTTCATTGAGGTATTCTACGTTGATGATGCTTGACGACTCCTTGTCGAGTCGTGCCACGATGTTAAATAAGGCACTTCTTAGGAGGCAACCCAAGTTTTACATTTTATTGTTTGAATAATATTAGTTTAGTGGGGGCAGGAATGTGAAAGGAGTTGGGTTGAAAGTTTGCATATGGTTGCTTTACAATACTTGTACAATATGATGCAGCACTTGTGCACATCACACTACAGTAATGCGCATTGCACAAGTTGTTCGCACAAAGTTACAGTGGTCATGACCCAAGCTCCATATTGTGAAACACTAGTGTGCAACACATTCACTAATGTGCATCGCACAAGTATATCACTAATAGTTACAGTGGCTTCCCAATCAAAAAGTAATGAATAACATGCATTTGTGTTGTGTGCAGTGCATCAACATTATGTGATCGTAACCATGTGCACAAAGCGTTCAGTAAGTGATGGGTCTTTTATTTTGTGTAGAAGACTAAGGGTTTGACCTTTTGTCTTCTTCTCCACTTAAACCCCTAAACCCTTTTCTCTTCTTCTCCACTTACAAACACTATATTTCACTCACACACTTCATGTCACACTTGCCGACAAAAACACCACATGTCACCCTCTCTAATCATGCATAAGTCCCCGTGGTCAATTTGTCTTTGTTTATGTGTTTTGTGGATAGTTAATGTTAAATGATGATTATTTCATGTTTCTCCATTCTTATGTTGTTCAAATTATATTTGTATTTGTTTATATGAACTCGTGTTCATATGCTTAGAAAGCTTATGTTTTTGCCATGAAATGGTTGCCTTGAATGAAATTAGGGATTGTCACACTTAAATTCATGGTTGGATTCTTGCTTTTGGGAGTTTAAATTTCTTGGATATGTGATAATTAGCTCCAGAAAGGGAAGTCTGAGTACCATTGGAATCAAATTTGCCAGGAAAAATTGTGAATGGTGTTGGACTATGCCGGATTTGGAAACATGATGCACTTGTGCGATGGGTCTTTGCCCTTGTGCGGTACACACCATTGTCTTATGATTCACACAACGGCAACCCATGAATACATATTGATCCAGTAGCTAAAGGTTGGCTAGGTTCCAATTGTGTACACTTTATCGTGAGCGCATAGCATGTGTGCGATGAGCACAAATGTCCTCTTGAGCACACAATATTATATGATTTCTTGAGTTGGAGAGTTGCAAGTTGTGGGTTCTCAGTTGTGAATGAATAACTTAGGTGCGATACATACAACTACCTCTCACCATTACATAATGACCAAATTTCTTTGGGTTTAGCACTATTATATTGGGCAATATGCATAACTGCTCATACAACTATTGTGCGATGTGCATTACTCTTGTGCGATACCCTTGAAAGATTTTTTCTTATGTTATTATTAGAGCTTGATTGTGCCTGATAACTCTGCATTTGAATGTTCATTGTTCACTTGTGTAGGTATGGCTCCCAAAAAACTCTTCCATATGATCTCTCCTCCTCCAAAGCTCTCTCTCGCTCCAAAACTCCATAAGATAAAGAGGATGTTATCCCAAAACGTTCAAACCCAATCAGGAGGACTATAAAGAAAGCTAAAGTAACTGCAGGGCTAGACAAGACAAGGCAACCACTTAGACATAACCTAGGGCATGTGGTTAGTGAGTACGAGGATGAAGCGGGTTCAAGCCACATTATTTACTGGACCATGTCTTCTGAACAAGAACATGAGGGGTCTTATACTCCTATTCATGATTGTTCTTCTTGAATCCCAGCACTCTCAACTAAAATAAAGCAAGTCAAAAAAGAGAAAATAGTGGAAACCACTCCTATTCCTCAGTTTATTCCTCGACTACTGAATAGATGCAAATTGTTTCCAGATAGAACCACTTTAGAAGAATAGGTGGTATTGTTGAATGGGTTTACTGACAGGTATCCAACTATTTGGTCAAAGGTTTGTATCATGAGTTTGAGAATTTTATAAAACCATTGTTGAATAACAATGCTATATGGGTGAAAGAGTTTTATGAGGCATATGCACTGTTATTGCCTACAAAAAGAAATAGAGGGCAGCCTCAAGTGGTGAAAGACATGGTAAAAGTTTGTGGAGTTGATGTGAAGTATTGTCAAACAACCATCAATGACCTTCTTGGGTCATAGAGTATTTAGACTATGGTCACCAACCACTACTACTTCACTATATTGAAATATGAGTTTGACATTCATCGTGGCTTTGTGCTTTGTTATGTGAAAGGACACCCTCGTGAATCGAGCTCAGGGGTATTATACAAAAGAAGGATCTAAATGTTGAAGCACTATTTTGGCTTGGATTTATGAGTAGCCGGCTAATGCCTTCTCATAATGAGTATAAAATTTGTCCATAATAAGCATTGCTAATTGGGTGTATTATGAAAAGATTGAGGATAAACTTGGGGATTATCATTAAATCAAAAATTGCAAAGAGGGCCCAACAAGGGCAATCATCATATCCATTTCCTTATTTAATCTCACAGATGTGCAAAAGAGCTAAAAATTTTGAGAATGTTGGCTTTGATGTCATGATTCTAGCCAAAACCACTGTTTATATCATGAGGATCTATGCAGCCTTTGAGCGTTATTGTGCACATAACAAAACTCAGTCGGACCTTTCAGTTTCACAGTCTCCTATAGTTGAGTTGCAGTCACTTGCACCTGGAGATGTCTCGACCTCATCCACCCCAGTTCCACCTCCTCCCACTACTTCAGTCTCTCCTAGTATATCTACTGCATTCACTCTAGCTGCAGTTTCTTTACCAGCATCTCCTAGTTCTCCTCCATGGGTTCACAACAAGTTTTTACTTGGCTATAGTGTTGAGGATTGGTGCTCTGGCGCTGCTGACTCTAGGGTGACTCTTTTATTTGACCAAATTCCAGAGATTATTCATTTGGATTTGGAGACTCTTTGGGAGGACATGAAAGAGGTGAACCAACTTTGTTGTCATATGGTTATAGGTTTAATAGGCTAATTTAAAGAGCTAATCTGAGAGACCTTTAAGAGAAAGAGAGAGGGGTCACACTTGATGGTCATAGTTGGGCAGCCATTCGGGCAAATCTTGCTACATTGAGAGCAGAGATGGATCAATTGTACTCTGTTGAGTTTGATAATGTGCTTACACAGACACCGATAGCTACACCACCAGTTGTTGTTAAGGATGTTGCACCTTAGGTTGCCCCACAGATTATTGAACAAGTCCTAGAGAGGACTTCACAGATGCAGAGGATGATGATGATGATGCTTTTGTGAAAGTGGAGAAGGAGATCAGAGATGAGGATCTTTGTGAGCATAGGGATGTGGCTGATTATAGCATAAGGCATGAGGACTTTAAGGAGCTTTAGGATATTAATGATGTCCAAGTCATAGCCGCTCTAGAGCATTCATGGGTGGATACTACTATAGAGGATCCCAGCAGCTCCAAACTAGCTGAGAAGATGTTCGATATGAGCACGAATCCGACCATCTCATTCGCTGCACCACCTAGCTCGGATAGAGGCATTGATGCCTATCTTGAGGCTCCACTAGAGGGACATACTCCTATTCTTTCTTAGATACCATAGGAGGACCACATCTTTGCTCTTGTTTCCCTTATTTTTTTTTATGCATTTGAGGACAAAGCATACTATTTTTGTTGGGGGTGTGGGTATTAATTTAGATTTTTATTTTGGTATATATAATTTAGGTACTTAGACTATGCTTGTGCTTGTGTGATAGGATTATGTGTTTTGGCATTGGTTTTAGTTATTACATTGCTTTATTTTTCTTTATCTCATTCTTAGTTTAATTTTCTTTTAAATTTTAGTTTAAATTTCTTTGGCTTATATTGGTCTTGGGCTCAGGTGAGCCATGGTTTGAGATAGAACACTTTGTCTCAAAGATTACTCTTGTCGAGTTCTTTCATATGCACAACTCTAAAAACATGACAATTTGGTTTGTGAATTGCTCCATATTTCAAAATTTGTCCATTTTTAAAAATATTTGTATTTGGTTGAGTTGAAGTAGTTATGCACTCATTTTTGTGAATACCCACATCTTGTTTTGACTACTCGATTACCTCCCTTGATATGTGCTATGAATGTGGTACATTAATTGAGAAAGTAAAAGTGTGCTTTGAGTATGTGATTAAGTTCCATGAGTGGAGAGGTTTCAATTTGATCTTGTTTAATGAGTCCATCTAGAACTCACCCGATTGGAATATCACTAAGTAAAGAGTGTCGTAATGTTGGAGAAATTACCTTAGTCCATCAAGTTAGAGTGAGCCTTCGAATTGACCGAATAGACATCCCCATTGTGAGTTAAGTGACCAATCTTTGCCCCAATTTGTGCCTTCGAACCTATTTCTTGGACAACCTTATTACAAGCCATAACCAGTCTTCTACAATCCCTTGTTTTGAACCAAACCCTTCTTAAAGCATTTAGGTTAGTCCTTAAACCAACTTAGGCCAAAAGCCTAAGTTAGGGGTGGAAGAGCTATTGGTGAGATTTGTAATTAGAAGTTCGTATATTTAGGGACCATTCACTTCCTCCACTAGTCATCCTAGTATTCCTTATAAATACTTTTAAAAAAGGAGAAAAAGAAAGAAAAGAAGTGAAAAAGAGTTGCAATTGTGAACTTAGCTTGTAAACATTTGAAGAGTTTAGCTTTTAAAAGGATAGGAGGAGGAAATATGGCATGTGAATCTTATATAATTGGTCTATAGTGTGTCACAAGAAGTAAGATTTGGGAAAGAAATTTAGTTGAGGTCTCATGTGGTGCTTTGAGAGGGTAGAGCAACAATAACCCTAATTTATCCTACCTTACCCATTGCCTACATTACAAGTCGAAGTAAAACCTTTGTAATCTCCAATATAGCATTCTTAATTATGGTTGTATGGAACATATGGGCAAGCCTATGATATGTTACTTGTGTTCATGATCGTCTGTGAAAGGGAGAGTGAATCGTTCTAATCCCTTGTTTAAATTTTGATCACATCATGATAGAAGGGATGTTTTTGTTGTGAGGGAACATGATTGCATTTCATGAGCACATTGATTAACCTTAATTGAAGTCTACTAGCATATGCTTGGTTTGGTAGCAATTAGTCAACATTTGAGGCTTTTAGTTCATGAATTAAGTTTTTGATAAGTGATACTTATGCCAAAGTCTTTCAAAGTCATGACGGCAGAGTAGTTTTCACAAAAAAACGTGTTTTGACTCCTAAGTAGTATAAGTTGGGTGTGTTGATGAATCGACAATTTGTGACTCATTAAACTTACAATTGATACTTAAGCAATGTCCACAATGCCTAGTTTGAGTCGATTCTTATGTTAATTTGATTGCATATAGGTAATAAGGCTGAAGAACCTACCAAAGAAAGATAAGGATCATAAAGGAGCAAAAGTTTGGAGAAAATAAAGATTTGATGAATATTAGATTCGCAATAACAAAGTGTGGCATTACACAAGCCAAGTGTGTATCGTACAAGGTGCGCAATAGAGATACAACAGGAGAAAGAATTGCACAAATACACGAGTATGGGGTGAGTTGTGCTTATCACACAAATATTTTGCGAGCACCATTAATAGACGCAAAAGTAAATAGAACTCCTGAAGAATCAAGCATTAAAAAAGAAGATTGTGTGTCATGGTGAGCTGAAAGTGTGCATCGGACAAGAGTTGTGCTATCTTGATGGTACACACATAATATGCTTCGGTGGCAACTTTATAATTATTTTTGTCCAGTTTTCTAGGTCCAATAAATAGAATCTTTTTCAAAATTTGAGGATTATTATTCATACTTTGCAAAAGTTTATACCTAGAAAGTGTAATTGAACCCTTAGATTGGGATTTGTATACATCTTAGTTTTTCATCTTGGATTTGAAGATTTCATCTTGAATATTTGAATCTATGGAAGCTCTTGATGAGCATAATGGTATAATCTATTTTATCTCTATTTTACATAGAGAAACCCCCAATACTTACGGGTATGCGATGAATGATGGTTGAATTGTTGTGTGGGTTTTGATTATTTGTTTCAAATTTGAGTTATTAATTGTAGGTTTAACTAAATATCTATGTTTCAACTCATGAATTGAGCTTTCAAACTCTATTCAGTCTTAGATCACTTATTTTGCTTGAAAGAGAAAACAAGGGTGAAGAGATTTAGTTGACAATTACTTGGGTATTTCTCAATTAATAGATAGTGCTCGAAATAGACTAACTAAATTAAGGTTTTGGGTTGCTTGGTAAGATAACATATGGGTGTTTGGAAGAAACCTATATGAAATTTGGTGATAGATTGAAAGATTGTCACCAATATCTCAAACCAAACCAACCCATACTTTATGATTATTAAATCAAAGGTCAAACACCCATACATGCTATCAACTGTTAAACTAGCATACCTCTAATTCATTCTAATATTAATTACAACTCTTGTGTTCAACTAGTGCAGGTATTCTCTTGTGATAACTACATTCTAAAGAGTCCAAAATTGGTAACAAAATCCCCCATTTACTTTTAATGCATTTTAATTATACGAGCAAGCATTTAGTGAATTATTACACTCTACGGTGAGCCTTTCATGTTCATTTTCGGTGGGATTAACCCCAACTTATTGTGTTGGGTAAAATATTGCTAGCGATCGTGTACATCTATTTTGGGTGTAATTGAGCATTATCATAGAGCCGATCACTAAGCCCAGGTCTTTTCCTCCTTATAGGATGGCCCTATCAGAGTTGAAGGAATTGAAGAAGCAATTATCGGACTTTTTTAGTAAGGGCTTTATTAGACCGATTGTGTCTTATTGGGTGCTCCAGTCTTATTTGTGAAGAAGAAGGATGGATCTATGTGCATGTGTTACAATTGAAATATATGACTGTCAAAAACAAGTATCCTCTTCCTTGCATTGATGATTTGTTTGATTAGCTTCAGGGTGCCTCAGTGTTTTCTAAGATTGAGTTGAGATCTGGTTACCATTAGTTGAAGATTAGAGATACAAATATCCTAAAGACAGTTTTCGGACATGGTATAGCCATTATGAGTTCTTGGTTATGCCTTTTAGGCTGACTAATGCCCTGACAGTGTTTATAAAGTTGATAAACAAGGTATTTTGACCATATCTTGATTCTTTTATGATCATTTTCATCGATGATATCTTGTTTTTTTCCATGAATAAGGCCAAGCATGTGTGACATTTGAGGGTTGTACTTTAGAGATTGTGTGATGAGAAGTTGTATGCCAAGTTCTCCAAGTATGAGTTTTGGTTGGATTCTATTTCTTTCTTGGGTCATATAGTGACCAAGGATGGTATATGGTTGATCCGACAAATGTAGCAGTGGTTCGTGATTGGGCTAGATCTACTTCGCCTACTGAGGTTCTAAGCTTTGTTAGATTGGCGGGATATTATCACCATTTTGTGCAGAGTTTCTCTTCTATCGAGGCTTTTTTGACCAAGTTGACTCAAAAAAAGATTATTTTTTGGATACTTGTGAGGAGAACTTTCAAAAGCTCAAGGAGTTGTTGACTTTGGCTCCTATCTTGACATCACTAGAGAAGGGCGTGCATTTTACCATATTTTCTGATGCTTCTGGAGTTGGCTTGGGTAGTGTTTTAACGCAAAAGGGTAAGGTGATTACTTATGCTTCTCGACAGTTAAAGTCTCACAAGAAAAACTACCCTACTCATAATTTGGAGTTGGCCGCAGTTGTGTTTGTGTTTATGTTGTGGAGACAATACTTGCATGGAGTTCATTGTGAGATCTTCTTCGATCATTATAGACTTTAGTACTTCTTTACTCAGCGAGATCTTAATATGAGACAACGTCGATGGTTAGAGTTACTTATGGATTATGATCTCACTATTCTTTATCATCCGAGCAAGGCTAGTATGGTAGCGAATACCTTGAGTCGGAACGTGGAAAGTATGGGGATTTTGGCTTATCAATTGGTAGGGGAGCGACCTTTAGCCTTAGACGTTCATCCTTTGGCTAACCAGTTGTTCGACTTAATATTTCGACACTTAGGCATGTGTTGGCATATGTTGAGGCTTGGTCCTCATTAATGGAGAAGATTCAAGCACGTCAGTTTGATGATAAGAAATGAGGGTGATTCTTGATTAAGTGGTGAGTGGTGAGACAAATACTAATTTTCTTGATCTTGATGGTGTTTTGAGGATTACTGGTCATGTCTGTGTGTCGAGAGTTGGTGGTGGATTAGATTGATCTTAGAGAAGGCTTATCGTTCGAATTATTCTATTCAACTAAGAGCGGCTAAGATGTATCATGATTGAAGCAGTACTATTAATTGTGTGGTATGAAGAAGGACATTATTGAGTTTGTGGCCAAGTGTTTAAATTGTTAGCAAGTGAAGTATGAGCATCAGCGACCGGTGGTACTATGCAGAGGATGTTGGTTCCTGAGTAGAAGTGGGAGTGGATCACTATAGACTTTTTGGTTAGTCTACCCCCGACCTTGGGGATGTTTGATTCTATTTGTGTGATTGTGGATAGGTTGACTAAATCAACGCACTTCATACTTGTGAAGGTTAAATATAATACATAGAAGTTGGCCAAGATCTACATTTGAGAGATTTTTCGATTGCATGGTGTACCCATCTCCATTATTTCTGATATAGGTACTCAGTTTACCTTAGATTTTTGGAGTTCTATGTAGAGTGAGTTGGGCACTCAGTTTGATATGAGCACAACTTTTCACCCTCAAACGGATGTCCAGTCAGAGCGGACCATTCAGGTGTTAAAGTGCATGCTTCGAGCGTGTGTTATGGATTTTATGGTCATTGGGACCAGTTTTTCCCCTTAGCAGAGTTTGCCTACAACAACAATTAACATTCTACCATTTAGATGATGCCTTTTAAGGATTTGTATGGCGGAGGTGTAGATCCCTCGTGGGAGGGTTTGATTTATTTGAGGTTATCCCTTGGCTCACTAATTATTTGAGGGACTCAATAGATCGAGTGCGACTGATCCAGTAGAGGCTTGTTGCTCCCAGATGTTGCATTCATGTTTGGAGAGCGGGTTTTGTTAAAAGTATCACCCATAAAGAGTGTAATGAGATTTGGGAAGAAAGGGAAGCTTAGTTCGAGATTCATTGGCCTTTTTAAGATTCTTGAGAAGTTTGGAGATGTGGCGTATAGGCTAGCTTTGCCTCCATATATGTCAGTTGTTCATTTGGTATTCCATGTTTTTATGTTGAAGAGATACTATCCAGATGATTTGTATATGGTTGATGGGACTCAGTTTCAATAGATCATGACTTGTCCTTCGAAAAGCCTATTGCTATCCAAGACAGGCAGACTAGGAAGTTGAGGTCAAAGAATATTGACTCTGTGAAAGTTCAGTAGAGCCATCGCCCTATTGATGAAGCTATATAGAAGGTCAAGTCTGACGTACATCATAGATATCCCCATATTTTTACGCATTAGGTACATGATTTACTTTTAGTTTTGGGACAAATTCATGTTTTAGTGGTAGATAATGTAACAACCCTTGTTGTAAATTTTAGTTTTTTCTTTGTTTTGACCATTTTGCCCTTTCCCTTATTACTATATGCCTTATATGAGTTGTGGAATGGGTTGCAATGGTACCCGAAGCATTTGGGAGTGATTTGAGTGAATTTGAGGTATTGAGTATCCTTGTAAGTGATTAGTTTGATTTTGGTCAACATTTTGTGATTCGAGCATCGGATGGTGATTCTGTCAGTTCTATTAGATCTAAAATGTCAATTTTGAGTTTGTAGTGTGGTTGGTTTTGGTTTCGAGCCTTTATTTAGAGTTTTGACCTCTTAGATAAGAAGCAAGTTAAAGTAGCCTGAAAGGGTTCTCGAGAGTTAACTTGTTGATAAAGACAACTTTTGGTAAATTTGATGGTTCCATTGAGTCCGAAATATTGAAAATAGCCTAGTAGCATTATTGAATTATTTTTACAGGCTCTTGATCGAACCCCAAGGGTCCGCTCTGAGTCATTTTTACTTGGTTAAAATCTATGCTTTGTTGGTTCTTGTGCAACCTGTCAAGCGTTCACTTGGTCTCCTTAGCGATGTCTCTTAGGCAAACCAAGGACCACCTTTGTGGAATCCCAACTTTTACAGCATTATCTCGTTAGCGATGCGTCTTTTGCCTTGGTAATGTCACCTTAGTGGAAGAGGTGTCACCTTAGCGGTCACCTACATGGAAAGTAACTACTGCCTTAATAGTAGTCTGGCCTCTCAGATGATATTACTTAGGCGACCATTTTACCGCCTTGGCGAAGTCTCTGGTTAAAAATATCCTTTTTCTTCTCTTTTATTCTATTCTTCCATTTTCAAACTTTGAGAGCTCGATTCTTGGCTATTTCAAAGAGAAATTTCATCAATATTGTGTGGGTAAACTCTAAAATCATATTTTCATCATTTTTCATTGATTCTATCTTTAAAACAACTTTAAAACTATGATTTCAAACTTTGATTTTAGGGGTTTTTCCTGGCAAAGTACAAAATTAGTTTTTCTTCAATTGTAAGTCTAATTTCAACGTAATTTTCAATTGGTTTTCATTTTTAGAATCCTTAGAGTTTGGGAAACATGATTCTTAAATAAAATTTTAGTTTTACCCTTTTTACTTCAGGGTTGAGTTTCCAACTATTTTTGGACCTGGAAAGAATATAGCTAATATGGGTAATGTTGGAATCTTTTTTATTTGTAGATTGCCTTTTTGATAGATTTGGCTTGTTCTGAGGCCACACATAAAGGAAAGACTTTGTGTTGAAGGGTCCAGGCCTGAGGTTTGACTTTTTGAGGTAGGTTATGGCTTAAATTTCTTCAGACTGGGCTGGGTAGTTAACCATTCATGTAAAGTATGCTATGGGTTTAGGATTTCATAGTGAGGTTTATACTTTAAGCTAGTTATTTATCGTGTTGCTCGTGTGGAGGGGTATATGCATATTATTATTGACTTTATAGATTATTATTGTTGTAATGCCCGTGTGGGGGCTTTTGTGAATATTATACTTGAGCTAAGAGATAATTATTATTGTAATACCCGAGTGGTGGTTGGTATTGGTCTTGTTTGAGTATTATTTGCCTTTTATTATTGTGATGCCTGAGTAGGGGCTTGAATTGATATATATATTTGGGGTCTTACATGACTATCCATTTATGTGGTGCCATGCGATAGTTTATATCATGATTTACTAAAATATTGAAGAGAGTTGAGCTCATTTAATACCATCAATGATGTAACACCCCGTACATTTCCGAACTTATTTGACTACCTTAACATTTATGGAATTATTTAAACTTGAGATAGTTGGTGTATTACCCACTAAATTTATTGGGCTAAAGTAATATTATGTTTATGGACTTAATTGAGGCCCAAAATTAAGTAAAAAGACATGGGCCCAAAAAGGGAGATGAAACATTTAAAAATGGACCATGTATACTTAGACTTTTTGACCAAATAATTGGCCAAGGGGGACCAGAAAGAGGCGGTGGAAAGGGGACTATATAAGGCTTAAATTCAGCTTATTTTCAACACACTTCACTTGCCAAAAATCAGATTTTCAATCAACATTTCTCCTCTCTCAAAAACCCTAGCCACCCTAATTTCCTCTAAGGATTTTTAGCCAAATCCTCCACTTGCAAGCCTTGGTAAGTGTTTACCCAATATATTATATACATAATATGGTGTGTCTATCATGTTGGTTATGTTTAAAAAGTGTTGAGCAGTCCACTTATTGTGAAACAGTCCATTTTTGCTAAATCGGTAAAGGATTTGCCTTCTATGTGGTTTAAACTTGAAAGGGGACTTAAGGTCTTGAAGGAATTGAATTAGATGGATGGAATTTCAGTATATTTAAGTGTGGTTCTGTACCTAATTCTTTACTCCTTGTGTATGACTTGTGAAAATGTTTATATGTAATTGTGCATGGAACGTTTGGCGTAGTGAAAGGAGAATACTTTCTTGTTATGTTAAAGTGAATTCTGAAACTGTGTGGACTATTTTTGGTATATTGTTGTGTAAGGTATTTATGTGACTTTATGGAATAAAAAAGTGGAGTTGCATTGAGGTAAAAATGTGAAGTATGCACTTCGTGGGAAATCTTGTCGGTTTGTGAGGTCTATGTTGATGTGTGGACTATTTTGGTATTGTTGGTATTGTGAGGCAGTAAATTGTATTGTACGAGGGTGGAATGAAGTTATATGGCAGTATAAAGAAAGGTTGAATGATATGCCATGTGTTTGGGATATTGGATAGTTTTTACTTCCCGTCAAGTAGCTTATTATCGCCTTGTGAACTTGTAATATAATTAGCTTTTAATGTTAGCTTCGTTACGTACTTGTGTTGTAGAGTAATGCTTTAAGGAAGAGATGAATTGTTGTAGTCACATGTTGGAAAGATAAGGTATGTAAGGTTACTCTTTTCCGTATCCTTTGGCCGCACCTATTGTTCACATCGTTACCAAACTTGTTTCCACTCCGAAATGTTTTAAAGTATCTCATTTCAAGTTTGTTAGCAATTGTTATTTACGTGTATCTTATTCGTTGACTATTGTTCCAAAGCTCCAATAATGTTATGACCACCGATGTAACAATCTCACAAAAATTAAAGAAGTGAAGTAACGCATATTTGGTTGAGTATGGGTGGTAGCTCTGGAGGCGAAATCCTAGCTCGATCCGATCTCGATTTATTATTGGATGCAAGGGGTAGCTATAGGGGTGAAAACCTAGCTCAAACTGAACCTGATTTATTGATTTATGAGTGGTAGCCCTGGGGGCATAAGCCTAGCTCGAGCCGATCCCATTGCTATTCACCACTGATTAGTTGGTCCCGGGCATTGTATGATGTATATTGATAAGAAGGTAAAAGGAAAGAAATGAATGTAATGTACATGGTTCCACATATACAGTACGGTGGTATACCAGTGTTATCTATTCACTTTTAATTGATTCCATATGAGTTCCTATATTTCATACAGTTACTTATAGCCTTAAGTACTTAGTACATTCTTTCGTACTGACGGCCCTTGGGGGACCTGCCTTACTTGTTGCAGGCACAGGAGCTAGTAGACCTTCACAGTAGGGTACGGGTCATCTGCAGGTTATTGGTGAGCTCCAGGTTGATTCAAGGCTTTCTGAGTCATTTGTATATATTTTTGGTACTGTGTAGTAGTTGTATAAGGTGGGGACTTGTCCCGACCTTAATCATGGTTATGTATCTTTTAGAGGCTTTGTAGACATTGTAAATTCAAACGTAGAAATGTCATACCTTTTTAGACGTTGTGGCCCCAACGGCCAAGTCTCATAGTTGTTTTGAACGTCTTTCTATGACTTTCGTCATCGATATATTATATCGGCATGTGGAAGAATTTTTTTGTTCACTTAATGGCATGCATATGAATGTACATGATTATAGGTTGGTTCTCTCGGGCCTTACGGCTATGGGTGCCTATCCGCTCGAATGGGATTTGAGGCGTGACAAAAGTGGTATCAGAGCGGGTTGTCCTAGGGTGTCTACAAAGCTGTGTCTTAGTAGAGTCTTGGTTGTGGAGGTGTTTTGCACCACATCTATATGTAGGAGGCTACGGGACATTTAGGAGTTGTTTCTTTTCATCATTTCCTAGATCGTACAATAGAGCCAAAGTGGTAGGTGGAGTCATATTTAATCACTGAATTTGTTTTGTGCTTTGTTTCCTCAGTATAGCAAAAATGTCGTTTACAAGGAGAAACAAGGGTAAAGGTAAGAAGGGAGACATGGCTGCTGAAGTAGGAACCAGCAAATCACCACCTGAACGAGTTAATCAAGGCGAAGCTGAAAATGAGTTTGCATCGCGGGCTTCTTCTAATCTTCAACCTCCAGGAGAGCCAAGAAGGAGAGGAGTACCCTCCAGAACCACCTGTTAATGCTACTGAGCAGGATTTAAGGAATGCGGTTCAAATGTTAACTCGTATAGTTTCTACACAAAATCAAGGACAAGCCGGTCCAACTACAAGTAATGACGGTGCGCATAGGGAAGCTAGTCGGCGGACATAGGATTTTCTTAAATTAGACCCTCCCACATTTACCGGGTCAGATCTTAATGAAGACCCACAAGACTTAATGGACCAAATTCAAAGGGCTTTAGATTTTTTGCATATATCTAGTACAGAAACAGTTGAACTTACAACATATAGATTAAAAGGAGAGGCTATTTTATGGTACGAAGATTAGAAATGATCTAGGGGTATCGGTGCACTTCCAGCTAGTTGGGAAGAATTCAAAGCGGCATTCCTTGATCAGTACCTTCCATATGAGATCCGAGAGGCTCATGCAGACCAGTTCTTAAATCTTCGTCAAGGAAATATGAGCGTCAGGGAGTACAGTCTTCAGTTTAACCCTTTGGCAAGGTATGCTCCTAATGTAGTAGCTACTATGGACGATAGAGTTCATCGGTATGTGGATAGATTGGATCCATATTTTGTCAGGGATTGTACTATTGTTTCTTTGAATAGAGACATAGATATAGCCAGGATACAAGCTTTTGCACAGAAGATGGAGGATCAGAGGCAAAGGAGAAGAACGCAAGAATTTGAAAGAGGACCTTCAAAGAGGGTTAAGCCTATGGGACAGTTCATGGTATCCCAAGGAGAATTTAGGCCTCGGGTTTTTAATAGACCGCCCAAACCATTATTTTCTTATTCTACAGCAGGTACTCCATCCCAATTTCAATGGTTTAGAGGAAGTCAAGTTGGGCAAAGTAGTGGGATTTAAGGTTCACAGACAACAGGGTATCAAGAACAAGGAAACATAAGATGATCGAGGTTTCATGTCAGCCGTGTCAGCATTGCGGAAAGTTTCATTTAGGTGCATGTCGACTCGGGACAGATGCTTGTTTCTGGTGTGGTATGTCGAGGCACAAAATGAGAGAGTGCCCACAGAGGGGCACGGGTAGTATGGCGCGACCTACTGGATCAGCCATTGCATCATCCTCGTCGGGTGTATAGCCTACTAGGAGTGGTAGAGGTGTTTGAGGAACAACTAATTCTAGTGGAGTCCAGAACAGTACCTATGCTTTAGTGGATTGGCAGAATTTGGAGGCTTCTCCTGATGTGGTTACAGGTACATTATTCTTCTTTTCACATAATATATATGCATTGATTGATCCAGGCTCTACCCTATCATATGTCATTCCATTGATTGCTGAAAAATTCAAAAGAACACCGAAATTACAAGTCAAGCCATTTGAAGTATCTACACCAGTTGGTGAATCTATTATAGCTAAAAGAGTCTATCGTAACTGTATAGTAACTGTTTGTGATCATGATACATTGGCTGATCTTATTGAGATGGAAATGGTAGATTTTGATGTTATAATGGGTATGGATTAATTGGCTTCTTGTTATGCCACGGTAGATTGACGAGCTAAGAAGGTACATTTCCATTTTCCACAAAAGACCATCCTTGAATGGAGGGGTAATGTTGGAGCACCGAGAGGTAAAATTATTTCTTATCTTAAGGCAAAGAAAATGTTATCCAAGTGGTACATATGCCATCTAGTAAGAGTGCAAGATACCGATGTGAAGCCACCAACTCTTCAATCGGTTCCGGTGGTAAATGAATTCCTTGATATATTTCCTGAAGATCTTCCAAGTTTGACTCTAGAATGGGAAGTAGAGTTTGGTATTGATGTGATTCCAGGTACTCAACCTATCTCTATTTCTCCGTATAGAATGGCCCCGACAGAGTTACGGGAATTGAAGGTGCAATTAAAAGACTTGCTGGACAAGGGATTCATAAGGCCTAGTATGTCCCTGTAGGGTGCACCAGTGTTATTTGTACACAAGAAAGATGGCACGTTGAGAATATTTATTGATTGTCGACAAATGACTAAGGTAACAGTCAAGAACAAATATCCCCTCCCCAGAATTGTTGATTTGTTTGATCAATATATGTGCCAAATGCTTCTCAAAGATTGACTTGAGATTGGGTTATCATCAAGTAAGAGTTAGAGAAAAAGATATACCCAAGATAGCTTTCCGAACACGGTATGGTCATTATGAGTTTTTAGTTATGTCATTTGGGCAAATAAATGCACCAACAGTTTTTATGGATTTGATGAATAGGGTGTTCAAGTCGTTCTTAGATGTGTTCGTGACAGTGTTTATAGATGATATTCTGGTTTATTGAAGATCACAAGAGGACCATGCTAATCACTTACGGCAGGTGTTATAGATTCTTCGTGATCGTAAGTTATATGCAAAGTTATCTAAATGTGAATTTTGGTTAAAATCTGTAGCATTCTTGGGTCATATTGTGTCGGATGAAGGAATAAGGGTTGATACTCAAAAGATAGAAGTTGTGAAGAACTGGCCAAGACCTACAATGCCTACAGAGATTCGTAGTTTTCTTGGGTTGGCAGGGTATTATAGAAGGTTTGTTGAAGGATTTTCTTCTATTGCTGCACCTTTGACAAAGCTAACACACAAGGCAACCAAGTTTCAATGGAACGATACATGTGAAAAGAGTTTCCAAGATCTGAAGAATAAATTGACTTCTACACCCGTATTGGTACTTCCAAAAGGCACAGAAGGGTATGCGGTATATTGTGATGCTTCAGGAGTTGGCTTAGGATATGTATTGATGCAGCACGGTAATATAATAGCTTATGCCTCAAGACAGTTGCGTCCACATGAGGGAAATTATCCGACACATGATCTTGAGCTAGCAGCTGTGATATTTGCTTTAAAGATATGGCGCCACTATTTGTATGGGGTTCATGTTGACATACATTGATCATAAGAGTTTACAGTATATTTTTAAGTAGAAGGACCTAAATCTGAGGCAGCGGAGGTAGCATGAACTATTAAAAGATTATGACATTGATATTTTATATCATCCAGGGAAAGTAAATGTAGTAGCCGATGCATTAAGCCACAAAGCAATAAGAAGCACTGATGGACAGCTCACGGAAAAGCAAGGTATATTCAAGGATCTACATCAATAGCCAGCTTGGGGGTTCGTCTTCTTGAAACTCCAAATGAAGAAATTATGGTGCAAAATGCGGCAGAATCTTCATTAGTAGCTGAAGTAAAGGAAAAACAGTATGCGGATCCTATTTTATTGCAGCTGAAGGAGAATGTACAACAAGGTTTGACAAAGGCATTTGATCATACGCAAGAAGGAGTGCTTCAGTGCCAAAGTAGATTGTGTGTACCTGATGTAGATGAGCTAAGGAGACGGGTTATGACAGAGGCACATCATTCATGGTATTCTATTCATCCGTGAGCCACCAAAATGTATCATGATTTGAAAGAAATGTATTGGTGGGGTAACATGAAGAAGAACATTGCAGAATCCGTAGCCCAATGTCCAAATTGTTAATAAGTAAAAGTAGAGTATCAGAAGCCTAGAGGTTATATGCAATGTATAAATCTTCCAATCTGGAAGTGGGACATGATCAACATGGATTTCATTACAGGTTTGCTTCGTACATTCGTAAATTTGATTCCATATGGGTAATAGTTGGCAAGCTTACCAAGTCAGTACACTTTCTATCGGTCAAGACCACCTACACAGCTGAAGATTATGCGTGGTTGTATGTTAAAGAGATAGTTCGACTACATGAAATTCCAATCTCTATTATATCAGACAGGGGAGCTCAATTTACTGTACACTTTTGGAAGTCTTTTCAGAAGAGTTTGGGAACCCAAGTGAATTTAAGTATGAATTTTCATCCTCAAAAAGATGGACAAGTAGAACGTACTATACAAACACTGGAAGATATGCTACGAGCTTGTACATTGGACTTTAAAGGTAGTTGTGATGATCATTTATCTCTTATTGAATTTGCATACAATAATAGCTATCATTCAAGTATCAAAATGGCGACTTATGAATCCTTATATGGAAGAAAGTGTAAATCACCAATTGGATGGTTTGAAGCGGGTGAAACTGCCTTATTTGGGCGAGATATTGTTCATCAAGCAAGGGAGAAGGTTAAAGTGATACAACAGAGGCTACAAACGGCCCAAAGCCGGCACAAGTCATATGCCGATGTTAGAAGAAGGGGTCTAGAATTTTCCATAGGTGACTAGGTATTCTTGAAAGTGTCACCAATGAAAGGGGTAATGAGATTTGGAAAGAAAGGAAAGCTAAGTCCGCGTTATATAGGGACATATAAGATTATCCGAAGATTTGGTCAAGTTGCGTATGAATTAGAACTACCCCAAGAACTCTCCACAGTTCATCCAGTGTTTCATGTTTCAATGCTTCGGAAGTGCATAAGAGATCCATCCCATATTGCTCCCACTGAAGATTTAAAAGTTATAGAAGATCTCACCTATGAAGAAGTACCTATTGCTATTCTGGATCGACAAGTTAAGAGGTTAAGAAATAAATAAGTAGCTTCTGTAAAAGTTCTTTGGAAAAATCATCAAGTAGAAGAAATCATATGGGAATCCGAGGAAATGATGAAGTCTAAGTACCCGCATTTATTTCAAACTGAAGAGAAAGTTCAAGATGCGGAATTGGAGCAATAAGAAGTAAGTATATATAAGTATTATGTGTATGTGATAGTATGAAGAATGAACTTAGACTTGAACTTGTGTAGATTGGATAATGTTACTAGCATTCGAGGACGAATGTTCCTAATGGGGGAAGGATGTAACACCTCGTACTTTTTAGAACTTATTTGACTACCTTAACATTTATGGAATTATTTAAACTTGAGATAGTTGGTGTATTACCCACTAAATTTATTGGGCTGAAGTAATATTATGTTTATGGACTTAATTGAGGCCCAAAATTAAGTAAAAAGACATGGGCCCAAAAAGGGAGATGATCCATTTAAAAATGGACCAAGTATACTTAGACTTTTTGACCAAATAATTGGCCAAGGGAGACCACAAAGAGGCGGTGGAAAGGGGACTATATAAAGCTTAAATTCAGCTTATTTTCAACACATTTCACTTGCCAAAAATCAGATTTTCAATCAACATTTCTCCTCTCTCAAAAACCCTAGCCACCCTAATTTTCTCTAAGGAATTTTGGACAAATCTTCCACTTGCAAGCCTTGGTAAGTGTTTACCATTATATATTAATATATTATATCCATAATATAGTGTGTATATCATGTTGTTATGTTTAAAAAGTGTTGAGCAGTCCACTTATTGTGAAACAGTCCACTTTTACTAAATCAGTAAAGGATTTGCCTTCTACGTGGTTTAAACTTGAAAGGGGACTTAAGGTCTTGAAGGAATTGAATTAGATGGATGAAATTTCAGTATATTGAAGTGTGGTTCTGTATCTAATTCGTTACTCCTTGTGTATGACTTGTGGAAATATTTATACGTAATTGTGCATGGAACGTTTGGCGTAGTGAAAGGAGAATACTTTCTTGTTATGTTAAAGTGAATTCTGAAACTATGTGGACTGTTTTTGGTATATTGTTGTGTAAGGTATTTATGTGACTTGATGGACTAAAAATGTGGATTTGCATTTAGGTAAAAATGTTAAGTATGCACTTGGTGGGAAATCTTGTCGGTTTGTGACATCTATGTTGATGTGTGGACTGTTTTGGTATAGTTGGTATTGTGAGGCAGTAAATTGTATTGTAGGAGGGTGGAATGAAGTTATATGGAAGTATAAAGTAAGGTGGAATGATATACCATGTGTTTGGGATGTTGGATAGTTTTTACTTCACGTCAAGTAGCTAATTATTGCCTTGTGAACTTGTAATGTAATTAGCTTTTAATGTTAACTTCATTACGTACTTGTGTTGTAGAGTAACACTTTAAGGAAGATCTGAATTGTTGTAGTCACATGTTCGAAAGATAAGGTATGTAAGGTTACTCTTTTCCGTATCCTTTGGCCGCACCTATTATTCACATCGTTACCAAACTTGTTTCCACTCCGAAATGTTTTAAAGTATCTCATTTCAAGTTTGTTAGCAATTGCTATTTACGTGTATCTTATTCGTTGACTATTGTTCTAGAGCTCCAATAATGTTATGACCACCGATGTAACAATCTCACAAAAATTAAAGAAGTGAAGTAACGCATATTTGGTTGAGTATGGGTGGTAGCTCTAGGGGAGAAAGCCTAGCTCGATCCGATCTCGATTTATTATTGGATGCAAGGGGTAGCTCTGGGGATGAAAACCTAGGTCAAACTGAACCTGATTTATTGATTTATGAGTGGTAGCCCTGCGGGCATAAGCCTAGCTCGAGCCGATCCCATTGCTATTCACCACTGATCAGTTGGTCCCAGGCATTGTATAATGTATATTGATAAGAAGGTAAAAGGAAAGAAATGAATGTAATGTACATGATTCCACATATACAGTATGGTGGTATACCAGTGTTATTTATTCACTTTTAATTGATTCCATATGAGTTCCTATATTTCATACAGTTACTTATAGCCTTAAGTACTTAGTACATTATTTCGTACTGACGGCCCTTGGGGGACCTGCCTTACTTGCTGCAGGCACAGGAGCTAGTAGACCTTCACAGTAGGGTACGGGTCATCTGTAGGCTATTGGTGATCTCCAGGTTGATTCAAGGCTTTTCGAGTCATTTGTATATATTTTTGGTACTGTGTAGTAGTTGTATAAGGTGGGGACTTGTCCCGACTTTAATCATGGTTATGTATCTTTTAGAGATTTTGTAGACATTGTAAAGTCAAACATAGAAGTGTCATACCTTTTTAGACGTTGTGGCCCCAACGACCAAGTCTCGTATTTGTTTTGAATGTCTTTACATGACTTTCGTTATCGATATATTATATCGGCATGTGGAAGAATTTTTTTGTTCACTTAATGGCATGCATATGAATGTACATGATTATAGGTTGGTTCTCTCAGGCCTTACGGCTACGGGTGCCTGTCCGGCCCAATGGGATTTGAGCCGTGACAAATGAATTTATTCATCATATAATATTGTTTTGGTTATGAGCATGCACCCTCATTTTAGTTATCTATGTACATGGATTGGAACCACTGAGAGATACTTATTTGAAAGAAAATGAGACATTTTATGAAACTCTTGATCGAAGAATGTACCAACAAGGTTGATTGAGATATGAGATTGTGAACATATATGGGTTGTGAACCCCCTATGGTGTCTTATCCTTGAAGCTTTTACTCGAAAGGTGTATACAAAGTGATATTGAGAAATTACATCATGACCATTGCATTGTATTGTATCACTTGCATTCTTTTTATGTGTTTGATATCGTATATTTAACTTTTTTATATATATATTTGTTTGTAGTCTTATACTAATATTATACTATTAGTACTGTTAGGAGATACGTTTTGAGCCATCTTTGAGAACTTTTCTGTATGCATATGGAAACGTTCCCATAGTAATATTTACTTGTTTAGTTTTCTGCTTTGCTCAGTCGGCTAATGATATCTACTGAGTACAAGTGGACCATACTCACTCTTATTTTTGTGCCCTTTTGATACAGATTCTAGTATAAGTGTGACCCACGGTAGCTGATTTGTGTTGTTGAGAGCTAATATGGAGTACTAGTGTGCTCCCCATCCGGAGCATTGTTCTAGCCTCCATCTATCTTTTACGTCCTTACTTGTATTTAGAGAAATATATGTATTATCTAATTTCAGTATTGTCTTAAATGCTCTTTATACTTATGATATATCAGATTTTGGGATTTCAATTGTATTTCATTCAGATATTTCAGATTTATGATTATTATGGCTTGACTTCGAAGTCTTTTATTTACTTCATTTCTTTCCTTTTTTGTATTTTATAATTATTGGGATTTCTAGCTTACCTACCAAGGTTGGATCGGGGTAGGATCCATCATGACCTCGATTTCTAGGTCATGACATGGCCAAACACCAACTTGGAGTTGTATTTTGAATAAAGTGAAAAACTTTGTAGGAAAAAGGAAAAAGATTTCATGGTCAAATGGGCACTAAAACAATATCAAAAATCATGTCACCAACTGAGACTATGAGGGAGAATAAAAAGGAAAATCACAAAATTGAACATCGTGAAAATTTAAATGCAAAGGTACTCAAGAACATTTTAAGTTTAATTCATGAAATTGTTTCTTTGTTTCATAGTTCCGCTAGTATTGACGCCAGATCTACCTTATTGGAGCAGATTTGGGGTCATCAATTTGAGGATAGCAGGCTTTGTAGCATTTGAGGTGGGTATTGAAGGGTGAGTCCAGGAGGGCTATAATAGATTCTGAGTATGTTCTAAGATTTGAAAACTGGATTTGTGTTTCGAGGGTCAGAGATCTAATTCAATTGATACTTCATGATGCTCATAACTCCAAATATTTTATTCACCTCAGGGAAAATAAGATGTATAGGGATTTGAGGCAGCATTACTTATGGAGTGGTATGCGGAGATTTGTAGCAGTGTTTGTGGCTCGATGCCTATGCTTTCAGTAGTAAAGGTCGAGTATCCGAGACCTGGTAGATTTCTTCAGAGGTTACCTATTCTAGAGTGGAAGTGGGATCGAGTCACTATAAATTTTGAGGTAGTTTGACTTGCACTTCTTGTGGTTTTGATAGCATTTGGGTCATCCTGGATCGATTGACCAAATCTGCCCATTTCATCCCTGTTCAGACTTCCTTCAGTACCAAGAGGTTAACATGTATCTATATTTGAGAGGTGGTTCTCCTTCATGGGGTATCCATGTCTATTATTTAAGATCGAGGCCTCAGTTCACCTCTAGCTTCTAGAGGACATTTCAAGAGGAGTTGGGTACCTAGGTTGATCTTAGCATCGCTTTTTATCCCCAAACTGACAAATAGTCGGAGTGTACTATTCAAGTTTTGGAGGATATGCTTCGCGCTTGTGTGTTGGATTTTAGAGGTCAGTTGGACCAGTTTTTAGCTTTGGCAGAGTTTGCTTATAATAACAGCTACCATTCAAGTATTCATATGGCACCATTCGAGGCGTTGTATGGTAGGTGTTGTCGATCTCCGATGGGTTTGTTTGAAACTTCTGAGATTAGGCCTTGTGGTACTGATCTACTTTGTAAGTCTTTGAACCGGGTTTGGGTGATTCAGGATAGGCTATGGCCAGCTCAGAGCAGACAAAAGAGTTATACTGACCGTAGACTTTGTTCATTGAGGTTCAGAGTTGGTGACCGGGTCTTTCAATGAGTATCGCCCATGAAGGGCGTGATGAGGTTTGGGAGGAGGGGCAAGCTCAGCCCCAAGTATATCGGACCATTTGAGATCCTACGGACAGTTGGGGATGTAGCATATGAGTTGGCTTTGCCTCCATCCTTTTCAGCCATCTATCCATTTTTCCATTTATCTATGTTACGGTGCTATATTCTGAATGAGTCTCTCGTGCTTTGGTGGTACTCGGTTCAGTTGAATAAGAGGTTGACGTTTACAGAGGAGCCTGTTTCTATTTTGGCCAGAAATGTCAGGCGATTGTGCTCCAGAGACATTCTTGTAGTTAAGGTTCAGTGGCGTCACCATACAGTTAAGGAGGCTACCTGGGAGATCGAGCATAGTATGCGGGCCTAGTATCCCTACCTGTTCGAACCTTCAGGTACATGTAGATCCTTCACTTTTGCGAATGAAAGTCCTTATAGTAATGGATGTTGTAATGACCCTCCAGGTCGTTTTCCCTATTTTTGTGCTTTTACTATATTTAGATCTTTCCTATTGCTGCCCCAGGTCTCTTGTGACTTGTTGGGACTGACAGTTCGTTCACCGGGCAGTTCATTTGGTTTTTAAAACCATTTCCCTGTTTGGAGCTTTTCAAGTTGAGAAATGGGTCTCGGGCCTAAACCTCAGGTAAATAGCCTCGAATGTCATTCTTGACAGTTCCATCAGCTCCCAAATGTCAATTTTAGGCCAGCGAGACCCTTGGTCTGGGTCCTGAGGTTTTCAGACTCATTTTAGGCTATTGGGTGGAATTTGGTAAAAATGGCCCTTGGGGGTGTGGGACCACTTTTTATCGAAATGGCCCCGAATGGAAATTTTAATGGCATCGTTGAGTCTGAAATGTCAAATTTGGTATGTTGCATAGTTCATTTACGAGCACAGGATTTTGAACCGATCCCGAGCACCCGATAGGAGTCCGTTAGGACTAGTTGAACTTGGTTGGGGCCAAGTATCTGGTGCAACTGCTTAAATGGACAGGGGAACGCTTTAGCGGTGTCCTCTTTAAAGGAGCAAGACCAGATTGTCTTGACCATTTTAGCGTCCTTTGGGGCACTTTAGCAGTAGCTGCTTAAGCTGCCCTGGAGCGCTTAAGCGGAGTCGGGCCAGCTGGGGCAGGGTTGCTTAAGCGCTGACCTCTTTAGCGGTCACTTAGCTGCTAAAGCGGCCATCGCTGGTGTTATATATATATTCCATTTCTCCTCTTCTCCAACACTTTTACCTAAGTGTATCCACCATTTTTGACATTCCAAGCTAAAAATTAGTGAGGCATTAAGCATGTAAGGCTGGTATTTAGCTCGGGATTGCGGTGTTGATCGTGTAGCGTCTTTATCTTGTAAGTAATTCGATCAACCTCTGCTTAATTTTGGTAATTGAGTGCCTTGTTTCTCCAGATTATTGTTGGAACTAATTTTGCAATCTATGAGCTCGGATTTAGCCAAATTTATTATGGCAAGTGATCCTTGAGCTGCATAGGACGCTGTGATGGTTTCAATTTTGCGATTCCACAAGCAGGCTCCACGTGGGATTTTTAGTTTTATTTCTGACCCAAAGCATTAATAGCAAATATGGGTATCATTTTTCTCATCTTGATGCATAAATCATTGTTTTGATAGTATGGCAGCTCTCGAAGGCCTCTCGAAAGGGAAAAGATCCAATTTAGCGGATTTGACGAGCGTTCGCCGGCGTCCAAGTAGGCTAGGCTTACCCTTCTTTTAGATTGAGCTTATTTGTGGTATTGGTATACTATTGTGCTAGTTTTGGGAAGGTAGTTACGGCCCAGTGCCGTCTTAGTGAATTTTTTGCTTATTTAGCTGGTTAGGGCCTCGTTTGGGTAGATTTCGGGCCCGTTCTCCCCTAATATAGTATGCTATCATTCTTAGTACTAGAATTAGTGCCTTGGAATGGGATGGGGAAATCTTAGATTAGACTCGGGTAGGTTCTGGTTTAGGTTTGGTTATTAGGACCTTGTAGTAGGCCCCACTGCCCTTTGTAGATAGTGTAGTTTGGATTGAAGATTCTTTAGGCTATTACCTTGGGTTGGGTTTGACTTAGACTTGGTTTTTGGTCTATGTTAGCCCCTTTTTCCCAAGTAGAGTAGTAACGGACCTAGACCTCACTTCTTTGACCTAGTATTTGGGACCCGCTTTGCCTTAGTGGAGTTATCCACCCGGGATTGGTATTTACGACCTTATGGCTTGGAAATATGCTTGAAACCCTTGAATTTCCTCCTATAAACTAACTATGCTTGAATTTATATAAATGTATTTCAGTTTCGATTTGAGTTCGGTATATGTTTTATTGTTATTATTATTATGAGTTCTGGCACGATACTGGCATTGGTTATGGTCATTACTTATGGGCTTCGATATGAGTTTGGTATCAGTTTACAGTTGAGGTCGACTATTTATGGGATCACTTGTTTTTGGTTACGGTATGATTACTATGAGTTCTAATTTGAGTCCGACATCTATTTATGATATGGCTGAGATATTCTAGTGTTGATTATGGATGTTATTGGAGTTCTGACAGTGGTACTAAGATCTGTTGCACATGATTCATGTGCCCTCTTGTTATTACCCACTATTTTTGGTTCGAACCCGACATCTGGCCTTTCGTTATTGCCCATTAGTGATGATTCAAGCCCGGTACATATTTGGAATTTTCATCATGGGTTTGTGGACAAAAAGGTTACTTAAGATCGGTTCATCTACGGGATATTTATGTTTCTATCTTAGTTTTTCTCTTGTTTGTACCCGCCGGCTTATGGGGGCTCGATAGGGTTAATTGTCTTCTTATGTATGCCTTCTGGGCTTATGGGGGTCCATTTAGGTTATAGTTAGCTCGTTTCTCTTACTTTGGCATTATTTATTTTCGTTACTATACTTGTTTAGTATAGTAGATACTTACATTTTAGCGTTGTTACTGTAGACTTAGCTTACACACTTGCATAATATTTATGCTTTTACTATAATTAAGCTCAGTAGATCGATGATGTCTACTAAGTACCCGTTGCTTTGGTACTCATACTGCACTTCTGCATTTTTTCCTTATTGCAGATCCGAGTCTGAGCGACCGGCGTTGACATTATTCTCAGGCCCAGCTACTGATCTGGAGATGGGGTGAGCTTTCTAGAGTCGGAGGCTGGTCTTTCTCTATCTATCTCAGTTACAGTCTTTTGTATTCCAAGATTATTGTGTATATGTATATTTTGGATACTGTCTATTACTCTTGTTTTTGGTCGTAGTGGCTCTAGTACCAACCTTACCAAGTCTTGGGAGGGATTCTTTTTGTTCATTTTTGTCACACCCCGAATTCCAACGAGGCGGACTGGCACCCGAAGGCGTTGAGGCCCGAGAGAACTAATCTTTGCTCATGTCCATTCATATGCATGTCATTCAATAAACATCATCATCACGTGTACATACTAGATGCTACTAACGGAAGTTATGGAACCATGTGCTATAGATAGATATGAAACTTGTCCGTTAGGGCCATCACGTCAAAATGGACACACATCTCTTACAATCATTCTCCCACACAAGTCTACAAAGCCTCTAACCAATGCATGTACATAACCAACCTACAGTCGGGACAAGTCCCCGCTTTATATAATATTTACAACACCAAAACCATGAACACATATGACTCGGAAAGCCCCGAACCAACTGGAGCTCACCAATGATCCGCGAATGACTCGTAGCCTACAGTGGAGGTCTACTAGCACCTGTACCTGCAGCAATCAAAGTAAGGCCCCCAAGGGGGTCAGTACGAAGAATGTACTGAGTATGTAAGGCTCATAAGAAACTGCATCATTACATAAGAACTTCAATGGAAATAATTATAAGAGAATACTCCATGTGGACAATCATCATTTTACATGGAACCATGTACATTTCTTCTGTTATTGTTATTTTTGATCATTCAGTCATATTCTTATCATTCATATAACATCTTTCATATAATACCTTCATTCAAGAGATTTGCCTTTATTCAGAGGTTCTTCCATTCAAGAGATTTCTTTCTTTACTTTTACGCTCATCATCGTTATTATTGGTCATCCACCTTATTGGTGGGTTATTAATATAACATTCATCCACTCTATCGGTGGGTTAATAATATAACATACATCCACTCTATTGATGGATCAATAATAAAACATACATCCACTCTATTGGTGGGTTAATAATATAACATACATCCACTCTATTGGTGGGTCAATAATATAACATACATCCACTCTATTGGTGGGTCAATAATATAAATACATCCACTCTATTGGTGGGTCAATAATATAACATACATCCACTCTATTGTGGGTTAATAATATAACATACATCCACTCTATTGGTGGGTTAATAATATATAACATTCATCCACCTTATAGGTGGGTCATAATAGATATATATAAACGTATAACATTACTTCCTTCTCTTTTGCTTGGGAGATTAATACATTGGGGATCATGTCATTATTGGAAACACATAGATGCATTACTTCATTCTTTCATTAAGAGTAATCCCTTATGTCATTTCTTTACTTCTGTGAGATTTACACCTTCATTTGTGAGAGATTGATGCATTTGGTGATTGTACATTACTTCCCTCTTTACATTTGTGAGATTGACTCATTAGTAGTCATATCATTGTTAGAACTTGGAACATAGCATCATCGGGACTTTGGAGTCACACTTTTGTTGGAACTTTGGAATCATGTCCACCCTACATTTATTAGTTCCTTAACTCTTGCAACCAACAATTATATGTTACTTAATTTCTTTCTTTTGAGAGATTGGTACTTTTGCTCGTGAGAGATTGATACATTCACTTGTGAGAGATTGGTACATTTGCTTGACATAACATTTTTTTGGAAGCTTTGGAACAATAACCAATGATAAAAGACATGTGAGTAAACATCATTTGACCTTTAGAACATTAATCAATGAATATGGAACATGTGAGTAGCACAATGTGACAACCTGGAATGAGATACCTTGAACGTTTCGGCATGGAACAAGTACCATGTCAATGTGAATAATATGCTGCAGAATGATATGAAAAGAGTAACCTTACATACCTTATCTTCCCAATATGAATACACAATCCAATATCTGAGTACAACAATTTCGCTCCTTCCTTACGTTTCACTCTACATCACAAGTACATAATGGAACCAACATTAACCACAAGCTACATTCCAAGTGTATACGATGACCATGAGTTACATGATTCCCCTATAACATTATTTCACCCTTTATAATACCATTCATGGCCTTTTCATACCATCAATACCATAACATGTTATACATTGACCAAGACATCATAACCAATAGCTTTTCACACCAAGTTCCTCCTTTACATGTTCTCATTAACACCACATCACAATGGATCCATCAAATCACTCCAATACATTTTATAACCAAAATTCCACAATTTACTCATAGAGAAAAATGACAAGTTATGGGCATAACCACACCATACATGTTGAGATATCATCCACACCATTCACTTTCATCAAAACATCAAGTCCTTTTTCAAGTTTAATTCACAAGGATGCACATCTTTTAGCAAAAAGCCAAAGTGCACTATTCAACACCTTGCTAACATAACCACCATGATATACATAATCTCTCATGCACATAATATATTAAATCATAAGAATAAACACTTACCCAAGCTTGCTAATGCACAACTACACCAATGGCAATGCAATATGGAAATATTCAGCTAGAAATCAAGTTATGATATATTCACACTCAAGAGAACTAAGATCAACAGATATGGAGGAAGTCCGTCAATGGATTCTATCTTGTTAGTAGTTCTTCTGAAATAAAGATCTTTTTCAGGGCTCTTGTCATAGGTAGTTCTTCTGGTCGTAGTAATGAAAGAATCCATTGACGGACTAGGTTATATTGCAAAACAGTTAGTTGACAATAAGATATCAATAGCAGAAACACCAGGATATATAGAAAGAACATTAATAGGAACAACAAAGATATGGTTACATAATCTAACAACAGAAAGCTTAGCTACTCTAAGAAATAATAAAAATTCAGAAGGAACAATAACCACATCAAATATCGATATACTGTATAAATATGAATTAGGAATAAGGAATGAATTTTGAAGCATGACCACAGAAATAGAAGAACAAAACAAAGATAGAAATCTAAATAGGCAATTAATGAATAAACTATCTATATGTAATATGTGTTATATAGATGAATATACATGTGCATTTAAAGAATACTATTAAAAGGGATTATATAACAGTGACGAAAGTACAGAAATCAGAAAATTATATTTTACAAAACTACCAGAACCATTTAGTACAAAAATAACTGAAAATTGGGATACTGCTAGCTTAACAGATACATTAGGATCTAGAATAAAATTCTTACAAAATTGGTTTACAGAACTATGTGATAAATATAAAGAGACACAAAAACTAGATAAAATATTAAATAGAAATATGACTTGTTGTACAAACAAAACAGCACCTCAATTTAGATGTAAAATATCAAATAAATATAGATATAACAAAAAACCAAAAAGGTATTAGATAAAAAATTATAAACAGAAAAAACAATATAGACCTAAAAAGAAAATAGCAGAATGTAAATGCTATAATTGTGGAAAACTAGGACACCTAGAAAAAAATTGTACTATACACAAAGACCCTAAGAAAAAGCAAGTAACTGAAATACAAATACAAGAGGATTTATATACAGAATTACCTTTCATCAGTTATGAAATAGAAAGTGATGATAGTATATATGACCTAGAGTTAGAAAACGAAAATGAATATAGTTCTGAAGAAGAAAATCTAGAAACAAATTTAGAAAAATTAAGTAACTATGACTGAAAATAATATACGAATAATTAGTCGAGAAGATCATCAAGATGAAGAATCTACAAGTCAGAAAATAATATTTGATACAAATATATTTGACCAAATTAAGAAACAAGAAACACCACTAAGGATAGATAAAATATTAGAGGTACCCACGGTAACAAATTGGTTTAAAAAAGAAAAAGAAGAATACTATGTCATAAGTCAAAAAGAACACACAATCGATTGTAAATACGCTAAAGGAAAAGCTATGGTACCCATAATAAACAAGAAAGAACTAAATAAAGAAATACAAAAACTAAAAACTAAAAGTAATATAACATATGTTCACTTAGGAGCAATAGAAATATTAATAAAAGCATGTTTTAGAGAAGGAATAGATACACCAATAGAACTTTATTTAGCAGATGACAGAATAATACACCCAATAGAAAAGAGTATAATCAGTGCAGTAAAAGAAAATCTAATATACCAAAAATTTTCGTTTATAGTAAGCCCTAACTATTCAGTAACCATACATGATAAAAACATAGATAAATCATTAGTATTATATTGGAAAATGACAGGAATAGAACTAGCACCAGGAAGTAAAATATTTACAGCAAGATGTAAAAACTTATATGTATTAACCACACAACATACAGTAAAAGCAATAAATAAAATAAATAAAATTAAGATAGACAACCCATTTGATAATATAGTAACAGCTATCGATAATAATGATTACAGTTATAAGGAATTAGATATCGAAACCGATTTAGAAATACTACAAGATAGGATAAAAACCTCTTCTAAAAGAATAATGGATACCCATCAACATCATCTAGAATGAGTACATCTAGAAGAATAGAAAAAATACCAATGGAAATACAGGCATACCAATATTATATAACAGTAATATTAAACCAGAGAAAATACTTAATATTAATAGACACTGGAGAACAGGAAAACTATATTACAAGAGAACTAGTACCGGAAGATGAAATTAAACATCAAGAACAAATATGCTTAGACCTACCTAGGGAATTACGACAAACACAAGAGATAACAAATCAAGAATTAATTATAGGAGGTATACCAATTAACATACAATTCATAGTAACACAAGAACAAACAAATGAAAATATTGTCTTAGGACTAACATGGTTAGAACAAGTTAAACCTTATAACCTAGAAGATAGACAACTAGTTATTTATTATAATAACAAAAAAGTTATTATCAGTAGAACCTAGAATAATAATGTAATGACAAAAGTATATATACTTGCTAATATAATAGTAGATGGATATAATAGCAGATATTACACACCTATGATAGACACAGGAGCAGAAGCTAATCTATGTAGATACAATTGTCTACCGGAAAGTAAATGGGAAAAAGTGAAATATCCCATAGTGGTAACAGGGTTTAATAACGAAGGAAGTATGATTACATATATAGCTAAAAACGTTAAAATACAAATATGGAATAAAATACTGACAATAAAATTAATGTACAATTATGAATTTACAACTAGAGATATGCTACTAGGAATGCCCTTCCTAGATAACTTATACCCACATATAATAACTAAAACACATTGGTGGTTTACTACACCATGCAAAACAAAATTAGGAGCTAAAAGAGTATACAATAAAACCAGAAAAACAACCCCATGGATAAAAGGAAGTGAAAAGATAACACAAAAATTAGAGAATACACGTACAAAAGATACATCAGTAGAAATTATAAAATTTTATATTAACATCTTAAAACCTATACAAGATAAATTTGAAACATTATATAATGAAAATCCTCTCCAACGATGGCATAAACATAAAACATTAGTAACAATCGAACTGATAAACCCTGATAGTATAATTACCCAAAAACCTTTAAAATACAACTTTGCACATCTTACGGAATTTAAAATACATATCAATGAACTACTAGAAAACAACTATATACAACCAAGCAATAGTAAACATACTAGTCCAGCTTTTATCGTTAACAAACATAGTGAACAAAAAAGAGGGAAAAGTAGGATGGTTATAGATTACAGAAATTTAAATACAAAAATGAGGACCTATAATTACCCAATCCCTAATAAAATATTAAAAATACGACAGATACAAGGATTTAACTATTTTAGTAAGTTTGATTATAAATCAGGCTTTTACCACCTTAAGTTAGACGACGAATCGAAAAAACTAACCGCATTCACAGTACCACAAGGACTTTATGAATGGAACGTTTTGCCATTTTGATATAAAAACGCACCAGGTAGATACCAACATTTTATGGATAAATATTTTAACCAATTAGAAAATTGCATTATATATATAGATGATATATTATTATATTCAGTTTCGCCGAATTTTGGTCTGGCATTAAGTGCAAAATGTTACCTAGTTTTTTATATCTTCATCCTAGATTTGAGTGAATTATTGTTATCGTTGTACCTTCTGATCCTATAAATGTTTTTTCTTCTACGGGGTATTCTTCCTTATTCATTTCAAGTCGTATTTGTATTTTAAATTTAAATGTTGTTCTTTCAATTCTAAGTCTAGTATTGTCTGTTTTTGTGCTAATATAGACTTGTAACTAACTCCTGCAAATATATTAGTTTGCAATCTATCTCTTCTATGATGTAATTCTTCTCTTAGATTCATAAGTTGTTTAAGTAATTCTATCTGATTTTTTGATACCTTTTTGTGGCATATAATACTATCACTGGTTTCTGTATCGTTATTCATACTTTCTTTTTAAGATATTGTATATATTTATATTCTGTTTCTGATATTATATTTATTATCTGAGATAACCTGTTAAGATTTGATTTATTACTTGTTAGTTCTTTGTATTCTGGGTACAATCTTGCTAATTTCTTTTTTATTCTTCGTATATTTTTATCATTTTGGGCCGTTTTTAGAAGTTGTTTATAGCGGTTACTATTAGGTGATATTTCTTCTCCATATTCTAATATTTCAGTTTTTGTCGTGTTTTTTTTATTCCTATGCTTTGATACCATTTTTGGGGGTGTGGGTCCTTCTAGATTAATTGTATTAATTGTGTCCATTTTATCTAAATGCTGCTTCAAAATATCTATTACGTAGCGGAATTAATATTAGCATATGTGTTATATTTTCTAGTATTCTTTGTAAGTATGTCGTATCTTGGGTTCTATTGTATAGATCTAGGTTGTATTGTATTAGGGTAGTTGTTTCTCTTATCTCATCTACAGTTTGTCTCCAATTTTCAAACTGTTCTTGATTCATTTTAATCAATATCTAGGTAATCTAGATAATCATCTTCTAGATAAGCATTATCATTATCTGATATAATAAATTCTATCCAATTATTTTGCATTAATTCTATAACTTCATAGGTCATTAGTAAGTCATAAATCCTTCTAGTGCTATCTGTATCTAATCTTCTGAGTATATATAGAAGTAGTATCTTATAGTTTTCATCTTCATTTATTAAGTAATTATTTGTTCCTAGTTGATAATTGTCCATAATTTCTATTTGTGTGTTTAAATCATTATTCCTTCTAATCTCTATTATATTATTATATTTATCATCTAGCAATACAGTATTCTTAACAAGCTTGTTGTGTCACTACTATGGGTTTCGGCCTTAATCAGTTACCCTAACAATGCCTCAACATTAGTCTACTACCCTTTTTACGGCTTTCTTCGCCTTTCTTTGGTTTCGACTCTTAGGATGGCTTAGTCTGGGCTTACTTACTCGCGGCTTACCTAACCATAGAAAACTTACTTAAGCAGTTTAACATAATCATACTACTATATGATAAACATTAATAATAATCTAGAGACTATCAGGAATATCAGATTAGTTACACATAGGTGGACATGAGTGTACCTTAGCTGTTATGTTTTCTGTGGTATGTGATACTGAGGTGTGTATATCCTGATTATCTGAGTTTTCCATGAGAATACCTGTTAAAATATTTTATTTATTGATATCTAAGAAATGCTCAGCACATGAGCGGGGGGAGAAAGAAGAGTTTGCTGAGAGAGGATTTCGCAAAGCTTGCTCTTCTTATGAGAGTTACACACATATATATATAAATAAGGATTGGTTGTCGGCTAATCCGAAAGGACAATTACTATTCTACGATAGGGACTTTTGCCCTTTCAAAAAAGTAAGAGGTGCACAGTAAAGTTACTGTACACTTTTTGACTTATTTACTAAAAAACAAAAAAGAAAAAGTAAAGGAATATAATAATTACATCTTTTTCTTTTCTTATCTCTTTCTTTGTCGGTCTTCTGTCGGTAGTTTGTTTGCTGACTGGGTCTTCTCTTTACTCTAACTGAACATCTGGAATATGTACTGTATCTCCTCCGTTACATTTTGAACATTGATGATCTGTGTATTTTGGTCCTATCATCTGGCAATATCTTATTAGTAGTTCTTCTGAAATAAAGTCCTTTTTCAGGGCTCTTGTCATAGGTAGTTCTTCTGGTCGTAGTAATGAAAGAATCCATTGACGGACTTCCTCCATATCTGCTGATCTTAGTTCTCTTGAGTGTGAATATATCATAACTTGATTTCTAGATGAATATTTCCATATTGCATTGCCATTGGTGTAGTTGTGCATTAGCTCCTGGATAATAGTATTTATTCCTATTAATCTTTTATTTGCATAAAAACTGGGTATATCTTCTCTTTTTATCTCTGGTTGGGGACTAATTTCTTCTGGTATTATCATTTCTCTAGTTAATCCCATTTTTACAACTTGTATAACTGGTTTGATTCCTGTGTATAGTATTTCTGCTGGGGCTGTATAACATTTGACATAAAAGAATGTTCCTCTAGTAATTCGTTGGTAGGTAGTGAATGCTGAATATAACTCGGGTATTTTCTGTATTTCGTTTCCTGTAGCTGTGTAGACTGTGTTTAGCAGTCCAAAGTCGTAGCATGTCTTGACTAAATTGGCGTTTGTGCCAGGTTGTGCAATTAATTTGTTGTATCCTTGTAGCTTTTGGGTGATATAATCAGTTTCTGGATTTGTGGTAGTGGTGGATCTTGGGTTAAGATTTAGATATGTTTGGATTTGGTGTAAATTTTTGATATATGAGCTGGAAATATGGTCGTATATTTGTTTATCTTGTTTTAGACTGGCTGCGTATGATGTGGTTTGTGGGGTTGGTATATTTATTTGTGGTATTTTTTGGACAAATGGTTTGTTGAACAAACTGTTTAAATTGCTGTTAGCTGGTCTTTTACTAGCTGCTTTGCTTGGTACTGCACCGCTTGTTCCTGCAACTGCATTAACTAAATTGTTATGAGTTTTTAGGAGTGTCTCAACGTCTCCTTCTAGTTCTGGATTTTTACCGTCTTTCGATCGACGTAGCTCAGCATTTTTAGAGTCATGCGGCTGACTTACAGTATGACTTCATTAACCTTTAGCTTTTGTATTTCTATGTCCATACTATCCAGTTTTTGACAAAGTGTAATAATGGCTTTTAGTATATCTTCCATTATATTATCTGGTTCTGTCTGTGTAGCTTTGTCTTGATAGGTGATCTGTAACAATATTTTTGTCAGTTCGAATTACTTCAATATTAAATGTGAAGTTTTGTATATTTAATACAAGTCTTCGTATTTCCTTCGTTGTAACTGAGTCCTGTATTTTTCTTGTTAGTCACCATTTTACTTGTGTATTATCTGTTCTCACAATAAATTTGTTGTAAACAATATATGGTTCGAAAGCTAATAAACATTTATATAAAGCAAATAGTTCTTTTCGATTTATCTCCCATTTTACCTGTGGTTCTGTATACGATCCTGAATAATACCTGCAGTGATGTTCTGTTGTTTCATTCATGTATTTATATTTTAATACTCCGCCATAGCTATGTTCACTTGAATCTGTTTCCACTATGTATGTGAATTCTCTTTTTTTGTCCGGGAAGTATAGCTTTGGTAGTTTTTTGCCCAATGTTTTGATATGTTGTATATGGGTTTTATCTTGTTCATCGAAATGGTACGCTACATCCTTTTTTAATTTTTTCTGTAAAGGTTTTAGATGTGTTGCTAATTTAGGTATGTAATCACGTACTTGATTAACTAATCCTAAAAAGGATTGTAATTTCTTTTTTGTATCTAATAATTCTTCTGAAGTAAGTATTTTTTGTACTATATGTGTTTGCATTTTTATTCTATCTATTTGTATTCCTAGGAATTCTATTTGATTTTTCATTATTTCTGCCTTTTGCTTGCTTAAACTGATTCCTGTTGTTTCGACAATATTTGCAAATTTGTGTAGTAATTGAATATGTTCATCTTTTGTTCTTGAATATAATAGTATATCATCTATATATATAATGCAATTTTCTAATTGGTTAAAATATTTATCCATAAAATGTTGGTATCTACCTGGTGCGTTTTTATATCCAAATGGCAAAACGTTCCATTAATAAAATCCTTGTAGTACTGTGAATGCGGTTAGTTTTTTCGATTCGTCATCTAACTTAAGGTGGTAAAAGCCTGATTTACAATCAAACTTACTAAAATAGTTAAATCCTTGTATCTATAGTATTTTTAATATTTTATTAGGGATTGGGTAATTATAGGTCTTCGTTTTTGCATTTAAATTTCTGTAATCTATAACCATCCTACTTTTCCCTCTTTTTTGTTCACTATGTTTGTTAACGATAAAAGCTGGACTAGTATGTTTACTATTGCTTAGTTGTATATAGTTGTTTTCTAGTAGTTCATTGATATGTATTTTAAATTCCGTAAGATCTGCAAAGTTGTATTTTAAAGGTTTTTGGGTAATTATACTATCAGGGTTTATCAGTTCGATTGTTACTAATGTTTTATGTTTATTCCATCCTTGGAGAGGATTTTCATTATATAATGTTTCAAATTTATCTTGTATAGGTTTTAAGATGTTAATAGAAAATTTTATAATTTCTACTGATGTATCTTTTGTACGTGTATTCTCTAATTTTTGTGTTATCTTTTCACTTCCTTTTATCCATGGGGTTGTTTTTCTGGTTTTATTGTATACTCTTTTAGCTCCTAATTTTGTTTTGCATGGTGTAGTAAACCACCAATGTGTTTTAGTTAATATATGTGGGTATAAGTTATCTAGGAAGGGCATTCCTAGTAGCATATCTGTAGTTGTAAATTCATAATTGTACATTAATTTTATTGTCAGTATTTTATTCCATATTTGTATTTTAACTTTTTTAGCTATATATGTAATCATACTTCCTTCGTTATTAAATCCTGTTACCACTATGGGATATTTCACTTTTTCCCATTTACTTTCCGGTAGACAATTGTATCTACATAGATTAGTTTCTGCTCCTGTGTCTATCATAGGTGTGTAATATCTGCTATTATATCCATCTACTATTATCTTAGCAAGTATATATACTTTTGTCATTACATTATTATTCTAGGTTTTACTGATAATAACTTTTTTGTTATTATAATAAATAACTAGTTGTCTGTCTTCTAGGGTATAAGGTTTAACTTGTTCTAACCATGTTAGTCCTAAGACAATATTTTCATTTGTTTGTTCTTGTGTTACTATGAATTGTATGTTAATTAGTATACCTCCTATAATTAATTCTTGATTTGTTATCTCTTGTGTTTGTCGTAATTCCCTAGGTAGGTCTAAGCATATTTGTTCTTGATGTTTAATTTCATCTTCCGGTACTAGTTCTCTTGTAATATAGTTTTCCTGTTCTCCAGTGTCTATTAATATTAAGTATTTTCTCTGGTTTAATATTACTGTTATATACTATTGGTATGCCTGTATTTCCATTGGTATTTTTTCTATTCTTCTAGATGTACTCATTCTAGATGATGTTGATGGGTATCCATTATTCTTTTAGAAGAGGCTTTTATCCTATCTTGTACTATTTCTAAATCGGTTTCGATATCTAATTCCTTATAACTGTAATCATTATTATCGATAGCTGTTACTATATTATCAAATGGGTTGTCTATCTTAATTTTATTTATTTTATTTATTGCTTTTACTGTATGTTGTGTGGTTAATACATATAAGTTTTTACATCTTGCTGTAAATATTTTACTTCCTGGTGCTAGTTCTATTCCTGTCATTTTCCAATATAATACTAATGATTTATCTATGTTTTTATCATGTATGGCTACTGAATAGTTAGGGCTTACTATAAACGAAAATTTTTGGTATATTAGATTTCCTTTTACTGCACTGATTATACTCTTTTCTATTGGGTGTATTATTCTGTCATCTGCTAAATAGAGTTTTATTGGTGTATCTATTCCTTCTCTAAAACATGCTTTTATTAATATTTCTATTGCTCCTAAGTGAACATATGTTATATTACTTTTAGTTTTTAGTTTTTGTATTTCGTTATTTAGTTCTTTCTTGTTTATTATGGGTACCATAGCTTTTCCTTTAGCGTATTTACAATCGATTGTGTGTTCTTTTTGACTTATGACATAGTATTCTTCTTTTTCTTTTTTAAACCAATTTTTTACCGAGGGTACCTCTAATATTTTATCTATCCTTAATGGTGTTTCTTGTTTCTTAATTTGGTCAAATATATTTGTATCAAATATTATTTTCTGACTTGTAGATTCTTCATCTTGTTGATCTTCTCGACTAATTATTCGTATATTATTTTCAGTCATAGTTACTTAAATTTTCTAAATTTGTTTCTAGATTTTCTTCTTCAGAACTATATTCATTTTCGTTTTCTAACTCTAGGTCACATATACTATCATCACTTTCTATTTCATAATTGATGAAAGGTAATTCTGTATATAAATCGTCTTGTATTTGTATTTCAGTTACTTGCATTTTCTTAGGGTCTTTGGGTATAGTACAATTTTTTGCTAGGTGTCCTAGTTTTCCACAATTATAGCATTTACATTCTGCTATTTTCTTTTTAGGTCTATATTATTTTTTCTGTTTATAATTTTTTATATAATACCTTTTTCTGGGTTGTTTATATTTATACCTGGATTTATGAGTTTTGTACATTTTTGGTTTTTTGTTATATCTATATTTATTTGATATTTTACATCCAAATTGAGGTGCTGTTTTGTTTGTACAACAAGTCATATTTCTATTTAATATTTTATCTAGTTTTTGTGTCTCTTTATATTTATCACATAGTTCTGTAAACCAATTTTGTAAGAATTTTATTCTAGATCCTAATGTATCTGTTAAGCTAGCAGTATCCCAATTTTCAGTTATTTTTGTACTAAATGGTTCTGGTGGTTTTGTAAAATATAATTTTCTGATTTCTGTACTTTCGTCACTGTTATATAATCCCTTATAATAGTATTCTTTAAATGCACATGTATATTCATCTATATAACACATATTACATATAGATAGTTTATTCATTAATTGCCTATTTAGATTTCTATCTTTGTTTTGTTCTTCTATTTCTGTGGTCATGCTTCCAAATTCATTCCTTATTCCTAATTCATATTTATACAGTATATCAATATTTGATGTGGTTATTGTTCCTTCTGAATTTTTATTATTTCTTAGAGTAGCTAAGCTTTCTGTTGTTAGATTATGTAACCATATCTTTGTTGTTCCTATTAATGTTCTTTCTATATATCCTAGTGTTTTTGCTATTGATATCTTATTGTCAACTAACTGTTTTGCAATATTACCTAACCATAATTGTATTACCTTATTTATATCCTTAACACAATCTAAGTCTAAGAAACTAGATTGTTTTGGTGTTTTATTTGGAGTCCAACTTGTATAATATCTTTTTCCCATTGTATAACTAGGTGTGAAGTTTGAAGTTCTTGGATTAGTATGTTTTTTGTCATTTGATGTTGATGATGTACTAGGCTCGTATTTCATATTTGTATTTACTTCTTTTGGTTTAGCATTTGTTGTATTTACTTCTGGTATAGTGTCTATTTGTGTTGTTTGGTTGATTTGGTCTAATATTTCTGTATATGTTTCACTATCTTGATCTTCTATTATTGTTTCGTCTGTATCTTCATTTATGTCATCTATGCTAATGTTGGTAAATTCTTCATTTAAGAAAAGGGTATTTTCTTCATTCTGTATTTTTTCTTTCATTTTTTCTACTTCTTCTGCTAATTGTTTTTCTTTGTTGACCTTTTGACGTTCTTCTTTTTCTTGTAATTTTTTCGCATATATCTGTTTTAAAAGTTCTAATTCTTTTTCTAATTCTTTAATTCTTAATGAGCTGGTAGGCGATTCTGGTAGTGGATTTTCATTTTCAGGTTTTTCGATTTGTTCTGGTTGCTTTATGTGTGTAATTTTTAATTGTTCGATTTCTTTTTTGGCTTGATCGCGGATTTCCTCTATTTCTAATTTTTGATATATCTCTTTATTTTCTCTTGTTAATCTTACCATTGCTGTTAAACTATCTTCTAGTTTCGCCGAATTTTGGTCTGGCATTAAGTGCAAAATGTTACCTAGTTTTTTATATCTTCGTCCTAGATTTGAGTGAATTATTGTTATCGTTGTACCTTCTGATCCTATAAATGTTTTTTCTTCTACGGGGTATTCTTCCTTATTCATTTCAAGTCGTATTTGTATTTTAAATTTAAATGTTGTTCTTTCAATTCTAAGTCTAGTATTGTCTGTTTTTGTGCTAATATAGACTTGTAACTAACTCCTGCAAATATATTAGTTTGCAATCTATCTCTTCTATGATGTAATTCTTCTCTTAGATTCATAAGTTGTTTAAGTAATTCTATCTGATTTTTTGATACCTTTTTGTGGCATATAATACTATCACTGGTTTCTGTATCGTTATTCATACTTTCTTTTTAAGATATTGCATATATTTATATTCTGTTTCTGATATTATATTTATTATCTGAGATAACCTGTTAAGATTTGATTTATTACTTGTTAGTTCTTTGTATTCTGGGTACAATCTTGTTAATTTCTTTTTTATTCTTCGTATATTTTTATCATTTTGGGCCGTTTTTAGAAGTTGTTTATAGCGGTTACTATTAGGTGATATTTCTTCTCCATATTCTAATATTTCAGTTTTAGTCGTGTGTTTTTTATTCCTATGCTCTGATACCCAAAGAAGTGCCTTAGGGTTTGAGAGCTTGAGAAATATCTTGTAGAATTGTCTAGAATGGAATGTGTGTTTTGTGGAAATAAAATCTGATTTTTGGCCACCTTATATAGCCTCTTAAAGTCATCCTTAGCCATTTGGTTCAACAATTGACAAGTCAAAGCAAGAATGGGTCATTTGACCCATTGGGCCTTTCATTTTGGCTCATTTTGGGTCTCAAATTGGGCCCAATAACCCATGTCATCTTAACCCACCAAATGTAATGTATAATCTATCATATATCTCAAGTTCAAATAATTCTATAAATGTCTCGATAACATTCACTTACGAGATTCCCATTCGTAGCCTCAATTGCAAAAAAAAATTAGAAATTTTTGTCGCTCATGGCTTATGTGAACATAATTTGTTAAAATACTTGTGACGAAGAATTAACCCCAACTCGGGTGCTAAACATGCTTAAGAATAGTCCTACTATGATGGAATAATGATACCATAACCCAAGAGTCCTATTTGTAGACTATTGGTCAAAGAAAATTTTTGGCAAAAACCAGCCTGGCACGCCTCCTGTCGCGCTCCTTTGCTGCCTGGGCCAGAAAAATTCTGGCCAAAAATGGCCTGGCACGCCCCTGGGCGTGCCCCACCCTTAATTTTTGAAATTTTTCCTTTCTTCGACTATTCTTTACGGATTCGGTTAGATACTTCAAGTTCAACTCTTTAGCTTACCTCTTGTCTTTAAGAACCTTTATTTAGGAGTCAGTCAAGCTTCGTTTTTCCACTCCAAAGGTCATAAAATTTTTCCACAAGGGTTCCATCACCCGTACTAGCACAATATCAAATGTTCCATTAATTGCAAAAATACGTACTTATTGCTCTTGAACCTAGGGTAAACATGGTTCAAGGTTGTCAAGTAGGGTCGAAAATGTATGGGGTGTTACAATTTTGTCGTCTCCCTCTCTTGTATGACATGTTGTGTGTGTGTGTGTGTTTATATATATATATATATCTTTGATTCCACTTATATTATAGTTGTATTTAGTTTCATCCTTGTTTTTCTTTACTTTCTGTTTGTTAGCCCATTACTTGTCGTTTCGGGCTATGGCTTGGCTTACCTACTGGTGGGTTAAAGTAGGTGTCATCATGATTTGAGAAATTGGGTCGTGACATTATTCTGAACTTCATATCAACATAAGGAGTCACAAACGATAAAGTAGCTCCTGGATCAAACAAAACATAAACATCTAAAGAGAAAAAATTGAACAAACTAGTAACTACATCGGGGGAACTCTCCTAATTCTGTCAGCTGAATAAAGCATAGAAGAGGTTCTGATCACTACCAAAACCTGAAGCATTACCTTTCTATGTACCATAACCTGTTAGAGCTAATGGAGTAGTTTGTGTCATGCCTCGAATCCCATTCGGGACGGACTGGCACCCGAAGCCGCTAAGGCCCAAGAGAACCAATCTTCATCTATGTCTATTCATATGCATGCCTCTGAATGAGTGTCGTTCTATCTCATGTAACTAGATACCAATGGCAGAAGTTATGGAAAACATACTGTATATGAAACTTGGCCGTTAGGTCCATCAAGTCAAAATGGACATACATCTCTTACATTCATCTTCCCACAACCGTCTACAAAGCCTCTACAGATACATATACATAGCCAAGCTAAAGTCGGGACAAGTCCACGCTTTATACAACATATACAATACCAAAAACCAATGTACACATGGAACTCAGAAAGCCCCAAACCAACTGAAGCTCACCAATGACTGGCAAATAATCCACAACCTACTGTGGAGGTCTACTAGCACCTGTGCCTGAAGCAAGTAAGGTAAGTCCCCCAAGGGGGATCAGTACGAAGAATGTACTGAGTATGCAAGGCTATAAGAAACTGCATCAATACATAAGAACTTTACTGGAAAATATTATAAGAGAATACCCAATATGGATAAACCATCAATCCGTAGGTTTGGAACTATGTACATTACGTTCATTACTTAACTTGCCTTTATGTTCATCATCATTATCAGTCATCCATCTTATTGGTGGGTTATAGTATAATCATCCACCTTATTGGTGGGTAGTCATCCACTTTATTAGTGGGTAGTCATCCACTTTAGAAGTGGGAAGTCATCCACTTTAGTAGTGGGTAAAAATAAATAGTATTAGGGTCCGCTCGAGCTAGGCTTATGTGCCCCTTGAGTCGTCCCGGTTCTCAAACATTAAACCATAAATGTATTACTTTATTACTTTACTTTTGCGAGATTGATACATTCTCTTGTGAGAGATTGATACATTCGTTGTCATAACATTATTGGAACCTTAGAATGTAACGTTATTGGAAATGCTACTCAAGAATGAATTGATTCTCTTTTCATCATTACTTTCTCTGAGATAGTTCTTTTAGTAGTTACAATATTATGAGAGCTTAGGAACTTCAGTCCATGAATAAGAGATATGTGAATCACATTTGGTCTAGGAATAAGAAACATATGAATAACAATATATGTCAACCTGAGCTAGGAACTTTAGAACACTTCGGAATGGAACAAGTACAATGCCAATGAAAACACTATGTGCTACAGAAGCATACGGAAAGAATAACCTTACATACCTTATCTCCTCAATATGAATACACAGTCCTATATGTGAATACAATAATCCAGCTCCTTCCTTACGTGTTACTCTACAACACAAGTACATAACGAAGCTCATGTTAACAACCAACTACCTTACAAGTGCATACGACGACAATGAATTATGTTACTGCCGTATAACGTCATTTTGCCCTCTTACGATACCATTTATTGCATCACCATACCAACAATACCATAACATTCCACACATTGACTAAGACATCATAAATCAATAACATTTCACACCAAGTTTACCCTTTACACTTCCTCATTAACATTACGTTACCTTTTCTCCATCAAGTCACTCGATAGCTTTCACAATAACACATTAACAACAATCCATAATTGATACCATTCAAAATACTTTTGGGATACTCCTTTAAAGTCATTCAAAAGGTACCATAAGTTGATAATTTCATCCATGAAGGGTATAGGGCTTTGGGGGGTCAAAGATATGCAAAAACAATTGAAACGGGGTTCTGGCCTGACCTGCGAAGCCACCTGCGCCTGCATGTGGCTGAGGTGCGGACTCAGGTGACCCTTGGAAGTGTCCAGGGCACCTGCGAAGTCACCTGCGCCCGCAGGTGCTTCGTCTGTTAGGGCGGGTGCTTCGTCTGCAAGGGCGGGTGCCCGTTTCGGCCAAAAAGGGTCTCTTTTGGGTCCTTTTTTTTAATAAATTGTCCATGATAATAACTAAACTTATCTTAACATATTTTAGATCATCTTAGATGCCAAATAACAGCCATGGTTTCACAACGCACATAAACATCACCAAACTACATTTTTCTTTCAATACGTCACCAATTCCATGCAAAATTTCACAACAACAATTCCAAATGTTATACATAAGGAGAAAGAAAGTTAGGTACATAAACACATCATAAATATTGATATTTAATCCATCAAATTCACCTCCTTCAAGACCACAAGTCCATTTTCAAGTTTTCAAGGCAAAACCCTTTTTCGATGGCAAAAGTAGACAGTTTTACACAAAGTGAACTTCTCACACTTCACAAACATAACCAACATGATATACAACATATTAAATGCATATAATATATTAAACCATAAAAATAAACACTTACCAAGGCTTGAAAAAGGGTGATCTTGTCCAAAGGAATGGTTGCCTTAGGGTTTGAGTGTAGAGAGAATTGTTGTGGAAAATTCTAGAATGAGAAATGTGTTTTTCAATGCATAAAATCTGATTTTTCTTGCCCTTTTATTGTCCCTTTGGTCATCCTTATCCACCCTTGGTAAAATATGACATGTTTACTTGATCCATTTTATGAATGGGTCATTACTTCCATTTTTGGGCAATGTCTTGGGTGTAATTTTGGGCCTCAATTGAGCCCAATGGCACAAGACCAATTAAGCCTACTAATTTAATGTGTAATACCCCATCAATCTCATGTTTAAATAATTCCATAAATGTTATGGTAATAAAATAGGTTCAGAAATGTATGGGGTGTTACATCCTTCCCCCCTTAGAAACATTCATCCTCGGATGTTTATCCAATGTAAACAAAGTCAAGTCTAGTATCCTTCTTCATGTTATCATATACATATACTTAATGCTTCTAAATACTTACTTGTTATTTCTCCGATCCCGTAGCTTGAACTTTCTCTTCCATTTGAAACAAATGTGGATACTTAAACCTCATCATTCTTCAGCTTCCCATGTGATTTCTTCTACTTGCTGACTCCTCCAAAGTACTTTTACGGAAGCTACTTCTTCATTTCTTAACCTTATCACTTTTCATCGATCTAGAATCGCAATGTGTACCTCTTTATATTTGAGATCCTCCATAACTTGTACAGCTCCACTAGGAGCAATATGAGATGGATCTCCTATACACTTTCAAAACATCGAACATAAAATACTAAATGAACTATGGCGAGTTCTTGGGGTACCACCAATTTAGATGCGAATTGACCACATCTTCGAACAATCTGATAAGGCACGCTATATAGGACTCACTTTCCATGTTTGAATAGTATGTTTCTTGTCTATCTGTCTGAGGATGAAAAGTCGTACTTAAATTCAATTGGATTCCCAAACTCTTTGAAAAAGATTTTCAAAAGTGTGCTATCTTGGTAAACCTGTCAACTATCATCCATATGGAATCAAATTTTTCACAGTGTACGAGGCAAACCTGTGATAAAATTCCATGTTAATCGTGTCCCATTTCCAAACTGAAAGGTTGATACATTGCATATAACTTTAAGGTTTCCGATGCTCTACTTTTACTTGTTGACCATTTGGACACTGAGCTACAAGTTTTGCAATGTGCTTTTCATGTAACATTACCAATACATCTCTTCTAAACCATGGTACATTTGGTTGCTTTTGAATGAATAGAATCTCGTGATTGATGTGCTCTTGTCATAATTCATTTACTTAGCTCATGTATAACCGGTGCACACAATCTACCTTGACGTTAAGGTCCTCCCTCTTGTGTAATCTCAACTATCTTTGTCGAATGTTATTGTACACCCTTTTTCAATTGAAATAAAATAGAATTTGCGCATTGCTTTCTTCATCTTTCTTTCCTTTTTTTTTTTTTTTTTTTACAAATCTTTTTAAGTGATCCTTTAACTCCCGTAGCTCTGCTAGGATATTTGATACAGAAAGATAGGGGTAGGTTGAGTGCCTGGAATCACCTCAATACCAACCTTACTTCTCGTTCTGGTGGTAAACCTGTAAGATCTTCAGGAAATACCTCAAAAAATTTCATTTACTACGGGAACCGATTGAAGAGTTAGTGACTTCACATCGGTATCTTTCACTCGTACTAAGTGTCATATGTACCCCTTTTGGTATCGTTTCCCTCACTTTAAGATAGGCTGTGGCATAACAAGAAGTCAACCAATCCATACCCATGACAACATTAAAATTTACCATTTCCAGTTCAGGAAGGTCAACCAATGTGTCATAACCACAAACAATTTCTATACAATTATGCTATAGTCTTTTAGCTATAATGGATTCACAACTAGTGTAGATACTCTGGTGTCCTTTCACATTTTTTCGCAATCAATGGAGTAACTTATGATAATGTAGAACTCAGATCAATCAATGTATCTACCTTATGTAAAAATATTAATACTGTACCTGCATCTACATCAAGAGGAGCCTCCAAATTCTGTCGATCCGCTAAGGCATAGGTATGGTTCTGGGTTTCATTAGCACTAACTGTACCTCTAGAACCTCTGCCACACCCCATAGGTTGTACTCCTGACGATAATAACGCAACGGCTGATCCCATAGGTCGTTCCGCACTACCTGTGCCCCCTTGTGGACACTCGCTCATCAGATACCCCGACATACCGCACCGCAAGTAAACATTCGGTCTATACCAGCATTCACCTGAATGATACTTCCCGCAGTGTTGGCACAGCTGTCGAAAAAATCTTATTATCTGTGAACCTCGAACCACACTGCTTTGCCCAGCATGACTGCCTCTATACCCTCGGAATTGTGATTAAGTACCTACTGTAGGGGAAGAAAATGATGTTCTAGGTGGTCGAGAAGAACTCTGAGGCCCAGATCCTCCTTGAGACACCATAAATTATCCCATAGGTCTAGCCCTCTTTGAAGGCCCTCTTTCAAATTCATGAACCCTCCTTCGTTGCCTTTGATCCTCCATCTTTTGTGCAAAGGCCTGTATTCTGGCTATGTCCATATCTTTGTTCAAAGAAGCAATGGTACAGTCCCTTACCAAATATGGCTCTAATCTTTCCATATACCAATGGACTCTGTCTGTCATTATGGCCACTACATTCGGAGCATATCGAGCCAAAGAATTAAACTGTAGAGTATTCTCTAACACTCATATTCCCCTGATGGAGATTTAGAAATTGGTCTGCACGTGCATCCCGAATCTCATATGGGAGGTAGTGATCAAGAAAGGCCATTTTAAATTCCTCCCAACCAGCTGGAGGTACATCAATACCCCTCGATCTTTTCCAGTCTTCATACCATAATAGCTTCACCTTTCAATCTATAGGCTGCAAGTTCGACTGTTCCTACACCAGTCACGTGCATGACATCTAGAGCCCTTTGAATTTGATCTACAAAGTCCTGTGGATCCGCTTTTGGGTCTGACCCAGTGAATATGGGAGGGTCTAATTTCAGAAAATCCTGCGTCCTCCGACTAGTTACTCTAGCCTCACTGTCATTGCCTATCATTGGACCAATTTGTCCTTGAGTTTGTGCAGCAACTAGCTGGGTCAACATATGCACTGCATTTCTTAAATCCTGGTCAGTGGCATTCATAGGCGGTTCTGCGGGTACTTCTCTACCCCTTATCTCCTCAGAAAATGGAAAAGTAGGAGAAGACTGCGATGCAATTTCAGTGTCAGCCCCTCCTTGACTAGCTTGGTCAGGTGGTTATTTATTCATTCCTTCTCCGAAAGGCATATCTACCTGCTTACCATTGCCTCTACCTCGTCTTGTAATCGGCATTTGACTATAAACAACAAAAAACCAAATCCATGGTCAGATACAATTTTTACTTACAACATTGGCTCTATTGAACGACCTAGAAATGAAGAAATGAAACAACTCCTAAATGTCCCATAGCCTCCTACTTATAAATGTGGCGCGCAACACATCCATAAGCAAGACTCTACTCAGACACGGCTTTGTAGACACCCTTAGGACGACCTGCTCTGATACCACTTTTGTCACGCCCTGAATCCCATTCGGGACGGATTGGCTCCCGAAGCCGATAAGGCCCGAGAGAACCAATCTTCATCTATGTCTATTCATATGAATGCCTCTGTATAAGTGTCGTTCTATCTCATGTAACTAGATATCAATGGCAGAAGTCATGGAAAACATACTGTATATGAAACTTGGCCATTAGGGCCATCAAGTCAAAATGGGCATACATCTCTTACATTCGTCTTCCCACAACCGTCTACAAAGCCTCTACAGATACATATACATAGCCAAGCTAAAGTTGAGACAAGTCCCCGCATTATATAACATATACAACGCCAAAAGCCAATGTACACATGGGACTCGAAAAGCCCCTAACCAACTGGAGCTCACCAATGACTGGCAAATAATCCGCAACCTACTGTGTAAGTCTACTAGCACCTGTACCTATAGCAAGTAAGGTAAGTCCCCCAAGGGGGGTCAGTACGAAGAATGTACTGAGTATGCAAGGCTGTAAAAAACTGCATCAATACATAAGAACTTCACTGGAAATACTTATAATATAATACCCAATATGGATAAACCATCAATCTGTAGGTTTGGAACTATGTACATTACGTTCATTACTTAACTTTCCTTTATGTTCATCATCATTATTAGTCATCCATCTTATTGGTGGGTTATAGTATAATCATCCACCTTATTGGTGGGTAGTCATCCACCTTATTGGTGGGTAATCATCCATTTTATTAGTGGGTAGTCATCCACTTTAGTAGTGGTAAGTCATCCACTTTAGTAGTGGGTCAAAATAAATAGTATTAGGGTCCGCTCGAGCTAGGCTTATGTGCCCCTTTGAGTCATCCAGGTTCTCAAACATTAAACCATAAATGAATTACTTTATTACTTTACTTTTGCGAGATTGATACATTCGCTTGTGAGAGATTGATACATTCGTTTTCATAACATTATTGGAACTTTAGAATGTAACGTTATTGGAAATGCTACTCAAGAATGAATTGATTCTCTTTTCATCATTACTTTCTCTGAGATAGTTCTTTTAGTAGTTACAATATTATGAGAGCTAAGGAACTTCAGTCCGTGAATAAGAGATATGTGAATCACATTTGGTCTAGGAATAAGAAACATATGAATAACAATATATGTCAACCTGAGCTGGGATACTTTAGAACACTTCGGAATGGAACAAGTACAACGCCAATGAAAACACTATGTGCTGCAGAAGCATACGGAAAGAGAAACCTTACATGCCTTATCTCCTCAATATGAATACAAAGTCTTATATATGAATACAATAATCCATCTCCTTCCTTACGTGTTACTCTACAACACAAGTACATAACGAAGCTCATGTTAACAACCAACTACCTTACAAGTGCATACGACGACAATGAATTACGTCACTGCCGTATAACATCATTTTGCCCTCTTACGATACCATTTATTGCATCACCATACCAACAATACCATAACATTCCACACATTGACTAAGACATCATAAACCAATAACACTTCACACCAAGTTTACACTTTACACTTCCTCATTAACACTACATTACCTTTTCTCCGTCAAGTCACTCGATAGCTTTCACAATAACACATTAACAACAATCCATAATTGATACCATTCAAAATACCTTTGGTATACTCCTTTTAAGTCATTCAAAAGGTACCATAAGTTGATAATTGCATCCATTAAGGGTATAGGGGCTTTGGGGGGTCAAAGAGATGCAAAAACAACCGAAACGGGGTTCTGGCCTGACCTATGAAGCCATATGAGCCCGTAGGTGGATGAGGTTTGGCCACAGGTGAACCTGGGCATTGTCTAGGGTTACTTGCAAAGTTACCTGCGCCCGCAGGTGCTTCGTCTGCGAGGGCGGGTGCCCGTTTCGGCCAAAAAGAATCTCTTTTGGGTCCTTTTTTGTAATAAATGGTCCATGATCATAACTAACATTCACTTAACATATTTTAGATCATCTTATATTCCAAAGAACAGCCATGGTTTCACAACGCACATAAACATCACCAAACTACATTTTTCTTTCAATACGTCACCAATTCCATGCAAAATTTCACAACAACAATTCCAAATGTTATACATAAGGAGAAAGAAAGTTAGGTACATAAACACATCATAAATATTGATATTTAATCCATCAATTTCACCTCCTTCAAGACCACAAGTCCATTTTCAAGTTTTCAAGGCAAAACCCTTTTCCGATGGCAAAAGTAGACAGTTTTACACATAGTGAACTTCTCAAACTTCACCAACATAACCAACATTATCTACAACATATTACATGCATATAATATATTAAACCATAAAAATAAATACTTACCAAGGCTTGCAAAACGGGTGATCTTGTCCAAAGGAAGGGTTGCCTTAGGGGTTGAGTGTAGAGAGAATTGTTGTGGAAAATTCTAGAATGAGACATGTATTTTTCAATGAATAAAATCTGATTTTTCTTGCCCTTTTATAGTCCCTTTGGTAATCCTTATCCACCCTTGGTAAAATATGACATGTTTACTTGATCCATTTTATGAATGGGTCATTTCTTCCATTTTTGGGCAATGTCTTGGGTGTAATTTTGGGCCTCAATTGAGCCCAATGGCACAAGACCAATTAAGCCTACTAATTTAATGTGTAATACCCCATAAATCTCATGTTTAAATAATACCATAAATTTTATGGTAATAAAATCGTTTCAAAAATGTACGGGGTGTTACATCCTTCCCCCCTTAGAAACATTCGTCCTCGGATGTTTATCCAATGTAAACAAAGTCAAGACTAGGATCCTTCTTCATGTTATCATATACATAAACTTAATGCGTCTAAATACTTACTTGTTATTTCTCCGATCCCGTAGCTTGAACTTTCTCTTCCATTTGAAACAAATGTGGTTACTTAAACCTCATCATTTCTTCAGCTTCCCATGTGATTTCTTCTACTTGCTGACTCCTCCAAAGTACTTTTATGGAAGCTACTTCTTAATTTATTAACCTTATCACTTTTCATCGATCTAGAATAGCAATGGGTACCTCTTTATATGTGAGATCCTCCGTAACTTGTACAGCTCCACTAGCAGCAATACGAGATGGATCTCCTATACACTTTCAAAACATCGAACATAAAATACTAAATGAACTGTGGCGAGTTCTTGGGGTAGCACCAATTTAGATATGAATTGACCACATCTTCGAACAATCTGATAAGGCACGCTATATAGGACTCACTTTACATGTTTGAATAGTACGTTTCTTGTCCATCTGTCTGAGGATGAAAAGTCGTACTTAAATTCAATTGGATTCCCAAACTCTTCGAAAAAGATTTTCAAAAATGTGTTATCTTGGTAAACCTGTCAACTATCATCCATATGGAATTAAATTTTCCGTAGTGTACGAGGCAAACCTGTGATAAAATTCCATGTTAATCGTGTCCCATTTCCAAACTGAAAGGTTGATACATTGCATATAACTTTCAGGCTTCCGATGCGCTACATTTACTTGTTGACCATTTGGACACTGAGCTACAAGTTTTGCAATGTGCTTTTCATGTAACATTACCAATACATCTCTTCTAAACCATGGTACATTTGGTTGCTTTCGAATGAATAGAATCTTGTGATTGATGTGCTTTTGTCATAATTCATTTACTTAGCTCATGTATAACCGGTGCACACAATCTACCTTGACGTTAAGGTCCTCCCTCTTGCGTAAGCTCAACTATCTTTGTCGAACGTTGTTGTACACCCTTTTTCAATTGAAATAAAATAGAATTTGCACATTGATTTCTTTCTTCTTTCTTTCCTTTTTTTTTTTTTTTTTTTTTACAAATCTTTTTAAGTGCTCCTTTAACTCCCGTAGCTCTGCTAGGACATTTGATACGGAAAGATAGGGGTAGGTTGAGTGCCTGGAATCACCTCAATACCAACCTTACTTCTCGTTCTGGAGGTAAACCTGTAAGATCTTCAGGAAATACCTCAAAAAATTTCATTTACTACGGGAACCGATTGAAGAGTTAGTGACTTCACATCGGTATCTTTCACTCATACTAAGTGTCATATGTACCCCTTTTGGTATCGTTTCCCTCGCTTTAAGATAGGCTGTGGCATAACAAGAAGTCAACCAATCCATACCCATGACAACATCAAAATTTACCATTTCCAGTTCAGGAAGGTCAACCAATGTGTCATAACCACAAACAATTTCTATACAATTATGCTATACTCTTTTAGCTATAATGGATTCACAACTAGTGTAGATACTCTGGTGTCCTTTCACATTTTTTCGCAATCAATGGAGTAACATATGATAATGTAGAACTCGGATCAATCAATGTATCTACCTTATGTAAAATTATTAATACTGTACCTGCATCTACATCAGGAGGAGCCTTCCAATTCTGTCGATCCGCTAAGGTATAGGTACGGTTCTGGGTTTCATTAGCACCAACTTTACCTCTAGAACCTCTGCCACGCCCTATAGGCTATACTCCAGATGATAATAATGCAGCAGCTGATCCCGTAGGTCGTGTCGCACTACCTATGCCCCCTTGTAGACACTCGCTCATCAGATACCCCGACATACCGCACCGCAAGTAAACATTCGGTCTATACCAGCATTCACCTGAATGATACTTCCCGCAGTGCTGGTACAGCTGTTTAGAAAATCTTACTGTCTGTGAACCTCGAACCACACTGCTTTGACCAGTATGAATGCCTCTAGACCCTCGAAATTGTGATGAAGTACCTACTGTAGGGGAAGAAAATGATGTTCTAGGCGTTCGAGAAGAACTCCGAGGCCCAGATCCTCCTTGAGACACCATAAACTGTCCCATAGGTCTAGCCCTCTTTGAAGGCCCTCTTTCAAATTCATGAACCCTCCTTCGTTGCCTCTGTTCCTCCATCTTTTGTGCAAAGGCCTGTATTCTAGCTATGTCCATATCTTTGTTCAAAGCAGCAATGGTACAGTCCCTTACCAAATATGGCTCTAATATGTCCACATACCGATGGACTTTGTCTGTCATTGTGGCCATTACATTCGGACCATATCGAGCCAAAGAATTAAACTATAGAGTATTCTCTAACACTCACATTCCCCTGATGGAGATTTAGAAATTGGTCTGCACGTGCCTCCCGAATCTCATATGGGAGGTAGTGATCAAGAAAGGTCGTTTTAAATTCCTCCCAACCAGCTGGAGGTACATCAATACCCCTCGATCTTTTTCAGTCTTCATACCATAATATAGCTTTACCTTTCAATCTATAAGCTGCTAGTTTGACTGTTCCTACACCAGTCACGTGCATGACATCTAGAGACCTTTGAATTTTATCTACAAAGTTCTGTGGATTCGCATTTGGGTCTGACCCAGTGAATATGAGAGGGTCTAATTTCAGAAAATCCTGCGTCCTCCGACTAGCTACTCTAGCCTCACTGTCATTGCCTATCATTGGACCAATTTGTCCTTGAGTTTGTGTAGCAACTAGCTGGGTCAAAATATGCACTGTATTTCTTAAATCCTGGTCAGTGGCATTCATAGGCGGTTCTGCGGGTACTTCTCTACCCCTTGGCTACTCAGAAAATGGAAAAGTAGGAGAAGACCGCGATGCAATTTTAGTGTCAGACCCACCTTGACTAGCTTGGTCAGGTGGTTATTTACTCATTCCTTCTCCGAAAGGCATATCTACCTACTTACCATTGCCTCTACCTCGTTTTGTAATCGGCATTTGACTATAAACAACAAAAAACCAAATCCATGGTCAGATACAATTTTCACTTACAACATTGGCTCTATTGAACGACCTAGAAATGAAGAAATAAAACAACTCCTAAATGTCCCGTAGCCTTATACTTATAAATGTGGTGTGCAACACATCCATAAGCAAGACTCTACTCAGACACGGCTTTGTAGACACCCTTAGGACGACCTGCTCTCATACCACTTTTGTCATGCCCCGAATGCCATTCGGGACGGACTGGCACCCGAAGCCGATAAGGATCGAGAGAACCAATCTTCATCTATGTCTATTCATATGCATGCCTCTGTATGAGTGTCGTTCTATCTCATGTAACTAGATACCAATGGCAGAAGTCATGGAAAACATATTGTATATGAAACTTGGCCGTTAGGGCCATCAAGTCAAAATGGGCATACATCTCTTACATTCATCTTCCCACAACCGTCTACAAAGCCTCTACAGATACATATACATAGCCAAGCTAAATTCAAGACAAGTCCCCGCATTATACAACATATACAACGCCAAAAGCCAATGTACACATGGGACTCGAAAAGCCCCGAACCAACTGGAGCTCACCAATGACTGGCAAATAATCCGCAACCTACTGTGTAAGTCTACTAGCACCTGTACCTATAGCAAGTAAGGTAAGTCCCCCAAAGGGGGTCAGTACGAAGAATGTACTGAGTATGCAAGGCTATAAGAAACTGCATCAATACATAAGAACTTCACTGGAAATAATTATAAGATAATACCCAATATGGATAAACCATCAATCTGTAGGTTTGGAACTATGTACATTACGTTCATTACTTAACTTTCCTTTATGTTCATCATCATTATTAGTCATCCATCTTATTGGTGGGTTATAGTATAATCATCCACCTTATTGGTGGGTAGTCATCTGTAACACCCCGTACCTACCAAACCATACTTGACGATGTTGAACAATGGATACCTAAGTGTCGAGAGACAAAAGTATGTATTGTGTAATGTTATCGATGAGGTAATTGATATTGGGCCTAGTACATGGGATTAGACCTTCGTAGAAGATGTAACACCCCGTGTGTTGTCGAATCTATATGACTACGTGTACAATTATGGAACTAATTAAACATGAGAGAACATGAGATATTTGAAGAATTATGCAATTACTTGTTGGGGCTTATATGAGTCTTGAGCCATTGGGCCAAATGAGGCCCAAAGATCATAAGAAAGACTTGGCCCAATGGGGCAAAACATGATCTAATCATCCATTTGACTAATCAACCATGCATTTAATGCCAAGAGATGGATAAGAGTGACTTGAGGGACCTATATATATATATAAGGAATTATACACAAAATTTGGTGGGCTAAAGAAGTCTTGAGCCATTGGGCTCAATGGAGGCCCAAAACTCATATAAATACATGGCCCAAATGAAGGAATGACCCATTCTTGCAAGACCAAGTTGCTATATCATGAGTGGACCAATTGTGTGGTTACAAAACACCATTATGGGACTATATAAGGTGGAAATAATCATATTTTATTCATTTGTCACCCCCATGCCTTTTCTAGAATTTTCCCAACACATCCTTATCTCACACAAGCCCTAGACCTTCATTCCTTTGATCAAGATTATCATCTTGCAAGACTTGGTAAGTGATTATTTTTATGGTTTAATATATTTTATTCATGATAGATGGTGTATATAAAGTTGGTTATGTTGGTGGAATATTGAGAAGTTCACTATATGTGTAAAATTACATGTTTGCTAAATTGGAGAATGGTTTTGCCTTGTAAACTTGAACATAGACTTGTGGTATTGAAGGAAGTGAACATGATGGATTTAATATTGACATGTGATATGTGATTGTAGTATTTTCTTATTTTTTCATGGTGTATAATGTTTGGAATTTCTATTGTGAAATTGGTTATTGTTTTGGTGACGTATTGACCGTAAAGTGTCGTTTTGGTGATGTTATTGTGTGTTGTGAGACCATGGTTGATTGTGGGTATTCAATATGATCAAAAATATGTCAAAATAAGTTTGGTTATGATCATGGACCATTCATTTCATAAAAAGACCCCAAAAAGACCATTTCGGACCAAAACGGGCATCCGCCCTCGCAGACGAAGCACCTGCGGGCGCAGGTGCCTCTGGATACTACCAAAGGTCACCTGCGGATGCATTTCATCCACCTGTGGGCGCAGGTCATCCTCCTGCGGGCGCAAGTGGCTTAGCGGATCGGCCCAGAACTTCGAATTGCTTGTTTTTGCATCCCTTTGGCCCCCTGAAACCCCTATACCCTTCATGGATGCAATTATCAACTTATGGTACCTTTTAAATGACTATAAAGGAGTATCCCGGAGGTATTTTGAATGGTATAAAATATGTATTGATGTTATAGTGTTATTGTGAAAACTATCGAGTGACTTGACGGAGAAAAGGTAACGTAGTGTTAATGAGGAAGTGTAAAGGGTAAACTTGGTGTAAAATGTTATTATTTTATGATGTATTGGTCGATATGTGGTATGTTATGGTGTTTTTTGTATGATTATGCCATGTATTGTACTGTGAAGGACGAAATGATGCTATATAGCAGTCACGTAACTCATTGTGACACTTGTACATTTGTAAGAGAGCTGATTGTTAACCTACGTCGTTACATACTTGTGTTGTAGAGTGAAACGTAAGGAGGAAGATGAACTACCAAATCCCTATATAGGCTTGTGTATTCATAGTGAGACGACAAGGTATGTAAGGTTACTCTTTCCGTATCCTTCTACAACATATTGTTCCTATTGACATTGGGCTTGTTTCAATTCCAAGAGGCTTGAAGTATATCAATTCAGGGTGACGTATATTGTTATTCATATGTGCCCTATTCTTAGATGAATTATGATTCACTTCTCTTATTCATTGATTGAAGTTCCAAAGATGTCATGACGTTGTAATTCCTAAAAAAACTATCTCAGGAGGGTAATAATGTAAGAGAATATATTTATTTTTGAAAAGCATTTTCCAATCATGTCATGTTACAAAGTCCTATAGTATGAGTATTATCTTAGTACCAATCTCGCAAGAGTAATAAGAGAGGTGATGTGCAAGGTAGTATACTTATTCCTCATAAGTGAAGATGTCAATCTCATGAGGTAAAGAGTGAAGTTATCTATATAAGTGTGTGCTTTAATGTCATGATCTCTAGTGTGTCACTCTCATAACTAGGTAAAGGGTATAAGATTGTAAAGAGTAAGGTTCATGGTTACAATATGTTTCATTAAGTACGGATCACATTCTAAAGGGGTATAAGTTCAGTATAGAAAATCCCAATATTATGCTATTTTAGTTATTGTATTCCACCAAAGGTGGAGGCCCGGTATCATATGGTTACTTAGATAAGATCTCATAAGAGTAGTGAAGGGGTAATAGACGAGCTAATATATCTATCCCTCACAAGGTAAGGTGTTGATCTCATGAAGGCAAGAAGTGGAATAATAATTGTGTGTTTCAAATAATGTCCAAAGGCATCTCATTTCATGTTATCATCTTGTGTTAGTCATATATACCTTATTCTTGAGCTGTTGTTATTCATGTGTTACATAATTATGGACATGGTTCCAAAGTCCCAATAATGTTATGTTCCAAAGCTTCCAATAATGTTAAGACTGTAAAGGTATCAATCTATCAAAAGCAAATGTATCAATCTCTCACAAGTAAAGGTACCAATCTCGCAAAAGTTAAAGAATGGAGTAAGGAATATTATGAGTGTATCCATGGGGTGCAATGAACACCTGCATGACGATGTTAATTTATCCATGGGGTGCAAACACCTGCATGACTATGTTAATTTATCCATGGGGTGCAAATACCTGCATGACGATGTTAATTTATCCATGCAGTGCAAATACCTACATGACGATGTTAATTTATCCATGGGGTCCAAGAACACCCGCATGATGATATGATCTTATCCATGAGGTAAAAAGAATACCTGCATGACGATGATATTTTATCCATGGGGTGAAAAGAACACCAGCATGATGAGGGCCCAAACAGTATACGAGTGATGTAAAAGTAAAGTAAAGTAAAGGCAAGAGAAAGAAAGAACGTAATATACATGGTTCCTCACATACAGAAAGAGAGTTTATTCACGTTCATTAATTCTTTTCACTATCGTTGTTATGATGTATGATGACAATCCTAATATTATGAGTGTAACCATGGGGTGAAAGAACACACCTTCATGATGACCATTTATCAATCACTCAAAAGTAAGAAATGAAGAAAGGTGTACATATAAGTTAAATTACCACCAAAGAGTGGATGTAGTAAGTAATCCACCAAAGAGTGGATGTAGTTATTAACCCACCAAAGAGTGGATGTAGTTAACCAAGAAGATGAATAATGATGATGAGTGATCTAAAATAACAAGAACAGAAGCAATATACATGTTTCCACATTTAAAATAATGGTTTATCCACATTGAATATTCTCTCATATTTTATCCCATTGATATTCTCATGTATGATGTGGTTTCTTATGAGCCTTACATACTCAGTACATTCCTCGTACTGACCCCCTCGGGGGAACTTACCTTACATGTTGTAGGTGCAGGCACTAGTAGACCTCCACCGTAGGTTGACAGTGATTGCAGATCTTTGGTGAGCCCTAGTTGGTTCGGGACTTTTCGAGTCATAGATGTACAGTTATTTTGATGTTGTAGATGTTGTATAAAGCGGGGACTTTCCCCGACTTTTAGTTGGTCTTGTAAATGCATCAGTTAAAGGCTTTTGTAGACATATGTGGGTATATGAATGAAAGAAGTGTACGTTCAGTTCGACGTAATGTCTCCAACGGCCAAGTTTTGTATATATGTTTATGGCATATGTTTCCATGTTTATGATTTACACATAGTTGCATAAGGAAGAAAAAGATTCATACGAGGACATGCATACGGAGGTTCATGAGCATAGATTGGTTCTCTCAGGCCATATCGGCTTCGGGTTCAATCACACCTCAAATGGGATTTGGGGTGACAAAAGTGGTATCAGAGCAGTTTGTTCTAAGGGTGTCTACAAAGCCGTGTCTGAGTAGAGTCTTACTTATGGATGTGCTGTGCACCATATTTATAAGTAGGAGGCTACGGTACATTTAGGATGTTGTTTCTTTTCTTCATTCTAGTGCAATAGAGCCAAGGTGGTAAGTGAAACCGTATCTAACCATTAGTGATTGGGTTTCTTTGATATAGTAAAGTGTCGATGACAAGAAGAGATAAAGTCAAAGGTAAGCAGGTGGATATGCCTGCCGATGAAGGAATGAGTAAATCACTACCTGACCAAGCCAGTCAAGGTGGAGCTGACCCTAGAATTACTAGTCAAGTCCTTTGACGTCTTTATATCAGTTGGTGAATTTATTATAGTTGAAAGAACATATCGCAATGGTATAGTAGATGTTGTGATCATAGATGATAAGTACTCTTAAAAGCGTCACCAATGAAAGGGGTAATGGAGTGGAAAAGAAAGAAGAAAAAAAAAGGATTGGCCCTATATAACGTGCCATGTACATTTTGCCGGAAGTGCATAAGAGTTTCATTTCATATTGCTCCCATTGGGACTATACAAGTTATGGAGAATCCCACTAGGAAGAGATGTCTATGGCTATTCTAGACCGATAAGTGCAAGGGTTAGTAAATAAATGATGGGAAGCTGAAAACAAAGTGATGAGACCAAAGTACCTATATTTGCTCCAGATGGGAGGAAAAAGTTCAAAAGTGCGAAAGTGGAGAAATACTAAGTACGTATCTATATGAGTATAGGTATAAAAATGCATTTGTTACACATGAGACGACGTTGTTAACATTCGAGGACGAATGTTCCTAAGGGAGGAAGAATGTAACACCCTGTACCTACCAAACCCTACTTGACGATGTTGAACAATGGATACCTAAGTGTCGAGAGCCAAATGTATGTATCGTGTAACGTTATCGATGAGGTAATTGATATTGGGCCTAGTACATGGGATTAGACCTTTGTAGGAGATGTAACACCCCGTGTGTTGTCGAATCTATACGACTACGTGTACAATTATGGAACTAATTAAACATGAGAGAACATGAGATATTTGAAGAATTATGCATTTACTTGTTGGGGATTATATAAGTCTTGATCCATTGGGCCAAATGAGGCCAAAAGATCATAAGAAATACTTGGCCCAATGGGGAAAAACATGATCCAATCTTCCCTTTGACTAATCAACCATGCATTTAATGCCAAGAGATGGATAAGAGTGACTTAAGGGACCCATATATATATATAAGGAATTATACACAAAATTTGGTGGGCTAAAGAAGTCTTGAGCCATTGGGCTCAATGGAGGCCCAAAACTCATATAAATACATGGCCCAAATGAAGGAATGACCCATTCTTGCAAGACCAAGTTGCTATATCATGAGTGGACCAAGTGTGTGGTTACAAAACACAAGGGGACTATATAATGTGGAAATAATCATATTTTATTCATTTGTCACCCCCATGCCTTTTCTAGAATTTTTCTAACATATCCTTATCTCACACAAACCCTAGACCTTCATTCCTTTGATCAAGATCATCATCTTGCAAGACTTGGTAAGTGATTATGTTTATGGTTTAATATATTTTATTCATGAGAGATGGTGTATATGAAGTTGGTTATGTTGGTGGAATATTGAGAAGTTCACTATGTGTGTAAAGTTACATGTTTGCTAAATCGGAGAATGGTTTTGCCTTGTAAACTTGAACATAGACTTGTGGTCTTGAAGGAAGTGAACATGATGGAGTTAATATTTAAATGTGAGATGTGATTATAGTATTTCCTTGTTTTTTCATGGTGTATAATGTTTGGAATTTCTATTGTGAAATTGGTTATGGTTTTGGTGATGTATTGATCGTAAAGTGTCATTTTGGTGATGTTATTGTGTGTTGTGAGACCATACCTGATTGTTGGTATTCAATATGATCAAAAATATTTAAAAATAAGTTTGGTTATGATCATGTACCATTCATTGCATAAAAAGACCCCAAAAAGACCATTTTGGACCAATACGGGCATCCGCCCTCGCAGACGAAGCACCTACGGGCGCAGGTGCCAACGCAGGTGCCTATGGCTACTTCCAAAGGTCACCTGCGGGTGCAGGTGGCTTATCGGATCGGCCTAGAACTCCGAATTGCTTGTTTTTGCATCCCTTTGGCCCCCCGAAACCCCTATACCCTTCATGGATGCAATTATCAACTTACGGTACCTTTTAATGACTATAAAGGAGTATCCCGGAGGTATTTTGAATGGTATAAAATATGGATTGATGTTAAAGTGTTATTGTGAAAACTATCGAGTGACTTGACGGAGAAAAGGTAACGTAGTGTTAATGAGGAAGTGTAAAGGGTAAACTTGGTGTAAAATGTTATTGGTTTATGATGTCTTGGTTGATATGTGGTATGTTATGGTGTTGTTGGTATGATTATGCCATGTATTGTACTGTGAAGGAAGAAATGATGCTATATAGCAGTCACGTAACTCATTGTGACACTTATACATTTGTAAAAGAGTTGATTGTTAACGTACGCCGTTACATACTTGTGTTGTAGAGTGAAACGTAAGGAGGAAGCCGGACTACTATATCCCCATATAGGCTTGTGTATTCATAGTGAGACGACAAGGTATGTAAGGTTGCTCTTTCCGTATCCTTCTACAGCATATTATTCCTATTGACATTGGGCTTGTTTCAATTCCGAGAGGCTTGAAGCATATCAATTCAGGGTGACGTATATTGTTATTCATATGTGCCCTATTCTTAGATGAATTATGATTCACTTCTCTTATTCATTGATTGAAGTTCCAAAGATGTCATGACGTTGTAATTCTTAAAAGAACTATCTCAGGAGGGTAATAATGTAAGAGAATCTATTTATTTTTGAAAAGCATTTTCCAATCATGTCATGTTACAAAGTCCTATAGTATGAGTATTATCTTAGTACCAATCTCGCAAGAGTAATAAGAGAGGTGATGTGCAAGGTAGTATACTTATTCCTCATAAGTGAAGATGTCAATCTCATGAGGTAAAGGAGTGAGGTTATCTATATAAGTGTGTGCTTTAATGTCATGATCTCTAGTGTGTCACTCTCATAACTAGGTAAAGGGTATAATATTGTAAAGAGTAAGGTGCATGGTTACAATATGTTTCATTAAGTATGGATCACATTTTAAAGGGGTATAAGTTCAGTATAGAAAATCCCAATATTACGCTATGTTAGTTATTGTATTCCACCAAAGGTGGAGGCACGGTATCATATGGTTACTTAGATAAGATCTCATAAGAGTAGTGAAGAGGTAATAGACGAGCTAATATATCTATCCCTCACAAGGTAAGGTGTTGATCTCATGAAGGCAAGAAGTGGAATAATAATTGTGTGTTTCAAATAATGTCCAAAGGCATCTCATTTCATGTTATCATCTAGTGTTAGTCATATATACCTTATTCTTGAGCTGTTGTTATTCATGTGTTACATAATTATGGACATGGTTCCAAAGTCCCAATAATGTTATGTTCCAAATCTTCAAATAATGTTAAGTCTATAAAGGTATCAATCTATCAAAAGCAAATGTATCAGTCTCTCACAAGTAAAGGTACCAATCTCGCAAAAGTTAAAGAATGGAGTAAGGAATATTATGAGTGTATCCATGGGGTGCAATGAACACCTGCATGACGATGTTAATTTATCCATGGGGTGAAAACACCTGCATGACTATGTTAATTTATCCATGGGGTGCAAATACCTGCATGACGATGTTAATTTATCCATGCAGTGCAAATACCTGCATGATGATGTTAATTTATCCATGGGGTGCAAGAACACCCGCATGATGATATGATCTTATCCATAAGGTAAAAAGAATACCTGCATGACGATGATATTTTATCCATGGGGTGAAAAAAACACCAGCATGATGAGGGCCCAAACAGTATACGAGTGATGTAAAAGTAAAGTAAAGTAAAGGCAAGAGAAAGAAAGAACGTAATATACATGGTTCCTCACATACAGAAAGAGAGTTTATTCACGTTCATTAATTCTTTTCACTATCGTTGTTATGATGTATGATGACAATCCTAATATTATGAGTGTAACCATGGGGTGAAAGAACACACCTCAAATGGGATTTGGGGTGTGACATCATCCACCTTGTAGGTGAGTAGTCATCCACTTTAGTAGTTGGTAGTCATCCACTTTAGTAGTGGGTCAAAATAAATAGTATTAGGGTCCGCTCGAGCTAGGCTTATGTGCCCCTTTGAGTCATCCCGGTTCTCAAACATTAAACCATAAATGCATTACTTTATTCCTCTACTTTTGCGAGAGTGATACATTCGCTTGTGAGAGATTGATACATTCGTTTTCATAACATTATTGGAACTTTAGAATGTAACGTTATTGGAAATGCTACTCAAGAATGAATTGATTCTGTTTTCATCATTACTTTCTCTGAGATAGTTCTTTTAGTAGTTACAATATTATGAGAGCTTAGGAACTTCAGTCCGTGAATAAGAGATATGTGAATCACATTTGGTCTAAGAATAAGAAACATATGAATAACAATATATGTCAACCTGAGCTGGGATACTTTAGAACACTTCGGAATGGAACAAGTACAATGCCAATGAAAACACTATGTGTTGCAGAAGGATATGGAAAGAGTAACCTTACATACCTTATCTCCTCAATATGAATACACAGTCCTATATGTGAATACAATAATCTAGCTCTTTCCTTACGTGTTACTCTACAACACAAGTACATAACAAAGATCATGTTAACAACCAACTACCTTACAAGTGCATACGACGACAATGAATTATGTCACTACCGTATAACATCATTTTACCCTCTTACGATACCATTTATTGCATCACCATACCAACAATACCATAACATTCCACACATTGACTAAGACATCATAAACCAATAACATTTCACACCAAGTTTACCCTTTACACTTTCTCATTAACACTACGTTACCTTTTCTCCGTCAAGTCACTCGATAGCTTTCACAATAACACATTAACAACAATCCATAATTGATACCATTCAAAATACCTTCGGGATACTCCTTTAAAGTCATTCAAAAGGTACCATAAGTTGATAATTGCATCCATGAAGGGTATAGGGGCTTTGGGGGGTCAAAGAGATGCAAAAACAACCGAAATGGGGTTCTGGCCTGACCTGCGAAGCCACCTACGCGCCCGAATGTGGTTGAAGTTTGAAGTAAGGTGACCCTTGGCAGTGTCCAGGGGATCCCGCAAAGTCACCTGCGCCCGCAGGTGCTTCGTCTGCGAGGGCGGGTGCCCGTTTCGGCCAAAAAGGGTCTCTTTTGGGTCCTTTTTTGTAATAAATGGTCCATGATCATAAATAACCTTATCTTAACATATTTTAGATCATCTTAGATGCCAAAGAACATCCATGGTTTCACAACGCACATAAACATCACCAAACGACATTTTTCTTTCAATACGTCACCAATTCCATGCAAAATTTTACAACAACAATTCCAAATGTTATACATAAGGAGAAAGCAAGTTAGGGACATAAACACATCATAATTATTGATATTTATCCATAAAATTCACCTCTTTCAAGACCACAAGTCCATTTTCAAGTTTTCAAGGCAAAACCCTTTTCCGATGGCAAAAGTAGACAGTTTTACACATAGTGAACTTCTCACACTTCACCAACATAAACAATATGATCTACACCATCTTACATGCATATAATATATTAAACCATAAAAATAAACACTTACCAAGGATTTCAAAAGGGTGATCTTGTCAAAAGGAATGGTTGCCTTAGGGTTTGAGTGTAGAGAGAATTGTTGTGGAAAATTCTAGAATGAGACGTGTTTTTCAATGAATAAAATCTGATTTTTCTTGCCCTTTTATAGTCCCTTTGGTCATCCTTATCCACCCTTGGTCAAATATGACATGTTTACTTGATCCATTTTATGAATGGGTCATTTCTTCCATTTTCGGGCCATGTCTTGTGTGTAATTTTGGGCCTCAATTGATCCCAATGGCACAAGTCCAATTAAGCCTACTAATTTAATGTGTAATACCCCATCAATCTCATGTTTAAATAATTCCATAAATGTTATGGTAATAAATTAGGTTCAGAAATATACGGGGTGTTATAGTTTGGGCCCTATTGCTCCCATTTCCCTGCCTAGACGAAGGACAATCCTTTACCATGAAACTCTGTTGTCCACTCCCAAAACAAACATCCCTACCATAGGTACACTCGTTTGTATGGTTCCTTCCACATTTGTTACAAAGAAGGTATGAAGGTCCTTTTGTAACGCTGCCCGGAGACTAAGAACAAGGACCCGAAGCTCTGAATCTCTTATCACACCTGAACCTGGAAGCTTGCATTAACTAAAAACTGGAATCATATGAAAGAATCATTACAGAAAGAAGATCGATTCCCATTTGTTGCACTCTGCTAACGGTGATCATGGTTGGCCATCTTGGTTGTGTTACTCTAAAAATCTTTTGTCTTTTTTAGTTTATCCAATTTTATCTGCTGAACATGAATCATAAGTCGATCTATGTCCATGTCTCCAATCAACATAGCCACCTTATTTTCCTTACTCGAAAGTCTGGACAGCCTAAAAACAAACAAACTCATTTGATTCCTCCAATCAGATATCACATTTGGAGCATAGAGAGATAGCTGGGTGAAATTAAGATCATACTCATTTGCACTCATGAAACACTTTCCCAAATTCAAGGACTCTCTAACATTAGCCTCCCTCAACTCTCAAGGAATGAAATGCCCCAAGAAACTATCCTTGAACTCGAACAACTCTGCAAGTACCACGCCCTATCCTCTGACTTCTTCCCATTATTTATACCATTATGCCCGCGACATCTTCTAACTGATAAGAAACAAGCTCAACCTTTTTTGTGTCAGAAACATGCAAAACCCGAAGAATCTTCAGAACCTCATCAGTGAAATTTTGTGGATCCTCGCCAAGCTTCGATGCTGACCTAAGAATCGGCATGGGCAGTGGCTGGATGATTAGTTTGAGTAGCCAAAGAATTGGCATGGGCAGTGGCTGGATGATTAGTTTGAGTAGCCACTAGTTGGGTCAACATCTAAATGACATTCCTCAAATCAGCATTAGGATCAACACTTGGCAGCTGAGCGACAGAAGAACCAGAACATGACTAGTGGTTCTCTTTGGAGGAATGATTTGCAACACACGTAAAGCACGAGTTAGAGGAGAAAATAGAGTTAAAACTCTATCACACAAAATAGATCATGAAAGAAGGGAAATATTCCAAGATGCCCTGTAGCTTCATAATTAAGAATATGGCGCACTTTACACCCATAAGTAGGACTCTACTAGACATCACATCTTCACAGACACCCTAGGACACATGAACCTATTGCTATGACACCAAGTTTATCATGACTCAAGTTTACACCTTAGCCGTGAGCCATATCAAGTTGCTCTCTAGTAGTTCAGTGGGACCCTTGGCATAGCATACCTATAGAGTAATATAGTAAATGAATTAATACAGAAACATAGACAATTATAGTAGGCTATTATTAAATGAATAAACCTTTATTAAGATATAACCCAAATGAATGAAATCACTACTAAATATTATAAGTCTAGTAAAGCCTCTACTACTAACATAAAAGCTAACCGGTACAAGGCTTCATAACCTTTATTGGATTAAAGTCTAAACCAAAATAAAAGAAAGCAAAAGACTCTTCAAGCCTCTTAAATGATAGGAGCGCTCACCAATCAACTGGAAATTAGGTTCTACCAAACATATGGCAGGAACCTTAAGCTCGAGTACCTGGATCTGCATCACATGAAAAATATAGAGCAAAATGCATTCAATACTATAAAATGTAATGGTACGCTAGTGTGTGTGTGTATGTATGTATATATATATATATATATAATTTAAACTGAAGAATTGATCATAGAAGCATATAGAGAATAGCTTAAAATAGTCTAAAACATGAGAAGTGAAATCATGAGAGATAAGTCATGCATAAAAGTGTTTCATAAGCATATAGCTACTATTTTCGCAAAGTCATGCAATTTGGGGAGTTTCTCATAACCGACCAACACCATGTGAGCTCATGATGTCCAATGTCATACACCAACACTGAAAAAGTTGTTCTAACCACCGAAGGTATAGAACCATAGCATAAGGATCCTAAAAGTGTGCCTCAAAGGGCAAAACCTATGGTGGCAATGTACTTGTAGAACTTGGGTTATCTAAACCCTTGTTCTCTTAGTGCTAAATAGTCCTCCCAAAAAATATAAATGCTCATATAATATCAAGTGACATATCTAGATGTCAAAACTGTTCATAAATGATAGTGGACATATCCATATGTCATACTGTTCATAAATCTTGCTGCTGTGAGCCTAAGCTCAATATCATGTCATAAATCATATGCTGAAAATCATCTATTTAAAAGAATGTCTCTTCAATATAGAGTTCACAGTTCATAGAAAAACGTTAAAGAATGAATCTTGATGCATAAAATCATAATTTAGATAGAAATCATAAGTTCATGAGAAAACCTTGTTCATAGAAATCAAGTAAAGTATTTAAAGAATCAATCTTTAGTGAATTGGGTAAAAACCCTAGCTTTGAATTATAATATCATATATCTTGAAAGTACTTGGGTGTGAGTATGAAAGGAATCCATCACTAAAATCTTGCGTACCTTAATGAAGACGAACACTAGACAAGCGAAACTTTGATGAACTTGCTTGATTTGAACCCTGGCTTGTTGATCTTGCCTTAGACTTGTTATGGACTTGTTCTAGACTTGATCTTGAGAGTTTAAAGTAAATAATAGGATTTAGGATATATATAAGTTTTTGTGACAAAAATATCGTGTGAAAGGGTATAAAGATAAGGAAAAGATGAATTTACCCTTAATAAAACGTTCCTAAAAAATCTTGTGCGGGCACCATTAGTCAACCTATGACTTGTACTCATAACCTATGACCTGTACTATGAGTCATGTTCACTGGGAGATTTTCAATCTCCTGGTCACTTCTCTAATTTCGATTTTATATCTCGTAGGCTTATCAGTATGACCTGTACTTTGAAAGTATGATCCATACTATTACTAGTGGTTTTGAGGGGACATTGTCAAGCATAAGAACTCAATCCACGAGCCAAGGTACAAATCATACCATGTCTCACGACTCGTACACTGAGTCATACAGTCTGGGACTTCATGTCTCAGACTTTGAGCTTCGTACAGAATGCTGAGTATTCATAGGTCCAGAATCCGAGGTGTTACACCATGGTAAGGGTATGTTGGGGACAGCAATGGTACCGGGTGCCGTCGACATCGGGTTCTAGTCTCGAGACGTGACACGCTTGTTATTAGATATATTTACACTTTTTTCTACACGGATTTTTTTCAATAGGGATTTTTCCTTGTAAGGTTTTAAAGAGACATATTATCTATCAGTGGACATCCAAGGGTAGTATTGTAAATATTATTATTTACATTATTGTGGATTCCCATAATATCTAGGTGTAATTTCCACAACCCACACCTCTAATACTTTCTCATTGCTATTTCACACTCCCATTATATTTGTCATGTTCTCTAGGATTAATATCTGTTTATGATATCCTTTGATGTTCCTCAATGTAATCTTACAAGTAGAAGTCTTGAGAATTATGTTGTGCACACTTGAATGAAAGAAGAAAGCTACTCTTATATTGTTTCTCTTGTTATTTATTTTGTTATTCTTATTATTGATTTTATGACATATTTATGTGGGAAAAATATATTAATTTGATATTGAGAAAATGTTGTATCAATGAGAAAAAAATAGAAGACCCCGAAAGAGAAAACAAACAACAACAACATACCCAGTATATTATCAAAAAGTGGGGTCTGAGGAGGGTAAGTGTACGCAGTCCATACCACTACCTTAGAGGTGGGATAGAGATGTTATTTTCAAAAGACCCTTGGCTCAAGACAAAAATAGTCTAGAAAAAATAGTAAAGAGAACAAGAAATAATAGGTATTAACATACCACATAATAACATAAACATGACAATCACTACGTAATACGAAAAGCAATGACACACTCTGAAACAAGACTAGTACTATGGCCACTAGTACGTATAACAAAACAAAATCCTCCTACCTACTAGCAAGGACGCACTCATTCCTACTATCCTTCTACCATAATTCGCACCCTCCACATCTTCCTATTTAGGGTCATGTCCTTGGTAAGATGAAGCTGCTCCATGTCATGTATAATCACCTCCTTCCAATATTTCTTTGGTCTACCTCTACCTCGCTTAAAACCATCCATAGACAACCTCTCACACCTCCACACTGCGGCATCCTTGCACCTTCTCATCACATGCCCGAACCATCTCAACCTCATTTCTCGCATCTTGACTTCAACCGAAGCCACTCCCACCTTATCTCGAATAGCCCTATTTCATTCCTATTTTTTCTAGTAAACCCACACATCCATCGTAGCATTCTCATCTCCACCACCTTTATCTTTTGGATGTGAGAGTTCTTAACTGGCCAACACTCTGCCCCATACAACATTGCTGGTCTAACCACCACTTTGTAGAACTTGTCTTTGAGTTTAGGAGGCACTTTCTTATCACATAAGATTCCGAAAGCGAGCCTCCATTTCATCCACCCTGCCCCAATACGATGAGTGAAATCCTCGTCAATCTCTCCATTCCCTTGGATCATAGAGCCAAGATACTTGAAAATACCTCTCTTTTGGATGACCTGAGTATCAAGCTTCACAACCACATCAGCCTCATGCGTCACTTCGCTAAACTTGCACTCCAAATATTTTGTCTTGGACCTACTCAATCTAAACCCTTTAAGCTCTACGGTTTGCTTCCACACCTCCAACTTAGCATTTACTCCAACAAAGAGATAATTTTTTAGTCCAACTGGAAAAATGTAAAATATTTACCAATGTACAAAACAAAGTGAAAAAAGAAGAAATAAATACTTAAATGGGGTGGGACAGGGAAGAACAATATTGAAAGAATGCTAAATGGGCGGGGTAAGGTAGCTCAAAGTTTCAAGAAATTGAGGCTTGCCCCGGCCCGCCCTCTTTACATACTTATTTTGGAGTTTTACTTGTACTTGATTGTAAAAATTTAATATAGTGTGTTGAGATTTTACTTGTCAAATGATCAAACTCCGACACAATGAACTTGACTTCAATGTTTAGGTTAGGATATCTTTCTCTAAAAAATTTCGTGGAAAAGAAGTGGCTAAATTTTAATAATTCTTAAAATGGTGGCAAGTATTTGATAGCTTGTGTGAGAAGTGGTATTGCCAATTTTACACAAATTAGACACCCCTAGTGAAAATGAATTGATCAAAAGTCGGGTTTGTTCTCAACTTTCAAGCCAGACGGAGAAAAAGGCTATAAGACAAAATATCCTTTTTATATATTAAAAACATTTTTGAGGCCAAAGAATTTTGGGAGATCATCTGAAAGAATGTGATTTCACAAATGAAAAAGCCATTTCATACAAAGAAAATCATCAGTGATGTTGTTTAGATATATGACGACTTTGTTACACAACAAACCACTTCATAGAAATTTCACAAAAGGTAGTCTAAGCAAAAGAGGTGAAATGGCATGGAAAACAAAGCTATGTAGCATTGCCGTTTAAGTAGTTATTTTCTAATTCCTGGATGATTGTAGCTATGCCAATAGCTCTTTTGTTTGCATAAAAGCTTGGTATATCATTTTCTGGTATCTCTGGCTGTTGTTCTATTTCTTCTGGGATAATCATGTCCCTTGTCATTCCTATCTTTATTACCTGGATAACTGGTTTCACTTCATTGTATAATATCTCTGCTGGTGCTGTATAAAATTTTATATAAAATAGATCTCCTTTCGTAATTCGCTTGTATCTTGCAAATGCGCTTTGTAGATCAGGTATTCCGAATAATTCTTCTCCACTATATGTGTATATGGTATTAATTAGTCTGTATCCATAGCATGATTTGATTAAATTTGCACTGGTTTTGGGTTGTGCAATTAGCTTGTTATATCCTTGTAATTTCTGGGTAATATAATCTTGGGTTGGGTCTTTCGTAGTTGTAGATCTTGGTTGTAAGTTTAGGTGTGTTTGTATTTCGTGGATATTTTTGATGTAGTTTTGAGAAATATAGTTGTAAGTCTTCTTTTCACTATGTAAACTTTCTGCATATGTAGAAGTTTGTGGTGTTGTGGTACTTTGGGTAGTATATTTTTTTGGTGTGAAAGGTTTTGCAAATATGCTATTTAAGTTGGTGTTTATATATGGTTTCTTTGTAGCTGGTTTACTGGTACCTGCAATATCAACAAAATTGTTATAGGTTTTACGGAGTTTCCCAACGTCTCCTTCTACCTCTGGATGTTTAGAGTCTTTCGATCGACTTATCTCAGCAGATTTATAGTCATGCGACTGACTTGTGCTGGCTGATTTCAACCTAGCTTCATTGATTTGTAACTTTTGTCTATGTATTTCAATGTCCATACTGTCCACTTTTGTACAAAGTGTAGTAAGGGCCTTGAGTATATCTTCCATTGTCGTACTATCTTGTTCTGTCTGTGTGGCTTTGTCTTGATAAGTGGTCTGCAATGACATTCTTATCAGATCTGATTATTTCAATTGTAAAAGTGAAATTTTGTATATTTAATACAAGTCTTCGTATCTCCTTCGTTGTAACTGAATCCTGTATTTTTCTTGTTATCCACCATTTTACTTGTGTGTTATCTGTTCTTACAATAAATTTATTATATACGATATACGGTTCAAATGCTAATAAACATTTATATAACGCAAATAATTCCTTTCTATTTATTTCCCATTTTAATTGTGGTTCAGTATAAGTTCCTGAATAGTATTTGCAATGATGCTCAGTTTTTTCATTGTCATACTTGTACTTAAGTATTCCTCCATAACTATGATCACTAGAATCTGTTTCTACAATATATATAAATTTTCTATTTTCATCAGGAAAATATAACTTGGGTAATTTCTTACACATAGTCTTAATTTTTTGTATATATAACTTATCAGTTTCATTAAAATAATACTCAGTATCTTTTTTTAATTTTTTATGTAAAGGTTTCAAGCATTCTGCTAGTTTGGGTACATAATCTCTTACTTGGTTGACTAATCCTAAAAATGATTGTAACTTCTTTTTTGTATCTATTGTTTCGTCTGAGTCGATTATTTTTTGTATTATATGAGTTTGCATTTTTATTCCATTTTTATCTATTTGTATTCCTAAAAATTCTATCTGATTTTTCATTATTTCTGCTTTTGTTTTGCTTAAGCTTATTCCTGAGATTTCAATTAAATGCATAAATTGGTCTAATAACTGTATATGTTCATCTTGTGTTCTTGACTATAAAAGTATATCGTCTATATATACTATACAATTTTCCAGTTGATTAAAATATTTATCCATAAAATTTTGGTATCTTCCTGGTGCATTTTTGTATCCAAATGGTAATACATTCCATTCGTAAAATTCCTGGGGTACTGTGAATGTTGTTAGTTGTTTGGATTCATCTGTTAACTTTAGGTGGTAAAATCCTGATTTGCAATCAAATTTGCTAAAATAATTATAGCCTTGTATTTGTATTATTTTTAATATTTTATTTGGTATTGGGTAATTGTAGGTTTTAGTTTTGGCATTTAGGTTTCTATAGTCAATAACCATCCTGCTTTTTCCTCTTTTTTGTTCACTATGTTTAGAGACTATAAAAGCTGGACTCGAATGTTTACTGTTACTGGGTTGTATAAAGTTGTTATTAAGTAATTCAGTTATATGTAAGGTAAATTCTTTTAGATCATCGAAATTATATTTCAAGGGTTTTTGGGTTATTATGCTATTTTCATCTATTAATTCAAACTGTTGTTTTATGTTTTTCCCATCCGTGTAAAGGGTTTTCATTATACAAAAGTTCTAACTTGTCTTGAATTGATTTAAGTTTATTTATGGAGAATATAATTAATTCTATTTTTTGAGTAGGATTTTCAGTTTCTAATTTTTGTGTAATTTTTTCACTTCCTTTTATCCATGGCGTTATCTTTCTTACTTTATTTGTTACTCTCTTAGCTCCTATTTTATGTTTGCATGGGGTTGTAAACCACCAATGTGTTTTTGTTAGTACGTGTGGATATAAATCATCTATGAATGGTATTCCTAATAACATATCTCTTTGGGAAAATTCAAAACTATACATTTCTTTTATTGTTAATATCTTATCCCATAGTTGGATTTTTATATTTTTTGCTTTGTAGGTTATCATACTTCCTTCATCGTTAAAGCCGCTTATTATTACTGGGGGGTTTAATTTTTCCCATTTATCATCTGGTAGACAATTATGTTTGCATAAATTTGCTTCTGCTCCTGTATCAATCATAGGTGTATAGTATCTATTATGATATCCTTCTACTATTATTTTTGCAAGTATATATATCTTAGGCATTAGCCTATTTAAGTTTCCTTGGTTTCATGTTATTGTTCGTTTAATTATTACAGTTTTGTTTTTATATGTTATGGTTAACTGTTTGTCTTCTAGTTTGTATGGTTTTAAGTTTTCTAACCAATTTATTCCTAGTGTGATATTGTTACTATTTTGACATATCTTAAATTGTATTGTTATTGGTATTCCTCCTATTATTAGTTCTTTTTCTACTATGTCTTCCATGCTTGCCAATATTTTTGGTAGTCCGGTTAATTGTGTATTTGTAATAATCTCATTTTCCATTACTAGTTCTCTTGTAATATAATTTTCTTCCTGTCCTGTGTTTATTAATATTAGATATATTTGTTGATCCATAATTCCTGTTATATAGTAGTGGTATGTTTTAGTATCTTGTAGATTATTGTTTATTGAATCTTGTGATATATAATATTTTCTTTTAGAAGTACTTAGTTTAGATGATGTTGTAGGTGTGTCATTAGTTATTCTTTTTGAGGTACTAAGTCTTTCTCTTACTATTTCTAAATCTGCTTCTATATCCAATTCTTGGTAATTATAATCATTATTATCTATTACTGTAACAATTTGTTCAAAGGGGTTTTCTATTTTGATTCTATTTATTTTGTTTTTTGCTTTTACTGCATGAGTGGTAGTATATATATATATATATATATATATATATATATATATATATATATATATATATATATATATAAATTTTTACATCTTGCTGTAAATATTTTACTTCCTGGGGCTAACTCAATTCCTGACATTTTTTAATATAAGACTAATGATTTATCTATATTTGTATCTGCTACTGCTACTGAATAATTAGCACTTATTATAAATTTAAATTTTTGATATATTAAATTTTCTTTAACTGCGCTTATAACACTTTTTTCAATAGGGTGTATAATTCTATCATCTGCTAAGTATATTTCAATTGGAGTAGCTATTCCTTCTCTAAAGCATGCCTTGATTAATATTTCTGTTGCTCCTAAGTGTACATATTTGATTGGGATTTTTGATTTTATATTTTGTATTTCTTTATTTACTAATTTTTTGTTTAGTATGGGAATTTTTGCTTTTCCTTTTATGTATTTGCAATCTATAATATGTTCCTTTTGACTTATTACATAATATTCTTCCTTTGGTGGTTTGAACCATTGTTTGATTATCGGTACATCTAAAATTTTAGTTATACTTAAGTCTAATTCTTTTCTTTTTATTTGGTCAAATATATGGTTATCAAATATTATTTTTTGTTCTGATGATTCTGCATCTTGGTATTCTTCTTGGTTAATTATTTAGATATCTTTTTCAGTCATATTCGGTTTCTTCTTCTGATTCATTTTCATTTATACTAGTATCTGAAAAGTCATATATGCTATCATTACTATCTAAATCATAATCTATATAGTCAATTTGTGTATATTCATCATTATTTATCGTTACTTCTGATATTTGTGTTTTCTTTGGATCTTTAGGTATTTTGCAATCTTTTGCTAAGTGACCTAACTTTCCACAGTTATAGCATGTGCATTCTGCTAATGTTTTCTTTTTCTTATATGGTCGTTTGGTATTATAATTTTTTACATAATATCGTCTTCTTGGGTTTTTATATTTGTATTTAGTTTTGTGGGTTCTATACTTGTCTTTAGTATAGTTCTTTCTTCTTTTACTATAATATTTTTTGTTTTTATTTATACAGCCGAATTGGGGTGCTGTTTTATTTTTGCAACACGATAAGTTTTTTATTATTGTTTTATCTAGGGTAATATTTTCTTTATATTTTTCACATAAGTCTATGAACCAATGTTGTAAATATTTTATTCTAGCTCCTAGGGTATCTGTTAATCCTGTATCAGCCCAATCTTTTGTTATTTTTGATCCAAAAGGTTCTGGTAATTTTGTGAAATAAAGTTTTCTTATTTCGGTACTTTCTGCTGTTGTATATAATCCTTTATAATAATAATCCTTAAAGGCACAAGTGTATTCGTCTATGTAGCACATATTACATATAGCTAGTTTTAGCATTAAATTTCTATGTATTATTTTTTCTTTATTTTGTTCCTCTATTTCTATAGTCATACTACTAAATTCATCTTGGATAGCTATTTCATATTTATTCAAAATGTCTGTATTGGTCGTAGCTGCAGTTCCTTCACTATTTCTATTATTCCTTAATACTGCTAAGCTTGCGGCACTTGAGTTTTGTAGCCATAATTTAACTGTTCCTATTAGTGTTCTTTCTATATAAGCTGGTGTTTCTGCCATTGATATTTTATTATCTACTAATTGTTTAGCAATATATCCCATCCATAATTGGATTGCTTTATTTGTGTCAGAGACACAGTCTAAGTCTAAAAAGTTATGCTGTTCCATTGTTTGTTTTGGTTGCCATTTTATGTTTAGTCTTCGTTCCCATAATGCTCTAGCTCTATCCCCTGCTTCGTATGCATATTTAGTATAACTAGGTGATTGTTTATTTGTTCTAGAAGTGCCTGGTTTGTTATCTATTGTCCCTACATTAACTTCTATTTGTGTATTATTTATTTGTTCTAATATTTCTGTATATGTTTCACTAATTTCAGAATGTGTGTCATCTTGAAATGTGTCATCATCATTATTTATAGTGTTTATCCTAATATCTGATAATTCTGGTTCAGTATTACTTTGTTCTGCTTCTTCTATTTGCATTTTAGCCTTAAATTGTGCTATTTCTTTAGTTAACATTAATTCTTGTTCATGTTCACGTTTCTTTTCTTTCTCTTTTTGTTTATCAGCATATAGTTTCTTAAACATTTCTAATTCTTTTTCTAATTCTAAGATTTTAGTATTTTTTGTTTCCTCTAAATGTTGTAATTCTTCTTTTGCTTGTGTTTTGATTTTATCAATCTCATATTTTCGATCGATTTCTTCATTTTCTTTAGTAATTCGGACCATAGCGGTTAAACTATCTTCTAAACTAATTGTTTCCTTTTTTAGCATCAAGTATAAAGTTTTACCTATTTTCTTATATCTTTTGCCTAAATTTGAAAAGATTATTGCTATTTGTAATCCATCTGGGTTTGTGTATATTTTTTCATCTATTGCATATTCTTCCTTATTCATTATAATCCGTGTTCGTATTTATATTCTAAATGGAACAATTGTATTTCTAACTCAAATATAGTTTTTCTTTGTGTATCTAAAGATTTCTTACTTACTCCGGCAAATATATTATAATGTAATCTGTCTCGTCTAATTGTTATTTCTTGTTGTACTTTAGTAATTTGTTCTAATAATTGTTGTCTGTAAAGTGTATCTGTATTCATATTAGGTTGTTTTTAAGATGTTGAATTAATTTGTACTCTGTTTTAGATATTTTGTCTATGAGGTAAGATAGCCTATCGTTATCTAGTTTATTGACACTTAAGGATTTATATTCTGGATATAATATTTTTAATTTCTTCCTAAGTTTTCGTAGATTCTTATTTTTCTTTCTTTGTTGTTTATTTATTTTTTGTACAGCTATATTTTCTTTAGTTTGTTCTTCAGTATCTGTATTATAGAGTATATCATTTATGTAAACATGTTGATTATTGATATGTTGATCTAAGGTAATTCCATACTCTTGATAATTTTGTAATCTTTCGTCCATTAAGATATTATATTTTTATACATAGCTTTTTTATACATAGTTCTTTTATACATAGCTCTGATACCAATTTGGGGGTGCGGATCAAGGATCATCTTATGAATCAAATGCTTCATTATAATATTGCTTTTCTAGTGTAATTAAGCGATTAAGTTTTTTCATAATTTCTGTCATTTGCTCTATGTATTAGTGATTACGGGTTTGGTGATATTTTAGGATGGTAGATATCAATAAATTTTGTGTTGTTTTTCTTTCTTGTCTAGTTTGTGTCCAATTTTGAAGTGCTTCGTAGTTAATCATTTTAATCTGAATAATAGTACCAGTCTAAATAATGATAACTATCATCATCATAGTATGAAATGGTAAAGTCTAACCAACTATCTTGCATTAATCTCATTATCTCATAGGTTTTTAATAGATCATAAATTATTTTTCGTGTATCATTATCTAGATGTCTTAGTGCGTATAATAAGGTTATTTTATAATTATCATCTTCATCTATTATGTATGTGTAAGAACTTAGTCTATTAGTATCTGTTCCAGTTCTAGAGTCGTTATTATCTGTATTTGTACTAGTACTAGGAGTGTTTATGTGTTTATCCATATTGTTGCTTTAAACATATTCCCTTCTAACCTCTTTAGGTATCATTATCCTTATCATGTTCTAATATATTATTCTGAACAATCTTTTCTAGTCACTACCATGCATTTCGGCTTCAATCATTTACCCTAACAGCGCCTCAACTCTGTGTACTCCTCTAAACGGCTTCCTTGCCTACCGATTTCCACTTTAAGAGGGCATAGTCTGGGCTTAACTACTCTCAGCCTATTTTCATGGCAAACTTTCTTAAGATGTTCAATATAATGGTACTATAACATGATAAATAACAATGATATTTAAGAGATTATAAGGAATATAAAAATTTAGCTATTCATGGTTATGAATATATGTACCTGAGTTGGTATTTTATCGGATTGCTCCATATCTTAAAAAGCTTAAATATTTTATTTATATAATTCGGAGAAGAGAGGATTTTTTATGAAGGTTGTTGCTCAACACATAAGACTTACCTTCTTTCTTTACAGACTTCCTATTTATATACAAAAGAAGTGCCACTAATCGGCTCTTCAAAATCTGAAAAAACACTTAAAATTACTGTGCGACTCTTACTGTTTGCACAGTGACTTGACTCTTACTATTCACAAATCACATCCTACTTTACTTTACATATAAAACAAAAGACTTTAAGAAAAGTAAAAGAAACTTTAAGAAAAGTAGAATAAAACGTAATTACATATCTTTTTCTTTTGTCGACTGTCTCTTTCTTATCTTCTTTGCTTTATCTTGTCTGCATTATTGATTGCTTTACTCCAGCTGGACGTCTGGCATATCAATACTATCTCCTCCATTGCATTTGGAACATTTGTGGTCTGGATATTTCGTAACTAATTTACAATATCTGGTTAATATATTTTGAGAAATAAAATTATTCTTCAATGCTCTTGTCAACGGTTGTTCTTCTGGTTTAAGTAAGGATAATACCCATTTCTGGACTTCTTCCATATCTCCTTGACGTATCTCTCTTGAATTTGAATAAACCATAACTTGGTTTCTGACATAATAACTCCATATAGCATTGCCGTTTAAGTAGTTATTTGCTAATTCCTGGATGATTGTAGCTATGCCAATAGCTCTTTTGTTTGCATAAAAGCTTGGTATATCATTTTCTGGTATCTCTGGCTGTTGTTCTATTTTTTCTGGGATAATCATGTCCCTTGTCAGATAAAGTGCATGCTATGTCTTTGTTTAAAAAAAACCAAAAAGACAGGAATCGAGATAACATTTTGTTACTGCTTCTTCTTTTAAGAAGAAAGGAATTAGTTAATGATACAAGAATTATTTAATAACAGGTTGATCAACAACTTTATCCTAATGGGGAGGAAAAAGAAGAAGAAATCATCTACGAATCCTAATAAATCTTACTAGCTAATAAAGTTACACTGAACAATGCCTTTCTTTCACTCACTATTAATTCTACAGAGGAAAAAAGAATCAATATGGCACTGATGATAATCAGATAGCACTTACCTCTGATGTTTTTTATATGGTCTTAAGTTTCTCTAGTCTTATCACATCAAGCAGGGAGAGATGTCCTTGAAATATGAACCTCTTTTATAGAAAGTGGCCTGCAATTTACTAATCTAGTTGTCACTCCAACTTTTGAGATAAAAGAGGCAAATCCGAATGACTAATGACTGGTGCTTGTATTTGAAATACCACATAAGCAATTATATATTTTGTTTACTAAAACAGAAAGAATGTTCATTCGAACTGCCAACTTTAATCATCAGTGAAGTAATTGTTAGTACTTGCATATAGTGGTTAACTACTCGCTGTCACTACTATATCTTCCATCTGCAAAAGTAAAAAAAGTGATGATCAACAACCTTTATGGCAGAAAAGTAGCATTTATGTAGGAAATGAGTCGTCTTACTTCCAGAAGGTCTTTTTCCTTCCATGGCTTCTTTCTTCTCTTGGCAGCTTGAGCAAAGGAAAGGGCCATCCCATGGACGAATGTTTCTTGTATTCAAGGACCCTGCATGTATTGAAATACCTTCTCCAGGCTTTATTTCTACTTGACAGATGGCACACATGAATAACTTAAACATGTTGCAAACTGGATACTTAGCATCAAACCTGCAGTCATATAAAGATACCAAATATAAACACTAGTACATCAAAACACTATCTAAAAGTTGTATTCTATGACATCACATGCATATAGCAACAAAATTGGCATCTCAGAATACTTAACATGACAGAGCTCTACCTGTCAGAAAGTGATGCAGATCCTTCCTCAAATAGTTCTTCAACCACATCTGGTTCATCATAATCTCTCTCAGTACTAGAAGATGACTCAGAAGCTTTTTTGCGAAATACAGACTTAAACACTTTTTTCCCTGACTTTTTGGATGGTGGCTGAGGAGGATTTAGCTTTTCTGAGGGTTTTATGTCAACGACAATACATGTTGTGTCATCTCGAATCCCTTTTGGCTGCACAGCTTCCTGTAAGTTTGAGGAAAAAAGGGAGAATAGATAATAAGAAAAATCAATCAACTAAATAACATCACAAATTAACTTACATGGAGTAATTTATCTTACCTTAACAATTTGAGAAGCTGCAATGTTGGGAGGCATTCCCCGACAACATTCTACAGATATTTTTGCAGATAAAGCATCCCAGACACCATCACTTGCTATTACTAGTCTTCCACCTGCTGAAGATAGCTGTTCACATAATGTTTAACATGTTCAGGACATGTATAATATGCAAAAGAGATAAAAAGCTTGAGTAGAATAGCAAATCAAAGTATTCAGGAACATATAAAAGCTGGCATCCTAGAGAAAAAGGACAATCCACATGAAGATTACACAATTTAGAATCTAGAAACAAAAAATTACATATTTCTTTCAGAAATTAGGTAATAGAAAATGCTCAATTTATCCTCAAATTGACTTCTTCAAAAGGGATACCATCATTTCTCTAAATGGTAGTGTTATAGTTAACATGCACTTAAATGCATAGATTCAAAAAGATACAGGGAAAGGGTATAATACGGAACTACAAACTACCAGCCAACCTTCAATGTGAACATATTATTACTGGATTAGGTACTTAACAAGCACTATATTTCGTAAAAGGAGCATCCATAGCAAAAGATTCCCAAAATGACAAAAGGGAAATTATTTTAGGAATGATGGAAGAAGAAAAGAATCACAAGAAGACTAATCTCTACTGTAAAGAAAGCAGAGCTCCAGGGGAAATTTACCAGATTCCAACTTTCAATAAAAGAAATACTAGACTATTTACAGTACAACATCAATCTTCGAATAGTTCAAATTGAACTTTCAATTTCTCTTAGTTGATGTAGACAATTATAAGTAGTGAGAGTTGTAGACCTCCTAAATGGATGCTTAGAAGTTTTTTAAACTGAAATATGTAATTGCGGATTACTAAAGGAAATATGCACTTGATCAACTGAAATATGTAATTGCGGATTACTAAAGGAAATATGCACTTGATCAAGGGACCCAAAAAAAGAAGATGCAAAGGCTTTCACACATAATAGACTAACCTTGACTTGCTTTACATAGGGTACAGGAACAATGAACTCGCCAACATCCATATCACCAATGGATCGCGAGAGGCATAAGCCACCAGGCCAACATCTTAAAGGACCAATCTGAAATCAATTGGTCAGACAAACTTCCTCATGAAAACCCAAAAATAGACAAGTGAAAGAACATATATGGAAATTATGACATGCCAATAAAGGAAATGATTCATAATTTCGTAATGCAAGTAGCTGCTAAGAAGTATATATTAGTCCAAATGTGATTGTTTCATGATCTATAGTACATTCTCATTAATTACCACACTTCGTAAATATTTTGAGTAAGCAAATATAGGAAATAGATTATGAGACTATAACTTCTGACTTTAGGGAGACAAGAGCAAAGATGTTTTTTTGTACCTTTCGGTTGGAAATGGGTTGCATTATTATTTTAAAACAAGTGATAAGATGCCTAAGCATTAATAAATAGCTACCTGTGTACCACCACCAGTATTAAGCCGACCAACCTCTCCACCACTTGCTGTTATGCGTTCCCTCCTATTCAATTCAAAATAAATAATTAAAATATTACTCAAGAGGCAAGCCTATATTCATGAATTAATTGAACTCATAGAAGACACAAATCTCACTCCTCTACATTGCACTCTAGTCTATGATCAGCTGATAGATAATATATTTCCCCTTCCGCAGATTCTAATATACATCGAGAATCACCAACTGATGCAACTGTAACAACCCATCCTTCAATTATAACAAATGTGACTGTTGTCCCTGATTTTTGTACTGCAACATTACATAAGAGTTTGTCAGAATAATATATACATACTATTACTAGGAGAAACAAAACTAATTTTTCTATGGAAAAGATTTTGTATCATGAAAGAAAGAAGGTAATTAGAGATATGACTATTACAAGCCTGACCAGATTGAAGGGGAAATAGCATAATATTCTATCCAGTAGCTGAATAGAAGGACTTCTCCCTCTTGAGATAACTCTTGATTTTAAGACAACAATGTTTCATTTGCAAGGATTACTTTTTCCTGGTAAATAATCTTAAAAGGAAGAATAGAAGGACTTCTCCCTCTTGAGATAACTCTTGATTTTAACATAACAAGTCAAAGAAAGACCAAGGTGAAAATATCAAAAGTTGGCACCATGAACACTTTTCTCAAACATATAAGATACTACATAACAATATCAGTGTCATCATGAAATCTATGGTTCAATGTGACAAATTGTCAACCAAAGGAAGGGATGACATCACTAGCTTACAAAAGACATCATGAACATATAGAAGATACCATGAAATTTATAATTCAATATGATAAATTCTGCCATGGCATAAAAAATAGTCACATTTCTTAATAGAATCATAGAAACATCAAAACGTACCCCAAAGACAGAAAATATAGTGACTCCATCATCCAAAATCCGTTGGCATTCGGTCTTGAGGAAGGTGAAGTCTTCCCCTTTCTTGCTCTGACCAAACAGACCATGGGAAATTTCGGGTCTTTCAATCTTCTCATGGGCCAGTTCCCGCTTCAGAAGTACAGACAGTGGGACCGTTTGATGTTCACCCTTAGACAACATTGTGCTGTCCCTTTAAATCAGACAAAAATTAAGTCATCTATTAATTCCAAAGATAATGTGGCTACCCCAATTTACTTCTCCATTCTCTTCTAATCCATTTTAGTCAACACAAATCCAACATTGTCTTCTATAAAACAAACAATAACCACCCAAATTAATCCTCTTAGACACAGAATATACCACAATATATACATATATGTATACACACACATATATGTATGTGTGTATATAATCCATTTTCATTAACGATGACTGAAAACCAAGAAATCCACGCCCCCAAATTCTAAATTGAAAAAGATTTCAATTTCCCCCATAAATCTCAAGAGAATAAATCAATTTAGTTATACCTCAACCCCATACAAGTTTGGGTCATAAGTTTTGGAATCATATTCTGCTCTGTTCCAACCCATTTCATCCTAACCCAAGGAGAATAATGAGAAATGTATTTATCACTAAAATATTTGCATGGGGAAATAAAATCATTGGTTAAAGAACCTATAACTATGCACGAAATGGGTAAATAAATGCAAAAAAAGAGAGAGAGAAGAGTGAAACAGATGAAATGGTCCTTGATTTGGCTGGGAACTGCAAAACAAGGATCCTGTCATTTCATCAATCAATCAATTTACCTCTTATTTTAATAAAATATCCGTCGAAAACTTCATTTACGATTTCTTAAAGTCGGGTTTTGGAAATTTACGATTTCTTAAAGTCGGGTTTTGGACTTTTTTCTTGTATGATTTTGTTTTGGCAATGGAGGAGAAGAAAGAAGCGGAGGGAAGGACATGGAAAAATGGAGAATTTTATTTTTTTTTACTATAAATATTTATCTTTTGACGTGTCCAAAATACACCGTTCTTTTAAGTTCTAAATATGTTGAGCTAAGTTGTTTATTACCTTGTCCTGCACCATCCCAACTAACTTGCGCTGCTTGGCTCCTTTTCTATTTTCACTTTTGTTGCACGATATAGAAACGTTTTTATGGGTAAAAAAATAGAAAGTAAAATAAACACAAAAAGAAAAATCAATACGTTTCTCCTCCCTTCCTTTTTCTTTACAATGTCATAAAACAAACATAAAACTCTACATATCATAATCACATAAAATTAGGACTCTTTACAGAATTTAGAAATATAATTTAGATATTTAGGAATATAATTGATTTTTTTCACATTGTTTGATCCTAAATGATCTGATAAAATATTTGATAACTAAGCATTTAATTTCTAGAAATTAAGAACAAACACAAAGACAACGATATGATAACAATACTAACATAACTGAGTGTCACGACCCAAAAACTCCGGTCATGATAACATTTACTATAACCTGCCAGTAGGTAATCCAAAATCATAGTCCGAAATGGCATGGGCTAATGGAAGGAAGAGAGAAGAACATGGGTAAAACAACAATTAAAGCGACTAACATGGGATGATATACAAGGCATGCATACAAAATGAGGAAAAAGGATAAAATATACAAAACGAGTCTCCCAAGAACTGGTAAAGCCAGTACAAGAGCCACTATGCACAAGGTGTACTAGAAGTGCAAAATATACAAAGTAGTCTCTGAAGGATACAAAATAAGACTAATGCTAAAACAGAAGAAGATGGATCAACTCCGGATGCTGAAAGCTCACCCTAATCCCAGATCAACAGCTCAACTCGAGGGTGTTGTCAATGGCGATGACTTATACTAAGATTTGCATCAGGATAATATATGCAGAAGTGTATTATGAGTACCCAATCATGCGATAATCAATAGACATCATAGGCCAACTATGCTCAAATAGAGTAAAAGCATAATAAAGTGTGAACATGTACTAAAGATAATAAAGCAGGGGTCGGAAGGGAACAATAGGCTAAAGCTACGCAAACATGAGAAATGCAAGGAAATATCTCAAAAAGCATAAATAAGCAGCTAACTTCAACCTAACTGGACTCCATAAGCCCAGAATGTACACACAATGAAAAACAAACCCAATCGATCCCCCATAAGCACGATGGATGCAAACAACAAGTAATACTAGAATAAACCAAGTACAATAATAAAGAATTTGAACACAAACCATGATGTTCAAGGAACATACCGTATACTCCACCTGCATCCATATCCATATACCATAAGGGTGGATGTATTCTTATTCTAACAACTTTTTAGATTTCACTCCTCTCGAACCTGATTCCCAACCGGATATCAATATAAGCAGTAAAATTGGGTATTGAACTAGAATCAGAACTAAATATACAATAAGGGGTAACTCAAGTGCCCGAACTTGAATCAGAACTAAATAGTCTATTTTTCTTTTTAGAAAGCCAAATTCCTTAAAAGTATTTCAAAATCCCATTTATCGAGTTTAAAACATTGTTTTAAGGCTAAATGTTAAAATGCAAGGGATACCGAGTCCAACAAACACAACATAGCAGAAAAACCAATCCAATTCCAATAACCAGCCTACCAAAGTATTTTTACAGTTATTTACAATAGGAAAGGATATTATCCTAAGTACTTTATCTTAAAAAGAACAATCATGATAATTACAAACCCCAAAACCCAACATAAGGTAAGTAACTACTCAAACCTAGACTAAGGCATCTAAATCCAAACCAAAGGGTCCAAGGTAAGCTAAGCCAGTCCTAAAGGAGAGCAACTACCGGGCCTAAGGAATTCAAGGCAGAGATTTATCCTAAAGCCCCCTACCGGCTATAAGATTCATAAATTACCTAAAATATTATTCGAACCATAATTCCCCACCAATAATTAGAAATTTACCATGCCAATATAATAAATGGGCAAAGTCTAAAAAAAGGTAAGCCTAGCCGACTTGGACCCGACGAATCCACTAAACCGGGGCTTTTCCCTTCTGCGAAGGCTCAGACTGCTGCCACATTATCAAAATAGTGATCTACTTATCAAGGCGAACAAAAAAATATTTATATCGATATAAAGTACTCTGGATTGAAAATCAGGCTAAAAATTGCCTATGGGCCCGCTTACGAAATCTAAAAATTAAAATGCAATAACGTCCCTCAGAGACCAAGAAGCTTGTGCTCAAAATTTAAGCAGCACCACCCCTCTCATTATGCCTCAAAACATCCTCAAATTCTAGGATAAATTAGAAGAATTACTAAGGATCTAATCGGAAAAAGGACCAGAAAGTTACAAAGAAATTACTGAAAAATGATGACCTTATCGACCCCTAACTAGTCCCAGTTTCAATTAACAATTCGCCAATAATTTTTGAGCTCCCAAGATCAATAATGGTGGTTTGAGACTTGGAAAATGGCTAAAAATTAAGGGGAGGCTTTATATACTTCCACGGGTCCCTTCTTCACCGATGTGGGACACCTATAGTGAACACGGAGACCAACCAAGCCAAGCCCTAGAGAACGCCGCTGGTCCACCATGAACGAGAAGAAGAAGCCTGGACTGGCCAGGCCAGCATCTTCGATAGCATCCATGGAAGCTCAACATTAACTAAGGAAATTTGAAGACAGGCTAAATGGGCTGGAATTGGTAAATAAAAGGTCTCTTGTAATTAAAAGATCCCAATAAAGACATTTTCACCAGTCTTACATATATTTGAAGGCCCATTTTAAAGTCCAAGATGAGATGGAATTGGGCTCAAATCTGCCCCAAAATGGAGAAAAAAGACTACAACAATTTTTAATTAATTTTTAAAATTATATTTAAAGATTGTTTAATTCAATGTTGACTTTCTAGGTCTTTGTGTGTGGCAGCCTTTTATGCCATTTAATAGTTGTTTTCTTCTATGTTGATTTTATAGGATAATGTGTGTGGTAGTCTTCTAGGCCCTAGGAAGTATCATTTCATTTAATGTTTATTTTGACCAACCCCTTCCTTACTACTATATAAAGGGGTATTTTATTTCATTGTAAATCAGTTTATTGAAGTACATTAATATATTGAGAGTTCTTTTGAACTTTTGTGGTAGATTACTTTAAGATTTATCTTTCAACCTAACTAGTTCATAGTTTAAGGTAGTAAGATAACTTCTTTGTTTGATATCTTTGGTTACTTCTTGGTATTCTTAGAAGGCGATTAGTACTCTTACTAATTGTTCTCTAATGTTACTCACGAAGCGGTCATGATCCGTACTTGATTAATTTCTCAGGTAAAGGTGTTTGGTTCATCTATAACCAATTCCTTGTTATTTGGATCTTGTCAAATCTCTATCTTTTAATTCTTGTTTAGTATTTTCAGTTTGTTTCTTAGTTTTGCTTTCCTTTAAGTTAATACTCTAGTTTTGGAATTCCCAACCTCCGTGTTATCAAGTGGTATCAGAGCGGTTCTATCAAGATTCTGTTCTTGATAATCTTGGAAATTTCTTGAACAAAAAGAGTAAAAAAAAATTAAAAAAAGAAGTAACGTAGCAGTGAACAGTATGTTTCAAAAAAAAAAGTAAAAAAATAAAATAAAATAATTTAATAGTGAATAGTAACATTGAAAAAAAAAATTTCTTCATCTAATTGTTTCTACAAAAGAGGTTTTGATAGAACACAAGAAGAGGGGATCCTAGATCTTTATCTCGTTCTAAAAGCCTTTCCTTTTGTTTGAGTCTTGTTTCAACTAAATCCTATTCTTTTTAGGATTGCTTCTTCACTTTTTTTCTTGTGCCCCAAAATTCCTTGATTTACTACTAAGGGCTTGATCTGAGTAGGGTTTAATTATAAATCCACAGAGTATTTTTCCAAAGGTTATTTGAGAGGAAAAAGGCAAGAGTGAGTGAGAACAATTGAGGGAAAAGCCAAAGTTTGAGTGGTTTGTTTTAAATAACTATGTATTTTGCACGAATATATGATTATGAAGCGACCAAGTGGGGTAGTAGGCATGTGATACTACGAAAATTATGCATGTATGCTGATAAAGAAACTTACCTCCAATGGGAATATCACATGGAACATATATTTTCTTGTAATTATTTTTGGGAGTTTGAGAAATTAAATTTTGCCACAAGAGCCTTGTCCCAAGAATTATGAAAAGTAGTAGTAGATGATTATAGTAACCCCCATTGGGTGAAATTGAATCAGCTACTTTTGACTTGGGGTGATTTGAAAGAAGAATTGAGGCGTATTCATTCTATAGCACAGTCCCAATAGAAAATTAACTCCAAAAGTGATCATTCTACTCTTTCTAATAAGATTGTAAAGTATGTAATTTTCCAAGGGGAGGTGTCAAGTTGTGAACAAGAGAGTAGCTCTTTCTTATGTGCAACTTCTCCTATTGAAATTTCTACTCTAGTAAAAGGAAAAGATGAGAGAATAGAAGAATTGAGTGGAAAAGAAAATAACATGGAAGAGAGATACAAAACTGAGAGAAGTAAGGGGAGAAAAACAATAACTCAAGAGAGGAAAAAGGGGAATTTCAGTTGAGAAAAGTGAGTGAGTTGTCAAAAGATAAGACAAGAGAGAAAGAAAACAACAAGAATGAAAAGAAAGAGAGAAAAGAAGTCGAGGAAAAAGAAAGACAAGAGAGTTTGAGTGAGCTTAACACTAATGTTTCTTCTTCTTCTTCTTTTGGTATTGTGTTTTCTTTTGAAGGTACTCTTGAGAAGGAACAAATGGAAGAAGATAACTATGATCTAAAACCCAAGATCTTTGGTTTTGTTAGCTTCTTGTACTCACCCAATGTTTGTGAAATTCTTGTGAGCCAAGTTACTTTATTTGGAGAGATAATCTTTATGAGATTCTATGATTCTTGGCTATATCATAAGAGTGTGTTGTTTAGGATTCAAAGGTCTTCTACCAAAACAAGATCCAAATTATTTAAAAGAGGAGATGGTCCATTTGAAGTCCTTGAAAGGATTGGAAACAATGCTTACAAACTTGATCTTCCTAGCAAATATCAAGTTCAATCCAAGCCACTTCTCAAGGAAATTGCTTTTGATCCATATCTCTACTATCGTATATTGAATAGTGAGGTTAAGTTGTGTAGCAAGAGAAAATATGATATGTTTGTTTGGTATTCATAGGATTTTCGTCTAGGTATTGGTCAAGCTTTGAGGGCAAATCTTTTTTAAGTGGGGGAGAATGATAGCAACCATGGAGGCTCAAATCCAAAGAAGGAGCAGTTATAATCAATGTCAAAATTCGAGGACGAATCTTCTTTAAGAAGGAGAGAATTATAGCATCCATGGAAGCTCAACATTAACTAAGAAAGCTTTGAAAGTTCCAATAGGACCCATGAAAAGATCCCAAACAAGAAAATTTGAAGACAAGCTAAATGGGCTAGAATTGGTAATTAAAAGGTCTCTTGTAATTAAAAGATCCCAATAAAGACATTTTCTCCAAGTCTTACATATATTTGGAGGCCCATATTAAAGTCCAAGATGAGATGGAAATGGGCTCAAATCTGCCCCAAAATAGAGAAAAAATATTGCAATATTTTTTAATTAATTTTTAGAATTATATTTAAAGATTGTTTAATTCAATGCTGACTTTCTTGGTCTTTGTGTGTGGCAGCCTTTTGTGCCATTTAATAGTTGTTTTCTTTTACGTTGACTTTATAGGATAATGTGTGTGGTAGTATTCTAGGCCCTAGGAAGTATCATTTCATATAATGTTTATTTTGACCAACCCCTTCCTTACTACTATATAAAGTGGTGTTTTATTTCATTGTAAATCAGTTTATTGAAGTATATTAATATATTGAGAGTTCTTTTGAACCTTTGTGACAGATTACTTTAAGATTTTTTTTTCAACCTAACTTCTTTGTTTGATATCTTTGGTTACTTCTTGGTATTCTTAGAAGGCGATTAGTACTCTTACTAATTATTGTCTAATGTTACTCACAAAGCGGTCAAGATCCGTACTTGATTAATTTCTCAAGTAAAGGCATTTGGATCATCTATAACCAATTCGTTGTTTTTTGGATCTTGTCAAATCTCTATCTTTTAATTCTTGTTTAGTATTTTCAGTTTGTTTCTTAGTTTTGCTTCTGCATTTCGTTTAAGTTAATACTCTAGTTTTGGGATTCCCAACTTCCGTGTTATCAATCTTCTTCGTGAACGCGACGACCAGCCCATGAACGCGAAGGACAATAATCCTTCTCCTCTGAGAACACAGCCAAGGGCTTGTGAACGCAAAGAAAAAATGGGTGCCTGCTCTATGTGGGGAAAACCAGCAATTTTCTAAGTCTAAATGGACTCCAACTGAGTGCTCAAGATTCATTCGAAACCCCATACATGCAAACAAACTATGCTACCCTACTAGAAATTGCATTCCGCACTCAACGAGATCTATGAAATTTCCAAAAGAGGTCGTTTCGACAAAATATGGGGCCCACACCCACTATTCCATTTTTACTAATTCCCAACCAATAGCTCAAAACAAGTACCGAATCATCGAGACCAGAACCAAAGATCCCTCTAGCCTAAAATCTACATTTCGGAGCTAATGAAACTATCAGAATTCTCATCTAAGGCTTGTAGTTTAGGCCAAAGACCGATTCCTTAACTTTAAAAGCTCCAAAATAGGAAAATAGGAACAAAAACCAAATGAACTACCTGGAAACCGAACTATCAGTCCCAGCAAGTCATAAATGACTTAGGTCAACTATTGGAAAGCTCTAAATGCAAAAAATACACTAAAAAGGGAAAAATAACTTGGAGGGTCATCACAACATCCACTACTTAAAAGGAATTTTGTCTGTAAAAGTTAAGAGAAAGAAAGTACCTTAAGGCTTGAGCAGGTGAGGATTCTGGGTCCACATTTCATGCTCGGTCACCCAGGTAGCCTCCTCGACTGGATGGTATCTCCGTTGAATCTTTACCACCGGAATCTCATGGAATGTAACTGTCTGATATCTCTAACTAGAATAGAAACTGGCTTCTCCATGAAGGTCAACCTACCATCCAACTGAAACGAGTCCCACTGGAGCATCTGGGACTTATCTAGAATGTAATTTTGTAGCATTGACACATGGAAACTGGATGCATGGCAGAGAATGCTGGAGGCAAAGATAAATCATAAGCTACATATCCAATCTTTAGTAGAATCTCAAACGGCCTGATATACCTGGGCCTGAGCTTGCCCTTCTTCCCAAACCTCATCATGCCCTTCACGGGCGACACTTGAAGGAAAAAACGGTCATCAACTCCAAACTCTAACATTCAAAGCCTACTGTCGACGTAGCTCTGCAACCTACTCTAAACTGCCCGAAGCCTATCTTGAATGAATCAGACTCTATCCAAGGAATCACGAAAAAGTCTGTACCAAAAGGCCTAGCCTCGAAAGCATAGAACCACCCAACCAGAGATCTGCACCACCTACCCTTAATGCCTCAAATGGAGCCATATGGATACTTGAATAGTAGATATTATATGAGAACTCTTCTTAATAAAGAAACTGATCCTATTGACCTCTGCAATCAATAACACAAGCCTAAAACACATCCTCCAAGACCTGAATAGTCTGCTCAGACTGGCTATTAGTTTGAGGGTGAAATGATGTACTAAGATAGACCTGGGTACCCAACTCTTCCTAAAACGCCCTTCAAAAATTGACGGTGAACTGAGAACCTCTATCAGAGATAATGGATACTAGGACCCCATGCAAATGGACTAGCTTACAAATATCAATAACACTCAAATACACTCTATATAGGATGTACATAGTCATTATGCAATAAATTAACCAAACTCATGAGTTGGGGTTGATCCTACAGGGTATGAAGAGATAGGTTTACCTTTAAGGGTAATAACCACTAAATATTTTCTCGAATGTGTAAAAATGCAATAAAAAAATAAAATGGGCGATTAATTTCAAACTTATTTGTATCTAATTTATCAAATGTAAACAAGATTTGCCTAAATAAATAGGGTATATCCCAATAATACTTCTCCACATCATGGACGAACTATTTTCTTTAGTAGTGATTCAAATCATCAGGGAGTAGACCGTACACCACATAATTTGCATAGTCTGCATACCATGTTCTACACCCCCCTCCCCCCCGAAAGAGCCATGACAAGCTCATTCGTAAAAGCTTCATCAATATCAATTTCTCCCAACTTCTTATTGATCGACTCAAGTTGGGATAGATGATTTGCCACTTTGTTCTCACACCTTTTCCTATCCTTGACTTCATAGTTGAACTCTTGAAGTAGCAACATCCATCAAAGCAACTGTGGCTTAGCCTCCTTTTTGGTTATCAAATACTGAAGGGCCGCATGGTCAGTATGTACAATAACCTTCGTGCCCAACAAATAAACACATAATTTTCAAAAGCATAAACTACGGTAAGCAATTCTTACTTCGTAACCATATAATTTCTTTGTGCATCATTCAAGGACTTGCTCTAATACTAGATCGGATGAAGAAGTTTGTCCTTCCTTTGGCCTCTCACTGCACCCGATGCCAAACCACTTGCATCGCACATTACTTCAAAAGAGAGTGACCAATTTGGGGCCACAATAATGGGAGCCGATACAAGTTTCTCCTTGAGGTAATTGAAGGCTCTCACACAATATTTTTCAAAGTTAAATTTTGCTTCATTTTTAAGAAGCTTACACATTGGTTGGGATATCTTGGAGAAATCCTTGATGAACCTTCTATAGAAGCTGGCATGTCCTAAAAATCTTCAGACACCCTTTACGAAAATTGAAGGGGGCAATTTTGCAATTACTTTGACCTTGGCTTGGTCAGCTTGAATCTATTGGCCCGATATCTTATGTCCTAGTACAATCCCTTCTTTAACCATGAAATGGCATATATCCTAATTTAGTGATAGGTTAGTTCCACACACCATTGAAAAACTTTAGCCAGGTGCTTGGGACAAGCCTCAAAGGTATCACCCACTACCAAAAAGTTTTCCATGAAGAATTCCATCGTGTCTTCCACAATATCTAAAAATATTGATGGCATGCATCTTTGAAAGGTGGTGAAAGCATTACATAGCCCAAAACATGCGTTTGAAAGCAAATGTTCCGTATGGACATGTGAAAGTGTTTTTATCTTAATTTTCATGAGCTATAGAGATTTGGTTATATTCGGAGTACCTATCAAGGAAATAATACCACCCCCACCCCCCAAGTGATCTAGCATTTGATCCATGAAAGGCATAGGTAGATGGTCTTTTTCCATCCAAGAGTTGAGTTTCTGGTAATCCATGCATACTCTCCAACCAATGACCTGTCTAACGGCACAAACATATTATTTTCATTGGAAACCACCATTATTCCTCCCTTCTTTGGCACACATTGTACGAGGCTCAGATTTGGCTCAATTGAGTTTCAAGGTTCTTAATCGAGGCTAAATGGGAAGTGACCCTTTGATTGAGTTGCAAAAAGTTACTCTTCATCTCTTTTAGCAATTTTTCACTCCCTTCAACCCCCATAAGAATTATATTAAGCACGTATTCTTTCTTGTAATTTTTCGAATCAATGGAGGTGGCCTCTTTACCCTTTTGCCTATCATGTGGTGTGTAACACCCCAAAAATCTAAGCTAAGATTAGAATCATGCTTCAAGTATATGTAAAATCAAACTTCATGTTTTGGTAGTATGATAAGTGATTTATACATGTATTAAGGCCACAATAACTCCTAGCTCATAGCCAAGTTGAAACATTCCTTACCAATTGATTTCTTGTGAAAAATCTTTATATAGTAAAATTCAAACGAGTATAACTCCTAAATTTTGAAGTGTTTTTGATATCAAGACCCACGAAATGAAATGTATTTGAGTCTTCTTTTCAACGCATCCAATTTTTCGTCAATTCGATTTTGAAGCTAAGATTTATGGCTATTTTAGTGAAGCAATGTCTAGCAGTGAGATAGTACGTGAGGAAACCACGATCGTGGTTAGATTGTACGACTGTACAATCCATTTGTCTACATGAACCAGCCCCAAAAACTGGAGAGTTAACAAGTATACCTCCCAACCACGAGAGGGTACCACAATCTTGGGCACAATCTTGGCTCCTAAAGTTGATCCGCCTTGGACTTTTAACCTACGAACCAAGGTACGAGCGTGGGTGGGTCCCACGAGTCATACCAAGGCTCGTCTGCTGAATTACAAAGAGCATCAATTCAGCCACCCAACCATGACCACCACCCACGGTCATAGGTGGGTCCCACGATTATGGGATGGTTTGTACATCCCATTCTGCAACTTTTTCAGTTATATTTTATAAGGGGCATTCCAGTCTTTTCCCACTTTTAAATTCCTAAACTATGTCATTTAAGCTATTTAAAGGCTGTTTATTAAGTTTAATATTACCCTAAGTCCCTATTACTCAGAAAACAATCGAAACTTAGAGAGGAAACAAGAAAAGAGGCGGTTTCTTCCTCAAAGAAATAACTAGGGTTCATCTTCCTCAAGCTCTAAATTTCAATGAATTCACCAAGGTTTCCATCTACAGGTATGTGGGATTTCATCATTGGTTTTTTTTTACCCATTGAGTCACAAAATTATTCCAAATCTCAGTTTATTTACCCTTCAAGCTTAGGGTTTTCATGAAAAGTGTGAATTCCTTTAGCTTTTAGTTTCTTGCTTTGACTAAGCCTTGGAAATATGTTTTCCTCTAAATTTGAGCATCTTTACATACTCATAACTATGAAATCTTATTATATTGATAAATTCTTGATTTTGGGTTGGAGTTATGGCATCCGTTATTACGTTTAGTTTATAGAATTGCCATTAGTAGTTGCATTCTTCTGAGATGGCGGGTTATAAACATCGGATGACCTAGGATTTCAAGCATATGTCAATGAATACTTAGTTTTTCATGTTTATATGATGTAGAATGCTTTTCAGATAAAGCGTCTATTATTCCAGTTTAGATATTAGTGTTATGAGCTTATCCGCCATTCGTTCTAAATGAACTACCCAGTTACTAGTTATATTCAGTTAGGAGTAGTACTTAGGACCGAACGGACGTAGGGTTGAATGCTTACCCATCAGTTAAGCTGATACCTTTGGTAGAAGTCCCTTAGTCCCAGAACTACGGCGCCACCATAGGCTATAAAGGGTCATCCGTCAGACCAGGCTTGATACCTTAGTCCATTTGGACGTCGGTTAGTGGATCCACGTCAGTCAGTGTTTGTATCCTTCTCAAGGTACAGACCACCCTTCCAATTGGGGTTACAGGTTGGCCCTGGATTAGATCAGATTGGGTTATGTCAGTTAACGGTAGCTCCTACAGTCCATATTTCATATTCAAATATTTGCATGACCTTGTATTTAATTTGTTCATCTATTATACCACTACATGTTTATTACTTGGTCATTGTGTCAAATTGTATGTCTTAGTTTGATGTTTAGTTTACCATGTTATATTCAGTATATTTTGCTTATATTAGATCATGCATATCTCATTTGCTCAGTACATTCAAAGTACTGACTGCATACTTTCCTTTGCGCTATATTGTCTTATAATATAGGTTCCGACGTTCAGTATCCCACTCGAGGAAATTATCAACATTATATTAGCAGCAGTGTTTTGGTGAGTCCTCATCATTCTAGGACTAATTATCTATATTTCCTTTCAGTTTCATGTTTGTTTTAGACAGTTGGAGATAGTTGGGGGCATGTCCCAACAACTCATCTACTTAGAGGCTTTTCAGACAAAAAGTTAGATTTTCAGTATGTTGGTTATGTTAGACATTGTTAGTCTTACTTTCAGTATTGGTTTTATTTATGATTATATCTTCTTAGTTTAGCTTCCGCTCAATATTTCATCAGTTTTTTGAGTATACTTAGTGTTATGCCAGGCCATGGGTTAGCTTGGCGTCACCTATGACTCTAAGCACTGTATTATGACTAGGGGGTAGTCTCGGGTCGTGACATAGTGGGACATAGCTATCATGATTGCACTCTTTGTCTCTCCAATCAGATCTTTCTCTCTAACCTTATCCCTCAAATCTCGATCATGGTCACAATATTTCTAATTTTGATACTTCCAATCTCTATCTCTATCCTTCCAACCGTTATCCCTGCCTTGACTTTGGTAGGTAGATCGGGAACCCCCCATTTCGTTCGATAAGCAATGAATCAAGTGACTCGGCAATATCATCCTTATATGCTTTATTTCCTCTTAAATTTACGGTGTTAATCATTTTTGGTGTTGACCTTATGACATGCTTTGTTAGGAGATCCATTTGTGTCATCATTTTTGCCATGATTTTATCTCTCTATTCATCCTTTTTCCTTTCTTCTTGGATCACATAAGACACGGAGGGAGACCACCAGGCCAACTCGGCATCTTGTGTGTGTCATGTTCTTATTTGCATCATCATTTGGTCTAACAATCCCATAGCAACCCCGAAGGTTTGATTCATTAGCTCTCCTCCGACCAAGTTATCAACAATGGTCTTACTCAATGAGTTCAATGACCTGTAGAAGATATGAACTAGCATCTTGTCAGGGATTTTATGATTGGGACAATAAAGTAAGGTCTTTTTGAATCTAAAGCACATTTCGTGTGGAGCTTCCCCGCTTACTTGACGAAAGTTTGTTTTCTCATCTCTAAGTTGGAGCATGCATGACGATGGGAAAAATTTATCGAGGAAGGCCTCTGTCAATTCAACCTAAGAAGTAATAGAACCCTCGAGAAACTCTCTCAACCATGTCACCACTTTTACCATCAAAGAGAATGGGAATAACCTCATTCGGATGGACTCAAGGGAAATATTAACAATCTCAAATGGAGTGCAAACATAGATGAGATTTTCAAATACATGTTTGCATCCTCATGCGCTTGGCCTCCGAATAATCCTTTCATTTGGAGCAAATAAAGCATAAAACTTGTGACGTGAAAGGTGGCATTGCCTACTGTGGGTGGTAGAAGAATTGCACTCTCCCTTCTGGTATCCCGCAAGTGATCCTCATCATCAAGTTGCCCATCAAAGGTAGCAGTGTCGCTACCATATTGACTCATAGTGCCGTGTTGGTTTATATTCTCACCTAAGCAAAACAAAAACAATTAAAAAAGTAAATTCAAACCACGGCTAACACAAGTGATTCAAAACTCTATAAAAATGAACGCTAACTTTCATTCCCTGGCAACGACACCATTTTTTATAACTCTAAAAGACACTACATATCGGATGTACATGGTCGTTATGCAATATATTAACCCAAATCATGATTTGGGGTCGATCCTACATGGAATGAATGAGATAGGTTCACTTTCAAGTGTAATCAACAACTATATTTGCTCGTATGTTCAAAATACGATAACAAAAATACAATGGGGGATTATTTTGGACGTATTTGTATCCAATTTATCAATTGTAAACAAGATTTGCAAAACGAAGATTAGATGTTTGTAATCAAAGATTAAAGTCACTTTGGGTTATGCCCTCATGAGTGTGACTACATGCATAGGTAATTGGATATTTGTCTAAATTCAACTAATCGTTATGGGTAAGCTAGGTCTTCAACCTTAATGCTAATTTTTCAATAAAACATTAAATGTTACAAGTGGGTTCTTTTGAACACCTCACAAGTGTAACTCCATAACCAACCTAAAACCTCAATTTAGTAGCCTTATGTCTATGATCTACTATCAAATGATGAAAATAAAGTCATTGTTGACCACTGCTCCTCACTTTTATCCCCTTTGTCAATGATGATAAGGGATCTAGGCTAAATTAGAGTTTGCAACCTCCAATAATAGGTTAATAATATGGAGTAGAGGTCAAACCCATAATAACTAATTAATTAGATAGGCAAATAAACAACACCCATACAATAATCACTACTCAATCATACAGTAACACCCCATACCTTCCCAACCCTATGTGACGATGTTGAACAATGGTTACTTAGGTGTCAAGATGCCATGAGTATGTATTTTGTAATGTTAGTGATGAGAAAATTGATATTAGGCCTCGTACATGTGATTAGACTTGCATAGGAGGTGTTTTGTGGCTTTGTGGGGTTAAAAATGAGGCTTGGAGTGCCTCCAAACAAAGGATATTAAAGGTAAGAAGTAAGTGAAAGAATAGAACTTGAAGTATCTAACCGAACCCGCAAAGAAAAGTCGAAAACGAATTTTTTTTTTTTAAAAAGGGGTGGGGCGCGCCAGGCCTCTCTGGGCTAAAATTTTTAGCCCACAGGCAGCAAGGTGGCGCGCCCAAGGGCGTTCCAGGCTGCTTGTACGCACCTTTCAAAAGTTGAAAATTTTTCTAAGTCCAAAGGGTGCCCGCGGACGTACCAGACCGCTTTTTGCCACATTTCTTCTACAACCACGAGCATATACATGGAATGATTGAAGTATTATATTGGTATTATAATTTGGTAAAATTACTCGTGGACGAATTTGGCATCCAAATGATGGTTTTACCCTTTTGGTCAAAATAAGCCATACGTGGCTAGAATCACTTGTTTTTGGGATTGAGGCTACGAATATAAATACCGTGAGTGGGAATATCGTTGTAACGCGTATGAAATGATTTAAACATGAAAAATTATTGATTTTATTGGGTTAAGTGATTTGGGCTCAATAAAAGCCCAAAATAAGGAAGAAAACATGGGCCAAGAATGGGTCAAATGACCCATTCTTCCATTGACCAAGCCAAACATAGCATTAAATGCCAAGAGTGGCTAAGGATGAACCCAAGGATTATATAAAGGGGCAAAAATCAGATTTTTTATCACATAAAACTCTCATGCCAAATCTAGAATTTTCTACAAGCCTCTTCTCTCAACTTCAAACCCTAAGGCACTTCTTGGAGCAAGATCATCATTTTTCAAGCTTGGGTAAGTGATTATTCTTATGGATTAATATATTATATGCATGGGAGAGTATGTAGATCATGTTGGTTATGCTTTGAAGTGTTGAACATGGTACTTTGTGTTTTTGTAAAAGATGTGTCATCTATGGAATTTAAACTTGAAAGATGACTTGTTGTCTTGATGAAAGTGCATGGTATGGATGAAATATCAATATGTATGGTGTGATTATGGTTCTAAACTTGTTATTTTTCTATAAGTTTAAATTATGGGATTTTGGCTGATTTGTTGTTGTGAGGTGTATTGAAGTGATTTGATGGAATAATTGTGATGTTGTGATAATGGAGAGTGGAAAGTATGAACTTGGTGTGACATGCTATTGGTTATCATGTATTGGTCAATGTATGGAATATTGTGGGATTATTGGTATGATAGTTTCATAAATGGTATTGTCAAGGGGGAAATGACATTTTGTGACCATTGTGTAACTCATTATCGTTATATGCATTTGTAAGGTAGTGGTGGTTAATGTAATTTCGTTATGTACTTGTGTTGTAGAGTGAAACATAAGGACGAAGTGGGACTATTGTATGCACATTTAAGATTTTAGAACCATACTGTTAATACAAGGTATGTAAGGTTACTCTTTCCGTATCCTTCTGCAACATATTATTCACATTGACGTTGGGCTTGTTCTATTCCGAGAGGTTTTGAAGTATATCAATTCAGGTTGACATATGTTGTTATTCATATGTGTCCTATTCTTAGATGACTTATGATTCACTTATCTCTTATTCATTGATTGAAGTTCCAAAGCTGTCATAACGTTGTCAATTCTAAAAGAACTATCTCAAAGAGAGTAAGATGTAAGAAGAATCTATTTATTCATGAAAAGCATTTTTCCAATCATGTCATGTTCCAAAGTCTAATATTATTATGATTATGTTTGTACCAATCTCATATGGTCAATGAAGGAAGTAATGTGTAAGCTAATATACCAATCTCTCAAAAGAAAGAAATTAAGTTATGAATGTTTGTTGGGGGCAAAAGTGCAGGAAAATCATGGAAGTAGGGTGGACACGATTCCGAAGTTCCAACAATATTACAACTCCAAAGTTTCTAGAATGTTATGCTCTAAGTTTTAATAATGTTATGACTATCATTATATCAATCTCTCACAAGTGTAATGGTACCAATCTCATAAGATCTCATAAGAATAATGAAGAGGTAATGTGCGAGTTAATATATCTATTCCTCATAAGTGAGGATGCCAATCTCATGAAGTAAAGGAGTGAAGTGAAATGTGTATATGAGTGTGCTTCAAATAATGTCATGATCCTCAATGTATCACTCTTAGAATGGAAGTAAGAATAACAAGAGAAAGAAGTAATGTATAATTAATGAGTATTCATGGGTGGTATCCCAGGGGTTAAAATACCTAGCATGGGTCGATCCCAATAACATAGGTGGTATACGAGGGGCGATATAAAATCCTAGCATGGGTCGATCCAATACATCCCAGGGGCGATATAAAATCCTAGCATGGGTTATCACGGTACATCCCAGGGGCAACACGAAAGCCTAGCATGGGTTACAATAACATCCCAGGGGTCACAATACCTAGCATAGGTTAATAACATTCCAGGGACGACACGAAAGCCTAGCATGGGTTAATATGACATCCCAGGGGTCAAAGTACCTGGCATGGGTTAATCTCATCCCAGGGCGACAGAACAGCCTAGCATAGGTAGAACAATAAAGAAAAATAAGTATGAAGACAAGAGAAGTAAAGAACGCAAAATGCATGGTTCATCACATACATAAAGAGAGTTTATTCACATTCACTATTTCTCTTATATTGACTCCATTGTTGTTGTTATTATGTATGACGAATTTATTATGAGCTTTACATACTCAGTACATTCTTCGTACTGACCCCTCTTGGGGGACTTACTTTAATGGTTGCAGGCGCAGGTGCTAGTAGACCTCCTCAGTAGGCTGTGGATCATCTGCTGATTTTGGTGAGCTCCAGTTGGTTCGGGGCTTTTCGAGTCACAGTTGTATAGTTGTTTTGATGTTGTAAATGTTGTATAAAGAGGGGACTTGTCCCAACTTTAAGTTGTCTTGTAGATGCATCTGTTAGAGGCTTTTGTAGACATGTGTGGGTATGTGAATGCAAGATGTACTTTCATTTTGACATGATGGCCCCAACGACCAAGTTTATAAATATGGCATATGTTTCCATGTTCATGACTTCCGCCTAGTTGCATGAGGTATAATAAGATTCATATGAGGTTATGCATACGAATGTTCATGAGCAAAGATTGGTTCTCTCGCGCCATATCGGCTTCGGGTGCCAGTCCGGCCCGAATGGGATTTTGGTTCGTGACAAAAGGGGTATCAGAGCAGGTCGCTCTAAGGGTGTCTACAAAGCCGTGTCTGAGTAGAGTCTTACTTATCGATGTGTTATGCACCACATTTATAAGTAGGAGGCTACGGGACATTTAGGAGTCGTTTCTTTTCTTCAAGTCTAGATCGTGCAATAGAGCCAGTGTTGTAAGTTGAATCGTATCTGACCATGGTAATTGTTTTTCTTTGGTATAGTAAAATGCCAATCACAAGAAGAGGTAGAGGTAAAGGTAAGCAGGTAGATATGCCTACCGGTGAAGGAATGAGTAGATCACCACCTGACCAAGCTAGTCAAGGTGGAGCTGACGCTGAAATTGTATTGCAGTCTTCTTCTACTTTTCCAGCTCCGGAAGAGCCAAGAGGTAGAGAAGTACCCGCAGAACCGCCAATGAATGCCACTGACCAAGATTTGAGAAATGCAGTACATATGTTGACTCAGTTAGTGGCAGCACAAAGTCAAGGACGAACTGGCCCAATGGTAAATGAAGATGACGCAGCTAGAGCAGCTAGTCGGCGTACACAGGACTTTCTAAAATTGGACCCTCCTATATTCACTGGGTCATACCTAAAAGCAGATCCACAGGATTTTGTGGACCAAGTTCAAAGAGCCCTAGAAGTGATGCACGTAACAGGTGTAGAAACAGTTGAGCTAGCAGCTTATAGATTGAAGGGTGAGGCCATATTATGGTATGAGTGCTGGAAAAGATCAAGAGGCATTGATGCACTCCCAGCTGGTTGGGAAGAATTTAAAATGGCATTTCTGGATCACTATCTTCCCTATGAGATCCGTGAGGCTCGTGTGGATCAGTTTTTAAATTTGTGTCAAGGAAATATGAGTGTTAGAGAATACAGTTTGCAGTTTAATTCCTTGGCTTGGTATGCTCCAAATGTGATGGCCACAATGGAAGATAGAGTCCATCGATATGTGGACCGATTGGAGCAGTATTTGGTACGAGACTGCACTATTGTTGCCTTAAATTGAGATATGGATATAGCTAGAATACAGGCCTTTGCACAGAAAATGGAAGACCAACGATAAAGAAGAAGGACACAGGAATCTGAGGAAGGGCCATCAAAAAGGGCAAGACCTATGGGGCAGTCTATGGTGTCCCCAGGAGAATCTAGATCTCGAATGTTACCGCCTAGACCCTCATTCTCTTATTCCACAACAGGTGCTCACTCTTAATTCCGAGGGTCTAGAGGTGGTCCATCTGGACAGAGTAGTGGAGTGCAAGGCTCACAGACAGTAGGATTTTCTCATCCTCCGTGTCAGCATTGCGGAAGGTATCATTTAGGTGAATGCCGATTTGGGACAAATACTTGTTTTTGGTGTGGCACAACGGGGCATATGATGAGAGAATGCCCACAAAGGGGTGCGAGTGATATAGCACGACCTACGGGATCAACTGTTGCATCGTCAGCATCGGTTCCTTCCCCATGCAGAGGCGTTCAGTCTATTGGTCATGGTAGAGATTTTAGAGGGGCAGCTAGTTCCAGTGGAGCCCAAAATCGTACTTATGCTCTAGTGGAACGGCAGAATGAGGAGGCATCTTCTGACGAAGGTACAGGTATTTAGGTATATTACCATATTTTTACATGATGTATATGTATTGACTGATCCGAGCTCTACTCTATCGTATGTTACTCCATCAGCTACTCTATCTACGAGCCTTAATTGTCTATATATGTATAGGCTAATATAGCGATGCATTTGTTATAATTGAAGCGACATCGTTAACATTCGAGGATGAATGTTTCTAAGCGGGGGGGGGGGGGGGGACTGTAGCACCCCGTACCTTCCCAACCCTATGTGACGACGTTGAACAATGGTTACTTAGGTGTCGAGATGCCATGAGTATGTATTTTGTAATGTTAGTGATGAGAAAATTGATATTGGGCCTCGTACATGTGATTAGACTTGCGTAGGAAGTGTTTTGTGACTTCTTGGAGAATTCATGGGGTTTAAAACGAGGCTTGGAGGGCCTCCAAACAAAGGATATTAAAGGTAAGAAGTAAGTGAAAGAATAGAATTTGAAGTATCTAATCGAACCCGCAAAGAAAAGTCAAAAATGAATTTTTTTTTTAAAAAAAGGGGTGGGGTGTACCAGGACGCTCTGGGCTAAAATTTTTAGCCCACAGGAAGCAAGGTGGCGCACCCAAGGGCGTTCCAGGCAGCTTGTGCGCACCTTTCAAAAGTTGAAAATTTTTCTAAGTCCAAAGGGTGCCCGGGGACGTACCGGACCGCTTTTTGCCACATTTCTTCTACAACCACGAGCATATACATGGAATGATTGAAGTATTATATTGGTATTCTAATTTGGTAAAATTACTCATGGATGAATTTGGCATCCAAATGATGATTTTACCCTTTTGGTCAAAATAAGCCATACGTGGCTAGAATCACTTGTTTTTGGGATTGAGGCTACGAATATAAATACCGTGAGTGGGAATATCATCGTAACGCGTATGAAATGATTTAAACATGAGATATTATTGATTTTATTGGGTTAAGTGATTTGGACTCAATAAAAGCCCAAAATAAGGAAGAAAACATGGGCCAAGAATGGGTCAAATGATCCATTCTTCCATTGACCATGCCAAACATAACATTAAATGCCAAGAGTGGCTAAGGATGAACCCAAGTCTTATATAAAGGGGAAAAAATCAGATTTTTTATCACATAAAACTCTCATGCCAAATCTAGAATTTTCTACAAGCCTCTTCTCTCAACTTCAAACCCTAAGGCACTTCTTGGAGCAAGATCATCATTTTTTAAGCTTGGGTAAGTGATTATTCTTATGGATTAATATATTATATGCATGTGAGATTATGTAGATCATGTTGGTTATGCTTGGAAGTGTTGACCATGGCACTTTGTGTTTTTGTAAAAGATGTGTCATCTATGGAATTTAAACTTGAAAGATGACTTGTTGTCTTGATGAAAGTGCATGGTATGGGTGAAATATCAACATGTATGGTGTGATTATGGTTCTAAACTTGTTATTTTTCTATAAGTGTAAATTATGGGATTTTGGCTGATTTGTTGTTGTGAGGTGTATTGAAGTGATTTGATGGAATAATTGTGATGTTATGATGATGGAGAGTGGAAAGTATGAACTTGGTGTGACATGCTATTGGTTATCATGTATTGGTCAATGTATGGAATATTGTGGGATTATTGGTATGATAGTTTCATAAATGGTATTGTCAAGGGGGAAATGACATTTTGTGACCATTGTGTAACTCATTATCGTTATATGCATTTGTAAGGTAGTGGTAGTTAATGTAAATTCCGTTATGTACTTGTGTTGTAGAGTAAAACATAAGGAAGAAGCGGGACTATTGTATGAACATTTAAGATTGTAGAACCATACTGAGAATACAAGGTATGTAAGGTTACTCTTTCCGTATCCTTCTGCAACATATTGTTCACATTGACGTTGGGCTTGTTCTATTCCGAGAGGTTTTGAAGTATATCAATTCAGGTTGACATATGTTGTTATTCATATGTGTCCTATTCTTAGATGACTTATTATTAACTTATATCTTATTCATTGATTGAAGTTCCAAAGCTGTCATAACGTTGTCAATTCTAAAAGAACTATCTCAAAGAGAGTAAGATGTAAGAAGAATCTATTTATTCTTGAAAAGCATTTTTCCAATCATGTCATGTTCCAAAGTCTAATATTATAATGATTATCTTTGTACCAATCTCATATGGTCAATGAAGGAAGTAATGTGTAAGCTAATCTACCAATCTCTCAAAAGAAAGAAATTAAGTTATGTATGTTTGTTGGGGGCAAATGTGCAGGAAAATCATGGATGTAGGGTGGACACGATTCTGAAGTTCCAACAATATTATAACTCCAAAGTTTCTAGAATGTTATGCTCTAAGTTTTAATAATATTATGACTATCATTATATCAATCTCTCACAAGTGTAAAGGTACCAATCTCATAAGATCTCATAAGAATAATGAAGAGGTAATGTGCGAGTTAATATATCTATTCCTCATAAGTGAGGATGTCAATCTCATGAAGTAAAGGAGTGAAGTGAAATGTGTATATGAGTGTGTTTCAAATAATGTCATGATCCTCAATGTATCACTCTTAGAATGGAAGTAAGAATAACAAGAGAAAGAAGTAATGTATAATTAATGAGTATTCATGGGTGGTATCCCAGGGGTTAAAATACCTAGCATGGGTCAATCCCAATAACATGGGCGGTATCCCAGGGGAGATATAAAATCCTAGCATGGGTCGATCCCAATACATCCCAGGGGCGATATAAAAGCCTAGCATGGGTTATCACGGTACATCCCAGGGGCGACACGAAAGCCTAGCATGGGTTAAAATAACATCCCAGGGGTCACAATACCTAGCATGGGTTAATAACATCCCAGGGGCGACACGAAAGCCTAGCATGGGTTAATATGACATCCCAGGGGTCAAAGTACCTAGAATGGGTTAATCTTATCCCAGGGGCGACAGAACAGCCTAGCATGGGTAGAACAATAAAGATAAATAAGTATGAAGACAAGAGAAGTAAAGAACGTAAAATGCATGGTTCATCCCATACAAAAAGAGAGTTTATTCACATTCACTATTTCTCTTATATTGACTCCATTGGTATTGTTATTATGTATGATGAATTTCTTATGTGCCTTACATACTCAGTACATTCTTCGTACTGACCCCTCTTTGGGGACTTACTTTAATGGTTGCAGGAGAAGGTGCTAGTAGACCTCCTCAGTAGGCTGTGGATCATCTGCAGATTTTGGTGAGCTCCAGGTGGTTCGGGGCTTTCCGAGTCACAGTTGTATAGTTGTTTTGATGTTGTAAATGTTGTATTAAGAGGGGACTTGTCCCGAATTTAAGTTGGTCTTGTAGATGCATCTGTTAGAGGCTTTTGTAGACGTGTGTGGGTATGTGAATGTAAGATGTACTTTCATTTCAACGTGATGGCCCCAACGGCCAAGTTTATATATATGGCATATGTTTCCATGTTCATGACTTCCGCCTAGTTGCATGAGGTATAATAAGATTCATACGAGGTTATGCATACGAATGTTCATGATCAAAGATTGGTTCTCTTGGGCCATATCGACTTCGGGTGCCAGTCCGGCCCGAATGGGATTTCGGGTCGTGACACATACATAACTCCAAGTTGGGGAATTTAGCTACTCATAGAGATAGAAAGAGGAATTCTACCCATTTTCTCATTGAAGTTTTCCATTGAATCAAAATATTTACAAATGAAATCTAAATTCAATGCAAAAGAACAAGAAATAAACCAAATTCCAACTTTAGTGTTTCAACTACAAACTTCTAGATCTCAAAATTGACAAAAGATAGGGTTCAAAGTTGTCAAAAAGCTTTTTATAGTAGAAGCAAAAATGGGCCAGGAAATTATAAAACTGCCACCGCGTCTACTTCGCTGAAGGAGAAAGACCATCGCTGAACTGACTTTTATCTCCAAATTAGCTTTAAACTTGAGCTTTAGGGTTTGGCATCTGGTATCTTTGGGGTTTGATTGTTTCTTCACTAATCTGTTCAGCGATACTCTGAACTATTCTCTCCATCGCTGAATTGCTTTTTTTGGTACTTGGTCGAACTGTTATATTTGGCGATGGAATCTCACTTTAGGCCATACGCCGGTTACTTTTACGATCCGGCTAACATCCTGGGCGATACTCTTTTGCATTTTAGGTCTGATTCTCTTTCTTTTTGCTTCTTTATCCTCTGTCAACCACTTCTTGGCTTCAACCCTGAAAATAAACCAAACTAACATTAAAACTAACTCAAATTGGCATTGATGACTTGATTTCCTACCTTTTTTAGGCCTAATGAGTCGCAAATTTCCAACTCATCAAACATAATCTGAGCCAACCTCTCTACACTGTAAGTTTTGATTTTGTAAAAAATGAATAGATTTGGTCAACCAATCAATGATGACCTAAATACTATCAAAACCTCTAGAAGTGTGTGGAAAACCCATAAAGATATCCATCGTAATACGCTCCCACTTCTACTCAGGAATGGGTAGCCTCCAAAGTAAACCACCCGGTCTCAAATGCTCTGCCTTCACCTGCTGGCAACACAAACACCGAGATACAAAGTTTGCTATACCCCTCTTCATCCCGTACTACCAGTAATGTTATCTTAAATATCTATACATCTTTGTTGCACTAGGATGAATTGAATATTTAAAGCTATAAGCCTCATGTAATATCAATGGAATCACATCCTCAACCCCCGAAATGCAAATATGACCCTCGAATCTCAAGATACCCTCTTAATATAAGGCAACCTTCTAGACCTCACCCCTCTGCACCTAGTCTCGAATGCAACACAAATAACTATCCTCAAACTACCACAGTCAAATCTATTCAATCAAAGTAGACCTAACCTCAACACTAGCAAGAATCCTCCTGGGGTTTGAAATATCCAGCTGAACCAACCCTGTTGGCTAAGGACTGGATGTCCAAGGACAATGGTTGCTTCAAAACTGAAATGAAGATCAAACACTCCATACTAACCACCTTCTGGCTCAAGGCATCCGCAACCATGTTTGCCTTGCCTATAGAAATATCACAGTCCTTCAGCAACTCTAGCCACCTGCGCTTCCTTGAATTTTGTTCCCACTGACTAAGAATATACTGTAGGCTACGATAATTAGTGAATATCTCACAGTGAACACCATATAAGTAATGCCTCAAAATATTAAGTGTGAAAACCACCACCGCCAACCCTAAGTCATGAGTTGGGTAGTTGCATACCTTCAGTTATCTAGAAGCACATGCAATAACTCGAACCTGCTACATTAGAACACAACCCAAACTAATATCCGCAAAGCATCATGATACACTGTCAACCCCTCAACCTAAACTAGAATAATCAAAATAGAAGTTTACATGAGTAAGGCCATGAGCTTCAGAAAGCTTGCCTCACACTAGTAGGACCACTGGAATGAAACATCCTTTCGAGTCAATTCGGTCAGTGGTGCTGCTATAGGATAGAACCCCTCGACAAATCGTCTGTACTAACCTACCAACCCAATAAAACTACAAACCTCGGTAGGAGATTTGGGCCTAGCCCAATCATGAATTGCCTCAGTCTTCACCGATTTTACCATAATCCCATCCTTAGACACCATATTTCCCAAGAATGCTACAGACTCAAGCCAAATCTTGCACTTTGAGAACATGGCATAAAGTCGCTGATCTCTCAAAGTGTAGAGCAAAATCCTCAAATATTTCTTGTGCTCCTCTTTATTCCTTCAGTAAATAAGGATGTCGTTAATAAACACAATCATGAAGGAGTCTAAATAAGTCTTGAACGCATGGTTAATCAAGTCCATGAATATTGCTGGGGCATTGGTCAGCCCAAAACACATTACCAGGAACTCGTAATGGACATAATAAGACTTGAAAGTTGTCTTAGGTATGTCTGCCATCGGAATACTCAACTGGTAGTAGCCAGATTTGAAGTCAATCTTAGAAAATATGGCTGCACCCTGGAGCTAGTAAAAAAAAATCATCAATATACGACATCAGATACTTATTCTTTATAGTCACCTTATTCAACTACCGATAGTCGATGTACACACGCATAGAGCCATCTTTTTTCTTCACAAATAGGACCAGAGGAACCATACAGAGAAACACCTAGTCTGATGAAATACTTACCTAGAAGATCCTAAAGCTAAACACTAAGCTTTTTCAACTCATCAGAAGCCATACGATAAGGTGAAATAAAATAGGGTTGGTGCCCCCCTCAACATGAATGGAAAAATTAATATCACACTCAAGCGGGAGGCCAACCAAGTCTTTAGGGAAGACATTAGTAAACTCACGAACCTCGATACTAACCAAATCAAGTGAAGGGACGTCGATAATAGTATCACAAATATAAGTAAGATAGGCCAAACATTCTCTCAATACTAACCTCCTCCCATGAATGTAATAAATAATCCATGAAGGTGCATGACTAACAGAGCCCTACCATACAACTGACAATATACAAGGCATAAATAAGGTAACAATCCCGGCGAAAGTAATCCAAGACCGCATGATATGGCAATAACCAGTCCATGCTCAAGATAACATCAAAATCTTCCATACCAAGCATAAAAAGGTTAGCCAAGCATGATCAACAATATCTACAAATGATCTTCCTAAAGATACCTAGCTCTGGGTAGCCATACAGAGCTGAAGTCTCAACCCCCTGACAAAGAATCACACTCTCTTATGCTTGGTAGGTAGAATCATTGTGGCATGCCTAGCTAACTCATGAAATCTAGCTTCGTACTCAGACACAGTCATAAAACCCTGCTATAACCTTGAGAATCCATGTCTTAGACATTGGCGCATGTTGTGAGGCATATACTTTTCCAAGAAGGCTTTGGAGAACTGAACCCATAACATAGGAGGGGACCCAGCTGGTCTGCAATTAAGGTAGCTTCTCTACTACTGCCTCTACGTACTATCAAATTGAAATGTGGTGTAAGCTCATGTACCTAGTCCACCCTGTGTTGCCCTCGAGTAGGTGTCTGGGCATCTCAAAGGAAAGACGTGGCTATAAATCCAGGTGGAGCCTGGGCTGGTCCCTGGCCCACTAGTTGCTATAGTGGCAGATCCTCTGGCACTACATCTGGCCTGGCCTCGAGCTTGTGCTACAGCTCTAGCCCGACCTCGACCTCTAGGTCAACCTCTATCTCTGCCCCTAACTGGTGTCTTAGGTGAAGGCTTGGGTGTCTCGCCCTCGTCCTAGCCATCAGTGAAAGAGTTAAATAAATAAAGATCTAGAAATAAATATAGACATAGTGCACGATAACATATCAAAAAGGTGAGATTTCCTAAGAATATCCGATGATAGGATATAGATGTCATCATACCGATCTGCAGGACTATACAAGACACTTGATCTTATACCAATGATACAGGTTGTTTGATCCTAAATGATCTGATAAAATATTTGATAATTCAATATTTGATTTCTAGAAATTAAAAACAAAGACAAAAACAACGATACAATAACAATATTAACATAACTGAGTGTCACGACCCAAAAACTCAGGTCATGATGGCACCTACAATATTTCACCAGTAAGCATGCAAAACCATAGCTCAAAATAACGACTATGCTAATAGAAAGAAGAGAGAAGAACAGGGTAAAACAACAATCAAAGTGAATAAAAAGGGAAAATATATAGGGTGTGCATAAGTAAAGAGGGGAAAGGACAAAATATACAAAACGAGTCTCCCAAAACCTGATAAATCCAGTACAGAGCCATTATGCACAAGGAGTACTAGACAAGTGCAAAATAAACAAAGTAGTCTCTGAAGGATACAAAATATGACTAATACTAAAATAGAAGGAGATGGATCAGCCCTGGATGATGAAAGTTCACCCTAATCTTTGATCAAGAGCTCAGCTTGAGGGTATCTTAAACAACAATGACTCATACTAGGTTCTTCATCAGGGAAACCGATGCACAAGTGTAGTATAAGTGACAAAACACGCGGTACTCAATAGGTAACATAGGACGATTGATCTCAAATAGAGTAAAACCATACTAAAGTGTGAATATGTACTAAAGTTAATAAAGGAGGGGCTGGAAGGGAACAACAGGCTAAAGCTAGGCAAACACGAGAAATGCAAAGAAATAGCTTGAAAAGCATAAATAAGTGGATTGAAATCCAGACTTAGCATATGATTAGTAGTAAAATTGGGTGTCGAACTAGAATCAGAACTAAATGTACAATAAGGGCAACTCAAGTTCTCGAACTTGAACTAGAATTAAATAGTCCATTTTCCTTTTAAAAAAGCTAAATTCCTTCAAAGTATTTCAAAATCCCATTTATCGATTTAAAAATATTATTTAAGGCTAAAATGCTAAAATGCCAGGGATACCGAGTCCAAAAAACACAATACATCAAGCAAACCAATCCAATTCCAATAACCAACCTCCTTAAGTATTTTACTGTTATTTACAATAGGAAAGGATATTATCCTAAGGTACTATATCTTAAAAAGAACGATCATGCTAACTAAAAACCCCAAAAACCTAACCTAAGGCAAACAACTATCTGAACCTATACTAAGGCATCTAAATCTAAATCCAAAGTCCCTAGGTATGCTAAGCCAAGTCCTAAACAAGAGCAACTACTGGGCCTAAGGAATTCAAGGCAGAAATCTACCCTAAAGCCCCCTAACAAGCTATAAGAATCATGATTTACCTAAAATATTATTCGAACCTTAATTTCCCACCAATAATTAGCAATTTACCATGCCAAAATAATAAATAAGTAAAGTCTAATGGAAGGTAAGGCTAGCCTACCTGGATGCCGATGAACGCACCTGTGATCCACTAAACTGAGGCTTTTCCCTTTGAGAAGCCTCTGACCACTGTCATGCTATAAACATAGTAATCTACTTATCAATATCAAAACAATGATATCCATATCTATATGAAGTACTCCGGGTCAAAAATTGGGCTATAAATTACCCATGGGGGCCTGCTTAGGAAATCCAAAAATTGAACCTGAGATAACATCCCTTGGGGACCAAGGATCTTGTGCTCAAAATTTGAGCACCACCAGCTCTCTCATCATGCCCCAAAAAAGCCCCAAAGTGTAAGATAAATTACAAGCATTACTAAGGATTTAATCAAAATATGGACCAAAAACTTACGAAAAAAATGATTCCAAGAGGCTTACCATATCGACCCCAAATAGTCCCAGCTACAATTAGCAATTCCCCAGTAATTTTCGAGCTCCTAAGATCAGTAATGGTGGTTTAAGACTTGGAAAAATGGTTAAAAAATGAAGGGGAGGCTTTATATATTGCCAGGGTTCCCTTGTTTGTGGATGAGAGATCCCTGTCACAAATGTAGGGACCAATCAGTCTAGGCCCTTCGCGAACGAGGCCAATCCACAACGAACACGAAGAAGAGGCCTGGACTGGCCAGACCAGCCCCTTCTTCATGAAAGCGATGACCAAACTACAAATGTAATGGTCAAGAATCCTTAACCTCCGTGAACGTGGCCAAGGGCTCGCAAAAACAAAGAACAAATGGGTACCTGCACCAGCTGGTGAAAACCAGTAATTGTCTAAGTCTGAATAGTCTCCAAATGAGTGCTCGGGATTCAATTAGAAACCCGTGCATACCAACAAACTATGCTACCCTACCAGAAATGACATTTTGGACTTAATAAAATTTTTAATTGAGGCTGCTTTGACAAAATGTGGGCCCCACACCCACTATCCCATTTTTACCAATTTCCAATCGATAGCCCAAAACGAGCCCGGAAGCTTCAGGACTAGAACCAAAGGTCCTTGTAGCCTTAAATCCATATTCTGGAGCCAATGAAACTATCAAAATTCTCACCCGATGCCATTTACTTGAAGTTTAGGCCGATGACCTATTTCTCAACTTTAAAAGTTCTAAAACAGGGAAACTAGCATAAGAACAAACAAACTGCTGGAAAATCAAACTATCAATCCCATCAATTTCTAAATAACTTAGGGCAGCTATAGGGAAGCTCTAAATGAAAAAAATACACGAAAAAGGAAAAATGACATGGAGGGTCATTATACTGAGATGGATATAACAATGAAAATTTTGAGAAAACAAAAGCAAATTTAAGGTGCAATCTTGAGATTATCTAGCACTAGATGATATTAGGAGGAAAGTACACATGATTTAAGGCTAAAAGAAAAAAAATGGGGAAAATACCTAACAATTATCCACCCCAGAATGTGAAGAAAAGTTAAATTTTAAAAACTAATCCAAACTTGCAGTTTCTTTTTTCAAAAGTTGTTAATGTATAAAAAGAGATTCCAAGAAAATCAAAATAAAATTTAAAGATTTTAGGAAGAAAATATACGTTTGTTTATTCAGTTTGTATCGATTGTTTGTTGGTTGTCAATTTTTTAAATTTACTTATGCAGTGTAAAAAATCAGAAAACTAAAATTTAAGTAAATAGATGAAAGAGACAGCAGAGAACATTGAGATTTAATTTAAATACTATGTAATAACTAAAAACAAAATAGGTTGTCCAAAACATCATATCCCATTTATTGAATACTTGCTGCTATAATGCATTTACTACAAAAATCTATTCATACTTAATATGTATAATGAATGTATGTAATGACCCTCTGGGTCATTTTCTTCATTTTCATGCATTTTCCATGTTTTGAGCTTTCCTTTAGGTTCTCCTAGTCATTTATAACTTGTTGGGACTGGTGGTTCAGTTCTCGGGCAGTTCGTTTGGTTTTTAAATTAATTTCCTATTTTGGAGCTTTTGAAGTTGAGAAATTAGTCTTTGGCCAAACCTTTCTAGTAAACGGGCTTAGATGAAGATTCCTACAATTCTGTTAGCTCTGGAATGTGGATTAGGCTAGGGTGACCTTTTTTCCGGGTCCCAAGGCTTTCGGGCTTATTTGGGCTATTAGGTGGAATTTGGTTAAGATAAAAAGAGTGGGTGTGGGACCCACTTTTTATGGAAAAGACCTCGGTTGGGGAATTCATTGCATTTGTTGAGTTTGGAATACCGTATTCAGTAGGGTAGCATATTTTGTTTGCATTCACGGGTCTCTGAACGAATTTTGAGTACATGCCCAGACTCGAACCAGGTTCCCAAATCGAAAGTCAATAACAATGTATGCTAGACTAGAATCGGGACTAACTATATAATAAGCAGTAAATATGGGTGCTGGACTCAAACCGGAACTAAGAATGTTATAAGTGGTAAAATCAAGTGCCCGGACAGGAACCGAGACTGGATAGTCCATCTTTCTTATAGTAAGACATATTCCTTAAATATGTTTTCAAACTACCATTTTCAATATAGAAAGCAAACCAACCCAATTCTGATAATCAACACACCTAAGTATTTTATAGTCATCTACAACAGTAAGGTCAGTATCCTAAGGTAATTCTTCTTGAAAATAGCAATAACGCTAGCTACAAACCCTAAAAACCCAACCTAAGGCAAATGATAAGAATCAAAGAGGGAAGAACAAGAAGGAAAGAAAACAATATGTGGATTAATATCTAAGTCTTAAAATTATGGGAAACAAGGGGCTTGATACCCTAACCTCCCAATTGATTTCAACACCCAAACACAAACCCTAGTTTGAGAAATTAAAGGAAACCAAAACCACAAATGGGTAATTCTTAAATTAAACAAACCAAAGGAAGTTCCAAAACCAATTTCAAGACTCCAACAACTAAACACTCACTAATTAACCACTAATTCCTTAAGGGAATTTGCTAAGAAGAACTAAAATTTATCAATAATGTTCAATATTCATCAAAATATACCATGCAAAATGAGGAATTATCCTATTTATACTAAAGGAAATGAAAGACAACTATCTTTTACAAATATGCCATTAATGAGACAAGGGCCTTGTTTGGTTGTCTTCATTGTGAATTCTTTGAATTTCAAGAGGTAGCCACCTGCACAAATGACCCATTTTCTTCCTCTATTTCACTCCCATGTACCTCCCACACATTGTAAGCTTTCCATTGACAATCTTCAAGCTTCTCCCAAGCTCCTCTTTGCATGAGCATCGTTTGTAGATCTTGGAGCTCCCGTGCTTGACTACGTGTGAAGGGCCTTGAAAGACACGTACCACCCATGCTACTAAGGCCTCTAAGTACAAACCCAAGCATCCTAAATATGCTAATTCAAGTTCTAGGAGAGAAGCAACTACCGAGCCTAAGGCTATAAAACTATAAGAATCATAAACACCTAAGAGATTATTCAATCCACATCTCCCCCACCAATAATTAGAAAATTATCACACTAATACATTAAATGTACAAAGTCTAAAAGTAGGTAATCCATAGCCTACCTGGACGCCAAATAATGCACTTGCAATCCACTAAATCAGAGGTTTTTCCTTTTGAGATGCCTTGGATTGCTACCGCACTATCAAAATAGAAATCTACATATCAATACAAGAATAATGATATCCATATAAAGTACTCAGGGTTGAAAATAAGGTCAAAAATATACTAATGGGGCCCACTAATGGAATTGGAAATTGGATCCATCATTAGGTCCCTCTAAGCTTATGGATCACGTGCTCTAAAATTGAGCGCAATCCAAGCTTAACAACAATCCCAAATCAGTCCCAAGAAGTCCAAGAAGACAAGAACTTAAACTAGAGAATTAACAAAAATCAAAGTCAGGAACTTATGAATTTAGGACAGGAAAATGATCAAAGAACGAGAACCAACAATCCTAGGCTTCAATTTGATGACCAACACTGATTTTCAAGCTCCTTAAAGGCTTTAATGGTGAGCTCTATATTTAGAAATGGCTAAAAAGTTGTGAAGAACAAGTTTATAAAGTGCCAGCCCTGTTCACTAAGGCAACCAATTTTTGCTTAAACTGCTCTGACTAGTTGACAAAAGGATCGCTAAGGCAGCTTCGCCTAGGCGATAAAAGGGTCGCTCAGGCGATGGACATTGATATCATCATCAGCCGCTAAGGAGGCTCCACTTAGGCAACGAAAGGGTCACTAAGGTGGCTTTGCCTAGGAGACAAAAAGGTTGCTAAGGTGGCTACATCAGATGCTTTACACAAATTTTTCAGCCAAGTTTAAAAACTCTAACCGTGTGCTCAGGATTCATTCGGAACCCCATGTATGAAAATAAAATATGCTATCCTACCAAAAACAACATTCCAGACTTAGAGGACCTCCACCCTCTATTTTGTATTTATCAATTTCCAACCAATAGCCCAAAATGAGCCTGGAAGCCTCGTAACCCAAACCAAAGGTCCCTTTAGCCTAAAATCCACATTCTGAGCTAACAAGACTGTTGGAATTCTCATCCGCAGTTGTTTACTTAAAGTTTAGGCCAAAAATCTATTGCTTAACTTCAATAGCTCCCAAACAGGGTAACTAGCATTAATCCCAAATAAACTATCCAGAAACCAAACTATCAGTCCCATCAAGTCACAAATATCTTAGGAAAGCAATAGGAAAGCTCTAAATACAGAAAATATGTGAAAAGGAGGAAAATTACCTAGAGGGTAATTATAGTTTTTTTGAATAGAGAGATAGACATAAGAATGATATCTATGCAATCAACTAATTACTCTAATAATTACCAATCTGATTATTTATAAAAGCAACAACAACTAGAAATTCTTTTTACACCATAATGATAATCAAAATGATAAGAATTCTTGCAAATAAATATACACTGTTTCTTGATATTACCAATTAAATTATAGATCTTAATCTTTGTTGCCTAATTGAGTAGTATCTGATATCTCCTTCAATATGAATAAACAAAATACTCAAGAATCAATAGATACCTAGAAAAATAAAAGGAAAGAAGAGCTCATGATAATAAAGACACCATTTTAAGCAAGAACTAAAAGAATTTTTAGTATCCCGATAAGTAATAATAAGGAACATAGAATACAAATGGTAAGTTTACTATTTAAAAGGCTGCACATACACTTTTGGATATATAGTGAAGAAAAAAAGATCAATTTCACATACCTGAATATGGATAACATATACTCCAGGACTGACTGTAAGCATCTTTAAGTTGCCATCCTATCCAAGACCACTTCTATTTGGTAGAGTTTATACAAAATTTCATATATGTCATAGTGTTTTAAGTGTTACATTTTAGTGGAAATGTGAATGGAAAATAGAGGGAACAAATGGAGGAAAGAAGTGAATTATGGTTTCACTTTTAAGGAAGTAAAGTTCTCCCATATTGGTGGGAGAAATAAACTTCCTTGTGTGTATATTGGAACACATTCCTTCATGCAGATAGTGAGGCAATAACAAGACAAGCCTCACACCGTTGTCATCGTCTCTTGCTCGACTTCGGCTTTGGATTTGGATTTGTCAAATGATCGATCGAGAGATTATCTTTTTGGAAAAAAATTCATTTAAAACTTGAAATAGTGATGTTTTTAATCCAAAAATCCAATACAAAAATATTCTCCATTTGCGGACACACATGGCATGTGTGGATGCATGTGACAATGCACCTTGAAAGGACGCGACCCTTCAAGGCACTGTTTGGAAAAATCCATGAGTGGATATATGTTTACTCTTAATGGAGGAGCAGTTTCTCAAAAATCATCCAAACAGACATGCATTGCCGCTCTACTATGGAATCTAAATTTATCGCATTAGATAAAGCCGGTGAAGAAGCTGAATGGCTCTGGAATTTCTTGGAAGATATTCCTTATTGGCCCAAGCCATTGGCACCAGTAGGCATACAATATGATAATCAAGCGGCAATAGGTAGGGCAGGGAGCATGATGAATAACGGTAAATCTTGTCATATAAGATGGAGACATAATACCATTAGAGAACTTCTTTCTAGTGGAATTATCACTATTGACTATGTGAAGTCAAAGGATAATATGTCGGATCCATTTACAAAAGGCCTATCTAGAGAGGGAGTTGAAAGATTATCGAAGGGAATGGGTTTAAGGCCTAGGACAAGTCATCATGGCGGTAACTCTACCTAGCGGACTGGAGGTCCCAAGAGCTAGGTTCAAGAAGATCAAACAAAGTTGTTACTGATGGTTCAACATTGTCAATTAGCTCAACCCGTTCTCATGATGAAGACAATATTTAGGAAACAAGGATAAGGCTTATGGTTAAAAGATTTTTAATAGTTTCTAAGTATGGCAGATTTGACCAAATTGTTTGATCTATAGGATTAAATGTTTAGAAATCACCTATGTGAGAGTGAAGTGGAAGCTGCTTCAAGGAGAATGATAGTAAAAGCCTATTCTCTAAGCTCTCATGAAATCAGGTTGTGTTTATGGCTGAAACGAATAAAATAGTGAGAACCATAAATGGTAGAAGGGTGGTTGTATGACTTGTGTGGTCTAGGTACACATTAACGTTCGACGGTTCAAAGATATCACATCTACCGATTGACCGAGTGCATCCGATGCAAGTTCACTATGGGATGTTCAAAGAGAAACCTATTTATCCAGATGCAATTAGTATTTGCTTGTTGATCACACACAATTGTCTGTAAATTCTTTGATGAAATAGCCATTCCCCATTTATGTGGGGGACTATTGGGTTCTAGTGGAAATATGAATGGAAAATGGATGTAACAAATGGAGGAAAGAAGTGAATTGTGGTTTCACCTTTAAGGAAGTAAAGTTCTCTCACATTGGTGGGAGAAATAAACTTTTTTGTGTATATATTGGAACACACTCCTTCATGTGGATAGTGAGACAAGAACAAGACAAGCCTCGCGTCATCACCGTCATCGCTTGCTCGGCATCGTCTTTGGATTTGAATTTGGATTTATCAAATGATCGATCGAGAGATTATCTTTTTGGACAAAATTCATTTGAAACTTGAAAAATAGTGATGTTTTTAATTCAAAAATTCGATACAAAAATATTCTCTATTTGCGGACGCACATGGCATGTGCGGACGCATGTCATTACGTACCTTGAAGGGATACGACCCTTCGAGGCATTATTTGGTAACGAAAAGGCGACCTGAACGCGCACCTGGTGACCTGTGAATGAAGACGCCAACACAGATCAAGCCAAAACCAAACACAGATGCTTCTAGTTTGGTAAAAATGTCACCTGCGGATGCAAGTGGGCCACCTACAGCCGTAGGTTGTCGCGATGCTCCAAAACAGTGCACATTTTCATGAACCTTTGCTTTCTTTATGAAGTACCATTTCTTGGCTATAAATACCTGACTTTTTCCTCAGGTTTTTCCATGAATTTTGTGAAGTAAAAACACGCTAATCTTCTTGAAAAAACTCAAGTGTGATCATCAAATCATTTAGTGAGTTTGTAGTTCAGCAAATTTGAGGTACCACTATTTGCTGAAATGAATCATTTCATCCTGGGTGGATATATTCCATAACCTCGGGTACTTGAGGGGAATAGATTCTTTAAGGACACACCGTGAATACGGTGGACTTAATTCTTTTCTATTTCATCTCTTTTCTTTAAAGTTTTGCTATTTCTAGAAAATAGTAGAAACTTTATTTTGATATCTCATAGTTGTTGAACTTGTGTTTGAAGTTGTTGAACTTCTTTGTTGTTCTTGAACTTAAAGTTTAAAGTTCTTATTGTTTAAATACAGAAAGGTGTACCCAGAAACTACAATCTTAGCGAATTTATTAATCTGTATTTTTGGTTTTTGGAGATTAAAACCATTTGGTTTTCTACTCTTTTTGAACTTGATAGTGATTTGAAGATATAAAAACTTCATCACGAGCCAAAGATCATTCGATTGATGATTTGAAGAATATAAAATTTCATCGTTAAAGTAGAAACAAGTTGTTTAAAGTTTAATAAACTTTGTTGTTAGTATTAAAGATACTAAATTGGTTGTCTCTTTGTGACAGAAAAATGACTAATGAAATTCAAGTCAATGATGGAATGACGAATGTTGCAGCAACAAACATAGCTACTTCAAGCCGTTCAAATGCTGCTATTGCCATGGAACCGACGAAAAAACCAGAAAAAGTTTCTGGTGTTGATTTCAAATATTGGTAGCAGAAGATGTTATTTTATCTAAATACTTTGAGTTTGCAAAAGTTCATCACAAAAACATTCCTGAATTGTCGAAAGAAACTCCGAAAAAGGATCTCTTTGTAGTAACTTAAGCTTGGAAGCACTCAGATTTCTTATGTAAGAATTACATATTAAGTGGCCTACAAGACGACCTGTACAATGTGTATAGTATGATGAAGACCTCGAAGGATCTCTGGGATACCTTAGAAAAGAAGTACAAAATAGAGGACGCCGAAATGAAGAAATTCATTGTTGCCAAATTTTTAGACTTTAAGATGGTAGACAACAAAGCTATAGTTACCCAAGTCCAAGAGTTGCAAGTCGTAATCCACGATTTTCTTGTAGAAGGTATAAATTTAAATAATACCTTTATTGAACATATTGAGTTTGTTCTTGATATTCACTTAACCTTTGATATAGGTTTAATAGTGAATGTTGCTTTTCAAGTAGTTGCGATAATCGAGAAGTTACCACCTTTGTGGAAGGACTTCTAAAACTACTTAAAGCATAAATGCAAAGAGATGTCTGTTGAAGACCTCATTGTGAGGTTGAGGATTGAAAAAGTTTATAAGGCAGCGGAGAAGAGGTCTTGTGGGAACTCTGCAATAGATAGAGCAAATATTGTGGAATATGATCCCAACAAATTAAAGAAGAGAAAGAAAGCACAAACACAACAAGGCAATCCTCTTCAGATGAAATTCAAAGGAAATTGCTTCAATTGTGGCAAAGTTGGCCACAAGTCTACTGATTGTTGAGCTCCAAAGAAGGGCAAGATAAAAGACCATGCAAACATAGCTAAATCCAAAAAAGAAATAGACAATCTGTGTGCTATGCTCTTGGAATGCAATTTAGTTGGAAATCCTAGAGAGTAGTGGATTGATTCAGGTGTCAAGCACCATGTGTGTTCCAACAAAGATCTATTTGCATCATATGCTCAGGATCAAGATGATGAGAATATATTTATGGCAATCTCTGAAACGACAAAAGTTAAAGGAACAGGCAAGGTTTGCTTGAAGATGACATCAGGTAAGGTGGTGACACTAAACAGTGTCCATCATGTTCTGGAGTTGCGAAAGAACTTGGTTTCTACTTACTTGTGACTAAGAATGGATTCAAATATGTATTTGTTTTCGAAAAGTTGTAATTAGTAAGAATGTATGTAGGCAAAGGTTACCTCACCGAGGGCCTTTTTAAGATCAATGTAATAAATCTTGATATGAATAAAAGTTCTGGTTCTTCTTACTTGCTTGATTCAACTGAATTATGGTATGAACGATTAGGATATTTCAATTATAAAACCTGGAAAAAATTGATTAGTTTGGAAGTTTTGCCTAACTTTGAGTGCTGTAAATCAAAGTATCAAACATGTGTTGAATCTAACTATGCTAAGCATTTGTATAAGTCTATTGAAAGGAATTCCAATCCTTTAGAATTAATTCACGCAGATATTTGTGATATGAAGTTGACACCATCCTATGGTGGGAAAGAGTATTTCATAACTTTTATCGACGATTACACTAGAGTTTGTTCTGTTTATTTGCTGAATAGTAAGGATAAAGTAATAGAGTCATTTAGGCAATATAAAACTGAAGTTGAAAATAAGTTGGATAAAAAGATCAAAATAATAAGAAGTGATAGGGGTGGAGAGTATGAATCTCTGTTTACGGAGATATGTTTGGAAAATAAAATTGTCCATCAAATTACCACCCTGTTCTTACCTCAATCAAATGGAAATGTGGAAAGGAAAAATTTAACATTGAAGGAAATGATGAATGCCTTACTTATAAGTGTCACACCCCGAGTTCCAACGAGGAGGATTGGCACCCATAGCCGACATGGCCCGAGAGAACCAAGCTTTACTTCTATTCATTCATATGCATGTCATAGGCAACACCACCATCATGTAAGAACATGAAAGGCGAAATACGAAAAACGTGGAACATGGGACATATATATATATACATATGTGAAACTTGACCGTTGAAGCCATCAAGTCAAGAACGTCATATACCACCTTACTTTCATACACCCACATACATCTACAAAGCCTCTAACAGAAATACATACATGACCAACCTAAGTTCGGGACAAGCCCCGCTTTACATAATATTTACAATACCAAAATCAATGTACAACTTGGACAAGGAAAGCCCCAAACCAACTGGAGCTCACCAAAGATCAGTATATGTCCTGCAACTTACTGGGAAGGTCTACTAGAACCTGTGCCTGCAGCAAGTAAGGTAAATTCCCCAAGAGGGGGGGTTCAGTACGAAGAATGTACTGAGTATGTAAGGCTGTATAAAACTGAATTAGTATATAATAACTTTCATGGAAAAATAATCACAAGGGACATGACCATTATGGATAGCCATCAATATATAATTGGAACTGCATGCATTAATTTCGATACTTACTTCATTTTTGTACCTCTTCTTACTTGCTTGCCAGTCATTAGTTATCTATTGCCCGGGCCCAACTGATAAGTGGGAAAATAATATCGTCATGCAGGTGTTCATGTCACCCCATGGATACACCCATAATGTTGGGATAGTCATCATGAAGGTGTGTTCTTTCACCCCATGGATATCGTCATGAAGGTGTTTATTACACCCCATGGATACACTCATTAGGATCGTCATCATGAAGGTGTTTATTTTGCCCCATGGATACACTCACTCATGAAAGATTATTACATTGAGAATTATGACATTTTTGGAAGTACACATATATGCATTTCGTTATCATTCACTTTATGAGATTGATACTTTTGATAATTGTAACATTATTGAAAGCTTCGGAACACAACATTATTGGAATTTAGAACCATGTCTATAAGTACGTTATACATGAATGACAATAGATCAAGAATAAGATATATATGATCAACACTAGATGATAACATGAAATGAGATGCCTTAGGACATTTCGGGAATGAGTAGGTACCATAACAAGGTATACACTATATGCTACAGAAGGATACGGAAAGAGGAACCTTACATACCTCGTATTCTCAATACGACTATACAATCTTATATGAGCATACAATGTCCCACTCCTTCCTTATATTTCACTCTACAACACAAATATATAATGGAATTTACATTAACCACCAACTACCTTTCAAATGCACATAACGTCAATGAGTTACATGTTTGCCTTTAAAATGCCAATTCCCCCTTGACAATACCATTGATAAAAGCATCATACCAATAATTCCACAATATTCCTAACATTGACCAAAATTGCATAAACCATTAGCATGTCACACCAAGTTCATACTTTCCACTCTTCATCACCACAACATCACAATTATTCCATCAAATTACTTCAATACACCTCATAATAACAAATCTGTCAAAATCCTATAATTTACACTTATATGAAAATAACAAGTTTAATAACATAATCACACCATACATGTTATTTCATCCATACCATGCTCTTTTATCAAACTCACAAGTCATATTTCAAGTTACAATTCCATGGATTTCACATCTTTCACAAAAACACAAAGTGCCATATCCAACACTTCCAAGCATAACCAAAATGATTTAAATACTCTCCCATGCATATAATATATTATTCCATAAGAATAATTACTTACCTAAGCTTGAAAATTGATGATTTTGCTCCAAGAAGTTGGCTTAGGGTTCTTGAGAGTTGAGAGAAATTTTGGGAAATTTCTAGAGATGTGTAGTGTACTCCTTTGAATAAAATCAGATTTTTTTCCACTTATTTATAGTCCCTCAAGTCTCCTTGGCATTAAATTCCATGTACAAGTGGTCAAGGATGAAGAATCAGTCACTTTTGGCCTAATTGGGCCATATCTTTTGTCTCATTTTGGGCTTGTATTGAGACCAATTCAATTAACCCAATAATTTCTCATGTTTAAATCATTTCATACGCTTTATGACGATATTCCCACCCACGTGATTCATATTCGTAGCCTCAATCCCAGAAACGAGTGATTCTAGCCACGTATGGCCTATTTTGACCCTAAGGGTAAAATCATCATTTTGATGCCAAATTCGTTCTCGGATAATTTTATCATACCAATATAATACTTTACTCATTTCATTTATATGCTTATGGTTGTGGAATAAACGTGGCAAAAATCGGCTCGGTACGTCCCCGGACACCCTTGGGACTTAAGAATTTTCCAACTTTTGAAAAAGTGGCAAAACCAGCGTGGCACGCCCTTGGGCGCACCAGCTTACTGCCTCTAGGCACAAAAATTTGGCCCAAAGTGGTGTGGCACGCCCTATGGCTCGCCCCACACTTAGTTTTTCAAAAAATTCCATTTTTCGACTTTTCTTCGCGGGTTTGGTTAGATACTTCAAGTCCTATTCTTTAACTTACTTCTTAACCTTAATATCCTTTGTTTAGAGGTCCTCTTAGCCTCGTTTTGAACCCCACAAAGGCTCCACGAAAATCACAAAACACCTCCTACGAAGGTTTAATCACATATACGAGGGCCAAATTCAATTATCTCATCAATAGCATGACAAAATACATACGTATGGTTCTCGACACCTAAGTAAACATTATTTAATGTCATCAAGTAGGGTTAGGAAGGTACCGGGTGTTACAATAAGTTCAGGTTTACCACAAAACTTTTTGGGGGAAGCTATCCTTACATCAAATCGAATAGTCAATCGAGTGCCCCATAGTAAGACACAATCTATTCCTTTTGAGAAATGGAAAGGAAGGAAACCCAACTTGAAATATTTCAAAGTGTGGGGATGTCTAGCTAAAGTCCAAATTCCTATACCTAAAAGATTGAAAATAGGACCAAATACTCTGGACTGTGTTTTCATCGGATATGCTATAAACAGTAAAGCATGTCAATTTTTGGTTCATAAATTCGAATATTCGAATATCTATGATAATATGGTAATTGAATCAGATAGTGCTGATTTCTTTGAACACATTTATCCGTATAAGACTAGACATGAATTGTCTAGTAAAGGGTCTAACAACCTAGGGATGAACCAAGGGAGTATGAACATAATGAAGAGAATCCAAGGCGTAGTACGTGTCAAAGAACGTCGACTTTCTTTGGATCAGATTTTGTAATATTTCTTCTTAAAAATGATCCTCTAACGTTCAGAGAAGTGATGTCGTCTGCGGACTCATCCTTTTGGAAAGAGGCAGTCAATAGTGAGATTGATTCAATCTTGAACAACCATACTTGAGAGTTAGTTGATCTTCCTCCAGAAAATAAACCTTTAGGTTCTAAATGGATCTTCAAAAGGAAAAGGAAAGCTGATGGTACTATTGACAAATACAAGAAGAGACTTTTTGTGAAAGGCTTTAGATAAGAAGGCCTTGACTATTTTGACACATACTCGCCATTAACAAGGATAAGGTCCATTTGGATGTTAGATGCATTAGCTGCGGTATATGGTCTTGAAATCCATCAAATGGATGTGAAAACTACATTCTTAAATGGAGAATTGGAGGAAGAAATTTACATAGAACAACCTGAGGGTTTTGTGGTTACTTGTAAAGAAAGAAAAGTGTGCAAACATGTTAAGTCACTTTACGGACTAAAACAAGCATCCAAATAGTGGCATGCAAAGTTTGACCAAATCATATTGGAAAATGGATTCAAAATAAATGAATGTGATAAATGTGTTTACATTAAAGACACTCCAAATCACAAAGTCATTGTTTGTTTGTATATGGATGATATATTGATCACTAGTAGAGACATTTCTGACATAAATGTGACTAAACGAATGCTTAAGAGAAAGTTTGATATGAAAGACTTGGAGTTGTTGATGTGATCTTAGGAATAAGAATTCATAGAACTCCATAAGGGTTAGCATTGTCACAGTCTCATTATATTGAAAAGATACTTGACAAGTTCAAGTATTTTGATTTTAATATTTCAAAGACTCCATTAGATATGAGCTTTGAATTTCAAAAGAATGAAGGTGAAAGTGACTTACAATTGGATTATGCAAGAGTGTTGGGAAGTTTGATGTATATCATGAATTGTACATTACCAGATATAACATGCGCTATTAGTAAATTAAGTCGGTACATGAGTAATCCCAATCAAACTCATTGGATGGCAATGAAAAGAGTTTTGGGGTATCTAAAACATACTCAAGACTTTGCATTGCATTATAATAAATATCCAACGGTAATTGATGGATATAGTAATGAAAATTGGATCACCGGATTGAATAAAGTAAAATCCACTAGTGGATATGTGTTTACTCTTGGTGGAGGAGCAGTCTCTTAGAAATTATACAAACATACATGTATTACCCGCTCTACTATGGAATTTGAATTTATCATATTAGATAAAGTTGGTGAAGAAACTGAATGGCTCTGGAATTTCTTGGAAGATATTCCTTATTGGCCCAAACCATTGGCACAGTATATATAAACTGTGATAGTCAAGCGGCAATAGATAGGGCAGGGAGCATGATGTATAACAGTAAATCTCGTCACATAATACCATTAGAGAACATCTCTCTAGTGGAATTATCACTATTGACTATGAGAAGTCAAAGGATAATGTGTCGGATCCACTTACAAAAGGTCTATCTAGAAAGGGAGTTGAAAGATCATCAAAGGGAATGGGTTTAAGGCCGAGGACAAGTTATCATAGAGGTAACTCTACCTAGTGGATTGGAGATCCCAAGAGCTAGGTTCAAGGAGATCAAACAATGTTGTGATTGACGGTTCAACATTGTCAATTAACTCAACCCATTCTCATGATGAAGATAATGTTCATGAAACAAGGATAAGACTTATGGTTGAAAGCTTTTTAATGGTTTTTAAGTTTGGAAGAATTCAGCAAATTGTTTGATCTATAGGATTAAATTTTTAGGAATCACCTAGGTGAGAGTGAAGTGGAAGCCCCTGCTTCATGGAGAATGATAGTAAAAGCCTATTCTCTAAGCTCTCATGAAACCACGTTGTGTTCATAGTTGAAACGAACAAAACCATGAGAACCATAAATGGTAAAAGGTTGGTTGTGTAACTTGTGTTGTCTAAGTGTACATTAAATTTTGACGTTTCAAAGATATCACATCTACCAATTGACCGAGTGCATCCAATGCAAGTTCACTATGGAAAGTTCAAAGGGAAACCTACTTATCCAGATGCAATTAGTCTTTTCTTGTTGATCACACACACTTGTCCATAAATTCTTTGATGTAATAGTCATTCCCCATTCATGGGGGGGATTGTTGGGTTCTAGTGGAAATGTGAATGGAAAATAAAGGGAACAAATGGAGGAAAGAAGTGAATTGTGGTTTCACTTTTAAGGAAGTAAAGTTCTCCCACATTGGTGGGAGAAAGAAACTTTGTTGTGTATATATTGGAACACACTTATTCATATGGATAGTGAGGCAAGAAAAATACAAGCATCGCACCGTCGTCGTCGCTCGGCTTTGGCTTTGGAATAGGATTTAGATTTGTCAAATGATTGATCGAGAGATTATCTTTTTGAATAAAATTCATTTGAAACTTGAAAAATTGTGATGTTTTTAATCCAAAATTTTGATACAAAAATATTCTCCATTTGCGGATGCACATGGCATGAGAGAACGCATGTCACAACGCACTTTGAAGGGATGCGACCCTTTGAGGCATTGTTTGGTAACAAAAAGGCAACTTGTGCGCGCACCTGGCGACCTGCGGATGCCGGTGCCAATGCAGGTCAAGCCAAAACCAAATGTAGATGCTTTTGGTTCGGGCAAAATATCACCTACGGATGCAAGTGGGCCACTTACGGGTACAGGTAGTCACGATGCTCCGAAATAGTACATCTTTTCATGAACCTTTGCTTCCTTTCTGAAGCCCCACCTATTGGCTATAAATACCTGTCTTTTTCCTTAGGTTTTGACATGAATTTTGTGAAGTAAAAAAACTCTAATCTTCTTGAAAAAACTCAAGTGTGATCATCAAATCGTTGAGTGAGTTCATACTTCAGCAAATTTGAGGTACCACAATTTGCTGAAGTGAATCATTTTATCCTGAGAGGATATATTCCATAATCTCAGGTACTTGAGGGGAATAAATTCCTTAAGGACACACCGTGAATGCGGTGGACTTGATTCTTTTTTATTTAATCTCTTCTCTTTACGCTTTTGCTATTTTCCATAAAATAGTAGAAGCTTCATTTTGATAGTTCATAGTTGTTGAACTTGTGTTTGAAGTTGTTGAACTTCTTTGTTGTTTTTGAACTTAAAGTTTGAACTTCTTGTTGTTTTAGTGCTTTCGCAGAACAAAGGGCTTTGGATGAATCTGTGGCTTAAGAAGTAGCACAAATGAGAATGGAGATTGGCTTGCTAGCCAAGCAGATTGCATCTAGAGGTGCAGAAAAAATCAATGCAGTGAGTGCATATGGCAAAGTACCTAGGTATAAAAAATCTGATTCTGAAGAGGAGGCAAAATACTTGGATAGAGAAGTGACGGGTTTTCGAGCCAAGGGCCAAGGGTCTAATCAAGACAATTGGAACTTGAGGCAAGGGAATCAAGGTCAAAACTATTACAGAGACAACTATAACAAATTTGGGTATAGAGACAGAGACAGAGATCGTGATGGGATTGGAGGGGAAAGGATGATTACAAGGAAAATATTTGTTTTTATGTTCCACCAGGAACCGTGATGCTGAATCCAAAAATTCAAGAATGGAAGCCATGCTTGAAAAACTTGTTAAGGGGTTAAAAAATCAATAAAATTGCCTTAAGGAGATTAGAGCAAACATTTCAGGGATAAGCCAAAAGGTGGAATCTTATGCGACCACCATTAAACAATTGGAGCAGCAATTTGGGCAGATGTTTACCACCTTAAATCAGCGTCAACCAAGCACTCTTTCAAGTAACAACATTCAAAATCCCAAAAGTAATGGCCATTGCATGGATATGACTACTCGAAGTGGTAAGACTACAATTGATCCACCTATGCCTGTAGTCACTGATGATGAGTCTGTAGCACTTGATGATGAGAATCTGCATGAAACTGAAAACTTAGTGGTTGAAGAAAAAGAAGCTCAAGAGCCTCAAGTTTCCAAAAAGGAGGTTAAGTCTGACAAAGGGAAGGAGAAAAAGGCCTCACAAGTAGTAAAGCCTATTCCAAGACCTCCTCCTAACTTTCCACAAAGGTTGAAGAAGAAAGTAGAAGAGGGAAAATATCAAAATTTTATTTCAATGTTGAAGGAATTATCGGTGAATATCCCTCTTGTTGAGGCTTTGGAGAAAATTCCAAGTTACGCGAAATTTATGAAAGATTTGGTAACGAAGAAGAGGACTGTCAGTTTTGAGCCTGCTGATCATTTTCACCAATGTAGTACAATCGCTTCCCATTCCCTTGTTGATAAAAAGAAAGACCCGGGAGCAGTTATGATTCCTTGTACTATCGGGTCTTACAATTTTGCAAAAACTCTATGTGATTTGGGCGCTAGCATTAACTTGATGCCTCTAGCGGTTTTAAAGCAACTCAAATTGGGATCACCTAAACCAACTTCTATGAGGTTTCTCATGGCTGACCAAACTGTGAAAATTCCTATGGGAATTTTGTTTGATGTTTTGTTAAAGGTGGCGTCTTTCATTTTTCTGGCTGATTTTGTGATTTTGGACTGTGAAGTTGATTTTGAAAGTTCCCATTATCTTGGGACGATCATGCCTTTCCACCAATCGTGCATTGGTTGATATGGAAACTTCGCAGATGAAGTTTAGACTAAATGAAGAACAAGTTACTTTCAATGTATGCCGATCCATGAAGCAACAAAAAGATATACGTGTAATCTCTATGATAGATACAATCGACGAGAATGATTTGGTCACTCCTCTTGAGGAGAGATTGGGGGTCGAAGCACTTACAGTCGTGATCATGATCTTTAATAGTGATGGTATCAATGAGTATAAAGAGATAGTAAAATCACTTGTTGATAGGGGTTCATACACTTATGCTCCAAAGAAGCTTGATCTTGATCTGAATAATAGAGTGACCCTACCAGCTCATCCTTCTATAGAAGAGCCTCCCGTCTTAGAATTTAAGGCTCTTCCTTCCCATCTCCACTATGCTTTCCTGGGAGCCAATAACACGTTTTCAATTATCATTTTAGTAGACTTATTAGAGTGGTAAGTTGAGGCCTTGGTTTCTATACTGTAGAGATTTAAACGGGCCATTGGTTGGTCCATTAATGATATCATTGAGATTCCACCTGGTATTTGGACGCATAAAATCCAACTCGAGCATCAACATCATCTCAAACCACCTATGTAAAAGGTTGTGAAGAAAGAAATCATCAAGTAGTTATATGCATGTGTAGTTTACCCTATTACGGATAACAAGTAGGTGAGTCTTGTTCAGTGCTTACCGAAGAAGGGTGAAATCACTGTGGTTTTGAATGAGAAGAATGAATTAATCTGGATGAGACCGGTTACCGGATAAAGAGTTTGTATGGACTATTGAAAGCTGAACTCTTGGATCGGAAAGGATTATTTTCCTATGCCTTTTATGGACTAGATATTAGACCGTCTTTCTTGTAGAGGATGGTATGGTTTTCTTAATGGTTATTCGAGGTACAATCAAATTTCCATCACCCCTGAGGACCAAGAGAAAACCACTTTCACTTGTCCATACAAGATGTTCACATTCAAGAGGATGTCATTTGGTCTATGCAACGCACCGACCACTTTTCAATATTGCATGATGTCTATATTCTCTTACATTATGAAAGACACTATTGAGGTATTTATGGATGATTTCTCTGTTGTGGGTGACTCATTTGATGCATGCTTAGCACACCTTGCTAATGTTTTGTAAAGGTGTGAAGAATGTAATTTAGTGTTGAATTGGGAAAAGTGTCATTTTATGGTAAAAAAAAGGCATAGTGCTGGGACATCGGATTTCAAAGAATGGGATTGAAGTCGATAAATAAAAGATTGAGGTAATTGAAAAGTTACCTCCACTTATTTCTGTGAAAGGTATTCATAGTTTTTTAGGCCATGCGGGATTCTATAGAAGGTTTATCAAGAATTTTTCTAAGATTGCAAATCCATTGTGCAAGCTCTTAATGAAAGAGGTGAAGTTTGTGTTTGATGGTGCATGCCTAACGGAATTCGAGTGTCTAAAAGAGAAGTTAATTTCAGCTCCCATCATTGTGTCGTTGGATTGGACCTCACCGTTCAAGGTCATGTGTGATGCTAGTAGGGTGGCCATAGGTCCAATCCTTGGCCAAAGGCAAGAGAAGATTTTGCATCCTATTTACTACACTAGCAAAGCACTTAATCCAGCCCAGAAGAATTATATGGTAACTGAGCAAGAAATACTTGCGATGGTCTTTTCGTTCGAGAAATTTCAGTCTTACTTGATTGGTACAAAGGTGATTGTGCATACTAACCATGCAACTGTGAGATATCTTATGGAAAAGAAGGATGCCAAGCCAAGGTTGATTAGATTGGTGCTTCCGTTACAAGAGTTTGATTTTGATTTAAAGGATCGAAAAGGAACAGTGAATCAGGTTGTCGACCATTTATCACGCCTTGAAGAGGAGTTCATGCTAAGACTGAGGGATGACCTTGATATTGATGATACTTTTCCAGACGAGCAGGTGTTGGCAGCATCACAAGACTTAATCCCATGGTTTGCAGATTTTGCCAACTTTTTTGCAATTAATCTAGTTCCAGAAGATATGACGTATTAGGAGAGAAAGAAATTCATGCATGAGGTGAGAAAATTCTTCTAGGATGAGCCTTATTTGTTTAGGGTGTGTGTGAATGGTCTGATTTGAAGGTGTATTCCTGAGGTCGAGATGATGAATATATTAGAAGCATGTCATTCATCTCCAGTTGGGGGCATCATGGAGGTGCGCGGACTGCGTACAAGATTTTACAATGTGGTTACTATTAGCCTACCATTCATAAGGATGCTCATGATTATGCTAGGTCATGTGACCAATGCCAAAGGCAAGGAAATATCTAAAGACGACATGAACTCCCAATGACTGTGATCCTTGAGCTCGAATTGTTTGATGTCTGGGGTATTGATTTCATGGGTCCATTCGTGAGTTCTCATGGTATGAAGTATATCTTGGTGGTAGTGGACTATGTATCAAAGTGGGTGGAAGTAATTGTACTTCCCAATAATGAAGGTAAGAGTGTCACTGCTTTCCTGAAAAAGAACATATTCTCACGTTTTGGAACACCTCGAATTATCATTAGTGATGGAGGTTCCCATTTTTACAATCTATTGTTCAAAGAACTGCTTGAGAAATATGGGTTAAAACACAAGGTGGGAACACCTTACCATTCTCAGACAAACGGGCAAATAGAGGTCTCAAATCAAGATATTAAGTCCATCTTAGTGAAGACTATGAATGCTAATAGGACTGATTGGGCTAGAAGATTGGATGATGCCTTATGGGCATACCATACTACATTTAAAACACCAATCGGTGCATCTCCATATCAGCTTGTGTATGGCAAAGCATGCCACTTGCCGGTTGAACTTGAGCACAAGGCATTGTGGGCATTGAAGCAGTTAAATCTAGAATGGCAAGATGCAGCGAGGTTTAGACTGGAGAAGTTGAATGAGATAGATGAGTTTTGTCTCTGTGCGTATGAAAGCTCTGCCTTGTACAAGGAAAAGATGAAATTGTATCATGATCATAAGATTGAGAGAAGAGAATTTGCTACGGGCAACTTGGTACTATTGTTTGATTCAAGGCTGAAGCTTTTTCCAGGAAAACTAAGATCAAAATGGAATGGACCATATAGAGTAAGCACGGTGTTCCCCCATGGTGCAATTGAATTGGCAAATAAGGATGGAAAGAAATTTAAAGTCAATGGCCAAAGGGTGAAACACTATATTGCCGAAGCAAAGGAGGCTCGAATGATTTGTGATATGGAATTGAATGAAACTTGAGTAATCAAGACAATTTGAGTCTTGCCGAGAAGTTAAATCAAGCGCTTCATGGGAGGAAACCCATGTTTGTACTTTAAATTTATAGGGTAATGTTTGTTTTGGTGCAGCAAACCATAGAAGAAAAATTGGTGTTGAATTGAACTCCATACTAAACCCACGACAAAGTTGTACGATCGTAACTTGAACACACTATCATGGGTTCAGTCATCTGAAGGGAGTTCTATAAGGTGACAAGTTAAGGAGTCATACCATGATTGGGTATCACGATCATTACATTAAGGCAGGATTGTGGTCTTAATCGTCTGATGATACTCCTGCAAACCTTCAAAATAGGGCATCGAACATACGATCTTGAGTCACGATCGTGAGTACAACCCATGATCATACATAAGGATCGTATGTTCTCAGATAAATTTTCTGAATTCATCAATCCACGACAGGGTTGTACGATCATAAAATTCCTCAGTCTGAAAGTCCCAACAGTTTAAAAATTGTGACTCGACCCGACACAAAAATAAAGGTTAAAGGTATAAATACATGTTGAAACCGTCCCTTGGCCTTTTCTTATGATTTCAAAGCGGTTTCTTGAGAAAATATAGCAAACTCTAAGTATTTCAAAGGCTTAAAAAGACTATTACCTTCGATTTCAAATCATATCTCATCATTTCCTCCATTTTCTTCCATTTTCAACACTCTCGTCTCATACTGTAAGTGCACATCACTCATTAAACTAAATTTTTTGGGTATTTTCTTAAGTATTATTGATGGGTTGTTTTGATTTAAGTGGGGCAAGATGAAAAATGGGTATGTTTGGTTTCAACAACACAAGGGAAGTCTGAGCACCCGGTTATGTTCGAGCACTTTAAAATTCTAGTCAAAAGTGGGGTCAAAATGGTCAAATTATGGGTCCAAATGCTAAGTGGTAAAATTTGGGAGTGTTTGAAATCCCATGGCACAACCCCACGATTGTGAGTTCTATTTACGATCGTAAGTTGGATCGTTGTAGGGTACTGGTTGATAATCTTCAGGAGTTCATCAAATAAACACATCCCACGATCGTAACATCAATATACAATCGTGGTATATGATCATCTGATGTGACTTGATTTTGTCAGGTATCGAACCCACTATCAGAAGGCACGATCATACCTTCATTGTACGATCGTAGGGTGTGATCATCTGATGGATATACCGTAAGTCAAATTTTACTGGATCAAACCATGATCAAAAGTCACGATCATACCTTCAATGCACAATCGTAGGTTGGATCATCTTTTTATGAATCTGAACATGTACATATACTGCACTGTGATCTAACAGGTTTTGCAAATACAGGTACCATGGAACCCAAGCCCAAGGCTGCTTCTGACAAGGCTCTCCAAGAACAAATTTCAAGTAAGAAGTCCCCACCTAGTTCCTCGGAGAGTGGGTCAAGTGCGAGTTGTTCAGAGGAGGAGTATGACATTAGTTCCTCCGATGACCAAGTCACCACCAGGGAAACAAGGAACCAGAAGAAGGCCAAGGAGGCTACAACCTCCAAGGCTATTGTTGAAGCCACCACTCCCATCAATGTTCCCCAGTCTGAAGAGGGAACGGAATACACCCAATAGGATGGGAGTGAGGATGATGATCATGAGTCCCAATCTGTGGAGGATGACGAGGCAACAGACTCAACACTTTCAAACACTGATCCTCTGGTAGAAGCAAGTCAGAAGGGGCCGATTCATGACGTTGGTTTGTTCCAAACACTTGCCAATACTATGTGGATTGGTTGCTCTCAAGGATAATGGGAACCAACAGAGGATCATTCAACCAGAACCGCGCATATTGAATGAGTCTTTACAGAGGACGCCGGAAGTGGTTTAGGTTTTTCAGCATTACCAGTTGGGGTGTATTACAATGCCACTCCCTTTTTATAGTAGAGAGCTCGTGAGGGAGTTCTACAAAAACTATGCCACGACCCTAAAAAATATGAATCCCTCTAGCAAGGTCAAAGATATGAAGATGTAGCCCCGGTTGGACAAGATAATGGTGCGTGAAAGGGAAGTAGATATTTCGGTTGATGCTATTTCTAGGGTATTATTTTAAGTAGATTTTATACCACTTCTAGAGACTCCAGAGTATGATTATCGAATGTCGAAATTGAAGAAGGTTAAAAAGTTGTCCACCGAGGATAAGACAATTCACTTCACTTAGCTTGTAGGACATATTGTTGAGGCTGGCGTAACTACCTCTTGGTTGAATGGGACATATATTACAAACAAGAGTCTTAAGTTTCCCGCCAAGGCATGGTGGATCCATATTGAGACACCGGATAACACCCAAAGCAAATGATAACACGTTGGGTGCGACTAATGCTTACCTGGTAGCCTTATTTATAGCAGGGTTGGAGTTGAACATTCTGCGCATTATTATGTAAGATATCAAAGACTAAGCTTTTGAAAGTAGCTCCACCCTGCTATTCCCATGTTTGGCTACTCAGCTGATGCAAAATGCGGAAGTTCCACAAATTTCGCTAGTGGATAAATTTCTTCAACCTACTAAGACTGGGGATATGGCCATGATAAAATATATGCACAACCCTACAGCCTCAGTTTGAGGTTTAGGGATCCCGTAGGTAGGAGGGGATGCTCCTAGTGGTGATAGATCGGTAGCTTCAGATACAGGTGCTTCACATTTGTCCATACCAGTAGGTTCTCACCCTAGGACATTGGTTTCGACAGGGTATACTTTGATTTCATCTGCTCAGTTGGAGGAGATTCTCCGGAATCAAGTCATATATGATGCTCGGATCCGAAACTTGGAAGTTGATACAGTCCCAACTAATGAAATGAGGATTTGACTATGAAAACATAGAAACAAAGGATAGATAAAGAGGATAGATAGATTGACACAAAGAATATAGAATAAAAACGAACTAAAGAGTATATTAAACTCAAAACCCCCTAATTCGATTATCAACAAGCACCTTATCTCTTACGTTGACCGCAAGGGAATAGAAATGCCCTTACAACCACCGTTTCTAAATAAAGTTCAACAAGAGACATTCCAAGCTCTCAAACACTCTCTCAAGAGTTTTCATTCTTAATCAATATCAAAAAGCTAACTTCCAATAATGACCTAAGCTAATCTATTTATAGTCTAAGGTTAAGTTATTACATTGGGCCCAAAAGTGGCCTTGACTTAAAAAGAGATAAAGAAAGCCCATCAACATTTTTGGTTGACCTTGACGACCATCTTGGCGGACCATCAAGGTGGTGGCTGGCCTCCATGGTCACCGTCGCCCCAAAATAGTAGGGAGCTTCCATGGCCTTGTCTTGGCGGTGGTCAGTCAAGCCATTAGTGGCTCGTCATCTCGGTCGTCACCATAAAGCAGTAGAGTGCCTTCATGAACTTCAATCCTTTGTCCTTCCAAACGCTTTCTAAACTCCAAGATATCAACCAAACATGGAATTGCTCTAACATAGTCTTCAAAAGGACTCTACGAGCATGTTCTTGTGCCCTCATGAGGACCATGGTTTGGATCTCCATGCTTTGACCTCAAATTATATGCCTTAAAGTGTTGATGCTGATTCGGGATGTATCATCCTCCCCTTCTTAAAAAGGATTCGTCCTCGGATCCAAACCTTACAAAACCATAGAGAAAACAATCAACCACAATATCCTCATGGCATGAGGGTTAGTGTTAGCAAAAAATAATCTTATAATCATGCCAAGGTTGCCCACACTTAATATATAGCCAAGGGTCCTTTATGTTTAACATGAAGAACTCATGGAAAAAGATACAAGGGAGCTAGCTATTAGATAAACCAAGAAAAGATAAGGAAACCACAAAGGTCATAATGGCATCAACAAGCCCCAAAGGTAAGACCAAATTCATTTTGGGAGCCATATGACGCAATTGTTTCACTATCTTTCCAAGAGACCACACCCAAGGTGGTGCCACCAATGGTTCAAAAGTCCACAAGAGTTTCTCGGGGTCAAAGATGTGAAAGACCCACATTGCATCGTCACTAAAATAAGTGGACCAACTAAAAGAAACCCTACCTCTAAATAAAATAATTCCACAACTAGCATGGACATCATCATAAATAAAAAGGTAGTATAGAAAGGAATCAAGCATAGAAATCTTATCCATGGTATTACCATCTATAAGAATGCCATATGCCTCAAGAGATTTATCAACTAGTAAACTCAAGGATGAATTCAAATCATTTAGGCGCATAATACTTTTCCTTTCTAAGCAATTCAAGCCAACATAAGATGTTGATTCCACATAGTTATGAATAACATTATATGCAAAAAAAGTAATAAAGAAAGGTACTAAGGTACACTCATGGGTAGGAACACACAAGGAGTGAAAGAGACCTCTCTTCTTCAAGAAATTTTCAAGAGTCCCACTTGAAACTTCAAATTGTATAACCCTATGAAGGTGACAAGAAGTCTTTAACAGCCATGGACTCTCCCACAAACAAGTAATCAACTTAGCATTCACAATTTGTGGTCCACACAACTTAAGCACAAGTGTGTTAAATAAGGATGCAAGTATATAAGAAATATAGAAAAGAGGCAATGACATATTTTCCCTAGGGTTCTCAATAATGATACCACCTTTCAGAAAGGGGTCATCAATTACAAACAAGTAATAAAGAAAGGTATGACATAAGTGAGATTCAACCAAAGTGTTTTCAATGTGAGATTCAACCAAAGTGTTTTCAAGAGAAGGCTTACTCTTTGACCTAAAAGTATGAAACCTTGGTCAAGAATGGAACCACACAATGGTGAACTCTCTTGGATCTTTTCATTGCTCCCCTTCTTTAAAGAACACTCATCTTTGTTGGAGATATTTCCCTTACACAACATTGGTCCATCAAGTGGATTATGAATTCCCAAGAAATACATTCCATCATAGGGAAGGATGCCAACAACCTCAATCAAACTTTGCTTGTCGTCTTGACCAAGCACCAAGTTGGGTGTATAAAAATCATCACATCCTAAGAGGTTACCGGGGTCAAATTTGAGGAGTATCCAAGAACATGGTTCAAGGCAATACCCATTTTTCCCAAAGGTGCTATCCATACAAATAGACATACCCTCTATACTACCATTGACAATTTCATAAGCAAAGAGAAGGTAGAGAAAGGTGTCATACAAATTAAATTTAACTAAGGTGTCCTCATGCATATACTCACTATTAGATTAAAGATCATCACCATAAGTATTTTCAACAATGGAAGCACACAAAGTAGAAGAAGAAGCAATCTCCAAACAATTAACTCCTTTTCTTTCAAAGGAAGAATCCTCAAGTAGACACAAACCACCACCAACATCAAGGAGATCATGACTCAAGTCTCCACAAGAATCAACATATTCATCAAAAAAAGGTGGGGTGTCATACAAAGGATCACAACCAAAATCATTTTCACAAGAACAATCACTAGTTGGGTTCCTCAAATATCCAAGCAAAATCAAGACTATCTTCACCCAATTGATCATTCTTTTCCACAAGTGAGAGATCATTATCAAAAATAGGATAGTTAGCACAATCTTCACTCAGCCCTATATTCTTAATGGATTTCAAGAAATAGGACAACATATAAATTTTAAGCATATTATTCCTCTTTTTAAGTACATCACATTGCTCATCACTAGGTGTTAAACAAGGAGTGATTTCACTATTTTAAAACAAGACATCTTTCTTTGGGAAAGGATTAACAACCAAAGGTGAGGAATTAAACATGCAAGTTCACTCTCAAAAAGATACATGTCATCTTTCACAATATCTTTATTCATATGATATCTATGAGCAAGACTAATGATAGGATATTCACCACATGACATGCTCAAAGAATCATTTCTATTCACATGATCAACTCTATCAACAACATCACTATCTTGAGGTTCATCAACCATACAAACACATATGCTCAAGTAGTGGATTAGATTCATAAATAAGTTGAACAATACTTTTCCACTTAGCCATGTCATCACAAACAAAGGGCTTATCCTCAAGTTCACATCCCATTTCAAGATTATTATGATAAGAACAAGAAAGGGGTTCAACATCTAAGGAATTACCACCTCCAAGTAGGAATCCTACATGACTATCCGCAAGATCAACTTTCTCATTATCATTTTCACTAAGTTGATTTATGCACACACCTTCACTAGTTGTAGGCAATTCACATGCCAACATAGACTAACCTTGTTTTTCACAAGGGTCAACTTGTGTGTGAATACTCTTATCACATGGCAATAGAACCTTATTCAAGTTATAAGTTCCAACACTAGGTGGACACAAATAAATTTTACTAGAAAAGTCAATTCGGTCACCTATAGGATCAACTAGTGTTTGCAAACTCACAACAAGAACTTAATTATCATGAAACATGGTACTACCAAGAGTATCACAAGGGGAAGAATCATTAGACTTTACATTAGACAAGCCATTAATTATACTTACTTGGCTAATAGCCACATCAAGACATTTCATGTTTAAAGAAGTGCAAGAGTTAGCATTGTTACTTGTAGTTCATACGAGGTATGATCGATCTTTACCTTGGTGTTCAACATGGAAGCTCATTTGCTCCTTTAGGAAGTTCTCATCACATGGGTGTTTGTCAATTTCACTCCCTTGAGTCATCTCCTCATCACTCTTTCAAAAGTTGGAATTCTTAGATAAGAACTTTGTTAGGCCTTCAAGCATGTATTTGGAAGAAACTCTCATTTGGTACTCCTTTGGAAGTAGTTGTTCTTGATCTTGTATAAAAGAAAGGGTGATACTAGGTAAATGCTAGTATCATGGTTAGTGGTGTTGACAAGTCCCACAATTAAGTGTTCCTTATCCACTTCTTTCAAACAATTTCTTGGCTCATCAATCTTAGTCAATCCTTTGATTTGAGCCAAGTCTTTATTCCCTTGCACTAGGGACAATTCCCTTTCCCTCTTCTCAACTTTTTCCTTCTTTAATACTTCCCGAAACCCTTTCATGATCTCATAGTCCCTACTCACTTGCTCGGGGTTCAAAGGTTCAAACATATGCTTTCGTCCTCCAAATACAAGTACATATTTGTTGGACTTCTCTCAATATTGGACCAACCTTTCATGTGGGAAGCATCATTAGATCAAAAAGTGTACTAGATACGGTATTAATACTCGTTTCCTCATTAATGAACAAAGAACATATACTTTCCATCATCTTGAACCTTATATGACATAGGCTTTTAATTTGGTCAAGTTCTTATTTTAAAGGTTCCCACACTACGTGCTTTAATTCATGATATAGACTTCAATCTAACTCCAATTGCTCATCATTCCCTTTCAAGATCACCAAGTTATGTCTATGGGTTAGAATTGTTGGAATTTGTTCACTTGATTCTACTTGTGAGTTTTTTTGGGAAGTTGAACCCATGGAGTCTAGGGAATCCCCAATGTTTGTCATTCTACCTTCCATGCTTGACATGCTACCTTTGATGGAGGTGAGATGAATTTCTAGAACTCACAATGTACAATTCATAACCTCAATCCTTTCCTATATAGATTTCAATGTGTCTCTTCTCATGGGAATTTGAGTTTCTTTCTCTGAAGCCATTGTACTTAGAAATTTCAAACACTCAACAAAGACAACAACAACGTTAGCATTAGCAAAATAAAACTCACAATTACTCGTATTTACACACTTTTTATTGCCTCACAATTGGATAGGCTAATGTTGAAAGTTGTTTATACTTCGGTGCTTCTCAAGGTGTCAATTGCTACTTGTGGCTGGAATAGATTCTTGTTTTGAAAGACTCAAATAAAATATTTATAGACTTGAATCAAGAAGTTACAACGAGATAAAAACTAGAAAAGCACAAAGGAAATAGGATGACGAAGAAAACGGACTCAAGAACTAATCACAACTAAGTAGAGTGATTACTAGTTGTTAATTAGCTTAGGAATCAAAGAAATAATGATTAAGAATCAAGAAAAGAAACTAGGAATCTAAAGCGAGCTTACTGATTTTTGGATTTCTTGGTGAATGACAGGTTGGCAGACCATCAGGCTGGTGGTGGCCCATTAATAAGACCGTCTCCAACTTCCAGTAAGGGTCCTCAACCTTTAACTTGTGACTGACCAAGTGATGGTCAGTCACCAACTTGGTGGACCGTCAGGGAGCCCGTCACCACAAACCAAAATGTGGTCTTGACTTTCTCTTATTGACAAATAGGTTGGTGGTCCGTCAAGGGGGAGGTGGTTTTACAATGGACCCATCACAGCAAACCAGTGTGTGGCCCAAAACTTTCTCGTGCGACGGAGGGGTGTGGAGGGCCATCAAGAGGATGGAGTGTCATCAAGCTATCCGTCAAGCCAAAACCAGTGTATTGTCCTTCTCTAGGGGATGTTGATGGTTTGTTTGAAAGTTGGTCAAGGGCTTGGTGGATCACCAAGTTAGCCTTCAATCCTTGGCAGCCTTGGAAATGCCTTGTGGTCCTTTGTACTCTATTTTTGTCCTTTCCCCTTTTGGAATATTCTCTTTTTTGTACTAACCTTATCCTTTCTTCTTTTGGAATTTTGGAATATTCCTTGGCATAAACAAGTACAATTCTTTCACTCCTTTTGGATCAAACACACCCCTTTTGAATATTCTTCTTCAACAAGATATGAAGAACATGAAGAACACAAGAACATTCAAATTTTGATCCTTAAGCAAACGAACTCAGAATTTGATGAAATTCAAAACCCAAGCTCACCTCAAGCTCCCGAACACAACCCAAGCAACTTTATGCTCAAAATCTTACCCAAACTTTTCAGATTTTAGAACCCACTTCCATTTTTGAAAAGCTCAAGCTTCAACAATGGTGGGTGACTCAAATCTTATCGGATTAAGCTCAAACTTTAGATAACGACTCTAATAGCACTAGGAGACAAGATTCCAGCTCTAAAAACACAAAAAGACTCAAAAATCAAAAACCCAAAAATTCAAAAAGACCAAAAACGTGAATGACTTTTTTTTTGTGTGATTTTCAAGATAACAAACCCAAGACTAGAATTGTGGGGATGATTCTAAGATTGGCTCTGATACCAAATGATTCAATCCCAAATACGAAAATAAGAATTTAACTATGAAAATAAAGAAACAAAGGATAGATAGATTGACACAAAGAAGATAGAAGAAAAGGAACTAAAGAGTCTATTAAACTCAAAAACCCTTAATTCGATTATCAACAAGCACCTAATCTCTTACGTTGACCGCAAGGGAATCAAAATGCCCTTACAACCACCGTTTCTAAAAAAAGTTCAACAAGAACCATTCCAAGGTCTTAAGCACTCTCTCAAGAGTTTTCATTCTTAATCAATATCAAAAATCTAACTTCCAATAATGACCTAAGCTAATCTAACATCAAAAGTGGCCTTGACTTAAAATGAGATAAAGAAAGCCCATCAAAGTTCCTAGTTGACCTTGGCAACCATGTTGGCGGACCATTAAGGTGGTGGTGGGACTTCATGGTTACCGTCGCCCCAAAATATTAGGGAGCTTTCATGGCCTTGTCTTGGCGGCCTTGGTGGCGGTTGGTCAAGCCACTGGTGTACCACAAGGCAGTGGAGTGCCTTCATGACCTTTAATCCTAGGTCCTTCCAAACGCTTTCCAAGCTCCAAGATATCAACCAAACATGGAATTGCTCTAACATAGGCTTCAAAAGGGCTCTCCAAGCATATTCTTGTGCCCTCATGAGGACAATGTTTTGGATATCCATGCGTTGACCTCGAATTATATACCTCAAAGTGTTGATGTCAATTTGGGATGTATCTGAAGTAGGGGTCAAGCCCCATGTTACTGATGAGATTAGGGCGGCTGTACAAGTGGTGCAAACACGGATGGATAGTATAGAGGGTCGACTCATGACCCTAACTGATAAAGTCTAGCCACCTGACATGATTTCTATCAAAACAGAGTTGACTGAGTTGAAGGAAGCAGTCCAGACCTTAGTTGTGCGACTTGGCATGGCACCTTCACCTCCACCACTACCTATGCCTTCCACGACATCTATTCAGGTGAATATTGCCTTGCTAGTGTCTCCATTCTACACTTCTCCCGCTCTACATATTGAGCTAGATGATGATGATGAGGAAGATGGTAGTATTGAGCCTAGAAAGAGGCCAAGGTAGGATTTGTCTAAATCAGGTAAGAAGAGAGAAAGAACTGGCAAGAAGAGAAGAATGAATGATAAAGTTACTGAGGAGACCTCCGAGGGAGTTATTCTGAATGGTGAGACTATGGAAGGGGGTTCGAAGAAGACCCCCATATCTGTTTCTTTGAGTACCCTGACTACCGTTAGGGCCAACATTGCTTTGAGTGCCCCTACAACTATTGGGGCTGATGAGACTGCGATTGTTGCGGCCAAGGTCGAGGCCACTCCTGCTGATATCACTGTTGGGGACCCAGCCACCTTTCCATATGAACTGAGTTCCACCGATACCTAGAGCACCCCAGGTATACCATTTACCCTAGTTTTTATTTTTTATGTGATTTTGTGCAATGGGGACATAACATGATTTCAAAGTTTGGGGTGGAGGTATACCATAGCCGAGGGTTTTTGTTGTCGTGTTTCTTTTCCCTTGATTTTTCTATCATAGTTAGAACCGGCATGTTTAGGTGTTTTTATGTTTGAAAGTGGTATTGTGTTGTGTTTATTTGTTGTAGTATAACTTAGAGTAATAAAAGAGAACTTTGGTGTAGTCTGGCTAAATTAAGTATGCTTACCTATTTTCAAAATATATTTACAAAATATTAAATAGTGCAAGATACCAAAATCATGGAAAATACATAATTATGCTATGGGAATCATGAGAGAATTGAAATCATAAAGGAACCATTTACTGAATGAAAACCCTAACTTTAATTTGTAAAAGAATTGAGAAACTCTGAACTAATTAGGACTAAATGGATGAAAGGGTACCTATTGATGAAAACCCACATACCTAAAAGGTGAGTTCTTGTTAAGAACTTGGAGAATTTTGAAATTTAAGGAGGAACCCTATTGATGAAAACCCACATACCTAAAAGGTGAGTTCTTGTTAAGAACTTGGAGAATTCTGAAATTTAAGGAGGAACCCTAGTTTGCTTTGAGAGAAAAAGAATTGCCAGTTTTTGATATATTCTAAGTGTTAAGAGAGAATAGGGAGAATTAATCAACAAATCCCCCTTAATACCACTTAGAACAGTCCTAAACAACGTAGTATAGGTGTTAAAAGAGTGGGAAAAAACCAAAAACCCCTTGAGAAAATCATAATTGAAGCTGGTGAATCATGACGGACTATTCATTGTGAGGGGAATGTTGGGGCCTCTTGATGATGGGTGGTCACAACAACTCGTTGTGACACACAATGACTCATCATCAAGGATCGTCATCACTGAGTAGGATTTTCAATATTTTGGACATTGGAAAATTTCACTCAGAACGAGTATTGGGATAACTCGATGTAATTAACAATAACTCATCATCAGAAGTCATTTGTACTAGGGTGATTTTTAATCCTTCTGGACTTTGGGATATTTCCCTCAGACGAGCGCTAGGATGACTCATTGTGACTGACAATGACTCATCATCAGTAGTCATTATCACTGGGGAAAATTCCAGTGTTTTGGACTTTTAGTTAAGTCCTCAAGACAGCTCACCCAATGAGTAATTAGTACTGACAACGACTTATTGCTTGAATTGTTCTGTGAAGAATTTAATAGTTTTCGACAGGTTTTTTATGCTAAGTCTGAAATGGAGTCTTAGAAACTTTTGGGGTGATAAAATATCTACCCCTTGGGAACATTCATCATCGAATGAAAACTAACTAGGCTGAAAAGATAAGGAAAGAACTGGAATCCTAAAACTAAGTTTCAAAAGCTGATTACTAACATGATAACTGAATTTCTGACTAAAACATAGACTGACCTGAACTCATGAAACATGCATGCATACTAAGACTTGAGAGAAAATGAGGGATATGAAACTAAGAGAAATACTGATGAAAAAACGGTTACCTCAGGATGGAACTTAACTTGAAGGTAAAAGAAGACGGTACTTGGTCATCATATCTACTTTTGCTTACCAAGTAGCTCCCTTAACTAGCTGATTCCTCCAAAGAACTTTTACTATACCGACTTCTTTGTTTCTCAACTTATGAATCTGATGATCAAGAATCTCAACTGGAACATCCTTGTCAGAGAGACGATCTTTTACTCCCACACTCTCTAAAGGTATAACTAAATTTGGATCACCAATGTATTTCTTTAATAGATACACATGAAAAACTAGATGTTCTAATGCTAAATCTATAGGCAAGTCTAACTCATAGGCCACATTACCAATGCACCTAAAAATCCTATAAGGACCAACATATCAGGAACTGAGTTTCCCTTTCTTGCAAAATCTTATCACTCCTTTTATGGGTGAAATTTTCAAGTAAACCCAATCATCAACTGCAAACTTAAGCTCTCTCCTCTTTATATCTACATAGGATTTTTGATGACTCTGAGTTATTTTCAGCCTTTCTCTAATCAGTTAAACTTTCTCCATAGACTCATGAAATGAATCAAGCCCTATAAATGTAGCTTCACCAACATCAAACCAACCAATTAGAGATCTACAACTCCCACCATAAAGTACTTCAAATGGGACCATTTGAATACTGGAGTGATAACTGTTGTTATAAGCAAACTCAATCAAAGGGAAGTGACCATCCTAACTACCTCTTAACATATCCTCAAAGGTCTAAATGGTCTGTCTGCCTGACCATATATCTACGAGTGAAAAACAATGCTAAGATGAACTTAGGTATCAAGACCCTTCTGAAAGGACTTCTAGAAATATGAAGAAAATTGAATACCCTTATCTGAAATGATATTCAAAAGAACTCCATGAAACTTAACCAATTCTCTGAGGTAATGTCTAGCATAATCTTCGGTTGAATCTATAGTGTTAACTGGTAGGAAATGTGTTGACTTAGTCATCCAGTCCACAATAACCCAAACTGAATTATGTTGTCAGTGAGTACAAGGTAACCTTGTAATAAAGTCAATATTCACAACTTCCAACTTTCAAGTAGGAATACTAATATTCTGAGTCACACCACCTGGCCTCTAGTGCTCAACCAAAATTTGTTGGTAATTCGGATAGTTAGCCATAAATTTTGCAATATCTTTCTTCATGTCATTCCACCAATAGACTTCCCGTAGGTTATGGTAGATCTTAGTGGATGCTGGGTGAATAGAATATTGTGAACTATGAGCTTTTAGCAGCATCCGCTATCTCAAGTCATCAATATATGGAATACATAATCTGCCCTAACAATGAAGAGCACCATCTCCCCCTTGGGAGAAAATCTTAACTTTTTAACTTTGGACTGCTTCTTTTAACTTAAGCAAAATAGGATCGTTGTCTTACTCACCTCTACCACTAAATAAAATTCTGAACCATTCTGAACCATAATGCTACCTTCGGCTGAATCAACCAACCAAACTCCCAATCTATCAAGTTTGTGGAAATCACAAACTAATTCCTTCTTTTCATGCTCTACATGAGCAATACTACTCATCTAATATCTGCTAAGAGCATCAACCACTACATTGGCCTTACTCGGATGGTACAAAACACTCATGTCATAATCCTTTAAAAACTTTAGCCATCTCCTCTAGTGAAGATTTAGATCTTTTTGACGGAACACATACTGAAGGCTCTGGTGATCCGTGAACACATCCATATGAACTCCATAAAGATAGTGCCTCCAAATCCTTAAGGCAAAAACAACTGGTGCCAACTCAAGATCATAAGTCGGGTAAATCTTCTAATGGGGTTTGAGCTGTCTAGAGGCATAAGTTATGACCTTACCATGCTATATCAACATAAAACCAAGGCCAACTATAGAAGCATAATAATAAACAACAAACCCATATGGACCCTCTGGTAGAGTCAAAACTAGAGAAAAAGTGAGTCGAGTCTACAACTCTTGAAAACTCTTCTGGCAAGAATTAGACCACCGAAATTTGACTTTCCTTTGAGTGAATATAGATATAGGAGAAGTAATAGATGAAAACCCTTCAACAAATCATCTGTAGTAACCGTTTAAACCCAATAAACTCCTAATGTCTGATGGAGAGATGGTTCTAGGCCAGTTCCTAACTGCTTCAGTCTTTTGAGGATCAACCTGAATGCCTTCACTAGAAATGATGTGAGCAGGGAATACTACTAATTTCAACCAGAATTCACACTTGCTGAACTAGGAAAATAACTAGCTATCTTTGAGTGTCTGCAAGACAATTCTCAAATGGTCTACATATTCATACTCATTCTGAGAATAAACGAGGATGTCATTTATAAAGACAATGATGAAAATGTCCAAGTACTTCTTAAACACTTTGTTCATCAAGTCTATAAAATTTGTAGACGCATTCATTAGTCCAAAAGATATAACAACAAATTCGTAGTGACCTTATTGAGTTCTGAAGGCTGTCTTTTGAATGTCACACTCTCTAACTCTGAGCTGATGATAGTTAGATTTGAGGTCTATTTTAGAAAAATAACTGGAACCCTAAAGCTTGTCAAAAAATTTATCAATCCTATAAAGTGGATACTTATTCTTGATTGTGACTTTGTTTAACTGACTGTAATCGATGCACATTCTGAGGGAACTGACTTTCTTATGCATGTAGAGGACTAGATCACCCCCCATAGAAAGATATTGTGGTGAAAGCTGAGCCTCATCAACATCATGGAATGAAGAGTTGAAGCTCGAGAATATGCTAAAGTGGAAGTACAAGAAAGAAAGGCGAAAAGGGAAGAAAGAGGCTATAGACGTAAAGTGGCTATTCTTAACATTAAAGCCTCATGATAAAGAAGACCCTTATTTCATTAAGGGTATTTTTGTAATTATTAGTGTAGGCTATAAATAAGGGGCAATAACTCATTCTAGGGTAGATTATCTTGATGAACATTGAATATTAAATACTCTTTTAGGAGTTTGAGAGCTTGTTGAAGCTTTTGATTGTTTCAAGTCTATAAAGGAGGGTTGCTTGGGAATATAATTCCCTTGAGGTATTTCTCATAGGTTTAGGTGCTTATTTGGATATTTGAAGGAGGTCTTTTCTTTTTATAGAATTGGTTGCCTTTGCTTCCACTTTTGTGTCTACCTTTCTATCCCTTTTATCTTTGTTTAATCTTGTTTCTTTGTTTCCTTGTTTCTCTTTATCTTTCGCGTCTTCTTTCTTGCATCATTTGGTATCAAAGCTTGGATTGGGTTTGTTTCTACAAACCTAAGTCTTGGGGTTTGGTATTTTTTCAAAAAAATAAAAAATAAAAAAATCATCCAAAAAAAAAAAAATCCAATTTTTTTTTTGTTTTGATTTGTTGTTTTTGATACAAGATCTTGATTTCCTAGTGTCTTTTGAGTCTAGATCTCAAATTTCGTTCAATTTGGAGTTGTAGAATTGAAGATACCATTAAAGGGTTTTGAGCTTTTGAAACTTTGTGGATTTTGAAAAGTGGGTTTATTTTTGGCTTGATTTTGAAAGCTAAAAATTAGTGGGGTTTGTTCGTGGCATTGAAAGGAACATGTGGGCAAAAATTTCATTGAATTTGGAGCAAAAATGAAGAAGTTATGAGCATTTGAAGATTGAAGTTTTTTCTTGTGTTCTTGAGCATCTTCATATTATTCTTGAAGAAGAAGGTAGAAACAGTACACTTTGATCCAAAAATTTTGAGGTCAAAGTTGTTCAAAGTGTTTGTAGTTCCATTTGTGGAAAAAAAAAATTTAAAAGAAAAAAAAAATTGCCACGTCAGCAGCGCGTGTGGGACAGTTTCAGAGAGCTGAAAATGCAGGTTTTTGACACTGAGTTTTTTTTTTGGGTTCTAAGGTTTTTTGGACCTAAAATTTTCTCTAAGTGTCCAAATTTCGTGATTCTTTTTTGTTCTCTTTCTCTTTCAATTTCTCAACAATTTAACAAGTAATTAACATCTTTAATCACTTGTTAACTAGTTTTAAACATCAAATCCTCTTCTTTGATCCTTCATACTAAGTAACAACAAGTAATTCCTTCTACTTTTGTTACTTTGTTTTTGAGTACGATTTTTTTTGTGCTACTTTCTTTTAGATTTTATTCTTTATTTTTCCTTGAAAACTTCTTGGTTCTCATCCTTAGCTTTTGAACTTTCTTTCTAGAGTCAAAAAAAATCTATTCTTGACCTCAAGTAGAGATTGGACCCTTGCAACTCATCGGACTAAACAAGATACAATCATTGGCCGAAGCAATTTGTTAGGCAAACAAAGGTGTGATTTCTTGATTGATTGCGAGCTTTATTTTAACTAACCTAACATGTTTGTTTTCTTTGGTTAAGTGTCTTAAATAGGTAACAATGGAAGGTCATGAAAAGAAAAACCAAGTTCCCATCGGGGAACCCACTTTGGGTGAATTGTTAAACTTGTTCACCACCCTCTCAACTAGAATGGAAGGACGGTTGGATCAGTTGAGTACTCAAATTAATAGATTGCAACTTATCTTTCCACCAACTTTCCCTAATCCTCATCAAGGACTTGAAGAGTGTCCCAATGCATTGAGGGGATTCTCATCCCAAGGTAAAGAAGACCTTTCTTGTGAGCTTCAAGGTAAAATAGCTAAACTTGACACTTTCGAATTTTCAAATGAACAAAGTGTGAGTGATAGCTTGTCTTTATGTGAACTTAAAAATTCTTTGCCACATAGTGATAATGTCTATGTTGAGAGTGTTCATACACTAGTTGATCCTATTGATGACCGAATTGATTCTTCTTGTGAGATCGATTTGTGTCCACCTAGAGTTGACACTTGTGACTTGAATGATTGTACATTGTCATGTGATTCTTTGCCATGTTTTGATAATGTGCTTGTTGAGAATGTGGATACACTAGTTGATCCTATTGATGACCGAATTGATTCTTTTAGTAAGATCAATTTGTGTCCACCTAGTGTTGATACATGTGTTTTGAATGATAGTTCATTACCAAGTGATATTGGTATTGATCAACTAGCTTTTGTGTGTAGTACACTACTTGAGGGATCTTGTGATGTTCTTATTGAGCGTCAAGTTAGTGGTAATATTGATGAAGTTGATCAATTGAGTAGGAGTGACTCTTTGAGCATATCTTTTATTAAAGATCCTATTGCTTGTTTTGCTCATAGAACTCATGTGCTTGAAACCGCCTTAAAAGATGATATTTGTCTTTTTTAGAATGAGATTACATGCTTTAATTCTCCATCTTTCATTGATTCTACTCACTTTAAGTATAATGTCTTGTTTGATGATGATGAGATCACTCCTAGTTTGATGCCTAGTGGTATGAATAGTGATTGTATTGTAGCTCTTCATGAGAGCTATACTTTGTATGATAACCCACTATGGGATGTTGAGAAGGAAGGTGATGTGTGTTCATCAATTGCTACTTCTTGTTTGAGTGTCCCAATTCTTGATAGTATACTTGATATTCTTGAGTTTTCTAGTGATCTTACACGTGAGGACACCTTAGATGAAGTTATTTTGCATGATACCTTTCTTTGCTATCTATTTGCATATGATGATGCTCATTCTTGTGGGAAGGGTACGTTGTATGTTGGTAGGAGTTTATTTGGGGAAAATGGTTGTTTTCTTGATCAAGATGCATGGGTAATCTTTCCTTTTGACCCCGATGACACTTTGCATGTGTGGGAGTTGGCCATGGATCCATCTCAAAAATTGTTTTGTCTTGAAATAGAATATTATTTGTGCTTTGTGTATAGAACCAATGTGTGTGTACCTAGTTGGTGTTTCAAACCTATTGGTTTCTTGATGATATCTTTATTTATTGAGCCTTGGACTAGCCAAGTACTTTGTGCTACATGTGAAGATTTAATCTTCATGAGATTAGTTGATGTTTGGTTATATAACAAGTTTGTAAATCCTTGGCATGTTGGTGCATTTATTAACCCTTGTGCTAATCCTCATACTATGAGGCCCTTGTTCTTGTTTGTCTTCCTTATGGTTTTTCTAGGTTTGGATTTGAGGACGAATCCTTTTCAAGAAAGGGAGAATGGTGCAAGCCGAGCCTCATCAACATCATGGAATGAAGAGTTGAAGCTCGAGAATATTCTAAAGTGGAAGTACAAGAAAGAAAGGCGAAAAGGGAAGAAAGAGGCTATAGACGTAAAGTGGCTATTCTTAACATTAAAGCCTCATGATAAAGAAGACCCTTATTTCATTAAGGGTATTTTTGTAATTATTAATGTAGGCTATAAATAAGGGGGAATAACTCATTCTAGGGTAGATTATCTTGATGAACATTGAATATTAAATACTCTTTTAGGAGTTTGAGAGCTTGTTGAAGCTTTTGATTGTTTCAAGTTTAGAATGGAGGGTTGCTTAAGAATACAATTCCCTTGAGGTCTTTCTCATAGGTTTAGGTGCTTATTTGGATATTTGAAGGAGGTCTTTTCTTTTTATAGAATTGGTTGCCTTTGATTCCACTTTTGTGTCTACCTTTCTGTCCCTTTTATCTTTGTTTAATCTTGTTTCTTTGTTTCCTTGTTTCTTTTTAGCTTCCGCGTCTTCTTTCTTGCATCATATTGGGTCTGATGAAACCTTTCTCTAAGAGGTCTTTTAACTATTTATTCATTTCTATAAGCTCAGCTTGAGCTATTTTGTAAGAAGGAGTTGAGATACGTTTGGTGTCTAGAAGAGGTCTATTGCAAAGTCTATCTCCTGTTTGGGAGGGACTCTAGGCAGATCTTCAGGAAATACTTCTGGGAACTGATTCACAACTGGAATTGAATGAAGAGTTGGGGTTTTAGATTTGGAATCCTTGACCCAAACAAGATAGTAGATGCAACCCTTAGAGATTATTTTTGTGGCTGTAAGGTAAGATCCAAACCAAAATATAGGTGCTAAAGTGCTAGCCTTCCATTCTAAGACTAGTTTATTTGGAAATTAGAATTTAATGACTCTATTTCTACAGTCGACTGATGTATAACAAGAATGTAGCCAATCCATGCAAAGAATGACGTCAAAATCAGTCATATCTAACTTTACTAGATCAATTATGGTGATTTTTTGGAAAACTATGACTGGGCAATTTTTGTATACCCATTTAGCTATAACTAAGTCACCAATAGGAGTAGAGACTAAGAAGGGTTTTGAAAGGATTTTGGGACTGACATCGAAGTCTACTACACTATAGGGAGTCACAAAAGAAAGTGTGGCTCCAGGATCTAACAATGCATAAACATCACTATGGAAGACTTGTAACATACTAGTGACTATATTAGGAGAACCCTCTTGATCCTGTCTAATCTGCAAGACATAGAATCTTTTCTAACACAGATCACCATATGCACTAGATGAGGCAACCTGCTTAAGATACTGGAGTAGTAGACTGAGCCTTGTTACCCTTATTTCCTTGTCAAGCAAAGGGTACTCTCTCGACCTGTGGCCCATCTGACCATATCCAAAGTAAGCCTCCTTGCCCATATGGGTCACACCTAAATTGTTCTTACCATACTTAGGACATGCTAGAAAAGTACGGTTACCTAACATACTGCCTTGAGACTTAGAGCTAGATGCTCTATTTTTTCTAATTGGGATAAGGCCTAGGGGATGGTACACTAGCTGAAGAGGGGGTTGGAGTTGAAGACCTCTACTGAAATTAAGAACGGTTACCACCACCCAACCTCTACTGAGAGTAACTAAAGTTACCTATTATATCCCTTTTATTATCCTTTTCCTTTTCCTTCATTTTCTCTTCCTTAATCTGCTAAGCATGAGTCATAAGTTTAGAGCTGTCCATATCCCTAATAAGCATAGCAGTCCTGCACTCTTTGACCTCTGTCTCCAAAACACCTAACACAAACTTACTCATTTAAGCCATTGGCTCAGCAAACATCTCTGGAGCATACCCGGAGAGCTGTGTAAACTTCAAAGAGTATTCTTTCACTATCATTTTGCCCTACTTCAAGTTTATGAACTCTTCAAACTTAGATTCCCTCAACTCACAAGGAAAGAACCTATCAAGAAAAACAATCATAAACTCATCCCAACCCATTGGGCCTACATATGCACATCTACCCTTTTTCTATTACTTAAACCAAGTCTGAGACACTTTATTTAACTGATAAATGGGTAAGTCTACACTATTAACTGGAGTAATTCCCATGATTCGAGTGATTTTTTAAATCACATCAATGTAATCTTGTGGATCCTCATCCACCTTCGAACCATAGAAATCTAGAGGATTCATTTGAGTGAAGTCCTGGACTCTTATAGAAACTGCATTCCTATTGGGATTTGTTGGTGCCACAACTTGCTGATTGACCTGGTTGGTCATGGCCTGTGCAAGCACCTTAAAAGCAACCTTAAACTCAGCATGAGAGACTTGCTCATTTAGGGGATCTATTGGGGCTGGTGGAGCTTGTTGGTTACCATTTTTGTTTCCATTCCTTCTTCCATTGGCTCTTTTAGAAGGCATTTTCTATAGATGCATAGAGCACAAATGAGAAGGAAATTCAATAGAGTTCACACTCTATCGCCCAATATGAATGTAAAAGAAGTAAACAATTTCTAAATATTTAGTAGCCTCTCTCTCATAAGTGTGGCATGCTTCACAACCATAACGAGACCCTACTTAATGCGGATTTCATAAACCCTAGGATATTTTTAACCTGATGCTTTGATACCAAGTTTATCACGACCTAAGACTACACCCTAGTCATAACATGGTGCTTAGAGCCACAAATAACTCCAAGCTAACCCATGGTCTGGCATGACACTAAGAATACTAATATATATATGTGTGAAATTCTGAATGCGGAAGCTAACTAACTTAATAAAATATTCTTCACTGACTAAAATGATCACTAATCTGGAAAAAACTACAAGCTAAAATAACTAACTGTCTGAAAGCCTCTACTAATAGATGATCTATTGGGACAAGTACCCAACTAACTTTAACTATCTAAAACTGAAATAATAATGAAATAAAAGAATATTGAAGTCTCATCCTTGAATGATGAGGACTCACCAATAATCTGATGTTGAAGGTTACTGGATCGTGCTAATCATGGGTTTGATGTTGAGAATCGAAACCTATATCATAATATGATACAATGCAAAAGAAAGTATGTGGTCAGTACTTTGAATGTACTGAGCATGTGAGGTATGCAACTATAAATAGCTAAGCATGCTGGAAAATATTAATAACTGAACTGAAATGCAATACTGAATGTACAATTTGAACTAAAGTAAAATGACCCTATGATAAATACACATAAACTGATAAGGAATAGTAAGCCTGAAAAGTCATAATTTGAAGTAATTAAACTAAACTGAGGGTCATGTACATATACTAAGTATGAATCTGTAACTGTGGGAGAGTCTGTTAACTGACATAACCACATAAGATAAACATGGAGTCCAATATATACACCCAACGAAAGGGCACAATATACCTTGACAAGGTATAGAGGCATGGCTGGCATGATCACTAAGCTGATGTCCAACTGGGTAGACTAAATAAACCTATTGTGACTTGTAGTTCTTGGGCTTGGGTGTGCTGAACCCTAGTCCAACTCGATTCTAAGTACTACTCCCATATTAATTATATTGATAGCTCAATAAACTAATGTACTAAAAATTGAGTCAGAAAATATTTTATCTGAAAGTATTTTGAAAATCTGATTAACTAAAGTTATGCTGTAAACTGAGGCTAGATTACTTTGTTCATTCTAAAATCAATAATTTAATGGTATCGTATGTTCATAACATGCCAATCTTTATGACTGAAAAGCAATTCATATGGAAACACTGTGGAGTCAAACTAAGTATCTATTTGCAAAATATTAAATTGTGTAAGATACCAAAAACATGGAAAATATATAATTATGTTATGGGAATCATGAGAGAACTAAAATCATAAAGGGATCATATATTGAATGAAAACCCTAACTTTAATTTGCAAAGCAACTGAGAAACTCTTAATTAATTGGAACACAATGGGTGAAAGGGTACCCATTGATGAAACCCCACATACTTGGAAGGTGAGATCTTGCTAAGAACTTGGAGAATTCTGAAAGAGGAACCCTAGTTTGCTTTGAGAGAAAAAGAATTGTCTATTTCTTATATATTCTAAGTGTTAAGAGAGAATGGGGAGAATTAATCAACTAATCCCCCTTAATGCCACTTAGAATAGTCCTAAACGATGTAGTATAGGGGTTAAAAAAGTGGAAAAAGAACAAAAAGCCCCTAAGAAAATCATAATTGAAGTTGTTGAATTGCGATGGATGAGACTCATGATGACTCATCGTCACTTACAATGACTCGTCATTTAAGTTGTTGTGAGGGGACCGTTTTAGGGCCTCTTGATGATGAGTAGTCTCATCGGCTCGTTGTGACACACAACGACTTATCCTCAAGGGTTGTCATCACTGAGTAGGATATTCAATCTTTAGGAATTTGAAAATTTCACTCAAAATAAGTGTTGGGATGACTTATTGTATCTAACAATGACTCGTCGTGAGCAGTCGTTGGCATTGGGATAATTTCTCATAATTTTGGAATTTGGGATTTTTCCCTTAGACAAGTGTTGGGATGATTCATTATAACTAACAACGACTCATCATGAACAGTCATTATCACTCAGGAAATTCCAATCTTTTGGACTTTTTGCTAAGTCCTAAAAATGGCTCACCTAACAAGTCATTTGTACTGATGACGACTCGTTGCCTAAGTCATTTTGTGAAGAATTTACTAGTTTCCAACTGGTTTTCTATGCTAAGTCTGAAATGGAGTCTTAGGAACTTTTTGGGTATTACATTATGTCTGCAGAGTAATATGATAAATGAACAAATGCAAACACATAGATAATCATAGTGGCTAAGTATGAAATAAATAATCCATTATTAAGACACAACCAAAATAAATGAACAAATATAACTACTAAATACTGTTTGTCTAGTGAATCCTCTACTACTAACATAAAATTTAACTGGTACAATGGCCCATAACTTTTTTTGAATCAAAATCATAACAAATAATTAAAGAAAACTAAAGACTCTCCAAGCCTACAAAATAATAGGAGTGCTCATCGATCAGCTGGATTTCAGGTGCCACTGAACATCAAGCAACACCCTTAAGCTTGAGTACCTGGATCTACATTATATCAAAATGTAGGTCAATACTCAATTAATACATGGGAATGTATTGGTACCCAAGTATACACATATATATAATATAAACTGAAGAATTGATCATAAAATCATATAGAGAATAACTTAAAACACTTTAAAACTTGTGGAGTGAAATCATGAGAGATAAAGTTTTGCACAAAACTAGTTCATGAGCGTATATAATAGTAATTTCATAAAGTTATGCAATTTGGGGAGTTTTTCATAACCTACAAATACCATGTCATGATGCCCAACATCTTACACACACACTAAAAAAGATGTTTTGACCTGCCAAGGTACAGAACCATGTACATAAGGATCCTAAGATCATGTCTCAAAGGGAGAAACCTATGGTGCCAACATTGTAATGGAACTTGGGTTATCCTAACCTTTGTTCTCTCAATGCTAAATAATCCTCCCAAAATATATTAGTGATCATATCATATCATGTGACATATCTGGATATCAAAACTATTCATAAATCATAGTGGACATATCTAGATGTCATAATGTTCATAAATCTTACTACTATGAGCCTAAGCTTCATTCTTGTCATAAATCATATGCTGAAAATCATGTATCTAAAAATATGTATCTTTAGTCTAGATTTCATAGTTCATAAAGAAACCTTAAAGCATAAATCTTAATGTGTAAATTATAATTTAGGTAGGAATCATAAGTTCATGAGAAAACCTTATTCATATAATCCAAGCAATGTATGTAAAGGATCAAACTTTATTGAATTAGGCACAAACCCTAGTTTTGAATCATAATATAATATATATTAAAAGTAATTGGGCATGTGAATGAAATAAATCCATCACTGAACCTTATGTACCTTATTGAAGACAAACACTTGACAAGGGAAACTGGATAAACTTGCTTGATTAGGAACCATCTTGTTTGATTTTATCTTAGACTTGTTATGGACTTGTTATTGGGGTTTTAATGTAATAATAGGCTTTAGGATCTCATATATATTGGTTTTGGAGACCAAAATATTGTGGGAAAGGGTAAAAAGATTAGTAAAAGATAAATATTCCCTTAATAAGACGTTGCTGAAAAATTATTATGCAGGACACCACGACTCATGTCATGAGTCGTGGTCTTGATTATGACTCATACTCATGGTCGTAGTCGCACTCATGATCTCTGGGAGTTTTTAAATTCCTTGATCACTTCTATAATCCCGATCAGTATAAGTTAAGGTACGACTCGTACCTCCTCCCACGACTCATGGTATGAGTCTTGGAGATTAAAGAGTTTGGAATAATGTAGTACTTGGTTCCCCAAGTCATACCATGACTCATTGTAATATTGTATAATTCATACTAAGAGTCGTACTATTTGGGATATCAAGTCTCGGACATTGAGTTTTTATACTAAACGATGTGTATTCATAGGTTTCAAAATCTGAAATGTTAAAGAACCTAGGACATTGTAATCTGAAATATTCCAGATTTGGTTAATCAAGGTTTGAAAAGAGTATCATTGATACAAGAATGACTTAGGACAACACAAAGCAGATAGAAGTCCTATGTAGATAAAATAGTCTGTGATGTAAAGTTCATAAAGGGTGAGAAAGTCTTTTGAAAGTTTCCCCAATGAAAGAAGTTATGAGATTTGGCCAGAAAGGTAAGATATGTCCTAGATACATTGGTCCTTATTATATTTTGGATAAAATTGGGTTAGTAGAATATAGACTTGCTTTACCTTAGAGATTCTCTGCAATTCATCATATGTTTAACATGTCTATGCTTAGAAGGTATGTTTCAATTGCAAAAATTGATTATAATTTGACTTATGAGGAAGGTCTAATATCTATTATTAATAGACAATGGCAACAATTGAGATCAAAGAAGGAAGCTTCAATCAAAGTGTTATGGCACAATCATCCAATTGAGGAGGGTATTTTGGAGTCCGAAGTTGAAATGCAAGTTAGATTCCCTCACTTAATTGACACTATAAGTATGATTCTAGACCCGTTCAAGGATGAATATTATTTTAAGTGTGGGAAAATATAATAACCCAGCTTTTAATAAGGGATAAATTGGTAATTTAACCAAAATAATATTAATAAAGAGAATTAAAAAGGAGTGGACCCAAGCCCATTCCCTCATCCTGTCAACAACATGTTTTAGGGGTTGAAGTAGTAGAAATATAGGGATATTAATTCTTTTACATCTAGAAGAAAGCAAGAACTCATGGGAGAAAAAAGAAAAAAATGTAGGGGAATTTCTACGGCCACTGCTGAAGGTTTAAGCTTCAAGTAATAGCATTTATGATTTGTTTACAGTGGTATGTATGGGTATTACATTGAATTTCCATGAAGTAGTGAATTCTTTCTACTTTTATAATTTTCGAACAAATATTGGTCTACAGATTGCTAACTAGTGATGTAATGATGACATAGAAGCACATGACTTTGCAATGATTACTTAGCATGTTAAAGAATTGAAAAGCTCATGTCACTATTTTCTTTCATATTTCAAGTCATTGGTTTGCATAATGCTTCCTGTAAATTTTGGGGAATTGACTTTTTCTTTTTGCATGTAGTTGGAATACTAATCTTGGAATACAAGTGTTAACATATTAGTAGAATTTTCACCAATTATGTTTGAATAGAGAAATTAAGATTTTAACCTTTAATTCATGGTTTAAGGTGTAAGATACTAAACTTGTAAGTTAGAGAAATTAAGACTTGACCCTGACTACCATAATTGATATCGTTAATAAATATTTTTGCATAAATCAAGGCTATTGGAGGTTGTTTGGTTGGTGTTCTACTCGTAGCAAGGTTGGGGGACTTGTCATAAGCACAGTAAGTGAGACTTTAAGCCTAGGGTGCTTGGTTTTCAAATCATTTTTAAAATGTGTTTTTTCTACCTTGCCCATATGTTAGGACGAGCATGTTCTTGGAAGAATTGGTGGTCTTCGAGGCCCGTTGCATACACTTTATGTTCAAGGATACAAAAAATCTCTTTATAAACTATTTTGTGATATGATATGATTGGCTACCATGAGGTTGGGGCATTGTGTATGCTTCCTTGATCATTGTGTATGCCTCTTGATTTCACTGGGACATTGTGTATGCTTCCTTGTGTATTGTGTATGCACCATGATATATTTGGCGCATTGTGTATGTTGCTGGGAACTATAGTATTTATTAGTTGCTTTAATTGCTATTTATGAAAAGTCCTTAGTGTAAATTGTATTGAGATATATAGTTCTTGATAAATAATTATTCGATCTTGTTGGTCATTCTATTATAATATAATTCCTGTGTATAATATTTTGTGCTCGTGGTGTGTTTGTATTTTCTAATACTTGTTCCAGGAGTATTTAAAGTAGCAAGTCAAGAGTTGAGGATCTTACTGGGTTATATTTATATATAGCTCACTCCTTATATACATGTCTATATATACTATTGCAGAGGGTAAGACTAGTGGCTGACGAGTCTGCCGCGTAATTTCTGTTGCTGAGGTAAGCCACCACATTCTTCGTGGAGGCCACTATTTTAGCTTTCTTTATTTAAAGTCATTTATTTCTTTTTCTTGGGTTTGCATGCCTGAAAATTGAACTCATATCACTCTATTAGATGCAACATGGCCTTATGCTGAGATTTGGGATAGAGAATTAGTTTATTAGATTGATTAAGGATTTTTGTTTAATTATTATTCTCTATTGATTGCTTATTATTAATGTGTTTGGACATGCACATATTTTGACGTTGTGTTTATTGAAATGGTAAAGTGTATGGAAAATTGTGGTTTGCCCGACAGGTGGTGTTAATAGTGCCATTCATGTCTAAGGAGTATTTTGGGATGTTATGTAAGTGCTCCACCCCTTGATATGTCGTGGTTTCACGACACTTTTGACGCTTAAAACAAGGAAAATATGCTCAGTCAAAGGCTCATTTATGTGTATATGATTTTTTATGGTATTTTTGCAGGAAAATAAGGTTCGAAAGTGAGCACGAGAAAAAAGATGAAAACTTGGGACAAGTATGGAAACTGATACTGGGCTATGAGTCGTTGGGTCATGATACGACTCGTAACAACAGTCGTTGTGATACCAATAATGTTTGGGCCTTTGACAGTTGAAGTACAAGCTAACTACAACAGGAGGCAACGACCCATAGGGTCAGGCAATGAGTCATCACGAGACTAGTCCTGAGCAAAAATAGAAAAATCCTAAAAGATGCAAAAGTTACCCCAGTGCCAATGAGAACTCCCTATGACTTGCTACGAGTGGAAACGAGTTGTTACTGGAAGTCATTCTGAGCAGAAGAGATTGAAGATCTAAGAGTTGAAAAACTAGACCCAGTGGCAATGAATCACCCTACGAGTCATCAACAATACCGAGTAAAGAACATGCAATGAGTGCCAGAAGACACGTGATAAATCGTTAGAGGACCTTATAACTCGTTACCATAGGGGTAGCCACTGCCAACCCTACAATCCTATTGTGATTAGGATAGGTTTTGTTTTTGTCTATAAATACTCCTATTGGGTTTATTATTTTAATTTACATTCTTTTGATACTTTTGAGGCATATTGTTGTTCTTTGAAGTAAAACATCAATTTTTTAGGGTTTTAATTCAAAGTGAGATTTGTGGTTTTCATCTTTTTCTTTGTAAGTTCATAGTTATGATTTCTTCTCAGAATTATTATTGTGTGCTTGCAATCATGAGTAGCTAAATACCTCAACCAGGGTTGTGGGAACCATGCCGAATTAACAAAGTAGTGTTCAAAGTACGACTTGATTCTCAAAGGGTATTTGTGCATGTATGATGATTCTCTTCGGTTTTATTGCTTTCTGATGGTGGCCAATAGTAGAACTTGCCTAATCCTTACTCACAACCAAAGAAGGTGTAACAAATGGGAAAAGGAATTAACAATGAGACCTGGAGCTATCAACCTCTACTTAATTAGATTGAGCCAGTAAATGGGATAGCTAATATAGGATCAATGATAGGGGTTAGTAATGCAAAACTCAGGAGACGATAATATATGATTGAGGATAGTCATCTAATAAGGGCGTAAAGTCATTTAGATGAACAAAACCTATCAATTCTTCATGCCAAGTACTAAGAGAGATCACTAGTACGATAAACCTATGGAGTTACGAAGTTATGGGGAACACAGTGCTAGTACCTCTCTCATATTGATTACAAATCCAAAAAAATCAACACCTTATTACTATTTGGCGCTCTCAAAACCCCCCATTACTAGAAATTGTTCACTAATTGTTTAGACAGACATATTCCAAGATATTCTGACTTATTGCTTATGGGATTGACCCTAACCTAGTTGGGTTTTAATTTGATCAGCGACTGCTTTATACTTTTATCGAAGGTGTAATTTGGGTGATACTAAATTTGGGCGCCGTTGTCGAGGAATACGGTTATGGCGTTGATTGATTTTGTTTGTCTAGTTGTTGGTCATTGTTTCATGATTTTTACTTTTTTGTTGTTTCTAGGGCGTACACTGGTGCATGCCCAACACTCAGAGTCAAGGCAATCCCCTGATTCCACTTGATCCGTAAATTGAAAGGACTCTAAGAGCTAGAAAAAGAATGGTGAACAACAGAGTTCATAATGAAGGAGTTGAAGATGAGGGAGTCCTAAACCAGCCAAAGCATCTTCATGGTCTTCAGAAAACTGCGAAGCAGACTACTGCTCAATTGGTTGAGGAAGAAAATACAGGACAAGAAGCTGCCCGGAAGGCAGCATAGGAAGAAAGGGCTAGACAAGTAGAAGCGGGCCGTCAAGTCGCACTTAAAGAGCAAAATAGGTAGAGGAGAAATAGGGGACAACAGCCTCCCCAATGTTATATTCCTCAGTTTGATGATGTAGAGGATGAGCTAGATTTCATTGAGGCAACATAAATGCATGCTATTGCTCCACCAGTATTGCCACCAGGAACTATGTTTGACATCACCAGTGCTATGATAGAGTTGCTAAACTTGAAGGGAGTGTTCACGGGCCTTCCTACTGCTAATACCAATCTTCATCTAATGAATTTTATAGGGATTTGTACTTCCTACAATTTACCTGGTATGAGTCGGGATGGTATTAGACTGCGGTTGTTTCCATTCTCTCTGACTGGATAAGCCACTCTATGGTTGACCGAGCTGCCACATGGGTGGATCACTAATTGGAAACAACTGAAGAAATAATTTTTGGAGTGATTTTTCTGACCTTCCAAATGTTGTAGTTGAAAGATGAAATTTATAATTTTAAGCAGTTACATTAGGAAGCATTGTACAAAACTTGGTTGAGGTTTAAGAAGAAGATTTAAAATGTCCCACATCATAGAATATCGAGCCGTACTTTCTTTGAGATCTTCTACAGAGGTTTTGTAACACCCCGTATGTTTCCGAACCTAGTAAAGTAACCTAACATTCATGGAAGTATTTAAACATGAGAGGGTTGGTGAATTATGCATTAATTTGTTGGGCTTAAATCAGTCTTGTGCCATTGGGCCCAATTGAGGCCCAAAGATGGAGCAAAAGACATGGCCCAAAGGGAATTTGACCCATTCTTCCAATTGACTAAGTAAGCCTAACATTTATGACTAATATGTGGCTAAGAATGAGACTTCATGGGACTATAAAAGGGACTAAAAATCAGATTTTTATTCACAAAGACTCACATGCCATTTCTAGAATTTTCTCAAACATTTCTCTCTACACACAAACCCTAAGCAACTCTTCTCTTTGGCCAAGATCATCATCTTGCAAGATTTGGCAGGTATTTATTCTCATGGTTTAGTATATTATATGTTTAATATGGTGTATAAATCATGTTGGTTATGTTGGCAAAGTGTTGGACAGTTTACTATGTGTAAAACTGTCTATTTTTGCAATCGAAAAAGGGTTTTGCCTTATAAACTTGAAAATGGACTTGTGGTATTGAAGGAAGTGAACTTGATGGATTCAATATTTACATGTGATATGTTATTATAGCCTTAAATTGTTTTATCCTTGTACATAATGTTTGGATTTGTTATAGCAAAATTGTGCATGAACTTGGTGGTGTATTGAAGGAAAAATGTGGTTTTGGTGATGTTCATGTGTGTTGTGAAATAATGGTTGATTTTTGGCATCCAATTTGACCTAAATTATGTAAAGGTAAGTTTATTCATGGCCAAGGACCATTCATTACAAAAAAAGAACCAAAAGAGACCCATTTTGGCCAAAACGGGCACCCGCCCTCGCAGATGAAGGCACCTGCGGGCACAGGTGACTTGCAGGTGCCCCTGGACACTGCCAAGGGTCACCTGTGGATACATGTAAGCCACCTGTGGGAGAAGTTAGCTTCGCAGGTCACCCCAGAATATCATTTTGTATGGTTTTGTCTCTCTTTGATCCCCGAAGGCCCCTATACCCTTGTTGGATGTAATTATCAACTTATGATACCTTTTTAATGACTTTAAGGGGTCGTATGGAGGAATGTTGGATTATATTAATTATGTATTGTTGTTCATATGTTGTTATAAGGCAATTTGATGGAGTAAGTGTGACAGAATGATAATGAGGGAGCGTAAAGGGTGAACGTGGTGTGAAATGCTATTGGTTTATGGTGTCTTGGTCAATGTGTGGAATGTTATGGTATTGTTGGTATGGTGATGCAATAAATGGTACTGTAAGAGGGTGAAATGATGTTATATGGCGTTCACGTAATTCATTGTCATCTTATGCACTTGTAATGTAGTTAGTTATTAACGTGAGCTTCGTTATGAACTTGTGTTGTAGAGTGACACGTAAGGAAGGAGCTGGATTATTGTATTCACATATAGGACTGTGTATTAATATTGGGAATATAAGGCATGTAAGGTTACTCTCTCCGTATCCTTCTGCAGCATATAGTGGCTACATTGTCATTGTACTTATCCCATTCCAAATTGTTACAAGGTATCTCATTGTGAGTTGACATATATATTGTTGTTCACATGTACCTTATTCATTGACCAACTATTATTCATATGTCACATAATTGTGGACATGGTTCCAAAGTTCCAATAATATTACGTTCCAAAGTTCCAATAATATTACGTTCCAAAGTTCCAATAACGTTATGTTCGAAGTTCCAATAATGCTATCCAATGTATCAACTCATAGACGTAAAGAAATGAAGGAATGTATTACTCTTATAATGAAAGAAGGAAGTAATGCATAATTGATGAATATCATGGGTGGTATCCCAGGGGTTAAATTACCTAGCATGGGTCGATCCCGATAACATGGGTGGTATCCCAGAGGCGACAGAAAAGCCTAGCATGGGTCGATCCCACTATCATAGGAGTATCTTAGGGGTTAAATTACCTAACATGGGTCAATCCCAACATCATGGGTGGTATCCCAGGGGCGACAGAAAAGCTTAGCATGGGTTGATCCCAAGTGTATATGAGGACTGTATCCCAGGGGTGGAAGGACCTAGCGTGGGTCATCCTCTTTACCACTGATCATCTGGTCTTCTATTTACAGTAAAGTATAGTAATGTACATGATTCTAACACATATAGAACGACGATTTATCCATATTGCCTATCCTCTTATATTTGTTTCCTTTGAAGTTCTTATGTGTGATATAGTTTCTTATAGCCTTAAATACTCAGTACATTCTTTGTATTGACGTCCCTTGGGGGACTTACGTTACTTGCTGCAGGCACAGGTACTAGTAGACCTCCACAGTAAGCTGTGGGTCATCTACTGATTATTGGTGAGCTACAGTTTGTTCGGGGCTTTTCGAGTCACAGTTGTACATTTGTTTTGGTATTGTAAATATTGTATAAAGCAGGGACTTGTCCCGACTTTAGGATGGTTATATATATGCATCTATTAGAGGCTTTTGTAGATGTATGTGGGAATATGGGATGTATGTCCAGTTTGACTTGATGGCCCTAACAGCCAAGAGTCTGATATGTATATATCACATGTTTTCATGACTTTCGCTAGTATCTTTTAGCATCTTGCATCCATAAAAACTGGTGATGTTTCTTGAATGGACATGAGTAAAGATTGGTTCTCTCGGGCCTTATTGACTTCGGGTGCCAGTCCGCCTTAATGGGATTTGGGGTGTGACAAAAGTGGTATCAGAGCAGGTCATCCTAAGGGTGTCTACAAATCTGTGTTTGAGTAAAGTCTTGCTTATGGATGTGTTGCGCACCACATTTATAAGTATGAATCTACGGGACATTTAGGAGTTGTTTCTTTCCTTCATTTCTAGATCGTGCATTAGAGCCAAAGTGTAGGTGGAATTATAACTGACCCTGGGAATTGTGTTTTTTTTTAATAGATATGCCTATGGCAAGAAAAGGTTGGGGAAAAGGTAAGAAGATAGATAGGACTACTGGAGAAGGAACCAATAGAGCACCACCTGATCAAGATGATCAAGGTGGGGCTAGAAATGAGTTCGTATCGCGGGTTTCTACTACTCTTCCATTTATAGAAGAACCCAAAAGGAGAGAAGTATCTTCGGAACTGTTCGATAATACTATTGAGCAGGATTTAATGAGTGCGGTGCAAATATTAACCCGTGTAGTTGCTGCATAAGCTCGAAGACAAGATTTTACGTAGCAGAGGGAGGATTAGAGGCAAAGGAGAGGGATGCAAGGATTGGAGGAAGGGCCGTAAAAGAGGGATAGATCTATAGGACAGTTTATGGCGTTCTAAGAAGAAGTTAGGCCTCGAGTTTTTCCTAGACTGCCTAGGACACCATTTCCTCAATCGACAGCAAATGCTCCCCCTCTATTCCAAGGGTTTAGAGGCAACCAATTTGGGCAAAGAAGGGAAATTCAGGATCCACGGACAGTGGGGTATCGAGAACAAGGAAATATGAGTAAATCAAGGTTGTTTCGTCAGCTGTGCCAGCGCTGCGGGAAGTTTCATTCAGGTAAATATCGAGTGGGAACAAATGTTTGTTACTGATGTGGTATGTTGGGACATGTAAGGGAAAGGTGTCCACAAAGAAATATGAGTGGTATGGCACGACTTATGGGACCAACCGTCGCATCTCCATTATCGATGCCTCCTATAGGTAGAGGTGCGAAACCTACGGGGCGTGACAGAGGTTCTAGAGGAGCAGCTAGTTCCAGTAGAACCAAGGATTGTATTTATACCTTAGCGGATCGACATAATTCGGAGGCTTCTCCTGATATAGATACAGGTACATTATCCATATTTTTACATAAAGTATATGCATTGATTGACCCGCGTTCTACATTATTATATGTTACTCCATTGATTGCGGAACAAAAAAAAATGGAAGAATACTAGAATTATTAGTTAAGCCATTTGAAGTATTTACACTAGTTAGTGAATTTATTATAGTTAAAAGAGTATATCATCATTATATAGAAATTATTGGTGGTTATGACACACTGGTTGATTTTATTGAACTGTAAATGGTAGATTTTGATGTTATAATAGGTATGGATTGGTTGACTTCCTGTTTGGCCATAGTAGATTGTCGAGCTAAGAAGATACATTTTCATTTTTCCGCATGGAAGGGTAATGCGGGAACACCGAGAGGAAAATTCATTTCCTATATTAAGGTAAAGAAAATGATATCCAAGGGGTGTATAGCCACCCAGTAAAAGTACAGGATACCGATGTGAAGTCACCAACACTTCAATCGGTTCCAGTAGTAAATGAATTCCTGGATGTGTTTCTTAAAACGGAAAGTAGAGTTTGATATTGAGGTGATTCCAGGTATTCTGTTCCTCCATATAGAATGGCTCCAGCAGAGTTACAGGAATTAAAAAAAGATCAATTAACAGACTTGTTGGACAAGGGATACATAAGATCTAGTATGCCCCTTGGGGTGCACATGGCACATTGCGAATGTGTATTGACTATCGTCAACTGAGCAAGGTAAAAATTAAGAATAAATATTCCCTCCCTAGAATTGATGATCTATTTGATCAGTTATAAGGTGCCAAATACTTCTCAAGTATTAACTTAAGATCGAATTGTCATCAAGCAAGGGTTAGAGAAAAAGATATACCCGAGACAGCTTTTCGAACACGGTATGGCCATTATGAATTTTCAATTATGCCATTGGGCTAACCAATGCACCAGTAGTTGTTATGGATTTGAAGAATAGGGTGTTCAAGCCATTGTAGATGTGTGTTCGTGACCGTGTTTGGAGATGATATTTTGGTTTACTTAAGATTACAAGAGAACCATGCTACACAGTTACGACAGGTATTATAGATTCTTCATGACCTTAAGATGAATGCAAAATTATTTAAATGTAAAATTTGGGTTCACATCCGTAGCATTCTTGGGTCACATTGTATAGGATGAAGGACTCAGGGTTGATAGAAAAAAGATAGAAGCGATGAAAAAGTGACTAAAGCCTACGATGTTTACAGAGATTCATAGTTTTCTTGGATTGGTTGGTTATTATAGGAGATTTTTTGAAGAATTTTCTTATATCTATGCATCCTTGACAAAGCTAACACATAAGGCAATCAAGTCTCAGTGGGAAGATGCATGTGAGAAAAGTTTCCAAGAGCTGAATGATAAATTGACTTCTACACCTATATTAGTACTTTTCGAAGGCACGGGAGGGTATGCAGTTTATTGTGATGTTTCAGGAGTCGGATTAGGATGTGTATTAATGCAACATGGGAATGTAATAGCGTATGCCTCACGACAGTTGCGACCACATGAAAGAACTTATCCAACAAATGATCTTGAGTTAGCAGTTGTGATATTTGTTTTAAACACATGGCACCCACTTGTATGTGGTTCACGTTGACATAGATATACTGATCATAAAAGTATGCAGTATATCTTTAAGCAGAAAGACTTAAATCTGAGGCAACGGAGGTAGCTGGAACTCTTAAAAGACTATGTTATCGATATCTTATACCATCCAGGGAAAGCAAACGTGGTAGTTGATGCACTAAGTCGCAAAGCAATAAGAAGCACTAGTAGCCAGTTGACCAAAAAACAGAGTATAGTCAAGGAGTTACATCAATTAGCCAGCTTGGGAGTTCATCTTCTCGAAACTCCAGATGAACAAATTATAGTGTAAAATGCAGCAGAATCTTCATTTGTAACTGAAGTGAAGAAAAAGCAACATGCGAATCTTATTGTATTTCAGCTGAAAGTGAAAAAAAATAAATTTGACCAAGGCATTTGATCTTACGCAAGAGAGAGTGAATCAGGGTCAAAGTAGATTGTATGTACCGGATCTAGATGAATTAAGGAAATGAATTATGACAGAGGCACATCACTTATGGTATTCTATGCATTCGGGAGCTTCTAAAATGTACCATGATTTAAAAGAAGTGTATATATGGGGAAATATGAAGAAGAACATTGCAGAATTCGTAGCTCAATGCCCAAACTGTCAACAAGTTAAAGTGTAGCATCAAAAACCTGGAGGTTACATGCAATGTATCAATCTTCCAGTCTGGAAATTGGATATGATTAATATGGACTTCATCACAGGTTTGCCTCGTACACTGTGGAAATTTGATTCCATATGGGTCATAGTTGACAGGCTTACCAAGTCAGCACATTTCTTACTAGCCCAAACCACCTATAAAGCTGAAGATTATGCAAGGTTGTATGTTAAAGAAATAGTGTGATTACATGGGATTCTGATATCCGACAGGGGAGCTCAGTTTATTGCGTATTTTTGGAGATCTTTTCAGCAGAGTTTGGGTACATAGGTGAATCTAAGTATGAATTTCCATCCTCAGATAGATGGACAAGCAGAACGTACTATCTAGACACTTGAAGATATGCTACGAGCTTACACGTTAGATTTTTAAGGCAGTTGGAATGACCATTTGCCTCTCATTAAATTTGCTTACAACAATAACTATCATTCAAGTATCAAATGGATACCTTATGAAGCTTATAAAGTGTAGATTACCAAGTGGATGGTTTGAAGCAAGTGAGACTGCTTTACTCGGGGCAAATCTTGTTCGTCAAGCTATGGAGAAAGTCAAGATGATATAATAGTGGCTACAAACAGCCCAAAGTCGACTTAAGTCCTATGCTGATGTTAGAAGAAGAGGTCTCGAAGTCATCGATGAAAGGGGTAATGAGATTTGGAACGAAAGGGAAGTTGAGTCCCCAGTATATAGGGCCATATGAAATTGTCCAAAGATTTGGGTAAGTTGCATATGTTCATCCAGTATTTCATGTTTCGATGCTTCGAAAGTTCATAGGGGATCCATCTAGTTTTACTTCCATTGAAGATGTGCAAGTTACGGAGGATCTTACCTATGAGGAGATACCTATTGCCATTCTGGATAGACAAGTGAAAAGGTTGAGGAATAAATACATAGCTTCCGTAAAGTTACTTTGGAGAAATCAACAAATAAAAGAGGTCACATGGGAAGCTGAAGAAATGATGAAGTCCAAGTACCCTCATTTGTTCCAAAGGGAAGAACAAGTTCACGATACGAGATCGAAATAATTACAAGTAAGTATTTATAAAAATTGAGTATATATATATGCTAATATGATGAATGATCCTAGACTTGCCATTGTTTAAATTGAATAATGTCACTAACATTCGAGGACGAATGTTTCTAAGGGGGGGAGAATGTAACACCCCATATGTTTCCGAACCTAGTAAAGTACCCTAACATTCATGGAAGTATTTAAACATGAGAGGTTTGGTGAATTATACATTGATTTGTTGGGCTTAAATGAGTTTTGTGCCATTGGGCCCAATTGAGACTCAAAGATGGAGCAAAAGACATGGCCCAAAGGGAATTTGACCCATTCTTCCAATTGACTAAGTAAGACTAACATTTATGACTAATATATGGCTAAGAATGAGACTTCATGGGACTATAAAAGGGACTAAAAATCAGATTTTTATTCAAAAAGACTCACATGCCATTTCTAGAATTTTCTCAAACATTTCTCTCTACACATAAACCCTAAGCAACTCTTCTCTTTGGCCAAGATCATCATCTTGCAAGATTTGGTAAGTATTTATTCTCATGGTTTAGTATATTATATGTTTAACATGGTGTATAAATCATGCTGGTTATGTTTGCAAAGTGTTGGACAGTTTACTATGTGTAAAACTGTCTATTTTTGCAATCGGAAAAGGGTTTTGCCTTATAAACTTGAAAATGGACTTGTGGTCTTGAAGGAAGTGAACTTGATGGATTCAAAATTTACATGTGAGATGTGATTATAGCCTTAACTTGTTTTATCGTTGTACATAATTTTTGGATTTGTTATAGCAAAATTGTGCATGAAGTTTATTCATGGCCATGGACCATTCATTACAAAAAAAGAACCAAAAGAGACCCATTTTGGCAAACACGGGAACCCGCCCTCGCAGACGAAGGCACCTGCGGGCACAGGTGACTTTACAGGTGCACCTGGACACTGCCAAGGGTCACCTATGGACGTATGTCAGCCACCTGCGGGAGCAAGTGGCTTTGCAGGTCACCCTAGAATATCATTTTGTATGGTTTTGTCTCTCTTTGATCCCCCAAGGCCCCTATACCCTTGTTGGATATAATTATCAACTTATGATACCTTTTTAATGATTTTAAGGGGTTGTATGGAGGAATGTTGGATTATATTAATTATGGATTGTTGTTCATATGTTGTTATGAGGCAATTTGATGGAGCAAGTGTGACAGAATAATAATGAGGAAGAGTAAAGGGTAAACATAGTGTGAAATGCTATTGGTTTATGGTGTGTTGGTCAATGTGTGGAATGTTATGGTATTGTTGGTATGGTGATGCAATAAATGGTACTGTAAGAGGGTGAAATGATGTTATATGGAAGTCACTTAATTCATTGTCTTCTTATGCACTTGTAATGTAGTTAGTTGTTAACATGAGCTTCGTTATGAACTTGTGTTGTAGAGTGACATGTAAAGAAGGAGCTGGATTATTGTATTCACATATAGGACTGTGTATTAATATTGGTAAGATAAGGTATGTAAGGTTACTCTCTCCGTATCCTTCTGCAACACATAGTGGCTACATTGTCATTGTACTTATCCCATTCCAAATTGTCACAAGGTATCTCATTGTGAGTTGTCATATATATTGTTGTTCACATGTACCTTATTCATTGACCAACTATTATTCATATGTCACATAATTGTGGACATGGTTCCAAAGTTCCAATAATATTACATTCCAAAGTTCCAATAATATTACATTCCAAAGTTCAAATAACGTTATGTTTGAAGTTCCAATAATGCTATCCAATGTATCAACTCATAGACGTAAAGAAATGAAGGAATGTATTACTCTTATAATGAAAGAAAGAAGTAATGTATAATTGATGAATATCATGGGTGGTATCCCAGGGGTTAAATTACCTAGCATGGGTCAATCCCAATAACATGGGTGGTATCCCAGGGGCGACAGAAAAGCCTAGCATGGGTCGATCCCACTATCATAGAAGTATACCAAGGGTTAAATTACTTAGCATGGGTCAATCCCAACATCATGGGTGGTATCCCAGGGGCGACAGAAAAGCCTAGCATGGGTCGATCCCAAGTGTATATGAGGACTGTATCCCAGGGGTGGAAGGACCTAGCATGGGTCATCCTCTTTACCACTGATCAGCTGGTCTTCTATTTACAGTAAAGTATAGTAATGTACATGATTCTAACACATATAGAACGACGATTTATCCATATTGCCTATCCTCTTATATTTGATTCCTTTGAAGTTCTTATGTGTGATACAGTTTCTTATAGCCTTACATACTCAGTACATTCTTTATACTGACGTCCCTTGGGGGACTTACCTTACTTGCTACAGGCACAGGTACTAGTAGACCTCTACAGTAAGCTGTGGATAATCTACTAATCATTGGTGAGCTCCAGTTGGTTCGGGGCTTTTCGAGTCACAGTTGTACATTTGTTTTGGTATTGTAAATATTTTATAAAGCGAGGACTTGTCCCGACTTTAGGATGGTTATGTATATGCATCTGTTAGAGGCTTTTGTAGACGTATGTGGGAATATGGGATGTATGTCTAGTTTGACTTGATGGCCCTAACGGACAAGATTTTGATATGTATATATCACATATTTTCATGACTTCCGCTAGTAGCTTTTAGCATCTTGCATCCATACGTGCTGGTGATGTTTCTTGAATGGACATGAGCAAAGATTGGTTCTCTCGGGCCTTATCGGCTTTGGGTGCCAGTCCGCATCAATGGGATTTGGGGCATGACAAGTTTAAATGCTAACAACAAGGCTATAGCAGACACGATGTATGGTGGAACGATAATGAGTTTGACGTGGGAGTAGGCTTCTGAGATTCTAGACAGGATTACTAAAACCAACTAAGGTTGGCACACTAATGAGGCAGACACGTTCGCAGGCACTTATATGATAGGAGCATCCATAGAACAGTGCATTGTTTATGATTTTGTAGCCCAAGAGTTAGCATAATTAAGGACTGAATTCAATGTGTTCACAAATAGTTTGCAGCAATGGGGTAATAAAAGGTAAATATAGTTGGTTCTCAAGGTAAGAAACCTAAACAAAATAACTCTAATTCTAAGGAAGAGGCTAAGTATCTATCCAAGGGTCTTATCAAGACAATTTATGCTCTGGTCAAGGGAACCAAGGTTGGAACTACTATAAAGACAATAACTCTAACAGTTCTGGGTATAGAGATATGAGTAAAGGGAGAGACGGTGATTGGAAAAGGAAGGATGATTACGAAGAAAAAAGTGACCTCTATGCACTACCAGGGAATCGTGATACTGATTCTAGAAATTTGAGGATGGAAGACATACTTGCTAAAGTGGTGAAAGGGGTATAGAAGACTAAAGACTACCCCAAAGAGCTTAAAGCAGATACTTTAGGGATGAGTCATAAAGTAGAGTCACATGCTACCGCCATTAAACAGCTTGAGCAGTAGTTTGGTCAGATTTTAGCCGTAATGAATCAGCGTCAACAAGGTACACTTCCAAGCAACACTATACAAAATTTGAAAAACAATGGTCATTGCATGGCAATTACTACTAGGAGTGGTAAGATATCTACTGATCTACCTATGCACATAGTTATTGTGAATGATAAAGAGTCAGTGGTTGTCAATGATGAGAAAGTAGCTAAGTCTGAAATATAGTTGATGATGTGATTACTTCTGAAAAGCCTCCAGTTGCTAAAAAGAAGGATAGAGAAACAAAGAGGAAGGAAAATGAGGTCCCACAGGTATTGACTCCACAACCTCCTCTTCCATTTCCACAAAGATTGAAGAAGAAGGGTGAAGAGGGAAAGTATCACAAGTTTATCTCCATGTTGAAAAAATTATCGGTGAACATCCCTCTAGTTGAGGCACTTGAGAAAATTTTGAGTTATGTAAAGGTCATGAAAGATTTGGTGATGAAGAAGAGGAACATGAGTTTTGAGCTCGTTGATAATGTGCACCATTGTAGTGCAATATCTTCCCGATCTCTAGTTGAGAAGAAGAAAGATCCTGGAGCTTTCCCGATTCCATGTACCATTGCATCTTTCAACTTTACTAATGCTTTGTGTGATTTAGGCACTAGAATTAATCTAATACCACTAGCAGTATATAGATAGTTGGGGTTGGGATCGCCAAAACCGACTTTGATAAGACTCATTATAGGGATTCGCACCATGAAAAGCCTGTGAGTATTTTATGTGATATTTTGGTGAGGTTTGAATCTTTTATTTTTCCAGTTGCTTACATCATCCTTGACTGTGAGGTTGACTTTGAGGTTTCTATTATCTTGGGAAGGTCATTCCTCGCGGGGAGAGCATTGGTAGATATGGAGACTGGGTAGATGAAGTTTTGGTTAAATCATGAGGAAGTGACATTTAATGTATCCTAATTTATGAAGAAGCCAAAGGACATGTGTGTGATCTTTGTGGTTGATACAGTCGATGAGGATGCATTGGTAGCTCCTATTGAGGAGAGGCTAGGAGTCGAACCACTTGCAATAGTTATCTTGAATTTCGAGGGTGATGATATTGATGGGTATGATTAGATAGTGAGCGCACTTGTTGGTTTGGGTTCTTACACTTTTGCACCGAAGAAGTTAGATCTTCATTTGAAGAATAGAGTGACACCGTTGGCTAGGACTTCTATTAAGGAGCCTCCTATATTAGAGCTCAAAGCTCTTCCATCCCATCTTCGTTATGCATTCTTGGGCACCAATAACATATTATCAGTTATTATTGCAACTGATTTGGTAGATTGGTGGGTTAAGTCTCTCGTCTTGATTTTGCAGAAGTTCAAGAGGGCCATTAGATGGTCCATTACTGATATTATTGTGATTCCGCCTAGAATTTGCACACATAAAATCCAACTTGAGCCAGATTATGTTGCTAGTATTAAGAATAAAAGAAGACTTAATCCTCCTATGCAAGAGGTATTTAAGAAGGAGATAATCAAGTAGTTAGATGCTGGTGTGGTTTACCCTATTAACGATAGCAAATAGGTGAGCTTTGTTCAATGTGTATAGAAAAAATAGTGGAATCACTGTGGTTCCAAATGAGAAGAATGAGCATATTACTATGAGTTCGATCACTGGTTAGAGAGTATGCATGGACTATAGGAAGCTGAATGCATAGACTGAAAAGGATCATTTTCTGATGTCTTTCATGGATCAGATGTTGGACCGTCTTGCTGGTAGAGGATGGTATTGTTTTCTTGATGGTTATTTAGGTTACAATCAAATTTTGATTGATCACAAAGACCAAGAGAAGACCACTTTCATATGTCCATATAGGACATTCGCATTCAAGAGAATGACTTTCAATATATGTAATGTGCCAGCGACTTTTCAGCATTGCATGAAAGGGACTAAGGCTGACAAGGCAAATATTGAGGTGATTTAAAATTTGCTTCCTCCAATTTTTATGAAAGGTATTCAGAGCTTTTTAGGGTATACTAGGTTTTATCTTAGATTCATAAAGGATTTCTCTAAAATTGCACATCCCTTGTGTTGGATAAGGAGGTGAATTTCATTTTTGATGATGAGCGCCTTAAAGAATTTGAGTGTCTGAAAGAGAAGTTGATTTCATCCCCTATTATTGTGTCACCTGATTGGTCTATACCATTTGAGGTTATGTGTGATACTAGTGGTATGGCGCTAGGAGAGGTCCTATCTCAAAGGTGAGAGAAGATTCTATATTCAATCTATAATGCGAGCAAAGCACTTAATCCTGCTCAGAAAAATTATACTATGATGGAGCAAGAGTTGCTTGTTGTGGTTTTTGCTTTTGAGATATTTTGTTTGTATTTTCTTGGCATGAAAGTCATTGTACATACTGATGTAGCTCTTAGGTACCTTATAGTGAAGAAAGATACAAAACCAAGGTTAATTCATTGGGTACTTCTGTTACAGTAATTTGACTTTAAGGTCAATGATCGAAAAGGGACTGAAAATCAAGTGGTTGACTACTTATCGCGACATAAAGAAGATGAAATGTTGAAGTTAAAGGATGAGCTTGAGATATATGACACTTTTCCAGATGAGCAGGTATTGGTCGTATCCTAAGACTTGATTCCATGGTTTACAGATTTTGCTAATTATTTGGTAAGCAATGTGGTACCCGAAGATCTATTGTTTCAGTAGCAAAAGAAGTTTATGTATGATGTGTGGAAATTCTTCTGGGATGAGCCATACTTGTTTAGGATTTATGCAGATGGACTAATTCATAGATGTGTTACTGAGGTAGAGATGATGAGTACTCTAGAGGCATGCCATTCTTTACCAGTTGAAGTTCATCATAGTGGTGCACGGACTGCTCATAAGATCTTTTAATATGGGTACTACTGGCCCACCATTCATAGAGACACACATAACTATGTGAGGGTGTGTGACCAATCCCAAAGATAAGGAAGCATCTCGCGAAGGCAAGAGCTTCCAATAACCATAATACTAGAGCTTGAGTTATTTGATGTATGGGGCATTGATTTCATAGGTACCTTTGTGAGCTCATATTGTATGAAGTATATTCTGGTTGTGGTTGATTACATTTCAAAGTGGGTGGGAGTAATATCACTTCCAAACAATAAAGGAAAGAGTGTGACCGCATTTCAGAGGAAGAATATATTTTCAAGATTTGGTACTCCGAGGATAACCATTAGTGATGAAGGCTCACATTTTTGCAATCGTCTATTTAAATCCCTTCTTGAGAAATCTGGTGTAAGACATAGGGTGGAAACACCCTACCATCCTCAGACAAGAGGGCAAGTTGAGGTCTCCAATCATGAGATCAAGTCCATTTTGGCAAAGACTGTGAATGCCAAAAAGACTAGGCTAGAGAGTTGGATGATGCATTATAGGCTTACCGTATAGCATTCAAGACCCCTATTGAGACTTCTCCATATCATCTTGTGTATGGAAAGGCTTGGCACTTGCTTATTAAACTTGATCATAAGGCATTGTGGGCGTTGAAGAGGTTAAATCTAGAGTGGAATGATACAGCTATACTGATACTTGAACAGCTAAATGAAATGGATGAGTTTCATCTTAAAGCAAATGAAAGTTCAGCTTTGTACAAAGAAAAGATGAAGTTGTACCATGATCGGAAGATAGAAAAGAGAGAGTTCACCACCGGTGATATGGTTCTATTGTTTGAATCCAAGCTTTGCTTGTTTCCTGGAAAGTTGAATTCAAAATGTAGGGGGCCGTATTGAGTAGTTACAGTGTTTCCATATGGTGCAATTGAGCTTGAAAATAGCAAGGGCCAGATGTTTAAAGTAAATGGCCAAAGGGTGAACTACTATCTCGGTGATATTAAAGAGGTAAAGGTGGTGTGTGATGTGGATCTTTATGGTCCCTGAGTAATCAGGCACACTCAAGTTGTACCATAACATTAAATTAGGTGCTTTATGGGAGGCAACCCATGGGTTAGTTTGGTGAAGATTGTGTAGCCAAACTAGCCACCTCGTGCCGCGACGTTAAATCAAGTACTACATAAGAGGTAACCCATGGATTTTGTCGTTATTTTTACTTTTATTTATAGGGTAATGTGTGTTGAAGTGTGCAGAGCATTATGGAGCTAAAAAGAAACCAGAAAATTTTCTGGTGGCCAGGCCCAACGAGTCACCAAATGAGTCATAGGGTAAACCAATGAATCATATGGTAAATCGTAACCATAAGAAAATTCAAGTGGAAATCACTGGAGTTCCATGGATTCTCAGAACAATTCATATACTTAGGCAATAACTCATTGCCTTGAGTCATAGTGACTGGTAATGACCACTCAGGTAAGTACTCTAATTCTGTCACGACCCAAATCCCCTTCGGGACAGACTGACACCAGAGCCGTTGAGGCCCGAGAGAACCAATCTTTACTCATGTACCTTCATATGCATGTATCTATATGAATAGCATTCTATCTCATGTAACTTATAAAATATAACATACCAATGGCGGAAGTCATGGCAAATAGCTACTATATATGAAACTTGGCTGTTAGGGCCATCAAGTCAACATGGACATACATCTCTTATGTTTATCTTCCCACATACATCTACAAAGCCTCTAACAGATACATTTATAAAACCAACCTAAGTCGGGACAAGTCCCCGCTTTACACAATACTACAATCAATACCAAAACGTATGTACTCAATGACTCGGAAAGCCCCGAACCAACTGGAGCTCACCAATGACTGGCAAATGATCCGCAACCTACTGTGGAGGTCTACTAGCACCTGTGCCTGCAATAAGTAAGGTAAGTCCCCCAAGGGGGTCGGTACGAGGAATGTACTGAGTATGTAAGGCTATAATAAACTATATCATACATAAGAACTTCAGTGGAATCAAATATAAGAGAATAGTCAATGCGGATAAATCTTCATTCGGAATGTGTGGAACCGTGTACCTTACCTTTATTATTTTCCTGACTTTTATGTTGGTCATCTTTATTAGTCATCCACCTTATTGGTGGGTTATTATGGTCATCCACCTTATCGGTGGGTAGTCATCCACCTTATTGGTGGGTTGTCATCCACTTTATTAGTGGGTAGTCGTCCACTTTATTAGTGGGTAGTCATCCACTTTATTAGTGGGTAGTCATGACATTACTGGAAGCTTTGGAACATAACATTATTGGGTCTTCGGAAACGTGTCCATACATGAACAACAACGACTAATGAATGAGGAATATGTGACTTAACAATAGATAACAACCTGAAATGAGATACCTTTGGACATTTCAAAATGGAATAAGTACAATGTCAATATGAACAATATGCTGCAAAAGGATACAGAAAGAGTAACCTTACATACCTTATCTTCCCAATATGAATATACAATCCTAAATGTGAATACAATAGTCCAGCTCCTTCCTTACATTTCACTCTACAACACAAGTACATAACGGAGCTTATGTTAATAACGAACTACCTTACAAGTGCATACGACAACAATGAGTTACATGATGGCCTTAAAATGTCATTTCCCCCTTGACAATACCATTTATGAAATTATCATACCAACAATACCACAACATTCCATACATTGACCAATACATCATAAACCAATAGCATGTCACACCAAGTTCATACTTTCCACTTCTCCATCAACACAACATCACAATTACTCCATCAAGTCACCTCAATACACTTCATACCAACATATCGACAACAATACCACAATTTATACTCATGTAAAAAAAATAATAAGTCAAGGAACATAACCACACCATACATGTTGATATTTCATTCACACCATTCACTTTCATCAAAACCTCAAGTCTCCTTTCAAGTTTAAATCTCATAGATGACACATCTTTTAGCAAAAAACAAAAATGCATTATTTACACTTTTAGACATAACCATCATGATATAAATACTCTCCCATGCATGTATATATTAATCCATAAGAATAATCACTTACCCAAACTTGCAAATGAGTGATCTTGTCCAAAAAAATGGCTTAGGGTTTGAGAGCTTGAAGAAATATCTTGTGGAAATGTCTAGAATGGCATGTGTGCTTTGTGGAAATAAAAATCTGATTTTTGCCACCTTATATAGCCCCTAAAGTCATACTTAGCCACTTTTTAGAATTAAATGCCATATTTTCTTGGTCAAAGTGGAAGAATGGGCCATTTGCCCTTTTGGGCCCTGTCTTTTAATCCATTTTGGGCCTTAAATTGAGCCCAATTTCACATGTTAGCTTAGCCCACCAAATTCAATGTGTTATACTCCAATTATATCATGTTTAAATAACTCCATAAATGTTATGACAATAATCAACTCACGAGATTCATGTTCGTAGCCTCAATTCTCAAAAATAGAAATTCTAGCCACTCATGGCTTAATTGAACATAATTTGATAAAATACTTGTGACGAAAAATTAACCCCCCAACTCGGATGCTAATCTCCCTCAAGAGTAGCCCTACTGTGATGGAATAATAATATCATAACCCAAGGGTCCTCTTTTGTCACGCCCCGAATCCCATCGGGACGTGATTGGCACCCGAAGCCGATAGGGCCCGAGAGAACCAATCTTTGCCCATGAACCTTCGTATGCATCACATTATACCTCAGGTAATTATGCGGAAGACATAAATCATGAAAACATATGATATCGATATATGAAACTTGGCCGTTAGGGCCATCAAGTCAAAACGGACATTTACCTCTTACATTTCCATACCCACATATGTCTACAAAAGCCTCTAACAGATGCATTTACCAGATTAACTAAAAGTCGGGACAAGTCCCCGCTTTAAACAATATATACAATATCAAAATGATAAGCAACTATGACCCAAGAAGCTCCGAACCAAGTGGAGCTCACCAAACTCTGCAAATGATCCCCGGTCTACAGAGGAGGTCTACTAATGCCTGCACCTGCACATGTAAGATAAGTTCCCCCGAGGGGGTCAGTACGAAGAATGTACTGGGTATGCAAGGCTCAGAATAAATAGCATCATACATGAGAATGTCAATAGAATAAAATATGATAGAATAATCAATGTGGATCAACCATCATTTTATGTAACATCTTTTATAATTATAGACCTTCAAGGAATTTACCTTCACTCAAGAGACTTGCCTCTAATAGGTTCTTCTATACCCAAGAGATTCGTTCTTGCTTCTATATTCATTATCTCCATTGTTCATCTACTTGGTTGGTAGGTTCTAACCGAATGACCCACATACATCCACTCTAGCGGTGGAAGTAACATCATAACATACATCTACTCTCTTAACGTACATCCACTCTATTGGTGGTTTTAACCTATATCCACTCTATTGGTGGGGAGACATACATCCACTCTCATGGTGGGAGAACATACACCCACTCTATGGTGGGAGAATCATACATCCACTCTCATGGTGGGGGAATCATACATCCACTCTATGGTGGGAGAATCATACATCCACTTTCATGGTGGGAGAAGTCATACATCCACTCTCATGGTGGGAGAAGTCATACATCCATTCTCATGGTGGGGGAAGTCATACATCCACTCTCATGGTGGGGGAATCGTACATCCACTCTCATGGTGGGAGAAGTCATACATCCACTCTCATGGTGGGCGAAGTCATACATCCACTCTCATGGTGGGGGAATCGTACATCCACTCTCATGGTGGGAGAAGTCATACATCCACTCTCATGGTGGGAGAAGTCATACATCCACTCTCATGGTGGGAGAATATTGACATGTCAACTTATGAGAGATTTGTACATTAAGGATCATGACACCAATCAAAACACACAAATATACTTTACCTTACTCTTACACGTCTTGAGATCAACACCTTAACTAATGAGAGATAGATATATAGAATAATAAATAACATATCACAGTCTCGGGATTTTTCCATATTAAACTTATACTCTCTAGAATGTGATCTAAACTCAATGAAGCGTATAGCAACCATGCGCATTACCTCCTTACAATCTTATACCCTCTACTTAGTTATGAGAACGACACGCTAAAGATCATAGCATGAAAGCACACACTTATATACTTCACTCCCTTACCTCATGAGATTGACACTTTCACTTATAGGAAATAATTGTACTTACTTGCACATCACCTCTCTTCTTACTCTTATAAAATCTTATGAGATTGGTACTCTTACTTATGAACAATTTGCACAAGGATAACCATCATCCTATAGGACTTTGGAACAAGACAAGATTGGAATAATGCTATTCAACTAAACAAGCCCTCTTGACCTCATTACTCTTGGGATTTACAACATATGACGACTTAAGAACTTCCTTCCATAAATAAGAACTAAGTGGGTCATAATTCATCTAGGAGTAGAACACAATGAATAGCAATATGTATCAACCTTAGTTGGAATACTATAGAACCCCTTTGGAATAGTACACTTTTGGAACCTTAGAATAATGATCACTAAATACGATACATGCGGATATCAACTGTTCACCAACCTCAAATGCAATACCTTAGAACATTTGGAACTCTCGACATTTAAGCCAATGAACATGAGTCAAGCAATGGACATGAGTCAATCAATGAACATGAGTCAACCAATGAATATAAGTCATATGATTCACCATTGACCAATGAGTAAGAAACAACCATCGGATATGGAATACCTTAGAGCATTTCGGAATCGAATGAGTACTATGACAATGTGAACACCATATGTTGAAGAACGATATAGAAGAATAACCTTACATACCTTGTATTCTTAATACGAATACACAATCTTAGACGTGCATACAATAGTCCTGCTCCGTCCTTGTGTTTTTATCTACAACACAAGTTCATAAAGAAACCAACATTAACCACCAATTACCTTACAATAGCATACAATAACAACAAGTCACATGTTTCGCTTTAACATGTCATTTCCCCCTTGCCAATACCACCTACGAAATCATTATACCAATAATCCCACAATATTCCATACATTTACCAACACATGATAACCAATAGCATGCCACACCAAGTTCATAGTTTACACTTCTCCATCATCACAACATCACAAATATGTCCTCACTTTACTTCAATACACCTCACAACAACAAATCGGCCAAAATCCCATAATATACCCTTATATGAAAATAACAAGTTTAGGACCATAATAACACCATACATGTTGTTATTTTATCCATACCATGCTTTTTCATCAAGACCACAAGTCATAATCCAAGTTACAATCCCATGGATTTCACATCTTTTACCAAAACACAAAACACCATATTCAACACTTCCAAGCATAACCAACATGATATACATGATCACTCATGCTTATAATATGTTAATCCATAATAATAATCACTTACCTAGGCTTGAAAGATGATGATCTTGCTCCAAAAGTAGCTTAGGGTTTGAAGAACCAAAGAAGCTTTCTTGAGACTTTTCTAGAAAAAGATAGAAAAAGCATGTGTGTTTCCCTTGAATAAAAATCTGATTTTTGGGGCCTTTATGTAGACTATCTTGGTCATCCTTAGCCACTAATAATGCATGTAACACTAGGTCTAGAAGGTCAATGGAAGAATGGGTCAATTTGACCCATTTTGGCCCATGTCTTCTTCTCATTTTGGGCCTCTTTTGAGCCCAATTCACTTGATCCAACAAAATCCATAATTTCTCATGTTTAATTCATTTCATACGTGTTGCGACAATATTCCCACTCATGCAATTCATACTCATAGCCTCAAGTCCAAAAACAAGCAATTCTAGCCACATATGGCCTATTTTGCCCAAAAGGGTAAAATCGTCATTTTGACTCCGAATTCGTCCTCGAGTAATCTTATCATACCAATATAATATTTCACTCATGTCATGTATATTCTCATGATTGTAGAAGAAACGTAACAAAAATCGGCTCAATACGTCCCCGGATACCCTTGGGACTTAAGAAAAATTCCAACTTTTGAAAGGTGGCCAATCCCAGCGTGGCACGCTACCTGGCGCGCCCCCTTGCTGCCTCTGGGCTGAAAATTTCAGCCCAGAGCGGCGTGGCACGCCCCTGGGCGCGCCTAGCCCAATTTTTTTTTTTTTTTTTTTTTTTTTTTTTTTTTTTTTGGACGTTCATACAATATCAATAGTCCATCAAAACCAATACAAAATATACACTTATCGCTCTCAAAACCAAGTTAGACATGGTTCAAATATGACATATATATCACCAAGCAAATAGGGTCAAAAAGGTACGGGGTGTTATATTCTTCCCCCCTTAGAAACATTCGTCCTCGAATGTTAACGATATCGTTTCCATTACGACAAATACATCTCTCTCTTAGCATACACAGACATAGACACTTAATGCTCATAAATACTTACTTGTTATGACTCCACTCCCACACTTTGCACTTTTTTTTTTCATCCTTTTGAAACAAATATGGTTACGTCACTTTCATCCTATTTTGTTTTCTCAACCTCTCATGCGATCTCTTCGACTTGTTGATTTCTCCAAAGAATTCTTATAAAATGTACGTCTGTATTTATTAACCTTCACACTTGTCGGTTTAGAATAGCCATAAGTGTACTATTAAAGTCACGACAGTCGATGGAGCAACATACGATAGAGTAGAGCTCTAATCAATCAATACATATACATCATATAAAATATGGTAATATACCTAAATACCTGTACCGTCATCAGGAGGTGCTTCCTCATTCTGCCGGTCCACTAAAGCGTAAGTGCGATTTTGAGTTCCACGGGGACTGGCTGCTCCTCTGGCACCTCTACCGCGATCAGCAGACTGTACACCGGCTGATTCGATAGGCCGTGTCATACTACCCATAGGCCTCTGTGGGCATTCTCTCATCATGTGTCCTGGCCTACTACATACAAAGCAAACATTCGTATCAAACCGACATTCGCCTGCATGAAATCTCCCACAGCGCGGGCACAACTGACGAGAAGATCTCGTGGCGTGTGACCCATGAATCCCACTACTCTGTCCAAATCGACCACTTCTAGACCCTCGAAATTGGGAATGAGCACCTGCTGTGGAATAAGAGGCTGAGGGTCTAGGCGGTAATACTCGAGATCCAGAGTCTCCTGGAGACAACATAGATTGGCCCATAGGTCTGGCCCTTTTTGATGGCCCTTCTTCCGATTTATGTATCCTCTTTCTTTGCCTTTGATCCTCTATTTTCTGCGCAAAAGCCTGTATTCTAGCTATGTCCATATCTCGATTTAAGGCAGCAATAGTGCAGTCTCGGACCAAATAAGGCTCCAATCTGTCCACATATCAATGGACTCTATCTTCCATAGTGGCTACCACATTTGGAGCATATCTAGCCAAGGAATTAAACTGCAAACTGTATTCTCTAACACTCATATTTCCTTGACGCAAATGGAGAAATTGGTCTGCACGTGCCTCCCGAATCTCATATGGGAGGTAATGATCAAGGAATGCCCTTTTAAATTCTTCCCAATCAGCTGGGAGTTCATCCATACCCCTTGATCTTTTCCAGTCCTCATACCACAAGATAGCCTCGCCCTTCAGTCTATAAGCTGCTAGCTCAACTGTTTCTACACCTGTTACGTGCATCACCTCTAATGCTCTTTGCAATTGGTCCACGAAATCCTGTGGATCTGCTTTCGGGTCGGACCCTGTGAATATAGGAGGGTCTAATTTCAGAAAATCCTGTGTTCTGCGACTCGCCACCCTAGCCGCATCATCATCATGTGTCATTGGACCTGCTCGTCCTTGACTTTGTGCTGCCACTAACTGTGTCAACATGTGTACTGCATTTTTAAGGTCCTGATCCGTAGTGTTCATTGGCGGCTCTGCAGGTTCTTCTCTACCTTTTGGCTCTTTTGGAGCTGGGAGGGTAGAAGAAGATCGCGATGCAATTTCTGCGTCAGCTCCACCTTGACTAACTTGGTCAGGTGGTAATCTACTCATTCCTTCTTCAGCAGGCACATCTACCTGCTTCCCTTTACCTTTACCTCTTCTTGTGATCGGCATGGTTACTATAGCAAAGAGAAACATTTACCATGGTCAGATGTCAATTCAACTTACAACACTGGCTCTATTGCACGATCTAGAAGTGAAGAAAAGAAACAACATCCTAAATGCCCCATAGCCTCCTGTTCATAAATGTGGTGCACAACACATCCATGAACAAGACTCTACTCGGACACGGCTTTGTAGACACCCTTAGAACGAACTGCTCTGATACCACTTTTGTCACGCCCCGAATCCCATCGGGACGTGATTGGCACCCGAAGCCGATAGGGCCCGAGAGAACCAATCTTTGCCCATGAACCTTCGTATGCATCACATTATACCTCAGGTAATTATGCGGAAGACATAAATCATGAAAATATATGATATCGATATATGAAACTTGGCCGTTAGGGCCATCAAGTCAAAACGGACATTTACCTCTTACATTTCCATACCCACATATGTCTACAAAAGCCTCCAACAGATGCATTTACCAGATTAACTAAAAGTCGGGACAAGTCCCCGCTTTAAACAATATATACAATATCAAAATGATAAGCAACTATGACCCAGGAAGCTCCAAACCAAGTGGAGCTCACCAAACTCTGCAAATGATCCCCGGTCTACAGAGGAGGTCTACTAATGCCTGCACCTGCACATGTAAGATAAGTTCCCCCGAGGGGGTCAGTACGAAGAATGTACTGGGTATGCAAGGCTCATAATAAATAGCATCATACATGAGAATGTCAATAGAATAAAATATGATAGAATAATCAATGTGGATCAACCATCATTTTATGTAACATCTTTTATACTTATAGACCTTCAAGGAATTTACCTTCACTCAAGAGACTTGCCTCTAATAGGTTCTTCTATACCCAAGAGATTCGTTCTTGCTTCTATATTCATTATCTCCATTGTTCATCTACTTGGTTGGTAGGTTCTAACCGAATGACCCACATACATCCACTCTAGCGGTGGAAGTAACATCATAACATACATCTACTCTCTTAACGTACATCCACTCTATTGGTGGTTTTAACCTACATCCACTCTATTGGTGGGGAGACATACATCCACTCTCATGGTGGGAGAACATACACCCACTCTATGGTGGGAGAATCATACATCCACTCTCATGGTGGGGGAATCATACATCCACTCTATGGTGGGAGAATCATACATCCACTTTCATGGTGGGAGAAGTCATACATCCACTCTCATGGTGGGAGAAGTCATACATCCATTCTCATGGTGGGGGAAGTCATACATCCACTCTCATGGTGGGGGAATCGTACATCCACTCTCATGGTGGGAGAAGTCATACATCCACTCTCATGGTGGGAGAAGTCATACATCCACTCTCATGGTGGGGGAATCGTACATCCACTCTCATGGTGGGAGAAGTCATACATCCACTCTCATGGTGGGAGAAGTCATACATCCACTCTCATGGTGGGAGAATATTGACATGTCAACTTATGAGAGATTTGTACATTAAGGATCATGACACCAATCAAAACACACAAATATACTTTACCTTACTCTTACACGTCTTGAGATCAACACCTTAACTAATGAGAGATAGATATATAGAATAATAAATAACATATCACAGTCTCGGGATTTTTCCATATTAAACTTATACTCTCTAGAATGTGATCTAAACTCAATGAAGCGTATAGCAACCATGCGCATTACCTCCTTACAATCTTATACCCTCTACTTAGTTATGAGAACGACACGCTAAAGATCATAGCATGAAAGCACACACTTATATACTTCACTCCCTTACCTCATGAGATTGACACTTTCACTTATAGGAAATAATTGTACTTACTTGCACATCACCTCTCTTCTTACTCTTATAAAATCTTATGAGATTGGTACTCTTACTTATGAACAATTTGCACAAGGATAACCATCATCCTATAGGACTTTGGAACAAGACAAGATTGGAATAATGCTATTCAACTAAACAAGCCCTCTTGACCTCATTACTCTTGGGATTTACAACATATGACGACTTAAGAACTTCCTTCCATAAATAAGAACTAAGTGGGTCATAATTCATCTAGGAGTAGAACACAATGAATAGCAATATGTATCAACCTTAGTTGGAATACTATAGAACCCCTTTGGAATAGTACACTTTTGGAACCTTAGAATAATGATCACTAAATACGATACATGCGGATATCAACTGTTCACCAACCTCAAATGCAATACCTTAGAACATTTGGAACTCTCGACATTTAAGCCAATGAACATGAGTCAAGCAATGGACATGAGTCAATCAATGAACATGAGTCAACTAATGAATATAAGTCATATGATTCACCATTGACCAATGAGTAAGAAACAACCATCGGATATGGAATACCTTAGAGCATTTCGGAATCGAATGAGTACTATGACAATGTGGACACCATATGTTGAAGAACGATATAGAAGAATAACCTTACATACCTTGTATTCTTAATACGAATACACAATCTTAGACGTGCATACAATAGTCCTGCTCCGTCCTTGTGTTTTTATCTACAACACAAGTTCATAAAGAAACCAACATTAACCACCAATTACCTTACAATAGCATACAATAACAACAAGTCACATGTTTCGCTTTAACATGTCATTTCCCCCTTGCCAATACCACCTACGAAATCATTATACCAATAATCCCACAATATTCCATACATTTACCAACACATGATAACCAATAGCATGCCACACCAAGTTCATAGTTTACACTTCTCCATCATCACAACATCACAAATATGTCCTCACTTTACTTCAATACACCTCACAACAACAAATCGGCCAAAATCCCATAATATACCCTTATATGAAAATAACAAGTTTAGGACCATAATAACACCATACATGTTGTTATTTTATCCATACCATGCTTTTTCATCAAGACCACAAGTCATAATCCAAGTTACAATCCCATGGATTTCACATCTTTTACCAAAACACAAAACACCATATTCAACACTTCCAAGCATAACCAACATGATATACATGATCACTCATGCTTATAATATGTTAATCCATAATAATAATCACTTACCTAGGCTTGAAAGATGATGATCTTGCTCCAAAAGTAGCTTAGGGTTTGAAGAACCAAAGAAGCTTTCTTGAGACTTTTCTAGAAAAAGATAGAAAAAGCATGTGTGTTTCCCTTGAATAAAAATCTGATTTTTGGGGCCTTTATGTAGACTATCTTGGTCATCCTTAGCCACTAATAATGCATGTAACACTAGGTCTAGAAGGTCAATGGAAGAATGGGTCAATTTGACCCATTTTGGCCCATGTCTTCTTCTCATTTTGGGCCTCTTTTGAGCCCAATTCACTTGATCCAACAAAATCCATAATTTCTCATGTTTAATTCATTTCATACGTGTTGCGACAATATTCCCACTCATGCAATTCATACTCATAGCCTCAAGTCCAAAAACAAGCAATTCTAGCCACATATGGCCTATTTTGCCCAAAAGGGTAAAATCGTCATTTTGACTCCGAATTCGTCCTCGAGTAATCTTATCATACCAATATAATATTTCACTCATGTCATGTATATTCTCATGATTGTAGAAGAAACGTAACAAAAATCGGCTCAATACGTCCCCGGATACCCTTGGGACTTAAGAAAAATTCCAACTTTTGAAAGGTGGCCAATCCCAGCGTGGCACGCTACCTGGCGCGCCCCCTTGCTGCCTCTGGGCTGAAAATTTCAGCCCAGAGCGGCGTGGCACGCCCCTGGGCGCGCCTAGCCCAATTTTTTTTTTTTTTTTTTTTTTTTGGACGTTCATACAATATCAATAGTCCATCAAAACCAATACAAAATATACACTTATCGCTCTCAAAACCAAGTTAGACATGGTTCAAATATGACATATATATCACCAAGCAAATAGGGTCAAAAAGGTACGGGGTGTTATATCTTTATAGACTAATAATCGTAGAAGAAATTTGGCCAAAAGCACCCCGGCATGCTCCCGGGCGCCCTTGGGACTTAGCAAAATTTCAGCAGCTGAATAGGTGCACATTAGCGGCCTGGCACCCCCCCAGGCACGCCCCTCTACTTCCTGTTCCACAAAAATTTTAGCCAGAAGCGGCCTGGCACGCCACCTGCTGTGCCCCACACTTAATTTTTGATTTTGACTTTTCTTTGCGGATTTGGTTGGATCTTTCAAGTCCCAACCTTTTGCTTGCCTCTTATCTTTAAGATCCTTTGCTTGGATGTACCTTAAACCTCACTTTTCACCCCATAAATGCTCCACAAAGTCACAAACACCTACTACAAAGGTCTAATCACATTTACTAGCACAATATCAAATGTTTCATCAATAACAATACAAAATACGTACATATTGCTCTCGAATCTAGGGTATACATGGTTCAAGGTTGTCAAGTAAGGTCGGAAATGTATGGGGTGTTACAAATTCATACATTACAGAGGTTTCTCACAACTCGTAGCCAATAGCAACGAGTCGTAGGGTCCAGTCGTTGACAATAATCTAATGTCGGTCCAAATTTTAAAAACATTTGGACCTGACCTGACCTAGAATGTTATTTAAAACCTAAGGTCACTCGATCCGATCCTATATTCTTTTCAAAGAAGCAGAACTCCCTACATATTCCATAACCGTCCCTCCTCCAGTAATTACCCCACTAATTAAGCACTAGTCACAAAATAAAATCACAAAAGCAGAGTAGAATTCTCACTTGCACAAAAAATAAAAATTCTCAAGTGATCGTCTCTGACTCTCTTCAAACATTCACGCTTCATTATTCACATCCAAGTAAGTTGAAATTTCTTTATTTTTTGCTTTGCTTCGATGATTGGTAGTGAATCATGGGGGCATGAAACCCCAGATTTAACTACTTGAAGTTGAATAGGGTAGAAACTTAAAGTTTGATCACTTCTGTTTGATTTTACTTGAGTAGAACTACTGTATTTGTGATTAGATGCTTGATTATGGTTTACATTTTAGTTTAAATTGATACCCTTGGTGAAGTCTGAGTAGCCCCGGTGATTTGATTAATATGTGCATGGGAAGAGTGGATTCTTTACCACTCTAATGATCAAAATTGTGGTTGGATTAATGAAATAGGCGTAAAACTATGTTTAAGAATATGCATATGTAGGGACTACCAATTTACAATCCCTACGACTCTCGTAATGACTCATACCCTAAGGTAACGAGTCATCACATGAGTCATAGTGACTAGAACTTTGGCTAAAAAAAATCCCAAGTCCCTGAAAAATAATTCTACTCTCAGAACGAGCCATCCAACGACTCATAGGATCACACAATGAGTCAAAAGGTGTACCTGTACTGAGATACCTATATTGCACTTTGCAGGAAATTGACCCAATGACTCACCTAATGAGTCCTAGGATGACCCAACAACTCGTAGGATAGAGTCATTGGGATGATAGTGAATTTTGATAAAATGGAGACTAGACCCTACGATTTGTAGCCCAAAGGCAATGACTCATTGCCAAAGGCTCGTAGGGACTGTATTACTGCACTTTTGCATGCTTATTTTGATGATACATTTTATTTACTAACATCTACTCCCCCACATGTAAGATGGCACCGAAGAATGATACTCCCAAGAGAAATAAGAAAGGGGAAAGTTGACTCCCAAGAAATAGGCACGATCCACTATGCAACTAAAGGATGTACCCACAGAGGTGGAGTCGAGAGGCTCGGTGGAAGAGTAAACTATTTTAGGGCTTATAGAGTTGTGGGAGAGCTTGCCTTGGGGTGGGCAAGCTAGGCCCCATATTAAGAATGCCAGGGTATCGCCACCACATACACCTACTCCTTCCCAGTATGAAGAGGAAGAAGAATCTGAGTCTGACAAAGATGGTGGTAATGATGAGAATGACTCAAAAATGGAGATAGGACATCATCTAGCAGTCAATCCAAAGACCATGCTGGCTTGGGGTTCGGTGCAAATTTATCCAGCAGTGAAGCAGATGATAAGGACTCCACTGAGAGTCCCCCATAACAAATCCAGCCTCCACTTTCTACTCTGCCCAGTCTTCATGTTGAGGTGGCCCCTCAGCTGATAGTGAATCGATGGGGTATTGGAGTTTTGCATGAGATTTATGATCGGGACATCGCCATTTTCCCAAGCAGTGGTTTCCAAAGAGAGGGTTCTATATAGAGCCAAGGATGTTGACGGCGGGCATGTCTAAGATGCTCGACTTTGAGAGGTTTTTCAAAAACTACAAGTTTGAGTGGATAGCTGTAAAACCTCTTAAATACAACCCGGCTCTAGTTCGGGAGTTTTTTCCAATCTACCATACGTCGGTTAAGGTATTTGTAACACCTCAGGTGCTACGAGTACATGAACATATACAATAGTCGGGGTACAAGGCTAAATGAAGGAAAGGTGAAGAAACCTGTGTTGAAAATGAGCATGCGAAGAAGAATTGAGCCAAGTCACAGAAGTGACCCACCGCAGCAGTCACGTAGCATGAGTGGTCCCGTGGAACAACTTCAGAGACATGGAAATTTGTCTTCTGATTTCCACGACCCATCCTACGTGGCGTGACTGGTTTCGTAGACACCAGTCACGATACCGTGAAGTTTTGCCGGCTTTATTAACCTATTTTGACTAAATGAAATATTTGAGTGTGGGGCTCATTAAAGGTGTTGGGATGGATCTTTATTCTGTATTTTAGGCCCAAAATCATATAAGAAGACATGGGCCTCAACAAGTGAAGAAATTGACCTATTTGAAATGGACCAAATGTGTGGCCAAGGATCATTTGACTTGAGAGTCTACATAAAGGCACCAAAAATCAGCATTTAATGCATAAACACTCCCATGCCATTGCTAGATATTTCTCAAAAATCTTCTTATCTCATAAACCCTAAGGCAACAACACTTCTTTTAATAGGATCATCCCTTCACAAGCCTTGGTAAGTCCTTATTCTTATGGATTAATTTATTATACGCTTAAGGTGGTGTGTATATCATGATGGTTATGCTTGGAAGTGTTGAACATGGTGCTTTGTGTTTTTGGGTAAAAGATGTGATATTCATGGAATTGTGACTTGAGATATGACTTGTGATTTTGATAAAAGAGCATGATATGGATGAACTATCAACATGTCTGGTGTGATTATGTTATTAAACTTTTTATTTTCATATAAGTGTAAATTATGGGATTTTGGACGATATGTGCTATGAGGTGTATTAAGGTAAGTTGATGGATTATTTGTGATGTGGTGTGAATAAGAAAGTGTAAAGGAGAAGTGTTGTGGTGAAATGGATTGATTATCATGTATTGGTCAATGTTGGGAATATTGGGGGATTTTTGGAATAATAATTTCATCAATGGTTTTGTCAAGGGGAAATGGCATGTTTAAAGACAAACATGTAACTCATTAATGTTATATGTATTTGTAAAGTAGTTGATGGTTAATGTGAATCCTGTTATATATTTGTGTTGTAGAGTGACACATAAAGAAAGAGCGGGACTATTGTATGCACCTCTAGGATTGTATATTCGTATTGAGAATACAAGGTATGTAAGGTTACTCTGTCCGTATCTTTCTGCGGCTAATAGTATTCACATTGACATTATGCTTGTCCTATTCTAAAATGTGCTAAGGTATCCTATATCCGGTTATCAATGGTCATTATCATATGTTTCCTACTCATTGATCAATTGTGAATCTCATGTCTCATATTCATGAATAATGTTCCAAAAGCTCAACAATGTTATGTTCCAAAGTTCCAATAGTGGTTATACTCATGTATCTTGTTCATTGATTATTGTCTAATGGTTCCAATGGTGTTATGTTTCCAATAAGGCTATGTTTCCAACAATGTTTATTAACATGTCCCTCACTCATTGGTTAATGATCCAAAGCTTAAAGTAAAGTTACAACTATCATGGTATCAATCTCAAAGTAATAAACAAAGTAATGCATATGTGGTCAATGATCAAGTATGGGTGGCAGCTTTGGGGGCAAAATGCCTAGCTCAAGCCGATCCCGAGGTTGTTGGATCAAGGGGCAGTCCTAGGGGCATAAGCCTAGCTCGGACCGATCCTGACAGGGGGCATCTCTAGGGGTAATAACCTAGCTCGAGCCGAACTTGAAATGTTGTATGGGTGGCAGCTCTAGAGGTACTAACCTAGCTCGAGCCGATCCCGATATATACATTGATTCATAGGGTGGAAGCTCTAGGGGCATAAGCCTAGCTCGAGCTGATCCCAACATAATGCTATGTTATGATTAAAACCCACTATTCAGTCGGGGCCTAGGTATCACAGGTCAAAGGCAAAGATGAATAATTATGGAAGCAAAGATACAAAGAAAGTAATGAAAGCGAAATACATGGTTTCCACAGTACAGAATAGTGACTCATCTACATTGTGACTTATCTATATTGGTTATGCATTTGAACTTGAGTTCTTGACATATTTTCATAGCTTACAAGATTCATATGGCCTTACATACTCAGTACATTCTTCGTACTGACCCCTCTTTGGGAATTTACCTTACTTGCTGCAGGCGCAGGTACTAGTAGGCCTCCACAGTAGGTTGTTAGTATTGCAGATCTTTGGTGATCTCTAGTTAGTTCGGGGCTTCTCTGGGTCGCAATTGTACATATGTTTTGGTGTTGTACATGTTGTATAAAGCGGGGACTTGTCCCGACTTTTAGTTCATTTTGGTCAATGCATTTGTTAGAAGCTTTTGTAGACGGATGTGGGTGTATAAATGTAAAAGGGATATGTCGTTCTTGACTTGGTGGCCTCAATGGCCAAGTTTCGCATATGTATATGTATATATAATGTTCCATGAATTCCATTATTGGTATCTATAACTATTATGTGATTATGGGTTTCTTATGGCATGCATATGATTGAATAGAGATAAAGCTTGGTTCTCTCGGGCCTTGTCGGCTACGAGTGCCAATCCGTCCCGATGGGATTCGAGGCGTGACAGTATTATCTCCATGAGGCCTTTAGTGGGAAACTTATGACCCCCTACAGATAATGTTGATTCAGGGAGTCAATGTGAATGTATCAGCCCAGACTATTTCCCGCTTCTTACATGGCAAGGATTTTATGCCTCCATCTAATACTGCAAAGATTAACTTCTGCATTGAGGAGATGACAAAGGTGAAATCAAAGCAAATTACCCATGATGACAAAGTGGTTTACTTGCACTGGATGGAAAACATTATTGACATAGACAAAGAAAATTTTCCTTGCGCTACTGGCACATCATCATAAATCAATAAATGGAGTTTAAATTTTGCAAGCCTAGATCCAGTGACAACATTCTTAGCCCCGACCAGGATGCTTTGGTAGCTGGCATTATGGAAGGGTATGAGATTGACTTTACTAGGTCATTGCCCAGGAGATCTGGGATAGAGCAGTGAATTTAGAGACTAGCATCCTATTCCCTTTCCTAGTCTTGAGGATGTGCTTGGAAGGTAGGGTTACAGTATTGCTAGAGATTGACAATTTCATAGTGGTTGTCATACTACAGATTTAGGTTTGATTGAGACCTGACGAACCTAGTTTCTAAGGCAAAGTTGTGACAGGAGTTGGGTTACTACAAAGTGCCTTCCACTTGAGTGCTTCGATAGAGATTGATACTCCTGTTTTAACAGACATTAGGAATGCAAAGTTTGAGTGATAGAATGAAACCAAAAAACCCAAGCCTTAAGCTAAAGCAGATGCTACTACCTCATTCATCTCCCGACCAGCTTCAGTGCCCATTTCACCTACCACTACCCCAGGCTCAGCCATACCTCGCCCACCTACTGGTGGGTATACGTTAGTGTCGCAGGAGTTCATGAATCAAGTGCTAAAAAGGTTGGCCACCATCGAGTAAAAGGTGGACGATATTCAAAAGGGTGTTCAACCGTGGGTGAAATGAGAGATCCACACAGAGGTACGTGAGATATAGACTCACTTTGATAGCTTCGAGTGGAGGATTCTAGATAAAGTTGAGGGTGTGAAGTCCCCTAACTTGGATGGGATTAGAGTGGAGGTTTTCGCTCTATGTACAGTAGTGGAGGACATGGCAGCCAGGTCGTATCTAGCTTTTTTGACTCCCTCCATGCCCATTATTAAGGAGTTCGATAAGGTAGAGGTGCACGATATATAGGACACCAAGGGAAAGGAGAAGACCACTACATTTAGTTGTGAGTGAGAGAGCAAAAAAAGAAAAAAAAAGAGAGATAAGGATGACTTGAAGAATGCAATGGAGACAAGCAAGCAGACCTCCCAGGACCATTTATCCGATATACATAAAAAGGGGCATTGAGCCGGGAGCTCCAAAGTTTGAGAGGCCCTGCTTGATGATGATGTTATGACTGAGGAGAGTGGGGTTGTGACAGTTTCCCCTACTAGTTTGATACCATTGAGTACACCAGCCTCAACTGGTTCCAACATTTATTTGAGTGCCACGGCCACCACTGAGACCACTATTGCTGCAACGGGAGTACCTTCAAGATTTGGTGCCTAGAGAGTCGCAGGTACATCCTTCTCCCTCATTTTTTACTTTTTTTGATATGCATTAGTGAGGACACTGCATGTTCTCAAAGTTGGGGGTAGAGGTGAACCACAACTCAGGGATTTTTGTTGTCGTTTTGCTTTTCCACCAGATGTGCTATCATAGTAGAATCGACATGTTTAGGGTGTTATATTATTTTATTTTGCATGTTTGTTTAATTAGGAGAAAAGTAGGGGATACTTAATGCAGTCAAGTGTTGATGTTTTGTATTTTGGGGTGATGTCTAAGTAACCCCGATGATTTTGAAAATGTCATAAGGATACCCCTCCGAAATTTTTGTTTTGACTTTGTGTTTTGTTTATAGTATGACCACTGTGAATCTCATTATGGCATTAGTATTATAGGCAGAATGACCGTAACTTAACATTGCATGAACGGACTAGGCAGTAAGTGATAGCGTAACCTTGTGCAATGTGTGTGTGAGCTGCCTACTTAGTTAACTTTGTGTGTGAAATCCATAACTTGCTCAGTTAGTCTTGCCTAGGTTGTAGGATGGTTGACTAGGAAAGGATCTGTCACGACCCAATTTCTCAGGTCATCATGGCACCTACTTTAACCCACCAGTAGGTAACCCAAGCCATAGACCGAAATGACAACTAATGGGCTAATAGGCGAAAAATAATGCAACACAAGGATGATATCAATATACAATAGTAATATAAACGGAAGCAAGGAGAAACATATATATAATATACTGTACAAAAGAGGGGAGGGGAAAAAATGAACAAGAAGAATCCCTCGTAAGACCTGTCAAGGTCAGTACTAGAGCCACTATAGAACCCAAAATAAGAGTACTAGATAGTATCTAAAATATACTTATATACAGTAGTCTCAGAAATACAAAAGACTAAAACTGAAACAGATGGAGAAGGATCAGCCTCAGACATTGGAAAGCTCACCCCATCTTAGGATCAGTAGTAGGGCCTGAGAATAACGTCAATGCCGGTGGCTCATACTCGGATCTGCATCAGGAAAAAGATGCAAAAGTGCAGTTTGAGCACCAAAGCAATGGGTAATCAGTAGACATTGTCGACCAATTGAGCTCAAATATAGTAAAAGCATAAATATAATGTGAGTGTGTAAGCTAAGTCAACATTAATAGGGGTAGAAGTGTAAATATCTACTGAACTAGGTAAGTGCAATAAAAGAAGTAAATAACTCAAAAAAGAAGAGAAATGCACTAACTACACCTAACTAGGCCCCCATAAGCCCAAAAGGCACACGCAAAAAGGTAATTAACCCTACCGAACCCCCATAAGCCAGAGGGTGCATACAATAGAAAACATAAATATCCAATAACTGAACTGATCTCAAGTAACATTCTGATCCCAAATCCATGATGAAAAATCTAGGTATGTACCAGGCTTGAATCGGAACCAATAGATAGTAACGAGAGGCCAGATGCCGGGTCCGAACCGAATATAATGGATAATAACAAGAGGCCACATAAACCATGTACAACAGAACTTAGTACCACTACCAGAACTCCCAGTAACAATCATAGTCATAAACAAGAACATCCCAACCATAATCATAAATAAATGACGGACTCGAACCAAAACTCATAGTAACCATACCGTATCAAGAAACAACTGATCCCATAAGTAGCCCATATCAACCGTAAACTAATACCAAACTCATACCATGGATTGTAAATAGTAACCATAACCAATGCCAGTATCATTCCATGACTCCTAATAATAACAACAATAAAGCATATGCCGGACTTGAACCGAGACTGAAATGCATTTACATAAAAATAAGCATAACTTGCTAATTGGAAGAAATTCAAGGTTCCAAGTCTATATCCAAACCATAAAGTCATAAATACAAATCTCGGGTGGCTAAGTCCACTAAGGCAATGTGGGTCCTAAATACTAGGTCAAGGAGGTGTTGTCCAGGGTCAGTTACTACTCTACCCAGGAAAAGGAGCTAAAATAGGCCAAAAATCAAGTCTAAGTCAAACCCAACCCAAGGTAATATCCTAAAGTAGTAGCCAAGAGCCTAAAGGAACTTACTGTTAATTATACTAGTTAAAAAGGGCAGTAGGGCCACTTTGGGGTCTCAATAACTAAACCTAGATCAGAACCTACCCGAGTCTAGTCTAAGGCTTCCCATTCCCATCTCAAAGTACTAATAGCATAAATCCTATCCCTAAAGGATGATAATACACAATATTAGTGGAAAACAAACCCAAAATCTACCAAAATGGGACCCTAACCAATTAACTAAGGCGTAAAAATACTAAAATGGTACTCGGGCTAAAACTACCTGCCTAAAACTAGGAAAATAGTGCACTAATACCATAAGTAAGCTCAATCTAATAGAAGGGTAAGACTAGTCTACATGGACGCCCCGAACGCTTGTCGAATCCTCTACACTGGAGCTTTCCCCTTCTGAGAGGCCTTCGAGAACTGCGAAGCTATCAAAACAATGATCTATGCATCAGGATGAGAAAAATGATACCCATATTACGTATATACACTCCGAGTTAGAAATCAAACTAAAAGTTTGATGTGGGGACCACTTGTGGAATCATAAACTTGAAACCGTTACAGTGTACCACATAGCTTAAATATCAAAACCCACAAGAAATTGATCTAAGCTCGAGCTTAATTAACCCCAAAATCAGTCCCAATAAAAATTCGGACTATGAGAATTAAATCGAGGAATTACATTGAAAAATTAATGGAAAACTTACGAATTAACGATAATATAGGGTCCACAAACACGTCCCAAAGTTAGACCTAGCTCAATTATATGATTCCCCCATGATTTACAAGCTCAATCAGCCTTCTAATGGAGTTGCACTTAGAAAAATAAAAGAGAAAAATGAAGGGGGAGGTATATATACTGCTAGGGTGTAACACCCCATACATTTCCAAACCTAATTGCGTACCGTAACATGTATGGAATTATTTAAACATGATATTGTTGAGGTATTATATATTACATTTGGTGGGCTGAATTATTCTTGTGCCATTGGGCTCAATTGAGGCCCAAAAATGGAGCAAAAGACATGGCCCAAATGGAATTTGACCCATTCTTCAAATTGACCAAGTAAGCACCTCATTTAATGTGGTGTATTGGCTAAGGATGATCATTAAAATAAGCTATTTAAAGGGAATATATAAGGAACAAAAATCAGAGTTTTATTCATATCAATACACATGCCATTTTTAGACTTTTCTAAAATATTTCTCATCTCACACAAACCCTAAGTCATCACTTCTTTGAACAAGATCATCCTCTTGAAAGCTTTGGTAAGTATTTAATCTCATGGTATAATATATTATATGCTTGATATGGTGCATAAATCATGTTGGTTATGTTGGAAAAGTGTTGGATAGTTCACTATGTGTAAAACTGTCCACTTTTGTAATCGGAAAAGGGTTTTTGCCTTGTAAACTTGAAAATGGACTTGTGGTCTTGAAGGAAGTGAACTTGATGAATTGAATATCAACATTTAAGATGTGATTATATCCTTAACTTGTTTTATCCTTGCATATAATGTTTGGAATTGTTATTGCAAAATTGTGCATGGCCTTGGTGGTGTATTGAAAGAAAAACGTGGTTTTTGTGATGTTCATGGGTGTGGTGAATACATGGTTGTTTGTTGGCATATGAGTTGACCTAAATATGTAAATATAAGATTATTGGTGTCCATGTACCATTTATTACAAAAAAAGGACCCTAAAATGACCCTTGGAGGCTGAAACGGGCATCCGCCCCCACGTCTGGAGCACCTACGGCCGCAGATGCCAACACAGGTGGCTCTGGACAAGGCCAGAGGGGCACCTGTGGCAGCATGTCATCCACCTACAGGTGCAAGTGGCTCCACAGCCCAGTCCATAATTTTGTTTTGTGTGTTTTTGTCTCTCTTTGATCCTCGAAGCCTCCCATACCCTTCTTGGATTTAATTATCAACTTATGATACCTTTTAAATGACTTTAAGGGGTCGTTTGGAGGCATGTTGGATTATATCACTTATGGATTATTGTTAATATTTTTTCATGAAAGGTATTTAGGTGACTTGATGGAATATTTGTGACGTAGTGTTAATGAGGAAGCGTAAAGGGTAAACTTGGGGTGAAATGCTATTGGTTTATGATGTCTTGATCAATGTATGGAATGTTATGGTGTTGTTAGTATGGTAACGCAGTGGATTGTATTGTAAAGGGTTAAATGACGTTATTTGGTAGTCATGTAGCTCATTGTCGTCTTGTGCACTTGTAAGGTAACTAGTTGTTAACGTGAGCTCCGTTATGAATTGTGTTGTAGAGTAACACGTAAAGAAGGAGCTGGATTATTGTATTCCCATATAGGACTATGTATTCATATTGGGAAGATAAGGTATGTAAAGTTACTCTTTCTGTATCCTTCTGCAGCACATAGTGTTCGCATTGTCATTGTACTTGTTCCTTTCCGAAATGTTCTAAGGTATTTCATTTCAAGTTGTTATCTATTGTTAATCACAGGTTCCTTATTCATTGATCAACTATTATTCATGTGTCACATAATTATGGACATGGTTCCAAAGGTCCAATAATGTTATGATTCCAAAGTTCCAATAATGTTATGACTATCAACGTATCAATCTCTCAAAGTAAAGAAATAAAGTAATGCATAGTTGTTGGTTGTAAGAGTACGGGTGGCAGTTCTAGAGTCATAAGCCTAGCTCGACCCGATCTCGAGGTTATTATACAGGGGGCAGCTCTTGAGGCATAAGCCTAGCTCAGGCCGAACCTGACAGGGGGCAGTTCTAGAGGTAAGAACCTAGCTTGAGCCGAACCTGATATATTGATTTATGGGTGGCAGCTCTAGAGGTAAGAACCTAGCTCGAGCCGAAACCGATATATTGATTTATGGGTGGCAGCTCTAGAGGCATAATCCTAGCTCGGGCCGATCCCAACATAACATTATGTTATGTAAAAACCCACTGATCAGTTGGGGCCTGAGTATGACATAGTACAAGTGATGATGTATGAACAAAGAAGCAAAGAAAGTAATGAAAGTAATATACATGGTTCCAACCATACAGAACGATGGTTTATCCATATTGACTATTCTCTTGTATATTTGATTTCATGGAACTACTTCCATATCATGCAGTTTCATATGAGCCTTACATACTCAGTACATTCTTCGTACTGACGTCCCTTAGGGGACTTACCTTACGTGCTACAGGCGCAGGTGCTAGTAGACCTCCACAGTATATTGCAGGTGATTTGTAGATCTTTGGTGAGATCCAGTTGATTCGGGGCTTTCTGAGTCATATATGTATATTTTTTTTGGTATTGTAAATATTGTATAAAGCGGGGACTTATCCCGAATTTAGGTTGGTTATGTATATGCATCTGTTATAGGCTTTGTGAACGTATATGGGAATATGAATGTAAGAGATGTATGTCCATTTTGACTTGATGGCCCTAACGGCCAAGTTTCACATATGTATATATCATATGTTTGCATGACTTCTGCTATTAGCATCCTGTATCTATACGTGATGGTAATGTTTCTTGAATGACATGCATATGAATGGACATAAGCAAAGATTGGTTCTCCCGGGCCTTATCGGCTTCGGGTGCCAGTCCGCCCCGTTGGAATTCGAGGCGTGACAAAAGTGGTATCAGAGGAGGTCATCCTAAGGGTGTCTACAAAGCCGTGTATGAGTAGAGACTTGCTTATGGATGTGTTGTGCACCACATTTATAAGTAGGAGTCTATGGGACATTTAGGAGTTGTTTCTTTTCTTCATTTCTAGATCGTGCAATAGAGCCAATGTTGTAAGTGGAATCGTATCTGACCATTGGAATTGGTTTTTTTGTTTATAGTATAATGCCGATGACAAAAGAGGTAGAGGCAAAGGTAAGCAGGTAGATATGCTTGCCGATTAAGGAATGAGTAAATCACCACCTGACCAAGCTAATCAAGGTGGAGCTAACACTGAAATTGCATCGCGGTCTTCTTCTACTTTTCCAACTCCGAAAGAGCCAAGAAGTAGAGAAGTACCCACAGAACCACCAATGAATGCCATTGACCAGGATTTAAGAAATGCAGTGCATATGTTAACTCAGATAGTTGCTGCACAAAGTCAAGGACGAGATGGTCCAACAACAAATGAGGATGACACGGCTAGAGTGGCGAGTCGCAGGACACGGGACTTTTTGAAATTAGACCCTCCTATATTCACTGGGTCAGATTCGAAAGAAGATCCACAAGATTTTGTGGATCAAATCCAGAGGGCTCTAGATGTTATGCATGTGACTAGTGTTGAAACAGTTGAACTTGCGGCCTATAGATTGAAAGGTGAAGCTATATTGTGGTATGAATACTGGAAGAGATCGAGGGGTATTGATGCACTTCCAGCTGGTTGGGAAGAATTTAAAATGGCATTCCTTGATCATTACCTCCCATATGAGATCCGGGAGGCACGTGTAGACCAGTTTTTAAATCTACGTCAAGGGAATATGAGTGTTAGAGAATATAGTCTTCAGTTTAATTCCTTGGCTCGATATGCTCCGAATGTAGTGGCCACAATGACAGACAGAGTCCATCGATATGTGGACAGATTAGAGCTATATTTGGTAAGGGACTACACCATTGCTGCCTTGAATAAAGATATGGACATAGCCAGAATACAAGCCTTCACACAGAAAATGGAGGATCAGAGACAGAGAAGAAGGGTACATGAATCTGAAAGAGGACATTCCAAAAGAGCTAGACCTATGGGACAGTCTATGGGGTACCAAGGAGAATATAGGCCTCGGATGTTTCCTAGACTGCCTAGACCATCATTCTCCTATTCCACAGCAGGCACTCACTCTCAATTCTGAGGGTTTAGAGGCAGACAATCTGGGCAGAGTAGTGGAATTCACGGATCACAGGCAACAGGATTTCTCGTCAGCAATGTCAGCATTGTGGGCGTACTCATTCAGGTACATGTCGGTTAGGGACGAATGCTTGCTTTTGGTGCGGTATGTCGGGGCACATAATGAAAGAGTGTCCCCAGAGAAGAATGGGTGGTATAGCACAACCTACAGGATCAGCCGTTGCATCAGCATCATCGGTTCCTTCTTTAGGTCGAGGTGTGCAGTCTATTGGTCATGGTAGAGGTACCAGAGGAGCAGCCAGTACTAGTGGAGTCCACAACCGTACTTATACTCTAGTGGACTGGCAGAATTCGGAGGCATCTCCTGATGTAGTCACAGGTACATTATCCATATTTTCGCATAGTGTATATACATTGATTGATCCGGGTTCTACATTATCATATGTTACTCCATTGATTGCTGCAAAATTTAAAAGAACACCGAAATTATTAATTAAGTCATTTGAAGTATCTACACCAGTTGGTAAATCCATTGTTGCAAACCGAGTATATCGTAATTATGTGGTAACTGTGTGTGGTCATGATACACTGGCTGATCTCATTGAACTAGACATGGTGGATTTTGATGTGATAATGGGAATGGATTGGTTGGCTTCTTGTTATGCCACGGTAGATTGCCGGGCCAAGAAGGTACATTTTCATTTTCCACAAGAAAATGTTCTTGAATGGCAGGGTAATGTGGGGGCACCGAAAGGAAAATTTATTTCCTATTTGAAAGTAAGGAAAATGATTGCCAAGGGGTATATATGTCACTTAGTACAAGTGAAAGATACTGAAGTGGAACCACTAACTCCTCAGTCGGTTCTAGTGGTCAATGAATTTCTTGATGTATTTCCAGAGGATCTTCTAGGTTTACCCCTAGAACGGTAAATAGAATTTAGTATTGATGTGATTCCAGGCACTCAGCCTATCTCTATTCCCCTGTACAGAATGGGTCCAGCAGAATTGCGTGAATTGAAGGAGAAATTAAAAGACTTGCTGGACAAGGGCTTCATCAGGCCTAGTATGTCCACGTGGGGTGCACCAGTATTATTTGTACGGAATAAAGACGGCACATTGAGAATGTGCATTGACTATCAGCAATTGAATAAGGTAACGATCAAGAACAAATATCCTCTCCCTAGAATTGACGATTTGTTTGATCAGTTACAGGGTGCCAAATTTTTTTCAAAGATTGACTTGAGATCGGGTTACCATCAAGTCAGAGTTAGAGAAAGAGATATACCCAAGACAGCTTTCCGAACACGGTATGACCATTATGATTTTTTAGTTATGTTGTTTGGACTAACAAATGCACCAGCTATTTTCATGGATTTGATGAATAGGGTGTTTAAGCCATTTTTAGACGTGTTCGTGATGGTGTTTATAGATGACATCCTGGTTTATTCAAGATCACAAGAGGACCATGCAAATCACTTACGGCAGGGTTGTAAATTCTTCGTAAGCGTAAGTTGCATGCAAAGTTCTCTAAATGTGAATTCTGGTTAAAATCCATCGCATTCTTGGGTCGCATTGTGTCAGATGAAGGGATATGGGTTGATACGCAAAAGATTGAAGTGGTGAAAAATTGGCCAAGGCCTACGATGCCCACGGAAATTCGTAGCTTCCTTGGGTTGGTAGTTTATTATCGAAGGTTTGTTGAAGGGTTTTCTTCCATTGCTGCACCTTTAATGAAGCTTACACACAAGGAAGTCAAATTTCAGTGGAATGATGCATGTGAGAAAAGTTTTCAAGAGCTGAAAGATAAATTGACTTCTACAGTGATATTAGCACTTCTGGAAGGCATAGAAGGGTATACAGTATATTGTGATGCTTTCGGAGTTGGCCTAGGTTGTGTATTGATGCAGTACGGTAATGTAATAGCATATGCCTCACGACAGTTGCGGCCACATGATAGAAACTATCCCACACATGATCTTGAGTTAGTAGCTGTAGTGTTTTCTTTAAAGATATGACGCCATTATTTGTATGGAGTTCATGTTGACATCTACATTGATCACAAAAGTTTGCAATATATCTTTAAGCAGAAAGACTTAAATCTAAGGCAGCGGAGGTGGCTTGAGCTATTGAAAGATTATGATATTGATATCCTATATCATCCAGGAAAAGCAAATGCGGTAGCTGATGCATTGAGCCGCAATGAAATAGGAGGCACTAGTGGCCAGTTGACGGAGAAGCAAGACTTAGTCAAGGATCTACATCAATTAGCCAGCTTGTGGGTTCGTCTTCTTGAATCCTCGGATGAAGGGGTTATTTTACAAAATGCTATGTTCTTGCAGCTGAAAGAGAATGTACAACAGGGTTTAACAAAGGAATTTGATCTTACGCGAGAAGGAGTATTTCAATGCCAAGGTAGATTATGTGTACCGAATGTAGATGAGCTAAGGAGACGAATTATGATAGAGGCGCATCATTCACGATATTATATACATCCGGGAGCTACCAAAATGTACCATGATTTGAGAGAAATGTATTGGTGGGGAAACATGAAGAAGAACATTGCAGAATTTGTAGCTCAATGCCCAAATTGTCAACAAGTAAAGGTAGAGCATCAGAAACCTGGAGGTTTCCTCCAATGTATCAATCTTCCAGTCTGGAAATGGGATATGATTAACATGGATTTCATCACAGGTGTTGCGACCCATCTATACACGCAAGTGTACATGATCGTTCAAGTAATAAAGTGGCTCCCTTAAAAGAGACGGATATCGAACCCAAGGGACTCTCGTCAACAAAAAACAATTCTGGACGTCAAACTATAATCAAAAACTGGCGTTGCGAAAACGTCAAGAGATTTGGTACTGAAAATTAAATGGTTGCGGACTATGAATTCCTATCTTCGCTACCGTAACTTTAGTTCTTGTAAATACGCTTGAAAAATCAAGAAAAAGTGAATTCCCAAGGCTAAGGCACCCTGAACGTCATCTCTTGAGCATAATTGTTATTGGTTTAAGCACTTTGAGTTGTTTATCGTGGTTATTAATCCGAGGTTAATTTTATAACTATATTCGTCTCCAAAATATAATCTTCTACTAGAACTTAGAAACCTACCTACATCCGTGAGTGGTGATAAGCTTAACTAATTCTAGAGCATTCAAGTTTTCTTCTCGTAATTGACCAAGTATGGTGGATTAGGTACCTCTCGGTCCTAACCACATGTCAATCCCTTAGAATTACTTCCCCGAGAAAGACCACACTTCATATATTCAAATTCTATCTCTTAGTTTCTCTCTCGAGCTCACTTCAAGACAAGGAATATATTTCAATGGTGATCAAGCATCAAAATAATGAAATTTAGAATGTATGAATAACCAATTTATGATAAACTCCAGCAAAAAACAATACAATTAACCCAAGAGATTCATGTTCTTGGCCTTAACCCCAAGAATGAGGGATTTTAGCCACTCATAATGTAAATCAACATCCAAAAGTCAATAAATACCATAAAAAAACTTAAAAACTGAAAAGAGAAGGAATGGAACCTAATTGAGATAAATGCCCAAAATATTCTAAGGATGATGGAATTGTGATACAATAACTCAAAAGCCCTATTTATAGACCCAAGTCGAGGCAAAAATCTGCCAAAAAGCGGCCCGGCACGCCCTTGGGCGCTCCTAGCATTTAGGCAGATTTTGCCTCAGCATAAGGGTGCTCCCAGACGGCGTGGCACGCCCATGGGCGGGCCCCAAGTCTGACTGGGCAAGTGAAAAATTTGCCAAAAGCGGCCTGGCACGCCCTTTGGCGCGCCAGGCCCTTTTTTAAAAAATTTTTTTTTGCTTTCGTCGACTTCTCTTCGCGGATTTTGGTTGGATTCTTCAAGTTCAACTCTTTGGCTTGCCTCTTATCTTGAATATTTTTCACTTGTAGCTTCTCCAAGCCTCACTTTCCATGCTAAACATGCTCCAAAAAGTCATAAATTCCACCTACAAGAGTCTAATCATATTGGTTAGCACAATATCCCATATTCCATCAAAAACTTATACAATACACACGTATTGTTCTCAAAACTAAGGTAATCATGGGTTAAAGTCTCTACTAAGGCATATAAATACGCCTTAGATCACCACCCCACACTTAAACCTTTGTTTTTCCTCGAACAATAACCACACTCAAATCCGGGCGACTTTTGCCAATTTACACAAAATAGGCATTCTTGCATAGCTTACACAACCACATTTATCAACTTATGCCCCAACATACTAGGATATCAAACAAATAAATAACAAATTGAAATAACCTATCCTCACAAATCAACTTAACTAGGAATCAATTCATTATTGTCATTAGTGATCATCGTCATACCACCCTTTTTTGGAACACATTGTACTGGGCTCACCCACGTACTATCAGAGATAGGGTAAACAATGCCAGAATCTAACCACTTAATTACCTCCTTCCTTACTACTTCTTTCATCACCAGATTCAAGCGTCGTTGGTGTTGCACACTCGGCTTGTGCCCTTCTTCCATGTAAATTTTATGCATGCATAAACCCGGATTAATACCATGGATGTCAGACATCTTCCAACCAATAGCCTTCTTTCTTCGTTTTAGTATCAATAATGCTGCATCAACTTTTTCCTGTGACAAATCTGCTGCCAGAATAATAGGAAGAGTCTCATTGTCACCTAGGAAAGCATATTGAAGGTGAGATGGAAGTTCCTTCAATTCAAGCTTCGGTGCCTCCTCAAATGAGGGCTTAGTTGGAGGACCGAGTGGACGATTTAAAGGTTCCCATCTACCCTCTTTAGCATAGATGCCCATAAGATCAAGAACTTGCACTATTTTACTAGCTTCTGCATCCCCAAAAACATCTTGCCCCATCAACACTTTTTCCAGCGAATCTGTAGACAAAGTGTGGATGCTTTCAACCGCCAAATCTATAGTTGTAATAGCTGACAAATTCTCATAAATCTATGGTAGCTTCAAAGCTCTATAAACATCAAAGACCTCCACTTTATCATGAGCCCGCATAGTTAGTTTCCCGGCTGCTACATCAATGATTGTACCTCCTGTAGCTAGGAACGGATGCCCCAAAATAAATGGGACTTCCGGGTCAGGCTCAAAATTCAGCACCACAAAATCAACGGGAAAGAGGCAAATTAATGTGCACTTGTTTAAGTAGTTCAATGAACTTACCAAAGCATTCATCCTCCTTCTTCTTCTTAAACTTCTGAGGGAAAGGAAGAGGCAACTTCACACTGTGCATCACTTTATCATCTTTGGAGCTTTTGGTAGACTCCACTTGTTCGTCTTCAACCACCACTACTTTTGGCTCCAATTCTTTCGCTGGTGCCACCGTATCCTCTAACTGCTTACCACTATGGGTAACTATAGCATTCACCTGCTTGGGATTAGGCTCCGTATCACCTGGAAGACCTCCTTGGGGCCTTGTGTTCTGTGCATTAGCTAACTGGCCAATCTGCTTTTCCAAATTCTGATTAGCCAACTGATTGTTCCTCACATCTGCTACTAGCTTTGCTTGTTCAGCCATAATCTCTTTTAACATATCTTCCATGCTCATCTGTCCAGGCTTAGCACCCACTTGATTTCCTTGACCTTGCTATTGGTTGTACTGTGGTGCATATCCTTGAGGCCTATATTGATTTTGATTTCCTCCCCAAGATAAGTTCGGGTGGTTTTTCCACCCAGCATTATAAGTATTTCCATAGTTCTGGGCTCCACCTCCCCTTTGTGTATTACCAACAAAATTTATGAAATTCGGATTAGCACTACACAAATCGCTGGTATGATCCCCATTTCCACATACACTACACATCACAGAAACCTGTTGCTGTACTGCATTCACGGGAGCTGGTTGTTGCCCTAAATTTAAACTACTAAAGTGATTGTTCATCATGTTTTGCATAGCTGAAATTTGGGCAGATAATGTTGTGACTGCATCCACGTCTAGTTTCCCAGCAACCTTCTTTGTAGAATTTCTCAAATTATCACTATGCCAGTATGGATTTCCCTGTGAAATATGATTCAACAGAGCATATAATTCATCATACGTCTTCTCTAAAGCCTGTCCACCTGTAGCTAAATCAAGTAGAATTTTAGTGTTGGGGTCGAGAGCCTCTATAAAAGTATGCACCAACACTTCATTAGCTTGGTGGTGGTGAGGACAATCCCTCAACATGGATTTGAATCTGTTCCAGGCTTGGTACAAATTCTCATCATCTCTCTGTCTGAAACTTAGTATCTCACTCCTCAGATTTGCTGTCTTTCCAGACGGAAAGAACCTTATCAAGAATTTCCAAGCAAGATTATCCCAAGTAGTGATAGAATTAGCCGGCTCTGCATCTAACTACCTTCTTGCTTCCCCCAACAGAGAAAAGGGAAACAAAGTAAGTCTCATATAATCTGAAGACACACCCGCAGGACTATATGTGTCACTGATCTCCAGAAAATTATGGATATGCCTTTGCGGGTCCTCATGAGCAAGACCTGTAAACTATCCACTTGAGTGCAAGAGTTGCACCATATTCTGTTTAAGCTCAAATCTGCCTCCAACCATCGGTTTGAGAATACTGGAGGTCACATTAGTGGCGAGTGGGATTGCCACATCGCGAACTGTTCTAGCTGCCATTACTTCCGGCTCACGTCTCTCTGCCCCTGGTTCTTCAATTCTTATGGGATTATCCCGTATTCCTTCGCTATCCAGTTCGACTTGTGGGATTGGGTAGTCTGCAGCCTGTCTCCTCAATCTATTGAAATATCTTTCAAGTTCAGACTACGAGGCTACTAAATCTTTGTTCATTGCCAGTGTTCCGATGAAGTAAGCCTGCAAAATAGAACAGCTACAAACGTCAATAATTGAAATCTATCTATTTGAAAGTTCCCCGGCAACGACGCCAAAAAACTTGTTGCGACCCAGCTATGCACGCAAGTGTACGTGATCGTTCAAGTAATAAAGTGGCTCCTTTAAAAGAGCCGGATATCGAACCAAGGGACTCTCGTCAACAGAAATAAATTTTGGACGTCAAACTATAATCAAAAACTGGTGTTGCGAAAAATCAAGAGATTTGGTACTGAAAATTAAATGGTTGCGGACTATGAATTCCTATCTTCGCTACCGTAACTTTAGTTCTCGCAAATACGCTTGAAAAATAAATAAAAAGTGAATTCCCAAGGCTAAGGAACCCTGAACGTCATCTCTTAAGCATAATTGTTATTGGTTTAAGCACTTTGAGTTGTTTATCGTGGTTATTAATCCGAGGTTAATTTTATAACTATATTCGTCTCCAAAATATAATTTTCTACTAGAACTTAGAAACCTACCTACATCCGTGAGTGGTGATAAGCTTAAACAATTCTAGAGCATTCAAGTTTTCTTCTCGTAATTGACCAAGTGTGGTGGATTAGGTACCTCTCGGTCCTAACCACATGTCAATCCCTTAGAATTACTTCCCCGAGAAAGACCACACTTCATATATTCAAATTCTATCTCTTAGTTTCTCTCTCGAGCTCACTTCAAGACAAGGAATATATTCCAATGGTGATCAAGCATCAAAATAATGAAATTTAGAATATATGAATAACCAATTTATGATAAACTCCAGCAAAAACCAATACAATTAACCCAAGAGATTCATGTTCTTGGCCTTGACCCCAAGAATGAGGGATTTTAGCCACTCATAATGTCAATCAACATCCAAAAGTCAATAAATACCATAAAAATACTTAAAAACTGAAAAGAGAAGGAATGGAACCTAATTTAGATGCCCAAAAATGCCCAAAATATTCTAAGGATGATGGAATTGTGATACAATAACTCAAAATCCCTATTTATAGACCCAAGTCAAGGCAAAAAATGGCCAAAAAGAGGCCCGGCATGCCCTTGGGCGCGCCTAGCACTTAGGCAGATTTTGCCTCAGCAAAAGGGTGCTGCCAGGTGGAGTGGCACGCCCCTGGGGGCGCCCCAAGTCTGCCTGGGCAAGTGAAAAATTAGCCAAAAGCGGCCTGGCGCGCCAGGCCCTTTTTTAAAATTTTTTTTTTTTGCTTTCGTCGACTTCTCTTCGCGGATTTGGTTGGATTCTTCAAGTTCAACTCTTTGGCTTGCCTCTTATCTTGAATATTTTTCACTTGTAGCTCCTCCAAGCCTCACTTTCCATGCCAAACATGCTCCAAAAAGTCACAAATTCCACCTACAAGAGTCTAATCATATTGGTTAGCACAATATCCCATATTCCATCAAAAACTTATATAATACACACCTATTGTTCTCAAAACTAAGGTAATCATGGGTTAAAGTCGCTACTAAGGCATATAAATACGCTTTAGATCAACAGGTTTGCCTCGTACACTACGGAAATTTGACTCCATAAGGGTCATAGTTGACAGGCTTACCAAGTCAGCGCATTTTCTACCAGTTAAGACCACCTATACAGCTGAGGTATTTATGTATCATACAGTTTCATATAAGCCTTACATACTTAGTACATTCTTCCTACTGACGTCCCTTGGGGCACTTACCTTACTTGTTGCAGGCACAGGTGCTAGTAGACCTCCACAGTAGGTTGCGGATCTTTTGCAGATCTTTGGTGAGCTCCAGTTGGTTCTGGGCTTTTCGAGTCTCATATGTACATTTGTTTTGGTACTATAATGTTGTATAAAGCGGGGACTTTTCCCGACTTTAGGTTGGTTATGTATATGCATCTATTAGAGGCTTTGTGGACGTATGTGGGAATATGAATGTAAGAGACGTATGTCCATTTTGACTTGATGGCTCTAACGGTCAAGTTTCACATATGTATATATCACATGTTAACATGACTTCCGCTATTAGCATCCTGTATCTATTCGTGATGGTAATGTTTCTTGAATGACATGCATATGAATGGACATGAGCAAAGATTGGTTCTCCCAGGCCTTATGGGCTTCGGGTGCCAGTCCACCCCATTGGAATTCAGGGCGTGACATAGGGTTTCTTTATTGCTATCGTGAGGTCCCCTGGTCACGATCGCTACATCCCACTAACGAGACCATCGCTATTGCGGTGGCCTAGCCATGCGGTCACAATAAAAAAATCGGCTCTACCCTACAACCTCATTTATCATAGTCATTAGCCCTCAAGCCTCACAATCATAATGACTAAGATCATGGTCCCTCGCGATTGCAGGGGTCCTTATCGTAGTCCCGATGAAGGAACTGGGCCTACACCAGGTGCTGTTACACCAACAATTCCACGAAGTTGCAAATATTTTGATCAGACCCTCAGGATTTGTTTGAAATCCTATAAATTCAAATGAACTATGCTACCCTACCAAATTCAGCATTTTGGATTCAACAGCGCCATTGAAATTTCCAACAAGGGTCATTTCGATAAAAAGTGGGCACCACTGTCATGCCCCAAATTCCAACGGGGCAGACTGGTACCCGAAGCCGATGAGGCCCGAGAGAACCAATCTTTGCTCATGTCTATTCGTATGCATGTCACTCAATAAGCAGAACCATCACATAGAGATATAAGATGTCAATATCGGAAGTCATGGAAACATGTGATATATACATATAAGAAACTTGGTCGTTAGTGTCTTCAAGTCAACATGGACATACATTCTTTCATTCATCTCACCATGTCCATCTACAAAGCCTCTAACAGATGCATATACATAACCATCTTAAAGTCGGGACAAGTCCCCACTTTATACAATATTACAATACCAAAATAAATGTACATATGAGACTCGAAAAGCCCCAAACCAACTGGATCTCACCAAAAGATCTGCAAAAGATCTGCAACCTACTGTGGAGGTCTACTAGGACCTGTGCCTGTAACAAGTAAGGTAAGTCCCCCAAGGGACGTCAGTACGAAGAATGTACTGAGTATGTAAGGCTCATATGAAACTGTATGATGCATAAATACTTCAATGAACTCAAATACAAATGAATAACCAATATGGATAAGTCACCATTCTGTACGTTGGGAACCATGTGTATTGCTTTCATTATTTTCTTTGCTTCTTTACTTCTATGTTTGTTCATCATCACTTGTTTCACTATGTACCCAGGCCCCGACTGATCAGTGGGTCTTAACATAACATAACATTATGTTGGGATTGGCTCGAGCTAGGCTTATGCCTCTAGAGCTACCAACCATAAATCCACACATTGGGCTCGGCTCGAGCTAGGTTATTACCTCTAGAGCTGCCACCCATAAACCAATATATCGGGTTTGGCTCGAGCTAGGTTCTTACCTCTAGAGCTACCCCATGTCAGCTTCGGTCCAAGCTAGGCTTACGCCTCTAGGACTACCCCTTGATCCAACAATCTCGGGATCGGCTTGAGCTAGGCTTTCACCCCCAAAGCTACCACCCATACTCAATCATTAACCACATATGTATTACTTTATTCATTACTTTTGAGATTGATACAATGATAGTCATAACATTATTAGGAACATAACATTATTGGAACCATGGAATCTTTTAAACATTAGTCAATGAACATGAGACATGTGAATCACAATTGATCAATGAGTAGGAAACATGTGATAATAACAATTGGTAACCGGATATAGGATACCTTAGAACATTTCGGAAAGGAACAAATAAAATGTCAATGTGACTACTATGTGCTTCAGAAGGATACAAATATAATAACCTTACATACCTTATACTTCCAATATGAATACACAACCCTATACGTGAACACAATAGTCCATCTCCTTCCTTATGTTTCACTCTACAACACAAGTACATAACGGAGCTTACATTAACAATCAACTACCTTCCAAGTGTATAAGACGACAATGAGTTACATGTTTGCCTTAAAATGTCATTTCCCCCTTTACAATACCATTTACGGCATTGTCATACCAACAGTACCATAACATGCCCAACATTGACCCAAATATCACAACCCAATAGCATTTCATACCAAATTCATTCTTTACATTTCTTCATTAACACGACGTCACAATTACTCCATCAAATCACCTCAATACACCTCATAACAACATATCGGCCAAAATCCCATAATTTGCACTTATAGAAAAATAACAAGTTTAGAAACATAATCACACCATACATGTTGATATTTCATCCATACCATGCACTTTCATCAAAACCACAAGTCACCTTTCAAGTTTAAATCCCATGGATGACACATCTTTTAGCAAAAATGCATTATTTACACTTTTAGACATAACCATCATGATCTACATACTCTAACATGCATATAATATATTAATCCATAAGAATAATCACTTACCCAAACTTGTAAAATGATGATCTTGCCCAAAGAAGTGCCTTAGGGTTATTAGGGTTTGAGAGAAAATATCTTGTAATTGTTTAGAAAGGCATGAGAGTTAGAATGAATAAAAATCTGATTTTTGGCCTTTATATAGTACTCAAGTCATCCTTAGCCAATCCTTGGGCATTAAATGCCATATTTTCTTGGTCAAATGGAAGAATGGGTCATTTTTCCCTTTGGGCCCATGCAGTGTGGCTTCATTTTGGGCTTTAAATTGAGCCCAATAACACATGTCATCATAACCCACCAAATTAAATGTATAATCCACCATATATCTCATATTAAAATAATTCCATAAATGTCTCGATAATATTCACACACGAATTTCATGTTCGTAGCCTCAATTTCAAAAAGAAGAAATTCTAGCCACCCATGGCTTAATTGAACATAATTTGATAAAATACTTGTGACGAAGAGCTAATCCCAACTCGGATGCTAAACTTGCTCGAGAGTAGTCCTATTATAATGGAATAATGATACCATAACCCAAGAGTCCTTTTTATAGACTTAAAATCGTCGAAGAAATCGGGCCAAAAGCACCCCGGCATGCCCCCGGGCGCCCTAGACACTTAGAGAAAATTTCAGCAAAAGAAAGGTGGGCAGGGGAGGCCTGGAACGCCCTTGGGATCCCCCCCCCCTTTCTGCCTGTGCCAACAAAAATTTAGGCCAAAGCGGCCTGGCACGCCACCTGCAGCGCCCCATGCCAAATTTTTGATTTCGACTTTTCTTTGCGGATTTTGTTGGATCTTTCAAGTCCCAACCTTTTGCTTACCTCTTATCTTTAAGATCCTTTGCTTGGATGTCCCTTAAAACTCAATTTTCACCCCACAAATTCTCCACAAAGTCACAAACACCACCTACTACAAAGGTCTAATCACATGTACTAGGCCCCAATATCAAAGGTTCCATCAATAACACTACAAAATACATACTTATGGCTCTCGAAACCTAAGTAAACATGGCTCAAGGTTATCAAGTAGGGTCGGGAAGGTACGGGGTGTTACATTCTTCCCCCCTTAGGAACATTCGTCCTCGAATGTTAACAACATCTTTTCAATAACAAATGCATCTCTATATTAGCATATATATACATATACACATAATGCTCATAGATACTTACTTGTTACCACTTCGATCCCGCATTTTGAACTTTATCTTCCATTTGAAATAGATGAGGGTACTTGGACTTCATCATTTCCTCAGCTTCCCATGTGATCTCTTCTACTTGTTGATTTCGCCAAAGCATCTTTACGGAAGCTATGTCTTTATTCCTCAACCTCTTTACCTGTCGATCTAGAATAGCAATGGGTACCTCTTCATAAGTAAGATCCTCCGTAACTTGGACATCCTCAATAGGAATAATTTGAGATAGATCTCCTATGCACTTTTGAAGCATCGAAACATGAAACACTGGATGGACTGAGGAGAGTTCTTGAGGTAGTGCCAATTCATACACAACTTGGCCAAATCTTCGGACAATTTCATCTGGCCCTATATACCGGGGACTCAACTTCCCTTTCTTCCCAAATCGTATTACCCCTTTCATCGGTGACACCTTCAAGAATACCCAATCACTATGGAAAATTTGAGCCCTCTTATTCTAACATTAGCATATGACTTGTGTCGACTTTGGGCCGTTTGTAGCCGCTGTTAGATCACTTTGAATTTCTCCATAGCCTGATGAACAAGATCTGGCCCAAGTAAAGCAGTTTCGCCTATTTCAAACCATCTGATTGGTGATCTATGTTTCCTTCATACAAAGCTTCATAAGGTGTCATTTTAATACTTGAATGATAGCTATTGTTGTAAGCAAATTCAATAAGAGGCAAATGGTCATCCCAACTGCCTTGAAAATATAACGTGTATGCTCGTAGCATATCTTCAAGTGTTTGGATAGTACTTTCTGCTTGTCATCAGTCTGAGGATGGAAATCCATACTCAGATTCACCTGTGTACCCAAACTCTGCTGAAAAGATCTCCAAAAATGCGCAGTAAACTGAGCTCCCCTGTCTGATATAATGGAGATCGGAATCCCATGTAACCGCACTATTTCTTTAACATACAATCTTGCATAATCCTCGGTTGTATAGGTGGTCTTGACTGGTAGGAAATGCGCTGACTTGGTAAGCCTGTCAACTATAACCCATATAGAATCAAATTTCTGCAGTGTAAGAGGCAAACCTGTGATGAAATCCATACTAATCATATCCTATTTCCAGATTGGAAGATTGATACATTGCATGTAACCTCCTAGTTTCTGATGCTCTACCTTTATTTATTGACAATTTGGGCATTGAGCTACAAATTCTGCAATGTTCTTTTTCATATTTCCCCACCAATATATTTATTTCAAGTCATGGTACATTTTGGTAGCTCCCAGATGAATAGAATATCGCGAATGATGCGCCTCTGTCATAATTGGTCTCCTCAGCTCATCTACATTCGGTACACATAATCTTCCTTGGCATTGAAGTACCCCTTCTTGTGTAAGATTAATGGCCGCAGTCAGACCCTGTTGTACACTTTCTTTCAGCTGCAATAACATAGGATCCGCAAACTGTTTCTCTTTCACTTCAGCTATTAAGGAGGATTCTGCTGCATTTTGCACAATAACCCCTTCTTCTGGAGATTCAAGGAGGTGAACTCCCAAGCTGGCTAGTTGATGTAAATCTTTGATTATCTCTTTCTTTTTAGTCAACTGCCACTAGTGCTTCCTACTGCCTTACGGCTCAATGCATCAGCTACCACATTTGCTTTTCCTGGATGATATAGGATATCAATATCATAATCTTTCAATAGCTCAAGCCACCTCCGCTGCCTTAGATTTAAGTCTTTCTGCTTAAAGATATATTGCAAACTTTTGTGATCAGTGTAGATGTCAACATGAACTCCATACAAATAATGGCGTCATATCTTTAAAGAAAACACTACAGCTACTAACTCAAGGTCATGTGTGGGATAGTTTCTCTCATGTGGCCGCAACTATCGTGAGGCATATGCTATTACATTACCGTGCTGCATCAATACACACCCTAGACCAATTCCGAAAGCATCACAATACACTGTGTAACCTTCGGTGCCTTTCAGAAGTACTAACACCGGTGTAGAAGTCAATTTATCTTTCAGCTCTTGGAAACTTCTCTCACATGCATCATTCCACTGAAATTTGACTGCCTTGTGTGTAAGCTTCGTTAAAGGTGAAGCAATGGAAGAAAACCCTTCAACAAACCTTCGACAATAACCTGCCAACCCCAAAAAGCTACGAATTTCCGTAGGCGTCGTAGGCCTTGGCCAATTTTTCACCGCTTCAATCTTTTGTGTATAAACTTGAATTCCTTCTTCGGATACAATGTGACCCAGGTATGCTACAGATTTCAACCAAAATTCACACTTAGAGAACTTTGCATACAGCTTACGCTCTCAAAGAATCTGTAACACCTGCCGTAAGTGATTGGCATGGTCCGCTGGTAATCTTGAATAAACCAGAATGTCATCTATAAATAACGTCACGAACATGTCTAGAAATGGCTTAAACACCCTATTCATCAAATCCATAAACACAGCTGGTGCATTTGTTAGCCCAAATGACATAACTAAAAATTCATAATGGCCATACCATGTTCGGAAAGCTGTCTTGGGTACATCTATTTCTCTAACTCTAACTTGATGGTAACCCAACCTCAAGTCAATCTTTGAAAAACACTTGGCACCCTGTAACTGATTAAACAAGTCATCAATTCTAGGGCGGGGATATTTGTTCTTGATCATTACCGTATTCAATTGCCGATAGTCAATGCACATTCTCAATTGCCGGTGCACCCCACGGAGACATACTAGGCCTAATGAAGCCCTTGTCCAACAAATCTTTCAATTGCTTCTTCAATTCACACAATTCTGCTGGAGCCATTCTATACGGAGGAATAAAGATAGGTTGAGTGCCTAGAATCACATCAATGACGAACTCTACTTCCCGTTCTGGGGGTAAGCCTGGGAAATCCTCTGGAAATACATCAAGAAATTCGTTGACCACTGGAACCGACTGAGGATTTAGTGGTTCCACATAATTATCTTTCACTCATACTAACTGACATATGTATCCCTTAGCTATCATTTTCCTAGCCTTAAGATAGGAAATAAATTTGCCTTTCGGTGCCCCCACATTACCCTTCCACTCAAGAACATTCTTTTGTGGAAAATGAAAATGTACCTCTTTCGCTCGGCAATCCACCGTGGCATAACAAGAAGCCAACCAATCCATCCCTATTATCACATCAAAATCCACCATGTCTAGTTCAATGAGATCGGCCAGTGTATCATGACCACACACGGTTACCACACAATTACGATATACTCTTTTTGCAATAAGATATTCACCAACTGGTGTAGATACTTCAATTGACTTAGTGAGTAGTTCCGGTGTTCTTTCAAATTTAGCAGCAATCAATGGAGTAACATATGACAATATAGAACCCAGATCAATCAATGCATATATATGATACGAATATGGATAATGTACCTGTGACGACATCAGGAGATGCCTTCGAATTCTGCCGGTCCACTAGAGCATATGTACGATTCTGGACTTTACTAGTACTGGCTGCTCCTCTGTCACCTCTACCACGACCAACAAACTGCACACCTTGGCCTAAACAAGGGACCGATGATGATGACTCAACAACTGATCCCACAAGTCGTGCTATACCACCCATGCTCCTCTGGGGACACTCTTTCATCATGTACCCCGTCATACCACACCAAAAGAAAGCATTCATCCCTAACCGGCATGTACCTGAATGAGTACGCCCGCAGTGCTGACACTGCTGACGAGGAAATCTTGTTGCCTGTGATCCGTGACCACTACTCTGCCCAGATTGACGACCTCTAAACCCTCGAAATTGAGAGTGACCGCCTGCTGTGGAATAGGAGTGTCTAGAAAACATCCGAGGCCTAGATTCTCCTTGGGACACCATAGACTGTCCCATAGGTCTAGCTCTTTTGGACTGTCCTCTATCATATTCATGTACCCTTCTTCTCTGTCTCTGATCTTCCATTTTCTGTGCGAAGGCCTGTATTCTGGCTATGTTCATATCTTTGTTCAAGGCAGCAATGGTGCAGTCCCTTACCAAGTATGGCTCTAATCTGTCCATATATCGATGGACTCTATCTGTCATTGTGTACACTACATTCGGAGCATATCGAGCCAAGGAATTAAACTGAAGACTATATTCTCTAACACTCATGTTCCCTTGACGTAGATTTAGAAACTGATTTGCACGTGCCTCCCGAATCTCATATGGGAGGTAATGATCAAGGAATGCCATTTTAAATTCTTCCCAACCAGATGAAAGTGCATCAATACCCCTCGATCTTTTCCAATCTTCATACCACAATATAGCTTCACCTTTCAATCTATAAGCCGCAAGTTCAACTGTTTCAACACCAGTCACATGCATAACTTCTAGAGCCCTCTGGATTTGATACACGAAGTCCTATGGATCAGCTTTCGGATCTGACCCAATGAATATAGGAGGGTCTAATTTTAAAAAGTCCTGTGTCCTGCGACTCGCCACTGTAGCCACATCATCCTCATTGGTCGTTGGACCAGCTCATCCCTGAGTCTGTACAGCAACTATCTGAGTCAATATATGTACTGTATTTCATAAATCTTGGTCTGTGGCATTCATTGGTGGTTCTGCGGGTACTTCTCTACCTCTTGGATCTTCTGGAGCTGGAAAAGTAGAAGAAGCCCGCGATGCAAGCTCAGCGTCAGCCCCACCTTGACTAGCTTGGTCAGGTGGTGATTTACTCATGCCTTCACCGACAAGCCTATCTACCTGCTTACCTTTGCCTCTACCTCATCTTGTCATTGGCATTTTACTATAACAAAGAAAATCAATGACACTAGTCAGTAATAATTTCACCTACAACATTGGCTCTATTGTACGATCTAGAAATGAAAGAAAGAAACAACTCCTAAATGTCCCATAGCTTCCTACTTATAAATGTGGTGCACAAAACATCAATAAGTAAGACTCTACTCAGACACGGCTTTGTAGACACCCTTAGAACGACCTGCTCTGATACCACTTTTGTCACGCCCTGAATTACAACAGGGCGGACTGGCACCCGAAGTCGATGAGGCCCGAGAGAACCAATCTTTGCTCATGTCTATTTGTATGCATGTCACTCAATAAGAAGCACCATCACATAGATATATAAGATGTCAATAACGGAAGTCATGGAAACATGTGATATATATATAAGAAACTTGGCCGTTAGGGCCTTCAAGTCAACATGGACATACATTCTTTCATTCATCTCACCACATCTGTCTACAAAGCCTTTAACAGATGCATATACATAACCATCCTAAATTCGGGACAAGTCCCCACTTTATACAACATTACAGTACCAAAACAAATGTACATATGAGAGTCGAAAAGCCCCGAACCAACTGGATCTCACCAAAGATCGGCAAAAGATCCGCAACCTACTGTGGAGGTCTACTAGCACCTGTGCCTGCAGCAAGTAAGCTAAGTCCTCCAAGGGACGTCAGTACAAAAAATGTACTGAGTATGTAAGGCTCATATGAAACTATATGATACATAAATACTTCAATGAACTCAAATACAAATGAATAACCAATATGGATAAGTCACCATTCTGTACGTTGGGAACCATATGTATTGCTTTCATTATTTTCTTTGTTTCTTTACTTCTATGTTTGTTCATCATCACTTGTGTCACTATGTACCCGAGCCCCGACTGATCAGTGGGTCTTAACATAACATAACATTATGTTGGGATCAGCTCGAGCTAGGCTTATGCCTCTAGAGCTACCACCCATAAATTCACACATTGGGCTCGGCTCGAGCTAGGTTATTACCTCTAGAGCTGTCACCCATAAACCAATATATCAAGTTCGGCTCGAGCTAGGTTCTTACCTCTAGAGCTACCCCCTGTCAGGTTCGGTCTGACCTAGGCTTATGCCTCTAGGACTACCCCCTGATCCAACAATCTCGGGATCGGCTTGAGCTAGGCTTTCGCCCCCAAAGCTACCACCCATACTTAATCATTAACCACATATTCATTACTACTTTTGAGATTGATACAATGATAGTCATAACATTATTGGGAACATAACATTATTGGAACCATGGAATCTTTTAAACATTAGTCAATGAACATGAGACATGTGAATCACAATTGATCAATGAGTAGGAAACATGTGATAATAACAATAGGTAACCGGATATAGGATACCTTAGAACATTTCGGAAAGGAACAAATAAAATGTCAATATGACTACTATGTGTTGCAGAAGGATACGGATATAATAACCTTACATACCTTATAATTCCAATATGAATACACAACTCTATACGTGAACACAATAGTCCAACTCCTTCTTTATGTTTCACTATACAACACAAGTACATAACGGAGCTTACATTAACAATCAACTACCTTCCAAGTGTATAAGACGACAATGAGTTACATGTTTCCCTTAAAATGTCATTTCCCCCTTTACAATACCATTTACGGCATTGTCATACCAATAATACCACAACATGCCCAACATTGACCAAAATATCACAAACCAATAGCATTTCATACCAAGTTCATTTTTTACATTTATTCATTAACACGATGTCACAATTACTCCATCAAATCACCTCAATACACCTCATAACAACATATCAGCCAAAATTCCATAATTTACAATTATAGATAAATAACAAGTTTAGAAACATAATCACACCATACATGTTGATATTTCATCCATACCATGCACTTTCATCAAAACCACAAGTCACCTTTCAAGTTTAAATCCCATGGATGACACATCTTTTAGCAAAAATGCATTATTTACACTTTTAGACATAACCATCATGATCTACATACTCTAACATGCATATAATATTTTAATCCATAAGAATAATCACTTACCCAAACTTGTAAAATGATGATCTTGCCCAAAGAAGTGCCTTAGGGTTATTAGGGTTTGAGAGAAAATATCTTGTAATTGTTTAGAAAGGCATGAGAGTTAGAATGAATAAAAATCTGATTTTTGGCCTTTATATAGTACTCAAGTCATCCTTAGCCAATCCTTGGGCATTAAATGCCATATTTTCTTGGTCAAATGGAAGAATGGGTCATTTTTCCCTTTGGGCCCATGCAGTGTGGCTTCATTTTGGGCTTTAAATTGAGCCCAATAACACATGTCATCATAACCCACCAAATTAAATGTATAATCCACCATATATCTCATATTAAAATAATTCCATAAATGTCTCGATAATATTCACACACGAATTTCATGTTCGTAGCCTCAATTTCAAAAAGAAGAAATTCTAGCCACCCATGGCTTAATTGAACATAATTTGATAAAATACTTGTGACGAAGAGTTAATCCCAACTCGTATGCTAAACTTGCTTGATAGTAGTCCTATTATAATGGAATAATGGTATATAACCCAAGAGTCCTTTTTATAGACTTAAAATAGTCGAAGAAATCGGGCCAAAAGCACCCCGGCACGCCCCCGGGAGCCCTAGACACTTAGAGAAAATTTCAGCAAAAGAAAGGTGGGCAGGGGCGGCCTGGAACGCCCTTGGGAGCGCCCCCTTGCTGCCTGTGCCAACAAAAATTTTGGCCAAAGTGGCCTGGCACGCCACCTGCAGCGCCCCATGCCAAATTTTTGATTTCGACTTTTCTTTGCGGGTTTGGTTGGATCTTTCAAGTCCCAACCTTTTGGTTACCTCTTATCTTTAAGATCCTTTGCTTGGATGTCCCTTAAAACTCAATTTTCACCCCACAAATTCTCCACAAAGTCACAAACACCACCTACTACAAAGGTCTAATCACATGTACTAGGCCCCAATATCAAAGGTTCCATCAATAACACTACAAAATACATACTTATGGATCTCGAAACCTATGTAAACATGGCTCAAGGTTATCAAGTAGGGTCGGGAAGGTACGGGGTATTACACCCACACCCCCAAGGGCTATTTTAACCAAATTTCACCCAATAGCCAAAAAATGAGTTCGAAAGCCTCAAAATCCGAACCAAGGGCCTCCTAGCCTAAAATCATCATTCTAGAGCTGATGAGACTATCAGAAATGGAATCTGAGGATGTTTACCTGAGGTTTAGGCCTGAGACCTATTCTTAACTTTAAAAGCTCCAAAATAGGGAAGTGGCTCTAAGAACCAAACAAACTGCCCGATAACCAAACTGTCAATCCCAGCAAGTCATAAATGACCTGGGGATACTGTGAGAAAGTTCTAATGCAGTAAAAGTATGAAAATGAGGAAAATGACTTGGAGAGTCATTACAATATCCACTAATAAAAGAATTTATGTCTGCGAAAGTAAAGGATCAAGATGTACCAGAAGGCTCAAACAAGTAGGGATATTGGGGCCACATATCATTCTCGGTCTCCCAGGTAGCCTCCTTAACTGGATGGTGTGGCCACTGAACCTTAACTAAAGAAATGTCTTTGGAGCGTAACCATCTGACATCTCTGGCCAAAATAGACACAGGCTCCTTTGTAAAAGTCAACCTCTCATCCAACTAAACTGTCTCATCGAAGCACCTGAGACTGATCTGGAATGTAGCAGCACTGCAGGATAGATACATGAAAAATTTTATGGATGGCCGAAAAGGCTGGAGGAAAAACTAGCTCATAGGCTACCTCCCCAACTGTCTGTAGGATCTCAAATGGTCCAATATATGGGACCGAGCTTGCCCATCCTCCCAAACCTCATCACGCCCTTCATGGGCAATACTCTTAAAAAAACCTCGATCACCAACTCTGAACCTCAAGGTCCAAAGTTTACGGTCAGCGTAACTATTCTGCTTGCTCTTAACTACCCATAGACTATCCTGAATCACTCAAACTCATTCCAAAGCATTAGGAAGCTAGTCTGTACCATGGGGCCTAACCGTAGAAGTATCAAACCAACCAACTGGAGACTAAAAATGCCTACCAAATAATTCCTCGAATAGAGCCATCTGAATACTTGAATGGTAGTTGTTATTATAAGCAAACTCAGCCAAAGCTAAAAACTGGTCCCACTAACCCCCAAATTCCAACACACAAGCGCAGAGCATATCCTTCAAAACCTGAATAGTTTCCTTTGACTACCCATCAGTCTAGGGATGAAAAGCAGTGCTAAGGTCAACCTAGGTACCCAACTCCTCCTGAAATGTCCTTCAGAAGCTAGAAGTAAACTGAGAGCTTCGATCTGAAATAATGGACATGGGTACTCCATGAAGGAAAACCACCTCTAGAATATAGATACGGGCTAACCTCTTGGCACTGAAAGAAGTCTAAACAGGGATGAAATGGGCAGACTTGGTCAATTTATCCACTATGATCCACATTCTATCGGAACCAGGAGAAGTGTGAGGCAAAGCACTAGGTCTCTGATGCTCAACCTTTACGTGCTGACAATATAGGCACTGAGCAATAAAATTTGCTATATCTCTCGCATACCACTCCACCAGTAATACTGCCTCAAATCCCTATACATCTTAGTTGTCCCAGGGTGAATAGAGTACCTAGAGCTATGAGCCTCACAAAGTATCAGCTGAATCAAATCTCTGACCCTTGAAACACAAATTCGGCTATAAAATCTCATAACACCCTCAGTTTCTAAGGTAGCCCTACTGGACTCACCCCTCAACACCTGCCGTTAAATACTACGAAGACTGCTATCCTCAAACTGATGACCCCGAATCTGCCCCAATAAGGTAGATCTAGCCTCAACACTAGCAAGAATCCTCCTGGGGTCAGAAATATCAAGACAAACCATCATGTTGACCAAGGACTGGATATCCAAAGCCAGCAGCCATTGTAAAACTGAAATGAAGGCTAAGCTACCCATACTCACTACTTTTCGGCTCAAGGCATCTGCTACTATATTTGCCTTGTCTGAATGGTATAGAATAGAGATATTATTGTCCTTCAGCAACTCAATCTATCTGCGCTGCCTTAAATTAAGCTCCCTCTAGGTCATAATATACTGAAAACTATGATGGTCAGTGAAGATCTCACAACGAACACCATATAGGTAATGCCTCTAAATCTTAAGCATGAAAACTACCGCAGCAAACTCCAAATCATTAGTGGGATAGTTACGCTCATGTACCTTCATCTGCTTGGATGCATATGCAATAACATAACCTCGCTGCTCAGAACACACCCTAAACCAACACCAGAAGCAACACAGTAGATGGTGAATCCCTCGCCCTCAACTGGAAGAGTTAGAATAGGAGCTAAAGTGAACAAGTCCTTGAGCTTCAGAAAGCTCGCCTCACAACTTGCAGACTACTTAAACAGAACTTCTTTCCTAGTCAACCTAGTCATACGGGCTGCAATAGTAGCAAATCTCTAGATGAAGCATCTGTAGAAGTCTGCTAACCCAATAAAACTACAAACCTCAGTAGGAGACATAGGCCTAGCCCAATCATGAATAGCCTCAATTTTTGTTGGGTTCACTATAATACCATCTTTGGACACCACATGCCCTAAGAAAGCTACATACTTTGAGAATTTGGCAAAAAGCCTATGATCGCTAAAAGTGTGAAGCACAGTCCTTAAATACTGCTCGTGCTCCTCCCTACTCCTCGAATATACCCGAATATCATCAATGAAAATGATCATGAAGGAGTCCAAATGAGGCCTAAAAATATGGTTCATCAAATCCATAAATGTTGTTGGGGCATTAGTCAACCCAAAAGACATCACCAGGAACTCATAATGATCATAACAAGTCCCGAAGGCTGTATTAGGGATATCTTTAGCCCTAATTCTCAACTGATGGTAACCAAACCTCAAATCAATCTTAGAAAACACTATTGCACCCTAAAGCTGGTCAAACAAACCATCGATATGAGGATAGGATACTTATTCTTCAATTTCACCATATGCAACTGCTTGTAGTCGATACACATATGCATAGAACCATTTTTTTTCTTTACGAACAGAATTGAGCACCCCAAGGTGATATACTCGATCTGATAAAACCCTTACTCAAAAGATCCTAAAGCTAAATATTTAGCTCCTTTATCTTGGCATAAGCCATAAGGTAAGGAGCCATAGAAATAGATCGGTTGCCCAGCTTGAGGTCAATAGCAAACTCTATGTCACACCCAGGAGGAAGACTAGGTAGATCGGTAGGAAAATCATTAAGAAATTTATGAACAATAAGAATGGAGTCAAGCGAAGGACTCACAGCACTAAAATCCCAAACATAAGCAAGGAATGACTCACAACCCCTCGATACCAGTCTACTAGACAAATATAAGAGATAATCCCCATCGGCGCATGACTAAAAGTACCTTGTCACACAACTGAGGGTATGCCAGGCATGTATAAGGTAACAATCTTGGCAAAATAGTTTAAGACTATATGATGGGGGATAACCAGTCCATGCCAAGAATCATGTCAAAATCCACCATATCCGACACAATGAGATCAACCTGAGTATCAAACTCTCAAATTATCACCAAGCATGATCTATATACCCGATCCACTACTAAAAAATCCTTCACGAGGGTAGCTACATGTAATAGCATAGATAAAGACTTTAAAGACAAACCCAATTGCTTGCACAATAAGCAGAAACATACAAAAATATGGAATCGGTATAAAATAAAATAGAAGTCGGCTAATGGCCTACTAAAATAGTACCTGTAATCACAGCATCTAAAGCCTCAGCCTTTGGCCTACCCAGTACAGTATACAAATGGCCCAATCCACTACCAGACTAGGTGCCTGCCCGACCACCTATCCTACCTACCTAAGGACCACCTTTAGAACACTGGGATCACTCCTGCGACCCTGAGCACCACACTTAATTGGCGGCGACACTAATCTGATCGGATGAGCACTCTGAACTGCAGGCTCAATCATCCTACGACCGGGGCACTCTCTAGCGAATTGGCCAACAACACTACACTTATAAAAAGCCCCTGGAAGTCTACTCTATCTAGAAGGTTTGGCTGACCTAAAATGGCCACCTCGGCCTAATAAACCTGATTGAACATCCCTCACCGGCTGACTACTGCTCTGACCACCCAAACTACCATAGTTGGGCTGACCCCCATCTGAAATCTGAAGTGCTGCTTGAGTGGGTCTACTAGGCTACCCGAGTACTGATAAGAATGATGTTGGGGGTACCTACCCTGAAATCCATGGCCCCTGAAATGTGAGTCGTTGTGGCTCCTATTGAAACTACCCTAATAACGGGGCCTCTTATCGCTGCCCCCATGGGCCTCGAAATCCATATCCTCAATAGTATATACGTGGTTAGAAATATTAGTAAAAGACTTCCCCAAAGTCACCAAACTCTGAGAAGCCCTGCGGAGGGGTAGTCTTAACCCTCTGACAAAGACTGAATCCTCTCATACTTTATATGCAGAATCATAGTAGCATGCCTAGATAGCTCGTGAAACCTCACCTCATACTCGACCAAAGTTATAGAACCCTATCTCAGCATAAAAAACCCATCCCTAAGGCTCCCACGCATGCTGTGAGGTATGAATTTCCCCAAGAAAGCCTCGAAGAACTGAGTCCAAGTCACAGGTGGAGATCCAGCTGGCATGGAATCAAGATAACCTTTCCACTACTATCTCACTGCCCTATTAAGCTGGTAAGTAGTATAATCCATTCCACAAGACTCGACCAATACTAAATTATACAGCCTCTTCTCACAACTGGTCAGAAACTCTAAAGCATCCTCTCTTGGGGCCCCAAAAAACCTAGATGAAGTCAATCTCAAAAATTGGCCTAACATCTTCTACTCTTCTGCGCTCATAATTGGTTGGGCTACTACCGGTTCTGGACTACTAGTACTGGCAGAACCTCTACTCTAGGAGCCACAGTTGTATGTTGCATCCCTAAATCAATACCACCTAGGCTGCTATCTGAGCATCATCTATCAACGGACCACCAACTAACCCCAATAACTGAACCAAAGTATTCCAGAGAACTGTAGAAGATATAAACTCGTATGGGGCCTGGGATGCCCCCTGGCCCATCTACTGCTATAGCGGCGGGATCTCTAGCGCTATCTCTATCTCAGGAGCAACTATATGATCTGGAGAGCTCCCTATCCCGATCTCAACCTCTAGGTTGACCTCTGCCCAGAACTGGCACTCTAGCAGTAGGCTCGAGGTCCTAATCCCCGGCTACTATGCCTTGCATCCTAACCATCTGTGAAAGAGTGAAACAAAATAAGAATTTAGAAACCAACGTAGACACAACACGCAAAAATAAACCACAAAGATGAGATTTTCCTAAAAATGTCTTGTAGCCTCCCAAATATAAGATATGAACATCTCTGTAATGATCTGTGGGAATCTACCAAACATTGGCTCTTGTACCAACAATATCGGTGAACCTAGCCTTTGATACCAAGCTGTCATAACCCAATTTCTCAGGTCATAATGACATCTACTTTAACCCACCAGTAGGTAACCTAAGCCATAGCTCAAAACGGCAAGTAATGGGCTAACAGGCAAAAAACAATGGAATACAAGGATGAGATCAATCTACAACAATAATATAATTGGAAGCAAGGAGATACACATAAATAATAAACTACACAAAAGAGGGGAGAGGAAAAAAAATAAACTAGAAGAATTCCTCCCAATACCAGGTAAGATCGGTACTAGAGCCACTATAACCCAAAATAAGAGTAATAGAAAGTAATTAAAATAAACATATATACAGTAGTCTTAGAAATTCAAAAGATTATAATTGAAACAAATGGAGGAGGATCATCCTCGGACTCTGGAAAGCTCACCCCATCTTCGGATAAGTAATAAGGCCTGAGAATAAAGGTAACATCAATGGCTCATACTCAGATCTACATCAAGGAATAGATGCAGAAGTGCATTATGAGTACCAAAGCAACAAAAACTCAGTAGACATCATCGGTTGACTGAACTCAAATATAGTAAAAGCATAAATATAATGCGAGTGTACAAGCTAAGTCAACAGTAACAGGGGTAGAAGTGTAAATATCTATTGAACTAGGAAAGTGCAATAAAAGAAGTAATCGAGGTAATTTCAATAAAAAGTTGGTCCCACACCCCCAAAGGCCATATTAACCAAATTCCACCCAATAGCCTAAAAATGAGTCTGAAAGCCTCGGGACCCGGACCAAAGGTCACCCTAGCCTAAATTCAAGATTCCAGAATTGATGAGAATATCAAAAATGGCATTCAAGGCCATTCCAAGACCCTATTCTTAACTTCAAAAGCTTCAAAATAGGGAAGTGGCTCTAAAAACCAAATGAACTGCCCGATAACCAAACTGTCTGTCCCAACAAGTCATAAATGGTTTGGTGTAGCTTTACGAAAGTTCTAATATAGTAAAAGCATGAAAATAAGGAAAATGACCTTGAGGGTCATTACAGTATCATAGGTCGTTGTTGCATTAGTCCACTTTTAGCTTAAATGCCCAACCAAACGAAATGTATATCCCTTGATCCTAAGTTTAAGCCTAAAATTTACCCATTTTTTTCATTAACCAATTCACCTTCCCATTTCCATCATAAAGAACCTATTTTGGCCCTGGTCCCTCCATGGATATTGTGTACCTCAACTAAGACAAATCGCCTAAGTTGAGGGAAACTATCATAAGGGTGCATAACACTAAGTGGGTATGAAAAAATAAGTTACCAAAAGAAAAGAAAAAGGATTCAGGTGCATTAAGCAAAATAAAATAAGAAAGAAAAAAATTTATGCTTAAATAAAGTTTGAAAAAAAAGGCTGCACCCGAAGTTTAAAAGTCGAAATGGAGGAGAAAAAATAAAAAGGGTTGAAAAGTGGAGCCAAAAATAGTGTAATGTTAAAGAGGGTTAAGTCACTATACCCATATCTACCATACCCATACCCAAGCCTACATTATGAATCGAGAAAAGTCCTATAGTGATCCTAGTCCAACCATCCAAAAAACTAAGGCATAGAAAATAAGGGCAAGCCTATGGTGTTTCGCGCACATGGTTCGAACTTCTTTTAGAGAGTGAGTTTTGAATCCAGTCCCTAATTTTAATTATATATTTAGATGGTGAATGCACGGGACCTCTTTTTTGTGAGGATACATGGGTTGCATTATTGGTTGTTCGGTCAAATGTCATTTGCATATATTACTTGGTTGATTATTTATAATTTGCTTTCATTTCTAGATTCTTTTGTGTCATAATAATGGGCAATGTATGTAAGTAGAGTGGTTTTAAAATCTGAGTAAAGGAGGGGTTAAAAATGTTGTGAACTGACTGTTGTAGGTCCCTTAGGTTTCTCTTAGTTAAGCATCATAGTTTTGTGTTGATTTGTTTGCCTGAGGACATGAAAATGTTTTAAGTTGAGAGTGTTGATGTGTCATGATTTCACTACACTTTCAACACTTAAAACAAGGAAAATATGCTAAATCAAAGGCTCATTTATGTGGATATGATGTTTTTGTGGTTGTTTTGCATGAAAGAAGGGTTTCAAAGTGAGCGAAGGAAAAAAAATGAAAATTGGCACAGGTGTGGAAACTGATATAGGGCTATGAGTCATTGGGTCACGATATGTCTCGTAGCCATAGTCGTTGTGATACCAGTGATGTTTGGTCCTTGGAAAATTAAAGTACAAGCTGACTACGATAGGAGGCAATAACCCATAGGGTCAGGCGACAAGTCATCACGAGGACTCATCTTGAGAAATAATGGAAAAGTCCTGAAAGATGCAAAAGTTCCCTCAGTGCCAATGAGAGCTCCCTATCACTCGTTAATAGTGGAAATGAGTCATTACCGACAGTCATTCTGAGCAGAAGATATTGAAGATCTGAGAATTAAAAACCTAGACCCAGTGGCAAGAAGTCACCCTATAACTCATAAGGCGACATTATGAGTCATCACCAATGCCGAGTGAAGAATACGCAATGAGTGCCAGAAGATAGGAGATGAGTCATTGGAGGGCCCTACCAATCGTCACTAGAGGCGTAGCCACTACCAACCCTGCATCCTATTATGTCTAGCATAGGTTTTGTTTTTGTCGATAAATACTTCTATTGGGTTTATTGTTTTAGTTTACATTCTTTTGGTACTTTTAAGGCATAGTGTGGTTCTTTGAAGTAAAAACATTGATTTTTAGGGTTTTAATTCAAAGTGAGCTTTGTGGTTTTAATCTTCTTCTTTGTAAGTTCATAGTTATGATTTCTTCTCATAAATATTATTGTGTGCTTACAATCATGAGTAGCTAAATACCTCAACTAGGGTTGTGGGAACCATGACAGATTAATAAAGTAGTGTTAAAACTATGACTTGATTCTGTTTGTGCATGTATTGTGATTCTCTTTGATTTGATGACTTTCTGATAGTGGCCAACGTTAGAACTCACCTAATCCTTACTCGTAATGAAAGAAGGTGTAACAGATTGGAAAAGAAATTAACAATGAGACTTGGAGCTATCAGCCTCCACTTAATTAGCTTTAGATGGTAAATGGGATAGCTAATATGAGATCAATAATAGGGGCTAGTAATGCAAAACTCATGAGTCTAAAATACATGATTGAGGATAGTCATCTAATAGAGTCTTAAAGTTATTTAGATGAACATAACCTATCAATTTTGTATGTCAAACACCACGAGAGATCACTAATAAGAAGAACCTATGGAGTTATGAAGTTATGGGGAACATGATCCTAGTGCCTCTCTCATATTGATTACAAATCCAAAGAAATCAACACCTTTTTACTATTTGATGTTCTCAAAACCCCCAGCTACTAGAAATTGCTCACTGATTGTTTAGACGGACATATTTATAGATATATCGACTTATTCCTCGTGGGATCGACCCCAACCTAGTTGGTTACTATATTTGATCAGTGACCGGTTTATACTTTTATCGGAGGTATAATTTGGGTGACACCACCCCTACCTACTAAAATTTAGAGCCTGCATCCAATAGGATACACTAAAAGAGATGGCCCCTCTATTGAGCCAATCGACTCGGCCATACCACTCTGATCACTAGTCAAACAATTCCTCTTTATGTAACCCTCATGTCCATAGGAATAAAGGTAATTAGGTCATGTCTTCACTCCTCAAAGTGTTCCCTACCACAACTATTACAATTCGGTGAAGTTGTCTAGCTTGGTTCGAACCTCTCTATTGTTGAGATCCTAATGCTTGTGAACTCTCACTCGGACCTAACTATCCTCAATGATCAAACTTACTACCTTGAAAATACTGTGGTGAAGGCCTAGGTGGTCTGTCTAAGTGTTGTGGTCTAGAACCACCTTGGGGGGTTTTGTTGATAACTAGTAGTCCTAGCCCTTTAGTGCTGCTCTGACTCGATCACATATTATCATGATCACACATTGTCAGTACCTATGCTCATCCATCTATTAAGTGAAGTTTTGGAGCTGAGAAATAACCCTATCATCCTACAATGAGGCTGTAGTACAAGCCTCAACAATCTTTGGATGGCTCAAAGCAATAATCTGCCAAACCCTAGAACTCTCAAGCTCGCCCATAGATTTGACAATATCTAATGCCTTTGTCTACTATTGAGTAGACGCTAGATGTGATAACATGTGAACTGCACTTCTGAGTGTTTTGGGGAAAATAGTTTTCGACTTTCAAAATATTGTATCAAAACATGTTAAAGATTCAAAACAATTTAAGAAAAAACAAGAGTCGCCACTTAATTTGATTAAGGAAAATTAAAAAAATCTTTTAAAACTTCCAAAGACTTAAAATAGAAAAAATCTTTAAAATTTCAAAAATTTGAGAAAGAGGTTCCTGTTAATGCTCTTGGAAGGGTGTTGCGGTTATCCAGTCTATTTAAAACAACTTTGAATGACTAACATTAAAAAAGATTATTGATTAAAACTATTTAAGAAGAGATTAATCATGCTAGAAAGAATGATTGAGTTCTATTTCTGAGAAAAGATAGTAAAAAAAACCAATGCTTGTTTTAATGAAAACAATTAAGTTAGAGAAAAGATTATTTGAAGCAAAATCGTGGGAAACTCCAAAGGGAAAATCAACTAGATTATTTAAAAGTTTTAGATTTAATACAAATAATTCAAATCAATATACAAATAAGGAAAAAAGAGAGAGAGCGGGTTGTTTGGCCAATTTAAAGTTACTGCCCAAATTCAACGGGTTTTAGCCCATTTTTTATTTTTGTATACTGTTGTATACCAACTTCCTTTTCGCCTGGATTTTTTGTATATCTGAGGTATACATGACTGCATATCAGTCATTTGTGTGTGCACTTTTTCCTTCCATTTGTATATTTTATTCCTTTTCCATTTTTTGCACTGCATATCCATGTATACGATTGTATACTTGTTGTATCGCTTTGAATCAGTCCCATTTGGACTTTAATAAAAGGATTTGACTTGATGATGAAGGGGTTGGGCGTCTAGGCCCATCAAATGCAAAGAGAAGGGAGTCCAAATGGACTCGAGGAGGTCACATGTCACAAAAATGGATAAAAATCAGTGAATGAAAATGAATGCATAAGTACTGTAATTTTAAACATAAAATCAATCCATAGAATAAACTAGCTTGATTGGAGCAACAATAGGATTCAAACAAAATTACAGGCATGTTTTCTTTTCTATCATATCAAATAACTCAATATCGCACACAGAACAAACATAATGGATGGGAAGGGACAACCCTATTTATGGGGAGATAAGTAAATCACAAGGCGATAACACTACAAGGAAGGCCATTTTTAACAAAACAAACTTCAACTACCAATCACATATGCTACCAAAGAAAGCATATATTACCAGAGAACATACATCACTTTTACCAGATAAATTCAGCCTCACATATTTGACTTTGTAATTAAGATAAATCAAACCTTGGCCGAAATCAACCTCCATCATCCATTCCTCATTAATCATAAAGAAATATTTTGAAAAAACAAAACAAGCTAGGCAGATTTGATAGGAAAAATACACGTCACATCTTAAACGAATCTGAAGTTCTAGGAACAAGAACTTCATACTTACTTCAAAGGTCAACATGAAACATGCATACTCCTAGAATTTGACACTTAATAACTCATACAGGGTTAGGGCAGGGGGAGTAAAACACACAATCCTGACTAAGAGGTAGGCGATAGGACTCACACTTAGATACATATCAAAGAAGAAATCTTGCCATATAAGAATGTCGGGTTACTGATTTAAGCAAAGAAAAACCTAAACAACATAATTTTTTAGGAGAAAAAACTCCCAACTCCATCACAAATTTGTTTCACCAAAACATGATTCAATAAAAAAATTTGATAAAGAAACAACACGATGAAAGAAGTGCGCAAGCTGGTTCGATTATTTAGCAAATTATGAGAAAAATGGAGAGAGTAGGCTAATATTACTACATGTTCTTAATGGCAGAAGGGATGGCTAAGCTCCAGCAAATGATTTCATCCCCACTTTCAATTCAAAGTCGATATTAGCCTATTAAGTAATCACAATTGTATTGAATTTCTCAGATGGAACAAAGTAACATAAAACACACCCAATTAGTCAATGCAAATGAAATTAAACAACTGAATACCATAATGATCAAACTTTAGCATACTGATTATTAGACGACAAAGGATTATGACTTCACAAACAATACATAGAAGACTAATTGCAAAAAATGAAAATAAGAAACCAAAAAGAGAAAATGAAATAGGTGTTTTACCTTCTTTGGAGTAGCGAACCGGGACTATGAGCTTTGTTGGAGCTTGCTTATTCACCACCGCTAAAAAGGTCTCTGGATTTTGTAGCCTAGGATTTCAAGCTTAAAGTTGAGTCTTACAAACACCTTGGTAATGAAATCTTTTAGATAGCAAAATCCCACACTTTTTCAGGGTTATTCTCTTATCCAACCTTAACCCCTAAAATAGTGGAGTAATAGAATTTATATAGGAGAAAATGGGAATTGATTTCCTAATTTGGGAAATGTGGGATGGGAATTGTGGAGGGATTTTGAGGGATTTTTGAAAGAGTTTATTGAATTTCAAATTTGGGATAAGGTTTACAACTTGGATTTGTATGAATTTGATGACTTAGGTTGAAAGTAAATTGAGGGAAATAAAAAAAAACTCAAAATCCAATAGAATCCATCAAGCTACATATGAATTCATATGAGTTTGTAGTTTTGAAGGGAGTATTACCATTGGAGGGTACACGTCACTGATTCTAGAACCTTCAAACCTCAGAAAATTTGTACCAATAATTGGAGATCAAAAATTTGAAAGAATCTTTGGTTCGTGATGCGAATTGAGGCATCATTTGGTAGTAGTTATTGTCGTGTTTGTTGTTGATGGAGCTTCTGGGTTTGTTTGGTTATTGTCATATGTCATTATTGTTGAGCGTATGTTGTTTCTTCTGGAAAATATGAGAAGATAGAGTAATAAGGGTATTTTGGGTTGGAGTAGGTCTAGAGAGTTGGGCGGGGTTGAATGATTTGGTGGAGTGGGTTGGATAGGTTATTAGGATTTAAGGGTAGATTTAGGCTATTTTACAAATAACCTGATGATTTAGGATTTAGTCGAATTCATTTGAATACCAGCCAAATTGAATTTGAATAGGATCAATTACATTACAATTGTGGCCAAATCAATTCAAACACGACCACATTTAGCATTTGACTTAATTTGAACAAAAATTGAAATTAATTGACATCTAATTTAATTATGAGCTTCTTGATTTGAAAAAATCAAAATAATTACCTTTAAGGCAAAATATATTTAAACCAAATCAACCTCAATTTAATAAATTTTCTAAAGGCAAACCTCGATCGAAAGTCGATTTTGATAATATATATTTTATTTAAGTAACAAAGTCATACGATCCCTTATATTTGACTACAGGAACACATAATTATTACTTAAAATAAAAATTATCCTGAAAATTAATTGAAAAAAAATCCTTTATTCTGATAAAGTAATTATTTCAATTTTATTCAGAACCGAAGAAGCTCTAAAATTAAAATAAATTGTGGAGGGAAAAAATTAGGTGTCAAATCAACTCTGCGCTAGGCTACGTCCCTTTTGGTGCAACCTTCATCATACTCTACGTATGATACTTTCTTTGATAAATTTATTGATTCTCTTTGTCTTCTTAGACAATTCTTGGATAAAACTATGGTTTTGGTTTGAGAATTTCATCCTCTCAGATGCTCTTGACAGAATTTGAAATAAGAATGTTAGTAGAAAATGTAATTCACGAAGGATAGATAGTTTTTTCACCATAACTTTGTGTGGGTTGATTTCTAAAAAAGTGATGTCATCTTCTTCTATACTTATTTTCGAAGATAACAACTTTTTGCAATAGTAGACACAACAACTCTCTTGGTTGTTAGATATGATAGCCCTCTTGGTGATTGAATATTTTTTCAAAATAGGGTGGCTCTCTCGGCACCTATGACATTTTGAGTAGAATGTCCCCTGCAAATGTCTATTGATCATAAGACTTTGAGTAAGTCTTGTGCATCATCCGTATCGACAGACTTATAGATATCCATTGAATTTTTAGCCTTTGGATAATCTTGCACATCATCCAATTTTGGATAAGAGGCGGCTTACAGATGTTCCTTAAATTTTCAGCTTTCAGGAAATCTTTCACATCATCCTACTAATCTTTCACATCATCCTACTTTGGATAAGAATTACAGATATCCCTCGAATTGTTAGCCTTTGGGTAATCCTGTACTTTTATCAATGTTGAACAGAACGTCACTTATAGATTTCTCTAGAATTGCCAGTCTTGCACATAATCATCTTTGGATATAACGCGTCTTATAAATAACCCTTGGACTATCAACTTTTGGTAGTCCTGTACATTGTTTCGATTTCAGCTATTGTTGTGACTTACAAATGTCCCTTGGATTGTCAACCTTTGGGAGCTCTTGCACACTATCCTATTTTGAACATCGATGCATCTTATAGATAAGCTTCAAATTACTAACTTTATGGTATTCTTGTGTAGTATCATGTTTCAGACAATGTTTCTAGCATATGTCCCTTAGGCTGCCAATTTTTGAGAAATCTAAGTCATCATATGATTTAGATAGTGACTAATAGATTTCCCTAGGCCTGTCCAACTGTAACAAGGTGGACAACTCGATAATCCAACTATAACTAGGTGGATGGCCTGACATAATCCAACTGAACAAAGTGGATAGACTGACAAATGTCCAATTGTAACAAGGTGGATAGCCCGATAAATGTCCAACTATAATGAGGTGGATGGATCGATTATACAACTATAACAGTGTGGATAGACCAATATATCCTTGAAGCCACACACTATCATCTATGCACGATTAATGGATGTAGGTGCTCTGAAGCATCCTTCAACGCCAAACTTCACCGTGTATGCACAATAAATGGATATGGATAATTCTAGGTATGGTGGCCCTCTCGGTAGTAATATGCAATGGCCCTCTCGACAATGATATGCAATGGTCCTCTCGGTAATGATATGCAATGTCCCTCTCGGTAGTGATATGAAATGATATGCACTAGCCCTCTCGACAGTGATATGCAATGGCCTTCTCGGTAATGATATGCAATGGCCCTCTCGACAGTGATATGCAATTGCCCTCTCGACAATTGAAGAAATATCACCCTTAGAGTTCTGTTGCCTTATTTGCTACTTTGCATATACTTGTACTCAAGGTAAATGATTAGTAGATACAATGTTGCTTTTTTTAGCGACTATAGTTAAAATTTGGGGAAGCTTTAAAGAAAGCATTCATGATATAAATTACTTCGTTTTGCTAACATCATTCTGTTTTCATGGTTAACAGCTTAACAAGAAGTCATTTAGGATGTAAATGAATGGTTGAACCCTGTTTCTGGAGAAAACTATAAATGCCATTTTCGAACGTTATATGTTCGTTTTAACCCATGACAGATTGGAGGAGGATGTCCTTGCTCTCCTTATTGGGTGATCTCTTTGACCACTCTATTATGCCAACTATTTTACGCGTACCTATAATCAAGGTAAATGGTTAGTAGAAACATTGTCACTTTTTCTAGCGAACACAATCAAACTCAGAGGAAGTTTTAAGTGAAACATTGATAACATAGATTGAATGACTTCATTTGTCATCAACATTCCTTTTTTGAGGTGGAATAGACAAATAAAAGGTCTTTCGAATGTAAATAAATGACTGAACCATGTCTTTGTGGCTAGCTATAATGCCTCGAGACTACTATAGTCATCACACAGTGCTTAGGACTACAAGTAGCCCAAAGTTAACCCATGGCAACTGGCATAGTACTAAACTATATTCTAATAACTTAAAGACAGGAAACTGATTTTGTTTATAAAAACATATGTAAGAAATAACAAGTCTAAAGTTTTTCAACATTTAACTGAAAACAATCCCAATACGAGAGTAAGCTGAAATACTACTAAGTCTAGACAAGCCTCTAAAATATAGAAGGCCCACTGGGACAGACCCCCACGTGACCCGAAACATGAAAGTCTAAACTAAATGTAAATCTGAACTACCAAAATTAAGAAGCATAATCATAGTTCTCAGAATATGAGGAATCACCAACTCAACAAGAATAGAGACTGATGATTGCAGCTAATCATAGTGTTGGGGAAGTGTACAAGAACCTACATCATGATAGGATACAGAGCACAAAAAGTATGTGGTCAGTACTATGGAATATACTAAGTATATGGGGGATGCGTCCAACATGTAAAAATGATAGGAATAATGTGATAAAGATATGCACAATAAGTATTTAAAGACTCACCATTTTCATGAATAAAACTGAAATTGACATATCATATACGTAGAGAGAACAAAACATAATTTAACAAATTCAGTGAGCCATATACACTTAAGTTACAAAACTGATTTTCTATGGGAGATTCACTTAACCGACATGCTCCTTTTCAGCAAGCAAGGAGCCCAACTTGTAACCCATGTTGGGAGGGTGTTCAATACCTTACTAGACGTAGAGAACCCTAATTGGCATAAATCACTCATGAGTCCATTTTGGATGAAAGGAGACACTCTTAACTGACAAGGACCCCTTAACCTATGGTGGCACGTAGTTTGGGATTTTGGGTACGCTGAACCCACATCCTCTCGGTGCTCAATACTACTCTCAAAATCATACTACTACCCATATTATATAAAGTTCATCATGAAATAAGCATACTAGTTTGTAAGTCTGAAAACCAAATATGCTTTTGTTTCTGCTTTATATCCATAAATCAATTCGTGACCTCCATAATGAGTCTGAGAACATAAAAATGCAATATCGAATTTCATATTGAATGGTTTATATCATATAAATCATGTAACATTTACCAAGTCATAGGATTTCATGTCAAGGGTATTTAAAATCAAATTATAAGGTCAAGCATGTGAATAGAGTTATAAACAAACCACAAGGTTCAAGAAATTTAGTAAGAATACATAAATAATTTCATAAGGAAGCATAAAACTCAAGAGCATGAAAATTTAGTTTGAACCCTAGTTATTAGATTCGAAATTTGTTAAATAAAGTGAAGTTTTTGGGTACAAAGATGAAAGGGAATCCTTTTTGAAACCCCACATAGCTGGACTTGATGATGTCTTGAAGGAAATCTTGAATTGGACCCTTGAAAGTTGAATTTTTGGGGAGAAAACCCTTGCTTTAGTTTATTGAGGGTTGGGGAAAGAAAAAGAATGATTTAATTTCACAAAACTTTGAGGAAGTAGGGTATAATCAGTTATGGGAGTGTTTGGGGGCCAAAATACCCATTTACCCTAGCAAAAATGGAAGAAAAATGAAGTTGGGACGCCAGGGGGCCCTGGCATGGAATGAGACCATCGCAGAGTCTAAATTCCATAGCACATGGACATCATGGAGCCTATGATCCATGGCACGGATCCATCGAGGATCCCTACTATTTTTGGATCCTCAGTGTATGCCACAGGATGTGGCATGGACCCTCTCTAGTAGATTTATCATAACTTTTCACTCCGGTATTGGATTGACGAACAGTAGGTGGCTTTAGAAAGAAAACTTGAAGATCTTTAATTAGATGGTCTTAAGCTACAAAATACTTATTATTTAAGGAGTAACATTCATTCGAAGTTGACCCTAGAAAAAGTTGATATTAAACCTCAATCGGTATGGAAGCTTTTAACTCAACTAAGTTAGAGGTTCCTTATGACCTTATTTCATATCCAAAGTTATTCACACACTAAGGAATTGATCTTAACACCAATGTACAATTATAAATCATTAGGTTCAGGTCTATACACATTTGATGAACGGGTCCGATCTTAGCTCAGAAAGTCGGGGTGTTACAATATCTCCCCCTTGGGATCATTCGTCCTCTAATGAAGGTTAAAGCTATAATGAGCATATAAATATAGTAAAATAAGATTTCTTTGGGCTATATATGCCACATATAATATAATGAACTAAATTGTGCTAACATAGGGGTCTAGCTATCAATGCTTATAAATGTAGAAGCATGAGCTATTAGCGCAAGAACTAGCATAGGCATGAAAGACATAAACAAGGACGTGAACTTAGACTCTATTGGCCTCCGTAAGACTTGGAAAGGGAACTCTTATATCATTTCGAGGGAAGAAATCATAGGCATGATTTATATAAGACATATGACATAATTTCATAAATTATGAACGATATATTTTCAAGTATAGGCCACACACTATTTGTAACTACTTGACATGAAACGTGGGTACCCTGGGCATGAGGTAAGAATAGGGATACTATTCCTTAAGCTATACAACTGATTACTTCTAAGCTTAGCAATACTTCTCAACTATGTTTGTCTTCTTGAATACTGCACTTCATTAGATGCAACTTATAGCCTTCACAAGGGTACAAGTGACTATTTCTACCAAAGTCTGAGTCGAACTACATGCTCTCACTATGTTCAAGCCTAACTCAGAGTCATTAGGTACTACACATGAAGCAATAATACCAATCTAAACTACGGGATTCTATATCCTATGTCTTTTTAGAGCTCTCACCTCAAGAATAATACCCCTTACCACGTCTAACTCTGAGCTCTAATCAAGAATTCACTAGTGCACAATGCATTCACCCACTTGTATACCAACAGGACGTTCAAGCCTATCATTATAACCACATATGAACTTCTAGGAAACCAAACCATCTAAGAATTTTTTTTTATCTTCTCTAATACCTCTATCAATAACAATTTCATGAATTATCACAAAAAAGGCAAACCAAAACTTCTCAACTAACTATTACATATACCAAAACTTTACCTCGATCTCCCTCCACACTTATAACCTTAGATAGAACAAGCAAACAACAATTTTCCATAATAAGGAACATCTAATCTCTCCCATCTAAACCTTTGTTCAACCATTTTCATCACCACTATCTTAACATGAGGAGGGTCACTGAAGGACTAATGCATGAGAATCTCAAATAAAAAGGATACTTCTCATCTATGACTTATATTTATTAGGACCTTGTCACTTAGAAATGAAACCTTTGAGGTAAGGTATCATAGGCACAAATTCTTCATAGATTAACCCGGGGAGTATGAGTGGAGAGTTGTTCTGGATTTGTACATGACATAACCATCTATCACTTTTATTGGTAGGCATATGCAGGGCTTATAAAAAAAATCATAAGCATGAATTATTCAAGAAATCTTATCTGAGAACGTACATGATGTATCATGGCTTCCACTAGCCATTAATGACGTATCATGAGTTTATAAGACTAAGCATACTATGAAATAAGAGTGCATAAATCATGAGTTATATATCATGAAGCTGGAAGTCATAGATTTGTGGAGTAATATGGGGTTTATTATTCTAAAGGTATTGTTTCTTATTCTAGAATCTGAGTATGGATATGAATCTTTGTGAAGTGTATGAGTATGGGTTATTGGGCATAATGCTAACATGAAAGATGAGTAGGGTGTTATAATGGCTGAAATTCGAGGAATATTCTAGAGTAGAAATGAATTGCTATCTCATCATAACTCTTTCTGAAATGTGTCACAATTTAATTCACAAGACTTGATTTCGCTCTTCGCCCTATCATCTCCTTCTTAGATTGAGACCGACATTCTAAGTCTGTAGGTCTATTCCATATCCTCTAAACTAAGAAAAACTTTATTTACCCTAATGGTCAAGGGTGTCACTATACACATGAAATGTTAACTTACCTGGATAAACTATATTTGAAAGGTACTAGCCCTATTTTAGGATATTCCCTTCATAGATACCACTCTTAACTTCCTCTAGCTTTTTAAATCATCATTCTATAACTTAAACTCTTACTAGTGAACATAACCAATTCCGCTAATACCTTATAATCCGATCTTTCTTGTTTTCTTCTAACACCACACCTTTAGGCTTGGTACATAACGAAACAATGGAGAATAAAACTTTACTAAGAGACTCATCACCATTTATCTCTAATTTCTTGATTCGGCTCTTAAGAACACCATATAATACATACTATACTTAGCCTTCTCCATACCAAGAAACTCAAAGATACTAACTATGAGCAAACAACACTTAATAATCTTAGAATATCATGCAACCATATACTACCTTGGGTTCACTTCTATCTTCTAATGCTTAAGGATTTTTTTTATCTAATGACTTAATCACCATTCATGGTCTCACCGAGGGATGACATCTATATCATACCTGCACCATCACATTTATTGAAAATTTATGAACTTAAATTCCTACGTACGCGATTTCAAGCATGCTAAATCAATTCTATAAGACTAGCATCACTTGTCCCAAATTATCATTTATTTCCACCTTGGTGATCATTCACAATTCAAACTTAGTGTCTAGCACCAAACATGCATAACAGCACAACTTCACATACAGTCTTGGCTTAGCAACTACTAGAATAAAAAATTGAGAAACACTAGTCCACTAATACCTCGTGATAACAATAGTCTATCTACTTACAGTGCATTATTGTATCCTCTTTTCATGCATCACTACTACTTATCCATTCATACGTCGAAACTACCTTCATAACTCTATATGCATCAGTAGTTCCTTTTCAAAATCACAAAGTGTAGCCTAGATCTATCAATTATTAACCACTTTATACCTTCATTAATGACCTATACTTTTTTAACAAAATGACACGCCATCATAAACTCCTTTCCTAGTTCAAGAATAATCTAATTCATCTTAACTAATAACTCTTTCTCTACCTTTTACTATGAAATCTACACCACATTTACTACCCCTTGGTTAACACCCAAAGGCGTATCACCTCAATTCTAACTTAATGGATACATAACTTCTATATATACATATATACAATAATTTAATAATTCAATGTCCCCACTTCTCTGGCTACTATACTTTTGAATTCATACTTCTAATTATAGGGTCATTCTACTACTTATAAATCATAACATACAAAAATCACACTATCTCTTGAGTGACAATATTAACCAATAATCTGGATACATAGTTTCTCCTTTCATAAGTAACATTTTTAATGAAGGGTTAGAGTAGAATCTAAATGTATCCTATCCCAACAGCATGATTCACATAAATAAGGATGTAAACTATCGAATCACTAGATTAAAATGCAATAATGGTCTCCTCTCAGGCCTTTTGTACAGTTTCTAAAATGTCTGCTAGTTCTATCTGAGAGCACCATATCGGTAGGAATTGAGCTTTACTATTTTTGTCACCTCAAATATAAGGCATAGCGGGAGGAATTTGGAGTAACGCACGAATCTGTATAAATGTCTTAGGGTACTGCTCTATTGCATAATAAAGATAATGAAAGAAGTAATAATTCCTAATAACATCTCGTAGACTCTTTCAGATATGTGTGGCATGCTTCAAACCCAAGAATAAGAATTTACTTGATGCGGCTTGTCAAACACCTTAGGACACATTAAAATCTGGGCTCTGATACCAAGTTGTTAATACCCCGAGACTACCCCTTGGACGTCACATAGTGCGTAGGACTACAAGTAGCTCAAAGCTAACTCGTGGCATCTGGCATAGTACTAAACCATATTCTAATAACTTAAAGACATGAGCGGAAGTTGATCTTGTTTATAATAATATGGGTAAGAAATAACAAGTCTGAAGTTTTTCAAAATTTAACTGAAAACAATCCCATCATGAGAGTAAGATGAAATACTACTAAATCTAGACAAGCCTCTAAAATACTGAAGACCCCTTGGGACAGACTCCCCGCTCACTCGAAACATGAAAGTCAAAACTAAATGTAAATCTGAACTACCAAAACTAAGAAGCATAATCATAGTCTTTGAAATAGGAGGAATCACCAATTGAACAGGAATAGGCACAGGTGATCACAGATAATCATAGTGTTGGGGGAGAGTACCAGAACCTACATCATGATAGGATGTATAGCACAAAATATATGTTTTCAATATTATGGAATATATGGAGTATATGGGGGATGCGTGCAACATATAAAAATGATAGGAATCATGCGATAAAGATGTGCATAATAAGTATTTAAAGATTCACCATTTTCATGAAGAAAACTAAAACTGAAATATCATATATGTAAAGAGAACAAAACATAATTTGACAAATCCAGTTAGCCATATACACTTAAGATACAAAACTAATTTTTTGTGGGAGATTCTCTCAAGCGACATGCCCTATTTGAGCAAGCATGAAGCCCAACTTGTAACCCATTTTGGAAAGGTGTTTAATACCTTTCCAAGGGTAAAGAACCATAATTGGCATGAATTCACTCATGAGTCCATTTTGGATAAAGGAAGACACTCTTAACAGATGAGGACCCCTTCACTATGGTGGCACGGAGTTTGGGATTTAGGGTATGCTGAACCTGCATCCTCTCGATGCTCAATACTACTCCCCAAACCATACAATTGCCTGTATTATATAAATGTCATCATGAAATAAGCATACTAGTTTGTAAGTCTTAAAACCAAATATGTTTTTGTTTTAGCTTCATATCCATAAATCAATTCGTGAACTTCATAATGAGTCTGAGATCCTATAAAAGAAATATCAAATTTCATATTGAATGGTTTATATCATATAAACTCATGTCACATTTACCAAGTCATAGGATTTCATGTAAAGGGTATTTAAAATCAAATTATAAGGTCTAGCATGTGAATAGAGTTATAAACAAACCACAAGGTTCAAGAATTTTAGTAAGAATACATATATAATTTTATAGGGAAATATAAAACTCAAGAACGTGAAAATTTGGTTTGAACCCTAGTAATTAGATTCAAAATTTGTTAAAGAAAGTAAAGTTTTTGGCCACATGGATGAAAGGGAATCCTTGTTGAAACCCCATATACCTGAACTTGATGATTTATTGAAGGAAAACTTGAATTGGAGCCTTGGAAGTTGAAATTTTTGGGAGAAACCCTTGCTTTAGTTTCTTGAGGGTTGGAGAAAGGATAAGAATGATTTATTTTCACAAACATTGGAGTAAATAGGGTTATTATCAGTTATGGGAGTGTTTGGGCGTCAAAATACATATTTACCCTCGCAGAAATGGAAGAAAAATAAAGTTAGGACCCCCGGGGGACCCTAGCGTGACACGGGACCATCGCAAGCCTAAACTCTGTGTCATGAGGCCATTGTAGATCCTAGGATCTATGTCATGGATCCATCATAAATCCCTACTATTTTGGGGTCCTCAGCTTATGCCACGGGATATGGCACGAACCCTCTCTGGTAAATTGGTTATAACTTTTTGCTCTGATATCAATTGACAAATGGTCGGTGGTGTTAGGAAAAAGAATCAAATACATTTAATTTGGTGGTATTGAGCTATAAAATACTTCATTTTTTAGGAGTAATGCTTAATAGATGTTAACTCTAGCAAAATCTCATACTAAAACTCAATCGATATGGAAGTTTTCAACTCAAATTTGAGCTAGAGGTTTCTTATGACCTTAATTCATATCCAAAGCTCTTCACATACTAAGGAGTTGATATTAACACCTATTTACAATTAGAAACCACTAGGTTCAAGTCAATACACATTCTATGAATGGGTCAGATCTTAGCTAAAAAATTTGGGGTATTTCAATACCTACAAACCATTTCCAAACATCATGTGTTCATTTTAACCCATGATGGTCGAAGGAGGATATCTTTGATCTCTCCTTATTGAGTGATCCTTTTAATTATTCCATCATTGTGCCAACTCTTTTATGTTTACTTGCTAATAAATAGTGATTTTGCCACTTATTTGTATCTCATTTCTTATGATTTTGTGTCATTAATCTATAATATGAGGCTAATTATTCTTTAGATGGTGTTTATTTCAGATATGTTAAGGTTTAAAAAGAGTTTTGATGGAATGAAGTAAAAGTTAGAGAAAAAGGATCTTGAAAGAAAGAGCTGGAAGAAGATCACAAAAACTGCCCTCAGGTACCGCTAAAGCGGTCTGAGGTGCGCTTAAGCAACCAGTCAAGGTTCCAGTCAATGCTGCTTTTTAGCAGCCATAGGATTGATTTATCTATCTAGTTAGAGTCTGTCAATAGCCTCTTTAGCAGCTATTTCGACTGTTTTAGCAGTCTGATCAAAGTCAATTATGCCGCTTTAGTGGCCAATCGATCGGTTAAGCAATCATTGGGGTACTATTCAAGGGCAAGGCTGGAATGTCACAATGTCCAATCCCAAAATACATAAAAATCAATCCAATCTTCCTTGGAACACATCTTTGGCATATTTTTTAACCTTGAAGGCTAGGGTTCTAGACCCAACACCCTTAGAGTGAAGATTTGGAAGCTTTGTAGAGACTATTTCTTAATCATTTCTTCATTTTCTTGCTTTGTATTGAAAATTTTGGTGTAGTTAGATTCATAAATGGATATTGTAGTTAGACATATAGTAATTTTTATGTTTTGAATTTGGGTTTTAATTTTTTCTTATGCTTTTTTGTTGATTGAATACTCTTGATTTATAAATGGGTTTTGCTTCTTTAAATTAATCTCATGTCTTATCGATTCCTACTTTGATTGAGCTTGAAAAAGGAGATTAGAGTAGGAACTTCTCATCTACTTTGATTAATGCTTGAAAGACCTAATTGAGGTTGGGACAGATAAATTTAGTATGATTTGGGTCGTATGACCCATCTAATGGATTTGATACTAGACATGGTAAAATCCTAGTGTAGCCATATATTGGAACTATTTGTGTTGACACTTTGCTAATATTTGACAAAATTTAGCCAAGAAATATTCATCAATCAATCGAACGACGTGGAGGATGCTTGAGGTTCCAAGGCTAGTTTGCTAACCCGTGATTAATTATTGAGTAATTAGTTGAATACAATAGATCATTGAAAGAATTGATTCTCCGTTATCATTTCCCTTGTCTTCCATCATTTGTGAAAGTTGTTGATAAAATTGTTCATATTATAATTGGTTCTATCTGTGTTATGTTTTTATATTAAACCACCACCACCACCACCCCAAAATACTTGTATCTTTTGTTTGGATTATAGTAAGTTGATTTTATTCCTTATTTTCTCGATTGCTAGTCATATTGTTCCTTGTGGGATCACTCCCGACTCTAAGTTAGGTAAATATATTGCTAACGACCATGAACATTCCTTTCTAGAGTGTATTGAGTGTTATCAAAAATGGAAACTTGCACTCCAGGTAAATGGTTAGTAGAAATAATGTTGCTTTTACTAGCGACCATAGTCAAACTTACAGAAAGCATTCACAATATCAATGACTTTGTTTGCAAACATTAAACCTCATTTTTTAGGTGAATAGTTAAATAAGAGGTCATTTTGGATGTAAATGAATAGCTGAATCCCATTTTTGGGACAGCCATAAATACCACTTTTGAATGTTATACATTCATTTTGACCCATAACGGATTGGAGGAGAATGTCCTTTTTATCCTTATCAGGTGATCTCATTGACCGCTTCGTTGGGCCGACTCTTTTGTGTGTACCATTTCCAAACATCATGTGTTTGTTTTGATCTTGTGATTTACTGGGTATTTGAGAAGGATTTAACTATCTACTCCTCATTCATTGACGCTGCAACCACAGAGAAATTGTTAGTTCTGGAAAGCTCTATCACTTTCGGCTCTTTCCCAATGTCTTGGCTCCTCTTTGCTAATTTTGGGCATTCAAGTTCATTGTATTCCTTTTTGAGTAAAGGTATATGCTGAACAACTGGAGTATTTTTCTTATCCTTTCCATCTTAGGATAACCTTTTCACAAAAAAATTGTTAGTTTTTATGAAACTGATCTGTGTTGACCTTCTTCGATCTTCTACTCCCTTCTTGCCATTCTTTGAGTGCTTTTCATCTTTGGGTGTTTGTCATCTTTGGTTGCTTGTCATCTTTGGGTTCTCGTCATCTTCAGAAGCTTGCCTCAACTCTCGGGGTCAGTAAATATAAGAAAAACTTAGTTTAATAAAATAATTTAAAGAAAAGACTTTCTCAAATAATCTAGTTTCCAGAAAAACTTATTTTGAAAAAATACATGGAGGAGTCTCTGCCAATTTTGTCATGTCATGCACTAGCTTGATGAACCTCCTCGGTCCAAGGCTTTGACATCTCTGACACTCACTGGCGAGCTTTATAGATGTTTCAACATTGTAGCTGGGGAGTTTGATGATGACATCTTGAAAAATCTATCATAGTTGAGGATCGGTCTACTTGGAGTTTATTGCAGTTGAAGATTTCTTTGAAGGTGATTCTGATCTCTTGGCGCTATGAAGGTTTAGGAGTTTTGAATTCATGAATGAATCTCGATGGAAATTTTGAGGTCCTCCTCTAAATTTCTACCCAAGTTAAATGTCACGCCCCGAATTCCAACGGGGCGGACTGGCACCCAAAGCCGATAAGGCCCGAGAGAACCAATCTTTGCTCATGTCCATTCATATGCATGTCATAAGAAATATCACCATCACGTATAGAGATATAAGATACCAATAGCGGAAGTCATGGAAACATGTGATATATACATATAAGAAACTTGGTCGTTAGGGCCATCAATTCAAAATGGACATATATCTCTTACATTCATATTCCCACATACGTCTACAAAAGCCTCTAACATATGCATATACAAAACAACTTAAAGTCGGGACAAGTCCCCGCTTTACACAATGTTACAGTGCCAAAAAAAATATACAACTGTGACTCGAAAATCCCCGAACCAACTGGAACTCACCAAAGATCTGTAAATAACTGGCAACCTACTATGGAGGTCTACTGGCACCTGCGCTTGCAGCAAGTAAGGTAAGTCCCCCAAGGGACGTCAGTACGAAGAATGTACTGAGTATGTAAGGCTATATAAAACTGCATGATATATAAGTACTTCCATGACATCAAATATAAGAGAATAGTCAGTACAGATAAACCACCGGTCTACATATGTGGAACCATATACATTACATCCTTTACTTCTTTTGCCTTTACATTTATTCATCTTTATCGTGCTACCCATGCTAGGATTTTCTTTCTCCCCTGGGATGAGATTAACCCATGCTAGGTATTTTAACCCCTGGGATATGATTAACCCATGCTAGGCTTTCATATCGCCCCTAGGATGTTACTGTGATAACCCATTCTAGGCTTTTATATCGCCCCTAGGATGTTATTGTGATAACCCATGCTAGGATTTTATATCTCCCCTGGGATGTTATTGTGATAACCCATGCTAGGCTTTTATATCGCCCCTGGGATGTTATTGAACAAAGCAATTATACATTACTTCATATCTTTACTTCTATGAGATTCATACATTGGTGATTGTACATTATTGGAACTTTGGAACATAACATTATTGGAACAATGGGAACTTTGGAACATTAGTCAATGGACAAGAGACATGTGAATCATAATTGATCAATTCATAAGGAACATGTGATGAACAATAATTGATACCCGGAAATAGGATACCTTAGAACATTTTGGAATGGAACAAGTTCAATGTCAATGTGAATACTATGTGCTGCAGAAGGATACGGATAGAGTAACCTTAGATAACTTCACTTCCAATTATGAATACACAATCCTATATATGAATACAACAGTCCAGCTCCTTCCTTACGTTTCACTCTACAATACAAGTATATAACGGAGCTTACGTTAACAACTAGTTACCTTACAAGTGCACAAGACGATAATGAGCTATATGACCATAATAGAACATCATTTCACCATTTACAATACAATCCACTTCATTACCATACCAACAACACCATAACATTCCACACATTGACCAAGACATTATAAACCAATAGCATTTCACACCACGTTTACCCTTTACGCTTCCTCATTATCATTCCATCACAATTACTCCATCAAATTGCCTCATAACAACATATGAAAAACAATCCATAATTGATATAATCCAACATTCCTCCATACGACCCCTTAAAGTCATTAAAAAGGTATCATAAGTTGATAATTACATCCAAAAAGGGTATAGGGGCCTTCGGGCATCAAAGAGAGACAAAACCATACAAAATGACATTTTGGGTTGACCTGCAAAGCCACCTGTGCCCACAGGTGGTTTACATGTGGCCGCAGGTGCCCTCTGTCCTTGTCCAGAGCCACCTGCGTTGGCATCTGCGCCCGCAGGTGCTCCAGACGCGAGGGCGGATGCCCGTTTCGGCCATAAAGGGTCTCTTTTAGGTCTGTTTTTGTAATAAATGGTCCATATCCATGAATAAGCTTCCATTTACATAATTTAGGTCAACTTGGATGCCAAAAATCAACCATGGTTTCACAACACACAGGAACATCACCAAAACCACATTTTTCCTTCAATACACCACCAAGTCCATGCACAATTTTGAAATAACAATACCAAACATTATGTACAAGGATAAAACAAGTTAAGGCTATAATAACATCTCACATGTCAATATTGAATCCATAAATTTCACTTTCTTCAAGACCACAAGTCCATTTTCAAGTTTATAAGGCAAAACCCTTTTCTGATTGCAAAAATAGACAGTTTTACACATAGTAAACTGTCCAACACTTTACCAACATAACCAACATGATTTATACACCATATTAAACATATCATATAATAAACCATAAGAATAAATACTTACCAAATCTTTCAAGATGATGATCTTGGCCATCATATAATAAACCATGAGAATAAATACTTACCAAATCTTTCAAGATGATGATCTTGGCCAAAGGAATGAAGGCTTAGGGTTTGTGTGAGATGAGAAATATTTGAGAAAAAATCTAGAAATGGCATGTGAGTCTTTGTGAATAAAAATCTGATTTTTGGTCCCTTTTATAGTCCCATGTAGTCTAATCCTTAGCCACACATTAGTCATAAATGCTAGGCTTACTTGGTCAATTTGAAGAATGGGTCAAATTCCATTTGGGCCATGTATTTTGCTCCATCTTTGGGCCTCAATTGAGCCCAATGGCACAAGACTCATTTAAGCCCAACAAATTAATGTATAATTCACCAACCCTCTCATGTTTAAATACTTCCATGAATGTTACGGTACTTAACTAGGTTCAAAAACATATGGGGTGTTACATTCTTCCCCCCTTAGAAACATTCGTCCTCGAATGTTAGTGAAATTATTCAATTTAAACAATGGCAAGTCTAGGATCATTCTTCATATTATATATATATATATATATTCGTAATGCTTATAAATACTTACTTGTCATTGTTCCACTCTCGTATCTTGAACTTATTCTTCCATTTGAAACAAATGAAGATACTTGGACTTCATCATTTCTTCAGCTTCCCATATGATCTCTTCTATTTGCGGATTTCTCTAAAGTACCTTTACGAAAGCTATGTCTTTATTCCTCAACCTCTTCACTTGTCTATCCAAAATGGCAATAGGCATCTCTTCATAGGTAAGATCCTCCGTAACTTGTACATCCTCAGTGGGAGTAAAACGAGATGGATCCCCTATGCACTTTCGAAGCATCAAAACAAGAAATACTGGATGAACTGTGGAGAGTTCTTGGGGTAATTTCAATTCATATGCAACTTTCCCAAATCTTCAGACAATTTCATATGGCCCTATATACCAGGGACTCAACTTTCCTTTCTTTCCAAATCTCATTACCTCTTTCATCGGTGACACATTCAAGAATACCCAATCACCTATGGCAAATTCGAGCCCTCTTCTTCTGACATCAGCATATGACTTATGTCGACTTTGGGCCGTTTGTAGCCATTGTTGGATCACTGTAACTTTCTCCATAGCCTGACGAACAAGGTCTGTCCCAAGTAAAACAGTTTCACCCGCTTCAAACCATCCGATTGGTGATCTACATTTTCTTCCATACAAAGCTTCATAAGGTGCCATTTTAATACTTGAATGATAGCTATTATTGTAAGCAAATTCAATGAGAGGCAAATGGTCATCCCAACTTCCAGGAAAATCTAACGTGCAAGTTCGTAGCATATCTTCAAGCATCTGGATAGTACGTTCTGCTTGTCCATCTGTCTGAGGATGGAAAATCGTACTCAAATTCACCTGTGTACCCAAGCTCTTCTGAAATGATCTCCAAAAATGTGCAGTAAATTGTGCTCCCCTGTCTGATATAATGGAGATCGGAATTCCATGTAATCGTACTATCTCTTTAACATACAACCTGGCATAATCTTCAATTGTATAGGTGGTCTTGACTGGTAAGAAATACGCTGATTTGGTAAGCCTGTCAACTATGACCCATATAGAATCAACTTTCCGCAATGTACGAGGAAGACCAGTGATGAAATACATGTTAATCATATCCCATTTCCAGACTGGAAGATTGATACATTGCATGTAACCTCTAGGTTTCTGATGCTCCACTTTAACTTGTTGACAGTTTGGGCATTGAGCTACAAATTCTGCAATGTTCTTCTTCATATTTCCCCACCAATACACTTATTTTAAATCATGGTACATTTTGGTATCTCCCGGATGAATAGAATATCGCGAATGACGTGCCTCTATCATAATTCATTTCCTCAGCTCATCTACTTCCGGTACACATAATCTACCTTGGCATTGAAGCACTCCTTCTTGTGTAAGATCAAATGCCTTTGTCAAATTCTGTTGTACATTCTCTTTTAGCTGCAATATCATAGGATCTGCAAACTGCTTCTCTTTCACTTCAGCTATTAATAAAGATTCTGCCGCATTTTGTACAATAACCCCTTCATCCGAGAATTCGAGAAGATGAACCCCTAAGTTGGGTAATTGATGTAGATCCTTGACTAAGTCTTGCTTTTTCGTCAATTGGCCACTAGTGCCTCTTATTGCCTTGCGGCTCAATGTATCAGCTACCACATTTGCTTTTCCTGGATGATATAGAATATCCATATCATAGTCTTTTAAGAGCTCTAGCCACCTTCGTTGCCTCAGATTGAGTTCCTCTGCTTAAAGATATAGTGCAAACACTTGTGATCAGTATAGATATCAACATGAACTCCATACAAATAATGACGTCATATCTTTAAAGCAAATACCACCGCTGCTAATTCAAGATCATGTGTGGGATAGTTTCTTTCGTGTGGCCGCAACTGTCGTGAGTCATATGCTATTACATTACCGTGATGCATCAATACACATTCGAGACCAACTCCGAAAGCATCACAATATACTGCATAACCTTCAATGCCTTCCGAAAGTACTAATACGGGTGTGGAAGTCAATTTATCTTTCATCTCTTGGAAACTTTTCTCACATGTATCATTCCACTAAAAATTGATTGCCTTGTGTGTAAGCTTTGTTAAAGGTGAAGCAATGGAAGAAAACCCTTCAACTAATCTTCGATAGTAACCTGCTAGCCCAAGGAAGCTACAGATTTCCGTAGGCGTCGTAGGCCTTGGCCAATTTTTCACCGCTTCAATCTTCTATGTATTAACTCGAATTCCTTCATCTGACACAATGTGACCCAAGAATGCTACGGATTTCAACCAAAATTCACATTTAGAGAACTTTACATATAACTTATGCTCACGAAGAATCTGTAACACTTGTCGTAAGTACTTAGCATGGTCCTCTTGTGACTTTGAATAAACCAAGATGTCATCTATAAATACCGTCACGAACACGTTTAGAAATGGCTTAAACACCCTATTCATCAAATCCATGAACACAGCTGGTGCATTTGTTAGTCCAAATGACATAACTAAAAATTCATAATGGCCATACCGTGTTCGGAAGGCTGTCCTGGGTACATCTTATTCTCTAACTCTGACTTGATGGTAACCCGACCTCAAGTCAATCTTTGAAAACATGTGGCTCCCTGTAACTGATCAAACAAATCATCAATTCTAGGGAGGGGATATTTGTTCTTGATTGTTACCTTATTCAATTGCCGATAGTCAATGCACATTCTCAATGTGCCATCTTTCTTCCATACAAATAATATTGATGCACCCCACAGGGACATACTAGGTCTGATGAATCCCTTTTCCAGCAAGTCTTTCAATTGCTCCTTCAATTCATGCAATTCTGTTGGAGCCATTCTATACGGAGGAATAAAGATAGGTTGAGTGCCTGGATTCAGATAGGAAATAAATTTTCCTCTCAGTGCCCCCACATTACCTTGCCATTCAAGAACATTTTCTTGTGGAAAATGAAAATGTACGTTCTTAGCCCGGCAATCCATCGTGGCATAACAAGAAGCCAACCAATCCATACCCATTATGACATCAAAATCCACCATGTCTAATTCAATGAGATCAGCCAATGTATCATGACCACACACAGTTACTGTAACACCCCGTACCTTCCTAACCCTACTTGATGACATTCAATAATGTTTACTTAGGTGTCGAGAGCTATATGCATGTATTTTGTAAGATTAATGATGAGAAAATTTAAATTTGGCCTCGTACATGTGATTAGCCTTTCATAGGAGGTGTTTTGTGATTTTCATGGAGAACTTGTGGGGTTCAAAATGAGGCTAAGAGGACCTCTAAACAAAGTATATTAAGGCTAAGAAGTAAGTTAAAGAATAGGACTTGAAGTATCTAACCAAACCCGCGAAGAAAAGTCGAAAAATAAAAGTTTTGGAAAAATTAGGGCCCAGGCCCGCCAGAGGGCATGCCAGGCCGCTCTGGGCCAAAAATTTTATTGCATAGGCAGCAACCTGGTGCGCCCAGGGGTGTGCCAGGATGGATTTTTCAGTTTTTCGAAAGTTGGAAATTTTCTAAGTCCCAAGGGTACCTGGGGTCGTACCGAGCTGATTTTTGTCACGTTTCTTATACAACCACGAGTATATACATGAAATGAATGAAATATTATATTGGTATGATAAAATTACTCGAGGACAAATTTGGCGTCAAAATGACGATTTTACCCTTTTGGTCAAAATAGGCCATACGTGGCTAGAATCACTTTTTTTGGGATTGAGGCTACGGATAAGAATAGCGTGAGTGGTAATATTGATGTAACACATATGATATGATTTAAACACGACAAATTATTTATTTTACCGGGTTAAGTGAATTGGGCCCAAAAATGAAAAGAAGACATGGCCCAAAAATGGGTCAAAAGACCCATTCTTGCCTTGACCTTCTAGAACACCACATTAAATGTTAGGAGTGGCTAAGGATGGAATTAAGGGACTATATAAAGGGCAATAAATCTGATTTTTATTGCTTTCAAAATCTCATGCCTTTGAAGATATTTCTCAAACATTTCTCTAGTCTCCAAACCCTAAGGCAACTATTTCCTTTGGACTCTTTGGTAAAGATCATCACTTTGCAAGCCTTGGTAAGTGCCTAATCTCATGGATTAATATCTTATATGCTTAAGATGATATGTATATCATGATAGTTGTGTTGGCAAGGTGGTGAATAGTATATTTTTGCTTTTGGTGAAAGATGTGCCATCTTTGTGATTTGAACTTGAAAAGAGACTTGATGTCTTGATGAAAGAGCATGGTATGGATAAAATATGAACATGTATGGTGTGATTTTTTTATTAAACTTTTTATTTTTCTAAAAGTGTAAATTGTGGGATTTTGACCGATATGTGCTATGAGGGGTATTAAGGTAAGTTGATGGATTATTTGTGATGTGGTGTGGATAAGAAAGTGTTGTGGTGAAATGTATTGATTATCATGTATTGGTCAATGTATGGAATATTGGGGGATTTTGGAATAGTAAATTCATCAATGGTTTGGTCAAGGGGAAATGGCATGTTTAAAGGCAAACATGTAACTCATTGATGTTATATGCATTTGTAAAGTAATTGATGGTTAATGTAAATCCCGTTATGTATTTGTGTTGTAGAGTGACACATAAAGAAGGAGCGGGACTATTGTACGCACATCTAAGATTGTATATCTGTATTGAGAGTACAAGGTATGTAAGGTTACTCTGTCCGTATCTTTCTGCGGCAAATAGTATTCACATTGACATTACACTTGTTCCAACCCGAAATGTGCTAAGGTATCCCATATCCGGTTATCCATGGTCGTTGTCATATATTTCATACTCATTGATCATTGGTGAATCTCATGTCTCATATTGATGGTTAATGTTCCAAAAGCTCAAATAAGGTTATGTTCCAATGTTCCAATAGTGATTATACTTATGTCTCTTGTTCAAGAAATATTGTCCAATGGTTCCAATGGTGTTATGTTTCTAATAATGTTATGTTTCTCATAATTTTTATTTACATGTCCCTCACTCATTGGTTAATGATCCAAAGCTTCAAGTAAAGTTGTGACCATCATTGTATCAATCTCAAAGTAATGAACAAAGTAATGCATATGTGGTCAATGATCAAGTATGGGTGGCAGCTTTGGGGGCAAAATGCCTAGCTCAAGCCAATCCCGAGGTTGTTGGATCAGGGGTCAGTCCTGGGGGCATAAGCCTAGCTCGGATCGATCCTGACAGGGGGCAGCTCTAGGGTTAATAACCTAGCTCGAGCCAAACCTGAAATATTGTATGGGTGGCAGCTCTAGAGGTACTAACCTAGCTCGAGCCGATCCCGATCAATATATTGATTCATAGGGTGGCAGCTTTAGGGGCATTAGCCTAACTCGAGCCGATCCCAACATAACGCTATGTTATGATTAAAACCCACTGTTCAGTCGGGGCCCGGGTATCACAGGTCAAAGGCAAAGATGAATAATCATGGAAGTAAAGATACAAAGAATGTAATGACAGCAACATACATGGTTTCCAAAGTACAGAATAGTGACTCATCTACATTGTGACTTATCTATTTTGGTTATGCATTTGAACTTGAGTTCTTTGACATATTTTTATATCTTACAAGTTTCATATGGCCTTACATACTCAGTACATTCTTCGTACTGACCCCTCTTGGGGAATTTACCTTACTTGCTGCAGGCGCAGGTACAAGTAGGCCTCCACAGTAGGTTGCCAGTGTTGCAGATCTTTGGTGAGCTCCAGTTAGTTTGGGGCTTCTCCGAGTCACAGTTGTATATATGTTTTGGTGTTGTACATGTTATATAAAGCGGGGACTTGTCCCGACTTTTAGTTCATTTTGGTCAATGCATTTGTTAGAGGCTTTTGTAGATGGATGTGGGTGTATAAATGTAAAAGGTATATGTCGTTTTTGACTTGGTGGCCTCAACGGCCAAGTTTCGCATATGTGTATATATATCATGTTCCATGAATTCCATTGTTGGTGTCTATAGCTATTATGTGATTATGAGTTTTATTATGGTATGCATATGATTGAATAGAGACAAAGCTTGGTTCTCTCCGTTTCGATGGGATTCGGGGCATGACAGTTACCATACAATTACGATATACTCTTTTTGCAACAATATATTCACCAACTGGTGTAGATACTTCAATTGACTTTGTTAATAATTCCAGTGTTCTTTCAAATTTTGCAGAAATTAATGGAGTAACATATGACAATGTAGAACCCGAATCAATCAATGCATATACATTATACAAAAATATGGATAATGTACCTGTGACGACATCAGGATAAGCCTCTGAATTTGGCCGGTCCACTAGAGCATAAGTGCGATTTTGGGTTCCACTGGAACTAGCTACTCCTCTGGCACCTCTACCACGACCCGCAGGCTGCATACCTCGGCCTAGGGAAGGAACCGATAATGATGATGTAACAGTTGATCCTATAGGTAGTGCTATACCCCCCGTGCTCCTCTGTGGGCATTCTCTCATTATGTGCCCCGTCGTACCACACCAAAAACAAATATTTGTTCCCAATCAGCATTCACCTAAATGATACCTCCCGCAATGCTGACACGGAGGACGAGAAAATCCTGCTGCCTGTGATCCGTGAATTCCACTACTCTGCCCAGATTGACTACCTCTAAACCCTCGAAATTGAGCTTGAGTGCCTGCTGTGGAATAAGAGAATGAGGGTCCAGGCGGTCTAGGAAATATCTGAGGCCTAGATTCTCCTTGGGACACCATAGACTGTCCCATAGGTCTAGATCTTTTGGACTGTCCTCTGTCAGATTCATGTACCCTCCTTCTCTGTCTCTGATATTCCATTTTCTGTGCGAAGGCCTGTATTCTGGCTATGTCCATATCTTTGTTCAAGGCAGCAATGGTGCAGTCCCTTACCAAATATGGCTCTAATCTATCCACATATCGATGGACTATGTCTGTCATTGTGGCTACTACATTCGGAGCATATCGAGCCAAGGAATTAAACTGAAGACTATATTATCTAACACTCATGTTCCCTTGACGTAGATTTAGAAATTGATCTGCATGTGCCTCCCGAATCTCATATGGGAGGTAATGATTAAGAAGTGTCATTTTAAATTCTTCCCAACCAGCCGTAAGTTCATCAATACCCCTCGATCTTTTTCAGTCTTCATACCACAATATAGCTTCACCTTTCAATCTATAGGCCGCAAGTTCAACTGTTTCAACACCAGTCACGTGCATCACATCTAGATCCCTTTGGATTTGATCCACGAAGTCCTATGGATCTGATTTCGGATATGACCCAGTGAATATAGGAGGGTCTAATTTCAGAAAGTCTTGTGTCCTGCGACTCGCCACTCTAGCCGCATCATCCTTATTTGTCGTTGGACTAGCTCGTCCTTGACTTTGTGCCGCAACTAGCTGAGTCAACATATGCACTGCATTTCTTAGATCCTGGTCAGTGGCATTCATTGGTGGTTCTACGGGTACTTCTCTACCTATTGGCTCTTTCGGAGCTGGAAAAGTAGAAGAAGACCGCGAAATAATTTCAGTGTTAGCTCTACCTTGACTAGCTAGGTCAGGTGGTGATTTACTCATTCCTTCACCGGCAAGCATATCTACCTGCTTACCTTTTCCTCTACCTCTTCTTGTCATCGTCATTTTACTATAAACAAGAAAACCAATTCCAATGGTCAGATACTATTCCACTTACAACATTGGCTCTATTGCACGATCTAGAATTGAAGAAAAGAAACAACTCCTAAATGTCCCGTAGCCTCCTACTTATAAATGTGGTGCACAACACATCCATAAGTAAGAGTCTACTCAGACACGGCTTTGTAGACACCCTCAGGAAGACGTGCTTTGATACCACTTTTGTCATGCCCCGAATTCCAACGGGGAGGACTGGCACCCGAAGCCGATAAGGCCCGAGAGAACCAATCTTTCCTCATGTCCAGTCATATGCATGTCATAAGAAACATCACCATTATCTATAGAGATATAAGATACCAATAGCGGAAGTCATGGAAACATGTGATATATACATATAAGAAACTTGGACGTTAGGGCCATCAATTCAAAATGGACATATATCTCTTACATTCATATTCCCACATACGTCTACAAAAGCCTCTAACATATGCATATACAAAACAACTTAAAGTCGGGACAAGTCCCCGCTTTACACAATGTTACAGTGCCAAAAAAAATATACAACTGTGACTCGGAAATCCCCGAACCAACTGGAACTCACCAAAGATCTGCAAATAACTGGCAACCTACTATGGAGGTCTACTGGCACCTGCGCTTGCAGCAAGTAAGGTAAGTCCCCCAAGGGACGTCAGTACGAAGAATGTACTGAGTATGTAAGGCTATATAAAACTGCATGATATATAAGTACTTCCATGACATCAAATATAAGAGAATAGTCAGTACAGATAAACCACCGGTCTACATATGTGGAACCATATACATTACATCCTTTACTTCTTTTGCCTTTACATTTATTCATCTTTATCGTGCTACCCATGCTAGGATTTTCTTTCTCCCCTGGGATGAGATTAACCCATGCTAGGTATTTTAACCCCTGGGATGTGATTAACCCATGCTAGGCTTTCATATCGCCCCTGGGATATTACTGTGATAACCCATGCTAGGCTTTTATATCGCCCCTGGGATGTTATTGTGATAACCCATGCTAGGATTTTATAGCGCCCCTGGGATGTTATTGTGATAACCCATGCTAGGCTTTTATATCGCCCCTGGGATGTTATTGAACAAAGCAATTATACATTACTTCATATCTTTACTTCTATGAGATTGATGCATTGGTGATTGTACATTATTGGAACTTTGGAACATAACATTATTGGAACAATGGGAACTTTGGAACATTAGCCAATGGACATAAGACTTGTGAATCACAATTGATCAATGCATAAGGAACATGTGATGAACAATAATTGATACCCAGAAATAGGATACCTTAGAACATTTCGGAATGGAACAAGTACAATGTCATTGTGAATACTATGTGCTGCAGAAGGATACGGATAGAGTAACCTTACATACCTTCACTTCCAAGTATGAATACACAATCTTATATATGAATACAATAGTCCAGCTCCTTCCTTACGTTTCACTCTAAAATACAAGTACATAACGGAGCTTACGTTAACAACTAGTTACCTTACAAGTGCACAAGACGACAATGAGCTACATGACCGTCATATAATGTCATTTCACCCTTTACAATACAATCCACTGCATTACCATACCAACAACACCATAGCATTCCACACATTGACCAAGACATTATAAACCAATAGCATTTCACACCACGTTTACCTTTTCCGCTTCCTCATTATCATTCTGCCATAATTACTCCATCAAATTGCCTCATAACATCATATGAACAACAATCCATAATTGATATAATCCAACATGCCTCCATACGACCCCTTAAAGTCATTAAAAAGGTATCATAAGTTTATAATTACATCCAAAAAGGGAATAGGGGCCTTCGGGGATCAAAGAGAGACAAAACCATACAAAATGACATTCTGGGTTGACCTGTAAAGCCACCTGCACCCACAGGTGGTTGAAAAATGGCCGCAGGTGCCCTATGGCCTTGTCCAGAGCCACCTGCATTGGCATCTGCGCCCGCAGGTCCTCTAGACGCGAGGGCGGATGCCCGTTTCTGCCAAAAAGGGTCTCTTTTAGGTCCTTTTTGTAATAAATGGTCCATAGCCATGAATAAACTTCCATTTACATAATTTATGTCAACTTGGATGCCAACAATCAACCATGGTTTCACAACACACATGAACATCACCAAAACCACATTTTTCCTTCAATACACCACCAAGTCCATGCATAATTTTGCAATAATAATTCCAAACATTATGTAGAAGGATAAAACAATTTAAGTCTATAATCACATATCACATGTAAATATTGAATCCATCAAGTTCACTTCCTTCAAGACCACAAGTCCATTTTCAAGTTTATAAGGCAAAACCCTTTTTCGATTGCAAAAATAGACAGTTTTACACATAGTAAACTGTCCAACACTTTGCCAACATAACCAACATGATTTATACACAATCTTAAAAATATCATATACTAAACCATGAGAATAAATACTTACCAAAGCTTTCAAGATGATGATCTTGGCCAAAGGAATGAAGGCTTAGGGTTTGTGTGAGATGAGAAATATTTGAGAAAAAATCTAGAAATGGCATGTGAGTCTTTGTGAATAAAAATCTGATTTTTGGTCCCTTTTATAGTCCCATGTAGTCTCATCCTTAGCCACACATTAGTCATAAATTCTAGGCTTACTTGGTCAATTTGAAGAATGGGTCAAATTCCATTTGGGCCATGTATTTTGCTCCATCTTTGGGCCTCAATTGAGCCCAATGGCACAAGACTCATTTAAGCCCAACAAATTAATGTATAATTCACCAACCCTCTCATGTTTAAATAATTCAATGAATTTTACGGTACTTAACTAGGTTCAGAAACATACGGGGTGTTACATTAAACATCTTGAGGTAAGTTTTGATTCTATTGATTGGAGAGTTGATACTGTACGGGGGTCTTAAAATCCTCTTTGGTGGCATTCTTTGACATGATCTCCATTGTGACATGTTGATAGGTGATCTTATTCTTCAGAATTTTTTAGATTCCTTCTAAAATATTTTGCCCCAGTTCCTATTTCTTGGGTGTTATGATCGAGCCATTAGGGCACTTACGTATCCCGTTGAAGTAGAAATCAGGTCAAATGTAGTTCCTCTAACATGGAAGAAATTGGGATTTCCTAGTGCTGAGGAATTCTTAGGGTTTGAACTCATGAATGAAGCTTTGATATAAATTTTGAGTTCCTCCTTAAAATTTTTGCCCTACTTAAATGCTTAGAGACAATCTTGAGATGGGACTATATGGGGATCTTGAGACTCTCTTCAAAATTTTCTTCAGTGGTAGTCCTTGACATGATTTCTATTTTGACGAGTCTAAGGATGATCTTCTCTTTTTGAATTTTTGAGATCCCTTCTCAAAAATTCTACCCCAGTTTCCATTTCTTGGAGCGGGCCATTAAGGCACCTACGTATCCCATTGAAGCAAGAATCAGGTCAAACATAGTTCAGGATTACGAAGAGGAATATAGAAAATACAAAAGGGGCTGACCAAAGCCCATTCTTGGGAATTCAGGTCAAACGTAGTTCATATAAAAAAGGAAGTGGAATGTTGAACTATTACAAAGTGTAGAGACTTACATTCAGAAAGTGCGGTTACACAAAGAAAATGTTATCTTCATACATAGTATCTCTTCACTGCATCAGAGTCGATTGGCTCAATATCTCTTCACTGCATCGGAGTCGATTGGCTTGGGCTACTCCTGTCCATCCATCTTGGATACAATCGGGGCTCCTCTAGATAACATGTCACGACCCGAGACTACCCCCTAGTGGCTAACCCATGGCCTGGCATGACACTAAGGATACTGTATAAACTGAATAACACTATGCAGAAACTAAAGTCTGACTGATATATGAATAATCAAAACCAAATGCCAATGTTTAAAACAAAATGAAAAACCATTGAACATGACATAATCTAAATATCTACTGTCTGTCTGAAAGCCTCTAAATACAATGAGTTGTTAGAACAAGCCCCCAACTAACTATAACTGTCTAAAACTGAATGATACTAAAAAAAGGGACTGATAATTGGCCATCGAATGATGAGGACTCACCAGACACATCTATTGAAGTGATTCTGGATCAAGCTAACCATGATCGGGATGTTGAACGTCCGAACCTATATTATAAGACAATATAGCGCAAAGGAAAGTATGTGGTTAGTACTTTGAATGTACTGAGCATGTGAGATATGCACTACACTATATAATATGAACATGTTGAATGTGAAATAATGACCTGAACATGGGACCGAGCTCTGTAAACTGATACCATAACCAAGTAGTATACATATGACACTATAAAATGCTGAATAAACTGAATGCAAGGTCAAGCGAGGTCTGAGACTAAATTGTGGGAGGTTTTTGTAACTGACATAGACCATGTGAGCAACATGGAATCCAACCTGTAACCAAAGTTAGGAGGGTGTTATATACCTTGCCAAGGGTACGAACCATGATAGGCGTGAATTCACTCATGAGCTCGTAAAGGGAAAGAGAGACACTATCAACTAGCGAGGACCCCTTTTTACCTATGATGGCACATACTTTAGGACTTGAGTTATCTGAACCCTTATCCTCTCGGTGCTAAGTACTTCTCCCAACTGCAATCAAACTTATATACTGAAATGGTCAACAATAATGATTTTCTCAAACTGAAAAATAAGTGTTTTATTTGAAAGCATTCTAAATCATGAAAACTGAATAATTAAGTATTCAACTGAAAATGCATGATATCCTAGGTCATCGAGTGTCCATAACCCTTCATCTCTGAAGAATGCAACTACAAATGGCAATTCTATAAATTGACCATAATAAGGAATTTCCTAACTCAAGCCCAAATTCAAGAATTTACCAATATTATGAGTATTCATATCTATGAATATATAAGGAGACCCAAATTTATGTGAAAACATATATACATGGTTTAGTCAAACAAGAAATTGAAAACTAAAGGAATTCACACTTTCCATGAAAAATCCTAAGCTTGAAAAGTGAATTAAACTTGAGGAATTTGAGTTAACTTTGGGAATCAATGGGTTAAAGGAACCCATTGATGAAATTCCATATACCTGGAGAAGACAACCTTGGTGAAACCTTTGAATTTGGATTCTGAGGTTGAAGAACCCTAATTTGGCCTTGGGAGAGAAAAATTGCCTCTTTCTCTGTATTCGGCTAAGTGTCGACTGAATTTCTATGTAATAAGGGCTTAGGGTAATATTAGGCTTAATAATCAACCTTGAAATAGCTTAAACGACGTAGTTTTGATGTTAAAAGAGTGGGAAAAGACTGATGTGCCCTTTTAAATTTGTAACTGAAAAACTACAAGATGGAACCCACGAGACCTTCCTACGATCCTACCTATGATGTGGATTGTGATCGTAGTCTAAGCTGGATTTTGGGGTTCTCTGGACTCGATCAGATGAGCCTTGGTAAGATAGTAGGACTCACTCACGATCGTGCCTTGGTTCGTAGGTTGTGAGTTTCAACCGGATCAACTTTAGAAGTCACGATCATACCTAGGATCATGGTTTATAACCATGGTCGTGCTACCCTTTCCTGGTTGGAAGGTATACATGTCAACCTTCAGGTTTTTGGGGCTGTTTCAATAATATGGGATCATTGTATGATCGTATAATGTAACCACGATTGTACCTACGATCGTGTTTTCTTACCGTTGGACAGTGCTTCACTAAAATGGCCATAACTCTTAGCTCCGACATTGGATTAAGGCAAAACTGGATATGTTGGAAAGATAATTCAAATATATATAATTTGGTGGGTTTTGAGCTCAAAATTTTATTAGAATATAGGATTTATACTCGTTTTAAGTTGACTATAGCAAGATTCTTCACAAGAAAACCCCCGGTAAGGAAGGTTTCAACTTGGCCATGAGCTAGGAGTTACTTGCGGCCTTAATACATGTATAAATCACTTCTAATTCCTCTGAAACATGAATTTTGATTTCACATGTACTTTAATCATGGTTCTAATCTTAGCCTGGCATTTTGGGGTGTTACAATATCTCCCCCTTGGGGTCATTCGTCCCCGAATGAAAATTAACTAAACTGGAGAGTAAGGGAAAGAGATGCAACCCCAACACTAAATTTATAAGGGCTGAATACTGACATGATAACTAAAACATGGACTAAAGTTGAACTTCCAAATGCATGACATAACATGCGAAGAACTAGGTGACATGTAATAGAAAGAATTAATTAAGGGGAAACTATTACCTTGAGCTGGAGTAGGGTTCGAGGAGAAAAGATGGGGGGTAGTTGGTCATCATATCCGCCTCTGCTTCCCAAGTAGCACCCTCAACTAGCTGATTGTCCCAGAGAACCTTTACTAAAGCGGCTTTTTTATTCCTCAACTTACGAACCTAACGATCAAGGATATCAATTGGTACCTCCTCATAAGAAAGGCTATTTTTCACCCCCACACTGTCTAGATGAACGAATGATGCGGGATCTCCAATGCACTTCTTCAACTGAGACTAATGAAAAATTAGATGCATCGATGCTAAGTCTGTGGGTAGGTCTAACTCATAGGCTACATTGCCTAAATGACCCACAATCTTATAAGGAACAACATAGCGGGGACTGAGTTTTCTTTTCTTGCCAAATCTCTTCACCCCTTACATGGGTGAAACTTTCAAGTAAACCAAATCACCAATAGCGAACTCAAGTTCCCTTCTCCTATATCTGTATAAGACTTCTGACGACTATGAGCTATCTTTCTCCATTGCCTCATTGTTTGAATCTGGCCCTATCAAGGTTGCTTTACCAACCTCAAACCACCCAATAAGAGATCTACACCTCCTATCATAAAGTGCTTCAAATGGGGCCACTGAATACTAGAATGATAATTGTTATTATAAGCAAACTCAATCAAAGGAAAATGATCATCCCAATTACCTTTGAAATCAATCACACATCCCCTCAACATATCCTCTAAAGTATGAATGGTCCGCTCTTCCTAACCATCTGTCTGTAGGTGAAAAGTTGTACTAAGGTGAACTTGGGTACCAAGACCCTTTTGAAATGTCTTCAAGAACTGAGAGGTGAACTGAGTACCCCTATCTAAAATGATGGTAAGAGGGACACTATGTAACTTCAATAATTCCTGAAGATAGAGTCTAGCATAATCCTCGGCTGAGTCTGAGGTGTTAACTAGCAGAAAATGGGCTGACTTAGTCATTCGGTCTACGATAACCCAAATAGAATCATGCTGACGTCGAGTACAAGGCAACCCTTTAATAAAGTCCATATTCACCAATTTCCACTTCCCAGTAGGAATACTAATATCCTGAAGCTTACCAGGGTATCTGGTGCTCAACCTTAACCTGCTAGAAATTTAGACACATAGCCACAAATTCTGTGATATTCTTCTTCATTCCATTCCACCAATAGACTTCCCATAGGTCACGGTACATCTTAGTGGCTCCTGGATAAATAGAATACTGAGAACCATGAGCCTCTATTAGCATCCGCTATCTCAAATAATCCATATTTGGAACATATAGTCTGCCCTGACAATGAAGAATACCATCTCCCCATTGGGAGAAAACCTCAACCTTCTGACTCTGGACCACTTCTTTCAACTTAAGCAAAATTGGATCACTATCTTTCTTTTCTTTTACCTCAGCTATTAATAAAGATTCCGAACCATTTTGAATCAAGGTATTACCTTTGGCTGAATTAACCAATCGAACTCCCAATCTAGCAAGTTGGTTAACTTTGCAAACTAAATCTTTTTTCTCATCCTCAATATGAGCAACACTTCCCATAGACAATCTATTAAGGGAATCAGCCATAATATTAGCTTTACCCGGATGGTACAAGAAACTCATATCATAGTCCTTTAACAACTCTAACCACCTTCTCTGATGAAGAGTTAGATCTTTCTGGATGAATACATACTGAAGACTCTTATGATCAGTGAACACATCAATATAAACCTCATAAAGATAGTGCCTCCAAATCCTTAAGGCAAAAACAACTGTTGCCAACTCAAGATCATGAGTCTGGTAATTCTTCTTATAAGGCTTGAGCTGTCTAGAGGCATATGCCATAACCTTGCCATATTGCATCAACACACACCCAAGGCCAAATCTGGATGCATCACAATAAACCACAAACCCATCAATTTGATGCAATCATTTCTTTGTGCTTATCTTGATGGAAGGAATGCTTAACTGTCCACTTTTTAAATCAAACATCAAAAACTTATGGGAAATGATGTTTGTACTCAATTTTGGTACATCATCATAAGACTAGGAGAAAATGTCAATGTATTCCTTGAGTGAACTAATAATCTTTCTTTTTCCTATTTTTGTCAGATGGACAACGATTGTGGTCTTCTTTGACTTCATTGTTGTCTCCCACATAAACCACTTTGGTTTCTTCTAGGTTGGACTTTTCATTGGTCTCAAAATCTTTTTAACTCTTCTGTTGACTATTTTGGGACCATTTTCTCCCATTCATCATTATCTGTCTTGATTTGTTCATTTTGCTCTACACATGACATGACATTGGAAGGTTTTAGATTATTATTGTTGTTTTCATAAACAAGATAAGTTAGATAATAACAGGTAGATGATAAAAATATTTTCGTAATAGGGAGAGGTTTTTCATTGAATTTTGGAAATATTTACAAACTCTGGCCATAGCCTGCACGAGTGTGGGTCTGTTCCTTTTGGAAAGCATAAAAAGTAGAAATGGGATAAATAAAATTTAAAGAGTGGGTATCCAGCCTCATCCGGACTACCATCAATTTTGTAGAAAATAAATTTAATTTTTTCATCAACCACATTGACTGAGATATCATGAGAGGAGTGGGGGTCTTGCAATTATTTTCCAGATTTAGCTTTTCTAATCCTAGATGCCTCCAACAACTCCTTGATGATCATGTTGCAATCTTTGGAAAGGTTTCCTATTCCTTCCCCAAGACCATTATTTTTATTACATACTTGAACAGAAAAAGAATGGTATAGATGAGGCAACAACTTTGGTAGGTCTTGATCAATGTTCTTTTTGGCCTTATCTTGGGATGGATTTTGCCCTGTTGTGGCATAGCCTAAACCAAACTTGGGAGGATTCTCTGGAAATATTTGATAAGGTATATTCAGTATCACTGTGTCAGAACTTGCTTGGATTATGGCTTTACTTGAGAGCCATTTTTCATTAGTGTTGACCATATTTATCTATATTCCTCCATAGTCCGGCACAACTGTTTGAAGAGTGATGACCTTCTGGTCGATTAGATTTTGAATTTGGTGCTTCAAGTTGAAGTAATCTTCAGTTGTGTGTCTGACACTTCCTAAATGATATGCATAATGTCGATCAGGTCTGAATAATGTTTTGGTGCAATAGGCTGAATTAGTCCATCCGCTTTTAGTTTCTCAAAGATATAAGTTTGACTTTCAGGAGTAAAAATTTGAAGAGGTTTTTTTAAAAAAATTTGGGCGAGAGATTTTATTTTGGTATATTGGCGGAGCCATCCGGGGGAATGTTTGTAGATTTGGACAGAAAGGGTTTGGTATCTGAAGATTTGGTTGGAAGTTTTGGTATTTTGGTATAGGTATTTGATAATTTGGAGGTGGAGTTTGGTATTCTGAGGAAGGAATTGGATATTTAGTTTGGCCATAGAAGGCGGGGTAGGAATTTTATAGGGATAGAGGCACGCGATCGTCCAAGATCGGAGTGCTGGCTATATCTTTTTCTCGTTGCGCTCCTTTTTGGAGTTCTTCCAATCTCCTAGTTAATTCAAAAATCATTTCACCTTGTGCCTTTATTAGATGATCCTTGATAGTAATTTCAGTCAAAGCGTTTCCATCATCACTACCTATCATTTTTTCCTTTCCCGTAATGAAGCAATAGTTAAGAGAGGAATCTTTATTTACCTTTAATCTAGTGAAGTAGGGGTGTTCCACCATTTTATGTCAACATAGATCAATTTCTATTTGTTATGTTACCTGATAAAGTAAGAACAACTTAAAAGAAAGATATGTTAGACTCCATTATTGGTAAATAATACAAGATATTTGACAAGAAGTAAGCATATAAAGTTACTTTAATCACAGACAAATTGATCCAGATAAATATTGACTCAAAAATTTTCAATCGGTAGGATTTTGCCAACTGATTTTGGGGTAAATGCATTTTTCAGGAAGGTTGACTTTTGCTGATTCTTTCTCTCTTGATGCTTCTGCTTGCTAATCCTTTTAACTTCTATGCCAAAATGGGGCAAAAAGATTTTGAAGGATGGGTTCGGGCCGAAAGGCTACCTACGTATATTAGAATAGAAGTCAAGCCTTATGTTTGTTGCCTAAAGGATTCTATAAAAACCATAAGAGAAGGAGTGGATCACACACAATACAGTTATATCACACAGTATGTAAACAGTTTATGGCGCGTCCTATGCAAATATGTGACCTTTTATGCCAAAGGTAGGCCTAACGAATTAAAGAAGGTGTATGCCATTTATGAAACATTCCATTTCCCTAAAAACCATATTATATACAAACCGATATGAATATATCAAATGGGATACAAAATAGGGGAACGGGTATATAAATGAATATCAGTTCCATGCAGGGGAACAATCCTAAACTAAGCCACTGGGAGGTCCTTCATTCTCGGGCTTCTTGAAATTCTTGAAACTCCAAACGCCTTTTGGATGAAGATGTACAAATCAAGAAACCATATAAATAATTCTCAATCCCGAGGAACAATGGTCCGTACAAATTGGCATCATATCCTTCAATTAATCACATAAGGGTATGATTGTATTTTTGGATCGAGGGCCCTGAAACACTAGATTATTTAAAAGTGTTAGAATTAATACAAATAAATCAAATCAATATACAAATAAAGAAAAGAGAGAGAGAGGGGGGCGGGGTGTTGTTTGGCCCATTTTAAAGCTACTGCCTAAATTCAATGGGTCTTAGGCTTCATTTGTTTGGACTTAATAGAGGTCTAAATCTAAATGGTTCAGACCTCAGACATTAAGTGCATTTGTTTTTTATTAAGATTTTAGCTCTTAATATGTCTAAATAGGTCTTAATCACTCATATCTAGAACCAAGTCTTAATATCATTAACAGGTATTCTTGTGTTGGATAATATTCACTACCACTCTATCCGCAATCACCAGTCACCACCACTAACCACCTCTGCTATTACTACCACCATCCACCAACTACCATCACAACCACCATTGACAACTAACATCACTACCAACCACTACTGTCAGTCGCTACCACACCTACCACCTCTATTATTCTCATTATATCCACCACCGCCAACTCCACCACCACCATCAACTACTAACGACCAATCCCTACTACCGACCAACTCATCTATCACAACTAGCACCACCGCTAATTACCACTAACACATCATCAACCTCCACATATTCTTCGGCCACCACCACCATCATTATCACCGGTGTTGCCACCTCTACCACCACAATCAACCACTGCCATAGTTACAATCCATCTCTACTAACAGCCATCTCCACCATCACAACTAACAATGTCTCTAACTACCACCAACACATTGTCAACCATCATGCATACATTTTTCAGCCACCACAATCAACATCTCCAACTACTAACATCAACCAACTTCACATCGTAGAACCACCACCACCACTACCAATCGCCACCATCATGACAGTCACTACAATACCAACCATTTCTACCATCACAACTATAACTTCCAATATTACCATCCACTAACATCGATCATTACCACCACAGCCACCATTACAAACCATCTCCACTATTACTAACAAACGTAAATGTTTCCTTTTTTAATAAAATAATAATTTTATTATATTAAATTAAATATTTTTCTAATATATAATTAATTGTTTATTTGAATTGTATTTTTTTATATATATTTACAAATAAATAAATTTTGCACATTCAGATGTTGAAAAACAAATAGTCTTAATCATTCAGTTTTCAGATCTAGAGATAACATCTTAATCATTCAGATGTGCATTCATATTTAGACGTCAGAATCTTAATAAAAACAAATGCAGCCTTAGCCCATTTTCTATTTTGTATCCTGTTATATACCAGCTTCTTTTTTGCCTATATTTTCTATATATCTGAGGTATACATGACTATATATCAGCCATTTGTGCTTGCATTTATGCCTTCCACTTGTATATTTGCTTCCCTTTCTATTTTTTCCACTGTATATCCTTGTATACTATGGTATACTTGTTGTATCACTTTGAATCAGTCCTATTTGGACTTCAATAGAAGGATTTGACTCGACGATGAAGGGTTGGGCCTCCAGGTCCAACAAATGCAAAGAGAAGGGATTCCAAATGGATTCGGGGAGGTCACATATCAAAAAGTGATAAGAATCAGTGAATGAAAATTAATGCATAAGAACTGTAAATTTTAAATATAGAACGAATCCATAAAATAGACTAGCTTGATTAGAGCAACAATAGGATTCAAACAAAAGTACAGGCATGTTTTTTTTTCTATCATATCATACAACTCGATATCATACACAAAAGAAAATGAATTATAAGCTCAAGTTGCTTAAAACCATGTAAGGTAAAACTCTTTAAACACACAAATCATTTAATATTTACCGAACTAAAGAGAATGGATGGGAAGGGACAATGTAACGACCCCCGTAGTCGTTTTGTGGATTTTACTTGTCTTTCCCATTTTAGCTCTCCCCGTAGTTTGTATACGTGATATATGACTTACGGGGATGAGTTGTACCGATTCTCAAGGTGTTCGAAAGTGATTTAAGTCATTAGTTGGGTTTTTGAGTTTAAATAATGTTAAGCTTGATCACGGTCAATCTTCGGTCAAGACGATCCCGAATTAGTATTTTAGTGATTCCAATAGGTTCGGAACGTACTTTTTAGTCAATTTACACAGTTAATTTATTTCTATGGGTTTCAAATAAATTCTAGGGATTTATTAAAATTTTTAGATATTTTAGATAATTAGTTAAAATAGTGGTTTAATGGGTCAAAACCACAATCTTTTCCTTCTCACGTAACCCATGTTCAAGAGTAATTAAAGAAAATAGGTTTAACCTATTAAACCATAATAGAGAAAGAAAAAGAAAAGAAGAACGCAGCTATCAATATTGGGGCAATTAGGCGGACTTCCTCAAGCTCCCAGGTACTTGTTAAAATTGAGTTTTTCTTTTCAATTGTTTTGGTCTAGTGGTAATGACTACAAGATGCTATATAAAAATTATTAATGATAATGCCATTACTGGCAATAATGATTAGGCAACCATTATGAGATTTTGCTAATGCCTTTATTTTTGGCAGTAGGTATTTGACAATTACTATGAGATTTTTCTTTCCTATTGAAGTCATGGTACAGAAATCGTTTAGGAGTTGGGGTTAAACCACTGTGTTAGGCATCTACCATTTCAGGTGTTTCTCTGTAAACTTGAATTGGATCCTAATTTAACTACGCATATTTTACTCATCATTTGGAGAAATAAATATTATGTTATTGAGTTACTATTTCATGTTTAACCTTGGGATTTCAAAAATTTTCATACGATTGTTGACCAACTATTGATTTTTGATAAAAAAAAATAGGTTTTAGGTCTAGAGTTCATAGAGTAAGAATTTATAAAATAGGTGTCATTATATTTGTACTCTTATGGGGATTATATATTGGAACAGATTCTTAACATTCCAAAACTTTGAGGAAGGGCAAGGAGCTTGAGGACTAGCTATATTTGGATTCATCAGTTGAGGTAGGTTATGGTTTAATTAGAGTTTAGACTCAATTTAATTGTGTATGCTCCTAAATTGGATGCTTGTTGATTGGTCTTGGGACGTACTTGAATTTGATGATATTTGGGTTGTGGACACTTGTATGAATAATTATTGAAAAATTGAACTTGATTGAATTACAATATGATTATAAGTGTACTTGTAAATTTAGTACACCGTGTTGTATCCTGAGAGATAGTGTGAATTTGGTAGAACATACATAATATGGTTATAGAGGATCGGGTACCACGTCGGTACGGATATAGATATTGATATTACTTATTTATGAAGGATCGGGTACCACATCGGTATGGTACATGGACATAGATTGTCCCTTACAAGTCATGACTAGTTGGGAAGAAATAAATCCCTTAGTATATGTGTATAGACTAGTGTTGGTTTTGAGAGATCATGTGGTTAATAAGTTGCTAACGAGCCAATGGTGTTCTAATTGTGAGGTTGAGATGGACATAGTTTTACTTATAGTATTATTATTGATTTCATGGTTGTTTACGGTATGGTTGATACTCTTGATGGTTATGTGTCTTATTTGTGGGCATTGTTTAGCCCATCATTAATGTACTTGATGATTCATTGAATTACTTGCTTTGTGTTGATGCATGTCTACTTGTTATTTGATTTATGTTGTACACATGCTATTAAATTGAGTTGGCCTATGATACCTACCAGTACATAGTGTCTTGTACTGATACTACCCTGTACTCTTCTTTTGTTGAGTGCAGAAAGTGTTCCAGAGGATCAGACACAACCTCATCTCTAGCGTTTGATAGTTGATCTCAATCCAAGGGTGAGCACTTCATCTCCAGGCTGCCATGGATAATCACATTAGTTCTTGTCCTTCTTTCATACAATGAGACACTCTTTATCTTTTGTTATTTTAGATATTTCTTTAAAACATGATTTTTGTTTTAGAAGTTCTTATACGATGAATTTTGGGTCTTGGGGATTTTAATAGGTAGTTTGTTTGATTTCCACATTATTAATGATTAGTTTTGGATTTATTATTATTAAGTTTATTTTTATTATAATATCATCTTAATATTGACTAAATGATTGGGTAATGGTTCGGGTTAGATGGTTCTCCCACAGAAAGATTAGCATGGGTGCCACTCACGGTTATTTGGGTAGTGATAAAGCTGGAATCAGAGCCCTAGGTTCGTTGATCTCGTGGTACAAGAATGTGTCTAGTAGAGTCTTGCGGAATGGTATGGAGACGTCTGTACTTTTCTTCAAAAGGCTACAGGACACTAAGAAAATTCAAATTCTTCTTTCTTTTGTGCTATTACTTGACTTCAATTGGTATCTGGTGATACAAATTGGTATCTAACTTCTTTCATTCTTATTCTCAGAGATAGTGAGAACAAGAGTAAATGTAGAATAGAGTTCCCCGAATTGTTGTGTAGACATCCACATTAAACATGCTGAAGACTATAAGGCATTTTAGGAACTGTTTCACTTCTTCTTTCCTATCGTGTGTTCGGAGTCAGTTGCATGGTTGGGTTGAGTCCAATTGGTATCTAGTCGATCCCAATTGGTGTCTCACTAAAGATGATTGAGATTGACCATCTCAGTTTATATCCTAGCATTAAATTGGAATATATGTTATTCCAATTGGTATCTGCCGAATGGTTGTACTGTGTATGAATGATTAAGTACTGATCGTTGGAAAAAAAAAACTTGCGGCCTAAATAAAGATAATGAATAAATGTATGTATGGTTGGTAGTAAAGTACTTATGAAATTGCACTATCATAGTAGATTGGATTATTAAAATGCGTAGATTTGTGTTGAATAAATATTAAGTGATGATGTGTTGATTGAAATTGTAGTTTTTTTAAACTATATGTACTATTTACTCTGGGTGAGATAGTGAGTTGTTGAAATATGGGTTGCTTGGAGAAATATTAATCAAAATTGTGGTATGATAAACTAGCTGATGATGATTCATGATGAATTGACCGAAAATTATTGAATTATGAAATAATATGCGAATTATGGACCAAAGAGTCCGATTATGCTCATTATGTGGTTTGAATAGACCATGAAGTAAGAGAAATAATCAAAGCTTTATTGATGCTGAAATGACATATGAGCATCGGATAATAATGTTCCTTTTAGAGTGGGTTATGAAAATATGGTTGTATTGTTGTTTCTAACAGTGGCATGAAGTTGCTTAGTGTAATGATTATGAGTAATTGTAATGTTGATTGATAATATTTGATAATGATAATTTGATTAATAATGGTTCCTTAAGAGGACTAGGATTATGGATGATATATGACCTTTAAGCTCCTTACGAGGGCCAGTTTGTTAATTTACATTATTCATCGCTTTTGCATGAACTAGTTTCCTAAAACTGGGCAAATGATGAGATACTCTTGATGTTAATGTGGGAAGTGTCTATGAACATGTTTACTGAAAATATGAAGTTACGAATGCAGTAATTGATTTCTAACCTTGTGATGAAACCATTCCAATAAAATATCTATGTGAAATCCTGTGAATGCATTCATAACTTGGAAAGATAACAACCAGTGGTTGTTAAATTTAATTACTAAGGGGTATGATTAGAACCAGGATATTTATCATTGTGATAAAGAGTCTAGTCCATAAATTTGAGAGATGTTAAATCAAGGAGTGAAGTGCTAAGGATTCTGGGTTAAGGATCCTAGGAATCAAAACGAGTTTGTAACTAGTTGCCTGTCGAAAAAATAAGACAGGAAATTAAAAAATTTGCAGAACACTACAGGTGTACTGTTATAGCAGTAACTTTTTGCTACAATGGAAGATAGGCAGTATCTACATACCGCTATAGCGGTACCTTTTTGTTGCTATAGTGATAGGGAGACAAAATCTCCCTTTGTCCTTGTCTTGTTTCGTTAAACTTTTTTTTTTTTTGAGCTTTTTCAAGGTGCTAATTTGACTAAATCCCTATTTAATTAGTCAAAAACTAGTGTTATAAAATATTAAGGGTACCAAGTCTTAGCATTTTCATAAAAAGAAATAAAAAGTGTGAAAATAAAGAGATTGAGCAGTTTTGTGTTGGGAAGGATAGGGGGAATGTCGGAGACTGTCAGCCTTCCTGTCCTTTATACCTTTCCCAATTTCTTTCAAAAACCATATAGATTAAAAGATTAGGTGCTAAATAATTTGGCACATGAGACTTTGATTTAATAAGGGCAGGTTGATCACTTAGCTTGATAACCTGACTGGTCAAAGGTTCCCAACTATAAGTAGTTTATTTGTCGTATATTCTTGAAGGTTGAGTTAAAACTGTAGAGACTCATTCTTGCAGTCATTGCATATGTTGGAATCTGATACCTTGACAGGAGGTTCTAGAAAAGGAAAGCCTAAGTTTAATATTTATTATTGTTTGACTCTTAGTTGAGGTATAATTACCTAATTGTAGACATTGTTATTTGCGATTAACTTATATTCCAGGGTTGATTTTGGTGATGTGCTAGGTGGAGATGATAATGATGGATTTACTTGATATTAGTAATTGAATACTGGAGTGTTAGCTAAGCTGAATGATCAATGAATAGGTGTGGAAATACAGGTTGGTGGATTTAGTATTGTTTTAAGAGTATGAATAAAGTCAGTATTATAACCGTGGTTTAATGCACCTATTAATGGTTGTAGGCTTAATCTTAGTAAAGTGAAAAAGGATGTTTTGTAGCTAGTTCTTGTAGTTCTGTCTTGGTTATGGAGTTTGGGTGTTTTCATAGTAGCTTAGAACTTTGGATATAGTTCTCATGTTCCTGTTACAGTAATCCTTAAGGTAAAAAGGAGTGGTTGTAAGTGATTAAAGGCATTGTGGTTACAATTGTTTAGTGTCCAGACATATTTGTGGTGATTTGAGCCTTTATGTATAGATGTTGGTTGTTAAGTATGAATTTTTTTAAAGATGGGTGGTAGGGTAATATGTTATGATGAGCGTGTGATTAGTAGGAAGTAATATCCAGGGGAAGCCATTGCGGTGATGAATGAGATTGGTATGCTAAGAGCTAGTGATGTTGTCGACTAGAAAGAGCTTAGATTTTGTGGTAGCTTATTGAATAAGTGGTGTATTTTCATCATTTTTTTTTGGGAGATTAGTTTTGATGGTTGGAGTTCTGTGTGGTGCTGAAAGATCAAAAATTTGTATCGTTTCTTTCTTTATCCTTTGACCGTTTGGGGACGAATAGTGGGTAAATTGGTATCTATTATGTATAGATGTTGGTTGTTAAGTATGAATTTTTTTAAAGATGGGTAGTAGGGTAATATGTTATGATAAGCGTGTGATTAGTAGGAAGTAATATCCAGGGGAAGCCATTGCGGTGATGAATGAGATTGGTATGCTAAGAGCTGGTGATGTTGTCGACTAGAAAGAGCTTAGATTTTGTGGTAGCTTATTGAATAAGTGGTGTATTTTCATCATTTTTTTTTTGGGAGATTAGTTTTGATGGTTGGAGTTCTGTGTGGTTCTGAAAGATCAAAAATTTGTATCATTTCTTTCTTTATCCTTTGACCGTTTGGGGATGAATAGTGGGTAAATTGGTATCTATTATGATGACCAATTTCATCATTATAGATTTACCCATAGTGGTTTATAGTTTTAAGACTAATTATTTAGTATGGGAGTGCATTTGGTATGATCTAAGGTCATACGAAACCCATAGCTCAGAGTCGTGTTAAAAAAGTTCTTACTGACTGAGTTTCGATTTAAGTTTAATTTAGGGTCAACTTCAAATGAGTACTACTCCTAGAATATAATGAGTTAGCTTTTTCATGACCAACCAAATTAAAGGTCTTCAAGTCTTCTTTCCAATGCCACCAACTGTTTATAAATCCATCCTCGGAATAAAAAGTTATGATTGTTTTACCGAAGACTGTCTGTGCAGTAAAACTGTAAGTCGCTATAGCGGTAAAGACGCATTATATATGTTTCAACTGACCTTTTTTTGAGTTTTCAAACTCAAAACTCTATTCCCAACCCCTAGTGAAGCAATTTGGAGCGATTTAGGTCATTCTTGGATGATTTTCTTGGTAAAGTAATTCTAACTTGTTTTAACAAGTTTTCTATGAATTTATCCTTAGAATATCTTAAATTTAGGCTTAGGGTTGATTTAAGTCTGAACCCTAAGTTAGGAAAAAGAGAAAAATTCTAGGTCTTCCAAATAACCCTTGGTAAATTGTCTAAACTCCGTTTAAGGGAAAATTTAGAGGTTTTGATGTTCTTAGTGTTCCTTTTAGAGTATATTTTGATTTACTCTTTTATATTCTCTTATAGATGATGGTGGGTTCATAAATCTTCATTGGAGAAGGTTAGGTTCATCTAGGAGAAACTTATATCTGCCTAAAAAAGGCAAAAGGAGTATACAGATCTAAAAGTGAGAGATATACACTTTATGGAGGGTGAGGAAGTGTTACTCAAGGTTTCACCCATGAAGAGTGTTATGCGTTTTGGGAAGCAGGTACGCTTAGTCTAAGATATATCGGACCATTTGAGATTCTTCAGCGCCTGGGGCCAATGGCCTATAGGTTGCCTCTGCCTCCAAGTTTGTTGGAAGTTCATCTCGTGTTTCATGTATCTATGTTGAAGAAGTTTTATGGTGATGGTAACTACATAATTCCTTGGAATTCGGTCCTGTTAGATGGAAACCTCTTTTATGAAGAGGTACCTATTGCCATTCTTGATAGAGATGTTCGTAAGTTGAGGACTAAGGATATTGTGTCTGTGAAGGTCCAGTGGAAGAATCATCATATTGAGGAGGCCACTTGGGAGACCGAAGCAGACATGCGTAGCAAGTATCCATATTTATTTCATGATTCAAGTAATTCATTGTTTTCCCTACTTATTTCTTGTTTGCCAATTCGGGGACGAACTGTTGTTTAATTGGTATCTGATGTAATAACCCCCTAGTCGTTTTGTGGATTTTACTTGTCTTTCCCATTTTAGCTATCCCCTTAGTTTGTATACGTGTTTTATGACTTACGGGGATTAGTAGTACCGATTCGCGAGGTGTTCGGAAGTGATTTAAGTCATTAGTTGGGTTCTTGAGTTTAAATAAAAAGCTTGAACACGGTCAACCTTCGGTCAAGACGATCCCGGATTAGTGTTTTAGTGATTCCAATAGGTTTGGAACATACTTTTTAGTCAATTTACAAATTTGATTTATTTCTATGGGGTTTCGAACAAATTTTGGGGATTTATTAAAAATTTCAGATATTTTAGATAATTAGTTTAAATAGTGGTTTAATGGGTCAAAACCATAACCTTTTCCTTCTCACGTAACCCACGTTCAAGAGTAATTGAAGAAAATAGGTTTAACCTATTAAACCATAACAGAGAAAACAAACAAAAAGAAGAACGCAGCTATCAATATTGGGGCAATTAGGCGGACTTCCTCAGGCTCCCAGGTACTTGTGAAAATTGAGGTTTTCTTTTCAATTGTTTTAGTCTAGTGGTAATGACTACAAGATGCTACATAAAAATTATTAATGATAATGCCATTATTAGCAGTAATGATTAGGCAACCATTATGAGTTTTACTAAAATACATGTCACATCATAGACGAATCTGAAATTCCGGTATCAAGAACTTCAAACTTACTTCAAAGGCCAACATGAAACATGCATACTCCTGGAATTTGACACTTAATAACTTATACAGGGTTAGGGCAAGGGGAGTAACAAAGACAAATCCTAACTTAGAGGTAGGCGATAGGACTCACACTTAGCTACACATCAAAGAAGAAATTGTTTCACGTGAGCATGTCGGGTTACTGATTCAAGCAAAGTATAACCTAAACAACATACTTTGAGGAGCAAAACCTCCTAACTCCATCACAAATTTTTTTCACCAAAACTTGATTCAAGATAAAATTTTTATAAAGAAACAACACGATGAAAGAAGTGTGCAAGCTGGTTTGGTTATTTAGTAGATTGTGAGAAAAATGGAATGAGGAGGCTAATATTACTACATGTTCATAATGGCAGATGGGACAGCTAAACTCCAAACAAATGATTCCATCCCCTCTTTCAATTCAAAGTCGATATTAGCCTGTAAGTAATAATAATCATGTTGAATTTCTCAGACGAAGCAAAATAACATAAAACACACCCAATAAGTCAATGCAAGTGAAATTAAACAACTAAATAGCATATTGACTATAAGACAACAAAGGATTATGACTTCACAAAGAATACATAGAATACTAATTGCGAAAAAAGAAAATAAGAAATCAAAAAGATAAAATGAAATAGGCGTTTACCTTTTGTGGAGCAGCAAATCAGGACTATGAGCTTCGTCGGAGCTTGCTTCTTCACCACTGCTGAAAGGGCATTAGATTTTGTAGCCCAGGATTTCAAGCTCAAAGTTGAGTCTCACAGAAATCTTGGCACTAAAATCGTTTAGATAGCAAAATCCCACACTTTTTCGAGGTTTTTCACTTATCTAACCTTAACCTCCAAAATAGTGGAGTAATGGGGTTTATATAGGAGAAGTTTGGGAATCAATTTCCCAATTTGGGCGATGTGGGATGGGAATTTCATAGGGTTTTTTGGGTATTTTTGAAAGGGTTTTTTGAATTTTGAATTTAGGATAAGGTTTACAACTTGGATTTGTATGAATTTGATGAATTAGGTTAAAAGGAAATTGGGGGAAATAAAACAATTCTTCAAAATCTAATGGAATTAATCCAGCTACATACGAATTCTCAAATTTGAGGGGAGTATTACTATTGGAAGGGACACATTACTGATTCTAGAGCCTATACACCTCCACAAATTCGTACTAATAAACGGAGATTGAAATTTAACAGAATCTTAAGTTCGTGATGCGAATTGAGGCATCATTTGGTAGTAGTTATTGATGTGTTTGTTGTTGATAGAGCTTCTGGGTTTGTTTGGTTGTTGTCTTATGTCATTGTAGTTGAGCGTATGTTGTTGTTTCTTGAAAATGGGAAAAGAGGGAGTAATAAGAGTGTTTTGGGCTAGAGCAGGTCTAGAGAGTTGGGCTGGGGTGGATGATTTGGTGGAGTGGGTTGGATAGGCTATTAGGATTTAAGGGTAGATTTAGGTTATTTTACAAATAACCTGATTATTTAGGACTTAGCCGAATTCATTTAAATACCAGCCAAATTGAACTTGAATATGGTCAATTGCATTGCAATTGTGGCCAAATCAATTCAAACACGACCACATTTAGCAATTGACTTAATTTGAAATAAAATTGAAACGAATTGACATCTAATTTAATTACGAGCTTATTAATTTGATAAAATCAAAATAATTACCACTAAGGTAAAATATATTTAAACTAAATTGGCCTTAATTTAATCAATTTTCTAAAGGTGATCCTCGATCAAAATCCAGTTTTGATAAGATATATTATTTAAGTAACAAAATCATACGATCCCATATATTAGAATATGGGAACACATAATTATTACTTAAAGTAAAAACTATCCTGAAAATGAATTGAAAAAAAATATTTATTCTGATAAAACAATTATTTCAATTTTATTCAGAACAGAAGAAGCTTAAAAACTAAATTAAATTATGGAAGTAAAAAATTAGGTGTCAACATTGAGATATTGATTGTTTGAAATATGAGGGACCGAAAATGGCACAAGAGGTGGGAGTGGGGTCCTATAGCCCTTAGAGGCTGCTCGGGTGGTGAAGAAACTGAAGAAGACTACGAAGAACTTTCCTCTTGGCCCCTGAATGGGCCACATCCACAGAAAGTACCCTACTAGTACCCTCACCTATAATTATTCCAAGCCTTTGGCTGTATGCAGTCTTTCTGGTCACAGGCATCTCTTAATGTAGATATCCAGCGTAAGATCAAAACTCAACCCTTAGACTCACATATATAACACGAATAGAGAAAAAGAGGGGTAACTAACCTTACATGTCCCGCAGCTTGATGTGTCGTGGTTTCATGACACTTTCGATGCTTAAAACAAAGAAAATATGCAATAACTTGGGTATGTTTGGTTGATATGATGTGTTTTCTGTTCTATATTGCAGGAGAATAGGTTTTATGAGGCAAACTGGACAAAAAGGAAGAATCATGCTCGAGAACGAAGTATCTGAAGACGAAAGAGCAAAGTCCAAACCATAGGAGTGACTCACAGCAGGACCCACGTCACGTGAGTCGACTCCTACACCAGAGGAGTGACTCACGATAGGACCCACATCACATGAGTCGACCAACGTGACGTAGGTCGGTACCGTGAGTCAACTCCTGCAAGTTTGTGAAGTGGCCTAATTTTCACAGAAGGACCCACGTGGCGTGACTTGGTTCTACGACACCAAGTCATGGTATGGAAAAGTGTCGACTCTGTTTTCTTGTTTTGTTTAGGATAGGATTCATCTTGTATCTATAAATACCCCTATGGTGTCCTATGTTTAAGGGTTGGTCATGTTACGCCTCGAATTCCAACGGGGCGGACTGGCACCCGAAGCCGTTAAGGCCCTGGAGAACCAATCTTCATTCATATACACTCATATGCATGTCACTCAAATGGAACCGCCATCACATAGATATATAAGATGTCAATAGAGGAAGTCATGGAAAAACATGTGATATATACATATATGAAACTTGGCCGTTAGGTCCACCAAGTCAAAACGGACATACATTCTTTCATTCATCTCACCACATACGTCTACAAAGCCTCTAACAGATGCATATACATAACCATCCTAAAGTCGGGACAAGTCCCTGCTTTATACAACATTTACAATAACAAAACAAATGTACAACTGTGACTCGGAAAGCCCCGATCCAACTGGAGCTCACCAAAGATCTGCAAATGACCTGCAACAGACTATGGAGGTCTACTAGCACCTGTGCCTGCAGCAAGTAAGGTAAGTCCCCCAAGGGACATCAGTATGAAGAATGTACTGAGTATGTAAGGCTCATATGAAACTGCATGATATTTATAAGTACTTCCATGAAATCAATATAAGAGAAAATAGTCAGTACAGATAAACCACAGGTCTGCATATGTGGAACCATGTACGTTACATCCTTTACTTCTTTTACCTTTATATTTATTCATATTTATCGTTCTACCCGAACTTTGGAACATTAGTCAAAGGACATGAGACATATGAATCACAATTGATCAATGAGTAAGGAACATGTGATTAATATTAATTGATAACCGAAAATGGGATACTTTAGGACATTTCGAAATGGAACAAGTACAATGTCAATGTGAACACTATGTGCTGCAGAAGGATACGGAAAGAGTAACCTTATATACCTTATCTTCCCTATATGAATACACAGTCCTATGTGTGAATACAATAATCTAGCTCCTTCTTTACGTTTTACTCTACAACACAAGTGCATAACGGAGCTCACGTTAACAACTACTTACCTTACAAGTGCACAAGACGACAATGAGCTACATGACTATCATATAATGTCATTTTCGCCCTTTACAAGACAATCCACTGCATTACCATACCAACAACACCGTAACATTCCACACATTAACCAAGACATTATAAACCAATAGCATTTCACACCACGTTTATCCTTTACGCTTCCTCATTATCATTCAGTCACAATTACTCCATAAAATTGCCTCATAACAACATATTAACAACAATCCATAATTGATATAATCCAACATGCCTCCAAACGACCCCTTAAAGTCGTTAAAAAGTTATCATGAGTTGATAATTACATCCAAGAACGGTATAGGAGCCTTCGGGGACCAAAGAGAGATAAAAACAGACAAAATGAGATTCTGGGCTGACCTGCGAAGCCACCTGCGCCTGCAGGTGGTTGAGGTACGGCCGCAGGTGACCCTTGGCCCTGTCCAGGGCCACCTGCGTTGGCATCTGTGCCCGCAGGTGCCTTATCTGCAAGGGCGGGTGCCCGTTTCGGCCAAAAAGGGTCTCTTTTAGGTCCTTTTTTGTAATAAATGGTCCATGGCCATAAATAAGCTTATCTTTACATATTTTAGGTCAACTTGGATGCCAACAAACAACCACGATTTCACAACACACATGAACATCACCAAAATGACACTTTCTAGTCAATACGTCACCAATTCCATAATCAATTTCATACCAACAATCCCACAAGTTATACACATAGAGAAAGCAAGTTAAGAACATAACCACATCATACATGTTAATATTTAATCCATAAAGTTCACTTCCTTCAAGACCACAAGTCCATTTTCAAGTTTACAAGGCAAAACCCTTTTCCGATTGTAAAAATAGACAGTTTTACACATAATGAACTGTCCAACACTTTGCCAACATAACCAACATGATTTATGCACCATATTATGCATATAATATATTAGATCATGAAATTAAATACTTACCAAAGCTTGCAAGAGGATGATCTTGTCCAAGGGAGTGATGACTTAGGGTTTGAGAGATGAGAAATATTGTAAACAAAAATCTAGAAATGACATGAGTGCTTTTATGATTAAAAATATAGTTTTTGATCCTTATATAGTCCCTTTAAATAGATTCTTTTAATGGTAATCCTTATCCAATACACCACATTAAATGAGGTGCTTACTTGGTCAATTTGAAGAATGAGTCAAACTCCATTTGGGCCATGTCTTTTGCTCCATTTTTGGGCCTTAATTGAGCCCAATGGCACAAGACTAATTCAGCCCACCAAATGTAATATATAATACCTCAACAATCTCATATCTAAATAATTCCATACATGTTACGGTACGCAATTAGGTTTGGAAATGTACAGGTTGTTACAGGTCATTACATTATTTTGAGATATACTTTCATTATTTTTTAGTTCAAAAACACATTATTAATTTTGTAATCTTTGAACACCAGTTCTAGGGTTTTTATTCATATTGAGATTTCAGAATTTTCTTCTTATTGTGAGTTTACAATTATGTTTTTATCATTGAATTCTTCTTGTGTTCTTGCAATCATGAGTAGCTAAACCCATTAACTAGAGTTGTGTGAACCAGGAGGATTAACGAAATGGCTTAAGTGCAAAGCAATTCTGAACCGTTGTGAATGCATGTAATTTTATTACCTTCATTATAATTGATCTTCTAACGGGGTCAAATGTTAGAAACTCGCATGTATTCTAGACTTGCTAGAGAGAGAGAGAGAGATTGGAAAAAGGGAATAACAACAGAGATTTGAAGCTATCAACCTTCATCTAATAACTTAAGTCGTAACAGGGATAGTTATCTGAGATCCAGGACAAGGGTTAGTAGTGCGACACTCGGAGACCGAGAAGAGAAGAGTGAAATTCGTCTAACCAAGGTCGAGAGACATTTAGATGAACCTAACTTGTTAGATTTTGCATGCAACACAGCGGGACAGTTTTGCCAGCACAAGTAACTGGTGGAGTTAAGGAATCATTGGGGATCACAGTCCTAGTGTACTTCTCATATTGATTACAAATACGAAAATCAACAATCGTTAATGTTATTATTTGCTTACAACCCCCCCCCCCCCCCAATTTTTACTTACTTGCCAATTACTCAGACAACACTCGACATATTTTTGTCCAATTCCCTGTGGAATCGACCCCAACCTAGTTGGGTTCTGTATTTGATACATCGACCGCATTATACTTTTCTGGAGGTATATTTTGAGTGACATAACAGCTTCCTACTTATAAAATATGGGGCACAATACATTTGTAAACAAGATTCTACTAGACACAACTTGAAGACTCCATAGGATATGATGTTGCTCGGATGCCAAGTTTCTCAAGCCTCAACCTTGAGAGACGTGACTAGCACCTGGTTTCATCCTAAGCTCGGCTCTGATACCAAATGATATGATACGAATTATGAAAACAAAAACAAAGTATGGAAATCAAAACATAAGAAAGAAAAGGATAGATAGATAGACATACAAGGAGGAAATCGTAAGCAAACCAAAGGTATATTAAACAATGACCCTCCAATGATAAATCCTACAGTAGCACCTAACTCTTAAGAAGACCCCGAGTGAAATTAATCAACACTAAATTTCAGATCTAAACTCAAATAGTACTAGAGAACATGATTCTAGCACTAGAAACTGAAGAAAATACAAAAATTCAAAAACTCAAAATTTGGGAAATTTCAAAAATGTTTTTGGGATAATTTTTTATTTGTGATAACAAATCTCAAAACTAGAATCGTTGGAATGATCCTAAGCTCGGTTTTGATACCAAATGATGCGATACAAATTATGAAAACAAAAACAAAGTATGGAAATCAAAAGATGAGAAAGAAAAAGATAGAAAGATAGACACACAAGGAGGAAATCGTAAGCAAACCAAAGGTAGATTAAACTAATGACCCTCAAACAATAAATTTTACAATAGCACCTAACTCTTACGAAGACCCCGAGTGAAATTAATCAACACCAAATTTCATATCTAAACTCAAATAGTACTAGAGAACATGATTCTAGCACTAGAAACTCAAGAAAACACAAAAATTCAAAAACTCAAAATTTGGGAAATTTCAAAACCGTTTTTGGGATAATTTTTTTTTGTGATAACAAATCTCAAGACTAGAATCATTGGAACAATCCTACGCTCGACTCTGATACCAAATGATAAGATACAAATTCCAAAAACAAAAACAAAGTACAAAAATCAATAGATAAGAAAGAAAAGGATAGACAGATAGACACATGGGGAGGAAATCGTAAGCAAACCAAAGGTATATTAAACTAATAACCCTCAAATGATAAATCCTACAATAGTACCTAACTCTTACGAAGACCCCAAATGAAATTAATCCACGCACAACCAACATTTTTCAAATTTTAACAAAGCTTCCAACAAGCTCAAAACCACTCGCAAGTGTATCTCTTATGATCATCAACTAAGAAAAAAAGAAAGGAAAATCCTAGTTATTTATAGTCATAGGTTATTTATTACAAAATGGACCCAAAAGTGACCCTAAATGAGAAATGGGCCCAAAGTGACCCTAGATGAAAATGAACCATTTGGGCGATACTTTTGCACTTTGGTGATGCCCCTCATTTGCTCCAAGCTATCATCCAAACACGATGTTGCTCAATGGATCCTTGGATTGTATCATCGGGTATAGCTCCTCTCGTGCTCCAAGCTATCATCCAAACATGTCCTTGATCCCTAAGGGGATCAAGTATTGGATCCTTAGGTGTTGACCATGAAGCATAGATCTCGAGAGGTTGGAACTTATTTGGCTTATATCAGACCTTGAGTGGACCTAGTTGTACATAAACACTACAGACATGTACCCAAAGAACACAAACAAATAGAATCCCACAAACCAGATTCAAGGTCAGCAAGGCCATAATAAGAGAATCCTGCAACAGTTAACAATCCAGCTAACCTAGTAGTTCACAATAGAAATAACATAAATTTAATGCGAGCCGATAATACCATCATGCATTCTATAATAGTCCAGAAACAAGGCATATATATATAATTACTTATAAGGCTGACATTCTAATAATAACAAAGTAATAAGGCCGCCACAGCTAGTAATGTACTACTCCCTAACTCAAAGTTGTAAGCATCTAAGAGTATAGAAACTATTTAGGAAAGGGCCTCAACCTATCCATCAGCTATGTGCAATAAAAGACCACCATAATATTGAACCTGGTAACTCCAAAAGAAGTGGAGCTTACCATTCAGGTGAAACTCAGAAATACTATTGAGAAAGTCTATCTACCTATCTATCGGGACCTGTAGGCATGAATATAGTGCCCTAGGCAATGGGTAATCAGTACTAAATAATGTACTAAGTATGAAAGGAAATTGAATAATTGAGCAAGTATTAAATACTAAATGTAACAGATAAGGGAGTTAATGGTAATCAAAATATGCTTACCTGCTCTTGAATCTAATCATATAAACAATTATCAAACAAAAACCTATATAAACCCCTATAAGTATGACAGGTACAAACATCAATCAAAATCTCCCTCCCGGTCCCCCAAAATCCCCTTAAGAGCAAAGTCAGTATATATAACCCTAGAGGAACCCATCTGGCCTTGTGTCCATCTATATATCTATTTGAGTCGAATGCTCGATGTAATCAGCCAGCCCCCGTAGGCTATATATGCTATTGTCTGAGTTTATAGTTCACAGTCTTAGCTTTATATTATCCCCAAGGTAAGAACCCTCCCTCAATGGCACTATATAATGAATAGCCCATGAGTGAACAAGATATATGCAATTAAGGGCCTGTCAGCTCCATACAGATTAAGAGCCTATCGAGGCTATATTGCTCCATAGGCATTAGATACCGATATCCTAGACAAAAATCCCTACCTCACAAGACTTGAATGACATGTAAATACTTTCTGAAGCCAACTCAGCCTCACAATACTCGGTCGGCATATAAATACCGCCTGAGGCAACTCGACCTCACAACACTCATTCAACATATAAATCTAGTATCGAATGGGAAAGACTACATCCTCAAAGGTAAAAGAATAGCCAACTAGCCCCACATCATCAATAATCAGCTAAATAGCCCAAAAATAAGCATGTAAGCTATAAGCAACCTATACGAATAAATCCTAAGTCATATCAAAGAACAGGGCTGTTATCAAAGGAATACGAGTCCCGATATGGTATGAACAAGCAACTCAAGCAGCCAACTAAAAAAATTATGGCTACAAGCAACTCGGCTTACATACGCTAATCACCTAGCACTAAGTTTTACAGGAACATGCCAAGAAGAAAGGATAGATTTAACATACCTTTTTTCCTAATGATTCCACGCCATCCACATACCTCTACTTGCATTCCTTCACTACTATACAAGGAGGGAAATCAATCAAAATACCATAGCAAGAAGTACTACAACAATCTAATAAAAAATACAGATTATCGCTAAAAAAACTACTATCTATTGATTAAAGTAGCAAGAAACCAACAAGAGAAGAGTCTTACCTTGCTAGACAAGCCTGAAACACTGCCACGCACCTCAAACATATCTCAAACCTTGCTGCCCACTCCTCTAATGGAACTATAATACAAAGCCTTCAGGAAAAACTACACAGATATGATGGGGAATATGTGAATTACAACTTTTGTTAAGCATCAAGGCTAAGATCATGGATATGTAGAGAGAATTTAGGTAGAGATCTCTAATGTTTTTAAGTCAATACAGCAAATGAATTTCTAAAATGAACAAAATGAATATATACAGATAGGCACTACCCTAGGCTAACTCTTGGAGCCAAGCTCAATGTATGGTGGGTTGCCTCATTGCACCAGGCCTAGAGTGAGGTGGTTTGCCTCGTGGCACCAGACCTTGTGTCATGGACTGCAGGAATTCCTCTTCCAATCCCAGTATGAGCGTGCAATCAACCCGTTACCCAATCAAATGAGCACCCTAATAATCCTCTATTTAGGCTCGTAAGGCCATAATACACAATATAAAACAACCTCAAACACATGGGGTGTTATATATGCATTAAGAAAAGAAAAAGAAATGTATGATTCTTAGCTAAAAATAAGAAAATTTGAAAGAAAGTAGAATGGATCACTTAATTAGGCATGAACTTGGTCTAAGTATCATGTGGACACGCCTCCGCTTTGTAAGTCTCAAATGAGTCTAATTGTAATTAGCCCTATTTATTGGGAAATGATACAGTTAAATTTGTATGAGGTCCAGGACATGTGTCTTATCTTATCTTGTTACATTTTTAATTAATAATTTGAATATTATGATATTAATGAGTAAAGAATGATAAATAAATCGTATAAAAGCAAGGGTTATATGAAGCTTTGGATTCATTAATGTTATAGGTATTTCTTCAATAATTTTCAGTCAAGAATGGTAAAAGGAAAAATACTTGGTGAATAACGTAAACTTGAAGCTCAAGAATAAAATGTGGAATTGTAGTATTGCCTCAAATTATAATGCCTTTACAAATAAAGGTAATAAACTATTTCTAAGTTACAAGGTAAGGCATTACCCAATAATGAAGCTCCACTCAAGCACTAATGTACTAGAACTATGGCCATCGGCCACCTTACAATGTCGTTAGTGGTGCCACTCAATACTCCTCGGTCATGCTCAGATAATCTATACGACAATATTCACTTATCTTTCCTTTTTATCTCTTTAGCCATATTATTAAGACATCGATCCCTTCTCTTCGACCTAACTCTCTCTCCCCTTTTTGACTGTACATTCTATACTCCTTTTGGCAAAGATCACATTGTGCTTTCATGAATAATTCTCTAAAGGACTAATCCTGGCAGATTTTCTTCATTTCCTTTAGACCTCATCATTGATCACCACATGTTCTCCATACCTTCTCCCATGTGTCCTAGTCAATTTTATCCAATACAGATAGTCCCTCCACTTTTGGGGTGTGAAGTCAACAAGAATCGAAAAGTAAGAAACGAATATTAAAAATAGCTTAACAGGAAAATTGAGAAGAAACTTCATTTCATGTGAAGAGACTCGTGTCTTTTCATATTTAATGCTCTAGACACACGTCACCAGACCACTAACCCAGAAATGTTGCATATGATCAAGGTCATCATAACCCTTTCTCTTTCTCCCCATAAAATACCACTTTCATAGGTTTGCTAATATTTTGCATTTTTAACTGAACATTTCCATTTGTTCTCCCACCCATTATTTGATTACTACCTGTCGCGCCCTATGTATCTCGCAAAAAGCGAGATTCGACGTGACAACTCTTTTTAAGATGTTAAAAGAGAAGAGTCGTCACCTAATGAACTAAGGTGTGTTAGGGTACCATTCTAAACTATAATGATTATAATTCTATTTTTAGACCTACTTCACCAGAAATTCGGGTAAGGGTTCAAATTACCTCGAAAGGAAGGTAATAGCCACCTTTCGAGGTCCACAGAGGTGGGTTCCGGCCGAATTCATATATTATGTGGGGGATTTAGTGATAAAACAAGAGAATTGATTTAATCAAACTAAAATTTACTAAGTGATTAAGCATACAAACTTATTTTTCAATTAAGCAAATAAGTAAAACTAGACATGCGAAATTGGTTATTAATTAATTCAAACAAATCTAAAATGAACATAAAACTCACTTTTTTAAAAAAGAGGGAAATAATAATTTTTGTAAACAACTTCTTCACTACAAAATACATGTACAAGTTGAAGACAAAAAGTTACAAATAAAGTAGCATTATATCAATCCCAAGTAAATGCACTCAATAAGATAAGTATAACAAACGAGATTAATTAGTTAAATGGATAGAGACATACGTATTTATTTATAGAAAATTTTTTTAAAAGGGTGAAACCAAACAGGAAAAAGAAAGTATTACGCATACCAAATGTAAAGACGAGTAACAAAGAAACTAACCTAGCTACTTTTAGAATACAAGAAAACTAAACTAGTGCATACATCACACATGGAGCAAAAAATTTAAGAGATGCGAGACTGACCTTTGGCAACATGTAAACAATAAAAAGTACCATAATTTGTGTATTCTTCGTCTTCCTCGTATTACAGACTCTAGCGAGCTCCTTTACTTTGTAGCGTGGTAACAAATTGGAGGATGATAAACTAAAAAATTGAACTTAAGTCAAAGTAAAGATAAACTACAAATAATGCAAAACTTGTTAGTAATATATGTTTCACCTCGATTTTGATCACGAATTAATGTAAGGAATTAATTAAAGTAAATAAGTAAATCAACAATACATACACAAAGCAAAAAAAGGGTAAGAGAAAATATGGGATCATAGTATGACAAGGCTGAAACGGGCTCAATACGATGTTACTCCCTCTATTGCAATTTTTATGATCGACTTTCTTAAATGCCTTAAGACAAAATGAAATAAATTATTGAAGACACTTATTCAAGAATACTAAATAAGATATTTTAGAATTTAAAAGTCATGTGAAGCTAAAAATATATATGTATAATATATAGATTGTGTCAAAGCATGTCGATAATTTAGTATATTAGTAAAAGTGGTCGAATCTTTGAGACTTTTAAAAGGGTGACACATAAAATTAAAAAAGACGGGAGTAACGAGTTGCTTTATTTTTTTATAATAAAGCTATATGTGCTCCCTATGAGAAGTCCATTATTGCCTGTTTTTTGTCATCATTTCCCAAACATACCTGGGCCCTGTTGGGGCGACGACTCTATTTGAGCTTCACTTTGTGTGTTGGCTCCTAGCTCCACTCGTGGTTGAACTCCAAGTGATACCACTCCATTGTAATGTACATGTAAAGTATATACAGAAGAGGTGAGAGTGTATGTTCTTAATGTTTAAGTGATCAAAATAATAAAGTAATATTTTTGTCAAAGTAAGCATAGAAGGAGTAAGAGAGCTCACAGTTAGTTTAAGGTACTAAACACAGATATGTTGGTAAGCGTATAGCATGTTAATTCACAAGAAATGAACTTAAGCTAACATAGGCAAATACCCAAGTGCAGAGTAGTATAACACTAAAGACAACCTAGGATATGAACTCTAATGGATATTGCCAGAATATGATACCATACGTGACTTAGACTAAAGCAACAAAAATAAAAGATCTCATTGAAAGCATTTGAAGGAAACCAAACATTTAAGACAATAAGTAGATAAAATGATTAAAATATAGCTATCATATAATGACTACTCTATGCTGCATCTTTATTCATATATATATATATATATATATATATATATATATATATATATCAACTCTACATTATCATGTAAAATTGCTTAAGGCTTAAATATTCAGAAACTAAAAAATATCATTGTAATTTAATACTTTAAAAAAAATAATACCACGTAATCAATAATTAATCATATAAAATAGGTACATCCTAAAACCTTAGTGTAAAAATAGCAGATCATATAGTCTGAAAAATGTGAATATTAACAAGTGGACAAAAATAGACCTTGTGACAGCGAAATCTAATATTTTTAATATTAGTGATGCAAAAATATAGCACCGTGAACAACTGCCTCAACTATGGGCTATGCGCCTGGAGCGGAATCTCGTTGAAGATCTGGTTGGACCTCAATAACTCAGCCCGCAACTCAGAAAACTCAGCCAAACTTCACCAATTTTGGTTGTGGTTCGGCGTGCGGCTGATGTGGTGGTATTGTCGTATCCTGGTAGATTTGGGATGAAGGAGTTGTTGCATTTTTGAACTCTTTGAAGATGATATGGATAGCTAAAGCCAACAACAAAAAATGGTGAGGTGATTGAATTTTTGTACACGGTGAAGGATTGTGAAAGGATGAAGATGGATTCAATGGAGAGAAATTAGATGGAGCTCTTATATTGTTTCTAGCTAATGTTTATGGTCCTTGAAAAATATCAAGAAAAATGTTCCAGCCCCCTCCCTTTGGTGTAATAGGTCTAGCTTCTTATAGAGGGAGAAGAAAATGAAAAGAAAACGTTGGAGAGAGTTAAAGATGGTAGAGAATCTTCATCCTTGTGTAATTAGGAAAAATAAGAAAGATAGACGCTAGGTAAAATTTAAATTGGAAAAAAGAATTAATTTTATTTTTTGGAGAAAATTATATTCTTCCATACAAAGAAAATATTTAGGAGGATTTTATGGATATGAAAAGATTTAGTTTAGTTCAAAATTTGAAACTTGGTTTTATTTGGATCTAAATAAAATTCAATCAAAAATATATAAAGAAAATATTTAGGAGGATTTTATGGATATGAAAAGATTTAGTTTAGTTCAAAATTTGAAACTTGGTTTTATTTGGATTACTAAGTAAAAAAAATAGATAATAAAATAAAAGAGTAAGTAAATAAAAAAAAAATTGTGAAGATTGATAATAAATAATAATGATAATAATAATTAAAAATAGTATAATAATAATAATAATGATGATAATAAGATACCAAAATGATGCAGATAATATTTAATAGCACAAAATCATATAAAATAAGTAAAATAGCATGTTTTTACCTCATGAACAAAATAGACGTTGGAATGAGTAAAATGACGAAAAGAAGTGTCAAAATTGGGTGTCAACACTATCTATTTTCCTCGTTCTTAAAATCTTCAAACCTTTATATATTTATTTCTGCATATTTTCTCTTCCCTAGAATATCTTCACCAACATCTTGCTCATACTCTCAATAGGTTTTATATTCGGTTCCCCAAAGATAGTCTATTATCATCAAACCCCCAATGAAGATAGTTTATAATGATGACGATGAAGAGTCATTGGTAGATTCATACCTTTCTAAAAAAAAAACCTAAGTTCTCTCGCGACTACAAGTCCTCTAAGACCACGGGCCCCCAAGGAAATTAAAGGTATTAATTTGTGTTGTATTATGTTTCCACTTAATCTTTGAGGATTACATTCATGTCATTAAAGTAGACTGCCAATAGTCTAAAAATGTTATGATTTTCTCCCTCATAGTTATGAAAAACATTACTACCCTAAAGGCTAGATGTTTAGGAGTCTACACATACCCTATTACAATAAGCTTTGGAGATTCTTTCATTGATAAAATCATTCATTAATTCTGCAAAAACTACCACATCAACATAGGGCAAGTCGCCCCCACCGACTGGAGACTAGTGGCCTAATTTTAGGTTCAGGCCGAAGAGACAAATCAATCGTTCACCATTAATCACCTTAACGCACTTTATTACCCCTGTATTATCCGAAATAGTATTGTGACCATCAAAAGTCAAGGAAAATGGTATCTTTACTACTCTTGATAATTCCATCCAGTCATATATAGAGAGGTAGGAGCTTATTTGTACCGAGGATATCATCTTGGATTCTAAATTTTCAGAATTATGGAACTTCAATTGTAAATCATCCTACATAATGCTTACCGTTCTTGCATTCGTTTCTTTACTAATTCTTCTTCCATTTTCCAACTCCTGCTTGAAATCCTTTCTAGAAAGTTTTAGACTCCACAACAGATGAGGAGTGCATCTGGGAATTCATTATTTATGGTGAAAAATGGAAAGCAAAATATTGTGGTGAAAACCTTTCTTTTCTCTTTTATCCATTTATTTTCATCTTTTGTCTTTTGGGTATCTTAATTCTTTTTTCCACAGAACTCAAAAAAGGTTGTTTCTATGATTCGAAAAGATGAGTTCATCAATACTTAGAAAGACCTCAATTCAAGATATCATGGGTATGTAGAGCAAAAAAGCATAAACTGACGGTTTCCATTATCTAGGAAACTCTTGATGTCACTAACCATTGGAAAAATAATAAAGTTAACCACCTCTCATCATCAAGGGTAGAAGTTGAATCTCCCATTCCCTCCCTAGAAATTAGAGTTCTCGCCACTGATTCAAGGTCGGTCTTACCTGCAACACCCCGTACATTTCGGAACCTAGATGATTACTGTAACATTTATGGAATTAATTAAACATGATATTGTTGGGGTATTACACCTTAAATTAGGTGGGCTGAATTAAGCTTGTGCTATTGGGCTCAATGGAGGCCCAAAATTACACCAAAAGACATGGCCCAAAAAGGGAATAATGATCCATTCATCTTGACCAAGTTAACAAATCAATTATTGACCAAAGCATTGTCTAAGGATGAATTTAAAGGGTCTATATAAGGTGAAAAATCATATTTTATTCACCATTCCACGCATGTGCAAAATCTAGAATTTTCCTAAGGATATTTTCTCTTCACCTTCAAACCCTAAGGCAACTACACTTGTTTGGACAAGATCACCTCTTTGAAAGTATTGGTAAGTGTTTATTCTTATGGTTTAATATATTATATGCATGATATATTGTGTATATAATGATGGTTATGTCTAAAGGTGTTAAGAAGTGCACTTTTGCTTTTTGCTAAAAGATGTGTCATCTATGTGTCCTAAACTTGAAAGGAGACTTGAGATCTTGAAAGGAGTGAATGATATGGATGATATGTCTACATGTATTATATGGTTATTTTCCTAACTTGATTTCTCTATGTGTACAACTTGTGGTATTGTTATTACGAAATTGGTCATGGATTTGGTGACGTATTGAAAGGAAAATGTAGTTTTGGTGATGTTTATGTGCGTTGTGAAACCATGGCTGTTCGTTGGAATATAATATGATCTAAAATATGTTAAGAGAATTTTAATTATGATCATGTACCATTCATTACAAAAAAAGAACCCAAAAGAGACCCATTTTGGCCAAAACGGGCACCCGCCCTCGCAGACGAAGGCACCTGCGGACGCACCTCAACCACCTGCGGGCGCAGGTGGCTTCGAAGGTCAGCCCAGAAGGTATTTTTGCATGTTTTTACATCTCTTTGACCCCCCAAAGCCCCTATACCCTTGATGGATGCAATTATCAACTTATGGTACCTTTTGAATGACTTTAAAGGAGTATCCCGGAGGTATTTTGAGTGGTATCAATTATGGATTGTCTTTAATGTGTTGTTGTGAAAGGTGTTCACATGACGTAGTGAGGTAATTGTGACATGGTATTGAAGGGGAAGTGTAAGGTATAAACTTGGTGTGAAATGCTATTGGTTTATGATGTCTTGGTTGATGTGTGGAATGTTGTGGTGTTGATTGGTATGGTGACGCAGTCCATTGTATTGTGAAGGGTGAAACGGCATTATATGGCAGTAATGTAACTCATTGTCATCTTATGCACTTGTAATGTAGTGAGTTGTTAACGTGAGCTCCGTGATAAACTTGTGTTGTAGAGTAACACGTAAGGAAGGAGCTGGATTATCGTAATCACATATAGGACTGTGTATTCATATTGGGAAGATAAGGTATGTAAAGTTACTCTTTTCGTATCCTTCTGCAGCACATATTGTTCACATCGTCATTGTACTTATTCTATTTCGAAATGTCCAAATGTATCTCATTTCAGGTTGTTAGGAGGAAACTGTTGGCGACCAAAATTTTTCAAAAGAAGTTTCAAAAAACAAAGTTAAAATTGTGGCTAGGTTAGAGCCTTATTCTGATCAAATGGCTCTGAAAATATCGTCGATTCCTTCTATGGAGGCCTCTCACCCGAAGAAAGAAATTTCTAGGAAGAAGAAGAGAAAAGAAAATGAGGAGAATAAGAAGAAGAAAGAGAACTGTTGGTCCAGAAAGTCATTCTAGTGCCTTCTTTAGTGACGATCTGTACAAGACCTCCGATCCCATCAACACTCAAGGTTCCACACAACCTTCTCCTCAGAACAAAAGAAATAAGTTGTTGCCTTGAATCTCGAATCTCCTAAGAAGATAGGAAAACCATACAGAAAACACCCACTCCGACCCTTCTCTATGTGGCCACTTATGTCTTCGCTTGAGTGAGTCACTTTTATGACTATCATTCTTACATTTACTTCCCCTTATTCAAACTATGATACTTGTATTCTTTATAGGGTCATGCTGCAGTTTCTAAGATACTTCCTCGATTGGAGGAAAATAAAAGGCTTTGTCATTCAATTGGGGCCATCTGAAAGAACAGGTTGAGGTTGTGGATTATGAGCGCTGATATATTGAAGTTTGATTGGCTTAGGAAAAGGATTCTATTATTATGGAAATGAGCGACTAACCTCTGAACTGACTGCTCTCTAGGTTGAGGAAATAGTAAGGGGAGATGAGCTTAAGGCCTCTTCTTGGAGGGAGAAGAGGACTGTTGAAGAGGTCTCCATTATGAGAGGCAAAAAGGAGGAGTGTATTAAGAAGGATAAGGATTTAAAAAGGGCATCTTAAATTTGAAGCTAGAGGTGGCCTCCCTTCCACTGAAAGCTGTTAAAGTGAGCCCCTATTTAAGAGGCTGGAACAACTAGTAAAAGATCTTGACTCAAGTAGGCTAGGAGATCGCGTGTAGCTTGCATTATGTCCTAAAAAACCTTTGAGATGTGGGAGGATAAACATAAGATTTTAGAGGTATTGAAAGCCGACTCATCTGCTATTCATAGGGAAATTAACCGAGCTTGATAGCTAACTCTAAGAGGGTTATAGAATTGACTCCCCAAGATCTCGCCTCCTCCTCTAGAATAATATTCAGATTGAAGTGGAGAGGAAAGTGTTGAGGACTCTAAAAATGATAATTCTATCTAGATTCCTTTTTGTTTTTGTAACCTTATCATTTAGAAAGGTTCAGGAATGCTTCAACTTAGCCCTATGATCCACTAATTCATCTCTTTTTCTAGTATTCTGCAAAAGAGTTGGATAGAGTCAGCAAAAGAAATGGTGATGGAAGAAGAAAGGGTTTTCAATTTAAGATTCCCTCTCCTAAAAATGGGTATTAAATAAAGGACATAGTGGGTTAGGTAAAACGTATTTTGAGAGGAAAGATCTATCAAAGCAAAAAGTCCAAATCCAAAGGTTTTTTTCAATGTGTATGCTTTAAAAGTTGAACTTGGAATATATTATTTATTTGTATTCCTCTCCTAAGCCCAAATTTACCTGCACAGGGAAACTACCGTCAGCTTCTTTCTTAGGCAGTAATCTTTCCTTTCTTCCCCTTTCATCATGTTGGCCTAAGACACATCTCATGGAGTTTTCTGTGATCGAGAGGTATAGAAAGAAGGGTCTTCCCTTAATGAAAAGAGTACCAGGAACAAAAAATCAAAAAGATAGGTCAAATACTCCTTTTTAAAGCACTCTACATAATCAGTCAGGGCATTATTCTACTCCTTTTCTTCTTCCTCAAGAGCTTGAAAATGGGCTCGCAAAAGGGAGTGAGTTGTACGATGAACCTGCTGATATACTACCCAAGAATCCTATACTTTCTTTCTTTACAATATATTTCCTTTTTGGGGAATAAGCACACCTTTAATTAATTGCAAGTGCCCAAATTTTCTACTCTGCCAGCTTGTAACCTTGCTCCTGACTATTCATATTCAGGGCTTATTCATAATCAAGGCTCTAACCACCTAATGAAGAAGTGGAACTTCTCTGCTCCAGTAGGAAAACTCCATTGCTTTGACCATCCTCAATAACCTGAGGATGCTTCTAGCCTTCAAAAAAGACCAATAGACAACTACTCTTATAATGTAGAAAGGATAATCTTCCTAAACCACCAGATGATTGGGGGCGCTTGATCAATGGTCATCATACTATGATCATAGTATGATCATTTTTTTTAAAATTGTTAATATAATCGAATGATCCTATTTGGGGGATCTTTCCCCCTTTCATAATCTTCGTTTCCTTTTCACCATATGAAATTATTGCTCACCCTCAGATCAGGGGATACTTTAAGTTAGCAGCTCCCTTTGAAGATAGGTCATTTACATCAAAGCTTGCCAAGGAAGGAACAAAATAGAAAAAGACATTGTCTAGCTACTCTTTTACGTGCACATACCACTTTATAGGGTAACATATCCTATATAGTAGCAAGGTTTTATCCAATTATTATTAACTGAAGGGTCGGTCGTCTAATTCAGGAAAACACTTTCACGTGTGCATAGAAAGACGAGAACATATTTAATAATTACACCTACATCACAAAAAAAATTGTTCTAGCTTTAACATGCACCCTTTCTCCTATGATAAAAGTTACTCTTTCTGATTCATGTCTGGCCCTTCCTGGGTCTGGATGACAGTTGTCACGCCCCGAATCCCAACGAGGCGTGATTGGCACCCGAAGCCGATAAGGCCCGAGAGAACCAATCTTTGCTCCTGTACATTCGCATACATAACCTTATATGAATCTTATTACACCTTATGCAACTATACGGAAGTCATAGACATGAAAACATATGTCATAGCTATGTATGTAAAACTTGGCCGTTTGAGCCATCAAGTCAAAATGACATGTACCTTCACATTTATACACCCACATCCGTCTACAAAAGCCTCTAACAAGTGCATTGACCAAAATGAACTAAAAGTCGGGACAAGTCCCCGCTTTATCTTTACAACATCAAAATAAATGTACAACTATGACCCAGAAAGCTCCGAATCAAGTGGAGCTCACCAAAACTCTGCAAATGATCCACAGTCTACTGAGGAGGTCTGCTAATGCCTGCACCTGCAACATCTAAGGTAAGTCCCCCGAGGGGGTCAGTACGAAGAATGTACTGAGTATGCAAGGCTCATAAGAAATAGCATCATACATGAGAATGTCAATAAATAAAATAGGAGAGAATAATCAATGTGTATAAATCATCATTATATATACTATCATTTATAACTACTCTCCTTCAATGGAAATCACTTTCATTCAAGAGACTTGTCTCCAATAGATTCTTCTATACCCAAGAGACTCTTTCTTGCTTCTATGTTCATTACCACTATTGTTCATCTACTTGTGTACATCCACTTTCTTAACGTACATCCACTCTATTGACGTATATAACCTACATCCACTCTCATGGTGGGAGAACATACATCCACTCTATGGTGGGAGAACATACATCCACTCTATGGTGGGTCAACATACATCCACTCTTTGGTGGGTCAACATACATCCACTCTTTGGTGGGTCAACATACATCCACTCTTTGGTGGGTTAACATACATCCACTCTTTGGTGGGTTAATAACATGCATCTACTCCATGGGCAGGATTAATATATCATTACTTTCTTTTCTTTCATTACTCTTTCTTTCATTCCATGAGTGATGCCTCGATGATAGAAACATTCTTGAAACTTGGAACACAAACATACATTACTTCACGTCTTTACTCTTGTAAGATTGATATCTCTACTTGTGAGGGATAGATACATTAACTTGCACATTACTTTCTCATTACTTTTGAGAGATTGGTACATTTACTTGTGAGAGATTGATATATTCACTTGCCATAACATTATTTGAACACAACATCTTGGAACCATTGGAACAATAGTCAATGCATAAGAGACATATGTATAACTTCTATTGGAAGTTTGGATCATGACACTAATTGAAACACACCAATATGCTTTACCTTACTCTTATACTTCATGAGATTAACACCTTAACTAAGCACGCACTTATATGCACATCTCACTTTACTCCTTTACCTCATGAGATTTACAATTTCACTTATGAGGAATAATTATACTAATTTGTACATCACCTCTCTTAGTACTCGTATAAGATTGGTACTCTTACTTATGAACAATTGGCACAAGGATAATCATCATACTATAGGACTTTGGAACAAGACATGATCGGAATAATGCTATTCAAACTAAACAAGCTCTCTTTACCTCATTACTCTCGTTGAGATAGTTCTCTTAGAATTTACAACGTTATGACATCTTTGGAACTTCCATCAACGACTAAGAGATAAGGGAATCATCATTCATCTAAGAATAGGACATGTATGAATAACAATATACGTCACCCTGAATTGATATACTTCAAGCCTCTCGGAATTGAAACAAGCCCAATGTCAATAAGAACAATATCTTGTAGAAGGATTCGGAAAGAGTAACCTTACATACCTTGTATTCTTAATACGAATACACAATCTTAGACGTGCATACAATAGTCCCGCTCCGTTCTTGTGTTTTGCTCTACAACACAAGTTCATAACGAAACCAACATTAACCACCAATTACCTTACAATGGCATACAATAACAATAAGTCACATGTTTAGCTTTAACATGTCATTTCCCCTTTGACCATACCATTTATGAAATCATTATTCCAAAAATCCCATAATATTCCCAACATTTACCAATACAGGATAATCAATACATTTCACCACAACACTTCTCCTTTACACTTTCTTATCCATATCACATCACAAATAATCCATCAAATTACCTTAATACACCTCATAGCACATATCGGCCAAAATCCCACAATTTACACTTTTGGAAAAATAACAAGTTTAATAACAAAATCACACTATACATGTTCATATTTTATCCATACCATGCTCTTTCATTAAGACATCAAGTCTCTTTTCAAGTTCAAATCACCAAGATGGCACATCTTTCACCAAAAGCAAAAATACACTATTCACCACCTTGCCAACATAACTATCATAATATACATAATATATCATGCATATAATATATTAATCCATGAGAATAAATACTTACCAAGTCTTGGAATAGGATGATCTTCACCAAAGAAAAGGCTTAGGGTTCTTAGGGTTTGAGAGAACCAAAAAGAAAATGTCTTATAATTCTCAAAATGTGTTGTGTGTGTTGAAGAATAAAAATCTGATTTTTGGGGGCTTTATATAGACCCCAAGTCATCCTTAGCCATTCCTTGGCATTAAATGTGATCAAAGTGGAAGAATGGGTCATTTTGCCTTTTGGGCCATGTCTTTTTTCCATTTTGGGCCCAATTGCACATGTAGCTTAGCCCATCAACTTTCATATATAATTGACCATATATCTCATGTTTAAATAATTCTGTAATGTCACGACAATATTTTCTTACGAGATTCTCCTTCGTCGTCTCAATCACAAAAATAGGAATTCTAGTCGTCCATGGCTGCCTTGCACATTATTGATAATTACTTGTGTTTCATGGTTTGATCATGTAGAAGTATGTAGGAGTGTATTGAGGTATTTGAAGATTTAACAACACTCAAAGAAATCCAAAGAACCAAAACAAACCATCTAAGCATCGTCGTAGAATTGCGTTACAAAACGAGCCCGAAAAGGCAAAATATTTGTGCCTTGTGCCACTGCTGCAAAGCAAGGCAGTGGCGCAAGTTTTCCTTGACCTATGAATCAGGTGCTTGCGCCACACACCCTGAAACAGGGTAGTGGCGCAAGTTTCAGCACCTTGCTGAATTTTTCGGCCACTTCTTCAATACTTGCATATCGTCCAATACCTTATCAACACTACAAAATACTTACTTAGTGATCTTAATCATCAAGTAAACATGAATCCAAGTCACCAAATGAGGTTAGAATGTGTGCGAGGTATTACACAAATTCTCCACGAAATCACCAAACACTTCCTATGAAAGGCTAGTCACATGTACAAGGCTAAATTTTAATTTTTCTCATCTTGAACATTACCAAATACATACTTATAACTCTCGACACCTAAGTAAACATTATTCCATGTCATCAAGTAGGGTTGGGAAGGTAAGGGGTGTTACAACAGTATACCAGTGACTTTGTCCTTGAATTCATTCAATTTCATATCCAGAGATCCATAGAAGAAACCAAGTACTTTAGATTCAAGTTTGTTTAGTGATGGAAACCGCAAAAGTCACCAAATGGGTCAGCCTTTAGTTCTCCTAAATTAGAATATCAAAGGAGGATGTTACAGATGCTCGGGGTAGACACGAATTCTTCTAAGGCTAGAAGACCACCAGAATACACCCAAGACTATAGTATGTCATGAAATAAGTACACTGGGCGGGCGTGCTTTGAGTATGTCTCTGGGCATAGTTGAATATAATTATGATGAACACGAGGTGTAGGATACCAGGCCGAGAAACCCAAGCTTCTTGTATTTGGCTATTTTGTAATGGAAGATATTCCTATCCTGACTTTTAGCACTCGTTATAAACTTCTTACTTTCTTTCATAAGATGCAAATATCTCTATATGTATTTTGCGAGTCCTAAAGTTTCAAGTAACAATTTTCCATGTTCTTTGAGTGAGATATAGTTTTCTAGTTAGTTCGATAAGCCTGAGTTTTTGAATTATCCTCAAACTTGTTTGGCTATATTAACCCCATTTGCAATTTTCAAGTCTTTTTAAATTAAATTAGTGTTGGAAGTCTAAACTGAAGTAATATCTTTTGAGTATTTGAGGCTTAGCTCATTTTTGAACAATTCAGATTTTATTTGCTCGAAGTCAAAAAAATATTGGCCAAAGATATTTACCATGTCACGACCCAAATTATCGGATAGTGAGGGAACCTATTTTAATCCACCTAGATAGGAGAACCCCTTACCACCCCCTTAAGAAGTTAAGCGGAAGTCTTTATTAAAACAACATCTCATCTTTATTACAAAAGTTTTGACAAAACTAATGCTAAAATTATATACCCTAGGATCTAGTCTAAACAAGTACAAGAGCTTCTAAGGGAAAAGTAAAACTGAAGACAACTTCCACCATGAGTAAGAGGAGTGGGAGCTGCTGGAGAATCACTATCCACAACAAACATGAAACCAACATTGATTCCTGCAAAGACTACACCCCGAAAAGGGTATAGCAAGAGTAGTATCAGTACAACCCACACTTACTAGTAAGCCTTATCGGTCAACCCAAATTGGATTACACAAACATAGCATAAATATTCAAAAAAAAGACATGTATATTATTATTCACATTACCGAACTCCACATCACCCGTTCCCCCTTTATGGACAACTAATAGTCACATAGCCTTACCTTCGCTAGCCTCCAAATTGATTAAGTTCATTCCTACTAACATTTTGGTTGAGGACCTCGAGACACCACTCTTACCCGTACGACTCCACTACTCTGAACCACTACGTCTGGCCTTACACCAAGGACTACCATAAATCATAAAGACACAACTACATCAAAGATGACCCTAACCCGTGTTAAGACCATAAATAAGTCAACCTAGAATTCATGGAAATGACTCACCCAAACAAGTAAATCGTCAAAAAGACCCTAAGTCATTATTCCAGCCTTAATCGATAACCTACAACAATCTTCACACTATCTTGCTTATACTGAAATCCCCATTCAACCTTAAACACAAGCCATTTTGCTACAAGGGATAATATAACAAGTTAAACCACCAACAAGAATTAATAGTCTAGTCAAACCAAGTCAAGTCAAATACCAAATACAATGACACTTATATACATATATGCATTACCCGGTCCATTCATGGAACCGTCAAACTCACCTGAACCTTGTACATACATGCTATGGATATTGTAGCCACCCTCTAGTCATGACCTGCAGGGGATAAATTCTGTCTATATACCTAACCCCATACACAAGTGTCTACCAACCTTATTCCACCAATATCTCATGAGAACGTCCAAATTACTAAGATATTCCATAATAGTCAAGGAGATATACAAAATCATACAAAGCAAAGATTTCAATCAACACTTGGAATATCTATAGGCTTCACGTATAGCTCATTTGTAAGATGACCACACTTAAATAACATGCACTAACATACGATGCTGACAGATAGTTAATATAACTATATAACATAATTGGATTAAGCTACTTAATCCACACCTCCACTGCCATCTAGATCCCTAAACATGATGCTTAAATTACTCTTCTTTTCTAAAAACCCAACTAAATATGCTCTAGAACTTGTCAACACCCCACACTGTATCACTACTTTCCCTAGGGTTTTGAACTAATGATCAATAATTTGTCCTTTCCACTACCCCCATTATGAGTCTAGAATAGTGAACCACCCAATTCATAGCATAACAACAACATAACATGATAAAATATACAAACATCCACCTTCCCGTAAGTTACCCTACCTTTAACTAATTTTAGCCATCCAAAGTCCGTGTTCGAAGGTCTAATCATAACATCTCCCATCTATCTACATTACATTTATGCTTTCTAACTCGGGTCTACACTACTCAATTAACCTTAGCTTACCTGGATGTCAACCAGCTATAGGAAGGTGAACGAATGTGAATTCCAACCTCATGCTAAGATCACGGACGAATTATTCCTCAAAGATCCATGAATTTGTACCTCATTCACACCCATACTCCCTTATCCATAGCCCTAAGACATGGGAGGAAACCCTAAGGGTTTTTAGAGCCCTCCCATATTGTTGTTTTCAACTTATGGAGAGAAAATAATAAAAACTCGCTTAAGTGGGGTTTCTGGTCTGCATCATGTTGCTATAGTGGATGGTATAGCTATAGCGATGCCGCTATAGTGGAATAAGTTCCTCTATAGCGGGATGATGTCAGCCCTACCAATACTTTTTAAATTCTAATATTTTGACTTGCATGGCCCCATGCAAGTTTACAAACATAATCTCAATAATCCCTGTACCCCGTAGTCATCTCGAGATATTTCCTAGTAATGACGAATTAGGTTGTTACAACAGATACCAATTTATCCATCATTCATTCCTGAACAATTACGAAGAACGACCAGCTCAAGCTTAGATTTGAAATTAACACCGTCCCCGTGATATCATAGGTAACTAATTTTCGATACCCAACCCCTAAACTTGGATTAAAAGCAAAGGCAAATTTTTGGACGTACGAACGCCCAAAACTTTTGGTAACTAAAATTCTAGTACCGACATTCCATCACACATCTAACTAGAAAATTTATTCGCATTCGACCCAACGCCTCATCAAATTACCAAAATTGTACAGTGTTAAAAAATTTCAAAGTTTAAAATTTTGTGGGGTTTGAAGCAGGATGCTGCTATAGCAACATCTAACCGCTATAGCGACGTCGCTATAGCAACATACCCAAAATAGTTTAAAGGGGAAGGGAATGGGTTCATTACCCATTTTCTTACATCATTCGAAAATCCTCTCCCTCTCTCCCCCAATTACCCGTTCTCGTCATCGAAATAAGGTAACACTCTGATACAAGTCAAATCAGTTTCAACCGTTCTTGGCCTTTATTTCAAGAACTACACGAAGGGATTCAAGTCAGAAAGATCTTAAGGACACAAAGACGTGTGTGGAGGGTCCACTTTAAGCTCTAAGTAGGGCAATATCACATTTAGAAAATAGCTTGGAGTCAAGAAAGCCATTGGGAAGGTGATTAGGAAACAAAGAGGAGCTAAGTGACGAGCTGAAGCCATCTGCGCCCTGACCTACGGCTGCAGGTTGCCCATCTGCACCAGCAGATGGCCATTTGGCCACTTCAAATGGCACCTGCACTATGACATGCGCCAGCAGGTACCCCATCTGCGTGGGCGGGTGCCCAATTCGCTAAAATGGGTCACTTTTGAGCCCAGAAATGTAATAATAGGCCCAAGGCTATAGATGTTAGTGCCACCTTCATTTTCCTTAGTTTTAGATGATAATTAAAGTTAAGAAACTCTTGAGAGAGTGTGAGAAATCTTGGAAAATCTTGTATTGATTTTTGCTTAGAAACATGTGATTGCAATAGCATTATGATTCCCTCATGGTCATTGTAGGAGATTAGGTGCTTATTGATAATTAAAATTAGGGATCTTTGAATTTAATATATTCATTGATTCCTATTTTCTTATCTTCTTATGTAAATCAAACTATCTTTATCTATCTATCCTTACTTTATGCAATTTCGATTCTATCGTTTTCTTTATTTTCATACTTTATTTTTCTTCTCATATTTTATCCGTTATCATTTGGTATCAAAGCTTGGCTTAGTTTCATTATTACGATTCTAAATCTTTGGTTGTGATATTGAAGAAAATCAAAAAACAAATCTGAAAGTTTTCATTTTAAAAAATTCCCAAAAATTTCAAGTTTTTTTTTCGAGTTTTCTTGAAGTTTCAACACTAGATTTGTTTCCTCTAGTATTATTAGAGTCAGGATCTTGAGTTTTGGGTGTGTTTTGAGAAGGTTTGAAGAAAACCCCCATTGTTGAGCTTGAAGTTCCTGAGAAAAGAAAATGGGTTTTTAGATCTTGCTAATTTGGTATGGATTTGAGGGTTGAAAATTGTTGAAAAGTGTTTCCCACATCAGAGGAAACCTAGATCTGAGGTTTCACGAAATTCTGGGTCAATATAAATTAGTTTGGAAATTTAAAGTTCTTAGTGTTCTTGGATATCTTCAAATCTTTAAGTGAAGAAGATATCAAAAAAGGTGTTGTTTGATCTTAGAAATAATAAGAAAGGAAAGAAAAGATGTTGGTACAAAGGAATATCCAAAAGGAAAAGGGAATATTCTAGGAAAAAGAGTCCAAGTGGGCCCATAAAAGGCTAAAAAATTAGAGCTTCCAGCTGATCTGCCAGGGCACATGCGCCCTCCATCTGCGCTCGCTGATGGCACCTACTACCACATGTGGCCAGCACAGGTCACCAAATAGTTTTCTATTATTGACCTGCGACCCCCATCTGCGAAGGTAGGTCATGACCTATATCCGCACCTCAACCCAATGCACCTCAACGGTCCTAAAACTCATTTTGCTCAGGTTCCAACTTCCTAATTCCATTTCTTGATTCCTAAACTAATTAACAACTAGTATTTGATCTACTTAGTTGGTTGATTATTCTTTTAGTCTATTTTTCTTTCTTAGTCCATTTTCTTTGTGTGTTTTTCTAATTTTCTTTCGTAGATAACTTCTTGATTCAAGTCCTTTTTGTTTATAATCAAGTCATCCATATTTATTTAAACAAGAATCCACTCTGGCTGAGAGTATCAATCAACAACTTGTGTACAACCGAAGTATAAGAAATCTTCAACATTAGTTGATCCAATTGTAAGGCAATTAAAAGTGTGTAAACATGAGTAATTGTGAGCCTTTATTTTACTAAGGCTAACGTTGTTTGTTTTCTTTGGTGAGTGTCTTATTGTAGGTACAAGCATGGCAATGTAACACCTCGTATCCTACGTGTACTAGTTCTACTTATATGTCACGTGATATAGCCTTATAGTACGGGTAATGGACTCGGTTTCCTATATGACTAGCGACGGTAAGATAGGTTAGGAAGGAACTTCCCGTACATTTTAATGTGACACGACTAAGTTAACGTCGATGCAACTATTTAAACTTGGGATCGTGAGTAGGTATTTGGATCTAAAGTTTAAAGTGACCAAGTGTACACAAGCTGTAAGTTAAACTAAAAGGATTAAGAATTGAAAATAGAATTAACTATTGAGGTGCTTGCTTGACTTAATTAAGCTAGTAGGTGAATCACCTACTTGAGATATATGGACCAAGTTAATGGACCCAAGGTTATGGATCAGATTTGGGCCAAGTTAAATGTTCCAAAGAGGTGTATTACCTACTAAGATAATGGATCAGATTAAATCCTATTATAATGGACTCTTTGAAGGCCCCCAAACTAAGTAAAATGAAAGGAGAAGAGAATGGGCAGCCCAACAAAAAAAAAAAATCTGCCAAAGGCCCAATAAGTTAAAGGCCCAAATTATACATTAGTAAAGTAAGTAGGTGCATCACCTACTTTGACCTATTGAGCTACTTGATATAACCAAGTAGGTGCATCACCTACTTGACCAAATTGTGGCTGAAAAATAGGAATAAAAGAGTCTTCTAGAGGGCTCAATATAAGACCAAGTTAGCTGGTCTTTTTACTCATTTTTAACACATAAAATTTCAAGATTATCTCTATCTTTCTCTCTTTCTTTCATGTGTTAAAACCAGCAGCCCCTATATTCCTTTTTGGGTTCTTGAAGAAACCCTCACCTTTGCAAGCCAAGGTAGGTGAAAACACTCATGGTTTTAGCTTAATTCTCCTAGGGAAGATTGGGAAAACATGTTATCCATGCTTAAATATAGGCATAGGATAGAATACTTTCACAAGATAATTTGTCACTTTTCTTGATTATTAAGAGACTTTTCTCTTCTTTTTGGTGTTAGTGTAAAGAGAAGTTCAAGGTGTTAAAAAGTTCAAGCTAAAAGGATAAATTAGAATTATAAATATATTGTTATTATGAATTCATAGGATGGTGAGCCCAATATTGTGTTGTTATGTGAAGGGTATTTGGGGCTATTTTAGAGACTATCTATGTGTATATGTTGGGACAACTTGGTTGATCTTAAGGAGGGATGTAAGTAATTGGTATTGATATTTAAAAGGAGGGTGTATCAATACACCACCTAATCAGATGTTGTATGAGCTTGTTGTATAACACACTCGGCATACTGTTTTATGTGTGTTATGAAGCCAAACCAATTTTGGGGGGTCATATATGCATCTGTATAGTATATAAAAGTAATGAAATGAGAAGGGGTTGAAATAACACCCTTGGCTTGCTAAATTACGGGCTAACTGCCCGGCTACTGTTTTGGTGGGGTTAAGTAGCCCATATGTGTTGATTAGCTACTAATACTAGTTTTACCACATACTTCATTATAGATAAGTAATGCAAAAGGCAGGAGTTAATTTGGATTAATATCAAAGTTGTGCAGCAAGGTATGGAATGCTACCCTATTTCGTGTCCTTTAGCAGTGTATGATGTCCCATGTAGCTAACGACCTTGTTTCCACTCCTTAATGTCTTAAAATACCTCAATACATGTTTGTTATCAGGTCTGCATGTCCACTTTCACTAGCAAGTTTTAGGTGTTCTCCTTTTAGCCAACTAAGATCTGTGTGCTAGATCAGCACCTAAGTATTTCATTTGTATACAATTGCTTCCTACTTTATTGCTACTACACCAAGGGTTTATTCACATGCTTTTTGCTAGGGCACTATTAGTCCAAAGTTCAATAATGTTATAACCACCAACGTAACAATCTCAAAGATTAAATAAATTAAGTACCGTAAATCTAGTTATATTCGGGTGGCAGCTCAAAGGCTTAAGCCTAGCATGGGCCGATCCCTATTTGTTTATATATTCGGGTGGCATCTTAGGGGTGTAAGCCTAGCATGGTTCGATACCTATTTGTTTATATATATGGGTGGCAGCTCAGGGGCGTAAGCCTAGCATGGGCCGATCCCTATTTGTTTATATTTATGGGTGGCAGCTCAGGGGCGTAAGCCTAGCATGGGCCGATCCCAACTTATATACCACTGATACGTTGGTCACTTGTATTACATGACTTATAAAGATTATAAGGGAAAGAGGGAAAAAGGAAAGTAAAGAATTTAATGTACATGGTTCCACAGATACCAGCAAAGGTAGTTTTATTAGCATTTTCTATACATTTGTGCCTGACTTCATTTAAGCTTTTGTGTTATGTATAGTTACTTTTAGCCTTATATATTTCATTACATTCTTTCATACTGACGTCCCTCTTGGGGGACCTGCATTTCATACTACAGGCACAGGAGCTAGTAGACCTCTCCCGTAGGAGCACAGGACGTCCAGTGGCTATTGGTGACCTCCAGGTTGATTTTGGGCTTCCCAAGTCTGTTTTATATGTTTTGGTATTGTGTAGTAGTTCTGTGTAAGGTGGGGACCAGTCCTGAATTTAACTAAGTCTATGTATCTTTTAGAGGCTTTGTAGACATTGTAAAGTTAAGCATAGTAGTGTCTTGTCTTTTAGACGTTGTTGGCCCAACGACCAAGCCTTGTATATCTATTCTGAATTTACCTACACGGTTTACGTTATCGATACATCATGTCCATACTTGGCAGAAATTTTGTTTAGCTCAGTTACATGCATGAGAAGCACATGAACGTAGGTTGGTACTCTCGGGCCTATACGGCTATGGGTGCCTGTCTGCTCCAATAGAATTTAAGGCGTGACAAAAGTGGTATCAGAGCGGGTCGTCCTAGGGTGTCTACAAAGTCGTGTCTATGTAGAGTCTTGCTTATGGGTGTGTTGTGCACCACATCTATAAATAGGAGGCTACGAGGCATTTAGGAGTTGTTTCTTTTTCTTCATATCTTAGATCGTGCAATAGAGCCAAGATTGTAGGTGGGGTCATTTTCAACCATTGAATTTGTTTGTTTTTTTCTCATTATAGTAGAGATACCGATTACAAGAAGGAGTAAGAATAAAAGTAAGAAAGTAGATGTGGCTGCCGGAGAAGGGACCAGCAAGTCACCACCTAGACAAGCCAATCAAAGTGAGGCTCAAGATGAGTTTGCATCACGGACCTCTTCTACTCCTCCATCTCCAGAAGAGCTTCAAAGGAGAGGAGTACCCCCAAAATCAACTATTAATACAAGTGAGCAAGATTTAAGGAATGCGGTGCAATTGTTGACTCGTATAGTTGCTGCACAAGTTCAAGGGCAAGCTAGTCCAATTTTAGGTACTAGTGGTTCAGATAGGGCAGCTAGTCTACAAACACAGGATTTCCTCAAATTGTATCCTCCCACATTCACCGGATCAGATCTTAATGAAGACCCATAAGATTTTATGGATCAAATCCAAAGAGCTTTGGATATCATGCATGTATCTGGTATAGAGACAGTTGAGCTTGCAGCGTATAGATTAAAAAGGGAGGCTATATTATGGTATGAAGATTGGAAACGATCTAGGGGTACGGGTGCACCTTCAACTAGTTGGGAAGAGTTCAAAGCGGCATTTCTTGATCATTATCTTCCATTTGAGATCTGAGAGTCTCGTGCAGATCAGTTCTTAAATCTTCACCAAGGTAATATGAGCGTGAGGGAGTACAGTCTTCGGTTTAACTCTTTGGCTAGGTATGCTCGTAATGTAGTATCTACTGTGGATGATAAAGTTCATCGATATATGGATAGACTGGATTCGTACTTGGTTGGAGATTGTACTATAGATACTTTGAATAGAGACATGGATATAGCAAGGATACAAGCTTTTGCACAAAAAATGGAGGACCACAGGCAAAGAAGAAGAACACAAGAATTGGAAAGAGGACCTTCCAAGAGGGCCAAACCTATGGGGCAGTTCATGGCATCTCAAGGGGACTTTAGGCCTCGGTTTTTTTATAGACTGCCTAGTCCATCATCTACCTACTCTACAGCAAGTGCTCCACCCCGATTCCAAGGGTTTAGGGGCAACCAATTTGGGCACAGAAGTGAGGTTTAAGGTTCACGGACAGCGGGGTATCAAGAACAAGGGAGAATGAACCAATTAAGGCCTCCTCATCAGTCATGTAAGCAATCCGGAAAGCTTCATTTAGGTGCATGTCGATTTGGGATGAATGTTTGCTTTTGGTGTGGTATGTCGGGGCACATGATGAGAGAGTGCCCACAAAAGGGCACGGGTGGTATGGCATTGTTGACACCCAATTTTGGCTTTGCGTGCTTAAAATTAACGTCTTCAGGCTTCCTGATCGTTAAATAGCACAAAATACAACTTTTACACATTTTATAATTTATTGATATTTATCCTTATTTAGGGATTTTTACCAATTTATTGTCATATTTTTAACTTTTCACAATTTATTGATAATCATCCTTAATTTCATAAATATTAGGATTTTTATCAATTTATTGTCATTTTAATTCTTAACAGTCATCTGCGCATGCACAATACTAGCAATATACTTTTTATTCTTTACCACACAATACATTTATTTTTACATTATTTGTATTTATACTTATATTTTAAAAATTATATATACACTAGTTAAATTTTTTCATACATAGCAAATACAATTAATTCATCGATATTTCAAAACTCACACTGTGTAAATTATTCGAGAATAATATTACACAATGTATAATATCATCTTGTCCAATTATATTTCTTATTTTACTCCACTAAAAGAAGCACATCCCTTAAATTTGGAAATTTTCCAACAACTATTTTTGACTCTAAACTTTTACACACACATATGTACAAAAAGAAGAAAAAGTAAGATTTTTTTATATTTCTTCTCCCTCTTTTTCTTTAGTAGGCCCCATTACTTTTATCTATTTGACTTTTTCCTTATCTACTCTCCCTAGTTCAAGGGATGTGTTGGAAGAAAAAAATATTTTATTGAGATTTTATCTCCTTTTAAATGAAACTCTATTCTTCTTTTTTTTTTTTACTCTTGGGAGGGGTAACAAGAAAATCTCCATCATCTCCCTTTGCTCTCCCTTCTTCCTCTCTTTTTTCTCTTCTCTTCATCACACCAACCAACAACAACACCACAACAACAACCCTCTCTCATTTGCCCCTCCCTTTTTCTTCTCTTAATGCTCCTCTCTTTCTCTATCATTTTTTCTTTAAAGAAGCAAAAATACTATTGCTCATTTTTTAGAGCTCTTTCTTTTACTCTTAGGCTCACAATTATTTCTCCTCTCATAATCCTTATCTTTCTTCTGCAGTGGACTACTATCCAACTTCAATAAACCCCACTTCATGACTGTGACCATTTTTATGTATGCATGTTTTATTGAATCTTGCTTGTTATTGTTTTGATACTGATATTGCAATCTTTGTCCAAGTTTTTGTATGTCTCCAACGGCTAATTTTTGTCGCTAATCTTGCTTATCTTTTGAGCAAAAGCATGCTATGACTTTCTTCTAGCTACTAACTTTTGTGTTAATTATCTTTTTTATTTTACAACTCTAACGATTCTAGTTTGTTGTCCTAATTTTTTTATGCTACTCTGTTTGTCTATAATGAATTTTTTGGATCATGTATTTTTTTCTTAACATTTTATTAAATTAGCAATGAGCAAATACTGCATTATGTGGCCAATGACAATATCTCTCCGTTGGATTTTCGAGGCCTTCCCCATAACAAAAGACGGATTTTATTTTCTCAAGTTTACTTATTTTATATCAAGTATCAATACATGGCCAATGAAAAAATTCCCGTCGATTTTTTAGGCCTCCACAAATAAAAGACGGACATTACGTATACAAATATGTAACAAAAAATAAATTTGGGCAATGAAAAAATTACTATATTATCACGACATCATAAAAATTTTACGATTCGCATCTTGCCAAAACGATTTAGGCCGGCCGATAATTCGAGCAACCACTTCGTAGCCATGGCGTATCTAAAACTTAATCTGAGCCCACTTTATAACAAAAAATCTATTTTATTTATACATGTACACATATTTGATTTTGATAATTATTTATTCATTATTAATATTTATATCAAGTGTGTATACAGGTTCCCGGAGACACTTTCGAAGGACGATGTTTAAAAGAAGATCTCCTCAAATTCATTGTTTGTATTTACTTTTATGTTCTTACAAAATTGTACAAATATTAATTATAGTGAAACTTTACTTTTGGGGCATTGGGCGGGGGATATTCTTTACTTACGTAACCCTCACCACGCGTTTAGAAAAAACTTAGGCCGTTAATATTATATAAAGAAGCAAACTGATTCGGATATTTAATCAATTAATTCACACTTTTTTCCATTAGAAAATATTGTGCAATCTTTTCTTTCAAAATAAACATTTATTTTATTTGATCTTTTCTCCCATTAACTTTTGTCAAATATAAAATATTATTTGAATACTTTTTCTTTAGTATAATACAAAAAAATTACTTTTATTTCTATACATTACACACAAAAGTGATTTTCTTTCATAAAAGAACACTTTTTTCACATACATATTTTTATACATATACAACATACTTTTGCTTATTTCTATACATATATATTACAATAATAAAGTCTATATATGCATTTGACATATCATGTTTTATACATGCATTTTTTACATTATTACATATATTAATTATTCATACTTTTCAAAAAATAATTTTTCCTCCTTCCTCTTTGATAAATTTAGTCTAGTCGGGTACCACATTTTGTGGATTCTGAAGGATGCCTAACACCTTCCCTTCGGAATAACTTAAACCCTTACCTAGAATCTAAATTGGTTTTCGCAGATTAAAACACAAGTCATACATGTCAATAATTAAATAGGTTTCCTTATTTTTCCTTAAAAATTAGGTGGCGACTCTGTACAAAATCACTTCTTTTAGAGTCCATAAGTCATTCTTGTTTTAACCTTGGTGAAAAATAGGACATGACAGGCCCGACCTACTGGATTAGAAGTTGCATCATCATCGTCGGTTCCTTTCTTAGGTAAGGGTATACAGCCTACTGGTCATGTTAGAGGTGTTAAAGGAGCAGCTAGTTCTAGTGGAGTCCAGAATCGTACCTATGCTTTAGCGAATCAGCAAAATTCAGAGGCTTCTCCTGATGTGGTTACAGGTACATTGTCCATCTTTTCACATAATGTATATGCATTAATTGATTCAGGATCTATGCTAGCATATGTCACTCTATTGATTGTTGAAAAGTTCAAAAGAACACCAGAATCACTGGTTAAGCCGTTTGAAGTGTCTACACCAGTTGGTGAGTCTATTATAGCTAAAAGAGTTTATCGTAATTGTATAGTAACTATTTGTGATCATGATACATTGGCTGACCTTGCTGAGCTAGAAATGGTAGATTTTGATGTTATAATGGGTATGGATTGGTTGGCTTCTTGTTATGCCAAAGTAGATTGCCGAACTAAGAGGGTGCATTTCTATTTTCCAAAAGAGGCAGTCCTTGAATGGAGGGGTAATATTGGGGTGCCAAGAGGTAAGTTTATTTCTTATCTCAAGGCAAAGAAGATGATATCCAAGGGGTACATATGTCACCTAGTGAGGGTGAAAGATATAGATGTGGAGCCAACAACTCTTCAATCTGTTCCAGTGGTAAATAAATTCCTTGATGTATTTCCTGAAGATCTTCCAAGTTTGCCTCCAGAACGAGAAGTAGAGTTTGGTATTGATGTGATTCCAGGTACTCAACCTTACGGGAATTGAAGGAGCAATTAAAAGACTTGCTAGAAAAAGGATTTATAAGGCCTAGTATGTCCCCTTGGGGCGCACCCGTGTTGTTTGTACGTAAGAAGGATGGCACATTGAGAATGTGTATTGCTTACCGACAACTGAATAAGGTGACAATTAAGAACAAATATCCTCTCCCTAGAATTGATGATTTGTTTGATCAATTAAAAGGTGCTAAGTATTTCTCAAAGATTGACTTGAGGTCGGGTTACCACCAAATAAGGGTCAAAGAGAAAGATATACCCAAGACAGTTTTTCGAACATGGTATGGTCATTATGAGTTTTTAGTTATGTCATTTAGGTTAACGAATGCACCAACATCTTTTATGGATTTGATGAATAGGGTGTTTAAGCCATTCTTAGATGTGTTTGTGATAGTGTTTATAGATGATATTCTAGTTTATTCAAGATCAAAAGAGGAACATGTGAGTCACTTATGGCAGGTGTTACAGATTCTTCGTGATCGTAAGTTATATGCAAAGTTTTCTAAATGTGAGTTTTTGTTACAATCTGTAGCATTCTTGGGTCATATTGTATCCGATGAAGGAATAAGGGTTGATACACAAAAGAGAGAAGCTGTGAAAAACTGGCCAAGACCTACAACATCTACAGAGATTCATAGTTTCCTTAGATTGGAAGGTTATTATAAAAGGTTTGTTGAAGGATTTTCTTCAATCTTTGCACCTTTAACAAAGCTAACACACAAGGCAACCAAGTTTCAATGGAAAGATGCATGTGAAAGGAGTTTCCAAGATCTGAAGAATAAGTTGACCTCTACACCCATATTGGTACTTTCAAAAGGCACAGAAGGGTATGCGGTGTACTGTGATGCTTCATGAGTTGGCTTAGGGTATGTATTGATGCAGCATGGTAGAGTAATAGCTTATGCCTCAAGACAATTGCGGCCATATGAGAAAAATTATCCAACACATGATCTTGAGCTAGCAGCGGTTGTATTTGCTTTAAAGATATGGCGCCACTACTTATATGGGGTTCATGTTGACATATATACCGACCATAAGAGTTTGCAATATATCTTTAAGCAGAGGGACCTAAATTTGAGGTAGCGGAGATGGCTTGAACTATTAAAAGACTATGTTATTGATATTTTTTATCATCCGAGAAAAGCAGACGTAGTAGCTAATGCGTTAAGTCGTAAGGAAATGGTGAGAACTTATGGGCAGTCCACAAAAAGACAAGGGATGACTAAAGATCTACACCAACAAGCTAGCTTGGGAGTTTGCCTTCTTGAATCTCCAGACGAAAGGGTTATTGTGCAAAATGCAGCAGAATCTTCATTAGTAGCTGAGGTGAAAGAAAAGCAGTATGCAGACCCTATTTTATTACAGCTTAAGGAGAATGTACAACAAGGTATGACAAAGGCATTTGAGCGTACGCAAGAGGGAGTACTTCGGTTCTAAAACAGATTGTGTGTACCTAATGTAGATGGGCTAAGAAAGAGGATTATGACAGAAGTGCATCATTCAAGGTATTCCATCCATCCGGGTTCAACTAAAATGTATCATGATTTGAAGGGAGTGTATTGGTGGGGTGACATGAAGAAGAACATTGCAGAATTTGTAGCCCAATGTCAGAGTTGTCAATAAGTTAAAGTAGAGTACCAAAAACCCAGAGGTTATATGCAACGTATGGATCTTCCAATTTGGAAGTGGGACATGATCATCATGGAGTTCGTCACTGGTTTGCCTCGCACAATTCAGAAGTTCGATTCCATATGGGTAATATTTGATAGACTTACCAAATCAGCACACTTTCTGCTAGTTAAGACCACTTATACAGCTAAAGAGTATGCAAAATTGTATATTAAAGAGATAGTTCGGCTACACGGAGTCCCAATCTCTATTATATCTGATAGGGGAGCTCAATTTACTGCAAACTTTTGGAAGTCATTTCAGAAGAGTTTGGGAACGCAAGTGAATTTAAGTACAGCTTTTGATCCTCAAACGGATGGACAAGAAGAACGTACCATTCAAACACTTAAAGATATTTTGTGAGCTTGTGTATTGAACTTCAAAGGTAGTTGGGATGATCATTTGCAGCTTATCGAGTTTGCCTACAATAATAGCTATCATTCAAGTATCAAAATGACGCCTTATGAAGCTTGAAGTTTAGATCACCAATTGGATGGTTTGAAGTGCGTGAAGCTTTTTTATTTGGACCAGATCTTGTTCATCAATCCATGGAAAAGGTTAAGGTGATACAAAAATGGCTAGAAACAGCCCAAAGTCGACACAAATCATATGCAGATATTAGAAGTAGAGGGCTAGAATTTGCTATAGGAGATTGGGTATTCTTAAAGGTGTCACCAATAAAAGGGGTAATGAGGTTTGGTAAAAAAGGAAAACTAAGTCCACGTTATATAGGTCCATATAAGATTATTCAAAGGTTTGGCCAAGTCGCATATGAGTTAGAGCTACTCCAAGAGCTCTCAGCAGTTCATCCGGTGTTTCACGTCTCAATACTCTGGAAGTGCATAGGAGTTCCATCCTGTATTACTCCTACTGATGATGTACAAGTTGTGGAAGATCTCACTTATGAAGAAGTAACCATTGCTATTGTTGATCGACAAGTTAAGAAGTTAATAAATAAAGAAGTAGCTTCCATAAAGGTACTTTGGAGGAACCAGCAAGTAGAAGAGATCACGTGGGAAGCAAAGGAAGCGATGAAATCTAAGTACCCTCATTTATTTGATCCAAAAAGAAATCCCAAGATGTTGAATTGGAACAGTAATAAGTAAGTATATATATATATATAAATATTATGTTGTAACAGGAAGATTAGACTTAGGCTTGAACTTGTTTAGGTTGGATAATCACGCTAACATTCGAGGACGAATGTTCCTAAGGGGGGGAGGATTTAACACCCCGTATCCTACGTGTACTAGTTCTACTTACATGTCACTTGATATAGCCTTATAGTATGGGTAATGGACTCGGTTTCCTATATGACTAGCGTCGGTAAGATGGGTTGGAAGGAACTGCCCGTACATTTTAATGTGACATGACTAAGTTAACGTCGATGCAACTATTTAAACTTGGGATCGTGAGTAGGTATTTGGATCTAAAGTTTAAAGTAACCAAGTGTACACAAGCTGTAAGTTAAATTAAAGGGATTAAGAACTGAAAATGGAATTAACTATTGAGGTGCTTGCTTGACTTAATTAAGCTAGAAGGTGAATATCAAGCCTCGAATTCCAATGGGGCGGACTGGCACCCAAAGCCGTTAAGGCCCGAGAGAACCAATCTTCATTCATGTACATTCGTATGCATGTCTCTGAGTGAACTACATTCTATCTCATGTAAATACAAGATACCAATGGCGGAAGTCATGGAGAACATATGATATATACGAAACTTGGCCGTTAGGGCCATCAAGTCAAAGTGGACATACATTATTTCATTCATCTCACCACGTACGTCTACAAAGCCTCTAACAGGTACATATACATAACCAACCCAAAGTCGGGAAAAATCCCCGCTTTATACAACATTTACATAATACCAAAACAGTTATACACATGTGACTCGGAAAGCCCAGAACCAACTGGAGCTCACCAATGATCTGCAAATGACCCACTTCCTACTGTGGAGGTCTACTAGTACCTGCGCCTGCAGCAAGTAAGGTAAGTCCGCCAAGGGACGTCAGTACAAAGAATGTACTGAGTATGTAAGGCCATAAGTAACTGCAAAAGATATAAGAACTTCAATGAAATCAAGTACAAGTGGGTGGACAATATAGATTAGCCACCATAATATACATGTGTGAAGTCGTATACATTGCATTCATTTCTTTCATTTTCGTTCATATCATTGTCACAATCATTTATATAACATCGTTCATATAATATCATTCATATAATCATTTGGGATCGCCTCTAGCTAGGCTTTCGCCCCTTTGAGTTGCCACTCATTTGGGATCGCCTCTAGCTAGGCTTATGCCCCTTCGAGTTGCCACCCATTCCCAATAATCCTTCGGGATCGCCTTTATCTAGGCTTACGCCCCTTCGAGTTACCACCCATACTCAACATTCATTTGGAATCGCCCCTAGCTAGGCTTTTGCCCCCTTGGGTTGCCACCCGTACTCAACAAGTATGCATTACTTCAATTCTTTTGTTATAAGAGTGATACGTTGGTGGTTGTAACATTGTTGGAACTTTGGAACAACAGTCCACAATTATGAGATACGTGAATAACAATTGGTAACAAACCTAAAACGAGAAACTTTAAGACATTTTGAAATAAAAACAAGTGCAATGACAATGTGAACAATGGTTGTTGTAGAAGGATACGGAAAGAGTAACCTTACATACCTTATCTTACAAATATGAATATACAACCCTATATGTGAATACAACAATCCAACTCCTTCCTTATGTGTTACTCTACAACACAAGTACATAACGGAGCTCACGTTAACAACTAACTACATTTGAAGTACATAAAACGATAATGAGCTACGTGACTGCTATATAACATCATTTCATCCTTCTAAAATATAACTCACTGCATCACCATACCAACAACACTAAAACATTCCACACATTGACCAAGACATCATAAACCAATAGCATTTCACACCAAGTATATCATTTACACTTCCTCATTAACACTACGTCACAATTACTCCATCAAGTCATCTCAATACCATTCACAATAACACATTAACAAAAATCCATAATTGATATAATCCAACATGCCTCCGAACGACCCCTTAAAGTCATTCAAAAGATACCATGAGTTGATAATTGCATCCAAAAAGGGTATAGAGGCCTTGGGGTATTAAAGAGAGACAAAAACATGCAAAACAAAATTCTGGACTGGGATGTGGAGCCACCTGCGCCCGCAGGTGGATGACATGTGGCCGCAGGTGCCCCTCTGGCCTTGTCCAGAGCCACCTGCGTTGGCATCTGCGCCCGCAGGTGCTCCAGACTCGAGGGTGGGTGCCCGTTTCAGCCTCCAGAGGTCATTTTAGGGTCCTTTTTTGTAATAAATGGTCCATGGACATAATTAAGTTTATGATTTCATATTTTAGGTCACTTGGATGCCAACAAACAATCATGGTTTCACAACACACATGAACATCACCAAAACTACATTTCCCTTTCAATACGTCACCAAGTCCATGCACAATTTTGCAACAACAATTCCAAATGTTATACACAAGAGAAAGCAAGTTAAGGACATAAAAACATCATACATGTTGATATTTAATCCACCAAATTCACTTCCTTCAAGACCACAAGTCCACTTTCAAGTTTAGAAGGCAAAACCCTTCACCGATTAAGCAAAAGTAGACTGTTTTACACATATTAAACTGTTCAACACTTTGCCAATATAACCAACATGATTTATACACCATATTAAGCATATAATATAATAAACCATGAGAGTAAACACTTACCAAAGCTTGCAAGAGGATGATCTTGTTCAAGGGAGTGATGGCTTAGGGTTTATGAGATGAGAGAATATTGTGGAAAAATCTAGAAATGGCATGTGTGTTATAATGAATAAAAATCTGATTTTGTGCCTTATATAGTGCCTCAATGGTCATCCTTAGCCACACTATGGTCAATAAATGTTATCTTTACTTGGTCAAAGGTGGAATGGGTCATTTCCCCACTTGGGCCATGTCTTTTTGCTTAATATTTAGGCCTCATTTGTGCCCATTAACACAAGACCAATTATGCCTACTAAACTTCATGTGTAACACACCAACCTTCTCAAGTTTAAATGATTCCATAAATGTAACGGTAATTAAATAGGTTCGAAAATCTACGGGGTGTTACAGTGAATCACCTACTAGAGACATATGGACCAAATTAATGGACCCAAGGTTATGGATCAAATTTGGGCCAAGTTAAATGTTCCAAAGAGGTGTTTTACCTACTAAGATAATGGATCAGATTAAATCCTATTATAATGGACTTTTTGAAGGCCCAATCAAAGTAAAATGAAAGGAGAAGAGAATGGGCAGCCCAACACAAAAAAAAACTGCAAAAGGCCCAATAAGTTAAAGGCCCAAATTAGACATTAGTAAAGTATGTAGGTGCATCACCTACTTTGACCTATTGAGCTGCTTGATATAACCAAGTAGGTGCATCACCTACTTGACCAAATTGTGGCTGAAAAATTGGATTAAAAGAGCCTTCTAGAGAGCTCAATATAAGACCAAGTTAGCTGGTCTTTTTACTCATTTCTAACACATAAAATTTCAAGATTATCTCTATCTTTCTCTCTTTCTTTCAAGAGTTAAAACCAACAACCCTTATATTCCTTTTAGGGTTCTTGAAGAAACCTTCACCTTTGCAAGCCAAGGTATGTGAAAACACTCATGGTTTTAGCTTAATTCTCTTAGGGAAGTTTAGGAAAACATGTTATCCATGCTTAAATATAGGTATAGGACAGAATACTTTCACAAGCTAATTGGTCACTTTTCTTGATTATTAAGAGACTTTTCTCTTCTTTTTGGTGTAAGTGTAAGAGAAGTTCATGGTGTTAAAAAGTTCAAGCTAAAAGGGTAAATTAGAATTATGGATATATTGTTATTAAGAATTCATAGGATGATGAGCCCAATATTATGCTATTATGTGAAGGGTATTTGGGGCTATTTTAGAAACTATCTATATGTATATGTTGGGACAGCTTGGTTGATCTTAAGGAGAGATGTAAGTAATTGGTATTGACATTAAAAAGGAGGGTGTATCGATACACCATCTAATCAGATGTTGTATGAGCTTGTTTCATAACACACTTGGCCTACTGTTTTATGTGTGTTATGGAGCCAAACGAATTTCGGGGGATCATATATTCATCTGTATAGTAAATAAAAGTAATGAAATGAGAAGGGGTTGAAAGAACACCCTTGGTTTGCTAAATTACGGGCTAACTGGCCGGCTACTATTTTGGTGGGGTTAAGTAGCCCATATGCATTGATTAGCTACTAATGCTAGTTTTACCACATACTTCATTGTAGATAAGTAATGCAAAAGGCAGGAGGTTAATTCGAGTTAATATCGGAGTTGTGCTGCAAGGTATATAAGGCTACTCTATTTCGTATCCTTTAGCAGCGTATGACGTCCCATGTAGCTAACGACCTTGTTTACACTCCTTAATGTCTTAAAATACCTCAATACATGTTTGTTATCAGGTCTGCATTTCCACTTTCACTAGCAAGTTTTAGGTGTTCTCCTTTTAGCCAACTAAGATCTGTGTGCTAGATCAGCCCCTAAGCATTTCATTTGTATACAATTGCTCCCTACTTTATTGCTACTACACCAAGGGTTTATTCACGTGCTTTTTACTCGGGCACTATTATTCCAAAGTTCAATAATGTTATAACCACCAACGTAACAATCTCAAAGATTAAATAAATTAAGTAATGCAAATCTAGTTATATTCAGGTGGCAGCTCAAGGGCGTAAGCCTAGCATGGGCCAATACCTATTTGTTTATACATTCGGGTGGCAGCTCAGGGGCGTAATCCTAGCATGGTTCGATACCTATTTGTTTATATATATGGGTGGCAGCTCAGGGGCGTATGCCTAGCATGGGCCGATCCCTATTTGTTTATATTTATGGGTGGTAGCTCAGGGGCGTAAGCCTAGCATGGGTCGATCCCAACTTATATACCACTGATACGTTGGTCACTTGTATTACTTGACTTATAAATATTATAAGGGAAAGAGGGAAAAAGGAAAGTAAAGAATTTAATGTACATGGTTCCACAGATACCAGCAAAGGTAGTTTTATTAGCATTTTCTATACATTTGTGCCTGACTTCATTTAAGCTTTTGTGTTATGTATAGTTACTTTTAGCCTTATATATTTCATTACATTCTTTCATACTGACGTCCCTCTTGGGGGACCTGCATTTCATGCTACAGGCACAGGAGCTAGTAGACCTCTCCCGTAGGAGCATAGGACGTCCAGTGGCTATTGGTGAGCTCCAGGTTGATTTTGGGCTTCCCAAGTCTGTTTTATATGTTTTGGTATTGTGTAGTAGTTATGTGTAAGTTGGGGACCTGTCCCGACCTTAACTAAGTCTATGTATCTTTTAGAAGCTTTGTAGACATTGTAAAGTTAAGCATGGTAGTGTCTTGTCTTTTAGACGTTGTGGCCCCAATGACCAAACCTTGTATATCTATTCTGAATTTACCTACACGATTTACGTTATCGATGCATCATGTCCATACTTGGCAGAACTTTTGTTTAGCTCAGTTACATGCATGAGAAGCACATGATCATAGGTTGGTACTTTCGGGCCTATACGGCTATGGGTTCCTGTCCGCTCCAATGGAATTTGAGGCATGATAGGCAAGTGGAGAAACACAAGAACCCAAGGGAGACTACCCTTGAAGATTTGAAGATTTGTTGAGGTAAATCCTAGACATTTCCAAAAGTTGTAAGAAAATTACATCTTGAGGTAAAGAAGATCCTTCTTGTGAGTCTCAAGGTAACATAGCTAAACTTTGCACTTTAGAATTGCCTAATGAACAAAGTGTAACTGATACCTTGGATTTATATGACCTTAATGATTCTTCACACCTTGTTGATAATGTACATGTTGAGAGCGTGGATGCACCTAGTTGATCTTATTGATGACCGAATTAACTCTTCTTGTAAGATCGATTTGAGTCCACCTAGTGTTGAAGCCTTTGTGTTGAATGATAGTACATTGTCTTATGAAAATGGTATTGATCAACTTGAGTGTGAATCTATTCCACTACTTGAGGGTGTTTGTGATGTGAATAGTGAACCTCAAGTTAGTGATGATGTTGATAATGTTGATCATTTGAATAGGAGTGACCCTTTAAGCATGTCTTTTGATGAAGACCCTATTACTTGTGTAACACCCTGTACTTTCCCAACCCTACTTGATGACAGTGAATAATGTTTACTTAGGTGTCGAGAGTTATAAGTATGGATTTGGTAATGTTCAAGATGAGAAAAAAATTAAACTTTGGCCTTGTACATGTGACGAGCCTTTTATAGAAAGTGTTTTGTGATTTCGTGGAGCACTTGGGTGATACCCCGTATACATTCAAACCTTATTTGGTGACTTGGAGTCATGTTTACTTGATGATTAAGATCACTAAGTAAGTATTTTGTAGTGTTTGGATAAGGGATTGGACGATACGCAAGTGTTGGAAAAATGGCCGAAAAATTCAGCAAAGCATAAAAACTTGCGCCACTATCCTGTTTCAGGGGGTGTGGCGCAAGCCACTGATTCAGAGGGCAGTGAATTCTTGTGCCACTGCCTTGCTTTTCAGCAGTGGCGCAAGGCACAAAAAATGTGCCTTTTCGGACTCGTTTTGTAACGTAATTCGACGACGCTTCTTGGATGGTTTCTTTTGGTTCTTTGGGGTTATTTGAGCATTGTTAAAGCTTCAAACACTTCAATACATTCCTACATACTCCTACATGATCAAATCATGAAATATGAATAGTGATCCAAAATGTCCAATGAAACCAAGGGCGACTAGAATGCCTATTTTTGCGATCGAAAGGACGAATATTGTCGTGACATTATGGAATTATTTAAACATGAGATATATGGTGAATAATACATGAAATTTGATGGGTTACATGCCCAAAGTTAGGCCCAAAATGGAAATAAAAGAATTGGCCCAAAGGGCCAAGTGACCCATTCTTCCATTTTGACCTCATTAAATGCCAAGGAATGGCTAAGCTTGACTTGGGGTCTATATAAAGGCCCCAAGATCAGATTTTTATTGTCCAAAAGCTCTCATGCCTTTGTGATATTTTCTCAAATAGTTCTTTAAGCTCCAAACCCTAAAGCAACATATCCCTTTGGACTCCTTGGACAAGATCAACATATTCCAAGCCTTGGTAAGTATCTATTCTCATGGATTAACATATTATATGCATGGGATATGATGTATATTATGCTAGTTGTGTTGGCAAGGTGGTGAATAGTATATTTTTGCTTTTGATGAAAGATGTGCCATCTTGGTGATTTAAACTTGAATTAGGACTTGTGCCTTTGATGAAAAAGCATGGTATGGACAAAATATGAACATGTATGGTGTTATTTTTGGTATTAAACTTGTTCTTGTCTATAAGTGGAAATTGTGGGATTTTGGCCGATATGTGTTATGAGTTGTATTAAGGTCATTTGATGGGTTATTTGTGATGTGTTATGGATAAGAAAGTGTAAAGGAGAAGTGTTGTGGTGAAATGTATCAATTATCATGTATTGGTCAATGTTGGGAATATTATGGAATTTTTGGAATAGTAATGTTATCATTGGTTTTATCAAGGGGAAATGGCATGTTTAAGGGCAACTATGTGAGTTATTGATGTTACATGCATTTGAAGAGTAGTTGATGGTTAATGTGAATTCCGTTATATATTTATGTTGTAGAATGACACATAAAGAAGGAGCGGGACTATTGTATGCACCTCTAGGACTATATATTCGTATTGGGAATCCAAGGTATGTAAGGTTACTCTGTCCGTATCTTTCTACGGCACATAGTATTCACGTTGACATTCCACTAGTCCTATCCCGAAATGTACTAAGGTATCCCATATGCGCTTATCCATGGTCATTGTCATATATGTCTTACTCGTTGATCATTGGTAAATCTCATGTCTCATATTCATGGTCAATGTTCCAAAAGCTCAAATAAGGTTATGTTCCAATGTTCCAATAGTGATTATACTTATGTCTCTTGGTCATTGCTTATTGTTCCAATGGTTCCCATGGTGTTATGGTTCTAATAATGTTATGTTGCCAAGTTATTCACATGTCTCTCACTCATTGGTTAATGATTCAAAGTTTCCAACAATGTTATGTTCCAAAGTTCCAAAGTGATGTTATGACTATCAAACATCAATCTCAAAGTAAAGAACAAGGTAATGCAAATGTGGTCAATGATCAAGTACGGGTGGCAAGTCTAGGGGCATAAGCCTAGCTCGACTCGATCCCGATGTGTTGATTTATGGGTGGCAAGTCTAGGGGCGCAAGCCTAGCTCTACTCGATCCCGATGTATTGATTTATGGGTGGCAGGTCTGAGGGGCATAAGCCTAGCTCGACTCAATCCCGATGTATTGATTTATGGGTGGCAGGTCTGAGGGGCATAAGCCTAGCTCAACTCGATCCCGATGTATTGATTTATGGGTGGCAGGTCTGAGGGGCATAAGCCTAGCTCGACTCGATCCCAACATGACGATAAGTCATGGAAAGACCCACTGATCAGTAGGGGCCCGGGTACATTGTGACACATGCATTGAGATAAAGAAAGTAATGAAAGCAATCCACATGGTTTCCAAAATGCAACATGGTGACTTACTCACATTGATTATTCATATGTTTCGAGCTCATTGAAATATTCATGTATTGTACAGTTTCATCTGAGCCTTGCATACTCAGTACTTATTTCGTACTGACCCTCTCGGGGAATTTACCTTACTTGCTGCAGGCGCAGGTACCAGTAGGCCTCCCCAGTAGATTACCAATGTTAGCGGTTCTTTGGTGAGCTCCAGCTCATTCGGGGCTTCTCCGAGTCAGAGTGTATATATGTGTTGGTGATGTACATGTTGTATAAAGCGGGGACTTGTCCCGACTTTTGGTTGTATTGGTCAATGCTTTGTAGAGGCTTTTGTAGACAGGTGTGGGTGTATAAATGTCAAAGGGATATGTCGTACTTGACTCGGTGGCCTCAACGGCCCAGTTTCGCATATGTATATATATATCATGTTCCATGAATTTCATTGTTGGTCTCTATAGCTGTTATGCGCTTATGGGTTTCTTATGGCATGCATAGGATTGAACATAGGCAAAGGTTGGTTCTCTTGGGCCTTATCGGCTACGGGTGCCAATCACGCCTCGTTGGGATTCGGGGCGTGACAACTTGCCTTGCTCATAGAGGTGATATTGTGTTTGAGACTACTTCAAAAAATGATAATTTCCTTTTTGAGAGTGAACTTACAAGTTCTGATTCCCTTTCTTGGATTGATCCTTCTCTCTTTAAGTATAATATCTTGTTTGAAGATGATGAGATCACTCCTAGTTAACCACCTAGTGGTGTGGGTCATATTAATGATGTAGCTCTTCTTGAGGGCTATAATCTATATAACAACCCATTATGGTGTGACAACATTCCTCCTAAAGATGGTAATCTCTTCTCAAAAGATGAGAGTACTCTTATGGAAAAGTATGTGAAGAAATGAAAGGTGATCTTTGTGTCCTAATTATTTCTTCTTCTTTGTATGCTCCCATTATTGAGAATACTCATGGTGATGATCTTGAATCTAATAGTGAGTATATGCATGAGGACACCTTAGTTGAAGTTAATTTGCATGATACACTTCTCTACTCTGTCTTTGCTTTTGATATTACCTATGGTAGGACAGAGAGTATGTCTTTTGGTGATAGTTGTACCCTTGCGGAAAATGGGTATTGTATAGACCCAAGTTTATGGATACTCCTTTCATTTTACCCCGGTGATAATTTGGAATGTGGTGGTTTTTATACACCCAACTTGGTGCTTGGTCAAGACGACAAGCAAAATTTAATTGAGGTTGTTGGTCTCCTTCCCTATTACAGAAAGTCTTTCTTGAGGATTTCTAATCAACTTGATAGACTAAAGTTGTGTACGGGGGAAATTTCCAAGAAAGATGTGATTCTTGACTTAAAAGGAGTTGTGTGTTTGATGAAATATAGAAACAATATGGGCTTACATGTGTGTTTGACTAATTACTATGGTTCTTTTGATTTACCCTTTGTCAAGATCCCTTAAGTAGCCAAATAGTTCTTACTTTGTGGGGTTATACACCCTTGATTGATTATTTTGATGATTGGTTATACGTTAAGTGTGTTCCTCCTTGGCATGGTGTTAAACTTGTTGTTGCTAACACTAACCCTCATGCCATGAGGATATTGTGGTTGCTTGTTTTCCATATGGTTTTGCAAGTTTTGGATTCGAGGTCGAATCCTTTTTAAGAAGGAGAGAATGATACAAGTCAAATCGACTTCAACCGTTCATGGCTTTTATTTCAAGAGCAACACCAAAGGATTCAAGTCATGAATATCTTAAGGCCACAAAGATGTGTGGAGGGTCCACTTGGAGCTCCAAGTAGGGCAATATCACATTTTGAATATATCTTCGAGTCAAGGAAACCATTGGAGAGGTCATTGGGCAACAAATAGGAGTTAAGTGACAAGCTGGAGTCACCTTCGCCCTGAGCTGCGACCGCAGGTCACCCATTTGCACCAACAGATAGCCATTTAGCCACTTCTAGTGGCACCTACGCCCTGACATGCACCAGGTACCCCATCTGCGTGGGCGGGTGCCCAATTTGCTGAAATAGGTCACTTTTGGGCCCATAAATGTAATAATGGGCCCAAGGCTATAGATATTAGTTCCACCTTCATTTTCCTTAGTTTTAGATGATAATTAAAGTTAAGAAACTCTTGAGAGAGTGTGAGAAAGCTTGGAAAATATTGTATTGCTTTTTGCTTAGGAACATGTGGTTTCAAGGGCATTACGATTCCCTCACGGTCATCGTAGAAGATTAGGTGCTTGTTGATAATCAAAATAAGAGGTCTTTGAAATTAATATATTCATTGGTTCCTATTTTCTTATCTTTTTGTGTCAATCTAACTATCTTTATCAATCTATCCTTACTTTCCGCAATTTTGATTCTATCATTTTGTTTGTTTTCGTACTTTATTTTTCTTCTCGTATTTTGTCCACTATCACACTCGACTCCCTACTCTCTATTACTTCTTTACTCGCGATTTGCATGATTTAAGCTTGAATTTTGTTGAATAAAAATGGGTTTTACGGTTGAGTTTTTTAAATTTCGATTTGGCCTTGGCTGGATCGAAAATTTGGAGCATGGTTGCTTCCATTACGATTACGAAACTTCTATAGCATTCTGAGCGTAAGGAACTTAGGATTTATGGGTTAAATGAGCTCGAAATAGAAGAGAAGGTGAAAGGTTTTTCTTGGGTTCAAATTGATGATTTGGGCATGATTTAGGAGTTATCATGCCCGAATTTTTGTGCAAAATAGTTCTAGAATACTTTTGGAACACTGATCTGAAGTTCAAACTGGAAATGGGTGTTTTGGGGTCAAAAGGCGCCATTATTGCACCTCTTGACTGTTGGGGACGATGAAGGTTGCTGTAGCGACATACCTGTCACTATAGCGGGAGGCTGCAGGCAGTAGCCTCCTAGCCAAAAAGCTAATTTTTGTCTTTTCTAATTCGGTTCTTTCTTGACATTTTATGATTTCTAATGGATTTTCTTACCAAAATTTTACATGTCACTTATCTCCAATGGCTAAAAACCAAGAGAATACTCCCGCCTATGAAAGATTACCCAACGAAGCTAGTCGGGAAAGATATCACAACTATAGGCGGACCGGGCTTTGCTACAAGCGGGGATTTGACATGAGAGAGGTGGAAGAGAAAGCGCCAAAATTCTACAAGCGACTTTAGGAATTCAGCTGGGGCCCACTGGAGATAGCTCTCCCTAACGGGGTCTCTGGATGGGTCAGGGAGTTTTATGCTATACTTCCTACCATGCTTTGGGATTCCCCCAATCCCACCATCCGCATTTGGGGAGTGGATGTCCCGATAGGCATTTACACTATCAATGAAGTGCTCGAGGTGCCACACGTCTCCAATGCCGAGTATTTGGCTAAGGCCTGGGAGATGAATATGTTATGGTTGTGGGACACTCTAATTTTGGAGGATTTCAGGGAGCAGGCCTACTAGCCTTCCATCGAGGGTATTACTAGCACTTATTTTTTAGTCGATGCTTGGAGGTGGCTGAACCTGGTATCCCGGAGGATTCGACTATCAGGTAACACTTCTAACATGACCTATCCTCGAGCTCTAGTGGCCACCTGTGTTATTTGGGGCATCAAGCTGAATGTGGAGGCCTAGATCATAATGGAGTGGAAGGACTTTTCCCGAGCTAGTAAGAAGATCCCCTTCCTCTCTGGTCTGGTTTCGAAGCTATACAGGCGGGCTGGGGTACACGAGGAGCCTAATGATATAGAGGTGGAGATAGACATTCCCTTTCAACCTCTCTTGGTGAAAGTGCTCACGAGGAAGAAGAGGAAGGCAGGTGAGGCTGAGAGTAGCAGGGTCGCGGAGGAGGTCTTTGATACTGATGAGAACTATAATGATGCCCCTTCCTCCCAGACTTAGCCCCTGATTCCTAGCAGCCAGCTGGAGGCAAATTTGGCCGCAGTTAGGAGGTCCATAAAGTAGGCTCCCTCCAGTTCCACAGCCCCTTCCACTACCCAGGACATTTCAGTGCTCCACAGAGAGCTTGACGAGGAGAGAAAGAAGAAGCCCTCCCAGGATCGCTTGCTCGTTCGGATGTGGAAGACCATGAAGGTCATATTCGGGTGTGTGACTCCAAACTAGGAGCTTCCCCAGTTGGAGCCAAAGGATTTGAGGGAGTTTCCCTTCATGAGTGATGCAGAAGGAGACGTCCCTGCCCCAGCAGCCCGCAACTGACATGGCGCCCAGCTAGGTTCCTTTCACCCCCACCACCCCTTTTTTATATACATTTCTATGATTTGGGTTGCCCCCATTTGGGGTAGGTACTAGACATTGCACCTTTTTAATTTCTTTATTTTCCACACATGGATGCTAGTTTTTCCTACCCGCATTGATAAGATAACCTGTTTTTACCGTATTTATGTGATTTTTGTATTCATGCAATGCTTGGTACTCAACACATCAAATAAAACAAGCCAAAAAAAAAAGGGTTAAAAATACGGGAAAACAGGACACTACCCCGCCTATGCCACTATAGCAACGTGCATGTCGCTATAGCGATGTTGCTATAGCAGAGAAAATCATGCTATAGCGACCCTTACGTCACTATAGCGGCCCAAACCAATGGCTGCCCAAATTTCGCTAATTTTCAACAATGTCTCCTCCCCAAACTCCTAATAACAATAATGCAAACATGGAAATGTTTAAGCTTTGTTAATTCCCCAGGAACCCAGACATTTTTAAACAGACAACTAACACCACATTATAACACATAATATTTCAGGAAACCATAATTTACAAGAGAAAATCCTTTTTAAACCACCCTCGCTATTGCAGATTCGGTCCTTGTTTCCATGGAATGCAATTTAATCTTTCCAACAAACAATCACACAAATAATATGTTTGGTTAGGTTCAGCACAGAATTTTAGTTTTACAGCAGCAACTATCAGTCATACCTCAGATAAATGCACCATTTCACTATCATTCAAGCAGTTATGGCTTAACATGAGTATCCAACTCCCTTAACCTTATCCACTAATTTAAACCTTTATATCACTATCAGCCAAATCGCACAGTCGCAGTTAAATTTTTATCAGACACCACACAGTACATGGCAACTTGCAACATTCACATAGCACAGATTCAGAGCTAATCAAGCAAATACAAATCACATCACATCACATGAATTCAGAGAATTTCAAAATCAATTATCATTTTTCATATCCCATAAACCCAACATCTATTTGTGCACGCGATGACTCTGAGTGGGTCACCTATCATGTTATACATAGCCCTTACAGCCAGATACCAATTGGAACCTTCCGATTTTAATTTACATTGTTTGTATGCCTCTAAGAGGAATTAAGCATCATCCACTTACCTGGTTGAGATATCAATTGGAATCAAGAGATACCAATTGGAATCAACTTATTCACAACCAAACAACCGTACGAGAGGAAGAAGGAAGTGAAATAATTTCCTAAAATGCCTCATATCTCCTTGAAGATTAGATGTGGACGTCAACACACCAATCCTCAGGACTTTACTCGACATTTGCTATTGTATTGGGAGACCAAAAACCTTGGCTCTGATACCAAATTGTCACGACCCAAATTATCGAATTGTGGGGGCACCTATTCTAATCCACCTAGATAGGAGAACCCCTTACCACCCCCTTAAGAAGTTAAGCGGAAGTCTTTATTAAAACAGTATCTCATTTTTATTACAAAAGTTTTTACAAAACCAATGCAAAAATTATAAACTACCCTAGGATCTAGTCTAAACAGGTACAAGAGCTTCTAAGGAAAAGGTAAAACTAGACACAAATTCCACCATTAGTAAGAGGAGTGGGAGCTACTGAATAATCACTATCCGCGATGAACATGAAACCAACACTGATTCCTGCAAGAGACTACACCCCAGAAAGGGTATAGCAACAGTAGTATCAGTACAAACCATATGTACTGGTAAGCCACATCAGTCTACCCGAATTGGATAACACAAACGTAGCATAAATATTCAAAAGAAGACATGCATCTTATTATTCACATTAATTATCGAACTCCACATCACCCACTCCCCCTTTATAGACACCTAATAGTCACTTAGCCTAACCTTTTCTAGCCCCCAAATTGATTCAGTTCCTTCCTACTACCGTTTCGGTTGAGGGCCTTGAGACACCACTCTTACCCTTACGACTCCACTACTCTGAACCACTAAGTCTGGCCTTACACCAAGGACTACCACAAATCAAAAAGTCACAACTACATCAAAGATGACCCTAACCCATGTCAAGACCGTAAATAAGTCAACCTAGCATTCATGGAAATGATTACCCATGCAAGTAAACCGTCGACAAAACCCCAAGTCATTATTCCAGACTTAACCGGTGACCTACAACAGTCTTCACACTATCCTGCTTACACTGAAATCCCCATTCAGCCTTAAACACAAGTCATTTTGCTACAAGGGATAATATAACAAGTCAAACCACCAACAAGAATTAATAGTCAAGTTAAACTAAGTCAAGTCAAACACCAAATTCAACGACAGTTATGTATATATATGTATTACCCGATCACTCATAGAACCGTCAAACTCACCTGAACCTCGTACATACATGCTATGGGTATTGTAGCCACACTCTAGTCATAACCTGCAGGGGAAAAATTCCGTCCATATACCTAACCCCAGACACAAGTGTCTGCTAACCTTATTCCAATAATATCCTGGGAGAATGTCCAAATTACCAAGACATTCCACAATAATTAAGGAGATATACAAAATCATACAAAGGAAAGATATCAATCAACACTTGCAATATCCACAGGCTTCACGTATAGTTCATTTGTAATATGACAACAGTTAAATAACACGTACTAACAAATGATGTTGAGAGATAGTTAACATAACCATATAACACAATTGGATTAGACTACTTAATCCATGCCTCCACTGTCGTCTAGATCCCTAAACATGACGCTTAACTCACTCCTCTTTTCTAAACAACCAATCGAATAACCACACTAGATGCTCCAGAACTTATCCACACCCAACACCATATCATCACTCTCCCTAGCGTTTTGAACTAATGACTGGCAATTTGTCCCTTCCACTACCCTCATTACGAGTCTACAATAGTAAACCCCCCAATTTATAGCATAACTACAGTATAACATGATAAAATATTCAAACAACCACCTTTCCGTAAGTTACCCTACCTTTAATCGATTTTAGCCATCCAAACTCCGTGCCCGAAAGCCTAATCATGAAATCTCCTATCCATCTACGTTATATGTATGCTTTCTAACTAGGGTCTACACTACTCAATTAACCTTAGCTTACCTGGATGTCAACCAGCTGTAGAAAGACAAACAAATGCAAATTCCAACCTCGTGCTAAGATCACGAATGCGTTCTTTCTTCTAAATCCACAGATTTTCCCCTGTTCGCACCCATATTCCCTTTTCCATGGCCCCAAGACATCAGAGGCAACCCTAAGGGTTTTTGGAGCCCTCCCACATTATTGGTTTCAACATATGGAGAGAAAAGAATTAAAACTCGCTTAAGTGAGGTTTCTGGTCTACGTCATGTCGCTATAGCGGGTGATATCGCTATAGTGACGTTGTTATAGCGGAATAAGTCCTGCTATAGTGGGATGACATCAGCCTGACCAATACTTTTTAAATTCTAAGCTTTTGACTTGTGTGTCCCCATGCAAATTTACGAACGTAATCTCAATAATCTCTATACCCCATAGTCATCTCGAGACATTTCCTAGTAACGATGGATTAGGTCATTACATACCGACTGGTTTTTTATTTCAGTACTTCTTTTGTGGCCTTTATTTATCAATGTCCATGGTTCTAACACTCTTGTCTGGTTTGGAAAGTTTGAACTTTTACATTACTTTGTTCAAGTCGAGACACTTATTTATGAATTTGGTGCTTATAAGTTATTACGTCTCCCACTTATTTTGGCATAAAGCATCGAGGCGGTTAAGTCTTTTGACTTTTGATTTGATCATCATCAATTTAAGACATGAGTATAATATACATGAAAGTTATGAAATGTTGTTAATTTGTGACTTAACTTTCTATTACATGATTTTATGACCGCGCCGCCCAGTTACCATTTTGATAACCAGCAGCCTTTACATGAATATAAAACATCGAGAACTAGGTATTTTTTTGTACTTCGAGGGAAAGCAGTAGTTCCTTTAGTCTTCAATACTTGTTCTGCAGTCCCTAGTCCTTTATTCAAAGTGATCAGTGACAATTCCTAGTGCTTTCCTTTCGGGGACCGTAGGAGGTATCTCTCCCCCCCCCCCCTCCAGTATTTATTCTTGAAGCATGATAATTTGAACCCTATAGTTATTTATTTTGAGGTTACGTCTTCCTAAAATACTTGAGGCTTACCTCATTAAAAACTTTACCAAAAAAAACTTTATTGATACAAAAATTGGTCAGAGGAAAAAAGAGTGCCAGATCCGCATGTTTCCCTAAATTTTTTCAGCAATAGTACATTTTCATGTGACTAATATTCTAGTTACTTTACAACCATTTGTCGTTCATGTCGATCAGTTGGTAGGTGCCTTTTTCAGTATGGCCACCATTTTGTATGTGCCTTCTCAGTGCGGATTCATTTTCCTGCGTTCAGATCTCAAGTGTTGAGAGTCATTTCTCGAAGAATCAGACCTTCGACCTTGAAATGTCAGAGTTTGGTTCGACGGTTCTAATACCTTTCCATTCTTTCTTGTGGGCCATCATCTGTATGAGGGAAACTTCTCTTTGCACATCCAACAAATCCAAACAACCCAACATAGATTCACAATATTTCTCTACGTTACTCTGCTAGAACCTGCTGCTAGGTTCGCCAAATTCTACCGAAATCAATGCTTCTGTGCAATACACTAATGAAAAAGGCATCTCATCAATGTTGGACTTTATAGTTGTCCGATGTGCCCATATAATGTTGGGTAATTCATTGGTCCAATTTTCTTTGGCATCTTCTAATCTTTTCTTAAGATTCAACATTATTATCTTATTAGTTTATTTGTCCTGGTTGTTAACATTTGGGTGATATGGTGATAAAGTGATCCTTATGATCTACAACATTGTAAGAAATTTGGTAGTCTTTGCCCCGATGAACTGTGGGTCATTATCACACGGGATCTCTTTTGGTAATCCAAATGGCAGATTATATGATCTCATATGAGATCTATCACCTCGACTCTCGAATTTGTTTAAAAGATCCTACTTCAATCCATTTAGAGAAATATTCAGTCGTTATAAGTAAGAATTTTACCTGTCTGAAGGTCGATGACAGCAGTCTGACGATGTCATTCCTTACTTCATAAAAGGCCATAGGGCCGCTACTAGATGCAAAAGCTCCCTTGGTTGATGAACAATCATTTTTCACATATTCATACAAATGTTTTTCCATCTTTTTCCATTTAGGTTCAATAATATCCTACCTTTATCATCTCAAGGATAAGAGAATTTGCTCTAGAGTGATTGCCGCATATTTTTTTTGTGTATTTATCTCATTATGTAGTTTGGTTTCTCCCGGTCCAAAACAACTCGCTATGGCCCTAAATATGTCCTTCTATGCAAATTCCCATCAATAAAAAAATTTTACAGCCCTGGTCATGAGAGCCCAAGAAGCTTTTAAATTTTTCGGTAGTTCCCCCATCCTTCATGTACTTGAAAAAATCATTAAGCCAGTCCCACACCAGATTCATCAAGTTTACTTCCTATGTTCAGGTGCCCCCAGTACTGAATGCAACAAATGTATTATCGAACCACTCATAGTTTCATCCACTGTCAAAGATCCCAAATTAGCGAGGGTGTATGCCTTTATGGTCTTCTCCTTAGTATTTGAGTCAATGTCCATTTATTGAATCGGGACAGGGCTGTTTGAAACTTGCTCAAGTATTTTAGCATCGTCTTCCATGAACTTGGTTCGCAACTAGCTATGAATAACAATTGATTCGGATCATATTAGATCCTAGTCCTCGAGCTAATTTAATACATGCGAGAATGGCCTCATGCTTGGCCTCATTATTAGTAAGTGGAGTACACTTTAAAGCTTGTCCAAGTCTCTCCCAATTAGGGGTTGCATGATATCGCTAACCAGGTACCCTTTACATTTGAAGCTTCATCTGCGTATAGAGTTCAGAAACCAAACATGTTTCTGGAGGTGAGGATGTCCTCTTTCTCGACTTGAGAAGTCATCCCAGGACTGAAGTCGGCAACAAAGTCGGCTAGAACTTGAGACTTGATGGCACTCATGAGGCTTATACTAGATATCTAATTCATTGACCACTTTTCCATTCTCCCGATAATTAGAACTTATAGAGGACATTATGTAATGGATATATTGTTACCACAACAATATAGTGACTCCAAAAATATGGCCTTAGTTTTTGAGCGGCTTCTACAAAGGCTGAGGCCAACTTTTCCAAATGTGAATATCGAGTTTCCACACTCAACATAATATTCCTGACGTAACAAATGGGGCATTGCATACCTTTCTCTTATCATACAAGCACCGTACTTATCGTACCTCGACCACTTCCAAATAGAAGAGCAATTATTCTCCCTCTAAGGGTTTTGCTAGCAGTGGTAGACTTGATAGGAATGCCTTCAGATCTTGCAGGGTCTGTTGGCATTCCAGTGTCCAAGTAAACTAGTTCTTCCTTAATAAGGAAAAGCATTGGCAGTATCTCTCTGAAGATCTTGAAATGAATTGGCTGAGAATGACCACCTGTCCACCAAGCCATTGTAAAGCCTTGACGTCATCGAGTACATTTGGGATTTCCTCGATTGCTTTGATCTTGTCTTTATTCACTTTAATCCCTCTATTTGATACGAGAACTCCTAAAAAATTGCCTGATCCGACACCGAAAATAAATATTTCTGGGTTTAGCTTCATATTGTGGTTTCTCAATATGTCGAAAGTTTTTTGCAGGTAAGCCAAGTGATCTTCTATTTCCAAAGATTTTACTAGCATATCATCGATGTAGATCTCTGTGGTCTTACTGATCCAACTTTCGAACATCTGATTCACCAGCCTTTGATAAGTTGTACCTGTATTCTTCAAACTAAAGGGCATCATATTGTAACAATATATGCCAAAGTTAGTGACAAAAGAAAGTTTTCTCCTGATCTTATAGTCCATCCAAATTTAGTTGTACCCGTAGTACGCGTCGAAAAAGCTCATTATCTCGTGCCCAGCTATGGCATCAATCATTTGATTGATATTTGGTAGGGGAAAGAATCTTTCATGCAAGATTTGTTTTTGTCTCTAAAATCAATATATATATCCTGAACTTATTCTATATCTTCGGCACCACAACCATGATTGCTAGCCATTCTGGTAACTCACTTCCTAGATTGACCCTATTTTTAGCAACTAGCTATCTCTTCCATAACAAACCTATTTTTTTCTTTGGGGATGGTTTTATTTTCATATTACTAGCAAGAATTTTGGGTCCATCCCTAGCTTGTGAATGTCTCTGTCTGGTGGGATACATGTTAGGTCAATGTGGGACCAAGAAAATCAATCGACATTAGCCTTAAAGAAATTAATCAGTTTTTCTGTAAGCTCGGGACTTAGTCTCAATCATGTGCCCAGATACACCTTTCTCTTAAAAAAATTGATGAGAAGCATAACTTGGTCGAATTTCTCCACCGTTGTTTTAGTCGCATCCCGATCATCTGGAATGTGAAAAGACCTTGGCACGTAGTACTACTCCTTATCTTCTTCTGCCATTTATGGAAGTCCTTCCTCCATCTCATTGCTGAAAGTGGACTCAAGTTTCTATAATTGTTATTTGTCAAAGCTTGACTTGGCAATTGGTTGCTCTTTGGCCAAAGTTATGGCGTACCTGCAGACAACAAGTTACCCTTAATCTATATTATCCTATTTGGTGTCTGGAACTTTATCATTTGATTGTATGAACATGACATCGCCCTCATGGTGTGAACCTACAGTCTTCTTAAGATAATGTTATATCCCATTTCTCCATCGAGAATGTCAAACTGGGTTGTCTTAATCACCCCTTTAGCGTTTGTTGATAGTTGTATTGTCGCTAGACATATTGAATCCATCCAATTATTTTTTCATTGGAATTACTTTATTTATAATCTCTATTTACTTAAGGACCCGCTTGTGGATGATATTTGTCGAGCTACCTAAATCAATCAACACACAATTTTTAATATCTAAAGAGATTACCAAAGCGCTATTATATGGAGGCTCCATCCCAAGTTTTGTCTCCGAGATCCGTCAAGCTTTCCTTCAGCTATGAAGAAGAAGTCGAGCTCTTAGTGTTTATACACTCTATAAAGGTCCCAGAAGCCTAATCATTCAGGACCTTTGGCAACATCCTTCTTTCTTTCTAAAATCTCATGACAAAGTCCCTAAGTAATTCGAGTCACCTTACTTGATTTCGTAAATATATGCTCGCCTTGGTTGCGGTATTCTGGTTTTGACACTCGGTGTGGTGAGATTGTTTGGAGGTGTACCCAATTTTTGGTCTAGTCGAGCACTCACTTCCGCGTATCCTACCCTGAGTTCCTCGTTGAGCAGCTCCATTGCCAAGTTGATCTTTTCATGGTTGACTCCTGGTACTATCAAATTTTCCAATCCGGTACCGCAAGAAAGCATCATGGTCATGGCCTTTTGCAATTCCTCTACCATCTCTTCTCGGGAAGCGATATAGTCCGTCAAGGACTTTTGCTAGTCCGCTAGGAATCACAAACTCTATGCGAAGTCTTGTAGGCTTTAGCTTGCCATTTTATGATTCCTGCAAAACGGGGATATTCAAACTAGTAAGAAAATATGGCTTGGTGAGTTAAAAAATTACGCAATTGTCCTAGCACCACGATGGGTGCCAAATAATTTACTAGAAAAATAGAACAGTTAAAGTTGTATGAAGTCAAAAATACGCATCTCAGCTTAACTTGTTAGATTAGGTAATTAATAATTTGAATATTACCATATTAGTAAGTAAAGAATGATAAAAAAAAAAAATAGCCTATAAAAGCAAGAGTTATTGAAGCTTTGGGCTTTGTTAACGTTGTGGGCGCTTTGTTAAAAAATGATATCCTTCTATCTGGATATAATTTTTAGTCAAGAATGGTAAAGGGAAAAGACTTAGTGAATAATGTAAACTTTGAGCTCAAGAATAAATGTGGAGTATTGCCTCAAATCAGAATGCCTTTAAAAATAAAATAATAAACTATTTATAGGTTTTAAGGGTAAGACATCAGCTAATAAGGAAGCTCCACTCGAGCCCTAAAGTACTAAAACTATGGGCATTGGCCATATGATAATGTCACTAGTAGTGCTAGATAATATTCCTATGTCATGCTTACATGATCTGTACGATAATACCAGCGTATTTATCCTTTTTGTCTTTTTAGCCACGTCATTAGGATGCAGGTTTGTTCTCTTTGATCTCTCTCTCTCTCCCCTTCAGCCGTCATTCTATACTCATTCTGACGGAGATCACTTTCGTGTCTTCGAGGATAGTTCTACGGAGGACTAATCCTTCCAGATTTTCTATGTTTCCTCTAGACCTCGTCACTAATCACCACGTGTTCTCTGTTCCCACTTCCATAAATCCTAGTCAATTTTACCCAATACAAGTCTCGTTCAGCACTCTCTTGCATGCATCTCTGTTACAAACTTCACAACTAATAATACTACTCAAAACTATGCTAACCACACACTAATAATGCAGCTCCAAGACGACAAAATAACTTAGAACAGAGGCCTAATGCACAATCGCATTTTATAACATGAACTAACTAAACGAGATTTTCTTTTTCCTAAACAAGTTAAAGATGTTGAAATTTACCATGAAGGAGAAGTGGAAATCCTTAGGATAACGAAGAGTTGTTACTATTGAAACTTTCATAAGTGTCACTGGTAACGAAGAGTTATTACTATTGAAACTTCCATAAGTGTCGAGTGACCTAGCATTTCTTAGTAAAATTGAACATGCGTCAACTGGAAGTTTCTTCGTTGGAGTTAATGGGAATGAAAAGGGGACTTGATGATGATGATTGACCACTTCCATTGTCATGTTCCCCTGAACAAAGTGTTTCAAGATGTTAAAGTGATGGATCCAGCATTTCAAATTGGGTATCACCTCTGCTAGGCCTGCAAGCATTGTTGCTGTAACTGGGATTGGTATGTATATTAATTGCTTCTTTATATCACCACCATGAATTCCTTCAATGTCATTACTAATGTTGCATTGAAATGGAAATCCATGGACTAGTTTAGGGGATGGAATCGAAATGGAGGAATGGGAATGTGGTGCAAAAAATATAAGACAACTTGATGATGAATTGAGGAAACTTGAGGAGAGCTTTGCATTTCAAGGTCGAAGTTGTCATTGTGAGTAACCGCAGGAAGAGAGTTTCTAGGAGCATGAAGAAACCTTTGTGCACTTAAGTCACTGAGAGTTGAAGCAGTTGAATGGTTTTGCTATTACTGGGTTGGTTCAATTAGGGTTTGGGTCACAGTGGTGAAGGTGGTGGAATGTAGAGGTGTTTCTTGGAGTTATCGTCATTGACGAATTGAGTGAGTAGTACAGCTCAACAACTAGAACCAACACAAGGCCAATGACTATTGTGAGGCTCACCACCATTACTAATGTTGTAGCCATTACAACGTTTGAGTTACCCTTCATTCTCCCTCTCCCTGTCTGTGCACACTGATATGGGTGTTGAAAAACAGGAGAATCTTGTAAATAAACGGGACTTTGGAAGTGTGTGAATATTTTGGCGGGAAATACCATTTTCTCTTGTGTGAATTAGGTAAAGAAATGTCAAATAGAATAGAATCCAATGGGAGTAGTACAGACAAACCTCTTTATAGTGGCAGCGTTTATCTGAGAGTTTCTTGACTGCTATAATGAGGTATTGTTATATATGTATACTGACATTTAACATTTAGATCTCATTTAACTATCATAAATAAAAGTATTGAAATTATCTTTTTGTACTTTTAATGTTATAACCGAAAAACAAAATACTTCTTAAATTCAAAAGCTCAATCGATTTTCATATTTCATTACTTAAAATTTGAAAAGACTAATACATTACTAATAAATTCGTAACTAGTTGTACTGTTCTGACAAAGAATTGAATGATCACTAACAAAAAAAAAAAGAAATTGAATAATTTTGTGATCAATTTAATGTCATCCTGCGTAGGTTAATGATTTTACTTATCAAGAAGAAATGTATTTGTTAACTAATTTAACCAAAACAATAGAAAGAATATGAATGTAAAACAAAAAACAAAAAACAAAAAAACATCAGTATACTTTCCTCCTGAAATTGTGATTATAACTAATGGACACCATTTAATGATAACTTTTAGTTCCTTTTAGATATTTGAACTTGATATTATTACGTGCATGACACTAATGATGATTATGATAAATATTTTAATATTTTATTTTATACATTATATATTTCTTACAAAATATTATTACACAATATTTGAGTATGGTTATTATAAAATGGTAATTTTACAATGATCATACTACTATAGTAAATGTCATTATTGTTATAGAGAGTAAAATATAACATGAAAAATCAATTTTGAAGAAAATCAGACCATTATAGTGAAATACTATTACAACGAATGATTGATTATAGTAGGAAACAAAGCTTATTACGTACAAGGCCAAGCTCTTGCTGAGCAAACGAAGGCATTCTGACAGCAAGTCAATTCGGCCAGCTCTAAGAAGAAGGCCAAGCTTTTGCTGAGCAAACGAAGGCATTCTGACAGCAAGTCAATTCGGCCAGCTCTAAGAAGAAATCACGTAGGTCTCTTGATTTCTGAAGCTGACAAAAGAACCCTCGTTTAAGCTGCCACTACACAATAACACTAGACAAATGCTTCAAATAGTCTTTTTAAGCTTTAACGCAACAGACAACTTTATCTTAATCTTAACCTTAGGTCCACCAAACCAAGCACCCGACCCTGCTGTTGGGTGGAATGACAGCTGAACTGTAATCGTACAAAGAACCTAGGTGCTTCAGGCTTTGTCACGTAGATTAAAACTTAGTACTTACTTCAGTATTAGCTGTCAGTCCACACTTCACCATCTGAGCCTGTACATAGAGCAAGCTTATACAGGAATAGTTTCAAAGAATCTCATAGCCTTAATTATCAAGGTTACATATGAATCATGAATGGTTACAGTGTTACAATCAACTCGTACACAAGTGGCAATTAGAGTAAGGTGCCTGGACATCACTTACCACGTTAAACATGTTATATTATACAGCTATATGCCTCCTACCAGCAGTATTTGAACACCTTCTATGAGAACTTCATGATGAATATTTTAGGTACAGGTTGTCAAGTAATACAGGTTACAGGTTACAGTCAGTAAGCAGTTCAGGACAAGAATCAGCCTGTGTAAATGACTGTGAAGAGGTAACACACACTGGAGCAAACACCAACGATTACCACTCCTCAAGTTTTAACCTATTATTAATTTATCGGCCTCTTAGAGCAGCAAATCGGGCAGTCAAATCATCATAATCTGGTAGTTTTGGATGCACATGGCATGCCTGGTTGTCTGGCTGAAATGAATTGGCATGAGCAAATACCTTTGTTGCCTTTGATGGAGCAGCCTGCTCATGTGGGAGGGAAATAGATCTTTTGGGGAAAGGAACCATATCTGATTCCATTCCATCCTGATCTCTGTTGGTTTGATTATTTGAGAATTCACCAGTATCAGGAGTTGTCAGATGAGAAAGATGAGCTTGTGGCTTTTTTCTGAGGTTTTCCACATCACATTTAGATGGTCTTTTGCTGTAATGCAGCAATAGTTTATCTATCATTCTTTCCTCTTCATCTTTTTGATAAAGTTCATCCTCAAACAAAATCTGCAAGCCTTTCCTTGAATGTTCCCTTCGCCGACTGCTTGAACTTTTCTTGACTGCTCTGGCATCTTCAGACTTCCCGTCTTCGCCGTGATTTTTCAAAGATTTATGGTTCTTTCTCCTGACAGATCTTGGTTTGGGCAAGATCACATCCTTGTGAGAGAATTCTTTATCATGACCATGAATATTTGTTCTAGTGGGTTTCATAGTTTGAGCCTCATGATCAGAAAGGCCTGATTCTCTATTGATCTTAATTGTTTCAACTCTATTGTGTGGAGAGGAACTTCTGAAATGGCCATCAAATTCAGAAGCAGACTGCTTAGAACCTTTACGGGCTCTTTGTTTGCTATCGTTTGGTTTTACATAGGAAGGAAGGATGGCTTTCTCTTTGGACTTGATGTATGGTGGAGGAAGCGCAAAGTTGGCATAGGATGTCATTAACCTATTTCCATCTTCCTGCTGAACCACTCTTGTTGAGTGAACAGTATTCTTTCCAATGGCCGTGTCCCAAGCAGAAGAGACGTCTTCATTTCTGAAAGGGAGTCCACTACTAGGAGCAGTCTCTGATCTTGCACAAGATAGAGGGTCCTGTGCTCTTCCCCTGAGAATTTGACCATGATTTTCATTTTGTCTATTGAATTTATGATCAAAAACATTTTGCCCTTCTCCATGTGATGAGCTGCCTGATTTTGCTATCCTTATTGAATTACCATCTTTCTCAAGGACTGCTTTGTTTCTTATCCTTATCTGTTCCTCCTCCTTGTCAAACAAGATATCATACTTTTGCCCCTTTGAATAGCTTGCGTCCTGCTTTGTAAGATGTTTATTTCCATCCTTACTTGATTCTTTCCTTTCAAAGGAATGAAGATCCTGCTGCTCTTTCTTAAAGACAATACCCTCTCTGCCATTCTGTATATGATGCTGCTCATTCAATCCTTTGTGCCTTTCACCAAGTGCAATATCAAGGTTATCAGCATTTGAACCACCATCCTTGCCATTTGGTAGAATGTGGTTGCCAGCAGAAGCATGTGAAGGTCCACTCCAGTTTGGTTGGGCCTACAATAATTAACATGGACAATGGTCAAACTTCACTTGTATCTATATTTGGGGAAAAGTTATATTTCCTTTCCCCAGATAGTGGTTGAAAGTAGCAGCAAATTATGATATTTAGCGGAGATGAAGGATGACCATTCATTTGGAGGCAAACAGTAAACATTTACATCTTTTAGGGCCAAACATAATTTCAGTTTTGAACTAAAATTATGTACCTGTGCAAGTCCCATCCTCTTTTGGAATCCCATGGAGTCCCACCTAATGGAAAACTCTACTGCTATATCTTGCAACAACTGAATTCTCTTCTCCACTGTAGGGGGCCTAGAAGATAATTTCTCGACAAACTAATAGCATTGAAGAAAGTCAGATATAAAAGAGAGATAGAAAAGATCTACAGGACATTGTACAATAAGCAAAATACCTTCTGGTTAACAAAACATTCTAAAGAGTTCCCGTATCTGTCCTGAAATAAATCCCTTAGCTCTCGTAATTCTGGCAAATCGGAGAATCTTGCTGCAGCAAACATCAACGATGCCACAGCTTCTCTGCAGTTCTCAGGACAGTCCCTGGATATAGACAGCATGTGTCACAATTATTATCCAAGTTCATACCATCATAGTTGGGAAACAATGCTTTTGTTAAGTGTCCTACATCAGTCGAGGAAAGGATTGTTGTCTTGTTACATGATCTTTGGCATTCTCACCTCAAGAGCTAACTTTTGCAGTTGATAATGATAGCATCCTAGGAAGCTCAACTATATTCAAGGACAAGGATGAAATTCTGGAATCTCCAAGAAGGTCATTAGCAAGATCTTAAGCCAAATAGTTGAAAAAAAGGTCATTGAACTTCAAGTGCAAACAAATGTTAATTTTGGAGGAAGAGCTCGAGGCGAAAGGATATGAATTGGCTAGGTGTTATAATTATTTTATGGACCAAATTGAAGTCTAAGAATAGGTGGATTGGCGTACAAGAATCAGCAACAACAACAATAATATACCCGGTGTAATCCCACGAGTGGAGTGTGGGGAGGGTGGTGTGTACGCAGCCTTAACCCTACCTTGTGAAAGTAGAGGTTTCTGATAGACCCTTGGCTCAAGTAAAGCATATAAAAAACAAGTATGCAGAGCAAATACAATAGCGAAGAAGTCATGCTAAAAACAATGAAGAAGAAAACAATAGCATGCCCAAAAAAAATACGATAATTGAAGCAAATGAAACATCAAGTAATACTAAAATCAAAGGATAAGATAGTAAGAGAGTAATAATAATAATACAAATATGAAACTAGACAACGCTCGACCTACTAAATTTCTACCCTAATCCTTAACCTCCATATCTTCCTATCTAGGGTCATGTCCTCGGTAAGCTGCAGGTGATCAGGCCCTGTCTAATTACCTCTCCTCAAGACTTCTTCGGTCTATCTCTACCTCTCCTTTCATGCAGTATAGCCAACCTCCTTCTCCCTGGGCATCTATGCATCTTCTCTTCACGTTAGAACCATGTTAGAACCATCTCAACTTCTTCTTCCTCATCTTGTCCACCACGGAAGTCACCCCTATCTTTTCCCGAATATCTTTGTTCCTGATCCTATCACCCTCGAATGCCCATACATCCATCTCAACATCCTCATTTCCGCAACTCTCATCTCCTGGACATGCAAATTCTTGACCGGCCAACACTTCACCCCATACAACATAGGTAATCTGAGCACCAGTTTATAAAACGTTTAAGGTTTGGTGGCACATTCTTATCACACAAGACACCGGATGCAAGCTTTCATTTTCATTTCATTTACCCTGCTCCAATACGATGCGTAGCATCATCATCATCAATCTCCCCATTTTCTTGGATTATTGACCCCAGATACTTAAACTCCCTTTCTTGGGGATGACTTGTGTTTCAATCCTTATTTCCACATCCGCCACGTGAGTTACTTCACTGAACTCCAAGTATTCCTGCTCAACCTAAACCCTTTAGACTGCAGAATCTATCTCCAAACCTCTAACGTATCGTTAACTCCACCGCGTGTCTCAACAATCAATACCATGTCATATGCAAAGCGCATACACCTAAGTTGCTTGGACTCGAGTACGGGTATCCGAAACGGGTGCGGATCCGAGAGTCGGATTTGTCAAAATTTAAATTTTAAGATTCGGGGGTGCGAATTCGAGTATGGATACGGGTGTGAGGATTCGGCTAAAGAAAATCAAATATTATAAATATAGAGTTATAAAGATATTCTAAAAATCCACTATTGAACAAAAACAAGAAAGCATCCCAACTTAAGACATTAAGGGGTCGTTTGGTAGGGTGTATAAGAATAGTGCAAAATATTGTGTATTAGTAATACTTGCATTAGTAATGCTTGCGTTAGTTATGCTTGCATTAGTTATGCTTGCATTTTTCTTATGCAGTGTTTGGTTTGGTGTATTAAAAATAACATGAATTACATAATTTCTAAAAAAAAATATTTTTTTACAAAAATACCTCCATAAATATGGTGGAAAGGATGTGGAAAAGATTTTAAGGGACAATTATGACTTTAACCATACTAATGCATGCATTAGAATCCATTACATTACTAATACCATAGATTTGAATGCATTAGTAATACACTCCTTAATACCAAATACAGTGTATAACTAATGCAAGCATTAATAATACATAGGGTGAAAAAGTGTACCAAACAAGGTATTAGTAATACACAAAGCTAATGCAAGCATTATTTTTTTTTAATACACTCTACCAAACGACCCCTAATTAATAACTAACATAACAAAAAACTACTGTCCACTATCAAGTTACTTAAGTTAGCTACTCTTCCACATCTTCTTAGCTACTCTTCCACATCTTCTTCAACTTCTTCCAAATCTTCAACTTCTTCCTCAAAGACCACACCTTCCAATTGAGGTTCATCTATTGATAGCTCAGTTAAACTATTAGTTGTCTCGTCAATATCAAACAGATTTCCACCTAAAATAAATTAAAAAGAATCGATATATTAAAGGGTTTTTATATAAAGAGAAAAAAGTTATCATGCAAAATAAATAATTGAGGAAAATAATAAAGAAAATGTAGGCATACCTACATCCCAATACTTGCTCGGCCCATTTATATATTTCTCTTTCTTGCGAGATAGCAACCGTAGATTATAATGTACAAACACTAAATCTTCGACTCTTGAAGTTGCTAACTTATTTCTCTTGATGTTGTGAATCAAAGAATACGTTCTCCAATTTCTTTCACAACAAGAGGAAGAAGCCGGTTGAGTAAAACTTGTAAGCTAATTGTTGCAAAAGTGGAGTCGAGACACCATGATTTGCCCACCAAGAAAGAGGATCTCCATACATCATAGCTTCAAGCACATGAGGTGCACCAAAATAATCACTCAGGCTACAAAATTTTCCATACTCCAATGAGACTTGTTTCATTTCATTAGCATCTTTAAAGTACCTTTGAAAGCACTTGATTCTACTCGATGAAATTTCTCCATCTTTATTAGGAGCTAGCCGTCCAATCTCATTCTCTCCTTGAAGCCATGATTCGTGATAGTATTTGGGAACCAAAGAGAGGGGTATTGCTTTTGTTCTACCTAGACACAAGAATACCATGAATGAAATCAAAAAAGTTTGATTGGCCGGAAATCAGATCTCCCCCCTCGTGCTCAAAGCTTATTTTCTTAACCTTCTCAATCATTGAGTCCCACATATCATAAATGATATGTAATTTTAGACCATCTAGATCGGCATTTCTAAGCATATCTACAATAGGTTCCGTAAATTTCAAAAAGTAGTCAATACTATCCCACTTCTCATCATTCATTATAAAGGATTTTATTTCACCAGTTTTGGCTTCAATTCCCTTATCCCCCTTATAATTCTTCCATTCATCATCCATTATCATTTTCCCTAAAGACTATTTCACTTTGCGAACACGGGTCGTCATAATAATGTATGAGGCAAATCTTGTTTCACCAACTTTCAATAAACACAAATCTGAATGTTTTTGAAAAATCGCATGTGTCAAGTCATGATTCACAATAAAGTTCTTCAAATTACTCACTTCACTAAGTAACTCTAAAATCCATTTGCAATTAGTAAAGTGAGACGATTTATCAGACGGTTAACACACTCTTCAAAGCTAGATTCAAACAATGAACAACACAAGGAGTCTAAATATATGAGGACATTTTTGCTCCACCATAGAACCGGCAAGTTTCATATTACTTGCGTTATCCGTAATAACTTGAACAACATTATTCGGACCTACCTTTTCTATTACTTCAACAAACAAATTAGCAATATATTCTCCATCCTTCGTGTTCCCACTAGAATTTATTGAATTTAAAAACATTGGACCCCCACTAGATGATGCCAATATATTGATCAAAGGTTGTCTTTTAGTGTCAAACCCTCCATCCGAAAAAATCGACAACCCTTTCTTTTTCCATTTATCTTTAATTGGTTGCAACTTTCTATCAATGTGAGTCTTTTCTTGAGCCAAAAGAGTTGTTCTTAACCTATTATATGATGGGGAATATAACCGGGAATGGAATTTTCAGCTAAAAACTTCGAATATTTTTTAAAGTATGGAGAATTTGCAAAATTGAACGATAAACCTGATGCGTAGAATATTCTAGCTGCTAATTTATAGGCAGTATTCCTCTCATGGATGCCGAAAGATTTTCCTATAGCTCTTCTTTCTGAACTCTTTCTTTTTTTATGTTGAAGTAAATCAGTGCCCTCCGGAAGAGAGATATAATCAGCTTTTTTCCTTGCATCAACTTGAACTAAAGATTTTTTCTTTTCAGCTTGTTCGTGCTCCATCTTCAAAGTCCTCAATGTATCACCTTGAACTTCGCTACATATTTGAACTCCATGACCTGATAATCTTAAGAGATGTGCTTTAACTCTAGTATATGGTCCAGTAAATTGTTTATTGCAATAGTTACATGACCATGTTCTATTTCCACCACCATTGGGAGCAGTTGAAATTACTTTTACATGATTCCATAATGACTTGTCATCAAAATCTACTCCAACACTTTTTGTTGGTGTCATAGAACCCTTTTCCTTTTGACTACACGATGCAGATGATGCCATATTATTTGATAAAGAATGACCGAATTTTTTAGGTTAAAATTTTTTTGACAGAGGTTCTATTTATAATGTTTTGATGAAAACAATTTTAGACTTTTCCTAATTTTAAACCAATTTATTTTTCCTTGACACATAGGGATTAGGTTTAGATGTTAGTTATTTTACTATTTTTAGTTACTTTTCAATTAGGAGTAGTATTATTATTAGGAGTTTCTTTTAACTTACGTATAATAATTTACAGGAAAAAAAAAAAGAAACTTGCGTATAATTAGGAGCACTTTTTAAATGCTAAGGTAATATTCTCTAACTAAAATATTATTTTACTATATATAATTATATATTAATTCTTTTTATATTATAAAGAATCAAAACATATTAAGACACAACTGACTTTTATATTCTGAGGAATTGAATAAATATAACGACATTGACACAGTTCTTTCTTCCCCAAAGACGTGAGCTCTCTGTTTCTTCCCAAAACATCGACGACAAGTTGTAAATTGTAATTACTCCTCTGGCTCGGCTGGGTTCCAAAAGTATGATCGTCTCTTTCTTCCCCAAGACACCGACAACTGAAAATTGAATTTGTTTGTAAATTTTACAGTCACCGATGAAGTTGTCGGTGAGGTCACCGATCGGACTTTTTCCAGGTAAGTCGCCGGTCTATTATCCAATATTTCCCCTCAAATTTGTTTTTGATTTTGGTCAACGTATCCGAAATCATTTGACCGAATCTTAGACGGTGGAAGCACCCGCGTTAGTCTCGTGTCGAGACGGGTTCAGCGGCAAAATCGAATAGTCCACGCAACATAGGCATACACCATGGCACTTCTCTTTAGAAGTATCGTGTTAGTACATCCATCACCGAGGCATATATAAATGGGTTAAGTGTTGATCCCTGGTGTAACCCTGTCATGACTGGGAAGTGATCAGAGTCTCCTCCCACTGTCCTCACTCAGGCCTTGGCTCAATTGCACATGTCCTTAGTTGCCCTAATGTAGGTATAGGTACACCTTTACTCTCCAAACACCCCCACCCCCTCACCCCCGGGGGGGACTTTATCGTAGGCTTTTTTTAGGTCAATGAACATCATATGTAAATCCCTCTGTCTCTCCTTATACTGCTCCATCAAACTCCGTACGAGATGTACGACTTCAATAGTCAAACACCACGCATGAATCCATACTGGCTCTCGGTGATACACACACCCCTCCTCATTCTATACTAACCTCTCCCAAACTTTCATAGTGTGGCTTAGTAACTTAAAACCCCTATAGTCGTTGCAATTCTGAATATTACCCTTGTTCTTGTACAATGGAATCATAGTACTTCACCTCGGTTCTTCGAGCATTTTTTGATAGAAAGCAACATAATTTAGGATTAGGATATAGAATTCTAACGTTAATATATTTGCTATAGATTAGTTTGATATATTTATAATTAGGATGAAAAATCCTAGTTCTATATTACAATAGATAGTTGTAGGTCTATATAAGAACCACCTATGTGCATGAATTAATTGAGAAAAGAAAAATAAGAGTTGTATTTTTTACACTCAATATTGTTCTATAAACTTCTTCATGGCATCAGAGCTTTGGTTCTAACCTAAGTTATTTTGTATCCTAAATCCTGTTCCACGTTCTTTAATGGCCAGTTCATCTTCCTCCACTTTCTCCCTTTCACCCGGATCTCTCCATCAATCCATAGCTATATGTCCCATGAAATTGAAATTCTCAAACTATCTTGTTTGGAGGACCCAAATAATCCAATTGATGCAGACCCTGAAGATTGGAGACATTATTGTAGAGGAACCACCATCTAAGGTTGTGGTAAACAAAAAAAGATAAAGAAAACGTCAATCCTAAATTCATAAAATAGGAAGAAAAAGATGTCTTGGTGAGAAATTGGTTGAGTGGAACTATGACTGAACCTGATTATTGGTTGCACTTCAGCCAAACAAATTTGGGAGAGTCTTGAGGATAACTACCTACAAGCTAGCAAGGATAAGGAATGTCAATTGAAACAACAAATTCAGAGTATCAAGATGGGGTCAAAATCTATAGATGAATATATAAAAGAATTCAAGGGAATTTGTGAGTCTCACCGCTATAAACGAACCGTTGGATGAAGATAGCAAGGTCACAAGCCTTCCTAAAGGTCTTGGAAACAAATACAAGACCTTGAGGACTGTTATGTTGGGCAATGCTCCATATCCAACCTTCACTCAGTTTGTTAATGCACTGAGAGGGTACGATATGAGAGAAAAAGATAGCGAGAAGGATCATGTCGATCAAGTCATGGCTTTTCAAGCCCATAAAACACAAGGTTCGTTTTCTAGAAGCATAGACAACTCTTTCAAAGGAAGAGGACACACAAATCCATGCCAAATTTTTTGGAAGAAACAACCATACTACTATCTCTTGCTTTTATAAGTGGGATTACTCCTACCAATCTCAAGAGGAAACTCCACAAGGACACTATGCATTAACAATCAATGGACTATCAAACAACAATCATTACAAGGATTCTGGAGCAAGCTTAGAGTTGCATGATTGCCAACCTCAAGCTTGAGGGGGGATGATAGAAAGCAACATAGTTTAGGATTAGGATATAGAATCCTAACGTTAATATATTTGCTATAAATTAGTTTGATATAGTTTATAATTAGGATGTAAAATCCTAATTCTATATTACAATAGATAGTTGTAGATCTATATAAGAACCACCTATGTGCATGAATTAGTTGAGAAGAGAAACATAAAGAGTTGTATTTTTTACACTCAATATTGTTCTATAAACTTCTTCATTTTTGATGTCCTAAAACAACATTAAACAACCAAGTTAGCCATTCCATACCTATTATACCTACGCTCTTCCAAAATTCCCCCACCCCCTTCTCGTCTTATAAATAACTTTCTTAGCCTCCTCAAACTTGATATCCCTCAGAAGCTTGATGACTCTCGGAGTGCTCTAAATCACCCCGCACAATATTCATGTCCCCCTCTTCATTAAAGATTTTATGGAAGCATGTCTGTCAACTTCGTCTAATGTGTGCCACCTCCACTAATACTTTTCCTTACCTCATACTTAATGCACTTCACTTGGTATAGGTCGCGGGCCCTCCTCTCTCTTGCCTTTGTGAGCCTATACAACTTCTTACAAGCATTCAAACATTGTCGTTTCCTTTTTCGCCGCCTTATAGCTCTCCTTATTTGCCCTTTTTTCCTCCTCACCTCTACTATCCACAAACTTCATATAAGTTGCCTTTTTGGCTTCCGCTTTCCCCTCTATGTCCACCAGCATTTCCCTCGAGATTCCTAACACCTCTATAGCTACTTCTCTAACTTTTGTAATCCTTACATAGACTTTTATTACACTTCCTAAGGAGTAAGTAATATACCTGTAGCCACCTACTACGAATTAGCTATCACCAAATCAAAAGTTTTCAGGAAGTTCAAAAGCAAAACTCTTCCCTCGTTTCTATCCCCAATACCAAAACTGTCATGAACATCGCCATAACCCATTAAAGTTGTCCCGATGTGGCATCTCCTCCTATGAAAAGCTTCTCAGTGTGTGGGATACCCCTGCCAACCTCGTCCAAATCCTCTCAAAATCACTTTTTCTCCTCATCCAAGCCAGTTGTGGTGCGTATGCACTAGTCAAGATCAAGGTAAGTTCTCAAATGACTAGTTTAAATACCATCATCCCGTGGTTCACCGTACTAACCTTTACTACTAGCCCCCAGTGCGTATGCACTGATCACGTTCAAGGTAAGTCCTCCAATGACTAGTTTAATTATCATCATCCTGCCGTTCACCCTCTAACCTCTCCTACTAGCCCTCGAGTCCAAAAGCAAAACCCTTCCCTCATTTTTATCCCCAAAACCAAAACTTCCATGAACATCGTCATAAACCCTTGAAGTTGTGCCGATGTGGCCATTGAAATCTCCTCTTATGAAAAGCTTCTCGATGTGCAGGAAACCCCTCACAACCTCATCCAAATCCTCCTAGAATCACTTTTTCTCCTCCTCATCCAAGCCACTTGTGGTGCATATGCACTAATCACGTTCAAGGTAAGTCCTCCAGTGTCTAGTTTAGTACCATCATCCTGTCGTTCACCCTCCTAACCTCTACTACTAGCCCCCTGAGTCCAAATGCAAAACTCTTCCCTTGTTTCTATCCCTAAAACCAAAACTTCCATGAATATCATCATAACCCTTTGGAGTTATCCCAATGTGGCCATTGAAATCTCCTCCTATGAAAAGCTTCTCGGTAGGTGGAATACCCCCCACAACCTCATTCAAATCCCTCCCAGAATCGTTTTTTCTCCAACTCATCCAAGCTACTTGTGGTGCGTATGCATTGAGCATGTTCAAGGTAAGTCCTACTATGACTAGATTAATTAGCATCATCTTGTCGTTCACCCTCCTAACCTCTACTACTAACCCCCAGAGTTATGTATCTACTAAATACCTATTCAATTCCTATTCCTCGAGCCTCTTAAGTACCATAATTTAAATCCGTATACATCTTTAGTCTTAGTACCCACCCATTTGGTGTCCAAGAATCATTTTGAAGGAAGTTCAAAATTAAACTACTTTTGGACCAATTTAGGCTCCTAAAAGGTGCCAAACTTGCAGTCCAAAAAGCCCCAAATGGAGCCATGTTTTTAGGCTTTAAAATGGGCTTCCTTATTGCCCAAGAAGGTCCAAGTAGGTGTGCAAGTTGATTAGGGGACATTCCAAGTTTTTTTTAATTTTAGGAACTTAGTCAAAGTTTCCTAATTTTTGTATTTAGTTAGTTATGGACAATTTACATGCTTTCCTAGTTTACTAGTCAAAGTTTCTTAATTCTTTTTTTAAAAATAATGGAGTTTCTTTAATTCTTTTAGGAGTTATTTACATGATTTCCTAGTTTACTAGTCAAAGTTTCCTTGTATCTTTTCCTAGTTAGGTTTAATTATTTTTCTTCTTCCTAAAGGACTTTGGTTTTACTAATTCTGTTTTTCCTAAAGGACTTCCTCCGAAGTAGTATAGGATTTGTTATTTTATGCTATCACTTAGTACTAAAGAACCAAGTTCTTCAACAACTATGCAAGAAGTGCAGAATAAAGTAAATCAACACAAGGATCTTTTACGTGGAAAAACTCTTCTCCCAGGAGCAAAAACGCACGAGCTACCTCGTAGAATTTCCCTCTCAAATTACCACTAAATTTGAGTTACAGTTTTAGATTACAACTAACAAAGGAGCTAATCACTATTGCACCTATACCTTCTACAATTCTCCTAATTGTAGCAAACCTCTTCTAAGACTATCCAGTCAAGGAAGCTCTTACAGTAAACTCAAAACAACCTAATACAAATCACTATGAACGTGAAGTTGTCTCAGTGCGACCTATAGGTCAGGGGTTCAAACCGTGGAAGCAGTCACTAATGCTTGCATTAGGGTAGGTTGTCTACATCACACCCCCTTAGGGTGCAACCCTTCCTTGGACCTTGCGTGAACACTGGATGCTTTGTGCACCGAGTTTCCCTTAATTTTCGTGAACGCTCTCTATATATAAGGATGTTCTTTTGTTATTTAAGACCGGTGTTGTCAAAGGCACGCTTAAGCCTTGAAACGAGGCTCAAAATGTGTTGAGCGCTTCACCTTACTTAATGTGTGCATCAATGTCGTCATCAAGGTTCTAAGACATACTTTTCCTTGCCAATGAGCCTTTTTTGAAAAGGCAACACTAAGCCATGACATTTCACGTCATCGCAATTTATTTTCAAATTCTTTGTTCGTATATTTGTCATTCAAGTTTATAATTATTAACCTTGGACTAAACATATATATTTGTATCTTTTCTCCCTTTGTGCCTTTTTCATTAAACCACACGTTTTATTTCTGCTTGCGCCTAAAGCCCCAACTAATCTTTGAGCTTTTTTGTGCTTTTTTTTATAACAGTAATCTTTGAGCTTTTTGCTTTTGATAACACTATTTAAGACACATTATTATTAATACAATTTAAGATTTTCTCCTCTTTACACCTTTGCGTGTTGGCTACCTGAGATTTTTCATACAACTTTATTAGAACGATTCTTCTACGAGGTAAGATAAACTCTTTAATTGGATATCTTTGGTTCTTAGTCATATAATTAAAGAAGGTAATTAGTCTTATACTGATTATGCAGGTATGCAAGTAAGGCTGCGTACAATAGACCATTGTGGTCCAGTCCTTCCCCGGACCCCGCATATAATGGGAGCTTTAATGCACCGGGCTGCCCTTAATTCATTTTTCATCCAAGTTCTTGAATTGAATCTCATAAATCATATCAGTACTGATCCGCTAATATTAGTGCACCGGGCTCCCTTTGTGCCTTTTCATTAAACCACAAGCTTTATTTCCGCTTGCGCTTAAAGCCCCAACTAATCTTTGAGCTTTTTTGCGCTTTTTGCTTTTGATAACACTATTTAAGACATTTTTATTAATACAATTTAAGATTTTCTCCTCTTTACACCTTTGAGCGTTGGCTACCTGAGTTTTTTCATACAACTTTATTAGAACGATTTTTCTATGAGGTAAGATAAACTCTTTAGTTGGATGTCTTTGGTTCTTAGTCATATAATTAAAGAAGGTAATTAGTCTTATACTGATTATGCAGAAATGCAAGATAAGGCTGCGTACAATAAACCCCTTGTGGTCCGGCACTTCCCTGGACCCCGTCACATAGTGGGAGCTTTAGTACACCGGGCTGCCCTTGATTCACTTTTCATCCAAGTTCTTGAATTGAATCTCATAATCAGTACTAATCCGCTAACATTTGTCTGCTAAGAATCAATTAGGGTTCTTACCAATATCTTCAAAGTTCTTGAATTTTGCCTATCTTTATTTTCTTGTTTTTAACTTTCATATATACACTTCAACATATTTTCTAGTTTTCTTGAAACTAACTTGATTCTTATCAGTAAGGCCCAAGGTTTAGTTTCTTAATATGGTAAAAGATTTTCTCTTCATGGTTTATCCAAGATTGCGCTCCCATTTATATTGTCCACGCACCAGATAGCATGTGGAGGGAGGGGCATTAAGTGTCCCACAATGGTTGAGGGAATGGGTTGCCGTCACCTTACTTGATCTTGAATAATCCTCACCTCATGAGCTCTCTTTTAAAGTTGAGTTAAACCAAGGGCCAATTTTCAAACAAGTTTCATCTCGTTGGCCAGTTACGATGTTCAATAGTCATAATCAGTTTGTTAAAAATAGAAGCGACACGGTTGTAATTCACTGCAAGATATTCTAAAGAGACAAGAACTGACTGTAAGATCTTTTTAAAGAGGCAATATTTAAGGATAAGTTAATTTTTAAAGCGTACACAAGCTCGATTTAGCAACGAATGGAAGTTTCAGCACAATCCCAGGAAAAAGACAATGTAAGGAGAAACGTTGGATTGTCTAGTCAGCAAGGTATCTCACTGGGAGCACCTAGACTGGCAGATCTTATATAATGCTCAAAATGACTTAAAAACTGAGCCGGTAAGAATCTGATGAACTCAACCACACTCTTCTTGACATTTAATTTACTAAAGTTCCCAAGCTGAGACGCTGATAATTATTGTCCAGTTTGCAATAAAATGACACTTCCAGATTAAAAACAGTTACGTCAAATATAGAGAAAAGAAAACCGTCTATAATGATGTATCTGGGACTAAATATAACCTTTTTTTAGAGTTCACAACAAACAACTGGTTGAGCGTGGAACAAAACGCATGAAACCTGTGAGTGATTTGGACATAGTTCGTTTCCAGTTTAGCCAGTTACCTTTACATGAAAGTATTATTTATCACCTTGAGTAAATAAATATGAATATTTAAACAAGTTGAACAAACTGAATCCACACATGAATAAAAGTGAATGCTTTCTTTGTAAGCTTTCAAGGAACTGTCAAGTGTCAAGTCCTTTTGCATTTTGTTTCTACTGTGATTAAAATTGCATAGAATAAAATTAATGACATCAGCTGTAGGAGTTCCGAGGACAAACACTTGTGTACCTTAGTTTCTGCACGTAGGAGAGCTGCTTCACAATATATTCACAAGATTGTTCCACAAAGTCATAGCAGGATAAGAGTTTCTGCCCAAGCAAAAATTCCTCAGTCTGCCTCACCTCGTCAGAAATCATAGAACCACAATTAGATTCCAACTTTTCAGAATATAAAAGAGTGTAAAAGAAAAGAAAGATGTAATAAGCCTTCTTTTAGCATTAATTAATTAATAAAGCTCAAATGCAAGAAGTTTCAGTTCACTATAACTGTTGCAGTTGCCTCTAGAACTACATTTCCTTTTCAGAATGTTTAGCTGGTGCACATGTGTCTGCAATACCTAAATTCAAGCTAGAAGAGATAACGTAGGGCTGAAAAGCCGAGGAAGTGCACACCAGAATAAATTGATATTTTTTAGATGCTTCTCTGTTTCCTAGTTTGTTTAAATTCTGTTAGCTATTTTTAAGTTTAGTTCCTTATTTTCAGTAAGCAGTAAATCAGTTTACAAGATTTTTAGCGGTACTTTACTGTATTTTAGTTAAGCTTTGATGTAAATATTCAGTTGCTGGTGATCAATAAAATTAAATCTTTCAAATCACTTTACTTGATTTCTTTGCTGTCAAAATCCTATCATTGGCATCAGAGCGTTTTTTGTTCTTAAGGGACTCGTGAGAGCTCGAGAGTTTTTGACTGAGTGGAACCCAAAGAATTTATCAGACCATCCATAAAATCAGCTTTCAAAATTATGGAAGGTGGGAGTATTTTCTCATCAATTGCTCCACCAGTTTTTTATGGAGAAAACTGTCAGGTTTGGGCTGCCATGATGGAAACCTATATGGATGCATGTGATCTCTGGGAGACAGTAGAGGATGATTATGAAGTTCCTCCTTTACCAGGCAATCCTACCGTGGCTCAGATCAAAACTCACAAAGAGAAGAAGACCAGGAAGGCGAAGGCGAAGGCGTGTCTCTATGTTGCCGTATCTCATACTATTTTTTCCAGAATCATGCTTAGTTCGGCTAAGGCAATATGGGTCTTTGAAAAAAGAATATTATGGAGATGAAAGAATTCAAGGCATGAAAGTCTTAAAACCTGCTGAGGGGATTTGAAATGCAAAAAATGAATGAATCTGAGACTATTAAAGAGTACTCAGATAGATTTATCAATCTGGCAAATAAGGTAAAGTTACTTGGTGCCGAACTTTCTGACAAAAGAATTGTACAGAAAATTCTTGTTACTAAACCTAAAAAGTTTGAAGCAACAATTGTTTCACTGGAAAATACGAAAGATCTGTCAAACACTACTTTGGAAGAACTTTAACCCTTTTGCAAGCACAGGAACAGAGAAGACTGATGAGGAACGAGGCAGCTGCTGAAGGAGCTGAGCTTTGCAAGCAAGGAAACAATTCAATTCTGGAAGGAAAGGCAAGAAGCAGAAGTTCAAGAAGAGCTAGGCTACATCAACAGAAATTGCTGCAACTAATAGGAATCTAGCAACAACGACAAAGGTGGAAAATATCCACCTTGCCAACATTGTGGGAAGAGAAATTATTCAGACTTCCAAGTGTTGGAGAAAACCTGATATGAGATGCAGAAAGTGTCATAAACTTGGCCATGCTGAGATTATTTGCACAGATAAAGGACCACAACACTTAAATGAAGCACAAATTGCAGTCCAACAAGGAGAAGAGCAACTGTTTGTGGCTACTTGTTTTGTAAGAAAATGTTTAAGTGAAAGCTGGTTAATTGACAAATCATACGTCTCGTGGTGAGGAGATTTTCAGAGAGTTAGACAGATCTGCAATCTCTAAAGTCAGAATTGGTAATGATGATTATCTTCGTGCCAAAGGGAAAGGCCCAGTAACTGTTGAAAGCTGCATAGGTACAAAATTAATTTTGGATTACTCTTTGTTCCTGAACTTGATCAATATTTGTTGAGCGTAGGGCAACTTTTGGATGGTTTCAAGCTTATTGAGAGAAATATAGGAGAAAAATATTACTGAATTGTGTATATACATAATTACATTGAGACCCTATTTATAGACACTACATTACAATCTTTTTCCAAGTAGGATTTCATATATTATTCCTATTCCTACTCCTATTCTAATACTCCCCCCCCCCCCTAAGTTGGTGCATATAAGTCATATGTACCTAGCTTGTTACAAATGTAATTAATGCGAAGACTGGTGAGGGATTTGGTGAAGATATCTGCAAGTTGTTCACTTAACTTCACAAATTTTGTAACAATATCTCCTGAAAGTATCTTTTCTCTGACAAAGTGACAATCAATCTAAATTAGCTTAGTCCTCTCGTGAAACACTGGATTTGATGCGATATGAAGAGCAGCTTGATTTTCTTTATTGTTTGGCTCTCTATCTATCTATCTATCTATCTCTTTTTAATCTTCTCCGGCGACCCAGATCTGCTCCGGCCAGATCTAGCCTAGCCCGACGACCCCCCCCCCCCCTTTTTCTTTTCGGGTCTTGCTTTTTCCGATGACCATCCTTATTTTTCCAATCCATTCGGATTTGCCGTCGTCCACCACCTCTCGTTCCGGCAAAGTTGACCGGAAATCTCGCTGGAAACAACACTCTCGTGTTTTTGTTGTGCTTTCGTACTTTATAGGCTCTCTCAGATCCGGTGTTCCTCCGGTCAACAGTTCGACTGACGTGCAACAGTCCCGGCAACAAATTCCGGCGATCAATTTCTACACCAACTTGCCGGAATTAGACACCTCGAGCAAGAAATCAGCCTAAACGTCGATCAGGTGCACACGCTCCATCTCTTTTAGCCGTTGTATAACTTTCGTATTTGGTGGCAGCAACTACTGCCAGTAGTGGTTAATATTCGGGTTTTGGTCCATTTTCTTTAGGTTTACTGGCTGATTTTCCTGCTTATTCTTGACAATCTACTGGTTTGTTTTCTTGATTACTTATTAGTAGTTAGCAAGGACAGGTTTATATTTGCTCAATTGTACTTGGTGTTGATCTTAGGTATATTCTTGGGGTGGTTGTGATTTTAGCTTGTGCGGTCTTTGGTGGCGGGGGTTGATGGTGATGGTGTAGGGTCATGTCTTCGGACAGGGTTAGGTGGGGGGTCGTTGGCCGGGGGAGGGGGGAGGGGGGTAAGTGGGTTAAGGGAGCCCCTAGGTTGAGAATAGGGTCGTGGAACATAGGGTCTTTATCGGAGAAGTCCGTAGAGCTGGTGAAAATTCTTAAGAAGAGGCGAATAAGTATAGCGTGTCTTCAAGAAACCAATTGGGTGGGTACTAAGGCGAGGGTAGTAGACGGTTATAAGTTGTGGTACTCAGGAAGCGTGAAGAATAGGAATGTAGTAGGTATCCTAGTAGATGATGAGCTTAGGGAGCACGTGGTAGAGGTTAGAAGGGTCAACGATAGGTTGATAACGATTAAATTAGTTATAGAGGGGTCTTCTTTGACCATTATTAGTGCGTATGCCCCGCATGTAGGCTTGGATCAAGATGAGAAGAGGAGTTTCTGGGAGACTTTGGATGAGGTGGTGAGGGGTGTTCCTAACACTGAGAAGCTGTTCATAGGAGGGGACTTCAATGGACCAGTCCCCTCGGTGCTTGCCCGAACGACCTTTTGAGACACCCAACACCTCTCTAGTCGTCTCCCTGATGTAACTGGCAGTCTTATCCCACATACTATCCGCATCCCCTCTACTCTCCCAAGCTCTTCTCGCACTCAACTTCTCCCCTATCTCAAACGCATTGTCCATAGTCAGGCTACCCCATCTAATCCTCGGCATGTCCTCTACACCCATTCTCCTCCTCTCCTTCTTGATCTCCAAGTCCATCACCAAAAGCCTATGCTGCGTCGACAGACTCTCACTAGGTATAACCTTACAATCTCTACAAAGACCCCTATCACCCTAGTTAATTCGTACTTCCCAAAGAAGAAGGTTCACTTGGTTACCTTCGGTAGTTCAGTGGCCACGACCCAAATAGACTTTTTGCTCCTAAGGAAGGGTGATAGGGGTCTTTGTAGAGATTGGAAGTTTATACCTAGTGAGAGTCAATCGACGCAGCATAGGCTTTTGGTGATGGACTTGGAGATCAAGAAGGAGAGGAGGAGAAGGGGTGTGGAGGACATGCCGAGGATTAGATGGGGTAGCCTGACTATGGACAGTGCGCTTGAGATAGGGGAGAAGTTGAGTGCGAGAAGAGCTTGGGAGAGTAGAGGGGACGCGGATAGTATGTGGGATAAGACTGCCAGTTACATCAGGGAGACGGCTAGGAAGGTGTTGGGTGTCTCGAAAGGTCGTTCGGGCAAGCACCGAGGGGACTGGTGGTGGAATGGAGAGGTTAAAGGGAAGGTGGAGGTGAAGAAGAAGGCTTACGCGGAATTGGTCGAGAGTAGGGATGAGGAGGAGAAGCGGAAGAATAGGGAGGAGTATAAGATTGCTAAGAAAGAGGCTAAGTTGGCTGTTTCGACAGCTAAGAATGCGGCTTTTGAAAGCTTATACAAGGCGTTAGAGGGTAAAAGTGGTGATAAAAAGTTGTATAGGCTAGCCAAGGTCAGGGAGACGAGGGCTCGGGACCTTGACCGAGTGAAGTGTATTAAGGATGCAGACGGTAAAGTTTTAGTGGAGGAGGTTCTTATTAGGAGGAGATGGCAGTCGTACTTTCATAAGCTCTTGAAGGAAGGAAGGGACACTAACATTGTGTTGGGGGATTTGGAGCAATCTGAGAGGCTTCGCGACTATGGTTATTGTAGGTGGATTAAGGTAGAGGAGGTCAAGGGTGTTATTTGTAGGATGCATGGAGGTAGAGCGACGGGGCCAGACGAGATCCCGGTGGATTTTTGGAAGTGCTCAGAAGGGGCAGGGTTGGAGTGGTTGACTAGGTTGTTTAATACCATTTTTAGAACGACAAGGATGCCGGAAGCTTGGAGATGGAGTACGATGATTCTTTTGTATAAGAATAAGGGTGACATTCAAGATTGCAACAATTATAGGGGTATCAAGTTGTTGAGCCACACAATGAAGGTTTGGGAGAGGGTGGTAGAGTTGAGGTTACGTAAGATTGTGCCTATTTCTGGGAATCAGTTTGGATTTATGCCGGGACGCTCGACTACTGAGGCCATCCACCTCATAAAGGGACTAGTGGAGCAATATAGGGAGAGGAAGAAAGACTTACACATGGTGTTCATCGACTTGGAGAAGGCTTATGATAGAGTCCCAGGGAGGTTTTATGGAGGTGCTTGGAGGTTAGAGGTGTTCCTATGGTGTATGCGAGGGCTATTAAGGATATGTATGACGGAGCTAAGACTCGGGTTAGGATGGTGGGAGGGGACTCTGAGCACTTTCCTGTCATGATGGGGTTGCATCAAGGATCGACTCTTAGCCCGTTTTTATTTGCTTTGGTGATAGATGTTTTGACTTTGCAAATTCAAGGTGAGGTGCCTTGGTGTATGCTTTTTGCGGATGATGTAGTTTTGATTGATGAGATCCGTAGTGGAGTTAATGATAAGTTGGAGGTTTGGAGGAAGACCCTCGAGCCTAAGGGATTTAGGTTGAGTAGGTCCAAGACGGAATACTTGGAGTGTAAGTTCAGCGAGGCGTCACATGAGGCTGAGATGGTTATAAAGCTTGATACTCAGGTCATCCGGAAGAGAGATAGTTTCAAGTATCTTGGGTCTATGATTCAGGGGAGTAGAGAGATTGACGAGGATGTCGCTCACCGGATTGGGGTAGGATGGATGAAATGAAGGCTCGCGTCTGGAATCTTGTGTGATAAGAAGGTGCCGCCTAAACTCAAAGACAAGTTCTACAGAGTAGTGTTAGACCGGCTATGTTATATGGAGCGGAGTGTTGGCCAGTCAAGAAAGCTCACATCCAAAAGATGAAGGTGGCGGAGATGAGGATGTTACGGTGGATGTGTGGGTGTACTAGGAAGGATAGGATTAGGACTGAGGTTATACGAGATAAAGTGGGAGTAGCGTCGGTGGAAGACAAAATGAGGGAAATGAGGTTGAGATGGTTTGGGCATGTGTTGAGGAGGGGCACGGATGCCCCAGTGCGGAGGTGTGAGATGTTGGCTAGGGATGGATTCAGGCGAGGAAGGGGTAGACCGAAGAAGTATTGGAGGGAGGTGATTAGACATGATATGGAGCAGCTGCAGCTTACCGAAGATATGACCCTAGATAGAAAGGTGTGGAGGAGGCGGATTAGGGTAGAAGGGTAGTAGGAAAGGAGCGTCAGTGTTAGTAGATAGGAGAATTTTGTTGCATTAGTAGTGCTGGTAGCTAGAGTATTTGTATTACTTCATAGTGTGTTATTATTTGTTGGATTACTTGGTGGGTCCTGTTTATATTATTATTGGGTGTGGTTTTACATTTCGTATCTTGTCCCTTACTATTTCTTGTCTACACTGTTGTTTCTTGAGCTGGGGGTCTTTCCGAAACAGCCTCTCTATCTCACTTATGAGGTAGTGGTATAGACTGCGTACACTTACCCCCCCCCCAGACCCCACGTGGTAGGAATATACTGGGTATGTTGTTGTTGTTAGTTCTCTCAGCAACTGTTTGATCCAAACTAGCTCACAAGTTGCTACAACCATTGCTCGATATTCTGCTCTTGCACTAGATTGAGCAACCACACTCAGTTTCTTACTCTTCCAAGACACCAAATTACCTCCTACTAAAACACAATACCCGGATGTAGAACGTCTATCAGAGGGTGATCCTACCCAATCAACGTCTGTATATCTAATGATATGCTCATGGCCTCGATCCTCGACGAGTAGTCCTTTACCTGGAGCTGACTTTATATATCGTAGAATACGAACAACTGCATCCCAGTGACTATCACAGGGGAAGTCATACACTGACTAACAACACTCATAGGAAAAGAGATGTCAGGTCTAGTCACTGTGAAATAATTCAACTTTCCAACTAGCCGCCTATACCTTCCAGGATCACTGAGTAGGGGAAGGCTTCCCCTGTCCTGGCAGAAGTTTCGGATCTATAGGAGTGTCAATGGGTCTACATCCCATCGTTCCTGTCTCCTCAAGAATATCTAAAGAACACTTACGTTGAGAAATAACAACACCTAAACTAGACTGAGCAACCTCAATACCTAGAAAATTCAGTCTGCTGAGGTCCTTAGTCTAGAAATGTTGAAAGAGATGTTGCTTCAAATTAGTGATACCATCTTGATCATTGTCGGTGATAACGATATCATTAACATAAACCACCACATAAATACACAGATTTGGAGCAGAATGTCGATAAACACTGAGTGATCAGCTCTACTACGAATCATGCCAAACTCCTGAATTACTGTACTGAACTTTCCAAACCAAGCTCGAGGAGACTGTTTCAGACCATATAAAGACCTGCGCGATCGACGTACGAGGCTACTAGACTCCCCCTGAGCAACAAAACTAGGTGGTCCCTCCATAAAGACTTCTTCCTCAAGATCACCATGCAGAAAAGCATTCTTAATGTCCAACTTATAAAGAGGCCAATGACGAGCGACAACCATAGATAAAAAATGATAGACAGATGCTATTTTAGCCACGGGAGAGAAAGTGTTACTATAATCTAGCTCAAATATCTGAGTATACCCTTTGGCAACAAGGCGAGCCTTAAGCCGATCAACCTGACCGTCTGGACCAACTTTGACTGCATAAACTCAACGGAAACAAACTCCCAAGGACCACTCATAGTAAAGCAGACATCTCATCAATCATAGCCTGCTTCCATCCTGGATGAGAAAGTGCTTCACGTGTAGTCTTAGGGATGGAAATAGAAGACAAAGATGATATAAAGACATAATGGGGTGATGATAGACGATGATAACTCAAGAAAGTATAATGTGGGTTAGTATTACGAGTGGATCGTATACCTTTTTGAAGGGCAACCGATTGGCTAAGAGGAGGCAAGTTCTCAGTAGGAGCAGTGTCCGACGCATGACATGAATCATCTAGAACTAATGTTGGACGCGGACAGCAATGATAAGTCAGAATTGGTGGTAATGCAGCTGGAGATGTAGAAGTAACAGTAGATTCCTCAAAAGTTGGTGCGGGTAAGACTGGAGGTATGAGTAAGACCTCAGAGATATCAAGATGATCAGAAGTCAGAAGATGTATAGTAAGGTTGAGATTCAAAGAATGTGACATCAGTGGACATAAGGTATCAGAAGATCAGGTGAATAGGAACGATAACCTTTTTGAATTCAAGAGTAACCAAGAAAGACACATTTGAGAGCACGAGGGGCTAATTTATCTTTTCCTTGGGCTAAGTTATGAACAAAGCATGTGCTCCCAAAGACACGAGGGGGATAGAGTAGAGATGTGACTGAGGAAATAGTATAGAATGGGGAACCTAATTCGGAATAGAAGATGAGGGCATTCTATTAATTAAATAGCAAGATGCGAGGACTGCATCGCCCCAGAAACGCAGCGGAACATGGGATTCAATGAGAAGAGTGCGAGCAGTCTCAATGAGATGCCTATTCTTCCTTTCTGCTACTAAGAGGTATGTGGACAAGATGTTCGGTGAATAATTCCTTGGTGAGTCATAAACTTCTAAAACTGGGAGGATAAATATTCTAAGGCATTATCATTATGAAAAGTACGTATAGAAACACGAAATTGATTTTGTATTTCAGCGCAAAAACTTTTGAATATAGAAAATAACTCAGAACGATCTTTCATTAAGAAAACTCAAGTACATCTTGAATAATCATCAATAAAACTAACAAAATAACGAAATCCTAAAGGTGAACTAACTCTACTAGGACCCCAAATATCATAATGAACTAATGAAAAAATAGACTCTGAACGACCCTTAGTACTACATTAAAATGTAGCACGGGTGTGTTTCCCAAGTTGACAAGACTCACAATCTAATGTGGATAAACTAAACAAACTAGGCACCATCTTCTGTAGCTTGGATAGACTCGAATGTCCCAAATGTTTGTGAATTAGGTCTGGAAGATCTGTAACGGGGCATGCTGTGAAGGAATTTGAAGGGGTAAGATAGTAAAGTCTTTGTAATTCATGTCCTGTGCCAATTGTTTGCCCCGTACTGCAATCCTCCATGAGAAAAAAATCATCAAAAAATGTTATGCCACAATGCAGGGCACGTGTCAAACAAGGACATAAAGAACAAAGTCTAGAGTGACAGAAAATAGGGGCTTGGCTTGTTCAACACCTTTTGGCTTTGTTCGGATCCCATTGGCTAATGAGTAAAGTAATAGCAGGAAGAGACTATGAATAAACAATATCGGATAGAAGAGATTTGTAACCATAAATATGATCGGAAGCGCCTGAGTCCACAACCCATAGACCAAGAGTACTGGATTGTGATACACAGGCAAAAAAATAACCAACAACAGAAGCATCAGGTTGATTAACTGAGGCTACTTATGGAAAAGTCTGCTTACTTGCTCGATACCGAAGGAACTCATCATATTCAGTTTGAGCAATATGAGCATTATTGGATGGTCAATCAGGCTGAGCGACAGAGGCTACTTGTGGAGAAGTCTGCTTACTTGCTCGATTCTGAAGGAGCTCATTATATTCCTTTATAGCAATAGGATCATAACTGGTCGGTGGACCATGCAAAGTATAACATACGTCCTGAGTGTGTCCAGGCTTACGACAATAACTTTGGTCGAGATTTTCCAAAATGACCTCCTCCTTGCCGATTCTCCATACACTGATATGTTCGTTTTTCTATGGTTTGAGATGCGAGAACAGAGGATTCAGCGATGGGTGATAAAACTACTTTGTGACTGGGAGGCGCGGCAAGACGAAGTAGAATAGAGAATAACTCATCAACTATAGGAACCGTAGGACTAGCTAAAATCTGATCATGTATTGAATCATGGTCAGTAGAAAGTCTAGCAAGTGTAAGAACTAGAAACAACGTCTATCTGTGCTCTTGTTTTTCCACATATATAGTTACGGGCATCAACGTTTCAAATTCCTCCATGACTGCTTGTACCTGACCCAAGTAAGTAGACACATCGAATTCTTGTTTCTTTAAGTTGGTCATTCGAGATATCACATCATAGAAACGAGATGTCATTGGTATGCAACACACGAACCTTTTCCCAAACTGAATAATATTTCTGGAATGGGCGAAACAAGGGCATCAACTTGGAATCAATAGAGCGCCATAAGAGACTACATAATTGAGCTTCAACCTTCTCCCATTGTGCTTTGGCTTTCGCATCTTCCTCACTAGTCTTTCCCTTTTCATCTACCACACTAACTTTGTTTGTTATGTGATCTGGACACCTTGACATTTGCACCACAACTCAACCGAGGAAGCCCAAGCTAAGTAATTTGAACTTCCCATTAATGGTTCGGAAGTGATCATAAGGCTTGAACTTCCAATTCCCATAATTTTGGTGCCAAAAATATCAACCCCAAAAGATATCTAGTGAAATCAGAATTTTGTAGCCAAAATATGGAAATATGTTGCCGAAATTTGGGAAAAAAAACTGCTCAGTTGCCGAAATATGAAAATAAAGTGCTCCGTCGCTGAAAAATTAGATTTGACTGTCGAAATTCGATTGGAATCAAGAAATAACTATATGAGCAACCTCGAATTGAAGAGGCGACCCTACTGGAAAGAGAACCTGTCGAAAAAAGTGGTCGGTAACTGCCTCACGAGCCGGCGCGTGGATCTGACTCGCTCGCTGGAGAACTGCTTCTAGCAGCACATGAAGGAGCGTGTTGCACCTGTTTCCGGTGATCCTAACATGGGTTTTGTCGCCGGGAAAATCTGAACTTGGTGGTGTGTTGATTTTCTAGAAAAAAAAAGAAAGAAAACACTGACGAAGAAGGTTAGGTCTCCGAAAAATTGCACAGTGACGCTGATTTTGCTAGAATAACGCATAGCGATACTTTTCTCACCAATGCTCTGATACCATATGAGAAATATACAGTGTTATCAAAGGCGCACTTAAGCCCTGAAGCGAGGCTCAAAACGTGTTGAGCGTTTCGCCTCGCTTTATGTGCGCTTCACTGTCATCATCAAGTTTCTAAGGCATACTTTTCCTCGCCAATGAGTCTCCTCTAAAGAGGTGACACTAAACAATTGATATTTCACTTTATCGTAATTGTTTTTCAATTTCGTTGGTCATATATTTGTCATTCATGATTATAATTATTAGTCTTGGACTAAACATAAATATTTGTATGTTTTCTCCCTTTGCGCCTTTTTTCATTAAAGCTCACGCTTTTATTTGCGCTTCAAGCCCCAACAGAACTTAGAACTTTTTTGCCCTTTTCGCTTTTGATAACACTAGAAATATAGGAGAAAAATATTATTGAATTGTGTATATACATAAGTACATTGAGACCCTATTTATAGACACTACATTACAATCCTTTTCCAAGTAGGATTCTATATACTATTCTTATTCCTACTCCTATTCTAACACTTAATTTTTAGGACAAGTGTGTGATCTTTGATCCAAAGGGTCAAGAAATCTGTCAAGTTAAAATGAGAGGAAAAAGTTATTTCTTTGATCCAATGGAGGAAAAGTTGGCTGCCTATCCGAGCCAAGAGATGACAATAGATGTTTGGCACAAGAGACTCAGACATTCCCATCACAGGGCACTCTTGTATATGTTGAAAAAAGATATGGTTCAAGCACTACCACCTATTAAGTATGAACACTCAAGCTGCAACACATGTCAATTAAAGCATGATGCCTTTTTACCAAGGCAACCTGGAGAGCATCAGTTAAGGTTCAATTAGTCCATACAGATTTGTGTGGACCACATAAGACTAGGGGTCGTTTGGTTTGAAAACAAGTTATCCTGGGATTAATTATGCTGGGATAAGTTATTCTGGGATTAGTTATGCTAGGATTATTTCTTATTGAATGTTTGGTTTGTTGATTTCAAAATATGCACTGCATAATTTCTAAGAATAATGTTGTTTGTTTACAAAAATACCCTCCACCTTATTTATTTTTTTATATTTTCATTGCAAACTTTAGTTATTCATTCTTAAAAATAAAACTTCCATCTTATTTAGCTTAAATATTTTTGTGTGTGCAATTCCATGATTGTGCCCTGTGTTTTGAAGAATAAAACTTCTTATTTAGCTTAAAAATAAAAAACTTCCATCTTAAGTTTGTTAAAGTAAAAGAGGATTTATTGTTTGTTACTTCATTTAAGCACATATCACTCCTATATTGTAAAATATTAAAGTTATCTTCATTTTAATTGATATATAAAATACAAATTTTCAAGTGACTAGAAGAATATTTAATTAGAAATATGTAATTCAGCAGTAGAGAAATCAAAATATAAATAAACGTAAGAATTAGTCAAATAAATTTAACGTATAATATATTCATAAATAAAAATTATATTTATATAGTACTCCCTCCGTTCACTTTTAGTTGTCATATTTTGACTTGGCCCAGCCATTAAGAAAACAATTATTGATATGACTATTTTACCATACTACCCCTATTAATTGATGTATTAGAGTATTATGCCTTTAAAATGAATTGGAGAATAAGCAATTAATGTTACGGGTAAAACAGGAAAAATTCTTGTCTTTTCTTAATATGTCGAAAGTGACAAGTAAAAATGAAAATCCATTTTAGAAATAAGTGACAAGTAAAAGTGAACGGAGGGAGTATAATTTTTTAATGGAAAAATATGAAGAATTATCATAAAAATAACGACTAGTGAAGGTTGCGAATGTTATTATAAATGGTATTAAAAATGATGTGAATATACATGGATGTGAAAAGTGATGTATAAAAAAGGTTTTAATAGGATACTTTGGTCAATTTACCTATTTTATCCCAGGATAAATTATTCAGGTATTACTATTCCACCCAAAGTTAAGGATAACTTATCTCAGTACTAATTATTAATCATGGGATAAGTTATCCTAGACTTTGTTACCAAACAAGGGATAAAGGGGTACTAAAAACTTATCCCAGGATTAACTCTCCTTATCCATCAAACCAAACGCCCCCTAAGGGTGTTAAACGGGCCGGGCCAACCCGAAACTGGACTGGACCAAACCGATTTCCAACCGGACCTGCCCAGATAGAGGGGGCAAGGTTAGGATCGGCTCATCACGAAACCGGACCCGCACGATCTTACCTGGACTACCGATGGCCCAAAACTACAAGATTCTGATAAGAAATCTACAAGATTCTGATGAGAACATTGATCATCAGTCTGTGAGAGGAACAAGGTCGATCTCTAACATATACGAAAGATGCAAAGTAGCCATTTCAGAGCCTTCTGGATTCGAGAAAGTCATTTCAGATCCCAAGAGGCAAGCCGCAATGGAGGAGGAGCTTGCAATGATTGAGAAGTGCGACACTAGGCAGCTTGTGGAAAAGCCTCAACATAGGAAGATCATTGGTGTGAAGTGGGTTTATCATACGAAATTGAATGTTGATGGTTATGTTAACAAGCTCAAGGCAAGACTTGTTGTAAAAGGTTACTCATAGATTTTTGAAGTTGATTATTCCGAAACCTTTGCCCCAGTTGCTAGACTTGATAAAATAAAGTTGTTTACTAGCTATTGTTGCTCAAAAAGTTTGGAGAATCTTTCAGTTAGATGTCAAGTCCATTTATTTGAACGGTTTTCTGCAGGAGCAAATTTATGTAAAGCAGCCTCAAGGTTTTTCTGTAAAGGGACATGAAGATAAAGTGTATCTACTGAAGAAAACCTTTTATGGTTTAGAACAAGCTCCAAAGGCTTGGTACAGTAGAATTGATGAGCATTTGCAAGGCTTAAGTTTTAAGAAAAGCCTAAGTGAATCAACTCTATTTATTAAAAAAAGAGATTCTAATATTGTGATTATATCACTTTATGTTGATGATATTCTTGTCGCAGGAAACAACCCTGAAATGATGGACGAATTCAAGGCAGAGATGAAGAAAATGTTTGAAATGACAAACTTGGGAGAAATATGTTACTTTCGTGGAATGCAAATTCATCAAACTCAATGAAGTGTTCATTTGCCAAAAAACTATGCAAAGGAAATAATGAAAAAGTTCAAAATGGAAGATTGCAAACCTCTGAACACTCCAATGAATCAAAAAGAGAAGTTGATTCAAGATGATGACAGTGACAAGGTTGATGAAGCAAGTTATAGAAGTATGATTGAATATCTCATGTATCTCACTGCCACCGAGACGTGACATTCGGCAAGCAATGAGATTCTTGTCCAGATTTCTGAATTGTGCAAGTGAAATGCACATGAAAGCAGCCAAACGAGTGATAAGGCATGTCAAGGAAGTTTGGACTATGGTGTTAAGTTCTGTAAAAGTTAGAACTTCAAGTTGCAAGGTTATTCCAACAGTGATTGGGCAGGGTCAGTTGAAGACATTAAAAGCATTTTGGGTTATTACTTTAGCCTTGGTTTGGGATGTTTTTCATGATGCTCAAAGAAGCAAGGCATCGTGGCACATTCAACTGCAGAAGTTGAATTTATGGTTGCAACAGCAGCAGTTAATCAAGCTCTTTGGGTAAGGAAGATCCTATTACATCTTGATCTGGAGCAACAAGGAAGCACGGAAGTGTTTGTGGATTATAGGCAGCCATAGCAATTTCTCATAATCCAATTTTTCATGGGAAAATAAAAAAAATTTAATATCTAATTGTACTTCCTCAGGCAAGTGCAAGACGGAGAAGAGGTGAAATTGGTTTATTGCAAGTCGGAAGATCAAATTGCTGATGTATTTACCAAGCCATTTCATGTTAATAGGTTTGAATTTCTCAGAATGAAGCTTGGACTAGCCATTCTTGAGCCAGGAGGAGTGTTGCAGATGTGTCTAGTCGTCTAGAGAACTGCAGCTTATTTTCAGAATGCTTAGCTGGTGGCCCAGGTGTCTATAAGACCTAAATTCAAGCTAGAAGAGATAACTTAGGGCTGAAAAGGCCGAGGAAGTGGACACCAGAATAAATTGATATCTTTTAGCTGTTTCTCTCTTTCCTAGTTTATTTAAAATTCTGTTAAGTTATTTTTAATTTTAGTTCCTTATTTTCAGTAAGCAGTAAATCAGTCTAGCAGATTTTTAGCACTACGTTACTGTATTTGAGTTAAGCTGTGATGTTTATATTCAGTCCCGGATGATCAAAAAAATCACAGATCTTTCAAGTAACTTTACTTGTTTCCTTCGCTGTCAAAATCCTATGAATGACTAATGTTTTGTTGGGGATGATTCAAAGGAAGTTCCAATGGTATAAATTCCGATGTTATAAAATGCATCCATCAAGAATTCCATTTTCATCTTCTTGTTTTTTCAAAGCATAGAAGTGGATCCAAACACAATTATTTTCAGTGAACTAAGAAACCAAACAAATAGATAGAACGCAGTAAAATCCCAAAAAAAAAAATAGAAATAAATAAATCACCCTTCCAGAAGCATTAATATCGAGTCCATTATCAAGCAATTTGGCCAGATCTTCCTTCAAAAACCTCTGTTTCGCCTCAGCTCTTCGTCTCACCACCTCGATTCGCGTCCTGGTTGCCTTTATTAGCGATTTGCTTCAGTCATCCCAAAACCAAACTCAAAACACAAATCTTCAAAATAACAATATCTATAGATACATAAAAAGTAAAAAGAAAAGAAGAGAAAAGAAAAAATACAAACCATTTAGAGCTGAAACCACGGGTTAGTATACCGTCAAGCATCTCCGATCTCACTAGTTCGTCACTTTTGAGCTTCAAGTAAAGGAAATTAATATATTTGTATTGTAAACATATCCAAAGTGTACTGGTTGTTTGTATGAAATATGTGCAGAGCTGTGATTATTAGTCTAGCAGAGATTTTAGGTTTGGGAATTACTTTTTAATTTTATTTTCATTCAGAAATAATGACGAGGGTCTAACGGATTTCAAGCTGTCCTTTTCTCAACTTTGTTTTCTTGCCGTTTCAATTCTCCCCATTTTTGCTTTTTTTTTTTTTGGTTAAATACATACTCGAATTAACAGGGACTAAACGGCTATCAAGTTTTGAACAATAATACTATGTTTGTATTTGTCCATTAATACCTCTTCATTTTTTCAAATTCACTATCAGACCTATTTTTGGTTTACAAGGTGAATGGTGGATTGGGTCCCAAGAACCACCTAAAGTGACTTGTTCTTTTTGGACCACTTGTTTTCTCTATCCTCACTAGATATGACAACAAAATTAGAATTTTGATAATCGGTCTTTCTTCTTCTTTTTGTGGAGAAATAAATTATAATGCTTAACAATTGTTTTTTGGTAATGAAATTTTAAAATTGTTCTTTATGCTTCTTTTTTCTAGGGAGGAGAATTAATCGGGAGAACTACACAAATGGCCCTCAAAAGTAGTGGTTTTGTTTTTTGTTCCCCATAAAAAAAATGTTATAAAAACAAACTTCAATTATTTATTGATGTTTTAAAAGTACACAATTGCCCTTTTTAATTTCTCGACCCCAGTGGCAATGGCGACAGTCTCCAAGATATCACTATAGCTTTACTTTCCTTTCCACTCTTATCCTCTTCAATGATTTCTTCCTCCTTCTGGTTGTCTTGCTCCATTGTGATGTCCTCTGAACTTGATCTTCTTGTTGTCGGGTGGCTTATTAGACAAGTAAGGTAAATTAAATTGAGGGAAGGGAATTGATTGTATTTCTAAAAAATTTCACAATATATACAGAGAGTCTATATTTGGATGTAAAAAGGATATTATAAACGGAAAAGGGCCTAAAATGTCCTTCACCTATTGATAATGGTACAAAAATGTCCTTCATCCACCTTTAGGCTCCAAAATGTCCTTCACATCCATCTTTGGGCTCCAAAATGTCCTTTATTTAACATCCTCAATATTAAATTGAAAAGAAAAATCATTAATGATGTGTCAACTTTCCGTTGTTAAATTATAAAGATATACATATTACATTTAACAGAATAGAACAAAGTAACTCTTTTCAAAAAAAAAAAATAATGTTCTAAAAGATAATTGTCAAGTATTACATAATTTAATATACAAAAAGAAATTATAAAAAATAAGTAAAATATTTACAACAATGATTAAGTTTGCTAATTTAGCAATGCATTATAATTATATAATTATTTAAATTAATCAATATTAAAACTCACATGCAATATTTTTTATTAGGGGTGTTCATAATTTGGTTTAGGTCCTTTCTTGGTTAAAACTAAAATCAAATCAATTTAGTTAATTTTTTAATTATTAAAATCAAATATAATTCATATCCATCAATTTGGCTATTATCGGTTTGGTTCGAAATTTTTTATTTTTAAGAAAATAATAATATTTTCCTCTCTTATTTTTTCCCTACAAGTAGAAAAAAAGTATTTCATCATTTTTCAACTTATAATCTGTTATTAACATATTACTATGGTGGCTATAATTTTCTTGAATTGTGAAGGAAATGTCTTAAAAAAATTATAAGCTTAATTTAATCAAGTGAATAAAGTTAATAAAAAAATAAAATAAATATATAGGTAAATCTCTTCTTTTTTTTTTTGAATAATAAGTTTGGATTCATGACTTTCTTTTAAAAAATGAGCGGGTAACAATGTGGATCGGATCTATTAGTTTTTGGATGGAGTTTTTAAAAAAAAATTAATTAGTTAAATGGGGACCAATGGGAAATTGACACGTCATTAACGAAACTTTTTTTTCAATTTAATATTAAGAATATTAAATAAAGGGTATTTTGGAGCCCAAAGGTAGATGTGAAGGGTATTATGGAGCCCAAAGATGGATGTGAAGGGCATTATAGAGCCTAAAGGTGTATGGAGGACATTTTTGTACTATTTTCAATAGATGAAGGGCGTTTTAGGCCCTTTTCCGTATTATAAAAGATTTTTTTGATTTATTTGTTGCTTTAGCTGGGTGATAAAATTGAATATCTAATTTGATTTGAGTTTGAAAACTTAAATGATGTTGATTTTAGTCTAGTTTTGATTTAGCTGTTAATAAACCATTGGAAAAAGAGAGTGAGATTGAAATTAATATCATAGGATTTAAAATTAAATTAATTTTTTAATTGACTTTTATTTAAATTTAAAAAGAGTTGTTAATGTTGCAACAAGTTATGTCCCATGAACAAGAGTTGACACTACTTTATTCTGTCTTGATTTGTGATATGCTCTATAACTCCTATCTTAAAAGCAAGACTTAGCCCCCAAAAGGAATAAGTTATGCCCTATAGGCAAGAGTTGACACTATCACATTGTGTATTGATTTAGCAAATGCTCTACAACTCTTGCCTCTAAGGCAAAACTTATCCCCCAAAGGAACAATTATGTCTCATGGGCAAGAGTTGACACTACCACATTGTATCTTGATTTAATAGATGCTCAATAAATCTTGCTTTAGAGGTAAGACTTAGTCCCCAAAGAAACAAGTTATGCCCAATAGGCAAGAGTTGACACTAGCACACTGTGTATTGATTTAGCATATGCTCTATAACTCTTGCCTATAAGGCAAGACTTAGCCCCTAAAGGAACAAGTTATGCCCCATGGGTAAGAGTTGTCACTACCACATTGTGTCTTGAATTAGCAGAAGCTTTATAACTCTTGTCTTAGAGGCAAGACTTAGCCCCCAGAGGAACAAGTTATGCCCCGTAGGCAAGAGTAGACACTATCTTATTCTGTCTTAATTTAGTAGATGCTCAATAACTCTTGCCCCTAAAGCAAGACTTAGCCTCCAAAGGAACAAGTTATGCCTCATGCACAAAAATTGACACTACCATATTGTGTCTTGATTTAGCATATGCTCTATAAGTCTTGCCTTAGGGGCAAGACAAAGGAAAATGGTTTGCTCATGGACAAGAGTGACACTACTTTATTCTGTCTTAAGTTAGCAGATGCTCTATAACTTTTTTCTCTGAGGGAAAACTTAGCCCCAAAGGAATAAGTTATGCCCCATGGGCAAGAGAACACTACCTTATTCTGTCTTGATTTAGCATATGCTCTATAACTCTTGCCTTAGAGGCAAGACTTAACCCCTAAGGGAACAAGTTATACCTCATAAGCAAGAGTTGACACTACCTTATTCTTTCTTAACTCTTGCCTTAGAGGCAAGACTTAACCCCTAGAGGAACAAGTTATGCCCCATGGGCAAGAGTTGACACTATCACATTATTTATTGATTTATGAAATGTTCTATAACTCTTGCCTAAGAGGCAAGACTTAGCCCAAGGTCTTTCAAACAACAAGTTAGCCCCATGGGCAAGAGTTGATACTACCAAATTATGTTTTGATTTATGAGATGTTCTATAACTCTTGCCCTAGAGGCAAGACTTAGCCCAAGGAATTTCAAACAATAAGTTACGCTCCATGGAAAAAAGTTGACACTACCATATTGTATCTTGATTTACAGTCTTTTGCTTCAAAGCATAATTGTCTGTTTGCATTGGATATTATTTGGAACAAGCTTGGCTCAATATATGTCACTTTTTCAGGTGGGGAGTGAGAGAACAATGCAAATACAAGACCTAATTGTTTTTTTTATCAAAATTCATTGACATTAAGAACTTTGCTAAATGTTGCTTTTTCCTACATCAGCTTGTATGAACTTCCATTGAAGTTCAATTGCACTCCCTCCATTTCAATTTGTTTGTTTTACTTTTCTTTTTAGTCTATTTAAAAAAGCATGCTTCTTTCCCTTTTTAGGAACTCTTTCTGATGTTGAAGGTAATGATCCGATATTGACTGTGTAACAAATTATCCATATTTAAGCAGGTGTGTGGTAAGAGATATTTTGTAGATAAATAAACACCAAGTATTAGTCGGAATTGTATTGAACAATGGCACTCTTTGTGTTGGATTTTTTGGTCATTCAAACCCTAAATAGGGAGAACACAACTTCTTTACTTCATGCTTTCCTCCCTTAGAGGCCCTGCTCAATCCGCAAGTTAACTTTTTAGCTTGCACACTCATGCATTTATCCCCTTTATTTGAAAGAGTACGATATTTTTTTCTTTCAATGTTTAATTGTGACTCGGTTTTAATTATATTCTTTTCCTAAAAGGTAGGACTTCTAACTTATTAACATATTTCTTTATTCATGTTAGATAGTGTATGATGGTCATTAAGAAGTTGTTAGAGGAGAAGGAAAAAGGCTTGGAGACTAAAGTTGCAGAAAGGATAACAAGGAGTTGAAGAAGAGAGTGGAGGAGCTATTCTTATGGATATCATGCCTAAAGAATAGTATCAAAAGTTATGGCATTAGAGAGATGAATTTATTTAAATAATATTGGTGAAACAAATTTCAATGAAATGATACAAACAACATGGAATCAAATAGTTGATCCAAACTTGCTTATAGTTGTGGTCTAATTATGTTGAATGCAAAAGCATGGTGGATGCAAAATTTTGTATACAACAAAAATTTATTTATAGTAAATTACCTAATTACTCTTTTTATCAATCTAAATACCTACTTATTAAATTTTAAGAAAACTAACTCTACCAAGAGAAGCAAAGTTAAATTTCACGTTTAAATTACTTTCTTTTTTTTGAAGAGCCCTAATGGTTGTTCTTCAAGTCTCCAAATAAAAAAGTACCATATACATTGGAGAGAAGCAAAAGACAAAGTGATTCTAGTAGCTTTTTTCTTGACTTATTTAAACAAAAGGAACTATTATTTTGATTTAATGGTTATTAATGAATAAAAAGGAATAGTCTGCTTTGTTAAATATTTCTTTATGTATATATAATTAATAATTTAAGAGGGAATATGGATTTTGAATGAATCTCAAAGCCATGCCAACCTCGAGTTAAGTGTAACATCATAAGTAGAATTGAAGAGGGTGGAAAGTACACCAGCCTTACTTTGTGAAGATAGAAAGGGTCTGAAGAGGGTGGAATGTGCTTGATCAAAGTTACGGCTATTAGATTTTATGTATTTATAAGATGTAACAACTCGACAAAAATTAAAGACCACAAATTAATTTAAAGCCACCCTAATATAAGGGCAACCCCGCGAACGACCCATAGTCTAATACACGATTACCTAATATCAAGACACATAATCAATGCATATTCACTTTTTCTTCTTTAAAATTTTAAAAAATCTTATTTAAGTTTTAAGTATAAATTTCCCGAAGTTTGAATTAGCATGATACTATCAATTTAAAAATAAATTAAACTAAAATTATACTACCATGTGTAAAATTGTTAAAAATGAATATTTGAAATTTTAGAGAAACTAATATATTTGCAACATTATAACAATAATAAATTTATTATTTGTCTTTTATCAAAAATTTCTAAATATTGTGAATAATTAAAATTTAAAATTTTTCATTGGCAAAATTCATTCAGATTCAGGATTAATCTTAATTTTTATTTAGTCCGAAATGAATGTATTATGAAAAAAGGTAAAGACTTGGATCGATCAATAAGTGATCAAAAGGTGAACTTTTTCGAGATCAACTCGATAAATCAAAGTCATGCTCGATATTTTTGGCGATCAAACACATCACACGAAGGTCCCAAATCCTACATTCTGGTATCACGAAAAAAATTTAGAAAAAAAGAATCAAAAGCATACTACAAAATTGTACTCAAAATCTTGATAAATAAAATCACTTCTATTTATTTGTTATGTATTTTGCAATTTATTTTTTATATCTACATATATATCTTAATTTTTTAAATTAATTTGTGTCAAATTTCTCATTTAATTGAATATGCAAAATACACGTGCAACGCACATACCCTAAACTAGTTTCTAAAAAACACAGGTAATGGTTTAATTTGATAGCAAAAAAAAAAAAAAAACTATAAAAATTATTTACAAATAATTTAGTTATTTATATATTTATAGATATCATTTAGAAATTCCATATCCTTATCTTCGGTGATTATTTTTAGTTAAAAAAATTAATGGAGCGTCTCATTTGGATGCTACTGTTTAACTTATACCCAACTTTTTAATGTTATTTAACTTGTACCCAATTTTGATAAACGTTAAATAAACACATGATTTTTTTTAAATAAAAGGGTTGGAAAGGGGGGGGGGGTCTATATATATACACACACTAGATATAGGGGAGCCCGTGCTAGCATGGGCTCAATATATATTATTTTTTTGTCTTATTTTATATGACACGGATAAAATTTAGATAGTCCTTCAAATTTTTAATATGATTTTTAGATATTTTAAGTTGTTAACTAGTGTGATTTATAATATTTTTGACATAATTTTAAAATAATACCATGTTAGTCCCTTTGTCTCAATTTATGTGGCATTGATACAATTTTGAGAGTCAACTAAATTTTCTATATATCGTTAAAATATTTTAAATTGTTAATTATTGTGATTTATAGTATTTTTTTGTCCCAATTTATGTGGCATTGACATAATTTCGAGAGTAAACCAAATTTTTTATGTCTTTTAAATATTTAAGTTGTTAATTATTGTAATTTTTGATACTTTTTATGTAATTTTCAAATATATAACAAATTAAAAATAAAAATAAAATAAACAAATTAAAACTGAGAAAGTATAACAGGAAATATTACCTAAAAAGTGGAAAAAATTTTAAAAATTTAGGTGTCAATTATTACTTAAAAATTAAAATTTATCATAAATGTTATATTAAATTTTAAAAAAATTCTTTAAATATTTGGTTGACCATAAAATTTGTCAAATTTTAAAATTCTGATCATCAAACATTTTCAAGTTTCTTGAGCCAATTTTTGGAAAAAATTTCACTTTAACTTATAAATTTCAACTTTTTTCTCAAGTAAAATGCATATCCAAATACAATTTATAGAAAAATTTGAAATTTAAAATTTCAACTCAAAAATATATGATAAAACATGAACTTCATTCTTGTGACTCCACCGTAATGGCTAACATAACTTGACAACTAAAGGCACGTGTCAGACCCTAAATTAAAGTGAATATCATGGACAAAATGGTCCAGACGACCAAAGCTTTATGAAGAAACTAAAAGTAGTCATGCAAATAAATCAATTAAAACAGCAGAAAAGCATGAAATGTTAATTTTACCCCTTTAGTCAGCAAGCACACATCTGACCCTAAGCTCCTCTCAATTCACTCTTCTATTATATATTATATACTAATGGGGCAAGCCCGGGCATTGCCCGGGCCCAACATGAGGGAACCAATATATACAATATCGACAATTAAAGTTGTTACAACTCAGAACATGAGGAAACCAATATATACAATATCGACAATTAAAGTTGTTACAACTCAGAAATAAAAAATCAGACTCTCGCACTGTTGTTATCACTTAGTTTGTTTGTTTGTCTTCAAAGGTGAACGTCCGATTAATAAGTCATGTAATTATATAAAAATTATCTATTTTGAATTCATAATAAAGCTTGACAAATGACGTCAAAAGAGATGACAAATCTGAATTTGAAATTTAGATTGAAATTTGGAGAACAAACTGAACTTGCAATTTTACTGTATATGGACATGTAACCAGACCTCTTTGATGAGAGTTGACTGGATGATGTTGACCTAAAATATGAGGAGGCCATTAGCTAATTGTTTGGTGTTAGCATCAGGCAACAACCCACAGTTCCTCATGTCTTCAAAAACCTTGAGTGCAAGAGCAGCTCTTCCACATTTACAATAAGCATGGATGAGAACCTCTGCCTGACCATTCTGAAAGGCCTCTCTATAGTTTTTATATCTTCATAAAGAGAAAAATGGTTCATTAGTCCAGAATATGTTTACAAATCTGGAACAAATCCTAGTAAACTCATTTCTTCGAGAATATGTAAGGCATCTGAATTCATATTACTTTCAGAGTCATTAGAAGAGATGAGTACAGAAGTTAGATGTTGGACCACAAATTGTCCGGAAATAACTCAGTAAAAATACTTCATATAAAACAACATACAATAAAATTAAGCTGCGGATATATTCAATTAATACAGTTTATGACATTTTTCCTAAATAAAAAATTTCAGTACAACAACTTGCACGTTACAATTAACCTATTTCTCTTTTTCGGGATGGACTAAAAACTTTTGGAAGTGACAATAAGGAAGATCAAATCTGCTAACATGTATAGTAAAAACATTAGTCTTATAGTAATTTTTGTTTTGCGAGCAGAATTCATAATTTGGGAGAAATTTTGACAGAACATAATCCGAGTATAATTGGATAGCATTATTCATAATGCTCGTATTCTTTACCTGAGCTTATAAATTAGACAGAAGGAGCAATTTAACTAAACTTAAAGTTCACAGTAACTGGCATTTGAAACCTTTTCAAAAGTTGAAACATACGACGCGGTCGAAGTATTTAATGTTGAACCTGAGACAATGCAACTGTCAAGCTATGGACAGAGCGGACGGAGAAACAAATGTCTAACAAACATTGACGAACTTACCTTTTTTAACCCTTTTGAAACATGTTTGGTGTCATAGGAATGTCGCAGACAGTCATAGCTATGAGGAATGTATTATAAGCATGAATAGCAACACATATTTATAAGGAAAATAGAAAATGAACAATTGATGTCCTAACCTGTTTTTGAAAGAGAAGAAGAGCATCCAACATCAACGTTATGTTGAGTAACATATATTGGTTCGGCAGGATTTAAAGAGTATATTTCCAAGAATACGCGTAGTTGTTGCCTGTCTTCTTTTGAGGCACTGCTGCAACAGACGGGCGTTCTTTTCAGCAGCGGGAATATACATAAACCTTTGTTGTGTCACGAGGATGCTTTTTTGTTTGTTGAGGGTCCATTAATAGAGAAACCTGTCGTGAAGAAGTGGAAGTATTCCAATCGTTTTAAAAACCTATAGTGTAATGGTGAAGACATCATAAAGAAGTACCAAGTACATGTGGAAGAGCAAAAGGCAGCAATAAGTCTCACTATTAGAGGTGGCCCTTGAGTTCAGTTACTTTGGTTTAATATGGTATCGATAGCAATAGCCCTTTTTTCAGTTTGTCTGTTCCCGATTATAAGTTCTCGTTGACCACGACCTATGGAAAGTAGGCTATCTACTGTTTTAAAACCTGTTTACATAGGCTCGTGCACTGATTTACGTTCGTAGGTCACTAAATTATTGGATTTGAAATTGAACTTTTCGGTTCACTTTCTTTTCATCTGGTCCAAAGAATAGGATTCTACCTATGAAGGTCAATGAGAAGAGAGTATCAAAGAGCTAGGAGCATTGGAACTAATCCTGCTAGGTATACAACCCAAAGACACAAAATACTCCCCAAGTCAATCTAATGCTGGAGTTTCTCTCGACCTGCTGTTATTGATTAACATTTTTCTTTTCAACTTGTGTAGTCAGTAGTCATGAAGTCAACATATGCACGTCTATAAGTATCATAAAATTTGTAAGGTAAAATTATTGCAACATATGAAATTCCATATATTATTTGATAACTATGGAAAAAGCATTATAACTCACAATAGTTAACAACTTAAAATATCTAAAAATCATATAAAGAATTTGAATGACTATCTAAATTCTATTTGTGTCACATAAGTTGATACAAGGAAAGTGCACAAGTAACTACTTGAAGGATTAAAATATAGCCAGAAGTTTTAAATTATTAAAATTTTACCTTTTTACCCCAATTTAAAGTTTGACAAACATAACAATAGAAGCTATTGTAAAAGGATTCGACCAGTTATATAATTTAATAAGTGAACATGAAAGATAAAACTCCCATAATTGAAGTTCACGGTTATGCACATCTAATTCGAGAGTATGACAATTTCGTAAATTGCTTTTCTTACATAGACTAAAGAAAATATGAAACAATATTATGAGTTTTACCATGATGATCATATTAAGTGGCAAACAAAAATAAATCAAAAATCACTTAGTAATAGTGAACAATAGAAAGGAGTTGGATATGCTGTTATGTAATAAGAGTATCATTGATAATCGAAACTTACACAATTAAAGCAAATCTCCATAGATATACATGCGTTGTGTCCTTGGTTTTCCAACTCAAGCTTTGACTTCTCAAGCAGAAGAACAGATGCATAGAGAAACAAAATCAAATAAATGGAGTTCCAAAACTGCTAGAATCCCAAAGTATAGATGTCACTCAGATTGTTCTATGATATTTTGTGGATCTTTTTGTTGAATTAATTTATAATTAACTTTTTTATGAAGTAGAACTACAATTAAATGGAGGGATAACGCGGAAGGAATATAGAACAATAGCTTTAGAAGATTAATCAGCAGAGATCAATACGATGAGGATTGTGTTAACTATGCCTGAAGGTTTGTTCTGAATTTACTCCGATAAAAAAAAATTGGGCCAGAAACTTAATTTTGAAGTAGAAAACAGAAGAGCACAGAGAAGAGAAGAGAATAAAAACAGAGAAGCCGAGTGGCAAAAGCAAGTGGTGACCTAATAGCTATATAACTTCGGAGTCCACGTGTTTTACAGAGGAAAAGCTGAAATTATAAAATGACTAAAGCACCCCAACTGACCCTAAGCTCCTCAACATTCACTCTTATATTATAGAGTAATATATATATATATATATATATAATATATATATATATATATATATATATATATATTTATATATATATTTATATATACACAGAAGAAATCAATAAAAATATAGAAAACTAGTTAAAACAAAGACTCCTCAAGTCCCAGAACATACAATAAACGAATTAGTAGATCAATTAAAAAGAATAGAAGTAACCCCAAATAAAGAAAAGGTACAAATAATTAAGAAACCCAAACCATGGACCTTTTTTCAAATAGGAGAACAAACCAAGAAAGACCAAGACATAATTTCACCCAAAACCGACTAGGTAATAATATGTTATCTACTTTAATAAATATCTCAAGGCAACCTCTTAACCAATAGTTAGATGAAGTAATAGACATAGATAAAGATATCCAAATTTTTCAACAAAATAGGCTAAAATTATTAAATCCTAAAGTATTATATAATACGGAAATTTTTTCACAAAAGACTCAATTATATAGACATTATAGGGAACAACAAATGAGTATTACAGGAGACAATAAAGGAACCCTTAATTTAATAAGCCAAGAATCCCTGAAATAAATAACAAGAACTAACATGAATCTAATGCACATGGGTTTAATAGTTATAGGATTAAAAGGTTTAACTAGGAAAAATCTAGGGACCAAGGTATTAATAACCATTTATGATGATAGATGGTCAGATCCAAAAAGATCTATTATAGGATTAACAGAAGTAGACATGACTAACAATGGCGAAATCTTTTATTGTAGTCCAAACTTTATGATAAATTCCGTAGAATTTGGAAAATATGTAAAAATAGGAATACAGACTAAAGGCTATGAAGATATGAATAACGGAAATAACCTTTTAGTATGTTTAGGATTTATAGGGAAATTAGCTACTAATAGTAGTGCTAGATTTAAACTTAGAGTAGAAGACTTAGTAAGTTTAATGGGAAATAAATGAATAAAATTAATGAAACCTTTAAAAATAGACCCAAAACAATATGCAGGTTTAGAATGAAATTTAGAAAGTTCTAAAGAGCAAAACACATTAAAACCAAAATGACCATTTAATGTATACAAACATTAAAGGTCAAACTTCAATAAGGTTTACAGATTATAGTAACACAAATCAAAAGGAATTAGATGATGAAATTGAAGAAGAAGAAAGAACCGAATATATGAATGAAGAAATATGCTTGGAAGAAGTTGAAGAACCTGAAGTAGAAAAGACAATAAGAAAAGCTAGAGAAATGTATAACTTAAATAATAGAAAACGTTTTAGGTGTACCGGATGTAAAAAAGGAAATTTAGACATTTTTGATGTAACCGAACATTTTAGACAATGTACTTTAAGAATAGATAATTTAGAATATAGAGATATTAATGAATAAGAAACAACCAGAAGTGTTAAGGAATTAATGGAATCAGCCTCGACAAGTTCGAGTCCATTCCAAAGAACTTCTCAAGTACATACAATAGAAACTAGTACAGGTAATATACCAAGATATAGAGTTTACAGGATAAACCCAGAAACAGAACCAGAAAGTGTAAGACCAATAGGAAAATAAATGCCAATAGAAGAACCCATTAAACTCCAAGAGGGAGGAAGTAATGGAAAAGTACTTAATTTAGCAGCTCATGATCCACAAGCGTGGAATACAGTAATAGATTTATGGAAAGGATTAGTAGTAGCAGACTATATTAAAACGTATAACGAAACCGATGCAAAAACAATGTATAGATATATGGAGACCTTTTTAGGAGAATCTACCAAAGCATTATGGGAAGCATATAAATCAGAATTTGCACAAGAATTTGAAACTTTAGTAGATATGGGACCAAATCCCTATAACTTCACAAATAAAATACATAGTTTAATAACGGGAGAAGACCCAAATAGTGATTTATTAGTATTACAAAGAAAAGCTTTAATAAAACTAGAACAATTAAGCATAAGTAGTTGACATCATATAAAACCTTTTCTAACAAACTATTTTTATTATTGCGCTATAAGTGGAAACACATTTGACCAAACCTTAGGAAATAAACTTTTTAATAAATTACCAGGAGCATTAGGAAGAGAAATAGAAGAAAGATGGAATAAACGGGAAGGAGTAATACAGAATCCAAACGCAAGGTGGTCAATAGGACAGAAAGTACAACACATAATATATATACTACAAGAAAAATGTACTAACATACAAATACAAAACCAATTAAAGAAAGGAGAAACTAATGTCTGTAAAACCATATATACCACACAAAGTTATGATTAGAATTATCAGAAACAAAGGAATTATAAAAAGAATTATAAAAAGCCTTATAAAAGAAATGATTACCGAAGAAAGAATTATTATTTAAGAAAATCTTCAACTAGAAAGCCTTACTTAAGTAAAGATAAACATGTTAGAAAATACAAGAATGATAGAAGTTATAAAAATACTTTAGAATGCTTCACTTGTGGAAGTACAAACCATTTAGCGAATAATTGTCCTAAAAGAAACAATACTAGAACCAGAAATTCCCAGTTAATAGAAGATTTTCAAGAAACACTGATAAATGTAGATGAATATATGTCAGACAATGAAAGTATATATTCTATAGTAAGTATAGATATAAATGAAGAACATAATTCTTGTGATTCAGAAGAAGACTCAAGTTTAGATAAATTACAAGACCTAATGAATTTATCTTTAGTAAATATTACAGAAGAATGTATACACAATTTTGAAAGAAATAAAGGAGCAGACAATATTCAATGTTATATATGTCATTGGTATCCAAGTAAAATCCGCAGAGCAAAATGTAAATTTTGTTATATAGAAGGATGTATACCCTGTATTACAGAATCCATAGGACAAAATAGCATACAAACAGAACAAATAAAACAAAGTAATCAAACAGAACAAATAAAAAAAGTAATAATCAACAACAGGCGAATGAAGCCGATAGTTTAAATAACAAAATAAACAAGTTGGAAGATAGGATAAGAATTATAGAAGAAAAACTTAAAATACTAGAAAAAGGTAAAAATATCATAATAGATCAGGACACAGAAGAAACAGAATTAATAAATGAAAATTTTGAAGGATTAATATGTAATGAAGACAAAAAGTTAAGTACAATAAAAGAATGACAAAAATAAAAATACAAGATTATGAAAAAGAAACATCAGGAGTAGTAGACTCTGGATGTACACAATGTATAATAAATCAAATTATTCTACCTAGACATCTCATTAAAGAATTTAGAAAGCCACAAATATCCATGCAAATGGATGGAACTCATAATACTTATAAATATGATACATAAAATGCAGTAATTAGTTTTAGTAACACCTGTAATAATTACAAAACAGTATATAAACTAGCCAAGATATGGGTAAGAGAATTAAATATACGAGTAGATTTTGTAATAGGACTAGACTTTATGCTAAAAAACAATGGAGGATGTTTCCTTACAAGAGATGGAGTAGTTTTAACAAAAAATATTACAATAACCCTAGCATTTTTTGGGGAAAATGTAATAAGAAATACAAAGATAACTAAAGACTCTAGAACTAAACAATCCCTAGAAGTATGCGATAAAGGCACTGATTGTATCTGTAAAACCAAAGAAAGTTTAATATCAGAAATAGTAGAAGAATGGATAGGCGAAGAGATAGAAAAAAATTATAATTTAATAGATACAAATATTGAGAATTATAATTTCAAAAGAAGTTTCCAACAAATAGGAACAATAAAAAATCGGAAGGAATAGAAGTCCTATTTTCACCTTTCTCGAATTCTGCAAAAAATAATACAAACCTTAGACAAGATAGAAATAATAGGAGAAAACCCCCTAGAACATTAGGGAACAAATCAATTAGAATGTAAATTAAAAATTATAAATCCAGAATATCTTGTAAAAACAGCAGCAATAGAAGCGACCAATGAAGACTAAAAGACTTTGAAATACAAATCAAAGAATTATTAGGATTAGGAGTAATTAAAAGATCCACATCAAAACATAGGTCTGCAACTTTTATGGTAAGAAATCATAGCGAAATAGTTCGAGGAAAAGCCAGAATGGTAGTAAATTATAAAAGACTAAGTGATAATATAGTAATGGATGCATATAAATTACCAGACAAGACATGATTAATAAACAGAATTCAAGGAAGAAAGCTTTTTAGTAAATTTGATTGTAAATCAGGATATTGGCAGGCTAAAATGCATAAAGACAGTATAGAATGGACAACCTTTACTTGTCCAAAAGGGCACTTTGAATGGTTGGTAATGCCACTTGGCCTAAAAACTGCCCCTCCGATTTTCCAAAGAAAAATGGATAATATATTCAGAGATTATAAACACTTCGTTTTAGTATACATAGATGAAATATTGGTTTTCAGTAATAATATGAATGAACATTTAGAACATTTACAGACAATCTTTCAATTATTTTTGGATAATGGTTTAATTATAAGCAAAAAGAAAATGGAGTTATGTAAGCAATACATTAATTTCTTAGGAATAACTATAGGAGAAGGAAAAATTAAATTACAACCTCACATAGCGACAAAGGCTTTAGAAATGCTAGATAAATTAGATCAAACAAAAGATTTACAAATTTTTTTAGGAATTTTAAATTATGCTAGACCTTTTATTAAAAATTTAGGAAAAGTAGCCGGACCGCTTTATGCTAAGACAGGCACAAAAGGACAAAAGTCTTTTAATACAGAAGATATTAAACTAGTACAAAAATTAAAAGAAATGGTAAAAAAACATTCCAGTCACTATTTGATCTGTCACGACCCAAATTTTTGAGTCATGATGGCGCCTACCGTATCCCACCAATGGGCAAGCCAAACCCTAGCCCGGAGCGACAAGGGACGGGCTAATAGGCGGAATCTCAAAAGAATAGAGATGAGGTGGAAGGAACCATACTAATAAATATGCTAGAAGTATAAAAACAGAATCAAAATATGTATACATACCAAGACTGAGAAGGAAGAGGATAGTATATAAAGTCAAGAACCCCTCCCAAGACTTGGTGAGGTTGGTACAAAAGCCACTACTAGACATACCCAAAGTACCAGGCAGAAACCAAATATATTCAATAAGTACTACAGTCTCGAGAGCAAAAGACTATACAGTAGAAGATGGAGTAGGATCTGCCTCGGACGTCAGTAAGCTCACCCTGCTCTGGAGTCGGTGCTAAGAAAGGAGGATCACGTCACTGCTATCGACTGGTGCCCGGATCTGCATCGGGGAAAAAGATGCCGAAGTGCAGTATGAGTACCGGGAAATGGGTACTCAGTAGGCATCATTGGACGACTGAGCTCAATGCAATATAAGTAAGCTAAAATGTGAGGGTGCATGCTAAGTCTAGGGTATAAATAATAAATACATAAGTGACTGCCGAGGCGTAAAGATATGCACAGGAGAAAAATAAGTGCGATACTGAATAACGGGTAAATAATTGCATAAGTAAACACACAAGGCAAACATAACCTATCTGGGCCCCCATAAACCCGATAGGCACACGGAAGAAAACAATAACCCAGCCTGACCCCCATAAACCGGCGGGACACACAAGAATAGTAAATGCATAGTCACCAGTGTCTCAAAGATGTATCAGTATCCAGTAACCACAATAACCAACAAGGGTGTACCGGGCTTGAACCGGCACCAATGGGTAATAACAAGAGGCCAGACGCCGGAATCGAACCGGACATAGTGGATAATAACAATAGGCCACGTATATATCATAACCACCGGACTCGAACCAGAACTCAGAGAACAACAATATCGTAACCACGATACCCAATACCAAAACTCTCAAATTAATCATAACCAGATGCCGGACTCGAACCGAAACTCATAATAATCAGTAATCAGAACCATCATATCTGAATCAGTGGCCGGAATCGAACCGGAACTCATAACAACCAGTAACCAGAACAGAACCAAATGTCATATCATATCAGATAAACGGGAAACGCCCTAGTTCCAAGTCAACACCAGTATATAAGTACAGAGGCTAACCCACAACATGCTACAAGTCAATTTCGGGGTTCTTCTAGGTCAACTATCTATATACAAGTCTGGGTATACATTATAAGTCATGAAAATGTGGGTCAGCGTTCTAAGTCAAACTACTCGACCCCGGTCAAATACGGTGCTATCAGGGACTAACAAGGCTAAACAGACCAACCGAGTATAATCGAGGTGACTCAATCCCGTCACAACCCTAACAGGTCATATAGGTCATAACTAAGCCCAAAGATATCAAAGTTCTGACAGGTCGACAAAAAGGGTAACGGGGCCCACAATGGGTCCCGAAAAACAAGTCTAGTTATATCTGTCTAAGTCTGCCTAAGCCTGAACTAGGTCCAAAAATAACATTCCCCACCCAACAATCAACAACAACAAAACTATCCGACCCTAAATAGGTCGTCTGTGGCGTACCACGAGGATAACGGGCCTGGAATGTATCCGAATAGCCCTTCCGGCCTAGAAGGCCTAAATCACAGTAAATCACCACCACCAAGTCTATAATACCAGCCCACAACACCAGCACAACAACATACATATATCACACATAAGCCCAATCTAATTGTAAAGGAAGGTAAACCTAGCCTACTTGGACACCGCTGGAAGCCTGCCAAAAGAACCATCTATACAAGAGCCTTCCCCTTTCGAGAGGCCTCAGACTGCTGCCAAGCTACCAAAATAATAAACTACATGTAAAATTATGACTATTGATACCCATATTGCATTAGTTCGAAAAACGATCGAAAATCCCGCGTGGGACTCGGTTGCAGAATCGCAAAACTGAAATCGTCACAGCGTCCCAAATAGCTCAGTGACCAATAGTCACAACAGATGCTATCTAATCTTAGCTCATATTAAGATCTAAATAATCACCAACAACAATACCACCAAATAACAATTTAAATACGTGACTTTAAGCTAAAATTAACCGGAAAACTTACGATATAAAGATGTTATACTATCAACCACGTGATTCCCGAGCTTGAATAAATTGATGTATATAATTAATCGGTGATCAAATATAATGTCAAAGTGATTCCACCAAGACCATCCCTTCAACGAGTAATGTATTTAGCTAGTAGTGATATAACTTTGATTTCTTTGTAAGGGAAATTAAATTAAAAGAAGCATTTAAGTAATAATGTGTAAAAACATATATAAACCAACTTGAATATGAAAGTAAATAAAGTGAACATCAGTCCTAACAAGTTCCTTTTCTACCAACCACTAACAGATGTTATCTACATAAATCAATAGTCATCTAAGTGACTTTTACAATGGACACACGTGCAGGGTGTGGTGTCATGCTAATGTTAACCCACCACCAAATCCTTGGCTCAATATTTATGCACTTGGGTATTTCATAGGTCCGTGGTAAAATAAATATCATATTTTAAATATGCCATAATTAATAGAAAATTATTTTGAATAAAACTTTTATAAAATAATAATATTATTCCAATATATCTAGATTTACTATCTCCTTTTAAAAAAGATTAATAAATTATAGAACTTTTATAAAGTAGTATAGATATATCATAACTAAAGAATTTGATAAATTTCAAAGACATTTTCGAAAGGTAATTAACTATATCATTTTACCAAATTCTAATTTAATTTAAATGTTTCGCAACGTGCTTGATATAAATAATATTCTCAAACGAACTGCCCGAAAACCGAACTGTCAGTCCCAGCAAGTCATAAATAACTTGGGAAAGTTATAGAAAAGCTTTAAATGCCGAGAACGCACAAAAAGGAGGGAAAATGACCGGGAAGGTCATTACATGATCATAGAAACAGACGGTAGTTTTGAAGGTTGGGGAGCTATTTTAAAGGCAAAAAAGAATAAATATAGTGATAAAAAAGACGAAAGAATCTGTGCCTATCAAAGTGGGCAATATAGAGAAAAAATAAATCAAAGTAGTATAAATGTAGAAATTCTAGCAGTAATCTATGGATTAAATAGCTTTAAAATATACATTCTAAATAAACCCAAAATTTTAGTAAGAACTGACTGTGAGGCAATAGTTAAATTCCATGAAAAAAGAAGTGAGAAAACTAGTAGTAAAAGAAGATGGCTTAATTTCATTGATGCTACTTCAATTTATAATATTAGATTAGAACACATTAAGGGAAAAGAAAACAAGCTTGCAGATAAACTTAGTAGATTAATTACCCAGACTACTAACTAGTTTTCTTTGCAGCATGAGTACAGACAAAGGGAAAGCTAAGGCTTCCACTTCAGACGCTAATGCAGACAGATATTTTTTAATGACCCTCCCGGTCATTTCCCTCATTTTCATACATCCTCAGCGTTTAGAGCTTTTCTATAACTGCCCCAAGTTAATTATGACTTGCCGGGACTGACAGTTCAATTTTCAAACAGTTCGTTTGAGAATATTATTTATACCGAACATGTTGTGAAACATTTAAATTAAATTAGAATTGGGTAAAAGGATGTAGTTAACTACCTTTCGAAAATATTTTGATATTTATAAAATTCTTTTGTTATGATATATCTATACTACTTTATAATAGTTTTATAACCTATTAACTTTTAAGCGGAGATAGTGAATCTAAATATGTTAAAATAATATTATTATTTTATAGAGGTTTTATCCGAAATTATTTTCTATTAATTGTGGTATATTCAAAATATGGTATTTATTTTACCACGAACCTATGCAATTCTCGAGTATTTACAAACCAAAATAAGAATGATGTTGTTTCACCAATGCCACTCCTACGTGTACAGTGGAGGAGATGGCACCAACATTGTTGCAAGATTAGTGGGCTGCCACATGTCAAAATATCTACCTATTTAAATTCCTATATATATATATATAGCCTAGAGGTTTGATTAGTGTTGGAAAGGAAAACATATTTCTATCATTGTATAAATGGGCATCTGCCACTACATTTCTAATTGTTACCTTAGTAATTAAGCATATTACATATTGCATGCTACAAGATGTATATGCTTACGTGAAGAATTTTAGAAGGAAAATTATTCTTGAATAATTCATTTGATCTGTGAAAGAAAATCAATTATCTGAATCAAGTCATTCAAGCTCGGGTTCTAGTGGGGAAGTGTTTGTGGATGTGTAATAGTCGTTAGTTCGGTAAATTTCATCGTTTTTGCGGTGTAGTTTTGTATATAGTTGGTGGTGCTGATATTTGGGGCTATTTAGATATGAATTTGAGCTCGAATTTGATAGTATCTTTGTGACTATTGGTCACAAAACTATTTGGAACTTTGTGACAGTTTCAATTTCGCGATTTCGCAAGCGGGCCCCACGTGGAATTTTTGGACATTTTCCAAACTAATGAAATATGGGTATCAATAGTCATAATTTGACATGTAGTTTATTGTTTTGGTAGCTTGGCAGCAGTTAGAGGCCTCTCGAAAGGGGATGGCTCCTATTTAGCTGGTTCTTTTTGCAGGCTTGCGGCGGCGTCCAGGTAGACTAGGTTTACTTTCCTTTACACTTAGATTGGGCATATGTGTGATATATGTATGCTATTGTGCTAGTGTTGTAGGCTGGTATTATAAACTTGGTGGTGGTGGTTTGCTGTGATTTAGGCCTTCTAGGCCAGATAGGGCTATTCGAATACATTCCAGACCCGTTATCCTCGTGGTACATCACAGATGACCTATTTGGGGTCGGATAGTAGTGTTGTTGTTGATTGCTGGTTGGGGAATGTTATTGTTGGACCTTAGTCCATGCTTAGGCAGACTTAGCCCAGACTTAGACAGGTATAACTAGACTTGATTTTCGGGACTTATTAGTGGGCCCCGTTACCCTTTTGTCGACTTGTCAGAACTTTGACATCTTTGGCTTAGTTAAGCGCTATATGACCTATTGGGGTTGTGACGGGATTGAGTCACCCCGATTATACCCGGTTGGCCTGTTTAGCGTTGTTAGTCCCTGATAGCACCGTATTTGACTGGGGTTGGCTAGTTTGACTTAGAACACTCCATGACTTATAATGTATACCCAGACTTGTATATACATATTGTTTATAGTAGATAGTTGACCTAGAAGGACCCCAAAATTGACTTGTAGTGGGTTGTGGGTTAACCCCTGTACTTATATGTTGGTATTGACCCGGGACTAGGGTGTTCCCCGTTTATCTAATATAACATGATATTTGGTTCTATTCTGGTTACTGGTTATGCTGATTTCCGATTTGAGTCCGACCACTGATTCAGGTATGATGGTTTTGATTATTGACTATTGGGTGTTTCGGTTCGAGTTTGACCCCGGATTGTGGTACACCATGAGTTCTGGTACTGGGTACCGAGATTATGATACTATTGCTCTCTGAGTTCCGATTTGAGTCCGACAGATATAATATATATGTGGCCTATTATTCTTACCCACTGTGTCCGGTTCGATTCCGACGTCTGGCCTTTTGTTATTACCCATTGGTGCCAGTTCAAGCCCAGTGCACTCTTGTTGGTTATTATGGTTACTGGCTACTTATACAGCTTTGAGACACTGGTGACTATGCATTTTACTATTCTTGTGTGTCCCGCCGGTTTATGGGGGCCAGGCTGGGTTATTGTTTTCTTTTGTGTGCCTATCGGGTTTATGGGGGCCCAGATAGGTTATGTTTGACTTGTGTGTTTACTTACGCATTTATTTACTAATTATTTGGTAGCATATTTATTTATTTCCCGAGCATATCTATACGCCTAGCCAGTTACTTATGTATTTATTATTTATACTCCGAACTTAGCATGCACCCTCGCATTTTAGCTTACTTATATTGCATTGAGCTCAGTAGGCCGATGATGCCTACTGAGTACCCGTTGCCCGATACTCACACTGTACATATGCATCATTTTCCCCGATGCATATCCGGGAAACAGTCTACAGCAGTGACGTGATCCTCCTTTCTTAGCACTGACTCCGGAGCAGGGTGAGCTTACTAACGTCCGAGGCAGATCCTACTCCATCTTCTACTATACAGTCTTTTGCTCTCGATACTATGGTACTTATTGTATATATTTGGTTTCTGTCTGGTACTTTGGGTATGTCTAGTAGTGGCTTTTGTACCGACCTCACCAGGTCTTGGGAGGGGTTCTTGACTTTATATATTGTCCTCTTCCTTCCCGGTCATGGTATGTATATATATATTCTCATTCTGTTTTAATATTTATAGCATGTTTATAGGTATGGTTACTTTCACTTCATCTCTGCTATCTGAGATTCCGCCCGTTAGCCCGTCGCTCATCGCTCTAGGCTAGGGTTTGGCTTACCTATTGGTGGGTTACCGTAGGCGCCATCATGACTTAAATATTGAGTCGTGATAGCTTGGTATCAGATCCTAGGTTGTATAGGTAGTGTCGGTACATAAGCCAATGTATGGTAGAGTCCTGCGGATAGGTGCGGGGACGCCTGTATCCTATCCTCGGGAGGCTATGGAGCATTCTTAGTAGAGTCTCATTTTCTTGACTCATGTTCGTGCATTGAGTCTGTGTTGGTTTCTGATCTTCGTTTGGTTCATTCTTTACGCAGATGGCTAGGACACGTGGTGCGAGAGCTTCAGTTGGGGGCCGAGGTAAACCCAAAGGTCGGGGGCAGGGCAGGGAAGTAGCCCCAGGCCGAGATCATGCTAGGGATCAGTCACCTGATCCCGTTATAGCTCCAGATGTTCCGCTGCCACAACAACTAGAGGGCCAGGTAGTAGCCCAGGCTCCATTTGGATTTATTGATGCTTCAGTACTCCGTGACATTTTGGTGCAGTTGCTAGGATTAGTTGGAGGTCCGTCAGCCTAGAGAGCCCAGCCAACAGTACAGGGAGTTGGTATTGGGGCGCAGCCTGCAGCTGCGACACCCCGAGTTGAGATTCCATCAGCTCCAATAATTCCACAACCGGTAGCAGTCCAGCCAGTTATGTCTGCCTAGGAGTAGAAGATGTTGAGTCATTTTTGAGACTAGCTCCGCCCAGATTTGCGGGTACTCCAGGAGAGGAAGCTTATGAGTTCTTATCTAGCTGCGAGGAGAAGCTGAGGAATTTGGGATTAGTGGAGTTGCGCTGGGTAGATTTTTTTGCCTATCAGTTTGATACAGTCGCGAGGAGATGGTGGAGAGGTTATCTTGATTCCAGGCCAGCTGTATCTCCACCCGTTACTTGGGCACAGTTCTCTGAGGTGTTCTTGGGGAAGTATATGCCCCGCAGTATGCGTGAGCGTCTTCGAGATGACTTTTCCAGGTTGAGACAGGGGTCTATGACGGTAGTGGAGTATGAGGCGAGATTCTATGATTTAGCCAGACATGCTACTTTGATCATGCCTGATGAGTACGAGAGGATTAGATGCTTCAATTAACACTCCGTAGGGCCTCATAGAGTTTAGTAACTTCGGGGAAATCATTTGCTGAGATAGCTAAGCATGTGTATGTGATTGAGGAAATGGATCGCGAGGCCCACGGAGGCAGCGATAAGAGACCCCAATTCCAGGGTAGTTATAGTGGCAGTCGCAGCAGTTTACAATTCAGAGGTCGTGAGTTTTAGGGTAGGTACCCACAATAGCAGCATCAGTCCTTTCAGCGACATAGTCAGCCTAGTAGGCCCGTACAATCAGGCTTGCAGATTTTTGATAGGGGTCAGCCTGCCTATAGTGGTTCTGGTAGTTAGCTCAGGGACGTGGTCAGTTCAGTTCATCTTTTAGAGGTGGTCATACCGGATTAGCCGAATCTTGTAGGCCGAGTAGGGAGCTAGGAACATGTTGTACTTATGGGGTTGTCAGTCATTTCGCGCGTTAGTGTCCTTAGCGCAGGGCGATTGAGCCTTCAGTTCAGAAGGCACAACCCATCAGATCTATACTCCAGTAGGCAGAGGTGGTGTACAGGGTTTTCGGGGTGGTCTCCTAGGTTCTCGAGGTAGAGCATAGGGAGGTCGGACTGGTAGTCAGGTCGATGCTCAGACTAGTGGTAGCCAGCGTCAGTTGTATACCGTGCTAGCTAAGTTGGAGGCTGAGACTTCAGATGCGGTGATTACAAGTATGATTTCCATATGCCATCAGCCAACTTCTATATTATTTGATCCCGGATCCACGTTTTCTTATGTATCTACTTATTATGCACCACAGTTGGGTGTATGTTCTGAGTTATTATCTGTACCCTTACATATATCTACCCCCGTTAGTGATTCCTTAGTAGTGGATCGGGTATATAGATCTTGTCTGGTGACTATTCAGGAGTTTGAGGCTCAGGTTGATTTTATTGTATTAGCAAAGGTAGACTTTGAGGTGATTCTGGGCATGGACTGGTTGTCTTTTCATTATGCAGTCTTGGATTGCTTTGCCAAGACCGTTACCTTAGCCATGCCTGGTGTACCCCCGGTGGTGTGGCAGGGTTCTGTTAGCTGCACACCGACAGGGATTATTTCATATGTTCGGGCTCATATATTGATGGCGAGGAGATGTGATTCATTCCTTGCTTATGTTCGGGATGATAGCATTGAGAGTCCGTCACTTGAATCCGTCTCTGTTGTTCGTGAGTTTCCTGATGTATTCCCGACTGACCTACCTGGCCTTCCTCCTAAACGTGATATAGAATTCATTATTTACCTAGAGCCGGGCACTCGACCTATTTCTATGGCTCCTTATCGTATGAATCCTGCTGAGTTGAGAGAGTTGAGTAGTCAGCTTGAGGATTTTCTGGGGAAGGGTTTTATCAGGTCGAGTGTGTTGTTGTGGGGTGCTCTAGTTCTGTTTGTAAAGAAGAAGGATGGCTCCATGCATATGTGTATCGACTATAAACAGCTAAATAAGGTGACAATAAAGAAGAAGTATCCTATGCCTCGTATCGTTGATTTGTTTGATCAACTTCAGGGTGCAGCAGTATTCTCGAAGATAGACTTGAGATCTGGATATCATCAGTTGAGAGTTAGGGCTGAGGACATCCCTAAGACAGCTTTCAGGACTTGGTACCGCCATTATGAGTTCTTGGTGATGTCTTTTGGGTTGACTAATGCCGCAACAACTTTCATGGACTTGATGAATCGTGTATTAAGGCCATACTTGGACTCTTTTATGATTATGTTCATCGACGACATCTTGGTTTATTCAAGAAATAGCGAGGAGCACGAGCATCATTTGAGGATTGTGTTCCACACCTTGAGAGGTCATCGACTTAATGCCAAGTTCTCAAAGTGTGAGTTCTGGCTTGAGTCTGTAGCTTTCTTTTGGCATGTTGTGTCCAGACATGGTATCATGGTAGACCCTTCGAAGATTGAGGCTATTCGAGGTTGGGCTAGGCCCACATCGCCTACCGAGGTTTCCAGTTTTGTTGGGTTGGCAGGATATTACAGATGGTTTGTTAAGGGCTTCTTGTCTATTGCTTACGCATCACGGTAGTTAAAAGTGCACGAGCGTAATTACCCCACTCATAACTTAGAGTTAACAGCGGTAGTATTTGCACTTCGGATTTGGAGGCATTATTTATACGGTGTTCATTGTGAGATCTTTACAGACCAGCACAGTCTTCAGCATATTATGACTTAGAGGGATCTTAATTCAAGGTAGCGCAGGTGGATTGAGTTGCTGAACGACTATATATCTCTATTCTCTATCACCTGGGCAAGGCGAATGTGGTAGATGACGCCTTAAGCCGGAAGGCAGTGAGTATGGGTAGCTTAGCCTTCATTCCAGTCTCTTAGCGGCTGTTGGCTTTGGACATTTAGTCCTTAGCTAACTCGATGGTGCGTTTGGATGTTTCTGATCCCGGGAGGGTTATCGCTTGTGTTGGTGCGAGATCTACTTTGCTGGAGCAGATTCAGAGTCGTCAGTTTGAGGATAGCGGTCTTCGTAACATTTGAGATCAGGTACTGAAGGGTGAGTCTGATAGAGCTACCTTGGGTTCTGATGGTGTTTTAAGGTTTGACGGTCGTATTTGTGTTATGAGAGTTGGGGATTTAATTCAGTTAATTCTGCACGATGTCTATGATGTCAGGAGGTAAAGGCCGAGCACTAGAGACTTGGTGGATTGCTTCAGCAGTTGCCCATTCCCGAGTGGAAATGGGAGCGGGTAACTATGGATTTCATTGTTGGATTGCCTCGTACCTCCCGTGGTTTTGATAGTATTTGGGTCGTTGTGGATTGGTTGACTAAGTCTGTGCACTTTATCCCTGTTCGAGTTTCTTACAGTGCGGAGAGATCAGCTCGTATATATATTCAGGAGGTGGTTCGCCTACATGGAGTGCCAGTATCTATTATTTCAGATCGAGGATCTCAATTTACCTCAAATTTCTGGCAGACTTTCCAGGAGGAATTGGGTACCCACGTGGACCTTAGTACTGCGTTTCATCCTCAGACTGATGGGCAGTCGGAGCGGACAATTCAGGTATTGGAGTATATGCTCCGCGTTTGTGTGTTAGACTTTGGAGGTTAGTGGGATCAGTTCTTGCCTTTAGCAGAGTTCGCGTATAATAATAGGTTCCACTCCAGCATTCAGATGGATCCGTTTGAGGCTTTGTATGGTAGATGGTGTCGGTCTCCATTTGGTTGGTTCGAGACTTCAAAGGTCAGTCCTCGTGGCACGGATTTGCTCCGAGAGTCTTTGGACCGAGTTCAGGTGATTTAGGACAGGCTGCGGACAGCTCAGAGTAGACAGAGGAGTGATGCTGACCGTAGACATCGTCCGTTGAAATTCAGAGTGGGTGATATGGTCTTCTTACGAGTATTGCCCATGAAAGGCGTGATACGATTTGGTAGGAGGGGCAAGCTTAGCCCCAGATATATTGGACCCTATGAGATTCTGCGGACAGTTGGAGAAGCGGTTTATGTACTAGCTTTACCTCCGGCGTTTGCAGCTATCCACCCAGTGTTCCATGTTTCTATGTTGCGACAGTTCATTTCGGATGAGTCTCACGTGCTGCAGTAGGAATCGGTTCAGTTAGACAAGAAGTTAACATTTGTGGAGGAGCCTGTGTCCATTTTAGCAAGAGATGTCACACGGTTACGCTCCCGGGACATTTCAGTGGTTAAGGTACAATGGCGTCACCGTCCGATTGAGGAGGCCACATGGAAACTTGAGTGTGATATGCGAGCCTAGTATCCCTACTTGTTCACGTCTTCAGGTATGCGCTTACTCTTAACTTTCGCGGACGAAAGTCCATTTAGTAGGGGATGTTGTAAGACCCTCCCGGTCATTTCCCTCAATTTCGTACATCCTCAACGTTTAGAGATTTTCTATAACTGCCCCAAGTTAATTATGACTTGTTGGGACTGACAGTTCAATTTTCGGGCAGTTCGTTTGAGAATATTATTTATATCAAACGTGTTGTGAAACATTTAAATTAAATTAGAATTGGGTAAAAGGATGTAGTTAATTACCTTTCGAAAATATTTTTGATATTTATAAAATTCTTTAGCTATGATAAATCTATACTACTTTATAATAGTTTTATAACCTATTAATTTTTAAGCGGAGATAGTGAATCTAAATATGTTAAAATAATATTATTATTTTATAGAGGTTTTATCCAAAATTATTTTCTATTAATTATGGTATATTCAAAATATGGTATTTATTTTACCACGAACCTATGCAATACCCTAGTATTTACAAACCGAAATAAGAATGATGTTGTTTCACCAACGCCACTCCTACGTGTACAGTGGAGGAGATGGCACCAACATTGTTGCAAGATTAGTGGGCTGCCACATGTCAAAATATCTACCTATTTAAATTCCTATATATATATATATAGCCTAGAGGTTTGATTAGTGTTGGAAAGGAAAACATATTTCTATCATTGTATAAATGGGCATCTGCCACTACATTTCTAATTGTTACCTTAGTAATTAAGCATATTACATATTGCATGCTACAAGATGTATATGCTTACGTGAAGAATTTTAGAAGGAAAATTATTCTTGAATAATTCATTTGATCTGTGAAAGAAAATCAATTATCTGAATCAAGTCATTCAAGCTCGGGTTCTAGTGGGGAAGTGTTTGTGGAAGTGTAATAGTCGTTAGTTCGGTAAATTTCATCGTTTTTGTAGTGTAGTTTTGTATATTTGGTGGTGCTGATATTTGGGGCTGTTTAGAGATGAATTTGAGCTCGGATTTGATAGTATCTTTGTGACTATTGGTCACAAAACTATTTGGAACGTTGTGACAATTTCGGTTTCGCGATTTCTCAAGTGGGCCCTACGTGGAATTTTTGGACATTTTCTGAACTAATGTAATATGGGTATCAATAATCATAATTTGACATGTAGTTTATTGTTTTGGTAGCTTGGCAGCAGTCAGAGGCCTCTCGGAAGGGGAAGGCTCCTATATAGCTTGTTCTTTTGGCAGGCTTGCGGCGACGTCCAAGTAGGCTAGGTTTACTTTCCTTTATACTTAGATTGGGCTTATGTGTGATATATGTATGCTATTGTGCTAGTGTTGTGGGCTGGTATTATAAACTTGGTGGTGGTGGCTTGCTGTGATTTAGGCCTTCTAGGCCAGATAGGGCTATTCGGATACATTCCAGACCCGGACTTAGCATGCACCCTCGCATTTTAGCTTACTTATATTGCATTGAGCTGAGTCGGCCGATGATGCCTACTGAGTACCCGTTGCCCGGTACTCATACTGCACTTCTGCATATTTTTCCCCAATGTAGATCCGGGCACCAGTCTACAACAGTGACGTGATCCTCCTTTCTTAGCACTGACTCCGGAGCAGGGTGAGCTTACTGACGTCCGAGGTAGATCCTACTCCATCTTCTACTGTATAGTATTTTTCTCTTGAGACTCTAGTACTTATTGTATATATTTGGTTTATGTCTGGTACTTTGGGTATGTCTAGTAGTGGCTTTTGTACCGACCTCACCAGGTCTTGGGAGGGGTTCTTGACTTTATATATTGTCCTCTTCCTTCTCGGTCTTGGCATGTATATATATATTCTCATTCTGTTTTTATATTTATAGCATGTTTATAGGTATGGTTACTTTCACTTCATCTCTGCTATCTGAGATTCTGCCCGTTAGCCCGTCGCTCATCGCTCCGGGCTAGGGTTTGGCTTTCCTATTAGTGGGTTACGGTAGGCGCCATCATGACTCAAATATTGGGTCGTGATATATTTACAGACATTATTGTGAAATACCTATTTCAGGCCACAAACAATGCTAAATTTACCTCAGAATATGATGGATCAGACTATTGAGACTATGGAAAGAATTTATTTCGGAAAACAAAACTTGATTTGCTAACCCGAGTCCAACTTCAGTTTTAAACTAAAGACAGAAGCAATAGTAGACAAAAACCAAAAATGCTTATTTAACAATTTATGAATTGCATTCAATAAGACTCCAACGGATGTCAACTATTTTCTAGCTGAGATGAACACCCTTAGCCAGTATTTTACAGACAAAAATTTAAATAACATGTTTAAATTTTATGTGGTAATACATGGAAGAATGCTAGGAATATTTCACCAATATATCATCTATGTATACTAAAATGAAGTGTTTATAATCTCTGAATATATCATCCATTTTTTTTTTTTGGAAAATCGGAGGGGCATTTTTTAAACCAAATGGCATTACCAACCATTCGAAGTGCCTTCTGGACAAGTAAAGGCTGTCCATTCTATACTGTCTTTATGTATTTTAACCTGCCAATATCCTGATTTACAATCAAATTTACTAAAAATCTTTCTTCCTTGAATTCTGTTTATTAATCCTGTCTTGTCTGGTAATTTATATGCATCCATTACTGTATTATCGTTCAGTCTTTTATAATTTATTACCATTCTGGCCTTTCCTCGAACTATTTCGCTATGATTTCTTACCATAAAAGCGGAAGACCGATGTCTTGATGTGGATCTTCTAATTACTCCTAACCCTAATAATTCTTTGATTTGTATTTCAAAGTCTTTTTAAGTCTTCATTGGTCGCGTCTATTGCTGCTGGTTTTACAAGATATTCTGGATTTATAATTTCTAATTTACATCTAATTGATTTGCTCCCCAATGTTATAGGGGTTTTTCTCTTATTATTTCTATCTTGTCTAAGGTCTGCATTATTTTTTGCAGATCTTCCTGATTTTTTATTGTTCCTATTTGTTGGAAGCTTCTTTTGAAATTATAATTTTCAATATTTGTATCTATTAAATTATATTTTTTTTCTATTTCTTCGTCTATCCATTCTTCTACTATTTCTGATATTAAACTTTCTTTGGTTTTGCAGGTACAATCAATACCTTTATCACTTAGTTCTAGGGATTGTTTAGTTTTAGAGTGTTTAGTTATCTTTGTATTTTTTACTACATTTTCCCCAGAAAATGCTGGGGCTATTGTAATATTTTTTATTAAAACAACTCCGTCTTTTGGAAGGAAACATCCTCCATTGTTTCTTAGCATAAAATCTAATCCTATTACAAAATCTACTCGTATATTTAATATTCTTACCCATGTCTGGTCTAGTTTATAAACTGTTTTGTAATTATTACAGGTGTTACTAAAACTAATTACTGCATTTTCTGTATAGTTTTTATAAGTATTATTAGTTCCATCCATTTGCATGGATATTTGTGGCTTTCTAAATTCTTTAATGAGATGTCTAGGTAGAATATTTTGATTTTTTATACATTGTGTACATCCAGAGTCTACTACTTCTAATGTTTCTATTTCATAATCTTGTATTTTTATTTTTGTCATTACTTTTATTTTACTTAACTTTTTGTTTTCATTACATATTAATCCTTCAAAAGTTTCATTTATTAATTCTGTTTCTTCTGTGTCTTGATCTAGTATGATATTTTTACCTTTGTCTAGTAGTTTAAGTTTTTCTTCTATAATTCTTATTCTATCTTCTAACTTGTTTATTTTGTTATTTAAACTATCGTCTTCATTCTCCTATTGTTTACCATTACTTTGTTTTATTTGTTCTGTTTGTATGCTACTTTGTCCTATGGATCCTTCTATAAAGGGTATACATCCTTCTATATAACATAATTTACATTTTGGTCTTCGGGTCTTACTTGGATACCAATGACATATATAACATTGAATATTGTCTGCTCCTTTGTTTCTTTCAAAATTGTGTATACATTCTTCTTCTTTAATATTTACTAGAGAGAAATTCATTAAGTCTTGTAGATTATCTAAACTCGAGTCTTCTTCTGAATCAGAAGAATTATGTTCTTCGTTTGTGTCTATACTTACTATAGAATATATATTTTCATTGTCTGACATATATTCATCTACATTAATCTGTGTTTCTTGAAAATCTTCTATTAACTGGGAATTTCTGGTTCTAGTATTATTTCTTTTAGGACAAGTATTTGCTAAATGGTCTATACTTCCACAAGTGAAGCATTCTAAAGTATTTCTATAACTTCTATCATTCTTATATTTTCTAACATGTTTGGCTTTACTTAAGTAAGGCTTCCTAGCGGAAGATTTTCTTAAATAATAATTTTTTCTTCTGTAATTATTTCTTTTATAAGGCTTTTTATAATTCTTTTTATAATTTCTTCATTTCTGATAATTCTCATCATAACTTTGTGTAGTATATATGATTTTACAGAAATTAGTTTCTCCTTTCTTTAATTGCTTTTGTATTTGTATGTTAGTACATTTTTCTTGTAGTATGTCTATTATGTGTTGTACTTTCTGTCCTATTGACCATCTTGCGTTTGGATTCTGTATTACTCCTTCCCGTTTATCCCATCTTTCTTCTATTTCTCTTCCTAATGCTCCTGGTAATTTGTTAAAAAGTTTATTTCCTAAGGTCTGGTCAAAAGCGTTGCCACTTACAGCACAATAATAAAAATAGTCTATTAGAAAAGGTTTTATATGATGTCAACTACTTATGCTTAATTGTTATAATTTTATTAAAGTTTTTCTTTGTAATACTAATAAACCACTATTTGGGTCTTTTCCTGTTATTAAACTATGTATCTATTTAAATGAGCGTCTTCATTATGTAAACTATGTTCTCCGTTATTAAAATTACACCTAATTAATGAGTTATCTTTTAGCCATTTATATTTTCTTTCAGGTATTATCTGTAACTCTTAATATTCTAATTTTTTAAGGTTGATTATTTTATCTATCCTAGTGCTATCCAAATTGGTCAATTTTTATACCACTCTAACCACTTTTGGTAGTCTTCAATATCTCTTTCTAATTCTTGTAATTCCCAATTTACATCTCCTATTTACTTTTCTTTAATTTTATATATTTATTTTTTGTTTGTATTAATATTTGTAATTGTAAATTATATATTCAATTATTGGCCTGTATTTGTCTTGTTAACAGGTGTGTTTTCATTTACTGTTTATCCTAATGGTAATTCGCTAACCTGTTCTTTGAAAAGAAGTCTATAACTTATTACGTTTCTAATATCTCTATTTATATTTATTATTTGTAATAGAATTCTGTTTCTTTCTCCACACCGTCTGTGATGTTGTTCGACAGATACTTTCCTAAATTTCTTATTTGTTTCCTTATCAAAATCTATTAAATGTTTATCTAATTCCGTTCGTATTTCCTTAAGTCTTTCCACCTGCCTATATGAAATATTTATTTGAGTATTATAATGCTTTATATAATTATTATAGTTATCGTTTCTGTTCATGTACTAATATTAGTCTATATAATTCTATTATTATGTAGTTCTTAAGTTCTTCTTGTTCTGGTGAGATTTCTTGTAGGAAAAAGTCTTCGTGTTTAAGTTGTTCTAATCTTAATTGTAGAGTTTTTTGGAATAATTTTATCTCTTTAATAGTTTTTAAACGTATTCTAATGATACTATTTGCGTTTCTAATGTTTCTTGTTAGTTTATTCTGTTTCATATGATTTTATCCTAAAGGCTAATAATTAATTGTTCTTTTTATTCTTTTTCTTAGAAATTTCATTTGATTGCTAAGTATTAAGATTCTTTCTATGAGATGGTTTACTAGTGCTACAATTGGTGGATGTTTTTGTTCAAATTCTTCTTCTAAAATATTCTCGTAATGTCTATATTGTTCTTGTAATCTATTATATTCTTTTTCTAAGTCTTTTAAAATTGATTTATTTGCTATTAAAAGATCTCTAAGATATTTTATATATTTAGCTAGTCTAGTTCGTTTCATATACTAAGTCCTAGAAATTTCTCACTCTGATACCAAAATAATAGGGGGGGTTATTTCAATCAAATAATAGACAGTTCTAAAGGGGTGATTCAATATGTGTAAAATCCTACTCGGTACTTCCTCTTCCTATTTCTACCCTTGTCTGCAGGAAATATTACTAGTTCCTTATGTATTTTACTCCCAGATTTTTTTATTTTTTATTTTTAAGCCATCCATAGTCTTGCCCTGTTCATCTCTTTCTCTTAAATTTTTACTTAAGAACTGCTTCTTTAACCGCACCCCAAAAACACACTGTCCTGCGGCTCCCAGGCCATATCGGACTATCAAATTCCTAGGAATTTACCGGTTAATCCATCGGAGTTTCTAAAGCATATAAGAGACTAACCATATACTAAGGGTAGACATGGATGATTAATTTAGACAGTTATAATCCATACATAACAACATGAATGAACATATTTTTATAAAAACATATTGTACAAACATGGGAGGTAATACATGGTACAGAGCGGATAAAGGTTTCCTAGGAATTTACCGGTTAATCCATCGGAGTTTCTAAAGCATATAAGAGACTAACCATATACTAAGGGTAGACATGGATGATTAATTTAGACAGTTATAATCCATACATAACAACATGAATGAACATATTTTTATAAAAACATATTGTACAAACATGGGAGGTAATACATGGTACAGAGCGGATAAAGGTTTCCCTGGGCTAGGAATTTGATAGTCCGATATGGCCTGGGAGCCGCAGGACAGTGTGTTTCTGGGGTGCGATTAAAGAAGCAATTCTTAAGTAAAAGTGTAAGAGAAAGAGTAAAATAGGAAGAGGAAGTACCGAGTAGGATTTTACACATATTGAATCACCCCTTTAGAACCGTCTATTATTTGATTGAAATAACCCATTGAAATAGCCCCCCTATTATTTTGGTATCAGAGCAAGAAGTTTCTAAGACTTAGACTTAGTATATGAAATGAACTAGGCTAGCTAAATATATAAAATATCTTAGAAATCTTTTGATAACAAATAAATCAATTTTAAAAGACTTGGAAGAAGAATATAATAGATTACAAGAAAAATATAGACATTATGAGAATATTTTCGAAGAAGAATTTGAACAAAAACATCCACCAATTGTAGCACTAGTAAACCATCTCATAGAAAGAATCTTAATACTTAGCAATCAAATGGAATTTCTAATAAAAAGAATAATTAATTATTACCCTTTAGGATAAAATCATATGAGACAAAATAAGTTGACAAGAAACATTAGAAACACAAATAGCATTATTAGGCTACGTTTAAAAACTATTAAAGAAATAAAATTATTCCAAAAAACTCTACAATTAAGGTTAGAACAATTAAAACACGAAGACTTTCTCCTACAAGAAATCTCATCAGAACAAGAAGAACTTAAGAAGTACATAATAATAGAATTATATAGACTAGATACCGATATACAAGAACATAGGGATGGGATAAATTATTTAACGGAAAAACTTAAAGACATACCATTAGGATAAAACTATATGCAACAACCTAAAAGAACCATTAAAAGATACAGAAAAATATATAAAGAACTTAGCAAAAGACAAAAATTTATTCAACACGGACAAAATTATATACATTTTCTAGAACAAAAATTAGTAGAAGTTATAACAAGATTTAAAATATACTTAGAACTAGAAATTGAGACCCGTTTAATTTGCCAGATAACTGCTTATTATCAGTATATAGAAAAAGAAATCAAACAAGTTAAAGAAGAAATACAAGCCCAAGAATATTTAATAAAGGTAATTTTAATTTCTCTTAATAAAATCCCTATAGACTAATATTAGTACATGAACAGAAACGATAACTATTTTAATTATATAAAGCATTATAATACTCAAATAAATATTTCATATAGGCAGGTGGAAAGACTTAAGGAAATACGAACGGAATTAGATAAATATTTAATAGATTTTGATAAGGAAACAAATAAAAAATTTAGGAAAGTATCTGTCGAAACACATCACCGAAGGTGTGGAGAAAGAAATAGAATTTTATGACAAATAATAAATATAAACAGAGATATTAGAAACGTAATAAGTTATAGACTTCTCTTCAAAAAACAAATTAGCGAGTTACCATTAGGACAATTAGTAGATGAAAACACATCCGTTAACAAGACAAATACAGGCAAATAATTGGATATATAATTTACAATTACAAAGATTAATACAAACAAAAAATAAATATATAAAATTAAAGAAAAGTAATATAATAGACGTAAATTGGGAACTACAAGAATTAGAAAGAAATATTGAAGACTACCAAAAGTGGTTAGAGTGGTATAAAAATAGACCAATTTGGATAGCACTAGGATAGATAAAATAACCAACTACCAAAAGTGGTTAGAGTGGTATAAAAATAGACCAATCTGGATAGCACTTGGATAGATAAAATAATCAACCTTAAAAAATTAGAATACTTAGATTTACAGATAATACCTGAAAGAAAATACAAACATCTAAAAGATAACTCATTAATTAGGTGTAACTTTAGTAACGGAGAGCATAGTTTATATAGTGAAGACGCTCATTTAAATAGTATAACAGATCTATTACTTAATTTAGGAGAAAATATTCACAAAGACACTGTAGCAATATTAGAAGCTTTACGAAACTTACAAATAAAAGTTCTTAATAAAATAGAAGAAAATCTAGATTATATTAAAGAACATCAAACTAGTCTAGAAGCAAGACAATTCCAATATTATAATCAACAACCCCAAGAAAATTTTCAATCAATTCAAAAAGATTTACATAAGGTAGGACACACGATAGAACAAATTAAAACTATAATTCTTTCATGAACAATCAGCTTTATAAAGAAGTAATTAAGCAAGGAAAACTAATTAGCCCTAATCCAGAAGGATTAAGTGATCATACTTCACAAAGTAAAACAAACCAAATAATTATTAAACAGAATAATACTATAATACTTTTATTACTAGAAATTAATAAAAACCTAGAAAACTTAATAGAAGGAAAAAAAGCAACAATACAAAAGATAATAGTGTAGAAGAAATCAACAAAAATATAGAAAAATTAGTTAAATCAAAGACTCCTCAAGTCCCAGAACATACAATAAACGAATTAGTAGATCAATTAAAAAGGATAGAAGTAACCCCAAAACAAAGAAAAGGCACAAATAATTAAGAAGCCAAAACCATGGACCTTTTTTCAAATAGGAGAACAAACCAAGAAAGACCAAGACATAGTTTCACCCAAAACCGACTAGGTAATAATACGTTATCCACTTTAATGAATAACCAAAGACAAACTCCTAACCAATAGTTAGATGAAGTAATAGACATAGATAAAGACATCCAAATTTTTCAACAAAATAGGCTAAAATTATTAAATCCTAAAGTATTAGATAATACGGGAGTTTTTTCACAAAAGACACAGTTATATAGACATTATAGGGAAGAATAAATGAGTATTACAGGAGACAATAAAGGAACCCTTAATTTAATAAGCCAAGAATCCCTAAAAGAAATAACAAGAACTAACATGAATCTAATGCACATGGGTTTAATAGTTATAGGATTAAAAGGTTTAACTAGGAAAAATCTAGGGACCAAAGTATTAATAACCATTTATGATGTTAGATGGTCAGACCCAAAAGATCTATTATAGGATTAACAGAAGTAGACATGACTAACAATGGCGGAATTTTTTATTGTAGTCCAGACTTTATGATAAATTCCGCAGAATTTGGAAAATATGTAAAAATAGGAATACAGACTAAAGGCTATGAAGATATGAATAACGAAAATAACCTTTTAGTATGTTTAGGATTTATAGGGAAGTTAGCTACTAATAATAGCACTAGATTTAAACTTAGAATAGAAGACATAGTAAGCCTAATGGGAAATAAAGGAATAAAACTAACGAAACCTTTAAAAATAGACCCAAAACAATATGCAAGTTTAGAATGGAATTTAGAAAGTTCTAAAGAACAAAAGACGTTAAAGCCAAATGACAATTTAATGTATACAAACAATAAAGGGCAAACTTCAATAAGGTTTACAGATTATAGTAACACAAATCAAAAGGAATTAGATGATGAAATTGAAGAAGAAGAAAGAACCGAATATATGAATGAAAAAATATGCTTGGAAGAAGTTGAAGAACCTGAAGTAGAAAAGACAAGAAGAAAAGCTAGAGAAATGTATAATTTAAATAATAGAAAACGTTTTAGGTGTACTGGATGTAAAAAAGAAAATTTAGATATTTTTGATGTAACCGAACATTTTAGACAATGTACTTTAAGAACATATAACTTAGAATATAGAGATATTAATGAAGAAGAAACAAACCAGAAGTATTAAAGAATTCATGAAATCAGCCTCGACAAGTTCGAGTCCATTCCAAATAACCTCTAAAATACATACAGTAGAAACTAATGCAGGTAATGTACCAAGACATAGAGTATACATCATAAACCCAGAAACAGAAATAGAAAGTGTAAGACCAATAGAAAAAAGAATGCCAATAGAAGAACCCATTAAACTCCAAAAGGGAGGAAGTAATGGAAAAATACTTAATTTAGCAGCTCATGATCCACAGGCGTGGAATATAGTAATAGATTTATGGAAATGATTAGTGGTAGCAGACTATATTAAAACGTATAACGAAACAGATGCACAAAAAATGTATAGATATATGGAGACCTTTTTAGGAGAATCTACCAAAGCATTATGGGAAGCATATAAATCAGAATTCGCACACGAATTTAAAGTTTTAGTAGATATGGGACCAAATCCTTATAACTTCACAAATAAGATACATAGTTTGATAACAGGAGAAGACCTAAATAGTGATTTATTAGTACTACAAAGAAAATCTTTAATAAAACTAGAACAATTAAGCATAAGTAGTTGGCATCATATAAAACCTTTTCTAACAAACTATTTTTATTATTGTCCTATAAGTAGCAACGCTTTTGACCAGATCTTAGGAAATAAACTTTTTAATAAATTACCAGGAGCATTAGGAAGAGAAATAGGAAGAGGAAGTACCGAGTAGGATTTTACACATATTGAATCACCCCTTTAGAACCGTCTATTATTTGATTGAAATAACCCCCCTATTATTTTGATACCAGAGCAACACCGAGGACTCCCAAAAGGGAAACCTCTATCCGCTCTACACCATGTAAGTAGGTTAAGTTTATTACTAGAAATATGTATTACCTCCCATGTTTGTACAGTATGTTTTATAAAAATATGTTCATATTATCATGTTGTTAAATATGTTCATATTATCATGTTGTTATTTTATAACTTTCTAAATTAATCATCCATGTCTACCCTTAGTATATGGTTAGTCTCTTAAATACTTAAGGAACTCCGATGGATTAACTGGTAAATTCCTAGGAATTTAAAAGTCCGATATGGACTGGGAGCAGAAGTATGTATACACAATTTTGAAATTGAATTCTGTTTATTAATCCTGTCTTGTCTGGTAATTTATATGCATTATTTTCTATTTTTCTTGTTTTTATTTTCGTCAAAATAAATGGGGGGGGGGTGTTTCAATGAGTTATTTCAATTATTATTTCAATTAATAGTTGGTTTTAAAGGGAAATAACAGCTGGTTTTAAAAGGGTGATTCAATGTGTGTAAAATCCTACTCGGTACTTTCTCTTCCTATTTTTACCATTGTTCGCAGGAAATATTACTAGTTCTTATGTATTTTACTCCCAGAATTTAAACTTTTTTTTTTAAATTTTTTTTTATCAGCCTAACTTAGCCTATCCATAGTCTTGCCCTGTTCATCTCTTTCTCTTAAAATTTTACTTAAGAATTGCTTCTTTAACCGCACCCCAGAAACACACTATCCTACGGTTCTCAGGCCATATCGGACTTTCAAATTCCTAGGAATTTATCGGTTAATCCATCAGAGTTTCTTAAGCATTTAAAAGACTAACCATATACTAAGGGTAGACATGGATGATTAATTTAGACAGTTGTAATTCATACATAACAACATGAACATATTTAACAACATGATAATATGAACATATTTTTATAAAACATACTGTACAAACATGGGAGGTAATACATAATTCTAGTAATAAGCTTAAACCTACTTACATGGTGTAGAGCGGATAGAGGTTTCCATTCGGGATTCCCTGATGTTGCTCCTAGATAACCTGAAAATAAAAACTCACTCTTTTGTACAAACACTCTTTTTTTTCACTTACTCACTCTTACAATATTTGTTGAATATTCGGATATTCAATCTCTAGAGTAGATTCTCTGATCGATGATCTTTGTGAAGTAAACTGATACATATTTATAGGAGTCTCCGGACTTCAAATTGTATTTCAATTCTGTGAAGGAATCGTCTGACTCAGCCTAGGGTCCATCGTCACATGCGGTTGACGACTTTCGCGCCTCTGCTGTCGCTTTATTTTCTTCTTTCTTTCTTTCTGTCATTTTCATTTCTTCTTTCTGTCTTTCCATCATTTTCTTTCTTCTATCTTTGTCGGTTAACAATCGTCATTGCTTATGATTGTTGAGTCTGCTGAGATCACTGCTTAGCTCATTAACAAATTGTGTCTAAGTTATACAGTGCTTCTGAATCAAAACTCATCTCTGAGTCTTCGTCTTTGTTATGATCTAGTGCGAATTGTTCTAAGGTAGGGTTATAGTCCGAGTCTGAATTTGGTCCTTCTGAAGTATTCTCCAGTTCTGGTTTGGATTTATTATTCCTTTTGTTTCTTCTTTTGTTTCGATTAACAGTCTTCTTAGAGTGTTTCCAACAATATTTTCTATTTTTCTTGTATTTATTTTCGTCTTTCTTTTGAGTCTTGTTCTTGATCCTGAAGTCCCTTCCAAGTTAAAACTGCCTGGGAGTCTTCTTACACTTTTTGGCAAAGTGTCAGCCATTAACGGATTTGACTCGTCTTTACCAGCTACCGTTTGAGCTGGACTAGCCACATCTTTACCCAATGTTGTAGGTTTATTTGTATTCACTGGGGAATACACACCCATCTGATCCATTTTTTGTAGAGATGGAGAACTCTTTTGTGGAGTCTGTGGAGGTTGTACTGGTACTTGTGTCTGATGAAATGGTTTGGAGTTTTGTACTGGTTCTTGCATTTGGCTCATCTCAAAATATAAAACTCGGAATCTTTCCCTTAAAATCTGCATCTGCTGTAATAGCTGTTCTTTTTCTTTTTCTAACTGTTCGTTCTTTATATTCAATCTTTTGAATCCTTCGATCATGGATTTGCAATGGTCATAAAATATAATCTTATTGGTGTCTCTCTGAATATTATATTGGGGAAAATTTACTGGGTTTTTTAGTTCTGGGGTAATATAAAAATTTGGTCCTAATTTTCCTCTTGCATAGTCTAATGCTTCAGTAAAATTATTAAAACCTTTGTAAAAGGGGTCTCTGAAGTCTCTAATTGAATCTATTACCTGAATCCATGTCTGAAATATTCCTGACATTCTTCCCTGTATTACCACATAAAATTTTAACTTGTTATTTAAATTTTTGTCTGTAAAATACTGGCTAGGGCGTTCATCACAGCTAGAAAGTAGCTGACATCCCTTGGAGTCTTATTGAATGCAATCCATAAATTGTCTAATAAGCATTTTTGGTTTTGTCTACTCTTGCTTCTGTCTTTAGTTTAAAACTGAAGTTGGATTCGGGATAGCAAATTAAGTTTTGCTTTCCGAAATAAATTCTTTCAATAGTCTGATCCATCATATTCTGAGGTAAATTTAGCATTTTCTGTGGCCTGAAATGGGTATTTCCCAATAATGTCTGTAAATATCTGTCTGCATTAGCATCTGACGTGGAAGCCTTAGCTTTCCCTTTGTCTGTACTCATGCTGCAAAGAAAACTAGTTAGTAGTCTGGATAATTAATCTACTAAGTTTATCTGCAAGCTTATTTTCTTTACCCTTAATGTGTTCTAATCTAATATTATAAATTGAAGTAGCATCAATGAAATTGAGCCATCTTCTTTTACTACTATTTTTCTCACTTATTTTTTCATGGAATTTAACTATTGCCTCATAGTCAGTTTTTACTAAAATTTTGGGTTTATTTAGAATATATATTTTAAAGCTATTTAATCTATAGATTACTGCTAGAATTTCTACATCTATACTACTTTGATTTATTTTTTCTCTATGTTGCCCACTTTGATAGGCACAGATTCTTTCATCTTTTTTATCACTATATTTATTCTTTTTTGCCTTTAAAATAGCTCCCCAACCTTCAAAACTACCGTCTGTTTCTATGATCAAATAGTCTGTTTCTAACGGTAGGGCTAAGTCTGGAATGTTTTTTACCATTTCTTTTAATTTTTGTACTAGTTTAATATCTTCTGTATTAAAAGATTTTTGTCCTTTTGTGCCTGTCTTAGCATAAGGCGGTCCGGCTACTTTTCCTAAATTTTTAATAAAAGGTCTAGCATAATTTGAAATTCCTAAAAATTTCTGTAAATCTTTTGTTTTATCTAATTTATCTAACATTTCTAAAGCCTTTGTCGCTATGTGAGGTTGTAATTTAATTTTTCCTTCTCCTATAGTTTTTCCTAAGAAATTAATGTATTGCTTACATAACTCCATTTTCTTTTTGCTTATAATTTAACCATTATCCAAAAATAATTGAAAGACTGTCTGTAAATGTTCTAAATGTTCTTTCATATTATTACTGAAAACCAATATATCATTTATGTAAACGAAAACGAAGTGTTTATAATCTCTGAATATATTATCCATTTTTCTTTGGAAAATCGGAGGGGCAGTTTTTAAACCAAATGACATTACCAACCATTCGAAGTGCCCTTCTGGACAAGTAAAGGCTGTCCATTCTATACTGTCTTTATGCATTTTAACCTGCCAATATCCTGATTTACAATCAAATTTACTAAAAAGTTTTCTTCCTTGAATTCTGTTTATTAATCCTGTCTTGTCTGGTAATTTATATGCATCCATTACTGTATTATCGTTCAGTCTTTTATAATTTATTACCATTCTGGCCTTTCCTCGAACTATTTCGCTATGATTTCTTACCATAAAAACGGCAGACCTATGTCTTGATGTGAATCTTCTAATTACTCCTAATCCTAATAATTCTTTGATTTGTATTTCAAAGTCTTTTAAGTTTTCATTGGTTGCGTCTATTGCTGCTGGTTTTACAAGATATTCTGGATTTATAATTTCTAATTTACATCTAATTGATTTGCTCCCCAATGTTATGGGGGTTTTTCTCCTATTATTTCTATCTAGTCTAAGGTCTGTATTATTTTTTGCAGATCTTCCTGATTTTTTATTGTTCCTATTTGTTGGAAACTTCTTTTGAAATTATAATTCTCAATATTTGTATTTATTAAATTATAATTCTTTTCTATCTCTTCGTCTATCCATTCTTCTACTATTTCTGATATTAAACTTTCTTTGGTTTTATAGGTACAATCAGTGCCTTTATCGCATACTTCTAGGGATTGTTTAGTTTTAGAGTCTTTAGTTATCTTTGTATTTCTTATTACATTTTCCCCAAAAAATGCTAGGGTTATTGTAATATTTTTTGTTAAAACTACTCCGTCTCTTGTAAGGAAACATCCTCCATTGTTTTTTAGCATAAAGTCTAGTCCTATTACAAAATCTACTCGTATATTTAATTCTCTTACCCATATCTTGGCTAGTTTATATACTGTTTTGTAATTATTACAGGTGTTACTAAAACTAATTACTGCATTTTATGTATCATATTTATAAGTATTATGAGTTCCATCCATTTGCATGGATATTTGTGGCTTTCTAAATTCTTTAATGAGATGTCTAGGTAGAATAATTTGATTTATTATACATTGTGTACATCCAGAGTCTACTACTCCTGATGTTTCTTTTTCATAATCTTGTATTTTTATTTTTGTCATTACTTTTATTGTGCTTAACTTTTTGTCTTCATTACATATTAATCCTTCAAAATTTTCATTTTTTAATTTCGTTTCTTCTGTGTCCTGATCTATTATGATATTTTTACCTTTTTCTAGTATTTTAAGTTTTTCTTCTATAATTCTTATCCTATCTTCCAACTTGTTTATTTTGTTATTTAAACTATCAGCTTCATTCGCCTGTTGTTGATTATTACTTTATTTTATTTGTTCTATTTGATTACTTTGTTTTATTTGTTCTGTTTGTATGCTATTTTGTCCTATGGATTCTGTAATACAGGGTATCCATGCTTCTATATAACAAAATTTACATTTTGCTCTCCCGGTTTTACTTGGATACCAATGACTTATATAACATTTAATATTGTTTGCTCCTTTATTTCTTTCAAAATTGTGTATACATTCTTCTGTAATATTTACTAATGATAAATTCATTAGGTCTTGTAATTTATCTAAACTTGAGTCTTCTTCTGAATCAGAAAATTTATGTTCTTCATTTATATCTATACTTACTATAGAATATATATTTTCATTGTCTGACATATATTCATCTACATTTATTAGTGTTTCTTGAAAATCTTCTATTAACTGGGAATTTCTGATTCTAGTATTATTTCTTTTAGGACAAGTATTTGCTAAATGGTCTGTACTTCCACAAGTGAAGCATTCTAAAGTATTTCTATAACTTCTATCATTCTTATATTTTCTAACATGTTTGTCTTTACTTAAGTAAGGCTTCCTAGCGGAAGATTTTCTTAAATAATAATTCTTTCTTAGTCCATATCGGACTTTTAAATTCCTAGGAATTTACCAGTTAATCCATCGGAGTTTCTTAAGTATTTAAGAGACTAACCATATACTAAGGGTAGACATGGATGATTAATTTAGAAAGTTATAAAATAACAACATGATAATATGAACATATTTAACAACATGATAATATGAACATATTTTTATAAAACATACTGTACAAACATGGGAGGTAATACATATTTCTAGTAATAAACTTAACCTACTTACATGGTGTAGAGCGGATAGAGGTTTCCCTTTTGGGAGTCCTCGGTGTTGCTCTGGTATCAAAATAATAGGGGGGTTATTTCAATGGGTTATTTCAATCAAATAATAGACGGTTCTAAAGGGGTGATTCAATATGTGTAAAATCCTACTCGGTACTTCCTCTTCCTATTTCTCTTCCTAATGCTCCTGGTAATTTATTAAAACTTTTCTTTGTAATACTAATAAACCACTATTTGGGTCTTCTCCTGTTATTAAACTATGTATCTTATTCGTGAAGTTATAAGGATTTGGTCCCATATCTACTAAAGTTTTAAATTCGTGTGCGAATTCTGATTTATATGCTTCCCATAATGCTTTGATAGGTTCTCCTAAAAAGGTCTCCATATATATATATACATTGTTTCTGCATCTGTTTCGTTATACGTTTTAATTTAGTCTGCTACCACTAATCCTTTCCATAAATCTATTACTGTATTCCATGTCTGTAGATCATGAGCTGCTAAATTAAGTACTTTTCCATTACTTCCTCCCTCTTGGAGTTTAATGGGTTCTTTTATTGATATTCTTTTTCCTATTGGTCTTGCACTTTCTGTTTCTGTTTCTGGGTTTATCCTGTATACTCTATGTCTTGGTACATTACCTGTATTAGTTTCTACTGTATGTATTTGAGAGGTTCTTTGGAATGGACTCGAACTTGTCGAGTCTGATTCCATGAATTCTTTAATACTTCTGGTTGTTTCGTCTTCATTAATATCTCTATATTCTAAGTTATCTGTTCTTAAAGTACATTCTCTAAAATTTTTGGTTACATAAAAAATATCTAAATTTTCTTTTTTACATCCGGCACACCTAAAACATTTTCTATTATTTAAATTATACATTTCTCTAGCTTTTCTTATTGTCTTTTCTACTTCAGGTTCTTCAACTTCTTCCAAGCATATTTCTTCATTCGTATATTCGGTTCTTTCTTCTTCTTCAATTTCATCATCTAATTCCTTTTGATTTGTGTTACTATAATCTGTAAACCTTATTGATCTTTGTCCTTTATTGTTTGTATACATTAAATGGTCATTTGGCTTTAGCGTCTTTTGTTCTTTAGAACTTTCTAAATTTCATTCTAAACCTGCATATTGTTCTGGGTCTATTTTTAAAGGTTTCATTAGTTTTATTCCTTTATTTCCCATTAGACTTACTACGTCTTCTACTCTAAGTTTAAATCTAGTGCTATTATTAGTAGCTAACTTCCCTATAAATCCTAAACATACTAAAAGGTTATTTCCGTTATTCATATCTTCATAGCCTTTAGTCTGTATTCCTATTTTTACATATTTTCCAAATTTTACGAAATTTATCATAAAGTATGGACTACAATAAAAGATTCCGCCATTGTTAGTCATATCTACTTCCGTTAATCCTATAATAGATCTTTTTGGGTCTGACAATCTATCATCATAAATGGTTATTAATACTTTGGTTCCTAGATTTTTCCTAGTTAAACCTTTTAATCTTATAAGTATTAAACCCATGTGCATTAGATTCATGTTAGTTCTTGTTATTTCTGTCAGGGATTCTTGGCTTATTAAATTGAGGGTTCCTTCATTGTCTCCTGTAATACTCATTTGTTTTTCTCTATAATGTCTATATAACTGAGCCTTTTGTGAAAAAATTCCCATATTATATAATACTTTAGGATTTAATAATTTTAGCCTATTTTGTTGAAAAATTTGGATGTCTTTATCTATGTCTATTACTTCATCTAACTGTTGGTTAAGAGGTTGCCTTGAGGTATTTATTAAAGTAGATAACATATTATTACCTAGTCGGTTTGGGTGAAACTATGTCTTGGTCTTTCTTGGTTTGTTCTCCTATTTGAAAAAAGGTCCATGGTTTGGGTTTCTTAATTATTTGTACCTTTTCTTTGTTTGAGGTTACTTCTATTCTTTTTAATTGATCTACTAATTCGTTTATTGTATGTTCTGGGACTTGAGGAGTCTTTGTTTTAACTAGTTTTTCTATATTTTTATTGATTTCTTCTACACTATTATCTTTTGTACTGTTGATATCTTTTTCTTCTATTAATTTTTCTAGGTTATTATTAATTTCTAGTAATAAAAGTATTATAGTATTATTCTGTTTAATGATTATCTTGTCTATTTTACTTTGTGGAATATGATCACTTAATCCTTCTGGGTTAGGGCTAATTAATTCTCCTTGCTTAATTACTTCTTTATAAAGCTGATTGTTCATGAAAGAATTATAGTTTTAATTTGTTCTATCGTGCGTCCTATCTTATGTAAATCTTTTTGAATTGATTGAAAATTTTCTTGGGGTTGTTGATTATTATACTGGAATTGTCTTGCTTCTAGACTAGTTTGATGTTCTTTAATATAATCTAGATTTTCTTCTATTTTATCAAGAACTTTTATCTGTTGTGTTTGTAAGTCTCGAAAAGCTTCTAATATTGCTATAGTGTCTTTGTGGATATTTTCTCCTAAATTAAGTAATAGATCTGTTATACTATTTAAATGAGCGTCTTCACTATGTAAACTATGCTCTCCATTACTAAAGTTACACCTAATTAATGAGTTATCTTTTAGACGTTTGTATTTTCTTTCAGGTATTATCTGTAAATCTAAGTATTCTATTTTTTTAAGGTTGGTTATTTTATCTATCCTAGTGCTATCCAGATTGGTCTATTATTATACCACTCTAACCACTTTTGGTAGTTGGTAATTTTATCTATCCTAGTGCTATCCAGATTGGTCTATTTTTATACCACTCTAACCACTTTTGGTAGTCTTCAGTATTTCTTTCTAATTCTTGTAGTTCCCAATTTATGTCTATTATATTACTTTTCTTTAATTTTATATATTTATTTTTTGTTTGTATTAATCTTTGTAATTGTAAATTATATATCCAATTATTTGCCTGTATTTGTCTTGTTAACGGATGTGTTTTCATCTACTAATTATCCTAATGGTAACTCGCTAATCTGTTTTTTGAAGAGAAGTCTATAACTTATTACGTTTCTAATATCTCTATTTATATTTATTATTTGTAATAAAATTCTATTTCTTTCTCCACACCTTCGGTGATGTGTTTCGACAGATACTTTCCTAAATTTCTTATTTGTTTCCTTATCAAATTCTATTAAATGTTTTTCTAATTCTGTTCTTATTTCTTTAAGTCTTTCTATCTGCCTATATGAAATATTTATTTGAGTATTATAATGTTTTATATAATTATTATAGTTATCGTTTCTGTTCATGTACTAATTAACCTATCTTAGTCTATAGAGATTTTATTAAGAGAAATTAAAATTACCTTTATTAAATATTCTTGGGCTTGTATTTCTTATTTAACTAGTTTGATTTCTTTTTCTATATACTGATAATAAGCAGTTATCTGGCCAATTAAATGGGTCTCAATTTCTTAAGTATATTTTAAATCTTGTTATAACTTCTACTAATTTTTATTTTAGAAAATGTATATAATTTTGTCCGTGTTGAATAAATTCTTGTCTTTTTCTACGTTCTTTATATATTTTTCTATGTCTTTTAATTGTTCCATATAGTTTTATCCTAATGGTATGTCTTTAAATTTTTTCGTTAAATAATTTATCCTATCCCTATGTTCTTGTATATCGGTATCTAGTCTATATAATTCTATTATTATGTTGTTCTTAAGTTCTTCTTGTTCTGGTGAGGTTTCTTGTAGGAGAAAGTCTTCGTGTTTTAATTGTTCTAACCTTAATTGTAGAGTTTTTAGGAATAATTTTATTTCTTTAATAGTTTTTAAACGTAGCCTAATAATGCTATTTGCGTTTCTAACGTTTCTTGTCAACTTATTTTGTCTCATATAATTTTATCCTAAAGTGTAATAATTAATTTTTTTGTCTATATTTTCTTATACGAAATAATTGAAGATCTATTTGTTTGAAAATAACTTTTAGTCTTTGTTGTACAAAATGTTGGAGTTGTGTAGCTTCTGGTTGTTTTGTCTTTAATTTCTCTTTAAAGAATTCTCTCTCTCTCTCTCTCTCTCTCTATATATATATATATATATATATATATATATAAATAGGTCCAAAATACAAAGCATATATTAAGCAGGTTTTTGCAAAGATTGCTTATATATCGGGGTGGGCTTTAATTTTTGCCCCTCAAATTTGTGATCTTTAATTTTACCTTTATTACTCATTTAATGAAAATTTATGGGCCAAAGTATCCTTAATTGTGACATAATTTCACAAGGCAAGCCTTTTTAGAGAATATTTGCCCTGGGCATAAGTTCCGTACTATATAAATTCGTAAGGTAAACCTTTTAGAAAACTTTGTCTGGGGCATAAATTCACTAGGCATAACTTGTGTCTTTGTCATAAGTTCAATAGACATAATTTGTGCCTTGGAGCATAAGTTCATTAGGCAGAATTTGTGTCTTGGGGCATAAATACAGTAGGCATATCTTGTGCCTTGAGGCATAACTTATTCCTTGGGCATAAGTTCAGTAGTATGAACTTATTAGGGGTCGTTTGGTACACGAGATACGTTGGGATATTCCCGGATTAAGTCAGCGATAAGATTTATACTTTATTTGGTACACTTTATAAGGTTATCCCAGGATAAATTTATATCATTTACCAAACGCAGTATAATCTTATCTTAGACTTAATCCTGGAATATCCTACCTTATCTCATCTAATTTAAGATTATTTTATTCAGTTTCTCAAGTGGGATAAACTAGTCTAGGAATTATATTCTAGGAGGAATTATATTCTAGGACTATAATCCACAACCTTATTTAAATAATTTGAGAGCACATCTACATCTACTTAGTCAGCTAATTACAAACTCATTCCTTGGTCTTAGCCTTAGATAGTAGTATCAACCTCCATGAGGTTCAACCCATCAAAGAGAAGATCAATGAATGAGAAAGGAGTTTATTATTTGAGTTAGCACAAGTCATAGTGAGATTACAACTCCAGATCAATCTCTACCCACTCTCACTCATTGTTACTTCTTGGACTTCATATATCTTCCTAATTTTCAACAACATCTGGCCTTCTGATTTGCGCCTGTTACCAAATTAGAGCTAGATAATAATGGAGATTAGTGAAGAAGACTTGATCCATGAATATAAAGGACTAAGCTTTAGGTAGATCTCACCTAACATCATAAAAATGATGTGGAAGCTCTTGATTTGGACTTTGAATAATCCATGCTCAGAGTTTTTTCAGAAATACAAATCTCTGATGGCACTCAGATGATATCCTGAAGCTCATCTAAAGTTCCTCTTCGACACCACTGGAGAAGGACCCTAGAACTTTCCAAATTTGATTTGGAAAGTGATGGATTAATATTTGTTTCTTTTTGTTTGTTTTTTCCTTTACATTTGGGTCGGGTTTTGTGGTTCGTTGGATTAGCTTTGGTCCTTTTTGTGTAGAACTTACTTTATTTATATAATTGGGCCTTTTGTGGCCTCTTTGATTAAAAAAAGAATTATAATTTCAGGATAATTTAGTATGTGCACCAAACGACTCCTTAAGGTATAAAATTTTAAAATTGAACTTATACCTTGAAAAAACATAAATTGTACCTTTGGTATAAGTTTAGTAGTATGAACTTCTTATGACATAAAGTCCTAAACTTAAACTTGGACATTGTAAGCATAATTTGCTGAAAATATAAACTTAAACTGTGTCTTGCACTATATCTTTTCATAATGTAGATTCAGGTACTCGACCTTAAGGTTTGCTACCAGGCGTTCGGTTGCTACTATAGCTATAAGTTTCGAGACGCAGTTTAATTTGCTAAAATTTACTGATAGTGAAAACATGTAGAGAGTATATTAAAATAATAGATAATACCTAAAACATGAGGCATGGGAAAATCACTTAAAATATCTCGAAACAACTGAAAATCTAAGAAAAAATTATGATAGCTAAAGTATGCATAAAAATACATTTCATGAGTACATAGATAGTAATATCATAAAGTTCATACATGTGGGGAGTTTCTTATAACCGACAAATACCATGTGAGCTCATGATGCCCAACATCTTACCCACACTGGAGGAGTTGTTCCGACCTACAAAGTATAGGACCATGAATATGCAAATCCGAAATTGAACCTCTTGCGCTAAAAACCTATGGAGGCAACGTAGTTATGGGACATGTGTTATCTGAACGCATATCCGCTCAGTGCTAAATAATCGTCCCAGAATATACTAGTGCTTATATCATGTCATTTAACAAATTTAAATCATAGTTTGAGTCTGTGCTCAACATATCTGTAAATTGTACTGCTATGAGCCTAAGCTCAATATCATATCATGAATCATGTGCTGAAATCTTGTAGCTAAAACATATCTTTTGTTTGTGTATATAGTTAAAACATGAGAACTTGCTGAAAATATATTATAGCTTGTAGATACTTAAGCATGCTTCAAAACTTTATAAAACGATCTTAAAACATGAGTTTAGAAATAATAGTATACCATGATCATAATCTTCATAAAAAATCTATAGTTTGCATGGTAAATATTTCATAAAAACCAATACTTGGCATGAAAATTAGATCAGGAGAAAAGTGGATAAAAACCCTTAGTTTGAATATAATTGTATATAATCTTGAAAGTACTTGGACGTGAGGATGAAAGGAATTTATCACAAAAAAATTGTATATCTGTTGAAGACAATAACATTGGCAAGAGAAGACTTAATTATCTTGCTAGAATAGGAACCTAGATGTTTGATTTTCCTTAGAACTTGCTCTAGACTTGATTTGAGGAGAAAAAAGGGTTAATTAACTTAAGGATCTAATTTTTATATCTTTTGGAGGTAGAAATGTCGCGGGATAGGGTAATGGGGTAAGGAAAAGACAAAAATATCCTTTTTAAAACGTTACTAAAAAATTTAGGACTTCATTCCATGGGTCACTCCACAACTCATGGACTAGTTCCACGAATAATGGTTCTTGTCGTGGTTTTCAGGAAGATTTTACTGCTTCTCTAGTTCAGTTCCACGAGTCCAGTTCATGAATCGTGGACCTGTTCCATGATCTATACTGGTATTGGTGGTTTTCCAAGGCATTTGCTAACTCTCAGGCATGGTTCCACGAATCAATTCACAATTTGTGTTGCACATCATAGTAACTTGGGAGTTCAAATAATCTAGGGACTAGTTCCATGAGTGGGTTCACGACTCGTGGTTTGGTTCTATGGGTCATAGACCAAATCGTGGTTCACTAGAAATACTGGGTTGGATCCCACGTGAGGTTTCATATCGTGGACCTAGTTCACGATTCATGAACCAATCCATGGAGTCTTTGAACTTCAAGTTCAGATTTTGTTTCTTTTACTAAGTGTTGAATATATTCGTAGGCTCGTAATCCAAAGTGTTACAAGACAAACGAGACCTGGACTGGCTGAGATACCTCTAGTTGGGATTCATTGGTGGGCTGGGACTGTCGCGCCCCATTTTTTCTCGCGAAAAGCGGGATTCGACGTGACAAACTCTTTTTGGGATTTAATGAGTGAAGAGTCGCCACCTAACGAATTAAGGTGCGTTAGGGCACCATTCTAGACTAATTAAGGTTAATTAATTATTAGCCTATGTCAACCAGAAATTCGGGTAAGGGTTCAAGTTACCTTGAAAGGAAGGTGTTAGGCACCTTTCGAGGTCCACAAATGTGGGTTCCGGCCGAACTTGTATATTACGTGGGGAATTCTATGTGATAAGCAAAAGGTCAATTATTTTTTGTTAACCTAATAGTAACTAAGCATTTAAACAAGAAAAAAAAAAAAATTATTTATCTAAATGATATACATTAAGAAAAAATAAAGTATTAGATAAGCAAGAAGAGAGAAGGACATAATTATATAACCAAATAATTTATAATAGAGCACCTAAACTACCCCAAATAATTCAAAACTAAGATAAAGAAAAGCCGATTTAGAGACGCTTTTAGACAATGGATTAATTTTAGCCTATTCGGATCAGCGCCCGGCTTATTAACGGATGACAATGTCATATGTTGCATTGTCGAATTTTGCTCGGGGCGACTTACATCATTTCCGATTTTCTACCTACCCCACCTAGTTTGATTATTAGTCTTAAAGACGTTCTAAAGAAAACGACAAAACTAACGTTCCCTAAAATGTCTACCCGTCCCAACTTAATGTCCAAGAGGCGTCGGACTTATTATTTTAGGTAAGGATCTAGACATAAAAAAAAAAAAGTCTTAGGCTTCCTAGTTAGACTCAGAGTTTACGTCAAACAAAACAAATTAGGACTAACAATTAGCACGTAAAGGTTTCAAATATGCCTCTTATTTAATTAAAGTTAAATAGGTGATTAACATGCTTGCAAGATAATTATTATTATTTTTTTTTTTATGTGGTTAAAAACCTATAGACAAAATTTCTAATCGAGACGAGTATTAATTAAGGTGCCAAAAAATCAATTTTGAAAAGAAAATTAATAAGAGTGCTGAAAGTTAAACATATTGAAAATAAATTTAATAATGCTGAAAATCAAAAAGTTGCCAGAAATTAAGTCAAAACTTGTTGAAAAATCTATTAAAATTGCTGGAAATTACTTTCCGAGTGCTGAAAAATAATATAACATGCTGAAAATTTATTTTTCTGAGTTCTGAAAAATGATATAATATGCTGAAAATTATTTTTTGAGTTCTGGAAAATGACATAATATGCTGGAATTATTTTCCGAATGCTGAAAAATAATATACATATGCGGGAATTCATTTTTTTTTGAGTGCTGAACATAATATAATATGCTGAAAAATGCCATAATATTACTAAAACTATTTTTTAAGTTGCTGGAAACTTTTAGACATGCTGAGAAATGCTAGAAATTTGTTAAAATATTTTTAAGTTGCTAGAAACTATTTTAGACATGTTAAAAATGCTAAAAATTCGTTAAACTACTTTTAAAGTTGCAGAAATTTTTTAAGACATGCTGAGAAATGCCAGAAATTTGCTAAAAAAAAAAAACATTTTTAAGTCGCTGAAAATTTTAGACATGCTGAGAAATGCCAGAAATTGTTTTAATATGCTGGAAATCATACTTTTACTGCTGGACATTATTTAAATGGCCGGAAATTAAACAGACTTGTTCAAGAATGATTTAACATACTAAAAGATTTGATTATATTAGGCTAAAAATTAAATGAGCTTGCTAAAAATTATTATTATATGCAGAAAATCGGCTTTACCATGCCCAAAATTATTAAATGTGCTTAAATTAAACTATCCTATTAAAGCTCCTAAAAGACATGATTTCTAAGCAAGAATAATTAATTAGTTATCCTAGATTGTTTGCCTAAGTGGTAAAACAATTTAATTATCTAACATAATTTTTATTAAATAGTCCTAGAAGCATGACAATCTAGATGATAAAGTATTCAACACGTAAAATCCCGCCCCCCTAAGCAGTCCCCGCAAATCCTTTATTACATAGATATCAAAGTTTATACAATGCATTATTACAGACCCATAATAAGTATAAAAGAAGTCAAAAATAAATAAATAAATGAATGAAATCGAAAGCTGTTTGGGCAGCCTCTAAAACACCCTGAAACCAAGCGACTCTTCATCTCATTCAAACTCGAACTCGATCGAAGGACTACACACATTAAACTGCACAACCCAAAAATTCAAAAGGCATCCAATTTCGTATAACAGTAACCACCATATGAAGCACAAACTAATTTCTTATAGCATAACCAATAGATGAGACACACACAGAATTATGCAACACAAGAAACAATAGAATGCTACATGTAAGGATTACAATTACTTTGCTGGAGACTAACCTGTCAAGCGACAAAAATAATGATAAGAAACCCTTAAGCAGTGCAACAAGACAAACCAAGAATAGAATCTTCCAAAGCCAAAGCCAACAGGGGACTTGCAGTATTTTTATTTTATATTTTTTATGTATGGGGAGAGTAGGTGATGAAGAGAAAAACTGTGTCCAGTGAATGAAAAAAAAAGACCCTTTATATAGGCATAGAGTAGTCTGGAATTAAAGGGAAAAGAAGAATAAAAAATAAAAATTCAAATTCAGTAAATCAATTAGCGGAAGTGAAAAGGAAAAGAAATATTCTCAGCAGTCAATTAATGAAAAATCTCTTCCCTTAAACAAAAATGCTGAATGAAATTAGTAAAAGAAATCTCTATTTACCATAATAAGCAAGTAAGGATCTGTCCAGATTGCATAAAATCGGCACATTTACCATAGAAATAATGAGAAGAAAATCTTGATTTAATGTAAGACTGTAATTTACCCAACCACACAAGTATCAACTAAGAAAGGAAACCACTTGCAAGGACACACAATCGAATAGTAAAGGATTTTCCATAACCAAATCTTTACCAAAAATAACAGAGCTGTAATTGCCACACATTTGAAAAACCAACTAGGAAAGAGTGAAATCACAAACTACCCTAGTTAGTGTATAAAGCTGTCATACTTGATTCAAGAAAGGAAGGAGATCAAATTATGAGTGAATGCATGCTAGAAATTCCATAATTATACAAGTAAAATCTATTCATACTAAACAAGGACAAAGAATCGGTCCAGAATCAAATTAGGATAACAGAATCATGTTCGACCACCAAACAGACAAGTAGAACTTACCATATCTTTTGAAATAATATTCATGAGAACAGAACTTTCAAATAAAGCAAAAGAATGAGTCAAATAATATGACTCCATAACCACATAATCCGAGTCTAGCAAGTAGGGTTTAAAGAAAGTTTATGGAAATTGGGGCTTCTCACATATAATAATCTAAAGGGGCAAATAAGTATGAATTTGAAAGAATTAAGTTAAAATTGTATCCCAAACATCACGAAATTTAAATCTAGAATTTGATTCGTAACAAAAATGAACAAAGGATGCTCGAATAATACCGGAGATGATTTCGTCGTAAAATCGACAGAAGAACCTTGCAATTAACCTTTGACACTCGTATGGATTTCACCTTTTATTGGTGGATTCCTTTTGGGTTTTCAAACTCCGATTTAAGCCAGGCGTTTCCTTGGTGATGTCATTAATAACGGCTCGCCGGTTCGTGGTTTTTACCAATGGAGCCTCGCCGGTCAGATCTGGTGGTGCGGCGGCGTCATCCCCGCAAAGGGGATGGAGGTGGCGCATCGTGTTCTCCGACTGGTGGATGGCCGAAGCAATGGTGTCATTTGGCTGTGAGGGGAGAAAGAAAGGGTAAAGAGAGAAGAGAGGGCGTGAGGGAGAGGGAGAGAGATCGGGGAGAGAGGTTGGAGGCGGCTTTGGAGTTTCGGAGTGAGGGAGATCGACAAAGGGGTTGAGAGAGAGGGTTAGCGGCTGTGGGAGAGGAGAGTGGTGGCTGGTGTAAGTTCACCGGAGATGGGGTTCACCGGTGCGGCTCGGCGTGGCGCTGGAGGTTCCATCGGTCGGAGGTGACCGGCGGTGGCGTGAGACGGAGAGAGGAGAGAAAATGGATCGGGTAGAGAGAGAGAGAGATGGGGGTGCGGCTGGTAGGGGTGTCTTGTGAGAAAATTAGGGTTTGGGGGTATTATTTGGTTAAAGAAGGAAAGAAAGATGAGAATTGATCTCAGCCGTTGGATCAATTTGATCAACGGCTGGGATCAAATATTTACAAAAAAGGCCAAAAATTAGGTTATTTAAATTGGGTCAACTGAATATTGGATTGGAATTTAAAATTGGGCCAAATTAAGCCCAATTGAGGCTAAAATTGACATGAAATTGAGTACAAAATGACTAGAATTTAAATAGATTAGGGAAATTGAATTAGACTGCTATTTCATAAATAAATCAAAATTAATCAATGCCATAAAATCATCACGCAATGTATTATTTAAAATTGGCGATAAATAATAATCGAAAATAGATTATGTACTTGTAAATTATGAATATGAATTTTAATAATAACACAATAATAATAATAATAATAATAATAATAATAATAATAATAATAATAATAGTGATAGTAATAGACTATGTATTTGTAAATTACGAGAATGCATATTTGAGAAAAATAATTTAATAAATATTTACAAAATTATGTAAAATATTATATTTAAATTAGTAAATTATATATATTATATCAAAAAATATAAAATTAAATGTTAAAAGTAAATTGCATACTTTAAAATCATGAATAAGAAGTGCCAAACTTATTTGACACCAAAATAATTAAAAAGTTTTAAAAATTAATATTTGATGAAATAGCAGTCTGGGAGAAATATCGGGAGGCCAAAATTGGGTGTCAACAGCTGCCCCTTCGTTGCTTGAGAATGATAGAAGAATTGTCGAGCAACGAAAGTTGACGTAGTAGCCAATTTTGTCCGACCGAAAGGATGGTTTACTGGAATCGGAAAGCGAGAGAGATTTGTTAAAAGGGTGTGGCCGAGACTTTGGTTTCAAGTCGCCTACATATCTCGGGTTTACGAGAATCAGGCCGTGTGTAGTTCTAGATTTAGGAATGAACAATATTCCTAAAGAATGCCAATGATACGGTATATGGGCAACAACAAAGGTAGTGTGAGCCGATGAGATTGGAATTGGTAGGACTTGAAGCAACGACATAATGAGAAGTGTGGAAATGAAAGATAAATGTGTTTCAAGTTGAATTGAGTGACGGAGAGAAAATGGAGTTGTATCTTAGAAATGGGAGCGAGAGTTACTCCCATTTTGACTCGTTCTTCCTTCGTTGCCTGCATGCTTCTAGTATTACTTACTAAAATGGTTAGATCATATGGATAAAATAAATAATAAGTCATTGTTGTAAATATTTATTTAAACATGATGCAATTTCCCCGTTAGACCATGGGCATTTGCTTTGAGACGGCAAGTATGATGTCTCTAAGCCATGATGTCTTAGGGCCATGATAGCGAAAAATAAATCCTAAGGCCATGAAATGATGTCTGTAGGCCATGAAAATAATGCCTTTAGACTATGACGCCTTTGGAACATGATAAACAGAAAGTAAATCCTTAGACCATGAAATGATGTCCGCAGGCCATGAAAATGATGCCTTTAGACTATGACGCCTTTGGAACATGATACACAGAAAGTAAATCCTTAGGCCATGAAATGATGTCCGCAGGCCATGAAAAATTAGACCATGATGCCTTCGGGTAGTTATATAATGATTAAAGAAAGCGTATCTGGCATAACTTGATGTAGTTTAGCTACTTGATGCAATTTGTCTACTTGATTGCTGATTCTGCAGGTGCAATGCAATGCAGATTTCTGTGGATGTGCCACGGAGTGGACTCTTGCAGGAGCCATGCAAATGTTGACCCTTGCAGGAGCCGTGCAATGTTCATTTCCCGGATGCACTGCGGTGTGGACTCTTGCGGGAGCCATACAAATGTTGACCCTTGTAGGAGCCGTGTAATGTTCATTTCTTAGATGCACCGCGGTGTGGACTCTTGCGGGAGCCATGCAATATTGACCCTTGCAGGAGCCATGCAATGTTCATTTTCTGCGGATGCGCTGCGGTATGGACTCTTGCGGGAGCCATGCAATATTGACCCTTGCAGGAGCCGTGCAATGTTCATTTTTTGCGGATGCGCTGCGGTATGAACTCTTGCGGGAGCCATGCAATATTGACTTTTTCAGGAGCCATGCAATGTTGAGGAGAGGATAGAGTAGCTTAACTGCTTTCCCATGTTGGATGCGTAGTGGGCTCTCTTTGATGATGATCGTTCAGGTGTTGCAAAGTAGCCGCCGCATTTGTACCTGTTGTTTCTGCACTCAAAGAAAGAATGTAAGTTTGTAAAAAGGGGAGGTTGATTTGTGCCTCTGCTATGACTGGCGTGCTTCCTCCTCGCTTGATATTGTGGACCGATAATAGCTTCGTCCGAGCTTTTACTTGGGTAGAAATAAAGCAAATTTTAAAAATTGCGTTTCAAAAATGTTTGCTCTTAAAAACTGAGAAATGAAAAAAGAGATCAAAATATTATTGAATCATTGATTGTGACACGTTTCGAGACAGCACAACTTTTTATAAGTGAATATCTTAGAAATTTTTGATCTTCAAAAATTTCTGCCCCAGTGTAGATTTGATTGCTTTGATAGGTGAAGATTTCTTGCTGGGAGTTTTTGAGTTTTCTTCAAAAATTCTGCCCCAGTATCATAGTTGCACAAATGCTATTTCATGGAATTTTTGAGATCCCTTCAAAAATTCTGCCCCAGTACATGCTTTAAAGGGAAAATAGAAAATTTTATTATGATAGGACCGAACTCCAAAGGAGCGCCTACGTATCCCTCTTAAATGGGAATCAGGTCAAACGTAGTTCCAATTACAAGGAAGAAGGCATGAAATAAATCTTAAACATAATATCTTTTGACAGCATCTGAATTGATAGGCTTGGTCCAAACTTTGCCGTCCATTTCGGCAAGTATGAGCGCTCCTCTTGTCAGAATTCGATGAACCACATAAGGTCCTTGCCAATTCGGTGAGAATTTACCTTTTGCTTCATTTTGGTGCGGAAAGATCTTTTTCAAAACCAACTGCCCGGGCGAGAAGTGCCTCGGTTTAACCTTCTTGTTGAAAGATTTGGCCATTTTATTTTGATAAAGTTGACCATGACAGACTGCGTTTATCCTCTTTCCGTCTATGAGTGCCAGTTGCTCGAACCTACCTTGTATCCATTCAGCGTCACTCAGTTCTGTTTCCTGAATGATTCTGAGAGAGGGTATTTCTACCTCAGCAGGTATCACTGCTTCACTACCATAAACCAGAAGATAAGGTGTGGCACCCGTAGAGGTTCTGATTGTAGTGCGGTATCCTAGCAGGGCAAAAGGTAACTTTTCATGCCAGTGCCTGTAATTATCTATCATCTTTCGAAGTATCCTCTTGATATTCTTATTGGCAGCTTCCACCGCCCCATTCATTTGCGGCCTGTATGCTGTGGAGTTTCGATGTTTGATCTTGAACATCTCACATGTTGTTCTCATCAGATCGCTATTGAGGTTGGCCCTATTATCTGTGACGATAGTCTCGGGTACTCCAAATCGACAAATAATGTGATTTCGAACAAAATTATCTACAACCTTCTTTGTGACCGACTTATGAGAAGTGGCTTCAACCAACTTAGTGAAGTAGTCAATTGCAACAAGAATAAACCTGTGTCCATTAGACGCAGATGGTTCAATAGGACCAATGACATCCATGCCCCAGGCTGCGAAGGGCCAAGGGGAGCTAGTGACGTGGAGTTCGTTGGGAGGAACTCGAATCATGTCGGCATGAGTTTGGCACTGATGACTTTTGCACATAACGAATGCAATCGGTCTCCATAGTCAACCAAAAGTAACCTGACCTTAATATCTTCTTTGCCAACATAAACCCGTTCATGTGAGGTCCGCATGTTCCAGCATGTATCTCCTCGACCAACCTGGATGCTTCCCTAGCTTCGATGCATCTTAGCAAGCCCAAATCTGGAGTCCTCCTATATAGGATTTCTCCATTTAATAAGAATTGATTTGCTAACCTCCGAATGGTGCGCTTCTGAGTACTCGTTGCATTCTCTGGATAATCTCCACTTTTCAGATATCCTTGTATATCAACATACCATGGTTTTCCATCCATTTCTTCCTCTACATGAAAGCAATATGCAGGCTGCTTTTGTATGTGAACGGGGATGGGGTCGATATAATTCTTGTCTGGATGCTGGATCATGGAAGACAAGGTAGCCAAAGCGTCTGCGAACTCATTCTGAATTCTTGGAACATGCTTGAATTCTATCTTGCGAAACCTCTTGCGCAACTCTTGTATACAATCTAAGTATGGTAGGAGTTTTGTATTTTTTGCGGCCCACTCACCTCGTACTTGATGAATCAATAAATCCGAATCTCCAATCACCAATATTTCCTGGATATTCAAATCGATTGCCAAACGAAGCCCCAAAATGCAAGCTTCATATTCAGCCATATTGTTGGTGCAGGGGAATCTGAGCTTGGCCGACACAGGATAATGTTGACCAGTCTCTGAGACCAAAACGGCGCCAATACCCGCTCCTTTGAAATTTACAGCTCCATCAAAGAATAACCTCCAGCCATCATATTCTTCGGAGATGTCCTCACCTACGAATGCTACTTCTTCATCAAGAAAGTAAGTTTTTAAGGGCTCATACTCTTCATCCACGGGATTTTCAGCCAAATGGTCTGCCAAGGCTTGCGCTTTCACAGTTTTCTGCGTGACATAGACTATGTCAAACTCGCTCAGTAATATTTGCCATTTAGCTAGCTTCCCTGTAGGCATTGGTTTCTGAAATATATACTTCAGAGGATCCATTCTGGAGATCAAATAGGTTGTGTATGCTGAGAGATAGTGTCTCAATTTCTGAGCTATCCAAGTTAAGGCACAACACGTGCGTTCCAGTAAGGAATACCGAGCCTCATACGATGTAAATTTCTTACTCATGTAATAAATTGCCTGCTCCTTTCTGCCTGTCTCATCATGTTGCCCCAGAATACAACCAAAAGCATTATCCATTACGGACAAATATAGTAATAACGGCCTACCAGGTTCGGGAGGAACCAGAGCGGGAGGATTTGATAAATAATCCTTGATTTTGTCGAATGCCTGCTGACACTCTGTCGTCCATTCTATAGCCGTATCTTTCTTCAGTAACTTGAAAATTGGCTCACAAATAATAGTAGATTGAGCTATGAAGCGACTGATATAGTTGAGGCGACCCAAGAAACTCATTACCTCTTTCTTACTTTTTGGAGGCGGAAGATCCTGAATAGCTTTGATCTTGGCTGGATCTAATTCTATACCCCATCGACTGACAATGAATCCCAATAATTTTCCAACAGGGACCCCAAAGACACACTTAGCAGGATTCAACTTCAAATTGTACTTCCTTAGTCTGTTAAAGAACTTTTCCAAGTCGTCCAGGTGATTTGATCCCTTTTTGGATTTAATGATGACGTCATCCACGTAAACTTCAATTTCCTTGTGGATCATGTCATGGAATAGAGCGGTCATGGCCCTCATGTATGTAGCTCCAGCATTCTTCAGGCTAAAAGGCATAAACTTGTAACAGTATGTTCCCCAAGGAGTAATAAAAGCGGTTTTCTCCGCGTCGTCATCGTGCATCTTTATCTGATGATAACCGGCAAAGCAATCCACAAATGACTGTGTTTCATGCTTAGCGCAATTATCAATTAACAAATGTATATTTGGGAGTGGAAAATCATCTTTCGGGCTAGCTTTGTTGAGATCCCTATAATCCACACAAACTCTGACTTTTCCATCTTTTTTAGGAACAGGCACGACATTGGCCAACCAGGTAGGATACTCAGTTACTTTGAGAATACCGGCCTCAATTTGCTTTGAAATCTCTTCTTTGATTTTCAAGCTCAGATCGGGTTTATATTTTCTCAACTTCTGCTTAATGGGAGGACAAGATGGATCGGTGGGCAGCCTGTGGGCTACAATTGACGTGCTTAGCCCTGTCATATCGGCATACGACCAAGCAAAGACATCCGGGTGTTTCTTCAGAAACTGAATATGTTCCTCCTTCTTATCTTTTGGCATATAAATACTAACACGGGTTTCTTTTATTATCTCAGAATCCCCTATGTTCACTATTTCGGACTCTACAAAGTTTGCCTTGGGTTTATCTTCAAAATCTTCGACCTTACTAACAAATTCCTCGGGCACCTCACTTTCTTCCACCTCTTCTAATTCACTTATATTATGTTGCGTAGTCTCATTATGTGTCACAATCTCAGATTCAACATTCTTAAAAGTGATTTTGCTGAAAGAAACAGAAATAAATAATATTAATAAAAGATGAAAAGAAAGCTTTTATTAACTCAAATAACCTTAAATGTCTCCAAACATAACAAAATAACTAAAAGAAGTAAATTGGCTCGAAATCGAGTCTGTTTATTTCAAACAATAATATGAAAAATAAAAATCTTCAAATCTACCCAAGTGCTCGGCGAGGCCTGGAAGGAGTGGTAGTCCAGTTGCTGAGTGTAGCCTTTTGCTCAACATTCTGACTAGGGGCCCCTCTCTCCTCACTGATGATGACGTTACAATCTTCTCTTTCTGCTTCAGTCAAAAACAAGTTCTTCAAACTTTCCAGTATTTCATCGTCACCGTCATCAAGAAACCCGGTAGAGTGGAAAATTTCATACAATGATAGCGAAGGATTGAGTGTCTGGCCCTTGTCCATGTAGCCTAAACCGGAAGTGTCATTCTTCACAGGAAGGTAAATGGGTTCAACTGTTCCTTGTAATCTGGCCCCAAGACCCTTACCTGGCTCATATCCAGCTTTGAGCATTCTCTCTCCTTTAGTCTTCCAACTCAGCTCTTCTTTCACGTTTCCAACCATTTCTAATGTGTGAAACATTTCTCCATCAAGAACCTCCTTTCCTTCGACAACATAGACGGGATATCCTCTTTCACCATGTATTACAACCTCTTGGTGGTCGTACTCGAATTTGAGGCATTGGTGTAGTGTGGAGGGGACTGCACCCGCCATGTGAATCCACGGCCTACCAAGCAAGAGGTTGTAGGAAGCAGGAATGTCCATCACCTGAAATGTCACGGGAAAAGTAACGGGACCCATTACCATGTCCAATGTAATCTCCCCAATAGTATCTCGCTGGGAGCCATCAAACGCTTTCACGTTCATCTTCCAACTTTGCATTTTAGCCAAATCGACCTCCAACCTTGTCAGTGTATCCAAAGGACATATGTTCAAACCTAAACCTGGATCAATCAACACTCGAGACACAACCCTCTCTCCATGCTGCACTGTAACATGCAAGACTTTATTGTGCGACCTTCCTTCAGGTGGCAGCTCATCCTCGTGAAAGGATATCTTGTATGCCTCAAATACCTGCCCGACCATATGGGCCATCTCCCCCCATATTATAGTAGATGGTACATAGGCTTCGCTTAACACCTTCATCAGAGCACTTTTATGATGTTCAGAAGTCTGTAGCAGTGTCAAGATGGATATTTGAGCTGGGGTCTTGTTCAGCTGCTCGATCACAGAGTATTCTTTAGCCTGTATCTTCTTCCAAGCACCACCCTCTTCCACTTCTATCACGGGTTGCTTGCTTTTACTAGAACTTTCTTGAGTTAGATTTTCCGTTGTATATATTCTCCCAGATCTGGTGACGCCTTGTGCGACGTCTGCTTCAGCCACTCTTGCTTTACCCAGAGTATTCTGCTCATAATTCCAAGGAACTGCATAGGAGTTATAAGCAATCGGGGAGGCTCTAACGACTGTGAAAGGAGTCTTAGGTACTGCTACCTCAACCTCAAACGGTACCCGTTTTGGTGTACTGATGGGCGTACCATTCGCCTTTTCAATGAACCAAATAGAGTTTTCCAGGTCTACCAATTCATCAACATCGAGCATGTTTACTTGATGATCCGGTAATGGATTGTTGGTGACATTCGGCGTTGGATCTTTCAACTGAATGGCCTTAGTATCAATCAACATCTGGATCTTGTCTTTCAGAGTATAGCATGTTTCTATGGTGTGACCCCTCATCCCAGAATGATACGCGCAAACCTTGGTAGGATCAAAATGCTTGGCTTGAGTATTCTCACGTCCAGCAGCAATGGGCGTGACATAGCCCGCTTCTTTGAGTCTTTCATACAGTTGGGCTATAGGTTCGGCTAAGGGAGTATATTGTTTTTTCTGGAAATTGGCTCTGGGTCTTTGATTTTGTAGGGGAGTAGGCTGGGGTGTTTGGACATGAGTGGGTTGGACATTATACACGGGGTAAGCAGGACTTTGGAATTGCGGATGTAGTGGATATGGGGTAGGTACTTGGTATAGAGGGGAATGATATGGCATTGGAGCTTGCATTTGGTATGGAGACATCGGGTATGGCATTGGAGATTGTGGATAGGGAGGTGGAGTTGTGATAGGAGTTTGGTAATTGGACACACTTTTGAAGGCTGGGCTAACATCACTGTACCTATCTCCTTTTTCTTCTTGTTCTCAGTAATTCCTCCAGACTGTAGAGCTTTGTTGGCAGCCTGTAAGGCTTCCAGACTGATAATGCTTCCATTCTTAAGACCTTCCTCAAGTATTTCACCTACCCTAATGATTTCAGCAAAACTCTTATCCACAACGGTTATCATTTTCTCAAGATATTGCGGCTCCTGCGCGCGAATAAAGTACTCCTTCATTTGAGATTCTTCAATCGGGGGTCTAGCTCTGGCAGCCTCAGACCTCCATCTTATAGCATAATCCCTGAATGACTCATTAGGCTTTTTCTTCAAAGTCTGCATATAGAACCAGTTAGGAGCATTGTCAATGTTGAACCCGAACCGTTCCATAAACTCTGACGCCATATCGATCCAGCCTTTCCATTTCCTTGCATCCTGCTCAATATACCATGTTAAAGCTTCTCCAGTGAGACTTCTCATGAATATTTTCATTCTTATTCTCTCGTCTCTCCCAACTCCAGCCAGTTTATCACAATATATACTCAAATGAGCCTTGGGATCTCCAGTCCCATTATACAATTCAAACTTTGGAGGTTTGTAACCCTCTGGTAACTCCACATCAGGGTGTACACATAAGTCTTCATAACTGAGCCCCCTTGACCCTTTGGTTCCCTCAAGTTGCTTCAGCCTCTCAACCACAGATTGCATCATAGGGTCTTTTTCTGAAGGGTCAGGTGCATACTGAGGGTAAGTGAATGGGGTTGTTTCGACATAGATGGGGTTCAAAGAGTTGCTTCCGGATGCTTGGTTGTAGGATGCGTTAGCGAAAGGCGTATGTAGGTAGGTGGGATATTTAGTATTTTGGGCATGCTGTGTGTGATATGTGGAAATCGGAGTATGGTGGGTATTTTGGGCAAAGGGAAGGTTTTGGATATTTTGAGGGAAGGAATGGCTTTGGATGTTTTGGGGAGGAGGAAGATTTTGGGTGTTTTGAGGAAGAGGAAGATTTTGGGTGTTTTGAGGAAGAGGGAGGTTTTGGGTGTTTTGAGAAAGAGGAAGGTTTTGGGTATTTTGAGGAAGAGGGGGGTTTTGGATGTTTTGAGGAGGAAGAAGGTTTTGGAAATTTTGAGTTGCGGGTAATTGATGGCTTGGGGTAGAGGTTTGAGATTTTGCCCCAGTATGACCGTCAACTTGTGGTTCGAAAGGAGTGTTGAGGGCAACAGAAAGATTGGCCAAGTTGCGCACTTGTGCTAATTCTGCTTGTAGTTCAAGAATCTGTTGTCCCATTCTTAGGACAATTTCGTTTTGTCCCATGACACTTTCTCCTTTTGTGCTTTTGTCTGTAGCGCTGTTGTTATCTCCCATTTTATCTTTCGAACTTGTAGGAGGAGGAAGAGGAGGAGGATCCCCTTTTGACCATGTGTGATAGGCCAGAGTGCACAAATCAACCTTTGGGGAAGGGGAAAGAACAACAAAATCCAAAATTAGTGCGTTAGTGGCATAAGGAGAGTAATAAAAACAACACACATTAGGCACATTGTTCGACGTTTCCTATTTTGGGTGCCTCTTTTGAGCCAGAGGTGGGCCTATCGTTGTTTGAGAGATAAATATGTCATAAGATAATGCCATTTGCTCATAAAAATAAACCCCAACAAAAATGGAAATTCATTAAACTAAATTGTCTCAAAAAAAAAAATACAAAGAAATATTAAAGAACTAAACTAAATTCTAAAAATATCTTCTTCCTTGTCTTCTTTTTTGTAGGCACCTAAAGCTTTGTCAAAACGATGGTGGCTGGTCAGGAGATATGATAGTGCCAGTGTTCCTCCTAGGTTTCCCATGCTAAGGCACTCTTTGCCTTGTCGATCAAATTCCTCACGAAGTTCTTGCACTTTTTCCTCTACACTTAGAGCGCGTTGCTTTCAAAATTCTAATTCTTTGCCCATTTCTGCTATCTCCTTTGCATTATCATCATGCAATTGGCGATGTCGTGTCTCAGATTCCAAAGCCCTTTTCTTAAACTTGCGGTATAGGACTTGCGCCTCAGCTTCTTTGTCGTTAACCTCTTTGCCCCTTTTGACGCTCGAAGTCACACTGTTTTTCAAGTCAGCGTGCAACCATTCAATATAGCCTACCACATAGCCTGCTTGATACCTGTCTGATTCAATACTCTTTTGGTCCAAAAAAGTCTTCTTGCCCCAAGTTTTGGCAATATCAGTAGCATGTGGGATCCTGTTATTCTGATAATCCACCCGATGTTCATCCATGTTGGTCACCATTGGTATTATTTGTTTCCTGCCGGCTTGCCTCATTACTCTTGCAGGAGCATACGGTTGAAGGCCATGAAGTCCCATCAAAATCAAGTAGACTTGATGTTGAGTGTATATCACAAAGTTCGTAGTTGGAAACCAGTCAAACATCCATTGAACAGAATCTTCAGTCAAAGCGCTTAATATCTGTCCCCACTTTTCTACCTCATTTGGTCGTTTGATTCTTGTGACCCCCATGGTAACTCGGAACTGATGTGCAGCAATATTGTCAGTCCCAGTTGGTGCACGCATTCTTTTTACCCCATGCACCTTTTGAAGGTGTTTAATCAACCATAATTGTAACAATAAATTACATCCTTCAAATCGTCTGGCCCCATTCTTGCAACAACCCAGGGCCCGATAGCTATTAGCTAGGATCATAGGTACAATCGTGCACGGGCCTTTGTCAATCCCGTTACACAAAGCATCGGCCACCGTGATTAAGCGGGTGTGTACGACTTCGTCCGCCCCATTTGGGAAGACCACCATTCCTAAAAAATAGACGATAAATGCAAAAATTCTCTTACTTTCCCATGCCTTAGGATCAGGACTCTCTGCTTCGTATGCTTGCCGACTATGACGATGTCCAAACTTATCAAACAGATGACTTCCCGGAATCTTGGATTTCATCACATATGACACCATCATACTACCTTGAAGCCCCAGCTTGTCTCGAACCTCTTCTAAGGTGACACTTTTTGGAATAATGACCTCAGCTTTAGGCCAACTCTTTTTCGGCAACAAATTCATATCTTCGACATACCCCCCAATTTCCTCAAGAAGTGGGGTCATCTCAACATCGCCGAACCTGAACACAGACCTTTTCTCATCCCAAAATGCAGTAGCAGCCTCAATAAGTTCCCGACACGGGGTGACATCCATAAGAGATGGCAAGCTCCCCAATACCTTTCTTACTGCAGCTTCTCCTTCTAATCCTAAGTCTAGCCACCACGACTCCATCTGCTTTGGCATGCACCAAACCATACTGAACCTCGGATATGATGTAGGTGGTGCCATTGAACCTTGGAAAACAAAAAAAAAAAGGTTAGCCTACCCTACCCCCAAGAGCAAAATGACAATTTTTAGACATATTTATCTCTCAAAAATGCACATAAATTATGAGGGCGTCCTTTTCGGGATTGTGAAATCCCTTAGGACTTACGGCATGGTTTTCTTAGCATAGCACCCTAGGCTTTAAGATACCTATTCCTTAGTAAAGGATTAGACGGACAGGATCTAGGAACAAGAGTGGTTTTTGACACGGTTCCCTCAAGCGGACAACTTGAGAGTGGGAAGGCTCATGACTGTCGACGCACCGCTGATCGACCGATTCACGAGACATTCCCATAGGATTTTTTAGAATACGAACGTCCGTGCAACCACGCAACCGTTCTTAAAAAAAAAAATAAAGGAGGTTCCAAGTGGAGGAAAATATGAGCGGAATGCCATTTGTATATAAAGCGGTAACACATAACAAATAATAGCATGCTTGGGGTAATATAAAAATAAGCAACTAGGAAAAACAAGATAAATGCATAATTTAAAGATAAGAAATTGCATATAAACAAATAAAAGGGGTAAGGAAAGGGATTAACATGGAAGATACTAATTTAATTAGAATAATAAAATAATGAGAAAAAGGAATGGGATATAGCATGATCAAATATTAACAATTAATAAAAAAACAAGGAGTTAATAATAAAGGAAAAGACCCAAATAGTTCAAAAAATCCCACATAATATACAAAATCGTAATTGTTAGAACCTAAGCATACCCAGCAGAGTCGCCATGCTGTCGCGCCCCATTTTTTCTCGCGAAAAGCGGGATTCGACGTGACAAACTCTTTTTGGGATTTAATGAGTGAAGAGTCGCCACCTAACGAATTAAGGTGCGTTAGGGCACCATTCTAGACTAATTAAGGTTAATTAATTATTAGCCTATGTCAATCAGAAATTCGGGTAAGGGTTCAAGTTACCTCGAAAGAAAGGTGTTAGGCACCTTTCGAGGTCCACAAATGTGGGTCCCGGCCGAACTTGTATATTACGTGGGAAATTCTATGTGATAAGCAAAAGGTCAATTATTTTTTGTTAACCTAATAGTAACTAAGCATTTAAACAAGAAAAAAAAAAAATTATTTATCTAAATGATATACATTAAGAAAAAATAAAGTATTAGATAAGCAAGAAGAGAGAAGGACATAATTATATAACCAAATAATTTATAATAGAGCACCTAAACTACCCCAAATAATTCAAAACTAAGATAAAGAAAAGCCGATTTAGAGATGCTTTTAGACAATGGATTAATTTTAGCCTATTCGGATCAGCGCCCGGCTTATTAACGGATGACAATGTCATATGTTGCATTGTCGAATTTTGCTCGGGGCGACTTACATCATTTCCGATTTTCTACCTACCCCACCTAGTTTGATTATTAGTCTTAAAGACGTTCTAAAGAAAACGATAAAACTAACGTTCCCTAAAATGTCTACCCGTCCCAACTTAATGTCCAAGAGGCGTCAGACTTATTATTTTAGGTAAGGATCTAGACATAAAAAAAAAAAAGTCTTAGGCTTCCTAGTTAGACTCAGAGTTTACGTCAAACAAAACAAATTAGGACTAACAATTAGCACGTAAAGGTTTCAAATATGCCTCTTATTTAATTAAAGTTAAATAGGTGATTAACATGCTTGCAAGATAATTATTTTTTTTTTTTTTTTATGTGGTTAAAAACCTATAGACAAAATTTCTAATCGAGACGAGTATTAATTAAGGTGCCAAAAAATCAATTTTGAAAAGAAAATTAATAAGAGTGCTGAAAGTTAAACATACTGCAAATAAATTTAATAATGCTGAAAATCAAAAAGTTGCCAGAAATTAAGTCAAAGCTTGTTGAAAAATCTATTAAAATTGCTGGAAATTACTTTCCGAGTGCTGAAAAATAATATAACATGCTGAAAATTTATTTTTCTGAGTTCTGAAAAATGATATAATATGCTGAAAATTATTTTTTGAGTTCTGGAAAATGACATAATATGCTGGAATTATTTTCCGAATGCTGAAAAATAATATACATATGCGGGAATTCATTTTTTTTTGAGTGCTGAACATAATATAATATGCTGAAAAATGCCATAATATTACTAAAACTATTTTTTAAGTTGCTGGAAACTTTTAGACATGCTGAGAAATGCTAGAAATTTGTTAAAATATTTTTAAGTTGCTAGAAACTATTTTAGACATGTTAAAAATGCTAAAAATTCGTTAAACTACTTTTAAAGTTGCAGAAATTTTTTAAGACATGCTGAGAAATGCCAGAAATTTGCTAAAAAAAAAAACATTTTTAAGTCGCTGAAAATTTTAGACATGCTGAGAAATGCCAGAAATTGTTTTAATATGCTGGAAGTCATACTTTTACTGCTGGACATTATTTAAATGGCCGGAAATTAAACAGACTTGTTCAAGAATGATTTAACATACTAAAAGATTTGATTATATTAGGCTAAAAATTAAATGAGCTTGCTAAAAATTATTATTATATGCAGAAAATCGGCTTTACCATGCCCAAAATTATTAAACGTGCTTAAATTAAACTATCCTATTAAAGCTCCTAAAAGACATGATTTCTAAGCAAGAATAATTAATTAGTTATCCTAGATTGTTTGCCTAAGTGGTAAAACAATTTAATTAACTAACATAATTTTTATTAAATAGTCCTAGAAGCATGACAATCTAGATGATAAAGTATTCAACACGTAAAATCCCGCCCCCCTAAGCAGTCCCCGCAAATCCTTTATTACATAGATATCAAAGTTTATACAATGCATTATTACAGACCCATAATAAGTATAAAAGAAGTCAAAAATAAATAAATAAATAAATGAAATCGAAAGCTGTTTGGGCAGCCTCTAAAACACCCTGAAACCAAGCGACTCTTCATCTCATTCAAACTCGAACTCGATCGAAGGACTACACACATTAAACTGCACAACCCAAAAATTCAAAAGGCATCCAATTTCGTATAACAGTAACCACCATATGAAGCACAAACTAATTTCTTATAGCATAACCAATAGATGAGACACACACAGAATTATGCAACACAAGAAATAATAGAATGCTACATGTAAGGATTACAATTACTTTGCTGGAGACTAACCTGTCAAGCGACAAAAATAATGATAAGAAACCCTTAAGCAGTGCAACAAGACAAACCAAGAATAGAATCTTCCAAAGCCAAAGCCAACAGGGGACTTGCAGTATTTTTATTTTATATTTTTTATGTATGGGGAGAGTAGGTGATGAAGAGAAAAACTGTGTCCAGTGAATGAAAAAAAAAGACCCTTTATATAGGCATAGAGTAGTCTGGAATTAAAGGGAAAAGAAGAATAAAAAATAAAAATTCAAATTCAGTAAATCAATTAGCGGAAGTGAAAAGGAAAAGAAATATTCTCAGCAGTCAATTAATGAAAAATCTCTTCCCTTAAACAAAAATGCTGAATGAAATTAGTAAAAGAAATCTCTATTTACCATAATAAGCAAGTAAGGATCTGTCCAGATTGCATAAAATCGGCACATTTACCATAGAAATAATGAGAAGAAAATCTTGATTTAATGTAAGACTGTAATTTACCCAACCACACAAGTATCAACTAAGAAAGGAAACCACTTGCAAGGACACACAATCGAATAGTAAAGGATTTTCCATAACCAAATCTTTACCAAAAATAACAGAGCTGTAATTGCCACACATTTGAAAAACCAACTAGGAAAGAGTGAAATCACAAACTACCCTAGTTAGTGTATAAAGCTGTCATACTTGATTCAAGAAAGGAAGGAGATCAAATTATGAGTGAATGCATGCTAGAAATTCCATAATTATACAAGTAAAATCTATTCATACTAAACAAGGACAAAGAATCGGTCCAGAATCAAATTAGGATAACAGAATCATGTTCGACCACCAAACAGACAAGTAGAACTTACCATATCTTTTGAAATAATATTCATGAGAACAGAACTTTCAAATAAAGCAAAAGAATGAGTCAAATAATATGACTCCATAACCACATAATCCGAGTCTAGCAAGTAGGGTTTAAAGAAAGTTTATGGAAATTGGGGCTTCTCACATATAATAATCTAAAGGGGCAAATAAGTATGAATTTGAAAGAATTAAGTTAAAATTGTATCCCAAACATCACGAAATTTAAATCTAGAATTTGATTCGTAACAAAAATGAACAAAGGATGCTCGAATAATACCGGAGATGATTTCGTCGTAAAATCGACAGAAGAACCTTGCAATTAACCTTTGACACTCGTATGGATTTCACCTTTTATTGGAGGATTACTTTTGGGTTTTCAAACTCCGATTTAAGCCAGGCGTTTCCTTGGTGATGTCATTAATAACGGCTTGCCGGTTCGTGGTTTTTACCAATGGAGCCTCGCCGGTCAGATCTGGTGGTGCGGCGGCGTCATCCCCGCAAAGGGGATGGAGGTGGCGCATCGTGTTCTCCGACTGGTGGATGGCCGAAGCAATGGTGTCATTTGGCTGTGAGGGGAGAAAGAAAGGGTAAAGAGAGAAGAGAGGGCGTGAGGGAGAGGGAGAGAGATCGGGGAGAGAGGTTGGAGGCGGCTGTGGGGTTTCGGAGTGAGGGAGATCGGCAAAGGGGTTGAGAGAGAGGGTTGGCGGCTGTGGGAGAGGAGAGTGGTGGCTGGTGTAAGTTCACCGGAGATGGGGTTCACCGGTGCGGCTCGGCGTGGCGCTGGAGGTTCCACCGTTCGGAGGTGACCGGCGGTGGCGTGAGACGGAGAGAGGAGAGAAAATGGATCGGGTAGAGAGAGAGAGAGATGGGGGTGCGGCTGGTAGGGGTGTCTTGTGAGAAAATTAGGGTTTGGGGGTATTATTTGGTTAAAGAAGGAAAGAAAGATGAGAATTGATCTCAGCCGTTGGATCAATTTGATCAACGGCTGGGATCAAATATTTACAAAAAAGGCCAAAAATTAGGTTATTTAAATTGGGTCAACTGAATATTGGATTGGAATTTAAAATTGGGCCAAATTAAGCCCAATTGAGGCTAAAATTGACATGAAATTGAGTACAAAATGACTAGAATTTAAATAGATTAGGGAAATTGAATTAGACTGCTATTTCATAAATAAATCAAAATTAATCAATGCCATAAAATCATCACGCAATGTATTATTTAAAATTGGCGATAAATAATAATCGAAAATAGATTATGTACTTGTAAATTATGAATATGAATTTTAATAATAACACAATAATAATAATAATAATAATAATAATAATAATAATAATAATAATAATAATAATAATAATAATAATAATAATAATAATAATAATAATAATAATAATAATAATAATAATAATAATAATAATAATAATAATAATAATAATAATAATAATAATAATAATAATAATAATAATAATAATAATAATAATAATAATAATAATAATAATAATAATAATAATAATAATAATAATAATAATAATAATAATAATAATAATAATAATAATAATAATAATAATAATAATAATAATAGTGATAGTAATAGACTATGTATTTGTAAATTACGAGAATGCATATTTGAGAAAAATAATTTAATAAATATTTACAAAATTATGTAAAATATTATATTTAAATTAGTAAATTATATATATTATATCAAAAAATATAAAATTAAATGTTAAAAGTAAATTGCATACTTTAAAATCATGAATAAGAAGTGCCAAACTTATTTGACACCAAAATAATTAAAAAGTTTTAAAAATTAATATTTGATGAAATAGCAGTCTGGGAGAAATATCGGGAGGCCAAAATTGGGTGTCAACAGGGACGAATCGGGCTGGGATAATCAAGACGATCCGGTGGTCCCATCCCGTCCCACTAGTAAACGAGATAGAACAGGACGATACGATACAAGATACGTTGGACAAATGGGATGGGAAATATAATTTTTTAAAACCATTTAGAAGTGTAATTTATGATTTTAAATTACTTTTAAAGTTTTTTTATAATTTAAAATCCTTTGGACTTAATATTTTCAAATTTCAATAAGTTGTGTTAGACACTTAGACTTACAGTTAAGAGACTTCAAATTTCAAAATTGAAATTTAAATATGAAGTAAAAAATATTTCAACTTGAAATATGAAGTAAGTTATCTAATTAAAAAATTATTTATTAAATTTGAAATTTATAAGTTTGTTAAGCTTTTTTAAAATTAAATTTATTGTAAGTTTGTAACTATTTTTTTTGAAATAAATAAAAAGACTTGTATTAGATATAAGACAATAAATAGTGAAAATTAAGGCTAACACACAACAACAACAACATACCCGGTATATTCCCACAAAGTGAGGTATGGAGAGGGTAGAGTGTATATAGTCCGTACCACTTCCTTAGAGGTTAGGTAGATAGTCTGTTTTCAATAGACCCCCAGGTCAAGACCAAACAACATAAGACAAAGATATAATATAAGAACAAGAAGCAAAGGGTAGTAACAAAACAATAGACGAAAGTAGAAACAAGACTATTACCAAATAATACCACCAGAAATATACCCGAAACAACAAATAACGCCCTAAAACTCCAAGAACACCACACATAAGTGTAGCACTGTGACTACTAGTATGGATAACAAAACAAGGTGCTCCTATCTACTAACAACCCCTTCCTATTAATCTTCTACCCTGATTCACGTCCTTCACACCTTCCTATCTAGGGTTATGTTGTCACGACCCAAAACGATGTCATGATGGCACTTATCGTGGCCCAGCCTTGATAAGTTAGTCAATCACCCAAAAAAAAATACAAAAAATTAAGGAAAATAGATTAAAGCGAGATTTCTAGAGAGAAGCCAAACCAACACAAGACATAATACAAGTAAGTCTGAAAGAAATAACATACAACCTCCCAAAATCTGGTGTCAAAAGTGTAGAGCATAGAATACATCATCCGAATACAAGAAAAGTACAATGTCTGTCTTCGAAAATAAGTAAAGACATAGTAAAGGTGAGAGGAGGTAAGGAAGTCAACTCTGGTCCCTAGAGTAACCCAGTACCTAGATCACAGTCTTCGAAAAGCATGATACCACGTGTAGTACTCGATCCAGGATCTCACCAAAAGGGCACAGTAGGGGTGAGAATGGTCCACTTGTACTCAGTAAGAATCATAGGCCGACTGAGCAAAGCAGATAATAATATAAGTAAAGAAGACTATGAGCACGACACCTGCAAATAGAAAAGTTCCCAAACGGTAGCTTACACCATCTCTACTAACAGTTCTAATATAATATTGAATTGAAACAACACTGATATACATGAAAAGTATACGAAAACTAAACACGAGTTAAGGAAAACTAAAGAAATCATGAAAGATGCATGTGCAATGCAATGCAATGATGATAATTGGATGAATGGTGAAAGTCCTCGCATGACTTTCAGTATACACCTACCGAGCTCGCAGCTCCCGTAATAGGACCCATGGGGGTTCGGAATCCGTATACTATAACTCTTATCTCAACTCTCAACCCACCTCTTCGGTTTATGTTCACGGAAAGGGTTTTTATAAAATGTCTCATTTTATATCTCATGAATATATATGTATGAAATGAGGATGTAATGCTCACAATCAAATCAGTATGAAGATATCCAATCCATTCAATACGTATATAAGTGAGCTCAGAAATCAACTCTATGTCCATAATTCATGATATCAACTCTAGGTAGGCACCATCAGAATAAATATGCATGTAAGACATCATTAATATCATATCAACCCCTAACTCGGGAATTTATATCATGATAAGGCAACCAATATTCATTAAGGCCTATAATAACAATTTAATCCCCCGCAGGGGCATCATATCTAGAATAAAGGCATTTAAATGCACATATAAGGCCAATGATGTCAAATAAAGCCCCCACTCAGGCAACACATAATATCAAATATCACAAATCAACAATAACAGATTATAAGACCCCACTCGAGCACACAACAGTGATAATAATCTCGAAATATAAAACCCATAGTTATTTTTCCCAACCCATAGAATGCTTTACTTATTTATTAACTACCCAACTCAATCTGTAAGAAGTTATGATATAGCCTACCTCGAAAAGACGAAATTAGAGCCTAAAGTCCTTCAACACGGCGCTTTCCCCTTTCGAACGGCCTCGGGATCAACTAAAACATACAATATAGCATCTACGTGTTAAAAGAAAGCTATCAATACCCATATCGACCATATTTATAATGGGTCCAAAATGGGTTAAAAAACAAAAGAGGTAAAATTGAAATTTTTATTTTAGAAATACATTCCCCAAGGTTAAAGGAATCTACAGTTGAAAACCCATGTGAAAATGAGTTAAAAATGAGGTCCAAATCGAAGAAAAACTATTTTTAAGTTTTTCCTAAAAAATCCTCAAAATCCCATGTTTAACCAAGATTAAAGAGTGTTTTGATGATATAATTCAATGTAAAGTAATGGGAATAAAGTTTTGGAGCTTACCCCAAGCTCAAATGGTGATGAAAATCCTAAAAATCGCCCAAACCCGAAGTTCAAAGTCCAAAAATGCTGAAAAATTGAGAAAAGGGGATTTTATATCAGCGATGGCCGCTTAAACGGCTAATTGACCGCTTAAGAGGCCACCACTTAAGTGACTAAAAGGTTGCTAAAGCAGCTACCGCTAAAGCGGTCCTTGGCCGCTTGAGCGGCTACACCAGATAGCAGTACAATCAGTAACTTGGCTAAAGTGCCAAGTTTTCGATCGGACCCTCGGGATTCGTTTGGAATCCCGTGAATGCAAACAAACTATGCTAATAGGCTATTTTCGAAGTTTCAGACTCAATGGCGATGTCAAATTTTCAAAAAAGGATCATTTTCAATAAATTAACCCCCAGGACCTCTCTTAGGCAAATTTTCAAACGAAGGGTCGAAATGTAAAATAAAGGTTTCGAACCCGAACCAACCTCGCTACTAGCCCAAATTCGACAATTCTGATCTAATGGAACTGTCTAAATCGCCATCTGGGACTCAAAAGATAAAATGTTGATTGAAGTCAACTATATGGCTTTTAAAGCCTCTAAAAACCTCAAACTTGCTCAAAACACTCTCGATTGCATCGATAACCGTGCCAACCATCTCCACACCCCAAAACCAACATGTAGCAACTATGAGGAAGGGTAAAATGATAAAAACTTATTAAAAGTAAGTTTTCACAAATCAGGTCCTTACAGTATCCACCACTAAGACTCTAGTTCGTCCTCGAACTAAAAAGTAAGGAAATACCTGAGTAGGTGAAAAGCTGTGGGTAACTACTACGCATATCGGACTCAACCTCCTAAGTAGCCTTCTCAATGAAACGTGTCTCCACTGATACTTAACCACAAGAATATCTCTAGAATGCAACCGTCTAATATCCCTGGCTAAAATGGAGACTAGCTCCTCAATGAAGGTCAACCTCTCATCCAACTGAACCGAATCCCACCGAAACATGTGAGACTCATCCAATATATAGCATCGAAGTGTAGATACATGAAAAACTGGATGAACCGCTGAAAAATCTGGAGGTAAAGCCAACTCATAAGCAACCTCCCCAACTGTCCGAAGAATCTCAAAATGTCTGATGTACCTCGGGCTAAGCTTGCCCCTCTCCCCAAACCTCATCACGCCCTTCATGGGCGACACACAAAGGAAAGATCTCCAATACCAAACTTCAAGGCATGAAGTCTGTGATCTGCATAACTCTTTTGCCCGCTCTGGGCTACTCGAAGCTTATCCTGAATCACCCTAACTCTATCTAAGGACTCGCGAAGCAAGTCGGTACCACGAGGTCTAGCCTCAAAAATCTCAAACAAACTAATCGGAGAACAATAACGCCTACCATACAATGCCTCAAAAGGTTCCCACTCAATACTCGAATAGTAGCTATTATTATAAGTAAACTCTGCCAAGGCTAAATGCTGCTCCCACTGACTCCAAAGTCCATAACACACGCGTGGAGCATATCCTCTAAAACCTAAATAGTCCGCTCTGACTGACTGGCGGTCTAGGGGTGAAAAGTTGTGCTAAGGTCAACTTGAGTACCCAACTCCTCTTGAAACATCCTCAAAATCTAGAAGTGAGTACTGAACCTCTGTCTGAAATAATAGACAAGGGCACTCCATGAAGACGAACTACCTCTCGAACATAGATACGAGCCAACCTCTTGGCTCTGGATGAAATCTTGATAGGGATGAATGGGTTGATTTGGTCAATCGATTCACGATGACCCAAATACTGTCAGAACCACGAGAAGTATGAAGCAATCCACTCATAAAATCCATAGTGATCCTCTCCCATTTCACTCTAAAATGAGTAATCTCTAAAGCAAACCACCCAGTCTCTGATGCTCGGCCTTCACTTGCTAACAACACAAGCAACGAGCTACAAAATCCGCTACATCCTTCTTCATACCACACCACTAGTAAAGCTGCTTCAAATTACGGTACATCTTAGTCACCCTAGAATAAATTAAATATTTGGAACAATGCGCCTCCTCCAAGATCAATTTCACCCATCCACCAACTCTCGACACACAAACTCGCCACCAATCCTCAAAACACCATCAGGATTAAGAGATTCCTCCTTGGCCTCGCGACTCAATACCTTATCCCGAATCACTCTCAAATTATCATCATCAAAATGGTGAGCTCAAATTTACCCCATCAAAGAAGATCTAGCATCAGCAAAGGGTAAAACACATCTAGGCGTCGAAATATCAAGCCTAACCATCTGGTTAGCCAAAGACTGAGCCTCTAAGGCTAAAAGCCACTCTTGAGTCAAGAGTTGAGTTAAACTCCCATACTAGTCGACTTATAACTCAAGACATCCGCAACCACGTTAGCCTTATCCGAATGATAGAGAATGGTGAGATCATAATCCTTAAGCAAATTAAACCAATGTTGTTGTCTCATATTAAGCTCTCACCAGGTGAAAAAGTACTGAAGACTATGATGATCTAAGAAAATCTCACAACGGACTCCATATAAGTAATTCCTCCATAACTTCAACACAAACACAACCGCGACCAACTCCAAATCATGGTAGGATAATTCTTCTCATGAGGCTTCAACTGATGAGAAGCATAAGCAATCACCTTACCCTCCTACATCAACACCGCACCTAAACCCAAACCAGAAGCATCACAAAACATGGTAAAACTCATGCCCTCCTTGGGCAAAGTCAAGATTGGAGCCGATGTCAACAACTCTTTGAGTTTTTGAAAGATCGCCTCACAAGCATTCGACCACTGAAATATAACCTTATTCTGAGTCAACTTGGTCAAAGAAGCCGCAATAGAAGAGAAACCCTTAACAAAATGCCGATAATAACCCACCAAGCCAACAAAACTCTGAATATCGGTAGGACTAGTGGGCTTAGCCTAATTACGAATCGCCGTAATATTGGTCGGATCGACCATGATACCATCCCTGATCACCATATGACCCAAGAAAGAGATAAAATCCAACCAAAACTCACACTTGGAGAACTTAGCATTGAACTTCTCATCACGCAATCTCTGGAGTATGATCCTCAATTGTCTCACATGGTCGGCCTTATTCTTGGAATAAACTAAGATATCATCTATAAATACAATCACAAAGGAGTCAAGATACGGTTTGAATACCCGATTCATTAACTCTATAAATGCTGATGGGAACATCCAAAGCTTTAATCCTCAACTGGTGATACCTGGATCTCAAATCAATCTTAGAAAACACGGACGCACCTTGATGCTGATCAAGTAAATCATTAATGTGAGAAAAAAGATACCTGTTCTTAACTGTCACCTTGTTTAACTACCGATAATCCATACACATGCGTATAGAACCATCCTTCTTCATCAAAAACAAGACAGGTACACCTAAGGTGACACACTCAATCTAATAAACCCCTTACTCAATAAATCTTGCAACTGCTCCTTTAACTCCTTCAACTCAGTCGGGGCCATCCTATAAGGAGAAATGGAAATGGGCTTAGTGCCCAGCTCCATATCAATAGCAAAATCAATATCATAATCTGGAGGCATATCAGGCAAATTTGTAGGGAACACATCCCTGAACTCGCGAATGACCTGAATAGAATCCATAGGAGGTGGTAAGGCAACATTAGTATTACAAACATGAGACAAATAAAATAAACACCCCCTTTCTACTATGCGATGAGCATGTAGAAAAGATATAACTCCTTTTGGACCCAAATTAAGCGTACCCTTCCAAGCTAACCTTGGCCTACCCAACGTAGCTAAGGTCACGATCTTAGTATAACAGTCCAAAATAGCTTGATAAGGAGCTAACCAGTCCATACACAAGATAACATCAAAGTCAATAATATCTAGGAGGATCAAGTCTTCCCAAGTTTCATGCTCCGCAAAGGTAATTACACAAGATCGGTACACCTGATCCACCACTAAAGAATCTTCTACGGGAGTAGATACATGAAGAGGCATAGCAAGGGGCTCACATGCAGCATCAAAATAAGAAGCAAAATATGTAGACACATAGGGGAATGTAGACCCAGGGTTAAATAACACGAAAACAGATCTGTAGCAAACTGGGATCATACCTGTAATTACTGTATCAGAGGTCTCTGTCTCTAGTCTCCTAGGTATAATATAACACTGTCCATGTACACTCCCGAACTAAGCAACCCCACATACACTACCACAAGCTTCCCTACCTCTACCTCAAGCACCTCTAGCACTACCCCTACCACTCTGTGAACCTTCTCTAACTGCAGATACAGGATTAGGGAAAAGCTGAAGCTGAGATCCCTACTGAGTAGGTCCAAACACACGTCGAGGTCAATCCTTGGCTATATGGCCAAACTCATCACATACAAAACATCCCTTACGGTCCGACTCAATCTGAGGAGGTATGGATGAACCAAAATGACCACTCTGGCCTGAAGAACCGAACCTGGAACCTCTACTCACATGACCTGATACCTGGCTACCAGAAGACGTAGAACCTGAAGGTATACCACCTGATCCCTGTAACGTAGCCTGAACCAACCTGCCATGATAACTACGGGAACCTCTAATAGAGAAGTCTCTACCTCAGGATGCGTGTCCACTAAACTCGCCCTGATGACATGCCTTCTTGGTGCCTTCCTGAGTAGCCTGGATAATAGACTCGGTCATCTTAGGGTGCTTAATAATACTCTGCAAAGAAGCCTTTAAAACTGCCATCTAAGCTGTAGCCAACTATATAAACCATCTAACCCCTTCACAGACTTTCAAATCCTCTCAGACTCGATGGAGATGCTAGTGGATAAATATCTAGATAGAGCATGAAAACGTGCCTCATACTCGGCAATAGACATGGAACCCTGCTCCAAGTGATCAAACTCATCCCTTATGTGATCTCTTAAGCTATACGGTACAAACCTCTCCAAGAATGCCTTGAAAAATTGAGTCTAAGTCATAGCAGGCGAACCCAAAGGCCTACCAACCACTAACAAGCGACCTCCACCAACCCCTAGCCACATTCATCTACTGATAGGTAGTATAAGAAACTCCAAGAGACTCAAGGGATCTAAGAATATGTAAATTTTCTTGGCAATCAGTCAGAAACTCATAGGCATCCTCTCCAATAGCAATACTAAACTTGGATAGACCCAAGTGAATTACCTCTTCGGATCATCAGAAGACATCACTGTACCCAAAGAAATTGGAGGAATAGTAAGTTTGGTAGGTAAAGAGTCCGTACATGGGGGTACTATAGATGATGGCTTAACCTAAAAGTAGGAATACCATAAGCAGATGCTCGTACAAATGGCAGAAAACCACTTGTAGTCTGAAGAACACTCGGTAGACTCAGAGGAACACCATCTAAATGACTCAAAAGGAGAACCACCAAATCTTGAAGCATTGGGGTGTCAACTGAACCCTGTGGAACTTGAGTTGGCCTCTCACCTCCCGTCTGATAATCATCTCTAGCATACTCGACCTGGGGCTTGGGAGAGGCCTCCCTAGTACGTCCTCTAACTAGGCAGCTCCTCGTGCCTGTACTCTACATCTAGGTCATCTATGACCCCAACCTCATCCTATAATCGGGGCTCCCATATTGGGTTCCGGCTCAGCATCCCAGTATCTCTGGACCTAGTTCTCACTATCTACACAGAAAAGAATGGAACACAAATTTAGAACATTGGGTATGAACAACCCACACGATAAGGAATCATATTAGAGAAGTTTTTCCTAAATACATATTATAGCCTCTCAAAGATAGATACGGACGTCTACGTACCGATCCACGAGACTTTACTAGACATCTTGCTCTTACACTTATGAGACCGGTGAACCTAATGCTCTGATACCAATTTTTCATGACTCAAAAATGAGGTCATGATGGAAGTTATCATTGCCCAACCTTGATAAGTAAGCCAATCACCCAAAAAGGAAAGAAATACAAATAATTAAGAAAAATATATTAAAGTGAAACTTCTAGAGAGAAGTCTGACCAACACAAGACATAATACAAGTAAGTTTAAAAGGAATAACATACAACCTCCCAAAATCTGGTGTCAAAAGTGTAGAGCATATAATACATCATCCAAATATAAGAAAAGTACAATGTCTATCTCCAAAAATAAGTAAACACATAGTAAAGGTGGGAGGAGAATCGAAAGTCAACTCTGGTCCCTAGAGTAACCTAGTACCTCGATCACAATCTTTGAAAAGCACTATCAGCCACCACGTGTCGTACTCGAACTTGGATCTACATTGAAAGGGCACATTAAGGGTGAGTACGGTCCACTTGTACTCCTTAGAAATCATAGCCCGATTGAGCAAAACAGACAATAATATAAGTAAAGAAGACTTTGAACATAACACCTGCAAATAGAAAAGTTTCCAAATGGTAGCTCACACCGTCTCCACTAACAGTTCTAATATAATACTGAATTGAAACAATACTGATATACATGAAAAGTATACAAAAACTAAACACAAGTCAAGAAAAACTAAAAAAATCATGAAAGTCGTCGTATGAATTTCTGTTTACACTTGCCAAGCTCACAGCTCCTGCAATAGGACCTATGGTGGGGGGGTACGCAACCCGTATACTACAACTCATATCTTAACTCTCGACCCACCTCTCCGGCTCGTGTTCACAGAGTGGGTTGTTACAAAATGTCTCATTTTCTTTAAAAAATAGTGATCCTCAATGGTACCAATATCTCATGAATATGTATGTGTGGAATAATAATGTAATGCTCATAATTAAATCAATACGAAGATATCCAATCCATTTAATACTTATATAAGTGAGCTCAGAAATCAACTCAATATGTTTATAATTCATGATATCAACTCTAGTTAGGCACCATCGAAATAAATATGCATGTAAGACATCATTAATATCATATCAACCCCTAACTCGGACATTTCTATCATGATTAGGCAACCAATACTCATTAAGGCCAATAATAACAATTTAAGCCCTGCACAAACATCATATCTAGAATAAAGGCATTTAAATGTATAGATAAGGTCAATGATATCAAATAAAGACCCCACTCGGACAACACACAATATCAAATATCACAAATCAATAATAACAGATTATAAGTCCCCACTCGGAAACAAACAATGATAATATTCTTGAAATATAAAGCCTATAGCTATTTTTCCCAATCCATAGCATGCTTTACTTATTTATTAACTACCCAACTCAATCTAAAAGAAGTTAAGACATAACCTAAAGTCCTTCAACACAACACTTTCCCCTTTCGAACGGCCTCGAAATCAACTAAAACATACAAATATAGCATCTACACATTAAAACAAAGCTATCGATATCCATATCGACCATATTTAAAACGGGTTCGAAAAATGAGTTCAAAAATGAAAGGAGTAAAATTGGAATTTTAGTTTAGAAATACATTCCCCAAGGTTAAAGGAATCTACAATTTAAAAACACGTGAAAATGAGTTAAAAACGATGTCCAAATCGAAGAAAAGCAATTTTTATGCTTTTCCAGAAAATCCTCAAAATCCCATGTTAAACCAAGATTAAAGAGTGTTTTGATGATATAATTTAATGTAAAGTAATGGGAATAAAGTTTTGGAGCTTACTCCAAGTGGTGATGAAAAACTTTAAAAATCGCTCAAACCCGAAGTTCAAAGTCCAAAAATAGTGATAAATCACAAAAAAGGGTTTTTATATCTGCTATAACCTCTTAAGTAGATAATTAATCACTTAAGCGGCTAAAAGGTAGCTAAAGTGACCAAGTCACTTAGGCCGGCCATCGCTTAAGCGATGAATGGCTGCAAAAATGGTTACCACTTAAGCGATGCTTGGTCGCTAAAGCGGCTACAACTTAAATGATGCCATACAGCTATAGTGGATATTGCTAAAGAGGTCCTTGGTCGATTAAACAGCTACCGCTAAAGTAGTCCTTGACCGCTTAAGCGACTGCACCAGATAGCAGCACAATCAGCAACTTGTCTAAAATCCCAAGTTTTAGATCGAACCCTCGGGATTTATTTAGAATCTCATAAACGCAAAGAAACTATGCTACTAGGCTATTTTTGATATTTCAGACTCAATGGCGACATCGAATTTTCTATAAAGGATCATTTTCAATAAATTAACCTTCAGGACCCCTTTTAGGCAAATTTCCAATCGATTGGTCGAAATACAAAATAAAAGTTCCAAACCCAAACCAACCCCGCTACTAACCCAAAGTCAACATTAAAAATCTAATGGAACTATCTAAATCACCATCCGAGACTCGAAACATCAAGGTTGACCAAAGTTAACTATATGACTTTTAACGCCTCTAAAAATCTTAAACTCGGTCAAAAACCTCCTGATCGCATCAGGAACCGTGCCAAACCTACCCACACTCCAAAAATAACATGTAGCAACTATAAAAAGGGCAAAAAGGTCAAAACCTATAAAAATCAAATTTTTACAAATCAGGTCTTTACACATATCCTTGGTAAGCTATAACTAATCCATGTTATGTCTAAGCACCTCCCTCCAATATTTATTTGGTTTACATATACCTTGCCTAAAACTATCCATACCCAAATTCTCACACCTCTATATTAGGGCATCTTTGCCCCTCCATACCTTGTCCTTCACTGAAGCCACACCTACTTTGTGATAAATGACCTCATTTCTAATCCTATCCCTTTTAGAAAATCCAAACATCCATTATATCATCCTCATATCTACTATATTCATCCTTTGGATGTGAGAGTTCTTGACTTGCTAACACTCCGCCCTATACAAATATAGCTGGTCTAATCGCCAATCTATAAAACTTGTCCTTAAGTCTAGGAGACACCTTATTATCATACAATACACTGGATGCGAGATACCATTTCATCTATTCTGGACCAATATAATGGTTGGTATCCTTGTCAATATCCCCATTACCCTATATTATAGACCTAAGATACTTGAAACTATCTCTCTTTTGAATAGCCTGCATATTAAGCTTCACAACCTTATGAGTCACCTTACTGAACTTACACTCTAAATATTTCATCTTGGTCCTACTCAACCTAAACCCTTTAGACCCTAGGGTATGCCTCTAAACCACCAACTTAGCATTAGATTCTCTGCAGGTCTCATCAATCAAAACTACGTCATCCATAAAGAACATTCACCAAGGCACCTCACCTTGAGTTTTCCACGTTAATACATCTATCACCAAGGCAAATAAAAATAGGCTAAGCATCGATTCTTGGTGCAACCCATCAATACAAAAAGTTCTCTGAGTGTCCTACCACATTCCTATAATTATCTATTCCTTCATTACGGTATAGCCTATCATGCAAAAATTTAGGTTAAGTTATTCCCAGATGAAATTTTAGAAATTTCTTGCTAGGCTAGTTTTAGATAAAATTCAGGTGTGGTGTGGTCTAGGATAATATGAGAATTGATAGTATAACATTGCATGGATTTAAGATTATATTGTGTTAGCCAAGAGGTTTAGTAATCCATAAAAACTTTCAAAATGAAAATTGGGTTAATAGAACTCCGATTATGGTATTTGACGAAAAAAGATTAAGTCGTAATATCAAATTTGGGGTAGTGTGTTGTGAAAGAAAACAGACCTAGAAACTTCCTCAAGTTTCTGCCTCAATACTGCTATAATGGGATTGAGGGTCGCTGCAATGGTCCTACTATAGCGGGATGTGGGTCGTTGCAGCGGTAGGCCGAATGATGTTAGGCCTCTACTGCGAGCGGAATCTCGCTATAGCACCGCTAAAGTGGAGACATGTTGCTATAACATGAATCGATGCAATAAATAATAGTTTTCTGAGATTAATCATATTTTCATTCTAAAATATTCAAAGAGTTGACCTAGGGCGAGGAAGTGGACTTTTCTATAGTGCTTAACTGAGTTTAGGTAAGTTATTCCACCAATCTAATGTACTCCCTCCATTTAAAAAAGAATGACCTAGTTTGACTTGACATGGAGTTTAAGAAAATAAAGAAGACTTTTGAATCATGTGGTCATAAATTAAAGTTGTATCAAATGTACCAAAATGTCCTTTAATCTTGTGGTCTTAACCATGCCACGTGAAAAGTTGGAATTAAAGTATTGCCCAAAAAAGGAAAGAGTCATTCTTTTTGAAACAGACTAAAAAGAAAAGTAGGTCATTCTTTTTGAAATAGAGGGAGTAATTTTTATCCTTAAATCCTCATAATCATCATAGATTGGTCACGGCGGAGATATGAAGTTATCCTACATTGGATTTTTGGGTGCAAGGTGAAGTGGATGGGTGAAATCTCCTTGAATTTGATATAGGGTTGCTAAAATATGTCTAATAGACTAGAATTAGACCTATTAATCTTAAACTATGGGGAATTTGAGTAGAATGAAGGGTATAAAAACCCCAGAATGGTGAAATTATTCATGAACATAGTTTAAAAATAATGAACTTAGGTTTACAATGCCTAAAATTGGTAGAATATTGGTTGAATAGTTCTTTGTTGTTATTTTTAGATCATCAAGTTGAGGTTGAAAGAAAGGATAAGACCTAAGTTATTTAGAGCATTACAAGGCTTGTTTTGAGGTAAGTTATGCTTGAATTGAAGTTAAAACTCAATTTGGTTACGTGTGTGCATGTTTAGCTGAATGTTTATTTTAGTAGCAATACATGCTGATAAGAAATGGTTATGTTAAAAGTTGAATACAAGTGTTGTGGCTTGATAATATGTAAGATGATGGATATGGGCATTGTTGATATGCAAGTGTTATGGTTTTCTAAACTTACTATGTGATTGTACTTGTTGTTGATGTTGATTTTGCTAAATGCATGGTTGCGATTGAATTGATGGATTTAAAATTTGTATAAGGGTGGGAATGTTGAGATAAGGGTGGTATAACACTTGTTTTGGGATAAGGGTGGCAAGTTACTAGTTCTTTGTTATATTTGATACATGGACTAAGCTGGTCCCCATTAGGTGATGGCTAGTGGGCAATTATAAATCCCATAGGATGTGTGTATATTGTGATTTGGAGAGCTTGATGGTTCCTTGAGTGGACCTGGTTATGTTTATTTATATTTGGGTTCTTAGTGTGGACCATTTGTTGTTGATATTACCTTGGTTCCCTCATGAGAAATGGTTTTGTTGTCTTTTTCTCAGTTATTTGTTCTTAGTGTGAACTTTTCCCTGAGGTTGACAAGATATTGAAATTTTCATGATGTAAATGGTAATCTGATTTGGTTACTAGTTATTCTTGTTGTTGACATTAAATTGAAGACTAATTTGTATAATTGAAATATTTGATACCCAATCGGTTGAGGTTGAACTTGAAGGTTTGTTGTAGTAAGTTATTTGATATATGGTTTAGTGGTCATGTTTTCTACTTGCTTACAAACTTTTGGTTAAGTGTTCATATTGGTTAAGTTTAGTCGGCCTATGATACCTACCAGTACATAGTGGTTTTGTACTGATACTACCCTGTACTCTTTCTTTTATTGAGTGCAGAGCATATTCCAGCGGCTTCTACGAGACATCACTTATAAAAGAAACTGTGATTCCTGATCCAAGGGTGAGCAATCATCTTTCGGGCAGCCATGGATCATTCTCCTATTTATCTTGTCCTTATTGTTTCGGACAAAGACAATTTTATTTCAGTTGTTAGTTTTCTGGTTGTAATAGACTCGGTAGTTAGTGTTTTGGTAATTTGACTTTCAGTTTTTTGGGGTGTTTGGATGATATTTATTTTTGCACTTAGTTTTGATATTAAAGTATTAGCCCTTTATTAATGAATTACGTTAGTTTTTACAAATTTGATAAGTAATTGATGTTGATATTTGGGTTAGATGGTTCTCCCACCGGAGGGTTAGTGTGGGTGACACTCATGATAGTTTTGGGTCATGACAAAGTTGGTATTTGAGCCCTAGGTTCATTGATCTCATTGTACCGGAATAAGTCTAGTAGAGTCTTGCGGAATAGTATGGAGACATCTATAATTTTCTTTAAGAGGCTACAAGATTTTAGGAAAAACTTTACTTTCTTTTTTCTTTCTTGTTATGACTTGATTCTAATTGGTATCTTGTGATCTAAACTGGTATCTACCCTTCTTCATTCTATTTCTCACAGATGGTGAATACAAAATCTAACAGAGCCAGAATAGAGTTCCCACACCAGCTGCTCTAATTGCTAAGGCCACAATTAGGGGTCGAGGATGAGGGGAGGGAAGGAGAGGAAATAGGGAAGCACTCGCCAAGAGTGGAGCCCAGGCTGCAACTAATTCAGCCAGATAGAGATCGGTATCACCTCCCCCGCCCAAGCATCATCCTGAAAAGGTAGTGAATGATGAGGTACCCGTGCATGAGGATGAAATATAGGTCCAGGAGGGTACAACCCTTATTCAAATGTATTTAGAGTTGATACAACAAGTTTTGGGTTTCTTGAGTGGGCTGGCTGGTACTGGGGCCACACCTGCAGTTTCTGCTTACTAGCAGCCGGGGGTATATCGTGCCACAACAGTAGCCTCCAGGATGCATTAGGCCTTAGAGAAGGGTGTTTTTCCCCTTCCAATACTGGATCTAGCCATGACTGAAATAAAATATGAGTTACTGTGTAAGTTCTTGAAATGAAGCCTCTAGTCTTCTTTGGTACTAAAATGGAAGATGCCTTTGAGTTTATTGTGGATTGTCATGAGAGATTGCATACGATGGGTATAGTAGAGCAGCAAAGGGTGGAGTTTGTGTCCTTCTAGCTATAAAGGGATGCTAAGCAGTGGTGGAGGGTGTATGTTGAGTGTAGATCTTTCCTGTTGCCTCCGTTGATTTAGACCCAGTTCCATACCTTATACCTAGAGAAGTATGTGCCATGCACTCTATGTAATAGGAAGAGAATTGAGTTCCTCTCTCTTGAATAGTGCAATAAGACGGTTGCATCTTATGAGGCCAAGTTTCATGCCTTGTCTAGGTTTGCTACTTAGATGCTTGATATAGAGAAAGAGCGGATCCACCGCTTTGTGAAAGGTTTGAACACCAATCTTCAAATTTTCGCACTTTAGGTGACTTCCTTGGGTAAGAACTTTAATGGGATGGTAGATTTTGTAAAGAAGGTGGAATGGGTTAGACAAGAGGGTTATGTAAAGATGGCTTGGACCAAAATATAGGCAACTTTTGTGGTTCCTATTCTGGAGTTCACAGTTCTCAGGCTTACCCTGCTTGTCCTATTCAATCAGTCTTGCTAGTATCAATAGGAGGTCCACCAGGGACTATTTAGCAGTCTTCATGTGGAGGTAGCTACGTGGATTCTTACTCTTCCGCTCATTGACCTTCCTTAGATCAGGCATGCTTTGCTTGTAGTGTAATTAGACACTTGAAAAGGAATTGTCCTAGTGTTAGACAGTCAGGCTTCTAAATTCAGCAACAACAGTCCAGAGCCTTAGTTTCAATTGGTAGAAGGGCCGGAGGTAATGCTAGAGATTGTCCACAGGGTGGGCGTAGTGGTTATCAAGCATATCTAGTTGGTAGTCGGGGAGGTGGCAATGCTGGTAAAGGTGGTGCACAGTCAGCTAAAGGAGGTGCTTAGATTGATAATAAGGCTCATTGTTTTGCCGTTCCAAGTAAATCCGAGGCTGAGGCATCAATGTAGTTATCATAAGTACTATTCTTGTCTATAACCAGATTGTTTTAGTTTTATTTGATCCAGGTTCTACCTATTCATATGTGTCTATTAGATTTGCTTTGGGGTTGAATTTGGTTTGTGACATGCTTGATGCATGTGTTCATATGTCTACTCCGGTTGAGGATTCTATTATAGTAACTCAGGTTTATCATGCTTGTTCAGTGATGTTTATGGATTTTTAGACTTGGGTTGACCTGATGATATTAGAAGTGCTAGACTTTGATATTATTCTTGGTATGACTGGTTGTTGCCTCATTATGCCATTTTAGATTATAATGCCAAGACTATTTCTTTAGCCATGCTAGGGATAAATAGGTTAAAGTGGGAGGGTGACTATAGAACTACTCCTATGAAACTCATTTCTTTTATTTATGCCACGAAATTAGTAGGGAAGGGGTGTTCAACCTTCTTGGCTTATCTTCGCGACACTTGTGTTGAAATTCCATCTATTGAGTCAGCACCTATAGTGTGTGAGTTTTAGGAAATATTCCCTATTGATTTACCTGGTATGCTTTCAGATCGGGATAGTGATTTCTGTATTGACTTAGAGCCGGGCACCAATCTTATTTTTATTCCTTCATATAGAATGTCTCTAGCCGAGTTAATAGAGCTTAAGAATCAATTGCACTAGCTGCTTGATAAAGGTTTTATTCATCCCAATGCTTCATCGTGGGGTGCTCCAATTTTATTTGTTAAGAAGAAAGATGGTAGTTTTTGTATGTGTATAGATTATCGATAGTTAAATAAGCTGACCATCCATTATAAGTACCCATTACCTAGGACAAGTGACTTTTTTGATCAGTTGCAGAGTGCTTCGGTATTCTCTAAGATAGACCTAAGGTCAGGGTATCATCTGTTAAAAATCTAGCCTGAGAATATTCCTAAGATAGCCTTTCACACTCGTAATGGGCATGATGAGTTTTTGGTAATGTCATTTGGGTTGACTAATGCACCGACAACCTTTATGAGTTTGATGAATGGTGTCGTTAAGTCCTTCATGGATTCCTTTGTTATAGTATTTATCGACTATATTATGGTGTACTCTAAGAGCAAGGAAAAGCATTCAAGGTATTTGCGTATTGTTTTAGATGTGTTGAGGGAGAAGAAGCTTTATGCAAAATTCTCCTAGTGTGAATTTTGGATGTTGTCCGTGTCCTTTTTGGGACATGTTTCTGAGAAAGTGGTGATGGTGGATCCTCAAAAGATTGAGATAGTTAAGAATTGGGCTAGGCCCACCTTAGTACTGAAATTTGTAGCTTTGTGGGTTTTGATAGCTATTACCGTAGGTTTGTTAAGGGCTATGTTTCTCTTACTACTCACTCTATGAGATTTACTCAGAAGGAGGTGCCTTTGGTTTGGTCTGACAAGTGTGAAGAGAGCTTTCAAATGCTCAAGTCACTTTTGACCATGACTCCCATTCTCGCCTTTCCCTTTGAAGGTAAGGATTTTATAGTATTTATGATGCTTCATGTTCTAGATTGGGTGTTGTGTTGATGCAGGATAAGAACGTGATTGCCTATGCTTCAAGGCAATTGAAGGTTCATGAGAACTATCCAACTCATGACTTGGAGCTGGCAGTTGTGGTCTTTGCACTAAAATATAGAGGCACTATTTATATATGGTGATGTGTGAGGTGTTCATGGATCATCACAACTTGCAGCATGTGTTCACTCAGAAAGACTTGAATATGAGATAGCAACAATGTATGGAGTTATTGAAAGGTTATGATGTTACCATCAGGTATTATCTGGGAAAGGCCAATGTGGTGGTGGATGCATTGAGTAGGAAATCTTTAAGTATGGTAAGTTTCCTTTGTTTGAAAGTAATAAAGCATCCGTTAGCTAGGGAGCTTCAGACTCTAGCGAAGCAGTTTATGCAGTTTGGGGTGTCAGAAAGAGGAGGAGTGTTGGCTAGTGTTGAAGTAAGGTCGACATTCCTTAATCAAATCAATTCCAGATAGTTCAAAGAAGTGAAGTTGAATAAGCTTCACAATAAGGTGGTGCACGGTGAGGTCTGAGAGGCCACTCTTGATGCTGATGGTGTTTTGAGAGTGAGAGGACGGGTATATGTACCCCAAGTCGATGATCTAATTCCTACTCTGCTAGCAGAAGCTCATGGTTCAAGGTATTCTATACATCCTGGTGCTACTAAGATGCACCATGATATAAGAAAACTTTACTGGTGACCTCAAATGAAGAGAGACATAGTGGATTATGTGGCAAAGTGTCAAAATTGTCAGCAGGTTAAGTATGAACATCAGAAGCTTCCAGACCTACTTCAGAGAATGCTCATTCCAGAGTGGAAGTGGGAGAGAATTACCATGGATTTTATAGTAGGTCTTCCTAATACCTTGGGGCAATATGACTCTATTTGTGTTATTGTTGATAGGCTAACTGTAACGACCCAAAACATCATTATGCTGAAATAAAGAGTAATACCTTCACCTAGTTTCCCCTTAGACTAAAATTTGAAAATTCAGGGTTGGCCTAGTTTTAGGCATAATTTGAGTATGTCATGGTCTAGGGAAATTTGGGAATTATTAGAGTGTTGGTTAGTGTTTTTGATTGTATTTTGTGTTAGAGGAGGAGTTTAGGAAGCCGTAAAATCTTTCGGTGCATAGAACGGGTTAGTAGAACTTTAGTTATAGCAATTATCATGAAAGGGTTAGTTAGTAATATCAAAATTTGAGAAGTGTGTCGTGAAATGGCCAAAACTGCAATCGAGTACTGCGCTACTGGTTTGGGGTCGCTGCAGCTATAGAAATGTCACTGAGCCGGCGTCGCGACAGCGACAGAAATGTTGTCGCAGTGGCAATCCCTTTTTGCTTAGTTTCCATTGCAGCGACAGATCCTCCGCTACAGTGGTGTTGCTGCAGTGAAAAAAGTCCACTGCAACGATGAAAACATTGACTTTTAGTTTTAAAACAGAAAACCTCATTTTTCACTCCCACTTTTCCTAAATTCGTTCAAAGGCTGAGATAGGGGATTTCACCAATATGAGGGTTTTCCATCTTTGAGGTAAGGTTTCTTTACTCTTCAAACTTGCTTTTACTCCTTTAGATTCTTAGAATTGTAAGAATCACAAACATGGTGGAAATTGGTTTTTAGCCCTAAGTTTATGAACTGGTGGAAATTGGTGAGGAATGATGTTGTTATCAGTTGAAATTGATCCTAGGGTGTTAGAAAACACTTTCCATGGTAGAATTCCTGACTGTAAGTTAAATTATGAAGAATTCAAGAGATTAAAGGGTAGAAAATCCTAAGATGATGAACTAGGAAAACAAGCAGAAATCAAAAGAAAGGGTAAGTATGTGGCTATATAGTGTTTTCGAGCAAAGAATAAAGGTAGGTTATGGTTTAATAGTAGTAAAGACTTGCTTGACACTGTGCTTATATGTGAGTTGGATGTTTGTGATTAGCTTTCAGGCATTACTTGTGATTATTAACTATATCATATATTGAACATATGATTTTGAGATGGTATTAAGATGATATATGGATAGGGTGTCATGCCGTCACTATTATATGGATCGGGTGTCATACCGATACTATTATTAGAATGGTTGTCACGCTGATACTGGTACATGGATTGAGATCATCCCCAACAGGTCATAGCTGATAGTCCCTACTAACTCTGGTATGTGTGTACATCTTCCATGCATACAATCATCATTTCATTTGTACTTATATTTGTGATGACTATTGTTAAAGGAATCTGGCTATGTGTAATTCATATTCTTGTATACATGTATCTTGATGAGATGAAGTGTTATGAATGTACATGTTTGTCAACTAATTGTGAGTTGTGTGTTGATTGCTATTACTTGCATTTCACTTGCTTAGTTGTATGGTGTTGAGTTGAGTCAACCGATGATTCCTACCAGTACTTAGTTATTGTATTGATACTACATGTACTCTTCTTTTTGTTGAGTGTAGAGCTTGTTTCAGCATTTGAGATGAGACCTCCACTCTAGTCTGTGACTTCAACATCTATTCAAGGGTGAGCACCATGTCCAGTCAACCATTGAATCATCTCTATATTGTTTATGTCCTTTGTTTCGGGACAATTACACTTCCTTGTTTAGTAATCTGGATAATATTTTGGACTTTGTTTCAGATACTATTTAGATGTTCTTATATGGTGACTTTCGGGTCCCGAACGTTGTAATAATTAGAGATACTTCTGCACTCTCTTGTTTTGAATATTAAATAAGTTAGTAATTATTTGGTTTTGATTAATATTGTGTTAGTGAGTTAAATAGAAGTTAATTGAGAAAGGTGACTTGTGAAGGTCCGTGATAGGTTGTTAGGGTTTGGTTAGATGGTTCTCCCACTATAGAGTTAGGGTAGATGCCTTTCATGAACAATTGGGTCGTGACAAAGATGGTACCAAAGCACTGAGTTCGTCGATCTTATCGTACAATAACAAGTCTAGTAGAGTCTTGTGGAACGGTACGGAGACATCTATACTTTTCTTAGGAGGTACAAGGCTTTAGGAAACAATTTTCACTTCTTTCTTCCTTTTGTGCTAGTACTTGATTCCAATTGGTAACTGGTGATCCAAATTAGTAACTAACCTCCTTCATTCTTGTTTCACAGATGGTGAAAGCTCATTCAACTAGAGCGGTAGCAGCCACAGTAGCATCGACCACTGAGGTCGCGGTTTGGGGCAGGCCTTAAGTTAGGGGCAGGGAGAGAAGGAGAGGGCGAGGGGCAACACCTATCAGGGGTAGAGCTCAGTCAACTGGAGGATCGGATAGGCAGAGATCACCTTCCCCTCCCTCACAGCAAAATGCTCTGAATTTTTTCCTAAATGAGGAGGTAATGGTTGAGGAGGAAGAGGTGGTGTTTTAAGAGAATTTGGTGCCCATGCAAAATGGTGTAGCTTAGGTTCCTATGTCCTCAAAGTTGATTCAGCAGGTGTTAAGGTGTCTGAGTAGTTTTTCTGGCACCGATACTACTCCAGAAATTCCTATATTTTTTCCCCAGCCTTGCAGCATGCTGTTGCTGTAGTGCCTCAAATGGACAAGGGCTCTAAGATAAGAGTGTTTCCCTGACAGGTATTAGGACAGGTGATGACTGATGATGAGCATAGACTATTTTGTAAGTTTATAAAGATGAAACCTCCTGTATTTCAGGGTACTAAGTCATGGAATACATTTGAGTTCTTGATTTTCTGTCACAAGTGCCTGAACAAAATAGTCATTATGGAGAGGTATGGTGTAGAGTTTGTAACATTTTAGTTGCAGGCAGAGGCCAGGCAATAGTGGAGGTCTTTTGTTGAGTGAAGGGTTGCATTACCTCCACTTACTTGGGCTCAGTTCCAGAATGTGTTCCTTGTGAATTATGTTCCTCGTACCTATTGGGATCTGACGAAGGATAAGTTCTTGAGACTTGAGCAGGGTGATATGCTTGTGGCGGCTTATGAGGCCAAATTTCATGTCTTATCTCACTATGAACTTCAGTTGATACTTTAGAGAAAGATAGGATCAGGTATTTTATGAAGGGTTTGAATACAGGTCTTTAGGTGGCTACACTGCATATGGTCACATCCAGAAAGACTTTTTAGGAAGTGGTAGGTTAAAAAGCAAGGAGAGGTAAAGGCAGATGAAAAGAAGGCCCAAAAAACTGGTCATTTTAGTGGTACTTATTCGAAGGGTCGTGGTTCATATGGTTACTTTTCTTGTCCATTCCATTCAGTTATGCCTGTGTCTATAGGGGGCCCATCGGGGGTCAGCTATCAGCCCTCTCAGACAGATAGCTATACACCTTTAACTTCTTCAGTCCAGTGCCTTACCTTAGACATCAGATGCCATGAGTGTGGGGGATTGGGTCATATTAAGAGGTTTTGTCCTAGCTACTTTTCTGAAGGATATTTGAGTCAGCAACCAGCTTCTTGTGTCTTAGTCCTAATAGGTCGTAGTGGAGGATATAGTAGGGGTCATCCACATGGTGGGCGTGGTGGTCATGCTGCAGGGAAGGGTGGCTACCAAGCCAACCATGGTGGAGGATATGTTGGTCGAGGTAGCACACAGGCTGGTAGAGGTGGTGGTCAAGGTGGTGAAAAAGCTCATCTTTATGTTGTTTCATCCCGTCCCAAAGCTAAAGCTTCTGATACTATGATCACAGGTACTGCTCTTGTATATGATCATGTGGCTTCTATGTTATTTGACCTTGGATCTACTTTTTCTTATGTGTCTATGAAATTTGCCTTGGGTTGGGACTTAAAGTATGAATTCCTTGATGCACTTATGTTTGTGTCTATACCAGTTGGTTTTTTTGTATGTGTTGCTCAAGTTTACCGGGCATGTCCTGTGATGTGTATGGGGTATAAAACTTTGGCAGGCTTAGTGATCTTTGATATGAAGGAATTTGATATTATTTTGGAGATGAGTTGGTTGTCTCCTCATAGTGCTATTCTTGATTGCTATGCTAAGACTGTCACTGTAGCTATTCCCCGGGATGGAAAAGTTAGAGTGAGAAGGTACTCTTAAGCCTACTTCTTTGAGAATTGTGTAAGCCATTTGTGCCCAAAAGTTAGTTAAGCGGGGGTGTAGGGCTTTCCTAGCTCATCTTCGGGATGATAATTTTGTACTCCCTCCTATTTTGTCAGTTTTAGCAGTGTGTAAATTCTTAGAGTTGTTTCCTGATGATTTCTTGGGTATGCCACCTGACCATGATTTTGACTTTTGTATAGACTTAGAGCCGGAAATCAGCCCCATAGCTATCCCTCCTTATAGAATGGAATCGACAGTGTTAAGAGAATTGAAATCCCAGTTTCAAGAGTTGTTGGGGAAGGGTTTTATTCATTCGAGTGTTTTTCCTTGGAGTACCCCTGTGCTTTTTGTCAAAAAGAAGGATGGTAGTATGCGGATGTTCATTGATTACCGATAATTTAATAAGTTGACTATTCGTAACAAGTATCCTTTGCCTAAGATAGATGATCTATTCAACCAGTTGTAGGGGGCCGTGGTGTTCTCAAGATTAATTTGAGGTCAGGTTACTATCAACTTAAGGTTCGAGCTGAGGACATCCCAAATATTTCCTTCTTAACTCGTTATGGAAATATGAGTTCTTGGTTATGTCTTTTGGTTTGACCAATGCACCAACTGCTTTTATGAGCTTGATGAATGGAGTATGCAAGTCATTTTTGGATTTGTTTGTTATGTTTTTCATTGATGATATTGTAGTTTACTCAAAGAGTACGGAGGAGCATGAAGCTCACTTGCGTACAGTGTTGGGGTTTGCTTAAGGAGAAGCAACTTTATGCTAAGTATTCGAAGTGTGAATTCTGGTTGTCTTCAATGTCCTTTTGGTATATAGGGAAGGGGTTATGGTAGACCACCCACAAAAGGTGGAAGATGTTAAGAACTGGGCCAGACTGATCAATGTTACAAAGGTTCGTAGTTTTGTAGGGTTGTCCAGTTACTATCATCGGTTTGTTAAGGGGTTCGCATCCATTGCTTCGCATATGACTTGCCTGACTCAAAAAGAGGTACCTCTTGTATGGGATGATAAGTGTGAGGTGAGATTTAAAAAGCTCAAGACTTTGTCAACTTCAGCTCTTATTCTTAATTTGCCTATTGACGGTAAGGATTTTATTATGTATTGTCATGCTTCACGGTCTAGTTTAGGTGCTTTTTTGATGCAGGGTCAGAATGTAATTGATTAAGCTTTGAGGCAGCTGAATCCGTATGAAAAAAACTACCCCACCCACGATTGGGAATTGGCAGCAATGGTTTTTGCTTTGAATATTTGGAGATATTACCTCTATGGGGTGAAGTGTAAGGTTTTCACAGACCACCATAGTTTGCAGCATGTTTTTACTCATCGACATATGAATTTGAGGTAGAGAAGATGGATGGAGTTGATCAAAGATTATGACATCTCAATTCTATATCATCTGTACAAGGTCAATGTGGTGGAAGGCGCATTGAGTCGAAAGTCGGCAAGCATGGAGAGTTTGGCAAAGTTGGAGGTGTCGAGTCACCCATTGGATAGAGAGGTACAAACTCTGACTAATGGTTTTATAAGGTTGCAAGTGACTAGAAAGGGAGGAGTGTTAGCCCATGGTGAGGTTTACTTTCTTTGAGAAGATTAAAATAGGCAGTTTGAAGACAAAAAGTTGAACAACTTTAGAGAAAAAGTGTTACAAGGTGAGACCAAGAAGGTCATTCTTGATGAGGAGGGAGTGTTGAGGATTAGGGAGCATGCGTGTGTGCCTCGTATGGCAACTTGATTCATCCATCCTTGTAGAGGTTCACAATTCTAAGTACTCTATATATTCGGGTGCAACCAAAATTTATAGAGACTTTAGACAGCACTATTAGTGGCGTAGAATGAAGCAAGACATTGTGGATTATGTGACCAAGTATCAAAACTGTCAATAGGTTAAGTATGAGCATTGAAAACCTTGTGGCACTTCTCAGAGGATAACCATTTTGGAGTGAAAGTGGGAGAGAATAACTATGGACTTTGTTGTGGGTCTTCGTAAGACCCTAAAGAAGTGTGACTCTATATGGGTGATCATCGATAAATTGACCAAGTTTGCATACTTTAATTCGGTAAGGGTGGACTATAATGCAGCCAAGTTGGCTAAGATCTAGGTGAAAGAGATTGTGAGACTTCATGGGGTGCCTGTTTCCATAGTGTCGGATAGGGGGTACTCAGTTTACCTCCAACTTTTGGGAGAAATTCCAATCCAAATTGGGTACTAGATTTGACTTATGTACAACCTTTTATCTGCAGACTGACGGACATTCAGAACGGACGATCCAAGTACTTGAGGATATATGATAAGTGCATTATAGCTGATTTTATTTGTATGAATTTTCTTGTAAAAGCATAAGTATTATCATGTCTTGAATATATTATTTAACTAATATTACAGGAATAATCATAGAAGACTGATGTGCAAAGAAAGAGAAAATTCAAGAAAAACATGACCAAGAAAGACTGATCTATGGCAAAGAAATTAAAAGTCAGGTGGCAAAGAAATCACACACAAATAAAAAGAAGAGAATATTTTTATCATGATAAAGCACCAAGTCAAGACTTTCCTTGAATCTCAACTCACATATACAAAATCTTAACTCAAGACGAAATCCCTACTTATTATGGAAAATCAAGATTTGTCTAAGAATACTTGGATTATAAAAGAGGAGGAAGGGAGAGCACAAAAGGAGGAAGAAAAATAAGTTTCTATTTTTCTTAAGAAGTTCTTCTTTCACTATCTTTTAAGTTTTTCAGTATTGGAAATTATTTCAATTCCTATTTTTAATTAAATAGCGGAATTATTATTCTTGAATATTTTTTCTATTTTCTTATTAAATGGAGAAGAATATTATTGTTAGTAGTACCAATTCTTGTAAGGAGTAATTTTCTTTGTGTTGGGAAAATGACGGATATTGATATTTCTATAAAATAGTAAGTATTATTCCTAAATTTCACGTGCGTGAGCTAAAACTTTCTATGTAATTATATTCGCTTTACAGTTAGATGTTATTTAATTTATTAACATCTATCTATTTTATACTACATATTAACATATTACTAATTCTATAATCAAGAGAAGCAGAAGAAGTAATACCGTTAATTGGATTATTGATAAATTGTTAATATTTATTTAATAACATCTATCTATTTTATGTTATAATTAATTCTACACTTATTTGTAATCGAGAGATGCGAATAGTGTAATAATTAATTATAACAAGTAAGGTAACCGAAAGGGACGTACTCTCAAGAGAGTGTTTTAGTTCAAGTACATATTTCTGGTTCATTAAATTGTATAACCGAGAGGAGGGAATTTAATTGTTCAATTCAGTAATAATATATAAATATAATCATGAGAGGTATTTACACTTTTATGAGAAATAGAAATTGAGGAATAAATAATTTACTTTATAATAGAAATATCGACTGAAGTCAGAATCCCAACACCTTTAACATATTGTGAAAAACAAAAATATTTTCTCTACTTTTCTGTTTACGAATTATTAATTAGTTAATTCACTACTCAACTCTTTTAAAGTTTATCAAATAGTAATCAAAGCAAGAAATGTCCGTAAAATAGATAACCAATCTCTGTGGGTTCGACATCTTTCTATACTATTATATGACAGAGTGCAAGTTAATATATATATATATATACTTCAGTGACTCGTCAATTTTTTGACTCCATTGCCGGGGATTGGCAAAATCTACTATAGATTAATTATTTTACTACTAATTTGAGATAGTTTAGTATTTGTATTTTTTACAAAAAAAATTACTTTCCCCGCTTTTACCATTAATTTGAGTTTTTTTAAAACTTTTATTTTAATTTTAAGGTGAGATTTCAGCAAGTGTATGGCTCGTTCTTCTTCAAGAGAATTAGTTACGTACAATCCCAAAATATAAAAATTCCTACGATTGTTGCGAAAAGAACAAAATTTTTAGCAATACCAACAAAAGCCTCAAATAAATCAACAACCAAACATCGAAGACTTGCTCAATAAGCACTTGAAGGTTACTGAGGACTTGATACACAAACACATATGGGCCACTAATGAGAAAGTTGAAGGAAACCATTCAACCATCAGGAAAATGGAAATTCAGGTAAGCCAAATAGTAATACTTATTTCTGGACAAATTCAAGGTGATCTACCAAGCAACACTGAAAAAAATCCATAGGAACACCTCAAAGCTATCTCTCTGCGATCAGGTAAAAATCTTGATGACCCATATGCAGGAAACCATGAAAGTTCATAAAATGAGAAACAGGTAAATGAAGGTGAGAATAAAGGAAAAACTGAATTTTCAGAAAAAACCAAAAGATAAAGGAAAAAAGGTGTAGGAAGTACCTATTCCTTTTCCCCCAACTGCCTTCATATGCTAAATTTCTTAAAGATATTTTGTCAAGTAAAAGAAAATTGGAAGAAGTTTCAGTGGTTAAGCTTACAGAGAAATGTAGTGCTATACTTCAAAATAAGCTTCCACAGAAACTCGATGACCCAGGAAGTTTTATAATTCCTTGTACTTTGGAGGTGCTCATTTTGTAAAAGCATTATACGATTTAGGTGCTTCAATAAATTTACTGCCTTTTTTAATTTTTAGTAAATTAGAACTTGATAAAATGTAAGGTAAGATATTGGTGTGTCTCTTTAATTGGCCAATCAAAGTACTGAAAAACCAAGAGGAATTATTGAAGATGTTCTCGTAAGAGTTGATAAATTTGTATTTCCAGTAGATTTTATAGTACTTGAAATAGAGGAAAACACCGAGGCACCATTAATTTTAGGTAGGCCATTTCTCACAACAGAAAGAATGATTATTAATGTTCATCAAGGACAATTGATACTGCGAGTTGATAAAGAAAGAGGTATTTTTGACATGCAGAAAATAATGATGTTTTCTGAGGATGAATCATTATCTTCTTGTTTTCATATTAACTTGCTAAATGATCTTGCAGATGAATATAAAGATGATCAGTTGATTACTGATTCATTAGAAAGATGTTTGGTCAGGTACCATAAATGATGATGATCCTGTAGTAAAAAAGGAAGCTGAAACATTAGAAAAAGATTAAAAAAAAATAAAGATGGGACTCCAGAAAGAAGTTCAATCAAAAATTGAACTCAAAACTCTCCCTTCTCTTTTGAAATGTGTTTTTCTAGAAACTGAATTATTTCCAGTGATCATTCCATCTTCTTTGACTACAGAACAGAAAATAAAATTGATTGAAGTCTTGAAAGAATACAAAAGAGCCTTAGGATTGACTACAACTGATATCAAAGGAATAAGTCCAACTATTTGAATGTATAGGATCCTAATGGAGGAAAACTACAAGGCAATAGTCCAACCTCAAAGGAGACTAAACCCAAAAATGCAAGAAGTCTTCAAGATTGAAGTGGTAAAACTTCTACCAGCAGCAGGTATTATTTATCCAATATCTGACAGTCCTTGGGTGAGTCCTATGCAGGTAGTACCAAATAAAGGAGGTATACCAGTAATAAAAAATAAAAATAATGAACTCATACCCACCAGAAAAGTCACTGGGTGGAGAGTCTATATTGATTATAGACAACTTAATAAGGCTACAAGAAAGGACCATTTTCCTCTGCCTTTTATTGACCAAATGCTTGAGAGAATTGCAGGTCACTAATTTTACTATTTGCTTGAAGGGTATTCTGGATATAATTAAATATCAATTGCTCCGTAAGATTAGGATAAAACTACATTTACATGCCCCCAAAGTACATATGCTTATCAAAAAATGTCATTTGGACTATGCGACACACCTGCTACATTTCAGCATTGCATGTCAGCAATTTTCTCATACATGAATGAGAAGTTTCTTGAAATATTCATGGATGACTTCACATTTTTTGGTAAGACATTTGAAGATTGTCTCTATCATTTAACTTTGATTCTTAAACAATGTGAAGAGACAAACTTGGTTCTTAACTGGGAAAAGTGTCATTTGATGGTAATAGAGAGAATTTTTTTGGGACATAAGATTACTGCTAAAGGCATAGAAGTTGATAAGGCAAAAATAAATTTAATAGTAGGATTACCCCCTTCCACTACTGTTAAAGGCATTAGAAGTTTTCTAGGGCATGCTGATTGTTATAGAAGGTTTATAAAACATTTTTCAAAAATTTCAAAACCCTTAACTAATCTTCTGATGAAAGATGTGAAGTTTGTATTTTCAGATGATTGTAAAAAAGCATTTGAGATTCTCAAAGAACAGTTGTCTAACGCTCTAATAGTTGTTTCTCCCGATTGGAGCCAACCATTGAAAATAATGTGTGATGCAAGTGACATAATAGTTGGAGCTGTATTGGGACAAAAGAAAGACAAAATTTTCAAACCTATCTACTACGCTAGTAGAATACTTAATAAAGCTCAAAGAAATTATGCCATAACTGAGAAGGAACTATTGGCAGTAGTATTTGCATTTGGCAAATTTCATTCTTATTTGATAGGATAAAAAGTTACAGTTTTCACTGATGATGCAGCTTTAAAGTATCTCTTAACTAAAAAAATATGCTAGACTTAGATTGTTAAGGTGGATACTTCTTTACAAGAATTTGATATTGAAATAAAAGATAGCAAAGGATCTGAAAATCAGGTAGCTGGTCATTTGTCACGTTTAGAAAATCCTCCCATCGAGTCATTAGACATCAAGGAGAAATTTCCCGATGAGCATATCTATTCCATCACATCAGCTATAAACCAACCACCTTGGTTTGCTGACATTGCTAATTATTTAGCTGGAAGATGAATCCCAAAAGATTTTTCTTACGAACAAAGAAAAAAACTTAAAAAAGATGCACGACATTACTCTTGGGAAGATCCTTACTTGTTTAAATTTTATACAAATTAAATAATCAGAAGATGTATACGAGAAATAGAAATGAACAATATCTCAAGTCATTGCCATGACAGAGTAGTGGGAGGACATTATGGAAGAAGAAAGACAACTACAAAAGTATTTGAAGTAGGTTTTTCTGGCCGAATCTATTCAAAGATGCAAGAAATTATGTCGCCTCTTGCGAAAAATGCCAGAGAAGTAGTAATATTTCAAAAAGGGATGAAATGACTCTTAGCTCTATTCTTGTATGTAAAATATTTGATATTTGGGGCGTAGATTTTATGGGTCCATTTCGTCTATCAAATGGTTGTGAATACATTTTAGTGGATGTTGACTATGTTTCAAGATGGGTAGAAGCAATAGCTACTAAGAAATTATGTTCGTGTTGTTTGTTATTTTCTTAAGAAAAATATTTTTTTCTAGGTTTGGAACCCCCCACGAGTTATCATAAGTGAACAAGGAACACATTTTGCAAACAGACATTTTGCTAGTTTGTTGTCAAAATGGAGTAACTCATAAAACAGAAACTCCGTATCACACTCAAACAAGTGGACAAGTAGAAGTATCCAACAGAGAATTAAAAAGAATTTTAGAAAAAACTGTTGGTTCTTTCCGAAAAGATTGGTCTGTAAAATTAGATGATGCTTTATGGGCTTAAAGAATTGCTTTCAAAGCAGCCATAGGAACATCTCCTTACAGATTAATTTTTGGAAAAGCTTGACATTTACCTGTGGAGTTGGAACATAAAGCATATTGGGCTATAAAATTATTTATTCTAAATTTACCAGATGCAGGTCAAAATCGATTGTTACAGTTTGATGAGTTGGAAGAATTCAGGCTTTAAGCATATGAAAATACTATGTTGTACAAAGAAAAGATGAGATTTGGAAAGAAATGAAAGTTGGCCCTATATAGTGTGCCATATGAGATTACCCGAAGATTTGGGTAAGTTGCATATAAATTAGCACTACCCCAAGAACTCCCCACAGTTCATTCAGTGTTCTATGTTTCAATGCTTCAAAACTGCATGGGAGAGATGCACAAGTTACGGAGGATATCACATATAAATAGGTACCTACTACCATTCTTAATCGATAAGTGAAAGGATTAAGAAATGAAAAAATTATTTCTGTAAAGGTACTATTGGAGAAATCAGCAAGTAGACGGAATCGCATGGGAAATCGAGGGAATGATGAAATCTAAAGTACTCGTATTTGTTGTAAACAAAAGAAAAAGTTCAAAGTGTGGAATTGAAGCAATAAAAAGTAAGTCTCTACAAGTATCATGTGTATATGCGAACATTAAGGATACATTTAGATTTAAACATTGTTTCAATACGATAATGTTACTAACATTCGAGGACAAATGTTCCTAAGGGGGAAGAATGTAACACCCCGTATGTTTCCGAACCTAGTTGATTACCGTAACATTTATGAAATTATTTAAACATGAGCGGTTTGGTGAATTATGCATTAATTTGTTGGGCTTAAGTGAATCATGTGCCATTGGGCTCAATTTGAGGCCCAAAATGAAGTAAAAGACATGGCCCAAATGGCCAATGACCCATTCTTCCATGTTGACCAAGCAAGCATGCATTTATTGTGGCTAAGGATGACCATTAAGTACTATATAAGCAAGTAAAATCAGATTTTATTCATATCCATACACATGCCATTTCTAGATTTTTCCAAAACTTTTCTCTCTACATACAAGCCCTAAGTCATCACTCTCTTGGACAAGATCACTCCTTTGCAAGATTTGGCAAGTATTTATTCTCATGGATTACTATATTATATGCTTAATATGGTGTATAAATCATGTTGGTTATGTTGTTAAAGTGTTGGACAATTCACTATGTGGAAAACTGTCTATTTGTGCAATCGAAAAAGGGTTTTGCCTTATAAACTTGAAAATGGACTTGTGGTATTGAAGTAAGTGAAATTAATGGATTAAATATTGACATGTGATATGTGATTATAGCCTTAACTTGTTTTATCCTTGTACATAATGTTTGGAATTGTTATTGCAAAATTGTGCATGGCCTTAGTGGTGTATTGAAGGAAAAGTGTGGTTTTGGTGATGTTCATGTGTATTGTGAAACCATGGTTGATTTTTGGCATCCAAGTTGACCTAAATTATTTAAAGGGAAGTTTATTCATGTCCATGGACCATTCATTACAAAAAAAGACCCAAAAGAGACCCATTTTGGCCAAAACGGGCACATGCGGGCGCAGGTGACTTCGCAGGTGCCCCTGGACACTGCCAAGGGTCACCTGAGGATGCATGTTAACCACCTGCGGGTGCAGGTGGCTTCGCAGGTCAACCCAGAATCTCATTTTGTATGGTTTTGTCTCTCTTTGATCCCCGAAGGCCCCTATACACTTTTTGAATGTAATTATCAACTTATTATACCTTTTTAATGACTTTAAGGGGTCGTATGGAGGCATGTTGGATTATATTAATTATGTATTGTTTTTAATATGTTCTTATGAAGCAATTTGATGGAGTAATTGTGACGGAATGATAATGAGGAAGTGTAAAGGGTAAACGTGGTGTGAAATGCTATTGGATTATGATTTCTTGGTCAATTGTGGAATGTTATGGTGTTGTTGGTATGATAATGTAGTGGATTGTATTATAAAGGGTAAAATGACATTATATGGCAGTCATATAGCTCATTGTCGTCTTGTACACTTGTACGGTAACTAGTTGTTAATGTAAGCTCCGTTATGTACTTGTATTGTAAAGTGAAACGTAAGGAAGGAGCTGGACTATTGTGTTCATATATAGGCTTGTGTATTCATACTTGGAAGGATAGGTATGTAAGGTTACTCTTTCCGTATACTTCTGCAGCACATAGTATTCACATTAGCATTGTAATTGTTCCATTCCGAAATGTTCTAAGGTATCCTATCTCCAGGTATCAGTTATGGTTTATCACATGTTCCTTATGCATTGATCAATTGTAATTCACATGTCTCATACACATTGACTAATGTTCCAAAGATCCCATTGTTCCAATAATGTTATGTCTCCAATAATGTTATGACTATCATTGAATCAATCTCTCAAAAGTAAAGAAATGAAGTAATGCATTGTTGTTGGTTACAAGAGCACGGGTGGTAGCTTTAGAGGCATAAGCCTTGCTCGAGCTGATCCCAAGATTATTGGATCAGGGGGTAGTCCTAGAGGCATAAGCATAGCTCGGACCGAGCCTGACAGGGGGTAGCTCTAGAGGTAAGAACCTAGCTCGAGCCAAACCTGATATATTGGTTTATGGGTGGCAGCTCTAGAGGTAATAACCTAGCTCGAGCCGAACCCGAGGTATTGATTTAAGGGTGGTAGCTCTAGAGGCATAAGCCTAGCTCGAGCTGATCCCATCATAACGTTATGTTATGTTAAGACCCACTAATCAGTCGGGGCCCGGGTACATTGTGACATAAGTGATGATGTATGAGTAAAGAAGCAAAGAAAGTAATGAAAGCAATATACATGGTTCCCAACATATAGAATGGTGACTTATCCATATTGGTTATTCATTTGTATTCGAATTCATTGACGTATTTATGTATTATACAGTTTCTTATGAGCCTTACATACTCAGTACATTCTTCGTACTGACGTCACTTGGGGGACTTACCTTACTTGCTGTAGGTGCAGGTGCCAGTATACCTCCACTGTAGGTTGCCGATTATTTGCAGATCTTTGGTGAGCTCCAGTTGGTTTGGGGCTTTTCGAGTCACAGTTGTACATTTGTTTTGGCATTGTAAATATGGTATAAAGCGAGGACTTGTTCCGACTTTAAGTTGGTTTAATGTATTGCATCTGTTAGAGGCTTTGTAGACGTATGTGGGAATATGAATGTAAGGGATGTATGTCCATTTTGACTTAATGGCCATGGCGGCCAAGTTTCACATATGTATATATCACATGTTCCATGATTTTCGCTATTAGCATCTTGTGTCCATACGTGATGGTGGAGTTTTGTGAATGACATGCATATGACTAGACATAGATGAAGATTGGTTCTCTCGGACCTTATCGGCTTCGAGTGCCAGTCTGCCTCAATGAGATTTGGGGCGTGACAAAAGTGGTATCAGAGCAGGTCATCCTAAGGGTGTCTACAAAGCTGTGTCTGAGTAGAGTCTTGCTTATGGATGTGTTGTGCACCACATTTATACGTGAGAGGCTATGGGACATTTAGGAGTTGTTTCTTTTCTTCATTTCTAGATCATGCAATAGAGCCAATGTTGTAAGTGGAATCGTATCTGACTATTGGAATTGGTTTTCTTGTTTATAGTAAAATGCCGATGACAAGAAGAGGTAGAGGCAAAGGTAAGTAGGTAGTTATGCTTGCCGGTGAAGGAATGAGTAAATCACCACCTGACCAAGCTAGTCAAGGTGGAGCTAACACTTAAATTGCATTGCGGTCTTCTTCTACTTTTCCAGCTCCAAAGGAGACAATAGGTAGAGAAGTACCCGCAGAACCGCCAATGAATGCCACTGACTAGGATCTAAGAAATGCAGTGCATATGTTGACTCAGCTAGTTGTGGCACAAAGTCAAGGACTAGCTGGTCCAACAACAAATAAGGATGAAGTGGCTAGAGTGGCGAGTCGGAGGACATAGGACTTTCTGAAATTAGACCCTCTTATATTCACTGGGTCAGATCCGAAAGTAGATCCACAGGACTTCGTGGATCAAATCCAGAGGGCTCTAGATGTTATGCACGTGACTGGTGTTTAAACAGTTGAACTTGCGGCCTATAGATTGAAAGGTGAAGCTATATTGTGGTATGAAGACTGGAAAAGATTGAGGGGTATTGATGTACTTCCGGAATTATTAACTAAGTCAATTGAGGTATCTACACCAGTTGGTGAATATATTGTTGCAAGAAGAGTATATCGTAATTGTGTGGTCATGATACACTGGTTGATCTTATTGAACTGGACATGGTGGATTTTGATGTCATAATGGGTATGGATTGGTTGGCTTCTTGTTATGCCACGATGGATTGCCGAGCTAAGAAAGTACATTTTCATTTTCCACAAATGAATGTTCTTGAATGGAAGGGTGATGTAGGGGCACCGAAAGGAAAATTTATTTCCAATCTGGAAGCAAGGAAAATGATTTTCAAGGGGTACATATGTCACTTAGTACGAGTGAAAGATACTGATGTGGAACCACTAACTCCTCAGTCAATTCCAGTGGTCAATGAATTTCTTAATGTATTTCTAGAGGATCTTCCAGGTTTGCCCCCAGAACTGGAAATAGTATTTGGTATTGATGTGATTCCAGGCACTCAGCCTATCTCTATTCCCCCATATAGAATGGCTCTAGCAGAATTGCGTGAATTGAAGGAGCAATTGAAAGATTGCTAGACAAGGGCTTCATCAGGCCTAGTATGTCCCCGTGGGGTGCACCAGTATTATTTGTGCGGAAGAAAGATGGCACATTGAGAATGTGCATTGACTATCGGCAATTGAATAAGGTAACGATCAAGAACAAATATCCCCTCCTAAGAATTGATGATTTGTTTGATCAGCTACAGGGTGACAAATGTTTTTCAAAGATTGATTTGAGATCGGGGTACCATCAAGTCAGAGTTAGAGAAAGAGATATACCCAAGACAGCTTTCCGAACACGGTATGGCCATTATGAATTTTTAGTTATGTCGTTTGGACTAAAAAAATGCACCAGCTGTGTTCATGAATTTGATGAATAGGGTATTTAAGCCATTTCTAGACGTGTTCGTGATGGTGCTTATAGATGACATCCTCGTTTATTCATGATCACAAGAGGACCATGCTAATCACTTACGGCAAGTGTTAAAAATCCTTCGTGAGCGTAAGTTGTATGCAAAGTTCTCTAAATGTGAATTTTGGTTGAAGCCCGTAGCATTATTGGGTCACATTGTATCAGATGAAGGGATAAGGGTTGATACGCAAAAGATTGAAGCGGTGAAAAATTGGCCAAGGCCTACGACGTCTACGGAAATTCGTAGCTTCCTTGGGTTGGCAGGTTACTATCGAAGGTTTGTTATAGGGTTTTCTTCCATTGCTGCACCTTTGACAAAGCTTACACACAAGGCCATAAAGTTTTAGTGGAATGATGCATGTGAGAAAAGTTTCCAAGAGCTGAAAGATAGATTGACTTCTGCACCGGTATTAGTACTTTCGAAAGGCACAGAAAGGTATGCAGTATATTATGATGCATCCGGAATTGGCTTAGGGTGTGTATTGATGCAGTACGGTCATGTAATAGCATATGCCTCACGACAGTTGAGGCCACATGAGAGAAACTATCCCACACATGATCTTGAGTTAGCAGCTGTAGTGTTTGCTTTAAAGATATGGCACCATTATTTATATGGAGTTTATGTTGACATCTACACTGATCACAAAAGTTTGCAATATATCTTTAAGCAGAAAGACTTAAATCTGAGGAAGCGGAGGTGCCTTGCGCTATTGAAAGACTATGATATTGATATTCTATATCATCCAAGAAAAGCAAATGTGGTAGCTGATACATTGAGCCGCAAGGCAATAGGATGCACTAGTGGCCAATTGACGGAAAAGCAAGACTTAGCCAAGTATCTACATCAATTAGCCAACTTGGGGGTTCGTCTTCTTGAATCCTCAGATGAAGGGGTTATTGTACAAAATGCGACAGAATCTTTATTAATAGCTAAAGTGAAAGAGAAGCAGTTTGCGGATCCTATGTTATTGCAATTAAAAGAGAATGTACAACATGGTTTGACAAAGGCATTCAATCTTACACAAGAAGGAATACTTCAATGCCAAGGTAGATTATATGTACCAGATATAGCTGAGCTGAGGAAACGAATTATGACAGAGACGCATCATTCACGATATTCTATTCATCCGGGAGCTACCAAAATGTACCATGATTTAAAAGAAAGGTATTGGTGGGGAAATAAAAAGAAGAACATTGCAGAAATTGTAGCTCAATACCCAAATTGTCAACAAGTAAAGGTAGAGCATCAGAAACCAGGAGGTTACATGCAATGTATCAATCTTTCAGTCTGGAAATAGGACATGATTAATATGGATTTCATCATAGGTTTGCCTTGTACACTGCAGAAAGTTGATTCTATATGGATCATAGTGGACAGGATTACCAAGCCAGCGCATTTCTTACAGGTCAAGACCACCTATACAGCTGAAGATTATGCAAGTGTCACGCCCCGAATTCCAACGGGGAGGACTGGCACCCGAAGCCGATAAGGCCCGAGAGAACCAATCTTTGCTCATGTCCATTCATATGCATGTCATAAGAAATATCACCATCACGTATAGAGATATAAGATACCAATAGCGAAAGTCATGGAAACATGTGATATATACGTATAAGAAACTTGACCGTTAGGGCCATCAAGTCAAAATGGACATACATCTCTTTCAGTCATATTCCCACATACGTCTACAAAGCCTCTAACAGATGCATACACATAACCAACTTAAAGTCGGTACAAGTCCCCGCTTTATACAACATTTACAATACCAAAACAAATGTACAACTGTGACTCAGAAAGCCCCGAACCAACTGGAGCACACCAAAGATCTGCAAATGACCGGCAACCTACTGTGGAGGTCTACTAGCACCTGCGCCTGCAGCAAGTAAGGTAAGTCCCCCAAAGGACGTCAGTACGAAGAATGTACTGAGTATGTAAGGCTCATATGAAACTGCATGATATATAAGACTCTAATGAATTCAAATACAAGTAAATCGTCAATATGGATAAACCATCGTTCTGAGTGTTTGGAAAAATGTATATTTCTTTCATTACTTTCTCTGCTTCTTTAGTCATACATCATCACTTGTGTCATAATGTACTAGGGCCCCGACTGATCAGTGGGTCTTAACATAACATAACGTTATGTTGGGATCGGCTCGATCTAGGCTTATGCCTCTAGATCTACCACCCATAAATCAATACATCGGGCTCGGTTCGAGCTAGGTTATTACCTCTAAAGCTGTCACCCATAAACCAATATATCAAGTTTGGCTTGAGCTAGGTTCTTACCTCTAGAGCTACCCCTTGTCAGGTTCGGTCCGAGCTAAGCTTATGCCTCTAGAACTACCCCCTAATTCAATAATCTCAGAATCGGCTCAAGCTAGGCTTATGCCTCTAAAGCTACCACCCGTACTCTTGTAACCAACAACTATGCATTACTCCATTTCTTTACTTTTGAGAGATTGATACAATAATAGTCATAACATTATTGGAGACATAACATTATTGGGGACATGGGATCTTTGGAACATTAGTCGATGAATATGAGACATGTGAATCACACTTGTTCAATGAATAGGAAACATGTGATCACAATGATTGATAACCGGAAATAGGATACCTTAAAACATGACGGAATGGAACAAGTACAATTTCAATGTGAATACTATGTGCTGCAGAAGGATATGGATAGAGTAACCTTACATAACTTCATTTCCAAGTATGAATACACAATCCTATATATGAATACAATAGTCCATCTGCTTCCTTACGTTTCACTCTACAATACAATTACACAATGGAACTCTCGTTAACAACTACTTACCGTACAAGTGTACAAGACGACAATGAGTTATATGACTGTCATATAATGTCATTTCACCCTTTATAATACAATCCACTGAATTACCATACCAACAACACCATAACATTTCACACATTGACCAAGACATCATAAACCAATAGCATTTCACACCACGTTTACCCTTTACGCTTCCTCATTATCATTCTGTCACAATTACTCCATCAAATTACCTCATAACAACATATGAACAACAATACATAATTGATATGATCCAACATGCTTCCAAACGACCCCTTAATTTCATTAAATAGGTATCATAAGTTGATAATTACATCCAAAAAGGGTATAGGAGGATTCGGGGATCAAAGAGAGACAAAACCATACAAAATGAGATTCTGGGTTGACCTGCGAAGCCACCTGCACCCGCAGGTGGTTGAAATGCGGCCTCAGGTTTCCTCTGGCCTTGTCTAGAGCCACCTACGTTGGCATCTGCGGCCGCAGGTGCTCCAGACACGAGGGCGGATGCCCGTTTCGGCCAAAAAGGGTCTCTTTTAGGTCCTTTTTTGTAATAAATGGTCCATGGACCTGAATAAACTTCCCTTTACATAATTTAGGTCAACTTGGATGACAACAATCAACCATGGTTTCACAACACACATGAACATCACCAAAACCACATTTTTCCTTCAATACACCACCAAGTCCATGCACAATTTGCAATAACAATTCCAAATATTATACACAATGATAAAACAATTTAAGGCTATAATCACATATCACATTTCAATATTGAATCCATCAAGTTCACTTCCTTCAAGACCACAAGTCCGTTTTCAAGTTTATAAGGCAAAACCCTTTTTCGATTGCAAAAATAGACAGTTTTACACATAGTGAACTGTCCAACACTTTGTCAACATAACCAACATGATTTATGCACCATATTAAGCATATAATATATTAAACCATGAAATTAAACACTTACCAAAGCTTGAAAAAGAGTGATCTTGCCCAAAGAGAATAGTTGCTTAGGGTTTGGAAGAGAAATAAAATATCTTGTAAGAGTCTAGACTTTGCATGTGTATTGTGTTGAATAAAATCTGATTTTTGCTCCCTTTTATAGTCCCTTTTAGTCTCATCCTTAGCCACACATTAATCATAAATGTAAGGCTTAATTGGTCAAACACAAGAATGGGTCATTTCTACTTTGGCCATGTCTTTTGTCTAATTCTGGGCCTCAATTGAGCCCAAATGGCACAAGATTCATTTAAGCCCAACAAATTATTGCATTCACCAACCCTCTCATGTTTTAAATAATTCCATAAATGTTAACGTAGTCTTATAGGTTCGGAAATGTACGGGGCGTTACAGCAAGGTTGTATGTGAAGGAAATAGTACAATTACCTGGGATTCAAATCTCCATTATATCTGACAGGGGAGCACAATTTACCGCACATTTTTGGAGATATTTTCAAAAGATCTTGGGTACACAAGTGAATATGAGTACGGCTTTTCATCCTCAGACAGATGGCCAAGCAGAACGTACTATCCAAACACTTGAAGATATGCTACGAACTTGCACGTTAGATTTTCAAGGCAGTTGGGATGATCATTTGCCTCTTATTGAATTTGCCTACAACAATAGCTATCATTCAAGTATCAAAATGGCACCTTATGAAGCTTTATACGGAAGGAAGTGTAGATCACCGATTGGATGATTTGAAGCAGGTGAAACTGCTTTACTTGGTCCAGATCTTGTTCATCAAGCTATGGAGAAAGTTAAAGTGATCCAACAGCGGCTATAAATGGCCCAAAGTCGATGCAAGTCCTATGCATATGTTAGAAGAAGAGGGCTCGAATTCTCCATAGGTGATTGGGTATTCTTGAAGGTGTCACCGATGAAAGGAGTAATGAGATTTAGGAAGAAAGGGAAGTTGAGTCCCCGTTATATAGGGCCATATGAAATTGTCCGAAGATATGGGCAAGTTGCATATGAATTGGCATTACCCCAAGAACTCTCCACAGTTAATCCAGTATTTCATGTTTCGATGCTTCGAAAGTGCATAGGAGATCCATCTCATTTCGCTCCCGTTGAAGATATACAAGTTACAGAGGATCTTACCTATGAGGAGATACCTATTGCGATTCTGGATAGACAAGTGAAGAGGTTGAGGAATAAAGATGTAGCTTCCATAAAGGAACTTTGGAGGAATCAACAAGTAGAAGAGATCACTTGGGAAGCTGAAGAAATGATGAAGTCCAAGTACCCTCATTTGTTTCAAATGGAAGAAAAAGTTTAAGATACAAGATCGGAGCAATAACAAGTAAGTATTTATAAGCATTAATTATGTATATATGATAACATGGAGAATGATCCTAGACTTGCAATTGTGTAAATTGAATAATGTCACTAACATTCGAGGACGAATGTTTCTAAGGGGGGAAGGATGTAACACCCCGTACATTTCCAAACCTAATTGCGTACCATAACATGTATGGAATTATTTAGACATGAGATTGTTGAGGTATTATAAATTACATTTGGTGGGATGAATTAGTCTTGTGCCATTGGGCTCAATTGAGGCCCAAAAATAGAGCAAAAGACATGGCCCAAATGGAATTTGACCCCTTCTTCAAATTGACCAAGTAAGCACCTCATTTAATGTGGTGTATTGGCTAAAGATGACCATAAAAAGAAGCTATTAAAAGGACTATATAAGGAGCAAAAATCAGATTTTTAATCATAGAAACACTCATGTCATTTCTAGATTTTTGTTTACAATATTTCTCATCTCTCAAAACCTAAGCCATCACTCCCTTGGACAAGATCATCATCTTACAAGCTTTGGTAAGTGTTTATTCTTACGGTTTAGTATATGATATGCTTAATATGGTGCATAAATCATTTTGGTTATGTTGGCAAAGTGTTGGACAGTTTACTATGTGTAAAACTGTCTATTTGTGCAATCGAAAAAGGGGGTTTGCCTTGTAAACTTGAAAATGGACTTGTGGTCTTGAAGGAAGTGAACTTGATGGATTAAATATGAACATGTATGAGGTTTTTATGTTCTTAACTTGCTTTCTCTATGTGTATAACTTATGGGATTGTTGTTATGAAATTGATCATGGAATTGGTGATGTATTGACCGAAAAGTGTCATTTTGGTGATGCTCATGTGTGTTGTGAAACCGTGGTTGTTTGTTGGCATAAAAGTTGACGTAAAATATGTAAATAGAAGCTTATGTATGGCCATGTACCATTTATTACAAAAAAAGGACCTAAACGAGACCCTTTTTGGCCGAAACAGGCACCCGCCCTCGCAGACAGGGCACCTGCTGGCACAGATGCCAACGCAGGTGGCCCTGGACAGGGCCAATGTAACACCCCGTATGTTTCTGAATCTATAAGACTACGTATACATTTATGTAATTAGTTAAACATGAGATATTTGATGAATTATACATTAATTTGTTGGGCATTAATGAGTCATGAGCCATAAGGCTTAAATGAGGCCCAAAATCACAAATGAAGAAATGGCCCAAATGTGGAAAAGATCCATTCTTGTGTTTGACCAAGCCAACATGAATTAAATTGGATAAAGATGACCATTAAATACCATATAAATCAAGAGAAAAATCAGATTTCATTCAACAACAACACACATGCCTTTTTCTAGAATTCTCTCAAACATTTCTCTCTCACTCAAACCCTAGACCTTCATTCTTTGGACCAAGATCATTATCTTACAAGACTTGGTAAGTGTATATTATCATGTTTTAATATATTTTATGCATGGAAGATGGTTTATATCATGTTGGTTATGTTGGTGAAGTGTGAGAAGGTCACTATGGGTAAAACAATTTGTGTTTGCTAAATCGGAGGATGGTTTTGTCTTGTAAACTTGAACATGGACTTGTGATCTTGAAGGAAATGAACTTTATGGATTCAATATTGACATGTGAGATGTGATTATAGTCTTGCCTTGTTTTATCCATGTTTATAATGTTTGGAATTGTTGTCGTAAATTTGGTTATGGATTTGATGACGTAATGAAAGGAAAGTGTCATTTTGGTGATGTTATTGTGTGTTGTGAGACCATGGCTGATTGTTGGAATTCAAGATGATCAAAAATATGTCAAAATAAGTTTGGTTATAATCATGCACCATTCATTGCATAAAAAGACTCAAAAGAGACCAATTTGGCCTAAAATGGGCACCCGCCCTCGCAGGTGAGGCACCTGCGGACGCAGGTCAGCCACCTGCGGGTGCAGGTGGCTTCGCAGGTCCCATACAGAACCCTGTTTTGCATGTTTTTGTTCCCCTTTGACCCCGAAAGGCCCCTATACCCTTTATGGATGTAATTAGCAACTTGTGATGTCATTTTAATGACTTTAAAGGGGCGTATGGAAGCATGTTGGACTATTTTAAGTTTTTATTGTTGTTCATAAGTTGTTATGAGGCAAGTTGATAGGAGTAATTATGACGGAATGCTAATGAGAAAGCATAAGGGTAAGTGTGATGTGAAATGCTATTGATGTGTGATATTTTGGTCAATGTGTGGAATGTTATGGTGTTGTTGGTATGATAATGCAATGGATTGTACTGTGAAGGACGAAATGATGCTATATAGCAGTCACGTAACTCATAGTGACACTTATACATTTGTAAGGGAGATAGTTGTTAACGAGAATTCTATTATGAACTTGTATTGTAGAGTGAAACATAAGGAAGGAGCTGGACTGTTGTGTTCATATATAAACTTGTGTACTCATACTTGGAAGTGAAGGTATGTAAGGTTACTCTTCTATATCCTTCTGCAGCATTTGGTGTTCGCATTGTCATAGTATTTATTCAATTTCGAAATACTCTAAGGTATTCCATATCCGGTAGTTGACTAGTGTTACTCATATGTTCCTTACTCATTAGTCACTAGTGAATCATATAAATCATGTCCATTGGTTGACTCATGTTCATTGGCTAATATGTCGACAATTTCAAAATGTTCTAAGGTATCACATCTCAGGTTGATGAACAGTTGATATCCACATGTGTCTTACTCAGTAATCATTATCCTAAGGTTCCAAAAGTGTTATATTCCAAAGGGGTTATGTAGTATTCCAACTAAGGTTAACATATATTGTTATTCATATGTGTCCTACTCTTAGATGAATTATGATCCACTTATTTTATTTATTGACGGAAGTTCCTAAGTTGTCATGTTGTTGTAGATTCTAAGAGAACTATCTCAAGAGAGAGTAAAGATGTAAAGAGAGTCTATTTATTTTGCATATGCATTTTGTTTCCATCATGTTATGTTCCAAAGTCTAAGTAATATTATGATTATGGTTGTACCAATCTTTCACAAGTAAAAGTACCAATCTCATAAGAGTAATAAGAGAAGTGATGTGCTAGTTAATATAATTAGTCCTCATAAGTGAAGATGTCAATCTCATGAAGTAAAGGAGTGAAATGAAATGTGTACATAAGTGTGTGCATCAATTAATGTCATGATCTCTAATGTGTCACTCTCATAACTATGTAAAGGGTATAAGTTTAATATGGAATAATCCCAATATTATGCTATGTTATTCATTATAGCCCACCAAAGGTGGAGGCCCGGTATCATATACTTACTTATATAAGATCTCATAAGAATAATGAAGTGGTAATGTGTGAGTTAACATATCGATCCCTCACTAGTAAAGGTGTCAATCTCTTGAAAGTAAATAAATTAGGTAAAGCATATGTGTGTTTCCGATAGTATCACGATCCTTAATGTATTATAAAAGTATTAAAAGTATTAATCTCTCCCAAGGATGAAATAAGGAAATGTGTAGGTAATATATGATAACCCACCATGGGAGTGGATGTATGTTACCCCACCATGAGAGTGGATGTATGCTAACTCACCATGAGAGTGGATATATGTTAACCCACCATGAGAGTGGATGTATGTTAACCCACCATGAGAGTGGATGTATGTTACCCCACCATGAGAGTGGATGTATGTTAACCCACCAATAGAGTGGATGTATGTTAACCCACCAATAGAGTGCATGTACGTTATATTGTTAACCTACCAATAGAGTAGATGTATGTTATATTATTACCCCACCACTAGAGTGGACGTATGTGGATGAATGTTATTCTTTTACAACCTACTAACCAAGTAGATGATTATTAATGGTAATGAGCATAGAAGCAAGAAAGAATCTCTTACATATAGAAGAATCTAGTGGAGGCAAGTCTCTTAAGTGAAGGTAATTTCCCTTAAAGGAAAGTAATGATAAAAGATATTATATAAAATGATGGTTTATCCACATTGACTATTCTCTCATATTTTACTCTATTGACATTCTTATGTATAATGCCATTTCTTACGAGCCTAACATACTCAGTACATTCTTCGTACTGACCCCCTCGGGGGACTTACCTTACATGTTGCAGGTGCAGACATTAGTAGACCTTCTCATTAGGCTGCAGATCATATATAGATCTTTGGTGAGCTCCAGTTGCTTCGGGGCTTCCCAAGTCACATGTGTACACTAGGTTTTGGTATTATGTAAATATTGTATAGACATGGTCATGTATCGGTAGAGGCTTTGTAGACGGTTGTGGGTAAGAGGTGTATGTCCATGTTGACTTGATGGCCCTGTCGGCCAAGTTTCACATATGTATATATTTATCGCATATTTCATGAATTCCGTTATTAGCATTTTAAGTTCTTATGTGATAATGGAATTTCTTATGGCATGCATATGAATGAGCATAAGCAAGGATTGGTTCTCTCAGGCCTTATCGGCTTCGGGTGACAATCACGCCTCGTTGGAACTCGGGGTGTGACAGCCAAGATCACCTGCGGCCACACCTCAACCACCTACGAGCGCAGGTGGCTTCGCAGGTCAGCCCAGAATCTCATTTTGTCTGTTTTTATCTCTCTTTGATCCCCGAAGCCTCCTATATCCTTCATGGATGTAATTATCAACTTATGATACCTTTTTAATGACTTTAAGGGGTCGCTTGGAGGCATGTTGGATTATATCAATTATGGATTGTTATTAATATGTTGTTATAAGGCAACTTGATGGAGTAATTGTGAAGAAATGATAATGAAGAAGTGTAAAGGGTAAAAGTGGTGTGAAATGCTATTGGTTTATGATGTCTTGGTCAATATGTGGAATGTTATGGTGTTGTCGGTATGGTAATATAGTGGATTGTATTGTAAAGGGTCAAAAGACATTATATGGTAGTCATGTAGCTCATTTTCATCTTGTGCACTTGTAAGGTAGTTAGTTGTTAACGTGAGCTCCGTTATGAACTTGTGTTGTAGAGTAACACATAAGGAAGGAGTTGGATTATTGTATTCACACATAGGACTGTGTATTCATATTGGGAAGATAAGGTATATAAGGTTATTCTTTCGGTATCCTTCTTCAGCATATTGCTCACATTGGCATTATACTTGTTCTATTCCGAAATGTCCAAAGGTATTGTCATATAGTATTACTCACAGAACCAATTGTGATTCATATGTCTCATGTCCATTGACTAAAGTTCCAAAGTTCCCATTGTTCCAATAATGTTATGTTTCAAAGTTCCAATAATGTACAATCACTAATGTATCGATCTCATAGAAGTAAAGATATGAAGTAATGTATAATTGTTTGGTTGAGTAACATCCCAGGGGAGATATAAAAGACTAGCATGGGTTATCACAGTAACATCCCAGGGGCGATATAAAAGCCTAGCGTGGGTTAGCACAGTAACATACCAGGGGCGATATGAAAGCCTAGCATGGGTTAATCACATCCCAGGGGTTAAAATACCTAGCATGGGTTAATCTTATCTCAGGGGCGACAGAAAAGCCTAGCATGGGTAGAACGATAAAGATGAATAAATGTGAAGGCAAAAGAAGTAAAGGATGTAATGTACATGGTTCCACATATGTAGACCGATGGTCTATCTGTACTGACTATTTTCTCTTATATTGATTTCATGGAAATACCTATATATCATGCAGTTTCATATGAGCCTTACATGCTCAGTACATTCTTCGTACTGACGTCCCTTGGGGGACTTACCTTACTTACTGAAGGCACAGGTGCTAGTAGACCTCCACCATAGGTTGCAGGTCATTTGCGGATCTTTTGTGAGCTCCAGTTGGATCGGGGCTTTCCGAGTCACAGTTGTACAATTTATTTGGTATTGTAAATGTTGTATAAAGCGGGGACTTGTACAGACTTTAGGACGGTTATGTATATGCATCTGTTAGAGGCTTTGTATACGTATGTGGTGAGATGAATGAAAGAATGTATGTCCGTTTTGACTTGATGGCCCTAACGGCCAAGTTTCATAAATATATATATCACATGTTTTTCCATGACTTCCGCTATTGACATCTTATATCTCTATGTGATGGTGATGCCATTGAGTGACATGCATATAAGTGTATATGAATGAAGATTGGTTCTCTCGGGCCTTAACGGCTTCGGGTGCCAGTCCGCCCCGTTGAAATTCGAGGTGTGACAAAATCCACCCTTGAACTATACTCTCAAAAGTAATCTCAATTCTCAATTCATCAAAAGCTAGCTAATAAAATAACAAAGGCAAGTATTAATAGATTTGCTTTTACAAACCTAGAACTTATTTAAAACATAACTTAAATAAGCTAAAATGAGCAAAAATAAGCTAATGGTCACATAGTGTCACAACCTAGTTTCTCAGGTCATGATGGCCCCTGCTTTAACCTACCAGTAGGTAAGCCAAACCATAGCCCGGACGATAAGTAATGAGCAAGGCAGAAGAGAGAGAAATAAAAATAGAAATTGTAAAAATAAGCTACAAACAGAAAATATATATACATAAGTATGTCATACAAGAGAGGGGAGAGGAAAAAATATATCAAAATGAATCCTCCAAGAAATAGTAAGGTCAGTAGAAGAGCCACTAAAACAAAAGGAGTACTAGACAAGGTCAGAATATACAAAGTAGTCTCAAGATATACAAGATAGAACTATCACGAAAGCAGAAGGAGGAGGATCAGCTCTAAACTCTGAAAGCTCACTCAAATCTCCGGTCAACAACACAACTCGAGGCCATCATCAACAGTGATGACTCATACTAGGATCTGCATCACGAAAAAAGATATAGAAGCATAGTATGAGCACTAAAACACGGGGTACTCAGTAGGCATCACATGCCAACTGAGCTTAATTATAATAAAAGTATAAATAAAGTGTGAATCTATACTAAAGATAATAAGTGAGAGTCAGAGATGGAAATAATAAGCTATGCTACGCAAATGTGATAAATCGAACATAGGTAATTTAATAGAAGAATTAAATTCCTAGCTATAACCTAGTTGGACCCCCATTAGCCCAGAAAGTACACACAAGAAGAAATAAACCCAACAAAGCCCCCATAAGCACAGTGGGTACAAGCAAAGAATACTACTAACAAAAGGCATGATATAACAGTAATGAAAATAAAATGAGCCAAGATGTGCGATATGAGTACCATATATTCTTCCTTCATTCATAGCAATAATTTTACCTACCTTAATCTAGAGTTTCCAACTAACGATAAATAATAATAGTGAATGTTGGACTCACGCTTGAACTAATAGAATATAACCAATACACTAGATGTTGGACTCGAATCAGAACTAATAGAATATAACTAATATGCCGAATGTCAGAATTGAACTGAAACTCATAAATAAACTCCCAAAGTTATAATTCATCTCAAGTCAATCTAGTTATTATTTCCATTTTAGAAGGCCAATCACTATAGAAGTGCCCATTTCCATTTATTAAGTCAGAAAGTGCTATTTAAGGTCTAAATGCTAACTTGTCAAGGATACAGAAACTAACAAGCATACTTTAGCGATTAAGAAAACCCAATCCCAAGTAATAATCTAATAAAGTGGTTCTATAATCATTTTGGTCAAAAAGGAATGTTATCCTAAAACAACCTACTCTAGAAAGAGAGATAAGGCTAGCTACAAGTCTCGAGAACCCAACCTAAGCCAAGAACCTACACGAACCTAGGCTATGGATTCCAAATTCAGTCCTAGGGATCTAAATATGCTAAGACAAGAACAAAAGAAAAGCCAACTACCAGCTTAAGGGAAATATAGGACAAAATTTATCCTATAACCCCCTACTGGGCTAAAAAACCAAAAAATTACTAAACGAATATCCGAACCATAAATCCCACCCACAATAAGCATAATACCATATTAATACAATAATAAAGCCGAATCTAAAAAAAAGTAAGCCTAGCCTACCTGGAGTCGAAAGCACGTAAAGTCCACTATATAGGAGCTTTTCCCTTCCGAGAAGCCTCCGACTACTGTCCAGCTATCAAAATAATATTCTAGGCATCAACACGAGAACAACAATACCTATATTACAAATTTATGGTCTGAGTCAAAAATTGGGCTAAAAATCAAATCATGGGGCCCACCGACAGAATCTAGCATTGAGTCTGTCACAAGGCCCCTCTTAGCTCAGGGATCATTTGCCCCAAAATTGAGCGTAATCCAAGGTCAACAACAACCCCAAAATTGTCCCAACATTAGATGGATAATTAAGGATAAAATAGAGATAAAATGGAGAATTTGGCCAAGAACTTATGAGAAAACGACGAGATAATATTCACTTTAACGTTTCCAACTCAATCCCAGCTCCAATTATCAATTTCCCACTAAGTTTTGAGATCCCAAGTCCAAAAATGGAGTATTCTAACAGTTAGAAATGGGTTAAAAACAAAAATGGGACATATATATAAAATACCAGCGGTAGTCGCTTAAGCGGCCAAATGACCGCTTAAACAACCCCCACTAAGCTGGCCTGCCTCAGCTTAAGCGGTGTTTAGCCGCTAAAGTTGATGTCGCTTAAGTGATGCTTAGCCACTAAAGCAGTTACCGCTTAAGCGGTCCCCAAGCCACTTAAGCGGTTGCACCAGCTACTTGGCACCAACAATTTTGGCCAAGTCCAAAAGGACTTCGATCAGGTGCTCAAAATTCGTTTGAAATCCTGTGCACGCAAATGAACTATGCTACCCTACCAAATTCAGCATTTTGGACTCAACGAAACCATCAAAATTTTCATCAGATGTCATTTTGATAAAATATGGGCCCCACACCCAAGGTTCTTATTTTAACCAAAATCCACTCAATAACCCAAAATGAGCTCAGAAGCCTCGGGACCTGGACCATGAGTCCCCCTAGCCTAAAATTGACATTTCAGAGATAATGGAATAGTCAGAATTTTAATCCAAGGACATTTACCTGAAGTTTTGACCTGTAACCATTTTCTCAACTTCAAAAGCTTTAACACAGGAAAATGGCTATAAAAACCAAACGAACTGCCCGGTAACCAAACTGTCACTCCCAGCAAGTCATAAATGACTTGGGGCAACCATAGGAAAACTTTAAAAAAAGAAAAACCACGAAAAGGAAAAAAAATGACCTAGAGGGTTATTACAACATCCACTACTAAAAGGACTTTTGTCCGTGAAAGTAAAGAGTTAAGAAGTACCTGAAGGCTCGAACAGGTGAGGATACTGAGTCCACATAACATGCTCAGTCTTCCAGGTAGAGTCCTAGGCTGGACGGTGTCTCCACTGAACTTTACCACGGAGTGAAATGTTGTGCTAAGGTCGACCTGGGAACCCAACGCCTCCAGAAAATCCCTCCTAAAGCTAAAGGTGAAATGGGAACCTCTATATGAAATAATAGACACAGGCACTCCATGAAGGCGAACCACATCTCAAACATAGATCCAATCCAACCTCTCGGTACTGTAGGAAAAATGAATAGGTAGGAAATGAGCAGACTTGGTCAATAGATCTACAATGACCCAAATGTTATCAGAACTACGAGAGGTACGAGGTAAACCACCCACGAAGTTCATAGTAATCTATTCCCACTTCTACTCAGAAATGGGTAGCCTTTGAAATAGTCCACCTGGCCTCAAATGTTCGGCCTTCACCTGCTAACAACAATAAACACCGAGCTAAAAATTTTGTTATATCTCTCCCCGTACTACTTTACCAGTAATGTTGTCTCAGGTCTCTATACATCTTAGTTGTCTTTGGGTGAATAGAGTATCTGGAATGATGGGCCACCTGAAGTATCAATTGAATCAAACCTCAGAATCTAAGGTATTCCTCCTGGACTCGCACCTCAACACCAGATCTTGAATGACACACAATCGACTATTCCCAAATTGCCGACCTCGAATCTGCTCCAACAAAGTAGACCTGACCTCAACACTAGCAAAAATCCTCTTGGGGTCTGAAATATCAAGCAGAATTGACCTGTTGGCTAACGACTGGATGTTCAAGGCCAATAGTCGCTCCAAAACTAAAAGGAAGGCCAAGCTCCCCATACTCATTGCTTTTTGGATCAAGACATCCACTACCAAGGTCCTTCTGAGTCATAATGTACTGAAGACTACGGTTGTCAGTGAATATATCACAACAAACACGATAAAGGTAATGCCTCCAAATCATAAGAGTAAAAACTACCGCCGCCAACTCCAAGTCATGAGAGGGGTAGTTGCGCTCATACACCTTCTGCTGCCTCAAAACATATGCTATAACTCAGCCCTACTGTATCAGAACATAACCCAAACCAACACCTGAACCATCACAAGATACTGTAAACCCATAGCCCTTAATTGGAAAAGTCAGAATAGGAGCTGAAGTGAGCAAGTGCTTGAGATTTAGAAAGCTCACCTCACATCCATCGAACCACTAAAATGGGACCTCCTTCCTAGTCAATCGAGTCATAAGTGATGCAATAGAGGGGAATCCTTTGACGAACCATCTTTAGTAACCTGCTAACCCAATAAAGCGGCGAACCTCGGTCAGAGATGTAAGCCTAGCCAAATCACGAATGGCCTTAATCTTCATCGGGTCTACTATAATCCCATCCTTAGACACCACATCCCAAGAATACTAGAGACTAGAGCCAGAAGTAGCACTGTGAGAATTTAGCATAAAGTCGATGATCTCTTAAATTGTGAAGCACAATCCTCAATGATACTCATATTCCTCCCTACTCCTTGATTACACAAAGATGTCATCAATAAATACAATTACAAAAGAGGCCAAATAAGGCCTGAACACATGGTTCATCAAGTCCATAAACGTTGTTGGGGTATTGGACAACCCAAAAGACATCACTAGGAACTCATAATAGCCGTAGCGAGTCCTAAAGGCTATCTTAAGGATGTCCTAAACCAAATCCTTAATTAATGGTTTTCAAATCTCAAGTCAATCTAAAAAATCATGATTGCACCCTGTAACTAGTCAAACAGATAATCGATATGAGGCATAGAATACTTATTTTTCACTTTCAGCTTATTAAAATACCTACAATCAATACACATATGTATAGAATCATCCTTCTTCTTCACAAACAGAATAGGAGCACCTCAAGGTGAGACACTTGGTCTAATAAACCCCTTACCCAAAATATCCTGAAGTTGATATTTAGCTCATTTAGCTCGATAGAAGCCATACGGTAAGGTGCAATCGAAATAGGTTGGGTTTTTGACTCAAGATTAATAGCAAAGTCTATATCACGCTCAAGAGAAAGGCCAGGTAGGTCAGTGGGAAAACCATTAGGGAACTCACAAACTATAGGAATAGATTTAAGTGAAGGACTCTCAATACTAACATCACGAACGTATGCAAGATAAGTCATACACCTTCTCGATAGCAGTCTCCTAGCCTAAATATAAGAAATAATTCACATAGATGAGTGGCTATAAGTACCCTACCACACAATCAGGGGTATTGTCATGACCCGAAATCCCATTCGAGCCGGACTGGCACCCGAAGCTGATATGGCCCGAGAGAACCAATCTTTGCTCATGAACCTTCGTATATGTATTCTCGTATGAATCTTATTATACCTCATGCAACTATGCGGAAGACATGAATCATGGAAACATATGCCATATATATATAAATAAAACTTGATCGTTGGGGCCATTATGTCGAACTGACCGTACGTATCTTACATCCGTATACCCACATATGTCTATAAAAGCCTCTAACATATGCATTTACAAGACCAACTTAAAGTTGGGACAAGTTTCCGCTTTGTACAATATTTACAATGCCAAAACAAATATACAATGATGACCCAGAAAGCTCTGAATCAAGTGGAGCTCACCCAAACTCTGCAAATGATCCCCAGTCTACAGAGGAGGTCTACTAATGCCTACACCTGCAACATGTAAGGTAAGTCCCCCGAGGGGGTCAGTACGAAGAATGTACTGAGTATGTAAGGCTCATAATAAATAGCATCATACATGAGAATGTCAATAGAATAAAATATGAGAGAATAGTCAATGGAGATAAGCCATCATTTTAGATAATATCATTTATAAGTACTTTCCTTCAAGGGAAATTACCTTCACTCAAGAAACTTGCCTCCAATAGCTTCTTCTATATACAAGAGATTCTTTCTTGCTTCTAGGTTCATTACCACTAGTGTTCATCTACTTGGTTAGAAAGAATAACACTCATCCACATACATCCACTCTAGTGGTGGGGATAATAATATAACATACATCTATTCTATTAACGTACATCCACTCTATTGGTGGGGCAACATACATCCACTCTTATGGTAGGGCAACATACATCCACTCTCATGGTGGGGCGACATACATCCACTCTCATGGTGGGGCAACATACATCCACTCTCATGATGGGGAGACATACATCCACTCTCATAGTGGGGTAACATACATCCACTCTCATGGTGGGGAGTCATAAATCCACTCTCATGGTGGGGCAACATACATCCACTCTCATGGTGGGGTAACATACATCCACTCTCATGGTGGGGAGACATACATCCACTCTTATGGTGGGGTAACATACATCCACTCTCATGGTGGGGAGTCATACATCCACTCTCATGGTGGGGCAACGTACATGGGAGAGATTGATATGTTAACTTATGAGAGATTGGTACATTAAGGATCATGACACTATTTGAAACACACAAATACGCTTTACCTCACTCTTACACTACATGAGATTAACACCTTAATTTGTGAGGGATAGATATATTAGCTCGTACTTCACCTCCTTCACTAATCCTATGAGATCTTACATAAGTAAGTATATGATACCGGACCTCCACCTTGGGTGGGCTATAATAAATGACATATCACAATATTGGGATTGTTCCATATTGAACTTAATACTCTCTAGAATGTGATCTATACTCAATGAAACATAAAGTAACCATGCACATTACTTCTTTACAATCTTATACCCCTTACCTAGTTATGAAAATGACACGTTAAAGATCATAACACTAAAGCTCACACTTATATACATATCCCACTTCACTACCTTACTTCATGAGATTGACATCTTCACTCATGTGGAATAATTATACTAACTTGCACATCACCTCTTTTATTACTCTTATGAGATTGGTACTTTTACTTATGAAAGATTGGTACAAGGGTAATCATTATACTATAGGACTTTGGAACAAGACATGATTGGAAAATGCCATCCAAGATTAAATAGATTCTCTTATGTTATTACTCTCTTGAAATAGTTCTTCTCAAAATTTCAACGTTAGGACATCTTCGAAACTCCAATCAATGAACAAGAGATAAGTGTATCATAAGTCATCTAAGAATAGGACACATATGGGTAAAAATATACGTCACCCTGAATTGATATACTTCAAGCCCCTCGGAATTGAAACAAGTCCAATGTCAATGTGAACAACATGTTGCAAAAGGATATGGAAAAAGGAACCTTACATACCTTATATTCTTAAAACGAATACACAATCTTAGACGTGCATACAATAGTCCCGCTCCGTCCTTGTGTTTTGATCTACAACACAAGTTCAAAACAAAACCAACATTAACCACCAATTACCTTATAATGGCATACAATAACAATAAGTCACATGTTTAGCTTTAACATGTCATTTCCCCCTTGACAATACCATTTATAAAATCATTATACCAATAATCCCCCAATATTCCATACATTGACCAACACATGATAACCAATATCATGTCACACCAAGTTCATATTTTACACTTCTCCATCACCACCACATTACAATTATTCCATCAATTTACTTCAATACACCTCACAACAACAAATCGGCCAAACTCCCATAATTTACACTTATAGAAAAATAACAAGTTTGGGACCATAATAACACCATACATGTTGTTATTTTATTCATACCATGCTTTTTCATCAAGACCACAAGTCATAATTCAAGTTACAATCCCATGGATAACACATCTTTTTAACAAAAACCAAAAGTGCCATGTCCAACACTTCCAACCATAACCAACATGATATACATAATCTTTCATGCTTATAATATTTTAAAGTACAATAATAATCACTCACCCAAGCTTGAAAGATGATGATCTTGCTCCAAAATTTGGCTTTGAGCTTTTAGGGTTTGAGAGAAAAATAGATGAGAAATATCTAGAAAGCATGAGAGTTTCCAATGAATAAAATCTGATTTGTTGGTCCCTTTTATAAGCCTTAAGTCCATCCTTAGCCATTAAATGTGGTATTCTAGAAGGTCAATGCAAGAATGGGTCTTTTGACCCATTTTGGCCCATGTTTTCTTCTCATTTTGGGCCTCTTGTTGGGCCCGATTCACTTAACCCAATAAAATCAATAATTGATCATGTTTAATTCAATTCATACACGTTACGACAATATTCCCACTCACTACATTCACACTCGTAGCCTCAATTCCAAAAACAAGCAATTCTAGCCACGTATGGCTTATTTTGGCTACAAGGGTAAAATCGTCATTTTGATGCCAAATTCGTTCTCGAGTAATTTTATCACACCAATATAATACTTTACTCATTTCATGTATATTCTCATGGTTGTATAAGAAGCGTAGCAAAAATTGGCTCAGTACGTCCCCGGGCACCCTTGGGACTTAAGAAAATTTCCAACTTTGAAAAAGTGGCAAAACCAGCGTGGCACGCCCTTGGGCGCGCTAGCTTGATGCCTCTGGACTAAAAATTTTAGCCCAGAGCGGTGTGTCACACCCTCCAGTGCTTCCCAAACTTAAAATTTTTGAAAATTTTGTTTTTCGACTTTTCTTCGCGGGTTTGGTTAGATACTTCAAATCCTATTCTTTAACTTACTTCTTAAACTTAATATCCTTTGTTTAGAGGTCCTCTTAGCCTCGTTTTTAACCCCACAAACGCTCCACGAAAATCACAAAACACCTTCTACGAAGGGTTAATCACATGTACGAGACCAAATTTCAATTTTCTCATCATTAACATTACCAAATACATACTCATGGCATCTCGACACCTAAGTAACCATTGTTCAACGACATAGGGTTGGGAAGGTATGAGGTGTTACAGGTATGCCATGACTGGCAAAGGTAACGGTCTTGGCAAAGCAATCAAAGACCGCATGATAGGGGCATAACCAGTCCATGCCCATAATCACGTCGAAATCAACCATGTCAAGTACAATAAGATCAGCCCGAGTGTTATAATACTGAATAGTCATAATAATTGATCTACACACACGATCCTCTGCTAAATTATCACCCACAAGAGTAGCAACACGTATAAACACAGATAATGGCTCATAAGATAACCTCAATCGAGATGCATAATTAGTAGAAACATAGGAATAAGTGGAGCCTAGATCAAATAAGGAAGAAATCAACTGATGGCACACCAAAATCATACCTGTAATAATAGCATCAGAAGCTTCGGCCTTTGACCTATAAAAAATAACATATAGATAACCCTACCCGCTTTCGAAATGAGAGCTTACCCGACCACCTGCTCTGCATTCTTGAGTACCTCCACGAGAACCCTGGGGACCACCCCTGCAACCTTTTGCACCACTCCTATCTGGGGAAGGCACTGACCTGATTGATGGAACACATTGTGTAGAAAGCTCAATCATCCCACGATGGGGACACTTTATGGAAAAATAACCCATAATAACATAATCAAAGCATGCCTCAGGCACTCTAGCCTGGTGAGAAGATTCGACTTACCCAGAATGGCCACCTCAATCTGAAGACCTTATCAGAATACCCCTTAATGGCTGACCACTATCCTGATTATCGAAATCACTATAACCATGATAACCCTCATCTGAAATTTGTAGTGCTGCATGAATAGGACAACTAGACTGACCCTGTTGTTGATACAACTATTGTTGTGAATATCTGCCCGAAAAACTTATACCCCTAAATTGTGAACCACTATGGCTCCCACTGTAACTGCATTGCTGATGAGGTCACTTATTGCTGCCCCCACGGGCCTCATAATACATCTCCTTCATAGCATGAGCATGATCTGCAAAATCAATAAATGACCTCTCTACAAATACCAGACTATGAGTAGCTATACAGATCGGGAGTCTCAACCCTTGACAAAACAAATCATGGTGGCAAGCCTGGATAATTCGTGGAACCTTGCCTCATACTCTTCTATGGTTATAAAATGTTGCTACAACTAAGTGAACTCATCTATCAAGTGCTTGTGCATGCTGTAAGGCATGTAGTTCTCCTAGAAGGCCATGGAGAACTGATCTCATGTCATAAAAGGAAATCAAGTTGGTCTGGAATCTAGACATCGCCTTCACCACTGCCTTATCATAGATCAAACTCGAATGTGGTGTAATCCTCACCGTGTGACTCAACCAGACCAATATTATCTAGTCTCTCCTCACAACTAGTAAGGAACTCAAATTCATCCTCTGTTGAGGCTCCTGCAAACCTCGTTGGAGCCAATGTAAGAAACTAATCCATCATCTTCTGCTCATCAGAAGTCATGGCTGGCCGGGAGGCTACAGGTTGAGAAATAACTGGTGCTGGTGGAATCTCTACTCTGAGAGTCGTAACAGTAGGTTGCGCCCCTATCCTAAGTTTCCCCCTGAGCGGATGTCTGGACCCATCCATCTGTTGGCCACTAACCATACCCATTAACTGAATCAGGGCATCACGAAAAATAGATGAAGATATAAATCTGGGTAGACTACCCCATAGCCAACCAACTATTATGGCAATAGATCCTTTGATGCTAACTCAGGTGCAAACTCTTGCTCTGGATCAATAACCAGCTCACCAACTCTAGCCCCACCCAACCTCTGGGGCCACCACAATCTCTACCCCTAGTTGGAGCTCTAGCTGCAAGCTTGGGGGCCTCACCTTCAGCTGTCATGGCCTTAGTCCAAGTTATTTGTGAAAGAGAAAAAGAAATGAGAATCTAGAAACCAATATAGACATAACACACGATAAAGAATTAAAAAGCTGAGACTTTTTTTCCAAATAATGTCATGTAGCCTTCCGAAGATAGGATACGAACGTCATCATACTGATCTGCGGGTAGACACTTGCTCTTGTACTGAGGCTCTGATACCAAACTATCACGATCTTATTTCTCAGGACATAATGGCACCTACTTTAACCCACCAGTAGGTAAGTCAAACCATAGCCTAGAACAATGGGCAATGGGCAATGGGTTAGTAGGCAGAAGAGAGAGACATAAGAAAAGAAATAGTAATAATAAGTGACAAGTGGGAAATATATATACATAAGTATGCTATACAAGAGATGGTAAAGGACAAAATATATCAAAATGAATATCTCGAAACTTGGTAAGTTAAGTACAAGAGCCAATATAACAAAAAGAGTGCTAGACAATGCCAGAATATACAAAATAAGACTCACAAAAGCAGAAGGATGAGGATCATCTCTAGACTCTGAAACCTCACATAAATCTTTGGTCAACAACACATCTCGAGGTTAGCGTCAACGTCGATAACTCATACTGGGTTCTGCATCAGGGAAAAAAAATGCAAAAATATAGTATGAGTACCAAAACATGGGGTACTCAGTAGGCATCATAGTCCGACTGAGCTCAATTATAGTAGAAGCATAAATAAAGTGTGAATTTATACTAAAGACAATAGGTGAATGTAAGAGATGGAAATAATAGATTATGCTAGCAGATGTGGTAAATCGAATATAGGTAACTCAAAGGTGGAATTAAATGCCTAACTATAACCTAGTTGGACCCCCATAAGCCCAAAAGGTACACACAAGGAGAAATAAACCAAAAAGGTACATACAAGGTACACACACGAGGTTGATTTCTCTTGTTATAAGTTTGTACAACTCTTTTAATTCCACTATGCCATTTATTTTGACCATATGGAAACAACAACGAGCATTGTAAAGGATCATAGCAGCCGTAGTAATAATTCCCCAACTGTGTTTTATCATTACAAGAATAAATTAGAATATGTGGGGCAGAACTACTATTAGTTAGGTCTTGGTCTAACCATATTGTTGCAACTTCTGACGCTGTAGGTAAGTTATAAACTTGTTGATTTAAGTTGGAGTCACACCTGAGGGCTATACACAAGTTTGGTAATTTTGGAACTAACATTAGAGATTTCAGAAAGATACAATAGGGATTTGTCTTTAGTATATTCATCAATTTTTTGAATAAGAGATTGGGTATCATTATTAGAGGAAGCCACACGATTCAATATTTCAGTGTCATCATCAAAGATATATAATTGTAGATTTCTTGGTTGCCGATTTGAAGATATCAAATCATCTATGAAATGGTACATTTGTGTCATGACCTGAGACTATCTCCTAGTTGTAACACGGTGCTTAGAGTCACAAGTGACCCTAAGCTAACCCATGACTTGCCATGACACTAAGAATACTGAAATAAATGATGAAATACTGAGTGTAAGCTAAAATGAAATGACATATTAATAATAAAGACCAATGTCAACACTGAAATATAAAACCATAAACTGAATCTGAAAATCTATCTGTCTGTCAGTCTGTCTGAAAGCCTCTAAATAAGATGAGTTGCTGGGACAAGTCCCCAGCTAACTCTAAGTTATGAAACTAAAATAATAATACTAAAAAGGATTACTGATAACTATTCCTCGAATGATGAGGACTCACCAAAACGTTGTTGTTGAAATGATATTGAATCGAGCTAACTGCGATCGGAATGCTGAACGTCCAAACCTATATTACAAGACAATATAGCGCAAAATAAAGTATGTGGTCAGTACTTAGGATATACTGAGCATGTGAGATATGCATGATCTTATATAACTGAATCTGCAGAATACAGCATGTTGAACTGAAGATGATACTGAAAGATACGATCAAACTGATGCAATGACTAAGAAATAAATATAAGACTGAATAATATGCTGAAATAATCTGAACACTAAGATATACACATATCTGAGTCTAAACTGTGGGAATAACTGTAACCGATATATACCATAAGAGCAACATGGAATCCAACCTATAACCCAAGTTGGAAGGGGTGTTCTATACCTTGCCAAGGGTAAGAACCATGATTGACATTAGTTCACTTATGAGCCCATTCGGGCAAGGGATACACTCTCAACTAACGAGGACCTCTTTAACCTATGGTGGCATTTAGTTTGAGACTTAGGTCGCCTGAACCCGTGTCCTCTCGGTGCAAAGTACTACTCCCAATGGAAGGTAAACTGATATTCTGAATTGCTAAATAAGATTGTTATTCTGAAAACTAGAAAATAAATGCTTATCTGAAAGCATTATAAATCATGAAAATTGAGGAATTAAGTATTCAACTGAAAATGCATGATATCCTAGGTCATCGGATGTTCATAACCTGCCATCTCCGAAGAATGCAACTAATAATTACAATTTAATAATCAGACGAAAAAGGGGAAATTTCATACTCAAGTCAAAACACATACATTATCTAATGTGCTGAGAAATCATAAATTCATGCATGTGAAGGTAATGAAATTTCAAAGGAAACAAGGAGATAAAGATCATTCTAAAGGAACACTATAATACAAAGGAATTCACATTATTCATGAAACCCTAGGCCCTAAGAGATAACTTGAATTGAGAAATTTGATTTATGTAGGGACTCAATGGATGAAAGGAAACCCAAATATGAAATACCACATACCTGAGGTTGAAAACCTTGATGAAACCTTTGAATTTGGAGCTTGAAGTTTAAGAACCTAATCCTTGCTTGAAGAAGAAAAATCGCCCCTTCCCTCTAAATTTTCAAAGTGCAGAATGAATTATAAGGAATAAGGGACTTGGGGATGTTTTAAGATTATTATTCAGCCCCTGGGAAACTTAAACGACGTATTTTTGGTGTTAAAAGAGTGTGAAAATACCAAATAACCCTTTTAAAATAATCTGGAAAGTTATTGAAATTAGTCCCAACGACTCACATGACGACTCGTAGGGTCAGGATATGAGTCGTCGCCTAGGACTCAATTTTTTGCTTCCCTCTGCCATCACTACAAGTCACCCTATGACTCATAGGGTCACCCTACGACTCGTAGGATCTCCCGACGACTCGTAGTATCTGAGTCTTCGTCACTAACAACTTTGACAGTGCTTCAGTAAAATGGTCATAACTTTTTACTCCGATACCGGATTTACGAATGGTTGGTGGCGTTGGAAAGATAATTCAAATACTTTTAATTTTGTGGGTATTATGCCACCTAAATCTTTATATACTAGGAAAAATGGTCGTTAGAATTTATACTGACATGGTAGCTGAATTTATATTAAGGCATAACTGGACTGGATTCATAAATACATGTTATGACATGAGAGTAACTAAGTGACATAAAATGGAGAGAATTAATTAAGTGAAAACTATTACCTCAAGATGGAATTGAATTCGAAGTGAAAAGATGGGGGTACTTGGTCATCATGTCTTCTTTTGCTTCCCAAGTAGCTCCCTCAACTAGCTAATTTTGCCAAAGAACCTTTACCGAGGTGACTTCCTTGTTCCTCAACTTACGAACCTGACAGTCAAGGATCTCAACTGGAACTCCTCATAAGAAAGACTATCTTTCACACCCACACTATCTAAAGGCACAACCTATGCTGGATCACCAATGCATTTCTTTAACAAGGACACATGAAAAATGGGATACACTTATACTAAGTCTGCAGGCAAATCCAACTCATAGGCTACATTTCCATAGAGACCAAACATATTATAAGGACCAACATAGCGGGGACTGAGCTTCACTTTCTTGTCGAACCTCTTCACCCCCTTTCATGGGTGAAACTTTTAAGTAAACCAAATCACCAATAGCCAACTCAAGTTCCCTCCTCCTAACATCTGCATAGGACTTCTGATAACTCTAATCTATTTTTTGCCTCTCTCTAATCAGCTGAACTTTCTCCATAGCCTCATAAATTGAATCTGGCCCTATAAAGGTAACTTCACCAACTTCAAATCAACCAATAGGGGATCTATACCTCCTACCATAAAGTGTTTCAAACAGGGTCATCTGAATACTTGAGTGATAGCTATTATTATAAACAAACTCAATCAAAGGCAAATGGTCATCCCAACTACCCTTGAAGTCGATCATGTATGCTCTCAACATGTCCTCTAAAGTCTGAATGGATCGCTCTGCCTGACCATCTATCTAACAATAAAAAGTCATACTAAGATGAACTTGGGTACCAAGACCCTTCTGAAAAGTCTTCCAGAACCAGGAGGTAAATTGAGTGCCCCTATCTGAAATGATAGTCAAAGGGACTCCATGCAAATATACCAACTCCCTAAGATTGAGTCTAGCATAATCTTTGGTTGAATCTGAAGTGTTAACTAGCAGAAAATGGGCTGACTTAGTCATTCGGTCCACAATGACCCAAATAGAATCATGTTGTCAACGAGTACGAGGCAAACCTTTAATAAAGTCCATATTCACCACCTCCCACTTCCAAGTAGGAATACTGATATCCTAAAGCATACCACCAGATCTCTGGTGCTCAACCTTAACCTGCTGGAAATTTGGACACTTAGCCACAAATTTCATGATATTCTTCTTCATGTCATTTCACCAATAAGCTTCTCGTAGATCATGATACATCTAAATGGCTCCTGGGTGAATAGAATACCAAGAACTGTGAGCTTCTGCTAGCATCCACTGTCTCAAGTCATCCACATCTGGAACACATAGTCTACCCAGACAAGGAAGAACACTATCTCCCCCTTGGGAGAAAACCTCAAACTTCTGACTCTGGACCGCTTCTTTCAATTTACGCAAAGTAGGTTCATTATCTTGATTTTCCTTCACCTCAGCTATCAACGAAGATTCTGAACCATTCTGAACCAAAATATTACCTTCGCCTGAATCAACCAACCGAACTTCCAGTCTAGTAAGTTGGTGAACCTCACAAACTAGCTCTTTCTTCTCATCCTATATACGAGCAACACTTCCCATGGACAACCTACTAAGAGCGTCAGCCACAACATTGGCCTTACCCGGATGGCATAAGAAACTCATATCATAGTCCTTCAACAACTCTATCCACCTTCTCTAATGAAGATTTAGATCCTTCTAGCTGAATACATACTGAAGGATCTTGTGATCCATGAATACATCTACATGAACCCCATAGAGGTAATGCCTACAAATCTTTAAGGAGAAAACTACTACTGCCAACTCAAGATCATGAGTCGGGTAATTCTTCTCATGAGGTTTGAGTTGTCAAGAGGCATATGTTATAACCTTTGTTGACACTTAATTTTTGCCCTCCCCGACTAAATTTAATCCTGAGTTTCTTCGATTTTAAATAAAATTGAGATATTTGTTTATCCGGATAAATACTTTCTAAAATATTTATTTAAGTTAAATTTGTCAGTTAAGTGATGAATTATACACTCTTTTACTCATGTAAACGAGATCGTATAATTTTCGTTACTTAAATAATTATTTTATCAAAAATCAATTTTTATCAAACTATCTTGAAAATCGGTTCAAATAGGATAAATTCTGATTTCAATATAACTTGTTCTTAAAATAATTTATTTGGAAAGTATTTATTTGATTTTATTAAACCAAGAAGCTCGAGATTAAGTTGGTTGTTAATTTTTTTCAAACTTTGATTCAATTTAGTCAATCTATTAAATTTGACCTTAATTGAAATCAACTTGGCCAAAGTGCAATGTAATTGGCCAATAGATTTTCAATTAAGTTAAAATTTAAACGTAATTGACTAAAATCCTGACAATTAGGTTATTTAATTAATAGCCTAATTTCTACCCTCCCTTTTTCAATTTACTAAACTAATTTCTAAACCCCTTTCCCTCTCAATTTCGGCCCAACACCTAAACCCGCTTAACCCTTCCCCAGGCCCAAAACAGCAGCCCCGACCCGGTCCAGCCCACATCCTTATAACCCCTATTCCCTTATCTTCAAAAGTACAACAGCAACACAATAATATCATCAAACCCAGTCACAACACCGAACAACAACTCCAAAAACCAGTAACGTCGACCCGACCCCAACCCAACGACAACTCCTTTCAAACGTCGTCGTATCCTCTTGTCTCTCCTCCATACGAATCCGCGTGCCAAGCACGGGTTTCGAACAACTAGAAGCTTCCAAATTTCATCCCACTCTCATCCATTTCAAATTCGAATCTTAGAGAATTCGTACGAATTCGTACAGCCCACCTCACCCCAAGGTTTCCTCCAATCAAAATCAGAAACCCTCTAGAAAATTCCCAAAAATGCCCTCAAGAATTCCTATCCCACATCGCCAAAATCAGCAATGCGACCCCAAAATTATTTCTATATATACCTCTACTGTTTTCATTGGAGGGGAAGAAGGTTAGAGACAGTCCATAGTAGAGAACCCCAATTGAGAAAGGGATTTCGCTAAGACTGAAGATTTTGGTGCTAAGAAATTGGATAAAACTCATTTGAGTTAGAATTTCTAGGCTAAAGAATCGAGTTTGTTTTCTAAAGGTGGCAAGGATTCCGACGACTCGAAGTTCCGTTTTGCTGCTCCGAAAGAGGTAAACCCCTTGTTTCTTTCTTCCTTTTCTCGCGATTCTGGTTCATTGGTGCTGGAGGATGAGTGTTTAGAGTGTGATGTTGTTACTATTTTCATTCGTTAGTAGTGTCTAGGATTCTTTTGATTCGATTATTGTTTTGTTGTTGTTAGTTGAATCCCACAATTAGTGTGAGGGTGATTTCTTCTTCTTGATGTTGAGTAGCTTTCTTTGGGTTTAATTTGCTTCTTTTTATTAGATTCTGATGTAAAGATTTCCAAAATTCCCTCCCTGTTTCTCTCAAGTTTCAGGTCACTATTTGCTCATGTGATTACATCTCATATTGTATTATGTTTATGACTGTTTGGTTTGGTCTCTCTCAGTCTCAAAAGATCGCTTTCCTGTTTCACCCAAATCGTTGATCCATTAGTGTAGTTCTGTTCTCGGTTGTGTTTGCTCATCGAATAGGATTTCCGATTCCATCCCTTGTCTTATGTTGAAGCCTGCCTGGTTTATATATTGTTTACCATGAGTGTGTGTTTCTCTCTATTATTTTAAGTGCTAAAATGAAGTTCATGAGTGCTATTTTCAAAAAAAAAATTATATTTCATCGTGAAATAAAAAATGCATCGATTGTTTTCTTCTCATTCTGCCCACTAAAAAACTCTTGAAACGATTTAATACACATGAAAAATGTTTGTAATTAGTAACTATTCCAATATGTGTGTTCTAATTTGCCTCTTTCCAAAAGTTTTATTGAGTGCCTCATGCCTTGTTTTCTTTTAGCTTCTTGTGAAGATACATTGTTTGATTTAAGACATTGTTTTTAAAAAGGCCTTTCTTTTCATTTCAATCGACACTATAGCCTAATATATGTTTAAAGGGAATTATGGGTTATTGGTTCAAATTGGTTTTTTTAATTATCCAGAGGCGTTGATTTCCGTAGTTGTCCCTAGCTAAAACTAACGTGTGACATGCAAAGTGTTGGTTTAAATCTCTATTTGTCGCTTTCTAAACCTATTTGCTCGAGTCTGAATTAATTTATCATTCTCCTTTATTTTGTTTCAAATCTCTTTTGTTTCTTATCAGAATTTATCTTGTGAAAATTAATTCTCTCGGCATGTACTACTTCGTCACGACCCTTTTTGTATGAAATTCGAGCTTCGCAGTTATGTAGAATGATATGAAAAACTCTTTCTTTTTCTTGTAATTTTTGTTGATATTGACTGTTTGTATGAAATTCTAACTTGTTTAATCTAATTGAATTCTCCCTAGTAGGGTTGCTATGTTTGTTTGTAAAAATGATGCTTTTACAGAATCATTGTTAATTCGAATAATTTTCAAGTAAACCTTTTCAAAAGCGTGGTTTGTAAGTGAACTATTTAAATTGTTACTTATGTTAAACAAGAAAATTTCTTTTTGCGATCACAAATGATTTTCCTAAGTTAGTCAAATAAAGTTGTTTTCAAATAGTCCGGATAATCGCAAGTTAGCGGATACCTTAGGTGCTTTAAAACCCTTCCTAAGGTATTAATAAGAACCACTTACCTAGGATTTCTAACTTTCAAAACGACTTTTCCGTTTTAGTCTTTTGAAAATAATTTAAGGTTTTCATGCTTTTTCCTAAAATAAATTAAGTGGCGACTCTATTTTAAATTGAATTTGGAAATTTTCTTAAGTTTTCGAATTCAAAATAACTCTTAGTCATTTTCTCCGCAAAACAGAAATGGCGACTCCGCTGGAGATTTCAACTAGGTTCTAACCATATATTTGAAACTAACTCTTATTTGACTAACTATTTGGGTTTGTAATAATTATTTACTTATTTGTTTAATTGCTTACTTTTCGTAAATTATAAATTTTCGCATTTATGGCATATCCGCCACTTCTGGCAAAGCATTAGGCATTAGGAAAAAGGGCGGTTATGTGGGTTTCTGCACCCGCCCTTCAGTATAACACCTTAACTTCTTTGAACCGTCAAGTGAAGTAGTTGACTTGAGTCGTTCAACAGTCACTTGGTGTATGACCCCAAAAAGTCCATTTTGGGTTCCCAGTCAATTCGAACAGACCACTCTAGTCAACTAGGATAGAGAGAAATGAAATCCTGAATGACTAAGCATTAACTAAGGTTGGCTTAATATCCCAGGGGATATGAAATCCATTAAAAAAACCGCCAAATGTGTAAAAAGGGTCCATGACCGGCCGACACCGCATCCGTTTATGTGCTATTCGAAAGGACGTATGTGTTGTAGTCGGACCATTGTCCTAGGGTAGGGCTTAACAGTTTACTTGTTTTGTAGGATATCACGATTTTCGAGTTTTAGCATGGTTTTAAAGAGATCAATACACTTGGGGAGATCCCGAAGAAATACAAGAGAAGAACAATGAGGGAAGGATCGTCTTCAAGATCACATTGGTTCTCGCCCCTGCGTGGGCTCACTTCTTATGTGTTTTTCATATTCCTAAAATACCCTTGTGTGGGTTAGCTTGTTTACCCCTGCACGAGCTTTCTTTATGTTGATCCCCATTTCTTTTAAAATGTCCCCCTTTATTAGCGGGCTTTGTATTCCTTTTGATAAATTTTTATTATATACATATACACCTATTTTTGGGCAATGGAATGGTTCAAAAACAACACATACGTCTTTTTGAATAATCGTTAGGCCCACCTTTGGCTCAAAAAAAAGGTCCCTTAAATAGGACGCGCACATTGTTATTATGCTTGTGTGATATAAACTGTTCTATATGCTTATATGTGTTATGTTGTTTGAATCAAAGGCGGATTGATCCACTCCTACTTTCCTAGAGTCCCTTTTAAGCAAAATATACACTCACTATACAAAAGTCCGACCAAAATACTCCAAGTCTCCCAAGTCTCTCAGAAAAGTCCGCAACCATTCTTTAAAATTCCTAAAGTTATTCCTACCATTTCAGGAAGGTTGACTATGGACTCAGAAGAAGCCACTGTAGGAAGGACTGAAAAGGACGATAAGAGATTTGCTCAAGCCAAAAGGCAATTTCGGGAGTTAGGCCAAACAGAAGAGATGTTTAAGGTGGAAAGCAAGAAAGTGGTTATGACCGAAAAAAGGATTGCCAAAGTCAATCTATCGATTGCACAAGAAAATAATGTTGCCATAGAAAAGAGTAGGGAATTGGAGGAGCAAACCGCCCTAACCAAAGCAAAAATCACTATGTTCGACCAAATGCTGAGGAAAGGAGAGGAAATACCATAAAGAGACCTTGCTAGAGAGATTAAACAATTAGCCATAGAAATTGAAGCGGCTGCTGAGATAATTGGAAATATTATAGGGCAAGATGAAGGAAAAGAACCAGAAGGTGGTAGTCTCGTGCAAGAACAAACACCAATGACTCTTGAAGAACTCATGGGTGAAATGAAAGAATGGTCAAAATACATGGACAAGACATACTTGCCTTCGAGGTTCAGGCAAAAATACAAACAGATCATACTCAAAGCAAGTGCAAAGAGCTGCTTGACAGAACCAAAAACTGTGAAAGCCTCAGAGATTTACCAAATGTTACAGGCTATGGGAACTTTGCACCCGGTTAAGACTCAAGGTCCGCAATGTGACCCCAGGAATGAGTACAAAAGATGTGCTTACCATTTGCTTCAGAAAGGTCATACCATAGATGAATGTCATGTGTTGAAAGCAAAAATATACTATTTGATCCATAATGGAAAATTTTCTCACTTGTATGGACCACATGCTATGCTGGCATGCGATAGGATTGAACTAGGGGCACCCATCACTAGTGGTGTTACAATTCGTCTTTTGGACTTCACAGCTTTTAAGGATAACTATGAAGATATTTACTCCAAGTTGATCCAAGCAAAAATCCTCTATCCAGTCGAGAGAAAGGAATTGAAAGGGTCTGCAAAGTGGAGGATAGGCGATGACATCTGTCATTATCACAATGGAACCAAAGGACATGACATTAAGAAGTGTCGTGCTTTCCGCTTTGATTTAGAACACTTGATCAGAATTGGAAAGATCCGCGTGGAGTTCGTGCCAAACCATCCATGAGGCAGAAGAAGGCCAAAGAGCACAAAAGCATTTTCATTATCCAAAATCAAGCTTTAAACGTAGCAAGTTTTTTCCTTGTATGTAAATAAGTTTAGTGAATGAAATGAAAACAATCCTTTTACCACTATTCGAACTACGTAGGGCCTGATTTCTCCTTCATGAGATACGTAGGCAGCCTTTCGACCTGGCCCCTTTCTTCAAAAACTCTATTATTCCTCATCTTGGTGAAAGGAGACATAAGGACGGAAAGAACAAGAGTCAACCTTTCTGATAAAATCCACTTATCCAAAATCAATGAGCAAAATCCTATTCATCGAGATCTTTGAGTCATCACCTCCCCATGGATCAATTCGCTTATGATGAAAAACCACTCTATGTGTTTCCTGTATTGTCTAAATATCTTGTATGACTCATTACTACTAGGATCTAACATATTTGCCTTTTGAGCTATTTTTTATTTATTAGGTAACAAAATAAATATAAACTGACCTGTGTTGACAAAAGCTTGCCGAACATCCTCACTTCACCTGGTCAAGAGCTCACAAAAGGTTCCTTACCTAGCCATTATTTGACTAAAACTATGACTGGTATCAACGACGAGAACGCATTGGCTATGAGGGGTAACATGACGACGGAACAGAACGAGATGATTACTGAGCTCGCAAAGAAGGTGGAGATGCTCCAAGAGGAGATGAATCGCACTAGAAATCTGGCCAACACCACTAATGCTCCTGTCCCGGAAAGATACAGGCCTCCACTCCAATTCTCTTCTCTCAATCCTCCCAACCTTGGGAATCATCCAAATAACACAACATATACCTCTGCTCCTCAAATTTCTATAGACCCTGTCACTATCAACCCACCAACTTATCAAAGCCATACTCTACCCAATCAGCATACTAATCAAAATGACAACCCCGACGCTTACAATCCAAAAAATAACCCGCAAACCTACCAAGCTCCACCAAACACTTCTGGGTCCCAAAATGTCCCCCCTTCTTACAACCCAAATTCTATTCACTCCCAAAATCATGCATCTACATACCAAAATCTTGCCACTACCATTCGAAATACCTCTCATATCCAACCCATACCCCCGACTGCCTTTCAGGTCACCATTCCTCCTGAGCTCTATAAAATCTCCCCCAATATCGAGATGGATAGTTATGAAGGAAAAGAAAAAGAGTGGAAAATCGAGCATGAGAAAAAATTGTTGGCAATGAATGAAGAGATTACTAAGATCAAAGAGTTTCATGGGTCAGTTGCTAATGAAGGACTTGGTTACGATGATTTGTGTGTCCATCCCGATGTGGACTTACAGGAAGGATATAAGATCCCCAAATTCGAAACATTCGATGGTACCGATAATCCCATGGCCCACTAAAGAAAATATTGTGACCAAATGGTCGGAGTAGGAAGGAACGAGGCCTTGTTGATGCGCCTATTCAGTAGAATTTTAAGCGGTGAAGCCTTAGAATGGTTTGCATCCCAAGTATTGAAAAAATGGTCTGGCTGGAAGGCCCTAGCCAAAGACTTTCTTGACAGGTTCGCATACAACGTGGAAATAGTCCCTGACCGGTATTCATTAACTCGGATCAAGCAGAAAAGCGATGAATATTTTTGAGACTATGCCTATCACTGGAGAAAGGAAGTCGCTAAGGTACAACCTCCTATGACTGAGGAGGAAATAGTAGCAGCGTTTTCCCGCGCCCAAGAAGGAGAGTTCTATACTAGAATGGTGTCTGCAGTTCGTGCGACATTCACGGATTTGGTAAAAATTGGTGAATCACTTGAAGAGGGTATTCGAACAGGAAAAATTAGCAAGACACTGACGTCATCTGAGTCCTCAGATTTATCGAAGAAGAGAAGAGAAGATGTAACTGCAGTGTTATTTGATACTAAGCCAAAAAGGAAGTTCAGGCCTAGAAACACTCTTTCTCCATCTATCTACTCTTCACCGCTGCAGAGTCCTCAATCCATCATTTATGCCCAACCCCAATACCAAGCTCCACAGCCAAATTACCAACCCAATGTCCAAACCACTATCCTAAATCATCAGCCTAACGTCCAAGCACCTCAAAACTACTGTCAAGTACCCACCTATGCCAACCAAAACAATTACAATCTTCCCCATCCAAATGCTGAGAAAAAGCTTCCTCGAGTTTTCACTCCGTTAATTGAAAGTCGTACTCAGATATTTGAAAGACTAAAAGTGGTTGGACTAATTCAGCCCATTGCACCAAAGCCTGCTAATCCATCATCTAAATTCTTCAAGCCTGATCGACATTGTGCATATCATTCAGGAAGTGTTGGACACACCACTGAAGATTGCCTCAACTTGAAACACCAGATTCAAAATCTAATTGATCAGAAGGTAATCACTTTCCAGACACCAAATTGACGAAGGTGTCACGTTATCCATAAGGTGCCATCCAGAGAAGTCTCGATATTATCCGAGAAGGATAACCAAGAATGGCCTAAACCAATCAACTTTGATGCAGTGAAGAGATACTATGGCTGATGACAGTCTTTTCTTTATGTTTCTTTCCCGTAATCGCGTTTTGCTTAATGTAATCGTCTTATGCTTAAAATTCCCAATATTTTCTGTAAGAACTACGTTTGACCTGAATTCTCAAGAATGAGATACGTAGGCAGCCAATGTCGGCTTCGGTCAAACCCTTAGGAAAATATATCTTTCCCTTTTCTGTATGAACTACGTTTGACCTGAATTCTCAAGAATGAGATACGTAGGCGGCCTACGTCGGCCTCGGTCAACCCCTTAGGAAAATCTTTGTTTCCCTATCGTAGTGTTGGAACTACGTTTGACCTGATTCCTGCTTCAACGGGATACGTAGGCGCCCCAACGGCTCGGTCATATCACCCCAGGAAATGGAAACTGGGGCAGAATTTTTGAGAAGGAATCTCAAAAATTTAGAAGAAGAAGATCCACCCTTCAACAATCAGAATGGAAGGTCGTAAAGAAGAATGCCACTGAAATAAATTTTGAGGCGGGTCTCAAGATCCCCACATAGTCAACAACTAAAGACTCGTCTCAAAAGCATCTAACTGGGGCAGAAATTTTGAGGAAGATCTCAAAATTTCCACTAGAGCTTCATTATGAGTTCAGATTCTCAAAATTCCCCAATAGTAAGAGATTCTAATTTCTTTTATGTTGGGGAAACTATATTTGACCTGATCGGCTCGGTCCTATCACTTGGAAATAAAAACTGGGGCAAGATTTTCTGGAAGGAATCTTGAATATTCTAAAGAAGAAGTTCATCCGTCAACAAAGTCAAATGGAGAATCTTGAGAAACAATCTCAAGAACCTCGCGGAGTGTCAACTCTTTCCTCAACGAGTCAAGACTTACCTCAAGATATCTAACTAGGGCAGAAATTTTGAGGAGGACCTCAAATTTCCATCGAGCTGCATTTATGAGTTCAAACTCCAAAAATGTCCAGCACCAAAAGATCAGAATCAATTACAACAAAGTCCAAGTGGACCAATCCCCAGCTACAATGCTGAGAAATCTCTATACCTCGCCATCAAATGTCAGACGTGTCAAGCTTCGAACCAGAGCCGCTCATTGAGCTAGTGCGGCATGAAGAAACTGATTGGGAAAGTCGAGGCAAGCGCCCGAAGATGACAAACACCCAAAGAATGGCGAGAAAGGAGCAGAAGGTCGAAGGAGGTCAACACAGATCAGTTTCATCAAAATTAACAATTTTTCTTTGGTTGCAGGGGTCAATGGATAAGGAGTTAGCAATGACATTCTTCTCAAATGCCCAACAAATCATAGGATCAAAACGAACACATGATGTTCGAAAATGGTCTGTAGCTGTCCAGAGAGACAAGGTTCAGTCGTTCATTTACATTTGAAAGACCTCTTATTTGTCTATTTCACCTCGAAAAGAGATGTTAATGACAAATAAAGTCGTTTGACCTATGTTGTGAATGTTTCCTTTAAAACTTCCTCTGATTTTGATTGTGGTCGCTAGCAAAAGCGACATTGTGTACATTAACCGTTTACCTTGAGTACAGGTATGCACAAAAGGAGTCGACACAATAGAGCAATCAAAGAGATAAACCAATAAGGAGAGAGCAAAGATATCCTTCTCTGACCTATCATGGGTCAAAAACGAACTCACGATGTTCGAAAAATGGTACGTGCAAAAGAATAAACATAATGAAGCAGTCGAAGAGATCACCCAACTAGGAGACTAAGAACATCCTCCTCCAATCTATCATTATATAATGTTCGAAAGTGGTATTTATAGTTGTCCCCGGAAATAGGGTTCAACTATTTATTCACCTCCAAAGTGACTTCTTGTTTAGCTATTCACCTTGGGAAAAGGATGACATTTGCAAACGAAGTCATTTATATTGTGAATACTTTCTTTAAAGCTTTTCCAAGATTTGACTATAGTCGCTAGCAAAAGCGACATTGTGTCTACTAATCGTTTACCTTGAGCGTAGGCACACGCAAAAGAACCGACACATCAACAAAATGCCGAAAGAGGCTATCATATTGTGTCAAATCTGAAAGAGGTTGATACCTGTCAATATCGAAAAGGGATAACAAAGCCATGTCAATACCGAAAGAAGATGACATGGATCGCCGAAAGAGGCTATCATTATTGTGTCAAATCCGAAAGAGGTTGACTCCTGTCACTACCGAAAGGGGATCACAAATCCATGTCAATACCGAAAAAGGATGACATGGACCGCAGAAAGAGGCTATCATATTTTGTCAAATCCAAAAGAGGTTGACGCTTGTCAATACCGAAAGAGGATGACAAAATCATGTCAATGTCGAAACAAGATGACATGAATAGCCGAAAGAGGCTGTTATATTGCGTCAAATCCAAAAGAGGTTGACACCTGTCAATACCGAAAGGGGATAACAAAGCCATGTCAATACCGAAAGAGGGTGACATGGATCGCCAAAAGAGGCTATCATTATTGTGTCAAATTCGAAAGAGGTTGACGCCTGTCAATACCGAAAGGGGATGACAAAACCATGTCAATACCAAAAAAGGATGATATGGATTGTCGAAAGGGGATATTATAACGCGTAAAGCCAAAAGAGGCTGACACTCGTTAAAAAATTAAAGAAGCATGGTCCAAGGAATGTCTTTAAGTCGCTATCTGAAGATGGAAAACGTACTGGATATCCTAAGAATTGATAATCCAAAGGTCATCTATAATCCATGTTGTTCGAAATAGGATAGTGTGCAAGATTACCTGAAGGTTGACAACCAAGGGTCATCCAAAAGTCGCAGTAACATCCTAACCGGATAGTGTGCAAGATTGCCCAAAAGTTGACAGTTTGAAGGTTATCCATAAGTCACAATTATATCCTTACCGGATAATGTGCAAGACTACTAAAAATTAACGGTCTGAGGGTTCTCTATAAGACACGCCGTATCAATTATGTGCATGATTACCCAAAGATCGACAATTTAAGGGACGTCTATAGGGCACATTGTATCCAAGGTCGGATGATGTGCAGGATTACCCGAGAGCTGGCAATTCGAGGAAAATCTGTAAGCCATCTCTTATCTCAGATCGGATAATGTACGGGATTACCCAAAAGCTGGCAACCTAAAGGACATCTATAAGCCACCTCGTGTCCTACATCGGATGATATGCAAGATTGCCTGAAAATTGATAATTCGAAGGATATCTGTAAGACGTGTCCATACAGACGATGCGCAAGACTTACCCGAACCCATATGACGGTTGCAGGGACCGTTCTACTCAAAATGTTATTGGTTGCCAAGAGAGACACCCCATTTTGACAAAAAATATCAAATAAAGGATTGTACGGTTGTAGGGACCGTTCTACTCAAAATGTCATCGGTGGCTGAAAGGGGCTACCCCATTTTGAAAAATCTTCAATCGCCAAGAGGGCCATCATACCCAACAACCAAGAGGGTTGTTGTGTTTGTTATTGCAAAAATTATTATCTTTCAAAATAGGTACGAGAGATGATGATATCACTTTTTTTTTACGAAATCAATCCGCACAAAGGTATGGTGAGAGAACTATTTACCCTTCGTGAATTATGTTTTCTACTAACATTTTATTCCAGGTTTTGTCGAGAGCATCCGAGAGGATGAAATTCTCAAACCAAAACTACAGGCTTATCCCAAGAAGAATCGTCTAAGATGATGAAGGGAATCAACAAATTTATCAAAGAAAGTGTCATACGAAGAGTATGATGAAGGCTGCGCTAAGAGGAACGTAGCATAACACGGAGTTGAGGTGAAGACACTATCTCTCCACAAAAATTTAGTTTACCACTAATAATTTTTTTTGAGATATTGTCGAGAACATCTGAGAGGATGAAAATCTCAAACCAAAACCATAGGTGCGGACAACTCCAAAAAGGATGTAGCACAATGTGGAACTTTTTCTTAGCAGCAAACCGGGACGTAGTCCAGAGAGGGATGCCAAACTCTTTGGACGTGAGCTAAAGGATGATTGTCACCACCATCAAACCACACCCCTATCAGAAGGCATGTGGGTATTTGGGGATATTTAGTTTCAGTTTCACCTCCGGGATATTTCTAAACTCATCCTGGAGGTAACTTTCTCCTCAAATTCGAGTGACAGCACACCTACCGCTTTGGAAATTATCCGGGTAAATTCTTATCTACCGATGTGAAAAAATCCGCATTCATGGTTAGGAGGTTACAAACCTCTTTTCCATAGCTCAAATCACTTGTCATTCATCCCAAGCCAAAGATTGTCTAAAATAAAAGACTATCTTTTCTACCGATTGAGTCGAACTACAAGCAGTCTGATTCCCTGAACCTCGGGGGATATGTAGGCTGGGCTCTTTTTTGAAAACTCGACTGCATTCCAACTCCCCCCAATATCCTCTTATTCCCCAGCGTTCTGGTTTTACCAAAAATCCAAAATCGAAATAGCTTGTGAATTCTTTCAAAATCGTGCTTAAAAATCAAGCGTCATGAACTACAAGTGGCCTGAATTCTCATATAACCTGAGATATGCAGGGAACCCGATACCGGGGTCCGGCCATAACTCCTTAAAATTCAGGCGAAAACCAACGTTTTTCAAGAAATGAATTTGGGGTCGGACAAATTAGGAACGTCAAACTCCCTTTGCCCAGGTTTACTTGCATTCACCCTACCCAAAGGGAGGGGGCAGTTGTTGACACCTAATTTTTGCCCTCCCCAACTAAATTTAATCCTGAGTTTCTTCGATTTTAAATAAAATTGAGATATTTGTTTATCCGGATAAATACTTTCTAAAATATTTATGTAAGTTAAATTTGTCAGTTAAGTGATGAATTATACACTCTTTTACTCATGTAAACGAGATCGTATAATTTTCGTTACTTAAATAATTATTTTATCAAAAATCGATTTTTATCAAACAATCTTGAAAATCGGTTCAAATAGGATAAATTCTGATTTCAATATAACTTGTTCTTAAAATAATTTATTTGGAAAGTATTTATTTGATTTTATTAAACCAAGAAACTCGAGATTAAGTTGGTTGTTAATTTTTTTCAAACTTTGATTCAATTTAGTCAATCTATTAAATTTGACCTTAATTGAAATCAACTTGGCCAAAGTGCAATGTAATTGGCCAATAGATTTTCAATTAAGTTAAAATTTAAACGTAATTGACTAAAATCCTGGCAATTAGGTTATTTAATTAATAGCATAATTTCTACCCTCCCTTTTTCAATTTACTAAACTAATTTCTAAACCCCTTTCCCTCTCAATTTCGGCCCAACACCTAAACCCGCTTAACCCTTCCCCAGGCCCAAAACAGCAGCCCCGACCCGGTCCAGCCCACATCCTTATAACCCCTATTCCCTTATCTTCAAAAGTACAACAGCAACACAATAATATCATCAAACCCAGTCACAACACCGAACAACAACTCCAAAAACCAGTAACGTCGACCCGACCCCAACCCAACGACAACTCCTTTCAAACGCCGTCGTCTCCTCTTGTCTCTCCTCCATACGAATCCGCGTGCCAAGCACGGGTTTCGAACAACTAGAAGCTTCCAAATTTCATCCCACTCTCATCCATTTCAAATTCGAATCTTAGAGAATTCGTACGAATTCGTACAGCCCACCTCACCCCAAGGTTTCCTCCAATCAAAATCAGAAACCCTCTAGAAAATTCCCAAAAATGCCCTCAAGAATTCCTATCCCACATCGCCAAAATCAGCAATGCGACCCCAAAATTATTTCTATATATACCTCTACTGTTTTCATTGGAGGGGAAGAAGGTTAGAGACAGTCCATAGTAGAGAACCCCAATTGAGAAAGGGATTTCGCTAAGACTGAAGATTTTGGTGCTAAGAAATTGGATAAAACTCATTTGAGTTAGAATTTCTAGGCTAAAGAATCGAGTTTGTTTTCTAAAGGTGGCAAGGATTCCGACGACTCGAAGTTCCGTTTTGCTGCTCCGAAAGAGGTAAACCCCTTGTTTCTTTCTTCCTTTTCTCGCGATTCTGGTTCATTGGTGCTGGAGGATGAGTGTTTAGAGTGTGATGTTGTTACTATTTTCATTCGTTAGTAGTGTCTAGGATTCTTTTGATTCGATTATTGTTTTGTTGTTGTTAGTTGAATCCCACAATTAGTGTGAGGGTGATTTCTTCTTCTTGATGTTGAGTAGCTTTCTTTGGGTTTAATTTGCTTCTTTTTATTAGATTCTGATGTAAAGATTTCCAAAATTCCCTCCCTGTTTCTCTCAAGTTTCAGGTCACTATTTGCTCATGTGATTACATCTCATATTGTATTATGTTTATGACTGTTTGGTTTGGTCTCTCTCAGTCGCAAAAGATCGGTTTCCTGTTTCACCCAAATCATTGATCCATTAGTGTAGTTCTGTTCTCGGTTGTGTTTGCTCATCGAATAGGATTTCCGATTCCATCCCTTGTCTTATGTTGAAGCCTGCCTGGTTTATATATTGTTTACCATGAGTGTGTATTTCTCTCTATTATTTTAAGTGCTAAAATGAAGTTCATGAGTGCTATTTTCAAAAAAAAAATTGTGTTTCATCGTGAAATAAAAAATGCATCGATTGTTTTCTTCTCATTCTGCCCACTAAAAAACTCTTGAAACGATTTAATACACATGAAAAATGTTTGTAATTAGTAACTATTCCAATATGTGTGTTCTAATTTGCCTCTTTCCAAAAGTTTTATTGAGTGCCTCATGCCTTGTTTTCTTTTAGCTTCTTGTGAAGATACATTGTTTGATTTAAGACATTGTTTTTAAAAAGGCCTTTCTTTTCATTTCAATCGACACTATAGCCTAATATATGTTTAAAGGGAATTATGGGTTATTGGTTCAAATTGGTTTTTTTAATTATCCAGAGGCGTTGATTTCCGTAGTTGTCCCTAGCTAAAACTAACGTGTGACATGCAAAGTGTTGGTTTAAATCTCTATTTGTCGCTTTCTAAACCTATTTGCTCGAGTCTGAATTAATTTATCATTCTCCTTTATTTTGTTTCAAATCTCTTTTGTTTCTTATCAGAATTTATCTTGTGAAAATTAATTCTCTCGGCATGTACTACTTCGCCACGACCCTTTTTGTATGAAATTCGAGCTTCGCAGTTATGTAGAATGATATTAATTTTTACCTTTTCTTTCATTGCATGAACTCCCTCGAATGAGTCCATTGGACTTTACTTTGCATCCACGGGACGAAGTCCTACCTCCCTCGAGTAAATGCTCCATGACAAAGTCGGAAAATGGACTGATTGGTTAAGAAAATAAAGGCTGGAATACAGCAGTATACATCAGTGATATACAACGGCATACATCAGTAAAATACATCGAAAATAAGGAAATGGAAGCTGACATACAGTCGGAAGCAAAATATGATGAAGATATGGCTGTATACAAGCTGTATACAAGAAGATAGGCAAAGAAAACGGGCCAAGGTAGGCCTATATGCTACAAGTCCAAATTGGACAGAATCTTTGGGCTAAAACAGGGGCCTATTTTCAAACTCTTTCTTTTTCTTGTAATTTTTGTTGATATTGACTGTTTGTATGAAATTCTAACTTGTTTAATCTAATTGAATTCTCCCTAGTAGAGTTGCTATGTTTGTTTGTAAAAATGATGCTTTTACAGAATCATTGTTAATTCGAATAATTTTCAAGTAAACCTTTTCAAAAGCGTGGTTTGTAAGTGAACTATTTAAATTTGTTACTTATGTTAAACAAGAAAATTTCTTTTTGTGATCACAAATGATTTTCCTAAGTTAGTCAAATAAAGTTGTTTTCAAATAGTCCGGATAATCGCAAGTTAGCGGATACCTTAGGTGCTTTAAAACCCTTCCTAAGGTATTAATAAGAACCACTTACCTAGGATTTCTAACTTTCAAAACGACTTTTCTGTTTTAGTCTTTTGAAAATAATTTAAGGTTTTCTTGTTTTTTCCTAAAATAAATTAAGTGGCGACTCTGTTTTAAATTGAATTTGGAAATTTTCTTAAGTTTTCGAATTCAAAATAAGTGTTAGTCATTTTCTCAGCAAAACAACCTTGCCATGCTGCATCAATACACAACCATTACCAACTCTTGAAGCATCACAATAAACCATAAACCTATATGAACCTCTAGCATAGTCAAAACTAGAGTGGAGGTGAGTCGAGTTTTCAACTCCTGAAAACTCTTCTCGCAAGAATCGGACCACTAAAACTTGACTTTCTTCTGAGTCTCTGGGCATAGGGGAAGCAATAGAGGAAAATCCCTCAACAAACCGTCTGTAGTAACAAGCTAAACCCAAGAAACTCCTGATATCTGATGGAGAGACCAGTCTAGGCCAATTTCTAACTACTTCGGTCTTTTAAGGATCAACCTAAATGCCCTTACCAAAAATGATATGACCAAGGAATGCTACTGATTTCAAAAAAAATTCACACTTTCTGAACTTCTCGAATAACTGGCGATCTTTAAGAGTCTGCAAGACAATCCTCAAATGGTCTGCATGCTCATTCTCACTCTGAGAATAAATGAGGATGTCATCTATGAAAACTATAACGAACATGTCCAAGTATTGCTTGAACACCATGTTCATTAAAATCCATAAAAATTGCAGGAGCATTCATTAGTCCAAAAGACATGACAACAAATTCAAAGTGACCATACCAAGTTTTGAAGGTTGTCTTTGAAATGTCACGTTCTCTGACTCTGAGCTAATGGTAGCCGGATTTGAGGTTTATTTTTGAGAAACAATTGGCATCCTGAAGTTGGTCGAACAATTTATCAATCCTGGGAATAGGATATTTATTTTTGATTGTAACTTTGTTCAACTGACGGTAGTTGATGCACATTCTGAGAGAACGATCTTTCTTATGCACGAAGAGAACTGGAGCACCCCATGGAGATATGTTTGGCCTAATAAAACCTTTATCTAGAAGGTATTTCAATTATTTATTTAATTCCTTAAGCTCGACTGGAGCCATTCTGTAGGGCAGAATTAAAATAGGCTGGGTATCTGAAAAGAGATCTATTTCGAAGTCAATTTGCCGCTCGGGAGGAACTCCGAGCATATCTTCTGAAAATACTTTTTGAAACTCATTTACCACTGGAACTGACTGAAGAGTTGGGGTTTCGGAGTTAGAATCCTTAAGCCGAACAAGATGATAGATACATCCCTTGGAAATCATTTTTCTAGCCTTCAGGTAAGAGACAAACGGACCCATAGGCACTAAGGTACTACCCTCTCTCTCTCTCTCTCTATATATATATATACACACACACATTGTATATAAAATGGACCACATGACAAACATAAAAGAAAGGATAAAGCATACTTTGGCTTAATAATAATAATAATAATAAATAAATAAATAAATAAAATTTTCTTTATACAAAGTAAATGTGACATGCACTTAAAGAAACAAAAGTCGTTGCCTTCATCCTACACTTACATGTAGGGGTGTGCTGCCACCACTACACAACCTTTGATCTATTTATATGGATGGGTACATGATATGTATACACTTGGATATTGTGTAGGTTGGTTCATGATAAAATAAATATAACTTTTTGAATATACCATAAATAATAAAAAATTATTTCAAATAAATTCTTTATCAAATAATAAGAATTTTTTTAACATAACCAGACTCACAATAATATTAATAAATTCTAAAACTATTATAAAATAATATAAACATAACGTAACTAAAGAATTTTCATAAATATCTAAAACATTTTACAAATGTAATAAAATATATCTTTTATAAATTCTAATTTAAATTGAATATTTCAGAGCACGTTCAATATTAATAAAAATTCTCAAGCGAACTGCCCTATCACCGAACCATATGTACTGCTAGGTCATAAATGACGGGTACCAACTATCGAAAAGCACGAGACGCTGGAAATGCACAAAAAATTGAAAAATAACCTGAAGGGTCATTGCATTATGTTGTTATCCACAAAGATTACGATATTTCATATCGTATAAAGATTATAGTAAAATATACTGAAAATCACGTTCATCAATGCACTTACCAAAAGTTCCATTACTTAAGTAGTACAAAATGTAGTACAAAATTTTTAAAGAGGTTGACTTGCTGGTTCTCTGATGACTGATGAGTTCACTTTCGTGACAATATGCTGCATGTTTTCTCTTCTCCACAATTTGCCATGTCGGATCTAAGTGACAAAAGAATTCTTAAAAGTAAATAATATTCTCTATGTTTCAATTTATTTGTTTTACTGTTCTTCTTCTTTTTTTTCCGTTAAAAGAGAATAACTTTCTTTCTTAGCGACTTTTTAATTTCAACTTTCTACATAACATGTTTAAGAACTCAAGAATAAAGGATATTTTGATAGACTCTACTTATCGAAACAAATTGAATAATAGTAAACAAACAAAAATTCAATTGCTTTCAAGAATTTATCAGTTATATAACATGTTGGTTTAGGAATTAAATTATAATATCCCCAATATTATGAAGTAATTGCTGATAGTTCTTGTCATAGAAGAAAAATAAACAAAGATAAGAATGGTGAAAGTATGTGCTTTAGTGGCTCCACTTTGAAGCTTTGGGTGTGATTACCAAAAGAAAGAAGCAAATAAACACCAGCAGAAATAAAAAAAAAATATAACAATTGAGGAAAAAGATAAAGAACAGAAGAAATCCTCAATTTAAACTCTATATTGAGTCACTATGCCAAATTTTCATCTCTTAAAATAAGGCATGATGCCTCCTTTATATAATACGACTATATATAGAAGTCCGTGCCAACACGGGCTCAATATATGTCATTTCATTGTCTTAATTTATGTGACACAAATAGAATTTGAATAGTCAATTAAAATTTTATATGATTTTTAAATATTTTAAATTGTTTAATATTGTGATGTATAGTACTTACGGAACTTTATATTGAGTCACTATGCCAAATTTTCATCTCTTAAAATAAGGAGTGAGGCCTCCTTTATATAATGAAAAAATGACAAAAACATATACTTTAACTAACCATATTTACACAAATCCTCACCCTTACAAAGTAATTACAAAAATCTCAACTAATTATGTATCTTCGTTGGATGTATCGGAGCTAATTATGTATCTTTACAAAGGAAAAGATGTATCTTCGTTGGATGTTAACTGCATCTTCTTTTGATGCATTCTTATTTGTAAGTCATGCTACAGCTATAGCCAAAAAGCATTTAATGATGCAGTTAATATTTTTGTCCATTCAAGCAAATTAAGTGCACATAGTACAATCTCTCAAGAAAAATGTATAAATGATTAAAGCAAAGAAGCATGTTAATTGACTAATTTAGCCTTATAGCAAATAGGCATTTGACCTCATATCTGCTTTAACAAGTAATTCCTTTTATGTATAGTAAAAAAAAAAAAAGGAAATTTCAGAAATAATAATTCATAATTAACTAGAAAGAAAATAGCAACATTTACATAATTACATCTCATATCAACTCTTTTCTTTATTTTCTCTCTTTCTCTATCTTCTATTTCTATCCTCTATTTTTCTTTTCTTTTTTTTCTATTCCATTTTGTTTTTTGTTTTCATTTTCTTCTCGTTTTTTATATTTTCTTTTTTCCTTTCTCTTTTTTTTTGCTTTTTCATTTTTTTCATCTTTTTTTGTTTTTGTTTCTTTTTTCTTTGCAGTTTCTTTTTTCTTTTTTTCTTTTTGTTTCGTTTTTTCTTTTTTGTCGTCTTTTTTCCTTCTTTTTTTTCTTTTTTCTTTTTCTTTTTTTATATATATATATTTTTCTCATTTTTTGGTTGTATTTTATATTTTATATATTTTTAATATTTTATATTTATTTGTATCAAACTATATATTTTAAACAAATTTATTATTTTTATTTGGATAGTTTAGCCGTGAATATGTATAATTTATCATTTGTCAACTAAAAATTTAAAGACAAATAATTGAAACAAATGAAATTACAAATACGAATACAATATGTGGTCAAATTACAAATACAAATACAAAATAGTTCTTTAAAAATACAAGTGCATCGACGAAAATAGAATACAAATACAAATAAAATGAAACCACAAAATATAAATATAATATGCAGTCAACTATTAAAATACAAATACAAAGCAGTTCTTTAAAATACAAGTGCATCAACGAAAATAGAATTGTATAAAAACATATCATTTGTATTCGGATGATTCCTTTTGTATCAATAAAATTTAATTGTATCAACGAATACAAAAATATAAATGATGGTGCAAATACAAATACAATAAGCGATTGTGGTATTTTCATTATCATTCATGGCTTGTGCTTGACGTCGCCATATTTCTCAAAAATACAAAAAAAAAAAAAAATATAACCAAAAGAAAGAAAACAAGGAAAGAAAAAAATAAAAATAAAACAAAAAACCAAAAAAGAAAAAGGAAAAAAAAGAAGAAAGAGAAATAGAAGCCAGAGATAGAAGAGAGAGAAAAAAAAGAAAAAAGCGAAAAGAAAGAAACGACAAAGAAAAAAACAAAAACAGAAAAAAAAAAGAAGGAAAAAAAAGAAGAGAAATAAAGACTAGAGAGAGAAGAGAGAAGAAAAAAGAAAAAAAAGCAAAAAGAAAGAAACGAAAAAGAACAAAAAATGAAAATAGAAAACAAAGAAAACGAAATAAAGGTTAGAGATAGAAGAGAGAGAAAGAGAGAAGGAGAATGACCCACTAAAATATTGTTATTTTGGTTGTGCTTGATGATTATTTTAAAGTATTGCTATGGGTCATAACTAGAGGTGTCAAAATGGGCTAGCCCAACCCAACCTAGCCCAAGCCTCGCGGGCCAAAAAATTTGATGGGCTAGGACGGACCGACCCTTCATTTTAAAAGGCATTAAAATGTATGGCTCAACCCAGCCCTAAAAGGGTCGCGGGTTGGGGTGGACTAGTCCTTCATTTTTATCGATTTTTTTAAAATTAAAATTATGTTTTTCAATCTATATTTGAACTTATAGGTATGCCAATTTGTTTACATTTCTAACATATGATTATATAAAAGTACATAATTCTATAATAACTTATAACATATTCAACACCAATACATCGTCAAAATACATTTGAAATTGTTGATAAAATTATCTTAATTAACATCACTTTCATCTAAATTCATGTGCAAATTTAATAAGTTAAACATTATCAAAAAATTATATAACAAAAAATAATAATATTTAAATTCACTTAAAAATATTATCTCTTTGAATTTGGGTAAAGTTGTCGTGCAATCAATTTCAAGTAGCAACAAACGTTTGAACATTTCATGATGCATGCAATCTTTATATTGGTGGTTAGAAATTTTAGTATTTGAGATTTAATGCTAAATGAATAGAATATTGTGTTAAATAGTAGCTAGAACTTATTCAGTAATCACTAATTATATTTTTAATTCTTTTTGTTCACAATTTTCTTTTAAATTTTAAGTTTTACATTGAATAACAATCATGAATGAAACTTCTATAATTGGTGATTAATATTTAACGCTAAATAAGTAAAATATTATATAAGATATTAAGACTAATTCAGTAAGTACTATTCTTAACTTTTACTTCTTTTTTCACAATCTTCATATTTTTAATTTAAATTAAATTTTTTTTGGTCCACAGACCGTCCCAGGTCAGCCTCGGTCAAGCCTCAAGGGCCAGCGGACTGAATTGAGATGGGCTTATAAGCCCCAGTTTTAAATGAACTAAAAAATAGCAGATTGGATTGGATTGACCTCAAGTGTCAAACCCATTTTAACGGCTCTAGTTATAACTAAAGGCGTAAGTTTATTATGCTGTGTATTTTTCTTAAAAAAAATTGTGAGGCACACATGGACCCAGCCCAAAACATAAAAGGAAAGCTAAGATCAAAGAAAAAAAAAAACTATGAGGAAACTAGTAGAACAGAGAGAAAATGGTAGAGATATCTAGAAGTTGAGTGATTTTATTAAAGTAAAATAAAAAAAAAATAATTTTGTTAAATTGAATTGAATGATGTGGTGAGGAGAGAATGAAAACAGAAAGAAGGCGTGGTCTCCCGCCACGCACGAGATATTTATATGTATGAAGAGGGAGATGCGGGCTGTTTACGTAACGCCGCCTGCCTTTCCCGTGGCAGACAATTAAACATGACCTGACTGACCTCTCTGTCTCCCTTTCTTTCCAAGTTCCATCCAAGACCGCCCACCTCTACCTTTTTTTTTTTTTTTCGGGTTTCACTGGTGTACTGTATCCGCATTGAAACCGACCAATCACTTCACTCTCCTTAATTTCTCTGTTTATTTATTTGCAAAAAACATTCTTCTTCCTTACATACATACAACAATAAGATGACGGCATCGCCCGCGGTGGCGATACTTCAGTTTTCATCGACTAATTTCAACAGTTCCTTCTATACACCATTTCATTCGTCTTCCTTCCTGAGGTATTCCTAATCTTAATCGCCATTGTAGTAGCAAATTCTAATTTCCAAAAACATCACTCTTCTTGTGTGACAGATTGAACTCGAGTAGAAGACCTCTTGCAGGATTCTTCGGCCAGAAAAGTATAAGTAAGGTAGGTAGGATACCCCCTTTGTTCTGTTCAATAGTGCCCAATGGCCAATTCGAAGAATACCACTTTGAATTTCACGGGATCTTATGAACCTCTTGGGAAATTTCTAAAATGTTGATTGCTGAAAACTCAACCATTACATTCTCTCTCCTGGCTTTATGTTAGACAGGAGAGCGTCATAAGATTAGAGTTGCCAAGATTCGAGCTGAGGAGCAGCGTGTCATCCAGGTACTTGCCATTTTTCTCGTTACTATGTGTATGGTTGTGCATTAACAACTTCTGAATGTTTGGTAAAATTAAAAGCCTTTTCCCAAGAAATGACATAGCTTCGTGAAAAAAGTTTTCTAGTTCTTGGTTGGGTGGTGGAAAATATCCCCAAAAAACATTTATTAAAGATTGATAATAATGTTAAGGTGCCACCAAAACTGAAAAGCCAAGTTCTACATAGCGGTAGTTAGACCAACTATGTTATATGTGGCGGAGTGTTGACCAATCAAGAACTCACCTTCAAAAGTTGAAGGTTGCATAAATGAGAATGTTGTGATGGATGTGTGGGTATACTAGGAGAGTATAAGATTAAAAATGAGGATATCTGGGACAAGGTGAGAGTGGCTTCGGTGGAGGACAAGATGGGGGAAGCGAGATTAAGATGGTTCGGACATGTAAGGAGGAGATGTCCGGATGCCCCTAGTGCGGAGATGTGAGAGATTGACTATGAATGGTTTCAGGAGAGGTAAAGGTAGAGCAAAAAAGCATTGGGGAGAGGTGATCAAACAGAACATGAAAGGACATGGCGCAGTTTCAACTTATCGACAAAATGACTTTAGATAGAAGGTTGTTAAGGATAAGATTACGGTAGAGGGTTAGTAGTCTTGTCATTCGTCCAGGGTTGGGAAAGGTGCTCGCCATAGTGTGTTTGGCGAGAGGCGAGGAGAGGCCAAGGCAAGGCGAGCTCTGAAAGGCGAGACGGTGATAAAGACTACAATGTCGTCGCCATTTTTTTTTTTTAAAAAAAAAACTGACATCAGTTTAGGGTTTTAAAAGTTAAAAGACAATATTTGGGCTTTATTTGCATTTTGCACAAACATCAAGCGACTTCACGACTCCTCTTAGCAAAACTTCAAAAGGTACATTTTTTCTCTTTTTTTTTTTTTTTTTCTTCTCCTTCTTTTGCCGCTCTTAACGACTTAACTTGTGCACAACTTCTCATTCCTTTATTTTCTTGTTTTGTTTTCTATTCTCTGCTTTGTATTTCTGCAATCTGCACATTTTTTTTTTTTAATATTGATATTTTGGTTATTTATATATGCAATTACATCTTTTAATTTTTTTGGTATTAATTGGCGCCTCACTTCAAAAAGGCGAGCGCCTCGCCTCGTGGCAAGGCAGACCCTTGTCGTCTTTCGCCGTCCAAAAACACTGCATTCGTCCATACTATTAGTTGTAGTATTGCTCCTGTAGTTTGTGGTACTTATGTTATTATTTGTTATCTTGTTCTTCGACTATCATATTATTTTTGTTTTTTGTAGTTATTGTCCTATTATTTTTTGTTGTTTTTGGTTCTATCTGCTATTTCTTGTACTTTTATTACTTCCTTTTTTGACTGCTTTGGACTAATTTTTTTTTCCTTGAGCCGAATGTCTATTGAAAACAGCCTCTCTACCTCTGAGGTAGATGTAAGGTCTGCTTACATTCTACCCTCGTAGACCATTGTGTGAGATTATACTGGATATGTTGTTGTTGATAATAATGTTAAATATCGGATAGTTTTAATGAACTTTTTTGAGTGTTGTATATGGATAATAATGTCAAAGTGTAGCTTGGAACACCGATACAAAGTTAAGTTTTGAGGTAGTTGTGAAGGAACAAGAGTGAGAACAGTCATTTCCCTCAGGTAGAAAATGGTTTCCTTGGAAAATATGTTATAGCAACCAACACCAGAAAATGACTTATTTTATGGAAAATAGTTTCCGTCATACAGATAATGTCTTGAAAAATATTTTCCGTCATACAGAAAATTACTTACTCTCGATCATATTAATTTTTGTGTGTTTATTCAGGTATATTTCCGTCATACAAAAAATTACTTACTCTCGATCATATTAATTTTGTGTGCTTATTCAGGTATGCTCTTTTTGAGATCAATAAATGACTGCTCAATTTCTCCTGTATTGATAGTTATTATTACCAGTATAGCGGGAAGCGTTGAAAGACCAGCAGCTCTTGTACCTTGTTTCGTAACTCATTGTTGGTAATTAGAGAGGTCATTTTTTAAGGAATCACATTGAACAATCTAATGGCGGTTATCCAATATATCACTATCAAGTTTGTGATTTCTTTGAGCTGATTTTGGTCCCTGTGTGGACGTGGAAATGAGATTGCTGTACTTTTGGCTCTCCAATTTGGACTAATCAACAGAGGATGTATCAACTAGGAAGGTTTATGAGATGAAATGTGAATCGGTTGAAGTTTGTCGAAGGGCCTACAAAGTTGTTGCAAAGTCTTTACTTGTTGATAATAAAATATCCTGTCTAAGCTTCTGAAGTTGGGATTGTAAGCATGAAATGCACATATTCACTATAGTTCGATTTGGTTTTTGTTGAAGTGAGTGACCATCTTATCTAAAAGCTTAAGCTGTTAGAGAGAGCACACTTTTAATATTTAATTATATTCTCAACAAGTCCCTCACGTGCGGGCCTGATTTCTTTTTCATGGGTCAAGCACGTGGAAATTCTTTTAATAATGGGTGGCAGTGAGATTTGATCCCAGGACCTCTGCCTGCTCTGATACCATGTAAAGAATGGATCTTGGGCCTAACTCAACCTCAAAAGCTAGCTCATGAGGGGAGGATTGTCCAAGTCCATATAAGGAGACCAAGTACCCATCCTTTTTCCGATGTGGGTCTTAGGCCTAACTCAACCTCAAAAGCTAGCTCATGAGGGGAGGATTGCCCAAGTCCATATAAGGAGACCAAGTACCCATCCTTTTTCCGATTTGGGACTCTTAACAGTTTCAAAGAAAGTTATAACCAATGTACTCCTGGAAAGTTGAAGTACAAGAAAATTAGCACTTAGTATTTATTATCAAAAGGAGGACTCCCTTGACAGAGATCAATGTATGTGGTATTACAGTCATGACTTTCCTTCCATTTCCTGCACTCTTGCTGGACTTAATTTGCTAGAGCTGAGGTTTGATTCCTACAGCTTTCCGTCTAACCACGCACACAAAATGTTCCACCTGTTTAATGTTTAAGTAGGGCCACTAAGGTCTACGCCAGTCATATTTCCCCCCCCCCCCCCCCCCCCCCCCCCCAAGTACTTGTTACTAGCTGAAATCACAATTCTATCTAGACATATGACTTATATTTTTTGTGATGTTCATTTTTTCCTGGTAGCGTCAACAGTGTTATGTAGGAATTGATGATGGAGCCAATCGCTTTGGAGAGTTGTCATCTCCTTTATGTAAGGACATGAGCCCCTCAAGTATAATGGTGAAGGGTTTGTCGTTCCCTCATTTTCCCCTTCCTATATCTTCTTCTTTCTTAGAAGTTAGAACCTGAGGCCAAACTAATGACCACCTCCCCTCAGGATTTATGTGGCTATCTGGCGACCTCACCGAAACAGATTCTTCTTCTTCTTCGTCCTCTTCCCCTCTCCCCAACCTCCCCAAGTATTGTCTTTTTCTCTGATTTATTGTATAATTAGTAATTCTTTCCCTGGTTGTGGTTAATTTCTGATGAATTAGGTCTTGCATGTAAGATTACTATGGTCATTTATCCACTGCATAGTACGTTGGGCCAAACATCGTAAGAAAATTTCTTTGTCGCACCTATGATCTTATACAATACAAATGAGATATCCTAACTTATCCTAATTTTGTAAACCAAACAATGGCCAATTTTGCTTTCTTTGTTTGCTTCCTTTCTTGGCGACCTTTGTTCTTGAAAGCGAACAAGATTACTACTGTCCTTTGGAAAGTTAAATATTTGATTTCTTTGTTTGTGCTCATGATTTTAGGAAGAAGCTCCTCAAATGCTGGACACTTTCCCTTCATTCGAAGTTTCCCCTGGTCTGGCTCATCCACTAGGAGTATCAGAAATTGAAAGTGGAATAAATTTTGCGATATTTTCTCAGCATGCTTCTGCAGTTACACTATGCATAATTCTTCCAAAGAGGTTAAGACTGAAATCACGCTTTTGGATGGTATATTTTGTTGTCTTCAATTCTGTTCATAGCTGCAAATTCTAGCTGTTAAGTTCTTCTATTGCTAATCCTGCCTATTAAATTTTGTATATGTTGAGATATTATATGATTTGCATAATCAGAATGATTTTATATGACTAGGATTTGAATATATAATTAGGATTTGATTTTGTAATTATACACAAACCAAAAATGTATACAATGTAATAGCTATAATCCCAGCCAAGCTTGAGGAATAATCAAGCTTTCCATTTCTTCTCATTCTTTTCCCAGTGTTCAATGTGGTATCAAACTCATAAAGGAATTCTCATATGCTCTTTCCTTTCCTTCTTACCCCTCAAATCCTCTGGCGGGAAAATACAATCTTCCGATATGCGTAGTTTAATTTGGCGGTATAGGAGTAGTTTGAGTGTCACCTCCTATCCAAAAGAATCACAGGGCTACGGCGACCTTAGACCGAGAAGTCCATCACCAACAGCTTCGCTGTCAGCATCGATTCGTCGATTCGCCTTGTCGGAGCTTAATCCATTTGCAGATGCGGGAGGCATAATTCTGGCATCTTTTCTGGCTGATCTGACATCAGTGGACTGCATTTGGCTAATCTTTTTTAAAAAGTGTGATTTTAAGAGACAAATTACGAAAAAGAACAAGTATCAATGCACTTTTCCTATTAAGATTGTTTTATATAGAGAAATTTATTTTAAATATCTATTATAAAAATTTTAATTGAGTTTTTATTTTTAAGTATGTAGACTTTTAGAAGATAGATTTTTATTAATTCTCAAGTGTGTCTATACAACCAATTATAGAGGTTTTTGTACATAAAACTGAAGCCTAACTATGAAATATACATTTAAGGAAACAAAATAAATTCTCCTTAATGCTGGAAACTAATCAGATAAGAATCTCCCTAATCAAGATTTAGAGATCTGAACACAACAGAATCATATCAAAATGAGGTCAGAATCAGATTTATCAACACTTTCCTTCAAGTTGGTGCATAGATATCACACATGCCCAACTTGCAAACTAAGTTGTTAAAAGTTCTATTGCTAGCAAAACATCAGCTAGCTGCTTGTTGGATATCACATGGAACAGGCTCAAGGTATAATATGCCAACTTTTTCTTGATGAAGTGTCACACCACAGACTCGGGGAGGCGCGTCTTGAATGCAGTAGCTCACTTGACTGAGCATACCGCAAATGCCACCAACCAAATAACACAACTTGCGACAAGTCAGGGCCAACAAGGCCCAAATGACACCATTCATTCATAATATAAAAGAAAGAGAATAACATAGCAGAACAACAAGGTCGCTTTAAACCACATATTGCACGGAACCGAACCCATCTCAAAAATATATACACAAGGCCGGTAAGGCCAAAAACTGAAAATACAACTAACAACAAGAGAACAAAGCTACAACTGACTCACATACCCAGAAAAAACGTCTACAAGCCTCTAAGATGAAGAACCACTAACAACTAGTTAGGACAATGCCCCGACACACCCATGAGCTGCACGAAGTAAAAGAGGACTCTAGACTCAGCAACTCCAGAAAAAAATGGAGCATATGAACCTTCAGCTGAACTCGACCACACGCAACGAGGAAACTGTCTACCCAATAACCTGCAGGCATGAATGCAGCACCCCTCGGCGATGGGGACGTCAGTACGAAATAATGTACCGAGTATGTAAGGCGACAAAATAACCAAAATAACATAATCGAAACTGAAACCACTATACGACAGACTTAATCTACTTAGAACTAATAACTCTCAGAACCACACTACCTGCATAGTTTGTATCCACTTCTCTATTCCTGACTTAAATCACACAAATAATAAGCAATTCAACCATCAAACAACAGCCTACCACCTACCAGGGTCCCATAAGCGCGACAAGTGTCAACCACAATCACATTATAATGAATTCAATGCAGTGCAAAGCAATCAAAATCGAACAAACTGTAGCCTCAAACAATCTTACTTGCTCCTACCTTAGCTTACCCCACCATAACAACTACAACACAACAACCTGCTGTCGATAACATGCAGCCAAATCTACTTGTTTGCGATTCAACTTAGCTCACCATAGCACCAACAACTCATTAAGCCCCATAGGCCCCACATATAGCTGACAATAATAAATCAAAGCCATAGTACACAACCATATAAAATGCAACGCAATTTGTTTGGTGTAGGCGAACAACCCGATTCCAGCCTCAAGGGAATGAATGTATGTGTTGTAGGCGTACACCCCGATCCTTGAGTTAAAAGACATGAAATGCAATGCATATGCACCATGGATATGTATGCAGACAATCAACACAAGCATCGTACTACAACAACAATCTCAGCTAACCTAACAGTTCATTACAAAAATAGGTGGATCTCTATGCGGACCGACAAGATCACCATGATATCTAAAAGCACGTAAATCGCTATGCGGGCCAACAAGGTCACCGTGATATCTAAAACAAGTAAAGCATGAGTATGAAAAATAGCAACGCCACGAGGAATATATATATGTCTGCAAACAAGCAACCCCCACAAGTAACTCAGTATGTAACCTTGCCTCCTCTGTACCACGACCATAATATCACGATAAACCCAACCATTACAAGAATCTAATAATCACAACAATATATACACCTCCTACTCCTCAACTTGACACTGACTTGACAACACTGGATTATGAGTTTTTAACAAGAATAACACCATCAACAGTTTAGAAACATCTAACAACTGACTTTTCGATAGCACGCTAGATTCGAAAATCACATATCATTGGGAATCATGCCAAAAAAAGAAAGTAATAGCCTTTACATACCTTGAATTCGAGCTTGAATCTTGATGTGGATAATCAATTTTCTTTCGGTGATTGGATATGGTGTGAAAAAATGACCCTCCACAAACTTCCCTTGTAACGTGCATAAATATGTATTTGTGGTCAACGAGCTAAATTTTTTTGATTCTAATGGAAAATGGTTAAAAGAGGTTGTTGTAACTGCATATGCTAAAAGAGCTTGTATGTGAGATCAGTGTTCTCAAAAGCGAAAAGCGCAAAAAAGCTCTAAGGTCTGTTGGGGCTTAAAGCGCAAATAAAAGCGTGGGCTTAAATGACAAAAGGCGCAAAGAGAGAAAAAGTACAAATATTAATATTTAGTCAAAAACTAATAATTATAAGCATGAATGACAAATATATGAACAAAGAAATTGAAAAACAATTACGATAAAGTGAAATATCAATTATTTAGTGTCGCCTCTTCAGAAGAGACTCATTGGCAAGGAAAAGTATGCCTTAGAAATTTGATGACGACAGTGAAGCGCACATAAAGCGAGGCGAAGCGCTCAACACATTTTGAGCCTCGCTTTAGGGCTTAAGCGCGCCTTTGATAACATTGTGTGAGATTCTCGTGGATCATGCATGAACCGACTTACCATGCTAACTGCATATGGCATGTCAGGTCTAGTGTGTGAAAGATAAATGAGTCTTCCAGCCAATCTCTGATACTTTTGTCTGTCAACCGACTCTGTTATCCTTGCTTGTAGCTTGTGGTTGCTCTCAATTGATGATCATACTGGTTTGCAACCCAAGCATAGCTTCTTTCTACTTTGGGATCTTTGAAGTTTTCTTCCAATCTTGTGGAATAGACACAAAGGAAATGGACAAGGCAAAAGCTCTATAGGATGGGGACAAGGAATCATTGGACACAAAGTTCGAAATAGGATGTTTGGTACAAGATCTGACTCCTCCTCTTTGAGCAATAGGTATATCTAAATCATCAGTAGAATAAGAGATTAGAGATGACTTACCAAAAGAAAAGGAGGATTGGCAGGGAGTAGGCTGCATGCCACGAGAAGAAAAAGAGGTTTAGCAGGAGTAGGCTGCATGGTGGCTTCTTCTATCTTGTTTTTCCTTAAATATCACATAAATCAGGTTTATCCAAACGTCCAATAGTCTCCCCTTGAACGATACATCTAACAGTTTGCTCGGTAAGCTGAAGCTGTTCCATGTCATGTTTAATCACCTCCCTCCAATATTTCTTTGGTCTACCTCTACCTCGTCTGAATCCATTCCTAGCCAACCTCTCACACCTCCGCACTGGGCATCCGTGCCCTCCTCATCACATGCCCGTACCATTTCAACCTCGCTTCCCGCATCTTGGCTTCCACCGAAGTCACTCCCATCTTATCACGAATAACCTCATTTCTAATTCTATCTTTCCTCGTAAACCCACACATCCATCGTAACATTCTCACACTTTCATCTTTTGGATGTGAGTGTTCTTGACTGACCAACACTCCGCTCCATACAACATAGCTGGTCTAACCACCACTCTATAGAACTTGCCTTTGAGTTTATAAGGCACCTTCTTATCACATAAGATTACGGAAGCGAGCCTCCATTTCATCCACTCTGCCTTAATACATTGAGTGACATCCTTGTCAATCTCTCCATTCCTTGGATCATAGACCCAAGATACTTGAAACTATCCCGCTTTTGACTGGCTTGGATATCAAGCTTTACAACCACATTAGCCTCATGCGTTCCCTCGCTGAACTTGCTCTCCAAATATTCCATCTTGGAACTACTCAACCTAAACCCTTTAGATTCTAGGGTTTGCCTCCACACCTCTAACTTAGCATTAACTCCACCACGAGTCTCGTCAATCAGGACAATATCATCAGCAAATAACATACACCATGACACCTAACCTTGAATTTGCCACGTCAAAACATCCATCACTAAGGCAAATAGAAACAAGCTAAAAGTCGAACCCTGGTGTAATTCCATCAATACGGGAAAGTGCTCGAAATCCCCTCCCATAGTTCTAACACTAGTCTTAGTTCCGTTGTATATATCCTTAATCGCCCTAATGTACGCCACTGGTATACCTCTAGCCTCCAATCACCTCCGGAGAACCTCCCGGGGGACTCTATCATAGGCCTTCTCTAGGTCGATGAACACCACGTGCAAGTCCTTTTTCTTCTCCTTATACTGCTCCACCAGCCTCCGAACGAGATGAACGGCTTCAGTAGTCGAACATCCTGGCATGAATCCGAACTGATTCCTGAAAAGTGGGCTTTGCCCTTTCCCATTTTTCAGACTTCGTAATTTTCTCTTTTCGGCCTTGGTCCAGACCTTGTTTTATTTCGTTAATTAAGTAATAAAATGGCCTAGCAGCCACCCAAAAAAATATTTTAAAAAAAGGAATATGAAAGATTGGAATAATAATAATAATAATAATTTTGTGATAACTTTTTTCAAACTCATTCAGGCTTTTAATATTTTAGCTTTGCATATGGACTTTGGTCGGGTCAGTTCCTTTTTAGTGAATTTGTTTTTATGCAACTATTTTTTTTTTAAAAAAAAGTGTAAAAGATTATTACCCATCAATGTTGAGTTTTGAATTGAACCGGGGATGGTTGGTCTTTTCTAATTAAATTTGTACTATTAAATCAAAAATAAAAACAATAAGAAAAAAGGATTACCCACCGGAAGTTAGATTTTCCTTCATATGTGATTTTTGTGTTAGTAAGGGCAAAGTTTTGTGATTTTTTGTGTAAAAAAACATAGTTAAGTGACTTTGGTGAAAAAACTCATAATTATGTTGACCATGTATGAAATTTACTCTGATTCACCCTTTACAGTGATGATCTGACAATGAAGAAGAGAGATGTCACAGTTCTAGGGTCTTAGAAAATATTTTGATAAAAATCACAAAATTCTGTTCTTATTATTTTAGCTTCTAATTTCATGCCAAAAAATTAATTAGAATAAAATAGGCACGGAAAACAATTAAACAATATAGGCAATTGCAAAGTGAAATTAAAATAAACCAATGTTTTGGATAAATAACAAGTTCAAAATATTTGCTAAAAAATTAAGAGTTAATACCTCAAAACCCCCCTAAACAATCCACATTTATTAGTTTAATACTTAAACTATGAGGTGTTGCTCCCTAATCCTCCCTGCAATGCCAAGTGGCGTGGATATTGGTCTCACCTCTATGTAATGTGTGATGGCTAGAAAATAAGTCGAAGAGAGCATCTATATGGCATTTTTATATTCATTTGTACAAATTAATTAATTTTTTTCCATTTTCTTTCTTTTGATAGACTCGGTTAAAAAGTCAAAACCCATGACTAACACAACATCTATTTTAATATTTTTATTATTCGAACTTTTTAATTGAGTTTATTATTGTTGAGTAAATTTATTCTAATTTGCAATTAGGTTTGTTTCTATTTTATTATTTTTTTTATCATAAAAAATATTGAATTTTGAAGAAGAAAAAGAAATCAAAATCAATAAATTTAGAGAAGTTAAGAAGAAAGAACAAATAAGATTTTTTTTTTTTTACACTTTAAATGCAATTTTTGATTTTTTTGGTTAATTTTTTAGTATTATGTTATGTTAAAGTTATCTTTTTAAAATTTAGTTTACTGTTATGATAAATTTCAGTCATGATTTTTAATTAGATTTTTTTGATTATTTTATTTTCTTGTTACTATTATTTAAGGCTATGGGTTTCAACAATTTACTATTATTTGCAAAAGATATAGAGATTTGACGAAGGAAAATGAATAAGAAAAGAAGACAACAACAACAACATACCCAGTGTAATCCCACCAAGTGAGGTCTGGGGAGGGTAAAGTGTACGCAGTCCATACCACTACCTCAGATGAAGTAGAGAGGCTGTTTCCGATAGACCCCCGGCTCAGAATAGGAAAATAAGTAAAGAAGAAAAAGAAATATAAAACACCACATGGATTTTATTTGTGGCCTATTTTCTAGCTCCCACACAGTACAAATAGAGTGAAACCCATGGCATATTTTATATATTATAATAAATACTTTTTCCCAGGGTTATTACACTGATGATTTAACACACTCCATTGATTATTATTTCAAACCGTGCAACCAACAGTCCTCCTTTTGGAGGAACTTCAACGATTCGCTGCTTCCTGGAGCAAGCATTTCATTAATAATTGCTTGTCTTTGCACTGGACTGAAAGTGCGTGAGCAGTATTTTTGAAAATGGAATAATACATAATTAACCCCCCCCACCTCCCAACCCGCGGGCGCCAAGTAGTCTTGTTTTTCCAGCGACGAATCCCCCTGAACAAATGCAATGTGATATTAATAGTGTTTTTTTTTTTTTGCTCACCTGCCATTTGCAGTGTTTGCACAGCCTTGGGGTGTGTAAGAAGTCCCAAATCATTGTATTTTAACGACACCGAACATATTAAAAGAAGTCACCAAATGTATTCCACTGGAATGATTACCGAAGATTGGATTGACGTTGCTGAAATGATAACTAGAATGAGGTGCCTGCCTTCAGGCATAAGCTACTTAGGTCCCCGCTAGATTTTTTGAAGCTATGATATAATAATGTAAGAAAAGGGCAGAACAGAAAAAGGTTGGAGACTGTATGAAGAAAAGTATCAGTTTTCTGTAACTACTATGTGCATGATATTCTTTTTCAGATTGAGATATTATATTTTACTAATATGACTAATTCTAATATAGCATAACCAACTAATCGAACATAGATTGGATTATGCAAGACCAGAGGGTTAGGTTGTTTTCCATGCTTACTTGGAGGTAAATAGGGGAGAGGTAGAAGAGAGGGGTATGGGATGCCTTACATTAGCTATTCCAATATCTTCGAAAAATGGGAAGGACAACATATGCCCTTTTTAATTTTTTTCTCTGTAATTAGACCAATAAGGGGGTGGGCTGGGGGGATGCCAAATGTAGGTAAAAACTTTCTGAGCAGCATAGAGACGTTTCATCTTTAATTCGACTTGTAGATATTGTCACATCCCTCCATCTATTGCAGCTATTGTAAAACAACTTATAGACATTTTAACGTCGTGTACGACACTTCATCTTTGATGGAGGAAACCTAGAAACTATGTTTATGAAGTGTTGTCAAACATTCTGGTGAAGCCAGCATGATTTTTTCTTCTGCAGTTGTTGACGTTGTATCACCTAATACCATTATTAATTTACTATGTAGTAAATGTTCAAATGATTTGTTACACTTGGGATAACGTACCACATATTTACAAAGACATTGAAGTATTGAACCAGTTTGAAACTACCTGTTCATTCATCTTGCCAGGGCTAAGAGGGTGTTTGGATGGGCTTTTTTTAAGTGACTTAAAAGTTAAAAGCCAAAAGCCAAAAGTAGGTAGCAATCTACTTTTGGCTTTTGGCTTTTTTTTGGTACTTTTTAAGCCTAAAATAAAGTGCTTAAAAACACTTTTTGTCTTTGCCAAACACCTCCAAAAATAAAAAAGTGCTTAAAAACCAAAAACACTTAAAACATGCCAATCCAAACACCCTCTAATACTATCCCTGGTGAGGTCGTACTCATTTTTTCTCTTATTTCATATGTACATCTGCATAAAGCATGCTGATTCAATTTACATTTTATGGGAATGCCCGACAGTATTCATGATGGACTGATTGAATTAGCATTGGATCCACAGAAGAACCGCACGGGAAACATATGGCACATATGCATTAAGGTAGTAAGTTGACTGTTTTATGTACCTTCATTTCTGTATTCACTCAGTTATCTTCAAAGATTATCATTTGGCCCATGAAGAGCATATCATGTTGGCTGTCCGCTTCCTTATTGCTATTTGGTTGACCCGCTCCGTATTCTGGGCAGTGTCAAGTGATTGATCTCCTTCCTTAATGAATGCTCTAATGTGTCCATAGTTTCAATATGAAATAAGCATATTGTCTTTCATTTTTTTTAAGAGAAGTAAAAATATTGTGGTTAGAAACTGAATGTTCAGCCAATTATATGTCCATCATTATTTGAATTTAATTTATCTTTTCTGTTATTCTATGAGATTCCTTTCAAATGATAACATTTCAAATCTTTTCTGCCGAGTTGTTGAGTTGTCCTAGTAAGTCAAATGGCCGCATATATTGGGAGGGGGATCTATCATTTCTTTGACCTTAACCTCACATGTTTTCCACATTATATTCCGTCAATGATTCCATTTTTTATTGAGAAGATCCAACTAAGTAAAGCACATAAACTATTCAAACTTTCTTTCCTTAAATTTCCATGCTGGATCAAAGTAGTTCACTTCAGATAGATGCACGGAACTCTGGATCCTGCTAATCTGAAAGGATTAAATAGAAGGGAACAAATTAAGGTGAAAGAGAAGTAATGCAAATGTTGATTGTGTTAAACAACATGATTTTAGGAGACTTTATTTTTTTTTTCCCGAGCGTAATTACAGGGATAGAATATTTTTTTTTTATTGCGAGTGAGTGTCTTTCCTTAATTAGTTGAGATTCATTGGATAAATACCCCTTCTCATGGGATGTAAAGACGTATTGATACTTACAAAAGTATCTACTTGTGTTACCCATTCCATCAAGTTCTCTTGCGCCTTTGCCCGCTTGTGTCACGCCCTAAATTGGGATGAGACGTGACCGATATTCGATGTCGTAAACTTGCATTGAACTCACCAATATAATCATTCTACCCAAATCACGCGCACATGCACCATATGATAGTCTTGTTTATGAAAGCGTTATTATTTTAAATATAGCATGTGGAAGTAGCTTTTACAAGAAAATGGTGCATGTGGTCATGGAGAATAGCAATAGGCCCTTAACGGCCAAACATCATCCGTCAACAAAACAATAATATGCAACTAGTTCAAAAAATCATGAGTGCCTGTAGCACTAAGATATACATTAAACCTATTTATGGAACCTCTATGACAAGAAGAATACAATAATAAATGCAACTATAATAACTTTTTCATGAATATGAAGTGGGGTACACCAAAAGCAGTAGATGGTATGGAACCGTAGCTTGCTCTTCCGTCAGCCTCTAAACCTGTATTTGTGATGAAAAATAACAGGAAAAGAGAGCCCGAGTAAAAATTAGTGGATATGTAGAATGCGTCCTAGTCAAACCACCTCATAATGGGGCAAGAGTTTAAATAAAATCTCATTCAGATTATTGTTTTTAAGCTGTGAGTTTGTATAAAACCTCATAAGATAGTTTAGGCTCAACGTACCTCAATGTTGCCCTTTCATGACCAGTCATTGGCTCCAACTATCCAGTTGACAACCAAACATCTCTAACACAATCAAACTTCATAAGATAATATATATTCATCAATAACAACCCATAAGTTTATCAATCAAACCATTCTAGTATTTCTCATTAGGCTCAAAACTAACCAAAGTTTCAAAATTCATTTTAGATGAAATCTTTATTAATTACCTTCAATCTATATCCAGAACTCCTCATCTCAAATAACTTGTACTAACTTCAATTAGATTATTCTTGTATTTTTCATTTAAACCTATATTCCTCCAATAATCCATAATAATCAATTTGGGTGAATTCTTATTTTTTCACCTCTAATTTAGTTAACAAATGATTCAATAGGTTCATTAGGTCATTCATTTTCACCATTTATTTCTCAAGAACACTATTCATCAACTTCTCCAAAATTCCCTAACTCCACTAATGACCTTCTCTATGTTTCATCATTTTCAACCATCCAACCATTAAATAATACCATGTATGCCATTCGAATTCTGTAATTATACACTATACGTCAATTGGAAGTGGTTGAATTACCTCAAAGCATCAAAATTTGGAAAATCCCTCTTTTAGAATATTCAGTTTTCTCTGAAGATTCAATGCCAAATCTAGTACTTTGTAGGATAAAATGATGTTAGATTATATGCTTATTGAGTATAATAAACTCAAAACATCATATAATTCTCACTTTGAATGGTAGGAAAATCCCAAGCTCTATCTCCAACCTCTATCTCCAACCTTGTCCCAAAAGCCCAAGTGAAAATGCTAAAATGTGAGCTGCTGCCTGACACCATTGCCTTATGTACGCTCGCATACCTTGATGGACATCTTTTAGGTCAATGGCCATAACTTTTTGTTGGAAAATCCAAATGATGAACAGTTTGAAGCATTGTAACTAGACTTCAAGGGCTTTAATTTCACATTTTATCCATAACCAAATTCTTTATATATTGAGAGTAGTGATTGCATGAAGTTAGTACCGGTGCGTGCTCGTTTTAAACTTTAGTCCATCGTATAATTTCAACATGGCCTGGCTCTAGTGTTCCCCTTAGACCCGAGTATTGTTTAAACTTCAATCCATCATGTAATTTTCAATTCCGCCTCGTGCACTTAATATCATATCTTAAGTGATATCCACAACCGTCACTGGCTCACAAGACGGTTCTTATAATATTTCCTAAGCCCACTTCTAAGTCTTGAAACCTTATGCAATTTTCAGGGTCGCTAGAGCTTGTATCCTTACCACGCAAAGGTCCTTACTTATGGTCATTCTATTTTTAATTTCAATTACTTCATGTAAAGATATATCATCTGGTCCTAACTCAAACCCCAAAAGCTAGCTTTTGAGGGGAAGAGTGTGTTGTGGATGCGTGGAAATTAAGTATTTATTATATTTTAAGTAGCTTTATTTATTATTTATTTATATTTTAAGTAGGGTATTATGATTATTTCCTTCCAGCTCTCTTCTCTCTCTCTATTTCTCTAACGGCTAACATCCATTGACTGAACCCCCCTTCTGACGCCGGTGGCGTAAGCTCTGGCGACAGGTAAGTCCTCTCCCAACCCTTCCAGTTCCGTCCAGGCCCCCCCCCCCCCCCCCCCCTCCTCCTCCTCCTCCTCCCCCCCCCTTTGTCCATTTCGGTCTCGGGTGTCCGGCGACGATTGGACAGAAATAGATCTGCCCAAACGGGAACAGATCTGACTGATCCGGCGAACTCCGGTGACCTTTTTCGCAGCCAATCTCTTCTCCGGCGGTCCAGACTAAGCTTAGTCCGGCGACCAATTTCTTTTTCGATCTTGGTTCGTCCGGCGACTTGCTCCCCACTTTCAGATCTTGCTGTTTCCGGCAAAGTCTACCGGAATTCTCGCCGGAAACAACATTTTCGTCCTTTTTGTGTGCTGTCTTTCTGCCACAGGTTATTCCAGACTCACCGGCCAGCAACTGGACTGACGGGCAACAATCTCGGGAACAAATTCCGGCGACCAATTTCTTCAACAAATTGCCGGAACTCAACAGCTCAGCCAAGATCCAGGTGAATGCTGCAGACACAGCGTATCAGGTTCCCTCGTTCCACTCATTTAGCTCTTTTGAATCCTCGTTGGTGACTATCCGGATTGTTGCTTCTGCTTCTCTGTGATATTGTAGTAGTTAGTGGAGACGCACATATATTTTGTTTGGGTATTGCCTGTTTCAAGTGTCATTACTGTTGTCTTGCTAGTTGGTAGTGACCCCTGATTGCTATCTTGTACTTCTCCGGTTGTCTTACCTAGTGGATAGTTGACCCTACTTCACATTTCACTGCTGATTTAAGCTTTACCTATTTGTTTTGTCTTACCTTTTGCGCGCCTTTTTAGTTCCCTCTCTTTCTGCGTAGTGGCTTTGGTAGGCGATGGTAGACTAGGGTCATGTCATAGGTCAGGGCTGGGGCCCGGGGGCGGTATGTGTTTGGGTTAGGGTCTGGTTTTGGGTGGAGCTCGGGGTTGGGGGCGAAGGGTAGTAGGGTTAAGCGGGACACGGGAGCCTATAGGTTGAGAGTTGGGTCTTGGAACATAGGAACTCTTCAAGGTAAGTCCATAGAGCTTGAGAAGATTCTTAGGAAGAGGAGGATTAGTATAGCCTGTGTCCAGGAGACCAAGTGGGTAGGGACCAAGGCGATGGATGTGGACGGGTATAAGTTGTGGTACTCTGGTAGCGTGACGCATATGAATAGGGTAGGTATCTTAGTAAACGAAGAGCTTAGGGGACAGGTGGTGGAGGTCAAGCGGGTTAACGATAGGTTGATGACGATTAAGTTGGTCATTGGTGAGTCTACATGGAACGTTATTAGTGCTTATGCTCCGCAAATGGGTTTGGATGAGGAAGAGAAGAACTTTTGGGAAATTCTGGAGGAGGTGGTGAGAGGCGTTCCGGGCACCGAGAAGCTTTTCATAGGAGGTGATTTCAATGGGCATATCGGGTCTTTATGGAGAGGTTATGACGATGTGCATGGAGGTTTCGGTTTCGGGGAGAGGAATGAGGGAGGCGCCTCACTTTTGGATTTTGCTATTGGTGATAATCTTTCGACCCAACATAAGCTATTGGTGATGGACGTGGAAGTCAAGAAGGGCAGAAGGAATAGGACTGTGGAGGATCGACCCAGGATTAAGTGGGGGAGTTTGAATTTGGCCAGTGCTTTGGAGATAGGGGAAAAGTTGTCGAATTTGGGGGCTTGGGAGAGTACAGGGGATTTGGATAGTATGTGGGAGAAGACTGCTAGTTGCATCAGGGAGTCAGCTAGAGAGGTGTTGGGTGTCTCGAGAGGCCGAGCTGGCAAGTACCAGGGGGAATGGTGGTGGAACGAGGAAGTCAAGAGAAAGGTGGAGACTAAGAAGGCGGCCTATGCGAAGTTGGTGGAAAGCCAGGATGACGAGGAGAAGCGGATGAAAAGGGAGGAGTATAAGTTAGCTAGGAAAGAGGCGAAGCTAGCAGTTACAACAGCTAAGACGACATCTTTCGAGCGCCTGTATGCGGCTTTAGAGGAGAAAGGTGGGGATAAGAAGTTGTATAGGTTGGCCAAGGCTAGGGAGCGAAGGGCACGTGACCTGATCAGGTGAAGTGCATCAAGGGTGAGGATGACAGAGTGTTGATGGATGACACCAGCATTAGGAGGAGGTGACAGTCGTATTTTCACAGACTTTTGAATGACGAAAGAGGCGGAAGTTTGGTGCTGGGGGACTTAAAGCACTCGGAGAGGTGTCGCGATTATGGTTATTGTAGGCGTATTAAGGTGGAGGAGGTCAAGAGGGCTATCTAGGATGCGTAGGGGTAGGGCGACTGGGTCAGACGAGATTCCGGTGGATTTTTGGAAGAGTACTAGCGGGGTAGGTTTGGAGTGGCTGACAAAGTTATTTAACAACATTTTTAGGACGACGAAGATGCCGGAAGCTTGGAGATAGAGTACGATGATTCCTCTATATAAGAACTAGGGGGACATTCAGAGTTGCAACAACTATAGGGGAATCAAGTTGTTGAGCCATACTATGAAGGTGTGGGAAAGGGTGGTAGAGTTGAGGCTGAGGAGGATCTTGACTATTTCGGAGAACCAGTTCGGTTTCATGCCAGGTCGCTCGACTGCCGAAGCCACACTCTTTGTGAGGAGATTAGTGGAGCAGTATAGGGAGAGGAAGAAGGACTTGCATATGGTGTTCATTGATTTGGAGAAGGCGTACGACAAAGTCCCCAGAGAGGTTCTATGGAGGTGCTTGGAGGTTAGAGGTGTGCTTGTGGCGTACCTTAGGTCGATTCAGGACATGTACGACGGAGCGAAGACACGTGTGAGGACGGCAGGAGGAGATTCGGAGCACTTTCTTTTTTTGACTGGGTTGCACCAGGGGTCGACTCTTAGTCCTTTTTTATTCGCCTTGGTGATGGATGTTTTGACACGGCGGATTCAAGGAGAGGTACCTTGGTGTATGTTATTTGCGAACGATGTAGTGCTTATTAACGAGTCCTGGGGAGGAGTTAATGATAAGTTGGAGGTTTGGAGACAGACCTTAGAGGCGAAAGGGTTTAGGCTGAGCAGGACCAAGACAGAGTACTTGGAGTGTAAGTTCAGTGCTGTGACGCAGGAGGAGGACGTGGTAGTGAAGCTGGAGTCTCAAGCCATTCAAAAAAGGGATAGTTTCAAGTATCTGGGATCTATGATTCAGGGGGATGGAGAGATTGATGAGGATGTCATGCACCGCATTGGTGTAGGATGGTTGAAGTGGAGGCTAGCTTCGGGAGTTTTGTGTGATAAGAAGGTGCCTCTGAAGCTTAAGGGTAAGTTCTACAGAGTGGCCGTCCGTCCGGCTATGCTGTATGGCGCGGAGTGTTGGCCAGTTAAAAACTCCCACATCCAAAAGTTGAAGGTAGCGGAGATGAGGATGTTGCGATGGATGTGTGGACTGACCAGAAGGGATAGGGTTAAAAATGAGAGTATTCGAGAGAAGTTAGGAGTGGCTTCGGTTGAAGACAAGATGCGGGAAGTGAGGCTACGATGGTTCGAGCATGTATTGAGGAGGTGTACGGATGCTCCAGTACGGAAGTGTGAGAGGCTGGTTGTGGATGGTTTTAGGCGGGGTAGAGGTAGGCCGAAGAAATATTGGAGGGAGGTGATTAGGCATGACATGGAGCAGTTAGAGCTTACAGAGGACATGACCCTCGATAGGAAGGTGTGGAGGGTGCGGATTAGGGTAGAGGGTTAGGGAGTAGGAAGACATATGTATTAGTAGGAAGGAGTGTTTGAAGGAGTGTATGTTTGTATCTGTGCCTGTTGTTTTTTAGCATATTCTGGTTCGCGTGGCTTTGGTGATGATTGTGATTTCCGAATGAATAGTTTATAGTATTACCTTGTGAGTGTCTTGCTTCTTGTATCACCTAGCGATGTGTTATTTTTTTTTTTTTTTTTTTTTTTTTTTTTTTTGTCGGCTATTGTTATCTGTTCTGAGCCGGGGGTCTATCGGAAACAACCTCTCTACTTCATCTGAGGTAGTGGTATAGACTGCGTACACTTTACCCTCCCCAGACCCCACCTGGTGGGAATACACTGGGTATGTTGTTGTTGTTGTATTTATATTTTAAGTAGCTTTATTTATTATTCTAGAATAGAGTTTTATGTTTCCTACTTTCACAAGGATTAGACTTTCTTGAATAGGGTTTCATCACTTTATGTTTCCTACTATCATAAGGATTAGATTATTGCTGTAATATGACTCCTATTTAAAGGGTTTTTTGAAGAATAAATCAATAAGTCGTATTTCGACAAAAAGGTAAGAGATTAGAGTTCTCTTTTCCATTGAACTCTAGGGTTTCAACCTCCCTTTAACAAGCTGAAGAGATCGGATTTCTCTCTTTCATTGAACTCTAAGGTTTCATCCTCCCTTTAACGAGCTGAATTTATATATCGCCCTGTGACTCGATCCTTCCCTAAAGATCCTAACAATTTGGTATCAGAGCCTAACACAATGGGCGATGAGATCAATTCCAAATTCCAGGAAGAACATGCGATTACAGAAGCCCTAATGGACTCTAAAATTGCAGCAATGGAACGACGCCTCGACGAAAGAATTGTCCAAGTCATCTATGAACAATTGTCTAGCTTGGGAATTGGCTCCACAAAACCAACAACCCACAGACCTGAGTCGAGTAGCGCCCTAACGACTAGCAGATCAACAATTCCTGCTACTAAAGGCAATGCACCGCCTATTCAATTTGTCGATCAAAATCATCCCACAAGAGGTAATTCCCATTCAACAGTACCAAGGTATGCAAAGATGGATTTTTCTACTTATGGCGACACCAACGACCCATTAATTTGGACACATCGTTGTGAACACGTTTTTGAAAATCAACATACAACGGAAGGGAAAAAGGTTGGAGTGGATGGGTTTCACATGTTGGGAGAAGCACAATTCTGGTATTATCAGGTTAAACGAGCAAAGGGCCCAATGAGTTGGGAAGAATTTCAGAAACGTTGTTTCCAGCGATTTGGACCTCCTGAAAGTAGGAACATGGTGGGCAAATTAGCCACGCTTCAATTGAAATATATCAACGCCAGCTTCAAAAAATGTTTGCTAGGGTTGGAATTGGATGATTCAGTTGACACTATTCCAGATGTTCTTGATGATTGCCCTGAAATTTGAGCTTGAGGACAAACTCTTTTAACGTGAGGGGAGAAATGTTGTGGATGCGTGAAAATTAAGACTGGGCATTTTGCCGGAATGGAATGGTCGGACCGGAATGGACCGGTACCGGTATGAACCGGACCGGAATGGAACCGGTACCGGGTTGTATCGGTTCGAAATAACCGGTATGAAACCGCGGTTCCATTCCGTTTCGTTAGTAACCGGTATACTACCGGAATGGACCGAAACGGAACAGAATGGAATAACCGGTACGGGCGATTTTACTATTAATTTTTTTTAAAAATAATTTTTTATATTTTGAATAAATAAATTATTTTTTACATTTTAGTTAAAGAATAAAAGTTATATTTTGAATTATGTATTTTAAGTTTAAATTTGGTTTTTAAATATTTTGAATTAAGTTTAAATATGTTTTTTTTTCTAAGTTTTTCAATTTATAAGTTATAAGTTTTTAAGTTTATATTTTTTGAAGTTTATATATTTGAATTTTGAAGTTTATATATTTGAATTTTAAAGTTTATATAAAAGTATATAACTTTGTTAAAGTTTTTTTTTCCTAAGTTTTTCAATTTATGAGTTATATAAGTTTTTAAGTTTATAAGTTGCTAATTTAAACACTCAAAATAAACAAAAAGGAAATGCATTAAGTAAAAGTATGATAAAATTAAAAATCAATACAATTTATTCAAAATTTCAAATTTGTATTACAATTTACAACTATTAGTAGAGAGCTCCTAATTTACGCAGCCACCTTCTAGGAAGGGTTCTGTTTCAACTAAGCCTCGAATGTAAGCTAATAGTTGTATAATCCTATAAAGTTTTGTTCTAACTCTTGTAAATTTTTAGCAATAACCTCCGGTCTTGGTCAAACTTGTTGACGTTATTCAATTTCAATGCCATCGTCACTATTACATCCAATGACTGCATCTAAGTAATCTTCTTGTAATTTAGTTAACTTTGGAACTCCCTTATTTCTTCGTTCGGCATTGATCTAATCTCAAAAAGTCATCGATACCTCCAAACTGTCTTCTGCTAATGAATATCTATGATCGCCGATTTGAAATCTTGCCGCACTGAAAGCTTGCTCCGAAGCTACGGATGATCCTTGAATAGCTAACACGTCCTTCACCATCTTGCTAAGTTTTGGATATTGATGATCACGAGCTCTCCACCAATTCAATAGCTGTGGTACGCCTTCTTGATTTGTAATAGTATCAGAACCTTGGTCAAGATATTTAACAAATTCACATTTATGAGAAGAATGGAGACCAAGTGATGATTGTGCTCTACCATGGACATCTAGTCGAGGCATAGAAGTTTGAGGAACTTCAATATTATCGAATGTGCAATATTTGTCATACAATTCCTTAGCACAAGTGTGAATGCTGTTTTGACAAGTTATCAAATCGGGACTTTCATGCGGTTGAATATTTAAATTATGATAAATTCCTCTAACCAAAGCTTTTGCACCATGTTCTTTATATTTCGGGTTAAAAAGAATTGCAATTAAATAAATTTGGGGGATAGGAAAAAAATATTTTTAAAATTTTTCAACCATAGCTACAATAGCATTCTTAAAAAATTTATTATGTTTATACTCTGCAAAAAGGGATGAAATAGACCATATATGTATTAAAATTTCAGAAATAGTGGGATAATATGATCCAGAAAAAACTTTTGTAGCATCATAAAATGATTTCAAAAAACCTTTAAGTGCTTCTATTTGATTCCAATCATTTTCATTGAGTTGATGACTAGGATAAGCGTTATGAGAATTAAACATCATATTTATAAGCATCTTCAATCATTTCATAAAAAGAAGTCCATCTAGTTTTAACTTGTTTTGGAATTTTTTTATACGGAAGTTGACACGATCGACAAAATTCTTTATATTGTCTAATTCTACTACTATTATGCATATGAAAAATCCAAAACTAAGCATTTTCAACTTTATCACAAGTATTATCAAATAATTGAATACCATCTTTCACAATTAAATTTAATATATGTGCAACACATTTAACATGAAAAGCATATTCACTAATTGGACAAATTCTAGTTTGTCGATGAGAAATAACATTTAAATTAGCAGAAGCATTATCTAAAGTAATGCTAATCACTTTATCAGAAAGACAATAAAATTCTAAAATTTGACCTACAGTAGAAGCAATATAAACACCGGTCTTTTATGTTCACAAATTTTATAAGCAATAATTCTTTTTTGCAAATTCCAATTATAATCAACCCAATGTGCAGGACCAGCTGAATAATCGTTACCATTAGGACTACGACCCATATCAGTGGTAATAGCAGCCTTACAATCCATCATGTAAAAATAGCTACGAAGAAACTGCATATGTTTTTCTTGAAATTCAAAAATATCTCTTTTTACCATACTTCTTGAAAAAACTTCAAAACTGGGATTATATGTATCCCGAATATATGTTATAAAACCTTCATTTTCTCCAAAATTAAAAGGCAAACCACAGACAACAATCATTTTTGCAAAATTTTCACGATCACGATCCCTGTTATAGGGTCGTTGTGTAACAGGACCAGTCGGGTTTGAAGGGTTTAGTTCAGTTTGAAACCTGTTTGACCCGGCAACAGAGGGTCCCGTGCCAGAACCGGCAGTTTGATGGGAAGCCATAAATGCATTCCATTCTCTCGGATGTTTCTTAATCAATGGGTTTTTAACCCCCTAGTAGAACCTCCAGACCCGCCAGATACATATTTCCACTGTTGTTTACAAATATCACACGTAGTAACAGTTTTTTCATCATTCAAATAACAAAATTTTCGCATAGCTAATTTTAAAGCACGTTGTGTCTTGGTCTTACCCCTAACCGGACAAATAGGGGGACGACTAGCTCTACCCTGAGGATTATCCTGAGTTGGAGCTTCGACACTAGCGGCGGCGGGAGTGGGACTAGTTGGTGTATCATCTAAACCATCATCCACATGTAATTCTACTTCTTCATCTAATTCATCTTCAAAATCATTATACAATCTTTCGAGAGCTTCATGGGGAATAGGGGTATTGCTATTAATTTCTATGATAGAGGGATGAACAAAATCAGTTTCATTAACATGCGTAAAATCATCCGTATTAAATCTAACTTCAGGCAAGTGGGAAGAACTAGAAGAACCTTGATTTTTTTTTATACCAAATTTCATAAAATCTTTTGTTTTTTGTGCAATACTTTTTTTACTAGAATTTTTTTTAGAGGAATCCATAATATAATGAAATAAAATATGAAAGTAGCAAATTAAAACAAACAAAACACAAGTACACAACTAATAAATACGAAAAATAAATTAAAAGACTAGAGAGTAGAACGAATGTACCAAACGCCTGCCGTAAAAGCAGACGATTATAACCGAAATTTAAAACTTGAAAAAGATTGCTCCTCCAAAAGTCACCAAATTATACTTCAATTGCAAAATAATAATAATAATTATAAAATTTATAGATATTGAGACTTGAGAGTAGAAAATTGAGAGAGGATGAGAGTTGAAAAATTGAAATTGTGAATAAAATTTGAATGGGGAAGGGGTATTTATAAGATTTTGGAAGGGGGGTTGGGGGGGCTGAGGGGGGTGGGGGGGCTGAGGGGGTGCTGGGGGGTCAAACTAACCGTTTGGGGGGCCCACTAGCCGTTCTCAACGGTCCCTAACGGCTAGTTTCCGTTAGGTTCCGGACTGGACCGGAATCGGAATGGACCGATACCGGTTTCCCGGAATGAAACCGCGAAACCGGATACCGGTACGTTCCATACCGTTCCGAACCGGTTCCTACCGGAACGGTACGAACCGGTACCGGTACCGGAATGGACCGGAACGTACCGGTCCGGCGGCCACTCTTAGTGAAAATTAAGTATTTATTCATATTTTAAGTAGATTTATTTATTATTTATTTATATTTTAAGTAGATTTATTTATTATTCTAGAATAGGGTTTTATGTTTCATACTTTCTCAAGGATTAGACTTTCTAGAATAGGGTTTTATGTTTCCTACTATCATAAGGGTTAAACTATTGTTGTAATATAACTTTTATTTTAAGGGGTTTTTGAATAATAAATCAATAAGTCGTATTTCTACAAAAAAGTAAGAGATTGGAGTTCTCTTTTCCATTGAACTCTAAGGTTTCGGCCTCCCTTTAACGAGCTGAAGAGATCGGAGTTCTCTCTTCCATTTGAACTCTAAGGTTTCAGCCTCCCTTTAACGAGCTGAATTTATATATCGCCCTGTGACTCGATCCTTCCCTAAAGATCCTTAACAGAGTGTCCTAGTCCATTTAAGCAAAGCATCAGTCCATTCTCCAACCAATGTGGGACTTTAACCCACTCTAACATTTCAATGACAACAACAACTATGCCTTAGTCCTAAACAAGTTGAGGTTGTGATAAGAATTGAGTTACTTGAAAGAAAAACAAGAAAATTATGTGGAAGCGAAAAATGCGAAGACTAAGACCAGAAAAAATTGATAGGTGAAATTTGATAAGTAAATTCCCAAATCTCAAACATACTTGCTAAGAACCTTAATTGATTGTGGTAGGCCTAATTAGTGGATTAGGGATAATCATGTTTACTAGAAGATTTAATTCAAGAACTTAGATGGAAGCAATCTAAACCCCTAATTGTACAATTAAAGACACTAATTAATACAAGACTAATTACATTCTTCAGTTAATCGAATAAGAACAATCGATATCAAACAAAGAATTTAATCTTACCTCTTAAAGGAATCGTTCTTGTAAGGTTATAAGATAAATCCTAAGTAACCTATACACAAAGGTATAAATAAGAAAACTCTCAATAATATTGATAGTTATATTGTGCCAAAAAGAACAAAATCAAGGCAGGTGAATCTAGTGGAAATTTCTATCACACTATCCCAAATAGCACGAGATTCGAATTCTACTTTATCGAAATATAATAAGTAGTGAAACCTAACTAGGAAAATTTAATCTAGGAAACTTTAAACCAGGAAAACATGTAAGATCAATGTCACACTTCTTCCCAAAACTACCTAACAAAATAAGGAAAGAAGTGTTGAATTTCCTCCCCCAAAAACACGCTTATTCAGCAGTCTTGCGTGTGTATTTCAGCCGCTTTTGGGGCTCCATGGATGCTATCAGGTCGGCTATATGAATCTTCATCGACCCTGCTTCCTCATTTAAGCTTAGCTCATGTCATCCTCATACCAAAGTAAATTAAAGTGAAAAATAAGTTAAATTTCATTCCAATTACTTCCCTTGTATTTATTTGTTCAGATTGGACTTCTAACTCGTTCAAATGCATAATTATTTTTATGTTTTAACTTTCACTAGTTTTTATTAATTTCATAATTTCAAATTTCCTTGAATGAATCAATAGTCTCCCATATTTTTGCACTGTAGGAACCTTGTACTGAAGGTATACATTTTCTTTCTCTTTAGCAGGCCTTTCCGTGGTCTCTATTATGGTGCTATGTTAGTATAGATATATGCTATTATTGTGCTTGTGATTACCTTTTCTTACTGTATCTTTATTTTTTCTCCGTCATCTGCAGGAGTTGCCCCAAGGTGATGTCCTTTATGGTTATCGCATTGATGGACCTCGAAATTGGCATGAAGGGCATCGATTTGACGATAGCATTATTTTGATTGATCCTTACGCAAAATTAATTGAAGGTCGACGAGCTTTTGGAGATGATAGCAGTAAAATGTGTAGATTTTTTGGAACTTATGATTTCAATAGCTTGCCTTTCGACTGGGGAGAAAATTACAAGCTTCCAAATATACCTGAGGTAATTGAGAAGATTTACTTGAATAACTTTCTTCCTCTTGTGCAAATCTAAAGATATTTGCTTGCATGTTCAGCTAATTGCCTTATGAGCTATGACTGATGACAGAACTGACATTATTAAGTGCTCAAATTTTCTGTCATTTAGTTGATCTTGTTATTTCATGTAAGAGGAGTTTCAGCTTATTCTTCTGTAGTAATGTTATTGGTTCTTTGGTAGATTGAGTCGTACGACTATACTACTTAGATCTGCTAGACATTTACTCTTAAAGGTTATTTGGTTTGCATTTTAGTTATGAGTGGATTATAACGTAGGGATTGTTTGTGTGGTGATTTATATGGAACGGATTACTATGCAGTCATTAAAAATCAAGGAATTGTTGTGTAGTGACTCAGAGATTATTGCTATGCAGGAATAACTTTCTTCAATGACATTCTTGTCTTTGAATAGTGTAATCTCTGTATGGCTAATACACGTATTCTTGTTTCACATTGTATCCCACATAAAATATTATATAGATTCCTGTATAACTTAATGTTAGCATTATTTGGATACACCAACCAAACGTTGCAGTACATATTGCGACACTATGCAATCAACCAGATGTATTATTTTATGCGGAATTTTATGCTGGATTAGTTATACCACACAATCAACCAAACCGCCCCTTCACGTCTTGCTGTATATCCTCTTTTCTTTGGGCAGAAAGATCTTGTTGTATATGAGATCAATGTCCGTGCTTTTACTGCTGATGAAACAAGTGGTTTGGATCTAAATCAACGGGGAAGCTACCTTGGTTTGATTGAAAAGGTACTTTCATATCCCACCAGTTTGTTTTCTTTTTTACCAAGCATTTCATTTGCTTGTTAAAGTTTGGTTCATCTTCCTTAATACCAGTACTGCAAGACACAAGGTATACTACGAGTTAACTTCCCAAATACTTAACATTTTTATTTTGGCAAGTTTCAATTTTAAAATTGCTTGTTATGTTATTCGGCCCTTTTTCTTAGATTAGATGTCCTTGATATTTTCATCATATATTAGTCCCTTGCAGAAATCTGCAAACTTATTTTAGTATTTCAGCTACCTGACATTCATCTACTAGTGTAGATACCACATCTTCTCGAGCTTGGTGTTAATGCAGTAGAATTATTGCCTGTTTTTGAGTTTGATGAACTGGAATTTCAAAGGCGACCTAATCCAAGAGATCACTTGGTAAGCTTTATGAATTTCCCTTGTGAATTCGATAGTCAATTTGTGTTTTTAAAGATTGTTTTTGTGGTTATTGGAATTGATTTATATTTTTCCAAAAAGATTTGTTTAAGAGTTTCAAGTGTATGTTCATGAAAAGTTTACAAAAAATCTTTATGTTATTATCATGTCTTGAAAAGAGAAAAGCTCATCGTATCTTGAAAAGTTAAAGTTAAGAAAAGTTATGAAGATTTAGAGCCAAGGCTCATAGAGATAAATATGTCCATGATACGATATTTTGAGCTAAGCATGATTTTTACGAAATTGTTTTAAGACTATTGTGAGCAGCTAGTATGTTTTGGGAGGATTATTTAGCACCGAGTTGGGTATGAGTCCGAGGTCACATGGCCCATAACTACGTCGCCACCGTAGGTTTTGCCTTCGGGCTAAGTTTTGGATTCATAAGTTATGTTTCGTCTTATACTCTGGCAAGGTAGAAGACGACTCTTCTCAATGTGGGCAAGACATTGGACTCCATGTTGCTCACATGGTTTATGTTAGGACCGGCAACGGACCAGGCCTGCCGGAACGGGCGGTCCCTGTTTCCGGACCTTCACCGGTGGACGGTGACCGGAGTTGGTCCGAAAACGGGCCTACCGGACCCGGCAGCCCGGAAAAATACCCTTTGTCCGAACCGGTCCGGTATTAACCGGACCTTGGCAGGCCGGACCGGATTTTGGTTCCGCCCAATTTTTTTTTTTTTTTTAATTTTAATTTATAATTTAAATTCAAAATCAAATTTTTTTTTTTAATAATTGTTTTTTTGTTTGAATTTAAATTAGTTTTCAAATTTTATTAAGTTTTAAAACATCTTTTACGTTTAAAACATTTTAAAACATCTTTTCAAATTTAAAGTTTATGTTTAAATTTTCAACTTTGAAAACTTTGATTTTTTTTAAAGTTAAAATGTAAATTTTCAACTTTAAAGTTTAAATTTAAATTTTCATCTTTAAAGTTTAAATTTAAATTTATACGTTAAAGTTTAATTTTTTTTTTTTAATTCTTAAAGTTTAAATAAAAGACAAATTTAAAAAGAAAATGAAGGCGAATAGCCTATAATTTTATTCAAATCAATAAAGAAGTACATGTATTACAAATATTAGAAGAGTACCTAATCTATGTAGCCACCTTCTAGGAAGGGTTCTGTTTCAACTAAGTCTCGATTATTATACTAATATCTATAATTTTCAAAGTATGTTTTTCGTAAGTTATCTATCAATTCCTTGGAAACATGATCCGAAATTTGTATTTGGTTTTCTTCATCCATTGCTTCCATGCCATCATCACTATTTTCTCCAAGTACTTCATCTATTTCTATTTCGGCTTGATGCGATAAATTTGGTAGTCCAGCATTCCTTCGTTCGGCGTTGATCCAATCTCTGAACAACACTGATATTTCCAAACTATCTTTTGCTAACAAATATCTATGGTCTCCAAAGAAAAATCTCCCTGCGCTGAAAGCTTGCTCCGAAGCTACTGAAGATGCTTGCATAGCTAGCACATCCCGAACCACCCTTGAAAGATATGAAAATTGTTCTGTTCGGTTCTTCCACCAAGTTAAAAGTTGAGGATCTCCATTTTCATCCCTAATATTTTCCCGTGCCTGATTAATATATTGATCAAATTCATTAGTGTTAGAAGAATCAAGACCAAGTTCTTCATCCATAATTTCATCAAAATCATTAAATCTAGCCCTACGACATGGAGGTTCAGACGGTTCATCATTTAGTAGCTTCTCTCTATAAATGTCATACAAATATCTAGCTTTAGTTAATATACTATATTTACACGATTCAACAGATGAAACTTCATCACTTGTAATTTCTAAATTTTTACAAATCTTTTCAATTATTTTTTTAACACCATGTTCTTTGGACGATGGGTTGAACAAAGTAGAAGTCAAAAATATTTGAGGAATAGGGAAAAAATATTTTCTAAATTTTTCAATCATATATGTAACCGCAACTTTAAAATGTTCACAATCTTTATATTTAACAAATTCAGATGAAATAACACAAACATCTACTAAAGCTGAAGAAATAGTAGGATAATATTGACCAGATATAATATTTGTAGCACTATAAAAAATTCTCAGAAATTTAATAAGTTCTTCGCATTCTTTCCAATCCTCGTCGGTGATTTTAAAGCTCCGATGCGAATGATGTTTATTATAAAGCATTTGTAAAGGCGCATGATAATCAATAGCAACAATAAGCATTTCAAATAAAGAATTTCATCTAGTATTCACTTCTTTTGAAATTTTTCTAAATGGCATTTCAAATAAAGTATAAGTTTTTTCAAATTCTCTAATTCTAGACCTTATTTTTGCTTTAAAAACCCATGCACAAGCAACTTGAATTCTAACACAAGAATCACCAAATACATTAATAACATCCATCACTATTAAATTATAAATATGTGCGTTACACTTAACATGAAAAACATCCTCATCAATTGGACAAAGTTTGGATTTTAAAAAATCAATAGCTTTTAAATTAGCAGAAGCATTATCTATGTGACACCCATTATCATATCACAAAGACCAAAGTAATGTAAAATCTCTCCTGTCAAAGAAGCAATATAACTACCAGTTTTTCTCTCTTCAACATATTTATAGCCTATAATTCTTTTTTGCATGTTCCAGTCATGATCAATCCAATGAGTAGTAATAGTAAAATAATCATTACCATTAGGACTTACACCCATATCAGAAGTGATAGATATTTTACCATCAAAATAAGAAAAATAGCAACGAAGAAAATGACAATGTTCACGTTGATATTTAAAAATATCATCTTTAATTGTATTTCTTGAAAAACCTTGAAAATCAGGATTATACACTTTTCGAATATAATGAATAAAATCGGAATGCTCACCAAAACTAAAAGGCAAACCACAAACCGCAACCATTTTAGCTAATTCTTCACGATCCCTATCCTGACTATATGTGAGTGATGTGCTTGGGCCAGCCGGGTTACTATAATCTAAAATATTCTGGACCATGTTAGAACCTCCGACGGATTGGTTAGTATCGGGCAAGGGTGTACCATTTTTTTTAGCCTTAGCGATAGCTTCTAGACGAACATATTCAGGAACACAAGTTCTCAAATGTCTAGTTAGCATTCCTGTCCCACCCTGCGATCCACCAGTCAAATGTTTGATCACTTTCTTACATTTATTGCAAGTTGCAGTAGTTTTCTCCTTATTTTGGGTCATAAATTTCCAAACTAATGATCTCTTACTTCGTTCTATTTTTCCTACTCTAGTAAATGTAGGTAAATTTCCTACTTCATCTTATTCTGGTAATTCCATAGCCGGACTAGTAGGGGTAGGGGTATCTTCTAACTCTTGTTCTTCTACATCTTCCTCTTCCTCTACGTCTTCAAAATAATTACCAAAACATCTAAGGCCTCATGGTCTTCTACATTACCGGAAGCAACATCAATAGTACAAAGACGTTCAAAAGAAGTATCATCAAAATGATTAAAATCATCGTTATTAATTCTAAATCTAGGTGGCAACGATTTAGAACTACCTCCACCACTGCCTCTACTACTACTAGTACCCTTATCTTTTTTACCCAAAATTTTTTTAGCCTGACTAATAAGTGATTTTTTACCATTATCTTTTTTACCTGCATCCATATTTTAATATGAAAAAAAGAAAGATAAAAAGATAAAAACAAACAATATAAATATAATGAAAAATTAATAGTAATTAAACAAATAAAGAGATGAAAGTTGGAACGAATGTACCGAACGTCTGCGTAAAAGCAGACTTATATAACCAAAAAGCCGGAATTGAGAGATGACAATTGAAGCTTGCTTCAAAAAAAATTCCTTTAATTAACAAAATACACAATATTATAGAAAGTATTAGAGAGTGATTAGTAATAGTCTAATAGAGAGTTTTTGAGAATTTGTGGGAAAATTAGGGGGAAGAGTGGGTATTTATAGAAAAATATGAGGTGGGGGCAGCTGGGGGGCTGGAACTAGCCGTTGGGGGGCCCACTAACGGCTCCCAACGGCTAAAAGACGGTCATATAATTTTTTTTTTTTTAAATTTTACCGTTTAACCGGTCAACCGGATCTGGCAATCGGTTAAACAACCCCCTTCCGCACCGGTCCGTGTACTGGTAGGTGCCGGTACCGGTCCTCAACCGGACTAACCGGACCGGGTCTACCGGAATAGGAACCGACGCCGGACGCGGTCCGGAACGGGCTAGACCGGTCCGGCTGCCACCCTTAGTTTATGTCGGTTAAGAGAAATTCCCCAAAGAAACTTACTTATTTTGAGAGAATATATGATTGGCCTAGGCCACCAGTTTAAAGAGAGTTTCCATGAAGCATGGTTTTCAAGTTTTGTTCAGACTTCAGTCATTCATTTTCTAGTCTCAGTTTTAGTTTGATGAATTGTATTAAAATTGTTTTATTACAATATTGTAAGTAATTGCTTTCGGGCTTACATTTCACGAAATTTACTCTTTAAGTTTTTACATGCTTTCAATGTTTTAAGTAACTTATCCATTGTACTACTTTAGTCCCGACAGTTTTGCAAGAAAAGGTTAGTAGGTCTGTTGTTCCATATCTCCTTACTCATGTCATATGTTATGATTTAATTCAAAAGTTTATTCAGTTTCAGTTTTCATTCCGCTATTATGTACCGATACATTCAAAGTATTGACGCTTTTTTTGCGCTGCATGCATCATTGGACGATGTAGTGCCCAGGTTTCAGATATGCAGACTCTTCAATAGGCTATGATATCAGCTTGAGGGAGTTCTCATTCTTTTGAGGACTTATCAGTATCCCAGTCTCTAGTTTCTTTTGTTTTTGTTATATAAAGGTTGGCGTATTCATAATGTAGTAGAGGCTTCATAGACATAGTCAAGTCAAGTCAGTTGTATCAGTTCTTAAACATTTGAAATCTTTCAGTTAATGAAAGTTTAAGTTATTTTATTTTATATTATTTTAATTTCACTTTGTTTATAAAAGTTAGCCCATGTTTCCAGCTTCCGCATTTTATTAAAAGTTCAGCTTTATTAGTTGCATGCCAGGCCAAGGGTCGGCTTGGATCACTCGTGGTTCCAGGTGCCATGTTACGTCCAGGGTGTAGGCTCGGGGCGTGACATAAAAAGATCAATACAAACTTATGCTAGTAAGGTCGAAATATCTTATTCATCAAGGCTTGAAAAGTAGATGGAGCGTTCGACATCCCAAATGGTTGACAAAAAATTCATAGTGGCCTTCATGGGTACGAAAAGCTGTTTTTGCTACATGCTTCTTGCAAACTCGGATTTGATGGTACCCTAATTTTAGATCCAATTTTGAAAATGTAGTGGCACCCCCAAGTTCATCTAGTAACTCGTCGATTGCTGGAATGGGAAACTTATCAGGAACCGTAATCTTATTAAGGGCCCGATAATCCACACAAAATCGCCAACTACCATTTGTTTTGCGAACTAGCAACACTGAACTAGAGAAAGGATTTGCACTTGGTTGGATGATACCAGCTACTAGCATTTCCCGTACAATTCACTCAATCTCATTTTTCTGGTAATGAGGGTAACGATATGGAAGAATATTGGGTGGATTAGATTCCTTTTTAAGTCTTATAGCATGGTCATGACTCCTACTAGGTGGCAACCCTTTGAGTTCCTTAAACAAAGTTCCAAATTCTTCCCGTAATTGCTGCAAATCCAAATTCTCTTGTTCTCCCCTTGCAATTAACTCAATTCAGATCAACATAATTTCCTTCTCCATCTCCTTGCAAGGCTTTAAACAATTTTTTGAGTGAAGCCACTGATTTGGACAGTGAGGGGTCTCCTCGAATAACTTGTGTTTGCCATCCTACTTCAAATTTCAACGTCAATGTTTTAAAATTAGCATAAATATCCCCCAAGGTTTCCAGCCACTCTAATCCCGACACTACATCGGCACTTTCAAAATTTAAAAGGAGATATCCTGCGTTATCCATAATTTATCAATGCATAATTCCACTTCTTTGCATCTTCCCATACTCTTTACTTATCCATTCTCGACTTCCACAACAAACGACTTAGTTTCTGATTTTTTTAATTCTATTGCTTCAACCATTGCACGAGAGATAAAATTTGTTGAAGCTCCACTATCAATCAGCACAATAACCTTCTTCCCCAGTATTGTTCCCCATACCTTCAAGGACTTTTTTGTGGTAAATTCTGCAATAGAGTACAAAGACAACTCCATTAATATTTGAGACTCCGGTTCTCCTTGAATATTTAATTGGTCCATCAATGCATTTATTATCTCCTCTGAAGACTCTTTAATGCCTCCATCTTCGTCGTCCTCCACTGCTACAATAAGCAGATTTAATTGTTTTGAATTGCACCGGTGATTGGGGCCATATTTTTCATCACAGCAAAGACAAGAGTCCATTCCTTAATTTATCCTGATACTCTGCATTAGATGGCCTTTTGTATGTCTTCCACACCTTGCAGAAGTTCAGGTTCTGGCTGCACGATTTCTCCTCGCTTTTGTTCTTGAAAATGTCGTGGTATTGTTGTAACTGTTGTACAGGCAGAATGAAATGGTGTTTGTGGCTCCACATACATGGGACTGGTAACACTTCCTATGCGGCTATTTTCAATCACTGAAAAATGCATGAACCCTTAGGAAGCGCCATACTTATATGTCTTGGCAAGTGGGCTTGGCTGAAAGCCTTATTCTTTTCTTCAATATGTTCTCTTTGGTCCATAATCTGGATTAGAGTTACCACTTTGTTACGACGCAATTCTGCTTTGATCTCCTTCCTTAGGCCATTTATAAAATTTCCCATCAAAACCTCATCATCAGCATCTTTCAAGGGTGCTGAAAGTAATTCAAAATTTTCTCTGTATTCGGCCATGCTTCCAGCTTGTTGCAATCCTATCAAAACCTCATAAGTTTCCTTACTATGATGGGGTAAATCATTGGAGTATGGCTACTCGAAACACATCCCATGTGACAATTGGCGTTCTTGTTTCCCACAATTAGAACTAATTTATGGCTCTATATTCAAGGAAAATAGCAGAGCAGCTGCCTCCAATTTATCCTTGTCGTCTGCAAGTTTGGTACCAAAACTGTACATTTTATTCATCTGTAGAGCTACAAACTTACAGTACAAGAAAACAAACAAACAAAGAATCAGATCCCTTGATTCTAGGAGGTTCGAGAATCAAGGGATGATCTTATTTGATCCAATTACCTAAACTATCTAATAGCATATCAGATCAATTAAGGTCCTACAAAATCAAATCTTATCATAGTTAAATATTCACAAATCAACTCTCCCCCTCAAGTTGGCATGTAAATATCTGTCATGCTTAACTTGCTTACAAGATTTTCAAATTTTGGTTTAAACAAGCCTTTTGTGAAAATATTTGCAATTTGCTGATTTGTTGGGACGAAAGGCATGCACACTCTTCCTTCTTCAATCTTCTCTCTTATGAAATGCCTATCCACTTCAACATGCTTTGTTCTATCATGTTGAACTGGATTGTGAGCAATACTTATGGCCGCTTTATTGTCACAGCACAACTTCATTGGTAAATCGAACGATTTTTTCAGTTTTTTCATCATCTTCTTGAGTCAAATCATTTCAAAAATCCCATGGGCCATAGATCGGTATTCAGTTTCAGCACTGCTGCGGGCTACAACATTCTGCTTTTTACTCCTCCTGGTCACGAGATTTCCCCAGATAAATGTACAATATCCAGACTTAGACCTCCTGTCAGGAGTAGAACCTGCCTAGTCTGCATCTGTAAAACTTTCAATGGCCCTATGTTGACTTTTTCTGATAAACAATCCTTCCCCGGAGAACTTTTAAGATATCTTAGGATCCTGTAGACCGTTTCTTGGTGCTATTCCTTTGGAGAGTGCATAAATTGACTGATTAACCTTACAACAAAAGCTATATCAGGTCGAGTACGTGACAAGTAGATCAACTTCCCCACTAGTTTGTGATATTGACTATGGTCAACTGAATTTCCTTCTTTGTTTTCGAATTTTTTATTCGGATCAATAGGTGTTTCAGCTGGACGACAACCACTCATCCTTGTCTTTTTTAGAAGATCTAGTACATACTTTCTTTGTGACACCATAATGCCTTTTTTTGATCTTGCTACTTTCATGCCAAGAAAATATTTCAACTAGCCCAAATCTTTGATCTCAAACTCCGAGGCCAACTGTTTCTTTAAATTCTTCATTTCGGACAAGTCATCTCCTGTAAGTATGATATCATCGACATACACTATCAGGATAGTTGTCATTCCCTCAAGGGAATGTCGAATGAACATGGTATGATCTGCTTGCCCTTGAGTGTACCCTTGTTTTTTCACAAACTGTGTAAACCTCTCAAACCAAGCTCTTGGAGATTGTTTGAGCCCGTAGAGAGATTTCTTAAGCTTGCACACACTAGTTCCATACCTTTCTTCAAAACCCAAAGGAGGATCCATGTAAACTTCTTCGTTGAGTTTTTCGTTCAAGAATGCATTCTTCACGTCTAGTTGTTAGAGGGGCCAATCAAGGTTGGCAACAATGGTCAGAAGAACCCTTATTGAATTTAACTTGGCAACTGGAGTAAATGTCTCAAGATAGTCAATTCGGTAGGTCTGAGTGAACCTTTTTGCTACCAAACGTGCCTTATTCCTCTCTAGGACCCATCTGATTTAAATTTGATAGTAAACACTCACTTGCAGCCCACTGTTTTCTTTCCATGTGGTAGTTCCACTATTTCCCAGGTTTCATTTCTCTCAAGAGCGTTCATTTCCTCTAGAATTGCCTCCTTCCACTTGGGAACGTTCAAAGCATCCTGCACATTTCTCGGTATCTCCATTTCAGATAATTGAGAAAGAAAAGCTATATAGGAAGGGGACGAGTTTCTATATGACACAAAATTTGACATGGGATGGTTGGTGACTTTTCTCACCCTTTTACGTTTGGAAATTGAAAGATCAAGGTCTAAACTAACAAGGGGTAAATCAGAATTAGGTTCTGGAGAATTACCTTGTGTATCAGTGAGATCTTGAGGGGTGGACATTTGGTTCTGATGAGACTCCTTGATCTTTTTTTCTTGGTTCCGGTTTCTTCTTATGTAAACCTGTAATTCCTTTGTTTGTTCCCTGTTTTTGTCATTAATTGTATCATGAAAATGCTCTATTCTCTCAGTATCCTTATTTTTATTAGGTAAGTTGGGATCTCTTACCTTATCTAGGTTGTTATTAGCAAAAGAACTATTTCCTGTATCTTAAAACCTGGATCCTTTTGTTCTCACATGTGAGGTGAAGAAGATCTTTATTATCCCTCGAATCTTCACTATGTTTCTTCCCGTGAGGATGAGTTTTAAAAAACAATTGAGATTCAAAAAAGGTGGCATCCATTGTGACAATAACCTTCCTAATAATTGGTTCATGACACTTTTATCCCTTTTGACTAGGGGCATAACCAACAAAAACACATTTTTTAGCACGTGGATCAAGTTTACTCCTATTATGATCATGAACATGAACAAATACACTACACCTAAAGACTCTCAAAGATAGATCAGCGGTCAATCTAGAAATAGGGAAGTATGTCTTGAACGTACTGAAAGGGGTTTTAAAACCTAGAACACGGGAAGACATCCTATTAATAAGATAGGTGGATGTCAAAAGAGCTTCTCCCCAGAGAAATTTAGGGACTTCGCTTGTGAATATTAAGGCTCTAGTTACTTCCATAAGATACCTATTTTTCTCTCCGCTACTCCATTTTTTTGGGTGTATCAGGACATGAACTTTGGTGCACTATTCCCTTAGAAGTGAAAAAGTTGCTTAGGTGGTCATTAAAAAACTTCCTCCTGTTATCACTCCGAAATATTTGAATCTTTTCATGAAATTGTGTCTCAACCATAACATAAAAAGCCTCAAATATATGTTTTACTTCCCTTTTGTCTTTCAATAGGTACACCCAAGTTAGTCTAGTGTGATCATCTATGGAACTCACAAGCCACCTTTTTTCATTTACGGTTGCTAACCTAGAAGGTCCCCAAACATCACTATGGATTAACTTAAAGGGTTTTGTGGCATGGTATGTTTTGAAAGAAAAAGATGAACGTCTATGTCTGGCCATTTCACAAAATTCAGATTGAAGAGAGGATGTACTTTTATTCAGAAACAACCGAGGTAACAAGTGTTTCAAATAATGAAAACTAGGATGACCAAGTCTATATTGCCATAACATGACTTTATTATCAACTAGAACAGAGTTCAAACAAGCTGAACTAAAATTTACTGAATTGTCACCATCTTCAAGAAAATAGAGACCTTCAGACTCTAGCGTTGCCAATCATCCTCCTCGAGACCTTGTCCTGAAATACACATGAAATATCGTCAAAGATAGCACGACAATTAAGGTTTTGAGTCAATTTGTTGATGGACAAAAGATTATGAGACAATTTTGGAACATGAAGGAAATCAAAAAGAGTCAAACGAGGGGTTAGTTTGATTGTCCCTTTTCCAGCAATTGCTGAGAAGGAACCATCAGCAACTTTGACCTTTTTATTTCCTGCATCCTTAGTTGGATCAGCCTGAACTACTGATTTTCCGTTCATATGTTGAAGAATTTCAACATCATGTTCATCTTTTTTCTTTTTGCATCTAGTTTCGTAACTGCCCCAAGTAATCACGTACTGAACCAATCTCCTCTTGTACTTCGTTCATTATCTTCTCTAATCCTTCAATCCTCCTTTCCATTTTGGTAGAAGCCTTCACCTGATACCAAAATTGTTAGAACCCAGAAACTCTTCAAACCTTGTGCAGTAAATTTCCAAACACATCGCAAAGATAAACAACACACTTCACTGTTATTTATTTCCACCAACAAATAAAACAAGTTTACAAATAGACAGACAAGATGTGAGAATAAGAATTCACTCAACAACCAAGGTATTTCGAGGAACCTTATCCTCCAGAATAACTACAGACCCAAAACCTACAGAATAAAACTGCCTATCTTCCCTTAATAACCATCTTAACTTCTATGTAATTGCTAGGTAATTGCTAGAAATACGTACAATAATTAAATAGAGCAGTAATTTTCAGTCCTTATTTTCACCCTTCTTCTTGTGTTTATAAACCTTAGTATCAACAGGTGTAACAACCTCAAAGCAGCGAGTTTCTAAAACAAATACAATGTCTAACGCGGTAAGCCCAAATTCAAACACACCTATCAAGGAGCATCGAAGATACGGGAAATACATAGTCTGAAAAGAAAAGAAACTGCGTAGAATGAGATAGAAGCTGCTCCACGAACCAACTGTGGAAGGCTTACCTCTACTGAAACCTCCATGTGCCTCAAACAAGATCAATTGGTCTGCTCGCCCATCTTGCATAACCGAGTAACTGTTGGTTTGCCTGTCATGCCTTGATCGCACGATCATATTGCCAAGGCCTCCCAAGTAGTAAGTGACAAGCTTGCATTAGTGCAATATCAAATAAGACTTCATCTTCTTAGTCTCCAATTTTGAATGTTATCAAATCTAGCCTATGCAGCTTCAATTTCCCACATTCATTTAGCCATTGAAGTTTGTAAAGGGTGGAGTGTTTGGTAGTTGGAAGTTTCAAGTAATCCACCAAGGTTGTGCTTGTCACATTTGCACAACTCCCACTCTCAATGATCATGGCACAAATACTCCTCTTGATGTTACACTTGGAGTGGAATAGATTTTCCCTTTGGCATGGATCATCTATAGCTTTACTAATCATGACTTTTTTCACTACATAATTTGGCACATCAATCTCCCTTTTTGTGCCAAAGCATCTTTCTCAAATTCTTCATCATTCCCAAAAGCATCATCTTCCATCTTCTTGATCACCCTCATGCTTTCCCTCATCCTCAGAGCAAGGACCATCTTCTCTTGTGACAATTCTCCGCCGGTTGGGACATCCACTCATTCTATGACCCCATCCTTGGCATTTGAAACATTGAATATAAGAAGAGTTAATTGGGTTTAGGTTTGTTACCTCCTCCCTTTGGCACAATCTTTGGAGGGTCCCTCTCAATTTGGGTGTTCCTTTCAAATGTCCTCTTGACTACTTGCTTTGTATCCTTATTCTTTAACCAATCGGAAGAAAAATCTCCCCCTTTCTTTTTTCTTATTCCATGAAGTTGAGAACCCTTTTGATATGACTAGCGTGTCTTCCTTGAGTCTCCTTTCTATCTCAATTGCCGCATCGACAGTTTTGATTATGGTTGGATAGTTGTGGAGCCTTATTTATGATGCAATGTTTCTATTCAACCCTGTTCTTAACCAAGTAATGGCAAAAACCTCCTATTCTTCTAAGTCTATCCTCATTTTCACTAGAAGTTTAAACTCATCATAGTATTCCTTTACACTTTTGAGCCCGTTGCCTCAATGTGTAAATCTCTTAGAGTTGCTTTTGCCCATACCACTCGGTAACATATTTCTTTCCCATAATGAATTTCAATTCTCCTCAAGTAGGAGTGTCGGCAAGAATATGGTTTCTTCTAAACCTCACCTCGGATTTCCACCATGTTGAAGCAAACCCTTCAAGTTCAGCAGTTGCATAGGTGGCCTTTCGTAACTTGAACATGCCATTGTTATGGTAAAGCAGATCACATTGCGTCACCCAATTAAGACTGTTCAATATCATTACTTCCTTTGAAGATTAGAAGAGTGACCTTGATGGAGTTGATACCTTGATCACGACCTCTAACATTCCTTTGGTTCCCAAAGTGGTCATCTCCATAGTCGTAGTTTTGAGGTTCATGACCTTGGTAACCTCCATGTCTCCCTTTGGCATCTCCCATTCTTCCTCCTCTACCTCGAAACCCCCTTTGCGATCTGTCTCCTAACTTGTTCACCGTAATTGGCACCAAACTTTTCTACCTCCTCTCGTGGTTCATCATCCAATGGATTCGCATTCCGGATTGGTGGGTTTATGTTTTGAGGATCTTGGTGGAATTGGACGTGGCAGGAGCGATGGACATTTGGTAGAGGATTTCCTTGAGCTCGCTTTTGGGGTTGAGTTAGCCCAAGATTCATTTCTTTACAGAGATACGTGATACGGAAGGAATTCAGTTAATTCCCCTTCAGATAAAGAAATCTCTGAAATGCATAGGCAAATTCTATGATCAAGTTCCAATCCTGGTTCCATTTACTAGGTGAAATGCCTAGTTTTTTGTTCTAGGAATTAGGTCTAAAATCCCCAATTTCACCATCTTAAATCTTGTGTTTTTACCATGGAAATTCGATAATACAACAACAACAACATACCCAGTATATTCCCACCACGTGGGGTCTGGGGAGGGTAGGTGTACGCAGTCCATACCACTACCTCAGAGGTGAGATAGAGAGGCTGTTTTCGAAAGACCCCCGGCTCAAGATACAACAATGTAGAAAAGAAATAGTAAAGGGGCAAGAAACGATATGTATAACCACACCCAATAATAATATAAGCAGGACCCACCAAGTAATACACAAACAATAACACACTTTGAAGTAATACAAATACTCTAGCTACAAGCACCACTAATGAAACAAAATTTTACTATCTACTAACCATGACGCCCCCTTCCTACTACACTTCTACCCTAATCCGCCTCCTCCACACCTTCCTATCCAGGGTCATGTCCTCGGTAAGCTGAAGCTGCTCCATATCATGTCTAATCACCTCCCTCCAATATTTCTTCGGTCTACCCCTTCCTCGCTTGAATTCTTCCCTAGCCAACATCTCACACCTCCGCACTGGGCATCCGTGCCCCTCCTCAGCACATGCCCAAACCATCTCAACCTCACTTCCCGCATCTTGGCTTCCACCGACGCTACTCCCACTTTATCTCGAATAATCTCATTCCTAATCCTATCCTTCCTAGTACACCTATACATCCACCGTAGCATTCTCATCTCCGCCACCTTCATCTTTTGGTTGTGAGCTTTCTTGACTGGCCAACACTCCGCACCATATAACAAAGCTGGTCTAACCACTACTCTGTAGAACTTGCCTTTGAGTTTAGGAGGCACCTTCTTATCACACAAGATTCCAGACGCGAGCCTCCATTTCATCCATCCTACCCCAATCCGGTGAGTGACATCCTCGTCAATCTCTCCGTTCCCCTGAATCATAGACCCAAGATACTTGAAACTATCTCTCTTTAGGATGACCTGAGTACCAAGCTTTATAACCACCTCAGCCTCATGCGACGGCTCGCTGAGCTTACACTCCAAGTATTCCGTCTTGGACCTACTCAACCTAAATCCCTTAGACTCGAGGGTTTTCCTCCAAACCTCCAACTTATCATTAACTCCACCACGGGTCTCATCAATCAAGACTATATCATCCGCAAAAAGCATACACCAAGGCACCTCACTTTGAATTTGCAAAGTCAAAACATCCATTACCAAAGCAAATAAAAATGGGCTAAGCGTCGACCCTTGATGTAACCCCATCAAGACCGGAAAATGCTCAGAGTCCCCTCCCACCGTCCTAACCTGAGTCTTAGCTCCGTCATACATATCCTTAATCGCCCTAGCATACACCATAGGAACACCTCTAGCCTCCAAGCACCTCCATAAAACCTCCCTGGGGACTGTATCATAAGCCTTCTCCAAGTCGATGAACACCATGTGCAAGTCCTTCTTCCTCTACCTATATTGCTCCACTAGTCTCCTTATGAGATGAATGGCCTCAGTAGTCGAGCGTCCTGGCATAAATCCAAACTGATTCTCAGAAATACGCACAATCTTACGTAGCCTCAACTCCACCACCCTCTCCCAAACCTTCATAGTGTGGCTCAACAACTTGATACCCCTATAATTGTTGCAATCTTGAATGTCACCCTTATTCTTATACAATGGAATCATCATACTCCATCTCCAAGCTTCAGGCATCTTTGACGTTTTAAAAATGGTATTAAACAACCTAGTCAACCACTCCATCCTTGCCCCTTCCATCGGGATCTCGTCTGGCCCCGCCGCTCTACCTCTATGCATCCGCCGAATAGCACCCTTAACTTCCTCGACCTTAATCCGCCTACAATAGCCATAGTCGCGAAGCCTCTCAGAGTGCTCCAAATCCCCCAACACAATGCTAGTGTCCCTTCCTTCATTTAAGAGCTTATGAAAGTACGACTGCCATCTCCTCCTAATAAGAACCTCCTCCACTAAAACTTTACCGTCTGCATCCTTAATACACTTCACTTAGTCAAGGTCCCGAGCCCTCGTCTCCTTAACCTTGGCTAGCCTATACAACTTTTTATCACCACCTTTACCCTCTAACGCCGTGTATAAGCTTTCAAAAGCCGCATTCTTAGCCGTCGAAACAGCCAACTTAGCCTCTTTCTTAACAATCTTATACTCCTCCCTATTCTTCCACTTCTCCTCCGCATCCCTACTCAAGACCAACTTCGCGTAAGCCTTCTTCTTTTCCTCCACCTTCCCTTTAACCTCTCCATTCCACCACCAGTCCCCTCGGTGCTTGCCAGCATGACCTTTCGAGACACCCAACACCTCTCTAGCCGTCTCCCTGATGTAACTGACAGTTTTATCCCACATACTATCCGCGTCCCCTCTACTCTCCCAAGCTCTTCTCGCACTCAACTTCTCCCCTATCTCAAGCGCACTGTCCATAGTCAGGCTTCCCCATCTAATCCTCCGCCTGTCCTCCACACCCCTTCTCCTCCTCTCTTTCTTGATCTCTAAGTCCATCACCAAAAGCCGATGCTTGGTCGAAAGACTCTCACTAGGTATAACCTTACAATCTTTACAAAGACCCCTATCACCCTTCCTAAGGAGCAAAAAGTCTATTTGAGTCTTGGCCACTGAACTACCGAAGGTAACCAAGTGAACCTCCTTCTTAGGAAAGTTCGAATTAACTACCAACAACCCAAAAGCCCGAGTAAAATCCAAAAGGGCGACTCCTCCTTCATTCTTTACACCGAACTCAAATCCTCCATGCACATCGTCATAACCGCTCGAAGAAGACCCTATGTGCCCATTGAAATCCCCTCCTATGAAAAGCTTCTCATTGTTGGGAACACCCCTCGCCAACCCATCCAAAGTCTCCCAAAAACTCTTCTTCTCATCCTGATTCAAGCCTACATGCGGGGCATACGCACTAATAATGGTCAAAGTAGACCCCTCCATAACTAATTTAATCGACATCAACCTATCGTTAACCCTTCTAACCTCTACCACTTGCTCCCTAAGCTCATCATCTACTAGGATACCTACTCCATTCCTATTCCTCACGCTTCCTGAGTACCACAACTTATACCTGTCGACTACCCTCGCCTTAATACCCACCCATTTGGTTTCTTGAAGACACGCTATACTAATTCGCCTCTTCTTAAGAATTTTCACCAGCTCTACGGACTTCTCTGATAAAGACCCTATGTTCCACGACCCTACTCTCAACCTAGGGGCTCCCTTAACCCACTTACCCCCCTTCCCCCTGCCCCCCACCTAGCCCCGCCCGAAGACATAACCCTACACCATCACCATCAACCACTGCCACTAAAGACCGCACAAGCTAATATCAAGACCTCACCAAGAATATAACTAAGAACAACACCAAGAAAAATTGAACATGTATAAGCTTGTCCCTGCTAACTACTAATATGTACTCAAGAAATACAAACCAGTTGATTGTCAAGAATAAACAGGAAAATCAGCCAGTAAACCCAAAGAGAATGGACCGAATACTCAAATATTAAACCCAACTGGCAGTAGCTGCCGCCACTAATCAAGAAAGCTATACAACAGCTAGAAGAGATGGAGCGAGTGCACCTGATCGAGGTTTGGCCTGATTTCTTGCTCGAGGTGTCAGATTTCGACAATTTGGTGTAGAAATTAGTCGCCGGAATTTGTTGCCGGAGCTGCTGCACGTCAGTCAAGCTGCTGACCGGAGGGACACCGGATCTGGGAGAGCCTGTAGAAGAAAGAAAACACAACAAAAAGACGAGAGTGTTGTTTTCGGCGAGATTTCCGGTCAACTTCGCCGGAACGAGAAGTGGTTGACGGCGGAAAATCCGACTGGAAAGAGAAGGATGGTCACCGGAGAAGTGGTCGACGGCGGCAAAGCCGGATTAAGCTAGATCTGTTTCGGACTAAGCTAGATCTGAACAGTACTGCCGCGAACTCAAAGATGTCGGCGCCAGCAAAGTGAACTCGTGACAAGTTCTTTACTCTTCCTGGAAATTCGATAATAATCAAAGATATTACTCAAAGGACTGATGTAGAATCATTATCTCAATGATTTGAGTGGAAAACATTCCACCACGAGCTCTCCTTTGCCAAATTTGATGAAACTCTGATCTGAATTTTGTCACAACTCATTTTATACTGGCCAGGTCTTATTCAACCCTAGTTCTTTTTCCGTGATTGCAGACTATCACACGCGTCAAAACTCATGTACGCTTTGTGTTCCTGACCAGTCTCACGTGACTGCGTAGGCTTTTTAGCCTGGACCAGCCAACTCCTCCTCTTTTTAGCTATCGCGTCTATCTGCTCAGCAATTGCATGGTCAGATCTGTGCACCAAAAACTTTAGCACCTCCTTAAGTCTCCAGCTTGTCCGAAACAAACCCGAACCCCTCAGATCCCGACCCGAACCAATCTACAAATCAAAATTGACTATATTGACATGTGTAATTGCCCAAAACATGAATTTGAACACAAATGGTCCAAATGAGGGGCCGGGTTATTATAAATAGGCTCTTTTCAGTTAAATAATTTCCTAATTCTTAACATACCCCCTCAAGTTGGAGCATATATATTGTATGCTCCTAACTTGGCACAAATATTCTCAATTCTGAAGCCACGAAGCGATTTCGTAAATATTCTTGCTAGCTGATCACTCTAGTTACCGAACCTGTCATAATGCACCCTGATTCAATTTTTTGTCGAATAAAATGGCAGTCTAATTTTAGATGTTTCGTTCTTTCATGAAACACCTGATTTGAAGCATTGTGTATTGTAGCTTATTGTCACCCATCAATTTCATGGGTGCATCTCCATCACACCTCAACTCTTGAAGAAGTTGTTTTTGCCATATAAGCCACATGTAGCAAAAGCCCAACTCAGTATTCTGCATCTGCATGTGATCTAACTACTACTACCTGCTTTATTGTCTTTCCAAGATATTAGGTTTCCTCTAATTAAAACACAGTTCGTTGAAGTGGATTGAAGAGTATTTTCTTTAGATACTTCTTTTTCTTCTTTCCATCTACTTTGTTTTATCCAGTAGTATTATTACTATCTTTCTATTATCTTATTCCGCGATTAGGGTAGAAGGTTAGTAAGTAGTTGAGTATGGTCTCGCTTCTCGGTGGGATTAGGCTTGGTGGGAGTATGGAAGCACCGTGTATGTCATAGTATTAGCCTTATACAAGTAGTTTCATGCTTTTGGTATTTGCTGTTACCATCTGTTGTCTTTTGTGTTTCAGTTACCTCATTTTTTCGTTGTTGTTACTGTTCTTTTTCTCGATGCCCAGTACTTCTTTCCATATTAATTGACCTTTTTTCTCCACTGTTGTATTTCCTTTTTCATAACAACTTTGATTGTGCACTTGGGCCCAGGGTCTCTCGGAAACAGCCTCTCTACCTCCAAGAGGTAGGGGTAAGGTCTGCGTACAGTCTACACTCCCCAGGGGATTACACTGGGTATGTTATTGTTGTTGTTTCCATTGCTTTGATTTTCATATTATTTACTGTTGTTTGTTCTTTTCTCTATTATTTTTAACATGGCTTTCTTACTACTGTATTTCCTTTTCGTATCTTCTTAGAACTGTTTGAGCCGAGGGTCTTTCGGAAATAACCTCTCTGCACATCACCTTCCCAAGATCCCACTTGTTGAACTACACTGGGTATGTTGCTGTTGTTTTCTAAGTTGCGGACTCTGCACTTTCAATGCTACACCCGTCGGATTCTCCAAAAATACACTACTTTTGGAGAAACCCTACACACACCGGTTGACATTTTTGAAGAGTCCGAGCAACATAGGTTGTTGTATCTACTTTGTTATATGCTACCTGCTGAAACTTGATGAAATAATGCTGTGTGTATATATGCGATTTTTATGTATTGAAAATCTTAATTGACTACTATGGTTAATTAAAGGGACAGAATGCTTTTGGTTTGACTAGATCCTTTTGGACTCGTGTTAACTTTAGATCAATACTTGGGGTTACTCAACAATAAACTTTTTTGCTCCAATGAGTCGATATGCAAGTTGTGGTGGGGGACCTGTCAGTGCTTCCAGGGAGTTCAAAGAAATGGTCAAGGCCTTGCATGGTGCTGGAATTGAGGTTTGCCTTATATCAGTGTGGTCCTTAAAGAGCTTGCTTTGCATCTCCATTATGTCTCTTTTACCTTTTCAACCATCTATCTGAAGATGTTGGTTTCTTTTTCTCAAGTTTTTTCATTCTACAGGTCATTTTAGATGTTGTTTATAATCACACAAATGAAGCTGATGATGAAAACCCGTATACAACCTCATTCCGAGGAATAGACAACAAGGTAAAGGAACTGTTCAATGTAATAGATGTTGGTCAATATTTGGAAAGTTATGAATTAGATCTTCAGTGCACGTAATGTACCTTGGTAGGTTACTCAGTTTAGGACAACATGTACATATTTTGGTTGCAATTTCAAGGGGTATTGTGTTTGTTAACAGATAATAGTTTTAGTAATCAACTCATATTTAAGATACGTCTTGATTGATGGATCAACCGGCTACAAGAATAGTTGTTTGCGTAACTTTACGGAGCAGCTCAACTGGAGTGGCCTCTGATTATGGAATTTGACATTGTTTTTACTTTCTGTTCTGCAGTTTAATATGAAGTGCATAATTTACCTTCATTTATTGTTAAAATGCTTTGTCTCCCTCAAAAACCAGATGAGACCAGGTTGACTTTATTAAGTTCTAAATCAAACTATTCATATCTGGTGTTGTGGATGCAGTCTGAATTTCAGTTTTACTATACTAAAGCTCTGTCTCTGATTCTCTCTGTTTCCCCACCCTCTCTTAAATGATAATCCGTGCCCTGTCAATTGCAGGTTTATTACATGATGAATTTGAACAACAATGCTCAGCTGCTGAATTTCTCTGGATGTGGTAATTCAACCATACACTTTTTAACCATTAAATAAAAGGAAAGTCTGCAGGGCAGTTCTGAACACATCTTTAAAATACTCTTTTGAGGATATTTTAACGGTTATTTAAGATTGTTAACATGAGGCATATTAAGGAGCGATTTTGGCAATGTTATATTCGAATGATTTACTCAACTAGATGCAAGTAGTCCAAAGTATCACCATTTCTAGTTTATGATTTGCTCGACTAGATGTTGACAAATATGCAAAAAAAAAAAAGGGCAGCCCGGTGCACTAAAGCTCCTGCTATGCGCAGGGTTCGGGGAAGGGCCCGACCACAAGGATCTATTATACGTAGCCTTACCTTGCATTTCTGTCAGAGGCTGTTTTCAAGGCTTGAACCCGTGACCTCTCGGTCACATGGCAAGAACTTTACCCGTTACTCCAAGGCTCCCCTTCAATGTTGACAAATATCACTCCACAAAAGATAAATGTATTTCAAATATTCTCTGATTAGTTGTTAAGAAGTAGGAGACTAATAATATGGCAAGATACCATTCCTTGTATCTATTGGAAAGGTTTAGAATTCCTATATTTGTGTAAACTGGAATAGAAATTATTAGAAATTACTTTCCTTTCCTTTTTAGGTTTACTTGCATACTTTAGGAATTATTAGGAATTACTTTCCTTTTATTTTGGGGATTACTTAAATATTTCCCTTTCCTTTTTTGGATTACTTGTAAACACTATATAAACCCCAACTTCTTTTGAGCTGAGGGTCTATTCGAAACAGCCTCTCTACCACACAAAAGTAGGGGTAAAGTGTGCGGCAGTGTTATCAATGGCGCGCTTAAAGTGCGCTTAATCCCTAAAGCGAGGCTCAAAACGTGTTAGTGCTTCGCCTCGCTTAATGTGCGCTTTAGTGTCGTCATCAATTTTCTAAGGCATACTTTTCCTTGCCAATAAGCCTCTTCTTATGAGGCGACACTAAACAATTGACATTTCACTTTATCATAATTTTTTTTCAATTTCTTTGTTCATATATTTATCATTCATGCTAAAAATTATTAATCTTGGACTAAACATACATATTTGTATTTTTTTCTCCCTTTGCGCTTTTTTTCATTAAAGCCCACGCTTTATTCTCATTTTGCGCTTAAATCCCCAATGGACCTTAGAGCGTTTTTGCGCTCTTTGCTATTGATAACACTGAGTGCGTACATTCTACCCTCCCCAGATCCCACTTGTGGGATTACATTGGGTATGTTGTTATTGTACTATATATATCCCAACATCTTTGAGGGAATAATCAAACAAATTCACTCCCAATATCTCTTTTTTACTTCTTTCGTTACTTGGTATAAACTCAAATAGTTTCTGCTTCCAACAGGTTGTGCCAGCCAATATGTGTTGTCTGCTTGGCCAAAGAAAATCTTCATTTCTTGTTACTTTCCATGTCAAGCATCGTTCATCTCTTCGAATACCGTTATGGTCCCACTACCTTTTTTGTGATGAGGTTGTTACTTTCTATGTGACCAGTGCTCTCCTCTGATCTTGAATTTTTATCAGAGCCACGGGGTTGAGTCCTTACTCTGAAAATTCTTTTTTACTATTGTAAAAATTCTTTTACTGGAGCCAAGTGTTTTGAGTCTAGAGGCGGATCTACATGGAGCCGAGGGGGTTCATTGCTCAGAAAATTACACTGTGTATATAGGGTCAAATTGGCGGTTTAAGTGTATATTAAATATTGAATCCCCTCAACACAACACTAGTGCGCAGTTCAACAGTTAAAGGGGTTCAGATTTCCCCATGACGCCCATGATCGAATCTGGGTGGAGGCATTTTCTTTGTCATTTTTGCTTAAGGCGTTTGAAGCTGTGCCATCACCTTCTTTCTCATTTTTCTCAAAGCTTTATATTATAGATTTATTCAAATTTTAAAATGTATGGGTTTCTATTAAAATTTTAAATTAATATATAATAATAATAATTCAAGCAATAAATTGATTTCAAAGTAAATATTATTATATATTTTATCAATTTTTTAATAAAAATATTTAATTTAGGTAAAAATTATTGAATTTTAGTTTGCTCATAAATGATCCGATCCGTTCATATCTTAATCTGACCCGCTAATTTACCCAACACTATTAGCATGCTTACTTTTTTTTGGAACCCCCTGGACGAAAATTCTGCCTCAGCCACAGTTTGAGTTCCTACTCTGATTCTCCCTGTTGTAGTATTTCTTCCTCTAATTATTTTTTTGCTACAGTTTCACGAACCAAACTAGGTGCCAGTTACCCACACATTTAATGCTAATGGAATAAAATGATGATGGAATACTAGTTGAGGTAGAGAGGTTGTTTCCAAAAGACCTCAGCTCAAGTGTGGCAATTCCAAGTACAAGGGCAAAGGAAACAGTGAAGAAAATATAGCAACTAACAAAGGAAACAATTCAAAATCTGCAAGAAATAAACAAAAACAACAGCAGAATGATGCGATAACCGAAACACCATAAACAACAGACTATGATATCACAAGCAAGGACTACAATGCTAAGGCTAGTACAACGACAAACACATACAAGCCTAACCCCTCGAAGAGCACGACAACATTCCTACCCCACTAAACTTTTGCCCTAATACGCGTCCTCCACACTCCTATCTAAGGTCATGTTCTCTGTAACCTGAAGCTGCACCATGTCTTGTCTTATCACTTCTCCTCGATACTTCTTTGGCCTGCCTCTACCTCTCCTTCCAACCACTCGCACCTCCTCACTGGAGCATCTGCACCTCGCCTCTTCACATGTCCAAACTATCTCAATCTCGCTTCCCATATGTTGTTGCTACCAAATCCTACTATTTTTGGTTTTTTGGATCTTTCAAATCATTCTCGCAAGAGATCCGAACCCAATTTCCCTGATCCTTCAAGAAAAAGATCCACGATTGAAAATTAATTGATATTACTATATACCCTATCTCGTATAGAGTATCTGAAAGCAAACAAATGCACACATGCCATGTCTTACATCTCATTTGAATCTCATCTTGTCCACATGAAGGCCACTCCACCTTATCTCAAATATCCTCATTTATAATCTTATCGCACCTAGTATGCCCACACATCCACCTCAACATTCTCATCTCCGCAACATGCATCTTCTGAACATGGGAGTTTTTGACTAACCAACACTCCGTCCCATACAACGTCGGTCTAACCACCACTCTATAAAACTTTCCTTTAAGCTTCAGCGGTTTTTTTTTTTAATTACACAAGACTCTTGAGGCAAGCCTCAACTTCATCCACATTGCACCAATACGATGTGTGATATCATTGTTGATGGTCCCACTTCCCAGGATTATAGACCCAAGATACTTGAACTGTCTCTCTTGTAGATAGCCTGTGTGTCATGCCTCACTTCCACGCTAGCCTCATGGAACCCCTTACTGAATTTGCACTCCAAAACTCTGTTTTGGTCCTGCTCAACCTGAACCCTTTAACTTTTAGAATTTGTCTCCACACCTCCAACCTAGCATTAACTCCGTTACGCATCTCATTAATCAGTACTATGTTATCTGCAACTAACATACACCAAGGCACCTCATCTTGAATGTGGCGTGTCAATTAATCCATCACCAAGGCAAATAGGAACGAACTAGGAGCTGATTCTTGGTGCAACCCCATTTCTACTGGAAGTGCTCCGAGTCTTCTCCTACCATTCTAACCTGCATTTTAGCCCCATCATACATGCCCTGTGTTTCCTTTATCGCCCTAATGTAAGCCACTAGTACATCTTTAACCTCTAGGCATCTCCAGAGGACTTCCCGCGGGACTTCGTCATAGGCCTTTTCAAAGTCACTGAACATTATATGCAAGTCCCTCTTCCTTTTGGGGAATTTCTCGATCAGTCTCCTTATAAGATGGATGGCTTCCGTAGTAGATCACCTTGGCATGAATCCAAATTGAATCTCGAAACTGGACACACCCCCTCCTCACCCTCATCTCCAGGACTCTATCCCAAACTTTCATAGTATGACTTAATAACTTGATATCCCTATAACTTTTACAATTTTGGATATCACCCTTGTTCTTGTACAACGAATTCATTTTACTCCACTTCCATTCTTCGGGCATCTTAGCCATCTTAAAACTGACATTGAACAAACCAGTCAACCACTCAATACCTGCTCATCTTAATAATAGAGGGCATCACCAACTCGACCTTAATACACCTACAATATCCAAAATCGCTCTCTCAGAGTGCTCTAAATCACCGAACACAATGGCTCTGTCCCATTCATCATTCAATATTTTGTCGAATTAAGCTTGCCATCTTTGCTTGATGAACGTCTCTTCCGCCAATACCTTGCCTTCCTCATCCTCAATGCACTTCACTTGGTTCATACAATTTTTAGGAAAACGCGCGCCTCACTGCTTAAAGCGACGAAGCGAAGCGATGCGGAGGCATGGAGCTTCAATAGCCTGAAGCGAAGGATGTTCAATGGAGCATGTGCTTCATGCCTTGAAGCGAGAGGTGGATGAAGCGTGCGCTTTTTTAAAAATAGGTTTTAAATGGATCTTTTTTAAAGAAATAAATGGAACACGACTTTCAGATTCTGCGTCTCCATAATTTTCTAGGGTTTTCTGGCATGATTTCTTTATGTTCTCCTTTTTTTTCTTTTTCTTCGTGTTGGAAATAATAATTCAAAGTTGGAGAAGGAATCCTTAGTTGTTTAGGATTTAATATTTGGTATTTATTTAATTCATGTCTAGTTAGGATTATGATTTGTTTGTCCTAGTTCATATATGAATAGGTTTTCTAATCTTAGTTTAATTTGATTTTCTAGTATTATAAATAGGGATGCTCTGTCACATATTTTATTCTATAACTCAAATAATTCTCCTTACATAAAATATATGATAGAGCATCCCTATTTATAATACTAGAAAATCAAATTAAACTAGGACTAGAGAACCTATTCATATATGAACTAGGACAAACAAATTCTAATCTTAACTAGACATGAATTAAATAAATACCAAGTATTAAATCCTAAATAACTAAGGATTCCTACTACAACTTTGAATTATTATTTCCAACATTCTCCCTTAATTCAAAGTTGCATACTCCTCCTTTTTCTTGTTGTCATTGTTGTTGTATTGAGTACCTCTCTCCTATCTTCAATTTCTTGCTTGTGTTAGAGAATTTCTTTTCAATCTTCAATTGTTGATGCACTTTATCATTAACCTTCAATTTGTTGAAGCATTTCACTTCAATCTTCAATTGTCGAAACATTTCACTTCGATCAACTTTCAATTGTTGGAGCACTTCTCTCCAACTCCTGATATTTTTTTTCTTGGTTGTGTTGGAGCACTTCTCTCCAACTTCCAATAGTTGAAACACTTCTCTTCAACATCCGACATTTTTTTTCTTGGTTGTGTTGGAGCACTTCTCTCCAACTCTCGTTGATGCACTTTGTCACCAATATTCAATTTTTTTTGATTCACTTGTAATCAACTTTCAATTTTTCTTTCACTTTTCTCTGACTATTAGAAAAAAGTTTCTTCTTCTTGTTCCATATCTGCTTACACCTATTTGGATCTCCATTTTTTTTCATAATCCTCCTAGCATGATTTTTTTTCATGCATATATCATTGGCCCGTCGTTTGTCAACATATCATTGGCCAGAAGGGCGGCTTATATGGTTTATAGCCGCCCGCCGTCAGCGGAAGATCTTTGATTCTCTACCAAGATTGTAGAAGCTCTTCTTCTTCCTCTTCTCTGCTCCGCGAACTGAGGTTCTTTTTCTCTTTTCTTCTTCTTCCCTTCTTCTCTGCTCTGGGAATTGTGAAGAGGCAACTTTTCTGCTCTTTTTTATTCTTCTCATTTTAGTTTTTCTTTTCAATTTTCTTCTGAGTTTTTGTTTTAATTCTTTGGTTGCTGTTAACGTATTGCAAATAAAGTAGCTTAACTTTTAATTAAAGTAGATGAGTTCATTTTTTTTTTCCAATCAGTTCATTTTTCAGTGATATTTTTCCAATTATAGTAGCTGAATTTTAAGTCCATCCAAATAGTCCATTTTTAGTGGAATTTAAAAGAAATTAAAGTAGCTGAATTTTATTTTTTTTTCCCTTAAAAGGTTATAAATGGCGTCACAAAATCAAAAGAAAGACCATGTATGCACGGAAGGTTAGCATACCAACAAGACCTATATTCAATGTCTTTTTGTAACAAGATCACAAACGGGGAATGTATCGTCACAAACATCATCTCATCAGTGGTAATCCAAACGTTACCGCTAGTCCGAGTTGTCCAACTCATGTGAATGAAGAATTGCAAAAGTTTATGTGAATGAAGAATTGCAAAAGTTTATGTTTTAATATTGATTTTGCTTGTAATATGGAAGATTTTGTGCTATCTACTTGTTAGTATTTAAATTGAACATTTGCTTATATATATTGTTGTTGTGGAAGGTTTATTTTGGCCTTTCTTTAAAAATTTCACTTCACGCTTCATGGTTTAAGCAAAGCGGGTCTTGTCGCTTTTTTCTGCTTCTCACTTCCCTTGAACACTGGGTCTAGGTTTCGAGCCTTCCTGGCCCTCTCTCTCGTCTTCGCAGACTTGTATAGTTTCTTATATCTCCGCCTTGGTTCCCTATTTCAGTATACAGTCATTCAAAAGCTGCCGTCTTTGTTGTTGTGACTGCTATCCGCCATCATATATATTTCCTTAGTTGTCCGTCTCTCTTCCTCGTCCTACATTCTGCCAACTTCACATAAGCAACCTTCTTAGCTTTCACTTTGCCTTTGACTTCTCCATTCCACTACCAATCTCCTCGGCGGCCACCAAAATTGGCCCTCGATACCCCTAACACCTCTCTAGCTGCTTCCCTAATGCAACTAGCTGTCTTTTCCCACATACTATCCGCATCCCCGATACTCCTCCAAGACCCCATTGCCATCAACTTCTCCCCCAATTCCCGGGAGAGGGCAGGGGTTAGAACTGCTTACAGTGTGCCAACAAATTTCATTTGCTTCAGTACACTTCTTACATTTACTTAGAGTGAGTTCACTACCATTAGAATCTTATTCTCCCTTGCTGTATTGGATTTGCATCATCTTTGATCTTCACCCACATCAGTAATTTCTTGCCTTGATATTGCTTGCTCCTTGACAAAATAAAACCTTGTTCCAGAGGAGGTCCTTGCTTTCTTTCACCTTTCTTGTTGTGTACCCATCTCAACTAGGTTTATTTCCTTATTCCTTTAACCCTTCACTATTCGATTCAGGGCGTATCTAAAATTTAGCTCAATTCAACACATTCCAAGTTTAAGAGTGTTTGACATTCATATAATTGTTAGAAAGAATTTGTTCGTCACTCCAAAGTCCTTACAGATTGGTTTTTATTCACTTCAACTGGTAATGACAATTGGAAAAATAATGAGGAAGTTAATTTTGTGATGTTTCAGAAAGAATACAGTGGTTTGATTATAGATTGACAAATCCTGAAAAATTTTCACACGGTGGTGAGGCCCATTTCTTTATTGTAGAAGGATGCTATAGAATTGAACCTAGGAGGAAAAAGGGGCAAAGGTCTAATTACTCGTGTTCAATGTTCATTTTGATTCATGCTTGTCATTTAGTCCATGAGACTCCAAGATTTATAATTGTGTTTGAAGTTCTAATGCATAGAGTGGCATATGATTTTCTTATTGCTTTTTCTTTCTTTTGCTTAAAAAGTCATCTTCATTTGATCTTTGATAACAGCTCTGAGATGCAATGCTTTGGTCTTTCCAGGAAATACTTTTAACTGCAATCATCCTGTAGTCATGGAACTTATACTTGAAAGCTTAAGACACTGGTACTTTCATTTCCCCGCATTTTTCGGTTGTCTTCTTTGAAGTTATTTGTGTTTTACCTGTTAATTAGTAATTACTCACCAATTGATATCAATATATCATTTTTTTAGTCAAAACTAAACAAAGCTTTTCCCTAATGGATGCGGTTGTTTTTTTATGACAAGGCATTTATGGATACAGTGTTTTTTTTTTTTTTTTTTTTTTTGTGTATTCATTTGTTTACATAACACATTAAAAGTACTTGCAAATGTCACTATTCTACGTACTTGTTCAAGTGTGTCAGAGACATCTTTGCTCTCCACTTTGTCTTATTCTCCTCTAGGGTCTTGTAGTGATAGGTTCCACAGTAATTGGACTACCCTGATTGAAATACTTAGTGGCTAGCAAACTACAATCAATCAGTTCTCTCATTTTTTTTTTTTTTTTTTTTTTTTTGCGGCTAGCGAACCATAATCAATCAGTTATCTTTTTTTTTCCTATTGATGAAATAAGTAATCAGATAGAGACATATTTCTATAATTAGTTTGTTTCTCTTCTATCCCATTTATCTATTTTCTTCAGTTGTTTAGTAATACAGTTATGATCTGGAAGCCAATCTGGGACAATAATCTAGATCTGTTATGACATAGCCTTGACCTCTTACGCGACCTTTTACTCGGTCATGTACACACAATGGTCTATGCAGACTTGCTGGTTGGTCATTTGATATGGTTGGAACATATACTTCATCTTTGAATGCTAGAATTTTCTTGGAATGCTGATATATTCATAAAATTCGCTATGTTGGCTCCTATAAGTTTTGATCAGTTGTCTGGATTAGGTTTTCCAGGCTTATTATCCTTCTCTTTTTGTCCTCTATTTCCAATGGTCTTTCCATATGCTTGTTAATATCTGGGATGCTGATACCTAATTGAAGTTATTTCAAGCAGAATGATTTGTCCTGGATGATTTGTTTGTCATTTAAATATGCGTTACTAACTTTTTTTCCTATTCGGTATTCTGTTCTACTTTTTGTTGGAGCAACTAAAGGGTCACCGAGTATCATGTCGATGGATTTCGCTTTGATCTTGCTAGTGTTCTTTGCAGAGGGGCAGATGGTACCCCCATTAATGCTCCCCCCCTTGTTAAGGTGAAGCATTTACAATTTTCATTTACACAGGACATTTATTTTCCACTGTCATTCACAATTTTCATGTTCACCTCAACCCTTCTCTATTATCTTCTAGGATTATTTCCCTTCTTGTTTCATCTTCTTTTTTCTCATCTCTTTGATTTCCTTTTTTCACAAAAAATTTCATCATTAATATGCTCGGCTCCAACTTTTCACGTGTTAGAAAAAGATGACTCCGTAAATTCAGAGAACGCTGAAAATGATTAATTACATGATGCATTCATGCTCTATCGGAAACAACCCTCCCCACACCCCACTATGTGGGAATATACTGGGTATGTTGTTGTTGTATTCATGCTTGTGAATGAACAAGATGCTACATACTTGCAGGCTATTGCCAAAGATAGTGTACTATCGAGGTGCAAAATTATTGCTGAGCCATGGGATTGTGGAGGCCTTTATCTTGTTGGGAAGTTTCCAAACTGGGACCGGTAATATCTAAAAGAACATTATTATACATTATTAGTTGGGATTTTTTCATTTTTAGCCCATCGACAGAAATTAATTGCGGGCACTAGTCAAATATACAAAACATATACACATATTATATGTATATTTGTGCATAAATGTATATTGATGTATACAACATCTATATTATATGTATATTCATCATCGAAAGGCATTGGACTGTAATTATCTCTAATTAGTTTATCCTACAGTTGAAAAGGGATGGAAAATCATCTAATGCATTAGATTGTGTGAATGTGAAAATTAGGTTAGTGTGGGCCGATTTAGTTGGTGATCTAGTATGAGACCTAAAATAAATAAATAAATGTGTCAGCTCGCTCACAGCTTGAAGCTTTTAGATGAAGTGGTTAACAATTCAACAGGGTATGAGGGAAAGTGGACGTCTTTAGTTCAAGTCGCACCATCACTGCCATTCAAAAGTATTTTCACGTGCTTGGCAAAAGAAAAATATAAATAAGAGAAGGGTCAGGCTTGAACGTGAGGAAGTGTGTTGCAGAGCTAAAATAAATAAGTAAATATGTTCCCTCTCTAACAAATGGAACTTTTAATTGAAATGATCTCACAAATCAATGCACCTAAGTGAAGGATATCTTATCTCAAATTCTTTGGAAGTAAAACATTATTACTTTGGAGATGAAAAAATGAAGCCATTACCTTGTAATAACAACCTCCATTTTTTACCAAATGATTGCAACTTCTTTATATCATCTTTCTCCCTTTTTTGACTGCTTTATAAGGATGAGCTATTTATAGGGCTAACAAGGTGCCCAAATGGTGTGAAATGTTTTGACAACAGGAGAAAAAAGGTATCCTAATAGAGGTCATCAGGTCATTACTACTATTTGTATTAGATTCAAAAATCCTTGAATGAGTCTTGTGTTGAATTAGAGATAGAGAATTTGTGTATTATTAGAATCAGAATAGGATTATATAGTCTCCTACATGGAAAAAGATTGTAATGTAGTGTCTATAAATATGACTTATTGTAATATTGTTGTCAATGTATTTTAATAATATTTTTTCGAGTCTCTAATTTTCACATGGTATCAGAGCATTCGTGAGAAAATATAGTTATGCCAAATATAATTTTTTTCGGGGAAGAAATTTCATTCACTATGCAATTTCTCCAGTGACCTAAGGTTGTCTTCGTCAAAAACCCTCTCTGGAGGTGGTGTGCAAAAACCCAACACCACCAAAAGGTAGATTAGCCTCCGGCGACCAAACCCCAAAAGAATCTCTAGCAAAAGACCTTGCACGCACCACTGACATTAAGTTACCTAACAGGGGTATCAACCCACGCACTGGCACCTGCGAAGGTTTTTCTACAAGTTTTCAGCCATTTCAATCCTCTGTTGTGGTCGCATCACTGTTCTGACTTAACCCGACCCATCCAACTTAAAGCCTTTTCCGATTAATTCCGGCGTGACAATTGATATTTTTGTGACTTTCTTGATTTTTCAACGATTTTCTCGAGTTCCAACAACCTTCTCTTTGGAAATTTTCGGTCTTGGGGTCAATTGAAACTCCTATACCTCTCCACTCACTATTCAACCTCTCCTACCTTACCTCTTCTCATTTCTCCGTAGGATGTCTAGTTATAGACCCTCCAACTTAATCCACCACTTTTCGGACATCCAAATTTATTCCAGCTATAAAGATGGTGTCTAGTTTTTCTAGTTTGTCCACATTAGATTGTGAGTCGTGTCAACTTAGGAAACACACCCACTTTAACATTCCCCATAGTGACGGTCTGTTTTTCATTAGTTCATTAGGATTTCATTATTTTTTTAGTTTTGTCGATGATTGTTCAAGATGTACTTGGATTTTCTTAATGAAAGATTATTTCGAGTTGTTTTCAATATTCAGGAGTTTTTGTGTGAAATACAAAATCAATTTGGTGTTTCTTTTCATTCTTTTCGTAGTGATAATGCCTTAGAATATTTATCCACCTAGTTTCAACTGTTTATGACTCACCAAGGAATTATTCATTAGAAATCTTTACCCGTCAGCCTACTTTATGGAATCTGAAACTACCAGAAGATACTTGTCAGCCTACTTTACGGACTGTTAAATAGACATACGATCTGTGGATCCTCTTTGCCCTTCCATTAATGCTTCTCTTTAGGTTCTCTGAAGTTTACCGTAAACTATCTAACCATGAATGTGATATATGGTCCGTGGATAGCGATAATAAACAGTCGACATAGATGATCCACACTAGCTGAGCTTCCTTCCTTGTTGACTTACGGATCGTGAAAGTGGTCTATGGTCCATGGATTTCTCCTCGGCTTTTCTTGCTTGTTCTATCATCTTTCGATTTACGGTCTGTGAATGTAGCATGCAGTTTGTATCTTCCACCATGCTTGAGTAGCTCCCAAAATTGAGCTACTAATAGTGGCTCCTTATTTCTACGCCATGACATACGGCTAGGGGTGGACATGGTATGGTATGGTACGGTACGTCATCTGAAACTACGGTACGATAATTTCGGTATTCGGTTTTTAAAATACTATATTACCATACCAAATTAATATGTTATGGTTCGGTATTTTGAAGTTCTGTTTCGGTATTTTGCGATATGCCAAATCAGTGACCATAATTTGTTCAACTTTGATAATACATATTCATATAATAAAGTATTATGGCTTCGACTTTTCAAAAAAAGTCTCAATTGTATCATACTAATACATTACACATGTAGAAATATACATTCAAAAGAAAGTACAAGCAATTCCTTTTACTACATTCAAAAGAAAGTACAAGCAATTCCTTTTACTAATCAATTACATAAAAAGACATTTCAATCAAGATAGAGTAGTCAAAGTTTCAACGTCTAAATATTTAGTTTTATACTAATACTAGGCTGTATATTTGTTAGTATTTTAATAATATATATAAATTATTTATGTAACTATATACTTCGGTATGGTATTCGATATTTCAGTATGTTATTTATAAATACCAAATACGAAAAACAATTTAAAATGTATACCATCTATCATACGTAATACCATAATACCAAAACTGCGGTATCAAAAATTTTGGTTCGGTATGGTAATTCGGTATATAGCATACATGCCCACCCCTACATACAGCCAGTAGATGTGATTTACTGCCATGAGTTGGTCTGTCCTTTGTTCAACATTTCAAATCTTCAAGTTCAAGTCTCCAAGCTCCAGGGCACATCTACGGTCGCATGTACGGTTCGTACATCCAATATACGACGCGTATCATGCCCAATTTTGAGTGCTTTATCATGTTTTCCTTGTTTTGGCCAATTTTACTCCAAATTCCTACAACACAACATTTAACATTCGAAACACATAAAAATGAGCTAAAGGACATTGAAAATTCATGTAAATGACATCAAATATGTTGTAATTCCACGAACATCACTTAGCCCCTCGTGCTCTCAAATGTCTTTCTTGGTTATTTTCTAGTTCCAAAGGGGTATCGTTTCTACTCACTTGATCTTCGTCTGTACCTTATGTCAATGGATGTCATAGTTTTTGGATATCAGACTTACTTTACATCTTTTCTGCTATTCCTGATATCTCTGAGGTCCTATCTATATTGAATTTTGAGGAATCCAGGATTACTTCTACAATACTTCCAATCCCGACATTATCATCGTCCGGATTCAGCATAAGGCCCAGATGATTCACATCCTGTGGATCCTGCACATACTTTGGATTTGTCTTCTCCTAGTCAACCTATTGGACTTCAAAATGGTATATCGTCCACTTGTAATACTAATTTGCATTATACTTTTTAAGTTAATCATCATCTGTTATCACTCCATTATGCCTTTGTAACATCTTTGTCCTTTGTTTCCATCTAAGATGGTGACAAGCTATGATTGACAACGAGATGTCTGCCTTATATGTGAGTGGTACTTGGGAGCTTGTTCCTCTTTCTTTAGGTAAATTTATTGTTGGTTGTCGTTGGGTTTATACAGTCAAAGTCTGTTCGAATGACCAAGCTGATTGGCTTAAGGGTCGCTTTGTTTTCAAGGGATATACTCGCATAGTTGGGTTTGATTTCACTGATACTTTCTCTCATGAGGTGAAAATAGCATATGTTGATCTTTTTCTAGACATGGGTGCTGCCCTCCATTGGCCTCTTTATCAGTTGGATTTTAAGAATGATTTTCTACATGGAGACCTTGTAGAGGAAGTTTATCTGGTTTTGTTGCTCAAGGGGAGTCTAGTAGCCTTGTATAGAGATTGCACCGATGACTCTATGCTATGAAACAGCCTCCTCAAGCCTGGTTTGAAAAGTTCAACACTGTAACTTAAAAGAGTTTGGCATAACTCGCAGTGACACTGATCACTTTGTGTTTTATCGGCATTTTGCTTCAAGTTTTTGTGTATGTTTGGTGGTTTATGTTGAATATTGTTAGAATCAATAATGACTATATCACTCATTTGAAGCAAAATCTCTTTCAACATTTCCAGACTAAAGACCTCGACAAACTTAAGTGTTTTAGGTATTAAGGTTCCTCAATCTAGATCAAGTATTGTTATTCACAACGAAAGTATGCCTTAGATATTCTTAAGCAGAGACGATTCTAGGATTTCTAGAGTATGGGTGCACTACTTACAAAAAGAAGGAAAAAATGTGTTCTAGTGGGAATTGATCCTTGTTCCTCGTGGTAAATAATTAAGCTTTTAACCAAGTGAACCTTCAAGTCTTTTTGTAGCATGGGTGCCAACAGGTAATATTAGATCATTCTAGAAAATATGTTCATAAATATCTAGTTTTACTAAAAGAGCACGGGTTTACGTGCCCCAAAAATTGCATATAAATTCTCTATTGTTCTTAAGTAGACATGAATGATGGGATGTAGACCCATTGACACGCTTATGGATACAAATGCTAAAATCCTGCCAAGACAGTGGAGCTACTCATTGATCTCGGAAGATATAGGCGTCTGGTTGGTAAGTTCAACTATCTCACACTAAGTGACTAGACCTAGCATGTCTTTTCTCGTGAGTATTGTGAGTCAGTTTATGATTTTCCATATGATGATCATTGGGATGCAGTTACACACATTCTACGATATATAAAGTTAGCCCCAGAGACAAAGGACTACTCTTCGAGGATCGAGGCCATGAGTAGATCATTGAATATACAGATGCTGATTGGGCAGATCACCTCTGATAGACTTTCTATATCTGGATATTGTGTTTTAGTAGGTAATTAAGTGTCATGGAATAGTAAGAAGCTATATTTGGTTGCTCGATCTAGTGTAGAAGCAGAATATTGAGTAATAGCAGCTTGTGAGTTAGTTTAGATCAAACAGCTGCGCAAAGAAATAAAATTTGGAGAAATCAATCGGATTAAACTTGTGTATGATAATCAATCGGCCATTCATATTGCTCCAAATTCAGTATTTAACGAGAGGACTAAACACATTGAGATTGACTATCACTTTGTCAGCGAAAAGATGCTCTCAAATGCTCTCAGGAGATATTGTTACAAAATTAAAGTCAAGTGATAAGCTTGCAAATATTTTCACCAAGCCTCTCACTCATCTTTGTATTAGTTACAGCTGTAACTAGCTCCATAAATATGATTTGTATATGCACCAGCTTGAGCGAGAGTGTTACTATAGGAATAAGAATAGTATTGTATGTAGTATCCTGCATAGAAAAGGATTGGAATGTAGTGTCTATAAGTAGGGCTTAGTGTAACGATGTACTCAACGTATCTTAATAATAATATATTTTCTCTGAGTCTTTAATTCTCACATATATTTTCTGGAGAATTAGGTTTTAGGAAACAATTGGTTGAACCTCTGCCAAATGGACCAACCCATGTCAGTTCTCTGGCTCTTTTATTTGCTTGATTTACCATCTTTAAAGGTTGCTCTATGAATTCCAAACAATCAGAGTCTAACCATACATGCTTTACGGTCTTTTAATTTTTATTTTTTAACAATTAATACTTGAAGTAAATACTGACAATTTTTGAAGAGCAACTAGCCATACAAATGACGATAGTACTTTATCTGTCAACTGGATTATTAGATTTTTCATTAAACATGGAGTGTCATGCCTAAAATATTTACAGACAAGTCAGGTTTGAGCACGGAATACAAATAAATGGTGGATGCGTTGTTTTCCTTGGTGAACTCTTTAAGATGTCTGGAAAAGTGCTGGCTAAACTTGTCTGATATACCAACTAGATTAGAAAATACATATATTTTGTTGCTTTAGTAACTAAAATTAGATGTCCTCATTCTGCGTCAATACATGGCAGCTATGTTGCTCAGATTTTTCAAAAATGTCGACGGGTGAGTGTAGGATCCTCCAAAAGTAGTGTATTTTGTAGGCTCTGGCACGACTGCAACAATATTTTGGGGAGTCTGAAAAACACAACATGACAGTGTTTCTTGGGTCACCTAGCAAGTTGACATGGTTTTTCGGTGGTCTGCAAGTGATTATGGTTGCTTGGCATGATATATGAACACTCCTTAAATTATATTAACAAGTTTTTATATTTCTCACTCTTCTGACTATTGCAACTCAAATTGCCTAAAATTTCAAAATATTCAATATGTACCGCTGAAAGCTTTGATTGAAATTTCTTTCTTTAGCGTACAATAGACCTTTGTGGTCCGCCCTTCTCCGGACCCTGCGCATAGCGGGAGCTTTAGTGCTCCAGGCTGCCCTTTTTATCGTGAAGTTTTGTAGCATGTCACTTATCTTTATAAACATGTATGCAGGTGGGCTGAGTGGAATGGGAAGTACCGTGATGACATTAGGAGATTTATAAAGGTGACACCAATATGAGAGTATCTGAATTGAAATTTTCATTAAATTTAAGTTTGTCAGTACAAATTCTTGCATTATTAGTCAAGTACATCTGAAAGCAACAGAAAGGTGACTAAATGTTTTCTTCTGATATAAGGCAGAAAGGTGACTAAATGTTTTCTCCTGATATAAGGAGGTTTAGATTTCTTATATTCATGATTATAAGATATAATGATAGGCTTCTATTTATGATGCTTAATTTCCTTGTTAGCTTTTATAATGATATAGTTTATAGATGGTTTCAAAGAGTAATGATGAGGGTAAAATTCACTCTACTGGAGACAAACATCTTTTATTAGGCCCTATTCATTTTTTCATAGTTAAATTGAAACTTTAGTTACTTTGGTGTATCTATCTTTTTTCCAAATTTTCAACTGTTGAGAACCATACAGGACTTTACAATTATACCAATTCACGCTTTTTGGGCCATCCTACGTACTGTGCCCCCTACCTGAAGAAAGCAGCTGCTAAAACTATATTTGGTACAGTTGCACAGTAATCCTCAGGCTGTAGACTTTGAGAACAGAGATTTTCAAGTTTTTTTTTTTTTTTTTTAAATTAATAATTCTCAAAGTGTTTTCTATACAGCCTAACTATGAAATATACAATTAAGGAAACAGAATAAAATCTCTATAATGCTGGAAACTAGATTAGATAAGAATATGCCTAATTTGGATTAGAGATCTGATCATATCAGAATCATATCAAAATGAGATCAGAATCAGATTTATTAACACTCCCCCTCAAGTTGATGCATAGATATCACACATGCCCAATTCGCAAACTAAATTGTGAAAAGTTTGATTGCTGAGCCCATTAGTAAAAACATCAACTAGCTGCTTGTTGGATGTTACATGGAACAGGCTCAAGATATCATCTGTCAACTTTTCCTTGATGCAGTGTTGATCAATTTCAATGTGTTTTGTCTGGTCATAATGGATTATGGGCTATATTGATGGCAGCCTTGTTATCACAGTACAAGGATAATTTATCATCTCCGGATAATTTCAGTTCTTCTAGTTGCTTTCGCAGCCATAGAAGTTCACAAGCACCTTGAGCCATCGCTTTATACTCTGCTTCAGCACTTGATCTAGCAACTACACTTTGCTTCTTGCTTCTCCAAGTGACTAAGTTCCCTCCCACAAGTATCCAATAGCCGGTTGTAGACCTCCTATCATCTAGAGATCCAGCTCAATCAACATTTGTAAAAGATTCTATGTGGACGTGACCATGTTTGGTGAAAAGAAGACCTTTTCCAGGAGCAGATACAGCCTGCATTTGAGACTCACGAGGATCATGCACGAACCAGCTTACCATGCTGACTGCATATTCTATGTCAGGCTAGTGTGTGAGATAAATGAGTTTTCCAACCAATCTCTGATATTTTGTTCTATCAACCGACTCTCCTATTCCTTCTTATAGCTTGTTGTTTCTCTTAATTGGTGATCCTGCTGGTTTACCACCCAACATACCATTTTCTTCCCGGAGATCTAGAATATATTTCCTCTGTGAAATGAAGATCCCTTTTCCTGATCTTGCCACTTCAATTCCCAAAAAATATTGTAGCTTCTGTAGATCCTTGATATCAAACTCCTGAGCTAAGAGTTTCTTTAGTCGAACCATCATTTCTTTGCTCTCATCTGTTATGACTATGTCATCAACAAAACTATTAGAAGAGTGATCTTACCCTTGTGATGTCTTATATAGAGAGTGTGATCAACATTGCTTTGTTGATAACCTAAAGAAAACACAGCTTTGCTGAATATATCGAACCATGCTTCGGGAGACAGTTTTAGCCATGTGAGAATGCATCTTTTACATCAAACTGTTGCAATTTCCAATCGAGGTTTCCTTGAGTGATTGAACAAGATAACAAGATTTTGATTGTTTCATCTTTGCAACCAGGAGCTAATGTCTCTTGGTAGTCCATACGTTTGAGTGAATCCCTTAACTACCAATCTAGCGTTGAACCTCTCAATCGAACCATTGGCTTTATGTTTCACAGTGAGCACCCACTTGCAGCTGAGTAGTTTCTTGTCTGGTGGAGGAACGACTGATTCCCGGTCTTATTTTTTGCTAGACCCTTCATATCTTCAAGCATAACTTCTTTTCACTTGGGATCTTTGAAAGCTTCCTTCCAATTCTGTGGAATAGACACAGAGGAAATGGACAAGGCAAAAGCTCTATAGGAGGGGGAAAAGGAATCATAGGACACAAAGTTAAAAATAGGATGTTTGGTACAAGATCTGACCCCTTTTCTTTGAGCAATAGGTATATCTAAATAATCATTAGAATCAGATATCAAAGATGATTGACCAGAAGAAAAGGATTCTTTGCAGGGAGAAGGCTGTATGATGGTTTCTTCTATCTTGTTTCTACTTGAATATCGAATCAAATAAGGTTTATCCAAATGTGCAATAGTCTCTGCTGAACAACACATCTAACAATTTCCTCATGAACACTCTCTCTGATGGAACCCTGGAACTCTTACCTAGGTAAGGTCATCAATGATTCCAGAACTAGATATCACCTCCTCTCTTTCATTACTCTCCCTCGAATGGGTAACTGAGTTCTGTGAGAAATATAAGAGAAGAATATTATTTGAATTGTGAATCTATATTATTACACTGAGATCTTAGTTATAGATACTTTATTCCAATCCTTTTTCAAATAGGACACTACATTACAATCTTTTTCTAAGTAGGATTCTATATATTATTTCTGTTCCTACTCCATTTCTAACACTCCCCCTCAAGTTGGTGCATACATGTCATATGTATACGAGGACCAGTGAGGGACTTGGTGAAGATATCTGCAAAAAAATTGGTAAGGATTCCTCGAGACGTCTAGGCGACCTCAATTGAAAAGGAATAAACTGAAAAGGTGGTCGGAAAAGCAGTAAACATTGGTGTAAAGTCGATTTGTTGCTGCATAATTGCCTGAAACTGATATAAAATATATGGGTCATCTCGAAATCTATTGACGAGTAGATCTTGAACAAGAAAGTCACCAAAAAACTAGCCCAAACAGGCTCACGCGCCGGCGTATGGGAGGTTGATTCATCGTGGTGCTGGTTGGGGTTTGGTCTGGTGGTGTTGGTTTTCAGACAACACCAACGAAAAGTGAAACTTCATAAATAAAATTTGAGGAGTCACCAGAAAGATGCATGGAACTACGCAAATCAAATCTGATAGGTCACTGGGAAGACGCACAATGCTATGCAACTCAGATATGATAAAGTAGTCAGGAAAGATGCACGGTGCTATGCAAATCAGATATGAGAAAGTAGTCACCGAAAAGATGCACGGTGCTACTCAAATCAGATATGAGAAAGTAGTCACTGGAAAGATGCATGGTGCTATGCAAATCAAATATGAGAAAGTAGACAACGAAAAGATGCATGGTGCTGCATAAATTACATATGAGAAAGTAGTCATTGGATAAATGCACGGTGCTACTGCGAGAAACAAGGAGAAAAATATTATTGAATTGTGTATCTACACTTACACTGAGACCCTATTTATAGACACTAGACTATAATCCTTTTCCAACTAGGAGACTACACTATAATCTTTTTCCAACTAGGACACTACATTGCAATCCTTTTTCAAGTAAGATTCTATATACTATTTCTGTTCCTACTCCTATTCTAATACTCCCCCTTAAGTTGGTGCATACAAGTCATATGTACCTAGCTTGTTACAGATGTAATTAGTACGAGGACCGCTGAGGGACTGGGTGAAGATATATGCAAGTTGATCACTTGACTTTACAAATTTTGTAACAATATCACCTGAGTGTATCTTTTCTCTGACAAAGTGATAATCAATCTCAATGTGCTTAGTCCTCTCATGAAACACCGGATTTGATGCGATTTGAAGAGCTGCTTGGTTATCACACACAAGTTCCATTTCACTGATTTCTCCAAATTTTAACTCTCTCAACAACTGTTTAATCCGAACTAGTTCACAAGTGGCTACCGCCATTGCTCGATATTCTGCTTCTGCACTAGATCAAGCAACCACACTCTGTTTCTTACTCTTCCAAGACACCAAATTACCTCAAACACAATATTCGGATGTAGAACGTCTATCACAAGGTGATCCTGCCCAATCAGCGTTGGTGTATCCAATGATCTGCTCATGACCTCGATTTTTGAAGAGTAGTTCTTTGCCTGAAGCTGACTTTATATATCGCGTAATGCGAACAACTGCATCACAGTGACTATCACAAGGAGAGTCCATAAACCGAGTTACAACACTCACAGGATAGAAAATGCCAGGTCTAGTCACTGTGAGATAATTCAACTTAACAACCTGACGCCTATATCTTCTAGGATCACTGAGTGGCTCCCCTTGTCCTTTGGTATTGGATCCATAAGAGTGTCAATGGGTCTACATCCCATCATTCCTGTCTCCTAAAGAATGTCTAAGGCATTCTTGCATTGAGAAATAACAATATCTGATCTAGACTGAGCAACCTCAATACCTAAAAAATACTTTAGTCCGTCGAGGTCTTTAGTCTGGAAATGCTGAAAGAGATGTTGCTTCAAATTAGTGATATCAACTTGATCATTTTCGGTAATAACGATATCATCAACGTAAACCACCAAATAAATTCATAGATTTGGAGTAGAATGTCGATAAAACATAGAGTGATCTGCTTCACCACGAATCTTGCCAAACTCCTGAATTACTATACTAAACTTTCAAAACTAGGCTCGAGGAGACTGTTTTAGACCATAAAGTGACTGGCGCAGTCGACACACTAGACCAGACTTCCCTAAAGCAACAAAACCAGGTGGTTGCTCCATATAAACTTCCTCCTGAAGGTCCCATGGAAAAAAACATTCTTAATATCCATCTGATAAAGAGGCCAGTGTAGAACGACAACCATGGATAGAAAAAGACGAACACATGCTATTTTAGCCACGGTAGAAAAAGTATCACTTTAATCAAGCAGTAAGCTTCAGATTCTCTAAAAGTAACATCTATACTGACAAAATACTTACTTGATAAGGGATAGTAACACCCATAACCTTTCTGTGTCGGAGAATACCCAACAAACACACATTTAAGGTCCCTCAAATCTAGTTTCCCTACATTCCTTGTGTGAACAAAACAAATACATCCAAACACCTTTGGAGGAACAATATAGACATTATTCCCTCGTAAAATCTCTAAAGCACTCTTAAAGTTAAGTACTTTCAAGAGGCATTCTATTGATATTGATAAGAGAAGTAGCTGCTAGAATTGCATCTCCTAGTAAAGTTTTGGGAGATTCGTAGAGAACATAAGAGATCTAGCAACTTCTAACAAATGTCTGCAAGGACAACTAGTTTGGTGGATGATACCGTTGGACTCCAAATAAGTACCAAATTGGTTATCCATATATTCCGTCCCTCCGTCAGTTCTCAAAATATTTATCTTAGTATCAAACTGAGCGCAAATCATCTTATGAAAAGATTGAAAGAAAGAAAATACATCACTTTTTGGTTTTATCAAATGCTCTCTTTTTTGCTTTTATCAAATGCACCCAAGTCATCCTAGTGGAACAATTTATAAAAGTGACGAACCATCGACTACTGGACAGAGAGATAGTTTGAGTAGGCCCCTAAACATTAGAATGGATAGTCATAAAAGGAACTTTGCTTTTATTTTTTATTACTTAATGGATAAGAGTTTCTAGTAAGTTTCGTATACTAACATACTCACAATCCTTGCAAACAAACTAGGATATAGTTTTTCTAAGATAAAAAAGGATGGATGGCCCAACCGTCTATGCCACCTATTATTTCTTCATTGACATTCTTATTTTCTCCAAAAAAGCCTTGCCATTGAATATACCCTTGACTCCTTTCCAATATATATAAGCCATCATGCACTACCACTGCCAATCCTCTTCCTTGTTTGAAGATCTTGAAAGACACAATGATCAGGATAAAACTCAAATTTGCAGTTTAGAGCTTTGGTGGCAGTACTGATTGATAAAAGGTTAACCGGAAACTGAGGGGCATGAAGTACAGAAGATTGCTTATTATTGGGATCACAACAAACAGTATCTGTTCCAGCTACCGGGGAAAGAGAACTGTCGGCTATTCTAACATTGTCTGTTTTTATACATGTTGAGTAGTCAAGAAGTTCTTTAGAGGAGCTTTACATGTTTTTAATCGCACCAAAATCAATAATCCATGAATTAAGAAGAACAGTAAAAGCAATACCTGACTTCACCAAAGTAGTTGTTGCACCGGAGGAAGTGTTAAGTTGGAACAAAAAGGACTTGAGATGCTTGAGTTCACTAGGAGAAAAAATTTCAGCAGAGGATGTCTTTGACAAATTTGCTTGAGCTCTCATTGTGTTGACTCGTTTTCTTCCACGGCCTCTAGAGGGTCCACCATGCAACTTACAACAAGTTTCCTTGGTATGTCGCCGCTTTCCACAATAATCACAATAGAAGTGATTTTTATCATAATTGGTAGCCTTTAGGTAGTCACGAGAATTACTAGCGTTAAATCCAGACTTCTCAAATGGTTTCTTGTAATCACTAGCAGCCAACCCAGACTTCTTTATCGGTGTTGCGTGGAGCATAGCACTCCTTCTGCTTTCTTCGTGCCCTCGAGAGAAGGAAAAGAGGTCTTACCAAGTACTTGAACCCTTATCTGGTCAAGTTCACTGTTCAACTACTGCATCATTGGTACAATCTTGTTAGAAGTCTCGATAATAATCTAGCGCTTGCCACAAACCACTCAATTTAGAAAAATACTGAGAAATTGCCAATTCACCTTGCTTTGTGCCATGGCCTTTGTTATGGACCTCAAAGGTCTGAGCATCATTCCCCAAGCGTGTGTAGGTGAGCTTAGTTGCCTTCCAGATTGTTTTCAGCAGTGTCTAGAAATAGCTAGTGTCTGGTAATCTGGGGTTGCATAGAGTTGATAAGCTATGACATGACAAGCGAATTCTTTGAGTCCCACTGGCTGTAGGTGGGATCAGAGGAAGCTGGTTCCTTTCTCCATTAATGTACCCCTGCAACTTTCTAGCTTTGATAAATAGTAAACTGGATCTAGACCAAGTAAGATAAGTGGTACTACCATCAAATTTCACATAACTAATTTGTAGTTGTAGATTAGTTTCTGACATGGTGGCAGGAAAAAAAGAGGCTAGAACAGTAGAAAACATAAGGAAAACCAAAGAAAAACTTTTCGGCGGCTCAATAGTGCTGGAGAGAGGAAACTCTATTTCCTAAAAAGGTACGAGCTTTGATACCATGTAGGCTTTGAGAAGAGAGATTTATTAATTGTCAAGTGTTTCTATGCAGCCAATTACACGTGTTATAAAATAATATATCAAGAACATAATAATTAAACAAGCTAGAAAAGTAGAGAAGAGATGCTTGTGAGTGATTTTATTTCTTCACTTCTTGGTATATTTACAAATTCACTAAGATGCCTATTTATAAGCATGTAACTTGGATATCAATTTGGCCAAGTAACTTCGGTGTTCAAGTCCAATTTGGCTAAGTAACTGTTGGTGTTCAAGTTCAATTTGTCCTAGTAAATTTGGTGTTCAAGTCCAATTTGGCTAAGTAACTCTTGGTGTTCAAGTCCAATTTGGCTAAGTAACTCTTGGTGTTCAAGTTCAATTTGGTTACTAACTCTTATCTCTCATTAATGACATTCACACATATATATGTCACATGACATCTATATTACATAACACTCCCCCTTGGATGTCCATTAATAGATAATGTGTCTCGTTAAAACCTTACTAGGAAAACCCAGTGGAAAAAGCCCAGCGAAGGAAAAAGAGTACATACATCTTGTAATAGGCCCTTAGTGAGACAAAAAACAGAAGCCTAACTCTGAAATATACAATTAAGGAAACAGAATAAAGTCTCTATAATGCTGGAAAATAAATCAGATAAGAATCTGCCTAATTAAGATTAAAGATCTGATCATATCAAAATAAGATCAGAATCAGATTTGATTCTGATTAAATCTGAACAGTATCAGTTTATCTGATTTATCTACACTGGCCCTTGAGGTACATGCATATGCATAGTCTGGGACAATTATGGAATTTCCAGATGTAAATTAGTATATGAATTGCAAATTCCAGTCACACTAGTAATTGACATCTTATAGTTGAAATGTTATCGTCCTTAAAAGTGTAAGGGTAATTGGATTTGCCATTTCCCCCTTAAAATTGAGTCTTTCTTTTTTCATGTAATCCGACTCCTAATATATCTCAACTTTTTAAAGATACAAGTGTTTTATTCAGCATATTCTAACTTTGGCAGGACAAGTTATACTTTGGCATAATCATTGAATCGTCCTCTTGATATTTTGAAATTACACTTAACATTTTCTATGTATAAATAATAATTCAATTGTAAGGTATGCTTGTTTATTATATGACATTGTCCCCAAGAAGTTGTGGGGAATGTAGATATTATCGGATTATATCAATAATAGGAGCAGAGAGAGAGATGGAGAGTAATTTTTCCATACATCATTCAGCTGCTTCAGCTTTTTGGTTTTATACTAGGATTTTCTTTATAACGTTTGGCTTGAGAATTTCCTTGAATGTATCTTATCCTGAAATGATTGAACAGGGTGATGCTGGGATGAAAGGGAATTTTGCAACCCGTATCGCAGGTTCAGCGGATCTGTACAGAGTAAGAGCTACAGCTCCAAAATTATGCCTTGACAGCTAGAGAATATTCACAACAGACTTCTGTTTGCTCTGCCTCCTTAGTTCCATTTCTTCTTTTGCTTAATTGATTATATTTCATAATTGAGAGAAGTTGCTTCACTAGTAGACTCCTATTTGATTAGATTGGTTTAGTAACGTATCTGATCTGTGTCAAGGCATATGGCTTGATCAATTTGATCCTTTTAGTCTATTGAGGCATTCTAAAAGTAGAATTTACGTGTCCATTCCTTTTCAATTTTCGCCCCAACTTTATTAGCATGATCATGTCATTATACATGTAAGTGCCATTACATAATGTATCAGTACAGAGTTTGTCTTGGTTTATTACCATCTCATTTAAGCTGACTTCGTATGGAACACCGAGTTTGTATTTATCCTTTCCTTCCATAGTAAAAGAAACTGATTCTAACCATGTTTATGTAAGATCATATTGTATCTTTTACCCCGAGTAAGTAGAGAAAGAAGTGAAAACTTCCGATTCATGAAATAAAAGGTCAATATATTCAGAGGGTTTTTAGTTTTGGATTTGTGTTATCTATTTAAATCTATAATCTAGAATCAAGTTTTAAGTTTTTTCATTAAATTTTGTTTACAAGGCATTGTATTATACCGCTTTTCCACAAAAAAAAGCTATGTTGCCCGGACTCTTCGAAAATGTCACCGGGTGCGTGTCGGATCCTTCAAAAGTAGTGCAATTTTGGAGGATCCGACACGGGTGCGGCAACATTTTTGGAGAGTCCGAGCAACTTAGAAAAAAAGTATCACAAAGGGGGTGTTTGGATTAACTTTTTTTAAGTGACTTGTAAGTGGCTTTTGGCTTTTTTTTAAATACTTTTTAAGCCTAAAGTAAAGTGCTTAAAAACACTTAGCACTTTGTGTCTTTGCCAAACACCTCCAAAAATTTAAAAGTGCTTAAAAGCCAAAAACACCTAAAAATAAGCCAATCTAAAACACCCGCAAAAACTAAAATAAGAATGAGTTAATCAGTTAGGGACTAAATAAGTGTCTTTCTCACTCAAAAATCTTTTTTGTTTCTCCTCTTGAACTTTTTATCTCTCTCCCTACCTCATGGACTTCTCCTTTTCTTTTACTCACGGATCACTTTTATCCTTCACTTGACATCCCACTTACTTCACACAACAGTACCTTTCCTTTTGCCTTTCTTTGGATGTCTACATGCATCCGCTTACTCCTTCCATCTTTTCTCTCTCATGCTTACGTTTTCTGATTTCTCTCAATCTTTTCTAATCTTCATACACTTGAAAAGGAGATAAAGGTGCAAAGTGTATACTTCTTGCCATTGAGCTCAAGACTCTCTACTTCATGCCTCACTTGCCTATCAAATTTCCATGAGTGCCAAGTAAATATGACAAGCTTGCGTTGGAATCACATCACAAAGAACATCATCCTCTTGCCTACCGTCATTGATGGAGATCAAGCAGTGTCCGTTGACCCTTAGTCAGCACTTTCATTCAACTATTGGAGTTTGGAGGTGTGAAGTGCAAGAGAAAGTAAGAGAGAGCTCGACTTAATTATTCCCTCAAGCTATTGGGGTTTAAATAACTATGTTTACATGTTCTAGAAAGGAAAGGAAATCAATGCCTAATTACAAGAGGAGTAAATTAAGCTACCTATTACATTTGCATATATTCTAGAATATTCACAAGGATTCTACCGCTCCCCTTTACGTTGGTGCATTCACATTATATGTACCTAGCTTGCTACATATATAACTTGTTCTTGGACCGACTGGGAACTTGGTGAATGCTAGTGTGAGAAATGTAGGAGAAAAGTATTATTGAATTGTGTACTTACATAATTACATTGAGACCCTATTTATAGGCACTACATTGCAATGCTTTTCCAAGTAAGATTTTATAAACTATTCCTATGCCTACTCATATTCTAACACTCCCCCTTAAGCTGGTGCACACAAGTCATATGTATCTAGCTTGTTACAAATGTAATTAATACGAGGACTGGTGAGGGACTTGGTGAAGATATCTGCAAGTTGATCATTTGACTTCACGAATTTTGTAACAATATCTCCTGAGAGTATCTTTTCTTTGACAAACTGACAATCAATCTCTATGTGCTTAGTCCTCTCATGAAACACTGGATTTGACGCGATATGAAGGGCCGCTTAATTATCACACACAAGTTTCATCTTAACGATTTCTCCAAATTTTAGTTCTCTTAGCAACTGTTTGATCCAAACTAGCTCACAAGTAGCTACATCCAACGCTCGATATTCTGCTTCCTCACTAGATCGAGCAACTACACTCTGTTTCTTACTCTTCAAGGACACCAAATTACCTCCTACTAGAACATAATATTTGGATGTAGAACTCCTATCAGAGGGTGATCCTGCCCAATCAACATCTGTATATCCAATGATATGCTCATGACCTTGATCCTCGAAGAGTAGTCCTTTACCTGGAGCTGACTTTATATATCGCAGAATACGAACAACTGCATCCCAATGACTATCACAAGGGGAAGTCATAAACTAACTTACAACATTCATAGGAAAAGATATGTCAGGTCTAGTCACTGTGAAATAATTCAACTTTCCAACCAGCCGCTTGTACCTTCCAGGATCACTGAGTGGCTCCTCCTGTCCTGGCAGAAGTTTAGCATTCGGATCCATAGGTGTGTCAATGGGTCTACACTCCATCATTCCTGTCTTTTCAAGAATGTCTAAGGCATACTTGCGTTGAGAAATAACAATACCTGATCTGGACTGAGCAACCTCAACACCTAGAAAATACTTCAGTCTGCCGAGATCTTTAGTCTGAAAATGCTGAAAGAGATGTTGCTTCAAATTAGTGATACTGTCTTGATCATTGCTGGTGATAACGATATCATCAACATAAACCACCAAATAAATACACAGATTTGGTTCAGAATACCGATAAAATACTGAGTGATCATCTCCACTACGAATTATGCCAAACTCCTGAATTATTGTGCTGAACTTCCCAAACCAGGCTCGAGTGGACTGTTTCAGATCATAGAGTGACCTGAGCAATCGACATACCGGGCTACTAGACTCCCCCCGAGCAACAAAACTAGGTGGTTGCTCCATATAAACTTCTTCCTCAAGAGCACCGTGCAGAAAAACATTCTTAATGTCTAACCGATAAAGAGGCCAATGACGAATGATAGCCATAGATAGAAAAAGACGGACATGTGCTATTTTAGCCACGGGAGAGAAAGTGTCGCTATAATCTAGCCCAAATATCTGAGTATACCCTTTGGCAAGAAGGCTTGCCTTAAGCCGATCAACATGACCATATGGACCAACTTTGACTGCATAAACCCAACGACAACCAACGGTAGATTTACCTGCAGGGAGGGAAGCATGCTCCCAAGTACCACTTGAATGTAAAGCAGACATCTCATCAATCATAGCCTTCTTCCATCCTGAATGAGAAAGTGCTTCACCTGTAAAATTAAGTCTTGAGCCTAACTCACACCCCAAAAGCTAGCATAAAGGGAGGCCATGTGAGAGATATAGGAGAAAAATATTATCGAATTGTGTACTTACGTAATTACATTGAGACCCTATTTATAGACACTACATTACAATCCTTTTCCAAGTAGGATTTTATATACTATTCCTATTCCTATTCATATTCTAACAGTTAGCAAGCTGATTATTTGACCGCACGAACCTCATGATGATGTCTCATGAGAGTACCTTTTTCTGACAAAATGAATACCAATCTCTATATGTTTGGTCCTCTCATTAAACACCAGATTCAATGCAACGTATACTGCAACTTCATGATCGCACACATGTTCCTTCTCTTTAATCTCTCCAAATTTCAAATCCTTCAATAGTTGCTTGATGCCGCTGTCACAGCCGATGTTCTACTTTTGCACTAGACATTCAACTGAGCTAAGCATTAGCTATTTAGTCATAAAGGCTCAACTTTGCTGCTACCGAGCCAATCACTAATGATTGAACTAATGGGTAAACTTGATCATCCTTCATTTGAGATACTTTGTGTTGACTCATCTTTTTAATTTTAACTTATTAAGTGCCAAAAGAAGATCCACTGGCGCCTCTCAAGCTCTTTAGTTGCTAAATTTTGGGCTCCGATCTATCTCCTCTTGGACTTCAACCTGGGCTACTAAATAATTATGATGCTTGGTCCAAAGATATTCCGTGGGATTGAGCTCTTCCCCCACAATAAGACCCCTTAAATTGTCTATTGAAGCTGAATGAGCTTGTCTTAAAACTCCTTGGTGTGAGATCGTGGCATGGGCATTCCTGGAGATTCCAAGCTTCATCCTTGACCCCTAATGAAGTTGAGCTTCCAAGGACGCTATCAACCCCCCACCCTCTTCCACGCAATCAAATACAGCTATACATCACCCCTGCATTAGTGAAGGCCTCCCCTGCTGATCCCCTTATCATCATATCCAGATGTTTCCTGCGTTCTGTTTCTGTTCGTCTTTGATTGACTGGCTTTTAGGTACAACTTTTTTCTTGATTTTCACTATCTACCACCAATATGACAAACACCGAAATTCTGAAATTACTGTTCTCACCATTAAACATATCATTTGATAGTTAACCAACTGAATCAATGTATTAAAACTTCATTTATACCTGTTAAGAACTTTCATTGAGCTGGGGAAATAAGAGGGGGGACCATCTTCGTTGTCATTGTCATTATCTTGGTAATGATGAACCAAGGTAGTGGTTGAAATTTTCTTAATACGAAAGGTTCTTTTTTGGGTTTCTATTCCCTGGTGTTAAGTTTTTAAATATGGGAAACCTTTATCTGGCATTTTCTCTTGGGGAGCATAGTGACGCTGGAGTGACTTCTCTCAAAAGTTATAAAAAATATTGTGACAGAGGAATGCCTTATGTTTGACTTATGCATCTGTCAAGATAAAAACTTATTGGAAGGTTTACTAGGTATGTCTTCCATCTAAATCGATTGATTTTTCATCCAAAAACTTGAAACATAGGCAATTTTCTATGCTAAATAGCATTGTATTCTTTTCATGCTGCTTCAATTTCACCAAGTTCATATTTTTTTTTTTTGCTTTCCATAGGTAAACAAGCGAAAGCCGTACCACAGTGTCAACTTCGTGATTGCACATGATGGCTTTACCTTGTATGACCTTGTTTCATACAATAGTAAGGTATAAGTTTAGTTTAATGCTCTTTATTGTTTGGAACATGAAAACTAGCACATCATCTGGATTCTGATGGTGAAAATACAGCACAATGATGCGAACGGTGAAGGTGGCAATGATGGATGCAATGATAACTTTAGTTGGAATTGTGGAATTGAAGGTAAAGATGAGGTTTTGATCCCACTTATTTATTTTTTCCTTTCTTACTTCCTGCTTTCCTTAGTATAAACTAAAACTTTTGTTGTCCCTTCACATTTTTTCTTGCATAGCAGGCTATTTATTTCCTTTATCATGCTTGGTACCGTAAGAAAGTTTAATTTGTTCTCTCTTTACTTAAGGAAGCATATGTTGGAAGTTTAATTTGTTCTCTCTTTACTTAAGGAAGCATAGGTTCTTCCAGAGTCCAATACTTTAGCGATAATTTTCTTCCACGGATTAGTGCTGAGAATGCAAAGTTGGTTATGTCCTCAAGCTATTAGCCCTACATGTTTTGTTTCTCTTCCTTTTGCTTTACATGTTGTCACTACCAATGATGTTAAATTTTATTTGTAATCTCAGACTTGTGAGCTATTGTATAGTGTTAAATAATAAAGGCCCCTGTAGTCAATTGGAAGTCTTTTGTTTGGAAACTAATAAATTACATTGCAATGAGATATTATTGATGTAGCTTGGCTTCCACTTTTTCTTTACGAGTTCTAGAAGTAAAGATACTGGAAAATATATTCATAGGCTTATCTACATTATTACACTGAGTTCTATTTGTAATTATACTCTACAAATACATAAAAATCCTTTTCCATGGGAGACACTATATACATTAATATTCCCAACCCCCCTCCTCAAGCTGGTGCGTATAAGTAATATGTACTGAGCTTGTTATAAATGTAACCAAGAGCATCAGTGAGTGACTTGGGGAAATATCTGCAAGCTGATCAATATGAATTCACAAATTCTGTGACGCCATCTCTTGAGAGTACTTTTTCCCTCTGATTAAGTGATAATCAATCTTAATGTGCTCAGTCCACTAATGAGATACCAGATTTGACATGATATGAAGGGTTGTTTGATTATCATACACAAGTCCTATCTAACTGTTTTTTCCAAATTTTAATTCTTTGAGCAACTCTTTGATCCAAATTTTACTACAATCATTGTTTGATATTCTGTTCCTACACTAGATTGAGCAACCACATTCAATTTCTTGCTCTTCCAGTTCAAACCTCCTACTAAACCCTTTGTTCAGACATAAAACGTCAATTAGATGGTGATCCTGCCCAATCAACGACTCTATACCAACTATTGACACATGGTCTTAATCCTTGAAGAGTGGTCCTTTTCCTGGAGTTTACTATATATTGCAGAATGCAAACAGCTGCATTACAATGACTATCACAGGGACCTATAAACTGGCTTACAACACTTGATGGAATAAAATGTCAAGTTTAACCACTGAAATATTCAACTTACCAACCAACCGCCTATATCTTCCTGGACCACTGTCCCATTGTCTTGGTAGGAGTTTAGCAGTCAGATTATAGAAGTGTCAATGGGTCTACATCCCATAATTCTTGTCTCTTCAAGAATGTTTTAAGACATATTTTTTTGTGAAATAACAATGTCTTATCTGAACTGAGAGACCTTAATACCTAAAATATACTTTAGTCAGCCAAGGTCTTTAGTCTGAAAGTGCTGAAAGAGTTGTTGCTTCAAATTAGTGATACTATCCTGATCATTACTGGTGATAATGATGTCGTCAATATAAACCAGCAAATGAATGCACAAATTTAGAGTAGTCCAATAAAAAACATAGTCACCATCTTTACTATGAGTCATGCCAATCTCCTTAATTACTGTCCTAAATTTTTCAAACCAGGCTCAAGGAAACTGTTTCAGATCATAGTGATTAGCACAATCAACATACCGTGCTACTAGACCACCACTAAGAATCAAAACTAGGTGGTTGCTCTATATAAACTTCAGCCTCAAGGTCGCGGTGGAGAAAAACGTTTTTAATGTCCAACGGATAAAGAGGCCAGTAGAGGACAACATCTATGGATAGAAAAAGATGGAAAGATGCAATTTTTGCTACGAGAGAGAAAGTATCTCTGTAATCAAGCCCATGTATCTGAGTATACCCTTTGACGACAAGGCGAGTCTTAAGTTGATCAATTAGGCCGTTCGGACAAACTTTGGCCGAATAAACTCAACGACAACCAACAATAGATATACCTGAAGGAAGAGGAGCAAGCTTCCAACTACCACTCGCATGTAAAGCATACATCTCATCAATCATAGCCCCTCCCCGTCCTAGATGAGAAAGTGCTCACTTGTAGACGTAGGGATGAAACAGAGGACAAAGCTGATGCAAAAGCATAATTGTCTATGACAGAAAATGATACTTAAAAAAGAATAATGAGGGTTCTTATTACGAGTAGATCATATACTTTTTCAAAGTGCAATCCATTGTCTAGGAGGAGATAAGTCTACGATAGGTGTATGGTTCGATGGAAAATGTGTGCCATCTAGGCCCAATGCTTGATGCAGACGACAATGATAAGTCTAGAGTGGCACCACTATGGAGAGGTAAGACTTCAGAATATTAGGATGAACAAAAGAGAAAAGTATGATCGAGACTCGAAGAAATCAGTTGACGTAAGGTACCGATGAATATCAAGTACGTAGAAATAGTACTCCTTTTGAACCTAAGAATATCCCAGGAAGACACATTTGAGAGCATGACGGGCTAATTTATCTTTTATGGGGTTAGGTTATGAACTAAACGTGTGCTCCCAAACACCTTAAATGGAAAAAAATACCGAGGTGATTGAGGAAATAGTACTAAATAAGGAATCGGATTCTAGAGTCAAGATGAGGGCATCCAATTAATTAAATAGCAAGACGTGCAAACTGCTTCCGTCCCAAAAACGCAATGGAACATGGAATTGAGTGAGGAGAGAATCAGTCTCAACGAGGTGCCAATATTTCCTCCTTGCTTCCTATTTTGCTGAGGGATGTACGAACAAGATGTCTGATTAGTAATTATTTGGTCATAAGCTGATGAAATTGTGGGGATAAGTATTCTAAGTCATTATCACTATGAAAACTATGAGTTGAAACACTGAATTGATTTTGAATTTAAGGACAAAAACTCTTCAATATAAAAAATATAAAAAACAACTTAGAACGATCTTTCTTAAAGAAAATCCAAGTACATCTTGAATAATCATCAATGGAACTAGCAATTTACGAAATCATATGGTTGAACTTACTTTGCTAGTACTCTAAATTCAGAATGAACCAATGAAAACGAACTCTACATAACTCTCAACACTATGTGAGAAGGTAGTTCGGGTATGTTTCCTAGGTCGACACGACTTAATCTAATGTGGGCAGATTAGACAAACTAGGTGCCATCTTCTGTAGCTTGGAAAAAACTCGGATGTCCCAGTCGTCTGTGAAGTAATATTGGAGGATCTGTCTAAGTTGCGCGGATTCTTCTTTTTTGTTGCTGCACCCGTGTCGACACGAGACAGGTGCGGGTGCGGGATACATGTGGGATTCAGTGAACCTACTTCGGATACTTTGACCAGAGTCCATGAACAAATTTGGAGGAAAATTGAGATTTTGATTTCTCAAAATATAAGATAAAGTAGATAGAACCTAGCTTCTGGTTGTTAGAAGATTATATTTTGAAGAGATTTTTTTTTTCTTGAAATCTTGCTTGGTTGGTTCCTTCATTAAATGGGTTGGTTCTCCGGAGGCGATTAGGAATTGGGCAGCAGAGGAGTGGGGGATAGCAGAGGGGATGAAGATAATCCAATTGAATGACGCCTAATTTTTGTTTCGTTTTGTGGATGAGGAACAAGCCTTGAAGGTTCTCCATGAGGGAAGAAGTTGTTTTGACGACAACTTTATGCAGCTGGAGAGATGGTTAGGGCATGAAGGTTGTGTTGATCCACGCAGCTCAAGTGATTTGGTGGTGGTTAATTTGGTGAGGCTTCCCGTACACTTATGGTGTATTGAACTTTTCAAAAAGGTTGGGAATCTCTGCGGGGGTTTTGTGAATGTGATATGTAGCTTGCATGACATGGCTAGGGTGAGAATTTTAGTGAAAAAAGGGTGGAAGATTCCGGTCTCGATTAAGGTGGGTGATGGAGAAGTGGAGTATAGAGTTTGGTTTTCTAAATTTCGTCCTATGAAGCTGAAAGTAGATAGGGAGGAATGCAAAGTTTATGGTAGGAGAGGAGGTCAAGAGGAGACAAGGAGGGGAATAAGTCTATGTAGGAGCCATGGCCAGAAGCTATGAGAAAGCCTTCAGATGTGATGAGGAAGAAGGGGGGAGAAGGAAATTTTGAATTTTGGAAAGGGAGGCAAAACCCTAGTTTGGGAAAAGGACCTTCCTATCCCTAGGTAAGTGACACTAGTTGGAGAGAGGTTAAATCGGTTCAATTTTAAAAAAACTCGTAATTTTTCTACTGAATCAGTTGGTTCTTTTTCTTAGAAACAGTGAGGGTCTCGCTTTCCCAAAAATCGACTGCTGAAGATCGAACGCTGGCGGTCGAAAAACATAGATCGAGGCTGGCATTTGAGACAAGAGCCAAACGACGCAAATAGATGCCCGACTTTCGACATGGGGCGTAGAAATCAGGGGGTTTCCAGGCCAGAGAAGCCTCTATTTGGCTGGAATCACTGTTCGGGCGACTTACATATCGAAGTTCCGGGATTGAGTTTGTGTCATTTGGGTTGGAATAGTGTTTTCGGGTTATCGGTGACGTCGGGAGAAGCTGATCTATCTGGGTCGAGGGCTAGAGGAGATCTGGTGGACTCGCCGGTGCCGGAAAATGACTTTGCAGTCGCCGGAAATGCTGTTTTGGTGCCTATTCACCCGAATTTCAGCAGGACTAATTCTGAAAGGTGTTGGGGGAGCTGCAGTTATCCCAAATCTGATTTAAATTTGGGCAAAGAGGTTGTTTTACATTCTTTTCAGTTGCCATGCACTTCCTTTAGCGTGTGTTGAGGGAGGAAAAGGCATGTCTAGTTGGGTGGATGGGAAACATCTCAGATTCGGGGAATTTTTAGGAGTGATTTTTGAAGGGATGAAAGATAGGGTGCTAGATTTGCTTCAAGACATTGAAGAAGAAGCAAGAGGGGTTAGAGGAGAGGAGAACGAAGGTCCTAGGGAGGGGAGGCAAGGGTGCTCGATAAGGATAATGTGGGAGAAAGAAAACTGATCGTATATAAAAGGAGAGATAGAAGTAAGGAAAGGTTAATGGTCTCCGAGAAGGAGGGGCGGGGTAGAAGTTAATTCTGTTATCCATGGAAGTTAAAATTATTGCATGGAGTGCGAGGGGTTTGAACGACCCTAATAAGAGGGTGACCATCAAAGTAGTGTTTAGAGAATGGGGGGCAGATGTGATATGTATCCAAGAAACACAAATGGAGACTTTGACAGAGAGTTTCATTAGAAGTGGGGGTGGGGGTGAGGGGGGAGGAGGGAGGGGAGGGGCGAAAATAGGTGAAGTATGACTATATTCTGGCTCGGTGAAGTGCAGGTGGAATATTTTTGCTTTGGGACGATAGAAAGGTGGAGTGTAAGGAGGTCAACAAGGGGGAGTTTATGTTAGGGGCTCGATTTAGAAACATTGACAATGGTACGGAGTGGGGTTTTGGGGGCATCTATGGTCTGGTTGGGGAGGTCAAATGAGAGTTTTTGGGAAGAATTAGGTGATGGTTTGGGGAGGTGGGATATTCCTTGGGTGCTAGGTGGGGATTTTAGTACCATTATATTCCCAAAGGAGAGAATGGGGGGTAGGGTAGTCTCTAGGGCAATGGAGGAGTTCTCGGTGTTTATTGATAACCATTCTCTTGTTGATTTGCCTTTGACAAGAGCTTCTTATTCTTCCAGGTCAGAGGACTCTTCTTCCAAATCGAGACTAGATAGATTCCTTGTGTCCACTTCTTGGGAGGAGTTGGCTCCTAATGTGATTCAAATCCCTCTCCTAAGATTGGTTTCGGATCATTCTCCTATCTTGTTGGATTGTTGGCAGCGAAAGACAAACGAGGTCTCCTTTCATATTTGAGTACATGTGGTTAAAAGTGGATGGTTTCAAGGATAAAGTGGTCGGTTGGTGGAGCAGTTATGCGGTGGAGGGGAGGCCTTCTTTTAGGCTTGCCAAAAAGCTGAGATTGCTCAAGAAAGATTTAAGAGAGTGGAATAAAGAAGTGTTTGGCAGGGTAAAGGTGAAGATGAGGGAGATTATGATTGAAGTGGGGGAATTAGAGAGGCTTGAAGCGGGAAGGGAGTTGGAATTGAGGGAGAAGGAAAGAAAAGTGAGGTTGAAAAGAGAGCTAGAAGAGTTGGCTTTAGCTCAAGAGATTAGTTAGAGAAGAAAATCGAGGGCGTTATGGTTGGAGGAAGGGGATTCTAATACAAATTTTTCATCGGGTAGCAGTCGCTAATATTTAAAGCTGTCAAAATGGGCTGGCCCAACCCAACCCAACCTAACCTTAGCAGGCTATAAAGTTAAACAAGTTAGGATGGGCTAGCCCTTTTAACTAAAAGACCTATAAAATAGCAGCCCAACCTAGCCCTAAGCGGGCCACGAGTTGGGACGGGTTGGCCTTTCAAAAAAAATAAAAGTTACCCGAAACATGATAAACAAAAATAATATAAGTACTAGACAATCACCAACTATTATGCCTTCACTTTAATATGTCGCCTACTAGTTTTTAGCATGTTATAGGCATATTACTAATCGATTTGGAGAGATTTATATTGTTAAGCAAAAGTTGCGCAACTATGAGAAGAGAAAATGTTTTAAAAACCCTAAGTCTCTATTTGAAAAATGTTGTGTACTTAGGAGGAGAAAATGTTTTAAAGATTGGGTTGGGCTTGGGTACTTGGGTTTTTCATTTTTTATTGACAAAATCCTAATTTCAAACAAATAAAAGACCAACTTAAAAATATTTAATAATTATTTTTAATGTCCCGGCCCATGGGCTGGCCTTTGAGGCTAACGGGTTAGGCCTCTGGGGCTGACGGGCAAAGTGAGACTGGGCTTATAAGCCTAGTTCCTAAATGGGCTGAAAAAACTTAGCCCAACCCCACTTAATTAAAGGGTAAGGTTGGGCCGGCCTCACGGGCCAAGCCTATTTTGACAGCTCTACTAATAGGAGAAGGAATTTTATAGATTCGGTGGAGGTTAATAGGGTGGTGCATGTGGGGGAGGAGGAAGTAGCGGGGGCAGTTGTAGATTATTACAAACGTTTGTTTGAGGAAGAAACGGACTGGAGGCCTAAGTTAGGGGGGTTAAGTTTTAGTCATATTAGTGGGGAGGAGTGTGAGTGGTTAGAGAGGGCAATCGAGGAGGAAGAGGTGAAGAGGGCGGTAGAGGGACATGCGGGTGACAAAGCTCCGGGGCCTGATGGTTTCTCTTTGCTTTCTTCCAGCACCGTTGGAATACGGTCAAAGCTGATGTGATGGATACTATTGCTGAGTTTCAGGAGAGGTGATTTTTAAAAGAGTTTGAGTGCTTCGTTTGTTATCATTATCCCTAAACGCGAGGGAGCTTCGTGCATGAATGATTATAAACCTATTAGTCTAGTGGGAAGCATTTATAAGATCATCTCTAAGGTTCTTTCCATAAGACTTAAGAAGGTGCTGGATAAGACTGTATCTACTTCGCAAAATGCTTTTGTGAAGGGCAGACAGATTTTGGATGCAGCTTTGGTAGCAAATGAAGTGGTAGATTCGAGAAGAAAGCAAGGAGTGCCAGGTGTGTTGTGCAATTTTGATCTTGAGAAGGCCTACGATCTTGTGAGCTGGAGTTTTCTAGACTTCATCATGACTCAGATGGGATTTGGAGAAAGATGGAGAAGATGGATCAGATTCTACATTTTTTCTGTGAGATATTCAGTTTTAGTGAACGACAATCTAGGCGGGTTTTAGGGAGTTCTAGGGGCCTGAGACAAGGGGATCCTTTATCTCTGAGCCAGTTCATCCTAGTTATGGAAGCTCTGAGTAGGATGATGGACAAAGCTGTCATGAGAGGTTTTTTAAAGGGATCTAATGCAGTGATTGGGGGTGTTGGGATAGTTTCGGTTTCCCACTTATTGTTTGCAGATGATACTTTGGTTTGTTGTGATGTTGATATGAACCAATTGGATCATTTAGGCCAAGTGCTTAACTTGGTTTCAGGCCTTAAAATTAACCTAAGTGTGAGATTTTTTCTGTCGGGGAGGTGGCTGACATTGGGATTCTCCCTCAGGTTTTGAACTGCAGGGTGGGGGCTCTTCCGACTACCTATCTTGGAGTACCGCTGGGGGCTTCAAACAAGGATGTTTTGGTGTGGAATCCGGTTCTTCAGAGGGTTGAGAAAAGATTAGCGGGGTGGCAAAAAAGATACTTGTCCAAAGGAGGAAAAGAAGTGCTTTTGAAGAGCACTTTATTGAGTATACCCACTTATTTCATGTTTTTGTTTCAAGCTCCAACTTCAGTCACAGGAAAATTGGAGAGGTTGCAGAGGAATTTTCTTTGGGATGGGGTGGATGGAGCAAAGAAATTTCATTTGGTGCATTGGAAGACTGTCACATCTTCTAAAATATGGGGAGGTCTAGGAATTAAAGATTTAGCGGTTTTTAACAAAGCTTTGTTGGGCAAATGGCTTTGGCGTTTCGGGATGGAGGTACAAGCCTTTTGGAGAAGGGTGATCGGTGATAAATATGGGGTAATGGAAGGGGGATGGAGAACTAGAGATGTCACTATGCCTTTTGGGTGTGGTTTGTGGAGGAATATAATAAAGGGATGGGATGATTCCAACAGAAATATCTCATTCAGGGTTGGTGATGAGAGGAGAGTTAATTTTGGGGGGCATAAGTGGGGTGGGGATAGCTTATTGAAAGATGATTTCCAAACTCTGTATAGAATGTCATGCCAAAGGAACTTGTCGGTCCAACAAATTAGAGAGATACATGGTGGAGAGACTTTTTGGGATTTGAGATTTAGAAGGCATTTCCATGATTGGGAGGTGACCGAGCTTCAAAGGTTGATGGTCATCCTTCACAGGCAAGTCAATTCGGTGGATGAACCTGATGCTTCGTGGTGGGTTTTGAGGAACAATGTAGTTTTCTCTGTTAAATCTTTCTATGAGAAACTTCTAATTACGGAGGAGTTGTGTTTCCATGTGATGCAATTTGGATAGTGCTTGCCGAGGAAGGTGTGTTTTTTCTCTTGGCTAGCATCTTGAGGGGTGATTTTGACGGCGGAAAACCTTAGAAAGCATAAGGTTGTTTGTGTCAGCCGGTGTTACATGTGTAAGGAGACAGTGGAGGAAGTGGATCATCTTCTCATACATTGTGCCTTTACTATGAGATTATGGTGGGATATGCTTCGGTGGTTCGGAGTTTCTTGGGTTATGCCAAAATCTGTGAAAGATTTAATGTTTTGTTGGAGAAGCGGAAATAGGAGGAGAAGGCGTAAGGCATGAAATTTGGTCCCTCTTGCGTTGATGTGGGTTATTTGGAATGAGAGAAATAGGAGAGCTTTGAGGGGGTAGAGTTGAGTTTTTCTCAACTGAGGAATAGCCTCCGGTCTCTTATTTTCTTTTGGTGCACCCATCATATCTCTAGTTGTATAGAAGAATGGGTGGACTTTGTAGAGAATCAGATTTTGTAGATTCTTTACCTTTTGTTTTTTTCCTTTGTATATGGCCAACTTGGCCTTGTTTATGAATGAAATACACTTACCTTATCCCCCCCCCCAAAAAAAAAGAAGATAAAGTAGATCTAAGACATGGGAAATGGCATACCTTCAATATTATAGTCCTTTTGTCTTTGTTTTAGCTTTTCCTCTATGTCAGTATTCGTTGCTTCATGTTTCAAGCTAGACACAGAGAAACTTAGAATACAAGTTGTTATGTTCTGACTTCTGGTAACCAGTAGCAATGCTCTGTAAGGAGAGTTGGTAGAAGGCCTTGAATGACTTTCTTTTTCTTTTTTTGAGGGGAATAACCATTAAAGCTTGAAAGAAGAAGTTGGCGTTTTCGGGAAGACGACCTAAAAGATCTTTCAAAATTTTGAATATCTTTATTACTCTATTATATGTTCTGAGCAGGGGGTCTATCGGAAACAGCCTCTCTACTTTACCTGAGGTAGTGGTATGGACTGCGTACACTTTACCCTCCCCAGACCCCACCTGGTGGGAATACACTGGGTATGTTGTTGTTGTTGTTGTTATTACTCTATTATATAACTTTGGATTTGTTTAGCCGAATCCCAGCACCCATATCCGTACCCCTGAATCTTAAAAATTAAATTTTGCCGAATCTGACTCTTGGATTCGCATTCGTGTCGGATACCAGTACCCAAGTCCGAGCAACTTAGGGATCTGTAACTCGACATATTGTAGAGCACGTGTCAAACGACTCAGAATAAACACTATTTGACAAAAGTGATTTATTACCATAAATGTGATCAGAACCACCTGAGACCCGAGTACACAACCAACGGTCCAAGGGTATTAGACTTTGAAACACAAGCAAGAGAACATAAGTATCAAGTTCAGTAACTGGACTGAGGTTACGTGTGGAGATGTCTGCTTACTTCTATTCCCCTTCAGATTAAAAAACCCCCTCATTACTTGCACTGTCAGTCTAAGGAATATGAGCATTCTTGGGTGGTCGAGCATGCAGAGAATAACATACTTCAGGAGTGTGTCCAAGTCTATTTCAATAACTACACATAGGTCGAGATCTTCCAAAATGACTTCCTCTTCGTCGATTCTCCAGAGATTGGATGTCTGATTTTCCTTTGTTTGAGATGCGAGAACAAAGGAGTCAACTGGTTGTGATGAGATCACTATGTGATTGTGTGCTGAAGTAAGGCAAAACAATCGAGAAAATGCTTCATCAACTGTAAGAACAGTCAGATTAGCCAGAATCAAGTCAGATACTTAATCAAGGTCGTTAGGAAGTCGAGCAAGTGTAAGAACTAGAAACATCTTCCTTCGTTGTTCTTGTTGTTTTGCAACACTTGCAGTATCTGGCACCAGCTTCTCAAATTCCGCCATGATTGCTAGTACCTGTCCAAAGTAAGTAGACATACCCATTCTTGTTTCTTTAAGTTTGTCGTCTGAGATGTCATATCGTAACAACGAGATATGTCTTTAGTTTATAAAGTGTGAGTCTTTCCAAACTGAATAACATATTTGAAATGGACGAAACAAGGGCATCAATTCGGTATCGGTAAATCACAATTGGAGACAGCATAGTCAAGCATCTCCTACTGTGCTCGGGCCTTTTCATCTCCCTCGCTAGCCTTTTTGGTTAAGTGATCTTGAACACCTTTACACTTTCACCACAACTTAACTGTGGAAGCCCAAGCGAAATAGTTTGAACTTCACATTAAGGGTTCCAAAGTAATCATAATATTTGAATTTGTAACTCATATTTTTGGAACTAAAAGCATCAAATCTGAGAGACACGGTTGGATTGAAGAGAGTTCTAGCCAAGTATTAGCAAGAAATAGAAAAAAGAAAATTAGTCCAAAGGGTAAACTCCAAGCAAATCCCTGAGTGCAAGAAGAAATGAGAGGTGTCACCGGAAAAGCAAAGAAATATCTAGATTTGAAGCTGGTTGCTGGTAAATAGTTTTCTAGTGGCCGGAATGAGAAGATATGTAGATGGATAGCCTCAGAATTATCTGGCGAACATGACAGAAGAAAAAAATTGTCGGAAGTCGGCCGGAGTACCACACACGCACTATCATGTTAACTCACTCACTCACCGGAACCCTAGTTTCTATCGACGCGTGAGACATCATTTGCCGAAGAACTCGACTGGGGTTTGGTCGCCGGGGCGTGCTGAATCCGATGGTTATGTTGGTTTTCACGCAACACTCACCGAAAGAGGGATGACATAAATCAGATCTGAACAGTCACCAGACAGAAGCCACAGCGAGAGACTTTTTGTCCCAGATGTTTCTCACTGTTGCTTTGATACCATGTGAGAAATAAAGGTACTGAAATATATTGTTAAGATGCATATGCACATAACTAATCTGATAATTATATTCTACACACTACATAATGCTTTTCCATGTGGGACAATATATACATTAATATTCCAACACTTTCTTCTAACGGTTTAAATGAGGAAAAAGACATGGATTATTATGTTGTAGCCAGCAATGATGTGGCAAAAACAGAAGTGTGAGCATTAATGTGACATATTTGCTGACACTAGTAAAACGACTATTTGTAAGTCTACCAAATGATTATGCCTGTCCTCCAAGAATGAAGTGAATACTGTATTGAGGTAGTTGTTTGTGGGAATAACTCAACTGGATACCATAGCCATGAAAAGAGTGTAGGGTCAAAACAAGCAGTATAGACTATAGAATGATATAATATGAAGTGATGAATTCAGTCCTTCCAACTAGATAATAATTCCATGACATCGAAGCATGAGTTTTCGTTTTAGTAAACTAGTTTGTCCTCTTGTATACCGAGCCGTTGCTTGCCTATGATATTTGTTTGTATATTCATTTTTGGATATACTTTGTTGTTATTGTCTTCAGACTTCATTGACAGACTCATATCAGTAGCCATTAATCATTTTTTTCCTCCTTTTACGCCTGGGTACTTTTTATGGACGGTATTCACTGAATTTCTGAATCTAATGTCAGCCAAGCTTTAATCTAATTGCAATCCACACCTACTAATTGAAAGAAGTATTTCTTTTTTAAGTGATTGTATTGTTTCAAATCCAATCCGAAAGGCTATGATCTTGTTGTATCTTCTTCCAGGTGAAACTTCAGATGCAAATATTAACGCACTGCGTTCACAGCAAATGAAAAATTTTCATTTGGCACTGATGGTTTCGCAGGTGTGTGATGCATCATCTGCTCAGTTAACAGCATATACGTTTCTTTTCTTTCAGATATTGAGAATTATTCAGTAGCTTTTCTACTAGTTCTCATAATTCTGTTTTTCCTTAATTCACAAATTCTATTTGTTCTTGCATAATTATTTTTTTTGGTTGCAACTATTGAGCTATTTGCACAGTATTTCTCCTTTATTGTTCAACAGTAACTAGAACACTCAATGGAATTTTAGGGCTACACTTTTAACATAGTATTATAGAAAACTTCAGATTTTAATGTCTGTCTTGGCCAGTTTTGGTTAAGTTATTGGTTTCTGAAACCCTCATAAGAAGGATTATTTTGACATACTACTACTACAACAACAACAACATACCCAGTGTAATCGCACAAGTGGGGTTTAGGAGGGTAGAGTGTATGCAGACCTTACCCCTACCTCGTAGAGATAGAGAGGCTGTTTCCTGTTGACCCTCAGCTTAATTAAAGCCTACCAAACAGTTTGAAAAAAGGGGATACAGATATGGGAGCAATAACAACAACAAATTATTTTGACATACTATGAATACAAATTTAACATTTCAACTTTGTTTATTGCTGTTCCAGTTTTGGCTGAAACTTTGGTTTTTGAGCGTTCAGAGATTGGATAGGGGGTTTAAATTCTTTGGTGTATTTCCTACTTATAACTTTCGTGGATTATACCCTATCTTCAGTAGTTTTCTTATTGATAGTGTTATATGCGTATTAGATATTCCATCCCTATTACATTGTTACTTAAGTTTACCTTTCTTTCTAAATTTTTGTACTTTCTTGGTTTATAAGGGAACACCAATGATGCTTATGGGGGATGAGTATGGGCATACCCGCTATGGAAATAATAACAGTTATGGACATGATACCGCTATCAACAATTTCCAGTGGGGACAAGTATGATATTATGTTTTCTTATTGCTGGAACTAATTTCCTGCTACTGTAAGTAACCCAATGAGCTTTGTCAATCCAGTTGGAAGCAAGGAAGAATGATCACTTCAGGTTCTTCTCCAAGATGATAAAGTTTCGACTGTCCCACAGTGTTCTTAGAAAAGAAAATTTCATTGACCAGGTAATGTTATTGTCTACCTGGTGTCATGTTTAACTTTACTGGCAATTATATTTCTAAGAGAATTAATTTTTAAAACTGAATGCTATGTGCTGTGTTTCATTCGTGGCAGTATCCCTTATCTTTTAAATATGAATGCAACAGAAAAAGCTAATGAAAGAGTTCCATGCGAAGTAATGATCCCAAGTATGTCATTAAAACGGTAGTATGTCTATTTAGACCTTCTGTTTCATAGTTAGAGCTGGTGCAAGATGTTAGAATGAGTAGGAATAGGATAGTATATAGAATCCTAATTGAAAAAGGATTGTAATGTCAGTGTCCTAGTTGGAAAAGGAGTCTAATGTAGTGTCTATAAATAGGGTCTCAATGTAATAATTTAGATACAACACAATTCAATAATATTTTCTCCTTTATTTCTCACACGGTATCAGAGTGAGTTTGGTGAGAAACTTACAACAACAACATACCCAGTGTAATCCCACAAAGTGGGGTCTGGGGAGGGTTAGGTGTACACAGTCCATACCACTACCTCAGGTGAAGTAGAAAGGTTGTTTCTGATAGACCCCCGGCTCAGACCAAATCACAGTAAAACAATCAGAGAACATAAAAACAAAACAACAAAAATGGGGTAACACACGACTAGACAAAAGAAACAAAACTCTCACGGCGTAATGCTATGAACTGTCCTTCCGAAAACACACACATCACCAAAAACCACCACAAACAAGAAACTACAAGACACAGGCATAACACTATGACTGCAGGTGCATCAACGAACAAAGCACTCCTCCCTACTAGATAGGACCCACTCCTACGCGCTAACCCTCTACCCGAATTCGTGTTCTCCACACCTTCCTATCAAGGGTCATGTCCTCTGACAGCTGTAACAGCTCTATGTCATGCCTAATCACTTCCCTCCAATATTTCTTCAGCCTACCTCTACCCCGTCTAAAACCATCCATAGCGAGCCTCTCACACCTCCGAACTGGGGCATCCGTGCACCGTCTCATCACCTGCCCAAACCATATCAACCTCACTTCCCTCATCTTTTCTTCCACCGAAGCTACTCCTACCTTCTATTGAATAAATTTATTTCTAACCCTATCCCTCCTAGTAAGTCCGCACATCCATCTTAATATCCTCATCTCCGCCACCTTCAACTTTTGCATGTGGGAGTTCTTAACTGGCCAACACTCAGCTCCATACAACATAGCCGGTCGGACTACTGGGAAGAAAATCATTCAGACAGTCACCGTGCGTCAATATCCGGCGGCTGTCAAGGCAGATTTGCGCCCTCGTCTGTTCTGTAAGTGTTGTGCGAAAACCAACATTACCACGAGGTGTGAAACACTCAGGCGAGCAAACCCCAGTGAGCCACTCTCAGTTCCGGTGAGTCATGCGCTGTCACGCGACGCCGGCAGTCTCAGATCTGCATCACCACACGCATCACACGTCGGTGCTTGCGGCTGTTTTCGACTAGTTTCCGGCAAGATTTTTTTTCCAGTGAGATTCTGACAACATGTTTCCAAATTTTTTGCCTGGTTTAGTCCTATGATTAAATCTGAACCCTTAATAAGGAGGTCAAAAAATCAAATGTCACAGTCCATGAAGAATCAACGAGGGGGAAGTTGTTTTGGAAGATCTCGACCTAGGTGTAGTTATTGTAAATGGCTTGGACATACTCGTGACATATGCTATTCTCAACCTAAGTATAGTTATTGTAATAGGCTTGGACATACTTGTGGAATATGATATTCTTTGTATGGTCGACCACTTAAAATGCTCATGTTGCTCAATCTAACGCCGCTGTTAATCAATGGGTGTATTTATCTGAAAAGGAATATAATGAGTATCTTCAGTATCGAGCAAGTAAGCAGATATCTATACCAGTAGCCTCAATTGCACAATTTCCTACCTTTGGATCATGGGTTGTGGACTCTGGCGCTTCTGATCTTATTTCTGTTGATAAATCACTTCTATCAAATATTGTTTATTCACAGTCTCTTCCAATCGTCACCTTAGCCATTAGTAACCAAACCAAAGCACAAGGAGTTGGACAAGCTACTCCCCTATCCTCTGTCACTTTAAATTTTGTTCTTTATGTCCCTAGTTGTCCTTTTAATCTTGCATCGGTCAGTCGTTTGACTCGCGCCCTAAATTGTGGCATATTATTTCTTGAGGACTATTTTATCATGCATGACCGTAGTACAGGACAAACAATTGGTGTAGGATATGAATCACAAGGCCTTTACTACCTTATCTCTCTCCTAACTCCTCCACAGCATGTCCAATTACAGATTCTCTGGACATAATTCACCAACGTTTAGGACATCCTAGTTTGCTCAAACTACAAAAGATGGTGCCTAGTCTTTCTAGTCTATCCACATTAGATTGTGAGTCGTGCCAACTTGGAAAGCACACTCGAACTACCTTTCTGCGTAGTACAAAGAATCATGCAGCGTCTATCTTGGGGTCTTAGTAGAATCACTTCAACCTCAGGGTTTCTTTTTTTTGTTAGCTTCATTGATGATTATTCAAGATGTACTTGGATTTTCTTAATGAAAGATTGCTCTGAATTGTTTCCTATATTTAAGAGTTATTGTGCTGAAATACAAAATCAATTCGGTGTCTCTATTTGTACCTTTCGTAGTGATAACGCCCAAGAATATATGTCCTCCCAAATTCAACAATTTATAGTCCAAGGAATTATTCATCAAATTTCTTGTCCGTATACCGCTTAATAGAATTGAGTAGCAGAGAGGAAGAATAGGCACCTCATCGAGATTGCTCGCACTCTTCTCATTCAATCCCATGTTCTGCTGCGTTTTTAGGGTGATGCAGTTATCGCATCTTGCTATTTAATTAATTGGATGCCTTCATCTTCCATTCAAAATCAAATTCCTTATTTAGTATTGTTTCCTCAAGTCACCTCTATACTCTCTTCCTTGTCGTATCTTTGGGAGTATATGTTTTGTTCATAACTTCACCCCAGGGAAAGATAAATGAAAGATAAATTAATCCCTCGTGCTCTCAAATGTGTCATTCTTGGTTATTCTCGAGTACAAAAGGGATATCATTGCTACTCACCTGATCTTCATTGGTACCTTATGTCAGATGATGTCACATTCTTTTAGTCTCAACCTTACTTTACATCTTCTTCTGATCCTGATCATCCTAACATGTCTGAAGTCTTACCAATATCGACTTTTGAGGATCCTATCATTACTTTTACATCTCCATCCATAGTGCCACCAGTCATACCTGCACCGACTTTTGAGGAATCTACAATACCTTCTACAACTCCATCTACGGTGCCTCTACTCCTGACTTATCATCGTCGTCCACGTACAACATCAGGTGATTCCCGTCCTGCACCTGACCCTGCACCTACTATAGACTTGTCTCCTCTGATTGCACTTCGAAAAGGTATCCAGTCCACTCGTAATACTAACCCTCATTATACCCTTTTAAGTTATCATCGTCTATCATCACCCCATTATGCCTTTATATTATCTTTGTCCTCTGTCTCCATCCCTAAGTCCACAAAAGAAGCACTTTCTCATCCAGGATGGCGACAGGCTATGATTGACAAGATGTCTGCTTTACATACGAGTGATACTTAGGAGCTTGTTCCTTTCCCTTCAGGTAAATCAACTGTTGGTTGTCGTTGGGTTTATGCAGGGAACGTTGGTCCGAACGGCCAAATTGATAGACTTAAGGCTCACCTTGTTGCCAAGGGGTACACTCAGATATTTGGGTTTGATTATAGTGATACTTTCTCTCTCGTGGCTAAAATAGCATTTGTTCTTCTTTTTCTATCTATGGTTGTTGTTCGACACTGGCCCCTTTTTCAGTTGGATATTAAGAATGCTTTTCTCCATGGTGACCTTGAGAAGGAAGTTTATATGGAGCAACCACCTGGTTTTGTTGCTCAGGGGGTGTCTAAACTGGTGTGTCGATTGCGTCGGTCACTTTATGGTCTCACACAATCTCCTCGAGCCATGTTTGGAAAGTTCAGCACAGTAATTCAGAAGTTTTGCATAATTCGTAGTGAAGGAAATCACTCTATGTTTTATCGACATTCTGCTGCAAATCTATGTATTTATTTGGTGGTTTACATTGATGATATCGTTATTACCGACAATGATCAAGATGGTATCATTAGTTTGAAGCAACACCTCTTTCAGCAATTCCAGACTAAAGACCTCGGCAGACTGAAGTATCTTTTAGGTATTGAAGTTGCTCAGTCCAGATCAGGTATTGTTATTTCACAACGCAATTATGCCTTAAACATTCTCGAGGAGACAGGAATGATGGGATGTAAACCTATTGACACTCCTATGGATCCAAAAACTAAACTCCTGCCAGGACAGAGGGAGCCACTCAATGATCTTGGAAGATATAGGCGTCTAGTTGGTAAGTTGAATTATCTCACAATGACCAGACCTGACATTTCCTATCCTGTGAGTGTTGTAAGTCCATTTATGGATTCTCCCTATAATAATCATTGGGATGCAGTTTTCGCATTATGCGATATACTAAGTCAGCTTCAGGTAAAGGACTACTCTTTGAGGATCGAGGTCATGAGTAGATCATTGGATATACAGACGTTGATTGGGCAGGATCACCTTGTGATAGACGTTCTACATTCGGATAGTAGGAGGTAATTTGGTGTACTGGAAGAATAAGAAACAGAGTGTGGTTGCTCGATCTAGTGCAGAAGCAGAATATCGAGCAATGGCGGTAGCCACTTGTGAGCTAGTTTGGATTAAACAGTTGTTGAGAGAGTTAAAATTTGGAGAAATCAGTGAAATGGAACTTGTATGTGATAACCAACCGGCTCTTCATATCGCATCAAATCCGGTATTTCATGAGAGGACTAAGCACATTGAGACTGATTGTCACTTTTTGAGAGAGAAGATACTTTCCATTGATATTGTTACAAAATTTGTGAAATCAAGTGATCAGCTTGCAGATATTTTCACCAAGTTCCTCACTGATCCTCGTATTAATTACATTTGTAACAAGTTCGGTACATATGACTTGTATGCACCATCTTGAGGGAAAGTGCTTTAGAATATGAGTAGGAATAGGATAGTATATAGAATCCTACTTAAAAAATGATTGTAATGTCAGTGTCCTAGTTGGAAAAGGTGTGTAATGTAGTGTCTATAAATAGGGTCTCAGTGTAATATTTAGATACAACACAATTCAATAATATTTTCTTTATTTCTCACACAAGATAACCTGGGGGTACTGAAGTAAGTTGAAAGGTCAGACTATTTGGGGTTCTCTCTGAGGAACATACTTAATGGTGTTTCTTCGCATGACATACAGTTAGTGTTGGTTGTCGCATTTATAATACACAAGTCCATTTATTCAGTCCCTTTTCTTATGTTCGAAAGATTTGATCAATGTTTGTCCCTCAACTACTGTTGGTTCTCTTCAAGGTGTTTGAGATTTTTTTAGCTATTTGAATTCTTTGGTGCTTCTGATTTTCCCCAATAGGTGTAAAGGACAAATTTGATCCAATAGGTGGAAGGGTATTTTTTGAGTTATTTCTGATATGTTAAGGGTATTTTTTTATCCATTAGGTGGAAAGAACGACAAATTTGTCCAACAGATAGAAGGAAGACAGCTTTTTAGCCATTTCTAATATATTACGTTAAGGGTATTTTTATCCCCTTTTTTCGGGGTGGTTCCATCGTAGTACATATTATTTTCTGAAATTAGCTCTGCAATGGTGCTGTCTCAATTCGATTATTCTGATGGATTAGCTATAATTCCTTTGCAGAATGAGGTTACCTGGCTTGAGGACAACTGGTACAATGAAGAGAGTAGATTCCTTGCATTTATGTAAGAAACTAACCCCTTTTAATAACTGACAATAATGTCCATCTTTAGATGATTGATAAGCTCAATATAGTTCGTTAAAATATGGATTGTTCCATTGGTTTTTCTCATGCTTTATGCTCAGTAAGAAATTTTAAAATGGGTTTGTAGCTGATCTCCTTTCACTCACACACGCCAACCAACCCTTTTTTTAAAGCTGTTTTCATATGCTCTATTTCTTTAGCACCTGCATTTTTCTTGATTTTCTTCTATCCTTAGTTTTCAGTTGCAGCCGCGGTTCTTGATTTTAATTCTTCAACCAGCATTCTATTTTGACGATTTCAAAAATTAGGAGCTACTCTTTTCGCACGAGTGAATTTGCATGTTTGATTCTCTTTTGTACAATGTAGGCTCCATGATGGGAATGGAGGAGATATTTACATGTTTGATTCTCTTTTGTACAATGTAGGCTCCATGATGGGAATGGAGGAGATATTTACTTGGCATTTAATGCGCACCACTTCTCCGTCAAAACAGCAATACCTTCACCACCACGAAATAGAAGCTGGTACCGAGTGGTAAGCTATTCTTATTAGTTTTTTCTTTAGTTTTTTTTTTTTTAAAAACTATTTTTACTCCGTCCTAGGAGCTCCCACCTTTTTGCACCCTTGATGACTCAAACCCACAACCTTAGGGTTGGAGGTGGAGGGTGCTTACCATCCGAGCAAGCCCCTCTTTTCCTATCCTTATTAGTTAAGGAATGTTTTTTCATGTACATCCAAAACATGAGACAACCTCTGAGTTTTGCTACTGCTCTGATATGTTTGGTTATTCTTTCTTGTATTTTGGATTTGTACCTACTGATTTTGAAATTTATAGGTCGAAGAAGGAAAGTGTTGTATTACATCCCCATGTTCCAACCGTGTTTCCCATTGAACATCCGATTCATTTTCTCCGAATTGGAGACGACTCTTGCTTTTTCCAAAATGTGAACTATCCATCGCGGTCATGCTAATTGGATCTAAGTTTGTGCTGGTTTTTGTTTTGAGTAGTCGAGTATGGATACACAAATTTCCTTTTTCATATATAACTTTATAGTAGAATTTCCTTAAAAAATGTGAGAAATATAAGAGAAGAATATTATTGAATTGTGTATTTACATTATTACATTGAGACCCTATTTATAAAAACTACATTCCAATCCTTTTCCAAGTAGGACACTACATTACAATCCTTTTCCAAGTAGGATTTTATATACTATTCCCGTTCCTACTCCTATTCTAACACTCCCATTCAAGCTATACAGGTGGTCATATTTACTGAGTTTTTTATAGATGTAATTAATACAAGGACCAGTGAGGGACTTGGTAAAGATATATGTAAGAAAACTGGTAAGGACTGCTCAGGACGTTTGGGCGACGTCAATTGAAAAGGAACAAACTGAAAAAGTGGTCGGAAAAGTAGTAAACATTGCCGGAAAGTCTTATCTGTCCCTGCAATTCGGAAATTGGTATAAAATAGATGGGTTGTCTCGAAATCAAGAGACGAGTAAAGTCGCCGAAAAGTGAAACTACATAAATCAGATCTGAGGAGGCACCCCAAAAGACGCATGAAACTACACAAATCAACTGTGAGGATTCACCGGAAAGACGCATGGTGCTATGCAACTCAGATATGAGAAAGTAGTTCGAAAAGATGCACGGTGCTATGCAAATCAGATATGAGAAAGTAGTCACCAGAAAGATGAACGGTGCTACGCAAATCAAATATGAAAAGCCAACGGAAAGAAGTAAATGACTACTTTCTCGATCCCATCTGCTTCTCAAATCAGTCCTTCTCAGCATGATTAATTTTTTTCATGCATATATTATTGGCCTAACTTTTGCTGACATAATCATTGGCCAGATGGGCGGCTATATGAGTTATAACCGCCCGCCAGCTGCGGAACCTTTTTTTTATTCTCTACCAAGATCGTAGAGGCTCTAATACCATGTGCGAAATATAAATATTATTGAATTTTGTATTTACATTATTACACTGAGACCCTATTTATAGACACTACATTCCAATCCTTTTTCAAGTATGATTCTATATACTACTATAATTTATAAAATGATAATAGTAAAATATTTCAGCATTACAATTTCGTTGGACTCTGTTGAAGGAACATCCGAAAATAAGCAACTTCTTGGTGCCATATAGAAGAAAACACAAGCAATGTATATTCATACCTAGCATGTGAAAATTAAGGAGTCATGATTGTAGGATGGCTATGGTACCAGTATGATGTTAATATGGGTACTAGGGTTATGCTAATATGGGATACTGTATTACAGTGTTTTTGAATAATATGAAGATTTTGAAAAGTAGGGGCAAAGCTACCATTTGAATATTAAACTGTAGTTTTGCTTATGTTAGTTTTCTCATCAGAAGAATGCAACATAGTAAATATAGAGGGCTTATCCCATTCACACAGTGTTCCAAACTAGTACTGGCATAGGGGGCATGTGCGTATATGCCACACCTTACAATACTAAATAAGCCAACATACTAACCATCTTATTTTGTTATCAGTAGAATACAGCAAGAAGCTATCATAACTATAATGAATAAAGGGTGTACTCGTTCACACTGTTCCCAAACAAGTGTGGCAGTAAGGGGCGTGGAGTATACTCCACATAAAAGAAATAAATAGACTATCTTATTCTTTCTTCTCCCTAAATCTTCAGGTTCTTGTTAAATGTACAGTGATTATCATGTTATTATTTGAAAAAATATATTGATATGACCATGTCCTTTTTAGAATATGTACATTTTGATAAACAGGATATTTCTCATCAGAAGATACAAATCATGATAAAGAACATAAGCAGCAGCGTATACTGCATCTCAGGGGTATTTTACCTTGAACGAATAGGAAACTAATAGACGGTCTATAATGTGATATCCTTGCTTCATAGAGTTTCATTCTACCAAATATACGAAATGACAGCCATTTTCACCTATATTCGCACGATCTTCCTTTAATATTCCTTTGTTTTGTGCAGTCCCTTGTCAGTTCCAATAGTTGATGAGAAGGATAATTTGCATGTCTGTTCAATATAGCTATTTGTTTTGGTATTGTCTTGATATTCACCGTCTCAAGTAGTACTCAAGCTGAAAAAGTCACCTCAAATTTCGTACAAACTGATTAATTTTAACTGCAGGTGGACACTAATCTGAAATCCCCTGATGATTTTGTTACTGAAGGAGCGGCTGGGATCAGTGAAACTTATAATGTTGCACCGTACTCTGCTATTCTTCTTGAAGCAAAGCAATAATTACCGGGATTATGCTGCTTTAGATGTTTTGTATGGGTTATTGCAGTATTACCTTCTTCTGGATTGGATAGTTTAAACCGGAATCAGGTGCTAATATAAGCATACAGTTTGCCTATAGATGTAGTATGTTGGGCTAAAATTTGTGATAGGCAACCAGTTTGTTCAGGCTGCTATTGACAGGTACAAACACCCCATAGCAACCAGATAAATTGAGACCATTTGTCCAGGTTGTTAGAGACGGATAAAGTTGGTGCCTCAGATGTTTTTTTAAAAAACTAATATACCAATAGGGCAGTCCTATTGGCCTTTTTTATTCATAAAGTAGAGATCAAAACTGTAGCTTACATCATGTACAAAATAAGAGCTAGCTGCAATGAGAAATAGTATAACTAGAGTGAAGTTCAGGCCAACATGGCTTCCCCCTTCCTACATGATATGTAACTAATCTGTGTATATGGTCCTCCTCGTCTCCTGTAGCTGTGTCCATCCAGTAAGCTATGAATATTGTGTCCATCATGCTATTCCTAGTCTTTATCCTCAAATTTGTGAACTGCATTTTGTCCATGTTAAGCAGCCTTCTACCTGTGACTGGTCTTGAAAGGATCTAAATTACAGTTTGTCTCTGCTGTCCAGTGCAAGATTAGCTAAAAAAATATCAGTCATCATGTTGCCTTGTATGAATGTGTGTTGCAGATGTGCATTACAATTCCTCATGAGATTCTGTATGTTTTTTTCCACTGTAATGAGGTGCCATGGGCTGTTGCTCCTTCCTTCTAGTATCGTCTTAATATGCAAAGTCTGTTTCCAGTATTACATGAGTAATTCCTATGATAATACAACAGTAAAGTGCTTCTCTGATTGACAGTGCATCTGCTCCATGTTGGTGTTTTCTTTGATCTCCTCTGCTTGTTCATAGATGATTTCTCCTCTGATCTCTGAGGCAGTAACCATATGAGCTTGTCCCTGAATTACATTCGCATGCTGCATAAGTGTTTCAAAAGAAATATAGAAACAATTTTAAATAATATAGAGATATATATAGAAAATTAATTTATAGGCAAAATACATAAATAGACATTTGACAAAAGAATCTAGATGGAGCTTCAAAAGAAAACCACAACAGGTGAATCCAATTTGAACTTGAATAGAGAATCAAAGTAGTTTGCCGAAAACCTCGAGAAGATGGCTCAAACCCTTAGATCTTCCAAATGACCAAGGGAGAAGAATTTTGTGTTTCAATAATGAGCAAAGACAATTAAAAAGAATCAGTTCATGGTGGTCCTTGGAGTTTTCACATGGGAGCAGTGATTGTGTAAATATTTGTATAAATATCTTCTTTATATCAAGTATGTTTCTCAATTTCGCTCAAGATTATCGTTGTGTATTATTTGTTGTACCATTTGATTTGAGTGGAGAATAAGAGTTTAGCAAAGAAAGGGTGATCACTGATCTGAATGAAAAAGTTGTAGAGATTGAGGGAAGTATGATAGAGAGGGAAGCGTAGAGTTTTTTTTTTCTTAAAAAAAATAAAGATTATTTTTTTAAGAAAGTGCACATGTAGTTCATTAATTTTGCACTTTTTGACATGTTATCCCGAATTAAATTCACACACGAAGGTTGTTAAAATCAAATGTCGATGGAATACATCTATGTTAAATTAAAGCGCCTTCATGATCACAATGAAAGTTGGGTGTTTAACTGTCAATAAAGGTCAAATTAAGATGTTTATCTATGTATTCTATCTTATTTTATATGACTAGTTTTTTGACACGTGTGTTGCACGTGTTGGCCAAATTATGTAATATGTAATTTGTTAAAAATGTTAATATTCTTAAAATAATATTTTAGTACATAATACAAATAAAATTGTATGGTACAATTTGTGTGAATGATTAAAGTTGGATTGTTGGATGGTTAGGGGCTAAGTTTCTTTAATAGAAACAATGACACATGGCACGTGAAACAATTACATGGAGTGTCCCCCAAATGAACTGGTATTCATATTTGGTCCCCATAAGAAAATTGTTTAAAGATTGGCCTTCCTTACGCTCCAGGCATAGTAAAAATGATGTTATTGCCCTTACATATCTTGTTATGTTTATGTTCCCTTTCCCTCACCTGTCCATCTCTTTCCTTTCTCACTTCTCTCTGGATTTCTTTTCTTTCTCTCATATTTCTATTCATAGTACCCATTTCTCTGGGCAAATTAAAGATCATCAATAGCGATGTAATTTGTTGGAATTCTCTCATGTTTTCAGTTTTCTTCACACCACTTCCTAATCCTAGCTATGGAGCAGAGGAACAATATTTTTTCTTTGATAGGTGTGTTGGGTACGATAGAAGTTTTGAAGTAATGGTTAAAGTTAATGTTATGTAATTACAACAGCGATTTCCCCATCATACTAGACTGTTTTGAATCCATATGATACCAACTTTCAGTATGCAAAAATAGCTTCCTCAGATCCTCTTCATTATTCTCTTCTCACAAGCTCTTTTTCTTTATTTTTTATTTTGTTTTTTTGGGGTCAATCTCTTTTATCTAAAGTTCTTGAAATTAAAATTAGTACATCAAGAAAAAGGAAGTTGTTGAAGATGTTGGAATTAGCAAGAATCTTGATGGTAGGTTTTTCAGAAATGAAAAGAAAGGTGGATCTCTATGCGAACTGACAAGACCACCATGATATCTAAAAGCACGTAAATCGCTATGCGGGCCAACAAGGTCACCATGATATCTAAAACAAGTAAAGCATGAGTATGAAAAATAGCAACGCCACGAGGAATATATATATATGTTTGCAAACAAGCAACCCCCACAAGTAACTCAATATGTAACCTTACCTCCTTCATACCACAATCATAATATCACGATAAACCCAACCATTACAAGAATCTAATAATCACAACAATAAATACACCTCATACTCCTCAACTTGACATTAAATTGACAACATTGGATTATGAGTTTTTAACAAGAGTAACACCATCAACAATTTAGAAACATCTAACTACTGACTCTTCCATAGCACGCTAGATCCGAAAATCACATTTCATTGGGAATCATGCCAAAAAAAAAAAAAGTAATAACCTTTACATACCTTGAATTCAAGCTTGAATCTTGATGTGGATAATCGATTTTCTTTCGGTGATTGGATATGGTGTGAAAAAATGACCCTCCACAAACTTTCCTTGTAACGTGCATAAATATGTATTTGTCGTCAACGAGCTAATTTTTTTTGATTGTAATGGAAAATGGATAAAAGAGGTTGTTGTAACTGGATATGCTAAAAGAGCCTGTATGTGAGACTCTCAAGGATCATGCATGAACAGACTTACCATGCTAACTGCATATGCTATGTTAGGTCTAGTGTGTGAAAGATAAATGAGTCTTCTAGCCAATCTCTGATACTTTTGTCTGTCAACTGACTCTGTTATCCCTGCTTGTAGCTTGTGGTTGCTCTCAATTGATGATCATACTGGTTTGCAACCCAACATACCAGTTTCTTTCGAGAGATCTGTAATATATTTCCTCTGAGGAATGAAGATTCCTTTTCCTGATCTAGCCACTTCAATTCCCACAAAATATTGCAGCTTCCTTAGATCCTTGATATCAAACTCTGAGCAAAGGGTTTCTTTAGTCGTGTCATCTCTTCTTTGTCATCTCCTGTCATCACTATGATATCTAACATAAACTATTAGAAGAGTGATCTTACCCCTGTGATGTCTTATAAAGAGAGTGTGATCAGCATTACTCTGTTGATAACTAAAAGAAAACATAGCTTTGCTGAATCTATTGAACCATGATCTAGGAGACTGTTTTAGCCTGTACAAAGCTTTATTCAACCTACACACCTTTCCTTGAGTTTTTTCATTATTAAATTCGGGAGGGATCTCCATATACATTTCTTCGTCCAAGTCACTGTGTAAGAATGCATTTTTTACATTAAATTGTTGCAATTCCCAATCAAGGTTGACTTAACAAGGTTCTGATTATGTTCATCCTTGCAACTGGGGCAAATGTCTCTTGGTAGTCCAATCCATACGTTTGAGTGAATCCCATAGCTACCAATTTGGCCTTGAACCCCTCAATCGAACCATTCACATTTAGAGAACTTTGCATACAACTTACGCTCACGAAGAATCTATAACACTTGCCGTAAGTGCTTAGCATGGTCCTCTTGTGACTTTGAATAAATCGGGATGTCATCTATAAATACCGTCACGAACACGTCTAGAAATGGATTAAACACCCTATTCATCAAATCCATCAACACAGCTGGTGCATTTGCTAGTCCAAATGACATAACTAAAAATTCATAATGGTCATACCGTGTTCGAAAGGCTGTCTTGGGTACATCTTTTTCTCTAACTCTGACTGGATGTTAACCCGACCTCAAGTCAATCTTTGAAAGACACTTGGCGCTCTGTAACTGATCAAACAAATCATCAATTCGAGAGAGGGGATATTTGTTCTTGATCGTTACCTTATTCAATTGCCGATAGTCAATGCACATTCTCAATGTGCCATCTTTCTTCCGTACAAATAATACCGGTACACCCCACGGGTACATACTAGGCCTGATGAAGCCCTTGTCCAGCAAATCTTTCAATTGCTCCTTCAATTCACGTAATTCTGTTGGAGCCATTCTATACGGGGGAATAGAGATAGGTTGTGTGCATGGATTTACATCAATACCAAACTCTACTTCCCGTTCTAGGGGCAAACCTGGAAGATCCTTTGGAAATACATCAAGAAATTCATTGACCACTGAAACCGACTGAGGAGTTAGTGGTTCCACTTCAGTATCCTTCACTCGTACCAAGTGACATATGTACCCCTTGGCAATCATTTTCCTTGCTTTCAGATAAGAAATAAATTTTCCTCTTGGTACCCCCACATTACCCTGCCATTCAAGACCATTTTCTAGTGGAAAACGAAATTGTACCTTCTTGGCCCGGCAATCTACCGTGGCATAACAAAAAGCCAATGAATCCATTCCCATTATCACATCAAAATCCACCATGTCTAGTTCAATGAAATCGGCCAGTGTATCATGATCACACACAGTTACCACACAATTACGATATACTCGTTTTGCAACAATATAGTTACCAACTGGTGTAGCTACTTCAATTGACTTAGTTAATAGTTTCGGTGCTCTTGCTAATTTTGCAGTAATCAATGGAGTAACATATGACAATGTAGAACCCGGATCAATCAATGCATATACATTATACGAAAATATGGATAATGTACCTGTGACTACATCAGGAGAGACCTCTGAATTCTGCCGGTCCACTAGAGCATAAGTACGATTCTGGGTTCCACTGGAACTGGCTGCTCTTCTGGCACCCCTACCACGACCAGTAGGCTGTACACCTCGACCTAAGGAAGGAATCGATGATGATGACACAACGGCTGATCCCGTCGGTCGTGCTATACCACCCATGCTCCTCTGTGGACACTCTCTCATCATGTTCCCCGACATACCGCACCAAAAGCAAGCATTCGTCCCTAACCAGCATGTACCTGAATGAGTACGCCCACAGTGCTGACACTGCTGATGAGAAAATCCTGCTGCCTGTGATTCGTGAATTCCACTACTCTGCCCAGATTGACTACCTCTAAACCCTCGGAATTAAGCTTGAGTGCCTGATGTGGAATAAGAGAATGAGGGTCTAGGCAGTCTAGGAAACATCCGAGGCCTAGATTCTCCTTGGGACACCATAGACTGTCCCATAGGTCTAGCTCTTTTGGACTGTCCTCTGTCAGATTCATGTACCCTCCTTCTCTGTCTCTGATCTTCCATTTTCTGTGCGAAGGCCTGTATTCTGGCTATGTCTATATCTTTGTTCAAGGTAGCAATGGTGCAGTCCCTTACCAAATATGGCTCTAATCTGTCCACATATCAATGGACTCTGTTTGTCATTGTGGCTACTACATTCGGAGCATATCGAGCCAAGGAATTAAACTGAAGACTTTATTCTCTAACACTCATGTTCCCTTGACGTAGATTTAGAAACTGATCTGCACGTGCCTCCCGGATCTCATATGGGAGGTAATGATCAAGGAATGCCATTTTAAATTCTTCCCAACCAGCCGAAAGTACATCAATACCCCTCGATCTTTTCCAGTCTTCATACCACAATATAGCTTCACCTTTCAATCTATAGGCCGCAAGTTCAACTGTTTCAACACCAGTCACGTGCATAACATCTAGAGCCTTCTGGATTTGATCCACGAAGTCCTGTGGATCTGCTTTCGGATCTGACCCAGTGAATATAGGAGGGTCTAATTTCAGAAAGTCCTGTGTCCTCCGACTCGCCACTCTAGCCGCATCATCCTCATTTGTCGTTGGACCAGCTCGTCCTTGACGTTGTGCCACAACTAGCTGAGTCAACATATGCACTGCATTTCTTAGATCCTAGTCAGTGGCGTTCATTGGCAGTTCTGCGGGTACTTCTCTACCTATTGTCTCCTCCGGACCTGGAAAAGTAGAAGAAGACCGCGATGCAATTTCAGTGTTAGCTCCACCTTGACTAGCTTGGTCAGGTGGTGATTTGCTTATTCCTTCACTGGCAAGCATATCTACCTACTTACCTTTGCCTGTACCTCTTCTTATCATCGACATTTTACTATAAACAAGAAAACCAATTCCAATAGTCAGATACGATTCCACTTACAATATTGGCTCTATTGCACGATCTAGAAATGAAGAAAAGAAACAACTCCTAAATGTCCCGTAGCCTCTCACTTATAAATGTGGTGCACAACACATCCATAAGCAAGACTCTACTCAGACACGGCTTTGTAGACACCCTTAGGACGACCTGCTCTGATACCACTTTTGTCACGCCCCAAATCCCATTGAGGCGGACTGGCACTCTAAGCCGATATGGCCCGAGAGAACCAATCTTTATCTATGTCTAGTCATATGCATGTCATTCACAAAACACCACCATCACGTATGGACACAAGATGCTAATAGCGGAAATCATGGAACATGTGATATATACATATGTGAAACTTGGCCGTCAGGGCCATTAAGTCAAAATGGACATACATCTCTTACAGTCATATTCCCACATACGTCTATAAAAGCCTCTAACAGATGTATATACATAACCATCCTAAAGTCGGGACAAGTCCCCGCTTTAACCAACATTTACAATACCAAAATAAATGTACAACTGTGACTCGAAAAGCCCCGAACCAACTGGAGCTCACCAAAGATCTGCAAATAACCGGCAACCTACTGTGGAGGTCTACTGGCACCTGCGCCTGCAGCAAGTAAGGTAAGTCCCCCAAGGGACGTCAGTACGAAGAATGTACTGAGTATGTAAGGCTCATAAGAAAATATATGATACATAAATACGTCAATTAACTCAAATACAAATGAATAACCAATATGGATAAGTCACCATTCTGTATGTTGGGAACCATGTATATTGTTTTCATTACTTTCTTTGCTTCATTACTTCTATGTTTATTCATCATCACTTGTGTCACATTGTACCCGGGCCCCGACTGATCAGTGGGTCTTAACATAACATAACGTTATGTTGGGATCGGCTCGAGCTAGGATTATGCCTCTAGAGCTGCCACCCATAAATCAATACATCGGGCTCGGCTCGAGCTTGGTTATTACCTCTAGAGCTGCCACCTATAAACCAACATATCAGGTTCGGCTCGAGCTAGGTTCTTACCTCTAGATCTACCCCCTGTCAGGTTCGGTCCGAGCTAGGCTTATGCCTCTAGGACTTCCCCCTGATCCAATAATTCGGGATCGGCTCAAGCTAGGCTTATGCCTCTAAAGTTACCACCCGTACTCTTGTAACCAACAACTATGCATTACTTCATTTCTTTACTTTTGAGAGATTGATACAATGATAGTCATAACATTATTGGAGACATAACATTATTGGAACAATGGGATCTTTGGAACATTAGTCAATGCACATGAGACATGTGAATCACAATTGATCAATGCATAAGGAACATATGATGAACAATAATTGATACCCGAAAATAGGATACCTTAGAACATTTCGTAATGGAACAAGTACAATGTCAATGTGAATACTATGTACTGCAGAAGGATACGGAAATAGTAACCTTACATACCTTCACTTCCAAGTATGAATACACAATCCTATATATGAATACAATAGTCCAGCTCCTTCCTTACGTTTCACTCTAAAATACAAGTACATAACAGAGCTTATGTTAACAACTAGTTACCTTACAAGTGCACAAGACGACAATGAGCTACATGACCGTCATATAACGTCATTTCACCCTTTACAATACAATCCATTGCATTACCATACCAACAACACCATAAAATTCCACACATTGACCAAGACATTATAAACCAATAGCATTTCACACCACGTTTACCCTTTACGCTTCCTCATTATCATTCCGTCACAATTACTCCATCAAATTACCTCATAACAATATATTAACAACAATCCGTAATTGATATAATCCAACATTCCTCCAAACGACCCCTTAACGTCATTCAAAAGGTATCATAAGTTGATAATTACATCCAAAAAGGGTATAGGGGCCTTCGGGGATCAAAGAGAGACAAAAACATACAAAATGAGACTCTGGGTTGACCTGCGAAGCCACCTTCACCCGCATGTGGTTTACATGCGGCCGCAGGTGCCCTCTGGCCTTGTCCAGAGCCACCTGCGTTGGCATATGCGGCCGCAGGTGCTCCAAACACGAGGGTGGATGCCCGTTTCGGCCAAAAAGGGTCTCTTTTAGGTCCTTTTATGTAATAAATGGTCCATGGCTATGAATAAACTTCCCTTTACATAATTTAGGTCAAATTGTATTCCAAAAATCAACCATGGTTTCACAACACACATGAACATCACCAAAACCACATTTTTTCTTCAATACACCACCAAGTCTATGCACAATTTTGCAATAACAATTCCAAACATTATGTACAAGGATAAAACAAGTTAAGGCTATAATCACATCTCACATGTCAATATTGAATCCATCAAGTTCACTTCCTTCAAGACCACAAGTCCATTTTCAAGTGTACAAGGCAAAACCCTTTTTCGATTGAAAAAATACACAGTTTTACACATAGTGAACTGTCAACACTTTACCAACATAACCAACATGATTTATACACCATATTAAGCATATAATATATTAAAACATGAAAGCATACACTTACCCAAAGCTTGCAAGAGAGTGATCTTGTCCAAAGGAATGAAGGCTTAGGGTTTGGGTGAGATGAGAAATATTTGAGAAAATCTAGAAATGGCATGTGAGTCTTTGTGAATAAAAAATCTGATTTTTGGTCCCTTTTATAGTCCCATGTAGTCTCATCCTTAGCCACACATTAATCATAAATGCTAGGCTTACTTGGTCAATTTGAAGAATGGGTCAAATTCCATTTGGGCCATGTCTTTTGCTCCATCTTTGGGCCTCAATTGAGCCCAGTGGCACAAGACTCATTTAAGCCCAACACATTAATGTATAATTCACCAACCTTCTCATGTTTAAATACTTCCATGAATGTTACGGTACCTAACTAGGTTCGGAAACATACGAGGTGTTACGCTTGTGGTCTTGATGGAAGTGAACTTGATGGATTAAACATGAACATGTATGATGTGGTTATGTTCTTAACTTGATTTCTCTATATGTATAACTTGTGGGATTGTTGGTTTGAAATTGATCATGGAATTGGTGATGTATTGACCGAAAAGTGTCATTTTGGTGATGTTCATGTGTATTGTGAAACTGTGGTTGTTTGTTGGCATACAAGTTGACCTAAAATATGTAAAGAGAAGCTTATGTATGGCCATGGACTATTTATTACAAAAAAAAGACCTAAACGAGACCCTATTTGGCCAAAACGGGCACCCGCCTTCACAGACAAGGCACCTGTGGGCGCATATGCCAACGCAGGTGGCCCTGGAAAGGGCCAAGGGTCACCTGAGGCCGCACCTCAACCACCTGCGGGTGCAGGTGGCTTCGCAGGTCAGCCCAGAATCCCATTTTGTCTGTTTTTGTCTCTCTTTGATCCTCGAAACCTCTTATACCCTTTATGGATGTAATTATCAACTTATGATAACTTTTTAATGACTTTAAGGGGTCGCTTGGAGGCATGTTGGATTATATCAATTATGTATTGTTGTTAATATGTTGTTATAAGGTAACTTGATGGAGTAATTATGACGGAATGATAATGAAAAAGTGTAAAGGGTAAACGTGGTGTGAAATGCTATTGGTTTATGATGTCTTGGTCAATGTGTGGAATGTTATGGTGTTGTCGGTATGGTAATGCAGTGGATTGTATTGCAAAGGGTGAAATGACTTCATATGGTATTCATGTAGCCCATTGTCGTCTTGTGCACTTGTAAGGTAGTTAGTTGTTAATGTGAGCTCCGTTATGAACTTGTGTTGTAGAGTAACACATAAGGAAGGAGCTGGATTATTGTATTCACACATAGGACTGTGTATTCATATTAGGAATATAAGGTATGTAAGGTTATTCTTTCCTTATCCTTCTGTAGCATATTGCTCACATTGGCATTATACTTGTTCTATTCCGAAATGTCCAAAGGTATTGTCATATAGTATTACTCACAGAACCAATTGTGATTCACATGTCTCATGTCCATTGACTAAAGTTCCAAAGTTCCCATTGTTCCAATAATGTTATGTTCCAAAGTTCCAATAATGTACAATCACCAATGTATCGATCTCATAGAAGTAAAGATATGAAGTATTGTATAATTTTTTGGTTGAGTAACATCCCAGGGGCGATATAAAAGCCTAGCATGGGTTATCACAGTAACATCCCAGGGGCGATATAAAAGCCTAGCATGGGTTATCACAGTAACATTCCAGGGGCGATATAAAAGCACATTAACATCCCAGGGGCGATATGAAAGCCTAGCATGGGTTAATCACATCCCAGGGGTTAAAATACCTAGCATGGGTTAATCTTATCCCAGGGGCGACAGAAAAGCCTAGCATGGGTAGAACGATAAAGATGAATAAATGTGAAGGCAAAAGAAGTAAAGGATGTAATGTACATGGTTCCACATATTCAGACCGGTGGTCTATCTGTACTGACTATTTTCTCTTATATTGATTTCATGGGAATACCTATATATCATGCAGTTTCATATGAGCCTTACATACTCAGTACATTCTTTGTACTGACGTCCCTTGGGGGACTTACCTTACTTGCTGCAGGCACAGGTTCTAGTAGACCTCCACCGTAGGTTGCATGTTATTTGCGGATCTTTGGTGAGCTCCAGTTGGATTGGGGCTTTCCGAGTCACAGTTGTACATTTGTTTTGGTATTGTAAATGTTGTATAAAGCGGGGACTTGTCCCAACTTTAGGACGGTTATGTATATACATTTGTTAGAGGTTTTGTAGATGTATGTGGTGAGATGAATGAAAGAATGTATGTCCGTTTTGACTTGATGGCCCTAACTGTCAAGTTTCACATATGTATATATCACATGTTTTTCCATGACTTCTGCTATTGACATCTTATATCTCTATGTGATGGTGATGCCATTGAGTGACATGCATATGAGTGTATATGAATAAAGATTGGTTCTCTCGGGCCTTAACGGCTTTCGGTGCCAGTTCGCCCTATTAGAATTCGAGGTATGACAAAAGTGGTATCAGAGCAGGTCGTCCTAAGGGTGTCTACAAAGCCGTGTCTGAGTAGAGTCTTGCTTATGGATGTATTATGCACCACATTTATAAGTAGGAGGCTACGAGACATTTCAGAGTTGTTTCTTTTCTTCATTTCTAGATCGTGCAATAGAGCCAATGTTGTAAGTGGAATCGTGTCTAACCATTGGAATTGGTTTTCTTTGTTATAGTAAAATGTCGATGACAAGACGAGGTAGGGGCAAAGGTAAGCAGGTAGATGTGCTTGCCGAAGAAGGCACGAGTAAATCACCACCTGACCAAGCTAGTCAAGGTGGCGCTGAACAGGAGTTTGCATCACGGGCTCTTTCTACCCTTCCATTTTCGGAAGAGCCAAGAGGTAGAGAAGTACCCGCAGAAACGTCTATGAATGCCACTGATCAGGATTTAGGTAATGCAGTGCATATGTTGACTCAGCTAGTTGCGGCACAAACTCTGGGACGAGCTGGTCCAATGACAAATAAGGATGACGCGGCTAGAGTAGCTAGTCGACGGACACAGGATTTTCTGAAATTAGACTCTCCCATATTCACTGGGTCAGATTCGAAAGTAGATCTACAGGATTACGTGGATCAAATTCAAAGGGTTCTAGATGTTATGCACGTGATCGGTGTAGAAACAGTTGAACTTACGGCCTATAGATTGAAAGGGGAAGCTATATTGTGGTATGAAGATTGGAAGAAATCTCGTGGTATCGGTGCACTTCCAGCTGGTTGGGAAGAATTTAAAATGGCATTCCTTGATCACTATCTTCCCTATGAGATCCGAGAGGCTCGTGCGAATCAGTTCTTAAATCTCCGTCAAGGGAATCTGAGTGTTAAAGAATATAGTCTGCAGTTTAATTCTTTGGCTCGATACCCTCCAAATGTTGTAGCCACAATGACAGACAGAGTCCATCAATATGTGGACAAATTGGAGCCATATTTGGTAAGGGAATGCACTATAATTGCCTTGAACAGAGATATGGATATAGCTAGAATTCAGGCTTTCGCACAGAAGATGGAGGACCAAAGGCAAAGAAGAAGGGTACACGAATTTGAGCGAGGGCCGTCAAAGAGGGCTAGACCTATGGGACAGTCTATGGTGTCCTATGGAGAATCTAGGCCTCAAATTTTTCCTAGACCGCCTAAACCATCATTTTCTTCCCCTACAGCAGGTACTTCATCCCAATTCCAGGGATTTAGAGGCAGTCATTTTGGGCAGAGCAGTGGGATGCAAGGTTCACATACGACAGGATTTTCTCGTCCTCCGTGTCAGTGCTGCGGGCGGTATCATTTAGGTGAATGCCGGTTGGGGACAAATGTTTGTTTTTGGTGTGGTATAATGGGGCACATAATGAGAGAATGCCCACAAAGGGGCACGGGTGGTATAGTACGACCTATGGGATCAACCATTGCATCATCATCATCAGTTCCTTCTATAGGTCGAGGTGTGCAGCCTGCTGGTCGCGGTAGAGGTGCGAGAGGAGCAGCTAGTTCCAGTGGAACCCAGAATCGCACCTATACTCTAGTGGACCGACAAAATTCGGAGGCTTCTTCTAATGTTGTCACAGGTACATTATCCATATTTTCGTATATGTTTATGCATTGATTGATCCGGGTTCTACATTGTCATATGTTAGTCCATTGATTGCTGCGAAATTTGAAAGAACACCGAAATTATTAACTAAGTCAATTGAGGTATCTACACCAGTTGGTGAATATATTGTTGCAAAAAGAGTATATCGTAATTGTATGGTAAGTGTGTGTGGTCATGATACACTGGCTGAACTTATTGAACTGGACATAGTGGATTTTGATGTCATAATGGGTATGGATTGGTTGGCTTCTTGTTATGCCATGATAGATTGCCGAGCTAAGAAAGTACATTTTCATTTTCCACAAATGAATGTTCTTGAATGGAATGGTGATGTAGGGGCACCGAAAGGAAAATTTATTTCCTATCTGAAAGCAAGGAAAATGATTGCCAAGGGGTACATATGTCACTTAGTCCGAGTGAAAGATACTGATGTGGAACCACTAACTCCTCAGTCGGTTCCAGTGGTCAATGAATTTCTTGATGTATTTTCAGAGGATCTTCCAGGTTTGCCCCCAGAACAGGAAATAGTATTTGGTATTGATGTGATTCCAGACACTCAGCCTATCTTTATTCCCCCATATAGAATGGCTCCAGCAGAATTGCGTGAATTAAAGGAGTAATTGAAAGATTGCTGGACAAGGGATTCATTAGGCCTAGTATGTCCCCGTGGGGTGCACCAGTATTATTTGTGAGGAAGAAAGATGGCACATTGAGAATGTGCATTGAGAATCGGCAATTGAATAAGGTAACGATCAAGAACAAATATCCCCTCCCCAGAATTGATGATTTGTTTGATCAGCTACAGGGTACCAAATGTTTTTCAAAGATTGACTTGAGATCGGGGTACCATCAAGTTAGAGTTAGAGAAAGCAGTTTGCGGATCCTATGTTATTGCAGTTAAAAGAGAATGTATAACTGGGTTTGACAAAGGCATTCAATCTTACACAAGAAGGAATACTTCAATGCCAAGGTAGATTATGTGTACCGGATGTAGCTGAGCTGAGGAAACGAATTATGACAGAGGCGCATCATTCACGATATTCTATTCATCCGGGAGCTACCAAAATGTACCATGATTTAAAAGAAAGGTATTGGTGGGGAAATATAAAGAAGAACATTGCAGAAATTGTAGGTCAATGCCCAAATTGTCAACAAGTAAAGGTAGAGCATCAGAAACCAGAAGGTTACATGCAATGTATCAATCTTTCAGTCTGGAAATAGGACATGATTAATATGGATTTCATCACAGGTTTGCCTCGTACACTGCGAAAAGTTGATTCTATTTGGATCATAGTGGACAGGCTTACCAAGTCAGCGCATTTCTTACCGGTCAATACCACCTATACAGGTGAAGATTATGCAAGTGTCACGCCCCGAATTCCAACGGGGAGGACTGGCACCCGAAGCCGATAAGGCCCGAGAGAACCAATCTTTGCTCATGTCCATTCATATGCATGTCATAAGAAATATCACCATCACGTATAGAGATATAAGATACCAATAACGGAAGTCATGGAAACATGTGATATATACGTATAAGAAACTTGGCCGTTAGGGCCATCAAGTCAAAATGGATATACATCTCTTTCAGTCATATTCCCACATACGTCTACAAAGCCTCTAACAGATGCATACACATAACCAACTTAAAGTCGAGACAAGTCCCCGCTTTATACAACATTTACAATACCAAAACAAATGTACAACTGTGACTCAGAAAGCCCCGAACCAACTGGAGCAAACCAAAGATCTGCAAATGACCGGCAACCTACTGTGGAGGTCTACTAGCACCTGCGCCTGCAGTAAGTAAGGTAAGTCCCCCAAGGGACGTCATTACGAAGAATGTACTGAGTATGTAAGGCTCATATTAAACTGCATGATATATAAGACTCTAATGAATTCAAATACAAGGAAATCATCAATATGGATAAACCATCATTCTGAGTGTTTGGAACCATATATATTGCTTTCATTACTTTCTCTGCTTCTTTAGTCATACATCATCACTTGTGTCACAATGTACTAGGGCCCCGACTGGTCAGTAGGTCTTAACATAACATAACGTTATGTTGGGATCGGCTCGAGCTAGGCTTATGCCTCTAGAGCTACCACCCATAAATCAATACATAGGGCTCGGCTCGAGCTAGGTTATTACCTCTAGAGCTGCCACCCATAAACCAATATATCAAGTTCGGCTCGAGATAGGTTCTTACCTCTAGAGCTACCCTCTGTCAGGTTCGGTCCGAGCTAGGCTTATGCCTCTAGAACTACCCCCTAATCCAATAATCTCGAAATCGGCTCGAGCTAGGCTTATACCTCTAAAGCTACCACCCGTACTCTTGTAACCAACAACTATGCATTACTTCATTTCTTTACTTTTGAGAGATTGATACAATGATAGTCATAACATTATTGGAGACATAACATTATTGGAACAATGGGATCTTTGGAACATTAGTCAATGCACATGAGACATGTGAATCACAATTGATCAATGTATAGGGAACATGTGATGAACTATGATTGATAACCGGAAATAAGATACCTTAGAACATTTTGGAATGGAACAAGTACAATGTCAATGTGAATACTATGTGCTGCAGAAGGATATGGATAGAGTAACCTTACATACCTTCACTTCCAAGTATGAATACACAATCCTATATATGAATACAATAGTCCAGTTCCTTCCTTACGTTTCACTCTATAATACAATTACACAATGGAACTCTCGTTAACAACTACTTACCGTACAAGTGTACAAGACGACAATGAGTTATATGACTGTCATATAATGTCATTTTACCCTTTATAATACAATACACTGCATTACCATACCAACAACACCATAACATTTCACACATTGACCAATACATCATAAACCAATAGCATTTCACACCACGTTTACCCTTTACGCTTCCTCATTATCATTTCGTCACAATTACTCCATCAAATTGCCTCATAACAACATATGAACAACAATCCATAATTGATATAATCCAACATTCCTCCAAACTACCCCTTAATGTTATTAAATAGGTATGATAAGTTGATAATTACATCCAAAAAGGGTATAGGAGGCTTCGGGGATCAAAGAGAGACAAAAACATATAAAACGAGACTCTGGGTTGACTTGCGAAGCCACCTGCACACGAAGGTGGTTGACATGTGGCCTTAGATTCCCTCTGTCCTTGTCTAGAGCCACCTGTGTTGGGATCTGCGGCCGCAGGTCCTCCAGACACGAGGGCGGATGCCCATTTCGGCCAAAAAGGGTCTCTTTTAGGTCCTTTTTTTTGTAATAAATGGTCCATGGCCATGAATAAACTTCCCTTTACATAATTTAGGTCAAATTGGATGCCAACAATCAACCATGGTTTCACAACACACATGAACATCACCAAAACCACATTTTTCCTTCAATACACCACCAAGTCCATGCACAATTTGCAATAACAAGTACAAACATTATACACAAGGATAAAACAAGTTAAGGCTATATCACATATCACATGTCAATATTGAATCCATCAAGTTCACTTCCTTCAATACCACAAGTCCATTTTCAAGTTATAAGGCAAAACCCTTTTTCGATTGCAAAAATAGACAGTTTTACACATAGTGAACTGTCCAACACTTTATCAACATAACCAACATGATTTATGAACCACATTAAGCATATAATATATTAAAACATGAAAGTAAACACTTATCAAATCTTGAAAAAGAGTGATCTTGCCCAAAGAGAATAGTTGCTTAGGATTTGGAAGAGAAATAAAATATCTTGTAAAAGTCTAGACTTGGCATGTGTATTGTGTTGAATAAAATCTGATTTTTTCTCCCTTTTATAGTCCCTTTTAGTCTCATACTTAGCCACACATTAATCATAAATTCTAGGCTTACTTGGTCAAACACAAGAATAGGTCATTTCCACTTGGGCCATGTATTTTGTCTAATTCTGGGCCTCAATTGAGCCCCAATGGCACAAGATTCATTTAAGCCCAACAAATTATTGCATAATTCACCAACCCCCTAATGTTTTAAATAATTCCATAAATGTTAACATAGTCTTATAGGTTTGAAAATGTACGGGGTGTCATAGCAAGGTTGTATGTTAAGGAAATAGTACGATTACATGGGATTTCAATCTCCATTATATCTAACAGGGGAGCACAATTTACCGCACATTTTTGGAGATATTTTCAAAAGAGCTTGGGTACACAAGTGAATCTGAGTACGACTTTTCATCCTCAGACAGATGGCCAAGCAGAACGTGCTATCCAAACACTTGAAGATATGCTACGAGCTTGCACGTTAGATTTTCAAGGCATCTGGGATGATCATTTGCCTCTTATTGAAATTGCCTACAACAATAGCTATCATTCAAGTATCAAAATGGCACCTTATGAAGCTTTATACGGAAGGAAGTGTAGATCACCGATTGGATGGTTTGAAGCAGGTGAAACTGCTTTACTTGGGCCAGATCTTGTTCATCAAGCTATGGAGAAAGTTAAAGTGATCCAACAGCGGATACAAATGGGCCAAAGTCGACACAAGTCCTATGCAGATGTTAGAAGAAGAGGGATCGAATTCTCCATAGGTGATTGGGTATTCTTGAAGGTGTCACCGATGAAAGGAGTAATGAGATTTGGTAATAAAGGGAAGTTGAGTTCCCGTTATATAGGGCCATATGAAATTGTCGGAAGATTTGGGCAAGTTGCATATGAATTGGAATTACCCCAAGAACTCTCCACAGTTCATCCAGTATTTCATGTTTCGATGCTTCGAAAGTGCATAGGAGATCCATCTCATTTTGCTCCTATTGAAGATGTACAAGTTACAGAGGATCTTACCTATGGGGAGATACCTATTGCAATTCTGGATAGACAAGTGAAGAGGTTAAGGAATAAAGACGTAGCTTCCGTAAAGGTATTTTGGAGGAATCAACAAGTAGAAGAGATCACTTGGGAAGCTAAAGAAATGATGAAGTCCAAGTACCCCCATTTGTTTCAAATGGAAGAAAAAGTTCAAGATACGAGATCAGAGCAATAAAAAGTAAGTATTTATAAGCATTAAGTATGTATATATGATAACATGGAGAATGATCCTAGACTTGCAATTGTGTAAATTGAATAATGTCACTAACATTCGAGGATGAATGTTTCTAAGGGGGGAAAGATGTAACACTCCGTACATTTCCAAACCTAATTGCGTACCGTAACATGTATGGAATTATTTAGACATGAGATTGTTGAGGTATTATATATTACATTTTGTGGGCTGAATTAGTCTTGTGCTATTGGGCTTAATTGAGGCCCAAAAATGGAGCAAAAGACATGGCCTAAATGGAATTTGACCCATTCTTCAAATTGACCAAGTAAGCACCTCATTTAACGTGGTGTATTGGCTAAGGATGACCATAAAAATAAGCTATTTAAAGGGACTATATAAGGATCAAAAATCAGATTTTTAATCATAAAAACACTCATGTCATTTCTAGATTTTTGTTTACAATATTTCTCATCTCTCAAACCCTAAGCCATCACTCCCTTGGACAAGATCATCATCTTGAAAGCTTTGGTAAGTGTTTATTCTTATGGTTTAGTATATTATATGCTTAATATGGTGCATAAATCATGTTGGTTATGTTGGCAAAGTGTTGGACAATTTACTAAGTGTAAAACTGTCTATTTGTGCAATCGAAAAACGGTTTTTACCTTGTAAACTTGAAAATGGACTTGTGGTCTTGAAGGAAGTGAACATGATGGATTAAATATGAACATGTATGATGTGGTTATGTTCTTAACTTGTTTTCTCTATGTGTATAACTTGTGGGATTGTTGGTATGAAATTGATCATGGAATTGGTGATGTAGTGACCAAAAAGTGTCATTTTGGTGATGTTCATGTGTGTTGTGAAACCGTGGTTGTTTGTTGGCATACAAGTTCACGTAAAATATGTAAAGAGAAGCTTATGTATGGCCATAGACCATTTATTACAAAAAAAGGACCTAAACGAGACCCTTTTTGGCCGAAACGGGCACCCGCCCTCGCAGACAAGGCACCTGCGGGCGCAGATGCCAACGCAGGTGGCCCTGGATAGGGCCAAGGGTCACCTGCGGCCGCACCTCAACCACCTGCGGGTGCAGGTGGCTTCGCAGGTCAGCCCAGAATCTCATTTTGTCTGTTTTTGTCTCTCTTTGATCCCGGAAGCCTCCTATACCCTTCATGGATGTAATTTTCAACTTATGATACCTTTTTAATGACTTTAAGGGGTCGCTTGGAGGCATGTTGGATTATATAAATTATGTATTGTTGTTAATATGTTGTTATAAGGCAACTTGATGGAGTAATTGTGACGAAATGATAATGAAGAAGTGTAAAGGGTAAACGTGGTGTGAAATGCTATTGGTTTATGATGTCTTGGTCAATGTGTGGAAAGTTATGGTGTTGTCGGTATGGTAATGTAGTGGATTGTATTGTAAAGGGTGAAATGATGTTATGTGGTAGTCATGTAGCTCATTGTCGTCTTGTGCACTTGTAAGGTAGTTAGTTGTTAACGTGAGCTCCGTTATGAACTTGTGTTGTAGAGTAACACATAAGGAAGGAGCTGGATTATTGTATTCACACATAGGACTGTGTATTCATATTGGGAAGATAAGGTATGTAAGGTTATTCTTTCCGTATCCTTCTGCAGCATATTTCTCACATTGGCATTATACTTGTTCTATTTTGAAATGTACAAAGGTATTGTCATATAGTATTACTCACAGAACCAATTGTGATTCACATGTCTCATGTCCATTGACTAAAGTTCCAAAGTTCCAATTGTTCCAATAATGTTATGTTCCAAAGTTCCAATAATGTACAATCACCAATGTATCGATCTCATAGAAGTAAAGATATGAAGTAATGTATAATTGTTTGGTTAAGTACTAGCCCAGGGGCGATATAAAAGCCTAGCATGGGTTATCACAGTAACATCCCATGGGCGATATAAAAGCATAGCGTGGGTTATCACAGTAACATCCCAGGGGAGATATGAAATCCTAGCATGGGTTAATCATATCCTAGGGGTTAAAATACCTAGCATGGGTTAATCTTATCCCAGGGGCGACAGAAAAGCCTAGCATGGGTAGAACGATAAAGATGAATAAATGTGAAGGCAAAAGAAGTAAAGGATGTAATGTACATGGTTCCACATATGTAGACCGGTGGTCTATCTGTACTGACTATTTTCTCTTATATTGATTTCATGGAAATACCTATATATCATGCAGTTTCATATGAGCCTTACATACTCAGTACATTCTTCGTACTGACGTCCCTTGGGGGACTTACCTGACTTGCTGCAGGCACAGGTGCTAGTAGACTTCCACCATAGGTTGCAGGTCATTTGCGGATCTTTTGTGAGCTCCAGTTGGATCGGGGCTTTCCAAGTCACAGTTGTACAATTTATTTGGTATTGTAATTGTTGTATAAAGCGGGGACTTGTCCCGACTTTAGGACGGTTATGTATATGCATCTGCTAGAGGCTTTGTAGACGTATGTTGTGAGATGAATGAAAAAATATATGTCCGTTTTGACTTGATGGCCCTAACGGCCAAGTTTCATATATGTATATATCACATGATTTTCCATGGCTTCCGCTATTGACATCTTATATCTCTATGTGATGGTGATGCCATTGAGTGACATGCATATGAGTGTATATTAATGAAGATTGGTTCTCTCGGGCCTTAACGGGTTCGGGTGCCAGTCCGCCCTGTTGAAATTCGAGGTGTGACAAAATCCACCCTTGAACTATACTCTCAAAAGTAATCTCAATTCTCAATTCATCAAAAGCTAGCTAATAAAATAACTAAGGCAAGTATTAATAGATTTGCTTTTACAAACCTAGAACTTATTTAAAACATAACTTAAATAAGCTAAAATGGGTAAAAATAAGCTAATGGTCACATAGTGTCACAACCTAGTTTCTCAGGTCATGATGGCACCTGCTTTAACCTACTAGTAGGTAAGCCAAACCATATCCCGAACGATAAGTAATGAGCAAGGCAGAAGAGAGAGAAATAAAAATAGAAATTGTAATAATAAGCTACAAACAGGAAATATATATACATAAGTATGTCATACAAGAGAGGGGAGAAGAAAAAATATATCAAAATGAATCCTCCAAGAACTAGTAAGGTCAGTAGAAGAGCCACTAAAACAAAAGGAGTACTAGACAAGGTCAGAATATACAAAGTAGTCTCAAGATATACAAGATAGAACTATCACAAAAGCAGAAGGAGGAGGATCAACTCTAAACTCTGAAAGCTCACTCAAATCTCCGGTCAACAGCACAACTCGAGGTCATCATCAACAGTGATGACTCATACTAGGATCTGCATCACGGAAAAAAAATACAAAAGCATAGTATGAGAACTAAAACATGGGGTACTCAGTAGGCATCACATGCCAACTGAGCTTAATTATAATAAAAGTATAAATAAAGTGTGAATCTATACTAAAGACAATAAGTGAGAGTCAGAGATGGAAATAATAAGTTATGCTAAGCAAATGTGATAAATCGAACATAGGTAATTTAATAGAAGAATTAAATATCTAGATATAACCTAGTTGGACCCCCATTATCCCAGAAGGTACGCACAAGAAGAAATAAACCCAACAAAGCCCCCATAAGCACAGTGGGTACAAGCAAAGAATACTACTAACATAAGGCCAGATATAACAGTAATGAAAATAAAATGAGCCAAGATGTGCGATATGCGTACCATATATTCTTCCTCCATTCATAGCAATAATTTTACCTACCTTAATCTAGAATTTCCAACTAACGATAAATAATAATAGTGAATGCTTGACTCACGCTGGAACTAATAGAATATAACCAATACACTAGATGTTGGACTCGAACCAGAATTAATAAAATATAACTAATATGCCTGATGTCAGACTTGAACTGAAACTCATAAATAAGCTCCCAGAGTTATAATTCATCTCAAGTCAATCTAGTCATTATTTCCATTTTAGAAGGCCAATCACTATAGAAGTGCCCATTTCCATTTATTAAGTCAGAAAGCGTTATTTAAGGTCTAAATGCTAACTTGTCAAGGATACAGAAACTAACAAGCATACTTTAGCGATTAAGACAACCCAATCCCAAGTAATAATCTAATAAAGCGATTCTATAATCATTTTGGTCAAAAAGGAATGTTATCCTAAAACAACCTACTCTAGAAAGAGAGATAAGGCTAGCTACAAGTCTCGAGAGCCCAACCTAAGGCAAGAACCTACATGAACCTAGGCTAAGGCTTCCAAATTCAGTCCTAGGGATCTAAATATGCTAAGACAAGAACAAGAGAAAAGGCAACTACCAGCTTAAGGGAAATATAGGCCGAAATTTATCCTACAACCCCCTACTCGGCTAAAAAACCAAAAAATTACTAAACGAATATCCGAACCATAAATCCCACCCACAATAAGCACAATACCATATTAATACCATAACAAAGCAAAATCTAAAAAAAAGTAAGCCTAGCCTACCTGGAGTCGAAAGCACGTAAAGTCCACTATATAGGAGTTTTTCCCTTCTGAGAAGCCTCCGACTGCTGTCCAGCTATCAAAATAATATTCTAGGCATCAACACAATAACAACAATACATATATTACAAATTTATGGTCTGAGTCAGAAATTGGGCTAAAAATTAAATCATGAGGCCCACCGACAGAATCTAGCATTGAATCTGTCACAAGGCCCCTCTTAGCTCAGGGATCATTTGCCCCAAAATTGAGCGTAATCCAAGGTCAACAACAACCCCAAAATAGTCCCAACATTAGATGGATAATTAAGGATAAAATAGAGATAAAATGCAGAATTTGGCCAAGAACTTATGAGAAAACGACTGGATAATATTCACTTTAACGTTTCCAACTCAATCCCAGCTCCAATTATCAATTTCCCACTAAGTTTTGAGATCCCAAGTCCAACAATGGAGTATTCTAATAGTTAGAAATGGGTTAAAAACAAAAATGGGACATATATATAAAATACCAGTGGTAGTCGCTTAAGCAGCCAAATGACCGCTTAAACAACCCCCACTAAGCTGGCCAGCCTCAGCTTAAGCGCTGTTTAACTACTAAAGTTGATGTTGCTTAAGTGATGCTTAGCCACTAAATCAGTTATCGCTTAAGCGGTCCCCAAGCCACTTAAGCAGTTGCACCAGCTACTTGGCACCAACAATTTTGGCTAAGTCCAAAAGGACTTCGATCAGGTGCTCAAAATTCGTTTGAAATCCCGTGCACGCAAATGAACTATGCTACCCTACCAAATTCAGCATTTTCGACTTAACGAAACCATCAAAATTTTCATCAGATGTCATTTTGATAAAATATGGGGCCCACACCCAAGGTTCTTATTTTAACCAAAATACACTCAATAACCCAAAATTAGCTTAGAAGCCTCGGGACCTGGACCATGAGTCCCCCTAGCCTAAAATTGACATTTCAGAGATAATGGAACAGTCAGAATTTTAATCCAAGGACATTTACCTGAAGTTTTGACCCGTGACCATTTTCTCAACTTCAAAAGCTTCAACACAGGAAAATGGCTATAAAAACCAAATGAACTTCCCAGTAACCGAACCGTCAGTCCCAGCAAGTTATAAATGACTTGGGGAAACCATAGGAAAACTTTAAACAAAGAAAAACCACGAAAAGGAAAAAAATGACCTGGAGGGTTATTACAACATCCACTACTAAAAGGACTTTTGTCCGTGAAAGTAAAGAGTTAAGAAGTACCTGAAGGCTCAAACAGGTGAGGATACTGAGTCCACATAACATGCTCGGTCTCCCAGGTAGCCTCCTAGGCTGGATGGTGTCTCCACTAAACTTTACCACAGGAATCTCTCTAAAACGCAATCGTCTGACATCTTTGGCTAGAATAGAGACTAGGCTACTCCACAAAGGTCAACTTATCATCCAGCTGAACCGAGTCCCACTGGAGAAAGTGAGACTCATCGGGAATATATCATCGAAGTATCGACACATAAAATACAGCTGGATAGCTAAAAAGGTTGGAGGTAAGGCTAACTCATAAGATGCCTCTCTAACTCTCCGAAGAATCTCTAATGGCCCGATATACCTAGCGCTGAGCTTGACCGTCTTTTTGAACCTCATCATACCCTTCGTTGCAATACACAAAGGAAAACTCGATCACAAACTCCAAACATCAAAGCACAAACCCTACAGTTAGCATAACTCTTTTGCCTATTCAGGGTTGCTCGAAGCCCATCTTGAATAACCCAAACTCTGTCCAAGGACTTTCAAAGCAAATCGATACCTCATTGCCTAGCTTCTGAAGTCTCAAACCAACCAATTAGAGATCGACACTGCCTACCATATAATGCCTCAAAAGGTTCCATATAGATACTTGAATGGTAGATATTATTGTAGGCAAAATTTGTTAAGGCTAGAAACTACTCCCACTGACCTCCAAAGTCCAAGACACATGCTTGGAGCATATCCTCTAAAACCTGAATAGTCATCTCTGACTTATTTATTAGTTTAGGAGTGAAACATTGTGCTAAGGTCGACCTGGGTACCCAACGCCTCCTGAAAATCCCTCCTGAAGATAAAGGTGAAATGGGAACCTCTATCTGAAATAATAGACAGAGGCACTCCATGAAGGCGAACCACCTCTCAAACATAGATCCAATACAACCTCTTGGTACTGTAGGAAAAATAAATAGGTAGGAAATGAGAAGACTTGGTCAATAGATCTACAATGACCCAAATGTTATCAGAACTACGAGAGGTACGAGGTAAACCACCCACGAAGTTCATAGTAATCCATTCCCACTTCCACTCAGAAATGGGTAGCCTTTGAAATAGTCCACCTGGCCTCAAATGTTCGGCCTTCACCTGCTAACAACAATAAACACTGAGCTATAAATTTTGTTATATCTCTCATCATACTACTTTACCAGTAATATCGTCTCAGGTCTCTATACATCTTAGTTGTCTTTGGGTGAATAGAGTATCTGGAACGATGGGCCACCTGAAGTATCAACTGAATCAAACCTCAGAATATAAGGTATTCCTCCTAGACTCGCACCTTAACATCAGATCTTGAATGACACACAATCGACTATTCCCAAATTGCCGACCTCGAATCTGCTCCAACAAAGTAGACTTGACCTCAACACTAGCAAAAATCCTCTTGGGGTCTGAAATATCAAGCAGAATTAACCTGTTGGTTAACGACTGGATGTTCAAGGCCAATAGTCGCTCCAAAACTGAAAGAAAGGCCAAACTCCCCATACTCATTGCTTTTTGGATCAAGGCATCCACTACCAAGGTCCTTCTGAGTCATAATGTACTGAAGACTACGGTTGTCAGTAAATATATCACAACAAACACCATAAAGGTAATGCCTCCAAATCTTAAGAGCAAAAACTACCGCCGCCAACTCCAAGTCATGAGAGGGGTAGTTGCGCTCATAAACCTTCTGCTGCCTCAAAACATATGCTATAACTCAGCCCTTCTGCATCAGAACACAATGCAAACCAACACTCGAAGCATCACAAGATACTGTAAACCCATAGCCCTCAATTGGAAAAGTCAGAATAAGAGCTGAAGTGAGCAAGTGCTTGAGCTTTAGAAAGCTCACCTCACATTCATTGAACCACTAAAATGGGACCTCCTTCCTAGTCAATCGAGTCATAAGTGATGCAATAGAGGCGAATCCTTTGACGAACCATCTTTAGTAACCTGCTAACCCAATAAAGAGGCAAACCTCGGTCAGAGATGTAAGCCTAGCCAAATCACGAATGGACTTAATCTTCATCGGGTCTACTATAATCCCATCCTTAGACACCACATCCCAAGAATACTAGAGACTAGAGCCAGAAGTAGTACTGTGAGAATTTAGCATAAGCCGATGATCTCTCAAATTGTGAAGCACAATCCTCAATGATACTCATGTTCTTCCCTACTCCTTGATTACACAAAGATGTCATCAATAAATACGATTATAAAAGAGGCCAAATAAGGCCTGAACATATGGTTCATCAAGTCCATGAACGTTGTTGGGGTATTGGACAACCCAAAAGACATCACTAGGAACTCATAATAGCTGTAGCGAGTCCTGAAGGCTATCTTAAGGATGTCCTAAACCAAATCCTTAATTAATGGTTTTCAAATCTCAAGTCAATCTAAAAAATCATGATTGCACCCTGTAACTAGTCAAACAAATCATCGATATGAGGCATAGAATACTATTCTTCACTTTCAGCTTATTAGAATACCTACAATCAATACACATATGCATAGAATTATCCTTCTTCTTCACAAACAGAATAGGAGCACCCCAAGGTGAGACACTTGGTCTAATAACCCCCTTACCCAAAATATCCTGAAGCTGATATTTAGCTCATTTACCTCGATAGAAACCATACGGTAAGGTGCAATAGAAATAGGTTGGGTTTTCGACTCAAGATTAATAGCAAAGTCTATATCATGCTCAAGAGAAAGGCCAGGTAGGTCAGTGGAAAAACCATTAGGGAACTCACAAACTATAGGAATAGATTTAAGTGAAGGACTCTCAATACTAACATCACGAACGTATGCAAGATAAGTCATACACCTTCTCGATAACAGTCTCTTAGCCTAAATATAAGAAATAATTCCCATTGACGCGTGGCTATAAGTACCCTGCCACACAATCAGGGGTATGCCATGCATGGCAAAGGTAACGGTCTTGGCAAAGCAATCAAAGACCGCATGATAGGGGCATAACCAGCCCATGCCCATAATCACGTCAAAATCAACCATGTCAAGTACAAAAAGATCAGCCCGAGTGTTATAATCCTGAATAGTCATAATAAAAGATCTACACACATGATCCTCTACTAAATTATCACCCACAAGAGTAGCAACACGTATAAACACAGATAATGGCTCATAAGACAACCTCAACCGAGATGCATAATTAGTAGAAACATAGGAATAAGTGGTGCCTAGATCAAATAAGGAAGAAGTCGACTGATGGCACACCAAAATCATACCTGTAATAATAGCATTAGAAGCTTCGGCCTCTGACCTATAAAAAATAACATATAGATAACCCTGCCCGCTTTCAAAATGAGAGCTTACCCGACCACCTGCTCTGCATTCCTGAGTACCTCCACGAGAACCCTGGGGACCACCCCTGCAACCTTTTTCACCACTCCTATCGAGGGAAGGCACTGACCTGATTGATGGAACACATTGTGTAGAAAGCTCAATCATCCCACGATAGGGACACTTTATGGAAAAATAACCCACAATAACATAATCAGTATGCCTCAGGTACTCTAGCCTGGTGAGAAGGTTCGACTTACCCAAAATGGCCACCTCGATCTGAAGACCCTATCAGAATACCCCTTAATGGCTGACCACTATCCTGATTATCGAAATCACTATAACCATGATGACCCTCATCTGAAATCTGTAGTGCTGCATGAACAGGACAACTAGACTGACCCTGTTGTTGATACAACTATTGTTGTGAATATCTGCCCGAAAAACTTATACCCCTAAATTGTGAACCACCATGGCTCCCACTGTAACTGCACTGCTGATGAGGTCACTTATTGCTGCCCCCACGGGCCTCATGATACATCTCCTTCATAGCATGAGCATGATCGGTAAAATCAATAAATGATCTCTCTACAAATACCAGACTATGAGTAGTTATACGGATCGGGAGTCTCAACCCTTGACAAATCACCGTACTCTCTCATTCTCAATAGGTAGAATCATGGTGGCAAGCCTGGCTAACTCGTGGAACCATGCCTCATACTCTTCTATGGTTATAAAATGCTGCTACAACTAAGTGAACTCATCTATCAAGTGCTTGTGCATGTTGTGAGGCATGTAGTTCTCCTAGAAGGCCATGGAGAACTGATCTCATGTCATAAAAGGAAATCAAGCTGGTCTGGAATCTAGACATCACCTTTACCACTGCCTTACCATAGATCAAACTCGAATGTGGTGTAATCCTCACCGTATGACTCAACCAGACCCAAATTATGTAGTCTCTCCTCACAACTAGTAAGGAACTCAAATGCATCTTCTGTTGAGGCTCCTGCAAACCTTGTTGGAGCCAATCTAAGAAACCAATCCATCATCTTCTGCTCCTCAGAAGTCATGGCAGGCCAGGCTGCTATAGGTTGAGAAACAACTGGTGCTGGTGGAATCTCTACTCTGAGAGTCGTAACAGCAGGTTGCGCCCCTATCCTAACCTGCCCCTGAGCGGATGTCTGGACCCATCCATCTGTTGGCCACTAACCATACCCATTAACTGAATCAGGGCATCACAAAAAATAGATGAAGATATAAATCTGGGTAGACTGCCGCATAGCCAACCAACTATTGTGGCAATAGATCCTTTGATGCTAACTCAGGTGCAAACTCTTGCTCTGGATCAATAACCAGCTCACCAACTCTAGCCCCACCCAACCTCTGGGTCCACCATAATCTCTACCCCTAGTTGGAGCTCTAGATGCAAGCTTGGGGCCCTCACCTTCAGCTGTCGTGGCCTTAGTCCAAGTTATTTGTGAAAGAGTAAAAGAAATGAGAATCTAGAAACCAATACAGACATAACACACTATAAAGAATAAAAAGGGTGAGACTTTTTTCCAAATAATGCCATGTAGCCTTCCGAAGATAGGATACGGACGTCGTCGTACTGATCCGCGGGACTCTACTAGACACTTGCTCTTGTACCGAGGCTCTGATACCAAACTGTCACGACCTTATTTCTCAGGACATAATGGTACCTACTTTAACCCATCAGTAGGTAAGCCAAACCATAGCCTAGAACAATGGGCAATGGGCTAGTAGGCAGAAGAGAGAGACATAAGAAAAGAAATAGTAATAATAAGTGACAAGTTGGAAATATATATACATAAGTATGCTATACAAGAGATGGTAAAGGAAAAAATATATCAAAATGAATATCTCGAGACTTGGTAAGTTAAGTACAAGAGCCAATATAACAAAAAGAGTGCTAGACAATGCCAGAATATACAAAGTAGTCTTAGGATATACAAAATAAGACTCACAAAAGCAGAAGGATGAGGATCAGCTCTAGACTCTGAAACCTCGCATAAATCTTTGGTCAACAACACATCTCAAGGTCAGCGTCCACGTCGATAACTCATACTAGGATCTGCATCAGGGAAAAAGATGCAGAAATATAGTATGAGTACCAAAACATGGGGTACTCAGTAGGCATCATAGTCCGACTGAGCTCAATTATAGTAAAAGCATAAATAAAGTGTGAATTTATACTAAAGACAATAGGTGAAGGTAAGAGATGGAAATAATAGATTATGCTAGTAGATGTGGTAAATCAAATATAGGTAACTCAACGGTGGAATTAAATGCCTAACTATAACCTAGTTGGACCCCTATAATCCCAAAAGGTACACACAAGGAGAAATAAACCCAAAAGGTACATACAAGGTACACACACGAGGTTGATTTCTTTTGTTATAAGTTTGTACAACTCTTTTAATTCCACTATGCCATTTATTTTAACCATATGGAAACAACAACGAGCATTGTAAAGGATCATAGCAGCCGTAGTAATAATTCCCAACTGTGTTTTATCATTACAAGAATAAATTCGAATATGTGGGGCAGAACTACTATTGGTTAGGTCTTGGTATAACCATATTGTTGCAACTTCTGACGCTGTAGGTAAGTTATAAACTTGTTGATTTAAGTTGGAGTCACACCTGAGGGCTATACACAAGTTTGGTAATTTTGGAACTAGCATTAGAGATTTCAGAAAGATACAATAGGGATTTGTCTTTAGTATATTCATCAATTTTTTGAACAAGAGATTGGGTATCATTATTAGAGGAAGCCACACGATTCAATATTTCAGTTTCATCATCAAAGATATATAATTATAGATTTCTTGGTTGCCGATTTGAAGGTATCAAATCATCTATGAAATGGTACATTTGTGTCATGACCTGAGACTATCTCCTAGTCGTAACACGGTGCTTAGAGTCACAAGTGACCCTAAGCTAACCCATGACTTGCCATGACACTAAGAATACTGAAATAAATGATGAAATACTGAGTGTAAGCTAAAATGAAATGACATATTAATAATAAAGACCAATGTCAACACTGAAATATAAAACCATTAATTGAATCTAAAAATCTATCTGTCTGAAAGCCTCTAAATAAGATGAGTTGCTGGGACAAGTCCCCAGCTAACTCTAAGTTCTGAAACTAAAATAATAATACTAAAAAGGATTACTGATAACTATTCCTCGAATGATGAGGACTCACCAAAATGTTGTTGTTGAAATGATATTGAATCGAGCTAACTGCGATCGAAATGCTGAATGTCCAAACCTATATTATAAGACAATATAGCGCAAAATAAAGTATGTGGTCAGTACTTAGGATATACTGAGCATGTGAGATATGCATGACCTTATATAATTGAATCTGCAGAATATAACATGTTGAAATGAAGATGATACTGAAAGATACGATCAAACTGATGCAATGACTAAGAAATAAATATGAGACTGAATAATATGCTTAAATAATCTGAACACAAAGATATACACATATCTGAGTTTGAACTGTGGGAGTAACTGTAATCGATATATACCATAAGAGCAACATTGAATCCAACCTGTAACCCAAGTTGGAAGGGGTGTTCTATACCTTGCTAAGGGTAAGAACCATGATTGACATTAGTTCACTTATGAGCCCATTCGGGCAAGGGATACACTCTCAACTAACGAGGACCTGTTTAACCTATGGTGGAATGTAGTTTGGGACTTGCGTTGTCTTAACCCGTGTCCTCTCGGTGCAATGTACTACTCCCAATGGAAGGTAAACTGATATTCTGAATTGCTCAATAAGACTGTTATTCTGAAAACTGGAAAATAAATGCTTATCTGAAAGCATTATAAATCATGAAAATTGAGGAATTAAGTATTCAACTGACAATGCATGATATCCTAGGTCATCGGGTGTTCATAACCCGCCATCTCTGAAGAATGCAACTAATAATTATAATTTAATAATCGGACGAAAAAGGGGAAATTTCATACTTAAGTCAAAACACATACATTATCCAATGTACTGAGAAATCATAAATTCATGTATGTGAAGGTAATTAACTTTCCAAGGAAACATGGAGATAAAGATCATTCTAAAGGAACACTATAATACCAAGGAATTCACATTATTCATGAAACCCTAGGCCCTAAGAGATAACTTGAATTGAGAAATTTGATTTATTTAGGGACTCAATGGATGAAAGGAAACCCAAATATGAAATACCACATACCTGAGGTTGAAAACCTTGATGAAACCTTTGAATTTGGAGCTTGAATTTTAAGAACCTAATCCTTGCTTGAAGAAGAAAAATCGCCCCTTCCCTCTAAATTTTCTAAGTGTCGAATGAATTATAAGGAATAAGGGACTTGGGGATGTTTTAAGATTATTATTCAGACCTTGGGTAACTTAAACGACGTATTTTTGGTGTTAAAAGAGTGTGAAAATACCAAATAACCCTTTTAAAATCATCTAGAAAGTTGCTGAAATTAGTCCCAACGACTCACGTGAAGACTCGTAGGGTCAGGATATGAGTCGTCGCCTAGGATTCAATTTTTTGCTTCCCTCTACCATCACTACAAGTCACCCTATGAATCATAGGGTCACCTTACGACTCGTAGGATCTCCCGACGACTCATAGTGTCTGAGTCTTCGTCACTGACAACTTTGACAGTGCTTCAGTAAAATGGTCATAACTTTTTACTCTGATACCGGATTTACGAATGGTTGGTGGAGTTGGAAATATAATTCAAATACTTTTAATTTGGTGGGTATTATTCCTCCTAAATCTTTATATACTAGGAAAAATGGTCGTTAGAATTTGACCTAAGAAGAATCTTACACTAGAACTTAACCAGAAAAAGGAGTTTTCAACTCAACTTTGGGTTAGGGGATCCATATGATCTTAAATATCATCTAACCCTAATGTCATGCTTATGTAATGGTTATATGTATGATTGAATATTGGTTCTGATCTTAGCTTGTATTTTCGAGGTGTTATAATATCTCTCCCTTGGGAACATTTGTCCCCGAATGAAAACTAAGCTAAAAAGATAGGGAAAGAACTGCAATCCCAATACTGAATTTCTAAGAGATAAATACTGACATGGTAGCTGAATTTATATTAAGGCATAATTGGACTGGATTCATAAATACATGTTATGACATGAGAATAACTAAGTGACATAAAATGGAAAGAATTAATTAAGTGAAAACTATTACCTCAAGCTGGAATTGAATTCGAAGTGAAAAGATGGGGGTACTTGGTCATCATGTCTTCTTCTGCTTCCCAAGTAGCTCCCTCAACTAGCTAATTTTGCCAAAGAACCTTTACCGAGGTGACTTCCTTGTTCCTCAACTTACGAACCTGATAGTCAAGGATCTCAACTGGAACATCCTCATAAGAAAGACTATCTTTCACACCCACACTATCTAAAGGCACAACCTATGCGGGATCACCAATTCACTTCTTTAACAAGGACACATGAAAAATGGGATACACTTATGCTAAGTCTGCAGGCAAATCCAACTCATAGGCTACATTGCCATAGCGACCCAAAATATTATAAGGACCAACATAGCGGGGACTGAGCTTCACTTTCTTGTCGATATCCTGAAGCACCTCCCACTTCCAAGTAGGAATATTGATATCCTAAAGCATACCACCAGGTCTCTGGTGCTCAACCTTAACCTGCTGGAAATTTGGACACTTAGCCACAAATTTCACGATATTCTTCTTCATGTCATTTCACCAATAGACTTCTCGTAGATCACGATACATCTAAATGGCTCCTGGGTGAATAGAATACCAAGAACTGTGAGCTTCTATTAGCATCCACTATCTCAAGCCATCCACATCGGGAACACATAGTCTACCCTGACAAGGAAGAACACTATCTCCCCCTTGGGAGAAAACCTCAAACTTCTGACTCTGGACCGCTTCTTTCAACTTACGCAAAGTAGGTTCATTATCTTGCTTTTCCTTTACTTTAGCTATCAACGAATATTCTGAACCATTCTGAACCAAGATATTACCTTGGGCTGCATCAACCAACCGAACTTCCGGTCTAGTAAGTTGATGAACCTCACAAACTAGCTCTTTCTTCTCATCCTATATACGATAAACACTTCCCATGGACAACCTACTAAGAGCGTCAGCCACAACATTAGACTTACCCGGATGGTATAAGACACTCATATCATAGTCCTTCAACAACTCTAGCCACCTTCTCTGATGAAGATTTAGATCCTTCTAGCTGAATACATACTGAAGGGTCTTGTGATCCATGAATACATCTACATGAATCCCATAGAGGTAATGCCTCCAAATCTTTAAGGAGAAAACTACTGCTGCCAACTCAAGATCATGAGTCAGGTAATTCTTCTCATGAGGTTTGAGTTGTCAAGAGGCATATGTTATAACCTTGCCATGTTGCATCAATACACAACCAATACCAACTCTGGAAGCATCACAATAAACCATAAACCTATATGAACCCTCTAGCAGAGTCAAAACTAGAGTAGAGGTGAGTCGAGTTTTTAACTCCTGAAAACTCTTATCACAAGAATCGGACCACTAAAACTTGACTTTCTTCTGAGTCTCTGGGCATAGGGGAAGCAATAGAGGAAAATCCCTCAACAAACCATCTGTAGTAACAAGCTAAACCCAAGAAACTCCTGATATCTGATGGAGAGAGACCAGTCTAGGCCAATTTCTAACTACTTCGGTCTTTTGAGGATCAACCTAAATGCCCTCACCAAAAATGATATGACCAAGGAAGCTACTGATTTCAACAAAATTCACACTTTCTGAACTTCTCGAATAACTGATGATCTTTGAGAGTCTGCAAGACAATCCTCAAATGGTCTGCATGCTCATTCTCACTCCGAGAATAAATGAGGATGTCATCTATGAAAACTATAACTAACATGTCCAAGTACTGCTTGAACACCTTGTTCATTAAATCCATAAAAATTGCAGGAGCATTCATTAGTCCAAAAGACATGACAACAAATTCAAAGTGACCATACCAAGTTTTGAAGGTTGTCTTCGAAATGTCACGTTCTCTAACTCTGAGCTAATGGTAGCCGGATTTGAGGTTTATTTTTGAGAAACAATTGGCATCCTAAAGTTGGTCGAACAATTTATCAATCCTGGGAATAGGATATTTGTTTTTGATTGTAACTTTGTTCAACTGACGGTAGTTGATGCACATTCTGAGAGAACGATCTTTCTTACACACGAAGAGAACTGGAGCACCCCATGGAGATATGTTTGGCCTGATAAAACCTTTATCTAGAAGGTATTTCAATTATTTCTTTAATTCCTTAAGCTCGGCTGGAGCCATTCTGTAGGGCAGAATTAAAATAGGCTGGGTATCTGAAAAGAGATCTATTTCGAAGTCAATTTGCCGCTCGGGAGGAAATCCAAGAATATTTTATGAAAATACTTTTTGAAACTCATTTACCACTAGAACTGACTGAAGAGTTAGGGTTTCGGAGTTAGAATCCTTAAGCCGGATAAGATGATAGATACATCCCTTGGAAATCATTTTTCTAGCCTTCAGGTAAGAGACAAATGGACCCATAGGCACTAAGGTACTACCCTTCCACTCTCTCTCTCTCTCTCTCTATATATATATATATACACACACACATTGTATATAACATGGACCACATGAAAAACATAAAAGAAAGGATAAAGCATACTTTGGCTTAATAATAATAATAATAAATAAATAAATAAATAAATTTTTCTTTAAACAAAGTAAATGTGACATGCACTTAAAGAAACAAAAGTTGTTGCCTTCATCCTACACTTACATGTGGGGGTGTGCTGCCACCACTACACAACCTTTGATCTATTTATATGGATGGGTACATGATATGTATACACTTGGATATTCCGTAGGTTCATGGTAAAATAAATATAACTTTTTGAATATACCATAAATAATAAAAAATTATTTCGAATAAATTCTTTATCAAATAATAAGAAATTTTTTAACATAACCAGACTCACAATAATATTAATAAATTCTAAAACTATTATAAAATAATATAAACATAACATAACTAAAGAATTTTCATAAATATCTAAAACATTTTACAAATGTAATAAAATATATCTTTTATCAAATTCTAATTTAAATTGAATATTTCAGAGCACGTTCAATATTAATAAAAATTCTCAAGCGAACTGCCCTATCACAGAACCATATGTACTGCTAGGTCATAAATGACGGGTAGCAACTATCGAAAAGCATGAGACGCTGGAAATGCACAAAAAATTGAAAAATAACCTGAAGGGTCATTACATTATGTTGTTATCCACAAAGATTATGATATTTCATATCGTATAAAGATTATAGTAAAATATACTGAAAATCAAGTTCATCAATGCACTTACCAAAAGTTCCATTACTTAAGTAGTACAAAATGTAGTACAAATTTTTTAAAGAGGTTGACTTGCTGGTTCTCTGATGACTGATGAGTTCACTTTCGTGACAATTCTGATTTGCGATTTTATGCTGCATGTTTTCTCTTCTCCGCAATTTGTCATGTCGGATCTAAGTGACAAAAGAATTCTTAAAAGTAAATAACATTCTATATGTTTCAATTTATTTGTCTTACTGTTCTTCTTTTTTTTTTTTTCCGTTAAAAGAGAATAACTTTCTTTCTTAGCGACTCTTTAATTTCAACTTTCTACATAACATGTTTAAGAACTCAAGAATAAAGGATATTTTGATATACTCTACTTATCGAAACAAATTGAATAATAGTAAACAAACAAAAATTCAATTGCTTTCAAGAATTTATCAGTTATATAACATGTTGGTTTAGGAATTAAATTATAATATCCCCAATATTATGAAGTAATTGCTGATAGTTCTTGTCATAGAATAAAAATAAACAAAGATAAGAATGGTGAAAGTATGTGCTTTAGTGGCTCCACTTTGAAGCTTTGGGTGTGATTACCAAAAGAAAGAAGCAAATAAACACCAACAGAAATAAAAAAAATATAACAATTGAGGAAAAAGATAAAGAACAGAAGAAATCCTCAATTTAAACTCTATATTGAGAAACTATGCCAAATTTTCATCTCTTAAAATAAGGCATGATGCCTCATTTATATAATACGACTATATATAGAAGTCCGTGCCAACACGGGCTCAATATATGTCATTTCATTGTCTTAATTTATGTGACACAAATAGAATTTGAATAGTCAATTAAAATTTTATATGATTTTTAAATATTTTAAATTGTTTAATATTGTGATGTATAGTACTTACAGAACTTTATATTGAGTCACTATGCCAAATTTTTATGACCAATCATTGGCTCCAACTATCCAGTTGACAACCAAACATCTCTAACACAATCAAACTTCATAAGATAATATATATTCATCAATAACAACCCATAAGTTTATCAATCAAACCATTCTAGTATTTCTCATTAGGCTCAAAACTAACCAAAGTTTCAAAATTCATTTTAGATGAAATCTTTATTAATTACCTTTCAATCTATATCCAGAATTACTCATCTCAAATAGCTCGTACTAACTTCAATTAGATTATTCTTGTATTTTTCATTTAAACCTATATTCCTCCAATAATCCAAAATAATCAATTTGGGTGAATTCTTATTTTTTCACCTCTAATTTAGTTAACAAATGATTCAATAGGTTCATTAGGTCATTCATTTTCACCATTTATTTCTCAAGAACACTATTCATCAACTTCTCCAAAATTCCCTACGTCCACTAATGACCTTCTCTATGTTTCGTCATTTTCAACCATCCAACCATTAAATAATACCATGTATGCCATTCGAATTCTGTAATTATACACTATACGTCAATTGGAAGTGGTTGAATTACCTCAAAGCATCAAAATTTGGAAAATCCCTCTTTTAGAATATTCAGTTTTCTCTGAAGATTCAATGCCAAATCTAGTACTTTGTAGGATAAAATGATGTTAGATTATATGCTTATTGAGTATAATAAACTCAAAACATCATATAATTCTCACTTTGAATGGTAGGAAAATCCCAAGCTCTATCTCCAACCTCTATCTCCAACCTTGTCCCAAAAGCCCAAGTGAAAATGCTAAAATGTGAGCTGCTGCCTGACACCATTTCCTTATGTACGCTAGCGTGATTTGTACATCGTGCTACGCGAGTTTTACCTTGCTGGACATCTTTTAGTATAATGGCCATAACTTTTTGTTGGAACATCCAAATGATGAACGGTTTGAAGCATTGTAACTAGACTTCAAGGGCTTTAATTTCACATTTTATACATAACCAAATTCTTTATATATTGAGAGTAGTGATTGCATGAATTTAGTACCGGTGCGTGCTCCTTTTAAACTTTAGTCCATCGTATAATTTCAACATTGTAACACCCCGTACTTACCAAACCCTACTTGACGATGTTGGACAATGTTTACTTAGAGGTCAAGAGCCAAAAGTATGTATTATGTAATGTTATTGATGATATAATTGATATTGGGCCTAGTACATGGGATTAGACCTTCGTGGGATATGTAACACCCCGTATGTTGTCGAACGTATACGACTACGTGTACATTTATGGAATTAATTAAACATGAGAGAGTTGAAGAATTTTGCAATTATTTGTTGGGGCTTATATGAGTCTTGAGCCATTGGGCCAAATGAGGCCCAAAGATCATAAAAAAGACTTGGCCCAATGGGGCAAAACATGATCCAAGCTTCCATTTGACTAATCAACCATGCATTTAATGCCAAGAAATTGATAAGAGTGACTTGAGGGATCCATATATATATATAAGGAATTATACACAAAATTTGGTGGGCTCAATTAACAATTTGTTAATGAGTTCAAAGAGGCCCAAAATTTGCATGAAGACATGGCCCAAAAAGGGCATAGTGACCCATTCTTGACCCATTCTTGCAAGACCAAGTTGTTATATGAGTATTGGACCAAGTGTTTGGTAAATCAAGGACCATTAGGGTACTATATATATGAGGGAAAATCAGATTTTATTCATTTGGACACCCATGCCTTTCTAGAATTTTCTCAATATTTCCACAAACCCTAAGCTCTCATCCTTTTGGCCAAAGATGATCACTTGGTGAGTATTGGTAAGTGTTTATTATTATGGTTTAATATATTTTATGCATTGTATATGGTTTATATCATGTTGGTTATGTTGGTGAAGTGTGAGAAGTTCACTATGTGTAAAACAACTTGTGTTTGCTAAATCGGAGGATGATTTTGCCTTGTAAACTTGAACATGGACTTGTGGTATTAAAGGAAGTGAAAAAGATGGAGTTAATATTGACATGTGAGATGTGATTATAGCATTTCCTTGTTTTTTCATGGTGTATAATGTTTGGAATTTCTATTGTGAAATTGGTTATGGTTTTGGTGACGTATTGACCGTAAAGTGTCGTTTTGGTGTTGTGAGACCATGGATGAATTTTGGTGTTTAATATGATCAAAAATATGTTAAAATAAGTTTAGTTATGATCATGGACCATTCATTGCATAAAAAGACCCAAAAGAGACCCTTTTTGGTCGAAATGGGCACCCGCCCTCGCAAACGAAGCACCTGCGGGCGCAGGTGCCAACGAAGGTTCCTTTAGATACTAAAAAAGGTCACTTTAGGACTCAGTTCATCCACCTGCAGGAGCAGTTGGCTTAGCGGATCGGCCCAGAACTCCGAATTGCTTGTTTTTGCATCCCTTTGGCCCCCCGAAACCCCTATACCCTTCATGGATGTAATTATCAACTTGTGATGTCGTTTTAATGACTTTAAAGTGTCGTATGGAGGCATGTTGGACTATTTTAAGTATTTATGATTGTTCATAAGTTGTTATGAGGCAATTTGATAGGGTAATTGAGACGGAATGATAATGAGGAAATGTAAAGGGTAAGTGTGGTGTGAAATGCTATAGATGTATGATATCTTGGTCAATGTGTGGCATGATTATGGTGTTGTTGGTATGATAATTCAGTGGGTTGTATTGTAAGGAGTGAAATGAAGTTATATGGCTGTCATATGGTTCATTGTCGTTTTGTACACTTGTACGGTAAGTAGTTGTTAACTAGATTTGCATTATGAACTTGTGTTGTAGAGTGAAACATAAGGAAGAAGCTGGACTGTTGTTTTCATATATAGACTTGTGTACTCATACTTGTAAGTAAAGGTATGTAAGGTTAATCTTTCCGTATCCTTCTGCAATATATGGTGTTCACATTGTCATAGTACTCATTCGATTCCGAAATACTCTAAGGTATTCCGTATCCGATAGTTGGCTAGAGTTACTCATATGTCCCTTAATCATTGGTCAACGGTGATCATATGACTCATGCCCATTGGTTGACTCATGTTCATTGGCTAACATGTCAAATGTTCCAAATGTCCTAAGGTATTGCATCTCAGGTTGGTGAATAGTTGATATCCACATGTATCGTATTTAGTGATCATTATCCTAAGGTTCCAAAAGTGTTACATTCCAAAGGAGTCCTATAGTATTTTTAACTAAGGTAAATATATATTGTTATGCACAAGTGTCCTACTCCTAGATGAATTACGATTCACTTATCTCTTATTCATTGACTGAAGTCCCTAAGCTGTCATAATGTTGTAAATTCTAAGAGAACTATCTCAACGAGAGTAATGAGGTAAAGAGGGCTTGTTTAGTTTGAATAGCATTATTTCAATCATGTCATGATCCAAAGTTCCAATAGAGTTATACACATGTCTCTTATACATTGACTATTGTTCCAATGGTTCCAAGATGTTGTGTTCAAACAAGGTTATGGCAAGTGAATGAATCAATCTCTCACAAGTGAATGAATCAATCTCTCACAAGTGAATGCATCAATCTCTCACAAGTGAATGAATCAATCTCTCACAAGTAAATGTACTAATCTCTCAAAGGTAACGAAAGAAGTAATGTGCAAGTTAATGTATCTATCCCGCACAAGTAAAGATACCAATCCTACAAGAGTAAATATGTGTAAGTTTCAAGAATGTTTCTATCATCAAGGTATCACTCATAGTATGAAAGAAAGAGAAATGAAGTAAAGGATAATGAAAGAAAAGAAAGCAATGTTATGTTATGTTAACCATACCCATGGAGTAGATGTATGTTATTAACCCACCATAGAGTGGATGTATGTTGACCTACCCATGGAGTAGATGTACGTTATTGCCCACCAAAGAGTGGATGTATGTTATTGCCCACCAAAGAGTGGATTTATGTCATTGCCCACCAAAGAGTGGATGTATGTTATTGCCCACCAAAGAGTGGATGTATGTCATTGCCCACCAAAGAGTGGATGTATGTTATTACCCACCATAGAGTGGATGTATGTTGACCCACCGAAAGAGTGGATATATGTTGAATGACTAATAATAATGATAATGAGCGTTAATCAAAGGAAGAATCCATTGAACAAAGGTATCATATGAAAGATATTATATTAATGATAAGGCTATGATTGAGAGATCAAAAATAGTAATAATAATAAAAGAAAGGTACATAGTTCCACATATAGAGTTTTCTCTTATAATTATTTCCATTGGAGTTCTTATGTATTGATGCAGTTTTCTTATGAGCCTTACATACTCAGTACATTCTTCGTACTGACCCTCCCTCGGGGGATTTACTTTACATATTGCAGGTGCAGGCACTAGTAGACCTCCACAGTAGGTTGACAGTTAATTGCAGGTCTTTGGTGAGCCCCAGTTGCTTTGGGACTTTTTGAGTCACAGTTGTTTTGATGTTGTAAAGGTTGTATAAAGCGGGGACTTGTCCCGACTTTTAGTTGGTCTTGTAAATGTATCAGTTAGAGGCTTTGTAGACATATGTGGATATGGGAATGCAAGAGACGTATGTTCATGTTGACTTGATGGCTCTAACGGCCATAGTTTCATATTGTACATGTTTTCCTTGATTTCCGTCATTGGCATTTTACATGTTATCAGTTACATGAGATAGTACGATCTTCATACGAGGATATGCATATGTATATGAGCAAAGATTGGTTCTCTCGGTCCATATCGGCTTCGGGTGCCAATCACGCCTCGTTGGAATTCGAGGTGTGACAAACATGGCCTGGCTCTAGTGTTCCCCTTAGACCCGAGTATTGTTTAAACTTCAATCCATCATGTAATTTTCAATTCTGCCTCATGCACTTAATATCATATCTTAAGTGATATCCACAACCGTCACTGGCTCACAAGACGGTTCTTATAATATTTCATAAGCCCACTTCTAAGTCTTGAACCTTATGCAATTTTCAGGGTCGCTAGAGCTTGTATCCTTACCACACAAAGGTCCTTACTTATGGTCATTCTATTTTTAATTTCAATTACTTCATGTAAAGATATGACATCTGGTTCTAACTCAAACCCCAAAAGCTAGCTTTTGAGGGGAAGAGTGTGTTGTGGATGCGTGGAAATTAAGTATTTATTTATATTTTAAGTAGCTTTATTTATTATTTATTTATATTTTAAGTAGCTTTATTTATTATTCTAGAATAGAGTTTTATGTTTCCTACTTTCATAAGGATTAGACTTTCTTGAAAAGGGTTTCATCACTTTATGTTTCCATTGCTTTGATTTTTATATTATTTACTGTTGTTTGTTCTTTTCTCTATTATTTTTAACATGGCTTTCTTACTACTGTATTTCCTTTTCGTATCTGCTTAGAACTGTTTGAGCCGAGGGTCTTTTGGAAATAACCTCTCTGCACATCACCCTCCCAAGATCCCACTTGTTGAACTACACTGGGTATGTTGCTGTTGTTTTCTAAGTTGCGGACTCTTCACTTTCAATGCTGCACCCGTCGGATTTTCCAAAAATACACTACTTTTGGAGAAACCCTACACACACCGGTTGACATTTTTGAAGAGTCCGAGCAACATAGGTTGTTGTATCTACATTGTTATATACTACCCGCTGAAACTTGATGAAATAATGCTGTGTGTATATATACAATTTTCATGTAATGAAAATCTTAATTGACTACTATGGTTAATTAAAGGGACAGAATGCTTTTGGTTTGACTAGATCCTTTTGAACTCATGTTAACTTTAGATCAATACATGGGGTTACTCAACAATAAACTTTTTTGCTCCAATAAGTCGATATGCAAGTTGTGGTGGGTGACCTGTCAGTGCTTCAAGGGAGTTCAAAGAAATGGTCAAGGCCTTGCATGGTGCTGGAATTGAGGTTTGCCTTATATCAGTGTGGTCCTTAAAGAGCTTGCTCTGCAACTCCATTATGTCTCTTTTACCTTTTCAACCATCTATCTGAAGATGTTGGTTTCTTTTTCTCAAGTTTTTTCTTTCTACAGGTCATTTTAGATGTTGTTTATAATCACACAAATAAAGCTGATGATGAAAACCCGTATACAACCTCATTCGGAGGAATAGACAACAAGGTAAAGGAACTGTTCAATGTAATAGATGTTGGTCAATATTTGGAAAGTTATGAATTAGATCTTCATTGCACGTAATGTACCTTGGTAGGTTACTCAGTTTAGGACAACATCTACATATTTTGGTTGCAATTTCAAGGGGTATTGTGTTTGTTAACAGATAATAGTTTTAGTAATCAACATCATATTTAAGATACGTCTTGATTGATGGATCAACCGGCTACAAGAATAGTTGTTTGCGTAACTTTACGGAGCAGCTCAACTGGAGTGGCCTCTGATTATGGAATTTGACATTGTTTTTACTTTCTGTTCTGCAGTTTAATATGAAACGCATAAATTACCTTCATTTATTGTTAAAATGCTTTTTCTCCTTCAAAAACCAGATGAGACCAGGTTTACTTTATTAAGTTCTAAATCAAACTATTCATATCTGGTGTTGTGGATGCAATCTGAATTTCAGTTTTACTACACTAAAGCTCTGTCTCTGATTCTCTCTGTTTCCCCACCCTCTCTTAAATGATAATCCTTGCCCTATCAATTGAAAGTTTATTACATGATGAATTTGAACAACAATGCTCACCTGCTGAATTTCTCTGGATGTGGTAATTCAACCACACACTTTTTAACCATTAAATAAAAGGAAAGCCTTCAGGGCAGTTCTGAACACATCTTTAAAATACTCTTTTCAGGATATTTTAACGGTTATTTAAGATTGTTAACATGAGGCATATTAAGGAGCGATTTTGGCAATGTTATATTCAAATGATTTGCTCAACTAGATGCAAGTAGTCCAAAGTATCACCATTTCTAGTTTATGATTTGCTCGACTAGATGTTGACAAATATCCCCAAAAAAAAAAGGCAGCCCGGTGCACTAAAGCTCCCGCTATGCGCAGGGTTTGGGGAAGGGCCCAACCACAAGGATCTATTATATGCAGCCTTACCTTGCATTTCTGTCAGAGGTTGTTTTCAAGGCTTGAACCCGTGACCTCCCGATCACATGGCAAGAACTTTACCCGTTACTCCAAGGCTCCCCTTCAATGTTGACAAATATCACTCCACAAAAGATAAATGTATTTCAAATATTCTCTGATTAGTTGCTAAGAATTAGGAGACTATTAATATGGCAAGATCCCATTCCTTGTATCTATTGGAAAGGTTTAGAATTCCTATATTTGTGTAATCTGGAATAGAAATTATTAGAAATTACTTTCCTTTCCTTTTTATGTTTACTTGCATACTTTAGGAATTATTAGGAATTACTTTTCTTTTATTTTGAGGATTACTTAAATATTTCCCTTTCCTTTTTTGGATTACTTGTAAACACTATATAAATGCTAACTTCTTTTGAGCTGAGGGTCTATTCTAAACAGCCTCTCTACCACACAAAGGTAGGGGTAAAGTTTGCAGCAGTGTTATCAATGGCGCGCTTAAAGTGCTCTTAATCCCTAAAGAGAGGCTCAAAACGTGTTAGTACTTCACCTCGCTTAATGTGCGCTTTAGTGTCGTCATTAATTTTCTAAGGCATACTTTTCCTTGCCAATGAGCCTCTTCTTATGAGGCGACACTAAACAATTGACATTTCACTTTATCATAATTTTTTTTCAATTTCTTTGTTCATATATTTATCATTCATGCTAATAATTATTAATCTTGGACTAAACATACATATTTGTATTTTTTTCTCCCTTTGCGCTTTTTTTCATTAAAGCCCACGCTTTATTCTCATTTTGCGCTTAAATCCCCAATGGACCTTAGAGCGTTTTTGAGCTTTTTGCTATTGATAACACTGAGTGCGTACATCCTACCCTCCCCAGATCCCACTTGTGGGATTACATTGGGTATGTTGTTATTGTACTATATATATCCCAACATCTTTGAGGGAATAATCAAACAAATTCACTCCCAATATCTCTTTTTTACTTCTTTCGTTACTTGGTATCAGATCTTGGTATAAACTCAAATAGTTTCTGCTTCCAACAGGTTGTGCCAGCCAATATGTGTTTTCTGCTTGGCCAAAGAAAATCTTCATTTCTTGTTACTTTCCATGTCAAGCATCGTTCATCTCTTCGAATACCATTATGATCCCACTAGCTTTTTTGTGATGAGGTTGTTACTTTCTATGTGACCAATGCTCTCCTCTGATCTTGAATTTTTATCAGAGCAACGGGGTTGAGTCCTTACTCTAAAAATTCTTTTTTACTATTGTAAAAATTCTTTTACTGGAGCCAAGTGTTTTGAGTCTAGAGGCGGATCTACATGGAGCCGAGGGGGTTCATTGCTCAAAAAATTACACTGTGTATATAGGGTCAAATTGGCGGTTTAAGTGTATATTAAATATTGAATCCCCTCAACACAACACTAGTGCACAGTTCAACAGTTAAAGGGGTTCAGATTTCCCCATGACGCCCATGATCGAATCTGGGTGGAGGCATTTTGTTTGTCATTTTTGCTTAAGGCGTTTGAAGCTGTGCCATCACCTTCTTTCTCATTTTTCTCAAAGCTTTATATTATAGATTTATTCAAATTTTAAAATGTATGGGTTTCTATTAAAATTTTAAATTAATATATAATAATAATTATTCAAGCAATAAATTGATTTCAAAGTAAATATTACTATATATTTTATTAATTTTTTTAATAAAAATATTTAATTTAGGTAAAAATTATTGAATTTTAGTTCGCTCATATATGATATGATCCGTTCATATCTTAATCTGACCCGCTAATTTATCCAACACTATTAGCATGCTTACTTTTTTTGGAACCCAACCCCTTGGACGAAAATTCTGCCTCAGCCACAGTTTGAGTTCCTACTCTGAAAATTGATTCTCCCTGTTGTAGTATTTCTTCCTCTAATTATTTTTCTACTACAGTTTCACGAACCAAACTAGGTGCCAGTTACCCGCACATTTAATGCTAATGGAATAAAATGATGATGGAATAATCAGAGGAAGAAATACTAGTTGAGGTAGAGAGGTTGTTTCCAAAAGACCTCAGCTCAAGTGTGGCAATTCCAATCTCGCTTCCCATATGTTGTTGCTACCAAATCCTACTATTTTTTGTTTTTTAGATCTTTTAAATTATTCTCGCAAGAGATCCGAACCCATTTTCCCTGATCCTTCGAGAAAAAGATCCACGATTGAAAATTAATTGATATTACTATATACCCTATCTCGTATAGAGTATCTGAAAGCAAACAAATGCACACATGCCATGTCTTACATCTCATTTGAATCTAATCTTGTCCACATGAAGGCCACTCCACCTTATATCAAATATCCTCATTTATAATCTTATCGCACCTAGTATGCCCACACATCCACTTCAACATTCTCATCTCCGGAACATGCATCTTCTGAACATGGGAGTTTTTGACTAACCAACACCCATCCCATACAACGTCGGTCTAAACACCACTCTATAAAACTTTCCTTTAAGCTTCAGCGGTTTTTTTTAATTACACAAGACTCTTGAGGCAAGGCTCAACTTCATCCACATTGCACCAATACAATATGTGATATCATTGTCGATGGTCCCACTTCCCTGGATTATAGACCCAAGATACTTGAACTGTCTCTCTTGTAGATAGCTTGTGTGTCATGCCTCACTTCCACGCTAGCCTCATGGAACCCCTTATTGAATTTGCACTCCAAAACTCTGTTTTGGTCCTGCTCAACCTGAACCCTTTAACTTTTTGAATTTGTCTCCACACCTCCAACCTAGCATTAACTCCGTTACACATCTCATTAATCAGTACTATGTTATCTGCAACTAACATACACCAAGGCACCTCATCTTGAATGTGGCATGTCAATTAATCCATCACCAAGGCAAATAGGAACGAACTAGGAGCTGATTCCTGGTGCAACCCCATTTCTACTAGAAGTGCTCCGAGTCTTCTCCTACTATTCTAACCTGTATTTTATCCCCATCATACATGCCATGTGTTTCCTTTATCGCCCTAATGTAAGCCACTAGTACACCTTTAACCTCCAGGTATCTCCAGAGGGCTTCCAGCGGGACTTCGTCATAGGCCTTTTCAAAGTCACTGAACATCATATGCAAATCCCTCTTCCTTTTTGGGAATTTCTCCATCAGTCTCCTTATAAGATGGATGGATTCCATAGTATATCACCTTGGCATGAATCCAAATTGAATCTAGAAACTGGACACACCCCTCCTCACGCTCATCTCCAGCACTCTCTCCCAAACTTACATAGTATGACTTAATAACTTGATATCCCTATAACTTTTACAATTTTGGATATCACCCTTGTTCTTGTACAACGAATTCATTTTACTCCACTTCCATTCTTCGGGCATCTTAGCCATCTTAAAACTGACATTGAACAAACCAGTCAACCACTCAATACCTGCTCATCTTAATAATAGAGGGCGTCACCAACTCGACCTTAATACACCTATAATATCCAAAATCTCTCTCTCAGAGTGCTCTAAATCACCCAACACAATGGCTCTGTCCCATTCATCATTCAATATTTTGTCTAATTAAGCTTGCCATCTTTGCTTGATGAACGTCTCTTCCGCCAATACCTTGCCTTCCTCATCCTCTATGCACTTCACTTGGTTCAGACAATTTTTAGGAAAACGCGTGCCTCACTGCTTAAAGCGATGAAGCAAAGCGATGCAGAGGCATGGAGCTTTAATAGCCTGAAGCGAAGGATGTTCAGTGGAGCATGTGCTTCATGCCTTGAAACGAGAGGCGGATGAAGCGTGCACTTTTTTAAAAATAGGTTTTAAATGGATCTTTTTTAAAGAAATAAATGGAACACGACTTTCAGAACCTGCGTCTCCATAATTTTCTAGGATTTTCTGGCATGATTTCTTTATGTTCTCCTTTTTTTTTCTTTTTCTTCTTGTTGGAAATAATAATTCAAAATTGGAGAAGGAATCCTTAGTTGTTTAGGATTTAATATTTGGTATTTATTTAATTCATGTCTAGTTAGGATTATGATTTGTTTGTCCTAGTTCATATATGAATAGGTTTTCTAATCTTAGTTTAATTTGATTTTCTAGTATTATAAATAGGGATGCTCTGTCACATATTTTATTCAATAACTCAAATAATTCTCCTTACATAAAATATATGATAGAGCATCCCTATTTATAATACTAGAAAATCAAATTAAATTAGGACTAGAGAACCTATTCATATATGAACTAGGACAAACAAATTCTAATCTTAACTAGACATGAATTAAATAAATACCACGTATTAAATCCTAAACAACTAAGGATTCCTACTACAACTTTGAATTATTATTTCCAACATTCTCCCTTAATTCAAAGTTGCATACTCCTCCTTTTCTTGTTGTCATTGTTGTTGTATTGAGTACCTCTCTCCTATCTTCAATTTCTTGTTTGTGTTAGAGAATTTCTTTTGAATCTTCAATTGTTGATGCACTTTATCATTAACCTTCAATTTGTTGAAGCATTTCACTTCAATCTTCAATTGTCGAAGCATTTCACTTCGATCAACTTTCAATTGTTGAAGTACTTCTCTCCAACTCCTGATAATTTTTTTCTTGGTTGTGTTGGAGCACTTCTCTCCAACTTCCAATAGTTGAAGCACTTCTCTTCAACATCCGACATTTTTTTCCATGGTTGTGTTGGAGTACTTCTCTCCAAATCTCGTTGATGCACTTTGTCACCAATATTCAATTTTTTTTAATTCACTTGTAATCAACTTTCAATTTTTCTTTTTCACTTTTCTCTGACTATTAGAAAAAAGTTTCTTCTTCTTGTTCAATATCTGCTTGCACCTATTTGGATATCCATTTTTTTTCATAATCCTCCTAGCATGATTCTTTTTCATGCATATATCATTGGCCCATCGTTTGTCAACATATCATTGGCCAGACGGGTGGCATATATGGTTTATAGCCGCCCGCCGGCAGCGGAAGATCTTTGATTCTCTACCAAGATCGTAGAAGCTCTTCTTCTTCCTCTTCTCTGCTCCGCGAACTGAGGTTCTTTTTCTCTTTTCTTCTTCTTCCCTTCTTCTCTGCTCTGGGAATTGTGAAGAGGCAACTTTTCTGCTCTTTTTTATTCTTCTCATTTTAGTTTTTTTTTTTTTTCATTTTCTTCTGAGCTTTTGTTTTAACGTATTGCAAATAAAGTAGCTTAACCTTTAATTAAATTAGATGAGTTCATTTTTTTTTTCCAGTCAGTTCATTTTCAGTGATATTTTTCCAATTATAGTAGCTGAATTTTAAGTCCATCCAAATAGTCCATTTTTAGTGGAATTTAAAAGAAATTAAAGTAGCTGAATTTTAATTTTTTTCCCTTAAAGGTTATAAATGGCATCACAAAATCAAAAGAAAGACTATGTATGCACAGAAAGTTAGCATACCAACAAGACCTATATTCAATGTCTTTTTGTAACAAGATCACAAACGGGGAATGTATCTTCACAAACATCATCTCATCAGTGGTAATCCAAACGTTACCGCTAGTCTGAGTTGTCCAACTCATGTGAATGAAGAATTGCAAAAGTTTATGTGAATGAAGAATTGCAAAAGTTTATGTTTTAATATTGATTTTGCTTGTAATATGGAAGATTTTGTGCTATCTACTTGTTAGTATTTAAATTGAACATTTTCTTATATATATTGTTGTTGTGGAAGGTTTATTTTGGTCTTTCTTTAAAAATTTCACTTCACGCTTCACGCTTCATGCTTTAAGCAAAGCGCGTCTTGTCGTTTTTTTCTGCTTCTCACTTCCCTTGAACACTGGGTCTAGCTTTCGAGCCTTCCTGGCCCTCTCTCTAATCTTCGCAGGCTTGTATAGTTTCTTATCTCCGCCTTGGTCCCCTATTTCATTATACAGTCGTTCAAAAGTTGTGGTCTTTGTTGTTGTGACTGCTATCCGCCGTCATATATATTTCCTTAGTTATCCGTCTCTCTTCCTCGTCCTACATTCTGCCAACTTTGCATAAGCAACCTTCTTAGCTTTCACTTTGCCTTTGACTTCTCCATTCCATCACCAATCCCCTCGGCGGCCACTAAAATTGGCCCTCGATACCCCTAACACCTCTCTAGCTGCTTCCCTAATGCAACTAGCTATCTTTTCCCACATACTATCCGCATCCCCGCTACTCCTCCAAGACCCCATTGCCATCAACTTCTCCCCCAATTCTCGGGAGAGGGCAGGGGTTAGAACTACTTACAATGTGCCAAAACATTTCATTTGCTTCAGTACACTTCTTACATTCATTTAGAGTGAGTTCACTACCATTAGAATCTTATTCTCCCTTGCTATATTGGATTTGCATCATATTTGATCTTCACCCACATCAGTAATTTCTTGCCTTGATATTGCTTTCTCCTTGACAAAATAAAACCTTGTTCCAGAGAAGGTCCTTGCTTTCTTTCACCTTTCTTGTTGTGTACCCATCTCAACTAGGTTTATTTCCTTATTCCTTTAACCCTTCACTATTCGATTCAGGGCGTATCTAAAATTTAGCTCAATTCAACACATTCCAAGTTTAAGAGTGTTTGACATTTATATAATTGTTAGAAAGAATTTGTTCGTCACTCCAAATGGAGTCTGTATACAGATTGGTTTTTATTCATTTCAACTAGTAATGACAATTGGAAAATAATGAGGAAGTTAATTTTGTGATGTTTCAGAAAGGATACAGTGGTTTGATTATAGATTGACAAATCCTGAAAAAATTTCACACGGTGGTGAGGCTCGTTTCTTTATTGTAGAAGGATGTTATAGAATTGAACCTAGGAGGAAAAAGGGGCAAAGGTCTAATTACTTGTGTTCAATGTTCATTTTGATTCATGCTTATCATTTAGTCCATGAGACTCCAAGATTTATAATTATGTTTGAAGTTCTAATGCATAGAGTGGCATATGATTTTCTTATTGCTTTTTCTTTCTTTTGCTTAAAAAGTCGTCATCTTCATTTGATCTTTGATAACAGCTCTGAGATGCAATGTTTTGGTCTTTCCAGGAAATACTTTTAACTGCAATCATCTTGTAGTCATGGAACTTATACTTGAAAGCTTAAGACACTGGTACTTTCATTTCCCCACATTTTTCGGTTGTCTTCTTTGAAGTTATTTGTGTTTTACCTGTTAATTAGTAATTACTCACCAATTGATATCAATATATCATTATTTTAGTCAAAACTAAACAAAGCTTTTCCCTAATGGATGCGGTTGTTTTTTTTATGACAAGGCATTTATGGATACAATTTTTTTTTTTTTTTTTTTTTTTTATTCATTTTTTTACATAACACATTAAAAGTACTTGCAAATGTCACTATTCTACGTACTTGTTCAAGTGTGTCAGAGACATATTTGCTCTCCACTTTGTCTTATTCTCCTCTAGGGTCTTGTTGTGATAGGTTCCACAGTAATTGGACTACCCTGATTGAAATACTTAGTGGCTAGCAAACTACAATCAATCAGTTCTCTCATTTTTTTTTTATTTTTTTTTTACGGCTAGCGAACCATAATCAATCAGTTATCTTTTTTTTTTCCTGTTGATGAAATAAGTAATCAGATAGAGACATATTTCTATAATTAGTTTGTTTCTCTTCTATCCTACTTATCTATTTTCTTCAGTTGTTTAGTAATACAGTTATGATCTGGAAGCCAATCTGGGACAATAATCTAGATCTGTTATGACATAGCCTTGACCTCTTACACGACCTTTTACTCGGTCATGTACACACAATGGTCTATGCAGACTTGCTGGTTGGTCATTTGATATGGTTGGAACATATACTTCATCTTTGAATGCTAGAATTTTCTTGGAATGCTGATATATTCATAAAATTCGCTATGTTGGCTCCTATAGGATTTGATCAGTTGTCTGGATTAGGTTTTCCAGGCTTATTATCCTTCTCTTTTTGTCCTCTATTTCCAATGGTCTTTCCATATGCTTGTTAATATCTGGGATGCTCATACCTAATTGAAGTTATTTCAGGCAGAATGATTTGTCCTGGATGATTCGTTTGTCATTTAAATATGCGTTACTAACTTTTTTTCCTATTCGGTATTCTGTTCTACTTTTTGTTGGAGCAACTAAAGGGTCACCGAGTATCATGTTGATGGATTTTGCTTTGATCTTGCTAGTGTTCTTTGCAGAGGGGCAGATGGTACCCCCATTAATGCTCCCCCCCTTGTTAAGGTGAAGCATTTACAATTTTCATGTTCACCTCAACCCTTCTCTATTATCATCTAGGATTATTTCCCTTCTTGTTTCATCTTCTTTTTTCTCATCTCTTTGATTTCCTTTTTTCACAAAAAATTTCATCATTAATATGCTCGGCTCCAATTTTTCACGTGTTAGAAAAAAATGACTCCGTAAATTCAGAGAATGCTGAAAATGATTAATTACATGATGCATTCATGCTCTATCGGAAACAACCTCTCTACCTCACTTTTGAGGTAGTGGTATGGACTACGTACATTCTACCCTCCCCACACCCCACTATGTGGGAATATACTGGGTATGTTGTTGTTGTATTCATGCTTGTGAATGAACAAGATGCTACATACTTGCAGGCCATTGCCAACGATAGTGTACTATCGAGGTGCAAAATTGTTGCTGAGCCATGGGATTGTGGAGGCCTTTATCTTGTTGGGAAGTTTCCAAACTGGGACCGGTAATATCTAAAAGAACATTATTATACATTATTAGTTGGGATTTTTCCATTTTTAGCCCATCGACAAAAATTAATTGCGGGCACTAGTCAAATATACAAAACATATACACATATTATATGTATATTTGTGCATAAATGTATATTGATGTATACAACATCTATATTATATTTATATTCATCATCGAAAGGCATTGGACTGTAATTATCTCTAATTAGTTTATCCTACAGTTGAAAAGGGATGGAAAATCATCTAATGCATTAGATTGTGTGAATGTGAAAATTAGGTTACTGTGGGCCGATTTAGTTGGTGATCTAGTATGAGACCTAAAATAAATAAATAAATGTGTCAGCTCGCTCACAGTTTGAAGCTTTTATATGAAGTGGTTAACAATTCAACAGGGTATGAGGGGAAGTGGACGTCTTTAGTTCAAGTCGCACCATCACTGCCATTCAAAAGTATTTTCACGTGCTTGGGAAAAGAAAAATATAAATAAGAGAAGGGTCAGGCTTGAACGTGAGGAAGTGTGTTGCAGAGCTAAAATAAATAAGAAAATATGCTCCCTCTCTAACAAATGGAACTTTTAATTGAAATGATCTCACAAATCAATGCACCAAAGTGAAGGATATCTTATCTCAAATTCTTTGGAAGTAAAACATTATTACTTTGGAGCTGAAAAATGAAGCCATTACCTTGTAATAACAACCTCCATTTTTTACCAAATGATTGCAACTTCTTTATATCATCTTTCTCCCTTTTTTGACTGCTTTATAAGGATGAGCTATTTATAGGGCTAACAAGGTGCCCAAATGGTGTGAAATGTTTTGACAACAGGAGAAAAAAAGGTATCCTAATAGAGGTCATCAGGTCATTACTACTATTTGTATTAGATTCAAAAATCCTTGAATGAGTCTTGTGTTGAATTAGAGATAGAGAATTTGTATATTATTAGAATCAGAATAGGATTGTATAGTCTCCTACATGGAAAAAAATTGTAATGTAGTGTCTATAAATATGACTTATTGTAATATTGTTGTCAATGTATTTTAATAAGATTTTTTCGAGTCACTAATTTTCACATGGTATCAGAGCATTCGTGAGAAAATATAGTTCTGCCAAATATCATTTTTTTCGGGGAAGAAATTTCAGTCACTATGCAATTTCTCCAGTGACCTAAGGTTGTCTTCGTCAATAACCCTCTATGGAGGTGGTGTGCAAAAACCCAACACCACCAAAAGATAGATTAGCCTCCAGCGACCAAACGCCAAAAGAATCTCTAGCAAAAGATCTTGCACGCACCACTGACATTAAGTTACCTAACAGGGGTATCGACCCACGCACTGGCACCTGCGAAGGTTTTTCTATAAGTTTTCAGCTATTTCAATCCTCTGTTGTGGTCGCATCACAGTTCTGACTTGACCCGACCTATCCAACTTTCAGCCTTTTTTGATTAATTCTGGCGTGACAATTGATATTTTTGTGACTTTCTTGATTTTTCAACGATGTTCTCGAGTTCCAACAACCTTCTCTTTGGAAATTTTCTGTACTTGGGGTCAATTGAAACTCCTATAACTCTCAACTCACTATTCAACCTCTCCTACCTTACCTCTTCTAATTTCTCCGTAGGATGTCTACTTACAGACCCTCTGACTTAATCCACCACTTTTGGGACATCCAAATTTATTCTAGCTATAAAGATGGTGTCTAGTTTTTCTAGTTTGTCCACATTAGATTGTGAGTCGTGTCGACTTAGGAAACACACCAACTTTAACATTCCCCATAGTGACGGTCTATTTTGCATTAGTTCACTAGGATTTCATTATTTTTTTAGTTTCGTCGATGATTGTTCAAGATGTACTTGGATTTTCTTAATGAAAGATTATTTCGAGTTGTTTTCAATATTCAGGAGTTTTTGTGTGAAATACAAAATCAATTTGGTGTTTCTTTTCATTCTTTTCGTAGTGATAATGCCTTAGAATATTTATCCACCTAGTTTCAACAGTTTATGACTCACCAAGGAATTATTCATTAGAAATCTTTACCTGTCAACCTACTTTATGGAATATGAAACTACCAGAATATACTTGTCAGCCTACTTTACGGATTGTTAAATAGACATACGATCTGTGGATCCTCTTTGCCCTTCCATTAATGCTTCACTTTAGGTTCTCTGAAGTTTACCATAAACTATCTAACCATGAATGTGATATACGGTCCGTGGATAGCGATCATAAACAGTCGACATAGATGATCCACACTATCTGAGCTTCCTTCCTTGTTGACTTACGGATCGTGAAAGTGGTCTATGGTACATGGATTTCTCCCCGACTTTTCTTGCTTGTTCTATCATCTTTCGATTTATGGTCTGTGAATGTAGCATGCAGTTTGTATCTTCCACCATGCTTGAGTAGCTCCCAAAATTGAGCTACTAATAGTGGCTCCTTATTTCTACGCCATGACATACGGCTAGGGGTGGACATGGTATGGTATGGTACGGTACGTCATCTGAAACTACGGTACGATAATTTTGGTATTTGGTTTTTAAAAATACTATATTACCATACCAAATTAATATGGTATGGTTCGATATTTTGAAGTTCTGTTTCGGTAATTTGCGATATGCCAAATCGGTGACCATAATTTGTTCAACTTTGATAATACATATTCGTATAATAAAGTATTATGGCTTCGACTTTTAAAAAAAAGTCTCAATTGTATCATACTAACACATTACACATGTAGAAATATACATTCAAAAGAAAGTACAAGAATTCCTTTTACTACATTCAAAAGAAAGTACAAGCAATTCCTTTTACTAATCAATTACATAAAAACACATTTCAATCAAGATAGAACAGTCAAAGTTTCAACGTCTAAATATTTAGTTTTATACTAATACTGGCTGTATATTTGTTAGTATTTTAATAATATATATAAATTATTTATGTAAATAACTATATACTTCGGTATGGTATTTGATATTTTGGTATGTTATTTATAAATACCAAATATGAAAAACAATTTAAAATGTATACCATCTATCATACCAAATACCATAATACCAAAACTGCGGTATCAAAAATTTTGGTTCGGTATGGTAATTCGGTATATAGCATACCATGCCCACCCATACATACAGCCAGTAGATGTGATTTACTGCCATGAGTTGGTCTGTCCTTTGTTCAACATTTCAAATCTTCAAGTTCAAGTCTCCAACCTCCAGGGCACATCTACGGTCACATGTACGGTTCGTACATCCAATATACGACTCGTATCATGCCCAATTTTGAGTGCTTTATCATGTTTTCCTTGTTTTGGCCAATTTTACTCCAAATTCCTACAACACAACATTTAACATTCGAAACACATAAAAATGAGCTAAAGGACATTGAAAATTCATGTAAATGACATCAAATATGTTGTAATTCCACGAACATCACTTAGCCCCTCGTGCTCTCAAATGTCTTTCTTGGTTATTTTCTAGTTCCAAAGGGGTATCGTTTCTACTCACTTGATCTTCGTCTGTACCTTATGTCAATGGATGTCATAGTTTTTGGATATCAGACTTACTTTACATCTTTTCTGCTATTCCTGATATCTCTGAGGTCCTATCTATATTGAATTTTGAGGAATCCAGGATTACTTCTACAATACTTCCAATCCCGACATTATCATCGTCCGGATTCAGCATAAGGCCCAGATGATTCACATCCTGTGGATCCTGCACATACTTTGGATTTGTCTTCTCCTAGCCAACCTATTAGACTTCAAAATGGTATATCGTCCACTTGTAATACTAATTTGCATTATACTTTTTAAGTTAATCGTCATCTGTTATCACTCCATTATGCCTTTGTAACATCTTTGTCCTTTGTTTCCATCTAAGATGGTGACAAGCTATGATTGACAACGAGATGTCTGCCTTATATGTGAGTGGTACTTGGGAGCTTGTTCCTCTTTCTTTAGGTAAATTTATTGTTGGTTGTCGTTGGGTTTATACAGTCAAAGTCGGTTCGAATGACCAAGCTGATTGGCTTAAGTGTCGCTTTGTTTTCAAGGGATATACTCACATAGTTGGGTTTGATTGCACTGATACTTTCTCTCATGAGGTGAAAATAGCATATGTTGATCTTTTTCTAGACATGGGTACTGCCCTCCATTGGCCTCTTTATCAGTTGGATTTTAAGAATGATTTTCTACATGGAGACCTTGTGGAGGAAGTTTATTTGGTTTTGTTGCTCAAGGGGAGTCTAGTAGCCTTGTATAGAGATTGCACCGATGACTCTATGCTATGAAACAACCTCCTCAAGCCTGGTTTGAAAAGTTCAACACTGTAACTTAAAGAGTTTGGCATGACTCGCAGTGACACTGATCACTTTGTGTTTTATCGGCATTTTGCTTCAAGTTTTTGTGTATATTTGGTGGTTTATGTTGAATATTGTTAGAATCAATAATGACTATGATGGTATCACTCATTTGAAGCAAAATCTCTTTCAACATTTCCAAACTAAAGACCTCGACAAACTTAAGTGTTTTAGGTATTAAGGTTTCTCAATCTAGATCAAATATTGTTATTCACAATGAAAGTATGCCTTAGATATTCTTAAGCAGAGACGATTCTAGGATTTCTAGAGTATGGGTGCACTACTTATAAAAAGAAGGAAAAAATGTGTTCTAGTAGGAATTGATCTTTGTTCCTCGTGGTAAATAGTTAAGCTTTTAACCAAGTGAACCTTCAAGTCTTTTTATAGCATGGGTGCCAACAGGTAATATTAGATCATTCTAGAAAATATGTTCATAAATATCTAGTTTTACTAAAAGAGCACGGGTTTACGTGCCCCAAAAATTGCATATAAATTCTCTTTTGTTCTTAAGGAGACATGAATGATGGGATGTAGACCCATTGACACGCTTATGGATACGAATGCTAAAATCCTACCAAGACAGTGGAGGTACTCATTGATCCCGGAAGATATAGGCGGCTAGTTGGTAAGTTCAACTATCTCACACTAAGTGACTAGACCTAACATGTCTTTTCCCGTGAGTATTGTAAGTCAGTTTATGATTTTCCATATGATGATCATTGGGATGCAGTTACACACATTTTGTAAGTTAGTTTATGATTTTCCATATGAAGATCATTGGGATGCAGTTACACACATTCTATGATATATAAAGTTAGCCCCAGAGACAAAGGACTACTCTTCGAGGATCGAGGCCATGAGTAGATCATTAAATATACAGATGCTGATTGGGCAGATCACCTCTGATAGATGTTCTATATATGGATATTGTGTTTTAGTAGGTAATTAGGTGTCATGGAAGAATAAGAAGCTATATTTTGTTGCTCGATCTAGTATAGAAGAAGAATATCGAGTAATAGCAGCTTGTGAGCTAGTTTAGATCAAACAGCTGCACAAAGAAATAAAATTTGGAGAAATCAATCGGATTAAACTTATGTATGATAATCAATCGGCCATTCATATTGCTCCAAATTCAGTATTTAACGAGAGGACTAAACACATTGAGATTGACTATCACTTTGTCAGCGAAAAGATGCTCTTAGGAGATATTGTTACAAAATTAAAGTGAAGTGATAAGCTTGCAAATATTTTCACCAAGCCTATCACTCATCTTTGTATTAGTTACAGCTGTAACAAGCTCCATAAATATGACTTGTATATGCACCAGCTTGAGCGAGAGTGTTAGAATAGGAATAAGAATAGTATTGTATGTAGTATCCTACATAGAAAAGGATTGGAATGTAGTGTCTATAAGTAGGGCTTAGTGTAACGATGTACTCAACGTATCTTAATAATAATATATTTTCCCTGAGTCTTTAATTCTCACATATATTTTCTGGAGAATTAGGTTTTAGGAAACAATTGGTTGAACCTCTGCCAAATGGACCAACCCATGTCAGTTCTCTGGCTCTTTTATTTGCTTGATTTACCATCTTTAAAGGTTTCTCTATGAATTCCAAACAATCAGAGTCTAACCATAACATGCTTTCCGGTCTTTTATTTTTTATTTTTTAACAATTAAATCTTGAAGTAAATACTGACAAGTTTTGAAGAGCAACTAGCCATACAAATGATGATAGTACTTTATCTGTCAACTGGATTATTAGATTTTTCATTAAAAATGGAGTGTCATGCCTAAAATATTTACAGACAAGTCAGGTTTGAGCACGAAATACAGATAAATGGTAGATGCATTGTTTTCCTTGGTGAACTCTTTAAGATGTCTGGAAAAGTGCTGGCTAAACTTGTCTGATATACCAACTAGATTAGAAAATACATATATTTTGTTGCTTTAGTAACTAAAATTAGATGTCCTCATTCTGCGTCAATACATGGCAGCTATGTTGCTCAGATTTTTCAAAAATGTCAACGGGTGCGTGTAGGATCTGCCAAAAGTAGTGTATTTTGTAGGCTCTGGCACGACTGCAACAATATTTTTGGGGAGTCTGAAAAACACAACATGACAGTGTTTCTTGGATCACCTAGCAAGTTGACATGGTTTTTCGGTGGTCTGCAAGGGATTATGGTTGCTTGGCATGACATATGAACACTCCTTAAATTATATTAACAAGTTTTTATATTTCTCACTCTTCTGACTATTGCAACTCAAATTGCCTAAAATTTCAAAATATTCAATATGTACCACTAAAAGCTTTGATTGAAATTTCTTTCTTTAGTGTACAATAGACCCTTGTGGTCCGCCCTTCTTCGGACCCTGCGCATAGCGGGAGATTTAGTGCTCCAGGTTGCCCTTTTTATCGTGAAGTTTTGTAGCATGTCACTTATCTTTATAAACATGTATGTAGGTGGGCTGAGTGGAATGGGAAGTACCGTGATGACATTACGAGATTTATAAAGGTGACACCAATATGAGAGTATCTGAATTGAAATTTTCATTAAATTTAAGTTTGTCAGTACAAATTCTTGCATTATTAGTCAAGTACATTTGAAAGCAACAGAAAGGTGACTAAATGTTTTCTCCTGATATAAGGAGGTTTAGATTTCTTATATTCATGATTATAAGATATAATGATAGGCTTCTATTTATGATGCTAAATTTCCTTGTTAGCTTTTATAATGATATAGTTTATAGACGGTTTCAAAGAGTAATGATGAGGGTAAAATTCACTCTACTGGAGACAAACATCTTTTATTAGGCCCTATTCATTTTTTCATAGTTAGATTGAAACTTTAGTTACTTTGGTGTATCTATATTTTTTCTAAATTTTCAACTGTTGAGAACCATACAGGACTTTACAATTATACCAATTCCCGCTTTTTGGGCGATCCTACGTACTGTGCCCCCTACCTGAAGAAAGCAGCTGCTAAAACTATATTTGGTACAGTTGCACAGTAATCCTCAGGCTGTAGACTTTGAGAACAGAGATTTTCAAGTGTTTTTTTTTTTTTTTTTAAATTAATAATTCTCAAGTGTTTTCTATACAGCCTAACTATGAAATATACAATTAAGGAAACAGAATAAAATCTCTATAATGCTGGAAACTAGATTAGATAAGAATATGCCTAATTTGGATTAGAGATCTGATCATATCAAAATCATATCAAAATGAGATCAGAATCAGATTTATTAACACTCCCCCTCAAGTTGATACATATATATCACACAAGCCCAATTCGCAAACTAAATTGTGAAAAGTTTGATTGCTGAGCCCATTAGTAAAAACATCAACTAGCTGCTTGTTGGATGTTACACGGAACAGCTCAAGATATCATCTGTCAACTTTTCCTTGATACAGTGTTGATCAATTTGAATGTGTTTTGTCTGGTGATAATGGATTATGGGCTATATTGATGGCAACCTTGTTATCACAGTACAAGGATAATTTATCATCTCCGGATAATTTCAGTTCTTCTAGTTGCTTTCGCAGCCATAGAAGTTCACAAGCACCTTGAGCCATAGCTTTATACTTTGCTTCAGCACTTGATCTAGCAACTACACTTTGCTTCTTGCTTCTCCAAGTGACTAAGTTCGCTCCTACAAGTATCCAATAGCCGGTTGTAGACCTCCTATCATCTAGAGATCCAACTCAATCAACATTTGTAAAAGATTTTATATAGAGGTGACCATGTTTGGTGAAAAGAAGACCTTTTCCAGGAGCAGATACAGCCTGCATTTGAGACTCACGAGGATCATGCACGAACCAGCTTACCATGCTGACTGCATAGTCTATGTCAGGCTAGTATGTAAGATAAATGAGTTTTCCAACCAATCTCTGATATTTTGTTCTATCAACCGACTCTCCTATTCCTTCTTATAGCTTGTTGTTTCTCTTAATTGGTGATCCTGCTGGTTTACAACCCAACATACTAGTTTCTTCCCGGAGATCTAGAATATATTTCCTCTGTGAAATGAAGATCCCTTTTCCTGATCTTGCCACTTCAATTTTGAAAAAATATTGTAGCTTCTCTAGATCCTTGATATCAAACTCCTAAGCTAAGAGCTTCTTTAGTCGAACCATCATATCTTTGTCCTCATCTGTTATCACTATGTCATCAGCATAACTATTAGAAGAGTGATCTTACCCTTGTGATGTCTTATATAGAGAGTGTGATCAACATTGATTTATTGATAACCTAAAGAAAACACAGCTTTGCTGAATATATCGACCATGCTTCAGGAGACGATTTTAGCCTGTGTAAAGCTTTATTCAATCTACACATCTTTCCTTGAGTTTTTTCATGATCAAATTCAGGAGGAATCTCTATATACGCTTCTTTCAAATCACCATGTGAGAATGCATCTTTTACATCAAGCTGTTACAATTTCCAATCTAGGTTTCCTTGAGTGATTGGACAAGATAACAAGATTTTGATTGTTTCATCTTTGCAACCAGGAGCAAATGTCTATTGGTAGTCCATACATTTGAGTGAATCCCTTAACTACCAATCTAGCGTTGAACCTCTCAATCTAACCATTGGCTTTATGTTTCACAGTGAACACCCACTTGCAGCTGAGTAGTTTCTTGTCTGGTGGAGGAACGATTGATTCCCGGTCTTATTTTTTGTTAGAACCTTCATATCTTCAAGCATAACTTCTTTTCACTTGGGATCTTTGAAAGCTTCCTTCCAATTCTGTGGAATAGACACAGAGGAAATGGACAAGGCAAAAGCTCTATAGGAGGGGGAAAAGGAATCATAGGACACAAAGTTAAAAATAGGATATTTGGTACAAGATCTGACCCCTTTTCTTTGAGCAATAGGTATATCTAAATAATCATTAGAATCAGATATGAAAGATGATTGACCAGAAGAAAAGGATTCTTTGTAGGGAGAAGGCTGCATAATGGTTTCTTCTATCTTGTTTCTACTTGAATATCTAATCAAATAAGGTTTATCCAAATATGCAATAGTCTCTGCTGAACAACACATCTAACAATTTCCTCATGAACACTCTCTCTGATGGAACCCTGGAACTCTTACCTAGGTGAGGTCATCAATGATTCCAGGACTAGATATCACCTCTTCTCTTTCATTACTCTCCCTCGAATAGGTAACTGAGTTCTGTGAGAAATATAAGAGAAGAATATTATTTGAATTGTGAATCTATATTATTACACTGAGATCTTAGTTGTAGATACTTTATTCCAATCCTTTTTCAAATAGGACACTACATTACAATCTTTTTCTAAGTAGTATTCTATATATTATTTCGGTTCCTACTCCATTTCTAACACTCCCCCTTAAGTTGGTGCATACATGTCATATGTATACGAGGGCCAGTGAGGGACTTGGTGAAGAAATCTGCAAAAAAATTGGTAAGGATTGCTCAAGACGTCTAGGAGACCTTAGTTGAAAATGAATAAACTGAAAAGGTGGTCAGAAAAGTAGTAAACATTGGAACTGAAAAGGTGGTCGAAAAAGTAGTAAACATTGGTGTAAAGTCGATTTGTTATTGAATAATTGCCTGAAACTGATATAAAATATATGGGTCATCTCGAAATCTACTGACGAGTAGATCTTAAACAAGAAAGTCACCAAAAAACTAGCCCGAATAGGCTCACGCGCCTGTGTATGAGAGGTTGATTAATCATGGTGTTGGTTGGGGTTTGGTCGCAGGGAGACACTTGACCTCTTGGTGGTGTTGGTTTTCAGACAACACCAATAAAAAGTGAAACTTCATAAATAAGATTTGAGGAGTCACTGGAAAGATGCATGGAACTACGCAAAAGAAATCTGATAGGTCACTGGGAAGACGCACGGTGCTATGCAACTCAGATATGATAAAGTAGTCAGGAAAGATGCACGGTGCTACTCAAATCAGATATGAGAAAGTAGTCACCGAAAAGATGCACAGTGCTACTCAAATAAGATATGATAAAGTAGTCACTGGAAAGATGCATGGTGCTATGCAAATCAGATATGAGAAAGTAGACAGCGAAAAGATGCACAGTGCTGCATAAATTACATATGAGAAAGTAGTCATTGGATAGATGCACGGTGCTACTACGAGAAACAAGGAGAAAAATATTATTGAATTGTGTATCTACACTTACACTGAGACCCTATTTATAGACACTACACTATAATACTTTTCCAACTAGGAGACTACACTATAATCTTTTCCAACTAGGACACTACATTGCAATCCTTTTTCAAGTAAGATTCTATATACTATTTCTGTTCCTACTCCTATTCTAATACTCCCCTTTAAGTTGGTGCATACAAGTCATATGTACCTAGCTTGTTACAGATGTAATTAGTACGAGGACCGCTGAGGGACTTGGTGAAGATATATGTAAGTTGATCACTTGACTTTACAAATTTTGTAACAATATCACCTGAGTGTGTCTTTTCTCTGACAAAGTGACAATCAATCTCAATGTTCTTAGTCCTCTGATGAAACACCGAATTTGATGCGATTTGAAGAGCTGCTTGGTTATGACACACAAGTTCTATTTCACTGATTTCTCCAAATTTTAACTCTCCCAATAACTGTTTAATCCGAACTAGTTCACAAGTGGCTACCGCCATTGCTCGATATTCTGCTTCTGCACTAGATCAAGCAACCACGCTCTGTTTCTTACTCTTCCAGGACACCAAATTACCTCAAACACAATATCTGGATGTAGAACGTCTATCACAAGGTGATCCTGCCTAATCAGCGTTTGTGTATCCAATGATCTGCTCATGACCTCAATTTTTGAAGAGTAGTTCTTTGCCTGAAGCAGACTTTATATATCGCATAATGCGAACAACTGCATCACAGTGACTATCACAAGGAGAATCCATAAATCGAGTTACAACACTCACAGGATAGAAAATGCCAGGTCTAGTGACTGTGAGATAATTCAACTTAACAACCTGATGCCTATATATTCTAGGATCACTGAGTGGCTCCCCTTGTCCTTTGGTATTGGATCCATAGGAGTGTCAATGGGTCTACATCCCATCATTCCTGTCTCCTAAAGAATGTCTAAGGCATTCTTGCATTGAGAAATAACAATATCTGATCTAGACTGAGCAACCTCAATACCTAGAAAATACTTTAGTCCGTCGAGGTCTTTAGTCTGGAAATGCTGAAAGAGATGTTGCTTCAAATTAGTGATACCATCTTGATCATTGTCGGTAATAACGATATCATCAACGTAAACCACCAAATAAATTCATAGATTTGGAGTAGAATGTCGATAAAATGTAGAGTGATCTGCTTTACCATGAATCTTTCCAAACTCCTGAATTACTATACTGAACTTTCAAAACTAGGCTCGAGGAGACTGTTTTAGACTATAAAGTGACCGGCGCAGTCGACACACTAGACCAGACTTCCCTAAAGCAACAAAACCAGGTGGTTGCTCCATATAAACTTCCTCCTGAAGGTCCCATGGAAAAAAGCATTCTTAATATCCATCTGATAAAGAGGCCAGTGTCGAACAACAACCATGGATAGAAAAAGACGAACACATGCTATTTTAGCCAAGGTAGAAAAAGTATCACTTTAATCAAGTAGTAAGCTTCAGATTCTCTAAAAGTAACATCTATACTGAAAAAATACTTCCTTGATGAGGGATAGTAACACCCATAACCTTTCTGTGTCGGAGAATACCCAACAAACACACATTTAAGGTCCCTCAAATCTAATTTCCTTACATTCCTTGTGTGAACAAAAAAAATACATCTAAACACCTTTGGAGGAACAATATAGACATTATTCCCTCGTAAAATCTCTAAAGCACTCTTAAAGTTAAGTACTTTCAAGAGGCATTCTATTGATAAGAGAAGTAACTGCTAGAATTGCATCTCCTAGTAAAGTTTTGGGAGATTAGTAGAGAACATAAGAGATCTAGCAACTTCTAACAAATGTCTGTAAGGACAACTAGTTTGGTGGATGATACCGTTAGACTCCAAATAAGTACCAAATCGGCTATCCATATATTCCGTCCCTCTGTCAGTTCTTATTATTTGTCTTAGTATCAAACTGAGCGCAAACCATCTTATGAAAAGATTGAAAGAAATAAAATACATCACTTTTTGGTTTTATCAAATGCTCACTTTTTTGCTTTTATCAAATGCACCCAAGTCATCCTAGTGGAACAATTTATAAAAGTGACGAACCATCGACTACTGGACAGAGAGATAGTTTGAGTAGGCCCCTAAACATTAGAATGGATAGTCATAAAAGGAACTTTGCTTTTATTTTTTATTACTTAATGGATAAGAGTTTCTAGTATGTTTCGTATACTAACATACTCACAATCCTTGCAAACAAACTAGGATATAGTTTTTCTAAGATAAAAAAGGATGGATGCCCCAACCGTCTATGCCACCTATTATTTCTTCATTGACATTCTTATTTTCTCCAAAAAAGCCTTGCCATTGAATATACCCTTGACTCCTTTCCAATATATATAAGCCATCATGCACTACCACTGACAATCCTCTTCCTTGTTTGAAGATCTTAAAAGACACAATGATCAGGATAAAACTCAATTTTGCAGTTTAGAACTTTGGTGGCAGTACTGATTGATAAAAGGTTAACCGAAAACTGAGGGGCATGAAGTACAGAAGATTACTTATTATTGGGATCACAACAAACAGTATCTGTTCCAGCTACCGGGGAAAGAGAACTGTCAGCTATTCTAATATTGTCTGTTTTTATACATGTTAGTAGTCAAGAAGTTCTTTAGAGGAGCTTTACATGTTTTAATCGCACCAAAATCAATAATCCATGAATTAAGAAGAACAGTAAAAGCAATACCTAACTTCACCAAAGTAGTTGTTGCACTGGAGGAAGTGTTAAGTTGGAATAAAAAGGACTTGAGATGCTTGAGTTCACTAGGAGAAAAAATTTCAGCAGAGGATGTCTTTGAAAAATTTACTTGAGCTCTCATTGTGTTGACTCATTTTCTTCCACGACCTCTAGAGGGTCCACCATACAACTTCCAACAAGTTTCCTTGGTATGTCGCCGCTTTCCACAATAATCACAATAGAAGTGATTTTTATCATAATTGGTAGCCTTTAGGTAGTCACGAGAATTACTAGCGTTAAATCCAGACTTCTCAAATGGTGTCTTGTAATCAATAGCAGCCAACCCAGACTTCTTTATCGGTGTTGTGTGGAGCATAACACTCCTTCTGCTTTCTTCCTGCTGGACATAGGAATAGGCCTCCTCGAGAGAAGGAAAAGAGGTCTTACCAAGTACTTGAACCCTTATCTGGTCAAGTTCACTGTTCAACTACTGCATCCTTGGTACAATCTTGTTAGAAGTCTCGATAATAATCTAGCGCTTGCCACAAACCACTCAATTTAGAAAAATACTGAGAAATTGCCAATTCACCTTACTTTGTGCCATGGCCTTTGTTATGGACCTCAAAGGTTTGAGCATCATTCCCCAGGCGTGTGTAGGTGAGCTTAGTTGCCTTCCAGATTGTTTTCAGCAGTGTCTAGAAATAGCTAGTGTCTGGTAATCTAGGGTTGCATAGAGTTGATAAGCCATGACATGACAAGCGCATTCTTTGAGTCCCACTGGCTGTAGGTGGGATCAGAGGAAGTTGGTTCCTTTCTCCATTAATGTACCCCTGCAACTTTCTAGCTTTGATAAATAGTAAACTGGATCTAGACCAAGTAAGATAAGTGGTACTACCATCAAATTTCACATAACTAATTTGTAGGTGTAGATTAGTTTCTGACATGGTGGCAGGAAAAAAAGAGGCCAGAACAGTAGAAAACATAAGGAAAACCAAATAAAAACTTTTCGGCGGCTCAATAGTGCTGGAGAGAGGAAACTCTATTTCCTAAAAAGGTACGAGCTTTGATACCATGTACGCTTTGAGAAGAGAGATTTATTAAATGTCAAGTGTTTCTATGCAGCCAATTACACGTGTTATAAAATAATATATCAAGAACATAATAATTAACCAAGCTAGAAAAGTAGAGAAGAGATGCTTGTGAGTGATTTTATTTATTCACTTCTTGGTATATTTACAAATACACTAAGATGCCTATTTATAAGCATGTAACTTGGATATCAATTTGGCCAAGTAACTTCGGTGTTCAAGTCCAAATTGGCTAAGTAACTCTTAGTGTTCAAGTCCAATTTGGTTAAGTAACTCTTGGTGTTCAAGTTCAATTTGGCTACTAACTCTTATCTCTCATTAATGACATTCATACATATATATGTCACATGACATCTATATTACATAACCCTCCCCCTTGGATGTCCATTAATAGATAATGTGTCTCGTTAACACCTTACTAGGAAAACCCAGTGGAAAAAGCCTAGTGAAGGAAAAAGAGTACACACATCTTGTAATAGGCCCTTAGTGAGACAAAAAATAGAAGCCTAACTCTGAAATATACAATTAAGGAAACAGAATAAAGTCTATAATGCTGGAAAATAAATCAGATAAGAATCTGCCTAATTAAGATTAAAGATCTGATCATATCAAAATGAAATCAGAATCAGATTTGATTCTGATTAAATCTGAACAGTATCAGTTATCTGATTTATCAACACTGGCCCTTGACAGGTACATGCATATGCATAGTTTGGGACAATTATGGAATTTCTAGAGATGTATATTAGTATATGAGTTGCAAATTCCAGTCACACTAGTAATTGATATCTTATAGTTGAAATGTTATCGTCCTTAAAAGTGTAAAGGTAATTGGATTTGCCATTTCCCCTTAAAATTGAGTCTTTCTTTTTTCATGTAATCCGACTCCTAATATATCTCAACTTTTTAAAGATACAAGTGTTTTATTCAGCATATTCTAACTTTGGCAGGACAAGTTATACTTTGGCATAATCATTGAATCGTCCTCTTGATATTTTGAAAGTACACTTAACATTTTCTATGTATAAATAATAATTCAATTGTAAGGTATGCTTGTTTATTATATGACATTGTCCCCAAGAAGTTGTGGGGAATGTAGATATTATCGGATTATATCAATAATAGGAGCAGAGAGAGAGAGAGAGAGAGAGAGTAATTTTTCCATACATCATTCAGCTGCTTCAGCTTTTTGGTTTTATATTAGGATTTTCTTTATAACGTTTGGCTTGAGAATTTCCTTGAATGTATCTTATCCTGAAATGATTGAACAAGGTAATGCTGGGATGAAAGGGAATTTTGCAACCGTTTTGCTGGTTCAGCAGATTTGTACAGAGTAAGAGCTACAACTCCAAAATTATGCCTTAACAGCTAGAGAATATTCACAACACTCTTCTGTTTGCTCTGCCTCCTTAGTTCCATTTCTTCTTTTGCTTAATTGATTATATTTCATAATTGAGACAAGTTGCTTCACTAGTAGACTCCTATTTGATTAGATTGGTTTAGTAAAGTATCCGATCTGTGTCAATGCATATGGCTAGATCAATTTGATCCTTATAGTCTATTGAGGCATTCTAAAAGTAGAATTTACGTGTCCATTCCTTTTCAATTTTCTCCCCAACTTTATTAGCATGATCATGTCATTATACATGTAAGTGCCATTACATAATGTATCAATACAGATTTTGTCTTGGTTTATTACCATCTCATTTAAGCTGACTTCGTATGGAATACCGAGTTTGTATTTATCCTTTCCTTCCATTGTAAAAGAAACTGATTCTAACCATGTTTATGTAAGATCATATTGTATCTTTTACCCCGAGTAAGTAGAGAAAGAAGTGAAAACTTCCGGTTCATGAAATAAAAGGTCAATATATTCAGAGGGTTTTTAGTTTTGGATTTGTGTTATCTATTTAAATCTATAATCTAGAATCAGGTTTTAAGTTTTTTCATTAAATTTTGTTTACAAGGCATTGCATTATACCGCTTTTCCACAAAAAAAAGCTATGTTTCTCGGACTCTTCGAAAATGTCATCGGGTGCGTGTCATATCCTTCAAAAGTAGTGCAATTTTGGAGGATCCGACACGGGTGCGGCAACATTTTTGGAGAGTCCGAGCAACTTAGAAAAAAAGTATCACAAAGGGGGTGTTTGGATTAACTTTTTTTAAGTGACTTAGAAGTGGCTTTTGGCTTTTTTTTTAATACTTTTTAAGCCTAAAGTAAAGTGCTTAAAAGCACTTAGCACTTTGTGTCTTTGCCAAACACCTCCAAAAATTAAAAAGTGCTTAAAAGCCAAAAACACCTAAAAATAAGCCAATCCAAAACACCCGCAAAAACTAAAATAAGAATGAGTTAATGAGTTAGGGACTAAATAAATGTCTTTCTCACTCAACTCTTTTTAGTTTCTCCTCTTGAACTTTTTATCCTCTCTCCCTACCTCATGGACTTCTCCTTTTCTTTTACTCACGGATCACTATTTTCCTTCACTTGACATCCCACTTACTTCACACAACAGTACCTTTCCTTTTGCCTTTCTTTGGATGTCTACATGCATCCACTTACTCCTTCCAACTTTTCTCTCTCATGCTTACGTTTTCTGATTTCTCTCAATCTTTTCTAATCTTCATACACTTGAAAAGGAGATAAAGGTGCAAAGTGTATACTTCTTGCCATTGAGATCAAGACTTTCTACTTCATGCCTCACTTGCCTATCAAATTTCCATGAGTGCCAAGTAAATATGACAAGCTTGCATTGGAATCACATCACAAAGAACATTATCCTCTTGCCTACCGTCATTGATGGAGATCAAGTAGTGTCCGTTGAACCTCAGTCAACACTTTCATTCAACTATTGGAGTTTGGAGGTGTGAAGTGCAAGAGAAAGTAAGAGAGAGCTCGACTTAATTATTCCCTCAAGCTATTGGGGTTTAAATAACTATGTTTACATGTTCTAGAAAGGAAAGGAAATCAATGACTAATAACAAGAGGAGTAAATTAAGCTGCCTATTACATTTGCATATATTCTAGAATATTCACAAGGATTCTACCGCTCCCTCTTACGTTGGTACATTCACATTGTATGTACCTAGCTTGCTACATATATAACTTGTTCTTGGACCGGCTGGGAACTTGGTGAATGTTAGTGTGAGAAATGTAGGAGAAAAGTATTATTGAATTGTGTACTTACATAATTACATTGAGACCCTATTTATAGGCACTACATTGCAATGCTTTTTCGAGTAAGATTTTATAAACTATTCCTATTCCTAATCATATTCTAACACCCCCCCTTAAGCTGGTGCATACAATTCATATGTACCTAGCTTGTTACAAATGTAATTAATACGAGAACTGGTGAGGGACTTGGTGAAGATATCTGCAAGTTGATCATTTGACTTCACGAATTTTGTAACAATATCTCCTGAGAGTATCTTTTCTTGGACAAACTGACAATCAATATCTATGTGCTTAGTCCTCTCATAAAACACTGGATTTGACGCGATATGAAGGGCCGCTTAATTATCACACACAAGTTTCATCTTAACGATTTCTCCAAATTTTAGTTCTCTCAGCAACTTTTTGATCCAAACTAGCTCACAAGTTGCTACATCCAGCGCTCGATATTCTGCTTCCTAACTAGATCGAACAACTACACTCTGTTTCTTACTCTTCCAGGACACTAAATTACCTCCTACTAGAACATAATATTTGGATGTAGAACTCCTATCAGAGGGTGATTCTGCCCAATCAACATCTGTATATCCAATGATATGCTCATGACCTTGATCCTCGAAGATTAGTCCTTTACGTGGAGCTAGCATTATATATCGCAGAATACGAACAACTGCATCCCAATGACTATCACAAGGGGAAGTCATAAACTAACTTACAACATTCATAGGAAAAGATATGTCAGGTCTAGTCACTGTGAAATAATTCAACTTTCCAACCAGCCGTCTGTACCTTCCAGGATCACTAAGTGGCTCCCCCTGTCCTGGCAGAAGTTTAGCATTCGGATCCATAGGTGTGTCAATGGGTATACACTCCATCATTCCTATCTTTTCAAGAATGTCTAAGTCATAATTGCGTTGAGAAATAACAATACCTGATCTGGACTGAGCAACCTCAACACCTAGAAAATACTTCAGTCTGTCAAGGTCTTTAGTCTGAAAATACTGAAAGAGATGTTGCTTCAAATTAGTGATACTGTCTTGATCATTGCTGGTGATAATGATATCATCAACATAAACCACCAAATAAATACACAGATTTGGTTCAGAATACCGATAAAATACTGAGTGATCAGCTCCACTACGAATTATGCCAAACTCCTGAATTACTGTGCTGAACTTCCTAAACCAGGCTTGAGGGGACTGTTTCAGATCATAGAGTGACCTGCGCAATCGACATACCAGGCTACTAGACTCCCCCCGAGCAACAAAACTAGGTGGTTGCTCCATAAAAACTTCTTCCTCAAGAGCACCGTACAGAAAAACATTCTTAATGGCTAACCGATAAAGAGGCCAATGACAAATGATAGCCATAGATAGAAAAATACGGACATGTGCTATTTAGCCACGGGAGAGGAAGTGTCGCTATAATCTAGCCCAAATATCTGAGTATACCCTTTGGCAACAAGGCGTGCCTTAAGCCGATCAACATGACCATATGGACCAACTTTGACTGCATAAACCCAACGACAACCAATGGTAGATTTACCTACAGGGAGGGAAGCATGCTCCCAAGTACCACTTGAATGTAAATCAGACATCTCATCAATCATAGCCTGCTTCCATCCTGAATGAGAAAGTGCTTCACCTATAAAATTAGGTCTTGACCCTAACTCACACCCAAAAGCTAGCTTAAAGGGAGGCCATGTGAGAGATATAGGAGAAAAATATTATCGAATTGTGTACTTACGTAATTACATTGAGACCCTATTTATAGACACTACATTACAATCCTTTTCCAAGTAGGATTTTATATACTATTCCTATTCCTATTCATATTCTAACAGTTAGCAAGCTGATTATTTGACCGCACGAACCTCATGACGATGTATCATGAGAGTACCTTTTTCTGACAAAATGAATACCAATCTCTATATGTTTGGTCCTCTCATTAAACACCAGATTCAATGCAACGTATACTGCAACTTCATGATCGCACATATGTTCCTTCTCTTTAATCTCTCCAAATTTCAAATCCTTCAATAGTTGCTTGATGCCGCTGTCATAGCCGATGTTCTACTTTTGCACTAGACAATCAACTGAGCTAAGCATTAGCTATTTAGTCATAAAGGCTCAACTTTGCTGCTACCGAGCCAATCACTAGTGATTGAACTAATGGGTAAACTTGATCATCCTTCATTTGAGATACTTTGTGTTGACTCATCTTTTTAATTATAACTTATTAAGTGCCAAAAAAAGATCCACTGGCGCCTTTCAAGCTCTTTAGTTGCTAAATTTCGGGCTCCGATCTATCTCCTCTTGGACTTCAACCTGGGCTACTAAATAATTATGATGCTTGGTCCAAAGATATTCCGTGGGATTGAGCTCTTCCCCCACAATAAGACCCCTTAAATTGTCTATTGAAGTTGAACGAGCATGTCTTAAAACTCCTTGGTGTGAGATCGTGGCACGGGCATTCCTGGAGATTCCAAGCTTCATCCTTGACCCCTAATGAAGTTGAGCTTCCAAGGACGCTATCAACCCCCCACCCTCTTTCACGCAATCAAATACAGCTATACATCACCCCTGAATTAGTGAAGGCCTCCCCTGCTGATCCCCTTATCACCATATCCATATGTTTCCTGCATTCTGTTTCTGTTCGTCTTTGATTGACTGGGTTTTAGGTACAACTTTTTTCTTGCTTTTCACTTTCTACCACCAATATGACAAATACCAAAATTCTGAAATTACTATTCTCACCATTAAACATATCATTTGATAGTTAACCAACTGAATCAATGTATTAAAACTTCATTTATACCTGTTAAGAACTTTCATTGAGCTGGGGAAATAAGAGGGGGGACCATCCTCATTGTCATTGTCATTATCTTGGTAATGATGAACCAAGGTAGTGGTTGAAATTTTCTTAATACGAAAGGTTCTTTTTTGGGTTTCTATTCCCTGGTGTTAATTTTTTAAATATGGGAAACCTTTATCTGGCATTTTCTCTTGGGGAGCACAGTGACGCTGGAGTAACTTCTCTCAAAAGTTATAAAAAATATTGTGACAAAAGGAATGCCTTATGTTTGACTTATGCATCTATCAAGATAAAAAATTATTGGAAGGTTTACTAGGTATGTCTTCCATCTAAATCGATTGATTTTTCATCCAAAAACTTGAAACATAGGCAATTTTCTATGCTAAATAGCATTGTATTCTTTTCATGCTGCTTCAATTTCACCAAGTTCATATTTTTTTTTCTTTCCATAGGTAAACAAGCAAAAACCGTACCACAGTGTCAACTTCGTGATTGCACATGATGGCTTTACCTTGTATGACCTTGTTTCATACAATAGTAAGGTATAAGTTTAGTTTAATGCTCTTTATTGTTTGGAACATGAAAACTAACACATCATCTGGATTCGGATGGTGAAAATACAGCACAATGATGTGAACGGTGAAGGTGGCAATGATGGATGCAATGATAACTTTAGTTGGAATTGTGGAATTGAAGGTAAAGATGAGGTTTTGATCCCACTTATTTATTTTTTCCTTTCTTACTTTCTGCTTTCCTTAGTATAAACTAAAACTTTTGTTGTCCCTTCATATTTTTGCTTGCATAGCAGGCTATTTATTTCCTTTATCATGCTTGGTACCATAAGAAAGTTTAATTTGTTATCTCTTTACTTAAGGAAGCATATGTTGAAAGTTTAATTTGTTCTCTCTTTACTTAAGGAAGCATATGTTCTTCCAGAGTCCAATACTTAAGCGATAATTTTCTTCCACGGATTGGTGCTGAGAATGCAAAGTTGGTTATGTCCTCAAGCTATTAGCCCTGTATGTTTTGTTTCTCTTCCTTTTGCTTTATATGTTGTCACTACCAATGATGTTAAATTTTATTTGTAATCTCAGACTTGTGAGCTATTGTATAGTGTTAAATAATAAAGGCCCGTGTAGTCAATTGGAAGTCTTTTGTTTGGAAACTAATAAATTACATTGCAATGAGATATTATTGATGTAGCTTGGCTTCCACTTTTTATTTACGAGTTCTAGAAGTAAAGATACTGGAAAATATATTCATATGCTTATCTACATTATTACACTGAGTTCTATTTGTAATTATACTCTACAAATACATAAAAATCCTTTTCCATGGGAGACACTATATACATTAATATTCCCAGCCCCCCTCCTTAAGCTGGTGCGTGTAAGTAATATGTACTGAGCTTGTTATAAATGTAACTAAGAGCATCAGTGAGTGACTTGGGAAAATATCTGCAAGCTGATCAATATGAATTCACAAATTCCATGACGCCATCTCTTGAGAGTACTTTTTCCCTCTGTTTAAGTGATAATCAATCTTAATGTGCTCAGTCCACTAATGAGATACCAGATTTGACATGATATGAAGGGTTGTTTGATTATCACACACAAGTCCTATCTAACTGTTTTTTCCAAATTTTAATTCTTTGAGCAACTCTTTGATCAAATTTTACTACAATCATTGTTTGATATTCTGTTCCTACATTAGATTGAGCAACCACATTCAATTTCTTGCTCTTCTAGTTCAAACCTCCTACTAAACCCTTTGTTCATACATAGAACTTCAATTATATGGTGATCCTGCCCAATCAACGACTCTATACCAACTATTTACACATGGTCTTAATCCTTGAAGAGTGGTCCTTTTCCTAGAGTTTACTATATATTGCAGAATGCAAACAGCTGCATTACAATTACTATCACAGGGATCTATAAACTGGCTTACAACACTTGATGGAATAAAATGTCAAGTTTAACCACTGAAATATTCAACTTACCAACCAACCGCCTATATCTTCCTGGACCACTATCCCATTGTCTTGGTAGGAGTTTAGCAGTCAGATTATAGAAGTGTCAATGGATCTATGTCCCGTAATTCTTGTCTCCTCAAGAATGTTTTAAGACATGTTTTTTTGTGAAATAACAATGTCTTATCTGAACTGAGTGACCTTAATACCGAAAATATACTTTAGTCAGCCAAGGTCTTTAGTCTGGAAGTGCTGAAAGAGTTGTTGCTTCAAATTAGTGATACTATCCTGATCATTACTGGTGATAATGATGTCGTCAATATAAAACAACAAATGAATGCACAAATTTAGAGTAGTCCAATAAAAAACATAGTCACCATCTTCACTATGAGTCATGCCAATCTCCTTAATTACTGTCCTAAATTTTTCAAACCAGGCTCAAAGAAACTGTTTCAGATCATAGTGATTAGCACAATCAACATACCGTGCTACTAGACCACCAATAAGAATCAAAACTAGGTGGTTTCTCTATATAAACTTCAGCCTCAAGGTCGCGGTGGAGAAAAATGTTTTTAATGTCCAACGGATAAAGAGGCCAGTAGAGGACAACATCTATGGATAGAAAAAGATGGAAAGATGCAATTCTTGCTACGAGAGAGAAAGTATAATTGTAATCAAGCCCATGTATCTGAGTATACCCTTTGACAACAAGGCGAGTCTTAAGTTGATCAATTAGGCCGTTCGGACAAACTTTGGCCGAATAAACTCAACGACAACCAACAATAGATATACCTGAAGGAAGAGGAACAATCTTCCAAGTACCACTAGCATGTAAAGCATACATCTCATCAATAATAGCCCCTCCCCGTCCTAGATGAGAAAGTGCTCACTTGTAGACGTAGGGATGAAACAGAAGACAAAGCTGATGCAAAAGCATAATTGTCTATGACAAAAAATGATACTTAAAAAAGAATAATGAGGGTTCTTATTACGAGTAGATCATATACTTTTTCAAAGTGCAATCCATTGTCTAGGAGGAGATAAGTCTACAATAGGTGTATGGTTCAGTGGAAAATGTGAGCCATCTAGGCCCAATGCTTGATGCAGATGACAATGATAAGTCTGGAGTGGCACCACTATGGAGAGGTAAGGCCTCTGAATATTAGGATGAACAAAAGAGAAAAGTATGATCGAGACTCGAAGAAATCAGTTGACGTAAGGTACCGATGAATGTCAAGTGCATAGAAATAGTACTCCTTTTAAACCTAAGAATATCCAAGGAAGACACATTTGAGAGCATGACGGGCTAATTTATCTTTTATGGGGTTAGGTTATGAACTAAACGTGTGCTCCCAAACACCTTAAATGGAAAAGAATACCGAGGTGATTGAGGAAATAGTACTACATAAGGAATCAGATTCTAGAGAGAAAATGAGGGCATCTAATTAATTAAATAGCAAGACGTGCAAACTGCTTCCATCCAAAAAATGCAATGGAACATGGAATTGAGTGAGGAGAGAATCAGTCTCAATGAGGAGCCAATATTTCCTCCTTGCTTCCTATTTTCCTGAGGGACGTACGAACAAGTTGTCTGATTAGTAATTATTTGGTCATAAGCTGATGAAATTGTGGGGATAAGTATTCTAAGTCATTATCACTATGAAAACTATGAGTTGAAACACTAAATTGATTTTGAATTTAAGGACAAAAACTCTTCAATATAAGAAATATAAAAAACAACTTAGAACGATCTTTCTTAAAGAAAATCCAAGTACATCTTGAATAATCATCAATGGAACTAGCAATTTACGAAATCCTATGGTTGAACTTACTTTGCTAGTACTCCAAATTCAGAATGAACCAATGAAAAACGAACTCTACATAACTCTCAACACTATGTAAGAAGGTAGTTCGGGTATGTTTCCTAGGTCGACACGACTTAACCTAATGTGGGCAGATTAGACAAACTAGGTGCCATCTTCTGTAGCTTGGAAAAACTCGGATGTCCCAGTCGTCTGTGGAGTAACATTGGAGGATCTGTCTAAGTTGCGCGAATTCTTCTTTTTTGATGCTGCACTCGTGTTGACACGAGACAGTGCGAGTGCGGGATACATGTGGGATTCAGTGAACCTACTTCGGATACTTTGACCAGAGTCCATGAACAAATTTGGAGGAAAATTGAGATTTTGATTTCTCAAAATATAAGATAAAGTAGATAGAACCTAGCTTCTGGTTGTCAGAAGATTATATTTTGAAGAGAATTTTTTTTCTTGAAATCTTGCTTGGTTGGTTCCTTCATTAAATGGGTTGGTTCTACGGAGGCGATTAGGAATTGGGCAGCAGAGGAGTGGGGGATAGCAGAGGGGATGAAGATATTCCAATTGAATGACGCCCAATTTTTGTTTCATTTTATGGATGAGGAACAAGCCTTGAAGGTTCTCCATGAGGGAAGAAGATGTTTTGACGACAACTTTATGCAGCTGGAGAGATGGTCAGGGAATGAAGGTTGTGTTTATCCATGCAGCTCAAGTAATTTGGTGGTGGTTAATTTGGTGAGGCTTCCCGTACACTTATGGTGTATTGAACTTTTCAAAAAGGTTGGGAATCTCTGCGGGTTTTTTGTGAATGTGATATGTAGCTTGAATTACATGGCTAGGGTGAGAATTTTAGGGAAAAAAGGGTGGAAGATTCTAGTCTCGATTAAGGTGTATGATGGAGAAGTGGAGTATAGAGTTTGGCTTTCTAAATTTCATCCTATGAAGTTGAAAGTAGATAGGGAGGAATGCAAAGTTTATGGTAGGAGAGGAGGTCAAGAGGAGACAAGGAGGGGAATAAGTCTATGTAGGAGCCATGACCGGAAGCTATGAGAAAGCCTTCAGATGTGATGAGGAAGAAGGGGGGAGAAGGAAATTTTGAATTCTGGAAAGGGAGGCAAAACCCTAATTTGGGAAAAGGACCTTCCTATCCCTAGGTAAGTGACACTAGCAGTAGAGAGATTAAATCGGTTCAATTTTAAAAAAACTCATAATTTTTCTACTGAATCAGTTGGTTCTTTTTCTCAGAAACAGTGAGAGTCTCTCTTTCCCAAAAATCGACTGCTAAATATCGAACGCTGGCGGTCAAAAAACATAGATCGAGGCTGGCATTTGAGACATGAGCCAAACGATGCAAATAGATGCCCGACTTTCGACATGGGGCATAGAAATCAGGGGATTTCCAGGCCAGAGAAGCCTCTATTTGGCTGGAATCACTGTTCGGGCGACTTAGATATCGAAGTTCCGGGATTGATTTTGTGTCATTTGGGTTGGAATAGTGTTTTTGGGTTATCGTTGACGTCGGGTAAAACTGATTTGTCTGGGTCGAGGGCTAGAGGAGATCTGGTGGACTCACCGGTGCCGGAAAATGACTTTGCAGTCGCCGAAAATGCTGTTTTGGTGCCTATTCACCCAGATTTCAGCAGGACTAATTCTAAAAGGTGTTGGGGGAGTTGCAGGAGCTAATATGTAAAGCTGTCAAAATGGGCTGGCCCAACCCAACCCAACCTTACCTTAGCAGGCTATAAAGTTAAATAGGTTATGATAGGCTAGCCCTTTTAACTAAAAGACCTATAAAATAGCAGCCCAACCCATCCCTAAGCAGGCCAAGAGTTGGGACAGGTTGGCCTTTCAAAAAAAATAAAAGTTACCCGAAACATGATAAACAAAAATAATATAAGTACTAGACAATTACCAACTATTATGCCTTCACTTTAATATGCCACCTACTAGTTTTTAGCATGTTATAGGCATCTTACTAATCGATTTGGAGAGATTTATATTGTTAAGCAAAAGTTGCGCAACTATGAGAAGAGAAAATGTTTTAAAAACCCTAAGTCTCTATTTGAAAAATATTGTGTACTTAGGAGGAGAAAATGTTTTAAAGATTGGGTTGGGCTTGGGTACTTGGATTTTTCATTTTTTATTGACAAAATCCTAATTTCAAACAAATAAAAGACCAACTTAAAAATATTTAATAATTATTTTTAATGTCCCGGCCTCTGAGGCTAACGGGTTAGGCCTCTGGGGCTAACGGGCAAAGTGAGGCTGGGCTTATAAGCCTAGTTCCTAAATGAGCTGAAAAAACTTAGCCCAACCCCACTTAATTAAAGAGTTGGGTTGGGCTAGCCTCACGGGCCAAGCCCATTTTGACAGCTCTACTAATAGGAGAAGGAATTTTATAGATTCGGTGGAGGTTAATGGGGTGGTGCATGTGGGGGAAGAGGAAGTAGCGGGGGCAGTTATAGATTATTACAAATATTTATTTGAGGAAGAAACAGACTGGAGGCCTAAGTTAGGGGGGTAAAGTTTTAGTCATATTGGTGGGGAGGAGTGTGAGTGGTTAGAGAGGGCAATCGAGGAGGAAGAGGTGAAGAGGGAGGTAGAGGGACATGCAGGTGACAAAGCTCCGGGGCCTGATGGTTTCTCTTTTCTTTCTTCCAGCACCGTTGGAATACGGTCAAAGTTGATGTGATGGATACTATTGCTGAGTTTCAGGAGAGAGGTGATTTTTAAAAGAGTTTGAGTGCTTCGTTTGTTATCATTATCCCTAAACGTGAGGGACCTTCATGCATGAATGATTATAAACCTATTAGTCTAGTGGGAAGCATTTATAAGGTCATCTCTAAGGTTCTTTCCATAAGACTTAAGAAGGTGATGGATAAGACTGTATCTACTTCGCAAAATGCTTTTGTGAAGGGCAGACAGATTTTGGATGCAGCTTTGGTAGCAAATGAAGTGGTAGATTCAAGAAGAAAGCAAGGAGTGCCAGGTGTGTTGTGCAATTTTGATCTTGAGAAGGCCTACGATCTTATGAGCTGGAGTTTTCTAGACTTCATCATGACTCAGATGGGATTTGGAGAAAGATGGAGAAGATGGATCAGATTCTACATTTTTTTGGTGAGATATTCAGTTTTAGTGAACGAAAATCCAGGCGGGTTTTTGGGAGTTCTAGGGGCCTAAGACAAGGGGATCCTTTATCTCAGAGCCAGTTCATCCTAGTTATGGAAGCTCTGAGTAAGATGATGGACAAAGCTGTCATGAGAGGTTTTTTAAAGGGATCTAATACAACGATTGGGGGTGTTGGGATAGTTTCGATTTCCCACTTATTGTTTGCAGATGATACTTTGGTTTGTTGTGATACTGATATGAACCAATTGGATCATTTAGGCCAAGTGCTTAACTTGGTTTCAGGCCTTAAAATTAACCTAAGTGTGAGATTTTTTTCTATCGGGGAGGTGGCTGACATTGGGATGCTCCCTCAGGTTTTGAACTGCAGGGTGGGGGCTCTTCTGACTACCTATATTGGAGTGCCGCTGGGGGCTTCAAACAAGGATGTTTTGGTGTGGAATTCGGTTCTTCAGAGGGTTGAGAAGAGATTAGCGGGGTGGAAAAAAAGATACTTGTCTAAAGGAGGAAAAGAAGTGCTTATTAGGAGCACTTTATTGAGTATATCCACTTATTTCATGTCTTTGTTTCAAGCTCCAACTTCAGGCACAGGAAAATTGGAGAGGTTGCAGAGGAATTTTCTTTGGGATGGGGTGGATAGAGCAAAGAAATTTCATTTGGTGCATTGGAAGACTGTCACATCTTCTAAAATATGGGGAGGTCTAGGAATTAAAGATTTGGCGATTTTTAACAAAGCTTTGTTGGGCAAATGGCTTTGGCATTTTGGGATGGAGGTACAAGCCTTTTAGAGAAGGGTGATCGGTGATAAATATGGGGTAATAGAAGGGGGATGGAGAACTAGAGATGTCACTATGCCTTTTGGGTGTGGTTTGTGGAGGAATGTAATAAAGGGATTCCAACAGAAATATCTCATTCAAGGTTGGTGATGAGAGGAGAGTTAATTTTGGGGGGCATAGGTAGTGTGGGGATAGCTCATTGAAAGATGATTTCCAAATTCTGTATAGAATGTCATGCCAAAGGAACTTGTCGGTCCAACAAATTAGGGAGATACATGGTGGAGAGACTTTTTGGGATTTGAGATTTAGAAGGCATTTCCATGATTGGGAGGTGATCGAGCTTCAAAGTTTGATGGTCATCCTTCACAGACAAGTCAATTCGGTGGATGAACCTGATGCTTCGTGGTGGGTTTTGAGGAACAATGTAGTTTTCTCTTTTAAATCTTTCTATGAGAAACTTCTAATTACGGAGGAGTTGTGTTTCCATGTGATACAATTTGGATAATGCTTGCCGAGGAAGGTGTGTTTTTTCTCTTGGCTAGCATCTTGAGGGGTGATTTTGACGACGAAAAACCTTAGAAAGCATAAGGTTATTTGTGTCAGCCGGTGTTACATGTGTAAGAAGACAAGGGAGGAAGTGGATCATCTTCTCATACATTGTGCCTTTACTATGAGATTATGGTGGGATATGCTTCAGTGGTTTGGAGTTTCTTGGGTTATGCCAAAATCTGTGAAAGATTTAATGTTTTGTTGGAGAAGCGAAAATAGGAGGAGAAGGCGTAAGGTATGAAATTTGGTCCCTCTTGCGTTGATGTGGGTTATTTGGAATGAGAGAAATAGGAGAGCTTTGAGGGGGTAGAGTTGAGTTTTTCTCAACTGAGGAATAGCCTCCGGTCTCTTATTTTCTTTTGGTGCACCCATCATATCCCTAGTTGTATAGAAGAATGGGTGGACTTTGTAGAGAATCAGATTTTGTAGATTCTTTACCTTTTGCTTTTTTCCTTTGTATATGGACAACTTGGCCTTGTTTATGAATGAAATACACTTACCTTATAACCCCCCCCCCCCCCCCAAAAAAAAAAAGAAAGAAAGAAAGAAGATAAAGTAGATCTAAGACATGGGAAATGGCATACCTTCAATATTATAGTCCTTTTGTCTTTGTTTTAGCTTTTCCTCTATGTCAATATTCGTTGCTTCATGTTTCAAACTAGACACAGAGAAACTTAGAATACAAGTTGTTGTGTTCTGATTTCTGGTAACCAGTAGCAATGCTCTATAAGGAGAGTTGGTGGAAGGCCTTGAATGATTTTCTTTTTCTTTTTTGAGGGGAATAACCATAAAGCTTGAAATAAGAAGTTGGTGTTTTCGGGAAGACGACCTAAAAGAACTTTCAAAATTTTGAATATCTTTATTACTCTATTATATAACTTTGGATTTCTTTAGCCCAATCCCAACACCCATATCCGTACCCCTGAATCTTAAAATTTAAATTTTATCGAATCTGACCCTTGGATTCACATTCGTGTCGGATACCATTACCCAAGTCCGAGAAACTTAGGGATCTGTAACTCGACATATTGTAGAGCACGTTTCAAACGACTCAGAATAAACACTATTTGACAAAAGTGATTTATTACCATAAATGTGATCAGAACCACCTGAGACCCGAGTACACAACCGACGGTCCAAGGGTATTAGACTTTGAAACACAAGCAAGAGAACATAAGTATCAAGCTCAGTAACAGGACTGAGGTTACGTGTGGAGATGTCTGCTTATTTCTATTCCCCTTCAGATAAAAAAAACCCTCATTACTTGCACTGTCAGTCTAACCAATATGAGCATTCTTGGGTGGTCGAGCATGCAGAGAATAGCATACTTCAGGAGTGTGTCCAAGTCTATTTCAATAACTACACATAGGTCGAGATCTTCCAAAATGACTTCCTCTTCGTCGATTCTCCAGAGATTGGATGTCTGATTTTCCTTTGTTTGAGATGCGAGAACAGAGGAGTCAACTGGTTGTGATGAGATCACTATGTGATTGTGTGCTGAAGTAAGGCAAAACAATTGAGAAAATCCTTCATCAACTGTAAGAACAGTCAGATTAGCCTGAATTAAGTCAGATACTTAATCAAGGTCGTTAGGAAGTCGAGAAAGTGTAAGAACTAGAAACATCTTCCTTCGTTGTTCTTATTGTTTTGTAATACTTACAGTATCTGATACCAGCTTCTCAAATTTTGCCATGATTGCTAGTACCTGTCCAAAGTAAGTAGACATACCCATTCTTGTTTCTTTAAGTTTGTCGTCTGAGATGTCATATCGTAACAACGAGATATGTCTTTAGTTTATAAAGTGTGAGTCTTTCCAAACTGAATAACATATTTGAAATGGACGAAACAAGGGCATCAATTTGGTATCGGTAAATCACAATTGAAGATGGCATAGTTGACCGTCAAGCATCTCCTACTGTGCTCGGGCCTTTCATCTCCCTCGCTAGCCTTTTTGGTTAAGTGATCTTGAACACCTTTACACTTTCACCACAACTTAACTGTGGAAGCCCAAGCTAAATAGTTTGAACTTCATATTAAGGGTTCCAAAGTAATCATAATATTTGAATTTGTAACTCATATTTTTGGAACTAAAAGCATCAAATCTGAGAGACATTGTTGGATTGAAGAGAGTTCTAGCCAAGTATTAGCAAGAAAAAGAAAAAAGAAAATTAGTCCAAAGGGTCAACTCCAAGCAAATCCCTGAGTGCAAGAAGAAATGAGAGGTGTCACCGGAAAAGCAAAGAAATCACTAGATTTGAAGCTGGTTGCTGGTAAATAGTTTTCTAGTGGCTGGAATGAGAAGATATGTAGATGGTTAGCCTCAGAATTATCTGGCGAACATGACAGATGAAAAAAATTATCGAAAGTCGGTCGGAGTACCACACACGCACTATCATGTTAACTCACTCACTCACTGGAACCCTAGTTTCTATCGACGCGTGAGACATCATTTGCTGAAGAACTCAACTGGGGTTTGGTCGCCGGGGTATGCTGAATCCGATGGTTATGTTGGTTTTCACGCAACACTCACCTAAAGAGGGATGACAGAAATAGGATCTGAACAATCACCAGACAGAAGCCACAGCGAGAGACTTTTTATCCCAGATGTTTCTCACTGTTGCTTGATACCATGTGAGAAATAAAGGTACTGAAATATATTGTTAAGATGCATATGTACATAACTAATCTGATAATTATATTCTACACACTACATTTCCATGTGGGACAATATATACATTAATATTCCAACACTTTCTTCTAACGGTTTAAATGAGGAAAAAGACATGGATTATTATGTTGTAGCCAACAATGATGTGGCAAAAACAGAAGTGTGAGCATTAATGTGACATATTTGCTGACACTAGTAAAATGACTATTTGTAAGTCTACCAAATGATTATGCCTGTCCTCCAAGAATGAAGTGAATACTGTATTGAGGTAGATATTTGTGGGAATAACTCAACAGGACACCATAGCCATGAAAAGAGTGTAGGCTCAAAACAAGCAGTATAGACTATAGAATGATATAATATGAAGTGATGAATTCAGTCCTTCCAACTAGATAATAATGCCATGACATCGAAGCGTGAATTTTCGTTTTAGTAAACTAGGTTTGTCCTCTTGTATACCGAGTCGTTGCTTGCCTATGATATTTGTTTGTATATTCATTTTTGGATCAACTTTGTTGTTATTGTCTTCAGACTTCATTGACAGACTCATATCAATAGCCATTAATCATTTTTTTCCTCCTTTTACGCCTGGGTACTTTTTATGGACGCTATTCACTGAATTTCTAAATCTAATGTCAGCCAAGCTTTAATCTAATTGCAATCCACACCTACTAATTGAAAGAAGTATTTCTTTTTTAAGTGATTGTATTGTTTCAAATCTAATCTGAAAGGCTATGATCTTGTTGTATCTTCTTCCAGGTGAAACTTCAGATGCAAATATTAATGCACTGCGTTCACAGCAAATGAAAATTTTTCATTTGGCACTGATGGTTTCGCAGGTGTGTGATGCATCATCTGCTCAGTTAACAGCATATACGTTTCTTTTCTTTCAGATATTGAGAATTATTCAGTAGCTTTCTACTAGTTCTCATAATTCTATTTTTCCTTAATTCACAAATTCTATTTGTTCTTGCATAATTTTTTTTTTGGTTGCAACTATTGAGCTATTTGTACAGTATTTCTCCTTTATTGTTCAACAAGAACTAGAACACTTCAATGGAATTTTAGGGCTACACTTTTAACATAGTATTATAGAAAATTTCAGATTTTAATGTCTGTCTTGGCCAGTTTTGGTTAAGTTATTGGTTTCTGAAACCCTCATAAGAAGGATTATTTTGACATACTACTACTACAACAACAACAACATATCCAGTGTAATCGCACAAGTGGGGTTTGGGAGGGTAGAGTGTATGCAGACCTTACCCCTACCTCGTAGAGATAGAGAGGTTGTTTCCTGTTGACCCTTAACTTAATTAAAGCCTACCAAACAGTTTGAAAAAAGGGATACAGATATGGGAGCAATAACAAGAACAAATTATTTTGACATACTATGAATACAAATTTAACATTTCAACTTTGTTTATTGCTGTTCAATGTTTTGGATGAAACTTTGGTTTTTGAGTGTTCAGAGATTGGATAGGGGGTTTAAATTCTTTGGTGTATTTCCTACTTATAAATTTCGTGGATTATACCCTATCTTCAGTAGTTTTCTTATTAATAGTGTTATATGCGTATTAGATATTCCATCCCTATTACATCGTTACTTAAGTTTACCTTTCTTTCTAAATTTTTGTACTTTCTTGGTTTATAAGGGAACACCAATTATGCTTATGGGGGATGAGTATGGGCATACCCGCTATGGAAATAATAACAGTTATGGACATGATACCGCTATCAACAATTTCCAGTGGGGACAAGTATGATATTATGTTTTCTTATTGCTGGAACTTATTTCCTGCTACTGTAAGTAACCCAATGAGCTTTGTCAATCCAGTTGGAAGCAAGGAAGAATGATCACTTCAGGTTCTTCTCCAAGATGATAAAGTTTTGACTGTCCCACAGTGTTCTTAGAAAAGAAAATTTCATTGACAAGGTAATGTTATTGTCTACCTGGTGTCATATTTAACTTTACTGGCAATTATATTTCTAAGAGAATTAATTTTTAAAACTGAATGCTATGTGCCGTGTTTCATTTGTGGCAGTATCCCTTATCTTTTAAATATGAATGCAACAGAAAAAGCTAATGAATGAGTTCCATGCGAAGTAATGATCCTAAGTATGTCATTAAAACGGTAGTATGTCTATTTGAACCTTCTGTTTCATAGTTAGAGCTGGTGCAAGATGTTAGAATAAGTAGGAATAGGATAGTATATAGAATCCTAATTGAAAAAGGATTGTAATGTCAGTGTCCTAGTTGGAAAAGGAGTCTAATGTAGTGTCTATAAATAGGGTCTCAATGTAATAATTTAGATACAACACAATTCAATAATATTTTCTCCTTTATTTCTCACACGGTATCAGAGCGAGTTTGGTGAGAAACTTACAACAACAACAACAACAACAACATACCCAGTGTAATCCCACAAAGTGGGGTCTGGGCAGGGTTAGGTGTACGTAGTCCATACCACTACCTTAGATGAAGTAGAGAGGCTATTTTCGATAGACCCCCGGCTCAGACCAAATCACAATATAACAATCAGAGAACATAAAAACAAAACAACAAAAATGGGGTAACACACGACTAGACAAAAGGAACAAAACTCTCACGGCGTAATGCTATGAACTGTCCTTTAGAAAACACACACATCACCAAAAACCACCACAAAAAAGAAACTACAAGACACAGGCATAACACTATGACTGCATGTGCATCAACGAACAAAGCACTCCTCCCTACTAGATAGGACCCACTCCTACGTGCTAACCCTCTACCCGAATTCGTGTTCTCCACACCTTCCTATCAAGGGTCATGTCCTCTGACAGCTGTAACAGCTCTATGTCATGCCTAATCACTTCCCTACAATATTTCTTCGGCCTACCTCTGCCCTATCTAAAACCATCCATAGCGAGCCTCTCACACCTCCAAACTGGGGCATCCGTGCACCGTCTAATCACCTGACTAAACCATATCAACCTTACTTCCCTCACCTTTTCTTCCACCGAAGCTACTCCTACCTTCTCTTGAATAAATTTATTTCTAAACCTATCCCTCGTAGTAAGTCCGCACATCCATCTTAACATCCTTATCTCGCCACCTTCAACTTTTGTATGTGGGAGTTCTTAACTAGCCAACACTCAGCTCTATACAACATAGCCGGTCGTACTACTGGGAAGAAAATCATTCAGACAGTCACCGTACGCCAATATCCGGCGGCTGTCACAGTTGATTTGCGCCCTCGTCTGTTCTGTAAGTGTTGTGCGAAAATCAACATTACCACGAGGTGTGAAACACTCAGGCGAGCAAACCCCAGTTAGCCACTCTCAGTTCCGGTGAGTCATGCGCTGTCACGTGACGCCGATAGTCTCAGATCTGCGTCACCACACGCATCACACATCGGTGCGTGCGGCTGTTTCCAGAAAGATTTTTTTTCCAATGATATTCTGACAACATGTTTCCAAATTTTTTGCTTGGTTTAGTCCTATGATTAAATCTGAACCCTTAATAAAGAGGTCAGAAAATCAAATTTCACAGTCCATGAAGAATCAATGAGGGGGAGGTTATTTTGGAAGATCTCGACCTAGGTGTAGTTATTGTAAATGGATTGGACATACTCGTGACATATGCTATTCTCAACCTAAGTATAGTTATTGTAATAGTCTTGGACATACTTGTGGACTATGATATTCTTTGTATGGTCGACCACTTAAAATGCTCATGTTGCTCAATCTAACACCGCTGTTAATCAATGGGTGTATTTACCTGAAAAGGAATATAATGAGTATCTTCAGTATCGAGAAAGTAAGCAGATATCTATACCAGTAGCCTCAATTGCACAATTTCCTACCTTGGATCATGGGTTGTGTACTCTGGTGCTTCTGATCTTATTTCTGGTGATAAATCACTTCTATCAAATATTGTTTATTCACAGTCTCTTCCAATCATCACCTTAGCCACTAGTAACCAAAACAAAGCACAAGGAGTTGGACAAGCTACTCCCCTATCCTCTGTCACTTTAAATTTTGTTCTTTATGTCCCTAGTTGTCCTTTTAATCTTGCATCGGTCAGTCGTTTGACTCGTGACCTAAATTGTGCCATACTATTTCTTGAGGACTATTTAATCATGCATGACCATAGTACGGGACAAGCAATTGGTGTAGGATATGAATCATAAGGCCTTTACTACCTTATCTCTCCTAACTCCTCCACAGCATGTCCAATTACAGATTCTCCGGACATAATTCACCAACGTTTAGGACATCTTAGTTTGTTCAAACTACAAAAGATGGCGCCTAGTTTTTCTAGTCTATCCACATTAGATTGTGAGTCATGCCAACTTGGAAAACACACTCGAACTACCTTTCAACGTAGTACTAAGAATCATGCAGCGTCTATCTTGGGGTCTTAGTAGAATCACTTCAACCTCAAGGTTTCTTTTTTTTTTTTTGTTAGCTTCATTGATGATTATTCAAGATGTACTTGGATTTTCTTAAAAAAAGATTGCTCTGAATTGTTTCCTATAGTCAAGAGTTATTGTGCTAAAATACAAAATCAATTCGGTGTCTCTATTTGTACCTTTCGTAGTGATAACGCCCTAGAATATATGTCCTCCCAATTTCAACAATTTATAGTCCAAGGAATTATTCATCAAATTTCTTATCCATATACCGCTCAATAGAATTGAGTAGCAGAGAGGAAGAATAGGCACCTCATCGAGATTGCTCGCACTCTTCTTATTCAATCCCATGTTCTGCTGCATTTTTAGGGCGATGCAGTTATCGCATCTTACTATTTAATTAATTGGATGCCTTCATCTTCCATTCAAAATCAAATTCCTTATTCAGTATTGTTTCCTCAGTCACCTCTATACTCTCTTCCTTGTCGTGTCTTTGGGAGTACACGTTTTGTTCATAACTTCACCCCAGGGAAAGATAAATGAAAGATAAATTAATCCCTCGTGCTCTCAAATGTGTCTTTCTTGGTTATTCTCGAGTACAAAAGGGATATCGTTGCTACTCACCTGATCTTCATCGGTACCTTATGTCAGATGATGTCACATTATTTTAGTCTCAACCTTACTTTACATCTTCTTCTGATCCTGATCATCCTAACATGTTTCAAGTCTTACCAATATCGGCTTTTGAGGATCTTATCGTTACTTTTACATCTCCATCCATAGTGCCACCAGTCTTACCTGCACCGACTTTTGAGGAATCCACAATACCTTTTACAACTCCATCTACGGTGCCTCTACTCCTGACTTATCATCATCGTCCACATACAATATTAGGTGATTCCCGTCCTGCACCTGACCCTGCACCTACTACAGACTTGTCTCCTCCGATTGCACTTCAAAAAGGTATCCGGTCCACTCTTAATACTAACCCTCATTATACCCTTTTAAGTTATCATCGTCTATCATCACCCATTATGCCTTTATATTATCTTTATCCTCTGTCTCCATCCCTAAGTCCACAAAGAAGCAGTTTCTCATCCAGGATGGCGACAGGCTATGATTGACAAGATGTCTTCTTTACATACGAGTGATACTTAGGAGATTGTTCCTTTCCCTTCAGGTAAATCAACTGTTGGTTGTTGTTGGGTTTATGCAGGGAACGTTGGTCCGAACAACCAAATTGATAGACTTAAGGCTCACCTTGTTTCCAAGGGGTACACTCAGATATTTGGGTTTGATTATAGTGATACTTTCTCTCCCGTGGCTAAAATAGCATCTGTTCGTCTTTTTCTATCCATGGTTGTTGTTCGACACTGGCCCCTTTTTCAGTTGGATATTAAGAATGCTTTTCTCTATGGTGACCTTGAGAAGGAAGTTTATATGGAGCAACCACCTGGTTTTGTTGCTCAGGGGGGTGTCTAAACTGGTGTGTCGATTGCGTCGGTCACTTTATGGTCTCAAACAATCTCCTCGATCCATGTTTGGAAAGTTCAGCACAGTAATTCAGAAGTTTGGCATAATTTATAGTGAAGGAAATCATTCTGTGTTTTATCGACATTCTGCTGCAAATCTATGTATTTATTTGGTGGTTTACGTTGATGATATCGGCACTACCGACAATGATCAAGATGGTATCATTAGTTTGAAGCAACACCTCTTTCAGCAATTCCAGACTAAAGACCTCGGCAGACTGAAGTATCTTTTAGGTATTGAAATTGCTCAGTCCAGATCAGGTATTGTTATTTCACAACGCAATTATGCCTTAAACATTCTCGAGGAGACAGGAATGATGGGATGTAAACCTATTGACACTCCTATGGATCCAAATACTAAACTTCTGCCAGGACAGAGGGAGCCACTCAATGATCTTAGAAGATATAGGCGTCTAGTTGGTTAGTTGAATTATCTCACAGTGACCAGACCTGACATTTCCTATCCTGTGAGTGTTGTAAGTCCATTTATGGATTCTCCCTATAATAGTCATTGGGATGCAGTTGTTCGCATTATGCGATATACTAAGTCAGCTTCAGGTAAAGGACTACTCTTTGAGGATCGAGGTCATGAGTAGATCATTGGATATACAGACGTTGATTGGGCAGGATCACCTTGTGATAGACGTTCTACATTCGGATGGTAGGAGGTAATTTGGTGTACTGGAAGAATAAGAAACAGAGTGTGGTTATTCGATCTAGTGTAGAAGCAGAATATCGCGCAATGGTGGTAGCCACTTGTGAGCTAATTTAGATTAAACAGTTGTTGAGAGAGTTAAAATTTGGAGAAATCAGTGAAATGGAACTTGTATGTGATAACCAAGCGGCTCTTCATATCGTATCAAATCCGGTATTTCATGAGAGGACTAAGCATATTGAGACTGATTGTCACTTTTTGAGAGAGAAGATACTTTCCATTGATATTGTTACAAAATTTGTGAAATCAAGTGATCAGCTAGCAGATATTTTCACCAAGTCCCTCACTGATCCTCGTATTAATTACATTTGTAACAAGCTCGGTACATATGACTTGTATGCACCATCTTGAGGGAAAGTGCTTTAGAATATGAGTAGGAATAGGATAGTATATAGAATCCTACTTAAAAAATGATTGTAATGTCAGTGTCCTAGTTGGAAAAGGTGTGTAATGTAGTGTCTATAAATAGGGTCTCAGTGTAATATTTAGATACAACACAATTCAATAATATTTTCTTTATTTCTCACACAAGATAACCTGGGGGTACTGAAGTAAGTTGAAAGGTCAGACTATTTGGGGTTCTCTCTGAGGAACATACTTAATGGTGTTTCTTCGCATGACATACAATTAGTGTTGGTTGTCGCATCTATAATACACAAGTCCATTTATTCACAGTTCCCTTTTCTTATGTTCGAAAGATTTGATCAATGTTTGTCCCTTAACTACTGTTGGTTCTCTTCAAGGTGTTTTAGATTTTTTTAGTTATTTGAATTCTTTGGTGCTTCTGATTTTCCCCAACAGGTGTAAAAGACGAATTTGATCCAAAGCTGGAAGGGTATTTTTTGAGTTATTTCTGATATGTTAAGGGTATTTTTTTATCCATTAGGTGGAAAGAATGACAAATTTGTCCAACAGATAGAAGGAAGACAACTTTTTAGCCATTTCTAATATATTACATTAAGGGTATTTTTATCCCCTTTTTTCAGGGTGGTTCCATCATAGTACATATTATTTTCTGAAATTAGCTCTGCAATGATGCTGTCTCAATTCGACTATTCTGATGGATTAGCTATAATTGCTTTGTAGAATGAGGTTACCTGGCTTGAGGACAACTGGTACAATGAAGAGAGTTGATTCCTTGCGTTTATGTAAGAAACTAACCCCTTTTAATAACTGACAATAATTTCCATCTTTAGATGATTGATAAGCTCAATATAGTTCGTTAAAATATGGATTGTTCCATTGGTTTTTCTCATGCTTTATTCTCAGTAAGAAATTTTAAAATGGGTTTGTAGCTGATCTCCTTTCACTCACACACGCCAACCAACCCTTTTTTTAAAGCTGTTTTCATATGCTCTATTTCTTTAGCACCTGCATTTTTCTTGTTTTTCTTCTATCCTTAGTTTTCAGTTGCAGACGCGGTTCTTCATTTTAATTCTTCAACCAGCATTTTATTTTGACGATTTCAAAAATTAGGAGCTACTCTTTTCGTACGAGTGAATTTGCATGTTTGATTCTCTTTTGTACAATGTAGGCTCCATGATGGGAATGGAGGAGATATTTACATGTTTGATTCTCTTTTGTACAATGTAGGCTCCATGATGGGAATTGAGGAGATATTTACTTGGCATTTAATGCGCACCACTTCTCCGTCAAAACAACAATACCTTCACCACCACGAAATAGAAGCTGGTACCGAGTGGTAAGCTATTCTTATTAGTTTTTTCTTTAGTTTTTTTTTTAAAACTATTTTTACTCTGTCCTAGGAGCTCCCACCTTTTTGCACCCTTGATGACTAAAACCCACAACCTTAGGGTTGGAGGTGGAGGGTGCTTACCATCTGAGCAAGCCCCTCTTGTCCTATTCTTATTAGTTAAGGAATGTTTTTTCATGTACATCCAAAACATGAGACAACCTCTGAGTTTTGCTACTGCTCTGATATGTTTGGTTATTCTTTCTTGTATTTTGGATTTGTACCTACTGATTTTGAAATTTATAGGTCGAAGAAGGAAAGTGTTGTATTATATCCCCATGTTCCAACCGTGTTTCCCATTGAACATCCGATTCATTTTCTCCGAATTGGAGACGACTCTTGCTTTTTCCAAAATGTGAACTATCCATCGCGGTCATGCTAATTGGATCTAAGTTTGTGCTGGTTTTTGTATTGAGTAGTCGAGTATGGATACACAAATTTCCTTTTTCATGTATAACTTTATAGTAGAATTTCATTAAAAAATGTGTGAGAAATATAAGAGAAGAATATTATTGAATTGTGTATTTACATTATTACATTGATACCCTATTTATAAAAACTACATTCCAATCCTTTTCCAAGTAGGACACTACATTACAATCCTTTTCCAAGTAGGATTTTATATACTATTCCCGTTCCTACTCCTATTCTAACACTCCCATTCAAGCAATACAGGTGGTCATATTTTTTTTTTTTTTTATAGATGTAATTAATACAAGGACCAGTGAGGGACTTGGTAAAGATATATGTAAGAAAACTGGTAAGGACTGCTCAGGATGTTTGGGCGACGTCAATTGAAAAGGAAAAAACTGAAAAAGTGGTCGGAAAAGTAGTAAACATTGCCGGAAAGTCTTATCTATCGCTGCAATTCGAAATTTGGTATAAAATATATGGGTTGTCTTGAAATCAGGAGACAAGTAGATCTTGAACAAGAAAGTCGCCGAAAAGTGAAACTACATAAATCAGATCTGAGGAGGCACCCAAAAGACGCATGAAACTACACAAATCAGCTTTGAGGATTCACCGAAAAGACGCATGGTGCTACGCAACTCAGATATGAGAAAGTAGTTCGAAAAGATGCACGGTGCTATGCAAATCAGATATGAGAAAGTAGTCACCAGAAAGATGAACGGTGCTACGTAAATCAAATATGAAAAGCCAGCGGAAAGAAGTAAATGACTACTTTGTCTATCCCATATGCTTCTCAAATTAGTCCTTCTCAGCATGATTAATTTTTTTCATGCATATATAATTGGCCTAACTTTTGCTGACATAATCATTGGCCATATGGGCGGCTATATGAGTTATAACCACCCGCCAGCTGCGGAACCTTTTTTTTATTCTCTACCAAGATCGTAGAGGCTCTAATACCATGTGCGAAATATAAATATTATTGAATTTTGTATTTAAATTATTACACTGAGACCCTATTTATAGACACTACATTCCAATCCTTTTTCAAGTAGGATTCTATATACTACTCTAATTTATAAAATGAAAATAGTAAAATATTTCAGCATTACAATTTCGTTGGACTCTGTTGAAGGAACATCCGAAAAAAGCAACTTCTTGGTGCCATATAGAAGAAAACACAAGCAATATATATTCATACCTAGCATGAAAATTAAGCAGTCATGATTGTAGGATGGCTATGGTACCAGTATGATGTTAATATGGGTACTAGGGTTATGCTAATATGGGATACTGTATTACAATGTTTTTGAATAATATGAAGATTTTGAAAAGTAGGGGCAAAGCTACCATTTGAATATTAAATTGTAGTTTTGCTTATGTTAGTTTTCTCATCAGAAGAATACAACAAGTTATGATTGCAACATAGTAAATATAGAGGGCTTATCCCATTCACACAGTGTTCCAAACTAGTACTGGCATAGGGGGCATGTGCGTATATGCCACACCTTACAATACTAAATAAGCCAACATACTAATCATATTATTTTGTTATCAGTAGAATACAGCAAGAAGCTATCATAACTATAATGAATAAAGGGAACAAGTGTGGCAGTAAAGGGCGTGGAGTATACTCCACATAAAAGAAATAAATAGAATATCTTATTCTTTCTTCTCCCTAAATATTCAGGTTCTTGTTAAATGTACAGTGATTATCATGTTACTATTTGAAAAAATATATTGATATGACCATGTCCTTTTTAGAATATGTACATTTTGATAAACAGGATATTTCTCATCAGAAGATACAAATCATGATAAAGAACATAAGCAACAACGTATACTGTATCTCAGGGGTATTTTACCTTGAATGAATAGGAAACTAATAGACGGTCTATAATGTGATATCCTTGCTTCATAGAGTTTCATTCTACCAAATATACGAAATGACAGCCATTTTCACCTATATTCGCACGATCTTCCTTTAATATTCCTTTGTTTTGTGCAGTCCCTTGTCAGTTCCAATATTTGATGAGAAGGATAATTTGCATGTCTGTTCAATATAGCTATTTGTTTTGGTATTGTCTTGATATTCACCGTCTCAAGTAGTACTCAAGCTGAAAAAGTCACCTCAAATTTCGTACAAACTGATTAATTTTAACTACAGGTGGACACTAATCTGAAATCCCCTGATGATTTTGTTACTGAAGGAGCGGCTGGGATCAGTGAAACTTATAATGTTGCACCGTACTCTTCTATTCTTCTTGAAGAAAAGCAATAATTTATGCTGCTTTAGATGTTTTGTATGGGTTATTGCAGTATTACCTTCTTCTGGATTGGATAAAGTAGAGATCAAAACTGTAGCTTACATCATGTACAAAATAAGAGCTAGCTGTAATGAGAAATAGTATAACTAGAGTGAAGTTCAAGCCAACATGGCTTCCCCCTTCCTAAAACATGATATGTAACTAATCTGTGTATATGGTCCTCCTGGTCTCCTGTAGCTGTGTCCATCCAGTAAGATATGAATATTGTGTCCATCATGCTATTCCTAGTCTTTATCCTCAAATTTGTGAACTGCATTTTGTCCATGTTAAGTAGACTTCTACCTGTGACTGGCAGCTCTTGAAAGGATCTAAATTACAGTTTGTCTCTACTGTCCAATGCAAGATTAGCTAAAAAAATATCAGTCATCATGTCTCCTTGTATGAATGTGTGCTGCAGATGTGTATTACAATTCCTCATGAGATTCTGTATGTTTTTTTCCACTGTAATGAGGTGCCATGGGCTGTTGCTCCTTCCTTCTAGTATCGTCTTAATATGCAAAGTCTGTTTCCAGTATTACATGAGTAATTCCTATGATAATACAACAGTAAAGTGCTTCTCTGATTGACAGTGCATCTGCTTCCATGTTGGTGTTTTCTCTGATCTCCTCTGCTTGTTCACAGATGATTTCTCCTTTGATCTCTGAGGCAGTAACCATATGAGCTTGTCCCTGAATTACATTCGTATGCTACATAAGTGTTTCAAAAGAAATATAGAAACAATTTTAAGTAATATAGAGATATATCTAGAAAATTAATTTATAGGCAAAATACATAAATAGACATTTGACAAAAGAATCTAGATGGAGCTTCAAAAGAAAACCACAACAGGTGAATCCAATTTGAACTTGAATAGAGAATCAAAGTAGTTTGCTGAAAACATCGAGAAGATGGCTCAAACCCTCAGATCTTCCAAATGACCAAAGAAGAAGAATTTAGTGTTTCAATAATGAGCAAAGACAATTAAAAAGAAATCAGTTCATGGTGGTCCTTGGAGTTTTCATATGGGAGCAGTGATTGTGTAAATATTTGTATAAATATCTTCTTTATATCAAGTAAGTTCCTCAATTTCCCTCAAGATTATCGTTGTGTATTATTTGTTGTACCATTTGATTTGAGTGGAGAATAAGAGTTTAGCAAAGAAAGGGTGATCACTGATCTGAATGAAAAAGTTATAGAGATTGAGGGAAGTATCGATAGAGAGGGAAGCGTAGAGTTTTTTTTTCTTAAAAAAAATAAAGATTATTTTTTTAAGAAAGTGCACATGTAGTTCATTAATTTTTCACTTTTTGACATGTTATCCCGAATTAAATTCACACACGAAGGTTGATAAAATCAAATGTCCATGGAATACATCTATGTTAAATTAAAGCGACTTCATGATCACAATGAAAGTTGGGTGTTTAACTGTCAATAAAGGTCAAATTAAGATGTTTATCTATGTATTCTATCTTATTTTATATGACTAGTTTTTTGACACGTGTGTTGCACGTGTTGGCCAAATTATGTAATAGGTAATTTGTTAAAAATGTTAATATTCTTAAAATAATATTTTAGTACATAATACAAATAAAATTGTATGGTACAATTTGTGTGAATGATTAAAGTTGGATTGTTGGATGGTTAGGGGCTAAGTTTCTTTAATAGAAACAATGACACATGGCACGTGAAACAATTACATGGAGTGTCCCCCAAATGAACTGGTATTCATATTTGGTCCCCATAAGAAAATTGTTTAAAGATTGTCCTTCCTTACGCTCCAGGCATAGTAAAAATGATGTTATTTCCCTTACATATCTTGTTATGTTTTTGTTCCCTTTCCCTCACCTGTCCATCTCTTTCCTTTCTCACTTCTCTTTGGATTTCTTTTCTTTCTCTCATATTTCTATTCATAGTACCCATTTCTTGGGAAAATTAAAGATCATCAATGGCGATGTAATTTGTTGGAATTCTCTCATGTTTTCAATTTTCTTTCACACCATCTCCCAATCCTAGCTATGGAGCAGAGGAACAATATTTTTTCTTTGATAGGTGTGTTGGGTACTATAGAAGTTTTGAAGTAATGGTAAAGTTAATGTTATGTAATTACAAAAGCGATTTCCCCATCATATAGACTGTTCTGAATCCATATGATACCAACTTTCAGTATGGAAAAATAGCTTCCTCAGATCCTCTTCATTATTCTCTTCTCTCAAGCTTTTTTTCTTTATTTATTATTTTGGTTTTTTGGGGTCAATCTCTTTTATAAAAAATCTTGAAATTAAAATTAGTACATCAAGAAAAAGGAAGTTGTTGAAGATGTTGGAATTAGCAAGAATCTTGATGGTAGTTTTTTCAGAAATGAAAAGAAAGGTGGATCTCTATGCGAACTGACAAGACCACCATGATATCTAAAATCACGTAAATCGCTATGCGGGCCAACAAGGTCACCATGATATCTAAAACAAGTAAAACATGAGTATGAAAAATAGCAACGCCACGAGGAATATATATATGTCTGCAAACAAGCAACCCCCACAAGTAACTCAGTATGTAACCTTACCTCCTCCGTACCACAACCATAATATCACGATAAACCCAACCATTACAAGAATCTAATAATCACAACAATATATACACCTCTTACTCCTCAACTTGACATTGAATTGAAAACATTGGATTATGAGCTTTTATCAAGAGTAACACCATCAACAATTTAGAAACATCTAACAACTGACTCTTCCATAGCACGCTAGATCCGAAAATCACATATCATTGGGAATCATGCCAAAAAAATAGTAATAACCTTTACATACCTTGAATTCAAGCTTGAAACTTGATGTGGATAATTGATTTTCTTTCGGTGATTGGATATGGTGTGAAAAAATGACCCTCCACAAACTTTCCTTGTAACGTGCATAAATACGTATTTGTCGTCAACGAGCTAATTTTGTTTTGATTGTAATGGAAAATGGATAAAATAGGTTGTTGTAATTGGATATGCTAAAAGAGCCTGTATGTGAGACTCTCAAGAATCATGCATGAAACGACTTACCATGCTAACTGCATATGCTATGTTAGGTTTAGTGTGTGAAAGATAAATGAGTCTTCCATCCAATCTCTGATACTTTTGTCTGTCAACCGACTCTGTTATCCCTGCTTGTAGCTTGTGGTTGCTCTCAATTGATGATCATACTGGTTTGCAACCCAACATACCAGTTTCTTTTGAGAGATCTGTAATATATTTCCTCTGAGGAATGAAGATTCCTTTTCCTGATCTAGCCACTTCAATTCCCACAAAATATTGCAGCTTCCTTAGATCCTTGATATCAAACTCTGAGCAAAGGGTTTCTTTAGTCATTTCATCTCTTCTTTGTCATCTCCTGTCATCACTATGATATCTAACATAAACTATTAGAAGAGTGATCTTACCCCTATAATGTCTTATAAAGAGAGTGTGATCAACATTACTCTGTTGATAACTAAAAGAAAACATAGCTTTGCTGAATCTATTGAACCATGATCTAGGAGACTGTTTTAGCCTGTACAAAGCTTTATTCAACCTACACACCTTTCCTTGAGTTTTTTCATTATTAAATTCGGGAGGGATCTCCATATACATTTATTCGTCCAAGTCACTGTGTAAGAATGTATTTTTTACATTAAATTATTGCAATTCCCAATCAAGGTTGACTTAACAAGGTTCTGATTGTGTTCATCCTTGCAACTGGGGCAAATGTCTCTTGGTAGTCCAATCCATACGTTTGAGTGAATCCCACAGCTACCAATTTGGCCTTGAACCTCTCAATCGAACCATTGGTTTTATGTTTCACAGTGAACACCCACTTGTAGCCGACCAATTTCTTGTCTGGTGTAGGAACGACTAATTCCCACGTCTTATTTTTTGCTAGAGCCTTCATTTGTTCAAGCATAGCTTCTTTCTACCTTAGGATCTTTGAAGTTTTCTTCCAATTTTGTGGAATAAACACAAAGGAAATGGACAAGGCAAAAGCTATATAGGAAGGGGACAAGGAATCATAGGACACAAAGTTAGAAATAGGATGTTTGGTACAAAGTCTGACTCCTTCTCTTTGAGCAATAGGTATATCTAAATCACCAGTAGAATAAGAGATTAGAGATGACTTACCAAAAGAAAAGGAGGATTGGTAGGGAGTAGGTTGAATGTCACGAGAAGAAAAAGAGGTTTGGCAGGAGTAGGTTGCATAGTGGCTTCTTCTATCTTGTTTTTACTTGAATATCACATAAAATCAGGTTTATCCAAACGTCCAATAGTCTCCCCTTGAACGATACATCTAACAGTTTCCTCTTGAGCACTCTCTCTGATTGAACTTTCACTGGAGTAAGGTCATCAACAAATCCAAAACTAGGTATCACCTCTTTTCTTTCATCACTCTCCCCCTAGGAGGTGATTGAGTTCCAATGAATTAAGGTTCATATTTTCTAAAAGTACTATCAATACTGAGAAAATACTTCCTTGATGGAGGATAGTAGCATCGATAACCTTTCTGTGTTGGAGAATACCCAAAAAACACACATTTAAGGGCCCTCAAATCTAGTTTACCTACATTCCTAGTATGAACAAAAGAAACACATCAAAACACCAATGGAGGAACAATATATACATTATTTTGTCATAAAATCTCTAAAGGACTCTTAAAGTTGAGTGCTTTGAGAGGCGTTCTATTGATAAGGTAAGTAGCTCTGCTTGAATTGCATCTCCCCGATTTTTGGATATTCATAGTGAACATAAGAGATATTACAACTTCTAACAAATTTCTTGCATTTATCCACTCTAATTTGTGCAATAGTGTAAGGACAACTAGTTTGGTGGATGCTCCCATTAGACTCCAAATAAGTACCAAATTGGCTATCCATGTACTATGTACCTTTGTCAGTTCTCAAAATTTTTATCTTTGCATCAAACTGAGTGCAAACCATCTCATGAAAAGATTATAAGCAGGCAAATACATCACTTTTTGCTCTTATTAGATAAACCTAAGTCATCCTAGTGCAACAATCAATAAAAGTAACAAACCATCAACTACCAGACAAAGAAACAGTTTGAGTAGCCCCCCAAACATCGGAATGAAAATTCATGAAAGGAGCCGTGTTTTTATTATTATGTGATGAATAAGTGTTTCTAGTATGTTTCGCATACTCACAAGCATCACAAAACAAAGAATCACCCTCAATCCTTGAAAACAAACTAGGATATAACTTTTCTAAGATAAAAAAGGATGGATGCCTCAACCGTCTATGCCACCTTATTATTTCTTCATTGACAATTTTATTTTCTACAAAAAGCCTTTCCTTGGAGTATTACCCCGGCTCTTTTCCAACATATATAAGTCATCATGCACTCTACCACTCCCAATCTGCTTCCCTGTTTGAAGATCTAATAGCATGTCAGATCTGATTTTATCAGATCAATTAAGATCCTACAAAATCAAATCTTATCATAGTTAAATATTCACAAATCAACTCTCCCCCTCAAGTTGGCATGTAAATATCTGTCATGCCAAACTTGCTTACAAGGTTTTCAAATTTTGGTTTAAACAAGCCTTTTGTGAAAATATCTGCAATTTGCTGATTTGTTGGGACGAAAGGCATGCACACTCTTCCTTCTTCAATCTTCTCTCTTATGAAGTGCCTATCCACTTTAACATGCTTTGTTCTATTATGTTGAACTGGATTGTGAGAAATAATTATGGCCTCTTTATTGTCATAGTACAACTTCATTAGTAAACCGAACAGTTTTTTCAATTCTTCCATCATATTCTTGAGTCAAATCATTTCACAAATCCCATAGGCCATAGATCGGTATTCAGTTTCAGCACTGTTGCGGGCTACAACATTCTATTTTTTACTCCTCCTGTTCATGAGATTTCCCTAGATAAATGTACAGTATCCAGATGTAGACCTCCTATTAGTAGTAGAACCTGCCCAGTCTGCATCTGTAAAGCTTTCAATGGCCTTATGTTGACTTTTTTTGAAAAACAATCCTTCATCGGAGAACTTTTCAGATATCTTAGGATCCTGTAGACAATTTCTTGGTGTTCTTCCTTTGGAGAGTGCATAAATTAATTGACTAACCTTACAGCTAAAGCTATATCAGGTCGAGTATGTGACAAGAAGATCAACTTCCCCACTAGTCTTTGATATTGACTATGGTCAACTGAATTTCCTTCTTTATTTTCAAATTTTATATTCGGATCAATAGGTGTTTTAGCAGGACGACAACCACTCATCCTTGTCTCTTTTAGAAGATCTAGTACATACTTTCTTTTTGACACCATAATGAGTTTTTTTGATCTTGCTACTTTCATGCCAAGAAAATATTTCAACTGGCCCAAATCTTTGATCTCAAACTCCAAGGCCAACTGTTTCATTAAATTCTTCATTTCGGACAAGTCATCTCCTGTAAGTATGATATCATCGACATTCACTATCAGGATAGTTGTCATTCCCTCAGGAGAATGATGAATAAACATGGTATGATCTGCTTACCCTTGAGTGTACCCTTGTTTTTTCACAAACTGTGTAAACCTTCAAACCAAGCTTTTGGAGATTGTTTGATCCCGTAGAGAGATTTCTTAAGCTTGCACACTCTAGTTCCATACCGTTCTTCAAAACCCAAAGGAGGATCCATGTAAACTTCTTTGTCACGTTTTCTGTTCAAGAATGCATTATTCACGTCTAGTTGTTGGAAGAGCCAATCAAGGTTGGCAACAATGTTCAGAAGAACCCTTATTGAATTCAACTTGGCAACTGGTGCAAATGTCTCAAGATAGTCAATTCGGTAGGTCTGAGCGAACCCTTTTGCTACCAAATGTGCCTTATACCTCTCTAGGGACCCATCTGATTTAAATTTAATAGTGAACACCCACTTGCAGCCCACTGTTTTCTTTCCATGTGGTAGATCCACCATTTCCCAGGTTTTATTTCTCTCAAGAGCGTTCATTTCCTCTAGAATTGCCTTCTTCCACTCGAGAATGTTCAAAGCATCCTGCATATTTCTCGGTATCTCTATTCAAGATAATTGAGAAGGAAAAGCTATATAGGAAGGGGACAAGTTTCTATATGACACAAAATTTGACATAGGATGGTTGGTGACTTTTCTCACCCCTTTACGTTTGGCAATTAGAAGATCAAGGTCTAAACTAACAAGGGGTAAATCAGAATTAGGTTCTGGAGAATTACCTTGTGTATCAGTGAGATCTTGTAGGGCGGACATTTGGTTCTGATGAGAGTCCTTGATGTTGGTTGCGGTTTCTTCTTATGTAAGTATGTAATTACTTTGTTTGTTCCCTATTCTTGTCATTAATTATATCATGAAAATGCTCTACTGTCTCAGTATCATTACTTTCATTATGTAAGTTGGGATCTCTTGCCTTATCTAGGTTGCTATTAGCAAAATAACTATTTCCTGTATCTTAAAACCGGGATCCTTTTGTTTCTCACATTTGAGGTCAAGAAGATCTTTATTATCCCTCGAATCTTCATTATGTTTCTCCCCGTGAAGATGAGTTTCAAAAACAATTGAGATTCAAATAAGGTGGCATCCATTGTGACAATAACCTTCCTAGTAATTGGTTCATAATACTTGTATCCCTTTTGACTAGGGGAATAACCAACAAAAACCCATTTTTAGCACGTGGATCAAGTTTACTCCTATTATGATCATGAACATGAACAGATACACCACACCCAAATACTCTCAAAGATAGATCAGCGGTCAATCTAGAAGTACGGAAGTGTGTCTTGAACATACTGAAAGGGGTTTTAAAACCTAGAACACGGGAAGACATCCTATTAATAAGATAGGTGGATGTCAAAAGAGCTTCAAGGCAAATATTATATGAAACCACATCGGAGTAAATAATAAGTACAACTAAACATCAAACACTAACCACTTCGCCTTGAAGTGCACAATCAACCAAATGACCCTCACATGAACAAAAATGACTATTTTCCCTTAAGAATGGCATCACCCGATCTATCATAGGGCAAATTATGCATTTTTGTCATGGTCGACCAACCTTAATAACACATATCACTAACATGAATTACCGATTATGTTCCATCATCAATGACTTTAATGAAGGGTCAAATGATGCCCCACAATTACATTTATCAACCATTTGAATCAATGAAGTTACAAACTCCTCATGCGAATTACAACAAACACTTGGTGTGCATCATAAAGTGGACAAATGAAATAAGGAGCATGGCACTTGAAAAGCATTCAACGCACACTTCTCAACTACAAACATTATAACTATTCATTTATTTATGGAATAGTGCTCAAAATAAGTTCAAGAAACCTTGACTAATTCTCTTAGATCACCCACAAAAGAAAACATCAAGAAATGCTCATGTGGAAATTTAATCAAACACATGGCGTGCATAAACTTGGGTACTTAAGAATTCCCCAATTGGTATATAAATTATCACACCTAATTGAACTACTCCACAGAAACATCAATAATACACCAAAGGAAGTTCATACTAATCAACTCCTCACAATAATCTAGCATAAAACATGAATCACCATTTTAGCCCAAGAGCTTTTTTAGAAGAAATTAGAACAAGTGAACTTACCAAACTAAGAGAATACGCAAAGTAATGACAAGAGAATTTGAAGATTAGGAACTCTGGAGTTGTATTTAGTGAAGTATGAATATCTTCTTTGAAATTAATTGTGAAATAGATGAAGTGTGAAAACAGAGAAAATTTAAGAATATAGAGAGTGTGAGTCGGTCCCCAGTTCTTTTGTTTTGGTATGTGATGTGGGTTTGAAAATATAGGGATACGAGTTAGAAACGGGTCAACCTAGGTCGGGTCGACCCAATAATTTAATTACAAGGGTTGGAGCTCCAATCCTCACTTGCGCCCCATCATGCGCACGCATGTAGGGGGATGTGCGCATAGATTGGCCATTAACAGTTGAACAGAATATCTGGCGTAGTGCTGGTCACCTGCGTTAGCCAACTTGCGCACGCAGATGATTAACTCGGTGCAAGACAGTGACATTTCCAGGCCACCTGCATTGGCCAGCCTGCGCACGCAGATGCCTGTCCTGCGCCCACAGGTGGTAATTGACCCTAACCAGTGTGTAACACTTCACCTGGTAGCCACATGCGCCCAAAAATACGTGGACATGTGCACTAGCGGGTGTCCAATTTAAGCCAAAACAGTGCATCCCATCTCCCATACTTAGAATTTTTCACCTGCATTCACCAAAATAACCAAGAATTAGCAATCAAATTATTAGAAAATGACAATAATCAACCTTGGGTTGCCTCCCAAGAAGCGCCTTGGTTATCGTCGTGGCCCGACGTTGTTCCTCATCATCAAGCATCCTTAAAACAGAGCAACTCAACCTTAGAAGCTCCGGGTCCACCCTCATAAAAATGTTTTAGCCTTTGACCATTCACCGTGAACCTCCTCTTCTCATGGTCCTCCAGATCAATAGCTCCACGAGGATAGACATTAACCACTTCAAAAGGGCCCGACCACATGGATTTTAGCTTACTCGCAAAGGGTTTTAACCTCGAATTGAAGAGTAGCACTTCATCTACCGTATGAAACTCTTTTTTCAAGATCTTAGCATCGTGATATTTCTTCATTTTCTCCTTGTAGAATGACGATCTCTCATATGCCTTGAGTCGAAACTCCTCTAACTCATGAATTTGGTCTACTCTTAACTTGGAGGCATCCACCCAATTCATATTCAATTTACGCAAGGCCCATAATGCTTTGTGCTCCAATTCGAAAGGGAGATGACAAACCTTTACAAACACCAACTATAGGGAGACATGCCAATAAGAGTGTTGAATGCGGTCCTATATGCCCAAAGATCATCATCAAGTTGTCTTTCCCAATTCTTGTGTCCAACATTTACAGTTTTCTCCAAGATCGACTTTATCTACCGATTGGAAACCTCAACTTAGCCACTCGTTTGAGGATGATATGGGGTAGCCACCTTATACTTCACCCCGTACCTATCAAGCAAAGCATCGGATATTCGTTTACAAAAATGAGAGCCATCGTCACCAATGATGGCTTAAGGAGTCCCGAACCTCGTGAAAATGTATTTCTTTAAGAACAATGTGACACTTTTACTCTCGTTGGTCGGAAAGGAAATTGCCTCCACCCATTTGTACATGTCGATGGCCACCAATATATACTTATTACCATATGAGCTCACAAATGGGCCCATAAAATCAATGCCCCACACATCGAATAATTCTACCTCGAGGTTAGGCCTCAAGGGTATCTCATGCCTCCTTGAGATACCACCATGCATTTGAAATTGTGTATAAGTTTTAACCCATTCATAAGCATCACGGTGGATGGTAGGCCAATAATACCCACACTGAAGAACTTTAGCGGTGGTTCTCACACCGCCATGATGGACACCAAATGGAGATGAATGACAAGCTTTAAGAATGGATTTTATCTCTTATTCCATAACACATTGACGTATAACTCCATCGCCACATTCCCTAAAGATATAGGGTTCGTCCCAAAAGTACTTCTTTGCTTCATGAAGGAATCTTTTCCTTTGATAGTAGCTCAACTCATCGGGGAGCAGTCCACTCACTATATAGTTTGCAAAGTCACCATACCATGGTGGTGTGCTCCTTTTCAAGATCATTATAAGCTCGTCAGGAAATGTATCATCAAGTTCAAAATCACCCCAATTTTCTTCATTTGTCTCAAGACGTGATAGGTGGTCTGCTACTTGGTTTTCACAACCCTTTCCATCCTTCACTTCAAAGTCAAATTCCTGAAGTAGTAGAATCCACCTTATCAATCAAGGTTTTACTTCTTTCTTGGCCATTAAATACCGAAGAGCAGCATGATCGGTGTGAACTATAACATTTGTGCCTAACAAATAAGCTCAAAATTTCTCAAACCCATAAACCACAACTAGTAATTCTTGCTCCGTGATAGTGTAGTTCCTTTGTGCATCATTTAATGACTTACTAGCATAGTAAATGGGATGAAAATTTTCTCCTTTCGTTTTCCAAGCACGGATCCCAATGCAAGTCCACTAGCATCACACATGAGTTCGAACGGTTGTGACCAATTAGGGGCCACAATACTAGGGGGTGAGACAGGCTTCTCTTTAAGGTAATTAAATGACCTGAAACACTCTCCATTAAATTCAAATTTTACCTCCTTCTCAAGTAGTTTGCACATCAGATGGGTAATTTTAGAGAAATCTTTAATGAACCTCCTATAAAAACCTGCATAACCAAGGAAACTTCGGACCCCTTTTATAGATATTAGAGGTGGTAGCTTAGTAATGACTTCCACCTTAGCTTAATCAACTTGGATTCCTTTTCCCGATATTTTATGTTTGAGAACAATCCCTTCCTTTACCATAAAGTGGCGTTTCTCCCAATTCAATATAGGATTATTTGCCACACATCTTTCAAGCACCTTTTCCAAGTGTTTAAGGCAATCCTCAAATGTATCACCAACAACCGAGAAATCATCCATAAATACCTCTATAGAATCCTCCACTACGTCCGAAAATACAGAAAGCATACATCGTTGAAAGGTAGCTGGTGCATTACATAGCCCGAAGGGCATGCGCCTAAAAGCGAAAGTTCCATAAGGACAAGTGAAAGTCATTTTTTCTTGATCTTCAGGGGCTATTAAAATTTGATTGTAGCCCGAGTATCTGTAGAGAAATCAATACCAACCCCTTCCCTCTAGTAGATCAAGCATTTGGTCCATGAAGGGCATGGGGAAATGATCCTTCTCGGTCCATGAATTCAATTTCCTATAACCAATACACACTCTCCAGCTCGTGATCAGACGAACGGGTATAAGATCATTATTTTTGTTTGGGACCACCGTAATACCACCTTTATTGGGAACACATTGAACAGGACTTACCCATATGCTATCTGAAATAGGATAAACTACACCCGCATCAAGCCACTTGATGATTTCTTTCTTCACAACTTCTTGCATCGGAGGGTTTAGTCTTCTTTGGTGTTCTACACTTGCTACAAACTCAGGCTCAAGCTTGATCTTGTGGGTACATATACTGGGGTGGAATTCCAGTAATATCGGTTATGTTCCATCCAAGAGCCCTAATATACCATATCACCACCGATTTCAATACCTCATTTTGCCAAGATGACAAGTCTCCCACAATAATAATAGGTAAAGTCTCACCTTCTCCCAAGAACACATAACAGAGATGAGGTGGCAATGGTTTGAGCTCAATTTGTGGTGGATCTTCAATCGAAGGCTTTGCGAGAGGAGTTTCTCAATTTTTCAAGTCAAGGTCCAACTTGCAAGGATTTTTTATGTAAGACCCAAGGCCCTTCAAAGATGAAACTATTTCATCATATCCTTCAATCCTCTCGCTTTTAAGATTTCACAAGACTCCCACCAAAGGTTCACTAACAAAGTCAAACTCGATAGTATTACCACTTCATCATCAATCACATCGATTACAGAGACAACTTGAAAATCCATAGGTTACTTCATGGACTTGCAAATGCTAAATGACACCTCTTCATTATTTACTAAAAATTTCACTTCACCGCATTCAACATCAACTAGAGCCCATCTGGTAGCCAAGAATGGCCTACCAAGAATAATGGGGACCTCATGGTCAATTTCACAATCCAAGATCACAAAATCGGTCGGAAAGATAAAACGGTCCACCTTCACAAGTACATCATACAACACAACCATGGGTCTTTTTATAGAGTGGTTAGCCATTAATAGCCGCATTGTTATCGGCTTTGAAGCTCCCAAGCCTAACTTTCTAAATACGGCTAATGGCATCAAATTAATACTTGCCCCAAGATCACAGAAAGTTTTCCCAAATTGGTAAACTCTAATAGTACATGGGATGGTGAATGCCCCCAAGTCATCAATCTTCACAACCATTGTGCTAGACATGATAGCACTACAATTATGTGTAACTTCAATTGTTTCGAAGTCCGTGATGCACTTCTTTGTTACCAAGTCCTTCATAAATTTAGCATACCTGGGCATCTCCTGTAGGGCTTCCAACAATGGTAAATTTACCAAAAGGTTGCTAAATTTAGAAAGGAACTTACTTGAACTTTGAATCATCTTCCTTCTTCTTAAGCCTTTGTGGGAATGGAGGAGAGATTTTGACTTGCGGCTTTGAGACAACCGAGTTTTCATTCGGGTTTGAATTACCACCATCAACCACTTGTGGTTCTACTCGCTTTCACCCTTTCCTTCCCCTTCTTTAGGCTTCTCAACACTTTGCTCTTTTGACATCAGAGTTTCATCTTTTGAGTTATCAAGCCGCTTTCTCTTTTCTCTTATTTGTCCTCCAATACCTTTATTACGAAGGTCATTATCAAGATTTAAAACATTATTCGCTAGAGTTCTTCCCCTTCTAGTGACTATTTCCATGATATGAATATCATTTTTTGGGTTTACAACCGCATCACTAGGAAGACCTCCTCTTTGTCTTTGGTTCATCTAGGAGGAAAGTTGACCCATTTGGGTTTCAAGTTTCTTTATCGAGGCCGAGTGTGAGGTGACCTCTTGATTGAGATGTGACCAATTGCCTTTCATTTCTCTTAACATCTTATAGCTTCCTTCAACAATCAATAGAACACGAGCAAGCACATCTTCATTCTTATACTTCTTCGGATCAATAGAAGTTGTTCCTTTACCATTAGGCCAATTATGTGGAGGAACATATCTATCATAATCCCGATCTTTATTTCGTCAATCATGATCCCTATTCTTATCCCTCCATTCTCGGTCTCTATCATGATCCTTCCACTCACGATCTTTCCAGTCACGGTCTTTATCCATCTAACCTTGATTCTCGCCTTTCCTTTGATAGGTGGGGCGGGAAACCCCTGTTTGATTTGACATAAACTGGATTTCTTCATCAAGAGTCTCCGTTTCATCATCATCATAGGTCTTAGCACCCTTGGAGGCAATGGCATTAACTGCCTTTGGTGTTGACCCCATTACATGTTTGGTGAGGAGCTTTAGTTGTGTCATCATTTTAGCCATACTCTGATCTCTCTCCTCATCCTTCTTTCTTTGATCTTGGCTCACAAAAGATGCTGAGAGAGCCCTCACGTCCACCTCAGAATCTCTTGTATGCCAACCTCGACTTTGTTTAGTGACTTGGTCCAATAATGCAGATGCAACACCATAAGTTTGTTTCACCAAAGATCCCCCGGCTGCATTGTCCACAACTGTTTTATTCAATTGATCTAATGCTCGATAAAATATTTGGAGGAGCATCTTATTTGGAACCTCATGAGTCAGACATTTCATCAATTTCTTGTTAAACCTTTGCCAAGACTCATGTAATGGTTCGCCATTCAATTGGCGGAAGTTAATAATCTCATCTCTCATTTGTAACATCCGGGATAGTGGAAAGAACCTATCCAAGAATGCTTTCGTTAATTCCACCCATGTAGAGATTGAACCTGCAGATAATTACCTCAACCATAATATGGCTTTGCTCGTCAATAAAAAGGGGAAGAGTCTCAACCGGATGGACTCTTGTGATATGTGAGCGATAGTAAACGACATGCATACATCAATGAAATTAGTCAGTGAAGATTTGTATTTTCATGTGCTTGACCCCTATACAGTCCCTTCATTTAAAGGAGATGGAGCATCACACTAGTAATATCAAACACTCCGTTGCCTTCCACGGGCGGGATACGGATGGCACTAGCTCTCCCGGCATCTCCCAAGTGGTCTTCATCCTCTAAATGTCTGTCAAATGAAGAGGTATGACTACCATGTTGACTCATTGAATCGTGAAGACTTTGGTTATCACCTGTGGAGAACAAAAACAACAAATAAAGTAAACTTACACCACGGCAGACACAAGTAACTTTAAACACTAAAAAGAATGAACGCTACATTTCATTCCCCGGCAACGACGCCATTTTTGATAACGCTCAAATTATACCCCAAAGGTATAATCGGTCGTTGTCAATATAATTACCCAACTTAGAGTCGAGGTCGAATCCACGAGGAATGAATGCGCTAGCTTTCACCTCTAAGTGTTAAAAGCAACTAGAGCTAACATGTGATGCTATAAAAATAATGCATAAAAGTTAATGGGGGATATAACTTATCAATTTGTAATTATCAAAACACTTGTAGTTTGAAACACACAATTCAAGGATTAGAGAAATAGAGTTGAAATCAAGTGTAATACGGGACTTGGGGTTATGCCATCGTAATAGTGAAAGAATGTATGGGTAATTGAATATTTGTCTAGATTTAGCTAAAAGTGATGGGTAGGCTAGATTATAAGTACTTAGTGTTGATTTGTCAATCAAACACCAAGATAAAACAAGTGGGTTCTTTCGAACACCTCACAAGTATATATATATAACAAATCTAATACCTTAATTAGTGTCCTTATGTCGAAGAGACACTATTAAATTATAAATATCAAGTTATTGTTCACTCCCATTCCTCACCCTCATCCCCTTTGTCAAGGATGATGAGAGCTCTAGGGTTAATTAGAGTTTGCAACCTTTAATTTTAAATCGAAAATATGGAATGGGGATAAAACCCACAACAATTATCTAATTAGGAAGATAAATAAACAACACCCATACAATTATCACATCTTACTCAAGCATAACCCCAAACAAAGAAATTAGCTACTCATGGAAAGAGAAAGAGGAAAATCACCCAAGTTCTCCTCCCATTGTTCCATTGAATCTAATATTATCTAAAGATTTAAGATCTTAATTTAATACAAAGCCAAAAGAAAGTAACTAATTCACTCTTAGGGTTTCACTCTATTTTCTCAAGCTTTAAAAAATTCCAAAACTCCCATTCTAAAGCTGAAAAATCCCTTTTAAAGCCCCAAAATTTACGTTCCAAAAAAATTACGAAATTACCACCGCACTGGTCACTTGATGGCGCAGGTGCCAATGCAGGTGGGTGGGTTGCGCGCACAGGCTCTTCAGTGCAGACTCCACTGGCTCACCCAGACTTGCCACCTGCATGCGCAACTCAAGCTCATGCGTGCACAGGTGGCCTCACAGCTTCCTAAATATTGGTTTTAACCTCCTTTTCTACACTTCTGGCATCCCAATTGACTCGTGTGGATAGCTCAACCTCCTATTCACTCATTACCTGCATAAAAGAGTTATATAACATGAGAATTAAATCAAATCAATGCAAAATAAGAGATAATTTAAGCTTAAACGTGTTAAGAAGTTGGTTAAACGTCAACTTATCACTTCTCCCCAGAGAAATTTATGGACTTCGCTTTTGAATATTAAGGCTCTAGTTACTTCCATAAGATACCTATTTTTCTCTCCGCTACTCCATTTTTTTGTGGTGTATCAGGATATGAACTTTGGTGCACTATTCCCTTAGAAGTGAAAAAGTTGCTTAGGTGGTCATTAAAAAACTCCCTACATATGTTTTGGTATTGTACAACTGTTGGTGAGCTCCTGGTTGATTCGGGGCTTTTCGAGTATCTTACATATGTTTTGGTATTGTATAGTAGCTAAGTGTAAGGCGGGGGCTTGTCCTGAACTTAACAAAGTTTATATCTCTTTTAGAGGCTTTGTAGATGGTAAAGTAAAGTGTGGTTGTGTCTTGTTTTCCAGTCATTGTGGCCCCAACCGCCAAGTCATGTATATATAAGTTTGGGCTTGACTACCTGGTTTATTTTCATTAAAACTTAATTTCCATATTTGAAAGCATCTTTAAATTATCATGGCAATACATGGAAAGTATAAGGTTATGGGTTGGTTCTCTCGGGCCTTTACGGCTACGGGTGCCTGTCCACCCCAATAAGATTTGAGGTGTGACAAAAGTGGTATCAGAGCAGGTCATTCTATAGAGTCTACAAAGTCGTGTATATGTAGAGTCTTGCTTATGGGTGTATTATGCACCACATCTATAGATAAGAGGCTACGAGACATTTAGGAGTTGTCTTTTTTTCTTTATATCTTAGATTGTGCAATAGAGCCAAATTTGTAGGTGGAGTCATATTTAACCATTGAATATGTTTTTTTTCTCATTATAGTAGAGATGTTGATTACAAGAAGGAGTAAGAATAAAAGTAAGTAAGTAGATGTGGATTTCGGAGAAGGGACCAGCAAGTCACCACCTATATAAGCTAATCAAAGTGAGGATCAAGATGAGTTTGCATCACAGACTTCTTCTACTCCTCCATCTCCAGAAGAGCTAAGAAGGAGAGGAGTACCCTCAAAATCACCTATTAATGCTACTGAGCAAGATTTAAGGAATGTGGGGCAATTATTGACTTGTATAGTTGCTGGACAAGGTCAAATACAAGCTAGTCCAATTAGAGGTTCTAGTGGTGCTGATAGGGCAGCTAGTCTACGGACACATAATTTCCTTAAATTGGAACCTCCCACATTTACCAAGTCAGATCTTAATAAAGACCCACAAGAGTTTATTGATAAAATACAAAGGGCTTTGGATGTTATGCATGTATCTGGTAAAGAGACAATTGAGCTAGCAGCATATAGATTAAAAGGAGAGGCTATATTGTGGTATGAAGACTGAAACGATCTACGGGTACAGGTACACCTTCAACTAGCTAGAAAGAGTTCAGAGAGGTATTTCTTGATAATTACCTTCCATTTGAAATTCAAGAGGCTCGTCCAGATCAATTTTTAAATCTTCGTTAAGGGAATATGAGAGTAAGGCAGTATAGTCTTCGATTTAACTCTTTGGCTAGGTATGCTCCTAATGTAGTAGCTACAATGGATGATAGAGTTCATCGATATGTGGATAGATTGGATCTATATTTGGTTATAGATTGTACTATTGTTGCTTTGAATAAAGATATGGGTATAGCAAGGATACAAGCTTTTGCACAAAAAATGGAGGATCAAAGGCAAAGGAGAAGAACACAAGAGTTGGAAAGAGGGCATCCCAAGAGGGACAAATCTATGGGACAATTTATGTCTTCAGGCCTCATTTTTCTAATAGACCGCCTAGGCCATCATTCTCCTACTCTGCAGTAAGTGCTCCACTCTTATTCCAAGGGTTTAGGGGTAACCAGTTTGGGCAAACAAGTGGGAGTCAAGGTTCATGGACAAAGGGGGTATCAAGAGCAAGAGATTATGAGCCAATCAAGACCTCATTGACAGCTATGTAGGCAATGTGGAAAGCTTCATTTAGGTGCATGCCATTTTGGGACAGATGCTTGCTTTTGGTGTGGTATGTCGGGGCACATGATGAGATAGTGCCCACAAAGGGGCATGAGTGAGTGGTATGGCACGACCTACTGGATCAGCCGTTGCATCTTCATCATCGGTGCGTTCTTTAGGTAGGGGTATACAGCCTACAAGTCATGGTAGTGTTAAAGGAGTTTTTAGTTCTAGCGGAGTTCAGAATCGTACATATGCTCTAACGGGTTGACAAAATTTAGAGGTTTTCCCTGATGTGGTTATAGGTACATTGTCCATATTTTCACATAATGTATATGCATTAATTGATCCAGGTTCTACACTATCATATGTCATTCCATTGATTGCTGGAAAGTTCAAAAGAACATCAAAATCATTGGTTAATCCATTTGAAGTGTCTACACCGATTGGTGAGTCTATTATAGCTAGTAGAGTTTATCATAATTACATAGTAGCTGTTTGTGATCCTGACACATTGGTCGACCTTGTTGAGCTAGAAATAGTAGACTTTGATGTTATAATGGGTATGGATTGGTTGGCATCTTGATATACCACAGTAGATTGCCGAACTAAGAGGGTGCATTTCCATTTTCCCAAAGAGGTAGTCCTTGAATGGAGGGGTAATATTGGGGTGCCAAGAGGTAAATTTATTTCTTATCTTAAGGCCACGAAAATGATGTCTAAAGGGTACATATGTCATCTACTGAGAGTGAAATATATAGATGCGGAGACACCAAATCGTCAATCGGTTCTAGTGGTAAATGAATTTCCCGAAGTATTTCCTGAAGATCTTCTAGGTTTACCTCCAGAACGAGAAGTAAATTTTGGTATTGATGTGATCCCAGCTACTCAACCTATCTCTATTCCTCTATATAGAATGGCTCCGATAGAATTAAGGGAGTTGAAAGAGCAATTGAAAGACTTGCTATAAAAAAGGATTCATAAGGCCTAGTATGTCCCCTTGGGGCGCACCAGTGTTATTTGTGCATAAGAAAGATGTCACGTTGAGAATGTGTATTGACTACCGACAACTAAATAAGTTGACTATTAAGAACAAATATCCCCTTCCAAGAATTGATGATTTATTTGATCAGTTACAAGGTGCTAAGTGTTTCTCAAAGATTGATTTATGGTCGGGTTACGACCAAGTGAGTGTCAAAGAGAAAGATATACCCAAGATAGATTTTTGAACACGTTATGGTCATTATGAGTTTTTAAGTTATGTCATTTGGGCTAACAAATGCACCAACAACTTTTATGGATTTGATGAATAGGGTGTTTAAGCAATTCTTAGATGTGTTCGTGATAATATTTATTGATGATATTCTGGTGTATTCAAGATCGAAGGAGGACCATGCTAATCATTTACGGTAGGTGTTATGGGTTCTTCATTATCGTAAGTTATATGCAAAGTTATCTAAATGTGAGTTTTGGTTAAAATCTATAGCATTCTTAGGTCATATTGTATCTGATGAAGGAATAAGAGTTGATACTCAAAAGATAGAAGCCGTGAAGGACTGGCCAAGACCAACAACACCTATGGAGATTCGTAGTTTCCTTGGGTTGGCAGGTTATTATAAAAGGTTTGGTAAAGGGTTTTCTTCTATTTCTGTACCTTTAACAAAGTTAACACACAAAGCAACCAAGTTTCAATGGAATGACACATGTGAAAGGAGTTTCCAAGAGCTGAAGAATAAGTTGACTTCTACACCCATATTGGTACTTCTAAAAGGTACAAAAGTGTATGTGGTATATTGTGATGCTTTAGGAGCTAGCTTAGTATGTGTATTGATGCAGCCTGGTAAAGTAATAGCTTATTCCTCAACACAATTGCGGCCACATGAGAAAAATTATCCAACACATGATATTGAGTTAGCAGTGGTTGTATTTGCTTTAAAGATATGGCGCCATAAGAGTTTACAATATATCTTTAAGCAAGAGGACCTAAATTTAAGGCAGCGGAGGTGGCTTGAACTATTAAAAGATTATGATATTGATATTTTGTATCATACGGGAAAAACAAACGTAGTAGCTAATGCGTTAAGTCGTAATGCAATGGTGAACACTTATGGGCTGTCCAAGGAAAGACAAGGGATGACTAAAGATCTACACCAACTAGCTAGCTTGGGGGTTCGCCTTCTTGAATCTCCAGACAAAAGAGTTATTGTGCAAAATGCGATAGAATCTTTATTAGTAGCTGAGGTGAAAAAGAAGCAGTATGCAGACCCTATTCTATTACAACTTAAGGAGAATGTACTACAAGGTATGATGAAGGCATTAGATCTTACACAAGATGGAGTACTTCAGTGTCAAAAAAGATTATCTGTATCTAATATAGATGGGCTAAGAAAGAGGATTATGACGGAGGCACATCATTTAAGGTATTCCGTCTATCCGGGGTCAACTAAAATGTATCATGATTTGAAAGGAGTGTATTGGTGGGGTGACATGAAGAAGAACATTGCAGAATTCATAGCCAAATGTCCAAGTTGCCAACAAGTTAAAGTAGAGCATCAAAAACCCGGAGGTTATATGCAACGTATGGATCTTCCAATTTGGAAGTGGGACATGATCAACATGGAATTCATCACTGGTTTGCCTCGTACAATTTGGAAGTTCGATTCCATATGGGTAATAGTTGATAGACTTACCAAATCGACACACTTTTTGCCAGTTAAGACCACTTATCCAGCTGAAGAGTATACAAAATTGTATATTAAAGAGATAGTTCGGCTACACGAAGTACAAAACTCTATTATATCTAATAGGGGAGCTCAATTTACTACACACTTTTAGAAGTCATTTCAGAAATGTTTGGGAATGCAAGTGAATTTAATACAGGTTTTCATCCTCAAACGGATAGAAAAGCAGAACGTACCATTCAAACACTTGAAGATATGTTGCGAGCTTGTATATTGGACTTCAAAGGTAGTTGGGATGATCATTACCGCTTATTGAGTTTGCCTACAATAATACCTATTATTCAAGTATCAAAATGGCCCCTTATGAAACTTTATATGGATGGAAGTGTAGATCACTAATTGGATAGTTTGAAGCGGGTGAAACTGCCTTATTTGGGATAGATCTTGTTCATCAAGATATGAAAAAAGTTAGGGTGATACAACAACGACTAGAAACAGCTCAAAGTCGACACAAATCATATGCATATATTGGAACAATTGGGCTAGAATTTGCTATAGAAGATTGGGTATTCTTAAAGATGCCACCAATGAAAGGGGTAATGAGGTTTGGTAAAAATGGAAAACTAAGTCCACGTTATATAGGGCCATATAAGATTATTCAAAGGTTTAGACAAGTCGCATATGAGTTAGAGCTACCCCTAGAGCTCTCAACAATTCATCTGGTGTTTCACGTCTCAATGCTTTGGAAGTGCATAGTAGATCCATCTTGTATTAATCCTACTGAAGATGTACTAGTTGTGGAAGATCTCACTTATGAATAAGTACCCATTTCTATTCAGGATCTACAAGTTAAGAAGTTAAGAAATAAAGAAGTAGCTTCCATAAAGGTACTTTGGAGGAACCAGCAAGTAGAAACGATCACGTGGGATGATGAGGAAGCGATGGAATCTAAGTACCCTCATTTATTCAAATCCGAAAAGAAAGTTCAAGATGATGAATTGGAGAAATAATAAGTAAGTATATATATATATAAATATTATGTTGTAACAGGAAGATTAAACTTAGGCTTGAACTTGTTTAGGTTGGATAATCATGCTAACATTCGAGGACGAATTTTCCTGGGGGGGGGGGGAGGAGGATGTAACACCCCGTATCCTACATGTACTAGTTCTACTTATATGTCACTTGATATAGCCTTATGGTACAGGTAATGGACTCGGTTTCCTATATGAATAGCGGTGGTAAGATGGGTTAGAAGGAACTGCCCGTACATTTTAATGTGACACAACTAAGTTAACATCGATGTAACTATTGAAACTTGGGATAGTGAGTAGGTATTTGAATCTAAATTTTAAAGTGACCAAGTGTACACAAGCTGTAAGTTAAATTAAAGGGATTAAGAACTGAAAATGGAGTTAACTATTAAGGTGCTTGCTTGACTTAATTAAGCTAGTAGGTGAATCAACTACTTGAGCTATATGTACTAAGTTAATGGACCTAAGGCTATGAATTAGATTTGGGCCAAGTTAAATGTGCCAAAGAGGTGTATTAACTACTTAGACCAATTTGTGGCTGAAAATGGAGTTAAAAGAGGAGGTTCTAGAGGGATCAATATAAGACCAATATAGCTGGTCTTTTTACTCATTTTTAACATAAATTCCATCCTTTAACTTCACCTTTCTCACTTTTCTCTCAAGGCTTAAAACAACATCCCTTATATTCCTCCTAGGGTTCTTGAAGGAACCCTCAACTTTGCTAGCTAAGGTAAGTGAAAATACTTATGGATTTAGCTTGATTCTTCTATTGGAAACTAGGAAATCATGTTGGTTATGCTTAAAAGTATGGGACTGCCTTTCCTCCATGTTAGATGCCCCATGTCCCTTGGTTATTAAGAGGCCTTATTCTCTTGTTGGTTAACTTTGAAGGATAATTCAAGCTCTTGAAAGAAGTGCAAATTTAGTGGATAAATTCTAGAAATTAAGGTAAAGCTACTGCCCATTTTTTCCCTTTTCTATATACATGTTTTGGTGGAGAATTATGTATATATTGTTGTTAAGAATTCAAGGGATAATGAGTTCAATATTGGGTTGCTATAATAAAGGATTTTGGGACTGTTTTAGGGATTGTTTTATGTCTATATTTGGGGACAACTTGGTTGATCTGAAAAAGGGATATGAGTTGTTGGTAGTGACATATAAAAAGGGGGTGTAATGATACACCACTTAATTAGATGTTGTATAAGCTTGTTGTCTATCATACTTTGGGGGCTGTTTTGTACATGTTACGAAGCCAAAGGAGTCTCCGGGGATCTTATATGAATCTGTGTGTAGTACAAATGTAATTAGAGGAGAAGGGGTTAAAAGAATACCCTTGATTTGGTGAATTACAGGCGTGCTACCCGGCTATTGTTTTAAGTGAAGTTGAATAGCCTAAATTTGTTAATTAATTACTAATATTAGTTTTACCACGTACTTCATTATAGATAAGTAATCTGAAAGGAAGGAGGTCAATTCAGGGTAATACTGGAGTTATATAACAAGGTATATTAGGCTACTCTATTTCATATTCTTTGGCATGAAATCCAACATTTGTGTTACAAAGTAAGCTTCAAAAGTTCTCCTTTAGTAAATGATACATAGTGGTAGGGTACGATCTCCCATGTAGCTAATGACCTTGTTCCCACTCCCTAACATGTTAAAACACTTCAATATGTGCTTATTATTAAGTCTACACATCTACTTTCACTAGCAAAGTTTTAGGAGTTTTCCTTTTAGTTAAATAAGATTTATGTGTTATTTCAGCTCCTAAGCATTTCATTTGTGTACAAATTGCTCCCTACCTCATTGTTACTGCATCCAGTGTTTATTCACATGTCTCTTACTGGTGGACTATCCCAAAGCTCAATAATGTCATGACCTCCAAAGTAACAATATCAAATATAATAAACTAAGAAACGCAAATCTGGTTATGTACGGGTGGAAGCTCAGGGGCGTGAGCCTAGCATGGTCCGATCCCAATTCGGTTATATATGGGTGGCAGCTCAGGGGTGTAAGCCTAGCATGGATCGATCCCAACTTATGTATTTACCACTGATTAGTTGGTCATTTGTATCGCATGTCTTACAAAGATTATAAAGTAAAAATGGTAAAGTGAAGAAAAAAATGTAATATACATAATTCCACAGATACAGGTAAAGGTGGTCTAGTATGGTTTACACTTGTTCTGATTTTATTTGAGCTCTCACTTTACATATTAGTTACTCTTTGCCTTACATATTCAGTACATTCTTTCATACTGATGTCCCTCACGGGGGAAAGTTCATTTCATGCTGCAGGCATAGATACTTCAGCTAGTAGACCCCTCCAGTAGGAGTATAGGACATCTAACAACTGTTGGTGATCTCCAAGTTGACTACGTGGTTTATTTTCATTAAAACTTAATTTCCATATTTGGCAGCATCTTTAAATGTTTATGGAAATGCATGGTAAGTATAAGGTTATGGGTTGGTGCTCTCTAGCCTTTACGGCTATGGGTGCCTATCCGCCCCAATAGGATTTGAGGTGTGAAAAAGCTGCTCCATGAACCAAATGTGGAAGGCTTACCTCTACTGAAACCTCCATGTGTCTCAAATAAGATCAATTGGTCTGCCCGCCCATCTTGCATAATCGAGTAACTATTGGTCTACCCATCATGCCTTGATCGCACGATCATATTGCCAAGGCCTCCCAAGTAGTAAGTGACAAGCTTGCATTAGGGAAATATCAAATAAGACTTCATCTTCTTAGTCTTCAATTTTTAATGTTACCAAATCTTGACTATGCAACTTCAATTTCCCACATTCATTAAGCCATTGAAGTTTGTAAAAGGTGGAGTGTTTGGTAGTTGGAAGTTTCAAGTAATCCACCAAGGTTATGCTTGTCACATTTGCACAACTCCTACTATCAATGATCATGGCACAAATACTCCTCTTGATGTTACACTTAGAGTGGAATAGATTTTTCCTTTGGCTTGGATCATCCATAGCTTTACTAATCATGACTTTTTTCACTGTATATTTTGGCATATCAGTCTCCCTTTTTGTTCCAAAGCATCTTTCTCAATTTTTTTTTTATCATTCCCAAAAGCATCATCTTTCATCTTCTTGATCACCTTCATGCTCTCCCTCATCCTCAGAACAAGGACCATCTTCTCTTGTGGCAATTCTCCACCGGTTGGGACATCCACTCATTCGATGACCCCATCCTTGGCATTTGAAACACTTAATATAAGAAGAGTTATTGGGTTTAGGTTTGTTACCTCCTTCCTTTGGCACAATCTTTGGAAGGTCTCTCTCAATTTGGGTGTTCCTTTCAAATGTCCTCTTGACTACTTGCTTTGTATCCTTATTCTTTAACTAATCAAAAGAAGAATCTCCCCCTTCTTTATTCTTACTCCATTAAGTTGAGAACCCTTTTGATACGACTAGCATGTCTTCCTTGAGTCTCCTTTTTATCTCAATTGCCGCATCGGCAATTTTGATTATGGTTGGCTAGGTGTGGAGCCTTATTTATGATGCAATGTTTCTATTCGATCCTATTCTTAATCGAGTAATTTCAAAAGCCTCCTATTCTTCTAAGTCGATCCTCATCTTCACTAGAAGTTTAAACTCATCGAAGTATTCCTTTACACTTTTCAGCCCATTGCCTCAATGTGTAAATCTCTTAAGTTGCTTTTGCCCATACCACTCGGTAATATATTTCTTTCCCATAATGAATTTCAATTCTCCTCAAGTAGGAGTGTCAGCAAGAACATGGTTTCTTCTAAACCTCACCTCAGATTTTCACTATGTTGAAGCAAACCCTTCAAGTTCAGTAGTTGCATAGGTGGCCTTTCGTAACTTGAACATGTCATTGTTATGGTAAAGCATATCACATTGCATCACCCAATTAAGACTGTTCAATATCATTACTTACTTTGAAGATTAGATGAGTGACCTTGATGGAGTTGATACCTTGATCACGACCTCCAACATTTCTTTGGTTCCCAAAGTGGTCATCTCCATAGTCATAGTCTTGAGGTTCAAGACCTTGGTAACCTCCATGTCTTCCCTTTTGGCATCTCCCATTATTCATTCTCTACCTCGAAACCCTCCTTGTAATCTGTTGCCTAACTTGCTCATCGTAATTGGCACCAAACTTTTCTACCTCCTCTCGTTGTTCATAATCCAATGGATTCACATTCCGAATTGGTGGGTTTATGTTTTGAGGATCTTGGTGGAATTGGATGTGGTATGAGCGAAGGACATTTGGTGGAGGATTTGCTTGATCTCGCTTTTGGGGTTGAGTTAGCCCAAGATTCATTTCTTTACAGAGATACGTGATACGGAAGAAATTCAGTTAGTTCCCCTTCAGATAAATAAATCGTTGAAATGCATAGGCAAATTCTATGATCAAGTTCCAATCCTGGTTCTATTTACCAGGTGAAATGCCTAGTTTTTTGTTCTATGAATTAGGTCTAAATTCCCCAATTTTACCATCTTAAATCTTGTGTTTCTGTAACACCCCATACATTTTCGAACCTATTTGATTACCTTAACAGTTATGGAATTATTTAAAATTGAGATAGTTGGTGTATTACACACTAACTTTATTAGGCTAAATTAATATTGTGCTATTGGTGCTCAATTGAGGCCCAAACAATTAATTAAATAAGACATGGCCCAAAGGAAATGACCCATTCTAGATTTGACCAAGTAAAAACATTAATTATGACCAATGTTTGGCTAAGGATGACCATGAGGGACTATATAAGGCTAAAAATCATATTTTTATTCACCATAAGACACTTGCAAATTCTGGACTTTTCCAAGAGATATTTCTCTCTTCTTTCAAACCCTAAGCAACCACTACTTTGGACAAGATCACCTCCTTGCAAGCTTTGGTAAGTATTTATTCTTATGGTTTAATATATTATATGCATGAGGGGTTATGTAAATCATGTTGGTTATGTTTAAAAGTGTTGATTAGTCCACTTTTGCTTACTTGCTAAAGGATTTGCCTTCTATGTGACTTAAACTTGAAAGGAGACTTGAGGTCTTGAAGGAATTAAATGATATGGATGAGATGTCAACATGTTAGAATGTGGTTGTTAACATGTTAGGATGTGGTTATGGCCTTAACTTGTTTCCTTCTTGTGTGGGACTTGTGGAAATGTTATTATGTAATAGTGTAGTGAAAGGAGAATATAGTGTTGTGATATTTATGTGCATGTTGAAACAATAGTTGTTCATTAGCATCAAGTTGACCTAAAATATGAAAAGGGAAGATCACTTATGGCCATGGACCATTTATTACAAAAAAAGGACCCAAAAGTGACCCCTGGCAGCCGAAATGGGCACTCGCCCTCGCAGGTGAGGCACCTGCGGGTGCAGGTGGCACCGTAGGTGGCCCTAGACAGGGCCAAGGGGGCACCTGCGCGCGCAAGTTGCTCTGCAAGTCCTTCCAAAAGGTTGTTTGGCTCATTTTTGTTTCTTTTTAACCCCCAAGGACCCTCTACCCTTCTTGGATGCAATCACCAACTCATGGTACCTTTTGGATTGCTCTAATGGGGTAGTTCGATGACGTTTCGAATTGTATCAATGGTGGATTATTTGTAATGTGTTGTGGTGAAAGGTGTTTAGGTGATGTGGTGAAGTAAATATGACGGTGTATTGAGGAGAAAGTGTAAAGCATAAACTTGGTGTGTAATCCTATCGGTTTGTAAGTTGGTTGACTTCTAATGTAAGCGCCATTATGTATTCCTATTGTAGAGTAGCACTTTAAGGAAGAGCCAAACTGTTATAGTCACACGTTGGAAGGATAAGGTATGTAAGGTTACTCTTTTCGTATCCTTTGGCAGCACCTGTTGTTCTCATTGTTACCGAACTAGTTTCCATTCCAAAATGTTCTAAAGTGTCTCATTTCAGGTTTGTTATACATCGTTATTCACGTGTCTCTTATTCATTGACTATTGTTCCAAAGTTCCAATAATGTTATGACCACCAATGTATCAATCTCAAAAGTAAAGAATGAAGTAATGCATAGTTGTTTGAGTACGGGTGGTAGCTCAAAGGGGCGAAAGCCTAGCTAGAGACGATACCGAGATTATTGGATAAGGGGGTAACTCAATGGGGCGAAAGCCTAGCTCGAGCCGAACCTGACAGGGGGCAGCTCAAAGGGGTATAAGCCTAGCTTGAGATGAACCTGCTTTATTGATTGATGGGTGGCAACTCAAAGGGGCATAAGCCTAGCTGTAGATGATCCCAATGTTATTTCCCACTGATCAGTTGGTACCGGGCATTATATGATTGATGATGATAATGATATGAACGTAAAATAAAAGTAATGAAGGGAATGTACATGGTTCCATATCTACAGTACGGTGGTTTATCAATATTGTTCATTCATTTGTTCTTGATTCCATTGAAGTTCTTATGTTTCATACAGTTGCTTATAACCTTACATACTCAGTACATTCTTTCGTACTGACGTCCCTTGGGGGACTTACCTTACTTGCTTCAAGCACAGGAACTAGTAGACCTTCACAGTAAGATACGGGTCATCAACAGACTGTTGGTGAGCTCCAGTTGATTTGGGGCTTTTCAAGTCATTTGTACACACTTGTTTTGGTACTGTGTAAGAGTTGTATAAAGCAGGGACTTGTCCCGACTTCAGGCATGGTTATGTATCTGTCAGAGGCTTTGTAGACGTTGTAAGACGAATGAAGGAATGTATGACCCTTTTGATGTGGTGGCCCTAACAGCTAATGTTTCATATCTATTTGAATGTCTTTCCATAACTTCTGTCCTTGATATCTTATATCTATATGTAGCAGAATGTTGTTCATTTGCTGACATGAATATAAATGTATGCGATCATAGGTTGGTTCTCTCGAGCCTTAACAACTTCGGGTGCCAGTCCGCCCCAATGGGATTTGAGGCGTGACAAAAGTAGTATCAGAGAAGGTTGTCCTAGGATGTCTACAAAGCCGTGTCCGAGTAGAGTCTTTCTTATGGATGTGTTATGCACTACATTTATAAGCAGGAGGCTATGGGGCATTTAGGAGTTGTTTCTTTTCTTCATTTCTTAGATCGTGCAATAGAGCCAAAGTTGTAGGTGGAATCATATCTGACCATTGAAATTGTTTTTTTTTTGTTATAGTAAAAATGTCGTTTACAAGGAGAAACAAGGGTAAAAGTAAGAAGCTAGACCGGATTGTCGGAGAAGGAACTAGTAAATCACCACCTGAACAAGTTAATCAAGGTGAAACTGAAAATGAGTCTACATCGCGGGCTTCTTCTACTCTTCCATTTCCAGAATAGCCGAGAAGGGGAGAAGTACCTTTAGAACCACCTATTAATGCTACTGAGCAATATTTAAGGAATGCGGTGCAAATGTTGACCCGTATAATTGCTGCACAAAGTCAAGTACAAGCAGGTCCAACTATAATTAATAACGTTGTGAATAGGGCAGCTAGTCGGAGGACACAGGATTACCTTAAATTAGACCCTCCTACATTCACCGGGTCGTATTTTAATGAGGAACCACAGGACTTCATGGACCAAATTCAAAGGGCTTTAGATGTTATGCATGTAACTGGTATAGAAACAGTTGAGCTTGCATATAGATTGAAAGGAGAGGCTATATTATGGTATGAAGATTGGAAACGATCGAGGGGTATGGGATCACATCCAGCTAGTTGGAAAGAATTCAAAGTGGCATTACTTGATCATTATCTTCCATATGAGATTTGAGGGGCTCGTGCAGACAAATTCTTAAATCTTCATCAAGGGAATATGAGTGTACGGGAGTACAGTCTTCGGTTTAACTCTTTGGCCAGGTATTCTCCTAATGTGGTAGCTACTATGGCTGATAGAGTTCACCGGCATGTGGATAGATTGGACCCATATTTGGTTAGGGATTGTACTATTGCTGCTTTGAATATAGATATGGATATAGCCAGGATACAAGCTTTTGCACAGAAGATGGAGGATCAGAGGCAAAGGAGAAGGATACAAGAATTTGAAAGAGGACCATCAAAGAGGGCTAGACCTATGGGACTGTTCATGGTGTCCCAAGGAGAATTTAGGCCTTGGGTTTTTAATAGACCACCTAGACTATCATTTTCTTACCCTACGACAGGTACTCCATCCCAGTTTCTTGTTATGCCACGGTAGATTGTCGAGCTAAGAAGGTACATTTCTATTTTCCACAAAAGACCATCCTTAAATGGAGGGGTAATGTTGGAGCACCGAGAGATAAATTTATTTCTTATCTTAAGGCAAAGAAAATAATATCCAAGGGGTACCTATGCCATCTAGTAAGAGTGCAAGATACCGATGTGAAGCCACCAACTCTTCAATTGGTTCCAGTGGTAAATGAATTCCTTGATGTATTTCCTGAAGATCTTCCAGGTTTACCTCCAGAATGGGAATTAGAGTTTGGTATTGATGTGATTCCAGGTACTCAGTATATCTCTATTACTCTGTATAGAATGGCCCCAACAGAGTTACAGAAATTAAAGGAGCAACTAAAAGACTTACTGGACAAGGGATTCATAAGGCCTAGTATGTCCCCGTGGGGTGCACCAGTGTTATTTGTACGCAAGAAAGATGGAACGTTGAGAATGTGTATTGATTATCGGTAACTGAATAAGGTAAGAGCCAAGAACAAATATCCCCTCCCCAGAATTGATGATTTGTTTGATCAATTACAGGGTGCCAAATGCTTCTCAAGGATTGACTTGAGATCGGGTTATCATCAAGTATGGGTTAGAGAAAAAGATATACCCAAAACAGATTTTCGAACACGGTATGGTCATTATGATTTTTTAGTTATGTCATTTGGGCTAACAAATGCACCAACAGTTTTTATGGATTCGATGAATAGGGTGTTCAAGCCATTCTTAGATGTGTTCGTGACAGTGTTTATAGATGATATTCTGGTTTATTCAAGGTCATAAGAGGACCATGATAATCACTTACGGCAGGTGTTACAGATTCTTCATGATCGTAAGTTATATGCAAAGTTCTCTAAACGTGAATTTTGGTTAAAATCTGTAGCATTCTCGGGTTATATCGTATCTAATGAAGGAATAAGGTTGATACTCAAAAGATAGAAGCTGTGAAGAATTAGCCAAGACCTACGACGCCTACAGATATTCATAGTTTCCTTGGGTTAGCAGGTTATTATAGAAGATTTGTTGAAGGATTTTCTTCTATTGCTGCACCTTTAACAAAGCTAACACATAAGGCAATCAAGTTTTAGTGGAATGATGCATGTGAGAAGACTTTCCAAGACCTAAAGAATAAACTGACTACCACACCCGTATTGGTACTTCCAGAAGGCACGAAAGGGTATGCGGTATATTGTGATGCTTCAGAAGTCGGCATTGATGCAGCACGATAATGTGATAGCTTATGCCTCAAGACAATTGCAACCACATAAAAGAAATTATCCAACACATGATCTTGAGCTAGCAGTTGTGATATTTGCTTTAAAGATATGGCTCCATTATTTGTATGGGGTTCATGTTGACATATATACCGATCATAAGAGTTTGTAGTATATTTTCAAGCAGAAGGATCTAAATTTGAAACAGTGGAGGTGGCTAGAACTATTAAAAGATTATGATATAGATATTTTATATCATCCGAGGAAAACAAATTGTAACAACCCGTACCTTCTCGACCCTACTTGACAACCTTGAACCATGTTTACCCTAGGTTCGAGAGCAATAAGTATGTATTTTGTAGTGTTATTGATGGAACATTTGATATTGTGCTAGTAAATGTGATTAGACCTTCGTAGTAGGTGTTTGTGACTTTGTGGAGCATTTGTGGGGTGAAAAGTGAGGTTTAAGGGACATCCAAGCAAAGGATCTTAAATATAAGAGGCAATCAAAAGGTTAGGACTTGAAAGATCCAACCAAATCCGCAAAGAAAAGTCAAAATCAAAAATTTAGTATGGGGCGCTGCAGGTGGCGTGCCAGGCCGCTTTGGCCTAATTTTTTTGTGGTACAGGCAGAAAGGGGGCGTTCCCAAGGGCGTGCCAGGCCACCCCTGCACACCTTTTCCAGAGCTAAAATTTTTCTAAGGCTCTAGGGCGCCCGGGAGCGTGCCGGGGTGCTTTTTGCCCGATTTCTTCTACGATTATGAGTTTATAAAGAGGACTCTTGGGTTATGGTATCATTATTCGATCGTAGTAGGACTACTCTTGAGCGAGTTTGGCATCCGAGTTGGGGTAATTCTTCATCACAAGTGTTTTATCAAATTATGTTCACTTAAGCCATGAGTGGCTCGAATGTCTTATTGTTTTAAGATTGAGGCTACGAACATGAATTGGGTGAGTGAATATTGTTGTAAAATTTATGGAATTATTTAAACATGATATAATTAGAGTATTACACATTGAAATTGGTGGGCTAAGGTAATATGTGTTAATGGGCTCAATTTGAGGCCCAAAATGGAATAAAAGACATGGCCCAAAAGGGGCAAATGACCCATTCTTCCACTTTGACCAAGTAAGCATGTCATTTAATTCCAAGAAGTGTCTAAATATGACTTGAGGGTCTATATAAGGTGGAAAAAATCATATTTTATTTCCACAAAACACACATGCCATTCTAGACAATTCTACAAGATATTTCTCAAGCTCTCAAACCCTAAGCCATTTCTTTGGACAATATCACTCATTTGTAACTTTGGGTAAGTGATTATTCTTATGGATTAATATATTATATGCATGGTAGAGTATGTAGATCATGATGGTTATGTCTAAAAGTGTAAGTAATGCACTTTTGCTTTTTGCTAAAAGATGTGCCATCTTTGTGGTTTAAACTTGAAAGTAGACTTGGGGTTTTGATAAAAGTGCATGGTATGGATGAAGTATCAACATGTATGGTGTGGTTATATTCCTTAACTTGTTATTTTATTCTATAATTATAATTTGTGGGATTTTTGTCGATATGTTGTTATGAAGTGTATTGAGGTGACTTGATGGAGTAATTGTGATGTTGTGTTGATGGAGAAGTGTAAAGTATGAACTTGATGTGACATGCTATTGGTTTATGATGTATTTGTCCATGTATGGAATATTGTGGTATTGTTGGTATGATAATTTCATCAATGGAATTGTCAATGGGGAAATGATATTTTAAGGCAATCATGTAACTCATTGTCGATGTGTGCACTTGTAAGGTAGTTGGTTGTTAACGTAAGCTCTGTTATGTACTTGTGTTGTAGAGTGAAACGTAAGGAAGGAGCTGGACTATTTCCTTAACATTTAGGATTGTATATTCGTATTGGGAAGATAAGGTATGTAAGGTTACTCTTTTCGTATCTTTCTACAGCATATAGTGTTCACCTTGTCATTGTACTTGGTCATTTCCGAAATGTTCTAAGGTATCTCATTTCAGGTTATCATCTATTGTTAATCACATATACCTTATTCATTGATCTATTGTTACTCATATGTCACATAACTATGGGCATGGCTCCAAAGTTCCAATAATGACTTGACCATCGTATGAACTATTTCAAAGATTAAAGAAGTGAGGTAATAAAGTCTTTATTCTTGGGTGGTATCCCAGGGGTTAAAATACCTAGCATAGGTTGATCCCAATATCTCGGATGGTATACCAGGGGTGAAAAGAACACCTAGCATGGGTCGATCCCGCTATCACAGTTGGTATCCCAGGGGCAAAAGAAAAGCCTAGCATGGGTCGATCCCGAATACTAGTTGATTACACCCTGATCAGCTTGGGGCCCAGGTATTATATGAATGAAAGGATGAGAAATGAATGACTAAATGAATGAGTGATGAGCGAATGCATGAGCGTAAAAGAAAAGAAAGTAATCAACATAATGTACATGGTTCCACACATACAGAACAGTTACTTATCCATATTGATTATTCACTTGTGTTTGATTCCATTGAAGTATTTATGTATCATACAGTTTCTTATGACCTTACATACTCAGTACATTCTTTGTACTGACGTCCCTTGGGGGACTTACCTTACTTTTTGCAGGTACAGGTATTAGTAGACCTCCACAGTAAGTTGCAGATCATTTGCCGATCTTTGGTGAGCTCTAGTTGGTTCAGGGCTTTCCGAGTCTCATATGTACATTTGTTTTGGTACTGTATTGTTGTTTAAAGTGGGGACTTGTCCCGACTGTAAGATGGTTATGTGTATGCATCTGTTAGAGGCTTTGTAGATGTATGTGGGAAAATAAATGTAAGAGATGTATGTCCATGCTGACTTGATGGCCCTAACGACCAAGTTTCATATGTATATATCACATATTTTTATGACTTCCGCTATTAGTATCTTGTATCTATACGTGGTAGTGATGTTCCTTGAATGACATGCATAGAATGGACATGAGCAAAGATTGGTTCTCTCGGGCCTTATCGTCTTCGGGTTCTAGTCCATCCCGTTGGAATTCGGGGCGTGACAAAAGTGGTATCAGAGAAGGTTGTCCTAAGGGTGTCTACAAAGCCGTGTCTGAGTAGAGTCTTGCTTATGGATGTGTTGTGCACCACATTTATAAGTAGAAGGCTATGGGATATTTAGGAGTTATTTCTGCTCTTCAATTCTTAGATCGTGCATTAGAGCCAATATTGTAGTGGAGTCATATCTAACCATTGGACTTGATTTTCTTTGTTATAGTACAATGCCGATTACAAGACGGGGTAGAGGTAAAGGTAAGCAGGTAGATATACTTGCCGGAGAAGGAACAAGTAGATCACCACCTGACCAAACTAGTCAAGGTGGGGCTGACGCTGAGTTTGCATCGCGGGCTTCTTCTACTTTTCCAGCTCCAGAAGAGCCGAGAAGGAGAGAAGAACCTGCAGAACCACCTATTAATGCTACTGAGCAAGATCTCAGAAATGCAGTGCAAATGTTGACTCAGATAGTTGCTGCATAACGTCAAGGACGAGCTGGTCCAACAACAAGTGATGATGGTGCGGCTAGGGCATCTAGTCGGCGGACACAGGACATTCTGAAATTGGACCCTCCCACATTCACTGGGTCAGATCTGAATGAAGTTTCGCAAGATTTTATAGATCAAATTAAAAGGGCTCTAGATGTTATGCACGTGACTGGTGTAGAAACAGTTGAACTTGCGGCCTATAGATTGAAGGGTGAAGCTATATTATTGTATGAAGATTGGAAGAAATCTCGTGGTATTGGTGCAAATCCACCTAATTGGGAAGAATTTAAAGTGGCATTCCTTGATCACTACCTTCCTTATGAGATTCGAGAGGCCCGTGCGGATCAGTTCTTAAATCTCCATCAAGGGAGTGTGCGTGTCAGAGAATACAGTCTGCAGTTTAATTCTTTGGCTCGATATGCTCCGAATGTAGTAGCCACGATGACAGACAGAGTTCATCGATATGTGGACAGGTTGGAGCCATATTTGGTAAGGGACTGCACTATTTCCGCTTTAAATAAAGATATGGATATAGCTAGAATTCAGGCTTTCGCACAAAAGATGGAGGACCAAAGGAAAAGAAGAAGGGTACACGAATCTGAACGAGGGTCGTCAAAGAGGGCTAGACCTATGGGACAGTCTATGGCGTCCCAAGGAGAATCTAAACCTCGAATGTTTCCTAGACCACCTAGACCATCATTCTCTTATTCCACAGCAGGCACTCAATCTCAATTCCGAGGGTTTAGAGGCAACCATGTTGGGCAGAGTAGTGGGATTCGAGGTTCGCAGACCACTGGATTTTCTCGTCAGCCATGTCAGTACTGTGGATGGTTTGATTTAGGTTAATGCCAGCTTGGGACAAATGTTTGCTTTTGGTGTGGTATGACGAGACATATGATGAGAGACTGTCCACGAAGAGGCTTGGGTAGTGTGGCTCGACCTATGGGATCAACCGCTGCATCATTATCATGGGTTCCTCCCCTAGGTAGAGGTGTACATCCTGCGGGTCGTGGTAGAGGTGTAAGAGGGGCAGCCAATTCCAGTGGGACCCAGAATCGCACCTATGCTCTAGTGGACCGGCAGAACTCGGAGGCCTCTCCTGATGTCATCACAGGTACATTATCCATATTTTTGCATAGTGTATATGCATTGATTGATCCGGGTTCTACATTTGATTGCTGCAAAATTTAAAAGAACGTCGGAATTATTAATTAAGTCATTTGAAGTATCTACACTAGTTGGTGAATCCATTATTGCAAATTGAGTATATCGTAATTGTGTGGTAACTGTGTGTGGTCATGATACACTGGCAGATCTCATTGAACTAGACATGGTGGATTTTGATGTGATAATGGGAATAGATTGGTTGGCCTCTTGTTATGCCACGGTAGATTGCCGGGCAAAGAAGGTACATTTCCATTTTCCACAAGAAAATGTTCTCGAATGGCAGGGTAATGTGCACCGAGAGGAAAATTTATTTCCTATCTGAAAGCAAGGAAAATGATGGCCAAAGGGTACATATGTCACTTAGTACGAGTGAAAGATACTGATGTGGAACCACTAACTCCTCAGTCTGTTCCAGTGGTCAATAAATTCCTTGATGTATTTCCTGAGGATCTTCCAGGTTTGCCCCCAGAATGGGAAGTAGAATTTGGTATTGATGTGATTCCAGGCACTCAGCCTATCTCTATTCCCCCGTATAGAATGGCTCCAGCAGAATTGTGTGAATTGAAGGAGCAATTGAAAGACTTGCTGTACAAGGGCTTCATCAGACCTAGTATGTCCCCGTGGGATGCACCAGTATTATTTGTACGAAAGAAAGATGGCACATTGAGAATGTGCATTGACTATCGGCAATTGAATAAGGTAACGATCAAGAACAAGTATCCCCTTCCCAGAATTGATGATTTATTTGATCAGTTACAGGGTGCTAGATGTTTTTCAAAGATTGACTTGAGATCGGGTTACCATCAAGTCAGAGTAATAAAAAAAGACGTACCCAAGATAGCTTTCCGAACACGGTATGGCCATTACGAATTTTTAGTTATGTCATTTGGACTAACAAATACACCAGCTGTTTTCATGGATCTGATGAATAGGGTGTTTAAGCCATTTCTCGATGTGTTCGTGACGGTGTTTATAGATGACATCCTGGTTTATTCGAAATCACAAGAGGATCATGCCAATTACTTACGACAGGTGTTACAGATTCTCCGAGATCATACGTTGTATGCCAATTTCTCTAAATGTGAATTTTGGTTAAAGTCCATAGCATTCTTGGGTCACATTGTGTCAGATGAAGAGATACGTGTTGATACGCAAAAGATTGATGAGGTGAAAAATTGGCCAAGGCCTACGACGCCTACAGAAATTCCTAGTTTTCTAGGGTTGGCAGGCTATTATCGAATGTTTCTTGAAGGGTTTTCTTCCATTGTTGTACCTTTAATGAAGTTAACACACAAGGCAGTCAAATTTCAGTGGAATGCTGCATGTGAGAAAAGTTTCCAATAGCTGAAAGATAAATTGACTTCTACACCGGTGTTAGTGCTTTCGGAAGGCACTGAAGGTTATACAGTATATTGTGATGCTTCCAGAGTTGGCCTAGGGTGTGTATTGATGCAGCACAGTAATGTCATAGCGTATGCCTCAAGACAGTTGCGACCACACTAGAGAAACTATCCCACACATGATCTTGAGTTAGCAGCGGTGGTATTTGCTTTAAAGATATGGCGTCATTATTTGTATGGAGTTCATGTTGATATCTATACTGATCACAAAAGTTTGCAATATATCTTTAAGCAGAAGGAACTCAATTTGAGGCAACGAAGGTGGCTAGAGCTCTTAAAAGATTATGATATTGATATTCTATATCATCCAGAAAAATCAAATGTGGTAGCTGATGCATTGAGCCGCAAGGCAATAGGAGGCACCAGTGGCCAATTGACGGAAAAGCAAGACTTAGTTAAGGATCTACATCAATTAGCCAGCTTGGGGGTTCGTCTTCTTGAATCCTCAGATGAAGGGGTTATTGTACAAAATGCGGCAGAATCTTTATTAATAGCTGAAGTGAAAGAGAAGCAGTTTGTGGATCCTATGTTATTGTAACTAAAAAAGAATGTACAACAGGGTGTGACAAAGGCATTCGATCTTACGCAGGAAGGAATACTTCAATGCCAAGGAAGATTATGTGTACCGGATGTAGACGAGCTGAGGAAACGAATTATGCCAGAGGTGCATCATTCACGATATTCTATTCACCCGAGAGCTACTAAAATGTACCATGATTTGAAGGAAATGTATTGGTGGGGAAACATGAAGAAGAACATTGCAGAATTTGTAGCTCAATGCCCAAATTGTCAACAAGTAAAGGTAGAGAATCAAAAATCAGGAGGTTACTTGCAATGTATCAATCTTATAGTCTGAAAATGGGATATGATTAACATGGATTTCATCACAGGTCTACCTCGTACACTGTGAAAATTTGGTTCTATATGGGTCATAGTTGACAGGCTTACCAAATCAGCGCATTTCCTACCAGTCAAGACGACCTATACAGCTGAAGATTATGCAAGATTATATGTTAAAGAGGTAGTGAGATTACATGGAATTTCGGTCTACATTATATCAGACAGAGGAGCACAATTTACCGCACATTTTTGAAGATATTTTCAGAAGAGCTTGGGTACACAAGTGAATTTGAGTACGACTTTCCATCCTCAAACAGATAGACAAGCATAACGTACTATCCAAACACTTGAAGATATGCTACGAGTGTGCATTTTAGATTTTCAAGGCAGTTGGGATGACCATTTGCCTCTTATTGAATTTGCTTACCACAATAGCTATCATTCAAGTATTAAAATGGCACCTTATGAAGCTTTATACGGAAGAAAATGTAGATCACCAATCAGATGGTTTGAAGCAGGTGAAACTGCTTTACTTGGGCCATATCTTGTTCATCAGGCTATAGAGAAAGTTAAAGTGATCCAACAGAGGATACAAACGGCCCAAAGTCGACATAAGTCATATGCTGATGTGAGAAGAAGAGGTCTCGAGTTCTCCATAGGTGATTGGGTATTTTTGAAGGTGTCACCGATGAAAGGGGTAATGCGATTTAGAAAGAAAGGTACGTTGAGTCCTCGATATATAGGGCCATATGAAATTATCAGAAGATTTGGGCAAGTTGCGTATGAGTTGGAACTACCCCAAGAACTCTCCATAATGCATCCGGTGTTTCATGTTTCGATGCTTCGAAAGTGCATAGGAGATCCATCTCGTATTGCTCCCTTTGAAGATGTACAAGTTACGTAAGATCTCACTTATGAGGAGATACCTATTGCTATTCTAGATCTCCAATTAAAGAGGTTGAGGAATAAAGACATAGCTTCCGTAAAGGTACTTTGGAGAAATCAACAAGTAGAGGAGATCACATGGGAAACCGAGGAAATGATAAAGTCCAAGTACCCTCATCTATTTCAAATGGAGGAGAAAGTTCAAGATGCGGGATCGAAGTAATAACAAGTAAGTATCTATGAGTGTTATATGTATATGTATATATATATGCTACTATAGAGATGCATTTGTTATAAGTGAAAAGATGTTGTTAACATTCAGGACGAATGTTTCTAAGGGGGGACGAATGTAATAGCCCGTACCTTCTCGAACCTACTTGAAAACCTTGAACCATGTTTACCCTAGGTTCGAGAGCAATAGTACGTATTTTGTTTGTTATTGATGGAACATTTGGTATTGTGCTAGTAAATGTGATTAGACCTTCGTAGTAGGTATTTGTGACTTTGTGGAGAATTTGTAGGGTGAAAAGTGAGGTTTAAGGGACATCCAAGCAAAGGATCTTAAAGATAAGAGGCAAGCAAAAGTTTAGGACTTGAAAGATCCAACCAAATCCACAAAGAAAAATCGAAATCAAAAATTTAGTATGGGACGCTGCAGATGGCATGCCAGGCTGCTTTGGCCTTTTTTTGTGGCACAGTCAGCAAGGGGGCGCACCCAGGGGTGTGCCAGGTCACCCCTGCATACCTTTTCCAGAGATGAAATTTTTCTAAGGCTCTATGGCGCCCGAGAGCGTGCCGGGGTGCTTTTTGCCCGATTTCTTCTACGATTATGAGTTTATAAAGAGGACTCTTGGGTTATGTATCATTATTCCATAATAGTAGGACTAATCTTGAGAGAGTTTGGCATCCGAGTTGGGGTAATTCTTCATCACAAGTGTTTTATCAAATTATGTTCACTTAAGCCATGAGTGGCTCGAATGTCTTATTGTTTTGAGATTGAGGCTACGAACATGAATTGGGTGAGTGAATATTGTTGTAAAATTTATGGAATTATTTAAACATGATATAATTAGAGTATTACACATTGAAATTGGTGGGCTAAGGTAATATGTGTTAATGGGCTCAATTTGAGGCCCAAAATGAAATAAAAGACATGGCCGAAAAGGGGCAAATGACCCATTCTTCCACTTTGACCAAGTAAGCATGTCATTTAATTCCAAGAAGTGGATAAATATGACTTGAGGGTCTATATAAGGTGGAAAAAATCATATTTTATTTCCACAAAACACACATGCCATTCTAGACAATTCTACAAGATATTTCTCAAGCTCTCAAACCCTAAGCCATTTCTTTGGACAATATCACTCATTTGCAACTTTGGGTAAGTGATTATTCTTATGGATTAATATATTATATGCATGGTAGAGTATGTAGATCATTATGGTTATGTCTAAAAGTGTAAGTAATGCACTTTTGCTTTTTGCTAAAAGATGTGCCATCTTTGTGGTTTAAACTTGAAAGTAGACTTGGGGTTTTGATGAAAGTGCATGGTATGGATGAAGTATCAACATGTATGGTGTGGTTATATTCCTTAACTTGTTATTTTATTCTATAATTATAATTTGTGGGATTTTTGTCGATATGTTGTTATGAAGTGTATTGAGGTGACTTGATGGAGTAATTGTGATGTTGTGTTGATGGAGAAGTGTAAAGTATGAACTTGATGTGACATGCTATTGGTTTATGATGTATTTGTCCATGTATGGAATATTGTGGTATTGTTGGTATGATAATTTCATCAATGGAATTGTCAAGGGGGAAATGATATTTTAAGGCAATCATGTAACTCATTGTCGACGTGTGCACTTGTAAGGTAGTTGGTTGTTAACGTAAGCTCTGTTATGTACTTGTGTTGTAGAGTGAAACGTAAGGAAGGAGCTGGACTATTGCCTTAACATTTAGGATTGTATATTCGTATTGGGAAGATAAGGTATGTAAGGTTACTCTTTTCGTATCTTTCTACAGCATATAGTGTTCACCTTGTCATTGTACTTGGTCATTTCCGAAATGTTCTAAGGTATCTCATTTCAGGTTATCATCTATTGTTAATCACATATACCTTATTCATTGATCTATTGTTACTCATGTGTAACATAACTATGGGCATGGCTCCAAAGTTCCAATAATGACTTGACCATCGAATGAACTATTTCAAAGATTAAAGAAGTGAGGTAATAAAGTCTTTATTCTTGGGTGGTATCCCAGGGGTTAAAATACCTAGCATGGGTCGATCCCAATATCTCGGGTGGTATCCCAGGGGTGAAAATAACACCTAACATGGGTCGATACCGCTATCACGGGTGGTATCCCAGGGGAAAAAGAATAGCCTAGCATGGATCGATCCCGAATACTTGTTGATTACCCACTGATCAGCTTGGGGCCCGGGTATTATATGAATGAAAGGATGAGAAATGAATGACTGAATGAATGAGTGATGATCGAATGAATGAGCGTAAAAGAAAATAAAGTAATCAATGTAATGTACATGGTTCCACACATACAGAACGGTTACTTATCCATATTGATTATTCACTTGTGTTTGATTCCATTGAAGTATTTATGTATCATACAGTTTCTTATGGCCTTATATACTCAGTACATTCTTCGTACTGACGTCCCTTGGGGGACTTACCTTACTTGCTGTAGGCACAGGTACTAGTAGACCTCCACAGTAGGTTGCAGATCATTTGCCGATCTTTGGTGCGCTCCAGTTGGTTTGGGATTTTTCGATTCTCATATGTACATTTGTTTTGGTACTGTAATGTTGTTTAAAGTGGGAACTTGTCCCGACTGTAAGATGGTTATGTGTATGCATCTGTTAGAGGCTTTGTAGATGTATGTGGGAAAATGAATGTAAGAGATGTATGTCCATTTTGACTTGATGGACCTAATGGCAAAGTTTCATATATGTCTATATCACATATTTCTATGACTTCCGCTATTAGTATCTTGTATCTACACGTGGTAGTGATGTTCCTTGAATGACATGCATATGAATGGACATGAGCAAAGATTGGTTCTCTCGGGCCTTATCGACTTCGGGTGCCAGTCTGTCCCGTTGGAATTTCGGGCGTGACACAAATATGGAAGCCAATGCGTTAAGTCGCAAAGTAATAGGAAGCACTGATGGCCAGCACACGGAAAAACAAGGTATAGTTAAGGATCTGCATCAACTAGCCATCTTAGGGGTTCGTCTTCTTGAAATTCCAAGTGAAGGAATTATGGTGCAAAATGTGAATAAATCTTCATTAATAGTTGAAGTGAAGGAAAAACAGTATGCGGATCCTATTTTATTGCATTTGAAGGAGAATGTACAACAAGGTTTGACAAAGGCTTTTGATCTTACGTAAGAGGGAGTACTTCAATGCCAAGGTAGATTGTGTGTACCCGATGTATATGAGCTAAGGCGACGGATTATGACAGAGGCATATCATTCACGGTATTGTATTCATTCGGGAGCCACCAAAATGTATCATGATCTGAAAGAAATGTATTGGTGGGGTAACATGAAGAAGAACATTGCAGAATTCATAGCCCAATGTCCAAATTGTCAATGAGTAAAGTAGAGCATCAAAAGCCTGGAGGTTATATGCAATGTCTAAATCTTCCAGTCTGGAAGTGGGATATGGTCAACATGGATTTCATCACGGTCTTGCCTCGTACACTTCGGAAATTTGATTCCATATGGGTAATAGTTGACAGGCTTACCAAATCAGCACACTTTTTACCCGTCAAGACCACCTACACAACTGAAGATTATGCGAGGTTGTATATTAAAGAGATAGTTCAACTACATGGAGTTCCAATCTCTATTATATCAGACAGAGGAGCTTAATTTACTGCAAATTTTTAGAAGTCTTTTCAGAAGAGTTTGGGTACTCAAGTAAATTTAAGTACAACTTTTCATCCTTAGATGGATGGACAGGCAGAGCGTACCATACAAACACTTGAAGATATGCTATGAGCTTGCACATTGGACTTTAAAGGTAGTTGGGATGATCATCTATCGCGTATTGAATTTGCCTACAATAATAGCTATCATTCAAGTATCAAAATGGCACCTTATAAAGCTTTATATGGAAGAAAGTGTAGATCACCAATTGGATGGTTTAAAGCGGGTGAAACTGCCTTATTTGGGCCGAATCTTGTTCATCAAGCTATGGAGAAAGTTAAGGTGATACAACAACAGCTACAAATGGCTCAAAGTCGACACAAATCATATGCCGATGTTAGAAGAAGGGGGCTAGAATTTGCCATAGGTGATTGGGTATTCTTTAAGGTGTCACTAATAAAAGGGGTAATATGAGATTTGGGAAGAAGGGAAAGCTGAGTCCACGTTATATAGGGCCATATAAGATTATTCGAAGATTTGGTCAAGTTGCGTATGAATTAGCACTACCCTAAGAACTCTCCACAGTTCATCCAGTGTTTCATGTTTCGATGCTTCGAAAGTGCATCGGAGATCCATCTCGTATTACTCCCATTGAAGATCTGCAAGTTATGGAAGATCTCGCATATGAAGAAGTACCTATTGATATTCTGGATCAACAAGTCAAGAGGTTAAGAAATAAAGACGTAGCTTCCGTAAAAGTGCTTTGGAAAAATCAACAAGTAGAAGAAATCACATGGGAAGCCGAGCAAATGATGAAGTCTCAGTACCCGCATTTATTTCAAATGGAAGAAAAAGTACAAGATACGGAATTGGAGCAATAACAAGTAAGTATATATAAGCATTATGTGTTATGATAACATGAAAAATGAACTTAGACTTGAATGTGTTTAGATTGGATAATGTTACAAACATTTGAGGACGAATGTTCCTAAGGGGGGAAGGATGTAACACCCCGTACATTTTCGAACATATTTGATTACCTTAACAGTTATGGAGTTATTTAAACTTGAGATAGTTGGTGTATTACACACTAAATTTATTGGGCTAAATTAATATTGTGCTATTGGGCTCAATTGAGGCCCAAACAATTAATTAAATAAGACATGACCCAAAAGAAATGACCCATTCTAGATTTGACCAAGTAAACACATTAATTATGACCAATGTTTGGCTAAGAATGACCATGAGGGACTATATAAGGCTAAAAATCATATTTTTATTCACCATAAGACACTTACAAATTCTAGACTTTTCCAAGAGATATTTCTCTCTTCTTTCAAACCCTAAGCAACCACTCCTTTGGACAAGATCACCTCCTTGCAAGATTTGGTAAGTGTTTACTCCTATGGTTTAATATATTATATGCATGAGGGGTTATGTAAATCATGTTGGTTATGTTTAAAAGTGTTGATTAGTCCACTTTTACTTCTTTGCTAAAGGATTTGCCTTCTATGTGACTTAAACTTGAAAGGAGACTTGAGGTCTTGAAGGAAGTGAATGATATGGATGAGATGTCAATATGTTAGGATGTGGTTGTTAACATGTTAGGATGTGGTTATGGCCTTAACTTGTTTCCTTCTTGTATGTGACTTGTGCAAATGTTGTTATGTAATGGTGTAGTGAAAGGAGAATATAGTTTTGTGATGTTCAAGTGCATGTTGAAACAATAGTTGTTCATTAGCATCAAGTTGACCTAAAATATGAAAAGGGAAGCTCACTTATGGCCATGGACCATTTATTACAAAAAAAGGACCCAAAAGTGACCCCTGACAGCCGAAATGGGCACCAACCCTCGCAGGTGAGGCATCTGCGGGTGTAGGTGGCACCGAAGGTGGCCTTGGAAAGGGCCAAGGGGACACCTGCGCGCGCAGGTTGCTCCGCAGGTCCTTCTATAAGTTTGTTTGGCTCATTTTTATTTCTCTTTAACCCCCCAAGGCCCCTCTACCCTTCTTGGATGCAATCACTAACTGATGGTAACTATTGGATAGCTCTAATGGGGTAGTCCGGAGACGTTTCGAATTGTATCAATGGTGAATTATTTGTAATGTGTTGTGGTGAAAGGTGTTTAGGTGATGTGGTGAAGTAAATATGATGGTGTATTGAGGAGGAAGTGTAAAACATAAACTTGATGTGTAATCCTATCGGTTTGCAATGTAGTTGACTTCTAATGTAAGCTCTGTTATGTATTCCTATTGTAGAGTAGCGCTTTAAGGAAGAGTCGAACTGTTATAGTCACACATTGGAAGGATAAGTTATGTAAGGTTGCTATTTTCATATCCTTTGGCAGCACCTGTTGTTCTCATTGTTACTGAACTGGTTTCCATTCCAAAATGTTCTAAAGTGTCTCATTTCAGGTTTGTTATAAATTGTTATTCACATATCTCTTATTCACTAACTATTGTTCCAAAGTTCCAATAATGTTATGACCACCAATTTATCAATCTCAAAAGTAAAGAATGAATTAATGTATAGTTGTTTGAGTACGGGTGGTAACTCAAAGGGGCGAAAGCCTAGCTAGAGACAATACCGAGATTATTGGATCAAGGGGCAACTCAATGGGGTGAAAGCCTAACTCATGCCGAACCTGACAGGGGGCAGCTCAATAGGGCATAAGCCTAGCTCAAGCCGAACCTGCTTTATTGATTTATGGGTGGGAGCCCAAAGGGGCATAAGCCTAGCTAGAGACGATCCCAATGTTATTTTCCACTGATCAGTTGGGCTCAGGCATTATATGATTGATGATGATAATGATATGAACGTAAAAGGAAAGTAATGAAGGCAATGTACATGGTTCCATATATACAGTACGGTGGTTTATCAATATTGTTCATTCATTTGTACTTGATTCCATTGAAGTTCTTCTGTTTCATACAGTTGCTTATAGCCTTACATACTCAGTACATTCTTTCGTACTAACATCCCTTGGGGGACTTACCTTATTTTCTACAGGCACAGGAGCTAGTAGACCTTCACAGTAAGATACGGGTCATCAGCAGACTGTTGGTGAGCTCCAGTTGATTCGGGGCTTTCTGAGTCGTTTGTACACACTTGTTTTGGTACTAAAATTTATATAAAGAGGGGACTTGTCCGGACTTCAAGCATGGTTATGTATCTGTCAGAGGCTTTGTAGACGTTGTAACACGAATAAAGGAATGTATGACCCTTTTGATGTGGTAGCCCTAACGACCAATGTTTCATATCTATTTGAATGTCTTTCCATGACTTCCGTCCTTGATATCTAATATCTATATGTAGCAGAATGTTGTTCATTTGGTGACATGCATATGAATGTATACGATCATAGGTTAGTTCACTCGGGCCTTAACGGCTTTAGGTACCAGTCCGCCCCAATGGGATTTGAGGCGTGACAGTTTCTACCATGGAAATTTGATAATAATCAAAGATATTACTCAAAGGACTGATGTAGAGTCATTATCTCAATGATTTGAGTGGAAAAAATTCCAAACATGAATCATCCACGAGCTCTCCTTTGCCAAAGTTGATGAAACTCTGATCTGAATTTTGTCACAACTCATTTTATACTGGCCAAGTCTTATTCAATCGTAGTTCCTTTTTGGTGATCGCAGACTATCACACGCATTTGCAAGTGTCAAAACTCATGTACGGTTTGTGTTCCCGACCAATCTCACGTGACTGCCGAGGTTTTTCAGCCTGGACCAACCAACTCCTCTTCTTTTTAGCTATCGCGACCATCTGCTTAGTAATCGCATGGTTAGATCTGTGCACCAGAAACTTTAGCAGTACCTTAAGTCTCCAGATTGTCCGAAATAAACTCGAACCCCTCATATCTTGACCCGAACCAATCTACAAATCAAAATTTACTATATTGACATGTATAATTGCTCAAAACATGAATTTGAACACAAATGCTCCAAATGAGGTGCCGGGTTGTTATTAATAGGCTTTTTTTAGATAAATAATTTCCGAATTCTTAACATACCCCCTCAAGTTGGAGCATATATATTGTATGCTCCTAACTTGGCACAATATTCTTAATTCTGAAGCCATGAAGTGATTTCACAAATATGCCTACTAGTTGATCACTCGAGTTAACAAACCTGTCATAATGCACCCTGATTCAATTTTTTATCGAATAAAATGGTCGTCTACTTTTAGATGTTTTGTTCTTTCATAAAACACCTGATTTGAAGCATTGTGTATTGTAGCTTATTATCACCCATCAATTTCATGGGTGCATCTCCATCACACCTCAACTCTTGGAGAAGTTGTTTTTGCCATATATGCCACATATAGCAAAAGCCCAACTCAGTATTCTGTATCTGTATGTGATCTAACTACTACTATCTGCTTTATTGTCTTTCCAAGATATTAGGTTTCCTCTAATTAAAACACAGTTCGCTGAAGTGGATTGAAGAGTATTTTCTTTAGATACTTCTTTTTCTTCCTTCCATCTACTTTGTTTTATCCAGTAGTATTATTACTATCTTTCTATTATCTTATTTAGTGATTAAGGTAGAAGGTTAGTAAGTAGTTGAGTTTTGTCACACTTCTCGGTGGGATTAGTCTTGGCGGGAGTATGGAAGCACCGTGTATGTCATAGTATTACCCTTATACATGTAGTTTAATGCTTTTGGTATCTGCTATTACCATCTGTTGTCTTTTGTGTTTAAGTTACCTCATTTTTTCGTTGTTGTTACTGTTCTTTTTCTCGATGCCTAGTACTTCTTTCCTTATTAATTGACCTTTTTTCTCCATTGTTATATTTCCTTTTTCATAACAACTTTGATTTGTTGCACTTGGGCCCAGGGTCTCTTAGAAACAACCTCTCTACCTCCAAGAAGTAGGGGTAAGGTCTGCATACAGTCTACACTCCCCAGGGGATTGCACTGGGTATGTTATTGTTATTGTTTCCATTGCTCTGATTTTTGTATTATTTACAGTTGTTATTGTTCTTTTCTCTATTTTTTTAACATGGCTTTCTTACTACTGTATTTCCTTTTCGTACCTGCTTAGAACTATTTTACCTGAGCCGAAGGTCTTTAAAAAATAACCTCTCTGCACATCACCCTCCCAAGATCCCACTTGTTGAACTACACTGGGTATGTTGTTGTTGTTTTCTAAGTTGTGGACTCTTCACTTTCAATGCCGCACCGTCGGATTCTTCAAAAATACACTACTTTTGAAGAACCCGATACACACCGGTTGACATTTTTGAAGAGTCCGAGCAACATAGGATGTTGTATCTACTTTGTTATATGCTAGCTACTAAAACTTGATGAAAAAATGTTGTGTGTATATATTCGATTTTCATGTATTAAGAGTCTTAATTGACTACTATGGTTAATAAAAGGGATAGAATGCTTTTGGTTTGAGTCGATCCTTTTGGACTCATGTTTACTTTAGATCAATACATGGGGTTACTCAACAATAAACTTTTTTGCTCCAATGAGTCGATATGCAAGTTATGGTGGGGGACCTGTCAGTGCTTCCAAGGAGTTCAAAGAAATGGTCAAGGCCTTACATGGTACTGGAATTGAGGTTTGCCTTATATCAGTGTGGTCCTTAAAGAGCTTGCTATGCATCTCCATTATGCCTCTTTTACCTTTTCAACCCTTTATCTGAAGATGTTGGTTTTGTTTTCTCAAGTTTTTTCATTCTACAGGTCATTTTAGATGTTGTTTATAATCACACAAATGAAGCTGATGATGAAAACCCATATACAACCTCATTCAGAGGAATAGACAACAAGGTAAAGGAACTGTTCAATATAATAGATGTTGGTCAATATTTGGAAAGTTATGAATTAGATCTTCATTGCATGTAATGTACCTTGGTAGGTTACTCAGTTTAGGACAACATCTACATATTTTGGTTGCAATTTCAAGGGGTATTATGTTTGTTAACAGTTAATAGTTTTAGTAATCAACATTATATTTAAGATACGAATTGATTGATGCATCAATCGGCTACAAGAGTTGTTGTTTGCGTAACTTTACGGAGCAACTCAACTGGAGTGCCTCTGATTATGGAATTTGACATTGTTTTTACTTTCTGTTTTGCAGTTTAATATGAAGTGCATAATTTACCATCATTTAATGTTAAAATGCTAGAACTTGCTTCTTTTACACCTTCCTCTTCTATCAACCTTCTCAGTAAAGCTGCATCAGACCCATAATTTAGATGAATTTAACTCAAACCATTTTTTTTTCTCTAAAATGCTTTGTCTCGCTCAAAAACCAGATGAGACCAGGTTTACTTTATTAAGTTCTAAATCAAACTATTCATAACTGGTGTTGTGGATGCAGTCTGAATTTTAGTTTTACTATACCTGGTCTCATCTAGTTCGGGGAAGGGCCCGACCATAAGGATCTATTGTACGCAGCCTTTCCTTGCATTTCTGTCAGAGGCTGTTTTCAAGGCTTGAATCCGTGACCTCCCAGTCACATGGCAACAACTTTAGCCATTACTCCAAGGCTCTCATTCAATGTTGACAAATATCACTCTACAAAATTTAAATGTATTTCAAATATTCTCTGATTAGTTGTTAAGAATTAGGAGACTATTACTATGGCAAGATCCCATTCCTTGTATATATTGGAAAGGTTTAGAATTCCTATAATTGTGTAAACTGGAATAGAAATTATTAGAAATAACTTTCCTTTCTTTTTTAGGTTTACTTGCATACTTTAGGAATTATTAGGAATTACTTTCCTTTTATTTTGAGGATTACTTAAATATTTCCCTTTCCTTTTTTGGATTACTTGTAAACACTATATAAACCCCAACTTTTTTTGAACTAAGGGTTTGTCCGAAACAACCTCTCTACCACACAAAGGTAAGGGTAAAGTGTGCGTAGTGTTATCAAAGGCGCGTTTAAGCCCTAAATCGAGGCTCAAAATGTGTTAGCGCTTCGCCACGCTTAATGTGCGCTTTAGTGTCGTCATCAATTTTCTAAGGAATTCTTTTCCTTGACAATGATCCTCTTCTTAAGAGGCGACACTAAACAATTGACATTTCACTTTATCATAATTTTTTTTCAATTTCTTTGTTCACATATTTGTCATTCATGCTTATAATTATTAATCTTGGACTAAACATACATATTTTTATTTTTTCTCCCTTTGCGCGCTTTTTTTCATTAAAGCCCACGCTTTATTCTCGTTTTGCGCTTAAATCCCCAATGGACTTAGAGCATTTTTGCTTTTGATAACACTAAGAGTGCGTACATCCTACCCTCCCCAGATTCCACTTGTGGGATTACATTGGGTATGTTGTTATTGTACTATATATATCCCAACATTTTTGAGGGAATAATCAAACAATTCACTCCCAATATCTCTTTTTTAATTCTTTCGTTACATGGTATCAGATCTTGGTATTAACTCAAATAGTTTCTGCTACCAATAGGTTGTGTCAGCCAATATGTGTTGTCTGCTTGGCCAAAGAGAATCTTCATTTCTTGTTACTTTCCATGTCAAGCATCATTCATCTCTTCGAATACTGTTATGGTCCCACTACCTCTTTTGTGATAAGGTTATTACTTTCTATGTGACCAATGTCTTCTCTGATCTTGAACTTTTATCAGAGCCACGGGGTTGAGTTCGTACTCTGAAAATCCTTTTTTACGATTGTAAAAATTCTTTTACTGGAGCCAAGTGTTTGAGTCTAGAGGCCGATCTACATGGAGCCGAGGGGGGTCATTGCTCGGAAAATTACACTGTGTATTTAGGGTCAAATTGGCGGTTTAAGTGTAAATTAAATATTGAATCCCCTCAACACAACACTAGTGCGCAGTTCAATAGTTAAGGGGAGTCAGATTTCCCCATGACGCCAATGGTCCAATCTGGGTGGAGGCATTTTCTTTGTCATTTTTGCTTAAGGCGTTTGAAGCTGTGCCATCACCTTCTTTCTCATTTTTCTCAAAGCCTTATACTGTAGATTTATTCAAATTTTAAAATGTATGGGTTTCTATTAAAATTTTAAATTAATATATAATAATAATAATTCAAGCAATAAATTAATTTCAAAGTAAATATTATTATATATTTAATCAACTTTTTAATAAAAATATTTAATTTAGGTAAAAAAATATTGAATTTTAGTTCGCTCATATATGATCCGATCCGTTCATATCTTAATCTAACTCGCTAATTTACCCAACACTATTAGCATGCTTACTTTTTTTAGAACCCCCTGGACGAAAATTCTGCCTCAGCCGCAGTTTGAGTCCCTGCTCTGAAAATTGATTCTCCCCGTTGTAGTATTTCTTCCTCTAATTATTTTTCTGCTAAAGTTTCACGAACCAAACTAGGTGCCAGTTACCCGCACATTTAATGTTAATAGAATAAAATAATGATGGAATAATTAGAGGAAGAAATACTAGTTGAGGTAGATAGGTTGTTTCCAAAAGACCTCATCTCAAGTGTGGCAATTCCAAGTACAAAGGCAAAGGAAACAAGGAAGAAAATATAGCAACTAAAAAAGGAAACAATGCAAAATCTACAAGAAAAAAACAAGGACAACAATAGAATGATGCGATAACCGAAACACCATAAACAACAGATTATGATAGATATCATAAGCAAGGACTACAATACTATGGCTAGTATAACGACAAACACATACAAGCGTAACCCTTTGAAAAGTACGACAACATTCCTACCCCACTAAACGTTTGCCCTAATACACGTCCTCCATACTCCTATCTAAGATCATGTCCTCTGTAACCTGAAGCTGCACCATATCTTATCTAATCACTTCTCCCCAATACTTCTTCAGCCTGCCTGTACTTCTCTTTCCAACCACTCGACCTCCTCACTGGAGCATCTGCACCTCGCCTCTTCACATGTCCAAACTATCTCAATCTCGCTTCCCATATGTTGTTGCTACTGAATCCCACTATTTTTGGTTTTTGGATCTTTCAAATCATTCTCACAAGAGATTCAGACCTATTTTCCCTAATCCTTCGAGAAAAAGATCCACGATTGAAAATTAATTGATATTACTATATACCCTATCTCGTATAGAGTATCTGAAAGCAAACAAATACACACATGCCTTGTCTTACATCTCATTCGAATCTCATCTTGTCCACATGGAGGCCACTCCACCTTATCTCAGATATCCTCATTTATAATCTTATCACACCTAGTATGCCCACATATCTACCTCAACATTCTCATATTTACAACATGCATCTTCTGAACATGGGAGTTTTTGACTAGACAACACTCCATCCCATACAAAGTCGGTCTAACCACCACTCTATAAAACTTTCCTTTAAGCTTCGACAATTTTTTTTATTACACAAGACTCTGTAGGCAAGCCTCAACTTCATCCACATCGCACTAATATGATGTGTGATATCATTATCGATGGTCCTACTTCCCTGGATTATAGACCCAGGATACTTAAACTGTCTCTCTTGGGGAGAGCCTGTGTGTCATGCCTCACTTCCATGCTAGCCTTATGGAACCCCTTACTGAATTTGCACTCCAAAACTCTGTTTTGGTCCTGCTCAACCTGAACCCTTTAACTTTTAGAATTTGTCTCAACACCTCTAACCTAGCATTAAATCCATTAGGCATCTCATCAATCAGTATTATGTTATCTGAAAATAACATACACCAAGGCACCTCATCTTGAGCATTGCGTGTCAATTAATCCATCACCAAGGCAAATAGGAACGGACTAGGAGCTAATTCCTGGTGCAACCCCATTTCTACTGGAAGTGCTTCGAGTCTTCTCCTACTATTCTAACCTGCATTTTAGCCCCATAATACATGTCCTTTGTTTCCTTTATCGCCCTAATGTAAGCCACTGATACACCTTTAACCTCCAGACATCTCCAGAGGACTTCCCGCGGGACTTCGTCATAGGCCTTTTCAAGGTCACTGAACATCATATGCAAGTCCCTACTCCTTTTTGGGAATTTCTCCATAAATCTCCTCATAATATGGATGGATTCAATAGTAGTTCACCTTGGCATGAATCCACACTGAATCCCAAAAATGGACACACCCCTCCCCATCCTCATCTCCAGCACTCTCTCCCAAACTTTCATAGTATGACTTAATAACTTGATATCCCTATAATTTTTACAATTTTGGATATCACCCTTATTCTTGTACAAAGAAATCAATTTACTCCACCTCCATTCTTCGGGCATCTTAGCCATCTTAAAACTGACATTGAACAAACCAGTCAACCACTCAATACCTTCCTTATCTACGCCCTTCCAAAATTCGTCCATAATCTTATGGTCCGGTCTCTCTTCCCCTGCTCATCTTACTAATAGAGGGAATCACCAAATCAACCTTAATACACCTACAATATCCAAAATTTCTCTCTGACAGTGCTCCAAATCACCCAAAACAATGACTCTGTCCCATTCATCATTCAATATTTTATCGAATTAAGCTTGCCATCTTTGTTTGATGAGCGTCTCTTCCACCAATACCTTGCCTTCCTCATCCTCGATGCACTTCACTTGATTTAGGCAATGTTTAGGAAAACAGACACCTCACTGCTTAAAGCGGCGAAGCAAAGCGATGCGGAGGCTTGGAGCTTCAATAGCCTGAAGCGAAGGATGTTCAGTGGAGCATGTGCTTCATGCCTTGAATCAAAAGGCGGATAACGCATGCAGTTTTTTAAAATAGGTTTTAAAGGGAACTATTTTTAAAGAAATAAATGGAACACGACTTTCAGAACCTACATCTCCATAATTTTCTAGGGTTTTCTGGCATGATTTCTTTATGTTCTCCTCTTTTTTTTCTTTTTCTTCTTGTTGGAAATACCAATTCAAAATTGGAGTAGGAATCCTTAGTTGTTTAGGATTTAATATCTTGTATTTGTTTAATTCATGTCTAGTTAGGATTATGATTTGTTTGTCCTAGTTCATATATGAATAGGTTTTCTAATCTTAGTTTAATTTGATTTTCTAGTATTATAAATAGGGATGCTCTGTCACATATTTTATTCAAGAACTCAAATAGTTCTCCTTACATGAAATATATGATAGAGCATCCCTATTTATAATACTAGAAAATCAAATTAAACTAGGACTGGAGAACTTATTCATATATGAACTAGGACAAACAACTTCTAATCTTAACTAGACATGAATTAAATAAATACCAAGTATTAAATCCTAAACAACTAATGATTCCTGCTACAACTTTGAATTATTATTTCCAACATTCTCCCTTAATTCAAAGTTGCATACTCCTCCTTTTTATTGTTGTCATTGTTGTTGTATTGAGCACCTTTCTCCTATCTTCAATTTCCTATTTTTGTTAGAGAATTTCTTTTCAATCTTCAATTGTTGATGCACTTTCTCATTAACCTTCAATTTGTTGAAGCATTTCACTTCAATCTTTAATTGTCGAAGCATTTCACTTCGATCAACTTTCAATTGTTGGAGTACTTCTCTCCGACTCCCGATATTTTTTTTCTTGATTGTGTTGGAGCACTTCTCTCCAACTTCCAATAGTTGAAGCACTTCTCTTCAACATCCGACATTTTTTTCTTGGTTGTGTTGGAGCACTTCTCTCTAACTCCCGTTGATGCACTTTGTCACCAACATTCAATTTTTTTGATTCACTTGTAATCAACTTTCAATTTTTCTTTTTCACTTTTCTCTGACTATTAGAAAAAAGTTTCTTCTTCTTGTTCTATATCTGCTTGCACCTATTTGGATCTCCATTTTTTTATAATCCTCTTAGCATGCTTTTTTTCATGCATATATCATTGGCCCATCGTTTGTCAATATATCATTGGCCAGACGGGTAGCACATATGGTTTATAGCCGCCCACCGGCAGCAAAAGATCTTTGATTCTCTACCAAGATCGTAGAAACTCTTCTTCTTACTCTTCTCTGCTCTGTGAACTGAGGTTCTTTTTCTCTCTTCTTCTTCTTCTTCCCTTCTTCTCTGCTCTGGGAATTGTGAAGAGGCAACTTTTCTGCTCTTTTTTATTCTTCTCATTTTAGTTTTTTTTTCATTTTCTTCTAAGCTTTTGTTTTAATTCTTTGGTTGCTATTAACGTATTGCAAATAAAGTAGCTTAACTTTTAATTAAAGCAGATAAGTTCTATTTGTTTTCGTCAGTTCATTTTCAGTGATATTTTTCCAATTATAGTAGCTGAATTTTAAGTCCATCCAAATAGTCCATTTTTAGTGGAAGTTAAAAGAAATTAAAGAAGTTGAATTTTAATATTTTTGCTCTTAAAAATTATAAATGGAGTCACAAAATCAAAAGAAAGACCTGACTTGGATGTATGCACGGAAAGTTGGCATACCGACAATACCTATATTCAATGTCTTTTTGTAACAAGATCGTACAAGGGGAATGTATCGTCACACATCTCATCAGTGGTAATGCAAACGTTACCGCTAGTCCGAGTTGTCCAACACATGTGAATGAAGAATTGCAAAAGTTTATGTTTTAATATTGATTTTTCTTGTAATATGGAAGATTTTGTGCTATCTACTTGTTAGTATTTAAATTTAACATTTGCTAATATATATTGTTGTTGTGGAAGGTTTATTTTGGTCTTTCTTTAAAAATTTTACTTCACGCTTCATGCTTTAAGCAAAGCGGGCCTTGCCACTTTTTTCCGCTTTTCACTTCCCTTGAATACTGGGTCTAGATTTTGATCCTTCCTGTCCCTCTCCCTCATCTTCGCAGTCTTGTATAGTTTCTTATCTCCGCCTTTGTCTCTTATTTCAGTATACAGTCATTCAAAAGCTACTGTCTTTGCTGTTGTGACCACTAGCCGCCGTTTTATATATTTCCTTAATTGTCCATCTCTCTTCCTCGTCCTACATTCTGCCAACTTCGCATAAGCAACCTTCTTAGCTTTCACTTTGCCTTTGACATTTTCATTCCACCATCAATCCCCTCGGCGGCCACCAAAATTGCCCCTTGACCCCGCTAATACCTCTCTAGCTTATTCCCTAATGCAACTAGCTATCTTTTACCCCATACTATATGCATCCCCGCTACTCCTACAAGACCCTATTGCCATCAATTTCTCCCCCAATTCCCCGGAGAGGGCAGGGGTCAGAACTACTTACAATGTGCCAACAAATTTCATTTGCGTTAGTACACTTCTTACATTCACTTAGAGTGAGTTCACTACCATTAGAATCTTATTTTTCCTTGCTATATTGGATTTGCATCATCTTTGATCTTCACCCACATCGGTAATTTCTTGCCTTGATATTTCTCCTTGACAAAATAAAACCTTATTCTAGAGAAGGTCCTTACTTTCTTTCACCTTTCTTGTTGTGTACCCATCTCAACTAGTTTTATTTCCTTATTCCTTTAACCCTTCTCTATTCGATTCAGGGCATATCTAAAATTTAGCTCAATTCAACACATTTCAAGTTTAAGAGTGTTTAAAATTTATATAATAGTTAAAAAGAATTTGTTCGTCACTCCAAATGGAGTCCTTGCAGATTGGTTTTTATTCACTTCAACTGGTAATGACAACTCAAAAAAATAATGAGGAAGTTAATTTTGTGTTGTTCCAGAAAGGATACAATGGTTTGATTATACATTGACAAATCCTGAAATATTTTCACACAGTGGTGAGGCCCGTTTCTTTATTGCAGAAGGGATGTGATTGAGTTGAACCTAGGAGGAAAAAGAGGCAAAGGTCTAATTACTCGTGTTCAATGTTTATTTTGATTCATGCTTGTCATTTAGTCCATGAGACTCCAAGACTTATAATTGTGTTCGAAGTTCTAATGCATAGAGTGGCATATGATTTTCTTATTGCTTAAAAAGTCATCATCTTCAATTGGTCTATGATAAGAGCTTTGAGATGCAATGCTTTGGTCTTTCTAGGAAATACTTTTAACTGCAATCATCCTGTAGTCATGGAACTTATACTTGAAAGCTTAAGACACTGTTACTTTCATTTTCCCGCATTTGTCGGTTGTCTTCTTTGAAGTTATTTGTGTTTTACCTGTTAATTAGTAATTACTCATGAATTGCTATCAATATATCATTATTTTAATAAGAACTAAACTAAGCTTTTCCCTAATGGATGCGGTTGTTTTTCTATGACAAGCCATTTATGGATATAGTTTTTTTTTTTGTATTCATTTGTTTGCATAACACATTAAAAGTACTTGCAAATGTCACTATTCTAAGTACTTGCTCAAGTGTATCAGAGACATCTTTGCTCTTCACTTTGTCTTATTCTCCTCTAGGGTCTTGTAGTGATAGGTTCCACAGTAATTGGACAACCCTGCTTGAAATATTTAGTGGCTAGCAAACTATAATCAATTAGTTCTCTCATTTTTTTTGTTTTTGTTTTTGCGGCTAGCGAACTATAAGCAATCAGTTTTTTTTTCCTATCGATGAAATAAGTAATAAGATAGAGACATATTTCTATAATTAGTTTGTTTCTCTTCTATCCCATTTATCTATTTTCTTCAGTTGTTTAGTAATACAATCATGATCTGGAAGCCAATCTGGGGAAATAATCTAGATCTATTATGACATAGCCTTGACCTCTTAAGAGACCTTTTACTTGGTCATGTACACACAATGGTCTATGCAGACTTGCTGGTTGGTCAGTTGATATGGTTGGAACATATACTTCATCTTTGAATGCTAGAATTTTCTTGGAATGCTGATATATTCATAAAATTCACTATGTTGGCTCCTATAGGATTGATCAGTTGTCTGGATTAGGTTTTCCAGGCTTATTATCCTTCTCTTTTTGTCCTCTATTTCCAATGGTCTTTCCATATGCTTGTTAATATCTGGGATGCTGATACCTAATTGAAGTTATTTCAGGCAGAATGATTTTTCCTGGATGACTTGTTTGTTATTTAAATATGCATTACTAACTTTTTTTCCTATTTGGTATTCTGTTCTACTTTTTGTTGGAGCAACTAAAGGGTCACCGAGTATTATGTCGATGGATTTCGCTTTGATCTTGCTAGTGTTCTTTGCAGAGGGGCAGTTGGTAACCTCATTAATGTTCCCCCTTGCTAAGGTGAAGCATTTACAATTTTCATTTACACAGGACATTTATTTTCCACTGTCATTCACAATTTTCATGTTCACCTCAACCCTTCTCTGTTGTCATCTAGGATTATTTCCCTTCTTGTTTCATCTTCTTTTTTCTCATCTCTTTGATTTCCTTTTTCACGTAAAATTTCATTATTAATATGCTCGGTCCAACTATTCACGTGTTAGAAAAAGATGACTCTGTAAATTTAGAGAACACTGAAAATGATTAATTACATGATGCATTCATGCTCTATCGGAAACAACCTCTCTACCTCACTTCTGAGGTAGTGGTATGGACTGCGTACATTCTATTCTCCCAAAACCCACTATGTGGGAATATACTAGGTATTTTTTTGTTTGTATTCATGCTTGTGAATGAACAAGATGCTACATTCTTATAGGCCATTGCCAAAGATAGTGTACTATCGAGGTGCAAAATTATTGCTGAGCCATGGAATTGTGGAGTCCTTTATCTTGTTGGGAAGTTTCCAAACTGGGACCGGTAATATCTAAAAGAACATTATTATACATTATTAGTTGGGATTTTTTCATTTTTAGCCCAATGACAAAAATTAATTGCGGGCGCTAGTCAAATATACAAAACATATACACATATTATATTTATATTTATGCATAAATGTTTATTGATGTATACAACATGTATATTATATGTATATTCATTATCGAAAGGCATTGGACTGTAATTATCGCTAATTAGTTTAGCCTACAGTTGAAAAGGGATGGAAAATCATCTAATGCATTAGATTGTGTGAATGTGAAAATTAGGTTAGTGTGGGCCGATTTAGTTGGTGATCTGGTATGAGACCTAAAATAAATAAATAAATGTGTCAGCTCGCTGATAGCTTGAAGCTTTTAGATGAAGTGGTTAACAATTCAACAGGGTATGGGGGAAAGTGGACGTCTTTAGTTCAAGTCTCACCATCACTTCCATTCAAAAATATTTTCATGTGCTTGGCAAAAGAAAAATATAAATAAGAGAAGGGCCAGGCTTGAACGTGAGGAAGTGTGTTGCAGAGCTAAAATAAATAAGTAAATATGTTCCCTCTCTAACAAATGGACCTTTTAAATGAAATGATCTCACAAATCAATACACCGAAGTGAAGTATATCTTATCTCAAATTCTTTGGAAGTAAAACATTATTGCTTTGGAGATGAAAAAATGAATCCATTACCTTGTAATAATAGCCTCCATTTTTTACCAAATGATTGCAACTTCTTTATACCATCTTTCTCCCTTTTTCGACTGCTTTTTAAGGATGAGCTATTTATAGGGCCAATAAGTTGCCCAAATGGTGTGAAATGTTTTGATAATAGGAGAAAAAAGGTATCCTAATATAGGTCATTACTACTATTTGCATTAGATTCAAAAATCCTTGAATGAGTCTTATGTTGAATTAGAGATAGAGAATTTGTATATTATTAGCATCAGAATAGAATTGTATTATCTCCTACATAGAAAATGATTGTAATGCAGTGTCTATAAATATGACTTATTGTAATATTGTTTTCAATATATTTTAATAATATTTTCCTGAGTCTCTAATTTTCACATGGTATCAAAGCATTCGTGAGAAAATATAGTTCTGCCAAATATCATTTTTGTGGGGGGAAGAAATTTCAGTCACTATGCAATTTCTCTAGTGACCTAAGGTTGTCTCCATCAATAACCCGCTCTGGAGGTGGTGGGAAAAAATCCAACACCCCCAAAAGGTAGATTAGCCTCCGGTGAACAAGCCCCAAAAGAATCTCTAGCAAAAGACCTTGCACACACCATTGACATTAAGTTACCTAACATGGGTATTGACCCACGCACCAGCACGTGCGAAAGTTTTTCAACAAGTTTTTAGCCATTTCAATCCTCTATTGTGGTCGCATCACAGTTCTGACTTGACCCGACCCATCCAAATTACAACGTTTTTTGATTAATTACGGCGTAACAATTGATATTTTTGTGACTTTATTGATTTTTCAACGATGTTCTCGAGTTCCAACAACCTTCTCTTTGGAACTTTTCTGTACTTAGGGTCATTTGAAGCTCCTATACGTCTCCACTTATTATTCAACCTCTTTTAATTTCTCCGTAGGATGTCTAGTTACAGACCCTCCGACTTAATCCACTACTTTTGCGACATCCAAATTTATTCCAGCTATAAAGATGGTGTCTAGTTTTTCTAGTTGTCCACATTAGATTGTGAGTCATGTCAACTTGGGAAACACACCTGCTTTGACATTCCCCATAGTGACAGTCTGTTTTTCATTAGTTAATTAGAATTTCATTATTTTGTTAGTTTCGTCGATGATTGTTCAAGGTGTACTTGGATTTTCTTAATGAAATATTATTCCGAATTGTCTTCAATATTCAGGAGTTTTTGTGTGAAATAAAAAATCAATTTGGTGTTTCTTTTCATTCTTTTAGTAGTGATAATGGCTTAGAGTATTTATCCACCTAGTTTCAACAGTTTATGACTCACCAAGGAATTATTCATTAGAAATATTTACCCGTCAGCCTACTTTATGGAATCCAAAACTGTCAGAAGATACCCGTCAACCTACTTTACGGACTTTTAAATAGACATACGATTTGTGGATCCTCTTTGCCCTTCCATTAGTTCTTAACTTTAGGTTCTCTAAAGTCCACCGTAAACTATCTAACCATGAATGTGACATACGGTCCGTGAATTGCTGATGCCGCCCAAAATATACCTTTAGAAAAGTATAATGCGGTCACTGTATCAAATATAGAACCCAACTAGGTTGGGGTCGATCCCACAGGGAATAGGACAAAATTATGTAGAATGCTAGTCTAAGTAATTGGCAGGTAAGTAAAACAAGGGGGTATTTTGTGAATAAGTGGTAACAATAACGATTGCTGATTATAGGATTTGTAGACAATATGAAATATACACTAGGACTGTGATCCCCAATGATTCCTTAACTCTACCAGTTAGTTGTACTGGCAAAACTGTCCCTCTACGTTGAATGCAAAATCTAATAAGATATGTTCATCAAAATGCCTCTCGACCTTGGATAGACAAATTTTATTCTTCTCCTCTCGGTCTCCGAGTGTCTGACTACTAACCCTTGTCCGGGATCTTATATAACTATTCCTGCTACGGCTCAAGTTATTAGATGAAGGTTGATAGCTTCATATCTCTGTTGTTATTCCCTTTTCCTAATCTCTACCTCTCTCTCAAGCAAGTCTAGAACATAGACGAGTTTCTAACGTTTGCAACCATTAGAAGATCAATCACAACGAAGGAAATAACAATATATGTATTCACACCGGTTCAAAATTTGCTTCGCACTTAACCCATTTCGTTAATTCCTCATGGTTCACACAACCCTAGTTGATGAGTTTAGCTACTCATGTTTGCAATAGTATAATAAGAATTTGAGGATGAAAACATAATTGTAAACTCACAATAAAGAAGAAACTCTGAAATCTCAATTATGAATAAAACCCTAGAATAAATGTTCCACGATTACAAAATCCAATAATGTGTTTATGAACTCAAAATAATGAAAAACTATCTCACATTAATATAATGACTAACTCCTGAACATAGGACAATACAGGGGTATTTATAGATACAAGTTGAATCCTATCCTTAAACAAAATAGGAAAATAGAGTCGGCAACTTTCCACGGTACCGTGACTAGGTGTCGTGGAACCAAGTCACGCCACGTAGGTCAGTGTCATGGAAATCAAGCAACTTTGGACATCTCTGAAGTTGACTCATGGCAACCACTAACGTCACCTGAGTGGTCTCACGGCACGTGAGTCCTGTCGTGAGTCACCTCTCCCGTGTAGATCCTGGTTCTTTCATCTTCAGATACTTCGTTCTCGAGCGTGATTCTTCCTTTTTGTCCATTTTGCCTCCAAAATCTATTTTCCTACAATGTAGAATAGAAAATACATCATACCAACCAAACACACCCAAGTTATTGCATATATTCCTTGTTTTAAGCATCGAAAGTGTCATGAAATCATGACACATCAACACCCTCAACTTAGAACGTTTGCATGTCCTCAAGGAAACAAAACAAAATAAACACAATGATGCTTAACTAAGAGAAACCTAAGGGACCTACGGCAGTCGACTCATTGCTTTTGTCCTCAAAACTTTTCTGACCCCTCCTACTTGTAAATCAAGACCATAGTGTGTATATATGCAGAATATTATTATGACATAGAAGGGATCAAATGATGGCATTAGATTATGAACAGACAACTAAGCATATCTGCAAATGACATTATCTGAACAAATAGCAGCTACCAGTGCAACCCATGTACTCTTACAACAAAGAAGTCCCATACACTCACAGACTACTGATGAATATCAAAGTAGGGACTGGGTCAAAACACTCTCTCTCACAAAGAAGTTCACACAATGTGCGTGAAATACCATAGGCTTGCCCTTATTTTCTATGCCTTAGTTTTTCGGACAATTGGACTAGGATAACTATAGGACTTTCATCGGCTTGTAATGTAGGTTTGAGGACGGGTGTGGTACATATGGATATAGTGACTCAACCTTCCTTGATACTACACTATTTTTGGCTCCTCTTTTCAACCATGCTTATTTATTCTCCCTTATTCTCCTTCATTTATTTTCAGATTTTCGGGTGTGATTCTCTTCATTCTTTCAAAACACAACTCTTTTTTTTTTCTTCTTTTCTTTTCACACCCAAATTTGTTCTTTTTTTTTTAACCCATTCTTCATACCCAAGTCAAACTACACACCCCTAGGATGGCCACCCTCAACTTAAGTAATTTTCCTAAGTTGAGGTACATAATGTCCAAGGAGGGGTCAGGGCCAAGACAGGTTTATTGTAAGTCAAAATGGGAAGGTGAATCGTCTAATGAAAGAAATAGGTCAATTAAGGCTCAAACTCAGGATCAAGGGATACTTAATTCAATTGGTCGAGCATTTAGGCTAAAAATGTACTTATTCAAAAATGGCCTATGATCCTTTCCTAACCACTATCCTATAACCTAGGCAAGACTAACCAGGAAAGTTCTGGATTGCACACACAAAGTGAACTAGGTAATGACCTCATATACACATAGCACAGGGTTAAACTATCAACCACTACCTATCCAGTTCATACATTACTAGCTACAATAATTCTGTATATAATACTAATTCCATAACAAGATCCAACAGCTTTCACAAACTAACACACTATACACACAATTTAAAACAAAACTTTTCAGGAGGGGTGTCCTTTAAACAATCAAGAAACAGAACTTGTTCAAAACTGGACTGCACTAAGGTTCCCCTATTTTTCTCCTAATTAATCATGCAAACACCTAATAATCTAAACAAACACCTAAACATGTCAGTTCTACTATGATAGCACACTTGGGGGAAAAGAAACACGGCAACAAAAACCCCCAAGTGGTGGTATACCCTCACCCCCACTAAAAATGATACACTATCCCCAGTGCATAGCTAGCGATAACATAAGTGTAAGGGAGTGAAGACATAACTGTGGCATCCTAGGCACCGGATGTTGGCTCGCCCAATGCGGGATCATCAACATGCTCTCTGGACTCTCTGCTAGGTGCTTGTGCCTGACTAGAAGATGCACCCCGTGCCCTCTCCTCCTGAGCAATCTGCCTGGTATGGTACTCTACTCTAGATGCCTTAACTGTTCTCCGAAATCACCCTCAAACTCATCACTACTATCATACTATCATCCTGATCTTTCGAACTTCGTGGTCTCTTGCCTCTATCAATAGGAGGCTCCTCGTCAGCAAACAAATCCACCTCGAACACTGGCCTTATCGGGGCCAGAACGGGCATCGATGGAATAACAGGAGTGTTGTTCAGTGCCAAAGATATAACCTCCTCTCTCAATGCAGCCACCTCCTATGACAATCCAGCCATGTCAAGTATCTGTGCCGAACTCAATCGGGTGGCCATCCGTGCCTCAAAACTATCAATCCTCCCATGTAGCTCCCTCATAAACTGATCCATAGCTGCAGTCAAACGGGCCTCCTCTCTAACCTCTTCAGTTTCTACCGTGGTCCTAACCCATGGCTTAAGCTGGGATACCAACTTAGCCATTTGGGCCTCAGTGTGAGCCTGCCTTTCAAACATGTGCGTCTGTCTATCAATCAACTATTGCAGGAAGTCCCTTAAAACTGAAACCATACCAGAGGTGGGTGGTGGTTCTGTAGTGCATGCGACCTTATTCTCAATCCTCGATCCTATTACCACACAGGTATAAGAATAGTAGCAGGTACACTCACCGGTGGTGGAGCACTAATCGGCTCCTCTCTATCTCCAGCCCCTTCAAAAAGGGCTGCTCCTGATGACCCGAAAGGTTGAGACCTCCGTGGAAAAACTGGGTGAGCTCCCCGCTGCTGCATCAACCCAATATCTACAATGTGGTTCACCTCAATATAATTATCTACTGCAGGCATCTCAACCACACCAACACTATCACATAGACCCTGGATCAGACACGGGAATGGGATGCTAGTAAAATCTCTAAAGGCGCGTTCATGGATCTCCCTAATAATGTAACGGGCGATGTGGATGTCATATCCTACAATGATTCTAGCTACTAAAATAGCCCGATCTTAAGTGAGGGAATTATCAACATTAGTGGGACCCAAATGGTGCTTAACCACCGACTACCAAAACCTGCCTACAAAGTGGAGTGTGGACTTCTTGATGTCCAGCTTCCCAGTCACCCACCTAGTAGCTACACCATCCTATGCTATATACCTTGCAATCCATTGTAGTAACTCTAAATGCTAATCAGTGTCCTTTATTTTAGTCCTATTTCTGAACGTCTCCATACAGTGATCAAACTCAGCAGTCGTGGCTGGAATTGGACGTTCAACACCAAAAAAAAAATCTATGGATGTTCTGCTCAGATATATCTACTCTGGTCTCCCAAACCAAACTATGAGTCAATGATGTTTGGTCCCAAAGCCGCTGCTCAACAGGTGCGATCAACTCAACAGACACAGTATAAGAAGCATAAAACTCGCGGACCAACTTTGGGCTATAATGACTAGGAGGCTCCGCCATCCACCTAAATCCATAATGATCAAACACCGCTTTAATATCAGGTAGTGTCTTTAACTCCTCTAGCCAATACTGGGGCTTCTCAGTAATACTGCATCTACACACGCCCCACTCAGCAAGTTCGGCATCCCTGTCATAAAAGTCCCTCATCCCCTGAACACACCATCGTATGTTTTCCCTTCTCTGAGAGAAAGTCGTGGAATTTTGCCCCCAGTACCAGAAACAAATGTTGTCGGCTCAACCGCAGAATCGTCTGGTCCTTCAACATTTTCCTCCTATCCGGATACATCAACCCTTTGTTCATCACCGATTGCTGAAGCATCCTCCCCCTCTTCTGACTGGGGGCGAAATCAGAAGACTGATCAGGAGCAGCCGGCTTGGCAGGTTGCTGAATAGGCTGAAGTGAAGCCCGCGCAATAGCTTGTGCCCATATTTGTAGCCTCTTTGTATGAGGCACTAGTGCAGTATCATCGATATCAAGCTCGTATGCCTTTTCAGACCTATTTTTATCTGACACTGAAGGTTCATCACACAATCTAGTTGTAAATTCAAGATTTTTGGTACAGATTTGCGAGGAAGAATCCATGTCTCCATATTTGAAGTTTGACTTGGGTGGCATGGGGTAGGGTTTTGGGTCGGGTGGGGTAGATTTTGGGTCAGGTAGGTCAGATTTTGGGTGTTGGGTCAGGTGGGTCAAATTTTTAGGTTGACTGGGTCAGCTTTTGGGAATTATGAGGTTTAGGTAGTTAAGATTTTATGAATTTAAAAATTGGTATGGGGGAATTAGAGGTTTTAGGATTTGGAATAAAACGATTTGGTGAATTTTGGAAAATAGGGTTTATGTTAGGATTTGGATTGGAGAAGTTGGAGTTTGGATTCGAAATTTGGGTCGGATTTGGTGTCCCGATATATATATGTTTAGTTTGAGTCGAATTGGATTGAGTTGGGTCAGTTCTTGGGTAATTTTAAGTTTCAGAGTCTTACGGCACTACCCACATGACGTGGGTTGACCGACGTCACGTAGGTCACCTGACGTGGGTAGGATTCTGAAAGTAATATTTTTCTCTGATTTCTACGACATGAACCCACGTGACGTGGGTTGACCTATATCACGTAGGTCCCTGTCGTGGGTCAGGTAATACAGGTGGAAAATATTCTCTGATTTCTACAATACTAACCCACATTACATGGATGAACTTACTTCATGTGAATCAATATCGTGGGTAGTACTGAACATATTCAGTTCAATATTTTGAATTTTCACTAACATATCATCCAATGCTCAGATCACATAATAAGACCTTGGGTTGCCTCCCAAGTGGCGCCTGATTTAATGTCGTGGTACGACTTGGCTAGGTTGGTTACTCAAACTTCACCAACAAGACCATGGGTTGCCTCCCATGAAGCGCCTGATTTAATGTCGCGCCACGACTTGACTAGCTTGACTACTCAGACTTCATCAAGACTAAGCTCCTTACAAGTGCTTATCTCTTTCGTGATTCCCACATAATGCTTTACACGCTGCCCATTGACCTTGAATAAAACATTATCTTCACCTTTCAGCTCAATAGCTCCATGCGGGAATACCCTAACTATCGTGAATGGTCCGGACTATTTGGACTTTAACTTTCCAGCAAACAAGCGAAGCTTGGAGTTATACAGTAGTACCAAATCTCCTGAGTGAAACTCTCATTTCTCAATCCTCCAATCATGATATAATTTTATCTTTTCTTTATACAGCGCTGAACTTTCATAAGTCCGGAAACAAAATTCATCCATCTCATTCATCTAATCTAGTCTCAATTTAGCCGTTTCACTCCATTCTAGATTCAATCTTTTTAATGCCCATAATGCCTTGTGTTCAATTTCAACAGGCAAATGGCACAATTTACCAAACACCAGCTGATATGGAGATGCACCAATTGGTGTCTTAAAAGCAGTTTGATATGCCCATAATACATCATCCAATCTTCGAGCTCAATCAGTCCTATTGGCATTCACCATCTTTGCCAAGATAGACTTTATCTCACGATTTGACACCTCAACTTGCTCGCTTGTCTGAGGATGGTAAGGTGTTTCCACCTTATGTTTGACACCATATTTTTCAAGCAGGGCTTTGAACAACTGATTACAGAAATGGGATCCTCCGTCCCTAATGATTAGTGGTGTCCCAAATCGTGAAAATATGTTCTTTTTCAAGAATGTCGTGACACTTCTTCCTTCATTATTGGGAAGCACAATCGCCGCCACCCATTTAGAAACATAGTCAACAGCTACCAAAATGTATTTCATCCCATGTGAGCTCACAAAGGGGCCCATAAAGTCAATTCCCCATACATCAAACAATTCAAGCTCAAGGATAGTTGTCAAAGGAAGTTCATGTCTACGTGAGATATTCCCTTGTCTTTGACATTGGTTGCAGGCCCGAACATAGTCATGAGCATCTTTATAAATGGTTGGCCAATAATAACCGCATTGTAAGATCTTGTGCGCAGTCCGTGTACCACCATGATGACGCCCAACTGGAGCTGAATGACGTGCTTGCAAGATACTCATCATTTTAGCCTCTGGGATACACCTTCGAATCATACCATCTGCACATACTCTAAACAGGTAAGGCTCATCCCAAAAAATTTTTATCACCTCATGCCTGAACCTCCTCCGTTGTTGGTATGACATATCTTTTGTGTCACGCCCCGAATCCCATCGGGTTGTGGTTGGCACCCATAGCCGATAAGGCCCGAGAGAACCAAGTTTTACTTACAATCACTCAAATGCATGCCATAAGAATCACCACTATCACGTAAGTACATAAACGACTAATAATGAAAATTATGAACATGCGATATCTATAAACTTGGCTGTTGAGGCCATCAAATAAACCGAATGTACAACTCTTTCCTTCACATTCATGGAAATACATACGTGACCAACCTAAATTTGGGAAAAGCCCCACTTTACATAATATGTACAATACCAAAATCAGTGTACAACTTGGACACGGAAAGCCCCGAACCAACTGGAGCTCACCAAAGATCACTATATGTCCTGCAGCTTACTGTGGAGGTCTACTAGAACCTGCGGCTACAGCAAGTAAGGTAAATTCCCCAAAGGGGTCAGTACGAAGAATGTACTGAGTATGTAAGGCTCATATAAAACTATATAAGATAGAAATACTGTAATGGAAACAAATGTAAGTAAATAATCAATGTGAATAGGTCACCATTCTATATATGTAGGAAACCATGTACATTACGTTCTTTCTTTCTCTTGCCTTTACTTTACTTCTCTTTCACATCACTCGTATACTTTCTAGGACCTCATCATGCAGGTGTTCATTTCACCACATGTATAAAGTATCATCGTCATGCAGGTATTCTTTTCACCTCATGGATAAGATCATATCATCATGCGGGTGTTCTTGCACCCCATGGATAAATTAACATCATCATGCGGGTGTTTGCACCCATAGATAAAACATCATCGTTATGCAGGTGTTTGCACCCCATGGATAACACCCATGAACACAATCAATATACATTACTTTATTCTTACTTCATTTCTTTACTTCTATGAGGTTAATACATTAGTGATTGCACCTTATTGGATCTTTTTGGAACATAACAATGTTGGAACATTAACCAAAGAACATGTGAGTAACAATAATTAATGACTGGAAATAGGATACCTCTATACACTTCGTAATGGAACAAGTATAACGACAAGGTGGACACTATGTGCTGCAGAAGAATACGGAAATAGTAACCTTACATACCTTCACTTTCAAGTATGAATACACAATAGTCCAGCTTCTTTCTCACGTCTTACTCTACAATACAAGTTCATATCGAAACTTACATTAGCAACTAGTCAATATACAGGCGTACAAGACGACAATGAAATATGTGACTACCATATAACGTCATGTCATCCCTTACAATACACTCCACTGTATTTCCATATCAACAACACCATAACATCACACACATTGACCAAAAGATCATACATCGATAGCATTTCACATCACACTTACCCTTTACGCTTTTCTCTTTACCATTCTGTCACAATTACTCCTTTATAACAACATATGAACAACCATACATACTTAATACAGTCCATCACGCCTCCTTACGATACTTTAAAGTCATTAAAACGACATCACAAGTTGATAATTACATCCAAAAAGGGTATAGGGGCTTTCGGGGGTCGACTAGGTACGAAAACATACAAAACCGGATCTGGGGGTGACCTACGCTGCCACCTGCGCACGCAGGTGGCTGAGGTTCACGTACAGATGCAATTTGGCAACATCCATAGGCATCTGCGTTGGCATCTGCCCCCGTAGGTGCCTCCGTCTGCGGGGGCGGATGCCCGTTTTGGTCCGAAATGGTTTCTTTTGGGTCTTTTCATGACATGAATGGTCCATGATCATAAACAAACTTATTTTGACATATTTTTGATCATATTAAACACCAAAATTCATCCATGGTCTCACAACCCACATAACAACACCCAAAACTACACTTTACGGTCAATACGTCACCAAATCCGTAACCAATATCGCAGCAACAATTCCAAACGTTATACACAAGGATTAAACAAAGTAAGACTATAATAACATATCACATGTAAATATTTACTCCACCAAGTTCATTTTATTCAAGACCACAAGTTCATATTCAAGTTCACAAGACAAACCATTCTCCGATTTAGCAAACATGTAATATTTCACACATAGTGAACTTCTCAATACTCCACCAACATAACCAACACAATATACACCATATATTATACATAAAATATATTAATACATCATAATAAACACTTACCAAGCCTTGTACAAAGATGATCTTGGCTCAAAGAATGACTTAGGGTTCTTGAGAGACCAAAAGCAATTTTGGTAAAGTCTAGAAAGGCATGAGAGTCCAAGTATAGTAAAAATATGATTTTTATCTCTTTATATAGTCCCTCAAGTCACTCTTATCTCTTCTTTACCATTAAATTCAAAGGTTGATTGGTCAAATGGAGCAAATTGGAAGAATGGGTCAAACATCTCATGTTGGGCCATGTCTTCCCTTATGATTTTGGGCTTCATTTTGGGCGCCCAATTGTATAGGGCTTATTAATGCCCACATGAATTAATACATAATTCATCAATTCTCTCATGTTTCCATTTTCCCATAATTGTTACGGTAGTCAGCTAGACTCGAGAAAGTACGGGGTGTTACATTCTCCCCCCCTTAGGAACATTTGTCCTCGAATGTTAGTGTTATCATTTCAAAGTAAAAAATTACAAGTTTAGGAATATTGTTCATATCATCATATAAATATATACTCAAAGCCTATAAATACTTACTTGTCATTCTTCCCCTTGGAACAAATGAGGGTACTTGGATTTTATCATTTCTTCAGCTTCCCATATGACCTCATCTATTTGCTGATTCCTCCAAAGTACTTTTACAGATGCTATATCTTTATTCCTCAGCCTCTTCACTTGTTTATCCAGAATGGCAATAGGTATTTCCTCATAGGTAAGATCCTCTATAACCTGTACATTTTTAATAGGAACAATACAAGATGGATCTCCTATGCATTTTCGAAGCATCGAAACATGAAACATTGGATGGACTGAGGAAAGTTCTTGAGGTAGTGCCAACTCATACGCAACTTGCCCAAATCTCTTAATAATTTCATGTGGGCCTATGTAACGTGGACTCAATTTCCCTTTCTTTCCGAACCCCATTACCCCTTTCATCGGTGACACCTTTAAAAATACCCAATCACCTATGGAGAATTCAAGTCCTCTTTGTCTAACATCAACATATGACTTGTGGCGACTTTGGGTCGTTTGTAACCTTTGTTGGATCACTTTAACTTTCTCCATAGCCTGATGAACAATATCTGGCCCAAGCAAAGCAGTTTCACCTGCTTCAAACCATCCAATTGGTGATCTACATTTCCTTCCGTACAAAGCTTTATAAGGTGCCATTTTAATACTTGAATGATAGCTATTGTTGTAAGCAAATTCAATAAGAGGAAAATGGTCATCCCAAGTGACTTGAAAATCTAACGTAAAAGATCGTAGCATATCTTCAAGTGTATGAATAGTACGTTCTGCTTGTCCATCAGTCTGAGGATGGAAAGCCGTACTCAAATTCACCTGTGTGCCCAAACTCTGCTGAAAAGATCTCCAAAAGTGCGCTGTGAACTGTGCTCCTCTGTCTGATATAATGGAAAGTGGAATACCATGCAGTCGTACTATCTCTTTCACATACAACTTCGCAAAATCCTCAGCTGTATAGGTGGTCTTGACTGGTAGAAAATGGGCTAATTTGGTAAGCCTATCCACTATGAACCATATAGAATCAAATTTCCACAATGTACGAGGCAAACCTGTGATGAAATCCATATTAATCCTATCCCATTTCCAGACTCAAATATTGATACATTGTATATAACCTCCTGGTTTCTGATGTTCTACTTTCACTTGTTGACAATTCGGCCATTGAGCGACAAACTCTGCAATGCTCTTTTTCATATTTCCCCACCAATACACTTCTTTTAAATCATGGTACATTTTAGTAGCACCCGAATAGAATAGCGCGAGTGATGCGTCTCTGTCATGATTCGTTTCCTCAATTCATTTACACCTGGTACACATAATCTACCTTGGCATTAGAGTACCCCTTCTTGTGTAAGATCAAATGCCTTTGTCAAATTCTGCTGTACATTTTCCTTTAGCTGGAATAACATAGAATCCGCAAACTGCTTCTCTTTCACTTCAGTTGTTAAGGAGGATTCCACTGCATTCTGCACCATAACCCCTTCTTCTGGAGATTCAATAAGGCAAACTCCCAAGCTGGCTAGTTGATACAAATATCTTATTATCTCTCGCTTTTCAGTCAACTGACCCCTAGTACTTTCTACTGCCTTGCGGCTCAATGCATCAACTACTACATTTGCTTTGCCTGGATGATAAAGAATATCAATATCATAGTCTTTTAAAAGCTCTAACCCCTTTCGTTGCCTCAAATTGAGTTCCTTATGCTTAAAAAGATATTGCAAACTTTTGTGATCAGTATAGATATCAATATGAACTCCATAAAAATAATGACGCCACATCTTTAAAGCAAAAACTACCGCTGCCAATTCAAGATCATGAGTGGGATAATTTTTCTCATGCGGCCACAACTGTCGTGAGGCATATGCTATGACATTACCGTGTTGCATCAATACACATTTGAGGCCAACCCCGGAAGCATCACAATACACTGCATAACCTTCAGTACCTTTGGGAAGCACTAAAACTGGTGTGGAGGTTTATTTATCTTTCAACTTTTGGAAGCTTTTCTCACACGCATCATTCCACTGAAAGTTTACTGCCTTATGTGTAATCTTTGTTAACGGTGTGGAAATAGAGGAAAAACCTTCCACAAATCTCCTGTAATAACCTGCCAATCCAAGAAAACTATGAATTTTCGTTGGTGTCATAGGTCTTGGCCAATTTTTCACTGCCTCAATCTTTTTTGCATCAACCTGTATCCCTTCATCTGATACAATGTGGCCTAAGAATGCAACTGATTTTAACCAAAACTCACATTTAGAGAACTTGGCATACAACTTACGCTCACGGAGAATCTGTAGTACCTGTCGTAAGTGATTAGCATGGTCCTTTGGTGATCTTGAATAAACCACGATGTCATCTACAAACACTGTGATGAACACGTCTAGAAATGGCTTAAACACCCTATTCATTAGATCCATGAACACAGCGGGTGCATTTGTTAATCCAAATGACATAACTAAAAATTCATAATGGCCATACCGTGTTTGGAAAGCTGTCTTGGGTATATCTTGTTCTCTAACTCTGACTTGGTGGTAACATGACCTCAAGTCGATCTTTGAAAAACACTTGGCACCCTGTAACTGATCAAACAAATCATCAATTCGAGGGAGGGGATATTTGTTCTTGATCGTTACCTTATTCAATTGCCGATAGTCGATGCACATTCTCAACGTGCCATCTTTCTTTCATACAAATAATATCGGTGCACCCCACGGGGACACACTAGGTCTAATGAAGCCTTTGTACAACAAATCTTTAAATTGCTCCTTCAATTCACGCAGTTCTGCTGGAGCCATTCTATATGGGGGAATAGAAATAGGCTGAGTGCTGGAATTACATTAATGCCAAATTCTACTTCTTGTTCTGGGGGTAAGCCTAGAAGATCTTCTGGAAATACATCTAGAAATTCATTGACAACTGGAACCGACTGCGGAATTAGTGGTTCCACTTCAGTATCTTTCACCCGTACTAAATGACATATATAACCCTTGGCAATCATTTTTCTGGCTTTCAAATAGGAAATAAATCTTCCTCGTGGTGCCCCTACGTTACCCTGCCCTTCAAGAACATTTTCCTGCAGAAAACAAAAATGCACCTTCTTGGCCCGGCAATCCACCGTGGCATAACAAGAAGCCAACCAATCCATTCCCATATCACATCAAAATCCACCATGTCTAGTTCAATGAGATCGGCCAATGTATCATGACCACACACAGTTACCACACAGTTACGATATACTCTTTTTGCAACAATACATTCACCGACTGATGTAGACACTTCAATTGATTTAATTAATAATTCTAGTGACTTCATAAATTTTGCAGCAACCAATGGAGTAACATAGGAAAATGTAGAACCGGGGTCAATCAAAGCATATACACTATATGAGAATATGGATAGTGTACCTGTGACAATATCAGGAGAAGCCTCTGAATTCTGTCGGTCCACTAAAGTATAAGTGTGATTCTAGGCTCCACTGGAACTAGCTGCTCCTCCAGCACCTCTACCACGACAGGCAGGCTGTACACCTCGACCTAAGGAAGGAACCGATGCTGATGATGCCATACTGGACCCCGCAAGCCATACCATACTACCTAAGCCTTGTCGTGGGCAGTCCCTCATTATGTGACCCGGTATACCACACCAATAAGAAGCATTTGTCCCCATCCGACATTCACCTATATGAAATCTTCTGCAAAACTGGCACAGTGGGCGAGAATACCCTGCTATCTGTGAATCTGGCATCCTACTACTCTGCCCCATATGACTGCCCCTGAATCCTCAAGAGTGAGACGGAGCGCCTGCTGTGGAATAAGAGAATGCGGGTCTAGGTGGTCTACTAAAACCCCATGGCCTAAACTCTCCTTGGTACACCATAGACTTTCCCACCGATCTATCCCTTCTTGATAGCCCTCTCTCAAAGTCCTGCATTCTCTTTCTTTGCCTGTGGTCCTCCATTTTCTGTCCAAAGGCCTGAATTCTCGCTATGTCCATGTCTTTGTTCAAGGCAGCTGTCACGCCTCGAGTTCTAATGGGGCGGACATGGCACCCGAAGCCGTTGAGTCCTGAGATAACCAACTTATACATTCGTATAGAACACAACAAGTATGCATATGGTCATGGAAAGACATATATAAGAAACTTGGCCGGTAGGGCTGCAAAGGTCAAAATGAGAAGACATCCCTTCATGTACTGTACAACGTCTACAAAGCCTCTAGCAGAAACAAAACCATGTCTATAATCGGGACAACCCTCCGCTTTAAACAAATATGACATCACAACAAAACCAACATGTAAATACATCTCGAAAAGCCCCGAATCAGTCTGGAGCTCACCAACTGTACGCAAAGAGTTTGAGTCCTACTGTGAGGGTCTACTACCTCATATGCCTACAGCAAGTAAGGTAAGTCCCATGAGGGGTCAGTACGAAAGAATGTACTGAGTATGTAAGGCGATAAACAACTATATGACATATAAGAACTCCAATAGAAGCAAATACAAGTGAATAAGAAATAGGGATAAACCACCATTCTGTATGTGTGAAACCATGTACATTATGTTCATTACATTACTTTTACGTTCATTAGCATCACCAATAACTCATATCGTACTCGGGCCCCAACTAATCAGTGGGTCATAACATTGGGATCATCTCTAGCTATGCTTATGCCCCTTTGAGCTACCACCCATACTCAAATAAGTAGGTTCGTCCCTAGCTAGGTTTTCACCCCTTCGGGATACCCCTATGTCCAATAAGCAATCGGGATCGTCTCTATGCTGGTCTTTATTCCCCCTCGAGCTACCACCCGTACTCAACTAAACACTTATAAGCATTACTTCAATTCGTTCATTATGAGAGTGATACATTTGGTGGTTATGACATTATTGACACTTGTGAATCATAGGTAATGAATAAGTGGAGTAGAATCAACAATGAAGAGATATTCTACAACCTTGCAGAACGGGAACAAGTTCGGTCAATCGGTGAACAATAGGTGTGGTTAAAGAAATATGGAAAAGAGAAACCTTACATACCTTAACCTTCTAATTAAGTCCTATATGTGAAGATAACAAGCCAATCCTTCCTTCAAAATCTCAAGCTTCCTTCAAGTGTAAGTCATAAACATGACATATCTTTTAGCAAACTAAAGGTGCACTAATCAACACCTTGCTAACATAACCATCATGCTATAAATACCATCTTAAGACTATAATGAATTAATCCATAAGAATAGACACTTACCACTAATTGCAAAGAGATGATCTTGTGTCCCAACAAGTGGTGTTGCCTTAGGGTTTTTGAGAGATGAGGAGACTTTGAGAAATATCTAGAAAAAGATGAGAGTTCTAATGAATAAATCTGATTTTTATGTCCTTATATAGGCCCTCAAGTCAAATTGATCTTGGCCATAAGTTTGATCCATATTAAATGGATCATTTCCTTCATTGTTGAGGCCTATATCTTGTGATATGATGTTGGGACTCAAATACAACATATAAACCCAGCCCAACACCTTTAATGGGCCCCATACTCAAATATTGCATCTAGTCAAAACTAGGTCAACAAAGCCGGCAAAATTCCACGGTATCGTGACTGGTGTCGACAACACCAGTCACGCCATGTAAGTGGTGTCGTGGAAATCAGACCCATTTTTCCAAGTCTCTGAACTTTTCCAGGGCACCACTCACGCCACGTGACTGTGAGTCACGGTTCGTGACTCATGCCGTGGAAATCAGAGACTTTTTCCAAGTTTTTGAACTGATCCACGGCACCCACTCACGCCACGTGACTGCTACCGTGGGTCACTTCTGTGACTTGGTTTAATTCTTCTTCGCATGCTCGTTTCCAGTACATGCTCCTTTCTTTTTCCTTCCTTTAACCTCGTATACATAGAATTACCTATTTACAGGTGTCCGTACATCTCAGATGTTACAGCAGCAATGGTGCAATCCCTTACCAAATATGGCTCTAACCTGTCCACGTATCTATGGACTCTGTCTGTCATCGTAGACACAACATTTGGTGCATATCGAGCCAAGGAATTAAATTGCAAACTATATTCTCTGACGCTCAAATTTCCTTGACGAAGATTTAGAAACTGATCTGCACGTGCCTCACGGATCTCATAGGGCAAGTAATGGTCAAGGAAAGCCACTTTAAACTCTTCTCACGTAGGTGGATTTGCACCAATATCACGAGATTTCTTCCAATCCTCGTACCACAATATCGCTTTCCCTTTCAATTTGTACGCAGTAAGTTCAACTGTCTCTACCCCCGTCATGTGCATAACCTCCAAAGTCCTCTGAATTTGATCCACGAAGTCCTATGGATCTACTTTCGGATCTGGCCCTGTGAATATAGGAGGGTCCAGTTTCAGAAAATCCTGTGTTTTACGACTCGCCACTCTAGCCGCATCATCATCATGTGTCATTGGACCTGCTCGTCCTTGACTTTGTGCTGCCACTAACTGTGTAAACATATGTACTGCATTTCTAAGGTCCTGATCTGTGGCGTTCATTGGTGGTTCTACGGGTACTTTTCTACCAACTGGCTCTTCTGGAGCTGGAAAAGTAGAGGAAGACCGTGATGAGATTTCAGCATTTTCCCCACCCTGACTAGCTTTGTCAGGTGGTAATCTACTCATCCCTTTTTCAGCAGGCATATCCACCTGCTTACCTTTGCCTCTACCTCTTCTCGTGACCGGCATGGTTACTATATCAAAGAGAAACATTTACCATGGTCAGATTTCAATTCAACTTACAACACTGGCTCTATTGCACGATCTAGAGTTGAAGAAAAGAAATCTCATCCTAAATGTCCCGTAGCCTCCTACTTATAAATGTGGTGCACAACACATCGATAAGTAAGACTCTACTCAGACATGGCTTTGTAGACACCCTTAGAACGACCTGCTCTGATACCACTTTTGTCACGCCCCAAATCCCATCGGGATGTGGTTGGCACCCGTAGACGGTAAGGCCCGAGAGAACCAAGCTTTACTTACAATCATGCAAATGCATGCCATAAGAATCACCACTATCACGTAAGTACATAAATGGTTAATAACGGAAATCATGAACATGTGATATATAGAAACTTGGCCGTCGAGGCCATCAAATCAATCGGACGTACAACTCTTTCCTTTACATTCATTTACATACCCACATACGTCTACAAAAGCCTCTAAAGGAAATACATACATGACCAATCTAAATTAGGTACAAGCCCCGCTTTACATAATATGTACAATACCAAAATCGGTGTACAACTTGGACACGAAAAGCCCCGAACCAACTAGAGCTCACCAAAGATCAGTATATGTCCTGCAACTTACTGTGGAGGTCTACTAGAACCTGCACCTGCAGCAAGTAAGGTAAATTCCCCAAAGGGGTCAGTACGAAGAATGTACTGAGTGTAACCCCCCGTACCTTCCCAACCCTACTTGATGATCTTTAATAATGTTTGCTTAGGTGTCGAGAGATATAAGTATGTATTTAGTCATGCTAATGACGAGAAAATTGAAATTTGGCCATGTACATGCGATTAGACCTTTGTAGGAGGTGTTTTGTGAGTTCGTGGGGAATTTGTCTAATAACCCGTACATATTCTAACCTCATTTGGTGACTTGGAGTCATGTTTACTTGATGATTCAGATCACTAAGTAAGTATTTTGTAGTGTTTTGATAGGGTATTGAATGATATGCAAGTGTTGGAAAAAGTGGCCGAAAAATTCAGCAATGTACCAAGACTTGCGCCACTCCCTATTTCAGGGGGTGTGGCGTAAGCCTCTGATTCATAGGGGTGTCATTTCCTGCGCCACAAGCTTGCTTTGCAGCTAGTGGCGCAAGGCACAAAGATAGTGCCCTTCCGTGCCCATCTTGCAACGCAATTCTACGTTGACTCTTATATGGTTTCTTTTGGTTCTTTGGAGTTTTTTGAGCATTGTTAAAGTTTCAAATACTTCAATACACTCCTACATACTCCTACATGATCAAACCATGAAACACAAGTATGTATCATAAATGTTCAATGAAGCCATGGGCGACTAGAATTTCTATTTTTGCGATTGAGACGACGAATGAGAATCCCGTAAGAGAATATTGTTGTGACATTATGGAATTATTTAAACATGAGATATGTGGTGAATTATACATGGAATTTGGTGGGTTAAGTTGAGATATGTTATTGGGCCCAATTTAAAGCCCAAAACGAGCCAAAATAAGAGGCCCAAAAAGGTCAAATGACCCATTCTTGTGTTTGACAAGTAAACACAACATTTTTGACTAATTGGATGGATAGAGATGAGCATGAGGGCCTATATAAAGCCACCACAAATCAGATTTTTATTTCTTAAAACACACATGCCTTTTTGGAGATATTTCCAACATATTTCTCTCAAACTCTCAAAACCTAAATCCTCTTCTTGGGCAAGATCATCATCCTACAAGTATTGGTAAGTGTTTATTCTTATGATTTAATATATTATTTACATGAGAGGTTATGTATATCACGGTGGTTATGTTGGCAAGGTGTTGAATAGTGAACTTTTTCTTTTGCTCAAGATGTGCCCTTTTTGTGAATTGAACTTGAAAAGTGACTTGTGGTTTTGGTGAAAATGCATGGTATGGGTGAAATATCAACTTGTATGGTGTGATTATGTTCCTACACTTGTTATTTTTCTTTAAGTGTAAATTGTGGGATTTCGGCCGATATGTGCTATGAAGTGTATTAAGATAAGTTGATGGATTATTTGTGATGAAAAGTGTAAAGGAGAAGTGTTGTGGTAAAATGTATTGATTATCATGTAATTGTCAATGTATGGAATATTGGGGGATTTTTGGAATAATAATTTCTTCAATGGTTTTGTCAAGGGGAAATGGCATGTGTAATGGCAAACATGTAACTCATTAATGTTATATGCATTGGTAAAGTAGTGGGTGGTTAATGTAAATCCCGTTATATATTTGTGTTGTAGAGTGACACATAAAGAAGGAGCGGGACATTGTCTACACATCTAAGGTTGTATGTTCGTATTCAGAATACAAGGTATGTAAGGTTACTCTGTCCATATCATTCTGCGGCAAATAGTATTCACTTTGACTTTACTCTTGTCCTATTCCGAAATGTTCTAAGGTATCCCATATCCGGTTATCAATGGTCATTGTCATATATTTCCTACTCATTGATCAATTGTGAATCTCATGTCTTATATTCATGGATAATGTCCCAAAAGCCCAATAAGGTTATGTTCCAATGTTCCAATAGTGATTATACTCATGTCTCTTGTTCATGGATTATTGTCCAATGGTTCCAATAGTGTTATGGTGCTAATAATGTTATGTTTCTCACAATGTTTATTCTCATGTATCTCACTCATTGGTTAATGATCCAAAGCTTCAAGTCAAGTTATGACTATTATTGTATCAATATCAAAGTAATAACCAAGTAATGCATATGTGGTCAATGATCAAGTATGGGTGGCAGCTCTAGGGGCAAAATGCCTAGCTTAAGCCGATCCCGAGGTTGTTGGATCAGGGGGCAGTCTTGGTGGCATAAGCCTAGCTCGGACCGATCTTGACAGGGGGAAACTCTAGGGGTAATAACCTAGCTCAAGCCGAACCTGAAATATTGTATGGGTGACAACTCTAGAGGTACTAACCTAGCTCGAGCCGATCCCGATATATACATTGATTCATAGGGTGGAAGCTCTAGGGGCATAAGCCTAGCTAGAGCTGATCCCAACATAACGCTATGTTATGTTTAAAACCCATTGTTCAGTCAGGGCCTGGGTATCACAGGTCAAAGGCAAAGATGAATAATCATGGAAGTAAAGATACAAAGAATGTAATGAAAGCAACATACATGGTTTCCATAGTACAGAATAGTGACTCATCTACATTGTGAATTATCTATATTGGTTATGCATTGAGTTCTTGACATATGTTCATATATTACAAGTTTCATATGGCCTTACATACTCAGTACATTCTTCGTACTGACCCCTCTTGGGGAATTTACCTTACTTGCTGCAGGCGCAGGTACTAGTAGGCCTCCACAGTAGGTTGCCAGTGTTGCAGATCTTTGGTGAGCTCCAGCTAGTTTGGGTCTTCTCCGAGTCACAGTTGTACATATGTTTTGGTGTTGTACATGTTTTATAAAGTGGGGACTTGTCCCGACTTTTGGTTCATTTTGGTCAATGCATTTGTTAGAGGCTTTTGTAGATGGATGTGGGTGTATAAATGTAAAAGGGATATGTCGTTCTTGAGTTGGTGGCCTCAATGATCAAGTATGGGTGGCAGCTTTGGGGGTAAAATTCCTAGCTCAAGACGATCCCGAGGTTGTTGGATCAGGGGGCAGTCCTGGGGGCATAAGCCTAGTTCAGACCGATCCTGACAGGGGGAAGCTCTAGGGGTAATAACCTAGCTCTAGCCGAACCAGAAATGTTTTATGGGTGGCAGCTCTAGAGGTACTAACCTAGCTCGAGCCAATCCCGATATATACATTGATTCATAGGGTGGAAGCTCTAGGGGCATAAGCCTAGCTAGAGCCGATCCCAACATAATGCTATGTTATGTTTAAAACCCACTGTTCAGTCGGGGCCCGGGTATCACATGTCAAAGGCAAAGATGAATAATCATGGAAGTAAAGATACAAAGAATGTAATGAAAGTAACATACATGGTTTCCACAGTACAGAATAGTGACTCATCTACATTGTGACTTATCTATATTGGTTATGCATTGAGTTCTTGACATATGTTCATATATTACAAGTTTCATATGGCCTTACATACTCAGTACATTCTTCGTACTGACCCCTCTTGGGGAATTTACCTTACTTGCTGCAGGCGCAGGTACTAGTAGGCCTCCACAGTAGGTTGCCAGTGTTGCAGATCTTTGGTGAGCTCCAGCTAGTTCGGGGTTTCTCTGAGTCACAGTTGTACATATGTTTTGGTGTTGTACATGTTGTATAAAGCGGGGACTTGTTCCGACTTTTGGTTCATTTTGATCAATGCATTTGTTAGAGGCTTTTGTAGACGGATGTGGGTGTATAAATGTAAAAGGGATATGTCGTTCTTGACTTGGTGCCCTCAACGGCCAAGTTTCGCATATGTATATATATATCATGTTCCATGTATTCCATTGTGGGTATCTATAGCTATTATATGATTATGGGTTTATTATGGCATGCATATGATTGGATAGAGACAAAGCTTGGTTCTCTCGGGCCTTGTTGGCTACGAGTGCCAATCCGTCCCGATGGGATTCGGGGTGTGACAAAAGTGGTATCAAAGCCAGGTTGTTCTACGGGTGTCTACAAAGCCGTGTCTGAGTAGAGTCTTACTTATCGATATGTTGCGCACCACATTGATAAGCAGGAGGCTATGGGACATTTAGGAGTTGTTTCTTTTCTTCACTTCTAGATCGTGCAATAGAGCCAAAGTTGTAGGTGGACACATATGTACGTATTGACATTGGTTTTCTTTTGTATAGTCAAATGCTGAGTCTCAGACAAGATAAAGACAAAGGTGAGCAGGTTGATATGCCTGCCGAAGTAGAAATGAGTAAGTCACTACTTGACCAAGGTAGTCAAGGTGGAGCTGACATGGAATTTTTTATACGGGTTTCTCTTAGCCAAAAGGTAGAGAGGTATCCGCAGAACCACCTATAAATGCCACTGAGCAGGATTTAAGAAATGTAGTGCATGTGTTGACTCAGATAGTTGTTGTGTAATGTCATTGGCGAGCGAGGCCGATGACGAGTGATGATGGTATGGCTAGGGCAGCTAGTCATCGAATACAGGATTTTCTAAAATTAAACCCTCCCACGTCCACTGAGTCGGATATGAATAAAGATCCACAGAACCTTATTGACCAAATCAAAAGGGCTCTAGATGTTATGTGTGTGACTGTGTATTGATGTATTTCCAGCTAGTTGGGAGGAATTTAAAATGTCATTCTGTGACTAACATCTCCCATATGAGGTTCGAAAAGCTTATGCGAACCAATTGTTAAATATTTGCCAAAGGACTATGAGTGTCAGAAAGTATAGTCTTTGATTTAATTATTTGTCTAGGTATGCCCCAAATGTGGTAGCTATTATGACCAATAGAGTGCATTGGTATGTGGACAGATGGATTGTATTATTGCAGCCTTTAAAGGAGATATGGATATAGCCAGAATACAGGCGTTTTGCACAGATAATGGAGGATCAGAGGCAACAGAAACTAGACCTGTGGGACAGTTCATGACGTCCCAAGGAGAATTTAGGTCTTGGGTGTTTAACAGACCGCCTAGACTATTATTTCCTTCATCTATAGTAAATGTTCCACCTCGATCCCAAGGGTTTACAGACAATCGGTTTAGCAAAGAAGTGGGATTTAGGATTCATGGTCAATGAGGTATCAAGTACAGAACTGTAGAAAGAAGGAACCAACTGAAGTCTCCTCATCAGCCCTGTTAGTGCTACGGAAGTTATTAGCTAGGTGAAGTGTCAGTTGGGGCCAAATGTTGTTATTGGTGTGGTATGTCGGGCCATAAAATGAGACTTCTCCTGATGTATTTACAAGTATCGTATACGTAATGATTGACCCATATTCAACACTAGCATATGTTATTTTATTAATTGCTGAAAATTCAAATGAACACCAGAATTACTAGTTATGTCACTTGAAGTCTATACATCGGTCGGTGAATCTATGATAGTTAAAAGAGTATATCTTAAGTGCATAGTAATTGTTTGTGGTCATGAGACACCGGTTGATCTTAGTGAGCTGGAAATAGTAGATTTTAATGTTATAAAGGGATTGTGCCATAGTAGATTGCCGAACTAAGAAGTTATGTTATCGTTTTTCCCAAAAGAAGAAATGTGGGGGCACTAAGAGGAAAAAGTTGTTCCCCATAGTAAAGCAAGTAAAAGGGTACTCTAAGGGATACGCATGTCACTTGGTAAGAGTGAAAGATACTGATGTGAAGCCACCAACTCTTCAATCAGTTCTCATGGTAAACGAATTCCTCGAGGTATGAGTTGGTATTACTACGATGTCAGGTACTTAGCCTATTTTTATTTCTTCATATAGTATGGCCCCGGTAAAGTTATGGGAACTGGAAAAACAAAAAAAATAGAAAACGTTGAAGGACGTGATGAACAAGGGATTCATAAGACCTAGTATGTTCCCTTGGGGAGCATCAGTGTTAATTGTACAAAAGACAGTGCGTTGAGAATGTGTGTCGATTATCGGCAACTGAATAAGATGACAATGAAGAATAAATATTCCCTCCCCAGAGTTGATGATTTGTTTGATTAGTTATGGGGTTAGAAGAAAAAAAATGGTGAAATGAATGATGAAACGATGAAAAGAATGACGACGAAATGAAAAAAAAAGAATGATGATGATATACCCAAGACAACATTAAAAACATGGTATGGTTATTATGAATTTCTAGTATGTCAATTGGGCTAGTGAATGCACCTATAGTTGTTATGGGTGAAATGAATAGGGTGTTCAAAACACTTTTTAGGGTGTGTGTGACCATGTTTGGTGATGGTATTCAAAATCACAAGAGGACCATGCATTGTATAGGATGAAGAGATGAAAGTTGTTACACAAAAGATAGAAATGGTGAACAATTGGCTAAGGCCTACGATGCTTACAGAAATCCATCATTTTTTTGGGTTGGCTGATTATTATAGGAGAATTGTTGAAGGATTTTATTCTATCCCTACACCCTTAGCAAAGCTTATATACAAGGCAATCAAGTTCCAATAGACTGATGCAGGTGAGAAGAGTTTCCAAGAGTTTAAAGACAAAGTAACTTCCACACCAGTTTTAAGTGCCTCCCGAAGGCATAAGAATGTTATGCAATGTATGGTAATGCTTCCGAGGTTGGCCTCAGATGTGTATTTATGTAGCATGATAAGGTCATAGCATATGCCTTACGACAGTTGCGGCTACATGAGGAGAACAAATTATTACCTAACACATGATCCTGAACTAGCAGTCGCGGCATTGCTTTACGATTATGGTGTCACTATTTGTAAGGGATTCATGCTAACATATATACTGTTCATAAGAAAATGTACTATATTTTAAGCCGAAGGACTTAAGTCTGAGGTAGCAAAGGTGGATTGAACTATTAAAAGGTTAGAACAATGGTATCTTGTGTCATTCGGAAAAAAAAAAGCAATGGGATAGTTTATACATTAAGCTGCAAGGTAGTAGAAAGTATGAATGAACAGCTCACAGAAAAGAAAGATATAGTCAAGAAATCTATATCAATGAATTTGTTTTCGTGGAACTCTTGATGAAAGAATTATAGTGTCAAATGTGGCGGAATTTCCATTGACATCTGAAATAAAAGAAAAAGCAATATGTAAGTTATAGTTTTAGTTCAATTGAAAAAGAATGTACAGCAAAGTTCGACAAAGGTATTTGAGTAAACACAAGGGGGGAGTACTTTAACGCCAATGTAGATTGTGTGTACTGGGTATAGACGAGTTAAGGAAATGAATTTTGACAGAAGAACATCATTCACGATATTTTATTTATTCGGAAGCAGCCAAAATATACCATGGTTTAGCAGAGATGTCTTAGTAAGGTTACATGAAAAGCACATTATAGAACTTGTAGCTCAATGTCCAAGCGGTCACTGATTAACAGTATGGCATTGGAAATCTGTATATTTTATGAAATGTATTACCCTTCCATTTTGGAAGTGGAACATGAATAACATGGATTTAATCACAGGGTTACCTCGTACACTGCGAAGGTTGATTCCATATAGGTAATAGTTGACAGGCTCACCGAGCTAGCGTATTCCCTACTAGTTAGGACCACCGATACAGCTGAACATTATGCAAAGTTGTATGTTATGGAGATAGTACGATTACATGGGTTTCCACTCACTATTATATCAAACAAGAGAGCTCACTTTATTGCACAGTGTTGGAAGTCCTTTTAGTAAAGCATGGGTACACAGGTAGATGTAAGTACGGCTTGTCATCCTCAGATGGATGGACAAACAAAACACATTATACGAACATTTGAATATATGTCACGAGTTTATACATTGGACTTTAAAGGTAGTTGGGATGAACATCTATTGTTTATTGAAATTGCTTACAATAAAAGTATCAAAAGGCACCTTACGAAGCTTTATGTGAAAGGAAATATAGATCATCACTTGGATGGGTTACAGCTGACGGAATTTGCTTTGCTCGGGTCAGATTTTGTTCATCAAGCTATAGAAAAAGTCAAGGTAATATAACAGCAGCTACAAATGGCCCAAAGTCAATACACATCATATGTCGATATTAGAAGAAGGGAATTAAAGTGTGCCAGAGGTGATTAGATATTTTTGACAGTGTGACCAATGAAAAGGAAAGAAATAATGAGAATCGGAAAGAAAGGGAACGTGTCCAAAGATTTGGGCAAATTGCGTATCTGTTAGCACTAGTCCAAAAACTCTTCACAGCTCATTCAGTATTTCATATTCGCTGCTTTGATAGTGTATAGGAGGTTATCTCGTATTGCTCCTAGTGGAGATATACAAGTTACGAAATACCTCACATGTGAAGAGGTACTGCTTACTATTCTATATCGATAAGCGAAAGCAATAAGAAATAAAGGCGTAGCTTCCGTAAAGGCAATATTGGAGAAATTAGCACGTAGAAGAAATTACGAGGGAATCCAAAGAACTAATGGAATATAAAGTAATTGTAATTGTTGTACATGAAATAAAAGTTCAAGACACAGAATTGGAGTCATAATAAGTGTTATATGTGTATACGATAATGTGAAGGATTCACCTCGACTTAAGTTGTTACAATGAGACAATGTTACTAACATTCGAGGACGAATGTTTCTATGGGGGGGATAATGTAAAACCCCGTACCTTCCCAACCCTACTTGATGATGTTGAATAATGTTTGCTTAGGTGTCGATAGATATAAGTATGTATTTGGTAATGCTAATGACGAGAAAATTGAAATTTGGCCACGTACATGCGATTAGACCTTCGTAGGAGGTGTTTTGTGAGTTCGTGGGGAATTTGTGTAATACCCCGTACATATTCCAACATCATTTAGTGACTTGGAGTCATTTTTACTTGATGATTCAGATCACTAAGTAAGTATTTTGTAGTGTTTTGATAGGGTATTGGATGATATGCAAGTGTTGGAAAAAGTGTCCGAAAAATTCAGCAAAGTACCAAGACTTGCGCCACTCCCTGTTTCAGGGGGTGTGGCGCAAGCCTCTGATTCATAGGGGTGTCATTTCCTGCGCCACAAGCTTGCTTTGCAGCTAGTGGCGCAAGGCACAAAGATTGTGCCCTTCCGTGCCCTTCTCGCAATGCAATTCTACGTCGACTCTTATATGGTTTCTTTTGGTTCTTTGGAGTTCTTTGAGAATTGTTAAAGCTTCAAATACTTCAATACACTCCTACATACTCCTACATGATCAAACCATGAAACACAAGTAGGTATCATAAATGTTCAATGAAGCCATGGGCGACTAGAATTTCTATTTTTGCGATTGAGATGACGAATGAGAATCTCGTAAGAGAATATTGTCGTGACATTATGGAATTATTTAAACGTGATATATGTGGTGAATTATACATGGAATTTGGTGGGTTAAGTTGAGATATGTTATTGGGCCCAATTTAAAGCCCCAAATAAGCCAAAATAAGAGGCCCAAAAGGGTCAAATGACCCATTCTTGTGTTTGACAAGTAAACACAACATTTTTGACTAATTGGATGGATAGATATGAGCATGAGGGACTATATAAAGCCACCACAAATCAGATTTTTATTTCTTAAAACACACATGCCTTTTTTGGAGATATTTCCAACATATTTCTCTCAAACTCTCAAACCCTAAATCCTCTTCCTGGGCAAGATCATCATCCTACAAGTATTGGTAAGTGTTTATTCTTATGATTTAATATATTATGTACATGAGAGGTTATGTATATCATGGTGGTTATTTTGGCAAGGTGTTGAATAGTGAACTTTTTCTTTTACTCAAGATATGCCCTTTTTGTGAATTGAACTTGAAAAGTGACTTGTGGTTTTGGTGAAAATGCATGGTATGGGTGAAATATCAACATGTATGGTGTGATTATTTTCCTACACTTGTTATTTTTCTATAAGTGTAAATTGTGGGATTTCGGCCGATATGTGCTATGAAGTGTATTAAGGTAAGTTGATGGATTATTTGTGATGTGGTGTGGATAAGAAAGTGTAAAGGAGAAGTGTTGTGGTGAAATGTATTGATTATCATGTATTGGTCAATGTATGGAATATTGGGAGATTTTTGGAATAATAATTTCTTCAATGGTTTTGTCAAGGGGAAATGGCATGTGTAAAGGCAAACATGTAACTCATTGATGTTGTAAATCTCATCCTTCAACTGTAGTATCTTGGAGGGTGGGAAACATCTTTCTAGAAATTGATTTCTTAACTCTTGCCAAGTAGTGATGGAACCTCGTGGTAACTCTGCCAACCACAAAATCACTTCTTCTGTTAGAAAGAATGGAAACAATCTCAAACGAATAGTCTCTTGGTTAACTCCAGGCAAATTATAAGAAGTACAAACCCCCATAAAGTTCATCACATGCATGTTTGGATCATCTGTAGGAAGACCTGCAAATACACCTTTCAAGTTAAGTAGGTGGATCATGGCACTTGTAATGTCAAACTTAGTACCCTGAGGTAATTCTGGTGAAATAATGGCACTAGTCTCTATTGGCTCGAAATAAGCCACATCTTCTTCCTTGGGATCATAATAAACTGGCACATGTGGTCTTTGAGGTGGTTGGTGTGCCCTCAGTCTTCTTTGTCTTTGGTTGGTGTGCCCTCAGTCTTCTTTGTCTTTCTTTAGCATCAGCCAGATGCTTTGCTGCTTCTTGCATAGCTCGATTATCTCTATCTACTTGCCTAAGAGCATCTTGTCTAGCTTGCTCTTCCAGTGTCAACCGAGCAGTAGTTTGGTTCGCTGTTTCATGAACAACCGGCTGGATTGGTTGGTTATGAATGTCTCCCGCGGCTGCAGGATCCTGAACTCCATCTGTATTCACTATTCTTCGATTAGCTCTTAGAGTTCTTTCTATTTTAAGATCAAGTGGAATCAGGAGATTGCCTTGACTCCTAGTATTGGGCATACACCGGCGTGTGCCCTTAAAAAAATAAGAAAATAAAACCAATCAACTCCAACAAACAAAATACTCAACTCCGTAACCGTAGTTCCCCGGGAACGGAGCCAAAATTTGATGTCGCTCAAAATATACCTTCAGAAAAGTATAATGCGGTCGCTGTATCAAATATAGAACCCAACTAGGTTGGGGTCGATCCCACAGGGAATAGGACGAAATTATGTAGAATTATAGTCTGAGTAATTGGCAAGGAAGTAAAATTGGGGGGTGTTTTGTGAATAAGTGGTAACAGTAACGATTGCTGATTATAGGATTTGTAGACAATATGAGATATACACTAGGACTGTGATCCCCAATGATTCCTTAACTCCACCAGTTACTTGTGCTGGCAAAACTGTCCCGCTACATTGTATACAAAATCTAACAAGATATGTTCATCTAAACATCTATCGACCTTGGTTATAAAAATTTCACTCTTCTCCTCTCGGTCTTCGAGTGTCGCACTACTAACCCTTGTCCTGGATCTCGGATAACTATTTTTGCGTCGGCTCAAGTTATTAGACAAAGGTTGATAGCTTCAAATCTCTATTGTTATTCCCTTTTCCCAATCTCTACCTCTCTCTCGAGTAAGTCTAGAATACAAACAAGTTTCTAATATTTGCAACTGTTAGAAGATCAATCACAATGAAGGAAATAACAATACATGTATTCACACCGGTTCAGAATTTACTTCGCACTTAACCCATTTTGTTAATTCCTCATGGTTCACACAACCCTAGTTGATGAGTTTAGCTACTCATTTTTGCAAGATCACAATAAGAATTTGAGGATGAAAACATAATTGTAAACTCACAATAAAGAAGAAACTTTGAAATCTCAATTATGAATAAAACCCTAGAATCGATGTTCCAAGATTACAAAATCCAATAATATGTTTATGAACTCAAAATAATGAAAAACTAACTCAAAATAATGTAATAACTAACTCCTGAACTTAGGACAATACAGGTTTTTTTTATAGATACAAGCTGAATCCTATCCTAAACAAAACAGAAAAACAGAGTCGGCAACTTTCCACGGTACCGTGACTAGGTGTCGTGGAACCAAGTCACGCCATGTAGGTCAGTACCATGGAAATCAGGTAACTTTGGACATCTATGAAGTTGACTTATGGAAGCCACTCACGTCATGTGAGTGGACTCACGACATGTGAGTCCTATCGTGAGTCATATCTCCGATGCAGATCCTGGTTCTTTCGTCTTCAGATACTTCATTCTCGAGTGTGATTCTTCCTTTTTGTCCATTTTACCTCCAAAATCTATTTTCCTAAACTGTAGAATAGAAAACACATCATACCAACCAAACACACCCAAGTTATTGCATATTTTCCTTGTTTTAAGCATCGAAAGTGTCATGAAACCATGACACATCAATGGTGATCATAAATAGTCAACATAGATGATCCACACTAGCTGATCTTACTTCCTAGTTGACTTACAGATTGTGAAAGTGTTCTATGGTCCATGTATTTCCCCCTAGATTTTCTTGCTTGTTCTATCATCTTTTGATTTACGGTCTGTGAATATGGCATGCAGTTTGTATCTTCCACAATGCTTGAGTAGCTCCCAAAATTGAGCTAGTAATAGTTGCTCATTATTTCTACGCCATTACATATGGCTAGGGGTGGGCATGGTATGGTATGGTACGGTATATTATCTGAAACTACGTTACAATAATTTTTGTATTCGATTTGAAGTTTTGTTTCGGTATTTTTGTGGTATTCCAAATCGGTGACCATAATTTGTTCAACTTCGGTAATACATATTCGTATAATAGAGTATTATGGCTTCAACTTTTCAAAAAAAAGTTTCAATTGTATCATACTAACACATTACACATGTAGAAATATATATTCAAAATAAAGTACAAGCTATTCCTTTCAACGTCTAAATATTTAGTTTTATACTAATAGTAGGTTGTATATTTGTTAGTATTTTAATAATATATATAAATTATTTATGTAACTATATACTTCGATATGGTATTCGATATTTTGGTATGTTATTTATAAATACCAAATATGAAAAAAAATTAAAATATATACCATATATCATACTAAATACCATAATAACAAAACAGCAGTATCAAAAATTTTGGGTCGGTATGGTAATTCGATTTATAACATACCATGTCCACCCCTACATACGGCCTGTAGATGTTATTTACTGCCATGAGTTGGTCTGTCCTTTGGTCAACATTTCAAATCTTCAAGTCTAAGTCTCCAAGCTCCAGGTCACATCACATGTACGACTCATACATCCAATATACGACTCGTATCATGCCCAATTTTGAGTGTTTTATCATGTTTTCCTTGTTTTGGCCAATTTTACTCCAAATTCCTACAACACAACATTTAACATTCGAAAAACATAAAAATGAGCTAAAGGACATTGAAAACTCATGTAAAATACATCAAATATGTTGTAATTCCACGAACGTCACTTAGCCCCTCGTGCTCTCAAATGTCTTTCTTGGTTATTTTCTAGTTCACAAAGGGTATCGTTTCTACTCACTTGATCTTCGTCTGTACCTTATGTCAAGCGATGAAATATTTTTTGGATCTCAGACTTACTTTACATCTTTTTTGCTATTCTTGATATCTCTGAAGTACTATCTATATTGACTTTTGAGGAATACAGGACTACTTCTACAATACTACCAATCCCGACATTATCATCGTCCGCGCTCAACATAAGGCCCAAATGATTCATGTCCTGTGGATCCTGCACATACTTTGAATTTGTCTTCTCCTAGTTAACCTAGTGCACTTCAAAATGGTATATCGTCCACTTGTAATACTAATTCCCATTATACTTTTTAAGTTAATCATCATCTTTCATCACTCCATTATGCCTTTGTAACATCTTTGTCCTTTGTTTCCATCTAAGATGGTGACAAGTTATGATTGATGGCGAGATGTCTGCCTTATATGCGAGTGGTACTTGGGAGCTTGTTCCTCTTTCTTTAGGTAAATCTATTGTTGGTTGTCATTCGGTTTATACAGTCAAAGTTGGTTTGAATGACCAAGCTGATTGGCTTAAGGGTCGCCTTGTTTTCAAGGGATATACTCACATATTTGGGTTTGATTATTTTGATACTTTCTCACATGATGTGAAAATAGCATATATTGGTCTTTTTCTAGACATGGGTGCTGCCCCCCATTGACCTCTTTATCAGTTGGACTTTAAGAATAATTTTCTACATGGTGACCTTCTGAAGGAAGTTTATATAGAGCAACTACCTAGTTTTGTTGCTCAAGGGGAGTCTAGTAGCCTTGTATAGAGATTGCACCGATGACTCTATGCTATGAATTAGCCTCCTCAAGCCTGGTTTGAAAAGTTCAACACTGTAACTTAAGAGTTTGGCATGACTCGCAGTGACGCTGATCACTTTGTGTTTTATCGACATTTTGCTTTAAGTTTTTGTATATATTTGGTGGTTTATGTTGAATATTGTTAGAATCAATAATGACTATGATGGTATCACTAATTTGAAGCAACATCTCTTTCAATACTTCCAGACTAAAGACCGCGACAGACTAAAGTGTTTTAGGTATTAAGGTTCCTCAGTCTAGATCAAGTATTGTTATTCACAACAAAAGTATGCCTTAGATATTCTTAAGCAGAGGCGATTCTAGGATTTCTAGAATATGGGTGCACTACTTACAAAAAGAAGGAAAAAATGTGTTCTAGTGGGAATTGATCCTTGTTCCTCGTGGTAAATAATTAAGATTTCCACCAAGTGCACCTTCAAGTCTTTTTGTAGCATGGGTGCCAACAGGTAATATTAGATCATTCTAGAAAATATGTTCATAAATATCTAGTTTTACTAAAAGAGCACAAGTTTACGTGCCCCAAAAATTGTACATAAATTCTCCCTTGTTCTTAAGGAGACATGAATGATAGGATGTAGACCCATTGACATGCTTATGGATACGAATGCTAAAATCCTGCTAAGACAGGGGAGCTACTCATTGATCCCAGAAGATATAGGTGGCTGGTTGGTAAGTTCAACTCTCTCACAGTAAGTGACTAGACCTAACATGCCTTTTCCCGTGAGTATTGTAAGCCAGTTTATGACTTTCCATATGATGATCATTGGGATGCAGTTACATTCTTTCTACGATATATAAAGTTAGCCCCAGAGACAAAGGACTACTCTTTGAGGATCGAGGCCATGAGTAGATCATTCAATAGATAGATGCTGATTGGGTAGATCACCACTAATAGACGTTCTATATCTGGATATTGTGTTTTAGTAGATAATTAGGTGTCATGGAAGATTAAGAACCTAAATTTGGTTGCTCGATCTAGTGTAGAAGTAGAATATTGAGTAATAGCAGCTTGTGAGCTAGTTTAGATCAAATAGTTGCGCAAAGAAATAAAATTTGGAGAATTCAATAAAATTACACTTGTGTATGATAATCAATCGACCATTCATATTGCTCCAAATTCATTATTTAATGAGAGGACCAAACACATTGAAATTGATTGTCACTTTTTTAGCTAACAGATACTCTTAGGAGATATTGTTACAAAATTAAAGTCAAGAGATAAGTTTGCAAATATTTTCACCAAGCCTCTCACTCATCTTCGTATAAGTTACAGCTGTAACAAGCTCCATAAATATGACTTCTATATGCACCAGCTTTAGCGAGAGTGTTGGAATAGGAATAAGAATATTATTGTATCTAGTATCCTACATAGAAAAGGATTGGAATGTAGTGTCTATCAGTAGGGCTTAGTGTAACGATGTACTAAACATATCATAATAATAATATATTTTCCCTGAGTCTTTAATTCTCACATATATTTTCAAGAGAATTAGGTTTTAGGAAACAATTGGGTGAACCTCTACCAAATGGACCAACCCATGTTAGTTCTCTGGCTACCTCTACCAAATGGACCAACCCATGTTAGTTCTCTGGCTAATTTATTTGCTTGATTTACCATTTTCAAAGGTTGCTCTATGAATTCCAAACTATCAGAGTCTAACCATAACATGCTTTACGGTCTTTTATTTTTTTATTTTTTAACAATTAATACTTGAAGTGAAAACTGACAATTTTTGAAGAGCAACTAGCCATAAAAATGATGATAGTACTTTATCTGTCAACTGGATTATTAGATTTTTTGTTAAACATGGAGTGTCATGCCTAAAATATTTACTGACAAGTCAGGTTTGAGCATGGAATACAAATAAATGGTGGATGCGTTGTTTTCCTGGGTGAACTCTTTAAGATGTCTAGAAAAGTGCTGACTAAACTTGTCTGATATACCAACTAGATTAGAAAATACATATATTTTGTTGCTTTAGTAACTAAAATTATATGTCCTCATTCTGCCTCAATACATGGCAGCTATGTTGCTCAGACTTTTCAAAAATATCGACGGGTGCGTGTAGGATCTTCCAAAAGTAGTGTATTTTGTAGGCTCTGGTACGGCTGCAACAATATTTTTGGAGAGTTTGAAAAACACAACATGACAATGTTTCTTGGATCACCTAGCAAGTTGACATGGTTTTTTGGTGGTCTGCAAGTGATTATGGTTTCTTGGCATGACATGTGAATAATCCTTAAATTATATTAACAAGTTTTTATATTTCTCACTCTTCTGACTATTACAACTCAAATTGCCTAAAATTTGAAAATATTCAATATGTACCACTAAAAGCTTTGATTGGAATTTCTTTCTTTAGCGTACAATAGACCATTGTGGTCCGTCCTTCTCCAGACCTTGCACATAGCGGGAGCTTTAGTTCACCAGGCTGCCCTTTTTATCGTGAAGTTTTGTAGCATGTCACTTATCTTTATAAACATGTATGCAGGTGGGCTGAGTGGAATGGGAAGTGCCGTGATGACATTAGGAGATTCATAAAGGTTACACCAATATGAGAGAGTCTAAATTGAAATTTTCACTAAATTTAAGTTTGTCAGTACAAATTCTTGCATTATTAGTCAAGTACATCTGGCTAATTGATGTATATCTTTGATTATCTCCTACTTTTCAGTCAACTGGCCACTAGTACTTTCTACTGTCTTGCGGCTCAATGCATCATCTACCACATTCGCTTTGCCTGGATGATAAAGAATATCAATATCATAGTCTTTTAAGAGCTCTAACCACCTTCGTTGCCTCAAATTGAGTTCCTTCTGCTTAAAGAGATATTGCAAACTTTTGTGATCCGTATATATATCAACATAAACTCCATATAAATAATGATGCCATATCTTTAAAGCAAATACCACCGCTGCTAATTCAAGATCATGTGTGGGATAATTTTTCTCATGTGGCCGCAACTGTCGTGAGGCATATGCTATGACATTACCATGTTGCATCAATACACATCTGAGGCCAACCCCGAAAGTATCACAATATACTGCATAACCTTCAATGCCTTCGAGAAGTACTAAAACTGGTATGGAGGTTAATCTATCTTTCAACTTTTGGAAGCTTTTCTCACACGCATCATTCCACTGAAATTTAACTGCCTTATGTGTAGCTTTGTCAACGGTGCAACAATTGAGGAAAACCCTTCCACAAATCTTCTGTAATAACCTGCCAGTCCAAGAAAACTATGAATCTCTGTGGGTGTCGTAGGTCTTGGCCAATTTTTCACTTCTTCAATCTTTTGTGTGTCAACCTGTATCCCTTCATCTGACATAATGTGACCTAAGAATTCAACTGATATTAACCAAAACTCACACTTAGAGAACTAGGCATACAACTTACGCTCACGGAGAATCTGTAACACTTTCCGTAAGTGATTAGCATGGTCCTCTGGTGATCTTGAATAAACCAGGATGTCATCTATAAATACCATACCGAACACGTCTAGAAATGGCTTAAACACCCTATTCATCAAATCCATGAACACAGCCGGTGCATTTGTTAGTACAAATGACATAACTAAAAATTCATAATGGCCATACCGTGTTCGAAAAGCTGTCTTGGGTACATCTTCTTCTCTAACTCTGACTTGATGGTAACCCGACCTCAAGTCAATCTTTGAAAAACACTTGGCACCCTGTAACTGATCAAACAAATCATCAATTCGAGGGAGGGGATATTTGTTCTTGATCGTTACCTTATTCAATTGTCGATAGTCAATGCACATTCTCAATGTGCCATCTTTCTTCCGTACAAATAATACCGGTGCACCCCACGGGGACACACTAGGCCTAATGAAGCCCTTGTCCATCAAATCTTTCAATTGCTCCTTTAATTTACGTTATTCTGCTGGAGCCATTCTATATGGAGGAATAGAGATAGGCTGAGTGCCCAGAATCACATCAATGCCAAACTCTATTTCCCGTTCTGGGGGTAAGCCTGGAAAATCCTCTGAAAATACATCTAGAAATTCATTGACCATTGGAACCGACTGCGGAGTTAGTGGTTCCACATCATTATCTTTCACTCGTACTAAGTGACATATATATCCCTTGGCAATCATTTTCCTTTCTTTCAGATAGGAAATAAATCTTCCTCGTGGTGCCCCTATATCACCCTTCCATTCAAGAATATTCATTTGTGGGAAATGAAAATGTACCTTCTTGGCCCGGCAATCTACCGTGGCATAACAAGAGGCCAACCAATCCATTCCCATTATCACATCAAAATCCACCATGTCTAGTTCAATAAGATCGGTCAGTGTATCATGACCACACACAGTTACCACACAATTTCGATATACTCTTTTTGCAACAATATATTCACCAACCGGTGTAGACACTTCAATTGATTTAATTAATAATTCTTGTGCCTTTGCAAATTTTGCAGCAACCAATGGAGTAACATAAGAAAATGTAGAACCTGGATCAATCAGTGCATATACATTACATGAAAATATGGATAATGTACCTGTGACGACATCAGGAGAAGCCTCTGAATTATGTCGGTCCACTAAAGCATAAGTGCGATTCTGAACCCCACTAGTACTGGCTGCTCCTCTGGCACCCCTACCCCAGTCAACAGACTGCACACCTCGGCCCAAAAAAGGAACCGATGTTGATGATGCAATGGCCGATCCTGCCGGTCTTGCTATACCACCCATGCTCCTCTGGGGACACTCCTTCATCATGTGTCCTGTCATGCTACAACAGAAACAAGAATTTGTCCCCACTCAGCATGTACCTGCATGAATACGCCTGCAGTGCTGACACTGCTGACGAAGAAAACCTGCTGCCTGTGATCCGTGAACTCCAATACTCTGCCCAGATGGACCACCTCTAAACCCTCGGAACTGAGAGTGAGCACCTGCTGTGGCATGAGAGAACGATGGTATAGGTGGTTTAGGAAACATACGAGGTCTAGATCCTCCTTGGGACATCATAGATGGCCCCATAGGTCTAGCCCTTTTGGACTGTCCTCTATCAAATTCATGTACCCTTCTTCTCTGTCTTTGATCTTCCATTTTCTGGGCGAAGGCTTGAATTCTCGCGATGTTCATATCCTTATTCAAGGCAGCAATGGTGCAATCCCTTACCAAATATGGTTCTAATCTGTCCACGTATCGATGGACTCTGTCTATCATTGTAGCTACCACATTTAGAGCATATCGAGCCAAGGAATTAAATTGCAAGATGTATTCTCTAATACTCAAATTTCCTTGACGGAGATTTAGAAAATGATCCACACGTGCCTCACGGATCTCATAGGGAAGATAATGATCAAGAAAAGCTGCTTTAAATTCTTCCCAATTAGGTTGAATTGCACCAATATCATGAGATTTCTTCCAATCCTCATACCACAATATCGCCTCTCCCTTCAATCTATACGCAGCAAGTTCAACTGTTTCTACCCCCGTCTCGTGCATAACTTCTAGAGCCCTATGAATCTAATCCACAAAGTCCTGTGGATCTGCTTTCGGATCTGACTCAGTGAATATAGGAGGGTCCAGTTTCAGAAAATCCTGTGTTCTGCGACAGGCCACTCTAGCCGTATCATCCTCATGTGTCATTGGACCAGCTCGTCCTTGACTTTGTGCTGCCACTAACTGTGTCAATATGTGTACTACATTTCTTAGATCTTGATCTGTGGTGTTCATTGGTGGTTCTGCGGGTACTTCTCTACAAACTGGCTCTTCCGGAGCTTGAAAAGTAGAAGAAGACCGCGATGAAATTTCAGCATTTGCTCCACCTTGACTAGCTTTGTCAGGTGGTAATCTGCTCATTCCTTCTCCAGCAGGCATATCTACCTGCTTCCCTTTACCTTTACCTCTTCTCATGATCGGCATTGTTACTATATCAAAGAGAAACACTTACCATGGTCAGACACAATTCAACTTACAACACTGGCTCTATTGCACGATCTAGAAGTGAAGAAAATAAACAACTTCCTAAATGTCCCGTGGCCTCCTACTTATAAATGTGGTACACAACACATCGATAAGTAAGACTCTACGCATACACGGCTTTGTAGACACCCTTAGAACGACCTGCTCTGATACCACTTTTGTCATGCCCCGAATCCCATTGGGACAGATTGGCACTCGTAGCCGACAAGGCCCGAGAGAACCAAGCTTTACTTCTATGTAACCATATGCATGTTATAAGAAACCCATGATCACGTAAGAGCTTTAAATACCAACAACGAAATTCATGGAACATGTGATATATATATATATACATATGCAAAACTTGGCCGTTGAGGCCATCAAGTCAAAACATCATGTACCATCTTACATCCATATACCCACATACGTGTAAAAAAGCCTCTAGCAGATGCATTGACCAAAATGAACTAAAAGTCGGGACAAGACCCAGCTTTATACAACAAGTACAACACCAAAACATATATACAACTGTGACTCGGAGAAGCCCCAAACTAACTGGAGCTCACCAATGATCCGCAACAACTGGCAACCTACTGTGGAGGCCTACTAGCACCTGCGCCTGCAGCAAGTAAGGTAAGTCCCACAAGGGACGTCAATACAAAGAATGTACTGAGTATGTAAGGCTCAAATAAAACTGTATGAGATGTAAATATGTCAATGAACTCAAATACAAATGAATGACCAATATGGATAAGTCACTATTCTGTACTTTGGAAACCATGTATATTGCTTTCATTACTTTCTTTGTTACTTTGCTTCAATGATTATTCATCTTTGCCTTTGACCTGTGATACCCGGACCCCGACTGAACAGTGGGTTTTAACATAACATAGAGTTATGTTGGGATCGGCTCGAGCTAGGCTTATGCTCCTAGAGCTGCCACCCATGAATCAATATAGATCGGGATCGGCTCGAGCTAGGTTATTACCTCTAGAGCTGCCACCCATACCAACATATCATGTTTGGCTCGAGCTAGGTTATTACCTCTAGAGCTACCCCCTGTCAGGATCGGTTCGAGCTAGGCTTATGTCTCTAGGACTTCCCCCTGATCCAACAATCTCGGGATCGGCTTGAGCTAGGCATTTTCCCCCAAAGCTACCACCCATACTTGATCATTAACCACATATGCATTACTTTATTCATTACTTGAGATTGACACAATGATCGTCATCACTTTATTTGAAGCTTTGGATCATTAACCAAATGAGTGAGAGATATGCGAATAAACATTATTGGAAACATAGAACTATTGGAACCATGGGACAATAATCAATGAACAAGATACATGAGTATAACCACCATTGGAACATTAGAACACCAACTTATTGGGCTTTCGGAACATTGTCAAGGAATATGAAACATGTGATTCACAATTTACCAATGAGTATGAAACATATGATATTGACAATTGGTAACCGAATATAGGATACCTTAGCACATTTCTGGATAGGACAAGTGCGATGTCAATGCGAATACTATGTGCTACAGAAAGATACGGACAGAGTAACCTTACATACCTTGTATTCTCAATACGAATATATAATCTTAGATGCACATAAAATGTACCGCTCCTTCCTTATGTTTCACTCTACAACACAAATACATAACGGAATTTACATTAACCACCAACTACTTTACAAATGCATATGTTGTCAATGAGTTACATGTTTGCCTTAAAAATGCCATTTCCTTCTCTACAATACCATTTTCGGCATGGTCATACCAAAAACACATTAATCATACCATATATTGACCACAACATTATATACCAATAACATTTCACCGCAAAGCCTCTCCTTTACACTTTCTCATTCACACCATATCACAAATAATCCATCAAGTTACCTTAATTCACCTCATGGCACATATCGGCCAAAATCCCATAATTTACACTTATAGAAAAATAACAAGTTTAATAACCTAATCCCACCATACATGTTCATATTTCATCCATACCATGCTCTTTCATCAAAATCACAAGTCATATTTCAAGCTTAAATCCCATGGATAACAAATCTTTTACAAAAACACAAAGTACCATGTTCAACACTTCCAAGCATAACCAACATGATTTACATACTCTCCCATGCATATAATATATTAATCCATAAGAATAATCACTTACCCAAGCTTGAAAAATGCTGATCGTGCTCCAAAAGTTGGCTTTGAGTGCTTAGGGTTTGAGAGAAAAATAGTTTCGAAATATCTAGAAAGCATGAGAGTTTCAAGTGAATAAAAATCAGATTTTATCCCCTTTATATAGGCCTTCAATTCCATCGTTATCCACTCTTATAGCATTTAATGCTAAGTCTAGAAGGTCAAGGCAAGAATGGGTCATTTGACCCAGTTTGGCCTATGTCTTCTTCTTTACTTTTGGGCCTTTTATTGAGCCCAATTCACTTAATCCAATGAAATCAATAATTTCTCATGTTTAAATTATCTGCATCATGTTACGACAATATTTCCACTCACGCGATTCATATTAGTAGCCTCAATCCCAAAAACAAGTGATTCTAGCCACGTATGGCTTATTTTGACCACAAGGGTAAAACCGTCATTTTGATGCCAAATTCATTCACGAGAAATTTTACCACACCAATATAATACTTCACTCATTCCATGTATATGCTCGTGGTTGTATAAGAAACATGGCAAAAATCGGCCCGGTACGTCCCCGCACCCTTGGGACTTAAGAAAAATTTCCAACATTGAAAGGTGGACAAAACCAGCCTGGCACGCCCAAGGGCGTGCCATTTTTCTTCATGTGGTCTAAAATTTTAGCCCAAAGAGGCCTGGCACGCCCTATGGCGCGCCTGACCCTTAGTTTTTTTGAAAATTTTGTTTTTCGACTTTTCTTCGCGGGTTTGGTTAGATACTTCAAGTTCTATTCTTTAACTTACTTCTTAGATTTAATATCCTTTTTTTGGAGGTCCTCCAAGCCTCGTTTTTAACCCCACAAATGTTCCACGAAGTCACAAAACACCTCCTACGAAAGTTTAATCACATGTACGAGGGCCAAATTCAATTATATCATCAATAACATTATAAAATACATACTTGTGGCTCTCGACTCCTAAGTAAACATTGGTCAACGTCGTCAAGTGGGGTCGGGAAGGTACGGGGTGTTACATATATTTTCTGCCTGTCAAAACAAAACATCATCTTCACTATTTTTGGCATTGTGTTGATATACATATACATATAATTCTTTAAATGTCCTTAAAATGTAATGACCAATTTCGTCTCAATTATGAAATCAATTGTCTCATACCTTGAATAAATAGAGGATGTATTCTTTCGTGGCAAAAAAGATGGGAGATCTTCTTCAAATTTGTTTGATTGCTTTTGAACTATTGCCGTGTCTTTATGCATCGCAGTATCCTCCGATTCTATGGCAATGTTGCACTGCTCTCCATTTAACTTCTCCATTAATGGATTTTAGTTTACCTTCTTAGTATGCCAAATACTTTATGTTATTTCATTATTTTAGCCCAGTTTCAGTGGCTGATCGACAGATTCCTTCCATATATTTTTATTGGCTAAATCCTTGGCGAAATACACCTCCACCAAAATCGACTTGTAAGTTCACATCTATTACTTAACATAATTCCTCTTATCTTTTGAAATTTCTTATGACTTACTGCTTATTAGTTTTCAATTGTGGTATTAATTTCCAGTTTGAGTGTATTTCATCGTTTTAGTTTGTTTACAGATTTTATTATTTGTGTTTTCTGTTGATCTATGCAAAACATGCCAAAGAGTAGCAATATAAAAATTGAACTATGTTCTCTCCATGTCACGACCTAAATCAGAGTTTGTGATGGCACATGTCACACCCTCCGGTACAGGTAAGCCTATCCCAACTCAAACTTAGTAATCAAAGCAAAATCGAAGCGGAAGAAGGAAAATAGAAATAATCTCAGATGATATAGAAAGAAATATGGTCTCAATGATACATCCCTGGTCTAGTTGTCAGTTGTACTAGCCTCTAATACATAATATAATCATGTAATCTAAAGTATCTTAAATGAGGATAATGCATAAGATAAGATAAGGGGAGATCCGGGTAAGCTTTGAGACTCGTCAACCACTACCTCGATCTCTGCAATATCAACACTAAGAGAATACAATCTACGCTCTACTACTCATATCAATACTTGCACGGAGTGTAGAGAAAGCAAGGGTGAGTACAAAATACATGTACTTAGCAAGCATCATTTATAAACGATCTTAATCCAAAGTGATGACACAAATTAGCCTGCCCTTAGAAAAGTTTCAGCCTATCCTAGCAGATAGCACGTTTATCAAGATAATTGAATCAGTGCATTAAGATAGGCATGTATATATTCAAGATTAATGGCGATAAAGATAAGTCACCTCGTAAGAGAATCTCACAACACAGAATATAATATCAACTCATCATCTCAAGCCAACAATCCCGGCTAAGGTAGAGAAGGTGCGTATCCCACAAATACTAGATTTGACAGAACAGTCTCAATAGATCAAGCCATAATAATATCCCACGTCTCATAATATCTCAACTACCAAACCACCCAAGAGGAGGTACAATGCAATGTAATGTAGTAATATGGGATGCAAAATATACATTATGACAAAAAAGATTCAATCACGATAATACAATACGAAAGGAAATAATCATACACAATATCAAACATACAAAGGAATGTAATGCAATAGATTGATAATGATGTAAGTCATTGCATGGTACCTTGTATACACCTTCCGAGCTAAAGCTTCCAGGACAAGACCCATGGGGGTTTCACAACCCATATACTTTTACAATCTCATATCTCAATCAACCTTGCTGGCACATCTCTAGGTCAAGGGGTTTTGTGAAGTATTTCATTTTTAAAATTAAAAAAAAACAGTATTTCTTAGTGGTACCAATTCCATGAATATGAATGAATGAAATGAGGATGCATGCTCATAAGCAAATCATTACCATGTAATAAATTAACTTAACAATGGTATAAATGAGCTCAAAACCTCCTCAAATGTTAATAGATCATGATATAAGCCATCGCATGACACCACATAATAAAGAATAATGTGTGACATCAATAATATAATCCAAGCCCCTTACTCGGGAATCATGATAATGGTAAAGCCATATAATGCTCAAACAAGGCCAATAATATCAATCCAAAACCCCACTCGGATATCACGATAATATTAAGACAAATAATACTCAAATAAGGACAATAATATCAATCAAAGCTTCCACTCGAGCATCACAATAATAATAATTCCTCAAGTCAATAATAATATTTACATAATACCCCACATAGGCAACATTATAATAATAAAAAATCCAAACAATGTATATATAAAGATCTTACACAAAACCCAGCTTGTTTTACGCGATAAGTTCCATCTTTCCCCAATCATGACACCATTAGACTAAAATTACTAAAAGGAGAGCAATACTAGTTAACAACATGTCCTAATGTTCACCCTCATTGCTTACTTAATAACTAAGCCAAGATTTCTTTCTTAACTGTTTAACTATACTATCATTGGTTATATAAGAGATTACTAACCCCACTAATTACATCAACTACTACAAGTCTATTGATACTCCAAGTGCTTCCTAAATAACATAAGAGCATAATTATTCCCTAAATAGTTACTAAACCCCAATCATTACATAAACATCCACTAAACATGCTTTAATCTCTTAAATAGATACCCACTATCAATTTACTCATGATCTATAAGCCATCTATCCACAATTTACCATAAGTGTATGCACAAGTAGAGGGGAAAAATCTAGGTATCCATTTTTATTATTTCAACCCATCAATAGACTCTAGTGCTTGCCATCTCATCCAAGTAGGACCCCACAACCCTTAGTGATTTACAAAACACAAGCAATAAGCACATAATACATAAACACCTCAGAAAAGAGTCAAGGTACATCTCAACTTGCCTTAAAAACGACCCGCAAAGCCAAAACACTGTTTGAAGCATCAATTAGAAGCTCTACTCCCTTGAATCATCACTAAATACATCCAATCTAGTAAAATATGAGATCTACATGTAAATATAAGATCAAAGATACCCATATTGATGTACTTTGGTTCTAGGTCTAAAATCACTTTGAAAATCGACACTAAAAATAAAAGGGTAAAACTGAAATTTTTGTTAAGAATCATGTTTGCCATATTATAAGGGTTCTAAATATAAAATCCCAATGAAAATGGAGTAGGAATCAAGTTAGAAATCACCAAAATATCAATATTTAACTTTACTGGTAAAACCCCAAATCTCTATTATCAAACACGGTTTAAAATGAGAAATTTTGGAAAACGTTTGTTAAAATTAGTTTATCAATGATACAAGGACCTTAAATCCCAAAAATCAATTAAAACCCATTTCCAAATCGACCTTCAAATCAAGAACTTTCGATTTCATAACTTTGAATTTCAAAACTCAGCTTTATGGATCAAAATCATGAAAAACGAGATGGATAATCTTGGAAAATAAATAAAATGAAGGTAGAATAACATACCCAATGATTATATGAGAAAAACACACCAAGAATCTCCTAAACTAGAGATTTCTAGCTCCCAAAATGTCAAAATGGCGTAATGGGTTTGGTTTAGGTCTTAAACTCAGTGATTTCCGCTTAAGCGGATATTTCATCACTTTAGCGGCATCGTTTGAGCGACCCCACCAATGCCTAAGCTACCCTATCACTTAAGCAGACCTATTTCCTCCTAGGTAGACCTCCTTAGGCGTCCATTTGGTCACTTAAGCGATCACCAACACCAGCAACATCAAACTTCACTACAACGGGCATAACTTCCTCATACAAACTTGAAATTCGTCGATTCTTTTTGCGTTGCTTCTTAAATTTTGATATAGATTCAATAGTACCATACACATGAAAAAAATATCTCATTAACTACAGGTTATATAGTTAACACTTAACGACATAAAACTCTAAACTCCAAAAAGCTATCCAAAACTCATCCAAGACCTCCCGAACACAACCCAAATATGCTACTAAGCTAAATTTGATATTCTGGACTCAACGGAACCATCAGATGCGTCAAAAGAGATTGTTATCAACAAATTACCTCTAAAATTAACTTTAGGCCAAAATAAAAGCTAATATTTCAATCAAACATTCAAAAATCACAAAAGGGCCTCGGGACCCGTACGAACTATGATACTAACCCTAAATAGATGTCCAGATCTATTGAAACTGACAGAATCACCATCTGATGCTCGAATTACAGAATGTTGACCAAAGTCAATTATTATACTTTAAAGACTTCAAAACACATACTCATATAAATCGTTCCCAAACACTTTGGGGACCTTGCAAACCATTTACACAACTCATAAATGATATAAATCAATAACAGGGAAGAGCATAATAGTCAAAACATAGAAAATTCTACAAATCCCAATGAGGGTTGTTTCGTTATCCAACACTAAGACTCACGTTCTCCCTCAAATTTAAAGGTAAGAAAAGTGCCAAAACAGACAAGGGATCGAAAAATACCCTCATAAACCTCATGCAAGCACTCTCAAGCAGAGTCCCATTTATAGAACTACCGGTCTCACTATAGTAACTAGAAATTCTTCACACAATGACTCACAAGGTCACATCTCTAGAATCTTAAGCTAAATTTCTCAATGAAGCCGAGATCCTTTAGTTTTGGAACTTCCTCTATACCCAAAATCTGAGTCGATCAGAATAGAAGTTCTGAATATACCTAACTAACCTGAATCTGTCGAAGACACTACAAATCACTAAATGTACCACAAAACCAATATCATCCCTGTATTAACAAAATACCAAGGGACCTATGGAACCAAATTGCAACTCTCCATAATACTAAATCATGTATTCCTCTACCTCAAAATGAACTTTTTGCTATTTTCAAACCTACAATAAGCATTTTCCTGATCGGACCAAACTTACTCAAGGCTGATACCATAATGGTCGAATTAGATAGTACTATCTCTTCAAGCTGAAAAAAATAAGTCAGAAAATGAGATCAATTCCAAACAAAAATGCAAAAGTCATACTTAGCACACTTCGATCACTATTAAAATAGTCATATCCTCATTCTCAATCCTTGGAGGAAATCATGAATCATCATAAAACTCTGCATACCACAGTAATGCATGCTTTACCAACTTCTTATACAACCCATCTCAATAATTACTGTAGTTCTCAACACCCATGCAGTGTCAATCAACTCAAAGTCCTAAAAAATCTGGTAGAATGAAAAGCCCTTTTTAATCATACATATGTAAGCAACCCATCATATCATAAACAATAAACCCATAGAAGAAATGCAAAAATTACCACATATCACTGATTGACACCCAAAACAGAAATCAAATCTAGGAAAAGTCACCATTAGTCACCTGATAAGTCATTATTGGACCATATTGTCAAGACTTCAAATTTCCAACTTGTACCCATAGCACACTTCTAAATATCTCCAAATTCCTTATGTATAAATTTCTTATCTTTTACTTAACTCATCCCCCATTCAGTATTCTTTAGCACAAGAACCATGGAATAATATCGTATACTCTAAATAAAAACTCTTGAGACAACTAATTCATTACGCCTTTTAACTTCCAAAGTAATAAATGCTACAAACAAGGTGCCTTTCTATCCACAAATCCTTCTAAATCAAAAACAAGTACCCTTATAAGCTGAATTCCTTCAAGTCTAATTGAGGAGTGTTTAACACCTTAAGTCTTCCCACATAAGTAAAGCTAATCACTAAGGAAGTAACAAATCGCAAGTCCTAGATGCTTGAAAACCTTTCCTTCTCCAACTTGAATCCTTTAATTCCAGTCCTTTCAACTCCAACATACCACGAGTCTAGTCCATTGCCAAATCTTTTTGCCCAATCTGATAAGTACCACTATTAATCCCAATAGGCAGATTTCATCATTAATACGCTAACCCAAACCATAGATATACCAATATAAAAGCACACTAACTTGAGCATGCACACTACCTCTAATAATTGCAGATAATTCTACACTAGTCTACCAGCTGTAGCTTTCTTTATTTACAACTTGCTATCCCAATAATTGAATCACTTCCTCGATCCCAACTGACATCATAAACCTCAAGTGAATCTCTGAATTATATCTTATAATCTGAATTTACCAATACCTACCATCGATCCACCACTATTCAACAACATAACCATCGAGAAGATCATACCTAAAGCATACTAAAATCCACAATATCCAGAAAAATCAACTCTAACACAATAATATACTCTAGATGAGACACAACATAGGATCAACACACCCAATCCACCATTAAAGAATCACCTATGAAGTAGCAATATGAATCAACATAATGAGAACCCACGAATCACATCAAGACCTAATGATGAATAAGTAACACATAGCAAGATATAAAACCACAGTCAAACACTACCAAGACAGATCAAAGGGGTACTAAAACTATACATGTGACTACTGCATCGAAAGCTCATGCCTCGAGTCCACCTTGAGGAAAATAATACTGAGCCATGCCATCCTCTCGTTCTACTAATGATGCATCTCTCTATCTATGCTATATATCATCCCTTCTATAGTCCTCAAGATTCCCTCATAGGAAGCAACCTGAATGAGTTGTAGCCCGTTGAAATGAATCTGAAGAACCTGAACAACTACTATGATCTAACTATCTCTAAAAATAACCATAAGAAACAAGAACTTTACCATAAATGTCATCACCACTGTCAAGTCCATAGGGCCTCTTGCTTGTACGCCTCTCTCACCTCTATACAAACTCCTTTAGAAACTCTTGAGTAAAATGATCCCATGAGAGAAGAGGTGACTCACCTAGTTTACCCTCAATAAAAGTTCTCCACCACTATCTAGCTAGTACAAATAATTGAAAAGCAGTGAAATCTACTCTATTAGAGTCTAACGGGCCCAACCTATGTAATCTCGTATGACAACCAACCAAGAACTCATAAGCATCAAATTTAGGATCTTCATCAAATCAGAGAGGATCTTTCCACATGAACTCTATGAACCTTATATGTCTGGTAAGGTCACCAGATGTGGGCGATACTTGGCAATACCTCACTAACTCTAGGAGATTTTTTAGTAGTCAAAATATGAATTTAAATCCTGAAACCCTAGAGTAGTATCTGAATGAAAGTAGGAACATCCTCTCAACAAAACCCGATATCAATACCAAGCAATCCTTAAGCATAGGTATAAACATGATCACAGGTGGTGTCTCTATCGGGCTAAACCCCTATATCTAAATAGACCCATAATCACGAGCAACTCTAGAAGCTGAAGAGACAATCCCAACTTAAACTCTAGCTAGTCCGGATGCTCTAATTCAACCTCTACCTCAACCTCTATCCCTACCGCCTATCAAAGATGCGGGATCTGAACCTTTAACCAAAGAAGAATGCATCCTGACCACCTGTGATACAGTGAATAAGAGGTTTTTGAGTTACATAAGGCTATGAACACATGACACAAAATGAAGAAATGGATTTCTCCTAAGGTCATGTAGCCTCATAGAGATAGATAATGAATGTCTCCACATCGATCCACAAGACTCTACTAGACTCGACTATACTAATGAGACTAATGAACTAAAAGGTATGATAAAAATTTATCATGCCCCAAATCAGAGTTTGTGATGGCACCTATCACACCCTCTAGTACAGGTAAGCCTGTCTCAATCCTAACTCAGTAATCAAACCAGAAAAAGGAGAATAGAAATAATCTCAAAAGATATAGAAAGAAATACAGTCTCAATGATACATTCCAGGTCTGCTTGTCACTAGTACAAGTCTCTAATGCAAAATATAATCAAATAATATAAAGTTTCTTAAATATGGATATTGCATAAGATAAGATAAGATAAGGAGATATCTGGGTTAGCTATGAAACCCGTCAGTCGTTACCTTGATCTCCAGAGCATACAGTCTACACTCTACTACTCGGATTATTTACTGCACAGGGTGCAGAAAAAGAAAAGAAAAAGCAAGGGTCACAATAAAACATGTGTACTCCACAAGCATCATCGATAACCAAATCTAATCAAAAGTGATAGCTAGGACCACCACACCACCCATACAATTAACCCTAAATTAGCCTACACTTAGAAAATTCCCAGACTATCCTAGCAGATAACATGTTTATCAAGATAATCAAATAAGTGCATCAAGGTAAGCATGTACAGATTTAAGATCAATGGCGATAGAGATAAGTTACACCAAAAGAGAATCTCATAACAAAGTATATAATATCAACTCACTATCTCAAACCAACAATCCCGGATAAGGTAGATGAGGTGCGCATCCCATAAACACTAGATGTGACACAATAGTCTCAATGGATCAAGCCATAAGAATACCACACGTTAACACCAAACAACCCAAGAGAAGGTATAATGTAATGTAATATAGTATATGAGATATAGAATACACAATATCATAAACAAGATTCAATCACGATAATACAATACAAAAGGAAATAATCATATGTAATACCAAACATACAAAGGAATGTAACGTAATGGAGTGATAATAATGTAAGCCATCACATGGCATCTTGTGTGCACCTTCAGAGCTAAAGCTTCCAGTATAAGACCCATGGGGGATTCGCAACCCATATACTTTTACAATCTTATAGCTCAATCAAACTTGCCGACACATCCCTCGGTCAAGGGGTTTTGTAAAGTATTTCATTTTTTTCTAAAATCAGTATTTCTCAGTGGTACCAATTCCATAAATATGAATGAATGAAATAAGGATGAATGCTTATAAGAAAATAAATATCATATAATGAATTAACACAAAAAGGTATGAATGAGATCAAAACCTCCTCAAATCTCAATAGATCATGATACAATCTATCACATAGCACTACTATAATAAAGAGTCACGTGTGACATCAACAATATCAATCCAAGCTCCACACTTGGGCATCATGATAAGGTAAAAGTCACATAATACTCAAACAAGGCCAATAATATCAATCCAAACCCTTACTCAGGTATCACAATAATAATAAAGCAAATAATACAATAAGGCCAATAATATCAATCAAAGCCCCTACACAAGTGTCATAATAATAATAATTCCTTAATTCAATAATAATATTCATATAAGCCCCCACACGAGAAACACGATAATAATAAACAATCCAAATAACATAGATGTAGAGAACACGAGAAACACGATAATAATAAATAATCCAAACAACATAGATATAGAGAACGTACCCAAAACCTAGCTTGTTTTACATGGTAAGTTCCATATTTTCTCAATCATGACACCATTAGACTAAATTCATATTTTAAAGTTCACCTTCATTGCTTACCTAATAGATAAGACAAGATTTCTTTCGTATATGGCAATCATATGCAATATCTAACATACAAAAGAATGCAATACAATGTAAGTAATGTAATGTAATAGAGTGATAATTATGTAAGCCATTGCATGGAATCCATCACATGGAACCTCATGTACACCTTTGAGATAAACCATCCAAGACATGATCAATGAGGGGTTTGCAACCCATATACTTTCATAATTTTATATCTCAATCAACCTTGCCGGCACATCTCTTGGTCAAGGGATTTTGTAAAGTATTTCATTTTATTTTTAAATCAGTATTTCTTAATGGTACCAGTTCTATGAATACAAATAAATAAAATAAGGATGCATGCTCATCAGTAAATCAATATCATGTCATGAATTAACTTAATAATGGTATAAATGAACTCAAAATCTCCTCAAATCTTAATAGATCATGATATAAGCCATCGTATGTCACCACTATAATAAAAAATAATGTGTGACATTAATAATATCAATCCAAGCCCCTCACTAGGGTATCACAATAATGGTAAAGGCATATAATGCTAAAACAAGGCCAATAATATCAATCTAAATCCCCACTCAAGTATCACAATAATAATAACCCAAATAATGATCAAATAAGGTCAATTATATCAATCAAAGCTTGTAATTACACAAATTGTTGTTACCTTGAAATATAAAGTAAAACCTTCACCTAGTTTTCCCTCAGACCAAAATTTGAAAATTCAAGGTTGGCCTTGCTTTAGGCATATTTTGAGTGTGTGGTGGTCTAAGGAAATTTAGGAATTATTAGAGTGTTGATTTGGTGTTGTTAAATGTATTTTATATTAAAGGAAAAGTTTTTAGGAAGTTGTAGAAACTTTCGATGCATAGGACAAATCAGTAGAGCTTCAGTTATAACGATTACCATGAAAAGGTCAGTTCAGAATGTAAATTCAAGAACTGTGTTATGAAATGGATAGAGCTGGAAATGAGTCCTGATCTTCTAGTTTGGGGTCACTGCAGTGATAGAAATATCACTACAACTTCATCACTATAGCAGCAGAAGTGTCACCGCAGCAATAATCCATTTGGCCTAGGTGCTACTGCAGCTACAAAAGTGTCGCTTCAGCACTGAAAATATAGAATATCAGTTTTTCAGTCAAAAATTCCATTTTTCATTCCCATTTTTCTAAAACCCATTCAAGGTCTTAGCTGAGGAAATTTTTATCAACTTGGGGTATGGGGGGTTTCCATCTTTACGGTAAGGTTCTTTTACAATTTAAATTTTAAATTACTGCTCTAGACTCTTAGGGTTGTAAGAATCACAACCATGGTAGAAATTGGAATTTAGCCTTAAGTTTTTGAAGGGGTTGGAATCGGTATGGAATGAAGTTATTATGAGTTGTAATTGATCTTAGGTGTTAGAAAACACTTTCTATTGTTGAATTTAAGAGGCTAAAAGGTAGAAAAACCCTAGAATGATGAATTAGGTCAATTCATTGGTTGAATTTGATGATTGCAAGTTCCTAATGCTTAGGAAGGGTGATTGTTGTGTTAAAGTCTGTGTAATTGTTGTTTATAGATCAAGAACGCACATAAATCAAAAGGAAGGGCAAGTGTGTGGCTACATAGTATTTTTAAGCAAGGAATCGAGGTAGGTTATGGTTTAATAGAAGTAAAGGCTTGCTTGACTATATGCTTATGTGTGAGTTGTATGTTTGTGATTTGCTTTCAGGTATTACTTGTGATTATTGACTGTATCATGCATTGATCATTTGGTTTTGAGATGATGTTAAGAGGATATATAGATCTGGTGTCATGCTGACACTATTATACGGATCGGGTGTCATGCAAACTCTTTTATTGGATTGTGTATCACTACGGGGCTTTTAGTTTCATCTAGTCTGTATGCAAAGAAAACGAGCATTTGATAAAAAAGGACTCCGTTACGTTAAGGGTATCGAGGTTGACTGGTTGTCTATCTAGTAGCGCACCCCTTGCTCAAAGGTTGGTAAGAGGTTCAGGATTTCGAATAGACACTGGTACTGGTACATAGAGTGAGCTAGTCCCCTACAGGTCATAGATGAGAGCCCCTACTGACTCTAGTATGTGTGTACATCTTGCATGCATGCAATAATCATTTTATTTATACATATATTTGTGATGACTATTATTGAAGGAATCTACCTAAGTGTAATTGATATACTTGTATACCAGAATCCTGATGAGATGAAGTATTATGATTGTACTTGCTTGTCAACTAATTATGAGTTATGTTTTGATTGTTGTTACTTGCATTTCACTAGCTTATTTGTATGGTGTTGAATCAGTTGATGATCCCTACCAATACTTAGTTGTTGTACTAATATTACCTGTACTTTTCTTTTTTTTGAGCATCGTGTTCCAGTATTTGAGATGAGACCTCTAATGTAGTCCATGATTTCAGTACCGTTTCAATGGTGAGCACCATGTCCAAGCAACCATTGGATCATCTCTACAATTTTATGTCCTTTGTTTTGGGATCGTTTTTTATTTAGTATTCTGGATAGTATTTTATACTTTTTTTGGATACTGTTTAGATGTTCTTGTATGGTGACTATTGGGTCTCGGGTTGGTAATAATTAGAGATACTTCAGTACTCTTTAGTTTTTTTATATTAAATAAGTTACTAATGATGTAGTTTTGATTAATATTGTGTTTAGTGAGTTAAATAGTAGTTATTTGACAAAAGGTAACTTGTGAAGGCCCGAGTTAGTTGGTTAAGGGTTGGGTTAGATAGTTCTCCCACTGTAAAGTTGGGGTGGGTGCCACACATAATTGATTGGATCGTGACAAAGATGGTATCAGAGCACTAGATTCGTTGATCTCGTCGTACACATGTCTAGTAGAGTCTTACAGAATGGTATGAAAATGCATGTACTTTTCTTCAAGAGGCTATAGGGCTTTAGGAAACAAATTTTCACCTCCTTGTTTATTTCATGATAGTACTTGATTCCAATTTGTATTTGATGATACAAATTGGTATCTAACCTCATTCACTCTTATTTTTACAGATGGTGAACACTCATTCAACCTGAGCGACACTAGCCTCAATAGAAGCACCATCCATTGAGGCTGCAGTTTGGGGCAAGCCTCAATTTAGGGGTAGGGCGAGAAAGAGAGAATGAGGAGAAATACCTATCAGGGGTGGAGCCTAGTCAGTAGGAGGATTGGCTAGGAAAAAATCACCATCCCCTCCCCCACTACAGGATGCTCTAGATTTGGTCTATAATTAGGAGGTGATGGTTGAGGAGAAAGAGGTAGTGGTTCCAGAGAATGTGGTAGCCATGTAGAATGGTGCAGCTCAGGTGCCTATGTCCATATAGTTGATTCAACAGGTGTTGGGGTTTCTGAATAGTTTGACTGGTACCTGTACTAGCCTAGTAGTTTCTGCATTCCATCCCTAACCTTCTAGCAAGCCACTGCTATAGCACCTAGGATAGATGAGGGCTCTGATACAGGAGTGTTTCCCCTATAGGTATTAGGACCGATGATGAGCATGGACTATTTTTTAAGTTAATGTAGATGAAACCTCCAGTGTTTCAGGGTATGGAGTCAAAGAATGCATTTGAGTTCTTGATTGACTGTCAGGAATGTCTATATAAGATGGGTAGTGTAGAGAGGTATGGTATGTAGTTTGTGTTATTTCAGTTGTAGGTAGAGGCGAAGCAATGGTGGAGGTCTTTTTTAGAGTGTAGGATTGGTTTACCTCCACTTACTTGGGCTCAGTTCCAGAATGTGTTCCTTTATAAAGATGTTCCTCATACCTATAGGGATCTAAAAAAGGATGAGTTCTTGAGACTTAAGTAGGGTGATATGTCTATGGTGGCCTATAAGGCCAAGTTTCAAGCCTTGTCTCTCTATGCATTACATTTGATTACTTCAGAGAAGGAAAGGATCAGGTATTTTGTAAAGGGTTTGAATATAGGTCTTCCAGTGGCTGTAGTGCAAGTGGCCACATCTGGAAAGACTTTTCAGGAAGTGGTAGAGTTTGTGAAGAAAGTGTAAAGGGTTAAGAAGAAAGGAAAGGTGAAGGCAGAGAAATACAAGGAAAAAAAATTAGGTCATTTCGGTGGTACTTATTTGAGGGGCTATGGTTTGTTGTGTTACTTTTCTTTGCAATTCTATTTAGCCATGCCTATGTTCGTAGGGGGCCCATCAGGGGTCAGTTATCAGCCCTCTCAGTTGAATAGTTATGCACCTTCAACATCTTTAGTTTAGTGGCCTGCCTTAGATATCAGATGCCATTAGAGTAGGGGATTGGGTCATATTCAAAGATTTTTTCCTAACTACTTATATGAAGGATAGTTATCTCAGCAAGTAACTTTTAGTGCTTTAGTTCCAGTAGGTCATAGTGGTGAAGGATATGATAGGGGTCATCCACATAGTGGGCATAGTGGTTATGTTGTAGGTAGGGGTGGCTACCAAGACAACCATGGTGGAGGATAGGTTGGTTGAGGTGGCGCACAAACTATTAAATGTGGTGGTCAGAGTTGTGCTAAGGCCCATCTTTATGCTATTTCGGCTTGTACTGACACTGAAGTTCCTGATGTTGTGATCACAGGTACTATTCTTGTATGTGATCATATGTCTTATGTTTTATTTGATCTTGGATTTACTTTTTCTTATATGTCTATGAAATTTGCCTTAGGTTGGGACTTAAAATACGAATTCCTTGATACACCCATGTATGTGTCTACACCAGTCAGGATTTTTATATGTGTTTGCCAGGTTTACCAGGCATGTACTGTGATGTTTATAGAGTATAGAACTTTGGCAGACTTAGTTATCTTAGGTATGGAGGAATTTGATATTATTTGGGGATGAGTTGGTTGTCTCCTCATCATGCTATTCTTGATTGTTATGCTAAGATTGTCACCTTAGTTATGCCTGTAATGGAAAAGTTAGAGTGGGAAGGTACTCTTAAGCCTACTCCTTTGAGAATTGTGTCAGCTATTCGTGCCCAAAAGTTAGTTAAGCGGGGGTGCAGGGTGTTCCTAGCTCATCTTCGGGATGATAGTTTGGCATTCCCTCCTATTTCTTTGGTTTTAGCAATATGTGAATTCTTAGAGGTGTTCCCTGATGATCTCCCCAGTATGCCTCCTAATCGTGAGTTTGAATTTTATATAAACTTAGAGCCGATAACCCACCCCATATCTATCCCTCCTTATTGGATGGTACCAACAGAGTTAAGAGAATTAAAATCCTAGTTGCAAGATTTATTGGGGAAGGGATTTATTCATCTGAGCATTTCTCCTTGGGGTGCTCCTATGCTTTTTGTGAAAAAAAGGATGGTAGTATATGGATGTGCATAGACTACTAACAGTTAAATAAGGTGACTATTCGTAACAAGTATCCTTTGCTTAGGATAAATGATCTATTCGACCAGTTGTAGGGAGATACAATGTTTGCAAATATTTATATGATGTCAGGTTACCATTAACTAAAGATTAGGGTGGAGGACATCCCAAAGACTGCCTTTCAAACTCGTTATGGACATTACGAGTTTTGGGATATGTCTTTTGGCTTAACCAATGTTCCAGCTGCATTCAAGAGCTTGATGAATGGAGTATTCAAGTAGTTTTTGGATCCATTTGCTTTGTTTTCATTGATGATATTCTGGTTTACCCAAAGAGTAAGGAGGAGCATGAAGCTCACTTGCGTACAGTGTTGGGGTTGCTTAAGGAGAAGCAACTTTATGATAAGTATTCGAAGTGTGAGTTTTGATTGTCCTCAATGTCCTTTTTGGGACATATGGTATCTAAGAAAGGGGTTATGGTAGACCCACATATGGTGGAAGTTTTTAAGAACTAGGACAAACCAACTAATGTTACAGAAGTTTGTAATTTTATGGGGTTGGCTAGTTAGTATAATCGGTTTGTTAAAGGGTTCGCCTCTATTTCTTTATATGACTCGCCTGACTTAGAAAGAGGGCACCTTTTATATGGGATGATAAGCATGATGAGATCTTCCAAAAGCTCAAGAGCTTGCTAACTTCAGCTCCTATTCTTACCTTGCCTATTGAAGGTAAGGATTCTATTGTGTATTATGATGCTTCATTATTTGGTTTAGGTGTTGTTTTGATGCAGGGTCAGAATGTAATTGCTTATGCTTCGAGGCAGCTAAAGTTGTATAAGAAGAACTATCCCACCCACAATTTGAAATTGGCAGCATTGGTTTTTTCTTTGAAGATTTGGAGATATTACCTCTATGGGATGAAGAGTGAGATGTTCATAAACCACCATAGTTACATGTGTTTACTCAGCGAGATTTGAATTTGAGGCAGAGGAGATGGATGGAGTTGATCAAAGATTATGAAATCTCAATTTTGTATCATCTTAACACAACCAACGTAATGGCAAAACATTGAGCCGGAAGCCGGCAAGCATGGGGAGTTTGGCATGGCTAGAGGTGTTGAAACGCTTTTTGGCTAGAGAGGTACAAACTCTGACTAATGATTTTATGAGGTTGTAGGTTATTAGCAAGGGAGGAGAGTGAGCCTTTGTTGAGGCTAAGTATACTTTCTTTGAGAAGATTAAAATAGGCAGTTTGAAGATAAGAAGTTGAACAACCTTAGAGAAAAAGTGTTACAAGGTGAGGCCAAGGAGGCCATTCTTGATGTAGAGGGGGTATTAAGGATTCGGGGGCGTGTGTGTGCCTCGTATGGGAAATTTGATTACAACTATCCTTGTGGAGGATCACAATTCTAATTACTCTATATATCCGAGTGCAACCAAAATGTACGAAGAATTAAGAAAACACTATTGGTGGTGCAAAATGAAATGGGACATTATGGATTCTGTAACCAAGTGTCAAAACTTTCAATATGTTAAGTATGAGTATCAAAAACCTGGTGGCACTTTTCAGAGGATGCCTATTCTGGAGTATAAGTCGGAGAATATAACCATGGACTTTATCGTGGGTCTTCCTAAGACCCTAAGAAAGTGTGACTCCATATGGGTGATCGTCGATCGATTGACCAAGTCTACACTCTATATTCCAGTAAGGGTGGACTATAATGTAGCCAAGTTGGCTAAGATCTATATGAAAGAGATTGTGAGGCTTCATGGGGTGTCGTTTCCATAGAGGTGGATAGGGGTACTCAGTTTATCTCTAACTTTTGGGAGAAATTCCAATCTGAATTAGGTACTAGATCAGACTTAAGCACAACCTTTCAAAGCAGACTAAGCTGTAACACCCCGTAAGTTTTTAAGTCTAATTAATTCCAGTAGCATTTATGGAAATAATGAAACATGAGAGATTTGATGATTTATGCATTTAAAATTTGTGGGCTTAAGTCATTGGGCCCAAATAAAGCCCAATATTAATAAGAAGACATGACCTAAAAAGGGTCTTTGACCCATTTGTGACCCATTCTTGTGAGACAAGGTGTTATATTATTATTGGACCAAGTGGGTGGTTAAGGAAGGACCATTAGGGGACTATTTAAGGGGAACAAATCAGATTTTAATGAACAAAAATCCTCATGCCAAGTTTAGAAATTTCTACAACATTTTTCTCTCAACTCAAACCCTAAGCCCTCATCTCTTTGGTCAAGATCATTAACTTGTAAGACTTGGTAAGTATTTCTTATGATGATTTAATGTATTATGTGCATGATAGGGTACATATATGATGTTGGTTTTGCTGGTGATGTATTGAGAAGTCACTATGTGTGAAATATTGCATAGTTGCTAAATCGGTAAAGAGTTTTGTCTTGTAAATTTGAACATGGGCTTGTGGTATTGAAGGAAGTGAATTTTATGGATTCAATATTGACATGTGAAGATGTGATTATAGTCTTACCTTGTTTTATCATGGTGTATAATGTTTGGAATTTCTATTGTGAACTTGGTTATGGTTTTGGTGACGTATTGACCGTAAAGTGTGGTTTGGGTGTTGTTATGGGTGTTTTGAAACCATGTATGATTTTTGGCATATAATATGATCAAAAATATGTTAAAATAAGTTTGATTATGATCATGGACCATTCATTGCATGAAAAGACCCAAAATAGACCATTTCGGATCAAAACTGGCATCCGCCCCCGCAGACGGAGGCACCTGCGGGCGCAGATGCCTCTGGATGATGCCAGAGGGAATATACGCGCGAATCTCAGCCACCTTCAGGTTCATGTGGCAGAGCAGGTCAGCCCCAGTTCCGGTTTTGTATGTTTTCGCATCTAGTTGACCCCCGAAAGCCCCGATACCCTTTATGGATATAATTAGCAACTTGTGATGTCGTTTTAATGACTTTAAAGTTTCGTATGGAGGAATTTTGTACTGTATTAAGTATGTATTGTTGTTCATATGTTGTTATGAGACAAGTTGATAGGAGACATTTTGACAGAATGCTAATGAGAAAGCATAAGGGTAAGTGTGATGTGAAATGTTATGGATGTGCAATATTTTGGTCAATGTGTGGCATGTTATGGTGTTGTTGGTATGATAATGTAATGGAATGTACTGTGAAGTATGAAATGATGCTATGTAGTAGTCACGTAACTCATTATGACATTTATACGTTTGTAAGGGAGTTGGTTGTTAACATGAACTTTGTTATGTACTTGTATTGTAGAGTAAGACGTAAGGAAGAAGCTGGACTGTTGTGTTCATATATAGAATCGTGTACTCATACTTGGAAGTGAAGGTATGTAAGGCTACTCTTCTATATCCTTCTGCAGCATATGGTGTTCACACTGTCATAGTACTTATTCTATTCCGAAATGCTCAAAGGTATCCTATTTCCGATTATAAATTAGTGTTACTCAGATTTTCCTTACTCATTGGTAAATGGTGAATCATATGACTCATGTCCATTGGTTGACTCACATGCATTGGCTAATATGTCAAGAGTTTCAAATGTCCTAAGGTATTGCATCTCAGGTTGGTGAACAGTTGATATCCACATGTATCGTATTTAGTGATCATTATCCTAAGGTTCCAAAAGTGTTGCATTCCAAAGGGGTCCTATAGTATTTTAACGAAGGTAGACATATATTGTTATTCACAAGTGTCCTACTCTTAGATGAATTATGATTCACTTATCTCTTATTCATTGACTGAAGTTCCTAAGCTGTCATAATGTTGTAAATTCTCAGAGAACTATCCCAACCAGAGTAATGAGGTAAAGAAGGCTTGTTTAGTTTGAATAGAATTATTCCAATCATGTCATGATCCCAAGTTCCAGTAGAGTTATACACATGTCTCTTATGCATTGACTATTGTTCCAATGGTTCCAAGATGTTGTGTTTCAAATAATGTTATGACAAGTGAATATAATAATCTCTCACAAGTGAATGTATCTATCCCTCACAAGTAGAGATGTCAATCTTACAAGAGTAAAGACGTAAAGTAATGTATGTTTGTGTTCCAAAGTCTAAGAATGTTATGATTATCCTTGTACCAATCTTTCACAAGTTATAGTACCAATCTCATAAGAGTAAGAAGGGAGGTGATGTGCAAGTTAATATAATTATTCCTTATAAGTGAAGATGCCAATCTCATAAAGTAAAAGAGTGAAGTGAGATGTGTATATAAGTGTGTGCTTACTTAATGTCATGATCTCTAATGTGTCACTCTCATAACAAGGTCAAGGAACTAAGTAATGCAAATGGTTACTTTATGTTATGTTTCATTGAGAATGGATTACAATCAAAAGGGTATAAGTTCAAGATGGAATAATCCCAATAGTATGCTATGTTATATATTATAGCCCACCAAAGGTGGATGTCCGGTATTATATTCATATATTATAGCCCACAAAAGGTGGATGTCCGGTATTATACTTATATATTATCCCACCAAGGTGGAGGCCCGGTATTATGTATCTATATATATTATCCCACCAAGGTGGAGGCCCGGTATTATGTATCTATATATATTATCGCACCAAGGTGGATGCCCGGTATTATGTATCTATAGATATTATATCCCACCAAAGGTGGAGGCCCGATACTATGTATTTATATAATATATCCCACCAAAGCTGGAGGCCCGGTATTATATACTTACTTATAAGGTAATGATCTATAGGATATTAAGAACTTTTAATTAGTGGATGAACAATATTGAAGATAGTTGTAAAAGAAATGAGAGTATATCCCGTGCATGAATACAAATATGGAGGTTATTATAAGAACTATGATGGTAAGAGTAAATGATCAAGTGATGGAAATAATAGAGGTAATGAACATGGTTCCACATATTCTGGACGGAGGTATATCCATACTGATTATTCTCTCACGTTTAATTTCTTGGAAGTACTTATGCATTATTATCGTTTCATATGGCCTTACATACTCAATACTTTCTTCTTACTGACCCCTCTTGGGGGACTTACCTGACATGCTGCAGGCACAGGTGTGAGTAGATCTCCGTAGTAGGCGACGAGATATCCACAGATTGTTGGTGAGCTCTAGTTGATCCGGGGCTTTCCCGAGTCATTATGCATATTGGTTTGATATTGTATATGAGTATGGAGCGGGATGTTGTCCCTCTAGGTTTGTCATAGTCATGTATCTGTAGAGGCTTTGTAGACTTATGTGGGAAGTTGAATGTAAAATATGTACGTTCATTTTGACATGATGGCCCCATTGGCCAAGTTTCTTAATATATACAACATATGTTTCCATGTTCATGTTTTCTGCATAGTTGCATGAGGAATAATACGATTCACACGAGAATATGCATACGAAGGTTCATGATCAAAGATTGGTTCTCTCGGGCCATATCGGCTTCGGGTGCCAGTCTGGCCCGAATAGGATTTTGGGTCGTGACATAAGCAGTTAGAACTAATGATCCAGATACTTGAGGATATGCTTTATATTGTGTGATGGACTTTTGTGGTCAGTGGGACCAATATCATTCTTTGTGTGAATTTGCAGACAATAATAGCTAGCACTCTAGCATTGACATTGCTCCTTTTAAAGCTTTGTATGGAAGAAGATGTAGATCACCTATTGGATGGTTTGATGCTTTTGAGGTGAGACCTTGGGGAACCAATTTGTTTTAGGAGTCGATGAAGAAAGTGAGATTCATCCAGGAGAAGCTTGTAGCAGCTCAGAGTCGACAGAAAGAATATGTAGACAATAAGTCAAGGGATGTGCAATTCGAGAAAGGTGAGAAAGTGTTGCTGAAAGTGTCACCCATGAAAGGTATAATGTGATTTAGAAATAAAGAGAAGTTGAGTCTGAGGTACGTCGGACCCTTTGAGGTTTTGAATGGAGTAGGGTCAGTGACATATAGGTTTGCTCTACCTCCCAGCTTGTTAGGAGTTCATCCTACGTTTATATTTCAATGCTCAAGAAGTATCACAGAGATTTGAGAAAGTTGAGTACCAAAGTCATTTCATCTATAAAGGTTCAGTGGAGAAACTGTCCAATTGAGGATGACACATGGGAGACCACGGTTGATATGTGCAAATGCGATCCACACTTGTTCATTATTTTAGGTAATTCTTCTACTTATTTGTTGTATTGTTTTAGTTAGTTGTCATTGGGGGATGAATGAGGGGTAAATTGGTATCTAATGTAATGACCCAAATCATTGTTATACTGAAATTGAGAGTAAAACCTTCACCTAGTTTCCCCTTAGACCAAAATTTAAAAATTCAAGGTTGGCCTAACTTTAGGCGTATTTCAAGTATGTAGTGGTCTAGGGTAATCTAGAAATTATTAGATTTTTGATTTGGTGTTTTTGATTGCATTTTGTGTTATATGATGATTTTAGGAAGTCGTAAAAACTTCTGGTGTATTGAATAGATTAGTATAACTCTGGTTATAGTGACTACCGTGAAAGGGTCAGTTCGTAATGTCAAAATTCAATAACTGTAATGTGAAATGGCCAGAGGTAGGACTGAGTCCCGAGTTACTGGTTTGGGGTCGCTACAGTGACAAAAGTGCCGCTACAGCAGAAGTGTTGTCGTAGCGACAATTCATTTGGCCTAGGTGCCGCTGAAGTAGCAGATCCTCTACTGCAGCGACAAAAGTGTCGCTGCAGTAGCAAAAATGCAAAATATCAGTTTTAAAGTTAGAAAACCCATTTTTCATTCCCATTTTTCTAAAACACATTCAAGGCTTAGCTAAGGAAATTTTCATCAAATTGGGGGGGGGGGGGGGTTTCCATCTTTGAGTTAAGGTTCCTTTACCCTTCAAATTTGAAATTACTCCTCTAGATTCTTAGGATTGTAAGAATCACAACCATGGTGGAAATTGGAATTTAGCCCTAATTTTATAAACTAGTGGGAATTGGTGGGGAATGATGTTATTGTTATAGATCCTAGGGTGTTAGAAAACACCTCTCATGGTAGAATTCAAGAGGCTAAAGGGTAGTAAAGCACTAGAATGATGAATTAGGTCAAGTCATGGGTTTGATTTTATGATTGTGAGTTCCTAATGCTTAGGAAAGGTGAATTACTGTGTTAAAGTCTATGTAATTGTTATTTATAGATCAAGAGTGGGTATAAATCGAAAGAAAGGGCAAGTTTGTGGCTACATAGTGTTTTCTGGCACGAAATCAAGGTAGGTTATGGTTTAATAGTAGTAATGACTTTCTTGACTCTGTGCTTATGTGTGAGTAGGATGTTTGTAATTTGCTTTCGGGTATTACTTGTGATTATCAACTGTATCATGCATTGAATATTTGGTTTGAGATGATATATGGATCGTGTGTCATGCCAACACTTTTATTGGACTAGGTACCACACTGGTACTAATACATGGACTGAGCTCGTCCCCTGTAGGTCATAGCTGAGAGTCCCTACTGACTCTAGTATGTGTGTACATCTTGCATACATGTAATTATCATTTCATTTGTACTTATATTTGTGATGACTATTGTTGAATGAATCTGTCTAAGTGTAATTGATATACTTGTATACCAGTATCCTGATGAGATGAAGTGTTATGCCTGTACTTGCTTGTCAACTAATTATGAGTTGTGTTTCGAATGATGTTACTTGAATATCACTTGCTTATATGTATGGTGTTGAGTTGAGCCGACCGATGATGCCTACCAGTACTTAGTTGTCGTATTTATACTACCTATACTCTTCTTTTTTGTTGAGTGCAGAGCATGTTCCAGGTTTTGAGACGAGACCTCGACTGTAGTCCTGACATCAACATCGATTCAAGGGTGAAACCATGTTCGAGAAACCATTGGATCATCTCTTCATTGTTTATGTCCTTTGTTTTGGGACAATGACTATTCTTTATTCAGTATTCTGGATAATATTTTAGACTTTGTTTCGGAAACTATTTAGATATTCTTGTATGGTGACTTTCGGGGCCCGGGGGTTATAACCATGAGAGATACTTCTGCTCTCTCTTGTTTTTTGATATTAAATAAGTTAGTAATGATATGGTTTTGATTAATATTGTGTTTATTGACTTAAATATTAGTTATTTGAGAAAGGTGACTTGTGAAGGTTGGGAATAGTTGGTTAAGGGTTGGGTTAGATATAGTTCTTCCACTGTAGATTTAGGGTGGGTGCTACTCATGACTGATTGGGTTGTGACAAAGCCCCCACTCGGGCGTCACAATAATAATAATCCCTCAAGCCAATAATAATATTTTCAAAAGCTCCCTCACTAGTAACACGATAGTAATAAACAATCCAAACAATGTATATATAAAGATCTTACCCAAAACCCAATTTGTTTTACGCGATAAGTTCCATCTTTCCCCAATCATGACACTATTAGACTAAAATTACAAAAAGGAGAACTATACTAGTTAAAAACATGTCCTAAAGTTCACCCTCATTGCTTACTTAATAACTAAGCCAAGATTCCTTTCTTAACTATTTAACTATACTATCATCGGTTATATCCTAAGAGATTACTAACCCCAGTAATTACATCAACTACTACAAGTCCATTTATACTGCAAGTTCTTGCTAAATAACAAAAGAGCATACTTATTCCCTAAATGGTTTCTAAACCCCAATCATTACATCAATATCCACCAAACATGATTTAAGCTCTTAAATATATACCAACTATTAATTTACTCAAGATCTATAAGTCATCTATCCATAATTTACCATAAGTGTATGCACAAGTAGAGGGGAAAAAATCAAGGTATCCATTTTTATTATTTCAACCCATCAATAGAATCTTGTACCCGCAGAGATGCTCACCACCTCATCTAAGAAGGACCCCCAAGACCTTAGTGATTCAAAAAACGCAAGCAATAAGCACATAACACATAAATACCTCAGAAACAAGGAAACAAAAAGCAAGGGTGAGTATGAAACATGTTTACTCAGCAAGCATCATCGATTACCGACCCTAATCAAAAGTAATGATGAGGACCACCACACCAACCATTCAATTTATCCCAAATCAGCCTGGACTCAGAAAAGTCCCAGCCTATCCTAGTAGATAGCATATTTTCAAGATAATCAAATCAATGCATTAAGGTAGGCATGTAGAGATTCAAGATCAATGGAGATAGATATAAGTCACATCTGAAGAGAATCTCACAACACATTATATAATATCAAGTCACCATCTCAAACCAACAATCCCGTCTAAGGTAGAGGAGGTGCATATCCCATAAACACTCGATATGACACAACAGTCTCAATGGATCTAGCCATAACAATACCCCATGTCTCATAATATCTCAACCACAAAACCACCTAAGAGAAGGTACAATGTAATGTAATATAGTAATATGATATGCAAAATACACAATATCACAAGCAAGATTCAATACACAATATCGCAAGCAAGATTCAATCATAATAATATAATACACAAGGAAATAATCATACGCACTATTAAACATACAAACAAATGCAATAAAATGCAATAGATGTAATGCAATGGAGTGATAATGATGTAAGCCATTGCATGACAACCATCACATGGAACCTTGTATACACCTTCCGAGCTAAAGCTTCCAGGACAGGATCCAAGGGGTTCGTAATCCATATACTTTCACAATCTCATATCTCAATCAACCTTGTCGACATATCCCTCAGTCAAAGGGTTTTGTACATTGTTTCATTTTCTTTCAAAATCAGTGTTTCTCAGTGGTGTAAATTCCATGAATATGAATGAATGAAATCAGGATGCATGCTCATAAGCAAATCAATATCATGATATAAACCATTACATGGCACCATTGTAATAAAGAGTCATGCGTGACATCAATAATATCAATCCAAGCCCCTCACTTAGGAATCACAATAATTTGAAGGAAAATAATGCTCAAATAAGGCCAATAATATCAATCAAATCCCCTACTCGGGTATCACGATAATTATAAGGCAAATAATTCTCAAATAAGACCAATAGTATCAACCAAATCCCCCGCTCAAGCATCACAATAATAATAATCTCTCAAGTCAATAATAATATGCACATAAGCCCCTGCACAGGCAACACGATAATAATAAAAAATCCAAATGACATAGATATAGAAAAATTACCCAAAACCCTACTTGTTTTACACGATAAGTTCCATCTCTCCCCAATCTTGACACTATTTGGCTAAAATTACTACAGGGAGAACTATACTAGTTAACAACATGTCCTAATATTCACACTCACTGCTTACCTAATAACTAAGCCAAGATTTCTTTCTAAACTATTTAACTATACAATTATCAGTTATATCCTAAGAGATCACTAACCCCAATAATTACATCAACTACTACAAGTTTATTGATACTCCAAGTGTTTGCCAAAAAATTGTACGAGCATAATTGTTCCCAAAATAGTTTCAAAACCCCAATAATTATATCAATATCAACCAAACATGATTTAGGCTCTTAAATAGATACCCACTATCAATTTACAAAAGATCTATAACTCATCTATCCACAATTTACCATAAGCATACGCACAAGTAGAGGGAAATAATTAAGGTATTTATTTTTATTATTTCAACCCATCAATAGATTCTGGTACCCGCAGAGATGCTCTCCATCTCATCTAAGTGGGACTATCAAACCCTTAGTGGTTTACAAAACACAAGCAATAAGTGTATAGCACATAAACACCTCAGAAAAAAGTCAAGGTACATCTCAACTTGCCTTAAAGAAGATCTGCAAAGCCAAAACATAGTCTGAAGTACCAATCGAAAGCCCTACTCCCTCGAATCATCATCAAATACATCCAATATCGTCAAATATGAGATCTAAACATAAATAGAAAACCAATGATACCTATATTGATGTACTTTGGGTCTAGATCCAAAATCGCTTTGAAAATCAACCCCAAAAATAAAAGGGTAAAACTGAAATTTTTGTAAGGAATCATGTTTCCCATAATTTAAGTGTTCTAAATCTGAAATTGAGGATAAATAGGGTTAGAAATCACTAAAATATAAACATTTTACTTTGCCAGTAAAACCCCAAATCTCCATTATCAAATGTGGTTTCAAACGAGAAATTTTGGAAAACTTTTGTTAAAATAAGTTCACCCACAATACAAGGACTTCAAATCCTAAAAATCAATGAAAACCCATTCTAAATCAAACTTCAAATCAAGAACTTTTGATTTCATAACTTTGAATTTCAAAACTCAACTTTATTAATCAAAATTGTGAAAAACAAGATGCATAATCATAGAAAATGAACAAAATGAAGGTCGAATGACATATCCAATGATTATATGAGAAAAAAATTGAGAATAGTCTCAAAAAGAGCTTCCTAGCTCCCAAAATGTCAAAAATGTGAAATGGGTTTGGTTTAGGTCTTAAACTCAACGATTTCTACTTAAGCGAACATTTAATTGCTTAAACAGCATCGCTTGAGCTACCCTACCATCACCTAAAAGACCCTATCTCTTAAGACCTCTTTCGCCTAGGCGGACTCACTTAGGCGGCCATTTGGTCTCTTAAGTGACGTACCAGCACCAACAACATCAAACTTTACTAAAATGGGCATAACTTCCTCGTACGGACTCGAAATTCATCGATTCTTTTAAGGTTGCTTCTTAAATTTTGATACAGATCCTATAGTGCTATACACATCTACAAAATGGCTCATTAACTACAGTTTATACTATCAAAACTCAACGATATAAAACTCTAAACTCCGAACAACTACCCAAAACTCATCTGAGACCTCCCAAATACAATCCAACTATGTTCCTAGACTAAATTTGACATTCCAGACTGAATGAAACCATCAGATTTACCAAAAGATATTGTTATCATATAATTACCTCAAAAACTAACTGTATTCCAAATAAAAGCTAATATTTCAACCAAACACTCAAAAATCATAAATGGCCTTGGAACCCGTACCAACTATGCTACTAACTCGAAATGGACGTTTCGGATCTAATGGAACAGACAGAATCACCATCTGATGCTCGGATCACAAAATATTGACAAAAGTCAATTATATCACTTTAAAGGCAACTCAAAATACAAACTCATATAAATCACTCCCGAATACTTTGGGGACCGTGCAAACCATTTCCACAACTCACAAATGATATAAAGCAACAACAAGGAAGATAGAAATGGTCTAAACATAGAAAACTCTAAAAATTAGAATGAGGGTTGTTACATTATCCACCACTAAAACTCACGTTCGTCCTCAAATATAAAGGTAAGAAAAGTGCCATAACAGACAAGGGACAAAAAAATACCATCATATACCTCATGCAAGCACTCTCAAGAAGAGTTGCATCTATAAAACTACCAGTCTCACTATAGTAACCAGACATTTTTCACATAATGACTCACAAGGGCATATATCTCTAGCATCTGAAGCCAAATTTCTCAATGAAGCCGAGATCCTTTATTTCCAAACTTCCTCTATACCCCAAAACTGAGTCGATCATAATAGAAGTTTTGAACATGCCCAGTTAACCTAAATCTATCGAAGACACTATAAATCACTGATTGTACCACAAAACCAATATCATTCCAGTACTAACAAAATACCAAGAGTCCCATGTATCCACATAACAACACTCCACAATACTGAATCATGCCTTTCTCTATCTAAAAAAAAACTTTCCACTATTTTTAAGCCCGCAATAAGCATTTTCCTGACTGAAAAAAACTTACTTAAGGCTGATACCATAATCTGAATCAGATAGTACTATATCCTAAAGTTGAAACAACTCACTAAGAAAACAATATCATTCCACACAAAACCTCAAAAGCCACACTTAGCACACTTTGATCACTATTCAAATAGTCATATTCTCCTGCTCAGCCCTTGGAGGAAATCGTGAATCATCACAAAACTCTACATAAAATAGTCATGCACACTCTATGTGTCAACAACTTCTTATGCAACCCATCACAATAATCATTGTAGTTCTCATCATCTATGAAGTGTCAATCAACCCAAAGTCCTCAAAATTTTGGTAGAATGAAAACCCCCTTTTGACCATACACATGTAAGAAACCCATCATATCAAAAAAAATTCAACCCATAGAAGAAATGCAAAAATTACCACATATCACTAATTGACGCTCAAAATAGAAATTGAATTTTTGGAAAGTCACCACTAGTCTCCTCATAAGTTTCTATCGGACCAAACTGTCAGCACTTCAAATTTCCAACTCGTACCCAAGGCAGACTTCTAAATATCTCAAAATTCCTTATGTACAAGTTCCTTACCTTTTCCTTAACTCATCCCCCATTCAGTATTCTTTAATACAAGAACCATGTAATAATATTGCATACTCTAAATCAAAACTCTTGAGCCAAATACGTCACTAAGCCCTTTAATTTCTGAAGTAATAAATGCTACAAACAAGGTGCCTCGCAATTTACAAATTCTTCCAAATCAAAAACAAGTACCCTTATAAGTTGAATTCCTTCAAGTATAAATAAGGAGTGTTTCAACACCATAAGTATTTTTGTGCGAACAAAGATAATCACTAAGGAAGTAACAAATCGCTAGGCCTGAACACCTAAAACCTTTCCTTACCTAACTGGAATCCTTTACTAATAGTCCTTCCGACTCCGACATACCACGAGTAGTCCATTACTAAATCTTTTTGCTAAATATGATAAGTACCACTAGTCATCCCACAAGGCCGATCTCGTCGTCAATGCACTAACCCAAACCATATATATACTAATGTGACCTCATGAAACACACTAACTTGAGTACGCACACTATCACTAATACTTCCAAATAATTCCACATCAGTCTACCAGTTGTAAGCTTCCTTTATTTATAACTCACTATCCCAATAATCAAATCAATTTCTCAATCCCAACTGAAATCACAAACTCCAAGTGTATCTCTGAATTATAGCCTAGAATCTGAATATACCAATACCTACCATTGATCCACCACTATTCCACAATATAACCATTGAGAATATTATACCCAAATCACACTAAAATCCACAATATCTAAGGAAATCAACTCTAAGGCAGCAATATACTCTAGATAAGCCATAATACAAGATCGGCACACCCGATCCACCATTAAAAAATCAGCTACGAGATAGCAATATCAATTAACATAATAAGAACCCATGAATCATATCAAGACTTAATGTCGAATAACTAACACATAGGAGGATGTAGAACCACAGTCAAACACTACTAAGAGAGATCAAAAGGGTACTAATACTATACGTGTGACTACTATACCAGAAGATCCTACCTCGAGTCCACCTTAAGGAACATAATACTAAGCTATGCCATCCCCTCGTGCTACTAATAATGCTTCTCTCTGTTTATGCTTTAGGTTATCCCTCTTATAGTGCTCGAGATTCTACCATATGAAGCAACCTGAATGAGTAGTTGTCCGCTGAACTGAATGTAAAGAACCTGAAAGGCCACTACGATCTAACCAACTTTGAAGATAACAATTAGAAACCTGGCCTATACCATAAATGTCATCACTAATGTCAAGTTTATGGGGACTTTTTACTATACGCCTTTCATGCCTCTATACAAACTCTTCTAAAAACTCCTGAGTAAAATAATCCTATGAGAGAAGAGGTAACCCACTTAGTCTAACCTTGATAAAAGTCCTCCACCACTATCGAGTTGGTCCATATTATCAAGCCCCGAATTCCAACGGGGCGGACTGGCACTCGAAGCCGATAAGGCCTAAGAGAACCAATCTTCATCCATGTCCATTCATATGCATGTCATTCAAGAAACATCACCATCATGTATAGATACAAGATGCTAATAGTGGAAGGCATGGAAACATATGCTATATACGAAACTTGGCCGTTAGGGCCATCAATTCAAAATAAACATACATCCCTTACATTCATATTCCCACATATGTCTACAAAGCCTCTAATAGATGCATATATATAACCAACCTAATTTTGGGACAAGTCCCCACTTTATACAACATTTACAATATCAAAAAAAAATGTACACATGTGACTTGAAAAGCCCAGAACCAACTGGAGCTCACCAATGATCCACAAATGACCCGCAACCTACTGTGGAGGTCTACTAGAACCTGTACCTGCAACAAGTAAGGTAAGTCCCCCAAGGAACGTCAGTACAAAGAATGTACTGAGTATGTAAGGCTGTAAGAGACTGCATGATACATAAGTGCTTCAATGGTATCAAGTACAAATGAAATAATCAATATGGATAAATCTTCATTCTGCATATGTGGAACCATGTACATTACTTTCATTACTTTCATTTTTGATCCTTCATTCCTATCATTATCATTCATATAATGCTCGTTCATAAATACTTTCCTTCAAGTGATATACTTTCATTCAAGTGCTTTACTTTCTTTACTTTTACCTTCATCCTTATAACAATCTTCCACCTTATCGGTGGGCCATAGTATAATATAATATTAACAATCTTCCACCTTATCAGTGGGCCATAATATAATATTAACAATCTTCCACATTATCGGTGGGCCATAATATAATATAATATTAACAATCTTCCACCTTATCGGTGGGCCATAATATATATAAACAATTATCCACCTTATCGGTGGGCCATAATATATATATATATATATATATATATATATATATACACGTTACTTCAGTCCTTACTTGTGAGAGATTGATACCTTTCCTTGTGTAAGATTGATACATTGGTGGTTGAAGCATTATTGGAACTTTGGAACATAACATTATTGGAACTTTGGAACCATGTCCACAATTATGTGACACGTGAATAACAATTGATCAATGAATAAGGAACATGTGAATAACAATAGATGATAACCTGAAATGAGATACCTTAGAACATTTCGGAATGGAACAAGTACAATGACAATGTGAACACTATGTGCTGCAGTAGGATACGAAAAGAGTAACCTTACATACCTTATCTTCCCAATATGAATATACAGTCCTATATGTGAATACAACAATCCAGCTCCTTCCTTACGTTTCACTCTACAACACAAGTACATAACGGAGCTCACGTTAACAACTAACTACCTTACACACACATAAGACGGCAATGAGTTACTTGATTGCCCTATAACGTCATTTCACCCTTTACAATACCATTCATGGAATTATCATACCAACAATACCACAATATTCCATACATTTACCAAGACATCATAAAAGAATAGTATGTCACACCAAGTTCATACTTTACACTTCTCCATCAACATAACATCACAATTACTCCATCAAGTCATCTCAATATGTTGCATAACAACAATCCCACAACAATCCCACAAGTTATACATATAGAAAATAAAACAAGTTAAGGACATAACCACACCATACATGTTGATTTTTCATCCACACCATTCACTTCCATCAAAACCTCAAGTCTCCTTTCAAGTTCAAATCTCATAGATGACATATCTTTTAATAAAAAGCAAAAGTAGACTATTTCACCCATAGTGAATTGCTCAACACTTTAACAACATAACCAACATGATTTATACACCCTTGTATGCATATAATATATTAATCCATGATATTAAATACTTACCCAAGCTTGCAAAAGAGTGATCTTGTCCCAAGAGATAGTTGCTTAGGATTTGAGAGATGAGAGAATATTGTGGAAAAATTTAGAAAATGGCATGTGTGTTGTGTGGATTAAAAGATGATTTTTGTGCCTTTATATAGGCCCTTGAAGTCATCCTTAGCCACTTTTGATCAATAATTATCTTTTTTACTTGGTCAAAGAAAGAATGGATCATTTCTTTCTTTTGGGCCATGCCTTTTGCATCAATTTGGGCCTCAAATTGAGCCCATTAACACATGTTAACTTAGCCCACAAAATTCAATGTATGATACACCAACTATCCCATGTTTAAATAATTCCATAAATGTTACAACAATATTTAAATCACGAGATTCATGTTCGTAGCCTCAATCCCAAGAACAAGCAATTTTAGCCACTCATGACTTAATTTAACATAATTTGATAAAATAATTGTGATGACGAATTAACCCCAACTTGGATGCCAAACTCGCTCAAGAGTAGTCCTACTACGATGGAATAATGATACCATAACCCAAGAGTCCTCTTTATAGACTAATAATCGAAGAATAAATTTGGCAAAAAGCACCCCGGCACGCCCCTGGGACTTAGCTGAATTTCACCTCCTAAAAAGGGGAGCCTGAGAGGCCTTGCACGCCCCTGGGTGTGCCCCTATTCTGCCTCTTCCATAAAAATTTTGGCCAAAAGTGGCCCGGCACACCCGTGGGCGCGCCTGACACCAAAATTGTGATTTTCTTCCTTTCTTCGACTTTTCTTTGCGGACACTAGTATAATATCAATAGTCCATCAAAACCAATACAAAATAATCACTTATTACTCTCGAAACTAAAGTAAACATGGTTCAAATAAGGCATATAAATGCGCCCTAGATCACCAAGCAAGTAGGGTCGAAAAGGTACGGGGTGACGAATGTTAATAACATCTTCTCAAGTACAACAAATGAATATTTATGGTAGCATCTATACATTTACACATAATGCTTATTGATACTTGTTATTGCTCCACTTCCGCACTTTGAAATTTTTCTTCTGTATGAAACAAATACGGGTACTTTGACTTCATCATTTCTTTGGCTTCCCATGTGACTTCTCCTACTTGTTTATTTCTCTAAAGTACTTTTACGGAAGCTATTTCTTTATTCCTTATCCTCTTCACTTGTTGATCCAGAATGGCAGTAGGTGTTTCTTTCACAAATACCCCATCACCTGTATAAGCTCGTAGCATATCTTCAAGTGTTTGACTAGTACGTTCTGCTTGCCCATCTGTCTGATATAATAGAAATTAGAATCCCATGTAATTGCACTATCTCTTTAACATACAACCTTGCATAATTTCCAGCTGTACAAGTGGTCTTGACATGTAAAAAGTGTGCTACTTGCTAAGTCTGCCAACTATCATCCACATGTAATCAAATTTCCGAAATGTACGAGGCAACCTTGTGATAAAACCCATGTTAATCATATCCCTCTTCCAAACTGGAAGATTCTTGTATTGCATATAACCTCCAAGTTTCTGATTCTCTACTTTTACCTGTTGACGATTCGGACAATAAGCTACACATTCTGCAGTGTTCTTCTTCTTTATAGTGCCTCAACAATACATCTCTTCCAAACCATGGTGCATTTTGGTTGCTCCCAAATAAGTAGAATACCGTGAATGATGTACTTCTATCATAATTTATTTCCTTAGCTCATCTATATCCGGTACACAAAATCTACCTTGGCATTGAAGTACTCCCCCTTGTGTAAGTTCAAAAACCTTCATCGACATTTGTTGTACATTCTTTTTCACTAACCTAAATAGGATTTGCATATTGAGCTACAAGTGAACTTGCTGTCTTCAGTGTGGGTCCTTTTGCTTAAAAAAATATATTGCAAACTTTTAGGATCAGTATATATATATCAACGTGAACCCTATGCAAATAGTGGTGCCATATTTATTATATTTCTTTTAAGCAAATATCATGACCGCTAACTCAAGATCATGTGTTGGATAATTTATTCCATGTGGACGCCTTGAGCATAGGTTATTACATGACTGTGTTTCATCAATACACATCCTAAGCCGACTCCTGAAACATCACAATATACTGCATACCCTTATGTTCCTTCGAAAAGTACTAATACAAGTGTAGAAGTCAAGTTATTTTTCAGCTCTTGGAAACTCTTGTCACATGCATTATTCCATGGTAACTTGTTTGCTTTGTGTTTTACCTTTTTAAGGGTGCTGAAATAGAAGAAAAACTCTTCAACAAACCTTCTGTAATAGCCTGTCAACCCAAGTAAACTACGAATCTCTGTAGGCGTCGTAAGTTTTGGCTAATTCTTCACAACTTCTATCTTTTGTGTATCAACCCTCATTCCTGTATCTGATACCATGTGACCCAAGAATGATACAGATTTTAACCAAAAGTCACACTTAAAAAGCGTTGTATATTACGATCACGAGGACTTTGTAACACCTGCCGGAATTGATTAGCTTGGTATTCTTGTGATCTTGAACAACCCAGAATGTCATCTATAAACATGGTCACTAATACATCTAAAATAGTGTGGACACCCTATTCATCAAATCCCTAACAACTACTGGTGCATTGGTTAGCCCAAATGGCATAACTAGAAATTCATAGTGACCATACCGTGCTCGAAAAGCTGTCTTTGGTATATATATTATTTTTTTTCCTAACCCTCACCTGGTGATGTCCCGTGAAAAATATTTGGCACTCTGAAATTGGTCAATTAAATCATTCATTTTAGGGAGGGAATACTCATTCGTAATTGTCACCTTATTCAATTGCTAATAGTCAATACACATTCTCAACGTACTATCTTTCCTTCGCATAAATGATACTGGTGCACTCCAAGGGGACGTACTAGGTCTTATGTATCCCTTTTTCCAGCAAGTTTTTTTAAGTGCTCCTTTAATGCCTGTAACTCTTCTAGGACATTCTATACAGAGGAATAGAGATAGGCTGAGTGCCTGGAAGACTTTTGGCTTCACACCAATATCTTTCACTCTTCCTAAATGACACATGTACTCCTTTGAGTATCATTTCCCTTGCCTTGAGATAGGAAATAATTACCTCTCGGTGCTTCCATATTACCCTTCCATTCAAGAACATTCTTTGTGGAAAATGAAAATGTAACTTCTTAGCTCGGCAATGCCAACCAGTGTATCATAGCCACAAATAGTTACTATACAATTACGATATACTCTTTTAATTACTATAGATTCGCCAACTGGTGTATAGACTTCAAATGGTGTAACTAGTAGTTCTGGTGTTCTTTCAAAATGTTTTTCCTTAATCAATGGAGTAACATATGATAATGTAGAATACGGGTCAATCAATGCATATACCTTATGTAAAAATATGAATACTGTACCTGTGTCTTTATCAGGATAAGCCTCCGAATTCTGTCGATCTGCTAAGGCATAGGCACGGTTTTGAATTTCACTAGAACTTGCTGCTCCGCTAGCACCTCTGCCACGGCCAGCAGGTTGTACATCTAACAATGATAATGCAATGGCTGATCCCGTAGGTCGTGTCATACTACCCGTGGCCCTCTCTGGGCACTCTCTCATCATGTGCCCTGGCTTCCTACACCAAAAGCAAACATTCATTCTAAACTAGCATTCACTTGAATGAAACTTCCCGCAGCGCTGGCACAGCTGACGAAAAGACCTCAATTGGCTCATACTCATACTTCCTTGTTCTCGATACCCCACTTTCTGTGAACCCCGAGTCCCACTACTATGCCCAGCTTGACAGCCTCTAAACCCTCGAAATTGAGATGGAGTACCTGCTGTAGGGTAAGATAATGATAGTCTAGCTGGTCTAGGCAAAACCCGAGGCCTAAATTCTCCTTGGGATGCCATAACCTGTCCCTTAGATCTAGCTCTTTTAGACGACCCTCCTTCAACTTCTTGTGTCCTTCTTCTTTGCCTCTGATCTTCCATTTTATGTGCAAAGGCTTGTATTCTAGCTATATCCATATCTCTATTCAAAGCAGCAATGGTGCAGTCCCTCACCAAATATGGCTCCAATCTGTCCACGTACCGATGAACTCTGTCGACCATAGTAGCTACCACATTCGGAGCATACCTAGCCAAAGAGTTAAACCGAAAAATGTACTCTCTGACACTCATATTCCCTTGGCGAAGATTTAAAAATTAGTCCACGCGAGCCTCTCAGACCTCATATGGAAGATAATGATCAAGGAATGCCATTTTAAATTCTTCCTAATTAGCTGGATTTGTGCCAATACCCCTCGATCATTTCCAACCTTCATACCACAATATAGCTTCTCCTTTCAATCTATATGCCGCAAGTTCCACTGTTTCTATACCAGTCACATGCATAACCTCTAGAGCCCTTTGAATTTGGTCCACGAAGTCCTGTGGGTCTGCATTCGGATCTGACCCAGTGAATATGGGAGGGTCTAATTTTAGAAAATCCTGTGTCTGCCGACTAGCTATGCTAGTCGCGTCATCCTCACTTGTCATTGGACCTGCTCGTCCCTGAGTGTGTGCAGCAACTATCTGAGTCAACATATGCACTGCATTTCTTAAATCTCGGTCAGTGGAATTCATAGGCGGTCTTGCGGGTACTTTTCTACCTTTTGGCTCTTCCGGAGCTGGAAAAGTAGAAGAAGACCGCAATACAATTTCAGTGTCAGCTCCACCTTGACTAGCTTGGTCAGGTGGTGATTTACTCATTCTTTCTCCAGCAAGCATATCTACCTGCTTACCTTTTCCCCTACCTCATCTTGTAATCGGCATTTTACTATAATAAAGAAAAATCATTGCACTGGTCAGATATAATTCCACCTACAACATTGGCTCTATTGCATGATCTAGATATGAAGAAAAGAAACAACTCCTAAATGTACCGTAGCCTCCTGCTTCGAAATATGGTGCACAACACATCCATAAGCAAGACTCTACTCAGACACGGCTTTGTAGACACTCTTAGGACGACCTGCTCTGATACCACTTTTGTCATGCCCCAAATTCCAACGGGGCGGACTGGCACCCGAAGCCGATAAGGCCCGAGAGAACCAATCTTCATCCATGTCCATTCATATGCATGTCATTCAAGAAACATCACGTATAGATACAATATGCTAATAGCGGAAGGCATGGAAACATATGCTATATACAAAACTTAGCCGTTAGGGCCATCAATTCAAAATGGACATATATCCCTTACATTCATATTCCCACATACGTCTACAAAGTCTCTAACAGATGCATATACATAACCAACATAATGTCGAGACAAGTCCCCGCTTTATACAACATTTACAATACCAAAACAAATGTACACATGTGACTCAAAAAGCCCCGAACCAACTGGAGCTCACCAAAGATCCGGAAATGACCCGCAACCTACTGTGGAGGTCTACTAGCACCTGTGCCTGCAGCAAGTAAGGTAAGTCCCCCAAGGGACGTCAGTACGAAGAATGTACTTAGTATGTAAGGTTGAAAGAGACTGCATGATACATAAGTGCTTCAATGGTATCAAGCACAAATGAAATAATCAATATGGATAAATCTTCGTTCTGCATATGTGGAACCATGTACATTACTTTCATTTTCGATCCTTTATTCCTATCATTATCACTCATATAATATCTCGTTCATAAATACTTTCCTTCAAGTGATATACTTTCATTCAAGTGCTTTACTTTCTTTGCTTTTAACTTCATCCTTATAACAATCTTCCACCTTATCGGTGGGCCATAATATAATATTAACAATCTTCCACCTTATCGGTGGGCCATAATATAATATACTATTAACAATCTTCCACCTTATCGGTGGGCCATAATATATATAAAAAATCATCCACCTTATCGGTGGGCCATAATATATATATATATATATATATATATATATACGTTACTTCAGTCCTTACTTGTGAGAGATTGATACCTTTCCTTGTGTAAGATTGATACATTGGTGGTTGAAGCATTATTGGAACTTTGGAACATAACATTATTGGAACTTTGGAACCATGTCCACAATTATGTGACACGTGAATAACAATTGATCAATGAATAAGGAACATGTGAATAACAATAGATGATAACCTGAAATGAGATACCTTAGAACATTTCGAAATGGAACAAGTACAATGACAATGTGAACACTATGTGCTGCAGAAGGATACGAAAAGAGTAACCTTACATACCTTATCTTCCCAATATGAATATACAGTCCTATATGTGAATACAACAATCCAGCTCCTTCCTTACGTTTCACTCTACAACACAAGTACATAACGGAGCTCACGTTAACAACTAACTACCTTACACACACATAAGACGACAATGAGTTACTTGATTGCCCTATAACGTCATTTCACCCTTTACAATACCATTCTGGAATTATCATACCAACAATACCACAATATTCCATAAATTTACCAAGACATCATAAAAGAATAGCATGTCACACCAAGTTCATACTTTACACTTCTCCATCAACATAACATCACAATTACTCCATCAAGTCATCTCAATATGTTGCATAACAACAATCCTACAACAATCCCACAAGTTATACATATAGAAAACAAACAAGTTAAGGACATAACCACACCATACATGTTGATATTTCATCCACACCATTCACTTCCATTAAAACCTCAAGTCTCCTTTCAAGTTCAAATCTCATAGATGACATATCTTTTAGTAAAAAGTAAAAGTAGACTATTTCACCCATAGTGAATTTCTCAACACTTTAACAACATAACCAACATGATTTATACACCCTTGTATGCATATAATATATTAATCCATGAGATTAAATACTTACCCAAGCTTGCAAAAGAGTGATCTTGTCCCAAGAGATAGTTGCTTAGGGTTTGAGAGATGAGAGAATGTTGTGGAAAAATCTAGAAAATGGCATGTGTGTTGTGTGGATTAAAAGATGATTTTTGTGCCTTTATATTGGCCCTTGAAGTCATACTTATCCACTTTTGATCAATAATTATCTTTTTTACTTGGTCAAAGAAAGAATGGATCATTTCCTTCTTTTGGGCCATGCCTTTTGCATCAATTTGGGCCTCAAATTGAGCCCATTAACACATGTTAACTTAGACCACCAAATTCAATGTATGATCCACCAACTATCCCATGTTTAAATAATTCCATAAATATTACGACAATATTTAACTCACGAGATTCATGTTAGTAGCTTCAATCCTTAGAATAAGCAATTTTAGCCACTCATGGCTTAATTTAACATAATTTGTTAAAATAATTGTGACGACGAATTAACCCAAAATTGGATGCCAAACTCGCTCAATATTAGTCCTACTATGATGGAATAATGATACCATAACCCAAGAGTCCACTTTATAGACTAATAATCGTAGAAGAAATTTGGCAAAAAGCACCCCGGCACGCCCCTGGGACTTAGCTGAATTTCACCTCCTGAAAAGGGGAGCCTGAACGGACTGGCACTCCCCTGGGCGCGCCCCTTTGCTGCCTTTACCATAAAAATTTTGGCCATAAGTGACCCGGCACGCCCCTGGGCGTGCCTAACACAAAAATTACGATTTTCTTCCTTTCTTCGACTTTTCTTTGCGGACACTAGTATAATATCAATAGTCCATCAAAACCAATACAAAATACGCACTTGTTGCTCTCAAAACTAATGTAAACATGGTTCAAATAAGGCATATAAATGCTCCCTAGATCATCAAGTAAGTAGGGTCGAAAAGGTACGGGGTGTTGCACATATAATTGAAAAGCAGTGAAATCTACCCTATTAGAGTCTGATCGGCCCAACCTATGCAATCTCTTATGACAACCAACTAAGAACTCATAAGAATCAAACCTAGAATCTCCATATAATCGAGGGGGATCTGTCCTTATAAAATCTATGAACCTAATATATACCTCCACGAACATAAAGGATAAGGTCACTAGAAGTTGGGAGATACCTGGAAATACCTCTCCAACTCTAGGAGAATCTGTAGTAGCCAAAATGTGAAACGAAAGCCTGAAACACTAAAGTAGCATGCCAAATGAAAGTAGGATCCATCCGTTCAATGAAACCAATACATGTACCAAGCAATTCTAAAGCATAGGTATGGACATGATCATAGGTGGTGTCTGTATCAGGCTCAACCCCTATATCTCAATAGACCCATAATCACTAGCAACTCCAGAAGCTGACGAGGCAATCCCAACCTAACCTCTAGCTAGTCCGGATGCTCCAACACGACCTCTACTTGGACCTCTACCCCTGTCGCCTATCAAAGACAAGGGCTCTAAACCTTTAACCAAAGAAGAACGCGTCCTCACCATATGTGAGAGAGTGAATAAGAGGTTTTTGAGTTACACAAGGCTATGAATGCATGACGTGGAATGAATAAATGAATTTCTCCTAAAGCCATGTAGCCTATCGAAGATAGATAATGGAAATCTCTGCACCAATCCATTACTAGACTCGACTAGTACTAATGAGACCAATGAACCTGGGTCTCTAATACAAAATTATCACGACTCAAATCAGAGTTCATGATGGAACCTATCACACTCTTCGGTACAAGTAAGCTTATTCTAACCCAAACTCAGTAACTAAAGCAAATTTGAAGAAAAAAGAAGGTTAATAGAAATAATCTCAAATGTTATAAAAAGAAATATAGTTTCAATGATACATTCCAGGTTTGATTGTCACTAGTACAAGACTCTAATATAAAATATAATTAAATAATCAAAATTATCTTATACATGGATAATGCATAAGATAAGATAAAGAGATATCTAGGTAAGCTCTAACACTGAGAGAACACAATCTACACTCTACTACTCAGATCAATACCTACACAAGGTTCAAAAAAAGAAAAGAAAAAGTAAGGGTGAGTACGAAATACGTGTACTCAACAAGTATCATCAATTACAGACCCTAATCCAAAGTAATGATGAGGACCACCACACTAACCATCCTATTTATCCCAAATCAGCCTGGACTGGAAGAAACCCCAGCCTATCCTAGTAGATAACACGTTTATCAAGATAATCAAATCAGTGCATTAAGGTAGGCATGTATAGATTCATGATCAATGGTGATAGAAATAAGTCATATCAAAAGAGAATCTCATAACACAATATATAATATCAAGTTACCATCTCAAACCAATAATCCCTGCTAAGGCAGAGGAGGTGCGTATCCCTTAAACACTAGATATGGAACAATAGTCTCAATGGATCAATCCATAACAATACCCCATATCTCATAATATCTCAACCACCAAACCACTTAAGAGAAGGTACAATGCAATGTAATATAGTAATATGATATGTAGAATACACAATATCACAAACAAGATTCGCAATGTAATATAGTAATATGATATGTAGAATACACAATATCACAAACAAAATTCAATCACGATAATCTAATATGAAAGGAAATAATCCTATACAATACTAAACATACAAAGGAATCCAATAAAATAAAAGTGATGCAATGCAATGGAGTGATAATGATGTAAGCCATTGCATGACAACCATCACATGGCACCTCGTATACACCTTACAAGCTAAAACTTCTAGGACAAGATCTAGGGGGGTTCACAATTCAAATACTTTAATAATCTCATATCTCAATCAACCTTGTCGGCACAACCCTCAGTCAAATGGTTTTGTAAATTGTTTCATTTTTTTTTAAAAATTAGTGTTTCTCAGTGGTATGAATTCCATGAATATGAATGAATGAAATCAGGATGCATGCACATAAGCAAATAAATATCATGATATAAGCCATTACATGGCACCACTGTAATAAAAAGTCATGTGTGACATCAATAATATCAATCCAAGCCCCTCACTCTGGAATCATGATAATTATAAGGCAAATAATGTTCAAACAAGGCTAATAATACCAATCAAATCCCCCACTCAGGTATCACGATAATTATAAGGCAAATAATACTCAAATAAGGCCAATAAGTTCCATTTTGTTTTACACAATATAGTAAACTTATCCAAAACCCAGCTTGTTTTACATGATAAGTTCCATCTCTCCCCAATCTTGACACCATTAGACTAAAACTACTACAAGGAGAACTATACTATTAACAACATGTCCTAAATCTCACCCTCACTGCTTACCTAATAAATAAGCCAAGATTTCTTTCTAAACTATTTAACTATACAATCATTGGTTATATCCTAAGAGATTACTAACCCCAATAATTACATCAACTACTACAAGTCTATTAACACTCCAAGTGCTTGCTAAACAACATAAGAGCATAATTGTTCCCTAAATGGTTACTAAACCCCAATCATTATATCAATATCCACCAAACATGATTTAGGCTCTTAAATGGATACCCACTGTCAATTTACAAAAGATCTATAAGTCATCTATCCATAATTTACCATAAGCATATGCACAAGTAGAGGGGAACAATCAATGATGCAAGCTGAGCTTCATCAATATCATGGAATGAAGAATTGAAGCTCAAGAATATGCTTAAGTGGAAGTACAAGGAAGAAAGGTGAAAAAGGAAGAAAGAGGCTATGGGTGCAAAAGTGGCTATTCTTGACATTCAAGCCTCATGCTAAAGACGACTCTTATTTCATTAAGTGTATTTTTGTAATTACTAGTGTAGGCTATAAATAAGAGAGAATAGCTCATTTTAGAGATAGATTATTTTGATATGATATTTTGAAAGAGTGAAACTCTTGCGAAGTATTGCTAAACAATATTGATGGGATTTCTTGCTTGAGGATATCATTCCTCTTGAGGGTGTCTCGATAATATAGGTGCTTGTTTGGATTATTAATAGGAGGTCTTGGTTTTTGTATAGCCTTGGTTGCCTATTAGATCTCATACTTGTGTCTTGCTTTTATAGATTTGGTACTTTTTGGACTTTGTATTTGAGGGTATTGGTTTTGATATAGCCATTGTTCTCATTTCTTTTCCATTTGGTGTCTATCTTCTTCTATCTTTAATTTCGTGTTCTTAGATTTTAGGGTTTCTTATCATTTTCTGTGTATTCCGTCTCGTATCAATCAAGGTATTTATTTTTATTATTTCAACCCATAAATAGATTTTGGTACCCACGAAGATGCTCTCCATCTCATCTACGTGGGTCCCCCAAACCCTTAGTGATTCACAAAATACAAGCAAAAAGTATATAATACATAAAAACCTCAGAAAAGAGTCAAAGTACATCTCAACTTGCCTTAAAAAAGAACCACAAAGACAAAACATAGTCTGAAGCATTAACTGGAGGCTTTACTCACTTGAATCATTACTAAATATATCTAATCTAGTTAAATATGATATCTACATGTAAATACAAGACCACTGATACCCATGTTGATGTACATTAGTTCTGGTCCAAAATCACTTTGAAAATCGACCCTAAAAATAAAAGTGTAAAACTGGAATTTTTTTAAGGAACCATGTTTCTCATACTTTTAGGGTTCTAAATCTTAAAACCCAATGAAAATCGAGTAGAAATCGGGTTAGAAATCACTAAAATATCAATATTTTACTTTACCGATAAAACCCCAAATTTCCATTATCAAACGCGGTATAAAATGAGTAATTTTGGAAATTTTTTTGTTAAAATTAGTTTAACCACAATAAAAGGACCCTAAATCCCAAAAAATCAATGAAAACTCATTCCAAATTGACCTTCAAATCAAGAACTTCTGATTTCATAACTTTGAATTTCAAAACTCAACTTTATGGATCAAAATCATGAAAAATGAGATAGATAATCTTGGAAAATGACCAAAATGAAGGTAAAATCACATACTGTATGATTATACTAGAAAAAATCATCAATAATCGCCTCAAATTGAGCTTCCTAGCTCCCAAAATGTCAAAAATACAAAACGGGTTTCATTTTGGTCTTAAATTTAGCTATTTCCACTTATGCAGACATTTCATCGCATAAGCGACATCACTTGAGAGAGACCACCATAGACTAAGAGACCTATCACTTAATCAGACCTATTTCCACACAAGCAGACCCGCCTAGGAAGCCATTTGGTCGCTTAAGCGATGCACCAGCACCAACAACGTCAAACTTCACTAAAACGAGCATAACTTCCTCATATGGACTCGAAATTCGTCGATTCTTTTTGTGTTGCTTCTTAAATTTTGATATTGATCCACGATATATATGCACAAAATAGCTCATTTACTATAGGTTATACTTTTATATCTCAATTACATAAAACTCTAAACTCTAAAAAACTACCTAAAACTCATCCGAGATCTCGCAAACACAATCCAACTATGATACTAGGTTAAGTTCGACATTCTGAACTCAACGGAACTATCGTATTTACCAAAAGAGATCATTATTAAAAAATTACCTATAAAACCAACTTTAGGCCAAATAAAAGCTAATATTTTAACCAAACACTCAAAAATCACAAAAGGACCTCAGGACCCGTACGAACTATCTTACTAAACTAAAATGAATGTTCTAGATCTAATGGAACAAACAGAATCACCATCCGATGCTCGGATCCTAGAATGTTGACCAAAGTCAATTATATCACTTTAAAAGCTACAAATTACAAACTCATATAAATCACTCTCGAATGATTCGGACACCGTGCAAACCATTCCCACAACTTATAAATGATCTAAAGAAACTACGGGGAAGGACAAAATAGTCAAAATATAGAAAACTCTAAAAATTGCAAGGAGGGTTGTTACATTATTCTCCATTAAGACTCATGTTCACCCTTAGGGGTGTGTAAAAACCGAACCGAACCGATAAAAATGTTGTTGGTTTATTGTTATTGGGTTAACAAGTTTTTAAGGGTTTTATAAATTTTTTATTGGGTTAATGGTTCGGTTTTGGTTTTTTTGTATTGGGTTATTGGGTAAACCGATAACCCAATGAGAATATAATAAATTACTACTTATTTTTTTATTAGAGTAACCAGAAATTACACACAATGACTCACAAGGTCACATCTCTAGCATCTGAAACCAAATTTCTCAATGAAGCCGAGATCCTTTATTTCAAAACTTCCTCTATAACCAAAAACTGAGTCGATCACAATAGAAGTTCTGAACATACTCGGTTAACCTAAATCTGTAGAAGACACTATAAATCACTGACTGCACCATAAAACTAATAAATCTCTGTACTAACAAAATACCAAGGGACCTGTGGAACCATATAGAAACACTCCATAATACTAAATCATGCCTTGCTCTTTCTCAAAAAGAACTTTCTGCTATTTTTAGGCCCGTAATAAGCATTTTCTTGACTGAACCAAACTTACTGAAGGCTGATACCATAACAGTCGATAAGATAGTACTATCTCCTCAAGCTGAAACAACTAAGTCAGAAAATGATAACAATACCACACAAAACCTCAAAAGTCACACTTAGCATACTTCAATCACTATTTAAATTGTCATATCCTCATGCTCAACCTTGGATAAAACTGTGAATCATCATAAAACTATGCATACCACAGTCATGCATGCTCTATGTGTCACCAACTTCTTATGCAACCCATTGAAATAATCATTGTAGTTCTCAACAACCATGGTGTATCAATTCACCTGAAGTCCTCAAAAATCTGGTAGTATAAAGATCCTCTTTTGATTATACACATGTAAGCAACCCATCATATCTTAAATAATTCAACCCATAAAAGAAATGAAAAAATTAGCTCATATCACTGATTGATGCCTAAAACAAAAATCGAATATCGGGAAAGTCACCATTTGTCTCCTCATAAGTCACTGTCGGACCATACTATCAATACTTTGAATTTCCAACTCGTATCCATAGCACACTTTTAAAATATCTTAGAATTCCTTGTACAAGTTACTTATCTTTCCCTTAACTCATCCCCCATTCAATATTCTTTAACACAAGAACCATGTAATAATATCGGATACTCTAAATCAAAACTCTTATGGCAAATAGTTCATTAAGCCCTTTAATTTCCAAAGTAATAAATGCTACAAACAAGGTGCCTTTCCATTCACAAATTCTTCAAAATCAAAAGCAAGTACTCTTATAAGTTTAATTCCTTCAAGTCTAAACAAGAAGTGTTTCAACACCATAAGTCTTTCCATGCAAGCAAAGCTAATCACTAAGGAAGTAACAAATTACAAGGCATGAATGCATGAAAACCTTTTCTTATCTAACTAGAATCCTTAACTTTCAATCCTTCCGACTTTGACATACCACGAGTCTAGTCCATTACCAGAACATTTCTCCCAATCTAATAAGTACCACTATTCATCCCACAAGGTTGATCTCATCGTTAATGTGCTAATCCAAATCAAAGATATACCGATATGACCTTTTGAAACACACTAACTTGAGCACTCACTCTACCCCTAACACTTGCAGATAATTCCACATTAATCTACTAGCTGTAGCTTCCTTAATTTACAACTCACTATCCCAATAATTGAATCACTTTTTCTTCCTGAAATCAAGTTATAGCACGAAAGAAAAAAGAATGTGATATTTTCCTGAAGTCCTATAGCCTCTTGAAGAAAAGTACAGACGTCTCTTTACCATTTTGTAAGACTTTACTAGACTCATTTTGGTACGATGGATCAACAAACCAAGGGCTATGATACCAACTTTGACACAACCCAAACCTTGTCGTGAGTGGCACCTACACTAACCCTTTGGTGGGAGAACCATCTAACCCAAATAGCCAACACCAACACTTAATAATTTTTAAATGTAAAATAACACAATTCTTTATTAATAACAAGATCAAATAGTTCTAAATGAAACAACGCAGAAATAAGTCAAAATATATAAAATGGTCCCAGAAATTGAAGGTCATTGTATCAAAACATTTTAACAACAATCTGTGGGTATAACTCAAAAAATAGAAATAACTAATAGTCTGTGTCCAAAACAAGTGGATAAGAATATAGTTTAAGAAGACCCATGGCTGCTTGAAAGATGAAGCTCACCCTTGAGTCAGAATCATCATTGTCTACAACTGGAGTCTCGTTTGAGCCATTGGAATATACTCCACACTCAACAAAAAGAAGAGCACAGGTAGTATCCATATAAATATACTATGTACTAGTAGGGTCATTGGTCAACTCAACTTAATAGATATGAACACATAACCAACAATTTGTAAATAAGAGCAACCATGTAACTCTGAGCAACTATACCTTCACTTAACCTTTCCTTATAGATTATTTAAGCAATCAACCAAGTAATCAAGGAAAGCATAGCACAAGTACAAATATTCAACCAAGTCAATTACCATGACTCATAATAGATAATTCAACCTTTTTAGAATTACCTTTGTATTGAACTTCAACAATATCAACTCAGTTCAAGTAAATCATTATCCCGGACCACTCATGAATCCAAATAACAATAATAATATAACCCGATTCACTCAAAGAATAAAAAGAACAACAACAATGTAACTCGGTCCGCTCATAGAACCGTCAAACTCTTCAATACCATGTACACATGTTAAGGGTCTTATACAGGCCCACTAACCATGACATACAGGGGACAAGCTTGGTCCATGTACCAAATAACCTAGAAAACTAGTGTTTTTAACCCTTATCCCAAACCAAGTGTTATACCACCCTTATTCCAATGTCTCCACCCTTATACTGCCTAAAATCCACCAATTTTGTGATGATCAACCTTTACCGGTTCATCTCACAATATCAGCCCAGGTCATAACAAATCACAAAATGAGATAATTTAACGAAAATTGCACTTTAAACCAAGACTTTTTACATAATCTCATTTAGGTGATCAAACAACTTATAAATTATCCAATCGATTAAAATTCAATAGCATGAATTGCAACAAGTAGAAAAATAGGTAGTTAACATGCACACATAAACCAAATTGAGTCTTAAACGAAGATTCAATCATCACCTACCTCAATCTAAGCCCCGTAATGCTCTAACAAACTTGAGCCTTGCCTTATTTTGCAACCTCGACTTGATTGTGATCTAAAAGCAATAATATAAGCACTAATCAGATAATACACTAACAATTTCAAGGATTACAACCTAATCCCATAACCCTAAGGTCAAAATCCTAATCATTCCTTTATTCTATGATTTTTCTGCCTTCATTCCACTTTAATTCTATCAAATTCATGTTTTCAAGAATGAATTCTAGCCATGTCATCAAAACCCATCCACTTTAGCAAATTCCAAGGATTTCATGTTAATTCATCTATTAAGATCAAAACCTAGTCATTCTTAATCATCGATAAACTAGTTAACTAGGTGGATTGACTTACCTCAATGAAAAAATTTGGGTGGAGTGGACTCTGATGGAACTCACCCTAAATTGCACTCTCCTATTCTTGAACGAGTTTGGAATGAAAATAATGTTTTAAGTCTAAAAATTGCATTTAGCTGCACGTAGCCCGCTATAGCAGCCCAATTCCTTCTATAGCAGCCTCGTTATAGTGGAATCTTCCCACTTAGCAAAACTGGCTAAAGTTGACTTCTACTATAGTTGGAAAATTCCCGCTATAGCGGCCTTGTGGTAGCAGCCTACCTCCCGCTATAGTAGCCTAGGCAAGACAGAAAGTCTGATAGTCCTAGATTTTAGCCAATTTTACAACACACTTCCAGATTTTAACATCACAAACTAACCCCTTTACGTCAAATGCTATATTCAGAGTTCTATTAAGTTGAATTCAATTCTGAAAGTTTCTATGAACTTCTTAACCACCTAGCTATCACATTATGGTATCAAATTACTTAATTAACAACCTATCCATTATTGGATTTACCTAGACCACACACACTTTGAATTCATCCAAGCCTAGCCTAGCCTGGAATTTTTAAAACTTCATTCAGGGAAAATCTTAACCCAAATTTTGGCACTCTAAGCTATACCATATTGATTAAAAGGGTCGTTTTACTTTATCAAATCAACTCACAACAAATAAACAGTACTACTTACAAGTAGAATGACATAGTGAGTTCAAATCAATAACACATGTGTAACTACAAGGTCTTTCTACCTATTATATTACAAGTTATAAATTTACACACTTGTATTCAAGATTTGACAAGTAGATCATATTACTAGCATGTGTTGAAACTATATAAATAAATAATCAGTTAAAAATACACACGCATAATCAACTTGAGTCTTAACTCCCAACCATAGCCTACCTCAATCCAAGCCTTGTAATGCTCTAAATGACTTGAGCCCTGCCCATTCTTGTAAATAAAGAACAAATTCAAATAATATTCTACCAATTCTAGGTACTATAACCTAATTTTACAACTTTCAGGTCAAGTTCAAGCACAATTTCACTATTCTAGGGTTTTCTACCTTTCATCCCACTCAAATTCTCCATAAATCAAGATTAAAAGGATAAATTATAGTCTAGTAATCATAATTCAATCATTCTAGACTATAACCAATTGAAATTAACCCCTCCATAACCAAATCATACAAATTTAGTAACCTAGGGTTAAACCCACTATCCCCACCATAATTAATCCTATGAATTTTAAGGATTTAGGGATTGAATTTACATTTGGAGGAAGGAAACTCACTTACCTTAAGAGTGGGAGTTGAAGAAAATTGCCAGTAATTACCCTAAATCACCCTTACTCAACTTCTGCAACTTTTTGAATGAAAAACACATTTTAACACTAAAAACTATTATTTATTACATTGAACCTGCTATAGCTGCCCGATTCCCATTATTGCGGCATCGCTATGTGGGATCCTTCTGCTATCGTGGTGCTGACTAAAGTTGACTTCTACTATAGTGAAATAATTCCCACTATAGTGTGACTGCTATGGCATCCTACTACCCTCTACATCGGGGTAGGCAAGGCAAAAAGTTGGGAATAGTTCCCAGCTTTGCCATTTTTACAATATACTCTCAGATTTCAATCTTACGAACTAACCCCTTACATCAAATACTATATCTCGAGTTTCACTAACCCAATTTCTATTTTGAGAGTTTTTATTTGATTACTAAACCTCTTGACTAACAAATTATGATCTTAAATCCATTAACTACCACCCCATTAATTACCAAATTTACCTAGACTACACAACACCTGAAATTTATCCAAAACTAGCCTAGCTTGAGATTTCAAAAACTTCATTTAGGGAGAAACTTAACAAAAAAAATTTCATTCTAGGAAAATCATAGTGATGGAAAGGGTCGGTACACCATGTCTCCACTAACTCTGGTGATGTAGTCATGTCCCATTCCCTTTCTTCTCCCTTAAGTGAGAGAGAAAACTAATACAACTTTTGTCATCATTCATGACCTTGTCATACTTAGCACAAACATCCAAGAAATTCTTATAGTGAAGTATGGGGTCCCTTTCCCATGGATTTTGGAACAACCCCTTGTTCGGTGGATTTCATACATGCAAGCGAATATGGTTGGACAAGTAATATTGGACTTGAAAGTCTAGAAATCGATCCCATAGGAAAATGACTACTTGTTTGAATTTAGACATAACTATTCAATGAGTGAACATGAAATAATAGTGGATTAAGGGATTATAAATAATAACCTATGATGCTTAGTTACTACGATACTATATTTTGTTTTGACGATTGGAAAAACCTGTTGAGGCACCAGATGAGGACTAGACATGCATCAGGCTGATCTTATAAGTAACAAGAGAATCAATATCTCAGGGGGAACAAGTTTTATGATTTCATAAAGACCAGATGAAGAGACCAGGTACGCACACCAGGGCGATCCATACAAGTCAACTCTCATAGCAGTCCATAACTATCCACAGTTGTAAAGATGTTGCCAACTGTGATGGAGTTGTAGAAACATTGTAGTCCCTTTATTGAATAATGAGAAACATTTAAGGGGTAATGGAGTGCTAGTGACAAGGGGAATGGAATCAGGGGGAATATCTGTGTAAGGGGGGAATGAAGTTTGTCATCATCAAAAAGGGGGAAAATATTGAGTTCTAGTGTCTTTTAGCTTTTAGTGTTTTGATGATTGATAAACCTAAGGAGGGACCTGATCAGTAAATTAGTGTTATTTTCTTTTTCCTTACAAGTTTGTTGTCTCTTGTTCCTGCTATCTTGGTACTACTCTAACACAGAAGTATAGTGGTATTGTGCACAACATTGGTTCTTCCTGACTGACCAATGAGAATATTTCTCTCCCCTTTACCACCATATATATTCCTTGTTTCTAACAAAGAAAGATAATTTTTGCAACTTGCTCAAAAGTGAAATTGGTGTTCCTCAGAAAAAATCCCAAGGCTCTTATCTTGAAGACAAAGTTTCAGCAATCTAGAATTTCTTTTACTTATAGTGAAAATGTATTAGCCTTTATATTATTTGATTCCTTCTATTGTCCTTAAATTAGCAAACCTACTCCTCACACTGAGGCTTGTGTAGGTATTTTCTTTTTGTTTCTTGTTCAAATCTGAGTGTTAGCTAATAGAGTTCTCACTGTAGAGTTACTGTGAGTTTGTGTTGCAATAGAGTTATTACAAGATAGTAGGATTTAGAAGGTTAATTCCTAGGTTGTAATCAATGGTTGTCGGAGTTTAGTGAAGTGTTGCTGAAATCCTACTGGGCTAGGTCGTCGTTTTACTACCTTGAAAAAGGAGGTTTCCACGTAAAAGCCTGTGTCTTTTACTTTACAATACTTTACTTTTCGTTCAAATTATTATATGTTCTTGGGATTGCTAGGACTTGGTACTCTATCAGGTCCCTTGTGTTGTGGTGGAGTATCATAACTCTTTAAAGCTTGAAGTATGCGGACTTAGCAAAGACATTCTGGAGAGAGAAAATTTTAAAGTATACCAGTGGACAAAAATAAGGAGAATCGATTCATAGTTAGTTTCTTTTAAATTTTTGTTTTTTTAAAAAATCAAGACATTCTTTTTTGTGAAATTAGACCATGGGGGGGGGGCTTGGATACGCCTTGGGCATCTCCCTAGTGTATTTTCACTACTTTATTCATTTTTTTAAAAAAAAATTTTCTTTTCAAACCTTGTATTTAGTGCCAGTCTACTTTCCATGCTCCAAAGCCTCTAAATCCTGCAAAACACACTCAAAAACATTATTAGAAAAGTTTTTATATTAGAATATAATGAACAAAAATAAAAATTAATACAAAAATATTGGGGTGCCTCCCAACTAATGCCTTATTTAACATCGTGGCTTAACGTAAGCTTCTCAAGTTCCATTATCTCCAAGATGGAGGTAAACTATTTCACGCTCTCTCAATTGAGCTTCTATTCTCTCCTTTCCTTAACATCTTTTATTAGGCCTCAAAATTTTCTATTTCATGCAAATCCATGTTCGGCCATACCTTATAGTAACTCCATAGTTTTAATAGAAGAAGTTTCATCCCACTATCTACGAACTAGCAAATCTACAATGGATTGGTTGCTGTGATCAGGTGTTCGGTAGAAGGTGGCTAATATTGTCATTTTAGAATAGTCCAAATCAAGATAATCTATGAGTTGACTGAATCTTTCCCAATCATTAGATAATAACTCTTCCTTCTCTTATTTAAAATAAAGGATCTTACTTATAGATCATATTTTTTTGGTGTAAGGTAACCATTCATGGATGAACATATAAATCAGTCTCAGCAATAGCTCCACTAACTCTAGCGAAGTAGTCACGTACCATTCCCTTGCTTCTCCCGCAAGTGAATAGAAACTAGTACAACTTCATGTCATCATTCATGAAATTGTCATACTTAGCACAAACATCCAAGAAATTTTCAAGTGAAGGATGGCATCCCTTTCCCATGGATTTTGGAACAACCTCTTATCCTTAATATCTCTTTCAATTACTTCTTTTATGCTTTCTTTCTCACTAACTTTATTCTCATTTAAATTTAACTGCTCGAAACCCCTTAAAAGGTCATTTTGGTTTAGAGAAGCATCTAGTATTTCATTCATCAACCATGGAGGTCCCAAGGCTACAACCTTATGCTCCTCATAATAGGTAGGCAACTTAGGTGCCTCAACACATTGAATGTGGCCTTAATTTCTCCGAATGTCATAGACATTTTAAGGAATTCAGCTCAATCACTGATCAGCTATATCGAAGAAACCCCTACAAAGAATGATAGGTACATCCTTGTCAGCCTCAAAATCTAGAATGATGAAGTCCACAGGCAGAATAAATGGTCCCACTTTCAATAACAGATCCTCAATGATTCTATCAAGACAGGTTAGTGAATGATCTGCCAACTACAAGCTTATTGTGTTAGTTCTAGGTTCATTAAGCCCCAAAGTCTTAAAAATTGAAGTGGGTATCAAGTTTATGCTAGAACCTATATCACAGAGTGCCATCCCACATATCAATCTTCAATACTTATCAAAATGTTAAAACAACCAGGAACTTTCAACGTATGTGGAAGTTTGTTTTTGATTCTTGAACTACACTCTTCAGTGAGTGCAACTTTGTCAAATTTTGTGAGGCACCTTTTGTTAGAAACTATACTCCTCAAGTTCATATCATACTTTGATACCTCTTACAATAACTCCACCAATGATATATTCATATGTACCTTCTTCAATATGTCTAAATACATTGAACAAGCATTATCAGCCTTTTGCTTCTGTCTCCTATTTCTTTGAGGTTCTACTTCTAGCTCTTTTTTGGTTTTTAGAGTATTTAAATGCCTCTTAAGGATTTTTCTCAATAACACTCAGCAATGCTCCTTGGGGTTTAGCATGTAATGCTATAGAAAATTGCCCCAACTGTTGTTGTATTTCAGCAAGTGCTTGTTATTCTCATCATTTATCATTTCCTGACCTTGATTGAACTGTTGAGTCTGAGTTACAAACTGTTTGAAGGTCTCTTTTGTTGAACTATTCACTTGAGCATGTAGCTTATTAAGACCCAAAAATTTAGGTCATAATGGCACCTATTTTAACTTACCAGCAGGTAAGCTAAAATCATAGCCCAAAATAGCGAGTAATGGGCTATCAGGTGGAAGAGATAAACAAGGGTAAAATAGTAGTTTAAAGTGACTACAAGGGAAATACACACAAGCATGGCATACAAAAGAGGGAAACGACAAATATGCAAAATGAATCCCCCAAGACATGATAAGGCCTGTACAAGAGCCCTTATACAAAAGGGGTACTGGACAGGTGCAAAAATATACAAAGTAGTCTCCGAAGATACAAAATAAGACTAGTGCTAAGACAGAAGGATATGGATCAGCTCCAGACACTGAAAGCTCAGCCTAATCCCCGATCAACATCTCAACTCGGGGTTTTCAGTAGTGACGACTCATACTAGGATCTACATTAGGGAAAACAATGCAAAAGTGTAGTATGAGTACCAAAACATGCAGTACTCGATAGGCATCATAGGTCGATTGAGCTCAATTAAAGTAAAAGCATAAGACAGTGTGAATCTATTCTAAGAGGCATAAAAGAGAGTCAGAATGGAAATAACAGGCCATGGAAAGTAAATGCAAGAATCGTCTATAAATTACTTGAGAGTGGAAATAAAGGCCTAGCTATAACCTTACCCTCATAAGCCCAGAAGGTACACATAATGAAAATAAATCCCACCGAAGCCCCATAAGCATAGTGGGTGAAAACAAGGAGTAATACCAATATAAAACCAAGTACACAATAATAAATGTGAAAACTAACCAAGGTGTGCAATAAGAATACAGTATCCTCTTCCTTCAACCACAACCATAAACCATACTTGTCCCAAATCGAATTTCCAACAGGAGATCTATAATAATAAATATCGTACTTAAACCTGGACTAATAGATAATACTCAATAAATCTAGGTGCCAGACTTGAACTAGAACTAATATGCAATAAGAGGAAACAATCAAGAGCTCATACTCAAACCAAATTTAGCTAGTCCATTTTCCCATTTTAGAAGACCAAATTCCTTAAAGATTCATGAAACTCCATTTATTAAGTTAGAAATTATGGTTTAAGGACAAAAAAGCTAAAATGTTGAGGATACCAAATCAATACCATAATATAGGGAGTAAACTCACATAAGTGCTTTATAGCTATATACAATAGGAAAGGATACTATCCTATAGTATTTTAGCTTAAAAAAGAATGACCATGCCAACTACAATCCCAGAAACCCAACCTAAGGCAAACAACTACTCGAACCTAGACTAAGGCATGTAAAACCAAACCCAATGTCCTAAGTATGCAAAGTCAAGTCCTTAAGGAGAAGCAACTACCAAACCTAAGGAAATCAAGGAATAAATCTACCCTAAGGCCCCCTAATCGGCTAAAATAATTAGGAATTTCCTAAAGGAATATCCAAACCATAATAACCCACAAATAGTTAGAAAATTACCATGTCAATATAATAAATGAGCAAATTCTAAAGAAAGGTAAGCCTAGCCTACCTGGATGGCGCCGAAAACATTTGAAATCCACTAAATTAGAGCTTTTCCCTTCCAAGAAGTCTTCGACTGTTGCAAGCCTATCAAAGTGGTAATCTAGGCATCAAGATGTAAACAATGACACCCATATTGCAAAAATACACTCTGGGTCAGAAATCAGGTTAGAAATCCGTTCGTGGGACCCATTGAAGGAATTACAAATTGAATCTTTCACTGGATCCCTCTTAGATCAAGGATCACGTGCTCAAATATTGGGCACAATCTGAGCTGAACAACAGCCCCAAAAAAGTCCCAAGAAGTCCAAGCAAGAAAGAACTTAAACTAGAAAATTAATGGAAATCAACGTGGGGAACTTACGGAGAATAATCGCAAAGTGGTCGCCTTACCAACCTCTATCTAGTCCCAGCTTCAATTTATAATTTCCCCACAATTTTAAGAGCTCTAACAATCAACTATGGTGTTTACACTTAGAAAATAATGTCTGAAAAATGAAGGGGGAAAATATATATATATATTACACCAGCTCTGGCCGCTAAAGCAGCCCATTTTACTGCTAAAACGGTACCGCTAAAGAGGAAGGGAGACCACTTAAGTGGTAGCTGGTCATGAAGGGGGAATATATATATATATATATATATATATATATATATATATATAACACCAGTTCTGGCTATTAAAGCATCCTATTTTACTGCTAAAGCGGTACCACTAAAGCAGAAGGGAGACCGCTTATGCGGTCGCTGGTCATGTCACCCGGCTCCGCTAAAGTGGACCCTTATCCGCTTAAGCGGCTCTGCTAAAGATGACAAAGGGCCACCTAAGTGGCTGGTGTTGATTCCATCAGGCACCACTAAAGTGGCACCCCACATGCCAAAGCGGTAAAAGGGGCACTTTAGCGGCCGCACCAGAGCAAATACACCAACAATTTCTCATCCAACTTCAAATATCCCAATTGGGTGTTTGAGATTTGTTTAGAGTCCCGTGCATGCAAACAAAATATGGTAACCTACCAAAAATGACATTTCAAACTCAACAAAACCATAAAAATCTACAATAGAGGTTGTTTCGACAAAATATGGGTCCCACACCAAATGTTCCATTTTTACCATATTCCAACCAATAGACTAAAACAAGCCCGAAAGCCTTGAGACACAAACCAAAGGTCTTCATAGCCTAAAAGCCACATTTCGAAGCTAATGAAACTATCAGAATTGTTATCCGAGGCCGTTTACCTGAAGATTTGATCCAAGACAATTTTCTCAATTTCAGAAACTCCAAAATAAGAAATTGCTATAAAAACCAAAAGAACTTCCCAGAAACCAAACTGTCAGTCCTGGCAAGTCATAAATGACTTGGGGTAGCTATAGGAAAGCTCTAAATATAGAAATGCATGAAAAAAAGAAAATAACCTAGAGGGTCATTACAACATCCACTACTAAAAGAACTTTTGTCTATAAAAGTTAAGAGCAAAGAAGTACCTAAATGCTCGAATAGGTGAGGATACTGGGCCAGTATGTCATGCTTGATCTCCTAGGTAGCCTCATCAACTAGACGGTGTATCCACTATACCTTAACCATCGAAATCTCCCTGGAATGCAACTTTCTTACATCTCTGGCTAGGATAGAAACTAGCTCCTCCACGAAGGTCAACCTATCATCCAACTAAATTGAGTCCCACTAGAGAATGTGAGACTCATCTAAAATGTAGCACCAAAGCATCGACACAAGAAAAACAAGGTAAATAACTGAAAAAGCTGGAGGCAAGGCTAACTTATAAGCTACCGCCCCAACTCTCCGAAGGATGTCTAATGGCCCAATATACATAGGGCTGAGCTTGCCCCTCTTCCCAAACCTCATCACACCTTTTATTAGTCATACTTAAAGGAAAACCCAATCACCAACTCTAAACCTCAAAGCATGAAGCCTACAATCAGCCTAACTCTTTTGCCTGCTCTGAGCTGCCCCTAGCCTATCCTGAATAACCTAAACTCTATCCAATGACTCTCAAAGAAAATTGGTACCTTGTTGCCTAGCCTCTGAAGTCTCAAACCAACTAACATAAGATCGACATCGCCTACCATACAATGCCTTGAATGGGGTCATCTGAATACTCGAATGGTAGCTATTACTGTAGGAAAACTCTACTCAGGCTAGAAACTACTCCCACTGACCTTCAAAGTCTATGACATAAGCTCGGAGCATGTCCTCAAAAACTTGAATAGTCTGCTCTGACTGACCGTCAGTCTTAGGGGTGAAATATTATGCTAAGGTCAACATGGGTACCCAACTACTCTTGAAAAGTTCTCCAAAAGCTGGAGGTGAACTGGGAACCTTCATAAAAAATAATAGACATGAGCACCCCGTGAAGTTGAACCACCTCTCAGTCATATATTTTAGCTAACTTCTTGGCACTGTAGGAAGAACAAATAGGTAGAAAATGAGCAGACTTGGTCAGCTGATCTGCGATGACCCAAATGCTATCAGAACGACGAGAAGTGCAAGGTAAACGACCCATAAAATCCATAGTAATTCGCTCCTATTTCCACTTAGGAATGGGTAGCCTCCGAAGCAGACCACCAGGTCTCAAATGCTCTGACTTCACCTACTGACAACACAAACACTGAGCCACAAAGTCTGATATATATCTCCTCATATCAGTCCACCAGTAATGTTATCTCAGGTCTATATACATCTTAGCTATCCCAGGGTGAATAGAGTATTTGGAGTAATGAGCCTCCTGAAGTATCAACTAAATCAAACCTCCTACCCTTGGAACACGAATGTAACCATCAAACCTTAGTATACCCTCAGAATCTAAGGTGGCCTTCCTAGACTCACCCCTCTGTACCTGATCTCGAATACCACACAACTATCCTTAAATTGTTGATCTCAAATCTGCTCTAACAAAGTAGACCTGGCTTCAACATTAGCAAGAATTCTCCTGGAGTCTGAAATGTCAAGTCAAACCAACCTGTTGTCTAATAACTAAATGTATGAGGCCAATGGTCAATCCAAAACTAAAAGGAAAGCCAAACTCCCCATACTCCCCACTTTCCAGCTCAAGGCATCCGCTACCACATTCTCTTTGCACGGATGGTATAGAATAAAGAGGTCATAGTCCTCCAGTAATTCAAGCCACATGCATTGTCTCAAATTAATCTCCTTCTAAGTAAAAATGTAATGAAGACTATGGTGATCATTAAATATCTCACAGTAAACTCCATAAAGGTAATACAAAAGAGCAGAAGGACAAAATACACAAAATGAATCCCCCAAAAAATAGTAAGGTCAGTACAAGGGCCACTATACACAAGGAGTACTAGGCAGTTGTAAAAATATATAAAGTAGTCTCTGAAGATACAAAATACTAGTGCTAAGATATAAGGAGATGGATCATCTCTAGATGCTGAAAGCTCACCCTAATCCTTGATCAATAGCTCAACTTGAGGGCGGCGTCAACGATGATGACTCGTACTAGGATTGCATCTGGGAAAAAGATGTAGAAGCGTAGTATAAGTACCAAAACATGTAGTACTCAGTAGGCATCATAGGTCAACAAAGCTCAATTAAGTAAAAGCATAAGAAAGTGTGAATCTATTCTAAGAAGAATAAAAGAGATTCAGAATAAAAATAACAGGCTATGCTAAGCAAATGCGAGAATCGTATATAAATTGCTCAAGACTAGAAATAAAGGCCTAGCTATAACCTAACTAAACCCCCATAAGAACAGAAGGTAGACACAATTAAAATACCCCCCCCCCCCCCCCCGAGCCCCCATAAGCACAGTGGGTGCAAACAAGGAGTAATATCAATATAAAACCAAGTACACAATAACAAATGTGAAAACTAGCCAACGTGTGCAATAAGCATACCATATCCTCTTTCTCTAACCACAACTATAAACCATACCGGTCTCAAACTAAATTTCCAACAAGAGATCTATAATAATAAATGTAAGACTAGAACCAGGACTAATAGCTAATAATCAATAAAACCAGGTGCTAGACTCAAACCAAAACTAATATGCAATACAAGGAAGCAAGCAAAAGCTCATACTCAAACTAAGTCTAGCTAGTCCTTTCTCTTATTTTAGAAGACCAAATTCCTTAAAGATTTATGAAATTCCATTTATTAAGTTAGAAATAGTGGTTTAAGGCCAAAAAAACTAAAATTTTGGGGCTACCAAGTCAACAACCACAATATAGTGAGCAAACAGATCTAATTCTAATAACTGGCCTACCTATGTGTTTTATAGCTATATACAACAGTAAAGGACACTAACCTATGGTACTTTATCTTAAAAAGGAACAATCATACGAACTACAACCTCTAAAACCCAACCTAAGGCAAGAAACTACCCAAACCTTGACTAAGGCATCTAAAACCGAACCTAAGCCCCTAAGTGTGCATATTCAAGTTCTAAAGAAGAAGCAACTACTGAACCTAAGGAAATCAAGGCAGAAGTATACCCTAAAGCCCCCTAATCAGCTAAAATAATTAGGAATTGCCTAAAAGAATATCCGAACCATAATAACCCATCAATAATTAGCAAACTACTATACCAATATAATAAATGATCAAAGTCTAAAATAAGGTAAGCCTAGCCTACCTGGAAGCCACCGAAAGCACTCAAAATCTAGTAAATCAGAGCCTTTACCTTCCAAAAATCCTCTGACCGTTGTAGCACTATTAGAAAGGTTGTCTAGGCTTCATGACGAGAATAACAATACCCATATTGTGAAAATAACCTCCGAGTCAGAAAAAGGTTTAGAATCGATTTATGGGACCCACTGAAGAATCACAAATTAAGTTCATCACTGGGCCCTCTCAGCTCAAGGATTGCATGCTAAAAAAATAGGCACAATAAGAGCTTAACAACAACACGAAAATAGTTTGAAGAAGTCTAAGAAAGCAAGAACTTAAACTAGAAAATTATTGGAAATCAAAGTCGGGAACTTATACAAAAATGATTGCAAAGTGGTAACCTTAATGACCCCTAACTAGTATCATTTTTATTTTATAATTTCCCCAAAATTTTCAGAGCTCAACAATTAACTATGGTGTTTACACTTAGAAAATAATGGCTGAAAAATGAAGGGGGGGAATATATATATATAACACCAGTTCTGGCTGCTAAAGCAACCCATTTTACTGCTAAAGTGGTACTGCTAAGGTGGAAGGGAGACCACTTAACTGCTCTGCTAAAGCAGACAAGGGGCCGCCTAAGCGGCTGGTGCTGATACCAGCAGGCACTACTAAAGCGTCTCTGCTAAAGTGGTAAAATGGGTCCTTTAGAGGCTGCACCAAATCAAATATCCCAATAAGGTGTTTGGGATTCATTTAGAGTCCCATGCATACAAAGGAAATAGCTACCCTACCAAAAATGATATTCCAGACTCAATAGAACCATTGAAATTTCCAACAGAGGTTGTTTTGACAAAAAGTGGGTCCCACACCCAATGTTCTATTTTTACCAAATTCTAACCAATAGCCCAAAATGAGCCCAAAAGCCTCGGGACCCAAACCAAAGGTTCCCCTAGCCTAAAATCAACATTTTGGATCTAACGAAACTGTCAAAATTATCATGCAAGGCCTTTTACCTACAATTTTTATCCAAGATAATTTTCTTAACTTCAGAAACTCCAAAATAGGGAAATTGCTATAAAGACTAAACGAACCACTCGAGAATCAAAATGTCAGTCCTAACAAGTCATAAATGACTTGGGGTAGCTATAGAAAAGCTTTAAATGTAGAAAAGGTATGAAAAAGCAGAAAATGACCTGGAGTGTAACACCCTGTACATTTCCGAACCTATGTTATTACCTTAACATTTATGGAATTATTTAAACATGAGATAGTTGGTATATTATTAATGGAAGATATTAGGATAAACAAACCTTGTACAAATGGGCTCAATTTAAGGCCCAAAAATTAGCATGAATACATGGCCCAACAAGAAGGAAATGATCCATTCTGCTTTGACCAAAGAAGACCCTCAATTATTGACCAAAATGGACAAGGATGAATTTCAAGGGCATATATAAAGGTAAATAAATCAGATTTTATTAACACAAAAGCCACATGACCTTTCTAGATTTTTCTAAACTTTTCTCTCAACACTCAAACCCTAAGTTATCTTCCTCTTTTGACAAGATCACTCCTTGAAAAGATTTGGTAAGTGTATAATATAATGGTTTAATATATTATATTCATGTAATATGGTGTAGATCATGTTGGTTATATTGGTGAAGTGTGAGAAGTTCACTATGTGTGAAACAATTTATGTTTGCTCAATCGGTGAAGGTTTTTGCCTTGTAAACTTGAAAATGGACTTGTGATCTTGAAGGAAGTGAGGTTGATGGATTAAATATCAACATGTATGTTATTTTTATGTTCCTAACTTGTTTTCTCTATGTGTACAACTTGTGGGATTATTGTTACGAAATTGGTCATGGAATGGGTGACGAAATGAAAGAAAAATGTAGTTTGGTGATGTTTATGTGTGTTGTGAAACCATGGATGTTATTTGGCATTTAATATGATCTAAAATATGTTAATAGAAGGTTATTTATGATCATGGACCATTTATTACAAAAAAAGACCCAAAAGAGACCCTTTTTGGCCGAAACGAACACCCGCCCTCGCAGACGAAGCACCTGCGGGCGCAGGTGACTTCACAGGTGCCCCTGGACACTGCCAAGGGTCACCTACGGATGCAGGTCATCCGCTTGAGGGTGCATATGACTTCGCAGGTCAGTCCAGAACCCCGTTTCGGTTGTTTTTGCATCTATTTGACCTCCCAAAGCCCCTATACCCTTTATGGATGCAATTATCACTTATGGTACCTTTTAAATGACTATAAAGGAGTATCCCAGAGGTATTTTGAATGGTATAAAATATGTATTGTGGTTAATGTGTTATTGTGAAAGCTATCCAGTGACTTGACGGAGAAAAGGTAACGTAGTGTTAATGAGGAAGTGTAAAGGGTAAACTTGGTGTGAAATGTTATTGGTTTATGAGGTCTTGGTCAATGTGTGGAATGTTATGGTATTGTTGGTATGGTGATTCAATAAATGGTGTCGTAAGAGGGCAAAATAACGTTATACGGCAGTCACGTAATTCATTGTCGTCGTATGTACTTGTAAGGTAGTTGGTTGTTAACATGATCTCCGTAATGAACTTGTGTTGTAGAGTGACATGTAAGGAAGGAAATGGATTGTTGTATTCACATCTACGACAGTATATTCATAATTAGATCATAAGTTATCTAAGGTTACTCTTTCTGTATCCTTCTGCAGCATATTGTTCATATTGACTTTGTACTTATTCCATTCTGAAATGTCCAAAGGTATCTCATTTCAAGTTGTTATCTATTGTTAAGTCACATATTCCTCATTCATTAGTCATTGTTGCTCATGTGTTACATAATTATGGACATGGTTCCAAAGTCCCAATAATGTTATGTTCCAAAGCTTCCAATAAGGTTATGACTACAAATATATCAATCTCTCACAAACAAAAGTATCAATCTCTCATAAGTGAATGTATTAATCTCTTATGAGTGAGCATATCAATCTCTCACAAGTAAAGGTACCAATCTCACAAAAGTTAAAGAATGAAGTAATGTATAGTTAGTTGTATCCATGGGGTGAAATAAACACCTTCATGATGATATCCATGGGGTGAAGGAAACACCTTCATGATGACCATCCCAACATTATCGGTGTATCCATTGGGTGAAATGAACACCTGCATGACGATATTATTTTCCCAATGATCAGCTTGGGGCACGGGCATTATATGAATGGAAGGATGAGTAATGAACGAAAGAGTGAGTGACGAATGAAGGAAAGAACATAAAGGTAAAGAACGTAATAAATATAATGACTATGGTTCCTCATATTCAGAAAGACGATTTATCCACATTGACTATTTCTCTAATATTGATTCCATTGACATTCTTATGTATGATGTAGTTTCTTATAGCCTTGCATACTCAGTACATTCTTTGTACTGACCCCTCTTGGGGGACTTACCTTACTTGCTGCAGGCACAGGTGCTAGTAGACCTCCACAGTAGGTTGCAGATTATCTGCCAGTCATTGGTGAGCTCCAGTTGGTTCAGGGCTTTTCGAGTCCCATGTGTACATTGGCTTTTTGCATTATATATGTTGTATAAAGCGGGGACTTGTCCCGACTGTAGGTTGATTATGTATATGTATCTTTAGAGGATTTTTTAGACGTATGTGGGAAGACGAATGTAAGAGATGAATGTCTATTTTGATTTTATGGCCCTAACGGCCAAGTTTCATATATAGTATATGTTTGCCATGACTTCCTCCATTGATATCTAGTTACATTGGATAGGGCTATATTCACACAGAAACATGAATAGAAAGACACATGAGTAAAGATTGGTTCTCTCAGGCCTTATCGACTTCGGGTGCCAGTCCGTCCCGAATGGGATTCGGGGCGTGACATGGAGGGTCATTACATAGTTATGGAATATATGTCAAGTATTGTGATGTAGTAGTCAAAAGCTAATCAATTATTTATTTGAGTATGGAAAAAGATTATATTAGGATGTAATACTCATGGAGTAATGTAACAAACTAGGTTTTATAATTCATCCTTCCAACCTTAAGTGGGATTTACCTTATTAAATGTATGTCTCAGGTAGAGATGTAAAAGTCAAAGAATTATTAATTATCCATAAGAGTATGTATATATTGTCCCTCTCACTTCACTCCACACATCCTTTTCTTTTTCCACTCTAGAGTTTCCACTATTCACTTCCTTACTCCTCCCAATATTTTGTCTCTTATATCTTAGGTAGGAAGGAATGCAGTTTGAATACTTGTTCCTCTCTATTTCTTCTCTCTGAAACTTAGGAAATCTAGAATAAGGGCCAGCAAATCCTTAATGAGGATTAAGAGAAGTAGGTGGAAATAGAAGATTCCCCTATTGTCCACCACATCCTTGCACTGTTCTAGTTATTTATGGGCCAATAATGTTCACTAAACCAACTGATTCTCAAACACAAATAAAAAGTATCCAAGGAAAGCACATCACACAAAACTTCATCTTGGTATTCAAGTTATGAAAAGGATTCCTTCATACTTTTATCAGCCCAATCCCCTTTCTTATCATAATAGGGATCCCATTTCATCAGACAAGGTAACATCAACCATTCAACCACATAAGGGGTGATTAAGTTTGTAGGACATTGGTTATCAAGGATAATAGAGACTATTGGATGTTTCAGGACTTAGTCTCTTCGAGTTAACCTTTCTCGAAAACATTAGGTTTACTTACAACTCTATTGTAGCTAAAAAATAAGCAAACAATATTAGTAATAGAAAATTCCTCATCTTCACTTGTATTTTCACTCTTTTGTACTTGACTATAACCACTCAATTTCACTCACACTCTAGTCTTTTACCATTTAAGGATCCAACCAAATTTGCTATTAAATTTGATCAATTGCATGCCAAGAGTCACAAACCAACATTAAGGGTAGAATGGATTTTTGTTGATTGAAGAATGGACAACTCAATAAAATCTAATGGACTTGAATTAAGAAAATTAACAAGGAAATAAAATGAGTACAAGAAAGAAATTAGCACGAAAGAAAGTGAAAATGGACTTAAATAATTTGATATTTAGTAGAGTAATCTACTAATAATAATCAAGTTATGAAGCTAAAAAAAGGTAGAATTTATGAAAAAGACCCTAATTTACCAAGATTTGAACAAATAAAATTATTTGAGAAGAAATTAGATTGAATTCCATGGAGCAAAGGCTTTAAAAAGTGGAGAAAACGTGAAAATTGCTCCAAAAAGGGAGCTGGCTGGAGCCTGGAGCCAAACTAAAGGGCGAAAGTTGTTGGCTTAGAGCGGAAGACATTTTTGAGTGGCTGGAGTTGATCGGCTTGTACGAAAGACATTTCAATAGACCACTCATGCAGAAGCCATTTATAATGCGACTCAACTGCATGTTAAACACTGACACGGATGTGATGTATGTTCTCTCGATAGCTAGCAGTGTCCCATTGTACCATGAAATGTGCTAAAATCCCCCCACCTTTTAAAATTCTATATTTTTTGGTACTCTTTTGGCCCCACCTTATCCAATTTTGGGACCACAAACAACTTTTAACAATCTTCTTCATTGGGTTTTGAATCAAAAATATATTTTTTGCTCCTTCACTAAGAACACTTGAAGAACACCAAGAACACTTTGAAATGCCAAAACCCCTCAAATGAAATTGGAATTCACTCAAATTTTAGGAATAGCCTAGAGAACAAAACCCAATATTTTTTACCTCGAATTCCACCTCATTCTACAAAACACATTTTTAAGTTCATGAAGTTCTTCAAATCTTCAAGCTTATCAAGAACACTCAAATTTCCAACACATTTCAAATCAACTCAGAATTGCCTAAAAGTTTGGGAGTAGCTTCCCCTCTGATGTAAACTGAGATACAAGATACCACAATGAAGCAAATAACATAAGATACAATGATACAATAAAAAAAATAGAAAGAAAGGGGGAAAAGATTTAGGAGAAGAAAAGGAAAATCTAACAATTAAAATACATTAATCATTGTATTTGTTCCAAGAGGGTGTAGAAATTGAACTCATACGAGGTAATGCTTGCCCAAGTAATCAAGAGAGTTCAATCTGGAGAGATAAGATGATAATCCCCAACACTCACTAAGGATCCTAAACACCAAGTGTCATCCAAAAGCTAACTAATTAAATAGATAGTAGTTTCTACTGTTTATTGTAGATAAACTAATCCAAGCTAATTACAATAATATCCTTGAGCTAAAAAAAAGAAAAAAAGGAATTTTTTTTATCTAGCCAATTAACTATTTAAATTGTAGTCATCTCTTACTTAAATTTCCACTTAAGTATATTGTAGACCTTCCATGTTTCTTTCATTAATCTTCTAGGGTCTTCAAAATACTTTGCATCTAGTTGATGATCTTCATATCCATGATGACTATTCCATATCCCATCATTCTCCCCTTTGTGAAAAGAATTTGTCCTCAAATTCAAGCCTTGCAAAACAGAGCAGAAAGCAATAACTAGACAAAGATTATTATAATTCTTCAAAGTAATACCAAAAAAATAAGGGCCATTATCTGGATCAAACACAAACTTTAATCCCCTAACAACATTACAAACCACTATAAGCATCCCCAAAAATATCAATAAGAAAACATCATCCAAAAATGGAATCAAATTAAAATCTTTCACTAGACCATGCCAATTTATAAATGACTTGTCATCACATTTTAAGAAATAAGCATTGGCTTAATCCAACAAGAATATGTCTTCAAAAAGTATAGTAGAATAAGTAAAGAAACTAATGCTAAGGCTAGCATCAATTAATCCAATTTCATATGCAGGCTCATTATTATCTTCCCACTTTGCATCTCATATTGGATTACTCTATACTTGTAGCCTTTAAAAGTTACTACATGTAACAACCCTCGTGGTGAAATTTATAATTCTTTGTAATTTGATAATTTTTCCCTTCTCCATTGTTGTTCTATATCATTTATGAGTTACAGAGATTGTTGGCATAACTTCTAAAGCCTTCGAGAGTGATTTATATGAGTTTATGATTCTGAGTAGCCTTAAAGGTAATATAGTTGACTTTTGTCAGTATTTTGAGAATCGAGCGTTGGATGATAATTTTGTAAGTTCCATCAGTTTCAAAATGTTGATTTTGGGTTAGTAGCATGGTTGGTTTGAGTTTCGAGGCTATATTATGATTTTTTTTGAGTTTTGAGGCCTTATTATGATTTTTAAGCATTTGAGCGTGAAACTAATATTATTGTCCTAGAGTGGTTTTTGGGTGAAACTTGTTGATAATGACCTCTTTTGGTAAATCAAATGGTTCCATTGAGTCTAGAACATTGAAATTAGCCTAATAGAATTGTTGTTTTATTATTGTGGGGTCTTAAATGAATCCCTAGGGTCCGTTGGGAGCATTTTTGCACTTGAAATTCTGTTGGTGTACCAGGTGGTCCTTCTATGGGCACGCGGCTAGGGGCTCATGCACATAGTGCAGCACTTAACTGGTTACCATGCACACAGTCTGAGTCTCCATGCATGTGAAGGGATAGGGTAGTTCGGTCAAGTTTTGCTCTATGCGCATGCGGGAGGTCTTGTGCGTACGCAATAGGGCATTATCTGCTGAATAGTATAAATATCTTGCTATTCCATCTTGAACACTAGTTTCAAGCTTGAGGAACATGATTTTGGGAGAATCTAAGAGGGTTTTTCATTATATTTATTTGGGTAAACTTCTATCCCTATTTTTAATCATTAACCATTGATCATATTGCAAAATCATCTTCAAAACTTAGATTTTAAACTAGAAATTTTGGGTTTTACCCAGTAAAGTTAAAAATGAGTATTTCGATGATTCTAACCCGATTTCAACTCAATTTTATCTGGAATTTAAGATTTATAAATCTGAAACTATGGTAAAAGTGATTCTTTATTACAATTCCAATTTTACCCTTTTATTTTCAAGGTTGGTTTTCAAAGTGATTTTTGATCCAGAACCAAAGTATGCCAATAAGGGTATCAATAGACTCGTACTTACATGTAGAAACTATTTTTATTTAATCGAGAGAATTCTTAAGTTATTCGAAAAGGAAAGTCTTTGTGTTGAGGGTTTCAGGCTTATGTTTTTGGCTTTTGAGGTAGGGTATGACTTAACTTTCTTTAGATTTGGTTGGGTAAATAACTATTCATGTAAAGCATGCTATGAGTTGGGTGAAATCTCGTTGTTTGCATTATTTGGTGTTGGTTATTATTATCATGATGCCCAAGAGGGGGCTTGTGTTGACTTTACTATTGAATGGAGAGATTATTATCATTGTGATGCTTTAGTGGGAATTTGTGTTGTCTTTATTTTTGATTGGTGAGCTTATTATCATTGTGATGCCTGAGTGGGAGCTTGGATTTCTTTGCAAAATAAAATGAACCACTTTATAATTCGCCTTAGCCTAGGGAAGTTCTGGGAAGATTGAAAGATGAGATTATGATTAGTATATGGATGCAAACATCCCATGGGTCCTCTCTTGGAAGCCTAGGCTAGGATGTTGTATACAGGGTGAGCATTGGAACATCATATTCATAACATGTCATCATATTACACTATATTTCATCTCTTATATGTGGGTGATATTGTGCTTTGGATATCTTTATATGGAATACTTTTATACTTATTTTGTTGTTGAGAGTGTACTATTATATTCTTAGAAGCTATGTGGCTTGATTCACTGGGACTTTTTTTGTATGTAGGGAAGTTACCTCACTCGTAATATTATTTTACTGGTTTAGTTATCTAATTAGCTTAGTTGTCCTATGATGCCTACTGAGTACAATTGCACTATACTCACTCCTACTTTTTGTACATGCACCTTTTTTGGTGCAGATCCGAGTTAAAGTTCAATCCATAGTTTGTGATTTGTGCACCCTTGGGATCTATCGAAGTTATGGTGAGCTCCCCATCCAGAGCATGTTCCCGATTTTATCTATGTTTTCCTTGTCTTTACTTTATTTTGGAGACAGACAGTTGTATGTAATTCATACTTTATGACATTTTTAGAATTGCTCTTACTAATGACACTAGATTGTTAGGGATTTGAGTTGTATTATTCAAATATTTGTCTTAGTTATCATATTAGGGTCCTGCATATCGATATGTTGACATTCGTATCTATCTTCGGGAGGCTATGGGATGTTTTTAGGAAAAAATTCTCTAATTTGATTCCTTATCAAGCGTGTTGTTCATACTCAGTATTCTAAAATTATATCTCACTCTTTCTACAGTGATGGTGAGAAATTGATCGGGAGAATTTAGTGATGCTTAGCCAGTACCCACCCCAGTCAGGGGACAAGATAGGGTTGCGGTCGAGAACGTGGTATAGGCAGGACACGAGGAGTGGGTTTGGCTAGAGGGCATGCTAGAGTGTCCTCTCCCGAGCTAGTAATTAAGAATGTTAATGTGCCTTATCACCTATAGAGGGCGGGACTAGCCTAGGCCCCTCAGGGTTTCATTGCTACTCTAATGTTGTAGGATTTTCTAATTCAACTTTTGAGCCACTTGGATGGCACCTCCCATATAGGTACTCTTCTAGGTACACCGGATGGTTCTTAGATGAGAGAGGGTGTTTAGCTGCTAGAGCAGGTTTCTATTTAGGGTGTTCAGACTCCCAAGGCACAGCAAGCTACTGTTGTGGCCCCACAGGTTGAGGTGTTACCTACCATACTTGATGTTCCACCTGTGATTCCTGGTTCAGTGATGTTTGTTGATGAGCATAAGAGGCTTAAGAGATTTATGAGATCCCCTTCTAAGTATAGTGGTGCTATTAAGGAGGATACATATGAGTTCTCCTCTTTTGACTTGGACCCAATTCTTAAAGATTTTCCTTAGGAGGTATGTGCCCTTTATTTTAAGAAACAAGATGAGATATGAGTTTAATAACTTAGAGCAGGGCTACATGACTGATGCTAAGTAAGAGGCCTATTCCCATGATTTTTCTAGGCATGCTATGACTAAGTATCTCTATAGAGGCTGAGAAGATTAGAAAGTTTGTGAAGTGTTTGACTACTACTCTTAGTTGGATATGTCTTAGTTAGTGACTATAGGTGGCACCTTCTAGAGTATCGTGGATTATGCCAAGAGAGTCGAGAGTATTTGTCAGGGTGCTTTGGGTAGTAGTGAGTAAGAGGTTACGTCGGTAGGGAAGTTTCTGTGGTCACTTTTCCTAAGTTAGGGATTATTTAGGAAGAGTTTCTCATGGTTACCATAAAAGTCTAATTCAGTTAGTGTTGAGGGGTTCAGATAGTGGTTTTGTAGGTGCTGGAGAGGTCAGGTCATGTTGGCTGACAGTCTTGTTCTGGTTCTTTAGGTTATGGAGGGCGTTTTGGTTCTTCTAGGCCCTTATAGTTTGATTCTTCTAGCAGGGTATGTTATATGTGTCATGAGTTTAGTCACTTAGCTAGAGATTTCCCAGACATGTGTTAGGTCCTCCATATTAGAGTTTAAAGCTTCAGCTTTGTCAGGAACTAATGCCTCCATCCAGAGGGGGTGCATAGAGTAGTAGAGGTAAATATCGGGGTACCAAAGGTAGAGGTCAGGGAGCTTATGGTAGTGGATGAAGAGTTGCTCAGTTAGAAGGCAGACGGGGGCAGTGCTATGCTTTTCCTAGGAGACCTAACATGGAGGCCTTTGATGTTGTCATCATAAGTATCATTATGGTTTGTCATTGTCCTGCTTCAGTGTTTTTTGACCCTGGGTCTACATTCTCTTATGTATCTGTATATTTTTCTTCAGGTATTGAGTCTATGTGTGAGTCCCTTGCTAATACAGGAAAGAAAATACGGAAGAACAAAGAAATAAATATTTAAAGATAAAAAGGATAGAAGGTAGACATAACTATGGAATTCAAGACAACCAATTCAAATATGAAAGTCCCTCTTGAAAAATCCACTAAAACACCTAACCTGTGAGAAGAACCTTAAGGAAATTGTAATTCCCAAGCAACCCTTCTTTCTAAACTTAAAACAACCAAAAACTTCATTTGACCCTTGTTTGGTTGTCTCTCTTTTTGTTGAAGTCTTGTTTGGTTGTATTTCCTTTAGTTGAATTCATGAGAATTCATAAAATATCCATTTTGCATAAATGACCTCTTTTCTCCCTCCTTTCTTGTACTTCCATTTGAGCAAGTTGTTGGACTTTTAAGTCTTCTTCCAAGTACCCTCCAAGCCTCTGAAAAATAGCGACTCATTGAAAAGTCTAAAAACTCTTTAGCTTGGCTTCTTGTGCATAATTTTGAGGAGACTCGACTTGCATCATTCTTTCTTTATTGAAAAGGATTCGTCCTTGAATCTAAACCTTGCAAAACCATAGGAAAAACAAACAACAACAAGATCCCCATGGCATGAGGGTTAGTGTTAGAAATAACAATTTTATCACCATGCGAAGGATGCACAAACTTAACATATAACCAAGCATCAAAATAATAAACAAAGGGTTTGCAACCCACCAAAGAAAGAAATACTTGTATACACAGGAAATATTGACAAAAGGGGTAAATCACAAGAACTAATATGTCTAAGAAACCGCACATGTAAGTACTCATTGGTTCTACATTTCAACAAGCATAAATCCTATTTTAAGATAAGGATCACCTAATAACCCTCATAGCTAAGTGCAATGTCATAAACAAGGTCAACCCAAGTTAAGACTCCACCAAATACACTAGCTATCTTCAAGAATGGGACTACTCCTAATTTATCATCGGGGTCAAATACAAAAGTAATCTCCACAAAAGTTGGCAAGCATATCACGTTGTAGCTCATAATGAAGTCAAGTAATAACATCAACCAGAAATCACATGAATGAAAAGAAATGTTTCTATTATACTTATCATAGTTTAAGCCAACATCGAGATCAAATGGGAAGGGATAACATAGAATTGAGTAAAGGAAACTATGATTTGTCCTATTCGTACTACTATTAACATAAGATATACTCTCTACACAAGCATGAGTATCATCATATGCAAATAGATAATAAAGAATGTGTCTCGCAAAATAACTTTATCCAAGGTGTCCTCATATGTAAGATCGCTATTAGACTCAATGTCATCGATCATACCATCAAGAATTTGGACACACAAAAAAGAAGAAGCAATAGGAAACAAATACCACCTTCCCTTTCGACATGATCCTTCCCTATAAGTGTACTCTCATATTTCAAGAAGAGATTTCCATCTTTATGAAGAATGTTTTCACACCATAGTGAGTTTTTCTACAAAGTATAGCTCTTAAGAACTACACTCCTATTATGATTCATACCACTAGGCACTTCACTAGGAGTGATCTCATCATCTTCAAACAATACATTGTACTTAAAGAGAGAATAATCAAGCAAAGAAGGAGCACTAAAGCATGTAACTTCACTCTCAAAAATACAAATGTCACCTTTCAAAGCATTTTCATTCACACAATCTCTATGAACAAAATAAGTAATGGGATCTTCAACAAAATATATGCTCAAAGAGTCACTCCTATTCAAATGACTAACTTTGTCAAACCCATCACTACTTTGAGGCTCCTTAATCACATCAAAAAATCTCTCAATTAGTGAACCACAATCACAAGCAAGTTGATCAACACAAATATCACATGATAATGTACTATCATTCAAAACACAATTGTCAATACTAGGTTGACACAAATCTATCTTACAAGAAGAATCAATTCGGTCATTAATAGAGTCAACTAGTGTATGATAGCTCTTAATAATGACATTATCAAAAAATGTTAAAGAGATATTAGTATCGCATAATACAAGCTATCACTCACACTATGTTCATTAGAAAATTTTAAATTATCAAGTTTAGCTATTTTACCTTGAACTCACAAGAAAGATCTTTCTTACCTTGTATTCCTCCACCTTGTATTCCTCCACTTGTCATACCTGTACCTACACAAAAGTCCTTATAAAGAGAAGGATATTGAAAGAGGTTAGATTGGTCTTGTGTCAACTCCCTTACTATACTCCAGACATCCTCTCCTTCTTCCACTCTAGAATATCCACTTTGCACTCCCTTACTCCTTTCAATTTTTTGTATCTCATATTCATGGGACATGAAATAAGTGGCCCAAGTTTCTTGATAAGGATTAAGGAAAGTAGCTGGAAATATAAGTTGTAATCAATTAATTCGAGTACTTAATCGATCCAAGCGTCCTTCTATTCGGGTAGAGAGGGTGGTCAATAAGCTTAATAATCGCTAAAGCAGGTTCCCTAGTGGGAACTTGGTTTTCCTTTTCATGACCTACCATTAGTACCTATTAATACACTTAACTAAAGAAAACAAACATGTTAGGTTAGTTAAAAAAAAAGGCTCACAATCACTCAAGAAATCGCACCTATATTTGCCTCACAAATTTCTTCGGTCAATGATTGCATCTTGTTTAGTCCAATGAGTTGCAAGGGCCCAATCTCTACTTGAGGTCAAGAATTGATTTTCTGACTCAAGAATGAAAGCTCAAAATCTAAGGGACAGGAATCAAGAACTTTCAGTGGAAAATAAACAAGAAAAGCTAAAGAATAAGTGACCAAAAAAATTCTAACTCAAAAACTAAGTAGCAAAAGTATGAAGAATTACTTGTTGTTAATTAGTTGTAAGAATCAAAGAAATGAAATGGAAATGAAGAACTAGTTAAGAAGTAATTAAAGTCGTTAATTAGATATTAAATAGTTATGAAATCGGAAGAGAAATGAATGTAGAAGAATAACTAGGAAGCTTTGACACTTATAAAAATTTTGGGGTTGTTTCAGTTGTAATACAACTTAAAACAGATATAAAACATCCATTTTTCTACTCCCCATATGCAATTCTTTAGTGGGGGATCGGGTGCATTGATATTGTGTAGTGATTCTTTTGGGGAGTGACACTTGGGTAGATTTGATCATTCTTGATATGGTTGATTTTGATTTTATTTTAGGTATATATTGGTTGGTTCCTTACCATGTGGTTCTGGATTGTTATTCCAAGACCTTTACTTTAGTCATGCTAGATGTGCCCGAGGTTAGAGTCGAAGGGTACTCCTAGTTAGTGTACTAAAGGGATTATATCTTTCCTTTGTGCTCGTCGGATGGTAGAGAAGGGTGTCTATATTACTTGTATTATGTATGGGATACCAGTGTTGATTCACCACTCCTTTGGATTTTTCGAGAGTAGTTAGAGAATTTATAGATTTGTTCATAACTTTCCTGGTGTTCCTCCAGATAGGGATATCGATTTTGCTATTGATGTGGAATTAGGCACTAAGCCCATTTCTGCTTCTTCTTTTACGATGACCCCAATAGAGTTGAAGGAATTGAAGGAGCATTTGCAAGATTCATTGAGTAAAGTGTTTATTAGATCGAGTGTTTCATCTTTGGGTGCTCCTATTTGGTTTTTTAAGATGAAGGATGGGACCATGAAGATATGTATCTATTATCTCAATTGAAAGAAGTATCCATCAAGAAAAAAATATCCTCTTCCTCATATTGATGATTTGTTTGATCTGATCCAAGGTGTGATAGTGTTCTCTAAGATTGACTTGCAGTCTAGTTACCATCAGCTGAAGATTGGAGCTTCAAATGTTTCAAAGATGGCTTTCAGGATGTGGTATGGCCACTATGACTTCTTGGTTATGTCATGCCCCAAACTTGGAGAGGCACAACTAGCACCAAATGCCTTACTTGACTAATTAAACCAACAAACACCCAACCAAATAACATAACCTGTAACAAGTCGGGGCCAAGGAGGCTCGAACGATGTCAATCATTCATAAGATAAAAGTAAGAGAATAATACAACTTATTGATAAGGTCATTTTAAACCACAACTGTGCGGAAGCCATCCAATCAAACAAATGTATACATGAGACCGGTAAGGGAAAACAAAATCAAGAATGCAACCAACAACAAGGCCACAATTGACTTACATACCCACAAGCAACCATCTAAAATCCTCTAAGATGAAGAAGCACTAACAACTAGTCGGGACAAGGCCCCAACATACCTATTAGTTCTGCAAAGTAAAAGAGGAAACAAGACTTAAAAATTCAGGAAGGAACGGAACATATCAATCATTAACTGAACTCGACCACACAAAATAAGGATCACTGTGTACCTGATAACCTGCTGGCATAAATGCAGAGTCCCCTAGGAGATGGAGATATCAGTATGAAATAATGTACCGAGTATGTAAGGTGAATAATAACTGAGAAGGTATCATGAAGTAATGAATATACATACAGATAAGGGGCAAAGATAAATGAGTGTGCTTACCGACTCTTGAACTAATGGATAATTAAAAGTACTCACTTTCTCATGACTTAGACCTTAAACCATAATTAATTAATAGTTAACTTAAATAAGAAAGATGATATATATTATAAAGATCCTAACATACTCGCGAAGGAGAGCCAGGAATGGTCACAACACAATCTAATGACTCCTAACCCAAATTCTACAATAATAATCAAAACAACAGCCTAGTCAAGCCCCCATAAACTCGACATAAATCAAGTAAATAAATACATAAAAGGTATCAAATTCAATATTTGATGACTTGAGTTTCAAAAAGGTTCATAGGACCATTTTACAAGAGGTCAAATAAAAAGTTTCACCTAATATGCACATCAGGTCATCACACCAAGCATAATCAAATATCGAGAAGGATCGAAGCCCTGTATCAAGAAGGGCCAAAACCCTATATCGAGTAGGGACAAAACCAATTAATCAAGGGAATCAAGAAGCATATTAAAATTGGCTTCCTCGTTTGTAAAAGTATAAAATTCAAATTTAAAGACTCAAGTGTAGAGAAAGCTCCAAGAACTACTTACACGAGGTCAAGTAAGGAGTGTCACCCAATATGTACATCATGTCGTCACACCAAGCATAATCAAATATCAAGAAGGACCAAAGTCATGTACCAAGAAGGGCCAAAACCATGTATCAAGTACTGTCGAAACCTAATAATTAAGAAAGTCAAAAACCATATTAACAATGGCTTTCTAGTTCATACTTAAAATGGATAGCTTCCATAATTAAGACAAACCAAAAATACATAGTCAAGATGGGAAAAGATCTGAATCAAGAGACATGCCAATAGTGACAAAGTCACAGCCACAAGAAGGACAAAGTCCCAATAAGGATGCCAAGTGATCCAGCAATCCGTACAAGTGGATGAGTTAAACAAGTGTCTTGGAAGACTTTATGGGTACCAGAATGACAAGAAGATAACCAAGGTACCAATATGACATTTCAAATACACCATCAGGTAACAAGAATATAAGTTCAAGTTTATACACAAACGTTACTCTTTTAAGACATAACAGTCAACCAATAGATCGAAAAGTTCAAATCGTATCCCAAAAAATTATTTAGAGTTCCTCAACTTATACTCGAGTATATACAACCTTGAACACACAATTAAATAACTTTTGAATTTTTAGTAACTCCAGCAAGTTGATACAAATCAAGATTAACCTCAAAAGTAAGCCTAGTTTGTGCATATTACACTTAGTCCTCAAAACAATAAACCTGGACAGCCCCACTGTCTTGTGTTGTAACTTAGTTTTGAATAGGTAAATGGCACAATTGAACTTTACAGACTCATAAAAATTTAGATATATATCTTAGGGTTGCAAAGAGTCCAGATTCATTGCAAGATACATTTGTACAAATAGAAATCATTAAAATACTAATAGTAGAACATTAGGGGTTCCTAAATCGAAAACTGGATAGAACCTCTCTTATGTTGCGTCCCCTATTTTTAGTCCATAACAACAAACCAAATTTTTTTCTGATAAATAAAAGTTGTAGAGCTACGTGTTAGCTTTCCAAAAAAAGTTTTTTTTTAAACCTAAAACAGAGCTCTACACAATGAGATATGACATGTTTACTAAAACCTTTACAATTTTAAATGAGTCAGAACAATACAATCGGGAAGCTCCATGAGATATCCCTTAATAGTACACTAGATTCAAAACTCTTGAAATCAAGAATCATTCTATGAAAAGAAGAGAATAGCCTTTACATACCTTAAATTCAGGCTTTAATAACTTGATGCAGATAATTAATTTTCTTTCAGGGATCAAATATTGAATGAAATGGTTTCCAATAATAGTGTTCATACTTTCCTTCCTTGCCGAGATGAATATACTATTACAACTCATAACTAATTCCCTAATATCTCACAAGTCTAATATTATTAGTTCATTACAAGTTCACCTTGTTCATAGGATAGTTGACCTAAACGGGCAGCTTTATCACCACTTTGCTATGCCATTTAGTACCACCACAATAGCCAAAGTATTTTTAAACCAAGTTGAGCTTAGAGATCATACCAAGGGTGGAAGATCTTACTAGAAGCTATAAAAATGAGGAAGGGACCGGTTTCACCATAGTTAAGATGTAAGGTATAATGTTTTTGATGAACTATACAAAATAAATTTATGCAAGAATTGTTGCCAGTTAATGGCCCAAAAAGTCAACAATTTTCATGAAAAACCTTGAAACCCAAAAATTCATTTTTTTAAATAATAATTGTCTTATATGTCTCTATTTAATAGATCTCAAAAGATGAACACTTGTCTATTTTCCAACTTACTGGCAGCAAAACAAAATGGGTACATATCTTATCAGTTTATATGGATATATTATAAGTACTTATAATAATATAATAGATTCACATGACATCTAATTTATCTAACTCCTACATATTACTTTGACTTGACATATTCTAGAAAGTGAAGTAGTAACAATAATAATAAATAATAATAATAATAATAATAATCTAAGGTCACAATAAATTAATACATACAATAGTACTTTATGAAAATTAAGATGGCTAGAAAATGTATTTTATCAATTTCTAATTCTATCATATTTCTCAAAATGTACGGGGTTTTACATTCTTCCCCCCTTAGGAACATTCGTCCTCGAATCTGAAATATTTCACATGAGTAGGGATAGGAACTTCTCAAATTTCCAGAAGAACCTCCGCTATACACCGGACAATATCACAACTGCAAAAGAATTCTAAAGATAGGATACATGCCTCACAAGGCCACAAACAACTATACAACAACCTATCAAGTCCCACACAACCATCAACATCACATATTCATTACTTAACTGAAACTTACCTAAAATACAAGCAATTGCGCTTCCAAAAATGCTACAACGCCTCAAACAACCAAATTAATAAGTAGACATTAATCATTTTACGAGATATAAACTGCTCTCATAAGGCAATTATCACCACCACAAAGACTTTTATAGAATATATTTCTCATAACCTTCCTCTTAACGGGGGACTCAAGGTTGAGGGATTTTTCATGAACTCAATTTCTATAACAATATAAATCAATAAGCACCTTATTAATATAGAGGCTAGTTCCTCACGTACTTCCTCTTAAAATCATAGAAACTGTAAACATATATCAATTTCAAATCAACATTCATACCCTCAAATCCTAAAACTTGCACCGCAGATGCTTCTATAATTCTCTAATCTATAACACATTCCTGTAGACTTTTTTTAATGACTAAATCTAGTGAGCCTCTATTGTCTCTGTAACTATAGGCTATATCTCATGACCCTACCCAGTCACAACTCATAATTTACAGTGTATCTAGCATGTAGGTAATCATGTAGCATATAAGCATTTTCATATAGAGTATTTGGCCTTTACTCATAATATCAGTTTTATATAATAACCAATTAATCTTTTAAAAGAAGAAAATAGCATGTAGCTGGACAACTCTGAAGCAAGTGATAAATATCAGCTAAGTTGTAGAACACGCAACATGTAAACAAATGAACTTTAAGGCATGTAAAGTAGAACTGGTGAACTACAGAGTACATACTGTATATGAACTCATTCTATTTTAATATAGTAAAATAATGGATACTCTTGCAACTTGCAAGTTATGTTGCTATCTTTCTCTTTGGCAGCGAAAATTATGTTCTAGCTGAAAACTTTTCCCTTTCCATAATTACCCTTCTCAAATTGTTTCGATATTATGCTATTAATTCCAAAATGTAGCCATTGATTATTCAAAACAATCAAATACTACCATATTTCCTATTGTTCTAGGTATCGCCATACTCTTAACTATCTCTAGCCTCTCATTTTTCATCAATTCTAACTTAACCCATCATAATTCCATTTAAACACTAAACAAGCACAAAAGGTTAAATTTGTACATAAATATTTTCATACAATAATTTCAAACTACTTACCTTGAAGCTTGAATTAAAGGACTTACATAAATCATTATCCAACTAGATATATCTGAGACATACAGTCTGTAAAAGTCACCTAAAAAACTGGAATCTATAAATTGAAAGGTGTCTTTGAAACCATACAAGCACCTCGGCCTAATTTGAATTTTCCTTCAATAAGGAGAGTATGGATGACTCATAGTTGGGTTGACTTGGAAATAACCACTTCTGACTCACATGTAGCGTACGATCTAGAGGAGAAAATATAGTAACCATTTCTAAATGTCTGGTAGCCTCCTAATTCTAAGTGTGGTGCACAACACCCTCATAAGCAAGACTCTACTAGACATGGCTTGTAGACACCCCAGGAAACGACGTTGCTCAGATACCAAGTTGTCATGCCCCAAACTCAGAGGGGCGCAACTAGCATCCAATGCCTTACTTGACTGAGCAAACCAATAAACACCCAACCAAATATTATAACCTGTGACAAGTAGGGGCCTATAAGGCCAAAACGATGCCAATCATTCATAAGATAAAAACAAGAGAATAATACAACTGTATGGAAGCCAGCCCATCAAGAAAATATAAACATGAGATTGGCAAAGCAAAAAAAAATCAAGAATATAACCGACAAGAAGGACACAATCGACTCACATACCCATAAGCAACCATCTACGAGCCTATAAGATGAAGAACCACTAACAACTAGTTAGGATAAGTGCCAAACATAACTATTAGTTCTGCAGAGTAGAAGAGGACTCCAGACTCAATAACTCTAGAAGAAATAGAGCATATCCATCATCAGCTAAACTTGACCATATGCAATGAGGATCACTGTGAACCTGATAACCTACAGGCATGAATGCAGTTTCCCCCAGGAAATAGGGACAACAATATGAAATAATGTACTGACTATGTAAGGCGAATAATAACTAAGAAGGTATCATGAAGAATAATAACTAAGAAGGTATCATGAAGTAATGAATATACATATAGATAAAGGGCAAAGATAAATGAGTGTGCTTACTGACTCTTGAATTTATGGATAGCTGAAAGTACTCACTTTCTCATGACTTAACCATAATTAATTAATAGTTAACTTAAATAAGTGAGATGACATATATAATCAAGATCCAAACATACTTGCGAAGGAGAGTCAAGAATGGTCACAATACAATCTAATGGCTCCTGACCCAAATTCCACAATAATAATTAAAACAACAGCCTAGTCAAGCCCCCACAAGCTCAACATAAATCATGTAAATGAATACATCAAAGGTATCAAATTCGATACTTAACAACTTAAGTTTCAAGAAGGTTCATAGGACCATTTTACAAGAAGTCAAATAAAAAGTTTCACCTAATATGTACGTCATATCGTCACACCAAGCATAATCAAATATTGACAAGGACCGAAGCCCTGTATCAAAAAGGGCCAAAACCCTGTATCAAGTAGGGACGAAACCCAATAATCAAGGGAATTAAGTATCATATTAAAATTGGCGTCCTCATTCGTAAAAGTATCAAATTTAAAGACTCAAGTGTAGAGAAAGCTCCAAGAACTACTCAAACGAGGTCAAGAAATAAGTATTGCCCAATATGTACATCATGTCGTCACACCAAGCATAATCAAATATCAAGAAGGACCGAAGTCCTGTATCAAGAAGGGTCGAAACCCTGTATCAAGTAGAGCCAAACCCAAATAATCAGGAGAATGAAAAACCATATTAAAAATGGCTTTCTAGTTCATACTTAAAATTGATAGCTTCCACAATTAAGACGAACCACAAATCCATAGTCAAGATGGAAAAAGATCTGAATCAAGAGGCATGCCAATAGTGACAAAGTCAAAGCCACAAGAAGGGAAAAGTCCCAACAAGGATGTCAAGTGATCGAGCAATTTGTATAAGTGGGCGAGTTAAACAAGTGTCTTGTAGGACTTTAAGGATACCAGCACGACAATATAAGGTGACAAGTAGGTAACTAAGGTACCAAGATGACATTTCAACTACACCAGCGGGGAACAAGAATAAAAGTTCAAGTTTATACAAAAACATTAGTCTTTCAACACAAATAGTCCAACGATTGATCAAAGAGTTCGAATCATAACCCAAATAATTATTTTGAGTTTCTCAACTTATACGCGAGTATATACAATCTTGAACACATAATTAAATAACTTTTGAATTTACAGTAACTCCAAAAAGTTGATACAAATCAAGATTAACATCAAAAGTATACCTAGTTTGTGCAAATTACACTAAATCCTCAAAACAGTAAACCTGGATAGCCCCGCTGTCTTGTGTTGTAACTTAGTTTCGAATAGGTAAGCGGTAAAATTGAACTTTAGAGACATCATAAAATTTGTAGGTATATGTCTTAGTGTTTCAAAGAGTCAAGAATCACGTCAATATACATTTTATACAAAAAGATATCATTAAAATACTATCAATAGATCATGGGGGTTCCTAAATCAAAAACTGGACAGAACTTCTCCTTTATTGAGTCCCCTATTTCGAGTACACAAAGGCAAAGCCAGCTTTTTCAGTAAAGCAAAAAGTTGTAGAGCTACATGTTATCTTTCCAAAACATATTTTTGTACCTAAAATGGAGCTCTACACAATGAGATGTGACATATTTACTAAGCCCTATACAATTTCAAATGAGTGAGAACAATACAATCGCGAAGCTCCACGAGATATCCCTCAATTATACACTAGATACAAAACTCTTGAAATCAAGAATCATGCCATAAAAAAGAGAATACCCTTTACATACCTCGAATTTGGGCTTGATTAACTTAATGTAGATAATCAATTTTCTTTTGGGGATCAAATATTGAATGACATGGTTTCCAACAAGATTCGTGTTCATACCTTCCTACCTTGCCGAGATGAATATACTATTACAACTTATAACTAACTCCTTCATCTATCACAAGTCTAACACTATTAGTTCATTACAAGTTCACCTTGTTCATAGGATATTTGACCTAAACTGGAAGTTTTATCACTGTTTTGCTATGCAGTCTGGCACCACCACAATAGCCAAAGTATTTTTAAACCAAGTTGAGCTTAGAGATAATACCAAGGGTAGAAGATCTTAGAAGCAGCTCTGTAAATGAGGAAGGGAGTGGTTTCATTGTAGTTAAGATATAAGATATAATATTTTTGATGAATTATACAAAATAAATTTATGCAAGAGTTGCTTCCAGTTAATGGCCTAAAAAGTCTACAATTCTCATGAAAAACCTTGAAATCCAAAAACTGTTTCTTTAATAATAATTGTCTTATATGTCTCTATCTAATAGATCTCAAAAGATGAACACTTGTCTATTTTCCAACTTTGTGGCATCAACACAAAATCGGTAAATATCTTATCATTTTATATGGGTATACTATTATAATAATATAATAGATTCTCGCTACATCTAATTTATCTAACTCCTACATATTACTTTCACTTGACATATTCTCGAAAGTGAAGTAGTAACAATAATAATAAATAATAATAATAATCTAAGGTCACACACAAATTAATACATACAATAGTACTTTATAAAAATTTAAGTGGATAGAAAATATATTTTATCAATTTTAATTCTATCAGATTTCTCAAAATAAATGGGGTGTTACAGGTTATGTCTTTTGGATTGACTAATGCCCTGATGGTGTTTACGGAATTCATGAATAGGGTGTTTCAGGCTTATCTTGATTCTTTTGTGAATGTGTTCATCGAGGATATCATAGTTTATTCCAAGAGTAAGGTAGAACATGTGAGGCATTTGAGGGTCGCACTTCAAAGGTTGAGATATGAGTAATTATATGCCAAGTTCTCGAAGTGTAAGTTTTGTTCGATTCAGTGTCCTTTTTGGATCATGTGGTGACCAAGGATGGTATTATGGTCTATTCGGCCAAGGTGGAGACGGTGCGAGATTGGACTAGGCCTACTTCCCCTACCATGATTTAAAGTTTTGTTAGGTTAGTGGGTTACTATAAACAGTTTATAAAGAGCTTCTCTTCCATTGCAGCCCTTGTGACTAAATTGACTCTGAAAAAGGTTGCTTTCGAGTAGTCGGATAAGTGTGAGAGGAGATTCCAAAAGCTCAAGACCTTGTTAATTTCAGCTCCTATCTTGACTTTTCTCTAAGAGGGTATGGGTTTCATAGTATTTTGTGATGCTTCCAGAGTTGTCTTGTGTGGTGAGTTGATGTAAAAGGGTAAAGTGATAGCAGATGCTTCTCGACAATTGAAAGTCCATGAGAAGAACTATCCTACTCATGATTTGGAGTTAGAAGCGGTTGTGTTCGTATTAAAGTTATGGTATCAATATTTGTATGGGGTTCATTATAAGTGTTTTATTGACCATTGCAGCCTTCAATATTTCCTCAGTCAGCGGGATCTTAATATGAGAGAGCATACATGGTTGGAGTTGCTTAAGGATTATGATCTTACTATTCTATACCATCCAGGCAAGGCTAATATGGTGGCGAACACCTTTAATCATAAAGTGATAAGTGTGCGGAGTTTGGCTTATTTTTTAGTGAAGGAGCGACCTTTGGCCTTGGACATTCAGTCTTTGGCCAACTAGATTATTCGACTTGATATTTTAGTACAAGGGAATGTTTTGGCTTGTGTCAAGGCTAGATCCTCATTGATGGAATAATTTTGAGCTCAGAAGTTTGATGATGGAAAGTTAAGAGTGATTCGTGATAAAGTGTTGAGCAATAAGGAAAAGGCATCATTTATTAATTCTGAGGGTGTTTTGAGAATTGGTGGTCGAGTTTGTATGCTAAAGGTTGGTGCTTGATTAGACTAATTTTGAAGGAGGCTCACAGTTTGAGGTATTCTATCTATCCAGGAGTAGCTAAGATGTACCATGACTTGAAGAAACACTATCACTATTGTGCGATGAAGAAGTATATTGTGGAGTTTATGGCAAAGTGTCTAAATTATCAATAAGTAAAGTGCAAGCATCAGCGATCGAGTGGTATGATGTAGTGGATACTTATCCCAGAGTGGAAATAGGAGTGGATTACTATGGACTTTGTAGTTGGTTTTCACCTGACTTTGAGGAAGTTTGATTCCATTTGTCTAGTTATGGATAGGTTGACAAAATCAATGCACTATGTACCTGTGAAGATGATTACAATGCAGAAAAGCTGGTCAAGATCTACATTCGAGAGATTGTTCTATTACATGGCGTGCCTATCCCAATTATTTCTGATAAAGGTACTCAGTTTACCTTGAATATTTAGAGTTCTATACAACATGCATTAGGGACCCATTTACAAATGAGCACGACATTTCACCCTCAGATAGATGGCTAGTTGGAGAGGACTATTCAGGTGTTAGAGGACATGCTTTGGGCATGTGTTATGGATTTTAGTGGTCATTAGGACCAATTCTTACCATTAATGGAGTTCTCCTACAACAACAGTTACTATTCTAGTATTCAGATGGTGCCTTTTGAGAATTTGTATGCAAGGAGGTGTAGATCCCTTGTAGGATAGTTTAATCCCTTTAAGGTTAGATCTTGGGGAACTGACTTGTTGAGAGACTCGACGGATCAATGAGATTGATTCAACAGAGGCTTGTGGTTTCCCAGAGTAGACAAAAAAGTTACACTAATTGATGGGTTCATGATGTGGAGTTCAAGCTAGACGAGTGGGTGCTGGTCAAAGTTTCACCCATGAAGGGTGTGATGAGGTTCGAGAAGAAAGGAAGCTTAGTCTGAGGTTTATCGAACCTTTTTAAATTTTTGAGAAGATTGGGAAAATGCCTTATAGGTTGGCTTTACCTCCTAACCTGTCAGTTGTTCATCCGGTATTTTATTTTTCAATGTTTAAGTGATAATGTCCTGATGATTCTCATATGATCCGATGGGATTTAGTTGTTTTAGACTGTGATTTGGCCTTTGAGGAGGAACCTATTGCTATTTTAGATAGGCAGATTAGAAAGTTGAGATCCAAGAATATTGACTAGATAAAAGTTTAGTGGAGACATTTCCTGATTGAGAAGGCTATGTGGGAGATTGAGTTTGATATAAGAAGTAAATACCCCTACCTTTTCACTGATTTAGGTACTATCCTGACTTTTTTGTTCGAGGATGAATGCGTGTTTTAGTGTTGGATAATGTAACAATCCTCATGGTGAAATTAGATTTTTTTTATGTTTTGACCATTTTCCCCTTCCCCATTGTTACTTTATATTATTTATGAGTTATAGGGATAGTTGACATGACTCTCAACGTGTTTGGGAGTGATATATATATGAGTTTGTGGTTTTGAGTAGCCTTTAAGGTGATATAGTTGACTTTGATAATCATTTTGAGATTCGAGTATCAGATGATAATTTTGTCAAATCCATCAGTTTTGGAATGTCAATTTTGGGTTAGTAGCATGGTTGGTTCGAGTTTCGAGGCCCTATTATAATTTTTGAGCATTTGAGTAAGAAACTAGTTTTATTAGCCTAGAGTAGTTTTTGGGTGAAACTTGTTGATCAAGACATCTTTTGGTAAATTTGATGGTTCCACTGAGTTTGTAATATCAAAATTAGCCTAGTAGCATTATTGATTTATTTTTGTGGGGTCCCATACTAATCTCGAGGATCCGATAGAAGCATTTTTACACTTGGAATTCTGTTAGTACATAGGTACTGGTGCACTAGGTTGTGCTTCTATGTGCATGCGGCCAATGGCTCAAGCACGCGGTGAAACACTTACATAATCACCGCATATGCAGTCTTAATCATCATACATATGAAGTGATAGGGCCGGTTTGGTTCAGGTTTTGCTCTATGCGCATGAGGGGGGTTCTGGTGCACACGCTGTAGGACATTATCTGTTGAACAGTATAAATATCTCACTATTTCATCTTGAACACCAATTTTGGCAGAATCTAAGAGGGTTTTTAATAATCTTTATTTGGTTAACCGTCTAAACCTATTTTTAAACATTACCCATTTATTATATTGCAAAATCATCTTCAAAACTTGCATTCTAAATTTGAAATTTTAGATTTTACCCGGTAAAGCAAAAAATGAGTATTTCGATGATTTCCAACCCGATATCAACTCAGTTTTTTATGGAATTTTAGATTTAGAACCCTTAAGCTATGGAAAAAGTGATTCTTTATTAAAATTCATCTTTTAATTTTTTTTAGGGTTGATTTTCATAATGATTTTGGACCCAAAACCAAAGTATGTCAATATGGGTATAAATAGACTCATATTTACGTGTAGAAACCATTTTTGATAGATTAGAAGCAATCTGAAGCCGCTCAAAAAGGAAAATCTTTGTGTTAAAGGTTTCAGGCTAGTGTTTTCAACTTTCGAGAAAGGTTATGGCTTAATTTTTTGTAGACTTGGTTGGGTAGATAACTATTCACGTAAAGCATGCTATGGGTCGAGTGTAATCTTGTTGTTTACATTATCTGGGGTTGATTATTATTAGCATGATTCCCTATTGGGTTTTGTGTTCACTTTCTTATTGATTGGAGGGCATATTATCATTGTGATGCCCGAGTGGGGGGGGGGATTGTATTGACTTTATTATTGCTTGGTGAGCTTATTATAGTTGTAATGCTCGAGTGGGGGCTTGTGTTGACTTCATTAGTGTCTTACATTGTTCTTTACTATTGTGTTGTCATGAGGGGCTTGTATCATGATCTATTGAGATTTGGGTTATTTGAGTTCATTTATACTATTGTTAAGGTGATTATTATATGTAGTTGAGTTTGCTATAATCATACATACTCATTCATCACACATTTTGATGGAACTGGTACTACTATGGAACTTGATTTCTTTGCAAAAAAAAAAAGAACCATTTTATAAAATGCCTTAGGCGAGGGAAGTGTTGGCAAGGTTGACTGATAATATTATGATTCGTATATGGGTTGCAACCCCTCCATGGGTCCTCTCCCAGAAGCTTAGAGTCGGAGGGTGTATACAAGGTGAGAATTGGAACATCGTATTTATACCATGTCATCATGTTGTACTACATTGCATCTCTTATACCTGGGTGATATTGTATTTTGGATATCTTTATATTTGTTATTGTTACGCTTATAATATTATTGAGAGTGTACAATTAAATTGTTAGGAGTAGTGCGACTTAATCCGCTGGGACTTTTTCTGTATACAGGGCAGTTACCTCACTCATAGTATTACTGGTTTAGTTGTCTAATAAGCTTGGTCAGCCTATGATGCCTACTGAGTACAAGTAGACTGTACTCACTTATAATTTTATGTACCCTTTGTAGTACAGATCCTGGTTCGAGTGCCATCTACAGTTTGTTATTCATGCAACCTGGGGATTTATCGGAGTCGTGGTGAGCTCCTCATTCGAAACATGTTCCCGACTTCATCTATGTTTTCCTTGTCTTTACTTTATTTCAAAGACAGATAACTGTAGATTCATACATTATGATAGTTTTAGAGTTGCTCTTACTCATGAAACTAGATTATTACGGATTTGAGTTGTATTGTCTAGATATTTGTCTTTGTTATCATATTAGCTTGACTTCATCCTAATGTCTTGTGTTTTACTTTATTAATTATCTTCTTTTTGTTATTATCCTCTTTGTGTTGGGATTTCCTACCAAGGTTGGGTCGTGGTAGGTGCCATCATGACCTCGAGATTTTGGGTCGTGACACTACATCATCAGCTTCATAATAAATATCACTATGTCCATCATTATAAATGGTCATGTCATTTTCACATAAAAAATTATCTATAAGAGAGGAGAATCAAAAAAATCCAAATTCACTCTCAAAAAGACAAATGCTCTCTTTTATGAGATTATCCATTATATGATCTCGATGAGTGAAACACGAGATAGGATAAAAAAAACTATGCATACTCAAAGAATCACATATTAGGCCTTCAAACTCATAAATTTTCACATCATTGTTCGCAACAATTTAAGCTCACAAGAATTAACAAGTTTTGTCCCATACTTTAACTCAACTAGTGGAGTAAAGTAAAGATGCAATAAGTCATCACTTCCTTTAACATGACACACATCACAATCAACATAATGAATTTCATTTTCATCTTTATCAAATAAAGGTCGAGTGTCGTACTCAAAATTTTCATTCTTTTAAAAATAACCAACTACATTTTTCAAAATCAATCATCTAATCAAAAATTTCTTCAAACACTCTCTTCTTTCTCATGAATAACACCGTCTTCACCTAAACCCTACCTTCACTAGCATGTCCAGTACGACCACAGGTCAGTCATCGGTGGTGGCTGGCCAGCTTTTTTCTCTCATAGTTATTGAAACATCCCTAACCTATATAAATCCAATTCTAAAATCCCTAATTGTTTGCCTAACGAGCCTACATAGCCTCCCAATATGTAGGATGATCAGGAAGTCAAAGATGATAGAGATGAAAATCATAAAGGAAAAGTAAGTATGCAGATTTGATAGAGCCTGGTAATTCAATTCAAAAGAAGATTGAGACCATGGAATCAATTCCTTTTAGATAACCTACAATCATTAATGGAGTGCATCGAGTAACATGGACTGAGGATGAAGTATGTAAGATGAATAGAATGGAAAGTCTGGAATATGCAGTCATAGGTAAATTCTCTTGTGGGTGGCCTGATCTGGAAGACTTAAGAGTTCAAATACCAAAACAGTGTAATGTTAAGGGTAATTGTAAAATTAGTTTATTAAGAAATAGACACATATTGATGAGATTTAGCTGCATGGATGATTTTGTGAACATTATGCCTATTTTATTGTTGCAAAGGATGGATTAGCCTATCAAATGAAACCTTTAATCTATGATGCAAAATTTAAATCGAAGGAGGAAACAACACAGGCTATGGCTTGGATTTCGATTTGCTACCAGGTTTTTTTGTAAAGGAATCTAGATTATTGATTGCATCAGTTGTGGGAAAGCCTATGTATCTTGACTTAGCTACTATAAACAAAACTCGACCTAATTGTGCGAGGGTGAAAGTTCAGGTGGATCTATTAGCTAAGCTACCAGAGGTAAATGAAACTGTAGTGATTAATAACAATACAAAGGAAGCTAGAGTGGAAAGCATTAAGATTCAATATCATTTTCTTCCTAAATATTTTTTGACTTGCAAACTTCAAGGGCAGAATGAAGATGAGTGTATAATTTTGCATCCTGAGTTAAGGAAGAACGTGAATAATAAGAAGGATAGATTGGATACTGATAAAGATAAAGAGGTAGAGCATTAAGGATGGAGAAATGGACCTAAGGGGAGAATTGTTAGTAGGTGGAATCCCACCAACAGGAGGTTCAAATGGAAAAAAAAGGTTGGTCTTAGTGAGGCTGAACATGTTTTATAACCTATGGAGAATAAGCAAGTTAGCACATCAAATGCTTTTGATATGTTAGATGAATGCAATGAAACTATAGGTGCTGAAGAAGTTAATAAAGGTGCAGCAAATAATACAACAATTGTCCCAAAATAACAACAACAGAGGCTAACAAGAGCAAAAACATGACAGGACTTAATGAAGCTATATCTGCATCTACTTCCATAATTTTGGGGAACATGGAAGTTAATTTTCCAAATATTATAGATGTAGAAGAGGAAAGATAAGAAGCATTAGGGGCTGATAAAGCCAACAAGGAGATAGTAACAACAACAGATACAAAGAACATCACTAACAAGGAGCAAGAACATACTGGTTAATAGTGTTACAAGCCTTCAACAGTTACAAGGTGTGAGTCCATCCGAACAACAACAACAACATAGGTCACATCATCAACAACTGAATAGCTTGAATGAAAAAATGGTTAATCAGCAACAACAATAAAATAACTCAATCAACACAGGGTTGATAGATGTAGAGGGGACAAAATCACAATAGATTATAGAGTGGTGTTTGGAGGATGACAAGGAACATGAATTAAATTTGGTGCAGTTCAATGAAGAGCAAGACTTATCACTAGGAAGTTACCATAAGCCTTTACAGGTGGTAGTGTTAGAAAAAGAAAAGTGCAGAATCTACCATGGATGAAGGGGTTAGTTATTATTCAGAACCATTAATGAAGTTTCAAGATCTTGAACCAGAAAATTCCATTAAAAATGATGTAGCAATAATTCCAGAGTCTCAAGTTGTGTTGAATTACAACATAGGATCTCCAATGCAAGCCCTGTATAAGGTTGTTACACATCAGACAAATGATAAAAGAGACAACATCAGCAGTCACAAGGAGAATGAAGAGTTAATTGAAGACAAAAAAGAGGTTGATTATCAGCAAAAAATTTGACACAAGTGTAGAGATAGGTTGGTATGTCTCCTCAGTTGGTGTCAAAAGGAAAGAAACAGAAGCATAAAGTTGATACAAGTACTAAGCCAACTAGGCCAATTCCTAGAAGGGGGTTAAATCTGCTAATAAATGAGATACAAAGCATTGGTGTGGGATATTAGGTCTGTGAGAACTAAAAATACCTTTCATAGAGTTTAGATGCTTCACAGATATCACAAATTCTTTCTTGTTGCTTTGATGGAACCATTTTAAAAAGCTGGACAAATTCAAAAATAAAAGAGAAAGCTAGTCATGCAATATGCAAATTATAATCAAAATGGGAAAATCTAGGTATTTGTGCAGGATCACATTCATATAGGGGTTATCTCTAATTCAGAACAACAATTTACTCTACAGATTACTTTACAGGATAGAAAGGTTTTAATCACAAATTTAGTGTATGCTAAGTGTGATGCTCGAGAGAGGTTGGCTTTGTGGGAGGATATATACTCTGTAGGTCATAATTTAAACATACCATGGTTTGTTGGAGTAGACTTCAATGTCATATTAGGGCCAAATAAAAAGATTGGTGGTTTTCCAGTTTATCCTCAGGAATATGAGGATTTTGCCTTTTGTATAAACTCCTGTGAATTATTTAATATTAATTTAAAGGTAGTCCATTCACCTGGTAGATGGGAGAGTAGAGGAAGATTATATATTCAAGTGACGTGATAGAATTGTCACTAATCAGTTCTTTTTGGATCTGTTTTGAGGGGTTGATTTACAGCACTTAGCAAAGACTGACTCATATTATGCTCCTTGATTATTTTCTTATGGAGGTCAGGCTCAATAATTCATCAGCCTTTTTAAATTCCTAAAGTTCTGGATTGAACATAAAGAATTTAAAGACATAGTTTGGAGCAATTGGGTGGCACTGGATTTTGATGATATATTTATCAGGTTGAAGCAAAAAATAAAGAATACCAAATTGGCTTTGGCTATTTGGAGCAGGGATAGATTTAGAGCTATTTTCAAGTGACTTTTCATCAGAGAAGAAATTGTTAGAATGACAGAGGATTTGTTTGAAGAACAACCCACAACAGCTAATAGGATAGTGTTAAAAAGAGATTAGGCTGAACTTTTTGCAATATTTTCAGCAATATTTGCATTATGAAGACGGGTTTTGGAGGAAAAATGCAGGAATTCAATGGTACACTGAAGGAGACAAAAATACTAGGTTCTTTCACATACTGGATAGTGGTAGAAGGAAGAGTCTCTCCTTAACTAAAATGCTTAAGTGTGATGGCTCCTGGATAGAAAGTGAAGAACAAATGGTGGAGGAAGCTATTTCCTTTTATAAGGAGCAATTTACATGTGTCTCAGGTGATGGTGATCTTACTTTATTAAATTTGATTCCATCCATTATTACTGAAAATGATAATGGTGCTCTTAATGTTTATCCATCTGAGGAGGAAATTAAAAGGGTGGTCTTTGAACTTATGGGGATAGTGCTAGTAGGCCTAATGATTTTATAGGTCATTTCTATTAGCACTGTTAGGATATTGTTGGAGTGACATTGTTGATGTTGTGCATGCTTTCTTTAATGAAAGTACGCTGCCCAAGTTAATAACACATACTAATTTGGTATTTATTACGTAAGAAAGAGGTTGCTTAGAGTTTCTATAACCTAAGACCTATCAGTTTAAGTAATTTTATTAATAAGGTAATTTCCAGGGTATTACATGATAGAATAGAAGGTTTGTTACCCAAGCTCATTTCTCAAAATCAGTCTGGTTTTGTTAAGGGAAGGAGAATTACTGAAAATATTTTATTGGCTCAAGAGATTATCACTAACATCAACAAGAGAGGGAAGCCTACAAATCTTGTGATCAAGCTTGATATATCTAAGGCTTATGACAGGGTAGACTAGAACTTTTAAATTAAAGTGTTGGAGAAAATGGGTTTTGACTATTCAGTGCTTATTCATTATCAGGCTCATGGTTTCTTTCATTCTTACAAAGGAGTTAAGTAAGAGGATCCTTTATCCCCTACTTTATTTATTCTATCTATAGAGATGTTGTCTAAAGCTTTGGATAATCTGTTTTATAATAGGGAGTTCAAGAGCGTTGGGTTATCTAAATTGAGCGATAATAATAACCACCTTGCTTATGCTGATGGTACTATTATTTTTTTAGTAGTACAAAAGAATCTTTGCAACTAGTCATGGAAACACTTCAGCTATATGAGAAGCAATCAGGGCAGATGATCAACAAAGCAAAGAGTTTTTTCTATATGCATAACAAGGTAACCCATTCTGCCAGATAGGATGTTGAGAATATCATAGGGTTTACAAATAGGAATTTCCACATGTATTTGGGATGTCCAATTAGGCATGCAAAGAAGAGGAAAATACATTTTATGGATCTTATTAAGAAGGTTCAGAACAAGTTAAAAGCATGGAAAGGCAATATATTATCTTTTGGAGGTAAATAAATTTTAATCAATAATATGTTATAGAGCATTCCTATATACTTGTTGCCTACAATTGTTCCTCTTAAGTGAGTTATTCTTGACCTACATAGAATTTTCGCAAAATTTCTATGGTCTCTCAATGAAGAAAGGAGGAACAAACACAGGGTTTCTTGCAATTAGATCTGTTTTCCTAAAGATGAAGAAGGCTTGGGATTAGGTCTTTGTTTGATGTTTCCAAAGCTATATTTTCTAAGCTTTGGTAGATTTTCATAACAAAAAAGTCCCTATGGACAAATTTCATGTGGAACAAGTATTGAAAACAGATAGACCTTAAGTTGTAGAATGGAGAGGAGGCTCTCAAATCTGGAAGCACATGCTAGAAACTAGGGACTACATGGACCAGGAAATCTAGTGGAATCCTAGATATGGTGATTTTAGTATTTGGTTTGATAATTGGACTAAGTTAGGTTCTTTATACTACTACTTGCCTTCTTCTAATATTAACTTATCCAATTTGGAAGATGTGCAGTAGCTTATGCTACAGGAAAGATAGAATGAGCCAATGTTGCAATAATTAGTCAATGAAGAGGTTAGTAATTATATTATTCAAGAGATAATTATGGTGGAGGGACTGATGAGTGGGATAGACCTTGGTGGATGTTAAATCGAAATGGTAAATTCTCTGTGAGTAGTGCTTGGTAGTTAATGAGACCTAAGGGATAATTTCAGGCTTTTATGAAACAAATTTGGATCAAAGGGGTCCCTTTCAAAATTTCTTTCTTTTTCTTGAGATTGTGGAATAAAAGGATTCTTACTGGAGAGTTTTTGGTCAGGATTGGAGTGGTGAATGAAGTCAAATGTTGCTGTTATGATACTAATGCACATGAATCTATTGAACATCTTTTTATTCTTTGTCCTGTTGCTAATAAGATTTGGAAAACTTTTGCAGCAGCAACTGGATTGTAGGGTCCTTTTTTGCAGATTAAACACACTATTTTTAAATGGTGGAGAGTTGACTGTGCAAGTAAATTAAAGCCTCTATTTAAGACTATCTTTGGTTTTATTTTATGGCAAAATCTGGAAAAGAAGATCTCTCATGGAAGGAAGATGTCAATTCATACTATGTTTATGGAGATTAAAAGAAACGTGCACTTATTAGCAGTAAGTGGGCATCCCTGGCTAAAAGAGATACCTAATTACTGGCCAATGTTGATCAATATTTTTGAAGGTTTTAGTCCTAGACCGGATAATAAGATATTTATTGGAAGATTCCTAAAGAAGGGGTTTACAAATGCAATTGTGATGGTTCTAAGAAAGGGAATCCATGTCCCAGTTCTAGTGACTTTTTCATTAAAGATGGGAATGGTGATTTCATTTATGCAGAGACTGGAGGAGTTGGGGAAGTCTATATTTTGTCTATAGAAGATAAGGCTTTGAGATTTGGGCATGAATATTATGTTATCAATACTCTCTTACCAGTTATCTTAGAAACTGAATCTTTGATGATAAAGAAGGTATTATATGGTATCTAGGAAGTACAATGGAGTATTGTTATGGAGGTCAAGCAAATAAATATGTTGAGAACAAATAATCAAGTGGAAGTGGAACACATATTCCGAGAGGGAAACAGTCTGGCGAATTTTTTCACTAAATAGTTTTTAAAATTTTACAGATACACTAGTTAAAACATACAACATAGTGCAAGAAATTCCATCTCATGTAAAGGAAATTATCAATATGGAAAAGAATCTAGTGCCTAATTTTCGCATTATAAAGTGTCAAAATAGGAAATATAAAATGCAAGAGGCTTGTAGAGCATAAAGAGAGAATCAATAAACATAGTGGGCTCAGATTAGTTAATACTTAAAAATTTGATGGATCTAGACTATTTTTCACATATGGGGAATGGAGTTGGAGTGCATTGGATAAGTTAAGGATGGATTTTTGAATTCCTTTTCCTTGGCAGCGATATTAACCTCTTTTGTGGTTCATCCTGCTGGAGAAGAAAGAAAGAGGAAATCTTTAACTTATTGTATTTGAGTTTTGGAGAAAAAATTGGGACTGAGTTTACCTCGTTCATGTTGTATTTCTTGTGTTGATAGAGAGTTAAAGAAGTCTTCAATGGGTTTGATTTCATGATGCTTGTGAGAATTAAACCATTTTTGTGAAATACTCCCAAGCTCCTTGTTATACTCAATCAACAGTTGACTGATGAAGGTTTAGAGCTGGTTTCTTCTCTACGGTGTTCATCAACATTACCAACAACTTGGTCAAGCTAATTAGAGAAGAATAACAGCTTTGGAGTGCTAGCTAGATGTTCTTGACATTTCTAGAGTATTTTTCCTTTACTCTTTTTTGTATTTCGTCAATTAGGATACACTTATTTCCTTTTTGGTACTTATGTGTAATTTTGTTTTGGGCTTAGGTCACTTGGGCCCGGGTCATAGACTTGCTTTTATTCTGAATAAAATGGACTTGTCCCAATTTTGATTAAAAAAAACAACTACATTTTCAAAACTAACTTGAGGTTCACTGAATAATTAACAAGTCCCCTCAACTAGTGGCATATCAACACAAGCAAGACGTCTATTATAGTCAATTTCAAAAGAATCATACTCTATAAATTCAAGATTATCTTGGTGTGACTCCTCAACACCATTATCAACAACAAGAGCATCCTTTTGACATAAGGAATATTCATAATCCACATCATATGTAGTCAAAGGATATCTTTTTAATCCTCCAAATTCATCATACGTATGAACACTAGTTGCAAACACATCAAACTCAAAAGAATCATCATAATAATTTGCACAAGTAACTTCAACTAGTGCTTGGCTACAATATTCTACATGGCTTTCATCACAAAGAAAAGATTCATCTGCTTAAAAGAAGATGACTTTAACCTAACCCAAAATTTTCGTTAAGTGAACAACATAACTTTCATCACAAAGAAAAGATTCATTTTCTCAAAAGAAGAATGAGTTTCACCTAACCCAAAATTTCCTATAAGCTCACTTAATGAAAATAAAGTATTAAAGTTAGCCATTTTTACCTTGAAATGCTCCTAAAATTCCTACTTTGCCTTTGCCTTATCATTTAAGCTCACTTGAGCACTTAAAGAAGTAGTGGCCAACTTTTGAATCTTCAATAGTTGAAGGCTTTCCATTATGTTACATCCCAAATCATATTGAGATGGACAGGCACTCGATGCCCTAAAGACTCGAGAGAGCCTACTTATAACATGTGATTGCAATACGTATAACAATGTTAGTCATGAAGCTTTGACAAATATATATACGCTATAGTGATGTTAAATTACCAGCATAGAGATAGGCTCATATATATATATATATATATGACTTGTCCATTGAGGCCATAACTATTAGGAGACCAAACATAACTGTACTTTATACATTAGTCTACAAAGCCTCTATAAGATCGACAAACTTGGTCTGGGTTGGTACAGGCCTCGAATTACCCTTAACTACTATACAATACCAAAATATATATACCAAAGACTCGGTAAAGCTCTGAATCAACCTCACCAACCACAGTTGAGTATCTTGTTGTAACACCCCGTACCTTTTCGACCCTACGTGGTTGCCTTAACATTTTTGGAATCATGTAGACATGATATTTTAGAAGAATTATGCATTAAAGGTTATGGGCTGAATTTAGCCTAATGAATTGGGCTCAAATGAGGCCCAAAAATCATATAAAGACATGGACCAAAAATGGGAAAAATGACCCATTCAAAAAAAGGATCAAGTGAGCATGTTATATTTGACTAAGAGGGGCTAAGAATGACTTTTTGGGTCTATATAAAGGCCCCAAAAAAATCAGATTTTAATCACACAACTACACATGCCATATTCTAGAATTTTCAAGAAAGCATTCTTATCTTCTCTTTCAAACCCTAAACCTTTATTCCTTTGAACAAGATCATCCATTTACAAGATTTGGTAAGTATTTGTTATCATGGTTTAATATATTATATGCATGTAATATGGTGTATATGATGTTGGTTATGTTGATAAAGTATTGAGAAATTCACTCTAGGCTAGTTTTGCTAAATCGGTAAAGGGTTTTGCCTTGTAACTTGAAAGGAGACTTGTGATATTGAAGAAAGTGGATTTTATGGATTTAATATTTACATGTGATATGTAATTATAGCCTCAACTTGTTTTATTATTGTACATAATGATTGGAATTTTTATTTCGAAAATGGGCATGGAATTGGTGACGTATTGAAAGAAACATGTAGTTTGGTGATGTTTATATGCGTTGTGAAGACATGGATGTTATTTGGAATATAATATGATCTAAAATATGTTATGATAAGTTTAATTATGATCATGGATCATTCATGGCAAAAAAGGACCCTAAAATGACACCCCCGGAGGATGAAACGGGCATCCGCCCTCGAGACTGGAGCACCTGCGGGCGCAGGTGCTAATGCAGGTGCCTCTGGCTACGTACAAAGGTAACCTTTGGATGCAGTTCATACACCTTCGGGCACAGGTGTCTTAGTGGGTCGTCCCAGAACTCCGAATTTATTGTTTTTGCATCCCTTTGACCCCCCAAAACCCCTATACCCTTCATGGATGCAATTATCAACTTGAGATACCTTTTGAATGACTTTAAAGGAGTACCCCGAAGGTATTTTTGATGGTATCAATTATGTATTGTTGTTCATGTGTTGTTACGGAAGGTATTGAGATGACTTGAAGGAGTAATTGTGACGCAGTGTTAATAGGGGAGTATAAAGGGTAAAGTTGGTGTGAAATGTTATTGGTTTGTGATGCCTTGGTCGATGTGTGACATGTTATGGTATTTTTGGCTTGGTGATGAAATAATGGTAATATAAGAGGGCGAAATGACGTTATATGGTATTCATGTAATCCATTGCCGTTTTATGCACTTGTAACATGGTTAATGGTTGATTTGAGCTTCGTTATGAACTTGTATTGTAGAGTGAAATGTAAGGAAAAAGCTGGACTATTGTGTTCATACATAGGCTTGTGTATTCATACTTGGAAGTTAAGGTATGTAAGGTCACTCTTTCCGTATCTTTCTGCAGCATATAGTGAACACCTTGTTGTATTACTTACTCATTTCCAAAATGTCCTAAGGCACCTCGTTTCAGGTTATCATCTATTGTTAATCATATATACGTTACTCTTGGTCTATTTTCATTCATGGAGCACATAATGATGAACATGGTTCCAAGTTTCAATAATGTTGTAACTACTAAAAGAAACTGTTTCAAGGAAAGTGACGACGTAAGGAGAATCTATTCATTCTAAAGTCAAACATTCCTTATTCATTAGCCGTTGTTGTTCATGAGTTACATAATTATGGACATGTTCCAAAAATCTCCATAATGATATGTTCTTAAGCTTCCAATAGTGTTGTGACTATATATATATAGTAATCTCTCATAACTGATTATATCAATCTCTCATAAGTGGATGAAACAATCTCTCGCAAGTAAAGGTATAATCTCTCAAAACTAAGAAATAAAGTAATTCATATTTGTTGGTTGCGAGAGTACGGGTGGTGGCTCTAGAGGCATAAGCCTAGCTCAAGCCGATCCCGAATTTATTGGATCAGGGGGCAGTCCTAGAGGCATAAGCCTAGCTCGGGCCGATCTTGACGGGTGGTAGCTCTAGAGGTAATAACCTAGCTAGAGCCAAACCTTATATATTGGTTTATGGGTGGCAGCTCTAGAGGTAATAACCTAGCTCGAGGTGAGCCTGATATATTGATTCATGGGTGGCAGCTCTAGAGGCATAAGCCTAGCTCGAGCCGATCCCAACATAACGTTATGTTATGCGAAGACCCACTGATCAGTTGGGGCCCGGGTATGATATGATATGAGTGATGATGAACAAATAATAGAAGCAAAAGAAAGAAAGAAAGAAATGAATGTAGGGTACATGGTTCCACATATATGCAGGACATTGATTTATCCACATTGACTATTTTATTTTATATTTACTCCATTGTTGTTATTATGTATGATAAAATTCTTATGGCCTTACATACTCAGTACATTCTTTGTACTGACCCCCTTTGGGGGGACTTACTTTATTGGATGCAGGCGCAGGTGCTAGTAGACCTCCTCAGTAGGTTGCGGACCATTTGCAGATCTTTGGTGAGCTCCAGTTGCTTCGGGCTTTCCATCGTTATGGACTTTTGTTTGTTATTATCGATGAGTATAGAGCGGGGTGTTGTACCGACTCTAGGTTTGGCATAGTTATGTATCTATAGAGGCTTTGTAGACTTATGTGGGAACAGAATATAAGATATGTATGTTCATTCTGACTTGATGGCCCTAACGGCCAAGTCTCTTATATGTATATATATAATGCTCCATGATTTACGCACTTAGCATCTTATGTCTTTACGAGGTGGTGATGATTCTTATGGTATGCATATGATTGGGCATGAGTAAAGATTGGTTCTCTCGGACCTTATCGGCTTCGGGTACCAGCCCACCCCGTTGGGATATGGGGCTTGACAAAAGTGGTATCAGAGCAAGTCATTCTAAGGGTGTCTACAAAGTCGTGTCTGAGTAGAGTCTTACTTATCGATTTGTTGTGCACCACATTTATAAGTAGGAGGCTACAATACATTTAAGAGTTGTTTCTGTTCTTCAATTCGTAGATCGTGCATTAGAGCCAATATTGTAGTGAAATCATATCTGACCATGGTGATTGGTTTTCTTTTCTATAGTAAACTGCCGATGACAAGAAGAGATAACGGCAAAGGTAAGCAGGTTGTTACGCTCACAGGAGAATGATCGAGTAGACCATCACCTGACCAAACTAGTCAAGGTGGAGCTGATACTGAATTTGTATCACGGGCTTCTTCCACTTTCCCATCTCCGAAAGAGCTGAGAAGAAGAGAAGTATCTTCAGAACTGCCCGTTAACACTATTGAGCAGGACTTGATGAGTGCGGTAAAAATATTGACCCGTGTAGTTGCTGCACAAGCTCAAAGACAAGCTCTTGTACAGCAAAAAGAGGGACAGAGGCAGAGGAACAGGATGCAAACATTGGAAGAAAGATCGTCAAAAAAGGCTAAACCCATGGGACAAATCATTGCGTCCCAAGGAGGATTTGTGCCTTTGGATTTTCACAAACCGCTTAGGCCATCATTTCCCCATACCACAACAATTACTCTCCCTCTAGTCCAAGGGTTTAGAAGCAATCGGTTTGGGCAAGGAGGTGAGATTCAGGATTTACGGATAGTGGGGTATCAAGCACAAGGAAGTATGAACCACCCGAGGTTTTATCGTCGGTTGTGCCAGCGCTGCAGGAGGTTTCATGCAGGTGAATGTCGGGTTGGAATGAATGTTTGCTATTTTTACGGCATGCCAGTGCACGTGGTAAGAGGGTGTCTACAAAGGAATACGGGTGGCATGGCACGACCCATGGGACCAACCATCGCATCGACATCATATGTGCCTCCTCTAGGTAGAGGTGCACAACCTGTTGGTCATGGCAGAGGTGCTAGAGGAGCAGCTAGTTCTAGTGGCATTCAGGGCAGCACCTACGCCGTGGCGGATCGACAGAAATTTGAGGCTTCTCTTGAGGACGTGACAGGTATATTATCTGTCTTTTTACGTAACGTATTTACATTGATTGAATTGGGTTTTACCCTATCATATGTTATCCCCTTGACTATTGGAAGAAAAGGATAAATTTTTTAATTTTTTTTTTATTTCGTGAAAGAACACCATAATTTTTAGTTAACCTATTTGGGGTATATACACCAAAAGGTGAAATTATTATAGCTAAAATAATGCGTCATGATTGTGTGGTAACTGTGTGGGTTTATGATACCTTAACTGATTTTATTAAATTGAAAGTGGTGGATATTAATGTTATAATGGGAATGGATTGGTTGGTTTCTTGTTATGCCATGGTAGATTGTCGGGCTAAGAAGGTACATATTCATTTTCCACAAGAAGATGCTTTTGAATGGAAGGAGTAATGTGGGGGCACCAAGAGGAAAATTTTATTTTTTGTCTTAAAGCAACGAAAGTGATAGCCAGGGGATACATAAGATCTAATATACCCTTTGGGGCGCATTCGTGTGAATGTGGAAAAAAAATGAAATGGTACTTGAGAACGTGCATTTACTATTGGCAACTTCATAAAGTAACGATCAAGAACAAATATCCCCTCTTAAGAATTGACAATTTGTTTGATTAGTTAAAGGGTGCCAAGTGTGTTGTTCCTTTTTATCAAAAGAAATGTATCCACTCTTTCTTGCACCAATTTTTCTGGAACAAGAGTGACTTGAGATCGGGTTATCACCAAGTCAGAGTTAGAAATAAAGATATACCCAAGACAGCCTTCCGAACACGGTATGACTATTATAAATTCTTAGTTGTGTCATTGGGACTAACAAATGTACCAGCTGTTGTTATGGTATTGATAAATAGGGTGTTCAAACCATTCTTGGATGTATTTGAGACCGTGTTCGTGGATGATATTCTGGTTATTTTAGATCACAACAGGACTATGCCAATTACGTACGGTAGGTGTTACAGATTCTTCGGGATCGTAATTTGAATGCAAAGTTCTCTAAGTATGAATTTTGGTTAAAATCCGTATCATTCTTGGGTAACATTGTGTCAGATGAAAGAATAACGATTGAGATGCAAAAGAATGAAGCAGTGGAAAAAAACAAGAAGAAGGAAGAAGAAGAAGAAGAGACTTACGACGCCCACAGAGATTCGTCGTTTCTTGGATTGGCAGGTTACAGAAAAATTAACTTCTATACCAGTTTTAAGTACTTCCCGAAGGCACAGAAGGTTATACAGTGTATGGTGATGCTTTCGGGGTTGGCCTCGGATGTGTATTGATGTATAATGGTAAGGTAATAACGTATGCCTCACGACGATTGTGGCCACATGAGAGAAATTATCCCGCACATGATCTTGAGTTAGCCGTCATAACATTCACTTTAAAAATATGGTGTCACTATTTGTGAGGGATTCATGTTGACATATATACTGATCATAAGAGTTTCCAATATATCTTTAAGACGAAGGACTTAAATCTGAGGTAGCAAAGGTAGCTTGAACTAATAAAAGATTACGACATTGGTATCTTGTATCATCTGGAAAAAGCAAACGTGGTAGCTGATACATTAAGCTGTAAAACAGCAGGAAGTACTAATGGCTAGCTCACAGAAAAGAAAGATATAGTTAGGAAATCTACATCGATTAACCAGTATGAGGTTTTGGCTTCTTGAAACTCCAGAAGAAAGAATTATAGTGTACAATGCGGTAGAGTCTTCATTTGTATCTGAGAGAAGGAAAAGAGGTATGTAAATCCTATTTCCTTTTAGTTGAAGCCAAAAAAAAATGTACAATGAAGTTCGTCAAAAGGTACTTGAGCTTACATAAGGGAGGAATACTTCAATATCAAGGTAGATTAGCTATACCAAATATAGATGAGCTAAGGAAATGAATTATGACAGAAGCACAGCATTCACGGTATTTTATTTCATTCGGAAGAAACCAAAAGGTACCATGGTTTGGTAAAAATGTATTGGTGAAGAAATATAAAGAAGAAGACCATGACAAAAATTGTAGCTCATTGACCAAATTGTCAATAGGTAATAGTAAAGCATTAGAGAACTATATGTCATGTATAAATTTTCCAGTTTGAAATGAGACATGGTTAACATGGATTTTATTGCAAGTTGGTCTCATACATTTTGGGATATTGATTCCACATGAGTGATAGTTGAATCAGCACATGTGTTGCCTGTCAAGACCACCTGCATAGCTGAAAAATACGCGAGTTTGTATATTAAAGAGAAAGTACAACTACACGGAGTTCCAACTCTATTACATTAGGCAGGGGAGTCCAATTTACTACATATTTTGGAAGTTTCTTTTCAGAAGAGGTTGGGTAAATAAGTGAATTGGAGTACAACTTTTCATCCTCAGACGAACGGACAAGCAGAACGTACTGTCCAAACACTTGAATGTATACTACGAGCCTGTACGATAGATTTAAATGGTAGTTGGGATGATCATCTACCCCTTATTGAGTGTGCTTATAATAATAACTATTATTCAAGTATCAAAATGGTATCTTACGAAGGTTTTTATAGAAGAAAGTTTAACTCATCAATTGGGTGATTTAAACCGAGTGGAACTGCCTTACTTGGGGCTAGATTTTGTTCATTAAGCTATAGAGAAGGTTAAGGTTGTACGAAAGTAGCTACAAGCTAAAATAAGTCATATGCCGAGATCCATTATTTTTATTGAATTTACAAGCTATGAGGGATGTCACTTATGAAGAGATATAGATTTCTATTCTAGAGGGATAAATGAAAAGATTAAGAAATAAAGAATGTAGTTTCCATAAAGGTACGGTGTAGGAATCGACAAGTAGAAGAAAACACGTGAGGAGCCAACAAAATGATAAAGTCGAAGTACCCATAATGGTTTCAAACGGGAGAGAAAGTTCAAGGTGCGGAATTGGAGCGATAACAAGGAAGTATCCATAAGTATCTATGAGTGTAAATGTGTAACATAAAGATGCATTTGTTGTACATGAGACAATGTTATTAACATTCGAGGACGAATGTTTCTAAAGGGGGGAAGAATGTAACACCCCGTACCTTTTCGAACCTACGTTATTGCCTTAACATTTATGGAATAATATAGACATGATATTTTTGAAGAATTATGTAACACCCCGTACATTCCCAACCCTACTTGATGACATTAAATGCTATGTACTTAGGTATCGAGAGCTATAAGTATGCATTTGGTAATGCTATTGGTGAGCTAAGTGAATTTTGCTCTTGTTATGTGGTTAAACTTGCATAGAAGGTGTTTTGAAATTTTCATTGCGCATTTGTGGGGTTCAAAATGAGGCTAATAAGACCTCTAAACAAAGTATAATAAGGTTAAGAAGTGAGTTAAAGAATGGGACTTGAGTATCTAACCCAAACCCGCGAAGAGAAGTCGAAAAATGGAATTTTCAAAAATTTTAAAGAGGGGTGCATTTGGGACCGTGCCACGCCACTCTGGGCTAAAATTTTTAGCCCAGAGGCAGTGGGTTGGCGCGCCCAGGAGCGTGCCACCTTGGGTTTTCCACTTTTTCGAAAGTTGGAAATTTCTAAGTCCCAAGGGTATCCGGGGTCATACCGAGCCAATTTTTGCTACGTTTATTCTACAACCAAGAGTATATACATGAAATGAATGACATATTACATTGGTATGATAAAATTACTCGAGAACGAATTTGGGGCCAAAATGACGATTTTACCCCTATAGTCAAAATAAGCCAAACGTGGCTAGAATCACTTGGTTTTTGGATTGAGGCTATGGATATGAATAGCATGAGTGTAAATATTATTGTCATACCTATGAGACTACTTAAACACGATAAATTATTGATTTTATCGGGTTAAGTGAATTGGGCCCAAAAAGGGCCCAAAAATGAAATGAAAGCATGGCCCAAAATGGGTCAAATGACCCATTCTTGCCAAGAACTTCTAGAATGACACATTAATGACTTAAGTATGGACTCAAGGACTATATAAAGGGGCAAAATGCTTATTTTTATTGAAGAGAAACACACATGCTTTTTCTATCTTTTTCTAGAAATTTCCCAAGAACATCTCTTTGGCTTTCAAAACCCTAAGGCACTTCTTGGAGCAAGATCATACTCTTTTAAGCTTGGGTAAGTGAATATTATTGTACTTTAACATATTATAAGCATGATAGAATATGTATATCATGTTGTTTATGGTTGAAATGTTGGACATGGCACTTTGTGCTTTTGTATAAGATTTGTGATCCATGGGATTTGAGCTTGAATTTGGACTTGTGACTTTGATGAAAGATCATGGTATGGATAAAATATGAACTTCTATGGTGTTATTTTGTTATTTAATTTGTTATTTTTTTTATAAGTGCAAATTGCGGGATGTTGGCCGATTTGTGCTATGAAGTGTATTAAGGTGAATTGATGGATTGTTTGTGATGTGGTGTGGATAAGAAAGTGTAAAGGGGAAGTGTTGTGGTGGAATGTAATGATTATCATGTATTGGTCAATGTTGGGAATATTGGAGGATTTTTGGAATAATGATTTTATCAATGGTTTTGTTAAGGGGGAAAGGACATGTTAAAGCTAAACATGTGACTTATTGTTGTTGTATGCCATTATAGGGTAATTGGTGGTTAATATTGGTTCCGTCATGTATTTATGTTGTAGAACAAAACATAAGGACAGAGCGGGACTATCGTATGCACGTCTAAGATTGTGTAATCGTAAGTACGAATACAAGGTATGTAAGGTTCCTTTTTCCACATCCTTCTGCAACATGTTATTCACATTGACATTGGACTTGTTTCAATTCCGAGGGGTTTGAAGTATCTCAAATTCAGGTTGACGTATATTGTTATTCATATGTGTCCTATTCCTAAATGCATGATGATTCGTTTGCCTCTTGTTCATTGAGTGAAGTTCCAAAAATGTCATAACGTTATCATTCCTAAATGAACGATCTCAAGAGAGTAATAACATAAGAGAACCTATTTATTCTTGAATAGCATTTTCCAATCATGACATGCCCCAAGTCCTCAATTATGATGCTTATCTTTGTATCAATCTTTTACAAGTAAAAGTACCAATCTCATAAGATCTCATAAGAGTAATAAGAGAGGTGATGTGCAAGCTAATATATCTATTCCTCATAAGTGAATATGTCAATCTCATGAAGCAAGAGTGAAAAAGTAATATATATATATGTGTGATTCCAACTATGTCAGAATGGAAGTAAGAATAACAAGAGAAGTAAGAGGTGTATAACTAAGAAGTAATCATGGGTGGTATCCCAGGGGTTAAAATACCTAGCATGGGTCGATCCCAATAACACGGGTGGAATCCCAGGGGCGACAGAAAAGCCTAGCATGGGTCGATTCCGATACATCCCAGGGGCGATATAAAAGCCTAGTATGGGTTATGATGGTACATCCCAGGGGCGACACGAAAGCCTAGCATGGGTTAATATAACATCCCAGGGGCGATAAGCCTAGCATGGGTTAATGATATCCCAGGAGCTACACAAAAGCCTAGCATGGGTTAATATAACATCCCAGGGGCGATAAGCCTAGCATGGGTTAATGATATCCCAGGGGCGACACGAAAGCCTAGCATGGGTTCACATAACATCCCAGGGGTCAAAGCACCTAGCATGGGTTAATCTCATCCCAGGGGCGACAGAATAGCCTAGCATGGGTAGAACAATAAAGATGAATAAAAGATGAAGACAAGAGGAGTAAAGAACGTAATATACCTGGTTTCCCACATACGGAAAGAGAGTTTATGCATATTTCTGTTTCCTTATATTGATTCCATTATTGTTGTTATTATGTATGATGAATTTCTTATGAGCCTTACATATTCAGTACATTCTTCGTACTGACCCCCTCGGGGGAATTACCTTACATGTTGCAGGTGCAGGCACTAGTAGACCTTCTTTATAGGTTGACATTGCGGATATTTGGTGAGCCCCAGTTGCTTCGGGACTTTCCAAGTCATAGGTGTACAGCTATATTGATGTTGTAAATATGGTTTAAAGCGGGGACTTGTCCCGACTGTTAGTTGGTCTGGTAAATGCATCTGTTAGAGGCTTTTGTAGACATGTGTGGGTTATGAATATGAAAGTTAAATGTCCATTTTGACTTAATGGCTCCAACGGCCAAGTTTCTAAATATGTATCTAGCACATGTTTCCATGATTCATGTTTTCCGCATAGTTGCATAAGGTTTAATAAGGTTCACACGAGGACATGCATACGAACGTACATGAGCAAAGGTTGGTTCTCTCGGGCCATATCGGCTTCGGGTGCCAATCATGTCTCGATGGGATTCGGGGCATGACAAATTATTCATTAAAGGTGATGGCATGAATTTAGCCTAATGAATTGGGATCAAATGAGGCCCAAAAATCATATAAAGACATGGCCCAAAAATGGGAAAAATGACCCATTCATAAAATGGATCAAGTGAGCATGCTATGTTTGACCAAGAGGGTATAAGAATGACTTTTTGGGTCTATATAAAGGCCCCAATTAAATCATATTTTAATCACACAACTACACATGCCATATTCTAGAATTTTCAAGAAAGCATTCTTATCATCTCTTTCAAACCCTAAGCCTTTATTCCTTTGAACCAGATCATCCATTTACAAGATTTGGTAAGTATTTATTCTCATGGTTTAATACATTATATGCTTGTAATATGGTGTATATGATGTTGGTTATGTTGATAAAGTATTGAGAAATTCACTCTAGGCTAGTTTTTCTGAATCAGTAAAGGGTTTTGCCTTGTAACTTTAAAGGAGACTTGTGATCTTGAAGAAAGTGGATTTTATGGATTTAAAATTTACATGTGATATGTAATTATAGACTCAACTAGTTTTATTCTTGTACATAATGATTGGAATTTTTATTTTGAAAATGGGCATGGAATTGGTGATGTATTGAAAGAAACATGTAGTTTGGTGACGTTTATGTGCGTTGTGAAGCCATGGATGTTATTTGGAATCTAATATGATCTAAAATATTTTATGATAAGTTTAATTATGATCATGGATCATTCATGGCAAAAAAGGACCCTAAAATGACCCCCGGAGGATGAAACGGGCATCCGCCCTTGAGACTGGAGCACCTGCAGGCGCAGGTGCTAATGCAGGTGCCTATGGCTACTTCCAAAGGGAACCTTTGGATGCAGTTCATCCACCTTCAGGCACAGGTGTCTTAGCGGGTCGGCCCAGAACTCCGAATTTATTGTTTTTGCATCCCTTTGACCCCCCGAAACCCCTATACCCTTCATGGATGCAATTATCAACTTGAAATACCTTTTGAATGAATTTAAAGGAGTAACCCAAAGGTATTTTGGATGGTATCAATTATGGATTGTTGTTCAGGTGTTGTTACGGAAGGTATTGAGATGACTTGAAGGAGTAATTGTGACGCAGTGTTAATAGGGGAGTATAAAGGGTAAAGTTGGTGTGAAATGTTATTGGTTTGTGATGCCTTGGTCGATGTGTGACATGTTATGGTATTTTTGGCTTGGTGATGAAATAATGGTAATATAAGAGGGTGAAATGACGTTATATGGTATTCATGTAATCCATTGTCGTTTTATGCACTTGTAACATGGTTAATGGTTGATTTGAGCTTCGTTATGAACTTGTATTGTAGAGTGAAATGTAAGGAAGAAGCTGGACTATTGTGTTCATACATAGGCTTGTGTATTCATACTTGGAAGTTAAGGTATGTAAGGTCACTCTTTCCGTATCTTTCTGCAGCATATAGTGAACACCTTGTTGTATTACTTACTCATTTCCAAAATGTCCTAAGGCACCTCGTTTCAGGATATCATCTATTGTTAATCATATATACGTTACTCTTGGTCTATTTTCATTCATGGAGCACATAATGATGAACATGGTTCCAAGTTTCAATAATGTTGTAACTACTAAAAGAAACTGTTTCAAGGAAAGTGACGACGTAAGGAGAATCTATTCATTCTTAAGTCAAACAATCCTTATTCATTAGCCGTTGTTGTTCATGAGTTAAATAATTATGGACATGTTCCAAAAGTCTCCATAATGTTATATTCTTAAGCTTCCAATAATGTTGTGACTATATATATATAGTAATCCCTCATAACTGATTATATCAATCTCTCATAAGTGGATGAATCAATCTCTCAAAAGTAAAGGTATAATCTCTCAAAAATAAGAAATAAAGTAATTCATATTTGTTGGTTGCGAGAGTACGGGTGGTAGCTCTAGAAGCATAAGCCTAGCTCGAGCCGATCCTGAATTTGTTGGATCAGGGGGCAGTCTTAGAGGCATAAGCCTAGCTCGGGCAGATCCTGACAGGTGGTAGCTCTAGAGGTAATAACCTAGCTCGAGCCGAACCTGATATATTTGTTTATGGGTGGCAGCTCTAGAGGTAATAACCTAGCTCGAGCCGAGCCTGATATATTGATTCATGGGTGGTAGCTCTAGAGGCATAAGCCTAGCTTGAGCCGATCCCAACATAACGTTATGTTATGTTAAGACCCACTGATCAGTTGAGGCTCGGGTACGATATAATATGAGCGATGATGAACAAATAATAGAAGCAAAATAAAGAAAGAAAGAAAGAAAGAAATGAATGTAGGGTACATGGTTCCACATATATGCAGGACAATGATTTATCCGCATTGACTATTTTCTTTTATATTGACTCCATTGTTGTTATTATATATGATAAAATTCTTATGGCCTTACATACTCAGTACATTTTTCGTACTGACCCCCTTTGGGGGGACTTGCTTTATTGGCTGCAGGCGCAGATGCTAGTATACCTCCTCAGTAGGTTGCGGACCATTTACAGATCTTTGGTGAGCTCTAGTTGCTTCGGGGCTTTCCGAGTCGTTATGCACTTTTGTTTGTTATTATCGATGAGTATAGAGTGGGGTGTTGTCCTGACTATAGGTTTGGCATAGTTATGTATCTGTAGAGGCTTTGTAGACTTATGTGGGAACAGAATGTAAGATATGTATGTTCATTCTGACTTGATTGCCCTAACGGCCAAGTCTCTTATATGTATATATATAATGCTCCATGATTTACGCACTTAGCATCTTATGTCTTTACGAGGTGGTGATGATTCTTATGGTATGCATATGATTGGGCATGAGTAAAGATTGGTTCTCTTGGGCCTTATCGGCTTTGGGTGCCAGCCCACCCCATTGGGATACGGGGTGTGACAAAAGTGGTATCAGAGTAGGTCGTTCTAAGGGTGTCTACAAAGCCGTGTCTGAGTAGAGTCTTACTTATCGATGTGTTGTGCACCACATTTATAAGTAGGAGGCTACGGGACATTTAAGAGTTGTTTTTGTTCTTCAATTCGTAGATCGTGCATTAGAGCCAATATTGTAGTGAACTCATATCTGACCATGGTGATTGGTTTTCTTTACTATAGTAAACTGCCGATGACAAGAAGAGATAAAGGCAAGGGTAAGCAGGTTTTTACGCTCGCCGGAGGAAGGTCGAGTCGACCACCACCTGACCAAACTAGTCAAGGTGGAGCTGATACTAAATTTGTATCACAGGCTTCTTCCACTTTCCCATCTCTAGAAGAGCTGAAAAGAAGAGAAGTATCTTCAGAACTGCCCGTTAACACTATTGAGCAGGACTTGATGAGTGCATTACAAATATTAACTCGTGTAGTTGCTGCACAAGATCAAAGACAAGCTCTTGTGCAGCAAAAGGAGGGACAGAGGCAGAGGAAGAGGATGCAAGCATTGGAAGAAAGATCATCAAAAAAGGCTAAACCCATGGGACAAATCATGGTGTCCCAAGGAGGATTTGGGCCTCGGGTTTTTCACAAACCGCTTAGGCCATCATTTCCCCATACCACAACAATTACTCTCCCTCTAGTCCAAGGGTTTAGAAGCAACCGGTTTGGGCAAGGAGGTGAGATTCAGGATTTACGGACAGTGGGGTATCAAGCACAAGGAAATATGAACCACCCAAGGTTTTATCGTCCGTTGTGCCAGCTCTGCGGGAGGTTTCATGCAGGTGAATGCCGGGTTGGAATGAATGTTTGCTATTTTTACGGCATGCCAGTGCACGTGGTAAGAGGGTGTCTACAAAGGAATACGGGTGGCATGGCACGACCCATGGGACCAACCGTCGCATCGACATCATATGTGCCTCCTCTAGGTAGAGGTGCACAACCTGTTGGTCATGGCATAGGTGCTAGAGGAGCAGCTAGTTCTAGTGGCATTCAGGGCAGTACCTACGCCGTGGCGGATCGACAGAAATTTGAGGCTTCTCTTGAGGACGTGACAGGTATATTATCTGTCTTTTTACGTAACGTATTTACATTGATTGAATCGGGTTTTACCCTATCATATGTTATCCCCTTGACTATTGGAAGAAAAGGATAAATTTTTTAATTTTTTTTTTATTTCGTGAAAGAACACCAGAATTTTTAGTTAACCTATTTGGGGTATCTACACCAAAAGGTAAATTTATTGTAGCTAAAATAATGCATCATGATTGTGTGGTAACTGTGTGGGGTTATGATACATTGACTGATTTTATTAAATTGAAAGTGGTGGATAATAATATTATAATGGGAATGGATTGGTTGGTTTCTTGTTATGCCACGGTAGATTGCCGGGCTAAGAAGGTACATATTCATTTTCCACAAGAAGATGCTTTTGAATGGAAGGAGTAATGTGGGGGCACCAAGAGGAAAATTTTATTTTCTATCTTAAAGCAACAAAAGTGATAGCCAGGGGATACATTAAATCTAATATGCCCTTTGGAGCGCATTCGTGTGAATGTGGGAAAAAAAATGAAATGGTACTTGAGAACGTGTGTTTACTATTGGCAACTGCATAAAGTAACGATCAAGAACAAATATCCCTTCCTAAGAATTGACGATTTGTTTGATCAGTTATAGGGTGCCAAGTGTGTTGTTCCTTTTTATCAAAAGAATTGTATCCACTCTTTCTTGCACCAATTTTTTTGGAACAAGAGTGACTTGATATCGGGTTATCACCAAGTCACAGAGTTAGAAACAAAGTTATACCCAAGACAGCCTTCCGAACACGGTATGATTATTATAAATTCTTAGTTGTGTCATTGGGACTAACAAATGTACCAGCTGTTGTTATGGATTTGATAAATAGGGTGTTCAAACCATTCTTGGATGTATTTGAGACCGTGTTCATGGATGATATTCTGGTTTATTCGAGATCACAAGAGGACCATGCCAATTACGTACGACAGGTGTTACAGATTCTTCGGGATCGTAGTTTGAATGCAAAGTTCTCTAAGTATGAATTTTGGTTAAAATCCGTATCATTCTTGGGTCACATTGTGTCGGATGAAAGAATAACGATTGAGATGCAAAAGAATGAAGCAGTGGAAAAAAAAATGAAGAAGGAAGAAGAAGAAGAAGAAGAAGAAGAGACTTACAACGCCCACAGAGATTCGTCGTTTCTTGGATTGGCAGGTTACAGAAAAATTAACTTCTATACCAGTTTTAAGTACTTCCCGAAGGCACAGAAGGTTATACAGTGTATGGTGATGCTTTCGGGGTTGGCCTCGGATGTGTATTGATGTATAATGGTAAGCTAATAACGTATGCCTCACGGCGGTTGTGGCCACATGAGAGAAATTATCCCACACATGATCTTGAGTTAGCCGTTATCACATTCACTTTAAAAACATGGTGTCACTATTTGTGAGGGATTCATGTTGACATATATACTGATCATAAGAGTTTCCAATATACCTTTAAGACGAAGGACTTAAATCTGAGGTAGCAAATGTAGCTTGAACTAATAAAAGATTACGACATTGGTATCTTGTATCATCTAGAAAAAGCAAACGTGGTTTTGGCTTCTTGAAACTCCGGAAGAAAGAATTATAGTGTACAATGCGGTAGAGTCTTCATTTGTATCTGAGAGAAGGAAAAGAGGTATGTAAATCCTATTTCCTTTCAGTTGAAGGAAAAAAAAATGTACAATGAAGTTCATCAAAAGGTACTTGAGCTTACATAAGGGAGGAATACTTCAATATCAAGGTAGATTAGCTATACCAAATATAGATGAGCTAAGGAAATGAATTATGACAGAAGCACATCATTCACGGTATTTTATTTCCCTTGGAAGAAACCAAAAGGTACCATGGTTTGGTAAAAATGTATTGGTGAAGAAATATAAAGAAGAAGGCCATTACAGAAATTGTAGCTCATTGACCAAATTGCTAATAGGTAATAGTAAAGCATTAGAAACCTATATGTCATGTATAAATATTCCAGTTTGAAATGAGACATGGTTAACATGGATTTTATTGCAAGTTGGTCTCATACATTTTGGGAGATTAATTCCACATGAGTGATAGTTGAATCAGCTCATGTGTTGCCTGTCAAGACCACCTGCATAGCTGAAAAATATGCGAGGTTGTATATTAAAGAGAAAGTACAACTACACGGAGTTCCAACTCTATTACATTAGGCAAGGGAGTCCAATTTACTACACATTTTGGAAGTTTCTTTTCAGAAGAGGTTGGGTATATAGGTGAATTGGAGTACAGCTTTTCATCCTCAGACGAACGGACAAGCAGAACGTACTGTCCAAACACTTGAAGGTATACTACGAGCCTGTACGATAGATTTAAATGGTAGTTGGTATGATTATATACCCCTTATTGAGTGTGCTTATAATAATAGCTATTATTCAAGTATCAAAATGGTATCTTACGAAGGTTTATATAGAAGAAGGTTTAAATCATAAATTGGGTGATTTAAACCGAGTGGAACTGCCTTACTTGGGGCTAGATTTTGTTCATTAATCTATAGAGAAGGTTAAGGCTGTACGACAGTAGCTACAAGCTAAAATAAGTCATATGCCGAGAACCATTATTTTTATTGAATGTACAAGCTATGAGGGATGTCACTTATGAAGAGATATATATTGCTATTCTAGAGGGATAAATGAAAAGATTAAGAAATAAAGAATGTAGTTTCCATAAAGGTACGGTGTAGGAATCGACAAGTAGAAGAAAGCACGTGAAGAGCCAAAGAAATGATAAAGTCGAAGTACCCATAATGGTTTCAAACGGGAGAGAAAGTTCAAGGTGCGGAATTGGAGCGATAACAAGGAAGTATCCATAAGTATCTATGAGTGTAAATGTGTAACATAAAGATGCATTTGTTGTACATGAGACAATGTTATTAACATTCGAGGATGAATGTTTCTAAGGGGGGAAGAATGTAACACCCCGTACCTTTTTGACCCTACGTGGTTGCCTTAACATTTATGGAATCATGTAGACATGAAATTTTTGAAGAATTATGCATTAAAGGTGATTAACTGAATTTAGCCTAATGAATTGGGCTCAAATGAGGCCCAAAAATCATATAAAGACATGGCCCAAAAATGGGAAAAATGACCCATTCATAAAATGGATCAAGTGAGCATGTTATATTTGACCAAGAAGGGCTAAGAATGAATTTTTGGGTCTATATAAAGGACCTAAAAAAATCAGATTTTAATCACACAACTACACATGCCATATTCTAGAATTTTCAAGAAAGCATTCTTATCTTCTCTTTCAAACCCTAAGCCTTTATTCCTTTGAACAAGATCATCCATTTCCAAGCTTTGGTAAATATTTATTCTCATGGTTTAATACATTATATTCATGTAATATGGTGTATATGATGTTGGTTATGTTGATAAAGTATTGAGAAATTCACTATAGGCTAGTTTTGCTAAATCGGTAAAGGGTTTTGCCTTGTAACTTGAAAGGATACTTGTGATCTTGAATAAAGTGGATTTGATGGATTTAATATTGACATGTGAGATGTAACTAAAGACTCAACTTGTTTTATTATTGTACATAATGATTGTAATTTTTTTTTCGAAAATGGGCATGGAATTGGTGACGTATTGAAAGAAACATGTAGTTTGGTGATATTTATGTGCGTTGTGAAACCATGGATGTTATTTGGAATCTAAGATGATCTAAAATATGTTATGAGAAGTTTAATTATGATCATGGATCATTCATGGCAAAAAAGGACCCTAAAATGACCCCCGGAGGCTGAAACGGGCATCCGCCCTCGAGACTGGAGCACCTGCGGGTGCAGGTGTCTTAGCGGGTTGGCCCATAACTCCGAATTTATTTTTTTTGCATCCCTTTGACACCCCTAAACCCTTACAGCCTTCATGGATGCAATTATCAATTTGACATACCTTTTGAATGACTTTAAAGGAGTACCCCGAAGGTATTTTGGATGGTATCAATTATGGATTGTTGTTCCTGTGTTGTTACGGAAGGTATTGAGATGACTTGAAGGAGTAATTGTGAGCAGTGTTAATATGAGAGTATAAAGGGTAAAGTTGGTGTGAAATGTTATTGGTTTGTGATGCCTTGGTCGATGTGTGACATGTTATGGTATTTTTGGTTTGGTGATGAAATAATGGTAATATAAGAGGGCGAAATGATGTTATATGGTAGTCATGTAATCCATGTTCGTTTTATGCACTTGTAACATGGTTAATGGTTGATTTGAGCTTCGTTATGAACTTGTATTGTAGAGTGAAACGTAAGGAAGAAGCTGGACTATTGTGTTCATACATAGGCTTGTGTATTCATACTTGGAAGTTAAGGTATGTAAGGTCACTCTTTCCGTATCTTTCTGCAGCATCTAGTGAACACCTTGTTGTAGTACTTACTCATTTTTGAAATGTCCTAAGGCACCTCGTTTCAGGATATCATCTATTGTTAATCATATATACGTTACTATTGGTCTATTTTCATTCATGGAGCACATAATGATAAACATGGTTCCAAGTTCCAATAATGTTGTAACTACTAAAAGAAACTGTTTCAAGGAAAGTGACGGCGTAAGGAGAATCTATTCAATCTTAAGTCACACATTCCTTATTCATTAGCCGTTGTTGTTCATGAGTTACATAATTATGGACATATTCCAAAAGTCTCCAAAATGTTATGTTCTTAAGCTTCCAATAATGTTGTGACTATATATATATAGTAATCTCTCATTACTGATTATATCAATCTCTCACAAGTGGATGAATCAATCTCTCGCAAGTAAAGGTATAATCTCTCAAAACTAAGAAATAAAGTAATTCATAGTTGTTGGTTACGAGAGTACGGGTGGTAGCTCTAGAGGCATGAGCCTAGCTCGAGCCGATCCCGAATTTGTTGGATCAGGGGGCAGTCCTAGAGGCATAAGCCTAGCTCGGGCCGATCCTGACAGGTGGTAGCTCTAGAGGTAATAACCTAGCTCGAGCCAAACCTGATATATTTGTTTATGGGTGGCAGCTCTCGAGGTAATAACCTAGCTCGAGCCGAGCCTGATATATTGATTCATGGGTGGTAGCTCTAGAGGCATAAGCCTAGATCGAGCCGATACCAACATAACTGTAACACCCCGTATGTTCCCAACCCTACTTGACGACATTAAATAATATGTACGTAGGTATCGAGATCTATAAGTATACATTTGGTAAGGCTATTGGTGAGATAATTGAATTTGGCTCTTGTTATGTGGTTAAAATTGCATAGAAGGTGTTTTGTAATTTTCATTGCACATTTGTGGGGTTCAAAATTAGGCTAATAAGACCTCTAAACAAAGTATAATAAGGTTAAGAAGTGAGTTAAAGAATAGTACTTGAAGTATCTAACCAAACCCGCGAAGAGAAGTCGAAAAATGGAATTTTCTAAAATTTTAAGGAGGGGCGCATTTGGTACCGTGCCATGCCGCTCTGAGCTAAAATTTTTAGCCCAGAGGCAGTAGTTTGGCGCGCCCAGGGGCGTGCCACCTTGGGTTTTCCATTTTTTTGAAAGTTGGAAATTTCTAAGTCCCAAGGGTATCCGGGGACGTACCGAGCTGATTTTTTCTACGTTTCTTATACTACCACGAGTATATACATGAAATGAATTACATATTACATTGGTATGATAAAATTACTCGAGAACGAATTTGGGGTCAAAATGACAGTTTTGCCCTTAAAGTCAAAATAAGCCAAACGTGGCTAGAATCACTTGATTTTGGGAATAAGGCTACGAATATGAATAGCATGAGTGGGAATATTATTGTAATACATATAATATGACTTAAACACGAGAAATTATTGATTTTATTGGGTTAAGTGAATTGGGCCCAAAAAGGGCCCAAAAATGAAAAGAAAGCATGGCCCAAAAATGGGTCAAAAGACCCATTCTTGCTTGGACCTTCTAGAAACCAACATTAAATGATAAAGAGTGGATAAGGATGGAATTGGGGGCCTATATAAATGGCAATAAATCTGATTTTTATTGCTTCAAAAGTCTCATGCCTTTTAGTTATTTTCTCAAGCATTTTCTCTAGTTCCAAAACCCTAAAGCCAATATTTCCTTTGGACTCTTTGGTGAAGATCATCCTATTCCAAGCCTTGGTAAGTATTTATTCTCATTGATTAATATATTATATGCATGAAAGAGTATGTAAATCATGTTGGTTGTGCTTGGAAATGTTGGACATGGTACTTTGTGCTTTTGTCTAAGATTTGTGATCCATGGGATTTGAACTTGAATTAGGACTTGTGCCTTTGATGAAAGATCATGGTATGGATAAAATATGAACGTCTATGGTGTTATTTTTGTTGTTAAACTTGTTCTTGTCTATAAGTGTAAATTATGGGATTTTGGCCGATATGTGCTATGAAGTGTATTAAGGTGAATTGATGGATTATTTGTGATGTGGTGTGGATAAGAAAGTGTAGAGGAGGAGTGTTGTGGTGAAATGCAATGATTATTATGTATTGGTCAATGTTGGGAATATTGGAGGATTTTTAGAATAATGATGCTATCAATGGTTTTGTCAAGGGGAAATGACATGTTTCAAAGCAAACATGTACCCCATTGATGTTATATGCATTTGTGAAGTAGTTGTGGTTAATGTGAATTCCGTCATGTATTTGTGTTGTAGCGTGACACATAAAGAAGGAGCGGGACTATTGTATGCACAACTAGGATTGTATATCCGTATTGAGAGTACAAGGTATGTAAGGTTACTCTGTCCGTATCTTTTTGCGGCAAATAGTATCCACATTGCTATTTCACTAGTCCTATCCCGAAATGTGCTAAGGTATCCTATATCCGTTTATCAATAGTCATTGTCATATATTTCCTACTCATGGATCATTTGTGAGTCTCATGTCTCATAATCATGGTTAATGTTCCAAAAGCTCAAATAAGGTTATGTTCCAATGTTCCACTAGTGATATTACTTATGCCTCTTGTTCATAGATTATTGTCCCATGGTTCCCATAGTGTTATGTTTCTAATAAGGTTATGTTGCCAAGCTATTCACATGTCTCTCACTCATTGGTTAATGGTTCAAAGTTTCCAATAATGTTATGTTCCAAAGTTCAAAGTGATGTTATGACTATCAATTATCAATCACAAAGTAAAGATCAAAGTAATGCAAATGTGGTCAATGATCAAGTATGGGTGGCAAGTCTAGGGGCATAAGCCTAGCTGGACTCGATCCCGATGTGTTGATTTATGGATGGCAAGTCTAGGGGCGCAAGCCTAGCTCGACTCGATCCCGATGTATTGATTTATGGGTGGCAAGTCTAGGGGCATAAGCCTAGCTTGACTCGATCCCAATGCAGTGCTTTATGGGTGGCAGGTCTTAGGGGCATAAACATAGCTCGACCCGATCCCAACATGACGATAAGTCATGGAAAGACCCACTGATCAGTAGGGGCTTGGGTACATTGTGACACATGTATTGACAGATAAGCATTGAGATAAAGAAATGCAAAGAAAGTAATGAAAGCAATTCACATGGTTCCCAAAATGCAAAATGGTTACTTATTCATATTGACTATTCATATGTTTTGAGTTCATTGAAATATTCATGTATTGAACAGTTTTATCTGAGCCTTGCATACTCAGTACTTATTCTGTACTGACCCCTCTCGGGGAATTGACCTTACTTGCTGCAGGCGCAGGTACCACTAGGCCTCCCCAGTAGATTGCCAGTGTTAGCGGTTCTTTGGTGAGCTCCAGCTAATTTAGGGCTTCTCCGAGTCCGAGTGTATATATGTTTTGGTAATGTACATATTGTGTAAAGCGGGGTCTTGTCTCGACTTATGGTTCATTTTGGTCAATGCTCTTGCTAGAGGCTTTTGTAGACGGATGTGGGTGTATCAGTGTAAAATACATATGTTGTTTTGACTGGATGGCCTCAAAGGCCAAGTTTCATATGTATGTATAAATATGTCCTATGTTTTCCTTTATTCGTCTTTCATGTTCTTACGCAATGGTGGTTATGATTATGATATGCATATGATTGAACATAGGCAGAGGTTGGTTCTCTCGGGCCTTATCGGCTACGGGTGCCAATCATGTCTCGGTGGGATTCGTGGCGTGAAAAAAGTGGTATCAGAGCAGGTCGTTCTAAGGGTGTCTACAAAGCCGTGTCTGAGTAGAGTCTTACTTATCGATGTGTTGTGCACCACATTTATAAGTAGGAGGCTACGGGACATTTAGGATGTTGTTTCTGTTCTTCACTTCTAGATCGTGCAATAGAGCCAGTGTTGTCAGTTGAAGTGTGTCTGATCATGGTATTTGTCTTTCTTTGGTATAGTCAAAATGCCAATCACGAGAGGTAGAGGTAAAGGGAAGCAGGTAGATGTGCCTGCTGGAGAAGGAATGAGCAGATTACCACCTGACCAAGCTAGTCAAGGTGGAACGAATGCTGAAATATCATCGCGGTCTTCATCTACCTTCCCAGTTCCGGAAGAACCAATTGGTCGAGAAGTACCTGTAGAGCCACCGATGAATGCCACGGATCAGGACCTTAGGAATGCTGTACATATGTTTACACATTTAGTGGAGGTACAAAGCCAGGGACGAGCTGGTGCAATGACACATGATGATGACGCGGCTAGGATGGCAAGTCGCAGAACACAGGATTTCCTAAAACTTGACCCTCCTATTTTCACGGGGTCAGATCCAAAAGCAGATCCACAGGACTTCGTGGATCAAATTCAGAGGGCCTTGGAAGTTATGCATATGACAGGGGTCAAAACAGTTGAACTTGCTGCGTATAGGCTGAAAGGAGAGGCAATATTGTGGTATGAGGATTGGAAGAAATCCCGTGATATTGGTGCAACTCCACCTACGTGGGAAGAGTTTAAAGTGGCTTTCCTTGATCATTACTTGCCCTATGAGATCCGCGAGGCACGTGCGGATCAATTCCTAAATCTCCGTCAAGGAAATTTGAGCGTGAGGGAATATAGATTGCAATTTAATTCCTTGGCTAGATATGCGCCAAATGTTGTGGCTACGATGACAAACAGGGTCCATAGATATATGGACAGACTAGAGCCATATTTGGTACGGGATTGCACTATTGCTGCCTTGAATAAGGACATGGGCATTGCTCGAATACAAGCCTTTGCTTAGAAAATGGAAGACCAACGACAGAGAAGAAGAGTGCATGAATTTGATAGGGGACAGTCCAAAAGGGCTAGACCTATGGGACCACCTATGATGTCTCATGGAGGATCTAGGCCCCGCATGTTTCCTAGATCACCTAGACCATCGTTCTCTTATTCCACAGGGGGTGCTCATTCACAGTTTCGAGGGTCTAGGGGTGGTCCATCAGGGCAGAGTAGCGGATCACAGGCAGCAGGTTTTCCTCGTCAGCAGTGTCAGCACTGCGGGCGTATTCACACAGGTACATGTCGGTCAGGGATGAATGTCTGCTTTTGGTATGGTATGCCGGGGCATATAGCAGGGATTGTCCACAGCGGAGCATGGGTGGTATAGCACAACCAGATGGGTCGGCCATTGCGTCATCAACATTGGTTCCTTCACAGGGCCGAGGGGTGCAGCCTATTGGCTGTGGTAGAGGTGCCAGAGGAGCAGCCAGTACTAGCGGGGTCCAGAATCATACTTATGCTTTAGTGGACCGCCAGAATTCAGAGGCTTCCCTGATGTTTTCACAGGTACATTATCCATATTCTCACATAATATATATGCATTGATTGACCCAGGTTCTACATTTTCCTATGTTACCCCATTGATTGCTGTGAAATTTGCAAAGGCACCAGAATTATTAATTAAATCAATTGAAGTATCTACACCGATTGGTGAATATATTGTTGCAAAGAGAGTGTATCGTAACTGTGTGGTAACTGTGTGTGGTCATGATAAATTGGCCGATCTCATTGAACTAGACATGGTGGATTTTGATGTGATCATGGGAATGGATTGGTTGGCCTCTTGTTATGCTACGGTAGATTGCCGGGCCAAGAAGGTACACTTTGGTTTTCCGCAAGAAAATGTTCTAGAATGGCAGGGTAATGTAGGGGCACCACGAGGAAGATTTATTTCCTATTTGAAAGCCAGAAAAATGATTGCTAAAGGTTATATATGTCATCTAGTACGGGTGAAAGATACCGAAGCGAAACCACTAACTCCACAGTAGGTCCCAGTGGTCAATGAATTTCTAGATGTATTCCTAGAGGATCTTCCAGGTTTACCCCCAGAACGGAAAGTAGAATTTGGCATTGATGTGATTCCAGGCACTCAGCCTATTTCTATTCCTCCATATAGAATGGCTCCAGCAGAATTACGTGAATTGAAGGAGCAATTGAAAGATTTGCTGGACAAGGGCTTCATTAGTCCTAGTATGTCCCCATGGGGTGCACCGGTGTTATTTGTGCGGAAGAAGAATGGCACCTTAAGAATGTGCATTGACTATCGGCAATTGAATAAGGTAACGATCAAGAATAAATATCCCCTCCCTCGCATTGATGATTTGTTTGATCAGTTACAGGGTGCCAGGTGTTTTTCAAAAATTGACTTGAGGTCGGGTTACCATCAAGTCAGAGTTAGAGAAGAAGATGTACCCAAGACAGCTTTCCGAACACGGTATGGCCATTATGAATTTTTAGTTATGTCATTTGGACTAACAAATGCTCCAGCTGTGTTCATGGATTTGATGAATAGGGTGTTTAAGCCATTTTTGGACGTGTTCGTCATGGTATTTATAGATGACATCCTATTTTATTCAAGATCACCGGAGGACCATGCTAATCACTTACGACAAGTGTTACAGATTCTTCGTGAACGAAAGTTGTATGTAAAGTTCTCCAAATGTGAGTTTTGGTTGAAATCAGTCGTGTTTTTGGGTCACATTGTATCAGATGAAGGCATACAGGTTGATACCCAAAAGATTAAGCAGTGAAAAACTGGCCAAGACCTACGACACCCACAGAAATTCATAGTTTTCTTGGACTGGCAGGGTATTACAGAAGGTTTGTGGAAGGTTTTTCTTCTATTGCTGCACCGTTAACAAAGCTTACACATAAGGCGGTAAAATTTCAGTGGAATGACGCATGTGAGAAAAGCTTCCAAAAGTTGAAAGATAAATTAACCTCCACACCAGTTTTAGTGCTTCCCGAAGGTACCGAAGGCTATGTAGTATATTGTGATGCTTTCGGGGTTGGCCTCAGACGTGTGTTGATGCAACATGGTAATGTCATAGCGTATGCTTCACGACAGTTGCGGCCACATGATAAAAACTATCCTACACATGATCTTGAATTGGCAGCGGTAGTTTTTGCTTTAAAGATATGGCGTCATTATTTATATGGGGTTCATGTTGACATCTATACGGATCACAAAAGCTTGCAATATCTTTTTAAGCAGAAGGAACTCAAATCTGAGGCAACGAAGGTGGTTGGAACTTTTAAAAGATTATGACATTGATATTCTTTATCACCTAGGCAAAGCAAATGTAGTAGCTGATGCATTGAGCCGTAAGGCAGTAGAAAGCACTAGTGGTCAGTTGAATGAAAAGCATGAGATAATCAAAGATTTGAATCAATTAGCCATCTTGGGAGTTCGCCTTATTGAATCCTCAGATGATAGAGTTATTGTGTAGAATACAACAGAATCCTCCTTAATAGCTGAAGTGAAAGAAAAGCAATTTGCGAATTCTATTTTATTGCAGCTAAAGGAAAATGTACAGAAAAATTTGACCAAGGCATTTGATATTACACCAGAAGGGGTGCTTCAATGTCAAGGGAGACTATGCGTACCGAACATAAATGAGCTGAGGATACAAATAATGACAGAGGCGCACCATTCGCGCTATTCTATTCATCCGGGTGCTGCTAAAATGTACCATGAATTGAAAGAAATATATTGGTGGGCCAACATAAAAAGGAACATTGCAGAATTTGTCGCGCAATGCCCAAATTGTCAACAAGTGAAAGTAGAGCATCAGAAACCAGGAGGTTACATGCAATGTATCAATCTTCCAGTCTAGAAATGGGATATGATTAACATGGATTTCATTACGAGTTTGCCTCGTACACTGCGGAAGTTTGATTCTATATGGGTTATAGTGGACAGGCTTACCAAGTCAGCGCATTTTCTGTCGGTCAAGACGACCTATACAGTTGAGGATTATGCGAAGTTGTATGTGAAAGAGATAGTACGATTGCATGGTATTCCACTTTCCATTATATCAGACAGAGGAGCACAGTTCACAGCGCACTTTTGGAGCTCTTTCCAGCAGAGTTTGGGTACATGGGTGAATTTGAGTACAGCTTTCCATCCTCAGACTGATGGACAAGCAGAACGTGCTATTCAGACACTTGAAGACATGCTACGAGTTTGTACGTTAGATTTTCAAGGCAGTTGGGATGACCATTTGCCTCTTATTGAATTTGCGTATAACAATAGCTATCATTCGAGTATTAAAATGGAACCTTATGAAGCTTTGTACGGAAGGAAATGTAGATCACCAATAGGATGGTTTGAAGCAGGTGAAACTGGTTTACTTGGGCCAGATATCGTTTATCAGGCCATGGAAAAGGTTAAGGTGATCCAACAGCGGTTACAAACGGCTCAAAGTCGTCATAAGTCATATGCGGATGTTAGAAGAAGAGGTCTTGAATTTCCCATAGGTGATTGGGTGTTTTTAAAGGTGTCACCAATGAATGGGGTAATGTGGTTCGGAAAGAAAGGGAAATTGAGTCCACGTTACATAGGCCCATATGAAGTTATTAGAAGATTTGGGCAAGTTGCTTATGAATTAGCACTACCTCAAGAACTTTCTTCAGTCCATCCGGTATTTCATGTTTTGATGCTTAGAAAATGCATAGGAGATCCATATCATATTATTCCCATCGAAGATGTTCAAGTCACAGAGGATCTTACTTATGAAGAGGTACCCATTGCTATCCTAGATCGACAAGTGAAAAGATTGAGGAATAAAGACGTAGCTTCCGTGAAAGTCCTTTGGCGAAATCAACAAGTAGAGGAGGTCACATGGGAAGCGGAAGAGATGATGAAATCCAAATATCCCCATCTATTTCAAATGGATCAAGAAGTTCAAAGTGCGGAAGTGGAGCAATAACAAGTAAGTCTCCATGAGCCTTAAAAGTTTATGTATATGTATGCTAATGTAGAGATGCAGTTGTTGTAAATGAAATGGTATTGTTAACATTCGAGGACGAATGTTCCTAAGGGGGGAAGAATGTAACACCCCATACGTTCCCAACCCTACTTGACGACATTAAATAATATGTACGTAGGTATCGAGAGCTATAAGTATGCATTTGGTAAGGCTATTGGTGAGATAATTGAATTTGGCTCTTGTTATGTGGTTAAACTTGCATAGAAGGTGTTTTGCAATCTTCATTGCGCATTTGTGGGGTTAAAAATGAGGCTAATAAGACCTCTAAACAAAGTATAATAAGGTTAAGAAGTGAGTTAAAGAATAGGACTTGAAGTATCTAACCAAACCCGCGAAGAGAAGTCGAAAAATGGAATTTTTGAAAATTTTAAGGAGGGGAGCATTTGGGACCGTGCCACGCCGCTCTGGGCTAAAATTTTTAGCCCAGAGGCAGTAGTTGGGCGCGCCACCTTGGGTTTTCCATTTTTTCAAAAGTTGGAAATTTCTAAGTCCCAAGGGTATCCGGGGACGTACCGAGCCAATTTTTTCTACGTTTATTATACAACCATGAGTATATACATGAAATAATTGACATATTACATTGGTATGATAAAATTACTGGAGAACGAATTTGGGGTCAAAATGACAGTTTTGCCCTTAAAGTCAAAATAAGCCAAACGTGGCTAGAATCACTTGGTTTTGGGAATGAGGCTACGGATATGAATAGCATGAGTGGGAATATTATTGTAATACGTATAATATGACTTAAACACGAGAAATTATTGATTTTATCGGGTTAAGTGAATTGGGCCCAAAAAGGGCCTAAAAATGAAAAGAAAGCATGGCCCAAAAATGGGTCAAAAGACCCATTCTTGCTTGGACCTTCTAGAAACCAACATTAAATGATAAAGAGTGCCTAAGGATGGAATTGGGGGCCTATATAAAGGGCAATAAATCTGATTTTTATTGCTTCAAAAGTCTCATGCCTTTTAGTTATTTTCTCAAGCATTTTCTCTAGTTCCAAAACCCTAAAGCCAATATTTCCTTTGGACACTTTGGTGAAGATCATACTATTCTAAGCCTTGGTAAGTATTTATTCTCATGGATTAATATATTATATGCATGAAAGAGTATGTAAATCATGTTGGTTGTGCTTGGAAATGTTGGACATGGTACTTTGTGCTTTTGTCTAAGATTTGTGATCCATGGGATTTGAACTTGAATTAGGACTTGTGCCTTTGATGAAAGATCATGGTATGGATAAAATATGAACGTCTATGGTGTTATTTTTGTTGTTAAACTTGTTCTTGTCTATAAGTGTAAATTGTGGGATTTTGGCCGATATGTGCTATGAAGTGTATTAAGGTGAATTGATGGATTATTTGTGATGTGGTGTGGATAAGAAAGTGTAAAGGAGGAGTGTTGTGGTGAAATGCAATGATTATTATGTATTAGTCAATGTTGGGAATATTGGAGGATTTTGAGAATAATGATGCTATCAATGGTTTTGTCAAGGGGAAATGACATGTTTCAAAGCAAACATGTACCCCATTGATGTTATATGCATTTGTGAAGTACTTGTGGTTAATGTGAATTCCGTCATGTATTTGTGTTGTAGCGTGACACATAAAGAAGGAGCGGGACTATTGTATGCACAACAAGTATTGTATATCCGTATTGAGAGTACAAGGTATGTAAGGTTACTCTGTCCGTATCTTTTTGCGGCAAATAGTATCCACATTGTTATTTCACTAGTCCTATCCCGAAATATGCTAAGGTATCCTATATCCGTTTATCAATAGTCATTGTCATATATTTCCTACTCATGGATCATTTGTGAGTCTCATGTCTCATAATCATGGTTAATGTTCCAAAAGCTCAAATAAGGTTATGTTCCAATGTTCCACTAGTGATATTACTTATGCCTCTTGTTCATAGATTATTGTCCCATGGTTCCCATAGTGTTATGTTTCTAATAAGGTTATGTTGCCAAGCTATTCACATGTCTCTCACTCATTGGTTAATGGTTCAAAGTTTCCAATAATGTTATGTTCCAAAGTTCAAAGTGATGTTATGACTATCAAATATCAATATCAAAGTAAAGATCAAAGTAATGCAAATGTGGTCAATGATCAAGTATGGGTGGCAAGTCTAGGGGCATAAGCCTAGCTGGACTCGATCCCGATGTGTTGATTTATGGATGGCAAGTCTAGGGGCGCAAGCCTAGCTCGACTCGATCCCGATGTATTGATTTATGGGTGGCAAGTCTAGGGGCATAAGCCTAGCTTGACTCGATCCCGATGCAGTGCTTTGTGGGTGGCAGGTCTTAGGGGCATAAGCCTAGCTCGACTCGATCCCAACATGACGATAAGTCATGGAAAGACCCGCTGATCAGTAGGGGCTTGGGTACATTGTGACACATGTATTGACAGATAAGCATTGAGATAAAGAAATGCAAAGAAAGTAATGAAAGCAATTCACATGGTTCCCAAAATGCAAAATGGTGACTTATTCATATTGACTATTCATATGTTTTGAGTTCATTGAAATATTCATGTATTGAACAGTTTTATCAGAGCCTTGCATACTCAGTACTTATTCTGTACTGACCCCTCTCGGGGAATTTACCTTACTTGTTGCAGGCGCAGGTACCAGTAGGCCTCCCCAATAGATTGCCAGTGTTAGAGGTTCTTTGGTGAGCTCCAGCTAATTCGGGGCTTCTCCGAGTCCGAGTGTATATATGTTTTGGTGATGTACATATTGTGTAAAGCGGGGTCTTATCTCGACTTATGGTTTATTTTGGTCAATGCTCTTGCTAGAGGCTTTTGTAGACGGATGTGGGTGTATCAGTGTAAAAGACATATGTTGTTTTGACTGGATGGCCTCAACGGCCAAGTTTCATATGTATGTATAAATATGTCCCATGTTTTCCTTTATTCATCTTTCATGTTCTTACGCAATGGTGGTTATGATTATGATATGCATATGATTGAACATAGGTAGAGGTTGGTTCTGTCGGGCCTTATCAGCTACGGGTGCCAATCATGTCTCGATAGGATTCGGGGCGTGACAATAACGTTATGTTATGTTTAGACCCACTGATCAGTTGGGGCCCAGGTACGATATGATATGAGCGATGATGAACAAATAATAGAAGCAAAAGAAAGAAAGAAAGAAATGAATGTAGGGTACATGGTTCCATATATATACAGGACAATGATTTATCCACATTGACTATTTTCTTTTATATTGACTCCATTGTTATTATTATGTATGATAAAATTCTTATGGCCTTACATACTCAGTACATTCTTCGTACTAACCCCCTTTGGGGGGACTTACTTTATTGGTTGCAGGCGCAGGTGCTAGTAGACCTCCTCAGTAGGTTGCGGACCATTTACAGATCTTTGGTGAGCTCCAGTTGCTTCGGGGCTTTTTGAGTCGTTATGCACTTTTGTTTGTTATGATCGATAAGTATAGAGCGAGGTGTTGTCCCGATTCTAGGTTTGGCATAGTTATGTATCTGTAGAGGCTTTGTAGACTTATGTGGGAACAGAATGTAAGATATGTTTGTTCATTCTGAATTGATGTCCCTAATGGTCAAGTCTCTTATATGTATATATATAATGCTCCATGATTTCCGCACTTAGCGTCTTATGTTTTTACGAGGTGGTGATGATTCTTATGGTATGCATATGATTGGGCATGAGTAAAGATCGGCTTCGGGTGCCAGCCCACCCCGTTGGGATACGGGGCGTGACACTTGTGCTCCTACTGAGGAGGTCTACTAGCTGGAGTACTTGTACCTATAGCATGAAACACAATGTATCCCATGAGGGACGTTAGTTCGAAAGAATATACTGAGTATGTAAGGCATAAAGTAACCATATGTAAGACAAGTGCTCAACTGAAATCAGGTACCAATGTGCAAATGGATAAGGATAAGAGACCACTTTTGCTTACACTTTTGGGATCATTTAAAATACATTCATTTCTTTACTTTTCTTTGATTTATTAACCTTGTAATCTATGTAATGCAAGTGACCAACTGATCAATAGTATAAAAAGATGACCCATACTATGCATTTTAAACCCTGGATAGTGTCCTCATAAATACACAAATTGGGATCGATCTATGCTAGGCTTTCATCCCTGAATTGCCACCCATAAATACATGAATTAGGATCCGCCCATGCTAGACTTGTTCCCCTTAGCTACCACCCATATATACAGATTCACTTTGCGTCATTTCTTTAACCTTTGAGATTGTTATTTTGGTGGTTATGGTTTGTTGAGCTTTGGAACTATGGACTAGTAGTAAGAGACATGTGAATATGCATTTGAGGTAGTAACTATGGCATAGAAACCAAATGTAACATCAAAGTGGTACTTAGGAACTTATATAACTCAATGAACCTCATTTGACTTAGAGGAAGACTCATGAAACTTGATGGTGAGAATATCATTTTCATACTAGCACTTAGGAGAACAAACACACAAATTTAGAGTAATGTTCACATATTGAATTAGTTCGACATTCTAAGGAGAGGGAAAAATTTCTTTAGCTACATTGGAGATCTTACGCTGTCACCTTCACTAGGAAGGTCACTGTGTTAGCAGTAACACAAGTATGGAATTTTATGCCCATGAATGTGGAGTTGAATACCCTTAATACGTTGTTTATGTTTTCTGTCCTATACAACTACCACGATCCGGCCTCCCTTTGAAGGCATCAATCTACAATGAAATAAGGGGCAAAGTTAGTATTAATAGCCAATCAATCAATTTAGGCTAGTTGATTTCACCCAAATAGTAGTCGGGCAGTAGTCGGCCAGTAGCCCTTGAATAAATGGTGTATCACCACCCCTTCCTTTTTCACATTAATACAACCCATACACGACTATCCTATAGGATTAGCTACTGCCTCCCAATACAATACCCCAAAAATAGCCATTCAACAGTCCCAAAATTCTTTTGGATAAATTGAGAATATTGAACTCAAGGAATCCAATCACCATTCCATAAGTTTCTTGACAAAAATACATACACAATTCTCCACCCAGACATGTATATAGGAAGGGATGAAAATGGGAAGTAGCCTTACCTTACTTTTTGGAAATTCATTCTCTTAACATGTGTTTCTTTAGGATCTTGATTCCTTCACACATAAACCAAAGAAGAAGAGAAAAATCTCTTAATAACCAAGATAGGTGGAATTGGCAAGCTTAGAGGGGGTTGTTCTATGATTTAAACATAAAGAGCATAATTCCCATAATTTTCTTAAGTTAAGCTCATGAAATACACTTTCCTTTAGCTTGGAAGGAATGGAAATCCCAAGAACACTAAAAGGAATTTTAGGGCTGCTGTAGAAGCTAAGAGAGAACAAAAGAAAACTTTAGAATTCTAATTTTGTTTGCAAATTAAAATGAGTTAAATGAGCTGGTCTTAAACCCTTTAAATGGATCACCTTATGGCCAACATTCTTGGCTCACTTTGGGCCATAATTTGTCAAGTAGGTGATGCACCTACTTGACCATTTGACATGGGCCTTTGTGGACTTAAACTTATTTGGCTTTGACTGTCCATTCTTCTCCTTTTCTTTTACACTTAGTTTGGGCCAAAATTTCCAAGTAGGTAATGGTGTACTTGGCCCAATAAGCTGGTTAAAAGAGTCTTAGTAGGTGATGCACCTGGTTCTTTTGGTGGGTCAATAATTCAAAGTAGGTGATGCACCTACTAGCTTAATTAAGTCAAGCAAGAAGCTCACTTATTTTATTCTATATTCTAGATGTTAACCCCTTTAGTTTAACCTAACACTCATATACACTTGGCCACTTTAAACCTTAAGGTAAAATACCGCCTTACTATCTCGCGTTAAACACTTTTGTCAAGGTTAACTTGGTCGTATACATGCTGAAATGTTTGGAGTGTTATAGTATCCTTTAGATCCATTTTAAACCATCACTAATCACTTAAAAAACTATGTCCCTTGCCTATACGATAAGGCTACCTCAAGTTCCATATAAATAGAATTAGTGTAAGTAGAATATGGTGTGTTACACATTATTGTTTCCTTCACTCCTTCATTTCAAATCATACCAATAAAAGAGACATTACAACTAGAAAAAGAAGAATTAGAATTAGAGTTAAAGAAAGAAAACAAGCTCTCTGAATCTCTCTTTTTCTTCACTCTTCTCAATTTTATTTTCCTTTTTCTTTTTCTTTTTCTCATTTTTGAATGCTTCACTCTTTTCTTGTGGAAACACACTCACTAACCTCAACTCAAGCTCTCCTTTATCCATTTTTAAGTTGCCACTTGTCATTCCCTTACTTCTCTCAATATTTTCTCTCTCAAGATTATTTAACATTGGACCTCCCCAGAATTCCTTTTGAGGGATCAGGATGACTCTTTACTTCAACTTTGAACTTTACACTTTCAGAATCATCAATTTTCCTCTTAATGTTCTTATCTTTAGCAATGACATCTTTTTCTTCAAGGTTTGCCTTTCTTCTTGTCAATTTTAGCAATTATCAGTACCTTTCTTTCACCTTCAAAAGTGTTGATGGAGCAAGGAAATACTCTGACTTCTTAGATTCAAACAACACTTGTTAGTCTTTTTATCAAATGTAGCTTCTCTTTCAATTATCAAAGACCTCCCAAGTAACAAGTGACAAGTTTTCATTAGGATAACATCACATGGTACTTCATCATGAAACTTGCCAAGTTGGAACTTCACCAAAACTTGTTTTGTGATCTCTAAAGTTCCTTTTTTATTTGACCATGGCAATCCATATGGTTGAGGATTTTTTCTAGTCTTCAACTTTAAGTGCTTAACCATGCTTGAACTTACAATATTTATGGAACTCTTATTATGTATTATCCTGACACTACTAAGTCCTTCAATTTTACAATAAACATAAAACATGTTCTTTCTTTCTTCGACAAATTGGTTAATCCATGCTTCATCACACTCATGTTGTTCAACAAAATGATCTCATTTTATCAAGCATTCAAGTCATCATTAGGTTGATGCACAACATTTCTACCATAAGTAGTATACCTATTCACATTTTGCCTCAATTATTTTGTAAAAGATTTTCACGACCCAAAAATTCAGGTCATGATGGCACCTACTATACACCACTAGTAGGTAAGCCTAGCCAATAGCTCAGAATGGCAAGTAACAATATAATAAGAGAAAGAGAAATACATGAGATATAAAATCCAAATAAAGGGACTAAACACAAGAAATAAGACCCATACATATATACTAGAGAGAGAAGGAACAAACTATACAAAATACCCCCAAGACCAGGTATCAGTCAGGGAAAGAGTCACTACATATACAAGGAGTGCCAAATAAATACAATACATATATACAACTGTCTCCAAATAAAAAAAATAAAAACTAGACCAAAAAGTAGAGGGAGATGGATCAACTCTGGTAGTCAAGAGCACACCCTAAGTCTCTGAATCCAAATGCTTCACATGAGGTTGGCATCAGCGGTGATAACTTGTACTAGCATTTGCATCAGAGAAAAGATACATAAGTGTAGTATGAGTACCAAAACACACAATACGCAGCAGGCATCATAGCCGACTGAGATTAGATAAGTTATAAATATAATGAAATGCTAATATAAACTAAGGTTCAGTATAGAAAGGTTAGAAAGAGGATAATAGGCCAAATCTATACGAATAAGAAAATTTAAGTAAGCTACCTAGAAAAGCATAATAATAATAATCTTTCTACAACCTAAATGGGCCCCCATAAGTCCAGAAAACATATTAAATATGCAATATAACCTTACCACCCCCATAATCACGGTGGATACAAACAACAAGTAATACTAACTACAATCAGTGTATATGAAGGAATAAACACAAATAAACATCATGAAATGCAATGTGAGATGAATGTCATGTCCAACAATATCGTATACTCCTCCTGCAACATATATGGCTTGTAAAGGAAGGACCTATGGGGGATTCGTGATATACATATACCTTGTCTGGAATTGAACTGGGACTTCCAAATAATAATCAGTAATATCATGTGCCCAAAATCAAATCGGGCTAAGTATTCCATTTTATCTTTTTGAAAACCAAATCCAATAAAAAGCTCCTCAAGTCTCATTTTAAACTAAAACCACTATTTTTAGGCCAATCCACCAATATACCATGAATATGGAACAATAACAAGCATAATAAAGTGAAAAAAATCAACCGACCAGTCATTACTAAGCCCGCCAACAAGTACCATAGTAAACCAAGACTATCTTAAAGCAAACTATCCTATAGAAAGGACACTATCGTAGAGAAAACTAACTTATGGAATGATATTATAGCTACAACTCCCCGAGGAATCCGACCTAAGGCAAGCAACTACTGAACCAAGACTAAGGCTTCCAATAATAAACCCTAAAGCTACTAAACATCATAGGCTAAGCCCAAGCGAGACTAATAAAGTAGACATCATGGGCCGACTAAGCTCAATTACAGTAAAAGTATTAATAAAGTGCGAGTATATAAACTAAAGTCAATAATAAAGGGGCAGAAACAGAAATAATAGGCTATGCTAGGCAAATGCGGTAAATAGAAAATAAGGAACTCAAAAGCGAAAATAAAAGCCTAGTTATAAACCGGGATGGCCTACACAAACACGACTAGTCTGTTGCTATCGCAAAGAAGAGGGATGGACCGGCTAGGCCGGCTTCCTCTTCGTGAATGCGAAGGCTAGCCAGCGAATGCGGAGGTCAAGATTCCTTGACCTTAGAAACCGCGGCCAAGGCCTTGCGAATACGAAGACCAAAATCCTTGACCCCCCTGATCATGGACAAGGCCTTGCTAATGTAAAGAAAAATTTTGGCCTGCACCAGGTGTTGTTGCACCAACAACTTTGCCAAGTTACAAAGTCTCCAGACGGGCCCTCAAGATTCATTCGGAATCCTATGAACGCAAAAAAAAATAAGCAACCCTATCAAATTTGATATTCTAGACTCAACAAAACCATTAAAATTTCCATTCAAGGTTGTATCGATAAAAAGTGGGTCCCATACCCAAGGTTTCATTTTTATTAAAATCATACTAATAGCTCAAAACAAGCTCAGAAGTCTCAGAACCCAAACCTAGAGTCCCCCAACCTAAAATTCACATTCTAGAGCTAGCGAAACCATCAGAATTGGTATCCGTAGCTATTTACCTAAAGTTTCGGCCCAAAACCATTTTTTCATCTTTAAAAGCTCCAAAATAGGGAAATGGCTATAAAAACAAAATGAACTGCTCGGTAATCGAACTGTCAGTCCCAATAAGTCATAAATTACTTGGGGCAACTACAAGAAAGCTCTAAACATAAGAAAAGCATGAAAATCCAAAAAATGACCTGGAGGGTCATTACAACATCCACTACTAAAAGGACTTTGTTAAGAAGTACCTAAAGGCTCAAACAGGTAAGGATACTGAGTCCATCTATCATTAACGGTCTCCCAGGTAATAATGTCTCCACTGAAACTTAACCACAGTAATATCTCTAGAATGCAACTGTCTGACATCTTTTTCTAGAATGTAAATTGGCTCCTCCACAAAGGTCAACCTCTCATCCAACTGAAATGAGACCCACCAAAGCACGTGAGACTCATCCAAAATATAGCACCAAAGCATTGATACATGGAAGACTGGGTGAATGGCTGAAAAGGCTAGAGGCAAGGCCAACTTATATGCTACCTCTCTGACTGTCTGAAGGATCTCAAATGGCCTGATATACCTGGGGCTGAGCTTTCCCCTCTTCCCAAACCTATCACACCTTTCCTAGGTGACACTCAAAGGAAAACCTAGTCACCAACTCCAAATATTAAGTCACAGAGCCTACGATCAGCATATCTCTTCTGGCTGCTCAGAGATACTCGTAGTCTATCCTGAATCACCCAAACTCTATCTAATGATTCCTAAAGCAAGTCGGTTCCTCATGGTCTAGCCTTTGAAGTCTCAAAAAAACCCATTAAAGATCGACAACACCTACCATATAATGCCTCAAATGGTGCCATTTGAATACTCGAATGGTAGCAATTATTGTAGGCAAACTCCGCTAACCTAAAAACTGCTCCTACTGACCTCCAAATTCCAAGACACATGCACGAAGCATATCATTCAAAACCTAAATAGTCAGCTCTGATTGTCCATTAGTCTGGGGATGAAAAGCGGTGCTAAGGTTGACCTAGATACCAAAATCCTCCTAAAATTCCCTTCTGATGCTAGAGGTGAACTGAGAGCCTCTATCTGAAGACCCTATTTGAACACCCCTCAAAGACTGACTAATGCTCTGCCCACTGAAGTCACTATAACCAGGCTAACCCTGTGTGAAATCTGTAGCACTGCCTGAACAGGCCTACCAGACTGACCCTGATGTTGATATGGCTGATGTTGGGGGTACTTTTCCTAAAAAATTATACCTCTGAACTGTGAGCCGTTGTGGCTCCTATTGTAGCTAGCTTTCTGACGATGTCTCTTATTGTTTCCACCTTGGGCCTCACAATGCATATCCTCCATAGTCTAAGCATAGTCAGTAATATCTATAAATTATCTACCCACAGCTACCAGACTTTGAGTATCCATACAAAGTGAAAGTCTCAGACTTCTAACAAAACAACGTATCCTCTCATACTCAGTATGTAGAGTCATGGTAGCATGTTTGGATAACTCATTAAATCTTACCTCATACTCTGCCACTAACATATACCCCTACTGCAACCCTATTAAATGATCCCTCGGATGCTCGCTTAAGCTGCGAGGCATATATTTCCCTAAGAAAGCCTCGGAGAACTGAGTCCAAGCCAAAAAAAGAGATCCAGCTAGACTACATTCAATATATCCCCTCCACCACTGTCTGGGTGCTTGTTGAAATTGAAAGGTGGTGGTGTCCACACCATACGACTCTACCATGCCTAAATTACACAACCTTTCCTCATCATTGCTAAGGAACTCGAAGACATCCTCACTTGGGGCCCCTATCAACGTTAATGACATCAACCTAAGAAATCGACCCAGCATCTTTTTCTCCTTGAAAGTCATGTCTGGATAGGCTGATGCTGACTATGGAACTATCGGTGCTGGTAGAACCTCTACTCTTGGAGCCACAACTGCAGGTTATGCTCCTATACCAAGTCCACCCTAGGCTGCCCCTTGAATGGATGTATGGGCCCCATCCGTTGGCTACCACCCAACCATACCCTATAGCTGTACCAACACATTGTAGAGGACCGAAGAAGATATATATCTGAGAAGGACCAGGGTTGCCCCCTAGCCCACCGACTGTTGTTGTGGCAGATCCTCTGGTTGAATCTCAGGTGCAGGATCAATAATTGGATTTGTTGAAGGCTCTTTTGCCTGGCCTCAAGCTGGGGATGCAACTCTGGCCTAACCTCGATCTCGGGGTTGACCTCTGCCTCTAACTGGTGCTATAGATGTAGGGTCAGGGTCCCCATCCTCGACCGTCGTAGCCAGCGTCCTAGCCATCTGCAAAAGAGTGAAACAAATAAGAATTTAGAAACCAATTTAAACACAACGCCTGATAATGAACAAAAAAGATGAGATTTTCCTAAAAATCTCATGTAGCCTCCCAAAGATAGGATACGAACGTCATCATACTAATCCGCGAGATTCTACTAGACACTTTCTCTTATACCAACAATATCGATGAACCTAGGCTCTGATACATAACTTTTGCGACTCAATTTCTTAGGTCATGATGGAACTTACTTTAACCTACTAGTAGGTAAGCCAAACAATAGCCCAAAATGGGAAGTAACAAGCTAATAGGCAGAAGATAGGGAAAATAAAGATACAATAATAATAATAAGCAATGAGACTCTCTCTATATATATACAACTATATACATGCTATATAAGAGGGAAAGAGAGGACAAAATACCAAAATAAATCCCCCAAGACGTGGTAAGGTCAGTACAAGAGCCACTATGACAAAAAGAGTACCAGACAGTGTCAAAAAATACATCATAGTCTCAGAATATATAAAATAAGACAATCAAGACAACAGAAGAAGGTGGATCAACTCCGACTCTAAAAGCTCACACCAAGCTCTCATGAGTAGCACAATTCAAGGATATCGTTAACTATGATTACTCATACTTGGATATGCATCAAGAAAAAGGTGCAGAAGTTTAGTATTAGTACCAAAACCATGGGTACTCAGTAGACATCATAGGCCAACTAAGCTTAATTACAGTAAACATATAATAAAGTGCAAGTATGTAAACTAAAGTCAGTTAAAAAGGGGCGAAAATAGAAATAATAGGCTATGCTAGGCAAATACGGTAAATAGAAGACAAGTAACTCAAAAGCAAAAATAAAAGCCTAGCTACCACCTAAATGGACCCCCATAAGCTTAGAAGGAACACACAAGGAGAAATAAACCCAACCGAGACCCCATAAGCATGGTGGGAGCAAGCAAGAGTAATACTAAAGTAAGGATAGGATATAACAATAAAGAAAATAAAGCAAGCCAATTGTGCAATATGTGTACCATACGCTCCTTTCCCAGCCATAACCTCAAATCTTACTAGTCTCTACCGTATACCCAACCCCAAATCAATAATAGTAAAGATAATAACTGTTGGACTCAAATTGGAACTAGTGAATAATATCATGATAGTAAATGTTGGACTCAAACCAGAACTGATAGATATTAACAATAGAGCAAATACCAGACTCGAATAGGGGCTGGTAAATAATAGTGACATGCCAGGTGCCGCACTCAAACTGGAACTACCAAGTAAGTCAAATGTAGTGACATCCTAGAACTATAGTCCATCTAAATCCCATTTATTTCTAAATTCCAATATTAGGCAGCCAAATCCTTTAACAAAAAATGGGTTCCAGTTATTAAATCAGAAAATGCGATTTAAGGTAAGCTACTACCCTACCCAGGGTAATGATGCTAACTAAGCTTATCACAATGACTAGGTCAACCCCAAATCCCATGTAATGGCTTAAAGAAGTAATTAGTGATCATTTAGGTCTAGCGGTGTGTTATTCTAGGCATCCTATCTTAAAAAGGGTCGTGGGCCTACTGCCAGTCTCGATAACCCAACTTAAGGCAAGCACCTACTTAACCTAAGCTAAGGCTTCTAAACCCATGCCAAGGCACTAAAGAGCTACGTCTAGTCCTAAGAGATAATCATAGGCTAACATATGAGAACATGGGGCCGGATTATATCAAAAAGTCCCCCAATCGACTAATAAAGTCAATAAATGCTAATATAATATTCAAGCCATAAGAACTCAACCAAAACTAGCACAATATCATTCTAATACCATATGAAAGCAAATTCTAGGAGAAAGGTAAGCCTAGCCTACCTGGACGCTAGCGAAAGCATGCGAGAAACCTCTATAACGGGGTTTTACCCTTCCGAGAAGCTTCCAACTACTGCTATCCTATAAAATCAATATTTTACACGTCAAGACGGGAATAATAATACCCATAGTGCAAATTTATGCTCTAGATCAGAAATCAAGCTAAAAATCCCTCATGGGGCCCACTTGCAGAATCATGAAATTGAAATCATCAATGTGTCCCTCTTAGTTCAAGGATCATTTGCCCCTAAAATTGAGTGTAATCCAAGCCCCAAAATAGTCCCAAAACAAATGCGAAAAACAAGAATAGGTCGAAGAATTAACCAAAAACAACGAGAGAAAAGGCAATGAAATGATCACAATGACGTTCCTAACTCAATCCCAGCTCTAAATATCAATTCCCACACTATTTTCAAGAACCCCAAGGTCACAAATGGCAATTTGGACTTAATTTTTATGCTTAAAATGAATGAACCAGCTATATAGACAGCCAGGGGTTCTTTTTTGTAAATACGAGACCTCTATGTCAGTTACGGTAGCTGACCTGAGCCCTACGTGAATGCATCCGGTCTATTACAATCACAAAGAAGAGGGCCAGATCGACCAAGCTGGTTTTCTCTTCACGAATGCAAAGGTTGGCCCACAAACGCGGAGGTCAAGATTCCTTGACTTTTGTGATTGCAGCCAAGGACCTACAAATGAGAAGAAAATCCTTGACCTTTACGATCCCAACCAAGGCCTTATGAACTCATAGGCAAATTTTGGCCTAAACCAGGTGCTGTTGCACTAGCAATTTTGCCAAGTTGTAAAGTCTCCGGATAGGCCCTAGAGATTCATTAAGAATATCGTGAACGCAAACAAACTATGCTACCTTACTAAATTTGGTATTCTGGACTCAATGGAATAGTTAAAATTTCCATCCAAGGTCATCTCGATAGAAAATGGGTCCCATACCCAAGTTCTATTTACACCAAAATCCAACTAATAGCCTAAAATTAGCTCGAAAGCCTCGGGACCTGGACCAAGGGTCCCCCTAGCCTAAAATCAAAATTCTAGAGCTAACAAAACTATCAAAATTGGTATCCGAGGTTGTTTACGTGAAGTTTCATCCCGAGACCATTTTCTCAATATCAAATGCTCCAAAATAGAGAAATGGCTATAAAAACCAAATGAACTACTTGGTAACCGAACTGTCAATCCAAGTAAGTCATAAATGACTTGGGAAAGCTATAGGAAAACTCTAACTATAGAAAAAGCATGAAAATGTAGAAAATGACCTAGAGGGTCATCACACGTTATTACATCAATCATCATTTGTATAGTCATTATTCGAAGTATAAGAATATCCATACTCATATTCTTCACTATAGGATCCATAATCTTCATCATAGTAACTTTCCTTATCTTAATAGCCATAAACTTCAAGATCATCATCACAAGGATCATCCGAAAGTATGAAAGTCATGCTTGCAACCAAAACAATGTACCAACAAAGTCAAAAGGCCTTAAAAATTCACTCTCTCACATGTATCACACAACACTCATGTATACACTCAAGGTCATGGCTTTTATACCTCACTCAATTAATCTCACCAACTCTTACCTTTTTTCCTCTTTAGGGAATTTCCTCAAATCTCTTCAAGAACCAATAACTCAATCAACTTAAAGTAAGCATCCAAGTATCGGTTTGGAGTAGAGTTTATGTATATCAAAAAAGGATAATTAAGAACTTAAGTACAAGGAAACATATAAACATACAACAAAATGTAAGAAAAAACACAAAATAAATTAGCACGAACAAATTAAATGGATAAAAACTAGTTTAACATTAAGTATGAACTAATACTCAAAGTAAACTAGCTAGAATTAATAAGAAAAGAAGGGAAAGCAAGTTGGAAGGCTATATGTTAAATGGGGAATGATTTGAACTATTTTGTGATTTCTAGAATTCATCTTCTTCTCCTAGAAAAAGCCAAATTTTTTTTGAACCAATCTTCTTCAATACTCAATTAAATTAGCTCAAATTTGAGATATAACCTCTCCACAATTCAATGAAAAACTTCCAACCAACAATTTCTTCAAACTATCTTGACCCAAGTCACAGGATCGTATAGGCACCTACCAAACTCTCTCCTAGATAGGAGAACCCTTACCATCCAACCTATAACCACTACCGAAAATATTGTTAAAACCTTAAACACTAGTAAATAATAATACTTTTATTTTAAAAAAACATTATTACAAAAGTACATTGCGAAATTTAACTAAACACCTTTCTAAAACCTAATCTAAATAAGTACAGAAGCACTAAGAACGGGAAGGATGACTCAAAACACAGCCTTCATATAAGAGTAGAATGACTGGAGATACTAAAAAATAATCACCACTGCACCTACAGAAACTCTAACTAACCTGCAACTATGGCTATATCCCTAAAAGGAAATATGGTAAGTGTAATATCAGTACAACCAGACGTACTGGTAGGTATCTTCAGCCGACCAGGGTTAGATAACAAATAATAGCATATAGCAATCAAGATGAGATCATGACCATTATAAATACTTAACAACTAAACATACTTAACATACCTAAGTATACTTTGATCCCCAACCTTAACACTTTCCCCTTAATTTATAACTTATCAATTTATTTTAGAGCAGGATTAAAGTCACAATTTCACTGAACAAACAACCAATACCTTTTATGCATTCATATCACTTAAAATAGCTCCACACCATAAATAAGCCACATCTTTGAGCTAGTAGGAAGTCAGCTTAATACTTTCAACTCCATTCATTTACATAATCTGGAGAATCCTCTTCACTTTGTCAATGAAGTTTTTTGGGTCTTCCTCAACCTTTGACCCAAAAAACTCAAGTGGATTCATACAAATGAAGTCTCTAACATAAGCAGTAGCTAACCCACCATTTGGGTTATCAGGGACTGCTACCTAATAATTCACATGGACTGTCATAGAATAATCCAACATCTAATGGCATTTTAAAACTCAACATTGGTAACATCATTATTCACTGATATAGGTGGATTAGCATTCTGACTATTTCCCCAGTCGTTGTTTTTGTGTATTAAGGCATTATCTAAAAATACATAAATTACAAATTTGAGTAAATAAAGTTGAACTTTATCGCATGACAAAGAACATGAAAGAAGGGAAGACTTCCTAAAATATTTCATAGCATCTACCACATAAGTGTGATGCACTTCACACCCATGAAAGAGACTCTACTAAATATTACTTTTCAGACATTGACTCTTGAACCTAGTGGTATGATACCAAGTTTGTGATGACCTAAGTCTACACCCTGGATGAGACATGATGCCCAAAACCATAAGTGGTCCCAAGTGAACCCTTGATATTGGAATATAACTAAAATCATATAATTCAAATAACTGAGTGGAAGTTTAAACATGGTAAATGGAAAATAAACATAAACTAAACATATGATAATGACAATCTAACAACCCAATAAGTTGAACTACATGACTAAGTCTGAAAGCCTCTAATAAAATTGATGACGAGTTCCTGGGACATGTCCCCTAGCTAACTCTAAAATTTTGAAACCAAAATAAGGTCTGGACTAAGCATAACTAAAACTGAAATATGTCCTTGAATGATAAGAACTCACAAAAATTATTGTTGAACCAAGCACTAAGAATGTATCTAACTACACGACTGGTAATGAGAACCTAAACTAACATTAAGATAAGATAAAGCATAAAGAAAGTATGTGATTAGTACATATGAATGTAATAAGAATATGATATATGCAATGTCATAAATTAATACTTAAAAGTCATGTTGTAAAATGGTTTAGGATGCAACAAGTAAAACTAGACAAAGTATCAAAATTTTAGTACAATTACTCAAGGAGAGATCATGAACTATAAGCGTAGAGTATATTTGTAATCATAAAATAGCATAACTGAGTTAAAACTATGAATCATGTGAAATGTCATGTCTTAAAACCATTGCTGAGGGGAATTTCTCATAATCAACATAAACTATGTGAGCAACTATGGAGTCCAATATCTAGCCCCAAATAAGGAGGGCTTCTCTATACCTTTCATCAGTACAGAACCATAAACTAAGGTGGATCCATAAAACTGAGCCTCAAAGGGCTAAATATAACCTATACTGATACGTAATTCTGGGAGTTAGTTATTTGGAACTCATATCCACTTGTTACTAAATACTACACCAAAACTATGTACTTTTTGCTTATAAAAGATAAATTGGTAAATTTAAAAATAAGCATAAAACTATTTCAATTTATCTGATTAACTAAAGTTTTGAAATACTAGAACTAGTCATGCTCACATTTACTGAATTCTGGGATCATGTGTTAATAACTTACCAATTCTGGGTAAATCATGCATCAAGGTTATAGACTATACTTAAGGATATAAAATCATGTATAACGTATTTTACATGATAGAAAACCATGAGAAAAATGTTGACACTAAAAATCATCACAATTGATAAAATTGGGTATAAACCCTAGGTTGAAGAATCATAGAAACCATTATCTAAAAAATGGTGTTTTGAGCATAAGGGTGAAAGAAAACCCTTATTAAATCTCACATACCTAATTTTGGGGAAATTTGACTAAAATTTGAGAACTTGAACTTGGGAGAAGAACCCTAGGTCTTTACTACTTGAGAACTTTTGTTTTCTCACTTAGATGTTTATTCAATGCTAATGAGGGTAAGGTCGACTATTTATCCTTTAATTCCTCTCAAAACAATGTAAAAAACATAGTAAAGGGCTTAAAATAATAGGAAAAGATTGATTTTTCCCTTAGGAAACCATTTTAAATTCTGAGAAACAGACCTCATGAGTTGTTGCATGACTCATACAATCAAACAATAAATCATGATTTGACTCAAGAATCCTGGACTGATGTTAAACATGTTTCTGGAAAGGTCTCCTATGAGTCACTCTATGACTAATTGGTTGATACTACGAGTCATACTAAGATTTGTGGTTTCTAGGACCTAAAATTTGAGCATATTATTTAGGGGACTACGGGTCCATTGCATGACCCATACCATGATACTCAATTCGTACATTGAGTTGTGGTTCCTGGAAGGATTTTGAAAACTTAGTGGAAATGGTACCACGGCTCGACAGTACAACTAGTAATCCAAACCACGAGTCATACTATGGTCTATGGTAACATAGGAGTGGAATTTTTAAGGGAATGGATCACGACTCATACCTCGAGTCGCACTAATTTGAAACTTAGATTTTTTAGCCAGTTTTTTATCTAAGTCTAGGTTAAATCATGGGAAAGTCTTGGGGTGTTACAGTAATGTTAGAAATTAAGTTCTATAATTGTCCATCTGATCTTGAGTTGGATTGACCTTGTTGAATGTATGTCTCCTATAGTGATTTTATAGTGAAAGGATAATCGATTATCCATCCGAGTATGAAAAAAATTATGTCATGAGGTAATAATGATGGAGTATTATAACAACGCAAGTTATATTATTCATATGTATGACCTTGAGTGAGATTGACCTTGTTGAATGTATATCTCATGTGGTAATTTTGTAGTGAAAGTCTAACCTATTATCCATCCGAGTCTAGGATAATGTAATATTATGTAGTAATACTCATGGAGTAATGTTAGAAATCAAGTTCTATAATTTATCCATCCAACCTTGAGTGGGATTGACCTTGGTGAATGTATGTTTCTTACGGTAATTTATTAGTGAAAGGCTAGTCTATTATTCTCTGAGGTAGTGGTATGGACTGCGTACACTTACCCCCCCCCCAGACCCACGTGGTGGGAATATACTGGGTATGTTGTTTTTGTTGTTGCTGTAGTCTATTATTCATCATAATATGGAATAATGTTATATTATGAGGTAATACTCATGGATTAATGTCCAAAACTATGTTCTGTAATTCGTCAATCTGACCTTGAGTGGGATTGACCTTGTTTATTATATGTTTCGTGTGGTGATTTAGTAGTAAAAGGATAATCTATTATCCATCCAAGTTTGGAATAGTGATATATTATGAGGTAATTCTCGTGGAGTATTGTTAGAAACCAAGTTTTATAATTCATCTATCTGACCGGGAGTGGGATTGACCTTATTGAGTATGTCTTTTATAATTATTTTATAGTGAAAGGCTAATAGATTATCAATTCGAGTATAGAATACTATTATATTATGAGGTAATAAGCATGGATTAATATAACAAAGCAAGTTATACAATTTGTCTGTTGGAACATGAGTGGGATGGATTTTATTGAATTTGTGTCTCGTATGGTGATTTCGTAGTGAAAGGCTAATCTATTATCCATTCGAGTGTGGAATAATATTATGTTATGAGGTAACACTCATGGAGTAATGTTAGAATCCAAGTTCTATAATATGTCCATTCTACCTTTAGTGGATTGAACTTATTGAATATATATTTTGTGTGGTGATTTAGTAGTGAAAGGCTAATCTATTATCCATCTGAGTATGGATATAAAGTTCTATTAAGATGTAATACTCATGGAGTAATGTTTGAAACCAAGTTTTATGATTCTTCCAGCTGACCTTGAGTGGGATTGATCTTGTCGAATGTATGTTCCATGTGGTGATTTCATAGTGAAAGGATAATCTATTATCCATTTGAGTATGTAATAATATTATATTATAAGGTTATACTTATGGAGAAATATAACAAAGCAAGTTATATAATTTGTCCATTCGGCCTTCAGTGGGATTAAACTTATTGAATGTATATTTGGTGTGGTGATTTAGTAGTGAAAGGCTAATGTATTATCCATCTGAGAATGGAATAATGTTATACTAAGAGGTAATACTCATGGACTAATGTTAGAAACCAAGTTTTATAATTCGTCCATCCAACCTAGAGTGAGATTGACCTTATTGAATGTATGTCTCCTGTAATGATTTTTTAGTGAAAGGCTATTCGATTATCCATTCTAGTATGGAATAATGTTATATTATGAGGTAATAATCATTGAGTAATGTAACAAAGAAAGTTCTATAGTTTGTCCGTTCGAGCATTAGTGGGATTGGCTTTGTTCAATGTATGTCTCATGTGGTGATTTAGTAGTTAAATGCTAATCTATTATCCATCCGAGAGTGGAATAATTTTATATTATGAATAATTTTATATTATCATGTATTATTCGTGGAGTACTATAACAAATCAATTACAATAATTATTCATCTGACCTTGAGTGGAATTGACATTGTTGAATGTATGTCTAGTGTGGTGTTTTAGTAGTGAAAGAATAATCTATTATCAATTTGAATATGGAATAATGTTATATTATGAAGAAATAGTAATGTTAGAAAAAATGTTGTATAATTCGTCCATCCGACCTTGAGTGAGGTTAGCCTTGTTGAATGTATGTTTTCTATTGTAATTTAGTCGTGAATGGCTAATTCATTATCCATCCGAGTATGGAATAATGATATATTATGAGGTAATATCATGGAGTAATGTTATAAACCAAGTTATATAATTAATTCATCCGAACTGAAGTGGGATTGACCTTGTATAATTAATATCTCGTGAAGTAATTTTGTAGAGAAAGGCTAACCAATTATCCATCAGAGTATGGAATAATAATATATTATGAAGTAATAATTATGGTGTAATTTCACAAAGCAAGTTATATAATTCATTTGTTTGTCCTTGAGTAGTATTGACCTTATTGAATGTATGTCTCATGTGATGATTTTGTAGTGAAAGTCTAATCTATTATCCATCCAAGTATGGAACAATGTTATATGAGGTAATACTCATGGAGTAGTTTTAGAAACCAAGTTCATTCATCCGACCTTGTTGAATATATGTTACATGTGGTGATTTAGTGGTGAACGGCTAATCTATTATCTATTCGAGTATGGAAAAATATTATATTATGAGGTAATACTCATGGAGTAATGTAACAAACCAAATTCTATAATTCATCCATTCGACCTTGAGTGGGATTGACTTTGTTGAATGTACATCTTGTATGATGATTTAGTAGTGAAAGGCTAATATATTATCCATTTGAGTATGGAATAATATTATATTATAAGGAAATTCACATTGAGTAATGTTAGAAATCATGTTTTATAATTTGTCCATCCAACCTTGAGTTGGATTTGACCTTTGATAACCCTCAAAATACAAAAAGAGGAAAAAAGTACGAAAACAAAAAAAAATGATAGAATGAAAATATGGAAGATAAAGGATAGAGATAAAGATAGATAGATAGACACAAGAAGATAAGAAAAAGGACAACCGAAGGATTTATCAAATCCAACGACCTTTCTTAAGATTACCAACAATCACCAATCTTTACGAAGACCGAAAGAGGAATTGGACCTCTAATAATCAATGTTTCTAGACGAACAAGAAAGCTCCCAACAAGATAACATGAACACTTTCAAGTGTATTCTTCATTCAAAATCATATTGGTGGGTCGCAATTGTAACACCCCGTACCTTCCAAACCCTATACGACGACGTTGAACAATGGTTACTTAGGTGTCGAGATGCCATGATTATGTATTTTGTAATGTTAGTGATGAGAAAATTGATATTGGGCCTCGTACATGTGATTAGACTTGCATAGGAGGTGTTTTGTGACTTCGTGGAGCATTTGTGGGGTTAAAAACAAGGCTTGGAGGGTCTCCAAACAAAGCATATTAAAGGTAAGAAGTAAGCTACAGAATAGAACTTGAAGTATCTAACCGAACCCGCAAAGAAAAGTCGAAAATGATTTTTTTTTTTAAAAAGGGGTGGAGCGCACCCAGGGGCGTTCCAGGCCACTCTGGGCTAAAATTTTTAGCCTACAGGAAGCAAGGTGGCGCGCCCAAGGGCGTTCCAGGATGGCTTTGTCCACTTTTCAATGTTGGAAATTTTTCTTAAGTCCCAAGGGTGCCCGGGGACGTACCAGGCCAATTTTTTCCACATTTCTTATACAACCACGAGCATATACATGAAATAATTGAAGTATTATATTGGTATGGTAAAATTACTCGTGAACGAATTTGGTATCAAAATGACGGTTTTACCCTTGTGGTCAAAATAAGCCATACGTGGCTAGAATCGCTTGTTTTTGGAATAGAGGCTACGAATATGAATCGCGTGAGTTGGAATATTGTCGTAACACATATGAAATGAATTAAACATGAGAAATTATTGATTTTATTGGGTTAAGTGAATTGGGCTCAAAAAGGGCCCAAAATAAGGAAGAAAACATGGGCCAAGAATGGGTCAAATGACCCATTCTTCCATTGACCAAGCCAACACATAGCATTAAATGCAAAGGAATGGATAAGTATGACTTCAAAGGTCTATAAAATGAGGCAAAAATCAGATTTTAATACACAACAAACACACATGCTTTTCTTTCTTTTTCTAGAATTCTCAAGAACACCCCTTTGGGCTCTTCAAACCCTAAGTCATCTGTGGAGCAAGATCATCATATTTCAAGCTTAGGTAAGTGATTATTATTATGGATTAATATATTATATGCATGGTATAGTATGTATATCATGTTGGTTATGCTTGTAAGTGTTGAACATGGCACTTTGTGTTTTCGTAAAAGATGTGTCATCTATGGAATTTAAACTTGAAAGATGACTTGTTGTCTTGATTAAAGTGCATGGTATGGATGAAATATCAACATATATGGTGTGATTATGGTCCTAAACTTGTTATTTTTTCTATAAGTGTAAATTATGGGATTTTGGCCGATATGTTAATATGAGGTGATTTGATGGAATACTTGTGATGTTGTGGTGATGAAGAGTGGAAAGTATGAACTTGGTGTGACGTGCTAGTGGTTTATGATATTTTGGTCAATGTTGGGAATATTGTGGGATTATTGGTATGATAATTTCATCAATGGTATTGTCAAGGGGGAAATGACATTTTTAAAGGCAAACATGAAACTCGTTATCGTTATATGCATTTGTAAGGTAGTGGTGGTTAATATAAATTCCGTTATGTACTTGTGTTGTAGAGTAAGACGTGAGGAAGGAGATGGACTATTGTGTTCACGTATAGGATTGAGTGTTCATATTGAGACGATAAGGTATGTAAGGTTACTCTTTCCGTATTCTTCTGCAACATATTGTTCATATTGATATTAGGCTTGTTTCAATTCCGAGGGGATTTGAAGTATAGCAATTCAGGTTGACGTTTATTGTTATTCATATGTGTCCTATTCTTAGATGAATTATGATTCATTTATCTCTTATTCATTGATCGAAGTTCCAAAGATGTCATAACGTGGTAAATTCTAAAAGAACTATCTCAAGAGAGTACTGATGTAAGAGAATCTATTTATTCTTGAATAGCATTTTCCAATCATGTCATGATCCAAAGTCCTGTAGTATGATGATTATCTTTGTACCAATCTTTCACAAGTAAAAGTACCAATCTCATAAGAGTAATAAAAGAAGTAATGTGCAAGCTAATATATCTATTCCTCATAAGTAAAGATGTCAATCTCATGAAGTAAAGGAGTGAAGTGAAATGTGTATATGAGTGTGCCTCAAATAAGGTTATGATCCTCAATGTCTCAATCACTCTTAAGAATGGAAGTAAGAATAACAAGAGAAAGAAGTAATGTATAATTAATGAGTATTTAAGGGTGGTATCCCAGGGGTTAAAATACCTAGCATGGGTCGATCCCAATAACATGGGTGGTATCCCAGGGGTTAAAATACCTAGCATGGGTCGATCCCAATAACATGGATGGTATCACAGGGGCGACATAAAATCCTAGCATGGGTCGATACCGATACATCCCAGGGGCGATATAAAAGCCTCGCATGGGTTATCACAGTACATCCCAAGGGTCACAGTACCTAGCATGGGTTAATGACATCCCAGGGGCGACACGAAAGCCTAGCATAGGTTACGATAACATCCTAGGGGTCACAGTACCTAGCATGGGTTAATGACATCCCAGGGGCGACACGAAAGCCTATCATGGGTTCACATAACATCCCAGGGGTCAAAGTACCTAGCATGGGTTAATCTCATCCCAGGGGCAACAGAACAGCCTAGCATGGGTAGAACAATAAAAATGAATGTATGTAAAGACAAGAGAAGTAAAGAACGTAATATACATGGTTCATCACATACAGAAAGAGAGTTTATTCACATTCACTATTTCTCTTATATTGACTCCATTGTTGTTGTTATTATGTATGATGATTTTCTTATGAGCCTTACATACTCAGTACATTCTTCGTACGGAACCCCTCAGGGGACTTACCTTACATGTTGTAGGTGCAGGCATTAGTATACCTCCTCAGTAGGCTGTGGACCATTTGAAGATCTTTGGTGAGCTCTAGTTGCTTTGGGGCTTTTCGAGTCATAGTTGTATATTTTTTTTGATGTTGTAAATGTAGTATAAATCGGGGACTTCTCCTGACTTTAAGTTGGTCTTGTAGATGCATCTGTTAGAGGCTTTTGTAGACATATGTGGGTATGTGAATGTAAGATGTACGTTCATTTTGACGTGATGGCCCCAACAACCAAGTTATATATATATATATATATATATATATATATGGTATATGTTTCCATATCCATGACTTCCGCATAGTTGCATGAGGTATAGTAAGATTCATACGAGGTTATGCATACGAATGTTTCATGAGCAAAGACTGGTTCTCTAGGGCCATGTCGGCTTCGGGTGCCAGTCCAGCCCGAATGGGATTTTGGGGCGTGACAGCAATACTCCTCCTCATCTCTAAAAGGAAGCCAATTACCTTGAGTGAGGATCTTTAGGGTGATCCCGCTTGTATCATCCTTTCCTTCTTGAAGAGAATTTGTCCTCAAATTCAAGTGTTCATCATTTCCAAATTCAAGATTCTCGGGGAAGTCCTTGGGATTGAAATTGGGAGGATTCATAACTTGCTTAACCAAGTAAAGTGGGAAACTAATCCCTTGTTCTTGAGACAAACCCTTTTCCAATGGAACTTTATTGGTAAGAATATTTAGTATGGTGATATACCCAACACATGAGTCTTTTAGCAATGCATCTCCCATGCTCTAAGCTATTATCCACACATAATATTGATCTCTTGGAAGATCTTTCCACACATTCTCACTTTCGATCTTCATGTCTTCATTCCCATAAATTACTCCGCTTCTAACATTACATTTAATCGACAAATCTTCCAATTCCTCTCCTCCTTGAAAAGGAATCAACATCGAATAAAATCCATCACACTTTTCAATTTTGAAATCCTTTGGTAAGAACTCCATTAGGCCTTCAAGCATATGTTCGTGAGGCACTCTTCTTGCATTGTCTTTTGGAAACACTCGTACATGGTCCTGCACAAGAGAAGGAGTGATACTAGGTAAAATTCTAGTATCGCGATTAGTGGGCCTAAGATGGAAAGGATATTTGAATAATTGGATTTGGAGTGGTGGAACAATGCTTTGTAGAGCTCGGTTTATATTGGTTTGGGGTGAGGAAACATGTTCATACGGTCTTGGAGCACAATTTTGATAGACGAATCCCGGTGTAAGGATGGTAGTTTGGACATAGGGTAGAGAAATAAAATTTGAAGCCTTTAAATGAACCCCAATGTTTGCCAACTTACCATCCATACTTTCCATTCTACCATCCAATTTTGACAATCTATTATTCAAGTGTGACAAGCTTCCGGTCATTTGCTTCACATCGTGTCGCATCTCTAGGATTGCCTCCAAGATTGTATCAAGGGTTGCTCCACCCATTGTTCTTAGTAAAATTGAGAAAAAAGGATGAAGCACATACCAATGACTCGGTTAAGAGTAAAAGGACTTGACTCAAAGAAGTTAACTAAGAAACAAACGATAAAAGCACACAAAGAAAAGAACAAGAAAGAAAAATGAACTTAAGAATTAATCAACCAACTAAGTAGATGAATTACTAGTTGTTAATTAGTTTAGGAATTGAGAAATGAAGTGAGGAATTAAGAAATGGAATTAAGACGATGAAACCTGAACAAAATGAAATTTTGGAGTTTTGAGGTGCGTTGGGGTGACCGGCTCCCGCAGGTGATGACCTCCCCACGCAGGTGGCAACGCATGTCAAAGCAGAATGACCTGTCTTGGTCACTTGCATACACATATGGTTCACCTATCCATGCAGATGGGGGCACAGGTGGCTAGACAGCCTGCTGTAACCTTCGAATTTTAAGCTTTTTGTGGGCCCTTTTTGCACTCTCTCTCTTGGAATATTCCTTTTTCTTTTGGATATTCTTTGTACCAACACCCAAACACCTTTCTCGTCTTCATTTTTGGATCTAACACACCTTTTTGGAAGATTCTTCTTCAACAAGATATGAATTTATGAAGAACACCATGAATAAGATGAATATTTAAAAAATCATATCTCTCTCAATTTAGCTCCAAATCTCAAAAATTTTGAAAACCAAGCTCCTTTTGGTATGTGTAACAACTTATAACAACTTTCAGCCTTCAATTCCACTTCCAAAATTCCAGATTTGAAGACCCACTTCACTTTCTTCAAAAACTCAAGGCTCAACAATGGTAGAGGCTTCAAATCACCTCCGATTAAGCTTAAATTTGATATTTAGGCTTAAATAGTGTAGGGAGCAAGAATGTAACACCCCGTACGTTTCTGAGTCTATCTGACTGATACTAGCATGGATCGCATGGTTGACACGAGCATGGATGACTTGGATGATACGTAGAATGTTCGTGAAAAGGAAAGCTTAAGAGTCCATGGGAGTGATGTGGATAAAGAAACGAGGCCATTTGTACAAGTGGCTAGATTTTAAATTCAAGAATTCACAACAAGAGTCACCAAACAAGGCCCTTGTCTCTTATTAAGCGCATATTTGTAATAACTAGTTGTCTTTTATTTCCTTAGTATAAATAGGATAATTCCTCATTTTGCATGGGAGATTTTGGATGATTGAATTGTCTTGAATAGACATTGATATTTAGTTACTTTAGATTAGGGTAGTGATTGGGTTCAATTCCAATTATTAGCTTAGATCGAGTGATTAGGGTGGATTCCCAAATTGCTTGTGTTATCTTCTTCGCTTAATTAATAATCGAGTTATCATATTGTGGATTCACTTTGGTTTCTCGTACATTTGATTGAGTTCTTTTCTCCCTAGGTTTAATTGTTCTTTCAATTGAGCCTTTCTTTCTTCACTTCTCATCTCTTATTTCTCAACTATCCTTTAATTTTGTTGTTTAATTCCGCGTTTTCAATATCGATTTTAGTCACTTGATTGAGGTCGTTATCATTTTGGTATCAGAGCCTAGGTTAAGGTTTGTTTTCACAAATCTTAATATTGGAATTTTGATTTCTTCAAAAATCCAAAAAAAAAAAAAACGAAAATATTTTGTTTTGATTTGTTGTTTTTGACACTAGATCTTGATTCCCTAGTGTCTTATGAGGCTAGATTTCAAATTTCGTTCAAATCGGAGTTGTAGAAGTGAAGTTGTCATTGAAGGGTTTCAAGCTTTTGAAACTTTGTCAATTTTGAAAAGTGTGTTTATTTTTGGCTTGGTTTTGAAGGCTAAAAATTAGTGGGATTTGTTCGTGGCGTTGAAAGGAACACGTGGGCGAAAATTTCATCAAATTTGGAGTTGAAATGAAGAAGTTATGAGGTTGTGAAGATTGGGGGTTTTGTTGGTGTTCTTGAGCATCTTCAACTTGTTTTTGAAGAAGAAGATAAAAAGGTACACTTTGATCCAAAAATTTTAAAGTTAAAGTTGGTCAAGTGTTAGTTGGTCCATTTGTGGAATTTTGAAAAAAAAAAAAAAAAAAAAAAAATCGAAATTTGAAAAAAAATAAATAAATCAAAATCTGAAAAAAAAAAAAAAAAAAAAAAAAAACTGGAAAAAATTCCACATGGACTGCCACGTCAGCAGTCAACGGTCAAAGTCAACCGTTGACTGCCACGCAGCAGCCAACTCAGCACCCACCAGCCCACTCGCGCCACGTGGCGCGTGCAAGTCAACTTCAGAGAGCTGAAATTTTCAGGTTTCAACACTTAGTTTTTTTTTTTTGGGTCCTAAAGTTTTTTGGACCTAAAAATTGTTCTAAGTGTCCAAACTTCGTGATTCTTTTTTGTTCTCTTTCTCCTTCGATTCCTCAACTATTTAACAAGTAATTAACATCTTTAATCACTTGTTAACTAGTTTGAATCATCAAATCATCAAATCAAACCTCTTTAAAGTGATGAACTACTTCAAGGCCTCAAAATTTTTCTAAGTGTCCAAATTTCGCGATTCTTTTTTTGTTCTTTTTCTCTTTCAATTTTCTAACTAATTAGAAAGTAATTAACATATTTAATCACTTTTTAACTAGTTTTAAAACATCAAATCACTTTTTTTTTTATTCTTCAAATTAAGCAACACAAGTAATTTTTCTACTTTTGTTACTTAGTTTTTTTTGAGTCCGTTTTCTTTCTTGCTTCTTTTCTTCAACTTTTCTCATCTTAATTCATAGATAACTTCGTGATTCAAGTCCTTTTTATTTGATTTGATTCGTCCTTCTTTAACAAGTCACAAAATCCATTCCTCCACAAGCATTGATAACCTTGAATTGATTGAGCAAAGCTAGTAACCTATCAATTTGGGAAAGAAGCCATAGAAGGTGAGTTGAGAGCTCATATATGAGTGACGTGAGGCTTTTATTACTAACTTGTTTGCTAGTTTTGTAGTAATAAAAGGTGATATAAGGGAGAATGTCATCCATAGCTTCGGATTATTGTGGAGATGACATTAGTGACTATGCTTGTAGTGACATGAGCTATGAGTATAGTGATGATGAGCAACATGAGGGTTCTTTGAGTGCTTGTGAGCAAAGTAATAAAGCTCATGAGTATGATGGTGAATCTTATGAAGGATATGATGGTCCAAGAGATTATGATCGACATGATGATGAGAATTACTACATCGGAGATGAATATGAGATGCATAGAGCTTATGGCTCTTATGATGAACATAAAAGAGTAGAAGTCTCTTATGATGAATTTAATAGTGAGGATGAAGAGTATAGGGATTCTCATATTACCCACCATGGTGATGAAGACGATGTGAGGTACAATTCTTTCTCCTATATGTCTTGTGAACCTTTTGAAGAGGGTTGTGATAGAAGGGGATGTTGTGGGGATGAATTACCTTCCTCATCTTATGTTACTTCCTATCCTAGTCGAGGGGGTATAGATGTGTGGGCAAAACCAATTCAAAGACGTCGTGTGGACCATAGGCGAAGAACATTCTCTACTTCTTATGGGGCAAGAACTTATACTTCTTATCCTCATTCCAATATGACTAGTTCTTTATATGGTAATGATGTTGGAGGAAGGGTGGGAGGATCAATGAGCCATAGAAGTAGAGGGAATTCATTGTCTCAAGATGTGTATGATGGGGAGAGGCGAGTTCTTGAAACAAAAGTTACAAATGAACCACTCACAATTGAGGATCCTATTACTTTGACAATGAACAAATTGTTTGCTTCCATGCTAATAACTCTTGACAAGATCTCTCAAATGGTCTCCAAAGAGTCGAAAGCAAAACAAGCTACTCCTTGTGAAAATGTGCTTGAAGAGGATCCAATGAGTAAAATGAAGGCTACTCCTAGCAACGCAAAGTGGAAGTTAGATGTGAAGGGATCTCCAAACCCTTCCCAAGGAATTCTTGGCACTTGTCCTAACTCCAATAAAATTGAGAGACAAAAGATTGAGAGGAGTAAGGGTGTGATATGTGACAACTCTAGAGTGGAAAAAGGAGAGGTTGTGAGGAGTGATGTGAGAGGGTTGTCACAATCTTATACTAACTTTTGCAACCTTTCTTCCTTTTCTAGTTGTCTAGATTCTTGTGCAGGTATCCTTGGAGACAAGCCTAGTGAGGCACCTCGAGCAATGAAGAATCATGAGGTGCTAGGAAGCTTTCCAAAGGAGCAAATGTTTTCAAATGTTGAAAAGAAAGGTGAATGCAATCCTTTCTATGAACTACAAGGTAACAAAGCTAAACCTTACACTTTGTCAAAAGTTGAAGATCCTTGTATGGCTAGTAGCCAATTGAGTGTAAGTGATGGCATGTATATGTGTGAGGTTAAAGATTCATTGCCTTGTGATCATCTTGATAACACCTTGTTACATAGTGATAATGTATTTGTTGAGAGTGTTCATACACTAGTTGATCCTATTGATGGCCGAATTGATTCTTTTAGTAAGATCAATTTGTGTCCACCTAGTGTTGACACGTGTGCCTTAAATGATAGTACATTGTCATGTGATTCTTTGCCATGTTTTGATAATGTGCATGTTGAGAATGTGGATACACTAGTTGATCCTATTGATGACCGAATTGATTCTTCTAGTAAGATCAATTTGTGTCCATCTAGTGTTCATACATGTGCTTTAAATGATAGTTCATTATCAATTGATATTGGTGTTGATCAACTCATGTGTAATGATGACCCATTAAATGAGGAGTTTTGTGAGGAACTTATGGAACCTCAATTTAGTGTTGGCATTGATATAGTTGGTCATGTGAAGTCATTGTACCTAAATGATGAATCCTTGAATTGCGATTCCATTCCTTTTTCTTCTTATGAGGATTGTGAGGTTGAATGTGTTTTTAAGGATAATCTCTTGTTTGATGTTGACATGACTAATGAAGGTGAAATCCATAGTGGTGTGTCTTGGCATGATATAAGTGTAGCCCCTCTTGAAGGCTATCAAGTGATTGAGAATCCACTATGGTATGATGACACACTTTCTGAAGATGGAACTCGCTTCTTGGAAGATGATAGTACGTCTATTGGGGAGGTTAGTGGTCAAAATAAAGAGGGTGTATGTTCTCCAATAACCCCTTCATTCTTGTGTGACCCCATTCTTGATCAAGGCATTAATGCTTGTGGATCAAAGGGTGATTCTATATGTGGGCACACCTTGGATAAAGTTCATTTTAGTAACACCTTTCTTTACTACTTGTTTGCATATGATGACCTTTTTCTCAAATATGGTCTCATGCTTGTGAACCCCAAGACAAATGTGTCATTGCCTATTTTGGGAGTTTCCTATATTCTTGCATCCTTGTTTGACACACTTGTGCTTAAGTTGTGTGGACCACAACTAGTGGGTAATAAGTTGCTTGTTCATTTTTGGGAGAGTCCATGGATATTGAAAACTCCTTGTCACCTTCATTGGGTTAGACAAGTTGAAGTTTCAAATAAGACTCTTGGAAGCATGCTTGATACTATGATCAGAGGGACCCCAATTCATTGGGAGTATTATTTGATATGGAGTGATTTGACTCCTAATAGATTCCTCGACCATTCTAGTAGCATAGCTTCGTTGGTGCACTTTCTTTCTTTGGAAAGTTACTTGATAGAGAGGGTTGTTTTGTGCTTAAGATGTCTTTTCTTATCTACCGGTGTCCTTATCTTTTGGCACGCCCTAGATGAGAATAGTGAGCTTAACACCTTTCTCTACTACCTCTTTGCTTATGATGATACTCATGATGGTATGGAATTTATTTTGTATGGAGGTGGAGATATGTGGGTCTTTTGCTTCTTTGACCTGGATGAACCCTTGTGGATGATTATTCCACTTTTGGTGTGGTCTTCTTGTGAGATAATGAAACAATTGTGTCTTATGGCTCCAAAGTTAAATGTGATACCACCTTTTGAAGTTCTTGATGCCACAAAGATCTTTGTGTTTGCCTTGTCTCTTGATGTTTATCATACCCAAAACCTTTGCTCCTTGAATGATGGATTGCTTTTATTGAAAGCAAAGGATATTTGGTTGTATCTCAAATTTGTGCCTCCTTGGCATGGTGATATTGTTGCTAACCCTTGTACTAACCCTCAAACTTTGAGGATGCTTTGGCTATTGTCCTTCTCATATGTTTTCAAGGTTTGGATTCGAGGACGAATCCTTTTCAAGAAGGGGAGAATGATACTAGCATGGATCGCATGGTTGACACGAGCATGGATGACTTGGATGATACGTAGAATGTTCGTGAAAAGGAAAGCTTAAGAGTCCATGGGAGTGATGTGGATAAAGAAACGAGGCCATTTGTACAAGTGGCTAGATTTTAAATTCAAGAATTCATAACAAGAGTCACCAAACAAGGCCCTTGTCTCTTATTAAGGGCATATTTGTAATAACTAGTTGTCTTTTATTTCCTTAGTATAAATAGGATAATTCCTCATTTTGCATGGGAGATTTTGGATGATTGAATTGTCTTGAATAGACATTGATATTTAGTTACTTTAGATTAGGGTAGTGATTGGGTTCAATTCCAATTATTAGCTTAGATCGAGTGATTAGGGTGGATTCCCAAATTGCTTGTGTTATCTTCTTCGCTTGATTAATAATCGAGTTATCATATTGTGGATTCAATTTGGTTTCTCGTACATTTGATTGAGTTCTTTTCTCCCTTGGTTTAATTGTTCTTTCAATTGAGCCTTTCTTTCTTCACTTCTCATCTCTTATTTCTCAACTATCCTTTAATTTTATTGTTTAATTCCGCATTTTCAATATCGATTTAGTCACTTGATTGAGGTCGTTATCATTTAATGATACTAGCATGGATCGCATGGTTGACACGAGCATGGATGACTTGGATGATACGTAGAATGTTCGTGAAAAGGAAAGCTTAAGAGTCCATGGGAGTGATGTGGATAAAGAAACGAGGCCATTTGTACAAGTGGCTAGATTTTAAATTCAAGAATTCACAACAAGAGTCACCAAACAAGGCCCTTGTCTCTTATTAAGGGCATATTTGTAATAACTAGTTGTCTTTTATTTCCTTAGTATAAATAGGATAATTCCTCATTTTGCATGGGAGATTTTGGATGATTGAATTGTCTTGAATAGACATTGATATTTAGTTACTTTAGATTAGGGTAGTGATTGGGTTCAATTCCAATTATTAGCTTAGATCGAGTGATTAGGGTGGATTCCCAAATTGCTTGTGTTATCTTCTTCGCTTGATTAATAATCGAGTTATCATATTGTGGATTCAATTTGGTTTCTCGTACATTTGATTGAGTTCTTTTCTCCCTTGGTTTAATTGTTCTTTCAATTGAGCCTTTCTTTCTTCACTTCTCATCTCTTATTTCTCAACTATCCTTTAATTTTGTTGTTTAATTCCGCGTTTTCAATATCAATTTTAGTCACTTGATTGAGGTCATTATCACTGACTACCGTAACATTTATGGAAATATGGAAACATGAGAGATTTGATGTATTAATTTATGGGCATTAATAAGTCTTGTACAATTGGGCCCTAAATGAAGCCCAAAAACCATAGAAAGACATGGCCCAAAGTGTGAATTTGGCCCATTTTTCCAATACTCATCCATTGACCAAGTAAACACACCAAGTATGTGTATGAGAATCATTATAAATGGACTATATAAGCCAATAAATCAGATTTTTATTTCATAAAAATACACATGCCTTTTTCTAACATTTTCCACATTTTTCTCTCAATATACAAAACTTAAGCTCTCATCTCTTTTGGAACAATATCACTCTTTGGTAAGTATTTATTCTCATGGATCAGTATATAATATGTTTAATATGGTGTATAAATCATGTTGGCAAAGTGTTGGACAGTGTGCTATGTGTAAAACTGTCTATTTTTGCAATCGGAGAATGGTTTTGTCTTGTGAACTTGTACATGGACTTGTGGTCTTGAAGGAAGTGAACTTGATGGATTAAATATTGACATGTGAGACGTGATTATAGTCTTACTTTGTTTTATCCTTGTGTATAATGTTTGGAATTGTTATTGTGAAATTGGTTATGGTTTTGGTGACGTATTGACCGTGAAGTGTAGTTTGGGGTGTTGTTATGTGTGTTGTGAGACCATGTCTGATTTTTGGTATTAAAGATGATCAAAAATATTTCAAAATAAGTTTGGTTATGATCATGGACCATTCATGGCATTAAAAGACCCAAAAGAGACCATTTCGAACAAAAATGGGCATCCGCCCCCGCAGACGAGGGCACCTGCGGGCGCAGATGCCAACGCAGGTGCCTATGGCATCTGCAGGCGCACCTAAGCCACCTTCGGGCATAGGTGTCTTTGCAGGTCAGCCCCAGGTTTGGTTTTGTATGTTTTCGCATCGTCTTGATCCCCGAAGGCCCCTATATCCTTTTTGGATGTAATTATCAACTTGTGATGTCGTTTTAATGACTTTAAAGTGTTGTTTGGAGGTATATTGGACTATGTTAAGTATATATTTTTGTTCATATGTTGTTATGAAGGAGTAATTGTGACGGAATGATAACGAGAAAGCATAATTGGTAAGTGTAGTGTGAAATGCTATTGATGTATGATATCTTGGTCAATGTATGGAATGTTATGGTGTGTTGTTGATATGAAAAGGAAGTGGATTGTATTGTAAGGGATTGCATGACATTATACGGCAGTCATATAGTTCATTGTCGTCTTATACGCCTGTATAGTAACTAGTTGCTAATGTAAGCTCCGATATGTACTTGTATTATAGAGTAAGACGTAAGGAAGAAGCTGGACTATTGTGTTCATACATAGGCTTGTATATTCATACTTGGAAGTGAAGGTATGTAAGGTTACTCTGTCCGTATCTTTCTGCAGCACATAGTATACACAGTGACATCGCACTTGTCTTATTCCGAAATGTGCTAAGGTATCCTATATCCGGTTACCAATTGTCAATATCACATGTTTTCCTATTCATTGATCAATGGTAAATCACATATCTCATATTCAATGCTAATGTTCCAAAAGCCCAATAAAGTTGTGTTCCAAAGTTCCAATAGTGGTTATGCTCATGTATCTTGTTCATTGATTATTGTTCAATGGTTCCAATAGTGTTATGTTTCCAATAAGGCTATGTTTCCAATAATGTTTATTCACATGTCTCTCACTCATTGATTATTGATCCAAAGCTTCAAATAAAGTTATGACTATCATTGTATCAATCTAAAAGGTAAAGAATAAAGTAATGCATATATGTGGTTAATGATTGAATGTGGGTGGTAGCTTTGGGGGTAAAAGCCTAGCCCAAGCCGATCCCGAGATTGTTGGATCAGGGGGAAGTCCTAGAGGCATAAGCCTAGATCGGACCGATCCAGACAGGGGGTAGCTCTAGAGGTAATAACCTAGCTCGAGCCGAACCTGATAAGTTGGTTTATGTGTGGCAGCTCTAGAGGTAATCACCTAGCTTGAGCCGAACCCGATGTATTGATTTATGGGTGGTAGATCTAGAGGCATAAGCCTAGATCGAGCCGAACCCAACATAATGTTATGTTATGTTAAAATCCACTGTTTAGTCGGGGCCCGGGTATCACAGGTCACAGGCAAAGATGAATAATCATAAAAGCAAAGAAAGTAATGAAAGCAATATACTTGATTCCCAAAACACAGAATGATGACTTATCCATATTGGTTATGTATTTGTATTTGAGTTCATTGATATATTTACATAGCATATAGTTTCATTTGAGCCTTACATACTCAGTACATTCTTCGTACTGACGTCCCTTGTAGGACTTACCTTACTTGTTGTAGGCGCAGGTACTAGTAGGCTTCCACAGTAGGTTGCCAGTTGTTGCGGATCATTGGTGAGCTACAGTTAGTTTGGGGCTTCTCCGAGTCACAGTTGTTCATATGTTTTGGTTTTGTATATGTTGTATAAAGCGGGGACTTTTCCCGACTTTCAGTTGGTTTTGGTAAATGTTCTGCTAGAGGCTTTTGTAGATGTATTTGGGTGTATAAATGTAAGAGGTATATGTTGTTTTTTGACTTGATGGCCTCGACGGCCAAGTTTCACATATGTATATCTACCACATCTTCCACGATTTCCGTTTTTGATCTTTTATGCTCATACAATATAGTGGTATTTCTTATGTCATGCATATGAATAGATATAAGCAAAGTTTGGTTCTCTTGGGCCTTATTGGCTACGGGTGCCAATCCGTCGTCCTGATGGGATTCGGGGCGTGACAAAAGTGGTATCAAAGAAGGTCGTTATTTGGGTGTCTACAAAGCCGTGTCTGAGTAGAGTCTTACTTATCAATGTGTTGTGCACCACATTTATAAGCAGGAGGCTACGGGACATTTAGGATGTTGTTTCTTTTCTTCACTTCTAGATCGTGCAATAGAGCCAGTTTTGTAAGTTGAATTGTATCTGACCATGGTAATTGTTCTTCTTTGGTATAGTAAAAGTGCCAATCACGAGAAGAGGTAGAGGTAAAGGTAAGCAGGTGGATATGCCTGCTGAAGAAGGAATGAGTAGATTACCACCTGACCAAGCTAGTCAAGGTGGAGCAAATGCTGAAATTTCATCGCGGTCTTCTTTTACTTTTCCAGCTCTGGAAGAGCCAGTCGGTAGACAAGTACCCACAGAACCACCAATGAACACCACAGATCAGGACCTTAGAAATGCAGTACATGTGTTGACACAGTTAGTGGCAGCACAAAGTCAAGGATGAGCAGGTCCAATGACACATGAGGATGATGCGGCTAGAGTGGCGAGTCGTAGAACACAGGATTTTCTGAATCTGGACCCTCCTATATTCACTGGGTCGGATCCGAAAGCATATCCACAGGACTTCATGGATCAGATTCAGAGGGCTCTGGAAGTTATGCACGTGACGGGGGTAGAAACAGTTGAACTTGCTGCATATAGATTGAAGGGAGAGGCAATATTGTGGTATGAGGATTGGAAGAAATCTCGTGATATTGGTGCAAATCCACCTAATTAGGAAGAATTTAAAGCGGTTTTTCTTGATCATTATCTTCCCTATGAGATCTGTGAGGCTCGTGCGGATCAATTTTTAAACCTCCGTCAAGGAAATTTGAGTGTTAGAAAATACAACCTGCAATTTAATTCCTTGGCTCGATATGCTCCAAATGTGGTGGCTACAATGACAGATAGAGTCCATCGATACGTGGACAGATTGGAGCCATATTTGGTAAGGGATTGCACCATTGCTGCCTTGAGCAAGGATATGGATATAGCGAGAATTCAAGCTTTCGCCCAGAAAATGAAAGATCAAAGACAGAGAAGAAGGGCACATGAATTTGACAGGGGACAATCTAAAAGAGCTAGACCTATGGGACCATCTATGGTGTCCCAAGGAGGATCTAGGCCTCGTATGTTTCCTAGACCACCTAGACCATTGTTTTCTCATTCCACAGCAGGTGCTCACTCTTAGTTTCGAGGGTTTAGAGGTGGTTCATCTGGGCAGAGTAGTGGAGTTCACGAATCACAGGCGACAGGTTTTCCTTGTCAGCAGTGTTAGCACTACGGGTGTATTCATATAGGTACATGCCGAGTGGGGACAAATGCTTGTTTCTGGTGCGGTATAACGGGACACATGATGAAAGAGTGTCCCCAGAGGAGCATGGGTGGTATAGCACGACTGGCAGGATCGGCCGTTTCGTCATCAACATCGGTTCCTTCTTTGGGCCAAGGTGTGTAGCCTATTGGCCGCGGTAGAGGTGCTAGAGGAGCAGCCAGTACTAGTGGGGTCCAGAATAGCACTTATGCCTTGGTGGACCGATAAAATTCAGAGGCTTCTCCTGATGTCGTCACAGGTACATTATCCATATTCTCGTATAATGTATATGCACTGATTGACCTAGGTTATACATTGTCCTATGTTACTCCATTGATTGCTGCCAAATTTGCAAAGGCACCAGAATTATTAATTAAATCAATTGAAGTGTCTACACCAGTTGGTGAATGTATTTTTGCAAAAAAAGTATATCAAAATTATGTGGTAACCGTGTGTGGTCATGATACATTGGCCGATCTCATTGAACAATACATGGTGGATTTTGATGTGATAATGGGAATGGATTGGTTGGCCTCTTGTTATGCCACGGTAGATTGTCGGCCAAGAAGGTACATTTTTCCTTTCCGCAAGAAAATGTTCTTAAATGGCAGGGTAATGTGGGGGCTCTAAGAGGAAGATTTATTTCCTATTTGAAAGCAAGGAAAATGATTGCTAAGGGTTACATATGTCATTTAGTACGGGTGAAAGATACTGAAGTGGAACCACTAACTCCACAGTCGGTTCCAGTGGTCAATGAATTTCTGAATGTATTTCCAGAGGATCTTCCAGGCTTACCCCCAGAACGGGAAGTAGAGTTTGGCATTGATGTGATTCCAGGCACTCAGCCCATCTCTATTCCTCCATATAGAATGGCTCCAGCAGAATTGCGTGAATCGAAAGATCAATTGAAAGATTTACTGGACAAGGGATTTATCAGGCCGAGTATGTCTCCGTGGGGTGCACCGATATTATTTATACAGAAGAAAGATGGCACGTTGATAATGTGCATCGACTATCGGCAATTGAATAAGGTAACGATCAAGAACAAATATCCCCTCCCTCGAATTGACAATTTGTTTTATCAGTTATAGGGTGCCAAGTGTTTTTCAAAGATTGACTTTAGGTCGGGTTACCATCAAGTCAGAGTTAGAGAAGAAGATGTACCCAAGACAGTTTTTCAAGCACGGTATGACCATTATGAATTTTTAGTTATGTCATTTGGACTAACAAATGCACCAGCTGTGTTTATGGATTTGATGAATAGGGTGTTTAAGCTATTTCTGGACGGGTTCGTCACAGTATTTATAGATGACATCCTGGTTTATTCAAGATCACCAGAGGACCATGCTAATCACTTACGGCAGGTGTTACAGATACTCCGTGAGCGTAAGTTGTTTGCAAAGTTCTCCAAGTGTGAGTTTTGGTTAAAATCATTCGCATTCTTGGGTCACATTGTATCATATAAAGGGATACAAGTTGATACACAGAAGATTGAAGCAGTGAAAAATTGGCCAAGACCTACGACACCCACAGAGATTCATAGTTTTCTTGGATTGGCAGGTTATTACAGAAGATTTGTGGAAGGTTTTTCCTCCGTTGCTGCACCGTTAACAAAGCTTACACAGAAGGCAGTTAAATTTTAGTGGAATGATGCGTGTGAGAAGAGCTTCCAAGAGTTGAAAGATAAATTAACCTCCACACCAGTTTTAGTACTTCCTAAAGGCACCGAAGGTTATGCAGTGTATTATGATGCTTTCGGGGTTGGCCTCAGATGTGTATTGATGCAGCACGATAATGTCATAGCATATGCCTCACAATAGTTGCGGCCACACAATAGAAACTATCCCACACATGATCTTGAATTAGCAGCGGTGGTTTTTGCTTTAAAGATATGGCGTCATTATTTGTATGGAGTTCATGTTGATATCTATACTGATCACAAAAGTTTGCAATATATCTTTAAGCAGAAGGAACTCAATTTGAGGCAACGAAGGTGGTTAGAGCTCTTAAAAGACTATGATATTGACATTCTTTATCATCCAGGAAAAGCAAAAGTAGTAGCGGATGCATTGAGCCGCAAGGTAGTAGAAAGCACTAGTGGCCAATTGATGAAAAAGAAAGAGATAATCAAATACCTACATCAATTAGCCAAATTGGGGGTTCGTCTCCTTGAATCCCCAGATGAAGGAGTTATTGTACAAAATGCGTCTGAATCTTTACTAATAGCCGAGGTGAAAGAGAAGCAGTTTACAGATCCTATGTTATTGCAGTTAAAGGACAATGTAGAACAGAATTTTACAAAGGCATTTGATCTGACACAAGAAGGGGTGCTCCAATACCAATGCGTTCTAGATGTAGATGAGCTGCAGAAATAAATTATGACAGAGGCGCATCATTCGTACTATTCTATTCATCCGAGTGCTACTAAAATGTATCATGATTTAAAAGAAGTGTATTAGTGGGGAAATATGAAGAAGAACATTGCAGAATTTGTCGCTCAATGCCCGAATTGTCAACAAGTGAAAGTAGAGCATCAGAAACCAGGGGGTTATATGCAATGTATCAATCTTCCAGTCTGGAAATGGGATATAATTAACATGGATTTTATTACAGGCTTACCAAGTCAGCATATTTTCTACCAGTCAAGACCACCTATACAACGGAGGATTATGCAAGATTATATGTGAAAGAGATAGTGTAGTTACATGGGATTCCAATCTCTATTATATCAGATAGAGGAGCACAATTTAATGTGCATTTTTGGAGATCTTTCCAGCAGAGTTTGGGTACACAGGTGAATTTGAGTACGGCTTTCCATCCTCAGACTGATGGACAAGCAGTACGTACTATTCAAACATTTGAAGTTATGCTACGAGCATGCACGTTAGATTTTCAAGGCAGTTGAGATGACCATTTCCCTCTTATTGAATTTTCTTACAACAATAGCTATCATGCAAGTATTAAAATGGCACCTTATGAATCTTTGTACGGAAGGAAATGTAGATCACCAATTGGATGGTTTGAAGTGGGTGAAACTGCTTTACTTGGGCCAGATCTTGTTCATCAGGCGATGGAGAAAGTTAAAGTGATTCAACAGCGGTTACAAATGGCCCAGAGTCGACACAAGTCATATGCCGATGTTAGAAGAAGAGGACTTGAATTCGCCATAGGTGATTGGGTATTTCTGAAGGTGTCACCAATGAAAGGGGTAATGCGATTCGGAAAGAAAGGAAAATTGAGTCCACGTTATATAGGCCCATATGAAATTATTAAAAGATTTGGGCAGGTTGCTTATGAGTTGGCACTACCCTAAGAACTCTCCACAGTTCATCCAGTATTTCATGTTTCAATGATTCAAAAGTGCATAGGGGATCCATCTCGTTTTACTCCTATTGACGATGTACAAGTTACAGAGGATCTTACCTATGAGGAGATACCTATTGCTATTTTGGATAGACAAGTGAAGAGATTGAGGAATAAAGATATAGCATCCGTAAAGGTACTTTGGAGAAATCAACAAATAGAAGAGGTCACATGGGAAGCGAAAGAAATGATGAAATCCAAGTACCCTCATTTGTTCCAAAAGTAAGAATGAAAAGTAAGTATTTATAAGCTTTGAGTATATCTCTATATGCTGACATGAAGAATTCTCCTAGACTTGTAATTGTTTACTATGAATAATAACACTAACATTCGAGGACAAATGTTTCTAAGGGGGGAAGAATGTAACACCCTGTACGGTTTTGAGTCTAGCTGACTACCGTAAAATTTATGTAAATATGGAAACATGAGAGATTTGATGTATTAATTTGTGGGCATTAATAAGTCTTGTACAATTGGGCCTTAAATGAAGCCCAAAAACCATAGAAAGACATGGCCCAAAGTGTGAATTTGACCCATTCTTCTAATACTCATCCATTGACCAAGTAAACACACCAAGTGTGTGTATGAGAATCATTATAAAGGGACTATATAATCCAATAAATCAGATTTTTATTTCATAAAAACACACATGCCCTTTTCTAACATTTTCCACATTTTTCTCTCAATATACAAACCTTAAGCTCTCATCTCTTTTGGAACAAGATCACTCTTTGGTAAGTATTTATTCTCATGGTTCAGTATATAATATGTTTAATATGGTGTATAAATCATGTTGGCAAAGTGTTGGACAGTGTGCTATGTGTAAAACTGTCTATTTTTGCAATCGGGGAATGGTTTTGTCTTGTGATCTTGTACATGGACTTGTGGTCTTGAAGGAAGTGAACTTGATGGATTAAATATTGACATGTGAGATGTGATTATAGTCTTACTTTGTTTTATCCTTGTGTATAATGTTTGGAATTGTTATTGTGAAATTGGTTATGGTTTTGGTGAAGTATTGACCGTGAAAGGTAGTTTTGGGTGTTGTTATGTGTGTTTTTGAGACCATGGCTGATTGTTGGTATTAAAGATGATCAAAAATATTTCAAAATAAGTTTGTTTATGATCATGGACCATTCATGGCATTAAAATACCCAAAAGAAACCATTTCAGACCAAAATGGGCATCCGCCCCTGCAGACGAGGGCACCTGCGGGCGCAAATACCAATGCAGGTGCCTCTGGCATCTGCCACCAGCCACCTGCGGGCACACCTCAGCCACCTTCAGGAACAGGTGGCTTCTCAGTTCATCCCCAGGTTCGGTTTTGTATGTTTTCGCATCGTCTTGATCCCCGAAGGCCCCTATACCCTTTTTGGATGTAATTATCAACTTGTGATGTTGTTTTAATGACTTTAAAGTGTCATATGGAGGTATTTTGGACTATTTTAAGTATGGATTATTGTTCAGATGTTGTTATGAAGGAGTAATTGTGATGGAATGATAACGAGAAAGCATAAAGGGTAAGTGTAGTGTAAAATGCTATTGATGTATGATATCTTGGTCAATGTGTGGAATGTTATGGTGTGTTGTTGATATGAAAAGGAAGTGGATTGTATTGTAAGGGATTGCATGACATTATACGGCAGTCATATAGTTCATTGTCGTCTTGTACGCCTGTATAGTAACTAGTTGCTAATGTAAGCTCCGATATGTACTTGTATTATAGAGTAAGACGTAAGGAAGAAGCTGGACTATTGTGTTCATACATAGGCTTGTATATTCATACTTGGAAGTGAAGTTATGTAAGGTTACTCTGTCTGTATCTTTCTGCAGCACATAGTATACACATTGACATCGCACTTGTCTTATTCCGAAATGTGCTAAGGTATCCTATATCCGGTTACCAATTGTCAATATCACATGTTTTCCTATTCATTGATCAATTGTAAATCACATGTCTCATATTCATTGCTAATGTTCCAAAAGCCCAATAAAGTTGTGTTCCAAAGTTCCAATAGTGGTTATGCTCATGTATCTTGTTCATTGATTATTGTTCAATGGTTCCAATAGTGTTATGTTTCCAATAAGGCTATGTTTCCAATAATGTTTATTCACATGTCTCTCACTCATTGATTATTGATCCAAAGCTTCAAATAAAGTTATGACTATCATTGTATCAATCTCAACGATAAAGAATAAAGTAATGCATATATGTGGTTAATGATTGAGTGTGGGTGGTAGCTTTGGGGGCAAAAGCCTAGCCCAAGTCGATCCCGAGATTGTTGGATCAGGGGGCAGTCCTAGAGGCATAAGCCTAGCTGGGACCAATCCTGACAGGGGGTAGCTCTAGAGGTAATAACCTAGCTCGAGTCAAACCTGATAAGTTGGTTTATGGGTGGCAGCTCTAGAGGTTATCACCTAGCTTGAGCCGAACCCGATGTATTGATTTATGGGTGGTAGCTCTAGAGGCATAATCCTAGCTCGAGCCGAACCCAACATAATGTTATGTTATGTTAAAACCCACTGTTCAGTCGGGGCCCAGGTATCACAGGTAACATGCAAAGGTGAATAATCATAAAAGCAAAGAAGCAAAGAAAGTAATGAAAGCAATATACTTGATTCCCAAAACACAGAATGATGACTTATCCATATTGGTTATGTATTTGTATTTGAGTTCATTGATATATTTACATATCATATAGTTTTATTTGAGCCTTACATACTCAGTACATTCTTCCTACTGACATCCCTTGTGGGACTTACCTTACTTGCTGCAGGCTCAGGTACTAGTAGGCCTCCATAGTAGGTTGCCAGTTGTTGCGAATCATTGGTGAGCTCCAGTTAGTTCGGGGCTTCTCCGAGTCACAGTTGTTCATATATTTTGGTTTTGTATATGTTGTATAAAGCAGGGACTTGTCCCGACTTTCAGTTGGTTTTGGTAAATGTTCTGTTAGAGGCTTTTGTAGACGTATGTGGGTGTATAAATGTAAGAGGTATATGTTGTTTTTGACATGATGGCCTCAACGGCCAAGTTTCACATATGTATATCTACCACATGTTCTACGATTTCCATTTTTGGTCTTTTATGCTCATACAGGATAGTGGTATTTCTTATGTCATGCATATGAATGGATCTAAGCAAAGTTTGGTTCTCTCGGGCCTTATCGGCTACGGGTGCCAATCCGTCCCGATGGGATTCGGGGCGTGACAAAGAATCTAACACCAAAAACACAAGAAAACAGCAAAATAAAAAACTCAAAATTTGGGCTAACCCCAAAAACGTGAAACACAATTTTTTTTTGTGATTTTTGATTTTTTTTTATAACACACCCAAGATTGAATTCGTGGGAATGAATCCAAGCTTGACTCTGATACCAAATGATAACCCCCAAAATATAAAAAGAGGGAAAAAATATGAAAAAAAAAAAAATGATAGAATGAAAATATGGAAAGATAAAGGATAGAGATAAAGATAGATAGTCACAAAAAGATAAGAAAAAGGACAACCGAAGGATATATCAAATCCAACGACCTTCCTTAAGATTACCAACAAGCACCAATCTCCTACGAAGACCGAAAGAGGAATTGGACCTCTAACAATCAATGTTTCTAGACGAACAAGAAAGCTCCCAACAAGCTAACATGAACACTTGGTGTATTATTCATTCAAAATCATCTTGGTGGTTCGCAATACTCCTCCTCATCTCTACAAGGATGCCAATTACCTTGAGTGAGGATCTATAGGGTAATCCCACTTGTATCAATCTTGTTGAATGTATGTCTCCTGTTGTGATTTAGCCATGAAAGGTTAATCCTTTATCCATCCAAGTATGGAATAATATTATATTATGAGGTAATAATAGTGGAATAATGTAACAAAGCAAGTTCTATAATTCTCCTATTTGACTTTAAGTAGGATTGACCTTGTATAATATATTTCTTATGTAGTGATTTTGGGAATAATGTAACAAAGCAAGTTTTATAATTTGTCCATCCGACCTTGAGTGGGATATACCTTGTATAATATATGTCTCATGTAGTGATTTTGTAGAGAATGTAAAATCCATTATCAATCTGAGTATGGAATAATGTTATATATGAGGTAATAATCGAGGAGTAATGTGTCAGCGCAAGTTCTATAATTCCTCACCTTGAGTGGGATTGACCTTATTGAATGTATGTTTTGTTTGGTGATTTAATAGTGATAGGCTAATATATTATCATTCAAGTATGGACTAATGTTATATTATGAGGTAATACTCATAGAGTAATGTTAGAAATCAAGTTCTATAATTGTCTATCCAACCTTGAGTTGGATTAATCGTGTATAATATATGTCTCGTGTAGTGATATTGTAGAGAAAGGCTAATCCATTATCCATCCAAGTATGGTATAATGTTATATTGTGAGGTAATAATCATGGAGTAATGATAGAAATCAATTTTCTATAATTTTTCCACCCAACCTTGAGTGGGATTGACCTTTTTGAATGTATGTTTAGTAGTGAAAGGCCAATATATTATCCATCCGAGTATTGAATAATGTTATATTATAAGGTAATACTCATGAAGTTATGTTAGAAATCAAGTTCTATAATTATTCATTCGACCTTGAATTGGATTGACCTTGTTGAATGTTTGTCTCCAATAGTGACTTTAAAGTAAAAGGCTAATTGATTATCCATCCGAGTATGGAATAATGTTATATCATGAGGTAATAAGCGTGGAGTAATGATAGAAATCAATTTTCTATAATTGTTTGTCTGACTTTGAGTGAGATTAACCTTGTTGAATGTATGTTTCATATAGTGATTTAGTAGTGAAAGGCTAATCTATTATCCATCCAAGTATGAAATAATGTTATATTATGAGGTAATACTCGTGGAGTTATGTTACAAATCAAGTTCTATAATTGTCCATCTACCCTTGAGAGAGATTGAATTTGTTGAAAGTATGTTTTCTATGGTGATTTAGTAGTGAAAGACTAATCTATTATCCATCCGAGTATGGAATAATATTATATTATGAGGTAATACTTATCGTGTTATGTTAGAAATAAAAGTTCTTTAATTCATTCATACATCATTGAGTGCGATTGACCTTGTTGAATGTATACCTAGTGTGGTGATTTAATAGTCAAAGACTAATCTATTATCCATTTGAGTACATAATAATGTTATATTATAAGGTAATACATGTGAAATAATGTTAGAAACCAAGTTCTATAATTTTTCCATCCGACCTTCAGTGGGATTGACCTTGTATAATACATGTCTCCTGTAGTGAATTTGTAGAGAAAGGCAAATCCATTATCCATCCTATATGTAATAATGTTTTATTATAAGGTTATAATCATGTAGTAATGTGACAACGCAAGTTTTATAATTCCTCCATCTGACCTTGAGTGGGATTGACCTTGTTGAATGTATATTTTGTGTGGTGATTTAGTCGTGATAGGCTAATCTATTATACATCATAGTATGGACTGATATTATATTATGAGGTAATACTCGTGGATTAGTGTCAGAAATCAAGTTCTATAATTGTCCATCCAACCTTGAGTGGGATTGATCGTGTATAAAATATGTCTCGTGTAGTTATTTTGTATAGAAGGGCTAATCCATTATCAATCCAAGTATTGCATAATGTTATATTATGAGGTAATAATTTTGGAGTAAAGTAAGCTTTATAATTCATCTGACCTACCTTGAGTAGGATTGACCTTATTGTATGTATGTTTAGTAGTTAAAGTCTAATAAATTATCCATTTGAGTATGGAATAATGTTACATTATAAGGTAATTCTTGTGAAGTAATGTTAGAAATCAAGTTTTATAATTAGCCACCCGATCTTGAGTGGGATTGACCTTATTGAATGTATATCTCCAATAGTGATTTTAAAGTGAAAGTGTAACACCACGAAAATCCGAGATAAGATTAGATCCATAATTCAAGTACATATAGAACAACTCTTAATGATTTGGTAGCATGCAAAGTGCTTTAGATATGAATTAAGGCCATATGTAACTCCTAACTCATAGTTAAGTTGAAGCCTTCCTTACAGATTGGATTCTTGTACATAATCTTTCTAGAGTCAACTTCAAATGAGTATAACTCTTACATTATGAGGAATTTTGAGGCTCAAGACCCACAAAATGAAAGGTCTGTGTCTTTTTTCCAACGAATTTAATTAATCCTTAATTTGGCTCCGGAGCTAAGAGTTATGGACATTTTAGTGAAGCACTATCAAACAGTGAGATAACACGAATGAACCCACGACCTTTGGTAGATAGGATGATCGTCCTATGTCCTCGTCTGCATGAAACAGCCCAAAAAAACCTACACGATGAAAAATATTCCTCTCTAGCAATAAAAGGAACTAATGACTATTGGTAGAACAATGAATTGTTGGTAGGAATCGTGGTTCCAAGGTTGGTTCAGCTTGGACATCCAATGACCAGCCAAGGGACGATCGTTGGAGGATCCAATGAGCTATTCCTTGGCTCATCTGATGGATTCCATAGAACCATTAAAGATCATATCTCAACCAACAAGTACCACTCATGATCTTTGGTAGAACCAATGATCATTGGATGGTTGGTCCATCACGAAACTTAGATTCTTCATTTACGAATTCAGAGGGGTATTCCAATATTTTTCCATTGTTTAAACCCCTAAACTACGTCATTTTAACTATTCTAAGGCTGATTATTAAGCCTAAATTACCCCAAATCTCTCACTCCATAACAATGCAGTCGACACTTGGCAACTAACAGAGAAAAGAGGTGATTTTTTTCTCCAAGGCAAAATTTAGGGTTTTTCAACTTCAGGCTCCAAATCCAAAGATTTCACCAAGGTTTTCACTCTTAGGTAAGTGGTATTTCATCTATGTTTTCCTTTCACACATTGAGTCCTGAATTTCACTTAATTCCTTAGTATAATTCATTCTTTAAAGCCTAGGGTTTTATAAACATTATGAACTCCTTTGTACTTTAGTTTCTTATCAAGAATGAGCTTGAATACATGTTTTCCATGAATATTAGAATCATTGTTTACTTATAATCCATGAACCTCAATATATTGAATAATTCACAATTTTGGACTTGTGTTAAGAAATTCCCCATTCTATGCAAATTATAGAATTGTCATGAGTAGTTGCATTCTTTAGAGATGGCGGGTTATGAACACCCAATGACTTAAGATCTCATGCAATGTTTGTTGAGCATTTAATCCTTCAGGTTCATATGATTTAGAATGCTTTCAGATAAAGCACTTTGCTTTCAGTCTCAGAACATCAGTATTTTTGAGCTATCAATATATCGATTTATATTCTGTTGGGAGTAGTACTTAGCACCGAGCGGATGCAATTAGGATGAAACCTTTATGTAAAAGTCCCTGTGTCCCAGAACTACGGTGCCACTGTAGGTTCTAAAGGGTCACCCATCGGATCAGGTTGGACGCCTTAGTCCTTTTGGACATCAATTTAGTAGATCTACATCAGTCAGTATTTGTACCCTTGGCAAGGTACGGAGCATCCTTCTAGCAGGGGTTACAGGTTGGACTCCGATTAGATAAGATAGAGTATGTCGGTTAACAATAGCTCCCACAGTCAGGTTCAGATATTACATGACCTTGTATTCAGTTTATTTAACATGTTATATAGTTACATATTTATTACTTGGTCATTGCATCAATTTACATCCTTCATTTTTATTTTTAGTTATCATGTCATCTTCAGCATATTTAGTTTATATAGTGTAGTGCATATCTCGCATACTTAGTATTCAAAGTACTGACCACATACTTTATTTTGTGTTATATTATTTTAAAATATAGGTTCAGACGTTCAGCATACAGCTTGTGGTTAACACGATCCCGTAACTTTATCAGCAGCAGAGTTTGGTGAGTTCTCATCATCCGAGGACTAGATTTCAGTATCTTTATTATGTTATCACTTAAGTTTCACATAGTTACAGTTAGCTGGGGGCTTGTCCTAATAACACGTCTTAGTAGAGGCTTTTAGACAGCCAGACTGTAGATTTTCAGCTTATGTTTTTGTTCAGATGATTTCCATTTTAACTATTAAGTTTTTGTTTTTGATTTACTTATATCATTCAGATTTAACACCCGCTCAGTTAATATCTATTTTATTCAGTATTCATAGTGTCATGTTAGGCCATGGGTAAGCTTGGGTAAACTTGTGACTCTAAGTACCGTGCTACTACTAGGGGCAATCTAGGGTCGTGACAAACTTGGTATCAAAGCATCAAGTTTAAAGTATCCCATGGTGTCTAAAAGCCATGTTAATTAGAGTCTTGTTCATGGGTATGAAGTGCGCCACACTTATAAGTGAGAGCCACTCTTATAAGTGAGATTCTATGAAACATTTTAGGAAAAGTTTCCCTTCTTTTATATTCATATCGTGTGATAGAGTGTTAAATCTATTTAACCTCCTTCTAGCTTTTGCTCTATACGTTTACAAAAAATACCTCCCAGAAGTGCAAATGGAAAGAGAAATAGAAATAAAACCGATAATAGAAATGGAAACAAGCAAGCACCACAGCTCCAGCAGACCTTTTGAATGAACAAGTATCTCATGTTGAGTTTAGGGATACTTTCCAGGTGCTAGCTCAGGCCATGACTACCCAGGTGAACTATAAAGTTGTTGCACCGATCAACCCACATGGTAATACTGTAGTGGCTAGATTTTGGGATTTTACTCAGATGAATCCTCTCGATTTTCATGGTTCTAAGGTTAAGGAGGATCCTTAGGAGTTCCTTGATGACATTCTGAAGGTCACTGAGATCATGGGTGTCACTCCAGTTGAAAGTGCAGATTTGGCTACTTATCAGTTAAAAGAAGTGGCTCACACTTGATGTAAGCAGTGGAAGGAAGTTAAGGGTATAGATGCAGGTCCAGTAGATTGGGATGAGTTTGTAGCTGTATTTCTGAATAGGTTCTTCCCAATTGAATTAAGGGAAGCCAAGATTCAAGAGTTCATTAACTTGAAGAAAGGTAACATGAGTATAAAAGAGTATTCTCTTAAGTTTACTCAGCTTTCAAAGTATGCTCCGACAATGGTGGATGATTCCAGGGCCTGCATGAGTAAGTTTATATCGGGTCTTTTTGAGGATGTGGTTAAGAAATGTAGAACTGCTATGCTAGTTAAGGAGATAGACATCTCTTGATTGATAACTCATGCCCAGCAGATTGAGGAGGATAAGATCAAGAAGAAGCAAAGAGAGAGTAAGAGGGCTAAAACAAATAGCTTTAACTTTTCTTAGTAGAGGTCAAATAGTGGTAACCATTCCTAGTTCTATAAGAAATCTTTAGCTCCAGCCCCATCCTCTACTAGTTCCCCAGTGGCCAAATTAATCATTCCTAGTTCTATCAGAAATCTTTAGCTTCAGCCCCATCCTCTACTAGTGCCCCAGTGCCCAAATTCAGACAGGATCATTGGGATAGGGCACCAGTCTCTAAGTCCCAGGGTAGTGTCACTAGTGGACGCACTCATCAGGTTTGCAAGAAGTGTGGTAAGAACCACCAAGATAAGAATTTGGCCAGCAGTGGTAATTATTTTGGGTATGGTAAGCCAAGTTATAGATTGAGGGAGTATCTAGTGCCTTTACAGAGAGGCAGGAATGCTCGTCAGCAGAATCAGCCTAACTCTTCAACAGCTCCAGCCGGTCATCCGACTCAGTAGGGTGCCTCATCTAGTATAGGTAGTAATCATCATCAGAACATATTTTATTCACTTCAGACTCGACAGGATCATAAGGTTTCCCCTGATATGGTCATTGGTACATTTCAGGTCTTTCATATTAATGTCTTTGCCTTGTTAGTTCCTAAACCTACAGTTTCTTTTGTGACTCCCTATATAGCAGTAGACATTAGTGTCAGCCCCAAAATAGTCTCACAACCTTTCTGTCTCTACTTCATTTGGTGATTCAATAATAACCAAGAGGGTATACAAAAATTGCCCTATCAGAGTTTCTCGGAAAGTCACCTCAGTTGATCTTGTAGAATTAGATATGACTGAATTTAGTGTCATTCTTGACATGGATTGTCTACATTCTTATTATGCCTCAGTTGATTGTAGAAACAGAGTATTTCAATTTTAGTTTCCAAATGAGCCAATCATAGAGTGTAAGGGTAGTATTTCAGTGCCTATAGGTCGGTTTGTCTCTTACCTTAAGGCTAGAAAAATGATTTCTAAAGGGGGTATAAAGCATCTTATTTCGGTTGAAGATTAAAAGTTCGAGAGCCCAACTCTTCAGTAAATTTTAGTGGTTAAAGAATTCCTAGAAGTGTTTCCTGAAGATCTGACTGGAATTCCTCCAAGCAGGAAATTGACTTTCAAATAGATCTCCTTCTAGATACCCAACTGACATTAGTTTCACCCTACAGAATGGCTCCAGCTAAGCTTAAGAGATTGAAGGAACAATTGAAAAATCTTCTATATAAATCATTTTTCAAGCCTAGCATCTTTCCATGGGGTGCTCCAGTTCTTTTCATGTGAACGAAAGATGATTTTCTCAGAATATGCATTGACTACCGTTGGTTGAACAAAGTCACAATCAAGAATAAGTATCCCATTCCTTGATTTGATGATTGTTTGACTAGCTTTAGGCTGATAATTACTTTTATAAGATAGACCTCAGATCCAACTATCATCAGCTTAGAGTCAGAGAATGTGATATTCAAAGACAGCCTTCAGAACTCGGTATGATCACTTCAAAATTGTTGATATATCTTTTGGACTAATGAATTCTCCTGCAGCTTTTATGAACCTGATAAAAAGGGTGTTCAAGCAGTACTTGGACATAATCATCATTATCTTTATTGATGACATCCTTATTTATTCTCAGAGTGAGGATGAACATGCAAACCATTTGAGGATTGTCTTGCAGTCTCTAAAAGACCGCCAGTTATTAGCTAAGTTCAATAAGTGTGTATTCAGGTTGAAATCTGTAGCATTCGTTGGTCATATCATTTCTGGTGAAGGCATTTAGGTTGATTCTTAAAGGATCAAAGAAGTTAGAAATTGGCCTAGACCAATTTTTCTATCAAATATCAGGAGTTTCTTGGGTTTATCCAGTTACTACAGATGGTTTGTTAAAGAATTTTTATCTATTGCTTCTTCTATGTCCAGATTGACTCAGAAAAAAATCAAATTTTAGTGGTCCGATTCTTGTGAGAAGAGTTTTTAGAAATTAAAGACTCGAGTCACATTTGCTCCAGTTTTGACTCTGTCTGAGGGTTCAAATGGTTTTGTGGTTTATTGTGATACTTCCAGAGTTGGCCTTGGTTGTGTGTTGATGCATCATGGCAAGGTTATAACATATGCCTCTAGACAACTCAAGCCTCATGAGAAGAATTAGCTGACTCATGATCTTGAGTTGGCAGTAGTTATTTTTGCCTTAAAAATTTGGAGGCATTATCTTTATGGGGTTCATATAGATGTGTTCATGGATCACAAGAGCCTTCAGTATGTGCTCAGTCAGAAAGATCTGGATTTTTGTCAAATGAGATGGCTAGAGTTATTGAAAGATTATGATATGAGTGTCTTATACTACCCAGGTAAATCCAATATAGTGGTTGATGCTCTAGTAGGGTGTCTACGGGGAGTGTTGCACATGTAGAGGATGAGAAGAAAGAATTAGTTGGATAGGTTCATAGGCTTGCTAGATTGGGAGTTCAGTTGGTTGATTCAGTTGTAGGTAGTATCTTGGTTCAGAATGGTTCAGAATGTTCTTTAATAGACGAGGTGAAAGAAAAGCAAGATAGTGACCCTATTTTTCTTAAGATGAAAGAAGTTATCCATAGTCAAAAAGTTGAGGTTTTCTCCCAAGGGGGATATGGTGTTCCTCATTTTCAAAAGAAGACTTTGTGTTCCAAATGTGGATGACTTAAGGCAGTATATGTTAAAAAAGGCTCACAGTTCTCGGTATTCTATTCACCCTGGAGCCACTAAGATGTATCATGATTTAAGGGAAGTCTATTGGTGGAATGGAATGAAGAAGGATATCATAGAATTTGTGAATGGAATGAAGAATGATATCATAGAATTTATGGCTTAGTGTCCAAACTACCAGCAAGTTAAGGTTGAACACTAGAGACCTGGTGGTATGATTCAGGATATTAGTATTCCTACGTGGATGTTGTAAGTAGTCAACATGGATTTCATTACAGGGTTTGCTTGTACTCGATGACAAAATGATTTTATTTGGGTTATCGTGGATCATATGACTAAGTCAGCATATTTCTGCCAGTTAACACTTTAGAATCAGCTGAGGACTATGCTAGACTCTACCTTAGGGAATTGGTGAAATTGCATGGAGTTTCTTTGACTATCATCTCCAACAGGGGTACTCAGTTCACTTCTCAATTTCGGAAGACATTTCAGAAGTTTCACGGTACCCAAGTTCATCTTAGCACAGCTTTTCATCTACAGATAGATGGTCAGGCAGAGGGGACGATTTAGACCTTGAAGGACATATTGAGAGCTTGTGTGATTGATTTCAAGGGTAGTTAGGATGATCAATTGTTGTTGATTGGGTTTGCCTATAATAATAGCCATCACTCCAGCATTTAGATGTCCCCGTTCGAAGTACTTTATGAAAGTAGGTGTAGATGTCCTATTGGTTGGTTTGAGATGGGTGAAGCAACTTTGATAGGGCCTGATTCAGTCGATAAGGCTATGGAGAAAGTTCAGCTAATTGGAGAAAGGCTGAAAATAGCTCAGAGTCATAAGAAATCCTATGCATATGTGAGGAGAAGGGAACTTGAGTTCGCGATTAGTGATTTTTTTACTTGAAAGTGTCGCCCATAAAATGGGTGAAGAGATTTAAAAAAAAAGGGAAAATCAGTCCCCGCTATGTAGGTCCTTACAAGATGTTTAGGCGTATTGGCAATGTGGCCTCTGAGTCAGACTTGCCTACAGACTTAACTTTAGTTCATCCAATTTTTCATGTTTCCCTATTGAAGAAATGCATTGGTGATCCAGCCTCGGTTGTATCTTTATAGAGTGTGGGTGTAAAAGATAGTCTCTTTTACAAAGAGGTCCTAGTTGAGTTTCTTGACTGTCAGGTTCGTCAGTTGAGAAATTGGAAGTCACTTCAGTTAAGGTTCTTTAGAGGAATCAACTAGTTGATGGAGCTACTTTTGAAACAAAAGCATATATGATGACCAAGTACACCCATCTTTCCCCTTCAAAATCAGTTACTTCTTGAGGTAACAGTTTCCCCTTAATTAATTCTCTTAATCTTAATTCACTCAGTTACTCCCATGTCATAGAATGCATTCATGAGTTTATTTCATGTTTCAATTATAGATTCAATTATCATGTCAGTATTCAGCTCTAAGAAACTCAGTGTTAGGATTGCAGCTCTTTCCTTATCCTTTCAGCTTAGTTAGTTTTCATTCAACGATGAATAATCCCAAGGAGGAGATATTGTAAAACCTCAAAAATCCAAGCTAAGATCAGAAACCATACTTTAAGTACATATAGAACCAAGCTTAATGATTTGGTAGCATGGTAAGTGCTTTAGATATGAATTAAGGACATATGTAACTTCTAACTCATAGTTAAGTTGAAACATTCCTTACTGATTGGATTCTTGTATAGAATATTTCTAGAGTCAACTTCAAACAAATATAAATCTTAGATTATAAGGAGTTTTAAGTCTCAAGACCCACCAAATTAAAGTTCTTTGAGTCTTCTTTCCAACACATCCAATTTCTTGTTAATCCAATTCTGAAGCTAAGAGTTATGGCCATTTTAGTGAAGCATTGTCCAGTTGTGACATGCCACGAACCAACCCACGACCATTGGTAGATAGGAAGATCATCCTATGCCCTTGTCTGCATGAAATATCCCTAAAAAACCTGCAAGACAAAAAATATACCTCCCTAGCAACGAAAAGAACTACCAACCATTGGTAGAACCAACGATCATTGGTAGGAATTGTGATTCCAAGGTTGGTTCGGCTTGGACATCCAACGACCAGCCAAGAGACGATCATTGAAGGATACAACAAGACATTCCTTGGCTCATCTAATGGAGTCCAGAGAACCATCAAATATCATATCTCAACCAATGAACACCACCCACGATCTTTGGTAGAACCAACGATTGTTGGATGGTTCGTCCATGGCAAAACTCAGATTCTTCAGTTATAAATTCAGAGGAGTATTCCAGTTTTTTCCCATTGTTTAAACCCCTAAACTACGTCATTTTAACTATTCTAAGGCTGATTAATAAGCCATAATTACCACAAATTTGTCATTCCATAATAATTCAGTCGACACTTAGCAACAATAGAGAAAAAAAGTAATTTTCTGCTCTAAGGAAAGAATTAGGGTTCTTCAATTTCAGGTTCCAAATCCAGATATTTCACCAAGGTTTTCACTCTCAGGTATGTGGGATTTCATCAATGGGTTTTATTTCACCCGTTAAGTCCCAAAGTTAAATCAATTCCTCACTATAATTCATTCTTCAGAGCCTAGGGTTTTATGAACTTTATGAAATCCTTTGTGCATCATTTTTGTTATCATGAATGATCCTTGAATACATGTGTTCCATAAAGTTTAGCATGTTTGTGTACTTGTAATCCATAGACCTTAATCTATTAAATAATTCATGATTTTGTACTTGTGTTAAGAAATTCCCCATCCTATTCAGATTATAAAATTGTCATGAGTAGTTGTATTCTTCAGAGATGGCAGGTTATGAACACCCGATGACTTAGGCTCTTATTCATTGTTTGTTGAACACTTAGTCCTTCAGGTTCATATGGTTTAGAATTCTTTCAAATGAAGCACTTTTCTTTTAGTCTCAAAACATCAGTATTATTGAACTATCAGTATATCAGTTTATATTAAGTTAGGAGTAGTACTTAGCATCAAATGGATGTAAGGATGAATGCATACCCATTAGTTAGGCTGAGACCATTAGTAGAAGTCCCTAAGTCCCAGAACTATGGTTCCACTATAGGTTATAAAGGGTCACCCATCAGATCAGGCTTGATGCCTTAGTCCTTTTGGACATCAGTTTAGTGGATCCACGTCAGTCATTGTTCGTACCCTTGGCAAGGTACAGAGCACCCTTCCAACTGGGGTTAACTCTATTTAGATCAGATGGAGTATGTCAGTTAATAGTAGCTCCCAAAATCAGGTTCAGATATTCCATGACCTTGTATTCAGTTTATTTAGCATGTTATACAGTTACATATTTATTACTTGGACATTGCATCAGTTTACATCCTTTCGTTCAATATTCAGTTATCATGTCATTTTTAGCATATTCAGTTCATATAGTGTAGTGCATATTTCACATGCTTAGTACTTTTAAAGTACTGGCCGCATACTTTATTTTGTGCTATCATTTCTTATAATATAGGTTCAGACGTTCAGCATTAAACTCACTATTAACACGATCATGTACCTATATCAACAGCAGAGTTTAGTGAGTCCACATCTTCTGAGGACTAGCTTTCAGTATCTTTATTATGTTATTACTTCAGTTTTAGACAATTAGAGTTACCTGGGGGCTTGTCCCAGCAACTTCTCTTAGTAGAGGCTTTCAGACAGTCGATTTTCAGCTTATTTTTTTATTTAGATGATTTCATATTTGCTAGTAAGTTTTTGTTTTGGATTTACTTATATCATTCATATTTAACTTCCACTCAGTGACTATCCATTTTATTCAGTATTTCTAGTGTCATGCTAGGCCATGGGTTAGCTTAGGATCACTTGTAACTCTAACCACTGTGTTATGACTAAGAGGCAGTCTAGGGTCATGACAGAAAGGCTAATCGTTTATCCATATGAGTATGGAATAATGTTATATCATGAGGTAACAACTGTCACGACCCAAAAATTAAGGTCATGATGTAACCTACTATGACCCACCAGTAGGTAAGCCAAATTCATAGCCTGAAATGACAAGTAACGGGATAATGAGAGAAAAAGGATTACATGAGATATAAAGGCCAAATATAGAGACTAAGCACACGTAATAATACTCATACATATATTCATAGGGTGAGAAGGAACAAAATATATAAAATAACCCCCAAGACCTGGTATCAGTCCGTGTAAGAGCCACTACATATACAAGGAGTACTGAATAAATACAATATACATAAACTGTCTCCGAATGTACAAAATAAAGACTAGTCCAAAAATAGAGGGAGATGGCTCAACTCCAGCCTCTAAGAGCTCACCCTAAGTCCCAATCAAAATAATATGCATGGGGTAGACGTCAGAAGTGATTACTCAAACTAAGATCTGAATCATGGAAAAAACTGCAGAACTGTAGTATGATTATCAAAACACGCGATACTCAGTAGGTATCATAGGTTGACTAAGCTCAAATAGAGTATAATCATAATAAAGAGCGAATATAATTTAAAAGTAATCGGACAAGGGACGAAAATAGGATAACATGCTATAGCTAGAAAACACAAAAATCATGAGTAAGTAACTTGAAATAGGTAAATAAGTGCCTAACAATAACCTAACCGGAGCATAAGCCCCGAAGGTATACAAGGTGAAAACAACCCAACCAAACCCCATAAGCCCGGTGGATACAAGCAATGGGTAATACTAACAGGAAGCAAGTATAATATTAAGGAATGCAAAATTAAGTCATGATGTTCAGTGAATGTACGATTACACCTCTTCCAACCCTATCCATAAATCATACTAGACTCGAACCAGATTTCCAAGTAGAATCAATAATAATGCAGGTCAGACTCAACCAAAACTAAGTATATAGTAAGAAATAAAATTGGATACCAGATTCGAATACAAACTAGATATGAAATAATCCATACAGTCATATGCCCAGACTTGACCCAGGACTAAATATGCCATTTACTATTTTTAGAAAGCCAAGTTCATTAAGGGTATCTAAAAATTCTAATTTGATAAGGTGAAACGGGGTTATTAGGCCAAATTGCTAAAAATACCAAGTATGTCAAGTCAAATAAACACAACACAACAAGTAAACCGAATCAATATTGATAACCAGCCTACCAAAGTCTTTGTAATCATTCACAAATAGTAAGGGACCTTATCCTAGTGTACTTTACCTTAAAGGGGATGATAATGCTAACTACCGGCCCCAAGAATGCCACTGTCACGCCTCAAATCCCATTAGGGAGAACAAGCACCTGTAGCCGTAAACGCTCGAGAGAACCAACCTATGATCATGTACATTCATATGCATGTCATTAAGTGAACAAAAATTCTGCCACATGCAGATATAATATATTGATGACAGAAGTCATGAAAAGACATTCAAAATAGATAGGAGACTTGGCCGTTGGGTAAGACACTTCTACGTTTGACTTTACAATATCTACAAAGCCTCTAAAAGATATATAACCATGACTAAGTTTGGGACAAGTCTCCGCCTTATACAACTACTACACAGTACCAAAAATATATACAAATGACTTGAAAAGCCCAGAATTAACCTGGAGCTCACCAATAGCCTGCAAATGACTCAAACCCTACTATGAAGGTCTACTAGCTCCTGTGCCTACAGCAGGTAGGGTAGGTCCCCCAAGGGGCGTCAGTACGAAAGAATGTACTGAGTATGTAAGGCTTTAAGTAACTGTATGAAATATAGGAACTCAAATGGAATCAAATACAAGTGAATAGATAATACTGATATACCACCGTACTGTATATGTGGAACCATGTACATTACATTCATTTCTTTCCTTTTACCTTCATATCAATGTACATCATACAATGCCCGGGACCAACTGATCAGTGGTAAATAACATTGGGATCGGCTCGAGCTAGGCTTATTCCCCCCAGAGCCACCACCCATAAATCAATAAATTAGGTTTGTATCGAGCTAGGTTTTCACCCCCAGAGCTAACCCCTTAATCTAATAATCAATCGGGATCGGCTCGAGCTAGGCTTGCGCCCCCAGAGCTACCACCCGTACTCAACCAAATATGCATTACTTCATTTCTTTAATTTTTGCGAGATTGTTACATCGGTGGTAATAACATTATTGGATATTTGGAACAATAGTCAACAAATAAGATACACGTAAATAACAATTTCTAACAAACTTGAAATGTGATACTTTAAAACATTACGGAGTGGAAACAAGTTTGGTAACGATGTGAACAATAGGTGCGGCCAAAGGATACATAAAAGAGTAACCTTACATACCTTATCTTTACAACACGTGACTACAACAATTCAGCTCTTCCTTAAATTGTTACTCTACAACACAAGTACGTGATGAAGCTAACATTAAAATCTAATTACATTACAAGTTCACAAGGCGATAATTAGCTACTTGACGGGAAGTAAAAACTATCCAAAATCTCAAACACATGGTATATCATTCCACCTTCCTTTATAATACCATATAAATTCATTCCACTCTTCTACCATACAATCTGCTTCCCCACAACACCAACAATACCAAAATAGTCCACACATCAACATAGACGTCACAAACCGACAAGATTTCCCACCAAGTGCATACTTCACATTTTTACCTCAATACAACTCTACATATTTATTCCATCAAGTCACATAAATACCTTCCACAAAAATATACCAAAAACAGTCTACACAGTTTTAGAATTCATTTTAACATAACAAGAAAGTATTCTCCTTTCACTACGCCAAACGTTCCATGCACAATTACGTATAAACATTTCCACAAGTTATACACAAGGAGTAACGAATTAGGTATAGAAACACACTAAAATATACTTAAGTTTCATTCATATAATTCAATTCCTTCAAGACCTTAAGTCCCCTTTCAAGTTTAAACCACATAGAGGGCAAATCCTTTACCGATTTAGCAAAAGTGGACTGTTTCACAATAAGTGGACTTCTCAACACTTTTTAAACATAAACAACATGATATGCACACCCTATTATGCATATAATATATTAATATATAATTTTAAACACTTACCAAGGCTTGTAAGTGGAAGATTTGTCCAAAAATCCTTAGAAAAAATTAGGGTGGCTAGGGTTTGAGAGAGGAAAAAGTATTTCTTTGAAAATCTGATTTTTTGCAAGTGAGATATGTTGAAAATGAGCTGAATTTCAGCCTTAAATAATCCCTCTTAATCACCTCTCTCAAGTCTATCCTTAGCCAAATTTTTGGTCAAAACGTCTAAGTATAATGATGTGTAGACTTGGTCCATTTTTAATGGATCATCTCCCTTTTTGGGCCCATGTGTTTTTACTTAATTTTGGGACTCAATTAAGTCCATAAACATAATATTAATTCAGCCCAATAAATTTAGTGGGTAATACACCAACTATCTCAAGTTTAAATAATTCCATAAATGTTAAGGTAGTCAAATGAGTTCGGAAATGTACGGGGTGTTACATCCTTCCCCCCTTAGGAACATTCTTCGTTGAATGTTAGTAACATTACCCAATCTAAAAAAGTTCAATTCTAAGTTCATTCTTCATATTATCACATACACATAATACTTATATATACTTACTTGTTATTACTCCAATTTCGCATCTTGAACTTTCTCTTCAGTTTGAAATAAATGTGGGTACTTAGACTTCATCATTTCCTCGACTTCCCATGTGATTTCTTCTACTTGCTGATTTTTTCAAAGCACTTTTACAGAATCTACTTCTTTATTTCTTAACATCTTAACTTGTCGATCCAGAATAGCAATAGGTACTTCTTCATAGGTGAGATCTTCTATAACTTGTACATCTTCAGTGGGAGCAATATGAGATGGATCTCCTATGCACTTCCGAAGCATTGAAACATGAAACACTGGATGAACTGTGGAGAGTTCTTGGGGTAGTTCTAATCCATATGCAACTTGACCAAATCTTCAAATAATCTTATATCGCCCTATATAACACGGAATTAGCTTTCCTTTATTTCCAAATCTCATTACCCCTTTCATTAGTAATACTTTCAAGAATACCCAATCACCTATAGCAAACTCTAGCCCCCTTCTTCTAACATCGACATATGATTTGTGTCGACTTTGGGCCATTTGTAGCAGCTGTTGTATCACTTTAACCTTCTCCATAGCTTGATGAACAAGATCTGGCCCAAATAAGGCAATTTCACCCGCTTCAAACCATCCAATTGGTGATCTACACTTTCTTCCATATAAAGCTTCATAAGGCGCCATTTTGATACTTGAATGATAGCAATTATTGTAAGTAAATTCAATAAGAGATAAATGATCATCCCAACTACCTTTAAAGTCCAATGTGCAAGCTCGTAGCATATCTTCCTGTGTTTGTATAGTACGTTCTTCTTGTCCATCTGTTTGAGGGTGAAAAGTCGTACTTAAATTCACTTGGGTTGCCAAACTCTTCTGAAAAGACTTCCAAAAGTGTGCAGTAAATTGAGTTCCCCTGTCTGATATAATAGAGATTGGAATTTCGTACAATCGAACTATCTCTTTAATATACAATCTCGCCTACTCCTCAGTTGTGTAAGTAGTCTTAACCGGTAGGAAGTGTGCTGACTTGGTAAGCCTGTCAACTATTACCCATATGGAATCAAATTTTCGAAGTGTATGAGGCAAACCTGTGATGAAATCCATGTTGATCATGTCCCACTTCCAGATTGGAAGATTTATGCATTGCATATAACCTCCAGGCTTCTGATGCTCTACTTTTACTTGTTGACAATTTGGACATTAGGCTACGAATTCTGCAATATTCTTCTTCATGTTACCCCACCAATACATTTGTTTCAAATCATGATACATTTTGGTGGCTCTCGGATGAATAGAATACCGTGAATGATGTGCCTCTGTCATAATCCATCTCCTTAGCTCATATACATCAGGTATACACAATCTACTTTGGCACTGAAGCACTCCTTCTTGTGTAAGATTAAATTCCTTTGTCAAACCTTGTTGTACATTCTCCTTCAGCTGCAATAAAATAGGATCCGCATACTATTTTTCCTTCACTTCAGCTACTAATGAAGATTCTGCCATATTTTGCACCATAATTTCTTCATTTGGAGTTTCAAGAAGACGAACCCCCAAGTTGGCTAGTTGATGTAGATCCTTGACTATACCTTGCTTTTCTGTGAGCTGGCCATCAGTGCTTCTTATTGCTTTGCGGCTTAATGCATCGGCTACTACATTTGCTTTCCATGGATGATATAAAATATCAATGTCATAATCTTTTAATAGTACCTTCTTAGCTCGGCAATCTACCGTGACATAAAAAGAAGCCAACCAATCCATACCCATTATAACATCAAAATCTACCATTTCCAGCTTAATAAGATCAGCCAACGTATCATGATCACAAATAGTTACTATACAATTATGATAGACTCTTTTAGCTATAATAGATTCACCAACTGGTGTAGATATTTCAAATGGCTTGACTAGTAATTCCGGTGTTCTTTCGAATTTTTCAGCAATCATTGGAGTGACATATGATAGGGTAGAGCCTGGATCAATGAATGCATATACATTATGTGAAAGAAGGATAATGTACCTGTAACCACATTAGGAGAAGCCTTCAAATTCTGCCGATCTGCTAAGCATAGGTACAATTCTGGACTCCACTAGAATTAGCTGCTCCTCGAACACCTCTACCACTCCCAGTAGGCTGTACACCCGACGAGGATGATGTAACGACTGATCCAGTAGGTCGCGCAATACTACCCGTGCCCCTCCATGGACACTCTCTCATTATGTGCCCCGACATACCACACCAGAAACAAACATCTGTCCCAAACCGATATGCACCTAATTAAAGCTTTCTGCAGTGCTGACACGGCTGACGAGAAAACCTCGATTGGATCATTCTTCCTTGTTCATGATACCCTGTTGTCTATGAACCTTGAATCCCACTACTTTGCCCATCTTTACTGCCTCTAAACCCTCAAAATTGGGATGGAGTACCTGCTGTAGAATAAGAAAATGATTGTCTAGGTGGTCTATTAAAAACCCAAGGCCTAAATTCTTCTTGGTATTCCATGAACTGTCCCATAGATTTAGCCCTCTTTGACGGTCCTCTTTCAAATTCTTACGTTCTTCTACTTTGCTTTTGATCCTCCTTCTTCTGTGCAAAAGCTTGTATCCTGGCTATATCCATGTCTCTATTCAAAGCAGCAATAGTACAATCCCTAACCAAAGATGGATCCAATCTATCCACATATCGATGAACTCTATTGTCCATAGTAGCTACTACATTAGGAGTATACCTGGCCAAAGAGTTAAACCAAAGACTGTACTCTCTGACGCTCATATTACCTTAACGAAGATTTAAAAACTGGTCTGTACGAGCCTCTTGGATCTTATATGGAAGGTAATGATCAAGGAATTCCACTTTGAATTTTTCCCAACTAGCTGGAAGTGCACCGATACCCCTAGATCATTTCCAATCTTCGTACCATAATATAGCCTCTCCTTTTAATCTATATGTTGCAAGCTCAACTATTTCTGTACCAGATACATGCATAACATCTAAAGCCCTTTGAATTTGGTCCATGAATTCTTGTGGGTCTTCATTAAGATCTGACCCGGTGAATGTGGGAGGGTCTAATTTAAGAAAATCCTGCGTCCGCCGACTAGCTGCCCTATCTGCACCATCATTACTTGTAGTTGGACCAGCTTGTCCTTGATTTTGTGCAGCAACTATATGAGTCAAAATTGACACTGCATTCCTTAAATAGTACTCAGTAGCATTAACAGGTGGTTCTGGGGGTAACCTCTCCTTCTTGGCTCTCCTGTAGGTGGAAGAGTAGAAAAAGCCCGTGATGCAAACTCATTTTCAGCTTCACCTTGATTAACTTATTCAAGTGGTGATTTACTAGTTCCTACTTCGGCAACCATGTCTCCCTTCTTACCTTTACCCTTGTTTCTCCTTGTAAACGACATTTTGCTATACTGAGGAAACAAAAAACATAAAACAAATTCAGTGGTTAAATAAGACTCCACCTACAACTTTGGCTCTATTGAACGATCTAGGAAATGAAGAAAAGAAACAACTCCTAAATTTCCCATAGCCTCCTACTTATAAATGTGGTTCACAACACATCCATAAGCAAGACTCTACTCAGACACGGCTTTGTAGACACCCTAGGATGACCCGCTCTGATACGACTTTTGTCACGCCTCAAATCTCATTGGGGCAGACAGGCACCCATAGCCGTAAAGGCTCGAGAGAACCAACCTATGATTATGTACATTCATATGCATGTCATTAAGTGAACAAAAATTCTGCCACATGCAGATATAATATATCGATGATGGAAGTCATGAAAAAACATTCAAAATAGATTGGAGACTAGGCCGTTGGGGCCATAACGTCTAAAAGGTAAGACACTTCTATGTTTGAATTTACAATGTCTACAAAGCCTCTAAAAGATATATAACCATGACTAAGGTCGGGACAAGTCCCCACCTTATACAACTACTACACAGTACCAAAAATATATACAAATGACTCAGAAAGCCCCGAATTAACTTGGAGCTCACCAATAGCCTGCAGATGACTCGAAACCTAATGTGAAGGTCTACTAGCTCATGTGCCTGCAGTAGGTAGGGTAGGTCCCCCAAGAGACGTCAGTACGAAAGAATGTACTGAGTATGTAAAGCTATAAGTAACTGTATGAAATATAGGAACTCAAATGGAATCAAATACAAGTAAATAGATAATACTGATATACCACCGTACTGTATATGTGGAACCATGTACATTATATTCATTTCTTTCCTTTTACCTTCATATCAATATACATCATACAATTCCCGAGACCAACTGATCAGTGCTAAATAACATTGGGATCAGCTCGAGCTAGGCTTATTCCCCCAGATCTACAACCCATAAATCAATATATAAGGTTCGGCTCGAGCTAGGTTTTCACCCCCCGAGCTAACCCCTGCATCCAATAATCAATCGGTATCGGCTCGAGCTAGGCTTTCGCCCCCAGAGCTACCACCCGTACTCAACCAAATATGCATTACTTTATTTCTTTAATTTTTGTGAGCTTGTTACATCGGTGGTCATAACATTATTGGAGCTTTGGAACAATAGTCAACAAATAAGAGACACGTAAATAACAATTGGTAACAAATTTGAAATGAGATACTTTAAAACATTTCGGAGTGGAAACAAGTTTGGTAACGATGTGAACAATAGGTGCGGCCAAAGGATACGAAAAAGAGTAACCTTACATACCTTATCTTTCCAAAACGTGACTACAAAAATTCAGCTATTCCTTAAAGCGTTACTCTACAACACAAGTACGTAATGAAGCTAACATTAAAAGCTAATTACATTTAAAGTTCACAAGGCGATAATTAGCTACTTGACAGGAAGTAAAAACTATCCAACATCACAAACACATGGTATATCATTCCACCTTCCTTTATAATGCCATATAACTTCATTCCACCCTCCTACCATAAAATTTACTTCCCCACAACACCAACACTACCAAAACAGTCCACACATCAACATAGACGTCACAAACCGACAAAATTTCCCACCAAGTGCATACTTCACATTTTTACCTCAATGCAACTCTACATATTTATTCCGTCAATTCAAATAAATACCTTCCACAAAAATATACCAAAAAACAGTCCATACAGTTTCAAAATTCACTTTAACATAACAAGAAAGTATTCTCCTTTCACTACGCCAAACGTTCCATGCACAATTACGTATAAACATTTCCACAAGTCATACACAAGGAGTAACGAATTAGGTACAGCACCACACTTAAATATACTGAAATTTCATCCATCTAATTCAATTCCTTCAAGACCTTAAGTCCCCTTTCAAGTTTAAACTACATAGAGGGCAAATCCTTTACCGATTTAGGAAAAGTGGACTGTTTCACAATAAGTGGATTTTTCAACACTTTTTAAACATAACCAACATGATATACACACCCTATTATGCATATAATATATTAATATATAAGTGTTAACACTTACCAAGGCTTGAAAGTGGAAGATTTGTCCAAAAATCCTTAGAGAAAATTAGGGTGGCTAGGGTTTGAGAGAGGAAAAAGTATTTCTTTGAAAATATGATTTTTTGCAAGTGAGATATGTTGAAAATGAGTTGAATTTCAGCCTTAAATACTCCCTCTTAACCGCCTCTCTCAAGTCTATCCTTAGCCAAATTTTTAGTCAAAAAGTCCAAGTATAATGATGTGTAGACTTGGTCCATTTTTAATGGATCATCTCCCTTTTTGGGACCTTGTATTTTTATTTAATTTTGGGCCTCAATTAAGTCCATAAACATAATATTAATTCAGCCCAATAAATTTAGTGGGTAACACACCAACTCTCTCAAGTTTAAATAATTCCATAAATGTTAAGGTAGTCAAATAAGTTCGGAAATGTACGGGGTGTTACAACCACCTAAGTTGTTAAGCTACGCAAACCTAGGCTAAGACATCTAAATCCTAACCCAAGGGCTCTAGGCATGTTAAGCTAAGTCCTAAGGAATCCAAGGCCAAATTCTACCCTAAAGCCCCCTAACCGACTAGAACAATTATAAACCACCTAAAAGGCTATCTGAACCATAAATATCCAACCAATAATTAGCAATGTATCATGCCAATGCAATAATCAAGAAAATTCTAAAGTTAGGTAAGCCTAGCCTACTTGGAGGCCAAACAACGCGCTTATGATCAACTATTCCAGAGCTTTTCCCTTCTTAGAAGTCTTTGACTGTTGTCACGCTACAAAAATAATGATCTACATGTCAACATAAGAAAAACAATATCCATATTGTGAATTAACACTTCGAACTGAAAATTGAGTTAAAAATCAACTCGTGGATCCACTAATGGAATCCAAAATTTGAACCCACAATAATGTTCCTCGTATGATAAAGAACATATGCTCAAAAATTGAGCATGATCATGGTACAAATTAGTCTAAGAAAACTAATCTCATTATTTTAGAATATTTCAAAATTAAAGTCAACTCTTGGTCAACTCAAAGCCACCCCCTTGGGTCAATGGTCCAAAAAGCTGAAATTGATTACATGGACATGCTACCCATAAGCCATGGAAACTAAATCTATAATCAAGTTCAAATTTCTTGTCAATTGACGGATCAAATTCTAAATTCTTCAAAATTTAAAGCGTAGGATTAAATCTCAATATTCTACACCTCAAGTCATACATTTAAAGCTCAAAGGAATAATTGTATTCCAAAATCCAACTCCTTATTCAAGATATAACTCGTATATGATCATACCTATGTCCAAAAGAATGATAACTTTGAAATAAAAGTGTGAATACCTTAAATGTTAATTGAACCTCAAAACTAGTTAGCCAATTTTGATTTCTTGTTGGAATCCAGAGCAAACCCAGCAACAATTCTCTACCTTTTCCTCACCATCCACAGCAAATGATGCCATATCAAAAGGAGAAGAAATGTAGTAATCCCTTTTCTGCCTTAACTTTGTTGACAACACCTGAGATTTCCCTTGGAAAGTAATTTCTTCACACTTGGATATTGCTCACATATATATCCTAATGTCTTGCATGTGAGAAGCTATAAATGGGCTTGGCTCATCTCCATTATTAAAGCATGATTCATTTTTTTAGTTGAATAGCCAAATTACTCAACTTAGTCTACTAACTACTAATTAATTCTAGATATTCCCTATAATTACTAAACAGTAAAATACATAAATACATACACATATATATTATATAAATATATATTCCATAATTAGACTTTCGAATTTATAATCCGCTAGATATAAAAAATAATTAAGAAAATAATGTTTAAAACATCACTCTTAAAATATCGGGTTATTACAATAATCATGGAGTAATTTTAAAAATCAAGTTATATAATTGTACGACTTTGAGTGAGATTGACCTTGTTGGTTGAATGTTTTGTATGAAGAATTACTAGTGAAAGGCTAATCTATTATCCATTCGAGTATGGAATAAGGTTATATTATGATGTAATATTCATGGAGTTATGTTAGAAATCAAGTTCTATAATTGTCTATCTGACTTTGAGTGTGATTCAACTTGTTAAAAGTATGTTTCATATGGTGATTTAGTAGTGAAAGGCTAATCTATTATCCATCCTAGTATGGAATAATATTATGTTATGAGGCAATACTCGTGGTGTAATTTAACAAATCGGGTTATTACAACAATGTCCCCACTTAAATATAACGTTCATCCCCGAACTTGCAACAAATCATTTTTGTGATCAAAGAGGGGTATCGACCTATTGTTTTTATATTCATCTTGCCCAACCATACTTTAAAACTATTTGGTCATCTCATAACTACATTTGAACAAATTATCTTGGTGACTTTAACACACTGAATGTAACCCCTTTTTTTCGTTTTCTTAGCAGATGTTGTGATTATCGCAAAGCCATACCTTATCTGTCCTAACAAGTCTCTTAGGCCTACCAAAATTTTGACAAATTTCCCTACAATTTGGACAATGTCATATATATACCTATCTCAAAACAGCTAACAACAATACCAACAGTCATAATTTATAAACCAGCTTATATTATGGTGTTCCAAGTGACTCCATACCATCAGTCACATGCAAATGGGGAACCACACCACCCCATACCATCATGTAATAATTACAAATAAAGAATATAAACACCAATTAACCAAATAAGTCAACATACAAATACAAATATGTAAATTCATAATCTATTAGTTCATACCAAATTTTGATAAATATTATAAAGTTCAATTGACTGAACACCTACAATGTAAATCTCTATGATTCCCAGTAAAACGTCACACTTGAAGGACTGCACTTTTGGCTATTTATGTTCAAATCTGGTAGTTCTAACATCTCTAATGAGAAAAATGGTTGTTTCCCACCAAAGAGAACACATATAACTTAACAAAGAGGTCATCATTTCCATCAAAACTAACAAGTGGAATATGGTGAGCACAACATTATAAATTAGCTTTTACTTTACCTAACTCATTGGAAAAAAAAAAAGCAAGGGTATGGATGTTCCAGCAAAGACAAACAAACAAAAAGAGATGGTTACATTCATTGAAGACATTATGAGGTCATAATCTTGACTAACTCTTGAGAAGAAAAAGATATTATCCTTTAGAAATTAAAAGAAGACCTGCAACATAATTGCAACAAATTGAGAGAAAATCAACCATAGACTATCTCAACATCCTCGTGAGAATATATTAAGGGTATACCTGTAACCAATGCACATACGCATTGAAATTTCTTCGTCTTTCTCATTACATAAAAACAAAAAAAATATTGTTGGTATCTGTCCTAAATGTCATGCTCTGCCTCCCAAGTATATCCTCACTGGGTTATTCCTCCATAACACTTTTATAAAAAAAAAATACTCTTCAATAGCAACTGACAAACATCTGTTCAAAATAGCTATCAGTGCCTTCTCATAGACTAATATTTGATCGAGCTGAACTGTCTCATGGTTAATAACCCAAATAATATGACTTGAGTCTCGGGAGTATTTTTAGAGCATGAAAACATGAAAATTAACTCCTGATAAATATGGTGGTAAAGTTAGTTTGTAAGCTATTGGTCCAATCGATTTCTTAAGGTAACTTGTGGACTATACAATTTTTTTGGCACTGTGTTAGTGCAACTACTGTGTTACATAAGAAACTTGATCTATTATAAAGTACAAGTATTCAATGAGCATAAAACGTAACTCAACTGACTTAATTTCCTCTAAGTTACACGGTACACTGAACATTCATAAAACTTAAACAAAAAGAAATAATTCCACTATCTTGCTGAACACCCTTGATTGATGGAGACCAAATAGGACCTCATGAAATACTTCTCCTAGGTACTTAAGATATTAGGTCATATTTCTAATTAGCCTTGATCCAAATGTTTTTAAAATTTTAAAGAACCATCATCTGGGACATAAGGCATATCATCTTGCACTTCATACAAATTAATTTCCTTGTTACTGCCCCAACTATAACATACTTCAAACATTTATATACTAGAGCTTAAAAACTACGAATACTGATAATGACACTATAAAATTTTGAAACTGTTACTCTTACCACCAACTATAAGATGCTTACAGGATATGGTAACTTTGATTCACATCTCTTGCCCTATCCTTGATGTGTTAGTCTCATGGTTGTCCATCTTTCGTTGTGCATGGACTGTTCGGCTTACCCAACAACACTATTAAATATAATATACTACTGAAAAATAACTGCCTATGGGAAATAAGATATATGATCAACATGTCTAGCCCCATTTTTGGTGCATTAACCCCCTGCTTTATCAACCTTGAGCGATGCATCAGTTACATTACCCAAAAATTAAAAATAAAAATGTTACCAACAAGCAGAGTAAGTCATCAGCTACTAAATATAAATATCATATATTATATTTTTGATAAAAAATGCATAAGGATAGTGTAAGAACTTCATGTATCAACTGAGATCTTTATTGCCTTCTCTAAGAATCCCCCCATTCTCTTAAGGACCTATTGTAAGATCTAGGCGTAAATGTAGAACTTGTAGTCTTATTAGTATCCAATAGGTATGCCATGATTTTAATACCAAATTACTATGATCAATTTACACATCTAAGTGTTATAATATACGCCTACCTCTTCATCTTTATACTACTCATATACCTTTTTATACCTGTATCATTTTGTATATTGAGACTATCTTAATCACAGTCTTTGGCATCTAAAGTCCACCTCAAACTCATCTTCTCTAAAAAAAAACTAAAATATTGTAATGACCCTCTAGATAATTTTTGATGTTTTCATGTTTTTTTGTATTTTGTGCTTTCCCAAAGAGGCTACAGGTCATTTATGACTTGTCAGAACCGTAGGATCGGTTCTTGGGCAATTTATTTGGGTTTTAAGCCCATTTCCCTGTTTTAGAGCTTTTAAAGTTGAAAAGGTTGTCTTTGGTCAAAACTTCATGTAAACAGCCTCAGATGATATTCTGACAGCTCTTATAGCTACGGCACATATATTTTAGGCTAAGTGGACCCTTAGTTTGGGTCCTGAGGCTTTTGGGCTCATTTTGGGCTATTGGGTGGATTTTGATAAAAATAGAACAGTGGATGTGGTACCCAAATTTTGTCAAAAGGACCTATGATGGGAATTTTGATGGTTCCATTGAGTCTAAAATGTTGGTTTTGGTAGGGTAGTATAGTTTATTTACATGCATGGGGTTCCAAATGAATCCCGAGCACCCGATCGGAGTCCATTAAGACTTACCATTTTTGCTGGTGCACAGCACCTGGTGTAGTACTAGATTACTCTTCATGTTAGTGAGGAGTTGGCCGCATTCACGAAGGGTCAAGTTTTTGACCACCGCATTCGCGAGCCTCCTCTTGCATTTTCGAAGAATAGTCGGTCTGGCCCAATTTAGCTTTCTTCTTGGCATTCATGATGTACCACTCATATTTGAAAAGGTCTGACTAGTGGGGTCTTGCAATTACCACCATGGGTCCCACAATCGTGATGAAGAACCCCTGGCATTTTATATTCTCCTTCTCTATAATTTTCAACCATGTTTAAGTCCCATTTTTCTATTTTTGGACCTTGGAGCTTGGAAAGTGGTGGTAAATCATCTAATTTGTAACACCCCGTATGTTTCCAAACCTAGTTAATTATCGTAACATTCATGGAATTATTTAAACATGAGAGGGTTGGTGAATTATACATTAAGTAGTTGGGCTTAAGTGAATCATGTGCCATTAGGCTCAAATGAGGCCCAAAATTATATAAAGACATGGACCAAAAATGGGTGTGACCCATTCTTGTGTGTAAAACCCCGTACGTTCCCAACCCTACTTGACGACATTAAATAATATGTACGTAGGTATCGAGAGCTATAAGTATGTATTTGGTAAGGCTATTGGTGAGATAATTGAATTTGGCTCTTGTTATGTGGTTAAACTTGCATAGAAGGTGTTTTGAAATTTTCATTGCGCATTTGTGGGGTTCAAAATGAGGTTAAGAAGACCTCTAAACAAAGTATAATAAGGTTAAGAAGTGAGTTAAAGAATAGGACTTGAAGTATCTAACCAAACCCGCGAAGAGAAGTCGAAAAATGGAATTTTCAAAAATTTTAAGGAGGGGAGCATTTGGGACCGTGCCACGCTGCTCTGGGCTAAAATTTTTAGCCCAGAGGCATTAGGTTGGCGCGCCCAGGGGCGTGCCACCTTGGGTTTTCCATTTTTTCGAAAGTTGGAAATTTCTAAGTCCCAAGGGTATCCGGAGACGTACCGAGCCAATTGTTTCTACGTTTCTTCTAAAACCACAAGTATATACATGAAATTAATGACATATTACATTGGTATGATAAAATTACTCGAGAACGAAGTTGGGGTCAAAATGACAGTTTTGCCCTTAAAGTCAAAATAAGCCAAATGTGGCTAGAATCACTTGGTTTTGGGAATGAGGCTACGGATATGAATAGCATGAGTGGGAATATTATTGTAATACGTATAAGATGACTTAAACATGGGAAATTATTGATTTTATCGGGTTAAGTGAATTGGGCCCAAAAAGGGCCCAAAAATGAAAAGAAAGCATGGCCCAAAAATGGGTCAAAAGACCCATTCTTGCTTGGACCTTCTAGAAACCAACATTAAATGATAAAGAGTGGATAAGGATGGAATTGTGGTCCTATATAAATGGCAAGAAATATGATTTTTATTGCTTCAAAAGTCTCATGCCTTTTAGTTATTTTCTCAAGCATTTCTCTAGTTCCAAAACCCTAAAGCCAATATTTCCTTTGGACTCTTTGGTGAAGATCATCCTATTCCAAGCCTTGGTAAGTATTTATTCTCATGGATTAATATATTATATGCATGAAAGAGTATGTAAATCATGTTGGTTGTGCTTGGAAATGTTGGACATGGTACTTTGTGCTTTTGTCTAAGATTTGTGATCCATGGGATTTGAACTTGAATTAGGACTTGTGACTTTGATGAAAGATCATGGTATGGATAAAATATGAACTTCTATGGTGTTATTTTTGTTGTTAAACTTGTTATTGTCTATAAGTGTAAATTGTGGGATTTTGGCCGATATGTGCTATGAAGTGTATTAAGGTGAATTGATGGATTATTTGTGATGTGGTGTGGATAAGAAAGTGTAAAGGAGGAGTGTTGTGGTGAAATGCAATGATTATTATGTATTGGTCAATGTTGGGAATATTGGAGGATTTTTAGAATAATGATGCTATCAATGGTTTTGTCAAGGGGAAATGACATGTTTCAAAGCAAACATGTACCCCATTGATGTTATATGCATTTGTGAAGTAGTTGTGGTTAATGTGAATTCCGTCATGTATTTGTGTTGTAGCGTGACACATAAATAAGGAGTGGGACTATTGTATGCACAACTAGGATTGTATATCCGTATTTAGAGTACAAGGTATGTAAGGTTACTCTGTCCGTATCTTTTTGCGACAAATAGTATCCACATTGCTATTTCACTAGTCCTATCCCGAAATGTGCTAAGGTATCCTATATCCGTTTATCAATAGTCATTGTCATATATTTCCTACTCATGGATCATCTGTGAGTTTCATGTTTCATAATCATGGTTAATGTTCCAAAAGCTCAAATAAGGTTATGTTCCAATGTTCCACTAGTGTTATTACTTATGCCTCTTGTTCATAGATTATTGTCCCATGGTTCCCATAGTGTTATGTTTCTAATAAGGTTATGTTGCCAAGCTATTCACATGTCTCTCACTCATTGGTTAATGGTTCAAAGTTTCCAATAATGTTATGTTCCAAAGTTCAAAGTGATGTTATGACTATCAAATATCAATCTCAAAGTAAAGATCAAAGTAATGCAAATGTGGTCAATGATCAAGTATGGGTGGTAAGTCTAGGGGCATAATACTAGCTCGACTCGATCCCGATGTGTTGATTTATGGGTGGCAAGTCTAGGGGCGAAAGCCTAGCTCGACTCGATCCCGATGTATTGATTTATGGGTGGCAAGTCTAGGGGCATAAGCCTAGCTCGACTCAATCCCGATGCAGTGCTTTATGGGTGGCAGGTCTTAGGGGTATAATCCTAGCTCGACCCGATCCCAACATGACGATAAGTCATGGAAAGACCCACTGATCAGTAGGGGCCCGGGTACATTGTGACACATGTATTGACAAGCAAGCATTGAATATAAAGAAAGTAATAGAAGTAATCAAAGCAATTCACATGGTTCCCAAAATGCAAAATGGTGACTTACTCACATTGTCTAGTCATTTGTATTGAGTTCATTAGTATGTTCATGTGTTACAAAGTTTCATTTGAGCCTTACATACTCAGTACTTATTTCGTACTGACCCTTCTCGAGGAATTTATCTTACTTGCTGCAGGCGCAGGTACCAGTAGGCCTCCTCAGTAGATTGTCAGTGTTAGCGGTTCTTTGGTGAGCTCCAGCTAATTCGGGGCTTCTCCGAGTCCGAGTTTATATATGTTTTGGTGATGTACATATTGTGTAAAGTGGGGTATTTTCCCGACTTATGGTTCATTTTGGTCAATGCTCTTGCTAGAGGCTTTTGTAGACGGATGTGGGTGTATCAGTGTAAAAGACATGTTGTTTTGAGTGGATGGCCTCAACGGCCAAGTTTCATATGTATGTTTAAATATGTCCCATGTTTTCCTTTATTCGTATTTCATGTTCTTACGTAATGGTGGTTATGATTATGATATGCATATGATTGAACATAGGCAGAGGTTGGTTCTCTCGGGCCTTATCGGCTATGGGTGCCAATCATGTCTCGATGGAATTCGGTGCGTGACATTGTGTTTGACCAAGCAAGCATGCATTTAAGAAGGATAAGGATGACCATATAAATCAAGGAAAAATCAGATTTTTATTCAACACAATACACATGCCATTCTAGACTTTTCTAAAATATTGCTCTTTACACGCAAACCCTAATCAACTATTCTCTTTGGCCAAGATCATCATCTTGAAAGCTTTGGTAAGTATTTATTCTCATGGTTTAATATGTGATATGTTTAATATGGTGTATAAATCATGTTGGTTATGTTGGCAAAGTGTTGGACAGTTTACTATGTGTAAAACTGTCTATTTTTGCAATCGAAAAAGGGGTTTTGCCTTATAAACTTGAAAATGGACTTGTGGTATTGAAGGAAGTGAACTTGATGGATTCAATATTTACATGTGAGCTGTGATTATAGCCTTAAGTTTTTATATCCTTGAACATAATGTTTGGATTTGTTATAGCAAAATTGTGCATGGACTTGGTGGTGTATTGAAGGAAAAATGTGGTTTTGGTGATGTTCATATGTGTTGTGAAACCATGGTTGATTTTTGGCATCCAAGTTGACCTCAATTATTTAAAGGGAAGTTTATTCATGGCCATGGACCATTCATTACAAAAAAAGACCCAAAAGAGACCTATTTGGCAAAAACGGGCACCCGCCCTCGCAGACGAAGGCACCTACGGGCGCAGGTGACTTCACAGGCGCCCCTGGACAATGACAAGGGTCACCTTCGGATGCATGTCAACCACCTGTGGGTGCAGGTGGCTTCGCAGGTCACCCTAGAATATCATTTTGTATGGTTTTATCTCTCTTTGATCCCCGAAGGCCTCTATACCCTTTTTGGATGTAATTATCAACTTATGATACCTTTTTAATGACTTTAAGGGGTCGTATGGAGGCATGTTGGATTATATTAATTATGGATTGTTGTTCATATGTTGTTATGAGGCAATTTGATGGAGTAAGTGTGACGGAATGATAATGAGGGAGAATAAAGGGTAAACGTGGTGTGAAATGCTATTGGTTTATGATGTCTTGGTCAATATGTGGAATGTTATGGTGTTTTTGGTATGATAATGAAGTGGATTATATTATAAAGGCTAAAAAATGACGTTATATGGCAGACATATAGCTCATTGTCGTCTTGTACACTTGTACGGTAACAAGTTGTTAATGTAAGCTCTGTTATGTATTTGTATTGTAGTGTGAAACGTAAGGAAGGAGCTGGACTATTGTGTTCATATATAGGCTTGTGTATTAATACTTGGAAGTGAAGGTATGTAAGGTTACTGTGTTCGTATTCTTCTGCAGCAGATATTGTTCACATTGACATGGTACTTGTCCCATTCCGAAGTGTTCTAAAGTATCCCAGCTCAGGTTGACATATATTGTTATTCACATGTTTCTTATTCTTAGACCAATTGTGATTCCCATGTCTCTTATTCATTGACCGAGTTTCCAAAGCTCTCATAATGTTGTAACTACTAAAAGAACTACCTCAAAGAAACTAATGATGTAAAGAGAATCTATTCATTCTTGAGTAGCATTTCCAATAATGTTACATTCTAAAGTTCCAATGATGTTATGACTATCAACGTATCAACTCATAGACGTAAAGAAATGAAGGAATGTATTACTCTTATAATGAAAGAAAGAAGTAATGTATAATTGATGAATATCATGGGTGGTATCCTAGGGGTTAAATTACCTAGCATGGGTCGATCCCAATAACATGGGTGGTATCCCAGGGGCGACAGAAAATCCTAGCATGGGTCGATCCCAATATCATAGGAGTATCCTAGGGGTTAAATTACCTAGCATGGGTCAATCCCAACATCATGGGTGGTATCCCAGGGGCGACAGAAAATCCTAGTATGGGTCGATCCCAAGTGTATATAAGGACTGTATCCCAGGGGTGGATGGACCTAGCATGGGTCATCCTCTTTACCACTGATCAGCTGGTCATCTGTTTAAAGTAAAGTAAAGTAAAGCAGTGAATGTAATGTACATGATTCTAACACATATAGAACGACAGTGTATCCATATTGCCTATCATCTTATATTTGATTCCATTGAAGTTCTTATCTATGATACAGTTTCTTATAGCCTTACATACTCAGTACATTATCGTACTGACGTCCCTTGGGGGACTTACCTTACCTGCTGCAGGCACAGGTACTAGTATACCTCCACAGTAATTTGCGGGTCATCTACTGATCATTGGTGAGCTCCAGTTGGTTCGGGGCTTTTCGAGTTACAGTTGTACATTTGTTTTGGTATTGTAAATGTTGTATAAAGCAGGGACTTGTCCCGACTTTAGGATGGGTATGTATATGCATCTGTTAGAGGCTTTTGTAGACATATGTGGGAATATGGGATGTATGTCCAGTTTGACTGGATGGCCCTAACGGCCAAGATTCTGATATGTATATATCACTTGTTTTCATGACTTTCGCTAGTAGCTTTTAGCATCTTGCATCCATACGTGCCGGTGATGTTTCTTGAATGAACATGATTAAAGATTAGTTCTCTCGGGCCTTATCGGCTTCAGGTGCCAGTCTGCCCCATTGGAAGTCGAGGCATGACAAAAGTGGTATCAGAGCAGGTTATCCTAAGGGTGTCTACAAAGTCGTGTCTGAGTAGAATCTTGCTTATTAATGTGTTGAGCACCACATTTATAAGCAGGAAGCTACGGGACATCTAGGAGTTGTTTCTTTCCTTTATTTCTAGATCGTGCATTAGAGCCAAAGTGTAGGTGGAATTATAACTGACCATGGGAATTGTTTTTTTATATATATATATAGAAATGTCGATGGCAAGAAAAGGTTGGGGAGAAGGTAAGAAGATAGATAGGACTACCAGAGAATAAACCAGTAGAGCACCACCTGAGCAAGTTGATCAAGGTGGGGATGGAAATGAGTTCGTATCGCGGGTTTCTCCTACTCTTCCATTTATAGAAGAACCCAGAAGGAGAGGAGTATCTTCGAAACTTTCCGATAATACTATTGAGCAGGATTTAATAAGTGCAGTGCAAATATTGACCTATGTAGTTGCTACACAAGCTCGAAGACAAGCCTTTACGCAGCAGAGGGAGGATAAGAGGCAAAACAGAGGGATGCAAGGATTGGAGTAAGGGCCGTCAAAGAGGGCTAGACCTATAAGACAGTTTATGGAATCCCAAGAAGAAGTTAGGCCTCGAGTTTTTCCTAGACTACCTAGGCCACCATTTTCTCAATCAACAGCAAATGCTCCCCCTCTATTCCAAGGGTTTAGAGGCAATCAGTTTGGGCAAAGAAGGGAGATTCAGTATCCACAGACCGTGGGGTATCGAGAACAAGGAAATACGAGTCAATCAAGGTTGTTTCGTCAGCTGTGCCAGCGCTGTGGGAAGTTTCATTCAGGTGAATGTCGGGTGGGAACAAATGTTTGTTACTGGTGTGGTATGTCGGGACATGTAAGGAAAAGGTGCCCACAAAGAAGCACGAGTGGTATGGCATGGCTTATGGGACCAACCATCGCATCGCCATTATCGATGCCTCCTCTAGGTAGAGGTGCATAACCTAAGAGGCGCGGTAGAGGTTCTAGAGGAGCAGCTAGTTCCAGTGGAACCCAGTATCGTATTTATGCCTTAGCGAATCGACAGAATTCGGAGGCTTCTCCTAATATAGATACATGTACATTATCCATATTTTGACATAAAGTATACGCATTGATTGACCCACGTTCTACATTATTATATGTTACTCCATTGATTGCGGAACAAAAAAAAGTGGAAGAATACCAGAATTACTAGTTAGTTAGTGAATCTATTATAGTTAAAAGAGTATATCCTAATTGTATAGTAATTGTGTGTGGTTATGACACACTGGTTGATTTTATTGAACTGGAAATGGTAGATTTTGATGTTATAATGGGTATGGATTGGTTGACTTCTTGTTTGGCCACAGTAGATTGTCGAGCTAAGAAGATACATTTTCATTTTTCCACATGGAAGGGTAATGTGGGAGCACCGAGAGGAAAATTAATTTCCTATATTAAGGTAAAGAAAATGATAACCAAGGGGTATATAGCCACCCAGTAAAAGTACAGGATACCGATGTGAAGTCACCAATACTTCAATCGGTTCTAGTGGTAAATGAATTCCTGGATGTGTTTCTTGAAATGAAAAGTAGAGTTTGGTATTGAGGTGATTCCAAGTATTCTGTTCCTCCGTATAGAATGGCTCCAGCAGAGTTACAGGAATTAAAAAGAGCAATTAACAGACTTGTTGGACAAGGGATACATAAGATCTAGTATGCCCCTTGGGATGCACATGTCACATTGCGAATGTGTATTGAATATCGTCAACTGAGCAAGGTAAAATTACGAATAAATATTCTCTTCCCAAAATTGATGATCTATTTGATCAGTTATAAGGTGCTAAATGCCTCTCAAGGATTAACTTAAGATCGGATGGTCATCAAGCAAGGGTTAGAGAAATAGATATACCCGAGACAGCTTTTTCGAACACGGTATGGCCATTATGAAATTTCAGCTATGCCATTGGGCTAACCAATGCACCAGCAGTTGTTAGAGATTTGATGAATAGGGTGTTCACGCCATGTTTAGATGTATTCGTGACCATGTTTATAAATGAAATTCTGGGTTATTCAAGATCACAAGAGAACCTCAGTTACGGCAGGTATTACAGATTCTTCATGACTGTAAGATATATGCAAAGTTCTCTAAATGTGAGTTTGGTTAAAATTTGTAGTGTCCTTGGGTCACATTGTATAGGATGAAGGACTCAGGGTTGATATACAAAAGGTAAAAGCGATGAAAAAAAAAAGGCTAAGGCCTACGACATTTATAGAGATTCATAGTTTTCTTGGATTGGTTGGTTATTGGTTATTATAGGAGATTTGTTGGAGGATTTTCTTCTATTTCTACACCCTTAACAAAGCTAACACACAAGGCAATCAAGTCTCACTGGGAAGATGCATGTGAGAAGAGTTTCCAAGAGCTGAACGATAAATTGACTTCTACACCTGTATTAGTACTTCCCCGAAGGCACAGAGGGGTATACAGTATATTGTATAGCTTATGCTTCAAGACAACTGTGTCCACATGAAAGAACTTATCCAACACATGATCTTGAGTTAGCAGTTGTGATATTTGTTTTAAACACATGGCGCCACTACTTGTATGTGGTTCACGTTGACATAGATATACTGATCATAAAAGTTTGCAATATATCCTTAAGCAGAAAAACTTAAATCTGAGGCAGCGGAGGTAGCTAGAACTCTTAAAAGACTATGTATTGATATCTTATACCATCCAGGGAAAGCGAACGTGGTAGTTGATGCACTAAGTCACAAAGCAATAGGAAGCACTAGTAGCCAGTTGACCGAAAAGCAGAGTATAGTCAAGGAGTTACATCAATTAGCCAGCTTGGGAGTTTGTCTTCTTGAAACTCTAGATGAATAAATTATAGTGTAAAATGCGGCAGAATCTTCATTTGTAACTGAAGTGAAGAAAAATCAATATGCAAACCTTATTGTATTTCAGCTAAAAGTGAAAAAAAAAATTTACAAAGGCATTTGATCTTACACAAAAGAGAGTGAATCAGGGTCAAAGTAGATTGTGTGTACTGGATATAGATAAATTAAGGAAACGAATTATGATAGAGGCACATCACTTATGGTATTCTATGCATTCAGGACCTACTAAAATGTACCATGATTTAAAAGAAGTGTATTGGTGGGCAACTATGAAGAAGAACATGGCAGGATTTGCAGCTCAATGCTCAAACTGTCAACAAGTTAAAGTGGAGCATCAGAAACCTGGATGTTACATGTAATGTATCAATCTACCAGTCTGGAAATGGGATATGATTAATATGGACTTCATCACAGGTTTGCCTCGTACACTGCGGAAATTTGATTCCATATGGGTCATAGTTGATAGGCTTACCAAGTCAGCGCATTTCTTACCAGTCAAGACCACCTATACAGCTGAATATTATGCAAGGTTGTATGTTAAAAAAATAGTGCGATTACATGGGATTCCGATCTCCATTATATTCGACAGGGGAGCTCAGTTTACTGTGCATTTTTGGAGATCTTTTCAGTAGAGTTTGGGTACATAGGTGAATCTAAGTACGGATTTCCATCCTCAGATAGATGGACAAGCAGAACGTACTATCCAAACACTTGAATATATGCTACGAGATTGCACGTTAGATTTTCAAGGCAATTGGAATGACCATTTGCCTCTAATTGAATTTGCTTACAACAATAGCTATCATTCAAGTATTAGATCACTAATCAGATGGTTTGAAGCAAGTGAGACTGCTTTACTCGAGCCAAATCTGATTCGTCAAGCTATAGGGAAAGTCAAGATGATACAATAGTGGCTACAAACCGCCCAAAGTCGACACAAGTCATATACTGATATTAGAAGAAGGGAATTAGAATTGGACATAGGTGATTGGGTAGTTTTGACAGTGTCACCAATGAAAGGGGTAATGAAACTTGGGAGATTTGGGAAGAAATGAAAGTTGGCTCTATATAGCGTGCCATATGAGATTACCCGAAGATTTGGGTAAGTTGCATATAAATTAGCACTACCCCAAGAACTCCCCACAGTTCACTTCAAAAATGCATGGGAGAAATTTATCACCTATGAGGAGATGCCTATTGCCATTCTGGATACACAAGTGAAGTGGTTGAGGAATAAATACATAGCTTCCATAAAGGTACTTTAGAGAAATCAGCAAATAGAAGAGGTCACATGGGAAACTGAAGAAATGATGAAGTCCAAGTACCCTCTTTTGTTCCAAAGGGAATAACATGTTCATGATACGAGATCAGAACAATGAAAAGTAAGTATTTATAAGCATTGAGTGTATATTTATGATAACATGAAGAATGAACTTAGACTTGCCATTGTTTAAATTGAATAATGTCACTAACATTTGAGGACGAATGTTTCTAAGGGGGGAAGAATGTAACACCCCGTATGTTTCCAAACCTAGTTAATTACCATAACATTCATGGAATTATTTAAACATGAGATGGTTGGTGAATTATACATTAAGTAGTTGGGCTTAAGTGAATCATGTGCCATTAGGCTCAAATGAGACCCAAAATCATATAAAGACATGGCCCAAAAATGGGAGTGACCCATTCTTGTGTTTGACCAAGCAAGCATACATTTAATAAGGATAAGGATGACCATATAAATCAAGGAAAAATCAGATTTTTATTCAACACAATACACATGCCATTCTAGACTTTTCTAAAGTATTGCTCTTTACACACAAACCCTAAGCAACTATTCTCTTTGGCCAAGATCATCATCTTGAAAGCTTTGATAAGTATTTATTCTCATGGTTTAATATGTTATATGTTTAATATGGTGTATAAATCATGTTGGTTATGTTGGCAAAGTGTTGGACAGTTTACTATGTGTAAAACTGTCTATTTTTGCAATAGAAAAAAGGTTTTTGCCTTATAAACTTGAAAATGGACTTGTGGTCTTAAAGGAAGTGAAATTGATGGATTCAATATTGAAATTTGAGCTGTGATTATAGCCTTAACTTTTTTTATCCTTGTACATAATGTTTGTATTTGTTATAGCAAAATTGTGCATGGACTTGGTGGTGTATTAAAGGAAAAATATGGTTTTGGTGATGTTCATGTGTATTATGAAACCATGGTTGATTTTTGGTAACCAAGTTGACCTCAATTATGTAAATTTAAGTTTATTCATGGCCATGGACCATTCATTAAAAAAAAAGACCCAAAAGAGACCCATTTTGGCCAAAATGGGCACCCGCCCTGGCAGACGAAGGCACCTGCGGGCGCAGGTGACTTTTTAGGTGGCCCTGGACACTGCCAAGGGTCACCTAAGGATTCATTTCATCCATATTCGGGTGCAGTTGGCTTCTCTGTTCACCCCAGAATATCATTTTGTATGGTTTTGTCTCTCTTTGATCCCCGAAGGCCCCTATACCCTTTTTGGATGTAATTATCAACTTATGATACCTTTTTAATGACTTTAAGGGGTCATATGGAGGCATGTTGGATTATATTAATTATGTGTTGTTGTTCATATGTTGTTATGAGGCAATTTGATGGAGTAAGTGTGACGGAATAATAATGAGGGAGCGTAAAGGGTAAACGTGGTGTGAAATGCTATTGGTCTATGATGTCTTGGTCAATGTGTGGAATGTTATGGTGTTGTATGTATGATAATGCAGTGTATTGTATTATAAAGGGTAAAAAATGACGTTATATGGCAGTCATATAGCTCATTGTCGTCTTGTACACTTGTACGGTAACTAGTTGTTAATGTAAGCTTCATTATGTACTTGTATTGTAGAGTGAAACGTAAGGAAGGAGCTGGACTATTTTGTTCATATATAGGCTTGCGTATTCATACTTGGAAGTGAAGGTATGTAAGGTTACTCTTTCCGTATTCTTCTGCAGCAGATATTGTTCACATTGACATGGTACTTGTCCCATTCCGAAGAGTTCTAAAGTATCCCAGCTCAGGTTGAGATATATTGTTACTCACGTGTTTCTTATTCTTAGACCAATTGTGATTCCCATGTCTCTTATTCATTGACCGAGTTTCCAAAGCTCTCATAATGTTGTAACTACTAAAAGAACTACCTTAAAGAAAGTAATGATGTAAAGAGAATCTATTCATTCTTGAGTAGAATTTCTAATAATGTTACATTCTAAAGTTCCAATGATGTTATGACTATCAACGTATCAACTCATAGATGTAAAGAAATGAAGGAATGTATTACTCTTATAATGAAAGAAAGAAGTAATGTATAATTGATGAATATCATGGATGGTATCCCAGGGGTTAAATTACCTAGCATGGGTCGATTCCAATAACATGGGTGGTATCCCAGGGGCGACAGAAAATCCTAGCATGAGTCGATCCCAATTTCATAGGAGAATCCCAGGGGTTAAATTACCTAGCATGGGTCAATCCCAACATTATGGGTGGTATCCCGGGGGCGACAGAAAAGCCTAGCATGGGTCGATCCCAAGTGTATATGAGGACTGTATCCCAGGGGTGGAAGGACCTAGCATGGGTCATCCTCTTTACCACTGATCAGCTGGTCATCTGTTTAAATCAAAGTAATGAATGTAATGTATATGATTCTAACACATATAGAATGACGATTTATCCATATTACCTATCCTCTTATATTTGATTCCATTGAAGTTCTTATGTGTGATAGAGTTTCTTATAGCCTTACATACTCAGTACATTCCTCGTACTAACGTCCCTTGGGGGACTTACCTTACTTGTTGTAGGCACAGGTACTAGTAGACCTCCATAGTAAGCTGTGGGTCATCTACTGATCATTGGTGAGCTCCAGTTTGTTCGGGGCTTTCCGAGTCATAGTTGTACATTTGTTTTGGTATTGTAAATATTGTATAAAGCGGGGACTTGTCCCGACTTTAGGATGGTTATGTATATGCATCTGTTAGAGGCTTTTGTAGACATATGTGGGAATATGGGATGTATGTCCAGTTTAACTTGATGGCCCTAACGGCCAAGATTCTGATATGTATATATCATATTTGTTCATGACTTCCGCTAGTAGCTTTTAGCATCTTGCATCCATACGTGCTGGTGATCTTTCTTGAATGGACATGAGCAAAGATTGGTTCTCTAGGGCCTTATCGGCTTTGGGTGCCAGTCCGCCCCGTTGGAAGTCGGGGCGTGACATAATTGAACTGAAGTATGTTACTTCAACTTTTTTTGATCATTTTCCATCACTTGTATTATCGAAATTCCATCCCAATTCTGTGTAAATTCTTGATTTTGGATTCTTGATTTCTTAAACTTTTGGGACTGATTTGAGTCCCAATTAAGACTCTATTTGTACTCAATTTTTAAGCATGTATTCCCTATCCTTCAAGGGACCTAATGACAGATTCAATTTCTGAATTCTATATGTGGGTACTACGGGCCTTTTTTAACCCAATTCTCAGTCCAGAGTTTATAATTGCAATATGGGTCTTGGTTTACTCATATTAACATGTAGATCATGAATTTGATAGTGTGATGATATTTATAGATCGAGAAGTGGTGACAAGTAGTTCGTGGATGGTTCAAGATTGTTGTTCGGCTATAAGGTAGCTACGGTCTACTCTTCTCTATGAGATTGTGTATTGTATAGATTGCATGCTATATGGGGGTTTATAGGATGGGTATACCGCTTAACTATATCTTGTTGTCAATATTTGACCTATTTAGGGGATTTTAGAATAGAAATATAGTTTGAGTCTTTGCCTAGAATACTTACTATAACTTTACGGTTAGGTTAAGCTTATTTATATACCTTTTATGACCTTAGGTTGACATTAGTAATCACTAGTGTAGGATTTGGTGTAGTACATTTCTATAAAGATTATATTCTTCAATTAAATACTCCCAGTAGCATGATGCCCTTATTTACCATCGCTTGCTGATTTATGAATCTAGATATCCTTTTACTTTGCATAGTGTTGGGCCCGAGGCCTTGGTTATAAGACCATTTGGATACCAGATTAGTTTTCTATGTCTTGAAAGAGTCGTGGCTTAGTTATAGATGCTGAGGTGCTTACATTTCTATTGTTTGGATATTGGTGATGGCATGCATACATTTACACGCGCTCATGCTCATTTAGTTGTACGATTCCAACTAAAACCTTGATTTTACTATTCTTTTCCCAAAAAGGGATTTATTCTCACTTTTCACTTTTAAAACTATTTTTTAAACGGAAGTCGTACTACATTTATTATTGGCTTATGATCTTTCAAAACTAAGCATATTATATTAGATACTCAGAACAATGCAGACTCCGGTTCATTATTGAACCACTCATTTATCTCTATTTTTTTACTTCGATCGAAGGAGATTCTGATCCTTTCTACATTATTCTACCATTTTAGTCTCAAATTCAATCTTGGGCACCAGACTTTATGGATTTCCACTAATTTAGCCTCGAATTGATTTTGAGCAATAATTATACTCTTATTTCTCTTTGGTATTGGACGAATTAGATTGATTGTGATTGATTATTAGAGTCCTGGTTTGGGAGTAGGTAGTATATATGGATATCTTGAGTCTTCTATGGGTCCCTTTGTCTGGGAACCATGTACTAGAAGAGGGGATACCCCATTGGTCCTCCCTTGCAAGATGGTAAGCCGATGGAGGTGTTTATACTTGGTACGATATGACACTCAGTTCGTATGATAGTGTTGGATTTACCTTACATACATTCATCTATATGAATTTCCTATCACCAGTATAATTGTTTGGCACCTGTACCTACTGGTGTTATGGGGGCCTGGATAGGTAGTGGTTATGTTTGCTAGTTGTTGTGTGATTATTTGTGCCTTCTGGGCTTATGGGGGCCCGGTTAGGTTATTGTTTGTTCGAGATTATCTGATTGTTTTATATTTTTCACATATTATTATGTTGTTGTGATAGGGCAGTTATGGATTAGTACCCGAGGCTATAGGTACACTTCTGAATTCTTTTCCTCTTTAATATTGGGAGCATTGTTATTAGACTATATTATGATTATTCAAATTTTGGGGTGATGCTCTGATTGTGTTAGATCTAGCTCCCGTATTGGTTATGATCCTTGTGATGTTAGGCTAGCTCCCTCAGGTTAGTACCTTCGTGTTTAGCCTCCTATATAAGTACTATTGTATATACCTTTTCTTCTTTACCCATTCTTATTGTATATCACCTTCTTCCTTCATTGTTTCTATTGCATATAACCTCCAGTCCTAGCTATGTATATTGCATAGCATTTCTTTCCCTAATTACCTGAAGAACATGATGGTTTGTCTTTACCTTTCTATCATCCTTATTATAGTTCATTTCTTAGTTAGAAACATGTAATGTATATTCTTACCTTAAATGTTATTTATACTGCATTATCTTTGGATCTCAGTTAGCTGATGCCTATTGAGTACCTCTTTTTGGTACTCACACTACACTTCTGCACCCTGCTGATCATAGTACAAGTTCTCGCTGCTGACGTGTGTATCGTGTGGAGCTGCCATGGATTGAAGATTTGGGGTGAGCTCCTGGCATCCGGAGTTGTTCCGGCTTTGTCTCTTTTGCTAGAATGATCTTTATTTTGCATTTTGGAGACAGTTCTATACATATATATTATGTTTTCCTTGTGTTCTTGTTTTGCTAGTGGCTCTTGTACTGACCTCACCAGGTCTTAGGGAATAATTACTTTCTGTTGTTTTTTTTTCTTTTTATTGAGTTTTGGTTTCCATTACTCGTTGTTTCGAGTTATGGGTTGGCTTACCAACTGGTGGGTTATAGTAGGTGCCATCATGACCTGAGAAATCGGGTCATGACAATTGTCTTCTTCAACCAAGTCAAAATTATTATGATAGTCAACTCTACTACATGACAAACATCATATACTTGCTATATACATAATATGATATACTTCTACTGCTTGACTTGTATCAATTTCTTCGAAAGCCTTGTAGATCTCATCATTTTCTTGACTCATACCAATTTGATGTGGTTTCTGGTAGACTTTTGTCCTCTTAGTACATGAGACATATAGTACTCTCGACATGTATAGAAATTGTCATCATATTCTCCCTGCTATAGCAGTAACACCATTACCAATTTGAACTCTTGATATCTTAAGCCCTTAAAGATTGACCATAAGTCATATATGTCGAAGATACACTCAAAGCACTCATAGTGACCCCAAAAGGTCTAGGAAAAAAAATACTACTTCAGTATATTGAGTTTGACTTCTATTACCTTCTTAGGTAAGAATCATACACACCTCAAAGATTCTTTTGGAGTGCAAATAGTGAGACTGACTCAAGAGTCAAACTCTACTCTAGCACCCAAGGCATCATTATACATGTTGAACACACATTTCTCAGCCCTTAACCTTTCCCAAATGCAACCATGCTTTCACTTCCATATTAGACTAAGCTCTAATCAGATGAAAACAATAGATTTATACTCAACTAATCTTATTTGGTTTGCTAGTCATCTCTAGCTAGAATTATAACCTCCCACTTCTTATAAGCTCGGTCTACCTATGACACTCACCCACTTTGGTTGAAGCTATAACAACTCATCTTACAAATTGATTTCCTTTTTCTTCCCAGATACAAGACAAAATATTAGCATTCTGACTATCTTTCGTAATATCATGTTGTTTGAAGTATAACACATATTAGTTAATTTTGAAAAAAAAAAAAATTCATGCTTGATGTTGATTGTCTCAGTACCTCTAAATGCAGAAAACATCCTCTATACCTAGACTTTTATCTCATTGATGTAGAAAATTCCCTATATCCAAAGTTTTACTCAAACTTAATTAATAATCATGCCCAAATACACTGAGTCTTATGTTCAATGTCATACTTTAAACTAAAGTGTCACGTCCCAAATCCTATTCGGGTCGGACTGGCACCCGGAGCCGATAAGGCCCGAGAGAACCAATCTTTGCTCATGTACTCTCGTATGCATGTTCGCGTATGAATATCATTTTATCTCATGTAATTAAATATCAATAGCGGAAGTCATGGCAATATGTGCAATATATGTAACTTGGCCGTTAGGGCCATCATGTCAAAATAAACGTATACATCTTACATTTAGCTTCCCACATACGTCTACAAAGCCTCTACAGATACATGACTATGACAAACCTAGAGTCGGGACACATCCCGCTCTATACTCATATACAATCTCAAACCAATATGCATAATGACTCGGAAAAGGCCCGGATCAACTGGAGTTCACCAACAATCTGTGGATACCTCGTCGCCTACAGCGGAGATCTACTAACACCTGGGCCTGCAGCATGTAAGGTAAGTCCCCCAAGAGGGGTCAGTACGAAGAAAGTAGATACCAAATTCATTCTCGAGTAATTTTATCATACCAATATATTATTTCACTCATTTCATGTATATCCTCATGGTTGTAGAAGAAACGTGGCAAAAATCGGCTCAATACGTCCCCGGGCACCCTTGGGACTTAAGAAAATTTCCAACTTTGAAAAAGTGGCAAAACCAACGTGGCACGCTCTTGGGCAAGCCCGCTTACTGCCTCTGGACTAAAAATTTTAGCCCAGAGCGGTATGGCACGCTCTCTGGCGCGCCCCTCCCTTAAATTTTTTTTTTTTTTTTTTTTTACTTATTGCTCTCAAAACTAAGGTAAACATGTACGGGGTGTTACATAAAGATACTTTGGTTCTCTCACTCTACACCATACTGGTCATAAGAGGTAACTAATTGTGGTGGCAGAAGTGCCTTTCTATGTTGAGTTTGTCTTTCAATACACTGGTGACAATAAGGGAAAGTATACACATTCTTAGAAGATAATCGAAGTAAAAGTACCTAATTAGGTATAACATTTCCTAACTGTGGTGTATTCAAAACACAAAATTGACAATATGAAACTTCTTTCTAGGGCACCCTTTCTACGTGCAAACATTTGAAGATTTAGAATCTCTACTAAGAAGTCTGAAACTCATCAGAACCTAAACTAAAATATGTTGTAGTAGTTCAATCTAATTCTCCAATTTTTAACATACTTGAGAGCTTTAAGTAGCCAACTGAATACAATGAAGTGAATTGATTTTTCCTCATTGAGTTGTGATAGTCACCTTGTATGATTTTGATAAAAGATCATGGTCTAAATTTGTAACTATTCTAAAATTTCATTTTCTATTACAATTTACACTTTCGGCAATTCACTTAATTATGCCCATAATATCTTAAGTATAATCTATATCAAATGGAGTTCTTTCTTTTCCCATAGCCTTACTGAATGTACCACTAACCCCGTAGGCACTATTATTGCTCAACTTACTCCTCTCCCATTTCAACAAATATAAGGAGATGCTATATGTAGAACCCAACTTAAATCTTACAAGCTTAGTATCTACCAGATCTGTATAGTAACCTAGGGGCACGATAGTTAGTACACCCAAGGTGTGTCCTACTCAGTCCTCTCATACTAGGGGGAGGTCCTCTCAATGCTCTAACACCCACACCAGATACGGACCAAACTATCCACGGCATTCTAAATATTTAGAGGCTAATACCCAAATCAAGTTGTCTTCTATGTTTTAGCTATCTTTTAAACTTACCCTTTATCTTTCCAAACATCATTGTAACCCCTGAAAAAACATTCTTAGTGGCTAGCGCCTGAATATTTGAGTATGTCCCCCCTCTCCCACTTAGGGATGAACACAAAGTGTATCACTTTTAATATTTCAAGCTTTATAGCATAAGGGAGTAATAAAATAAGGGAAACTTTCCTAAAATATCGATGCAGCCCCTCGAAGATAAGAACATACGTCTTTGTACCAATCAACAAGGCTCTACTAGACACTGCTCCACCACTCCAAGGTGCTTGAAACCTAGGGCTCTGATACCAAACTTTCATGACCCAAAAATTTAGGTCATGATGTCACCTACTATAAACCACCAGTAGGTAAGCCAAAGCCATAGCCCGGAACGATAAGTAATGGGCTAATAAGAGAAAGAGGATTACATGATATATAAAGGCCAAATATAGAGACTAAACACATGTAATAAAACCATACATATATACATAGTAACGGTTTGTAAAAGTCAACCACTATAGCAATGATTTGGTACTAGGTCATATGAGGATATTGAAAAACAATAAGAACATAAAAAAACTAAAGTAATGTAAATGGAAAGGGATGTTAACGTGCAAACCTCATTGCTCAAGGGAGAAAAACCACAACCTACCACAGTAGGATTCCACCAATAGCTTTCACTAAACACCGAGCAACTTACATTACAACCTAGGAATTAACCTCCTAATTCCTACAACCTTGCAATAACTTTATTGCAAACACACCCTCACAATAACTCAATTATGAGATTCCATATATACCTCCAACTATAAAACAACTCAAATATGAACAATAGAAGATATATAAAATACTCACTGGAATCTCAGAATGAGATATGAGTTTACAATTGCAAGATCAAAACAAAAACCTCAATCAACCTAGAAACAAAAAAACATATATCACTGTGAGTAAAAGAGTTTCTAAATTATTGAGTCTTGCAATATCGGGTGAGGTCTCTGCTTAAGAATTTTTTTTCCAGATTTGTGCAAAATCTTGAGCTTGTCTCCTCAAGGATGATGAATATATATATATATAATGAGCATTGGGAGAGAATCTTCCTCATTGGTGGATGCTGAAGAAGGACCATTGAGAATTCATACCACTAATGAGATGACACTATCCAGAGAGTACTGGACAACTGGCATATAAGAAAAATGTGTGCAACTGCAAAACTGCACACTAGGACATCAGTTCACGTAACTGGTCCGTCCACTAAGCTAGGCCATCACCAAATCATAAATCACGAGGGATGAGCATGGATCAGGTTCTAATGATGAAGTTTATCAATCATCAAAACATAAGCATAATAAGAACAAGGCTGGAATCCAACATTTCCCCCTTTTTGATGATGACAAACATAGATCCTTTTTTAGCACTTCCCTCTTTCACCATGCATCTATTTTCACTAGTTCCCCCTTTTACCATGCAACTTATTTTTATCAGTTCCCCCTTTTACATTTTTACCAGTTCCCCCTATCACTAGAGTTCCCCCCCCCTTTTGCTTACTCTTTCCCCCTTTCACCAGTTTCTCCTTTCACCATGTAACTATTTTCACTAGCTCCCCCTTTCCCTTAATCTTCCTCTTTTTGGCATCATTAAAAAGGGATCACAAAATCAATTAGGCACTATGCATCAAAATAAATCACAATAAGTATAAGAATAAGGACATATTCTTATTCAAGAAAGCATTTAGAATCATTAGACAAGTTATTGTTCAAGTTCTACAAAAAGAAATTAATTATGCACTGGTGTCAAAATGAAGATCAAAGGATTGGAGGGTTAAATAGGATGGGAAGAAGAGAAACAACTATAAAAGAGGTGATCGAAACAATTTATAGTGGCATGGTTATCATCAATTAGTGCTCCATTAATGACTTTTAACTGAGTATTCTCATCCTTGAGTTGTGCATTCTCCTATTTTAGCCACTTGACTAGTTGGAGAGGACTTCAGCTGAGTAATCTCAGCCTTAGCTTGATTTGAGATACCCAGTGTAAAACCCATTACTCTGGTGACTTCAGTTAGTTGAGCTTTCAGTGGTTCAAACTCAGCTTCCGTTTCAAAAATCATATTTGATAATTCTTTTATCTTTATATTACTCACCTCTTGAGCAGCAATAAGATTTGACACTGCAGATTTAGGAGGACCAACTCTTTTCTTCGTGTACTCACACTCTGCAAGGGTAGTGAGTGTGAATTTTTCATTTTTTCTCCAACAGTAACCAAATCTTGGTTTTATCCCAAAGTGATCAAAAACTTTTATAAGGATAAATCCATAGCAAAGACCATGATTGACTTCCTTCAGCTTCCAGATCTTAATGATATGCTCAATCATGATTTTAGGTAAACTAATTGGAGTGCAATAGTTAAGAGCTTCCATTTAATAGAGATCTGGTATAGATCCACATGATCGACATTCAGCTCTTGGAAGTAGCACCTTGCTAACTATTCAACAAGTAGTTGAAATTCAGGCTTCATTTCCTTCCGTTTCAAAAATCATATTTGATAATTCTTTTATCTTTATATTACTCACCTCTTGAGCAGCAATAAGATTTGACACTGCACATTTAGGAGGACCAACTCTTTTCTTCGTGTACTCACACTCTGCAAGGGTAGTGAGTGTGAATTTTTCATTTTTTCTCCAACAGTAACCAAATCTTGGTTTTATCCCAAAGTGATCAAAAACTTTTATAAGGATAAATCCATAGCAAAGACCATGATTGACTTCCTTCAGCTTCCAGATCTTAATGATATGCTCAATCATGATTTTAGGTAAACTAATTGGAGTGCAATAGTTAAGAGCTTCCATTTAATAGAGATCTGGTATAGATCCACATGATCGACATTCAGCTCTTGGAAGTAGCACCTTGCTAACTATTCAACAAGTAGTTGAAATTCAGGCTTCATTTCCTTTTTGAGTAATCTGAAGCTCCTCAACAGTCACTTTGATTTGGAAAAATTGTCAATGAAGATCTCTCTAAGCAGTGAGGTTGTTAGGGTGAACTTGATTCCATTATAGTGGCATCAAGTGATAGCTATTTTTCTCTGAACATTAGATCATTATAGAAGTCTCTAACCTTACTGACATATGCAATACCTGTGGAGTCAAACAAATGCATCCATGCTTGAGAATTAACTAGAGCAATGAGGGAACTCATACCAAACCTGGTTGCAATACTAAGATCGAATACTCTTCCAAAGAGCACTGTCTAATTACGAATGTCATAATATCTTTTTTCAATTTCATACACTAACTCTACATCTTTTCTTTTCTTTCCTTTTAACACAACCTCTTCTTGATTCATCTTGGAAGACTGGGATAACTTACTCTTCAGAGGACTGATCTTCTCTTCCACTAAAAAACCTATTGCAATCCTCCACTATCGACTTAAAATACCTTGTTTATCTTTCTTTCAAGCCTAATGGGTACTTGCATAGAGTGAACAGGCAACACAGAAAGTCCATCATTTTTTTTTTGTCAAATATAGCCTCAAAGAATTCTATTAGCAGTAATGCATCACTTTCTGGGATAGCATAGCACTCGTGAGCTTGTACAATACAAGGGCCTTTACTTTACCTTTAAGGACAAATGTTGTCCCCTTTTGGACAACAGAGACACCTGGTCCCTTAATGAGTTCCCTGGAATCACTTACTTCAGAGAAGGCAGTGGTACCCTTATCAGATTTTATGGAGATTTCAATGATGTACCTAATAAATTGACTTTTAATAAAGCTATCCTCTTGTACTTTATGATGACAATATATTTCAGAGTCATTCTCCATCTTTACAATTTTGATACTACCACTCAACGAATCAAGATTCATTTTAGATACTGGAACAAAGTTGAAGTCATGAGCACACACTGATGAAAAGAGGATGATTTAGATCTAGCTGAGCATTTGATGGAGTGAGACAGCAGGGAACCATCTTCAACCAGAGAAGCATTATGAAAGAATTTTGTAACTGACTTTGGTAGGACTATAGGGGTGAAATTTCTTTCCGTGGAGAGAAAAGATAGGATCTTTTTTGAGATGTCTCAAGGAAAAGGTTTTAGGAATAGGGTTTAAGTCATTAGGTCTATTTTGAGGGAAGGTACAAAAAGGATTGAGGAGAGAGTATAGGTACAGGGAAGGAGAAAAAAAGATGGGTGGATGATGGGGATTTTTCTGTCAGGAAAAAGATTGCCACGTGTCCTCTACTTTTGAAAAGAATGAAGGAAGATCATAGAAAGGGCTAAAAATGACAGGGTATTAAAAAAATGTTCTCACACAAGTGCAAAGTTAATAGTCATCATGTAGATACAAGAACACTAACTTGAACAGAAGATCAGGTCTCTGCATTTGAATGATCCAAGTAGTTCATGTTCTATCCTTACTCTAGTGTGACTTCTCCATAAATGTATACCTATAAGAATACAAGATTAAGTTAGACCTTCCTTCATCTATCTTCAAATACTTGTCACCCTATTTCAACCAAGACTTCTTGAGAGGAGTTAGAGGCTTGAAAATCCTTCTGTTCGACAAGAATTCAAGCACATCCCCTTCAAAATGAATATTATCCAGTTCAATAAGCTATCTATGAAGGATATGATCCTTACATTAAACCTCAGTTGATGTCATCTTCTCATAGTCAGAATATGAGCTACTAAGGACCTTGAGCAGTCTTCAATAGTCACAAGAATGTGCCTTTTCCCTCTATGAACTTTTCATCAGACACTTCACACACGTACTAGGTCCTTGATACCAGTGAGTTTCATCACAAAAAAGCCAACAATTTTCAGTCTCCAGGCTCACATCCCTTCATCATTGATCAACACATTCATCCTTGACAGAAACATAGCTAAACAATCTCCAAAGAAAATATCTTACCATAGCATATATCACCCTTTTTTTTTATTGCAGAAAACATATAGTATTACAACTATTGTGAGTGAAAAAAGATTTATAGATTAGCTACTCTCATGCTTAGACAAACCACTAACCATGTACTTTCTTTGTCCTGTTTGGTTGCTTTCTCTCACCGTAACCTCCCTAGCAGATCACTTCTTGATTTTGGGAATCAAATGAGCTTGGATCCTTTGGTGTTGAAAAAAGAATGAATGAGACTTCTTCTAGTCCAGGCTCGTAATGTGAGCTTCTTCTCTAAGGAACCCAGTACCCTTGAGCTTCTGATGGACTCAAAATACTCTTGATTCCTCTTTCTATCATTGACAAAAGACTAACACTAATGCTTGTAATAGCTACTATGACCATAATAGGTGCATAGACAATTGTCAGTACAGATACATACTTTCTATGAGGATTGTAAGGATTCTTGTTCATTTGAGAACCAAGACCCTCACCAGGGTTGGACTTCAGATAATTCATTCTAGCAATAATTCTTTATGAAGCAGTCCACTGGAGAGATCTTTTAAGCTCCTCATTTGTTTCAATCAACTTATTTTCAAGATGGTTGTTATGATCTAGTGAGGCTTTAAGATCAAGATTGATTTTACTAAGCCTAGTCTCAAGATTAACCTGAACCTTGTTGGCTTCCCTTTTTCTTTCCAAATAATCTTTAGAAAAACGTAATAGTCTAACATTTAATTTATCATTTTCACACTTAGTATTTCTTAAGGCTTCTTCTAAATCATGCATCTTTGAGGATAAAGAAGTTTATTATCACGCCCCGACTTCCAACGAGGTGTGATTGGCACCCGAAGTCGATATGGCTCGAGAGAACCAATCTTTGCTTATGTTTATTTATAAGCATGTCTTAAGAAATACCATTACCATATAAGAACTTCGCATACTCATAACGGAAATCTTGGAACATGTGATAAATATATACATATGTGAAACTTGGCCGACGCAGCCATCACGTCAAGACGGATATACACTTCTTACATTTGTCTTCCCACAACCGTCTACAAAGCCTCTACAGATACATGAACATGTCTATACAATATTTACATAATACCAAAACCTAGTGTACACATATGACGTGTAAAGCCCCGAAGCAACTGGAGCTCACCAAAGAGTTGGAAATACCCGATAATCTACTGCGGAGGTCTACTAGCACCTGCGCCTGCAGCAAGTAAAATAATTTCCCCAAGAGGGGTCAGTACGAATAATGTACTGAGTATGTAAGACCATATAAAACTGGTAAGATATGAAAACATGTCAAGAACTCAAGTTCAAATGCATAACCAATATAGATAAATCACAATGTAGATGAGTTACTATTCTGTACTTTGGAAACCATGTATATTACATTCATTCTTTCTCTTGCCTTTACTTTACTTTACATATGTTGTCTGGGCCCTCATCATGCGGGTGTTCTTTTCACCCCATGGATAACAAGTCATCGTCATGCAGGTATTCTTTTCACCCCATGGATAAAGTAACATCATCATGCGGGTGTTCTTGCACCCCATGGATAGCATATCATCATCATGCAGGTGTTTGCACCCCATGGATAAATGAACATAATCAATATGCATTAGTTTTCTTACTTCATTTCTTTACTTTTGAGATTGATACCTTTACTTGTGAGAGATTGATACTTTTGCTTATGAGAGATTAATTTGGAAGCTTTGGAACCATAACCAAAATAGAAGACATGTGAATAAACATTATTGGAATCATAGACTTATTGGAAACAGAAAACCATTGGAACCATTGGACAATCATCCATAAACAAGATACATGAGCATAATCACTTTTGAAACTTTGGAAAACAACCTTATTGAGCTTTTGGAACAATATCCATAAATATGAGACATGAGATTCACAATTGATCAATGAGTATGAAACATGCGATATTGACAATTGGTAACCGTATATAGGATACCTTAGCACATTTCGGGATAGGACAAGCGTAATGTCAATGTGAATACTATTTGCCGCAGAAAGATACGGACAGAGTAACCTTACATACCTTATCTTCCCAATGTAAGTACACAATCAAATATGTGAGCGCAATAATTCCGATCCTTCTTTACGTTTCTCTCTACATCACAAGTACATAATGGAACCAACATTAACCACCAACTACCTTACAAATGCATACAATAACAACAAGTCACATGTTTGGCTTTAACATGTCATTTCCCCTTGACAGTACCATTTATGAAATTATCTTACAAAAAATCCCACAATATTCATAACATTGACCAATACATGATAATAAATACATTTCACCACAACACTTCTCCTTTACCCTTCCTTATCCACACCACATCACAAATAATCCATCAACTTACCATAATACACCTCATAGCACATATCGGCCAAAATCTCACAATTTACACTTATAGGAAAATAAAAAGTTTCATAACAAAATCACACCATACATGTTCATAGTTTATCCATACCATGCTCTTTCATCAAAGTCACAAGTCATAATTCAAGCTTGAATCTCATGGATCACAAATCTTATATAAAAACACAAAGTACCATGTCCAACACTTCCAAGCATAACTAGCATGATTTACATACTCTCCCATGCATATAATATATTAATACATAAGAATAATCACTTACCCAAGCTTGAAAATTGATGATCTTGCTCCAAGAAGTGCCTTAGGGTTTGAAGTTGAGAGAAAATACTTGTAGATAATTCTAGATTTGGCATGAGAGTGTTATGTGATAAAAAAATCTGATTTTGGACCCTTTTTATAGGCCTTGGGGTCATCCTTAGCCATTCTTTGCATTTAATGCTAAGTGTGGCTTTAGTCAATGGAAGAATGGGTCATTTGACCCATTCTTGGCCCATGTTTTCTTCTCATTTTGGGCCTCTTTATGAGCCCAATTCACTTAACCCAATAAAATCAATAATTTCTCATGTTTGATTCATTCCATACGCGTTACAACAATATTCCCACTCATGAAATTCATACTCGTAGCCTCGATTTCGAAAACAAGCAATTCTAGCCACGTATGGCTTATTTTGGCTACAAGGGTAAAATTGTCATTTTGATGCCAAATTCGTTCTCGGGTAATTTTATCATACCAATATAATATTTCATTCATTTCATGTATATACGCGTGGTTTTAGAAGAAACGTGACAAAAATTGGCTCGGTACGACCCTGGGTACCCTTGGGACTTAAGAAAATTTCCAACTTTGAAAAAGTGGCAAAACCAGCGTGGCACGCCCTTGGGCGCGCCAGCTTGCTTCCTCTGGGCACAAAAATTTGGCCCAGAGCGGCCTGGTACGCTCCCTAGCGCGCCCCACACTTAAACATTTTGAAAATTTCATTTTTCGACTTTTCTTCGCGGGTTTGGTTAGATACTTCAAGTCCTATTCTTACACTTAATTCTTAGCCTTAATATACTTTGTTTCGAGGTCCTCTTAGCCTCATTTTGAACCCCACAAGTGCTCCATGAAAATCACAAACACCTCATATGAAAGGCTAATCACATCCACGAAGCCAAATTTCAATTTTTCTCCTTACTAACATTACAAAACACATACTCATGGCGCCTCGACACCTAAATAACCATTATTCAACGTCATCACATAGGGTTAGTATGGTACGGGGTGTTACATTTATTTAATCATAGAATCAGTTAAGGCATCAAGGAGGGACTCCTTTTCACTTACCATATCATGGTATGTATTTATTAACATTTGGTAAAGGACCTCAATTCCTTATGAGAATAAGTTTTCAAATTTTGCTGAACATTAAGAAAACTTACTTCGTCTTCATCTTCTGTATGGGAGTTGGCCATAAGAGAAAACAAGGAATCAAACCTTGTAGGTTTGTTTTCAAGAGCAACCATAGAAATATCCTAATCATCATTCTCAGGTTAAGATCCATTTGACGTCTCTCCATGCAGCCAAGGCTTATTTGATCATTTTATCAGCAGCTTCCTTTTTTCTGAACCTGTCAGAGACCTGGTCCCTTCTCTATATTCTCTCTTGATTGCTTTTCACCTATTCCTTGTAGTCCCCCTTTACAAAGGACATTCCTTGATGAAGTGACCTGGTTTCCTATAATTAAAACAACAATCATTCCCTCTAAATCCCCTACTTGAGTTTTCTCTATTTTGAAAACATCCACTTCTCACCATTCTTTGAAATCTTCAAGTGAGATAATCCATGTTTTGTTCCTCTTTACTTGAATTCTTTGCTAGTCTTCAAAACAATGCTCCTTTCCTTCTTGGGATCATTCATCTCAGAATCCTATTGTCTTTTGAGCTCGTAAGTTTTTAGATTCCGAATAAGATCATCCATGGTCATTTTTTGCAAATCTTTAGCCTCTGAAACGACGTTCACTTTGCTTTCCCATGAGGGAGGAAAGATACTCAAAATATTCTTGACCATTTGTACATCTTGATGTTTTCTCCAAGGCATTTGAGTTCATTCACAATAGATGTGAATGGAGTGTGAATGTCTTGAATGGATTCTCCTTTGCTCATCTTGAACAACTCGTATTGAGTAGTAAGCATATCAATCTTTTATTGCTTCACTTGACTTGTTCCCTTATAAGCATTCTGCAAAGCATCCCATATCTTCTTAGCAGATTCACAAGCAGTGACCCGGTTGTACTCATTGGGTCCTATTGCAAGACAAGAATCTATTTTGCAGTGTAATTTTTTTCAATCTTTTTTCGATCAATATTAGTATAATAGTTTCTACGTTTAGGAAAAGGATGAGAAGTATCTCCATCTTTAGCTGCCTCCATTGGGACATAGGGATCATCATAGAAAACATCCTATAATTCACTAGCCTCTTCCATGAAAAATCATGCATTTTAGTCTTCCACCAACTGAAGAATTGCCCATTAAACCCTGGGGGTCTAATAGTTGATCGTCCTTCCTCGAGGTGGGGTGGAGTTGCCATTTTGAACAAGATCCTTCCTAGGTGTTAACCTTATAGAAAGAATTGCTCTAACACCAATTGATGGTTTATAAGAGTCCACCACTATAATAAAGACTTAATTCAGTACAAGGTCCCTCTATGAGGATATTGAAGAACAATAAGAACACAATAAAAACTACAGTAAATTAAATGACAAGGGATGTTTACGTGGAAACTTCCTTGCTCAAGGGAGAAAAAACCATGACCTACCCTAGTAGGATTTAACCAATAGCTTTCACTAAACACCGTGCAACCTTTGATTACAACCTAGGAATTAACCTCCTAATTCCTACAACCTTGCAATAACTTTATTGCCATCACCCCTCACAATAACTCAATTGTGAGATTCCATATATACCTCCACCTCCAAAACAATTCAATCTAAACAATAGAAGCTAAAGAAAATTACTCACTGGAATCTCTAGAATGAGACATGAGTTTACAATTGTAAGACTAAAATAAAAATCTCAATCAATGTAGAAACAAAAAAACATAAATCACTGTGAGCAAAAGAGTTTCTAAATTGTTGAGTCTTGGAATATCGGGTGAGGAATTTGCTTGAGAAAATTCTCATCGAATTTATGCTAAAGCTTGAGCTTCTCTCCTCAAGGATAATGAATATATATATATATATATATACATGATGAGAACTGGGAGAGAAGATTCCTCTTTGGTGGATGTTAAAGAAGGACCACTGAGAATTCATCCCACTAATGTACTGACACTGTCCAGAGAGTACTGGACAGCTGGCCTATAAAACAAATGTGTACAACTACAAAACTGGACACTGGGACACCAGTTAACATAACTGGTCCTTCCACTAGATTAGGCCATGTCACGCCTCAAATACCATTGGGGAGGACTGGCACTCGAAGTCGTTAAGGCCCGAGTGAACCAACCTATACATTTGTACACCTTCCATTCATATGCATGTCACCAAATGAACACCATTCTACTTAATATAGATACAAGATGTCAAAGACGAAATCATGGAAAGATATTTAAATAGATATGAAACTTGGCTGTTAGGACCATCATGTCAAAAGGGTTATACATTCCTTCATACGTTTGACAACCTTTACAAAGCCTCTAATCGATACATAACCAAAACCTAAAGTCGGGATAAGTCCCCGCTTTATACAACTGTTACACAGTACCAAAAAAATGTACACATGACTCGAAAAGCTCCAAATCAAACTGGAGCTCACCAACAGTCTGCAGATGATCTGTATCCTACTGTGGAGGTCTACTAGCACATGTGCCTATAGCAAGTAAGGTAAGTCCCCCAAGGGACGTCAGTACGAAGAATGTACTGAGTATGTAAGCCTATAAGAAATTGCATGAAACATAGGATCTCAAATGGAATCAAATACAAGTGAATAAACATTATGGATAAACCACTATTCTGTATGTGTGGAACCGTGTACATTACATTCATTACTTTCTTTGCTTTTACGTACATTACCGTCAAATAATACCGTCATATATTACCGTCATATAATGCACGGTCCCCAACTGATCAGTGGGTCATAACATAATATAACATAACATTGGGATCATCTCTAGCTAAGCTTATGTGCCCCTTTGAGATACCACCCATAAATCAATAAAGCAGGTTCGGCCCTAGCTAGGTTTTCACCCCTTTGGGCTACCCCCTATCAGGTTCGGCATCAAGCTAGGCTTTCGCCCCACTGAGCTTTCCCCCTGATCCAATAATCTAGGGATCATCTCTAGCTAGGCTTTCACCCCTTTGAGCTACCACCCAGACTCAAATAACCATAAAGTAACCATATATGCATTACTTTTTTCCTTTTCTTTTATGAGATTGATACATTGGTGGTCATAACATTATTGGAACTTTGGAACAATAATCAATGAATGGGAGACATGTGAATGAAAATTTATAACAAACCTGGAATGAGACACTTTAGAACATTTTGGAATGGAAACCAGTTCGATAACAATGGGAACAATAGGAGCTGCCAAAGAATACAAAAAAGAGTAACCTTACATACCTTATCTTCCCAATATGAATACACAATCCAATATGTGAATACGACAATTCATCTCCTTTCTTACGTGTTACTCTACAACACAAGTACATAACGGAGCTCACGTTAACAACTAACTACATTACAAATGCATAAGACGACAATGAGCTACGTGACCGCCATATAACGTCATTTCACCCTCTTACAATACCATTTAATGCATCACCATACCAACAACACCAAAACATGCCACACATCAACCGAGACATCATAAATCGATAGCATTTCACACCAAGTTTATATTTTACACTCCCCCTTCAACACAACATCACATTTACTCCATCACGTCACTTAAATACCTTTCACAATAACATATTCAAAATAATCCATAATTTATATACTTCAACATGACTCCGAATTACCCCTTAGGTCTATCCAAATAGTACCATAAGTTGATGATTGCATCCAAGAAGGGTATAGGGGCTTTGGGGGATCAAAGAGAAGCAAAAACAATCAAAACAAAGTTCTGGAGGGACCTGCGAAGACACCTACGCCCGAAAGTGGGTGAGGTCCAGCCGCAGATGCCCATTGGGCTTGTCCAGGGCCACCTGCGTTGGCATCTGCGCCCACAGGTGCCCCATCCGCGAAGGCAGATGCCCGATTCGGCCAAAATGAATCTCTTTTGGGTCTATCTTTGAAATAAATGGTCCATGGACATAAGTAAGCTTATATTTTTATATTTTAGTTTAAATTGGATTCCAATGAACAATCATGGTTCCACAACGCACATGAACATCACAAAACTACATTTTTCTTTCAATACACCACCAATTCCATGCACAATTTTCACAACAACAATTCCAAATGTTATACACAAAGAGGAAGCAAGTTAGGGACATAAATACATCATACATGTTGAAATTTAATCCATCAAATTCACTTCCTTCAAGACCACAAGTCTTCTTTCAAGTTAATAAGGCAAAACCCTTTGCCGATTAAGTAAAAGTAGACTGTTTCACACAGAGTGGACTGCTCAACACTTTGTCGACATAACCAACATAATTTATACACCCTATCATTCATATAATATATTAAACCATAAGAGTAAACACTTACCAAATCTTTCAAAGGAATGATCTTGTCCAAAGGGATTAGTAGCTTAGGGTTTGTAAGAGAAGACAAAATATCTTGGAAAATTCTAGACTTGGCATGTGTGATGTAATGAATAAAAATCTGATTTTTAACCCCTTATATAATCCCTTGTAGTCATCCTTATCCAATCACTTAGTCATAAATGATATGTTTACTTAGTAAAAGGTGGAATGGGTCATTTTTTCCATTTGGGGCCATGTCTTTCTTGCTAATTTTGGGCCTCATTTGAGCCCATTAGCACAAGACTAATTCAACCCATTAAATTTAATACATGATTCACTTACTATCTTTAGTTTAAATAATATCATCAATGCTAAGGTCATCACATGAGTTCGAAAATGTACGGGGTGTTACATCCTTCCCCCCTTAGGAACATTCATCCTCAAATGTTAGTAACATTATCCAATTTAAACAAATTCAAGTCTAAGTTTATCCTTCACATTATCATATACACGTAATGCTTATAGATACTTACTTGCTATTGTTCCAACTCCACATCTTGAACTTGTTCTTCCGTTTGAAATAAATGCGGGTACTTAGACTTCATCATCTCCTCGGCTTCCCATGTGATTTCTTCTACTTGTTGATTTCTCCAAAGTACCTTTACAGAAGTTACTTTTTTATTCCTTAACCTCTTCACTTGTCGATCCAAAATAGCAATAGGTATCTTTTCATATGTGAGATCCTTCGTAACTTGTACATCTTTTATAGGAGCAATACGAGATGGATCGCCTATGCATTTTTGAAGCATAGAAACCTGAAACACTGGATGAACTGTGGAGAGTTCTTGGGGTAATTCCAGTTCATACGCAACTTGACCAAATCTGTGGACAATCTTACATGGCCCTATATAACGTGGACTCAACTTTCCTTTCTTCCCAAATCTCATTACCCCTTTCATTGGTGAAACTTTTAAGAATACCCAATCACCTATGGCAAATTCTATCCCCCTTCTTCTAACATCGGCATATGATTTGTGTCGACTTTGAGCCATTTGTAGCCGCTATAGTATCACCTTAACTTTCTCCATAGCTTGATGAATAAGATCTGGTCCAAATAAGGCAGTTTCACCCACTTCAAACCATCCAATTGGTGATCGACACTTTCTTCCATATAAAGCTTCATAAGGTACCATTTTGATACTTGAATGACAGCTATTATTGTAGGCAAATTAAATAAGCGATAAATGATCATCCCAACTACCTTTAAAGTCTAATGTGCAAGCTCGTAGCATATCTTCAAGTGTTGGGATAGTACATTCTGCTTTTCCATCTGTCAGAGGATGAAAAGCCATACTTAAATTCACTTGGGTACCCAAACTCTTCTGAAAAGATTTCCAAAAATGTGCCATGAATTGAGCTCCCCGGTCTGATATAATAGAGATTGGAATTCCATGTAGTCACACTGTCTCTTTAACATACAACCATGCATAATCTTAAACTGTATAGGTGGTATTGACCGGTAGAAAATGCGCTGACTTGCTAAGTGTCACGCCCCGACTTCCAACGAGGCGTGGTTGGCACCCGAAGCCGTTATGGCTCGAGAGAACCAATCTTTGCTTATGTTTGTTTATAAGCATGTCTTAAGAAATACCATTACCACATAAGAACTTCGCATACTCATAACGGAAATCCTGGAACATGTGATAAATATATACATATGTGAAACTTGGCCGACAGGGCCATCAAGTCAAGACGGACATACACTTCTTACATTTGTCTTCCCATAACCGTCTACAAAGCCTCTACAGATACATGAACATGTCTATACAATATTTACATAATACCAAAACCTAGTGTACACATATGACGTGTGAAGCTCCAAAGCAACTAGAGCTCACCAAAGAGTTGCAAATACCCGATAATCTACTGCGGAGGTCTACTAGCACCTGCGCCTGCAGCAAGTAAAATAATTTCCCCAAGAGGGGTCAGTACGAAGAATGTACTGAGTATGTAAGACCATATGAAACTGGTAAGATATGAAAACATGTCAAGAACTCAAGTTCAAATGCATAACCAATATAGATAAATCACAATGTAGATGAGTCACTATTCTGTACTTTGGAAACCATGTATATTACATTCATTCTTTCTCTTGCCTTTACTTTACTTTACATATGTTGTCTGTGCCCTCATCATGCGGGTGTTCTCTTCACCCCATGGATAACATGTCATCGTCATGCAGGTATTCTTTTCACCCCATGGATAAGATCATATCGTCATGCGGGTATCCTTTGCACCCCATGGATAAAGTAACATCATCATGCGGGTGTTCTTGCACCCCATGGATAGCATATCATCATCATGCAGGTGTTTGCACCCCATGGATAAATGAACATAATCAATATGCATTACTTTTTCTTACTTCACTTCTTTACTTTTGAGATTGATACCTTTACTTGTGAGAGATTGATGCTTTTGCTTATGAGAGATCGATACAATGATAGTCACAACTTTATTTGAATCTTTGGATCAATAGTCAATGAGTGAGAAACATGCAAATGAACATTATTGGAAACATAGCCTTCATGGAAACATGACACTATTGGAACCATTGAACCATAATCAATGAACAAGAGACATGAGTATAATCACTATTGAAACATTGAAACATAACCTTATTTGAGGTTTTGGAACATTAACCATGAATATGAGACATGAGATTCACCAATGATCAATGAGTAGGAAATATATGACAATGACCATGGATAACCGGATATGGAATACCTTAGCACATTTCGGGATAGGACTAGTGAAATGTCAATGGGAATACTATTTGCCGCAGAAAGATACGGACAAAGTAACCTTATATACCTTATCTCCCCAATGTAAGTACACAATCAAATATGTGAGTGCAACAATTCCGATCCTTCTTTACGTTTCACTCTACATCACAAGTACATAATGGAACCAACATTAACCACCAACTACCTTACAAATGCATACAATAACAACAAGTCACATGTTTGGCTTTAACATGTCATTTCCCCTTGACAATACCATTTATGAAATTATCTTACCAAAAATCCCACAATATTCACAAAATTGACCAATACATGATAATCAATACATTTCACCGCAACACTTCTCCTTTACACTTTCTTATCCACATCACAAATAATCCATTAAATTACCTTAATACACCTCATAGCACATATCGGCCAAAATACCATAATTTTCACTTTTAGAAAAATAACAAGTTTAATAACAAAATAACACCATACATGTTCATATTTTATCCACACCATGCTCTTTCATTAAGACATCAAGTCTCTTTTCAAGTTCGAATCACCAAGATAGCACATCTTTCACCAAAAGCAAAAAATACACTATTCACCACCTTGCCAACATAACTATCATAATATACATAATCTCTCATGCATATAATATGTTAATCCATGAGAATAAATACTTACCAAGTCTTGGAATAGGATGATCTTCACCAAAGAAAAGGCTTAGGGTTCTTAGGGTTTAAGAGAACCAAAAAGAAAATGTCTTATAATTCTCAAAATGTGTTGTGTGTGTTGAAGAATATAAATATGATTTTTGGGGGCTTTATATATACCCCAAGTCATCCTTAGCCATTCCTTGGCATTAAATGTGGTCAAAGTGGAAGAATGGGTCAATTGCCCCTTTGGGCCATGTATTTTATCCCATTTTGGGCCTAAATTTGGGCCCAATTGCATATTTTATCTTAACCCACCAACTTTAATGTGTAATTCACCATATATCTCATGTTTAATTAATTCCATAATGTCATGACAATATTCTCTTACGAGATTCTCATTCGTCGTCTCAATCGCAAAAATAGGAATTCTAGTCGCCCATGGCTTCATTGAACATTTTGGATAACTATTTATGTTTCATGATTTGATCATGTAGGAGTATGTAGGAGTGTATTGAAGTGTTTGAAGCTTTAACAATGCTCAAAGAACTCCAAAGAACCAAAAAAAACCATATAAGAATCGGTGTAGAATTGCGTTACAAAACGAGCGCGGAAGGGCACAATTTGTTGTGCCTTGCGCCACTGCTGCAAAGCAAGGCAGTGGCGCAAGATTTCCTTGCCCTCTGAAACTAAAGGCTTGCGCCACACCCCCTGAAACAGGGCAGTGGCGCAAGTTTTCACACCTTGCAGAATTTTTTTCCTCTTTTGCAAATACTAGCATAACATCCAATACCTTATCAAAACACTACAAAATACTTACTTAGTGATCTTAATCATCAAGTAAACATGACTCCAAGTCACCAAATGAGGTTAGAATGTGTACGGGGTGTTACATAAATGCTCCACGAAATCACAAAACCCTTCCTACGAAGGTCTAATCACATGTACAAGGCCAAATTTCAATTTTCTCATCTTTAACATTACCAAATACATACGTATAGCTCTCGACACCTAAGTAAACATTATTCAACGTCATCACATAGGGTTAGGAAGGTACGGGGTGTTATAGTAAGCCTGTCAACTATTACCCTTATGCAATCAAATTTTCAAAGTGTACGAGGCAAACCTGCGATGAAATCCATGTTAATCATGTCCCACTTCCAGATTGGAAGATTTATACATTGCATATAAACTCTAGGTTTCTAGTGCTCTACTCTTACTTGTTGATAATTTGGACATTGAGCTACAAATTCTACAATGTTCTTCTTCATATTACCCCACCAATACATTTCTTTCAAATCATGAGACATTTTGGTTGCTCCCGGGTGAATAGAGTACCGTGAATGATGTGCCTCTGTCATAATCTGCCTCCTTAGTTCATCTACATCAGGTACACATAATCTGCTTTGGCACTGAAGCACTCCCTCTTACATAAGATCAAAGGCCTTTGTCAATCCTTGTTGTACATTCTCTTTCAGCTACAATAACATAGGATCCATATATTGTTTTTCCTTCACTTCCGCTATTAATGAAGATTCTGCCGCATTTTGCACAATACTTTCTTCATTTGGAGTTTCAATAAGACGAACCCCCAAACTGGCTAATTGATGTAGATCCTTAACTATACCTTGCTTTTCCATGAGCTGGCCATGAGTGTTTTCTATTGCTTTGTGGCTTAATGCATCGGCTACCACATTTGCTTTTCCCAGATGATATAAGATATCTATATCATAATCTTTTAATAGTTCAAGCCACCTCCGCTGCCTCAAATTTAGATCTTTCTGCTTGAAAATATACTGCAAACTCTTATGATCAGTATATATATCAACATGAACCCCATACAAGTAGTGGCGTAATATCTTTAAAGCAAAGACTACGGCTACTAGCTCAAGATCATGTGTGGGATAATTTCTCTCATGTGGTTGCAACTGTCTTGAGGCATAAGCTATAACAATACCGTACTGCATCAATACACATCCTAAGCCAACTCCTGAAGCATCACAATATACCGCATACCCTTCTGTACCCTCTGGAAGTACCAACACGGGTGTAGAAATCAATTTATCCTTCAGCTCTTGGAAACTCTTATCACATGCATCATTCTACTGAAACTTGGTTGCCTTGTGGGTTAGCTTTGTTAAAGGTGCAGCAATAGAAGAAAATCCTTCAACAAATCTTCTATAATAACCTGCCAACCCAAGGAAACTACGAATCTCAGTAGGCATCGTAGGTCTTGGCCAATTCTTCACAGCTTCTATCTTTTGAGTATCAACCCTTATTCCTTCATCCGACACAATATGACCCAAGAATGCTACAGATTTTAACCAAAATTCACATTTAGAGAACTTTGCATATAGCTTACGATCACGAAGAATCCATAACACCTGCCACAAGTGATTAGCATGGTCCTCTTGTGATCTTGAATAAACTAGAATATCATTGATAAATACGGTCACAAACAAATCTAAAAATGGCTTGAACACCCTATTTATCAAATCCATAAAAGCTACGGGTGCATTTGTTAGCCCAAATGACATCACTAAAAACTCATAATGACCATATCGTGTTTGGAAAGCTGTCTTGGGTATAGCTTCTTCTCTAACACTTACCTGATGGTACCCCGATCTCAAGTCAATTTTCAAGAAACACTTGGCACCCTGTAATTGGTCAAACAAATTGTTAATTCTGGGGAGGGGATATTTATTCTTGATTGTTACCTTATTCAGTTGCCGATAATCAATGCACATTCTCAATGTGCCATCTTTCTTTCGTACAAATAACACTGGTGCTCCCCAAGGGGACATACTAGGCCTTATGAATTCCTTGTCCAACAAGTCTTTTAATTGTTCCTTCAATTCTCGTAACTCTATCGGGGTCATTCTATACGGGGGAATAGAGATAGGCTGAGTGTCTGGAATCACATCAATACCAAACTCTACTTCTCGTTCTGGAGGCAACCTAGAATATCTTTAGGAAATACATCAAGGAATTCATTTACCACTGGCACCGATTGAAGAGTAGGTGGCTTCACATCGGTGTCTTGCACTCTTACTAGGTGACATATGTACCCCTTGGATATCATTTTCCTTGCCTTAAGATAGGAAATAAATTTACCTCTTGGTGCTCCAACATTGCCATTCCATTCAAGGATGATCTTTTGTGGAAAATGGAAATGTACCTTCTTAGCTCGGCAATCTACCATGGCATAACAAGAAGCCAACCAATCCATACCCATGATAACATCAAAATCTACCATTTCCATCTCAATAAGATCTTCTAACGTATCATGGTCACAAATAGTTACTATACAATTACGATAAACTCTTTTAGCTATAATAGACTCACCAATGGGTGTAGATACTTCAAATGACTTAACTAAAAATTCTGGTGTCCTGTTAAATTTTTCAGCAACCAATGGAGTGACATATGATAGGGTAGAGCCCGGATCAATCAATGCGTATACATTATATGAAAAGAAGGATAATGTACTTGTAACCACATCGGGAGAAGCCTCTAAATTCTAATGATCCGCTAAGGCATAGGTACGATTCTGGACTCCACTAGAACTAGTTGCTCATCTAACACCTCTACCACGAACAGTAGGCTGTACACCCGATGATGATGAAGCAACGGCGGACCCAGTAGGTCGCGCCATACTACTCATGCCCTTTTTGGGCAGTCTCTTACCATATGCCCGAACATACCGCACGAAAAGCAAATATTCATTCCAAACCGATATTCACCTAAATGAAGCTTCCCGCAGTGTTGACACGACTAGTGAGAAAACCTCGAGTGGTTCATACTTCCTTGTTCCCAATACCCCGATGTTTGTGAACCTTGAATTCCACTACTTTGCCCAACGTGACTACCTCTAAACCCTTGGAATTGGGATGGGGTACCTGTTGTAGGATAAGAAAATGATGTTCACAGTGGTCTATTAAAAACTTGAGGCGTAAATTCTCCTTGGGACGCCATGAACTGTCCCATAGGTCTAGCCCTCTTTGACGGCCCTCTTTCAAATTTTTATGTCCTTCTTCTTTTCCTCTGATCCTCCATTTTCTGTGCAAAGGCTTGTATCCTGGCTATATCCATATCCCTATTCAAAGCAGTAATAGTACAATATTTCACCAAATATGGATCCAATTGATCCACATACCGATGAACTCTGTCGTCCATAGTGGCTACCACATTGGGAGCATATCTGGACAAAGAGTTAAACCGAAGATTGTACTCTCGGACGCTCATATTCCCTTGACAAAGATTTAAGAATTGGTCTGCACGAGCCTCTCGAATATCATATGGAAGATAGTGTTCAAGGAATGTCGCTTTAAATTCTTCCCAACTGGCTGGAAGTGCCATGATACCCCTAGATCGTTTTCAATCTTCGTACCATAATATAGCCTCTCCTTTCAATCTATATGCCGCAAGCTCAACTATTTCTATACCAGTTACATGCATAACATCTAAAGCCCTTTGGATTTGATCTATAAAGTCTTGCGTATCTTCATTAAGATCGGATCCAGTGAAAGTAGGAGGATCTAATTTCAGGAAATCCTATGTTCGCCGACTAGCTGCCCTAGCCTCACTGTCATTACTTGTCGTTGGACCAAATTGTTCTTGATTTTGTGCAGCAACTATACGTTTCAACATTTGCCCCACATTTCTTAGATCCTGCTCAGTAGCATTAACAGGTGTTTCTGGGGATACTTCTCTCCTTTGTGGCCCCCCTGGAAATGGGAGAGGAGAAGATGCCCGCGATGCAAATTCAGTTTCAGCCCCACCTTGACTAGCTTGATCAGGTGGTGATTTACTAGTTCCTTCTCCGGCCAACATGTCTACCTTCTTACCTTTGCCCCTACCTTGTTTTGTAATCGGCATTTCACTATAACAAAGAAAACCAATTTCAATGGTCAGATGTGATTCCACCGACAACATTGGCTCTAATGCACGATCTAAGAAATGAAGAAAAGAAACAACTCCCAAATGCCCCATAGCCTCCTGCTTATAAATGTGGTGTACAACACATCCATAAGCAAGCATCTACTCGTACACGACTTTGTAGACACCCTAGGACGACCTGCTCTGATACCACTTTTGTCACGCCTAAAATCCCATTGGGGCGGACTGGCACTCGAAGCCGTTAAGGCTCGAGAGAACCAACCTATACATTCGTACACCTTCCATTCATATGCATGTCACCAAATGAACACCATTCTACTTAATATAGATACATGATGTCAAAGACGAAATCATGGAAAGATATTTAAATAGATATGAAACTTGGTTGTTAGGGCCATCACATCAAAAGGGTCATACATTCCTTCATACGTCTGACAACGTCTACAAATCCTCTAATAGATACATAACCAAAACCTAAAGTCGAGACAAGTCCCTACTTTATACAACTGTTACACAGTACCAAAAAAATGTACACATGACTCGAAAAGCTTCGATTCAAACTGGAGCTCACCAACAGTCTACAGATGATCTGTATCCTAATGTGGAGGTCTACTAGCACCTATGCCTGCAGCAAGTAAGGTAATTCCCCTAAGGGACGTCAGTACGAAAAATGTACTGAGTCTGTAAGGCTATAAGAAACTGAGTGAAACATAGGATCTCAAATGGAATCAAATACAAGTGAATAAACATTATGTATAAACCACCGTTCTGTATGTGTGGAACTATGTACATTACATTCATTACTTTCTTTGCTTTTACGTTCATTATCGTCAAATAATACCGTCATATAATGCCCGGGACCCAACTGATCAGTGGGTCATAACATAACATAACATAACATTGGGATCATCTCTAGCTAAGCTTATATGCCCCTTGAGCTACCACCCATAAATCAATAAAGCAGGTTCGGCCCTAGCTAGGTTTTTACCCCTTTGGGCTACCCCCTGTCAGGTTCGACATCAAGCTATGCTTTATCCCCACTGAGCTTTCCCCCTTATCCAATAATAACGAGATCGTCTCTAGCTAGGCTTTCGCCCCTTTGAGCTACCACTCAGATTCAAATAACCATAAAGTAACCATATATGCATTACTTATTTCCTTTTATTTTGTGAGATTGATACATTGGTGGTCATAACATTATTGGAACTTTGGAACAATAATCAATGAATGAGATACATGTGAATGAAAATTTATAACAAACCTGGAATGAGACACTTTAGAACATTTTGGAATGGAAACCAGTTCGATAACAATGGGAACAATAGGAGCTGCCAAAGAATACGGAAAAGAGTAACCTTACATACCTTATCTTCCCAATATGAATACACAATCCAATATGTGAATACGACAATTCAGCTCCTTCCTTACGTGTTACTCTACAACACAAGTACATAAAAGAGCTCACGTTAACAACTAACTACATTACAAATGCATAAGACGACAATGAGCTACGTGACTGCCATATAACGTCATTTCACCCTCTTACAACACCATTTACTGCATCACCATACCAACAACACCAAAACATGCCACACACCAACCAATACATCATAAACCGATAGCATTTCACACCAAGTTTATACTTTACACTCCCTCTTCAACACAACATCACATTTACTCTATCACGTCACTTAAATACCTTTCACAATAACATATTCAAAACAATCCATAATTGATATACTTCAACATGACTCCGGATTACCCCTTAGGGTCATCCAAATGGTACCATAAGTTGATGATTGCATCCAATAAGGGTATAGGGGCTTTGGGGGGTCAAAGAGAAGCAAAAACAATCGAAATGAAGTTTTGGAGGGACCTGCGAAGCCACCTGCACCCGTAGGTGGGTGAGGTGCTGCCGCAGGTGCCCATTGTCCTTGTACAGGGTCACCTGCGTTGGCATATGCACCCGCAGGTGCCCCATCCTTGACGGCGTATGCCCGATTCGGCCAAAATGGATCTCTTTTGGGTCTATCTTTGCAATAAATGGTCCATGGCCATAAGTAAGCTTCTCTTTTTATATTTTAGGTTAACTTGGATGCCAACGAACAATCATTGTTCCACAAAGCACATGAACATCACAAAACTACATTTTCCTTTCTATACACCACCAATTCCATGCACAATTTTCACAACAACAATTCCAAATGTTATACACAAAGAGGAAGCAAGTTAGGGACATAACCACATCATACATGTTGACATTTAATCCATCAAATTCACTTCCTTCAAGACCACAAGTCTCCTTTCAAGTTTATAAGGTAAAACCTTTTGCTGATTAAGCAAAAGTAGATTGTTTCACACATAGTGGACTGCTCAACCCTTTGTCAACATAACCAACATAATTTATATACCCTCTCATGCATATAATATATTAAACCATAAGAGTAAACACTTACCAAAGCTTGCAAAGGAATGATCTTGTCCAAAGGGATTAGTAGCTTAGGGTTTGTAAGAGAAGACAAAATATCTTGGAAAATTCTAGACTTGGCATGTGTGATGTAATGAATAAAAATCTGATTTTTTACCCCTTATATAGTCCCTTGTAGTCATCCTTAGCCAATCACTTAGTCATCAATGATATGTTTACTTGGTCAAAGGTGGAATGGGTCATTTTTCCATTTGGGCCATGTCTCTCTTGCTAATTTTGGGCCTCATTTGAGCCCATTAGCACAAGACTAATTCAACCCATTAAATTTAATACATGATTCACTTACTATCTTTAGTTTAAATACTTTCATCAATGTTAAGGTTGTCGCATGAGTTCGAAAATGTACGGTGTGTTACAGGCCATCACCAAAACATAAATCATGAAGGACCAGCATAGACCAGGCTCCAATGATAAAGTTTGTCAATAATCAAAACATAAGCATAATAAGAACAAGGATGGAACCCAACACATAAGGAGAGAAGGAACAAAATATACAAGATAACCCCAAGACCCGGTATCAGTCGGTGCAATCGCCATAACATATACAAGTAGTACTGAATAAATATAATATATACAAAGCAGTCTCTAAATGTATAAAATAAAGACTAGTCCTAAAGTAGAGGGAGATAGATCAACTCCGGTCACTAAAAGTTCACCTTAAGTCCCAATCAAAATACTCCTCATGAAGTAGGCATCAATAGTGATGACATATACTAAGATCTGCATCAGGAAAAAAGATACAGAATTATAGTATGAGTATCAAAACATGCAGTACTCAGTAGGCATCATAGGCCGACTGAGCTCAAACAGAGTATAAGCATAAAAAAGAGCGAATATAAACTAAAAGTAATAGGAGAAGGGCCAGAATGAGGATAACAGGCTATAGCAAGGAAAAGTCAAAAATCATAATTAACTTGAAACATGTAAATAAGTGCCTAACTATAACCTAACCGGATCCCCATAAGCCCAGAAGGTACAAACAGTAAAAACAAACCCAACCGAACCCCCATATGCTCAGTGGATACAAGCAACAGGTAAAACTAATAGAAAGCAAATATAATAGTAAGGAATACAAAAGTAATTCATGATGTTTAGTGAACATACCGATTACTCCACCTCCAACCCTATCCATAAATCATACCATACTCTAATCAGATTTCCAATCAGAATCAATAACAATGCAGGCCAAACTTGAACCGGAACTACGTATATCGTAAGTAATAAAATTAGATGCCGAACTCGAATCGGAACTAGATATGGAATATTCCATACAGTCATATGCCAAGACTTGAACCAAGACTAAATATGCCATTTTCCATTTTTAGAAAGCCAAGTTCATTAAGGGTATTTAAAAATTTAATTCGACGAGGTGAAATAGGGTTATAAGGCTAAATTGCTAAAAATTCCAAGTATACCAAGTCAAATAAACACAGTACAACAAGTAACCTAAACCAATACTGATAACCAGCCTACCTAAGTATTTGTAATCATTCACAAATAGTAAGGGACCTTATCCTAAGGTATTTTACCTTAAAAGGGATTATAATGCTAACTATCGGCCCCAAGAACCCCACCCAAGTCATTAAGCTACCTAAACCTAGGCTAAGACATCTAAATCCTAACCCAAGGGCCCTAGGCATGCTAAGCCACGTCCTAAGGAATCCAATGCCAAAATCTACCCTAAAACCCCCTAAACGAGTAGAACAATTATAAACCACCTAAAAGGCTATTCGAACCATAAATATCTCACCAATAATTAGCAATGTATAACACCAATGCAATAATTGAGAAAATTCTAAAGTTAGGTAAGCCTAGCCTGCAATAATCGAGCAAATTCTAAAGTTAGGTAAGCCTAGCCTACTTGGAGGCCAAACAGCGTGCTCATGATCAACTGTACCAGAGATTTTCCCTTTTGAGAAGTCTTCGACTTCTATCACGCTATAAAAATAATTATCTATATGCCAACATTAGAAAAACAATACCCATATTATGAATTAACAGTTCAGACTGAAAATTGAGTGAAAAATCAACCCGTGGGGCCCACTTATGAAACCCAAAATTTGTACTCACAATAATATTCCTCATATGACAAGGAATATATGCTCAAAAATTGAGAATGATCAGTTTCCAAATTAGTCTAGTAAAACTAATCTCATTATTTTAGAATATTTCAAAACCAAAGTCAACTCTTTGTCAACTCAAAACCACCCCCTTGGGTAAATGGTCCAAAAATCTGAAATTGATTACATGGACACGTTACCCATAAGCCATGGAAACTAAATCTATAATCAAGTTCAAATTTCTTGTCCATTGATAGATAAAATTATAAATTCATCCAAATTTAAATCTTAGGGCTAAATCTCAATATTCTACACCTCAAGTCATACATTTAAAGCTCAAAAGAATAATTGAATTCCAAAATCCAAATCCTTATTCAAGATATAACTCGTATATGATCATACCTCTGTCCAAAGAATGATAACTTTGAAATAAAGTGTGAATACCTTAAATATTAATTGAAGCTAAAAACTAGTGAGCCAATTTTAGTTTCTCGTTGGAATCCAGAGCAAACCCAGCCACCATTTTCTACCTTTTCCTCACCATTCACAACAAATGATGCCATATCAAAAGGAGAAGAAATGTAGCAATCCCTTTCTACCTTAGTTTCATTGACAAGACCCAACATTTTTCTTGAAATGTAATTTCTTCACACTTGGATATTGCTCACATAAATATCTTAATGTCTTGCACGTGAGAAGCTATGAATAGGCTTGGCCTATCCCCATTATTAAAGCATGATTCATTTTTCACTTGAATAGCTAAATTACTAAACTTAGTCCACTAACTACTAATTAATTCTAGATATTTCTTATAATTACTAAACTGTAAAATACATACATATATATATTACATAAATATATATTCATAATTACTCTTTCCAATTTGTAATCCGCTAGATAAAAAAATAATTAAGAAAACAATGTTTAAAAGTTCACTCTTAAAATATCGGGTTATTACAATAATCGTGGAGTAATGTTAAAAATCAAGTTCTATAATTGTCCGTTCGACTTTGAGTGAGATTGACCTTGTTGGTTGTATGTTTCGTATGGTGAATTAGTAGTGAAAGGATAATATATTATCCATTCGAGTATGGAATAAGGTTATATTATGATGCAATACTTGTGGAGCTATGTTAGAAATCAAGTTCTATAATTGTCCGTCCAACCTTGAGTGAGATTGACCTTGTTGAAACTATGTTTCATATGGTGATTTAGTAGTGACAGGAAAATCTATTATCCATCCTAGTATAGAATAATGTTATATTATGAGGTAATACTCATGGAGTAATGTAACAAATCAAGTTCTATAATTCATCCATTCGACCTTGAGTGGGATTGACCTTGTTGAATGTATATCTCATATGGTGATTTAGTAGTTAAAGGCTATGTAAATATATTATCCATATGAGTATGGAATAATGTTATATTATGAGGAAATATTGGTGGAGTAATTTTAGAAACCAAGTCCTATAATTCGTCCATCCGACCTTGAGTAGAATTGACCTTGTTGAATGTATATTTTTGTCACGACCTAACTAACCGAATTGTACGGGTACCTACTCTAATCCATCTAGATAGGAGAACCCTTGCTACCCATTTTAAATAAATGTGAAAGTTATAAACAATTTTATTAAAGATCTCAAAATCTAAAAAATATTACAGCTTGTTTTTAAAATACAAAGAATAAAAACATCTTTCATGAGGACCTAGTCTAGACATATATAAGAGCTTCTAATACCATAAAAGAAAAAACAAAAGACACAGCTTCCACCATAGGAATAAAATGAGTAGAAGCTTCTGGAGATCACTATCCATGTCACCTACGAAATATCAACTGATCCTGCAACCAAACTATACCCCAAAAAGGGTATAGCAAGAGTAGTATTAGTACAAACACACATACTGGTAGGTATCATTGGCCAGCCAGGGTTAGATCACGTAAACATCATCTAGAAATCACAGAAAAAAAGCATGACAACTTACATAACAATTTAATTCACCTCACTTTCACCCACTTATGTTATCTTTCTCTCTCATATTACCTAAGAGTATTTTCATTCTTATTCTTGTTGGCTTAGTTGTACCCAATTCATTACTAGTAGGCAATCTAAACCACTAACATTCCCCTTATACCATTCACACTTAATCTCACTAATCATACATCACTCTTCACATCAAATATTGCCCTCATAACTCTCACTTGTCTAGCCCCAATAGTTATTATAAGTCGATCAATTTCACTTACATCTCAATTACTACCAATCAATAGTTTAACTCTCATTAACTAACGACTCTGTAGTCACAAGTCATGTATCACGATTATTCACCCAAAAATCTAGGCAACTCAACAATATAGGGATTATGTACAGCATCCAGAAACATACCATTATCAAATTAAAACATATATAGTCATTAATTAGAATTTCAACCATCAATTATTAAGCTTTCAGATCATCAAGTATACATTCAAGTCATCAAGTAAACTTTCAAGTCAAACTATCACCTTAAGAATAGGCTAGCACAAGGAACCATACAATAACTATAAATAACCAGTCCACACAAAGAACAAAAGTACATTATCAGATAACCGAACCACACAAGGATCTAAATATAATGCCAAGTAATCGAACCACAATAGGATCCCAAATATCAGCATTATCAGCCGGACCACACAAGTATCAAAGTATATCAAAACAACAATATAACCTAGTCCGCTCATGAAACCAAAATAACAACCCTAATATAACCCGATCTACTCATAGAACCGTCAAACTCACCAATACTATGCACACACATACTATGGGTCTTATAAATTCCCACTATCCATGACCTACAAGGTACAATCTTAGTCCATGTACAAAATAACCCAAACATCTAGTGTCTGTAACCCTTTCAAGTGCTATACCACCCTTATTCCAATGTCCCCACCCTTATACTCCCTGAATTCTACCAATTCTATGACGATGATCTTTTCTAGTTTATCTCATAATATAAACCCATGTCACAACATGTATAATTAGAGTATGATATAACACAACCACATATGCACTTTAAAATAAAATTTTTTACACAATCTCATTTTTGGTGATTAAACAAATTGTAAAATTATCCAACAAGTTAACATACACGTCATGCATTGCAACAAGTAGACAAAGAGGTAGTTAATATGTACATATAAACTAAATTAAGTCTCAAATATAATTCAATCATCACCTACTCAACAGAAACTAGTTCCCGAGGGCCAAGCAACTTATAACAAGTGAGTATACACATAGTTCCCTTACAAGCCATTTAAAAAAGCAAACACTACTATTCTTTCACTTCCAAATGTATTCCGCTACCACAACCACTTATTAAGACTAGACCCATTATACTTCTCAACTTCCATCTCATTCTAGCTTTAGTCATGCACCTTTACACATCTTACTTCCTAACACTTAGCCTAACTTGACTTTAGGTTATTAAGTTATGATACTGCATTTCCCTCATAGAATCAATTCTCCTAATAATATTGTAATAGGAATATCACACATTTAAGACATGTCCAACATCAGTTTCACCCTTTTTATGGTATTTAGGCCAAATCATTAGATTATAAGCCCACACGATCTCTTTAGCATCTTTTATATTCACATAATTCACATTACAATTCATCATAGAGTTATACAAACACAAAACACCCATCAAGGGATTCATATATTAACATATCAACATATGATTAAATCTTTATTACATTAATTCTACGTTTTTATCCATCCAAAATCTATGTACGCGGGCCTAAGCAGAATTTCTCGCGTCAAATCTATATTAAGAATATGATTTCTAACCACAGTTTATTACTCATAAACTATAACCTACCTAGGCATCAAGATATCATAACAAGTAAGTTATACCACAGATGCTCTTCCTTTTTCTTTACATTTCCAAATGCTAAATTATCTAATACACAACAATTATAAGAGTAATGAATCAACTACTCTTCAAACAAATACTTTAGGAATACAAACCCACTAGTTCTACCCTTATTCATGGTCTACAAGATTACCCAAGGGTTGATTAATCATTAACTAGTCCTATCATACTCAACTCATCTCCGTTAATGGAGTTTTAAAGCTAAAGATCTCATCTTTATTAAATTCTAGGCCCCCTACTAGCAAAATTCATGTTTTAGAAAACAAATTTATGCTAGAAATCATTAGTTAACAATCTAGAAGTAATTCTAGGTTATAGTACCCCACCCATAGTTTTTTCCCAAAATTTTATGAACTTAGGGTTCTAACCCTCAATTACACCATTAAAGATCATTCTAATGATTCAAAGATGTTATTAGATTGAAAGACGAAGAAGATGACAGAAAAACTTACCTCAACAAAGAATTTTCACCCTAGACCTTGGGAAATCACCCCTTTAAGGATTTGGAATGAATTTTTTGAGTTATAGAAATGAAACCCATCAAAAATAGGCATATATACTGGCCGAACCACACTATAGCAGCCCAAATCCCACTATGGCAGCCTCATCTTTTCAGTACAGACAATCTTTAGTAAAATAACCATAACTTCTTACTCCAGAAGCATATTAACAAACAGTTGGTGCCGTTGGAAAGAAGACTCAAACATATTTAATTTTGTAGGGATTGGACCTCATAACTCTTTATATGTTAGAAGGAGTGCTCAATTGAAATTAATCCAAGGGTCTAACCAAAACTCAATTGGTAAGGACACTTCCCACTTAACTTTGTGCTAGGGGTATTGTATGACCTTAATTCATATGTAATGCACTCCCATACTAAATAATTTATCTTAAAACCTATAATGAATGTGATTTGTATGCCTTTATTTACTTTCAGTAACGACGAAATGGGTCGTTACAATTTATGTGGTGATTTAGTAGTAAATGGCTATTCTATTATCCATTAGAGTATGGAATAATATTATATTATGAGGTAACACATGTGTAGTAATTTAAAAAACCAAAGTTCTAAAAGAAAATGAATGGAAAGAAAGAAATGATTTTAGCCTCGATTCGAGTCCAAACATCAATACATAGATTTTTAGCCTTGGTTTGAGTCCGAGCCAATATTTATTATATATTATTTTTGAAAGTCCAATTTCGAGTCTTGGAATTGTATATAAACCTTACAAGTCCTTCTGTAGGGCCCTTCTTTAGGAGCATAGGATGATGGAGGGGGTGCATATGATAGGCATCAGCATTGCATTCATCCTATTCTGCACTTCATTCACTCATTTACATTTGTACATTTATATGCACTTCATGTATATTATTACTTACTTATCTATATTTCTGTTAGGATGTATACTTTTAGCTCTCTTTATCCTTCCTGCATAGACGTAGGTTACTTTGCACTTGATATTATATATTATTCCTCTAAGCTCAATCAACCTATAATGCCTACTGAGTACTATGTGTTTTGGTACTCATGTTATACTTTTACATCTTTTTTATTATACAGATCCTGGCGTGAGTATTCGCTGCTGACTTACCAATTATTCGAGGCCATTTTGGATCGAATTTGGGGTGAGCTCTTGGCATTTGGAGTCGATTCATTTCCTTCATATAGATACTATATTTATTTTTGTATATTTGGAGATACACTTGTTTATTTATATACTTATGCAGTATGACTTCCTATATTAGTAGCTCTTGTATAGGTAACTTTTGGTCTTGAGGGATGATATGTATATTTTATTCTGTTCCTCCTCTATTTATGGGGCTATAATGTTTGTATTTATCTATACATTTGGCCTTATTATTATATCATACTTCATTCCACTTATTATTTGTTACTTTTTTGTACATGGCTAGTTGGGTTAGCTTACCTAAAATTTTCAACAACATTTTAAAAAGGGTATTTTTGACTTTTTCTTATCCTATACCCTATCCCATAATGTCCTGAACCCCAAAGGTATAAATATCAGATCTTAAAGTCAATTCTCCTTTTTATTCTCCCAAATCAAGTCAAGAGCAAGTTCCTCAAGCAATCATGTAACAACTCTCATTGTGATTTTAACTTTTTCTGTGTTTTGACCATTTTTTCCTTCCCTATGGTTGCTATTATATCATTTATGGGTTGTGGGGATGGTTGGCATGGTCCTTAAATTATTTAGAAATGATTTATGTGAGTTTGAGTTTTTGAGTAGCCTTAAAGTGGTATATTTGACTTCAGTCAACATTTTGTGATTTGAGCGTCGGATGGTGATTCTATCAATTCTATTAGATCCGGAATGTCAACTTTGAATTACTAGCATGATTGGTTTGGGTTCTGAGACTTTCTTTTGAGTTTTGAGCTTTTAGTCGAGAAATAGTTTATTTGACATAAAGGGATTCTCGGGGGTAACTTGTTGATAATAACCTATTTTGGTAAATCCAATGATTCCATTGAGTCTAGAACATCAAATTTAGCCTAGTATCACTATCGGGTTATTTTTGTGGGGTCCCGAACGAATTCCAAGAGTCCATTCAAAATATTTGGGACTTGGACTGATTATTGGTGCTTAGTTTGTGGTGCACCAGTAATTTACTCATTCTAATTGTGGGGGAGGGGGAGGGGGGAGGGGGAGTGTCAAATCGCATAGAGTTGGGTTGATATTCATATTAATTGCAAGGTGGGTCACAGCAATTGCGAAGACTGAGTAGGGTACTCATCGTGATCGTGTGACCTCTTTCAGTGACCATGATGACCAACTTAGTTGTGGTCAAACTTTCACCTTCACGATCACATAGAGGGTACTACGATCACAAGTTACTAGTCACAATACAGTATAAATATTCTAATTTTGCGATTCAAACTCTATTTTCACCATTTTTGGACCTTGAGACCTCGGTATAGGTGATTTCAAAGAGGGCTTTGATGTGTCATGATTTCATGGCATTTTTTATGCTTAAAAAAAGGAAAATATTCAATAACTTGGGTATGTTTGGTAGGTATGATCTTTTTTTCTATTCTATAATATAGGAGAATAGGTTTTGAAGGCAAAATGGGCAAGAAGGGATGAAGCATGGACTGGAATGAAGTTTTTGAAGACAAAAGAGCAGAGCTGGAATTTCATCATATGACCCACGAAAGTGACCTACGATCCGTAGGTCCACCTACGGTACATGAGTCATGACAATAGGTCAACTTCTGCAAATGTGCAGTGAGGCCTGATTCCTACTGTCTGGACCCATGGTTCGTGGGTTAATCCCACGACTTCAAGTCACGGTCCATGGAAAGTTGTCAACTTTTTTCTCCTACTATGTTTAGGATAGGATTCACTTTGTATCTATAAATACCCTTAGGTTGTCTTATGTTTAGGAGTTAGTCATTACATTATTTTGAGTTGTCTATTACATTTTTTTGAGATTTATAAACACATTGATCTTGTAATCTCAAACATTAATTCTACGGTTTTGATTTATATTGAGATTTCAGAGTTTTATTCTTATTGTGAGTTCATAATTATGCGTTCATCATTGAATTCTTCTTGTGATCTTGAAATTATGAGTAGCTAAACCCCATAACTAGGGTTGTGTGAACCATGAGGAATTAACGAAATGGGTTAAGTGTGAAGCAATTTTGAACTGGTGTGACTGTATGTATTGGTATTTTCTTTATTATAATTGATCTTCTAATGGTTGCAAACGTTAGGAACTTGCCTGTATTCTAAACTTGCTCGAGAGAGAGGTAGAGATTAGGAAAAGGGAATAACAATAGAGATTTGAAGCTATCAACCTTTATCTAATAACTTGAGTTATAACAGGGATAGTTAATCTGAGATCAAGAACAAGGGTTAGTAGTACGACACTCGGAGACTGAGAGGAGAAGAGTGAAATTCATCTAACCAAGGTCGAGAGATGTTTAGATGAACCTATCTTGTTAGATTTTGCATGCAACATAGCGGAATAGTTTGCTAGGACAAGTAACCAGTAGAGTTAAGGAATCTTGGGGATCGCAGTCCTAGGCCGACAATCAACAATTGTTACTGTTACTAGTTGTTTACAAAAACCCCCCTTTTTACTTACTTGCCAATTACTCGAAAAAACAAACAACAAAATCTTGTCCTATTTCTTCTGGTATCGACCCCAACCTAGTTGGGTTCTATATTTGATACAGCGACCTTGTTATACTTTTCTGGAGGTATAGTTTGGGTGACATCAAATTTTGGCGCTGATTTCGGGGAATACGATTATAAAGTTTGTTGACTTTTAATTGTTGGAGTTGATTGGTCTTACTTTTCTGTCTTTTTGAGGGCACACATTGGTGTATGCCCAACACTAGGAGTCAAGGCAATCCCCTGATTCCACTTGATACGGAAATAAAAAGAACGTTAAGGAATAATTGAAGAATGGTGAATACCGACGAAGTTCAGGACCCCGTAGCCATTGCGGATATTCATAACCAGCCAACAATTTATCCAGTTTGTCATGAAACTACAGATCAAATCACTGCTCGATTAACGACTGAAAAGAATGTGAGACAAGTAGCTCTAGACAAGCAGATAGAGATCATCGAGGAATACAAGAGGCAGCACAACGTCTTGCTGTACTTGAAGAGAGACAAAGAAGACTGAGGGTGCAACAACCACCACAAAGACTATATGTTCCAGTGTATGATGATCCCGAAGAAGAGGATGTAGCTTTTTTTGAGCCGGTTGAGACTGGTGCAATTATTCCACTAGAGTTACCTCAGGGTACTAAGTTCGACATTACAAGTTCCATGATCTACCTGCTAAACTTGAAAGGCATATTTGCCAGTCTTCCTACAGATGATCGAAACATGCATGTGATGAACTTTGTGGGGGTCTTCACTTCATATAATTTGCCTGGAGTTGACCATGAGTTTATTCGATTGAGATTTTTTCCATTCTACTTAATAGGAGAAGCGACTTTGTGGTTGGCCGAGTTACCATGAAGTTCCATCACTACTTGGCAAAAGTTGAGAAATTAGTTTCTGGAGAGATTTTTCCCACCTTCCAAGATGCTACAGCTAAGGAATGATATTTATACTTTCAGACAACTACATTTTGAAGCCCTTTACGATACTTGGTTACGGTTCAAGAAGAAGTTACAAAATGTTCCAAACCATAGGATGAATAGTCAAAATTTACTTGAGATCTTCTACAAAGCATTAAATGCCAATACCAAGGCTGTAGCAGATACTATCACTGGCAGAGCATTTATGAGCCTGCGATGGGAACAAGCTTCAGAGATTTTAGATCGTATCTCTAAGACCAATCGACGATGGCATACTCGAGAGGCAGATACACCTACTGGGATGTATCCTATTAGAGCCTCGTAGCACAATGGGCTTTAGATCAATCTGTAGCTCAAGAGGCACACAGTTGAGGACAAAAATTAGCTTGCTAGCCAAATTAATTATGGCTAGTGGTGCTGATAAGGTGCATGTTGTAGGTACACAAGGCAAAATACCTAGGCATGATGATTATGAATCTGATGATGAGGTTAAGTATTTGGATCGAGAGGTGGCCAATTTCTGAGCCAAGGGCCAAGGATCTAACCAAGACTCTTGGAACTCAAGGTAAGGGAATCAAGGTTGGAACTACTATAGAGACAATTACAACAAGTCAGGATAAAGAAACAGAGAACGGGATCATGACGATGATTGGAGGTGAAAGGATGATTACAAAGAGAAGAGTGGTGCATATGTTCTAGCAGGAAACCATGACGCTGATTTTGAAAATTCATGAATGGAAGCTCTTCTTAATAAACTAATTAAGGGGTCAGAGAGCCAGGAGAGTTGCTTTAAGGAGATTAGGGCAGATATTTTAGGAATAAGTCAGAAGGTAGATCTTACTCCACTGCCATAAAATAGTTGGAGCAACAGTTTAGGCAGATATCGGTGGCATTAAACCAGTGTCAACCAGGCACTCTTCCAAGTAACACCATTCAGAATCCGAAGAATGATGGGCATTATTTGTCCATTACTACTAGAAGTAGGAAAAGCACGGCTGTCCCATCTATGCCTATGGATAGTGGTAGGAAAGATGAGCCGGTGGTAGTTGATGAAGAGGCTGAGATAGAGCCATAGAATTCAGAGGTTGATGGCAAAGCAGCTCACAAGCCCTAAAATGTTGATAAGGATGCTAAGTCTGAAAAGAGGAAGGAGAAGAAGGTTACTCAAGTTTTGAAACCTATTCCACGACCTACTTCTCCCTTTCCTCAATGTTTGAAAAAGAAAGCTGAAGGGGTTAAATACCAGAAATTTATTTCAATATTAAAGGAGTTATCAATAAATATCACTCTTGTCGAGGCTTTAGAGCAGATGCCATGTCATGCGAAGTTCATGAAAGATTTGGTGAAGAAGAAGAGAACTGTCAGTTTTGAGCCGATAGATAATTTGCACGATTGTAGTGCAATTTCTTCTCATTCACTTGTCGAGAAAAAAGAAGATCTGGGAGCCTTCACAATTCCTTGTACTATCGCGTCTTACAACTTTGCAAAGGTATCGTGTCATTTGGGTTCTAGTATTAACTTGATACCGCTAGCCGTGTTTAAATAGTTAGGATTGAAAGAACCAAAATCGACTTCGATGAGACTTCTTATGGAGGATAGAACTATGAAAAATCTGGTTGGAATTTTATATGATGTTTTGGTAAAGGTGGCATCTTTCATCTTTCCAACTGACTTTGTAATTCTAGACTGTGAGGTTAATTTTGAGGTTCCCATAATCTTAGGAAGACCATTCCTTGCCACCGGTTGTGCATTAGTTGACATAGAAATTGGGTAGATGAAGTTCAGGTTGAATGATGAGCAGGTTACTTTCAATGTTTGTCATTCTATGAAGCAACCAAAAGACATGCGTGTAGTTTAGGTGATTGACACAGCCAAAGAAGGAGATTTGGTTGTTCCTATCGAAGAAAGGCTGGGGGTTGAAGCCCTTGTTGTCGTGATTATGAAATTTGATAGCGATGGTATTGATGAGTACGATGAGATGGTTGGTGCACTTGTTGGTAGGGGATCATACACTTATGCTCCAAAAAAACTTTATTTTGATTTAAAGAATAGGGTGACCACACCAGCTCATCCTTCTATTAAGGAGCCTTCAGTTTTAGAGCTTAAGGCTCTCCCATCTCACCTTCGCTATGCATTCTTGGGAGCCAACAATATCTTCTCTGTGATTATTTTTGCTGAGTTGCTGAAATGGAAAGTTGAGGCTCTTTTTTCGGTGTTAAAAATGTTTAAGAGGGCCATTGGTTAGTCCATTACTGACATTATCAAAATTCCACCCGGCATTTGCACTCACAAAATTCAGCTTGATCTCGAGTGCATACCAAGCATTGAGCATCAACATCGTCTGAACCCACTAATGTAAGAAGTTGTGAAGAAATAAATTATCAAGTGGTTAGATGCAAGTGTGGTTTACCCCATTGCTGATAGTAAGTGGGTGAGCCCAGTTCAGTGTGCGCCAAAAAAGGGTGGAATCACGGTGGTTCCAAATGAGAAGAATGAGTTGATCCCAATGAGGCCAGTAATAGGATAGAGAGTTTGCATAGATTATCGAAAGCTAAATTCTTGGACCAAAAAGAATCACTTTTCTATGCCCTTCATGGACCAGATGTTAGACCGTCTTATTGGAAGAGGATGGTATTATTTTCTTGATGGTTATTTGGGGTATAATCAGATTTTCATTGCCTCCAAAGACCAAGAGAAGACCATTTTTACTTGTCCATATGGGACGTTTGCATTCAAAAGAATACCCTTCGGTTTATGTAATGCACTGGCCACTTTTCATTGCTGCATGATGTTTATTTTTCCGACATGGTGGAAAATACTATTAAGGTTTTTATGGATGATTTTTCTATAGTGGGAGACTCTTTTGATGACTGCTTGGCCCACCTCACTAATGTGTTGCAACGATGTGAAGAGTGTAACTTAGTGCTAAATTGGGAAAAGTGTCACTTTATGGTGAAAGAGGGCATCGTGTTAGGGCATCGGATCTCAAAGTAGGGCATTGAACACAAAGCAAAGATTGAGGTGATTCAAAAGTTACCTCCACCTATTTTTGTGAAAGGGATTCAAAGTTTCTTAGGTCATGTAGGTTTTTATAAAAGATTCATAAAGGATTTCTCTAAGATTGCACATCCATTATGCAAGCTTTTAGAGAAGGAGGTGAAGTTTGTGTTTGATGAAGCATTCCTAAAGGCGTTCGAGTGTCTGAAAGAAAAGTTGATTTTAGCCCCAATCATTGTCTCACCAAATTGGACGATATCATTTGTAGTTATGTGTGATGCTAGTGGAGTGGCCTTGGGCAAAGTCCTTGGCCAAAGGCGTGAGAAGATTCTACATTCAATTTATTACACTAGCAAAGCACTTAACCCAACCCAGAAGAATGATACTGTGATCGAGTAAGAGCTGTTAGCAGTAGTCTTTGCTTTCGAGAAATTTTGATCTTACTTGATTGGCACAAAGGTGATTGTGCACACAGACCACGTAGCACTTAGATATCTTATGTCAAAAAAAGACGCCAAGCCAAGACTGATTCGGTGGGTACTTCTATTACAAGAATTTGACTTTGAGGTCAAGGACCAAAAGAGGACTTAGAACCAGGTTGCAGACCATCTATCACTCCTTGAGGAGGAGGCCATACTTAAATTGAGGGATGATCTTGATATTGATGATACTTTTCCAGACGAGCAAGTGTTGGCAGCATCACAAGATTTAATCCCTTGGTTTGTAGATTTTGCCAACTTTTTGGCAAGTGATCTAGTCCCGAAAGATATGTCGTATCAGCAGAGGAAGCGATTCATTCATGAGGTGAGAAAATTCTTTTGGGATGAGACTTATTTATTTAAGGTGTGTGCGGATGGCATAATTCGAAGATGCATTTTGAAAGTCGAGATGATGAGTATTTTGGAAGCATGTCATTCATCTCCAGTTGGGGGTCATCATGGAGGTGTGCAAACTGCTTATAAGATCTTACAATCTGGGTATTATTAGCCCACCATTTATAAATATGCTCAAGACTATGCTCGAGCTTGTGACCAATGTCAAACACAAGGGAACATCTCGCACAGACACGAACTTCCAATGACAACTATTCTTGAGCTCAAGCCGTTTAATATGTGGGGCATTGATTTTATGGGCCCATTTGTGAGCTCGCATAGGATAAAATACATTTTGGTAGCTGTTGACTATGTTTCTAAATGGGTGGAGGCAATTGTGCTTCCCAATAATGAAGGATGAAGTGTCACAGCGTTTCTTAAAAAGAATATGTTTTCACGGTTCGAAACACCCCGAGTTATCATTAGTGATGGAGGATCCCACTTTTGTAATCAATTGTTCAAAGCCCTGCTTGAAAAATATGGTGTCAAACATAAGGTGTCAATACCTTATCATCCTCAGACAAGCAAGCAAGTTGAGGAGTCAAATCGTGAGAGTCTATTTTGGCGAAGACCGTGAATGCCAATAGGACTGATTAGGTAAGAAGATTGGATGATGCATTATGGGCATATCAAACTGCATTTAAGACGTTGATTGGTGCATCTCCATATCAGTTAGTGTTTGGTAAATCATGCCATTTACTTGTCGAACTTAAACATAAGGCATTATGGGCATTGAAGAAGTTAAATCTTGAATGGAGCGAAGCAGCTACACTGAGATTAGAGCAGACGAATTAGATGGATGAATTTAGTCTTTGGGCTTATGAAAGTTTAGTGTTGTATAAAGAGAAGATGAATTTATATCATGATCAAAAGATTAAACTAAGAGAATTTTACCTGGGAGACTTGGTATTGCTCTATAACTCCAAACTTCGTTTGTTTCCTAGAAAACTAAGGTCCAAGTAGTCTAGTCCATTCACTGTGGTTAGGGTATTCCCGCATGGGGAAATTGAGCTCAAAGGTGATGATGAAGTCCTATTCAAGTTCAATGGTCAGTGGGTAAATCACTATGTGGGAACTAAGGAAGAAATAAGGTTATGTGAGAAACTTAGCCTTAATGAAGTCTAAGTAGTCAGAGGTATTGGGTCGTGCCACGATGTTAAATCAGGCGCTTCATGGGATGCAACCCATGGGCTGGTTGGTGAAGTCTGATTAACCAACTTAGCCACGTCATGCCGCGACGTTAAATCAAGCGCTGCTTGGGAGGCAACCCAAGGACTGATATTATTTTGGATGTGATCATTGTAGGATGCAGAGGACAGTTGAGTTGAGAATAAATTGTGAACTAAAGTGTGCAGCTCAACCCATGCCGACCAGCTATGGACCGTAGGTCAACCTATGGACCGTGGGTCTATTTCGTGGAAATCAGAAGGAATTTTCAAGTTGTGGATTCCAACCCATTCCTGACACCTACGGACTATGGGTCGGTTCCATGGAAATCAGATGCAATTTTCAGCTTTTAGAATTCCAACACACACAGACGACCTATGGGTTGTAGGTCAACCTATGGACTGTGGGTCGGTTCTGTGGAAATCAAAAAAACCTAAAACCCGACCTAACCCAATTTTTTTGTTTAAAACCCACATAAAATCCAAGCCTCACATGGTATAAACCCCGATATCTAAACCCTCAAAACCCAATTTTTCTTTTCCAAATTCATCAAAATCCCCACTTCACATCCTCCATTAAACAAATTCCCAAATACCAACACTCCAATTTATCCCTTCCAACCCACCATTTAGTCAAAATTCCTCAATCTCCAATTCCCAAAAGTTTGAAAACCCTAAAACCCGACCCGACCCCAACCCACCTAAACCCGACCTATTTGAAAAATGCCACCAAAAGTGAATCCCAAGTGAGGTAATATGGGTTATTCATTGAAAATCAGAACCAAAAACCCAGAAATCAAGTCAAAAAATTGAGATGAGCCTTTGGATCCTGAGAAAAGTGGGTCCGAAGAGGTTTATGAGATTGTTAGGGATGATTTTTCTATTATTCCTCGCACCATGAGGCAATGACCTAGGGTACAGACTGCAGCCTGGGCTACACCTCAGCCTACTGCACAGCCCTCACCACCTGCCACACCGGTGACTCCTACTCAGTTATCTGATTCTTCCCCCAAGTCTGAAGAGGGAGAGGATGTTTTTACGACCGACGAGATAGGCAGTGGGGAGGATGCACATACGACTGATGAAAATGGCAAAGGTAAGGATACTTCAGAGTTAGGGAATAGTGGTAAAGATGCTGAGACAACTTCTGTTTCATGTACTGGTGTCCAGGATTCGATAACCTCATCACAATACAGTGGGCCACATCAGTAGTATGACGGGAGAAGATGAGGTAGTGTGTGCATGATATGAAGTCCATCTATGATAGAGATGTGGAGCCTATTGAGAGGGGTTCGTTTAGGAGAAATATCACAAAGGGGCCCCAATTTGGGATAGATGATTGAATGTGATGCCCGAGATTAAGGCACTATTTGGTAGATATGGATTTGGGAAGATGATGGAGCCTTATGGTAGTTATAGTCCAGAGTTGGTACGCAAGTTCTATGCCTCGTATACTACTTCGGTTGATTTGATCACACCTCCAGAGGAGCGAGCTCGGGACCAACCACCATTGACTCACACTTTGGTTTGTGGTACACGAGTTGATATATCAAAGCAGATGATACAAAGGTTCTTGTTTGGTGCCCGCAGTAAGGTTTCGAAAAATATAGCTGAGTTTGATCACCGCATGGAGATGGTGAAGAATAGGAACAAAATGAAAGATACGGATCAGCGGTTAGAGTTATTGTATTTGAATACAAGTTATATAGATGAGGATGAGGTAGATACTAGACGGGTAGCTGAGAGATTGGGCATTAAGAAGTCCTCACTCTACTTTGTGGGCAAGTTTTGGTGGTCAATTGTATGGAACCATCTCGGTCCCACAGGAGTTGATAATTCTCTTACACTTGACCGAGTAGTTCTAGTGCCGAGCATTATGGCAGGTTATGACATAAACTTCGCCCGCTACATTATGAGGAGATTCATGGGCGAGCTTTCTGAGATTTCACCAACATTTCTTTCCCATGTATGATTAAGGGTTTATGTAATGTTGCTAGTGTGGTCATGCTACCTAGGGTTGATCACTACATTGAGGTAACCCGAGTGGCTGATGTGGGGTTGATACAGCATCAGGCCAACCCAATTTCCTAGAGGAGGTCTCATCCCTCTACTTCATCAAGAGCGGCCCTTTTTAAAGGGTATATGGATCAAGAGGAGCCTGTTAGCATCCCAGCACCGATTAGTCAGCCTGAGGCTATAAGACAGACTCCTGAGGGCACAGACCCCGTGATTGATAAGGAAGCAGCAGCCACCACTGCACCACCACCCCCGTCTAGTATGGTTTCAGTCATGAGAGACTTTCTACAGCAGTTGGTGGATAGACAGACACAGGTAATTGAGCAACAGACTCACACAGAGGCCTAGATAGCTAAGTTGGTGACTCAACTTAAGCCATGGGTTAGGACTTCGATAGAGTCTTCTGAGGTAAAATTTGAGGCCCGTATGACTGCTGCCATGGACAGATTTATGCGAGAGTTCCATGGGCGGATTGACAGCTTTGAGCAACAGATGGGTGACCGACTGTGGGAGGCCCATATTCCAAACTTGATGAGTTTAACACAGGAGGTGGCTTCTTTGAGGGTAGAGGTTGGAGCTTTAGCAGTCAAACACACTCCTATCATTCCAACTATATCGACACCAGTCCCAAAAGTGCCGACATTTATGGTTGATTTGTTTGCGGATGAGGATCCTCCTATTGCTAGAGGCAAGTGGCCACGGAGTCTCTCGATGGCCAGGATGAGAGTGAAGATGAGTTTGAAAGTGATCTTTGAAGGGCAACTAAAGCCTTCCTGGCATAGTACAATGCCAGTCAGATTGCCCATGAGTAAAGAGCCATGGGTGCATTCTTTAGTAAGCCACTCGTTCAACTGTCAGCACCCAGTGTGGAGCCTAGCAAGAATACAAATGATCCAGCTGTGGGTGGGCCCACATTCGATGCCTAGGGCACCGCAGGTATGTCTTCACTCCCTTACACGTATCATATTTATAGTTGTGCACTGAGGGCAGTGCACCATTAGTTAGTTGGGGGTGGGGCTATACCACCACTTGGCGGTTTTTATTGCCGTATTTCATTTCCTCCTAGTGTGCTATCACAATAGAACCGGCATGTTTAGGTTGTTGTTTATGTTTCATTATATGTTTTCGTGTTTAGTTAGGAGAAAAATAGAGGAACCTTAGTGCAGTCAATTTTGAACGAACTTTGAATGATAATGATGCTTTTTGATTGTTTAAGGGACACCCCTCCTGAAAAGTTTATTTTGGACTGTGTGTAGTATGTTAGTTTGTGACAGCTGTTGGATCTTGTTATGGCATTAGTATTATAGGCAGAATGACTATAGCTAGAAATGTATGAACTGGATAGGTAGTAATCGATAGTGCAACCCTATGCTATGTGTGTGTGAGTTCATTACCTAGTTCACTTTGTGTGTGCGGTCCAGAACTTGCCCGGTTAGTCTTGCCTAGGTTATAAGATAATGGTTAGGAAAGGATCATAGGCGTTTTTTGCATAAGTCCACTTTTAGCCTAAATGCCTGACCAAATGAAGTAAATATCCCTTGATCTCTATTTTGAGCCTTAATTGACCTATTTCTTTCATTAGCCTATTCACCTTCCCATTTTGACTTACAATGAACTTGTCTTGGCCCTGGTCACTTCTTGGACATTATGTACCTCAACTGTGGCAAATCGCCTAAGTTGAGGGTGGCTATCATAGGGGTGCGTAGCTTGAATTGGGTATGAACAAGATTTTAGTCAAAGAAAGGAGAACAGAGTTGGGTGTGAAGAAAAAAAAAAGAAAAAAATAGAAAAAGAAAAGAAAAAAAATATTGAAATTGTAAAGAAAATTTCACTCAAAATCTGAAAACAAATTAAGGAGAATAAGAGAGAATAAAATGAGAATGGTTGGAAAGTGGAGCCAAAAATAGTGTAGTGTCAAGGAGGGTTGAGTCATTGTATCCATATGTACCACACCTGTACCCAAGCCTACATTACAAGCCGATGAAAGTCCTATAGTGATCCTAGTCCAACTGTCCGAAAAACTAAGGCATAGAAAATAAGGGCAAACCTATGGTATTTCATGCACACTATTTGAACTTCTTTGTGAGTGGGAGTGTTTTGACCCAGTCCCTACTTTGATATTCATTAGTATATGTGAGTGTATAGGACTTCTTTGTTGTGAGAGTACATGGGTTGCATTATTAGCTGCTATTTGTTAGGATAATGTCATTTGCATATATACTTAGTTGTTTGTTCATAATCTGATGTTATAACTTAATCCCTTCTGTGTCATAATAATATGTTGTATGTATACATACTGTGGTTTTGATTTGCAAATAGAAGGGGGTCAAAAAAATTTTGGTGCCAAAAGCAATGAGTCGACTGCCGTAGGTCTCTTAGGTTTCTCTTAGTTAAGTATCGAATGTGTTTATCTTGTTTTGTTCACCTGTGGATATGCAAATGTTCTAAGTTGAGGGTGTTGATGTGTCATGATTTCATGTCACTTTTGATGCTTAAAACAAGGAAAATATGCAATAACTTGGGTATGTTTGGTAGGAATGATGTGTTTTCTATTCTATATTGTAGGAGAATAGGTTTTGAAGGCAAAATGAACAAAAAGGGATAAAGCATGCACTGGAATGAAGTTTTTGAAGACAAAAGAGCAGAGATGGAATTTCATCATGTGACCCACGGAAGTGACCCACGGTCCATAAGTCCACCTACGGTCCATGAGTCACGACCATAGGTCAACTTCTGCAAATGTGTAGTGAGGCCTGATTCCTACGGTCTGGACCCACGATCTGTGGGTTGATCCCACGACTTCAAGTCACGATCCGTGGAAAGTTGCTGACTTGTTTCTCCTACTTTATTTAGGATAGGATTCAATTTGTATCTATAAATACCCTTAGGTTGTCCTATGTTTAGGAGTTAGTCATTACATTATTTTGAGTTGTCAATTACATTGTTTTGAGATTTATAAACACATTGATCTTGTAATCTCAAACATCGATTCTAGGGTTTTGATTTATATTGAGATTTCAGAGTTTTATTCTTATTGTGAGTTCATAATTATGCTTTCATCATTGAATTCCTCTAGTGTTCTTGCAATCATGAATAGCTAAACCCCATAACTAGGGTTGTGTGAACCATGAGGAATTAACGAAATGGGTTAAGTGTGAAACAATTCTGAACTGGTGTGAATGTATGTATTGGTATTTCCTTCATTATAATTGATCTTCTAACGGTTGCAAACGTTAGGAACATGCTTATATTCTAAACTTGCTCGAGAGAGAGGTAGATATTGGGAAAATGGAATACCAACAGAGATTTGAAGCTATCAACCTTTATCTAATAACTTGAGCCGTAACAGGGATAGTTAATTTGAGATTAAGAACAAGGGTTAGTAGTGCGACGCTCGGACACTGAGAGGAGAAGAGTGAAATTCATCTAACCAAGGTCGAGAGACATTTAGATGAATCTATATTGTTAGATTTTGCATGAAATGCAGTGGGAAAGTTTGCCAGCACAAGTAACCGATGGAGTTCAGGAATCTTGGAGATCACAGTCCTAGTACCTTTCTCATATTGATCCCAAATTCGGCAATCAACAGTTTTTACTGTTACTATTTTTTTACAAAAAAAATCCTTTTTACTTACTTGCCAATTACTCGGACAAACACTCGACAGAATCTCATCGTATTCCCTGTGGTATCGACCCCAACTCAGTTGGGTTCTATATTTGATACAGCAACTGCGTTATACTTTTTTGGAGGTATAATTTAGGTGGCATCAGGCTTTTCTTCAAACTTGTTTGGGTAGCCTTCCAAATCTAGTTTCTATTATTACCCATTAATTATATTGCTTAAACATCTTCAAAACTTAGATTTTAAACTTTGGATTTTGGGGTTTTACCCGATAAAGTGATAAAATGCTTTTCAATGATTTCAAGCACGATTTCAACTTGTTTTTTGATGGATTTTCATATTTAGAACCCTTAAGGTATGGGTAACTTGATTCTGTAATAAAATTTATAGTTTTTCCATTTTATGTTCTAGGTCAATTTTTGAAGTCATTTTGGTTTCGAAATCAAAGTATGCCAGTATGGGTATTGATAGACTCCTAATCTCGTATAGAATCTATTTTTGATAGATTGGATTCATTCCAAGGCCGCAGAAAAAGGAAAGGCTTCTTATTGAGGGGTTTAGGCTCGTGTTTCAACTTTTGAGGTAGGTTATGGTTTAACTTTCTTCAAACTAGGCTGGGTAGTTAATCTTTCATGTAAAGTAGGCTATAGATTGGGGATTTTATCATGGTATTCATCTTTTGAAATTATTATTTTATCATATTGCTCGTGTGGAGGCTTGTGTGAATATTAATATTGACTTGAAAGATTATATCATTGTGATGCTTGTGTGGGGGTTGGTATTGGTCATATTTGAGCATTATTTATCCTTTATTATTATTGTGATGCCCGTGTAGGGGCTTGGATTGATATTATAGATGTCTTGTATGACTCTCTACTACTGTGTTGCCATGAGATGGTTTGTATCATGATCTATTGAGATTTGAGGTGACTTGAGCTCGTTTATACCATTATTGGGTTGATTCATTATATGATGTTAAACTAGTTCTGAGCATGCATCCTCATTGCTGCATCCATATTCATGGAACTGGTACCACTGAGAAATACTAATTTTGAAAAAAATGAGACACTTTATAAAATGCCTTAATCGAGGGATGTGCTGGTAAGGTTGATTGATGAGATTGTGATAGTATATTAGTTGCGAACCCTCTATGGGTCATCTCCTGGAAACATATGCTCGAAAGGTGTATACAAGGTGACATTGAGACATTGTATCCTTGTCATATCACTATATTAGAATACTTGCATTTCTCTTATGTGATTGTTATTGTGTAATTTAGTCTTCCTTTTATGTATATCTGTGTGTAGTTACTCTTATATTTTTATTGTAGTTGTGTTATTTATATTGTTAGGAGTTGCATGTCTTGATCCACCATTGGAAACTTTTACTGAGTACAAGTGGATCATACTCACTCTTACTTTTTGAACACTTTCGGTGCAGATCCCAGTTCGAGTGTGACCTGGGGATCATGAGTTTGTGTATTTTGAGCATTTCAAAGTAAGGGTGGGCTCCCATTCCAGATTTTGTTCTCAGCTTTATCCAATATTATGTCTTTATTTTACATGTAGAGACAAAGTTTATGTATTTTCATACATTATTCAGTTTTAGAGTGAGTTCTCTTTACTCATGACAATAGATTTTAGGATTGGAGTTGTATCTATTTCAGATTTTGGAGTTGTATTATATTATTGGCCTAACTTTATCCTAAAGTCTCATATTTGATTATTATTTATCTTCTTTTCATCTTTCATAGCTTTTGTGGGGTTGGACTTACCTACTAAGGCTGGGTCGAGGTAGGTGTCATCATGACTTCGGATTTTGGGTCATGATAAATCAAGCATATAGGGTTTTTCTAAGGCCAAGTCAAGTTTATTCTAGTCAAAGTTATTTTCTTCACAGGTACACAAGAATTTAGTGATAGATTCCTTTCATTCGCATGCACATTTATTTTGAAGTTATATTAAATTATGTTCAAAGTTAGGGCATTTTATAACCAAATCATTAAAGTTGATTTCTTCATATGATTAACCTAATTTTCATGAAAGGGTTTCTATGATATTATATATATTATGCAAATTCCTGATTTATGTTTTGAAATTCATGGTTTTTAAGAATTTTTTATGAACTATGAACCCTATGTGGAAAGATATATGTTTTAGATACAAAATTTCAGCGCATGATTCATGAGATGAGATTGGGATTAGGCTTACACCAATATAGTTTTACAGACATGTTGAGCACAAACTCAAACTATGACTCAGCTATGTTACATGACATAATACGAGCATTAGTATGTTTTAGGAGGATTATATAGCACCGAGTGAGTACGTTTTCAGATAAAAAAAATATCCCATAACTACATTGCCACCATAGGTTTTAGCCCAAGAGGCTTAGTTCGGATCCATATGTTTATGGTCCTATAGTCTGGCATGTTGGAATAGCTCTTCCAGTGTGGGTAAGATGTTGGGCACCATGAGCTCACATGGTTTTTTTCAGTTATAAGAAAATCTCCACATGGATAAACTTTATGATATTTCTATCTATGTACTCATGAAATACTTTTTATGTAGACTTTAGCTATCATGAGTTTCTTCAGGTTTTCCCATGAGTCATGTTTCAATGACGCTGATGTTTTAAGCCACTCTCACTAGGTTTTTATGATCACCTTTTCGAATTTATAATATTATATATATATATATATATATATATATATAATTTGTGTACCAATACATCCCATTGTATTGGCTGCATTTTTCACTATATCTCTTCATGATGTAGATTCAGGTACTCGAGCTTAAGGTTTGCTGCTAGATGTTTGGTAACACCTGACATTCAGAAAATTAGTGAGATCTTCGATCATCCAGGAGGCATAGAGCTGATTATAGCTTTCTTTTAGTTTGGTTTAGACTTTTGTTTCAGCAAAAGGTTACGGGGCCTTGTCCCGACTGACTCTTATGTTTAGTAGTAGGGACTTCACTAGACAAATAGTTATGTAGTCGTTGTTTAGCCTTTCAATTAGTTTCAGGTATGTCTTAATAAATATTATCTCTTCTGAAGTAGCCCACTATTGTTGTTATGTTGCCGCTTCAGTTTCGTTGTTTATATTACTCTATAGACATGTCATACCAAAGGTCCTATCGGACCCTTGACATAACAACTAGTTATGGCTCATGGCTTGGGTGTTGACTCGGGTCGTGAAATATTCATACATACATTTTCATGGTACATGTCTAGAATTAATAGAAAAACATGAATTTCAATTTTTAAAAGAAAGGAATGGAAATAACAAAATGATTTTAGCCCTGATTCAAGTTTGGGCATTTGATACACAAAGTTTTAGCCTCAGTTCGAATTCGAGAAATTATTTATTATTTACAAAATTTTCGATTCAAGTTGGACATTATATATGGACCTCGTGAGTCCCCCATAGGTCCTACCTTTACGAGCACAGGATTCTGGAGGGGGTGTATATGGTAGGCATCGGCATTGCATTCAGAATGCAACCGATTTTGCACTTTATTTAGTTATTTACATTTGTACATTTGTATGAACTGTGTGTATGCTATTTACTTACTTATCTTTATTTCTGTTAGGATGTAGACTTTTAGCTCTCTTATAGCCTTCCTATGCCTAGACGTAGGTTATATTTACACTTAATATTATATATTATTCTTCTGAACTCAATCAGTCTATGATGCCTACTAAGTATGTTTTGGTACTCATGCTACACTTCTACGGGGTTTTTTTTTTACAGACCCTAGCCCGTGTATTCACCGCTAATTTCCAAATCGTTTGGAGGCCCTTTTGGATAGGATTTGGGGTGAGTTCTTGGAATTGGGAGTTGATCCATTTCCTTTGTATAGATACTATCTTTATTTTTTTATATTCAGATATATACTTGTGTATTTATATACTTATTTAGTATGACTTCCTGTTTTAGTAGCTCTTGTATTGGTGACTCCTAGTCTTGGGGGATGATTTGCATATTTTGTTCTTTTCCTTCGCTATCTATGGGCCTATATTGTCTGTATTTATCTATATAGTTCTCTCGACTATACTATCTTTCTTCATTTCACTTATTAGCTTTTACTTTTTGGTACATGGCTAGTGAGGTTGGCTTACCTGAAATTTTCAAAAATGTTTTAAAAATGGTATTTTCAACTTTTCATTACCCTATATCCTATCCCACGATGTCATGACCTCCAAAAAGTATAAATATCAGATCCTAATGTCAATTCTCCTTTTTACTCTACCTAATCAAGTGAAGAGCAAGTTCCCTGAACAATCAAGAATCTATGGTTCTGTTAAGGCCAAGTCAAGTAAAGTATATTCTTGTCAAACTTATTTTCTTAACAGGTATGCAAGAATTCAGTGATGGATTCCGTTCACCCTCACGCCCAAGTATTTTTAAGTTATATTGAATTATGTTCTAACTTAGGGTTTTTATGCCCAAATCGTTAAAGTTGATTTCTTTATATGATTAACCTAATTTTTATGAAAGGGTTTCTATTATCTTATAAGTATCATGCAAATTCTTAATTTATGTTTTGAAATTCATGATTTAAAAAAAATTACGAACTATGAACCCTATATGGAAAAGATATATATTTTGGATACAAAATTTCAGCACATGATTCATCAGATGGGAATGGGCTTAGGCTCACAGCAGTACAGTATTATAGACATGTCGAGCACAGACTGATACAAGTCAAATCGACGTCAACTTTTGTTGGCTTGTATATCAAAGGCAACAACAAGGGATCCAAGCCACAAAGAGATTAAGGCCACAAGGATGTGGGAAGAGGGTCCATTTTACACTTCAAGTAGAGTAATATCATGTATGGAAGATATCTTGGAGTTAAGGGAAACATTAGAGAGGTCGTGGGAGAGCTAAAAGGAGCTAAATAATGACCTGGTACCACCTGCGCCCTGACCTGCGGCCGCAGGTCATCCATATGCACCAGCAGGTGGTCATTTTGGCCCTTCCAATGGCACCTGTGCCCTCACATGCTCTAGTAGGTGCCCCACCTGCGTGGGCGGATGCCCAATATGCTGAAATGGGTCACTTTTGGGCCCATTAAATGTAATAAAAGGCCCAAGTCTATAAATACTAGTTGCTCTTTCATTTTCCTTAGATTTTTTATGATATTGATATTGTGAGACTCCATATGGAGCATGAGTGTAGCTTGGAAAAGCTTAGGTTGATCCTTGCCTAGAAACCTAGGAACGGTGGTTGTGAGGGCGTTACGATTCCCTCTTGGTCGTTCGTACGAGTTAGGTGCCTTCTTTGGATTAATCTTTCGAGGTTATTGTATTCAATATATCCTTTAGTTTTGTTTGATTTCCTTGTTTGTGTCTATCTTTCTATCTCTATCTATCTATCCTTTACTTTTGTATTTTGATTTCTATCATATCTTTGAGTTTTCGTGTTTGATTTTAACTTCCGTATTTTAGGGGTTATCATTTGGTATCAGAGCCGACCTTGAGTTCATTCCCACGAATTCAATCTTGGGTTTTGTTATCTAGAAAATTGAAAATCAAAAAATAAATCATTTTTGAAAATCCCAAAAAATTTGAGTTTTGGTTTTTGAGTCTTCTTGAGTTTCTAATACTAGAATAATATTATCTAGTATTATTTGAGTCTAGATCTTAGACTTGAGCTTGTTTGGGTTTGATTGGAAGGATCCACCATTGTTGGAGGTGAAGAACTTGAAAACTCTTCAAGTGGGTTTATAGATCTAGGTGAAATTGGAGACTCTTGAGTATTAGGGTTGTTTTCCTTAACATTTAGAATTCAAATCTGAAAGTTGAGCTAAAAACAAGAAGGAATCCATGAAGGTTTTGATTTGGGTGTTCTTCAAGTTCATGGAGTTTTCATGTCATGAAGAAAATTGCAAATGGGTTCTATAATCTGAAGAATTTGGTTGGGATTTGAGGCTTAAAATCATTTGGGTTGTGTTCGAAAAGGTGAAAGGAGCTTGGGTTTAAAATTTCGTCGAATTTCGAGTTCGTTTGAGTGAGGTTCAAATTTTGGTGTTCTTGGAGTTCTTGGATATCTTCATATATTCAAGTGAAGAAGCTATCAAAAAGGTCTTGTTTGATCCTAGAAAGAAAGAGAAAGAAAAGAAAAGGTGTTAGTGCGAAGGAATATCCAAAAGAAAGGGAGAATATTCTAGGAGAGAGAATCCACAAGGGCCCACAGAAAGGACAAATTCGGAGTTCCCAGCTAAGCTGCTTGGAGCACCTACGCCCACTATTTGAGCACGCAGATGGCACTTGCGGCCGCATGTGGCCAACACAGGTCACTCCAGCAAGCCTCTGTCTTCACCTGCGTTTGCCCATCTGCGTGGGCAGGTCATGGCCTGTGTCCGCAGGTCATGGCCTGTGTCCGCAGGTCATCCCAGCACACCTAAAAAATTTGAAATATCATTTTGCTCAGGTTCTAACTTCTTAGTTTCATTTCTTGATTCCTAAACTTATTATCAACTAGTAATCGTCCTTACTTAGTTGATTGATTAGTCTTTGAGTCCATTTTTCTTTCTTGGTCCATTTTCTTTGTGTTCTTTTCTAGTTTTATTTCATAGGTAACTTCTTGATTCGAGTCCTTTTGTTTATAATTGATTCATCCATCTTTCTTTAAACAAGAATCTATTTCGGCCAAGAGTAGCAATCGACACCTTGTGTACTACCAAAGTATAGGCAATCTTCAACACTAGCCGCTCCAATTGTGAGGCAATTAAAGGTGTGTAAACACGAGTGATTGTGAGCTTTATTTTGCCAACGCTAATATTGTTGTTGTCTTTGTTGAGTGTTTAAATTGCTATGTATCCATTTGGAATCCTTTGATTCCATGGGTGGTAGAATGGCAAACATTGAGGAGTCCTTTGATTCCATGGATTCTACTTCCCAAACCAAATCACAAGTATTACCATGTGAGCAAGTCCAAAGTGCTCCAACCCATAGACGTAACTTGGTGATCTTGGAAGAGGATGATGAACTATTGGAGTTAGATTGGAGTTTATCTCGTGCACTAAGGAACATAGTGTGGGAACCTTTGAAAGAAGAATTGACCAAAGTAAAAACCTATGTCACACAAGGTTTGAGATGATGGAAAATATGTGTTCCTTGGTCATTAATAGGGAGAGAAGCATTAATTTCGTGTCTTGTGAACTTGTTGATCTAATGAAACTTCCCACACAAAGACACCCCAAACCTTACAAGCTCCAATGGTATGATGAGAATGGTTTAATAGAGGTGACCGAGCAAGCAATCATTAAGTTTAGAGTGGGAAAGTATCAAGATGAAGTACAATTTGATGTAATGCCCTTGAGAGCATGTCATATGTTGCTTGGTAAGCCATGGAAAGTTGATAGGTCGGTCCAATATCGAGAGAAATCTAACAAATACGTACTTGTATTTGGAGGACAAATGTATATTCTTGAGCCTTTGACACCCGAGAAAGTGAGTAAGGACTATGAGATCATGAGAGGGTTTCGGGAAGTATTAAAGAAGGAGGAAGTTGAGAAGAGGGAAAAGGAATTGTCCCTTGAACAAGGAAAGAAAGGCTTGGCTCAAGGAGGAGAGTTGATTAAGATTAATGAGCCAAGTAGTTGCTTGAAAGACGTGGACAATGAACACTTAATTGTGGGACTTGTCAACATTAATCCCTTACTACCTACTAACCATGATGCTAGTATTTTACCTAGTATTACCAATTCTCTTGTGCAGGTTCATGAACCTCCAAAGGAGGACCCAAGGAGAGTTCCTTACGAACACATGCTTGAAGACCTAACGGAGTTCTTAGCTAAGAATTCCAACTTCAAGAAGAGTGATGAGGAGTTGACTCAAGGGAGTGGAATTGACAAACTCCCATGTGATGAGATCTTCCCAAGGGAGAAAATGAGCTCTCATGTTGAACACCAAGGTGAAGACCATACTTTGTATGAGCTACAAGATAACAATGCTAACCCTTGCACTTCTCTAAACCTGAAATGTCTTGATGTGGCTAGTAGCCAAGTGAGTGTAATTGGTGGCCTGTCCAATGTAGAGTCTCATGAGTCGTCCCTTTGTGATACTCTTGGTAGTGCTAAGTTGCGTGATGATCAAGTTCTTGTTGTGAGTTTGCAAACACTAGTTGATCCTATAGATGACCGAATTGACTCTTCTAGCAAGAACAATTTATGTCCACCTAGTGCTAGCACTTGTAACTTGAATGAGGTCCCATTGCCATGTGATAAGAGTATTCACACACTAGTTGACCCTTGTAAAAATCAAGGTGAGTCTATGTTGGCATGTGAATTGCCTACAACTAGTGAAGGTGTGTGCATTGATCAACTTTCTTGTGAATCTAATCCACTACTTGAGAATATTTGTTGTATGCATGATGAGTCTCAAGTTAGTGATGATGTTGATAGAGTTGATCATATGAATGGAAATGATTCTTTGAGCATATCATGTGATGACGATCCTATCAGTAGTTTTGCTTATAGATATTATGTGAATGAAATTGATGTGGAAGATGACATTTATCTTTTTGAGAGTGAACTTACATATTTTAATTCCTCGTCTTTGGTTAATGATCCTCTCTCAAAAAAAGATGTCTTGATTGCTAATTGTGAGATCACTCCTAGTGTGGCATCTAATGATATGCTTGAAAAGAAGGGTGGTATGCTTAAGATTCACATGTTATCCTATTTCTTGAAAACCATTAAGAATATAGGATTGAGTGAATATTGTGCTTACTATCCAATTTTTGCTAGTGATCTTTTGCTTTTGGAAAAGAATGATCCTTTGGGTAAAGATAGCTTTGATTTGCTTGAATATTTAAGAAACCTAACTAGTGATTGTTCTTGTGAAAATAATTTGGGTTGTGATCCTTTGTATGACACCCCACCATTGTTTGATAAATGTGATGACGACTTGTGTGATTCTTGTAAAGAATTGAGTCATAACCTCCTTGATGTTGTTAGTGGATTGTGTCTACTTGAGGATTCTTCCCTTGAAAAGGAAGGTGTTATTTGTTTAGAAATTGTTTCTACTTCTTCTTTGTGTGCTTCCTTTATTGAGGATACTCATGGTGATTAACTTGAATCTAATTGTGAGTACATGCTTGTGGACACCTTAGTTGAAGTTAACTTGCGTGACACCATTGTGTGTTTCCATTCTTGACCAAAGTTTTATGACTTGTAGGTCAAAGAGTGAGTTTTCTCTTGAAAGCACTTTGGTTGAATCCCATTCATGTGATACCTTTCTTTATTACTCTATTGAAATTGATGACCCCTTTCTCAAAGGTGGTATCATTCTTGAGGACCCTAAGGCAAATATGTCATTGCCTCTTTTGGGTGTTACTCCTATACTTGCATCCTCATTTGGCACTCTTATGCTTAAGTTGTATGGACTACAACTTGTGGATGCTAGGTTGAGTACTTGCTTGTAGAAGAGTCCATGGTTGTTAAGAACTTCTTGTCACCCTCATAGGGTTGGGCAATTTGAAGTGTTAAGTAGGACTCTTGGAAGTTGTTTGAATAAGAGAGGTTTTATGTGCTTGAAATGTATCTTTCTCTCCTTGTGTGTGCCTACCCATGAGCGTACCTTGGAAGAGAATAGTGTCCTTAGCACCTTTCTTTTTTGCCTTTTTACATATGATGTTATTCATAACCATGTTGAATCAACATCTTATGTGGGTATGAATTTCTTAGGAAGGAAAAATATCATGTGCCAAATGAATTGAATCCATCCTTGATCGCATTAGTTGCTAAATATCTTGAGCCATGTGGTATTCTTGTAGATTGTGATGCCATAGATGAGATTTCTATGCTTAATTCCTTTCTATACTACCTTTTTGCTTATGATGATGTCCATGCTAGTCGTGGAATTATTTTATCTAGAGGTAGGATCCTTCTCAATGAACTTTTCATGTCGAACACAAGGGATCCTTGGTTATATGTTAAGTGCGTGCCTCCTTGGCATGGTGATGAAATTTTTTTTGCTATCACTTACCCTCATGTCATGAGAAAATTGTTGTTGTTTGTTTTCTCTATGATTTTGCGAGGTTTGGATTCGAGGTCGAATACTTTTCTAGAAGGGGAGGATGATACAAGCCAAATAGGTGTCAACCTTTCTTGGCTTGTATATCAAGGGCAACAACAAGGGATCCAAGCCACAAAGGGATTAAGGCCACAAGGATATGGGAAGAGGGTCCATTTTACACTTCAAGTAGAGCAATATCGTGTATGGAAGATAGCTTGGAGTCAAGGAAACCATTAAAGAGGTCGTCGGAGAGCTAAAAAGAGCTAAATAATGACCTGGGACCACCTGCGCCCTGACCTGTAGCCACAGGCCATCCATCTGCTCTAGCAGGTGGTCATTTTGGCCCTTCCAATGACACCTGCGCCCTAACATGTGCCAACAGGTGCCCCACCTGCATGGACGGATGCCTAATTTCCTGAAATGGGTCACTTTTATTCCCATTAAATGTAATAAAAGGCCCAATGTTATAAATACTAGTTGCTCTTTCATTTTCCTTTATTGTGAGACTTCTTATAGGGCATGAGTGTAGCTTGGAAAAGCTTAGGTTGATCCTTGCCTAGAAACGGTGGTTGTGAGGGCGTTACGATTCTCTCGTGGTCGTTCGTACGCGTTAGGTGCCTTCTTTAGATTAATCTTTAGAGGTTATTTGACTAAATATATCCTTTAGTTTCGTTTGATTTCGTTGTTTGTGTCTATCTTTCTTTCTCTATCTATCTATCCTTTACTTTTGTATTTCAATTTCTATCATATCTTTGAGTTTTCGTGTTTCATTTTAACTTCCGTATTTTAGGGGTATCACAGACTCAAACTATGATTCTGCTATGTTACACGACACGATACGAGCACTACTGTATTTTGGGAGGATTATTTAACACCTAGTGGATTTGCATTCATATAAGACATGCCCCATAACTACGTTACCACTGTAGGTTTAGCCCAAGAGGCTCAGTTTGGATCCATATGTTCATGGCCCTATACTTTGGCAGGTTGGGATAGCTCTTCCAGTTTAGGTAAGGTTCTTGGCATCATGTGCTCACATGGTGTTTGTCGGTTATAAGAAACTCACCACATGTATAAACTCTATAATATTTCTATTTATATACTCATAAAATACTTTTTATGCAGACTCTAGCTATCATAATTTTCCTCAGATTTTCCCATGAGTAATCTTTCTATGCAAGCTCGTGTTTTAAGCCACTCTCACTATATTATTATGATCAATTTTTCAGATTTATGATATATATATATTGACTGGTTTTGCACTATATCTTTTCATGGTGTATACTTAGGTACTCGAGCTTAAGGTTTGTTATTAGATGTTCGGTACGTAGCACCTAAAATTCAATAGATTGGTGAGCTCTCCTATCATCCATCAGGCGTAGAGTTGATTATAACTTTCTTCTTAGTTTGGTTTAGACTTTTGTTTCAGTAAAGGTTACGGGGCCTTGGTTCAACTAACTCTAATGTTTAGTAGTAGAGGCTTTACTAGACAAATAGTTATATAGTAGTTATTAGTATTTCAATTACTTTCAGTTATGTCCTAATAAGAATTATATCTTTAGAATTAGCCCACTATCATTGTTATGTTTCTGCTTCAGTTTGGTTATTTTTATTACTCTATATACATGTTATGCCAAGGGTCCTATGGGACCATTTATGAGCAGCTAGTTATGGCTCACGGCTTGGGTGTAGACTTGTATCATGACATATTCATATACACATTTTGATGATACATGTCTGGAATTGATGTAAAAACATGGTTTAAGTTTTTAAAGAATTGATGTAAAAACATGGTTTAAGTTTTTAAAAGAAAGGAATGAAAAGAAAGAAACAATTTTACAAGCTAGGATCTACATCAGAAAAAGATGTAGAAGTGTTGCATGAGAACCAAAACATGGGGTACTCAGTAAGACTGACTGAGCTCAGAAGATTACATATAATAGGAATACAAGAAAAGGAAATGAAACCAACCTAGAAGTCTATAACATAACAAGGATAAAGTGAAAATAGTAATCATAATACATACATCATAAGTATAAATGAGAAATATCATGCAATATATGATGACGCAATGCAGTATGTGGCCAATGTAGTGAAACCCAAAATCTTATCTCGGGCCCCCAAAACCTCACTTCAAATGTGATAATAAAGTAAAGTGTAAATGGAGACCAAAATCTTACCTCGAATCGAATAATTGAAATAGACAGGAATCTTATCTCAAACCCGATCTAAAGGTGGTACAATTCTTTCAAAAACCAAAAATTAGTAACAAAAGTGGTAGGATCCTCTTGAAGCTCAAATCAGTGATAAAAGTGGGATAGTTTAGTTAAAAAGCCAAAAAACCAGTATATCCCCCACAGGATGTTACCATAGTCCACATATATGAGTGTATGAACTTATGTGTGGGGAAACAAGGATGTATGTATGTATGTATGTATGTGTGTATGTATATATATATATATATATATATATTATACATGTGTGTGTGTGTTTGTGTGTGTGTATACACAGAATAGTGCAAACCTACCCTCTATACCATAATCTCACTAACCAGGAGTCCAGCCGGTCCAAACTCAGGGCCTCGTAGCCACAATTTCACAAAAGAATAAAAATATGAAAATAAAAATTATGTAGAGGAGAATCAATTGGATAGAAACCCCTCTACCACAAAATCCTACCCCAGCCTACACTAAGGATCCCTAATCTAATTGTAATTTTATAATAAGCATTCTAATCTAAGGCTCAAACAATTATTCTACTCTAAGGTCCTCAAAAATAGGCAAGGAAGTCAGAAATAGTGAAATAAACCTAATTCTACCCTAAAATCCCCTAACCGACATGTAATTTATAAAATATATTACCTGACCGAGCTATGTCTAAAGAGATAAAAGTTGTAACCTACCTCAAGGACGAAGCCACAACTCAAACAAAAGTCACAGAGCTACTTTCCCCTTTCGTACGGCCTTAGATCGTTGCCACACTATCAACACAACAACCTACATGTTAAGATGACAAAAATGATACCTATATCACAATTATAAAATTCAGGTCAGAAATTAGATCAAAAACTGATCCTCGAGTCCCATCAATGCAATAGAAATAAATTCCACAATTATATCCCCCATAAAGTAAGAAACCCATGCCCAAAATTTGGGTGAAGACGGAATCAAATTCGGACCTCAATTGGTATGGAAAGTTTACTTTAATGGACGAAAATAAAGAATCTAAGGACGCAAATTGCAAATTAAATACGAAAAAAATGAGAGATGAAGTAAAGGAACATAAATGCAAAGGAATTGAGCTTACCAAGTGTAGAAATTTCCAACAATAGCCTCAAATCTTCTATGAAACTGTAACACCTTAGAGTGTGAACCCATGTTTATTTAGTATTTAGCTCAGTCTAAATCAAAATTGTAGATCTTCAGGCTTCCACGAGAGGAACCACAGTTCGTGATTTAAGACCATGATTTATGCTTCCAATTGCGAAGCCAGTTCTAAAAAATAAATGCTTCTAAATTCCCATAGAAGAAACCACGACCCGTGATCTCAATCCATGAATCGTGGGATCAGATGTGGAACCATATCTAGATAGTTGATATTTTACTCAGGTTCCTACAAGAAGATTCACGAGCCATGAAATAGAGTCCACGGTCCATGGAACCTTCCATGATTCAGATACAGAGATTGTGTAATTTTTTTCCAGGAAAACACTAATAATAGAACGATTCATGGAAGCCATTCCACAGCCCATGAAGTCCAGCCATGGCTATATTCCAAAATCTAAGAAACATCTTCTAGACATCTACGGATCAAACCATGACTCATGAAAGTGCTCAACAATCCATGGAACAACCCATGGAATGAAATCCAAAAAAATTTAGCAACATTTTAAAAAGAGTATTTTTTAACTTTTTCTTATCCTATTACCCTATCCCACGATGTTCTAACCTACAAAAGGTATAAATATTAGATTCTTAAGTTTATTCCCTTTTTATTCTTTCCAATCAAGTCAAGAGCAACTTATTTAAGTATTCAAGCATCTCGGACTCTATTCAAGCCAAGTCAAGTCAAGTCTTTTCTTGTCAAAGTTATTGTCTTCAATAGGTACAAAAGAATTCAGTGATTGATTCCTCTCATCCTCACACCCAAGTGTTTTGAAGTTATATTGAATTATGTTCAAACTTAGGGTTTTTATGCCCAAAATCATTATAGCTGATTTCTTTATATGATTAACCTGATTTTTATGAAAGGGTTTCTATGATCTTATGAATATTATGTAAATTTCTGATTTATGTTCTGAAATTCATGATTGTAAGAATGTGTTACAAACTATGAATCCTATTTTGAAAAGATATATGTTTTAGATACAAAATTTCAGCATATGATTCATGACATGAGATCAGTATTAGGCTCACGGCAGTATAGTTTTACAAACATGTTGAGCACAAACTCAAACTATGATTCATTTATATTACATGACATGATACGAGCACTAGTAAGTTTTGAGTTTTTAGCCCCATAACTATGTTTCCACTGTAGGTTTTAGCCTACTAGGCTCAATTTGGATTTGAATGTTTATGGTCCTATAATTTGGCAGGTTGGGACAGCTCTTCCAGTGTGGGTAATATGATGGGCATCATGAGCCCACATGGTGTTTTTTAGTTATAAGAAACTCCCCACATGTGGAAACTTTATGATATTACTACCTACGTATTCATGAAATACCTGTTACGCAGACTTTAGTTATCATAATTTTCCTTAGAGTTTTAGTTGGTTGAGATATTTTAAATGATTTTCACATGAATCATGTTTCAATTCAAACTCATGTTTATGCCATTCTCAATATGTTTTCTTGATCAGCTTTTCAGATTTATGATATGTACGTACATGTATAATTTGCATACCAATACATTCCATTTTATTGACTGTGGTTTGCATTATATCTTCTCATGATGTTTATTCAAATACTTAAGATTAAGGTTTGTAGTTAGACATCAGATAGCACCGTACATTCAGTAGATTGTTAGCTCTCCTATCATCTAGGAAGCATAGAGTTGATTATTTCTTTTTTTTAGTTTGGTTTGTCTTTGCTTTCAATAAAGTTTATGAGACCTTGTCCCAATTGACTCTTATGTTTAGTAGTAGAGGCTTACAAATAGTCATGTAGTAGTTGATAGTCTTTCATTTATTTTGTAGATATGTCTTAGTAAAAATTATATCTTACAAAATCAGCCAATTATAATTGTTTATGTTTATGTTTCTATTTCGTTACTTGTATTACTCTATATACATGTTATGCCAAAGGTCCTATCTAACAATTAGTGAATAGTTAGTTATGGTTCACGGCTTGGGTATAGACTCGGGTTGGAACAAACTTGGTATTAGTACATTAGGTTCAAGTGTACTAGGGTGTCTATGAAGCCGAGTCTTGTAGATTCCTAAGTATGGGCATGAAGTGCGCCACATATATAATTGGGAGGCTATAGGAAATTTAGGAATATTTTCCTTCTTTCATGATCTAGTCATGAGATAGAGTTTAACTCTATGTATCTCTTCTAACTCGTACTTCACACGTGTTGCAGATCATGCCTCCAAAGATAATTGCCAATCAGAGGTCCGCTACTAATGCTGGCAATGATTCCACTCTGGTACCTCCACTTTATACTATGCAGACCTGGAATGGAGCCTGTTCCTCTAGTTGGAATGCTAATGCTGAGACTCCACCTATATTATCGGTTACATAAAGGGGTCTCACTTTATCAGCTTCTCAGCCATCTTGTATTGATCCTAATGCCGAGTTAAGGATTACCATTCATATGTTGAATCAGTTAGTGGCCACTTAGGCCAATCGTTTAGCCCCATCCAGTTCTAGTTCTCAAGATACTTCCAAGTTTTGCGAGTTTCATAGAATGATCCCTATAGATTTCAAAAGGTCAAAGATTGGTAAGGATTCCCAAAATTTTATTAATAAGATTTAGAATATTCTTTGGGTTATGCATGCAGCAGATTCAGAGAAGGTTGAGCTTGTCTCTTATCACCTCAGGGATGTTGTGGGCATATGGTTTAAGCAGTGGGAAGACGTACTAGGAGAAGATGATGTACCTACAGAGTAGGACGAGTTTGAAGAAGCATTCTTGGGGTGTTTCTTTCCTCGAGAGTTAAGAGAGGTAAAGACTCGGGAACTCATCAATATGGAGTTGGGTTCTATGAGTATGAAAAAGTACAATCTTTAGTTCACCCAGTTATCTCATTATGCTCCAGATATAGTGTTTGATATATGATGGTTTGCAATATTCCATCACTATAGCTGAGACCTGATTCGGTACCAGGTCCCTAAATGATGATATTGAAGAACAGTAAGAACACAAAGGGAAATTTGCAGGAAATTAAAGACAAGAGATTTTTACGTGGAAACCTCCTTGCTCAAGGGAGGAAAAACCACGACCTACCCCATTAGGATTTCACCAACAACCTTCACTAACACTGAGCAACCTTCGATTACAACTTAGAAATTAACCTCATAATCTCCATCTTTAGCTGCCTCCATTGGGATATAGGGATCTTCATACATAACATCCTATAATTCACTATCCTCTTCCATGATAAAATCATACATTCTATTCATCCAACAACTGAAGAATTCACCATTGAACCTTAGGGGTCTAGTAGTTGATTGTCCTTACTCAAGATTGGGTAGAGCTGCCATCTTGAACAGGATCCTTCCTAGGTACCTAATAGAAAGAATTGCTCTGATACTATTTGATGGTTCGTAAGAGTCCACCACTCTAACAAAGATCTGATTCGGCACTAGGTCCCTATATGAGGATATTGAAAAACAATAAGAACATAATAAAAACTACAGTAAAGTAAATGACAAGGGATATTTACGTGAAAACCTCCTTGCTCAAGAGAGTAAAAACCATGACCTACCCCCAGTAGGATTTAACCAACAGCTTTTACTAAACACCGAGCAATCTTCGATTACAGCCTAGGAATTAACCTCCTAATTTCTACAACCTTGCAATAACTCTATTGCAAACACACCCTCATAATAACTCTACTGTGAGACTCCATTAGCTACCTCCAGCTATAAATTAACTCATATTAGAACAGAGAAACTAAACAAAATGCTCACTGGAGTCTCTAGAATGAGACCTGATTTTACAATTATAAGACCAAAACAAAACCTCAATCAACCTAGAAACAAAACATACATCACTATGAGCAAGAGTTTCTAAATTATTGAGTCTTGTCATATCAGCTGAGGTGAGGCCTTTTCTTGAGAAAGAATACTTTTTAGATCTTTTGTAAAAGCTTGAGCTTCTCTCTTCAAGGATGATGTATATATATATGATAAGCATTGGGAGAGAAGCTTCCTCATTGGTAGATGCTACCAAGGACCACTGAGAATTCATCTCATAAATATATTGACACTGTCCCAAGAGTAATGGACAGCTGGCACATAAGACAAATACGTGCAACTGTCAAACTACATATTAGGGCACAAGTTCACATAACTGGTCCTTCCATTAGGTTAGGCAACCATTGAAACATAAATCATGAAAAACAAGCATGGACCAGGTTCCAGTGATGAAGTTTGTCAATCATCAAAACATGAGCATGATAAGAACAGGGTTGAAACCCAACATTTTCCCCTTTTTTGATGATAACAAACCAAGTCTCTTAGAGAAGGAATCCATACTTTGATTCATCACACATCAGTTCCCCCTATCACCAGCATCATCTAATCAAGCTAACACATTTGTTCTCTCTCAAGCCATTAGTTCCTCCTAAAGCCAACACATTTTGCCACTAATGCTCTCGTCCTCCTCAAACTCTAACTACACTAAATTTTCCCCTTTTGTCATTTTAAAAAGTTAAAGCAGTAAAACAAAGCAAGAATCCTTGCATTATATAGCTACCCATTTTTCATAGCCATGATATTAGAGATGAATTAGTGTAATTTGATTAGACCGAGCCTAGATCAAATCCTTTCAAAGTTGTCCCTTCCAAGAGATTTGGTGATAACATCAGCAACCTGGTCCTCCATTAGACAAATCGGCATGCTGATAAACCCCTTCTCAATATTATCTCTTAGAAAGTGATGTCAGTTATCAATATGCTTTGTCCTCTTGTGTTGGACAAGACTTTTTGCCATATTAAGAGCACTGGTGTTGTCAAAGAATAATGGCATACTCTCAGTAATCACTCTAAAGTCCTTAAGTTGTTGCTTAATCTATAGAAGTTGAGCACAACATGAAATAACAACTACATATTCAGCTTTAGCTGTAGAAAGGGCAATCGAGTTCTGTTTCTTGGTCCCTCATGAAATCAGGGAGGACCCAAGAAAGTGAGCCATTCCAGATGTACTTTTCCTATCAATAAGAAATTTAGCATAATCAGCATCAACATACCCAATTAGATCAAAGGTATATCCAAATGGATAGACTAGAGCAAGATTAGTTGTTCCCTTAAAGTATCTCAAAATTCATTTGGCAGCCTTCAAGTGAGACTCCTTTGGATATGCTTGGAATCTTGCATACATGCCAACACTGGACATAATCTCTGGCTTACTAGCAGTTAGACATAAGAGAGAACCTATAATACCTCGATACATAGTCTTATTCATAGAGGGACCAGGTTCATCCTTGTCCAATTTGGTGGAAGTGCCAATTAGAGTGCTTATTGGCTTAGTATCCTCCATCTTGTATTTCTTCAATAACTCAAGGATGTACTTTTGCTGACTGATTAGAACTCTATCAGATAATTGATTCACTTGCATCCCAAGAAAGAACTTAATCTCACCTATCATACACATTTCAAATTCACTTCTCATGACTTAGAAAAGTCATCACACATAGAATTCAGAGTTGATCTAAAAATAATATCATTCACATAAACCTGAACAATCAGAAAATTCTTTATTATGGATCTTAAGAAGAGAGTGTTGTCAATCTTTTCTCTCTTAAATCCATTATCCAGCAAGAATTTGGATAACCTTTCATACCATGCTCTTGGTGACTATTTCAACCCATATAGAGCTATTTCAAGCTTGAGCACATAATTTGGAAACTCATGACTTTAAAATCCTGGGGTTCTTTCTTTAGGTATCTATTCAAGAATGCACTTTTTACATCCATTTGAAATAGTTTGAACTCCATGTAGGATGCAAAAGCAATAAGAATCTAAATGGCTTCCATCCTAGAAACTGGAGCAAATGTTTCATCATAACCTATACCTTATTCTTGATTGTAGCCCTGCACCACCAACCTAGCCTTGTTCCTTACTGTGGTTCCAAACTCATCAAGTTTATTTTTGTACACCCACCTGGTCCCTATAATAGTTCTATCAAAGGGTTTAAAAACCAAATGATATACCTTGTATCTTTAAAACTGATAAAGCTCCTCCTATATTGCAATTATGTAGTCTTCATATTGCAAGGCTTTCTTGATTTTTTAGGCTCAATTTGATACAAGAATGCTGAGAAAGCAACCATGTTTCTTTTCTTAGATTAAATGTGCATTCCTGAATTAAATGGGGAGACCAGATTGTCCAAAGGATGAGACTTTAAGTGCCTCCAGTTTGATTTCTTCAATTCAGCTTTTTTCTGCCTGGTACCTGGTTCTTCTTCTTGTTCTTCTTCACCTCTTTAAACAATAGGTGGAGAATCATTGAGATCTTTTTCATAGGTTTTAGGTTCTGGAGGATCTGGAACCTGAGTTGATGAAGAGATGTCGTCACCCTATTCAATTTTTCCTTGTTCACTTGTTGATGGATTTCCTTTTGTTGAAGTTGACAAATCAACAGATTCTCTGAGACTTTACAGAAGTTCTTCTATGTCTTCTTCATTTGGGCTTCCCTTTTTACCTAGCTCATTTATCTCATCAAAAATCACATGAACATTTTCTTCAACACATTGAGTCCATTTATTAAAGACTTAGTAAACTTTGCTTTGAGATGAGTAACCAAGAAATCCCGCGTCACTTCTAGGATCAAACTTTCCCTGGTTGTCCTTACCATTATCAGGACAAAGCACTTGCATCTGAACACCCTAATATGAGATACCTTAGGTTTTCTTCCAAATATTAGTTCATAGGGGGGTTTATTCAGCAGGGACCTAATCAAGCACCTATTCAACACATAGCATGCAGTGTTCACTGCTTCAGCTCAAAAACTTTTGCATAATCCTCTGGCAATCAGCATTGTCCTTGCAATATCTACAAAAGTCCTATTTTTCATTTCCACGACTCTATTTTGCTGAGGAGTTTGAGGAGCTAAAAAATTATGACTAATACCATTTTCAGCACAAAACTCATCAAAGTTGGCATTATGATCTGATCGGATGCTCACTATCTTATTGCCCATCATGACTTGAACTTGTTTGGCAAACACAATGAACACCTGAAGTGTTTCATCCTTACTTCTTAAGAATAGGTTCTAGGTGTACCTTGAATAGTCATCCACAATTACAAATATGTACTTCTTTCCTCCACAATATGGATTCCTCATAGGTCCACAAAGATCCATGTGAAGGAGATCAAGTGGCCTAGAATAACTAACCACTTTCTTTGGCTTGAATAAGGAATGAACCTTCTTTTCTTTTAACATAAGCATCACATACCTTACAATCCACAAACTTTCTATTGGGCAGTCGGAGCACCAGTTCCTTTGACATAAGCTTGTTGATCATTGAATAGCTTATATGCCCTAACCTTTTATGCCATAGCTCATCATCATTTCCAATAGCACTTAGACATTTTAAATCCTCACCATAAATAGAATCAAGATCTACCACATACATATTTTTGCATCTTTCGACAACCAAAATCACTTCACCAGTTTTAGCATTTGTGACAGTACATGAATCAGATAGGAACTTCACATCATTTCCTTTGTCACATATTTGGTACACACTCAGCAGATTATACTTTAGAACATTCACATAATAAATGTCTTCAATAGCATGAGTAAGAGACTTACCAATCTGACCAACACCAAGAATTTGCCCTTTCTTTCCATCCCAAAATGACACACTACCTCCTTGAAATGCTTTGAGTGAGAGAAAATCCTCAATTTTACCAGTCATATGCCTTGAGCAGCCACTATCCATAAACTAATTTTGATTTTGTTAACTACCTTCTCTCACTTCCACCTGCATACATAGTCATTTGTTAAATTTGGGAATCCACATGAGCTTGGGTCCTTTTAAATAAGTAAAAATATGGATAAGATTCCTTTTTACCTATGTAGACAAGGTTGGTTTTCTCTCTTTGGGACCAGGTCCCTTTATGGTTTGACCAACACTCAAATTTTCTCTCTTTGATTTGAGAAGGGCTTGACATTTTTCTTTGTGATGACCTATCTTCCCACAGTAAGTATATAACTAATTATGTGAAATAGATGCATATTTGCTATAAGGATTGTATGGAGCAGTGTCCTTTTCAAATCCAATATCTTCTCTTAAATTTGATCTTATACTACTTAGCTTCGTAAAAGTCTCTGATGAAGCGGTCCAACGAAGGAATTTCTCTAGCTCATTAGTGCTATTCAAATTCTTTTCTAGATCTATGTTTCATTCAACAGAGCCATCAAGGTCTAGACTGACCTTTTTCAGCTTTTCTTCAAGACTTTTGAATGACTCAGTTTCCTCCACCTTCCTAGTTATCCTTTTGAGTTTGTGACTCAATATTTTGTTTCATTTTTAATCTTTGAAACTTTTACTTCAAGTTTTGAGTTCCTTGAGAATAAGGATACCTTCTCTATTTTAATCTATAGACTCATTTTCAATAGCATGATTGTGAAAGACATCAATCAACACACTAGCTAACGATCTTAACTCTTTCTTAGAATAGTTTCTCAAGGTTTATTGAACATAAAAAAAGGTTACCTCATCATCTGCTTCATCTTCAGATTTGGCCATGAAAGCTAACAAGGATTCAGATTTTGTTGACTCATATTTAATCACGAACATGGATGTGTTATCACCATCCACTTCTTCATCTGAATTACTTGAGGAGTCTCCCCAAGCTGCTAGAGCTTTCTTAACTATCTTGTCAGCTGCTTTCCTTCTTATGACTCTATCAGAGACCTGGTGCCTTTTTTGGGTCATTTTTGAGTTTTGCTTGGTGAAATCCTTGTAGTCCAGCTTATGAAGAGGACAGTCTTTGATATAATGTCTAGGTTTTCCGTATTGAAGGCATAGATCATTCCCTCTGAATTCCTTACTTGAATTTTCTCTATTTTGAAAACCTCTGATTCTTACCATATTTTAAAACCATCAAGTGAGATAGGCCATGTCATATTCATCATCACTTGAGTCATTCTTGATTGCCTTTAGAACCATGATCCTTTTTTTTTGGGTTGTTTCGTTCAGAATCTTGCTATCGCTTAAGCTCATACGTCTTCAAATTTCCTATGAGCTCATCCATTGTCATAGTTTGTAAATCCTTTGCCTCTAGATGGTATTTAATTTTCTTTCCCATGAGGGAGGCAAGATACTCAGAATCTTCTTGAGTAGCTTATATATCTTGATGTTTACTCCAAGACATTTGAGTTCATTCAGAATAGATGTGCATCGAGTATGCATGTCTTAAATGGATTATCCTTCGCTCATCTTAAACAGCTCATGCTAAGTAGTAAGCATATTAGCTTTTGATTGCATCACTTGACTTATTCTCTTATGAGCATTCTATAAAGCTTCCCAGATTTTCTTAGCAGATTCACAAGCGAAAACCTAGTTGTATTCATCAGGTCCTATCCCACATACAAGAATCTTCTTTGCCTTGTAATTCTTTTCAATCTTTTTGCTATCACCTTCATTATAGTATTTTCTGGATTTGGGAATAGATAGATATATTTCCTCTTCTTTAAAAAATCCATGGGCACATGAGGACCATCACAAATCACATTCCACAACTCACTATCCACTATTATGATAAAATCATGAATTCTAGTATTCCACAAATTATAGAATTGACCATTGAACCTTAAAGGTTGAGGCGTTGATAGTCCTTCCTCAAGACTAGTTGGAGCTGTCATCTTGAACAGGATCCTTCCTAGGTGTTTACCTTATAGAAAGAACTACTCTGATACTAATTGATGGTTTGCAAGAGTCCACCACTATAGCTGAAACCTGATTCGGTACCAGGTCCCTAAATGTTGATATTGAAGAATAGTAAGGACACAAAGGGAAATTTGTAGGAAAGTAAAGACAAGAGATTTTTACATGGAAACCTCCTTGCTTAAGGGAGAAAAAATCACCACCTACCCCAGTAGGATTTCACTAACACTTAGCAACCTTCGATTACAACTTAGGAATTAACCTCTTAATTCCTATTACTCTGCACTAACTCTATTGCAACACACCCTTACAATAAATCTACTATGAGACTCATTAGCTACCTCCAGCTACAAACCAACTCAGATTAGAATAAAGAAGCTAAACAAAATACTCACTAGAATCTCTAGAATAAGACGTGAGTTTACAATTGTAAAACCAAAACAAAAGCTCAATCAACCTAGAAAAAAAACATAAATCATTATGAGCAATATTTTCTAAATTGTTGAGTCTTGTAATATCAGCTGAGATAAGGCCTTTGCTTGAGAAAGAATACTTTTCAAATTTTTTCAAATGCTTAAGCTTCTCTCCTTAAGAATGATGTATATATATGATGAGCATTGGGAGAGAAGTTTCCTCATTGGTGGATGCTACCAAGGACCACTAGAAATTCATCCCACTAATGTGTTGACACTGTCCAAGGAGTAGTGGACAGCTGGCAGATAAGACAAATGTATGTAACTGTAAAATTGCATACTAAGACACCAGTTCAAGTAACTGGTCCTTCCACTAGGTTAGGCAATCCCTGAAACATCAATCATGAAAGACGGTCATGGACCAGGTTACAGTGATGAAGTTTGTCAATCATCAAGACATGAGCATAATAAGAACAGGGCTGGAACCTAACATAAGGAATAGGATGAGCATGTTTGTGTCAGGACTTTCCAGGGTTTTGATTAAGAAAGTCAAGGCAGAAATGTTGATTGGAGACATAGACATAGCCAGACTTTTGATTTATGAGCAGCAGGTTTAGGAGGATAGGTTGAGAGAAAGGGAAGAGCATCAAAGTAAGAGGGCCAAGATGGCCAACTACGAGGCCAGTCAATAAAGGAGAATGGGAACTGGTCATCCTTCCGTAAGAGGTCATTTGGATCAGCCTCATCTTAAGCTAATGCACCGGATGCCATGTTTAAAAATGATCAGAAGTTCAGAGCATCAGGTTCTCAGTATCATAGCGACATTGAAAAGGGACCTTCATACCCTTATTGCAACAAGTGTAGGAGGTAGTATCCAGGTGAGTGTCTCTAGGGTAATGATGTGTGATTCAGAGGCGGTCAATCGGGTCACATGTTGAGATATTGCCCTTTATCTAGGTAGGTTAATGATAATGCTCAAATTATACCTTGAAAGTATAAGCAGACGTTGTCAATATAATTACCCAACTTAGAGTCAGGGTCAAATCTATGAGGAATGAATGTGATAGCTTCACCTTTAAGTGTAAAAAGCAACTAATGCTTGCTCATAATGCTATGAAAATAATGCGAAAAAGTAAATGGGGGGGGTTATTTGTAATCAACAATTCGTAATCAACAATATTAATCGTAAATTGAGATGCAAAGTTTGAGCTATAGAGAATTGTAATCAAATGTGAGAAGGGCTTGGGTTTATGCAATCTTGAGAGTGAGTACATGTGTGGGTATTTGAGTATTTTCCTAGATTCAATTAATAGATATGGGTAGGCTAGACTATGGGTCTTTGGTGTAACTCTTTCAATCAAACACCAAAATATCACAAGTGGGTTCTTCCGAACACCTCACAAGTATGGCTATAAAACCAATCTATCATCTCAATTAGATTCTTATGTCTAAGAGACACTATTAAATGATAAATATCAAGTTATTGTTAACTACTACTCCTCACCCTTATCCCTTTTGTCAAGGATAATAAGGGTTCTAGTGTCACTAGAGTTTGCAACCTCTAATTATAGGTTAAGAATATCGAGTAGAAGTAAAACCATAACAATTAACTAATTAGGAAGACAAATAAACAACACCCAAACAATTATCACTACTCATTCAAGCGTAATCCCAAGTTAAGAAATTAGCTACTCATATATATATATATATATATATAGAGAGAGAGAGAGAGAGAGAGAGAGAGAAAATATACCAAATTGCTCATTCCAATCTTCCATCAAATCTAATATAATCACAAGAAATGAAATCCAAATTCAATGGGAAGCACAAGAAAGTAAACAATTTCACTCTTAGGGTTTCAATTCCATGTTTATAAAGCTCCAAAGTTACAAAAGATGGAGTTTCAGATCTGAAAATCCCTTTTAGAGCTCAAAATTCACGTTCTTAATAATTACAAAATGCCACTACATTGTTCATCTGTTGGCGCACCTGCCAACGCAAGTTGCCACTGGTCATGGGCATAGGTGGGCTTATAGCTTACTATTTTGACATGCCCTTCCTCACCTGCGTGCACAGGTGAGCCTCACCCCGTGGGTTATTTTAAGCTCCTTTACTTCTATTTTGCATTCCATTTGACCCGAATAGTTAGCTCGACCTCGAATTTATTGATTACCTATACAAACGAGCAATTTAACATAAGATTCACCTTAAATCAAAGGAAATTAGATGACAATTCAAACTTAAGCGACTAAAAAGTTGGTAAATTGCCAACTTATCAACCCCCCAAACTTAAACTATTGCTTTCCCTCAAGCAATTAAAGATCTTTCCAATAAAAAGGATATTCATGACTCCAAAACAAACACAACCTACTACGCTAAATAACCAGAACCACAAAGTTCGATCGGTTCTCCCAAAAAGTTATAGCAAACAAGCAATTAACACTTCTTCTTTCAAGATGCAAATCTTTTTGTTGTAAAGGTATAGGATATCAACAAGTAAAAGTTTCAAATCAATATGCTTCTCAAGGATTGACACAAGACTTTCAAAGATTGCCTCAATTTCACTTTACGGCTTGTTTTACTCATTTCCCCTAATTAAACGTAAGACATCACTCGCCACTTCAAGGTGTAGATGCCACTCATATGTAAGAGTTTGCTCCACTAACATAGGACAATGCAATTTAGAAAGATCATAGAGATAGAAAGAATTTTCACTCACTCTCACAAAGAAATTCAAGTATAACAAGTAGAACCATAGGTTTGCATTTAGTGTCATTCGCCACTAATGTAGACCTACAAGGTTTGAAATCACCAAGGACTTGTGGGCATTGATTAAGGTTAGGGTGAAGGAAGGTATTTATGGATCAAGTGATTCAAAAACCTCCCTAAACACAATCGCTTTAACACTTCTTAGCCCCAATTCTTTCAAGTTCTCCACCTTATTCACCCTCTTTTCTTTTCTTTTGTGTCCCTAAATTTATCACATCCTTTTGTTAAACACACTTATGAGCCTCCCTCTTCATTCAATTCTTCGATTCTTTTCAAGATATTTTCTACTCATTAGCCATTTATGCCCCCCTTTTCTCAAGCTTTTCCACTTTTTCAAATTATTTTCTAAGGGCTAGGCTCTTAGCTTTAATTCTCAAGCTCATCTATTGTCTTATGAAGCATTTGTTGAGACAACCAAGCATACACCTTTCATAAACAATCTTGAAAATCTCCTTTCCCCAAAACTTAGATGCACCCCTAAACTTAGGCATTTGCCTACATTGGCCTATATTAGAACCATGCGATGCGTTTAAGAAGGTTGGGTGTCAAAAAAGGGATTGTAAAAAGAGTTAGGGTGTCATAGTATGGTCATCACAAAGAAAAGGTTCAAATGGGTTGACTAGGGAACAATGTTAAGGTCAAATTAAGGCCATGTGACAGTTCAAAATGGGCCTCGGGTCATCCTCCAAACCAAGCGTGGTCTAGGATTTCACCTTGAATACACTTGAGGCAAGTTCTAGACTATAATTAATGTACAAGAATTGATCAAAAACCTCACCACACAAGGCAGTACACTTCTTAAAATAGAAAGCTAGTCTTCCAAACATTTTGAGCAAATAAACTTGACAAACTACTCTGAATCGAAAGCTCTTCTTTTGTGAAGAAAGAGATAAAAATTGAATTTAAAGGTCATGACTCAAGAGAAAGCTTGAAACCTCTTTGCTCTTTTCTTTTCAAAAACCATTTTGCTTTTCAAAAATCATATTCAAAAACTATTTTGTTTTTCTCAAATTATTTTGCTTGCCAATGACAAACTTTTAGAGGGTGTCTCTCGAACTTTGCAAACTACCACTTGAATCTAACTCAAGACAATGGGTATTTCCCCTAAGAATGTTTCCCGATCCATATATCATGGGAAGTACCACTAGGTTTGACAAAGAAAACCAAATAACAAAAAGAAAATGCTCCTTGGGAAAGAACTGAGTTTCAAAGAAAACCCTTAGAGTTTATTTGACGTGTATATACACAAGGCGAATAGAAAGATGTGCATATCTAACATAAATATCACCCAAACAAAATTCAACATAAGAAAAACACATATGGTTTCAAATGATAACAAGTGCATAACATGGGCCCGGCAAGGGCTAAAAGCATATCCATCAAAGCACAAGCCCCACAAGTGCAATATCTGAATCAATATCACAAAGTGGGCTCGGCAAGGGCAATATCCAAATAACATCATGAAAATTTATCAACAAAATAATATTACAGATCATCAAATAAAATGTCCCACTCCCCAACTAAAGAACGTTGCATTATCCCCAATGTAACAATAGAGTATAATAGAAGAGAGAGGTAAGGACTCCCTAAAGTGCACTAAGTGCCCACATCATGGGTGGTCTATAACTTCTCATCAATTGTATCATGAGGATCCTCCTCAAACTAGGCTCTTGTAGTTGTAACCAAGACATCATGCTGGGTTCCAAAAGGCTATGAACAGGAACTAGCACCTACCATCCTGGCATGCTAATTATCTACTGATAATAGGGTAGTAAGTCCAATCTGTTGGGCCTCGATAAGCCCTGTACCAAAGTCAATACATGTCTCATCTCCCACGGTGCTATGCCCGAACAAATCAGCAAATGGTAGAACTGAGCCAGTAACAACCTCAGGAAAGGTTATCTGAGAATCATCTAAAACAAAGGAGGGTGTATCGACTGGAACTCCAATTGAAGGCTATCAATATCATACATAAGAGTGGTAACTGTCTCACTCTCTCCTCTCACCTCAATCGCAGCTAATCTCCACTCATAGCCTTGAATCTAAGCCCGAAGAGGCCCAAGACTCCTATCAATGGTTGTTTGGATAAACTGTGGGATGTCTACAACTAACTGAGCTAATGTATTGTTGTTTGCCAAGGTCATGGATGTGACCTTAGCAAATGTAATAATAGAAAAATGTGGAGACTGAGTAGGCTGAATAGGTGGTGTGATGCTCAAGAGAGGCACTATAAGAGGTGGATCGATAATCGGAGTAGTGCCACTCAAAGTCTGGGGAGCATTTGAAGAAAGTGAATTCACCAAAGGGGTACTCATTTCCTCAAGACTAGGTAGCTCCCCTAAAGACAAACTAGAGACCTTAGAAACCTTATTTTTCTTCCCCACGGGATTATCATTATCTTAACTATTGGTAAGATCAATAACCCCGGTACATAACACCTTCTAGTCGATCTTGGGAAAGAAAGGGACCTTGCTAGCAAAGCATAGAGTGGATATCAGAACAGGAAAAGGCAATAACATCCCAGATTGGCAAGCCCTAATGTTGATCATATCTGCAATCACCTTACCCACATTGACATGTATACTACTCATAATGCAACTCACAAGGATATCCCGATCAATAGTGACGTCCTGATTATTGATGGAATGAAGCAATTGACTATCCACAAAGCCAAGCCAACGCTTGACTTGAATGGAAAGCTCTCTTCTTTTGATTTTTCCTACACCATTGGCCCATAGAGGAAGGCCTTTTGTAATGCTTGGGGAAAGTCAAGGGAATCGAGCATGCCTACCTTTAATCCGCTCTCTACATTTGGTGACGGGCTTTAAAGTACCATCAAAATAAAATTTACTGATGTCTACCACCAAATAAGGCACCTCAAACCCTATCACAAGAACACTGGGTAAACAAGGTTGTTCCACCACTAATTGCTTATATTTGTGTTGTTTGTGTCGGATAACATAGGAAGCATTGAACTCCCTAATAAGCTCTGGATAGTAGGTCGTAGGATATGGTGAGGTATTAAGATCAGTGAAGACATCCCATAAATATTTATGAATTTGTCGCATTATATCCGAGAAGCGATCGGGTACTCTTTTCAAGGTAATTACCTTTTCTGGGTTGAATTGTCGAGTGTTAACCCATTCATCATACAAGTCACACATCGCCTCAATCCCAAAGTGGATTTTGTCTACCTCCTTATCCAACCCCTTAGAAAGATCAATGGTGTTTTAAATTTTGGGGGCTATAATGGCCTCTTGTTGAACCGGTGCCTTTTTCTTAGATGAGGTTGCAATGGCCTTGCCCTTATATTTGTTATTGTCCTTCTTGAAGCTCATGGAATTGGTTCCTCGAAATCATTTCTAAAAAACAAAAGAAACAACTAAACAAAACTAAAAGGTAAAACTTGTTTTTGGATTTTTTATATATGGTAAAAGAAAAGAAAACTATTCTAGATGAGGTGAATGTAAGGTAAAATTATATATGAAAGCACACGGGAGCAATACATGTCACCAAAATTAAAGCACGAATAAATGAAACTTAGGTAGCCTGGGGTAGTCACACTACCTTAACCTGCACATGTCACCCGCGTGCACAGGTGCCTCAGGTGTGGCCGCAGGTGCCTGTTATGAGCGAGGCAGATTCAACTTAAGGGGAAAAATTACCATATTTTGCTTCAATACTCAGGTATTGAGAGGTTTGATACAAGGTGTGTGTTCCATGAGGATGCTAGATGAGTTTTAGGGGTATTATACCACACTCGTCTAGTGTTCTCATAGACACACAACAAGTGTCAAGCCTGTCAAATCCCAAATATCGCCCAACAAGCCAATAGAACACACACGTAGAATTAACACCATTATGTTGAACATGAACACACCCTACACACTTAATATTATAGCATACACTTAGCTCATGACCATTACATTAACAAAAATGATGATTTACCCTTAAGAATGACGTCACCCGATCTATCATCGGGAAAAGCATGCATTTTTGTCAATGGTTCTACTCAGACTTCACCCAAGAGTTCAACATACAACAATCAAATCCACAAAGGTCAGGGTCAACCAATTATAGTAACAAAACACCATCAACTTGAACCTCTATTTCACACTCCTTAGAAGGCATTATAACTCACATTATCACTTAAGCAATGGCCAAATTATGCTCCAAATTTAATTAAATCAATAACTAGTAAAGAACATGCCAAAAATTTCTCATGAGCATTTTATCGAACACATGTCGTGCATCACATAATGAGGCATTTTATATAGTGAAGATGGTACTTTAAGAACACTCCAAATCACACTAATCAACTCCAAATAACCTAAAACAACCTTTTCATGATGGAATTGACTTTAAAAAATCACAAGAACCCCCCAACAAGCTCCATTAGATTACCCACAAAGAGAAAACAAAATGGGAGTTTCAAGTGGAAATTTTATCAAACACAAAGTGAGAATGAAATTGGGTACTCAAGAATTCCCCAATTTTTATGATAAAAGTGACACCCATTCTAAATAATCCACAAAAACCAAAAGTTCATCGCATAAACAACCCAAAACAATTAATAAAAAGAATTTAGCATATGAGATGTTTCACCATTCAAACACATGAAAAATGGAGCAAAAATTATAAAAAGAAACTTACCAACTCAAGAAGAAATTCCAAAAAATAATGGCAAGAAACTAGTGAGATGGAGGTCACCAGAGTTGTAGTTGATGTTATATGTGTGTGATTGACAAGGAAACTTAGAACATTTGGTAAAGTAGAAAGAAAGAGAAAATTTGATGAAGGAAAGGGGGAAAATTAGGTGATTTGGTATTGTGAGTGATGAGTTTGTGTGGGTTAGGGTAAAGAATTAAATTTAAAAGGGTATTGGGCTTACCAAGTAGGGTAAGCCCAAAAATTAATTTAAAACAAACCTTGGACCAATGGCCCACCTGCGCACCAACTTACGCACGCAGGTCGTGGGTTGTGCACACATGTGGGGCCGGCAGTGCCCACCAGTGAACCTGGTAACATTGATTAGCTTCATGGCCACCTGCTCATGCAGGTTCCTAGCCTACGCACGCAGGTGGCTTATTTCACCCAAACCAATTTCATCATGTAACCATTAGCCACATGCACCCTGACATGCATGGGCATGTAGGCATGTGTCCATGTGAGCTAGCGGGTGCCCCTATGTGGTCAAAATAGTGTGCAACGCCTCCCATACTTAGAATTTTTCACCTGCATTCCAAAATAACCTAGAATTAGTACTCAAACAAATATAAAATGACATAAAGTAACCTTGGGTTGCCTCCCAAGAAGTGTCTTGGTTATCGTCGTGGCACGATGTTGTTCCACATCAACAAGCATCCTTGAAATGGAGCACCTCAACCTTAGCCGTTGTGGGTCCACTCACATAAAAATATTTTAACCTTTGACTATTCACCATGAACTTTCTTTTCTGATGATCCTCTAATTTAATAGCTCCACTTAAATAGACATTCACTGCCACAAAAGGGCCCCGATCACTTAGATTTGAGTTTACCCGTGAGAAGTTTTAACCTCTAGTTGAAGAGCAATACTTCATCTCTCACACGAAACTCTCTTTTCAAGATCTTAGCATCATGCCACTTCTTCATTCTTTCTTTGTTAAGCACCAAGCTCTCGTACGCCTTAGGGCAAAATTCTTTTAACTCATGCAATTTCTCCACCCTAGACTTGGAGGCATCCTCCCAATTCATATTCAACTTATACAAGGCCCACAATGCCTTGTACTCTAACTCAACGGGGAGGTGAAAAGCCTTTCCAAACACCAATTGATATGGTGACATACCAATAGGAGTTTTGAATGCAGTTCTATAGGCCTAAAGAGCATCATTTAATTATCTTGCCCAATTTGTGTATCCCACATTTATGGTTTTCTCTAAGATTAACTTGATTTCTCTATTGGACACTTCCACTTGGCCCCTCGTTTGAGGATGGTAAGGGGTATCCACCTTATTATTCACCCTATACTTATCAATCAAGGCACCAAACACCCGATTACAAAAATGAGAGCCTCTGCCACGACCAGCAGGTTGTAGACCTGACAGTGATAACGTCATGGCTGATTTCGTAGGTCGTCTTATACTACCCGTGGCCCTCAGTGGGCAATCTCTCTTTAAGTTCCCAGACCTACGACACCAAAAGCAAACATCCGCACCAAACCAGCAGTCACCTAAATGAAACTTCCTGCAGCGCAGGCACCGTTGACGAAAAGACCTCGATTGGCTTAGATTTACTTGTTCTCCATACCCCACTGTCTGTGATCCCTGAGTCCCATCATATTGCCCGGCTTGACCACCTATAAACCCTTGAAATTGAGATGAAGCACCTGCTGTAGGATAAGAAATTGATGGTCTAGGCGGTCTAGGAAAAATTTGGGGCCTAAATTCTCCTTGGGACGCCATGAACTGTCCCACAGATCTCGCCCTCTTTGATGGCCCTTCTTCAAATTCTTGTATCCTTCCCCTTTTCCTTTGATCCTTCATCTTTTGCACGAAGGCTTGTATTCTGACTATATCCATATCTTTATTTAGCGCAGCAATAGTACAGTCCCTTACCAAGTATGGCTCCAATCTGTCTACATACCGATGAACTCTATCGGCCATAGTCGCTACCATATTAGGAGCATATCTAGCCAAGGAATTAAACCGAAGACTGTACTCTCTGATGCTTATATTTCCTTGACGAAGATTGAGAAATTGGTCTGCACGTGCCTCCTGGATCTCATATGGAAGGTAGTGATCAAGAAAAGCCATTTTAAATTCCTCCCAACTAGTTGGAGGTGTACCGATACCCCTGGATCTTTTCCAATCTTCGTACCATAATACAGCCTCTCCTTTCAACCTATAAGCCGCAAGTTCAACCGTTTCTACACCAGTCACGTGCATAACTTCTAGAGCTCTTTGAATTTGATCTATAAAGTATTGCGGATGTTCATTAAGATCTGATCCGGTAAATGTGGGAGGATCCAATTTCAGGAAATCCCGTGTCCGCCAGCTAGCTACCCTAACCGTACCATCATCACTTGTCATTGGACCAGCTCGTCCCTGAGTTTGTGCAGACACTATCTGAGTCAACATATGCACTGCATTTTTCAATTCCTGTAACTCTTGCTTCATAACATTAACAGGTGATTCTGGGGACTCAGTTTCAGCCCCATAAAGTCTAGCTGGGTCGGGTGGTGATTTACCACTTCCTTCTCCTGCCAGCTTGTCTACCTGCTTATCTTTGACCTTATCTTGTCTTGTCATCATCATTTTACTATACAAAGGAAAACCAACGTCAATGATCAGATATGATTTCACTTACAACATTGGCTCTATTGCACGATCTAGAAATAAAGAAATGAAATAACTCCTAAATATCCCGTAGCCTCCTACTTATAAATGTGGCGCGCAACACATCCATAAGCAAGACTTTACTCAGACACGGCTTTGTAGACACCCTTAGAACGACCTGCTCTGATACCACTTTTGTCACGACCCAAAATCCCATTCGGGCCGGACTGGCATCTAAAGCCGATATGGCCCGAGAGAACCAATCTTTGCTCATGAACATTCATATGCATAACCTCTTATGACTCTTATTATACCTCATGTGACTATTCAAAAGACATGAATCTGGTAACATATGTCATATATATATATATATATATATATATATATATATATAAATAAAACTTGGCCGTTGGTTCCATTACGTCGAACTGAACGTACATCTTAAATCCATATACCCACATATGTCTACAAAGCCTCTATCAGATTTACAACATCAAAACGAAGATACAACTATGACCCAGAAAGCTCCGAACCAAGTGGAGCTCACCAAAACTCCGCAAATGATTCCCAGTCTACAGAGCAGGTCTACTAATGCTGCACCTACAACATGTAGGGTAAGTTCCCCCGAGGGGGTCAGTACGAAGAATGTACTGAGTATGTAAGGCTATAAGAAACTGTAATAATACATAAATACTTCATGAAATCGAGCGTAAGAGAATAGTCAATATGGATAGACCTCCGTTCTGAAATATGTGGAACCATGTTCATTATTCTCATTTCTTAATCATCCATTCTTATCATCCTCACTCTTATAACATATTCATGCAAGGAATATACTCTTATTTCTTTTTCAACTATCTTCACTACTGTTCATCTAACTAGTTAGTGGTTCATAATATAATATCGGATATCTAGCTGATCAGTGGGCTCTAATATAAACCGGACATCTAGCTGATCAGTGTCCACACTAAATAAATAGAATAATAATACCGGACATACAGCTGATCGGTGGGCTCTAATATAAACCGGACATCCAGCCGATCAGTGGGCAATACTAAATAAATAGAATAATAATAATATCGGACATCCAGCTGATCAGTGTGCTCTAATATAAACCGGACATACAGCTGATCAGTGGGACATACTAAATAAATAGAATAATAATACCATAGCATGATATTGGGATTTTTCCATCCGAGCTTATGCCCTTTTGATTAGATCCATACTCAATGAAACATAAAACAACCATGCATACAGTACTACTAGGCATACTTCTTTCCCTTTCATTATTAGGAGAGTGTTACATTGAGGATCACGATGCTATTGGAAACACACATATATGCTTTACCTCGTTTTTCTACTTCCAAGAGATTGACACTTTTACTAATTCTTATGAGATCTTTTATAAGTAAGTATATAATACCGGGCCTCCACCTTTGGGCTATCATAAATAACATAGCATAGTATTGGGATTATTCCATCTAGAACTTATACCCGTTACTAGGTTATAAGAATGACACGCTAAAGATCCTGACATTAAAGCACACACCTATATACACATCTCACTTCACTCCTTTACTTCATGAGATTGACATCTTCACTTAGGAGGAATAATTATACTAACTTGCACATCACCTCTCTTATTACTCTTATGAGATTGGTACTTCTACTTGGGAAAGATTGGTACAAGGATAATCATCATACTATAGGACTTTGGAACATGACATGATTGGAAAATGCTTCTCAAGAATAAATAGATTATCTTATGTTATTACTCTCCTGAGATAGTCCTTTTTAGGAATTACCACGTCATGAAATCTTAGGAACTTCAACCAATGAATAAGAGATAAGTGAATCATAATTCATCTAAGAATAGGGCACATATGAATAACAATATACGTCACCCTGAATTGATATACTTTAAGCCTCTCGGAATTGAAACAAGCCCAATGTCAATAGGAACAATATGTTGTAGAAGGATACGGAAAGAGTAACCTTACATACCTTGTATTTTCAATACGATTCTACAATCTTAAGTGTGCATACAATAGTCCCGCTCCGTCCTTATGTTTCACTCTACAACACAAGTACATAACGGAACCAACATTAACCACCAACTACCTTACAATGGCATACAATAACAATAAGTCACATGTTTGGCTTTAACATGTCATTTCCCCCTTGACAATACCATTCATGAAATTATTATACCAATAATCCCACAATATTCCATACATTGACCAACACATGATAACCAATAGCATGTCACACCAATTTCATACTTTACACTTCTCTATCACCACCACATCACAATTATTCCATCAAACTACTTCAATACACCTCACAACAACAAATCGACCAAAATCTCATAATTTACACTCATAGAAAAATAACAAGTTTAGGACCATAATAGGACCATAAATGGTCATATTTTATCCATACCATGCTCTTTCATCAAGACAACAAGTCATATTTCAAGTTACAATCCCATGGATTTCACATCTTTCACAAAAACACAAAGTGCCATATCCAACACTCCCAAGCATAACCAACATGATTTACATACTCTTACATGCATATAATATGTTAAAGTACAAGAATAATCACTTACCCAAGCTTGGAAGATGATGATCTTGTCCAAAGTTAGGGTTTGAAGAGTCACAAAGAGGTCTCTTGAAAATTCTAGAAAATAAGAGAATGTGATGTGTGTGTCTAATGAATTAAAAATATGATTTTTCCCCATTTATATAAGCCTTGTGTCCATTCTTATCTAGTCTCACATGTGTGTTTACTAGTCAATGGAAGAATGGGTCTTTTGACCCATTTTTGGCCCATGTCTTTTTTTCTCATTTTGGGCCCTTTTTGAGCCCAATTCACTTAACCCAATAAAATAAATAATTTATCATGTTTAACTCATTTAATACGCGTTACGATGATATTCCCACTCACGGTATTTATACTTGTGGCCTCAATCCCAAAAACAAGCAATTCTAGCCACGTATGACCTATTTTGACCATAAGGGTAAAATCGTCATTTTGATGCCAAATTCGTTCTCGAGTAATTTTATCATACCAATATAATACTTTACTCATTTCATGTATATGCTCATGGTTTTAGAATAAACATGGAAAAAATCGGCTCAGTATGCCCCGGGTACCCTTGGGACTTAAGAAAATTTCCAACTTTGAAAAGTGGCCAAAACCAGCGTGGCAGGCCCTTGGGCGCGCCAGCTTGCTGCCTATGGACTAAAAAGTTTAGCCCAGAGTGGCGTGGTACGCCCTCTGGCGTGTCCCTCCCTTAAAATTTTTGAAAATTTCATTTTTTGACTTTTCTTCGCGGGTTTGGTTAGATACTTCAAGTCCTATTCTTTAACTTACTTCTTACCCTTAATATCCTTTGTTTGGAGGTCCCTTAGCCTCATTTTGAACCCCACAAATTCTCCATAAAAATCTCAAAACACCTCCTACGCAAGGTTAATCACATGTACAAGGCCAAATTTTAATTTTCTCATCACTAACTTTACAAATTACTTACTCATGGAATCTCGACACCTAAGTAACCATTGTTCAATGTCGTCACACAGGTTGGGAGTATACGGGATGTTACAGCCTCCATCACTAAGGATTGCTCGGGGAGTCTCAAACCTCGTAAAGGTGTATTTTTTCAAGAAGAATGTGACACTTTTGCTATCGGTTTTCTGAAAAGCAATTGATTTCACCGATTTTGATACTCGTCCATGGCTACCAATATGTACTTGTTACCATACAATCTCATAAAGAGCACCCATAAAGTCAATGTCCCACACATCAAACAACTCTACCTCAAGGTTGGGTTTCAAGGGCATCTTATGCCTCCTTAAAATACTACCTTGTATTTGGCATTGAGTATAAGTTTTAACCAAGTAATGAGCATCTTAATGAATGGTAGTCCAACAGAACCTACTTTGAAGAGCTTTAGCGGCTGTTCTTATACCACCATAATAGCCACTGAATGGAGATGAGTGACAATCCTCAAGAATAGATTTGATATCTTCTTCCATAACACAATGACGTATAACTCCATCCACACACTTTCTAAAGAGGTAGGGTTCATCCCAATAGTACCTTTTCATGTCATGGAGGAATCGTTTCCTTTGATAGTGGCTCAAGTCATCGAGAAGCAGCCCACTCACTATATAATTTGCAAAATCAACATACCATGATTGTGTACTTCCCTTTAGGTTCATGACAAACTCATCAGGAAACATATCATCAATATCAATCTCACCCCACTTTTCTTCATTTGCCTCGAGACGTGATAGGTGGTCCGCCACTTGGTTTTCACATCCCTTTCAATCCTTCACTTTAAAATCAAATTCTTAAAGTAGTAGAATCCACCTTATCAATCGAGGTTTTGATTTTTTTTTTCTTGGCCATTAGATACCGTAGGGCGGTGTGATTGGTGTGCACAATAACTTTTGTGCCAAACAAGTAGGCACGAAACTTTTCAAACCCATAAACCACCACTAGTAATTCTTGATCCGTAACCATGTAGTTCCTTTACACATCGTTCAATGATTTACTAGCATAATAGATCGGATGAAAAAGTTTCTTCTTTCTTTGACCAAGCACCGTACCTAGTGCAAACCCACTTGCATCACACATGAGCTCAAAGGGTTATGAGCAATTGGGAGCCACAATAATAGGGGCAGAGACAAGCTTCTCTTTGAGTCAATTGAATGCCCTCACACACTCCCCATCGAATTCAAACTTCACTTCCTTCTCAAGGAGCTTGCACATAGGATGGGCATTTTTGGAAAAATATTTTACGAACCTCTTATAAAAACCTGCATGGCCAAGAAAACTTCTTACCCCTTTAATAGATATTGGAGGAGGTAACTTAGCAATGACCTCCACTTTAGCTTGATCAACTTGGATTCCTTGGTCCAAAATTTTGTTTCCAAGAACAATCCACTCCTTCACCATAAAGTGGAATTTCTCCCAATTCAACACAAGGTCATTTGCCACACATCTTTCAAGCACCTTCTCCAAGTGTTCAAGGTAATCCTCAAACGTATCACCAACAACCAAGAAATCATCCATAAATACCTCCATTTATTCCTCCATCATTTTCGAGAAGATAGAAAGCATACACCATTGAAAAGTGGCAGGTGCATTGCATAGCCCAAAAGGCATGCGCTTGAAGGCAAATGCTCCATAGGGACATGTGAAAGTATTGTCTTGATCTCCGGAGGATATTGCGATTTTATTATAGCTCGAGTATCCATCGAGGAAGTAATACCACCCCCTTCCCACTAGCCTATCAAGCATTTGATCCATGAAGGGCATAGGAAAGTGGTCCTTCTTCGTCCATGAATTCAACTTTCGATAGTTAATACATACACTCCAACCCGTGACCGAACAAACTGGTATAAGATTATTGTTCTAATTTGGGACTACCATGATACCACCTTTCTTGGGAACACATTGGACCAGGCTTACCCAAGTACTATCCGAGATAGGATAGACAACGCCCACGTCAAGCCACTTGATGATTTCTTTTTTCATAACCTCTTGCATAGGAGGATTTAACCTCCATTGATGTTCAACACTTGCTACAAACTCGGGCTCAAGTTTGATTTTGTGGGTGCATATACCGGGGGAATCTTGATAATATCAGCTATGCTCCATCTAAGAGCCCTAATATACCAGCTCACCACTGACTTCAAAGCCTCAACTTGCCAAGATAATAAGTCACCCGCACTAATAATGGGCAAGGTCTCACCTTCCCCTAAAAACACATAACAAAGATGAGGTGGCAATGGATTGAGCTCAAGCTGTGGTGGATCTTCAATTGAACGCCTTGAGGGAGAAGTCTCCTGGTTTTTCAAATTAAGGTCCAACTAGCAAGGATTTTTGGTGTAGGACCCAAAACCTTTCAAAAAATAAAACTACTTCATCATATTCTTCGATCTTCTTGCTCTCAATACTCCACAAGACTCCCACCAAAGGCTCACTAACAAAATTGTTCTCCATAACATTTTCCAGTTTGTCATCAATCATATCAATTACAAAGACGACTTGCAAATCCATAGGTTGCTTCAAGGACTTGCATACATTGAATGAAACCTCTTCATTGTTTACTCAAAATTTTATTTCACCACACTTAACATCGACTAAAGCCTATCTGGTAGCCAAGAATGGCCTACCAAGAATAATAGAGACCTTATGGTCAATTTTGCAATCCTAGATCATAAAATCAACCGAAAAAATAAAATGGTCCACCTTCACAAGTACATCATGCAACACTCCCACGGACTTCTTTATAGAATGGTTAGCCATTAAAAGCCTCATTGTAGTGGGCTTGGAAACACCCAAACCTAGCTTTCGAAACACGCCCAATGGCATTAAATTAATACTCACCCCAATATCACATAAAGCTTTTCTGAATTTGTACATCCCGATAGTACATAGGATGGAGAATGCTTCCAGGTCCTCCTTCTTCACAACTATTGTGCTAAACATGGTCGCACTATAACTATGTGTCACTTTAATTGTTTTGAAATCTATGACTCGCTTCTTTGTTACCAACTCCTTCATGAATTTAACATACCTAGGAATTTCTTGTAAAGCTTCCAACAATAGTATGTTAGCTGATAGATTGCTAAATTTTACAAGAAACTTTTTGAACTTCAAATCATCCTCCTTCTTCTTGAGCCTTTATGGAAATAGAGGAAGGACTTTGATTTGTGGCCTTGAGACAACCAGGTTTTCATCTGGTTTTTAAATATTACCATCAACCCATTGTGGTGCTTCTTCATCTACAACCTCTTCTTATACTACTCTCAATTTCTCAGCACTTGGTTCATTTAGAATATCGACATCGTCATTTGACTTATCAAGCCACTTTCTCTTTCCACTCGCTTGTTCATCAACCCCCTTATCAATAGGGTCTTCATCAAGATTTACCACATCATTAACAAGAGTTCTACCACTTCTAGTGACAATTTCCATGATGTGAGCATCATTTTTTGGATTCACCATGGTGTCACTAGGTAAATTACCTTTTTGCCATGCATTTAGTTGAGCCGTGATTTGGCCCAATTGTGTTTCAAGTTGCTTGATAGAGGCCGAATGTGAGGTAACCATTTGATTAAGTTGTGAAAAGTCGCTCTTCATTTATCTCAACATCTTATCACTTCCTTCAACCCCCATAAGGATACGTGCAAGCACGTCTTCATTCTTATATTTCTCTGGATCAATGGAGGTTCTCTTTACCTTTGGCCCGATTATGTGGAGGAATGTATCTTCACGATCACGCTCTTTGTCTCTCCAATCTTGGTCCCTATCTCTCTTTTTATCCCTCCAATCTCTATCACAATCATAGTCTCTCCAATCTCAATTTTTCCACTCTCGGTCCCTTTCCTTCCAACCTTGATTCCCACCTTTCCTTTGATAGGTAGGTTGGGAACCCCCTTCTTGGTTTGACAAATACTGGATCTCTTCATCAAGTGCTTCCAAGTCATCATTTTCATACACTTTAGTTTCCTTAGAAGCAACGACATTGACCGCCTTTGGAGTTGAGCCCATCACATATTTAGTAAGGTGGTCTAGTTGAGTCATTACCTTAGCCATATTCTCATCACTCTCCTCTTCCTTCTTTATTTGTTCTTGGCTTACAAAATATGTGGAGGGATCCCCCACAACCACCTCGGTATCTTTTGTGTGTCATGCTTGGTTTGTTTTGTCACTTGATCCAAGAGAGCTGATGCAACTCTATAAGTTTGCTTAATGATAGATACTCCGGGCACATTATCTTTTACCATCTTGTTCAATAGATCTAATGCTCTAAAGAAGATTTGGAGAAGCATCTTTTTCTAAACCTCATGATTTGGTCATTGCAATAACTTCTTATTAAACCTTTGCTATACTTCATGAAATGGCTCTCCACTTAGTTATCAAAAGTTGATAATCTCATCCCTCAATTGAAGCATACAGTATAGTGGAAAGAATAGATCTAGAAAAGCTTCCATAAACTCAACCCATGAAGTTATAGAACCCACGGGAAACTCTCGCAACCACAGAACTGCATCACCCATTAATGAAAATGGGAAGAGTCTCAATAGGATGGACTCTTGAGAGATATGAGCAATGTCGAACGGGATACACACATCAATGAAGTTCTTCAAATGAAGGTTGGCATATTCATGGACTTGTTCATCAAACAAACCCTTTATTTGAAGTAGATGGAGCATCACACTAGCTACGTTAAACACTATATTCCCCTCCGTGGGTGGGATGCGGATTGCACTAGCTCTTCTGACATCCCCTAGGTGATGTTTGTTCTCAATGTGTCCATCGAAGGTAGTGGTGTTGCTACCATTTTGACTCATTGTATCGTGAAAACTTAGATTATCACCTGAGCAAAACAAAAATAACAAACAAAGTAAAGTTTACACTACGGTTAACCAGAGTAACTTATAACACTAAAAAGAATGAATGCTACATTTCATTACCCAGTAATGGCGCCATTGTTGATAATGCTCAAATTATACCTTGAAAGTATAAGCGGACGTTGTCAATATAATTACCCAACTTAGATTCAGGGTCGAATCAACATGGAATGAATGCGATAGCTTCACCTCTAAGTGTCAAAAGCAGCTAATGCTTGCTCATAATGCTATGAAAATAATATGAAAAAGTAAATGGGGTTTTTTTTTCAAAAATTTGTAATCAACAATATTAATCATAACTTGAGATACAAAGTTTGAGCTATAGAGAATTGTAATCAAATATGAGAAGGGCTTGGGTTTATGCTATCTTGAGAGTGAGTACATGCATGGGTAGTTGAGTATTTGCCTAGATTCAATTAATAGCTATGGGTAGGCTAGATTATTGGTCTTTGGTGTTAATCTTTCAATCAAACACCAAAATATCACAAGTGGGTTCTTTCGAACACCTCACAAGTGTGGCTATATAACCAATCTAATACCTCAAATAGCAACCTTATGTATAAGAGACTATTAAATGATAAATATCAAGTTATTGTTATCTACTACTCCTCACTTTTATCCATTTTGTCAAGGATGACAAGAGTACTAGTGTAACTAGAGTTTGCAACCTCTAACTATAGGTTAAGAACATGGAGTAGAAGTAAAACCCATAATAATTAACTAATTAGGAAGACAAATAAACAACACCCAAACAGTCATCACTACTCATTCAAGCAAAACCCCAAGTTAAGAAATTAGATACTCATAGAGAGAGAGAGAGAGGAAATATACCAAAATTCTTATTCCAATCTTCCATCAAATCTTAGATAATCACAAGAAATGAAATCTAAATTCAATAGAAAGGACAAGAAATTAACCAATTTCACTCTTAGGGTTTCAATTTCATGTTTATAAAGCTCCAAAGTTTAAAAAAAAAAAATGGAGTTTCGTATCTAAAAAATCCCTATTAGAGCTCAAAATTCACGTTCTTGATAATTATGAAAATGCCACCGCACTATTCATCTACTAGAGCACCTGCCAGCGCAGGTGGCCACTTGTGTGCATAGGTCATGGGTGCAAGTGGGCTTACATCTTAATGTTTTGACATGCCCTTTCTCACCTGCTTGTGCACCTCCTCACCTGCGTGCACAGGCAAGCTTCCATCATCCCATGGGTTATTTTAAGCTCTTTAACTTCTATTTTGCATTCCATTTGACTCGTATGGTTAGCTAGACCTTGATTCATTAATTACCTATACAAACAAGCAATTTAACATGAGTTTCACCTCGAATCAAAGCAAACTAGATGATAATTCAAGCTTAAGCAACTAAAAAGTTGCACTTTCTTTTTACTTCCTGAAATCTCCTCTGGAAATCTTCATTTTCTCAAGGCAGAACTCCCTTTTTCAAGAATTTTATGGGACAAATGTGAGGGCCTGGATACGACGTTGCGAGTATTACTTTGATTTTTATCAAGTTCCCAAACCCACAAAGATCACTTATGTAGCGGTGGGAGCTAAGAACAATTTGGACAGCTGGTTCGACTCATACGTGATTGACTATGGCGGGAAGATTAATTGGGGAAAATTTTGCTTGGATTTATGTGAATGTCATGATGGGATGGGCCCTATGGATGTTATTATGAAATTCAATAGGTTGCGACAAGAGTCGAATGTAGCTAGCTACCAAAAGTGATTTGAGGAGTTACGTTGTAGGGTTCAGGTAGTTCAACCCCACTTGGATGAATTGTATGTCGTCACCTGTTATGTTGAGGGTTTGAAGGAAAAAATAGGCTCGATGGTGTAGGTGGCTAATTGGGCGACTCTGGTGGAAGCATATAACATGGAGTTGTTGTATGAGAAGTCTCAAATGGAACTAGCTAAGAAGAACACTCCAAAATCAACAAAAAAACCTTTCCAACTCATCCCACCCAATGAAATTTGCCGCCCTATGCGGGACAGAAGTCGAGCCCAAGCATCCCCAAGCCACCACTTCCTAAGAACCCGACGATTGAATCCTTGCGATAGAGGAACCTCTATTTTCGTTGTCATAAGAAGTTTACCCCATGTCATTAATGTAAGGGTAAAGTCGTCAAAGCCATGAAAGGAGAAGAAGAGTTTGTAAGAGCGTCTGATGCTGAATTAACTAACGAGGTGTTAGAAGAGGACGATGAACAAGAGGCAGTGTCCTTAACTATAGTTTTGGGCTTGCACGATTCTCCCAACACTGTCTGCATTGAAGGCTTGGTCAAACAACAGCCTATAACCATGTTGATTTATAGTGGGTCGACCCATAGTTTTATGGATCCTCAAATTATTAAGAAATTATAATTAAAGATAAGTCCCTTGGGCCGAAATATGAAGATGAGAGTTACCAATGGTCAAGAAATGTTATGCACTCAAAAATGTCCAATTCTTACATGGAAGATGAATGAGGAAATGTTTTCGTTTGACTTGCGGTTGTTGAGAGTTAGAGGTAGTTATGTAATCCTCGAAATAGATTGGATTGATATGGTCACACCCATAGTGTTGCACACCAAGCCTCACAGTATTTTCTTCTACAGAAATGATAAGTTGGTCACACTTTTTGGTTGCCGAACGGGAAAAATTTTGGAGACTAAGGAAGCGAAATTCATAAAGAAATTATTGGACATTGGCCAATGTGTACTCATAAGAACATTGACGGCAATCGAGGCCCAACAATACCAGCCCTCTGTTGGCCCAATTCAACCATTGATCCAAGAATATTTGGACCTTTTCTAAGAACCCAAGGGGCTGCCTCCAACAAGTTCATGCAACCATGCCATCAACCAGCACCAAGGTCCAAGCCGGTTAATCAAAGGCCCTATCGCTATTCGTATGAGCAAAAAAATGCCATCGAAAAAATGGTGGCAGAGATGATGAAGTCCCAGATTGTCACCACTAGTACATCCCCTTTGTCATCCCGGTGATCCTAGTTAAGAAGAAAGACTCTTCTTGGAGATTTTGTGTGGACTATCGGAGGCTCAACAAGATCACCGTTAAAAATAAATATCCTATTTCAATGGTGGAGGACTTGTTAGACGAATTACATGGTGCATAATTGTACTCGAAATTGGACTTAAGGTTGGGTTGTCATCAAATACGAATGGATCAAGGAGATGAGTTTATGACTACATTTAAAACACACCATGGTCAAGTTCAAAGGGATGTCGTTCGGGTTAACAAATGCCCCAACGACCATCCAAGCCTTAATACATACTATTTTCAGTCCTTATTTGAGGAAGTTCGTGCTTGTTTTCTTTGACGATACCCTAATCTATAACATGAGTATGGAGGACCATCTCAAGCATTTACGTGTAGTGTTCGAGGTGTTACGAGAAAACAGATTATATGTCAAGAAGTCCAAGTGTAGCTTTTCCCAACCTCTAGTAGAGTACTTGGACCATATCATATAGGTCCAAGGCATGAGTACGAATCCCACCAAGGTAGAAGCTATAGTGAATTGAGACTATCCAAAGACACTTAAAGAATTATGGGGATTCTTATGCCTAATGGGTTATTACCGCAGATTCATCCAAAATTTTGCTCTCATCAGTAAGACCCTCAATTCTTTGCTCAAAAAGAGAGCTTTCCAGTGTAATGACGAGGCAGGGGTGGCATTTGAGAGGCTTAAGCAAGTGATGTTAAGAGCACCCGTCTTAGCACTACCCAATTTTAGCAGTCCTTTTGTGGTCAAGGTGGATGCTAGTAGAATGGGGATGGGAGCAGTATTGATTCAAAATGACAAGGCAATAACTTTTTTGAGTCAAGATTTATGTCCTAAGCATCTTGGGATTTCAACCTATGAAGTTGATCGCCCTCTTACTACCCGTAGAAAAATGGAGACATTACTTATAACCCAACCATTTCATAATCAAAACCGACCAGTTTAACCTCAAATTCTTGAGAGACCAAAAGACAACAACGACCTTACAACATAAAGGAATCTCCAAACTTATGAGGTTGAGTTATGAGATATAATTTCAAAAGGGAAGCGAGAATGTGGTGGCGGATGCATTGTCGCGACGATTTGAACCCAAAGATGAGTGTTTGGGGTTGAACTTGGTATTGCCTAAATGGACACAAGAAGTGCTGAAGAGCTACACAAGGGACGTAGAGGTTCAAAAGGTAATTACTCAACTGAGTATCGATTCCCAGTCCATTCCAAACACAAGTCTGCTAGAAGGGATTATGAGCGTGGATGGAAAAGTTTGGGTGGGAAACATTGGTGAATTGAGAGAAAAATTAATAGAGCAAATGCACTCCACAGCTTGGGGAGGTTATTGGGGTATCATGGGAACTCAACCAAAGTTACGTGCTGTATTTTATTAGCCTAGATTACTCAAAAAAGTGAAAGAATGAGTGAAAGCTTGCGAGATCTGCCAAAGAAATAAGGCAGAAAATGTTCTTTATCCCGGATTGTTACAACCACTACTGATTCCCACTCGTGCTTGGGAACATGTGACAATGGACTTTATCGAAGGAATGTCGAGATTGCGTGGGAAAGACACTATACTGGTGGTGATTGACAAATATACGAAGTACGCACATCTGTTTACTCTCACTCACCCTTAAAACACATCACAAGTAGCCTAATTCTTTTTGGACAACATATGCAAACCACATGGAGCACCAAGTTTAGTCTTTTCTGATCAGGACCCCATCTTTACAAGTATGTTTTGGAGGAGATTATTCAAAGGGTTGTAGATAGATAGAAAATTAAGCATAGCCTACTATCCACAAATGGACGGGCAATCCAAAAGACTCAACCAGTATATCGAAGCCTACCTATGGTGTATGACGGGCCATAAACCCAAGGATTAGAGTAAGTGGATACCGATGGCAGAATTTTGGTATAACACCAACTACTAATCCTCCATAGCAATGACTCCTTTTAAGGCATTGTATGGGTATGAACCTCCGCAACCTTTCTTTGAGCTCATCTCACAGTCCAAACTTGAGGCGGTGGATCAAGAATTGAATAGGAGGCAGTTGATCAATAAAATCTTGAAGGACAATTTGTCTAAGGCTCAAAAATGAATGAAGCAATTCGCGGATTCAAAACGCAACAAGAGGGAATTTGAAGCGGGGGACATGGTCTACTCAAGCTGCAACCATACCGCCAAATGTTAGTGGCGATTCGAAAGAATTTAAAGCTCTCGGCTGGACATTTTGGTCCCTATGAAGCGCTTCACAGAGTCGGAGCAGTGGCTTATGAATTGAACCTCCCTCGGAGCTCAAGAATTCATTCGGTGTTCCACGTGTCGTAATTAAAGAAGAAAGTGGGAGACAAGGTGGTTCCATCCCAAGAATCTCCCTACTGCAAAAATGATGGTTAATTGTTGGCAGAACCAGTGGCAATATTGGATAGGAAATTGGTTAAGAAGGGGAATAAGGGGGTGACTCAAGTCTTGGTGCAATGGGCGAATTTGGCTAAAGAAGAAGTAACTTGGGAAGATTATTCATTTCTCCGCTTTCAATTTCCCGACTTCAATCCACAAAAGTGAAGGCTCCAGAGAGAAGAAGGATGGAATTGTCACGATTGGGCTGAAGCGGAGCAATTAGAGATGGACCTTTTAAAAAGAGAATCATCCCAAGAAGTATTTCCTAATAATGGGCCCAATAATCAGTATTTCTAGTTAATAGATTAGTCCTTTATTTATTTTTATTTCAATGAAGTCCCCATGTGCTGGGCCACTCCGAGGTGGATACGTGTCAGTTCGTACTAGTCTGTTTGTGGCTGAGCTGGGAGATTCCTCCGTAGTATTTAGGAATGATGTTGTATCGTGGACAAGGCATTGAATATTGAAATATTATCCTAATTTTTGTAATTTTAATTAATTTTTTTTTTCTGTTCTTCATCCCATCTCAACTTAACTCTACAAAATAACAAGTCAATACATTTAAAGCAAGTAAATTGGAACCGAAAATGTAGCATAAATTCAAAGTTAAAAAAAAGAAGCTAACATAATACTCTTTTGTCAAATTTCTACATAATTTAAATAAATATAATTCAAAAAAAAAAAAAAACTTAAGTCTATAACCTCATTCAAAAATGAATTCTTCTTTAATTAAAAGAAATTAGAATACTAAAACAGGTATGCTAAATGAAGAAAATAATTTTAAAATAAATAATGCGAGCAATTATATGGAATCTCAAAAAGTAAAGGTTGGAAGATGAGAAGTAAAGAAATTAGATATAAATAATAAAAAATAAAAAATACATTTTAAAAAATTAAAATAATAAAAATGAAAAAGAATTTAAAATAATAGAAATAAAAAAGAATTAATTAAAATAAAAATAAAAAGTAAAAAATTAAAAAGTAACTTGTAAGTAGTCTTGTAATTACACCATGTAATTAACGCCAATTCACATCTCCCCCTGAGAATTGAAGTGTGTAATTACACTCAATTACCAGATAACCAGGCCAACCAAACACTCCAAACTGTATAATTGCACCCATTACACTAAAGTCAATTTTCTGGGTGACTTCCTAAACATGCTCATATGTATATATGTATGTATAAAGTATCGTCAATAATTTTTATTCTGACGCCATTACAATTAATATCATACTTTTAAGGACAATACGAATCAAGTTTGCATCGTATGAGAGAAACATTTTCTTTCCATTTAAAAAGATTAAACAGTATTTTCTCCCCGCGAATCTTTTCATTGTTTAATAACACGAAATTACATCCAAATTTTTAGAGTTGAAACAACTAAGCTTCTAGAGTTCAAACAATTTTAATTAATCTTTAACATAGGACAGATAGAAGATTAGGATAAAGAAGATTAAAGAGTTAGAAAGAGAGAACTTGTTGAGAAGTCTTTTTCGCTTTAACTCACTTTAATTTATTTTTATTTGTCAACCTTGAGTACTCTCATGCCCGACTATTTTGATTACTAATTTTAGTATATGTGCATTGTCTATGTGTATAACATAATATATATATATATATATATATATAATATTATAAAGTAGCAATTTATATTAAAATAAAGGAAAAAGGATAAATATACCCTTACCGTCATACGTTTATTGAGGTTTTATTTTTATTTTTTTTCAATAAAAATTCTAACCCCTTTTATAATAAGTCAAATAAATTATAATGGGTTTGATGTTGGTGTCGTTTTTGTTTATAATTCAACCGCGCGTCCCTACATTGTGAGGGGATGGTTTCTTTGAAACACGCGCCAGAAATACAGCAAATAAGAACAGCTCTCCTTAATTGGCGGTGACTTTTAGATTTTTGTAATGTTTTTATTTTGAAAAGGAGATATAATTGGTTAAAGACAAAAAGAAAAAGAAGGTAGACGAAGAGGATCTTTAAGGTCCTCTACTTTTCTTCTTCTTCTTCTTCCTTTTTCCAAACCACAATCTTTTCTCATTTGTTGTCTTATTAATTCTTTTACTTATCTTGTTTTGGGAGAATATCCACAAACAGACATCATTTCTGGTAATTGTTGCTATGTTCCCCATTGTTTTCTCCGTTTTCTGTTTATGTTTCAATCAACTAATGGGTTTTACCGATATTAGTCTGTAATTAGAGCATGAATACGTTTCTTGTACAATTGTTAGAATTTAATGTTTGATGATTGGCTATGCTTGTAAACATACACTTCCTTTGACTGATTGGCTGAATATGTTTGCATACTGGAAAGATGATATATAAATAAAACCATATTTAGCTCACAAATGTTTGGGGTGGGGGTTAGCTGATTAATACTGACCTTCTCTTTTCGGTCAATTCCATACTAGGGATCGTGCTTACTTGATTAATTGATCTTTTCTGATTAATTCTGACCTATTATGTTTTACGGATCCCCTTTTAACTTATCCGGGAAAAGTTTACTGATTTATATGAAGAAAAAGGAAAAGCAAAAGATTATATGTGCAAGTTAATAAAATGTGAGAGCTCTTAGAGATATAGGCAGTCTTGTTCATGATTTTAATTACTAGTTTTGTCCTGTTTTAACGGCATTGATTAGCTTGCCATATATGTATGCGTCGTAAGGAGCTCAATCAGCTTCACTAGATGAGGGTAGACGGTGTCAAAAACCAGAACTAGTCTTATCTACTGTTAATATCATGTTTTTCTGTCTCAATATATTTATCTAGGAGATTTAATGCAACATCATATCTTTAATAAAACATTTTGCAGAGGTTTCAATAGCTATGAAGTCCTAAATTTAAAGCAACTCAATTTTTCACCAAGCACTAGATAGATGTCTCGACAAAGATCTTCATGAATCTGGAATCCAACTGTCAATGGGTAAAATGACTAGCTAGCTGCTTAGAGCCCAGGATGTGGGTGTGATTACTAACATATGGAGTCGATTTAATTGAGGTGCATTTTGAGTACCAATTTTTTAAATACTTGCTTCAGTATTACTACACCATGAAAGTGCAGAACAGTTGAATCCCTAAACTGCTGGGTTATCATTTTTGTTCCTGCTAGTGTATGGTTAAGTGCGCTTAACTGGTATCGGCCTCACTGACAAAGTTAGTTATTATTTTTCATTAGTTTAGAGCTACATGGCGTTCTCTAGATGCTAAATTTTATTCCCCAGCTAATAAACTAAATAACTCAACATTTTAAGTTTGTGTATTTAGCAATCATAGCTTTGTTATGGTAAGTTGGGGATTAGTTGTCTCTTTCCTAGTTTCAAAGCCAAATGAAAGATCCATTTGACCATCTGCTACTCTTTATGCATATGGTTAATCTAATTGGAGGATGAAGCTCCACATGATATCTGCATGCTGTTTGGGATTCTTGCATATCTACTTATCAGTTTGAATGAAGTGGGACCAAAATTCAAGCTGCTTTCATATATTTATTGGTTTAAAGATACATCTTGTATGCCTGATGTAATTGTGCTAAGCTGTTGTTGTCCTAAGCTCCAATTGTGCTAGTCATGCATTAATTTGCTGATTAAGTTTATGACTTTGACATTATCTGCTATGGAGATTACTGAATGAAGAATCTTCTGGTGATGGAAAAAGGAAGATTCAATTATCTAATGTTTCCACGAAAAGTTGATTTTTGTAATTCCTTCCCTATATTGGGGGGCCTGAGAGAGAACCTTGTTACATCTTTCAATGCTAATGAGCGTATAAAATAATGGTTTGAGTGCTCTAAGTTGGAGTATTGACCACGTAATTTCTTTTCAATAAAATTTACTCTACAAACTCTAGTTTTATCTCTTCGGAAACCTTGAAATGATTTTTCCATGTCTACTTCTACGATTTCATCTGAATTTCATGAAGCAGTTTTGCTTCACGAATTGATATTGCAAAGCTACTAGGCACTGACTTCTTTTTTCCTAGTGCAGCAACCAAACATACCTCCAGCATGTGCATTAGTACAAATAAATAGAGTAGACGTTTCAGGCACTTCATCCAATTGTTCTTTTAACCTATTGAGTTTGATGTGTGATGGAAGTTCCGTCTATTATGTTTTGGTAGTTTTGTGAGATGTGTCTACCAATGTTGGCACAGGAAGTGCAGTTCAGAAAGTTTCTTTAAAGATTGCTTACGTTCCTCCTTGGAGCTAACACAAGTGAATATTTAATTGTATGGAAAAACTGATAAACATTAGAAGATAGCACATTGGGAAGAAAAAAGGAGTTCATGCAGCTTTTTGTTTTAAAAGTTCCCCCCCTCTAGGACCGAGCATATACAACCCAAGGATTTGGTTATATGGAAAAACTGGAATAGGCCTTAGAAGTTTAAGTTTTACGTGGACAATCCTAAACTAGGATTAATATCACCTTAAAATGGTGTGTCCTTATTCCTTAATTAGAGTGATTAAGAGGAGAAAAAGGTTAAGGATGACAGTAAGTTTCACAGATCTACTTTTTGTGACACTGACTACTGTTTCATTTCTCTTTTTTATTTATTTGATAACCGTAGTGTCCGGGCCAGCTTGGGCGTACCTCGACTAATTCCGCGGGATACTTGCCACCTCTCACCAGCAACAGGTACCAGGTAACTCTGTCCACGAAGGCTAGAACAGATGGGAAGAAATCACCTAGTGTTTGTCTCTGTTGGGAGTTTCATTTCTCATTTTCCTTGTTGGTTTTGTGTTTATTTTTCCTGGGTTCAATTTTGTTGTGGAGGAAGGGTGACGGAGCAGGAGAAGAACAGCTGGATATCTTTTTTATTATATCCATAGCATGCATATGCAGCGAGTTGTAGACCACAACTGGATCTAAAATAACCATATAAAAACTAGGATTGTGTACCTCTCTAGTGTGATCGTTTAATCCTCTCTTTTATGCGATTCATTGAAGAAAATGTTAGGGAAATATCATGATCAGTTGATATATAAATCTTCATTAGATAAGTTAAACTCAAGTGACAAATGCACTGGCCGACAAGACTTTACTGGTTATTTGATCATCAAATCCCTAGTACTTCTCTTTTTGAAATTGAATATCTTGTTTGACTTCACTTCCTTCTATAAGTAAAAACTTTGGATGTTGTGTGTTCGATATGATGGAAAATGTTTTCTTGGAAAATAAGTGGGTTTCTTACTTATGTGTTCGGTACGCAATCAAAACATATTATCCTAAAATCATTTGTAAATAATCTAGACAGATACTATGGGAGGTGAAGTGGAGGGTAGGGGGTGTGGGGTGGTGGGGATGGGGGGCTACGGGGGGTGGGAGTGAAGAAGAGGTGTTGGAAGGTGGAGAGGACACTATCAATGTTGAATGCTACTTGTGCAGCTTGTTTTCCATACTTACAATAGGGAAGTGATTTTCCTCATTTTGAGGAACTTTAAGGAACTTATTTTCCTAGAGAAAATGTTTTCCAAAAATTTTGACCAACCGAACATGAGAAAATCAGAAAACATTTTCCAGAAAATGTTTTCCGCCAATACCGAACACAGCCTCTGATTCATAGTTCTTTATTGTGTGGGAGTGCTAACAAAATTACTTGATGTGAAGTGGTGTCTCATGTGGGATAGTAAAAGTTTTTTGGTTTATTTCGCGGCAATGTAAAAATGATATTGAATTAACTATCGAACATAGGTAAAGTATTCCATTTATAGAAAGAGATTATAGCTTTTTTTTATAGGAGGAAGTCAATTCATATTCTTAATAAGGTGTGTTGCCCTAAACCTTCTCGCAAAAGTTAACTTTGCTTTTCTCTATCTTGCTAGCAATCCTCAAATGAATGAATGATTGTGTGTAGGCTATATAGTGTAGAAACTTTGAAATAGGTGATCTTAATATTGTACAGAAAATGGTTGCAGTTGCTTCAGTTTAACTTCGTTCTTCAAGAAAAGCCGTTTGATATCTCCAGTTCAGTAGTACACCTCCTGGTAAAAAGTCGGGCGATGTTTGTTCACTTAAGAGAGGTTATGTATCCCCTTACTTCTCTTTGCCAATTTTATTTTTAGGTTCCCAAGTGGTTCACCTCAGCTGTTAATTGGAAATGGAAGATGCAAAACATATGAGGGAAAATTCTCCCCAAGAATCTGCTCCTGAACCCAAAGTTTCTGTTCCTAAAAAGGATCAATCGCATAGTGCAACTCAAACTCGGCAACATATGAATGAAGTAGCAAACTCTGAAATTCAGGAGTCAGTCATCGATGCTTCTCAGGATTCCATTAAATATAGTCAAACTCATCCAACGGGAAGTTTAATTTCAGCATCTTCCATTAACTCTGATGGAGCAGGTGACATTTCGAAAAAAGGAAGCCTTCAGTCAGCTGTGACAAGAGTTCAGCAGGAAGCCTCACCTAAACTGGTAGAGGATCTGAAATCGTTGGAGCCTCCAACAGCTCTCTCAGAAGCCAGTTCATCATCTATATTGGATGCACAAGCAAGTGATTCATTGCAGCAATCATTTGATGGTGGTTCCAGTGGTGGTCTTTTGAATCAACCAAATAATACTACTGATGGACCAACAGAAGAGCAAGATGCTTCACCTTTATTAACCATGAATTCAAACTCAGCATCCCCAAAGGAGGAAAACCAAAAAGAATCTTCCGAACATATACAGTCTGATATTTTAACAGCAGAAAAAGATAATGTCTCGCTACTTGAGCAAGATAATTCTCCAAGTATTACTCATGTTTTTGCTGATACACCTTCTTTGTCCACTCAAGAACAAAATCCTGAAAATAATATTCATGTAGAGGCACCTTACACCGATCAGTCCCTAGCCAAGGCTTCCTATCTCACAGTTAAAATTCCAGAACCCTGTGCCCATTCCAAGCACCCTGAAAACTCTGATATTAAGAGAGTTAAAATCGACACAGCAGCACCAATTGAATCTGTGAAGCAGGCAGTTTCCAAGTTTGGAGGCATTGTTGACTGGAAGGCTCATCGAGTACAGACTGTGGAGGTAAGCTCACGAGCCCTTAATATACTCTCTGAATCTCGACTCAGGAAGCCATTTGGCTGTCAGTAAAATGAGTGTCTTGAAAGGCACTTTAGATGATTCTATCTAATGAAGGAATCACATCTGCAAGTCCACCAGGATACTGCACCATAAGCAGTGTCTCTTTAGATTTTATATACATTTTATATCTTGCTGACCTGTAAATTCATCTTTTGGACATCTGTACAACTATGGAATTTTTCAACTAAGTCTTCCACATCTGGCTAATGCAGAGAAGGAAATTTGTTGATCAAGAACTAGCGAAAGTGCAGGAGGAGATCCCATTATACAAAAAACAGTCTCAGGCTGCAGAAGAAGCAAAAATGATAGTCTTGGACGAACTGGATAGCACTAAAAGACTGATAGAAGAGTTGAAGCTGAACCTGGAGAGAGCACACACAGAAGAGCAACAAGCAAAACAGGACTCAGAACTAGCCAAGCTCAGGGTAGAAGAGATGGAGCAGGGAATTGCTGATGAGGCTAGTATTGCAGCCAAGGCGCAGCTTGAAGTTGCTAAAGCAAGGCATGCAGCAGCAGTTTTGGAGCTTATAACTGTGAATTCTGAGTTAAAAGATCTTCATAAAGAGTATGATTTATTGGTGTCAGAGAGATATGATGCCCTGCAAAAAGCAGAGGAAGCAGTTTCTGCCTCAAAGAAAGTTGAGAAAGAAGTGGAGGATTTGACTATTGAGCTCATCTCTACAAAGGGATCTTCAGAAGCTGCACAAACTGCACATTTGGAGGCAGAGGAACACAGAATTGGAGCAGCAATGGCAAGAGAGCAAGATACTCTAAATTGGGAGAAAGAACTAAAGCAGTCAGAAGAGGAGATTGAGAAGCTAAACCAGCAAATACTGTCTGCGAAGGATCTCAAAGCAAAATTGGACACTGCCTCAGCTTTGCTACTGCATCTCAAAGCTGAGTTTGCTGCTTACATGGAATCAAAGTTGAAACAAGAGACGGATGAAGAAGGAAATTTCGACCAACTGTCCGAACTAGAGAAAAGAACTCATGCCGAGATACAAGCAGCGGTGGCATTGGCTACACGGGAACTTGAAGAAGTGAAACTCAACATTGAGAAAGCAACAGATGATGTAAATTGCTTGAAGGTGGCTGCAACTTCATTGAAGGCAGAATTAGAAAAAGAAAAAGCAGAACTAGCTGCCATTCAGCAGAGAGAAGGCATGGCATCAATTGCTGTAGCATCTCTTGAAGCTGAGTTGAACAGGACCAATTCAGAGACTGCCCTTGTGAAGATGAAAGAGAAAGAAGCAAGAGAAAAGGTGGTGGAGCTTCCCAAGCAATTGCAAGAGGCTGCCCAAGAGGCTGATTGGGCAAAGTCACTTGCAGAAACAGCTCGTGAGGAGTTGAGAAAGGCAAAGGAAGAAGCAGAGCAAGCAAAGGCAGGAGCAAGTACCATGGAAAGTAGACTACTTGCTGCAAAAAAGGAGGTAGAAGCTGCAAAAGCTTCTGAGAAGTTGGCGCTAGAAGCCATCAATGCTCTGCAAGAGAGTGAATTTGCTCGAATCATCAATGATGAAGATTCCCCATCTGGAGTAACACTTTCTCCGGAAGAATATTATGATCTCAGCAAGCTGGCCCATGAGGCAGAAGAGCAAGCTAATAAGAGGGTGGCTGCTGTTATCACCCAAATTGAAGTAGCCAAGGAATCAGAGCTGAGAAGTCTAAGCAGGCTGGAGGAGGTTAATCATGAGTTGACTACTAGAAAGGAAGCTCTGCAAATTGCAATGCAGAAGGCAGAGAAAGCCAAGGAAGGGAAATTGGTAGTAGAGCAAGAGCTGAGGAAATGGAGGGCTGAGCATGGGCAAAGGCGGAAAGCTGGTGAATCTCTTCCACTGATAAACACTACCAGAAGCCCGAGAATGAGTTTTGAGGAGAGTAAAGCATCGAATACCTATGAGCGTGCACCAGAGGCTGCTTCACTACATCATAGGTCAAGTCCAAGAGCATATGAGCTAGCAAGTAATACTGAAGCTGCTACATCTCCAGAAGTGAAGATCCCAAAGAAAAAGAAGAGGTCCTTCTTCCCAAGGCTCTTCATGCTCTTGGGAAGAAAGAAAGCACATGCCAAGACAGCATGATGCGCTTTGGGGTTTTAGAGTATCTCGTCATTTTATTCAATTGTTCCTGTATTTTTCTGGTTGTTTGTCTTGGTTGACGGAGTGTAAATTCTCACTGCTTTTCTGTGTACATCCTGTGCATTATATATTGTACAATATCAAAATACTTCTCTCACCTTTTGGAGGCTGTTTATAGAACAGGGTAAGGTTGTTATAGGTTTGGCCGCAGAGGTCAATAAAGGGATTCTATAAGTAAATCATCTGCTGCTTCAACTATTTTATCCTGCAGATTCTGAAATATTGGGTTTCTTGGTAGTATGGGTTGTATAATTCAAGTATTTGCAAGTCTTCCGTATCATTTGGTATGCCATTTGACGTTAAACACCTAACCATCAGAAGTTCTACTTTGCCATTGCCATGGTATTCTGCTTGATTTCCGTTTGTTCCTGCAATCCTGATCGAATGCTGTAATAATAGTGACAAATGTGCATATTGACCATTTCTGTTGGGTAGAAGATGCTTAAGTTATTGAAAGTACTTATACAGTCATTGTGGGAAAAATACTTACCTGATCTCGATGTTAGCACCAAACCAAGGAATTTAACCTTAAAGGTAAAATGTATATGCAAGATATGAGTATTGCATTCACTGATTTGGCGCAAAAACCTGTTGCAGACTTGCAGGTAAGATTATTCCTCGATGTAGCCTAAAGATCGTGCTCAGATTATCCGGCCTTTGATCTTTGTGTTGAAACCATATGATACCATCTTCTATCCTATATTGTAGCGTATTAGTTCCTCCATTGACTGCGCTCTACATGTCCTACTATAATATAGTCAAAAATGGAAGGACATGATTGATACACGTTTCTTATACTAGGTTGCTTGTTTTACTGAATGGCCTTTGTATGAATACATTTAAGTATGTCATGTTTCTAACAAACAAACTCCAACAATCAAGAACTCGATGCAGCAATGGTTTGAAGAATGGTTTTGTGCCATGGATTTGACAGATGCTCGATCAGATTGTCAATAGGACCAGCATAAGTAACAGTAGCCTGGACGAAGATACCAAGCATAGCCACCATAGCTAGCCGGCCTACAAAACATAGGGAAGTAATTTAACGGACAAAATACGAAACGAAGATAAATAAGGAATTGAAAAGGAAAAGATAGAAAGATAAGCAAATAGATAGACACAAAGAAGGAAATTGAAAGCAAACAAAGGGTATATCAAACCCTTAATCCTCAATCAAATTATCCTACAAGCACCTAAATCTTACGTAGACCACAAGAGAATCGAACTCCCAAGCAACCAACATTTCCAAACGATTGTTCAATGCAAGCTAATCCTAGCTCACTCACACTCTCCAAGTGTATTCATACTATCATCAAAACTATCTAATGAAAGGGAAAAGCTAGCTATTTATAGCCATGGGCCATTTATTACAAAGATGGGCCCACATGTGACCCATTTTTAGCAAATTAGGCATCAGCCCATGCAGGTGGGGCACCTGCTGGCGCATGCCAGGGTGCTGGTGCCATCCAATTGGCCATCTGCGGCCGCACCTCTCCACCTGCGGGCGCATGTGAGGTCGCAGGTGGTTCCAGATCGTCGTTTAGCTCCTCTTGCCTCCCCGACGACCATTCTAATGGCTTTCCTCGGCTCCAAGCTATCCTTCACACATGGTATTGTACTCTTGGGGGCTTGAAAAGGGTCCTCCAAACGTGTCCTTGACATGAGCGTGGCTTGGTTCCCTTTGTGCCAGTCTTGAATTATAGTCCTTAAAAGGTCAATGCCGATTTGGCTTGTATCATCCCCCCCCCTTCTTGAAAAGGATTCATCCTCGAATCCAAAATCTGAAACACAAGAGTTGGACAAGAAACCAATATATCCTCAAAGCATGAGGGTTAGCACAAGGATTATCAATAATTATTCCACGCCAAGGGGGCACACATTTGATATACAACTAACGATCCTCTGTTATCAATGAAAAGAACTCATCATACAATGCACAAAGGTGTTGGCTATTAGAAGCATCATGAAACAAAGAAACTACCAAGGTCGTAAGACACAAGTGTTTCTTTATTCCACCATAAGACCATACCCAAGGATTCCCGCCTCTGTTTAAAACAAATCCAATATCAACTTGGACGTCCTCAAATGCAAAAAGATAGTAAAGAAAGGTATGAAGAAAATGGGTCTCATCCAAGGTGTTTCCATACATAAGAGTATCTAGGTACTCAAGAAATCTAGGAATCAAGTCACTAGAAGTTGGAACAACCAAGGATGGAGTCAAGTCATTAGGGTGCAAATTACCCTTCATTTCAAGACATCTCATGCTTATACAAAATGCATTTTCAACACAAGCATGACTATCATCATAGGCAAAGAGATAGAAAAGAAAAGAGTTAAGGACACCATTCTCATCTAAATTACTCTCAAACATAAGTATACAAGAAGATGAGACAAAACAATTTAAGCATATCACATCTTTTCCCTTGAAGTAACTTACCAAAAGAAGCATTCACTAATGGAGTCATGTTATTAGAGGAATTAGAGGATCTATGAGAAACTAATTCACTCCAAAACAAATAGTATACCCAAGAATTTGGGTTGACTCTATTCATAGATTTAGCATACTCCTAAGAGTCCTTCCTATCACTTTAACTTGTCCAACCACATAAGTGTGACAAGGATTAGGAAACAAAAGTTGGGCATCAAGTATGCACCACAGACTCTTCTCAAAGCAACAACTAGATTGGGCATTTTGATTTCAAAGCCCACACAATTTATGCATAGCTACCACAAACCACGAAAAGGTTTGGGAGACATCGACACTCTCATGATAGGACATAAAGTCGTACAACTTTAAGAATTCACCTACCAAAGGGAAAATATCATCGTGACTCCAAGGATTACTTGGAATAAGAGGGGGTAAGTACATACCTTGGAAACAAAGCCTTGAACTTATTTCATGCCCCAACTTGGACCATGCTTGGTTCTCTTGATTCTTTGTAGGAGTTTCCTTGGTAGGGAACTCCTTCTTTCAATCCATGGGGTTAAATGCTTCAACCCTTGTCATCAAGTATCCATTAATCCTTAGGAGTTGATTTAGAAACCTCCTTTCATCAATGTCGGATTCCTTAGATAAGAAATTATCTAGGCCTTCAAGCCTATGCTTGTGAGGGATTTTCTTTGGATCCTCCATTGGGAGCATTGGCTCTTGTTCCTACAAAAGAGAAGTATGGCTGCTAGGCAAAATGCTAGTACTATGGTTAGAATGTAACAAGGGCTTGGGGTTGACAAGTTCCTGTCACGCCCCGAATCCCATCGGGACGTGATTGGCACCCGAAGCCGATATGGCCCGAGAGAACCAATCTTTGCTCATGTACTCTCATATGTATGTTCGCGTATGCATATCATTTTATTTCATGTAGTTAAATATCAATGTCGGAAGTCATGGCAATATGTGCAATATATAAAACTTGGCCGTTAAGGCCATTATGTCAAAATGAATGTACATCTTTTACTTTCACCTTCCCACATGTGTCTACAAAGCCTCTAACAGATACATGACCATAACCATATCTATACAATATTTACAAATGACAAAACCTAATGAACATATGCAACTTGGGAAGCCCCGAAGCAATTGGAGCTCACCAACAATCCGTGGATACCTCGTCACCTACTGCGGAGATCTACCAACACCTGGGCCTGTAGCATGTAAGGTAAGTCCCCCAAAAGGGGTCAGTACGAATAAAGTACTGAGTATGTAAGGCCAGATGAAACTATGGTACTACATAAGTACTTCCAAGAAAGTAAGCATAAGAGAATAATCAATATGAATAGACCTCCAACCTGGATGTGTGGAACCATGTTCATTACTTCTCAATACTTGATCAATCAGTCGCGTCACTATCACTTTCTTATAACCATCTTTATGTTTATTTACATCTATACACGTGAGGAAAATATTCTCATCTCTTTACAACTATTTTCATTACTCTTCACTCAATTAGTTAGTACCGGACCTCCACCTTTGGTGGGCTAGAAGATATAAATATAATACCGGGCATCCACATTTAGTGGGCTATCATATATGTAAATATAATACCGGACATCCACATTTAGTGGGCTATCATATGTAAATATAATACCGGACATCCAGCTGATCAGTGGGCTATATAATATACCGGACATCCAACTGATCAGTGGGCTATAATATATAATATAAGTACCGGACATCCAGCTGATCAGTGGGCTATATAATATACCGGACATCCAGCTGATCAGTGGGCTATAATAGATAATATAAGTACCGGACATCCAGCTGATCAGTGGGCTATATAATATACCGGACATCCAGCTGATCAGTGGGCTATAATATATAATATAATCTCAGTATCATAGATTATTGGGATCATTCCACCTTGGACTTATACCTCTTTGTGATCCAATGAAACATAACATGAAGTAACTATTTGCATGACTTAGTTTCTTAACCTTATGAGAGTGATACCTTAAAAATCATGACACTAAAGCTCACACATATGTATACACATCTTCACTTACGAGGAATCACCTCCCTTCTTACTCTTATAAGATTGGTACTTCTACATGTGAACGATTGGTACAAGGATAGTCAAACTATTCTTAGACTCCAGAACATGACATACATTACTTTACGTCTTTACCCGTGTAAGATTGACATCTCTACTTGCAAAGGATACATCTTTGGAACCATTGGACCAATATTCAATGAACAAGATACATGAGTATAACCACTAGTGAAACCTTGGAACATAACCTCATTGGACTTTTGGAACATTATGAGACATATGTATAACTCTATTGGAACTTTGGATCATGACATGATTGGAATAATGCTATTCAAACTAAACAAGCCCCCTTTACCTCATTACTCTTGTTGAGATAGTTCTCGTAGACTTTACAACATATGATAACTTAAGAACTTCCGTCCATAACTAAGAACTAAATGGTTCATGATTCGTCTAGGAGTAAAACACATATGAATAACAATGTATATAAACCTTAGTTGGAATACTATAGAACCCCTTTGGAATAGAACACTTTTGGAACCTTAGCATAATGAACAATGATTAAGACGCATGTGAATGTCAACTTCTCACCAACTAGGAATGCGATACCTTAGAATATTTGGAACTCTTAACTTGTTAGCCAATGAACGTAAGTCAATCAATGGACATGAGCCAATCAATGAATATAAATCAACCAATGGACATGAGTCGTATGATTCACCATTTACCAATGAGTAAAGAACATATGAGCTACACTAGTCAACTATCGAAGACGGAATACCTTAGGGCATTTCGGAGTCGAGTGAGTACTATGACAATATGAATCATACATGCTGCAGAAGAATACGGAGAGAGTAACCTTACATATCTTTGTGTCTCACTATGAATACACAGGCTTATCTGGGAATACAATGGTCCAGCTTCCTTCCTTACGTCTCATTCTACATCACAAGTACATAACGAGGCTTATATTAGCAACCAACTACTTTACAAGTGCACAAGATGACCATGAATCACATAGTTACTTTAGAACGTCATTTCACCTTCTTACAATGTCATTTATCGCATCCACATGCCAACACTACCATAACATTCCACTCATTGACCAAGATTTCATACAACAATAGCATTTCACATCATACTTACCCTTTACGCTTTTTACTTTATCATTCCGTCGTAATGATGCCTTTATAAAAACATATAAACAACCATCCATACTAACATAGTCCAAAACACCTCCATACGACACGTCAAAGTCACTACAATGACATTACAAGTTGATTATTACATCCCAAAAGGGTATCGGGGCTTTCGGGGATCAAAGGGACATGAAAGCAACCAAAACTCAATTCTGGGCTGACCTGCGCAGCCACCTGCGCACACAGATGGTCATTGGAAGCAGCCAGTGCCATCTGCGTTGCACAGATGCCCTCGTCTGCGGGGGCGGATGCCCGTTTGGTCCAAAATGGCTCCGTTTTGGGTCTTTTAATGTCATGAATGATCCATGATCATAACCAACTTAATTTTAACATATTTTTGATCATTTAACATGTCAACCACCAGCCATGATTTCACAACACACCTAACATCACCAAAACGACACTTTACGGCCAACATGCCACCAAAACCATAACCAATTTCTCAATAGAAATTTCCAAACACTATGCACAAGTATAAAACAAGTCAAGACTATAATCACATCTCATATATCAATATTGAATCCATCAAGTTCATTTTCATCAAGATCACAAACCCATGTTCAAGTTTTCAAGCCATAAATCATCCTCCGATTTAGCAAATACAAATTGTTTTGCACATAGGGAACTTCTCCCACTTCACCAACATAACCAACATGATATAAACTATATTCCATGCATAATATATATTAAACCATGATAGTATATACTTACCAAGTCTTTCTCCAAGGTGATCTTGACCAAAAGGATGAAAGCCTAGGGTTTGAATTGAGAGAAAAATATTGGAGAAAATTCTAGAAAAGGCTTGGTGGCACAAATGAATAAAAATCTGATTTGCATGCTTTATATAGTACCTCAAGTCTCTTATTATCCTTTATTTTATGTTGAATGGGTCAAATGGGTCAAAAGATGGAAGAATGGGTCAAAAAGCTTGGGTTGGGCCATGCATTCTTGTTATTTTTGGGTTTTATTTAAGGCCCAATGATACAAGACTTCTTGATGTCCACAAATTAATACATAATTCATTAATTCTCTCATGTTTCCATAAATGCTAAGGTTGCCTACTAGACTTAGACACGTACGGGGTGTTACATTCTTCCCCCCTTAGGAACATTCGTCCTCGAATGTTAACAACGTCGTCTCATGTATAACAATGTATCTCTATACATATACTCATATAGATACTCATGTAGTCTTCCTCCACTTTCGTTTGCTGGTTCCTTTGTATGAAGATGTATAGCCATGCCTACGTTCACTTGAGTCCCAACTTCTTTTGAAAAGATTTCCGCAAATGTGTTAACTTGGTAAGCCTATCAACTAGTACGCTCATGACATCACACCTGTTCTCTACATAACCTATAACCTTCAGATTCAATTCCAAACACCTTACCTTTACTCGTTGTCACTTCGATCACTAACGTATACCTTTCGTAATATTCCTTTCATGTAACCTTGTCAACAAAATAGCATATCGTGAATGAGGTGCTTTATCATAATGCATTTCGTTAGCCCGTATACATATCCGATACATAAAATCTTCCTGACACTTTAATGCACATTCCCGATGTGTCATCCCTTGTCGATACAATTTACACTGATACGCCCTACGGGGGTAGACTTATATCTTTCACATTAGTAGCTTTAACATCAATATCCTTTACTCTGGCTGAGTGACATATGTACCCTTCCATTCAAGAAAATCCTTCGTGGAAGAATGAAAGTGAAATATCTTGGCTCGGCATTCTATGATGGCCTAATAAGAAGCCAACCAAGTCATACCCATTGCAACATTAAAATCTATCATATCCATCTCAATAAAATATATCAATGTAACGTGATCACAACATTTACGATACAATTGTGACATACTATTTTAGTTATAAGAAATTCACTAACTGGTGTGGACACCTCAAATAACTTGACTATTAATCCTAGTGTTCCTTCAAATATTTCCACAGTCAATGGATTAACATATGATAGGGTATAACCCGGATCAATTGATGCATATTCATTAAGGGAAACCTATAGATAACATACCTGTCACCATATCAAGGAGGGCCTCTGAATTCTTCTGACCCCGTAGGTCGTGTCATACTGCCCGTGGCCCTCTGTGGGCATTCTCTCTTCACGTGTCCTGGATTTTTACACCAAAAGCAAACGTCCGTCTTAAATCGGCATTCTTCTGAATGAAACTTTCCGCAGCGCTGGCACAACTGACGAGAAGACCTCGATTGGCCCATACTTCCTTGTTCTCTATACCCTACTGTCTGTGAACCCCGAGTCTCACTACTTTGCACTGATGGTCTGGGTGGCCTAGGAAAAATTTGGGGCCTCAATCCTCTTTGGGATGCCATGCACTGTCCCACAGATCTCGCCCTCTTTGATGGCCCTTCTTCCAATTCTTGTATCCTTCTCCTTTGCCTTTGATCCTCCATCTTTTATGCGAAGGCTTATATTCTGGCTATATCCATGTCTTTATTTAATGCAGCAATAGTACAATCTCTTACCAGGTAGGGCTCCAATCTGTATACATATCGATGAACTCTATCGGCCATGGTTGCTACTATGTGAGGAGCGTATCAAGCCAACGAATTAAATCAAAGACTGTACTCCCTGACGCTCATATGTCCTTGACGAAGATTTAAAAACTGATCTGCGCGAGCCTTGCGGACCTCATAGGGGAGATAATGATCAAGGAATGCTGTTTTAAATTCCTCCCAACTAGCTGGAAGTGCACCGATGCCCCTAGATCGTCTCCAATCCTCGTACCATAGTATAGCCTCACCTTTTAATCTATATGCTGCAAGCTCTAATGTTTCTATACCAGTTACGTGCATAACCTCGAGAGCCCTTTGGATTTGATCTATAAAGTCTTGCGGATCTTCATTAAGATCGGACCCGGTAAATGTGGGAGGATCTAATTTTAGGAAATCCTGTGTCCGCCGACTAGCTGCCCTATCTGTCTCCTCATTCCTTACTGTTGGACCAAATTGTCCTTGACTCTGTGCAACAACTATCTGAGTCAACATTTGTACCGCATTTCTCAAATCCCGTAACTCTTGCTTCGTAACATTAACAGGTGATTCTGGGGATTCAATTTCAGCCCCGCATTGCCTAACTGGATCAGGTGGGGATTTACTTGTTCTTTCCCCGGTAGGCATGTCTACCTCCTTTCCTTTATCCATACCTCGTCTTGTAACCGGTATTTTACTATATCAAGGGAAACCAATTACAATGGTAAGATATAATCCCACCTATGACAATGGCTCTTTTGCACAATCTAGAATAAAGAATTGAAACAACTCCTAAATGTCTCGTAGCCTCCTACTTATAAATGTGGCGCGCAACACATCGATAAGTAAGACTCTACTCAGACACGGCTTTATAGACACTCGTAGAACGAACTGCTCTGATACCACTTTTGTCATGCCCCGAATTCCATCGGGACGTGATTGGCACCCGAAGCCGATATGTCCCGAGAGAACCAATCTTTGCTCATGTACTCTCATATGTATGTTCGCGTATGCATATCATTTTATTTCATGTAGTTAAATATCAATGGCGGAAGTCATGGCAATATGTGCAATATATGAAACTTGGCCGTTAGGGCCATTATGTCAAAATAAATGTACATCTTTTACTTTCACCTTCCCACATGTGTCTACAAAGCCTCTAACAGATACATGACCATAACCATATCTATACAATATTTACAAATGACAAAACCTAATGAACATATGCAACTTGGGAAGCCCCGAAGCAACTGGAGCTCACCAACAATCCGTGGATACCTCGTCACCTACTGCGGAGATCTACCAACACCTGGGCCTGCAGCATGTAAGGTAAGTCCCCCAAAAGGGGTCAGTACGAATAAAGTACTGAGTATGTAAGGCCAGATGAAACTATGGTAATACATAAGTACTTCCAAGAAAGTAAGCATAAGAGAATAATCAATGTGAATAGACCTCCAACCTGGATGTGTGGAACCATGTTCATTACTTCTTAATACTTGATCAATTAGTCGCGTCACTATCACTTTCTTATAACCATCTTTATGTTTATTTACATCTATACACGTGAGGAAAATATTCTCATCTCTTTACAACTATTTTCATTACTCTTCACTCAATTAGTTAGTACCGGACCTCCACCTTTGGTGGGCTAGAAGATATAAATATAATACCGGGCATCCACATTTAGTGGGCTATCATATATGTAAATATAATGCCGGACATCCACATTTAGTGGGCTATCATATGTAAATATAATACCGGACATCCAGCTGATCAGTGGGCTATATAATATACCGGACATCCAGCTGATCAGTGGGCTATAATATATAATATAAGTACCGGACATCCAGCTGATTAGTGGGCTATATAATATACCAGACATCCAGCTGATCAGTGGGCTATAATAGATAATATAAGTACCGGACATCCAGCTGATCAGTGGGCTATATAATATACCGGACATCCAGCTGATCAGTGGGCTATAATATATAATATAATCTCAGTATCATAGACTATTGGGATCATTCCACCTTGGACTTATACCTCTTTGTGATCCAATGAAACATAACATGAAGTAACCATTTGCATGACTTAGTTCCTTAACCTTATGAGAGTGATACCTTAAAAATCATGACACTAAAGCTCACACATATGTATACACATCTTCACTTACGAGGAATCACCTCCCTTCTTACTTTTATAAGATTGGTACTTCTACATGTGAACGATTGGTACAAGGATAGTCAAACTATTCTTAGACTTCGGAACATGACATACATTACTTTACGTTTTTACCCATGTAAGATTGACATCTCTACTTGCAAAGGATACATCTTTGGAACCATTGGACCAATATTCAATGAACAAGATACATGAGTATAACCACTAGTGAAACCTTGGAACATAACCTCATTGGACTTTTGGAACATTATGAGACATATGTATAACTCTATTGGAACTTTGGATCATGACATGATTGGAATAATGCTATTCAAACTAAACAAGCCCCCTTTACCTCATTACTCTTGTTGAGATAGTTCTCGTAGACTTTACAACATATGATAACTTAAGAACTTCCGTCCATAACTAAGAACTAAGTGGTTCATGATTCGTCTAGGAGTAAAACACATATGAATAACAATGTATATAAACCTTAGTTGGAATACTATAGAACCCCTTTGGAATAGAACACTTTTGGAACCTTAGCATAATGAACAATGATTAAACTCATGTGAATGTCAACTTCTCACCAACTAGGAATACGATACCTTAGAATATTTGGAACTCTTAACTTGTTAGCCAATGAACGTAAGTCAATCAATGGACATGAGCCAATCAATGAATATAAATCAACTAATGGACATGAGTCGTATGATTCACCATTTACCAATGAGTAAAGAACATATGAGCTACACTAGTCAACTATCGAAGACGGAATACCTTAGGGCATTTCGGAGTCGAGTGAGTACTATGACAATATGAATCATACATGCTGCAGAAGAATACGAAGAGAGTAACCTTACATACCTTTGTGTCTCACTATGAATACACAGGCTTATCTGGGAATACAATGGTCCAGCTTCCTTCCTTACGTCTCACTCTACATCACAAGTACATAACGAGGCTTATATTAGCAACCAACTACCTTACAAGTGCACAAGATGACCATGAATCACATAGTTACTTTAGAACGTCATTTCACCTTCTTACAATGTCATTTATAGCATCCACATGCCAACACTACCATAACATTCCACTCATTGACCAAGATTTCATACAACAATAGCATTTCACATCATACTTACCCTTTACGCTTTTTCCTTTATCATTCCATCGTAATGATGCCTTTATAACAACATATAAACAACCATCCATACTAACATAGTCCAAAACACCTCCATACGACACGTCAAATTCATTACAATGACATTACAAGTTGATTATTACATCCCAAAAGGGTATCGGGGCTTTCGGGGATCAAAGGGACACGAAAGCAACCAAAACTCAATTCTGGGCTGACCTGCGCAGCCACCTGCGCACGCAGGTCAGCCACCTGCACACGCAGATGGCCATTGGCAGCAGCCAGTGCCATCTGCGTTGGCATCTGCGCCCGCAGATGCCCTCGTCTGCGAGGGCGGATGCCCGTTTGGTCCGAAATGGCTCCGTTTTGGGTCTTTTAATGTCATGAATGATCCATGATCATAACCAACTTCATTTTAACATATTTTTGATCATTTAACAAGTCAACCACCAGCCATGATTTCACAACACACCTAACATCACCAAAACGACACTTTACGGCCAACATGCCACCAAAACCATAACCAATTTCTCAATAGAAATTTCCAAACACTATGCACAAGTATAAAACAAGTCAAGACTATAATCACATCTCATATATCAATATTGAATCCATCAAGTTCATTTTCATCAAGATAACAAACTCATGTTCAAGTTTTCAAGCCATAAATCATCCTCCGATTTAGCAAATACAAATTGTTTTGTACATAGGGAACTTCTCCCACTTCACCAACATAACCAACATGATATAAACTATCTTCCATGCATAATATATATTAAACCATGATAGTATATACTTACCAAGTCTTTCTCCAAGGTGATCTTGACCAAAAGGATGAAAGCCTAGGGTTTGAATTGAGAGAAAAATGTTGGAGAAAATTCTAGAAAAGGCTTGGTGGCACAAATGAATAAAAATCTGATTTGCATGCTTTATATAGTCCCTCAAGTCTCTTCTTATCCTTTATTTTATGTTGAATGGGTCAAACTATGGAAGAATGGGTCAAAAAGCTTGGGTTGGGCCATGCATTCTTGTTAATTTTGGGCTTTATTTAAGGCCCAATGATACAAGACTTCTTGATGTCCACAAATTAATACATAATTCATTAATTCTCTCATGTTTCCATAAATGCTAAGGTTGCCTACTAGACTTAGACACGTACGGGGTGTTACAGTTCCACAACTAAGTGTTCCTTGTCCACCTCTTTCAATTCAATTCTTGGCGCAACATTCTCACACAACTCCCCTTTTTTAGCCAAGTTCTTCTCCTTCTTCTTAACTTTCTCTCTCTTAAGTGCTTCCCGGAGATCTCTTATTATCACTTGATAGGGTGTCAAAGACACAAAAGTGGGCTTTTGTCCTCCATGCCTCCTCCTTGAAGATCCTCTTCCCTTACATCCTTGACTTGGATGGGTTGATTTTGGTTTAGTGGAGCTTGGGCTAGTCTAGGGAAGGTGTTTTGAGCATGTCCAGTCGAGGAAGCTTGAAATTTTTGTGGATTGGAAAGGGTGGAGTTAGTGGAGTTTAGACGACCCACCATGTTATCTATCCTACGACCCAAGGATTCAATTACGGCTAAGATTGTTTTTGAAGTATTTCCATCCATAACTTGTGGAGTTTCATCTATCCGAGCCATTGTACCTAGTAAGAATGACACTCACAAAAACAACAAACAAGTTAGCATTAAGAAATCATCCTCACAATCTCTCGGAGTACACACCATTGTTTGCCTCACAATAGGCGTCACTAGCGTTGAAAGATCATTTCTACTCCGATGGAAGACATGGTGTCAATTGCTACTCCTGGTCAGAATGGATTCCAGTTTGAAAGACTCAAAATAAATACTTATGGACTTAAACCAAGAAACAACAACGAAAACAAAAAAAAAGCACAAAAAGAAACGGACGAAGAAAGAAAAATGGACTAAGAATTAATCAACCAACTAAGTAGTGAATTACTAGTGGTTAATTAGTTTAGGAATTGAGAAATGAAAATAAGAATCAAAAAATGAAATTAGGATGCTTGAACCTGAGCAAAATCAATTTTGGCATTGTTGAGGTGCGTCCAAGTGACCTACCCACGTAGGTGGTGACCTGCCCTCGCAAGTGGTGGGCACATGTCAAAGAAGAATGACCTGCTTTGGTCACCTGCTCCCGTAGATAGCAATCTACCCACGTAGATAGGGGCGCAGGTGGCCAGACAACCAGTTGTAACCTCCAATTTTAAGCTTTTGTGGGCTCTTTTTGTACTTCTTTCCTATGGATTTTTCCTCCTTTGGAATATTCCTTTAGCATAAACAAGTACACTTTCTTTTCACCTTTACCTTTTGGATCTAAAACTCTTTTCTTCAAGATTCTTCTTCAACAAGACATGAATTTCATGAAGAACACCCAGAACATGGATGAACTTCAAAAATTCAGAACTTTTTCGTTTTAGCTCGAAATTCGATGAAATTTTAAACTCAAACTCCTTTCACCTTTCCGAACACAACCCAAGCGATTTTAAGCCTCAAATCCACTCCAAAATTTTCAGATTTTTAAACCAATTTGCACTTTTCTTCAAGCTTCAAACCCAAAGATGATGGGTTTCTCGTTTCTTCTCCAAATAACACCAACATTTAGATCTAGGTTCTCTTCATCATAGAGAACACTTTCCAATAATTTTTATCCTTCAATTCAACACCAAAATTAATAAATCTAAAAATCCACTTTCAATTTTCTTCAACCCCAAGCTCAATAATGGGTTTTTTCTTCAAATATCCTCAAATCGCACCCAAAACTCAAGATTTTGTCTCTAATAACACTAGAGGAAACAAATCTAGTGTTGAAACAGTAAGAAAAACTCAAAAACACAAAAATATTTTTGGAAATTTTGGTAAAAACATTTTTTTTGACTTTATTTTTTTTGATTTTCTATATAACAAAACCCAAGATTGAATTCATGGGAACGAACTCAAGCTTGGCTCTGATACCAAATGATAACAAACAAAATATGAACGAAGAACAAGATACGAACCAAAGATAAATAAGGAATCGAAAAGGAAAAGGTAGAAAGATAAGCAAATAGATAGACACAAAGAAGGAAATTTAAAGCAAATAAAGGGAATATCAAACCCTTAATCTTCAATCAAATTATCCTACAAGTACCTAAATCTTACATAGACTACAAGAGAATCGAACTCTCAAGCAACCAACATTTCCAAACGATTGTTCAATGCAAGCTAATCCTAGCTCACTCACACTCTCAAGTGTATTAATAATATCATCAAAACTATCTAATGAAAGGGAAAAACTAGCTATTTATAGCCATGGGCCATTATTATAAAGATGGGCCCAAAAGTAACCCATTTTTAGCAAATTGGGCATCCACCCATGCAGGTGGGGCACCTGCTGGCGCATGTCAGGGCGCAGGTGCCACTCGAAGTGGCCAATTGGCCATCTGCGGTCGCACCTCTCCACCCGCAGGCGCATGTGAGGTCGCAAATTGTTCCAAATCGTTGTTTAGCTCCTCTTGTCTCCCCGACGACCTTTCTAATGGCTTTCCTAGGCTCCAAGCTACCCTAAACACATGGTATTATACTTTTGGGGGTTTGAAAAGGGTCCTCCAAATGTATCCTTGACATAAGCGTCGCTTGGTTTCCTTTGTGCCGGCCTTGAATTATAGTCCTTAAAAGGTCAATGCCTATTTGGCTTGTATCAAGTATAAATATTGGACAAGACTTGAAAGCACTAAAAATTGACGCATATCAACAAACCATTTTTTTAGTCTTTGGCATTCTTTATATCTTTTATAATTCCAAGAGGATTCAATAGAGGGCCACTGGGATACCTGCTAAATGTCAAAGGTTATCGGTTATGCTTAGTTGGAGTATAAGCCCACTCAGAGGAAAATCCAACATCTAAAGTTTATGCATTCAGAATGAGTATTAAGAATAAATGTACTTATTATATATATACATCTTAATTTAGTATTTGTGTATGATGCAAAGTGCTTCATCAATATCTTGGATTGAAGAGTTGAAGCTCAAGAACAAACTAAAGTGAAAGTCCAATGTTCCACGTGGAAGACCACTCCAGAGATAAAGATGCTATGAACGCAAAATGTCTATTCTTGAAATGCAAGCCTCTTGATTAAGAAGACCCTTATGTCATTGAAGGTATTTTTGTAATTAATAGCTTAGGATATAAATAGTGGAGAATAACTTCTTTAGACTTAGATAATTTTGTGATTTTGAGGTCCTTTAGACTTAGCTTATTTTGTGATTTTGAGATCATCTGTGACACTCTTATGAGAGTTGAGGTTAAGGTCATAGTTGCTAAGAAATGTTAATGGGATTGTTTGCTAGAGAAAACCATTCCTCTTGAGGGTTATCTCTATAGTATAGGTGCTTGTTTGGTGTTCTTAATAGGAGGTCTTGGTTTTGATATAGCCATGCCTCTTAGTCCTATTATTTTGACTTGCTATTATAGGATTGATATTTCTTAGAACCTAGTTATTGGCGGTATTGGTTGATTTATAACCATTGTTCTCAATTCTTTTCCATCTTGTGTCTCTTCTTCAATTCTTTATCTTTCATTTATCTTTGTTTCTCATTCTTTCAATTTCTACGTTATTGATATTGCATTAGTGGATATAGTTTGAACAGAAAGCAATGGGTTAAGTTGAACCCACACTACCTATCCAGGATCCACCTATATCGTTTTCCCCCTACTCCCGCACTAACAAGGTAAACCTTTCTAGTATAAGGATACCATTTTTAGTCAAAAAAATATATGTTATTTACCCTGGTTCAAGGCCTTCCAGTGCGGCTTCTAGTCCAAAAACTGATCCAGGTTTTGGTTGAGAACCAAGATTAAGAAAATCCATGTATCTTTTTGTTTCGCCGAACCTGTACAAATAAGAAATCAGATTGAATAATGGGCAGTATATAGATTGTCCAGAATCAACATTCTGTTAAAGGGTTTAAACATTTTACCCCCATCAATAATAGTTGAATAATGAGTAGTGTTGTTGTGCTGGCAAAATTAAATTTTGTAGATCCTTCTTCATACCACACTGGAAAGTCACTTATTCTAGTCACACGAAGCAACTAAAAAGAAAATCCCAAGAATCGTCAGAAATGTTAAGCTAGAGTGTGAAGCCAAGAGACAAAAAAATGTTAACAATAGTATTTTATGACTTACATCTGTTAAAAGAATTCCAGCAACCCCAACCATGGCGAAGCGGGCATGAACAAGTTCTGCTTGTACATACCATCTCAAACTTTCGGGATCCTCTCCAAGTCCTAGTGGATCACAACCAAAATCTCCCGCAAGACTGTAAAAGAATTAAAAAGTATGATCAACCACTAAGTAGGAAATTTCATATCTCATAGCATATTGAACATACAAATTTGTGATTTCTTTGGGTTCAAGGCTAAGAATGAAGAAGCTCCCGATGGGGAGGTAAAATCTGAATTAGTGGGGCTAGTAAGCAATGAATACTAGACGAAGCTTACGTTCCATCAAGATGAGACGGAGGATCAAGCCCAGGAAGCCATGTTGGCCTTTGCTGAGCTTGAATCACAGTTATGCATGACCTTAGAGAATGTCCTGTTCTAGCACTCCAATTAATGTCGTTCACAACTATAAAAGTTTAACATATACACTTTCCAAGAAAAGATGAACCTGAGAATGCCAAAACTTGGAAATCTCTTCCCACTACAACGTCCATAGCTTATTCGATCAATTTCCCATAACAGTCAACTAACTCAATTGGTCATTGGGAGTAAAGTAAATGTCCATGGTACTGTAAATGATATCCAAAAGTTGGCTTTGTAGCATTTCAAATGATATAGAAAAGGGCCCCAGTTATCTCTTTTTCTCTCCACTACAAGTTTGATGAAATAAAAATAAAAAAATCTTTGCTCAAAGTGTGTGGATTGGCCTCATAGCCTTCAATCAGCTATTAAGTGATGAATTGCTGTTTTTTCCGAGAAATGGCTTCCAAAAGTTGAATACTGGATGTATATTAGATACTCCCTTAGTTTCAATCTAGTTGGCCCTTATTTAAAAAATAGATACTCCCTCCGTCTCATTTATGTGACATCCTTTTCTTTTTTGTCCATTTCAAAAAGAATATCACTTTACTATAATTATAAACAATTTAACTTTAAAATTCCCTCTTTAACCTTAATGAAATGATTTGTAGCCACACAAATATCTAAGAACTATCTTAGACCATAAATTTCAAACGTTTTCCTTTTTCCTTAAATGTTGCGTCACATAAAATGGGATAGAGGGAGTATTTGATATTACTTGGTTTTTTTTAAATCAAAGAGGATCAATGGCCCATTTATTAAATTAAAAGTTGGGGAAATTTCTCAAATAGCAAAGATAGGGTCCTAAATAATAGACTGATAACAATACTTTCATAATTACCTTTGATAGCAAATTGTATATGTATTTGACCCGCTATTTTTGATGTAAATACAAATACAAATAGTTAAATAAGGAGAGATTCAGCTAAATTAGAAGAGTATCTTTTATTGTTGCTAAAATCACGCATGACTTTAATGGAAGATTATGTTACCAAATATAATGTTGAATTAAAGGTTATTCAAATGAGAGATAAATGTTGATGATTTTCTCTTTTTCGCTCTCCTCAATCTCTTGCCTCTCTTTCCTTCTATTTTATATCTTTCTCATTTTTTTTGAAGTTTGTATTTCTATCTCTTTCTCATTTTTTTGCCTTTTCTTTCTTTGATCTTTCATTTGTATTTGTATATAAACAAGTATATGCATTATTTGTATTTTCTTGAGTCTATCATGTACAAAATATACAATGTATCGTTTATATTTGTATGTCAAATTTATCATTTGTATTTGTATATAAAGATTTTGTAACACCCCAAACTTTTTAATACATATATGAATCGGTGAAAGTATTTAAACTCAATCATGTTATGACCACCAAAATAACAATCTCAAAGATTAAAGGAACAAGGTAAAGTGAATCTATATAATTATGGGTGGCAGCTTAGGGGCAAAATCCTAGCATGGGCCGATCCCAATTGATGTATTTATGGGTGGCAGCTCAGGGGTTATAATACCTAGTATGGACCGATCCTTATCTATGTATTTATGGGTGGTAGCTCAGGGATTATAATACCTAGCAGATCTCTATATATGTATTTATGGGTGGTATTCCAGGGTTAAAATACCTAGAATGGGTCATCCTCTTCTACCACTAATCAGCTCGTCATTGTATCATATGCTACAAAGTTATAAAACAAAGAAGAGCAAAGTAAGGAAAAGATGGAAAAGTACATGATTTCAAAAGTATAAGCAAATGTGGTCTTCTATCATTATCTATACATTTGAACCTGGTTTAATTTGAGCTCCTATTTTACATATGGTTACTTTATGCCTTACATATTCAGTACATTCTTTCATACTGATGTCTCTCGTAGGGGACACTGTGTTTCATGCCACAGGTACAGGTACTCCAGCTAATAGATCTCCCCAATAGAAGCACAGAATACTCAACGGCTTTTGGTGAGGTCTAGATTAATTCGGGGTTGTGCCAGTCTTCAGTATATATTTTTAAAGCTGTACAGTCATGGGTTCCAGTAGAGGCTTTGTAAACCAATAAGGGTGTCATATGTATCTATAGTTTCACTTGTCATTTGTACTGGTTTAGCAAGTTGGCTGGTGTTGTATATATATATAGATTCTCACTAAAAATCCTATTTACATAGTGATTTATTTGTTCATCATAGGTCATTCGTATAGCATGTGTTCATATGGTACTTTTCTGCCTCACCCAGGTTTGGGGCGTGAGAGATTTGTATCAAATGATACATTGTATGGTTCAATTTGTATCAATAAAATACAATTTGTATCAATGAATACAAATACAAGTATCCATAGAAAGACAATCAATCGTTCTTTTCAATTACTTTAAAATACAAATGATGCAGTCACCTACAAATACAAATACAAATACAAATAAATGAAACAAATGAAACTACAAATACAACTATAATATGCAGTCAACTACAAATACAAATACAAAAAATAGTTCTCTAAAATACAAGTGCATCAACAAAAATAGAATACAAATACAAATACAAATACAAACAAATAAAAATACAAATAAAAATACAATATATAGTCAATTATAGATACAAATACAAAATAGTTCTTTAAAATACAACTGCATCAACAAAAATAGAATTGTATTAAAATATATCATTTGTATTCGGATGATTTCAGTTGTATCAACAAATACAATTGTATCAACGAACACAAAAATACAAAATGATGGTTCGAATACAAATACAAGTATATACTAGTGCTAATACAAATAACTATAGAAAAGACAAATATAAAACTTAAGCCACCCCAACCACTGCTGGAACCACCACAAAACTATCGGAACCACCATAAAACTGCCGGAACCACCACAAAAATGAAATAAAATTTGATTATATATTTTTATAAAATTTCAATCCAGTCACTCTCGGAACCATCACAAAAAGATACATTATTACCGAATTACTGGAGTTTATGGGTTGTTTGGTGGTTGTTTCATTGTGGTTTTCTAGTGTTTGAAAGGTTTTTTTCTGGAAAATCAAAAAGATGTCTGTTGCTAGTATTTGGATGGTTCTATCGGTGGTACGGTGGGTCGAAGGGAAGAGAAAGAACATGGGAGAGAGGTGGGTTTGTTGGTTAGGAAGAGTTAGGATTTGGGAGGAAAGGGAAAAGCAGGAATTGTTCTCTCAGCCATGAGAGAACAGAGAGAAAAGAGGGAGAGAGAACAAATCTGTAATCAAACTTTTATTTCAAAAATAAGGGTAAAGTAAGAGAGTTAAAGATGAAAAATGAAGTGGTTGAAATATGGGGCGTGAAAAGTGGGTGGGGTGAATATTGACAAGATGAGGACCATACTAAAATATTGTTATTTTTGTTGTTCTAGGTAATTATTTTAAAGTGTTGTTATGTGATTTAATTAAGGACTTAGGTTTGTTATGCAATAGACTTTTTTCTTAAAAGTTGGCAAATGACTTACACCCAATAGTAGCCCAAATCCAATCGTCTAACAAACAAATAAAATAAAACAAAAAACAACAAAACAAACAAAGACCTAAAGTTGTAACATCTAGAAACTCAATTATGAAAGTGATGGTCCATCTTCTTCTTCCATCAATTTCTCTCTCAAGATGTTGATCAGATTAACGAACCTCAAAAATAGAGTCCTTCTTTCTTTTATTGAAGCTGCATCATTCTGAATAACAAGGAGCTTGGGTAGATTTCACCTCGATACTTAAAATTTCCCACAAGTTCCATGAAATCATGCTCATTGAGGACTTCTTCAGTTTACTGTCATCAAATTCTTGTAACCTCTCAATTGTTAAGAAAATCTCTTCATCTCTTCTCTAATAGAATTATAAAATAAAAAATATGGGTTGATAGATCTCCATTTATTTATTTCTCCCAACAGAATAAGCCTATAATAGGCTAATACAATTGCAAAGGACCAAGATCTAAACAAGAACCTATCAACCAATTCATTGAAACTTAGATATGGAAATTGGGATGGTTAAAGGTCTGTCTTTATCGCACTAAGTTAACTACTATTTTCCACTAATTTATTGCTATAGAAAAACTTTCTTGTACTCAATTATCACTTGGTATGCTAAAGTTTCTATTTTGACACTTTTTGATTCGAAGATTGGGCATTTGACTCTTTTCCAGATTTATGATAGCTTTTTCTTATGTTGGAACTTCATGAGAAGAATTAAAATGCATAACTTGCGTACATGTAATACAGAAAACATTGTTAGCAAAAGAATCCGTTATTTTGCTGTCGTCGCTGAATACATGTGCCACCTTAATATTGTCATTAGCTCTTCAAAGATTAATCCTCTTAATTTCTATAGCTATGCTCCAATGGACTTAAAGATTATTATATACACAGTTCTCCAAACCCATTCTCAATGCAACAAATATTTTGATTCTGGATAAGGAGGATAAGCAAAGCTATGGACCATCGTGAAACTGATGGAACGTCGCCTTAAACGTCACTTAGAAGTCAGTTAGGAGACATTCTGATTAAGTACAACAAAAGAGTCCATGAACCGTCGACCTTGGGATGGTCCGTCGCTTTGACCATCCATTGTCACTCAAATAAGGAACATTCTGGCTAAGCTTGACGGTCTCTTGACGGGCCGTCGATGAACCTTACGACCAATATTGGGTACAAGTAAGTTTATGTTTCTATAAATTAAGCCTACCCTACCATCACCCAATCAGAATGTGACCCATCACCATCTACCCAATGCCATTCTAACCCAAACCTAACAAAATAAGCCAGATCCAACCCAAATTTAACCAACCCGATCCAAGCCCTAACGAATTTAATGGGAACCATTTCAAAGTAATTAGTTTCTCTTCACTCCCGCTTCCACTCCCTCACCCATGATCAAAGAACCATTCCTCTTCCATAACCTCAACTTCAAGTTCATATAAACTCCCCAACATCGGTAACCACTCTTCATCACCATAAAAATCTTCTCCCCTGTGTTTTTTCTTTGAGTAACCATTTTTCTAGGTCAAAAGTTTTCAATTGTTTCCTCCGCACATCTCCTTAAACGTATGAATTTTGTTTATTTTTTTAATTTAGTCTTTTTTATGTTGTATTGGCTTGGTAACTCTTTTGTAAGCAAATAATCTTATTGAGTCGGAAGGCAACAAATTTTCAAATTTGGAAACAAAATTCTTGTAAAATTATGTTGCCTACCAACTCAATTTTGAAATGGATGGGAGGTGGAAGGGTGAAGTTTGAGTAACCCTATGTAATCTAGATGATTGTAAAACTTTTCATCACGCAATGAGATTTACACCTCATACGAGTTTGTAACCCTAATTGCATAGTAAAAAGTTGAACAATTTGAAAGATGTTTCCATCCATGAGTTTGAAACTGTTTTGAGGTGATAGGTAGGCCCACAGACCGTCACATGGTCCATGAAACATTAATTTACCACCCGTCATTGCATAGAAAATGATCTTTAATTATACTTAGGTGAGAAAGCTTGGCAAAATAGACCGTCGACTACTCGACAGATCATCACTACAACTGTCAAATGGTACCTGAACACTGGCTAAGAGCGATGGATTAACCGACTGACCTTCCTACAGATGACGTACCATTGACTTAACCATCAGTTGGAGTTTTTACACTGTTTGAGACTGACAGTTTGACTGATGGACCATCCCATAGGTGACTGACCATCAGGTCCAAGAATGTTGTAAAACTTTCTTTCAATTTCTATTTTTATAATTTTGTTGTGATGCTAACACTACTCCTACATATGTACTTATAGCTCCTAAATTCTAACCCACACGTGAGGGGCTTGCAAAAGGAAAAAAAGGACACCATAACTCATGCACTGAGAGATGAACACGACTCAGAGGTCGAAGAAGGAGAGAAATCACAAGGCTACCATACTAGACAAGTTGATAGACAACAAAAAAATGCTCCCCAGTCTGATGAGAGAGAATAGTCCTCTGATAGCAAGTCTAGGGTGGAGGCCTTAATTTTGGATGCAGATAATGAGAGTACCCAAAGAGTCTAGAGCTGGAACCTGAGCCTATTCAAAATAAGGTTATCAAGAGAAAAACTCTAGGGTTCCGTGAAGAAATGCGCTGGAAATTGAAGGGCTCCCATAAGTACTTCCAAGATGACCTGACTAGGATGGCAAAAAGTAATCTTTAAAGACCAATTGCTGAGGAGGTCTGAATTTCTATCAGAGCTTGCAGAATACCTAGAGATTGAAAGATGGTTTGATCATTATGTCCTAGGGTGTACTAGCACCACCTAGGGTACTATTACACCTCTATAGTTCTTGAATTCCATGCAAACAATGCTTATACTTTGGATAACAAATTCAAGAAAGGCAAAAAACCTACAAATTTGCAAATGTTGAATAGGATTCAAGTTCGTGGAGTCTCGATAAACATTTCAAATCAAACAATCAACCACTACCTAAATGGGCCTAAATTTATGCCACCAGATAATATTACAGATTTTGAACATAAAATGAGGGATAGGTATAATCTGCGCCTGTGGTTAGCTCATGTCATAGCTGAAGGTCAATCGACATGGTTGAAAAATGCAAAGGAAAATATTTTAAGAAGACTCTAAACTTCATAGCTAAGTTCTGGTGCGTAGTGGAACATCTTCATTTGAGTTCTACTGGAAGGGACAATCAGTTGATTGAATGTAGAGCGGTTATGGTGGCTAGGTTGATATCGGGGTACAAGATGAACTTAGGCATACTCATAGCTGGTGAAATAAGAATCTGAGAAACAAAGCCCTCTACTTCTCTTTTATTCCCTTTCCTCATTACTAGGTTCTGTGAAGAGGCTCAAGTGTTGGTCCTGGTAGGTATTGATGAACATGTTGTAGCTTTAAACAAACATGATATCAAGAGGTCTAGAGATAAGACTAAATTTGAATTACGAGTGCATAAACCAGTGTCTCATGTTTTCAGGTTAAGTCATGGAAGGTACACCTTCAGACGTGTTTGGAGTTACCACAGGTATAGAGCTAGCTCTAAACAATGTTTCAGTGATTACCCAATCTATCTCTGGTGCTATTGGAGCCACACTAGCTACTGAGTCAGCTGACACTGCATCTGCTGCAACAATGAATTCAGAATACCTATTGACTCCTCATAACTTTGTGAAATTATTTAAGAGGTCTCGAAGGTTTGAATTGCAGCTGAAGATATTTATGAAATAATTTCAACCACTTGTTGAGAAGGTAATTAAGGTTGCGCTTGTGCCATATGCTAGCCTTTATGGTTGCATTGATAATATGGAGAGGAGAATAAATGAGCGGCTAAAAGCTATGACTGTACCAAATTTGGCTTAATTTGAGGCTAAGTTAGAAAAGGCCCGAGTTGACATTACGGAGCTACAAAATACACCTGTCATATTGTTCCCAATCCTAGATATTATGGAATCAGAGGAAGATGAGTCTTTAATTGATTTGATGGTCAGACCTCTCAAAGCCAAGGGTAAGAGGACATGAGAAGAGAAAGAGGATCTAGCAAAGGTTGAGAAAAAAAGGAAGAGGAAAGAAAAAAATAACATGACGGAAGCACAAAATAAATTGATAGAGAAATGAGAGAAGAAAGAGGCAGAAATGAGGGCTTGAGTTATTAGAGCCTTTTCTAGCTTACCACTAGGGACAACTGGTGATGCAGAGTCGAGTATGGAAACTTCCACTTCACCAACTATTACATTGAGTGCATCGGTCACCCCTGGCGCCATGACTGATGATGTTGTAGCAGATGTTGTAGCCCACTTCATGTTACTAGACACAAGTGTCAAGGGCGCCAAATGTACGTCCTCCCTTTATCACCTTATTATTTGGTTCTACGATGCATTGGGTGCAATGTATATCTTTTTTATGGGGGATGGGGTTACTTATGTGGTGTACCAATATTTGACGGTAAATTTGATGCTTTTAACCATGAGTAAATGCAAGTTCTTATGCATCTTTTGGTAGTTTTGATCCTTTTTTTTATCTCAATTGCAAGAAAATTTGCTAAGGAAAGAAAAAGGATAACTTGTGCTGAAAAGACCAAGCAGATGGGAATTTAGATGAGCCGTCAAACCTCTGACGGACCGTCTCCTTAACCATTGGCCTTAAACAGAATGTTCTAGTTTCATAATTTAAGTGACAGAGAAATTGATGGACCATTGGTGACTTGACGGACCGTCGCCTTGATCTTCGGCCTTAAGCAGAATGAATCAGTTCAACATTTTAAGTGGCGGAGAAATGGACGGACCATTGGTGACTCAATGGAACATTGCCCAATTCATAAAGCTTAAACAAAATTTTGGCATATTTACTGGATAGCCGTGATGGAAGACGAGACGGATTGTCACCCAGCCAATGGTCCATCAACTTGATCGTTTAACTAGAGATGAGATTTCCTCTGAGGAAAATATTATCATTATTACAATATTTCTTGGGCTTAGAAGCAATTAAACTTGGGATTTGAAGACAATTAAGTTCCTGAATTCATCTTTATAAGATTACTGTTACATTATGAATTATATTGCTTTATTTGTTTCAAAAGCTATGAGTGGCTAATCATCACAACTAAGGTTGTGGGATCCATGGTGAATTGACATCTTAAGGGTCAATATCGGATGTAGATTCAGATAGTGCAATTATTTGTATTGTCGATTCTTTCATCTTAACCGATTTCTAATGGTTGCAATCATTAGAACTTGTTTTAGGTTTAACTTGCTTGAGTAAAGAGGTTAAAACTAGGAAAAATAATTGATAATAAGGATTCAGAATTTCCAACTCTCGTCTAATTGTTAATGTTGTAATAAGATTAGCCAAGTTAGGGTAATTATTGAATTTTACATTTTCATTAGTCGTAGTTTGAGAAAATTTGAGTGAATATCATCTAATTAGGTTGAGAAACGTTTAGATGTATTGAAAGAGTCAATAGCCCTGCATGCTTACCACTAAAGGAATCTGTTATCGTTAGTGACCCAATTGTGTTATGAAGCCATGGTGAACATAAACCTAGTTCTCTCTATTACTTGATTACATTTATTCAATTCCAACATTGTTTCTTAAACAACTTTGGAAACTGAATAACAAGTTCTTTTCATAAACCCCCCATTCTTACGGAAATAATTGACTAGTAGTCAACGTAACCACATAAGGCTTAGTTTTCACCTTATTCCTTGTGTGATTCGACCCCAACCTAGTTGGATTCTATATTTGACAGCAACCGCTTTATACTTCTAATTTGAGGTATAATTTGGGCGTATCAAAAACCTTAAATCTTGAGATCATAAAACTATAGCTGAAAATCTAGAACTTTAGGCATGAGGGTGAAAGGAAACCCTCATTGAAATCCTACATACTTGCTTACACTGAGAGATTTAGACTAAGGTCTTGAATTTGAAGGCTTGAATTTAAACCCTAGGATTTTACTTAAAAGAGACTTATTCTGACTTCTTTCTGATTTGGGGGAATTTCATGCTTAGGTAATAAGAATAATGGGACCGATTCACCTAGTATTCCCCTTGAAAGTCACTGAAATGACGTAGTTAGGCTTAGGAAATAAGGAAAAAACTGATTTTCCCTTACAAAAACTATTCTAAAATTTTCTATCCTAGTAGTCCACGAGTCACTCCATGACTTTTAGGTCCGTCCATGAGTCGTGGTCTGATTCATGGTTCCTGGAACCACCTTAAACCTTTTATAGACTTGGTTTCCACGAGTCCTAATATAAGTCATGAAATAATTCCAATGGTTCATACTGTGGCTCGTGGTTTTGAGGACAAATGAAGACTTGAAAATGGGGTTCCATGATTCAATAGTATGACTCATGGTTCACTTCACGGGTTGTACTCTAACTCGTGGGAACCTAGGACTTTAATGTTTCTGGGCATCCATTCCACGAGTCATCTCACGACTCCTGAACTGATACCATGAGTCATGGTCTTACTCATGGTTCACTGGAACTGAGATTTTTTGTCTGGTTTTCTACACTTAGTCTGAATCAAATGAAAGCAAAGTATGGAGTGTTACAATATCTCCCCCTTGGGATCATTCGACCTCCAATAAAGACTAAGGATGGATTGAAAGGAAATGAACTTATTGGTACTGCCTGACTGATTACTGAAACTGAATAACTAACATGATAACTTTTTTGAACTAAGAGTAGAACTCAGCTGAACATGCATGCATACTTAGGGAATCCTGAGTAACTGATGAGGACATGAAACTGCGAAGAGTAACTATAAGAGGAAAGCTAGTACCTCAAGTTGTCTTGGTGCTAGAAGGAAAAAGATGTGGATACTTGATCATCATCTGTTTTTGCTTAACACTTCACCATCTCCCCCTTAACTTAAAATTTATAACTTAAGTCAACAAACTAATCCAATCTATTAAACTATTCCCATCAAAATCAACGGGAATATCACCATACTCAAAACAATAAACACTAACCTCTATAAAATCCCCAGTTTACTTTATAGGGGAAACTTCCACCACTGCCCTAGCCGCTTACATACTTAAGAAAACTAGTTCACTATCTATCCACACATCGTGCTAATAACTCATAATCCCACGTAACCAAAAATGCTAACTATATTAGACCCATAATACCTCTTCTATTATCTAAAGCCCCTCCTTACCTAATAGACTTAGTCTCAATCTTTCTATCTCATCTAGGGGCTGCATATACCACACTCATGATTGTCCAACCTATTCCTTGCAATGACATGTCAAACATACATGGATCTAACCCTCACAAATCTCACTATGTAACACCCCGTATCTTTTTAAACCTATACGACTACGTTCACATTTATGGAAGTATGGAAACATGAGAGATTTGATGAATTATACATTAATTTGTGGGAATTAATAAGTCTTGTACCATTGGGCCCAAGTGAAGCCCAAAAATCATAAGAAAGACATGGCCCAACATGGAAATTTGACCCATTCTTCCAATATTCTTCCATTTGACCAACCAAACCTTGCATTTAATGCTAAGAAGGGGATAAGAGTGACTTGAGGGGCTATATAAGCAAGAAAATCAGATTTTTAATTCATTTGGACTCTCATGCTTTTTCTAGAATATTCACAACATTTCCTTGCTCTCAAGAACCCTAAGCCCTCATTCCTTTGGCCAAGATCATCAACTTGCAAGGCTTGGTAAGTGTTTGTGCTCATGGTTTAATATATTATGGGCATGATAGGATGCTTATATGATGTTGGTTATGTTGGTGATGTATTGAGAATTCACTATGTGTGTAATATTGCATGTTTGCTAAATCGGCATGGGGTTTTGCCTTGTAACCTTGGAAATAAACTTGTAGTCTTGAAGAAAGTGAACTTGATGGATTCAATATTGACATGTGATATGTTACTATGTCCTTAACTTGTTTTGTACTTGTACTTAATGTTTGGAATTGTTACGGTGAATTTGTTCATGGAATAGGTGACGTAAGTGAAGGGAAAGTGTCGTATTGGTAATGTCTTTGTGCGTGTCGAAACCACGGTTGTTCATTGCTGTTTAGGTGACCTAAGATATGTTAAGAGAAGCTTACTTGTGGCCTTGGATCATTTAGTACACAAAAAGACCAAAAAAGGACCCATTTTGGCCGATTTGGGCATCCGCCCCCGCAGACGAGGGCACCTGCGGGCGCAGGTGCCTCTGGCATCTTCCAAAGGCCACCTCTGGGCATACCTCAGCCACCTTCGGTGCAGGTGGCTTAGAAGGTCATCCCCAGGTTTGGTTTTGTATGTTTTCGCATCTATTTGATCCCCGAAGGCCCCTATACCCTTTTTGGATGAAATTATCAACTTGTGGTGTTGTTTTAATGACTTTCAAGGGTCGTATGGAGGTATAATGGACTATATTAAGTATGTATTATTGTTCATAAGTTGTTATGAGGCAAGATTATTGGGTAATTGCGACGGAACGATAATGAGGAAGCATAAAGGGTACACGTGGTGTAAAATGCTATTGATGTATGATGTTTTGGTCAATGTGTGGAATGTTATGGTGTTGTTGGTATGATGATTCAGTGGATTGTATTATAAAGGGTGAAATGACGTTATACGGCAGTCATATTGTTTGTTGTCATCTTGTACACTTGTACGATAATTAGTGGTTAATGTAAGCTCCGTTATGTACTTGTATTATAGAGTGAAACGTAAGGAAGGAGCTGGACTATTGTGTTCATATATAGGCTTGTGTATTCATACTTGGAAGTAAAGGTATGTAAGGTTACTCTATCAGTATCCTTCTGCAACACATAGTATTCACATTGACATTATACTTGTTCCATTCCGATATGATCTAAGGTATCCTATTCTCGGGTATCCATTATTGTTTACCACATGTTTCCTACTCATTGAGCAATGGTAATTCACATGTCTCATATGCATTGATAAAGGTTCCAAAGGTCCCATGTTTCCAATAATGTTATGTTTTCAACAATGTTTATTCACATGTCTCTCACTCATTGGTTATTGATCCAAAGCTTCCAATAAGGTTATGACTATCATTGTATCAATCTCAAAAGTAATAAATGAAGTAATGGACATGTGGTTAATGATTGAGTATGGGTGGTAGCTTTGGGGGCGAAGTGCCTAGCTCAAGCCGATCCCGAGATTATTGGATCAGGGGGTAGTCCTAGGGGCATAAGCCTAGCTCAGACAGATCCTAGAGGTAATAACCTAGCTCGAGCCGAACCTGATAAGTTGGTTTATGGGTGGCAGCTCTAGAGGTAATAACCTAGCTCGAGCCAAGTCCGATGTATTGATTTATGGGTGGTAGTTCTAGAGACATAAGCCTAGCTCGAGCCTATCCCAACATAACGTTATGTTATATTAAGACCCACTATTCAGTCGGGGACCGGGTATCACAGGTCACAGGCAAAGATGAATAAGCAAAGAAGCAAAGAAAGTAATGAAAGTAATATACATGGTTCCCGAACCACAGAATGATGATTTATCCATATTGATTATTCATTTGTAACTAAGTTCATTGACGTATTTATGATTCATACAGTTTCATTTGATCCTTACATACTCAGTACATTCTTCGTACTGACGTCCCTTGTGGGACTTACCTTACTTGCTCCAGGCGCAGGTGCTAGTAGGCCTCCACAGTAGGTTGCCAGTTGTTCGCGGATCATTGGTGAGCTCCAGTTAGTTTGGGGCTTCTCCGAGTCACAGTTGTACATGTGTTTTGGTATTGTACATGTTGTATAAAGCGGGGACTTGTCCTGACTTTCAGCTGGTCTTGTAAATACATCTGTTAGAGGCTTTTGTAGACGTATGTGGGTGTATGTATGTAAGAAGATACATGTCGTTTTTGACTTGATGGCCTCAACGGCCAAGTTTCACATACGTATATATATCACATTTTCCATGAGTTCTGTTATTTGCCTTTTATGTTCTTACGTGATAGTGGTGTTTCCTATGGCATGCACATGATTGAATAGAAGCAAAGATTGGTTCGCTCGGGCCTTATCGGTTACGGATGCCAATCCGCCTTAATGGGGTTTGGGGCGTGACAAAAGTGGTATCAGAGCAGGTCATTCTAAGGGTGTCTACAAAGCCGTGTCTGAGTAGAGTCTTACTTATCGATGTGTTGTGCACCACATTTATAAGTAGGTGGCTACGGGACATTTAGGATGTTGTTTCCTTTCTTTACTTTTAGATAGTGCAATAGAGCCAATGTGGTAAGTGGAATCGTATCTAACCATTGGAATTGATTTTCTTTGATATAGTAAAAATGTCAATGACAAGAATAGGTAGAGGCAAAGGTAAGCAAGTAGAAAGGCTTGCTGGTGAAGGCACAAGCAAATTACCACCTGACCAAGCTAGTCAAGGTAGAGCAAATGCTGAAATTTCATTACGGTCTCCTTCTACTTTTCCAGCTCCGGAAGAGCCAGTCGGTGGAGAGGTACCCGCAGAACCACCAATGAATGCCACAGATCAGGATCTAAGAAATGTAGTACATATGTTGACTCAGTTAGTGGCAGTACAAAGTCAAGGACGAGCTGGTCCAATGACAAATAAGGATGATGCGACTAGAGTGGCGAGTCGCAGAACATAGGATTTTCTGAAATTGGACCCTCCTATATTCACTGGGTCGGATCCGAAAGTAGATCCACATGACTTCATGAATCAAATTCAGAGGGCTCTAGAAGTTATGCACGTGACTGGGGTTGAAACAGTTGAACTTGCTGCATATAGGTGGAAAGGAGAAGCGATATTGTAGTATGAAGATTAGAAGAAGTCTCGTGGTATCGGTGCAATGCCACCAAATTGGGAAGAATTTAAGATAGTATTCCTTGATCATTACCTCCCATATGAGGTTCGGGAGGCACGTGCAGACCAGTTTCTAAATTTACATCAAAGGAACATGAGTGTTCGAGAATATAGCCTTCAGTTTAATTCCTTAGCTCGATATACTCCAAATGTGGTAGCTACCATGACAGACAGAGTCCATCGATACGTGGACAGATTAGAGCCATATTTGGTAAGGGATTGCACCATTACTATATTGAATAATGATATGGACATAGCTAGAATACAAGCCTTCGCCCAGAAAATGGAAGATCAAAGACAGAGAAGAAGGGTACATGAATTTGACAGAGTACAGTCCAAAAGGGCTAGACCTATGGGACCATCTGTGATGTCCCAAGGAGGATCTAGGCCTCGGATGTTTCCCAGACCGCCTAGACCATCATTATCTTATTCCACAACAGGTGATCATTCTCAATTTTGAGGGTCTAGAGGTGGCCCATCTGGGTAGAGTAGTTGGCTTCACATATCACAGGCAGCAGGATTTCCTCGTCAGCAGTGTCAGTACTATGGACGTATTCATGCAGGTACATGCTGAATGGGGACAAATGCTTGCTTTTGGTGCAGTAAGACGGGGCACATGATGAAAGAGTGTCCCCAGAAGAGCATGGGTGGTATGGCACGACCGACAGGGTTAGCTGTTGTGTCATCATTATCGGTTCCTTCTTTAGGCCGAGGTGTCCAGTGGTAGGGGTGCCAGAGGAGCAACCAATACTAGTGGGGTTCAGAATCACACTTATGCTCTGGTGGACCGATAGAATTCGGAGGCTTCTCCTGATGTCGTCACAGGTACATTATCCATATTTTCGTATAATGTATATGCATTGATTGACCCAGGTTCTACATTGCCATATGTTACTCCATTGATTGCTGCAAAATTTGTGAAAGAACTAGAATTATTAATGAGGTTAATTGAAGTATCTACACCGGTTGGTGAATATATTATTGCAAAAAGAGTATATCATAATACCGTGTGTGGTCATGATACACTGGCCAATCTCATTGAACTAGACATGGTAGATTTTAATGTGATAATGGGTATGGATTGGTTGACTTCTTGTTATGCCACGGTAGATTACCGGGCCAAGACGGTACATTTTCATTTTCCACAAACGAATGTTCTTGAATGGAAAGGTGATGTAGGGGCACCAAGAGGAAGATTTATTTCTTATCTGAAATCCAGGAAAATGATTGCTAAGGGTTACATATGTCACCTAGTACGAGTGAAAGATACTGAAGTGGAACCACTAACTCCTCAGTCGGTTTTGGTGGTTAACGAATTTCTTGATGTATTTCAAGAGGATCTCCCAGGGTTTCCCCAAGAACGGGAAGTAGAGTTTGGCATTGATGTGATTCCAGGCACTCAGCCTATCTCTATTCCTCCGTATAGAATGGCTCCAGCAGAATTGCGTGAATTGAAGGAGCAATTGAAAGATTTGCTGGACAAGGGCTTCATTAGGCCGAGTATGTCTCCATGGGGTGCACCGGTATTATATGTACGGAAGAAAGATGGCACATTGAGAATGTGCATCGAATATCGGCAACTGAATAAAGTAATGATCAAGAACAAATATCCCCTCCCTCAAATTGACGATTTGTTTGATCAGTGACAGGGTGCCAAGTGTTTTTCAAAGATTGACTTGAGGTCCGGTTACCATCAGGTCAGAGTTAGAGAAGAAGATGTACCCAAGACAGCCTTCCGAACACGGTATGGCCATTATGAATTTTTAGTTATGTCATTTGGACTAACAAATGCACCAGTTGTGTTCATGGATTTGATGAATAGGGTGTTTAAGCCATTTCTAGACGTGTTCGTGATGGTATTTATAGATGACATCTTGGTTTATTCAAGATCACCATAGGACCATGCTAATCACTTACGGCAGGTGTTACAGATTCTCCATGAGCATAAGTTGTATACAAAATTCTCTAAGTATGAGTTTTGGTTAAAATCAGTCGCATTCTTGGGTCACATTGTGTCAGATGAAGGGATATAGGTTGATACACAGAAGATTGAAGCGGTGAAAAATTGGCCAAAACCTACGACACCTACAGAGATTCATGGTTTTCTTGGTTTGGCAGGTTATTATCGAAGATTTGTGGAAGGTTTTTCCTCCATTGCTCACCGTTAACAAAGCTTACACATAAGACAGTTAAATTCAGTAGAATGATGCGTGTGAGAAAAGCTTCCAAGAGTTGAAAGATAAATTAACCTCCACACCAGTTTTAGTACTTCCCAAAGGTACTGAAGGCTATGCAGTGTATTGTGATGCTTCCAGGGTTGGCCTCGGATGTGTATTGTTGCAGCGCCGTAATGTCATAGCATATGCCTCACGACAGTTGCGGCCACATGAAAGAAACTATCCCACACATGATCTCGAATTAGCAGTGGTGGTTTTTGCTTTAAAGATATGGCGTCATTATTTGTATAGAGTTCATGTTGATATCTATACTGATCACAAAAGTTTACAATATATCTTTAAGCAGAAGGAACTCAATTTGAGGCAAAGAAGGTGGCTTGAGCTATTGAAGGATTATGATATTGATATTCTATATCATCCAGGAAAAGCAAATGTGGTGGCTAATGCATTGAGCCACAAGGCAATAGGAAGCACTAGTGGCCAATTGACAGAAAAGCAGGATTTAGTCAAATATCTACATCAATTAGCCAGTTTAGGGGTTCGTCTTCTTGAAACCTCAGATGAAGGAGTTATTGTACAAAATGCGGCTGAATCTTTATTGATAGCTGAAGTGAAAGAGAAGCAATTTGCAGATCCTATGTTATTGCAGCTAAAGGAAAATGTGCAAAAGAATTTGACAAAGGCATTCGATCTTACACAAGAAGGGATGCTTCAATGCCAAGGTAGATTATGTGTACCGGATGTAGACGAATTGAGGAAACGAATTATGACTGAGGCGCATCATTCGCGCTATTTTATTCATCCGGGAGCTACTAAAATATACCATGATTTAAAAGAAGTGTATTGGTGGGGAAATATAAAGAAGAACATTGCAGAATTTGTCGCTCAATGCCCGAATTGTCAACAAGTAAAGGTAGAACATCAGAAACCAGGAGGTTACATGCAATGTATCAATCTTCCAATCTGGAAATGGGATATGATTAATATGGATTTCATCACAGGTTTGCCTCGTACACTGCAAAAATTTGATTCTATATGGGTTATAGTTGATAGGCTTACCAAGTCAACGCATTTCCTACCAGTCAAGACAACCTATACATCAGAGGAGTATGCAAGATTGTATGTGAAAGAGATAGTACGATTACATGGGATTCCGATCTCCATTATATCAGGTAGAGGAGCACAATTTACTGTGCATTTTTGGAGATCTTTTCAGCAGAGTCTGAGTACACAGGTGAATCTGAGTACGGCTTTCCATCCTCAGACAGATGGACAAGCAGAAAGTACTATTCAAACACTTGAAGATATACTACGAGCGTACACATTAGATTTTCAAGGCAGTTGGGATGACCGTTTGCCTCTTATTGAATTTGCTTACAACAATAGCTATCATTCAAGTATTAATATGGAACCTTATGAAGCGTTGTATGGGCAGAAATGTAGATCACCAATTGGATGGTTTGAAGCAGGCGAAATTGCTTTACTTGGGCCAAATCTTGGTCATCAGGCTATGGAGAAAGTTAAAGTGATTCAACAACGGCTACAAACGGCCCAGAGTCGACACAAGTCCTATGCTGATGTTAGAAGAAGAGGGCTTGAATTCGCCATAGGTGATTGGGTATTTTTAAAGGTGTCACCGATGAAAGGGGTAATGCGATTCAGAAAGAAAGGAAAATTAAGTCCACATTATATAGGCCCATATGAAATTATTAGAAGATTTGGGCAAGTTGCGTATGAGTTGGAACTACTCCAAGACCTCTCCACAGTTCATCCAGTATTTCATGTTTCGATGTTTCGAAAGTGCATAGGAGATCCATCTCGTTTTACTCCAATTGACGATGTACAGGTTACAGAGGATCTTACCTATGAGGAGATACCTATTGCCATTCTGGATAGACAAGTGAAGAGGTTGAGGAATAAAGATGTCGCTTCCGTAAAGGTACTTTGGAGAAATCAGCAAAAAGAAGAGGTCACATGGGAAGCTGAAGAAATGATGAAGGCAAAGTACCCTTATTTGTGTCAAAGGGAAGAACAAGTTCAAGATGTGAGATCGGAACAGTGACAAAAGGGAAAAGTAAGTATTTATAAGCATTGAGTATATATATGATTACATGAGAAAAGGCCTTAGACTTGCCATTGTGTGTGCATTGAATAACATCACTAACATTCGAGGACGAATCTTTCTAAGGGGGAGAAGAATGTAACACCCCGTATGTTTTTAAACCTATACGGCTACGTTCACATTTATGGAAGTATGGAAACATGAGAGATTTGATGAATTATACATTAATTTGTGGGAATTAATAAGTCTTGTACCATTGGCCCAAGTGAAGCCCAAAAATCATAAGAAAGACATGGCCCAACATGGAAATTTGACCCATTCTTCTAATATTCTTCCATTTGACCAACCAAACCTTGCATTTAATGCTAAGAAGGGGATAAGAGTGACTTGAGGGGCTATATAAGCAAGAAAATCAGATTTTTAATTCATTTGGACTCTCATGCTTTTTCTAGAATATTCACAACATTTCCTTGCTCTCAAGAACCCTAAGCCCTCATTCCTTTGGCCAAGATCATCAACTTGCAAGGCTTGGTAAGTGTTTGTGCTCATGGTTTAATATATTATGGGCATGAGAGGGTGCTAATATGATGTTGCTTATGTTGGTGATGTATTGAGAATTCACTATGTGTGTAATATTGCATGTTTGCTAAATCGGCAAGGGGTTTTGCCTTGTAACCTTGGAAATAAACTTGTAGTCTTGAAGAAAGTGAACTTGATGGATTCAATATTGACATGTGATATGTGACTATGGCCTTAACTTGTTTTGTCCTTGTACTTAATGTTTGGAATTGTTACGGTGAATTTGTTCATGGAATAGGTGACGTAAGTGAAGGGAAAGTGTCGTATTGGTAATGTTTTTGTGAGTGTGGAAACCGTGGTTGTTCATTACTATTTAGGTGACCTAAAATATGTTAAGATAAGCTTACTTGTGGCCTTGTATAATTTAGTACACAAAAAGACCCCAAAAGGACCCATTTTGGCCGATTTGGGCATCCGCCCCCGCAGACGAGGGCATCTACGGGCGCAGATGCCAACGCAGGTGCCTCTGGCATCTTCCAAAGGTCACCTGTGGGTTCACCTCATCCACTTGCGGGTGTAGGTGGCTTCGCAGGTCAGCCCCAGGTTCGGTTTTGTACGTTTTCGCATCTATTTGATCCCCGAAGGCCCCTATACCCTTTTTGGATGAAATTATCAACTTGTGGTGTCGTTTTAATGACTTTAAAGGGTAGTATGGAGGTATAATGGACTATATTAAGTATTTATTGTTGTTCATAAGTTTTTAGGAGGCAAGATGATTGGGTAATTGCGACGGAACGATAATGAGGAAGCATAAAAGGTACACGTGGTGTGAAATGCTATTGATGTATGATGTTTGGGTCAATGTGTGGAATGTTATGGTGTTGTTGGTATGATTATGTAGTGGATTGTATTATAAATGGTGAAATGACGTTATACGGCAGTCATATAGTTTGTTGTCATCTTGTACACTTGTACGATAATTAGTGGTTAATGTAAGCTCCGTTATGTACTTGTATTGTAGAGTGAAACATAAGGAAGGAGATGGACTATTGTGTTCATATATAGGCTTGTGTATTCATACTTGGAAGTAAAGGTATGTAAGGTTACTCTATCAGTATCCTTCTGCAACACATAGTATTCACATTGACATTATACTAGTTCCATTCCGACATGATCAAAGGTATCCTATTCTCGGGTATCCATTATTGTTTACCACATGATTCCTACTCATTGAGCAATGGTAATTCACATGTCTCATATGCATTGATAAAGGTTCCTAAGGTCCCATGTTTCCAATAATGTTATGTTTTCAACAATGTTTATTCACATGTCTCTCACTCATTGATTATTGATCCAAAGCTTCCACTAAGGTTATGACTATCATTGTATCAATCTCAAAAGTAATAAATGAAGTAATGCACATGTGGTTAATGATTGACTATGGGTGGTAGCTTTGGGGGAGAAGTGCCTAACTCAAGCCGATCCAGAGATTATTGGATCAGGGGGTAGTCCTAGAAGCATAAGCCTAGCTCAGATCGATCCTGACAGGGGGTAGCTCTAGAGGTAATAACCTAGCTCGAGCCGAACCTGATAAGTTGGTTTATGGGTGGCAGCTCTAGAGGTAATAACCTAGCTCGAGTCGATCCCGATGTGTTGATTTATGGGTGGTAGCTCTAGAGGCATAAGCCTAACTCGAGCCGATCCCAACATAACGTTATGTTATATTAATACCCACTGTTCAGTCGGGGACCGGGTATCACAGGTCACAGGCAAAGATGAATAAGCAAAGAAGCAAAGAAAGTAATGAAAGTAATATACATGGTTCACAAACCACAGAATGATGATTTATCCATATTGATTATTCATTTGTAACTGAGTTCATTGACGTATTTTTGATTCATACAGTTTCATTTGAGCCTTACATACTCAGTACATTCTTCGTACTGACGTCCCTTGTGGGACTTACCTTACTTGCTCCAGGCGCAGGTGCTAGTAGGCCTCCACAGTAGGTTGCCAGTTGTTCGCGGATCATTGGTAAGCTCCAGTTAATTCGGGGCTTCTCCGAGTCACAGTTGTACATGTGTTTTGGTATTGTACATGTTGTATAAAGCGGGGACTTATCCCGACTTTCAGCTGGTCTTGTAAATGCATCTGTTAGAGGCTTTTGTAGACGTATGTGGATGTATGTGTGTAAGAAGATACATTTCATTGTTGACTTGATAGCCTCAACGGTCAAGTTTCATATATGTATATATATCACATGTTCCATGAGTTTCGTTATTTGCCTTTTATGTTCTTACGTGATAGTGGTGTTTCCTATGGCATGCATATGATTGAATAGAAGCAAAGCTTGGTTCTCTCGGGCTTTATCGGCTATGGGTGCCAATCCGCCTCAATGGGGTTTGGGGCGTGACACACTACCACCTACCATAATACTATTTTCCTCTGCCACTCTTTTATATTCTGAGATAAGATAATTTACATCAAGAAATGAATGAGGATATAGGGGCTATAGATGCATACTAGGAGAGGTCTAACAACATACCTGTCATGGCTTTAGGAGAAATTTCCTAACCGAATTGGCTGGACAAAGCATACAAATGGTTCTTAGCACCACCTGCCAGAATTTGGGCTGCATATCCTTTACTACTCCATATTACTAAGGGACAATCCTTTAGAATGTTACCTAGCTTTCCACACCCAAAACATTCATCCATTCCACATCGGCATTCTCTCGGATGAGACTTACCACACAACGACAAGAAAGGTACTGCGAGGTCCTCTGAGAAAAACTACCATAAGATTGAGAATCGGGCAAAGGTGCACTAGATGAAGATGGAGCTGGTCCAGATGACCTCTGCTGAAAAGATGACCGATTTTCACCATTGGTTCTCTGCTGGATGAACTCAAAGTTACCTATTCTAGCCCTCTTGTTCTCCCTTTCCCTCTCCTTCAGTTTCTCCTCCTCGATCTGCTGAGGATGAGTCATTAATTTGGAGATATCTATGTTCCTAATCAACATAGATGTCATGCATTCCTTTTTCACCAAGTCTGAAACTCCAAATACAAACTTACTTATCCTAGCCCTCGCCTCGACCACCATCTCCAGAGCATACTTGAATAGCTAAGTGAACTTCAACCCATGTTCTTTCACTAATATATATGCCTGTATTAAGTTCATAAACTCCTCTAAATTAGCTACCCTCAACTCCATTAGAAAAAACCGATCAAGAAAAGCTTCAACAAAATCATCCCAGACTGCAGAGTGGCATTTCTGTCATGGCTGTCTTTCCACGGAGCATACCAAAGGTGAGATTCATCCTTGAGATGATAGGAAGGTAGATAAACACTCTTAACTTTAGACATATGCATAACCTGGAAGACCTTCTTTACTTCATCAATGAAATTCTGTGGGTCTTCCTCAACTTTGACCCGATGAACTCTGGCAGATTTATACGGGCAAAATCTCTTGACTCGAGCAATAAATAATCCACCATTTGGGCTCGTTGGGACTGCTACCTTCTAATTACTTGGGCTATCATATCTTTAACCAACATCTGGATGGAATTATGAAACTCTGCATTTGTAACATTATTATTTGGAAGCTGATTCACTAGTGTTGGAGGATTACTGTTCTATCCATTTCTCTGTCTGGTGTTTCTTCTCGGAGGCATTTTTTGATAGAATAATATATAGAATTAAACTCTATCACATGATAAATAACTTGAAAGAAGGGAAAGTTTTCTAAAACATCTGATAGCCTCTCCCTCAAAAGTGCGGCACACTTCGCAGTCATGAAAGAGATTCTACTAAATACTGCTTTTCAGACATCCTAGGACTCTTGAACCTAATGCTGTGATACCAAGTTTTTCATGATCTGAGTCTACACCCTGAATGAAACACCATATTTAGAACCATAAGTGATCCCAACTGAACCCTTGATACTAGCATATTACTAAAAAGCAGATACTAAAATACTAAGTAGAAGCATAAACAAGTGAAATAGACAATCTACTAAACAAACTGACTGTTTATTTAAACAATGTCTTATTTCAAGCGACATACTAAATTATCTATGTCTTAAAACCTCTACTAATAAGGATGAGTTGCTGGGAAAAGATCCCCAGCTAACTCTAACTGTCTGAAACTGCTAAACTAGTCCCCGAATGATGAGGACTCACCAACTCTGTAGCTGAGGTACTGTGAAATCCAATTAACCGCGGTCTAGATAATAAATGTCTGAACCTATATTATAATATAATATATGCGGTAAGTACTTAGAATGTACTGAGCATGTGAGGTATGAATTATGCTATATGAAACTGGACATACTGATCATGAAAAGATAAACTGAAGAATATAACTGATGCAATGACCAAGTAAATACAACATGTAATAGATAATAATGTGCTGAATAAATTGAATGCGAGGTCATGCAATAAATGAGACTGAACTGTGGGAGCAACTATTAACCGATATACTCCATCTGAGCTAAATAGGGCCCAACTAGTAATCCCAGTTGGATGGGTGTTCAGTACCTTGCCAAGGGTACGAACACTGGTTGGCGTGGATCCACTAGTCTGATGTCCAAAAGACTAGGGTGTAAACCTATTTGACGAAAGACCCCTTTAAAACCTATGATAGCAACGTAGTTCTAGGACTTAGGCACTTCTACTAAAGGTCTCAACCTAACTGATGAAACACCCTTCATCACTATGTCCTCTCGGTGCTAAGTACTACTCCCAACTGAATTTATACTGAAAAATCGGTAAGCTCATACATACTGAATTTGGAGACTAAAATATAGATACTTTATTTGAAAGCATCCTAAAAAATGTGACACTGAGGGAATAGTTGTTCAATTATCAATGCATGAGAACCTAGGTCATTGGGAGTTCATAACCCGTCAACACAACCACTCATGACAATGTATTAGATATGAATAGGACATGAATTTACATGAAAACAACCCCAAATTCATGAATTAATAAACATAATGGGGGTTCACAATAATAAATCCATAATAACATTGAATCTCCAAGGGAAACATGAATTTAAATATTATTCTTGCTAAGAAATTGAAATACATCAAAACCCCTAATTTTCATGAAACCCTAACTTTCAAAAATAGGATTACTTGAGGAATTTGAGTTCACTTAGGGGCTCAATGGGTGAAAGGAACCAATTGATTAAAACCCACATACCTGAATTTGAAAAATTCTTGAAGAAAGCTTGATTCTTGGAGCCTTGGAGCTTGGGAATTGAAAACCCCCATTTCTTGTGTTCTTGAACTTTGGGAGAGAGGAGGGTTTATATTTTGATGTGATTATGAGTGAAATGGGACGTTTTTGTGTATTTAAAGACAGGTTGGGAGAGTTATATGGGGTGAAAGGATGAATTTACCCTTACCTTTTAAAAGAAAAATTACAGACGCAGAGGTGTCGGATGCGCTGCACACCCTAACATGCAGGAAAAGGCTGTGCACAGCGCCTCCCAACGCCCAAGGATGACCTGTGCATTGCCACTCATAGCGCAGGCCATCCAGTGGAAATTTTCAAAATTCTCCATAGTGCGGTGTGCAAAGATGAGGTCCCCGTGCGCGGCGCTCGACCATTTTTTTCAGCCCATGACGTCTTTTTCCGACCCCAAACTCAAACCAAACATTTTCCCACCTCCATAAGGGTCAAATGACCTCATATTATGACCCTAAACACATAGAAAACCCCTAATGGACATGCATGAACTCCAAGGATAACTAAGCTAAAAGTTTGGGGAAGAGATCCAATCCCCACACTGAGTTTCTAAGAATTGAACACTGTTATGGTAACTGATTCCATAACTGAAACATGAACTGACTGACCTCATGAATAGATATTAAGACATGCGAGCAACTAAATGACATGAGACTGAGAGGAATACTAAGGAGGAACTGTTACCTGAAATTGGAGCAAAATTCGAGGGGAAAAGGTGTGGATACTTGGTCATCATAACTGCTTCTGCTTCTGAAGTAGCTCCCTCAACTAGCTGATTCCTCCAAAAAAACCTTTACTAAAGCAACTTTATTATCCTCAACCTAAGAATTTGACGGTCAAGAATCTCAACTGGGACCTCTTGGTAAGAAAGATTATCTTTCAAACCCACACTATCTGAGGACACAATAGAAGCTGGATCACTAATGCATTTCTTCAACAGAGATACATAAAAGACTAGATGTACTGATGCTAAGTCTGCAGGGAAGTCTAACTCGTATGCCACATTTCCAAAATGCCTCAATATCTTATAAAGACCAACATAACGGGGACCGAGCTTCCTTTTTTTGCCAAATCTCTTCACCCCTTTCATGGGTGACACCTTCAGGTAAATTGAATCACTAATTACGAACTCCAATTCTCTCTTCCCTACATTTGCATAGGATTTTTGGCGACTTTGGGTTGTTTTCAACCTTTCTCTAATCAGTTGAACCTTCTCCGTAGTCTCGTGAGCCGAATCAGGCCCTATCAAGGTAACTTCACCAAACTCAAACCAACCAATAGGAGGACTACACCTCCTGCCATAAAGCACTTTAAATGAGCCATTTAAATGCTGGAATGATAGCTATTATTATATGCAAATTCAATCAAAGGTACATGATCATCCCAACTACCCTTAAAGTCGATCACACATTCTCTCAACATGTCCTCTAAGGTCTGAATGGTCCACTCTACCCGACCATCTGTCTACGGATGAAAAGTTGTACTGAGATGAACTTGGGTACCAAGACCCTTCTGAAATGACTTTCAAAACCAGAAAGTAAACTGGGTACCTCTATCTCAGATGATTATAAAAGAGACTCCATTCAATTTCACCAATTCTCTAAGGTAAAGTTTGGCATAATCCTCAGCTAAATTAGAAGTATTAACTGGCAGAAAATGTGCTGACTTAGTCATCTGATCAACTATAACCTAAATAGAATCATGCTGTCGACGAGTACGAGGCAACCTTGTAATGAAGTCCATATTTACCACTTCCCACTTCCAAGTAGGGATACTAATGTTTTGAGTCATACCACCAGACCTCTAGTGCTCAACCTTAACCTGTTGGCAATTTGGACACTTTACTATAAAATCTGCGATATCCTTCTTTATGCCATTCCACCAATAGACTTACCATAGGTCGCGGTACATCTTAGTGGATCCTGGGTGAATAAAATATCAAGAACTGTGAGCTTCTGCCAACATCCTCTATCTCAAGTCATCTGCATCTAGAACGTAAAGTCCATGCTGACACCGAAGAACACCGTCTCCCCCTTGGGAGAAACCCCCAACTTTCTGACTTCGGACGACTTCCTTCAACTTAAGCAAAATAGGGTCACTATCTTGCTTTTCTTTCACCTCGACAACTAAAGAAGATTCTGAACCATTCATAACCAAGATGTTGCCTTCATTTGACTCAACCACTAATTTTTCAAGTTTGTGAACCTCGTGAACCAACTTTTTTTTCTCATCCTCTACATGAGAGACACTTCCCATAGACAATCTGCTAAGAGCATCAACCACTATATTGGCCTTAACCCGAATGGTATAAGACACTCATATCATAATCTTTTAACAACTCTAGCCATCTCCTCTGATGAAGATTTAGATCTTTCTGACTAAACACATACTGCAAGCTCTTATGATCTGTGAACACATCTACATGCGCCACCCCATAAAGTAGTGCCTTTAAATCTTTAAGGCAAAAACAACAGCTGCCAACTTAAGATCGTGAGTCAGGTAATTTTTATCGTGAGGCTTAAAGTATTTGGAGGCATACGTTATAACTTTACTATGCTGTATCAACACACAACCAAGGCTGACTACTGAGGTATCACAATAAACCATAAGTCTGAACCCTCTGGCAGAGTCAAAACTGGAGCGAAGGTGAGTCGAGTCTTCAACTCCTAAAAACTCTTCTCGCAAGCATCAGACCACTGAAATTTGACCTTCTTTTGTGTCAGTCTAGACATGGGAGAGGCAATATATGAGAATCCTTTAATGAACCGCATGTAGTAACCGGCTAAACCCAAGAAACTCCTGATATTTGACAGAGAGATATGTCTAGGCTAATTTCTAACTTCTTCGATCTTCTGAGAATCAACCTGAATGCCCTGACCGGAAATGATGTGACCAAGGAATGCTACTAACTTCACCAGAATTCACATTTACTGAACTTTGTGAATAACTGCAGTCTTTGAGAGTCTGCAAGACAATCCTCAAATGGTCTGCATACTCATCCTCACTATGAGATTAAACGAGGATGTCATCTATGAAGACAATGACAAACATGTCCAAGAACTGCTTGAAAACCCTGTTCATCAAGTCCATGAAAGTTGCAGGAGAATTTGTTAGTCCAAAAGACATAACTACAATTTGAAGTGACCATACCGAGTTCTGAAGGTTGTTTTAAGAATGTCACACTCTCTGTCTTGGAGCTGATGATAGTTGGATCTAAGGTCTATCTTAGAAAAACAACTGGCACCCTGAAGTTAGTCGAACAAGTCATCAATCCGATGAATGAGGTACTTATTCTTGATTATGACCTTATTCAACTGACGGTAATCGATGTATATTCTGAGAAAATCATCTTTCTTATGCACGCACAGAACTGGGGCACCCCATGGAGAGATGTTGGGTCTAATGAAACCCTTATCTTTAAGATCTTTCAACTTTACCTTCAACTTCTTAAGCTCAATTGGAGCCATTCTATAAGGTGGAATTGAAATAGGCTGAGTATCTGGAAGGAGATCTATTCCGAAGTCAATTCCCTTTTAGGAGAAACACTTCTGGAAACTCATTAACCACAGGAACTGACTAAAGAGTCGAGGTCTCGAACTTTGAATCTTTAACCCGAATAAGATGATAGATGCACCTTTTGGAAATTATTTTTCTGGCCTTAAGGTAGGAGATAAATCGACCTATAGGCGCTGAAGTACTACCCTTACACACTAAGACTGACTCATAACTAAAGCTGGAATACTCTATTTCTACAATCGACTGAGGAATAACAAGAATGTAGCTAATTCGTGATAAGAATGACATCAAAGTCAGTCATATCTAACTCTACAAGATCAACTGAGGTGACTTTTTGAGAAATTATGACGTGGCAATTTTTGTATACCCTTCAGGCTATGACTAATCACCCATAGGGGTAGAGACCAAGAAAGGTTCTGAAAGGATTTTGGTATTGACACCAAAGTCTACTACTATATAAAGAGTCACGAAGGACAGAGTAGATTTGGGGTCTAATAATGTATAAACATTAACATGAAAGACCTATAATGTACCCGTGACTACATCAGGGGAATCTTCCTGATTCTGTCGAGTCTGAAGTGCATAGAACCTGTTCTGATGCATAATACCACCTGCACTAGATGAGCCACTCTACTGAGTCAGGCGACCTGTTGGAGCTGCTGAAGTGTTGGACTTAGTCTGTTTACGAACATATCCACCCCTCCGGGTGGCAACTAGGAACTCTCGTAAATGATATCTTGGCTTACCGCATCCAAAACAATTCCCACTGCCGTCCATACACTCACCCTGGTGATTCCTACCACATCTCTTGCAAGCCAAATTAGTACGTCCACTAGTGATAGTGCCCTGGGACTTAGAGCCTGGTGCCCTATCCCGATACTCTTACTTGAATTTAGGTACTGGAGCACTAGCAGAGGATGGAGCTGGGGCTGAAGACTTCTTACAAAAATGAGAGCGATTTCCACTATCTAATTTCTACTGAGAAAAGTTAAAACTACCAGTTCTCGCCCTCTTATTCTCCCTTTCTTTCTCCTTGACCTTTTCATCCTCAATCTGTTGAGCATGAGTCATCAACCGGGAGATGTCCATCTCCTTGACCAACATAGTAGTTCTACACTCTTTAATCACATCCTCAGAAACACCTGATACAAACTTACTCATATGGGCCCTGGAATCGTCCACCATTGCCGGAGCATACTTTGAGAGCTGAGTAAACTTAAGAGAGTACTCCATCATAGTTATGTTACCTTTTTTCAGATTAATAAGCTCTTGAACCTTGGATTCCCTTAACTAGAGCGGAAAGAACTTGTCCAGAAAGGTAGCTACAAACTCATCCCACTCTACCGGACCTACATCTACACCCCTCTCTTTCTTCCACTACTTGCACCAAATGTGAGCCACTTCTTTCAACTGATAAGCAGCCAAATTTTCACTCTCGACTGGGTGACAACCATGACCTCAGTGACCTTCTGAATGTCATCAAGGAGCTTCTGCTGATCCTCCTCAGCCTTAGAACCATAAAACTCGGGAGGATTCATCCTAGTGAAATCCCAAACTCGGGCCGCTGCAGTACCACCATTTGGGTTGACTGGTGCAACAACTTGTTGATTTACTAGGGTAGTCATGGCCTGTGCTAGCACCTGAAAGGGATCCCTAAACTCGGCGTCGGAGACTTGTTCGTTCAAAGGGTCTACGGGAGCTAGCGGTGCTTGTTGGTTCCCATTTTTGTTCCCATTTTTCTAGCTCTTCTGGGAGGTATTTTATGTAAATGCATAGAGCACGAGTTAGAATAAGGTTAATTAGAGTTCACTCAATTGCACGACATGAACATGAAAGAAGTGAAACTTTTCCTAAAATGTTTAATAGTCTCTTATTCATAAGTGTGGCGCGCTTTACACCCATGAATAAGACTTTTCTCAACATGACTTTCAGACACCCTAGGACACTTTAAACATGATACTCTTATACCAAGTTTGTCATGACTCGAGATGACCCCCTAGTTGTAACAAGGTGCTTAGAGCCACAAGTGATACCAAGTAACCCATGGCCTGACATGACACTAAGATATCATAACAACTGAGTAATAAAACTAAATATCAGAATCATCTGATAATAATTAACTGAAAATCTAATACTGAGTTAATATGAAAAAACATCAAATACCATCAAAAGCTGAAAACATGAGTCTATCTGTCTAAAAGCCTCAACTAAGATGAGTCGCTAGGACAAGCCCCCAGCTAACTCTAACTGTCTAAAACTTCAATAGAATATGAAATAAAACACTAAACTAGTCTCCGAATGATGAGGACTCACCAACTCTACTATTAAGGTACTGTGATATCGGGCTAACCGCAGTCTGGATGTTGAACGTTTGAACCTATATTATGATATAATATAGCGCAAAGAAGTATGCGATCGATATTTTGAATGTGCTGAGCATGTGAGGTATGCATTATGCTATATGAAACTGGACATACTGATCATGAAAAGATAAACTGAGCATGAAAATTGAAGAATATAACTGATGCAATGACCAAGTAAATACAACATGCAAATGATAATAATGTGCTGAATAAACTGAATAAAAGGTCATGCAATAACTGAACCAAAACTGTGGGAGCTACTATTAACCGACATACCCTATCTGAGCTAAATAGTGCCCAACTAGTAACCCCAAGTGGATGGGTGTTCAATACCTTGCCAAGGGTATGAATACTGGCTAGCGTGGATCCACCAGTCAGATGTCCAAAGGACTAGGGTGTCAACCTATCTGACGGAAGACCCCTTTAAAACCTACGATGGCAACGTAGTTCTGGGACTTAGGGACTTCTACTAAAGGTCTCAACCTAACTGATAAAACACTCTTCATCACTATGTCCTCTCAGTGTTAAGTACTATTCCCAATTAAACTTATACTGAAAAATTGGTAAGCTCATAAATACTGAATTTCCAGACTAAAATATCGACACTTTATTTGAAAGCATCCTAAAACATGTGACACTGAAGGAATAGTTGTTCAATTATCACTGCATGAGAACTTACGTCATCGGGTGTTCATAACCAACCAATACAACCACTCATGATAATGTATAAGATATGAATATGACATGAATTTCCATGAAAACAACCCCAAATTCATGAATTAATACACATAATAGGGTTTCACAATAATAACTCCATTATAACAATGAATCCCCAGGGGAAACATGAATTCAAATATTATTCTTACTAAGAAATTAAAATACATCAAAACCCCTAATTTTCATGAAACACTAACTTTCAAGAATAACATTAATTGAGGAATTTGAGTTCACTTAGGGGAGGCTCAATGGGTGAAAGGAACCCAGTGATGAAACCCCACATACCTGAATTTGGTGAATTCTTGAAGAAAGCTTGATTCTTGGAGCTTGGGAATTGAAAACCCCTTTTTTTCTTGTGTTCTTGAACTTTGGGAAGAAGGAGGGTTTATGTTTTGGTGTGATTGTGAGTGAAATGGGAATTTTGGGGTGTTTAAAGATGAGGTTAGGGGAGTTATATAAGGTGAAAGGATGAATTTACCCTTAACTTTTAAAATAAAAATGCAAAAAATTATAGACGCAGAGGTGTCGGGTGTGGTACGCACCCCAACAAGCAAGAAAAGGTTGTGTGTCACGCCTCCTAAAGCGTAGGGATGACCTGTGCGCCACTTCTAATCAATCAAGGGGAATGTTAGCGCAGGCCATCCAGTGGCGATTTTCAAAATGCTCCACATCACGGAGCCCAAAGCTGAGGTCCCTGTGCACGGAGCTCAGCCTTCTTTTTCAGCCCATGATGTCCTTTTCTGACCCCAAACTCATTCTAAACATTTTCCCACCTCCATAAGGGTCAAATGACCTCATTTTATTACCCTAAACACATAGAAACCCCCCAACAAACATGTATGAACTCCAAAGGTGTTACAAGATGGGCCTAAATCAAACACCACCTAGAGTTGTGGCTACTCTAGTACTTCAAGATACTTTGGTTCAAGTACTTGGCTTACTTGAGGGTATGGTTCAGACTAGGTGTTTTTCAGGTATTCTAGAGGGTTCTTAGACCATAATAGAAGGACAGACTCCCAATCAGCGTCCTATTCTGGGTTTTTAAGGCTTAGAAGGCCAGCCAACCACCGCAACAACTTCTAAATTTGATGGTATGCCATTTTCTATTGTTGGTGTGCCAGTTGGGGCTAGACCAGTTATGTAAGGAGATGAGCAGAAGTGATTTAAGCGCTTTAGACAAATGGATCCACCTCAGTTTCAAGGTCGACAAAAAAAAGATGCTTATGATTCCTTGTGAGTTATCATGAGAGGTTGTAGAATATGGGGTTGGTCTGATTCCCACAGATTTGAATACATAATATTTTAGATGTGTGATGTGTGGCATAGTCAAGCAGTGGTGACGGTCTTATGTCAATTCTAGACTAGCACGGTCTCCTCTTGTGACTTGGGACCAGTTTGCACAGGATTTCTTAGAGTGATTATTCCTTGTAGCCTGAGAGAGGAGCGGTAGAACCAATTTGAGCACTTGACTCAGGATGGTATTTTAGTGACTAAATATAAGACTGATTCCATGCATTATCTCAACATACATTGGTGATTCTAATGGATAAGACTGAGAGGATTCACTAGTTTGTGCGAGGTTTGACTTACCATATCCTTGCGGAAGCATTTTGGACAGTCCAGATTGGGGCTTCTTTTAAGAGAGTGGTCTAGGCGGCCAAAGAGTTTGATATTATGTGTTGTGAGGAGTTTAGGAATTCAAGGGATAATAGATCCCGCACTTTTGGCCATTTTAGTGGTAGTGGTACATTATCTAGAAGTAGAGGGTCCTTCAAGAGAGGATTTCAACCCCAGTTACCGGTTCATGCTTCCATTCAAGCATCTAAGGAAGGGTATTCTAGACGAGACTCCTATAGTTTGAGTTAGTGTCACGCCCCAAAACCCATTGAGGCAGACTGGCATCCGAAGCTGTTAAGGCCCGAGAGAACCAAACTTCATTCATGTACATTCATACGTATGTCACTAAATGATCATCACTATCACACATAGATACAAGATGCTAATGACGGAAGTCATGGAAAAACATATGATATCTATGAAACTTGTCCGTTAGGGCCATCAAGTCTAAATGGACATGCATGCTTTCACTCATCTCACCACGTACGTCTACAAAGCCTCTAATAGATACATGTACATAACCAACCTAAAGTCAGGACAAGCCCCGCTTTACACGACCCTTTATACAATACCAAAACAAATGTACATAATGACTCGAAAAGCCCCGAACCAATCTGGAGCTCACCAATAGCCTGTGGATGAATCGCAGTCTACTGAGGAGGTCTACTAGCACCTGTACCTGCAACAAGTAAGGTAAGTCCCCCAAGGGACGTCAGTACGAATGAATGTACTGAGTATATAAGGCTATAAGAAACTGCATGACACATAAGTACTTCAATGGAATAAAAAAAAAATGAATAATCAATATGGATAAACTATCATTTTGAATGTGTGGAACCATGTACATTACATTCATTACTTATTCATTACTTTACTTTATCTTTCTTTGAATGACCATCTAATCAGTGGTAAAAGAGGATGACCCATGCTAGGTATTTTAACCCCTGAGATGCGGTCCTCATACATATACAAATCGGGATCGACCCATGCTAGGCTTTACTTTCACCCCTGGGATGCCACCCGTGATATTGGGATCGACCCATGCTAGGTATTTTAACCCCTGGGATGCCACCCAAGAATACACAGATTCTCTTTACATCATTTATTTCTTTGAGATAGTTCTTTTAGTAGTCATAGCATTATGGAAGCTTTGGACCTTCAGTCAATGATTAGAAGACATGTGAATAACAACATATGACAACTAGAAATGAGATACTTTGAGACATGTTGAAATGAGAACAAGTCGGTAACTATGAGCACAAGAGATGCCGCCAAAGGCTACAGAAAGAGTAACCTTACATACCTTAGACTTTCAACATGTGCCTACAATAATTCCACCTTTCCTTAAAGTGCTAGTCTACAATAGGAATACATAATGGAATTCACATTAAAAACCAAAAGTATTACAAGTTCACAATGTGATAATTAAACCATTCAACACCTTCAACACATGGTATATCATTCCATCTCCCTTGCTACTACCATATCACTTCGTTACACCCTACCACAATAAAATTTACTACCTGGCAACACCAATGACACCAAAACAGCCTATAACTCAATATAGAAGACAAATCCTTCACCGATTTAAGTAAAACAAACAAAGTGGACTGCTCAACACCTTTTAATCATATCCAACATGATATCCCCACCCTCTTGTACATATAAGATAGTAATCTACAAGAGGAAACACTTACCAAGACTTGCAAGTGAAAGCTTTGTCCAAAAATCCTTCAAGCAAAGTAGGGTTATTAGGGTTTGAGAGAAGAGAAAGATATTTAATGAAAAATCTGAGTTTTGCAAGTGAGAAATGGTGAATTAAGTTGATATTTTTAGCCTTATATAGGCCCTCTAAATCAGCCCCTCTCAAGTCTATCCTTAGCCACATTTGTTGGCCAAAAAGGTTCAAGTTGACTTGGTCCATTATGAATGGATCATCTCTGTTTTGGGCCCAAGTACTATTATTTACTTTTGGGCTTTAATTAGGCCCATAAGCCCCATATTAATTTAGTCCAACACATTAAGATAGGTAGTACACCCAAATCTAGGGTTTTCGAGTTCGAAACCAATAATATGTTTATGAACTCAAAAACAATAGAATATGTCTCTGAAATCGATATACTAGCTTCCTTTTGCACATAGGGAAATGCAGGAGTATGTATAAATACAAGGCTAATCCTTTCCAAACGAAATCAGGACGATATAGTCGATAAATTTCCATGGTGCCGTTACTTGGTGTAGTGGACCAAGTCACGCCACGTGGATGGGTGTCTTGGAAATTAGACATCATTTCAAAGTCTCTGAAGTTCATCCACGGCACCCACTCACTTGGCGTTAGTGGAGTCACGCCACGTGGGTCTCTTCCGTGGAAATCAGACTTTTTGGCCAGCAATAGAAGTTGATCCACGGCAGCCACCCACATCACGTGGGTGGACTCACGTCATGTGAGTCCCTTCCGTAGGTCACCCCTGTGACTTGATTCTTTTCTCCTTTGCAGGCTCCATTCCAGTACATGCTTCTTCCCTTTTCCTCCAATTAGCCTCATATCCAAGTTATTGCATTTTTCATGTGACTAGAACGCCTCAGGTGTTACATTCTTCCCCCCTTAGGTAAATTCGTCCCCGAATGTTAATCACAGTGTTCACGTTACACAAGTTCAATTTTAAATTTTGGTGGTCATATTATCAGATTCTCACATACACATAATAATGCTTAAGAATGCTTATATGTACTTACTTGTTATTGCTCCACTCCTGCATCTTGACCTTCCTCTTCCGTTTGGAACAAATGTGGGTACTTTGACTTCATCATTCCTTCAGCTTCCCATGTGATCTCTTCTACTTGCTGATTTCTCCAAAGTACCTTTACGGAAGCTACGTTTTTATTCCTTAACCTCTTCACTTGTCTATCCAGAATAGCAATAGGTATCTCTTCATAGGTGAGATCCTCCGTAACTTATACATCTTCAATGGGAGCGATATGAGATGGATCTCCTATGGACTTTCGAAGCATCGAAACATGAAATACTGGATGAACTGTGGAGAGGTCTTGGGGTAGTGCCAATTTATACGCAACTTGCCCAAATCTTCGGACAATTTCATATGGCCCTATATAACGGGGACTCAACTTCTCTTTCTTTCCAAATCGCATTACCCCTTTCATCGGTGATACCTTCAAGAATACCCAATCACCTATGGCGAATTCGAGCCCTCTTCTTCTAACATCCGCTTATGACTTGTGTCAACTTTGGGCCGTTTGTAGCCGCTATTGGATCACTTTAACTTTCTCCATAGCTTGATGAACAAGATCTGGCCAAAGTAAAGCAGTTTCACCCGCTTCAAACCATCCAATTGGTGATCTACATTTTCTTCCGTACAAAGCTTCATAAGGTGTCATTTTAATACTTGAATGATAGCTATTATTGTAAGCAAATTAAATAAGAGGCAAATGATCATCCCAACTGCCTTGAAAATCTAACGTGCAAGCTCGTAGCATATCTTCAAGTGTTTGGATAGTACGTTCTGCTTGTCCATCTGTCTGAGGATGAAAAGCCGTACTCAGATTCACTTGTGTACCCAAGATCTTCTGAAAAGATCTCCAAAAATACGCGGTAAATTGTGCTCCTCTATCTGATATAATGGAAATTAGAATCCCATGCAATCGCACTATCTCTTTAACATACAATTTTGCATAATCTTCAGCTGTATAGGTGGTCTTGACTGGTAGGAAATGCGCTGACTTGGTAAGCCTGTCAACTATGACCCATATAGAATCAAATTTCTGTAGTGTACGAGGCAAACCTGTAATGAAATCCATGTTAATCATGTCCCATTTCCAGACTGGAAGACTGATACATTGCATATACCCTCCAGGTTTCTGATGCTCTACTTTTACTTGTTGACAATTCGGGCATTAAGCTACAAATTCTGCAATGTTCTTCTTCATGTTTCCCCACCAATACGTTTCTTTCAAATCATGGTACATTTTGGTAGCTCCCGGATGAATAGAATATCGTGCATGATGCGCCTCTGTCATAATTCGTCTCCTCAGCTCATCTACATCCGGTACACATAATCTACCTTAGCATTGAAGTACTCCTTCTTGCGTCAGATCAAATGCCTTTGTCAGACCTTGTTGTACATGTTTTTTCAGCTGCAATAAAATAGGATCCGCATCTTGTTTCTCTTTCACCTCAGCTACTAAGGAAGATTCTGCTGCATTTTGCACAATAACCCCTTCATCTGGAGATTTAAGAAGACGAACTCCCAAGCTGGCTAGTTGATGTAAATCTTTGACTAGGTCTTACTTTTCCGTCAACTGGCCACTAGTGCTTCCTACTGCCTTGTGGCTTAATGCGTCGGCCACCACATTCACTTTCCCTGGATGATAGAGGATATCAATATCATAGTCTTTCAATAGTTCAAGCCACCTCCACTGCCTCAAATTTAAATCCTTCTGCTTAAAGATATATTGCAAACTTTTGTGATCAGTGTAGATGTCAACATGAACTTCATACAAATAATGGCGCCATATCTTTAAAGCAAATACCACAGTTGTCAACTCAAGGTCATGTGTGGGATAATTTCTCTCATGTGGTCGCAACTGTCGTGAGGTATACGCGATTACATTATGGTGCTGCATCAATACACACCCTAGGCCAACTCCAAAAGCATCACAATATATAGACACCCTTAGGACGACTGCTCTGACACCACTTTTTGTCACGCCCCAAATCCCATTGAGGCGGACTGGCACCCGAAGCAGTTAAGGCCCGAGAGAACCAAACTTCATTCATGTACGTTCATACGTATGTCACTAAATGTTCATCACTATCACACATAGATACAAGATGCTAATGGCGGAAGTCATGGAAAAACATATGATATATATGAAACTTGGTCGTTAGGGCCATCAAGTCTAAATGGACATGCATGCTTTCACTCATCTCACCACGTACGTCTACAAAGCTTCTAATAGATATATGTACATAACCAACCTAAAGTCGGTACAAGCCCCGCTTTACACGACCCTTTATATAATATGAAAACAAATGTACATAATGACTCGGAAAGCCCTGAACCAATCTGGAGCTCACCAATAGCCTGCGGATGACTCGTAGTCTACTGAGGAGGTCTACTAGCACCTGTGCCTGCAACAAGTAAGGTAAGTCCCCCAAGGGACGTCAGTACGAATGAATGTACTGAGTATATAAGGCTATAAGAAACTGCATGACACATAAGTACTTCAATGGAACCAAAAAAAAACAAGTGAATAATCAATATGGATAAACTATCATTCTGAATGTGTGGAACCATGTACATTACATTCATTACTCATTCATTACTTTACTTTATCCTTCTTTGAATGACTAGCTGATCAGTGGTAAAAGAGGATGACCTATGCTACGTATTTTAACCCATGGGATAAGGTCCTCATACATACACAAATCGAGATCGACCCATGCTAGGCTTTACTTTTACCCCTGGGATGCCACCCGTGATATTGGGATCGATCCATGATAGGTATTTTAACCCCTGGGATGCCACTCAAGAATACACAGATTCTCCTTACATCATTTCTTTCTTTGAGATAGCTCTTTTAGTAGTCATAGCATTATGGAAGCTTTGGACCTTCAGTCAATGATTAGAAGACATGTGAATAACAACATATGACAACTAGAAATGAGATACTTTGATACATGTTGAAATGAGAACAAGTCGGTAACTATGAGCACAAGAGATGCCGCCAAAGGCTACGGAAAGAGTAATCTTACATACCTTAGACTTTCAACATATGCCTACAACAATTCCACCTTTCCTTAAAGTGCTATTCTACAATAGGAATACATAATGGAATTCACATTAAAAACCAAAAGTATTACAAGTTCACAATGTGATAATTAAACCATTCAACACCTTCAACACATGGTATATCATTCCATCTCCCTTCCTACTACCATATCACTTCGTTACACCCTACCACAATATAATTTACTACCTCACAACACCAATGACACCAAAACAGCCTACAACTCAATATAGAAGACAAATTCTTCACCGATTTAAGTAAAACAAACAAAGTGGACTGCTCAACACCTTTTACTCATATCCAACATGATATTCCCACCCTCTTGTACATATAAGATAGTAATCTACAAGAGGAAACACTTACCAAGACTTGCAAGTAAACGTTTTGTCCAAAAATCCTTCAAGCAAAGTAGGTTTATTAGGGTTTGAGAGAGGAGAAAGATATTTAATGAAAAATCTGAGTTTTGCAAGTGAGAAATGGTGAATTAAGTTGATATTCTTAGCCTTATATAGGCCCTCTAAATCAGCCTCTGTCAAGTCTATCCTTAGCCACATTTGTTGACCAAAAAGGTTCAAGTTGACTTGGTCCATTATGAATGGATCATCTCTGTTTTGGGCCCAAGTACTATTATTTCCTTTTGGGCTTTAATTAGGCCCATAAACCCCATATTAATTTAGTCCAACACATTAAGATAGGTAGTACACCCAAATCTAGGGTTTTCGAGTCCGAAACCAATAATATGTTTATGAACTCAAAAACAATAGAATATGTCTCTCAAATCGATATACTAGCTTCCTTTTGCACATAGGGAAATGCATGAGTATGCATAAATACAAGGATTACCTTTTCGAACCAAATCAGGATGATATAGTCGATAAATTTCCACGGTACCGTGACTAGGTGTCGTGGATCAAATCACGCCACGTGGATGGGTGTCTTGGAAATTAGACATCATTTCGAAGTCTCTGAAGTTCATCCACGGCACCCACTCACGTGACGTTAGTTGAGTCACGCCACATGGGTCTCTGCCTGGGAAATCAGACTTTTTGGCTAGCCGCAGAAGTTGATCCATGGCAGCCACCCACGTCACGTGGTTGGACTCACGACACGTGAGTCCCTGCCGTGGGTCACCCCTGTGACTTGATTCTTTTCTCCTTCGCAGGCTCCATTCCAATACATGTTTCTTCCCTTTTCCTCCAATTAGCCTCATATCTAAGTTATTGCATTTTTCATGTGACTAGAACGCCTCAGGTGTTACAGTTAGACTTCTCAAGGTTATTTTTATAGGCCTTCCTGTCTTGGTGGGTTTTCTAATTATTCTAGTCTTCACAATAGGGGATGGTTCCTTAATATTGCTTTTCTTGTGGTGATCCCGAGTATATTAAGAGAGATTGCCCACATCTCAGACAGAGTGGTTCACAGAAGAGTTCTCAAGCCCCAGTTAGAGTAGCAATACTGCCATCTAGGGGTCGTGGTGGTTCATAGGCAGATAGATGTGCACCATAGGCTAGACGATGTGGTGGTAAAGGAGTTTCTTAGGCAAAGGTTGACTGTTCTCATTATTATGCATTCCCGAATAGACTAGAGGTGGAGGCCTCCAATGTTGTTATGGTAAGTATTTTTCCAGTATGCCATCAACCTGCTACAGTCTCATTTGATCTTGGTTCTACTTTCTCATATGTGTCTACATATTTTGTATTGGGTCTCGATATGATGTGTGATTCTCTTTCTTTTCCTATTCGTATTTCTACCTCCTTAGTGGTGTATCAGGTGTGCTAATCCTATGTTGTGACCCTATTGAGTAATGATACGTGAATCAAATGAGATATCTCGATCATATTTGGATTCCTTTATTATTGTTTTCATTGATGATATATTGGTATATTTGTGGAGTGAGGAGGAGCATGGGCAACATTTGAAGATTATGCTTCAGAAGTTGAGAAAAAAGTAGTTAGATGCTAAATCTTTGAACTGTGAGCTTTGGCTTAGTTCCACAGTATTTTTGGGATATGTAGTGTCCAAGAAAGATATCATGGTAGATCCGTCCAAGATTGAGGCAGTTTGGGATTAGGCTAGGGCAACTTCACCTACCGAGATTTAGAGTTTTGTTGGATTGACAGGCTACTACAGACGGTTCATGGACGAAATCTTTGCTATCACATCTCCATTGACCAAATTGACTCATAACAATATTACTTTTTGTGGTCCGATAAGTGTGTGGCGATCTTTTGAAATCTCAAGAATTTGTTGTTTTCAACACCTATTTTGACTTTGCCTATGAAAGGTAAAAGTCTCACGGTGTGATGTGATGCCTCGGGTATTAGTCTAGGTTGTGTTTTGATGTAGAAAGGAAAAATTATAACTTATGATTCTAGGAAGTTGAAGCCTCATGAGAAGAACTACCTCACACATGACTTAAAGTTTGTAGTGGTAGTATTTGCTTTGAGGATTTGAGGCACTAATTGTATGGAGTTTATTGTAAGGTTTCACCGATCATCGCAGCCTACAATGCATATTCAACATGAAGGATCTGAATTTGAGATAGCAAAGGTGATTGGAGTTGCTTAAGGATTATAACATGACTACGCTTTATCACCCAGGCAAGGCCAATATGGTAACAAAAACCTTGAGTAGGAAGGTGGTGAGTACGGATAGACTTGCTTTGTTGCTAGCTGGGGAGCGACCATTAGCTATCAATATTTAGAGTTTCGCCAATAGCTTCGTGAGACTCGATATTTCTAAGCCTAGTAGAGTTCTTGCTTGTATTGAGGCGCAGTCACCTTTGATGAAGCAGATTAAGGATAGATAGTTTGAAGATGATAAGTTGGCATATTTCAAGAGAAAGGTGTTGAAAGGTGAAGCTAAGGAAGAAATTCTTAACCAAAAAAGTATTTTGAGGATCAAAGATCGAGTTTGTGTTTCTAGAGTTGGTGATTATGTTTATTAATGTGTGGATAATATACACTCTTTTCATTACTTTTTACGCACAAAAATAGCCTCCATAAGGGGTGGTCTTGATATTTTGGCCCTATTTAACAAATTTTACACATAAGACAGACAATCTAATCAAGTCATTTCTAGATAGTGAGCCTGCACAATTGACCAGAAGTTGTCTTATAGGCAAAAGTTAGAACTTAGGTATGTTGCCCATCAGACATAAAAGTTAGAACTTAGGTAAGTTGCCCATCAGACATAGTTCTAACTTTGCCTCTAAGGTAGGCATTGACGAGATTTCAAGACAGTGAACCTACTAATTTGACCAGAAGATCTAGCTTATAAGCAAATGTTAGATTATAGGTATTGTTGCCCATCAAACATAAGTTCTAACTTTTACTCATAAGGTAGATGCACATGTGCTTGTGACAAGTAGGATAAATAAGAAAAAAGGTATGTGAATTTTTCTTACTAATATTATATAGTGACTTTTATATAGTCGAAATAAAGATAAAGTAAATTTTTTATTATTAATTTTTCTTGATTTATTTCATTGTAAATGTATTTCTCAATCAATTTCTTTGTTGATTAAAGAGTAATATATTAATTTTGGGAATATTAATGATAGATATAAATAGGTCGATATATAATCTTTGAATGAACAATTTCAGGACATTCTAAAATAATGAATCTACTCTATTGACCCAAAGTTTTGCCTTATAGGCAAGTGTTAGACCTTAGGTATGTTGCACATCAGACATAAGTTCTAACTTTTCCCTATAAGGCAAACGTTCAAAATATTTGAAGGCAATGAACATGTTCAATTAACTTATGTCTGATGGGCAACATAAATCCTTCCCAATGAATACTTTCAAGTTAAGGTCATTTCAAATATTTTATTAAACGGAGACAAATATTCAAGATCGAAAACTTTGAGGGACAAAATTTCAAGACCGAATACTTTGGGGGACACTAGGTGTAATTTCCTCAGGAGTTACTGGCCTTCTTTTAGTGATAATTGGTAGCTACGTACTTTGCCTAAAGACATTTATGTTTTGCCTAACTGTGAAACCTCCATTCTTGACTTAGCCGATTCGCTGCAAGACCCATTTTTTACCAGGATCAGCACCCTTGTGCTCCCGGTCAATTGAGGTTTTTAGATTAATTTATTTAAGTACGCAATGAAGTAACATTTGATTTCTATTGTTTGATTGAGGCACATAAATGAGAGAGTTGTGAGCAGTTATGGATAGGAAATTGTCATTGACAAGAAAGTATTATATATAATGATGCAATGCTTAGGAACATTATGTAGTGATTTTAGAACTCCTTTGCTATCCAAATATACAATATTTCGAAATTTTTTCACTAATTACCCATCGTCAGGTGGTGTCGTCAAAGGATTCAACCAAACCCTTTACCAAACTAAGGGAGTTGTAGTACTCTTATTTTCTCCAAAGAGGGCAAAAAGGGACCCATTTTAATGGTTATAAAATTGTTTGATTTGAAAAATAAGGAGTACTTTTGAGATTTGAGATGTTTGCAATAGGAGTAGATAGTTTAGGATTATCATTAATCATTACTAGGAGCTCATAAAAACATTTCATAGTCTAATTCGTACTTGCTTTCCATGCTTAGAACTAAACTAGGGTTCAAGATTGACCAAACATTATTTGAAATTTGTATTTTAATCAGTCCCTTTTTGCATTTAACTGTAATTGTGTTTTTTCGCAAAACGCTAAGAAGGAATGCCCCTTCTGGAATTTATTTGTAGTGTGAAGAGGTTGAAAGCCAAACCAGGTTCAATCGTGGTACCCTAGAAGATGTTTGGACTTTGTTTATCAATAATCAACACAAGCCTTGGCAAAGTAAACACAATAATGATTGGCCAGACTTCCGGAAAATAACTTCCGTTAAATATGGTATAATTAGACGGTATAAATATGTATTTATTCCTGTAATCAGGAGATTGTTTAATATTCTTATTAGTTTATTTACTTCTCTATAAAGCCTATTTAATCCCAATAGCTTGAGGGAATAATCAAAGCATTAATTCCTCAATTCTCCTCTCTTCTCTTCTCCTTCTAAGTTCTCAAATACAAATGAACTTCACAATAATTGAGGTATACCAGTGAAAAGTTCAGAATGAAAATCAAGAAATCGTTTGGTTTAACTAGCTCTAATGACAGTTGACCGTAAAAAACAATGAATCAGCAAAAATGTACAACACATGAGCACTACACTCTTTTCAGTTGGAACAAAATTTGTTAAAGGGTGGGGGATCAGATATTTCAGCTGCAACCTTTTGACATTAGTGCTTGAGCTACAAGGCACTTCCAATATACTTACAAGAATATAGAATGAGGTGTATTGGGGTTTCAGTCATATAATTGCAACATCCCTGGTGTATTTCCCTTTTGCAAAGTCTGAGAGCTTACTTGTCGCGTATTTCTCTTTTTGGGAGTAAATCAGCACGTCTGAATCTGAAAGTGAATCTTATTCCTATAAACAAGGAAGCAAAGAAAAGTCATACATAAATTTCATGAACATACTTCTATGGTAAACTTTGTGCCACTAGCAGTTCTCAAGCAGTAATACTAGAAATACAAGCTCAACCCTGTTATCAATCAGTCTTCACTTCTGCTGTTTCAATATGTTCGATCTCTAAGGTGGTTTAGAGGAGCAAAAACGAAAGGTAAGCATGATGTTGTTGAGATCTATTTGAAGTACAATATCATTACAGACATTAGTAAAAAGTGTAGGTTGAGTTCTAGTCTTATAATAGGTAGGGTTCTTCTCAAAATCACTTAATTAATTGCAAGTGTTGGATCAAAAAAGAATTGTAAGTGGAGAGTCAAAGAGTAAATAAGGGATTGAAGTTGATAATCCACAACAGTGGAAGTTTTTTGATTCTCTTAATCATTAACCGGAACAACATGTTGAATATTATTACCTGAATTTCGAGAGAAGAACTTCAGTATTTCATCAATTAATATCACCTAACAAAAAAAAAAAAGTAGCAGCAGTCATGAAAGGTGGAAATCCACTTCATGCTAAATGGAAAGATATTTATGAAGTAGAATAGAAGAATCAAAGCTACTGGGAAACGAAATCACCTAAAGCATGAAGGGGAAAGGTCAAAGAAAATGTCAACATGAACACAGGCATAGAAAATGATAATGAGCAACTCCTTTTGGTCACCTTTCATTATATTAAACTCGAGGAACTTGGCCACAATGCATGGTTTTTAAGGATTTAAATACAGAGAATCAGCCCATATCATTTATGATGGTTTTTAAGGATTTAAATACAGAGAATCAGCCCATATCATTTATGATCCACCATAATTTTGTATAGTATTTTCTTTTGGTAAGGAATAACTTTAGTAGTCTCCCCTCAATGATCATGTACACTGTTTATATGCCAAACCTACTTGTAACTTTTTGCACATCAATGATCAGTGGAGGCAAAAATTTAACCAAACTTTTTTTTTAAAAATAAAATAGAGAGTATCAGCAACCGAGAGACACAGTGAAAATATATCTCCAGCATATTCTTTCTGATTCCTGACTTCTACTGTATTTATGACTAATACCTGGACGTAATCAGGAAGACTATCTAGGCAGCAACTGGACACATACTCTAGCTGCGTTTACGATGGACATGAGATTTAGAGATCAACTAAAGGTCACACCTTTTTGTCTCCTAGAACGACATACTTGCTACATGTGGTACCAATCTTAACAATACTTATCCTCATTTGAAATAGAACATGTCTCCAGTTATCCAAATCTTGCTTTCTTCCAAAAATTATGATAAAAGAATTTCTCCAGTAGGATACAGTAAAAACGATTTTGGCAGCTCATAAACATAAATAAGAAAGGGAGTCCATATAGTTAAGGACTTTGATGGTCACATCTCTTACAGGAAATGAAAGATATAGCACAATTGTCCACTCTGCCCAGCTTAACGGTGTCACCTGCAATTCACGTATCAGAATCAATAAGTAACATGTCCAGCTTAAGGAAGCCATCACACAACTGAAAGAATTTATGCTGTAAGTCAGAAGAACAAGAAACTACTTACAGAGAACAGACCAGATAATGGTTGCACATAAAGAATGAGAATGTGAAGGATCATGGTGAAGATAATCGAAGCAACGAGCCATAGATTACTCCATGGAGGGATGACACTAAAGAACAAACGAAAGATAGTCAGTCCTGAAAGGACTTACAGTTATTTTGATGTAATTACAATATATTGTCTTGGTAGAAGAAATTCTACACAGACATTGCAAGACAACAAGATCTTGAAACACTATGGAGCTTCAGCAACAATGTCTCTAGAAGATTATAAAAGTCAAGTCAATTCTGGATAGCATATGACAAGATGCAGAACACAATCACATCTTGAGAAGGACAATATCTGCATCTTTGTATATATATTTACTTATTGAGCCCCAAAAAGAGTAGATCACAAGGTAATCTAAAGAACAAAAACGATATTCATCACTCAGAAAAAAAAAAAACCAGAAATACCTATACCCACCGTAAATAAAATCCTAATGTAACATTTTTGTGATAAATAGATTTTAAGAGGGATTTTGGAATTTTGGAAGGGAAATTGGATCTCTAAAGAAATCTCTTTAAAAATACTGTATTTTCCAGAATGGTCAAAAGGACTACTAAGCAGGTAAGGCAGTCAGGACTTTCAGTGACATTACAAGAACTTTCAGACCCAAGTTGTAAGCATTCAACAGAAAGGATTTCTGAGAAACATGTCAATCAAATAATTACTTTAGGCAAAGTAATTTTGACAAAGTACAGAACTGGAAAGTTGGAAAGAATGGCTAAATGTTCCGAAGCAGTATGACAAATATCACTAGAACTTTCCATGAGGAGCATCAAGAATTTCGAGGTTGAGAAGAAGTAAGGCATATGTTAAATCTGAGTGGCTGCAATTCAGTTTTACTACAATTCTATCTGAAAAAGTCCTTTGTACATAAGTTTCTTTTAGCAACAGAGATCACAATAAGTTGAAGGTGGAGGCATAGTGTTTAATGCAATTCTTTAAATGAATAGTTTTCCATGTCCTCAAATAAAAGGATAAGAAGGTGTGGAGTTATACTTTTTAACAACGCAAAAACAACAAATCAGATAAACAGCAGTTTCAGTATCATGCTTACAGTAAAGATTGATTTTCACTAAGATTATTCAATGCATTGAACATCTCAACAACAACAAGCACCGTCATGGAAACAGTAGATGGGTGGCGATCACTGAATATACTGCACGGATAATTTGTTTCCCTTGTTGAACAACTGTCGAAATTCATCTGAAAATAAACACGAACGAGTTAGTTTTAGTCTAAGGCAATTCAAGGACACATATCCCAAGTTTTAAAAAGCATAAGTCCCTGAATCTGAATAGTCCCGCCAAACCACAACAATATGAAACCAATTCGTCAATGCTGCTCTCTAGATGCACCAATGGGAAGAGAAAGAAGTGTGATTCACCCATAACTCATACTTTTTCCTTTCTATGCTCAAGGGAGGTGTTGGAGGCAGATTCTTATTGACAAAGGTTTGAAGCTGAAGGAGCTTTGGCAGGTTCAGAATTTAATACCTTATGTGACCACAGAGGTACTTGTCAACACTCCAACCCCATCAATATAAGAAGGAACATTTTGGAGTAAACTTACCAATTCAGTATATGGGAGTTTGGGTCCATTATCATAATAAACAAACCACCATATGAATCCTGCAACAGTGGCAAGTCCAACATATGCTGCATGAAAGAGAATTACAGCCAACAAAGAAGTCAAGGAAAACAAATATAGGGAAGGTATCATATAAAGCATTAACAACTACAAGCAAATTTTATCTCCAAATGCCAGCGTTTATTGTGCACTAATAACATTCAAAATATTCACCCTCGTTTCATCGTGTGAGAAATATTTTGAATATCAGATTCGACTAAATACAGGCCTTAAACTTCCAAATACTAGGTATGCAATAGAAGTGCACAAGGAATGTGTCTACCTCCAATTTCGACTAAATACAGGCCTTAAACTTCCAAATACTAGGTATGCAATAGAAGTGCATAAGGAATGTGTCTACCTCCAATAACTAGATATCGAAAAAACAGCCACCCACTAACCACTGCTTCATTGACCTGTCATAAACAAGTGAAAGTAGATTTCAGATTTGATTATTTTCAGCATCTTAGCTTTCTATTTATGGAAAAGGTTAAAATGTTAATGCATTTGCAAGGCAAGAAACAAAGATAATGAACAAACAATTCATGAAAGATAAGAAACAGAAAGATTACAATTAACTTTAATATATTAAGGGCACTTGACACTTCACTGTCACAGCCAGTAAAGTTGAACAATACCAAAAAACAAAAAAGGATATTCAATTACTGCAATTCCACCTTCCATGCATGCTGACAAGCATGCGTCCCAAGCATTTAGGATAAACTTAATCAAATAATTAGAAATGTCATTGAAGATATATGTAAAAGGAAAAGCTACAATAGCTTGTTTCAGAATGGACACTATTAACGAAAGAAAAAGATATTGTACGCATTGGCCCGACCCCTCTGGCCTGCTCAAGACATTTGGACTTCATGGATTTGTCTGCTTTGGCTTTAACCCAAAAGAGGTCTCAATAGCTGAATCTTGGACTAACCCTTATATGACCCCTAACTTCCCCTCCCATTTCGATGAGAGATTTGCCTAAGGCAAGTTTCACAACGATTTGCCCGACCCTAGTACTAGGGTTTAGAATCGATTTTGAAATCACCTGCCACGGCCCAGATCCAATTGACAAGGTATTGTTCGTTTTGACCCCTCTAGGCTACCTCAAGACTTCGGCCTCACAATTTTGTATGACATTTAACGTAAAATGCGCCTTAACAATTGAATCCTAAACTCACCCTTATATAGCCCGTAACTTCTCATCCCACTCCTATCTGAGATTTGTCTAAGGCAAATTTCAAAAAGAATTCCCTTACTAGTTCAACCGCTAGAGATTTGTGGGTTGTTATACTCACCCTCCCATATGGACACAACGTATTTGCTGAGGTTTGTCTCACCACCGTGTTAGGGGACATACCAGCTCTGATACCACCTATCATGGCCTAACTACCAAGGTATTGTCTAATTTGGTCTGTACTCTTTGAGCCAACCAAGGCTCGTGAAAGGCACCCAGACAACTGAATCCTGAACTTACCCTATATAGCCCATAACCTTACCCTCCCATTCGGATATGAGATGTTTCTAAGACAAGTTTCACTGCGAACTCCCTTTCGATTTCAACCACCATCGGTTCGTGGGCTATTACACTCAATCCCCTTAAAGAACTTGGCATGTATGCTGAGATTTGCCCTACAACTTTGTTAGGTGAGGTACCGACTCCAATACCAGGCCCAATTGCCAAGGTATTGTCCGCTTTAGCCCGATCCATCTAGAACGCCTCAAGGCTCCTATTGGGTTAAAGTACAAGGGAACAAAACCTTGAGGCTCAAAACCCTTGAGGTGGCCCAAACATGTCGTGCCAAAGCCGAAAATACCTTGACAATTGGGACTTAGCCGTGAATAGGTGATAGCGGAAGACTTATTGTAATGGATTATTACTGAAATTGTAATGAAAATACTCAAATTGCACAATACAAGTAGAATTGGGGCTTTTTATTAATTTCTGAAAGCTATTACAGTACTACACTTCACTACTACATTCACTACTCCAATGGCGGAAGCTTATTAGTCTTCTTCCATGGCGGTTCACCTGAGATCAAAGAAATGGAAGAGAAGAATTCAGAAGAGAAAGAGGAAGAGAGAAGGAAGGAGAGAAAGAAGAGAGAATTTTTTGGAGAGTATAGGAAAATACAGAGAGAATTTTTGGGAGAGTATAGGAAAATACCAGCAGTTCGTTGCCTTCCTTCTCCATCTCTAAATGGGATTATAACAGATATTTTCAACCGCTCCATGAATCTGATGCGTTGATCTTGCCAGCTGTCCTCTCATCTTGGCTGTTGATCACTCGCACGTGACCCGCACACGCCCCTCTTTATTTTGCAGCTGACTTACACGTGTAATCCACTACCTCTTATTTGACTGATCCATTCCATCCACGTGGAATCCACCACACCTACTCCTAATATCTCAGCTACATTTACTTCCCCATTCAATTAATATCTCAGCTACATTTACTTTCCCCAATTCAATTGTCAATCCCTAATTTATTTCTCCACATTCCCTCATCTCTAATTCATTACACTACCCCGCCAATCAAAAACAACCTTGTCCTCAAGGTTGGTGCGGAGCAATAAACTCCGGGAATTGGCTCTTCAAGTAGCCCCAGTCTTCCCACGTGGCATCATCGGGTCCAAGATTCGACCATTCAACTAAAAGCTTAACAGTGGTAGCATTATTTTCTCAAACCAGGCGACGTTGCAAAATGGCCACTGGTTGGACTAATATACAACCATCTGGGTCACAAGTGGGTGGTAATGGTTGAGCAACGATCGAGGGACCGACACGACGCTTGAGCTGTGAGACGTGGAACACGAGATGGATAGTGGATCCTGCCGGAAGCTCTAGCTGGTAAGCCACTGACCCTATGCGTCTCAACACCTTATAGGGTCCATAGAATTTAGCACTGAGCTTTAAATTCCGACGAACAGCCACTGAAGCTTGCCGATAGGGCTGTAGCTTAAGATAAACTAGATCGCCGACCTGCATCTCTCGCTCAGTGCGATGCTTATCTGCAAAAAATTTCATATGAGCCTGAGCTTGGTGTAGATTATCCTTAAGAGCTTGAAGCATTTGTTGTCGTTGAGCAAGACAAAGACCCATAGGGGTCTGCGTCGAATAGGAAGGGGACCCCAATGGGATTTGAGGAGGGGTATAGCCGTATAAAGCTTCAAAGGGGGTAGAATTCAAGGAATTGTGATGATTGGTGTTGTACCACCATTCAGCTAAAGGTAACCACTTTAGCCATTGTTTGGGGTTGGTGGACACCATAGCGCGTAAATAAGTCTCCAAACAGCGGTTCAGTCTCTTAGTCTAGCCATCAGACTGAGGGTGATAGGAAGTCGACAGGTTCAACTTGGTTCCCATGGCCTTAAAAAAGTGCTGCCAGAAATGGCTAGTGAAGATAGAGTCCCTGTCTGAAACAATAGACTTGGGTAGGCCATGCAATTTATAAACCTCCTTAAGAAAAAGCTCAGCCACATCCTGCACATTGTAGGGATGTTTCAACCCCAGAAAATGTCCATATTTAGTCAACCTATCCACCACAACTAGGATAGTGTTCTTGTGACCTGAAACTAGTAACCCTTCAATGAAATCCATGGCAATATCCTGCCAAGAGCCTCTGGAATAGGTAGAGGGTGGAGCAACCCAGGGTAGGGTACATTTTCTGTCTTGATTCTCTGGCAAAGATCACATGTAGATACCAACCTTACCACATCAGCCTTCATCTTGGGCCAGTAAAAAATCATTTGCAACCTTTTATAAGTTCCCTGTTGACCTGAATGGCCCCCCACTGGGGACTGGTGCAACACTTCAAAGATTTTCTCCCTCAACCCCATGTTCCATATAATCAGGTCTGCTATGAGGATCAGTGATTAGAGCTGTGATCAATTGCTGAGCTGCAGGGTCATGCTCATAGCTTGCACTCACTTCTAACATCCAAGTAGGTTCCACAGCAGTGATAGCCTTCAATTCAGACACTTCTTCTTCACCTATCCTTGATAAAGCATCGGCCACCCTATTATCAGTGCCCTTCTTATATTGCACCTCAAAATCCAACCCCATTAGTCTAGTCAGACCTTTTTGTTGCAATAATGCAGTGACCCTCTGTTCCAAGAGGTATTTTAAGCTTTGATGATCTGTTCGGATTACAAAATGGCCCCCATGTAAGTAATGTTTCCATCTGTCAACAGCGGCTAGAACAGCCATGTACTCCTTTTCGTAAGTGCAGAGCCCCAAATTCCGAGGCCCTAATGCCTTGCTAAAATATGCTAGAGGTCTCTCTTCTTGCATTAACACTGCACCCATCCCGTTAGAACATGCATCAGTTTCAATGATGAATGGTTTGGTAAAATCAGGAAGAGCTAAAACTGGAACTGTGGTCATGGCTTCCTTAAGTCTATCAAAGGCAAGCTCAGCCGCTTCATTCCATTGAAATGAATTCTTCTTCAACATGTTGGTAAGGGGTCTACTGATAACCCCATAGGATTGAACAAATCTTCTATAGTAGCCAGTAAGCCCGAGGAATCCCCGCAAACTCTTAAGTGATTTGGGTTTAGGCCAACTAACCATAGCATCAATCTTGGCAGGGTCAGTTGACACATCCTGCCCTGTAATAATATGACCAAGGTACTCCACTTGAGACTGGCCGAATGAACATTTAGACAGCTTGGCAAAGAGTTGCTCCTGTCTCAGTACCATTAACACTTTTCTAAGGTGATCCAGATGCTCCAGTAGGGTAGAACTGTACACCAATATGTCATCAAAAAAAATCAACACAAACTTCCTCAAGTAGTGTCTGAACACATGGTTCATGAGGCTCTGAAAGGAGGCAGGGGCATTGGTCAACCCAAAGGGCATGACTTTGAACTCATAATGCCCCATATGTGCCACAAATCCTGTTTTGTGGATGTCTTCAGTCCTCATCCGGATTTGGTGATACCCTGCTCTTAAGTCAATTTTTGAAAAAATAGTAGAACCATGTAATTCATCCATCAAGTCCTCTACCAGGGGTATGTGGAACTTATCCTTAACAGTGATCTTGTTAAGAGCCCTGTAATCAATACAAAATCTCCAACTTCCATCTTTTTTCTTAACCAGTAATACTGGAGATGAAAAGGGAGAGTGACTAGATTGAATAGTCCCCTGTTTAAGCATATCTGAAACCTGTTTCTCAATCTCATTTTTCTGGAAATAATTGTACCTGTATGGTCTGATATTAACTGGTTCCTTTTTTAGGGGAATGTGATGATCATGACTTCTTTGTGGTGGCAGGGTCTTTGGTTCAGCAAAAACATCAGGGAATTCATCCAAAAGCATCTGGATCTCACATGGAGTCACCTCCTTATCAGCAACACTAGTAGCAGTAACAGTAAACAGGTGAGCCCATATAGCTCGACCCTTTTTGAATAGATTTTTCACACCACTGACAGTCATACTCTTCAACTTTGCATGATGGTACATTCCCCTCAATTCCACTCTTTTGGCCTAGTGAGTCACCTCCACTTTATATTCTACAAAGTCCAGCAACACTGGATTATGGTTCTTCATCCAGTCTCCACCAAGAATGATATCATTACCACCTAACCTCACCAGTCTAATGGAGTCCATAAATTCACCCCCCTGTATCTTCCACTTAAAATTAGGACAAGGGTGTCTACTTAAGATGTGACTCCCATTAGCTATAGTTACTCTCATAGGAGTAGCTTCACATATACTACACCCAATCTTCTTGGCCGTATCCATGTCCAAGAAACTGTGGGTACTGCCTGAGTCCAAGAGAATAGTCACTTTGTTCTTCTTAGCTTCTCCCTGCAGCCTAATGGTATTAGGCACCTCTGTGCCAGATAAAGCGTTTAGGCTAATGGCTTCTTGCACCACCTCCTCCTCGAAGAACTCACCAAGAATCTCCACAGGTGTTTCTAGTATCTCCAAATCAGGTTGCAAGTCACCCTCTATAACCTCCATTTCAGCAGTCATGGTATTAAGTTGTTTTTGTTTGCACTGGTGACCTATGTGGTATTTCTCACCACATTTATAACACAACCCTTGGGCTCTTCTTTGCTCAAACAACTTGTTAGTTTGGGACCCAGTAGAATTGTTTGTCCCTCTCACCACCATAGTACTACCCTGGTAACCTCCACCAATAAATCCTCTACTGCCGTGTCCTTTATCTCTTTTCTGTTGAGCCTGTAAAAGCCTCTCTTGATGTCTAGCCTTATCTACTGCTTGACTTAAAGAATACGGGTTCAACATTTTAACCACATGCTTGATTTCCTCTTTCAGGCCTTCAATGAAAAACTCCAAGAAAAATTCTTCAGGAAGTGTGGGGTTCCTGATAAGAACCCAGGCCTTCAGTTCCTCAAACCTCTCAAGGTATTCATTAACAGTGCCTTTTTGTTCGATTTTTTTGAATTCCCCCATCAGGTTCAACTTATTATTATCAGATCCTTCAAACCTTCTACATATTTCATCAGTGAAGTCGGGCTATTTCACATTACCTCTGCTTAGGTGATATGAAAAGTACCACGACTCTGCCTTGTCTTGTAGATGAAGAACTGCAATCTCCAACTTTTGCTCTGGGTCTACGATGTGCTGGTACTGGAAGTACCTTTCCCCTTTACGCAACCAAGAGCAAGGATCAGCTCCATCAAAGAAGGGAAACTCAACCCTAGGATGATGATAACTGCCCGAATTGCGATTCCACCCTTGTCCAACTGCTCCCCCACTCTGGCTCGGTTACTAGGCCCTCCGGAAGGACCTCGATCTCGTGGACCACTACCCAAAATTCCTTCCTGTTGCGGAATCAAACGCTCCATCAATGCGTCCAGTTTCTTCCCTAAATCATCCAACTTCGCATTATGGGATTCAAACTTCTTCTCCACTTCAGCTACATGACTCTGCAGCTGAGTATCCACCTTCTTGACGAAGTCCTCCATGGATTTGTATCGTGTTTCAGTTACAGTCATTGATAGGTCCAGGATTAGCTTTGATACCAATTTGTAATGGATTATTACTGAAATTGTAATGAAAATACTCAAATTGCACAATACAAGTAGAATTGGGGCTTTTTATTAATTTCTGAAAGCTATTACAGTACTACACTTCACTACTACATTCACTACTCCAATGGCGGAAGCTTGTTAGTTTTCTTCTATGGCGGTTCACCTGAGATCGAAGAAATGGAAAAGAAGAATTCAGAAGAGAAAGAGGAAGAGAGAAGGAAGGAGAGAAAGAAGAGAGAGAATTTTTGGGAGAGTATAGGAAAATACCAGCAGTTCGTTGCCTTCCTTCTCCATCTCTGAATGGGATTATAACAGATATTTTCAACTGCTCCATGAATCTGATGCGTTGATCTTGCCAGCTGTCCTCTCATCTTGGCTGTTGATCACTCGCACGTGACCCACACACGCCCCTCTTTATTCTGCAGCTGACTTACACGTGTAATCCACTACCTCTTATTTGACTGATCCATTCCATCCACGTGGAATCCACTACACCTACTCCTAATATCTCAGCTACATTTACTTCCCTTATTCAATTAATATCTCAGCTACATTTACTTTCCCCAATTCAATTGTCAAAATCCCTAATTCATTTCTCCGCATTCCCTCATCTCTAATTCATTACACTTATAAATAAGAACTTTAGAAATGAGGGAGGAATTGATTCTAGAAAGAGAAGAAACAAGCTCAAATATTAGACACTTGAAACCTTGTTTAATAGAAATAGCGAATCAATAAAGAAGTAGAAGAATTAGAATAGGAGGGAGGGAACTCAAACGAGGAATCTTACCATTTGAAGAAATCCAAGATATGGTTCAAAGTAGAACAAAAAAGGCATAACCCAAAAGAGAACCTTAAAAGGTCTCCAAAGCCAAAAGGCTGCTGCTATTAATTTAAATCAAACTTAGTTACAATAAAGAAGAAAACACTCCTTTATATAGGAGTAAATGGTGCTGCAATCTAAAAGACATTCTAGACTTCCTAGGTGGTCAAACTAAATTAAATAAGCTGAAATTACCTAGGTGCATAGAAGACTACCAACACTTTGGTCCACTAAAGCTATAAATGTAGTCAACAAAGCATTAAATAAGCTTCTAGAACACAACTTTGGGCTGCTGAAATTTCTCCTTATTTGGACAGATTTTGGGCCATAATTCCAGCTTCTTTTGGTCTTCAATTTGGACCTCCAAAGATCAACATTGTGTTGTACTTATTCTTCCATCATAAGACTTGTTTTCATTGCTAATTGAGGCCCATTAAAATGTCTTGATATTCTCTGCCCTTTAATGACATTGAGCTTCCACGGATGCTACCAATAGGCAATGTGTTAAATGTGATCATGCTTTATCATTTTTAACCGGAAATTTTACCCCAAGTTTTCCAAGAGTTTAACCTAGGATAGAACCAACAACAACAACATATCCAGTGTAGTCTCATAAAGTGGGATCTGGGGAGGGTAGAGTATACGCAGACCTTACCACAGGGGTAGAGAAGTTATTTTCAATCGACCCTCGACTCAATGTTCTACCCTAACCTAGAATAGAACATTACATGAATTATGGACATTCATCATATACGGTCAAACCTCATTATAACAACCATTCATTATAACATCATTCACTATAACAACCTGATTTTCTCCAGAATTGATTTTTCATGCTATATCTTACTTCTATGTAACAAGATTCTACCTATAACACAGGGTTGTGAAAGGCGCTCGCCACATTGCCAATGGCGAGAGGCGAGGTGATGGTTTGTCGACATTTAGGTCTGTGGAGATGCCACTTTCAAAAGGCAACAAAGGCGAGAGGCGAGAAAGGCATTGCTTTTTGAATTTATTTTGAAAAATTAGGGTTTAAAAGATATAAGGTAATTTTAGGGTATATTTTCATATTTGCACATTTCTGCGACTGCTGCGAGCCTACCACTGTTGCGACTCTGGCGACTGCTGCGACAAACAGTACGTAACTTTGTTTTTTTCTTTTTCTAATTTCTTCTTCTACTTTCTTCTTATGATTTTCTCTTCCGATTTCTTCTTCATGCTTTATTACTCTGTTTTTTTTCCTCACAGTGACACAGCCAGTCACTGTTTCTGATTTCTTCTTTGACAAAGTTTTAAAACTCTTTCAAGTTTAGTACTTTAGTTTATATAATATAATAATTAATACCGTAATTGTTTGATCAGTAACAACAATTCCAATGGTGTCTGCATCAATCTAATAGTAACAAACAGAGGGACATTGGATGGAATTATGGTTCGCAAGGACCAATTAGGTGATATGTAACTTTTGTCGACGCACTATCAATGACTAAAACAACAGCTTTCGAAAGCTTGTATCAAGTGAAGTTGTTTGGGCTTGCCAAGGCTAGGGAGCGGAGGGCCCGTGACCTGGATCAAGTGAAGTGCATCAAGGGGGAGGATGACAAAGTATTTGTGGAGGACGTCCACATTAGGAGGAAGTGGCAGTCTTATTTCCATAGGCTCTTGAACGACGAGGGAGACAAAGGCATTGTGTTAGGGGACTTGGAGCACTCTGAGAGGTGTCGTGACTACGTTTATTGTAGACGTATTAGGGTGGATGAAGTCAAGGGTGCTATTCGTAAGATGCGTAGGGGTAGGGCGACTGGGCCAGACAAGATTCCGGTGGATTTTTGGAAGAGCATTAGAGGGGCAGGTATGGAGTGGATGACTGAGTTGTTTAATGTCATTTTCATGATGGCGAAGATGCCTGAAGCTAGGGGATGGAGTACGATGATCCCACTATACAAGAACAAGGGTGACATTCAGAGTTGCAACAACTATAGGGGTATCAAGTTGTTGAGCCACACTATGAAGGTTTGGGAGAGGGTGGTAGAGTTGAGGTTGAGGGGGATCGCGACTATTTCTGAGAACCAATTCGGATTCATGCTAGGTAGCTCGACTACCGAGGCCATTCATCTCGTGAGGAGACTAGTGGAGCAGTATAGGGAGAGGAAGAGGGACTTACATATGGTGTTCATCGATCTGGAGAAGTCGTAAGACAAAGTCCCCAAGGAGGTTCCATGGAGGTGCTTGGAGGCTATAGGCGTTCCTGTGGTGTACACTAGGTCGATTAAGGACATGTACGACGGAGCGATGACTCGTGTGAGGATAGGGGGAAGAGATTCGGAGCACGTTCCTGTGTTGACAGGGTTACACCAGGGTTCGATTCTTAGCCCGTTTTTATTTGTCTTGGTGAAGGATGTTTTGACGTGGCATATTCAAGGGGAGGTGCCTTGATGTACATTATTTGTTGATGATGTAGTTCTGATTGACGAGACCCGAAAAGGTGTTAATGATAAATTAGAGGTTTGGAGACAAACCCTGCAGTCTAAAGGGTTTAGGTTGAGCAGGACCAAGACAAAGTGCTTGAAGTGCAAGTTTAGTGAGATAACGCATGAGGCTGACGTGGTGGTGAAGCTGGACTACCAGGCCATTCGAAAAAGAGATAGTTTCAAGTATCTTGGATCTATGATACAGGGGAATGGGGAGATTGACGAGGATGTCACACATCGTATTAGTGCAGGGTGGATGAAATGGAGGCTTGCCTCTGGAGTTTTGTGTGATAGGAAGGTACCTCCGAAACTTAAAGGCAGGTTCTACAAAGTGGCAGTCCGATCGACGATGTTGAATGGAGCAGAGTGTTGGTCAGTCAAGAACTCTCACATCCAAAAGTTAGAGGGTGGCGGAGATGAGGATGTTGTGTTGGATGTGTGGTTTTACTAAGAGAGATATGGTTAGAAATGAGATTATTTGAGAGATGGTGGGAGTGGCTTTAGAGGAAGACAAGATGCGAGAAGTGAGGTTGAGATGATTCGGGCATGTGATGAAGAAGGGCACGGACGCCCCAGTGCGGATATATGAGAGGCTGGCTATGGATGGTTTCAGAAGGGGTAGAGGTAGGCCGAAGAAGTATTGGAGGGAGGTGATTAGACATGACATAGAGCAGCTACAACTAACTGAGGACATGACCCTAAATAAGAAGGTGTGGACACAAATTAAGGTAGAGGGTTAAAAGGTGAGAGTGTGTTCGGTTTGTAGGAAGATCAAGAAGATGAACTAGTATATGGGGAAGGTGATCTTAATTGGGGTACTGTTATTATGGTAGCTAGAGTTGATGATAATATCTATGGTCTTAGGAGTACTTTAAGGTCAAGGTCAGTTGAGAAGGGAAAAGGAAAAGCTACAAATTCAAACCAGACTCTAACCCTAGTCGATGAAGAATCCGAGGAGGAAGAAGATAAGGGGCAATATAATGAAGAATTCGAGGAGGAAGAAGATGAGGGGCAATATAATGAAATGCATGTTGTACGTGAATATTATGAAAATCTTGAAGAAGAATAAACTTTTAGTTTTAGTATTGCTTGTTTTATGAATTGTTGAGTTAAGTTCTAGACTTTTAGTATCTTCTACTATTTATTTTTAGTTTTTGAATTGAAATATTTGCTAATATGTTATTGCTATTGAGATTTTGATTATTTATATATGTAATTAAATATTTTAATTTTTTGGTATTAATTGGTGTCGCACTTCAAAAGGCGAGCGGCAAGTTGTGGCGAAGCAGAGCCTTGTCTCCTTTTGTCGCCTTTCGACGTCCAAAACACTGCTATAACATCAATGTCATTCATTATAGCGTTACACTCTTTGTAAAATTATCGCTTTATAAAAGTCATCCTCAAATAACGTTTAATAATATTTTGTAAGAAATATATTATGTATAAAAATAAAATATTAAATAGTTATGGTAATCAACACTAATGTTATGCACATAATAAATTGTGAGTGCAAATATCTAAGAGGAAAAGAATTGCATTTAAATCGTGCCCATCAGTTATGTCCATAACTTCACAAGGAAAGGTTATTGGTGTTTGCCTTTTTAACATTCATACTCTTTCTATTTTTTCTTTAAATTTGTTAACAAATACATTCCTTACTCTTGGTACACAAAATCATTAAACTAATCATTTGCATACTTTTGTTTGTAACAGTTAAACAAGATCTAAACCTCAAATGTCAGTATACATATATAATATCACCTCACTATAGCAATCATAAAATTTTTAGACAAATGTTGCCACTATAACGAGGTTTAATTGTATTTTAATGCCCAATCAGCTTCCAACATCTTAATGATATATATCCGTGTTAGAATGAGTAGTTATAGGAATAGCATATAGAATCCTACTTGAAAAATGATTGTAATATAGTGTCCTAGTTGGAAAAGGATTAGAATATAGTGTCTATAAATAGGGATTCAATGTAATCATGTAGATACAACAAATTCAATAATATTCTTCTCTTATATGTCTCACATGGTATCAAAGTCGGATCCATTCAAATTCTTTGTTCACCGATGTTGGGTCCCCATATTATATTGTCCACGCTCCAGTTAACGAGGTCTGGGCGTGCGGGGGAGTGTTAAGAATCCCACATCGAAAAAAGGATGGGCGATTGGTCCCTTTATATGGAATTGGACAATCCTCCCCTTATGAGCTAGCTTTTGGGGTTGAGTTAGGCCCAAGATCCATTCTTTACAAATTTTTGAGATACAAGTGTTCGCTGCCACTAGTGTGAACCTCTTTTTATTCTGAGTAAATTGTGTGAGGTTGTTTCTCTCGATATTTTGTACTCTCTTTTATATAGTGGATTGCTCATCTCCTTTTATGGATGTAGGTCGATTGATCGAACCACGGTAAATTATTGTGTCTCTTTTGGTGTATTTCTCACATGTCTCCTTATGTGGCGTCTTCCGAGGTTTGTTTTGTTAGCTTCCGCATGACACCTGATTATTTCTATCCTAACAAGTGGTATCACAGCCTCTATAATCTTGGTAGAAAATCAAAGAGCTTCCGTTGCTGGCGGGCGGCTATGACCCATATATGTTGCCCGTCTGGCAAATGATCATGTTAGCAAAAGTTAGACCACCGTGCTTATTTTCGGTGGCTTCTCATATCTGATTTGAGTAGCACCGTGCATCGTATCTGATTTGCTTAGGATCGTGCAGCTCTCCGGACTACTTCTCATATTTGATTTGCGTGGTTCCGTGTATCTTTTCGGTGATTCCTCAGTTTTGATTTGCGTAGGGTCGTGCCATCATTCCGACCCTACCCATATAACTTCTCTTTTTCAATAGGATCGTGTCATCACTCCAACCCTACCCATATAGTTTCTCTTTTTCAGTAGGATCATGTCATCATTCTGACCCTACCAATATAATTTTTCTTTTCCAGTAGGGTCGTGTCATCATTCTGACCCTAAACATATAATTTTTTCTCAGATTTTGACCACTTTTCAACCGTCAAATAGAATAATCTGGCGCGTAAGCATGTTCCAGCCAATTTTTGGTGACTTTCTTGTTCAAGATCTACTCATCTATTGATTTCGAGATGACCCATATATTTTATATCAGTTTTTGGCAATTTTCCAGCGACAAATCGACTTTCCGTAGACGATTACTACTTTTCCGACCACTTTTCAGTTTGTTCCTTTTCAATTGTGACTGCCCAGATGTCCCGAGCAGTCCATACCAGTTTTCTTGCAGATATCCTCACTAAGTCCCTCACTGATCCTCGTATTAATTATACCCATAACAAGCTTGGTACATATGCCTTGTATGCACCAGCTTGAGGGAGAGTCTTAGAATATGAGTAGGAATAGGAATAGGATATAGAATCCTATTTGGAAAAGGATTGTAATATAGTGTCCTAGTTGGAAAAGGATTGAAATGTAGTGTCTATAAATAGGATCTCAATGTAATCATGTCGATACAATAATTCAATAATATTCTTCTCTTATATTTCTCACATGGTATCAGAGTCAGGTCCATCTCAATTCTTTGTTCACCGATGTTGGGCCTCCATATTATATTGTCCATGCTCCAGTTAACGAAGTCTGGACGTGCGGAGTGTTAAAAGTTCCACATCAGAAAAGGGATGGGTGATTGGTCTCCTTATATGAAATTGGGGTTGAGTTAGGCCCAAGATCCATTCTTTATCATGGTATCAGAGCAAGACCCACCCAATTCATTGTTTTCGATGTTGGGCCCCCCGTCTTATATTGTCCATGCTCCAGATGTCCAGTTTTGGGCGTCCGGAGGGGGGGGGGGGGGGGAGTCCCACATCGGTGGGTTAAAGGGTCCTTGGTCCCCTCATGAGGGGAGGATTGTTCAATTCCATATAAGGAGACCAATCATACTCTTAACACTCACCCGCACGTCCAGGCCTTGTTAACTGGAGCGTGGACAATATATATGGGGACCAACATCGGTGAACAAAGAATTGGGATGGGCCTAACTCTGATAGCACGTGAGAAATATAAGAAAATAATATTATTGAATTGTTGTATCTACATGATTACATTGAGACCCTATTTATAGACTCTACATTCCAATCCTTTTCCAACTAGGACACTACATTACAATCTTTTTCCAAGTAGGATTCTATATGCTATTCCTATTCTTACAATCCGGATCATAAATTTGAACTAACGAAATGGAAGTTTTGAGTAAGAAACTTGTAAAAGCAATAGTACCCAAACTAATTAGATTATTCATTCAAATAGCCTCTACTTAGTTAAACTAGGAAGAACAGAAAGTTCCTCAACACTCCCAGGCAGGCTGTCTCTGTTCATCACGTTAAATTTATGCTTCATGTTTCGGGTTAAATAATAGACGAATGAGATCTCGTAACTTAACAAGACTTCAAGCAGTTCATAATCAACACAAAATTATATAAATCAGAAGCCTGATTCGGCAGCATGGTAGCAGAAAAAATGGTATAAATGCAAGTGAAACGGAGCTTGTAAGCTCAAATCTAGTGTACCATCTAAGCCTTACCGTAAACAACTGGAAACAAACAACAAAGAAGCAGTAGTAAATGTAAACAAAAGGATCATACTATCTCAAACCACAACACAAGTCTCTTAAGACAGGAGAGAAGATAGTACCTTCCGTGGTTTGGACTTCATAACATCTGAGTCTTGTTTATTAAACCCAATAGCAGTGGCAGGCAATCCGTCAGTGACCAAATTTACCCATAGCAGTTGGACCTGTGTATTAACAAAATCACCTAATAAATCTGAAAAAAAAAGTAAATTCAAGAATAATAAGGGAATCACAAACAAGGCAACCTAACATGCACAGAAGAGAAACTAGGTTCCGAGCCCTGGTAGAGATGCTGGATCCATGTAATAAAAATAGGTATGGATGATTGTTTCTTATAAAAGAAGTGGATAATACAAAACTAAAGTATTGTTATTGTGGATAAATAAAGTATTTAGATATATGAGGAAGGGAAAGTGCTGCATCTGGCAAGCATCTACCGAGCTACATCAGTTGCTTTTAGTTCATATTCACATTTGATGTCTAAGCAACAACAATCTGGGTTGTGAAGTACAAAGATGGCATGTCTGTGTTATAGACCTGTCAAAAACATAGGTGAACAATGTTTCACTTATCTAGAGTACTAGTCACATTTCCCTTTCTTTTAACAGACTAAAATTTAGTCTTCCCATCCTGGATATTCATATCTTCTCTCTGTACATTGTTAAGAAAATGGACATTGAGCCTAAGCCAACTCCAGGGCTACTAGATGAGGTGAGAATTATACAAGACCATATAAAGAGATAGCGAACCATACATTCAACCAATGCTGGACTCTAACAATTCACCTCTCCCCCCAACAAGCTCAGAATTTAACATTTTTGGAAGATCTGTAAGGGCTGAAATTGTGCAAGGGGAAAAAAGGTCGTCACTAGTTATTCCAGAAATTGTTCAAGAAGATGGATTTGTTGAGATTGCATGCAAGATTGAGAGATTTATAAAAAAGGGAAGAGCCAAAGGATTCAGAGACAACAGTAAAACTGGAGATTCCTATAACAACACAACCATTAGTTTTGAGTATTTGAGTTCCAAATTATGTTTTGACCATGCCAATAAGTTGATATTACTATTTATGACTTGTACAGAAGGCTTGGGTTGAGACCTGAGGAATTCAAATGAATTTTGGAATAAGATGAAATCAAAAGCCAGCTTTAAAAATTGTTGTAAATAGTGCCACCACGATTGTAAGGCTTGGTGACTGCAACAGCAGTCAGGATCAAACCAGTTGACCACTGCATTCGCGAAGAGGAGGTCCATGACTGCGGACAAGCCTGACATGGCTCAGTTTTAAGAAAGGAGGACCGAAATCGCGAGGTTAATGGACCTAGGCCTGGCCAACAAATGCAAAAGAGGCTCCGCAATAGCAGAGATAGAGACATTATGCTGGTGATTTGGAGCACTCCGAGAGACATCGGGATTTTGGGAATTGTAGGTGTATTAAGGTTGAAGAGGTTAAGCGTGCTATTAATAGGATGAGCAGGGGAAGAGCGACCGAACCAGATGAGCTAGCGGTAAATTTTGGGAGAGCACAGACAGGGCATGTATGGTGTGGTTAGGTGGGTTGTTTAATGTCAATTTTAAGACGACAAAACTGCCCGAAAAATGTAGGTGGAGTACAAAGGTTCCATTTTACAAGACAAGGGTGATATCCAAAATTGTATTAATTACTGGGGTATCAAGCTGCTAAGTCACACTATGAAAATTTAGGAAAGGGTGGTGGAGATGAGGATGAGGAGGGTGTCTCCATTTCTGAGAACCAATTCGGATTCATGCCGAGGCGGTCGACTGCAGAAGCCATCCAATATTTTTTTTAATAAGGTAAGTGTATTTCATTCATAAACAAGACCGAGTTTGCCATATACAATGGAAAAAACCAAAAAAGTAAAGAATCTACAAAATTTGATTCTATGCAAAGTCCACCCATTCTTCTATACAACTAGGAATATTATGGGTGCACCAAAAGAAAATGAGAGTTCGGAGGCTATTCCTCACCTGAGAAAAACTAGACTCTACCCCCTCAAAAGCTCTACTATTTCTCTCTAACCAAACAATCCACATCAACGCAAGAGGGACCAAACTCCAAGCCTTGGGTCTTCTCCTACTCCCTCTTCTCCAACAAAACATTAAATCTTTCACAGTTTTTGGCATTACCCATGAAACTCCGAACCACCGAAGCATATCCCACCATAATCTCATGGTAAAGACACAATGAATGAGAAAATGATCCACTTCTTCCCCTGTCTCTTTAAACATGAAGCACCAGCTGACACAAACAACCTTATGCTTTCTAAGATTTTCCACCGTCAAAATCACCCCTCTAGATGCTAGCCAAGAGAAAAAAAACACCTTCCTCGGCACCGACGCTATCTAAATTGCATCGCATGGAAACACGACCTCCTCCCTAGATAGGAGTTCCTCATAGAAAGATTTAACAGAGAAAACAACATTGTTCCCCAAACCCCACCACAAAGCATCAGGTTCATCCACCGAGCTGACTTGCCTGTGAAGAGTGGCCATCAACCTTTGGAGTTCGGTCACGTCCCAATCGTGGAAATGCCTTCTAAATCACAAGTCCCAAAAAGTCTCTCCATCATGACTCTCCCTAATCTGTTGGACCGACATGTCTCCTTGGCATAACGTTCTATACAACATCTGAAAATCATCTTTCAATAAGTTATCCCCACACCACCTATATCCCGAAAAACTTAACTCTCCTACCATTTCCAACCTTGAAGGAGATATTACTATTGAAATCATCCTATCCCTTTATTATATTTCTCCACAAACCACACCCAAAAGGCATAGTGACATCTCTAGTTCTCCATCCCCCCATATTTATCAATTATCACCCCTCTCCAAAAGGCTTGAACCTCCATCCCGAAATGCCAAAGCCATTTGCCCAACAAAGCTTTGTTGAACACCGCCAAATCTTTAATTCCAAGACCTCCCCATGTTTTAGGAAAAGTGACAGCCTTCCAATGCACCAAGTGAAATTTCTTTTCCCCATCCGCCCCATCCCAAAGAAAGTTTCTCTGTAACCTCTCTAATTTTCCTGTGACCGAAGTTGGAGCCTGAAACAAAGACATGAAGTAAGTGGGTATACTCGATAAAGTGCTCTTAATAGGCACCTCTTTTCTTCCTTTGGACAAGTATCTTTTTTGCCACCCCGCTAATCTTTTCTCAACCTTCTGTAGAACCGGATTCCACACCAAAACATTCTTGTTTGAGGCCCAAGTGGTAGTCCAAGATAGGTAGTCGGAAGCGCCCTCACCTGTAGTTTAAAACCTGAGCAAGCATCCCAATTTCAACCATGTCCCCGACTAGAAAAATCTCACACTTACTCAGATTAATTTCAAGGCCTGACACCACCTAAAACCAAGTAAGCACTTGGCCTAAATGATCCAGTTGGTTCATATCTGCATCACAACAAACCAAAGTATCATCTGCAAACAATAAGTGGGAAACCGACATTGTCCCAACACCCCCAATCGCTGTTTTAAAACCCTTTAAAAAATCTCCCAAGACAGCTTTGTCCATCATCCTGCTCAGAGCTTCCATAACTAGGATGAACAGGCTCGGCGATAAGGGATTCCCTTGTCTCAGGCCCCTGGAACTTCCAAAAACAATGCATGGATTGCCATTCACCAAAATATCTCACAGAAGAAATGCAAAATCTGATCTATTTTCTCCATTTTTCCCCAAATCCCATCTGAGTCATGATGTACTCTAGGAAACTCCAGCTTACATAATCGTAGGCCTTCTCAAGATCAAGCTTGTACAACACACCTGGCACTCCTTGCTTTCTCCTCGAATCCACCACTTTATTTGCCACCAAAGTTGCATCCAAAATCTGTCTACCCTCCACAAAAGCATTTTGCGAAGTAGATACAGTCACATCCAGCACCTTTTTAACTCTTATGGACAACACCTTAGAGATGATCTTATAAATGCTGCCCACTAGACTAATAGGTGTATAATCCTTCATGCACGAAGCTCCCTCACGCTTAGGGATAATGACAACAAACGAAGCATTCAAACTCTTTTCAAATTCACCCCTCTCCTGAAACTCAACAATAGTATCCATCAGGCCCTAGAGCTTTGTCACCCGCACATCCCTTGATACTAGCGTGGATCGCATGCTTGACACGAGCATGGATGACGTGGATGACACGTAGAATGTTCGTGAAAAGGAAAGCTTAAGAGTCCGTAGGAGTGATGTAGATAAAGAAAAGAGGCTATTTGTACAAGTGGCTAGATTTTAAATTGAAGAATTCACAACAAGTCACCAAACAAGGCCCTTGTCTCTCATTAAGGGCATATTTGTAATAACTAGCTGTCTTTTATTTCCTTAGTATAAATAGGATAATTCCTCATTTTGCATGGGACTTTGGATGAATATTGAATATTGAGCTTTGAAACTTGTAGTTTCTAGGTGAAGCCTAGCATTTAGCTTGTAGTTTCTAGGTGAAGCCTAGCATTAGTTGGTAATTTTAGTAGTGTGGATCTTGGAATTGTTGGTGAACTTTTTGGTTTGGTTAATTGAAGGTTACTCATTTGTGGTTTCTTGGTTTCCTTTGATTTTCTCAAACTAGGGTTTGTGTTTAAATTGTTGAATTCAATTGGGAGGTGAGGGTATCAAGTCCCTTGTTGCCCATAAATTCAAGAGTTTGAATATTAATCCACATATCCTTCTTTTGTTTTCTTTCCTTCTTGTTCTTCCCTCTTTGATTCGTTATCATCCCTCCACCGCCCTCTTCACCTCTGCCTCCTCGATTGCCCTTTCTAACCACTCATACTCCTCCCCACCAATATGACTAAAACATAACCCCCCCAACTTTGGCCTCCAGTTTGTTTCTTCCTCAAACAATCTATTGTAATAATCTACAATTTCACCTTCTACTTCCTTTTCACCCACGTGCACCACCCCATTAACCTCCACTGCTTCTATAAAATTCCTTCTTCTACTTGCGACCGCTACCCGGTGAAAAAACTTTGTATTAGAATCCCTTTCCTCCAACCATAACGCCCTCGATTTCTGTCTCCAACTAATCTCCTGAGCTAAAGCCAGCTCCTGTAGCTCCCTTTTCAACCTCACTTTTCTTTCTTTCTCCCTCATTTCTAGCTCCCTAACTCCCCCACTTCAATCATAATCTCCCTCATCTTCACCTCTACCCTACCAAACACTTTTTTATTCCACTCCCTTAAGTCTTTCTTGAGCAATCTCAGCTTTTTGGCAAGCCTAAAAGAAAGCCTCCACTCCACCGCATAACTGCTCCATCATCCGGCCACTATATCCTTGAAATCATCCACTCTTAACCATATGTTCTCAAATCTGAAAGGAGACCTCATCCGTCTACCTCTGCTACAATCCAACAAAATAGGAGAATAATCAGAAACCAATCTTGAAAGAGGAATTTGGATCACATTTCAGAAACCAATCTTGGAAGAGGAATTTGGATCACATTGGGAGCCAGCTCCTCCCAAGAAGTGGACACAAGGAATTTATCTGGTCTCTATCTGGAAGAAGAGTCCTCTGACCTGGACCACATAAAAGAGGCACCTGTCAAAGGCAAATCAACAAGAGAATGTTATTAATAAACTTCGAGAACTCCTCCATTGCACTCGAGACCACCCTACCCCTCATTCTCTCCTCGAGGAATCTAATGGCATTAAAATCCCCACCTAGCACCCAAGGAATATCCCACCTCCCCAAGTCATCTCCTAATTCTTCCCAAAAAACTCTCTTTTGACCCCTTCCCCACCGACCCATAGATGCCCCCAAAACCCCACTCCGACCCGTTGCGAATGTTTCTAAAATCCTTTCCTTACTTTTATCTCTCTTTTTATAAACTATCAGTTTTCTTTCTCCTTCATTATCCTTACATGAACACCCTTGCTTCCCCTCCCTACCCTTGTCTCCCCTCCCTGGGCCCTTCTTTCTTCTTTCCTCTAATCCCTTTTGCTTCTTTTTCAATGTCTCGAAGCAAATCTAGCACTCTATCCTCCTTCCCTTCAAAAATCACCACCAAAAATTCCCCAAATTTGAGATGTTTCCCATCCCCCCAACTAGACATGCCTTTTCCTAACTCAACACACGCTAGAGGCATTGCATTTACTCCATGAACATCACTACAAACATCTTTAGAACCAACTGACACCTGAAGAGAATGTAAAATAACCTTTTCACCCAAATTTAAATCAGAATTGAGATAACTGCAACCTTCCCAAGCCTTTTAGAATCAGTCCGGTTGAAATCCGGGGGAAAAGCCATCAAAACAGAAGATCCGGCGACGGCAGAATCAGATTCTGATGCCGGCAAGAACACCAAATTACCCCCAGCCCTTAAACCATTCGGGATAGCATCGCCCGACGTTGCTAGTGGCCCAGAAACACTGTCCCGACCCACCTGATAGGAAACCGACCCCGGAATCTTGATATCTCTGTCACCGGAACAGTTTTTCCGAGCGGTAGGCGGCGGCATTAATCTGGAAACCTCTCGTTGCTTTCCCCCCTCGCCGGAAATAGAGAGCCCATCTTTGTTGCTTGGCTCTTTACTCAGATCCGAGCTTCGATCTATCGATTTCGGAGGCAGACCGTCGAACTCCGGCGCCGGCCTTATGGGAGTATGAAAAACACGTTTTCTCTAAGAAAAAGAACCGGCCGATTCATTAAAAAAGTTACGGTTCACCTCCCTATTATTATTATTAAACCGTTTTACTCTTCCTTTCCAAATTTTTTCACTTACCTAGGGGTAGGGATGTCTTTTCCCAACATTAGGGTTTTGCCTCCCTTTCCCGTTTTCAAAAAACCATCCCTCTTTCTTCTTCACCACATCCGCCTGCCTTCCCATGGCTTTTGACCTCATCAGCCCCATCCCCCTTGTCAACTCTAAATCCTTCTCTTCTCTTACTAGAAACTTCATCCCTTACTACTAACAGCTTCATAGGACGAAAATGTATTGAGAGCTAAACTCTAAACTCCACTTCACCATCATCCACCTTAATCAAAATAGGAACCTTACCTCCTTTTTTCACCAAAATTTTAACCCTAGACATATCATGTAAACTACAAATCACAGTCACAAAACCCCCCACAAAGCTCTCTGACCTTTCTAAAGAGGTCAATACACCATAGATGCATGGGAAGCCCCACCAGATTAACCACCACCGAGTCACCTGAAAAGCGTAGATCAACACAACCTTCATGCCCCAACCACCTCTCCAGTTGCATAAAGTTATTGTCAAACCACTTTCTTCCTTCATGAAGAACTTTCAGGGCTTGTTTTCCATCCACAAAACGAAATAAGAATTGGGTATCATACAATTGAGTAATCTTCAACCCCTCAGCTACACCCAACTCTTCAGCTGCCTAATTCCTAATCGCCTCCGGAGACCCAACCCATTTAACGAAGGAGCCAACCAAGCACGATTTCAGAAAACTTTTTCTCTTCAAGATATAGTCCTCCGACAGCGAGAAGCTGGGCTTTTTCAAATACTCTTTCTTCTGGCATCTACCTAAATCTAGAGATGGCCAAGCTAAGGCATCTTTGAAAGACATGTTCTCCCTCTTCCTAAATTCTAAAGAGAAGAAGGAGCTTCTCTCACTAGACATTTTAACTTGAATTCAGGTAGAAATATAAATAACGAAGCCATCCATCTCATGATGAGATTGGTGGAGAAATATAGGGGAAAGAAGAAGGATGTACATATGGTTTTAATTGACCTTGAAAAGGCCAACGACAAAGTCCCGAGGGAGTCCTTTAAAGATGTCTGGAGGCAAAGGTGTACCGGCGGCTAACATTAGGGCGATAAAAGACATGTATGATGAATGCAAGACTCAGGTTAGAATGATGTAAGGAGACTCGGAGCACTTCCCAGTTAAGATGAGGTTGCACCAGGAATCAGTTCTCAACCCGTATTTATTTGCCGTGGTGATGGATGAACTGAAGCGGTGTATTCAAGACGAGGTGCAATGGTTTATGCTATTTGTGAATGACATAGTACTGATTGCTGAGACATGCGACAAAGTTAATACTAGGTTGTAGATATGGAGACAAACTCTCGAGTCTAAATGATTCAGATTGAGCAGGACCAAAACAGAATATTTGGAGTAAAAATTCAATGATGCAGTGCATGAGACAGGCGTGAAAGTGAGGCTTGAAACACAATCTATCCCCCAGAAAGATAGTTTCAATATCCTGGGTCTGTAATCCAGGGAAGTGAAGATATTGACGATGATGTCACACATAGTATCGGTGCGACGTGAATGAAGTGGATGCTTGCCTTTGGCGTCTTGTGTGATAAGAAGGTACTACCAAAACTTAAAGGTAAGTTTTATGGAGTGGTGTTTAGACTGACTTTGTTATATGGGGTGGAATGTTGGTCAATCAAGAAATACCATGTTAAGAAGATGCATGTTGCGTGAATGAGGATATTGAGGTGGGTGGGTGGGCATAAGAAGAGTGATAAGATTAGGAATGAGGATATTTAGGATAAGGTGGGAGTTGCCTCCGCGGTGGACAAGATGAGAGAAGCGAGATTGAGATGGTTTGGAAATGTGAAGAGCAGATGCGCAGACGCTCCAGTTAAGAGGTGTGAGAGGTTAGATATAGTAAATACGAGGAGGGGTAGAGGTAGACCGAAGAAGTATTGGGGAGAGGTGATTAGACGGGCATGGAGCAACTGCAAGTTACCGAGGAAATGACATTAGATGGGAGGGTGCGGACGACGAGTCTTAGGGTAAAAGATTAGTACATAATGGAGTGTTGTCCTGAACCTCATGTAAGTGAAACAGGGAGTTTTACCCATCAACACTTCACGTAAGCAAGCAAATTTTTTTTTTGATAACTGTGGTGTCCGCCAGCTTTCGGCACCTTGACTAACGCAGTCCACCATGGCTTAGATAAATGGGAAGAAATTACCAAGTGATTTTGTCTCTGCTCGAATTTGAACCTGAAACCTCATGGTTCTCAACCAATTACATTGACCACTAGACCACTTTCTTGGGTGTAGAAATGACTGCTTAATCCAGATTAGCAAGGAAAAATGTGCACTGGAGATGCTTAAGAACAGAGATGAACATGTTATAGAAGTTATAAACTACCAACTCACAGGCACAAGAGTATCAGGAATCCCAAGCATAGCTGCCACAAATATACAGACCACTTCACCAATGTTTGAAGATATCATGTATCTAATAAATTGTTTCGTATTGTTATATATAGCCCTTCCCTCAGCAACCGCCTGCACATAAAACATAATTCAATTAACCAAACGAATATAATTTTAAAGGCAAAAAATTTAGCAAAATTTGGAAAAAAAATAAAAAAATAAGAATATCAGCTTACAGCAACAACGGTGGCGAAGTTGTCATCTGCTAAAACCATATCTGAAGCACTCTGCAAGTTGAGACCACAGGAAAGGGACCAGTTCAAATGTCTGATTTGGGAATCCAATATAAACAATTATGAAAGAACAGAAAAGCGAAAACAAAGTCCACTATGTGATCAAACAATGAAAGTCTTGGTAAAGTCGTCTGGAACTGCACAGAAATAACAAAGAGTTTGTTGCACCAATGTACTGTAGATACAAATACTGTCTTGCAAATTCACTAATTTGTTTTTAGCAGTGGCAAGTTAGATCCAGTTTAGTTATTTTAATTGTGAAAAAAATTATATATAGAAAAATATTTCCACCGAAAGGGGAAAATGACTCCATAACTTATGGAAGGAGCACATATATCTAAACGTTTAACACCACGTTTGATAAGAAAATGAACCTTGACCCTAAATCAATCCCAAAATCTAGCTCAAGAGGTGAGGATTACCCAAGACCATAGAAGGGGCACCAAGGGACCACAACCACACTGATGTTGGATATCCAAAATCCCTTAACATGTCCAGGCCTGACAACTAGAATGTGGACAACATAACATGGGGGCCCAACATTGGGTAAATCAAGAATTGGGATGTGCATAATTGTGATACCATGATACTCAACCCCAAAAGCTAGCCAGCTCAAGAGGTGATGATTGCCCAAGACCATATACAAAGATCAAAGGACTACTACACCACCTAGCCAGCTCAAGCAACAATATTATTTGCTTCAAACTGCAATTAAGCATTGTTGTCCTCCACCTTGCACTTTTATCATAGGTCACCTACTTTTTTATCAAACCATATACCGGAAATTGATCCAAACAATAATTTTCCCAAGTTAGTTTTCGCAGAAAACATTATCCGTGAAACATAATTTCCTCCTTATCGAACGAACATTACAATGGCAAATTGTAACAACTTCCACTGTTAATGCAAATAATAAAAACCTAAAACTCAGAAAGTACAAACAAAAAGAGAAGGAGGAGAGGATCTTATACTCTTTTTTTCATAAAAGGTAAAAGGAGAATAGGATTCTTATAGCCTCTAAAACAGTCAATCGAATCTAGGTGCATTCTTTAGTACAACTTTCATATAAGAAAATAATGGACAAATACATAGGCCTAAAAGAATTACACAGAATCAATAATATAAGGTCCTAACTGAAACCCTTTCTGGCTCTATATTACCTGAGCTTACCAGAAAGTAATGAGGGCTGTGAAAAGAGAAAAATGGACAATAAAACTCTTGTGTAGATGACATATCAGAGAGCCAGGAAAAATTAGACGATGTAGATGAGTGTCCATTATATAAGAGTTTACACTACTAGAATATGAAAACTTTAGACCACATAAAATAAGAAAACTTTCTGCTGAGAAGTTCTTCTAATTACCAGCATTCCTATTTATGACCCAATAATAAAGAATATAATCATGTACACATGACTAATCTAGATACATTCTGACATACATCAGCACTAGATCTCTTGATCCTCACCATGCCTCCTCAAACTCAAGATAGTGAAGTAATTTGTAAATTGAAACTGGAACTCAGCCAAATAAAAGTTATTCCCAAGGGAACAGTGGTTTGCATTATATCATGCAAATAGTATCTCACCAGGAAGAGAATAAGTGTTGGAATATCATCCACAACATGTCTCAGATAAGTGCTTCTCATATTAGACATGAAAAGGAATAAACTCTCAATCACCAGTAGTTTGAATTGATTTTAGATAAAATATACATGAGAATCCATAATATAGGAGTTTAGACTACATAAAATAAGAAAAGCTTAAACTAAGGTCTCATTTGTTGGGTAAACTACATAAATAGCCCCCATAGTGGGTGGCTTCGCTTTTTTGTCCCCCATAACAAAAGTCCTACAAAACTAGTCTTCCTTCTTTTTTATGTATGGAACAAATACATATTTGCCCCTCTATATATCAAATATTTTCAAACAACTCTCCATGCTCATTTATCTTTCAACTTCAAAAAAAATTTCTCTGTTTTATTTTACTTTGATTTTTTATTTTTATTTTCTCTTTTATTAAAAAAAAAATTCTCAACCTTTACTTTTTTCCTTTTCTCCTTTCAACTTTTATTTTTTTTTCTCTTTTTAATTTTTCTTTGGTTTTTATTTTATTTTTTCTCAACCTTTTCTCAACCTTTATTTTTCTTTTATTTTTTATTTTGTCTTTTTTTCTTGATTTTTTCTCAACCTTTCTTTGTTTTTTCTTTTCTTCTCTCAACTTCTATTTTTTTTTTCTTTTTCTCTTTTTCATTTTCTTTGATTTTGTTTTTAATTTTATCAACCTTTATATTTCTTTTATTTTTTATTTTTTATTTATCCGTACCCTTTATTTTTTTTCTTTTCTTTTCTTCGACTCCTTTCATGGACAAGAGCTGACACTACCACATTGTATCTTCATTTATGAGATGTTCTATTACTCTTGCCTTAGAGGAAAGACTTAAACCTAAGGACATTCAAACAACAAGTTATGATACGGGTGGGCCAAGCTGTCCAACAAGTCCACGACCATTCACACGAAGCCAAGCTCGGGAATTACAAAAACTCCAAACCTTGTTCATGCAAATGGCCGTGTGAGAGTTGGTGACTGATCCATCTAAGAATTTAAATGTTTTTAAGTGTGAAGAGGGACCTTGAAGTGTAATAAACTTACACTCCAAGGCCGCCCATGGCAAGGGGCAAACTGGTCATTTTTTGCCTTGTAATATAAATAGACAATATTAGGGTTACTTGGGGTAGTTCTTCCATTATTATTTTTGAGACATAAGACTTGTAATATTTTGGTTCTCTGTCTCTATTTCAGCTCACAAGAGAGGGATACTTGTGTTGTATCTTGGCTAGAAACAAGGATCTTGAGGTCATAGGGTTCCCTCTTGGTCCAAGTAAGAACTTAGTGTTAATATTCAATAGTCTTAGGGTCCTCTCTTGTTGTTAGGGTTCTTAGACTCTTGAATCTTTTATGTCAAGTTACTATCTTCTTGTGATCTTGTTAATATTGTGTTTGTATTATTGAAGACTAGTGAAGCCGTGTGGGGCACTTTCGATTCACTAGCATTTGTTGTTCAACTTGTTGATCTTGTGTTAGTTGTTCTTCTTGTTGTTGGCTGTTGGAACTTTGTGTTGTGGACTTGATAGTGTATCAAGTTACGCCCCATTGACAAGAGTTGACACTACCACATTATGTTTTGACTTATGAAATGCTCTATAACTCTTGTCTTAGAGGTAAAACTTAGCCAAATGACTTTTTTTTTTGAAACTGGTAATTTTACTCTCTATATCCACAGGTTAACTACAACCAAAAGTGTAGTTCCCCTCCAAACACTATTACAACTTACATCATTTTGAGCTAACTGGTGCCTATAAATAAACTAGCATATCAAAGATATCTTCTGTCTGAGCTAATACATCAAGTTTACACCAAAAATAAAAAATGCCTAGACAGTTCATTTTGATCTTCTACAAGCTGTTCTGCACATTCTCAAAACATCTGTTGTTTCTTTCTCTCCAAATTGTCCACCATATACATGTTGGGACAATCTTCCATCTCTCCTCCTCCTTTGAAGCATTACCGTCCCTGTTCCAGCTACTTAGAACTCCCTTAATGCTCCCTGGTTTCACCCACCTGATCACTTTCAGGCAAATGAACATTCTCCAAAGTTGATCTGTCCACGGGCAATGCAAAAAGAGATGGTTTATTGTCTCAGCTTGCTCTCCACATAGAGAACACCTGGATGCCAATTGGTAGCCTCTTTTTTTTAAGATTTTCGTGAGTCAAAACTGCTTCTTTAGTTAGTAACCATAAAAAACAGTTTACTTTATAAGGCACCTTAGGTTTCCAAATCATCTTCCATGGCCAATTGATCTCCTGTCCTGCATACATATTAAGCTCCTTGTACAAGACAGAGAACCGCCCTTGACTATCTCTCTTCCATATCAACAGATCTTTCTCATCAGTGAGATTAGTGAAGGAAGCTAAAGAATTCTGAAATTCTGCCACTTTGTCAATTTCCCAGTCATATAAGTGTCTTCTTAGTACCAGATTCCACCCTTGTCCAGTCCACATTGTAGCCACAGTGGCCAGTTTTTGTTGGCTTAAATTAAACAACTCAGGATGCAGTTGTTTCATTGTAGAGTCACCGTTCCATTTATCTTCCCAGAATGAGGTCTTTTGCCCATTGCCCACTTCACTCTTGTTTTGTGGTATAAGATAGGCCACATATTCCTAATTGCCCTCCACACGGTGCAACTATATGGAGTGCTTATCACCTTTGTCATCCACCTATCTTCCATACCATATTTAGCTGTGATGACATCCCTCCAAAGCATGCCTTCCTCATAAGTAAACATAGCCAAATGACTATCAAACAACAAATTATGCCCCATGGGCAAGAGTTGGCACTACCACATTGTGTCTTGATTTATGAGATGCTCTATAACTCTTACCTTAGAGGCAAGACTTAAACCAAGGGCTTACAAACAACAAGTTACGCCCCATGAACAAGAGTGTTGACACTACCATATTGTGTTTTATTTATGAGATGTTCTATAACTTTTGCCTTAGAGGCAAGACTTCGCCCAAGGACTTTCAAACAACAAGTTATGCCCCATGGCCAAGAGTTGACACTACCACATTGAGTTTTGATTTATGAGATGCTTTATAACTCTTGCCTTAACGGCAAGACTTAGCCAAATGACTTTCAAACAACAAGTTATGCCCCATGCGCAAGAGTTGGCACTACCACGTTGTATCTTGATTTATGAAATGCTCTATAACTCTTGCCTAAGAGGCAAGACTTAGCCCAAAGACTTTCAAACAGAAAGTTACGCCCTATGGGCAAGAGTTGTCACTACCACATTATGTTTTGTCTTATGAAATACTCTATGACTCTTGCCTTAGATGCAAGACTTAGCCCAATGATTTTCAAATAACAAGTTATGCCCAATGAGCAAGAGTTGACACTACCACATTGTATCTTGATTTATGACATGCTCTATAACTCTTGCCTTAGAGGCAAGACTTAGACCAAGGGCTTTCAAACAACAAGTTATGCCCCATGGGCAAAAGTTTACACTACCATATTGTGTTTTTATTTATGATATGTTCTATAACTCTTGCCTTAGAGGCAAGACTTAGCCCAAGGACTTTCAAACAATAAATTATGCCCATCGGCAAGAGTTGACTCTACCACATAGAATCTTGATTTATGAAATGCTCTATAACTCTTGTTTTAACGTCAAGACTTAGCCAAATGACTTTCAAACAACAAGTTATTCCCCATGTGCAAGAGTTGGCACTACCACATTGTGTCTTGATTTAGGAGATGCTCTATAACTCTTGCCTTAGAGGCAAGACTTAGACCAAGAGCTTTCAAACAACAAGTTACGCCCCATGGACAAGAGTTGACACTAACACATTGCGTTTTTATTTATGAAATGTTCTATAACTCTTGCCTTAGAGGCAAAACTTAGTCCAAGGACTTTCAAACAACAAGTTATGCCCCATGGGCAAGAGTTGACACTACCATATTGAGTTTTGATTTATGAGATGCTTTATAACTTTGTCTTATAGTCATGACTTAGTCCAAAGACTTTCAAACAACAAGTTATGCCCATGGGCAAGATATGACACTACCACATTGAGTCGTGATTTATGAGATGCTCTATAACTTTGTCTTAGAGGCAAGACTTAGCCTAAGGACTTTCAAACAACAAGTTATGCTCCATGGGCAAGAGTTGACACTACCACGTTGTATCTTGATTTATGAGATGCTCTATAACTCTTGCTTTAGAAGGCAAGACTTAGCGCAAGGACTTTCAAACAGCAAGTTACGCCCTATGGGCAAAAGTTGATACTACCACATTATGTTTGACTTATGAAATGCTCTATAACTCTTGCCTTAGAGGCAAGACTTAGCCCAATAACTTTCAAACAACAAGTTACGCCTTATTGGCAAGAGTTGACACAACCATATTGTGTTTTTATTTATGAGATATTCTATAACTCTTGCCTTAGAGGCAAGACTTAGCCAAAGGACTTTCAAACAACAAGTTATGCCCCATGGGCAATAGTTGACACTACCACATTGTGTTTTTATTTATGAGATGTTCTATAATTCTTGCCTTAGAGGCAAGACTTAGCCCAAGGACTTTCAAACAACATGTTATGCCCCATGGACAAAAGTTGATACTACCACATTGTGTTTTTTTTTATGAGATGTTCTATAATTCTTGCATTAGAGACAAGACTTAGCCTAAGTATTTTCAAACAAGTTATGCCCCATGAGCAAGAGTTGGTACTACCACATTGTGTCTTGATTTATGAGATGCTCTATAACTCTTGCCTTAGAGGCAAGACTTAGACCAAGGGCTTTCAAACAACAAGTTACGCCCCATGGGCATGAGTTAATACTATCATATTGTGTTTTTATTTATGAGATATTGTATAACTTTTGCCTTAGAGGCAAGACCTAAGCCCAAGGACTTTCAAACAACAATTTATGCCCCATGGGCAAGAGTTAACACTACCACATTTAGTCTTGATTTATGAGATGCTCTATAATTTTGCCTTAAAGGCAAGACTTAGCCCAAGGACTTTCAAACAACAAGTTATGCCCCATGGGCAAGAGTTGGCACTACCACGTTGTGTCTTGATTGTTGAGATGCTCTATAACTCTTGTCTTAGAGGCAAGACTTAGTCCAAAGACTTTCAAACAGTAAGTTACGCCCCATGTGTAAGAGTTGACATTACTACATTTTGTCTTGATTTATAAGATGTTCTATAACTCTTGCCTTAGAGGCAAGACTTAACCCAAAAACTTTCAAACAACAAGTTATGCCCCATGGGCAAGAGTTGACACTATCACATTGTGTCTTGATTTATGAGATGTTCTATAACTTAGAGGCAAGACTTAGCCCAAAGAATTTCAAAAAAATAAGTTATACGCCCCCATGGGCAAAAATTAGTATTACCACATTGTGTATTTGATTTATGAGATACTTTATAAGTCTTGCCTCTAAAACTAGACATAGCCCAAGAATCTCCCAAAAAAATAATTACTCCCAATGGGCAAGATTTAACACTATTTCATTATGTCTTAATTTATGAGATACTCTATAACTCTTGTCCTAGAGACAAGATTTAGTTCAGGGATTTACACAAGAAGTTAATATTCTATAACTCTTTTTAGAGGCAAGACTTATCCCAAAAGACTTTCAAACGGTAAGTCACGCCCTTAAGTTTACTTTGATGTCAAAGAAAGAAGAACTTTTTTGCGGATTATCCAACTTTCTGTTCATTAGCAAAATATAATAGAAGTTGAGAAAAAAGAAAAAAGAAAAGGAAAAAAATAAAGATTGAGAAAAAAAAAATAAAGGTTAAGAAAAAAAAAAAGAGAAAAATAAAAAAAAATAAAAGTTGAGAAAAACAAAATGAGAAGAAAAAATAAAATAAAAATAAAGTTTGAGAAAAAAAAAATGAGAAAAGAAAAAAAAAAGGTTGAGACAATGAATTAAAAAAAAAATGAAAAATAAATAATGTTTGTGAAAAAAAAGAAAAAAAAAATAAAGGTTGAGACAAATGAATTAAAACAAGAAAAAAAAAGAGAAAAGAAAAAAATAAAAATCAAGTAACAGTAAAAAAGAGAAAAAAAAAGTTGAGAGACAAATGAGTATGAAAAGAGTAAAAACATTTGAGGTGTAGAGGGACAAAATTGTACTTGTTGTATATATAAAAATAAAGGAAAGCTAGTCTTTAAAGACTTTTCTTATGGGGAACAAATATACAAAGTCACCCACTCTGGGGACATTCCATGTAATTTCCTGTCATTTGTTTGCACTTAATGAAGGTCTGAATCTGAATGATTCAGACTCTAGCCCATTAAGTGCATTTGTTTTAATTAAAATTTAAGCACTTTTGGTCTGAATATGTCTTAATCATTAAGATTTGGAACAAAGTCTTAATATTAATAAGAGGCCTTTTTTATGTGTATAATTTTCACCATCACTCTATAAATCCACAATCACCTACCAACACCATTAACAACCTCTGCCATCATAACCATCACCACCACCACCACCACCACCGTTATCATCGCCAACCACCAGCCACCACCGCCACCAAGTCACCAACCACCTCTGCCATCACAACCACCATTGCAACCACCAACGCTACCAACCACTTACAACACGTACCATTTCATCATCATACTTGTATCTACTACTACCACCACCATTATCGTCGTGAACTACCATCTTTGTCATCACAACTATCACTAGTAACCACCACAGTTGTCAATCACTACTGTTAGTCGCTACCATACCTACCACCTCCATCATTATAATAATATCTACTGCAACCACCACTGATACGACACAAAATACGAAAAGACAACGAAACTACGAACACAAGGGTAAAATGGAAAATACGAAAATACGAGATGAAGAACAAAGGGAAAAACAAAGACAATAAAGATAAAGGATAGATAGATAGACACAATGAAATAAAGAGAGGACAACAAGAGAGTATATTAAACCCTCAAACCTTCCTTTCGATTACTTCAAAGCACCAATCTCTTACGAAGACCAAAGAGGAATTGGACCTCAACAACCAACGTTTCTAATCAACAAGGAAAGCTCCCAACAAGCTAACATAAACATTCTCAAGTGTAACATTCATCATCAATAATTATCTATCCTAAAATGAAAACAAAGCTAACTATTTATAGCCATGAGCTTTATTACATAATGGGCCCAAAAGTGACCCACAAGACAAGGTGGCCCATAAGGCTCTTTTAACAATGCACCTCCTATGCTCCAAGCTATCATCCAAACACGATGTTGCTCGATGGGCCCTTGGAGTGCATCATCGGATATAGTTCTTCTCGGGTGCCAAGCTATCATCCAAACACGCATTTGCCTTTGCCCCCTTGAGGTAGTCATAGCGTGGACTCCCTTGTGTTGGCCTCGGGGTATAGGCCTTAGGAGATTAACGCTGATTCGGCTTGTATCATCCTCCCATTCTTGAAAAGGATTCGACCTCGAATCCAAGTCTTTTATCACCATGCCATCACACCTTTCAATTTCGGAATCCTTTGGTAAGAACTCCGTTAGGCCTTCAAGCTTATCTTCATAAAGCACTCTCGTTGTATCATTCTTTGGATGTATTTGTTCATGAACCTGCACAATAGAAGGAGTGATACTAGGTACAATGCTAGTATCGTAGTTAGTGGACATCAAAGGCCTATGGTGGGAAGTGTCTTTGTCATATTGGATTTGGAATGAGGGAGTTTGCGTTGGTAGACTTGAGGGAGTTTGGACATGGGGTTGAGGAATAAAATTTGAAACCTTTAAATGATCCCCAATGTTTGCCAACTTACCATTCATACTTTCCATTCTACCATCCAATTTTGACAATTTCTCATTCATGTGTGACAAGTTTCCGATCATTTGCTTCGCATCTTGTCGCATCTCTAGAAGGGCCTCTAAGATGGTATCAAGGGTTGCTCCACCCATTGTTCTTAGTACAATTGAGAAAAGGGAATGAAGCATATACCAATGACTCGGTTAAGAGTAAAAGGACTTGACTCAAAGAAGTTAACTAAGAAACAAACGACAAAAGCACACAAAGAAAAGAACAAGAAAGAAAAAAAAAACGGACTCAAAAACGAAGTAACAAAAGTAGAAGGAATTACTTGTTGTTACTTAGTTTGAAGGATCAAAGAAGAGGATTTGATGTTGTAAAACTAGTTAACAAGTGATTAAGGATGTTAATTACTTGTTAAATAGTTGAGAAATCGAAAGAAGAAAACGTAGGAAAAAGAATTACGGAGTGTGGACACTTAGAAAATTTTTTGGAAGCTTACTAGTTTGGCCGTTCCAGGAAGCGTCTGGCCCTTCCTATGACACTGAATTTTTTTTTGTTGAAGTGGCAGCTGTTGACTAGAGTTGACTGCTGAGTTTGTGCTGATTTGACTGCTGATGTGGCGCCACGTGGAAAATCAATTTAATTAATTTAATTTATTTATTTATTCAGAATTTAATAAATAATTTTTTTTATTTTTTTTAAATTTTCACAAGTGGACCCACAAACACTTTTGACCAAATTTGACTTGCAATTTTGGATCAAAGTATACTTCTTCTCTCTTCTTCTCCAAGAACAATATGAAGGTGTTCAAGAACACCAAAAACACACACCAAACCCTAACACACCCAAATCAACTCGGAATTGGCTCAAAATTTAGGAGTAACTTCCCCACGACTTAGAGAAAAACCCCAATGAATTTTAAGCCTCAATTTCCCCTCAATCAACAAACCCACTTTCCAAGTTTTGAAAACTCAAAAGCTTGAAAATCCTTTAATGGTAACTTCACTTTCCAAACTCCGATTTGAATGAAATTTGAAATCTAAGCTCTCCTCGTCATGGGTAACAACTTCCAACAACTTTAAACCTTCAAATCCACACCCAAAATTCCAGATTTGAAACCCACTTCACTTTAGTCAAAAAACTCAAAGCTCAACAATGGTAGAGGCTTCAAATCACCTCCGATTAAGCTCAAAGTTAAGATTTAGACTCTAATAGTGTTAGGGAACAAGAATCTAACACCAAAAACACAAGAAAACAACAAAATCAAAAACTCAAAATTTGGGCTAACCCCAAAAACGTGAAACACCAATTTTTTTTGTGATTTTTAATTTCTTTCAACAACAAACCCAAGACTAGAACTGTGGGAACGATTCGAAGCTCAGCTCTGATACCAAATGATACGATACAAAATACGAAAAGACGACGAAACTACGAACACAAGGGTAAAATGGAAAATACGAAAATACGAGATGAAGAACAAAGGGAAAAACAAAGACAATAAAGATAAAGGATAGATAGATAGACAGACAATGAAATAAAGAGAGGACAACAAGAGAGTATATTAAACCCTCAAACCTTCCTTTCGATTACTTCAAAGCACCAATTTCTTACGAAGACTGAAGAGGAATCGGACCTCAACAACCAACATTTCTAATCAACAAGGAAAGCTCCCAACAAGCTAACATAAACACTCTCAAGTGTAACATTCATCATCAATAATCATCTATCCTAAAATGAAAACAAAGCTAACTATTTATAGTCATGGGCTTTATTACATAATGGGCCCAAAAGTGACCCACAAGACAAGGTGGCCCATAAGGCTCTTTTAACAATGCACCTCCTATGCTCCAAGCTATCATCCAAACACGATGTTGCTCGATGGGCCCTTGGAGTGCATCATCGGATATAGTTCTTCTCGGGTGCCAAGCTATCATCCAAACACGCATTTGCCTTTGCCCCCTTGAGGTAGTCATAGCTTGGACTCTCTTGTGTTGGCCTCGGGGTATAGGCCTTAGGAGATTAACGCTGATTCGGCTTGTATAAACCACCGCATCACGCCGCCACCACTTCCACCACCACCATTAGCCACTACTGTCATTGCAGTCAATCCATACTACCAACCACCTCAACCATCAAAACTAGCACCGACACCACTTATCACCAACACATCGTCAACCACCAAACATTTTTCAGCCACCACCATCAATACCGCCAACTACTAAAATCAACCCATTTCACCATCACAACCACCACCACTACCAAACCCCACCATCACATCAATCACTACAACACCAACTACCTCCGCTATCACCACCACCATTATTAGCTACTTACACTAACCATTACCACCACTACAACCCATCTCCACCATCATTAGCGAACATAAATATTTTATTTTTTATAAAATAATAATTTTATTTTATTAAATTATATTTTTCTAATATTTAATTACTTTTTAATTTGAACAGTATATTTATTATGTTTACAAATAAATAAATTATGCACATTAAGATGTTGAAAAACAATCTTAATTATTCAGGGTTCAGGTCTAGAGACAACATCTTAATCATCCAGATGTGCATTCAGATTCAGACGTCTTAATCTTAATGAAAATAAATGCAGCCTAAGAAAACTTCCCTAATGACCGGATTCCTAATCATGGGCAACCATAAAGAATAAACCATATTACTAAGCTATAACACATAACAATCTTAAATCTCTTAAACTATCTAAAGGCGAAGCTTTAGAGTGCATCTGGCAACTGTGAAATTCAATTGGCAGCGGAAGTATTAATATAAATCAGTAGAGACTTCTGGCAGACTTTTTAATTCATCACCAGAAATAAGCCATGCAGAAAAAACAAGCACCTTCGCAACTGCAGTTCCCGATCCCATGGCAATTCCAATGTTCGCTTTCTTCAGTGCAGGTGCATCATTGACTCCATCTCCAGTCATTGCAACCTTTTAATTAAATATTAAAATAATATATCTATATGCAAAGAAAAGAGAAAGAACTAACTTTGTCAACACAGGAATAATTAGGAAGACAGATATTTCATAAGCATGGAACTAAAAAGAACTAAAGTTTAGGTCGTTTCCTGCAATTTTATGGTGCATTTCGACAGGAAGAATTTAAGCAAGCTTTGGTAATCCAAACACTTAAGGACAAGGCAAAGATACCCTGTCCATTTAAATAAGGATGGAAGAAGCTTCTCATGCAAAGGATTAAAAAGAAGTAATAACAGAGTAACCAATCAACATGGTTATGGTCCATTTTGATGATAACAATTGTTAAGCAAACTCAGGTAGTGAAATACTTGAGAAGACAGCGACAAGATCACAACATATTTACACAAGGACATGAGAATATCCATAAAATAGGTTCAGAAGGAGGTAATAACAGAAGTAATCTTGTACCACCTACACTGTATTTTCAACTCGAAACAGAGGTATACCATTGCCATCACTATTAACCATTTCAATAGGAGTTGTCAAGTAATCTTACATTATTAAATACTGAAGATGTAAGCTCAGCCAATTGGACATGAAGAGACACAACATATCAGAGAATAGCCAAGGAGCATTCGAGATGCAAAACTACCCACACCATGGAGATAAATAAGCACACACTTAATGGGCAGAAGAAGAAGTCTCCCCGGCATAAAGACAAATCGATAATGGTTTAAAAACAAATGATTGGGATAAAGTGCAACTTCACCAGCCTTACTACATATGCCATCACACTATCAGTTCAAAACAGCTTATACGATGCATACTTTACCTAAAACTATTGTAATCTTGACGAAGTTGCGACCCACATTTTGATGTGGTTCCTTTCTAGTTTAAACAATGGAATGGTGAAAGTGCATTCTCACTTGAGGAAAGATCAAAAGCAACAACCAAAGGAGGGGAAAGGTACCACTTCATTTTGATTCTGTAATGCTTCAACCAGCATCCTTTTGTGGGATGGTTCAACCCTAAAAACATGGAAATTAATCATTATAAATGACAGAAAAGGATAAGTTAGAAACCAGGAGTCAATAAGTTTTATAGGCATAAATTAAAAAATTTAAAAGGGATCCAGTAACAATAAGAAGCAAAGTTATTACCTGGATAAAATTGTCATTCGTTGTAATGCCACTGATTTCTGCAATGCCGGGAGTTCTTCAAACTCAGAGGCAGTATAAGAAAACCCAGTAAAATCCCCCAAGTGATCAAAGGCACCAATCTTTTGGCACAAAGATTCTGCAGTTGTCTAAAATTATGCAGAAATTAAATTGGGTCCAGAGCATATGATTGCAGCCTGAGATATTCATTATTACAGGACTATTCATTTTACCTTGTTATCCCCGGTAATAACGATTACACGAATGCCCGCATTCATACATGAAAGGATGGCATTTCTTACTTCATCCCTTGGTGGATCAAGCATCCCAAGCTACAATTAAGCAAATATAAGAGTAGGCACATAATCAATATGGTCAACATTAAAATGAGAACCACTTAAGTGTATAGCACTAAAACTTTTCCATGAACAAGTAAACTATAGGAACAACTTTTTGTTCATCAAAGATCTGACTATATTGGATAGTGGGAGGTTAGGAACTACCACTTAGAATAAATTTAAAATTATATCCATAATGGTAGGGACATGCATGCACAGTAAGAAAAGGCTTCTCTGATGTAAATTTGCTGCATCATAGTTTCAGCAAGTAAATATCATCCTAAAAGAGTATAATAAAAGTACAATGTGTCTATCCCGAATGAGTCAGGTTCAACTATACGAATCATCTGCATCCATTCAATTTTATTAACCTGAACTTGTGATCCTTGAAAAGTTGGCCGGTAGTGCTTTTGAATAACCAAAAACAAAGTTTGAAGAAGGACAAAAAGAAACATATTAGTAGTGACACTGCATCCGCAAATAAGAGTAAACTTCCTAATCTGTGTATCTGATTGAGCTAGTCCTTCAATGAATTTTATTGTCTTGTGCAAGTCAATGCAAGAAAACCTATTTTCTACATAACAGACGAAAGACCCCTTCCTGGTCAATCTCTACACCTAATTTCAAGGCATACGAATGAAGCACCAATTGAACCTCTTCCTTCCCATATCCACATTTATATTCTGTAAAGAATGGATCTTGAGCCTAACTCTTATATTTTGTAAAGAAGGGATCTTGAGCCTAACTCAACCCCAAAAGCTAGCTCATAAGGGGAGGACTACTCAAGTCCATATAAGGAAACCAATTGTTCATCCCTTTTCCGATGTGGGACTCTTAACACTCCCCTGCACGCCCAGACCTTGTTAACTGGAGCGTGGACAATATTATGGGAGGCCAACATCGGTGTAAAAAGATATGGGATGGGCTTGGCTCTGATACTAATTTGAAGAAAAATATTTTATTCATAAAACTCAAATAATTCTCCTTACAAGAAAATATGTGACAGAGTACCCTTATTTATAATACTAGAAAACTAAATTAAATTAGGACTACAAAACCTATTTTAATACGAATTAGGAGAACCAAATCCTAACTAGACATGAACTAAATAAATACCAAATTCTAAACAAATTTGATTTCCTACTCCAACTTTGAATTATTAATTCCAACATTCTCCCGTAATTCAAAGTTGGATACTCCTTTTTTGTTGTCGTGATGGTTGTTGTGTTGGAGCACTTCTCTCCAATCTTCAGTTTCTTGTTAGTGTTGGAGCGCTTCTCTCCAATCTTCAATTGTTGATGCACTTTTTCATCAACCTTCAATTGTTGAAGCATTTCCCTTCAACCTTCAAATGTTGGAGCACTTTTCTCCAACTCTCAATATTTTTTTGTTTGGTTGCGTTGGAGCACTTCTCTCCAACTTCCCATAGTTGATGTACTTCTCCTCAAAACCCAATATTTTTGTTAGTCCTCCTTAGTATATTTGTTCTTCATGCAAATATCATTCACCAAACATTTGTCAATACATGATTGGGCAGACGTTTGTCAATATATCATTCTCCAGACGCCGCCATATATAGGTTATAGCCCCCAGACGGCAGCGGAAGCTCTTTGATTTTCTACCAAGATCGTAGAAGCTCCGCTAACAACTGAAGAAATGGATCTTGAGTCCAACTAAACCCCAAAAGCTAGCTCATAAGGGAGGATTGCCCAAGTTCCCCACACGTCATACCTTGTTAACGGGAGCGTGGACAATAATATGGGGGCCCAACATCAGTGAACAAAGATTTGGGATGGATCTGGCTCTGATACCATGTAAAGAATGGATTTTGAGCCTAACTCAACCCCAAAAACTAACTCATGAGGGCAGGATTGTGCAAATCCATATAAGGAGACCAATTATCCCTTTTTCGATATGGGAAACCTGGACAAAACATAAAACTTTACTAGAGAAACCATTTACTAAACAACGCCAGGTCTATGCTCTTAAACACGCCTTTGAGACACGCTTAAGCCTTGAAATTATATGCAGCACAGCATAAGCATTTTGCCTCATTTCGATGGCATTTTGATGCAGGCACCGAAGTACTAAGTTCCTACTAAAATAACTGATGAATTTGAGATACGACGATGGGAGTTCTGTTTCTAATTAAATAAATTATTTTCAGGGTGTCCTTGATTAGCGATTCAGGAACTAATGATAATTGTGATATAAAATACAGGAACTTTAGCTTCTTAATACATCACCATATTCTTAGGAAACACTTAGTTTTTCTTTGACCAAATCAGCTCCTAACGGTGTGGTGACAATGTGGAATATGCATAGAGTGGTGTTTTGAACAAAGAAATGAGACAATCTCAGGCATCATCTTCTTCAACCTCACACTCCATTGTTTTGGTTATTGAAGACAGAGAGAGAAACAACTTTAAAGGTTATAAGGACAAACACAAAAGTAGAAGTTGAGGTCCAAATATAAGAACCTTACATATGAGTATACGACAGTTACCATTGAGGCAAGAATGGGTGCATCAACAACAATGACAAACCAGGTGAAATCTCACGAGTGAGGTCTGGAGTAGAGTGTACGCAAACCTTACCACTACCTCGTGTAGGTAGAGAGATTGTTTCTGAAAGACCCTTGACTCAAGTACAGCAAATTCAAGTACAAAGAAGAAGGAAACAGTGAAGAAAATATAGCAACTAACATAGAAACAATGCAAGTCTACATGAGTTGTGTTTTTTTTTGACAAATTTTGGGCTTTTATTATTACTTTCGGAACTTAAATTACATCATTATGGACCAAGGCCCATTTCTTCCCTACCAAAAAAAACATTGTAAAAAATAAACAAGAAAGGAAACTACCTAAGGCCCAACCCGATTGGGGCTTTACTATATCTATCTAAGGTAAAGGGTACCCTCATCTTCCATTCTCTAACCCCTTCAACAGGTGAAAAAATGTTGTGGTCGTGGTCCAACCTTCCTCTCCAATTCCTCCTACTCTGGGTCATCAACACCATTCTCCGCTTTCGTTCTTGCTTTGCTGAATCAGCTTGCAGAAGTATATTCTCTCCTCTATTGCTTTACATCTTCCTCTTCCTCTATAACATCTTCACTTTTTTTGTAGCCTTTTGGCTTATGTAATTATTCCTATGAAGCAAACTATGTTATAGCCTCTCTTGCCCCCTCAGCCTCTGCTTGGTGAAACTCTTATGTATGGGCATTTTAACTTGTCGTTGTTTATTAGCCTCCTTCCTTCTGGCTCCAAGCTATTAAAGCTTCTATATATATGTAGTTCCCTTTATCTGTTGCATGATTTGCTATGTAATCTGCTAACTTGTTCCTTCCCTCATTATGTGTTGCACTTGCCACTGCCTGCTATCCAAAATGTTTTTTATTTCATAGTACTACACTACTATGCTCCATGGACATGGACAATTTCCTAAAATTACTTGTTTTATTAACAAGGAATCCGTTTGAATGATGACCTTCATATGATATGTTCGTTGACAATGTCTGCTTGCTTCTTATATTGTTTAGCTTCAGCCTTTGTACTTGTTGCGTCTTTCATTTTAGCCCCTTCTGCATGCATAAGATCTCCTTGTGAGTTCCTTGAGCAGAATGCATAAGAACTAGGTCCTGGATTGCCTCTAGAAGCCCCATCTGGGTTATATTTAACCCATCCTTCAGAGGGAATTCCCACAATATCTTAGTCACCTTTACTCCTGGAGAGTAGTTTTCCAGTTCCCTCATTATATCAAGCCATTTATGAGGAAAAATCCTTGTAGGTCTTCTAACTCTAAGTAACATGTGCAGAGTCCTTGTCACATTGAAAATTACTCTTTGAATTGATATGTTCTGCCCTTCATGCTTGATGGAGTTTCTTCTCTTCCAGAGTTCCCATACTATTATACTAGGAATAGCTTGATAGTATGGTTTCATTCCTTTCTTTGTATCAGCATTCCACCACAACATTATGACCTCCCCTATATGTAAACCAGTTATATCAAAACCTGCAAAAGAAGAAAAATAGAACCAATTCCTCTTAGCCGGTGGTTAATTTAGAACACATGGGATATGGTTTCTTGATCAGGGTTGGTAAAACACCAGCATTTGGAATGAATATCATATCCCCATCTCCTTATGTCGTCATCCACAGGGATTTTAAACTTCCATAACCTCCATATAAAGAAAGCAATTTTGAAAGGCAATCCTTTCACCCAAATCTCTGCTAAGATTTTATTGGGTTGCTCTTTATGCCTTATATAATTCCATGCAGATCTGACTGTAAATGCCCCCTGGCTTCTAACATCCACCATGGTTTGTCCATTTCTGCTACTTCTTGTGGAGGTTGTACCTGATGTACTATGTGCAAGTCTACAAGAAAGAAACCAGAACAACAGCAAAATAGTGCAATAGTCGAAACACAATAAACAACAGACTATGATAGATATCACAAGCAGGACTATAGCTACATACAAGTTACGACATCTAGTACAACAACAAACACGAACAAGCCTAAACCCTCAAAAAGCAAGACAACACTCCTGCCGAGTAACCTTCTATCCTAATACGCGTCCTCCACACCTCCTATCTAAGGTCATGTCATCGATAACCTGAAGTTGGCCGTGTCTTGTCTAACCACATCTCCCTAATACTTCTTCAGCCTACCTCTACCTCTCTTCATAGCAACTATATCCAACCTCTCGCACCTCCTCACTGGGGTGTCTGCACCTCACCTCTTCACATGTCAAAATCATCAAATCTCGCTTCCCTGATCTTGTCCATCTCGGAGGCCGCTCCCACCTTTTCTCGAATATCCTCATTCTTAATCTTATCACATCTAGTATGCCCACACATCCAATAGTATTTGGCGCATGCTTGACATTTTTGTGGTCCTTTTTTAAGGTAAAATCTAAAGGTGATAAACTAAAATTTGTGGCTTTCATAGATAATTCTTCATGCAACATTGGGTATTTCCTTTGAAACTCAAGGATTAAGTACTTGACATGTTTAAGGAATTTCAAGTCTTGGTTGAGAGGGAAACAACGAAATTGAAATGCATTTGCAGTGTAGTGGTGAATATTGTGATCCATTTGATAATTATTACAGAGCACTGGGCAGTTGGCATCAGAGAACTCATCCAAAAGACTAATCAATTAAATGGTTTAACGCCTATTAGGAATGTTTGAATTAACCTGTATTTACGGGGTAAGACAAAGAGCGCTTAATATGCTAAGACGGATGTGTTATGAGGTATTCAGACCACAAAATGGTCATACGTTAATTTTGTAGTCAATCAAGTTGTAAAACGAAAGTCCGCAAAAGTTATCGCAAATTACTTACTTAAATTCTCTAAAATTTAGGTAAGATGTCTCGGAGCTTTTCTCTAAACCTACTTGGAGTTAGGGGTTGATAACCCACTAAATCTAAGACCTATGAGTCTAGTTTCCAACGTATTAAATCATTCGCCCATACAACTTCCGAGTAGAGAGATATTTGTGTTTTCACGATACTACGCATGCAGGCAGGTCAAGGTGGACACTAGGTCAGGGATGAATATATATTGCGGGATTCACATTAGAAATGAATCATATGATGAATAGGAGTAGGAACATGAATAGTATATAGAATCCTACTTGAAAAAGGATTACAATGTAGTGTCCTAGTTGGAAAAGGATTGCAAAGTAGTGTCCTAGTTGGAAAAGGATTATAGTATAGTCTCCTAGTTGAAAAGGATTATAGTATAGTGTTTATAAATAGGGTCTCAATGTAATAGTATTGATACACAATTCAATAATGTTCTCCTATATTTCTCACACGGTATGAGAGCGTTGGTGAGAAACTCAGTCAAACAAGTCACCGTGCGTCAATTTCTGGCGCGTGAGCCACTTTTCCAGCAATTTCTCTTTTCCAGTATGGTCGTCCCATAATTCCGACCAACAACAACAAACAACATACCCAGTATATTCCAACAAAGTGAGGTCTGGGGAAGATAAGATTACGCAGTCTATACTACTACCTCAGAGGTGAGATAGAGAGGCGGTTTTCGATAGACCCCCGGCTCAAGACAAAAACAGTCGAATCTAATAATCTGGCGGCTTCAGCACTGTTCTGGCGATTCCAAACTTGTTCCAACCAGTTTTTCGAGTAATTCTTTTTCTAGTAGTTTTCCGGAGACATCTATCAGACCCCTTTCGTTTTTTCCTATGGTTTAGTAAAATTTTTGCAAACGTTCATCATTGATTTCAATTAAGTCCTATGATTAAGTCTAAACCCTTAATGAGGAGATCAGACAATCAAACGTCACAGTCCATAAAGAATCGACGAGGGGGAGGTCATTTTGGAAGATCTCGACCTAGGTGTAATTATTGTTATAGGCTTGGACACACTCATAACCTATGCTACTCTCAGCCTAAGTGAAGTTATTGTAATAGGCTTGGACAGACTCGTGAAATATGTTATTCATTGCATGGTCAACCACCTAAAAATGCTCATGTTGCTTGGTCTAACACCACAGGTAATCAATGGGTTTATTTACCTGAAGAGCAATATAACAAGTATCTTCGGTATCGAGCAAATAAGTAGACATCTAAGTATTTATTTGGTGGTTTACGTTAATGATATTGTTATTACTGGCAATGATCAAGATGGTATCACTAATTTGAAGCAACATCTTTTTCAGCATTTCCAGACTAAGGACCTCAAAAGACTAAAGTATTTTCTAGGTATTGAGGTTGCTCAGTCCAGATCAGGTATTGTAATTTCTCAACGCAAGTATGCCTTAGACATTCTTGAGGAGACATGTATGATGGGATGTAGACCCATTAACACTCCTATGGATCCAAATACCAAAATTCTGCTAGGATAGAGGGAGTCACTCAGTGAGCCTGGAAGATATAGGCGTCTCATTGGTAAGTTGAATTATCACATAGTGACCCGACCTGACATTTCATATCCTGTGATTGTTGTAAGTCAGTATATGGATTCTTCCTGTGATAGTCGTTGGGATGTACTTGTTTGCATTCTGTGATATATAAAGTCAGCTCCAGTTAAAGGACTACTCTTCCAAGATCAAGGTCATGAGCAAATCATTGGATACACAAACGATGATTGGGCACGATCACCTTGTGTTGGACGTTCTATATCCAGATATTGTGTTTTAGTAAGTGGTAATTTGGTGTCCTGGAAGAGTAAGAAACAGAGTGTGGTTGCTCGATCTAGTGCGTAAGCAGAATATCGAGAAATGGATGTAGCAACTTGTGAGCTAGTTTGGATCAAACAATTGTTGACAGACTAAAATTTGGAGAAATCGATCAGATGGAACTTGTGTGAGATAATCAAGCAGCCCTTCATATCGCATCAAATCAGTGCTTCATGAGAGAACTAAGCACATTGAGATTGATTGTCACTTTGTCAGAGAAAAGATACTTTCAAGAGATATTGTTAAAAAATTTGTGAAGTCAAGTGATCAACATGCAGATATCTTCACCAAGTCTCATATCGGTCCTCATATTAATCACATCTGCAACAAGCTAGGTGCATATGACTTGTATGCACCAGCTTAAGGGGGTATGTTAGAATAGGAGTAGGAACAGGAATTGTAAATACAATCCTACTTGGAAAAAGATTGAAATGTAGTGTCCTAGTTGGAAAAGGATTGCAATGTAGTGTCCTGATTGGAAAAGGATTATAGTGTAGTCTCCTAGTTGAAAAAGGATTACAGTGTAGTGTCTATAAATAGGGTCTCAGTGTAATAGTGTAGATACACAATTTAATAATATTCTTCTCCTATATTTCTCACACTATTCATGACCATATTGAGTTTATTCATAAAATTTAAACCAAGAAAGTGTTATTCATAATTAGAAAGTCCTTGAGTCAAGGAAGTGTTACTTATATATAGAGAATTTTTTAGCCAATTATACTTAACAGTTATGTATAAGGAGTTGGTTATATATACACCACCGCGCAATAAGCAGGTTGGCAAGGGCCTTATAAGGCATACACTTTTATACACCACCGGTTTGACTATCGGTTGGGCGATGTTATACATTTACACCACCGAGCTATAATCGGTGGGCAACGAATAATATTATATATGCATATTGAGTTGAGTAAGACCGTCTTTGGAACTTGGTTATCGTTTGTCTGCCTGATGTGGCATTCAGGTTTTAGGTTGATTATATACCTATCTTTTACTGCAGCTGAGTATACGTTTATTTTCCCGCTTAACATACCAGTACATGTCATTTGTACTGAAGCCATGTTGCCTAAGGCCGCTGCATTTCGTGCTACAGGTTAAGGTGGAGGACTAGATCGACCTCTCCTGTAAGAGATTTTCGATTTTAGCTTTTGGTTGGTAAGCTCCATTCTTACTGGAGTTGATGAGTCAGATATTTTGAGTCAGATTATGCATATGTACCATTTATAGGTAGGTCGGGGCCTTGTCCCAGCTATGAGATATTATCTATACTCGTAGAGGCTCGTGGACGTGTGAAACATGTTAGTGTTGGGTATGGCCTTGCCGACACTGTTATTAGTTGTCTACTTTGATGTTGGCCTTTTCGGACTTGCTTCATATTTACTATCTATCTCTGGGCTTGGGCTTGTCTACCTTCTGGTTAGCTGAATACTTTTGAGAACGATCTTGTCGGCCATGAGTTATTTACCAGGTGTTGAGGTGTTAGCACTTCGAATTGCTATATTTAAAGACCTTGTCGGTCTCGAACATCCAGCAGGTTCAGGAAGAACTCTTGGCCTTTTGGGGCTCCGGGTGTCGGTCGCACCTCCCCTGGTTTGGGGAGTGACAAGAACCTCAATTGAGAGAGTTAGATGCTTGTTTTTCGAGGTCAGTGTTTTGAAAAGCGAGAGGCGGAAAAAAGCGACGAGGGCGCTTCACAGAAGCATGAAGCGAAGCGCACGCTTTTTTCCATTAAAGCGCTATTTAGTACAAAATTTAAAAATATTAAATATGCATGAATAAATAGCCAAAAACTCAATAGATAACATAATCTTTCAATTCTTAAAATAAAAAGACAATAGATAGTCACAACAAGCATCCAAGCAAACAGCTAAAGTACTAAAAATATGTCTCGCGTCTTAAATCAACCAACACAGATAGAGAATCAGAAACCAAAAATCAGATAGAAGTTTAGAGCTTCTATTCTTCATCCTACTCCTCAACAAGATCTCCAAACTCTTGAAGTGCCATCATATTATTATCTTGAACAATATCTTCTTCATCATCAGAGGCCTCATCAACAAGGGTTCTACTTGAACCTGCTCTTTCCTAGCTCCTTAAAGTACTCCCCCGAAGACCATAAGTACTCTCCTCAACACCACTTGCCGAAGCAACATGACCATAAGTGAGATCTTCTCCTTCGTATACTTCTTCATCTTCATGATTTGAAGGGGCTCCTGTTAACCATTCATTTGCATCATCAATACTATCCAACATAATTGGATCAATGGCATCGCAAGCATTGTAACGACGCACCAATGTTCTATTATATTTGATGAACACTAGATCATTGAGGCGTTTCAACTCAAGCCTATTCCTCTTTTTAGTATGAATCTGCACATAAGTTGCAGAAAGTAATTATAAGGTGTTCCTAAGTCAATTCAGATACAACTTAATTTAGTAATACTGTAATGTAGTTTCTCACATGTTCATACACGCTCCAATTTCTCTCGCAACCGGATGAGCTACAAGTTAAACTTTGAACTCTAATAGCAAACTGTTGCAAGTTTGGGACGTTATGACCATATTGCATCCACCATTCAACTGTAGAATTATTTTAAAAGTTAATAACTTAAAAGTTGAGCTTTAAACACAATTAAAAGTTGAAATGCTCACCTGGTGACCTTAAGGTTCTAGCTTTAATGGTTGATTCCAATCCAAGTAGCCTATCAGCTTTCATGTACCTACCAAGCTCCTCCCATATTTTGTCTATCAAAGCTTTATTTGGGATCACCCTCTCAACACATGCATGATACCAGCCACACTTCTTCATCTAAAGTCTTCATCTCACTATTTTTATAATAGAGCCCGGGGTTCAAAATATGTGCCGCTGCGTGCAAAGGTTGATGAAGTTGATCTGTCCACCTTGCATCAATAATTTCAAAAACTTTCTCATAGTTCCTTTTATCATAATCAAATGCCTTTTCAATATTTTCTTTTGCTCTATCCATGGCTTCATAAATGTACCCCATTGGTGGTTTTTTCTCTCCATCCACCAAACGAAGTAGAGTAACTACAGGACAGCCAACTTTAAGTGCTTTCACAGTGTCGTCCCAAAAAGATGGACTAATGATGTGTCTGGCAACTTCTTTCCCAAGAGTTTCCTTTACATAGGTACTCTCATTCCATTCATTTGACATGAACAAGGTTCGCAAATTTTTCTTTTGCTTATAAAAACTATGCAAAGTCAGAAAAGTTGTTGCAAACCTTGTCTTCGCGGGTTTTACCAAATTTCTTTGGTTTGTGTATCTCCTCATCATGCTCAACAGTAATGCCCTTTGACTGATATAAGAATGTATCTTAACAGCCTTAGCAAAAACTGTTCCAAAAAAATTTAGTAGTTAGTAAACTAAGTATAGATAATTAACATGAAGACTGAAAAAGAAAACTAAAACCACTGATTCACCTGTAGAATATGGGGCTTCCTTGAAAATGTCACCAAACATTAAGTTGACACAGTGAGCAGCACAAGGAGTCCAGAAAATATGCGGTTACACTCCCCTCAACAATTCACCCGCTTTCTTATACTCACTTGCATTATCAGTCACAACTTGCACCACATTTTCCTTCCCAATTTTCAAGATTGTATTCTCAAACAATTTGAACATTTTAGTAGCATCAGTAGAAGAGTCACTAACATCATGAGATTCAAGGAACACACTCCCCATCGGAGAATTCACCAAAACATTGATTACCATTTTTCCATTTCTGGTTGTTCATTTATCCATCATAATGGAACATCCATAGTTTTTCCATTGAACCTTATGAGCCTCAACAATCTTATTTGTTTTCTCCACCTCATTTTTTAGACAAGGAACTCTAACTTCATGATAGGTTGGGACAATCATTCCTGGGCAATATTGGCATGCTGCCTCAATAAATTCACCAAAGCTCTCAGAATAATTAACACAATTAAAAGGGAGGCCTGCGTCATACATCCACCTTGCAAAAGCGGATACGGCACGGTCCCTTAAAATCTTCCTAGAAGATGCTAAATCAATGGCTCCACCTTTTCTTTTTTCATTGGATTGTTGTTGGTAATAGGTATCTATAGGACCTTTAACATTGCTAGCGGTGGATGATCCACTCCCGCTAGCTGAAGATTTCCTTTGGAATTTTGAAGTAGGCCCCATTGGCATATTCACTTCAACTTCATCATTCTCCATTTGATCATCATCAACAAGATTAACCATTGATGCATCATTTGAGTCTTAAACTCATTTTTTTCTTCATATACTCATTCATTTCTTCCTTAACAGCATTCGGGACTTTTGGACATACAATGACATCTTTGTAACCACCAATAAGATGTTTCTTGTGACGAAATATTCCACCGTTATTTATACTGTCACAAAAAACACATTTTATTCGTGTGTTAGAGCCTATTGCAATTCCATAAGCCCAAGCTGGATCTCTTTTTTGCGCCATTGAATAAAGAAATATACTACAAGAGAAAACAAAATAGTGAAAATATATACAGATAGACAGAAGTCAAAACACATACAGCAAAAAAAAATTAAAAAGAAGAAAAACAAAGCTGGAAAACAGAGAAGAAGAAGAGAAAAAAAAACAGAGCTGCGAAGAACAGGGAAGAAAAAGAGAAATAGAGAAGAGAAAAAAAAAAAGCAATGAACAGAGAAGAAGACGAGAAATAGAGAAGAAGAAGAGGAAAAAAAAATAGAGCAGTGAACAGAGAAATAGAGAAGACGAAGAAGAGAAATAGAGAAGAAGAAGAAGTCGCATACCAGTAGCAGCAGCAGTTCCACAGTCGCAGCAGCAGCAGCTCCACAGTCGAAGAAGTCACTTAAGGGTTTTAATTAGAATAAACCAATAAAACCTTATAAAAAAAAATAAATAAATAAATAAATAAATAGCGCTTAAGCGAGCTTTTCTTCTCCTTTTTCTCTTCGTCGCTTCTCTCTTCTGGGCATGAAGCGTGCGCCTTTTTCTCGCCCCATCGCTTCAGATCAAAAAAGCGACCCTCTGTTGCTTCGCTTCGCTTGGAGCTTAAAGCGAGCGCTTCAACGCTTTTCACAACACTGTTCGAGGTTAACCAGCCAAATTTCTTTCGGGCAGAAGCAATTAATATTGCCGCTTGTGTTATCAATTTATCTCCTATTGTTTCTTTGGATGATAATGTCCCTGCATTGTTTGATTTGATAAGAATGTTTCCTATGATTACTTAAGTCTTTGAGTGTGAAGTGTTTGAGCTAAAGATTAGAGGTTTAAGCTGGATATTCTCGTGTGTCTTAATTGGTTATAGTCAAGAGGAATTTGACTATCGTTTTTAGGATCCAGTTGATAAGAACATGATGTTGTGTTATTTTAAGACCACACAATTGAAGATATTGACAAAACTAAGAAGCAAGATTCTCAGAGTAGTGAGAGCTTAGTTGTTGTCTATCTAGTTCTTGTTACTATTGCACCTAAATGAAATCTTTAGAATGTTGAGATCTGAGACTCTAAGGTGATAATGAAGATAACGATCATGTTTAGAATGATCAGTAGGGTACAAATGTCATCGATGAGAGTGTGCATAATGACATGGTTGACCTTCAACCAACAACTACAAATGCTCCAGAAAGTTCTCATAAGATCCGTTAGAGAAAAGACATTCATAATGTTACTCTCTCAATCAGGTATGTACACATAAGACGACACGGTTAGGAGGGAACTTGAATGTTTTGGAGAAGTCATGCATAGGGCGGCCCGGTGCACTAAAGCTCCTGCGCGGGATCCAGAGAAATCATCCATAGTGAAAAAAATAGTAGTTCAATGCTACGAAGGATGAGATGAAATTCTTGCATGATACTCTTGTGATTTGGTTATACTACCTAAAAGACAAGAGCTTGGAGAAATAGGTGGTTTTTCTGAGTGAAACACGAAGATGATAACCTAGCCTACAGTACAAGGTTAGATTAGTCGTGAAGGGCTTTAAGTAATACGAGTTGATTTCGTGTTTCTCCAATGTGTAGATGAGGAAATTTATAGGGAGTAACCAGTTTTGAAGTCAAAAAACAAAAAAGGATTACATCTTCAAATTAAAGAAGAGATAGTATGGATTGAAACAAGCTCCTAGGTAGTGAAACAGGAAGTTTGGCTCTGTTATGAAACAATAAGGGTTCAAGAAGAATTCTTTGGACATTGTTTTTCGTGCAGAAATTCGATGATGATGAATTTCTTATATCATTGCTTTATGTTGATGATATGTTTATTGCCGTTCATAATGTTGTAGGATTTAAAAGCTGCAACATGAATTCAACAAATCTTTTAGTATGAAGACTTCGGATCAACAAAGCAGATCCTTACTATGCATATATATGTGATAGGGAGGCCAAGAAAATATGGTTATCACAAGAAAAGTATATTTAGAAGGTAATTCACAGGTTCAACTTGGATCAAGCTAAGGTCGTCTGTACACCCCTTGCCATGCACTTCACGTCAAGCATGAGGTAATGTTGGAGAAGGATAGTATTAAGAAAGTTCCTTATGCTTCATATGTCGGCAGTTTGACGTACACAATGATTTCTACAAAACCAGACAACGGTATAGCGCTCAAGTCGTTGATATTGTTAGCCGTTTTCTTTCTAATGTAGAAAATAGAGTTGCAATGTAGTGAAGCGGATTACAAGATTTATATCTGGCAATGCTACTCTGAGTTTGTATTTTGGCCTATGGAAACCCATTTTTTTGCGGTTACATTGATTTAGGTATGCCATGAGATGTGGATATTTGTAATCTAATTCGGGCTACTTGGTTACTTCTGCAGCGGAGCAGTGTCTTCGCAATCCAGGTCGCAAAAGTAATTTGCTTGTCTGCTATAAATGTGAGCTTAATGTTGTTGAAACTTGTAAAGAGTTACTGTAGATGAAAATATTCATGGGGGGAACTCTGAATTTTCTCAAGGGAGATTTGTGCTTTTTCGCAACAGTCAGAGTGGCATTTATCTTGGCAAGAATGAGACGATATTGGATAAGAGATGGTGAATTTTAAGTTACTTCAACTTGAAAAAAAAAACACATCAAAAATGGTTTTGACATGTCGATCACATCTTTTTTAGAGGAAAGTTTGAAGAATGTCGCTTGATTGTCGTGATTAGGGGTGTTCATGATTTGGTTAAAAACCAAACAAAACTGCAAACCAAACCAAACCAACTAAAAAAACCGACATTTGTTTTGTTTTGTTTTGGTTTTGAATTTTAAAACCCGATAATATTTGGTTTGGTTATGGTTCTACTAAAAAATAAACCGAAAAAACAACCAAACCGAACCGATGAATTATATACATAAATTTTATAATTATTTGAATATATAATATTAGTTTTTCATAAATAATTATAAATATTTTATATCTTTTAATCATTAATTTGGTCTTAGTCTATCTCATTTCTTAAAAAATATGTCCAAACTCACCACTCTAAGTCTAATTATCTCATAATATATATGTTGTGGTGTATTGTCGGTTTTTAATTTTCTTTATTAAGACATCCATCTCCTCTTCAACGGCTTGCCCCTTTGATTATTTAAAGGTTGACCATTCTATTTAAAGATGTATATTTATTCTATGGATATTAGACATGTGAAGTGAAAGAACCTCTACAGTTATACAACGTAAACATGCTAAAACTTGGAAATAGTGTTGAAAAGTAATAGAAGATTCATATACATTCATCTTGTGATAGTAGAGAGAAATTTATTGATCCTAACGTTCATTTGAAACAGTTGTCTCATGTCCTGTTGTTTTACAATTATCGATTTATTATTAGCTAATCATAAACCGAAAAAGCGAACCAAACCGATGGTATTTTTATTTTATTTGGTTTGATTTGGTTTTAGAATTTTAAAAACCGACTTAATTGGTTTGGTTATGGTTTTAATCAAAAACCGACCCAAACCGAACCATGAACACCCATAGTCGTGATGGTGTTTCCTCCACGTAGTCGGAATGGGGAGAATTGTTGAATTTTTGTTTGAGAGCTACTTATTTTCCTTCCTGTGTGGATAAAAGTATACCGTTTGAGAAACCACTTTTAGGCCTTATATCTGTTTTCTAAGGCCCTTAAACAGACTTCATAACGTCTGAATCTTTCTGGGTTTTTGGTTAGGGAGGTGCAATTAAGAGAGAGAGAAAGAGTGCAGAAATTTTTGCTATATACCAGCTACTAAAAATTGAGTCTCTCGATTCGTTCATCATTTGATCAAACTGAAATTTGAACTGTGAGGTCCTAAATTCCTTTCTTTCATCTGAATAGTAGAGATCAGATTCGGTTTCATATAACCACAGATTTCAGTCGGTGTATTAAATATACCCCAAAATAAGGACTACTTTTCCACTGAGTATTGCATCAGTTTCTACCATCTCCTTGTGATACTCATTGTGTTGCAGTGGTATGTTCCCTTCGGTGTATTAAATATACTCCAAAATAAGCACGACTTTATAAGGATCGAAGACATGAAAATATTGGTAGTACTTGACAGAGTAGTGTCTGCAAGTTCAATTTGGATAGTTTAACATCTTAGAATTTGATGAACTTAAAACTCTGATAATGAAGCTTTCTCACGTATCACCCTTAGTAGCGATTTCATGCATCAAGGATGAATAACTTCTAAAAAGGTATTCCTATATACACACATATACACACCAGAATAAGGTGATCTCCACAATCGCACGGCTTGGTGCCACATTGGCAATGAAGGAACTGATCTATACATATTTGAACAGTGAAAAGTTCAAACCTAAGCTTTGCCATTTTTGGAAGGTGGGAGCTCGTGTGGGATAGCTTTTGGAGTGATTTATTATCCCAATCATTAAGGTAACTTCTCCCTAACACCTATAGATTATTATACTCATTTTGGTTGAATTTAAACCAGAGATTCATGAGACTTGAATACCAAATTTGGGTTTTGACCTAGTTTCCTAATGTAGTATATTGGGGATCTGACCATGAAATTGGACTCTAAATGAGAAACTAATCATAAATTTGGACTCACAAGCTTATGGGTAATCGGATTATGCAATTTGTTCTGGGATTTGACCAGATTGACTGACTTTGATTATACACACACATATCAAATCAATCAGACATCCATACTCCAAATTACTTGGAATTGACTATTTCAATACACACATCAAATCAATCAAACAACCCTACTCCAAATTGTTTGGAGTTGACTATTTCAATCCATTGTACCCATTCCACTCTAGTCAGGTCCATCTCATTCCAACATTATGCGTCGGACAAGATTTGGTTGAAATAGGAAACAGGGAGTATTCGATGCTAAAAAATAAGTCGTCTTGTGTTTGGAGCAAAAATAATGAAGTTTTGAGAATGAAAACTTGAATTACTCCTAAAATCTTCTTTCCAGATTTCAAATTCTTTATTTCAAGTTTGTAGTTGAAATAATGCACCAAACTGATAAACACTTACTTGAAATAATCTCCAAATATCATTTTGTTTGATTGATTCTTTTAAGTTAGTGTTCCATAAATCATGCAAAAAATATCTAAAGAAATCAAAAAAGTTGTAATGCTTTTAACATACAAAAGTAAGACATTTAGAAGAGAGAGCATACCAACCCAATAAACGTAAGTTCATTTTCATCATCAAAGGAGAGCGACTGTTGACCCATAGGCATTCTTTTCAAGGCAAGAGCTAAGCATCTAAGAGTTTCTTTTCCTGCAAAACTGAAGGGGAAAAACATTATGCATCACCCAAATATCCTTAAATATGAACAAATACAACAAATTTTCAAATAGCTACAAAAAACCTTCGCTATATCAGAACCTTTGAACAGCCATGCATCTAGAGGACCCGCAGATAAGTCTGATGTTAACTACCAGATTTATGTTTAGTACACTATCAAAAGTGGCACAAGTACAAGGCTATACAAAATTCTTAAGCTTGTCCGAAACATCGATATCACCATCTCTGATATAGATTGGCGAATTCCATCTCAACTTAATATCTGCAACAATCATGGAATGGCAATAACCGGCAGTAGCAGAGCCTCCTGAACCTGCTTAAGAAACATTTTTTCCTACTCAACAATGAGAAGGAAATGGGGAGATCGACGAGGATGTCGCACACCATGTTGGAGAGGGGTGGATGAAATGGAGGCTTGCATCTGCTGTCCTATATGATAAGAATGTGTCACCAAGATTTAAAGATAAGTTCCATAGAGTGGTTATTAGACCGACTATGTTGTACGGGGTGGAGTGTTGGCCAGTCAAGACCTCGCACATTCAGAAGGTGAAGAAAGTAGCAGAAATGAGGATTAGATGGATGTGCGCAAACTAGAAGAGACAAGATTAAAAACGAAGATATACAGGCAGGGAGGGAGAAGCAGCCGTGTGGACAAGATACGGGAAGCGAGACTGAGATGGTTGGGATATGTGAAGAGAAGGAGCACAGACGCCCTAGTAAGGAGATGCGAGAGGTTGGCTTTGATGGGTTTGAGAAGAGATAGAGGTAGACCAAGAAAGAATTGGAGAGAGGTAATTAGCCAAGGCATGGCACATCTTCAGCTCACCGAGGGTATAACCCTATTAGGGTAGATGGTTAGTAGGTAGTAGAGCGGTTTCTCTCTCCACAATTGTGAAGCAGGGTTCTAGTCTAAGCATCTATTTGTTCCCTTAACAGTAGGCCACATTCTTGAGCGCAACACTTGCAAAGAGAGAACTAACGGGCAATAACTTCAAAATCACCCCACCCCACCCCAAACACCACCACCACCAACCGAACTATTTCTTCCTCCCATTCTCAAACATCCAATATTCCTTAAGAGGAAATATTAACATATGGTAAACTCCACCTTGCAATCCCCTCCACCCAATAACCCAACGGTACCTCTTTTCCACTTTACTCCACTAGTTACTTGACTCCATAACCTTATGGTTGGAGGTGAAGGATCTTTACCACTAGGCTATCTTTTCCTTGTCCGTACTTTCTATAGAAATATTTCATAGAAAACGTCAATCAGTGATCACCTATCTCTTGGAACTCTGTCACAATTGAAACAGGAAGCCACTAACTTCAGTTCCATTTCCCAACCTTCTTGTCACAGATTGCCTACAGCTATCTTCACCACCTCACTATAACGTTTTCAAATGAGTGTAAAGTGTGTTCCTCATCCAGATTTTTTTTCTTTATACACATTGGAGCACAAAATAAGTCACATACATCTCCCCTCTCGCTTCAGCCTTATTATAATATATACATATATGTATCATATGTGTACATATATGTATACATGTATGTGTGTGTATATATATATATATATATGTGTGTGTGTGTGTGTATCAAGTTGACTGGTTTAAATCAAGACGTAGTTTGGTTTCTCAAAGCTGTGTATGCATCATGTGATAGAAACGACAGAACGGAGTTATGGGAAGAGCTTGGGGCAATGAGAAGTTTTTGTGAAGGATCTTGGGTGCTTTGTGGAGATTTCAACACAACAAGGTTCCCTTCTGAAAAAACTAACTGTAATAGGTTGTCTGGAGCCATGGCAGATTTCTGAGTTGCATTAGCGAGTTGGAGTTGATAAATCCCCCTTTATTGGGGGGATCATACACTTGGATAGGAGGGGCAAACCTCAGGAATGCATCCAGAATAGATATATTTTTGTATTGTTTTCCCTGGGATGAAATGTTCACACAGATTAGACAAAGCACTTTGCCTAGTCTAGGATCTGATCACAACCCTATAATGCTGACATGTGGAGATGAAGCCTTCAAAAAGTCCTATTTCAAATTAGAAAACTGGTGGTTAAATGTAGAAGGCTTCAGAGACAAAGTCCAAGAGTGGTGGAGATCCTTTGTGGTGACTGGAACACCTGATTTTATGCTGGCCAAGAAGCTTAGTTTGCTAAAAACCAAACTTAAGGAATGGAGCAAAGAAAATAAAGGAAATTGGAGGGCAAGAAAAGATCAAATACTAGAACAAATTGGAGATCTGGACGCCACCCAGGAAGTCAGATCTCTTACTGATGATGAACAACTATTAAAGGCTCACTTGGCTATGGAGTATGACAAAGTGGCTAGAAATGAAGAAGTCTTCTGGAGACAGAGATCCAGGATCCAGTGGATCAAGAGTGGAGATAAAAATACTTAAGTTTTTTCATAGAATGGCCACATCACACAAAAAGCTCAACACTATTGATTCTCTAATGATAAATGGAGAACAGTTTTCTGATTCTGGAGCCATCAAGGATGCAATAGTTGAGTTCTATCAAAGTTTGTACAAGGAAGAGGAAAGTTGGAGACCTAATTTAAACATCATAGATGTACAGGGCGTCACAACAGAGGAACAACAATGGTTAGAAAGGGATTTTGAGGAGGAAGAGGTGTTGGAAGGGATCAAGATGTGTGCAGCAGATAAGGCACCCGGACAAGATGGCTACACCATGACTTTCTTTCAAGCCTTCTGGGACACAGTTAAAGGGGACTTGATGCATACCTTCCACAGGTTCCATTCTCATTAGATGTTTGAGAAAAGCTTCAATGCTACTTTTGTAGCTTTGATCCCAAAGAAGGTGGGGGTAAATGACTTAAGAGATTTCAGACCAATTAGCCTCGTCTCTGGGGTATACAAAATAATCTCGAAAATGTTGACCGAGAGACTAAAGAAGGTGATAAACAAGTTGATCAACACCCATCAGATGCTTTCATCAAGGGGAGGCAAATAATGGATGTTGCATTAGTTGCGAGTGAAGTGCTTGATACAAGAATCAGAGAGAAGGAGACAGGGGTTATGTGTAAACTGGATATAGAGAAAGCATATGACCACCTTAATTGGAATTTCTTGATTAGCACACTAAGACAGATGGGATTTGGGGTCAGATGGCTCAAATGGATAGAATTCTGCATAAAAACTACCAGGTTCTCTATTTTGATAAATGGAGAACCTGCAGGGTTTTTTTCAGCAGAGAGGGCTTTTAGGCAAGGGGATCCCCTGTCTCCGTTTCTATTTATCATTGCCATGGAAGGTATGGATAGCTTGATGAGAAGGGCTACTGTCAAGAACTGGATCAAGGGGTTCAAGATAAAAAACAGGGCCAACGAAGAAATGGATTTGACACACCTACTACATGCAGACGATACGTTGGTGTTTTGTGAACTGAGCAGGAGCAAATTTGTTATCTCAGAGTATTATTGGTGGTGTTTGAAGCTTGCTCAGGTTTGAAAGTAAACTGGAGAAAAAGCAGCATTTTCCCAGTTAATGAAGTTCAACAGATACAAACACTAGCAGATATTCTGAAATGCAAGATAGAGGAACTGCCCACAATTTATTTGGGCATGCCTTTGGGTGCGGGTGCTAAACACAAAGCAATAAACATTTGGGACGGGATGATTGAAAAGACTAAGTAGAAGCTGGCGTTGTGGAAATCCCAGTACCTTTCCCTGGGAGGGAGATTTACACTAATAAACTGAGTCCTGGACTCTTTGCCAACATATATAATGTCTCAATTTCCTATCCCTGGGCAAGTAGTTAAGATTCTGGACAAGCTTAGAAGGGATTTTTTGTGGCAAGGGAACAAAATTGAAAAGAGTTTCAACTTGGTGAAGTGGGTCACAGTCCAGCAAAGCAGAAGATGGGGAGGTCTAGGAGTGAGAAATCTAAAGATACAAAATAACAGCCTACTCATGAAGTGGCTTTGGAGGTACAACCAAGAAGATCATGCTTTATGGAAGGAAGTAATATACAACAAATATGGACAGGAGGAACAGTGGTGCACAGATGAAGTGGCTAATACTTAAGGAATTGGAGTTTGGGGGTCCATTAGAAACCTTTGGATGCTACTCAAGCCCAATACAAAAGTCAAACTTGGCAGGGGGGACAAAATTTCTTTCTGGAAAGAGGACTGGAGTGGACATGGCACCTTACAATCTTTATTTCCTGGACTTTACTCAATCTGTAGAAACCCTGAGTGCAGTATACAAGAGTTGTGGCCTCCATAGGGGTGGAATCTGGTTTTTAGGAGGCTATTAAACGATTGGGAAATAGCATGGGTAGTAGAGTTGTTGAACCTAATAGGAGGATTCCCTGGTACCAACTTGGAAGCAGATAAATTAATAGGGGCAACATAAGGATGGTCTGTACAACTGGAGACTGTCAGTAACTGCAGGCAGATCAATAGGATCATGGAATAATATCTGAAAGAGTGTGGCTCCAACAAAGGTGAAGTGCTTTACTTGGTTAGTGGCTAAGCAAGCATGTTTGACACACAAGGCTATGCATGAAAGGGGAATTCACATAGCACCTAGGTGTCTGCTGTGCAAAGAGACATTTGAGACCAACAAGCATCTCTTTCTACATTGCAAAGTAACAACACAAGTTTGGAATTTATTCACTAGTATAGCTTGTGTGAACTGGAGCATGCCAGAACACACCTCGGACTTACTCAGCTGCTGGATTAGAAGGGGTGGCAGCAAAAGTCAGAAAGAGATGGTGGAGAACAGTTCCAGCTTGTATCTGGTGGATTATATGGAAGGAGAGGAATCGGAGGATTTTTAAAGGGAAAGAATCTACTATACAGAAGATTAAATGGAAAGTTATTACTACTCTAGGTTTTTGGTGTAAAGAACAAAATATAGAAGAAGAAATTCAACTAGTGGATTTTATAGGATCCTTGTATGTATTTCTGTCTTCTTGTAAACTTTTTGGAGGTGGCCAGCATAGCCCTAAATGCTGATGAATACAAATTTACCAGTTTCAAAAATAAATAAATAAATATATATATATATATATATATATATATATATATATATATATATATATATATATAAATAAGACCAGGAGGTCACGGGTTCAAGTCTTGGAAACAGCCTCTGGCAGAAATGCAAGGTAAGGCTGCGTACAATACACCCTTGTGGTGGGACCCTTCCCCGGACACCGCGCATAGCGGTAGCTTTAGTGCACCGGGCTGCCCTTTTTTTATATATAAATAAAATGTCGGTTAAATTATATGAGGAGGAAGTTGAAGAAAGTAATATCCAAAGTTCCTGTCTAATTGTTGCCTAAACAAAAGTACAAAATGAAAAAATACAATGATAAGGAAGGCCCAGGGTATAATGGTAAACAAAAATTTTATTTTTAAAAAGTACATAATGATTATTAGTCTTTAATATATCAAATCAACATCCAAAGAAATAATTCATAGATAACTAAACTCTGCATTACTAATACCTATATAACTAATACCTGCAATATTAATACCTGCATAACTATAACATGCATTACTAATACCTGCATAACTCTAACCAATAACCAAACGGCCCCTTAAAGAGTTACTCAACTGCTGGGCTTAAAAGGGAATCAGAAAACCATTCAGGGAGATAGGGAACACGGTGCCTGCTTGTATCTGTTGAGTGATATGGAAGGAAAAGAATGCCAGATGAAGGGAAGGCAGATAACAACAAATCATACCCAGTATAGTCCCACAAAGTGGGGTCTGGGGAGGGTAGAGTGTACGCAAACCTAACCACTACTTCAGAGGTGAGCAAGAAGGGAAGGCAGATACCTCACAGAAACTGAAAGCAAATGTTTATGGCTGTTGGTTTTTTGATGTAATCTACAGGATGTAAAGGATGAAAATAAATGCCGGATTTCATAGAATGTTCATAGGAATAGGTTTGTACAACAGGATTCCATCCTTCTTTTTTTTGTAACGAAGGATCCCTAACCAATGTTCTGCCTTGCACCATCTGAGTGCTAGGTTTCTCTATTTTAATATTAATGTTTACTTACCTATTCACTAAAAAAGAAAAAAAAAATGGGTTTCCAATCTGAACTATCTGGATTAAAACATCCCATTCACACAAGTGCCAGGCTTGTAGAAAAAATACAACCACCACAAAAAACGAATAGGCCTAACCTACTATATTTTGCTTCCAACTGAGCTCTAACATGAGCAGAAAGAGGGACCGTAGAACCATCATCATTGCACAGTATATTGGTACATCTTGAAAGTATGCTTTCTGGAGCTCCTTTTGAGAACATTATCTCCATCTGCTTCCGGCTACAGAGCACACTCATCATTTTGCGATCACGTGAAAATTCCAATACTGAAACCTGTAAGTTATGGAGTACGTAAAGACGAATAAAATGCCAAAGGTAGCACTAAATCTGGGGTTTAAATTCTTTTTCATTTGTCAAAATCATATAATTAAACAAATTACTAAAGCAACTTGATTTCCAGGAGAAGGAAATGAAAGGTATTGATTCTTTTTTTTACTAAAGCAACTTGATTTCCAGGAGAAGGAAATGAAAGGTATTGATTCTTTTTTTTTCAAAGGTATTGATTCTAAACACACTAAAATTACCTTTCATGATTACAAGTGCAGATAAACAATGCAATCATCAGGACTGTAGAGCAGCAAGTGTTAGGAGCCAAGAGAAAGGGGAAAAGGGTGAGAAATTCTAGAAAATCTAAAGATAAATAGTTTACAGGACCCTGGCATGCTTCTATAAACACCAAAGATCAAACAGTAGCCAAGCCCAAAAAGGGACAAGTTCTGGCTTATTCTCTTTCACGGTTTAGGACCCTAATATTGCGGAAAAACTGGCAATAACCTTTTTCTCCCTAAAGGTTGTCCAGCTTTTTCTCCAGATCAAGCGCATAGCAGAAGCTTCGTGCACCATAATGTTCTTTTAGGATTGTATTACTTGTAACAATCTTTACCTAGAATTCCACTTAACTTTTTGTCTTCATTAAAAATTCTTAAGGCAGATGCTAACAAGAAAGAACGTTGATGCATGATGTCTTCAACGAATGTAAGGATCCAAATGGTGAAACAATTATATTCACCGTATTTTCCACGAAAAAACTATTGCAAACATTTCACCTAAGTTGCTCGGACTCGGGTGCGGGTGTCCGATACAGGTGCGGATCTAGAGGTCAGATACTTCATGATCTCAAGTTTAAGATTCGGGATATTGATCCATACATGGATATGGGTGCAGGGTTCGGCTAAAAGTAATTCAAATATCTAAAAATAGAGTTATAAAGCCTAAATCATATGAGACTATGTGGAAAAATTAAGGAGAAAATATTGATCAAGAGGATAATCTTGAAAGGAGATAAAAGGAAAAGCAATAACCTAGAAATTTCTATATACAACGTATTTCATTTTCTTCAATTGCACCTTAGCTTTTGTTTTGATTGCAGAAATCATTAAATCTGTCCGGACTTTCCCCGTTGATTTTGGTCAAAGTACCCAAAGTGAAGATTCCGAGTAACTTAGCATTTCACTGCTGTTGTCAGCATTTGATAAAAGGGAGTTACTATCATCTTAATAGGAAGCAACATTTTACTAAAAATCAATTGGGAAAATCATTTGGAACACTTTTCTCAGACAAACATGATTCCAATGTGTTGGGCAACATGAAAAACACCCCTATAGGATAGCTCAAACATGAATTTTTTCATATTTCGGCAAAAGCAAGTGTTGAAAATCCATATGAATGTGAAGTCTTGGATTTTGATTATCCCCAGCATAAAATAAATGAAATAGAAACATACCTCACCTTTTTAAATTGGCTTTCCCAATAGCGATTACAATAAGACGCCCGTTCATGCTTGCTTAGCATATTTAAAGCAGAGGGCATTGTATCAAAACCAGGAAGACCAATCTGACAATAATTGACAAGAGAATAAGCATAGAATTATCAGTCACATAATCAATTTATGTGCATGTAATATGTATATATATTAAACAAATACTTCCTCACGGCCCTTTTTAGTTGACCTGTCGGAATTTGGAACGTTAATTTGACTTATTATATAAGTAATAGCGAAAGTAAATAATAAAATAATGGTTGCATAGCTAGATTGAAAGGAATAATCAAATTATTTAAAATTTGAATAATTAGATAAATTATAAAGCTTGAAATTGTATGGTTGTATAAAATAGAGTTATCACTTGAAATAATGTCAAACATTTGGGCTTCTACAAAATAAAAATAAATGCTATATAAATTGGAGAGGAGGAATAAATTAAAGGCAACACACAAGACAAAGTCAAGACTAACTTTTTCTGCCAGCAAACGGAGGGCAACTTCAGTTGATTCACCAATCTTCTCATAAATCCTCTTATCTGGGTTGTATTGTATAACAGACTCATTGCAAATAGCTGAGCACATTGCTATATGAAGAAGACAAGGAAACTGAGCAGGAATCTCTAGCTGCACATAGAAACACCAAAATTAAATAAACTATCAAATGAATATTCTATGGAGAACATAAGCAAGTACCAAGCAAATAATTTTATCTTATCACGCTTGTTAGAATATTAATGTATATAGAGTCCTACCTGGAAAAGGATTATTATGTACTCTGTATTAATAGGGGTAAGTGTAATAATGTAGTTAATTCAGCTTAATAATATTTCTTGTGTTTGTATATTTCACATGGTATCAGAGCGACCATAAGAAACCTCCGTAATAGAAAAGCCAGTTACCATCCCTTCTTTCCTGTGACTTTTAGATGTTCCATGTTCCACCTCCCACTCCGCCAGTAGTTTGCAAGAACTGACACCACCACAAGGTCTAGCAAGATCTGGTGACCAATCCCCAGAAAGCTGCTCTGGCAGAACCCCAGTGATCGCCCTTACGTGCTTGTAAAAATTACAATGCCATTGGTGCGTCCAACACACGCATCAACGTGTGATGCAGTTTCTGACAACTTCTCCGAGCAGTTCTTTTTTCTATTGAGATCGTCCCATGATTTCGAGCACATCCATACCATTTCCTTCAAGGTTCGATCACTTTTCATTTTCCCGGCGATTTTCTAGTGTGTTCGAGCAGAGTTCCTGCCTTTCAACAGCTCTTTTAGTGAAGTATGTTAGACCCGAGTTGTATTTGGAATTTGGAAAACACTCGAAACCCTGTTTTCATTTTTTTCTTTTTCAAATTTTACCCTAATTTTTTTATTACTATAAAAATGACCCCTTTAAATTATATTTCATGTGTTTTTAGGAAAAGTACGTTTAAACCAAATATTATTTACAGAAACTATAACCAAACACAACTCCATCTTCAATTACAACTTCAAAAATTCCAAGTAAATTGAATATTTAGAAAAAGTACATTCATAGATAAGTAACCCCTTGAAAGACTAATCAATGTCTAAAGAGAGAAGAGCTCCTACTCCTCTCTAGAATCTAGGAAGAGGGAGGGATTGTCTTTCAAAGAAGCCTTAGCATGGCCATATCTAGATTTAGGAGGTAGATGCCAAAAGAAAGATCCATCGATAGAACCTAGCTTCTTGTTGTCAAAAGACTTCATTTTGAAGAGAAAAAGTTTTTGAAATCTTGCTTGGTTGGTTCCTTCATCAAATGGGTTGGTTCTCCGGAGGCGATTAGGAATTGGGCAGCGGAGGAGTGGGGGGTAGCAGAGGGGATAAAGATAACCCAATTGAATGACACTCAATTTTTGTTTCGTTTTGTGGATGAAGATCAAGCCTTGAAGGTTCTCCGTGAGGGCAGAAGATGGTTTGACAACAACTTTATGCAGCTGGAGAGATGGTCGGGGCATGAAGGTTGTGTTGATCTACGCAACTCAGGTAATTCGGTGATGGTTAATCTGGTGGGGCTTCCTGTACACTTGTGGTGTATTGATCTTTTCAAAAAGGTTGGGAATCTCTGTGGGGGTTTTGTGAATGTGATATGTAGCTTGCACGACATGACTAGGGTGAGAATTTTAGTGAAAAAGGGGGAAGATTCCTGTCTCGATTAAGGTGGATGATGGAAAAGTGGAGTATTGAATTTGACTTTCTATGGAATTTCATCCAATGAAGCTGAAAGTAGATAGGAGGAATGTGAAGTTAATGGTAGGAGAGAAGATGGCGATAGAGGAGACAAGAAGGGGAATAAGTTTGTGAAGAAGCCATGAGAACGCCTTCAGATGTGATGAAGAAGAAAGGGGGAGAAGGAAATTTTGAATTTTGGAAAGGGAGGCAAAACCTTAATTTGGGGAAAAGACCATCCTATCCCTGGGTAAGTGACACAAGTTGGAGAGAGATTAAACCGGTTCAATTTTAAAATAAAGAACCGTAAGTTTTCTACTGAACCGGTTGGTTCCTTTTATCAGAAACAGCGAGGGTCTCGTTTTCCCAATAACCGGTTGCAGGAAATCGAACGTCGGCGGTAAGGAAATAGAAATTGAGGCTCGCATTTGAGACACGAGCTAAGCGACGCAAATGGACACCCGATTTCCGACATAGGGTGTAGAAATCAGAAGGTTTCCAGGCCAGAGAAACCTCCAGCTGGCCGGAATATCACTGTTCCGGCGAGTTAGATATCGAAGTCCTGGGATCGGATTTGTGTCTTTTGGGTCGGAATAGTGTTTCCGGGTTACCGGAGACGTCGGACGAAGCTGATCTGTCAGGGTCGAGGGCCGGAGGAGATTAGGTGGAGTCGTCGGCGCCGGAAAATGACTCTGCAGTCGTCGGAAATGTTGTTTTGGTGCCTATTCGCCTGGATTTCAACAGATCTGATTCTGAAAGGCGTTGGGGGAGCTGCAGTTATCCCAAATCTGATTTAAATTTGGGCAAAGAGGTTGTTTTACATTCTCTTCAGGTGCCCGTTGGTTCTAAAGGTGATTGTAGTGTTGTTCAAGGAGTAAATGCACTTCCTTTAGCATGTGTTGACGGAGGAAAAGGCATGTCTAGATGGGTGGATGGGAAACATCTCAAATTCGGGGAATTTTTAAGGGTGATTTTTGAAGGGAAGGAGGACAGGGTGCTAGATTTGCTTCGAGACATTGAAAAAGAAGCAAGAGGGGTTAGAGGAGAGGAGAATAAAGGTCCTTAAGGATAATGAGAGAGAAAGAAAATTGGTAGTTTATAAAAGGAGAGATAGAAGCAAGGAAATGGTAAGGGGCTCCGGGAAGGAGATGGATTGGGAAGAAGTTAATTTTGTTATCCATGGAAGTTAAAATTATTTCATGGAATGTGAGTGGCTTGAACGACCCTAAAAAGAAGGCCACCATCAAAGCAGGGTTTAGAGAACGGGGGGCAGACGTGATATGTATCCAAGAAACAAAAAAAGGGGGGGGGGGGGGGGGGGGGGGGTTGAAGATGGGTGAAGCATGATAATATCCCAGCCCGGGGAAGTGCAGGTGGAATACTTTTGCTTTGGGATGATAGGAAGGTGGAGTGTGTGGAGGTTAACAAGGGGGAGTTCATGTTAGGGGCTCGATTTAGAAACATTGGCAACGGAACAGAGTGGGGTTTGGGGGCATCTATGGTCTAGTGGGAGATGGGTCAAAGGAGAATTTCTGGGAAGAACTAGGAGATGGTTTGGGGAGGTGGGATATTCCTTGGGTGCTAGGTGGGGACTTTAATACCATTAGACTCCCAGAGGAGAGAATGGGGGGTAGGGAGGTCTCTAGGGCAATGGAGGAGTTCTCGGAGTTTATTGATAACCATTTTCTTGTGATTTACCTTTGAAAGGTGTTTCTTATACTTGGTCCAAGTCATAGGATTCTTCTTCCAGATCGAGACTAGATAGATTCCTTGTGTCCACTTCTTGGGAGGAGTTGGTTCCCAATGTGATTCAAATCCCTCTTCCAAGATTGGTTTCAGATCATTTTCCTATCTTGTTGGACTGTAGCAGAGGAAGACGGACGAGGGCTCCTTTCAGATTTGAGAACATGTGGTTAAGAGTGAATGATTTCAAAGATAAAGTGGCCGGATGGTGGAGTAGTTATGTCGTGGAGGGGAGGCCTTCTTTTAGGCTTGCCAAAAAGTTGAGTTTGCTGAAAAAAGACTTAAAAGAGTGGAATAAAGAAGTGTTTGGTAGGGTAGAGGTGAAGATGAGGGAGATTATGATTGAAGTGGGGGAGTTAGAGAGGCTTGAAGCGGGAAAGGAGTTAGAATTGAGGGAGAAGAAAGAAAAGTGAGGTTGAAAAGGGAGCTAGAGGAGTTGGCTTTAGCTCAAGAGATTAGTTGGAGGCAAAAATCGAGGGTGTTATGGTTGGAGGAAGGGGATTCTAATACAAAAATTTTCCATCGGGTAGCGGTCGCTAATAGGAGAAGGAATTGTATAGAATCGGTGGAGGTTAATAGGGTGGTGCATGTGGGGGAGGATAAAGTAGAGGGGGCAATTGTAGATTACTACAAACGTTTGTTTGAGAAAGAATCGGACTGGAGGCCTAAGTTGTGGGGTGGGGGGGTGGGGGGGGTGGGGGGTTTAGTCATATTGGCGGGGAGCAGTGTGAGTGGTTAGAGAGGGCAATCGAGGAGGACGAGATGAAGAAGGCGGTAGAGGGATGTGCAGGTGACAAAGCTCCGGGGCCTGATGGTTTCTCTTTGGCTTTCTTCCAGCACTATTGGAATATTGTCAAAGCTGATGTGATGGATACTATTGCTGAGTTTCAGGAGAGGGGTGAATTCGAAAAGAGTTCGAATGCTTCTTTTATTGTCATTATCCCTAAATGTGAGGGAGCTTCGTGCATGAAGGATTATAGACCTATTAGTCTAGTGGGAAGCATTTATAAGATCATTTCTAAAGTGCTTTCCATAAGACATAAGAAGGTGTTGGATGAGACTGTATCTACTTCGCAAAATGCTTTTGTGGAGGGTAGACAGATTTTAGATGCAGCTTTGGTGGCAAATGAAGTGGTAGATTCGAGGAGAAAGCAAGGAGTGTCAGGTGTGTTGTGCAAGCTTGATCTTGAGAAGGCCTACGATCATGTGAGCTGGAGTTTCCTAGGCTTCATCATGACTCAAATGGGATTTGGGGAAAAATGGAGAAAATGGATCAGATTCTGCATTTCTTCTGTGAGATTTTTAGTGTTAGTGAACAGCAATCCATGCGGGTTTTTGGGGAGTTTTAGGGGTTTGAGACAAGGGGATCCTTTATCTCCGAGCCTGTTCATCTTAGTTATGGAAGCTCTGAGTAGGATGATGGACAAAGCTGTCATGGGAGGTTTTTTAAAGGGATTTAATGCAGAAATTGGGGGTGTTGGGACAGTCTCGGTTTCCCACTTATTGTTTGCAGATGATACTTTGGTTTGTTATGATGTTGATATGAACCAATTGGACCATTTAGGCCAAGTGATTACTTGGTTTCAGGTGGTGTCAGGCCTTAAAATTAACCTAAGTGTGAGATTTTTCCAGTCGGGCAGGTGGCTGACATTGGGATGCTCGCTTAGGTTTTGAATTATAGGGGGGGGGCTCTTCCGACTACGTATCTTGGACTACTGCTGGGGGCTTTAAACAAGGATGTTGTGGCTTGGAATCCGGCTCTTCAGAGAGTTGAGAAGAGATTAGCGGGGTGACAAAAAAGATACTTGTCCAAAGGAGGAAAAGAGATTCTTATTAAGAGCACTTTATCGAGCATATCCCTTATTTCATGTCTTTGCTTCAAGCTCCAACTTCAGTCATAGGAAGATTGGAGAGGTTGCAGAGGAATTTTCTTTGGGATGGGGCGGATGGAGCAAAGAAATTTCACCTGGTGCATTGGAAGACTGTCACATCTCCTAAAAAATGAGAAGGTCTAGGAATTAAAGATTTGGTTGTTTTTAACAAAGTTTTGTTGGGCAAATGGCTCTGGCGTTTCTGGATAGAGGTACAAGCTTTTTGGAGAGGGGTGATAGTTGATAAATACGGGGTAATGGAAGGGGAATGGAGAACTAGGGATGTCACTATGCCTTTTGGGTGCGGTTTGTGGAGGAATATAATGAAGGGATGGGATGATTTCAACAGAAATATCTCATTCAAGGTTGGAAATGGGAGGAAAGTTAAATTTTGGGGGCATAGGTGGTGTGGTGATAGATTATTGAAAGATGATTTCCAGATTCTGTATAGAATGTCATGCCAAAGGAACATGTCGGTCCAACAAAATAGGGAGATACAGGGTGGAGAGACTTTTTGGGATTTGAGATTTAGAAGGCATTTCCATGATTGGGAGGTGACCGAGCTCCAAAAGTTCATGGTCGTCCTTCACAAGCAAGTCAATTCGGTGGATGATCCTGATGCTTCGTGGTGGGGTTTGAGGAACAATGGATTTTTCTCTGTTAATTCTTTCTACAAGAAACTCCTAATTAGGGAGGAGTTTGTGTTTCCATGTGATGCAATTTGGACAGCGCTGGTGCCGAGGCAGGTGTGTTTTTTCTCTTGGCTAGCAACTAGAGGGGCGATTTTGACGGCGGAAAATCTTAGAAAGCATAAGGTTATTTGTGTCAGCTGGTGTTTCATGTGTAAGGAGATAGGGGAAGAAGTGGATCATCTTCTCATACATTGTGTCTCTACCATGAGATTATGGTGGGATATGCTTCGGTGGTTCGGAGTTTCTTGGGTTATGCCAAAATCTGTGAAAGAATTAATGTCTTGTTGGAAAAGCGGGAAAAGGAGGAGAATGTGCAAGGCATGGAATTTGGTCCCTCTTGCGTTGATGTGGGTTATTTGGAATGAGAGAAATAGGAGAGCTTTTGAAGGGGTAGAGTCGAGTTTTTCTCAAGTGAGGAATAGTCTCCGGTCTCTTATTTTCTTTTGGTGCACCCATAAAATCCCTAGTTGTATAGAAGAATGGGTGGACTTTGTAGAGAATCAGATTTTGTAGATTCTTTACCTTTTGATATTTTTCTTTGTATATGGCCAACTCGGCCTTGTTTATGAATGAAATATACTTATCTTATCAAAAAAAAAAAAAAAAAGTGCATTCAAATTCTAAATATTCTTTGCAAAAAGTATGCTCAAACACAACTCCAACTTTAAGAATTTCAAATAAAGTGAAGAATATTTGATTTTCATCGCCAAAACACCCATTTATTCTCTGCATGGTACACTACCCAAGAATGCTCATGTTGCTTATACTGACACTAGAGGTAATTATGGGTTTTCTTTCTCTGAAGGAGAATATAATCAATTCCTTCAGTACTGAGCAATAAAGCAAACATCTCCACGAGTAACCTCAGTTGCTCAGCCTCACACTTCTGTTCCTGGTAACTCTTTTGCTTGGGTTTCGCAATCTAATAACCTTGGACCGTATCTCGTGGACTCCGGCGCTTATGATCATACTTGTGTTAATAAATTTGTTTTGTCAAATATTTTTATTCAGTCTCTTCCCATTGTTACTTTATCCAATGGGATCCAAACAAAAGCAAAATGAGTCTAGACTTGTTACTTGTTAGACTATATTAAAGGTGAACTAGCTTCTTGGGATTGGGTAAGATCCAAGTTCATCTTCTTAACATAGTATCAAAGTCAAATTCATCCCTGAAGTTGGACTACGCTATATTCACCTACTCCATGCTCCACATGTCCAGCTCTAGTGTGCATTATATGTTAAAATCCCACATAGGATAAATGTATGGGTCCTACCGTCCTAGTCTCCTTATATTGTTTTCCACAATCCTCAACTCTAAAACTTGCCCTTCAGACAGAGTTAACTCCATTTTCAGTACAGGACTCATTTCTTAGAGGAGCTGAGTTAATAGGAAATATATTTAGCAGGGACAAGTGACAATATTGAGGGGACTTTTAACAATTCTCAATGCAAACGGTAAATTCACAAGTTCTGAGGGTGCAAAAGCCACCTCCACCAGCACACTAGCCCAGGGACAACATTTTCTTTAAGGGACCATCCGCTTTCTCTTGCATGTTGCATATTTAAATGACATCAGAAAAGTATTTTTGGGATTTATTTTCTGATTTCTTGTTGTTTTCGTTTTTTGGCAAAGCCTTCATTTATGAGGATAAGAAATTCTCATTGAGAGAGATGCAAGAAAATACTTATCAGGCCTTAAAATATAAGAGATAGGTCCCAATGATTACCCTGCTAAACAAGAGCAGAATTGCTTGCAATCAAAACAACCAAAGTAATTGTCCTTCAAAATTAAACTCTGGAGACCTACAGGAACAACAATAACAAGTAATACCTGGGCTCTCAAGCTGTCAAATATAAAACCTTCTGGTGCGTAAGTTGTTCCACTAACAACGTATTCAGAGGCCACTGGACCATTATTTAATGAATGAAGCACACAAATCTGAACAGAAAAAATATACCCAAAAATTCATTAGCAAGTGAACAATATTTTTCAGGGAAACTTCCAAACTATTGAACAATCCTAACATTGCAGGTAACGAAAGTTGGAAAATACTATTGTGTGCTCTTCAAATCGAGAGTTCATAATTATTTTGTGCTAATGATTTTTTAAAGCATTGGCAAAATATCTGATAATATTCATTCCACTCCTTTGAACCTATTTCATTCTAATATTTAATAATTTAGATTAACACTATAATTTCTCTACATTTTCGACTGATATACAAAGGACATAAGATCAGAAAGACTCCTAGCAGAAGTTGGACCAAAAATAAGCTTACCAACATGACTAAGCCTTAATTTCAACTACTCAGTTACACCTATATGGATCTTTTTCTTCAATTATGTATCCAAGAGATTGCAGATCTTTTTAGATAACCTCCATTGATTTTAGAATCTCATCCCTTTTTAACACCTTCAATTATCATCTCCACACATATGGACCATGACATGTAGGGTCTATGTCAAACATGTCCAAACCATCTCAAGCGACATTTTCTCCATGTATCCTCTATATATGCTACCTTTACTTACTGTCAATGTCGTAATTATTTCTATTATCGTCAAATCTCGTATAAATGCACATCCATCTTAACATTTGTATTCCTGCAACACTCATCTTGGATTATTTGAACTTAGAGGCCCATTCCTCAATCATTTATGTTATCCCAGGCTCTTATAACAGTTTTACATAATAATTCTATAGAACTTGCATTTTAACTTTGGCAGGTATCCTCCTAATGCTTAACATTTCAATAGACTTTCAATTTAACCATCTTATCTTAATTGTGTGAGTTACAACTTACATCTTCATCTAGGTCATACCATTCTCATGGAACTTCAAGCCAAAATATATAAATTGTCTGCAGTTACACCACAACCCCATCTAATCAAAACATCACCTTTACCTACTTATGTTTGCTTAATTCAGTGCATATATTCTGTTGCACTTCTGCTGATGCCAACATCCTCACTCTCTAGATCACTCCTGCATAGCATTTTCAAGTGCTTACAGCAACCCCTCCCCCCAAAAAAACAACATTTCTGTATGATAGGCCATTTGGGAAGAAATAGAATGTGGAAAAGGTTGAGAAGTACAGAAAATAGTGTATATAGTTTACAACATACCTTTGACACAGACATCATATTTGTTGTGAGAGTGCCAGTCTTGTCACTGCAGATTACTGTCGTGCAGCCCAAGGTCTCTACGGATGGCAAGGATCTCACAATAGCATTTAAACGAGCCATTCTCTTTGTCCCAAGGGCCAAACACCTGCCATAATCAAATAAAAGTACATAGGATTCTCTAACTTTCTTTTCTTTTCTTTTTTTTTGAGGGGCCGAGGGGTAGAGAAAACTGAAAAAAGAGCATAAAATTGACGTAAAAAACAAAAAACTATCTTTCAGAGACATACCAAAACAGTAACAATGCATGATTAAAGATGTAGTGGTAAGTATGTTGGGAAGTCATATATATCATGGTGGAAGATAACTCCTGTTTATAATATTTTTCTTCAATTTTGACCAGAAATCAAACATGAGAACCATATTATTCAGTGAATATCTCTGTTCTACCGTACTTGGGTTTCTTTAGATCACACTTGGTTTTATTGACAGCCACAAGTACTACTAAGGAGAGTGCAAATGTGCTTGTGCCCATGCCACTCGCAAAAAGAACAAAGACTCATGCACTAGATACTTGAACCAGGAGAGGAGATGTAAACAGATGTATGGGATACAAGTCACACTTTGTCGGTTACCTTACATAGAAATCATTTGTCCAGAAGTAATTTATGGAACAGCATTACATCTATTTATCTCTATACTACTTATAAAAGTTTCAGTCTGTGATAGTCCACCAAATACAGCCCGAGATCATACTCCATCTTCTTTTTTGGTTTATGCTACCTCCCCTTTTGTTCCAACTGTAGAACATGTCTAAAGTAGACTGGGGCATAGACCAATTCAACCCAATCATAGCAAGAAAAATGTCCCATAGTTGAGTAGTCACTCTGCAATGTAGAAATAGGTGGCTCTTTGTTTCTGCAGTCTCGCCGCCAAAAAGACAGGTAGAGCTAAGTTGTATTCCACTTCTCAGTAACTTGTCCTTTGTCAAGCAAACCAGCTTGACTGCCAACCAAACAAAACAATTCACCTTGTAAGGCATCTTAGTTCTCCAGATGTGCTACCAAGGCCAAGAGCTAATCTGAGAGCTAGACTTGTTAAGGGTCTTGTAAGCTGAATTAACAATGAATCTGCCTCTGCTACCTGCTAACAAAAATCTGCAATCCTCATTGGCATTGAATCCTTTGAATGATTCAAGTGTTTAGAGAAACTCCAGTAGCCTGTCAACCTCCCAAATGTTTAATAGCCTTCTGAAGCTGAAATTCCATCTTGTATTATCCCTTACCTCCTTCACTGTTGCATTCTTCTTCAAATAGTATAAATCTAGAAATTGTTGTCTCAAAGAAGAGAGGCCTAGCCATTCATCATTCCAGAAGGATGTTTGTTCCCCATCTCCTACCTGGATGCTGGATCTATTATACAATACAGGCCAGTTGTTTCTGATTGATCTCCATAAACTGACTCCATATGTGCTATTCACTTCATTGGTGATCCACTTATCTTCCATACCATACTTTGATACGATAGTCTCTTTCCACAAGTATTGTTCTGGACCTGAGAGTCTCCAAAGCCATTTAAGCAGAAGATTTTGATTCTGAATCATCAAATTGCTAACTCCCAGTTCACCTTCTTTCTTGCTCTTTGTAACAATGTCCCATTTAAACAGGTGGATCTTCTTTGTTGGCTTGTTCCCCTAGCACAGAAAGTTTCTTCTGACTTCATCAAGCTTATTGGCTACATAAACGAGCATAGGAAAGAAAGGCATCATAAATGTTGGCAAGGCATCTAGAACACTGTTGACCAAGGTCAGTCTTCCCCCTAGAGATAAGTATTGTCCTTTCCAACTAACTAGCTTCTTTTCACACTTCACCAACACTGAGTTCCATACAGATTTGGATTTTCTTTTCAGCCCTAACGGCATGCCCAAATAGGTTGTTGTTAACTCCCCAATTCTACCCCCCAATATGTTGGCCAGATTGCTCAATTCAGACACCTCATTAGCCAAATAAATGAAACTTTTATTCCAACTAATGCTAAGACCTGAAATAGCTTCTAAAATGATGAAAATAATTCTTAGAGTTCTCAATTGGTGTACATCAATTATAGAGATAGTGTCATTTGAATATAACTGATTACACCAAAAACATAGCAGCAACATGCAATTAAGCTTGACATTTTGCATACTATTCTCGATACTATCAAAACATCTAGAATTCCTCTCCTTCCATATTGCGTACATCAATTATAGAGATAGTGTCATTTGAATATAACTGATTACACCAAAAACATAGCAGAAAAAGGCAATTAAGCTTGACATTTTGCATACTATTCTCTATACTATCAAAACATCTAGAACTCCTCTCCTTCCATATTGCCCATCATATGCTAGCAGGGACAATTTTCCATCTATCTCTACTCTTGGACTACACTCCTGCTTCTTCCCGACTTTGAAGTGCTTTTGTAATCTTGCCAGACATTACCCAAGACATGCCCTTGAGATTTAAGAATAGTCTCCAAAGCTGGTTAGTAACTTTGCAGTGGAGAAAAAGATGATTAACTGTCTCTGTACTATCCCCGCAAAAGAAACAACTAGAACATTATGTGATCCCTCTCCTCATTAGGTTGTCTTGGGTCAGTACTGCTTCCTTGGATAATAACCACACAAAGCAAGCCACTTCGTGTGGAATTTTGATTTTCCATATTCACTTCCGTAGCCAATGACTTGGAGATTGGTTCGGGTGATCTAACCAGTTATAAGCACTATTCACCTTGAACATACCCTTTTTGTTGCTCTTCCACCATAAAGTATCATGACCCCCCACTGGACCATTGAACTGTCCAATGGTGTTGAAAAAATCAGCTACTCCCTGGATCTCCCGATCATTGAATTGTCTTCTAAAGATGAAGTTCCACCCTTGAGGAGACCAGCGATCAGCAACGGTGATGGCCCTCAAAGAGGGGGCCACCCCTGGAAGAGAGATGTGTCCCGGGTTGGCCGTGGTGAGGGTGTGGATCGGGTTCGTCCCCGCCTGGTTCAGGGCCTATAAAGGGTGGGTTGCGCCTTCCACTACCAGCTATAGCTTTTAGTGGAGTTGGTTAGCGGTTCACTCTTAAGGTTGATGATACGGGTGGGACAAGCTGTCCAACGAGTACCCGACCATTCACACGAAGCCAAGTTCGGGAATTACAAAAACTCCAAGCCTTGTTCATGCAAATGGCCGTGTGTGAGTTGGTGATTGAACCACCTAAGGATCTAAATGTTTTAAAGTGTGAAGAGGGACCTTGAAAGTGTAAGTCACAAGGCCCACATGGGACACTCCAAGGCCGGCTGCCCCCAAGGGCTAAACTTGTCATTTTATCTTTCATTTTGGATGTAATATAAATAGACCCTCTTAGTGTTATTAGCCCTAGTTCACTCATTATATTTTTGAAGATAAAACTCTTGTAACACTAAGGACTTCTCTCTCACCATTGGAGAAGCTCCAAAACCGAAACTCACAAGTGGAGTTACACTTGTGTTGTATCTTGGCTAGAAACAAGGATCTTGAGGTCATTGAGTTCCTCTTGGTCTAAGTAAGAACTTGGTGTTTATATTCATTAGTCTTAGGGTCCTTTCTTGATGTTAGGGTTCTTAGTCTCTTGAATATTATATGTCAAGTTAACTATCTTTCATTATCTTGTTGTTGTTGTGTTTGTGATCTTGAAGTCTAGTGAAGCCGTGTGGGGCTCTTTCGATTCACTAGCACTTGTTGTTCAACTTGTTATTCTTGTGTTGGTGGGCTGATTTTCGTGGCTGGTTGTGCCTATTTGTGTGTTGTGGACTTGATCTTGTATCATTTGGTATCAAAGCAAGACCGGTTGTGTTCCAACACTACCCATCTTGGGCTTTCTCTTGGCCAAAAAAAAAAAAAAAAAAAAAAGAAGAGAAATCTGTCCATTGTTGCCTTGGCCGAGAATATTGTTCTGTGTATAGATCTAGGTGTTGTTTTACTTGTTTAGTGTGTTTCTAGTGTTGGTTTCTTTCTCACCAACACTAAAGTGTCTAGATCTAAAAATTGAGCTTAAAATATTGACTATTGTTGTGGTAACTTGAAAGGTGGACCGTAGGTTGTATGTTGTTGATAACAATTGGTGGTTTTGTGTGATGTGCTTGAAGAAGTTGATGTGTGTTCATGAAGGTGTTGAGATTGTTGAGATGTTCATCTTAAAAACTTGTTCATCTTGTTGAAAGTTGAGTTCATGTTGTAGAACAAAAGTCATAAAGTTGTTGGTGAAGGAAGACTTGCACACATCTCTTCCAAGACTTGACAACCACTTTTCCTTAAAACACGGAACTTTGTTTTGTGGGATTAGCCTAGTCAAATCTTACCTTTTTGAGTTTGAAAGGTTGAAAGACTACAAGACTTTTACTTTCCCTCCAAAACACATTGTCATCTATAACAAGTTGTGTGAGTATTGAAAAAATTTCAGATTTGAGAGGAAAAAAAAAAAAAAACAAGGAAGAAGCAAAAACGTGTGGGACCACTTACATGCTGCCACGTCACTATAAGCTCAACTTTGGATATTATTCTAGTTGCTAATTGTTGATTCTTGGTTTCCTTTACTTGGTTCTAGAACTAATTAACAAACTAGTACATTCCTACTAGGTTGTCGATTAGTCCTTTGAATCCGTTTGTTCGTGTCAACGATTACTTGAGTGCCTTTTTATCTTTTGAATACGTTGCTATTTTTGGTTCTAGTCCGACAAGAATTCTTTGAGTCTTCAAACAAAAATCCACTCCGGATAAGAGCTTACTCATACCTTAAAGGATTCACGGTTACTAGCCAATTTACAACACTTGTGGAACTCAAGCGTGTGGTGATCTAAAGAGTATAATACCTTGACAATGGAAGGGACCACGTCCCATAACGGGGATACTAATGCACTTGACTCTATGAGGGTCACTCTTGAGGCCGTTACCCGGACACTTGAAAGGTTGAATTCGGAATTTGGGGCCGTGAGAGGGGACTTGGCAGCAATCAAGGGAGAGGTGTCGACTATTAGTGGGAGGTTAGAACAAGTGGAGAGTCAAAGGAACTCTAGTCCTTCTACTCCTCTACATGTTTCTACCAATGGGCATGATAGGACTTCCTCCGCAACCATCACCCCCGAAACAGTCCACCAAATGCTAAATGCACCTCAAGCTCCACTAAATGCCGCAAGCCAAACCACCTTTTTCCCTCCAAACCGTGACCCCACTAGACCAATACATTTCCAAGCTCCTCAAGTTCCACAAGAGGGATTTGGACGTCAAGTACCTCCACTAAATCCGAACCCTCCATTCCAAGCTCCATTAAACCAAAGGCCACCAAATCCAATTCCTCCGAATCAAAATGCCCAAGACCGACCAGCCCACTTTGAAGGATATGGTAGAGAGGAGTATGAAGGATATGGAGCCTTTGATGATGCTTACATGAGGGAGGAGGAGATAAGAGGGGGTCGAGGAGATCCAAGGAGATACCGAGGGTATGGAGATAGGGGAAACCGACACCAAGAGAGAGATGTAGGCATCAACACCATCAAGTTGAACCTACCCATCTTTAAAGGTGAAAGTGACCCCGAGGCTTACTTAGCTTGGGAATCGGCTTGTGACAAAGTTTTCCAAGTTAATGATATCTCGAAGGAAAAGAAGGGATGCTATGCTATAGCTCATTTCGAGGGTTATGCTAACACTTGGTGGGAGTATGTCAAGCGGTTTGGTAATGAAATAATTAATGGGCAGCCACCACCTTGGTATCGATTGAGGTACTTGATGAGGCAACGATACCTTCCCGAGAGATATCGCCATGAGTTGTTTGCTAGATTGTATGGCTTGCGTCAAGGTAACAAGAGTGTGATGGCATATTTTGATGAGTTTCAACAACTCATGTTGAAACTTGATCATCGTGGGGAGCAAATCAGTCACGACATCATCCGGTTCAAGTGTGGGTTGAACAAAGAGATCTCCACTCATTTAACCCTTCACAAGTTTGAAACCGTTGATGGTATTTTCCAAGCGGCTCTTGAGATTGAAAGGGAACTTAAAGAAAGATCATCTTTCAAGACAAGGGGACAAACCCCCTCGGGTTGGCCCAAAAACAAGGACCAACCCGCCACTACAAGGCTGCCCGAGCCCAAAACAGTCCACAAATTCCCTCCGAAACCGGAGGCTCACAAGTATCCTAACCCAAAGGGATTCCAATGTTTCAAGTGTCAAGGTTGAGGGCATAAGGCCAATGAATGTCCAAACCGACGCAATGTGATCCTACGGGAAGGGAGAGTGTATTACCTTGGTGAGGAAGTGGGTCCCGAAAGGGGAGAAGATGAGGCCGAGCCTCAAGATGGAGAGGAAACCGATGATGGACCACATGATGATGATGGTGAAGATGTTTACCCGCAAGAAGGGGAGTGTGTGGTTCCAAACTTTGTGGTTAGGCGCGTCATGATTAGTAAGGCAATAGATGACCCAAGCCAAAGGGAAAATCTATTCCATACTAAATGTCTTGTAAAGGGGAGTGTGTGTACCTTGGTGATCGATAGTGGTAGTTGTACAAATGTTGTAAGTCATGCTATGGTAAATTTCTTGAAGTTACCAACTACCCCGCACACAAGTCCTTACAAGTTACAATGGTTGAATGATTGTGGTGAGTTAAGGGTCGCAAGGCAATGTGTGATACGGTTTAAGGTGGGAAACTACCACGATGAAGTACTTTGTGACGTGATACCAATGCAAGCATGTCACTTGTTGCTAGGTAGACCTTGGCAATATGATAGGTCTACTAAACACGATGGGAGGTCCAATCGGTATACACTTGAGAAGGATGGCCGAAAGGTTACTCTTCATCCGCTTTCGCCTTCCCAAGTAAATGAGTGGCATCAAAGGATGAGGGAATTGAAGGAAAAGGGAAAGGAATCCGAAAAGGGAGAAAAGGGAGGGAATTCCGTAGGTGGGGCAGTGGGGTCATCCAAGGCTGCCCCAACGTCAAAAGGGCCGAAAAACATGGTGATGTTAGTTAGGAGGAAGGAACTCTTCGTGGATCATGATGAGGACACGCCTATGTTACTCTTGGCTCATTGTTTTAATACTAACCCCACTAATTCTTCCATTTCCCCTTTGATTTCTTGTGTGTTGCAGGATTATGAGGATGTATTTCCTAAGGAGCTTCCGCAAGGATTGCCCCCCGCTTCGGGGAATTGAGCACCAAATCGATTTTGTGCCGAGATCACAATTGCCAAACAAGCCGGCTTATAGGAGCAATCCTACGGACACCAAGGAATTGCAACGTCAAGTTGAGGAGCTCCTCAACAAAGGGTATGTCAAGGAGAGCATGAGCCCGTGTGCTGTTCCGGTGCTATTGGTGCCCAAAAAAGACGGAACGTGGCGCATGTGTGTGGACTGCCGAGCCATCAACAAAATTACGGTAAAATATCGCCACCCTATTCCTCGGTTAGATGACATGCTAGATGAGTTGAATGGTTCATGTTTGTTTTCCAAGATTGATTTAAGGAGTGGCTATCACCAAATAAGAATGCAACCCGGTGATGAATGGAAAACCGCCTTCAAGACCAAGTTTGGTCTCTATGAATGGATGGTTATGCCATTCGGCCTAACAAACGCTCCAAGTACTTTTATGAGGCTAATGAATCATGTGATGAGGCCATTTATTGGAAAGTTTGTTGTTGTCTATTTTGATGATGTCTTGGTGTATAGTAAGTCGTTAGAAGAGCATGTGATGCATTTGCAATGTGTGCTTGATGTCCTTAGAAAGGAAAGGTTGTATGCAAATCTGGAAAAGTGCTCTTTTGGCGTTAATGAAGTTGTTTTCTTGGGTTTTGTTGCTAGTTCAAGAGGGGTCGAAGTGGATGAATCCAAGATAAATGCTATCAAAAATTGGCCAATCCCTCAAACCGTTGGAGAAGTAAGAAGCTTCCACGGGTTGGCTAGTTTTTATAGAAGGTTTGTCAAAGGATTTAGCACCATAGCCGCCCACTTGACCGAGGTCATTCGGAAAGAACAACCCTTCAAGTGGGGTGTCGAGCAAGCTAAGGCATTTGAAGCCTTGAAAGCTATGCTCATTTCCGCCCCTTTGTTACAATTGCCTAACTTTGATAAGGCCTTCGAGGTCGAGTGTGCTGCGAGTAAATTAGGCATAGGGGTTGTTTTGATGCAAGAATTGAAACCCATTGCTTACTTTAGTGAAAAGCTCAAAGGAGCAACTCTAAACTACTCCACGTATGATTTAGAGTTATATGCCTTGATTAGAGCCTTGGCCACTTGGCAACACTACTTATGGCCTAAGGAGTTCGTGATCCGAACGGACCATGAATCCTTAAAGCATCTCCGGGCCCAAGACAAGCTTAACAAACGGCATGCCAAATGGATTGAGTTTCTTGAGACCTTCCCTTATGTTATCCAATACAAAAGGGGTAAGGACAATGTAGTGGCCGATGCTTTGTCTAGAAAACATGTCCTTGTGTCCACCTTGTCATCAAAGTTGATGGGTTTTGAGAGTTTAAGAGAATTGTATCCCAAGGACCCTCACTTTGCTCCTATCTTTAGGGAATGCGAAGAATTGGGTAGGGACAAGTAGGATGCGGCTAGGGGATCAAATCCCTATGCCAAGTTTGATGGTTACTTATTTAAAGGTAGACGATTGTGTGTGCCTTCTAGCTCTTGGAGAGAGTTGTTTGTGAGGGAAGCACATGATGGCGGTCTAATGGGTCATTTTGGGGTTGAAAAGACCCTCGAAATATTGGAAGAGCAATTCTATTGGCCCAAAATGCGCAAGGATGTGACTAGGATTTGCGGCCAATGTGTAGAATGCAAGAGAGCCAAATCTCGGCTCCTACTTCATGGGTTGTACACCCCGCTGCCCACTCCTCTACGTCTTTGGCTTGATATATCTATGGACTTTGTGGTAGGGCTGCCAAGGACTCGTCGAGGCCGGGATAGTATTTTTGTTGTAGTCGACCGGTTTTCTAAAATGGCGCACTTTATTCCTTGCTCTAAATGTGATGACGCCCCTAGCGTGGCCTCGTTATTTGTTGATAATGTTGTTAGATTGCATGGTGTCCCGAGGACCATTGTGAGTGATAGGGACTCTAAGTTCCTAAGCCACTTTTGGAAGTCCATGTGGGGTAGGCTTGGTACCAAGTTATTGTTCTCTACGTCCTGCCACCCACAAACCGATGGCCAAACGGAAGTAGTAAATAGGACTTTGGGTGCTATGCTACGTTCCATGGTTAAGGGAAAAATGACTTCTTGGGAAGAGCACTTACCATTGATTGAGTTTGCCTATAACCGTGTCATACACTCAAGTACGGGAATGACTCCCTTTGAGTGTGTATACGGACTCAACCCCCTCACCCCTTTGGATTTAACGCCTTTGCCAAGTGATCTCATGATTAGCTTAGATGGGAGCAAGCGGGCAGATTCTATGAAGAAGTTACATGAGAAGGTGCGGCTTCAACTTGAGAAGAAAAACCAAGACATGGCAAGGAGGGCCAACAAGGGAAGAAAGAAATTCATTCTTGAACCGGGAGATTGGGTGTGGGTGCATCTTCGGAAGGATCGGTTTCCATCCCAAAGAAAGTCCAAATTGATGCCTAGGGGTGATGGTCCATTCCAAGTACTTGAGAGAATCAATGACAACGCCTACAACATTGACCTTCCACCGGAATATCAAGTGCACAACACTTTCAACGTTTGTGATCTTTCTCTCGTGGATGCGGTTGGAGATGACCAAGTGCTGAATTTGAGGTCAAATTCCTCTCAAGATGGAGAGGATGATACGGGTGGGAAAAGCTGTCCAACGAGTACCCGACCATTCACACGAAGCCAAGCTCGGGAATTACAAAAACTCCAAGCCTTGTTCATGCAAATGGCCGTGTGTGAGTTGGTGATTGAACCACCTAAGGATCTAAATGTTTTAAAGTGTGAAGAGGGACCTTGAAAGTGTAAGTCACAAGGCCCACATGGGACACTCCAAGGCCGGCTGCCCCCATGGGCTAAACTTGTCATTTTATCTTTCATTTTGGATGTAATATAAATAGACCCTCTTAGTGTTATTAGCCCTAGTTCACTCATTATATTTTTGAAGATAAAACTCTTGTAACACTAAGGACTTCTCTCTCACCATTGGAGAAGCTCCAAAACCGAAACTCACAAGTGGAGTTACACTTGTGTTGTATCTTGGCTAGAAACAAGGATCTTGAGGTCATTGAGTTCCTCTTGGTCTAAGTAAGAACTTGGTGTTTATATTCATTAGTCTTAGGGTCCTTTCTTGATGTTAGGGTTCTTAGTCTCTTGAATATTATATGTCAAGTTAACTATCTTTCATTATCTTGTTGTTGTTGTGTTTGTGATCTTGAAGTCTAGTGAAGCCGTGTGGGGCTCTTTCGATTCACTAGCACTTGTTGTTCAACTTGTTATTCTTGTGTTGGTGGGCTGATTTTCGTGGCTGGTTGTGCCTATTTGTGTGTTGTGGACTTGATCTTGTATCAAACGGTCTTCTGTTGATGTGGCACTAGAGCATGAATATCTGGAAACAAGGTCTCTAGCTTTCCTTCCTCATGCTAAACATCCTTCCACAAATCAGTTCTTACCCCATTAGCCATTCTTGAATTCACCTCACAAGGATCCGATGGATCTCCATACACTAACTCCACAAGGTGTAGTTACTTCTTTGGTCATCCAATAATTCTCCTCTCCATATTTTGCACAAATGGATCTCCATAAGGTGTAGATACATACCCTCAGCGCATACATAACAAGGTTCAAGATATGCAGAACAAAGTACACAACCACATAAAGATTTTTCTAATACTAATTACCTTCTTTGTATATGTATTATGTTTACAAATAAATAAATTATACACATTCAGATGTTGAAAAACAAACGGTCTTAATCATTCAGTGTTCATATCTAAAGGACAACATCTTAATCATTCAAATGTGCTCAGATTCAGACGTCTTAATCTTAATGAACACAAACGAGGCCCTTACTCAACAGACAAACAGAGAAACTGTGAACAAGCATAGACTATGTTTGAAGCCAACAACAAGAAATACACAGTTCAATTGACAAAATGCAGTTTATTGACATACTAATAAGAAGATAGTCCTTAAGCCATGAGACACTTCTAAAAAAACAAAATCAACGTTTATTCTCTGCATAGTGGACTAGTGGACTAACTGTGAAGTCACTGCTTTTGCTGAAACCCACAGTGACTTTTATATTTGACTCCAGCAGTAACATTTTGGTGGCATATTTCTTGATTCTTCTACCCTCTTATTTAAGGATAATGTCCATGCAAGTATCCCAACTGGAAAATACCCAGATTTCTTATAGAGAACTTTTTTAGACACCAACTTAAGAATCCAAAGAACATGGTTTCACAAACTCACGTTGTAACAACAGCAGGAAGCCCTTCAGGAATTGCTGCAACAGCCAGGGCAACTGCAATCTAAACAGGGAAGAGAGAATTATGTGTCATCAGTTGTCTAGTCAAAACCCAAATCAGCCCATGTAAAGAACTCGAAAGAAGCAAGGACAAAAAAGGACTTACCAGAAAAAAAGATAACAAACATAATATGCTCATTCAAACAAACAAATGATCCCATGAAAATATCATTCATGATGAAAAGAACTGTTCAAACTTACTAATCTTGTAATCTAAGCATCATATGTTACTGTAGAGTTTCCAGTGAATTGTTTAATAGCTTTGTACTAGGCATGTAAATGAAAGGATAGGCTTGTGAACTGCTGGCTCGAGTTGGTTTTGGTTTGATCAAACTCCTCCTTACAAACTGAAACCAGTTCAATTATCAAATACAGACTTCATCTCAATAAGAAGGGTATTTACTTTGAGTCAATGGATGGTAACTGAAAGAAATCAATCAATAAAGCTGGAACTGGCTGATAATTGAAAATCATGAAAGTCTTAGACCTAAACAGCATCCCATGAAACAGAGGAAACTAGATTTGGTTAGACATCAAGTAGGATATCTAGTTTATTACTGTCCTATACACTATTATAATCCAAATGCCCACATGGGGATGGCCTAGCAATGGGAGAACTGGACTGACAACTTTGACACTAGGTGATTTTTTCCTACCTGCCTATGTGTTGCTCGGTAGAATTAAAATGTACTTGTATCAATGGGACTAGTATGATTATATCTTGGATCTCCCATGCAAAGCGGAGGACATTGCGGATAATTTTTGATTGTTTAGCAAACCGTTGATCACTCCAGGTCCAAAAAGTCCAAGGAATGCAAGCTCGGGAGTTGCATGATCTTCACGAATTGACTAGAAGGTTTTTGTTTTTGTTTTGAGAAGGTAACAGTTGTATATATTAAGCACAAATCAGTACATAGGTTGTACTGAAACCATATATACATGTGAGCAGAAGAAAGCAAAACAGGACTACCTTCCTAACAAGAACCTAAAGTGTCTAGGATAGATATAGTATCTTTTGAATAGACCTGATTGCACCAAAAACAGAACAATAGAATACAATTAAGTTTGATCTTCTGTACTGTATTGCTACTGTTCTCAAAACATCTAGAATTTCTTTCTCTCCAAATTGTCCACCATATGCAAGCAGGAACCATCCTCCATCTGCTTATGTCATCTGCTCCAGCTCCAGCTGCTTCCCAGCTAAGGAGAGCTTCAGTAATCTTTCTAGACATTGTCTAGGCTATACCTCTGAGATTAATGAAGATCTTCCATAACTGGTTAGTGATGTTGCAGTGAAGAAATAAATGGCCAACTGTTTCCGCCTCTTTTTCACATAAGAAACATCTAGAACAAAGAATCCACTTTCTCTTGATTAAATTTTCCTGTGTGAGCACCGCTTCCTTTGCCAATAACCATGAGAAACAAGCAACCTTATATGGTACTTTAGTACTCCATATATGTTTCCAGGGCCAGTTGGTGACTGGGATTCTGGGATGGTTCAACATTTTATAGGCTGCATTAACACTGAACTTCCCACATCTATTTCCCTACCATCTCAGTGTGTCATCTCCACTCTGGGTTCCTGTGAAGTTCTTCAGCTGCTTGTGAAATTCTATCATTCTGTTCACCTCCCAGTCGTTCAAGTTTCTTCTAAGTATCAGATTCCAACCTTGAGGGGACCACATTTCAGCTATAGATCTCTGTTGGTGTTGAGCTAGAGCAAAAATATAAGCAAATAAAACTTTTAAGGTTCCATTCCCCAACCAGTTATCATTCCAGAATGAAGTCTTGCTACCATTTTGTACTCTGATAGAGACTTTACATTTAAGTGTTGGCCATAGTACCCTGATAGACTTCCAAAGGCTAAAACCATAAGCTGTGTTAACCGGCTTTGTCATCCAGTTATCTTCCACTTCATATTTAGCTTTGATCACCTTGCTCCATAAGCTTTGAGGGTCCTGAGAATATCTCCATAACCACTTCAATTTGAGTGCTTTGCTGTGACTCTTCAAATTTCTAATTCCCAGTCCACCTTGAGCCTTGCTAAGAATTACATCTTTCCACTTTACTAGATGAAACATCTTTTTTTCTTTATTGCCCTGCCACAAAAATTTCCTTCTAATGTTGTCCAGTCTTTGAGTGACTCCCACTGGAATGGGAAAGAGGGACATCATATAAGTCGGCACAGAATCTAGGACTGAATTAAATAGAGTAAGTCTCCCACCAAATGACAAGTATTGACACTTCCATCTTGAAAGCTTTTTCTCTATGACATTGTTCCAGATCCCTGTAGATTTTGATTTTGCCCCCAATGGCATGCCAAGATAAGTAGTAGGGAGAGCCCCCACTTCTCCCCCTAGAATCATTGCCAAAGCCTCCATGTTTGTTACTTCATTAATTGGGAAAAGATGACTCGTTCTCCAGTTAATATGCAGCCCAGAAATACCCTCAAAAAGGACTAAGATAATTCTTAGAATTTTCAATTGCTCCACATCTGCATCACAGAATATCAAAGTGTCGTCAGCATACTAGAGATGTGTAATCTCCTGACTATAATGACCATTCGTGGCTACCTCAAATCCCTTAATCCACCCGTTAAGATTGGCGGTTTTGATCATGATGTTTAGCCCCTCCATGACAATTATGAACAAAAAAGAGGATAGGGGATCACCCTGCCGGAGACCTCTCTGAGCTTGGAAAAAACCTTCTGGGGAACCATTAATGATGACTGAGAATCTGACAGTAGAAACACAAAATTTTATCCACTTGATCCATTTCACTCCAAAGCCTATTTGTTGTAACATGCTTAGTAAGAAGTTCCAATTTACATGGTCATATGCTTTCTCAATATCTAGCTTACAAAGAACAGCAGGCTTCTTCTGTTTCTGCCTTGAGTCCACCACTTCATTGGCTATAAGAATAGCATCCATTATCTGCCTTTCTTTTATGAATGCCATCTGTTGTGCCACGTCTACCAACTTTTCCATTACCTTTTTCAGTCTCTCAGCAAGTACTTTTGCAGTAATCTTGTAAATGCTTCCGATGAGACTTATTGGTCTGAAGTCCCTTAACTCCTTTGCACCTTTCTTCTTGGGAATCAAAGCAATGTAAGAAGCATTAAAACTCCTTTCAAAGAAAGCATGAGAATGGAAATTGTGGAATACCCCCATGATGTCCTGTTTGAGCACCTCCCAACATTTAATAAAGAACCCCATTGTGAATCCATCAGGGCCTGGTGCCTTATCCATGGCACACATCTTCAAACATCTCAGGACTTCTTGTTCTTCAAATTTGCTCTGCAATTGTTCCTTTTCTTCCTTAGTTATTGTTGGACAATCTTCAAAGTTGCTTCCAGGCCTCCACTCTTCAGTCTCAGTGTAGAGTTTTTTGTAAAATTCCAAAATCTCATTCTTGATACTCTGTGGCTCTGATATTAATTCATCCTGGAGCATTAATTGGTCAATGTTGTTACATCTTTTGTGGGCATTTGCAGTTTTGTGAAAAAACTTAGTGTTCCTATCTCCTTCCTTCAACCAAATGGCCCTTGATCTTTGCCTCCATGCCACTTCTTCATTCTTCAAAAGTTCTTCATACTTCATTAGTAGGGATGCCTTCTCCACCATTTCCTCCTCAGTTAAGATTCTGCTTTCCAGTACCTTGTCCAACACTGCCAGTTGATTGAGCAGGTTTGACTTCTGTACTTTCAGATTGCCTTGATTGCTTTCATTTTACAAGCAAAAATATAGTCAGGTTTTCCTGAAAAATCAAATGATGTCCACCAACTCTTAACTTTGTCGACAAAGCCATCAGTGTTCAGCCACCAATTGTCGAACTTGAAGTATGATTTTTGTTGGTCCCAATCTCCACATTGCAGTATAACAGGTACATGATCAGATGTTACTCTCTGAAGAAGGTATTGGAGAACCACGTTTATGATTTCATGCAACTGCAAAGGTTACCATGTTTGAAAGCTTGAATATTGCTTGGAACAAGTCGATGAGTGAAAATCGTGAAGGTTGTTGTGCAATTGTGACAGGAATTAAAAAGTGTAGGAGCCAAAACCTAAGGTTCAGCGCAATTGCACCAACCTGCATGCAGTAGCGCCACTCTTTGCTACGGGAATTTTAAAAGGGGACCATATGATAATACTAGGCTGGTTTTACATAAGTTTTTGCATATTGAGAGATTAGGAAACTCCGTTGAAAGAGAATTGGACCTTTTCGGTTCGAGGTGAACTCACAATTGCCTGTTTTCGAGAACTGGGATTCTTGAAGGTAATCTTCTGTTTTGTTCTTTTATACCTTGGTTCTAGTTTCTACTTTGTTGTTCTGCCTAGGCGATTGATGTCATATATCCATTGTTGCTTCAGGCGTTCATGCAAACTATTCTTGATTATTTAAATGCAAGTCTATCTTAACTTTGTCTCGATTATTGTTATTTGATTTTTTTATTCGTGAATTACTGTAGCATATAGTCAGACAAGAGGACATCCAGTTCCTTGAGAAAACAATCACTGAAACTGTTTAAAGACATTCCCACCAAGGGATTTCTGGAATCCCAAGCTTCAGAATTGGCCTCTTGAAGTTCCTTGGGGACAACTGTTTCCTTTTCGTTATAAAAAGAAAAAATTCAACTTGAAGTATAATGTAAAGGATTTGGTGATGACGAGATGGCTGCAATAGAGAAAGGGAAAGAAATTCAAGAAGCAAAAGTGGTCCAATCTCTCTACAAATGGAAATTGGATAGACCACAAAACACATGCCCTAAACTAGAGAGAGAGAGAATGAGAAACGACTATATCTAAGAAAAGATCTGTAAACCCCAATATAAAATTTCACAAGCATGAGATTTAGAGCCTGTTCGGATTGGCTTTTAACTTTTGGCTTAGAAGCAAAATGCCATAAGCAAGAATTTCTAACTTATGGCTTTTGACATATGTTTATCATTTTGGCTTATAAGCACTTTCTTATTTTACCCAAACACCATTTTTTGATAAGGTAAATAATTTTATTAACATTTGGGGGGAAACCCCGTATACATATACAAAAAGAAGAGAACCTACTCCAAAGTATGGTTCTCAACAAAAGAGGTCCAATCCGCTATACAAATTGGGACCTTGCAAGTACACCAAAAGTAAACTAGGTACAAAACAACACTCCCTATCTTTACATAATCAAGTTTCACCCCTTCAAAAGCCATCCTATTCCTTGCTTTCTAAATGACCGACATGATTGCTAAGGGTGCAATGCTCTATGCTCTCGGACTTTCCCTCCCTCTTTTATGAGTCCAACTTTGCAAAGCCTCCTTCACTATACCCGGCATGACCCATTGCATCCTAAACAAATTTAAGACCACCCCTAGCCACCTTACAATGCAGATGAAGATGATCTACACTTTCGCCGGCACTTTTACACATGAAGCACCAACTAACATGGGTGATTTTCTTCTTTCTCATGTTCTCCGTTGTTAATATCACACCCCTTGCCGCCAACCATACAAAGAAATAAACCTTCCTTGGTGCTCTAGGGATCCAAATGGAGTCATATGGGAAAGTACCTTCCTCTCTCACTAGCAACCTCTTATAAAAAGAGCTACCGTGAATAAAACGTCACTACTCTCCTGCCACCTCCATACATCCAACAAGTTGTTTGGAGTGTCTAACCCATACAAAAGCTCTAACAAATTTGTAATTCTTCCATCCCCCAATATGAAGGTTCCTTCTGAATCTTAAATCCCAGTGAATAACACCCTCATGAGACCTACAAATTTGTTGGAGTGTCATCTCTCTGGCAAGAAACGCGATATAAACTAGGAAAGGCTTCCTTCAACTCGATCTCCCTACACCACTTATGTGCCCAAAAACTAATCCTCCTTCCATCCCCAACCTTAAAAGAGATATGTCCACAAAAACCTTCCCACCCCTTCATGATACTCCTCCATAAATCACACCCAAAAGGAGTTACAATAGTTCTAGACCATCATCCACCATCCATTATACCATATTTAACTCTGAAACACATTAAGTAATGTAAGGCACAAACTTGTGATGTTAGCAACTAAAGCCAAAGGGCCTAAAAGAAACCTTGCATTATAAAATTGAATAAATACCAAGACTTAAAGTTAATGTTGTTCCAGCAGCCACATATTATGGGTCCTTTCAGAAAACACTTTCATCCAATGCCAAAAATATTTAGATCATTAATAGTTTCCTAAATACATCCTTTTAATTTGACTTTCCTTAAACCTCAAGCACTCACTAAATGCACATTGCACAGTTATCTACTTTTAAAGTGTCCTAAAGCAGTGTTTTAATAGGTGCGACGTGAGCGAGGCATAAGCCTAAAGGCCTTGGGCATAAGCCCCATGGACGTGTAGGTTTTAATAGCACAACAATATAATCACAATAAAAAGGTAAAATTACATTTAAACAACATACCCAGTGAAATCCCACAAGTGGGATATGAGGAAGGAAGCGTGTAATTTTAAAATTACATTTAAAATTGAAGAAAATTCAAGAAAGTTACAAAATTAATGAGAAAATGAACATAAGTATACAAACATGCTAACATGTAACATGTTCACAAAGGATACTTTTTCACACTAGAAAAGTGAAAGACAAATGCATTACACCTACAGAATGAATGTGATGAAACATATGTAGAATTGTAAAAGTGATAGTTCCAAATAATTTAAGAATAAAATTAGAATACTATAAATATCTTGTTTGAAACTCTAAAACCAGGAAATAAGATCATAAATACTTATGATAATGCAAATAAAACATTTTTTAAATAAAGTCTCTAGAACAGAGGTAGGGGTAAGGTATGCGTACACTCTACCCTCACCATACCCATTGTGTGGGATTATACTGGGGATGTTGTTGTTGTTGTTGTGAAGTCTCTAGAACAGCTTCTAAACAAGAGCAATACCAAAAGGAGCTCCCAAACCAAAAACTAACTTGAAAAGAATAATAAGAGAAAGAACTTGAAGAAAATAAAGCATGAAAAAGATCCCTCAGATGAGAAGCGTGGAAGCAAAGCAAACAACGGAGTACAAGACTCATGTTTTGCAATTTGCAAACAAAGAGCTAAAGAGTACTTTGTTACTACATAAACGACAAAGAGAATGGATTATGAAATAAGGACAAACGATTAAAAAGATTTTTGAGAGTTTTTTAACTTTGAGAATTTGCAATGACCTGACTTCACGTCCGTACTAAGCAATTTTGACTCTAATTTGGGAAAGTTCTGAAGGCGTATGCCTGAAATGAGCACCCAGAAGGTTGGGATCACGCCTTTTAGGCGAATTCCATGGAGCCTTCACATTCATATCACTGAGTTACAAGAGTTGATCAAACTACTTGATTGTTTTCATTGCAAACATGTCTATAGAGAAGCAAACTTTCCAGCAGACACTCTTTCCAAGCAAAGTCACTTCTTAGATTTTACTCATTACACTTACCATCAGCTTCCTCATGACACTAGAGGTTACTACACTCTTGACAAAATGGGGACGGACAGTTTCAGAAGAAGAAAGTTGAAGAGAATAAAGAAGCCTCCATAGCTGATTTTAGTTTTTCGAGCCCTGAACATGTCACCACTTGTTCCTCATCAGTGTTATTTCCTTCTTATCATCTTCATTTAGGCTATATGTGTTTTAGTATATCTTTCATGAAGATGTCTAGTTTTGTTAGGTTCTCTTCTTACCATGTAAGGGGAGAGTCTCCCTCTTTTATGCTTTCCTAGTTTCTTTGTATTGAGAGGAGTCCTCTCTTCTAGGTTCTTAGAACTAGGTTTTCTTTTCGTAGTATTGGGGATAAGTTGACTGGCCTTAGTAGGCTAGGTGACTCTTGAACCACCATAGGACCGGAGGTAAGGTTTATGTCCCCCTCCTTGTATTTTCTTTTGTTTTATTTATGTTAAGGCTTGGGGGTGTGTGGCTCAACCCCTGACCGCCACGGGGGGTGAGATCCCTGGTTTAGATCCGTTTAATTAAAAAAAAATTAAAAAAAAAAAAAGAAAAACGACACTTGCCCCCCCACCCCAAAACCAAGCCCACCTTGATTCATTTATAGCCCGCCTCACCGCGCCCAAATGCCTTTGGAAACACTGCTCCATAACAGGAGTTGTATGTTAATTCCTAAAAAAGGCAGTCTGGTGCACTAAAGCTCCCGCTATGCACAGGGTCGGGGAAAGGCCCCGACCACAAAAGTCTATTGTACGCAGCCTTACCTTGCATTTCTGCCAGAGGCTGTTAATTCCTACATAGATTAAATATGCCAAGATTCTGGTACATGTAATTTACTAATAATAAAAATAAAATTTGCCAGGTACAATACCTAGAATTGAAACAAAATTTGTCATATAATGAAACATAAAGTCAGTAAAGTGCTCAGTACTAATAAATAAGGATGGAAAGGTCTGTTATCAGACACTTAAAACTTCATTGTAACAGTACTTTAACATTTAAACTCACTTGTGAACTTGCATAATCCAGGCAAAATTGATTAGTAATGCTTTTGATGAGAATCTTATACCTTAAAGTAATGTATTGCACCTCGCAAGAAGCCACCATGGGCAGGATCACTAAAATGCCCAATGTTTACCACCCAAACTAGCACACATATACCTGCAATGATCTAAAAGAACAGAAGAATAGTTTCAGCAGCAAATAACATATCAAAGACTGATGAGAAATGTGGATGAACAAATAAGTTTCAAGGTAGCATTACGTGGTCAATGAAATTTCAAGAACTATTAGATAGATATTAGATAATAAGTATCAGTTCCTAAAAATATATTTCACTTTACCGCATTTAGCAATACATCATGCGCATGTTTCTTGGACAAGCTATTATGGAATCAGACAAATGGGGCACATTCACTTCCTTAAAGAACTATTGTAGCTTCCCATGCCAAACCCCACACCCCTTCATCTCTCTTCTTCTCAAGGAGCTTAAGTTGACTATCAGTATTACTTGGAATAAAGAGCTTTAAGAATCATCACAATACTAAATGAAAAAAAATTATAGTTGAAGTAAGCTTTTGCATGTCTTCTAACTATAATCTGTATCGAAAAGGTAAATTCTTTTTGACATCATTTGCTGCTCAGTTCAAACAGTTCTTGCCTAGTAATAACATTTTGCAACAAGGACTTAGCAAGAAAATATCTTGCAGTCATTAACCTGAAAAGTCTGATTAAACATGGATACCTACAAATACCTTTACCTCATCATCTTCTACAATTTCTCTCCCACTACAGTTGAGATACAGAACAAACGCATAAAGTAGATACTATCCTAAAGAGGGTTCATTTCAGTAGTGTGATTTTACACCCTCTAAAAAATTGCTTCAATTTGCTCAACCTCAGAGCAAACTTCGGAATTACAGGATGCCAAAATTCTCTATCTCTAATTTTGAACTCAAGTAGCATTCCAAATATATTGTGCGTAACTGGTCAACCTCGCACCTGCAAAACTCTGCCAACTTTTAGAGGTCATGCATCTCCAACTAGTAATAATATGGCTCTTTCACATGTTAATGCGCAGCTTCATACTGCCTTGGACCAAACAAATGTTCTAAAATGGTGTCGGATCTATCTAGCCTATGACGAGGAGGTCTAATCTAGTGGTAGAACACCTCCATATACAACCAAGAAACTAGGGGTTCAAGTTACACAAAGGGAAAGAAAAGTGAGGAACCAATCCTCTTAGAGGGAGGGGGAGCAGCTGGTTTAGGAGAGGGGAGATGGAGAGGGGGGTGGGAGGATAGGGTAGTGAAAAGAACTATCTCGCTTGTGGCTCATATAATTTTAACACGCCACCCACAAATCATAGGTGTGATATAGATGTCCACTCTCACAAATTCTCATGGAATTATATGCACCAAATCTTTTATTTTTATAACCGTGGTGTCCGGGCCAGCTTGCACGTGCCTCGACTAATTCCACGGGATATCTGCCACCTGCCACCTCCCATAGGTAACTCTGTCCACTAAGACTAGAACAGATGGGAAGAAATCACCTAGTGTTTGTCTCTATTGGGAATTGAACCTGAGACCTCATAGTGCTCAACCCAACTTCATTGAACCACTAGGTCACGACTTTGGGTGCTTATATGCACCAAATCTAGAAGCTTAAACTATTAGAATAGAGAAAAAAATATTTATTTATTTGTGTATAACAAATTTCCTCACATGCTAGTCTGATTCTTTTTTCTTGCGTCAAGCAATAAGAAATTTTTTTGTTGATGGTTGGTGGTGAAACTAGAATTCAGTACCTCTAGGAGGGTGTGGAGGATGCGAGGTACGAGGAGGTAGAGGCAGGCTGAAGAAGTATTGGAAAGAGGTGATTAGACTGGACATGGCGCAGTTTCAGGTTACCGAGGTCATGAGCAACTTCAGGTTACCGAGGACATGACCTTAGATAGGAGGTTGTGGAGGACGCATATAGGGTAGAAGGTTTTTAGGTAGTGGAGTGATGTCTTGCTTTTCGAGGGTTTAGGCTTATTAGTGTTTGTCATTGTACTAGTCGTATTATTGTAGTTCTTGCTTTGGATACCTATCATCGTCTGTAGTTTATTGTGTTTCGATTATCGCACTATCTTCTTGTTGTTATTGTCCCTTTCTTGTAGGCTTTGCACCACTTCCCTTGTTAGTTGTTATGTTTTCTTCACTGTTTTCTTCTTCTTTATACTTGGGTTTGTTGCACTTGAGCTGAGGGTCTTTCGAAAACCGTCTCTGTACCTCCATGAGGTAGTGGTAAAGTCTGCGCACTATACCTTCCCCAAAACCCACTTGTGGGATTTCATAGGGTATGTTGCGTTGTACCTGCTCGTATAGTATATTAAATTATCGAAAAGCTTAAGTTGTTCGAATGAAAAGGAATAAAGACTTAAACTAAGTAAATATCAAGTGTTAAGGAAGGATGGAGAATGAAAATTAGGTTGATCGAAATTTCTAAGCTGTAATAATTTTTGGGAGTTTCTTAAGAGGTAAATGAAAATAGGATCATAGAGTTACTGATAAACATAGAATAAAAGGAAGGGTGTCAAATGGTGACAAAAGAGGACACGGGAGGTAGAGAATGTGAATAGGAGTATATATTAAAAGAAATGCAAGGAAAAACAATAGTGTAGCGAGGAGATATGTGATGAAGGAAAGGGGAGGAACACATGGGAAAAAGGATGATTGAAAGAAAAATTTGTTATCCACGGAAGTTAAAATCATCTCATGGAATGTGAGAATGTCAAAGGACAAATGACTAAGCAAAAGCAGCATCAAGGAGACATGCGCAGTGAATTTTGTATATCTATAAGGGATGAACAAGAATTACGAAAGTAATAGTTAGAAGTATATAGGGAGATTAGTTGTTTAAGTATGGTTTTATTCCAACATTTTGTAGTTATTTGCATACTTTCGGCTAGAACTCTCCCGTACAACACTATGTCGATTAGTTTTGATGTGTTTTTTCAAAGAACATAGGATGCAAAAGCTCAAGTCAATGATTACTTTAGAACCTTTACGTGGAGGTTCTAACTACTTCGCTTGAACTTCTTCGGTTGAGTTACGGTGTGAGGGTCAAAGTGTCTATGATCACCTAACTAAACAGGCTACAGATTGATGAAAAGACCCACGTACATTGAGAGAATGTTGATGCTCAATTGTACAGTTACTTGTGGCACTGTATTGATCCTACGCTGTGGACTTGTTTCGGCCGCTCCGGACTTGTTATTTAGTTTAGAAAAGGCTCATGCTTTATATATTAGTGATGTTTCCCGCTTTTATTATGTTTCCAAAAAGACTAACTTTAAAAAGCAAGAATCAAACATGTCTGCTTATTTTGGAAAAGTTCAAGTAGTAATGGAGGAGCTTAATAAGTTGATACTAGTCACTGCCAGTATTGAAAAACAATTGGAATGACCAATGTTTTGAAAGGCAGTGGCCTCAGCGGTTAAGGCATGAGGCGAGGTGTGGCATTGTCGCTTCTTTTGGTCGAGGCAATGCAGTGGCAGAAAGGCGAGATGAGGCAAGGCAAGAGGCAAATTAAGGCGTTTCGTTCAAAAGAAAAGAAAAGATATTACTTAAAAGGTAATATTTACAACAGAGACCTGCGACACTTCTTCCTTTTCCTCACTACCAGGTATGTACGACTTTCTTCTTCTTCTTTCTTCTTTCTCCTCTGTTTCCCGACAAATTCTTCTTCTTTTTCTTCTGTTACAAGCTTCTTCCTCTGTTTTTTCCAGCCACTCTTTCGTCTTTCCGGCAACTGTTACAGCTTTGTTTTCTTGCTTAGTTGCTCCTCTGTTGTCATTCTGCTCTGTTACTAGCTTCAGCAGTTAAGCTTCTTCCTCTGTTTTTCATTTTTCAGCCCAATAATTTTGTTTTTGTTTTTCTGACCAGTTCAGATTTGTTTTTGTTTTTTTTTTAGAATGGTAATAGTTAATCTATATCTCCAAAGGCATACTACATCAAAAAATGTAGTCCCCCCTTCAAAAGTATTACAACTTGTAACTTGAACATCTATTTGTTGTTCCTATGAATAGTCTAAAATAAAAAATGAAAAAATCTTCTGTTTGAGCTATTAATTTCTGTTTACACCAAGAATAAAACAGAGCTAGACAATTCATTTCAAATTCCCGCAAGTTGCTCGGCTCGTCTTCAAAACATCTCCTATACCTTTCTTTCCACACTGCCACGAAATGCATGCATGGACAATCTTCCACCTTCCTTCCTTCTTGGCTGCATTTCCATCCTTGTTACAGCAGTTAAATTTTCCTTTTATGTTCCCTGTCCTCACCCATTTAATCCTCCTCAGACAGATGAACATCTTCCACAACTGGTCTGTCCACATAAGATGTAAAAAAAGATGATTGATTGTCACAGCATGTTCCCCTCATACAAACCATCTGGAACACAGATGAAAGCCTCTCTTGTTCAAATTCTCATGTGTCAATACTACTTCTTTAACCAGAAGCAAAGTAAAGCAGTTTGTTTTTTTTTTTGAAACTGACAACTTTATAAGGGATCTCCCATTCCCTTTTCCCCACATTATGACATTGTTGTCCCTAGTCCCACTAGCTTCCAATTGGACATGGTTAACCCAATTGTTCCCTTACTTCCTTAACTATCTCTGTAATACCCCCCATTAGCTTTGTTTCCTGGAAACACACTACATTAGCTTTCCATGTGTGTAGAATGTTTCTGGTTAGCCTCGTCTTTCTGCCGCAATTCAGTCCCCTAATATTCCAAGACACTATTTTCAACCTCATTTATTTTGTATTGCCAGGTATCTTCCCCTACTTCTTGAGCCACAACTCCAGAATTTGGCATCAAACTACCCTTTCAATTCATTCACCCCCTTCTTTTTTACAATGGCTTGTTGATCTGATTGTTGTTGTCTATCTTCATAAATAATTCTTCGGCTTTCTCATCGCACCCTTTAAGATCTACACCCAATTTTGTGCCTAACTTGATGAGGTATTGTTGAATCCACTCTGAAGTGTTTGTGTCTTGAATGGCCTCCTCAACTGGTAATTGGATTTTCAAAGGAATTACATCTTCTTTGATGCAATTTGCTGCTTCATCCTGTTCCTTCAGTTGCAAGGCCTCAGATTCCTCTTTATGTACTTGCCCAGCTTCTTCCCATGGTAAGTTTTTCTTTAGTAGTACTATTTCAGTTGACTTATCCCTTGGCACCGATGTATCGGTCACACAAATGTTGAACTGGTTTTCATGGTCTCTGTGTGTTGTTCCTCACCCTCGTACATCACGGTGTTCTTCGCGACTTGAGTTATCGCAGATGACTGAATGTGCGTTGTTGTTCTTCTTTTTCTACTAGAGTTTGCTTGGATTTCAATTGTGACAGGGTCTTTAGTTTGGGCTTCATTCTCAGAGAAACTGGGAAATCTCTGAAATATTGGGTCAATTTTTGTTGGGCTTAATCTTGGGCCCAAGTTTTATAGCTGAGCAAAAGGTCCAGGAATACCTTTAAAAGGCCCCTCTTTGTTAATTGGCAACCCACATGCATTTGACCTAAACTTTTCCCCATCGACTAACGTGCCCACATGCCCTGTCACTTCCCCGAGGTTTCAGCCCTCATGTCTCTATCAAAAAAGACTGGCACTGTTCTATTATCCAGTAGATAATTCAAAGGCTCCCCACTTCTTCTTCCTTCTGATTTTACAGTGACCAGAGCTTCCACCCACACTGAAATTGATAGATTAAACCTTCTTGTTTCCACTTCAACCTCTTTAGGGGTCTCCTTTCCATCCCCCCTCACTTTTGTTTGAGCCTAGTGATCTCAGAGTTGTCTCCTCCTCTGTTTCAATGAATCCACCACAATGATTACCTATCTCTTCAAATATCTTCTGAGACCAAAGATTCAATGGAATACCCAGCAATCTGACCCAAACCCAGTCCCTGTTGATCTCCTCCGTCCAACATCCGACGGTAGGATTCCACCATTGGAGATTCAGCTTTTTCTTCTGCCAAGTCCATTCTCCCGTCATAACATGTTTTGCGGCTTTCCTCGTGGGAAGTTCAAAGAGATACTGAGGGTCATTCATATTGAAGACATTGTATATAATACATTATTTTTTTTTGCCTATAAACAGTAACTTCCAATGGATGTTGCTTCGTTTATAATTTGACTTTGAATTTGCTTATCTTATGAATTACTCCCTCCGTTTCAATTTGATTGTCCTGTTTTGACTTGGCATAGAGTTTTAGAAAGTAAGAAGACTTTTGAATCATTTGGTCTTAATTAAAGATATGAAGAAAGTATCAAAATATCCTTTAATTTTGTGGCCTTATACATATCATGTGGAAAGTTGAAATTAAAGAGTTGTCAAAAAAGAAAAGAAGCATTATTTTTCAAACGAACTAAAAAGGAAAGTCGGACAAACAAATTGAAACAGAGGGAGTATTCAAAGTGTGAAGAGCCTTAGAAATGTTGTTTCAACTTTTTGTCGTTCATTAAAAGACACCGCTTTAGACAAAATCATCTCTTTACTTCTTTTTTTCACAATTTATTATTTAATTACCTTTGTAATATTGATTATAATCTTGAAAAATTAAGGATTCCTAAAATATATGGAAGATTAATGTTGGTAGGTTTTATTTTTCCTAGTGTAAGAAAAAAGTTCTAAAACATATGTTGGTAGGTTTTCTTTTTCCTTGTGTAACAAAAGAAGTCCTAAAATATAAATATATGATAAGAGAAAGAAGGAAAATATTTGCACAAGTCGAGGGAAGACGTTGCACCCGACCTTGTGGGATGACTTCGCACAAGTCGAGGGAACCATACTAATGATAAAAATCAAAGAGAAAAAGTATATGTTATTGTCACAAGGTACGTAGAAATATCTCATTATCTTGGCAAAAGTGCACCCAAGTATCTCATTATCTAGATGTTTTTGTGTTTGCCAAATTCATTATATTTTACGTGTTTTGTGTTTTTCAAATTCAAAGTACTCAACTCTAATTGATAGACATCGTTTAAACATGTTAACCAGTGGTGTAGCCACATATAGTTTAGGTTGGCCAATCGAACACCTTTCGTCTAAATATTAAATTATGTATATGAAAAATTATACGAAGTATATAGGTCAAAAATTATTTTTTATAAATATATATTAAATCTTGAACCCTTGACGAAATTTCTGGTTTCGGCACAGATGTTAATGGTGTAAAAAAGTATTTGAATAAAATAAATCACTTTTTATTGTTTAGGGTATGTGTTTTCATGTATCAAATCCAACATAATTTGGACTTTAATTAGATTTAGCATTCTTTAGGTTTCTTTGTATAATGTAGGAACTAATAACCTTTTTTGTGAAGAAAAAAAATTGTCGTGTATTACCATTCTTTATTTAGGTTTAGAATTCTTTAGGTTCTTTGTTTAGAACCTTAATCACTGCCTTATGGCTTAAACACTAAATCCTTAATCACTGGCGTATGGCTTTTCTTTATTTTAGGTTAGGATTCAAATTAGGTTTAGGCTAGCAACTTCTTGTAGGTTTAGCATTAAAGAGTTGCTAAAAAAGGGAAAGTGTGTAAACAAATTGAAACGGAAAGAGTACTTAATAAAATTTGAGGACAAAACAAACCTTTGACTAACACGTAACACTTTGTTTTTTTATATATTTATTATTAATTAACGCGATACACATTTGCAAAGCATGTACACTTAAAAGTGCAAAGCTCCAAAGTGAAAATATACTATATATGTCACTAAAGCAGCATCAAATTTACAAAATATTCTAACCTCAACTTATGAATTATTATTACTATTATTTTTGTATGTTTTGATTTTACTTCATAGCATAGAGAAAAAACGAATAATATATGTATTATTTAAGTTTAATCATTTGCAACACAAAATTTCTATTTAATATTTTGGGATAAACGTTCAACGCACGTTCCAAGAGACTATATATATATGATTTTCTTAAATAATAACTTTTCCTTCTATAACCATTTCTTTTGTATGGTTTCTTATATTTCTTGTATTTACTTTTCTTTTGATAATTATCATTATAACTTTGGGTAGTATATATGGTTAAATATATATATATATATATATATATATAGCTCTCAAACCCAATCTGTGGTGGATCTCGGGAGACAAAGTCAAAACACAACATCGTTTGCCCCATACTTTGAGATGCAATTCTCAAATCGGGTAAAGTTATACTTTTTCAAGTTGACTCGATAGTGATATGATGGTTTGCCAGTCGAGATGAATCTATTACTTCGATTTGTTATTTGACAAATGAAAGGCTTTCTCAAGATTCTGATTCATCCTTCTTTTATCAGTTTTATTACTGTTAAAATCCTATGAATATTCTTTAGAATATTCTATAGAATATGTAAATATAGTAGGTAGCTTGATTTACTCCTATTATAATTAGGTATTAATTAGATATTGATTTGTATTGATTAGGTATATATTTGTATTAATTTCCTTTCCTTTTAGGACATGTAAACTTAGCTATTTAAACCCCAATATCTTGAGGGAATAATCAAGATCTGTTTTCTCTTATTTCTCTTCCAATTCACATGAAATTAGAGCCTGGTTAAGGCCAGCAAAATTGGAAGAGAAATTTTCAAACTCATTCCAGCAATTTTTTGGCTGTCCGGACAGATCTCTATTTTCGGAGGTGTTGTGATAAAACCAACACCACTACGAGACTCGGACCACCGGCGCGAGCAAAACCCATCCAGCTTCGCCACCACTAGCCATCTCACGCATCGATCGGAGCTGTCAAATTCCAGAAGACAGATCTAAATTTTTCAGATTCCAGTAGACAACTGTCCAGTTGATTTTTTTTTTTCCAAATTCCAATCAACTGATTGCTTCCAGCTTCCTGAAAATTGCAGAATTTTCAGATTCGGTAACATCTACATTATGTCCCTCACTTCATCTATTTTTAGTTCTAAACCTGTGGCTTCAAGTAACCCCAACCACTCCATCACCACTGAACTCTTGATAGGTACTGCGAACTACTTATCTTGGTCTTCCTCTGTTCAGCTATGGTGCAAGGGACAAGGGGTTCAGGACCACTTGGTTAAACAGGCTAAGGATATTGATGAAAAAGAGAAGGGTGAATGGGAGAAGATTAATGCTCATTTGTGTAATGTATTATGGAGATCTATTGATTCGAAGTTGATGTCATTGTTCCGACCATTCCAAACCTGCTTCTTGGTTTGGGAAAAGGGTCGTGGGCTATACACAAATGACATCTCTCGGTTGACTAATCTTAAAAAGCAGGATTCAGATATGTCTACCTATCTTGGACAGGTTCAGGCGGTTATGGAAGAGTTTATTGAGTTGATGCCCGCGACTCCAATTGTTGTTTACTGAGTTGATGCCCGCGACTCCAAGTGTTGAAAAACAATTGGAGCAACGTGCGAAGATGTTTTTAGTTGTTACACTTGCTAGACTTCCATCTGATCTTGACTCGATGCGAGATCAAATTTTGGCTAGCCCCGCTGTTCCTGCAATGGATGACCTATTCGCTCGATTGTTGCGACTGGTTGCACCACCTATGTAGTCTAGTTATCCGGTGATACCTGCAGAGTCTAGCATCTCAAACTGGAAATCGATATGGAGGCCGCTCTGGGAAACCTCGGCCAAGGTGTGGCTATTGTAACAAATTGGGTCATACCTGTGATATGTGTTACTCTCTCCATGGTAAACCAAAGAATGCTCATGTTGCTCAAACTGAACCCACTGGTAATCCAATAAATCAACTTTTCTCTTTATCTGAAGTAGAATACAATGACTTTCTTCAGTATCAGGCGAGTAAGCCAGACATCTCCATCAATAGCTTCCGCTGCTCAGACTAGTAATCCTGTTGCTTGTATCTCACAATCCACCACACCTGGCCCATGGGTCATGGACTCAGGCGCTTCTGACTACATTTCTGGTAACAAATCTTTAATGACTAATATCATTTACTCTCAATCCCAACTCCGATTGCCCTAGTCTGAGAACCATTAGCTAACATTACAGTGGGAAGGGATGATTGGCGAAGGGCGTGAGTTTAATGGGCTTTATTACCTCAATTGCCACAAGTCCACTACAGTTTGTTCGGTCTCCGACTCTCCAGATTTGATCCATAGACGATTGGGACATCCTAGTTTATCTAAACTTCATAAGATGGTACTTAGCTTGTCCAGATTGTCTAAGTTAGATTGTGAGTCGTGTCAACTAGGGAAGCACACCCGAGCTACTTTTCCATGTAGTCCTAATAATCGTGCAGAGTCTCATTTTTATTTAGTTCATTCTGATATTTGGGGTCCTAGTAGGGTTAGTTCTACGTTGGGTTTTAAGTATTTTGTTACTTTCATTGATTATTACTCAAGGTGTATTTGGATTTTCTTAATGAAAGATCGTTCTGAATTATTTTCCATATTTCAAACTTTTTGTGCAGAAATACAAAATCAGTTTGGTGTTTCCATTCGCATGTTTCGTAGTGATAATGCACGTGAATATTTATCCTCTCAGTTTCAACAGTTTATTTCTTCTCATGGCATTCTTCATCAGACATCTTGTCCTTATACTGCTCAACAAAATGGGTAGCAGAACGAAAAAATAGGCATATTGTTGAAACTACACGCACCCTTCTTATACAAACAAATGTTCCGTTGCGTTTTTGGGGGGATGCAGTGCTCAACTATTGTTATCTGATTAACCGTATGCCTTCCTCTGCTATTCAAAATCAGGTTCCACACTCTATTTTGTTTCCCAAGTCAACCTTGTTTTCTTTTCCACCACGTGTCTTTGGGAGCACATGCTTTGTCCATATCCTCACTCCAGGAAATGACAAATTAGCTCCTCGTGCTTTTAAATGTGTCTTTCTCAGTTATTCAAGGGTACAAAAGGGCTATCGATGCTTCTCACCTCACCTCCAGCGATACCTTATGTCCGCTGATGTTACTTTCTTTGAAGGTCAACCCTACTTTACATCCTCTCCTATTGAACAATTAGGCATTTCTGAGGTTCTACCAGTTCCATCTTTTGGGAATCCTTCCATAGTCTATCCTTCCACATCACCTTCTACAACTCCATCTTCCAATACTGCACCTCCACCACTATTGACTTATCATCGTCATCCACGTCCAGATGATTCACGTCCGCTACCAGAATCTTTGCCTGCTGAGGACTTGTCTACACAGAGTCCCATCGCCACTCGAAAAGGTAATCGCTCTACTCGTAACCCTCATCCTATCTATACTTGTTTGAGTTATCATCGTTTGTCACCGACCCATTCTGCTTTTGTATTATCACTATCATCTGTGTCTATTCCTAAGACTACAGGAGAAGCTCTTTCTCATTCAGGCTGGCAGCAAGCTATGATTGAGGAGACAGGGATGGCAGATTGTAGGCCTATTGATTCTCCAATGGATTCAAATGTTAAACTCCTACCAGGTCAGGGCAAGCCTTTAAGCGATCCTGGAAGATATAGAAGGCTGGTAGGAAAGTTGAATTATTTGACTGTGACTCGACCTGACATTACCTTCCCGATTAGTGTTGTAAGTCAGTTCTTGAATTCTCCTTGTGATAGTCACTGGAATGCAGTTATTCGTATTCTTCGATATATAAAATCTGCTCCAGGGAAAGGACTACTTTATGAAGACCGAGGACATGAGAAAATTGTTGGATATTCAGATGCAGATTATACAGGGTCACCCTCTGACAGACGATCCACTTCTGGATATTGTGTTCTAGTTGGGGGAAATTTGGTGTCTTGGAAAAGTAAGAAACAAAATGTGGTTGCTAGACCTAGTGCGGAAGCAGAATATCGAGCTATAGCGGTGGCAACATATGAACTCATATGGATCAAGCAACTACTGAAAGAGTTGAAATTAGGAGCTGCTAAAGAAATGGAACTCGTGTGCGATAATGAAGCTGCACTTCACATTGAATCGAATCCGGTGTTTCACGAGAGGACCAAACACATAGAGATTGATTGTCAGTTTGTTAGAGAAAAGTTACTCTCAGGAGACATCGTCACAAGGTTTGTGCGGTCAAGTGATCAGCTTGTAGACGTATTCACCAAGTCCCTAGCCGGTCCTAGAACGAGTTATTTATGTAACAAGCTTGGTACATATAATTTGTATGCACCGGCTTGAGGGGGAGTGTTAGAATCCTATGAATATTCTATAGAATATGTAAATATAGTAGGTAGCTTGATTTACTCCTATTATAATTAGGAATTAATTAGATATTGATTTGTATTGATTAGGTATTTATTTGTATTCATTTCCTTTCCTTTTAGGACATGTAAACTTACCTATTTAAACCCCAATAGCTTGAGGGAATAATCAAGTTGAGTTTTCTCTTATTTCTCTTCCAATTCACAAATACCAATAAGAATTTTGTTTAATTTAATTTTAATATAAATATACATGTATATAGGAACACGGAACACCAGCAAGTATCAAGAGGCTAAGGAGTCGTTTGATAGGGTGTATAAGAATAGTGCAAAATATGGTGTATTAGTAATGCTAATATTAGTTATGCTTGCATTAGTTATGCTGAGATTTTTCTTATTCAGTATTTGGTTTGATGTATTAAAATTAACATGCATTGCATATTTTTTTTTAAAAGTATTTGTTTACAAAAATATCCTCCACAAATATGGTGGAAAGAATGTGAAAAGGATTTTAAGGGGCAATGGTGTCTTTAATCATGCTAATGCATGCATTAGAATTCATTGCATTACTAATACCATGGATTTTGAGATATTAGTAATACACACCTCAATACAGAATAGAGTATATCTAAAAAAATGTACCAAACAAGGTATTAGTTGTACAGAAGACTAATGCATGCATTATTTTTTTAATACACTACCAAACAACCCCTAAAAGGTTAGGGTATATATTCAAAATGCAGACGTGATCTTGATTAATTTGTCAGATAGCAGTATTAGCAACACAAATCATCATGCCATCTTATACAAAATTCTAAAACTAATACAACAAATCCTAGTTTCATTTATGCACAGTGCACACATGAGCTCTTCTATTTAAAACTTCCCAAAGTACATAAGAATTAAACAATAAGGAGTTGTGAGGGGGGAAGGATTCGATCTACAGATTTTTGGGTCAAGGTCAAATCTAGGAATAACCAAATCATCACAGAAATTGTAACAGGAGAAGGAAAAAAAGGTACACACCTTTGCCAATAAAGTACCAAATTCATCCAACTTTTTCTTCAATGGCGTCACCTCCTGCACCAACAAGACAGCAAATCACTGTTACACCAAAACAAAGGGTGTTGTTAGTATGGGTCAACATTTAAAGCTCACATCTTCAGTCATTAACATAGAATCACGTATACTGCCCATTGCAGTATTAGATCCAACCCCAATAACAACAGCTCTTGCCCTTCCAGCGACCACTGTAGTGCCCTGGCCATCGAAACAGAAAATTGACTTATTGCCATGTTTGAAGATTGTTGTATGTAGCTATGACAAAAATTACAAACGGAAAACAACTTTCTGAAAAAAGCAAGAGGTACTACATATAACAAAAGAAATGTCTTTGAAATTATAACCAGAAGATAATTAGTAATTTTTATTCAGTTCTTCAAGTGCTAAAAGCTGACACCTATTACTCGTTAACTCTATTTTATCCCAAATAGTTCTTTACGAGGGACTGATCTATCATCCAGATCTCTTTTTTTAATGGAACAGTCTACAACAAGAACATACCCAGTGTAACAGACCTTATCCCTATCTTGTGAAGGTAGAAAGGTTGTTTCCAATAGACCCTCGGCATAAGTAAAACATTTTAAAGCAGGTATAAAAAGAGAACATATTAGTCCAGAAGCTATGATGGAAATAATGGAGAAAAGAACGGTAGCAATAGCAAATAGTGCAATAATTGAAGCAAAGAGATCAACTAGTAATTAGAAGTCAAAGAATAAGATACAAAGAGAGTAATAATAAAAATACTGATAAGGAAAACTAGACAACGCTTGACTACCTACTAACCATCTACCCTAATCCTCAACCTCCATATCCTCTTATCTAGGATCATGTCCTCAGTAAGCTACAGGTGTATCATGTCTTGTCTAATCACCTCTTCCCAATACTTTTCCGGCCTACCTCTACCTCTCCTCAGACCCACCATGGTCAACCTCTCATACCACCATGATCAACCTCTCACACCTTCTCACTGGGGCATCTGAGCATCTTCTCTTTATATGCCCGAACCATCTCAGCCTCACTTTCATATCTTGTCTACCACGGAGGCCACTCCCACCTTGTCCGGAATATCTTCATTATTAATTATATCTCTCCTAGTATGCCCACACATTTATCTCAATTCTCAACATCCTTATCTCCCGTACTTTTATCCTTTGGACATGACCATGAAAGTTCTTGACCAGCCAACACTCTGCCCTGTACAACATAGCTGATCTAACAATAGCTCCATAAAACTTGCGTTTTTTTTTAATCAGGTAAAATATTTCATTGATTATAACAAGGCCAACATGGCCATATATAAGAGGTACACCAAAAGGAGACACCTACAAAATATGGTTCTCTCCAAAAGACACTCAATCCTCTATACAAACAGGAACTACATTGGTGCACCAAAAGAAAATAAGGAATCGAAGACTACTACTCAATTGAGCAAACCTCGACTCTACCCTTTCAAAAGCTCTCATATTTCTCTCTTTCCAAATGACCCACATTAGCGCAAGAGGAGTAACATTCAAAGCCTTGTGCCTTCCTTTTCTAGCTCCACTCTTCCAACTGAACATCAATTCTTTCACAGATCTTGACATTACCCAAGAAATGCCAAATCACTCTATATATCCCCCATAACCTCGAGGCTAAGTCGCAATGTAACAGAATATGATCCACGTCCTCACCCGTCTCTTTGCAAAGGAAGCACCAGCTCAAACAAACAACCTCTCGTTTTCTGCCGTCAAAATCACTCCTCTAGTAGCTAACCACATGAAGAAACTCACCTTCCTCGGCACCTTAGGTATCCAAACCGCTCCATATAGAAACCGTTCCTACACCCTAACTAGGAGCTTCTCATAAAAGGACTTAACCGAGAACACTTTGTTATTCCCAGCTCCCAACTCAAAGCATCGGATTTGTCGACTGGCTCGCAATGCTTTTGAAGTAAAACAAGCAATCTCTGAAGCTCGGTCACCTCCCAATCTTGAAAATTTCTTCTGAACCTCAAATCCCAAAAAATCTCATCCCTTTGTGTCCCCCTAACTTACTGAACAGACTCATCCCTTTGGCAAGAAACCCGATACAACATCGGGAATTCATCCTTAAGCACCAAACCTCCACACCACTTATGCCCCCAAAAACTAACTCTACTCCCGTCCCCAACCTTAAAACCAATGTTGTCATAAAAGGCTTCCCATCCCTTCATAATATTCCCCCACACACCACACCCGAAAGGCATAATGATCCTATTTGCTCTCATCCCCCTTCCATTTCTCCATATTTATCCGCTATCACCCCCCCCCCCTCCATAAAGCATCTCCCTCAATCCCAAATCTCCACAACCATTTACCCAAAAGTGCTTTGTTAAATACTTACAAATTCTTGATCCCAAGACCTCCCCACCATTTAGGAGAAGTCACGGTCTCCCATCGAAATAAGTGAAACTTCTTTGCCCCATATGTTGCATCCCAAAGAAAATTCCTTTGCAACCTTTCCAACTTCTCAGTAACAGTGGAGGGAGCATTAAACAAGGACATGCAATATGTAGGGATACTCGATAAAGTGCTCTTAATAAGCACTTCCTTTCCTCCTTTGGAAAGGTATCTCTTTTGCCATCCAGCTAACCTCTTCTCTACCCTCTGAATAACCGAATTCCAAACACCAAGATCTTTGCTCACAGCACCTAGACGTAAACCAAGATAAGTAGTAGAAAGAACCCCAACCCTGCACTGTAGAACTCGGGCAAGCAAATCAATGTTAATCACTGCACCGACAGGAATGATCTCACATTTGTTCAGGTTAATTTTAAGTCCTGACACTACCTGGAACCAAGTTACACCTGTCTAAGGTAGTCCAGCTAGATCATGTCTGCATCACAAAACACCAAAGAATCAACAACAAATAAGAGGTATGAAACCGACACTGTGCCAACACCACTAACCGTCACCTTGAACCCTGTGATAAGTCAACCTAAAATAGCTTCGTCTATCATCCTACTTAGAGTTTCCATCACCAAAATGAACAACATGGGTGATAAAGGATCTCTCTGTCTCAAACCTCTCGAATTACCAAAGAAACCATACGGACTGCCATTCACCATCACTGAGTATCTTACCTAAGAGATGCAAAAGCTGACCCACTTCCTCCATTTCTCACCAAATCCCATTTTCAGCAAAATGAAGTCGAGGAACTTCCAATTTACATAGTCATAAGCCTTCTCTAGATCTAACTTACACAAGACACCCGGCTCACCCTGTTTCTTCCTCGAATCAACCACTTCATTACCCACTAAAGTTGCATCCAAGATTTGTTTTCCTTTAACAAAAGTATTTTGCGAAGAAGAGACGGTCTCGTCCAAAACTCTCTTAAGCCTGTTGGAGAGCACCTTGGAAATAACCTTGTAGATACTTCACACTAGACTAATCGATCTGTAATCCCTGATGCTAGAAACCCCTTCCTTCTTTGGAATAATGACAATGAAAGAAGCATTTCGGCTTTTCTCAAATTCACCCCTCTTGGAATTCCTCAATAGTACTCAAGACATCATATTTGACAGTGCTCTAACAATGCTGAAAAAAAACCAGAGTGAAACCATCTAGCCCAGGAGCCTTGTCCCCCACACAACACTCGACCGCCGCACGCACTTCCTCTTTCTCAATAGCCCTCTCTAGCCACTCACAATTATCCCTTCCAATGTGATTAAAGTCCACCCCTCCCAAACTAGGCCTCCAATCCGCTTCCGTTTTGAACAATCGTACATAAAACTGAACAATTGCTCTCTATACTTCCTCCTCCCCCTTATGAAGTCTCCCCTAACCTCCACAGATTCTATCAAATTCCTCCTTCTATTCGCAACTGCTACCCTATGAAAGAATTTTGTATTAGAGTCCCCTCTTCCAACCACAACGCCCTCGATTTCTATCTCCAACTAGTCTCTTGAGCCAAAGCCAAAGAAGACAGTTCCCCTTTTAACACTTCATTCTTCTCATTTTCACTTCGATCTAACTCCCTACCAACCTCTAAATTTTCTAGCTTCCCCACCTCAATCATAATCTCCCTCAACTTCACCTCGACCCTCCCAAACACTTCCTTATTCCATACCTTTATGTCTTTCTTAATCATCTTTAGTTTTTTAGCAAGCTTGAAAGATGGTTTTCCTTCCACGACATAGTTGTTCCACCACTCGGATACTTTATCTCCAAAATCTGTAACTTGCAGCCACATGTTTTCAAATCTGAACGAAGATCTCATCCTTCTACCCCTACCACCATCCAGCAAAATAGGAAAGTGATCAGAGACCAACCGCGGAAGAGGGGACAAAATCACATTTGGTGCCAACTCCTACAAAGAAGTAAACAAAAAGAATCTGTCCAATCGAGAATTTAAAATAGAGTCCTCCGACCTAGACAAAGTGAAATTGGCCCCTGACAAAGGTAAGTCAATAAGAAAAAGATTATCAATGAACTCTGAAAACTCCTCCATAGCCTTGGATATCACCCTTCAACCCAACCTTTCCTCCGAAAATCTTATAGTATTAAAATACCCCACCCCCCCTAAAACCCAAGGAATCTCCCACCTCTCCACACATGCCGCTAATTCCTCCGAGAAGGCAGCCTTAGACCCCTCCCCTACAGGTCCGTAAACACCTCCAAACCCCCACTCCAACCCATTACCAACGTTCTTAAACCTTGCACCAATCAAAAATTCCCCTTTGTTAACCTCCAAACATTCTAATTTCCCCTCATCCAAAAGAACTAGAATTCCTCCCGCATTCCCACATGTCGAAAAATAGTCATACTTCACCCACCTCCCACCCCACACAGTCCTCATTATGCTATCCGACAAAATCTCCATTTTAGTCTCCTGAATACCTATCAAGTCTGCCCCCCATTCCTTAAACCCTACTTTCAAATTAGCCCTTTTATTGGGGTCATTCATACCCCTTACATTCCAACTAATAATTCTAATATCCATCAACAAACTTTCTTTTTTGCATTCCCCCCTTCTCTCCCTCGCCCCCCTCACAAACTTTCTGTTTTCCATAAAACTTACATTAAGTCTTGATGGTTGCATCAAGAATGAACTCTTAGCCCATTTTTATTTGACTTAGTGATAGACGACTGATGCGACATATCTAAGGAGAGGTGCCATGGTGCATTCAATTAGCAGATAACATAGTATCGATTGACGAGACACGTGTTGGAGATGAGAGGCTGGAGGTTTGGGGACAGACCTTGGAGTCTAAAGGGTTCAGGTTGAGTCAAACTAAGACAGAGTACTTAGAGTGCAAGTTTAGTGACGTGATTCAAGAGGTAGATGTGGAAGTGAAGATTGATACCCTAGTCATCTCTAAGAGAGGAAGTTTCAAGTATCTTGATTTAATAATCCAAGGAAATGGGAAGATTAACGATGATGTTACACATTGTATTGGAGCTGGGTGGTTGGAATGGAGGCTCACATCTGGTGTCTTTTGTGCTAAGACAATCACAACTAGGAAGTGTTCCGAGTCTCCGCCAATGTCCTTACCCAGGTCTTGGTGATACGGGTGGGACAAGCTCCACAAGTACACGACCTTTCACACGAAGCCAAGCTCGGGAGTTACAAAAACTCCAAGCCTTGTTCATGCAAATGGCCGTGTGTGAGTTGGTCATTGAACCCCCAAAGGATCTAAATGTTTTAAGTGTGAAGTGGGACCTTGGAGTGTAATAAACTTACACTCCAAGGGGGCGGCAGATTGGTGAAGGGCAAACTAGTCTTTTTGGCTTCATTTTACCTTGTAATATAAATAGAACACATTAGGGTTATTTTGAGTAGTTCTTCCATTTTGACATTTGAATCACAGGACTTGTAACTCTTAGGGCTCTCTTTCTCTCTCAAAACAGTCCATAAAGGAGAGGGATACTTGTGTTGTATCTTGGCTAGAAACAAGGATCTTGAGGTCATTGAGTTCCTCTTGGTCTAAGTAAGAACTTGGTGTTTATATTCAATAGTCTTAGGGTCCTTTCTTGATGTTAGGGTTCTTAGTCTCTTGAATATTATATGTCAAGTTATCTATCTTTTATTATCTTGTTGTTGTTGTCTTTGAGATCTTGAAGTCTAGTGAAGCCGGGTGGGGCTCTTTCGATTCACTAGCATTGTGTTCAACTTGTTAAATCTTGTGTTTGTTGGATTCTCTTGTTGATTGGTTGGCTGATTTTCGTGGCTGGTTGTGCCTATTTGTGTGTTGTGGACTTGATCTTGTATCATTTGGTATCAGAGCAAGACCGGTTGTGTTCCAACACAACCCATCTTGGGCTTGTTCTCGGATTAAACAAAAAAAAAAAAAAAAAAAAAAAAATTTCTGAAATCTGTCCATTGAAGACAAAACCGAGAATGTTGTTGTATGTTTAGATCTAGGTGTTATTTTGCTTGTTTAGTGTGTTTCTAGTGTTGGTTTCTTCCTCACCAACACTAAAGTGTCTAGATCTAAAAGTTGAGCTTGAAAACTTGACCATTGTTGTGGTGACTTGAAGTGGCTGAAAGTTGTATGTTGTTGATGACAAAAATTGATGGTTGTGTGTTATGTGCTTGAAGAAGTTGATGAAGGTGTTCATCTTTTAAACTTGTTCATCTTGTTGTGTTCAAGTTGCAACACAAGTCATAAAGTTGTTGGTGAAAGACTTGCACCCATCACTTCCTAGTCTTCTCAACCACTCTTCCCTAATTCAAGGAGCCTTGTTTTGTGGGACTAGTTAGTCAAACATCACCCTTTTGAGTTTGAAAGGTTGAAAAGGCTACAAGACTATTATTTTTCCCTCCAAAACACATTGTCATCCATCACAAGTTATATGAATATTGAATTTCAGATTTGAGACACAAAAAAAAAAAAAAAAAATATACATAGAAGTTATATATACAAACCGTGTGGGTCCAAGACCAATTGCATGCTGCCACGTCACCCCTAAGCTCAACTTTGGATATTATTCTAGTTGCTAATTGTTGATTCTTGGTTTCCTTTACTTGGTTCTAGAACTAATTAACAAACTAGTACATTCCTACTAGGTTGTCGATTAGTCCTTTGAATCCGTTTGTTCGTGTCAACGATTACTTGAGTGCCTTTTTATCTTTTGAATACGTTGCTATTTTTGGTTCTAGTCCGACAAGAATTCTTTGAGTCTTCAAACAAAAATCCACTCCGGATAAGAGCTTACTCATACCTTAAAGGATTCACGGTTACTAGCCAATTTACAACACTTGTGGAACTCAAGCGTGTGGTGATCTAAAGAGTATAATACCTTGACAATGGAAGGGACCACGTCCCATAACGTGGATACTAATGCACTTGACTCTATGAGGGTCACTCTTGAGGCCGTTACCCGGACACTTGAAAGGTTGAATTCGGAATTTGGGGCCGTGAGAGAGGACTTGGCAGCAATCAAGGGAGAGGTGTCGACTATTAGTGGGAGGTTAGAACAAGTGGAGAGTCAAAGGAACTCTAGTCCTTCTACTCCTCTACATGTTTCTACCAATGGGCATGATAGGACTTCCTCCGCAACCATCACCCCCGAAACAGTCCACCAAATGCTAAATGCACCTCAAGCTCCACTAAATGCCGCAAGCCAAACCACCTTTTTCCCTCCAAACCGTGGCCCCAATAGACCAACGCATTTCCAGAATTCCTAAGTCCCGCATGAGGGATTTGGACGTCAAATTCCACCACTAAATCCGAACCTTCCATTCCAAGCTCCATTAAACCAAAGACCACCACCTCCACAAAATCCAATACCCCCAAATCAAATTCCAAATATCCAAAACCGACCAGCCCACCTTGAGGAGTATGGTAGGGAGGAGTATGAAGGGTACGGGGCCTTTGATGATACTTACATGAGGGAGGAGGAGGTGAGAGGGGGCAGAGGAGTTCAACAGAGATACCGTGGATATGAAGAAAGAGGAAACCGATAACATGAGAGGGATGTAGGCATCAACACCATCAAGTTGAGTCTACCTTTCTTTAAGGGTGAAAGTGACCCCGAGGCATACTTAGCTTGGGAATCGGCTTGTGACAAAGTCTTCCAAGTTAATGATATCTCGGAAGAAAAGAAAGGAAGTTATGCTATAGCTCACTTTGAGGGTTATGCTAACACTTGGTGGGAGTACGTCAAGCGGTTTGGTGATGAACTAGTGGATGGGCAGCCACCACCTTGGTATCGGTTGAGGTACTTGATGAGGCAACGATACCTTCCCGAGAGATATCGCCATGAGTTGCTTGCTAGATTGTATGGCTTGCGTCAAGGTAACAAGAGTGTGATGGCATATTTTGATGAGTTTCAACAACTCATGTTGAAACTTGATCATCGTGGGGAGCAAATCAGTCACGACATCATCCGGTTCAAGTGTGGGTTGAACAAAGAGATCTCCACTCATTTAACCCTTCACAAGTTTGAAACCGTTGACGGTATTTTCCAAGCGGCTCTTGAGATTGAAAGAGAACTTAAAGAGAGATCATCCTTCAAGGCAAGGGGACAAGCCCCCTCGGGTTGGCCCAAAAACAAGGACCAACCCGCCACATTCCCTCCAAAACCGGAGGCTCACAAGTATCCTAACCCAAAGGGATTCCAATGGTTCAAGTGCCAAGGTTGGGGGCATAAGGCCAATGAATGTCCAAACCGGCGCAATGTGATCCTACGGGAAGGGAGAGTGTATTACCTTGGTGAGGAGGTGGGTCCCGAAAGGGGAGAAGATGAGGCCGAGCCTCAAGATGGAGAGGAAACCGATGATGGACCACACGATGATGATGGTGATGATGGTGAAGATGTTTACCCGCAAGAAGGGGAGTGTGTGGTTCCAAACTTTGTGGTTAGGCGCGTCATGATTAGTAAGGCAATAGATGACCCAAGCCAAAGGGAAAATCTATTCCATACTAAATGTCTTGTAAAGGGGAGTGTGTGTACCTTGGTGATCGATAGTGGTAGTTGTACAAATGTTGTAAGTCATGCTATGGTAAATTTCTTGAAGTTACCAACTACCCCGCACACTAGTCCTTACAAGTTACAATGGTTGAATGATTGTGGTGAGTTAAGGGTCGCAAGGCAATGTGTGATACGGTTCAAGGTGGGAAACTACCACGATGAAGTGCTTTGTGACGTGATACCAATGCAAGCATGTCACTTGTTGCTAGGTAGACCTTGGCAATATGATAGGTCTCCTAAACACGATGGGAGGTCCAATCGGTATACACTTGAGAAGGATGGCCGAAAGGTTACTCTTCATCCGCTTTCGCCTTCCCAAGTAAATGAGTGGCATCAAAGGATGAGGGAGTTGAAGGAAAAGGGAAAGGAATCCGAAAAGGGAGAAAAGGGAGGGAATTCCGTAGGTGGGGCAGTGGGGTCATCCAAGGCTGCCCCAACGTCAAAAGGGCCGGAAAACATGGTGATGTTAGTTAGGAGGAAGGCACTCTTCGTGGATCATGATGAGGACACGCCTATGTTACTCTTGGCTCATTGTTTTAATACTAACCCCACTAATTCTTCCATTTCCCCTTTGATTTCTTGTGTGTTGCAGGATTATGAGGATGTATTTCCTAAGGAACTTCCGCAAGGATTGCCCCCGCTTCGGGGAATTGAGCACCAAATTGATTTTGTGCCGGGATCACAATTGCCAAACAAGCCGGCTTATAGGAGCAATCCTACGGACACCAAGGAATTGCAACGTCAAGTTGAGGAGCTCCTCAACAAAGGGTATGTCAAGGAGAGCATGAGCCCATGAGCTGTTCCGGTGCTATTGGTGCCCAAAAAAGACGGAACGTGGCGCATGTGTGTGGACTGCCGAGCCATCAACAAAATTACGGTAAAATATCGCCACCCTATTCCTCGGTTAGATGATATGCTAGATGAGTTGAATGGTTCATGTTTGTTTTCCAAGATTGATTTAAGGAGTGGCTATCACCAAATAAGAATGCAACCCGGTGATGAATGGAAAACCGCCTTCAAGACCAAGTTTGGTCTCTATGAATGGATGGTTATGCCATTCGGCCTAACAAATGCTCCAAGTACTTTTATGAGGCTAATGAATCATGTGATGAGGCCATTTATTGGAAAGTTTGTTGTTGTCTACTTTGATGATGTCTTGGTGTATAGTAAGTCTTTAGAAGAGCATGTGATGCATTTACAATGTGTGCTTGATGTCCTTAGAAAGGAAAAATTGTATGCAAATCTGGAAAAGTGCTCTTTTGGCGTTAATGAAGTTATTTTCTTGGGTTTTGTTGTTAGTTCAAGAGGGGTCGAAGTGGATGAATCCAAGATAAATGCTATCAAAAATTGGCCAACCACACAAACCATTGGAGAAGTAAGAAGCTTCCACGGGTTGGCTAGTTTTTATTGAAGGTTTGTCAAAGGATTTAGCACCATAGCAGCCCCCTTGACCGAGGTCATTCGGAAAGAACAACCCTTCAAGTGGGGTGTCGAGCAAGCTAAGGCATTTGAAGCCTTGAAAGCGATGCTCATCTCCGCACCCTTGTTACAATTGCCCAACTTTGATAAGACCTTCGAGGTCGAGTGCGATGCGAGTAAAGTAGGCAGAGGGGCTGTTTTGATGCAAGAATTGAAACCCATTGCTTATTTTAGCGAAAAGCTCAAAGGAGCAACTCTAAACTACTCCACGTATGATTTAGAGTTGTATGCCTTGATTAGAGCCTTGGCCACTTGGCAACACTACTTATGGCCTAAGGAGTTCGTGATCCGAACGGACCATGAATCCTTAAAGCATCTTCGGGCCCAAGACAAGCTTAACAAACGGCATGCCAAATGGATTGAGTTCCTTGAGACCTTCCCTTATGTTATCCAATACAAAAGGGGTAAGGACAACATTGTAGCCGATGCTTTGTCTAGAAAACATGTGCTTGTGTCCACTTTGTCAACAAAATTGATGGGTTTTGAGAGTTTAAAAGAGTTGTATCCCAAGGACCCTCACTTTGCTCCTATCTTTAGGGAATGCGAAGACTTGGGTAGGGACAAGTGGGAATCGGCTAGGGGTTCAAATCCCTATGCCAAGTTTGATGGTTACTTATTTAAAGGTAGACGATTGTGTGTGCCTTCTAGCTCTTGGAGAGAGTTGTTTGTGAGGGAAGCACACGATGGCGGTCTAATGGGTCATTTTGGGGTCGAAAAGACCCTCGGAATATTGGAGGAGCAATTCTATTGGCCCAAAATGCGCAAGGATGTGGCTAGGATTTGTGGCCAATGCGTAGAATGCAAGAGAGCCAAATCTCGGCTCCTCCCTCACGGGTTGTACACCCCGCTGCCCACTCCTCTACGTCCTTGGCTTGATATATCTATGGACTTTGTGTTGGGGCTGCCAAGGACTCGACGAGGTCGGGATAGTATTTTTGTTGTAGTCGACCGGTTTTCTAAAATGGCGCACTTTATTTCTTGCTCTAAGTGTGATGATGCCTCTAGCGTGGCCTCGTTATTTGTTGATAATGTTGTTAGATTGCATGGTGTCCCGAGGACCATTGTGAGTGATAGGGACTCTAAATTCCTAAGCCACTTTTGGAAGTCTATGTGGGGTAGGCTTGGTACCAAGTTGTTATTCTCTACATCTTGCCACCCACAAACCGATGGCCAAACGGAAGTAGTAAATAGGACTTTGGGTGCTATGCTACGTTCCATGGTTAAGGGAAAAATGACTTCTTGGGAAGAGCACTTGCCATTGATTGAGTTTGCCTATAACCGTGTCATACACTCAAGTACGGGAATGACTCCCTTTGAGTGTGTATATGGCCTCAACCCCCTCACCCCTTTGGATTTAACGCCTTTACCAAGTGATCTCATGATTAGCTTAGATGGAAGCAAGCGGGCAGATTCTATGAAGAAGTTACATGAGAAGGTGCGGCTTCAACTTGAGAAGAAAAACCAAGACATGGCAAGGAGGGCAAACAAGGGAAGAAAGGAATTCATTCTTGAACCGGGAGATTGGGTGTGGGTGCATCTTCGGAAGGATCGGTTTCCATCTCAAAGAAAGTCCAAATTGATGCCTAGGGGTGACGGGCCTTTCCAAGTACTTGAGAAGATCAATGACAACGCCTACAAGATTGACCTTCCACCGGAATATCAAGTGCACCACACTTTCAACGTTTGTGATCTCTCTCTCTTGAGTGCGGTGGACGATGACCAAATGCTGAATTTGAGGTCAAATTCCTCTCAAGATGGAGAGGATGATATGGGTGGGACAAGCTCCACAAGTACACGGCCTTTCACACGAAGCCAAGCTCGGGAGTTACAAAAACTCCAAGCCTTGTTCATGCAAATGGCCGTGTGTGAGTTGGTCATTGAACCCCCAAAGGATCTAAATGTTTTAAGTGTGAAGTGGGACCTTGGAGTGTAATAAACTTACACTCCAAGGGGGCGGCAGATTGGTGAAGGGCAAACTAGTCTTTTTGGCTTCATTTTACCTTGTAATATAAATAGAACACATTAGGGTTATTTTGAGTAGTTCTTCCATTTTGACATTTGAATCACAAGACTTGTAACTCTTAGGGCTCTCTTTCTCTCTCAAAACAGTCCACAAAGGAGAGGGATACTTGTGTTGTATCTTGGCTAGAAACAAGGATCTTGAGGTCATTGAGTTCCTCTTGGTCTAAGTAAGAACTTGGTGTTTATATTCAATAGTCTTAGGGTCCTTTCTTGATGTTAGGGTTCTTAGTCTCTTGAATATTATATGTCAAGTTATCTATCTTTTATTATCTTGTTGTTGTTGTCTTTGAGATCTTGAAGTCTAGTGAAGCCGGGTGGGGCTCTTTCGATTCACTAGCATTGTGTTCAACTTGTTAAATCTTGTGTTTGTTGGATTCTCTTGTTGATTGGTTGGCTGATTTTCGTGGCTGGTTGTGCCTATTTGTGTGTTGTGGACTTGATCTTGTATCACTTGGCTCCATACCTATTTGTTTCAAGAAAAAGACGTGATCATAATGCTAAAGTTGTCTTACATAAGCAAGCTCTTCAGGGTCTCTATATCGACAAGAGTTCTCATCCTTTGGATATGTCTCTCAAGTAAAAAAGGTTAATCTCAGCATCCCACAAATTCAAGGATGTACTTCAACCTAGAGAAAGTTCACTCGCAAATACCCATTTTTTAATTTTTAAATCAAACCATGAACATGTAACATTCATCAAGGCTACTAAATAAACCAAGTGACAGTATTATCATCTCCCATAATACATTGTCAAACACATCAGCATGATGGACCATTTAAGAAAATTCATGCTGCAAGCTCCCTTTACATACTCCCCCCGTCCCATTTTATGTAGCATCATTTGACTTGGTACGGAGTTAAAGAAAAAAAGGAAGAATTTTGAAATTTGTGGTCTAAAATAATCCTTGGATATTTGTGTGGTGGTAATTTCAATAAGGGTAAAAGGGTAATTTTAAAGTTAAATTGTTATCAATTATAGTAAGGTGACATTCTTTTGGGGATGGACTAAAAAGGGAAGTGTGCCACATATAATGAGACGGACGTAGTAGTATTCTCAACATAACTATTTTAAATAACTTACAGAATAGAGGATATTTGTCTTATCCTGGTATACTGCATTGGTAGCAGTAGTTGCATCAAGCTCTTTTTCCACAGAGCAGCTCTCACCTATCATCAGAACAAAAAGAAGATGGCATAAGAAGAATAAAAGACAGGGAAAGCAACTAAAGAGCCTACAATGAATTCTATATACACAATCAAAGGCAAGAAATGAAAAAAGGTACACTGATTGACAGAACTGATTCAATTTTACTTCCCACTCAATCTCATTTCACCAGTGAAACATTGCAGTTTGAGAACATAAAACTTGAAGCACCATATAATTAAGTAGATACAAGTATAAGACCTTCTTAGAACTACGAATATTTCAGAAAAGGTTTACATATTGGCACTATAATAGTTTCTATTTTAGTAATTAATATCCCAAAGTAAGTAACCCATCCATCATGAGTAAAGAATCGCAAATCTAATTCCATGTCCCATAATAAGTATGTCTGACACCTAGTAATTGATAACTTACAAGAAAATTTGCATACAACTTTCGTTCTTGAGTTATGACTCCCTTTAATTTGATATCAGCTGCTATTTACTTTAAAAAAAAATTATAGTGGTATTAGTAGAGGCATCAAGAAGATGCAAAAATTACAAGATGTGGCATTGTAGCTCACAAAAATTCACTGGCTGAATGTACAAACTATCTAAGCCGGAACTAGTGAGCTAATAAAGTACTGTCATTGCAGCTATTTACTTAATTAAGATTTAAGATTGTGTAGTATATACAAGGATAACCTATAACCAGGACAAAAAGTATGCTCCCGGGCACATATCCCAAGGACTCTAACTGAGGTCCCTTCTGGACTTCAGTAACTTTTTACCGGTGGACTTCCTCCATTGGATCCTCAATCTTCTCTTTCTTTTTTGAAGCGAACACTCTTTTTTAATCGATAACAGGATCTGTTTTCGTCTATGGGGGCAAAACATATGACATTACTGTTTCTACGTCTCAGGCGGAGACATGGTACGATTGGGTGGAAAGTGCTACACATCACATGAGAAGGCTCGTCTTGAGCAAAGGAGCATTACAATGGATTTGTAAAAGGCTTAAGGAAGTGTCTGAAAATAGGGGGAAGACTTTTAAATCTTGGCATTGTAGGGATTTCTCGACAAACCTTTTTCTTTCTCAGAAATTTAATCAATATCCGAGATATATCTCTATCATTATACCTCTAACATTTCTGTTAAGGGCCAGGACAGAAATAATATTCTATTTGAGAACGCATTCAATGAAGGAGGGTACAGTTGATAGCAAAAATAGAAGGCTTCATTAATAGAGGTGTTCCATTACAAAAACCCATTAAAATTTCAGGCGATACAAGCTTAGCTCTATCAAAGGGAAAGGGGAGCTACAAAGAAGCAATAAATAAAAGCAGATGGACACGGAGGGAGCCACAGGTAGGTAATGAGGAGGTTTCTCTGAAAACCTTAATGACAAGGATATCCGTGGAAAATGTTTCGTTGGGAAATTCTCCGGCGAAGAGGATACTCAAACCAGAAATGATGTCAGAAGATGGGTACGAGAATCCTGAAGTGGAGCACAGGTAGTACAAGTCTATGATATGAACGGATCTCAATCTTTATTTGTATTCCGGACAAGGGCTGCTGCAAAACATGTGCTGATGAGAGACTGGTGGAGACAACTAAAAATGCAATGGTGAATGTCAACAGCAGGGGGTTTTCCAAATCATACCAGGTTTGAATGGTTTTGGATTCGAGTGATACGGATACTGTTTCATCTCTGGTCAAATGTGCTATTAAAGAAGATCGGTGAAAGGTGTGGCGGCTGGTTGGAGAAGGAGGAAGAGACAGAACTGAAGAACCACCTGAGATGGGCTCGTATCTATGTTAAAGGTCCAATGAAGAAGATTCCGACAATAATCGACATCGCCGAAGGGGATTTCATCTTCTCTCTACCCATATGGCTTGATGTTCCGGGGAGGTACTGGAAACTAGAGAAGGGTGATTGCAGTACGGCAGGAGAGAGAACAAGGATGGAATATCGAGAAATTCTCTATCTTGAAAGCTATGCTCATATATCTCCCATGCTTATTATGTTTCCTAATACAAAAGTACACTGCTCTCTCAGCAAATTTTCATCTCCTGATACTCTTCTTTTGGTCATTTGATGCTCCTCTTAGTATGAAGCAAATCCATTCCATTACTTTGGCACTTACAGTTGACCTTCTCATCATTCTTCGACTCCTCTCCACCCATTCGTACCATACTGTTCCATCTGGTTATGTCAAAAGACTTGAACCCAGCATTAAAATATATCCTGTTCTCCCCATGTATAGTGCTGAATAATGAAAAGGAAGAAAAAAGAGCTATCGCAGAAGGAGATAGCTGTAATGGCTTGAAGATAGCTGATAGTTCTCACGCGACCTACCAGAAAGAGGGTTCTCTCTTGGGAAGTAGGAGAGAGTGTTTTTTGGGAAATGTGCCTGAGAGCATTTTTAACTCGTTTAAAGCTTTATATTCACGAAGATATACCTCCTGGATTAAAGGTAAACTAGAGGAAAAGTAATATTTTTCCAGTCAAGGAAGTTGGGCAAATACAGATTCTAGCTAATAACTGTCTATCTTGGTATATCATTGGGTTCAAAACACAAAGCATTGGAGAAATGGGATGGAAACAATGAAAAGACAGAGAAAAAGTTAGCATTGTGGAAGTCTTAGTATCTTTCCCTGGGAGGACTAACACTGATCAATTGAGTGTTGGATGCTTACCAATATATGTTATGTCTTTGTTTCCTATGCCAAGTAATGTAATTGACATATTGGATAAATTGAGGAGAAATATTTTGTGGAATGGAAACAAGGAGGATAGAAGCTTTCATTTGGTAAAGTGGGTTATTGTTCAGTACAGTAGAGACTAGGGATGAGGGAGGCATGGGGGTTAGGAATCTGAAGCAGCATAATAATAGCCTTCTTACGAAATGGCAATGGAAATACAATAAGGAACATCAAGCTCTGTGGAAAGAAGTAATTCAAAATAAATTTGATCAAGAAAGGACCTTGGTGCACAGACCTGTCACAGACTCATATGGAGTACGGGTGTGGAGATCTATAAGATCCTTTTGGCCTGATATTAAGAGAGAACTCATGCTACAAAGTGGGAAATGGAAGCAAGATCTTTTTTGGAAAGACAATTGGACTGGAAATGGAATGCTAAGGAGCTCTTCGCTGTGCTTTTTTCAATTTGCAACAATCCTTACAGCACAATAGAAGATTCATGGACAATGCAGGGATGAATCTAACGTTCAGAGGGTTGTTAAATGAATGGGAAGTGAGTAGTGTGGCTGAACTAATTTATGGGTACAAATGCTGAAGAAGATACAATCAGATGGAAACATAAAAGTGAAGTATTCACAGTGAACAGAGTCTATAATAGGGGATTACATGAACTACCAGGAATCTCAATTGGTCCATGGAAGTCTGTGTGTAAGAACATGGCACCAACCAAGGTAAAATGTTTCTCTTGGCTGGTGGTGAGAAGAGCATGTCTCACCCATGAAGTGTTGCAGAAAAAAGGGATATATATCTATATATATATAGCATCCAGATGTTCTTTCTGTTCTGAGGCAGCGAGACAAATAATCACTTGTTCCTTCACTGTAAGGTGAACTCAGAATTGGGCTCTTTTCATCACATAGCCAAGGAAAGATGGACCATGCCAGAACACACAGTAGACCTACTAAACTGCTGGATCAGAAGGGTGGGAGGTAAAAATCAGAGAAAATGGTGAACAGTCCCAGCTTGTATATGGTGAAACATATGGAAGGAGAGAAATGGAAGAATTCTTGAAAGCAGATGCAACTCCATTCAAAAGATCAAGTGGAACCATATTAGTTCTTTATCTTTTTGGTGCAAAGAGCAATGGATAGAGGCGTACTACAGATAGTAGACTTTATAGGACTTTTGTAATTAACTCAATCTGTAATTCACTATTAGGATGTGGTCAGCATAACCCTTAATGCTGAGGACTACAAAGTTACCAGTTTCCAAAAAAAGATAAGATTTAAGATTGTTAGTTTCATCAAACAAAGATTTACGATTGATATCGTCAATAACAATAAATGATTAGCTATTTTGATTACTTCAATGTCAAGTTTTGTAGCACAGGGTCTTCGAAACGTACTACTACTATAAAATATAAGTTGTTTATGATGAAATTATCATTGATCGTCTTCTTTTATGTAAGCCGGTACATATGGAAACGTTATAATAAACAATTGAACATAATTCCAGCCTCCCAAGATTATTATTGTCAACGAGTTCATTATAGTCACATTATTTATGAATTCTTTAACTCATGCCTTTGCGTGCATTCTGAACAAAACAAATGGCAACGGAAGGTCAAATTTCATAAATCTGTTAGGCAATTAAAGGACGTTAACATCTTTAAGGTCAAGTATACCTGTTAAAATTGCCTGATCAACACGTAAATGATCGCTCAATATCTCGATCATTCTCATATCAGCTGGAATTTTACACCCAACTTCACATTTCATGGAAAGGTCACAAAGAAAAGATTAGTGCAAAACAAAAAGAGGATGAGTATGAAAATCTTATACAATTTCCAGTTCATAGAGCTAAAAATCTCAACATACCACTCACTTCTACGATATCTCCAGGGACAAGGTCAGCTGCAGTTAATATCGAGAAACAACCTGATAGACCAATTTCACATGATAGTTGAGCATGATAAGTTGAAAATGCTAATCAACCAGGGACATGAAAAGGAAATGACTGGAAGTGATATGTAAAAGCTCTCAAAGTTTTGTTTAGCAGCAGGAAAAGGAATTTCACAATTCCATGCCTCTATGAACTGGATCGAAGGATGATGTGCAGATTTCATATGGAGATCAGAGGTCCTGCTAATGACAGACCTAAGTCTGGCTAGCCCAGCATGGAGTCGCAAAGCAAGGCTACATTGTAGTCATAATGACAGAGCTGGTGTTGATTTTTCATTTTCCTTTTTTCTGTTCTATTCTTTTTGGCAATGACCTCATTTTTCTTTAGGAACCTTCTGTTCTAAGTTCTAATCTACTTTGACTCAGAACGCCCACCAATGGCAGGCCTATTATCTAAATTCTCTTTTCCATTTCTCCAAAAAAGAACAGTTATTTGAGCTTGCAGCCTCGTCCTTGACATAACTACCAAAGAGACTGTAAAGAGCTTTGGACAGCATATATAAGTCGTGCATTAGCACATCTATATACTGTTTCTCATAATAAGGTCAAGATGTGGATTTTCACCTAATAAGAGATACAGAATCATGTATTATTTATAAGCAACAAAAACGGACTTTGTGGCACACGCTTCAATGATCAAAGATCATAACACCAAAATATGATCGAGCACCACTTGAATGGCACAGGTAATCAGCACCACTTGAATTGCTTTAAGCAATAGATTCTTGTCTTACACAAATGCAGCTTACACCAACTAAGAATTAAAAAAAATAAGCCAAAAGAAAGAGACACAATGAACATCACAGGATCATATTAGACACTAAAAGACTATCCATAAGCACTAATGACAAAAAACAACTTTCAACAACTGAAAAGAGGATTCAAAAGTAGGAAGAGCTCAAATTACCATTGCGCAGGACAGTAGCAACGTCAGCTTGGTATGCACGTAGCTCCTGCAATTATGAAACAACTCAGTGAGTTAAAATTTTCAAGAGTAAATGATGGACAAGACAGATCATAACAACTACGAAAAATTGATGCACCTTATGAACATTAACATTTTCCTCCGTATAAATACCAGTGTTCAGAAATGTGCTCGAATCGTCGCTTAATGCGGTGAAGCGAGGCGATGCGGGGTCTGTCGCTGCGAAACATCGGGGCGATCCAACCCTGCTGAAGCGACCGCTTCCAGTGGCGTTACAGTGAGGCGGTGTGAAGCGAGATGTGGCATGAAGCGCTCGCTTCATGTTGCTGTCCTTTTAAGGGTCAATGTTAAATTAAAAATTTAGAGTCCACTTGTGTTAAACTTCAGATTTTCTAGGGATTTTACTCCCACTGCTGCGACTAAACCCAGGTAATTTTTCTTCTTCTTCCTTCTTCTTCTTCTTCTCTTCTTCTTGATTCTTCTTTTATTCTTTCTCTTAAGAGTCGACTTCACCGCTGCTGCGATTTTCTTTTCTTCTTTCTCTTTAAGATTTTCTTTTCTTCTTTCTTCTTCTTCTTCTTTTATTTTCTTCTGTTGCGATTTCACCAGTGCTCTGTTTTGCAACAGCAGCAGTGCGCTGTTTCTTTCAGCAGCAGCAGTGCTCTGTTCTTCTTCTCTTTCTTTTATTCTTTCTCTGTTTTTGTCAGCAGCAGTGCTCTGTGTTTTTTTTTTAAAGTTGTACTATTCTTTTTTTTTCATTTTTCCTATATTTTTTCAATTGCGCTTCACTTCAGTGATGCGTGAACGGAGCCTTGTCGCTTTTTTCCGCTTCCCGCTTCCCTGAACACTGGTAAATACTAATGGAGAAAGATATACCATGGCAGTAGAGGTGGCAAAAATTAACATGTTAGTGTGTAACCCTCCCACCTCATCGAACTAAAATGGGTTGGCTATTAATAAAAGATCTAGTGGATCAGAATGGGTTGACCCAAAAAGACCCGTCAAATAGATTGGGTTGGAATTTGGTTCAGACCATGTAACTGGCGGATTGAAATTCAACCCAACCAATGGGTCATTTTCTGTTATGTTGTTCCTCTTCCAGATTTCTCAACCAGACTCTTCTGTTTTGCTCTTCCTATTTATTTCTGCTATTGCAGGAAACTTAAACAGAAACTTGCTATGTTGCTCGAACTCTTCAAAAAATGTCACCGGGTGTGTGTTGGATCCTCCAAAAGTAGTGTTTCTGGAGAATCCGACATGGGTGCGGCGTCGAAAGTGAAGAGTCCGTGCAACTTAGGAAACTTGTACATTCTATTCTCTCTTTATCTATCCTTTTTTTAACTTTATATCCGTTGTTCCATTTTCTGTTTCTTATTTTTCTCTTACCCAATCTTTTTATATTTGAAAATATTTCACCTATTATAAAAAAGAATGGTGTTTGATACTATAACTGTTAGAATTGTAGTAGGAATAGGAATAGTTATAGAATCCAAATTAAAAGCGTTGAAATATAAATTGAAGGAGTGGAGTAGAAGTGAGCATGGAAACCTGGGCCAACAGAGGAAGTTACTGCTAGAAAAATTGGCTGATATGGGAAAAATTACAATAAATAGAGGCTTAACAGATGAAGAAACAGGAGAAAAGGCATCTTTACTCTTGAAATTTGAAGAGCTTATCAAAAATGAAGAGATTTCCTGGAGACAAAAATCTAGATCACTGTGGCTGAAAGAAGGGGATAAGAACACCAAATTCTTCCACAAGATGGCTAATGCACATAAGAGGTACAATAATATTGATCAACTAATTGTTCAAGGGAACATAGTCCATGATCCAGAAAGAATTCAAGGGGAAATAGTGAATTTTTATCAGAAGCTATATTCAGAGGATGTCCAATGGAGACCTGCCAACAATTTCACAAACTGCCCAAGATTGACAGGGGAGGAAATGGAAGATTTAGAGAGGAATTTCGAAGAGGAGGAGGTTTTGAGATGTCTTAAACAATGTACAATTGATAAAGCACCAGGTCCAGATGGGTTCGCAATGGGATTCTACATCAAATGTTGGGAAGTGGTGAAACATGATATCATGAAGACTTTTCAAAACTTCTATGAGCAAGGAAGATTTGAAAAAAGTTTCAATGCTACCTTCTTAGCTCTTATCCCAAAGATGAAAGGTGCTAAAGAGTTGAGGGATTTCAGACCCATCAGTCTGATAGGTAGTATCTACAAACTCTTCTCAAAAGTGCTTACTGAAAGATTGAAAAGAGTAATGACTAAACTTGTGGATTCACAACAGCTAGCCTTCATCAAAGGAAGGCAAATTATGGATGTTGTTCTCGTAGCAAATGAAGTTGTAGACTCCAGACTAAACTTGAAGAAACCAGGAATTTTATGCAAATAGACATTGAGAAAGCATATGATCATGTCAATTGGAGCTTTCTAATGTGTATGCTAGAGAACATGGGATTTGGTCACAAATGGAGACGGTGGATTAAATTCTGCATTTCAACAGTGAGATTCTCAGTGCTTATTAATGGTTCTCCAGCAGGCTTTTTCAGTTCACGGAGGGGTCTAAGGCAAGGTGATCCCTTGTCACCTTTTCTGTTCTTATTAGTCATGGAGGGACTCAACAACATGATCAAGAATGCAAACAGAGAAGGGTGGCTAAAAGGATTTGAGACTGCTAGAAATGGAAGGGAGAGTTTGGAGATAACTCATCTCCAATATGCAGACGACACTTTGATATTTTGTGATGTTGATGAAGAGCACATCAAAATCCTGAGGCTGATCCTGGTAATTTTTTAAGGTATGTCGGGGTTACATGTCAACTGGAGGAAAAGTTTCTTGTACTCTGTCAATGAAGTGCCAAACATAGAGATCTTGAAGTCAATCCTAGGAGGAGAGGTGGGTGCACTACCAACTACTTACCTAGGATTACCTTTAGGGGCAAAGTCTAAATCCATGGAAATCTGGAATGGTGTGGTGGAGAAATGCGAGAAGAGGTTAGCAAGGTGGAAGTCCCAGTACCTCTCACTGGGTGGAAGATTGACTTTGATCAACTCTGTGCTTGATGCACTTCCAACATATATGATGTCCTTATTTCCTGTTCCAACAGGAATCATCAATAGGTTGGATAGCATCAGGAGGAAATTTCTATGGCAAGAGAATAAAGAAAGGAAGGGATACCACTTGGTCAAATGGAAGGCAGTGATTAAAGAAAAAGATTTGGAGGATTGGGGATCAAGACTCTGAAGAACCAGAGTAAAGCTCTTAGGATGAAGTGGCAATGGAAATATTCAAGTGAAAATCAGAATCTATGGGGCACAGTTATAAAAGCTAAATATGAAGAGAATGATAGGTGGATGACTAAGGATATTACCACTCCTTATGGTGTTAATTTGTGGAAGTCCATCAGAATTTTATAGAGTGAATTCAAAGCAAACACCAAGATTAAAGTGGTAGATTGAGTTAAAACAGCCTTCTGGAGCGATGACTGGCATGAAGCAGGCAACATGGAGATACTCTTTCCTGACATTTATAGCTTAATTATTCATCAAGAGAGCACAATAGCAGAGTTGTGGACACCTCAAGGTAGGGGTGGGCATAAAAACCGGAGAACCGAAAAACCGTACCGAACCGAATTAGTTCGGTTCTTCGGTTTCGGTTCTTCGGTTCGGTTTCGGGTTTTTTTTTTCGGTAGTTCGGTTCTTCGGTTCGGTGTTCGGTTTAGGGGTAACGGTTCTTCGGTGCACCGAAGAACCGAAGTTTTATTAAATTTTTTTTTTTTTTAAAATTTTCATTTAGCTCATGTTTGGCCCAAAACTTTTCAAGACCAAGCCTCAAAGCCCATACCCAATTACCTCATCAACATTTACCTTCCATCCTTATTACTTTTATATTTTTCTAATTTTTAATTTTAATTCCTAATATACTTATATTTCTAATTGTAATTTCTAAAAAATTTCACACATATACTCCCTAATTTCTAATGGTAATTCCTAAAAAATTTTACCCAAATACTACCACCGTATTGTGATATGAAAAATAGAGCACTACAATGATATGTATTTGAAGTTGACCTCACTTTATAGTCTATTTACAGTGTTTTAGATTTTTTAGTGTCTTATATTTTGATTCGGTTCTCATTTTATTTTTTATTTTACACCGAAAAACCGATTTAAAAACACCGAATCAAACCGAACCGAAGTTGAAAAAACCGAACCGAACCGAACTAGTTTGGTTCGGTGTTTGGTGCACACTTTTCCAAAACCGAAAACCGAAGAACCGAACCGAAATTTGATAAAACCGAACCGAAGAACCGAACGCCCACCCCTACCTCAAGGGTGGAATTTTGTGTTTAGGAGAAATCTCAATGATTGGGAAATTCCAAGAGTAACAGAATTTTTCAGCACCATTGAGCAGTTCAATGGTCTAGAAGCAGAACAAGACATTCTACAGTAGACGGAAAATAGCAAAGGAGTCTTCAAAGTAAATGCAGCATATAGGAAGTTGAACTTCCTAAACCAGCAAGTCACCCAATGGCCTTGGAAACACATTTGGAAAGCCAAAATTCCTTATAAAGTGGCATGTTTTGTTTGGTTACTAGCTAAAGAAGTTGTTCTGACACAGGAAAACTTGATGAAAAGGGGGATCTCATTGTGTTTCTGATGCTTTTTCTGTAAGGAAACTGCAGAAACTGTTACTCATTTGTTTATTCACTGCAAGGTCACAAGTCAACTGTGGAGGTTATTCCTAAGACTCAAAAACATTTCCTGGTCCATGCCTGGCAGAATAACTGAGGTACTATACAGTTGGGAGGAAGCTGGATTACATGCTAAAAACAGAAAGAATTGGAGAATTGTACCTGCGACCATATGGTGGACAATCTGGAGGAAAGAAACCTTAGAGTTTTTGAGAATGTGGAGAATAGTATGCAGCAAGTCAAATTGAATTGTATCTTGAACTTGAATTTTTGGTGTAACCAGATATACTCTAATGATACTGTCTCTATCATTGATGTCTTAGACTCATTATAGGGATAGGACAGCAGATTTAGAGTTTTTCTTTGTAAATATGATTTTCAGTACAACCTATGTACTGGTTTGCAGAAATAGAGACAATTACCAATTCAAAAAAAAAAAAATGGTGGAGTTCTTATCGTATCTTCGCTATGGCGTGATTGCCTGTCAAAAGGAGCATAAATTTAGTTGTTCAATTTATGTTGTTTTGCAGGTATTTATAATTTTGTGGGATCTGCTCACTTCACGTCTTCTGATTTTGCGGTATTGAACCCTCAACTGCTACTTCTCTCTGCATTTCTAAATGTGGGAGTTACTAAGTATGTGGTGCAATGTGGCTACTTCATGATAATGGCACTAGAAAGGTAGAATTTCATGCTATTGATAGTAGTTTCCAGAATCAGAGAACTAATGCTTTATTCAACTCATTTCTTATTCAGGTACGTAGAATGGCCGAAGACACTGTATTAGATTTCACTGATCAGATTTATGCTTTGGAAGCCAAGTATCAGCAGGTAAATTCACCTGACTCTTCAATAGCTATCTGGTTGTATATTCATATTTACCTTCATGTTCTATTCCCAGGTAAACAACAGAAAGATGTGCGAAAAGATTCATTTTGATAATCAACCATTTCAAGTAACTCCGATTCAATTATATTTTTATAAATACAAATTTCTCACCTTCTCTACCTTATGTAACAGGTCTCAACTTTATGGTCAAAGATTACGACAATTAAGAGTGCACCTCAGCTGACCTTCAACACAATGCATCGGATTCTGTTATTATGTAAATTGTTAAATAAAATGTACACAATTATCTTGTAAAACTTGGCTCCTTACCAAATGTAATTACCTTATCTTTCCAGCTTAGTATATTTATGTCTCCCAACTTATCGTGCATACTTCCAATTTAGCTTTTAGTTGGTATCAAGTTTTGAGTATTTACTCAACTTCAAAATACTCAAAACATAATTGATGTTGGGCCCGTGCTAACACGGGTCATTCCCCCCTAGTCGCATAAATCAAAAGTTAACATTGTGAACAGTTTTTAACAACAAAAACCTCCCAAACCACATGGGGGTCATTCGGTTGATTGTATTTGCATAATTAATCTCCACATACAATGTTTTGTTGGCCACATACGAAAACATAATTCAAGCATAACTAATATAGCATTTAGCTGGCTGCATGAGAAAAACTAATTGCCGCATACGTACTGCAATGTTTGGTTGGCATTAAACAATACTCGCATTAAGATTTGCAGGATATATAGGGCCTATTCAACACCACCTTGTAATTGGATTTGCATGTTAACTAGGTGTAAATACACTGTTTGGCCAGTTTATTTGGCCAACTAATTACTTGATCAGCATGAAATAGGGTGTAATTGCTCTCTCCCATTCTTTGTGGAGGGGGGTTGCGGTAATTACACCAATTAACTTCCATTCTTCTTTTTTCCATTTCAAATATCATTCCTTCTATCAAAAGGAAGACTCTTTCTCTTCCATTTCTTTCCTCTTCTCAAATTTTTATTTAAACGCGAAGTCACTTGGTTGCTCCATTACAGGTGTATTTTTAAAATTTGTTTTGTTATTACATCTGCAATCTTAATACACTAGTACTAGTAGTACTTTGTAGGTTGATGTCTTAGTGATGGTAATGAACTTAATGACTTGCTATATTGTCATTATCTTTTTTATGAGTTCCTATATTTTAAATATTAATTTCTTCCCTTTTTCTAATCTTAGTTTAATTATTTTGTCAGGCGAATTTTGAGTGATGATTATCAAAGTTTGAAGATAATTATATTCTTTATTATTAGATTTATAATACTGAGTTTTGTCAAGAAAACAGATTTATAATACTGAGTTTCTTTATAAATTTTCTTGTAGATAAATTGATAAGTAACATTTCTATTTTGTTTAGGAGGTAGTGTTATTTTATGCTACCACCTATGTACTGAAGAACTTCAGCAACTATGCAAGAAGTAAATGCGGAATAAGATAATCAACACAAGGATTTTACGTAGAAAAACTCCTTCCCAAGATTCAAAAAGACACGATCATCTCATAGGCTTTTCCTCTCAAATTACCAATAAATTTGAGCCGCTGTTTTAGGTTACAACTCCATAACTAAGGACTACCTCATAGTATCTTTCCCCTCTACAATTCTCCCTAATTGTAGCTACTTCTTCCAAGTACCCAGTCAAGGAAGCCCTCACAACAAAACACCTAATACAAATTCACTAGGAATGTAAAGGTTACAATTTAAACTCAAAGAATGAAACTAGACAACAAGAACTGTTTTAATAAAACTTGATAGGAATAGGTTTTTTAGTCATTGCCGATTGACTCTATCTCAAGCCAAAGGAACTCTGGATAAGATTTCTCTTATTCTCTCTTTGTAGTTGTGCCACTTGTCTTTAGCAGCATCAATTGTGATGCTTTATATAGGAGTAGGATGGTCGCTCCTTGTTCTCCCAATTCAACATTTATTAGTCCAAGAATCGAAGAACCTAATCCAAGTTTGACTTAGTTTTCCACCTTCATGCGCCAATCTCCTTTTGCTTCTCCTATTGCCAAAGCTCTTTCCATGTGAGCAAATATGGTAATGTATTGAGCCTATATATAGTTGCTTCTGAATTTGTTTACCCCTTCCAACTTTCTCACCACCACTGATACTTTTCTGTGATTTTCCAGGCAGTAGTAGATGCGCCTCCTGGTAATGAACCTGTTGCACTTGATATGATTCATATGGGAAAAGGAATGGCTTGGTTGAATGGACAAGAAATTGGAAGATATTGGCCCAGGAAAAGTTCTAAATCCCCAAGAATATGACCTAACCTGTCTTCCATTCCCTCTCTCCCTCCGGTGATCCTTCTGGTCACCGGAATCAACCCCTCTCGTCCTTCTTCTCTTCTCTATCTCCCTCTCCTCTCTCTTCGGATACCCACTTCTACATTTATCTCGTTTGAAATAGCATCATGGGGGAGAACAGAATTTATTTTGCAGTTGGTTTCAAGTCCTATGATATTACGAGATTGATCAGCAGGACTGAAACCTGGTTCGAATGGGTGGAAAGAAGTAGGAACTTGATGCGCAGAACCACTTTTAACAAGAAAACCATGGAGTGGTTAGTTTTTGTTTTGCGAGAAGCCTCGAGGGACACCGGAATGCATACAAGAAGGTGGAAGCTCAATGACAAGTTTGCAGATTTTTATTGTGCCAGAAAACACAACAATTTTGGCAGATTTATTAGCATTGTCACTGTTCAAGGAGGGAATAGATCAGTTATCATAATTCCAGAGTTTGCATTAAATAAGGGATGGGGGGACATAGCATTAAAGATAGATAGCTTCATTAAAAGCCAGAAGGAAGTCCCTAGTACAAGTACAAGCAGATCTAGAAGAACAGACCTAAAAACCCTGTATGCCGACTCAGTCAGAATCAGCAAGTGGCAATCAAAGGCAACATCTGATGCAGAAATATGTCAAAACAGGGGAGACATGGTCATCACTGATGCTGACACAGAACTTCAACAAGGTCTACTTGGAAGATGCATTGTTGGGAGCTTTGGAGCAGCGGAGAAGGAGAAACCCACTCTTGCAGATGTTAGAAGATGGGCCATCAGTACATGGAAGAAGGCTTTTGGGGTCAACATTTATGAGATGAATGGAAACTCTTTCCTCTTTGAGTTCCCTAATAAGCACATGGCAGAACAAATCCTTCATGGAGAGTGGACTTGGAAGCATCTGAAGTTATATCTCCAATGGTGGTCACCAACAGTGGGGTGTTGTACGCAGCGCAAGAACTCGACTTGGATTAGAGCTATGGGTCTCCCGCTACATCTTTGGACGGAAAGTGCATTCAAAGACATTGGTGAACAATGCGGTGGATGGCTAGAAACTGAAGAAGAAACATCTCTAAAGAATCACCTGAAATGGGCAAGGGTGAGAGTCAAAGGTGATGGGGAAGACATTCCGAAAGAGGTCAAGTTATCGGAAAAAGGACTTGTCTTTATTATCCCGATCTGGCCGGAAACTCAGACCTTGGTGGTGATTGGAGAGCTGAAGAAGTCGACGGACAATAACCTTTGGGCAATAAAGAAACACAGAGGAAGAAATAATGGTCCAACTGCTGATATAGATGGTGACAGGCACGTGGGGTGTACAGCAAACCTAAAAGCTGGAGTGGACCCACCAGCACATGTGAAAATTTTAAATCATAAAGAAGATGGGCCGGGTCCTGCAGGAAAACAAAATTCAGCAACTAAAGGTTTTTATTTTAATGAAGGCCCAAACTCTTTTAATGAAGCCCAAATTCTTGACTGCTCTTTGACAAAAGAGACAGTGATCTCTAAACTTGATCCAATGGAGTTCGAGGTAGAAGCCAATTCTGGCGATGGAGAATTCTTCGACAGTATCACTAGAGAGGCAATCAGAGAGGAACAGAATAATTCTCTAGTGGAATTCAAAAACCCTAGAGAGGGAGAGGATTTCGTCGACGCTGTAGCATCCATAGATGAGGGAAGAGCTGATATTACCTCTGTATATTCTCAATCAGACATGCAAATAGCAGTCGGAGTGGGAACAAAGTCTTGGAATATTGAGGATGCTGAACCTCTAAACTTCCATGATGTCGATGAAGAAAGTGATGAGGAGATGGATGCATCAATCTGGGTACATCAAAATATAATTAAGCTAAGTAAGGAGTTCGGAGTGGTTTTCGATGGGTGTAAAAAAGAAGCTTTGGCCCTTTTCAAAAAAATAGACAGTAAAAGGCACATTGTGATCAAGGAAGCAGGAAATCAAGTGGGGCATTCTACCAAAAGCAGGGGTCTGCAGGAATTAAAAGGGTTGGCTATTGACATGAAGTTCGAGAGTAATGGGTCAAGAAACAGGGGGAAAGGAAAAATCGCAGGTACATGATGAATGTGAAGATAATATCATGGAATGTGAGGGGATTGAATTGCAGGGACAAGAGGAGAATTATCAATAGTGTGTTGCAGGAGTGGAAGGCAGATGTTGTATGTTTACAAGAAACAAAGTTAGAAGGAGAAAATGGGGAGGTTATTAGACAGGTTTGGGGAAATAGGGGAGTCAAATATGGCCAGCTAGAGGCTAGTGGTACTCGAGGGGGGATCCTTATTCTATGGGATAGTAAAGCTTGGGAGGGGGAAGTTGTGGAAACTGGTTCTTATACTCTGACTTGTAGGTTCAAGTCAAAAGACAGTGATTTTGTTTGGCATATGACAGGGGTGTATGCACCCACATGCAACCTTGAAAGACAGGAAGTATGGTTGGAAATTGGGGCAGCTAGAAGCCTCTTTACTGGACCATGGATTCTAGGTGGTGACTTCAACATTGTAAGATATGCCTCAGAAAAGAGAAACTGCTCTAGAACTTCCATTTATATGGATGAATTTTCTGATCTGATTGAGGATATGGAGCTGATTGATCCGCAACTTGAAGGGGGTAATTACACTTGGACTAGGGGAAACAATGCGGAGTCTGGTTCCAGAATTGATAGAATTTTATACTCTACTGAATGGGGGGAAAATTTCAATAATGTAAAGCAAGAATTGCTGCCAAGAGTTTGTTCAGATCATTCTCCAGTTGCACTTACAAGTGGAAGTTGGGCCTTTGCTAAATCCTATTTCAAATTTGAAGGGTGGTGGCTGGAGACTGAAGATTTCAATGACAGAATCAAAGAGTGGTGGACATCTTTTGAGTTTGAGGGGAGGCCAGATTACATATTAGCTTCTAAATTGAAAGCTCTGAAGACCAAACTAAAAGTGTGGAGTTCTAACACATATGGTAACCTGGAAAAAAAGAAGAAAGAATTGCTTAACAAAATCACTGAATTTGATAATATCCAGCAGGACAGATCCTTATCAGATGATGAAGCAGTTCAGAAGGCAGAGTTAAACACGGAGTTTGAAGATTATGCTAAGAAGGAGGAAATAGCTTGGAGGCAAAGATCAAGAACATTATGGATTAAACAAGGGGACAAGAACACTAAATTCTTCCAAAGGATTGCAAATGCACACAAAAGAACCAATCATATTGATAAACTAGTGGTGGAAGGCAATGAGCTAACTGAAGTTGTAGAAATCAAGAAGGAGATAATTTTATTCTACCAAAAGTTGTATTCAGAAGGTGAAAGTTGGAGACCCATCCACAACATGAATTCATTCCCTGTGATAGGCAGTGAGGAGCAACAAGATCTAGAGAAATCTTTTGAGGAAGAGGAGGTCCTGAGGGGGCTTAAGGCTTGTGCTGTTGACAAAGCACCAGGCCCAGATGGGTACACCATGGGCTTCTTTGTGAAGTGTTGGGAGATTTTAAAGGGAGATTTGATGGCAACTATTCAGAATTTCCATTCTCAGGAAATCTTTGAAAAGAGCTTCAATGCAACTTACATTGCCCTCATCCCAAAGAAGAATGGAGCTAAAGAATTGAGAGATTTCAGACCAATCAGCCTGATAGGAAGTGTGTACAAGCTGATCTCCAAAATTCTCACAGAAAGGTTAAAGAAAGTGATGCAAAAGCTTGTTGACACACAACAGATGGCCTTTCTAAGAGGAAGACAGATTACTGATGCTGTACTCATTGCAAATGAGTGTTTAGACTCTAGATTGAAGGACAAGACCTCAGGATTAATGTGCAAATTGGATATAGAGAAGGCATATGATCATGTCAACTGGGAGTACTTACTTGGATTGCTACATAGAATGGGATTCGGGGAGAAATGGATCAGATGGACGAGGTTCTGTATTAGTACTGTCAAGTACTCTGTGCTGATAAATGGTTCTCCAGAGGGATTCTTCCCTGCAACCAGGGGTTTGAGACAAGGTGACCCACTCTCACCATTTCTATTCCTTCTAGCCATGGAAGGCCTGAACAATATGTTCAAAACAGCTCACAGAAATGGATGGATAAGGGGTTTTAATGTGGCAAAAGAGGGGAGCAATCGACTGGAAGTCACTCATCTGCAATATGCAGATGATACTCTGATCTTTTGCGATGCAGAAGACAGTCAACTAAAGTTTTTGAGGATAATTCTTATCTTATTTGAGGCTGTCTCAGGGCTACACATCAACTGGAGGAAGAGTCTCATTTTCCCTGTCAATGAAGTGTCTAAAATGCAGCAGTTAGTAGACATCTTGGGAGGGGAAATAGGACAGTTACCATCTACATACTTGGGTATGCCTTTGGGAGCCAAAAGCAAGTCCAAAGAGATTTGGAATGGAGTAGTAGAGAGATGTGAGAAAAGACTGTCCAGATGGAAGTCACAATACTTATCCAAAGGTGGTAGACTAGTTTTGATCAACTCAGTACTAGATGCTTTACCAACTTATCTGATGTCTGTTTTTCCCCTTCCTATCAAGGTGGAAGAAAGAATAGATGCATTGAGGAGGAATTTTTTCTGGCATGGAGAAAAAGAATATAAAGGTTTCCATCTGGTCAAATGGAAAACGTTGCTACTGTCCAAGAAGCAAGGTGGACTAGCCATCAGAAATTTGAGAAAGCAAAATAGAAGTCTTCTCATGAAGTGGTTGTGGAGGTTTACTTTAGAAGATCAGTCTCTATGGGGGAAGGTGATCCGAGCCAAATATGAAAAGGAAGGATCCTGGAAAACAAAAGAAGTAAGTACTGCATATGGAACTAGTTTGTGGAGATCAGTTAGGAATCTATGGCATGGTTTCTTTACAAATACTAGTTTCAAGGTGAACAATGGCAGGAAGATCAATTTTTGGGAAGATAATTGGCTAGGGAGTGGAAGTCTCAAGTACTTATTCCCAGATATCTATCTATTGAATCAACAACAGATGTCTACACTTCAAGAAGTATGGTCTGAGCATGGATGGAATCTGACCTATAGAAGATTAATGCAAGACTGGGAGTTGGAGAGATTAGCTGAGTTTTATGGCACACTTGACCAGTTTGTAGGCCTCAAGGAAGGAGAAGACACTCTCAAATGGAATTGTCATAGTAAAGGTTATTTCACTGTCAGTTCTGCATATAGAGATATGAATCAGTTAGGTAATCAAATCAGTTTTTTACCTTGGAAACTTATATGGAAGGTAAAGATCCCACATAAAGTGGCTATCTTTACTTGGTTGGTGGTAAAAGAGGTTGTTCTTACACAAGAGAACCTCATGAAGAGGGGTTTACATTTGAGTCCAAGATGTTTCTTTTGTGAGAAGTATGCCGAGACAATAAACCATCTGTTTCTACACTGCAAAGTGGTTGGCCAGTTGTGGAATCTATTTACTAGTTTCAGAGGCATAAGATGGATTGTTCCAGAAAGAACAGAACAAGCTCTACTAAGCTGGAACGTGGAAGGCAATGCTGGTACTGATAAGAGCAGATGGAGGATTGTCCCAGCAGTTATCTGGTGGACAATATGGAAGGAGAGGAACTCTAGATGTTTTGAGAACAAGAGCAGCCCATTACACAAGATTAAAATGGACTGCATTTTCACTTTTTGCTATTGGTGTAGTTCTGATTATATAGATGACCCTGTGAATATTGTAGACATCCTAGGATCCTTATAAGACGAAGGAGGATCTAGGGATAGCTTTTCTTTTGATGTTATCTCTACACCTTGGATGCAGGCTATGTTGTAAATTTTTGGATACCAGCCTTGTGCTGATGATTAATATACAAAATGTTACCTTTGTCAAAAAAAAAAATATGGTAATGTTTCCCATATTGCTTGCTTGGTCCTTGCCGCATTTAATTAGCCATAATCCTAATTTCTCAAGGAATCCTTCAATGCACTTGGAATTGGCTTTGCACTTGAAACAGTCTTCTTCCCATCTACCGTGAAAGACATGATTCCTTCACTGCTCGCAGTGTACTCTTGTAAGCACTCTTATAGTAGACATGTTAAGGAACTAGTTCTAAGTAGTTCTTTGTCATAAACACTACCGATACTCATTTGAGACATGTTTAAATATCTGGTTCTTGCATATGTTTGTTAATCATCAAAACTTCATATTGTTAGCCTAGTTCATAGCTTCCTCTAGCTCATGGCTCTTGGTGCTATCAAATAAATGATCTCCTTCCCTTTCTTTATGACAGAGCAATTGAATAAAGCGGTGTGAGGCCTATAAAATTATGAATAAGCTATTCATTTCCGTCCTTCTCAATAAAAAACCAAATAATTATAGGTTGGCGTAGGAATAGGAAAGAGGGACATCACATAGGCTGGCGTAGAGTCCAACACTGAATTGATCAAAGTAACTCTCAAATTTCCACATGGAATAACGAGTTTCTAAATTCATTTTATACATCCTCCGATGAAGACAAAAAGACAGAATACACAAGAAAGAGAACACATGTGATCAAGAAGATAAGAACTCAACCTGCTAAATGGGGACAGAAATCAAAAGAATAACCTGAAGAATAGGATGCTAACACAGCAATGTATCTCTACACTTAACTGACTATCATACCTCAAGAGCCTTTTCAGCATTTGTTTCTGTGATCACCCCGACCGCTGCATTTGCAGCCAATATCATCAAGATAACCTGTAAACATAATTTGTGATTATGGTAAAACAAGGAGGAATACATTGAAAATGATATGAATTTGTTCTTCAGAAGTACCACCAGAAGACCTTTTCTTGGCACTCTGTAACATACTTTCTTTAGGTCAATCAATAAATGTGGAGATCATTTTCACTATAATATAATGAATTATTACTTTAGAACTATTTTTGCCAAGCCACCTCTTCCTATTCATATTATTCCGTGCTACTATTATACAATGAAAACATGATTCTATTCATACAATAAGCAAAAAAAGTACATCAAGCACTAAACTCATGAAGGAAACAACAATGAAAAAGTACAGATTACAATGCTCATAAGTAGCTTAAGTTTTATAACAGGGAAAAAGGTCAAAAGTACCCCTCTACTTTCATTTATTAATTAATTTTGACCTTCGTTATACTATGTGGCTATTTATACCCCAGTCGTTACTAAACTTAACACAAATACCCCTAATTGGACGGATTCCCCAAATCGACCAAAATCACCCGATTTCACTTAAAATTAGCCCTAACCCAGTTCGTTCCCTCTTTTAATCCGGCCCACTAAACTAGTTAAACCCATACGAGTTAAAACCCATAAACCCAGACCCGCTAATCTCCACCCCTCTCTGCCGGTAAACCACTGTCGACTTCAGTTACCCATTTTCTTCATCTCCTCTGTTAATATCTTCAACACAGTGAAGAAAACACCAAGGCTACACCGGAGAAGGGAATAGACTAGGAACATTAAACTGGGCAGAGATTGAAAAATCAGCAAATCAGCAGGTAAACTTGCGTTTAGCTTCAAACAACAATTTCCCACAAGTTCTAATAGTAATAGGCCGTGAATGACAGATTCAGTCCACCAACTTCGACTTTCCAGAGGTTCCAGCAATGGTGGTCAAGATTTTCATTTCAAAATGCTCTAACCAAAGAAAACTTCTAATACTTAGTGCAAACAACGAACCCAACTCAGATTTACAACATCCAGACACTGAATTTTTGAGTATGAAGTTTTTCAATATCATTTCAGATCTGGAAACTTTGACTCGAGCTCCAAGCTCCTTAAATGAGTTTTTCAGCTCAAACCTTCAAACTCAGGTATCTAACAGCGCTCATTCATTATTTTAAGCCTAAGGCTTAAGCTTGAATCAGCTCCAACAATGAATCCCAAGCTCTTTTTTTACCAGCAAATTCTTAATGTCAAGAACTCGACTGTGAAGAGTCCAAACCTTCGAAGCAATAGTAATGGCCTGAATGGAAATGCAACCCACGTCAAGCTTCTCAAAATAGCAGCTGAACCATTTTAACTCCAGATTCAAGATTTCAGCTGCTAAACCTTACACCTTCAAATCAGATTTCTTCAATTGGGTTGTGGGATTTAATTCGTATGGGTTTAATTAGTTTGTTGGGTCGGGTTAAAAAAAGGAACCAGGTAAATCGGGTAATTTTAAGTGAAATCGGTGATTTTGGTCGATTTGGGGGAATTCGTCCAATTAGGGGTATTTGTTTAAGTTTAATAATGACAGGGGTATAAATAGCCACATAGGATAACGAAGGACAAAGTTAACTACCAAATTAATTGTGGAGGGGTATTTTTGACCCTTTCCCTATATAATGTGTTTAACAATATGACATGATATTGTTATTTATTCATTAGACATTTATGTTTGGTAAAAGAAAAGTTCCCCCGAATTGTACTCCCATTCTGAGGCAGTAAGAAAGAGAAGTCAAATTTGCTTACAGAAGGTTCAATGAAGGCTGATAATACCGTCTCTCCATTAGCAAGTGCCAAAAAAAAGGAAATAAAAGCAGCTGCAATTAGAATCTTAACCAGCAAATCATCAAATTGCTTCAGCACCAACTTCCAGAAAGGAGTGCCTGCAATAGATAATAATACGTAGACAGAACTAAGCAACAATGTACCAATTATTACATATCAAAAGAGAATTATCCTGATTAATAAGCACAATGCATGAAATTTATTCAACTAAATTGAATAGTTGAAACCAGTAATAGCTTGGTTCAGTCAACAAGTCATGGTGTGATTCATGAAACACCAGGATTCAGCTGACATTATATCATAGGCAACACACTCAATGAATAATAATTCATATTCCAGAACACAGAAATTCCCCTATTACTGAAAGCTATGTTGCTGGGACTCTTCAAAAATGCCATTGGGTGCGTGGATCCTTCAAAAGTAGTGCATTTTTGGAGGATCCAACACAGGTGCGGCAACAATTTTGGAGAGTCCGAGCAACTTAGACTAAAAGCAATGGAGATAATGTTAGAAGATATGGGAATCAATAATATCACAAAGGAGGATAGAATATTGGAATGTCACTTTTGCGAAGAAGAGGTGGAGAAAGCGAGCCTATGTCGCCATCTGCCTTCGTGGCGATGCCACCTTCGAAAGGCGACCCCATGACAAGAAAGGCGACGAGGTGATTGTGGCCAGAAAGGTTGACACCTTTTTAAAAAAAAAAAATAGGGCTTTAAAGGATAAAAGGTAATTTTAGGGTTTATTTCCATATTTGCTTCTGGACTGCTGTGAGCCTGCGACTCCAGCGACTCTGTTTTAGCCCTTGGGTACTTACTCTGTTTTTTTTTTTTCTATTTCTACTTTCTTCTTCTGATTTTCTATTCTGATTTCTTCTTCAAATCAGTTCCCCGGTTACTTCTTAGTTCACTTCTTCTTCTGATTTTTTTTACTTCTTCCCAGTGTTTTTTTCTCACAGTGACAGTAGTTAGTACTTACTGTTTCTGATTTCTTCTTTCAAGTTTAGTACTTTAGTTATATAATATACTAATTAATATCGTAATTGTTTGATCTTGAAGAAGAATAAACTTTTAGAGTTTTAGTATTACTTGTTTTATGGATGGTTGAGTCATTCAAGTTCTAGACTTTTAGTATCTACTATCTATTTTAAGTTTTTGAATTGAAATATTTGCTAATATATTACTCCCTCTGTCCCAATTTATATGACACACTTTCCTTTTTAGTCAGTCCCAAAAAGAATGACACATTTCTATATTTGGTAACAATTTAACTTTAAAATACCCACTTTATCCTTAATGAAATAATTTACAACCACACAAATATCTATAACTCATTTTAGACCACAAGTTTCAAAAGTCTTCCTTTATTTCTTAAACTCTGTGTCAAGTCAAAGTACATCACATAAATTGGGACGGAGGGAGTATTGCTATTGAGATTTTGATTATTTATATATGCAATTAAATATTTTAATTTTTTGGTATTAATTGGCGCTACACTTCAAAAAGGCGAGCGCCTCACCGTGTGGCGAGGCAGAGCCTTGTCGCCTTTCGCCGTTCAAAACACTGTTGGCAAAAATATAAGGAGAGGAAGTTTGAAAAATGTCCTAAGTGCTTATATTTCCCTGATCCCAACGAAAAGTGGGCCTTTGGAATTAAAGGTTTTTAGACCAATCAGCTTGATAGTATGAATAAGAGACCGAAAGGGATAAATTATGCCCAAGTTTTTTATTCATATTGTGAGAAAATATAATAAAAGAATATTATTGAATTGTTGTAACTACATTATTACACCGAGACCCTATTTATAGACACTACATTCCAATCGTTTTCCAAGTAGGACACTACATTACAATCCTTTTCCAAGTAGGATTTTGTATACTATTCCTTCTCCTACTCATATTCTAACACTCCCCCTCAAGCTGGTGCATACAAGTCATATGTACCAAGCTTGTCATGGATGTAATTAATATGAGGATCGGTGAGGGACTTGGTGCTTGGGACGTATGGGCAATCACAGTTGTGAAGGAACAAATTGAAGAAGATGTTGGAAAAGTAGTAAACGTCACCGGAAAGTCGATTTGTCGCTGGAAAATTGCCGGAAACTGGTTAAAAATATATGGGTCATCTCAAAATCAAGAGATGAGTAGATCTTGAACAAGAAAGTTATCAAAAAACTGGCTGGAACATGCTCACCCGCCGAATTATTAGATTTGACGGCTGAAAAATGGTCAAAATCTGAGAAAAATTGTATAGGTAGGGTCGGCATGATGGCACGACCCTATTGAAAAATAGAAATTATATGAGTAGTGTCGGAATGACGGCACGACCGTACTGAAAAAGAGAAATTATATGGGTAGGCTCGGAATGACGGCACGACCCTACTGGAAAAAAGAAATTATATGGGTAGGTTCGAAATGACAGCACGACCCTACTGAAAAAGAGAAATTATATGGGTCGGAATGATGGCACGACCCTATGCAAATCAGATCTAAGGAGTCAGTGGAAAGACACACAGAACTACGCAAATTAGATTTGAGGAGCCATTGGAAAGACGTACGGTGCTATGCAACTCAATATGAGAAAGTAGTCCGGAAAGATGCACGGTACTACGTAAATTAAATATGAGAAGTAAGCTGGAGAGATGCACGGTGCTACGCAAATCAGATATGAAAAAGTAATCACCGAAAAGATGCACAGTGATCCAAATTTTGCTAACATAATCATTGGCCAGACGGGGGGCATATATTGGTTATAGCCGCCCACCAGCAGCGGAAGCTCTTTGATTCTCTACCAAGATCGTAGAGGCTCTGATACCATGTGAGAGATATAAGAGAAAATATTATTGAATTGTTATAACTACATTATTACACTGAGACCCTATATATATATATATATATATATATATAGACACTACATTCCAATCGTTTTCCAAGTAGGACACTACATTCCAATCGTTTTCCAAGTAGGACACTACATTACAATCCTTTTCCAAGTAGTATTTTGTACAATTCCTTCTCCAATTCATATTCTAACACATATAATGCTTTATGACGAGAGAGGAAAATCTCAAATTAGATTCCCATTGCAAATGAGTACCAAGACTAAAAACAAAGAAGGAAACCGAGGGATCATTTAGCAAACAGCACATTAATAAGCCCTTTCCTGTCGAGCTTCATTATTCACAGAATGATTTTATCGCAGGAGAGGCAAATCTCAATTAAGTCCTTATTGCAAATTTTGCCTAGATTGAACACAAAGAGCAGGCAATTGAGGAAAACATTAAAAATGAATTTGTTAGTTTTTGTTTTTTTTGCATTACATATAAATATTTGCTTTTATCTTCATTGCACCTTTATTCACCACAGCCCACACATCAATTACTTTGCGTTTAAAGCTCTAATAGACAAGAAGTGCCTTTTAAAGCTTTTCGTCTTTAACAACACTGCATATATTCAACAGCTTGCATGGATACTAGAATGTAAGATTGGTATGTCATCAACATCAGGCATACCACTAGGAGAAAAGAATAAAAGCAAAGTGTATGGTGTAGAGTGGTAAAACTTTTGAAAGAATCTTAACCACCCGAAAGATGCATTATCTATCCTCTAGGAGTGACTGACTTAGACAAACATGGAGTTGAGTACCATCTCAGAGCTGTTTATTTCTCACAATTTCAGCAGAAGTGGAGAAAACATAAGTAGAAGGGACATCTTCTGGAATAGAAAGAAAAAAGTGTGCCGAAGGAGGATGGGCATCAGACACTTAAAACACCACAATATAAAGTTGTCCTGGGAAGTGTGCATGGAGATTTTGCAATGGCAAAAGAAAAGATTAATTGGAACTAAAAATGATCAGAATGAAAGGGAGCTGCCCCCAAAACCAATAAGGCAATAACCACATTTTGAGGAGTGAGCCTATGGAAACAAATGAATTAAAGATGGGATTTTTTAAAAATTCAACAGATGATGGGAGAAACTTTCCAAAATATCTTTAAAGTAGGGGTTGCAACTTGCAAGAGAGTCGGATTTTGATCTGATGTTTGGATTTCAGACACTTGTCACTCAAGAGAGATTTCAAGATCTATATAGACTTGCAGAGAATCTTGTGGCCATTATGGCTCGGAAATATAAAAACAGCTGAGCTCAATATAGTGACTTAAATTTCAGAGGAAAATGTAATGATTGGGACTGGACCAGAAAAATAAAATGCTTACTTTACTGCAAATCATTCTGATTTTATCATCGCCATAATTAAAAATATAAAAGAGAAGACATATGCATTGTATCATCACCAAAATGAAATAATATTGTTATCTATTTGTCTTTCTTGAATATTGTTGGAATATTGGGGGTGAATACAATATGTAACATAATTGTGTAGAGTAATAAAGAATACCGTTAATTAGAAATGTTTTCTTATCTCGTGTACCATGTGTTCCTCTAGTAAAAGCTCTCTTGTAGTACCATATCAATTGAGTAATAGCTTTCTCTGTTTTTCCTATCTTTTTCACAAATGCTAATAAAACATGACTCCATCAGAAGACCAGACTTTTTACTACAGTAATAAAATAAAACACAAGAATAAAATCTCCTTAACAAAAGCAAAGTTGGCTTACTGATTATGCACGTCTATATTTACCCTTTTTTAGACGCAACCTGATTACATGCTTCTGATAGAAAGGGGGAGAGCGGAAGGAAAGAGAACTTACTTTTTTCTTGAGGCAACACTGAGAAAATTCATGAAACATGCAACCAAAAAGAAAATTGATATCAGACAAGACAAAATCAGGGAATGACAAGCATATAGAGTAACACGTAACAAAACGCATGCACAATTTTAAAACCTATGACTTATTAAAAAGATTCCAGTAATACTTTGTGTTGAAGAGAAATCTTACCACCACAAATACCAATTAGAAAGAAAAAACATTTTTTATTAGTATGAACAAAAGACATTTTTTTATTGCGTCAAGAGACAAAAAGAATAAAATTGAGTGATTGTTGAAGGGGTATCACAGTGGCCTCTCCTCAAATAAACAATGCATCATCTTCGCCATTAGAACATTACTGTATTCATGACATCGCATCCAGAATCATAAGTTAGTGCGAAACATGCCCTACCAGTCTCAAAGAATGCTGCTTAGTAGTCAATGAAGTAGGCAAAAAGCATGGAACACAATGTTCAAATCCAGTACAGATAAAAGCGCCAGGCAATTTCTTCCAATCTACCTAAACTTTGATAGCAGAATTACCCGTACGAAATAGTTTAGACGCAAGTTGATGCGGACACCACTGTTATCATACGGTCATACCAATTATAGTTGAGATGCAAGCAAACAGAATAATATTTTGTAGCCTCATATAACTCTTTGATTCTCCACAACCATACCAATTATGACAACCAACATTTACTAGTTGCTCAATCAACTCATCAACTTGTATCCATCGTTAGCTAAAATACAATACAATTGGAAAATAGTGGCTATCTAAGCATCATAACTACATTTGGAACCTAAATCGCTTGGACGTAGGAAGATCTTATAATCTTCCACAAATTTTGGTAAAATTTACTAAACTAGAAGATCCTAACTCTAGGAATCTTTTGTTCTTCTCAAAAGAAACCTCACCAAACTTAGGGATCAAAGATAGGAATGACAATGTACACTGCAATTAAATAAATAGAATTTAAGGAGTCAACTTGCATGTATACTTTTGTTCCTGTAACCTCATACTTGTTCAAAATTCAAAAAACAAATAGAGATACTAGATGGCAATTAAGTTTGTGATACTGTAGGTAGGTAGGACACAAGAGAGTAGGTGATCCCAGAAATATTTCCAAGATGCAGGCATAGTACATGAGCAACATACATAACACATGAGAAGTAAAGGAAACAAGGATTACCATTTTTGCCATATGAGCGTGCATGTTGTGTAACCTGGGAGGGGAAACAAAAGAAAAAGAATTAGGATGTTTTAGTGCACTACTACTGCGGTCTGGGGGTATTGAAGCTGCACCTGTAAATCCGTAAGACCTTTAGTTGGATCCACACCAAAGAATTCAACGACCTGAAATGGAATTGCAAGCATTGTCATAAATAAATCAGTAATGCAGTTTAACCAGAAAATGGGGCAATTTAGGATACCTCTGAAACAGATCGGGCGTAAGCCTCCTCCATTGAAGGAGGTTAGGTCAGGTCAGGTCAGTGTCCGGGTTATTGGGTATTCTATAATCTGAATTCAACTCTCTCTCTCTCTCTCTCTCTCTCTCTGTATATATATATATATCTTTGTATGGACTGTGGACGGACGGAGATCTCACAAAGTTACTGCTAATTAATAAAGTTTTTAGTCACCGTTCCCTGTAGGGTTTTGATGGTATTCAACCCTTTCTCATTACATCACCACAAATAAGTACTAGTACTTGCTAGTAATGCATGTACCCATTTAACGTCACTAATCTTTTTCTTTTTCTTTTCATTTTCACAAGCATAAATAAATGTTGTATTTGTCTTTCTGTAAGTGATGCAGAATGAAATTTGGGAGTAACCCAAGCTACAAATTAAGCTAAGCTAAAGTTTTTCTAGATAGGGCTAAAAGATGATTTTCATCAATGTAAAAGAGAACCTAGACAATAGAAATGACCACATTATCACTTAGGGTGCTAAAGAAATAGGAATAGAATATGGGGATTAAACTGTTATTAAGTAAATATACTACTTTTGAGCTCTCTTAGTAGGATCTGCAACATTCCTTCCCCCTTAAAAGAAACTTTGTCCTCAAGGTTAAAACATGAAAGGGATAATGCATGTCTTCCAGAATTCACTTGAACTCCAACAAGCACCCTTGAGTTTATGCTTCCAAAATTCATGCTTAACAAAGTCATACTGCAAGGAGAAAACAAGCACAGGGCAACATTTTTTTTAACCAAATATCAATGAACTTTCTGTCAACAGCTTTAGGGACTAGTAGAGTAACTACATTGAGTCTTCTACTCACATCTCTACCCTGTTTTCCTGATGCCTTGCCAACTATCGAGATAGCAGATGACTCGTCTATAGATTCTGTAGCATCATTCTCACCAAAAATTACAAAAGTTGATCCATTTTCCAGACAATGCATATTCATCATCTTTAGTAGATTATGTTGTACCTCACCTCCAAGACCGTGTAGAATGAAGCATGTAAAAGAGACAATATCATAAATTGAAACTGCAACAATAAGCCTCAAAATGCTGCCAAGTTTTAGTAGTTCATCTTTAAACACTAGAATTTTCTTCATTGCAAGACCATGCTGAAATTGACGGAAGGCACCTGATGCAATATGATATTCTTACAAACCGAGTTTGATCCCTGTCCATATTAGTAGAATTGCACATCTTGTTTATGAATTTTGGACTATGCTTCAGTTGTCCCAATGTACCCATCGGGTTAACAAGGCAACTGTATTCATTCTCTTTGAATGAAGCCACCGTATGATTATGACCTTGAGAGAAAATGATATCCAAATCCTGATATAAGTGACTCCTAGAGGCGGAGAGATTGTCTAGTAGAGATGTGGTGATACACTATCAAGTCCACAACACAAAGTTCCAACAGCCACAACAAGAAGAACAACTAACACAAGATCAACAAGTTGAACAACAAATGCTAGTGAATCGAAAGAGCCCCACACGGCTTCACTAGACTTCAAAAGTACAAACACAATATTAACAAGATCACAAGAAGATAGTAACTTGACATCAAAGATTCAAGAGTCTAAGAACCCTAACAACAAGAGAGGACCCTAAGACTATTGAATATTAACACCAAGTTCTTACTTGGACCAAGAGGAACCCTATGACCTCAAGATCCTTGTTTCTAGCCAAGATACAACACAAGTATCCCTCTTTTGTGAGCTGAAATAGAGAGAGAGAGAACCAAAATATTACAATTCTTATGTCTCAAAATAATAATGGAAGAACTACCCCAAGTGTTCTAACCCTAATATTGTCTATTTATATTACAAGGCAAAAAATGACCAGTTTGCCCCCTTGCCATGGGCGGCCTTGGAGTGTAAGTTTATTACACTTCAAGGTCCCTCTTCACACTTAAAAACATTTAAATCCTTAGATGGATCAGTCACCAACTCACACACGGCCATTTGCATGAACAAGGTTTGGAGTTTTTGTAATTCCCGAACTTGGCTTCGTGTGAATGGTCGTTGACTTGTTGGACAGCTTAGCCCACCCATATCATGTGGTCAACTGAGTACTGAAAATAGCAAATAGGGAGACAATATCCCTTGTCAACCGCCATAATAGATTGTTACCAATAATTTTTTCCACATTTTTCCACTCTTCCAAAATTAGGAATATAAAATCTTGATTTTCCCATGCCCAAAATGTTTAAAATGGTGTTGTAGTATACAATAAGAGCAAGTATGAAAAGAGAAAAGTCCCATAAAATAATCTGACCAATAACCCAAATTATTTTGTGCAAAGCACCAAGAGAAAGTGCAGACCCTTGTGTAGAAGCCACAGTAGAATCAATCAATTGAGCACGATATCTTGATGTTATGACATGAGAACATTTACTGTCCAAAGCTACAAGGTAAGCAACCATGAAGATTTTCAAGGCTGCAACAACTCCTTGTATCTGCAAATTAGAATGTCTCAAATTCTCATGAAGGATATCAAGTAGTCTCCATTTAATATTATCTGTTAGTGAGGCGAGGGCCAAGGAATTGCAGTGAGTGTAACAGAGAATCATAAAACACGTTATTCCCCTTCTATAACTCCAATCTAGTTGTATTCTCTCAGCTAGATGAACCCTACTAGTAATCTAATTCTGCAGAATTGGGGAAAGAATATAGTCGCAGTCATGAAGAGCAAAAACAACTTTCCCAACAGCTGAAGTTACACCCTGATAGATGCACAAATCAAAAGACAGTGTGCAAGGCAATAATTTGCCAACAACATTACTAATAAGATGTCCAGGACCATACTTAGCAAGAGATGAAAGGGCATGTGCACTCAACTTCGAATACATTTCAAAATAGTGTTCATCAGCAAGAAATATCCCATGGTCAACATAAGAAGATCCACAATTAGAAAAACCATTGAACATGCTGATTAGCATAACGGTTAGTTCTTCTAGTGCTCGAAAATTGACATAGGGAATAACATGTTGAAATATCAAATTCTCAGGAGCTCCACCTCTTGAAATCTTTGGCACACGAGGTAAAAGTTTTACAATGAAATCACTTATGGAAAGAAGCAATTCCCTATCTCCATACAAGCATAAGATTTTTTGTGTAACCAATAACACCATCTTCAAGAGTTACCTAAAAATAATAGCATTATGATTAATTTTGTCAATGATAGAGTCCAAAATAGTACCTTTGTTTAAATTAATTTCTTCAACCTTATTCTTTTCAACATGTTCGTATGACAAAGCAAAGCTGTTAGCTAGATCCCTCAACTTCATCTTTCCTTCATAGGGCCAGGCAACAACCTCCACATCTAGCTGAATAGGATTCTTCGCAAACTTTGCCGCAATAATGTCCTTAAGAATCTTAGCCTCCAAAGCAGCTTTTTGTCGTTCATCATTCCTTTTAACAATATCAATTATCTGTCTCTTGTCATCTTGGCTATCCGCTTGCGTACAAAGGAAATTAGCTATGATTCAGAGATCTTCACAGAAAATTTCAAATGAGCCTCTTCAGCTTTCACATAGATTTTATCCATTTCATCAAGTTGCTTTACAACTTCAACAAGAGCTTCTAAATTGTTCTCTTCCCATATTTTCTTTGGTTTTTCTTTACTCCATCAGTGAACATATCAATAAAGGACTTGTAAATAATTTAGAGCTAACGCACCACTCACTTGGTAGAGGATTCTTCCTTGAAGAACATACCGCCAGAGAGCTTCTTGGACACATATATCTCTGGGTTTCAACCTTCCTAGGTGTAGATGTTACAAAATCTCCGCTCCCAGTACCATTTGAAACATTAATTATCTTTGGCTTTCCATCATAGATAACTTATAATCCATTTGCACAGTACAATTCAGTGGTTAATTGGATGTCGGAACCAAGAGGAATAGCAGTAAAATTAACAACTTCTCTACCTGCATCATATTCTCTCCATGATTCATCAACTTTTTTCTTATCCTCCTCAACAACTAAAGACGCATTTTCACTATAGAGATTCTCATTTTCGGTTAGAATATTAGAAGGAATAACTAATTTTTCAAAAGAACCAACTACCTCTCCCATTGTCATTTTATCAAACAACTTGTGTTCATTCACATCAAGGCGTGAGTGGCTCAGAAAAATCTCCTGTTCATTATCATTTCCATTTCCCCCTAATTCAACCTCCAACTCCAAATTTATATTGCCAATATCTTTGATGTTTGCAACTTCAACTAATGTTGCAGGGACACAAACCTCCTGAGAAGGGATAATATCATTGTCTCCAAATTCAGAGATAAGAGAAGAGTTGGCAAAAAAGGGTTAGTGGACATTAATAACAACGGATGGTGATATCACTATCTCCTGTAAGGTTTCTGGAATCACAACATTGCAAATTCTGTCGTCCCAACTACTGCTTGGTCTTTCTCCGTTGAAGCTGACGTTACTATTGATAACCATGGAATTTACCTTATCCATCAAAAGGTATTTCGAAGAGAGCCCAACAGTGGACATATTGATAGGAAACTGTTGATATTAAAAGGACACATAAGGATTGGGATGTTCAAATTCATAGTTGGTTCCTATCATTCTTGTGTCGGAGACGAAACCCATAGCTGCAGCTCTTTCCAAAACCACGCTGGTAGGCCAAAAATTTGATGATGCCCTAGTAAACTCGAACAACTGGTAGGGATAAGAAGCAGTTTGGAAACTCGCAGTTTGCCGATGTTATGGACTAAAATTCGATTAGTATTAAGGGCATCGTTGATCAAATTATTGCTGACACCTAGTACAGTAAGCTCCATAGACTATATTACAATAGCCATAAGGATTGTTAGGTTGGTAGGTTGCATTTCCACTGTAATTTTACCTTGGATTTGAAGCTCCAAACTCTTATGTAGTTGGTTGTTCACTGTATGGTGAGAGAAATCTATAGATGTCCATTGCAATACAGGTCAGAGGTTCGATGCTCTGATACCAAATGATGTAGAATGAAATTTGGGAGGAACCCAAGCTACAAATTAAGCTAAGCTAAAGTTATTCTAGATAGGGCTAAAAGATGATTTTCATTGATATCCCTCAAATAAGTACATACAAGGTATTTATACAATGCAAAAGAGAACCCTAGACAAATAGAAATGACCACATTATCCTAATAAGTTGACTTAGAGTGCTAAAGAAATAGGAATAGAAAATGGGGACTAAATTGTAATTAAGTAGGTATACTACTTTTGAGCTCTCTTGATAGGATCTGCAACAATAAGTTACTGGGAACAAAAATTCAAGACTAATAACTTGCTTGGTCAAGTTTCTAAAATAAGCTTATTTTGAAAAGTATTTTTGTGAAACAGTTTATGTTTGATCAATAATTTAAAAAACACTTTTGAGTATCAATTAGTGTTTGACTAAGCTTATTAAAAGTGATTTTAAGTGTATTTTTCTCAAAAGTGTTTTTAGGGAAAAACTACTTCTTTCGCTTATGTAAGCTGCTACTTTTACCCTCAAAGTACTTATTTTCTTTTAAAAGCTTGACCAAACACCTCAATTTTTTTTAAATAAGCACTTTTGAGAAAAAAAAAAGTACTTTTGAGGAAAAATAAGCTTGGCCAAACAGGCTATAAATACTTTGGGGACACTAGGCGTAATTTCCTGAGTTATACTATATATTTGAAAGTCCTACGGGTTCAACATTGTAATATTAAATAGAATTATAAGTGTTTGATTATTTAAAGTAATTTTTAAATATAAACGTTTTAGAGGACAACATAGAATGATAATAGGATATGTCGCTTTACAATAAATTTCTTTTCTTATCACCTATTTGATGAAAATTAAAACGAACCATGTTATCTTTTATAACATTAATGTAGATGGAGAGAAAAAAGACTTAAGAGGTCATTTGGTATGAGGGATAAAGGGTAATAATCTCAGGATAGAATGCAAGATTATTTCATTCTGCATTTTGCTTAGGGGTATTAGTTAATTCCAAATTTATTTTGTCCTGCTATTTGTACTATAATGATGGAATACGTTATCTCATATATATGATGAGATAACTAATCTCATGGAATAACTTTATCTATCTGACTCTCCGTACCAAATAACCCCTTAGTATTATAACAAAAAAGAGCTTCAAGGGGAATTTACATATATGATGATACAATGTACAACCTCAAACATAAAGATGAAATAGTATTAACAAAACTTAGCGGGATGTAAATTATAGCAACTCAATAAGGTTATTGGAATTATGTTTTATGTAGCTTGTTTTAATTAAATGACATTAACTGGTGATAATATAATAAATATTTGAATATAATTTTATATTTTTTAATTAAATTTTTGGTCCATCGGACCAGATTTTTTGTAAAAACAACATAAATCCAACCCTTTTGGAGTTAATTACTCTCTATCCCTACTCTTTTCAATATTACTAAAAATCCTTGATTTAGTCCACACGGGTACATTACATTTTTTTGGATATATCACTTATTTTTCCACGGATATATCACATTCTTCCAGATACATCACTTAATTTTACACAGATACATCACATTCTTTCGGATACATCACTTAATTTTACATGGTTACATCATATTTTTTTGTAATGTATCCGAGCCTTTAAGAAAGAGAAAGTAAAATCAGGGATTTATGCAATTATTTAAAAAAATTGGGATTTTAAGTAGTTATGATAAGTTAAGTAGTGGTATGATGTAATTTTTCCTTTTATTTAATATCAAGGAGTCTATGCTACAAAACAAAAGCCAAAAACAAAAAGAACAAAAAAGGCCAGGTCCAACAACAACCCGTCCCAAAAAAAAATCATAAGGCTAAGAACAAATATAAATGTATTGGACTTTCCTAAAGGTGTGTCCGATACTCTTCCACTTTGTCTCTTCCGCAGCCTGAAAATGTTGCATGTCTGTTGTCATCTGAACCACCGGCTCAAAATGCTTCTTCTCTAGATTTACTTTACTTTGGGACCCTTTCTCAAGTTTAATGGATTCATTTTAGCTGCTTCATAGTATCAAGGTAAAAAAATTCTTGTCTCTTAGCTCGTCTTGATTTCTTCCATCTAACATCAAATATGTGTAACCAGGTGGTCGGGGTTTCATATCTCAGGGATCTGAGAAGGAAATAACTTGCATCTAGGCCAGATCGATGTTGGTCCAGACCTTCTTCATCAATTTGTGTTTTTTCCCGAGCAAGTATCGTTTGATCCAACTCATGCTTTTGTAGCTGTGACAATTATGTTCTCATGGCATCTTCACTAAATATTATTATGCCTCCAACCTCTAAGTTCAATAAAACCCTGTTATCCTTCATTTTTGGTGAAGTATTTTGATAGCAATACTGTAGAAGCCTAGCTAGTTTGTGCACAATAATGTCTTCTTCCAGGCATACTTTTGTGTATATATTTCTATTGTGTATTTTCTTTAAGCTCTGAACTCTTGTTATGTGAAACTCTGTGTTGAATGTGCTATGAATTTGAATGGATGTTGTGGTCTCTGCTAGCATTGTGGTTTGATCTCCCTTGTTCATGTTCAGAATCTTTCTAGTGATTGTTAGGAGATCCTGAAATAAGTGGAATTCTTGTCTATTGTGATGTTCAAATGCATGATTTGCCAGTGAATCTGCAAAGTTGTTTTCCTCCCTGAATGTATGATTGATTTTATGTTGAGCTGATGCATTATGCTTCTGATTTCATCCACCTTTATTTCTATCTCCCAAGGGACCTTAAATTATATTCCTCAATCTAAGTGAGTCTACTTCTACCCTAATCCTTTACATCTCCTTCTCCCTGCAATACCTCAAACCTTCTAATATAATAGTAGACTCAGCCTCCATATTAGTTTCCACCCCAATGATTTCTGCTTGAGCATATATGAGATCCCCTCTATTTTCTCTCAAATAGAAACCATAAGAACTCAAGCATGGATTACCCCTACTTGCCCCATGTGTATTACACTTTATAGTGTCCCCTTCAAGTGGCTCTATATTATACTATAGTAATACAGTTTAGGTCTGTAGTTTTTAAGTATAGTCATCACTGCTAGCCATTCCATGGGGATGCCCTTTATCCAACGATATATCATTCTCATAATCCATCTCACTATGCTCTGAACTTGCATCACTATAGTATAGAATGTGACCTTTCCTTCATGTTTTCTTATATTCCTCATTTTCCATAAAATCCACATAATAATAGCTGACGTTACTCTATATCCTATCTCCAGTTTAGGAGGCTTATATAATCTCCACCATGTTATAATCACCTGTTACAAATGCTTGTTTTCTATGTTGATACCTACAAAATAGCAAACTGCTTTCATTTTAAGCTATGAAAGTTGTTAGAAAAATGTGATCTATGGTTTATTCAGCATTGGTCTTACAAAAATGGCATCCGGATACTATGTTGATCTTCATCTTCCTCAGGTTATCATTTGTAGAAATTCTGTTCAGCCAAATCTCCAGAGAAAGAAATTGATCTTAAAGGTACTTCTTTTGCCCATAGTAGTCTATAGCCTCTTCTATCCTCCTCCCTCTTTGTTACAATATTTCAATCAAACTTTATTGGGAAATTCACTTTTGAATTACCTATCTACCAAGGTATTTCATCCTCCTCAGAGTTTAATATGGTGTATAATGCATTCTATCATCTCTTTTGAAATAGTACCCAACATCTTTTACCTATCCCATCTGCCTTCTACAGTGAAGTCTTTAACTTTCATTTCCTATTTCTTTTCATTTTCCTCTTCCATATGGTATAAAGCGCCCTGTTTAGTCCAGTTATCAAATCAGAAGCTGGAATTTCCTAACTGGACCTTCTACCAGATGTTGTGCTCTACTTCTTCCCTCACTGATATCATCTTTTTCCACAAGATGTTGTGCTCTACTTCTTCCCTCACTGATATCATCTTTATCCACACATGGGATGCACCTCTTCCTTGTTCCAAATGGAGATAGAATTTCTTACAACTTATTCCATATGTATAAACTTCATATAGAAGAGGTTCTGATTCTAAAAATCCACCAGAGTTTTGGAAATACGACTTTGGAGACATCCTAAATAGTACTAAATCTCAGTCCCATCCCATGCCACCCAGTGTTTATTTTTTGCACCAATTGCATTTCCCTAGAAAACTTCTACAAATATCTTGTGTAGTTTCTCTATCACACTAACAAGTGGGTTCATGGCAGAGAGAAGATAAATAAGCTTTTATTGTAACACATGAGGTATCAACACATACCTTCCACCATAATATAGTAGCCTATTCTGCCACATATTTATCCTCTTCATAACCTTCTTTATCAGCTCTTCAAAATGTGATTTGTTCTTCCTCCCATGAAACAGTGGAGAACCTAAATAGGTTAATGGAAAAGTGTCCTATCTCACACCTAGTATTTGTTAAAACCCAATTTTGGCCCAACATCTTCAAAATAAACACTTTTGTGCTTTTTATTTGTTAAAGAGCACAAAATTCAATTTTACATATTTTGTTCAATTTTAACACAAGTTATTGATAAATATCTTTTTTTCTTGAAAATGTTAGGATATTTATCAATTTATTAATATTTTAAATTAATTATTGACTGTCGCTGTTTTTTTACACAGTTGTTTTTATAAATAAATGTTTTTTGAGTTTTATTAAATCATCATTTTTGTTCTAAACTCAAATCATAATCTTATCTAACATTAAATACATTTGTTAATTTATCTTTTACCATAGTTCGTTAATTCATAAAAGATGGAGAAGATATTTTTTAAACAGATAAGATTAAATACTCATGATTTTGGATAACTCATGGGTTTGTATAGCCCATTTGATTTTTCAAAACCATGATATTAAATGTACTATTTTGCTCTTGAGTGATTTTATTTTGTCTATAAAACTTATTCACTCTCTTCACAATTAATGGTGGTGGAATTTTCAAATGGGGAAACCTTAAAAGTTATCCTCTTTTCCATATTTTCAACAAGAGTTGTCTCTCTTTTTCTTCCATTTTTCTGGCCAAACACCACCATAGTTCTACCACCCACCACCGCATCTCCAATCTCTCTCTCTCTTTCTTCATCCAAACCTCTGTTAACCGCACTGTTCACCACCTCCATCCAACTCACCTCCCTTTCCTTTATTTTTTCCAGTCAAGAGTCGCTCCACCACTGCTCAATCATAAATTCGTCAATATCGGAACCAGCCATGCTCCGGTGAGGAGTTTTCAAGCTCTTATGAACCGAAGTTCCTTTAAGCGATGAACCAACCCCTCCCCTCTTTTCCCTTCAAGATTTTCTTTATTCTTGAAGGTATATTCACCTTGAAATAGCCACTATGACCAGCTTCGTTCAACTCCAGCGAAGCATCGCCATTAACAACGAGTTTGGAGTTCGCAAAACAAACAACAAACAATCATTGCTCTGGTGAGTTATTTTTCCAGATTTGATCTGCGATATCTCTCCGGTGGCCAACAACTAATAACAACATCAATGAACAACACCACAACAAGAAGACCAAATCCAATCGATGCTGATAGCTTCACCGATTTGGTAATCGCCATTTTCTTTAGGTTCTTTCTGCTATATTATCCGTTTGATATTATTATTGCTAAACATGCCTAATTTGATGTTGCTTCTACGATTTTGGCCGAAACCCACCTTCACAGTGACTTTTTTCACATTTTCTTATTATGTCTTTAAGTTTTTCGATGCACTGTATTGTTCTTATTCATATGTTGCTACTCTTCTTCTTGTTCATAATTTGGTTGTTGGTGTGTGTGGAATTGTTTTATGTGTTTTTGGATTTACTTAATTAACGATATTTTATATTTTGATTATTTGTGTTACTGTTGCTTAAATTAGCTATTGTCCCACAAATATTTTGCTATTTTCAAACTATCTTGACCATCTTACTTCTTTAGCTGGTGTTTTATGTTTTATTGTTTAATATCAAATGTTAGATTTACCTGGCCAATGATAAAATATCTCCGTCAGATTTATGAGGCCTCCCTACTATAAAAGATGGATTTTATTTTAAGCTCAATTATTACATTTCACTTATTAATATACTTGACCGATGAAAAAATTTTCATCAATTTCCAAGGTCTCCCATGTATATAAGATGGGTTTTACTTTTGTTCATTATTTCTTTGATTCATTTTGATTTGTATTTGTTTACTAAGTTTCTTTATAGGTACATGGAGCTTCTTCCCCAAAAGAAGACACCTGAATTCAAATTCGAGAATCATTTTGACTATTGAAAAGTTTCAAGCCCCATCAATTATCGAATTTTTGGGCAACCATATTTACTTAAATAAGCAATTCCTAAATAATAGTTCTTGCAGTATCGCCGATTGACATTCTGCCGACTTTCGTCGACCATCTCCGACAATCTCTTCTTCGGCAATTTCTTCTCTGGCGACCTTCTTTCTCTGCCAATCCCTTCTCCGATGACCTTAGTCTCTACCGATATCATCTCTGGCAATCTTCTGCTCTCCAGATCTTGCTTTGTCTAGCGATCTTTTTTCTTTTTTAGATCTTGATTTGTCCGGCGATCCTTTTTATTTTTCAGATCTTGCTTTGGCTGGCGACCATCTCTCTCTCTCTCTCTCTAGGCAGATTTTTCACTGGCGACCACCTCTTTCACTAGTGAAGTCTACCGAACATCTCATCGAAAACAATATTTTTGTCTTTTTTTTGTGCTTTCTTCTCTTTACAGGAACTATCAAATTTGGTGTCCCTCCGACCAGTAGCTAGACTAAAGTGTGGTAGCCCTCGGCGATAAGTTTCCAGCGACTAATTTCATCAGCAAATTGCTAAAACTCAACAACTCGTCCAAGATCAGGTGAACGCTGCATTCATATTGTTCCAGGTGCACTCGCTCCCTCTCATCTAACTCTTGTTATATTTCTTTTTTATTGCTGACTGATACCTCTTATTTTGTCCATAGTGGTATCTCTGTCTATTGATTCCTTGTCTGTGACTATCCTGATTATTGTTACTATTTCTCTGTGGCATCGTAGTAGTTAGTTAAGACACACATATCTTTTGGTGTTGATTGTTTTAAGTTTCATTACTGTTTTCATTCTAGTTTGTTGTGACTTATGTTGTTGTTTTAGTCGTATTGGTTTCTAGTTTTAGGGTCATTTGTCGAGTTTTTGGTTAATTCCTATCGTTGTTCCTTGTTGTATTTTTGTGTGGTCTTGATAGCATTGGTTTTTCTGGATTACTTTGGAGCCTGAGGTGGTTTATTATGTATTATTTAGTTCTTGTATAGCCCTTAGTTTTATTTGCAGTCTTTATAGTGGCATTGGTGGATGATGGTCGATTAGAGTCATATTTTCAGTTGGGTTTGGGTTAGGGGTTGGGGTTGAGGATGGGGTTGGGTCGGGGTCAGTTTTGTGGTCGACAGTAGGGTCGGGGGTGGGGTTAAGAGGGGTTAGTGGGTTAAAAGTGCCTCTAGGCTGTGAGAAGGGTCTTGAAACATAGGGTCTTTAATAGGAAAATCCATCGAGCTTGTGAAAATTCTTAGGAATAGACGGATTATTATAGTATGTGTTCAGGAGACTAAATGGGTAGGTACTAAGGCGCGGGATGTGGACGGGTAATAGGAATGGAGTAGGTATTCTAGTAGACGAAGAGCTTAGGGTGGTAGAGGTTAGGAGGGTTAACGATAGTGATATTGATTAAATTAGTAATTAAAGGGTCTAGTTTGACCTCTATTAGTGCTTATGCCCCGTATGTTGGGTTGGACGAGGATGAGAAGAATAGCTTTTGGGAGGCTTTAGATGAGGTGGTAAGGGGTGTCCCTAATACCAAGAAACTTTTCATAGGAAGGGATTTCAATAGGCACATCAGGTCATCGCCAAAAGGTTATGATGATGTGCATGGTGGCAATGGTTTCGGCGAGAGGAACGAAAGAGGAGCCTCTCTTTTGGATTTTGCTCGGGCCTTTAGGTTGATGGTAGCTAATTCGAGTTTTCCAAAGAGGGAGGTTCACTTGGTTACCTTCCGTAATTTGGTGGCCAAGACCCAGATTGACTTTTTGCTCCTTAAGAAGGGGGATAGGGGTCTTTGTAAGGATTGTAAGTTTATTCCTAGTGAGAATCTCTCAACCCAGCATAGGCTCTTGGTGATGAAACTATAGATCAAGAAGGAGAGAAGGAAGAGGGGTGGGGATGACCGACCCCGATTAGATGGAGTAGTTTGACTATGGCCCGTGCACTCGAGATAGGGGAAGTTGATAGCTAGAAGTGCTTAGAAGAGTAGATGGAATGTAGATAGTATGTGGGATGCGACTGCCAGTTGCATCTGGGAGACGACTAGAGAGGTGTTGGGTGTCTCGAAAGGACGCTCTAGCAAGCACTGATGGGATTTGTGGTGGAATGAAGTGGTAGAAATAAAGGTAGAGGCTAAGAAGGGGGCGTATGCAAGGTTTGCTGAGAGTAAGGATGAGGAAGAGAAGCTGAAGAATAGGGATGAGTATAAGATTCCTAGGAAAGAGGGTAAGTTGGCGGTTACAGTGGCTAAAAATGCAACTTTCGAGAGCTTATACACATTGTTAGAAGGTAAAGGCGGAGATAAAAAGTTGTACAGGATGGCTGAGGTTAGGGAGAGGAGGAGTCAGGTCCTTGATCAAGTGAATGTATAAGGGATGCGTATGGAAAAGTTTCGGTGAAGGAGGTTCTCATCAGAAGGAGATGACAGTCTTACTTCCATAAACTCTTGAACAAGGAGAGAGACTTTAGCATTGTGTTGGGCGAGTTGGAGCACTCTGATAGGCTTAACGACTTTAGTTATTATAGGCGCATTCAGGTTGAGGAGGTTAAGGGTGCTATTCGTAGGTTGTATAGGGGTAGATCGATGAGGCCAGACGAGATTCCAGTAGATTTTCGGAAGTACACAGGTGTGGAAGGTATGAAGTGGCTGACTGAGTTGTTGAATGTCATCGTAAGGATGGTGAAGATGTTTGAAGCTTGAAGATGGAGTATGATGATTCCATTGTACAAGAATAAGGGTGATATTCAGAGTTATAACAACTATAGGGGTATCAAGTTGTTAAGCCACACTATGTCGGTTTTGGAGATGGTGGTAGCCTTGAGGTTAAGGAAGATTATGAATGTTTCAGAGAATCAGTTTGGTTTCTTGCAAGGGAGTTCAACTAAGGAAGCCATCCACCTTGTAAGGAGATTGGTGGAGCAGTATAAGGAGAGAAAAAAAGACTTGCACATGGTGTTCATAGACCTATAAAAGGTCTATGATAAAGTCCTTAGGGAGGTTCTTTGGAGGTGCCTGAATGCTAGAGGTGTGCTTGTGGAATATTCTAGGGAAATTAAGTATATGAGTGAATGAGCCATGATTCGTGTTAGATTTGTAGAGGAGATTTGTAGCACTTTCCATCTTGATGGGTTTATATCAAGGATCGACTCTTATCCTTTTTTTTATTCGCCTTGGTGATTAATGATTTGACGTTGCAGATTCAAGGTGAGGTGCCATAATGTATGCTATTTATGGATGATGTAGTTTTATTGATGAGACCTATGGTGGAGTTAATGCCAAGTTGGAAGTTTGGAAACAAATCCTAGAGTCTTAAGGGTTTCGATTGAGTAGTACTAAGGCAGAATATTTGAAGTGCAAGTTCAGTGAGGTGACCGATGAGGCCGATGAGATGGTACAACTTGATACTCAGACCATCCAAAAACTAGATAGTTTCAAGTATCTTGGGTCTATGATTCAGGAAAATTGAGAGATTGACGAGGATGTCAATCACCGTATTGGGGCAGGATGGATGAAATAGAGGCTCGCTTCAGGAGTCTTGTGTGATAAGGAAGTGCCTCTTAAACTTAAAGGCAATTTTTACAAAGTGGTAGTTAGACTAGGTATGTTGTATGGGGTGGAGTGCTGGCTAGTCAAGAGCTCTCATATCCAAAAGATGAAGGTGGCGGAGATGAGGATGCTACGGTGGATGCGTAGGCTGACTAGGAGGGATAGGGTTAAAAATGAGGTTATTTGAGAGAAGGTGGGAGTGGCTCCGGTGGTAGTCAAGATGTAGGAAGCAAGGTTGAGATGGTTCGGCCATATAATGAGGGGGTGCTCGGAGGCCCCAGTGAGGAGGTGTGAGAGGTTGGTTAGAGATGGTTTCAGGCGAGGTTGAGTTAGACTGAATAATTATTGGAGAGAGGTGATTAGACATGACATGGAGTAGCTTCAGCTTACCGAGGATACGATCCTAGATAGGAGAGTGTGGAGGAAGCGGATCAGGGTAAAAGGTTAGTAGGATCGTGCATATCCTTGCTAGTAGTTCTAGTATATAGTGATAGTTTTGTTTTAGAGTGTTGGTGAGGTCTGTTATTTAGAATTGTTCGTTTGCAGGATTACTTGGTGGTAGTTTTGTTTATGTTTTTATTTTCTATGTTAAATATGTGCTGTTTCTTTTTCCTTTACCATTTCTATATAAACTGTTGTTGTTTTGAGCCGAGGGTCTATTGGAAACATCCTCTCTATCTTACCTCTAAGGTAATGGTATGGACGGGTACACTTACCCTCCCCAGACCCCACTTTGTGGGAGTATACTGGGTATGTTGTTGTTATTGTATTGTATTTATTTATTTTGTTTAACGATTGACAAATATTAGGCCGTTTTCTTTATTCATTCTTTACTTTATTTTGTGCATGTTTTGTTTTTCTTAAACATGCAAATAATTTTTTAATCTTCTCCTCAATTTAAAAAATGAGTTCAGCCGGAACCACCTTTGTGGATTTCGAAGGGTGCCTAACACCTTCCCTTTGAAATAACCTGAACCCTTACCTAGAATCTAATTGGTTTTGCTTAAAGTTTTCTTTTAAATAAAAAGTTTCCTGATTTTTCTAAAATTAGGTGGCGACTCTTATAATTTTTTGAATAGTTAATTTTGAGTCCCAAAGTTGCGCCTTATGAAAATAGGAATAGTGACAGTATTCTTAATATTTTATTCTCTTTGAGAAAATATTTTTCTTCTTATTAGTAGTAGGGAAAAATCATCTAAGATAATGGAGTAAACTGCTTTTGTTGGGATACTTGAAAACACTTTGATAAGTTATTATAATGTGCAGTTGATTTTGTTATGCTCTTGTCGAGAAGCTTTCCATATTTCTATCTTTTTGTACCAAAGTAAAGAGGTGTTTGATTATTAAATTTTGTTTGATCTTCTATTCTATTTTATATCCTTTGTTGTGCTTATTTTGTACTCGGAAGAAGAAAAATTAGTTACAACAATTAGTTAAAAAGTAAAAAAGTCATTAAACAAGTTAATTTAATTACATATACTTACCAACATCATAGTCTTATGTAATTCAATTCTTATCCGAAAAAAAGTGATTTAATCAAGTCTATTGATTCAATAAAAATTAATCGAAAGAGGTTTTTGTTATCACTGGTACAACTCAAACAAGACAATATTTTTATTCTTATATCACTGTTTGGACTTATTTAATTACACTTATTGAGAGAGTTGTTTTGAATAGTTACTTTCTAATGAGAATATACTTATATTAGAAATATACAATTATTCTTTCAAAAAAGTATTTAATTATAGAATCAAAATTATATCAAACTAATCTTATCTTGTGAATTTAAGGATTCCCAACTCTGTTTTATTATTTGAACAACATAAATCTTACACCTTTTTAATCTTATAAAAATTGCACTTGCTTATAAATTCGATCCTCCTGAATAGTAAAAAAAGATAATCTAAATTTGTACAATATATGTTTCAGTCTCTATGAGACAATATCTAAACTATATTAGAATTTGACATAGTACGAGCATAAAAATCATATAGACTTTGGTGTCGCCAAATTTTTGGAGCCATTGCCGGGGATTGACAATTATCTACTTTAGATTAATTATCTTTTTACTCATTTAGAAAAATATATATTTTTATTTTTTAAGAATTTCAGCTAGTTTCTGACCCGCTCCTCTTCTACAAATTTGTTTGAATATGACCCTGAAATTGAAAGATCTTTATGGTTGCGCAAGAAAGGACACACTTCAATTTCTAATAGTACAACTTATAAAAATATGGAGCAAGAAGAAGGTCTTCTCATTGATCCACCACCACCAAATCCGCTACTTCCAGAAGAATAATTTGATAAAGTAGCACCGGGCCAACTAATATGATCCTAAGGGATTATGATAGACCTAATCACTTTACTGGAGATTCTAGTGTTTGAAGACCTCTTGTGGCAACTAATAACTTCGAAATCAGAACTGATTTAATTCAAAAAATTCAACAATTTTGTCAATTCACTTATCTCTGTGAAGATCCATACAATCACTTTATTGATTTTCTTGAGCGGTTAAAACACTTAAGTATAATGGGGTGTCACCAAATGCAATTAGACTGACACTTTTTCCTTTTTCTCTAAAAAGAGATGCTAAAGTTTGGTTGCGTAACCTGCCTCGAGGATCTATTACAACATGGGATCAAACGACTCAAAAGTTTCTGAATAAATACTTTTCTCCTGCCAAAGCAACAAAATTAAGACAAGATATTAACAATTTTATCCAAACTCATAGGGAATCAGTTTATCAGGTTTGGGAGAGATGAAAATCTTTGTTAAGAAAATGTCCTCATCATGGAATTCTTGTGTCAGGCTTCGAGTCCACACCCTAGGTGTGACCGACACTTAGGACACTAAGTGATCCCAAGTTGATTCTTGGTACAAACATGTTATTTATATAATAAAAGTTTCTTTTTTTTTTTCAAACATAAATGGAAGTTGAAACATAACTAACATAGACAAATAAGAAAGAGGTAAATAACTGAAAACTCATTAAAGATTCTGATTAACTAATGTCAGAATAAATCCTCTAATAAATGAAAGAATTAAGTTCACCGAGACAAGGCCCCGGGCTAGCTCTAAAACAAATGAGTGACTAACATAAAATATGAGAAACTGAAGCTAACTCTGAGATCCTAAATGCAAGGAGGACTCACCACTATTGAACGTAGAAGCTGCAACTGCCTAACCATTACTTAAGAACGTACACCGGAATCTACATCAATGAAAACGTATAGCGCAATGAAAAGTATGCAGTCAATAAGTATGAATGTACTGGTATTTAAGATTAAAGTTAAGAATTTTAAGACATTGTAAAGTAACAAGCTTTGAAATTGAATAAGACCAATATGCTTAGGTCAAGTTATATAAGAAAGAGATATAGCTAGAAATGTTATCTAAGAATCATTGAGAATAAACTTTCATTATCCCATAATGTAAATCTATATCTTTGGATGTGAGCTAAAAACATATCTAAGACTGCATATCTGGAAAGTCATCGTATCTGTGACTGCATAAATAATCATATCAAGTTAAACTATGAAATAATGTAAGTCTTTAAGTGGAGAGTTTCTTACAACCGACATACATCATGAGAGATAATGATGTCCAACATCTAACCCAGTTGGGAGGGCTGCCATATATCTTGCCAGTGTATAGAACCTATCTGTCTAAGAGGATTGACCAACTTGTGGTGTGATTCTTAATCATACGGTGACAATGCAGTTATGAGGCTTGGTTGTCTAACTTAAAAAATCATGATACTATAGTACTTTTCAAAACCTTAGCATTAGGATAAAAGGATATCCTCGCTAAACTCTTACACACCTGATAGAAATGAGAATCCTAAAGGGAAAGCTTGAATTGAATGACCGGAGAGTAACCCTACGTCAAAGCTTGAATTGAATGATCGGAGAGTAAACCTACGTCTGCTTTCTTGAGGACTTGCTCTTGCTTTTGGCGATTTTAGTGTGTAATGAGGAAGAGATTGACTGAATTAGGTGTTGTACTCCCTTTTAGAAAATCAAAGCATCATAGAATAGGCTAATATAATAAGGAATGGACAAAATTGCCCTGTTTAAAACATTCTGAAATTTTAGGAAAGGCCTTCTACATGTCATTTTACGGACCATGGTTCTCATCCACGAGTCGTGGTTTGGACTGTAGATATTTAGAAGATTTTTCTATATTCTGGAATACAACCACGACTGGAATTCATGGGTTGTGGAATGGTGTAATGCCTCGAGTCTACCCCTGGAAATTAGATAGTGCTTAGGACTACAAGTAGCCCAAAGCTAAACCATGGTATCTACTTAGCACTAAACCATGTATAATCTATTTATAGTCGTGAGCGAAAGCAAGCGTTTATTTAAAAGAAACATGGATACGATGTATCAAGTCTAAAATATGTCAATAAACTGAGAACATTCCCAATACTGAAAGATAACTAAAATACTGCTAAGACTAGACAAGCCTCTAACATACTGAAAATCCGCTGGGACAGACCCCAGCTGACTCGAAAAAATAGATCTCTGAACTGAGCATAAAGCTGAACTACTGGAATAAAATTGCAAACATAACTAAGTCCTCAAAATATGAGGACGCACCAACTGGATGGGAGTAGGCCTTCGCGATTACAACTAATCATGAGTCTGAGGGTGAATACCAGAACCTACATCATGATAGGATGCAGATCACAAATAGTATGTGGTCAGTACTATGGAATGTACTGAGTATATGGGGATGCATGCAATACATATATACCATTGAATTAGATCACGTGAGGAGGAAAACATGTGCTGACTCACTTCATTTCATGTAAATAGGATGAAGTAGTAAAACATAGATATAAATGATAAAGAATATTAACTAAACAAACTAGTGAGCCATATACACTTAAATTACAAAACTGGTTTACTATGGGAGATTCTCTTAACCGACAAGCCTTATTTGGGCAATATGGAGCCCAACTTGTAACCCTTGTTGGAAGGGTGTTCAATATCTTGTCGAGGGTAAAGAACCATGGTTTGGCGTGATTCATTCTTGGACCCAGTTTTGGGCAAAGGGACAGTCTTAACTGGCGAGGACTCCCTTGAAAGGGAGACAATCTCTACTGACGAGGACCTCTTTGATAACCTATGGTTTCACGTAGTTTGAGAATTTGGATTTGTCATTTGAACCCGCATTCCCTTGGTGCTAAATACTACTCCCAAAACATGTAATATTGTTCATACTGTAGTAATATTGTTCATGTTTCATCTAAAAGAAACATGGAAATGATGTATCAAGTTTTAAATCTGTTAATAAACTAAGAATAATCCCAATACTGAATGATAACTAAAATACTACTAAGTCTAGATAAGCCTCTAACATACTGAAAAGCCGCTGGGACAGACCCCCAGCTGACCCAAAAACATAGATGTCTAAGGTTATGGCTGAAATCCAAGGAGTACTCTGGAGTATAAATGAATTAATATCTCATCATAACTTTTTCTGAAATGTATCACAATCTAATTCACTAGACTTGATTTGTTCTTCTCCCTATTATCTCCCCCTTATATTGTGGCAGACATCCTAAGTTTGTGGGTCTATTGCATATCTTCTAAACTGAGTGAAAATTTCCTTATTCTAATAGTTGAGGTGTCACTGTACATATGAATTGTTAACTAACCTAGATAAACTATATTTGAAAGGTACTAGCTTCATTCTAGGTTATTCCCCTTAGAAAAAATGCTTTTAACTTCTTCTTGCTTCTAAAATCATCATTCTGTAACTTAAACTATTATTAATGAACGTAAACAATTCCTCTAACATCTCATAATCTGATCTTTCTTATTTTCTTCTAACACCACACCTCTAGGTTCATTTCATATACCTCCAAAACAATGGAGAATAACACTTTACTAAAAGGCTCGTCACTGTTTATATCTAATTTCTTGATTTATCTCTTAAGAACACCATATAATAGATACTATAATTTGTCATCTCCATACCTAGAAACTCAAGTATACTAACTAGGAGCATGGAACACTTAATAATATCAGAATACCTTCCAACCGTATATTACCTTGGGTTTGTTTCTATCTTTCTAATGCTTACATATTTTCTTTATCTAATGACTTCATTCCCATTCATTATCTCACATAGGGATCACATCTATATCATACCTTCACTATCACACTTATTGAAAATTTATGAACTTAATTTCCTGCACACGATATTTCAAGCCTATTGGATCGACTCTATAAAACTAGCGCCATCACCCCTGTATAATCACCGTCCTTATCTCACTAAGCAACCACACGTTAAACGTAGAGTCTAACATTCATCATGGATGCCACACAACCTGTAATACACAATATGGAACTTTAACTACTGGGTATGGATCATATAAAAACTAATCCACTGAGAACCATAAGAACCTTAACCTAAACCACACCTTTTATCTAGATCCTATCGATAAGAACCTCCATCTTCCATTATTTTACTACCTTTCCTAACCACTATAGTTAGAAAAGGAATACGGGAACTATATATGCATGATGTCGCCCAAAGTATACCTCCAAAAAAGTACAATACGGTCGCTGTATCATATATAAAACCCAACTAGGTTGGGGTCGATCCCACAGGGAATAGGACAAAGTATGAGTAGACTAATGAAAGGAATAACTGGCAAGTAACTAAAACTGGGGGTTTTTGCTAGTGAATAGTACTGATGACGATTGCTGACTTATATTTAGTTTGTAAACAATAAGAGAAATTCACTAGGACTGTGATCCCCAATGATTCCTTAACTCCACCGGTGACTTGTGCTTAACAAGACTGCCCCACTGCGCTGCATGCAAAATCTAACAAGTTAGGTTCATCCAACTGTCTCTCGACGGTCATTAGACGAATTTCACTCTTCTTCTCTCGGTCTCTAAGTGTCGCACTACTAACCCTTGTCCTGGACTTCAGATAACCTTTCCCGCTAAGGCTTCGGTCATTAGATGAAGGTTGATAGCTTCAAATCTCTGTCGTTATCTCCTTTTCCCAATCTCTACATCTCTCTCGAGCAAGTCTAGAATACAGGCAAGATTCTAACGTTTGCAACTGTTATAAAAGCAATCCTAACGAAGGAAACAACAATACATGCATTCACAGCAGTACAAAGTTGTTTTGCACTTTACCGATTTCGTTAATTCTTCATGGTTCACACAACCCTAGTTGATAGGTTTAGCTACTCATAATTCCAAGAACACAAGAATAATCCAAAGATGAAAGCCTCATTATGATCTCACAAGAATGAAGGAAAAACCGAAATTTCAATTATCAATCCACCTCAAAATTAGGGTTTTTTGAATACAAAACCAAATATATGACTGAAACAGTATAAAATAACTCTCTAAGTAGTAAATTGTCCAACTCCCGCACTTAGGACTACCTAGGGGTATTTATAGATACAAAGCTAGTCCTATCCAAAACAAAATAGGAGAACAGAGTCGGCAGATTTCACAATGTCGTGACTTGGTGTCGTGGAACCAAGTCACGGCACGTGACATGTATTAGGCCTTTAAAGTCTGTTTTCCTGCAAATTAGGACAGAAACCACATCATACCAACAAAACACACCCAAGTTATTGCATCTTTTCCTTGTTTTAAGCATCGAAAGTGCCATATAACCGTGGCACATCAACACCCTCAACTTAGAACGTTTGCATGTCCTCAGGCGAACAACATGAAACTACACCAACACAATGCTTAACTAAGAGAAACCTAAGGGACTTATGGCAGTCAACTTGTTGCTTTTAATACCAAACTTTTTCGACCCCTCCTATTTTCAAAGTAAAACCAAAGTGTGTATGTAAGCAATGCAGAATCATGACATAGCAGGGATCAAGTGATGGCACCAAATTATGCACAAACAACAAAGCGTATATGCAATTGCCATTTTTCGAACAACTAGCAACTAATTATGCAACCCATGTGCCCTCACAATCAAAGAAGTCCCATGCACTCTCAGTATACTAATGGATATCAACATAGGGACGAGGTCGAACCACTCACGCTCACAAAGAAGTTAAGACAGTGTACATTAAATACCATAGGCTTGCCCTTATTTTCTATGCCTTAGTTTTTGGACCGTCGGACTAGGATCACTATAGGACTTTGCTCGGCTTGTACTATAGGCTTAGGGACGGGTATGGGGTATATGGATATAGTGACTCAACCCTCCTTGAAACTACACTATTTTTGGCTCCAACTTCCAACTTTTTTTTTTTTTTTTCATTTTTCTCCCTTATTCTCCATTCTTTTATTCTCAGATTTTGGGTGTGGTTTTTCTTCTCAACTTTAAACACATATACATTTTTTTTTCTTTTCACACCCAAATCTGTTTTCTCTTTTTCTTTTATTAACCCTTCTTCATACTCAACTCAATCTACGCACCCCTATAATAGCCACCCTCAACTTAGGCGATTTGCCTGAGTTGAGGTACACAGTGTCCAAGGAGGGACCAGGGCTAAGACGGTTCATTGTGATTAAAATGGAAAAGTGAATAGGCTAATGAAAGAAATAGAACAATTATGGCTCAAAAGTCGGGATCAAGGGATACTTATTCTTTTGGTTTGGCATTTAGGCTAATAGTGGACTTTTTCAACAACTGCCTATGATCCTTTCCTAATCCTTATCCTCTAACATAGGCAAGACTAACCGGGCAAGTTCTGGATCGCACACACACAGCTAACTCAATAGTGACCTCACACGCACATAGCACAGGGTTATATTACCAACTACTACCTATCCGTTCATGCAATTCTAGCTAAGGTTGTTTGCCTATAATTCTAGTTCCATACCGAGATCCAACAACAGTCACACTCAAAGCATGTCAATTCCAAAAACCCAAAATTTCAGGAGGGGTATCCTTAGCAACAAAAACACATAAGAAATTTTTCAAAACTGAACTGCACTAAAGTTCCCTCATTTTTCTCCTAATATAGCAAGAAACATAAAAAAATCAACGATATCATCCTACACATGCCGGTTCTACTATGATAGCACACTCGGGGGAAAAGAAACACGGCAACAAAAACCCCCAAGTGGTGGTACACCCTCACCCCCAACTAAACATGGTGCAATGCCCTAAGTGCACTGATATCAAATTAAAACAAGGGAGTGAAGACATACCTGTGGTGCTCTAAGCACCGGAAATGGGCCCGCCAGTCGCGGGATCATCAGACTGTGCAGTGGTCGCATCCGGTGGGGAAATAGCCTGACTGGCAGATGTACCACGCGCCCTCTGCTCTGCCTCAATCTGGCTAGCGTGGTACTCTACCCGGGAGGCTTTAATAGCCCTCCTCAGATCACTATCGAACTCATCATCACTCGCACCCCCATCCGCCGGATTACGGGGTCTCTTACCTCTATCCATCTCCGGCTCTTCATCAGCAAACAGATCCACCTCAAATGCTGGTCGTACGGAGGTCGAGACAAGCATAGGTGGTATAATCGGCGTGCTAGTCGATGCCAGTGCTTGAACCTTCTCTCTCAATGCAGCAACCTCCTGGGTCAAGCCGTCCATGTCAGGGCTCGGTGCAACACTCTAGCGGGAGGCCATACGTGCCTCAAAACTGTCAATCCGCCCATGCAGGCCCTGCATAAACTGATCCATAGATGCAGTCATCCGAGCCTCCACCCTAGTCTCCACAGCCTCGACTGTAGATCGAACCCAGGGCTTAAGCTGGGCTACTAACTTAGCCATCTGAGTCTCGGTGTGAGCCTGGCGCTCAAACATCTCCATCTGCCTGTCAACCAGCTGCTGCAGAAAATCCCGTGATACTGAAACCATCCCTGCAGGGGTCGGTGGGGCACTAGTACTGGGTCCTCTCTCCTCAACAGGGCCAGCACCCTCAGTCGGTACAGGAATCCTAACTGGTGCAGGAACAGGCAAAGGTACACCGCTCATATCATCCAGGGCAGCACCCGATGCCTCAGACGGCTGTGATCCTCAGGGAAAAATGGGGTGCAAACCCCTCTGCTGCATCATCGTAATATCTGTCAAATGGGTCACCTCTATAGAATTATCGATGGCAGGTATCCTGGCCACCCCTGCTCTATCACATAGACCCTGAATTAGACATGGGAAAGGGATACTCGTGTGATCTCAGAAATCTCGCTCGTGGATTTCTTGGACGATGTATCTTGCGAAGTGGATCTCATAACCAGCCAAGATGCTGGCTACTACTACCGCCCTGTCCAATGTGAGTGAGTTATCAGCGTTAGTTGGCCCCAACCTATGACGAACCACTGACCACCAGAATTGACCAGCAAAATGGAGCGTGGACTTTTTGATGTCCAGCTTCCCAGTCACCCAACTAGCCGCTACACCCTCCTCGGCTATGTAACCTGCAATCCATTTAACCAACTCCAATTTCTGCTCTGCATCTCTCATCCGCACTCTATCTCTGACCGTGTCCATCCTGTGATCAAATTCAGTTATCGAAGTCGAAAGTGGACGGTCAGGCCCAAACAGGAAGCGGTGAATGGTCTCTTCTGAAATGTCAACTCGGGTACCGCGCACCATAACATGAGTCAGCACTGGCTGCAAAATATATCGCTGCCCAACTGGAGTGCTCAAACCAATCGATGCAGCATAGGAAGCATAAAATTCTCGGACCAACTCCGAGCTATACCTGCCAGAAGGCTGCGCCATCCAACCCAAACCATATCGCTCAAAAAGATGCCAAATATCCGGCAATGCCCGCAGTTCCTCCACTCTATATCGGGGCTCCTCCATAATGCTCCTCCGACACACACCAGACTCTTTCAGCTCAGCATCTCGATCATAAATAGCACGCATGCCCTGTACACACCACCTCTGAACCTCTCTATCCTGTGCAGTATTCGGGGCACTCTCGGCACCAGTACCGGAAAGAGAGGCTGTAGCCTCTGCCACAGATGTATCCTGACCCGTAGCCTCATCTGCAGACAAACCCTGACCCGTAGCTTCATCCGCAGACCCTGACTAAGAAGCATCCTCCCCCTCTTCAGACTGGGGGGTGGACTCAGAAGACGCAGCTGGTACAACTGGCTCAGCAGGTGGTGGGACCTGCTAAATTACAGCCCGGGCAGCCGCTCGGGCACGCGTCTATAACCTCGTAGCCCGTGGGACTAAGGCCGTGTCATACTGACTAATATCAAACTCCTCCACGGAACCCCTTGGTTCAGACTCAGTGGGTTCATTCCTCAGATGGGTCGGTAAGTCCAGATTTTTGGTCCGAATCCGGGATGATGCATCAAGGTGGTCACTTTTGGGATTGGATTTTGGAGGCATGGTAACGAGTTTGGATCAAATTTTTTGGGTATTGGGTCGGATTTGGGTCGGGTTTGGTATGGTTGATTTGAATTTTTGGACCTATTTGGTAATGGGGTTCGAATTTTCGAATAGGGAACGGATGTGGTGAGTGTTTGGGATTTGATTTTCGGATTTTTTTTTGAGTTTGGGAAAGATGGGATTTAGATTTAATGGGGAGAAGTAGAGGGAATTTGAATTTTAGGGTTTAAGTTGAATGATTTTAAAGTGGGGAGGAAAGAGTTTTAATCGGGTATAAATCGGGTTAGGAAGAAAGGGTTTCGGATTTATTTTGGTTAAATTGGGCTCGGGTCGGGTCGAATTTTGATTTCTGGTACTTTTAGGTTTCACGACAAGACCCACGCCACGTGACTGAAACCCACGTGACGTGGGGTCTGTTGTGACTGGTGTGCTGTGACTGAACTGATGGTTTGATTTCAACGACACCAGTCACGTGGCGTGTATCCCATACACGTCACGTGAAATACTTCCGTGGAACTGATTCAGAACCTAGAGATCTTTTTCTGAGTTTGACGATGTCATCCACGTGGCGTAGAACCCCCTCACGTGTCGTGATTCATGTCGTGGAGGAAATTTCACCACTTCTAGTGGATTCTGTGATTTTCAACTAACTGCTACTCAATAATCCGATCTCCTCATAACAAAATATTGGGTTGCCTCCCAATCAGCGCTTGATTTACCGTCGCGGCACGACATGGCTAACTTGGATACTCAGATTTTCCCAACTAGCCAATGGGTTTCCTCCCATGAAGCGCCTGATTTAACATCGCGGCACGACATGGTTAACTTGACTACTCAGACTTCATCAAGTTCAAGTTCTTCAATCGTCCTTATCTTTTTCGAAACTCCTACATAATGTTTAACACGTTGTCCGTTGACTTTGAATAGGATATTATTTGCTCCCTTCAGCTCAATAGCACCATGTGAGAATACCCGAACTACCGTGAATGGGCCAGACCATTTGGACTTTAATTTTCCAGCAAACAGGCGAAGCTTGGAGTTATACAGCAGCACCAAATCTCCCGGATGAAACTCTCGATTCTCAATTCGCCGATCATGATACAATTTCATCTTTTCTTTATACAATGCTGAACTCTCATAAGCCCGGAGGCGAAATTCATCCAACTCATTCATCTGTTCCAGTCTCATTTTAGCTGTTTCATTCCAGTCTAAATTCAACCTTTTCAATGCCCACAATGCTTTATGTTCTAGTTTAACGGGCAAATGGCAAGCTTTTCCAAAAACCAACTGATATGGTGAAGCACCAATCGGTGTTTTGAAAGCCGTCCGATATGCCCATAACACATCATCCAATCTACGAGCCCAATCAGTCCTATTAGCATTGACTATTTTTTCTAAGATAGACTTGATTTCACGATTTGATACCTCAACCTGTTCACTTGTCTGCGGAAGGTAAGGTGTGGCCACCTTATGCTTTACACCGTATTTTTCAAGAAGTGCCTTAAACAGCCTATTGCAAAAGTGGGATCCTCCATCACTAATAACAACTCGAGGTGTCCCAAATTGTGAGAAAATGTTCTTTTTCAACAAAGCTGTGACACTTCTTCCTTCGTTATTAGGAAGCGCAATTGCCTCCACCCACTTAGAAACATAGTCAACAACCACCAAGATGTACTTCATTCCATACGAGCTCACAAATGGACCCATAAAGTCAACTCCCCACACATCAAATAATTCAAGCTCAAGAATCATAGTCATGGGAAGTTCGTGTTTGTGTGAAATATTACCTTGCCTTTGACACCGGTCACAAGCACGGGCATAGTCATGAGCATCCTTGTAAATGCTGGGCCAATAGTACCCACATTGCAAGATTTTATGGGTAGTTCTCGCACCACCATGATGACCCCCAACTGGAAATGAGTGACATGCCTCCAAAATACTCATCATTTCGACCTCTGGGACGCATCTTCGAATAATGCCATCAACACACACTCTGAAAAAATATGGCTAATCCCAGAAGAATTTTCTTACCTCATGCATGAAATTTCTTCTCTGCTGATATGTCATATCTTCCAGGACTAGATCACTTGCCAAAAGGTTGGCAAAATCAGCAAACCAAGGGATTAAATCTTGGGATACTGCCAGCACTTGCTCATCTGGAAAAGTGTCATCAATTTCAAGATCATCTTTCGATTTCAGCATGGCCTCCTCCTCAAGGCGTGAAAGATGGTCAGCCACTTGATTTTCTGTCCCTTTTCGATCCTTGACTTTAAAGTCAAATTCTTGCAACAGAAGTACCCACCGAATCAGTCTTGGCTTAGCATCCTTTTTCGACATAAGATACCGAAGAGCCGCATGATCTGTATGCACAATCACCTTCTTGCCAATCAAGTAAGATCTGAATTTCTCGAAAGCAAATACTATTGCCAACAACTCCTGCTCAGTCACAGTATAATTTTTTTGAGCTGGATTAAGCACTTTGCTAGTGTAGTAGATCGGATGTAATATCTTCTCAAGTCTTTGGCCAAGGACTGCACCCAAAGCCACTCCACTAGCATCGTACATAACCTCAAAAGGCTTAGTCCAATCCGGTGACACAATGATAGGGGATGACACCAACTTCTCTTTAAGACACTCAAACGCTTTAAGACATGCTTCATCAAACACGAACTTCACCTCTTTCTCTAAAAGTTTGCACAAGGGATGAGCAATCTTGGAGAAGTCTTTGATGAACCTTCTGTAAAAACCAGCATGACCCAAAAAACTCTGAATACCTTTTACAGAGATAGGTAGGGGCAGCTTCTCAATAACTTCGATTTTCGCCTTATCCACCTCCATGCCGTTCTTCGAAATTTGATGCCGCAATACGATACCTTCATTTACCATAAAGTGACACATTTCCCAATTCAACAATAGGTTGCACTCCTCGCATCTTTGCAGCACATTAGCAAGGTGTGCCAAACAACCCTCAAACGAGTCTCCCTCTATAGAAAAATCATCCATAAACACCTCGATAGTGTCTTCCACCTTGTCAGAGAAAATAGACATCATACAGCGTTGGAAGGTAGCCGGTGCATTGCATAAACTGAAAGGCATCCTCTTGAATGCGAACGTCCCATATGGATAAGTGAAAGTGGTATTTTCTTGGTCTTCGGGGGCAATAAAGATCTGGTTATACCCCGAATACCCATCAAGAAAACAATACTATCCTCTACCAGCAAGAAGGTCTAACATCTGGTCCATGAAGGGCATAGGAAAATGATCCTTTTCAGTCCGCGAATTCAACTTCCGATAGTCCATGCAAACTCTCCATCCAGTCACTGGTCTCATTGAAATCAACTCATTTTTGTCATTCGGAACCACCGTGATTCCTCCCTTTTTTCGGCACACACTGAACCGGACTCACCCACTTGCTATCAATAATAGGGTAAACCACTCCTGCATCCAACCACTTGATGATCTCTTTCTTTAGACGACGCTGGTGTTCAATGCTAGGGATGCATTCTGCACAAGCTGAATTTTATGAGTACAAATGCCGGGTGGAATACCTATGATATCTACAATGGACCAACCAATGGCCCTCTTGAATCTTCTCAAAATCGAAACCAAAGCCGCTACTTGCCATTCTACCAACTTAGCAGAAATAATCACTGGCAAGGTATTGTTGGCTCCCAAGAATGTGTAGCGAAGGTGGGCCGGAAGAGCCTTAAGCTCTAACACTGGAGGCTCCTCTATAGACGGATGAGCTGGTGGATTTACCCTATTTTTTAAATCAAGATCCAGTTTCTTGGGCGCATAAGTGTATGCTCCTTTACCAGCTAGTGCACCCACCATCTCATTATAGTCTTCTATACCATCTTCTTCAATGTTAATGATTACGGCAGCTAGAGGTTCTACTCCCAACCTTTCTTCAATGGGCATGGAAACTTCAATATCATCAACCGCATCTATCACTGAAATGACTCTCTTATCTCTTGGCTGCTTCATTGACTGACAGACATTGAAAGTAACCTGCTCATCATTCAATCTAAATTGCAGCTACCCGGTTTCCATATCAACCAATGCACGACCCGTGGCAAGGAATGGTCTTCCCAATATGATGTGAACCTCAAAGTCAACTTCACAATCGAGGATCACAAAATCAGCCGAAAATATGAAAGAAGCAACCTTCACCAAAACATCGTACAGAATGCCAACCAACTTTTTCATAGTTCTATCGGCCATGAGAAGTCTCATGGAGGTTGATTTTGGTGCACCCAACCCCAATTGCTTGAACACGGCTAATGGCATTAGGTTGATGCTAGCACCCAAATCGCACAATGCTTTGGCAAAGTCTTAGGACCCAATAGTGTAAGGGATTGTGAAAGATCCTGGATCCTCCTTCTTTTCAACTAAGGACCGTGAAGCAATTGCACTACAATGATGAATGTTATCTGCTGGCTCAAAACTTACCGTTCTCTTCTTTGTCACCAAGTCTTTCATGAACTTTGCATAGCCTGGCATCTGCTCTAATGCCTCTACATGAGGGATGTTAACTGACAGCTCCTTCAACATGGTGATGAACTTCTGATACTTTCCTTCCTCCGCCTTTTTCTTCAACCTTTGAGGATAGGGAGGAGGAGGTCGCGGAATAGTTTTGAGCACTTTTGGTACCTCATTCTCCTTCCTCTTCTCAGATTTGGCATTATCACTATTGTCCTGGTTTGGAACCATATCACCCTTTTCATTATCCGGCTCTAACTTAGCTTCTACGTCAACAATCACTGGATCAATAGGCACACCACTGTCAGTAGGCATAGGTGGATCTGTCGTGCACTTCCCACTTCTAGTAGTGATGGCGAGGCAATGACTATCATTTTTAGGATTCTGGATGGTGTTACTTGGAAGGGTGCCTGGCTGACGTTGGTTCAGTGCCAAAGAAATCTGCCCAAACTATTGCGCCAACTGTTTAATGGCAGTTGAATGGGACTCCACTTTCTGACTTATGCCCGAAATGTCAGTCCTAATTTCTTTCAAGTAATTCTCCTGACTTTCTGCTTCGTTAACCAATTTATTTAGGAGTGCCTCCATCCTTGAACTTCCAGACTCCTCATCACGCCTTTCAGGTGGTACATAAGTGTCATTCTTTTCTCTATGATCATTTTTCCGCCTCCAATCACCATCACGGTCTCGTTTACGATCTCTGTATCCCATTTGTTGTAGCTGTCCCCATAATAGTTCCGACCTTGATTCCCTTGCCTTGAGTTCCAAGAGTCTTGATTAGACCATTGGCCCTTTTGCTCGAAAACCCGCCACTTTACGATCTAGATACTTCGCCTCTTCATCTGACTCACTATCATCATGTCTAACTAATTTGCTTTTTGCACCAACAACATGCACCTTTTCCGCATCTCTAGCAGCTATCTGTTTGGCCAGAATACCAATCTCTGTCCTCAACTGAGCAACCTCTTGCGCCACAGATTCATCCAACGCCCTTTGAGCTGCTGAAGCTCTAATAGCATATGTCCCAGCCGGCGTATCTGCCTCCCAAGTATGCCATTCTCGGTTGGTCTTAGTGACACGATCTAATATCTCAGAAGCTTGGTCCCATCTCAAACTCATGAATGCTCCACCAGTGATAGTATCTGCTACCGCTTTTGTGTTGACATTTAAAGCTCTGTAGAAGATTTCAAGTAAGTTGCTACCGCTCATCCTATGATTTGGCACCATCTGCAACTTTTTTTTAAATCTCAGCCAAGTCTCACAGAGTGCTTCCAAATGAAGATGTCTGAAATTATAGATCTCATCTTTCAACTGCAGTATCTTAGACAGTGGGAAAAATCTTTCCAAAAATTGGTTTCTCAATTCCTGCCAAGTAGTGATAGAACCTCGAGGCAGCTCAGCCAACCACAACGTGGCTTCTCCTGTAAGAGAAAATGGGAACAACCTCAACCGTATCGCCTCTTGGTCAACTCTAGGCAAATTGTATGACGTGCAGACCCCCACAAAATTCATTACATGCAAGTTTGGATCATCAGAAGGAAGACCCGCAAACACGTCCTTCAAGTTCAGCAGATGGATCATGGCACTAGTAATGTCAAAGTTAGTGCCTGAAGGTAACTCAGGTGGAACAATGGCACCATTCTCAATCGGCTCAAAATAGGCCACATATTCATCTTCAGGATCATCATAAACAGGCACACGTTGTCTCGGTTGTTCCCTTAATTGTTTTTTTCGCTCTTCAGTATCAGCCAGACGCTGTGCTGCTTCCTGCATAGCTCGATTATCTCTTTCTGCTTGTCTAAGAGCATCTTATCTAGCATGCTCTTCTCGGGTTAATCGAGCAGTAGTTTGTTCTGCTGTTTCCTGACCAGCCGGATGCATTGGCTGATTGTGAACATCCCCCACAGCTACGAGATTCTGGACTCCTTCAGTATTCACCATTCTCCGATTATCTCTTAAAGCCCTTTCGATTTCAAGATCAAGTGGAATCAGGGGATTGCCTTGACTCCTAGTATTTGGCATACACCGGCGTATGCCCTCGAAAGTATGTAGAAACACACCCAGTCACTTCCAACCAGTAATGTTCAACTTCATAACCGTGTTCCCCGACAACGGCACCAAAATTTGATGTTGCCCAAAGTATACCTCCGAAAAAGTACAATGCGGTCGCTGTATCAAATATAGAACCCAACTAGGTTGGGGTCGATCCCACAGGGAATAGGACGAAGTATGAGTAGACTAATGGAAGGAATAACTGGAAAGTAACTAAAACTGGGGGTTTTTTCTAGTTAATAGTACTGATGACGATTGCTGACTTATATTTAGTTTGTAAACAATAAGAGAAATTCACTAGGACTGTGATCCCCAATGATTCCTTAACTCCACCGGTGACTTGTGCTTAACAAGAATGCCTCACTGCGCTGCATGCAAAATCTAACAAGTTAAGTTCATCCAACTGTCTCTCGACTGTCATTAGACGAATTTCACTCTTCTCCTCTCGGTCTCCAAGTTTCGCACTACTAACCCTTGACCTGGACTTCAGATAACCTTTCCCGCTAAGGCTCCGGCCATTAGATGAAGGTTGATAGCTTCAAATCTCTGTCGTTATCTCCTTGTCCCAATCTCTCTCAAGCAAGTCTAGAATACAGGCAAGATTCTAACGTTTGCAACCGTTAGAAAAGCAATCCTAACGAAGGAAACAACAATACATGCATTCACAGCAGTACAAAGTTGTTTTGCACTTCACCAGTTTCGTTAATTTTTCATGGTTCACACAACCCTAGTTGATAGGTTTAGCTGCTCATAATTGCAAGAACACAAGAATAATCCAAAGATGAAAGCCTCATTATGATCTCACAAGAATGAAGGAAAAACCAAAATTTCAATTATCAATCCACCTCAAAATTAGGGTTTTTTGAATACAGAACCAAATATATGACTGAAACAGTATAAAATAACTCTCTAAGTAGTAAATTGTCCAACTCCCGCACTTAGGACTACCTAGGGGTATTTATAGATACAAAGCTAGTCCTATCCAAAATAAAATAGGAGAACAGAGTCAGCAGCTTTCACGATGTCGTGACTTGGTGTCGTGGAACTAAGTCACGGCACGTGACATGTATCGTGGGAATCAGGTTCTTTTTTTTTTTTTTTTTGAATCTCTGAAGTGAACTCATGGCAGGCTCCCACGTCACGTAGGTGTCAGTCACGCCACGTGACCCCTGTCGTGGAAATCAGACTATTTTTCAGCATCTGGACTTAAGTCACGATATCAACTCACGCCACGTGAGTGTCTTCCACGCCACGTGACTTGTGGCGTGAGATCTCCTCAATTGCAGCCTCTTGTTCTTTCTTCATCCGTCACTTTGTTCTCGGGCTTGATTCTTCCTCTTTTGATCATTTTGCCTTTAAAGTCTGTTTTCCTGTAAATTAGGACAGAAACCACATCATTCCAACAAAACACACCCAAGTTATTGCATCTTTTCCTTGTTTTAAGCATCGAAAGTGCCATATAACCGTGGCACATCAATGCATGCAGGAAGAAATCTAGCAACATACCTGGTTCAACTTCAGGAGAAGTATCTTGACCCAAATGGCTGGATAATGAAAAGAATCAATGCTGAAGTTGACCTATATCCGCACTCAAAGAATAAACTGGAGACCTAGAGGAGCCACTGAGGAAGTAGATTGTGCAGAGTACGAGCATCTCCGCTTCTCTGCCTGGCTAATGGGCAATCCCTTATCTTGTAGCCTAACTACCCACATTTGAAACACCCATCCCTTTCTCGATGGCATTTACCTGAATGAAACTTATGACACTTTTTTCTAATCGGATAAGAACGACTTTGGTACCCTCCCCTTTTCTCTTCTTCAGTTTCTCTCTCATACTAAATGGATTAGCGGGGGCTGCAACCTGTTGATTTAACTGGGCCATCACAAATTGAGCCAACATTGGTATGGCATCATGAAACTCTACAATGGAGATCTTATGGTGGATCCTATTCCTATGATTGTTAGCTCTACATGAAGGCATTTCTGTCATGAGTAAAGCATGAGTTAGACGGGGACATAGAACTAAACTCTATTGCACGATAAAGATCATGAAAGAGGGAAGTATTCTAATAAGATTTGTAGCCTGTTACTTATATGTATATTGCGCTTTACACCCACATACAAGACTCTACATAACGCGGTTTGTCAGACTCTCTAGGACACCTTAGGCTCTGATACCAAGTTTGTAACACCTTGAGACTACCCACTGGATGTCACACATTGCTTAGGACTACAAGTTGCCTAAAGCTAACCCATGGTATCTTCTTAGCACTGAACCATATAGGATCTGTTTAAAGTCATAAGTGGAAGCAAGTATTTTTTTAGAAGAAACATGGAAACGATGTATCAAGTCTTAAATCTGTTAATAAACTAAGAATAATCCCCATACTAAACAATAACTGAAATACTACTAAGTCTAGATAAGCCTCTAACATACTGAAGAGCCGCTGGGACAGACCCCCAGCTGACCTGAAAACATATACCCCTAACTAACCAAGTCCCCGAAATATGAAGACTAACTAACTGGATGGGAGTAGGCCCTAGCGATCGCAGCTAATCGTCAGTCTGAGGGTGAAAATAACCTACATTATGATAGGATGCAAAGCATAAAAAGTATGTGGTCATTACTATAAAATGTATTTAGTGTATGTAGGGTGCATGCAGTACATATATACAACTAAAATAGATCATGTGAGGAGGAAAACATATGTATGAAAAGTATATAATGACTCACTTCATTTCATGTAAATAGGCTGAAGTAGTAAAACATAGATGTAAAGGATGAAAAATAGTAATTGAACAAACTAGTGAGCCATATTCACTTAAATTACAAAACTGGTTTACTGTACGAGATTCTCTTAACCCACATTCCCCATGTGAGCAACATGGAGCCCAACTTGTAACCTTTTTTGGGATGTTGCTCAATACCTTGCCAGGAGTAGAGAACCTTAGTTTGGCATGAATTCACTCATGGACCCAGTTTTGGAAAATGGGGGACTGTCTTAACTGGCGAGGACACCCTTGAAAGGGAGATAGCCTCAACTGGCGAGGACCCCCTTGATAACCTACGGTAGTACGTAGTTTAGGTATTTGGATTTGTCATCTAAACCTGCATTCTTCTAAATAGTACTCCCAAAATATGTCATATTGCTCATAGTAATTTATCATGAAGTAAGCATAAATTAGTTTATAAGTTTGAAACTCAATTATACTTTTATTTCTCTCTTATGTCAACATGTAAGTTTTCTTTTTTTTCATGCTATGTCTGTGACCATAAGGTCGAATCATGTCAAATAACTCATATCATACTAAAATCATGTAGAATATGCAAATTTATGGAGGGTTAGATAAATTCATGTGAAAATAGATAAAGTTCATGCTAGAAACTCATAAACTTGGAATTCCGACAATTTGAAAACAATAATAACCATAGGGAATATGAAAACCATAGAATGAAACAAAAATCATAAAGTGGGTATAAACCCTAGGATTTGAATTTGATAAATCCATATTTAGAAACTGAATATTGGGGCACAAGGATGGAAGGAAGTTCTTGTTGAATCCCCACATACCTGAAAGAAGAAGATTCTAGGAGAAATTTTTGAACTTGGAAGCTTTGGAGTTATGGGGTTTGAGAAGCCCTTCTCTTATGTGTTTCTTGCATCTTGGGAGAAGGAAGAAAAGAATTTGGGAAATTCTATCGATGTTTTTCTTAGAAATAATTTTTATTAGGTGTTTAATGTCGCGGGGAGACGTTTAGGGGTAAGGAAAGAACCAAACTACCCCTCAAAAAACTATTCAAAAGTGTAGAAAAATCCTGTTTGACGGTTCAGGTGACTAATCGTCAAACTCTTGATAAATCATCACCTAAACCATCAAAATTTGGCCAAATTTTGGTCTTACTGGTAACGCCTGACGGTTCACTTCGACGAATTGTCATGAGTATGATGATTCGTCAACCAGTTGTCACACTTTAGCTGACGGACACCTTCTGGTAAACCGAGCATAACTTTTTACTTTAGTATTAGATTTACTAATGGTCGGTAGCATTGGAAAGAAGAGTCAAATACAACTCTTGATATTCAAGGAATTTTCATCGTTTAAAGTTGACCCTGTTATAATCTCATACTAAAACCCAATTGATAAGGAAATTTTAACTCAACTTTGAGCTAGAGGTTCCTTAGGACCTTAATTCATAGCCAAAGCTCTTCACACCCGAAGGAATTGATCTTATTGCCTATTTATAATTATAAATCATTTCGTTTGTGTCTATACATATTTGATGAATAGATCGAATATTAGCTCAAAAATTCAAGGTGCTACAATATCTCCCCCTTGGATTATTCATCCTCGAATGAAGGTCAAAGATATAATAACCATGTAAATTGAGTCAAATTAAATTCCTTTAGGCTATCTATCTCACATATACTTGCATGAACTAAAATGTGCTTATAATAGGGGTCTAGTTATCAATACTAACAAATGTAGAAACACGAGTTATTTGTGCAAGAGCTAGCATAGGCAGGAAGGACATAAATAAGGAGGTGAACTTGGCCTCTATTAGCCTCTTTAAGTCTTGAAGTGGGAATTCTTATAACATTTCAAGGGAAGGAATCATAGGCATGATTCATGTGAGACATATGACATAAGTTCATAAAGCATGAACGATATAGTTTGAAACATACGCCACATACTATTTGTAGCTACTTGACATGAAACATGGGTACCTTAGGCATGAGGTAAGAATAAGACTATTATGCCTTCAGCTATACAATTGATTACTTCTAAGCTTAGCAACACTTCTCAACCACGCTTCTCCTCTTGAATACTACACTTCATTAGATGCAACTTATAACCTTCACGAGGGTACAAGTGACTACTTCTACCAAAGTCTGAGTCAAACTAGATGCTCTCACCATGTTCAAGCCTAACTCAGAGTCACATGGCACTAGACACGAAGCAACAATACTAATCTAAACTATGTGATTCTATATCCTATGTCTTTTTAGAGCTCTCATCTTAAGAATAATACTCCTTACCACTTCAACCACTAATTCTGAGCTCAAATCAAGAATTCACTTCTGCATAATGCATTCATCCACTTGTATACAAACATGACGTTCAAGCCTATCATTATAACCACATATTAACTACTAGGAAACCAAACCATCTAAGAATTTACTCATCTTCTCTAATACCTCTATCAATAACAATTTCATGAATTATCGCCAAAAAGGCACACCAAAACTTTTCTACTAACTATTACATAAGCCAAAACTTTTCCTTAATCTCTCTCTATACTTATAACCTTATATAGAACAAGCACACACCAATTTTCCATAATAAGGATCATCTACTCTCTCCCATTTAAACTATTATTCAATTACTTTCATCACCCTTATCTTAACATAAGGGGGGGGAGGGGTAACTAAAGGACTAAAGCATGAGGATCTCAAGTAAGAGGGATACTTCTCAGCTATGACTTATACGTACTGGGACCTTGGAAATTAGAAATAAAACATGTGCAGTAAGGTATCATAGGCATGAATACTTCATAGATTAACCCATGGAATGCGAGTGTATAGTTGTTCTAGATATGGACATGATATAACCATCTATCACTTTCATAGGTAGGTGTATGCAGGGCTTAGAGAAAAGATCATATGCATGAATTTTTCAAGAGATCTAATCTGTGAACGAACATAATGTAGTTTGGCTTCTACTTAATATTACAGATGTTTCATGAGTTCATAAGACTGAGCATACTCTGAAATTGGAGTGCATATATCGTGAGTTTCATATCGTGAATCTGGAAGTCATAGATTCGTAGAGTAATATGGAGGTCATTGTTATAAAGCTATTGCTTCTTATTCTAGAACCTGAGCATAGACGTGAATATGTGTGAAGTGTATGAGTTTGGGTTATGGGCATGATGCTAACACGCAAGACACGAGTAGGGTTTCATAATGAATGAAATCCAAGGAATACTCTAGAGTATAAATGAATTGATATCTCATCATAACTCTTTCTGAAATGTATCACAATATAATTCAGAAGACTTGATTTGGTTCTTCGCCGCCCTATTATCTCCCCCTTAGATTGTGGCAGACATCCTAATTCTGTAGGTCTATTCCAAATCCTCCAAACTGAGTGAAGTTTTTTTTACTCTAATGGTTGAGGTGTCATTATGCACATGAATTGTTATCTAACCTGGATAAACTATATTTGAAGGGTACTAGCTCCATTCTATGATATTCCCCTTAGAGAAAACACTTTTTACTTCCTCTTGCTTCTAAAATCATCATTTTATAACTTAAACTCTTATTAATGAACATAACCCATTGCCCTAACATATGATAATTTGATCTTTCTTATTTTGTTCTAACACCACACCTCTAGGTTTGGTTCATATAGCTCTGAAACAATGGAGAACATTACTTTACTAAGTGACTCGTCACTGTTTACATCTAATTTGTTGATTTAGCTCTTAAGAACACCATAAATTAGATACTATACTTAGCCTTCACCATCACACTTATTGAAAATTTATGAACTTAATTTCTTGCATATGCTATTTAAAGCCTACTGGATCGACTCCACAAAACTAGCACCATCATCCCTATATAATCATTATCCTTATCTCACTAACCAACCACAAGTCAAACTTAGAGTTTAACACTCGTCAAGGACACCACAAAACCTCTCATACATAATACGAAACTTTAACTACTGGGTAGGGATCATATAAAAATAATCCATCGAGAATCATAAGAACCTTAACCTTTTCTACCTGGTTCAACTTCAGGGGAAGTATCCTGACCCGAATGGATGGATAATGAAAAGAATCGATGCTGGAGTTGACCTCAATCCGCACTCAAAGAATGAGCTGGGAGACCTGGAGGAGCCACTGAGGAAGTAGATTATGCCATAGCACTGGCATCTCCGATGCTATGCCTGACTGATGGACAGTTCCTTATCTTGTGGCCTATCTGACCACATTTGAAACACCCATCCCTTCCTCGGTGGCATGTACATGGATGGAACTTACCATACTTCTTGTAAATTGGATGAGAACGACCTCTGGTACCCTCCCCATTTCTCTTCTTCAATTTTTCTTTCACACCAAATGGATTAGCGGGGGCTGCCATCTGTTGATTTGAATTGGCAATCATAGCTTGAGCCCCTATTTGCATGGTATCACAAAACTCTACATTGGAGATCTTATGATGGTTCCCATTCCTATGATTGTTATCTCTGCGTGAAGGTATTTCTAGCACGGGTAAAGCATCAGTTAGATGGAGACATAATGCTAAACTCTATTGCGCGATAAGGATCATGAAAGAGGGAAGTATTCTAATAATATTTTATATCCTGTTACTCATAAGTGTGTTGCTCTTCACATCCATGAATAAGACTCTACATAACGCGGCTTGTCAGACTCTATAGGACACCTTAAACCTTAGGCTGTGAGACTAAGTTTGTAACACCCCGAGACTACACCCTGGACGTCACATGGTACTTAGGATTAAATGTTGCCCAAAGCTAACCCATGTTATCTGCTTAGCACTGAACCATACAGAATCTGTTTAAAGTAGTTAGTGAAAGCAAGCATTTATTTAAAAAAGGCATGGAAACGATGTATCAAGTTTGAAATCTGTCAATAAACTAAGAATAATCCCAATATTGAACGATAACTAAAATACTACTAAGTCTAGACAAGCCTCTAAAATACTGAAGAGTCGCTGGGACAGACCCCTAGCTGACCCGAAAACGTACATGTCTAAATTGAGCATAAAGCTGAACTACTGGAATAAAATAAGAAACATAACCAAATCCTCAGAACATGAGGACTCACCAACTGGACGAGAGTAGGCCCAGGCGATCACAGCTCATAGTGAGTTTGAGGGCGAAAACCAGAACCTATATCCTGATAGGATGCAAGGAACAAAAATATTTGGTTAGTACCATAAAATGTACTAAGTATATGGGAGATGCATGCAATACATATATACAGCTGAAGTAGATCATGTGAGGAGGAAAACACGTATACAAAAAGTATATAATGACTCACTTCGTTTCATGTAAATAGGTTGAAGTAGTAAAACATAAATGTAAAGGATGAGGAATAGTAATTGAACAAACTAGTGAGCCATATTCACTTAAATTACAAAACTGATTTACTGTGAGAGATTCTCTTAACCAACATGCCCTATTTGAGCAACTTGGAGCCCAACTTGTAACCCTTATTGGGAGGGTGTTCAATACCTTGACAGGGGTAGAGAACCATAGTTTGACATGAATTCACTCATGTACCCAGTTTTGGGCAAATGAGGACAGTCTTAACTGACGAGGACCCCCTTGAAAGGGAGACAACTTCAACTGGTGAGAACCCCCTTGATAACCTACGGTGGTACGTAGTTTGGGAATTTGGATTTGTCATCTAAACTCGCATTACCTTAGTTCTAAATACTACTCCCAAAATATGTCATATTGCTCATTCTGTAGTAATTTATCATGAAGTAAGCATAAATTAGTTTATAAGTTTGAAAATCAATTATGCTTTTATTTCTCTCTTATGTCCACATGTAAAGTTTTCTTTATTTTCATGCTATGTCTGTGACCATAAGGTCGAATCATGTCAAATAACTCATATCATACTAAAATCATGTAGAATATGCAAATTCATGTGAAAATAGCTAAAGTTCATGCTAGAAACTCATAAACTAGGAATTCATACAATTAGAAAACAATAATAACCATAGGGAACATGAAAACTATAGAATGAAACAAAAATCATAAAGTGGGTATAAACCCTAGGATTTGAATTCGAGAAATCCATATTTAGAAACTGAATCTAGGGGCACAAGGAAAGAAGAAAGTTCTTATTGAAACCCTGCATACCTGAAAGAAGAAGATTCTCGAAGAAATTCTTGAACTTGGAAGCTTAGAAATTATGTTTATTGGGTGATTAAAATCGTGGGGAGAGTTTTAGGGATAAGAAAAGGACAGAACTACCCCTCAAAAAACTATTCAAAAGTGCTAAAAATCCCGTCTGATGGTTCAGGTGACCAATCTTCAAGGCTTTGACAAATCGTCACCAAATTTTGGTCTTACTGGTTCGGATTGACGATTCAATTTGATGAATCATTACGAGTTTGATGATTCGTCAACCTGTTGTCACACTCTGGTCGAGGGAGACCTTCTAGTAAACTGAGCATAAATTTTTACTCTAGTTTCTGATTGACAAACGGTTAGCAACATTGGAAAGACGAATCAAAGACCTTTAATTTGGTGGGTCTTGATATGAAAAACTCTTTTTATTCAAGGATTTATGATCATTTAAAGTTGACCCTTCCAAAATGTCATACTAAAACCCAATCAGTACTAAAGCTTTCAACTCAACTTTGAGCTAGAGGTTCCTTAGGACCTTAATTCATATCCAAAGCTCTTCACAACCTAAGGAATCTATCTTAACACCTATTTACAATTATAAATCATTAGATTTGGGTCTATACACATTCTATGAATGGGTTGGATCTCAGTTCAAAAATTATGGGTGTGATAAATGGCTTCCACGAACCATTCTACCATTAGTAGTTTCTTGGAGAAAAATTGTAGGATCTCAAATCTGATCCACGAATGGGTTCTATGAATCATGGAGTGGGTTTCACGACTTGTGAACCCATCCATCGACAAATAAGAATTTTTTTAACTCTTAGGTCTGATACCATGGCCTACCCCAAGGTTGGCAGCATGACCCATAGTCTTAAAATCACGTGTCCTGGCTCCTCTCGTGGATGCCTGGAAACTTGACATTTTGATCTAACTAAGCTAAGTACTGAGTAATCATAGGTTTGAGTTCTGAGTTGTTATAATATCTACCTCTTGAGATTATTCATTATCAAATGATTACTAAGACTGGAATCAAAGAATGAGAGGAACTTATATTTCCACCATAAGCTAGACATAGCTAAATCGTGCTAAGACTTAGGACTCAACTAGGGAGCGCATGAGCTTGAGCAAACATGAATATATAAGACAATAAGTCATGACATAAGAGTGCTAAGGATCACCATAGATATAATGCTGCTATGTCAAATATTCTCACTTGAAGGAGTGAAAAGATGAGGGTATCTAGATTTCATATCATCTAGTTCCCATGTGGCTTCCTTAACAACTTGATTCCACCACAATATCTTAATTGATGCTATCTACTTGGTTCTCAACTTGCCAATCTGCCGATCTAATAGCTCAATTGGTACCTCTTTATATGAAAGACTGTCCTTCATCCCTACACTTTCTAAAAAAACATTATGGGATGGATCACCAACATATTTATTTACCATAAAGGTGTGAAATACAGAATGTACAACTGCCAAATCCATGGATAGATCTAACTCATAGGCTACCTTCCTAATCCTTCTTAAAATCTGGCCGGGACCAATAAATTGGGGACTAAGTTTCCCTTTCTTACCAAAATGCATCATCATCTTCATAGGTGAGACTTTCTAAAAGACCCAATCATCCACCTCAAACTCTAAGTCCCTCTGACTTACATCTGAATATGATTTCTTCTAGCTCTGTGTAGTTCTTAACTGCTCTCAAATCATCTTGATTTGTTCTATGGCTTGATTGACTAAGTCTGGCCCGATCAATATAACTTGACCAACCTCAAACCAGCCAATTAGAGATCTACATCTTCGCCCATAAAAAGCCTCAAATGGTGCCATCTAAATGCTAGAGTGATTACTATTATTATAGGCAAATTCAATAAAATATAGGTGATCATCCCAATCACTCTGAAGTCAATTGGGCAGGCCATTAACATATCCTTATGCGTCTTATTGGTGTATTTTACCTGCCCATTGATCTATAGATAGAAAACCATACTTAGGTCTACTCATGTGCCTAACTTTTACTAAAATAACTTCCAAAAGTGAGTAGTGAACTAAGCGTTATATCAGAAATGATAGACAAGGGAACTCCATGAAGTCTGACTAACTCTGGAATGTACAATCTGGCGTCATCCTCTACTGAATTTGTAGTCTTGACAGGAAAGAAGTGAGCTAATTTTGTCATTCTGTCTATAATCACTCTAATTGAATCATGCCGACGATGCGTATGCAACAACCTTGTGATAAAGTCCATATTAGTCATCTCTCATTTCCATGTAAGAACACTTATATCTTGAGTCAATCCACTAGGTATTTGATGATCAACTTTAAGTTGCTGACAATTAGGACACTTAACTACAAAATCTATAATATTCTTCGTCATAACGTTCCACTTATATAGCTCTCTCAAATCACAGTACATCTTTGTGGAACCCAAATGAATGGAATATGTAGAACTGTGTGCCTCAGTCATAACCCCCTCTCTCAAGTCATCAATATCTAGAACACAATTCTAAGGTGGTCTGCGTGATCTTTCTCACTATGAGAGTAAACTCTAATATCATCTATAAAAACAATGACAAATATGTCTTGGTATTACTTGAACACTCTATTCATAATGTCCATAAAAGCTACAAGGGCATTGGTTACTCCAAAAGACATGACAAGGAATTTGTAATGATCATACCGAGTGCTGAAAGTTTTCTTTGGAAGATCATTCTCCCTAACCTTCAACTAGTGGTAGCCTGATCAGAGATCAATCTTAGATAAACAAGTAGCACCCTAAAGCTGGTCAAACAGGTCATCAATTCTGGGAATTAGGCACTTTTTCTTAATTGTGACCTTGTTGAACTAGGGGTAATCAATACACATCCTGAGGGAAATGTCTTTCTTACGCACGGAGAGGACTGGGCACCCTACATGGAAATACTAGGTCAGATAAACCCTTTATCTAGAAGGTCTTTCAGCGGCTCTTTTAACTTTTTAAACTCGACTGGAGCCATTCTATATGGTGGAACAGAGATGGGCTAGGTATTAGGAAAAATATGTATCCCAAAGTCTATCTCCCTGTTAGGATGGACTTCGGGAAGATCTTCTGGGAAGACTTCTATAAACTCATTTATTATAGGAACTGACTGAGGAGATCGGGTCTTAAAATTAGAATCCTTAACCCATACTAGATGGTCGATACATCCCTTTGACATTATCTTTCTATCCTTAAGGTATGAGATGACACGATCCTTAGGCACGATAGGATTACCCTTTCACTCAAAGACAAGCTCATTAGGAAATTGAAACTTTACGACTCTAGTTCTACAATCCACTGAGGCATAACATGAATATAACCAATCCATACCTAGAATAACATTGAAGTCTACCATATCTAACTCTACTAGATCAGCCATGCTATCTTTATGATGGACAAAAATAATGCAACTTCAGTAGATTCTTCTAACTATAACCGACTCAGTGATTAGAGTGGAAATAGAAAAGGGTTCTAAGAGTTGTTTGTGACTGATTCTGATCTTCATAGCAACATAAAGGGTTACGAAAGACAAAGTAGCCTAGGTCTTAATAGAGCATAAACACCATAAGTGAAAAACCTTTAATATATTTATAACGACATCTAGGGAACTTTTCTGATCTTGATATGAAGACAAGGCATAGAAGTGGTTCTTACTACCGCGTGCACCAAAGTGGTGTCTTTTTGCTCATTTTGGCCTGCTGAAGCTGATGTGGTAGTGGATTAAGTTCTATTACCCCTATTTCCCTGCCTAGTAGAGGACGATCCTTTAGTATATGACCTACCTGACCGTATTTGTAATATCCCTCTCTACCATGAAGACATTCACCAGGATAATTCTTGACATACTTGATGCAAGTAGGGTAAGTTGGGTACCCTTTTGTTATACTACCCAATGAACAAGAGCCTGACACTCTTCTTTTTTGATCATTCCTAGGTTTGGGTGTTGGCTGATGATGGATCTGGTTCAGATGACCTCTTATGGAAGAATGAACAGTTCCCATTTTCTATCCTTTGCTGACTAGACTCATAATTTATTATCTTGGCCCTCTTACTCTCTCTTTCTTTCTGCTTCTCCTGCTCAATCTGCAATGCAAAAGTCATAAGCCTGGCTATGTCTATGTCTCTAACCAACATGGCTCCCTTGCACTCTTTCTTCACCATCTTGAAATTTCTAGTTGCAAACTCAACAATAACCTAGCCAGGCCCCCATAAGCCTAGAAGGTGCACACAACAGACAATAACCCAACTAGTCCTCAAAAGCATGACAGGTGCCAAATAACAAACATCACCCAACTGGCCTCTATAAGCATAACAGGCATCAAACAACAAATATACTAGCGTCAGGTAATACATATGAAGAAATAAATTCCATGGAAAATCAGGTGATACAATATGCAATAAGTACCACATCCAACACAAATGTATACACCTCCTCCATATTTCAGAGTTCGTAAAGGTAGGACCCATTGTGACCACCCTCCTCCAGTAATGTGGCTCACAGATGGAGGGGCCCATAGGAGACTCAGGATATTGATATACACTGCCTGGTCCTGAATCAGGATGTCCATATAATCACCACTAGTAGCATGTATATGACAGGTGCACGGGATCAAACCAGGAATAAAGCAATGGGCTGGAATAGGTCGTAGTCCAAATTGGAGAAAATAATGGAAAGTCAGGCCAGATTGCCTTTCAAAAATATAATAGAGAAAACCCATAGTAAGATGTAAAAGAATAGATAGTGCTCGGGCTTGACTGGGGCATAAATAATGGCTTAGGGCTCCAAACACCATTATCTAATAGAAAGGGTAGTACAGTTCCCATTTTAAGACAGTTTATGAGTGAAAAAGTTAAGAATAAAACCCTTTTGAAAACCATAGTGAACAATCCATGTTCTCCCTTGGAATTGTACGATAATGCATGAGTGTGCCTGCCGGAAGGAATGCATGCCCTCACCATAATACACACAATATAAGCATAATCAACTAAGATTCCATAAATGAAAATCACCATTATCCAAATACAGGGAATACTAACATGATACCCAACTGGTCCATCTCTAAGGCCTAGGGTCCAATAATGTGGTATCTATGGTAATAGAATACAACCAATCGAGAAACACTATCCCCCTCCAGAGTACACGATAGTAATTAGGAATCAACTATAGTGGTACCAACCCTAATGTGAAACACTAATACCAATCTATTGCAAGGATTTCCAACCTAGTAGCAATACTATGTTGGACCTATAAGCATTTCTAAACTAATACTAACACTAGGGTTGCCTCTTAAGCTAAGGCCATGACTATAGTACTACTCTAAGTCTGCTAAGGAAGTTAGGAGCGATAGAAAATGGGTAAACCAGTCAAAATCCTAAACCATAAATCCCTAATGCATGCAACATATACTAAACACCATCTCGTAGAGTAAAGTATAAATAAAAGTAGATCGTAGCTTATCTGGATGCTGAACAGTAGCCTCGAATCGACCACGAGCTGCTCGTCCCCTCTAATCAACCCTAGAAAGCCTCTGTGCTATCAAAGTCATAATCTATACGTCAATACGAATAAAACAAGTCCCATTTTTCAATTATAAACTCCGAGCCAAATTCTAGGTATAAAATTGGCTTGTAATGGAATTTAGAAATTAAACCTATCACGAGGTCCCTTGCAATACCAGGACCATATGATTACAAATTGAGCATCAAAGAAACTCTAATTGCAGCTCAAAACAGCTCCTAAAAGATAAGAAATCACACACCAAAAATTGAGAATTAAGCGGAATAAGGGCAAAAATTGATGGGAAAAAATAGTGGGAATTAATCAAGAGTAACTCAAGAACCATACCTGGATTTTCCATCTCAATGATCCATCAATGGAGTAAAACACCCAAGCAATGACTTTAAAACTCATGAAAGAGAAGCATTTATGCGTGGGACGCCTGCCGTGAACATGGGTACTCAATTAGCTAACCCTTCATAAATACAGCTGGTCCATCGTGAATGCGAAGAGCAGCGACTGAGCCAGCCAGACCGGTCTTTGTCGTGAATGTGGAAACCAACTCACAAATGCGTAGGTCGAGAACATAACGAAGGTTCATGAACACAAAGACCAGTTTTGGTCGGCAGTAGGTGCTGATGTACCAATAATTTCAGCTAAAACCATAAACTCAAACCTGGTGCTCGGGATTCATTCAAAACTCTGTACATGCAAATGAGATAGCACTCTATTAAAAGTGGCATTCTGGACTCAGGAAAATTGATAAAATTCCTAATGGAGGTCGTTTTGATAAAATATGGGTCCCACATCTATTATTTTGTTTTAACCAAGTTTCACCCAATAGCGCAAAATAAGCCTGGAAGCCTCGGACCTAAATCAAGGGTTCGCCTAGCCTAAAATCTATATTTCGGAGCTGACAAAACTGTCAGAATTCTCATCTGAGGCTGTTTACTAGGAGTTTTTGCCAGAAATCAATTTCTCTACTTTTAAAGCTTTAAAATAGAGAGGTTTTGGTGGAACCAAACCACCTGTTCCAAAAAGTTATAAATGACCTAGGACAGCTATAGGAAAGATTTAAATACAGAAAACACACAAAATTAAAAAATGACCTTGTGGGTCATTACATATAGGGTAAAGTAAAATTCTGCTAATTTAATAACGTAAGTTTAAATTTTTACCAATATGAAAAATATTTTATTTGGCGTAGTAGAAAAATAGTTATTTTCAAACAAATTTCTCAAGATTTATATTTATAACAAAAGTTGGGTAAAATGGTTTTCGTAGCTAATTGGTGTAATAGTAAAGTAACAATAAAAAAATATTAAATATCAGTGAGATAGTAATTTACTAATGAAAAAACTGCTTATACTAAATACCAATAGGATTTATGCAATATAAAAAGAATAATTTTATAACAAGAAAATTTAACTTATTTGATTAAGTTATAAAGAGAATAAATATATGAGTGAAAAATATATATTTTTTATATATAAGAATAATAAAGTAAAAGGGTGCTAATAATAATAGAGATATTGATGAGAAATTTGGCTTTACATTGTGATAAAAATAGGTAAAAAAAATCAGTAATATATTAATAAAATAGAAGCTCAAAGAGGTAAATTAGAAAAAAAGAGGGAAGAAATTTGGTGTCAACATAATGTTTCCCATTCCTTCTACTCTAGTCCTAATATCTCGCTCCTCAGTTTTGCAGTCTTTCTCATGTGCAAGAATTGCACCATATTTTGTTTCAACTCAATCCATCCTCCTTGCTGGTCTATGGATGCTCAAAGTTACGTTCCCCGCTAGTGGTTCTACCACATCATGGATTGCTATTGGAGGAGCAAGATCGTTTGTTTCCATATCTATTGGTACAACCTCAAGTTCTTCCAGTTTTTCATCATGTTATTGTTCTTGTTGTCTTAGATTGAGAAAATATTACTGAAGAGATACCTCCTTCCACCTTTGATGAAGTAGTCTTTCAGGATTAGGTTTGATGTCGACTAATTCACATTTACTAGCCAATGTGTTACAATTGAGAAATTGTACCTGTAGAAATAATAGTAAAGATCAAGTTGTCAAAATTTGAACAATAAGACAGTAAAATAAAACTACACTTGATTATTTTCTAAGTCCTCAGCAATGGTGCCAAAAATTTGATGTCGCCAAGACACACACACAAGTGTACGTGGTCTTTCAAGTAATATATTCTAGTTAAGTCAGATATCGTACCCTAAAGGACTTGTGAATATCAATGTTCTAGTTAATCGAATACCACAAAATTAGAACATGTGTTTAGTTACCAAGAAAACGTTTTTGAATTGTTTATTTCTTCTAATTAATTGAAAACTAAAAAGCAACGTAAAGTTGTTGATCACAGTAATAAAGAGATTCAAAGGTTACGACTCTAATTCGCAATCATGTTATGCATTTAACTTTATCAACTTATTTTATTTATCTAGATTTTGATTTAGAAGTTTTATACTCATGATACAGTCTTTTGAGCCTTTAATCACCTATTCACATGCATATTTCTATCTACATTTCTATGATCAAGATAAACTTATAAACATAATTGCACTTTTCATTTATTAACCAAGTTAGATGATCTAGTTATATTTCTATCATTGCCACATATCCACTCTTTAGTTCTCAAAGTTAAGATCTTACTCCTTTATTCTTTATTCTAAGACATGATTCTTCTTTCAAGTTCACATTGAGAATTGTAACACCCCCGTACGTTTTCGAGTCTAGCTGACTACCGTAACATTTATGGGAAAATGGGAACATGAGAGAATTGATGAATTATGTATTAATTTGTGGGCATTAATAAGTCTTACACAATTGGGCCCAAAATGAAGCCCAAAAATCATAAGGAAGACATGGCCCAAGTGGGAATTTGACCCATTCTTGCCTAGTCTTCCATTGACCAAGTAAACACACCAAGTGTGTGGATGAGAAAATCAGATTTTTATTCCATTTGGACTCTCATGTTTTTTTAGAATTATCCAAAGCCTTTTCTCACACAAACCCTAAGCTCTCATCTCTTTGTGGCCAAGATCATCAACTTGTAAGACTTGGTAAGTGTTTCTTATGATGGTTTAATATATTTTATGCATGAGAGATGGTTTATATTATGTTGGTTATGTTGGTGGAGTATTGAGAAGTTCACAATGTGTAAAATGTTACATGTTGCGAAATCGGAGGATGGTTTTTCCTTGTAAACTTGAATATGTACTTTTGGTATTGAAGGAAGTGAACTTGATAGAGTAAATATTGACATGTGAGATGTTATTATAGTCTTACTTTGTTTTGTCCTTGTGTATAATGTTTGGAATTGTTGTTGTGAAATTGGTGATGGTTTTGGTGACGTATTGACCGTGAAGTGTAGTTTTGGGTGTTGTTATGTGTGTTGTGGAACCATGGCTGGTTGTTGGTGTTCAAGATGATCAAAAATATGTCAAAATAAGTTTGGTTATGATCATGGACCATTCATGGCATTAAAAGACCCAAAAGAAACCATTTCGGACCAAAACGGGCATCCGCCCCCACAGACGAGGGCACCTGCGGGCGCAGATGCCAACGCAGGTGCCTCTGGATGCTGCCAAAGGTCACCTGCACGCACACCTCAGCCATCTGTGGGCGAAGGTGGTAGCGCAAGTCATCCCAGGTTTCCGTTTTGTGTGTTTTCGTCTCTAGTTGATCCCCGAAGACCCCTATACCCTTTTTGGATGTAATTATCAACTTGTGATGTCGTTTAAATGACTTTAAAGTGTCGTATGGAGGTATACTGGACTGTATTAAGTATGGATGATTGTTCATATGTTGTTATGAAGGAGTAATTATGACGAAATGATAGAGAGAAAAGCGTAAGGGGTAAGTATGGTATGAAATGCCATCGATGTATGATCTCTTGGTCAATGTGCGTAATGTTATGGTGTTGTTGATATGATAATGCATTGGATTGTATTGTAAGGGGTGACATGACATTATACGGCAGTCATATAGTTCATTGTCATCTTGTACGCCTGTATAGCAACTAGTTGCGAATGTAAGCTCCGATATGTACTTGTATTGTAGAGTAAGACGTAAAGAAGAAGCTGGACTATTGTGTTCATACATAGGCTTGTGTATTCGTACTTGGGAGTAAAGGTATGTAAGGTTACTTTGTCCGTATCTTTCTACGGCATGTAGAATTCACATTGACCTATTTCGAAATGTGCAAAGGTATCCTATTCTCGATTACCAATGGTTATTATCACATGTTTCCTACTCATTGCTCAATTGGGAATCACATGTCTCATATTCATTGATAATGTTCCAAGAGCCCACTAAGGCTGTGTTCCAAAGTTCCAATAGTGATTATGTACATGTCTCTTATTCTTTGATTGTTGTCCAATGGTTACAATAGTGTTATGTTTCCAATAAGGTGATGTTTCCAAAAATAGTTACATGTCTCTTACTCATTGGATAATGATCCAAAGCTTCAAAGTAAACTATGACTATCGTTATATCAATCTCAAAGTAAAGAATAAAGTAATGCATATGTGGTTAATGATCAAGTATGGGTGGCAACTTTGGGGGCGAAATGCCTAGCTCAAGCCGATCCCAAGATTGTTGGATCAGGGGGCAGTCCTAGAGTCATAAGCCTAGCTCGGACCGAACCTGACAGGGGGAAGCTCTTGAGGTATAAACCTAGCTCGAGCCGAACTTGATATGTTGGTTTATGGGTGGAAGCTCTAGAGGTAATAACCTAGATCGAGCCAAACCCAATGCTTTGATTCTTAGGGTGGCAGCTCTAGAGGCATAAGCCTAGCTCGAGCCGAGTTCAGTATAGTGACTTATCCATATTGGTTACGCATTTGAATTTGATTTCATTGTCATACTCACCTATCATATGGTTTCATTTGAGCCTTGCATACTCAGTACATTCTTCGTACTGACCCCTCTTAGGGGATTTACCTTACTTGCTGCAGACGCAGGTTCTAGTAGGCCTCCACAGTAGGTTGCCAGTTGTTGCAGATCATTGGTGAGCTCCAGTTAGTTCGGGGCTTCTCCGAGTCATAGTTGTACATATGTTTTGGTGTTGTAAATGTTGTATAAAGCAGGGACTTGTCCCGACTTTTAGTTCATTTTGGTCAATGCACTTGTTAGAGGCTTTTGTAGACGGATGTGGGTGTATAAATTTAAAAGGTACATGTCGTTTTTGACTTGATGGCCTCAACGACCAAGTTTCATATATGTATATATGTCACATGTTCCATGAATTTCGTTGTTAGCATTATAAGCTCCCACGTGATAAGGGTGTTTCTGATGGCATGCATATGAATGAACATAAGTACAGTTTGGTTCTCTCGGGCCTTATCGGCTACGGGTGCCAATCACGCCTTGTTGGAATTCGAGGCGTGACAAGAATATAGATGTGTGCTATTGGTTGCAAAACAGTAAAATAATGAAATCATGAATAAAAGAACAACTAATATGATAAGCTTAACAAATCAAATCAAGAGTCTACTATAATAGTCATGCTAAGACCGTAACCTAGAACAAAGGTTGTTAGCCACTCATCCTTGAATAAAAATTATAAGATTCAATATTATTCATGTAAATAATGATTAAGAAAAGTGAAATATAAAGAAACCTAATAGTGTATTCTTCTTCTCGACGTGCAACTTGTTAAATAATGTCCAATCCTTTAAAAAACATCCAAGGTTTGTATTTACTATAGTGTGAAATAACCCTCTACTCTTGTCTGAGTTGGATTTGGACTTTGTCAAGTTTTTTCGTCCATATCACAGTCAAGGGACTACCCTTGTAAACACCCTGCCTGGGCAATGACATTGGGCAAGGCGGTGCGATGCCTTTCTTGTAGTGCTCCTCTCTGATGTTCCGAGGGAAAGGCATCACCAAGCCCCTTGCAGACCTTCCTTGCTAAAGTTTGATGCCTGGGGAGGCGCCTAGATGACAACCTTGGCCTGGGTCACTGTCCAAAATTTATCTACGTCCTCTCCAGTGCTCTAATTTCATATGTTTTTTCCTTTGGGTTAATTTCATCCATATTTTATCCTGAAACACATCTAATCACATACATTATGTCACTATCATAATCTTACACAAATATGTATGAATATTCTTGAATTTGTCCTCATGCTACGATGTATCTGGTCACTAGCCTAAGCTAAATCTACATCGTGAAATGATGTAACACTAAGTGGCGTCACTATGTTGAATGCACGATATGTAAAATGTCAAGAAGAAGTATAACATGCACATATATAGAGTAGGTACAATGAATACAGATAATCAGTACATGATGGAAACATAAGCTTGAAACATAACTAGTGAAGTTAAGTACACTGTCCACATGTAGTTCATTACAGGAGTAAGCAGTGTGAACAATATAAATACATATGTATAATGACAGCTGATGAGCACCCTAACCCTAAATAATCGGGAGGCTTATTGAGCATCCTGGCCCTAATATTAGTGGGGGCCTCAGATGTAACTGGTAGAAAAACAATGTCATGGAAACTTGGCTCGAATCATATGTTAGCTACTCTAGGGTCATAGTCATAAGTTAGCCACTTTAAGCTCTTAATCATCAGTTATGTTACTTACTAACATCATAGAAGATTTGTGGAACATAATATCATAGTCAAGAGGGTTCAGATTATCATGTCAATAACATAAATAAGAAAATTGGTATTAAAATCCATAAAAGTTACATTATCATGAAAACTTCACAATTTGAGATTTAGAAGATTCATCGAATTCAAATATAATCATAGTTTCGTAAGTTTCATAAGATTTATAAGATTCATAAGTTACACAAGATTCATAAGTTCATAAATTCATATAGAAGAACCAATATAAGACACATAGGTTAGGTTTATCATGATATAGGAAAAATAAGTTGAGAGTTTCATGAAATTTAATGTGAAATTTAAGAGATATCAAGATTATAGGAGTATAACTCTAACCGTAGCTCATCATAAGAATCCATTGAATTTGGGAGGGATGAAATCTGTAGTTATACATAAGAGTGGATAGCCTTACATACCCTGAGAGGAAGAAAGGAACTTGGAAGATAGCCTTGCTTGAATTCCTAAGTGATGGTTGTAGATAGTACTTATTTAGAGTTTGGAGAAAAGGAAGGAGGAACATAGTTGATTAATCTGAGTGTTTTCACTTTTAGGAAAGTTTAAATATTATGGGTAGTGATTTTATAAAATGGGTAGGATGAAAACACCCTTATTAAAATGGAGTGGGAAAAATTTCTCATCATGACAGTGCCTTACACGCCACATTACCCACATCATTGGAGGGTAGTGAGTCATTGACTTCATGGCATTGGTAGACTGTTTCTAACTTCATTGTTGTTTGGTGACAAGTGTGGTGTGTTGGCCAAGAGTTGGCATTCCAATGCGTTGTCTTGTCCATTTTACATGCCTTAAACATTCATCTAAGTTTTGACACTCATTCCAATTTATTTCTAATCAATCTAGGGGTTGTAAGACTTGATTTCTAAGCTTTAAACAGCTAATGGGGTGACATAAGCATGACATGAAATGCGAGGTGTTACAATATCTCTCTATTGGAATCATTCATATTTGAATGAAGTCCATGGACGTAAGGAACACCTTTTATGATTTTTAATATCTTTCCGGCAAAAACTTTTTCCTAACCTACCACCTACCCAAACTTCATCATCATGAGGAGTTTCACAATAAGTCATAAAGGAAACATATAAGAACGAATCATATAGTATGAGACTGAACATAGACATCATATATGACATGAGTTTTATGGGAAATGATCATTACAACATAAGACATGAATTTATGGGAATTATAAGCATATATTAGGATTGTTACCTCTAATATTATCCCTTTGAGGAGTGAACATGTGAGGATATCTAGTCCTCATATCTTACTTCATTTCATATTGTAATGAACCTCTAGGTCATTTTTCAACTTTTTGTGCGTTTTCTGTATTATGAGTTTTCCTATAGATTCTACAAGTCATTTATGACTTGCCAGGATAATTGGTTCGATTCTCGAGCAGTTCATTTGAGTTTTAAGCCAATTTCCTTGTTTTGGGGTTTTAAAGTTGATAAATTTGACTTCGGTCAAAACTTCTAGTAAACAGCCTCAAATAAGAATTCTGGCAGTTCTATTAGCTCCAAAGCATGGATTTTAGGCTAGGGGGACCTTTGGTCTGGGTCCTGAGGCTTCCAGGCTCATTTTGGGCTATTGGTTGGATTTTAGTTAAAATGGAAAGAATGGGTGTGGGGCTTATATTTCATCAAAACAACATCCATTGGGAATTTCATCAATTCTATTGAGTTCAGAATACCATTTTTGATAGGGCAGGATATTTGATTTATGTTCATGGGACTCGAAACAAATCTCGAGGGTTTGTTTCGGACTTGGAACACTTTTTTTAATTATAATTTTATTTTTTTTGGTAAACAAGTAGATTTTCTTTTTGTACCAAAAAGTAATTACAAAGCTAAATAGATGCAAACATCTATTTCTCATCTCTATCTGCCTATTCTACCATGCCTAGTTTAAACATAAGCTAATTACATAAAAAACTGTAAACTTAGAGAAAGAATTAGTGCAGGCAGACCATTCCATTGCTTCATCATCATGTCAGTCGCATACCCTGTGTCATGGGTTTCCATCAAGTTTAATGAGAGCAGTTGTCCATTTAGGCCAGGCTTAACCCCTGATGTGTATATGAATTGTAATTTCCCTGCATAGTTTGTCCTGTTGAAAAGTACCCTCTTTGAATCTAAGCATGTTCCTCTCCCTCTATATGATAGCAACCACAATAGCAAAAGTACAGCTTGTAACATCTCCCAGACCAAACTTGTGTTTAGCCATATTGTTTGCCCAAGTTAATTCTTCATGCCAACAACTAATTGGTGTTTGGAATCCCAACCAAGCTAGTATTCTTGACCACAGTGCCTTAGTGAGAGGACACTCAAAGAATAAATGATTCAAGGACTCCAAGGCAGTGTTACAGAAGTTATATTCCAGTGTCACATGAACACCAAATTTCTGCAGTCTATCAGCTGTGGTAAGTCTCTTCCAGGCTGCTAACCATAATGTGAATTTATGTCTAAGATGAATAGCTGGTTTTAGTGCAATGCTCTTCCCCATCACTTTATGATAATTAGTAAGCAAGATTAGGTACATCTTCTTAATAGAAAACTTCCCATTAGTTACCATCAATCTCAATCTAGTTGGTAGATTACCCAGCAAGTTCCTGACATTCATTACATACTTCCTTGCCTCTAGTATCTTCCTTAGCACCCAAGTTGTATTTGTAGGAATAAGAAATTTTTTTTACTAGACAAACCTCACCTAAAGATCTCACCCCTTGTGGAGGTCAGGGGTTAAGCCACACCGCCAAGCATTAACATAAATAACAAATAAGAAATACAAGGAGGGGGATAAAACCTTACCTCCGACCTATGGTGGTTGATAAGTCAACTAGCCTACTAAGGCTAGTCAACTCATCCCTAATACTGATAAAGGAAACCTAGTATCTATGCATATTATAAGATAGGACTTCTCTTAATATAAAAAAGCTAGGAAAATATAAATAAGGGAGACTCTCTCCTTACAATTAGAAGAAATTCTAATCTAGATAATGCCTCTTTCTAATAGCTATGACTAAGAACAGAAATAGCCTAAAAGAAGAGGAATAACAAACTAAAGTGTACATGTGAATACCTATACTGAAACTTGGAAAGATCTCCAAGGGAAATCATCAAGTCATGAAGGTTTCTTTATCCTTTTTAATCTCCTTCTTCTAAAATTTGCAACTCCCATTTTATCAAGGTTGTAGTATGCTCTTGTTTCATCAGGTAGTTGATGAAAGTTATAATAGTGATGTGGAGTTACAAACTTATGACTATGCTTTTAAAGGATGTTTGAGGTAAAGTTAGCTTCCCTATACATGTGTTTGCTGTGGAAATAATCAAAAATATTGATAAGGTCATGCAATTCCCTGAGATAACTTTGGATGTTCCATGATGCTTTTATGTTGTGATTAAGCCATTTGATGAGAAGTTTTGAGTCCACCTCCAAGATCACTCTACTATAACCATGTTGTACATACCAGAAGAGACTATAAATAAAAGTTGTACCTACTCCCAGAGGTGTAGCAAATGCAAAAATAATTTCTCCTTTGTAATCTCTCAGAATACCTCCTGCACCTATGCTGCCCGAAATATCAAGTGCACTTCCATCAATGTTCAACTTAACTAGAGGATGAGTAGGTTAATACCAAAGGGCCATCTTAATACTAGTCTCATATTGACACTTCTCCACCATAATAATCAGATCTATCCTGTTAGAAGGCTCAATACTATAGGGAAAAAATAGTAGCTAGAATATTAGAGATGTCCTTAAAAACTACTTACTTGACTCTAGCTGAATTAGACCTTTTGCCCCCACACTTGCTTGCACACCTATTTTGAATGATGCTCTAGCACACAAAAATAGGAGTAGCCTAAAGAATAAGTTTGTGAACTTCATTGTTGTGCTTATTAATACACCATGTCATACGGTAATTTCTTAAAGAAATAGCTTCATGTTGAATGCCAAAAGAATCTGAAAAAGTTCTTCCAAATGAAGGCAACAAAATGACATGATATGAGACAAATATCTGAAATCAACTTGGCACCAATACCTCCTTCATCATAAGGAAAACTTAGAGTTTTCTAAGAAGCCTAATAGTATTTCTTCTTGTCCTTTTTCTATACCCAAAAGAAATTAGTTGTAAGAGATTTGGATTGCTTGAGTGTGGTTTTGGGAGGTGATATAGTAGAAAGAATATGAGTTGGCAAGGATTGCAAGACAAATTTCACAAGAGTAGCTCTTTCTCCAAAACTAAGAATCCTGGATTTCCAACCTCTAATATTAGCTAATACTTTAGTCACCATACCAGAGAAATAAATAATTCTTTGCCCTCTAATGTATAGAGGACAACAAAGGTAAGTGATAGGACTATCTTTCTGAGTAAAACCAGTGATATCCTCAATCCTGCTCACTATATCATGAGGAGTTTGAGTAGGTATCATGAAATGATTCTTCTGCTTGTTGATAAGGTGTCCAAACATACTCTTATAAAAAGGCAAAACCTTCATAATCAACTATAAGGAAGAACTAGTCACTAAAGAGAATATGATAACATCATCTACAAAGATTAAATGATTTATCTGAGGCCCATTTTTCTCCATGTGAAACCCTTGATACATATGACAATGGTGAAGCTGATTCATTATTCTAGATAATACTTTAGCACTTATGATGAAAAGTGCAGGAGATAATAGAACTTGTTTGAGATCCCTAGTAGAGTGAAAAAGTCCATGTGTTGCACCATTTGCTATGCTAGAATACCAGTTGTTATCCATAATTCTCCAAACCATATCATTGATAATATCGCCAAATATCATCCTTCTCATCACCAGACAAATGTACGACCAAGAGACCCTATCATATGATTAGCCATGTGATGTGCCCTGAACTTACGGTCCTTTCGATGCTTAAAACTGTAAATATTTGCATGTACGAGGGTATTTCTATATGGATATAATGTGTTTTTGGGTATTTATAGGTCAAATAGGTCTAGAGAAGGAAAGAGCTAAATTTTTAGACTTAAGGGCATCAGACGACCCATTCCACGACTGTCGGATCTGACCACGGTTGTACCATGTCATTGTGGATTAATTCAGAGGAATGACTCTCAGGTGCTAATCAGATGGAAGCTTCCCACGATCATGGCTTGATGTTATGATCATATAATCTAATCGTGGGAATAAAATTGAAATCACTGCTGCAAAAGCTAGGTGTGAAAGATAAGACGAAAACTTTCCATAACCGTACTTTGAAGTTATGATCGTACCAAGATGTCGTGGGAAAGAAGTACAGATAGAGAGTTTGCATAAGTTAAAGTATAAGAGAATTAGACGAGCACATTGCACGATCGTACCTAGAAGGTATGAGGTTATACTGAGGGTCATACCTACCTTATTCTGAAGATGACAAAGTCTAGTGCCAACCTACAAGCACCAAGAACGATCGTGGGATCTAACCACGATCGTACCTTTCTTTCATTTGAAACAATCGACTTAGCAAATCCTGTTATGTTTAAAAGATGTTTTATTTTGTCGATAAATACTCTTATTTGGTCTTTTGTATTAGCTTACATTCTATTACGTTATTGTAAGTTTCTATGGCATATTCTTGGTCTTGGAATTACATACATTGATTTTTAGGGTTTTAATTCAAACTAAGATTTTGGAGTTTTTCATCTTGTTATTGTAAGTTCATTATTATGCTTTCTTATCAGAATTCTTCTTGTGGTCTTGCGATTATGAGTAGATAAACACCACAACTAGGGTTCTGGAAACCATGACTAATTGACGAAGTAGTGTTTGTAGTACAAGGTGACTCTTAATGGGTATTAGGCATATATTGTTAATTCTTTTCAAATTGATTACTTTTTGAAGGTGCGCAATGTTAGGACTCACCTTATATATACCCTAGACATTAGCAAGGGTAATAGGATGGAAAAGAGACTCAACAACAAGACTGGGAGCTACCAACCTCCATTTACTTAGGGTTGAACCAGTAAATGGGAGAGACCAAATTAGGATCATAGATAGGGGTTAGTAATGCAAAACCCATGACACATGGACCTTTGTGCTTGGGGATATTCATCTACAAGGGGCGTAACATTATCAGTTAGATGATACATAACCTATCAATTCAGTATGCCAAATACCACAAGAGATCATTAAGTATGAAGAACCTACAGAGTTATGAAGTTATTAGGGAACACAATCCTAGTACTGCTCTCACACTGATTTCAAATCCAACATATCAAGAGTTGTTACTATTTAATTCTTTATTTACAAAACCCTCTTTTACTGGAAATTATTATTAATTACCTAGACATACACCTTGATTGATATTTTAACCTATTCCCTATGGGATTGACCCTAACGTAGTTGGGTTTTATATTTTATCAATGAGAGCTTTATACTTTGTTTTGAGGTATAATTTGGGCGACATCAAATTTTGGCACTGTTACTGGGGAATACGGTTACGAAGTTGATTGATTGAGTTTGTCGGGATGTTGATTTCTATTTCCTAATTTACTTTTCTATTATTTCTAGGGCATACACCAGTGTATTCCCAATATGCAGAGTCAAGGTGATCCCCTAATTCTACTTGATACAGAACTTGTGTGAACCTTGAGAGCTAATAGAAGGATAGTGAACGAAAGAGTTCATAATCAAAGAATCCTTCTTGAGGGCTTTCATGATGATGCGACAATCTTTAATTAGCCAACACATAAACTTGATGGTCAGGAGACTACAGAATAGATCACTGCTTGATTGATGACTGAGGAGAATGCCATACAAGAAGCTGCTAGGCGGGCAACTAGGGAGGAAAGGGCTAGACAAGATAAAGTAAATCGTCTAGCTGTACTTGATGAGCGGGAGAGTCAGTTAAGGCATAAGGGACAACAACCTCTATAACAATATATCCATCAGTATGAGGATTTAAAAAAAGATTTAGATTATTTGGATCTGGTTGAAACAGTTGCTATTATTCCATCGGAATCGCCTCCAGGGACTAAGTTTGACATCACTAGTGCCATGATACACTTGCTGAACTAGGCCTTCGTACTGATTATGAAAATATGTATATGATGAACTTTGTGGGGATTTTCACTTCTTATAATCTACCTGGAGTGAGTCAAGAGGAGAGTAAACTGTGGCTATTTCCTTTTTCGCTGATGGGAGATGCTACACTATGGTTGGCAGAGTTACATGTGGATGGATCACTGCTTTGATTGAGTTAAGGACTCAGTTCTTGGACAATTTTTTCCCCTCTTCTAGAATGTTGGAGTTGAAAAAATAAGATTTATAACTTCAGACAGTTATATTTGGAGGCATTATATGAGACTTGGTTGAGGCTTAAGAAGAAGCTGTAGAATATTCCAAATCACAGGATAACTGGTAGAAATTTGCTTGAGATCTTCTATAGAGCGTTGAATTCAAACACCATTGTTGTAGCAGAAACTATCACTGGCGGGGCATTAATGAGTCTATATTGGGAGCACGCTTCAGATATTCTAGATCAGCTAACAATAACCAACCAAAGTTGGCGTACTCGAGCTGTAGATAGACCCACATACACTTATGAAATTGGAGCATCCATCGAGCAGAGAGCATTAGATGAGTCAATAGCTCAAGAAGTGGTGTAACTGAGGACTAAAATTGGTTTGCTCACTAAGTAATTTTCAACAGCGGGGGAAAAAATGGTGAATGTGGTTGGTTTGCAAGGTAAGGCACCAAGGCACGATGATCTGATTCTAATGAGGAGGAAAGATATCTCGATAGAGAAATAATGGGTTTCTGAGCCAAGGGCTAAGGGTCTAACCAAGACAATTAAAACTCTTGGTAAGGGAATCAAGGTAGGAACTACTCTAGAGATAACAATTATAATAGGTCTAGTTATAGAGATAGGAGTAGGGATCAAAATGGTGATTAGAGGAGAAAGGATGACCACTGATCCACCTATGCCTGTAATTGTCAAAAATGAGGTAGAAACAGTGGTAGTCGAGAATGAAAAGGTGGCCAAATCTGAAAACTTGGTGGTGGATAATAATGCACTTGAAAAGCCTCTAGTTGATAAATATGAGGCCAAGGCAAGAAAGGGGAAGGAAAAGTAGGTCCCAAAAGTATTGACTCCCATTCCACGACTTTCTCATCCTTTTCTGCAAAGATTAAAGAAGAAAGCTTAAGTGGGAAAGTACCAAAAGTTTATACTTATGCTGAAAGAATTGTCAGTGAATATCCCTCTAGTTGAGGCTCTTGAATAAATGTCAGGTTATGAAAAGTTTATGAAAGATTAGGTGAATAAAATGAGGACTGTAAGATTTGTACCAACTGACAATGTGCACTATTGTAGAACAATCATCTCTTAATCATTGGTTGAGAAAAAAGAAGATCCTGGAGTGTTCACAATTCCATGCACTATTGGGTTTTTTAACTTCACAAAAGCTTTGTGTGACTTGGGTGCTAGCATTAATTTGATGCCTCTAGCAGTTTATAGACAGTTGGTATTGGGGTTGCCCAAACTCTCTTTGATGAGACTTCTCATGACGGATCACACTGTGAAGAAGCCCATAGGAATCTTGTGTGATGTTTTAGTGAGTGTTGCATACTTCATATTTCCAATTGACTTTATCATCCTTGACTGTAAGGTTGACTTTGAGGTAATTATTTTTGAGAGACCATTCCTTGTGTCTGGATGTGCATTAGTTGATATAGAGACTGGGCAGATGAAGTTTCAATTGAATAATAAACATGTTACCTTCAATGTATGCCAATCCATGAAGCAGCCAAGGGATATGCATGTGATATCGGTGATTGATACAGTCGATGGGGATGCATTGGTAGCTCCTATTGAGGAAAGGCTTGGAGTCAAGGTTCTTGCATTGGAAATTATAAATTTCAAGGGTGATGATATTGAGAATCTAATAAGATGGTGAGCGCACTTAATGGTAAGGGTTCATATAGTTATGCACTAAAGAAGTTAAATCTTGATTTGAATAACAGAGTGACCTCGCCTGCTAGGCCTTCTATTGAGGATCCTCTAGTCTTGGAGCTCAAAACTCTTTCATCTCATCTTTATTACGTATTTCTGGGAGCCAACAATACCTTGCTGGTTATTATTGTTGCTAATTTAGTAGATTGGCAAGTCGAGGCTTTGGTGTCTGTTTTAAAGCAGTTCAAGAGGGCCATTGGATGGTCCATTACCAATATCATTGGGAAATTCACCTGGAATATGCACATACAAAATCCATTTTGAGCCGGATTATGTGCCGAGTATTGAGTATCAACAAAGATTAAATACACTTATGCAAGAGGTGGTGAAGAAGAAGATTATCGAGTGGTTGGACGTAGGGGTGGTTTATCCTATTATAGGTAGCAAATGGGTGAGCCTAGTCCAATGTGTGCCTAAGAAGGGTGGAAGCACTGTGGTTCCTAAGGAGAAGAATGAGCTTATTTTTATGAGGCCGGTCACTGGTTGAAGAATTTGCATGAACTATAGGAAGGTGAACGCATGGACTAAAAAGGATCACTTTTTGATGCCTTTCATGGATCAGATATTAGACCGTCTTACTGGTAGAGGATGATATTGTTTTCTTGATGGTTATTCGAGTTACAATAGATTTCTAGTGCTTTCAAACACCAAGAGAAGACCACTTTCACTTGACTATATTGGACTTTCGCATTCAAGAGAATGCCTTTTGGTCTATATAATGAACCAGCAATCTTTCTGCATTTCATGATGTTTAACTTTTCTGACATGGTTGAGGACACCATTGAGTTATTTATAGATGACTTCTCGGTTATTGGTGATTTATTTGAAGATTGTTTGGCACATCTTGCTAGTGTTTTGAGGATATGTGAAGATTGTAACTTAGTGCTAAACTTGGAAAAGTGCTATTTTATGGTCAAAGAAGGAATAGAGCTTGGTTGCAAGATTTTGAAAAAAGGGATTTAAGTTGACAAGGCGAAGATTGAGGTGATTGTGAAATTACCTCCACTAATTTCTGTGAAAGATATTTATAGCTTTTTAGGGCATGCGGGATTTTATCAAAGCTTCATCATGGACTTTTTAAAAATTGTTAATCCTTTATGCAAATTATTGGAGAAGGAGATGAAGTTTGTGTTTTGATGATGAATGTCTGAAGGCATTTGAGTGCTTGAAAGATAAGTTGATTTTGGTCCCTATTATTGTGTCTCCCGATTGGGACATGCTGTTCGAGATTATATGTGATGCTAGTGGCGTGGCGCTAGGTGCAGTCCTAGGCCAAAGGCGGGAGAAGATCTTACATCCTATCTACTATGCTAGCAAAATGCTTAACCCTGCTCAGAAAAATTATACTGTGACCAAACAAGAGTTGCTTACTGTGGTGTTTATATTTGAGAAATTTTGATCTTATTTGCTTGGAACAAAAGTGGTTGTGCATTCTGACCATGCTTCTCGTAGGTACCTTATGGCAAAGAAGGATGCAAAGTAAAGGCTGATTTATTAGGTACTTTTATTGCAGGAATTTGACTTTGAAGTTAAGGACCGAAAGGGGACTAAGAATCAACCGACTGATCGCTTATCACACCTTGAAGAAGAGGCCATATTTAAACTGATGGATGAGCTTGAGATTGATGATACTTTTCCCAGACGAGCAGGTATTAGCTGCATCACAAGATTTGATTCCATGGTTTGCAGAATTTGCAAATTATTTGGTGAGTGATGTGGTTCCTGATGACCTATCATTTCAGCAACGTAAGAAGTTCATGGATAATGTGAGGAAGTTCTTTTGGGATAAGACTTACTTGTTCGAATTTGTGTGGATGGAATGATTCTGAGATGTGTGCCTGAGGTTGAGATGATGTGTATTTTAGAGGCAAGTCACTCGTCACCAGTTGAGGGTCATCATAGTGGTGCGCAGACTGCACATAAAATCTTGTAATATGGGTACTGTTGGCCTACCATATATAAGGATGCACATCACTACGTACGAGCTTGTGACGAACGCCAGAGCTAAAGAAACATCTCGCAAAGACAAAAACTTCCAATGACTGTTATCCTAGAGCTTGAGTTGTTTAATGTATGAGGTATTGACTTCATGGGCCTCTTTGTGAGTTCACATTGTATAAAGTATATTTTGGTGGTTGTTGACAATGTTTCAAAGTGGGTGGAGGCAGTTGTGCTTCCAAACAATGAAGTGAAGAGTGTCACAACATTCTTGAGAAATAATATATTTTCCAGACTTGGTACACCAAGGGTTAATATTAGTGATGGAGGCTCACACTTTTACAATTGTCTTTTCAAGGCCTTGCTTGAGACATGGTGTGAAACCTAAGGTGGAAACACCTTACCATCCACAGACAAGTGGGAAAGTTGAGGTCTCCAATCGCGAAATCAAGTCTATTTTGGCGAAGACTGTGAATGCTAATAAGATGGACAAGGCTAGAAAGTTGGATAATGCACTATCTGCTTACCGAACAACATTTAAGACCCCTACTTGTGTGTCATCGTATTAGCTTGTGTATGGTAAAATGTGTCACTTTCCTGTTGAACTCAAGCATAAAGTATTATGGGCACTGAAGAGGCTGAATCTAGAATAGAGTGATGCAGCTAGGTTGAGAATAGAACAGTTGAATGAGATAGATAAATTCTGTCTCCGTGCCTATGAGAGCTCAGCCTTGTACAAAGAAAAAATGAAATTGTACCATAATTAAAAGATCGATAGAAGAGAATTCATCACGGGCGATATGGTATTACTATTTAATTCAAGCCTGAAGCTATTTTTGGGTAAGTTGAAGTCAATATGGAAAGGGTCATATAGAGTAGTGACAGTGTTTCCCTATGGCGCAGTTGTAGTTGAAAATAATGATGGTCTAAAGTTTAAAGTAAATGGCAAAAGGGTGAAACACTATCTCCGTGAAGTAGAAAAGTTAAAAGTGATATGTGAAATGGATCTAGCGGGTTCTTGAGAAGTCAAGCACACTCGAGTCGTGCCGTGATATTAAATCAGGTGCTTTATGAGAGGCAACCCATGTGATAGTTGGTGAAGTTTGAGTAACCAACCTAGCCACGTCGTGCCGCCATGTTAAATCAAGCGCTGCTTGGGAGGCAACCCAAGGATTTTGTACTTTTTAATTTATAGGGTAAGTGTGTTACTTGTACAGGGACTATGCAGAAAAAGAAACCAAGGAATCAAAATTAGTACTGAACCCACGAAAGGGTTGCACAACCATGGGAAGGTCCCATGATTGTGAGTTCAGTCGTCTGTATAAATTCCATAGGAGTGTTTCTTAGGAGTTATCCTATGATTGGTCACCACGATCGTACTTAGATGTCACAATCATGGTACCAATCGTCTGATCAAACTCCTGAAAATCAACATACAGGTAATTAAACTTACAATTTTAAGGAACAACCATGGATACATATCATGATCATCCTTAAGACTCGTAGGTTCCCAGGTGAGTTTTCATCCCTCTCTTAATACGACCACATAACACGATCGTGGTTTAATTCCATAATTGTGAGTACGAGTCATGTGTTGGGCTCTTCATTTTAAATTAACCCAACCCGACTCAGTTTTAAAACCCTAATTCACTATACTTAGGACCCGATTAGACCCAATTGTCATTCAAACTCCACTTCACATACAATCATATAATCAAAAGAGCAAAAATCCAAAGTCTGACCTCTGATTTGTGTGAATTAGCTACTCCTTTCAGTGTTCGAATCACTTCTCTCTCAAAGAACTCAAAATTTCAAGAACAAAATCATAAGTTTACTACTCATGTTTTACATTTATCTCCATATTTGAAAATTAATGAGTAAAGGGTGCTAATTTGGGTTCATATGGAGTAGTAGAGCCAAAAAAGTCTGACAATATGGTCATGTGTGTTGCATTTTGAATGAATGACCAACGGGGGAAGTTTGAGTACCCTTTTTAGCTAAAAATTTGGTCAAGTAGTGTCAAATTAAGGTCAATCTAGTGTTTTTAACTGATAAGTGTTAGTGCACACTCCACAGCACAACCCACGATTATGGTATCAACGTACGATCATGAGTTGGATCATTGTGGGTGCCAGTTTGTTAAGTTGCAGGAGTTCATCAAATGAGCACATACCACGATCGTCCTATCTTGGTATGATTATGGTATGTGATCGTATGATGTGACAACCCCCCAATACTTTTAGGGGAAACTTCCTATGATCGAAGGTTTATTCGTACATTCACATCACGATCGTAGGAAGGATCAGTTGTTTGATTAAATAGTACACTATTTAATTTTTTTTTGGAATTAAATCTTGTCTGTACATGTACTATGGCTCCAAAATCACTCAAGCAGATGCAAGAAAAGGCCCTCCGCAAGAAGATAGCTAAGGAACAGGCACCAAAAGAAGTGTTTTCGACCTTGTCTAGTGAATTTGAGGAGTCCAGTAGTTTCAAGGTTGAATATTCTGAGAGTGATTCCGATGATCAACATACACCTCAGACCACTAGGGACAAGGATAAAGAACTTGAGAAGGCCAAGGCGACTACATCTACTGCTTTGGTTCCTGCAGCTACCCCAGTCGAACATTCCTAATCTGAAGAGGGAGGTCGAAACACAAACCCAGATGGGGGTGAGCCTAGAGCTGATGTTGTAGAGATAAGTTCCTTAGAGAAGGAGTAAAAGTCTAATCCCGAATCCTCTGAGGGACCTGGTATAGACCTACCTCAAAGGGGTGTAAACCTAAGGCGGTAAAGTGTGCCAAACTCTCGGGATTAATATATTGATGGGGTCTCACCGAACAATAGAGGGAATAAAAAGTTTGGTATTCAGGAAAAGCCCTAGATCTTGCTCGAGTCAATATAGAGGGTCCAGAGTTCTATGCCAACTATACAATAATAATAAAAAACATGACTCCCTCGGGTAAAGAAAAAGAGAAATGAGGAAGCAGCTCAGGCTGGACATGGTATGAGTTTGGGATCATGAAATTGACATATCAGTCGAGGCTATCTCTAAAGCCTTGTTTGGTAACACTTTTGAGCCAGTTGAAGAGACTTCGGAGTATGATTTTTGGATGACGGATTTTAGAAGGGTGAAAAAGTTGAGCACAGATGATAAGTTTATGCATTACAAGTGGTTGGCAGACCACATTACAGAAGCTGGGGAGCAAGCAGTTAGGGAAAATAGGTCTGCCATATATAATCACACCTTAAAGTTCAAAGCCAAGGCTTGTGGTTTATTGTAAGGCATTGCATTGCACCAATAGCAAATAATAGCACATTCAATCATCCAATATCATCCTGGTAGTATCTTTCATGGCTAAATTGAAGCTGAACATCCTATGGATTATTGTGGACAAAATTTGGGATAGGGCACTATAGTTCATCACCACACTTCTATTCCCATGTTTGATTACTCAGCTGATGCAAAATTCACAGGTGTTGTCTAATTTGGCAATTAACAAATTCATCTGATCGACAAAGAGTGTGGACATTGCGTTAATTAAGGACTTGAGAAACCCAACAGCTAAAACCTAGGGTCTTGTGCCAGATGTGCCTCTACAAGATGTGGAGGGAGGTGCTCCAGCTAGTGAGATACTAGCTTCTGAGGTTGGTGCTACTTCTTTCTCTACTCTATGGCCTAGAGCAGCCTTGGGGGCCATTCAGTTAGTGCCCGCAGGCTACACTTTGATCATGACTAATCTTTTAGAGCAGCTTTTGAGAATCAAGCTTTGCATGATGCCTGAATTAAAAAGTTAGAGGTAGGGGTGAAGCCCTACTTGACTGATAAAATTAAGGCTGCCATTAGGGGTGTTCAAACTCGGTTTGACAGATTTAAGAGCTGAATGACAACTAGACTAGGAAAGGTACAGGCTCCCTACTTGACGGTGGTCATAAAAAAATTGACTGAATGGAAGGAAGCAGTAAAGGAGTTGACTGAGTAGACTGTACAGGTTGTGCCTCCTCCCTCTCTCCCCCGGTCTCATCTTTGGCAGACTTTGCTATAGATGTGGATACATAAGTACTGGATTTCAGCATATAGGCTCCAATAGTTGGGGAAGATGACACAAATATAGATGAGATGGGCGAATATTTGCAGCCCCACAGAAAGAGAAAGAGAAAAGACAAGGAAGAAAGGAAGAAGGACAAGAAAGGGAGAAAAAGGAAAAAGAGAGTGAGTGAGTAAACCTCTGAGGCACCTATTTTGGAGGGTGTTGAGATCCCACCTACTGTTGAGGTGGTTTCTCAGAGTAGAGAGGGTACAGAACTTGCCCTCATGACATCATTGAGTGCACCAACTGCCACCGGTGCCCACTTGACTGAGAGTACCCCAGTCATAGCCGAGGCCACAAAAGTTGAAGAGATTGGAGGGGTCCCATTTGCGGCCCCAACTGATCAGAGTACTTTCGGCATCTAGTGCACCACAAGTATGTCCCTAACCCTAGGTTTTACATTTTCTGTGTTTCGTGCAATGGGGACATTGCATGATGTCTAACTTGGGGGTGGGGCTGTACCATAACTGAGGATTTTTTTTGCCATGTTTCTTTTCCTCGGCTGTGCTATCTAGTTAGAATCGACATGTTTAGGTTTTTTTATTGTTATTTTTGTGATATTTTGTGTGATGTGTGTAACTGAGAGAAAAATAAGAGAACTTACTGCAGTTGAAATAAAAGGTGCATGGAAAGTGTTTTAAATTTTTTAAATGATACCCATCCTTAAAATTTTGTTGTTTGGTGTTGTGATGTATGTTTACCTGAACTATGACCAATTTTTTGATCTCATAATGGCATTAGGATTATTAGCATGATAACCATAGCGTAACTGTGCATGAATCTGATTAATAACTGAATATGTAGCCCTAAGCCAAGTGTGTGTAAGGTCTTACCTAGTCGATGTGTGTGTGTAATCTAGAACTTGTCTGGTTAGTCTTGCTAAAGTCATAGGATAGGAGGTTAGGAAAAGATCATAGGCCATTCTTCAAATAGTCCACTAAAATCCTAAAAAGCCCACCAAATAAACATGATATCCCTTGATCCCAAAATTTGAGCCTAAATAGACCTTTTTTTGGACTAGCCTATTCACTTTCTCAAATGTTTATAATGAACCTGCTTTGGCCCTGGTCCCTCCTTGGACACTGTGTACCTCAACTCAGGCAAATCGCCTAAGTTAAGGGTGGCTATTGTATGGGTACGTAAAAAGATTGGGTATAAAGAACAAGTTAGTAAAATGATAAAAAGGGATTTGGGTACGACAAAGTTTGAACAGGCAAAAAAGTGAAAAAGAAAAGTTTGAAAAAAAAGAGAGAACAAAAAGAACAAAAAAGAAAAAAGAAAAAAGAAAAAAGAAAAAGAGAAAGTTGTGAAAATAAGACCGCACCCCATGTTTGAAAAGTTGAAATAAGGGTGAAAAGTGAAGAAAGTAAGAAAGTGGAGCCAAAAGTATAGTGCCAAGGAGGAATAAGTCACTCTACCCATATGTACTATACCATCCCCTGAGCCTACATTACAAGCCAATAAAAGTCCTATAGTGATCATAAACCCACTATTTGAGAGCTAAGGCATAGAAAATAAGGGCAAGCCTATGGTATCAAATGCACACTGTCTAAATTCTTTATGATAATTAGTGAATTGTTTCAGTCCCGATCTTGATATTTATGCACATACTGATTGTTAGGGACTTCTTTGATGTGAGGACTAAGGGTTTTATTGTAAGTTGTTGTTTGTTTTGGTATGTTATCGATTTGAGTTTTGGGTTATCTGTTAATAATGTAATGCCATTGATTGATCCCTTTGTGTTATGGTGAGTGGTTTTTATACACACAACATATGTTTTGATGGTATTGGGGGGTTGAACATGTTTTTGGGTAATGCATTCTTAAAATGGTTTTGTGTAGATTCGACTGCCGTAGTACTCTTGGTTTTTTAGTTGGTTAAGCATCATGGCAGTTAGTTGATTTTGCTTACCTGAGGGCATGCAAATGGTCTAAGTTGAGGGAGTTGATGTGCCGTGAACTTACGGCACTTTCGACGCTTAAAACTATGGATATTTGCAAGTATGAGGGTATTTCTTTGTGGATATAATGTGTTTTTGGGTATTTATAGGTCAAACAGGTCCGGGGAAGGAAAATGCTAGATTTTTGTACTTAAGGGAATTATACGACCCATTCGACTACCGTTGGATCCGACCACGGTCGTACCATGTCATTGTGGATTGATTCAAAGAAATGACTCTCAGGTGCTAATCAGATAAAAGCTTCACACGATCGTGGCTTGATGTTACAATTGTACAATCTGATCGTGGGAAGAAGACCTAAAATCATTACTATAGAAGCTAAGTGTGGAAGATAAGACGAATACTTCCGACGACCGTACTTTGAAGTTACGATCGTACCAAGATGTCGTGGGAAGGAAGTCCAGGTTGATAGTTTATAGAAGTTAAAGTGTAAAAGGATTAAACGAGCACATTGCATGACCGTACTTAAAAGGTACGAGGTCATACTGAGGGTCGTACCTACCTTGTTCTGAAGATGACAAAGTCCAGTGCCAACCTACGAGCACATAGGACGATCGTGGGATCTAACCAAGATCGTACCTTTCTTTCGTCCAAAGCGACCGACTTAGCAAATCCTGTTATGTTTAGGATAGGTTTTATTTTATCTATAAATACTCTTATTCGGTGTTTTGTATTATTTTATGTTCTATTACATTATTGTAACTTTCTTAGGCATATTCTTGGTCTTGGAATTACATACATTGATTTTTAGGGTTTTAATTGAAAGTGAGATTTTGGAGTTTTTCATCTTGTTATTGTAAGTTCATGATTATGCTGTCTTATCAAAATTCTTCTTGTGTTCTTGCAATTATGAGTAGCTAAACACCACAACTAGGGTTGTGGGAACCATGACGGATTAACGAAGTAGTGTTAATTTTTGACCCGATTCCAGATCTAAATTTTGTAATTATAATACGGATCTTGTTTTTCTTGTATTGGCAAATAGATCATGTTTGTGATAGTGTAGCGGCTTCCTGAGGTCGAGTAGAGGGAGCGAGCAACTGGTGGTCGGTCTGAGGCTGTTTTTCAGCTTTAAGGTTGGCTACGGTCTACTTTCTTATAGACTTTGCTTTATGAGATTGTGTATGATATAACTTGCATGAAAGGCAGGGGTTTATAGGATAGGCTTAAGATTATTTTATCATTTCCACCATTCTTGGCCTTCTTTGGGGGATCTTAGAATAGAGTATTAGCTTGAGCCTTAGTTTTGTAAGTCTGTTGTTGTGTTAGGATTAGGTTAGGTGTACTTGTATACTTGCTATGGTTTTAGGATTAGATTACTGATCCTTAGTGTAAGTTTGGGGTAGTATCTCGCGACAAATCTAGTTTTCCTCAGTCGATTCTTATTAGTATCATGTTTTATCTCGTTCACTCTCATTTATATATTTACTTTATATATACTGTGTTGTACATTGGTGGGCCTAATGTTATGGATATGTTTAACACCCCGTACATTCCCAACCCTACTTGACGACATTAAATGATATGTACTTAGGTATCGAGAGCTATAAGTATGCATTTGGTAATGCTATTGGTGAGCTAATTGAATTTGGCTCTTGTTATGATGATTAAACCTTCATAGGAGGTGTTTTATGATCTTCATGGAACATTTGTGGGGTTCAAAATGAGTCTAAGAATACCTCTAAACAAAGTATATTAAGGTTAAGAAGTGAGTTAAAGAATAGGACTTGAAGTATCTAACCAAACCCGCGAAGAGAAGTCGAAAAATGGAATTTTTGAAAATTTTAAGGAGGGGCGCATTTGGGACCGTGTCACGCCGCTCTGGGCTAAAAATTTTAGCCCAGAGGCAGTAGGGTGGCGCGCCCAGGGGCGTGCCACCTTGGGTTTTCCACTTTTTCGAAAGTTGGAAATTTCTAAGTCCCAAGGGTATCCGGGGTAGTACCGAGCCGATTTTTGCTACGTTTGTTCTACAACCAAGAGTATATACATGAAATGAATGAAATATTACATTGGTATGATAAAATTACTTGAGAACGAATTTGGGGCCAAAATGACGATTTTACCCCTATAGTCAAAATAAGCCAAACGTGGCTAGAATCACTTGGTTTGTGGATTGAGGCTACGAATATGAATAGCATGAGTGGGAATATTATTGTCATACCTATGAGATGACTTAAACACGAGAAATTATTGATTTTATCGGGTTAAGTGAATTGGGCCCAAAAATGAAATGAAAGCATGGCCCAAAATGGGTCAAATGACCCATTCTTGCCAAGACCTTCTAGAACCCAACATTTAATGCTAAAGAGTGACTAAGGAGGGCACTTAAGGGCCTATATAAAGGGGCAAAATTCTGATTTTTATTGAAGATAAACACACATGCTTTTTCTATCTTTTTCTAGAAAAATCTCAAGAAGGCTTCTTTGACTCCCAAAAACCCTAAGGCACTTCTTGGAGCAATATTATCATCTTTCAAGCTTGGGTAAGTGAATATTATTGTACTTTAACATATTATAAGCATGAGAGAATATGTATATCATGTTGGTTATGGTTGAAATGTTGGACATGGCACTTTGTGCTTTTGTATAAGATTTGTGATCCATGGGATTTGAGCTTGAATTTGGACTTGTGCCTTTGATGAAAGATCATGGTATGGATACAATATGAACGTCTATGGTGTTATTTCATTGTTTAATTTGTTATTTTTTTATAAGTGCAAATTGTGGGATGTTGGCCGATTTGTGCTATGAAGTGTATTAAGGTGAATTGATGGATTGTTTGTGATGTGGTGTGGATAAGAAAGTGTAAAAGGGAAGTGTTGTGGTGGAATGTATTGATTATCATGTATTGGTCAATGTTGGGAATATTGGAGGATTTTTGGAATAATGATTTTATCAATGGTTTTGTTAAGGGGGAAATGACATGTTAAAGCTAAACATGTGACTTATTGTTGTTGTATGCCATTATAAGGTAATTGGTGGTTAATATTGGTTTCGTTATAAACTTGTGTTGTAGAGCAAAACATAAGGAATGAGCAGGAATATTGTATGCACGTCTAAGATTGTGTATTCGTATTAAGAATACAAGGTATGTAAGGTTCCCTTTTCCACATCCTTCTGCAACATGTTGTTCACATTGACATTGGACTTGTTTCAATTCCGAGAGGTTTGAAGTATCTCAAATTCAGGTTGACGTTTGTTGTTATTCATATGTGTCTTATTCTTAAACGCATGATGATTCGTTTGTCTCTTGTTCATTGAGTGAAGTTCCCAAAAATGTCATAACGTTGTCATTCCTAAGTGAACAATCTTAAGCGAGTAATAACATAAAAGAATCTATTTATCCTTGAGAAGCATTTTTCCAATCATGTCATGCTCCAAAGTCCTATAATATGATGATTGTCTTTGTACAAATCTTTCATAAGTAAAAGTACCAATTTTATAAGATCTCATAAGAGTAACAAGAGAGGTGATGTGCAAGCTAATATATTTATTCCTCATAAGTGAAGATGTCAATCTCTTGAAGCAAGAGTGAAGAAGTAATATATATGTGTGATTCCAATCATATTATGATCCTCATGTATCACTCTTAAGAATGGAAGTAAGAATAACAAGAGAAATAAGAGATGTATAATTAATAAGTAATCATGGGTGGTATCCCAGGGGTTAAAATACCTAGCATGGGTCGATCCCGATACATCCCAGGGGCGGCAGAAAATCCTAGCATAGGTCGATCCCGATACATCCCAGGGGCGATATAAAAGCCTAGCATGGGTTATGATGGTACATCCCAGGGGCGACACGAAAGCCTAGCATGGGTTAATATAACATCCCAGGGGCGATAAGCCTAGCATGGGTTAATGATATCCCAGGGGCGACACGAAAGCCTAGTATGGGTTCACATAACATCCCAGGGGTCAAAGTACCTAGCATGGGTTAATCTCATCCCAGGGGCGACAGAATAGCCTAGCATGGGTAGAACAATAAAGATGAATAAAAGATGAAGACAAGAGGAGTAAAGAACGTAAGATACATGGATTCCCACATACAGAAAGAGAGTTTATTCACGTTTCTGTTTCCTTATATTGATTCCATTATTATTGTTATTATGTATGATGAATTTCTTATGAGCCTTACATATTCAGTACATTCTTCGTACTGACCCCCTCGGGGGAATTACCTTACATGTTGCAGGTGCAGGCATTAGTAGACTTCCTCTGTAGACTGGGGATCATTTGCAGCTATTTGGTGAGCTCCAGTTGGTTCGGAGCCCCCTGAGTCATAGGTATATATTTGTTGTGATGTTATATAAATTGTATAAAGCGGGGACTTGTCCCGACTGTAAGTTGGTCTTGTTGATGCATCTATTAGAGGCTTTTGTAGACATATGTGGGTATATGGATGTAAGAGACGGGTATGTAGAAACGAATGTCTATTCTGACTTAATGGCCTTAACGACCAAGTTTCCTAAATAAATATATGTATAGCATATGTTTCCATGTTCAAGTTTTCCGCATAGTTGCATAAGGTTTAATAAGGTTCATACGAAGATATGCATACGAATGAACATAGGCAAAGGTTGGTTCTCTCGGGCCTTATCGGCTACGGGTGCCAATCATGTCTCGATGGGATTCGGGGAGTGACAATATGACTCTGTTGGATTCCATATTAGTGTTACTATTTCTGAAAGGCGATGATACCTGTTATGTATACTTGCATGATTATATCCCTACTCTTTGTATACTGGTGATGGCATGTATAGATTCACACGTGCATATCTATGCATTATTGTATGATTCTAAGGAAAAACAATAATTTTGTCTTTTAAAAGAAAATAGGGAATTTGTTGTCATGATCCAAACCCGTCGTGAGTGGAACCCACACTACTCACCCTATGGGAGAAACAATAAATCTAATCGTCATCTTAATGTTCACACTTAAATGAGAGTACGCTAACTAATCCAGCAATAATAATCCAACTATCATAAACACGTAAGTACAACTGAAACGAAAATATTGTACTTAAACATAACAACCCTAGGACTCGATAGTCGTCTGTACCAAAATATTTGAGAAAATCAAGAGAGAGGATGCAACTCCAAAAACAAAATGAAAGTAACAAGTCCAAACAAAGGACACAGTTTAAATAAGTGAGATCTCATAGTAGCCGGAAATGCTGCTCACCCTGAAATTTGAAATCGACTGCTGAAATCACAAGCAACGTCTCGATGAATCCACTGGAATATATGCTGCACTCACAGAAGTAAATGCACGTGTAGTATCAGTACACAAATAAGCCACTGGCAGGATCATTTGAATAACCCAAGATGGAAATATGGACATTTAACCAAAATGCAATACCATTAGCTAACACATGCTTACACATCAAACATACATCATATATGTACAAGTAGCACTCAAGAGACAAGTCAACAAGTGTCATTTAAGCAATAATATGCAACTCATTCCAATACAACCAAATAAGGACAAGCACAACAATACAAATCCTCCGGTTCACTCAAGGAACCATCATACTAATACATACCTTGAAAACCCGTACATACTTGCTAAGTATTATATACCCACCCTCTAGCTATGACCTGTAAGGGACAATTACCATCCATGTACTAAACCCAAACATGAATGTCTGTAACCCTTAATCCGAATAACTTGTGAGAACATCTTAAATGTCGAAACACTCGATAATATACAATATAGAAGGCCAAGTCATAAAACAAGTAAACATTTCAATGACCAAGCACACCACACGGATTATCAAATCATACCACAGAGTAGTTAATATGCACAAATAACATAAAATGGACTAAATACACCCCTTCACCTACCTCAAACCAAGCTTGCACAACTCTAAGCCTGATCTTTGCCCTTCCGTACCCTTTCTGCTTTCTTGTGGTCTAACACATGCATACAAACACCGCATTAACGAAATAACCTAATATGGTGGGAGTTATAAGCCACCCCCAACCCCCTAAGGTCAGTTCATAATCATTCCTTAACTGTTCTAGGGCTATTTCCTCTGTAATTCACCTAAAACTACCAATTTCATGGAATGGTTGGTGAATTAACGAAATGCGAGGCCAATTTCATGATTAATAAACAAAACCCATTAACCTAAAACCAAAATCCACCTTAAAACCCTCCCTAAATTTTGTAACTTATGCCTTCTAAGGATCAAGAAGTAATTACAAGTTAAAGGGAGTGAATTCCTTACCTTAACGAAGTTAAACGGAAGTAAATCGGTGATTTTTGACCTAAATCCCCTTCTTCTTGCTTAAAATGAGTTTATGAAATAATAAACTGTATTGGGGTTTTTACCCTTTGATCTTCAGTTTTTACCGCTATAGCGGTACTGACCGCTATAACGGTACTGCTATAGCAACCTTGACTGCTTTGACCACTTATATAGCGTTAATTATTCTGCTATAGCGGTCATCGCTATAGTGGTGTGTCATTTATTATAGCAGTGTCGACACGACAAAATGTCCATTTTCACCCAAAAATTCCATTTTTTACAACATACCTTGATCTTGGGACATTCCAAATAATGCCCTTTACGCTAAGGTCAATTCTGGGAGTTCTACTAACCCAAATTCAGTTTCATAAAATCCTACGGGTTCTTTATCGCCGTAGCTAACTAAGAATCAGCACCATTCCTGCCAAGCCAGTCTAAATTATTCCCAGATTTTCCAAGACTACCCCTCACCCAAAATGAAGCAAAACTATCCTAGTCTGAAATTTGTAACTTCCAAATCGAAAGGGATTTAGACACAAAATTTGGAACGTAAGACTTTTACATAATGAACAAGTGAATTTTACAACAGATACCAATTTACTCATCATTTGTCCCCAAATGATCAAACTAGAAAAATAGCTCAAAATGAGAAAGGAAAAAAGTACCTATATCCTTGAACAGTTGAGGTTACTTGTCACGCATGTCCTTCTCGGTTTCCCAAGTGGCTTCCTCATCCAGACGATTCTTCCACTGGACCTTCATTGAACGAATTTCCTTCGTCCTCAACTTACGAATATCATGATCAAATATCGCTATTGGTTCCTCCTCATAAGTCAAGTCCTTGTCCAAAAGCACTGAATCCCACTTAATAATGTAGTCTCCATCCCCATGATACCGTTTTAACATTGAAACATAGAAGACTAGATGAACCCCTAACAAACTCAATGGTAGAGATAACCTGTACGCAACTGTACCTACTTCCTTAAGAACATCGAAGGGACTAATATATCAAGGGCTGAGCTTGCCCCTTTTGCCAAACCTTATGACTCCCTTCATAGGAGACACCTTGAGCAACACTTGCTCCTTGTCCTTGAAGTTCATGTCCCTCACCTTTCGGTCCGCATACTCTTTTTGTCTACTTTGGGCTACCAACATCTTAGTCTGAATGAATTTTACCTTTTCCGGAGCCTCTTTCACTAAGTTGGTGCCCAAAGTCTTAACATCTCCCGCCTCAAACCATCCATTAGGTGACCTGCAGTTTCTCCCATAAAGTGCCTCAAACAGAGCCATATCAATGCTGGAGTGATAATTATTGTTGCATGAAAACTCACACAATGGAAGGAACTGGTCCCAATGACCACTAAAATCAATCACACAGGCTCTCAACATATCCTCTAGCACTTGAATTGTCCTCTCTGACTGACCATCAGTCTAAAAATTGAAAAGTCATGCTAAAAGTAAACTTGGTGCCCAAATCTTCTAGCAACATGTCCTAAAATTTAGAAGTAAACTTTGCATCCCTATTTGAAATGATAGAAAGTGGCACCCCATGAAGTCTGATGATCTCTTTGACATATATTTTTGCCAACTGCTGAGAGCTGTAATCTACTCGAACTGGCAAGAAATGAGCTGATTTTATTAACCTATCAACTATCACCCAAATGGAGTCATTCTTTCCCAATGTCTTAGGGAGCAGCCCCACCATAAAATCCATGGCAATAAGTGTCACGCCTCAAATACTATTGGGGTGGATTGGCACCTGAAGCCGTTAAGGCCCGAGAGAATCAACCTATGATCATGTAAATTCATATGTATGTCACTAAATGCACTAAAATTCTGCCACAGGTAGATATAATATATCGATGATGAAAGTCATGTAAAGACGTTCAAAATAGATACGAGACTTAGCCGTTGGGGCCACAACTTCAAAAAGGGTAAGACCCTTCTACGTTTGACTTTACAATGTCCACAAAACCTCTAACAGATATATAACCATGACTAAGGTTGGGATAAGTCCCCACCTTATACAACTACTACACAGTAACAAATATATACAAATGACTCGAAAAGCCCCGAATCAACCTGGAGCTCACCAAAAGCCTATAGATGACTCATACCCTAATGTGAAGGTCTAATAGCTCCTGTGCCTGCAACAAGTAAGATTGGTCCCCCAAGGGACGTCAGTACGAAAGAATGTACTGAGTATGTAAGGCTAAAAGTAACTGTAAGAAATATAGGAACTCAAATAGAATCAAATACAAGTGAACAGACAACACTGATATACCACCGTACTGTATATGTGGAACCATGTACATTACATTTATTTCTTTCCTTTTACCTTTATATCAATATACATCATACAATGCCTGGGACCAACTGATCAGTGGTAAATAACATTGGGATCAGCTTGAGCTAGGCTTATGCCCCCAGAGCTGCCACCCATAAATCAATAAATCAGGTTCAGCTCGAGCTAGGTTTTCACCCCCAGAGTTGCCCCTGTATCCAATAAATCAGGTTCGGTTCGAGCTAGGCTTTCGCTCCCAGAGCTGCCCCCTGTACCCAACCAAATATGCATTACTTCATTCTTTACTTTTTGTGCGATTGTTACATCGGTGGTCATAACATTATTGGAGCTTTGGAACAATAGTCAAAAAATAAGAGACACGTGAATAACAATTGCTAACAAACCTGAAATGAGATACTTTAAAACATTTCGGAGTGGAAACAAGTGCGGTAACGATGTGACCAATAGGTGCTGCCAAAGGATACGGAAAAGAGTACCCTTACATAACTTATCTTTCCAAAATGTGAATACAACAATTAAGCTCCTTCCTTATGTGTTACTCTACAACACAAGTACATAACAGAGCTAACATTAACAACTAATTACATTACAAGTTCACAAGACGGTAATTAGTCACTTAACGGGAAGTAAAAACTATCCAACATCCCAAACACATCGTATATCATTCCACCTTATTTCCTACTGCAACATAACTTCATTCCACCCTCCTACAACACAATTTACTACCTCACAACACCAACAAGGCCAAAACAATCCACAAACCAACATAGACGTCACAAATCGACAAGATTTCACACCAAGTGCATACTTCACATTTTTACCTTAATGGAAATCCACATATTTATTCCATCAAGTCACATAAATACCTTCCACAACAATATACCAAAAATAGTCCACACAGTTTCAGATTTCACTTTAACATAACAAGAAAGTATTCTCTTTTCACTACGCCAAACGTTCTATATACAAACACATATAAACATTTCCATCAAGCCATACACAAGGGGAACGAATTAGGGACATCACCACACTTAAATATAATGAAATTTAGTCCATCTAATTCAATTACTTCAAGACTTTAAGTCCCCTTTCAAGTTTAAACCACATAGAAGGCAAATCCTTAGCGATTAAGCAAAAGTGGACTGTTTTATAAATATTGGATTGCTCAACACTTTTTAAACATAACCAACATGATTTACACAGCCTCTTATGCATATAATATATTAATATATAAGGGTAAGCACTTACCAAGGCTTGCAAGTGGAAGATTTGTCCAAAAAGTCCTTAGGAAAATTAGGGTGGCTAGGGTTTGAGAGAGGAGAAAATATCTCTTGGAAAATCTGGAATTTTGTAAGTGTGTTATGGTGAATAAGAGCTGAATTTCAGCCTTATATAGTCCCTCCAAACCACCTCTCTTTATGGTCATCCTTAGCCAAACTTTTGGTCAAAGATGATGTGTTTACTTGGTCAAATTTTGAATGGATCATTTCCTTTTGGGCCATGTCTTATTTGCTTAATTTGGGCCTTAATTAAGTCCATAAACATGTGCCATATTTCAGCCCATTAAATTTAGTAGATGATTTACCTACTATCTCTAGTTTAAATACTCCCATCAATGCTAAGGTAGTCGCATAAGTTTGGAAATGTACAGGGTGTTATGGTATAGGGTATTATACTTGCCTAAATAAAATATTAAGTCCATTCCCTATTACCACAAAGTCGTACCAATTTCCATATAAGTAGAATTAGTGTATATAAAATACGGGGTGTTACAATAAGCTCCCACTTCCACATAGGTATAGGCATCCTATGAAGTAATACCATAGGCCTTTGGTGTTCATCCTTCACCTGTTGATAGTTATGACACTTGGACACATAATCCACTATGTCCCTTTTCATCCCCGACCACCAATAAAGCTGCATCAAGTCACAGTACATCTTGGTCGTGCCTGGATGAATAGAATAACATGAACCGTGAGCCTCTGAAAGTATATCACCAATCAAGTCAACAACACGAGGAACGCATAACCTTTCTCTAACCCACAACACCCCTTCAACATCGACGGTGGCGTCCGCCCCTCCCCGTTCACTATCTTTTTACGGAGTGCCTTTAACTTTTTATCTTTGAACTACTTGGCCTTAATCTGCTCCATAAAGGCTAATTTTATCTCAACACTGTCAGTATTCCACCTCTGTCCAAGACCCCAAACTGCATGCTCAAGGATGCTAGAGTCTGAAACTCTCTAACTAATGGTCTCTTAGACACTCTCAAGAATGACAAGCTGCCCATACTTACAAATTTTCAGCACAATGTGTCTGCCACCACATTAGCCTTACCTGGGTTATAATGAATGGTCACATCATAGTCCATTAATAATTCCATCCACCATCTCTGCCTTAGATTCAAATCCCTTTGAGTAAACACATATTGCAGACTGCGATGGTTAGTGAAGACCTTACACTTGACTCCATAAAGACAGTGTCTCCAAATCTTCAAAGCAAAGACTACCGCTGCCAACTCCAAATCATGCCAAAAGTTAAGCATCACAAAATACAACTAAATCTTTACCTTCAACCGACAGCAAAAGAATAGGTGCCGTAGTCAAAAGTGTCTTGAGATTTTGGAAGCTCTCTTCACACTGGTCTAACCAAACAAACGACACCTCCTTTTGAGTCAACCTTGACAAATGAGTTGTAGTGGATTCAAAGTTCTTGACGAACCTATGTTAATAACTAGCAAGACCCATAAAACTCCTTACCTCGGTCACTGAACTAAGCTGAATCGACCCCTTAACTGCTTTAATTTTCTTAGGGTCCACCATCACTTTCTTCTCCAAAACCACATGCCCCAAGAAGGCAACAAAAGATAGCCAGAATTCACATTTAGAGAACTTAGCAAACAACTGCTTTTCCCTCAGAATTCCCAAAACTATATGGATATGGCCTACATGCTCTTCCTTAGTCTTGGAGTACATAATAATATTATCAAGGAACACAATAACGAAAGAATCCAAAAAGGATTTAAAGATGTCATTCATCAAACTCATGAAAGCTGCAAGTGCATTAGTCAATCTAAAGGACATTACTAGAAACTCGTAATGGCCATACCGAGTTCTAAAAGTCGTCTTCCGAATATCCTCCGGTCTAATCTTTAACTGATGATTACCCGATCAAAAATTAATCCTTGAGAATACTGTTGCACCCTATAGCTAATCAAACAAGTCATCTATATGAGGCAAAGGATATTTATTTCGGATGGTGACCTTATTCAACTGCCTGTAGTCGATGTATATCCTCATACTACCATCCTTCTTCTTAACAAAAAGAACTGAAGTGTCCTAAGGCAAAGCACTTGGATGAATAAAATCCTTATCAAGCAGTTCCTGCAACTGAGCCTTGAGTTCTCTCAACTCCGTAGGAGCCATTCATTATGGTAGAATAGATATAGGGCAAGTGACCGGCTCTAAGTTAATACAGAAGTTGATATTCCTATCCGGAGGAATACCCAGTAAATTTGAAGGGAACACATCCTGGAACTCAAAAACTACCAAAACTGACTTAATAGAAGGGGACCCCACACCCGCATCTTAAAGATGAGCTAAAAATGCTGAACACCCCTTTCCAACTAGCCTCCTAGACTAAACATATGATATCATTCTTATCGGTTTGGCCTTATACACTTCGTCCTACTCTAGTTCCTCCATCCCAGGTATAACTAGAGTCACTGTTTTAGCATTATAATTTAAAACAACATGATACAGAGATGACCAGGTCATATCCAAGATTATATCAAAGTCTAACATATCCAAGATAATTAAGTCTACCCAAGTCTGAAAACCCATAAACAAAATAGGACAAGACCGATAAACATGGGTAACTACCACAGACTTCCCAACTGGAGTAGACACATGCACAGGATAGTCAAGAATATCCCAAGCCAGACTCAGACCCATAGCAAACTAAACAGACACATAAGAATAAGTGGACCCCGAATCAAATAAGATAGAAGCCATCTGGTCACAGACAGAAATAGTACCTGTGATCGCCTCATCAGAAGCCTCGACATCAGTCTTTCCTGATAATAAATAACAATGAGCCCAATCATCAATTTGAGCTAACTCTCCACCCGGCTGCCCTTCTGAGCCACCATTACCATGACCACTTATCTGATTTCCCCATCCACCCCATGGACGACCCCTGCCATTTTCCCTTCCTCTACCTGTTGGAACCACTGCCCGAGCCTACTGATGTGTCTAGTCATTCACCTGTCTCACCAGACACTCCCTCTTCAAATGACCAGCAGTACCATAATAGTAACACCCATGCTCCAGAGAAGGACGACGGGTAGAAGAATAAGAAGCCCTTTGGCCTTTAACAACCTAAGCCTAAGAAGGTCTTTTAACCAGTATCATAGTAGAAGCTAGCATAGTTGACTGAATAGGGCGAGTTGCAAAGGCCTGGTGGCCCTTAGAATAGGATCCACTGAAACTCCCAACATTTCAAGACTTCTTGGATAACATCTTAGCCTGTCCCACCTGCGCCACACCTTCTAACTTCTTCACATAATCTGACACATCATTAAACCCATTTCCCGCAGAAGTCATTTGCACAGTCAACACCTGAAGGTCATAGTTCAACCCCTTAACAAAGAGATGAATCTTTTCTTCTTTCATAGTCAACAACGGAGTGGCATAACGAGACAAGGCATGAAACTTAGCCTCATAAGCTTGCAATTGACATATCACCCTACTCCAAAGCAGAGTGGCTCATCCCCGTCCTCTCCTTTCTATCCATCTCGCTCATCCTCTTTCCCTCACGGCTGGCTCCTCAATTGGAGCGGTCAGTGCTTGGTCTAATGCTTGGGTTTTGCTAGACCTAAAATTCACGATCTGCGGACAAAAGAGTGAAGATATCAGATACCAATTTAGATAACCAGATACCAATTGGAATCAAGTCATAGCATGGAAGAAGTAAGAAGACCGATCTACTAAAGCACTATAGCCTCCCGAAGAAAAGTACAAACGTCACCGTAACATTCTGCGAGACTCTACTAGACCCATTTTGATACAGTGATATCAACAAAACCTAGGCTCTGATATCAAGTTTGTCACGACCCAAACCCATCGTGAGTGGCACCAACACTACTCACCTGATGGGAGAACCAATAAACCCAATTGTCATCATAAGGTTCACACTTAAATAAGAGTAAGTTAACTAATCCAGCAATAATAATACAACTAGCATAAACATGTAAGTACAACTAAAGCAGAAATACTATACTTAAACATATGAACCCTAGGACCCGAAAGTCATCTGTACCAAAATATCTAAAAATATCAAGAGAGGGGAAACAATCCTAAAAACAAAACAAAAGTAACAAGTCCAAACAAAGGACACAGTCTTAATAAGAGAGATCTCATAGTAGCCGGAAATGCTGCTCACCCTGAAATTTGAAATCGACTGCTGAAATCACAAGCAACGTCTCGATGAATCCACTGGAATATATGCTGCACTCACAGAAGTAAATGCAGGTGTAGTATCAGTACACAAATAAGCCACTGGCAGGATCATTTGAATAACCCAAGATGGAAATATGGACATTTAACCAAAATGCAATACCATTAGCTAACACATGCTTACACATCAAACATACAATATATTTGTATAAGCAGCACTCAAGAGACAAGCCAATAAGTGTCATTTAGGTAATAATATGCAACTCATTCCAAGATAACTAAATAAGGACAAACACAACAATACAAATACTCCGGTTCACTCAAGAAACCGTCATACGAATACATACCTTGAAAACCCATACATGTATGATAAGGGTTATATACCCACCCTCTAGCTATGACCTGTAGGGGATAATTATCGTCCATATACTAAACCCAGACATGAATGTCTGTAACCCATAATCTGAATAACCAGTGAGAACATCTCAAATGCCGAAACACTCCATAATATAAAATATAGAAGGCCAAGTCATAAAATAAGTAAACATTTTAATGACCAAGAACACCATACGGATTAACCAATCATACTACAGAGTAGTTAATATGCATACATAACATAAGATGGATTAAATACACCCCATCACCTACCTCAAACCAAGCTTGCACAACTCTAAGCCTGAGCTTTGCCCGTTCATTCCCTTTCCACTTTCTTGTGGTGTAAACCATGCATAAAAACACCGTATTAACAAAATAACCTAACATGGTAGGAGTTATAAGCCAACCCCAACCCCCTAAGGTCTGTTCATAATCATTCCTTAACCGTTCTAGGGCTATTTCCCTTGCAATTCACCTAAAACTACCAATTTCATGGTTAATAAACAAAACCCATTAACCTAAGGCTCAATTTCACCCTAACACCAGCAAAACATACAAAAATCCACCCTAAAACCCTCTCTAAATTCCATAACTTGCGCTTTCTAACGATCAAGAAGTAATTACAAGTTAAAGAGAGTGAATTCCTTACCTTAACAGAGTTAAACGAAATTAAACAGGTGATTTTTTCCCTAAGTCGTCTTCTTCTTGCCCCAAACGAGTTTATGAAATAATAAACTATTTTGGGGGTTTTACCCTTTAATCTGTGGTTTTTAGCGCTATAGCGGTACTTGACCTCTATAGTGGTACCTCTATAGCTATAGACCACTGCTATAGCGGCCTTGACCGCTTTTGACTACTGCTATAGTGGTAGACCACCGCTATAGTGGCCTTGACTGCTTTTGACCACCGCTATAGTGGTAATTATTCTGCTATAGCGGTCACTGCTATAGCAGTGTGTCACCCGCTATAGTGGTGTCGATGGGAAAAAATTTCCATCTTCACCCAAAAATCCCACTTTTTACAACACACCTTGATCTTGGGACATTTCGAATAATGCTCTTTACGCTAAGGTCAATTTCGAGAGTTCTACTAACCCAAATTTAGTTCTGTTAAATCTTACGGGTTCCTTATCACCTTATATAAATAAGAATAAACACCATTCCCACCAAGTTGGTCTAAATTATTCCCAAATTTTCCAAGACTACCTGTTACCCAAAATGTAGCAAAACTAGCCTAGTCTAAAATATGTAACTTCCAAACCGGAAGGAATTTAGACACAAATTTTGGAATGTAAGACTTTTAAGTAATGAAAAAGAGGGTATTTACATTTTTTCCACACTTTCTATTGATCAATGACTTTTAAGACTAAAGTGTGCCACCTTTACTATTGTTTTCTAGGAATTTCTAAAGGATTTGTAACTCTTTTAATCATTGGTTTCATTTTCTAATTTCAATAGGAGTTATTGTGATTTCCACTCACTATTTTGACTTTGAAATAGAATTTAGAGAGATTTTTCCTATACATTGGTTTCCAAAAAGGAAAAATGGATCATTTTAGTCTCGATTTGATTTTGCGCACCTATCATATTCATGCACATTACTGCTTATCTCTTGAAAGTCCTGGTTTGTGAACGTGAAGCATATATGAATATGCTAAGTCCCTCATAAGTCCTTACCTTTCTAGCCACAGATATTGGGAGAAGGGTATTCCCCATGGGTCCTGCCTTTACAAGCCTCAGGTGCTGGAGAATGTGTATATGTTATAGTTGGATGTGACATTCATCTCACATTTCATTACTTGGTTTCTATTGAATTCTTCTATTCATATGCACTGCTCGTCGCCAGTATGTTTGTTGTTTGTACTGTCATGCTTATTGGGGCCAATTGGGTTATATTTACTGTCTGTACCTGCTGTGCCTATGAGGGTCGGCTGAGTTATTTTTTGTTGTTTGTACCTTCTAAGCTTATGAGGGCCTGGTTAGGTTATGGATGATTGTTAGTGCATAACTTGTGATAAGTCAGTTATTAATGTTTTATTCGCTTTCTAGGTATGCCTTATGGACTCTCCTTCTAGTATTTCAATATTTAGCTTTAGCTTATCTTGTTTATCTCCTAGTTTGATAGATACTATGTGTATACTGCTATTTTTATTCTTTCTTGATTTGATCCTTTTCGTGTTAGACTGTTAGGTTAGCTTCTGCAGATGAGTACCCCCTTTCTTGTTACTTATATTGTATATCATCTCTTCATGTGCTGTTTATACTTTGCATTTTCTGGGTATGTTGTTGTTGTTGTTGTTGTAATCTCAAATTCCAAACTAACTCAATACGATAAATTGTTACCCAACAATGGTGCCAATTTTTATAACGCTCAATTACACTCTTAAACGGATGTACATGGTTGTTAGCAATATATTTACCCAACCAAGAATCTGGGTCGATCCCATGAGGAATAAATATGACTAGTGATTGAGAAAATAAGGAATAAAAGTAGCTCACTCCAATCCCAAAAATTGATACAAGTATATTTTAGGGGGTTTTCAATATAAAATGACAAGGATAGAACTAATAATAGAATGAACATTTGATCAGTGGCCTTCACAAATGATGAGAAATAAGGGAATTGATAATGGGGAATCAGTTCTATTGAAGATCCATTATATTTAATTAATTGTACACTAATTAATCACAAATTTAGGAAATTTGCCTTGGAACCTCAAACATCCGCAAATGTCTCTCAACGAAAAGCGAATATTTCTTAGCTAAATCAAATATTAGCTAAGTGCCAACACAAATAGTTCCAATTTTGGGCTACACTAGGATTTTACCATCTCTAGCTCAAATCTATTAGATGGGACATACGTTCCAAATCATTTTAAATTAACCTCAATCAACTCTCTCAAGCTTAATCAAAGTAAAAGGGGCGAGTCCCTGGGTTAGCTACTCCATTCAAAAATTAATTAAAGCATGAGATTAATTTAGATAAGTAAAACCAGTTCATAAATCAAAGGATATTCAATTAATACAAAAGTAAAAGATAAAATCAAAATCCAAATATTGTTATGTTTTCAAATCAATATTCAAAACCAAAATTAACAACTACAACAAAATATAATCTCTACAAAGAAAGGAAATAAAGAAAGGATTAAGGATTTATCACTACAAAGCATCCAAATCTTCATTCCAAGTGTGTTGGTTAAAGAACCCTAGTCTTCAAGCTTGAGAAAATAGCCAAAAATGATTTGATTAGAGGATTGGATTGAGTTTTATGTATTTTGGGATTGAAATTATGAAGTTCCAGATCTGCCTTGATGCCTGGTAGTTTTCTTCATTGCTGTCGTGACCTTGACCCGGGCGATCATAACTCTTTGGCTTTCAGTTGACTGCGATTGCAACTGTTGACCACATGATCAGGTGGACATGGATTTTTAAATTTTAGATATCGCGAGCCTTGGCCTTCGCGATAATGATGATCAAATTTCATCCAGTTCTTCGACTTTCTATTTCAGCTCCATTTTGCCTCGATTTCACTTCTTTTCATTAGAGCTCCTCTTAAACCTCAAATTACCTGGAATCAAAACCGTTCAAACAATAATTAGCCTCATATTATAGAATAATGACACAAAATCATGAGAAAAGAAAAACAAATAAGTGGCAAAATTGCCACTTATCAACATCCCCAACTTAAAGATTTTGCTTGTCCTCAAGCAAAATAAAATCAAAACTCAATGAGGTCTATTAATTCAAGATCAAAAATCGACATTATCATTCTCAATTCACTCAAAGTTATTGTAGTATAGTTGTGAGTATTCCCACCTGTCATACAGGTGACCCAAGTTCGTTCCTCGATAATGATGCCATATTTGATAACTACTGAGTGGTGATATTACCACTTATTTGTGAATTTTTTCTTATGATTTTGTTTTTTAATATGTATTATAAGGCTAATTATCCTTTGAATGATGCTTATTTAAGGTATTTTGAGGTTTAAAAAGAATTTTGATGAAAAGAAGGGAAACGAGGCAAAATAAAGCTTAAATAAAGAAGACAAATCTGGCAGTGCAATTGTGCTTCGTGAATACGAATCTCTAGCTAGGAATTCTAAGGTCAAGGTCAACAACACTTCATGAACGCGTTCAACTAGACATGATTGCGGAAGTCAAAGTTCATCAACCTTCGCGAACGCGGCTATCTGACTGCAAACACGAAGAAGAAATTTGTTGGGCATCTGGGGTAGTTCAGGATTTCACATTCTCAATCCCCGTCCATATAAAACCTATTCCTAGCTCTTTCAAAACTATCTTTGGCTTATTTCTCAAGCTTTGAGGCTAGGGTTCTTCAATCAATACCCTTGGAGTAAAGATTTGGAAGTTTTTTAGTGATAAATCTCTAAATCCTTTCTTCAATTCTTTGTTTTGTAGAAATTATATTTAGGGGTAGTTGTTAATTTTGATTTTGAATATTGATTTGGAAACATAACAATATTTGGATTTTTATTTTATCTTTTGCTTTTGTATTAATTGAATACTCTTTGATTTATGAATGAGTTTTGCTTTTCTAAATTAAGTTCATGCTTTAATTGATTTATGAAGGGAATAGCTAACCCAGGGACTCACCCATTTACTTTTATTAATGCTTAAGAGAGCTAATTAAGGTGAAAAGGTTGATTTAGCGCGATTTGAGATGTATGACCCATCTAATGGAATTGATCTAGAGATAGGACATTCCTAGCGTAGCTCAAGATTAGAACTATTTGTATTGGCACTTGGCTAATATTTGAGAGAATTTTGCTAAGAAATATTCGCTTTTGATTGAAAGATGTGGAGGATGCTTGAGGTTCCAAGGCTAATTTGCTAAATTTGTGATTAATTATGAGTACTTGATTTAAATTCAATGGATCATTGATAAAATTGATTCCCTATTACCAATCCCCTTGCTTTCCCTCGTTTGTGAAAGCCATTGATCAAATTGTTCATATTATTATTGGTTCTATCCTTGTTTTATTTTTATATTGAAAACTCCCCAAAAATACTTATATCCCTTTTTTGGATTAGAGGGAGTTACTTTTATTCCTTATTTCTCAATCACTAGTCACATTGTTCCTCGTGGGATTGACCTTAACTTTATAATTGGGTAAATATATTGCTAACGACTGTGTACATGTTTTTAAGGATGTAATTGAGAATTATCAAAAATGGTGTCGTTGCTGGGGAACAATTAGTTTGGAATTTGAGCTTACTTGCTTTTGATTCAAATTCGTGGATACGTGTCTGTGATTTTCTTTTGTTTCTTGTGTAAGTTAGATTTTTGTTTTGTTATACTTGTTACTATGGCATCATAAGATTAAAATGAGTTTGCCAGTAGCAAATATTATGTTGATGACCCATGTCCATATTATTCAGGATCCCACTTTTGACAAAATTGTGAAAATTCCCCCGGAAGAGAGGCGCATTCACCATCTCAATTCTATGATGGGTATGATTGTTACTTGTGTGGTGTTCGAAATGCATATAAGAGTGATTGTCTCAATTACTGTGCCCCCTTCCCTAGTTATGCTAATGAAAGTGCTAGTTGTTCTTTTGAGTAGGATACGAGCACGGTTAGCTCAATTCATGCTAGACCCATACCCTGAGCTGCACAAGCCATGATGGCAGCTTGGATGAATCTTATGGAGCACATTAAGAGGGGCTTCCACATATGGATGATATCTTGAATGCCATAGGAAGCCATGGAGCAACAAATATACAAGGCCATGGGCGATCAAGATGCCATTCGGGCAATCAAGAAGGGCCCTTGTGGGTTATTTCCTAAATAACCACTTTTAAGATATTTTTGTAATAGGCTATTTGTGTAAAGGCAATAATTATAAATAGTTACCTTAGCCATTTTTCATTCTTAGACTTGGTTGAATATTTCTCTTAAAGAGTGTAGGGTGGAATCCCTTTAGGAGTTGTTATAGTGTTAGTGAGATTAGTTGATGGGTGGATTCCCATTGATTGATTGAGAGCTCCTTTACCTTGATTTTCATAATTGAGTTACTCATTGTGGATTAATTCGTGTTTCTCAATTTCTCTAAAGTCAACCCCCTTTGTTAATTGTGGATTCAATTAGCCTTTCTTTCTTCTATTTCTCATCTCCATTTCTTCTATTCTCATCTCGATTTCTTATCTATTCTTATTTTGTGTTGTTGAGTTTCGTATTTTAGATATCGATTTTAGTCACCTCGATTAGTATAGTTATGATTTTGGTATCAGAGCTCGGTTTAGGTTTGTTCCTACAAAACTAAATCTTGGAATTTTGATATTTTCAGAAAAATCCAAAAAAAAAATCATCAAAATAATTGATTTTTTTAATTTTTTGTTTTGATACTAGATCCTTGTTCCCTAGTGGTTTTTTGAGTCTAAATCTCAAATTTCGTGCGATTTGGAGTTGTAGGAAAAAAGTTTCCATGAAAGGGTTTTGAAGCTTTGAAACTTTACAAATTTGAAAGTGGATCTCTTGATGGAGGAGGAATTAAAGCTTAAAAAGTATTGGGGTTTGTTCTCTATGTTGAGGGGGAGCTAATCCTAAAATTTGAGCCAATTCTGAGTTAATTTGGGGGTGTTGAGAATTAGTGTGTGTTCTTCGTATTCTAGGTGTTCTTGATATTCTTCAAGTTCTTCTTGAAGAAGGAGGAAAAAGGTATATTTGTTCCAATTTTCTCAATTCAAATTTGGTCAAAGCTATTTGTGGGTCCACTAGTGGAAATTTAAAAAAATTAAAATTAATTTCCATGTGACATGCCACATCAGTAGGACACATCAGCACCAGCTGCCACACCAGCAGTACGAATTTGCCACATCAGCAGCAAGCACAACAACTCTCTACTTAACATCCTAGGAAGCGCATAATACATGTTTGAACGCCCAAACCAGTAAGCTTTTTAAAGCTGAAAACAACCCCAAAATTGTTCTAAGTGTCAAAAAATCCTACTTCTTCTTCTACACTCATTTTGTTCCATTTCTCTACTATTCAACAACTAATAAACATCTTTAATTACTTGTTAACTAGTTTTTAATCATCAAATCATCTCATTGATTCTTCAAATTAAGTAACAACAAGTAATTCCTTCTACTTTTATTACTTAATTCTTGAGTCTGAAATTTTTTGTGCTTCTTTTCTTCTACTCTTCTTTGAGCACAAGAAACTTGTTTGCATCAATGTGAAGGTAAATTGAAAATATCTCCCAATTGGTCACCAAGATAACACCAGAGGAGTTGGAAAAGATGATGAATACAACTACTCCTCGTGAAGATGAACCTAAAGAGTTGCCTTTTGAGGCAAAGCAAGCTGCTTCTTGTCATGTTGATGCTAGGGAGTTGAACATACAAGTCGACACATCCACTTCTTGTGAACCAAAGTGGAATATTGTGTTGAAGGTATCTCCAAACCCTTCACAAGGGATCCTTGGCACTTGTACGAACTTCAATAAAATTGAGAAGAGTAAGGGTGTGATATGTGACAAGTCTTGAGTGGAAAAAGGAGAGGCTATGTGGAGTGATGTGAGAGGGTTGTCACAACATTATACTAAATTTTGTAACCTCTCTTCCTTTTCTAGTTGTATTGATTCTTATGCAGATATCCTTAGAAACAAGCTTAGTGAGGTACCTCAAGCAATGAAGAATCATGAGGTGCTAGAAAGCTTCGAAAAGGAGCAAATGTGATCCAATGTTGAAAAGTAAGGTGAATGCAATCCTTCCTATAAGCTACAAGGTAACAAAGCTAAACCTTACACTTTGTCAAAAGTAGAAGATCCTTGTGTGGTTAGTAGACAGTTAAGTGTAAGTGATGGCTTATATGTGTATGAGATTAAAGATCCTTTGCCTTGTGATGATCTTGATGGCACCTTGTTGCATGATAATAATTCCATTGTTGTGAGTGCCCAAACACTAGTTAATTCTATAGATGACCGGATTGATTCTTCTAGTAAGATCAATTTGAGTCCACCTAGTATTAACATTTATGACGAGTAAAAATGTATTGTCATGTAACAGGGGTAGTCAAATTCTAGTTGGCTATAATGATGGTAATCATGTGTGTGATTCTTTTGAGCTTGACATACTACCAACTAGTATTAATTATGGTGATGACCAATTTGCTTGTAAAGATGACCTACTAATTGAGATGTTGTGTGATATGATAAATTAACCTTAATTTAGTGATGGTAATGATATAGTTGGTCATGTAGTTAGTCACGTAGGATCTTTACCTAGAGGTGATGATTCCTTAGGTTTTGATTATATTTCTTATTCTAGTCATGAGAATCTTGAGGTGGAGTATGAACTTAGAGATAATCTCTTATTGTACGATAACATGACTAATGTGAATGATGAACATAGTGGTGTGTCATATTATGTTGGAAGTGTAGCCACTCTTGAAGGCTACCAATTGTATAAAAATCAACTATGGTGTGATGGCACACTTTTCAATGGCAAAAATCAATTCTTGGAAGATGATATTACGTTTATTGGAAGGGATGGTGTTCAAAAGGAAGGTGAGGTATGTGATACAATTATCCCTAAATCATTATGTTTCCCATTCTTGATCAAGGACTTAATATGCTTGAATTAATGGTGAACCTTCTCATGAGAATACATTAGATGAATTTGACTTGTGTGACACCTTTCTATATTATTTGTTTGCATATGATGATATGCATGCCTTTGAGTGGAGTATGTTGTGTGAAGATAAGAGTGCCAATGGGGCATATATGATATGAGAATGGTTAGCTTGGAGCATATCAGGAGGGGCTTCCACATATGGATGATAGCTTGGAGCCCAGAGGAATCCATGGAGAAATAAATACATACGGCCATGGGCAATCAAGATGCCATTTGGGCCATCAAGAAGGGCTCTTGTGGGTTATTTCCAAAATAGTCACTTATGGGCTATTTTGTAATAGTCTATTTTGGTAAAGGCAATAACTATAAATAGTTGGCTTACCCATTTTCATGTGGAGATTTTGATGAATTGAATATTTGAAACTTTCAAGTTTGTAATTTCTCTATGTGAAGCTTAGCATTAGCATAATTCTTAGTTGAAAATCGTAGATTGAGTGTTTAGGGTGGATTCTCTAAATTTCTCGTGTTAACTTCTTCTAGCTTAATCAATGATCGAGTTACCCTCTAATAAGTTGGCAATTTACCAACTTTTTAGTCGCTTAAGCTTGACTTACCATTGATGTCGCCCAAAATATACCTCCGAAAAAGTATAACGCGATCGCTGTATTAAATATAGAACCTAACTAGGTTGGGGTCGATCCCACAGGGAATAGGTTGAAGTTATGTAGAATGCTAGTCTGAGTGACTGGTGAGTAAGTAAAACTGGGGGGTGTGGTGTGTGAATAAATAGTAACAGTAACAATTTCTGAATATAAAATTTGTAGACAATATGAGAAATACACTAGGACTGTGGTCCCCAATGATTTCTTAACTCCATCGGTTTCTTGTGCTGGCAAAAATGTCCCACTGGATTGCATGCAAAATCTGACAAGATATGTTCATCTAAACGTCTCTCGACCTTGGTTAGACGAATTTCACTCTTCTCCTCTTGGTCTTCGAGTGTCGCACTACTAACCCTTGTCCTGGATCTCAGATAACTATCCCTGTTATGGCTCAAGTTATTAGATGAAGGTTGATAGCTTCAAATCTCTGTTGTTATTTCCTTTTCCCAATCTCTACCTTTCTCTCGAGCAAGTCTTGAATACATGCGAGTTTCTAACATTTGCAACCGCTAGAAGATCAATTATAATGAAGGTAATAACAATACATGCATTCACAACGGTTCAGAGTTGCTTTGCACTTAATCGGTTTTGTTAATTCCTCATGGTTCCCACAACCCTAGTTAATGAGTTTAGCTACTCCTGATTTCAAGAACACAATAAGCATTCGAAGATGAATACATAATTGTAAACTCACAATAAAGAAGAAACTCTGAAATCTCAATTATGAATAAAACCCTGGAATTGATGTTCCAAGATTACAAAATCCAACAATGTGTTTATGAACTCAAAATAATGAAAAACTATCTCAAAACATTGTAATGACTAACTCCTGAACATAGGACAACAAAGGGGTATTTATAGATACAAGACGAATCCTATCCTAATCAAAATAGGAAAACAGAGTTGGCAACCTTCCACGGTATCGTGACTTGGTGTTGTGGAACTAAGTCATGACACATGGGCCCAATCGTAGAAATCAGACACATTGAACATTATCTGAAGTTGACTCACGACAGCCACTCACGCCACGTGAGTCACCTTTCTGGTGCAGATCCTGATTCTTTTATCTTCAGATACTTCATTCTCGGGCGTGATTCTTCCTTTTTGTCCTTTTTGCCTCCAAAACCTATTCTCCTGCAATATAGAACAGAAAACACGTCATACCAACTAAACACACCCAAGTTATTGCATATTTTCATTGTTTTAAGCATCAAAAGTGTCATGAAACCATGACACATCAATACCCTCAACTTAGAACGTTTGCATGTCCTCAGGCGAACAAAACAAAATAAACACAATGATGCTTAACTAAAAGAAACCTAAGGGACCTACGGCAGTCAACTCATTTGTTTTTGTCCTCAAAATTTTCTGACCCCTCCTACTTGCAAATTAAAACCTCAGTGTGTCTATACGCAGCATATTATCATGACGTAAAAGGGATCAAGTGATGGTATGAGATTATGAACAAACAACTAAGCATATGTGGAAATGACATTATCCAAACAAATAACAGCTAACAATGCAACCCATGTACTCTCACAACAAAGAGGTCCCATACACTCACAATATACTAATGAATCTCAAAGTAGGGACTCGGTCAAAACACTCTCTCTCACAAAAAAAGTTCAAATAGTGTGCATGAAATACCATAGGCTTGACCTTATTTTCTATGCCATAGTTTTTTGTATAGTTGGACTAGGATCAATATAGGACTTTCATCGGCTTGTAATGTAGGCTTGGGGACGGGTATGGTACATATGGATATGATGACTCAACCCTCCTTGACTCTACACTATTTTTGGCTCCATTTTCTAATCATTCTCCTTTTTATTTTCCCTTATTCTCCTTTATTTATTTCCAGATTTTGGGTGTGATTTCTTTTTATACTTTCAAAACACACTTTTTTGTTTTTTTCCACCCAAATCTGTTCTCTTTTTCTTTTACTAACCCCTTTTTCTTACCCAAATCAATCTACGCACCCCTATAATAGCCACCCTCAACTTAGGCGATTTGCCTGAGTTGAGGTACACAATGTCCAAGAAGGGACCAGGGCCAAGACAGGTTCATTATAAATCAAAATGGGAAGGTAAATAGGCTATTGAAAGAAATAGGTCAAGTAAGGGTCAAAATTGGGTTCAAGGGATATTCATTGCATATTTGGTCAGGCATTTAGGCTAAAAGTGGACTTATTCAAAAATGGCCTATGATCCTTTCCTAACCACTATCCTATAACCTAGGCAAGACTAACCGGGCAAGTTCTGGATTGCACACACAGAGTGAACTAGGTAATGACCTCACACACACCTAGCACGGGGTTACACTATCAACTACTATCTAACCAGTTCATGCAATGCTAGCTATAGTTATTCTGCCTATAATACTAATGCCATAACAGGATCCAATAGCTGTCATAAACTAACATACTATACACACCATTTAAAAACAAAAATTTCAGGAGGGGTATCCTTTAAACAATCCAAAAGCCTCCTTATCATTCAAAATACATTCAAAATACATTCAAAAGTTGACTGCACTAAGGTTTCCCTATTTTTCTCCTAATTAAACATGAAAACACATAACTAATATAAATAAACACCTAAACATCCCGGTTCTACTATGATAGCACACTAGGGGGAAAAGAAACACGGCAACAAGAACCCCCAAGTGATGGTGCACCCCCACCCCCAACTAACAATGGTGCACTGTCCTCAATGCACAACTATCAATATGGTAAGTGGAAGGAAGTAAGGACATACTTGGGGCGTGCTAGGCACCAAAAGTGGGCCCGCCTATAGCGGGATCATCAGCATGCCCTCTGGGCTCTCTGTTAGGTGCAGTCGGTGAAGGGGGTGCCTAACTAGAGGATGCACCCCGTGCCCTCTCCTCCAGAGCAATCTGCCTGGTATGGTAATCTACTCTAGAAGCCTTCACCGCTCTCCGAAACTCACCCTCGAACTCATCACCACTATCAACCTGATCTGTCGAACTACGTGTTCTCTTGCCTCTATCAATAGGAGGCTCCTCATCGGCAAACAAATCCACATCGAACACCGGCCTCATCGATGTCGGAACAGGCATAGGTGGAATAACAGGAGTGCTGCTCGGTGCCAAAGCTCTAACCTCCTTTCTCAATGCATCCACCTCCCGTGTCAAGCCTGCGACATCAGGACTCTGTGCTGAACTCATCCGAGTGGCCATCCAGGCCTCAAAATTATCAATCCTTCCATGCAGCTCTCTCAGAAACTGCACCATAGCGGCAGTCATATGGGCCTCCACCCTAGTCTCTGCAGCCTCTACCATGGTCCTAACCCATGGATTAAGCTGGGATACCAACTTATCCATCTGGGTGTCAGTGTGGACCTGCCTCTCGAACATCTGCATCTGTCTATCAATCAATTATTGCAGGAAGTCCCTCGAAATTGAAACCATACTAGAAGGAGGCGGTGGTGCTGTAGTGCTGGGTACCTCATCATCAATCGGGCCTGTGCTCACAGAAGGTATAGGAACAATATCAGGTACGCTCACTGGTACTGGAATAGGCATAGGTGTACTAACTGGCTCATTTCTATCTCCAGGCCCTTCAAAAAGGGCAGCTCCTGCGGGACCCGAAAAGGTGAGACCTTCGCGAAAAGACTGGGTGAGTTCCATGCTGCTGAATCAACCCTATATTAACAATGCGGCTCACCTCAATATGATGGTCTACCACAGGCGTCGTGAATGTACTAGCCCTAACACATAAGCCATGAATCAGATAGAGGAAAGGGATGTTGGTGAAGTCGCAGAAAGCACGCTCATGTATCTCCCCAATGATGTAGCGGGTGAAGTTAATATCATAGCCTACCAGAATTCTTGCTACCAACACTGCCCGATCAAGTGTGAGTGAATTATCAGCATTAGTTGGACTCAACCGGTGCCTGACAATCGACCACCAAAACCATCCAGCAAAGTGAAGTGAGGATTTCTTAATATCCAACTTCCCAACAACCCAACTAGTATTAGTACCCTCCTCTGCTATATAACCTGCAATCCATTGCAGTAACTCCAAACGCTGATCGACGTTTCTCATTTTAGCCCTATTGCGCACAGTCTCTATACGGTGATCAAATTCTTCAGTGTTAGTTAGAAATGGACGCTCAGCACCAAACAGAAACCTGTGGATCGTCTGTTTAGAGATGTCTACTCTAATCTCCCAAACCAAAGTGTGAGTCAGTGGTCTCTGTATCGCTGCTCATTGGGCGTGATCAATGCAATAGAAGCAACATAAGAAGCATAAAACTCACGGGCCAACTCTAAGCTATAGTGCCCAGGAGGCTCTGTCATCCACTCGAACCCATAATGGTCAAATACAGCCTTAATCTTAGGAAGTGCTCTCAATTCATTTAGCCAATATCGGGGCTCTTCAGTGATACTCCTTCTACACACTCCCCGTGTAAGCTCGACATCTCTGTCATAAATAGCCCTCATGCCCTGAACACACCATCTTTTGTTTTCCCTACAAACGGCAACAGCGGCCCGTTATGCAGGCACCTGTCTTTGTGAAGACGTCGTGGAGTGCTGACCACCAATGCCAGACATAGATGTTGTCGCATTAACCACAGAATCATCCGAACCATCAACATTGTCCCCAGATCCAGAACTATCAACATCGACATCATCCATATCCACAGTTTTCTCCTCAGATCCAGACACATAAATCTCCCATTCTTCACCGATTGCAACATCTTTCGTCCCTTCATCAGACTGATGGACAAAATCAGATGACTGAGCATGGGTAACCGATTGCGGGGGCTATGAAGTACACTGTTGGGTAGCCCGGGTAGCAGCTTGTGCCCGCATTTGTAGCCTTGTTGTATGAGGCACCAGTGCAGTATCATCGAGAGCATGCTTGTATGCCTCTTCAGACCCACTTTTGTAGGACACCGAAGGTTCATCACGCAGTCTAGTTGTAAACTCAGGATTTTTGGTACAAATTTGCTAGGAAGAACCCATATCTCCATGTTTGGGGTTTTATTTGGGTGGTATTGGGTCGGGTAGGTTAGATTTGGGTAGGGTTTATCAGATTTTGGACTGGGTGGGTCAGATTTTAGGGTGGTTTTGATGTTTAGGGTTTAAGAATTTTGGATTTGGTATGGTGAAACTTGATGGATTTGGAGTATATTTGGGAGAATTGTGATGAATCTTGTCAACTAGGGTTTATGTTAGGATTTGGATTTGAGAATGTCCCCAAATCCCTATGAGGCGTGATTGGCACCCGAAGTCGATATGGCCTGAGAGAACGAATCTTTGCTCATGAACATTCATATGCATAACCTCGAATAAATAACATACTGTCTCATGTAATTGATGAAATATAAAATGCCATACATATACATATATAAAAACTTGGCCATTGGGGCCATCACGTCGCACTGAACGTACATATCTTACATCCATATACCCACATAAGTCTACAAAAACCTCTAAATACATACACGACTATTTTATAACGTCTACAACATCAAAACTAATGTACAACTTCGACTCGAAAAGCCCCGAACCAACTGGAGCTCACCAAAGATCTGCAAAAATCGTCAACCTACTGTGGAGGTCTACTAATGCCTGCACCTGCAACATGTAAGGTAAATCCCCAAGAGGGGTCAGTACGAAGAATGTACTGAGTATGTAAGGCCATAAGAAAGCTGCGTCAGTACTTAAGAACTTCAATGGAAATAATTATAAGAGAAACTCTATATGTGGAACCATGTACCTTTCTTTCATTATTATCATCTCCAATGATTTGTACATAACAACAACAACCATGTAATCAATATAAGAGAAAATAGCAAATATGAATAAACTCTCTTTCTGTATGTGGGATACTATGTACATTGCGTTCTTTCTTTCCCTTGCCTTTACTTTACTTTATTTTTACATTGCTCATATGCTGTTAGGGCCCTCATTATGCAGGTGTTCTTTTCACCCCATGGATAAAATATCATCGTCATGCAGGTATTCTTTTTACCCCATGGATAAGATCATATCATCATGCAGGTGTTCTTGCACCCCATGGATAAATGAACATCATCATGCAGGTGGTTGCACCCCATGGATAAACTAACTTCATCATGCGGGTAAGTATACCCCATGGATAAATTAACATCATCAACATCATTACTTTGTTCTTACTTCATTTCTTTACTTTTGAGATTGATACTTTAACTTGTGAGAGATTGGTACTTTTGCTTATGAGAGATTAATACAATGGTAGCCATATCTTTATTTGAAACTTTGGATCATTAACCAACGAGTGAGAGACATATGAGTAACATTGTTGGAAACACAATATCATCAAGAACATAACACCATTGGAGCCATTAGAACAATAATCAGTGAACAAGAGACATGAGTATGACTACTATTGGAATATCGCAACATAACCTAATTGGGATTTTTGGAACATTAACCATGAATATGAGACATGAGATTCACCATTGCTCAATGAGTAGGAAATATATGACAATGACCATTGATAACCGGATATGGGATACCTTAGTACATTTCGGGATAGGACTAGTGAGATGTCAATGTGAATACTATTTGCCGCAGAAAGATACGGACAAAGTAACCTTACATACCTTGTACTCCCAATACGGATATACAATCTTAGATGTGCATACAATAGTCCCGCTCCTTCTTTATGTGTCACTCTACAACACAAATAAATAACGGGATTCACATTAACCATCAACTACTTTACAAATGCATATAACATCAATGATTACATGTTTGCCTTTAGACATGCCATTTCCCCGTGACAAAACCATTGATGGAATTATTATTCCAAAAATTCCCCAATATTCCATACATTGACCAATACATGAGAATCAATACATTTCACCATAACACTTCTCCTTTACACTTTCTTATCCATATCACATCACAAATAATCCATCAAAGTACCTTAATACACCTCATAGCACATATCGGCCAAAATCCCACAATTTACGCTTTTAGAAAAATAACAAGTTTAATAACAAAATCACACCATACATGTTCATATTTTATCCATACCATGCTCTTTCATTAAGACATCAAGTCTCTTTTCAAATTCAAATCACAAAGATGGCACATCTTTCACCAAAAGCACAAATACACTATTCACCACCTTGCCAACATAACTATCATGATATACATAATCTACCATGCATATAATATGTTAATCCATGAGAATAAATACTTACCAAGTCTTGGAATAGGATGATCTTCACCAAAGAAAAGGCTTAGGGTTCTTAGGGTTTGAGAGAACCAAAAAGAAAATGTCTTGTAATTCTCAAAATGTGTTGTGTGTGTTTAAGAATAAAAATCTGATTTTTGGTCCCTTATATAGTGCTCAAGTCATCCTTATCCATTTTCTTGCATTAAATGCAATGGTCCCTTGGTCAAAGTGGAAGAATGGATCATTTTACCCTTTGGGCCATGTCTTTTATTCCATTTTGGGCCCAATTGCACATGAAGATTAGCCCATCACCTTTCACGTATAATTCACCATATATCTCATGTTTAAATAATTCCATAATGTCACGACAATATTCTCTTACGAGATTCTCATTCGTCGTCTCAATCACAAAAATAGGAATTCTAGTCGCCCATGGCTTCATTAGACATTTTGGATAACTATTTTGTTGTCATGATTTGATAATGTAGGAGTATGTAGGAGTGTATTGTAGTATTTGAAGCCTTAAAACACTCAAAGAACCAAAATAAACCATATAAGAATCGACGTAGAATTGCGTTACAAAACGAGCGCGGAAAGGCAAAACCTTTGTGCCTTGCGCCACTGCTGCAAAGCAAGGAAGTGGCGCAAGAATTCCTAGCCCTCTGAACCTGAAGGCTTGCGCCACACCCCCTGAAACAGGGCAGTGGCGCAAGGTTTCATGCTTTGCTGAATTTTTCGGCCATTTTTCCAACACTTTCATATCATCCAATACCTTATCAAAACACTACAAAATACTTACTTAGTGATCTTAATCATCAAGTAAACATGACTCCAAGTTACCAAATGAGGTTAGAATGTGTACGGGGTATTACCCAAATGCTCCACTAAATTACAAAGCACCTCCTACGAATGGCTAATCACTTGTACAAGGCCAAATTTCAATTTTCTCCTTATTAACACTACCAAATACATACTTATGGATCTCGACGCCTAAGGAAACATTATTCAACATCGTCAGGTAGGGTTGGAGAGGTACGGGGTGTTACAGAGAAGGTAGGGTTTTGATTTGAAATTAGGTCGGATTTGGTAGGCCGGTATATCTATATAGGTGGGGACGAGTTGGGTTAGGTCGGGTCGGATTTGGGTAATTTTTATAATTTCTGATTTCCACGGCACCTCCCACGTGACATGGGTTGACCTACACCATGTGGGTCCCCTGTCGTGGATGAGGTTCTGAAAGTGTCAAAAATTTCTCTGAGTCTCACGACACAACCCATGAGACATGAGTTTACCTACGTCACGTGGGTCACTGGCGTAGGTCAAGTTCAGCAACTCTAAAAATTTCTCTGAGTCTCACGATACCGTGGCGTGAGTTGGCCTACGTCATGTGGGTCACTGGCATAGGTCAACTTCTGAAGATGTAAAATTTCCACTGACTTCTACGATACCCCCCCCCTCCCCACGTTACGTGGATAGACTTATGTCACGTGAATCAATTTTGTGGATAGTACTGAACATCGTCAGTTTAAATCTTGCGAATTCCAGCTAATGTGTCCTCCAATGCTCAGATCACACCCAACATGACCTTGGGTTGCCTCCCAAGTAGCACTTGGTTTAATGTCACGGCACGACGTGGCTACTTGGATACTCAGACTTCACCAAACAGCCCATGGGTTGCCTCCTATGAAGCACCTGATTTAACGTCGCGGCATGACATGGCTAGCTTGACTACTCAGACTTCATCAAGACTAAGCTCTTCACTTCTTTTCACTTCTTCTACAGTTCCCAAATAAAGCTTCACACGTTGACCGTTAACCTTAAAAAGGATATCATTATCACCTCGTCGCTCAATTACCCCATGCGGGAACACTCTTACGATAGTGAATGGTCCAGACCATTTGGATTGCAGTTTACTCGGAAAAAGGCAAAGCCTAGAGTTATAGAGCAACACTGAATCTCCCGGGTGAAATTCTCGTCGTTCAATTTTTCGGTCGTGATACAGTTTCATCTTTTCTTTGTAAAGTGCTGAACTTTCATAAGCCCAAAGACAAAATTCATCCATCTCATTCATCTGATCTAACCTCAATTTAGCCGCGTCACTCCATTCCAGATTTAATCTTTTTAATGCCCATAATGTTTTATGTTTAAGTTCGACTAGCAAATGACACGATTTTACCAAAAACTAGCTGATATGGGGATGCACCAATTGGTGTCTTGAAAGCAGTTCGATATGCCCATAATGCATCATCTAATCTTCGATCCCAATCAGTCTTGTTGGCATTTATCATTTTTGCCAAAATCGACTTAATATCACGATTTGACACTTCAACTTGCCCGCTTGTCTGAGGATGGTAAGGTGCGGCCACCTTATGTTTGACACCATATTTTTCCAGCAGGGTTTTGAATAGCCGATTGTAAAAGTGGGATCCTCCATCACTAATGATTACTCGTGGTGTCCCAAATCGTGAAAATATATTCTTTTTCAAGAATGTCGTGACACTTCTTCCATTATTATTGGGAAGCGTAATTTCCTCCACCCACTTAGAAACATAGTCGACAACTGCCAAAATGTATTTCATCCCATGTGAGCTCACAAAAGGGCCCATAAAATCAATTCCCCATACATCAAATAATTCGAGCTCAAGGATAGGTGTCATAGGAAGTTCATGTCTGCGTGAGATATTCCCTTGCCTTTGACGTTGGTGACAAGCTCGAGCATAATCATGAGCGTCTTTATAGATGGTGGGCCAATAATACGCACATTGTAAGACCTTATGAGCAGTCGGCGTACCTCCATGATGACCTCCAACTGGAGATGAATGACATGCTTCCAAAATACTTATCATCTCGACCTCCGGAATACATCTTCGAATCATACCATCTACACACACCCTAATAAAATAAGGTTCATCCCAAAAGAACTTTCTCGCCTCATGCATGAATCTCTTTCTCTGCTGATACATCATGTCTTTCGGGACTAGGTCATTTACCAAAAAGTTGGCAAAATCTGCAAACCAAGGGACTAAGTCTTGCAATGCTGCCAGTACATGCTCATCTGGAAAAGTATCATCAATATCAAAATCATCCCTTAATTTAAGCATGGCCTTCTCCTCAAGGCGTGATAGGTGGTTCACGACCTGATTCTCGATTCCCTTACAATCCTTGACTTCAAAATCAAATTCTTACAGTAGAAGCACCCACCGAATCAATCTTGGCTTAGCATCCTTCTTTGACATAAGATACCAAAGTGTTGCATGGTATGTATGCACAATCACCTTCGTACCATTCAAGTAAGATCTGAATTTCTCAAAAGCAAAGACCACTGCCAACAATTCTTGTTCAGTCACAGTGTAGTTCTTTTGAGCTAGATTAAGCACTTTGCTAGCATAGTAAATCGGATGTAAAATATTCTTACGTCTTTGGCGAAGGACTGCACCCAAAGCCACCCCGCTAGCATCACGCATAACCTCAAAAGGCATCGTCCAATCTGGTGAAATAATGATAGGGCCTGAAATCAACTTCTCTTTCAGACACTCAAATGCTTTTAGACATGCCTCATCGAACACGAACTTCACCTCCTTCTCTAAAAGCTTGTATAACGGGTTAGCAATTTTTGAGAAGTCCTTGATGAATCTTATATAAAATCTAGCATGTCCCAAGAAACTTTGAATTACTTTCATGGAGATAGGTGGAGGTAACTTTTCAATCACCTCAATCTTTGCTTTATCAACTTCAATACCTTTCTTTGAGATCTGATGCCCTAATACGATACCCTCATTTACCATAAAATGGTATTTTTCCCAATTTAGCACTAAGTTGTACTCCTCGCATCTTTGCAGCACATTAGCAAGGTGTGCCAAGCAATTATCAAATGAGTCTCCCACAATAGAAAAATCATCCATAAAAACCTCAATAGTGTCTTCCACCATGTCAGAGAAAATAGACATCATGCAACGTTGGAAAGTGGCCGGTGCATTACATAAACCGAAGGGCATTCTTTTAAACCCGAATGTCCCATATGGACAAGTGAAAGTGGTCTTCTCTTGGTCTTTGAGAGCAATGAAAATATGATTATACCCCGAATAGCCATCGAGAAAACAATACCATCCTCTACCAGCAAGACGGTCTAACATCTAATCCATGAAGGGAATAGGAAAATGATCTTTTTCTGTCCAAGAATTCAGCTTTCGATAATCCATGCAAACTCTCCATCCAATAATAGGCCTCATTGGGGTTAAATCATTTTTGTTATTTGGAAACACAGTGATTCCTCCCTTCTTTGGTACACATTGAACTGGGCTCACCTACTTGCTATCAGCAATGGGGTAAACCACACCTGTATCTAACCACTTGATGATCTCTTTCTTCACAACCTCTTGCATCGATGGGTTTAGACGATGTTGGTGCTCAATGCTCGGTATACACTCAGGATCAAGTTGAATTTTGTGAGTGCAAATACCGGGTGAAATCCCTATAATATCAGCAATGGACCAACCAATGGCCCTCTTAAATCTTCTCAATACCGAAACCAGAGCCTCTACTTGCCACTCCACCAATTTATCAGAAATAATCATAAGCAAGGTGTTGTTGGTTCCTAAAAATATGTAGCGAAGGTGAGCTAGAAGAGCCTTAAGCTCCAAAATTGGAGGCTCCTCAATAGAAGGACGAGCTGGTGGGGTCACCCTATTCTTCAAATCGAGATCAAGTTTCTTTGGTGCATAAGTGTATGATCCCTTACCAGTGAGTGCACCAATCATCTCATCATATTCCTCAATACCATCGCTATTGAAATTCATATTCATGGCCGCAAGAGCTTCTACCCCCAACCTTTCTTCCAGATACACGACGATATCACTATCCTCAACCGCATCTATTACCAAAATCACCCGCATATCTTTCGATTACTTCATGGAACGACAAACATTAAAAGTGACTTGTTCATCATTTAACCTGAATTTCATCTGCCATGTTTCCATGTCGACCAATCCACGACCAGTGGCAAGGAATGGTCTTCCCAATATGATGGGAACCTCAAAATCAACTTCACAATCTAGGATCACAAAGTCAGTCGAAAATATGAAAGATGCAACTTTTACCAAAACATCATCATAATGCCCACCGGTTTTTTTACAGTCCTATCTGCCATGAGAAGTCTCATAAAGGTTGGTTTTGGTGCTCCCAACCCCAACTGCTTGAAAATGGCTAACGGCATTAAGTTAATGCTAGCACCCAAATCACAAAGTGCTTTAGCAAAGTTGTAAGACCCGATAGTACAAATCGTGAAAGCTCTTGGGTCCTCCTTCAATTTAACTAGGGAACGCAAAGCAACTGCACTACAATGATGTAAGTTATCTACCGGCTCAAAACTGACAATTCTCTTTTTCGTCACCAAGTCTTTTATGAACTTCGCATAACCTGGCATCTTCTCCAATGCCTTAACGAGAGGGATGTTTACCGAAAGCTCTTTCAGCATTGTAATAAACTTTTGATATTTGCCTTCCTCATCCTTTTTTTCTCAACCTTTGAGGAAAGGGATGAGGAGGTCGTGGGATCATTTTTAGCATTTGTGGGACCACCTTTTCCTGCCTCTTTTTAGATTTAGGCTTTTTGCCAGTATCACAAGGATTTGGAACTGTTTCAACCTTTGAATTATCCGGCTCTATCTCACTTTCTACATCAACTATCATCGGCTCATTGGTCTTACTATTATCCACAGGTATAGATGGATCTATTATGCATTTCTCGCTTCTAGTAGTAATAGGCAGACAATGACTCTCATTCTTCGGATTCTAGATGGTGTTACTTGGAAGTGTACCTGGCTGACGTTGGTTTAATGCCACCGATATCTGCCTTAACTGTTGCTCCAACTGTTTAATAGCAGTTGAATGGGATTCTACTTTCTGACTTATTCCCGAGATGTCTGACCTAATCTCCTTCAGGCACTGTTCTTGACTCTTTGACCCTTTCACCAATTTATTGAGAAGGGATTCCATTCTTGAATTTCCATAGTCAGCATCGCGGTTTCGTGGTAGAACATGTACGCCACTCTTCTCTTTATAATCACCCTTCCACCTCCAATCACCATCACGATTTCATTCTCTATCTCTATATCCCGACTTGTTGTAATTGTCTCCATAGTAGTTCCGACCTTGATTCCCTTGCCTCGAGTTCCAAGAGTCTTGATTAGACCCTTGACCCTTGGCTCGGGAACCCGCCACTTCTCAATCCAGGTATTTATCCTCCTCATCAGATTCACTATCATCATGCCTAGGTGTTTTGCTTTGTTCACCTACGACATGCACCTTCTCAGCATCTCTAGCCACAATCTATTTAGCTAATAACCCAATTTCTGTCCTCATTTGTGCGACCTCTTCAGCTACAGTTTCATCCTAAGCCCGTTGTGCTGCTGAGGCTCCAATAGCATATGTGCCAGCAGGCATTTTTGCCTCCCAGGTATGCCATCCTCGGTTAGTCTTGGTGATACGATCTAATATCTCCGAAGCTTGCTCCCATCTCAGACTCATAAATGCTCCACCAGTGATAGTATCTGCTACAGCTTTCATATTGGTATTTAAAGCCCTATAGAGGATTTCAAGTAAGTTCCTACCACTCATCCTATGATTTGGCACATTCTGCAGCTTCTTCTTGAACCTTAGCCATGTCTTGTAAAGTGATTCAGAATTTGGTTGTCTGAAGTTATAAATTTCATCCTTCAACTGTAGCATCTTGGAAGGTGGAAAAAATCTTTCCAAAAATTGATTTCTTAACTCTTGCCAAGTAGTGATGGAACCTCATGGTAATTCTGCCAACCACAACGTCGCTTCTCTTGTTAGAGAGAATGGAAACAATCTCAACCAAATAGCCTCTTGGTTAACTCCAGGAAAATTATATGAAGTGCATACCCCCATAAAATTCATCACGTGCATGTTTGGATCATCAGAAGGAAGACCGACGAACACACCCTTCAAGTTTAGCAGGTGAATCTTGACACTTAATGTCAAACTTAGTGCCCTAAGATAACTCTGGTGGAACAATAGCACCAGTCTCAACCGACTCAAAATAAGCCGCATCCTCTTTTTCTGGATCATCATAAATTGAAACATATTATCTTTGAGGCGGTTGGTGCACCCTCAGTCTTCTTTGCCTTTGTTCAGCATCAGCCAGACGATGTGCTGCCTCTTGCATTACTCGATTATCTCTATATACTTGCCTAAGAGCAGCTTGCTCTTCCCGTACTAATCGAGTGGTAATTTTACTCCGCTGTTTCATGACCAATGGGCTGATCATGAATATCTCCCACGGTTGCGGGATCCTGGACTCCGTCGGTATTCACCATTGTTCTATTTGCTCTAAGTGTTCGTTCTATTTCAGTATCAAGTGGAATCAGGGGATTGTCTTGACTCCTAGTGTGGCATACACCAGCATGTGCCCTTCAGAAAAGTACGGAAAAATAAAACCAATCACCTTTAACAAACAAACTAATCAACTCCTTAACCTTAATCCCCGGCAACGGCGCCAAAATTTGATATCGCCCAAAATATACCTCCGAAAAAGTATAACGCGGTCACTTTATCAATATAGAACCCAACTAGGTTGGGGTCGATCCCATAAGGAATAGGTCAAAGTTATGTAGACGTGAGTAAGTAAAACTGGGGGGGGTTTGTGAATAAATAGTAACAGTAGCAATTTCTGAACATAAAATTTGTAGACAATATGAGAAATACACTAGGACTGTGGTCCCCAATGATTTCTTAACTCCACCGATTTCTTGTGCTGGCAAAACTGTCCCGCTGCGTTGCATGCAAAATCTTACAAGATATGTTCATCTAAATGTCTCTCGACCTTGGTTAGAAGAATTTCACTCTTCTCCTCTCAGTCTACGAGTGTCGCACTACTAACCCTTGTCCTGGATCTCAGATAACTATCCCTGTTACGGCTCAAGTTATTAGATGAAGGTTGATAGTTTCAAATCTTTGTTGTTATTTCCTTTTCCCAATCTCTACCTCTCTCTCGAGCAAGTCTAGAATACAAGTGAGTTTCTAACGTTTGCAACCGCTAGAAGATCAATTATAATGAAGGTAATAACAATACATGCATTTACAATGGTTCAGAGTTTCTTTGCACTTAATCAGTTTTGTTAATTCCTCATGTTCCCACAACCCTAGTTAATGAATTTAGCTACTCATGATTGCAAGAACACAATAAGCATTCGAAGATGAAGACATAATTGTAAACTCACAATAAAGAAGAAACTCTGAAATCTCAATTATGAATAAAATCCTGGAATTGATGTTCCAAGATTACAAAATCCAATAATGTGTTTATGAACTCAAAATAATGAAAAACTATCTCAAAACAATGTAATGACTAACTCCTGAACATAGGAAAACAAAGGGGTATTTATAGTTACAAGACGAATCCTATCCTAATCAAAACAGGAAAACAGAGTCAGCAACCTTCCATGGTATCGTCACTTGGTGTCATGGAACCAAGTCATGACACGTGGGTCCAATTATGGAAATCAGACACATTGAACATTCTCTGAAGTTGACTCACGACAGCCACTCACGTCACGTGAGTCCTGTCGTGAGTCACCTTTCTGGTGCAGATCCTGATTCTTTCGTCTTCAGATACTTCTTTCTCGGGTGTGATTCTTTCTTTTTGTCTCTTTTGCCTCCAAAACCTATTCTTCTGCAATATAGAATAGAAAACACGTCATACCAATCAAACACACTCAAGTTATTGCATAGCTTCATTGTTTTAAGCATCAAAAGTGTCATGAAACCATGACATATCAACTATCTAGTTTCCTTTGATTTGAGGTGTATCTCATGTTAAACTACTCATTTGTGTAGGTAATCGATGAATTCGGGGTCGAGCTAACCATACGAGTCAAATGGAGTGCAAAAATGAAGAAAACGAGCTTAAAATGATACATGGAAGGAATATAGATCACCTGTGCACGCAGGTGGGGACATGTGCACAGAGATGAGGCAGTACATGGCCAAAATAGTAAATTGGAAGGAGGCTGAGAGCTCACCTGCACACGTAGGTGTCCATCTGCGTTGGCATGTGTGCCAGCAAGTGACCAGTGTGGTGGCATTTTTGTGATTAGCTGAAATGCAATTTTTGAGCTTTAAAAAGGATTTTTCATATCTAAAACTCCATCTTTGTAATTTTTGAGCATTAGAAACATAGAGTTGAAACCCTAGTGTGAAATTGGATGCTTTCTTGTGCTTCCCATTGAATTTAGATTCCATTTCTTGTGATTATCTTGGATTTGATGGAAGAGTGGAATGAGAATTTGGGTATATTTCCTCTTTCTCTCTCTATGAATAGCTAATTTCTCAACTTAGGGTTATTCTTGAATGAGTAGTGATAATTGTTTGGGTGTTGTTTATTTGCCTTCCTAATTAGATAATGTTAATGTTTTTGCCTTCTACTCCATGTTTTTAACCTATAATTAGTGGTTGCAAACTCTAGTTAACACTAGAACCCTTATCATCCTTGATAAAGGGAATAAGGGTGAGGTGTAGTAGTTAATAATAACTTGATGATTATCATTTAATAGTGTCTCTTAGATGTAAGGATGCTAATTGAGGTGTTAGATTGGTTATATAGCCATACTTGTGAGGTGTTCAAAAGAACCCATTTGTGATATTTTGGTGTTTGATTGAAAGATTAGCACCAAAGACCTATAATCTAGCCTACCCATAGCTATTAATTGAACTTAGGAAAATACTCAACTACCCACACATGTACTCACTCTTAAGATAGCATAACCCCAAGCCCTTTTTATATTTGATTATAATTCTCTATTGCTCAAACTTTGCATCTCAAACTATGATTAATATTGTTGATTACAAAAAGTTTAAAACAATCCCCCCATTTACTTTTTCACATTATTTTTATAGCATTACATGAAAACATTACTTTTTTTTGATACTTAGAGGTGAAGCTATTGCATTTTTTCCTCGTGGATTCGACCTCGACTCTAAGTTGGGTAATTATATTGACAACGATTGCTTATACTTTTAGGGTATAATTTGAGCGTTATCAAAAATGGCACCGTTGTCAGGGAATGAAACATGGCATTCATTCTTTTTAGTGTTATAAGTTACTTTCGTTAGCCATAGTGTAAACTTTACTTTATTTGTTATTTTTGTCTTATTCAGGGGATAATCTAAGTCTTCACAACACAAGGAGTCAAAATGGTAGCAACGCCACTACCTTTGATGGATACCTTGAGGATGAAGATCACTTAGGCGATGCCGGAAGGGCTAGTGCAATCTGCATCCCACCTGCGAAGGGTAATGAAGTGTTTTATGTCACTCGTGTGATGCTCCATCTACTTCACATAAATGGTCTATTTGTGGTCAAACTCACGAAGATGCCAACCTTTATTTGAAGAACTTTATTAATGTGTGTCTCCCACTCTACATTGCTCATATCTCATAAGAGTCCATCCAATTGAGACTATTTCCATTTTTATTGATGGATGATGTGGTATTGTGGTTCAAGGAATTACCCGTGGGTTCTATAACTTCATGGGTTGAGTTGATGGAACCATTTCTATACTGATTCTTTCTACCATGCTGTATGCTCCAATTGAGGGATGAAATCATAAACTTCCAGTAATTAAGCGGTGAGCCATTGCATGAAGCATGGCAAAGGTTCAATAAAAAGTTGTTGCAATGCCCAAACCATGAGGTTCTAGATAAGATGTTTCTCCAAATCTTCTATAGAGCATTAGATCAATTGAACAAGACAATAGTGGATAATACAGCCGAAGGATCTATAATTAAACAAACTTATGGAGTTGTTTCGGCTTTATTGGATCAAGTAACAAAACAAAATCGATCATGGCACACAAGAGATACTGAGGTGGACATTGGGTCTCCCTCTGCATCTTTTGTGAGCCAAGTATAAAGGAATAATGATAAGGAGAGAGACGAGAATATGGCTAAGGTAATGACATAATTAGACCTTCTCACTAAACATGTAATGGGCTCAACTCCAAAGGCAGTCAATGCCATTGCTTCTAAGGGCACTAAAGCATATTAATATGATGATGTGGAGGTGCTTGATGAAGAAATTTGGTACTTGTCTAACCAAATAGGGGGTTCCAGACCTACCTATCAAAGGAAAGGGACCGTGAGTGGAGAGATCATGATCGTGATAGATATTGGAGGGATAAAAAAAGAGATAGGGATCACGATTGGAGAGACAAAGATCGTGACCATGATAGATACATTCCTCTACATGATCAGGCCAAAGGTAAAGAAGCAACCTCCATTGATGTGGAGAAGTATAAGAATGAAGATGTGCTTGCACGTATCCTTATTAGGGTTGAAGGAAATGATAAGATGTTTAGAGATATGAATAGAAACTTTTCACAACTCAATCAAATGGCCACATCATATTCGGGCTCTATCAAGAAACTTGAAACACAATTAGGCCAAATCTTAGCTCATCTAAATGCAAGGCAAAAGGTGGATTACCTAGTGAAACCGTGGTGAATCCTATAAATGATGCTCATATCATGGCAATTGTCACTAGGAGTGGTAGAATTTTTGGTAATGATGTTGTGAATCTTGGTGAAGACCCTAATGAGAAGGGAGTTGATAGACAAGCTAGTGGAAAGAGAAAACTGTTTGATAAGTCGAATGATGAAGTTTCTATCAAAATAAGCCAAATGTTAAGAAGCTGGATGAAGTGGAAGAAAGGGATGAAATTAAAGAGATACCTAAAGTAGGTGATGATAATGTCTTAAAATCAGAGGAAAGTCCAGTTGTTTCAAAACCATAAAGCAAAATCCCTCCACCATTCCCTCAAAGGCTCAAGAAGAAGGAGCATGATTAAAAGTTTAAAAAGTTTCTTTCAAAATTTAGCAACCCATCGGTTAATATACCTTTGTTGGAAGCCTTACAAGAGATGTTCGGGTATGCTAAATTCATAAAGGAGTTGGTAATAAAGAAGTGAGTCATGAATTTTGAAATAATTGAAGTGACACATAGTTGTAGTGTGATCACGTCTAGCACAATGGTGCTGAAGAATGAGGATCTAGGAGCATTCACCATCCCATGTACTATTGGAGTGTACAAATTTGGAAAATCTTTATGTGATTTTGGGGCAAGTATTAATTTGATGCCATTGGCCATGTTTCGAAAGCTAGGGTTGGGTGTACCCAAGCTGACTACAATGAGGCTTTTAATGGCTGGCTGTTCTAAAAAGAAGCCCATGGGAGTGTTGTATGATGTACTTGTAAAGGTGGACCGTTTTATTTTTTTGGCTGATTTTGTGATCTTGGATTGCAAAATTGACTATGAGGTCCCTATTATTCTTAGAATGCCAATTCTTGGCTACCGGATGGGCTTTAGTCGGTATTCAGTATGGTGAAATGAAATTTTTATTAAACAATGAAGAGGTGTCATTTAACGTATGCAAGTCCATGAAGCAACCTATGGATTTGTAAGTTGTCTCCATAATTGATGTGATTGATAACGAAGTGGCTAATGCTATGGAGAAATATTTATTAGTGAGCCTTTGATGGAGTCTTGTGGAACCTTTAGAGCTAGGAGATTGAAGAATATGATGAAGTAGTTGCATCTTTGAAAGGTCTTGGGTCCTATACCAAAAATCCTTGCAAGTTGGACCTTGACTTGAAAAATTGGGAAACTCCTTTTGAGAAGCCTTCAATTTAAGATCCACCATAACTTGAGCTCAAACCGTTGCCACCGCATCTTCGTTATATGTTTTGAGGGGAAGGTGACACCTTACCCATTATTATTACAGGAGACTTGTTGTCTTGGCAAGTTGAGGCATTGAAGTCGGTGGTGAAACGGTATATTAGTGCTCTTGGATGGACCATAGCCGATATTATAGGGATTTCTCCTGGTATATGCACCCACAAAATCAAATTTGATCCCAAGTATGTATCAAGTGTGGATCATCAATGAAGGTTAAACCCTCTGATACAAGAGGTTGTGAAGAAAGAAATCATCAAGTGGCTTGACACGGATATTTTCTATCCTATCTTGAATAGTACTTGGGTAAGCTCGGTTTAATGTTTCCCCAAGAAAGGTGGTGTCATGATGGTCCCAAACAAGAATAATGATCTTATACCCATCCGTCCGGTCATGGGTTGGAGAGTGTGTATTGATTATTAAAAGTTGAATTCATGGACAGAGAAGGATCACTTCCCCATGCCCTTTATGGATCAAATGCTTGATAGACTAGCAGGAAGGGGTTGGTATTGCTTTCTCGATGGATATTCGGGCTACAATAAAATCTCAATTGCCCTCGAGGACCAAAAAAAAACTACCTTCACATGTCCTTATGGAACATTTGCCTTCAAGCGCATGCCCTTTGGGATATGCAATGCACCCATCACCTTTTAATGGTGTATGTTTTTTATCTTTTTGGACATGGTGGAGGATTCGATGGAGGTATTTATGGATGACTTCTCGGTTATTGGTGATACATTTAAGGATTGCCTTGAACATATGGACAAGGTGCTTGAAAGGTATGTGGCAAATAATCTCGTGTTGAATTGGGAGAAATGTCACTTTATGGTGAAGGAGGGGATTGTTCTTGGACATAAAATTTTGGGCCAAGGAATCTAAGTTGATCAAGTAAAAGTGGAGGTCATTTCTTAGTTACCCCATCTGATATCTATCAAAGGGGTGAGAATGTTCCTTGGCCATGCAGGTTTTTATAGGAGGTTCATCAAAGACTTTTCTAAAATCGCCTATCCTATGTGCAAGCTCCTCGAGAAGGAAGCAAAGTTTGAGTTTGATGGGAAGTGTGTGAGCGTATTCAATTGCCTCAAAGAAAAACTTGTCTTGTCTCCCATCATTGTGGCTCCTAATTGGTCACAATCTTTTGAGATCAAGTGGTTTTGCACTAGGTGTGGTGTTAGGAAAATGGAAGGATAAAATTTTCCATCCAATCTATTATGCTAGCAAGTCATTAAATAAGGCAAAACAAAACTACACAATTACAGAGCAAGAATTGCTAGCTGTGGTCTATGCATTTGCAAAGTTTCATGCCTATTTGTTAGGCATGAGTCATAGTGTACACCAATCACACCACCCTTCGGTATTTAATGATCAAGAAAGAATCAAAACCTCAACCTTTGATATTTAATGACCTAGAAAGAAGCAAAACCTCAGTTGATTAGGTGGATTTTACTACTCAAAGAATTTGATTTTAAAGTTAAGGACTGAAAGGGATGTGAAAATCAAGTAGCGTACCACCTATCACGCCTCGAGTCAAATGAATAGAAGTGGGGTGAGATCAAGATTGATGATACATTTCCCTATGAGCTTGTCATGGCCTTAAAGTGGAGTAGACCACTATGGTATATTGATTTTGCAAATTATGTAGTGAGTAGGCTGCTCCCCAATGACTTGAACCACCACCAAAGGAAATGGTTCCTCCATGATGTAAAAAGGTATTATTAGTATGAACCCTCTCTCTTTAGGGAGTGTGCGGATGGAGTGATACATTGTTGTGGTATGGAGAAAGAGATGAAATCTATTCTTGAGGTTTACCACTCATTCCCATTTAGTGGTCATCATGGTGGTGTGAGAACAACCGCTAAAGTTATTCAAAGTTGGTTCTATTGGCCTACCATTCATTAGGATGATCACAACTTGGTTAGAACTTGTACTCAATTCCAAATGCAAGGAGGTATTTCAAGGAGGCATGAGATGCCCTTGAAACCTAACCTCGAGGTAGAGTTGTTTGATGTGTGGGGAATTAAATTATGGGGCCCTTTGTGAGCACGTATGGTAACAAGTACATATTGATGGTCATATATTACATATCAAAATAGGTGGAAACAATTGTATTGTCGAACAATATGAGCAAAAGTGTCATGTTCTTCTTGAAGAAATACATCTTTACAAGGTTTAGGACTCCCCGAGCAATCCTTAGTGATAGAGGCTCTCATTTTTATAATCAAGTGTTTAGTGTTTTACTTGATAAGTACGGGGTGAAGCATAAGGAGGCTACCTCATACCATCCTCAAATGAGAGGCCAAATGGAAGTGTCCAATAGAGAAATCAAGTCAATTTTGGAGAAAACCGGGAATGTGGGATGCACGAACTGGGCACGGTAATTAGATGATGTTCTCTGGGCCTATAGAACTGCATTCAAAACCTCTATTGGCATGTTGCCATATCATTTGGTGTTTGGAAAAGCTTGTCATCTCTCTGTTGAGTTAGAACACAAGGCGTTGTGGGCCTTACGCAAGTTGAATATCAATTGAAAGGATGCCACTAAATCTAGAGCGGATCAATTACATGAGTTAGAGAAATTTTACCTTAAGGTGTATGAGATCTCAGTGCTATACAAATAAAGGATGAAGAAGTGGCAAAATGCTAATATCTTGAAAAGAAAGTTCCGCAAGAAAGATGAGGTATTACTCTTCAATTCAAGGTTAAAACTCTTTGTAGAGAAATTTAATTCTAAATGGTCAGGCCCTTTCATGGTAGTGAATGTGTATCCGAGTGGATATAATAATTTGGAATATCATGAGAATATAAGGTTCAGGGTGAACAGGCAAAGGTTGAAACATTTTTATGTTGGTGGACCCTGAGCGGCCAAGGTTGAGGTACTCAGTTTCAAGGATGCGTGTTGATAAAAGAACAATGTCGTGCACCACGACGATACCAAGGCGCTTCTTGAGAGGCAACCCAAGGTTACTTTTTATCATTTTACATTTGTTTGAGCACTTATTTTAAGTTGTCTTGGTGAATACAAGTGAAAAATTCTAATTATGGGCCACTTACACATTGTTTTGACCATATACGGGCACCTGCTAGCGCACATGCCCACTTGCCAATGCATGTCAGGGCACATGTGGCTAGCAGGCAACCTGGGGAGATTATTGGTTTGGCAAAAATAGTGACCTGTGGGTGTAAGTCACCACCTGCATGTGCAGGTTGGTGTGCAAGTGACTGAGCGGCCTCAGGTAAGTATTTGAACTTTTTGACTCCCACTTTTGGGCCTTACCCGACCCGATAAGCCTAACAACCCTTTAAATTCTTCTTTTTCCCTTAAAACAACATAAACATTTTACCCACACCAAAAAAAACCCTCTACCCAATTTTTACATCCTTACCTGATCTCTCAACTTCTTTAACACTCACAAGAGCACACCATCAACGTCAACTCTGGTGAAACTCCAAAAATCATACCCTCACCTCTCTTATGTTTAATCTTTCATGTTTAACTCAAATCTTGGTAAGTTTTTTCTTTAAATTTTGAACCACAACAATGTGCTTGAATGGTGATTTACTTCTAATTTCTTCTTTTTCTTTATTTTTTGTTCATGGGTTGGACTTTGAATGACTTAGTGGTGTTAAATATGGTGATTTTTGTGAATTATTTGGAATGGGTGTCATATTTGACATGAAAATCGGGAAATTCTTGGGTACCCACTTTAACACCCACCATGTGTTTGATAAAAGTCCTCAATGAAATTTCCATTTTGTTCTCTCTTAGTTACCAATCTAATGGATAATGTAAAGTGTTCTTGAGGTTGTATGAAGTTAATTCCATGATGAAGAATGTGTTTATGCTTGTTTAGAGGTGAGTTAAGTAAATCTTGAGTGTTCGTAAGTTCCCTTTTTGTTCTCTAAAATGCTCTTTATATGATGACCGCCATGTGTTCGATAAAAGTCATATGAAATTCTTGGCATGTTCTTTAATAGTTATTGATTTCTTTGACTTTGGAGCATATTTTTTATGTTGCTTAAGTGTAAATGAAAGTCAAAATGCCTTCTAAGAAGTGTGCATCAGTGGTTCAAGTTGGTGGTATTTTGTTAATAGAATCGGGTGTCCATGACCTTTGTTGAATTGATTGGTGTACGTTTAACTTTTGGGTGAAGTATGAGTAACCCCGTTAATCAAAACGCATGATTTTCCCAATGAAAGATCGAGTGACGTCATTCTTAAGGGTAAATCATCATTTTTATTAATCTAATGGTCTTGAGCTATTCTTGGGCTCCAATGCTAAGTGTGTGAAGTGTAATCATGTTCAACATCGTTGTGTAAGTCTAAGTGTGCATTCTATTGGCTTGTTTGGAGATATTTGGGTTTTAACATACTTGACACTTGTTGTGTGTTCATGAGAACACTAGATGTGAGAGGTGTACCACCCCTAAAACTCATCTAGCGTCTTCACAGAACACACACCTTATCTCAAAACCTGACTATTGGGTCAAAAGGGGTTTCCTTCGCATGGTGTAGAAACTGCCTAGCCAAAGTAAGGCACATACATGTGCATGTGGGCACCTGTATATGCAGGTCAGCCTTGCATATGTCCAGGCAGTGCACTGATTCTTGTTGCCTCCACCTACGGACTGACATGCATCTGCATGTGCTGAGGTGCATCTGCATCTCAGTGCATGTAGTTCGCATCTTTAGTCTTATGAAGTCAATTGTTCCCATATTCTTTCATATGTATTTTTACTTTGCATTCACCTCTTTTAGCATAGCTTTTCTTTTCTTGTATGATAGATAAAATAAAATCCAAAAATATGTTTTACCTTTTAGATTTGTTTAGGTTCTTTCTTTTATTATTTTACAGAGATGTCTTCAAGGAAATCCATGTCTCGAACGGCAAAGAAAGACAAATACAAGGGCAATACTATAGCTACAACTTCCAAAAAGAAAGTCCTGGTTCAACATGATGATAATTTGGACCTCGAATTTCAAAAAGCTCTTAATCTCTTTATGGGGTTGGACAAGGAGACTGAGGCCCTTAGATGAAAACAAGAGGATAAGATTTGGTTTGCAATTGAGGGAGTCCGTGACATTTATGATGATTGGGTTGACACCTGAGGGTTCAACCCAGATAAGGTTTTTAGTTTGAAAGGAGTGCCTGAATATTTTGCGGATATGGTGAAGAAAATTGGCAAGCGTGTGTGGGATGACTTTACTGATCTTCATACTTCACCACATCTTACCACCTTCTACCCAGAGCTTGTTAGGGAGTTCTATGCTTCCTGCGCGATTCGGTACAAACAACACAAGTATAAGTAATCGATAGTGGATCAACCATTTTTGCCCAGTGTTCTTGTGAGAGGTGTTGAAGTGCCTTGCTTTGCGGATGTTATCAATAAGTTTTACTTTGATTATACTCATGCACCTAGCACCAAATGTAAAGAGAAGATAAAAGGTGGGCGCACTCAATTCTCTTGGCTTGCACCAATCATTGCCAAAGGCCTTCCTCCATGGGCCAATAGCGAAGGCCAAATTAAAAGAAGAGATCTTTCAATCCAAACAAAGCATTGGCTCAGCTTTGTGGGTAATCGGTTGCTTCCTTCCACTAATGATCAGGATGTCACTTTTGACAGGGCTCATTGTAGGTTGCATTATGAGTGATACAAATGTTAATATGGGAGAAATAATTACAGAAATGATCAAAATCAGAGCTAGGCAGCCCAGACTTTATTTCCTTTTTCTGTCCTTATATCCATGTTATGTTTTACCTACAAGGTTTCTATCTTCCCTTGGGTTCACAAGAAGTTGATCTGTACTGGAGTTATTGACAATACTTAGAGTCAAGATGATGATAATCCTATGGGGAAGAAAAGAAAGGTTTCTGAGTTGATAGTTTTTCTATTAGGGAGCTACCTTGTCTTACAAACTTGAGCACCACACCTATGGTTGCACTTTCATCTGATATCCCTCAGACTTCTAGTGGAGCTACTCCGATTGTTGATCCACCTCTTGTGTGGCCTCTTTCTCCGCTTACTCATCCTTTTAGAGATGGTGCTACAGTTATGTTTACTAAGGTCGTATCCATGACCCTGGAAAAAAATAGTACTCTAGCTTGGTTGGTAATTGATATACTATAGTTCATACAGATGCCTATTGATATGAGTCTTTAGCCTCTTCGTGCTCAGATGCAAGACTATGAACGCCGATTGGCTGTAGTTAAGGTGAGAGGGGATAGTGTGGAAGTCACCACTCTCAGGGCAGATCTTAATATCCTTCACTTGGAGTTCCAGATTAAACAACCTTTTTTTTTTTTAGATAATGCTCAGTTGACTCTCTCTCAGGTTGCTACTGGCCGAATTCTGCCATTTGCTGATTTGTTCGAGCACACTACGCTAGAAAATGAGGTAGGAGTTGTTCTTAGTACGGGGCTTACCGAAGTCCAACAGATTTATCTTGCCACACAGTTGTCAGTAGAGGATCAGCATGCCAGGCTGGTTGGTGCTAGTTCAAGTTTGCAGCCTCCTCAGGATCAGTGTGTTACTTTGGGTATAGTCACAGGAGACCAGTCTGAGAAGGCTCCTCATATTTTAGTTAATGAGAAGTTACAGACCACCCACGATATGGATCCACGCGCCTTGTATGCTTCAAGGAGTCCTTACCCTTTTCTCCTATTATTCTCTATTGTTGCATTAGGGATAATGCAACGTTCTTCAATTGGAGAGTGGGACATTCTATTTGATTCATGGTCTATAATATTATTTTTTGTTAATACATTGTTTTAATGTTATTTTTTATGCTTATATTTCCCTTGTTGGGCTCATTTTGTGACACTTTTAATATTGCCCTAGCCGGGCTTATGTTTGGATTGATATACTTTTAGCCTTTGTTGGGCGCCCATATTATGCGCTTGTTATCATTAGAGACCTATATGCATTTTTCTCGTGTAGATTATTGTTTTTGGGTGATGTCTATTTTGGACATACGCATCATTTTATTCGCCTTGTGTATATACGTATCAAGTAAACTCCAAGGGTTTTCTTTGAAACTTGGTTCTTCCCCAAGGAACATTTTCTTTTTGTTATTTGGTTTTCTCTATTGAACCGAGTGGTATTTCCCTATGATAGATGGATCATGCGACTTTTTTATGGGAAGTGCCCGTTGTTTAAAATTAGAGTCAATTGGTAGTTGGCAAAGTTTGAAAGGTACCTCCAAAAATTTGTCATTGGCAAGCAAAATGATTTTTGAAGAGCAAAATGGTCATTGAAAATGATTTTTGAAAAGTAAAATGGTTTTTGAAAAATAAAGAGTAAAGAGGTTTCAAGCTTTCTCTTAAGTCGTGACCTTTAAACTTAATTTTTGGCTCGTTCTTCAAAAACGAAGAGTTCCTGATTTAGAGTAGTTTGTCAAGTTCATTCGCTCAAATTGTTTGGAAGACTAGCTTTCTATTTTATGAGTGTGTTACCTTGTGTGTGGTGAGGTTTTCAATAAATTCTTGTGCATGCATTATAATCTAGAACTTGCCTCGAGTGTATTCAAGGCAAAATCCTAGGCCACGCTTGGTTTGGAAGATGGCCCGAGGCCCTCTTTGAACCGTCATATAGCCTAAATCCCACCTTAACATTGTTCCCTAGTCAACCCACTTGAACTTCTTCCCATTATCCTCTTTCTTTGTGATGACTATACTATGACACCATGACCTTTTATAATAACCTCTCTTTTGGCACCCAACCTCTTTGAATGCGTTGCATTGTTATAATGTAGCTGGTGTAGGAAAATGCCTAAGTTTAGGGGTTCATAATTATGAGAATGACAAAATTAGGCCAAAAGCCTAAGTTTGGGGGGAAGGAGATTTGCAAAATTGTTTATGAGAGGTGTATGCTTGGTTGTCTCAAAAAATGCTTCATAAGATAAAATATGAGCTTGAAAATAAAAGCAAAGAGCCTAGCCCATAGAAAATGAATTGAATAAGTGGAAAAGCATGAGAAAATGAGGGAATGAATGTCTAGTGAGTAGAAAATCTCTTAAATAAACAAAGAAGTGAATGAAGAGGGAGGCTCATAAGTGTGATTGGCAAAAGGATGATAGAGATTTAGGGAAACAAAAGAAAAAAAAGAGGGTGAATAAGGTGGAGAACTTGAAAGAATTGGGCCTAAGAAGTTGTTAAAGCGATTGTGTTTAGGGAGGTTTTTGAGTCACTTGATCCATTCCTTCACCCTAACCTTAATCAATGCCTTCAATTCCTTGGTGATTTCAAACCTTGTAGGTCTACATTAGTGGCGAATGACACAAAGGGCAAGCCTATGGTTCTCCTTCTTGTACTTGAATTTCTTTGTGAGAGTGAGCGAAAACTCTTTCTATCTCTATATTCCTTGTGAATTGAATTATTCTATGTGAGTGAAGCAAACTCTTACATGTGAGTGGCATCTACACCTTGAAGCGGAGAGTGATATCTTACTTTCAATTAGGGAAAAGAGCAAGACAAGCCGCAAAGTAAATTTGAGGCAATCTTTGAAAGTCTAGTGTCAAGCCTTGAGAAGCATCTTGATTTAGAACATTTACTTGTTGATGTCCTATACCTTTGCAATGAAAATATTTGTATCTTGAAAGGAGAAGTGTTAATTGCTTGTTTTCCATGACTTATTGGGAGAACCAATTGAACTTTGTCATTTTGGTTGTTTAGCATAGTAGGTTGTGTTTGTTTTGGAGTCATAATTATCCTTTTTATCAGAAAGATCCTTGATTGCTTAAGGGTAAGCAATAGTTTAAGTTTGGGGGTTGATAAGTTGGCAATTTACCAACTTTTTAGTCGCTTAAGCTTGAATTATCATCTAGTTTCCTTTGATTCGAGGTGTATCTCATGTTAAACTTCTCATTTGTGCAGGGAATTGATGAATTCGGGGTCGAGCTAACTATACAAGTCAAATAGAGTGGAAAAAATAAAGGAAAGGAGCTTAAAATGATGCATGGGAGGAACATAGATCACCTACACACGTAGGTGAGGAAATGCGCACACAGATAAGGCAGCACATGGCCAAAACAGTGAACTAGAAAAAGGCTAAGAGCTCACCTGTGCAGTAGACCTGCACACGCAGGTGCCCACCTATGATGGCATATGCGCCAGCAAGTACCAGTGTGGTGGCATTTTCGTAATTGGCTGAAACATAATATTTGAGCTTTAAAAGGGATTTTTCAGATCTAAAACTCCATTTTTGTAATTTTTGAGCACTAGAAACATAGAGTTGAAACCCTAGTGTGAAATTGGATGCTTTCTTGTGCTTCCCATTGAATTTGGATTCCATTTCTTGTGATTATCTTAGATTGGATGGAAGAGTGGAATGAGAATTTGGGTATATTTCCTCTTTCTCTCTCTATGAGTAGCTAATTTCTCAATTTGGGGTTATGCTTGAATAAGTAGTGATAATTATTTGGGTGTTGTTTATTTGTCTTCCTAATTAGTTAATTGTTATTGGTTTTACTTCTAGTCCATGCTCTTAACCTATAGTTAGAGGTTGCAGACTCTAGTTAACACTAGAACCCTTATCATCCGTGACAAAGGGAATAAGGGTGAGGAGTAGTAGTTAACAATAACTTGATGATTATCATTTAATAGTGTCTCTTAGACGTAAGGATGCTAATTGAGGGGTTAGATTGGTTATATAGCCACACTTGTGTGGTATTCGAAAGAACCCATTTGTGATATTTTGGAGTTTGATTGAAAGATTAGCACCAAAGACCTATAATCTAGCTTACCCATAGCTATTAATTGAACTTAGGCAAATACACAACTACCCACGCATTACTCACTCTTAAGATAGCATAACCCAAGCCCTTTTTACATTTGATTGCAATTCTCTATTGCCCAAACTTTGCAGCTCAAACCACGATTAATATTGTTGATTACAAAAAGTTTAAAACAATCCCCTATTTACTTTTTCACATTAATTTTATAGCATTACGTGAAAACATTAGTTGCTTTTGACACTTAGAGGTGAATCTATCTCATTCATTCATCATGGATTCGACCCCAATCAAGTTGGTTTATATTGACAATGATCGTTTATACTTTTAGGGTATAATTTGAGCGTTATTACCCTCTTTGTGGATTCAATTTGGTTTCCTCATCTTTGATTGAGTTGAAATTATTGTTCTTTGATTGGATTCAATTGATAGGTAAGGATATAGAGTCCTTTGTTGCTCATAATTCCGATCGAATTTTAATAATTCCACATATCCTTTTCTTTATTTTAATTTTTTGCATTTTGATTCTAGTTTCCGACTAGGATCGTTATCAATATGGGTGTTTGCCTAACCTATTATCATGGAATCTCTTTCCATTTGACCCAGTAATGAAATGGGAGGTGGCACTCGTGATGTGGTTCTTGGTCAAGTTGACAAGCAAGTTGTGACTTGGAAGAGTCCATGGATGTTCAAGACTTCTTGTCACCTTTACAGGTTTAGACAATTTGAAGTATCAAATGGGACTTTTGGGAGCATGCTTAATATCATGAATATAGGGAACCCATTTTCTTGGGAGGACCATTTGTTTTAGATTGAATTGGTTTCTGATCGATTCCTCAACACCTCTAGTGGCTTGACTCCATTTGTGAACTCACTTCCCATGGGAAGTTGTCTTGAAAGGAAGGGTAATGTGTACCAAAATGTCATGATTCTATCCTTGGGTGTTCTAACTTGTAGTGATTTGTTTGCTAGCTCTCTTGAGCATGTTGGTACTCTTGTATACGGTAACACTTTGGATGAGGCTAATATTCTTGTGTCCTTTCTTTACTACCTCTTTGCATATGATGATGTCCATATTTGTATTAGATTTGTTTTATATAGAGGTGGGGGTTTCTTTGGTTGGTCCATTTGATTTTGTGATCAAACTATATGGGTCTTTTATATCTTTGACCCTGATAAACCCTTATTAATGTTTAAACCAATTGTGACACCACCTTTGGTATGGTTTTATGGTGGAATAAGGGAACATTTATGTACTAGGACCTTTGTGGTTTATTTTTTCCATGATATTTCTCATAGTCGGATCCTTTGTACATTTTACAATGCATTGCTCTTATTGAACACAAAGGATTCTTGGTTGTATTTCAAATTTGTGCCTCTTTGGCATGATAATATTGTTGTTAACCCTTGTGATGACCCTCATACTATGAAAATTTCTTGGTTGCTTATCCTTCTTATGTTTTTTCAAGGTTTATATTCAAGGATGAATCCTTTTGAAGAAGGGGAGGATGATAGGAGCACGGTTAGCTCAATTCATGCTAGACCCATACCCTGAGCTACACAAGCCATGGTGATAGCTTGGATGGATTTTATGGAGCACATTAGGAGGAGCTTCCACATATGGATGATATCTTGGAGACTAGAGGAAGCCATGGAGGAACAAATACACAAGGCCATGGACGATCAAGATGCCATTTGGGCAATCAAGAAAAACCCTTGTGGGTTATTTCCTAAATAGCCACTTTTGGGCTTTTTTGTAATAGGCTATTTGTGTAAAGGAAATAACTATAGATAGCTGCCTTAGCCAATTTTCATTCTTAGAATTGGTTGAATATTGCTCTTAAAGAGTGTAGGGTGGAATCCCTTTAGGAATAGTTATAGTGTTAGTGAGATTAGTTGATGGGTGGATTCCCATTGATTGATCGAGAACTCTTTTACCTTGATTTTCATAATTGAGTTACTCATACAAGCACTCCCTCGGATGGTTCCTACCACATTTGTTACAAGTAGGGTAAGTACGCCCCTTGCATTATTTCCCTATGAATAAGAGCATGATGCTCTAATCTTCTGATGATGCTGGGGTTTAGGTGTTGTAGATAGAGTACTAGATGATGAAGGCGTTGGTCCTGACGACCTCTGCTGAAAGAAGATTGAATCCCACCACCGGTTCTTTGATGGTTGTACTCAAAGTTACCTGTCCTGGCACTCTTATTCCCTCTTTCTCTCTCATTCAATTTCTCTTCCTTAATTTATTGGGCATGGGTTATCAATCTAGAGATATCCATATCCCAAATCAACATAGCAGTCTTGCACTCCTTCTTAACCAAAAATGAACTTACTCATTTTAGCCCTTGGCTCAGCCACTATCTCTGGAGCATACCTAGATAGCTAAGTGAACTTCAGGACATATTCTTTAACTGACATGGATCTCTATCTTAAGTTCATAAAATCCTCAGCCTTTCCCTCCTCAACTCTCTCGAGAAGAACCGATCAAGAAAAATATCAACAAAGTCCTCCTAAACTGTAGGAGTCGCATTTCTGCCATGGATGTCTTTCCACTGATTGTACCACAAATGAGCCACATCTTTGAGATAATAGAAAGCCAACTCAACCCCATTCACCGACATAACCTGGAGAATCTTCTTTACTTTATCAATAAAGTTCTGTGGGTCTTCCTCAACCTTTAAATTGAAGAACTATGGCGGGTTCATGCAAACAAATTCTCTAACTTGGGCTCAAGTGGACCCACCATTTGGGTTAGCAGGAACTATTACCTGCTGCTCCACTTGGGCTTTCATAGCCTGAGCCAACATCTGAATGGCATTACGAAACTCAAAATTAGTAACCTCATTGTTCACTGGTGTAGGTGGATTAACATTCTGACCTTTCCTCTGTCTATTGTTTCTGTGTAGAGGCATTAGCTGAAATGCTTAAAGCATGAGTTAGAAGGGTAAATAGAGTTAAAATCAATCATACAATAAATAACATAAAAGGAGGAAAGGTTTTCTAAAATGTCTCGTAGCATACCCCTCATAAGTGTGGCATACTTCACACCTATGAAAAAGACTCTACTACACTCGACTTTTTAGACATCCTAGGACTCTTGAACCAAGTGGTCTCATACAAAATTTGCCACTATCCGAGTCTACACTCAGGACAAGACACAGTACTTTGAACCATAAATAATCCCAAGCGAAACCTTGGTACTGGCATATTACTAAGAGATAATACTAAAATACTGAGCGGAAGAATAAAAGATAACTGAAAATAAACTGATATTCTGAAATGATAATATGAAAACCCAATAATACTGAACTATCTAATTATATTTGAAAGCCTCTACTAAACTGATGAGTTACTGGGACAGGACAACCGACTTACTCTAAACAACTAAAAGACTAACTTAAATAAAGTCTGAAAGGAAACAACTAGAGCTGCTAGTTGTGCTCGAATAATAAGGACTCAACAAATCAATTGTTGAAAGCTAGGATCCAAACTAACCACGAGCATGATAGTGAGTGTCTAAATCTATATCATAATGGGATATAGTGCAAGAGAAATGTATATGGTCAGTACTATAGGATGTACTGAGTATGTGACATATGCTAATAACGTATAAAATTAGATATCATGTTGTAAAACTGAAATCATAGTGTAACAAGTAAATCGGGTAAAACATGTATAAATTGATGTACAATGACTTCCAGACTTGTTATGCCATTAGCTAGGTTACTTTCTAGGACTCCTAACAGGGAGTCATCAACATTAAGAAGTCTGTCATCTCTTAATAACATGCAAATAGGGATGTCTAAACTGTGTCTCATTAGTGGTTTGACGGCGACTTGCATAAGTCCTATATGGAGGAACTTGCAATCTTTTCGATATCTAACAATATCTCTTTCTGCTAATAGAAAGAATTGACCTCGAGCCTGTCCTACTAACTAAATAGTTTCAGCAGAATTGTTTAAAGCAATTGTAGACTCGCAGGTCTTGATAGTATAATTTCTAACAAAACTAAAATGTCCTAACTGGTAAATATTCTCAAAGGATTCCTTAGGAATAGTCCAGTTTTGCAAATCATTTTCTATTTTAGCTATATCACTAGAATGTGATGAAATATTAATACTATTAATAATATTTTGATCTTGGTTGTTCATTGAAATTTTTTTAGAAATATACTGTCGTAGGTAATAGTCAAATATTAATAGTAATACAGATATAACAATGTAATAAATAATTAATAAAATCATAAACTACAGTATAAAAGTTCTGAATCACTATGTTGTAAAGGGTTTTCTAGGATCTTATTACTCATTATTCCTTCCTAAGTCATATTAGCAATGGGATCACCACCTTAGGTCAAACTTTCTCGAGTGACCCTCCTTTTAGGCTAGCCAGGAATTAATCGGTTACCTCATACATAAGGAAAGAATACGAAACCTTAAACTAGATAAGAAGCATAGAGAGAGAGAGAGATAAAGATACTATAATATTATGATAATATTAATAATTTAAAACAATATTATTACCATATTAAAATAATATTTGCCATATCATTGACGGTAAATTTTGTTTAGCTGCTCATACTAAACAAAACTACTGCCAACATGGCCCTGATACAAATTTGTGCTTTCGAAAAAAAAATTAGAAACGGTGATTCAAAATAGTATGCGGAAATTTAAGATGAGAAATGACTTACTTTATAAAAGCTTTATTTATTCAACATCAACATTACATGAGAGAGAGGGAGTTTGAGAGAGGGAGAGAAAAGGCTATGTCAAAAATCAAAGGTGATTTTTTGTCTGTCTTTCTAAATACAAGTGAGAGTCTTTAAATAGACCTCTGAAGAAATTTACAATCTTATCTTTTTAAACAGGTGTGAGCCTTTGATTGGCTTTCTTTATTACATCTTATCTAGGCACGATGGCCGACAAATTTTATTTCTTATCTTATCTTGATTTGACCGCTGATAATAGATGCCTTCTTTTTTGAAAAGGTAACTCTTGAAATGTTGAATGGTCATTTTACTATTTGTAAAATGCCCTGTGGTATGCACATGCTAATCCCTTGAGCTTTAGCATATATTATTGTCTGATGATGATGATGCTTTTTCAATCAGCTGCATTATTTGCTTTGGATTTTGAGAAAAGCCTTCTCCTGATTCCATCTCTAATAAATCCTTTTGAAGTCTTTTTTTTAGTTCTTTCTTAGAGAGGGAAGGTGTTATTGGTAGTGATAAAGTTATCTTCTCTGTTTTAGGAGACCAGCTTTTGATTTTGATTTCCTTTGATAAATATTTGATGCGATCAAATTCATTAACTGTGAATCTCCAGCTAATAATATAACTGATTCTCTTTTTAACAAAATATTTACAATTCCTAATATTTTCTTAAAGGGTGGAAATCCCTTCTGTTTTTCAAATTCTTCAATCTTGTTGAGAAATTGTTGAGATAAAACCTACTTATTTCCTCCAAAAAGATTTCACCACTCATAGAACCATCTTGGGATAACTGACTTAATTAATTCATTACTATATTTTACGAATCAAGTATGAGTATTTAGTCATATACACAAGAAGTTAAACCACGCTAATTTGTAAAATTGGGGCTTGTATTCCATAGTCAGGGCTATGGGAGTGTGTAAATGATCGGTCATCCATTCAAAAGGAGTATAAACCTTGTTGATGGTGAGTTTGGAATATTTAATATTGTAAGGATCTCTGGGATCTTTTAGCTCATGTTCAACTTCAATGGAGTCCGTGTCAATAAGGATGCAATCAAAATATCTTCTAGATTTCAATGGATTATCTATTTCCACATAGTTTCAGTCTGTATAACAGGGTTTTAAAAGCTTGGGGACTTCAAACCTTTCATAATCCTTATATAAGGGAAAAATAGGGATTACCAAAGAGGTAATAAAATCAAAAACTTCTTCCTTTGTCAAGGGAGTATTTGCAGTTGTTCTGACTGAATGTGGATTTATCGCTTCTGAAAAAGTTTCAGGATTCTTCATAGTATAACTGGCTTTTATCTAAATTGAGGAGTAACTAGGTTCTCCTGTTGGATTTTTAAAAGGGGTAAGAGAAATCTGAGCTCTGGGTCTGGTTGAAGGGTTTGCTGGCACAATAGGTAGTTTAGGGAATTCAGCTAGAGCTGAATATCTATTGGTAAAATCAGGTCTTACCGAGGGTGTTGATGGTGAAGTCATAGTTTGACTGAAGGGAGAAACTGAAGGCTTCTTTTTACTTTCAGGCTTCTTTCTAAATAGGGAAGTTGGAACTCCTGGCCTCATTTTTATCCTGTAAAAATTTGCATGTTAAGAAATCTGGTAGAGAATTATCATCTCCTTTAATGAATTCTATTTAAAAATTGAAGCTAGATAGAAGAGCTTGCCATGTAGCAAATATTTATTTTGAAACTAGATTCTTGACATCTTTTTGTAAAATCTCTTTAGCTGATTTGCAATCAACCCTTAGTAAACAGTTTTTATTAATTAAATCATCTTGAAACTTTGTAATACATAGTACTATAGAAAGCACTTCCTTTTTTACCGTACTGTAATTTCTTTGGGCATAATTCCAGATTCCTGAAGTATATCTAACAAGTTGTTCAGAGGAGTTATTCCTTTGTTTAAGAATTCCTCCATAATCGAGATCTGAGGCATCTGTTTCAACTATCATAAATGCTCTGGGTTAAGGATACTTAAACATGGTAAATTTTGTACTAATCCTTTAACTTTAATAACAGCTTTGGTTTGTTCTTTTCCCCAAGGGACAGGACTCTTTTTAAGTCTCTTAAATAAAGGTTCATAGACCTGTCTAATATGAGGGATAAAATCAACAACATAGTTGATGCTACCTAAAAATCTTTGAAGTTGGGTTTTATCAAGAATTTCATTGGGGAATTTGCTAGTAAATTCTATAGCTCATGGGCTTATAGGTTCCTTGAAAAAGATCATGACCTAGGAATCTAATAGTGGTCTGAAGTAATTTTGTCTTTTTAGCTCTAACTACAAGACCATTATGCTTAATAATTTTCATGTAAATATGTAAATGTTTGAAGTGAGAATCTATGTCCTCTAAGAATATTAAAACATCGTCTATGTAAATGAAAGAAATATTACTATAAGAATTAAAGATATTATTCATGATGTTTGAAATTTTGAGGGGGCATTTTTAAATCCAAATGGCATAACATTCCATTCATATTGTCCGAAAGATACATTAAAAGTAGTTTTATATTTTTCTTTTTCGGCAACTTAAATTTGCCAGAATGCAGGCTTCATATCAAACTTACTGTAAATATTGGCCTTAAAAGTTCTTTTTAAAAGATCTCTTTTGTTAGGTATCGAGTACCTAATCCATTTTAAAACTTGGTTTAAAGGTTTGTAATTAATAACAAGTCTGGGAGCTCCTCTCTCCTTTTCAACATTGTTATTAACATAGAAAGCCAAACAGCTCCATAGTGATTTGGAGGGACGGATAATTCCTTTTTTTAAAAGGTCATTGATTTCATTTTTGCAAACATCCATAAGTTCTTGAGTCATTTGAATAAGCCTTGCCTTGGTGGAGATAGCATGTTCATTAAAATCATTGACATAGGGAAGTTCTACAATATGCCTCTTTCTTTCCCCAAAAACATTAGGAAATTCAGAGCCAATTTATTTCTCAAAGGTATTTTGAAGATTAGTAATTTTGGCTACCATTTCTGAGGTTTTTAAAATTTGCTCTATTTTTTTAATCTTTAAATCATCTTTCAAAAATGTGACTTGTTTTGAAAGGGTGTTTATTCTGAAAACAGTTTTACTTCTGATAAAATCACTTTATTTTTTAGAAAGGATTTTTAGTAAAGGAAACTTAATCTCTTTACCTAAAATCGTAGTGTAGATTCCATCAAATCCTGAGACATAAGGTTTTATTCGAATAAGGAAAGAGATTCCTAAATTAATTTCTTCATCGATATCTCTAGTTATAACAAAATCGTTTATAAAATAGATATTATTATTGAAAATATGGGTTTTAGGTAAAGCATAATTTATTTTATGATTTTTGCCCGTGGCACTAAATAAATGAATAGTATCCTTTTTAAGATACTTAGTAGGGATTAAACCTTCTATAATGCAGTTTCTATCTGCACCACTGTCAAGAAGAGAAAATTTACTTAAAACTAAATCAGGACTTACTCTTAATTTAATAAGAATATGGGAACTCTGAGGCTTTACCTGAGATATAACAGAAATCCCTGCTTCCTAATCCGAAGTTTGTTCAACTTCAGAGGTTTGTCCTATTTCAATTCCTCCTTGATTGAAATAAACAGGATCTCACTCTAGATCAGTATTAACACTCTTTAAAACTTTCTCGGTGAGAGCGTCGAGTTCAACCTTATCAAGTCTAAACTTAATATCACTAATTTCATTTTTGAGAGGCGTGATCTCTCTAAAGAGATTGAAAATAGTGGGTTCTTTACAACTTTCAAATTTGTTCATGACTTGTTTCATACTAAAAGGTTCTACAATGGGTTTGTCATTCTGTTGATTTACGACTAGTCTTTTTAACTTAATAAGATATTTCCTTTTGAATTCTTCATCATTGATAAGTCCAATAGTGTCAAAGAGGACTTCCTTTACGTGGTTAGAAAGGACATTAACAAAGTTATTTCCACAATAATAGAATGCTTCAAAATAGTTGAAACTTTGATCTGAGTTGTAATCATCGAAAGCTTGTGCGACATTGATCATTTCATCATCACTGTAATCTTCATCTTCACTTTTGCCAAGATCAGAAGAAGATTGTTGATCATCTTCTTCAATTATGGAGAATAATTTGTTTTTAATCTCTTCATTTATACCAAGAAGATTGATTTTTCCCTTCTTACCTTTAACGGAGGGGCAATTATTTGCCCTACAGCCATACTTACCGCAACTCCAACATTTGTCTCCAGAAGAATTATTTTTAGAATGTCTTTTGGATTTATATTTGCGGTTAGCATTTGTTTTCTTATAACCTTCAGGACTTCTACGATGTTTTTTATGGGGTTCTGAGCGTCCCTTTTTCTTGGTTACTCGTTTGGATAGGGCATTAACTTTAGCAAATCCGAAGTCTTGGCAGAAATTGTCAAGTTCTCCTTTGGTAATACTTTGGTCCTTCTTAAGCTAATTTTTGAGCTTGATGTTAGTGCAAAGCTCAATTCCTACAATGTTAATGATACTAATGATATCGCCATAAGTCATGTGTGTCGCGCCCCATTTTTTCTCGTGAAAAGCGGAATTCGACGTGACAAACTCTTTTTGGGATGGTTTAAGAGAAGAGTCGCCACCTAACGAATTAGGGTGCGTTAGGACACCATTCTAGACTAATTGCGATTTATTTTAAGTAGTCTACGTCAACCAGAGATTCGGGTAAGGATTCAGGTTACCTTGAAAGGAAGGTGTTAGGCACCTTTCGAGGTCCACAAATGTGGGTCCCGGCCGAACTCATATATTACGTGGGAATTTTATGTGATAAACAAAAGTCAATTATTTAATTAATCTAAAATAACCAAATGTCTAAGCATGCAACATTTAACTTAATTATTCTAGATGAAGAACAAAAGCAAATGAAAAAGGTAATGAAAAGATAAATAAAAATCTGACAAAATACATGCATTTTAAATAAAAACACAACTTAATATTATCATGCAAGTTGACACACAACCTATTTTATAACTAAAAAAAAAAGAAATTCAATTGTTACTTGGTTACATTATACGAACATAAAGAAACGAAAGAAATTAAGTTAATTAATTTATACTATATAAAAATAATAATTGCAAAAGACTAGGGGCTTACCTGGTTGTGGAACATCAATTTAATAAAGAATGTCAAAGTATTCAAAAATATTGAGTTATGAATAATAACGGGACTCCAATAAGCCAACCGAGATTCTTGAAGAGCCCTCAACTTTTCTCTATTCCGCATAGTGTTCTAGACCTCTCGTAAATTATGACATCTCAAATAAGAAAAGAAATTGTTAGTAAAATGTGTGTCACCTTAATTTGGTGACAAATATAATGTAATAGAATGGATAATAAATAAGCAATACATAAACTTAGGGCTAAGAGTGAGAGAATGTGGGATCAGGGTATGACAAGGTTGTTATGGGCCCAATGCGATGTTACATCCCTCTTATCTATTTTTTATATGATCAACTTTCTTAAACGCCTCAAGACAAGACGAATATAATTCTTAAAGAAACTTATTTAAGAGTACTAAATAAAATATTTTGGCATTTAAAAGTCATGTAGACCAAGAATATATATATGTATGGTATATAGATTGTATCAAAACATGCGGATAATTTAGTATAGTAATAAAAGTTGTCAAGTCTTTGAGACTCTTAAAAAGTTGATATATAAAATAAGAAAAGAAGGGAGTAACGAGGTGTTTTATATTTTAATAAAAGTTATATGTGTTTCATGTGAGAAGTCAGCTATAGCCTGTCTTTTTGTCATCATTTCCCAAAACGTACCTGATCCCCACTTGGGGGCGACTACTCCATTTGAGCTCGATTTCACGCTGACTCCTCCATTGGTCGTGGTGACTCCAAGCAACACCATTTCATCGTAGTGTACATGCAAAATTATTCAAATGGGGGTGAGAGTATGTCTGTTCTTACTATTTAGCTAATTAAAATACTAATAAAAAACAATTAAAACTAAATTTTGTTTAGGCCTAAAGTATTCAAAATCATTGGTACGCTATTCCAATTAAAGAAAATCGAATTAATAGCAGAAGAATAACAACCCAAAGTTTTGCAAACTAAAGAATTATCATCACAGAATTGCCTATGCCTTGTCTAATTCAAATATTTTTGCACAATCACACATGATTAATAATACAAACACATAATAGACGATATTGTGGTAAAATGGCAAATGACAACATCCAAATACCAATTCAAACATCCGAACCTCTTGTACTCGAGTAAATTCTTTTCATACTAAATATCAAGATTGGATATTAAGAAAATAAAGATAAAAATCTATGCCAATGTATTGTAAATTCACTTAAAACATTGTCAATCCTCTCATAGCCTTGATGCTACGTAAGTCAATTCCAGTGGAAATAATTTACCCTAAACCAAAATAGAGTATATGATAATATCAAAAGTTAAACCTCAAAACACATACATGCATGCATTCACGTTACTAAATTAAAGAATGTTGTAGGGAGACTTAAAGTTTACTTAGGAAAAGGTGATATTTTTTTCATGATTTTATGTAAATAATGCAATAAATAAGTAACACTTTGTGAAAAAAAATAATTTTATCAAATAATACACTACAGAGAAAATGAAAACAACTTCTCATCTATATAGCTAGTAGTACCATGATCCCATAACTTGGCTCTGTACAGATGATCAAGATATATATGCAATTTTACTGTTGAAGTCCAAACCCTATAGTTACAGAACTAAACGATGGGATGATTAAATATATGAGAACATTTAAAATAAAAAAAATAATAGTAAAAGATTTCATTTTTTGTTTACATATATATTAAGTGCTTATCTCAATCAAGTAAACAAATAATGATTTAGGGATAGTTAGATTGAGACTTATTTAAAATAGTAAATCGAAACAAAATGGACCTTGATGTCGGAGACCTCGGCGATGGCTCGAACAATTTGTCGTTGAACTCGAATAGTGATCCCAAACTCGCGGAAACCCCATGGTACCTCGAGCAGGAATTGGTGGTTTAATTTGTGATATTTGGGAGCATTTTGAGGTGGTGGCTCATGGCTTGTTGATTACATAGAAGGTGGCTGCCAATGTTGGTTTCTTTTGGTTGAGAGGATGATCTCATGTTGTTCCCTTGGTGGGTTTGATGATTGAGAAAAGGATGGAGAATGAAGCAGTAGAAAGTTATCTTTACGTAGGTTTTTTAGCAGATCCTTATGATGGAAAATTCGATGGGTTCATGAGTGAAAAAGAATAATATGTAAAATTATTTTTCTTTTCTTTCTCCTTCAGATGGTATTAAGACAAAGTATATACAGAGAAAAATAAAAGAGAGAGTTGGGGAGGTAGCCCAAAGGGAAAAATTTTCTCAACTCCCAAAAATAGGTGTTAAGTAAGAATCCATACATATCTTGAAATATCAAAATTCTGGAAGAGTATATTGGTATTATGGAGTGATTTGAGAAAAAATTATACTCTTCCATATAAAGGAATATTTAGAAGGATTTCTTAGATATTAAAAGATTAGACCAAGTTTGAAATTTGAAATTGAGCTTGTTTGGGACTAAACAAAATTCTACCAAAATATATATAAAATGACTACTAAATTACTAAGTGAAGGAAAATAATACTAAATTATTAAATCAATTATTATATTTTATATATAAAAAATAATTCACAATAAAAGAATAATAACTCTTAAAATATTTGATCAAAATGCTTTTAAAATAGAATAAAAGCGAAAAATGTGAAAAGTTAAGTAAAGAATATGACATGAAAAAATTAGTTAAAATAATAATCATATAATAATGGTAATAATAATAATACTTTAAATAATGTGAATAGTATCTATTATCACAACTTTTGATAAAAATCAATAAAAATAGTGATTTGGCCTTGTAAACAAAATAGCGCTCGAATGAGTAAAATGACGTAAAGGATGGTCAAAATTGGGTGTCAACAATGTGTTCATAGGAGATTTTTTCTTCACACCTATCCTTGATTTTAGTACTCACCTTTTCAGCAAACAAAGGTGGAAGCCCATTGATAAATCTTTCTCTCTAGAATTCATGGTTACAATCTGGTCTTATCATTACTTTGTTAATGAAGACGTCTTTGTACCATCTAAAATCGGATAACTTTGGGCAAGTTAAATTGTTAAGAATTTCTAACTTCTATCTTGGAAGAGTTTAGGTTCTCCAATAAAATGCTTAGCAATGCTATACAATAAGGTTGATGTAGCATCCTCTCTTGTTTCTTAGACAGTTTTATCTTCTTGATTAACCATACAAATGACAACTACATTGATGATTTCTCCTTTATTTTCATCCGTGAGATAATTATCCCACCAATGTCTTAACGTTTCTGTAAACCCTGCTATAATCATGTGAGCAGCTTATTTATCGAAATTGTTACAAATCTTATAAGTCGTTATAGCAATGCCCATCTCATGTAGTTTATTATAAATTTAATGTTCAGCTAGACCATCAATATTCCTTTCAAAAATGTATGTTCCTCGATGGGAAGTGGATGAAAGAAAAGGGTTTTCTTATTACTGCATGTATGGAAAGTATGGTCTGCTATAATAGTTTTTCTTGGTAGACTAGAAATAATGATTGTGACTAAGTCTCAAGAAATGGTTGTTTTTACTAGTTTCAGCCTTATCAGAAATATTGAACTTAGAAAGCTGAGTATTGATCTTATCTAGAAGATCATTAGAGACATCAAACTTCTCATTACTTTTGGGGAGCTTATCCTTAGAAAATTCAGGAATTTTGAAGATGGGGTTAGGTTCAAATTTACTGGTGGTGTTCGAAGTTGTAAGAGTTTCTTCAAAAATATTTTTCCATTTATCTCCTTCAACTTGCTTGGAGACGATATGAAGAAGTTGGTTGCTATAATTATTTTTCTTTATGATCTTGTTAAGGTCACGGTTGGTGGGGAGACCATCTTTCTTTTCAAGCTTTCTTTTAAAAGGAGAGGCAAGGATAGTTTTCTTTTGGTAAGGGATATTGATGCCTTCTAGAGGAGGGATTGTAGATTCGATAACCTGGTTGTCGGTATACCATTTATTGACTAGAACTGACAATGAAGATTCCTTCGTGTCTACTAGTCCTGAGTATTCAAACCATGTGAAAAATTCTATTTCACACTTGATCCTTTTTATATCGGACATCCATTTGTCATAAAAGGACTGTCTTTGATCTAGAGGATAGGTCTTGACATACCATTGTCATTTTTCTTGATGTTGAGGAAGATTCTAAAGATCGTTTAAGATTTTTTTATCAAGGATATCTTTATCCCTAGATCTGATGATTTCTAGATGGTCACCTAGATCAGTAGGTCTCATATCACTCTCGGTAGGGCTACCAGGGTTAATAATAACTCTAGGTTGGTAATGGACTTTAGGGATGGTGTCAGCGCAGTCAACGCCTTGGACTTAACCCATAACAACTTCATTGGAGGAATGACTATCATTTTCTTCCTTAGCCTTTGGGGATCTGAGATAAGAGGGTCGAGCGAAAGTCATTCTTCTACTCGAAGAAGCCTTGCTATCGAAGCTCATTCTATTGAACTTAAGGTTTATAAATTCATCAGGAAATTTCATTATTCACTCTATGCTTGAGCTTTCTGGCTCAGGCGTAGTTTGAGTAATAGCTTCGAATTGCTGATGCATGTACGCCGAGCCAAGATAAAAAGTTCAAGAACTTTGAATTGAGTCAATACTTTGGAGGCTTAAAAGGAGTTTGGAACAAGGGATTGAAGCTTGGGAACGTGCTAAAATGGAAGTACAAGGCTCTAAGAGGAAGACTACTCGAAGAAAGGAAAAAAGGGTATTTACGCAAAGTGGCTATTATTTAAATGCAAGCCTCTTGACTAAGAAGATCCTTAATTCATTAAGGGTATTTTTGTAATTATAGTCTATAAATAGTGGAGCATAGCTCATTTTAGTGATAGATTATCTTGATGAATATTGAATATTAAATACACTTTTGAGAGTTTGAGAGCTTGTTGAAGCTTTTGATTGTTTCAAGTTTAGAAAGGAGGGTTGCTTGGGAATCTAACTCCCTTAAGGTCTTTCTCATAGGTTTAGGTGCTTATTTGGATATTTGAAGGAGGTCTTTTCTTTTTATAGAATTGGTTGCCTTTGATTCCAATTTTGTGTCTACCTTTCTATCCTTTTTATCTTTGTTTATCTTGTTTCTTTATTTTCTTGTTCTCTTTAGCTTTCGCGTCTTCTTTCTTGTATTATTTGGTATCAGAGCTTGGATTGGGTTTGTTTCTACAAACCTAAGTCTTGGGTTTTGGTATTTTCTCAAAAAAAAAAATCATCCAAAAAATCTCAAAAATCCAAAAAAAAAAAAAAAAAAAACTGATTTTTTTTTGTTTTGATTTGTTATTGTGACACTAGATCTTGATTCCCTAGTATTTTTTGAGTCTAGCTTTTAAATTTCGTTCAAATCGGGGTTGTAGAAGTGAAGTTACCATTAAAGGGTTTTCAAGCTTTTGAGTTTTTGAAACTTGAAAAGTGGATTTATTTTTGGCTTGAAGTTGAGAGATAAAAATTATTGGGGATTGTTAGTGGTATTGAAAGGAGCACGTGGGCGAAAATTTCATTGAATTTGGACCAAAAACGAAGAAGTTATGAATATGTGAAGATTGAGATTTTTCTTGTATTCTTGAGCATCTTCATCTTGTTCTTAAAGAAGAAGATAGAAAAAGAATACTTTGATCAAAAATCTTCAAGTCAAAGATGTTTGTGCGTCCAAGTGGAAATTAGTTGAAAAAAATTAAATCGAAATTGCCACGTCTGTAGTCAACTGCCACGTCAGCAGTCAATGCCCAGTCAGTAGTCAACTGCCCAATCAGCAGTCAACTGCCCAATCAGCACACCAAACAGAAGTCCCACTCACCACGTGGCGCATGCACAGAAATTTCAGAGAGTGAGCAAAAATCAAGTTTTCAACACTTAGTTTTTTGGGGGGTCCTAAAGTTTTTTTGACCTAACATTTTTTCTAAGTGTCCGAATTTCGTGATTATTTTTTTGTTCTTTTTCTCCTTCGATTTCTCAATGATTTAAAAAGTAATTAGCATATTAAATCAATTTTTAACTAGTTTAATTCATCAAATCAAATCCTTTAAAATGATGAACTTCTTTAAGGCGTCAAAATTTTTCTAAGTATCCAAATTTCGTGATTCTTTTTTTATTCTCTTTCTCTTTCGATTCCACAACTATTTAACTGTTAATTAACATCTTTAATCACTTGTTAACTAGTTTTAAACATCAAGTCATCTCTTTGATTCATCAAATTAAGCAACAACAAGTAATTTTTCTACTTTTGTTGCTTAGTTTTCTTTGAGTCCGATTTTTTTTTCGTGCTACTTTCTTTTAGCTTTTCTTCTTTATTTTCCCTTGAAAACTTCTTGGTTCTCATCCTTAGCTTTTGAACTTTCTTTCTTGAGTCAACAAAAATCCATTCTTGACCTCAAGTAGAGATTGGACCCTTGCAACTCATCAGACTAAACAAGATACAATCATTGGCCGAAGCAATTTGTGAGGCAAACAAAGGTGTGATTTCTTGAGTGATTGTGAGCTTCTTTTTTTTTAAACTAACCTAATGTGTTTGCTTGCTTTGGTTGAGTGACTTCAATAGGTACCAATGGTGGGTCATGAAAAGGAAAGCCAAGTTCCCACTGGGGAACCCACTTTGGGTGAATTGTTAAACTTGTTCACCACTCTCTATACCCGAATGGAAGGACGGTTGGATCGATTGAGTACTCGAATAAATCGATTGCAACTTCACTTTCCACCTACTTTTCCTAATACTCATCAAGGAACTTTAGATATTTCTTCTCTTTGTAAGGACTCTTGTATAGGTACAAACATGGCAAATGGAGGAATACAAGGCAAAAAGGAACTTTCTTGTGAGCTTCAAGGTAAAATAGCTAAATTCGACACTTTAAAATTTACCAATGAAAAAAGTGCGAGTGATTGCTTGTCTTCGTGTGAGCTTATTGATTCCTTGCAACATAATGATAATGTATTTGTTGAGAGTGTTCATACACTAGTTGATCCTATTGATGACCGAATTGATTCTTCTTGCAAGATCGATTTGTGTCCACCTAGTGTTGGTACTTATGATTTGCTTGATGGAACATTATCATGTGATATTTTTCATATATAGATAATGTCTTTGTTGAGAGTGTTCATACACTTGTTGATCATATTGATGACCGAATTAATTCTTCTTGCAAGATCAATTTGTGTCCACCTAGTGTTGGCACTTGTGATTTGCTTGATGGAACATTGTCATGTAAAATTTATGTTGATCAACTTGTTTTTCATTCTACTTCACTAATTGAGGGATTTTATGATTTGATTATTGAGCCTCAAATTAGTGATGTCATTGATAAAGTTGGTCATTTGAAAAGAAGTGATTTTTTGAGCATATCCCTTATGGAAGATCCTATTGCTTGTTTTGCTCATAGAACTCATGTGATTGAAACTGCCTTAAAATATGTCATTTATCCTTTTGATAATGAGATTACATGCTTTAATTCTCCATCTTTCATTGATTCATCTCTCTTTAAGTATAATGCCCTGTGTGATGATGATGAGATCACTCTTAGTTTGGTGCCTAGTGGTGTGAATGGTGATTGTAATGTAGCTCTTCTTGAGGGATATACTTTGTATGATAACCCACTATGAAATATTGAGAAGAAAGGTGGTTTTGCCAATTGCTACTTCTTCTTTGAGTGATCCAATTCTTGATACTATGCTTGATATTCGTGAGTCTTTTAGTGATCTTAAATGTAAGGACACCATAGATGAAGTTATTTTTTGTGATACCTTTCTTTACTATCTATTTGCATATGATGATTCTCATGCTTGTGGTGAGGGTACATTGTATGTTGGTAGGAGTTTATTTGGGGTAAATGGTAGTTTTCTTGATCAAGATGCATGTATATTCTTTCCTTTTGACCTCGGTGACACTTTGAAAGTGTGTGATTTGGTCATGGTGCTATCCTGGAGGTGGTCTAAGTTGGAAATAGAGGATCAAGTTAGTTACATGTCTAATACAATTAATGTGACATTGCTTGCATGTTATTTTGAAACCATTGGTTCTTTTGTGATATCCTTATTTCTCAATTTTTGGAATAGCCAAGTATTTCATGCTACATTTGAAAGATTGTTCTTGATGAGAATAGTTGATGCTTGGTTATATAATAAGTTTATGTATCCTTGGCGTGTTGGTAGAATTATTTCCACTAACATTAAACCTCATGCCATGAGGTCCTTGTTGTTGTTTGTTTTCCCTATGGTTTTGCTAGGTTTGGATTCAAGGAAGAATCCTTTTCAAGAAAGGGAGAATGATGCATGTACGTCAAGCCATGATAAAAAGTTCAAAAACTTTGAATTGATTCAATACTTTGGAGGCTTGAAAGGAGTTTGGAACAAGGGATTGAAGCTTGGGAACGTGCTAAAATGGAAGTACAAGGCTCCAAGAGGAAGACTACTCGAAGAAAGGAAAAGAGGCTATGTACGCAAAATGGCTATTATTTAAATGCAAGCCTCTTGACTAAGAAGACCCTTAATTCATTAAGGGTATTTTTGTAATTAGTAGTCTAGTCTATAAATAGTGGAGCATAGCTCATTTTAGAGATAGATTATTTTGATGAATATTGAATATTAAATACTCTTTTGAGAGTTTGAGAGCTTGTTGAAGCTTTTGATTGTTTTCAAGTTTAGAAAGGAGGGTTGCTTGACAATCTAATTCCCTTGAGGTCTTTCTCATAGGTTTAGGTGCTTATTTGGATATTTGAAGGAGGTCTTTTCTTTTTATAGAATTGGTTGCCTTTGATTCCACTTTTGTGTCTACCTTTCTATCCCTTTTATCTTTGTTTATCTTATTTCTTTGTTTCCTTTGTTATTTTAGATTCCGCGTCTTCTTTCTTGTATCAATTGCCATTCTTTATTTGACAAAATGTTATCCCACTTTAAGAGTTTGGGAACAAAGGTACAACTATGTTTAGGATTTACTTCCATTAACATAGTGGCGCCTTTGCAGCCAATAAGCTTGGCGTTAAGAGCCAAGGTTGTTTTCATTATCCAGTAATATACCCTGTAGATTACGTCTATCTCTTTGGTATAGACTGTACTATTTATGTTCTTAGTTTTGAAGTTTAGTGTCAAAGTATCTAAGATATTAAGATCATTGATATCTATAGAAAAGTTTGGGCTAGCAGGGACTATTACCTACTGATTCACTTGGGCTGTCATAACCTAAGCCAACATTTGAATGGCAATTCAAAACTCAGAATTGGTAACCTCATTATTCACTGGTGTAGGTGGATTAACATTATGACCTTTCCTTTGTCTGTTGTTTCTGTGTAGAGGCATTATTTGAAATGCGTAAAGCACGAGTTAGAAGGGTAAATAGAGTTAAAATCTATCACATGATAAAGAACATGAAAGAAGGGAAGGTTTCCTAAAATTTCTTGTAGCCTATCCCTCATAAGTGTGGCATACTTCACACCTATGAAAAATACTCTACTACACTCGACTTTTTAGATATCCTAGGACACTTGAACCAAGTGCTCTCATATCAAATTTGTCACTATCTGAGTCTACACTCAGGACAAGACACGGTACTTTGAACCAAAAATGATCCCAAGCAAAACCTTGGTACTGGCATATCACTAAGAGATAATACTAAAATACTGAGCGGAAGAATAAAAGATAACTGAAACGGGCAAACTGAAAATAAACTGATATTCTGAAATGATAATCTGAAAACCCAACAATACTAAACTATCTAATTATATTTGAAAGCCTCTACTAATCTGATGAGTTACTGGGACAGGACAACCGGCTTACTCTAAACAACTAAATGACTAACTGAAATAAAGTATAAAAGGAAATAAGAAGAACTGTTATTTGTCCCCAAATAATAAGGACTCACCAAATCAATTGTTGAAAGCTAGGATCCAAACTAACCACGAGCATGATAGTGAGTGTCTAAATCTATATCATAATGGGATATAGTGCAAGAGAAATGTATATGGTCAGTACTATTGGATGTACTGAGTATGTGAGATATGCTAATCATGTATAAAATATCGATATCATGATGTAAAATTGAAATCATAGTGTAATAAGTAAATCAGGTCAAACATGTATAAATTGATGTGTAATGACCCATAAATTCATAAATCCAAGATGGAAAACTATAGTAGGTAGTGAATCATAAACTACTCATGTCTGAGCTAAAAAGCTAGTGAGTCTAGTACAATCATTATACTTATATCATTTTTTGGGAGTTTCTTTTAACCGATATAAACTATATGAGCAAACATGGAGCCCAACATCTGGCCCACGTTGGGGAGGATTGCTCTATACCTTGCCATCAATATATAGAACCTGAACTGAGGTGGATCTACTAAACTGAGCCCAAAAGGAGCTAAAAATATCCTACGCTGACACGTAGTCTTGGAACTTGGGTCAGCTGGAATCCGTTTCAGCTCGATGCTAACTACCACTCCCAAAACTATATTACTATTTGTTCATAATAGATAAACTGGTTTTCTGGAAATAAGCATGAAACTAGTTCAACTGATTGATTAAAGTACTGAAGTACCAGGACTAGTCATGCAATATTTTGCCAAATTTTGTGGCCATGAGGCCAATTCATGTAGTTCAGTCTGCATCATGCTCAATTTTGGGAAAATCATGTTAAATCACTTGTAAGATTTTGAACTAAGATTTTAATAATGTAAATCAAGAATATCTGTCTAAACAAGAGTAATAATCATAAAGGAATATACTACAACTGAAAATCATAAACTTAAATAAATGGGTATAAACCCTAAATCATGAAATCATGGAAATAATAATAAAGATGAAAGAAAACCCTGAATCAACTCCCACATACCTGATTACTAGAGAAATTAGCCTGAAATTTAAGAACTTGAACTTGGAAGAGGAACCCTAGGCTCAGAAATTAAGAGCATATTCTTTCTGATTTTGGAAGTTAGGAGAGTGAATGGGGGATTAGATTTATAAGTAACTTTTAAACTTTCATAATGATACATAAATAGACTAAGTATGGGGTTTAAAAGAGTAAAAAAAGACTAATTTGCCCTTCAAAGACTATTCTAAATTTTTCTATTACAGTGGTCCACGAGTCGTGGTCTGACTCATGGTGCCTAGAACCATTTTTGATCCTTTACGATATTGGGGACCAGAAGTGCCCTCCATGAGTAGTACTATGGTACCACGACTCTTGGTTTCCTAGACCATTTTTTAACATGTACTAGACTTTGCTTACATGAGTCTCAATATGAGTCGTGAACCCATTATACGATTTGTACTATGGCCTGTGGTTTTGAGGGAAAAATGTAAATATGTGGTGGGGTTCCATGATTCAATAGTACAACTCATGGTTCACTCCATGTGTTGTACTCTGACTCGTGGGTACCTAGAAACTTTACTGTTTCTGGGCATCACTTTCATGAGTCATCTCACGACTCATGAACTGATACCATGAGTCATGGACTAACTCGTGGTTCATTGGAACATCAAATTTTGGTCTGATTTTTCTATAACAAGTTTGAATTAGAGCATAGCAAAGTATGGGGTGTTACGCATTCTTCCCGCTATAGTTATATATATAACAATACCCAACATAAGATGGGCAGTGAGCTTACAAAAACTTTAAATTTATTAGTGTATTGCCACATCCTACAAATCTGCCCCATAATAGCAAACCCAATCATTTTCAAAAGGCCACCCATGACCTCCCATACTTTGCAATAAAACATACAATAATATAGTTCCCAATATCCCACATAACTAGAAGACTTAACTTCACAACTTTCAATCACCGTCCCATAAGTTCCAATAAACAAGTACGTCTAGAATTCTCAAATGAGCTAAATAATTTGAGGTTGTGGCAGCACCTTACTTTGGTTGTCTTAATCCATTATTTTCCATCATTTACTATTTTATAGCCCTCTCTAGACCACAAAATAGGAGTTCAAATCAGCATAAGTATAACATGAAAATGGGGGAAAGAACTTGATCTTATAACATGAAATTCTTAGCTTAATATTTGGAAGAGAGTGATTGCACCTATACTGCAAACACCTATAACTTTATCCACTCCATTCTTCTTAAAGAACTCTCCACTATATATGAAGCCAAGAAAGGAAGAAGGTTATCTTGTGGGATACTTTGCAAGTAACAAGTTGAAGAACACTTAAAACCCTAATGGGAATGTTTGGGTGGTTGTTTCATTTTGAGAGAGAGAAATATGTGAACGTGAGAGACTTAAAATTTGGATGAGAGAAATGAGATATTTACATCAGATTTTTTTGGCCTTTAAAGGACTTTCTTTGCTGACTCTTTCTCCTCTTTATTTCTAGCCACCATTTGGCTTGATTTGGGCCACACATTGATAAGTAGGTGATACACCAACTTGGCCATTTTAATTAATTCTTGTGGGCTTGGGCAGATTGGGTCTTATGTCACGCCTCAAATCCCATTGGGGCGGACAGGCACCCGTAGCCGAAAAGGCCCGAGAGAACCAACCTATGATCATATACTTCTTATACCTGTAATGGAGTTAACAAATGTGCTGCAGTGTATGGACATGATATATCGATAAAGTAAACCAGGTAGGTAAATACAAAATAGATATACAGGACTTGGTCGTTGGGGTCACAACTTCTAAAATACAAGACACTACCATGCTTAACTTTACAAAGTCTACAAAGCCTCTAAAAGATACATAGACTTAGTTAAGGTCGGGACAGGTCCCCGCCTTACACATAACTACTACACAATACCAAAAATATATACAACTGACTCAGAAAGCTCCGAATCAACCTGGAGCTCACCAATAGCCTTTAGATGTCCTGTACTCCTACTGGTGAGATCTACTAGCTCCTGTGCCTGCAGCATGAAAGGTAGGTCCCCCAAAAGGGACGTCAGTACGAAAGAATGTACTGAGTATATAAGGCTAAAATCAACTGTACATAATCCAAAAGTTTAAGTGACATCAAGTACAAGTGTATAGATAATGTTAATAACCCACCTTAGCTGGTATCTGGGAAACCACGTACATTATATTCTTTACTTTCCTTTTTCCTTCTTTCCTTTATAATCTTTAATAAACCATATAGTACAAATGACCAACTGATCAGTGGTATACAAATCGGGATCGACCCATGCTAGGCATATGCCCCTGAGCTGCCACCAACACAAATCAGTCGGGATCGGCCCATGCTAGGCTTTCGCCCCTGAGTTGCCACCCGCACATAACCATCTTTAAGTTGCTTAGTTTATTTAGTTTTTGAGATTGTTATATTGGTGGTTATAACATTATGGAATTTTTGGAATAACAGCGCTTGAGTAAAATAAAAAAAAGACACGCGAATAAACATTTGATGTAATTGTCATAAAGTAAAGAATACTTGTACACAATTGAAATGCTTAGGAGCCAAACTAATAGATAGATATTAGTTGACTAAGATGGGAATACCAAAAATTGGCTAGTGAAGGTTGACATGCCAACTTGACAATAAACATATATAGAGGTACGTTAAGACATTACGGGGTGGAAACAAGGTCGTTAACTACGTGGACATTTTTTGCTGCCAAAGGATACGAAAAAGAGTAACCTTACATACCTTATCTTCCCACCACGTGCCTATATATTCCTTTAAGTGTTACTCTACAATTTAAGTACATAATGGAACTAACATTAAAAGCTAATTACATTACAAGTTTACAAGACGGTAATTAATTACTTAACGGGAAGTAAAAACCGTCCAACCTCCTAAACACATGGTGTATCACTCCCCCCTTTCTTATACTGCCATAAAAACTTATTCCACCCCCTTACACTATAACTTACTGCCTCACAACAACAATACCACCAAAACAGTCCACAAACCAACACAAATGTTACAAACCGATAGGATTTCCTACCAAGTTCATACTTCACATTACCACCTAAATGCAACTCCACATATTTATTCCATAAATATACCTAAATGCCTTCCACAACAACATACCAAATATAGTTCACAATGGTTTCAGAATTCACTTCAACATAACAAGAGAGTATTCTCTATTCACTACACCAAATGTTCCATATATAAACACGTATAAACATTTCCACCAAGCTATAAAGAGGAACGAATTAGGGGTAGAACCACACTTTAACATACTAAAATTTCATCCCTCCAACTTAATTTCTTCAATACCTTAAGCTCTTTTACAAGTTTAAACCACAAGGAAGGCAAATCCTTTAAAACTAAACACAAGTGGACTGCCATCAAAAAAAGGGACTGCCCTATACCTTTTAAACATAACCAACATAATTTCCACAACCTCTTATGCATACATTACATTAATCTATAAGGTTAAACACTTACCAAGGCTTGCAAAGTGGAGGATTTGTCCAAGAACCCTAAAGGGAAATAAGGGCGGCTGGTTGGGGTTTGAGAGAGGAGAGAGTTTTTTTTATTAAAAACCTGGAATTTGGCAAGTGAAATGTGAAGAAAATAAGCTGAATTTCACCTCTATATACTCCCTCTTTGAACCGCCACTCTAAGGTTTATACTTAGCCAAAGTTTAGTCAAAAATAGTCCAAGTAGGTGATGCACCTACTTGGCTATACAAGCCACTCAAAAAGTCCAAGTAGGTGATGCACCTACTTGGTTTATTTAAGCTGTCCAAATCAGCCCACCTACTTGGGTTATTTTTAGTTTGATCATGTCATGTTGGGCCTTGATTAATCTTAGGTTTTGGGATGGTCATCCTTCCCATTTTGTGTACTTAGTTTGGGCCTCAATTGAGTCCATTAACATATGTATTAATTCAGCCCAATAGTTTAAGTAGGTGATACACCTAGTATCTTAATTAAGTCACGAAAGCACCTCGCTTATGTTCTCCCCTTTTTCCAATGTCTTAATCCTTCTACCTTAATCCACCACTTAACTTTAACTTTATGCTTAAATACGTCCTCATTATCTCAAGTTTAAATACTTTTATCCATGCTAGGTTGGTCGTATAAGTTTTGAAAATGTACGGGGTGTTACATCCTTCCCCCTTAGGAACATTCGTCCTCGGATGTTAGTATCATCACTACTCAGCCTAAACAAGTTCAAGCCTAAGTTTAATCTTTATGTTGTCACATAATAATTATATATATATATATATATATACTTACTTGTTATTGCTCCAATTCAGAATTTAAGGCTTCCTCTTCGGTTTCAAATAATTGAGGATACTTAGATTTCATCATTTCCTCAGCCTCCCATGTGATCTCTTCTACCTGTTGATTTCTCCAAAGTACTTTTACGGAAGCTACTTCTTTATTTCTTAACTTTTTAACTTGTCGATCCAGAATAGCTATAGGTACTTATTCATAGGTGATATCTTCCGTAACTTGTATATCTTTAGTAGGAGTAATATGAGATGGATCTCCAATGCACTTTCGAAGCATTGAGACGTGAAACACTGGATGAACTATGGAGAATTCTTGGGGTAGTTCCAACTCATATGCAACTTGGCCAAATCTTTGGATAATCTTATATGGTCCTATATAACGTGGACTTAGCTTTCCCTTTTTCCCAAATCTCATCACCCCTTTCATTGGCGACACTTTAAAAAATACCCAATCACCTAGCAAACTCTAGCCCCCTTCTTCTAACATCGGCATATGATTTGTGTCGACTTTGGGCTATTCTTAGTCATTGTTGTATCACCTTAACCTTTTCCATGGCTTGATGAACAAGATCTAGTCCAAATAAAACAGTCTCACCTACTTCAAACCACCCAATCGGTGACCTACATTTTCTCCCGTATAAGGCTTTATAAGGCGCCATCTTGTAGGCGAACTCAATAAGAGGTAAATGATCATCCCAACTACCTTTAATGTCTAATACACAATCTCGCAACATATCTTCAAGTGTTTGTATGGTACGTTCTGCCTGTCCATCTGTCTGAGGGTGAAAAGTTGTACTTAAATTCACTTGGGTACCCAAACTCCTCTAAAAAGACTTCCAAAAGTTTGCAGTAAATTGAGCTCCCCTATTAGATATAATAGAGATTGGAACTCCGTGTAGTCGAACTATCTCTTTAATATACAATTTTGCATACTCTTCAGCTGTATAAGTAGTCTTAACAGGTAAGAAGTGTGCTGACTTAGTAAGTCTGTCAATTATCACCCATATGGAATCAAATTTCTGAAATATAGGAGGCAAACCAGTGATGAAATCCATGTTGATCATGTCCTACGTCCAGATTGGAAGATCCATACATTGCATATAACCTCCAGGCTTCTGATGCTCTACTTTTACTTTTTGATAATTTGGACATTGGGCTACAAATTCTGCAATGATCTTCTTCATGTCACCCCACTAATATATTCCTTTCAGATCATAGTACATTTTAGTTGATCCCGAATGGATAGAATACCTGGAATGATGTGCCTCTGTCATAATCCTTTTTTCTTAACTCATCTACATTAGGTACACATAATTTGTTTTGGCACTGAAGCACTTTCTCTTGCGTAAGCTCAAATGCCTTTTTCATACCTTGTTGTACATTCTCCTTAAGCTGTAAGAAAATAGGGTCTGCATACTGCTTTTGTTTTACTTCAGTTACTAACGAGGATTCTGTCGTATTTTGAATAATAACCCCTTCGTCTGGAGATTCAAGAAGGCGAACTCTCAAGCTAGCTAGTTGGTGTAGATCTTTAGTCATCCCTTGTCTTTTCGTGGACTGTCCATAAGTGCTCACCATCGCCTTACGACTTACGGCAGCAACTAGTACGTTTGCTTCCCCGGATGATACAAAATATCAATATTATGATCTTTTAATAGTTCAAGACACCTCCGCTGCCTCAAATTTAGGTCGGTATATATGTCAACATGAACCCCATAGAAGTAGTGGCTCCATAGCTATAAAGCAAATACTACTGTTGCTAGCTCAAGATCATGTGTCGAATAATTTTTCTTATGTGGCCGTAAATGTCTTAAGTAATAAGCTATCACTTTACCATGCTACATCAATACACATCCCAAGCCAATTCCTGAAGCATCACAATACACCGCATACCCTTTTGTACCTTCTGGAAGTACTAATACAGGTGTAGAAGTCAACTTATTCTTCAGATCTTGGAAACTCTTTTCACATGCATCGTTCCATTGAAACTTGGTTGCCTTGTGTGTTAGTTTTGTTAAAGGTGCAGCAATAGAAGAAAATCCTTCAACAAACCTTCTATAATAACCTGCCAATCCGAGGAAACTACGAATCTCTGTAGGCGTTGTAGGTCTTGGCCAGTTCTTCACAACTTTTATCTTTTGAGTATCAACCATTATTCCTTCATCATATACAATATGACCCAAGAATGCTACAGATTTTAACCAAAAACTCACATTTAGAGAACTTTGCAAATAACTTATGATCACGAAGAATCTACAACATCTGTCGTAAGTGACTAGCATGGTCCTCTTTTGATCTTGAATAGACAAGAATATCATCTATAAACACTATTACAAACACATCTAAAAACCGCTTGAACACCCTATTCATCAGATCCATAAAATTTGTTGGTGCGTTTGTTAGCTCGAAGGACATAACTAAAAACTCATAATGACCATACCGTGTTTGAAAAGTTGTCTTGGGTATATCTCTCTCTCTGACCTTTACTTGATGGTAACCCGACCTCAAGTCAATCTTTGAGAAACATGTAGCACCTTGTAATTGATCAAAAAAATCATCAATTCTAGGGAGGGGATATTTGTTCTTAATTGTCACCTTATTCAATTGCCGGTAATCGATACATATCCTCAACGTATCATCTTTCTTGCATACAAATAACACTGGTGCACCCCATGGGGATATACTAGGCTTTATGAATCCCTTTTCTAGCAAGTCCTTTAATTGCTCTTTCAATTCCCGTAACTCTATCGGGGCCACTCTATATGGAGGAATAGAGATAGGTTGAGTACCTGGAATCACATCAATACCAAACTCTACTTCTCGTTCTGGGGGCAAACCCGAGAGATCTTTGGGAAATACATCAAGAAATTCATTTACCACTGGAACAGATTGAAGAGTCGATGGCTCCACATTTTTATCTTTCACCCTTACTAGGTGACATATGTACCCCTTGGATATCATTTTCTTTGCCTTAAGATAAGAAATAAATTTACCTTTTGGCGCTCCAACATTACCCCCTCCATTCAAGGACTGCCTCTTTTGGGAAATAAAAATGTACCTTCTTCGTTCGGCAATCTATTGTGGCATAACAAGAAGCCAACCAATCCATACCCATTATAACATCAAAATCTACCATCTCTAGCTCAACAAGATCAGCTGACGTATCATGATCACAAACATTTACTATGCAATTACGATAGACTCTCTTAGCTACAATAAATTCATCAACTGGTTTAGATACTTCAAATGGCTTAACTAATAATTCTGATGTTCTTTCGAATTTTCCAGCAATTAATGGAGTGACATACGATAATGTAGAACCTGGATCAATTAATGCATATACATTATATGAAAAGATGGATAATGTACCTGTAACCACATTCGGAGAAGACTCCAAATTTTGTCGATCCGCTAAAGCATAGGTACTATTTTGGGCTCCACTAGAACTAGTTGTTCCTTTACTACCTCTTCCACGACCAGTGGGCTGTACACCTCTACCTAAGAAAGGAACCGACGATGATGATGCAACGGCTGATCCAGTAGGTCGTGCAATACTACCCATTCCCCTTTGTAGGCATTCTCTCATCATATGCCCCGACATACCACACCAAAAACAAGTATTTGTCCCAAACCGACATGCTCCCAAATGAAGCTTTCCGCATTGCCTACATGGCTGACGAGGAGGCCTTAATTGGCTCATACTCCCTTGTTCTTGATACCCTGCTGTTCCTGAACCTTGAATTTCACTTCTTTGCCCAAATTGGTTGCCCCTAAAGCCTTGGAATCGGGGTGGAGCACTTGAAGTAGAGTAGGTAAGTGATGGCCTAGGCGGTCTATTAAGAAACCAAGGCCTAAACTCTCCTTGGATGCCATAAACTGCCCCGTAGGTTTAGCCCTCTTGGAAGGTCCTCTTTCAAATTCCTGTGTTCTTCTCCTTTGTCTCTGATCCTCCAATTTTTGTGCAAAAGCTTGTATTCTTGCTATATCTATGTCTCTATTCAAAGCAGCAATAGTACAATCCCTAACCAAATACGGATCCAATCTATCCACATATCGATGAACTCTATCATCCATAGTAGCTACTACATTAGGAGCATACCTAGCCAAAGAGTTAAACTGAAGACTGTACTCCCTTACGCTCATATTCCATTGGCAAAGATTTAAAAATTGATCTTCTCGGGCCTTTCGAATCTCAAATGGAAGGTAATGATCAAGAAATGTCGTTTTAAACTCTTCCCAATTAGCTGAAAGTACATCGGTGCCTCTAGATTGTTTCCAATCTTCATACCATAAGATAGCCTTCCCTTTTAATCTATACGCTGCAAGTTCAACTGGCTCTGCACCAGATACATGCATGACATCCAAAGTGCTTTTGATTTGATCCATAAAGTCTTATGGGTCTTCATTAAGATCTGATCAGGTGAATGTGGGAGGATCCAATTTGAGGAAATCCTATGTCCGTAGACTCGCTGCCCTATCCGTACCACCCATACCTGTAGTTGGACCAGATTGTCCTTGACCTTGTGCAGCAACTATACGAGTCAACAATTGCACCACATTCCATAAATCTTGCTCACTAGTATTAATAGGTGATTCTGGGAGTACTCCTCTCCTTCTTAGCTCTTCTGGAGATGGAAGAGTAGAAGAAGTTTGGGATACAAACTCATCTTCAGCTTCACTTTGATTAGTTCGTCTAGGTGGTGACTTATTGGTCCCTTCTCCGGCCGCCATGTCCACCTTCTTACTTTTATTGTTACTCCTTCTTGTAATCGGCATCTTTACAATAATGAGGAAAGAAAAAAAAAACAAATTCAATGGTTAAATATGACTCCACTTACAGCTTTAGCTCTATTGCACGATCTAAGAAATAAAGAAAAAGAGACAACTCCTAAATGTCCTGTAGCCTCCTGTCTATAGATGTGGTGCATAACACACCCATAAGCAAGACTCTACATAGACACGGATTTGTAGACTCCCTAGGACGACCCACTTTGATACCACTTTTGTCATGCCTCAAATCCCATTGGGGCAGACAGGCACCCATAGCCGTAAAGGCCCGAGAGAACCAACCTATGATCATATACTTCTTATGTATGTAATGGAGTTAACAAATGTGTTGTAGTGTATGGACATGATGTATCAATAAAGTAAACCAGGTAGGTAAATACAAAATAGATATACAGGACTTGGTTGTTGGGGCCATAACTTCTAAAAGACAAGACACTACTATGCTTAACTTTACAGAGTCTACAAAGCCTCTAAAAGATACATTGTAACACCCGGTACATTTATGAACTCATGCGACTACCCTAATGTTCATGGAATTAATTAAGTTGTGATAGATGGTATATTATTCATGGAAGTTATTGGGATAAACTAATCATGTGTTAATGGGCTCAATTTAAGGCCCAAAAATTAAAGACATGGCCCAAAATGGAAAATGACCCATTCTTAAGATTTGACCAAGTAAACACAATTAAATTTTTGGCTAAGTATGACATGAAGGACTATAAAAGGCCAATAAAATCAGATTTTATTCAATCAAACACACATGCCAAATTCTACACTTTTCCACCAAAAAGATATTTTTCTCTCTACTCACAAACGCTAAGGCAACCATCTCTTGTGGACAAGTTCATCACTTTGAAAGCTTGGGTAAGTGTTTAATCTTGTGATTTAGTATATTATATGCATGATATATTGTGTAGATCATGATGGTGATGTCTCTAAGTATTGAGTAGTGCACTTTTGCTTTTTACTAAAAGATGTGTCATCTATGTGACTTGAACTTGAAAGGAGACTTGAGATTTTGATGGAAGTTAATGGTATGGATGAAATATCAACATGTATTATGTGGTTATTTCCTTAACTTGTTTTCTCTTTGTGTGTAACATTTGGAATTGTTGTTGTGAAATTGTACATGAAACCGGTGGCGTATTGAAGGGAAAAATGTAGTTTGGTGATGTTTATGTGCATTATGAAACCATGGATGTTCATTGGAATCCGATATAACTTAAAATATGAAATGGGAAGATTAATTATGACCATGGACCATTCATTGCAAAAAAGGACCCTAAAATGACCCCTGGAGGCTGAAATGGGCACCCGCCCTCGCAGACGGGGCACCTGCGGGCGTAGATGCCAATGCAGGTGGCCCTGGACAGGGCCAAGGGTCACCTGAGGCCGCACCTCAACCACCTGTGGGCGCAGGTGTCTTTGCAAGTCAGCCCAAAACTTCATTTTGTATGTTTTTGTCTCTCTTTGAAACCCCCCCCCCCAAAGCCCCTATACCCTTTTTGGATGCAATTATCAACTTATGGTACCTTTTGAATGACTTTAAAGGAGTAATCCGGAGGTATTTTGAATGGTATCAATTATGGATTGACTTTAATGTGTTGTTGTGCAAGGAGTTTACGTGACGTAGTGAGGTAAATGTGACATTGTATTGAAGGGGAAGTGGAAAGTATAAACTTGGTGTGAAAAGCTATTGGTTTATGATGTCTTAGTTGATGTGTGGCATGTTGTGTGGTGTTGTTGGTATGGTAATGCAGTGAATGGTGTAGTGAAGGGTGAAATGACGTTATATGGAAGTCATGTAGCTCATTGTCGTCCTATGCACTTGTAAGGTAGTTAGTTGTTAACGTGAACTCCGTTATGTACTTGTGTTGTAGAGTAAAACTTAAGGAAGGAGCTGGATTGTTGTAATCACATATAGGACTGTGTATTCATATTGGGAATATAAGGTATGTAAGTTTTGTCTTTTCGTATCCTTCTAAAGTACATATTGTTCACATTGTCATTGTACTTGTTCCATTCTGAAATGTTCTAAGGTATCTCATGTCAGGTTGTCATCTATGGTTATTCACATGTTCCTTATTCATTGATCAATTGTTATTCATGTGTCACATAATTGTGGACATGGTTCCAAAGTTCCCAATAATGTTACGTTCTAAAGTTCCAATAATGTTACGACTACCAATGTATCAATCTCACAAAAATAAAGGAAAGAAATAATGCAAAGAAGTAATGCAAAGACGTAATGCATATATGGTTACTTTATGGTTACTTATGGTTACAATATGGTTACTTTATGATTAATTGGATCAGGGGGAAAGCTTAGTGGGGTAAAAGCCAAACTTGATGCCGAACCTGCTTCATTGATTTATGGGTGATAGCTCAAAGGGGTGAAAGCCTAACTAGAGACAATCCCGAGATTATTGGATCAGGGGGGAAGCTCAGTGCGGCAAAAGCCTAGCTTGATGTCGAACCTATTTCATCTATTATTAACGGTATTATTGACGGTATTACATTGACGGTTATATATATATATATATTATATTGATGGTTATATGTTGACGGTAATGTACATAAAAGCAAAGAAAGTATATTACTTGAATGAAAGTATATCACTTGAATGACAGCATATATGAATGATTCTGATATGAATGAATAATCGTAAATGAAAATAATGAAAGCAATGTACATGGTTCCACATATCTATAACGAAGGTTTATCCATATCGAATACTCACTTGTACTTGATATCATTGAAGTACTTATGTATCATACAGTTTCTTATAGCCTTACATACTCAGTACATTCTTCGTACTGACGTCCCTTGGGGGACTTACCTTACTTGCTGCAGGCACAGGTGCTAGTAGACCTCCACAGTAGCTTATGGGTCATTTGCGGATCATTGGTGAGCTCCAGTTGGTTCAGAGCTTTCCGAGTCATTATGTACATTTGTTTGGTATTGTATAAAATGGGGACTTGTCCCGACTGTAGGTTGGTTATGTCTATGTATCTGTAGAGGCTTTGTAGACATACGTTGTGGGGTGAATGAAGGAATGTGAGAAATGTATGTTTCTGACACAATGGCCCTAACGGCCAAGTTTCATATCTATATGAATCATATTTTTTCCATGACTTCCGCTATAGCTATCTTGTATCCACATGTGATAGAGTGTTATTCATTTAATGACATGCATACGAGTGTACATGAATGAAGGTTGGTTCTCTCGGGCCTTATCGGTTTTCGGTGCCAGTCCGCCCTATTGGAATTCGAGGCGTGACATACATAGACTTAGTTAAGGTCGGGACAGGTCCCTGCCTTACACATAACTACTACATAATACCAAAAATATATACAACTGACTCGAAAAGCCCCGAATCAACCTGGAGCTCACCAATAACCTTTAAAGGTCTTGTACTCTTACTGGAGAGATCTACTAGCTCCTGTGCCTGCAACATGAAAGGTAGGTCCCCCAAAAGGGACGTCAATACGAAAGAATGTACTGAGTATATAAGACTAAAAGCAACTGTAAATAATCCAAAAGTTTAAGTGACATCAAGTACAAGTGTATAGATAATGTTAATAACCTACCTTAGCTGGTATCTGGGAAACCACATACATTATATTCTTTACTTTCCTTCTTCCTTCTTTCCTTTATAATCTTTAATAAGCCATGTAGTACAAATGACCAACTGATCAGTGGTATACAAATTGGTATCAGCCCATGCTAGGCTTATGCCCCTGAGCTGCCACCCATACAAATCAGTCGGGATCGGCCCATGCTAGGCTTTCGCCCCTGAGCTGCCACCCGCACATAACCAGCTTTAAGTTGCTTACTTTATTTAGTCTTTGATATTGTTATATTGGTGGTTATAACATTATGGAATTTTTTGAATAACAGTGCTTGAGTAAAATAAAAAAAAGGCACGCTAATAAACATTTGATGTAATTGCCATAAAGTAAAGAATACTTGTACACAATTGAAATGCTTAGGAGCCAAACTAATAGATAGAACTTAGTTGCCTAAGATGGGAATACTAGAAATTGGCTAGTGAAAGTAGATATGCCAACTTGACAATAAACATATATTGAGGTACGTTAAGACATTACGGGGTGGAAACATGGGGACATTTTTTGCTGCCAAAGGATACGAAAAAGAGTAACCTTGCATAGCATATCTTCCCACCACGTGCCTATAACGATTCAGCTCTTCCTTTAAGTGTTACTCTACAATTTAAGTACATAATGGAACTAACATTAAAAGCTAATTATATTACAAGTTTACAAGACGATAATTAGTTACTTAACGGGAAGTAAAAATCGTCCAACCTCCTAAACACATGGTGTATCACTCCCCCCTTCCTTATACTGCCATACAACCTTATTCCACCCCCTTACACTATAACTTACTGCCTCACAACAACAATACCACCAAAATAGTCCACAAACCAACTCAAATGTTACAAACCGATAGGATTTCCTACCAAGTTCATACTTCACATTACCACCTCAATGCAACTCCACATATTTATTCCATAAAGACACCTAAATGTCTTCCACAACAACATACCAAATACAGTTCACAATGGTTTCAAAATTCACTTCAACATAACAAGAGAGTATTCTCTTTTCACTACACCAAACGTTCCATATATAAACACGTATAAACATTTCCACCAAGCTATACATAAAGAGGAACAAATTAGGGGCAGAACCACACTTTAACATACTGAAATTTCATCTCTCCAACTTAATTTCTTCAAGACCTTAAGCTCCTTTACAAGTTTAAACCACAAGGAAGGCAAATCCTTTAAAACTAAACACAAGTGGACTACCATCAATAGATAAGGGACTGCACTATACCTTTTAAACATAACCAACATGATTTCCACAACCTCTTATGCATATATTACATTAAGCTATAAGGGTAAACACTTACCAAGGCTTGCAAAGTAGAGGATTTGTCCAAAAACCCTAAAGGGAAATAGGGGCGGCTGGTTGGGGTTTGATAGAGGAGAGAGTTTTTTTAATTAAAAACCTGGAATTTGGCAATTGAAATGTGAAGAAAATAAGCCGAATTTCATCTCTATATACTCCCTCTTTGAACCGCCTCTCTAAGGTTTATACTTAGCCAAATTTTAGTCAAAAATAGTCCAAGTAGGTGATGCACCTACTTGGCTATACAAGCTGCACAAAAAGTCCAAGTAGGTGATGCACCTCCTTGGTTTATTTAAGCTATCTAAAATAGCCCACCTACTTGGGTTATTTTTAGTTGGATCATGTCATGTTGGGCCTTGATTAATCTTAGATTTGGGGCTGGTCATCCTTCCCATTTTGTGTACTTAGTTTGGGCCTCAATTGAGTCCATTAACATATGTCTTAATTCAGCCCAATAGTTTAAGTAGGTTATATACCTACTATCTTAATTAAGTCACGAAAGCACCTCGCTTATGTTCTCCCCTTTTTCTAATGTCTTAATCCTTCTACCTTAATCCACCACTTAACTTTAACTTTACTCTTAAATACGTCCTCATTATCTCAAGTTTAAATACTTTTATCCATGATAGGTTGGTCGAATAAGTTTTAGAAATGTACGGGGTGTTACATCTTAGGCTGTCATTCTTCTTATTTTCTTTTTTTCCTTTTCTGTCACTTAATATGGGCCTCAATTGATCACTTAATATAGGCCTCAAACTGACCCATTAGTCAAAGTAGGTGATGCACCTACTTGGCCCTTTTAACTTGGTCCAAATACCTTTAGTAGGTGATGCACTGATATAAGCCGATTTAGCGTCAACCTTTTAAGACTAATAATTCAAGGTTATTGAAAGAGTATCCAAGCCATGATCATCTTAAGGATGATATGACGTGTTTAAGGACCTTTTTGGGCTCCCGATTGAGCAATACCGCGTATGGAAGGTAGCTTGGAGCCAAGAAAAGCCACGGTACGAGGAATAAAGCAAGTCCTTGTGGGTTATTTCCAAAATAGTCACTTTTGGGCTATTTTTGTAATAGGTCATTTGTGCAAAGGCAGTAACTATAAATAGATGCCTTAGCCATTTTATTTCCTTTTTATTACTGTTGATATTATGAGACTCTTGAGAGAGCATGAGGGCTTGGAAAAACTTATGTTGATTATTGCTTTGAAACGTTGGTTGTGAGGTGAATTGATTTCCCTCGAGGTCAATGTAAGAGAATTGGTTCTTTATTAGGATTAATTTGATTGAGGATTTAGGGTTCGATATACCCTTTATTTGCTTTTGATTTCTTATTTTGTGTCACTCTATCTATCTTTACTTTCTTGCCTTTATTTTTCGTACTTTGATTCTATCTTCGTGGGTCATTTCATATCATTTGGTAGCAGAGCCACGTTATAGATTCATTCCTATGAATGTAGTCTTGGTTTTGTTATCTCAAAAAAAATTGTCCCCAAAACATTTTGAAAAATTCCCAGATTTTAAGTTTTTGATTTTTGTATTTTCTTGAGTTTTCGATACAAGAATCGTGTTCTCTAGCATCTATTATATCTAAATGTGAGATTTAGGAGTGTTTGGAGTTGATTTGAGAAATCACCATTGTTGTGTTCTTGAAGCTTGAAGAAAATTGAAAGTGGGTTCTTAGATCCGGACTAAATTGGGCATTGATTTGTATTAGAGTTTGTTCTCCTAATCATTTGGAGCTTGGATCTAAAATTTGAGCAAAAACAGTGAATAAAACCATTGGGGTTTAATTTGGTGTTCTTCTTGTTCATGATGTTCTTCATGACTTGAAGAAAATGGCATATGAGTTTTAAAATCTGAAATTTTTGGCTTGGCATTGAGGGTTAAAAGGCATTGGAATTTGTTTCCCATATCGAAAGGAGCCTAGATTCAAAATTTTGTGAAATTCTATGCTAAAATGAGGGAGTTATGAATTTTAGATCTTCATAGTGTTCTTGTGTGTTCTTCATATTCTTCATGTCTTGAAGAAGAAGAATATTCAAAAAGGTGTGTTAGATCTAAAGTAAAGGAAAAGGAAGTTATTTGGGTGTTAGTACAAAAATAGAATATTTCAAAAGGGGAAAAGACAAGGGAAGGAGTACAAAAAAGGCCCACAAAAGCACAATTTTTAGAGGCTTCAGGTGTCTGTCAGAGGCGACGTGTGCCTGCACATGCTCCATCATCTCACCATCTACGTCAGTAAAGCAGAGGGCATGCCACCATCATATTTTCTCTCTTTGATATGCACTCTCATCTGCGTGGGCAGATCATGACATGCTCCAGCATATCACCTAAACGCAGACACACTTTCCTCAAACTCCATTTTCTCAGGTTCTAACATCCTAATTTCATTTCTTTGATTCCTAATCACTTTCTTTGATTTCTAAAACTAATTTCCAACTAGTAATTTTTCTTACTTGGTTGTTGATTAGTTCTTGTGTCCTTTTCTTTCTTAGTCCTTTTCTTTTGTGCTTTTTTAGTTTACCTCATAGTTATTTCTTGATTCAAGTTCGTTAGTTTATTATCGAGTCGTCCATCTTTCCTTAAACAAAGATCCACTCTGACCGATATCTTTGATCGACACTTGTGACCACCGGATATAAACGAGCCTCAACATTATCCGAACCAAGTTGTAAGGCATTCAAAGGTGAGAAAATTATAAGTGTTGGTGAGGAGCTTTACTACAAACCTTGTTTGCTCATTTTGTAGGTTTAAAGGAGCTATAAGAAAGTATATCGTCCTATACTTCTTATTCCAATACACAAATGTTGGGAAGTAGGAACAAACGAGGATATGTAGAATGTAATAGGAGTCCCAACTCTACTAAGATCACTTTCCTTACTTTTGAAGGAAAGAGTGATCCCGAGGCCTACCTTGATTGGGAGTGGCAATGTGATAGGGTTTTCAAGGACCATGATATGAGCAAAGTTAAACAAGCCACATATGCCATTAGGAACCTTTGAGGTCTAGCAGTGAGTTGGTGGATAATTTTAAGAAGGCCCACTCGAACATGGAGAGACTTAAAGAGGGTCAAGAGAGCCAACTATGTACCGAAAGGATACATAAATCTTTATAATGTTGATCCGAGAAGACGTGCACTCAAAGGAAAGGTGGAAATTTTTGGGACTCCAGGATTCAATCTTGTTCTCGACGATTGGCGCTATGCAAACTACATCACTCCTTTTATGGTGAGATATTTGGAAATACCTCAAGTGCCAACGCGTTATCTATATACCATGGAGGGATATGAAGTTACAATGAGCATGAAGGTCACCTACACATATAATGGATATTATGAGGAGGTTTGGTGTGATGTATTGCCCATGGACTTTGGTCATTTATGTTTGGCCGCCAATTGGTTTGAAAAACATGGAGTTCTAAATAAGAAAAATTGGCTCAAGATTGTAGTTCCCAATCATCAAGGAAATAGGGGCACTTACTCCAAGACTCTTAAAAATGAGAGACAAAAGATTGAGAGGAGTAAGGGAGTGCAAGGTGGCAACCTAAGAGACAAAAAAGGAGAGGTTGTGAGGAGTGAAGTGAGAGGGTTGCCACAGGCCCAATCTAACTTTTTGATTTGTCAAGTAAGGACACTTGTGCAGGTACTAATTTTGCAAATGGAGAAGGAATACAAGCTTCAAACATAAGGTCTAATCAAAAAGATTGGGAGATTAAATTGGACCTATGTACCAAACAATATGAAGAGTATTCCAAAACTTTGAAAGCAAACTTGCACTAAGGTAAAGAAGAATCTTCTCATGAGCTTCAAGGTAACAAAGCTAACTCTTACACTTTAGTAAATGTCAAAGATCATTGTGTGGCTAGTACATAATTGAGTATGAGTGATAGCTTATCTATATGTGAGCCTAATGATTCTTTACCTCGTGTTGATAATTTACAAGTTGAGAGTATGGATACACTAGTTGATCCTATTGATGACCAAATTGACTCTACTTGTAAGGTCGATTTGAGTCCACCTAGTGTTGAAACCTTTGCTTTGAATGATAATACATTGTCTTGTGAAAATAGTATTGATCAAATTGCTTGTGAATCTAGCCCACTACTTGAGGATGTTTTGTGATGTGATTAGTGAACCTTAAGTTAGTGATAATGTGAAAAATGTTGATCATTTGAATAGGAGTGACCCTTTGAGCATGCCTTTTGGTGAAGGTCATATTACTTGCTTGGCTCATAGGGATGAACATGTGTTTGAAACTTCATCGAAAAATGATAATTGTCTTTTTGAGAATGAATTTACATGTTCCAATTCTCCTTCTTGGATTGACCCTTCTCATTTAAAGTACAATATCTTATTTGAAAATGATGAAATCAATCCTAGTGAATTACTTAGTGGTGTGGATCATGTTAGTGAGGTAGCTCTTCTTGAGGGCTATACTCTATATAACAACTCACTATGGTGTGACAACATTCCTCCTAAAGATGGAAATCTCTTCTTGGAAGATGAAAGTACTCTTTTAGGGAAGGATTGTGAAGAAATGGAAGGTGGTCTTTGTTTTCCAATTATTTATTCTTCTTTGAATGTTTCAATATACTCTTAGTAATGTTCTTGAGCATAGTAGTGAGCATGCCCTAGAGGACATCTTAGGTGAAATCAATTTGCGTGACACCTTTATTTACTCTCTACTTGCCTTTGACGATGCTTATGCTTGTGTGGAGAGTATATCTTTTTGTGTTAGTGATACCCTTGGGGAAAATGAGTTTTGTTTAGGCCCAAATTGTAACATCCCATATTTTGCGTGCACTTGTTCTATTGATATGGGACTTGAGGTAACCTTATTGTATAGGTAACGAACAAAGTTTCTTAAGTGATTAGCGGTGGGTTAAAGAGGATTTAAAGGATATTATAATGGCCCAAACATTTCAGCAAGTATACGCCAAGTTAACCCAAACGAAAGTGCTTAGACGCAAGATAGTAAGGTGGTATTCTACCTCAAGGATTAAAGTATCCAAGTGTATATAAGTATTAAGTTAGCATAAGGGGTTAAGACAGAATATGGAATAAAATAAGTGAGCTGCTTGCTTGACTTAAATTAAGCTAGTAGGTGACAAGTAGGTGCATCACCTACTAAGACTCCTTTGACCAGCTTATTGGGCCAAGTACACTACCACCTACTTGAATTAATTTAGGCCCAAGTTAAAAGAGAGAAAAGGAGAAGAATGGACAGTCAAGGACCAACAGTTTCAAATCCACAAAGGCTCAAGTATAATGGGAAAGTAGGTGCACCAAATACTTGATAAAATATGGCCCAAATTAGACAAGAAAGTCGGCCAAGAGTAGCTCCCTTTAAAGGAATTGAAATTAGCTCATTTGACCCATTTTAACTTACATAAAAATTCAGCTTTCTAGAGTTTTCTCTCTTGCTCTATCTTAGCTTCTACAGCAGCCCTAAGTTTCCATTAGGGTTCTTGGGATTTACCTTCCTTCCAAGCTAAATGTAAGTGAACAAATCATGAGCTTATCTCAAAAAGACTATGAAAATTATGTTCTTCATGTTTAAATTATAAGACAACCCTCTATAAGTTTGGCAGTCCCATTTTTCTTGGTTATTAAGAGATTTTTTGCTTCTCCTTTGGTTTGTGTGTAAAGGAACCAAGATATTGAAGAAATACAAGTTAATAGAATAAACTATCACAAAATTAAGGTAAGGCTACTGCCCATTTTTGCCCCCTTCCTATATACATGTTTTGGTGGAGAATTGTGTGTATATTGTTGTCAAGAACTCAAGGGATGATGAGTTTAATATTTAGTTGCTATGATAAAGGATATTGGGGCTATTTTAGGAATTGTGTTATGTGTATATGTTGGTGACAGCTTGGCTGATGTTGGGAAAGGATGTAACTAACTTGTATTGAACTATAGACGGAGGATGTTGTGATACACCACCGAACTGAATATTATGTAAGCCTACTGCCTACTCCACTTTGTATATTATTTTGAGGGTGTAATGAGGCTAAAGTTATTTCGGGGGACGTTATAAGGATTTGTATGGTATGTGAATGTAATTGGAGGAGTAAGGGTTGAAAGAACACCCTTGAATAAATTAATTACGGGCTTACTGCCCGGCTACTATTTTGGTAAGGTTAAGTGGATTAAATGAGTTGATTAGCTACTAATACTAGTTTTACCACTTACTTTATTGTATATAAGTAGTCCGAGGGGCAGGAGGTTAATTTGGGGTAATATCAGAGTTGTACAACAAGGTATGTAAGACTATTCGATTCTATGTTCTTTGGCATGAAATGTAATACATTGATGTTACATTTTCTCCCTATGTCATTGCTACCGCCTTAAATGTGTATTTATATGTCTCTCACTACCGGTCCATAGTTTAAAACTCAATAATGTTATGACCACCAAAAGAACTATCTTAAAGATTAAAGAAATTATGTAAAGAGAATTTGTATATTCTTGGGTGGTATCCCAGGGGTGGAAGGAACACCTAGCATGGGTCGATCCCAATATCATGGGTGGTATCCCATGGGTGAAAGGAAAGCCTAGCATGGGTCAATCCCGATTTGTGTATTTATGAGGACCATATCCCAGGGGTTAAAATACCTAGCATGGGTCATGCTCTTTTACCGCAGATCAGCTGGTCATTTGTATCATATGCTTTACAATTTCATAATGTAAATAAGGATAAAGAAAAGTAAAAGATGTAATGTACATGATCCCATAAACACAAGCAAATGTGGTCTTTTATTATTATCTATCCAGTTATATACTGATATCTGATTTTATTAAGGTCTTGTCTTACCTATGGTCACTTTATGTCTTACATACTCAGTACATTCTTTCGTACTGACGTCCCTCATGGGGGCACTATGTTTCATGCCGCAGGTACGGGTACTCCAGCTAGTAGACCTCCTCAGTAGGAGCACAGGATACTCAGCTGTGGTTGGTAAGCTCCAAGTTAATTTGGGGCTTTACCGAGTCTTTGGTATATATTTTGGTATTATATAATAGTTAAGGATAAGGCGGGGTGTCACGCCCCGAATTCCATCGAGACATGATTGACACCCGAAGCCGATATGGCCCGAGAGAACCAACCTTTACTCATGAACATTCGCGTGCATAACCTCATATGACTTTTATTACACCTTATGCAACTATGCAGAAGTCATAGACATGAAAACATATTTCATAGCTACATATGTAAAACTTGGCCGTTTGAGCCAAAATCAAGTCAAAACGACATGTACCTTCACATTTATACACCCACATCCGTCTACAAAAGCCTCTAACAAAATGCATTGACCAAAATGAACTAAAAGTTGGGACAAGTCCCCGCTTTATACAACATGTACAAACAAAATCAAAACACATGTACAACAGTGACTCGGAGAAACTCACGACTAACTGGAGCTCACCAAAGATCTGCAACACTGTCAATCTACTATGGAGGCCTACTAGGACCTGCGCCTGCAGCAAGTAAAGTAAATTCCCCAAAAGGGGTCAGTACGAAGAATGTACTGAGTATGTAAGGCCATATGAAGCTTGTAAGATATGAAAACATGTCAAAAACTCAAGTTCAAATGCATAACCAATATAGATAAGTCACAATGTAGATGAGTCACCATTCTGTACTTTGGAAGCCATGTATATTACATTCATTCTTTCTCTTGCCTTTACTTCTTTTACATTGCTCATATACTGTTAGGGCCCTCATCATGCAGGTGTTCTTTTCACCCCATGGATAAAATATCATCATCATGCAGGTATTCTTTTTACCCCATGGATAAGATCATATCATCATGCGGGTGTTCTTGCCCCCATGGATAAATGGCCATCATCATGCGGGTATTTGTACCCCATGGATAAACTAACATCATCATGCGGGTATTTGTACCCCATGGATAACACCCATGAACACAATCAATATGCATTACTTTATTCTTACTTCATTTCTTTACTTGTGAGATTGATACCTTACTTGTGAGAGATTAATACTTTTGATAGTCATAACTTTACTAGAAACTTTGGATCAATAATTAATAAGTGAGAGACATATGAGTAACATTGTTGGAAACACAATATCATCAAAAACATAACACCATTGGAGCCATTGGAACAATAATCAATAAACAAGAGACATGAGTATGACTACTATTGGAATATCGCAACATAACCTTATTAGGCTTTTTGGAACATTAACCATGACTATGAGACATGAGATTCACCATTGCTCAAGGAGTAGGAAATTTATAACAATGACCATTGCTAACCGGATATGGAATACCTTAGCACATTTCGGGATAGGACTAGTGACATGTCAATGTGAACACTATTTGCCGCAGAAAGATACGGACAAAGTAACCTTACATGCCTTGTATTCTCAATACGAATATACAACCTTAGATGCGTATACAATAATCCCGCTCCTTCTTTATGTGTCACTCTACAACATCAATACATAACGAATTTCACATTAACCACCAATTACGTTACAAATGCATACAATGTCAATAAATTACATGTTTGCCTTTAAACGTGTCATTTCCCCTTGACAAAACCATTGACAAAATTATTATTCCAAAAATCCCCCAATATTCCATACATTGAACAATACATGATAATTGATACATTTCACCACCACACTTCTCCTTTACACTTTCTTACCCATAACACATCACAAATAACCCATCAAATGACCTTAATACAACTCATAACACATATCGGCCAAAATACCACAATTTCCACTTATAGACAAGAACAAGTTTAATACCAAAAATAACACCATACATGTTCATATTTTGTCCATACCATGCTTTTTCATCAAAGGCACAAGGCCTAATTCAAGTTCAAATTACCAAGATAGCACATCCTTCACCAAAAGCAAAAATACTATTCATCACCTTGCCAACACAACTAGCTTAATATACATAATATCCCATGCATATAATATGTTAAACCATAATAATAAACACTTACCCAAGCTTGAATAGTGATGATCTTCTCCAAAAGTGGACTTAGGGTTTTGAGAGCAAAAGGGGTTTCTTGAAATGTTTTGGAAAAACATAGAAATACATGTGTGTGTATAATGGATAAAAATCAGATTTTTGGTACCTTTTATAAGATTTTGAGTCCATCCTTAGCCACTCTTCATCATTTAATATAGTGTTCTAGAAGGTCAAATGGAAGAATGGGTCATTTGACCCATTTGGGCCATGTCTTTCTTCCACTTTTGGGCCTTAATTTGGGCCCAATAAGACATATCCATTTAACCCATCAACTTCCATGTATTATTCACCATATATCTCATGTTTACATAATTCCATAATGTCACGACAATAATCTCTTACAAGATTCTCATTCGTCGTTTCGATCGCAAAAGTAGGAATTTTAGTCGTCCATGGCTTCCTTGAACATTTTTGATAATTACTTGTGTCTCATGGTTTGATAATGTAGAAGTATGTAGGAGTGTATTTAAGTGTTTGAACCTTTAACAATGCTCAAATAACTCCAAAGAACCAAAAGAAACCATCCAAGAAGCGTCGTAGAATTGCGTTTCAAAACGAGTCCGGGAGGGCACATTTTTTTGTGCCTTGCGCCACTAGCTGCAAAGCAGGATGTGGCGCAATAAATGAGGCCCCTATGAATCAGGTGGCTTGCTCCACACCCCTTGAAACAGGGAGTGGCGCAAGTTTTCATGTCTTGCTAAATTTTTCGGCAATTTTTCCAACACTTGCATATCGTCCAATATCTTATCAAAACACTTCAAAATACTTACTTAGTGATCTTAATCATCAAGTAAACATGAATCCAAGTCACCAAATGAGGTTAGAATGTGTGCGGGGTATTACACAAATGCTCTACGAAATCACAAAACCCTTCCTATGAAAGTCTCATTGCATGTACGTGGCCAAATTTTAATTTTCTCGTCGTTAGCGTTACAAAATACATACTTATCTCTCTCGACACCTAAGAAAACCTTATTCAACATCATCAAGTAGGGTTCGGAAGGTACGGGGTGTTACACGGGGCCTGTCCCGACCTAGACCATGTTTGTCGACCTTATAGAGGTTTTGTAGACTAGTGTATAAGGTGCAGTTATGTTTGGTTCCTTAACAGTTGTCGCCTCAACAGCCAAGTCACGTATATATGTTTTGGGCCTATATTTATGTTAATCTTTTATCATTGCTATAGCTTGTATATATTTGTCAAAGTCCCATTACTATTATAGTTATTTGCTTGGACTATAAGATTATAAGTTGGTTCTCTCGAGTTTTTAGGGCGTCGGGTGCCTGTCCATCTCAATGGGATTTGAGTTGTGACACATATATATGTCCACTCTATCCATTTGACCCCGGTGACCAACTAGAATGTGGTTGTTGTAATACACCCCACATAGTACTTGGTCTAGATGACAAGCAAGATTTGTTTGTTTATAATGAACCCCTACTCATAGACGGTATTATTTTATAACTCTTAGGGAAAATGTGTCATTGCCTACCTTGGAAGTTGCTTATATACTTGCGTCCCTGTTTGACACACTTGTGCTTAAGTTGTGTGGACCACAACTCATAGATGCTAACTTGATTACTTGTTTGGAAAAGAGTCCATGGTTTTTAAAGACTTCTTGTCACCTTTGTTGTGTTGGACAATTTGAAGTATCAAATAGGACTCTTGGGAGCATACCTAATATCATTAATAGAGGGAACCAAACTTCTTGGGATAACCACTTATTTTGGATTGGTTTAGAGTATAATAGGTTCTTCATTCTCCCTAGTAGCATGACTCCATTGGTGAACTCACTTCCCTTGGGAAGTTGTTTGAAGAAGAGAGGTCCTATGTGCTTGAAATGTCTTTCTTTTTCTTTATGAGTTCCTACTCTTGAGAGCACCTTGGATGAGAATAGTGTCCTTAGCACCTTTCTTTATTACCTTTTTCCAGATGATATTATTCATAACCATGTTGAATCAACATCTTATGTGAGCAAGAATTGCTTAGAAAGGAAGAGTATTGTGTGCCTAAATGATTTGACTCCATCATTGAGTGCATTGATTGCTAAATCTCTTGAGCCTAGTGGAGTTCTTATAGATAGTAGCACCTTGGATGAGACTTTTATGCTTGATTCTTTTCTATACTACCTCTTTGCCTATGATGATATCTATGCTAGTCTTGGAATTGTTTTATTTGGAGGTAGAAATCCCTTTGGTACGTCCACTTGTTTGAGTGATAATTCAATATGGGTCTTTCACATCTTTGACCCCGAGAAACACTTGTGGATTTTTGAACCATTGGTGGCACCACTTTTGGTGTGGTCTCTTCTGGAAATAATGAAACAATTGTGTCTTATGACTCCTAAAATGAATGTGATCTTACCTTTTTAGTTTGTTGATGCCATTATGACCTTTATGGTTTCTTTATTTCTTGGTATTTCTCATAGTCGGTTCCTTTGCAACCTTTTTAATGAGTTTTTCATGTTAAACAAAAGGACCCATGGTTATATGTTAAGTGTGTGCAACCTTGGCATGGTGATAGGATTAATTTTGCTAACACTGTTATGAACAAGAAGGAAGCTCGATTAGGGTTTTGAATTGGAGAAATTAGGTTTTGATTTGGGGAATTTTTGATTTAGAACTTTGAATTGGGGCTTTCTCGATTTAGTAATAAATAAGGAATAAGACATGTAGCAGACGATGGAGGTACATCACTTGACGTGTGGAAATACATCAACGGCTAAGATTAGAGATTTATTAATTTAGATGGAGGGTCCAGATCATCTTGCCAGTTAGTTGTTAGCTGTTATTGTTAAATACCCGATATTACAGCTAAGCAGGGAAGTTATGAAATGGTATTTCTCTTTCTACAACTCTCTCTCTCTCTCTCTCTCTAACTCTCTCCTCTTCGATTCTTCTCCTTCTTCTTCTTCTACCTCATCCTAATTCTAATTCCCATCCTCCATTACAGGTATTTCACGCTCAAGCTTCCATTAACATATCTCAGTACTGTGTAGAGGAATTATTTGAATTACTGTAATAGTTAGTCCATTGTTGATTGTAATTTCCCCAAATTCTATTAATAAAATTCCCCTTTTTCATAGTAAATCAATTGTTACAATTACAAGTGGTATCAGAGCATTATCCTGGTAAATATGACAATTACAGAAACCAGATCGAAGGCTATGGAGGAAAGTGAAAAAAATTAGAGTCTCAGTTACAAGCACACATAGAAGAAACAAGGAAACAAAATGAGGGCACTGATGCAAAAATGGATAAGATGGGAAAGAAACTAGATTTCTTGGTGGAGAAACTTCTTCCTTCCAGTACTAGTATATTGGGTAGTGATCTAAGTGAACCACTTTAAGGTGTTGGTTACACTCAGAGGTCTAGATTTGCAAAACCCATGGAAGGGGCCGTGCGACTTCAAGCAAATAACTTCACTTCAAGGGTGGAATTTCCATACTTTGAGGGAGGGGATCCCTTCACATGGATGAGGAAGTGTGAGAGATACTTCAATTATAATCACATAACATACCCACAATAAAAACTTGAATCAGCAATTCTCTATCTCAATAGGAAAGCAGAGGCATGGTTCTTTTCCTATCATGTAAGCAAGGATATTGTGAGATAGAATGAGTTCACTGAGGAAATTTGCAAAAAGTTTGCAGATGCAGACAATATTAAGTTGAATTTAGTGGGTGAGTTCAAAAAAATTGAGCAAACAGGTACAGATGATGAATATTTGGAAAAATTTGAAGAGTTGAAGCCATGGGTTTTGATTCGAAATCCTACTACTCCTGAGGAGTTTTTCCTAGAATTTCTTATTGAGGGGTTGAAGGAAGATATTAAGCACACTGTAAGGTTATTGGATCCCTTTTCATTCAGCAAGAAAGTAGAGAAGGCAAGACATCAGTAGAAAGTGCTAGAAGTTCTACATAAGAAGGGAAGGAATCAATGGGGTAAGAGTTACATGCCTAACACTGGGCAATGGGGTAGTTCAGGACCCCACCTAAACTACAAAGGTTAGGGTAGAAGTAATGCTAGCAATATCAGTAATAGGTTGTTTGAGACTAGGAGGGACCCAGGGTTATGTTACAAGTGTGGGGAGAAGTATTTTATGGGTCATCAATGTAAACCCAAGCAAATCAATGTTATGACTGCTTCTGATAATCTAGAGGAGGAAGGGCAACAAAAAAAAAAAGTAAAAGATAGCACTGAATTAGTGGAATTACAGTTGCAAGAAGGTGAGGTGATGGATGAAGCTATTAGTATAAATGCTCTTTCAGGGACTGAAGTTCCTAACACGATCACACTAAGAACTGACTTAAAAAAAAAGGTGCTGAGTGTACTTCTTGACTCTGGAAGCACTCATAGTTTCCTTGACCTAGAAACTGCAAGACAAATAAGGTGTATTGTGAGAGAAGCTAGACCCATGAAGGTCACTGTGGCCAATAGAAGCTATATATTGAGTAGGCATTTTTGCCCTAGTTTCAAGTGGCAAATACAAGGGTACAATTTGAAGACACAGTCAGACTCATAGGGCTTAAGGGAGTGACATGATCCTCGGAGGGGATTAGATGAGAGCCCACAACCTTGTGCTTCTAAATTTTGTGGAGTACAAGGCTAAAGTGACACATAAAGGGAAAAGAGTGGAATTAAAGGGCATCTACAGCCAAGCACTAGTTAAGAGTATGACAGTTGGGGGGGTAAAGAGCTTACTGAAGAAGGGATAGAATATTTGGGCTCACTTGTTCACTATCTCAGCTACTAAAGAGGTTACAAATAGAAGTGTACCTGCAGAAATCACTGATATCATACATGAATTTCCATATGTCTTTTTGGAACCAACTTCACTGCCTCCCCTCAGATAGTATGACCATTATATTCCACTGAAACTTGAATCAATACCAGTAAGCATCAGACCTTAAAGGTATAATTTGTTCAGAAAAATAAAATAGAAAAGCAAGTGAAATACATGCTTAAACAAGGGAATATACAACCTAGGCATTCACTTTTCTCTTCACCAGTGTTACTAGTTAAGAAAAAAGATGGAAGTTGGAGGTTTTGTATACACTATAGAGAGCTCAATAAAATGGCCATAAAGGATATATTTTCTATTCCTTTGGTAGATGATCTTTTGGATGAGTTGTATGGATCTTTTATTTTCTCTAAGATTAATCTAAGGGTTGGATACCATCAAACCAGAATGAATGAGGATGGCATACACAAAACTGCATTTAGGACTCACTTGGGGCATTATGAGTTCAGGGTTATGCCCTTGGGCTAACCAATGCTCCTGCCACCTTTCAGAGTCTCATGAATCATGTATTTCAAGAGTATATTAGGAGGTGTGTGCTGGTTTTCTTTGATGACATCTTAGTCTTCAGCCTCTACAGTGCCAGAACACTTACTTCACCTCAAATTGGCATTAGAAGTATTGAGAAAGGCGCAGTTGTTTGCCAAATTATCTAAATGTTCATTTGGACTTTTTAAAGTAGAGTGTTTGGGTCATGTCATTACTGTAAATGGAGTTGCCACTAATCCCTCCAAAATTGTGGCCATGGTTAACTAGCCAGTGCCTAAAACTCTCAAGGCATTGAGGTGGTTTTTGGGCCTCACAAGGTATTACAGAAGATTTGTGAGATCCTATGAAGTTATTAGAAGACCACTAACTAATCTCTTGAAAAAGAATACATTTTTTTGGGATAAGAAGGTCACAACATCTTTTTAAGTATTAAAGGTAGCCATGACTACATCCCCTGTGTTGGCATTGGCTGATTTTTCTAAAACTTTTACTATAAAGACTGATGCATGCTCTAAAGGAATGGGAGTTGTGCTTATCCAAGAGGGCAAGCCCTTGGCATTCTTTAATAAATCACTTGCTCCCAAGCACTTGGGTTTATCTACCTATGAGAAAGAGTATATGGTTATACTTGTAGCAGGGAGGCACTACCTACAAGGTGGTCATTTCATTAGTAGGACAGATCACCACAGCCTAAAGTTCTTATTGGAATAGAGATTCAACATTGTTTTACAGCAAAAAGGACATACCAAGTTACTGGGACTTGACTATGAAGTCCAATTTAAGAGGGGTACAGAGAATAGGGTGGCAGATGCCCTATCTAGAAGAGGTGAAAATGAGTCTACATTGAATGCCATCACCGCAGCTAAACCTACCTGGATGTAGGAAATTCACAGAGCTATGAGCATGACCCTGCAGCTCTACAGTTGATTACTGAGGTTATTACAGACCCTAGTGGTCATTCATTTTATTCCCTGCATCAGGTGTTATTAGGAACAAGGGCAAGATTTATGTGGGCAAGGCTACTGACCTAAGAAAGAAAGTATTTGAGGCCTTACATCAATCTCCTTTAAAAGGACACTCAGGACAGCAAGGTACCTATAAAAGAGTTAGCACAGTGTTTTATTGGCCTATGTTGAAAACTGACATTTATAGATGGGTTGCTGGATGGGATATCTGTCAAAAGGTGAAAACTGAGAATCTACATTGTCCAGGCCTCCTACAACCCCTACCTATACCTGAGGCACCTTGGCAAGACATTTCCATGGATTTCATTGAAGGACTACCTCACTTAGGTCACAAGAACTCCATACTTAGTTGTGGTTGATAGGTTAACTAAGTATGGGCATTTCCTCTCATTGAAACACCCTTATACAGCCAAAGAGGTGGCTGATTTATTTCTCTAGGAGGTGTACAGGTTTCATGGGCTTTCTCAGTCCATAGTTACAGATAGAGACTCAATCTTTACGAGCCAATTTTGGCAGTAACTACTCAAGTCCATGGGTATCAGACTCAACATGTCTACTGTTTACCATCCATAGCCTGATTTTCAGACTGAAAGATTGAACAAATGCCTTGAATCCTATTTAAGAGCCATGGCCTTTGCCCATCCTAAGTAGTGGCTAAAATGGCTACCACTAGCAGAGTGGTGGTATAACACAAATTACCACACTACTTTGAAGGTCACACCTTTTGAGGCTCTATATGGTTTTCCCCCTCCCCAGGTTCCTTTGGGCTCTCTTCCACACTCTACCACTACACTTGTTGGTGTTTGTTTAGCTCAAAGGCAAAATCTTTTACATCAACTCAAGGAGAACTTACAAATTGCCCAATCTTGTATGAAATTCTATGTAGATAAAGTCAGGACTGAACGGGTGCTATAGGTCGGGGATTATGTTTATTTGGAACTTCAGCCATATAGACAGGCTTTAGTGGCCATTTGCAAAAATCTTAAACTAAGTGTGAAGTACTACGAACCCTACGAGGTGCTTCAGGGAGTGGGAAATATTGCTTACTGTCTTGCTTTACAGGCAGATGCTCAGATCCACCAGGTTTTCCACATCTCTCAGCTGAAGAAACGTATTGGTCTAAATATTGTCACTTAATTACAACTTCCTACTTGTGGACTTGACGAACGTGTCTTGATCCAACCACTAGCCATGCTCCAGCGCCACATCAAAAAGAGAAACAATGTTGTTGTGGTCAAGGTTCTTGTTCACTAGTCAAACCTCAGTACCGATGAAGCCACTTGGGAGGATTAGGGCTACATCCAGGGCCAATTTTTGGAGTTCGTCGCTCAAGCTAGACCTTGAGGACAAGGTCATTTTCGAAGGGGAGAGTATTTTTTATGAACAAGAAGGAAGCTCGACTAGGGTTTTGAATTGGAGAAATTAGGTTTTGATTTAGGGAATTTCTAATTTGGGACTTTGAATTGGGGATTTCTCAAGGTAGTAATAAAGAAGGAATAAGACACGTGGTAGACGATAGAGGTATATCACTTGACGCGTGGAGATACAGCAACGACTGAGATTAAAGATTCATTAATTTAGATGGAGGGTCCAGATCGTCTTGGCAGTTAGTTGTTAGTTGTTATTGTTAAAAACCCGATTGGACAGCTAAGTAGGGTAGGTATGAAATGGATTTCTCCTTCTACAATTCTCTCTCTCTCTCTCTAACTCTCTTCTCTTTGATTCTTCTCCTTCTTTTTTTTCTACCTCATTCTAATTCCAATTCCCATCCTCCATTGCAGGTATTTCGAGCTCAAGCTTCCATTAATGGAGCTCAGTACTGTGTAGAGGAATTAGTTGAATTACTGTAATAGTTAATCGATTGTTGATTGTAATTTCCCCAAATTCTATCAATAAAATTCCCCTTTTTCGTAGTAAATCAATTGTTACAATTCCAAGGGTATTACAAACACTAACCCTCATGCCATGAGGACATTGTTGTTGCTTGTTTCCCCTATGATTTTGCTAGGTTTGGATTCAAAGACAAATACTTTTCAAGATGGGGAGGATGATACAAGCCAATTTAGCGCCAACCTTTTTGGACCAATAATTCAAGGTCATCACAAGGGGATCCAAGCCATGATCATCTTAAGGACGCTAGGACGTGTTTGGAGGAATCTTTTTGGGCTTTCAATTGAGTAATACCGCATATGGAGGGTAGCTTGGAGCCGAGGAAAGTCATGCCACAAGGAATAAAGCAATCCCTTGTGAGTTTTTTCCGAAATAGCCTCTTTTGGGATATTTTTATAATAGGTTATTTGTGCAAAGGCAATAACTATAAATAGCTGCCTTAGCCATTTCATTTCCTTAGATTTTTATGACTATTGATATTGTGAGACTCTTGAAAGAGCATGAGAGCTTGAAAAAGCTTGTGTTGATTATTGCTTTGAAACGGTGGTTGCAAGGTGAATCAATTTCCCTCGAGGTCAACGTAAGAGAATTGGTGCTTTATTAGGATTAATTTGATTGAGGGTTTAGGGTTTGATATACCTTTATTTTCTTTTGATTTTCTATTTTGTGTCATTCTATCTATCTTTACTTTCTTGCCTTTATTTTCCACATTTCGATTCCATCTTCGTCGGTCGATTCGTATCATGCACTTACTTGTCACCTACTAGCTTAATTAAGTCAACACCTCACTTATTTTATTCCATGTTCCAAATCTTAATCCATTTACTTCAACTTAACATACACGTGGCCACTTTAAACTTTAACATCAAATACCATCTTTTACTATCTTGAGTTCAAATATTTTTGGTGAGTTCACTTAGTCCTATGTGTGTTGGAAGGTACAGGGTGTTACAAAAATGAAAAACTCCTTACCCCAAGGATACTTCTCAAAGAACTTCAAAGAATCGACCATCTTGAGCAAGTCTGAGTCCACATTTTTGAAAGCATCCCTTGCAAGCACTATTGAGTGCACGAAGCATTCTAAACAACATTTCAACTTGTCATCCTTGTCCACCTTCCCCTTTCTAACCAGCTTCAACAATTTTGCCCCTGAAATATTCTTGTTTTTCGTAATTCATCTGTGAAAGGCTAAACCTTTCTCCATGACCTTGTTGAATTTTGATTCACGTGGATATTGCGAACAATTTAATCCCGTGATCAAGGCAAACTCCTTCAAGCCAAAGCAAGATGGATTGTCATTGACACAAAACCACATCTCTTGCAACATCTTATCATTCGTCACTCGAGGTCGTACATCTCACCAAAAATACACCTTGCACAGTAGGGCAAGGACAAGTCATTATCATCTTCACCCCCATCTATTCCAACTCCCTCTGAACATCTCTCCCACTACACTCAGGAGCATCTCTCCCAATGCCTTGATCATCACTACCCTTGTGAACTCCTTCATCAAGGGTCGAAACCCTTGAAGCTTCTTCACCTTTTCTTTTATTATTAGTGTTTGTCTTTGCTCCTCTACCTCTAGCCATCTTTATGATCTATGTACAAAAGCAATCAAATATGATATAAAAAATTTCTAATCGACCGAACAGTCTATTAATAGATTAATAACACAAATAGATAATGTAGAATCAAATCAGCAAAATAGCTATCTAGAACACCAATATAATGAAGAACAATTCAAAAAAACTCAAATTTCTAGACACAATGATCGATAAAAAAATTTAAAAAAATCAAAAATTCGAAGTGTAAGGATAACCAAAATGCAACAAAAATCAAACAAATTTCAAGAAAATAACAAAGATTTTCAGTAAACCAATGCCCTATTTTCCAGAAATTTTGATTTTTTCCTTCAAAATCTACTCGGTCCACAAAATGAAAAAAGCATAAAAATAATCAATATGGACCTTAAAATGGTCAATAGATCGAGAGTACTTACCTAAGTTTGAAGACGAACGACGTTTTAAGTGGTCAACTAAGGACCCTGACCCCACCCCTTTTCCCTTTTCTATTTTCAAACCCTAAAAATTAAATGAAAAAGAAAATAAGTGGCTACTTTGCAAAATAAGTTTTCAAAGTGGTGTATTCTACAAATCTTCTCTAGATTCCCAAATATTTTGGAGAAATCAAATTTGGTTGATGTTTGGATTGAAGTTTCAACCTGTGTTTGGCCATAATTTTTGAAAAACATAGTTCACTCTTTAAAAAAAACACGTGAAACATGAGTTATAAGTTCTAAAAACCATTAAAAGTACCCATAAGTGAACAATCTCTTTAATAAGAATGTGTTTGATGAGCAGCTGGGTAGATATGATTACAATTAGTCATAATTGATGAACTCTTTTTTTATATATATAATATATAAAAGTTTGAGGTAATTTTAAAAATTTTAAAAGAACACAAACTAGATTTAAACCCAAAACCACCTTTCCTAGATTTTGAAATCTTGAAATTTTTGCTCAAACCTACATTTTATGATCAAACAAATTTTGTGAAAAAAATTCTCAAAAACTACTTGCAACATCCATGGCCAAACGGGTCCTAAGAAATGTAGAAATAATGACCAACATAAGCTTTCCAATTATAATGACTGGCTGACATGTCAAATGACCAGGGCATTAAGACCCATCCAGCAATGAAGAATAGAAACCTCAATGAACAGACATTTAACTCGAACTGTAGCAACGGTTACGTGACGTTACTACGAAATGTCCGAGCTCACTATTGTTTTTACGAGATTCACTGTAAATCATCGTCGAACTAGTGCTTACACCAAATAACTGCAAACACAACCTAAACTAATCGTGGACTCTTCACAAAAGGCTCTAAAGTTCATACACTAAATAACTAGCCTCAGACAAATGACGTATTGCAGGAGGATAAACAAATTTGCCAACTTGACCGATATAAATAAACGAAAAAAACAAGCCGGAGAGATCCTCGGCAGACTGCCACCGTCAAAATTTCTTTATAGCCATTACATGACAGGTAAATAAGGATATCTTTCCAGAGTTAAGTACTACAAGTGCGAGGGAAAAGAAGTGCAAGGGGAAACCCTTCAACTCAACACATCAACCTCCAACTCCCAACGCCTTTATCTTTGAGTTCCTATTTTTTTTCTTCTTGTTAAGATGAAAATAGCAGAGCTGACAATTCAAGTATACGGGAGGTTGCCAAGATTTAGAGCACAACAATCTTTCCGGATTCCAATTGCAACTACCAAGTGCTACAGCAGTTCTAGTAAGTGTTTTTTACATAAACACTGTTGTCAGTAAAACCTTTAACATTGGAACATTATGAGATGTTAGATGCAGGAGTCAGCATTCCCCTAATATATGCTCGTAAAACTTCAAGAATTACTCAACTTTCTCCATCTTCACCAAGCTCACCATCTTCTAGCTCTTCATTACCACCATTTCGACGTGATCCATCCCTATCTCTTCTGTGTCTTTTATGCCGACTTTCACCATCAGATTCAGGTGAATGTGCATGCTGTCAGAAAGCAGAAAAAAAATATCAATATTGCAGACTGCCAAGAGCATAATAAGAACAGAGAATTAACTTTAAATGAAGAGATTAGAACCTTCTTTGACTTTTTACGATCACTGCTATGTCGGCGGGACTTTCTAAATTCCTCTTTCTCGTCCCTGTCAGATGCCACCTCATCGTTAGAGTTATGATGACGCTTCCGGTGCTTCCTTACTTTCTCTCTTTCAGGTTCCTCTTTATCATCCTTGTCAGAAGTCACCTCGTCATTAGAGCTATGGTGTCTCTTCCGATGTTTCCTTTCTTTTTCTTTTTCTCTTTTCCTCTCTTGCTCATAGCTGTCTGTTACATCCATAGTCAAGCTATCCGGCTCATCTTTTTTTGATAGTTCTTTTCCCCTTTCTTTCTCCTTTTCACGCTCTTTTTCCCTTCTCTCCTTATCCTTTCTTTTATCTTTCTCCTCTTTTTCTTTCTCTCTTTTGACCTGCAAAGTAGCACAACAATCTAAACAATGAACTGATATAATATAGAATCTAATAGCAGTTCAGGAGTTTGTTAACTATAGAATCTAGGTCAAATACATTAGTAACCCCTTAAAGTTGGCTCCAATTTTCATTTTGAAACTTCAACTTAGATCAGTTTCTATTGAACATTCTAACCTTACAAAAATTGTGCCTATTAAACACAAATTTGGCAGTCCCAATCCAATAGAGGTAGCGCATGAGCGCACTCACTCTCTTATGACGTGGAAAACCAAAGAAATTAAAAACAAAATATACATATCAGTAACAAAAATACAAAAAAGAAAGAGGAGACACAAAGATACACAACAATTAGACCTCCTTTGGGTGCTGATGGGAGGCGTCCTTCGATCAAATCCTTCATGCGAAAAGGATAAACATCAATCTGATGAAATTGGTTCGATTATTCACCACAATTTAGCGATCTAAAGTAGTGGCATATTGCGGGTGGGTATATTTGGAATTGGGGAAGAATTTTGTGGGTCCACATTTCCCTAACACTTGCATATCACCCTCTCCGATGAGCACCTCGCTGGAATTCTCTTTCTCTCCTGTCTTTAACGAGAAACGCTAGGGCTCTCTGTTGGTTTTTTTTAAAAAAAAGATGCGGCAGCAAAAAGGGGTTAAAATAACTTTCAATAGCTTTCAATAAATTTCTTAAGCATAGAGGGGCTTTAAATAACCAACATACAATCAAAAACCTGCATAATTTATAATTCAAAAACTTAAACTATCTCAACAAACTAATCCTCTCTAATAGAAATTTAAAATTCAAATTTATCCTAAAATTAGGAACTTATTATGTTACAAAGTTACTGCATAACTAAAGTAAATTCCAACACTCGTTTGCTTTGGTTACTGCAATTTAAAAAACTGCTGCTCCTCAATTTTTGCTCTGGCAGTTGATGCCGAATTTTTCTTGATTATTTTTGAACTTGCACATTCTTTTGATATTGATCTTTCTCTTCTTTCTTTTTTTTCTTTTGGTTTTGTGCTTAAAGAACACCTTCAAAGACATTGTCTTGTGTAAAAGCTCTTTTGAAAGTGCTTTAATCTTGACAATTGTAGAATTTGCAAAATGTTGTTGCAAGTAATTTTCTTCCATCACAACAACACATATGGCATAGAGGTTATAAAATATGATTTCATTTTACTAACCAAATTTGATAGTTTTTGTCAGTGAAATTTTTTTTTGCATTCAAAGAGAGACTGTTGCTTGACATCGGTATTTGTTGAAAATAGCCCCCCGCTTTGAAAATAAGCACGGGTTGAAAATGGTAGCTCTGACGGGTTAAAATGGGTAGCCTAACGGGTTAAAAAGGTAGCCCTTACGGGTTAAAAATGGTATGGTAGTTCTTTGGAAGAACTCACAGATTCCGTAAGATCAATGAGGCTCTTGATATCACTGTTGGTTTTTTAAAAAAATAGATGGGGCAGCAAAAAAGGGTTAAAATGGCTCTCAATGGATTGAAATGGATTTCAATAGCTTTCAATAGATTTCTTAAGCATAGAGGGGCTTTAAATAGCCATCATACAATCAAAAACCTGCATAATTTAAAATTCAAAAACATAAACTATCTCAACAAACTAATCCTATCTAATAGAAATTTAAAATTTAAATTTATCCCCTAAAACTAGGAACTTATTATGCTAAAAAGTTGCTGCATAACTAAAGTAACTTTCACAACTCTCCAACACAGACTAATTCGCAAGCAAACTTCTCCACTAACTGAAAACCAGTTGAAGATCACGATGCAATGATCATTTCAGTCATGTGCATTTAAAGCACCTCAAATTATTGCGACTTCCTAATTTGTGTTTATCCCTCAAGTTGTTTTGCTTTTGTTTTCTTCCAATTCACTTCTTTCTTCTCCTAATCATTTTGGCAAATTGTTCTATAATGAATTCATAATTTGTTAAGGAATTCCAAGATGTTGCATTCCACTACTTTTTCATGGCATCTGTTGAAGTATTGAGATATTTACGGTTAGTATTTAGATATTTACTGTTATAGTTTCTTTTTAATCTAGTATTCTATTTCTGAAATTTACTTGGTTAGTTGAGATAGAATAGGAGTTTGTTTAGTACCCTAGTTGAAATAGAATAGGAGTCTTTCATCTATTTATTTTCTAAGACGTGAACAAATAATATAAGCAGAATATTTTGGTTCTCGTATCTTTTCTTCTTCTCTGTAGAACAACAAATGGTATCAGTAGCTTTTTTATTCTAAGGGCTTGTGAGTTGGAGAAATCCCAAAATAGAAAACCTGCGTAAAAGCCAATTCTGTTATCGCTTCAAGCAATTTCTCAATTCCTTCTCCCCTAATTTTTTCTGAAGAGAATTATCCAATTTGGGCTGTAAAAATGAGAACCTATTTGCGAGCATATGATTTGTGGGAAGTGGCAGAGGTTGGAGGAGAGACAAATCCTTTGTCAAATAACCCAACTATGGCGCAAATTAAGAATCACAGAGAAGAGGTTTGAAAAAACTTTAAAGCTCTCTCTTGCATACAGTCAGCTCTTTCTGAAGTAATTTTCACAAGACTTATGGCTAAGTGAGACTACAAAGGAGGCTTGGGAGAAGTTGAAAGAAGAATTCCAAGGAAGTGATGACCAGGCAAATAAAAGTGATAAACCTGAGAAGAGAGTTCGAAATTGATAAACCTGAGAAGAGAGTTTGAAATTCTCAGAATGAAGGATTCAGAAACCATTGAAGAATTCTCCAACAAGTTGATGAAGGTAGTAAACCAGATCAGACTTCTGGGAGAAGAGCTTTCGGATAGAAGAATCGTTGAAAAAGTTCTTGTGAGTTTGCCGGAAAGATGCAAAGATCTCTTCACTCGAAGATTCGAAGGATCTCACAAAAAAGTCACCTTCAAAACTTGTACATGCTCTCAGTGTTATCAAAAGCACCCCTAAAGCGCGCTTAAGCCCTAAAGCAAGACTCAAAACATATTGAGCGCTTCACCTCGCTTTATGTGCGCTTCACCGACGTCATCAAGTTTCTAAGGCATACTTTTTCTTGCCAATGAGTCTCTTCTGAAGAGGCCACACTAAACAATTGATATTTCACTTTATCGTAATTGTTTTTCAATTTCTTTGTTCATATATTTGTCATTAATGCTTAAAATTATTATTCGTGGATTAAACATAAATATTTGTATTTTTCTCCCGTTGCACCTTTTTTCATTAAACCCACGCTTTTATTTGCGATTTAAGCCCCTACAGACCGTAGAGCTTTTTTGCGCTTTTCGCTTTTGATAACACTGCATGCTCTTCAAGCTCAAGAGCAGAGAAGATCCTTGAGGCTAGAAGTAGTTTTTGAAACTGCTCTTCAAGCCAAGTTCAAAGGGAAGATAAAATATCAGATACTGCTACTAATTTCAATAGAAAAAATCAAGGTGATTCTCGCAACGGAGTCAAGAAGAAAGAAAACTTCCCACCGTGTAAGTACTGTGAAAAACCAATCATACAGAGGATGATTGTTGGTTTAAGAGAGAAGAAACCACCTCTTCAATATAGATATTGCAATAAGCTTGGCCATGTTGAAAGGTTTTGTAGAATGAAGGAGAACCAACAAACTCAAAAAGCCAATGTTTCAGAAGTTGAAGAACAACAGGAGGAGCTTGTGTTAACAGCGATGGTAGCAACAAGATTAGATGATGAAATCTCATGGTTTCTGGATAGTGGTTGCACTCAACACATGACCAGCAAACAAGAATATTTTAAGAAGTTGGAATCTGCCAAAGGCCTTGTCAAGTTGGCAGATAAAAGCAAGTTGGCGATTGTTGGTAAAGGAACAGTGGCAATTGAAGCTCCCAAAGGTACTAAATTTAATCAAGATGCTTTGTTGGTGCCTGATCTTGACCAAAATCTGTTTGAGTGTTGGTCAAATGCTAGAAAAAAACTATATTTTACTGTTCAAAGATAGAAAATGTGTTGTTTTTGAACCCAGTGGCCAAGAAGTGATTATTGTTGAAATGATAAAAAGGAGTTTTCCTTTGAATTGGAACTCAAATTCTAAGCAAGCTTGTCGAAGTAGTAGATGTGAGCAGGATCCAAAATTATGGCACAAAAGACTTGGCCATTACAACTTGAAATCAATTCAATATGCTCAAAAGCATGATTTAGTGAAGGACTTGCCAGAAATTGAGTTATGTTCAGATGTGTGTGAAAGTTGTCAAGTACGAAAGCAACACAGATTGCCTTTTTCAACGTCAGCAACATGGAGAGCAAGTGAGAAGTTACAACTGGTTCATTCTGACATTTGTGGACCGATGAAAACTCCTTCACTCAATGGCAGCAAGTATTTTATTCTTTTTATAGTCGATTTCACTCGAATGACCTGAGTATATTTTCTTAAGCAAAGAGCTTGAAGTGCTTGTTGTTATTAAGAAGTTTAGAGCTTTTTGTGAAACTCAAAGTGGATGCTTGTTGAAACTCTCCGAACAGACAATGGGAAGGAGTATACTTCAAGTGAATTTCATTTGTTTTGTGATGACATGGGAATTGAGCATCAACTTACAATCACTTACTCACCCCAGCAAAATGGAGTTTCTGGAAGAAAAAATCGGTTCGTTCTTTTGATGGCTAGGTGTATGATTTTTGAGGAAAAGTTGCCGAAGTCTTTTCGGGGCGAAGGCGATAAACACAACAATTTACTTGCAAAATAGACTGCCAACAAGAGTCGTGGATGGGATGACTCCAGTTGAAGCTTGGAATGGTGTAAAACCATCAAATTAGGCATCTAAAGGTGTTTGGTTCCTTCTGTTATACTCATGTACCAGCTGTCAAACAGAGTAAGCTTGATGAAAAAGCTGAAAAATGAATTTTGGTTAGTTATAGCTCTATCTCCAAGGGCTATAGAATTTACAATATTGAATCTGGGAAAGTTTCTATAAGTCGAGATGTGAAGGTGGATGAAGATACTTATTGGGATTGGAATCTCTCTCAAGTCAGATGCATGGTTGTTGAACCTACTTTCCAAGATTCAAATGAAGACTTGGAAGCAGAGAATGATGAAGATTTGGCTACAAGAGGCACTAGACCGTTGGCTGAAAGTTATGAAAGATGTAATCTTGTTGTCCCGGAACCTTCACAGTTTCAAGCTTCCAGCAGGATTGAAGAATGGAAGCAAGCGATGGAGGAGGAAATACTCATGATTGAGAAGAACAAGACAGAGAAACTCGTTGACAAACCAGAAAATAAGCAAGCTATTGGAGTTAAATGGGTGTACGGGGTGAAGCTGAATGTGGATGGATCTATCAACAAGCACAAAGCAAGGCTGGTCGTTAAATGCTATTCTCAACAGTCTGGAGTTGATTACTCGAATACTTTTACACTGTTGCAAGGATGGACACCATCAGAAGTTTGATTGCATTGGCAGCACAGATGAAGTGGAAAATCTAGCCTTTAGATGTCAAATTTGCCTTCTTAGGAGATTTATGTAGCTCAACCAGAAGGTTTTATATCCGAGTTCAAATTAACCTTTGCACCATATGAAACAAAATACGCTTAAAATTAAAATATATATATATTTTTCTTTATTCCAAACACACCCTTAATAAGTATGCTTTAGAGGTTACTACATCTTCACATACTTTAAAGAGTGTGTAATTGGTGGATACCCATGGGTTATCCATATTTCATGATGGATAATATGGGTTGATTCATATTTGACCCACTTTTAAATGGTTGGATGCCCAACCCATTTATAATGGGCTGAACAGATAACCATAAATTTTATCCATTTTGCCACCCCTAGAGGGAAGTAAGGTTTAAGTTGTCCGGGCACGTGAAGAGAAGGGGCAAGGATGCACCAGCTAGGAGGCGTGAGAGGTTGGTTGTAACAAGAGTTAGGAGAGGTAAAGCAGAAAAAGAACCGGGGGGAGGAGGAGGTATCTTAACTCTTCTTTAATATGGGAGCGTAGACATTCCGGTGCAACTTGATTATCCGGTAGATCTAGCGCCATTTTCCATTCATCAGGCTTGGGAGAGGAGGACTTTCAAATGCGGAAACCCCAATCAGGATGATTGTTCTCGTGCATCTTTCTTTTCAACAAGAGGAATCACAGCTGATTAGAGTGCTACCAAGTTTCGTTTTTGGTTGCAACCCGAATTCCCGGGAGAATGAAATTCAAAAAGTTGAGGAATGAAGTAACCTCATCCAATGGCGGGGGGGTGTTTACTAAACAAGAGTTGGCACATCTCTAGCTTACTGGGAACATGGCCCTAGATAGGAAGATATGGAGGTTGATTACGGTAGAAGCTGATACGAATATAGAAAATCTATATAAAGTTAGTAGGTAGCGGATTGTTGTCGCACTCTATATAAGAGAGGTAGGGGCTACCCCTCCTTTCCTCTTTTCACTATTGGTAGTATTATTTAGCAACTATGTAGCCTCTTATTCTTGTATGTGTGGTACTATTTGTTGCTTCATTTGTTTTGTATCTTGCTATTTGGTTGTTATATTTTGCTTGCAATCCTACTTCGATAACTTCCCTTTTGAGCCGAGAGAAATAGTCTCCCTACCTCACAAAGGTAGGATAAGGTTTGTATACACTACCCTCCCAGACCTCATTTGTGTGATTACACGACACTCTGGTAGTTCAAAGTTGAGATAGTGTAGGTCAACCAATTAATGTGGCTTGTGAAATAAAACAATTATTAGGAAATAATTGATTTAGGGAGCAGGCCCCGGCCGGGGGGCATGAAAGAAGCAGGTTGATCCAGATATGTGTTTGCACCATAAAGAAAGAGCAAATAACTTTTGTTACAAGCAATTCAAGATACTCACTCAATTCCAAATTGAACATCTTTGTTCGGCTGTGTAAGATAATTAAGAGAAAGTTACAAATTTTAATGATTTAATATTCTTCGGAGCACACAAAGCATCATATGCTAAATTTTCTTTTTTCAGACAATATATTAAACAAAAATTACGATAAAATTAGTAAAAGTATATCTTTATTTTTGTTGCCTGTGTTAAACAAAATGTACTAATACTCTTTCAGTAAAAGTGAATATTGTACTAATACGAACAGAAAAGGATGGTGGACAGTGTACTTAGGATGTAGTAGCATAGATCTCCAAATTATGGTGTCGAACAAAATCCTTCTGAATGTTAGTTGGTATAACGAGTTAGAAGGTTTTATAAGGAGACTTTGGGCACATTACACTCTTAACGTTTGTTATCTTCCCTTCCTTTCAATTTTCTTTTTTTTTTTTTTTTGTAGGGGGCAGGGGGGGGGGGGGGGGGGATATTTGAAAGAATTTACTACCCATTGGGAAGAGTACAAAATCCAAAATAGAAATCCAATGCCCAAAGAAGGAAACGTTTCAAAGTATGAAGTCCTATGCCCTCAAGATATTTTCCAAAAGTCATATTAATTACAATTTACATTGTTCTTCCTCGTGGGTTTTGCTTTATACTTTACAGCCTTTTGCATCAAGCTCCCACTATAGTTCTGTTTGTTTCTCCTACCAACTAGATTTGTACTAGCAATTGATTCAAACAGCTACCCTACTCATGATCTCCAACTTCCTCCTTATTAATTTCTATAAAATGAATTACTTTCCCCAAGGTGACAGTTGCTACACTAATTTCTTCCATTCCACATGCACTCCTAGATTTACGCAACTTTCCCGCCTAAATTCACTAATGCTGCGGAGAAATTTTAGTTATCTATCTTCTCTTTTTGTTATAACTAATACTGTAAAAGTGAGCTAGATAAACAAGGATTGTGATTGTGCCAACTGCCAAGTCCAAAGACGCCCTTCGAGAATATGCGCTGACAGTGGAGTCCACATGCACACCTAGATTTACGCAACTTTCCCGCCTAAATTCACTAATGCTGCGGAGAAATTTTAGCTATCTGTCTTTGTCTTTTTTGTTATAATTAATACTGTAAATATGAGCGAGCTAAACAAGGATCAAGGATCGTGATTGTGCCAACCTATGTTGCGCGGACTCTTCAGTTTTGCAGCCGAACCCGTCTCGACACGAGACTGACGCGGGTGCGGGTGCTTCCGCCGTCTCAGATTCGATCAAACGATTTCGGATACGTTGACCAAAATCAAAACTTGGGGGGAAACATTAGATAACTCTATGCAAAAGATTAGCTAACTTAAGTAACTTGATAGTTGACAATACTTTATGTTCTGTTAGTTATGAATTAATGTCTTAAGTTGGGATGCTTTCTTGTTTTTGTTCAATAGCGGATTTTTAGAATATCTTTATAACTCTATATTTATAATATTTGATTTTTTTTAGACAAATCCCCGCACCCGTATCCATATTCGGATTCGTACCCCTGAATCTTAAAATTTAAATTTTGACGAATCCGACTCTCGGATCCGCACCCGTCTCGGATACCCGCACCCGAGTCCGAGCAACTTAGGTGCCAACTGCCAATTCTAAAGATGCCTCTCAAGAATATGCGCTGACACTGGAGGACAGATTGAATGCTAAATTACAAAGAAAGCACATGATTTCATATTCATGGATGGCATTATTTAAAAACTCTTTAATTAACAACGAGATTAGTAAATTTTTACATAATACTATTAATTTATATAATACTATCAATCAAATATCGGATAAATTATGATATGATTTACCTTTTCCTCCTCTCGTCTACGTTCCTTTTCCTTTGCTTTTTCCTGCAACCATGCAACATACTCCTCAAAGACTGCCTTTGAGATTGTCTCTTCACCAATAGCTCTGAAAGTAGTGAAATTAACAGAAGGTATTATTGATCCATAGAGTGAAACCAAAAATGGAGTTCTAATAAATAAGAACCCCATATAAAGCAACTAAAATGGGGAAAAAAGATATCACCTGAACTCTGAACTATCCTCCACAAATTCTTTGCTCTCCTCCCAACTAGAGGAATCAGTTATTTCCTATAAGATCCCAGATCACAAAGTGAGCAACAAATATAAAGGTGAGGTAGGAAAACAGGATAACTCAATAAATCCTTTCCACAATATTTAACATGCCTTGATGGTACTGAGCTTGTCAGTGAAATCTTTAGCAAGCCGTTGACGCTTTTTAGCTTCTTTCTCTTCCTTTTCCTTTGCTCTCTCAATTAGATCCTCAAAAATAAGCTGCAATCAAGCAACAAAGACATTTGGCAAACAGCATAACAACAGCAAAGTCCTTCACTTCATAAATATACACACAATACCACATTAGCAGAACGACCATACTGAGGACATCAGTAGACAAACACAACAACAGCAGGCCTTATCTTTGAAAGAAAAATTAAATTGTTCAACTGAGTGAAATTCACAGGCATATGTGCTCCTAGAAAATAGTCTACCCCAAATATAGAAGCTATTGTTTTAATAGTTTAAACAGCTGGAACACTTAGCTGTATATTCTGGTCAACAGATAAGACATCATACACACTGAACCAGAGAGGAAGTATAGATGGGATAGCATTCAGTTTCCCGCAAGCATGTCTAAGTAGATCTGTAACTTTAAGATACTGAGAGGCGTTTCATAAGCATAATCCCCATATAAAGCTACTTGGAAGCTTTATACATGTTCAGGATATCCCAACCAAGCAAACGAGGTATTAAGCCCATGAAATGTCCTTGTTTCCCCTTATTTTTCATGTAGAGTGTGCCAGGTCGCTCCCTCATTTTCCTCTTTTCCTCTTTTCCTCTTTCATCTCTCTCCCCCCATAGAACACACCATCTCTGAACGAACAAAGACAACCAACACAAGGTAATGAACTTCAACATGCCCTGCTACAAATAATAAAAGACTGTAATACACCACCAATTATAAATAAGTGATTGCTAGTGAGGCATCATTGACGGACCAGTTGAACTTTTATCCTTTGGGACTCCTCAATTAAACATTCCCCCAGCTTACACAATGAATTAAGCTAATAACTGTCACCTTCTAAGCACAGTGCGGGAGGCACTCTCAGTTGAAAACTTAGAAGGAAGTGAAGTCGGAGACCTGAAATGTTGCCTCACTAATACTCTTGTGGTCCTTGGATAGAAAGAAATAGGAGATCTTCTGATGAAATAAAGATCGACTATGTACGTTTGACGAATAGCTCATATTTCAAATTTCTTATCTGTGCACCCATGAGGTTCCACACTCATTGAAATCCCGTATTTCCGTGTCGTGAATTGGATTTCCACCTTGTCTATCATCCACTGTTAAGACTATTGATATCTCCCATAGTCACTCATGGCCCTTGTTGAGAAGTCTCAGTCTCTATTCTCCTAAGTTCAGTACATAGGCTCTGCCTATGTTCAATGGTGTAGGCCCGTGCACGAATCGATTCGGACCGATTTTAGCCATCATCGAATTGAAAATTCAAATTTCGATTTGTTAAAATCCTTATCCTAACTCGATTCATTTTTTATTATTTCTATTCGATTTTACGAATTGATTTGCTCGATTTTGAAATTTCAACCAGCAACTATTTTCATTTCAATTTTAGAGCAAAAGTAATAAAAAATAACAAAATCTTAAAATTAGGCCTTAAATAACCTAAAGTAACATTGCATTGCAAGTTTAAAGTGGAATTAAAATTCAATCACAATGGTTCAAAAATCAAAAGTACTGTGTCAAAGAGAAGCGCCAAGTTGAGAGATTAGGTCTATACTCTGTAAATATATAAATATTAAAGAGAGATGTAGGTTTTAGTCTTTTAAATTAAAATACTCTAAATGTGGGCCTAGGCTGCCTTCGGATTTAGGTTTTCTAAGTAATAAGTAAATACTAAATTATTATTATATATATATATATGTGTATAGATTGATTTGGTATGTTGAATTCTCATGAATTGAGTATACTCTTGAGGGAGTTTGAGGCGAAGGCCATAGTTGCTAAGCAATGTTGATGGGATTGCTTGCTAGAGGAAATCATTCCTCTTGAGGGTTGTCTCTATATTATAGGTGCATTTTTTGTGTTCTTAATAGGAGGTTTTGGCTTTCATTATAGTCATTGTTGCCTATTAATCCCATTCTTGTGTCTTACTTTATCGATTTGGTGCTATTTGAAACTTGTATTTGAGGGTATTGGTTGTTCACACAGCCATTGTTCTCATTTCTTTTCTATCTTGTGTCTATCTCCTATCTTTAATTCCTTATTCTTAGATTTTAAGGTTTCTTTTGTTTTTCTGCATTATCGATATTACATCAGGCTTGGAATGAAAGATCTTCGGGTTCTTACTAAAACCTTTAGGGACATGTCTATGCAGATTTAGGATAGAGGAACACACTCCATATAAGGAAGGTGGCAGTCAAAAATACAAGATTGTATAATTGAGGACAAAAAAATCACTTCCTTTCAAGTGCAGCATGTGAGGGATATTTTCAAGGGGTGGAAAGAGTATAATGATGGTATTACTTTTGGGATTGGGAAGGGAGCACGGCCATTTTGGGGGGGGCATAGGTGGCATTAGGATGAAGCACTGTGAGATTTTTCGGCGCAAATTCGAATTTAGTCGAGCTCCAATGCAGAGGTACTGAACATCGGATGAGAAAACCCAAAAAAAAAAAAAAAAGATACGATAATGACCAACATAAACCACCCCACCGCCACTTGCCCCACCACAACAAGAACAACATACCCAGTATACTCCCACCTAGTGGGGTCTGGGGAGGGTAAGTGTACGCAGTCCATACCACCACCTCAGAAGTGAGATAGAGAAGTTGTTTCTGATAGACCCCCAACTCAAGCAATTTTAATACTTTTTAAAATTAGAAAAAACATATACTTTATCTTGTTACAAACCTAATGTAGAATGCTTCTTCTCTGACGTTGTTGCAGCTTCTTCTTTAATTCTCCTCTCTGTTTCATTGCTTCTGTAGCTTCTACTTTATTTTCTTTGTTCGTCTTTCTTTTAGTTTGTTAACTAATTTAATTTGTTTTTTTCCTTTTCCAAATAAGTCAATTGGGCATGTTTTTTCATTTTAGTTTCAAATTATTTTGCTAATCTTTTGTTTAATTATAAAAAATCAGCTTATAAATTGATTAATGTTGCAGCTTTTTTCCTTCTTTGTTTTCAAAAGTTTGTATACCGAAAAAGAAGTCCAAAATAGTTTCAACTTATTCTGCTAATCTTTTGTTTAATTATAAAACTAGGCTAATAAATCTTTTTTTTGAGAAATGGTAACTTTGTATTCACTCAAAATTCATCATCCAACTAGCAGTGTTATCAAAAGCAAAAGGCACATAAAAGCTCTAAGGTCCATTGGGGCTTTAACTGCAAAACGTGAATAAAGCTTGGGCTTTAATGAAAAAAAGCGCAAAGGGAGAAAAAAATACAAATATATATGTTTAGTCCAAGATTAATAATTATAAGCACGAATGACAAATATATGAACAAAGAAATTGAAAAAAATCACAATAAAGTGAAATATCAACTGTTTAGTGTTGCCTCTTCAGAAAAGGCTCATTGGCAAGGAAAAGTATGTCTTAGAAAATTGATGAAAACACTGAAGCGCACATTAAGCGAGGTGAAGCGCTCAACACGTTTTGAGCCTCGCTTTAGGGCTTAAGCATGCTTTAAGCGCGACTTTGATAACACTGCCAACTAGGCTAATAAATCTTTTGTTCAATGTTGATTTTGAGATTCTTTTAGAATAATGTGTCACTTCAATGAAGCAAATGCTTAACTTTTCTCTTAACGCAATGGCGTCTCTTGCCGCGTTTTTCCGCTGCTCGTAAAAAACACGGATGAATTCCTTCATCTGGTTGGTAGGAGAGAGGGGTTTTGTTTTTTGAGCAGTTAACAGATCTAGTATAAACAAATAACTACACTAAAGGTGTACTTGAGTAATAATTACTACTAGTCATATGAGCAAAACCTACCACCTAAACGTCAAAAATAATCTAAAACACTAGGAATGTCCTCTGCCTCTTGAGGTTATTCATGTATACACCAAAGTAGAAAAGCACTAGACAATTCATCTTCAACCTCAGAAGAGAAATACTCTTATTTTTAAAAACACCTCTGGTTTCTCTCCTTCCAAATTGTCCAGCAGATGCAAGCAAGTTGGGACAATTTCCATCTCTCTTGCATCCTGACAGATTACCATCTCTATTCCAGCAAAAGCTAAAACGTCCAATGTAGTCTGTGGCATGATCCACCTGATTCCCCTCAAGGTGATGAAAACCTGCCAAAGTTGTTCTACTTTACAGTGTAAGAAGAGATGATTTATTGTCTATGCTTCAGCTTTAACTTATCTTAAGTTAAGACCGGTTGTTTTGCCTCTATGTGAATTGTAAAGCATGCTACCTTGTATGAAATCTTGACTTTCCATAGATCTTACAAGGCCAAAACCCAGTTTGAGAATTTGTGTTGTGGAAGCACTTATATGCAGATTTGACAGAGGATCTTCCTTGCTTATCTTATAACCAGAGTAGATTGTCATCATTAGTGGAGAAGTCTTTGAACTGTTCCAGAGTGTTGTAGAAATCTGTCAACCTTTCCACTTCCCAGTCATCGAGAGATCTCCTGCAACTGAGGTTCCACCCTAAGTTATCACTTACCTCCAGAATTGTAGCCTTTTTCTGTTGGTTCGGGTTGTAGATAACAGGAAACAGATATTTCAAAGTGTGTTGACTACCCATATATCATCCCAAAATGAGATCCGCCCTCCATTACCTACTTTTATCTTGGAATGTGTTTGGGCCACTAGTTCCTGATGGATCTCCACAAGCCAACACCATATGGATTCTTCACTTCCTTGGTCATGGAGTAATCTTCCATCCCATGCCTTGTCAAGATAATTTCTTTCCACAATGAATGTCCATATGTTGCAAATCTTCAAAGTCATTCCACTGGGAGGCTATAATTTTGTCCTCGGGTTCTTTATTCCCATTCCACCTTCCTTCTTGTTGGTTATAACTGTATCCCATTTTACCAAAGTATAACTTCTTGGTTCACAATTTGCTTGCCAGAGAAACTTCCTTCTGATTGCATTGTGTTTCTTGATAAAATTCACTGGCATGAGGAATAAGGACATCATATAGAAGTAGGTAGGGAATCTAATACACTGTTAATTAAAGTCAATCTACCTCCCAAACAGATATTGGCTCTTCTAATTAACAAGTTTCTTTTCACATTTCTCCGGTACAACATTCCAGATACTTTGATTTATTGATTCCTGGCACCTCATTTACTGGACAAACAGAACTCTTCCCACAATTGATGTGAAGTTCAAAGATAGCTTCAAGAAGAATAAAAATTATTTCTCAAATATTTCAATTGATCACTCTCTGCATTACAAAACACTAGTCTATCATCTGTATATGAAAGGTGAGAAATTGATAGCCCTTGCTTGTCTCCAGGATTAACCTTGACTCACCTGATCCTATTATTATCCTTGGATGTTCTCAACATATCATTGAGTCCCTCCTGGCCAGAATGAAGAGAAAAGGGTATTGGGGGTCCACTTGTATCCATCCTCTTTTAGAAGAGAAGAAACCAGAGGGTGAGCCATTGATCGGGACAGGAAACTTTACTGTACCAGAACAGAACTTAATCCAATTAATCCGTCTGCTATCAAACCCCCGTCTCTCCTGTGTTCTCCATGGGAAATCTCAATTTCAGTAATCATAAGCATTCTCTATATCTAACTTGCATAGAATGCCAGGGACCTTGGAAATCTTCCTCACATCCTTAATTCATTTGACTATCAAAATGGCATCCATAAGCTGTCTTCCTTTAATAATGTCATTTGTTGGGCATCCACCAACTTAGACGAAACTTTCTTGAGCCTTTCAGCAAGGGGGTGAGTTTAACAACTAAAAACTTAAGGAAGCGGATAAATTGCATATACTGATTGGTCTTATGTGGAAGAGTTCGGTGAAGACATGAACAACCTCTTTTTACACAGTCAAGTAGTATCTCGCGCGTGGGAAATCTATAAATGCTTTGTTGGTTTGCACTTCAATAGGTGATGCCACGCATTGTGAAGGCGGCACTATTCAACGGACATTTAGAAGAATGAGGAGAAGACTAAAGGAGAGATATTACTCCACTACCACCCGTGCAGACTGCATGGAAGATAAAAATAGAGAGCCTTTGAAAGATAGAGAAATGATATTTTACATTTGAGGAAAGCCTCTGTCCTTATTTCGTTAAGTGCACCCACATGCGGAGCGGGGGGGTCTTAGATGAACCCTTTTTGCCGATAAATTATACTGATAGACAGGGGTCAAAATAATTTTGTATGCACCCAAGAGATTCTAATTTGTATACAAGATTGGATATCTTTAATAGAGGAATTGAGTTTTTCTGCACATTCTCCACTCTTTTATTACCACTTGTATACGGAAGTTCTTCTTCCCATTCAGTTATATAATTTTATCTTATAAAAACAGTTATAAGAATTTCCTGTTATAAACCACCATATATGCTAGAAAGCATATTCCCTCTTATTTGGAACACGTAAAAGATTTGTGTTAGATTTGCGGCCCGAAATGCAAGAATAACAACTATCTGGAAAGAAAATAGCATATTCCATCTTATTTGGAACACATAAAAGATTTGTGTTACTTGCGGACTGAAATGCAAGAATAACAACAATCTGGAAAGAAAATAGAGACTAGTTTTGCAGCTATAAACAGGCAGAACTGGTTCCTACAAGTATGCTAGCAAAATATATGATAATCTCACATATCATCATCTAAAACTGAAATAGCATACTAGAGAAGCAATCACATTCCAAGTTTAACACCAAGCTCAATCATTGGAAAAATAGACCTGTCCACAATCAAAAACTAAGGTCCTAAAACTTCTATCTCCAATAACAGACAGAAACTGTACATTCAAGCGCACTACCCAAACATACCAAGTTTTGACTGATTAATCTAACAGAGGGAACTGCCTTCAGTCATTAAGCTACGGAAATAAGCTAACCAAAAACAATGAAATCCACCTCTTTTTTTAGGTTTAGGGCGGCACACAAATTAATACCTGAAGATTAACATCATGAATGGATGGGGGACCAATTCCTTCCAAAATAGCAACTTTAAAGTCATCAAATATCCATGTTGATGAGATCGTGATCTGAAAATAGTGAAAAGGCAGACAGAAAATCATACACCAGCAGGCATTTGTGAGAAGTAAATAACAGTACACAAACATACCTTTTCTGACTTAACTACATCTTTTACACGAATCTTATCTTCATGATACTGTTAAATAGAGCCAAAAAAAAAAAAAGTTAAAGTGGAAAGAGCACAACTCACACTTCAAATTATAGCACAAACGAAATACTTCAAGCAAACAAACATATATGCGAGACCCAACTCAGATGGCACAGCGCTGAATGCCACATATGGCGCAGTGTTATCCAAAGCAAAAAGCACAAAAAAGCTCCAAGGTCTTTGGGGCTTTAAGCGCAAAGCACAAATAAAGTGTGCACTTACATAAAAAAAAGCGCAAAGGGAGAAAAAATACAAATATATGTGTAGTCCAAGACTAATAATTATAAGCATGAATGATCAATATGTAAAGAGAAATTGAAAGTGATTACGATAAAGTGAAATATCAATTGTTTAGGGTTGCCTCTTCAAGAGAGGTTCATTGGCAAGGAAAAGTATGCCTTAGAACCTCGATGATGACACTGAAGCACATTAATCGAGGCGAAGTGCTCAACACATTTTGAGCCTCGCTTCAGGGCTTGAGCTCGCCTTTGACAACACTGATATGGTGTGACAATTTTCTCAGCACGTGTCAGCATCCACCCAATATCAAGTGAACAAACTGCTGAAGCAGACAGAGTACCACTTCCATTTTTTCATATGGAAGAGGGGTCTCTGACATCAAATGAGTCCAGCAACAAATTTTGAAAAAGAAGTCATGTTTTACCGGTTAATAAGAAAATAGTGTTATATCACCTATCGTAAAAGAAGGCACAAAAATAGTGGGGCTACGTATATTGGGACCTGTTTTTCCAACTCTTCAACGGCATCTTCAAACAAATCCTTTGGTGTCGAACCAGAAGTATTTGATGCAACAGCCTGATAAGCCACAGACTCCTTAACCTACATATTCACACATCCATAGGTCAACCCGCGAGAAAGGTGGAACTAATAAGAAACATAATGAAATGATACATCATTAGAGACTAAATTTTCTTAAAATAAAATTAACTATTTTTATCATCGTTTAAAGGTGTTGAAGACATAATTAAATAAATAAAAGTGTGTTCCCTCTAACAGCTTAAGCTTTTCAATAAGATGATCACACACTTCAAAATGGTATCAGAGTTGACGGAGGTCCTGGCTTCGAGTCTCACCACCACCCACTATCCGAAAGAATTTTCGTGTTGAATGAAGACATAATTAAATAAATAAACAAAAGTGTGTTCTCTCTCTAAATGTTTAAGCTTTTAAATATATGTCACACACTACAACCAAAGGTAGAAAACGGGAATACCATCTGACAATAATCACGCCAAGATGTTTTCGCAGTAAGCATGCCTGCAGCGATATGCTCCTCCATCATCTTTCGGAATGCATCACGGTTCTTGCGCTCTGCACGCCTCAGTTGCTCCTTATAATTGAAAAAAGTACACTTAGCGAGTTGATCACCCAGAATGAAGCACAGAAAAGGAGGTTAGCCTCCCCAACAACCCCCCACCCACACACACACAAATAACAAAAAGGAGGTTTCAGAAAGAACCTTTTGCAATTTTCTCTGTTCTTCGTCGTCCTTCTCCAGGTCACGGATGTATTCCTTCAGAGAAGAAAGATATCAGGTCATCAATGATTACAAAATGGTGTTTTTTCCTTCTAAAAGAAGATCAAGAAGAAGAAGCTACTAGAGAAGAAATGAAAACCTCAACAGAAACTTTAGGGCATCAATTGGTTGAACTCTAAAAGAAACGTGTACATTTAATTTCACTTGTGTGAATTCGCCTTTTAAGAATTTGAAAAAGTTATGCTACATTTCTCTTACTAGAACTTTGCATTCCATTCCAGTAACTTCCTGAATTTCCATTTAGAATTATTTTTTTCAGAAGTTGTGCCCTCTTTCTTACTAGACTTTGCATTCCATTCAGGTAACTTGCCTGCATAAAAACTTTACCTGGAAAATCTCTAAGCGATCAAGTTTTTCAAGGCGCAAACATCTTTCATCATCTTCCAAAAGATCTTGGACTTTGCGCCACTGGGTATCTACCTGTGGCTCCAAAGAAACAAAGTAGGATGAACTTCAGAAACCGAAAAGGAACAAAAGATAAAAGTGATAGAAAGCTCCAACCACCAGATCCACTTCCCTTGGGAGAAGGAGGTGAAGAAAGGCTTAGAAGTAACAAATACCTTGATAAAGCCACAAGTCTCCAAAAATTGTTTGTACTCCAATCTATTCCGTCTATACTCTTCTTGAGCCTTTGACCTCTCCTGGAATAACATACAATAACACGACAAAAGACATGATTAATGATTAACAACAGCACACAATAAAATTACAAATGCTCAAGGAACAGGATGCACACAGGGTACATTCAAAAAGAAATTAACCAAACTACAAACTGTTCAAAAAAAAAATAGGGTTGCTCTTTCAATTGCTTGTTTTTTTATTCACAAATTTTTTGAGCAAAAATACAGTTAACTTGAACAGATGTTATGAATGATTCATGCTAGATCAAAAATCTGAGCCATGTTTGTTGCATGCATTGTCAAAAGTGAGAATAGCAAGAGCTTACCTTTTTCTGAAGATCCACCAAGTAGTTCCTGAAGAGATCTTCACGATCAGCCTCTCGTTCAACAGCCTTGAACCGTTCATCGTCCTCAAACATTGTTACTGCCTTACTGGTATCACAATATCACGAGATCGTTAAAAGCGGTAAAGCTGCTTCTGTTACTTCAGTTAGAAAGAATTAATAAAAGAGACGCTTCTGTGACCTACCTCCATCTTGTAGATGAACTGAGTTCCTTGGACTCCTGAAACAGTTAAAGTCAACCAGGTTAACACTCTATTACACAGTCGTACACAATAAGTGATGATTGACATCATAGATGCACAACTAGTAAACAAATTCTTGACGCAATTTTTGTCTATAGAAAACTTATTGATCAATTAAGTATCTTTAGAGCAAAGATATTACACAGATTTTTACGCTTTCAAGATCGCTACTGTTGGAAATATAATTCAAAGTTGGAGTAGGAAACCAAATTTGTTTAGGATTTGATATTTATTTAATTAATGTCTAGTTAGGATTTGTTCCTTCTAATTCATATTGGAATAGGTTTTGTATTCCTGGTTTAATTTGATTTTCTAGTATTATAAATAGGGATGCTCTGTTACATATTTTCTTGCAAGAAGAATTATTTGAGTTTATGAATAAAAATAAAATATTTTCCCTTCAAATTGGTATCAAAGCTTTTACGATCTTGGTGGCAACAGCCAATGTATGTCACCTGTCTGGCCAATGATATTTTTATAACCGTCATTTTCTTGTAAGGAGAATTATTTAAGTTTATGAATAAAATATTTTCCCTTCAAATTGGTATCAAAGCTTTTACGATCTTTCTAGAATCAAAAGCTTCCGCTGTAGGCGAGTAGCGACAGCCAATGTACAATGTATGTCGTCTGTCTGGCCAATGATGTTTTGATAACCGTCTGGCCAATGATATACTGAAACGTCGAGCCAATGATATATGCATGAAAAAAGATCATACTGAGAGGAAGGACTGACAAAAATATCTGCACGATCTTGGTAGAGAATCAAAAGTTTCCACTGTCGACGGACAGTGACAGCCAATTTATGTCGCCCGTCTGGCCAATGATATTTTGATAATCATCTAGCCAATGATATACTGACACGTTGAGCCAATGATATATGCATGAAAAACGATCATGCTGAGAGGAAGGACTGACAAAAACATTGCAGATCCAAATAGGTGCAAGCAAATTGAACAAGAGGAAGAAACTTTTTTCAAAAAGTCAAAGAAAAGTGAGAAAAATTGAAAGTTGATTACAAGTGAATCAACAAAATTGAATGTTGGTGACAAAGTGCATCAACGACAGTTGGAGAAAAGTGCTCCAACACAACCAAGAAAAAAAATATCGGAGAGTTGGAGAGATGTGCTACAACAATTGAAGGTCGGTCGAAGTAAAATGCTTCGACAATTGAAGGTTGAAGTGAAATGCTTCAACAAATTGAAGGTTGATGAGATAATGCATCAACAATTGAAGATTGAAGAGAAATTCTCCAACACAAACAAGAAATTGAAGATTGGTGAGAAATGCTCCAATAAAACAACAATGACAACGAAAAGGCAAGAGTATACAACTTTGCATTATGGGAGAATGTTGGAAATATAATTCAAAATTGGAGTAGGAAACCAACTTTGTTTAGGATTTAATATTTATTTAATTAATGTCTAGTTAGGATTTGTTTCTCCTAATTCATATTGGAATAGGTTTTTGTCCTAGTTTAATTTGATTTACTAGTATTATAAATAGGGATGCTCTGTCACATATTTCCTTGTAAGGAGAATTATTGAGTTTATGAGTAAAATGTTTTCCTTCAAATTGTTGTTGGGCTAAACCAGCCCAAAGACACTCTTACATGGTGTGATATTGTCCGCTTTGGGCCAAGCCTGCACGATTTTCCCCAAAAGACCTCACACCATTAAGAGATCTCTGCACCTTATATGTAGCTTCTCAGTCTTTTCAGCTACCAATGTAGGACTTTTGTTCGCATACCCACAATCTCCCCCTCGAACTAAGTTCCACGCAACTCATTACCACGATCCATGGGTCACCGAGATACTCAACAATCTCCCCCTCGAACTAAGTTCCATGTGGCCCATTACCACGATCCACGGGGTCGCCGAGATTCACTGTTTGTCACCCACATCGTCTGAGTATTTTTATGGCAACGGAAGCCTGCAACTAGCTTCTTCTTGTGTGTGCATCTCCAAGCTCGTAAGGGTAAGCAAACCGAGACCACACTAGTTACTCCGCCACATCCCAATACTCATCTCGCTGAATCTGGGCTCTTACACCAGTTGTTGGGCTAAACCAGCCCAAAGACATTCTTACATGGTGTGATATTGTCCGCTTTGGGCCAAGCCCACACGGTTTTCCCCAAGAGGTCTCATACCATTAAGAGATCTTGCCTTATATGTAGCTTTCAGTGTTTTCAGCTATTAATATGGGACTTTTGTTCGCACACCCAACAATTGTATCATGTAAAGAATGGATTTTGGGTCTAACTCAACCTCAAAAGCTAGTTTATGAGGGGAGGATTGTCCAAGTTCATATAAGGAGACCAATTGTCCATCCCTTTTCTGATGTAAGACTCTTAACACTCCCTACACGCCCAAACCTCATTAACTGGAGCGTGGACGATATAATATGGAGGGCCAACATCGGTGAACAAAGAAATGGGATGAACCTGGCTCTGATACCATGTAAAGAATGGATCTTAGGCCCTAACTCAACCCCAAAAGCTAGCTCATGAGGGGAGTATTGTCCAAGTCCATATAAGGAGACCAATTATCCATCCCTTTTCCAATGGGGACTTTTAACAACTACTAACATTCTTCAATCAATTAATCAATCAACGCTGCCTCAATCCCAGTTAGGATTAGCTATATAAATTCTCTATATCCTTTCATTTTATTCAGGCCCAGGCCCATTTCATTCATGTACTATAATTACAAAAGATATGTAGGATGCTAAAATGGGACTCTTCTAATGCATAAGATGAAAGATTATCTAATTGGCAGTACAATCAGTGGAAAGTGGAAACTTTTAAAGGCTCCGTTTGGCCATGAAAATAATAATTTTCCGAAGTTGGAGTTGGAGTTGAAGTTGGAGTTGGTGTTGTATTTGGCCATGAATATAAATTAGATTGTTTTTGAAATTTTGTGAGAGAAATAGGAGTGAAAACAAGTAAAACTTGTTTTCACTTTTTCCAAAAATAATTTTCACTAAAGTGAAATAATTCTTATGGCCAACACTACTATTTTTACTTTTTTCACTAAAGTGAAATAATTTTCCGAAAAAAAGTGAAAAAAATTCTCATGGCCAAACGCCTATTAAGTGTTATATATACGCTGTAACTTACAACAAAATTAGACGTAAGAGCACAAACCCACCATGAAAACTGTATCAGCCAATCAGGAACCTTTAAGGAGCAAATATTTTACCTCTAACATCTTTGTGAATTCATCTTTCGCCTTTCTTTGTCTAAGGCGCCTCTCCTCAGCCTCCTGTTTCTTCCTTTGCATCAAGTACTGTTGGGCAGAAAAGGTAGATCAACACTAAGAAACCAACTGGTAATACCTTTAAACTTCCACACTCCAGATTGATAGCATCATACTTGGTACTTCATACATCACTTCCCAACAACAGCGGTAGCAAAACCTCAAGTGTGTGTGGGTATGGGCGTTGTGTGTGGGTGGGTGGGTGGGTTGGTGTGGGTGTGGGGGGTCAATTTAACAATCACAAACCCAGTGGTTACCTCATTGAATGCCTGTTTTCGCTCACCAAGAGTTTTCAGAGCCCCATATCGTTTATCATTGATTATAATTCGCATTGTCTGGTACAAAAGTTCTCTGTCAGTCACAAGTTTATAGGTTTTAAACTAAGATAGCATGTCCAACTAACCTGCTCCCATGTCCAATCAGATTCAACATTAGCAGACTCTAGTAGAGCTTTGAATGCATTTTTAGCCTCCTAAAAAAATATAGAATAAGTAATAGTGGAATATTAAGCACTAAACAAATACTTAAGAGGAACACATTCAATCATTCTACCTGCTTGGTGGCATATAGAAAAGGTTCTTCCTCTGCTGATTTCTCCTCTGCAGGTATGACATTAATCTTCCCAGCAACTGTCATGCCTTTCTTTGCCTCCTGGAAGTCATGATTTAGAACAATTAACTTAACAAGACAACAATAATTTATCTCAATCTATTATGCACAGGAGTCCACAATTTGGCCAGAGAGGAGGAGCATTTCCAAGGTATGGCAGCGGTCATGCAAAAGAGGTGGAGCATCCTCAAACCCTAGTTAGCAGCCAGAGCTGGAGCCTGGAATTTATGTGAGGGGATTTGAAAAAATATTAAAATGCCAAAAATGGGATTTGAACTAGTGACCTAAAGAAATTCTTGAACCCCCTTTTGCCAACTTCTTATGTCAGGGGATTCAATATGACTCAAAAGATGATTTTTGCCCAATTAGCACAGTTCAATTTCCCAACAAAATCTGTTGGCTCTACATAGCTCCGACCATACTGGCAGTGGCAGGGGGAAGAAAAGTTAAAAGTGTCTTTTCGACAATGCATATGCCAACACAATCAAATTTCAAATAGAGCTGCTGAAGGAATTGGGCATACCTCAATATCCTGACTAGAAGCTCCACTTAAAGAACTAGCAACTTGAGGAGATAGATTTCCAATGCCACTCCTAGCAATTGTCAAGATTCATCTTGATATTTAGACATAAAATCATGACAGACAACTGAAAGTGAAACCACCTTTAGAAAAATGAAAGGGTCCATACGTTTGAGTCTGATAGGCATTAGCTAGAGCAGCAGATACTGCACTCCCTGAAGCAGCAGGTGAAGAGACACCAGCTGAACTTGTCACAGCAGGGCTCACAGTAGGAAAGGCTGATGATCCAGAAACCACCAGAGGTGGATTACTAACATCAGAAAGAGCAGGAGTAACTGGAACAGGGCTTGAAGCAACTCCCGAAACCGTTGAAGAAGGGGTGGAGCTAACCGGGGTGACAGCAGATGGTTGTTCTGTTGGGGTCACAGCTTCACTGACTTGCACACCAGAATTTGTGCTTGTTCCAGTCTGAACTACTTGACCAGCAGCGTTTTCAGCCAGTTCACGAGCCAACTGATGGTACATGCTGATGAATTAGTTCCAGAACATAAGAGAAGAAACAGGAATATCTGATAAAGGCAATAATTTCTTCATGAACCTTTAGTTCATCAGGCATTGTCCACTTAGACTGTTTTGTTTCTTTGTTGTAGTAATACCTGAAGATCCAATAACACAAATCATTAAACAAAATTAAAAAGCATACTGCAGTAGCCAATAGGACCAAAATGCTTTTACTGGTAAATCTTACTTCCGACCATCGGCAGTGGTGAATTCTTTCCATACAGTCGATGCATCAGCTCTCTGTTAAAGAACAAAACATATGCACAGTTTAAATGTAAATCCAAACTAAAAGAGCAGTAATGAACATCTGAACAACATTGAAAGTATCCCAATGTTCTTGCTCCAGGCATTAATGAACGAATAAACATGAGCAAGCGCAGCAACAATGAGAATAAAATTCTATTAGCAATACACAAGGCAACATACATGGTAATGTAAGCAATGACATAATAGGTTGCTGCATATGCATATAAATTTACATGATAATTAGTGAGGTAAATGTTTTTTGATCAAGCATAATTTGTTTATTTTTCCATTTTCCCTCCCCAGACCCCACTTTGTGGGAATATACTGGGTATGTTGTTGTTATTTTCCATTTTGATTGGAAAAATAAATGATCATTAGTGAGGTAAATGCTACCAGGTGTTGTTATTAAATCTGCCAAATGCACACATCTGTTAAACACAAATAATGCTTAACTTCTCATGTCAACAAGCTTACGCAATAAGATAAAGAGGAATGCTGGGAAATTCCTCAACAATCAATGAATGTCAACAAGATGAGTAAAAGTAGAATGCTACTTCATCAAAAAAAAAAAATGAAAATAGTATGTCATGAATTTCTTCCTCTGTGAATACATGGAGGATGGTGCTTCAGCTTCAATGAGAAATTTATAACTACCAACAACATGTATGACCAATTCCACATAATATCAAGTCACTAAATTGTAACATAAGATGGAATAACAAATTATTGCCTGCCTTGAGAAAGTGAAAGCGCCTTCAATTTGAGCACTAATCGCAGTTGTTTATATGCCCATGACGTGCCATGACATCTACAAACCAGTGGAAGAACATGCAAAGAAAAGTAGAATACACATAAAACGGTTTGAACTATTTAATATCTAGTGCAGTTGTTAACATCCCCAAAAAGGAAACAATACTTGCATATTTTGAGAAGCAAAAGAAGTGCACTCCACCATACAGTATGTAAGACTTCAATAATCACAGCAGCAGCAACTACGAGTATAACTAACCTCTAAAGGTGTCATCAGCTCCAAAGGCTTCTCCCAGCTAGATTGCTTTGTAATCTTATTGTAATAATATCTATATAAGCAAACAAATTAAAAATTCACTCAACTACACCTCAATCCCAAACTAAATAAAAAGGAAAAAAAAGAAACCATTGGAGAGTTATATCTTACACTGCAAGCAGCATAGTTTGAATTCTGAGAGATGGTCAAGTAACATGATTTAATTGATAAAGAGCAACGTTTTAAAAGAATGACAAAAAACCAACTCACCGTCTTCCATCAGCAGCTTCATACTCTTGCCAGTCGGATGCAGTCTGCTGTGAAGCTGTGCTCGCCTAATTACAGTGCAAATCAGTAAGGTAATAACAACATGAAAACTAAAGCCAGTATAGATGAGAGAATTAAAGTCAAGTACTTAGGGAGAGAAAAGTTCAATTTCCAGTTATGCTATTGAAGCTCCATTTGCAATTACAATGAACATCCGGAATACTAAATTCGACATGCTGCCATGCATTAGAAAATCTTGCAGTCTTTTCCATGGCAAACTACGTTTGAAGTTTGAGACAATTAGTTGAAACGATACATCCAACAATCTCCAACTTGCTAATATCCAAATAATACAAATGATCTACATGTTTAGTAAGTTATGATCCAGAAAGAGAAACTGTTTTGAGGTTATGAGGCTCTTGAAATATGAATCACATGGATTATGAAAACATTATGTGAACCTTATGAAAAATGAGTAGACCAAATGACGAGACCTTTTCTACACCCAGAGAAAGCAGTAAAGGAGAGTTGTAAAAGTCTTCGCACTCAAGAGTGTGGCTTAGTGGTCAATAAAGTGGGTGGAAAACCATGAGATCTCCGGTTCAAATCCCAGCCGGAAGAAAAAAACACTAGGTGCTTTCTTTTCATCTTTAGACTAGGGTCATGTCATAGGTCGGGGTTGGGGTCGGTATCGGGGTCCCGGGGGAGGTCTGGGTATGGGTCAGGGTCTGGGTTTGGGTCGAGCTCAGGGTTGGGGGTGAAAGGTAGTAGGGTTAAGTGGGATAAGGGAGCCTATAGGCTGAGAGTTGGGTATTGGAACATAGGAACTCTTCAAGGTAAGTCCATAGAGCTCGTGAAGATTCTTAGGAAGAGGAGGATTAGTATAGCTTGTGTCCAGGAGACCAAATGGGTAGGGTCTAAGGCGAAGGATGTGGACGGGTATAAGTTGAGGTACTCTGGTAGCATGAGGCATAGGAATGGGGTAGGCATCTTAGTATATGAAGAGCTTAGGGGGAAGGTGGTGGAGGTTAAGCGGGTCAACGATAGGTTGATGTCGATTAAGTTGGTTATTGGAGAGTCTACATGAAAAGTTATTAGTGCATATGCTCCACAAGTGGGCTTGGATGAGGAGGAGAAGAAGAGCTTTTGGGAGATTCTGGATTAAGTGGCGAGAGGCGTTCCGTGCACTGAGAAACTTTTCATAGGAGGTGATTTCAATGGGCATATCGGGTCATTATCGAGAAGCTATGACGATGTGCATGGAGGTTTCGATTTCGGGGAGAGGAATGAGGGAGGAGCCTCACTTTTGGATTTTGCTAGGACCTTTGGTTTGGTGGTAGCGAATTCGAGCTTCCCAAAGAAGGAGGAGCACCTTATTACCTTTCGTAATTCAGTGGCCAAGACTCAGATAGACTTTTTGCTCCTTATGAAAGGTGATAGAGTGCTATGTAAAGACTGTAAGGTCATACCTAGAGATAATCTTTTGACCCAACATAAGCTTCTGGTGATGGACTTGGAAATCAAGAAGGGCAGAAAGAAGAGGGTTGTGGAGGATCGACCTAGGATTAAGTGGGGTAGCTTGACTTTGGCCAGTGCTTTGGAGATAGGGGAGAAGTTGACGACTATGGGGGCTTGGGAGAGTACCGAGGATGTGGATAGTATGTGGGAGACGACTGCTAGTTGCATCAGGGAGACAGCTAGAGAGGTGTTGGGTGTCTCGAGAGGCTGATCTGGCAAGCACCGGAGGGACTGGTAGTGGAACGAAGAAGTCAAGAGGAAGGTGGAGACTAAGAAGGTGGCCTATGCGAAGTTGGAGGAGAACAACGGTGACGAGGAGAAGCGGATGAACAGGGAGGAGAAGTTAGCTAGGGAAGAGGCGAAGTTAGTAGTTACAACGGCTAAGACAGCAACTTTCGAGAGCCTGTATGCGGCTTTAGAGGAGAAAGGTGGGGATAAGAAGTTGTACAAGCTTGCTAAGGCTAGGGAGCGAAGGGCCCGTGACCTTGACCAGCTGAAGTGCATCAAGGGTGAGGATGGCAGAGTTTTGATGGATGACACCCTCATTAGGAGGAGGTGGCAGTCTTATTTTCATAGACTTTTGAATGACGAGGGGGTCGAAGGTTTAGTGCTGGGGGACTTGGAGCACTCAGAGAGGTGTCGTGATTACGGTTATTGTAGGCGTATTAAGGTTGAGGAAGTTAAGGGGGCTATCCGTAGGATGCGTAGGGGTAGGGCGACTGGGCCAGACGAGATTCCGGTGGATTTTTGGAAGAGCACTGGCGGGGCAGGTATGGAGTGGCTGACAAAGTTATTTAACATCATTTTTAGGACGGTGAAGATGCCGGAAGCTTGGAGATGGAGTACGATGATTCCTTTATATAAGAACAAGGGGGACATTTAAAGTTGCAACAACTATAGGGGTATCAAGTTGTTGAGTCATACTATGAAGGTGTGGGAAAGAGTGGTAAAGTTGAGACTGAGGAGGATCGTGACTATTTCCGAGAATCAGTTTGGTTTCATGCCAGGTCGCTCGACAAACGAAGCCATTTATCTTGTGAGAAGATTAGTGGAGCAGTATAGGGAGAGTAAGGACTTGCATATGGTGTTCATTGATCTTGAGAAGGCGTACAACAAAGTCCCTAGAGAGGTTCTGTGGAGGTGCTTGGAGGTTAGAGGTGTGCCTGTGGCGTACACTAAGTCGATTTAGGACATGTACGACGGAGCAAAGACTCGTGTGAGGATGGTAGGAGGAGATTCAGAGCACTTTCCTATTTCGACTGGATTGCACCAGGGATCGACTCTTAGTCCGTGTTTATTCGCCTTGGTGATAGATGTATTGACACGGCATATTCAAGGAGAGGTACCTTGTTGTATATTTGCGGATGATGTAGTGCTTATTGACGAGTCCCGGGGAGAAGTTAATGATAAGTTGGAGGTTTGAAGACAGAACTTAGAGTCTAAAGGGTTTAGGCTGAGCAGGACCAAGACGGAGTACTTGGAGTGTAAATTCAGTGACTTGACGCATGAGGCTGACGTGGTAGTGGAACTGGATTCTGAGGCCATTCGGAAGAGGGATAGTTTCAAGTATCTTGGGTCTATGATTCAGGGGAATGGAGAGATTGACGAGGATGTCATGCACCATATTGGTGCAGGGTGGTTGAAATGGATGCTCGCTTCGGGAGTCTTGTGTGATAAAAAGGTGTCTCCTAAGCTTAAAGGTAAGTTTTACAGAGTGGCAGTCCGACTGACTATGTTGTACGAAGCTGAGTGTTGGCCAGTTAAGAACTCCCACATCCAAAAGTTGAAGGTGGCGGAGATGAGGATGTTGAGATGGATATGCGGACTTACTAGGAGGGATAGTGGTGCAAGCCGATCCTCATCATTATCATGGAATAAAGAGTTAAAGCTCGAGAATATGCTAAAGTGGAAGTACAAGAAAGAAAGGCAAAAAGGGAAGAAAGAGGCTATAGACGTAAAGTGACTATTCTTGATATCCAAGCCTCATGCTAAAGAAGACCCTTATTTCATTAAGGGTATTTTTGTAATTATTAGTGTAGGCTATAAATAAGGGAGAATAGCTCATTTTAGGGTAGATTATCTTGATGAATGTTGAATATTAAATACTCTTTTGAGAGTTTGAGAGCTTGTTGAAGCTTTTGATTGTTTCAAGTTTAGAAAGAAGGGTTGCTTGGGAATCTAATTCCCTTGAGGTCTTTCTCATAGGTTTAGGTGCTTATTTGGATATTTGAAGGAGGTCTCTTCTTTTTATAGAATTGGTTGCCTTTGATTCCACTTTTGTGTCTACCTTTCTATCCCTTTTATATTTGTTTATCTTGTTTCTTTATTTCCTTTGTTCTTCTTAGCTTCCGCCTCTTTGTTTCTTGCATCATTTGGTATCAGAGCGGAGGTCGCGGGTTCGAATCCCATTTGCACCATGCGCAGGTCTGAGGACGAACCTTTCCAAAGAAAGGGGGAATGATGGCCCTCAAAGGGGGGGCCACCCCTGGAAGAGGGATGTGTCCCGGGTTGGCCGTGGTGAGGGTGTGGATCGGGTTCATCCCCGCCTAGTTCAGGGCCTATAAAGGGTGGATTGCGCCTTCCACTACCAGCTATAGCTTTTAGTGGAGTTGGTTAGTGGTTCACTCTTAAGGTTTGGTATCAGAGCGGAGGTCGCGGGTTCGAATCCCATTTGCACCATGCGCAGGTCTGAGGACGAACCTTTCCAAAGAAAGGGGGAATGATGGCCCTCAAAGGGGGGGCCACCCCTGGAAGAGGGATGTGTCCCGGGTTGGCCGTGGTGAGGGTGTGGATCGGGTTCATCCCCGCCTGGTTCAGGGCCTATAAAGGGTGGGTTGCGCCTTCCACTACCAGCTATAGCTTTTAGTGGAGTTGGTTAGTGGTTCACTCTTAAGGTTTCTTTGTTTCTTGCATCATTTGGTATCAAAGCGAGGTTTGATTTTGTTCCAACAAAATCAATCTTGGGATTGTTATCTTGAAAATCAAAAAAAAAAAAAAAAAAAAAAAATCCGAATTTTTTTTGTTTTGATTTGTTGTTTTTGATACTAGATCTTGATTCCCTAGTATCTTGTGAGTCTAGATCTCAAATTTCGTTCAATTCGGAGTTGTAGAATTGAAGATACCATTAAAGAGTTTTGAGCTTTTGAAACTTTATGGATTTTGAAAAGTGGGTTTATTTTTGGCTTGATTTTGAAAGCTAAAAATTAGTGGGGTTTATTCGTGGCATTGAAAGGAACACGTGGGCGAAAATTTCATTGAATTTAGAGCAAAAACGAAGAAGTTATGAGCATTTGAAGATTGAAGTTTTTTCTTGTGTTCTTGAGCATCTTCATATTGTTCTTGAAGAAGAAGGTAGAAAAAGTACACTTTGATCCAAAAATTTTGAGGTCAAAGTGTTTGTAGGTCCATTGGTGGAAAAAAAAGAAAAAAAAAAAAAAAAAAAAATGCCACGTCATCATGCCACGTCAGCAGCGCGTGTGGGACAGTTTCAGAGAGCTGAAAATGCAGGTTTTTGACACTTAGTTTTTTTTTGGGGGTCCTAAAGTTTTTTGGACCTAAAAAATTTTCTAAGTGTCCAAATTTCGTGTTTCTTTTTTTGTTCTCTTTCTCTTTCGATCCCTCAACTATTTAACAAGTAATTAACATCTTTAATCACTTGTTAACTAGTTTTAAACATCAAATCATTTCTTTGATTCATCAAATTAAGCAACAAGTAATTTTTCTACTTTTGTTGCTTAGTTTTCTTTGAGTCCGTTTTTTTTGTGCTACTTTCTTTTAGCTTTTCTTCTTTATTTTCTCTTGAAAACTTCTTGGTTCTCGTCCTTAGCTTTTGCACTTTCTTTCTCGAGTCAACAAGAATCCATTCTTGATCTCAAGTAGAGATTGGACCCTTGCAACTCATTGGACTAAACAAGATGCAATCATTGGCCGAAGCAATTTGTGAGACAAATAAAGGTGCGATTCTTGAGTGATTGTGAGTCTATTTTAACTAACCTAACATGTTTGCTTGCTTTGGTTGAGTGTCTTAAATAGGTAACAATGGAAGGTCATGAAAAGAAAAACCAAGTTCCCATCGGGGAACCAACTTTGGGTGAATTGTTAAACTTGTTCACCACTCTCTCTACCAGAATGGAAGGACGGTTGTATCGGTTGAGTACTCGAATTAATCGATTGCAACTTATCTTTCCACCAATTTTCCCTAATCCTCATCACGGACTTGAAGAGTGTACCAATGCATTGAGGGGATTCTCATCCCAAGGTAAAGAAGACCTTTCTTGTGAGCTTCAAGGTAAAATAGCTAAACTTGACACTTTCGAATTTTCAAATGAACAAAGTGTGAGTGATAGCTTGCCTTTATGTGCACTTAATAATTCTTTGCCACATAGTGATAACATCTATGTTGAGAGTGTTCATACACTAGTTGATCCTATTGATGACCGAATTGATTCTTCTTGTGAAATCGATTTGTGTCCACCTAGTGTTGACACTTGTGACTTGAATGATAGTACATTGTCATGTGATTCTTTGCCATGTTTTGATAATGTGCTTGTTGAGAATGTGGATACACTAGTTGATCCTATTGATAACCGAATTGATTCTTCTAGTAAGATCAATTTGTGTCCACCTAGTGTTGATACATGTGTTTTGAATGATAGTTCATTATCAAGTGATATTGGTATTGATCAACTAGCTTTTGCGTGTAGTACACTACTTGAGGGATCTTGTGATGTTCTTATTGAGCGTCAAGTTAGTGGTAATATTGATGAAGTTGATCAATTGAGTAGGAGTGACTCTTTGAGCATATCTTTTATTGAAGATCCTATTGCTTGTTTTGCTCATAGAACTCATGTGCTTGAAACTGCCTTAAAAGATGACATTTGTCTTTTTGAGAATGAGATTACATGCTTTAATTCTCCATCTTTCATTGATTCTTCTCACTTTAAGTATAATATCTTGTTTGATGATGATGAGATCCCTCCTAGTTTGGTGCCTAGTGGTGTGAAGAGTGATTGTAATGTAGCTATTCATGAGAGCTATACTTTGTATGATAACCCACTATGGGATGTTGAGAAGGAAGGTGATGTGTGTTCATCAATTGCTACTTCTTCTTTGAGTGTTCCAATTCTTGATAGTATACTTGATATTCTTGAGTCTTCTAGTGATCTTACACGTGAGGACACCTTAGATGAAGTTGTTTTGCATGATACCTTTCTTTACTATCTATTTGCATATGATGATGTTCATTCTTGTGGGGAGGGTGCGTCGTATATTGATAGGAGTTTATTTGGGGAAAATGGTTGTTTTCTTGATCAAGATGCATGGGTAATCTTTCCTTTTGACCCCGGTGACACTTTGCATGTGTGGGAGTTGGCCATGGATCTATCTCAAAAATGGTTTTGTCTTGAAATAGAAGATCATTTGTGCTTTGTGTATAGAACCAATGTGTGCATACCTAGTTGGTGTTTCAAACCTATTGGTTCCTTGATGATATCTTTAATTATTGATCCTTGGACTAGCCAAGTACTTTGTGCTACATGTGAAGATTTCTTCTTCATGAGACAAGTTGATGTTTGGTTATATAACAAGTTTGTGCATCCTTGGCATGTTGGTGAATTTATTAACCCTTGTGCTAATCCTCATGCTATGAGGCCCTTGTTCTTGTTTGTCTTCCTTATGGTTTTGCTAGGTTTGGATTCGAGGACGAATCCTTTTCAAGAAAGGGAGAATGGTGCAAGCCGATCCTCATCATTATCATGGAATAAAGAGTTAAAGCTCGAGAATATGCTAAAGTGGAAGTACAAGAAAGAAAGGCAAAAAGGGAAGAAAGAGGCTATAGACGTAAAGTGACTATTCTTGATATCCAAGCCTCATGCTAAAGAAGACCCTTATTTCATTAAGGGTATTTTTGTAATTATTAGTGTAGGCTATAAATAAGGGAGAATAGCTCATTTTAGGGTAGATTATCTTGATGAATGTTGAATATTAAATACTCTTTTGAGAGTTTGAGAGCTTGTTGAAGCTTTTGATTGTTTCAAGTTTAGAAAGAAGGGTTGCTTGGGAATCTAATTCCCTTGAGGTCTTTCTCATAGGTTTAGGTGCTTATTTGGATATTTGAAGGAGGTCTCTTCTTTTTATAGAATTGGTTGCCTTTGATTCCACTTTTGTGTCTACCTTTCTATCCCTTTTATATTTGTTTATCTTGTTTCTTTATTTCCTTTGTTCTTCTTAGCTTCCGCCTCTTTGTTTCTTGCATCAGATAGGGTTAGAAATGAGTTTATTCAAGAGAAGGTGGGAGTAGCCTCAGTGGAAGATAAGATGCAGGAAGTGAGGTTGAGATGATTTGGGCATATGATGAGACGTTGCACGGATGCCCCAGTACGGAGGTGTGAGAGGCTCGCTACGGATGGTTTCAGACGGGTAGAGGTAAGCCGAAGAAATATTGGAGGGAAGTGATTAGGCATGACATGGAGCAGCTACAGCTTACAGAGGATATAACCCTTGATAGGAAGGTGTGGAGGACGCGGATTAGGGTAGAGGGTTAGTGAGTAGGAGTGTGTCCTTACTTGTAGGGAGGAGTGCTTTGTTTGTCGGTGTACCTATAGTCATAGTGTTATGCTTGTGTCTTGTAGTTTCTTGTTTGTTGTGTTTTGGTGTTATGTGTGATTTCGGATAGATAGTTCATAGCATTACTCTGTGGGTGTTTTGTTTCTTTTATCTAGTGGTGTGTTACCCCATTTTGTTGTTATTTTTTATGTTTTCTACTTGTTATACTGTTATTTGTCCTGAGCCGGGGGTCTATCAGAAACGGCCTTTCTACTTCATCTGAGGTAGTGGTATGGACTGCGTACACTTTACCCTCTCCAGACCCCACTTTGTGGGAATACACTGGGTATGTTGTTGTTGTTGCTTTCTTTCCATCTGCCTAAGCCTTGGTGGGCAAATTACCCAGTAACTTTGCTGATGGGAGTAGCAAGTACCTAATGGAACGATCGAGGTGCACGCAAATTGGCCCGACCACCACCATCATCAGAAAAATAAATTAGGGAGTCTTTATTATCAATACAACGTAAGATGGCATAATGAAAGATCTCCTAGAGGCAACAAAAGTTTCATTGGCACCAACTAAAAAGCTATTAGTAGATTGTCATTCAGCTTCAAAAGTAATCTCTTCACATTCTTAATACTCCCTCTGTCTCACTATGTGATGCACATCGACTGGAATCGGATTTTAAGAAAGAACAAAAGACTCTTAAAACTTGTGGTCGAAAACAAACTGTAGATATTTGTATGGCTATAAATCATCTTATTAAGGGTAAAAATTGGAGAGTTCAAAGTTGAATTTATTCTAAACTAGAGGTGAAGTGCCCGTGCTCAATCTGAATATATTCTAGTTTAATGTTAATTCATTAGTGTTTTTTGTGTCAATTATGTGATTTAAATAGCACCGTGCAAAAAATATAACTTGATAAAAGCAAGAGACGGTAGAAACGTAGCCCTCTCCATTTTATTCTATGATGATAAACATTTGAAATTCACAGAATGTTTATTAGAATCTTTTATTCAGGGTTATTTTTGTGGCTTTCTGGTCTCTATTCAACTCACCAAATGCTATCCAATTCTCCTTATTTTGACGAAAAATATCAGAAATGCATGACTTAAATTAATTGCTAATCAGAAAAGAAGCTAGCTGTATTTACAAGCATATACAAATAAGTAGAACCGTAATTTGGGCACAAAATCTTCAAGTTTTTTGAAACAAAATTTATATACATGAAAATTACGTAAAAAGTACTATAAGTCCCAATTATTGACAATTTAAAATATTTAAAACACATATGAAAAAATTACAGTCAAAGATAAACTTGTTTGTATCTCAAAATTCGAAAAGTGACACATAAATTGGGACGGAGGGATTATAAAATAAGAATTGACTCTAGAACTTTTTTGGCGATCTAATCTCTTTGGTAAAAAGAAAAAGCTGCAGCAATATAAATGTTGTTTTATCTAGAATAAAGTACAAAAACACACCTAGGATGCATAATTCTAACCATAGAACAATGTGAAATCAGTGTTATCAAAGGCACCCCTAAAGTGCGCTTAAGCCCTAAAGCGAGATTCAAAACGTATTGAGTGCTTCACCTCGCTTTATGTGCGCTTCACTGTCGTCATTAAGTTTCTAAGGCATACTTTTTCTTGCCAATAAGTCTCTTCTGAAGAGGCCACACTAAACAATTGATATTTCACTTTATCGTAATTGTTATTTCAATTTCTTTGTTCATATATTTGTCATTAATGCTTAAAATTATTAGTCTTGGATTAAACATAAATATTTGTATTTTTTCTCCCTTTGCGCCTTTTTTCATTAAGCCCACGCTTTTATTTGCACTTTAAGCCCCTACAAACTGTAGAGCCTTTTTGCGTTTTTCGCTTTTGATAACATTGTGTGAAATATACAGCAATATTGAGGACCATCAAATGAGTTAAAAGATATAGTTCAAGCTACTAAATCTCAGAAATACCCATGAAACAACTGGTTAAGGGCAGGTTTCGTTGACCATTAAAAAGAGAGTACAGATTCAAAGAAGTAATGCACAACCAAAGTAATGCAAACTGTAAATGAAAATCCCTGAAACACCCCTAACCCAGGGTAAACAAGGAGCTCAACTCTACTTTCTATATAAGGAGTAATATAAAAAGGCATCACTCTTTTTGGGACAATATAAGCATTTATCAATCAGCTCTCATCTATTTGTACTTCTATGAATTACTTGGGGATAACATACACACAAAGTCCTAGACAACCCATTTATCTATCTTTCCCTTATACCTTCCACCAATTACCATCCTAGGGAGTACAAAAAGGGCACAATCCAAAATCCTCCCTTGACCATGTGGAATTTGCAACGAAGGATTACTCTTTATCTACTTCCAGATAATCTACAAACTGCTCATCATTTTTATCGCCATTGGCTCACCATGGACAGTGAGGCAGTAGGGGATTGTACAACTAAGGAGATTTTGAACACTAGTTTCTCAATCTCACTTTGGTTCATGGTGGATCAAACTAGGATTGAGATTAAATTCTTTGAATGAGACTACGCGTGAGAGGAAAAATATACGTTGTTGATCGTTAAAATGTCTTATGCAGACAATCAAAAGTTACTTATCACAATACTTGTCAAAAAGGTTCTGTCACATTAAACTAGGGTCTAGATACACAACTAAACACAAATTAATAGTACACTAAGTCAGGATAAAGAAAAATCCCTGTATGACGAAGAATTACTACAGAAGAGGGGATTTTGATTATGCAGCAGGTGTTTTATGTGTGAGAGCAGGAGACGCTCCTAATCATCTACTTCTTCACTGTTAATTTACATACTTGGCAGAACTGGCTATGTTTTTTAAAATCTTTGGAGTAAAATGGATTAGGCCATATGAGGTGAAGACAGTGTTGTCAAAGGCGTGCTTAAGCCCCTGAAGCGAGGCTCAGAATGTGTTGAGCGCTTTGCCTCGTTTAATGTGCTTCAGTGTCATCATCAAGGTTAGAAGGTATACTTTTCCTTGCCAATGAGCCTCTTCTGAAGAAGCAACCCTAAACAACTGATATTTCACTTTATCGTAATCACTTTAAATTTCTCTGTACATATATTTATCATTCATACTTATAATTATTAGTCTTGGGCTAAACATATATATTTGTATTTTTTCTCCCTTTGCGCTTATTTTCATTAAATGCCCACGCTTTATTTGTGTTTTGCACTTAAAGCCCCAACAGACCTTAGAGTTTTTTTGTGCTTTTTGTTTCGATAACATTGGGTGAAGAGTCTTATTGTCAGCTGGAAAGGACAAGAATTTGATATCAGAATTCAAAAGACCTATAGAGCTGCATCGTTCATACTTCATACATCATGTGGAGTACTTGGCTTGAAAGGAACAAAAAATGTTTTATTGGAGAGAAGCAACAGATCTTTTGCAAAATATAGATTCTTACTAAGTTAATATTTTTGGTGTAAGGAACATATTGTTAGGGAGGTCTCACAGCGTGATTCATAGAAATTTTTAGCTGAATGCTACCTTGTCAAAGAAATAATAATCCTTTAGATACTTTTTTGCAGTACTGCCTTCGTACTAGCTTATAAAACACCATTATCTTATAAAATAGATTACAAAATCACCGTAAATGGTGGCAAGAACGAAAGGCAGACGTAAGGTTAGGGTGAAAAGGTGGAAGGAGAAATAAGTGATTTAGATGCTACTACAGAGCCTTCACCCCTATTGCTCTTATTTTGAGGAAGTGACCACAGGTCCACATTGGAAAATGCAGTATATGGGATGAATACTCGAAGCTCAATTTTGGAAGCACATTCCATTTTTTACGCTTGCCAGAAACTCACTGATTCTGAGTAAGAATCAGTAATAACCTGGTTTTCTATTTCTTCTTAGCTGTGATTTAGCTTCCATGTCTTCAAATGATTATCTTATGCCCAAAATATCAGAACAAGTTGAAATAAGCATTAGTGTCAAGCATGTATCATACTCTTTAAAAAATAACGGTGGAATCAAGGGCAGCTTGCGCGCACCTGAAGTAGTCCACCGGGTACCCGCGCCCTCCCACCAACATAGTATCAAGTAACAGTGCCCACCAAAGCTTACGCATGTCGGAATAAGAGCCCGTTGGATGGGCTTATAGCGTTTGACTTATAAGCCAAAAGCCATAAGTTAGGAATTACAACTTATGGCTTTTTGCCAGTTTTTTCCTTTTTAGCTTAAAAGTAAGTGCTAAAAAACACTTTTTATTTTACCCAAACACTATAAAAGTTCTTAAAAGCTATTTTAACTTAAAATAAGCTAATCCAAATAGGCTCTAAGTCACTTAGAGTTTTTGTCTTTGCTAGGTTGAGCCCCGTCTCCCAGGATTGCACCACTTCATTTACCACAGCCCACCAAGTCACATGTGCCAGAATTAGAAATGGATTTGTAGAAAGTATTCTTTCCACTCCTTTTGGCAGGTTTTACCCTGTGTTGTTTCACATGTAGTGCAATCCTTTTGTTATAAATAATGGTTTTACACCAATGTTTGCATGTATAAGTCCAATCCAATTAAAGATAACGCATGACGCACAACATACAAATATATGGTTAGGAAGAAAAAAAACACTAATAGCATTTGAAATGCTTCCAATTGATAAACATGCAATAGCGCACGAAGCTTTTTTCAAGAAAAAATTCATTCTTGTCAATACAGGTTTGTCTTTCAATATTGTGCTTACCTATCAAAAATCTCATATTATCTAAATATTTTCATTCTCTTTGGTACGAATTACGGTACTTCACACCTCGCATACTTACACCTCTCACCTATTTGAATAACAACTTACTCTTCAAAGCTATAAGTGTGGGAAGTGGAAGAAAGGAACATCTTCTTTACCACTAAAAATGTATTCGTCGTGCTATATGCTAGGCCAAAAAATTCTCCAAAAAGTGATTTCCAATCATAGTGGAACCTCAATTATCCAGTTGTGGATTTAGTTTTGAATGTCACTAACAGCATAGTTTCTTAGATGCCTTTCCTCTAAAGTATTAAGTCTTGATTTTGAATAGGAAAACATACTTGAAGATCACCTATCAAGTAACAAGTGAAGGAATGCATAAAAGATCTCATCTTACTCAGATTCAGCATAGACACATCACTGAGCAATGATAATTGATACTTAATAACAATATGCATCAGCGATAAAGAATCTATAAAAAAGAGCTATCTACAACAATAGGTCTCCACCATTGTAAGTTTAACAAGGGGAAAACATTAGCAGATGCATTTTTGGATCATTTGGCTACAAGTTCAAGACTGGTCTGGAAAAAGATGATACAACTATTAAAAATGCATGAAGACGATGCATAAACATTCCCCACGTAAATCAATTGATACCCACAAACTGGTAACACCTCCGCTGCAAATACTGAACTCAACAACTTATACAAATATCTAGATCATAAAAGAACTTGTTCTGTACAGTGTTAGCCAATAGTAAAGAACAGGATAAAGATTATATGTGCATCAGATACAAACATAGCCAAAATCTTGGGCTGACTTAAAAGAGAAGATGAACAGACAAACAGCAACATCTTGCAGAAATATGGTAATTTAGAAGTCCACATTTTGTTCTCAATTGAGTAATGTTGAAAGAATTTTCAAATAGGTACAGGAAAAGAAGCATACCGGAACTGCTGGAGGTACAGCTGACGATTGGTGACTAGTCAACGGAGTAGGGGCAGCCACTGGTGTGGTTTGACTTCCAGAAGACAACCAAGGCTGTCCACCCGCAGGGAAAGTAGGAACATTCATCTGGGATGAAGATTGAACCTGAGAGGGCAAGTTCCGGCCACTTTATGGCTGGGTAAAAGGAGGTGGTGCAAAAGTAATAAATAACAATAGAAAGAAGCCAAAAGTCCCAGGAAACTAATGCTATTTCTTACTGTATATGATGACGAGAATGGATTTCCAGCACCACTAACACCAGGCATGTGACTATTCAAAGGGGGATTGACCTGTTGAGTCTGTGACATACTTGATTGGATGTATGGCATCTGAATTGCCTGAGATGTAGGTGTACCATGACCAGGCTGTCCGGGCCTTAGAGGAAACTGCTGCATTGTTTGAGAAAACTGGGGTATTTGACCTTGACCAGGAGGCATTCCAGCATTTGGTGTTTGTCCAACAGGGCGATATTGTGGAGAGGCTGAAATTGGTGGAACAAACTGCTGGCCTTGTTGTGTCGATAGAGCAGGTCGAAACTGTGACAACAGACACACGCATGATGCACTTACAATAAGTCTCCGAAGGTAACAGATAAACTAATTTCATAAAAGCAAGTTGCATAGCTTACCTGCATAGGAAATGAACCAAAACCTTGAGGTGGTGTGGATCCAACTGAAGGAGGCCAAAGAGGCTGTAAAGAGGAAATATCAATATAAGAAGATTAAGACCCAATAAGAATGATAAACTCCTTTCAACATGTAGCATGCAAGTCACAACAGCTAGGAATGATGTGCAATTAGTGGTATCCGGCCATCTGAGAATGTTACAGTAAGCACAGGATTCCAGATAACCTTAAAATGGTAATATAAGAAATAAAATTAGTGAGCCATATTTTAGCAGGCCCCTATGGTCTCAAGCTTAGCATGTTCAAGTTCATCTCTTCTTATATTGCTCCTTCATCACACAAATCTAGCATCTCATTCCAAATATCATGGGGGTTATCTTGGCCTGGGAAAGGACACTGAAAATATGGAACTCAATGCCTGCAGCAATCTGGGGGTGTATTTGGAAGGAAAGAAACTCAAGAATTTGGTAGAGCAAAACGGAACCTGTAATTAGTATAAAGTACAGATGCATTGCTTCACTGGTTTTCTTTGGTGTAACATGACAATAGCTAATGACAGATAAGCCATAATTGACTTTTTGAGTTCATTGGGCAATCTGTAATGAAACTTTCCTCTGTAAATACCTTGCGACAGTTAGCCGCACCTTAATACAATAACTTCATCAATCAAAACGAAAATGTATATTCCACTTCCATTCCTTCTCATTACTCCATTATTCTTATGTTTTTTGTTAGGGATGCTCTTTTTAAGTGATTAAGTTTGCGAGTAACATTAAATTAGAGTTCTCTTCCAGATGCTAAGCAGCAATCCATACTCTTTTCAGCACAATAATTGTCGATGTATTTCAACAAAGGCAATACACTAGGAGAAATTACCTGTGGACCAGATGGCGGAGGATTACTGGCCATGTCTGCACATAAATAACTATCCACAAAAGACTGCACATTACGAATACATGATTAGCAAAAGCAATATCAAATACTCCCTCCGTTCCAAACAAGGAAACATGATTGAGAGTATAAGGGCCAAGTCATTCATCTCAATTTTTAAAACAAAATGTTCATATTTAGAAATTACATATTATAACTCTATTTCTTTTCTTCCTTTCATATTTATTTTTTTGACAGGTAAATTTCTTTTCTTCGTTTCATATGGTTCCTACATCATCCTATACCAACCATTCTATCACGGAGTGAATAGTGGCCCGCTCTTATTGCTTTTTTATACTAAAATTGTATAACTTTGTTTCACTCTTCAATTTGAATCATAAGCAATGATTAACTCAGATTAAAATTCAACAACGATTGCACAAACTGAATCAGCAGTGATCTTTAAAACCATTAGAGTAGGGGGGGGGGGGGGGGGGGGGGGGGACAAAATTCTCATAAATTCAGCGAATTGGTAACTGAAAAGATGGAGTTTGAGATATAATAGAAGATGGCTATAAAGAATTTACCTGAAGAGAAAATTTCGACGAAAGTATGGGTTGTCCGAGCAGATGAAAAACACTGAGAAGAGAGAATTGGAAGACCGTGAACTGCTATAAACCCTAGCGAGCGAAAGAGGAGATAACACCGCCGTGGCTCGAACCCAATGTGGTGCGTTCAATATTCAATAAAGGAGCCCCAACTACTCCTTATTCTTTTTTCTCCTTTTCTTTTTTTAAAAAAAAAAAAAGTGAAGAGTACACTATAAATGGACTGTTATATTTTCTAGGCCAAACACACATCTAAACTTGACTCGAACTTTCATTTTGGCACCTCAATTAAACATTATTCATTTTAAACATTTAAAGTAGTATTCTTTTGTGTCATTTTAACACTTTCTTGACAATAAACAAAACGAATAAGGAAAATGCAATACATTCTCTGACAACGTAATCGATAACAAATCAAATAATTATACATGGCATTTTAAATTTTAAAAAAATACTATAAAATTCTTCTCCAACACACCCCACCTTAATACTCCCTCCGTTTCAAAAAGAATGACCTACTTTCCTTTTTAGTCCTTTCAAAAAGAATGACCCTTTCCTTTTTTGGCAATATTTTAATTCCAACTTTCCACATGGCATGTTTAAGACCACAAGATTAAAGGGCATTTTGGTACATTTGCCATAACTTTAATTTAGGACCACAAGATTCAAAAGTCTTCTTTATTTTCTTAAACTCCATACCAAGTCAAATTAGGTCATTCTTTTTTAAACGGAGGGAATATTTCTTCTTCCCAAGTTTCTTTTGGATGCCAGAAGTACCAATTCAAAACAAAGTTCCTTTTGGATGTTGAATGATTTAAAAAAATGGTCATTACTCTGATTGCTTTGCACACATTATTTCAGCTTGGATATATTATTGATTGAAACGAAAGCATCCTCTGATTATTTTTGTTTTTTGTTTATTTTCCTTGATCTTTTTCCTGCGCTTTTAATCAAGCCTGTAATTCTTTTTAGTTGATAGATTGAATGATTCTCACTTTTTTATAAACCTTTTAATTTTTATTTTTTAAAGAAAACTTTTTTTTTAACTATCATGCACTTCTTGATAAAGAGAAAAGAAAGAAAGAAGTTAAAAGGAGTTACATATATTTCGAAGAAGAGAAGGCTCTGTTTGGGACAATTAGTCTTCTGGCAATTCAAAATTTTTTGAAGTGGGTGATTATTGTGCTTCAAGTACTAAAATGCGTTTAGTAATCACGTTGATTTGGTAAAAAATGAAGCATTAAATAGCTTACACCTTTATTTACCATGGAAGAAGTTTAAGTTTTAGGAAATCAAAAATGGTGGCTGAAAATGGGGAAAAAGATGAAAATATAATAAAAATCGTCAAAATAAGTGTCTCATGCGCTTTAAGTAAGTGTGCACTCACTTTCCCATGTCAGCGAAAGGTGTCAAAATGACACAGTTGGAGGCTGGTTTAGGTGTTTAAAATGAACAACGTCGACTTTAGGTGCCAAAGTGAAAGTTCGTGCCAATTTTAGGTGTCTGGCGATGTGTTTGACCTATTTTCTATATAGTACAAGAGCTACATTCAACATGTATACTTAAAGTCAATATAATTGAAATTAAGGGCATTTCAGACATTTTATTAATTAACTAATCACGTGTCTTTACATTAGACACTGAAATTGCTTATGTGTTCACTCATGAATGCTTTCCCTATTAGAGCCTTACGTATCCTCTTATGAAAACTTAGGGTGTCAACTTCTACTCTATCAAGCCCACAATCTTATTTTTATTTCCTCTATCTATTTTTCTGTGTTATTTGTAACTCTTACCAATTTTCTTCAATAGTTGAATTTGTGTCTAGTAATAGTCAATTTAGATTCAATTTTTTTATCCCCTATTTCTTGATTTGGTTGAATTGCATTGAATTTTTAGTTATTTCGTATGTGTTGTTGTTATATCAAGTATATTATCATATCATATTATTATTATCTCCAGTTTTTGGTCATCTTTTTTTGCCTTTTGGGTTTCTCTCCATTCTCCATATTTTCTAATGGAAGAAGAAAACCCAATTCATTTCCTTTTCTTCTAGGTAGAATTAGATTGATTTTGGACTATAACAATTGGGTCTTTGTTAGATTCGCCAAAAAAAATAGCAATTTTTGTTCTAACATCCGAGTAATAGGAAAGGGAAGGAAGGAATTAAGTGAGACTGGACCACAATTAGTAAAGCTTATTTTATAGATCTGGTAGCCCTAAAAGTTTAAGTTAATGTAGATGTGTTTCTTCTTTTCATATAACAAATATGTGTAACTCTTTTTCCGGAAATTTCTACCGACTTTGGGACATTGAATTACAGGAATAATTTCATCAAGAGTTTAAAATATCAAAAAAGACTTTTTAATTTAGCTCTGAAATACGAAACTTGGTAATTTGAATTTTTAAAGTTACGATTTTTGAAATTTGATTTTTTTTATGGTATACGAAATATCCTTGAAAGAACCCCTCGCTGCTTAGCATGGATTGCTACAAGAAAATTATTTTCCTCTTAATCTATTTACATCTCTTGACGATATCTTTTTCAAGGTAAGTTTTGTTGTCTCTAAAAGTTAATTTATTGTTGCGATTTTTGGATTAACAAGCAGAAAGTTCATAGATTTGCTTGTAACGTAGGTTATTGATAGTTTGTTGTTTTCGTCGGCCTTTTCTTCTGTGTGATTGCAGGTCTTGCGCGCTAACTCTCTGGTCGTGTGGTTGTAGAATATTCCAATTAACAGGTAACATTATTCATACAAAAAATTTAACTTACGCAAATATTATACATTTATCTTTCTATAATGAGTGATTATATCTCATTAATATGTTAAACATATCTTATTAATATGTTAAACAATATGTGTGCATACATATTACTCGGTTTAGAAAATTGATGTTGGAAGGTCAAATAAAATAAAAAGTTAGATCAAAGCATTGAAAAAGCATGTGAGCATAAAAACTAGACGTCGTGAAAACAACTCTGTTTTAAATTTATTTATATATGACACGATAAATGTCCAGAACTCCAAATGAAAAATTCCCTATCCTTCTGTGAGTTTTAATTTTTTTTGTAAGACTTGTAAACATATGAATGTCCTGTGTAGCCATGTATATTTTTCAATTTCTTTTATATTATATAACCATACAGAGACTTTCATCCTACAGTTAGATAACACACGTACTACACACATTTTGTATGCTTTTTAAACATTGGGACGAACTTAGAATTGATTATTGGATAATTAGGTTGGTGTTACTTATCTCATAGGTTGCCCTCCATCTATCTCCTACGAATATGGTCCTTTGCATTCCACAAACAAGTCAATTTATGAACTCTACTAACTTCAATACCATCTCAACTAAAAGGATATTTGCTCACCACTTTTTGCTTTTTTTTCAAAACAAGGATACACTCCCCCTCTCCTCCCCTTGCATGTATGTATATTGATCATTTATAAGATTGGGGAGGGGGGGGGGGGGGAACTGTTGTACTCTTATCCCCTATATATGTTGCCTTTTTGTTCTTTAGATAGCTTTTATTTGAAGTGTTTTTGTTTGCAAATGTTTCTTTTTTGTATTGAACTGCTATTTTTGTAGCTTATGTAGAATATCATATATCTTTTATTTCCAAGTGAATCACCGAATAATGTGCACAGGTGTGTTTTCTTTGTAAGCTTGAGAATAAAATTGACCGTAGTTAGAAATCATTTTCAATCAACTCTGATTCAATCCTTTTTCCCGTCTTAATCTCACTTTCTCTACTTTATCTAATAGGTCTCAATCTTATGGTTAAAGATCTATACCTCAGGATGCATCGAATTTTGTTATTTATGTAAATAAGATTACATAACTATTTTGTAAACCTTATCTCCTTAACAAATACTATATGATATGTAATGAACTTATCTTCTTGATCTTAATATGATTATGGTTTGCAACTTATGATTCTACTTGGCATCAATCTAGCTTATAGTACATACTCAAAAAGGCCAAAGCACCCTTCACGTTGGGCCCGTGCTAGCACAAGCATACTCCTCTAGTAATACTTAAACTCAAAAGTCTCTTCTATACTAAAATAAAATTATTAATACACCTCATGCGAAATGCACAACCTTTTTTCCAATTCCTTTTTAAAGAAGATGTCTTTTTTTTTTTCGTTTCCAATTCTTCACTTCTTTGCCTTTCAATTCATTTTGCAAATTTATGCTCCTTACTTTTTTTCCTTTCTATATTTTTGTACTGTCACGATCCAAAAATTCAGGTCATGATCTGAAACTATGCCCTAGTTATAACACGGTGCGTAGAACCACAAGTGACCCCAGGCTAACCCATAGCCTGGTATGACACTACGAATACTGGATATAACTGAAATATATTGAGCAAAAGCTAAAATTGAAACTCAATAATAATAACCAAAACTAAGACTAATACTGAATCTCATAACTGAAAATACTTGACATAATCATAAAGCGAAAAATCTAAATGTCTGTCTGAAAGCCTCTACTAAAGATGAGTTGCTGGGACAAGTCGTCAGCTAACTCTAAACTTTCTGAAAACTAAAAGGAAATACTGAAATAAAACAGACCCTCGTCCTCGGATGATGAGGACTCACCACTATTAGCTGTTGGGATGGCACTAGAACGTATCGACTGTGAGGATAACGCTGAGCGTACGAACCTATATCATGATATGATACAACTCAAGAAAAGGTATGGGTCAGTACTTTGAATGTACTGAGCATGTGAGCTATGCAACTATAAAATAAGCTAATAAATATTGAAATACTATGATGAGTTATGAAAACTGAACTGAAGTACAATGACCTGGGATGAGATGCAGAAGTATACATATAAATAATGATATGAAACAATAAATCTGAAAGGTCATGAGTTTAAGCAAATATAACTAAATCAAGGGTCATGTACTATACTGAATCTGTAACTGTGGGAAGTTCTCATAACCAACATAGACCATGTAAGCAAACATGAAATCCAACTTGTAACCCAAGCTGAGAGGGTGTTCTATGTCTTGCCAAGGGTAAGAACCATGACTGGCGTGAATTCACTCATGAGCCCATTCGAGCAAGGGAGACACTCTCAATTGGCGAGGACCCCTTTAACATAGGGTGGCATATAGTTTGGGACTTGGGTTGTCTGAACCCGTGTCTTCTTGGTGCTAAATACTACTCCCATGATCGTATACATATGCTCATAAGTATATTGAAAACTGAGTAAAATACATAAACTAGTTTAATTTACTAAAACTGAAGATGACTGAGATCATGGAACTAGTTATATGCAATCTACTATCTCTAAAAATTATGGTAGACATTGTATATTGAACACTTGTCTGAAACTATGCTTCAATTCGATATTTCATGCTAATTATTCAAGAATCTGGGATCGTGTGTTCATAACACAACTTTTACAATAGACTTAATTAAAAACATGCATAAACTGATATTAATGACCATAAGATATTTAGGAATACAATTACTGCAAGAAATCATAAATTGAGATAATTGGGTTCTTTCCCTAATTCGTGATTTTTTATGAAAACTGAACTTGAAAATATCTTTGGGCATAAGGGCAAAAGGATACCCTCATTGAATGCCCACATACCTGGAATTTGAAGAAATAGTGCTAAGAACTTGGACTTATAGCTTTTGGAGAAGAACCCTAGCTTCTTAGGACTTGAGAGAGAAAAATTACCTTTGTTTTCTGTTTCTGAGTGTTTGGGTGAGAATGAGAATCAAGGAACGCTTAAGTCCCTTTAACCCCTTCCCAAATACCCCTAAAATAACGTAGTATAGGTTTAGGAAATAGGAGAAGTACGAAAATACCCCAATAAAATGTAATTAATTTTGTTGTACCAGTCGCCACGGGTCATCAGGATGAGTCATCGTGTCTAATAACGACTTGTCGTGACTGGGCAGAGTTGTTGGGGTCTGGGGACGACTGGAACACAACAATTCATTGTCAGTGATGATGGGTCATTATGTTGACTCGTTGGGACTGGACCCAAATGTTAACTTTCAGAACTTCTTCAGGACGGGCACTTATAATGACTCGTGGGGACTTACAACGACTCGTCATTTTTTGTCATTGCCACCGGGTTGGATTTTTCATCCTTCAGGACTTGAGATAATTTCACTCAGAAAGTGTCACGGCGACTCGACGTGAATGTCTATGACTCATCCCCTGGAGTGGTTGCCACTGAGGAAAATTCAATCTTCAGGACTTTTGGCTAAGTCCTTAGGACGGCTCACCCAACGAGTCGTAGACACTGACTACAACTCATTGTCTGAGTCATTTTGTGGAAATTTTTTTTGGTTCCAACTAGTTTTCTGTGCTAAGTCTGAAATGGAACCTTAAGGAACTTTTTGGGAGTGTTACAGTATATCCCCCTTGGGAACATTCATCCTCTAATGAAGACTAACTAGGCTGGAAAGATAGGGAAAGAGATGATATCCCACACTGAGTTTTAAAAGCTGAATACTGACATGATAACTGAATTTCTGATTGAAACGTAGACTGGACTGAGCTTATGAAACATGCATGCACACTAAGATATGAGAGCAACCGAGGGACATGAAACTGAGAGGGCTACTAAGAAGAAAACTGTTACCGCAAGATGGAACTGAACTCGAAGGGAAAAAATGAAGGTACTTGGTCATCATATTTATTTCTGCTTCCTGTGTAGCTCCCTCAACTAGCTGATTCCTCCAAAGAACTTTCACCGAAATGACTTCCTTGTTCATCAACTTATGAACCTGATGATCAAGAATCTCAATTAGAACCTCTTCGAAAGAGTGACTATCTTTTACGCCCACACTCTCTAAAGGCATAACTAAAGTTGGATCACCAATATATGTCTTCAATAAAGACACGTGAAATACTGGATGCACCGATGCTAAATCTGCAGGCAAGTCTAACTCATAGGCCACATTGCCAATACCTCAAAATCCTATAAGGGCCAACATATCGGGGACTGAGTTTCCCCTTCTTGCCAAACCTCATCACCCCTTTCATGGGCAAAATTTTCAAGTAAACCCAATCATCAACTGCAAACTCAAACTCATTTCTTCTCACATCTGTATAGGATTTCTGACGACTCTGAGCTGACTTCAGCCTTTCTCTAATCAACTGAACCTTCTTCATAGCCTCGTGAACTGAATCAAGCCCTATCAAGGTAGCTTCACCAACCTCAAACCAACCAATAGGGGATCTACACCTCCTATCATAAAATGCTTCAAACAGAGCCATCTGAATACTGGAGTGATAACTGTTATTATAGGCAAACTCAATCAATGACAAGTGATCATTCCAACTACCTTTAAAGTCAATCACACAAGCTCTCAACATATCCTCTAAAGTATGAATGGTCCGCTTTACCTGACCATTTTTCTGTGGGAGAAAAGGTGCTAAGATGAACCTGGGTACCGAGACCCTTCTGAAATGACTTCCAAAACTGTGAAGTAAATTGAGTAGCCCTATCTGAGATGATAGTCAAAGGGACTCCATAAAACTTAACCAACTCACTAAGGTAGAGTTTGGCATAATCCTCCACTAATTTGTAGTGTTAACTGGCAGGAAATGTGCTGACTTAGTAATTCAGTCAATAGTAACCCAAATCGAATCATGTTGTCGGTGCGTACGAGGTAACCTTGTAATGAAGTCCATATTCGCCACTTCCCACTTCCAAATAGGAATACTGATATTCTGAGTCTCACCACCCGGTCTTTAGTGCTCAACTTTAACCTGCTGACAATTCAGACACTTAGCCACAAATTCTGTGATATCCTTCTTTATGCCATTCCCCAGTAGATTTCCCATAGGTCACGGTACATCTTGGTGGCACCTAGGTGAATAGAATATCGAGAACTATGAGCTTCTGCCAGCATCCGTTGTCTCAAGTCATCAACATCTGGAACACATAATCTGCTTAAACAACAAAGAACATTGTCTTCTCCTTGGGAAAAAATCTCAACTTTCTGACTTTGGACCGCTTCTTTTAACTTAAGCAAAATAGGATCACTATCCTGCTTTGCCTTCACCTCTGCCACTAAAGAGGATTCCGAACCATGACACTACCTTTGGCTGAATCAACCAACCAAACTCCAATCTAGCAAGCTTGTAAACATCAAGAACCAATACTTTCTTCTCATCTTCTACCCGAGCAACACTAACCATCAAAAGTCTACTAAGAGTATTGTAATACCCCGTATCCTACGTGTACTAGTTCTACTTATATGTCACTTGATATAGCCTTATGGTATGGGTAATAGACTCGGTTTCCTATATGACTAGTGACGGTAAGATGGGTTGAAAGGAACTGCCTGTACATTTTAATGTGACACGACTAAGTTAGCGTCGATGCAACTATTTAAACTTAGGATCGTGAGTAGGTATTTGAATCTAAAGTTTAAAGTGACCAAGTGTACACAAGCTGTAAGTTAAATTAAAGGGATTAGGAACTTAAAATGGAATTAACTATTGAGGTGTTTGCTTGACTTAATTAAGCTAGTAGGTGAATCACCTACTTGAGCTATATGAACCAAGTTAATGGACCCAAGGCTATGGATCAGATTTAGATCAAGTTAAATGTGACAAAGAGGTGTATTACCTACTTAAGTTAATGGATCAGATTAAGGCCTATATTAATGGGCTCTTTTAAGGTTCAAACTAAGTAAAATAAAAGGAGATGAGAATAGGCAGGCCAATACCTAAAATCTGCCCAAAAGCCCAATGAGTTGAAGGTCCATTTTAGACATTGATAAAGCAAGTAGGTGTATCACCTACTTTGACCTTTTGAACAACTTGAGCCCTTAAGTAGGTGCATCACCTACTTGGACCAATTTGTGACTGAAAATGGAGTTAAAAGAGGAGGTTCTAGAGGGATCAATATAAGACCAATATAGCTGGGGGTTTTACTCATTTTTAACACAAATTCCAGCCTTTAACTTTAGCTTTCTCACTTTTCTCTCAAGGCTTAAAACAGCAGCCCCTATATTCCTCCTAGGGTTCTTGAAGGAACCCTCACCTTTGCTAGCTAAAGTAAGTGAAAATACTTATGGATTTAGCTTGATTCTTCTATTGGAAACTAGGAAATCATGTTGGTTATGCTTAAAAGTATGGGACTGCCTTTCCTCCATGTTAGCTACCCCATGTCCCTTGGATATTAAGAGGCCTTATTCTCTTGTTGGTTAACTTTGAAGGATAATTCAAGCTCTTGAAAAAAGCGCAAATTTAGTGGATAAATTCCAGAAATTAAGGTAAAGCTACTGCCCATTTTTTCCCTTTTCTATATACATGTTTTGGTGGAGAATTATGTATATATTGTTGTTAAGAATTCAAGGTTTAATGAGTTCAATATTGGGTTGCTATAATAAAAGATTTTGGGGCTTTTTTAGGGGCTGTTTTATGTCTATATTTGGGGACAGCTTGGTTGATCTGAAAAAGGGATGTGAGTTGTTGGTATTTACATATAAAAAGAGGGTGTAATGATATATCACTTAATTAGATATTGTATAAGTTTGCTGCCTATCATACTTTGTGGACTGTTTTGTACATGTTATGAAGCCAAAGAAGTCTCCGGGGATCTTATATTAATCCGTGTGTTGTACAAATGTAATTAGAAGAGAAGAGGTTAAAAGAGCACCCTTGATTTGGTGAATTACGGGTGTGTTGCCCGGCTACTGTTTTGAGTGAAGTTGAATAGCCCAAATTTGTTAATTAATTACTAATACTAGTTTTACCACATACTTCATTGTAGATAAGTAATCTGAAAGGAAGGAGGTTAATTCGGGGTAATACCAGAGTTATATAACAAGGTATGTAAGGCTACTCTATTCCGTATTCTTTGGCATGAAATCCAACACTTTTGTTACAAAGTAAGCTTCCAAAGTTCTCCTATAGTGAATGTTACATAGTGGCAGCGTACGATCTTCCATGTAGCTAACGACCTTGTTCCTACTCCCTAACATGTTAAAATACTTCAATATGTGCTTATTATTAAGTCTGCATATCTACTTTCACTAGTAAGTTTCAGGAGTTCTCCTTTTAGTTAAATAAGATTTATGTGTTATTTCAGCTCCTAAGCATTTCATTTGTGTACAAATTGCTCCCTACCTCATTGTTACTGCATCGAGTGTTTATTCACGTGTCTCTTAATAGTGGACTGTTGTCCCAAAGCTCAATAATGTTATGCCACCAAAGTAACAATCTCAAAGGTAATAAACTAAGAAACACAAATATGGTTATGTACGGGTGGCAACTCAGGGGTATAAGCCTAGCATGAGCCGATCCCAATTCGTTTATATATGGGTGGCAACTTAGGGGTGTAAGCCTAGCATGGGCCGATCCCAACTTGTGTATTTACCACTGATCAGTTGGTCATTTGTATCACACAACTTACAAAGATTATAAAGTAAGAATGGTAAAGTGAAGAAAAGAATGTAATATACATTATTCCACAAATACAGGTAAAGGTGGTCTATTATGGTTTACACTTGTTCTGATTTCGTTTGAGCTCTCACTTTACATATTAGTTACTCTTTGCCTTACATATTAAGTACATTCTTTCGTATTGATATCCCTCATGGGGGAACCTTTATTTTATGTTGCAGGCACAGGTACTTCAGCTAGTAGACCCCTCCAGTAGGAGTACAGGACATCCAACAACTGTTGGTGAGCTCCAGGTTGATCGAGGCTTTCCAAATCTCTTACATATGTTTTGGTATTGTATAGTAGCTAAGTGTAAGGCAGGGGCTTGTCCCGACCTTAACTAAGTTTATATCTCTTTTAGAGGCTTTGTAGACGGTAAAGTAAAATGTGGTTGTTCCTTGTCTTCCAATCATTATGGCCCCAACGGCCAAGTCATGTATATATAGTTTTGGGCTTGACTACGTGGTTTATTTTTATTAAAGCCTAATTTCCATATTTGGCAGCATCTTTAATTATTCATGGCAATGCATGGTAAGTACAAGGTTATAGGTTGGTGCTCTAGGGCCTTTACGGCTACGTGTGCTTGTTCGCCTCAATAGGATTTAAGGTGTACAAGTATCAACCACCACATTGGCCTAACTCGAATGGTACAAAACACTCATATCATAATCTTTCAACAACTCTAGCCATCTCCTCTGGCAAAGATTTAGATCTTTCTGACTGAAAACATATTGAAGGCTCTTATGATTAGTGTATACATCCACATGAACTCCATAAAAATAGTTCCTCAAAATCTTTAAGGGAAAAACACAACAGCTGCAAACTCAAGATCATGAGTCAGGTAATTCTTCTTTCCCCATGCTTCATCAACACACAACCGAGGCCAACCCCTGAAGTATAACAATATACAACAAACCCATCTGGACCCTCTAGTAGAGTCAAAACTGGAGCAGAAGTGAGTCGAGTCGTCAATTCTTGAAAACTCTTCTCATAAGCGCCGGACCACTGGAATTTGAATTTCTTCTGAGTCAATATGGACATAGGATAAACAATAGAGGAAAATACTTCAATGAACCGTCTGTAGTAATCGGCTAAACATAAGAAACTCCTAATGTCTAATGGAAAGATGGGTCTAGGCCAATTCCTAACTACTTCGATCTTTTGAGGATCAACCTGAATGCCCTCACCGGAAATTATGTGACCAAGAAATGATATTGATTTCAACCAGTATTTACATTTACTGAATTTACCAAATAACTGGCAATCTTTGATAGTTTGCAAGACAATTCTCAAATAGTCTGCATTTTTATCCTCATTCCGAGAATAAATGAGGATGTCATCTATGAAGACAATGACAAACATGTCCAAGTACTGCTTGAACACCCTGTTCATCAAGTCCATAAAAGTTGTAGGAGCATTCATTAGTCCAAAATACATAACAACAAATTAAAAGTGACCATACTGAGTTCTGAAGCCTGTCTTCGAAATGTCACATTCTCTGAATTTGAGTTGATGATAGCCGGACCTGAGGTCTATCTTTAAGAAACAACTAGCACCCTGAAGTTGGTCGAACAAGTCATCAATACTCAAAATGGGATACTTATTCTCGATTGTGACTTTGTTCAACTGACAATAATCGATTCACATTCTGAGGAAATCGTTTTTCTTACGGATGAAAGGAACTGGAGCACCCCATAGAGAGATGTTGGATCTGATGGAACCTTTACCTAAGAGGTTCTTTAACTATTTCTTTAATTCCTTAAGCTCACTGGAGCCATTCTGTAAGGCGGAATTGAAATAGGCTGGCTATTATAAAGAAAGTCTATTTTGAAGTCTATCTCCCGCTCAGGAGGAACTCCGGGCAGATCTTCAGGAAACACCTCTGGAAATTCATTCACAAATAAGACTGACTGAAGAGTTGGGGTTTCAAACTTATAATCCTTGACCCAAACTAGATGATAGATGCAACCCTTGGAGATTTTTTTTGGCCTTAAGGTCAGAGATAAATCGACCTATAGTCGCTGAACTACTACCCTTCCATTCTAAAACTGGCTCATCAGGAAACTAAACCTTAACAACTCTGTTTCTATAGTCGACTGAGGTATAATAGGAATTTAACCAATCCATGTCGAGAATGACATTAAAATCGGTCATCTCTAACTCTACTAAATCAACTGTGGTGATTTTATGGGAAACTGAGTTTGGGCAATTTTTGTACACTCGTTTAGTTATAACTGAGTCATCGATAATAGTAGAGACTGAGAAGGGTTCTGAAAGGATTTTGGGACTGATACTGAAATCTACTGCAATATAAGAAGTCATGAAGGAAAGTGTGGCTCCAGAATCTAACAAGGCATACACATCAATATTGAAGACTCGTAATGTACCAGTAACTACATCAGGGGAACCCTTTTGATCCTGTCGAGTTTGCAAAGCATAGAATCTATTTTGACACTGCACGCCACCTACACTAGATGAGGTACCCTTCTGAGTTGGGCGACCTGCTGGAGCTGCTGAAGAGGTAGCCTGAGTACGACCACTGATATCACTTCTCTTGGCTAATGGCCAATTTTAAAGTTTGTGTCCTGATTTTCCACAACCTAAGCATCCATCCCTATCATGCATTCTCTAGGGTGTTTTTTCCACACTTCTTACAAGTTGGGAAAGTACGACCACTAGAAGCACTATAGTGGGACTTAGAGCCTGGTGCCCTATCTTTCTGATCCTACCAGGGTCTGAAAGATGGAACACTGGCAGAAGATGGTGCTAGGGCTGAATATTTCTGCTGATACTGATAGCGATTACCACAGCCTGACTTCTGCTAAGAGTAATCAAAATTTCATGTTCTAGCTTTCTTAGTCTCCCTTTCCTTCTCCTTTATCTTCTCTTCTTCAATCTATTGAGCGTGAGTCATAAGCCTGCAGATGTTCATTTCCTTGACCAGCATAGCGGTCCTACACTACTTGACCACTAACTCTAAAACACCCAAAATAAACTTACTCATACAGGCCTTGAGTTGGCCACCATCCCTGAAGCATACTTAGAGAGCTGAGTAAACTTTAAAGAATACTCTTTCACTGACATGTTGCCCTATTTCACATTAATTAACTCCTCAACCCTATATTCTCGCAACTCAAAGGGAAAGAATCTATCCAAAAAATTAGTCACGAACTCATCCCAATCCACTGAGCCTGCATCTATATCTCTATCCTCCTTCCACTATTTTTACTAAGTCTGGGACACTCCCTTCAACTGATAAGTTGCTAAATCTGCACTCACAACTGGAGTGATACCCATAATCTAAGTGATCTTCTAAACCTCATCAATGAAATCCTGTGGATCCTCCTCCACATTAGAACCATGGAACTCTGGAGGATTCATCCGAGTGAAGTCCTGGACTCTCATTGCTGCCACATTCCTATTCAGATTAGCTGGTGGAACAGCCTGTTGATTGACCTGGGTAGTCATAGCCTGGGCAAGCACTTGAAAAGTAGCCCTGAATTCAACATAAGTGACTTGCTCATTCAAGGGGTCTACCGGAGCTGGTGAAGCTTGCTGGTTTCCATTGCTGTTTCTTCTTCTGTTTGTTCTTCTGGAGACATTTTCTATAAATGAGTAGAGTACGAGTTAGACGAAGATTAAATAGAGTTCATACTCATGATTTGAATATGAAAGAAGTGAAACTTTCTTAAAATGTTTTGTAGCATCTCCCTCGTAAGTGTGGCGCTCTTTTCACCTATGAATGAGACTACTTAACGCGACTTTCAGACACCCTAGGGCACTTTAAACTTGATGCTCTAATACCAAGTTTGTCTCCACTCGAGACTACACCCTAGTTGTAACACAGTGCTTAGAGCCACATGTGACCCCAAGCTAACCTATTGCCTGACATGACACTAAGAATGCTTGATGTAACTGAAATATATTGAAACTCTGTAATAATAAAAACCAAAATCAAAACTATTACTGAATCTTAAAACTAGAAATACCTGATATAATCATAAAGCTGAAAATATAATTGTCTATATGAAAGCCTCTACTAAAGATGAGCTGTTGGGACAAATGCCCAGCTAACTCTGAACTCTCTAAAAACTAAAAAGAATTACTGAAATAAAACATAGATCCTCGTCCTCGGATAATAAGGACTCACCACTGTCAGCTACTGGGATGACATTGGAACTTATCGACTGCGAGGCTAATGATGAGCGTCCTAACCTGTATCATGATACAATAAAGTGCAAGAAAAGGTAAACGGTCAGTACTTTGAATGAACTGAAAATGTGAGCTATGCAACTATAAAATAAGCTTATAAATACTGAAATACTATATTGAGCTATGAAAACTAAACTGAAGTGCAATGAACTGGGCTGAGATATAGAATTAAACGTATAAACAATGATATGAAATAATAAATCTGAAAGGTCACGAGTTTAAGCAAATACAACTAAATCATGGGTCATGTACTATATTAAATCTGTAACTATGAGAGGTTCTCATAACCGACATAGACCATGTGAGAAAACATGGAATCCAACCTGTAACCTAAGTTGGGAGGTTGTTCTATACCTTGCCACAGGTAAGAACCATGACTGGCTTGAATTCACTCATGAGCCCATTCGGAAAAGGGAGACACTCTCAACTAGCAAGGACTCCTTTAACTTACGGTGGCACATAGTTTGGGACTTGGGTTTTTTGAACCCGTGTCCTCTCAGTGCTAAGTATTACTCCCATGATCATGTATATATGCTCATAATTATACTAAAAATTGGGTAAAATACATAAACTAAACTAGTTCAATTTACTGAAACTGAAGATGAATGAAATCATGAAACTAGTTATATGTAATTTACTATCTCTGAAAATCATGGTAGACATGGTATACTGAACACTTTTCTGAAATTCTGCTTTAATTAGATATTTCATGCTAATTATTCAAGAGTCTGGGATCGTGTGTTCATAGCATGCCAACTTATACAACAACCTTATTTAAAAACATGCATCAACTGATATTAATGATCATAAGATATTTAGGAACACAATTATTAAAAGAAATCATAAATTGATTTAATTGGGCTCTTGCCCTAATTCATGGTTTTTCATGAAAATTGAACTTGAATGTCACGACCCGAGTCTACACCCTAGTCGCAATACGGTGCTTTGAGCTACAAGTGACCCTAAGCTAACCCATGGCCTGGCATGACACTTTGAATACTGAAATATGACTGAAATACTGAATGCGGAAGCTAACTGGCTTAATAATAATAGTTCTGAAATGACAGAAGTAGTTAATAGTCTGAAGGACACAAACAAAAAAGTTAAAATAACTAACTATCTATCTGAAAGCCTTTACTAATGATGAGTTGCTGGGACAAGTCCCCAGCTAACTCTAACTGTCTGAAACTAAAATAATAATGAAATAAATGAATGTTGAAGTCTCGTCCTAGGATGACGAGGACTCACCAATAATCTGCTGTTGAAGGGTACTGGATTGTGCTAACCGTGAGTCTGATGTTGAATGCCGTAACCTATATCATAATACCATACAATGCAAAGAAGTATGCGGTCAATACTTTGGATGTACTGAGCATGTAAGGTATGCAACTGTAAATACTAAGCATGCTGGATAAATACTTATAACTAAACTGAAATGCAAGACTAAATGTATACATTGAACTGAGTCACGATGACCCTATTATAGATGCATGTAAACTTATAAGGAATAGTATGTCTGAAAAGTTATAAATCAAAGTAACTAGGCTGATCTAAAGGTCATGTACAAGTACTAAATCTAAATCTATAACTGAGGGAGAGCCACATGGAGTCCGATGTATACATCCCATTGAAAGTGCCCAAAAAGGCATGGCTGGCGTGATCACAAAACTGATGCTTAACTAATAAAGCTAAATAATCCTATGGTGGCACGTAGTTCTGGGACTTGGGTGCGCTGAACTCCAGTCTAACTTGGTGCTAAGTACTACTCTCATATTATTTATACTGTTAGCTCTTTAAAACTTATATACTTAAAAAATAAAGTCAGAAGACACTTTATCTGAAAGTACTCTAAAAATCTGATTGACTGAGGTTATGGAGTAAATTGAGGCTAATTACTTTTTTAATGCTAAAATTAATAATATGGTATCATGTGATCATAACACGACAAGCTTTATAACAGAAAAGTAATTCATATGGAAATATTGTTAAATCAAGCTGAGTATCTATTTACAAAATAATAAGTTCTGAAAGATACCAAAATCACGGAAAATACATAAATATGCTATGGGAATTATGAGAGAATTGAAATCATAAAGGTATCATAAGCTGCATGAAAATCCTAAACCCCACATACCTGGAAGTGAATTCTTGCCACGAACTTGAGGGATTCAAAAGTTGAAGTGAAATCCTAGCCTTTCTCTGCTTTGAGAAGATGAAATGCTTTTTTTTGTTTCTCTAAGTATTTTCTGTAAGAATGGGAATAAAGGATCGACTAGTCCCTCTTAATCCTTCTCCAAATACCATTAAAATGACATAGTATAGATCTAAGGAATAGGGAAAGTATAAAAATACCCCCATTAAAATGTAACTGATTTTGCTGCACCAGTCGTCACGAATCGTCAGGATGAGTTATCGTGTTTGACAATGAATCATCGTCAGACTCGTTGCGATTGGGAAACTTTACTGGGGTCTGGGTATGACTGTACATGATGACTCGTCATCACTAGTGCTGGGTCGTTGTGTCCACTCGTTGCCATGGGACCTAAATGTCAAGTTTTAGGTTTTTCTTAGAACAGATAAAGACGATGACTCCTAGCGACTGACTATGAATACTCGCTGTGAGTCATTACCACTGGGATGATTTTTCATCCCTCTGGACTTTTGGATAATTCCTCAGAACGGCTTACCCAATGAGTCGTTGGCACTGACGATGACTCATTACCTGAGTTGTCCTGAGGGAATTGTTTTTGGATCCAGTTTTTTTTTTTTTTGTGCTAAGTCTGAAATGGAGTCTTAGGAACTTTTAGGGTGTTACAATATCTCCCCCTTGGTAACATTCATCTTCTAATAAGGTCTAACTGGTCTAAAAAGATAGGGAAAAAACTGCAATCCCAAAATGAGCTCTAAATGCTAAATACTGACATGATAACTAAATTTCTAACTGTAACATAGACTGGACTGAACTCATGAATCATGCATACATACTAAGTAATGAGAGCAACTGAGGGACAGGAAACTGAGAGAAATTCTAAGGAGAAAACAATACCTCAAGTTGGAACTAAATTCAAAAGGAAAAAATGATGGTACTTGGTTGTCATATCTACTTCTACTTCCCAAGTAGCTCCCTCAACTAGCTGATTCCTCCAAAGAACTTTCACTGAAGTGACTTCCTTATTCCTTAACTTACGAACCTGATGGTCAAGAATCTCAACTAGAACCTATTCGTAAGAGAGACTATCCTTCGGGCCCATACTCTCTAAAGGCACAACTAAAGCTAGATCACCCATGCATTTCTTCAATAGAGATCTGTAGGCAAGTATAACTCATAGGCCACATTGCCAATGCGCCTCACAATTCTATAAGGACCAATATATCGGGGACTGAGTTTTCCTTTCTTGCCAAATCTCATCACCCCTTTCATGGGTGAAACCTTCAAGTAAACCCAATTATTAACTGCGAATTCAAACTCTCTTCTCATCTCATGTGCAGAGGATTTTTGATGACTCTGAGCTATTTTCAACCTCTCTTAATCAGCTAAACTTTCTCTATAGCCTAAAAAACTGAATCATTTCCTGAAGATAGCTTCACCAACCTCAAACTAACCAATAGGGGATCTATGCCTCCTACCATAATGTTCTTCAAATGAAGTCATCTGAATACTAAAGTGATCATTATTATTGTAGGTAAACTCAATCAAAAATAATTGATCATCCCAATTACCTGTAAAGTTGATCACACAAGCTCTCAATAAATCCTCTAAGGTTTAAATGGTCCGCTTTGCCTGACCATCTGTCTGTGGGTGAAAAGTTATGTTGAGATGAACCTGGGTACCGAGACCTTTCAAAAATGACTCCCAAAACTGCAAAGCAAATTGAGTATCTCTATATGAGATGATAGTCAAAGGGACTCCATGCAACTTAACCAACTCACTAAGGTAGAGTCTAACATAATCCTCGGCTGAAACTGTAGTATTAATGGGTAGAAAATGTATTTTTAGTCATACCACATGGTCTCTGGTGCTCAACCTTAACTCATTGGCAATTTAGGCACTTAGTCACGAATTCTGTGATATCCTTCTTCAATTTTGGCACTTAGTCACAAATTCTGTGATATCCTTCTGCATGTCATTCCACCAGTAGACTTCCCGTAGGTGGTACATCTTGGTTGCACCTGGGTGAATAGAATACTGAGAACTTTGAGCTTCTGCTAACATTCAATGTCTCAAGTCATCAACATCTGGAACACATAATCTCCCCTGAAGTTAAAGAACACCATCTCCTCCCTGGGAGAAAATCTCAACTTTCTGACTTTGGACTACTATTAACTTAAGAAAAATAGGGTCGCTATCCTGTATTTCCTTCACTTCCACCACTAAAGAATATTCTGATCCATTCTGAACCATGACACTACCTTCGGCTGATTCAACCAACTGAATTCCCAATCTAGAAAGCCTATGAACTGAACCAATTCTTTCTACTCATCCTCTACATGAGCAACACTACCCATCGAAAGTTTTCTAAGTGCATCAACAACCATGTTGGCCTTACCCAAATGGTACAAAACACTCATTTCATAATCCTTCAGCAACTCTAGCCATCTTCTCTAACGAAGATATAGATCTTTCTGACTAAAAACATACTAAAGGCTCTTGTGATCCATGAATACATCCATATGAACTCTATAAAGATAGTACCTCAAAATCTTTAAGGCAAAAACAACAGTTACCAACTCAAGATCATGAGTCGGGTAATTCATCTCATGGGGTTTGAGCTGTCTATAGGCATTCGCTATAACCTTACCATGCTACATCAATGCACAACCAAGGCCATCTCTTATGGCATCACAGTAAATAGCAAACCCATCTGGACCCTCTGGTAGAGTCAAAACTGGAGCGGACAACTAAAATTTGAGTTTCTTTTAAGTCAATCTGTACAGAAGAGAAGCAATAGAGGAAAATTATTCAACAAACCATCTTTAGTAACCATATAAACCTAGAAAACTCCTAACATCTGAAGGAGAGATGGGTCTAGGCCAATTCTTACTACTTTGATCTTTTAAGGATCAACCTAAATGCCCTCACCGAAAAAAATGTGACTAAGGAATGCCACTACTTTCAACCAGAATTCACAATTGCTAAACTTAGCAAATAACTGGAGATCTTTGAGAGTCTGTTAGACCATCCTCATATGGTCTGCATGTTCATCCTCACTTCGAGAATAAATGACAATATCATCTATAAAGACAATGATGAACATGTATAAGTACTGCTTGAACACTCTGTTCATCAAGTCCATAAAAGTTGTAGGGGCATTCATTAGTCCAAAAGACATAACAATAAATTCAAAGTGACCATACCGAGTTCTGAAGGCTGTCTTTGGAATATCACATTCTCTACCTCTAAGCTGATGATAGCTGTATTTGAGGTCTATCTTTGAAAAACAACTGGCACCCTGAAGCTGGTTGAACAAATCATTAATCCTCAAAATGACATACTTATTCTTGATTGTGGCTTTGTTCAACTGACGGTGATCGATGCACATTCTGAGGGAACCGTCTTTCTTATGTATAAAAAGAACTAGGCACCCTATTGAGAGATGTTGGGTCTGATGAAGCCTTTATATAAATGGTTCTTTAACTGTTCCTTCAATTATTTAAGCTCAACTTGAGGCATTCTGTAAGGAGGAATTGAGATAGATTGGGTATCTGGAAGAAGGTCTATTCTGAAGTCTATCTCTTGTCTGGGAGGAACTCCAAGCAAATCTTCAGGAAACACCTCTGGAATTTCATTCATAACTGAGAATAACTGAAGAGTTGGGGTTTTGAACTTAGAATCCTTTACCCGAACTAGATGGTAAATGCAACCTTGAATTTTTTTTCCTGGCCTTAAAGTATTAGACAAACTGTCCTATAGGCACTGAAGTACTACCCTTCTATTCTATAACCGACTCATTAGGAAATAAAAAATTAACGACTCTATTTCTACAATCGACTGAGGCATAACAAGAATATAACTAATCCATGGTGAGAATAACCTCAAAATCGCTCATGTCTAACTCTACTAGATCAACTGAGGTGATTTTCTGAGAAACTGTGAATTGGAAATTTTTGTATACCCATTTAGCTATGACTGAGTCACCAACAGGAGTATGGACTGAGAAGGATTTTGAAAAGATTTTGGGACTGACACCAAAGTCTACTGTAATATAGGGAGTCACGAAGGAAGTGTGGCTCCAGGATCTAACAAGGCATATACATTAATATAGAAGACTCGTAATGTACCAGTGACTACATCTGGGAACCCTCCTGATACTGTCGAGTCTGCTTTTCATGCTTTTTCCACATTAAGAGATTTTCTATAGCTACCCCAAGTCATTTATGACTTACTGGGACTGCTAGTTCAGTTCCAAGGATGTTCGTTTGGTGTTTATACCAGTTTCCCTAGTTTGGAGATTTTAAAGTTAAAAAAATAGTCTCGAACCAAAACTTCAGGAAAACAACCTTGGATGAAAAATCCGATAGTTCCTTTAGCTCCAAAATATTAAATTTTGGCTAGGGAGACTCTTGGTCCGAGTCTCGAGGTTTCCGGTCTCATTTTAGGCTATTGGGTAAATTTTTCAAAATTTGGAACCTTGGTTGTGGGATCCACTTTTTGTCAAAACAATCTCTCTTTGAAATTTTGATGGTTTTGTTGAGTTTGAAATGCTAAATTTGTTAGGGTAGCATAGTTTGTTTGTGTACATGAGGTTCCGAACGAATCCTTAGCACCCGATCGGAGTCCTGTGTACTTAGCTTAAAATTTCTGGTGCATCAACTGGTTCAGCCGCTAAAGTGGCCAATTGGTAGCTAAAGCAGAGCTGCTTTAACATTTAGGAGGCTTCTTAGGGGACCAACGCTGATGTCACCCTCCGTCACTTAGGTAGATCTTCATCGCTTAAGCGAAAACCGCTTAAGCAATAAAGGAGCCGCTTAGGTGATGGAGCGGGTAAATAATGACCTTTACTTAAATGATGGGTCGGCTACTTAGGCCATGCTGCTTAATTGGTTAAACATCCACTTAAGTAGAGGTTGCGTTCTATAAACCCCACTTCACTTCTTTTAGTTATTTTCTCAAATATTCCTCTATTATTGAGTATTGTGAGCTTGCTAATTATCTTGGGGTCATAGTTTGGAGCTTAGAATGGTTAGTAGCCGGACTAGTGACCATCTCCTCGTCTATAATTTGTAAATTTCATTTTTGATTCAGCTTAAATTCTAGTTTTAGTTATCTATCCTTCTTTTATTTTTGGGATTGTTTTGGGGCTACTGTTAGGCTCAGATTATGCTTAATTTTGGAGCAAGTGATCCTTGATCTAAGTGGGGCCTAATGACTGACTCAATTCTCAATTTTGTTGGCGAGCCCTACTATTTGAATTTAGCCTGGTTTCTGACCCAAAGCGTAAAATTTGTAATATGGGTGTCGTTGTTCTAGTCTTGACACTTATATTATTATTTTGATAGTGCAGCGTTCAAAGGCTTCTCGAAAGGTAAAAGCTTCGATATAGAGTATTTTCGAGTGCTTTCAACGGCATCCAGGTTGGTTAGGCTTACCTGTCACACCCCGTACATTTTTTAACCTAATTGATTGTCTTAACATTTATGAAATTATTTAAACATGAGATGGTTGGTGGATTATATGTTAATTTTGTTGGGCTAAATTAATCTTGTGCTATTGGGCTCAATTAAGTTCCAATAATTAGGCAAAAGACATGGCCCAAAATGGAAAATGACCCATTCTCAATGTTGACCAAGTAAACACTTCAACTATTGACCCAAGTGTGGCTAAGGATGGCCATGAGGGGCTATATAATGTGGAAAATCAGATTTTTATTCATTTATACACACATGCAAATCTAGAAATTTGCACAAGATATTTCTCATCTTTCACAAACCCTAAGCTACTAACTCTTTGGACAAGATCACTCCTTTGCAAGCTTGGGTAAGTGTTTACTCTTATGGTTTAGTATATTATATGCTTAAGATGGTGTACACATCATGTTGGTTATGTTGTCAATGTGTTGGACAGTTCACTCTGTGTAAAACAATCTACTTTTGCTTAATCGATGAAGGGTTTCGCCTTCTAAACTTGAAAGTGGACTTGTGGTTTTGAAGGAAGTGAACTTGATGGATTAAATATCAACATGTAAGATGTGGTTATGTCCTTGACTTGCTTTATCCTTCTGTATAACATTTGGAATTGTTGTTGTGAAATTGTGCATGAAATTGGTGACGTATTGAAAGGAAAATGTAGTTTGGTGATGTTTATGTGCTTTGTGAAACCATAGCTATTCTTTGGCATCTAAGATAACTTAAAATATGAAAATAGAAGTTTAATTATGACCATGGACCATTCATTGCGAATAAAGACCCGAAAATGACCCTCGGAGGCTGAAACGGGCACCCGCCCTAGCGGGTAGGGCACCTGCGCGCACAGATGCCAACGCAGGTGACCCTGGACCAGGCCAATGGTCACATTCGGATGCAACTCACCCACCTGCGGGCCCAGGTGGCTTTGCAGGTCATCCCAGAACTCTGTTTCGATTGTTTTTGTATCTCTTTGACCCCCCAAGACCCCTATACCCTTCATGGATGCAATTATCAACTTATGGTACCTTTTGAATGACTTTAAAGGAGTATCCCGAAGGTATTTTGAATGGTATCAATTATTGATTGTTGTTCATGTGTTGTTGTGAACAGTATTGAGATGACTTGATGGAGTAATTGTGACGTATTGTTAATGAGGAAGTGTAAAGGATAAACTTGGTGTGAAATGTTATTGGTTTATGATGTCTTGGTCAATGTGTGGAATGTTATGGTATTGTTGGTATGGTGATTCAATAAATGGTATTGTAAGAGTGTGAAATGACGTTATATGGCAGTCACGTAATTCATTATCGTCCTATGCACTTGTAATGTAGTTAATTGTTAACGTGAGCTCTATGATGTATTTGTGTTGTAGAGTAACACATAAGGAAGGAGATGGATTGTTGTATTCACATATAGGACTGTATATACATATTGGGAAGATAAGGTATGTAAGGTTACTATTTTCGTATCCTTGTGCATCACATACTGTTCACAAATTCATTGCCATTCCAAAATGTTCTAAGGTATCTCATTTCAGGTTGTCATCTATCGTTAATCACATGTTCCTTATTCATTGATCACTTGTTATTCATGTGTCACATAATGGTAGACATGGTTCCAAAGGTCCAATAATGTTACGTTCTAAAGTTCCAATAATGTTATGACTACCAATGTATCAATCTCATAGAAGTAAAGAAATAAAGTAATGTACAATTGTTTGTATATTCTTGAGTGGCATCCCAGGGGTGGAATGAACACCTAGCATGGGTTAATCTAACATCCCAGGGGCGACAAAAAAGCCTAGCATGGGTTAATCTAACATCCCAGGGGCGATAGAAAAGCCTAGCATGGGTTAATCTAACATCCCAGGGGCGATAGAAAAGCCTAGCATGGGTTAATATAACATCCCAGGGGCGACAGAAAAGCCTAGCATGGGTTAATCACATCCCAGGGGTTAAAATACCTAGCATGGGTTAATCTCATCCCAGGAGCAACAAAAAAGCCTAGCATGGGTAGAATGATAAAGATGAATGAACGTAAAGGCAAAAAAAGTAACGAATGTAATGTACATGGTTCCACACATACAGAATGATGGTTTATCCATATTAACTATTCTCTTATATTTGATTCTATCGAAGTACTTATATATCATGCAGTTTCATATAGCCTTACATGCTCAGTACATTCTTCATACTGACGTCCCTTGGGGGACTTACCTTACTTGCTGCAGGCACAAGTGCTAGTAGACCTCCACAGTAGGTTGCGGGTCATTTGCGGATCATTGGTGAGCTCCAGTTGGTTCGGTGCTTTTCGAGTCATTATGTACATTTGTTTTGGTATTGTATAAAGCGGGGACGTGTCCCGACTGTAGGTTGGTTATGTCTATGTATCTGTAGAGGCTTTGTAGATGTTGTGGGACAAATGAAGAAAGTAAGGGATGTATGCTTTTGACATGGTGGCCCTAACGGCCAAGTTCCATATATGTATATATCATATGTTTTCCATGACTTCCGCCATTAGCATCCTGTATGTATATGTGATAGTGATGTTCCTTGAGTGACATGCATACGAAGGTACATGAATGAAGATTGGTTCTCTCGGGCCTTACCGGCTTCGGGTGCTAGTCCGCCCCGGTGGAATTCGAGGCGTGACATTACCTTTCTTTAGACTTTGCTCCTTTAGGGTACTCATATGGTATGGTGCTAATTTTTGACGGGTTATTATGGTTTGGATAATCGTTTAGGTGGTTTGTGATTATTTTAGCCAATTAGGGGGCTTTAGGGATTGATTTTGGCCTCGTTTCCCTTAAGATAGTAGTTGCTTATTCTTTAGGGCTTACTTAGCATATTTTGGGCCTTGGGCGGGATTTGAGAAGCCTTAGCCTAGGTTTGGGTAGATGCTTGCCGTAGGTTGGTTTTTCGAGACTTGTAGTTGGCCTTATCGTCCCTTTTAAGGTAGGATGCTCTAAAATAACGCCCTCCTCCGACTTAAATAATTGTAGGATGGTTTTGGGAGACTGATTATTGGGTTTAGGTTTATTTAATTGATTATATTATGCTCGTTAGCCTTGGTAACTTTGGTTTGTTAGTATTTTGACCTTAAATCGCGATTTTAGCTTAATAAATGGAACCCTGCACTCTATAATAAACTTGGCCTTCTAAAATGGGAAGAATGACTATATAGACTTGGATGAATTAGAACTCTGGATTATTTCTTTGTATTGCATATTTATTATTTTTGATTTGAGTTCGGCACCTGGATTATTGTATATTTATTAGTCCCGATTCGAGTCTGGCACCTGGTTTATTGATTATTACCTATTAGTCCCGATTCGAGTTCGGCATCCGGTACACTATTTTTTATCCAATAGTTTGGTTCAAGTATGGCATTTGTTATTATTGATCTTTGGTTGGAAATCCAATTGAGATCGGTAGGATTTATGGTTATGGTTGAAGGAAGGATATCAGTACGTATATCACACATCTTGGCTCGTTTTTACCTTCTTTGCTATTATATTTGGCCTGATATTAGCATTACTCCTTGCTTGCACCCACATTGCTTATGGGGGCTCGATTGTATTATTTTTCATTGTGTGTGTCTTTTGGGCTTATGGGGGTCCAGTTAGGTTATAGGTAGGCATCTACTTCCGCTTTTGAGTTAATTATATTCTTTTTTTCGCATTTGCTTAGCATAGCCTGTTATTTCTATTACTGACCCTAATTTATTGCCCTTTAATATAGATTTGCACTTTATTTGTGCTTTCACTCTAATTGAGCTCAGTTGGCCTATGATGCCTACTGAGTACCCTGTCTTTTGGTACTCATACTACAAGACTGAGTTTTTAGGTCTTGTCATTTTGGTATCAGGACTTAGGTTTATGATATTGTTGGTACAATAGCAAGTGTCTAGTAGAGTCCCATATATCGGTACATGATGTTCGTATCTTATATTCGGGAGGCTATACGACATTCGTAGGAAAACCATCACTTTCTTTGATCCGTTATCGTGTTTAGGGGTGTTCATGGTTTGGTTTGGATCCGTTTTTGATTAAAAACATAACCAAACCAATTAAGTCAATTTTTAAAATTCTAAAACCAAACCAAGCCAAATAAAATAAAAACCATGGTTTGGTTCTTGTCGGTTTTAGTTTGGTTTGGTTCGGTTTCTTGGTTTATATTAGCTAGTGATAAATTGATAACCGCAAAACAATGGGACATGAGACAACTATTTCAAATAAACATTAGGAATCAATATATTTCTCTTTATTATCACAAGATGAATGAATATGATAACTCCCAAAATACAGAAGTCGAAAATAACCACGAAAACTCAAAGAAATGATAGAATCGAAAATGCTAAAAATAAAGGATAGAGATAGAGACAGATAATAAGACACAAAAAGAGGAAATCAATGAAACCAAAGGGTATATTAAACCCTAAAACTTCTATTGATTAACCCTACAAGAAGTACCCAATTCCTACGAAGACCTTGAGGAAATCGTAACGCCCTCAAAACCCCGTTTCTAAGCAATAATCAATACAAGCTTTTCCAAGCTCTCATGCTCCATAAGGAGTCTCACAATATCAATATCATCAAAAAACTAATGAAAATTAAGCTAGGTCCTAGTATTTATAGCCTTGGGCCTTTTATTACATATATGGGCCCACATGCCTACGCAGATGACCACTTGCTGGCGCAGATGACCACCTGCTGGTGGAGATGGCATCTGTAGGCGCAGTTCACCCACCTTCGGGCGTAGGTGATGGAGCAGACCACTCCAGGATGTGGTTGAGCTCCTCTTGACTCTCGAACGACCTCTCCAATGGATCTTTTGACTCCAAGCTATCTTCCATATGCGATATTGCTCTTCTTGAAGATCAAAATGGACCCTCCAACCATGTCCTTGTGGCCTTAATCTCTTTGTGGCTTGGATCCCTTGTTGTCGCCCTTGAATTTCAAGCCAAAAAAATTTGATGCCGATTTGGCTTGTATCATCCTCCACTTCTTGAAAAGGATTCAACCAAGCTAGTCAGGGTGGGGCTGAAACTGAATTTGCATCGTGGGATTCTTCTACTTTTCCAGCTCCAGAAGAGCCATGAAGGAGAAAAGACCCTGCCGAAACACCTGGTCTCATCATTTGTTTTCAGCTCCTCAGGTTATCTACTCGACTTGTTGATTTCTCCACAGAATTTTTACGAAAGTTATGTCCTCATTTCTTAACCTCTTCACCTGTCGATCTAGAATAAGCATAGATAGATCTTCCTAGTGATATCCTCCATAACTTTTATATTTCCAATGGGAGCAATACGACATAGAACTCTTATGCACTTTCGACAACTTCACATGGCATGTTGTATAGGGAAAATTTCCCTTCTCATCATCGGCATGCTTACTATACACAAGAAAATCAATTCCAATGGTTAGATATAATTCCACTTACCACATTGGCTCTATTGCATGATCTAGAAGTGAAGAAAGGAAACAACATCCTAAATGTCCCGTAGCCTCCTACTTATAAATGTGGCGCGCAACACATCCATAAGCAAGACTCTACTCAGACACGGCTTTGTAGACACCCTTAGAACGAACTGCTCTGATACCACTTTGTCACACCCCAACTTCCCCTTGAGGCGTGATTGGCACCCAGAGCCGATATGGCCTGAGAGAACCAATCTTTGCTTATGTTCGTTCATATGCATGCCATAAATAATACCATTACCATGTAAAAACTTCTCATGCTCATAATGAAATTCATGAATCATATACTAAATATTTACATATGTGAAACTTGACCAACAAGGCCATTAAGTCATCATGGACATACACCTCCTACATTTGTCTTCCCACAACTGTCTACAAAGCCTCTACAGATACATGACCATGTCTATACAATATTTACATAGTACCAAAACCTAGTGTTCACGTGTGACTTGGGAATCCCCGAAGCAACTGGAGCTCACCACAGACCTGTATACGATCCGCAGCCTACTGAGGAGGTCTACTAATACCTGCACCTGCACATGTAAGGTAAGTCCCCAAGAGGGGTCAGTACGAAGAATGTACTGAGTATGTAAGGCCATAATCAAACTACATCAATACATAAGAACTTCAATGGAAGTAATTATAAGAAAACGCCATATGTGGAATTATGTACAATGCTCCTGTTAGTGTTATTTATGATCATTCATACATAATAACAACAACAATGGAATTAATATAAGAGAAATAGCCAATGTGAATAAACTCTCTTTCTGTATGTAGGAAACCATGTATATTACGTTCTTTACTTCTCTTGCTTTCATATTCATTTATCTTTATTGTTCTACCCATGCTAGGCTTTTTTGTAGCCCCTGGGATGAGATGAACCCATGCTAGGTACTTTGACCCCTGGGATGTCATATGAACCCATGCTAGGCTTATCGCCCCTGGGATGTCATGCTATGTGAACCCATGCTAGGCTTTCGTGTCGCCCCTGGGATGTCATGAGATAACCCATGCTAGGCTTATCGCCCCTGGGATGTATCGATGTATCTGGATCGACCCATGCTAGGCTTTTCTGTCGCCCCTGGGATGCCACCCGTGTTATTGGGATCGACCCATGCTAGGTATTTAACCCCTGGGATGCCACCCATTAAACATTGCTTCTTTAATTCGTTACTCTTTCTTTCTTTGCTCTTTCTTTCATTCAATAAGTGATACCTTGATGATGGAACCATTCTTGAAACTTGAAACACAACATACATTACTTCACATCTTTACTCTTGTAAGATTGACAACTTTACTTGTGAGGGATAGGTACATTAACTTGTACATTACTTTTAAGAGATTGGCACTTTTACTTGTGAGAGATTGATATATTCACTTGTCATGGTTGAAACACAATATCTTTGGAACCATTGGAACGGTAGTTAAGAAGCATGTGTATAAACACTAGTGAAACCTTGGAACCTAACCTCATTGGACTTTGGAACTTTACTAATAAATAAATATGAGACATGTATATAACTCTATTGGAACTCGAACTCATATCATGATTGGAGTAATGCTATCTAACCTAAACAAGCCCTCTTGATCTCATTACTCTCATTGCGATAGTCCTCTTAGACTTTACAACATATGACAACTTAAGCACTTCCATCCATGAATAAGAACTAAGTGGGTCATGATTCGTCTAGGAGTAAAACACATATGAATAACATTATATCAACCTTAGTTGGAATACTATAGAACCCCCTTGGAATAGAACACTTTTGGAACCTTAGGACAATGAGCACTAAATAAGACACATGAACATAACCACTATTGAGCTTTCGGAACATTATCAATGCATATGAGACATGTGATTCACAAGTGATCAATGAGGAAGAAATATGTGACCATTGCCCTTGGTAAACGGAAATAGGATACCTTAGAACATTTGGAACTTTTGACATGTAGTGAACACAATTCAACCAATGGACCCGAGTCATATGATTTACCATTGACCAATGAATAAGGAACATGTGAGTAACTCTAGCCAATTATCGGATACGGAATACCTTAGAGTATTTCGGAATTGGGTGAATACTATGACAATATGAACACCATACATTGCAGAAGGAAAGAGAAGAGTAACCTTACATACCTTTACTTCCAAGCATGAGTACACAAGTCTATATAGGAACACAACAGTCCAGCTTCTTTCTTATGTTTCACTCTACAATACAAGTCCACAATGGAACTCTCGTTAACAATTATTTACCGTACAAGTGTACAAAACGACAATGAACCATATGACTGCTATATAACTTCATTTCACTCCTTACAATACAACTCACTGCATCATCATGTCAATAATACCATAACATTACACTCATTGACCAAGATTTCATACAACAATAGCATTTCGCATCACACTTACCCTTTATGCCTTCTCATTTTCATCCCGTCACATTTACGCTTATCAATTTGCCTCATAACCACATATGAAAATCCATACACATTTAACATAGTCCAACATGCTTCCATACGACATTTTAAAGTCAAAAACGACATCCCAAATTGATAATTACATCTATGAAGGGTATAGGGGTTTCGGGGGGCCAAAGGGATGCAAAAACAAACAATTCAGAGTTCTGGGATGATCCGCTAAGCCACCTGCGCCCGCAGGTGGATGACTTGCATCCGCAGGTGACCTTTGGCAGTAGCCAGAGGCACCTGCGCCCGCAGGTGCTTCGTCTGCGAAGGCGGGTGCCCGTTTTGATCCGAAATGGTCTTTTTGGGGTCTTTTTATGCAATGAATGGTCCGTGATCATAACCAAAATTATTTTAACATATTTTTGATCGTCTAACATGCCAAAAACCAGACATGGTCTCACAACACACATAACATCACCAAAACGACACTTAAGTAAACATTGTTCGACGTCGTCAAGTAGGGTTTGGTAGGTACGGGGTGTTACAATGACACAAGAATTTGAAAAAGGGCCGTCAAAGAGGACTAGACCTATAGGACAGTTCATGGCGTCCCAAGGAGAATTTAGGTCTCGGGTCTTTAACAGACCACCTAGCCCATCATTTCCTTATTCTACAGTAAATGCTCTACCTCGGTTTCGAGGGTTTAGAGGCAATCAGTTTGGGCAAAGAAGTGAGATTCAGGATTCACGGACAGTGGGGTATCAAGCACAAGGAAGTATAAGCCAATCGAGGTCTTTTCATCAGCTGTACCAGCGCTGCGGGAAGTTTCATTCAGGTGAATGCTGGTTTGGAACAAATGTTTGTTACTGGTGTGGTATGTCGGGGCACATAAGGAAAGGGTGTCCACAAAGGAACACGGGTGGTATGGCACGACCCACGTGACCAACTGTCGCATCGCCATCATCGGTACCTCCTCTAGGTAGAGGTGCGCAGCCTACGGGGCACGGCAGAGGTACATGGCTCAAGAGATTTAGCAACTAATACACTCAAGGATGGATTCAATTAATTTAGATACATGATACTTTTCCTTCCTAAGTAATTCATGCCCACATCAGAGGTTGATTCAACATGGTTATGAATAATATCATATAAAAAAAGGTAATAAAGAAAGGTGCTAGGGACACTATTCTCTTCCAAGGTGATACAATCCAAATCCGATCCAGACCGTTCACTAGAAGTCAAGCACGAGAGCTCCAAGCGCTTCAAGGAATGTTCATGAAATGAGAGGTACTTGACGACATCATACTACCATCAAAAGGGTGCTACGTGGTGTTGATTTCAACTAAAGAAGATCAAGGGACCTTGGAGGGATCAAACGGAAGCCAAGAAGGGCAAAATGGCACATGGAGTGCATTGGAAAGCTCACCTGCGCCCGCAGGTGAGCCATATGCGTGCGCAGATGGTGGGCAGTGGCTCCTGCGACCCTGACTTGCATTGGCAGGTGCCCATCTGCATGGGCAGGTGCCCATATGCATTGGCAGGTGGCCTATTTCGGCTGCCAAGTTAATTTTTATAGGAATGGGTCACTTTTGGGCCCAAGTATGTAATAAATGACCCATGGGTATAAATACACAAACCATGCTTTATTTTCCTTATTTTTTGCTTGAATATTGATGAACAGTTCTCTTGAGAGAGTTTTTTGGTGAGCGTTTGTTGTAGGTTTGCTTAGCAATGTTTGGTTTCGAGGGCGTTTCGATTCCCTCTTGGTCCTCGTAGGAATTAGGTGTTAGTTGATGAATGTAATTTGAGGGTTCTAGGGTTTAATATATCCTATTGTTCTTGATTACTCAGCTTCTTGTGTCTAATTTTTCATCTATCCATTGATTATCCTTTTAATTCTTAGTTAAATTCTAGTTTTCGTAGTTTTTCAGGTATCATTTGGTATCAGAGCTGAGGTTGAGTTCGTTCCCACGAATTCAATCTTGGGTTTTGTTACAAAAAGAAAAGGGTCCAAAACGTTTTCCAAGAAAATCCCAAAAATATTTTGTTGATTTTAGTCTTGTTTGAGTTTCTATTGTTAGATTTATTTCATCTAACAATATTTGAGTCGGAATCTTGAGCTTCAACTTTGATTTGAGGTGATTTAAAGAAAAAAAATCCCCATTGATGAACTTGTGTTCTTGAGTTTGAAGAAAAATAGAAAATGAGTTTTTAAATCTTGTTGATTTGGTGTGTATTTAAGGGTTGAAATTGTTAGAAAAGTGTTTCTCACGTTGAAGGAACCCTAGATCTGAAGTTTTGTGGATTTTCGAGTCAATACAAATTAGTTGGAAAATTTGAAGTTCTTGGTGTTCTTGAGGATCTTCTAATCTTCAAGAAAAGAAATCCACAAAAGGTGTTGTTTGATCCAAGAAAGAAATAAGAAAAGAAAGAAAAGTTGTTGGTACAAAGGGATATCCAAAAGGAAAAAGAATATTCCAAGAAAGAGAGTCAAAGAGGGCCCACAGAAGAAAGAATTTTGGAGTTTCCAGGTGTACTGTGTAGCCTCACCTGCGCCCAACCTGCGCACGCAAGAGGGCCATCTGCGGCGGCAGGTGACTAACGCAGGTCACCTACCAAGTTTCTGCTTTCACCTGCGTTTGTCCACCTGTGTAGGCAGGTCACAAGCTGGGTCCACAGGTTGTCCAAAACGCACCTCGACACTTAAAAATCGAATTTGCTCAGGTTCCATCTTTTTAGTTTCATTCATTGATTCCTAATCTTAATTCTTGATTCTAAAACTAATTAACCACTAGCAATTCACCTACTTAGTTGGTTGATTAGTTCTTGAGTTTGTTTTTCTTTGTCCTATTCCTTTTGTGCTTTTCTAGTTTTCTTTTCGTCGTTAATTCTTGATTCAAATCCATAAATATTTCTTTTGAGTCTTTCAAACAAGAATCCAATCCGATCAAGAGTAGAGAATTGACACCTCGACTACCACCCGGAGAATAAGCCAATCTTCAATATTTGCGAATCCAAGCGTGAGGCATACAAAGGTGTGTAGAGTTGTGAGGTTCTTTATTTAACGCTAACTTGATTGTTGTTTGTGTTTAGTATCTTTTCTAATAGGTACAATGGCCTCGGAGGGTGAAACACCACCAACTAGGGATGTAAACAATTCAAATGCAATCTTGGCGGCAATTGAATCATTAAACCATAAAATGGAATCCATGGACGGTAGAATGGGAGCCATGGAAGGTCGTATGACCACACTCCAAGAAAGTGTGTCTACTATGGGTGGAAAGATAGTGAACATGGAAGGTCATCTAAACTACACCCAATACACTCCTCAAAACTACCATGCCTCATCTAGCGGACATGCTCAAGACACATCCACTACTATCTCCACGAAAACACTCCACCAAATGTTCAATCCACTGAGACAAACACAAGACCCCATCACCCAAGCCACTATCTATCCACATAACCGAAACCCCGTCCGTCCAATCAAGAAGGACCACAAGACCAAATTCCCCGTAACCAAGACCTACCACAAGCACCAACAAACCAAAACCCTCCACCTCAAGCTCCACTAAACCAAAATCCCCCACTCCATATACCCCGTAACTAAAATCAGCCCATTCAAGTTGAGGGAGTAGGAGAAGTGGACCCACAAGTTGAGTTTGAAGGGTATGATGAAGAGGCCGTGCATGCGGAGTATTGGAGGAATAGACCATTGCCTCAACAAGGATTTTGAGGTCTAGGAGGAAGATTTGGTCCGGCACCTTATGGAAGAGGAAACTTAGGAAATCGTCCACAAGGTGAGAACCAATGGAACTACAATGATAATCAAGGTGCAACGGAGGTTGAGATAATGGGATCAATTCAATCAAGACTAGTCTTCCCACTTTCAAAGGAGAGAGTGACCCCAAAGATTATTTAACATAGGAGTCTACTTGTGAAAGAATCTTTCAAGTCAATGATCTTACCGATGACAAGAAGAGTTGCTACACCATAGCCCAATTCAAAGGATTTGCTATCACATGGTGGGAATATGCCAAGCGATTTGAAAATGTCTTGAATGAGGGACAACCACCACCATGGGATGCTTTGAAGGCTCTCATGAGGAGAAAGTATGTACCGGAAAGGTATAGACATGAGTTACTTGCCAAGTTGTACAATCTAAGGCAAGGGAGCAAGAATGTCTTAACTTACTTTGATGAGTTTCAACAATTGATCTTGAAACTTGAATATCAAGATAATGCGGAACATTCCGTCATCCGTTTCAAGGTTGGTTTGAACAAAGAAATCTCCTCATCCATGACTTGCCATAAGTTTGCTACCTTAGAAGAAATATTTCAAGCGGCCTTAGAAGTTGAAAGAGACATCAAGTAACGGACATCTCTCAAACCCAAGGGGTACTCATCCACTAATCCATGGGGGAAGAGCAAAGAGTTAGCCCAACCTTCTTTGGGATGGAAGAAGAACAAGGATATCAACAAGTCTTATAACAAAAGGCCCATTGAGAAGACTACTCCAAAGTACCCACCAAGGAATGAAGGTAACAAGTATCCAACTCCTAATTCTAAAGGTTTTTAATGTTTTAAATGGCAAGGTTGGGGACACATAGAAAATGAGTGTCCTGATTGGAGGAATGTGATCCTTAGAGAAGGGAGAATATTTTACCTTAGGGGAGAGGTGGGACAAAAAGATGATAATGAAGGAGAAGCCTAAGAAGGAGAGATTTTAGAAGAAGATGAGTAAATAAAGGAAGGACATGAGGATGATTGGCCTCAAGATGGAGAGTTTGAGGTTCCAAACTTTGTGGTAAGACGAGTGATGATTAGTAAGGCCATAGATGACCCTAGTCAAAGGGAAAATCTATTCCATACTAAATGTCTTATCAAAGAGAATATATGCTCATTAGTCATTATTAGTGGGAGTTGTGCAAATGTATATAGTGCCACCATGGTTAATTTCTTAAAGTTACCCACAACCAAGCATGCCGCACCGTACAAGCTCCAATGGTGAAATGAGTATGGAGAATTAAAAGTGACTAGGCAAGTTGTGATCTAATTCAAGATTGGGAATTACCATGATGAAATACTATGTGATGTCATCCCCATGCAAGCGTGTCATATTTTTCTTGGAAGACCATGGCAATACGATCGTTCAACCAAACATGATGGGAGAACCAACCGGTATTCTCTTGAGTTGAATGGTCGAAAATTTATCCTTCACCCTCTTTTACCATCACAAGTGAATGAGGTACATCAAAGAATGAGAGAGTTGAGGGAGAAGGGTAGTAAAGAAGGGGAGGAGGAACCCCATGAAGAGGAGAGTGATGAAGCAAAAGAGAGGAGGAAGTTGAAGGGGAAGGCCCAAATGGTGATGTTGGAGAGAAACAAGGACTTGTTTGAGGAGGCTAATGATGAGGAGCCCATCCTCCTTTGAGCCCATGCCTTTCATGCTAACCACTCTACTTCTCCTATTCCCCATTCTATTTCTCTTGTTTCGCAGGAATTCAAAAATGTGTTTCCAAAGGAGCTACCACACGGGTTACCCCCACTTCGGGGAATTGAGAATTAAATAAACTTCATGCCGGGCTCACAATTGCCTAACAAGATGGCTTATAGAAGTAACCCAACAAACACCAAAGAGCTCCAAAGACAAGTTGAGGAACTTCTCAACAAAGGATATGTCAAAGAAAGCATGAGCCCATGTGCGGTCCCGGTATTATTGGTGCCACAAAAAGATGGGACTTGGCACATGTGTGTTGATTGCTGGGCCATCAATAAGATAACGGTAAAGTATCGCCACCCTATCCCTAGGTTAAATGATATGTTAGATGAATTGAATGGTTCTTGTGTGTTTTCAAAGATTAATCTTAGGAGTGGGTACCATCAAATCCGGATGAGTCCTGGTGATGAATGAAAAACCGCCTTCAAGACCAAGTTTGGTCTCTATGAATGGATGATTATGCCATTTGGACTCGCAACGCTCCTGGTACCTTTATGCAGTTAATGAACCATGTGATGAAATCATTTATAGGAAAGTTTGTTGTGGTATACTTTGATGATATCTTAGTCTATAGCAAGTCTATAGATGACCATGCTAAGCACTTGAAATGTGTTTTTGACTTGCTTAGAAAGGAGCAATTGTTTGCTAATCTTGAGAAATGCTCCTTTTGTGTTGATGAGGTTGTCTTTTTGGGCTTTGTTGTAAGCTCCCGGGGTGTTGAAGTGGAAGAATCCAAAATAGACGCTATAAGAAATTGGCCAACTCCACAATCCATTGGCGATGTGAGAAGTTTTCATGTATTAGCTAGTTTCTATATAAGGTTTGTCAAAGGGTTTAGCACCATAGCCGCCCCATTAACCGAGGTAATGCAAAAGGATAAGCCCTTTAAATGGGGTGACGAGCAAGCAAAGGCGTTTGAAACTTTGAAAACAATGCTTAGCTCCGCCCCTTTGTTGCAATTGCCCGACTTTGGAAAAATGTTTGAAGTCCAATGTGATGCTAGAAAGGTTGACATTGGGGCCATCTTAATGCAAGACCAAAAGCCCATTGCATACTTTAGTGAAAAGCTCAAAGGAGCAACCTTGAACTACTCTACGTATGATCTTGAGTTGTATGCCTTGATTAGAGCTTTGGGCAATTGGCAACACTACTTGTGGCCTAAGAAATTTGTGATTGGAACCGACCATAAATCTTTGAAACACCTTAGGGCCCAAGGCAAATTGAACAAACGACATGCCAAGTGGATTGAATTCTTAGAAACTTTCCCTTATGTAATCCAATACAAAAAGGGGAAGGAGAATGTTGTGGCCGATGCCTTGTACTGAAAACATGTGTTACTTAGTACTTTGTCTTCTAAATTGATTGGATTTGAATACTTGAAGACATTGTATCCCAAGGACCCCAAGTTTGCTCAAATCTTCAAGGATTGTGAGGAATGGGAAAGGGAAAAATGGCTTAGGGATAGAACTTCTATACCCTACTCAAAATTTGATGGATTCCTATTCAAAGAAAAGAGATTGTGTTTTCCCTCTAGCTCTTGGAGAGAGTTTTTTGTGAGAGAGGCACACGATGGTGGTATGATGGGTCAGTTTGGAATTGACAAGACCCTTGGAATCCTAGAGGAACAATTCTATTGGCCCAAAATGCGTCATGATGTTGCACGAATTTGTGGTCAATGTATGGATTGTAGAAGTGCGAAAAATCCTTCTCCCTCAAGGATTATATACCCCACTTCCCACTCCCCTACGTCTATGGCTTGACATATCTATGGATTTTGTATTGGGATTGCCTAGGACAAGGAGGGGAAGAGATAGTATCTTTGTTGTAGTTGATCGGTTCTCAAAAATGGCTCATTTTATTCCATGTCACAAGTGTGATGATGCCTCCAATGTGGCATCCTTGTTTATAGAACATGTTGTCAAGATACACGAAATTCCCCGGACCATTGTTAGTGATAGGTACTCTAAGTTCCTTAGTCACTTTTGGAGGTCATTGTGGGGTAGGCTTGGCACCAAATTGCTTTTATCAACATCTTGCCACCCACAAATCGACGGTCAAACTGAGGTTGTGAACAGGACCTTGGGTTCTATGCTCCGCACCATGGTTAAAGGGAAAATGGCCTCTTGGGAGGATCACTTACCCCTAGTCGAATTTGCTTACATTTGTGTTATTCACTTGACTATTAGTATGACTCCCTTTGAATGTGTTTATGGTTTTAACCCCCTAGCCCCCTTGGATCTCACTCCTTTGTCTAGCGATGTTGTGATTAGCTTAGATGGGAGAAAAAAGGTGGAAGCAATGAAGAAGATGCATGAGAAAGTGAGGCTTCACCTTGAGAAAAAGAATCAAGCAATAGCCAAGAGAGTGAACAAAAGGAGGAGAAGAATTGTAGTTGAACCGGACGATTGGGTATGGGTACATCTTCGGAAGGACCGGTTCCCAACCCAAAGGAAGGTTAAGTTGATACCTCGAGGTGATGTCCCATTCCAAGTGCTTGAGCGGATAAATGACAAAGCTTACAAGGTTGACCTCCCACCAAAGTATCAAGTGCACAACACATTTAATGTGTGTGATCTCTCACCTTTTGATATGGTCGAGGATGACAATTTGAGGTCAAATTCTTCTTAAGATGGAGAGGATGATACAATCCAAATCCGATCCAGACTGTTCACTAGAAGTCAAGCACTAGAGCTCCAAGCGCTTCAAGGAGTGTTCATGAAATAAGAGGTACTTGAAGACATCCTACTACCATCAAAAGGGTGCTACGTGGTGGTGATTACATCTAAAGAGGATCAAGGGACCTTGGAGGGATCAAACGAAAGCCAAGAAGGGCAAAATGGCACATGGAGTGCACTGGAAAGCTCACCTGCGCCAGCAGGTGAGCCATATGTGTGGGCAGATGGTCAACAGTGGCACCTGCGGCCCTGACCTGCGTGGGCAGGTGCCCATTTGCGTGGGCAGGTGCCCATCTGCGTGGGCAGGTGGCCTATTTCGGCTGCCAAGTTAATTTTTAAAGGAATGGGTCACTTTTGGGCCCAAGTATGTAATAAATGACCCATGGGTATAAATACCCAAACCATGCTTTATTTTCCTTAGTTTTTGCTTGAATATTGATGAACAATTCTCTTGAGAGAGTTTTTTGGTGAGCGTTTGTTGAAGGTTTGCTTAGCAACGTTTGGTTTCGAGGGCGTTTCGATTCCCCTTTGGTCACCGTAGGAATTAGGTGTTAGTTGATGAATGTAATTTGAGGGTTCTAGGGTTTAATATATCCTATTATTCTTGATTACTCATCTTCTTGTGTCTAATTTTTCATCTATCCACTGATTATCCTTTTAATTCTTAGTTAAATTCTAATTTATGTAGTTTTTCGGGTATCACAAGGTACGCTCATGGGTAGGCACACACAAGGAGAGAAAGATACATTTCAAGCACATAGAACCCCTCGTCATCAAGAAACTTCCATGAGTCCCAATCGACACTTCAAATTGTCTATCCCTATGAAGGTGACAAGAAGTCTTTAACAACCATGGACTCTTCCACCAACAAAAATTCAACTTAGCATCCGTAAGTTGTGGTCTACACAACTAAAGCACAAGTGTATCAAATAAGGATGCAAGTACATAAGCAACATCTAAAAGAGGCAATGACACATTTGCCCTAGGGTTCTTAAAAAAGATACCACCTTTGAGTAAGGGGTCATCAATTGCAAACAAGTAATAAAGAAAGGTATCATATGAATGGAATTCATCCAAAGTTCTTTCAAGGGAAGACTCATTGTTTGACCTACAAGTCATAAAGCTTTGGTCAAGAATGGAAACACACAATGGTGAATTCTCTTGGACCATTTCATTACCCCCCTTCTTTAAACAACTCTCAACTTTGTTGGAAATACCTCTCATGCACAACTTGGGTCTATCAAGTGGAATGTGAGTCCCCAAGAAAGACTTTCCATCGTAGGAAAAGATTCCAACATTTTCAATCAAACTTTGCTTGTCATCTTGAACAAGCACCAGGTTGGGTGTATAACAACCACCACATTCCAAGTGGTCACCGGGGTCAAATGAAAGAAGTATCCAAGAACATGGGTCAAGACAATACCCATTTTCCCCAAGGGTGTCAACCTCACAAATAGACATACCTTCTATACTATCATTGACAATGTCATAAGCAAAGAGATGGTAGAGAAAGGTGTCACGCAAGTTAACTTCAACTAAGGTGTCCTCAAGTATATGCTCACTGTTTGATTCAAGATCATCACCATGAGTATTCTCAATAAATGAAGCACACAAAGAAGAAGCAGAAGTAATTTCTAAACAAATAATACCTTCTTTTTCAAGGGAATGATCATCAAATAGACACAAACCATCAACAACATCAAGGAGGTCATGACTCAAGCCCTTACAGGAATCACATAAGTCATCCTCACATTTATCAAACAATGGTGGGGTGTCATACAAATGATCACAACCAAAATCATTTTCACAAGAATAATCAGTAGTTGGGTTTCTCAGATATTCAAGCAAATCAAATTTATCATCACCCAATTGATTATTCTTTTTCACAAGTGAGAGATCACTATATAAAATTGGATAGTTAGCACAATCTTCATTCAACCCTATATTCTTAATGGATTTCAGGAAATAGGATAACATGTGAATCTTAAGCATACCATCCTTCTTTTCAAGCATATCAAAATGCACATAACTAGATGCCACACTAGGAGTGATCTCACAATTATCATTCAAGAAATCTTTCTTTGAGAGAGAGGTTCAATAACCAAAGGTGAGGAATTAAAGCACACAAGATCACTCTAAAAAAGATACATGTCATTTTTCACAATATTTTCATTCATATGATCAACTCTATCAACAACATCACTACCTTGAGGCTTTTCAAGCACACAACAAGCATGCTCAAGTAGTGGATTAGACTCACAAGCAAGTTGATCAATGCATACACCTTCACTAGTTGTAGGCAAATCACATGCCAACGTAGACTCACCTTGATTTTCACAAGGGTCAACTAGTGTATGAATACTCCTATCATATGGCAAAGAGACCTCATTCAAGCTATAAGTGCCAACACTAGGTGGACACAAATCGATCTTACTAGAAGAGTCAATTCAGTCATCTATAGGATTAACTAGTATTTGCAAACTCACAACAAGAACTTGATCATCATGCAATATAGTGCTATCAAGAGTATCACAAAGAGAAGACTCATTATGCTCAACATTAGACAAGCCACCAATTACACTCACTTGGCTACTAGCCACACCAAGACATTTCAAATTTAGAGAAGTGTAAGGGTTAACATTGTTACCTTGTAGTTCATACAAAGTATGGTCTTCACCTTGGGGTTCAACATGGGAGCTCATTTGCTCTTTTTAGAAGTCCTTATCACTCTTCCCGAAGTTGGAATTCTTAGCCAAGAAATCTGTTAGGTCTTCAAGCATATGTTCGTAAGGAACTCTCCTTGGATCCTCCTTTAGAAGTTCATGAACCTGCACAAGAGAAGAAGTGATACTAGGTAAAATGCTAGTATTATGGTTAGTGGGTAACAAGGGATTAGTGTTGACAAATCCCACAATTAAGTGTTCCTTGTCCACTTCCTTCAAGAAACTACTTGGCTCGTCAATCTTACTCAACTCTCCTCTTTGAACCAAGCCTTTCTTTCCTTGTACAAGGGACAATTCCCTTTCCCTCTTCTCAACTTCCTCCTTCTTTAATACTTCTCGGATTATAATCTCATAGTCCTTACACATTTTCTCGGGTGTTAAGGGTATGATGTTGATCTTTCATCCTCCCAATACAATCGAGTACCTATTGGACTTCTCTTGATATTGGGAAACCCTATCATCTTTCCACGACCTACCAAGCAATATATGATAACCTCGCAAGGGCACTACATCACATCGCACTTCATCTTGAGAATTGACCCAACTAAATTTAATAACCACTTGCTTGGTCACCTCTATTGGACCACTCTCATCTAAACACATGAGATTGTAAGGCTTGGGGTTCCTTTGTGTAGGGAGTTTCAAGAAATCAACACATTTGCAAGATATAACATTAGTGCTACTCTTCCCATCTATGACTAAGGAACATAGGGTTTCCATCACCTTAACCCTCGTATGAAACAAATTCACACTTTGTTGTAGTTCCTCTTTCACAAGGTATCCCACAATTTGCCCTAAATAAAAAGATAAGCTCAAGTCTACCTCTATTACGGGTCCAAAAGTAACATCTCCCGCATGGTTTGGTGTTTCTTTTTTCGAAGCCATTGTACCTAGCAATTAACACACTCAACAAAGACAATAAAAAATGTTAGCATTAGCAAAATAAAGCTCACAATCACTCATGTTTACACACCTTTAATTGCTTCACAATTGGAGCGGTTAGTGTTGAAGATTGCCTATACTTCGATAGTACACAAGGTGTCGATTGCTACTCTTGGACGGAATAGATTCCTGTTTAAAGAAATAAGGATGACTCAATTATAAACAAACGGACTCAAAACAAGAAGTTAACTTCGAAGCTAAACTAGAAAAGCACAGAAGAAAATAGACTAAGAAAGAGCGGACTCAAGAACTAATCAACCAACTAAGTAAGGACAATTACCCGTTGATAATTAGTTTAGGAATTAAGAAATGAAATAAAGAATCGAGAAATGAAACTAAGAAGTTAGAACCAGTGCAAAATGGGATTTTCGATTATTTAGGCTTACTGGAATGACCTGCGGATGCAGGCCATGACCTGCCCACACAGATGAGCAAATGCAGGTGAAGACAGAGGCTTACTGGATTGACCTGTGTTGGCTACATGCGGCAGCAGGTGCCATCTGCATATGCAGATGGTGGGCACAGGTGCTCTAGGCAGCTTTGCTGGGAACTCCAAATTTGTCCTTTCTGTGGGCCTTTTTGGGTTCTTTCTCCTAGAATATTCTCCCTTTCTTTTGGATATTCCTTTGAACTAACACCTTTTCTTTTCTAGGATCGAACAAGACCTTTTGATATCTTCTTCACTTGAAGATATGAAGATATCCAAGAACTTTACGAGCACCAAAATTTGAACCTCACTCAAACGAACTCGAAATTCGACGAAATTTTAAACCAAAGCTCTTTTCAACATTCCAAACACAACCCAAATGAATTTAAGCCTCCAATCCCAACCAATTTCTTCAGATTTTAGAACCCATTCACAATTTTCTTCATGTCATCAAAACTTCATGAACTTGAAGAACACCCAAATCAAAACCCTAATGGATTCTTTCTTCCTTTTAGCTCAACTTTCAGATTTGAACTCCATATGTGAAGGAGAAACAAACCATAATACTCAAGAGTCTCCAATTTCACCTAGATCTACAAATCCACTTGAAGAGTTTTCAGGTTCTTCACCTCCAACAATGGTGGATCCTTCAAATCAAACCTAAACAAGCTCAAGTCTCAGATCTAGACTCAAATAATACTAGAGAATATTATTCTAGTATTATAAACTCAATAAAACTCAATAAGACTCAAAAATCAAAACTCAAATTTTTTTTGTTTTTCAAATAACGATTTTTTTTTGATTTTCTAGATAACAAAACCCAAGATTGAATTTGTGGAGATGAACTCAAGCTCGACTCTGATACCAAATGATAACCCCCAAAATATGGAAGTCGAAAATAACCACAAAAACTCAAAAAAATGATAGAATCAAAAATGCAAAAAATAAAGAATAGAGATAGAGATAGATAATAAGACACAAAAAGAGGAAATCAATGAAACCGAAGGGTATATTAAACCATAAAACTTCTATTTATTAACCCTACAAGAAGCACTCTATTCCTACGAAGACCTTGAGGTAATCATAACGCCCTCGCAACCACGTTTCTAAGCAATAATCAATACAAGCTTTTCCAAGCTCTCATACTCCATAAGGAGTCTCACAAAATCAATATCATCAAAAAACTAATAAAAATAAAGCTAGGTCCTAGTATTTATAGCCTTGGGCCTTTTATTACATATATGGGCCCAAAAGTGACCCAATTTAATAAAATGGGGCAAGCTGGCCGCTTTGGCCCACATGCCCACGTAGATGACCACTTGCTGGCACAGATGGTGGGCGCAGATGGCATTTGTAGGTGCAGGTCACCCACCTGTGGGTGCAGGTGAGGGCCCAAACCACTCCAGGATGTGGTCGTGCTCCTCTTGACTCTCCAACGACCTCTCCAATAGATCCTTTGACACCAAGCTATCTTTCATACGCGATATTGCTCTTCTTGAAGATCAAAATGGACCCTCCAACCATGTCCTTGTGGCCTTAAGCTTTTTGTGTCTTGGATCCCTTGTTGTCGCCCTTGAATTGCAAGCCAGAAAAGGTTGACGCCGATTTGGATTGTATCAAAATATGAATCTTCTATTTTTTTCAACATTATTTTGAAGTTTTAGCATGTGTAAGTTGGATCACTGTAGAAGTTATTTCACTTCACATGTCTAACATCCATAGAAATAATATAGATCTTTAAATAGAATGGTCAACCCTTATAAAATCAAAAGGGCAAGCCATTGAAGAGTAGATGAATGTCTTAGCAAAGAAATTAAAAACTGACAATACACCTCACCACATATATACAATTTGATAATTATCATTTATGAAAAACTAATATTATATAGTCAAATCAAATCATGAAAATTATTTAAATGTGTTGTCGCGCATGTGAAATAAGTAGACTAAAACCAAATTAATGATTAAAAGGTATAAAATATTTATAATTATTTATGAAAAACTAATATTATATTTTCAAATAATTATAAAATTTATGTATATAATTTATCGGTTCGATTTGATTATTTTTTCGATTTTTCAAATTCAAAATCAAACCAAACCAAATGTCGAGTTTTTTAGTCGGTTTGGTTAGCTTTGTTGTTTGGTTTGGTTTTTAACCAAACCATGAACACTCCTAATCATGTGTGGTGTCTATATTGGTTTCTAAATTTTCATTTGTTTTACTTTTTTACAGATGGATAGGACAAGGGCCACTACAGCCGGGGACGAGGACCCTAAGGCTGCAACTAGGGCACCTGTTAGGGGCAGAGGTAGAGGTCGACCCCGAGGTCGAGGTCAGGTTACAACACCAGCTCAAGGCCAGGCTAGAGAGCCTTTACTAGAGCTGGTGATTGATCCTGAGCCAGAGTTTGCACCTGATTCATATCTTCTTCTATTCTTCGGGATGCCCTAGTTCAGTTATTGGGTATGATTGGTGGTCAGCCGATGAATGGGGCCCAAAAATTCATTCAAGGTCAGCTCAGGGTGGACTTGGTATAGGGGTGCAGCCTGTAGCTACGACACCTAGAGTAGAAGTCCCACCATCACCTGTAGTTCCACATCCAACAGTAGCCCGACCAACCATGACTTCTGAGGAGCAGAAGATGCTGGGTCAATTTCTTAGATTGGCTCTATCGAGGTTTGTCGAAGTCTTAGGGGAAGATGCATTTTAGTTCCTTATGAGTTGTGATGTGTGACGATAATTTAGGTTTGGTTGAGCCTCCCAATATGGATTACACCACCTTTTTGTTTGATAGAGCAGCTAGGCAGTGGTGGAGGGGATATCTTGATTCGAGACCAGCTAGATCTCTTCCTATGTCATGGGATCAGTTCTCTGAGGCCTTTATTGGAGAAGTATATGCCTCGCAGTATGCACGAGTGCCTGATAAATGAGTTCACAGGGTTGCAGCTGGGTTCTGTGACCATGGCAGAGTATGAGGTTTGGTTTCACGAGTTAGCGAGTCACGCCACCGTGATTCTACCTACTAAGCACGAGAGAGTGCAGTGCTTTGTCATAGGGTTGAGACTTTCGATCCATATGGCTACCCAGAGTCTAGTATCTTCAGGTAGATAATTTTTAGGTGGCCATGCTCACACTATGGAGGAGATGCATTGCGAGTCCCATGGGGGCAGCATTAAGAGACCTCGTCATCAGGACAGTTACAGTGGGGGCCATAATGGTTCACAGTTCAGGGGTATAAATTTCTAGTGTCGGTATCCACAGCAGTAGCCGTATCAGCAGCAGGGTCAGTCTAGTGCTGTATAAATGGACCTACTAGACTGACCCTGCTGCTGATACGGCTACTGCTGTGGATACCGACACTAGAAATCTATACCCCTGAACTGTGAACCATTATGGCCCCCACTGTAACTGTCCTGATGATAAGGTATCTTAATGCTTCCCCCATGGGTCTCGCGATGTATCTCCTCCATAGTGTGAGCATGGCTACCTAATAATGATTAATCATTATGCATAGAATGTTCTATCGATCAGGGCAATTCTGGCCCAACTAGGGTGGTGCACAGGGTCGTAGGGGTGGTCCCAAGTTTTTAAGAAGGTACTCAGGCGGGGTCATCTATATGTTGTTCCTGGTAGGCCAGAGGCTGAGGTTTCGAATGCTTTTATTATGAGTACAATTTTGGTGTGCCATCAACCGACTTCTGCATTTTTTGATCTAGGCTCTACTACTTATACCTATGTTTCTACTTATTATGCATCTCAGTTAGGGTTGTCTTTTGAGCCATTATCTGTGATTATGTGTGTAGCTACTCTAGTGGGTGATTATTTAGTAGTGGATCGTGCGTATAGATTATGTGTTGTGACTATTTAGGAGTATGACACTGTGGCTGATCTTATTGTACTTGATATGGTTGATTTTAACATAATTCTGGGCATGGACTAGTTTTCCTTTATCATGCAGTCTTGGATTGCTTTGCTTAGCCTTACTTGGCATACCCTCAGTTGTGTAGCAGGGTGCTTTTAGCCATGCACCGACGGTGATTATTTCTTATATTTGGGATAGGAGACTAGTATCGAGGGGTGTATGGCTTATCTTGCATATGTTTGAGATGTTAGTATTGAAAGTCCTTTGCTTGACTTTTGTCCCTGTCGTTCTTGAGTTCCCAGATGTTTTTTCTATCGACCTACCTGGCCTTCCTCCTGAGCATGATGTAGACTTTGCTATTAATCTTGAGCTGGGTACCCAACACATTTCTATTGCTCCTTACTGTATGGCTCCTACTGAGCTGAAGGAGCTAAATGTTCAACTTCAGGATCTTCTGAGTAAGGGATTTATTAAACCGAGTGTCTCACCTTGGGTGCTTCTATTCTATTTGTGAAGAAGAAAGATAGCTCTATGCATATGTGGTGCGATTCCAAGGGCCATTTATGCCATTCAAGCTTCCTCATTTTCTTACATTCGAAGCCGAGCTAATGAGTTGGAGGACGTGTTGTCAAAAGGCACAATATGCTACCATAGAGGCTTGAAGCTCATGCATGGTTAGAACGAGCTCCTAATTAAATAATTTCATATTTGGAATATAGCTTGGAGTCGAGGGAAGTCATGACACAAGGAATAAAGAAAGCCCTTGTGGATTATTTCTGAAATAGCCACTTTTGGGCTAATTTTGTAATAGGTTATTTATGCAAAGACAATAACTATAAATAAGTGCCTTAGCCATTTCATTTACTTAGTTTTATGATTATTGATGAATAGAGATTCCTTTTGTGAGAGAACTGAGAGCTTGGAAAAGCTTTTGTTGAAACTTCATTTTGAAACATGGGTTGCAAGGAGATCGATCTCCTTGAGGTCTTCGTAAGAGTAAGGTGTTTATCATAGCATCAATCAATTGGGGTTTTAGGGTTTGATATACTCTTTGGTTTATCATTATCTATCTATCCTTTAATTTTCCACACTTTGATTCCATCTTCGTGGGTCAATTCATATCATTTGGTAACAGAGCCGAGTTTAGGACCGTTCCAACGATTCTAGTCTTGGGTCTCATTACAAAAAAAGTCATAATTTTTTTTTTAGGGTTTTCAAATTTTGAAATTTTGATTTTTAGTCGTGTTTGAGTTTTCGATACTAGAATTGTGTTCTCTAGTATCTATAGTGTCTAGATATGTGATTTGGGCTTAATCGGAATTGATTTGAAGATTCTAACATTGTTGGTTTTAAGCTTTGAAGAAAATGGAAATGGGCCTTCAAATCTGAAGAAATTGGAGTGAAATTGATATATTAAAAGCATTGCGGTTTGTTCCCCATACCAAAAGGAGTTCGAATCTCAAATTTGGAGTGATTCCGAGTTAAAATGAGAAAGTTAGGTTTTTGAAATCATCATATTTGTTTTTGGTGTTCTTGAGGATATTCATATCTTCAAGAAGAAGAATAAAGGAAAGGGGTTTTTTTATCCAAAAGAAATGTAAAAGGAAAGTGTTTTGGTGTTAGTACATAAAGAAAATATTCCAAAAAGGGAAAAGACAAGGAAATGAGTACACAAAGGGCTCACAAAAGCACAAATTTTGGGGGCTTCAGGTGTCTGTCGGAGTCCATATGTGGACCCATCTACGCCAGCATCTATGCCCACAAATCATCAAGCAGATTAGACAACGAACTTTAAGCTTTGGATGAGCGCCCGCCCTCATCTGCATCAGCAGATCATGACATATGTCAACTTATCGCCACAATGAAGATAAGACTTCCTCAAACTCTATTTTTCTCAGGTTCTAACATTGTCACGACCCGATCTCTCAGGTCATGATGACACCTATCATAAACCACCAGTAGGTAAGCCAACCCATAATCCGAAACAACGAGTAACGAACTATCAAGAGAAAAGAAAAAAGCAGCGGAAAATGAATCCAATAAAGAGACTAATATAGAGAAGTAACCCCAAAACCTGGTGAATTCAGTACAAGAGCTTCTAACAAAATAGGAGTACAACATAAGCATAATATATATATATATATATATATATATATATATATATATATACACATAAAACTATCTCTAAAATGCAAAATAAAGATCAGTCCAGCAACTGAGGGATAAAAGGAACAACTCCAGGCATCAGGAGCTCACCCTAAATCTCTGATCCATGGCAGCTCCGCACGATGCACACGTCAGTGGCGAGAACTCGTACTATGATCTGCAGGTGCAGTAGTGTAGTATGAGTACCAAACATGAGGTACTCAGTAGGCATTGGCCGACTGAGCTCCAGAGATAATGCAAGTATAAATAACATGTATAGCAGGAATATAAATTACAGACAACTATTTACGAAACAGAATATGATAATGCCAAGGGAAAAGTAAAGGTAAACTACCATACTCTACAAGTAATCCGGAACAAAGGTGCAATACCATAAGTAGCTAGTCAATATACGATAGTAAGGTGAAGAAGAAGATATACAATATACAATAATAGTAGGAAAGAAGGAAATATTATACAAATAATAGCTATAAAAGAATGGATATACAATCGCACTAAACAGATAACCCTATATAAAGGTACTACCCTGATAGAGCTAGCCTAACATCACAAAGATACTAAACAATAAGGGAACTAACCCTAGCATAATCAGGGTCTCTAGTCGAATTATGCATAATCATAAGATAATCTAGAAATAATAAATATTACCATAATACAAGAAGAGGGATCAGAAACGTACCAATAACCTTGGGTACCAATCCATAATCAGTCTGCCATGAACTATACAATGATGTCCAACCAATAATATAACCGGCTAGCCTGGACAAACAATAACCTAATCCGACCCCTATAAGCTCGAAAGGTACAAGCAATCACTCAGCAAATGTCAAACATACCCATACCTATTCAACACCCCATAAGACCGATAGATACATGCGCCACATAATTATACTGGTGATAGGCGATGCATATAAATGAATGAAAAGTCATGAAAAGAGCCAGATGATGCAAGAGAGACCAAGTACCATATCCAACACAAGTGTATACACCCCCTCCAGCTCAGTAGCTTGCAAAGGCAGGAGCAACGGCGGCCATCCTTCTCCAATACTATGGCTCATTGGACGAAGGGGCCAATTGGGGACTCAGGATATCCGTTTACACTGCCTAGTCCTGAACCAGAACTTTCAATAACTAATTGTAACAAATCTACTCCGTCTAGTGTCGGAGAGAAATAAAAGTATAATAAGAAGTGCTTGGGATCGAACCGGGACAAAATAAGTATAAATTTGTAAATCCATTGCCCGAGATAGAATCTGAGACTAAAATGGTAGAATAATATAGAAAGGGCCGGGATCTCCCTCTACCGAAGTGAGTAAGTAGTGATAAAAAGAGTGGATTAAGAATGGACCGGAATCAGCCTCAGTTTCCAAAATAATAAGTTTAATTAAAAAGTTCATAAGTCATTAGTAACGGTAATACGACATCCATTACAAGAATTAGTTTTAAAGTTAAGAAGTAGGACTAAATCCCTTTTTGGAAAACAGTAGTAAAATCCAGATTTTAGTTGGAATCGTACCGTTACATAAGCGTAAATGCGCCTAAATGTATGCATGCCATCACCAGTATCCAAATAATACAATATAAGTGTCTAAGTATCTAAGAACTAAACCACGTCCTTTCAAAGAATAGAGAACTAACCTGGTATCCTACTAGTCTCGTAATCATGACCTCGGGCCTAATAATATACAAATTACCAGGACAACATCATTATAACCCAAAAAGAATAAGGTAAATACAACCATCAAGCTACTAGGAGGATCTAATTGAGGCGTATCGTCCAAATCACTAAGTGATAAAGTAAATCTTATACTAAGGGATCCTTAATGTCAACCTAAATTCATGTAAGTAAATGGTCAAGTATAACAGTAACCCATAGCTAGAGCAGGTATTCTAGTCTAAGGCTCAATTCATAATTCTATTCTAAATCCCCTAAATAGGTCAAGTCATGATACAACTAGGTATAAACTTATCCTATAATCCCTACCTAGCATGGGATCTATACAATACACAATCTCATAGAGAAGAGTAGACCGTAGCCTACCTCGCTGCCAAACTGCAGTCTCGAACCATCTACAAATTGCTCATCTCTACTCCATAATCTCAGAATGCCGTCGCACCATCAAATTCATAAACTACTTGTTAATACGAGTAAAACAAGACCCATATTGAAATATAAAAGCTCGGGCCAAAAATCAGGTAAAAAATAAGCCCGCGGTGCCCGCAAATGAAATTCCAAAATTGAATCCGTCACGAGGTCCCTAGAGGACAAGGAATGGGTGCAAAAAAGTTGAGGACAAACGGAGTCTCAATTAGGGCTCAAATCAGCCTCAAGAGAAAATGGAAGAGAAGAAAGAAATCGAGAAATTTACGGAGAATTAGGGCAAAAACTTACAAAGAAATTAACGAAAAATGATCACTTCAACATCCTCTACTCATACCCAACTCCAATTTATGATTTTCCACAAGTTCTTGAGCTCTTAGGACATTTAATGGCGGAAAAGGGTTAGAAAATGGTGGAATGGGGTTTTTGAATCTCAACTTTGCATAGAATTCATGAAAATTGAAATGGATATTCTTAGAAAATGAACAATATGAAGTTATAATCACGTATCCAATTATTATACTTGAAAAATTTATCGAGAATTGCCTAAAATGGAGCTTCCTAGCTCCAAAAATTTCAAAAATACGAAATGGGTTTGGTTTGTTCTTAAACTCAGCGATTGCCACTAAATAGGCACTTTGTCCGCTAAAACGGCCTGGTCAAAAGGTCAAAATACTACTAAAGCGGTCCAATGGTCTCTTTAGTGGCTCGGTCTGACGGTCAATGGCCGCTAATGCAGTCAACCAGGTGCTTTAGCAGGTATACCAACACCAGTAATTCCAAAAACTTATTTTTGACTCTCGAAACTCATTCGAAACCCAACAAACATGAACCAATAGTGCACATTGATCATAAAACACGTTCTGGATTCAACATTGGATTTACGAAAAAAGGTTGTTTACAATAATTAATCCCCGGGACCCCTTTTAGGCTATTTTAACTAATTTTTGTTTAAACACTCAAAATGAAATATAAAAGCTCATGACCCGAACTAACTATGCTACCAACAATCGACATTCTGGATATAATGGAACTTACCAAATCACCATCCGAGGTTGTTTCGATAAAAAATGGGCCCTACACCCACTATATTAGTTTTATCAATTTCCAACCAATAGCCCAAAATGATCTGGAAGCCTTAGGACCCGGACCAAGGGTCTTCCTAGCCTAAAATCAACGTTCCGGAGTTAACGATGCTATCAGAATTTTCATGTGAATCTGTTTACTAGTGTTTTTATCCAAGACCAATTTCTCAACTTCAAAAGCTCCAAAATAGGAAAATGGGCTTAAAACCCAAACGAATTGCCTAAAAATCGAACTAACAATTTTGGTAAGTCATAAATGAACTTTAGCTGCTACAGGAAGGCAAGAAATGCCGAAAACGAGCGGAAATGATGAAAATGACCCAGAGGGTCATTACAATATCCACTACTTAAAGGACTTTCATCCCCGAAAGTCAATGGATAGAATGAGCCCGAAAGCTTAAAAGAATGAGGTATTAGACCCGCATGCCCCGTGCAAGACTTCCCAGATAACCTCTAAGTCTAACCAAGACTTCTAAGGGATTTCGCTAAAGGTATCCCTTTTTCATTCACATCCTTACTCACTTTTCAAAATAACCACAAACTCATCTTGAACAACCAACTAGCCTCCAACTGAACCGAGTACGATTGAAGTACACAAATTCAAACCACAACATACTGATATCACACTGAAACAAGCACAACTAAGCAGATGCTCAACCTGGCTAAAAACAACCCAAGACATGAATCATACATCCAACTCCAATTTCCAAATCTAATATTCTCTTGCCTTTCCAAACCTGATGTGTACTCTAAACTGCACAAAATCTCTCCAGCATTATCCGAGTCTTGCCCGCGTAATCACATCACGCTAATCTCGAAAGATTGAAGCTGACCCAGGAAAATCCACACGGACTAGCAAAAGAACAATGTCCAATAAGTTTCTATCTGAATACGAAAATGGTGGTGACCAAAGTCTGCGATCTTTGCCAAAGCCACTAACTAGTCTAGATGAACCTCGAAACCAATAGTCATAGTTCGAAGTACAAACTCTCAAAACTGAACAATCTGCTTCAAAATACCCCACCAACTGTAGGTGAAACCATGCTATGCCCAACTAAAATACACTTCTCCCACTGAGTAGACATACAAATTTCTGACAAAAATTGAGAACCAATGTCTGAAGCAGTGTGCACCTCAAATCCCATTGAGATGGATAGGCAACCGATGCCCTAAAGACTCGACAGAACTAACTTTTAACCTGTGCTTACCATACAGATAACTATGATAATCATAAAGCTTTGACAAATATATATAAGCTACTCTAATAAAAGACCATCATAGATATGCCCAAACCATATATACATGACTTAGTGGGGCCAAAACTATTATGAGATAAAACATATTTGAACTTAATACATTAGTCTACAAAGCCTCTATAAGATAGAAAACTTAGTCTAGGTTGGGACAGGCCTCACCTTATATAACTATTGTACAATACCAAAATGCATATATTAAAGACTCGGTAAAGTGCTAAATCAACTTGGAGCTCACCAATCGCAGCTGAGTGTCCTATGCTCTTACTGAGGAGGTCTACTAGCTAGAGTACCCATTCCCATACTAGTTTTTGGAAGAATAAATAATCAGATCTAATAATAAACACATATTGAAGTATTCCAACACACTAAGGAGTGGTTACGAGACCATTGGCTAAATTGGAGATGGTATGCTGCCACTATCTATATTTTACTAAAGAAAGCACTTAGAAAGCTCACTTTGTAACATATGTATTAGTTTTCATGCCAAAGAACATAGAATCTAATAGCCTTACATACCTTGTTGTACAACTCCAATAGCACCCTAAATTAATGTCCTTCCTTTCATAGTATTAATCTGCAATAGAGTAAATAGTAAAAATAGTATTTGTAGCTAATCAACACATTTGGACTACTTAACCTCATCAAAACAGTAACCGGGCAGTAAGCCCGTAATTCATCAAATCAAGAGTGTCCTTTCAACCCCTTCCCTTCCAATTACACTCACATTCCATAAAGATTCTTATAAGATTCCCTAGAATAACTTTGACTTTATTACACCCTCAAAACAACATACAAAGTAGAGCGGGTAGTAAGCTTACACGATATCCTGTTCGGTGGTGTATCACTACACCCTCCTTCTATATTTCAATACAAACTATTCACACCTTACCCCAATATCAACCAAGCAATCCCCAACATATACACATAAACTAGTCTCTAAAATTACCCCAAATATTCTTTATCATAGCAACCAAATATTGAACTCACCATCCCTTGAGTTCTTAATATCAACACACCCATAATTCTTTACCCAAAATCATACATGAGGAGGACAAAAATGGAGTAGTCACCTTACCTTAATTTCTGTAATTTATCCTTTTAGCTTGAACCCTTCAAGAACTTGAACTTCCCTTCATACTTAAACCAAAGAAGAAGAGAAAAGTCTCGTAATAACAAAGAAAATTAAGCAGTTAGCTTGTGTAAATATTCTTCCTTGTGCTTGTACTTAAGCATGAATAACATGTTTACCTAATCTTCCCTAGGAGAATTAAGCTAATACCATACGTGCTTTTACTTACTTTGGCTTGCTAAGGTGAGGGTTTCTTCAAGAACTCTAGGAGGAATATATGGGCAGCTGGTTGAAGCCAAGACAACTTAGAGAAACTTTAATAGAAGCTGAATATTGTAAGTTAAAATGAAGAGAAAAATCAGCTCATCTTGATCTTATAATTCCCCTTTTTAGCCACCTATTTTTTTGCTTATTTTGGACCACAAATTGGTCAAGTAGGTGATGCACCTACTTGGTTATATCAAGCTGCTCAAAAGGTCAAAGTAGGTGATGCACCTAGTTTCTTTATTCTTAGTTGGGGTTAACTACATTGGGCCTTGGCAGATTTGGGTGTTGGGCTCCTTTTTCATTTTCTTTTTCTTTCACTTAGTTTGGGGCCTCAAATAAGTCCATTAATGTAGGCCTAAATCTGACCCATTAGCCTTGGCCCCTTTAACTAGATCCATATAGCTCAAGAAGGTGGTGCACCTACTAGCTTAATTAAGTCAAGAAAGCAGCTCACTATTTTATTCCATTTTCTAAATTTTAATCCCTCTAACTTAACTTAATATTTATATACACTTGGCAACTTTGAACCTTAAGCTTAAATACCACCTTGTTGCCTCAAGTTCAAATACTTTCGTTGACATTAACTTAATCGTGCCATATTAAAATTTATAGGAAGTATCCTTCAAACCTATTTACACCATCAATACTAGCATAAGAAATCTAGTGACCTATACCACGAGGCTATATCAAGTGCTATATAAATAGAATAAATGCATGCAAAATACGAGTTGTTACACAGTGGAAACCAACACCATATGCCAACGGACCATCCTTCAAACATCTATCTAATACAGTCTCTCTAAACTGAAGAAAATTGAGTAGGTAGGAAATGTGTAGGTCTAGTCAGTCTGTCAACGAACACTCAACTGAAAAAACCCTCGAAATGGGGCTGCAACTAAGTTACGCAAACCATCGCTATATTTTCAACACTGGATATGAACCACTTGGCCTCAACTATCTAAATAGATCCTATTGACGAATAAATATCCACACACCAAAATTTATCACAACCTTCAAGCCGTCATTTAAAAGAGTCAAAAGTCACAATTGGAGCTAACAAGTCTTCACTAATGTAAAATACCCAAACTAATCTCACCTTCAGAAATTGAGCATATAACCAACGGTTCCCACAAGGACTGAAACTGAAATGTTGCCAAAGACACAGTTACAATGGAGCAAAACCACAGGCTAAAGATACGAGCAATCAAATCCATATCCACTGAGGGGCACAACACACTAAGGCATAACTAAGAACTTATCGGGATAACAAAGAGTCCTAACGATAGGTAAATTTTGAGCAAATTAGAAAATTATTATCTCTGGTACTCAGTCTCTAGAATCACACCCTTTGGTATGCCGACAATTGATACACACGAACACACCACCAAGTGGAAGCATCCCACAAAGTCACATTAGGCCAAACAAATCTTGAAATGAGAATTTACTGAATCTACCCATTTAAACCCCTATCAAATCAACTGGACCACATACCACATCATTGAAAAAATGGAGTACCCAATTCAACACCGACACCAAGATCAAGACTACTACCGGATGAAGGACTAGACAAATCAAAATAACAAACTCTAGACTTATCAACATTAGGAGTGGGTTATAAAAAAGGATTGCCAAAGCAAGAATCACAATAAAACCATGGAAGGAAAAACCTTCCTTTCCACAATCCTCTCAACAACCGATCTAACCTTACTGACAGAAGGGAAAACCAACCAACCAAGGTTCTAAGCCAAATGGACAAGAATCGCAAGAAAGGGATACTAACTAGATAACGCTAGTCTAATCGTCTATTAAGTAAGGATCAAATCAAGTTAAAATAATAAAAATAGTCACATCAGTATAAAGTGCAGGTGGCACAAAAATATAAAATAGCCAGTACCATCATAGGATCATAACAAGGCCATCTTGCTAAAGAAAATGGGATTAACCCAAGTGCTACACCTCAAGGCAATCACAATACCGATCCACTTAATCCATTACTAAAAGAAAATATCTACGGGGGTAGTCATATATGCATAACTCTACGCAAAGGCTTACAATAATCAATATTGTACTATCAAGGCATATGAACATCGATGGGTATGAAAATGCCAAATTAAATCAACTAGAAACTAATAGACAGCAAATCAAAATCACACCTATAATGATAGAATCTGCATCTATGGTCCCTGTCTACAGAAGTATGAATTTGAATGCATCTGACCTCGTGCTGGGCATCTGAATGACCAATTGAACTACCAAGGGCATTGCTTCTAGATAAAGGTACCACAACTCCATGAGACTGATCTGGCTGCACTGACTGCTCAATAACCCATGTCGAGGACACTCTCTAGACCAATGATCGATCTCTCTACAGTCGTAACAAACCCCTGAAGTTATAACCTAGCAAAAAACACGAGCTGACCCCAATTGGCTGATCAACTCATGCTTGGGGAACTCTCTAGACCAATGAACAATCTCTTCACAATCAAAACATGCCACTGGAACTCTCTGATGCCATGTACCTGCTGACCCAGAATGGCCGCCACGGCCTGAAGACCTAGACCGAGAACCCCGTAGTGCATGATCAGAACTCTTCCCACTGTGACCATCACGACCTGTCTGAGAGTCACCTATTATCTGAGGCTCTACCTAAAGGGACCTAATAGGTTGCAAGTGATGTTGACCTCTATTGGGAGGATCCCTACCTACAAATGAAATATCACTAAAATTGTACTGCTTACATGGCCTCTTACCGCCACCTCCATATATCTAAAGAAAGGCCCCTCTATTGTCCTCGCATGATCAACAACCTGAAGAAAAGTAGACCCAACTGCTATCAAATGCTCCAACACCAAGTGAAGTGGTAAAGTCCATCCTCTGATATATCCATGCGACATCTCATGTCCTGTAGGAAATAATATAGGAGTATGTCTAGCCCACTCGAGAAACCCAATTTGGTACTCTGAAACTAATAAATAGCGTTGCTGAACACCAACAATCCCAACTATGGCCTGAGAATAACTTGCTGTACCAAACACCATCACTGGCTGTGAAGCATCCACGAAAAAACTCGGAATTGCTAACATGGAATCCTGAAAAATTGAGGCGGTTACAAACTCTGCTGGAGACTGGACTGGCCCCTCTGGCTAACGCTGAAGATCTTCAATATCAATCTCTAACTCCCTAGCCCGACGTTGAGCTGAAACTCTGGTAATATGCGCAGAAGTCCCTTCCATATCTATCGATAACCTCGTGCAATTTATCTGAGAAAGAGTGGAGCCAAAAGAAGTTCTTAGAGGTTTATAGAAGTTTGGACATACGATAAAGAGTCAAGAATTGGTATTTCCTAAGGATGCCCTATAGCCTCCTGAAGATAGGATACAGACATTTTTTCCCCAATCCGTAGGACTCTACTAGGCACTAAACTCTTGTACCAACAACACCGGTGAACCTAGGTTCTGATACCAATTTATCACAACCCAATCTCTCAGGTCATAATGGCACCTACCATAACCCACTAGTAGGTAAGCCAACCCAATCCAAAACAGCGAGTAACGGACTATCAAGAGAAAATAAGAAAGCAACAGAAAATGAATCCAATAAAGAGACTAAAATAGAAAAGTATCCCCAAAACCTAGTGAAGTCAGCATAAGAGCATCTAAAAAAATAAAAGTACAAGATAAGCATAATATATATATATATATATACAAAAAAAAATGTCTCCGAAATATAAAATAAAGATCAGTCTAGCAACTGAGGGAGAGAAGGAATAACTCCAGGCGTCAGGAGCTCACCCCGAATCTCAAATCCATGACAGCTCTGTACGATGCACAAGTCAGCAATGAGAACTTGTACTATGATCTATAGGTGCAGAAGTGTAGTATGAGTACCAAACATGAGGTACTTGGTAGGCATAGGTCGACTGAACTTCATAGATAATGCATGTATAGATAACATGTAAAGCAGGAATATAAACTACAAACTACTATTTAAGAAACTGAACATGATAATGCCAATGGAAAAGTAAAGGTAAACTACCATACTCTACAAGTAATCTAGAACGAAGGTGCTCATCTCCACTCCACAATCTCAAAATGCCTTTGCGCTATCAAATTCATAAACTACACATTAATACGAGTAAAACAAGACCCATATTGCAATAAAAAAGCTCAGGCCAAAAATTGGGTCAAAAATAGTGGGCCCACAAATGAAATTCCAAAATTGAATCCGTTATGAGGTCCCTCTAGGACAAGGAATGCGTGTTCAAAAGTTGAGCACAAATAGAGTCTCAATTAGGGATCAAATCTGCCCCAAGAGAAAGGAAAGATAAGAAAGAAATCATGAAATTTATGGAGAATTAGGGCGAAAACTTACAAAGAAATTGGTTGGAAATGATTGCTTCAACATCCTCTACTCATCCCCAACTCTAATTTATGATTGTCCATAACTTCTTGAGCTCCTAGGACCTTTAATGGCGGAAAAGGGTTAGAAAATGGTGGAATGGGAATTTTGAATCTCAACTTTGTATAGAATTCATGAAAAATGAAATAGGTATTCTTGGAAAATGAGTAATATGAAGTTATAATAACATAGCCAATGATTATACTAGAAAAAACACATCGATAATCACCTAAAATGGAGCTTCCTAGCTCCTAATATGTCAACAATACAAAATGGGTTCGGTTTGTTCTTAAACTCAGCTGATTGCCGCTAAAACGGCCTGGTCAAAGGGTCAAAATACCTCTAAAGCAGTCTAATGTGGCTTTAGCGGCTTAGTCATACTAGGATGAACAAATCTTGAAATGAGAATTTTCTGAATCCACCCATTTAAACCCTTCACAACTCAACTGGACCACAAACCACATCGTAGAAAGAACAAAGTACCCAATTCAACACCAACACCGAGATCAAGACTACTACCGTGTGACAAACCATACAAATCAAAAAAAAAATCTAGACTTGTCAATATTAGGAGTGGGTTATAGAAAATAATTGCCAAAGCAAGAATTACAATAAAACCATGAAAGGCTAAACCTTCCTTCTCACAACCCTCTCAACAATCGATCTAACCTTACTAACAGAAGGGAAAACCAACAAACCAAGGTTTAAGCCAAATGAACAAGAATCATAAGAAAGGGATACTAACTAGATAACGCTAGTCTAACAGTCTATCAAGTAAGGACCAAATCAAGTTAAAACAATAATAATAGTCACACTAGTATAAAGTGTAGGTGGCATAAAAATGAAAAAAACCCAGTACCATCCTAAGATCATAACAAGGCCATCTTGCTAAAAGGAAATGATATTAACCTAAGCGCTACACCCCAAGACAATCACAATACCGATCCACTCAATCTATTACTAAAAGAAAATATCCACGGGGGTAGTCATATATGTATAACACTATACAAAGGCTTACAACAATCAATATTGTATTATCAAGTCATATGAACATCAATGGGTATGAAAACCCCAACTTAAATCAACTAGAAACTAATAGACAGCAAATCAAAATCGCACCAGTAATGATAACAGTATTATAACCTAGAAAGAATAAGGTAAATACGACCATCAAGCTACTAGGAGGATCTTATAGAGGGGTATCTCCCAAATCACTAAGTGATATAGTAAATATTATACTAAGGGGTCATTCATGTCAACCTAAAGTCATGTAAGTAAATGGTCATGTATAACATTAACCCATAGCTAGAGCAGGTATTCTAGTCTAAGGTTCAATTCACAATTCTATTAAAAATCCCCTAAATAGGTTAAGTCATGATACAACTACGTATAAACCTATCCTATAATCCCTACCTAGCATACGATCTATACAATACACAATATCATAGAGAAGAGTAGACCGTAGCCTACCTCGCTACCAAACCATAGTCTTGAACCGTCTACAAGCTGCTCGTCTCCACTTTATAATCTTAGAATGCCATCGCACTATAAAATTCATAAACTACACATTAATATGAGTAAAACAAGACCTATATTGTAATATGAAAGCTCGGGCCATAAATCGGGTAAAAAATAGGCCCGTGGGGCCCGCAAATAAAATTCCAAAATTGAATTAGTCATGAGGTCCCTTGAGGACAAGGAATGCATGATCAAATTTGAGGATAAATGGAGTCTCAATTAGGGCTCAAATAAGCCCCAAGAGAAAAGGGAAGACAAGGAAGAAATCGAGAAATTTACAGAGAATTAGGGTGGAAACTTATAAAGAAATTAACGGGAAATGATCACTTCAACGTCCTCTAATCATACCCAACTACAATTTATTATTTCCCACAAGTTCTTGAGCTCCTAGGACCTTTAATGGCGGAAAAGATTTAGAAAATGGTGGAATGGGGTTTTTGAATCTCAACTTTGCATAGAATTCATGAAAAAAGAAATGGGTATTCTTAGAAAATGAGCAATATGAAGTTATAATCACATAGAAAATGATTATACTAGAAACAATCATTGATAATCACCTAAAACGGAGCTTCTTAGCTCCTAAAATATCAAAAATATGAAATGGGTTCGGTTTGTTCTTAAACTCAGCGATTGCCGCTAAAGCACACTTTGTCCACGAAAGCGCCTAGTCAAAGGGTCAAAATACCGCTAAAGTGGTCAAATGGTCACTTTAGCGACTTGGTAAAATGGTCAATGACTGCTAAAGCGGTCAACCAATAGCTTTAGCAGCTACACCAATACCAACAATTCCAAAAACTTGTTTTTGACCCTTGGAACTCATTCGAAACCCTATAAACATGAACCAATAGTGAAAATTGATCATAAATTCATTACAAATCCAATGGATTCATTCAATTTACAAAAAAATGTTGTTTACAAAAAAATATTTCCAGGAACCCCTTTTAGGCTATTTAACTAATTTTCATCTAAACACTCAAAACAAAATATAAAGGCTTAGGACTCGAACTAACTATGATACTAACCCAAAATTGACATTTAGAATCTAATGGAACTGACCAAATCACCATCCAAGGTAGTTTGATAAAAAGTGGGCTCCACACCCATTGTTTCATTTTCATTAATTTCCAACCAATAGCCCAAAATGGTCTGGAAGCCTCGAGACCCAAACTAAGGGTCTCCCTAGCCTAAAGTCAATGTTCCAAAGCTAAAGACGATGTTAGAATTTTCATGTGAGTCCATTTGGTAGAAGTTTTGGTGCGCGACCAATTTCTCAATTTTAAAAACTCTAAAATAGAGAAATGGGCTCATGTGATCTAATTTTCAAAGACATAATATGAGCAAAGTTAAACAAGCCACATATGTTATTCAACACCTTCAAGGGATAACGTTCAGTTTGTAGGAATCCAATAGAAGATACACTCACACGTGGAGTGTAACAAAAAAACTTATGGAAGCCAAATATGTACCATATGGGTATACAAAGCTTTATAATCTGGACCCGAGAAGATAAGTACTTAGAGTAAAGGTTGACATTTATGTAACTTCAGCATTCGATCTTGTCTTTGAATATTAGTACAATAACAACTATATCACTCCATCTACAGTAGACTACTTAAGGCTACACTGAGTACCAAGGCATTATCCATATACATGGAGGGATGTAAGTTCACAGAAGGTGTAAAGGTCTCTTTCACATGTGATAGGTATTATGAGGAGGTTTTATGTGATATGATACCTATGAATCTTTGTCACTTAAGTTTGGGAACCAATTGGTTTCAAAGGCATAGAATTCCAAATGGGCAAAGGTGCCCAAGCATGTCGTAGACCATTGGGGAAATCATTTCTTTCCACCTATCCTTCCCAATCATCAAGAAAATATAGGTACTTACTCCAAGTCCCTTAAAAATAAGAGACAAAAGATTGAGAGGAGTAATGGAGTGCAAAATGGTAACCCAAGAGTGGAAAAAAGAGAGATTGTGAGGAGTGAAGTGAGGGGGTTACGACAAAACCAATCTAACACTTTTGTTTGTCCTTTTGTTTGTATGGATACATGTGTAGGTACAATGTTTACCAATGGAGGGGCGCAAACTTCTAATAAGAAAATTACTTTTGATGATGTGATGAATGCAATAATTAAAATATGCAAAGAGCTAACCTCTTTGGGCACAAAACTTGAAAGATATTCATTAGGATGGACTCCTTCAATGAGCTGCTTGAAGTGCATCCCAACACTTTGATGGAAGGTTCACTCCAAGGTAAAGAATATCTTTCTTGTGAGTCTCAAGGTAAAATACCTAAACTTAACACTTTAGAATTGTCTAATGAACAAAGTGTGGGTGATAGTTTGTCTTTATATGAACATAATGAATCTTTACCATGTCTTAATAATGTGCATCTTGAGAATGTAGATATACTAGTTGATCCTATTGATGACCAAATTGACTCTTCTTGTAAGGTCAACTTGAGTCCACCTAGTGTTGAAACCTTTACTTTGAATGATAGTACATTGTCTTGTGAAAATGGTAATCATCAACTTGTTTGTGAATCTAGTTCACTACTTGATTTGTGATGTGATTAGTGAACATCAAGTTAGTGATGATGTGAAAAATATTGATCATTTGAATAGGAGAGATTCTTTGATCATTTCTTTTGATAAAGATCCTATTACTTGCTTTGCTCATAGAGATGGGTCATGCGCTAGAAACTACTTCAAAAACTGATAATTGTCTTTTTGAGAGTAAACTTACGTGTTTTAATTCTCCTTCTTGGATTGATCACTCTCTCTTTAAGTACAATATCTTCTTTGAGGATGACGAAATCACTTATAGTGAAGTACCTAGTGGTGTGGATCATGTTAGAGATGTAGCTTTTATTGGGGGCTATACCCTATATAACAACCCACTATGGTATGACAACATTCCTCCCAAAGATAAAAATCTCTTCTTGGAAGATGAGAGTACTCTTATGGGGAAGAATAGTGATAACGTGAAAGGTGGTCTTTGTTTTTCAATTGTTTCTTCTTCTTTGAGTTTTTTAATTCTTGAGCATACTCTTGATAATATTCTTGAGCATAGTAGTGATCATGCCCTTGGGGATGCCTTAGATGAAATCAATTTGCGTGACACATTTCTTTACTCTCTATTTGCCTTTGACAATGTTTATGCTTGTGTTGAGAGTATATATTTTTGTAATGGTGGTACCCTTGGGAAAAATGGGTATTATTTAGACCCATGTCTATGGTTGCTCTATCCATTTGACCTGATGTCCATTTGGAATATGGTGGTTGTAAGACACTCACTTGGTGCTTGGTCTTAAAGACAAGCTTGGTATGAGTTAGATTATTGGCTTACATGGTGATAAGTATAGTAGTAATACTTTTTTATTTTCATGTGATTCTTACTTGGTGTTATTACTTAAACTCATGGGCTTGAATGACATATGTTTGCCAACTTGTATGGGGAATACCTTCGTATTTGGCCTCGATGATAAATTGGGAGTAATTCCATTCTTGAAGATAACTAGTGCATTGTGTGGAGTCTTAACTTGCGAGGACCTTGTTTATGACCTTTCACTTAGCTATGAGGGTTATTATGTGATCCTTGACTTAAAAAGGTAATTGTGCATGTCTAAATATAGAGCCAATGTTGGTTCTTATGAATTTCCCTTTTGTCAAAATATCTTTAGTAGCCAAGTGTCCTTTAATTTGTGAGGTTACAAACCCATGGTTGATTATTTTGACCCTTGGTTATATTTTAAGTGTGTGCATCCTTGGCATGGTGATAAATTTGTTGTTGCTAACGCTAACTCTCATGTCATGAGGATGTTGCAATTACTTATTTTCCCTATTATTTTGCAAGGTCTGGATTCAAGGACGAATCCTTTCCAAGAAGGTGAGAATTATGTGATCCTAGGGTCCATTGATGCCACCTGAGCTTCCTTATTGTCTTACATTCGAAGCCGAGCTAAGGAGTTGGAGGACGTGTTGTCCAAAAACTCAATATGCTACCTTAGAGGCTTGGTGGATGATTATAATAGAGGCTTGAAGCTCATGCATGCTGGAAGGAGATCCTAATTAAGCAATGTCTTGTTTGAAAGATAACTTGGAGCCGAGGGAATTCATGACACAAGGAATAAAGCAAGCCCTTGTGAGTTATTTCTGAAATAGCCACTTTTGGGTTATTTTGTAATAGGTTATTTATGGGAAGGCAATAACTATAAATAGGTGCCTTAGCCATATCATTTCCTTACTTTTATGATTATTGATGAATAAAGATTCCTCTTGTGAGAGAATTGAGAGCTTGGAAAAGCTTTGTTGAAACTTTATTTTGAAGTATGGGTTGCAAGGAGATCGATCTCCTTGAGGTCTTCGTAAGGGTAAAGTGCTTATTGTAGGATCAATCAATTAGGGTTTTAGGGTTTGATATACCCTTTGGTTTTGTTGATTTACTCCTTTTGTGTCTTATTATTTATATTTATCTATCTATCCTTTAATTTTCTGCAATTCGATTCCATCTTTGTGGGTCGATTTATATCAGTATGTGTATCAATTACATGTAGTTGAATAAGGTGACAATGAAGAATAAGTATCCTATGCCTTGTATCAATGATATATTTAACCAGCTATAGGGTGCAACCATATTTTCTAAGATTGACTTGAGATCTGGCTGCCATCTGTTGAGGATTAGGGCAGAGAACATCCCTAAGGCAGCCTTTAGGACTCTCTACAACCATTACAAGTTCCTGGTGATGTCTTTCAGCTTGACCAATTCCCTAGCAGCATTCATAGATTTGATGAACCGTGCATTCGGGACTTATTTGGACTCCTTTGTGATTATGTTTATTAATGTCATCCTTGTTTACTCGAGGAGTAGAGAGGAGCAAGAGCAATATTTGAGGATTGTGCTCCATACTTTAAGAGATCAATGGCTTTATGCCAAAATTTTAAAGTGCGAGTTTTGGCTTGAGTCTGTAGCATTCTTGGAGCACGTGGTGTCCAAGAATGGGATTGTGGTGTACTTGACGAAGATTAAGGCAGTTCATGATTGGGCTAGGCCAACATCTTCGACTGAGATTCATAGCTTTATTGGGTTGGTAGGCTATTACAGATGGTTCGTCAAGGGATTTGAATCTATTACAACACCTATGACCAGGTTGACTACGTAGGAGGTCCCATTTCAATGGTCCGACGAGTGTGAGGCGAGCTTTCTGAAACTCATGGCCTTACTCACTTTAGCTTATGCTCTTACTCTTCTAGTCGAGGGCCAGGGATTTACAATATATTGTGATGCTTCTAGTGTTGGTTTGGGTTGTGTTCTAATGCAGTGGGGTTAAGTTATAAAAAATGCTTTGAGATAACTGAAGATACACGAGCGCAACTACCGCAATCATTACACAGAGTTGGCGGCTGTAGTTTTCACACTTAAGATTTGGAGGCATTACCTGTATGATGTTGCTGCGAGATATTCACTGTAACATCTCAGGCCCATTACTTATTTTTTTAAGGGTAATTTTGTCCTTTCCTTTTTACTTTACCACAAGTAAGTAAACCCCTTTTTAATTATCAGTTCCATACGTTTTATTTTCAGTAGAGGCGTTATTTATTTTTCCAGCAGATAAAAGTCCCCTCTGTTTTCGTCAGTTTTGTGCGTTAACAAGAGTCCCTCTGTTTTCCTCCAAATCACACGATAAAAGCCTCACTTTTTCCATTAGTTTTCAGAAGTTTTCCATTAGCTAATGTCCCTTTTCTTTCTCTCAATCACAACTCCTAAGAAACACAAGAGAGTTGGTGAGAATCAAGTTCAGATTTCTGTTTCCAATCTCAAGTTCACTCAACGTTTAAGAGGTATGTAAAACCGCCTCTTGCTCACATTTCTGACTGTTTTTTTTTGTTTCTAAAATTCTCAAAAGACGTTAGGATTAATTAAAGATAAAGAACATCCCTTTTGTCTCCTAAGTTGATATCTATTCCAGATTGTATATGTTGGCATACTGAACTTCTTTAAGTTTAACAAGTATGTTGGACTAATCTTCCTTTGAAATTCTCAGAACTTTTGAAATAATTAAATCTATTGCAATGAATTTCATGGCCTTGGCTAATATTGGTTCCCAAGACTGTGAATTCGCTAAAGTATGGAAATTCTATGTTCTTAATTTTTAATATGGATTGTATTGTTTACTCTCCAACCAACATATCGTGGTATGTTTCTTGTGATAACACCATCTCTATGCTCTAAATCTGCAGCCTTGTAACTCAACTCTCAAATAGCCAGTAGATGCCATTTTGTTGTCCTCTTTAAGATGTGAAAATATACCATAGAGATAGTTATGAACTGTTCTGATAAACATGAGAAAACTGTTTCTCTTTCCCTCCACATGCTATCTAGTCTGATGTTCTTTGACTTGATGTGTAGATTAGGAACCTGGTGTTTATCTAGATTAAGAATCTTCCTTTGCTTGCTTTGGTAATTGTGAGAAATCTGGAAACTCAAATCTGCCAGTACCGTCAAAAATCATGTTAGCCAGATGTCTGCAAACATATGTCCTTTCTCTATAAATGTGTTTTAGTCAAGTACTACAGAGGTGTGAGACATTCATTATATCCTCAATAATTACAGGAATGCTCCACAAAATTTTCCAGATTTTAGTTAGGATCTTAATCAGTACTAAAGAGTCTGTTTTCAGACAGATTTGGTTTATCCTAATTGTTACACAGTGTGTAATTGCTTCCTTTCCAGTTAATCATAAACATAATTCCCTCAAGAGATGTAGAATCCATGTTCTCAATTGCATTAAGTCTTTCATTAAGGTTCTCCAACGCATGTTTCTATTTTGTAAATATTCTATTTGAGTCAACTAACTCTTTTCCCTTGGCTTCCAATAGTTGTTGTACTTCTTTGACTTGTTCAATATATGATCTGGAAACTGACTCCCTCAGTTCTTTTATTTCCAAGAAAGACATAGGAAGGCTGAACCTTAAAAGAATGTTTCTTAACTCTTCCAGAAAGCTATAAAATGGTACCAAATAAAAATCTTATGAACCCAAAGTGGTTGAATTCCCATCATAAGCCTAAAAAGGCTAAACTATGAGCATGAGCCTAATATGGCTAACACTTTGAACATAAATAAATAAGATAAAATTATGAGCATAAGGGAGTTAGCTGGATGACCGAGAAGGCATAGGTCTAAATGACAAATGCCCGAAACTATGTTTGCCGACATAGGATAAAGATTATTCCGCAAGATAGATGATTTTTTTTTCATGTGTCCCGAAAAGGGGCTAATTATGGATACTTGCTAGCAAATCATGTCATGTCATGTCCTATGCCTGGCAAGGTATAGGATTGCTTAGCTGATTGGGCCGAGATCAGACTCCATGCACTCACATGATGGTTTCTGTAGGTTCACTACTTGCTCCCACAAATAACAAAAAGAATTAAATTTATTTTTACTTGGTCAATTATTAATTTAGTTATACTCTTGTTCCTTGCCATCTCATCGTCATTTAAAGTTGAATTTTTATTGACATTGATAATCTCTTACTTTACTATTCTCCTAAAATGGTTTTACATACCAATACATTCCACGTATTGACCGTCTTTGGCGCTACATCATTTCTTGATGTAGGTTCTGGCTCTCTAGTCCATGGTTAGGCGTATCATTAGGACCTCTATATTTTGCCATTGGTGAGCCTCTTTTCTACCTAGAGGTCGGACGGGATATGATGACTTCTTTATATTTTTCTTTCAGTATTGGTACTTATTAGAGGCTTCACAGGCTGATGTAGTTGTCAAACAAACTTTGTAATTTTTTGGTCTTTATTTATCATGACTATTAGTATTGTTGGACATTATGTGGTGGTAATAAGCTTTGGTGAAAGTTTTATCCCTTAAGGAATCTTATTTAAATTGCATATTCTTTCCTATTTATTCATTTATGTTAGATGTATGCTCATGTAATAAACTAGATTGTTCGCTCGTACTAGCAATAGTATCGAGTGCGTACCATGTCCAGGGCCTCGGCTCGGGGTATGACAAACTTGGTATCAGAGCACAGAGTTCAAGTGTCCTAGGAAGTCTGTGAAGCCGTGTCTAGTAGAGTCCTAATTATGGGTGTGAAGTACGCCACACTTATAATCAGAAGGCTACAGGACATTTAGAAAATGTTGTCCTTTTTTTCATGCTCTAGTTCGTTCAATAAAGTTCAACTCTAGAAAGTATTTTATTTTTTGCTTGTCGTTTGTTTCAGATCATGCCTCTAAAAAGACCTTCTAGCTAGAGGGCCACTACTAATACTGGGGCTCGTACCGAGGCCAACACCAGCAGTATGCCCCCGACTCATATGATGCATACCAAAAATGAAGCTCGTACTTTTGGGTATAATTTTGATTTTAATGCACCTCCTGTGACATCTACTCCAGTAAGGGGACCCAGAACATCCTCTACTCATCCTCCTCGAACTGATGCTACCAATGATGAGTTTAGACAAGCCATTCAGACGCTCACACAGGTTGTAGCATCTCAGTACAGCCGTTTAGGCCCTACCAGCTCTAACTTCCATGAATCCTCCGACACCTCTAGAATCTAAGTGTTCCTCAAGATGAATCCACCTAAGTTCACAGGATCCAAGGTTGATGAGGATCCCTAAAATTTTATCGAGGAAGTTTAAAAGATCTTAAGGGTTATGCATGCCAGTGACACAGAAGGTGTTGAACTTGTCTCTTACCAGCTGAAGGATGTTGCTAGTATATGGTATGATCAGTGGGAGTTCGTTCGTGGCGAAGATGCACCTCCTGCAGTGTGGGATGATTTTATGGATGCTTTTTTTGACCATTTCTTTCCACAGGAGCTTAGAGAGGCCAAAGTACAGGAGTTTGTGAATTTGAAATAGGAAAAGATGAGTGTGAGGGAGTATCTCAAGCTCACTTAATTGTCTAGATATGCTCCGGAGATGATATCTACAATGAGGGCTAGGATGCTATAATTTGTGTCTGGAGTTGCAAAACATGTAAAGAAAGAGTGCAATGGGGCATTGTTGGTTGGTGATATGGATATTTCTAGGTTGATGGTGTATGCTCAACAGGTTGAGGAGGAAAAACAAAAGGATAAAGAGGAATTTCAGAACAAGAAGGCCAAGTCAGCAGGTAATGAGTCTAATCAACAGCGGTTAGGAAATGGAAATAGAACTTTTTTTCATAAAAAGTCATTCGGACCTGCCCCTTCTTCAGCTAGTGCACCTGCACCGAGGCCTAAGACTGACCAGCAGGTTCAGACAAATAAAAATTTCAAGGTTCAAGGTTCTCAGTCATAGAAAAGTGAAAGTCAGTTGGTTCCATCATATCCTGCTTGTGCTATTTGTGGAAAGAATCACCCAGGTGAGTGTTGTTATGGCAAAGGTGTATGTTATGGGTATGGTCAGTGGGGTCATATGCAAAAGGATTGTTCATCAGCAAAGAGAGGTAATGGGGGCAACAAAGCCTAATCTTCTGCTTCAGTTGCTCCAACAGGACAGGGTACTACTCCGGGGACCGGTAGAGTTCAGAATTATCTGTATGCTTTGGGAAATTGCCAGGATTTGGAGGCTTCTCCTGATGTGGTTACTGGTGTGTTGAAAGTCTTTTCTCATGATGTTTATGTGCTGCTTGATCCTGGTGCTTCTTTGTCTTTTGTGACCCCATATGTAGTCATGAAGTTTGGGATTTTCCCCGGACAAATCCTAGAGACATTTTCTATTTCCACTCCTGTTGGCGAGTCAATTATTCCTAAACAAGTTTATAGAGATTATGTAGTTACCGTCCTCCATATAGACACCACAATCGACTTAGTTGAGTTGGACATGGTGGACTTTGATGTTATATTATATATGGACTGGTTGTATTCATGCTACGCTTCCATTGATTGTAGAACGAGGGTAGTCACGTTTCATTTTCCCAATGAACCAGTTCTTGAATGGAAAGGTAGTCCTGTCGTGCCTAAAGAAAAGTTCATATCATATCTTAAAGCCAAAAAAATGATATCCAAGGGGTGTATTTATCACTTGGTCTGAGTCAAAGATTCTAAGTCAGAAATACCTTCACTCTAGTCCATTTCTATTGTCAATGAGTATCCAAAAGTTTTTCCCGATGATCTTCCTGGTGTTTCTCCCGATAGGGAAATAGATTTTGGTATCAATATCCTTCTTAACACTCGACCTATCTACATTCCGCCATATAGAATGGCTCCTGCAGAGTTAAGAGAGTTGAAAGAGCAGTTGAAAGATTTTCTTGATAAAGGTTTCATAAGGCCTAGCATTTCTCCGTGGGGTGCTCCAGTCTTGTTCGTGCGTAAGAAGGATGGTTCCCTTCGGATGTGCATTGATTATCGCCAGCTGAACAAAGTCACTTTAAAGAATAAGTACCCTCTTCCCAGAATAGATGACTTGTTTGATCAACTATAGGGTGCCAGGTGTTTTTCTAAAATAGATCTCAGGTCTGGTTATCATCAATTGAAAGTCAGAAAATGTGATATTCCGAAGACAGCTTTCTAAATTTGGTATGGTCACTTTGAATTTTTAGTTATATCCTTTGGTTTGACTAACGCTCCTACAGTTTTATGGACCTAATAAATAGGGTGTTTAAGCCATACCTGGATATGTTCGTAATCGTCTTCATTGATGATATTTTGGTCTATTCCCAAAGTAAGGAGGACCATGCTAATCATCTCAGAATTGTTCTTCAAATACTTAAGGACCGTGAGCTATATGCTAAATTCTCCAAGTGTGAATTCTGGTTGGAGTCTGTAGCATTTTTAGGTCATATTGTTTCTGGTGAAGGCATCCAGGTTGATTCTCAAAAGATTGAGGCAGTGAAAAATTGGCCCAGACCTACCACATCTTCTGATATCAGAAGCTTTATAGGTTTAGCTGGTTACTATAAGAGATTTGTGGAGGGTTTTTGCTTTTTTAACTAGATTGACTCAGAAGATGGTCAAGTTTCAATGGTCGGAGGCATGTGAGAAGAGTTTTCAGGAGTTGAAAGATAGATTGACCTCCGCTCCAGTGTTAACTTTGCCAGAGGGAAATAATGGCTTTGTGGTTTATTATGATGCTTCACAGATTGGTATTGGTTGTGTATTGATGCAACACGGTAAGGTTATAGCCTATGCCTCGAAGAAACTTAAGAATATTGAGAGGAATTACCCAACTCACGATCTCGAATTGGCAGCTGTGGTCTTTGGTTTGAAGATTTGGCGTCACTATCTTTATGGGGTGCATGATGATATATTCATAGATCATAAGAGTCTCCAGCATGTTTTCGGTCAGAAGGAGTTGAATCTCAGGCAAAGGAGGTGGCTTGAGCTACTCAAGGACTATGAGTTAAGTTTGCTCTATCATTCTGGTAAGGCAAACGTGGTTGCAGATGGTTTTAGTAGATTGTCTATGGAGAGTCTTGTGCATGTGGAGAAAGAAAAGAAAGGACTCACAAAAGATATTCATCGGCTTGCTAATTTAGGAGTTCGACTTTTAGACACTGAGGATGGTAGGGTGGTTGTTCAGAACATGTTAGAATCATCCCTAGTGTCAAAAGTTAAAGAAAAATAGAATAATGACCCCATTCTTTTTCAATTGAAGGAAGAAATTCTACAATAAAAGGTTATGGCTTTTGAACAAAAGGGAGAGAGTGTTTTGAGATATGAGGGTAGACTTTGTGTTCCAGATGTTGATAGGTTGCATGAGAGGATCATGGCAGAGGCACATTGTTCCAGGTACTCCATTCACCCGGGCTGCACCAAAATGTATCATGATTTGAGGGAAATTCATTGATGGAGCAACATGAAGCAAAATATCGCTGACTTTGTTTTCAAGTGCCCAAATTGTCAGCAGGTTAAGGTTGAGCATCAAAAACCTGGTGGTTTGGCTCAAGATATAGCTTTTCCAGTATGAAAGTGGGATATGATAAATATAGATTTTGTGATAGGATTACCGCGTTCTCAGCATCAACATGACTCAATATGGGTGATAGTGGATCGAATGATTAAGTCTGCCCATTTCTTGCTGATCAGGACAATTTTTTCTGCTGAGGATTATGCTAGGTTATATATTCGGGATATTGTTAGGCTGCATGGAGTTCCTGTATCCATCATATCAGACAGAGGCCCCCAGTTCACCGCTTATTTTTGGAGGTATTTTCAAAAAGGATTAGGTACGCAGGTGAATCTTAGTACCACTTTTCACCCTCAGACGGATGGCCAAGCAGAGCGCACCATTCGGACGCTCGAGGATATGTTGAGGGCATGTGTTCTTGATTTCAAGGGAAGTTGGGAGGATCACTTGTCTCTTATTGAGTTTTCATATAATAATAACTACTACTCCAGCATCAAGATGGCGCATTATGAAGCTTTGTATGGGCGAAGATATAGATCTCCTATTGGGTGGTTTGATATTGGTGAAGTTAAGTTGTTGGGGCCGAATTTAGTTCATAAAGCTATTGAGAAGGTCAAGGTTATTCAAGAGAGGTTGAAAATTGCACAAAGCTGTCAGAAATCCTACTCAGATAGGAGGCGCAGAGACTTGGAATTTGAGGTAAATGATTGGGTGTTCTTGAAGGTGTCCCCAATGAAGGGTATTATGCGTTTTGGAAAGAAAGGGAAGCTTAGTCCCCGATATATTGCTCCTTATCAGATTTTCAGGAGAATAGGAAAGGTTTTCTATGAGTTAGATTTACCCACAGATCTAGCCTCGGTCCATCCGATATTTCATGTATCCTTACTTAGGAAGTGTGTGGGTGACCCTACTCTTATAGTCCCGATGGAGAGTGTTGGTGTGAAAGATTTCTTGAATTATGAAGAAATTCCCATTGAGATATTGGATCATCAAGTTCGTAAGTTGAGGACAAAGGAAAATGTTTCAGTAAAGGTGTTTTGGAGAAATCAAAAGGTTGGGGAAGCTACGTGGGAATCAAAGGAAGATATGAAGGCAAGATATCCTTATTTGTTCACTTCTTAAGAGGGAAGTGGGGAAGGTAATGATCTAAATCCTTACTCATGATATTCCATAAATTCTTGCCTCTCATGGTTTAAATCAAGCTCCATAGAACGCCATCTTAAATTGTGTTTATGTCTAGTACCTTTCATTTCATGATTTGTGTTTATATTTCTCTTGGTGGCTGTTTGGAGCCTATGAGTTATGGTGGTATTTATAAATCATAAGAAAAGTTCATTAGTAAAAATCTCATTCCATAATTCTAGTGCGTAGAGTTTTACATAATATATAACCTGCATTCGAGGACAAATGATCCCAAGGGGGAGATATTGTAACATCTCAGGCCCATTACTTATTTTTTTTAAGGGTAATTTTGTCCTTTCCTTTTTACTTTACCACAAGCAATTAAACTCCTTTCTAATTATCAGTTCCATACATTTTATTTTCAGCAGAGGCGTTATTTGTTTTTCCAGTAGATAAAATTCCCCTCTATTTCCGTCAATTTTGTACGTTAACAAGAGTCCCTCTGTTTTTCTCCAGATCACACAATAAAAGCTCCACTTTTCCCATTAGTTTTCAGAAGTTTTCCATTAGCTAATGTCCCTTTTCCTTATCTCAATCACAACTTCTTAGAAACACAAGAGAGTTGGTGAGAATCAAGTTCATATTTCTGCTTCCAATCTCAAGTTCTCTCAATGTTTAAGAGGTATGTAAAACCGTCTCTTGCTTACATTTCTGAATGTTTTTTTTTGTTTTTAAAATTCTCGAAAGATGTTAGGATTAATTAAAGATAAAGAACATCCCTTTTATCTCCTAGGTTGATATCCATTCCAGATTGTATATGTTGGCATGCTGAACTTCTTTAAGTTTAACAAGTATGTTGGACTACTCTTCCTTTGAAATTCTCTGAACTTTTGAAATAATTGAATCTACTACTATGAATTTCATGGCCTTGGCTAATATTGGTTCCTAAGACTGTGAATTCGCTAAAGTATGGAAACTCTATGTTCTAAATTTTTAATATGGATTGTATTGTTTACTCTCCAACCGACATATCGTGGTATGTTTCTTGTGATAACACCATCTCTATGCTTTTAAAGCTGCATCGTTGTAACTCAACTCTCAAATAGCCAGTAAATGTTATTGTGTTGTCCTCTTTAAGATGTGAAAATATACCATAGAGATAGTTATGAACTGTTCTGATAAACATGAGAAAAACTATTTCTCTTTCTCTCCACCTGCTATCTAGTTTGATGTTCTTTGACTTGATGTGTAGATTAGGAACCTGGTGTTTGTCTAGATTAAGAATCTTTCTTTGCTTGCCTTGTTAATTGTGAGAAATCTAGAAACTCAAATCTGCCAGTAGCATCAAAAATCATGTTAGCTAGATGTCTGCAAACATATGTCCTTTCTCTATAAATGTGTTTTAGTCGAGTACTACAGAGGTGTGAGACATTCATTATATCCTCAATAATTACCGCAATGCTCCACAGAATTTTCCAGATTTTAGTTAGGATCTTAATCAGTACTAAAGAGTCTGTTTTCGGACAGATTTGGTTTATCTCAATTGTTACACAATGTGTAATTGCTTCCTTTCCAGTTAATCATAAGCATTCCCTCAAGAGATGTTGAAGCCATGTTCTCAGATGCATTAAGTCTTTCATTAAGGTCCTCCAACGCATGTTTCTGTTTTGTAAATATTCTATATGAGTCAACTAACTCTTTTCCCTTGGCTTCCAATAGTTGTTGTACTTCTTTGACTTGTTCAAGATATGATCTGGAAACTGACTCCCTCAGTTCTTTTATTTCCAAGAAAGACATAGGAAGGCTGAACCTTAAAAGAATGTTTCTTAACTCTTCCAGAAAGCTATAAAATGGTACCAAATAAAAATCTTATGAACCCAAAGTGGTTGAATTCCCATCATAAGCCTAAAAAGGCTAAACTATGAGCATGAGCCTAATATGGCTAACACTTTGAACATAAATAAATAAGATAAAATTATGAGCATAAGGGAGTTAGCTGGATGACCGAGAAGGCATAGGTCTAAATGACAAATGCCCAAAACTATGTTTGCCGACATAGGATAGAGATTATTCCGCAAGACGGATGATTTTTTTTTTTCATGTGTCCCGAAAAGGGGCTAATTATGGATACTTGCTAGCAAATCATTTCATGTCATGTCTTATGCCCGGCAAGGTATAGGGTGGCTTAGCTGATCGGGCCGAGATCAGACTCTATGCTCTCATATGATGGTTTATGTTGGTTCACTACTTGCTCCCACAAATAACAAAAAGAATTAAATTTATTTTTACTTGGTCAATTATAAATTTAGTTATACTCTTGTTCCTTGCCAGCTCATCGTCACTTAAAGTTGAATTTTTATTGACATTGATAATCTCTTGATTTACTATTCTTCTAAAATGGTTTTACATACCAATACATTCCACGTATTGACCGTCTTTGGCTCTACATCATTTCATGATGTAGGTTCTGGCTCTCAAGTCCGTGGTCAGGCGTATCATTAGGATCTCTATCTTCTGCCATTGGCGAGCCTCTTTTCTACCCAGAGGCCGGACGGGATATGATGACTTCTTTATATTTTTCTTTCAGTATTGGTACTTATTAGAGGCTTCAAAGGCTGATGTAGTTGTCAAACTAACTTTGTAATTTTTCGGTTTTTATTTATCATGACTATTAGTATTGTTGGACATTATGTGGTGCTAATAAACTTTGGTGAAAGTTTTATCCCTTAAGGAATCTTATTTAAATTGCATATTCTTTCCGCTTTATTAATTTATGTTACATGTATGCTCATGTAATATGCCAGATTGTTCGCTCGTACTAGCAATAGTATCGAGTGCATGCCATGTCCAGGGCATCAACTCGGGGCATGACATTCACTGTCCACCATAGTTTTTAATACATTATGACTCAGAAGGACCTTAATTTGAGACAACACAAGTGGATTGAGTTGCTGAAGGACTATGACCTCTCTATTTTGTACCTTCTGAGCTAGGCAAATATGGTGGTGGATGCCTTGAGCCGGAAGGTGGTGAGTATGGGGAGCTTGGCCTTTCTTTTTAATTTTGGAGCAACCGTTGGCCTCAGACATTCAGTCCTTAGCCAACAGGTTGATTCGACATGATACTTCAGACCCTAGGAGGATTCTTGCTAGTGTTGAGGCCAGGCCTTCTCTTTTGGAGAAGATTCTTGGTCGATAGCTTAAGGATAGTCAGTTGTGTGGTATTCGATATCAAGTGTAGAGGGGAGAGTCCAAATGGGCTACCTTATACTCTGAGGGTGTATTAAGGTTTGATGGTCGCATTTGTGTTCCGAGGGTAAGAGGTTTGATTCAATAGATACTTTAGGAGGCCTATAACTCTAGACACTCTATTCACCCAGGGATAGCTTAGATGTATAGAGACCTGAGGCAACATTACTGGAAGAGCGGTATGAGAAGAGATATATTAGAATTTATGGATCGGTGTTTGTGTTGTCAGCATGTGAAAGCCGAGCATTTGAGACCAGGTGGACTGCTTTAGAGTCTGCCCATTCCTGAATAGAAATGAGAAAGGATTACCATGGATTTTGTGAGTGGTTTACCTCGTACTTCTTGTGGTTCTGATAGCATTTGGACCATCGTAGATCGATTGACTAAGTCAGCTTATTTTCTTCCTATTCAGTCTTTCTACAGTGCCGAAAGTTTGGCTCGAATCTATGTTCGAGAGGTGATTCGTCTTCACAGGGTGACCGTGTGTATTATTTTTGATAGAGGTTTCCAGTTCACCTCTAGCTTTTGGAGAGCTTTTCAGGAGGAGTTGGGTACCCAGGTCGAACTTAGCACAACTTTTCACCCCCAGACTGACGGTCAGTCGGAGTAGACTATTCAGGTATTGGAGGACATGCTTCGAGCTTATGTGATGGACTTTGGAGGTCAGTGGGAGCAGTTTTTAGCCCTAACGGAGTTTGCCTACAATAACAGCTTCTATTCGAGTATCCAGATGGACCCGTTCAAGGCATTGTATGGTAGGCAGTATCGATCTCCGATTGGTTGGTTTGAGACTTCAGATAATAGGCCGTGAGGTACTGATTTGCTTTGAGAGTTGTAGGACAGAGTTCGGGTTATTAAGGATAGGCTGCGGGCAACTCAGAGCAGGTAGAAGAGTTATGTTAATCGTAGGCTCATGCCTTAAGATTTAGAGTTGGTGATTGGATTTTTCTTGAAGTGTCATCCATAAAGGGCGTGATGAGGTTCGAAAATAGGGTCAATCTCAACCCCAAGTATATCGGGCTATTTGGGATTCTGTAGTGAGTTGGGGAGGTAGTTTATAAGTTGGCTTTGCTTGCAACCTTTTTAGCTATTTACCCAGTTTTTCATGTGTCGATGCTCTGGTGCTACATTCCAGATGATTCTGATGTGCTCTAGTATGACTAGGTTCAGTTGGATGATAGGTTGACCTTGGAGGAGCCAGGCTTTATTCTAGCCAAAGATGTTAGACGGTTGCGTTCCAGAGCAATTCTTGTGGTTAAGGTTTAGTAGAGACACTGTACAATCAAGGAGGCTACCTGGGAGACCAATCATAATATACGGACTCAGTATCCTCACATTTTCAAGCCTTTAGGTACCTCTTAACTCTTTACGGTCGAAAATCCTTTTAGTAGTGGATGTTGTAATGATCCTCTAGGTCATTTTATGCTTTTTTGTCCTTTTTCCATGCTAGAGATTTCCAATAGCTTCCCCAAGTCATATATGACTTGCTGGGACTGACAATTTGGTTCTCAGGCAGTTTATTTGTTTTTTTATACCAGTTTCCCTATTTTAGAGCTTCTAAAGTTGAGAAAATAGTATCGAGCCAAAACTTCAGGTAAAAAGCCTCGAATGAAAAATCTGACAGTTCCATTAGCTCCCCAATATTGAGTTTAGTCTATGGAGACCCTTTGTACGATACCCGAGGCTTGCGGGCTCGTTTTGGGATATTGAGTGGATTTTGGTAAAAATAGAACCTTGGGTGTAGAACCCACTTTTATCGAAGTGACCTCTGTTGGAAAATTTGGTGGTTCTGTTTACTTCGAAATGCCAAACTTGTTAGGGTAGCATAGTTCGTTTGCGTAAACAGGGTTCTAAAGGAATCTTGAACACCCGGTCGAAGTCCTTTTGGACTTAGCTTTAAATTTTTGGTGCAGCCACTTAAGAGGCCAATTAGTCGATTAAGTAGAGCTGCTTTAATGGCTAGGAGGTTGCTTAGGCAACCAACACTAATGTCACCCTCTGTCACTTAGGCGGGCTCTTCACCGGTTAACCAGGAGCTGCTTAGGCGATAGAGCGGGTAAATAGTGACCCTCACTTAAACGATGTGTCAGCCGCTTAGGCGACGCTGCTTCGATTTAGCTTAAATTCTAGTTTTTATTATCGATCCCTCTTCTATTTTTGAGACTATTTTAGGGTTGTTGTTAGGCTCGGATTACCCTCAAATTTGGAGCATGTGATCCTTGAGCTAAGGTCCTAGTGACAGACTCAATTCTCAATTCCATCGGCGAGCCCCACCAAATAGAAGAGATCAATGGGAAGCCGAAGAAGTAATGAAATCCAAGTACCCTCATTTATTCGAATCTGAAGTGAAAGTCTAAGATACTGAATTGGAGCATTAACTAGTAAGTATAAAGGTGTAAGTATTATGTGGTAACATGAAGATTAAACTTGAGCTTGAACTTGTTTAAGCCGGCTAATTATTCTAGCATTCAAGGACAATTGTTCCCAAGGGGGGGAGGATGTAACACCCCGTATTTTGCGTGTACTTGTTCTATTGATATGGGACTTGAAGTAACCTTGTTGTATAGGTAAGGGACCAAGTTTCTTAAGTGATTAGTGGTGGCTTAAAGAGGATTTAAAGGATATTATAATGGTCCAAACATTTCAGCATGTATACGCCAAGTTAACCCAAACGAAAGTGTTTAAACGCAAGATAGTAAGGTGGTATTCTACCTGAAGGATTAAAGTGTCCAAGTGTATATAAGTATTAAATTAACATAAGGGGTTAAAACTTAGAATATAGAATAAAATAAGTGAGCTGCTTGCTTAACTTAAATTAAGCTAGTAGGCGACAAGTAGGTGCATCACCTACTTTGACTTATTGACCAATCTAAGAACCAAGTATGTGCATCACCTACTAAGACTCCTTTGACCAGCTTATTGGGCCAAGTACACTACCACCTACTTGAATAAATTCTGGCACAAGTTAAAAGAAACAAAAGGAGAAGAATGGACAGCCAAGGCCCAATAGTTTCAGATCCACAAAGGCCCAAGTATAATAGGCAAGTAGGTGCACCAAATACTTGGTATTTTATGGCCAAAAATGGGCAAGAAAGTCGGCCAAGAGCTGGTCCTTTTAAAGGGATTGAAAACAGCTCATTTTACTCATTTTAACTTAGGCAAAAAAATCAGCTTTCTAGGGTTTTCTCTCTTTCTCTCTAGTAGCTTCTAAAGTAGCCCTATAATTCCATTAGGGTTCTTGGGATTTCTTTTCATTCCAAGCTAAAGGAATAAAGTTATTAAAGAGATACAAGTTAAGAGAATAAACCATCACAAAAACTAAGGTAAGGCTACTATCCATTTTTGCCCCTATTTATATACATGTTTTGGTGGAGAATTAGGTATATATTTTTGTTAAGAACTCAAGGGATGATGAGTTCAATATTGGGTTGCTATAATAATGTCACGCCTCGAATTCCAACGGGGCGGACAGGCACCCGAGGCCGTTAAGGCCCGAGGGAACCAATCTTCATTCATGTACATTTGCCTGCATATCTCTGTATGAACAACATTCTATCTCATGTAATTATAAGATACCAATGGCGGAAGTCATGGAGAATATATGCTATATATGTAACTTGGTCGGTAGGGCCATCATGTCAAAAAGGACATACATGCCTTCATTGTCTGACAATGTCTACAAAGCCTCTAAGAGATACATTTACATAACCATCCTAAATTCGGGACAAGTCCCCGCTTTATACAACATCCATCCAGTACCAAAACCAATATTTACACATGTGACTCGAAAACCCCCAAACCGAACTAGAGCTCACCAATAATCAGTAGATGACCCACAGCCCACTGTGGAGGTCTACTAGCACCTGTGCCTGCAGGATTTTCTGTCGCCCCTGGGACACCACCCATGATATTGGGATCGACCCATGCTAGGTATTTTAACCCATGGGATACCACCTATGATATTAGGATTGACCCATGCTAGGTGTTTCTTCCACCCCTGGGATGCCACCCAAGAATACTCAAACAATTATACATTACTTCATTTCTTTACTTCTGTGAGATTGATACATTGTTAGTCATAACTTTATTGGAACTTTGGAAACATGTCCACAATTATGTGACACATTAATAACAATTGATCAATGAATAAGGAACATGTGAATAACAATAGATGACAACCTGAAATGAGATACCTTAGAACATTTCGGAATGGAACAAGTACAATGACAATGTGAACACTATGTGCTGCAGAAGGATACGAAAAGAGTAACCTTACATACCTTATCTTCTCAATATGAATACACAGTCCTATATGTGAATACAATAATCCATCTCCTTCCTTATGTTTTTGCTCTACAACACAAGTACATAACGGAGCTCATGATAACAACTAACTACCCTACAAGTGCATAAGACGACAATGAGCTACATGACTGCCCTATAACATCATTTCACCCTTTAAAATACAATTCACTGAATTACCATACCAACAATACCATAACATTCCACACATTGACCAAGACATCATAAACGAATAGCATTTCACACCAAGTTTATCCTTTACGCTTCCTCATTAACACTACGTCACAATTACTCCATCAAGTCATCTCAATACCTTTCACATTAACATATTAACAACAATACATAATTGATATAATCCAATCATGCCTTCGAACGACCCCTTAACACCATTCAAAAGGTACCATAAGTTGATAATTGCATCCAAAAAGGGTATAGGGGGCTTCGGGGATCAAAGACATACAAAAACATGCAAAATGAAATTCTGGACTAGGTTGTGGAGCCACCTGCTCCCACAGGTGAAGGATATTCAGCTGCAGGTGCCCATATGGCCCTGTCCAGGGCCACCTGCATTGGCATCTGCGCCCGCAGGTGCCCCGTCCGCGAGGGCGGGTGCCCATTTCAGCCTCCAGGGGTCATTTTAGGGTCCTTTTTTGTAATAAATGGTCCATGGACATAAATAAGCTTCTCTTTGCATGTTTTAGGTCAACTTGGATGCCAACGAACAACCATGGTTTCACAACACACATGAACATCACCAAAACTACATTCTCCTTCCAATACACCACCAATTCCATACCCAATTTCATAACAACAATCCCACAAGTTATACACATAGAAAAAGCAAGTTATGGACATAACCATATCATACATGTTGACATTTAAGCCATCAAATTCACTTCCTTCAAGACCACAAGTCCACTTTCAAGTTTAGAAGGCAAAACCCTTCACCGATTAAGCAAAAGTAGACTGTTTTACACATAGTGAACTGTCCAACACTTTGCCAACATAACCAAAATGATTTATATACCCTATCATGCACATAATATATTAAACCATAAAAGTAAACACTTACCAAATCTTGCGAAAGAGTGATCTTGTCCAAGGAGATAATTTCTTAGGGTTTGTCCGATGAGAAATATCTTTGGAAATGTCTAGAATGAGGCATGTGTATTTTGTTGAATAAAATCTAATTTTATTGGCCTTATATATTCCTTGTAGTCATCCTTATCCAACATTAAATGTGTTTTACTTGGTCAACATGAAGAATGGGTCATTTTCCTCCTTTTTGGGTGATGTCTTTTGGTGTAATTTTGGGCCTCAATTGAGCCCAATAGCACAAGATTAATATAGCCCAACAAATTTAATGTTTAATACCTCAACAATCTCATGTTTAAATAATTCCATGAATGTTACGGTAATCAACTAGGTTCGGAAATTTACGGGGTGTTACATCCTTCCCCCCTTAGAAACATTCATCCTCGAATGTTAGTGACATTATCCAATTTAAACAGATACAAGTCTAGGATCATTCTTCATGTTATCATATATACATAACACTGATAGATACTTACTTGTTATTTCTCCAATCCCGCATCTTGAACTTTCTCTTCTGTTTGAAACAAATGAGGGTACTTGGACTTCATCATTTCTTCAGCTTCCTATGTGATATCTTCTACTTGTTGATTCCTCCAAAGTACCTTTACGAAAGCTACTTCTTTATTCCTTAACCTCTTTACTTGTTGATCCAGAATAACAATAGGTATCTCTTCATAGGTGAGATCCTCCGTTACTTGTACATCTTTAATGGGAGCAATACGAGATGGATCTCCTATGCACTTTCGAAGCATCGAAACATGAAATACTGGATGAACTGTGGAGTGTTCTTGGGGTAAGTTCAATTCGTACGCAACTTTCCCAAATCTTCGAATAATTTTATATGGCCCTATATAACGTGGACTCAACTTTCCTTTCTTTTCAAATCTCATTACCCCTTTCATTGGTGACACCTTCAAGAATACCCAATCACCTATTGCAAATTCGAGCCCTCTTCTTCTAACATCAGCATATGACTTGTGTTGACTTTGGGCTGTTTGTAGCCACTGTTGTATCACCTTAACTTTCTCTATAGCTTGATGAACAAGATCTGGCCCAAGTAAAGCTGTTTCACCCGCTTCAAACCATCCAATTGGTGATCTACACTTCCTTCCATATAAAGCTTTGTAAGGTGCCATTTTTATATTTGAATGATAGCTATTATTGTAGGCAAATTCAATAAGAGGTAAATGATCATCCCAACTGCCTTTAAAATCTAACGTGCAAGCTCGTAGCATATCTTTAAGTGTTTGGATAGTACGTTCTGCTTGTCCGTCTGTCTGAGGATGAAAAGTCTTACTCAAATTCACTTATGTACCCAAACTCTTCTGAGAAGAATTCCAAAAATGTGCAGTAAATTGAGTTCCTCTGTCTGATATAATAGAGATTGGAATTCCATGTAATCGCACTATCTCTTTAACATACAACCGTGCATACTCTTCAGCTGTATAAGTGGTCTTGACTGGTAGGAAATGTGCTGACTTGGTAAGCCTGTCAACTATTACCCATATGGAATCAAATTTCCACAGTGTATGAGGTAAGCCTGTGATGAAATCCATGTTAATCATGTCGCACTTCCATACTGGAAGATTGATACATTGCATATAACCTCCAAGTTTTTGATGCTCTTCTTTTACTTGTTGACAACTTGGGCATTGAGCTACAAATTCTGCAATGTTCTTCTTCATGTTACCCCACCAATACATTTCTTTCAAATCATGATACATTTTGGTGGCTCCCAAATGAATAGAATACCGTGAATGATGTGCCTCTGTCATAATCCGTCTCCTTAGCTCATCTATATCCGATACACACAATCTACTTTGGCATTGAAGCACTCCCTCTTGTGTAAGATCAAATGCCTTTGTTAAACCTTGTTGCACATTCTCCCTCAGCTGCAATAACATAGGATCCGCATACTATTTTTCCTTTACTTCAGCTACTAATGACGATTCTGCCGTATTTTGCACAATAACCCCTTCATCTGGAAATTAAAGAAGGCGAACTCCCAAACTAGCTAGTTGATGTAGATCTTTGATTATGCCTTGATTTTCTGTCAACTAGCCATTAGGATCTCCTATGGCTTTGCGACTTAATGCATCGACTACCACATTTGCTTTCCCTGGATGATATAATATATCAACATCATAATCTTTTAATAGTTCAATCCACCTTCGCTGCCTCAGATTTAAGTCCTTCTGCTTAAAGATATATTGCAAACTTTTATGGTCGGTATACATGTCAACATGAACCCCATACAAGTAGTGGCGTTATATCTTTAAAGCAAATACCATGGCTGCCAACTCAAGATCATGTGTTGGATAATTTCTCTCATGTGGCGCAACTGTCGTGAGGCATAAGCTATTACATGACCGTGCTGTATCAATACACATCCTAAGCCGACTCCTAAAGCATCACAATATACCGCATACCTCTCTGTGCCTTCTGGAAGTACCAATACGGGTGTAGACATCAATTTATCATTCAGCTCTTGGAAACTCTTCTCACACGCGTCATTCCACTGAAACTTGGTTGCCTTGTGGGTTAGCATTGTTAAAGGTGCAGCAATAGAAGAAAATCCTTCCACAAACCTTCTATAATAACCTGCCAACCCAAGAAAACTACGAATCTCTGTAGGCGTCGTAGGTCTTGGCCAATTCTTCACCGATTCTATCTTTTGTGTATCAACCCTTATTCCTTCATTCGAAAAAATATGACCCAAGAATGCTACAGATTTTAACAAAAATTCACATTTAGAGAACTTTGCATAAAGCTTACGATCGCGAAGAATCTGTAACACCTGCCGCAAGTGATTAGCATAGTCCTCTTGTGATCTTGAATAAACCAGAATATCATCTATAAACACGGTCATGAATACATCTAAAAATGGCTTGAACACCCTATTCATCAAATCCATAAAAACTGCGGGTGCATTTGTTAGCCCAAATGACATCACCAAAAATTCATAATGACCATACCGTGTTCGAAAAGCTGTCTTGGGTATATCTTTTTCTCTAACCTTTACCTGATGATAACCCAATCTTAGGTCAATCTTTGAGAAGTATTTGGCACCCTGCAACTGATCAAACAAATCATCAATTCTGGGGGAGGGGATATTTATTCTTGATTGTCACCTTATTCAGTTGCCGATAATCAATACACATTCTCAACGTGCCATCTTTCTTCCGTACAAATAACACTGGTGCACCCCAAGGGGACATACTAGGCCTTATGAATCCCTTATCCAGCAAGTCTTTTATTTGCTCCTTTAATTCCCGCAATTCTGCTGAAGCCATTCGATACTGAGGAATAGAGATAGGCTGAGTACCTGGGATTACATCAATACCAAATTCTACTTCCTGTTCTGGAGGTAAACCGGGAAGATCTTCAGGAAATACATCAAGGAATTCATTTACCACCAAAATCGATTCAAGAGTTGGTGGCTTCACATTAGTATCTTGCACTCTTATTAGATGACATATGTACCCCTTGGATATCATTTTCCTTGCCTTAAGATAGGAAATAAATTTACCTCTCGGTGCTCCAACATTACCCCTCCATTCAAGGACGGTCTTTTATGGGAAATGGAAATGTACCTTCTTAGCCCGGCAATCTACCGTGGCATAACAAGAAGCCAACCAATCCATACCCATTATAACATCAAAATCCACCATGTCTAGTTCAATAAGATCAGCCAACGTATCATGATCACAAACATTTACTACACAATTACGATATACTCTTTCGGCAACAATAGAGTCACCAACTGGTGTAGATACTTCAATTGGCTTAACTAATAATTCTGGTGTTCTTTCAAAGTTCGCAGCAATCAATGGAGTAACATACGATAATGTAGAACCCGGATCAATCAATGCATATACATTATGTGAAAGTATGGATAATGTACCTGTGACTACATCAGGAGAAGCCTCCGAATTCTGCCGGTCCACTAGAGCATAGGTGCGATTCTAGGCTCCACTGGAACTGGCTGCTCCTTTGTCACCTCTGCCTAGGGAAGGAACCGATGATGATGATGCAGCGGTTGATCCCGTAGGTCGTGCTATACCACCCGTGCCCCTTTGTGGGCATCCTCTCATTATGTGCCCTATCGTACCACACCAAAAACAAACATTTATCCCCAACCGGCATTCACCTAAATGATACCTTCTGCAGTGCTGACACGACTGTCGAGAAAATCCTGCTGTCTGTGAACCTTGAAGCCTGCTACTCTGCCCAAAACAGCTGCCTCTAAATCCCTGGATTTGGGATGAAATACCTACTGTAGGGGAAGAAAATGATGGTCTAGGCAGTCTAGAAAAAATCTGAGGCCTAGATTCTCCTTGGGACACCATAGACAGTCCCATAGGTCTAGCCCTCTTTGACGGCCCTCTTCGAAGACTGTACTCTCTGACACTCATATTCCCTTGAGGAAGATTTAGAAACTGGTCTGTACGTGCCTCTTAGATCTCATATGGAAGGTAATGATCAAGGAATGGCGTTTTGAATTCCTCCCAACCAGCTGGAAGTGCACCAATACCCCTCGATTATTTCCAATCTTCATACCACAATATAGCTTCTCCTTTCAATCTATAGGCTACAAGATCAACTGTTTCTACACCAGTCACGTGCATAACATCTAGAGCCCTTTGGATTTGGTCCACGAAGTCTTGTGGGTCTGCCTTCGAATCTGACCTGGTGAATATGGGAGGGTCTAATTTCAGAAAATCCTGTGTCTGCCGACTAGCTACTCTAGCCGCGCCATCCTCACTTGTCATTGGACCAACTTGTCCTTGAGTTTGTTCAGCAACTATACGAGTCAACATTTACACCGCATTTTGTAGATCCTTCTCAGTAGCATTAATAGGTGGTTCAACAGGTTCTTCTCTCCTTCTCGGCTCTTTTGGAGCTGGAAAAGTAGAAGAAGCCCACGATGCAAATTTAGTGTCAACCCCTCCTTGACTAGCTTGGTCAGGTGGTGATCTACTTATTCCTTATTCGACAAGTATATCTACCTGCTTACCTTTGCCCCTACCTCATCTTGTCATCGACATTTTACCATAACAAAGAAAACCAATTACAATGGTCAGATATGATTCCACCTACAACATTGGCTCTATTGCATGATCTAGAACCGAAGAAAAGAAACAACTCCTAAATGTCCCGTAGCCTCCTACTTATGAATGTGGTGCACAACATATCCATAAGCAAGACTCTACTCAGACACGACTTTGTAGACAACCTAGGACGACTTGCTAGGATACCACTTTTGTCACGCCTCAAATTCCAACGGGGCAGACTGGCACCAGAAGCCGTTAAGGCCCGAGAGAACCAAACTTCATTCATGTACATTCGCCTGCATGTCTCTGTATGAACAACATTCTATCTCATGTAATTATAAGATACCAATGGCGGAAGTCATGGAGAACATATTCTATCTATGAAACTTGGCCGTTAGGGCCATCATGTCAAAACGGACATACATGCCTTTATTGTCTGACAATGTCTACAAAGCCTCTAAGAGATACATTTACATAACCATCCTAAATTCGGGACAAGTCCCCGCTTTATACAACATCCATACAGTACCAAAACCAATATGTACACATGTGACTCGGAAAGCCCCGAACCGAACTGGAGCTTACCAATAATCAGTAGATGACCCGCAGCCTACTGTGGAGGTCTACTAGCACCTGTGCCTGCAGCAAGTAAGGTAAGTCCCCCAAGGGACGTCAGTACAAAGAATGTACTGAGTATGTAAGGCTATAAGAAGCTGCATGATACATAAGTACTTTAATGGAATCAAAACAAGTGAGTAATCAATATGGATAAACCTCCGTCTATATATATGGAACCATGTACGTTACATTCATTACTTTCTTGCCTTTACGTTCGTCATCATTTTCATTCATTACTTTATCCTTCTTTGCATTAAGAAATAGTAAAACATGTGATAAACAAGTGACCAACTGATCAGTGGTAAAAGAGGATAACCCATGCTAGGTATTTTAACCCCTGGGATGCATTCCTCATACATATACAAATCGGGATTAACCCATGCTAGGCTTTTCTGTCGCCCCTGGGATGCTACTGTGATATTGGGATCGACCCTTGCTAGGATTTTCTGTCGCCCCTGGGACACCACCCATGATATTGGGATCGAACCATGCTAGGTATTTTAACCCCTGGGATACCACCTATGATATTAGGATTGACCCATGCTAGGTGTTTCTTCCACCCCTGGGATGCCACCCAAGAATACTCAAACAATTATACATTACTTCATTTCTTTACTTCTGTGAGATTGATACATTGTTAGTCATAACATTATTGGAACTTTGGAAACATGTCCACAATTATGTGACACATGAATAACAATTGATCAATGAATAAGGAACATGTGAATAACAATAGATGACAACCTGAAATGAGATACCTTAGAACATTTCGGAATGGAACAAGTACAATGACAATGTGAACACTATGTGCTGCAGAAGGATACAAAAAAAGTAACCTTACATACCTTATATTCTCAATATGAATACACAGTCCTATATGTGAATACAATAATCCATCTCCTTCCTTATGTTTTTGCTCTACAACACAAGTACATAACGGAGCTCATGTTAACAACTAACTACCCTACAAGTGCATAAGACGACAATGAGCTACATGACTGACCTATAACATCATTTCACCCTTTACAATACAATTCACTGAATTACCATACCAACAATACCATAACATTCCACACATTGACCAAGACATCATAAACGAATAGCATTTCACACCAAGTTTATCCTTTACGCTTCCTCATTAACACTACGTCACAATTACTCCATCAAGTCATCTCAATACCTTTCACATTAACATATTAAAAACAATATAATTGATATAATCCAATCATGCCTTCGAACGACCCCTTAACGCCATTCAAAAGGTACCATAAGTTGATAATTGCATCCAAAAAGGGTATAGGGGGCTTCGGGGATCAAAGAGAGACAAAAACATGCAAAATGAAATTCTGGACTGGGTTATGGAGCCACCTGCTCCCACAGGTGGAGGAGATGCAGCTGCATGTGCCCATCTGGCCCTGTCCAGGGCCACCTGCATTGGCATCTGCGCCCGCAGGTGCCCCGTTCGCGAGGGCGGGTGCCCATTTCAGCCTCCAGGGGTCATTTTAGGGTCCTTTTTTTGTAATAAATGGTCCATGGCTATAAATAAGCTTATCTTTGCATGTTTTAGGTAAATTTGGATGCCAACGAACAACCATGGTTTCACAACACACATGAACATCACCAAAACTACATTCCCCTTCCAATACACCACCAATTCCATACCCAATTTCATAACAACAATCCCACAAGTTATACACATAGAAAAAGTAAGTTAGGGACATAACCATATCATACATGTTGAAATTTAATTCATCAAATTCACTTCCTTCAAGGCCACAAGTCCACTTTCAAGTTTAGAAGGCAAAACCCTTCACCGATTAAGCAAAAATAGATTGTTTTACACATAGTGAACTGTCCAACACTTTGCCAAAATAACCAACATGATTTATACACCCTCTCATGCACATAATATATTAAACCATAAAAGTAAATAATTACCAAAGCTTTCAAAAGAGTGATCTTGTCCAAGGAGATAATTGCTTAGGGTTTGTGAGATGAGAAATATCTTTGGAAATGTCTAGAATGAGGCATGTGTCTTTTGTTGAATAAAATCTGATTTTATTGGCCTTATATATTCCTTTTAGTCATCCTTACACAACATTAAATGTGTTTTACTTGGTCAACATGAAGAATGGGTCATTTTCCTCCTTTTTGAGCCATGTCTTTTGGTGTATTTTTGGGCCTCAATTGAGCCCAATAGCACAAGATTAATTTAGCCAACAAATTTAATGTGTAATACCTCAACAATCTCATGTTTAAATAATTCCATGAATGTTATGGTAATCAACTAGGTTCGAAAATGTAAGGGGCGTTACAAATAAAGGACTTTGGGACTGTTTTGGAGGCTGTTTTATGTGTATATGTTGGGGACAACTTGGTTGATCTTAAAAGGGGATGTGAGTTGTTAGTATTGACATATAAAAGGAGTGTGTAATGATGCACCACTTAATTAGATGTTGTATAATCTTGCTTCCTATCACACTTTGGAACTGTTTTGTATATATTATGAAGCCAAAAGAGTCTCCGAGGATCTTATATGAATTCGTGTATTGGACAAATGTAATTAGAGGAGGAGGGGTTGAAAGAACACCCTTGGGTTGCCACATTATGGGCGTACTGCCCGGATACTATTTTGGTGAGGTTAAGTAGCCCAAACACGTTGATTAGCTACTAATACTAGTTATACCATATATTTTATTGTAGATAAGTAATCCAAACGGCACGAGGTTAATTTGGGTTAATATTGGAGTTATACAGCAAGGTATGTAAGGCTACTCTATTCAGTGTTCTTTGGCATGAAATCTAACACTTGTATTACAAAGTGAGCGTCCAAAGTTCTCCTATAGAAAATGATACATAGTGGCAGCGTACAATCTCCCATGTAGCCAACGACTTTGTTCCCACTCCCTAATGTGCTTATTATTAAATATGCGTGTCTACATTTAATAGCAAGATTCATGAGTTCTCATTTTAGTCAAATAAAATCCATGTGTTATTTCAGCTCCTAAGCATTTTAATTATGTACAAACTGCTCCCTACTCATTGTTACTACATCAAGTGCTTATTCATGCATCTCTTACTGGTGGACTATTGTCCCAAAGATCAATAATGTCAGGACCACCAAAGTAACAATATCAAAGGTAATAAACTAAGAATGCAATTTGGTTATGTACGAGTGGCAGCTTAGGGGCAAAATCCTAGCATGGCCCGATCCCAATCTCTTTATATGTGGGTGGCAGCTTAGGGGCGTAAGCCTAGCATAGGCCGATCCCAACTTGGGTATTTACTATTGATCAGTTGGTCATTTGTATCACATGACTTATAAGATTATAAAGTAAAGAATGAAATGTAATGTACACGATTCCACAAGTATATGTAAGGTGGTCTATTAGCACTATCTATACACTTGTACCTGATTTCATTTGAGCTCTTGTGTTATGTATAGTTACTTTTAGCCTTACGTATTCAGTACATTCTTTCGTACTGACGTCCCTTATGGGGGACCTACATTTCATGCTGCAGGCACATGTACTTCAGCTAGTAGACCCCTCCAGTAGGAGCACAAGACATCTAGCGGCTATTGGTGAGCTCCAGGTTGATTTGGGGCTTTTCGAGTCTGTTATATATGTTTTGGTATTTTATAGGAGCTAAGTGTAAGGCGGGGGCTTGTCCCGACCTTAACTAAGTTTATATCTCTTTTAGAGGCTTTGTAGACGGTAAAGTGAAGTGTGGTTGTGCCTTGTCTTCCAGTCATTGTGGCCCCAACGGCCAAGTTATGTATATATAGTTTTGAGCTTGACTACGTGGTTTATTTTCATTAAATATTAATAGCCATATTTGACAGCATCTTTAAATGTTCATGGAAATGTATGGTAAGTACATGGTTATGGGTTGGTGCTCTCGGGCCTTTACGGCTACAGGTGCCTGTCCGCCCCAATAGGATTTGAGGCGTGACAGAAACCTTACCCGTATATTGCACTTAATTGCACACTCGAAGCACCCTTTCTTGATTGATATACCACATTCATAGTACTTGTTGAAGAAGGTACTCAAGTAGCCAAAACAAGATGCGGGCGTTCACCAATAATGAGTGCCTAACTAGTTCAACTAAACAAAAGAAAATTTTTGAAAAGGAGACATTTTAAAAAATAGAGCAATTCAACAATTGATGTATCATTTTTAAGATTTGCACATGCAAAAAATCTCACCAAGATTACTATTTGAGTCAAAGTGTTCTATTGCTAGTACACTTTTCTCTTAAGCAACAATGCTAAAAAGAACTTTATTTATCACTAAGCTATCAACAACCAAACTAAAATAAAAATAAGAAAATGAAAAAAAAATGAAAATGAAAAATCATGCACCATACTCAAATCAACCCAAATACCAAATCTAAAATATTACAAACCAAATCAAAAATATCCAAAATATCATTCGAATCATAGTCTTAGAAATCAAAGTTACACACCTGAATAGATCAAAGTAACAAAGTATCAAAGGCAGAATATCTCGAAGGCAGAGCTAATTATTATAGATCCAAAATAAATAATACCACCAAACTCTAAAGTATGCATTGTCCTCAATGCAATAGGACTAAGATAAATAAAAAAGAATGAGAATGAGGGTCCCCCTGAATGACGCTAAGCCTGGAATGGTGACTGTCTCATGGAAGTGGCCTCTGTCTGGTCATTAGTTCCTGGAACAGCTCCAACAGTGGTCTGCGGGGGGTGGATTTAGAATGGTAGCCTCTGTCTCCATAGCAGCAGCTGAACTGTAGGTCCTAATCTGGGTCATCTCTCGAGTCAACCTCTCCAAGGCAGCAATAAAAATAACATCCTCAGTCCCCTGCCTGTCATCCGACAAATCAACCTGCATCAGCTAAACTCTATCACCTACTAATCTTGTCTTAACAATATCCTTCTCATCAGAAGGGCAATCCTCCTGTCCTCATCCTCCTCTTCAGCTACTAGAGCATTCTCATGAATAGGTGGTGGGGCCGGTGTCTGAGATGGATCTCCCTATAAATGTGAGAAGTCAGGAAACCAGAGCTCAGCCACATACTACTTGAGGGAAGTTAGCTCTGTGTGCATCTGCTACAACATATCATCTGGGACTGCAGGCTATGGGGTGCTCAACTTGTCTAACTTAGTACCATAAATTAACAGGGTCTCATGAAAACCCCACAACTCATCATGAATCGGCACCATTGTGGTTTTCACCGCATCATCAATCATATGAGCTTCTAATCTGGATGATCTCACGGCACCTGAATAAGCCAACTGACCCATCCAAATTATGTCAGCCTGAGTCAATAGGGCCCTTGAGGTGCCTTGAGTAGTGGATGGGTAAGTGCCTGGGGAACGGGGTCCAAAAGGCTGAGTGGATGGATCTGTGGAGGAACCTGGAGGATTGGGAGCCGCAGTAGTAGGTGTAGGTTGGCTGTCACCACTATCAATGGAGTCAAGATCAATTACCAAGGAATTATCCACGAAGGCTTTCTTCTTGTTTACTTTTTGCGCAGTCTTAAAATGGGTAACATCAATAGTAGAGGTAGAAGTGTACTCAAAATCCTTCTTCTTATCAAATGAAACCTTAGTATGGTGACACAACTCGGTTATTAAGCAAGGTAAAGCAAGGAAGATTTGCTTTTATTGGGCCCGATGAGAAATGTTTGAGGCAATAAGCATAGCAAGATTGAGCCTCTCTTTCACTATAATTGTGCCTACTAGAACTTCCCGAAGGTGCACAAGAATTGTTTATTTTGCAAGGGCAAGAGATTGCTGCATACAAAGCTTAACCAATACCGAGCTTCCAGATTTATATCACCTTTCTCAATCGGGATTCCTGGAGTGAGCCATGAAGGTTTCCCATCACTAAGAAGAGGGGCTAATTAACCCCAAAGGTTATCAACATTCTTCAAAGCAAGGGTGGAAAAGTAGTGATGCATATCAATTTGATCTCCATAGATCAAATTAATCAAAGCCACATCACATATAACATTTACACCCTGAACTTTCACAATATCTCAAGTCTCTTGAGCTTTACCTTTCTTTCTTTTGTCATGCAGTGACTTCCCATAAGCCTCATAAAATTCATGAACCCAGGTCTTAACATATGGTTATATAGGTTGGGTGAACTGCTCGAACTCATGGTATCGAATGACATACAACACCTCAGGGTGATTGCTTTCCAAACCTTTGGTGCTCATCTTTGTTCTTCAATACTGGTATGCTTTTCGGGAATCTTGAACCGTTTGAGGAACCTGTGACCTCCCTGAGGGCGAGGGTTTGTTGCAGCATGAAGAGTTTGTTCAACCATTTTCTTTTTCGATTGAGCAGCTTTGGGAGTATTCAATGGCTTAAGGATTGGAGTTGTGTTACCCTCCTCCGAAGAAGTGATATGATACCTCTCAGAGTTAGAACTATACTCTGAGCTTTGCTCCTCAACAATCGGAGCCTTACTTCAGTTTCTTTAACCCTTTTTCTTTTCTGAACCATCCTTTCCGGTTGTGATTATTCTATAATCTTTACCCCTTTTGAGACCTTGGATGTAGAAGGAGGGGAGCGAGTTTGTTTATTGGCTACATGCTTGTTTATAGGCATATCTGCAAATAAGAGAAGCAATGCACTAGGCCAAAGTTAGCAAAAACAAACATAAGATTTCCAGGAATGCATCGCCAAACTGCTTTGATAGATTGCCAAAGGTTCAACGATGCATTATCCCTATCGCCAAATAGAGCAATTAGGGAAGAGGAACTTGGCGAAGGAAAGTTGGGGTTTGGTGATACGTTGAAGAGTTAGGTGATACTCCCTGAGCATTGCCAAACTACTAACTAAGGCATTGCCAAACTATCACCTTAATTAACTAGTCCCACTATTTCTTTTGGCAATACAGGGAGTGTTTCGGCGATCTGCCACGAAGTTCAGCGCATTTCCAAAGCTCTCAACTGCTTCACCAAAAGTTGTCGTTTGCAACCTTCGACACTTTTGAGCTTTTCAAACCATTTTCATGGTGATTTCTATTCAACACACCATGGGTACTCAGACTTCCCAAGTTTCAACACCAAACAACAATATCGATGATTTTTCCCTTAAGAACGACATCACCAATCTATCATGGGGCAAAATCATTTGATTTCAAAGTAAATTTCAACTAAACCCAACAAAATTAGACATCCATTTCAATAACAATCAACCCACAAACCATATATTTATGATTAACTCTCAGGTGTACCACAATTTCACAAACCCAACAACTAAAAATCACTATTTCAATAAAACCCCCAATTTTAAAACACAAATTCGAACAAATCAAGTACACCTATCAAAGTATTTTGAACACGAACATAGTACACACAATAAATGACATATAACTACGAACAATAACAACAAAGTGAGATTTAAACCAAAAATTAAACTCTAACCTTCAGATCTTAGAGAGAAATCAATGGAGAAGAGATGGAGAAGTGGTGGTGTGCAAACTACGATGAGGGAACAATAATGGCAGTAATGGTTGTGTGCTCATGTAGTGGTGGTGATTTGAGAAAAGAAATCGAGTGTCTGTGTGTTTATGTATAGGATAAGTGATATAATAGAAAAAAATGGGGAATTTGAAAAAGTTTGAATAAACCTAAAATTCAAAAGGTGAAAACTCAAGAGTCAAACCTTCATCCTTTAAAATAACCTAGTTCGGCGATAGACATAGCATAGCTGAAGAGATCGGTGATCCGCCAAATTGTAGGACCAATACCAAAAGTTACAGTTTAACACCTGGAACTTTCTTTATTGCAAACCAATTTGGAAATGACCGATCCATCACCAAATCCTTTGGAAATATGTTGAATGTTTAAAAACATCGCCAAATCTCATAATTTAATAGCCCTGAGAGATCAATTTTGGCAAAGGGCTTCGGCGATTCATTGATGAGTTTGGCAATTTGCGAAAGCCTCTTTCCTGGAGCTTCACACACGATCCCCCACATTTTTCTACTCCGATATGTTTTCCACATTCCAACCCCATCACATACCTGCACCTTAAACATTATTCAAAACAACAAAAGTTAAAACTTGGGTTGCCTCCCGAGAATTGCCTTAGTTATCATCATGTCACGATGTTATTCCTCTTCAAGCGATATCTTTAAAATAGAGCACCTCCATTTTAGTAGCTCAGGGTCCACCGACATAGAAGTGTTTCAGTCGTTGACCATTCATCGTGAAACTTCTCTTCTCATGGTCTTCCAACAAAACTACACCACTAGGATACACATTTACCACCATGAAAGGACCCGACCATTTGGACTTGAGTTTCCCCGCGAAGAGTTTCAACCTTGAATTGAAAAGTAATGCCTCATCTCCTGCACGAAACTCTCTCTTCAATATCTTGGCATCATGCCACCTTTTCATCCGCTCTTTGTATTGAGCGGAGCTCTTATATGCCCGAAGATAAAATTCCTCCAAAGCTTGTATTGCTCTACTCTAGACTTAGAAGCCTCTTCCCAATCCAATAAGCTTTTTTAAAGCCCAAAGAGCTTAATATTCTAACTCCACTGGTAGGTGACATGCCTTTACAAACACAAGTTGATGGGGAGACATACCAATTGGCATTTTAAAAGTTGTTCGATAAGCACAAAGAGCGTTAACCAATTGCTTAGCCCAATTAGTATGTCCCATATTCACAGTTTCCTCCAATATTGCTTAGATTTCTCGACTTGAAACTTCCACTTGGCTACTTGATTGGGGATGGTATGGGGTAACCACCTTATGCTTCACCCCAAACCTTTCGAGCAATGCACCAAACACCCAATTACAAAACTGAGAGCCTCTATCACTAAGAATTACCCGAAGAGTCCCGAACCTTGTGAATATGTGCTTCCTCAAGAAAAATGTGACACTTTTTATCTTGGTAAAGCAATTACTTCCACCTACTTCGATACATAATCCATGGACTCTAATATGTACTTATTCCCATATGAACTCACAAAAGGCCCCATGAAATCAATGCCCTTCATATCGAACAACTCTACCTCAAGATTAGGCTTTAAGGGCATCTCATACCTCCTTGAAATTCCTCCTTGCATTTGGCATTTAACACAAGTTCTAACCGAGTCATGAATATCGCTATGTAGTGTTGGCCAATAAAATCCACTTTGAAGAACTTTAGAGACCGTTCTTACACCACCATGGTGACCACCAAATTGGGATGAATGGCAAGCCTCAAGAATGGCCCATATCTTCGACTCCATAACACACCTCCAAATTACACCATCCGTGCACTTCCTAAATAAATAGGGTTCATCCCAATAATACTTCTTCACATTATGGAGGAATCATTTTCTTTGCTAGTGATTCAAATCATTGGGGAGTAGACCATATACCACATAATTTGCATAATCCACATACCATGGTTCTACGCCCCCCAAAAAAGCTATTACAAGCTCATCCAAAAAAGCTTCATCAATCTCAATTTCTCCCAACTTCTCATTGTTAGACTCGACACAGGATAGATGATCTGCTACTTGATTTTTGCACCCTTTTCTATCCTTAACTTCAAAATCAAACTTTTGAAAGTAGCAAGATCCACCAAATTAACCGTGGTTTAGCCTCTTTTTTAGCAATCAAATAATGAAGGGAAACATGGTTGGTGTGCACAATAACTTTCATGGCCAACAAATAAGCACGAAATTTTTCAAAAGCATAGACTACGACAAGCAACTCTTGCTTTGTAACCGTATAATTTCTTTGAGCATCATTTAAGGACTTGCTATCATAATATATTGGATGAAAAACTTATCCTTTATTTGGCGTAAAATCACACCCAATGCGATACCACTTGCATCACACATAAATTCAAAAGGAAGTGCCCAATTTGGGGCCACAATGATAGGAGCCGACACAAGTTTCTCCTAGAGGCAATTGAATGCCCTCAAATAATTACCATTAAAATCAAATTTTGCTTCCTTTTCAAGAAGCTTACACATTGGATGAGCTATCTTGGATAAATCTTTGATGAACCATCTATAGAAACTGGCATGTCCTAAGAAACTTTGAACACTCTTGACGGAGATCGAAGGAGGCAACTTTGCAATGACTTTGATCTTGGTTTAGTCGACTTATATTCCTTGGCCCTATATCTTATGCCCTAGTACAATCCCTTCTTTCACCATGAAATGGAATTTCTCCCAATTTAGTACTAGGTTTGTTTTCACACACTGTTGAAGAACTTTAGCCAAGTGCTCAAGACAACCCTCAAAGGTATCACCAACTACCAAATATTCATCCATGAAAACTTCCATAGATTCTTCCACCATGTCCGAAAATATTGATAGCATACATCTTTGAAAGGTGGCGGAAGCATTGCATAGTCCAAAAGGCATGCGTTTGAAGGCAAATGTACTATATAGATATGTAAATATGGTCTTCTATTGATTCTCCAAAGCTATAGAAATTTGATTATATCCCAAATACCCATCAAGGAAATAATACCAACCCCGACCCGCCAAGTGATCAAGAATTTGATCCATAAATGGCATTGGGAAATAGTCTTTTTCCATCCAAGATTTGAGTTTCTGGCAATCCATGCATAATATCTAAACCGTAACCGCTCTAACAGGCATAAGCATATCATTTTCATTAGGAATCACCATGATTCCTCCTTTCTTCAGCACACATTGTATGGGGCTCACCCAAGTGCTATCCAAGATGGGATACACTACACATGCATCAAGCCATTTAATTATTTCCTTCTTAACCACCTCTTGTATTGAAAGGTTCAACCTCCTTTGATGTTCCACACTTGGCACGCGTTCAGGTACTAACTTTATCTTATGAGTGTAAATATCGAGAGGGATCCCAATAATATCCACAATAGACCACCCAATGGCCCGAATAAATTTTCTCACAACTGACTTCAATGCTTCTACTTGCCATAACAATAAATCTCCCGCAATAATGATGGTTAAGATGTACCTTCCCCTAAAAAGACATAGCAAAGGTGCGGTGGTAAAGGTTTAAGCTCAAGTTAAGGTGGATCCTCAATTGAAGGCTTAGCGGGAGGACTCTCTCGATTTTTGAAGTTAAGGTCTAATTTACAAGGGTTCTTGGTGTAGGAACCAAGACCCATCAAGGAAGTCACTACCTCATCATACTCTTCAATATCTTCACAACTGTAATTCCATAAAACTCATGCTAATTGTCACGCCCCAAATCCCATTGATGCGGACTGGCACCCAAAGCAGATAAGGCCCGAGAGAACCAATCTTTTCTCATGTCCATTCATATGCATGTCATAAGAAACATCACCATCAAGTATAGAGATATAAGATACTAATAGCTAAAATCATGGAAACATGTGATCTATACGTATAAGAAACTTGGTCGTTAGGGCCATCAAGTCAAAATTGACATACATCTCTTTCAGTCATATTCCCACATACGTCTACAAAGCCTCTAACAGATGCATACACAAAACCAACATAAAGTCGGGACAAGTCCCCGCTTTATACAACATTTACAATACCAAAACAAATGTACAACTGTGACTCGGAAAGCCCCAAACCAACTGGAGCTCACCAAAGATCTGCAAATGATCGACAACCTACTGTGGAGGTCTACTAGCACCTGTACCTGTAGTCAGTAAGGTAAGTCCCCCAAGGGACGTCATTACGAAGAATGTACTGAGTATGTGAGGCTCATATGAAACTGCATGATATATAACACTTCAATGAATTCAAATACAAGAGAATCGTCAATATGGATAAACCATCGTTCTGAATGTTTGGAACCATGTGTATTGCTTTCATTACTTTCTTTGCTTCTTTAGTCATACATCATCACTTGTGTCACAATGTACCCGAGCCCCGACTGATCAGTGGGTCTTAACATAACATAACGTTATGTTGGGATCGGCTCGAGCTAGGATTATGCCTCTAGAGCTACCACCCATAAATCAATACATCGGGCTCGGCTCGAGCTAGGTTATTACCTCTAGAGCTGTCACCCATGAACCAATATATCAGGTTCGACTCGAGCTAGGTTCTTACCTCTAGAGCTACCCCCTGTCAGGTTCGATTCGAGCTAGGCTTATGCCTCTAGGACTACCCCCTAATCCAATAATCTCAGGATAGGCTCAAGCTAGGCTTATGCCTCTAAAGCTACCACCCGTACTCTTGTAACCAACAACTATGCATTACTTCATTTCTTTACTTTTGAGAGATTGATACAATGATAGTTATAACATTATTGGAGACATAACATTATTGGAACAATGGGATCTTTGGAAAATTACTCAATGCACATGAGACATGTATATCACAATTGATCAATGCATAAGGAACATATGATGAACCATGATTGATAACCGGAAATAGGATACCTTAGACCATTTTGGAATGGAACAAGTACAATGTTAATGTGAATACTATGTGCTACAGAAGGATACGGATAGAGTAACATTACATACCTTCACTTCCAAGTATGAATACACAAGCCTATATATGAATATAATAGTCCAGCTCCTTCCTTACATTTCACTCTACAATACAAGTACACAACGGAACTCTCGTTAACAACTACTTACCGTACAAGTGTACAAGACGACAATGAGCTATATGACTGCCATATAACGTCATTTAACCCTTTATAATACAATCCACTGCATTACCATACCAACAACAACATAACATTTCACACATTAACCAAGACATCATAAACCAATAGCATTTCACACCATGTTTACCCTTTACGCTTCCTCATTATCATTCTATCACAATTACTCCATCAAATTGCCTCATAACAACATATTAACAACAATACATAATTTATATAATCCAAAATGCCTCCAAACGACCCCTTAAAGTCATTAAATAGGTATCATAAGTTGATAATTACATCCACGAAGGGTATAGGAGGCTTCGGGGATCAAAGAGAGACAAAACCATATGAAATGAGATTCTGGGTTGACCTGCGAAGCCACATGGACCTATAGGTGGTTGACATGTGGCTTGAGGTTCCCTATTTCCTTGTCTAAAGACACATGCATTGGCATCTGCGGCCGCAGGTGCTCCAGACACGAGGGCGGATGCCTATTTCGGCCAAAAAGGGTCTCTTTTAGGTCCTTTTTTTTTAATAAATGGTCCATGGCCATGAATAAACTTACCTTTAAATAATTTAGGTCAACTTGGATGCCAATAATCAACCATGGTTTCACAACACACATGAACATCACCAAAACTACATTTTTCCTTCAATACACCACCAAGTCCATGCACAATTTTACAATAACAATTCCAAACATTATGTACAAGGATAAAACAATTTAAGGCTATAATAACATCTCACATGTAAATATTGAATCCATCAAGTTCACTTCCTTCAAGACCACAAGTCCATTTTCAAGTTTATAAGGCAAAACCCTTTTCCGATTGCAAAAATAGACAGTTTTACACATAGTGAACTGTCCAACACTTTGTCAACATAACCAACATGATTTATCAACCATATTAAGCATATAATATATTAAACCATGAAATTAAACACTTACCAAAGCTTGAAAAAGAGTGATCTTGCCCAAAGAGAATAGTTGCTTAGGGTTTGGAAGAGAAATAAAATATCTTGTAAAAGTCTAGACTTGGCATGTGTATTAGGTTGAATAAAATCTTATTTTTTCTCCCTTTTATAGTCCCTTTTAGTCTCATCCTTAGCCACACATTAATCATAAATGTTAGGCTTACTTGGTCAAGCACAAGAATGGGTCATTTCTACTTGGGCCATGTCTTCTGTCTAATTTTGGGCCTCTATTGAGCCCAATGGCACAAGATTCATTTAAGCCCAACAAATTATTGCATAATTCACCAAACCTCTCATTTTTTAAATAATTCCATAAATGTTAACATGGTCTTATAGGTTTGGAAATGTACGGGGTGTTACATCCTTCCTCCCTTAGAAACATTCGTCCTCGAATGTTAGTGACATTATTCACCATTTGCAAGTCTAAGATCATTCCTCATGCTATCATATATACATATACTTAATGCTTATAAATACTTACTTGTCATTGCTCCGACCTCGCATCTTGAGCTCGTTCTTCCTTTTGAAACAAATGAGGGTACTTTGACTTCATCATTTCTTCAGCTTCCCATGTGATCTCTTCTATTTTCTAATTTCTCCAAAGTGCTTTTACAGAAGCTATGTCTTTATTCCTTAAATGTTTCACTTGTCTATCCAGAATAGCAATAGGTATCTCCTCATAGGTAAGGTCCTCCGTAATTTTTACATCTTCTGTGGGAGCAATACGCGATGGATCTCTAATGCACTTTTAAAGCATCGAAACATGAAATACTAGATGAACTGTGGAGAGTTCTTGGGGTAATGCTAATTCATACGTGACTTGCCCAAATCTTCGGAAAATTTCATATGGCCCTATATACCGGGGACTCAACTTCCCTTTCTTTCCAAATCTCATTACCCCTTTCATCGGTGACACCTTCAAGAATACCCAATCACCTATGGAAAATTTGAGCCCTCTTCTTCTGACATCAGTATATGACTTATGTCGACTTTGGGCCATTTGTAGCCGTTGTTGAATCACTTTAACTTTCTCTATAGCTTGATGAACAAGATCTGGCCCAAGTAAAGCTGTTTCACCCGCTTCAAACCATCCAATTGGTGATCTACACTTCCTTCCATATAAAGCTTTGTAAGGTGCCATTTTTATATTTGAATGATAGCTATTATTGTAGGCAAATTCAATAAGAGGTAAATGATCATCCCAACTGCCTTGAAAATCTAACATGCAAGCTCGTAGCATATCTTCAAGTATTTGGATAGTACGTTCTGCCTGTCCATCAGTCTGAGGATGGAAAGCCGTACTCAGATTCACCTGTGTACCCAAACTCTGCTGAAAAGATCTCCAAAAATGCACAGTAAACTGAACTCCCCTGTCTGATATAATGGAGATCGGAATCCTATGTAATCGCACTATTTCTTTAACATACAACCTTGCATAATCTTCAGCTATATAGGTGGTCTTGATTGGTGGAAATGCGCTGACTTGGTAAGCTTGTCAACTATGACCCATATGGAATCAAATTTCCGCAGTGTACGAGGCAAACCTGTGATGAAGTCCATATTAATCATGTCCCATTTCCAGACTGGAAGATTGATACATTGCATGTAACCTCCAGGTTTCTGATGCTCCACTTTAACTTGTTGACAGTTTGGACATTGAGCTACAAATTCTGCAATGTTCTTCTTCATATTTCCCCACTAATACACTTCTTTTAAATCATGGTACATTTTGGTAGTTCCCGAATGAATAGAATATCGTGAATGATGCGCCTCTATCATAATTTGTTTCCTTAGCTCGTCTACATCTGGTACACATAATCTACCTTGGCATTGAAGTACTCCTCCTTTTGTAAGATCAAATGCCTTTGTCAAACTCTGTTGTACATTCTCTTTTAGTTGCAATAACATAGGATTCGCAAACTGCTTCCCTTTTACTTCAGCTATTAATAAAGATTTTGCCGCATTTTGTACAATAACCCCTTCATCTGAGGATTCAAGAAGATGAAACCCCAAGCTGGCTAATTGATGTAGATCCTTGACTAATTCTTGCTTTTTCATCAATTGGCCACTAGTGCCTCCTATTGCCTTGTGGCTCAATGCATCAGCTACCACATTTGCTTTTCCTGGATGATATAGAATATCAATATCATAGTCTTTTAAGAGCTCTAGCCACCTTCGTTGCCTCAAATTGAGTTCCTTCTGCTTAAAGATATATTGCAAACTTTGGTGATCAGTATAGATATCAACATGAACTCCATAATAATAATGACGCCATATCTTTAAAGCAAATACCACCGCTGCTAATTCAAGATCACGTGTGGGATAGTTTCTCTCTTGTGGTCGCAACAGTCGTGACGCATATGCTATTACATTACCGTGCTGCATCAATACACACCCTAGAACAACTTTGAAAGCATCACAATATCCTGCATAACCTTCGGTGCCTTCCGGAAGTACTAACACCGGTGTAGAAGTCAATTTATCTTTCAGCTCTTGGAAACTTTTCGCACATGCATCATTCCACTGAAATTTGACTACCTTGTGTGTAAGCTTTGTTAAGGGTGCATCAATGGAAGAAAACCCTTCAACAAACCTTCGATAATAACCTGCCAACCCAAGAAAGCTACAAATTTTCATAGGCGTCGTAGGCCTTGGCCAATTTTTCACCACTTCAATCTTTTGTGTATCAACCCGTATCCATTCACCTAATACAATGTGACCCAAGAATGCAACGACTTTTAACCAAAATTTACATTTAGAGAACTTCGCATACAACTTACCCTCATGAAGAATCTGTAACACCTATCGTAAGTGCTTAGCATGGTCCTCTTGTGACTTTGAATAAACCAGGATGTCATCTATAAATACCGTCAAGAACACGTCTAGAAATGGCTTAAACACCCTATTCATCAAATCCATGAACACATCTGGTGCATTTGTTAGTCCAAATGACATAACTAAGAATTCATAATGGCCATACCGTGTTTGGAACGCTGTCTTGGGTATATCTTTTTCTCTAAATCTGACTTGATGGTAACCCGACCTCAAGTCAATCTTTGAAAAACACTTGGCACCCTGTAACTAATCAAACAAATCATCAATTCTGGGGAGGGGATATTTGTTCTTCATCGTTACCTTATTCAATTGCCGATAATCAATGCACATTCTCAATGTGCCATCTTTCTTCCGTACAAATAATACCGGTGCACCCCACGAGGACATAGTAGGTCTGATGAAGCCCTTGTCCAACAAGTCTTTCAATTGCTCCTTCAATTCACGAAATTCTGCTGGAGCCATTCTATACGGGGGAATAGAGATAGGCTGAGTGCCTGGATTTACATCAATAGCAAACTCTACTTCCCGTTCTGGGGGCAAACCTGTAAAATCCTCTGGAAATACATCAAAAAATTCATTAACCACTGGAACCGACCGAGGAGTTTGTGGTTCCACATCAGTATCTTTCACTCGTACTAAGTGACTTATGTACCCCTTGGCAAACATTTTCCTTGCTTTCAGATAGGAAATAAATTTTCCTTTCGGTGCCCCCACATTACCCTGCCATTTAAGACCATTTTCTTGTGGAAAACGAAAATGTACCTTCTTGGCCCGACAATCTACCATGGCATAACAAGAAGCCAACCAATCCATTCCCATTATCACATCAAAATCCACCATGTCTAGTTCAATGAGATCGACCAGTGTATCATGACCACACACAGTTACCACACAATTACGATATACTATTTTTACAATAATATATTCACCAACTGGTGTAGATACTTCAATTGACTTCGTTAATAATTCTGGTGTTCTTTCAAATTTTGCAGCAATCAATAGAGTAACATATTATAATGTAGAACCCGGGTCAATCAAAGAATATACATTATACGAAAATATGGATAATGTACCTGTGACGACGTCAGGAGATGCCTCTGAATTCTGTCGGTCCACTAGAGCATAAGTAGGATTTTGGACTCTACTAGTACTGGCTGCTCCTCTGACACCTCTACCATGACCAACAGACTGCATACCTCGGCCTAAAGAAGGAACCGATGATGATGACGCAACGGCTGACCCCGTAGGTCATGCTATACCACCCATGCTCCTCTGGGGATACTCTTTCATCATGTGCCCCGACATACCGCACCAAAAGCAAGCATTCATCCCTAATCGGTATGTACTTGAATGAGTACGCCTGCAGTGCTGACACTGCTGATGAGAAAATCCTGCTACCTGTGATCCGTGAATTCCACTGCTCTACCCAGATTGACGACCTCTAAAACCTCGGAATTGAGAGTGAGTGCCTGGTGTGGAATACGAGAATGATGGTCTAGGCGGTCGAGGAAACATCCGAGGCCTAGATTCTCCTTGGGACACCATAGGCTGTCCTATAGGTCTAACTCTTTTGGACTGTCATCTGTCAGATTCATGTACCCTCCTTCTCTATCTCTGATCTTTCATTTTCTGTGCGAAGTCCTGTATTCTGGCTATGTCCATAGCTTTGTTCAAGGCAACAATGGTGTAGTCCCTTACCAAATATGGCTCTAATCTGTCCACATATCGATAGACTCTGTCTGTCATTGTGGCTACTACATTCGGAGCATATTGAGCCAAGGAATTAAACTGAAGACTATATTCTCTAACACTCATATTCCCTTGACGTAGATTTAGAAACTGGTCTGCACGCACCTGCCGGATCTCATATGGGAGGTAATGATCAAGGAATGCCATTTTAAATTCTTCCCAACCAGCTGGAAGTGCATCAATACCCCTCGATCTTTTTGGGTCTTTATACCATAATATAACTTCGCCTTTCAATCTATAGGCCGCAAGTTCAACTGCTTCAACACCAGTCACGTGCATCACATCTAGAGACCTCTGGATTTGATCTACGAAGTCCTGTGGATCTGCTTTCGGATCTGACCCAGTGAATATAGGAGGGTCTAGTTTTAGAAAGTCATGTGTCCTGCGACTTGCCACTCTAGCCGCATCATCCTCATTTGTCGTTAGATCAGCTCGTCCTTGACTTTGTGCTATAACTAACTGAGTCAACATATGCACTGCATTTCTTAGATCCTGGTCAGTGGCATTCATTGGCGGTTCTGCGGGTACTTCTCTACCTATTGGCTCTTTCGGAGCTGGAAAAGTAGAAGAAGACCGCGATGCAATTTCAGTGTTAGCTCCACCTTGACTAGCTTGTTCAGGTGGTGATTAACTCATTCCTTCACTGGCAAGCATATCTACCTGGTTACCTTTGCCTCTACCTCTTCTTGTCATCGGCATCTTACTATAAACAAGAAAACCAACTCCAATGGTCAGATACGATTCCACTTACAACATTTGCTCTATTGCACGATCTAGAATTGAAGAAAAGAAACAACTCCTAAATGTACCGTAGCCTCCTAATTATAAATGTGGTGCACAACACATCCATAAGCAAGACTCTACTCAGACACAGCTTTTTAGACACCCTTAGAATGACCTGCTCTGATACCACTTTTGTCACGCCCCAAATCCCATTAAGGCGGACTGGCAACCGAAGCCGATAAGGCCCGAGAGAACCAATCTTTGTTCATGTCCATTCATATGCATGTCATAAGAAACATCACCATCACATATATAGATATAAGATACCAATAGCGGAAATCATTGAAACATGTGATCTATACGTATAAGAAACTTGGTTGTTAGGGCCATCAAGTCAAAATGGACATATATCTCTTTCAGTCATATTCCCATATACTTCTACAAAGCCTCTAACAGATGCATACACAAAACCAACTTAAAGTAGGGACAAGTCCCCGCTTTATACAACATTTACAATACCAAAACAAATGTACAACTGTGACTCAAAAAGCCCCGAACCAACTGGAGAGACCAAAGATCTGCAAATGATCGGCAACCTACTGTGGAGGTCTACTAGCACCTGCGCCTGCAGCAAGTAAGGTAAGTCCCCCAAGGTACGTCAGTACGAAGAATGTACTGAGTATGTAAGGCTCATATGAAACTGCATGATATATAAGACTTCAATGAATTCAAATACAAGAGAATCGTCAATATGGATAAACCATCGTTCTGAATGTTTGGAACCATGTGTATTGCTTTCATTAGTTTCTTTGCTTCTTTAGTCATACATCATCACTTGTGTCACAATGTACCCGGGCCCCGACTGATTAGTGGGTCTTAACATAACATAACGTTATGTTGGGATCGGCTCGAGCTAGGCTTATGCCTCTAGAGCTACCACCCATAAATCAATACATCGGGCTCGGCTCGAGCTACGTTATTAACTCTAGAGCTGCCACCCATGAACCAATATATCAGGTTCGGGTCGAGCTAGGTTCTTACCTCTAGAGCTACCCCCTGTCAGGTTCGGTTCGAGCTAGGCTTATGCCTCTAGGACTACCCCCTAATCCAATAATCTTAGGATAGGCTCGAGCTAGGCTTATGCCTCTAAAACTACCGCCCGTACTCTTTTAACCAACAACTATGCATTACTTCATTTCTTTACTTTTGAGAGATTGATACAATGATAGTTATAACATTATTGGAGATATAACATTATTGGAACAATGGTATATTTGGAACATTAGTCAATGCACATGAGACATGTGAATCACAATTGATCAATGCATAAGGAACATGTGATGAACCATGATTGATAATCGGAAATAGGATACCTTAGAACATTTTGGAATGGACCAAGTACAATGTCAATGTGAATACTATGTGCTGCAGAAGGATACAGATAGAGTAACCTTACATACCTTCACTTCCAAGTATGAATACACAAGCCTATATATGAATACAATAGTCTAGCTCCTTCCTTACATTTCACTTTACAATACAAGTACAGAATGAAACTCTCGTTAACAACTACTTACCGTAGTGTACTAGACGACAATGAGCTATATGACTGCCATATAACGTCATTTCACCCTTTATAATACAATCCACTGCATTACCATACCAACAACAACATAACATGTCACACATTAACCAAGACATCATAAACCAATAGCATTTCACACCACGTTTACCCTTTACGCATCCTCATTATCATTCCATCATAATTACTCCATCAAATTGCCTCATAACAACATATTAACAACAATACATAATTGATATAATCCAACATTCCTCCAAACAACCCCTTAAATTCATTAAATAGGTATCATAAGTTGATAATTACATCCACGAAGGGTATAGGAGGCTTCGAGGATCAAAGAGAGACAAAACCATACAAAATAAGATTCTGGGTTGACCTGCAAATCCACTTGCACCCTCAAGTGTTTGTCATGTGGCCGCAGGTGCCCTCTAGCCTTGTCCAGAGCCACCTGCTTTGGCATCTGCGGCCGTAGGTGCTCCAGACACGAGGGCGGATGCCCGTTTCGGCCAAAAAAGGTCTCTTTTAGGTTCTTTTTTGTAATAAATTGTACATGGCCATGAATAAACTTCCCTTTACATAATTTAGGTCAAATTGGATGCCAACAATCCACCATGGTTTCACAACACACATGAACATCACCAAAACCACATTTTTCCTTCAATACACCACCAAGTCCATGCACAATTTTGCAATAACAATTCCAAACATTATGTACAAGGATAAAACAAGTTTAGGCTATAATAAAATCTCACATGTCAATATTGAATCCATCAAGTTCACTTCCTTCAAGACCACAAGTCCATTTTCAAGTTTATAAGGCAAAATCTTGCAAAAATAGACAGTTTTACACATAGTGAACTGTCCAACACTTTGTCAACATAAACAACATGATTTATGCACCATATTAAGCATATAATATATTAAACCATGAAAGTAAACACTTACCAAAGCTTGAAAAAGAGTGATCTTTCCCAAAGAGAATAGTTTCTTAGGGTTTGAAAGAGAAATAAAATATCTTGTAAAGGTCTAGACTTGGCATGTGTATTGTGTTGAGTAAAATCTGATTTTTTCTCCCTTTTGTAGTCCCTTTTAGTCTCATCCTTAGCCACACATTAATCATAAATGCTAGGCTTTCTTGGTTAAACACAAGAATGGGACATTTCCACTTGGGCCATGTCTTTTGTCTAATTTTGGACCTCAATTGAGCCCAAATGGAACAAGATCAATTTAAGCCCAACAAATTATTGCATAATTCACCAACCCTCTCATGTTTTAAATAATTTCATAAATGTTAACGTAGTCTTATAGGTTCGGAAATGTACGGGGTGTTACACTAATGGTTCACTAATGAAATCCATCTCCATAGTATCGGCCACCTCATCATCGATCATATCAATTACCGAAATCACTTGCAAATCCTTTGGTTATTTTATGGACTTACATACATTAAATGTCACCTCTTTGTCATTCACCCTAAACTTTTTTTTCCACATTCCACATCTACTAATGCCCTTCTGATAGCAAGGAAAGGCCTACCGAGAATGATTAGAACCTCACAGTCTATCTTACAATTGAGGATAATAAAATTAGTGGGAAATATGAATTTGTCGACCCGAACTAGAACATCATAAAGAATTCCCACCAGTTTTTTAATGGATTGATCCACCATTAAGAGTCTTATGGTTATGAACTTTAGAGGTTCTAATCCCAATTTCTTAAATATAGCTAGTGGCATCAAGTTTATACTTACCCCTAAGTCGCACAAAGCTTTGCCAAATTGATACACCCCAATGGTGCAAGGGATAGTGAATGCACTGAGATCTTCTTTCGTGGCCACCATATTTCTTGACATGATAACAATACAACTATACGAGATCTATACCATTTCAAAGTCCATAGTCATTTTCTTTGTTACCAAGTCTTTCATGAACTTGGCATAACCGGGCATATCAAGTAAAGCTTCAACTAAAGAAATGTTCACCAACAAGTTGCTAAATTTAGAGAGAAACCTCTTAAACTTGGTATTATCCTTCTTTTTCTTGAATCTTTATGGGGATGAGGGAGGTATTTTGATTGATGGCTTTGAGCAATCGTATTTTCATTTGGTTTGGAGATATTTTCATCAACCTTTTGTTGACTATCTTCAACCTCAACCCTCACTTCCACTTCTTCTGGTTTTTTAATATTTGGCTCATTGGGAATAGGAACTTCATCATTCGACTTGTAAAGCCTTTTTTTGTTTCCACTCAATTGCTCTTTAATTCCCCTATCATTGGGGTTTTTCTCAAGATCCATAACATTATTACTGAGTGTCCTTCCACTCCTGGTGATAATGGCCATGCAATAAGCATCATTCTTAGGATTTGCCACAGTGTCACTAGGTAGACCACCCTTTTGTCTTGTGTTGAGGTGAGCCAAGATTTGGCTCAATTAATTTCAAGTTGCTTAATCGAAGCTGAATGGGAAGTGACCATACAATGCTTAATCGAGTTGCAAAAATTTGCTCTTTATTTTCTTTAGCATTTTGCCACTCCTTTCAACACCCATAAGAATTCTAGTTAGCATGCCTTCATTCTTGAAATTATATGGATCAATAGAGGTGATTTATTTGCCCTTTTATCTATCATGAGGATGGATGTACTTATCATGATCTCTTTTCTCATCCTCATCCCTCTAATCTAGATCTCGTTCACGATTTCTCCAATCTCAATCATAGTCATGATCTCTCCAATCTTGATCCTTCTAATCTCTATCTTTATCCTTCCAACCTTGATTTCCATCTTGTCTTTGGTAGGTTGGGGGGACCCCCCCTCCCCTCCCCCCCTTCCATTTGGTTTGATAAGAAATGAATCTCTTTATTAAGTGACATAACATCTTCATCCTCATATGCTCTAGTTCTATTTAATGTTATGGTATTGACCATTTTTAGAGTTGAACCTATGACATACTTTGTTAGGAGATCCATTTGGGTCATCATTTTGGCTACATTTTCATCTCTCTCCTCATCCTTTTTCCTTTGTTCTTGGCTCGCATAAGGCACGGAGGAAGCCCCCATGGCCCCCTCGATATCTCGTGTGTGCCATGCTCTACTTTGCTTCGTCATTTGGTCCAACAATCCTGTAGAAACCTATAACACCCTTAGAGTTCATGTATGTCTGTTGGGGGGTTTTGTATTATTTAGGGTCATAAATGAGGTCATTTGACCCTTATGGAGGTAGGAGAAAATTTGGGATGAGATTAGGGTTGGAAAAGGATATCATGGGCTGGATAAAAGGTCGAGCATCGCGCACAGGGACCTCAGCTTTTGGCCCTACGCAGCAGAGCATTTTGAAAATTGCCACTGGATGGCCTATGGTATGGGTGGCGTATTGCAATGGGCATCCCTGCATATTGGGAGGCACAACGCACAACCTCTTACTGCGCATTGGGGTGCATGGCGTGTCCGACACCTCTGTGTCTGTAATTTTTCTGTATTTTTCTTTTAAAAGTTAAGGGTAAATTCATATTTTCACCTTATATAACTCCCCCAACCCATCTTTAAACATCCAAAAATGTCCCATTTCATTCACAATCACATCAAAACATAAACCCTCCTCTCTCCCAAAGTTTAAGAACACAAGCAAAAGGAATTTTTCAATTCCCAAGCTCTAAGGCTCCAAGAATCGAGCTTTCACCAAGAATTCTCAAAATTCAGGTATGTGGGGTTTCATCAATGGGTTCGTTTCACCCATTGATCCCCTAAGTGAACTCAAACTCCTCAATTAATCTTATTCTTGAAAGTTAGGGTTTCATGAAAATTAGGGGTTTTGATGTATTTAAATTTCTTAGCAAGAATAATCCTTGAATTCATGTTTCCTTGGAAGATTCATTATTATTATGGAGTTATTATTGTGAACGCTCATTCTGTTTATCAATTTGTGAATTTGGGGTTGTTCTCATAGAAATTCATGTCTTATTCATATCTTATACATTGTCGTGAGTAGTTGTATTGGTGGGTTATGAGCACCTGATGACCTAGGTTCTTATGCATTGATAATTAAACAACTATTCCTTCAGTGTGACATGTTTTGGGATGCTTTCAGATAAAATTTTTATATTTCAATCTCAATATTTAGTATTTATTCAGTATCTATCATTCAGTATCTATCATCTTGTTTGGTTAAGGGTTCAAAGTCTGAGATAGTCAGTTCCTATGGTTAATGAGTTTACAGAAGTGTTCCCAGAAGATTTTTTTGGAGTTCCTCCCGAAAGGAAAATTAACTTCAGAATATATCTCCTACCAGATACTTAGCCTATTTCAATTCTACCTTATAGAATGGCTCCATTCGAGCTTAAGGAGTTGAAGGTATAGTTGAAAGATCTTCCAAATAAGGGTTTCATTAGACCCAACATCTCTCCATGAGGTGCCCCAGTTCTCTTCGGGCATAAAAAAGATAGTTCTCTCAGAATGTGCATCGATTACAGTGAGTGGAATAAAGTTACAATAGATAATAAGTACCCCATTCCCAGGATTGATGACTTGTTTGACCAACTTTAGAGTGCCAGTTGTTTTTTCAAAGATAGGCCTCAGATTTAGCTATCATCAACTTTGAGTCAAAGAGAGTGACATTCTGAAAACAACCTTTAAAACTTGGTATGGTCATTTTGAATTTGTAGTTATGCCTTTTGGACTAACGAATGCTCCTGTAGGTTTTGTAGACTTGATGAACAGGGTGTTAAAGCAGTGCTTGGACATGTTTGTCATTATCTTTATAGATAGCATCCTCATTTATTCTCGAAGTGAGGATTAATATGCAGACCATTTGAGGACTATCTTGCATACTCTCAAAAATCGCTAGTTATTCACAAAGTTCAGCATATGTGAATTCTGGTTGAAGTCAATAGCATTTCTTGGTCATATCATTTCCGGTAAGGGTATTCAGGTTGATCCTTAGAAGACCGAAGCAGTTATGAATTGGCCTAGACCCATTTTTCCATTAGATAGTAGGAGTTTCTTCGATTTAGCCAGTTACAATAGATGGTTCATTGAAGGATTCTCATCTATTGCCTCTCTCATTTCTAGACTGACTTAGAAGAAGGTAAAATTTTAGTGGTTTGATGCTTACGAGAAGAGTTTTCAAGAGTTGAAGACTCGACTCACCTCTGCTCTAGTTTTGACTCTTTCAGAGGGTTCAGATGGGTTTGTAGTTTATTGTGATATCTCAGAAGTTGGCCTTGGTTGTGTGTTGATGCAGCATGATAAAGTTATAGTGTATGCCTCTAGACAGCTTAAACCTCATGAGAAGAATTACCCGATTCATGATTTTGAGTTGGCAGCAGTTGTTTTTGCCTTAAAGATTTGTAGGCATTATCTTTATGGGGTGCATGTAGATGTGTTTACGAATCATAAGAGCCTGTATTATATCATTAGTCAAAAAGATCTAAATCTTCATCAGAGGACATGGCTAGAGTTGTTAAAGGATTATGATATGAGTGTCTTGTACCATCTGGGTATGGCCAATGTAGTGGCTGATGCTCTTAGTAGGTTGTCTATGGGAAGTGTCGCTCATGTAGAGGATGAGAAGAAAAAGTTAGTTCGTGAGGTTCACACGCTTACAAGATTAGGAGTTCGATTGGTTGACTCAACTAAAGATAACATCATGGTTATGAATGGTTCAGAATCTTCTTTAGTTGCCTAGGTGAAAGAAAAACAAGATAGTGACCCTATTTTTCTTAAGTTGAAGGAAGTCGTCTGAAGTCAGAAAGTTGAGTTTTTCTCCCTAGGGGGAGATGGTGTTCTTAGGTGTCAAGGTGACTTTGTGTTCTAGATGTAGATGACTTGAGACAGAGGATACTGGCAAAAGCTCATAGTTCTTAGTATTCTATTCACCTAGGAGCCACTAAGATGTACCGTGACCTACATGAAATTTATTGGTGGAATGGCATGAAGAAGGATATCTTAAGTTTGTGGCTAAGTGTCCAAATTGCCTGTAGGTTAAGGTTAAGCACCAGAATCTTGGTAGTATGACTCAAAATATTATTATCCCTACTTGGACTTGGGAAGTGGTGAATATGGTCTTTATTACATGGTTGCCTCATACTCATCCACAACAAGATTCTATTCGTGTTATAGTTGATCGGATGACTAAGTCAACACATTTCCTGCCAGTTTATACTTGAGATTATGCTGAGGATTATGCCAGACTTTACCTTAGAGAATTGGTGAAATTGCATGGAGTCCCTTTGATAATCATCTTAGATAGGGGTACCTAGTTTACTTTCGGGTTTTGGAAGTCATTTAAGAAGGGTCTTAGTACCCTAGTTCATCTCCGTATAGCTTTTTATCCTCAGATAGATGGTAATTCAGAGTGGACCATTCAGACCTTAGAGGACATATTGAGAGCTTGTGTGATCGACTTTAAGGGTAGTGCGGATTATAATTCTCCTTTAATGGTAAGAGGTGTAGGTCTCCTATTGGTTGGTTTGAGGTTGGTGAAGCTACCTTGATAGGTATTGATTCGATTTACGAGGCTATGAAGAAAGTTCAACTTATTAAAAAAAGGTTGAAAATAGCCCAGCGCCGCCAAAAATCCTATGCAGATGAGAGGAGAAGAGAACTGGAGTTCTCGATTGGTGATTTGGTTTACCTGAAGGTGTCACCCATTAAAGGGGAGAACAGATCTGGCAAAAAAGGGAAACTCAGTCCCCGCTATGTTGGTCCTTATAAGCTATTAAGGCATTTTGGCAGTATGGAATGCGAGTTAGATTTGCATGTCGACTTAGCACTAGTATATCCAGTCTTTCATGTATTTCTATACAAGAGATGCTTTGGTGACCCAGCTTATGTTGTGTCCTTAGAGAGTGTTGGTTTAAAAGATAGCCTTTCTTACGAAGAGGTCCCAGTTAAGATTATTGACCGTCAAGTTCGCTGGTTGAGGAATAAATAAGATGCCTTAGTAAAGGTTCTTTGGAGGAATCAGCTAGTTGAGGAAGCTACTTGGGGGGCAGAAGAAGACAAGATGACTAAGTATCCTTACCTTTTCCCTTCGAATTCTACTCTAACTTGAGGTAATAGTTCCTCCTTAGTACTCCTCTCAGTCTCACATTATTTAGATGCTCACATGTCTTATTACCTATTCATGAGTTCAGTTAGTTTATGTTTCAGTTACAGATTCAGTTTTCACGACCGTATTCAACTCTTAGAAACCTAGTGTTGGGATTGCAGCTCTTTCCCCAAACTTTCAGCTTAGTTAGTCATCATTCGAGGATGAATGATCCCAAGGAGGAGATATTATTACACCCTTGGAGTTCATGCATGTCCGTTGGGGGTTTTCTATGTGTTTAGGGTCATAAAACAAGGTCATTTGAACCTTATGGAGATGGGAGAACATTTGGGATGAGATTGGGCTTGAAAAAGGATGTCATGGGCTAAAAAAGAAGGCCGAGCATCACAGATGGGGACCTCAGCTTTGGGCCCCATGCGGCGGAGAATTTGAAAATTACAACTAGATAGCCTATTCTCTGGGTGGCGGGGCGCATAGGTCATCCCTGCACGTTGGGAGGCACGACGCACAGCCTCTTCCTGCACTTTGGGGTGCACGGCACACCCGACACCTCTTTGTCTACAATTTTTTGCATTTTTCTTTTAAAAGTTAAGGGTAAATTTGTCCTTTTACCCCATATGACTCCCCAAACCCATCTTTAAACACCTAAAAATGTCCCATTTCACTCACAAGCACGTAAAAACATAAACCCTCATCTATCCCAAAGTTCAAGAACACAAGAAATAGGGGTTTTTCATTTCCCAAGCTCCAAGGCTCCAAGAATCAAGCTTTCTTTAAGAATCCTCCAAATTTAGGTATGTGGGATTTCATCAATGGGTTCCTTTCACCTATTGAGCCCCTAAGTGAACTCAAATTCCTCAATTAATCATATTCTTGAAAGTTAGGGTTTCATGAAAATTAGGGTTTTTTATGTATTTCAATTTCTTAGCAAGAATAATCTTTGAATTCATGTTTCCTTGGAAGATTCATTGTTATTATGAAGTTATTATTGTGAACCCTCATTATGTTTATCAATTCGTGAATTTGGGGTTGTTCTCATTCATGTCTTAGTCATATCTTATACATTGTCATGAGTAGTTTTATTGGCAGGTTATGAACACCCGATGACCTACGTTCTCATGCATTGATAATTGAACAACTATTCCTTTAGTGTGACATGTTTTGGGATGCTTTCAGATAAAGTGTCTATATTTCAGTGTCAAAATTCAGTATTTATGAGCTTACCAGTTTTTCAGTATAAATTTAGTTAGGAGTAGTACTTAGAACCGAGAGGACATAGGGATGAAGGCTCTTCCATCAGTTAGGTTGAGACCTTTAGCAGAAGTCCCTAAGTCCCATAACTACGTTGCCACTATAGGTTTTAAAAGGGTATTCCGTCAGATAGGTTGACACCCTAGTCCTTTGGACATCAGATTAGTGGATCCAAACCAGCCATTATTCATACCCTTGGCAAGGTACTGAACACCCATCCATCTAGGGTTACTAGTTGTGCCCTGCTTAGCTCAGATGGGGTATGTCGGTTAATAGTAGCTCCCACAGTTCAGTCTTAGTTATTGCATGACCTCGTATTCAGTTTATTTAGCTCACTATTATCTGGTATATGTTGTATTTACTTAGTGATTGCATCAGTTATATTCTTCAATTTTCATGCTCATTTTATCTTTTTGTGATCAGTACGTCCAGATTCATATAGCTTAATGCATACCTCACATGCTCAGTACTTTCAAAGTACTGACCACATACTTATTTGCACTATATTGTATCATAATATAGGTTTAGGCATTCAACATCCAGACCATAGTTAGTCTTATTTCACAGTACCTCAGCAATAGAGTTGGTGAGTCCTCATCATTCGGGGACTAGTTTAGTGTTTTATTTCACGTTCTATTGCAGTTTCAGATAGTTAGAGTTAGCTGGAGGCTTGTCCCAACAACTTATCTTAATAGAGGCTTTCAAACATATAGACTCATGTTTTCAGCTTTTGGTGGTGTTAGCTATTTTTCAAATTAACTCAGAATTGGATTTTAGTTAATTATTACCAGATGATTCAAACTTTCAGTTTCTGCTTAGTATTACTTAGTTGTTATGATATCTTAGAGTTATGCTAGGCCATGGGTTAGCTTGGGGTCACTTATGACTCTAAGCACCGTGTTACGACCAGGGGGTAGTCTCGGGTCGTGACAAACTTGGTATCAGAGCAACAGGTTTAAGGTGTCCTAGGGTATCTGAAAGCTACGATGAGAAGAGTCTTATTCATGGGTGTAAAGCGCGCCACCCTTATGAATGAGAGGCTATGAAATGTTTTAGGAAAAGTTTCACTTTGTTTATGTTCATGTTGTATGATAGAGTGCAATCTCTATTTTACCTCTTTCTAACTTGTCCTCTATGCGTTTATAGAAAATGCCTCCCAGAAGAGTTAACGGAAGGAGAAATAGGAATGAAAATGGAACCAGCAAGCACCGCCAACTCCCATAGACCCTTTGAATAAACAAGTCTCCCACACTAAGTTTAGGGTTGCCTCTTAGGTGCTAGCTCAGGCCATGACTGCCCAAGTGAACATGTTTTGGGATGCTTTTAGACAAAGTGTCTATATTTCAGTCTCTTAATTCAGTATTTATGAGCTTACTAGTTTTTTAGTATAAATTCAATTGGGTGTAACACTTAGCACCGAGAGGACATAGGGATGAAGGCTCTTCCATTAGTTAGGTTGGGACCTTTAGTAGAAGTCCCTAATTCCCAAAACTACATTGCCACCATAGGTTTTAAAGGGGTCTTATGTCAGATAGGTTGACACCCTAGTCCTTTGGACATCAAAGTAGTGGATCCACGCCAGCTAGTGTTCATACCCTTGGCAAGGTACTAATCACCCATCTAACTGGGGTTACTAGTTGGGCCCTATTTATCTTAGATAGCGTATGTCAGTTAATAGTAGCTCCCATAGTTCAATCCCAATTATTGCATGACCTTTTATTCAGTTTATTCAGCACATTATTATCAGTTATATGTGTTATTTACTTGGTCATTGCATCAGTTATATTCTTCAGTTTTCATACTCAATTTATCTTTTCATGATCAGTATGTTCGGTTTCATATAGCATAATGCATACCTCATATGCTCAGTACTTTCAAAGTACTGAAATCATACTTCTTTATGCTATATTGTATCATAATATAGGTTTGGGCATTCAACATCTAGACCACAGTTAGCCTGATTTTGCAGTACCACAACAACAGAGTTGGTGTATTTTCATCATTTCATATTCTATTGCAGTTTCAGACAGTTAGAGTTAGCTGGGGGCTTGTCCCGGCAACTCAACTTAGCAGGGGATTTCAGACAGATAGACTCATGTTTTTAGCTTTTGGCGGTGTTAGATGTTTTCCGTATTAACTCAATATTAGATTTTCAGTTAATTATTATCAGATGATTCAGACTTTCAGTTTCTGCTTAGTATTACTTAGTTGTTATGATATCTTAGAGTTATGCCAGGCCATGGGTTAGCTTGGGGTCACTTGTAACTCTTAGAACCATGATACAACTAGGGGTAATCTCAGGTCGTGACACAACCCCGAAGGTTTGATTTATTAACAACCCACCGGCCAAGTTATCCGCCACAGTCTTGTTCAATTGGTCCGACGCCCAGTAGAATATTTGAAGTAATATTTTATCCAGCAACTCGTGGTTAGGGCAATGTATCAATTTCTTCTTGAACCTTTACCATGCTTCATGCAATGGCTCACCACTTGCTTACCGAAAGTTTGAGATCTTATCTCTCAATTGTAGCATGCGAGATGGAGGGAAAAATGAATCAAGAAAAGCCTCCGTCAATTCAACCCAAGATGTAATAGATCCCACGAGTGATTCCCGCAACCACAACACTACTTCACCCATCAAAAAAAATAGGAACAACCTTAAATGGATAGACTCTTGCGGAATGTTAGCAATGTCAAACGGATTGCAAACATCTATAAAATTCTTCAAATGAATGTTTTCTTCCTCATGAGCTTGTCCTCCAAATAGTGCCTTCATTTAGAGTAAGTGAAGCATAACACTTGTGATGTGGAAGACCGCATTGCCCACAATAGGTGGTATGTGAATTGTACTTGCCCTTCCGGCATCCCCCAAGTGATCTTTGTCTTCAAGTTGCTCATCAAAGGTAGCGGTGTTGCTACCATGTTGACTCATAGTGCCGTGTTAGCTTATATTATCACCTAAGCAAGACAAAAACAACAAATAAAGTAAATTCAAGTTACGACTAACTCAGTGAATTAAAACACTAAAAAAATGAACTCTAATTTTCATTACCTAGCAATGGCGCCATTTTTGATAACACTCAAATACACCCTAAGTATGAATGTACGTGGTCGTTATACAATATATAACCCAACTCGTGGGTTGGGGTTGATCCCACAGGGAATGAAGGAGATAAGTTCACCTTCAAGTGTGATAATACAGTAAATGCTTGCACGTGATGGGTAAAAATGCGATAAAAGAAAAGTGGGGGATTAGTTTGAACGTTTTGTAAACAAGTAATAAATCATAAGCTTGGTATGCAAGAGTGAGTACTACAAGTTTGTAATCAACTATTAAATACACTTGGGGTTATGCTTTCATGCGAGTGAGTACATGCATGGTAATTGGATATTTGCCTAAGTGCAAGTGGGTTCTTTCGAACACCTCACAAGTGGTACATCATAACCAACCTAAAACTGTGATTTAGTAACCTTACATCTAATAATTGCAATTAAATGATGAACATCAAGTCATAGTTGACCACTACTCCTCACTCTTATCCCTTTTGTCAAGGATGGTAAAAGATCAAGGGTTAACAGGATTTTGCAACCTCCAATTATAAGTTAATAACACAGAGTAGAGGTCAAACCCATAACAATTAATCAATTAAAAAGGCAAATGAGCAAAACCCATACAATTATCACTAATCATTCATACATAACCCCAAGTTGGGAATGTAGCTACTCATATATAAAGAAAGAGGAAATATACTCATATTCTAGTTAAAATCATCTATTGAATCCAAATCTTTGCAAAAGAAATCCAAATTCAACGTAGAATAATAAGAAATCAACCAAATTTCAACCTAGTGTTTCGAATACAAACTTGTAGATTTCAAAATTTACAAAGAATAGGGTTCTAAGTTGCAAAAAAGGCTTTTATAGTTGAAGCAAAAACGTACCATAAATATAAAAATGCCACTGTGTCCTCTTCGGTGATGGGACCTTGGCATCGCTAAAGTTCATAAATATACGGCGAAGAGACTCTTTATTACCGAATTTGTGTTAACTACAAGCTCCAAGGATTTGCACCTGGTAGGATTGGCAATGGATTCATGCTTTGCCGACTTGTTCGGCAATCCGCCAAACACTTTCACATCATAGCTGATTCCCTTCATCTATAACTTGGTAGATCTATTAAGTTAGGTGATGTATCCCTCTATTCGGTGATACACCGATAGCATTGTGATCTACTGAATTCCTTGGCGATGCCTTCTTGCACTTTTAGCTCCAATTTTCCATCTTTTTGCTTATTTTCACTCTTTCAACCACTTCTTGGCCTTGACCCAAAAAATAAAACAAATTAACATTAAAACTAACTCAAATTGGCATTGAGGACTTGATTTCCTACCCTTTTTTAGACCGAATAAGTCTTAATTTGTCGACCCATCAGGGCTTGATTGGGTTTATTTTTCATTGTGTGTACCTTCTGGGCTTATGGGGGTCTAGTTAGGTTATATCTAGGGCTTATACTTCTTCTTTTGAGTTAATTATATTCGATATTATGCATTTACTTAGCATAGCCTGTTATTTCCATTTCTGGCCCTCATTTATTTCCCTTTAGTATAGATTTACTCTTTATTTATGCTTTTACTCAAATTAAGCTCAGTCAGCCTATGATGTCTACTGAGTATGCCGTGTTTTGGTAATCATACTACACTTTTGCATCTTTTTCTTTGATGCAGATCCTAGTATGAGTGTACTATTGATGACGCACTCGAGCTGAGTTATTGACTAGGGATCTAGGTGAGCATTTGGTGTTCGGAGCTGATCCTTCTCCTTCTACTTTAGTACTAGTCTTATTTTGTATATCCGGAGACTACTTGTATATTTTAGCACTAGTCTAGTACTCTTATATAGTGGCTCTTGTACTGACCTTACCAGGTCTTGAGGGATTCATTTTGAGTATTTTGTCCCTTCCCCTTATTTTGTATGGCAAAGGTATATATATTCCCCTTTTTGTCGCCTTATATTACTATTTTATTCTTATTTCTCCATCTTCCTCCTACTAGCCTGTTACTCATCATTTTGGACTATGGTTTGTCTTACCTAATGGTGGGTTAAAGTAGGTGCCATCGTGGCCTGAGTTTTTGGTTTATGACAAGAACCTGTTCTGGTGCTCACCACTACCTGCACTAGATGAGGCACCCCACTGAGTTGGGAAACCTACTGGAGCCGCTGAATTTGTAGATTGAGACCTATTACCCCCATTTCCTTGTCTGACAGAAGGACACTCTCTTAATCTATGGCCTATCTGACCACATCCAAAACATCCCTGCTTATCGAGACGATACTCACCTGAATGGTTCTTACCATACTTGGTACATGCTGGAAAGGTGTGGCTACCTGGAACACTGCCCTGTGACGTAGAGCCTAATGCTCTACCCTTTTAATCATAATGAGGCCTAAGGGATGGTATGCTAGCTAAAGATAGTGCTGGAGCTGAAGACCTCTGCTGATGCTGAGAATGATTACCGTCACCCGTCCTTTGTGAGGGTAGTCAAAATTTCCTGTTCTCGCTCTCTTAGTCTCCCTTCCTTCTCCTTTTATATTCTCTTTCTCAATCTGTAGAGCATGAGTCATATAAGCCTAGATATGTCCATTTCCTTGGCTAGCATAGTGGTCCTACACTTCTTAACCACTAACTTAGAGACACTCGGCATAAACTTACTCATGCGGGCCCTTGAATCAGCCACCATTGCTGGAACATACTTAGAGAGCTGAGTAAACTTCAGAGAATACTCTTTTACTGATATATTTCCTTGTTTCAGATTAATGAACTCCTAAACCTTAGCTTCCTTTAACTCAAGGGGAAAGAATCTATCCAGAAAAGTAGTCACAAACTCCACCAATCCAGAGGGCCTACATCTGCACCTTTATCCTCCTTCCATTATTTGTACCAAGTCTGAGCCACTCACTTTAACAGATAAGTGACTAAATTTGCACTCTCAACTGGAGTGATACCCATAATATGGGTGATCTTCTAAATCTCATAAAGGAAATCCTATGGATCCTCCTCCACCTTAGAACTATGGAACTCAAGAGGATTTATCCTAGTGAAGTGCCAGACTCTCATTGTTGTCGCATTCCCGTTTAGATTAACTGATGTAATAGCCTCCTGATTGACCTAAGTGGTCATCGCCTAAGCAAGCACCTGAAAAGTAGCCCTGAACTCGACGTGAGAGACTTGCTCATTCAGGGGACCCTCTGGAGCTGGTGGAGCTTGCTTATTTCCATTGCCATTTCTTTTTCTGTTAAATCTTTTGGGAGGCATTTTATTGTGAATGCATAGAGCATGATTTAGAAGGAGATTTAATAGATTTCACACTCTATTGCACATGAAAGAAGTGAAACTTTCCTAAACTGTGTAGTAACCTCTCACTCATAAGTGTGGTGGTCTTCACACCTATAAATGAGACTCTACTTAATGCGGCACTCAGACAGCCTAGGAAATATTAAACCTGATGCTCTGATACCAAGTTTATCATAAACCAAATCTACAGCCTAGTCACAACATGGTGCTTTGAGCCAAAACTGACCCCAAGTAACCCATGGCCTGTCATGACACTATGAATACTGAAATATAATTGAAATACTGAATGCAAAAGATAACTGGTTTAATAATAATAGTTCTAAAATGATAGAAGTAGTCGATAGTTTGAAAGAAACAAACCACAAGATTAAATAACTAATTGTCTGTCTAAAAGCCTCTACTAACAATGAGTTGCTGGGATAAGTCCCCAGCTAACTCTAATTGTCTGAAATAGAAATAATAATGAAATAAATGAATGCTAAAGTATCATTCTTGGATGATGAGGACTCACTAATAATTTGCTACTGAAGGGTACTAGATCGTGCTAACCATGAGTTTGATGATGAACGTCGAAACCTATATCATAATACGATACAACGCAAAGAAGTGTGCGGTCAGTACTTTAAATGTACTGAGCATATGAAATATGCAACTGTAAATGCTAAGCATGCTAGAGAAATACTTATAACTAAACTAAAATGCAAGGCTATATACATAAACTGCACTGAAGCACGATGACCCTATTAAAGAAGCATGTAAATTGATACGGAATATTAAGTTTGAAAATTCATAAATCAATGTAGTAGGCTGAACTGAAGGTCATGTATAAGTACTAAATCTGAACCTGTAACTGAGGGAAAGCCTGTTAACCAACATAAATCATGTGAGCTAAATATGGAGGTCAATGTATACACCCCATCAAAAGGGCTCAAAATATACCTTGCTAGGGTATAAAGGCATAGCTGGCATGATCACTAAACTGATGCCCAACTGATACAGCTAAATAATCCTATGGTGGCACGTAGTTATGGGACTTGGGTGTGCTGAAATCTAGTCCAACTCAGTACTAAGTACTACTCCCATATTATTTATACTGTTAGCTCTTTAAAACTAATATACTAAAAACTGAGTCAGAAGATACTTAAACTGAAAGCATGCTAAAAATTTGATTAACTAAGGTTATGTTGTAAACTACAGTTGATTACTTTATTCATGCTAAAATCAATAATTTAACAGTATCGTGTGTTCATAACACGCCATGCTTTATAACTGAAAAGCAATTCATATGGAAATATTATGAAATCAAGCTGAGTATCTATTTACAGAATAATAAGTTGTGCAAGATACTAAAATCATAGAAAATACATAACTATGCTATCGTCATTAGACTCGTTGTGACTAGGTAACTTTGCTGGGGTATGGGGACGACTGGACATGATGACTCATCATCACTGGTGATGGGTCATTGTGTCCATTAATTGCCATGGGACCTAAATGTCAAGTTTTTGAATTTTCTTAGAATAGATGAAGACAACAACTCATGGGGACTGATTATGACTCGTTACCATGAGTCTTTGCCATTAGGATGATTTTCCATTCCTTTGGACTTTTGGGTAATTCCTCAGAATGGCTCTCCCAACCAACTGTTGGCATTGACAATGACTTATTGCTTGAGTCATTGTGTGGGAATATTTTTTGGTTCCAGCTGGGTTTTTTATGCTAAGTTTAAAATGGAGTCTTAGAAACTTTTGGGGTGTTACAAACATATCTTTAGGAATGAGGGCGAAAGAAGGCCCTCACTAAATGCCCATATACTTGAAATTTGAAGGAGTAACGCTAAGAACTTGGACTTGGAGCTTTTGGGGAAGAACCTAACTTCTTGGGACTTGATAGAAAAGAATCGCCTTTGTTTTCTGTTTCTGAGTGTTTGGGTGAGAATGAGAATAAAGGAATGCTTAAGTCCCTTTAACCCTTCCCAAATACCTCCTAAAATGATGCAGTATAGGTCTAGAAAATAGGAAAAGTACGATAATACCTCTATTAAAACATAACTGATTTTGTTGCACCAATTATCACGGGTCGTTAAGATGAGTCTTCATGTTTGACAATGACTCATCATTAGACTCATAGCGACTGGGTAGAGTTGTTGGGTCTGGGGATGACTAAGAGATAATGATTCATCGTCACTGATGATGGGTCATTGTGTTGACTCGTTGGGACTAGACCCAAATGTTAACTTTCAGGACTTCTTAAAGACGGTCACTTATGACAACTCATGGGAACTGACAATACCTTATCATCGTAGGTCATTGCCACCAGGTTGGAATTTTCATCCTTTAAAACTTAGAATAATTTTACTCTGAATGAGTGTCATGGTGACTCATTGTGACTGGCGATAACTCATCCATTGGAATTATTACCACAAGGGAAATTCAATCTTAAGGACTTTTGTCTAAGTCCTCAGTATGGCTCACCCAATGAGTCGTTGGCACTAACGACGACTCATTGCCTAAGTTGTTTTGTGGAAATTTTTTTTGGTTCCAACTGGTTTTCTGTGTGAAGTCTGAAATGGAGACTTAGGAACTTTTTAAGGTATTACATGATAGCACCTACTATACCCCACCAATAGGTCAACAAAATCCATAGCTCAGAATGACAAGTAACGAGAAAATAAGAGAAAGAGAAATACACAAGATATAAGGGCCAAATAAAGATACTAAACACATAAAATAAAACCCATACATATATACATAGGGAGAGAATGTAACAACCCTTTCCATCATTTCGGTGAAGTCTAGCATGCCAAAATTTGGGTTAAGATTCTCCCCGAATAAAGAGCTAGAAATTTCAGGCTAGGCTAGGCTAGTCTTAGATGAAATCTAAGTGTGGTATGGTCTAGGATAATCCAGGAATAGATTAATTAATGGTTAAGTGACCCGAGGTTCTTTTGTGATAGCTAAGATGATAAGGAATTTGTAGAAATCTTTGGAAGTGAATTCAGGTTAGTAGAACTTCGGTTATCGCATTTGACGTAAAAGGGGATAGTTTAGGATGTCAATATCCGAAAGTGTGTTACATAATGGGTAAGTTTCATAGGTAGACATACTTTCTGCCTCTACTTAGGCTGCTATAGAGGGAGGCAGGCCGCTACTACTAGCCTGCTATAGGGGGAATATTCTTGCTATAGCAGGAGTCAGAGTCGGTCAATCTCGCCATAGCGGGATTTATCTTGCTAGAGCGGGATAAGTGTTGCTTAATAAAGAAAAAAGCCCAAAAATATATTTTTCACTTCAAATACGTTCAAGGACTAGAGAGGGGAAATTTAAGTGATTTCTATAAATTTTCCACCAAAATTCTTTGTAGAGGTAAGTAATCCTACTCGTTTAACTAGTTTTTCAGAAATTAATCCTTAGAATCATTGAGTTTTGATTATGGGGGAGGATTTAACTTGACCTAAGTTGATTTTTAGTGTAATTTAGTGAAAATAAGGTGTAATCCTTGATTTTTGGTCAAGGGTTAGTAATTTATGAATGTATGCGTAGAATACATTCTAATAAATATGAATTTGGTAGAATTAAAGTGGATTGATGGTAGAAAAACCCTAGAATGAGGGAATGATCAAGGATTTGATCTTAGGGTTATGGGATTAGGTTGTAATCCTTGAATTTGTTAGGCCATTGTTTGAATTGGGATTGCATTGTTGTTTATAGACCACAACCAAGCTAAGATTGTAAGAAAAGGCAAGGCGCAAGGTCGTTAGAGTGGTGCAGTGTTTGGATTAACATAGGTGATGGTTAAATTTAGTTGAAAACCTAATTTGGTTTATGTGTGCATATCAACTGCCTTTTGGTGTACTTGTTACGATGCATGTTTAAGAGGTGTAGTTGCTGAATGATATCCTAAGTGTCTAATCACATCAAATAGGGTTGTATTAAAGGCTTGTTGGTTGTATAAGTGTGATTGTGTTTACCCATTATAATTATGTTATCCTTGTTATAAATTTACATATTGTGTTATCCGGTGTTGTTATGAGATAAACCGATAAAGGTCATCATCATGAAATTGGTGAAACTCAGGGGTATAAGGGTTGGAATGTTGTAATAAGGGTGGTATCACATTATTTTGGGATACGAGTGGTAGATACTAGATAATTGGGATGTTTGGTACATGGACATGAGCTCCCCCCTACAGGTCATGGCTAGTGGGCAACCATAAGACCCTTAACATGTGTGTACAAGGATTAGAGTGGAACGGGTTTGTTTATTGATTGATATATATATTTGGTTCCTTGAGTGAATTGATGGATATTATTATTGTTATATTAGATCCCTGTGTGGTCTGGGCTATTGACATGATTGAAAGGTATAATTTATGTTAATGTCTATTAAGAAGTAATTGAGACAATGTGGAACTTATTATTGTTTGTCATGTGTTGACTTGGTATATTATTGTTAGTCATGGTTGTTGACTTGGTATATTGGTGATAGTCGTGGTTGTTGACTTAGTATATTGTTGATAGTCATGATTTTGACTTGGTATGTGTCTATATTGACTTAAACTTCTTTGTATCTTTTTGGTGTTGTTGTAAAAAGTTAAATGGAAACGTTCTTAAGGTAAAGGTAATTGTTAAGTGTTCATGGTTGTACTCTTTTACAAGGTTATAGTTATTTGTTCACGTTTATTATTTTGGGTTGGATGATGACCCTACTAGTACATAATGGTTTTGTACTGATACTATCTGTACTTTTTTTTTTTGTTGAGTGTAGAGCATCTTCCAGTGACTACATCAAGACTTCAGCTTTAGACCATGACGCATATCGACTCAAGGGTGTGCTACATCTTCCGGGCAGCCATAAATCATATCTCTTTAGTTCTTATCGATTTGTTTCATACATGGATACTTTTTATTTTGTTTTAGGTTGAACCCGTTGTTGACATTTGTTAGTGTTTTTGGTACAATGACTTTCAGTTCTTGGGGGTATTTTAGACATTTATATTTTTTTCGTAATTTATATTATTGTTAGAATATTTTGACAATATTGATTTTATTAATGTAATTACTAGTTTCTTTTGAGTTCTGTTAAGTGAAATGGTTGGGTATTTGGTTAATTGGTTCTCCCACTGGAGGGATAGTGTAGGTGCCACTCGCGATGGGTTTGGGTCGTGATAAAGTTGGTATTGGAGCCCAAGGTTCATTAATCTCTTTATCTCAAAACCCAGTCTAGTAGAGTCTTACAAAATGGTACGAAGTCGTTTGTACCTTTCTTCGAGAGGCTATAGGACTTTAAGAAATTATCACTTCTTTATTCTTTAATGCTATAACTTGATTCCAATTGGTATCTATCGATCTACATGGGTATCTAACCTCTTGAATCTTTTGCCCACAGATGGTGAATACGAGAGCCAATAGAGCCAGAGCAGCAACTCCCACACCAGCAGCTCCAGCTGCAGAACTAGTTGTTCAAGGTATAGAAAGGGGTAGGCAAAGATGGAGAGGTATAGCAACACCCACCATGGGTGGAGCTCAAGCTGCAGCTAATCCGGCTTGATAGAGATCTAAGACACGTCCCCACCTCAGTATTAGCATGATAAGCTTGTGAATGAGGAAGTTTTGGACCATGAGCAGGCATTACCAGTTTTGGTAGTTGCATCTCCTCCACCAATGTTGTCTAAGGTGATTCAGCAGGTTCTTGATTTTCTGAGTAGGCTAGCATGTACTGGAGCCATGCCTGCAACACCTGCTTATCAGTTTTTAGGTGTTCAGCTTGCTACTACTTTTGTTCCTAAGATGGATGAGGCCTCAGGGACTGAGATTTTCCCTTATCCGATGTTAGGTCCTATCATAACTGGGAGTGAACATGATATGCTGACTAAATTTTTGAAGATGAAACCTCCTAATTTTAATAGTTCTGAGATAGAAAATGTGTTTGAGTTTATAATTGATTATTATGAGAGACTGAATAAAATAGGTATTGTGGAGAAGCATGGTGTTGAGTTTGTAACCTTCCAACTGTAGAGTGATACAAAGCAGTACTGGAGGGCTTATGTGGAATGTCGGTCTCCCACTTTACCTCTATTGACATGGACTCAGTTCCATACTATATTTCTTGAGAAATATGTACCCCGTACCCTTCATGATCGTAAGAAGGATAAGTTTTTGGCCCTTGAAAAGGGAAGTATATCTATTGCAGCCTATAAGGCTAAGTTTCATTCACTGCCCCATTATGCTACTCAATTTCTTGGTACATAAGAGAAGAGGATTTGACTTTTTGTAGGTTTGAACACTGACTTATAGGTTTTGGCTGTGCAGATACTTTCTGTTGGATAGACCTTTAATGATGCTGCTGATTATATGAAGAAGGTATAAGAAGTCAAACAGATTGGCCAGGCCAAGGTTGTATCAAAGAAATCCCATAATATGGGTAACTTCAGTGGTTTTTACTCCAAGGGTTATGGTATCAGGCTTATCCAACTTGCCTTATTCAGTCAGCTTTGCCAATATCTACAGTGGGTCAGTCAAGGACCACTCAGCAGTCCTCAGTTGTGAGAAGCCAAGGGGCTTCGTATTCTTCTGCTAGCAGGACTTTCCTAGATCAAGCTTGCTTTACTTGTGGTGTTATGGGGCACTTCAAGAGAGAGTGTCCTAATAGACAGACTGGTTTTCAGGGGCTGTAATAGATCAAATTTATGGTTCTCGCTGATAGAGGTGGCAGAGGTAATTTTAAAGGTCATCCACAGGGTGGGTATGGTAATCATAAGGGTTGTCATGGTAGAAATCGAGGTGGTGGTAATGCAAGGAGAGGTAGTGCGCAGCCTGCTAGGGAAGTAGCCCAGATTGACAATAAAGCTTATTGTTATGCCTTTCCAGTCAAATCCAAGGTAGAGACTTCAGATGCTTTCATTATAGGTACTATTCTCACTTGTGATCGGATGGGTATGGTCTTGTTTGATCTGGGTTCCACTTATTCTTATGTTTTTGTTAAATTTTCCTGGAGATTAGACATGGTTTGTGACATGCTTGACTCATTTGTGTATGTATCTATTTTGGTTGGAGACTATATAGTAGTGGCTCAAGTGTATTGTGCTTGTTGTGTTATGTTTATTGGTTTCCAAACTTGGGTAGATTTGATAATCTTGGATATGATTGATTTGGATATCATCTTGGGTATGACTTGGATATTTCCATATCATGCTGTTCTGAACTATAATGCTAAGAGTGTGACCTTAGAGATGCCAAGGATGGATAAGTTAGAACGAGAAGGTGTGCATAAGTATGTACCTGTGAAAATTATAGCTTTTATTCGAGCTAACAAGCTAGTTGGGAGGGAGGTGTTCGACCTTTCTGGCACATCTTTGTGATGTTAGTGCAGAGATCCTTTCTACTGAGTGAGTTCCCATAGTGTCAGATTTTCAGGAAGTATTTTCCATCGACTTGCCTGGTATGCCTCCAAATTAGAATATTGACTCTCGTATTGATTTGGAGCCGAACACTCACCCAATTTCTATTCCTCTCATCGAATGGCTCTGCCTGAGTTGAGAGAACTCTAAACTTAGTTGTAGGAGTTACTTGATAAAGGATTCATTCGTCCTAGTGCTTTCCCTTGGGGTGTTCCAGTGTTATTCGTTAAGAAAAAGACAGTAGCATGAGAATATTTATTGACTAAAGGCAGTTGAATAAGGTTACCATCAGGAATAAGTAACTTTTTCCCCAAATAGATGATCTTTTTTATGAGTTACAGGGTGCTTTAGTTTTCTCCAAGATAGCCTTGAGGTCAGGTTATTACCAGTTAAAGATTCGTCCTGAGGATATACCCAAGATAGCTTTCAGGATAGGTATGGGCATTATGAGTTCTTAGTGATATCCTTGGGGTTAACCAATGCGTCGGTAACATTCATGAGTTTGATGAATAGTATTTTTAAATCCTTCTTGGATTCATTTGTGATTGTTTTTATCGATAATATTTTGGTTTACTCTAAGAGTAAGGAGGAACATGCAGTTTACCTTCGTATAGTCTTGGGGATTTTGAAAGAAAAGCATATGTACACTAAATTCTCTAAATGTGAGTTTTGGATGTTTTTTATATCCTTTTTGGGGCATGTGGTTTAAGCTAAGGGGGTGATGGTAGATCCCCTGAAGATTGAGGCTGTCAAGAGTTGGGTTCGGCCTTTAAAGTTTTGTGGGTCTTGCTAGCTACTATCACAAGTTTGTCAAGAATTTTGCCTCTATTGCTACACATTTGACAAGACTAACCCAAAAGGAGGTGCCATTAGTTTGGTCTAACAATTGTGAAGAGAGCTTTCAAAAGCTCAAGTCTCTTTGGACTACAACTCACATTCTTGCCTTGCCAGTTGAAGGTAAGGACTTTATTGTGTTTTGTAATGCTTCATGCTCTGGTTTGGGTGCTATGTTGATGCAGGATAGGAATGTGATTACCTGTGCCTCAAGGCAATTAAAGCCTCATGAGAAGAATTACCCAACTCATAACTTGGAGTTGGCAGCAGTGGTTTTTGCACTTAAGATACGGAGACACTACCTATATGGTGTCAAGTGTGAAGTGTTTACAGACCATCACAATTTACAACATGTTTTCACCTAAAAAGATTTGAACTCGAGGTAGAGGTGGTGGATGGAATTATTGAAGGATTATGATGTGACCGTTCAATACCATCTGGGCAAGGCTAATATGGCGGCAAACACATTGATCCAGAAATCCATAAGTATGGGTAGTTTGTCTTGTTTGAGTGTCAAGACAGCTTTTGTCTAGAGAGATTCCAACTGTAGCAACATAGTTCATATAGTTTGGTATGTCTGAAAGGGGGAAAGTGTTGGTTAGTATGGAGATAAGGTCAGCATTCCTTGATCAAATCAAGGCTAGAAAATTTGAGGATGCAAAATTGAACAAAATTTGAAATAAGGTCGTGTGTGGTGAAGGTTTTGAAGCTACACTTAATGTGTGTGGATTATTGAGGGTGAGGGGACGTGTATGCGTGCCTCATATTGGTGATGTGATTCTGAATTTGCTTGTAGAAGCTCATGGTTCCCGATCTCTATTCATTCGAGGGAAATTAAGGTGTACCATGATTTGAGATAGTTTTATTAGTGGCCCCCGAATGAAGAGAGATATAGTGGAGTATGTGGCCAATTGCCATAACTGTCAGCAGGTGAAGTATGAACATCAAATACCTGTGGGTTTGCTTCAAAGAATGCCAGTTCCTGAGTGGAAGTGGGAGAGGCTAGCTATGGATTTTGTGGTAAGTTTTTCTAAGACCTTGGGGCAGCATGTATCGATTTGGGTCATAGTGAACAGACTAACCAAGTCTGCTTATTCAGTCCGGTTAAGGTAAACTACAATTCAGAGCAGTTAGCCAAGATTTATGTTAAGGAGATTTTGAGATTACATGGGGTGCCAGTTTCCATAATATCTGATAGAGGTACGCAATTTACCTCTAAATTTTGGCAGAAGTTGCATGAAGAGATGGGCACTAAGCTTTACCTTAGCAAAACATTTCATTCTTAGACTGGCGGGCAATCTGAGAGGACGATTCTGGTGCTTGAGGATATGTTATGGGCCTATGTCTCTGATTTTGGTATCATTGGGATAAGTTCTTACCATTGTGTGAATTTTTATACAACAACCGCTATCATTCTAGTATCGACATGGCTCCATTCGAAGCACTCTATGGGAAAAGTTGTAGATCACCCATAAGTTAGTTCGCTATTGGTGATGTGAAGCCTTTGGGTACAAAATTGGTGAAGGAAGCTCAAGAGAAGGTGAGGTTTATTCAGAACAAGTTGTTGGTAGCCCAAATTAGACAAAAGAAATATGTGAATCGCAAGGTAAGATCTATGTTTTTCAAACTGGGTGAGCATGTACTATTGAAGGTGTCTCCCATGAAGGAAGTTATGCGATTTAGCAAAAAGGGTAAGCATAGCCCTCGGTACATTGTTCCGTTTGAGGTCCTTGATGATGTTGGTCCGGTAGCTCAAAGGTTGGCATTGCCACCAAGCCTGTCGGCAGTCGATATGATATTTCAAGTTTCTATGCTCAAGTAATACCATGGGGATGGTGATTATATTATCAAATGGGACTCTATTTTCCTTGACAAGAATCTTTCGTACGAAGAAGAGCTGGTTGCAATTATTGATTGAGATGTTCAGAAGTTGAGAACTAAGGAAATTCGATCTGTGAAAGTTCAGTGGAAGTACCATCCTATTGAGGAGGACACTTCAAAAATCGAGAAGGATATACACGATAAGTACCCTCACTTATTTGAGGATTCAGGTACTTTCTTACTTCTTTCTTATCTAGTTTTTCTTGTTTGATCATTCGGAGATGAATGATGGGTAAAGTGGTATCTATTGTAACGACCCTTTCTGTCGTTATGGTGAAGTCTAGCATGTCAAAATTTGAGTTAAGATTCTCCCCGAATAAAGAGTTAGAAAAAGTCTTGGATGAAATCCAAGAGTGGTATGGTCTAGGGTAATTTGGGAATGAATTAGTTAATGGTTAAGACTCGAGGTTATTTTGTGATAGCTAAGACGATAAAGAATCCATAGAAACTTTTGAAAGTGAATTCGGGTTAGTAGAACTCTGGTTATCATATTTGACGTAAAAGAGATAGTTTGGGATGTCAATATCTAGAAGTGTGTTGCAAAATGGGCAAGTTTTAGGGCTAGACGGACTTTCTGCCTCCACTTAGGCCACAATAGCGGGAGGTAGGATACTACCACTGGCCTGCTATAGCGGGAATATTTCCTTTATAGCAGGAGTCAGAGTAGGTCAATCCCTCCATAGTGGGCGAACCCCACTATAGCAATGCCGCTATAGAGGGAATTGTCAGCCGGATAAGCATCATTTAATATAGAAAATAGCCCAAAAATGTATTTTTCATTCCAAATACATTCAAGGGAGTATTCTGGTGATTTCCATCAATTTTCCACCAGAATTCTTCATTGAGGTAAGTAATCCTACCCGTTTAACTAGTTTTTCAATGATTAATCCTTAGAATCACTAGGTTTTGAATATGGGGGCGGATTTAACTTGACCTAGATTGATTTTCTGGTGTAATTTAGTGAAAATAAGGTGTAATCATTGGGTTTTGGTCAAGGGTTAATAATTCCCGATTGCATGCTTAGAATTCATTCTTATAAATATGAATTTGGTAAAATTAAGGTGGAATAATGATAGAAAACCCCTAGAATGTGGGAACAGTCATGAATTTGACCTTGGGGTTATGGTATTAGGTTGTAATCCTTGGATTTGTTAGGTCATTATTTGAATTGTGATTGCATTATTATTTCTAGACCACAACCAAGCTGAGATTGCAAGAAAAGACAAGGCTCAAGTTCATTAGAGTGGTGCAAGGCTTGGATTGAGGTAGGTGATGGTTAAATGTAGTTGAATACAATTTGTTTATGTGTGCATATTAACTGTCTCTTTGTGTACTTGTTACAGTGCATGTTTAAGAGGTATAGTTGTTGAATAATATCCTAAGTATCTAATCACATCTAATGAGGTTGTATTAAAGGCTTTTTGGATGTACAAGTGTGATTGTGTATTCCTATTATAATTGTGTTATCCTCATTGTGATTGTACTTGTTATGATATCTGTTGTTGTTATAAGATGAACCGATAAAGATCATCGTCATGGAATTGGTGAAACTCAGGGGGTTATAAGGGTGGTGATATTGTAATAAGGGTGGTATCACATTGGTTTGGGATAAGGGTGGCAGACACTAGATGTCTGGGATGTTTGGTACATGAACATGAGCTCATACCCTGCAGGTCATGGCCAGTAGGCAACCATAAGACCCTTAGCATGTGTATACAAGGATTGGTGAGTTTGACGATTCCTTGAGTGGATCGGGTTTGTTTATTGATTGAAATATATATATATATATATATATATTTGGTTCCTTGAGTGAACCGGTGGATATTATTATTGTTATATTGGATCCCTGTGTGGTCTGGGCTATTGACATGATTGAAAGGTGTAATTATATTGATGTCTATTAAGAAGTAATTAAGACAAGATGGAACTTATTACTGTTAGTTATAGTTGTTGACTTGGTATATTATTGTTAGTCATGGTTGTTGACTTGGTATATTATTGATAGTCATGATTGTTGACTTGGTATATTGTTGATAGTCATGGTCTTGACTTGGTTTATGTCTATCTTGACTTACACTTGTTTGTATCTATTTGGTGTTGTTGTAAAAGGTTAGGTGGACATGTGCTTAAGGTAAAGGAATTGTTAAGTGTTCATGGTTGCACTTGTTTACAAGGTTATAGTTATTTGTTCATATTTATTATTTTGGGTTGGCCGATGACCCTACCAGTACATAGTAATTTTGTACTGATACTATCTGTGCTCTTCTTTTTGTTGAGTTTAGAGCATCTTCCAATGGCACATCGAGACCTCAGCTTTAGACCGTGACACGTATCGACACAAGGGTGAGCTACATCTTTCGGGCAACCATGAGTCATCTCTCTTTAGTTCTTGTCCATTTGTTTCAGACATGGATACTTTCATTTTGTTTTGGGTTGAACCCGTTGTTATTATTTGTTAGTATTTTTGGTATAATGACTTTCAGTTCTTGGGGTATTTTAGACATTCGTATATTTTCTGCATTTGATATTATTGTTAGAACATTTCGACAATATTGGTTTTTATTAATGAAATTGCTAGTTTCTTTTGAGTTCTATTATGTGCAATAGTTGGGTATTTGGGTAAATAGTTCTCCTACCGGAGGGATAGTGTGTGTGCCACTCGCGACGGGTTTGGATCGTGACATAGAAAGAGCAAAATATACAAAAATACCCATAAGACCTGGTATTAGTCGGTGCATGAGCCACTACATATACAAGGAGTACTAGATAGATACAATACATAAACTGAACTATCTCCCAATATACAAAATAAAGACTAGTTCAAAGAGTAGAGGGAGATGGATTAAGTGCGGTCGTCAAGAGCTCACCTAAGTCTTCGAATCCAAAAGCCCCGCACGAGGAAGGCATCAGCAGCTATAACTCGTACTTGGATCTGCATCAGGGAAAAAGATGCAAAAGTATAGTATGAGTACCAAAACATGTGGTCCTCAGCAGGCATCATAGGCCGACTGAGCTCAGATAAGATATAAATATAATAAAATGTGAATATAAGCTAAGGTTGAGTATAAAAGGTTAGAAAGAGGATAATAAGCCAAATCTAGAAAAATAAGAGAAATGTAAGTAAGCTAACACAAAAAGCATAACAGTAATCTATCTACAACTCAATCGGCCATCCATAAGCCAAGAAGGCACAAAGAACAGGCAATATAATCCAACCAGCCCCCATAAGTACGGAAAATACAAACAACAAACAATACTAACTAAAAGCAATGCGTAAGAATAGATAAACATGAATGGATGCCACAAAATGGAGTATGAAATGAATGTCATATCCAATAATACAGTATACTCATCCTCCAGCATATATGGCTCAAAAAGGGAGGACCAATGGGGGACTCGCGATATCTGCATAACTTGCCCGAAATCGGATAAGGTTTTTCGAATAATAATTAGTAATGTTAGGTGCCAGGAATCGAGCCGGGGCGAAAATAGTCCATTTTACTTTTTGAAAGCCAAAATCTTGTAAAAAGATCCTCATGTTCCCATTTTAAACTGAAAATAGTATTTTTAGGCCAAGTTACCAATATACCATGAATATGCAACAATAACAAGCATAATAAAGTCAATAAATCAACCGATCAACCAATACTAAGCCCCCCAACAAGTACTACAGTAAACCAGGACTACCTCACTATAAAAATGACACTATCATAGAGTAAACTACCTTACGGATATGATATCATAGCTACAACTCCCCGGGGAACCCGACTTAAGGCAAGCAATTATCCGAACCTAGACTACGACTTCCAATAGTAATCCCTAAAACTACCAAGCATCCTAGGGAAACGAGAGGTAACTACCTAAACTAAGGATTACTGGTGAAATTCTACCTCAAGGCTACTAAGTAAATGAATAGAATCATAATTTCCTAAGTAAAGTATATACAAACAACAATGTCCCACCCACAATTAGCAAATCATTATATGTATACCTTAAATGAGCCAAGCTTAAGAGTAGGTAAGTCGTAACCTACCTAGAGGCTAAACAACATATTCACGATTAACTATACCGGAGCTTTTTCCTTTTGAGAAGCCTCTGACCGCTGTCACGCTATCAAATAATGATCTACACATCAACACAAGAAAATAATGCCTATATTAGAATTTAACACTCCAGGTCAAAAATTGGGTAAAAAATCAACCCATGCGACCCACTTACAAAATCCAGAGATTAAATATGTAATTATGTTCCTCGTAGGAAAAGGAATGCATGCTTAAAAATTGAGCATGATCAGGGTCCAAATTGGACCCCAAAACAACCCACAAAGCCACAGAGAAATCAAGAATTAAACTAGGAATTAGAATGGGAATTGACGGGGAAAGTTAATGAAAAATAACCATGAGGAGTTTAATTAACATACCTCAGCTCAAAGGATTGATTTCTCATAATTTTCCTAGCTCCAAGGATTCAACAATGGTGGACAACATTTAGAAAATGGTTTAAAAATGAGGGAGGCAAGTTTATATACTGCCAGGGGTCCCTTAATCATGAATATGGGATCCTTATTGCGAATGCGAAGATACACGGTGTCAGGCTATTATGAATGCGGCTGGTGATACATCCCAAATCGGTATCAACGGTTTAGGGCATATAATTCAAGGTCAACATATGAATATCAAAGCCATGATCCTCATAAGGACACAAGAACATGCTTGGAGGACCCTTTTTGAGCTTATACTAGAGCAATACCATGTTTGGTTGATAGTTTGGAGCTTGGGATGCGCTTGGAAGGACAAAAACACCTACTGCCTAGAGGTGATGGCTTGAGTGGAGATCAGTCAAGGAGCTGACCAACCGTTAAAGGAGCCATCAAGGAGGGACCAAGGAAGCTCCAACACTTTTCGAGGCCGACGACCCAAATGGTGGTCAGTCACCACATTGACTGGCTATCAATGGAACCGTCAAGAGAAACCATGGAGGCCACATACAATGCCTCAAGGTGATGGGTGACTTGGTGGACTATCACTTGAGTGACTAACCGTCACTTGAGCCTCCACACGCAACCAGTCCACTTAAGTGGCTACCTTTTAAATTTTGTGCAAGGGTCACTTTTGGGCGTTTTTACAATAGACTATAATTCTAGGTCTTCATTAGTTAGATTTTGATGATATTTGATATTGTAAGACTCTTGAGAGAGCATGAAAGCTTGGAAATCTTATGTTGATTATTGTTTAGAAACGGTGGTTGCGAGGGCATTACGATTCCCTTTTGATCATTGTAAGAGTTAGGTGCTCGTTGGTAATCAACAAAGGAGGTTTTTGGGTTTGAAACACCCATTGGTTGCCCTTTTCTTTATTTCTTGTGTCTATCTATCTATATGTATCTCTATCCTTTATTTTTTGCATTTTGATTCTATTATTTCTTCTCTCGTATTTTGGATTGTATCATTTGGTATCAGAGTCGAGCTTGAGTTCCTTCCCATGAATTCAATCTTGGGTTTGTTATCTAGAGAAAATCAAAAAAGAAAAAGTTCCAAAAAATGTTTTGAGTCTTTTTGAAATTTTGATTTTTTGATTTTTGAGTCTTCTTGTGTTTCTAGTACTAGATTAGTGTTTCCTAGTACTATTTGAGTCATAATCTAAAGTTTGAGCTTATTCCGATAAGATTTGAGTAACCCACCATTGTTGAAGATTAAGTTTGAAGAAATTTTAAGTGGGTTCCAAAATCTAAAAAGTTTGGGTGCATTTTAGGCCTTGAATTTGCTTGGGTTATGTTCGGGGACTCGAAGGGAGCTTGGGTTTCCAATTTCATCAAATTTCTAGTTTGTTTGCTTGAGGGTCAAATTTTGAATGTTCAAGTGTTCTTCATAATCTTCATGTCTTGTTAAAGAAAAACATTCAAGAAGGAGGGTTTGATCCAAAAAGGGTGAAAGAAAAAGGGGTTGTACTTTTTTATACCAACGAATATTCCAAAAAGAGCACAGGACAAAAATAGAGTACAAAGAGGGACCCCAACAATTTCAAGGCTACCAAGGACTGAAGGTTCACTTGGTGAACTGCCAAGCACTTGACTGATCATCCCACAAGCCGTCAACACCACCAAGAGAAAGGCAACCTACTGGTCTAGCTTGACGGATAGTTTGACGACCCTCCACCCCCTTGACGATTCTCCACATCAACCATCACAAAGAGAAAACAAGTTGGTTTACATTCTGGATGTGAAGAACTATTCAAGTGACTAATCCCCAAGACCTTGATGGAGCACCAACCTATTAGTTACAAAGAAAGGACTTAAGCAACTTTCTGGTTGGTACTGACCGTCACCTTGTCGATCAGTCAAGCCTCCGACGACCAGTCAAGTCATCAGTCACCAAGAACAAGTTTAGGACCCATTCTGGAAGTGACTGACGGATCACCTGACGTCCAGTCACCTCATTGATGGTTAGTCACATGATCAGTCAAGTTGAACAAATTTTAGTAAGCTCATTTTAGATTCTTAGTTTCATTTCTTTGATTCTTAATCATCTTTTCTTTGATTCCTAAGCTAATTAATAACTAGTAATCAACCTACTTAGTTGTGATTAGTTCTTGAGTCTGCTTTTCTTTCTTCGTCCTATTTCTTTTGTGTTTTTCTAGTTTTAACTTCATAGTTAACTTCTTGATTCAAGTCCTTTTGTTTATAATCGAGTAGTCCATCTTTCATTGAACAAAGATCCACTCCGACCAAGAGTAGCAATCGACACCTTGTGTACCACCGAAGTATAAACAATTTTCAACATTAGCCGATCCAATTGTGAGGTAATCAAAGGTGTGTAAACACGAGTGATTGTGAGCATTTATTTTGCTAATTCTAATGTTGTTTATTGTCTTTGTTGAGTGTTTTAATTGATAGTTACAATGGCTTCAGAGAAAGAAAATTGAACTCCCATGAGAAGTGATACATCAAAGTCTACATGGGAAAAGATTAAGTTCATAAATTGTACATTGAGAGAGATGGAAGGATCTTTAAACTCCATGAAGAGTACCATGTCAAGCATGAATGATAAAATGATAAACATTGATGAATCCTTTAACTCCTTAAATTCCAATTCCCAAGTCGTACCAAGTGAGAAGGTCCAAAATACTACCAACCTTAGACATAATTTGGTAATCTCAGAAGGGGATGATGAACAATTGGAATTGAAGTGGGGCTTATCTCATGCATTAAGTCATGTAGTGTGGAAACTTTTGAACGAGAAACTTGACCAAAGTAAAAACATATGTCATATGAGGTTTGAGATAATGGGGAATGTATATTCCTTGGTCATTGATGAGGAGAGAAGTATTAATATTGTGTCTTGTACCCTTGTTGATCTAATGAAACTTCCCACACAAAGGCACCCCAAGCCTTACAAGCTCCAACGGTACGATGAGAATGGTTCAATAGAGGTGACCACCGACCAAGGAATCATTAATTTTAGAGTGGGTAAGTATCAAGATGAAGTACGATGTGACGAAATACCCTTGAGAGCATGTCATATATTTCTTGGTAAACTATGGAAAGATGATAGGTCGGTCCAATATCGAGAGAAGTCCCATAAATACGTACTTATATTTGGAGGATAAAAGCATATTCTTGAACCCTTGACACCCAAGCAAGTGAGTAGGGACTATGAGATCATGAAAGGGTTTCACGAAGTATTAAAGAAGGAGGAAGTTAAGAAGAGGGAAAGGAAATCTTCCCTTGTACAAGGAAAGAAAGACTTGGCTTAAAGAGGAGATTTGACTAAGAGTGATGAGACAAAAAATTGTTTAGAAGAAGTGGATAAAAAAGACTTAATTGTGGGACTTGTCAACACCGATTCCTTGCTACCTACTAATTATGATGCTAGCATTTTACCTAGTATAAGCCCTTCTCTTGTGCAGGTTCATGAACTTCCAAAGGAGGACCCAAGCAGAGCTTCTTACGAATATATGCTTGAAGGCCTAACAGGGTTCTTATATGAGAATTCCAACTTCGAAAAGAGTGATGGAGAGTTGACTCAAGGGGAGTGGAATTGACAAACTCCCATGTGATAAGAGCTTCCCAAAGGAGTAAACGAGTTCCCATGATGAACACCAAGGTGAAGACCATACTTCTTATGAGTTACAAGGTAACAATGCTAACTCTTGCACTTCTTTAAGCTTGAAAAGTCATGATGTGGCTAGAAGCCAAGTAAGTGTAAATGGTGGTTTGTCTAATGTTGAGCATAATGAGTCTTCCCTTTGTGATACTCTTGGTAACACTATGTTGCATGATGATCAAGTTCTTGTTGTGAGTTTACAAACACTAGTTGATCTTATAGATAATCGAATTGACTCTTCTAGTAAGATCAATTTATGTCCACTCAGTGCTAGAACTTACAGCTTGAATGAGGTCTCATTGCCATGTGATAAGAGTATTCACACACTAGTTGACCCTCGTGAAAATCAAGGTGAGTCTATGTTGGCATGTGAATTGCCTACAACTAGTGAAGCTATGTGCATTGATCAACTTACTTATGAATCTAATCCACTACTTGAGCATATTTGTTGTATGCTTAATGAGCCTCAAGATAGTGATGTTGTTGATAGAGTTGATCATATGAATAGAAATGATTCTTTGAGCATATCATGTGATGAAGATCCTATTATTATTTTTGCTCATAGATATCATGTGAATGAAAATGATGTGAAAGATGACATGTATCTTTTTGAGAGTGAACTTGCATGTTTTAAAACCTTACCTTTGATTAGTGATCCTCTCTCGAAGAAAGATGTCTTGATTGATAATTGTGAGATCATTCCTAGTGTGGCACCTAGTGATATTCATTTTGATGCGCTTGAAAAGAAGGATGGTATGCTTAAGATTCACATGTTATCCTATTTCTTGAAATCCATTAAGAATATAGGATTGAGTGAAGATTGTCCTAACTATCGAATCTTTGATAGTGATCTCTCACTTTTGAAAAAGAATGATTCTTTGGGTAAAGATTGCTTTGATATGCTTGACTATTTAAGAAACCCTATTAGTGATTGTTCTTATGAAAATGATTGGTTGTGATACTTTGTATGACACCCCACCCTTATTTGATGAACATGAGGATATTGTCAATGTTAGTATAGAGGGTGTGTCTATTTGTGAGGGTGACACCTTTGGGGAAAATAGGTATTACCTTGACCCTTGCTCTTGGATACTTCTCCCATTTGACCCCGGTAACCTCTTGGAATGTGGTAATTTTTATATGTAACACCCCGTATGTTCCCAACCCTACTTTACGACATTAAATGATATGTACTTAGGTATCGAGAGCTATAAGTATGCATTTGGTAATGCTATTGGTGAGCTAAGTGAATTTTGCTCTTGTGATGTGGTTAAAATTGCATAGAAGGTGTTTTGCAATTTCCATTTCACATTTGTGGGGTTCAAAATGAGGCTAAGAAGACCTCTAAACAAAGTATAATAAGGGTAAGAAGTGAGTTAAAGAATAGGACTTGAAGTATCTAACCAAACCCGCGAAGAGAAGTCGAAAAATGAAATTTTCGAAAATTTTAAGGAGGGGTGCATTTGGGACCGTGCCACGCCACTCTGGGCTAAAATTTTTAGCCTAGAGGCAGTAGGTTGGCTCGCCCAGGAGCGTGCCACCTTGGGTTTTCCACTTTTTCGAAAGTTGGAAATTTCTAAGTCCCAAGGGTATCCGGGGTCGTACCGAGCCAATTTTTGCTACGTTTATTCTACAACCAAGAGTATATACATGAAATGAATGACATATTACATTGGTATGATAAAATTACTCGAGAACGAATTTGGGGCCAAAATGACGATTTTACCCCTATAGTCAAAATAAGCCAAACGTGGCTAGAATCACTTGGTTTTTGGATTGAGGCTACGGATATGAATAGCATGAGTGGAAATATTATTTTAATACCTATGAGACGAATTAAACACGAGAAACTATTGATTTTATCGGGTTAAGTGAATTGGGCCCCAAAAGGGCCCAAAAATGGGTCAAAAGACCCATTCTTGCCAAGACCTTCTAGAATACCACATTAATGACTAAGTATGGAATCAAGGTCTGTAAAAGGGGCCAATATCTTATTTTATCATGAGAAACACCCATGCCTTATCTATCTTTTTCTAGAAATTTCCCAAGAACATCTCTTTGGCTTTCACAACCCTAAGGCACTTCTTGGAGCAAGATCATCATCTTTCAAGCTTGGGTAAGTGAATATTATTGTACTTTAACATATTATAAGCATGAGACAATATGTATATCATGTTGGTTATGGTTGAAATGTTGGACATGGCACTTTGTGCTTTTGTATAAGAGTTGTGATCCATGGGATTTGAGCTTGAATTTGGACTTGTGCCTTTGATGAAAGATCATGGTATGGATAAAATATGAACATCTATGGTGTTATTTTGTTATTTAATTTGTTATTTTTTTTAAGTGCAAATTGTGGGATGTTGGCCGATTTGTGCTATGAAGTGTATTAAGGTGAATTGATGGATTGTTTGTGATGTGGTGTGGATAAGAAAGTGTAAAGGGGAAGTGTTGTGGTGGAATGTATTGATTATCATGTATTGGTCAATGTTGGGAATATTGGAGGATTTTTGGAATAATGATTTTATCAATGGTTTTGTTAAGGGGGAAATGACATGTTAAAGCTAAATATGTGACTTATTGTTGTTGTATGCCATTATAAGGTAATTGGTGGTTAATGTTGGTTTCGTTATAAACTTTTGTTGTAGAGCGAAACATAAGGAGGGAGCAGGAATATTGTATGCACGTCTAAGATTGTGTATTCGTATTAAGAATACAAGGTATGTAAGGTTCCTTTTTCCATATCCCTCTGCAACATGTTGTTCACATTGACATTGGACTTGTTTCAATTCCGAGAGGTTTGAAGTATCTCAAATTCAGGTTGACGTATATTGTTATTCATATGTGTCCTATTCTCAAATGCATGATGATTCTTTTGTCTCTTGTTCATTGAGTGAAGTTCCAAAAATGTCATAACGTTATCATTCCTAAATGAACGACTTGAATAACATTTTCCAATCATGTCATGTTCCAAGTCCTCAATTATGATGATTATCTTTGTATCAATCTTTCACAAGTAGAAGTACAAATCTCATAAGATCTCATAAGAGTAATAAGAGAAGTGATGTGCAAGTTAATATATCTATTCCTCATAAGTGACGATGTCAATCTCATGAAGCAAGAGTGAAGTAATATATATGTGTGATTCCTATTATGTCATGATCTTCAATATCTCAATCACTCTTAAGAATGGAAGTAAGAATAACAAGAGAAATAAGAGGTGTATAATTAAGAAGTAATCATGGGTGGTATCCCAGGGGTTAAAATACCTAGCATGGGTCGATCCCAATAACACGGGTGGTATCCCAGGGGCGATATAAAAGCCTAGCATGGGTCCATCCCGATACATCCCCGGGGCGATATAAAAGCCTAGCATGGGTTATGATGGTACATCCCAGGGGCGATAAGCCTAGCATGGGTTATGATGGTACATCCCAGGGGTGACTCGAAAGCCTAGCATGGGTTAATATAACATCCCAGGGGCGATAAGCCTAGCATGGGTTAATGATATCCCAGGGGCGACACGAAAGCCTAGCATGAGTTCACATAACATCCCAGGGGTCAAAGTACCTAGCATGGGTTAATCTCATCCCAGGGGCGACAGAACAGCCTAGCATGGGTAGAAGATGATAAAATATGAAGACAAGAGAAGGAAAGAACGTAATATACATAGATCCCCACATGCAGAAAGAGAGTTTATTCACGTTCATTAATTCTTTTCACTATTGTTGTTATTATGTCTGATAACGATCCTAATAGTATGAGTGTATCCATGGGGTGAAAGAACACATCTTTGTGATGACTATTTATCAATCACTCAAAAGTAAGAAATGAAGAAAGGTGTGCGCATAAGTTAAATTACCACCAATAGAGTGGATGTACGTTGAGAGAGTGGATATATATTCTCCCACCATGAAAGTGGATGTAGGATAAATCACCAATAGAGTGGATGTACGTTAAGAGAGTGGATGTATATTCTTCCACCATGAGAGTGGATATAGGATAAACCACCAATAAAGTGGATGTACGTTCATAGAGTGGATGTACGTTATATTATTAATTCCCTACCCTACCACTCTACCCTACCACTGGAGTGGATGTATGTGGATGAGTATTATTCTTTTACAACCGACCAACCAAGGAGATAATTATTCATGGTAGTGGGCATAGAAGCAAGAAAGAATCTCTGGAATCTATGGAATAGAGGAACCTCTAGAATTTCGGGAATAGGAGAACCTCTTGGAGGTAAGTCTTTTTGAGTGAAGGAACAATCTCTTGAATGAGGATGTGTATGAATGATATTATATGACTAATAAGGAGTTAAGTGAGTGATCTAACATATTATTACAATATGTATGTTTCCACATTTAAAATTATGGTTCATCTACGTTGACTATTCTCTCATATTTTTATTAGATTGACATTCTCATGTATGATGTTATTTCTTGTAAGCCTTACATACTTAGTACATTATTCGTACTGACCCCCTCGGGGGACTTACCTTACATGTTGCAGGTACAGGCATTAGTAGACCTCCTCTGTAGACTGGGGATCATTCGCAGAGTTTTGGTGAGCTCCACTTGATTCGGAACTTTCTGAGTCATAGTTGTATAGTTGTTTTGGCATTGTAAAATTTGTATAAAGCGGGGACTTGTCCCGACTTTTAGTTGGTCTGGTAAATGCATCTGTCAGAGGCTTTTGTAGACATATGTGGGTATATGGATGTAAGAGACGAGTATGTAGAAACGAATGTCTATTCTGACTTAATGGCCTTAACGGCCAAGTTTTCTAAATAAATATATTTATAGCATATGTTTCCATGTTCAAGTTTTCCGCATAGTTGCATAAGGTTTAATAAGGTTCATACGAAGATATGCATACGAATGAACATAGGCATAGGCTGGTTCTCTCGGGCCTTATCGGCTACGGGTGCCAATCATGTCTCGATGGGATTCGGGGCGTGACAAAAGTGGTATCAGAGCAGTTCGTTCTAAGGGTGTCTACAAAGCCGTGTCTGAGTAGAGTCTTACTTATCGATGTGTTGTGCACCACATTTATAAGTAGGAGGCTACGGGACATTTAGGACGTTGTTTCCTTTCTTCACTTCTAGATCGTGAAATAGAGCCAGTGTTGTATGTAAGATTGTAGCTTTTCTTCTGTATAGTAAAAAAAAATGCCGATGATGAGAAAGGGAGAAGTCAAAGGTAAGTAGGTGGATATGCCTGTCGATGAAGGAACCACCTGACCAAGCCAGTCAAGGTGGAGCTGACCCTAGATTTACTAGTCAAGTCCTTTGACGTCTTTACATCAGTTGGTGAATGTATTATAGTTGAAAGGGCATATCGTAATGGTATAGGAGATGTTTGTGATCAAGTTATGATGGTTGATCTTATGGAGATGGAAATTAAGGATTTTTAATGTTGGAATGGGCATGAAATGATTGACTTCTTGTATGTCACGAAGATTGCCAAGCAAGAGATACCTATTGTTATTCTAGACCAACAAGTGAAAAGGCTAATAAGGAAAGACGTACATTTTGTATGAGTTCTTTGGAGACATCAACAAGTCGAAGAGATCGCATGAGAAGTTGAGCAAACAAAATAAAATGAAATCGACGTACCCATATTGGTTTCAAATAGAAGAAAAGGCCCAAGCATTTGTTGTAAGGGAAGCAACATCGTTAACATTCGAGGACGAATGTTTCTAAGGGGGAGAGAATGTAACACCCCGTACGTTCCCAACCCTACTTGACGACATTAAATGATATGTACTTAGGTATCGAGAGCTATAAGTATGCATTTGGTAATGCTATTGGTGAGCTAAGTGAATTTTGCTCTTCTGATGTGGTTAAACTTGCATAGAAGGTGTTTTGCAATTTCCATTGAACATTTGTGGGGTTCAAAATTAGGCTAAGAAGACCTATAAACAAAGTATAATAAGGGTAAGAAGTGAGTTAAAGAATAGGACTTGAAGTATCTAACCAAACCCGCGAAGAGAAGTCGAAAAATGGAATTTTTGAAAATTTTAAGGAGGGGTACGTTTGGGACCGTGCCAAGCCGCTCTGGGCTAAAATTTTTAGCCCAGAGGCAGTAGGTTGGCGCGCCCAGGAGCGTGCCACCTTGGGTTTTCCACTTTTTCGAAAGTTGGAAATTTCTAAGTCCCAAGGGTATCCGGGGTCGTACCGAGCCAATTTTTGCTACGTTTATTCTACAACCAAGAGTATATACATAAAATGAATGATATATTACATTGGTATGATAAAATTACTCGAGAACGAATTTGGGGCCAAAATGACGATTTTACCCCTATATTCAAAATAAGCCAAACGTGGCTAAAATCACTTGGTTTTTGGATTGAGGCTACGGAAATGAATAGCATGAGTGGGAATATTATTTTAATACCTATGAGACGAATTAAACACGAGAAACTATTGATTTTATCGGGTTAAGTGAATTGGGCCCCAAAAGGGCCCAAAAATGGGTCAAAAGACCCATTCTTGCCAAGACCTTCTAGAATACCACATTAATGACTAAGTATGGAATCAAGGTCTGTAAAAGGGGCCAATATCTTATTTTATCATGAGAAACACCCATGCCTTATCTATCTTTTTCTAGAAATTTCCCAAGAACATCTCTTTGGCTTTCACAACCCTAAGGCACTTCTTGGAGCAAGATCATCATCTTTCAAGCTTGGGTAAGTGAATATTATTGTACTTTAACATATTATAAGCATGAGACAATATGTATATCATGTTGGTTATGGTTGAAATGTTGGACATGGCACTTTGTGCTTTTGTATAAGAGTTGTGATCCATGGGATTTGAGCTTGAATTTGGACTTGTGCCTTTGATGAAAGATCATGGTATGGATAAAATATGAACGTCTATGGTGTTATTTTGTTATTTAATTTGTTATTTTTTTTAAGTGCAAATTATGGGATGTTGGCCGATTTGTGCTATGAAGTGTGTTAAGGTGAATTGATGGATTATTTGTGATGTGGTGTGGATAAGAAAGTGTAAAGGGGAAGTGTTGTGGTGGAATGTATTGATTATCATGTATTGGTCAATGTTGGGAATATTGGAGGATTTTTGGAATAATGATTTTATCAATGGTTTTGTTAAGGGGGAAATGACATGTTAAAGCTAAACATGTGACTTATTGTTGTTATATGCCATTATAAGGTAATTGGTGGTTAATGTTGGTTTCGTTATAAACTTTTGTTGTAGAGCGAAACATAAGGAAGGAGCAGGAATATTGTATGCACGTCTAAGATTGTGTATTCGTATTAAGAATACAAGGTATGTAAGGTTCCTTTTTCCATATCCCTCTGCAACATGTTGTTCACATTGACATTGGACTTGTTTCAATTCCGAGAGGTTTGAAGTATCTCAAATTCAGGTTGACGTATATTGTTATTCATATGTGTCCTATTCTCAAATGCATGATGATTCTTTTGTCTCTTGTTCATTGAGTGAAGTTCCAAAAATGTCATAACGTTATCATTCCTAAATGAACGACTTGAATAACATTTTCCAATTATGTCATGTTCCAAGTCCTCAACTATGATGATTATCTTTGTATCAATCTTTCACAAGTAGAAGTACAAATCTCATAAGATCTCATAAGAGTAATAAGAGAAGTGATGTGCAAGTTAATATATCTATTCCTCATAAGTGACGATGTCAATCTCATGAAGCAAGAGTGAAGTAATATATATGTGTGATTCCTATTATGTCATGATCTTCAATATCTCAATCACTCTTAAGAATGGAAGTAAGAATAACAAGAGAAATAAGAGGTGTATAATTAAGAAGTAATCATGGGTGGTATCCCAGGGGTTAAAATACCTAGCATGGGTCGATCCCAATAACACGGGTGGTATCCCAGGGGCGATATAAAAGCCTAGCATGGGTCCATCCCGATACATCCCCGGGGCGATATAAAAGCCTAGCATGGGTTATGATGGTACATCCCAGGGGCGATAAGCCTAGCATGGGTTATGATGGTACATCCCAGGGGCGAGACGAAAGCCTAGCATGGGTTAATATAACATCCCAGGGGCGATAAGCCTAGCATGGGTTAATGATATCCCAGGGGCGACACGAAAGCCTAGCATGGGTTCACATAACATCCCAGGGGTCAAAGTACCTAGCATGGGTTAATCTCATCCCAGGGGCGACAGAACAGCCTAGCATGGGTAGAAGATGATAAAATATGAAGACAAGAGAAGGAAAGAACGTAATATACATAGATCCCCACATGCAGAAAGAGAGTTTATTCACGTTCATTAATTCTTTTCACTATTGTTGTTATTATGTCTGATAACGATCCTAATAGTATGAGTGTATCCATGGGGTGAAAGAACACATCTTTGTGATGACTATTTATCAATCACTCAAAAGTAAGAAATGAAGAAAGGTGTGCGCATAAGTTAAATTACCACCAATAGAGTGGATGTACGTTGAGAGAGTGGATATATATTCTCCCACCATGAAAGTGGATGTAGGATAAATCACCAATAGAGTGGATGTACGTTAAGAGAGTGGATGTATATTCTTCCACCATGAGAGTGGATATAGGATAAACCACCAATAAAGTGGATGTACGTTCATAGAGTGGATGTACGTTATATTATTAATTCCCTACCCTACCACTGGAGTGGATGTATGTGGATGAGTATTATTCTTTTACAACCGACCAACCAAGGAGATGATTATTCATGGTAGTGGGCATAGAAGCAAGAAAGAATCTCTGGAATCTATGGAATAGAGGAACCTCTAGAATTTCGGGAATAGGAGAACCTCTTGGAGGTAAGTCTTTTTGAGTGAAGGAACAATCTCTTGAATGAGGATGTGTATGAATGATATTATATGACTAATAAGGAGTTAAGTGAGTGATCTAACATATTATTACGATATGCATGTTTCCACATTTAAAATTATGGTTCATCTACGTTGACTATTCTCTCATATTTTTATTAGATTGACATTCTTATGTATGATGTTATTTCTTGTAAGCCTCGTACTGACCCCCTCGGGGGACTTACCTTACATGTTGCAGGTACAGGCATTAGTAGACCTCCTCTGTAGACTGGGGATCATTCGCAGAGTTTTGGTGAGCTCCACTTGATTCGGAGCTTTCTGAGTCATAGTTGTATAGTTGTTTTGGCATTGTAAAATTTGTATAAAGTGGGGACTTGTCCCGACTTTTAGTTGGTCTGGTAAATGCATCTGTTAGAGGCTTTTGTAGACATATGTGGGTATATGGATATAAGAGACGAGTATGTAGAAACGAATGTCTATTCTGACTTAATAGCCTTAACGGCCAAGTTTCCTAAATAAATATATTTATAGCATATGTTTCCATGTTCAAGTTTTCCGCATAGTTGCATAAGGTTTAATAAGGTTCATACGAAGATATGCATACGAATGAACATAGGCAAAGGTTGGTTCTCTCGGGCCTTATCGGCTACGGGTGCCAATCACGTCTCGATGGGATTCGGGGCGTGACATTATACACCCAACTTGGTGCTTGGTCAAGATGACAAGTGAAATTTTATTAAGGTTGTTGGTATCCTTTCATACAATGGAAAGTCTTTCTTAAGAATTTACAATCCACTTGATAGACTCAAGTTGTGCATGGGAGACATTTCCAACACAAATGAGTGTTCTTTAAAGAAGGGGAGTAATGAAATGGTCCGAGAGAATTCACCAGTGTGTGTTCCCATTCTTGACCAAGGTTTTATGACTTGTAGGTCAAAGAGTGAGTCTTCTCTTGAAAACACTTTGGATGAATTCCATTTATGAGATACTTTTCTTTGTTACTTGTTTGCAATTGATGACCCCTTACTCAAAGTTGGTATCATTCTTGAGAATCCTAGGGAAAATGTGTCATTACCTCCTTTGGGTGTTGCCTATATACTTGCTTCCTTATTTAACACACTTGTGCTTAAGTTGTGTGGACCACAACTTGTGGATGCTAAGTTGATTACTTACCTGTGGGAGAGTCCATGATTGTTAAAGACTTGTTGTCACCTTCATAGGGTTAGACAATTTGAAGTGTCAAGTGGGACTCTTGGGAGCATGCCTAACATCATTAATAGAGGGAACCAAACTTCCTGGGAGAATCCCTTATCTTGGATTGGTTTGTTGTATAATAGGTTCTCCATTGTTCCTAGTAGCATGCCTCCATTGATGAACTCCCTTCACTTGGGAATTTGCTTTAAAAAGAGAGGTTTTATGTGCTTGAAATATCTATCTCTTTCCTTGTGTGATCCTACCCTTGAGAGCACCTTGGATGAGGATAGAGTCCTTAGCACCTTTCTTTATTACCTTTTTGCATATGATATTATTCATAACCATGTTGAATCAACATCTTATGTGAGCATGAATTTCTTAGGAAGGAAGAGTATTGTGTTCCTAAATGCTTTGATTCCATCCTTGTGTGTATCGTGTACTAAATCTATTGAGCCAAGTGGCATTCATGTAGATAGTAGCACCTTGGACGAGACTTTTATTCTTGATTCCTTCTTATACTACCTCTTTGCTTATGATGATGTCCATGCTAGTTGTGGAATTGTTTTATTTAGAGGTAGGAATTTATTTGGTTGGTCCACTTGTTTGAGAAACAATGCAATGTGGGTCTTTCTCATCTTTGACCCCGAAAAACTTTATGGATTGTTGAGCCATTGGTGGCACAACCTTTGGTGTGGTATCGTGGAGAGATAGTGAAACAATTGTGTCTTATGGCTCCTAAAATGAATGTGTTCTTACCTTTTTGATTTGTTGATGCCATTGTGACCTTTGTGGTTTTCTTATCTCTTGATAATTCTCATAGACGGATCCTTTGTACCCTTTTCAATAAGTTTTTCATGTTAAACACGAAGGACCCTTGGTTATATGTTAAGTTGTGCAATCTGGCTTGATGATAAGATTGATTTTGCTAACAATAACCCTTATGCAATGAGGATATTGTGGTTGTTTGCTTTCCCTATGGTTTTGCAAGTATTGGATTCGAGGTCGAATCCTTTTCAAGAAGGGGAGGATGATACATTCCAAATCGGCATCAACACTTTGGGGCATATAATTCAAGGTCAACATATGGAGATCCAAGCCATGATCCTCATAAGGACACAAGCACATGCTTGGAGGACTCTTTTTGAGCTTACACTAGAGTAATACCATGTGTGGTTGATAGCTTGGAGCTTGGAATGTGCTTGGAAGGACAAAAGGACCTGCTGCCTAGAGGTGATGGCTCGAGTGGAAATCAGTCAAAGAGCTGACCAACCGCCAAAGGATCCATCAAGGAGGGACCAAGGAAGCTCCAACACTGTCTAAGGTCGACGCTCAAATGGTGGTCAGTCACCACATTGACTGACTATCAATGGAACCGCCAAGAGCAACCATGGAGGCCACAAACACTACCTCAAGGTGAAGGGTGACTTGGTGGACCTTCACTTGAGTGACTAACCATCACTTGAGCCGCCACATGCAACCAGTCCACTTAAGTGGCTACCTTTTAAATTTTGTGCAAGGGTCACTTTTGGGCCTTTTTGTAATAGACTATAAATAGATAAGTCTAGGTCTTCATTAGTTATATTTTGATGATATTTGATATTGTAAGACGCTTGAGAGAGCATGAGAGCTTGGAAAAGCTTATGTTGATTGTTGTTTAGAAACGTTGATTGCAAGGGTGTTACGATTCCCTTTCGGTCATCATAAGAGTTAGGTGCTCGTTGGTAATCAACAAGAGAGGTGTTTGGGTTTGAAACACCCATTGGTTTCCCCTCTTTATCTTCTTGTGTCTATCTATCTGTATCTTTCTCTATCCTTTATATTCCGCATTTCGATTCTATCATTTCTTCTAGCTTTTGTGTTTATTTCTTCTCTCATATTTTAGATTGTATCAGCTGGTCTACCGCAAATGTAAGGAAAAAGCCCAAACCGTCCAGGTCAACCCTTCTTCATGAATGCAGCCAATGTGTCGCGAACACGAAGAACAACGATGGCATGCATCAAATGTTGTACACCAACAAGATTCCCAAAGTTGGAATTTCTCCTAACGGGCCCTCAAGATTCATTTAAAACCCCATGAATGCAAAATGAAATATATTACCCTACTAGAAATGAAATTTTAGACTTAACGGAATTGATGAAATTCCCGACGGAGGTCGTTTCGATGAAATATGGGTCCCACACCCACTCTTTCTATTTTAACCAAATTCCACTCAATAGCCCAAAATGAGCCCGGACGCCTTGGGACCCAAACCAAAGGTCCTCCTAGCCTAAAATCCACATTTGAGATGTAATAAAACTGTCAGAATTCCCATCCGAGGCCGTTTACTAGAAGTTTTGGTCGAAGACTAATTTCTCAACTTCAAAAGCTCCAAAAAAGGAAAATTAACTTAAAATTCAAACGAACTGCCCGAAACTGAACCACTGGTTCCAGCAAGTCATAAATTACCTGGGGAAATAATAGGAAAGCTCAAAAGACAGAGAATACATAAAAATGAAGAAAATTCCTGAAGGATTATTACATGTACTTTTCTTCTCTTTTTGTCTTGTATATTTTTTATTTAAATATAAAAATAAATATTAGTAGCTAAATATTTTTAAAATATAAAAAATTAAATATTTATACAATAAAAGAAGTGATAAAAAATATATATATATAATAAATTCACTAGTTTATTTATTAAAATTTAAATTAATAGAAATATATATTTTTATTTTTGGTTAAATTATTTTCTTTTTTTATCCATTTATTTTTAAGGGTAAAATAAAATACGAAGACAAAGATATTAACTAGATGTAAAGTAATAAAAATATAAGAAAATTAATAAATAAATAAATAACAACAATAAATAATTAAGAATGACTGATGAGTGTCTATTGAAGAATTGGAGCAGTCTTCGTGATACCATCACAATATACAGATACTGTGACAGTATTCGGGAGGACTTAGGAGTGTGTCATTGAAGAACTGAAGTAGTCCTCCATGATACCTTGCTAGTATATAGTTATACTGTGATTATATCATGGGAGATTGCAAAATATCTTATTGAAGGACTGAAGTAGCCCTGCATGATACCATATCAGTATATATCTATATTGTAATATTCTATTAAGGAGTGTCTCATTGAAGAACTGAAATAGTCTTCCATGATACCATATCAGTATATAGATATACTATGATAGTATCATGAAGGATTGAGGAGTGTCTCATTTGAAGGATGATATCATGTCAGTATAAAGATATACTGTGGTATACTAAGGAGTGTCTTATTGAAGTACTGAATCAATCCTCTGAGATACCATGCCAGTATATAACTATATTGTGATGGTTTCATGGAGGATTATGGAGTGTCTCATTAAAGGATGATATCATGTCAGTATATAGATATATTCTGATGGTATCGTTGAGGATTGAGGAGTGTCTCATTGAAGGATTGAAGCAGTCCTCCATGATACCATGCTAGTATATAAATATATTGTAATGGTATACGGAAGAGTTGAACGACTGAAGCGGTGCTCCATGATACTATGGTAATATATAGATATACTATGAGGATATATTGAGGAGTGTCACATTGAAGTACTAAAGAAGTAATCTCTGTGATAGTATGTCAATATATAGATATAATATAATGGTATTATGGAGGATTGAGAAGCATTTGATTGAAGAATTGAAGTAGTCTTCCATGATATCATGCCCGTATATAAATATACTATGTTGATATCATGAAGATTGAAGTGTGTCTCATTGAAGGATGAAATGATACCAGTATACTGTGATGGTATACTGATGAGTGTCTTATTAAAGGACTGAAGCAGTCCTTCATGATACTATGCTAGTATATAGATATATTATGATAGTATCATAGAGGACTAAGGAGTGTCTCATTAAAGAATGATACCATGCTAGTAAATCAATAGATTGTGATGGTATCACAGAGGAATGAGAAGTGGCTCATTAAAGAACTGAAGCAGTCCTTTATGATAATATTTCAGTATATAGATATACGATGATAGTATACTGATGAAGTCTCATTGAAGGATTAAAGCAGTCATTTATGATACTATGCCAGTATATAGATATATTGTGATGATATATTGAGGAGTGTCACATTGAAGGACTAAGGTAGCCCTCCATAATTCTATGTGAGTATATGGATATAGTGTGATGGTATCAGAGGACTGGATAGTACCAGAGTGAACTCTGAAGGAATAAAGCATATCTCAATTAAAAAGAGTAAAAGAGTGAATGAAATTAGATCACAGAGAGAAAAATAAAAGAAAAAAGAACTAGATGAAATTAGGAAAAAAACAAGAAAAAAATAAAATGAAAAAAAAAAAAAAGAAAGGAGCCAAAATTGAGTATAAAATTAGATTATGGTGAAAAAATAAAGAATAATATGATTTGAGAAAAAATGAATGAAAAAGAAGCAAAAAATAAAGAATAAAAAATAAATGAAAAAAAGGAGAAAAGAAAAGAAAAAGAGTAGATAAAATAAAATATAAATAAACAAATGTTTACAATAACTATTATCTTTTTTTATTATATATAAAATAAACAAATAAAAAGAACAAACATAATCATGAATAAAATTAGATTATGGAGAAAACAATAAAAATTAGAAAAGGAACAAGAAATAAAGGGGTTGAAAAACAAAGAGAAAACAGAAAACTGAAAAACACAAAAATAAAGGAACCAGAATTGATTATGGTGAAAGAAGAAAATAAAAAACAAAATGAGTTGGGAATAAAATAAATGAACAATAAAGGTAAAAAAAAATAATCAAAAAATGAGAGAAAAAGTAGAGAAATAAAAAATAAATGAAAAAAAAAGGTTGAATTGAACAAGAATCAGATTATGGCGTAAAAAAAAAGAAGAATAACATAATTTAGAAAAAAAAAAGTTAACAAAGCGGTATAAAAATGGGGAAAAAGGAGGAAAGAAATAGAGAAATAAAAAGGAAAAGAATTTTAAAAAAAGATAAATAACTACAAAAGCTTCAATGAGGATATTTTTTGTAATTAGTTAGAGGATATTTTTTATAAATGGGTATTTAGCTGTAAATAGTTTGCTTGCATGAGACATGCATGTACTTTTTCCTTTAATTCAATAATATTCAACTCTATCTATTTTTTACTTAACTCTTATATTCTAAAAATAAATATTCACTTTTACTTGTTTAATTTAATATATACATATATATATATATATTTCTACTATATAAAAGAGTGAGCAAAGGAACAACCAAGGGCAAAATAGTCTTTTTGCTCAATGGTAAAAAATTCCAGAATATTCCACATTTTTCCACACCGACTCTTCATCTTCATTAATCATTATAGTCTTTTCTTCTCCAGATATCCAAGGACGGCTAATCCGGGTATTGCAATTTTGGTTCATCTCGGCTTTAAAGCCAGTCACTTTCCTTCAAATTTTCGAAGGTCTTAGTTCTTGTTTAATTTTACTTTCAATTTTCATTTCAGCTACTCCAACTTTTGGTCACATTTGATTTGTTCTTCTCATATTATATTGTTTCGTCTAATTTTCATGTCAAACGTTGCATATTCTATCATCTGAGTTTTAGAGTTTTTATAGAGTCTAATATGACCTTTTGGTTATAAATTAGGCAATTTAAATCTCTACATTGAAAATAATGGTAAACTTTTCAGTATGATTCGCAAGGAATTTCTAGCCATATCTTGTTCTTTTGATTTTCCCCAATTTGTTGGACTCACTTTGTTCTGGCAAAAGAATTTCATAGCTCACTATTTTGTTTTTCTAATAATTCAACATCAACTGTCTTTTAGTGGATGACTTTTATTTGTTTCTTATTTCACAATTCATGTAGCTTTATTTTTTTTCGCTCTCTTTTCGTTTCTCTATCGTCACTGGACTTCTTCTCTCTTTCTTTCTCTTGCTTTTTATGTCTCTTCCATGAGTGCTTTATGTCGTGCAAAACACACGGGTCTTTTGTCAATGACAGTTATGTTCGGTAAAACTAATGTTTTCTTTTAATCATTTTCAGAAATTTTTGGCGGTAGGATAGATAACTGATGGCGAGTTGTCAAAACTTAAGTCATTTAACTCGGTAGTCTGGAGATTTCACAATCGTTAATCCACATCTCCGTCAATGCCTACCAATGGGAAGTTAAAGGGAGCTCAGCGATTCTCGATTTAGTTTCAAGTGAGTTACTCTATAAGGTGCACTAATTTAACTATGAACGTAAATTTAGAGTGTTCATATTAGTGTTTTTTGGAAGCATTCTTAATAAGCTAATAGTAGTATAAGTATACTAATTCAGCAGAGTAGACTAAATTTTCTATATTTAACATTGCATGTATGGATAATTCATGTATTAAGACGATTTGGTACAATCTTCTTATTTTAATTCCTTCTCCTTTACTTTCTTATGATTGTGTAGAGAATATGAATGATTTTTAGAACTTCAATGGCATGCTTGTGTAAAGAACCCAACATATAAAATTCGCAGATATCATGGGGCACATATATATGCAGCATGATATCTAACTATGTAATGGAGATTCTTGACCATATAGTGTTTTTACAAACAACTTATTTAATATTATACAAATTCAATACATCCACGTGTTGGTGTGCGGAAGTCGTGACAGATTTGGCAAAAGATTGAAATGCTTTTGTGTGGAAGCTTTATGGCTCAGTCAGATACACACATTGAGGGAAAACACGACTTTAAAATCTCTATTCAGAGCTTAATTAACATTGAGCAAATCTAATTTAAAGTGGAGAATTGAGGATGAGAAAGACTGCACTAAAATCATGTAATATGCAACCTTACTACCATAATTGTTTTATTTGTTCTCCTTCAAGGGCATAAAGAGAGAGGTGAGCTAAAAGATAACTTCTTTTTTTTTTTAGTGTTTTTAGGATATAATTCTTGGATTCACATATTTTACTGAAGCTCCTATAAGGTAAAACTACTTCAAGAGCAGAAGCTGAGAACGAAAATAAAATTTGAAGATCCAAACAAATGTGGCGGTTCTTTCTACTTTGGACATACTATTGGTTCAATTTTTAGTGCATTTGCTCCATAGGCCATGAGAGGGACTCTGTAATTCATTCTAAGAGAAAAGTTCTATTATCACACTTAATTTTCTCATACATGATTTTTTTGGATCTACTTAGGTGACAGAGATATTGAACCATCTTGACTATTTGCTCGCAAGTGATACTTTATCATGGAAGAGCAGGTAGGTCATTGCACAAGTTAAACCTCAGTTATGTCATTTCCATCTTCAGAGAAATAGGAATTATTTGAAAAAACTTTGCGGTGTTGATCTCAAATAACATGTTTTTTATTTTTCTTGGTGAGGATCTAAATTAATTTCTTATGAATTGCTTTTACCGTTCTATATAGATGGATTTGACTTCTGAAACCTTTGACTTAAAGTCTTCTTATTAACATGAATGAGTAATCTTTTGAAAAAGAAAGCATGTAGGCTTTCAATAGAAGAAAGTATGATGGTTTTCTTGATAACATAGAGTGCATCTTTCAGTCAAATTTATTTCCCTTTGCTTAAGATCCAATACTTCCAAAGTTTATTCTTTCAGTATTCGTGAATCCTATACCAAATTAATGATTAACTTTTTAAAAATAGCTTATAAGCTAATAGCTCAAAAGTCATAAGCTGGGAACCCAAACACCAAATTTTTATTTTTATTTTTTTTTTTTAAAAAAAAAAAAACTTAAAAGCCAAAAGAACTTAAAGTAAGTCAATCCAAACACCCTGTAAGCTTTTCTTAAATCTCAAAAAAAGGGACAAATGCACAACTTTTTTATGTGACTCCTTCCTCTTTAGTTTGTCCAAAAAGAATTATTTTTTTATATTTTGAAAAAATTCAATGTTAGACAGACTTATTTTACCACCCTGACTTGGGTTTATAATTCATCTTTAGTTTTTCAAGTGTTAATCATATTTTTGAATAATTTAAATACATATATCCTCCTGTGAGAGTTGTCTAGCTCCTAGAATCAGTGGTACTTAAAAAGCAGGTTAATTTACAATTCAAATTTATTTCTAGATTTACTTTCAAATTTGGTCATTTTTAAGTTGCCTTTATTGAAGTTCTTTTCCTTTTAAGTTTGTAGAATTGTTGAGGCCGGAGAAAGGAACGACCAAGGACACAAAAAAGTTAATCTCAGCCACACTACGAGCTATTCCTCCCATGTTCACTTAATGCTAGCAGGTACTTTCCATCTTTTAAATATTTAACTTCTTCTAAAATCTATTTCCTATCAGCCACACTACGAGCTTCCCGATTATTCTTTCTTCCTTCTCCCTTCTGCTTTTCTTCCCTCCGTTTTTTATTTTTTTCTTTAATCTCTGTTCTATAAAAGTTTCTTGCATACTCCTTCTGAAGTGACTTTTCTTGATTCTTCAGTATCCTCCTCTCTCTCTCCAAATCCCATTTTGTGGGAATACATTGAATATATTGTTGTTGTTGTATCTGTTTTTTGCTTGAGGTATTTATGCTCATCAGCCTTCTACTTTTGGTATAACATCAATTTTTAATGGGCCTGCGATATTTTGATTTGTACTACAATGGCAGTGGAAAGATATATATGTAAGATCAGACAGTTCATAACTACAATTTGCTTTACTTGATGTCCTAGAGAAACCATAATAAGTATGAGAACCCCACTGTCCATTACATTAACCATTATGAATCATATATGTAAATTGAATTAATTCTTTTTCAGGAGGTATTTAGAAAGAATAATATCGAAAGCGTTATTGATTCGCTACTTTTTGAAAGTGTATGGATAATATTTAAAAACATCATACCCTAAGGCGTCATTTGGTAGCGGGATAGAATTATGCAGGTATTAGTTATACAACTATTAATTATTCCACTTTTATCCTACATAAGATAATACACCAATTCCCTTATAATCTATACATGTATTAGTTTTACAGATTTCTAAACTGCAAATCAAACGTCGTATTAATTTCATACATGAATAACTTACTTCCTAACTAGATACAAAATTGTTATATAACTTGTATAGAAATTAATACATGGATAGACTAACTCTTTACTAACTACCAAATGACCCCCAAGTGTAAAACACCATTCCAACAAGGAACTATAACTATTTGTCTTAATGTTGTGTTTACCTTACACCTTAAAATTTGTATAGTTAGTGATATACAAAAATCGTGTTGATATCAAAACCATAAAACCTACACGGATAATAACTTAAGTAAGAAAAGTTTTAATTCGATTAAAAATAAAGGAAAATGAAACTTTACAAAGACTGTCTAATGAACCTACATCTCTCTTATTTTTTTCTTATTAATGTCTGTTTAAGCTCCACTAAATTATATTTTGCTGCTGAATCATCGTGTGTTTCACTCCATTGTAAAAGGCATATTGAGGCCCTTTTTACTTCCTAAGAAATTACTGTCTTGCATTTGTTTTCTATTACTTATTCAGTTGTGTAACTCATTGCACATTCATACATTTATGATTGATTTTGGAAAAATTTGTGTACAACCTGTAGGGATCATCAAAAACAATGGGATATTGTTTAATGAATCTGCTAAAAAGGAGCACACTATTAAATTGTGCACCAACTATGCCTATGATATTCCTTCAAAATATTACTTGATTCTATTGTTAGCATTATTGTCTTCCTCTGTAGGGATCTGATACAAATTTGTTTTAATCAATTGTTAGTATGAGAAATAACAGGTTTCGTGGTGTCAAGGAAAATTGTTGTTGACATCACAATGAGTTTTTTTTTTTTTTTGAAATCTAAATATGCTTCTTATCCATCATTGACTAGATATATTTCTTTAAATACGAATTCTAACTTGTAGATAAAGGGTATGATGCTCAAGAGTCTTGCATTATAATTTATATATATATATATATATATGCATTTTATGCTTGGGTTTAATGGCTATGTTTGACTTCTTTATTAACATATAACAAAAACACATAACATTTGCTAGGTGGAAAAGGTTTATAAGGTTCTCTTCATAGTTGATGTCATTGAAGGATTCGCTTCAAGGTCTACAGAATGTTCTTGAAGATGAGTCGATAAGGTGTCATGAACTCTTTTAAGTCATTGTTCAATTTACCACTAACATGAGAAGACTTATATGTCTAAAGCTCCCAAGGTTTCTAGCATGGATATAGGTCCAGCAAGAAGACCATGAACATGGAGAAACAATAACATCTTAGTATGAACGCAAAAGAAGGATTAAATAGCAAGGATTCTTTTCTGTTGTTGCTTGAGATTTATGAAACTTGGTTGTGCTTTCATAGATGCTAAGGATGCTGATGTAGTTCCTCTACTTTTTGCTCGCTTAAGCACACTCCCAAAGCTGCATTTCAACCTTGCAATAGAACTTCTTGTCACAAAATTAGGTGTGCTTTTTTTCCTTTTGCTTTGTATCCATCACCATCGTATATCTTTTTTCAAAAGCACCATTAAATGTTGGGCCCGTGCTAGCACGGCCCATAACCTATTTAGTATATATATACATGTTGAGTTTTTAGGAAAAATTAGTTAATTAGGTAACTGTCACACCTCAAATCCCATTGAGATGGACAGGCACCCGACGCCCTAAAGACTCGAGATAACCAACCTATAATCTCATTGTCCAAGAAAATAACTATAATAGTAGTGGGACTTTGAAAAATATATACAAGTTATAGAAATGATAAAAGACTAACATAAAGATAGGCCCAAAACATATATACGTGACTTGGCCATTGAGGCAACAACTGTTAAGGAACCAAACATAACTGTACTTTGTACACTAGTCTACAAAGCCTCTATAAGATCGACAAGCATGGTCTAGGTCGGGACAGGCCCCGCCTTACCCTTAACTATTATACAATACCAAAATATATACCAAAGACTTGGTAAAGCCCCGAATCAACTTGGATCTCACCAATCACAATTGAGGGTTCTGTGCTCCTATTGAGGAGGTCTACTAGCTGGTGTACCGTACCTGTGGCATGAAACACGTGTCCCCATAAGGGACGTCAGTACGAAAGAATGTACTGAGTATGTAAGGCATAAAGTGACCATAGGTAAGATAAGATCTTAATAAAATCAGATATCAATATATAACTATATAGATAAGAATAAAAGACCACCTTTTCTCGTATTTATGTAATCATGTACATTACATCTTTTAATTTACCTTATCCTTCTTTGCATTATGAAATTGTAAAGCATATGATACAAATGACCAGCTGATCAGTGGTAAAAGAGGATGACCCATGCTAGGTATTTTAACCCCTGGGATACGGTCCTCATAAATACACAAATTGGGATCGACCCATGCTAGACTTTCCTTTCACCCCTGGGATACCACCTGTGATATTGGGATCGACCCATGCTAGGTGTTCCTTCCACCCCTGGGATACCACCCAAGAATATACATATTCTCTTTACATCATTTCTTTAATCTTTGAGATAGTTCTTTTGGTGGTCATAACATTATTGAGTTTTAAACTATGGACCAGTAGTGAGAGACATGTGAATACGCATTTAAGGCGGTAACAATGACATAGGGAGCAAATGTAACAACAATATATTAGATTTCATGCCAAAGAACATAGAATCGAATAACCTTACATTCCTTGTTGTATTACTTTGATATTACCCCAAATTAACCTCCTGCCCCTCGAACTACTTATCCACAATAAAGTAAGTGGTAAAACTAGTATTAGTAGCTAATCAACACATTTAAGCCACTTAACCTCACCAAAACATTAGCCGGGCAGTAAGCCCATAATTAATTTATTCAAGGGTGTTCTTTCAACCCTTACTCCTCCAATTACATTCACATACCATACAAATCCTTATAACATCCCCCAAAACAACTTTAGCCTCATTACACCCTCAAAATAATATACAAAGTGGAGTGGGCAGTAGGCTTACATAATATTCAGTTCGGTGGTGTATCACCACATCCTCCATCTATAATTCAATACAAGTCAGTTACATCCTTTCCCAAAATCAACCAAGTTGTCCCCAACATATACACATAACACAATTCCTAAAACAGCCCCAATATACTTTATCATAACAACCAAATATTGAACTCATCATCCCTTGAGTTCTTAACAACAATATATACGCAATTCTCCACCAAAACATGTATGTAGGAAGGGGCAAAAATGGGCAGTAGTCTTACCTAAATTTTATGATAGTTTATTCTCTTCACTTGTATTTCTTCAATATCTTGGTTCCTTCATACAAAAACCAAAGGAGAAGAGAAAAATCTCTTAATAACCAAGAAAAATGGGACTGCCAAACTTATAGAGGACTGTCTTATACTTTAAACATGAAGAACATAATTTCCATAGTCTTTTTGAGATAAGCTCATGATTTGTTCACTTACCTTTAGCTTGGAAGGAAGGTAAATCTCAAGAACCCTAATGGAAACTTAGGGTTGCTGTAGAAGATAAGAGAGAGCAAGAGAGAACTCTAGAAAGCTGAATTTTTGTTTAAGTTCATATGGGTCAAATGAGATGGTTTCAATCCCTTTAAAGGGAGAAGATCTTGGACGACTTTCTTGGATAATTTGGGCCATATTTTATCAAATATTTGGTTCACCTACTTGCCCATTATACTTGGGCCTTTGTGGATCTGAAACTATTGGGCCTTGGCTGCCCATTCTTCTCCTTTTCTCTCTTTTAACTTGGGCCAAAATTAATTCAAGTAGGTGGTAGTGTAATTGGCCCAATAACATGTTCAAAGGAGTCTTAGTAGGTGATGTACCTACTTGGTTCTTAGATTGGTCAATAAGTCAAAGTAGGTGATGCACCTACTTGTCACCTACTAGCTCAATTTAAGTCAAGCAAGTAGCTCGCTTATTTTATTTCATATTCTAAGTCTTAACCCCTTATGTTAACTTTATACTTATATACACTTGGACACTTTAATCCTTGAGGTAGAATACCACCTTACTATCTCGCATTTAAGCACTTTCGTTTGGGTTAACTTGGCGTATACATGCTGAAATGCTTGGGCCATTATAATATCCTTTAAATCATCTTTAAATTACCGCTAATAATTTAAGAAACTTGGTTCTTTACCTATACAACAAGGTTACCTCAAGTCCTATATCAATGGAACAAGTACACGCAAAATACGGGGTGTTACATCCTCCCCCTCTAGGAACATTCGTCCTCGAATGCTAGCATAATTAGCCTGCTTAAAGAAGTTCAAGACCAAGTTTAATATTCATGTTACCACATAACACTTACACATTTATACTTACTTGTTAATGCTCTGATTCAACATCTTGGACTTTCACTTCAGATTCGAATAAATGAGGGTACTTAGATTTCATTGCTTCCTCGGCTTCCCATGTGATCTCTTCTATTTGTTGGTTCCTCCAAAGTACTTTTACAGAAGCTACTTCTTTATTTCTTAACTTCTTGACTTGCTGATCTAAAATAGCAATAGGCACTTCTTCGTAAGTAAGTTCTTCTGTAACTTGTACATCTTCAGTATGAGTAATATGAGATGGATCTCCTATGCATTTTTGGAGCATTGAGACATGAAACACTGGATGTACTATTGAAAGCTCTTGGGGAAGCTTTAACTCATATGCAACTTGGCCAAATCTTTGAATAATCTTATATGGCCCTATATAGCGCGGACTCAGTTTTCCCTTTTTACCAAACCTCATTACTCCTTTCATTAGTGACACCTTTAAGAATACCCAATCTCCTAGAGCAAACTCTAGCCCTCTTCTTCTAATATCTGCATATGATTTATGTCGACTTTGAGTTATTTCTAGTCGTTGTTGTATCACCTTAACTTTTTCCATAGCTTGATGAACAAGATCTGGCCCAAATAAGACAGTTTTACCCACTTCAAACCACCCAATTGGTGATCTACACTTTCTCCCATATAATGCTTCATAAGGTGCCATTTTGATACTTGAGTGATAGCTATTATTATATGAAAACTCAATAAGTGACAAATGAGCATCCCAACTACCTTTGAAGTCCAATACACAAGCTCGCAGCATATCCTCAAGCGTTTGGATCATACGTTCTGCCTGACCATCTGTTTGAGGGTGAAAAGCTGTACTTAAACTCACTTGCATTCCTAAACTCTTCTGAAATGACTTCCAAAAGTTTGCGGTAAATTGAGCTCCTCTATCAGATATAATAGAAATTGGGACTCTATGTAACCTAACTATCTCTTTAATATATAACCTTGCATACTCTTCAGCTGTGTAAGTGGTCTTAACCGGTAGGAAATGTGCTGATTTGGTGAGTCTATCAACTATTACCTATATGGAATCAAACTTTCGAGAGGAGCGAGGCAAACCAGTGATGAAATCCATATTGATCATGTCCCACTTCCAAATTGGGAGCTGCATACACTGCATATAACCTCCCGGCTTTTGATGCTCTACTTTAACTTGTTGACAGTTTGGACATTGGGCTACAAATTCTGCAATGTTATTCTTCATGTCTCCCCACCAATACACTTCTTTCAAGTCATGATACATTTTAGTTGACCCTGGATGGACAGAATATCTTGAATAGTGTGCTTCCTCCATAATCCTTTTCCTTAGTCCATCAATATTAGGTACACACAATCTGTTTTTGCACCAAAGTACTCCCTGTTGCGTAAGTTCAAATGCCTTTGTCATACCTTGTTGTACATTCTCCTTAAGCTGTAATAGAATAGGATCCACATACTGTTTTTCTTTCACTTCAGTTACCAATGAGGATTCTACCGCATTTTGTACAATAACTCCTTCATCTGGAGATTCAAGAAGGCAAACCCCCAAGCTAGCTAGTTGGTATAGATCTTTAGTTATCCCTTGTCTTTCCATGGACTGACCATAAGGGCATGCCATTGTCTTACGACTTAAAGTTTCAGCTACTACATTTGCTTTCCCCAGATGATACAAGATATCGACGTCATAGTTTTTTAATAGCTCAAGCCATCTTTGCTGCCTTAGATTCAAGTCCTTCTGCTTAAAGATATATTGTAAACTCTTATGGTCAGTATATATATATCAACATGAACCCCATAAAAGTAATGGTGTCATATCATTAAAGCAAATATAACCGTTGTTAGCTCAAGATCATGTGTTGGGTAATTCTTCTCATGTGGACGCAATTGTCTGGAGGCGTAGGCTATTACCTTACCATGCTGCATCAATACACATCCTAGACCCACTCCTAAAGTATCACAATACACTACATACCCCTGTGTACCTTCTAGAAGTACCAATACAGGCGTGGAAGTTAACTTATTCTTCAGCTCTTGAAAGCTTCTTTCACAGGCATCATTCCATTGAAACTTAACCGTTTTGTGTGTTAGCTTGGTTATTGGTGCAGAAATGGAAGAAAATTCCTCTACGAACCTTCGATAATAACCTGCCAAGCCTAGGAAACTACGAACCTCCGTAGGTGTTGTGGGTCTTGGCCAGTTCTTCACGGCTTCTATTTTTTGAGAATCAACCCTTATCCCCTCATCGGATATAATATGCCCCAAGAATGCCACTGATTTTAACCAAAACTCACACTTAGAGAACTTTGCATATAATTTACGATCACGAAGAATCTTAACACCTGTTGCAAATGATTAGCATGGTCCTCTTTTGATCTTGAATACACCAGAATATCATCTATAAATACTATCACAAACACATCCAAGAATGGCTTGAACACTCTATTCATCAGATCCATAAAAGCTGTTGGTGCATTGGTTAGGCCGAATGACATAACTAAAAACTCAAAATGACCATATCGTGTTCGAAAAGTTGTTTTGGGTATATCTTTCTCCTTCACTTTCACTTGGTGATAACTTGACCTCAAGTCGATTTTTGAGAAACACTTAGCACCTTTTAACTGATCAAACAAATCATCAATTCTAGGGAGGGGATATTTATTTTTAATTGTCACCTTATTTAGTTGTCGGTAGTCAATACACATTCTTAATGTGCTGTCAAACCCCGAATCCCATTCGGGATGGACTGGAACCCGAAGCCGATGAGGCCCGAGAGAATCAATATTTACTCATGTCTATTCATATACATGTCACTCAATAAATAGCACCATCACATAGAGGTATAAAATGTCAATAGCGGAAGTTATGGAAACATGTGATATATGCATATAAGAAACTTGGCTGTTAGAGCCATCCATCGAGTCAAAATGGGCATACATCTCTTACATTCCTCATCCCATATATGTCTACAAAGCCTCTACAGATACATATACATAGCCAAGCTAGAGTCGGGACAAGTCCCCGCTTTATACAGCATTTACAATACCAAAATTAGTGTACACTATGATTCGAAAAGCCCCGAACCAACTGGAGCTCACCAAAAATCTACAAATGACCCGCACTCTACCGTGGAGGTCTACTAGTACCTGTGCCTACAGCAAGTAAGGTAAATCCCCCCCCCCCCAAAGGGGGTCAGTACGAAGAATGTACTGAGTATGTAAGGCCATATGAAACTGTATGGCACAAAAATACTTCAATGTAACCCAATATAAGTGAGTAATCAATATGGATAAATCACTATTCTGCATATGTGGAACCATGTACCTTACATTCATTACGAATAACCCATCGTTCTGTATGTTTGGAACTATGTACTTTACGGTCATTACTTTCTTTGCTTCTGTATTCACTCATCGTCACTTGTGCTATATCGTACCCGAGCCCCAACTGATCAGTGGGTATTTACATAATATAACGTTATGTTGGGATCGGCTCGAGCTAGGCTTATGCCTCTAGAGCTACCACCCATAAATCAAAGCATCGGGTTCGGCTCGAGCTAGGTTATTACCTCTAGAGCTGCCACCCAAAAATCAACTTATCAGCTTCGGCTCGGGCTAGGTTTTTTTTTTTTACCTCTAGATCTACCCCCTGTCAGGTTCGGTCCGAGCTAGGCTTATGCCTCTAGGACTGCCCCCTGATCCAATAATCTCGGTATCGGCTTGAGCTAGGCATTTCGCCCCCAAAGCTAACACCCATACTCAATCATTAACCACATATATGCATTACTTTATTCTTTACTTTTGAGATTGATACCTTTACTTTTGAGATTGATACCTTTACTTGTGAGAGATTGGTACATTCACTTGTGAGAGATTGTTACATTCACCTGACATAATATTATTGGGAGCATTGGAACAATAGTCAATAAATAAGAGACATGTGTATAAACACTTATTGGAACTTTGGAACATAATATTATTGGAACCATGGACCATTGGAACATTAGTCAATGAACATGAGACATGTGAATCACAATTTTCCAATGAATAAGGAACATGTGAGTAAAAATGATTAATAACCGAAAATGGGATACCTTTGAATATTTCGGAATGGAACAAGTATAATGACAATGTGACACTATGTGCTACAGAAGGATATGGAAAGAGTAACCTTACATACCTTGTCTTCCCAATATGAATATACAATCCAATATGTGAGTACAACAATTCCGCTCCTTCCTTACGTTTCACTCTACATCACAAGTACATAACGGAACCAACATTAACCATAAGCTATATTCCAAGTGTATAAGACGACCATGAGTTACATGATTGCCCTATAACATTATTTCACCCTTTATAATACCATTCATGGTCTTTTCATACCAACAATATCATAACATTCTATACATTGACCAAAACATCATAAACCAATAGCTTTTCACACCAAGTTCCTCCTTTACATGTTCTCATTAACACCACATCACAATGAATCCATCAAATCACTCCAATATATTTTATACCAAAATTCCATAATTTACTCATAGACAAAAAAAATAATGGACATAACCACACCATACATGTTGAGATATCATCCATACCATTCACTTTCATCAAAACATCAAGTCCTTTTTCAAGTTTAATTCACAAGAATGCACATCTTTTAGCAAAAAGCCAAAGTGCACTATTCAACACCTTGCCAACATAAACACCATGATATACATAATCTCTCATGTACATAATATATTAATTCATAAGAATAAAAACTTACCCAAGTTTGTAGAATGATGATCTTGCTCAAGGAGATGACTTAGGGTTTGAGAATTTGAGAGAAAATGTCTCTTTTTGGCTTCTTGGAAAAGTCTAGAAATACATGTGCCTTCTCATGAATAAAATCTGATTTCCTTGCCCTTTTATAGCCCCTTTAACTCATCCTTAGCCACTTAAGTCAATAATTGACTTGTCAAAGCAAGAATGGGTCATTTGACCCATTGGGCCATGTCTTTTAATTCATTTTGGGCCTTCCTTTGAGCCCATTAACACATAATATCTTAGCCCACACAAATCAATGTGTAATCCATCATATATCGCATGTTTAATTAATTCCATAATTGTCACGACAATATTCACTTACGAGATTCCCGATCGTAGCCTCAATCGCAAAAATAGAAATTCTAGTCGCTCATGGCTTATTTGAACATAATTTATAAAAATTTGTTAAAATACTTGTGACGAAGAATTAACCCTAACTCGGATGCTAAACGCGCTTAAGAATAGTCCTACTATGATGGAGTAATGATACCATGACTCAAAGGTCTTATATACATCATAATAGTCGAAGAAAAATTTTGGCGAAAACCACCCCGGCACGCCGCTTGGCGCGCCCCTTTGCTGCCTGTGGAAACAAAAATTTGGGCCAGAGTAGCCTGGTACACCCTCTGCAGCGCCCCATGCCAAATTTTTGATTTTGGCTTTTCTTTGAGGATTTGGTTGGATCTTTTAAGTCCCAACCTTTTGCTTACCTCTTAGCTTTAAGATTCTTTGCTTGGATGTCCCTTAAACCTCAATTTTTCACCCCACAAATGCTCTACAAAGTCACAAACGCCACCCACTACAAAGGTCTAACCACATGCACTAGGCCCAATATCAAATATTTCATCAATGACACTACAAAATACATACTTATGGCTCTCGACACCTAAGTAAATATTGTTCAAAGTCGTCAAGTAGTGTCGGGAAGGTACGGGGTGTTACATTCTTCCCCCCTTAGGAACATTCGTCCTCGAATGTTAGTAACATTGTCTCATTGTAACAACTTAAGTCGAAGTGGATCCTTCACACTATCATATACACATATAGTACTTGTAAAGACTTACTTATTATGACTCCAATTCCGTATCTTGAACTTTTTCTTCCGTGTACAACAATTACAAGTACTTTAGATTTCATTATTTCTTTGGTTTCCCTTGTGATTTCTTCTACGTGCTAATTTCTCCGATAGTGCCTTCACGGAAACTACTTCTTTATTTCTCATTGCTTTCGCTAATCGATCTAGAATAACAATAGGTAAAAATAAGTACCTTTTCACATGTGAGATCTTTCGTAACTTGTATATCTCCACTGGGAGCAATACGGGATAATCTCCTATACACTTTCAAAGCGTCGAATATAAAATACTGAATGAACTGTGAAAAGTTCTTGGACTAGTGCTAATAGATACACAATTTGCCCAAATCTTTGGACAATTTCCCTTTATTTTTGAATCTCATTATCTTTTTTTTCATTGGTGACACTGTCAAAAATACCTAATCACCTATGGCACATTTTAATTCCCTTCTTCTAATATCGACATATGATTTGTATCGGCTCTGGGCCATTTGTAGCTACTGTTATATCACCTTCACTCTCTCTATAGCTTGATGAACAAAATCTGACTCGAGTAAAGAAAATTTCATCAGCTGTAACCCATCCAATTGATGATCTATATTTTCTTTCATATAAAGCTTCGTAAAGTGCCTTTTGATACTTTTATTGTCAGCAATTTCAATAAACGATAGATGTTCATCCCAACTACCTTTAAAGTCCAACGTACAAACCCGTGGCATATATTCAAATGTTCATATAATACATTCTGTTTGTCCATCCATCTGAGGATGACAAGTCGTACTTACATTCACTCGTGTACCCATGCTTTACTGAAAAGACTTCCAGCACTGTGCAATAAAGTGAGCTCCTCTGTTTGATATAATAGTGAGTGGAATCCCATGTAATCGTACTATCTCTGTAACATACAACTTTGTATAATATTCAACTGTATCGGTGGTCCTAACTGGTAGGAAATACGCTGACTCGGTAAGCCTATCAACTATTAGCTATATGGAATCAACCTTCGCAGTGTACGAGGCAAACCTGTGATTAAATCCATGTTATTCATGTTCCACTTCCAAACTGGAAGGGTAATACATTGCATAAAGCCTACAGATCTCTGATGCCATACTGTTAATCAGTGACCTCTTGGACATTAAGCTACAAGTTCTACAATGTGCTTTTCATGTAACCTTACTAAGACATCTCTGCTAAATCATGGTACATTTTGATTGCTTCCGAATGAATAAAATACCGTGAACGATGTCCTTCTGTCATAATTCATTTCCTTAACTCGTCTATACTCGGTACACACAATCTACATTGGCGTTAAAGTACCCCCCTTGTGTTTGCTCAAATACCTTTGTCAAACTTTGTTGTACATTCTTTTTCAATTGAACTAAAAATAGGATTTAGATATTGTTTTTCCTTCATCTCAGATACCAATGAAAATTCTGCCACATTTGACACTATAATTCTTTCAACTAAAGTTTTATACAAGTAGTGGTGCTATCTGTTACAAGCAATTGTCACAACTGTTAACTTAAAATCATATGTGGGATAATTTCTCTTATGTGGACGCAATTGTCTTAAGGCATACGCTATCACATTGTCGTGCTACATGTATACACATCCCACACCAACTTGTTAAAACATCACAATACACTGCACACTCTTATGTGCCTTTGGGAGGTACTAGTATAGGTGTAGGAGTCAATTTATCTTTCAACTCTTGCAAACTTTTCTCACATACATCATTCCACTGAAACTTAGTTACTTTGTGTGTTAGCTTTGTTAAGGGTAATGGCAGAAAGCCTTTTTAACAATTCTCCTGTAATAACTGGCCAACTCAAGAAAGCTATAAATTTCCATAGGCATCGTAAGCCTTGGCCACTTCTTTTGTGTATATTATTCCTTATTCCTTCATTCTGTACAATGTGTCCTAAGGACGATACAGATTGTGACCAAACTTGCATTTAAAGAACTTGCATATATCTTTACGGTCACGAAGAATCCGTAACACCTGTCACAAGTGATTAGCATGGTCCTTTTGTGATATTGAGTAATCTAGTATAACATCTAAAACATTATCACGAATACGTTTAGCGATGGCTTAAACACCCTAATTATCAAACCCATCAACGCAGCTGGTGCATTTATTAGCCCAAATGGCATAACTACGAATTCATAACAACCATACCTCTATTTTAGGTACCTTTATTTTCTCTGACCCTTACTTGATGATCTCCTGACCTTAAGTCTATCTTTAGGAAGAATTTGGCACCCTATAACCGATCAAATAAATCACCAACTCCAGAGAGAAGACATGTATTCTTCATTTTCACCTTATTCGGTTGCCGATAGTAAATGCACATTCTCAATGTGACATTTTTTTTGTACTATGAACACTGATGCACCCCAAGGGGTCGTACTAAGTCTTATGAATCCCTTGTTCATCACGTCTTTTAATTTCTCGTTTCACTCCCGAAACTCTACCGGGGCCATGCTATATGAAGAAATAAAAATAGGCTGAGTACCTGACATCACATTGATACCAGCTCATACATCGTGGAATTCATTTACCACCAGAACTGATTGAAGAGTTGGTGTCTTCACATCAGTATCTTTCACTCTTACTAAGTGACATGTGTATCCCTTAGAGTATCCTTTTCTTTACTTTAAGATGGGAAATAAATTTTTCCTCTTGGTGCCCCCACATTTCCCTGGCCATTCAAAAACATGCTTTTGGGGAAAACGACAATATAACTTCTTAGTTCGGCAATCTACTATGGCACAATCCCTTTATAACATTAAAATCCACTATTTCCTGCTCAATAAGATCAACCAGTGTCCCATGACCACAAACAATTACTATGCACTTATGATATACTCTTTTAACTACAATAGATTCACCGACTGATGTATAGACTTCATGTGACATAACTAGTAATTCTGGTGTTCTTTTGACTTTTTGGCAATTAATGAAATAACTTATGCTAGTGTTAAATATGGGTTAATCAATACATATACGGTACCTGTAGCTACATCAGGAGAAACCTCATTTTGTGGACCGACATACCACACCAATAAGAAACATTCATCCCCAATCGACATTCACCTAGATGATAACTTTCGCAGCACTAACACAACTGACGAGGAGACTTCGGTTGGTTCCTACTTTCTACGTTCTTGTTCTTGATACCCCATTGCCCATGAATCCTGAATCTCACTTCTTTTCCCAAACCGATTGTCTCTAAACCCTTGGGATCGAGGTAGAACATTTACTATAGACTAAGGAAATAATGGTCTAGGTGGTCTGTTAAACACCCAAGACCTAAATTCTCCTTGGGACTCCATGAACTGTCCAATAGGTCTAGCCTTCTTTGACAACCCTTCTTCAAATATTTGTGTCCTTTTCTGTTACCTATGATCCTCCATTATCTGTGCAAAAAGCCTGTATTCTGGTTATATTCATATCTCTTTTCAAGGCCACAATAGTACAATCTATCTGTCCACATACCGATGCACTCTATCGGTCATAATAGCTACCATATTTGGGGCATACCTATCCAAAAAAAAATAAATTAAACCAAAGACTGTACTTCTTGGCACTCATAGTCCTTTGGCAAAGATTTAGCAATTGGTCCGCATGAGCTTTTCGGCCCTCATATGGAAGGTACTGGTCAAGGAATGCCGTTTTAAATTCCTCCCAACTAGCTGGAAGTACATCAATACACCAGTCACATGTATAACATCTAAAGCTCTTTTGATTTGATCTATAAAGTCCTGTGGGTCTTCATTCAGATCCGACCCGGTGAACGTGAGAGGGTTTAGTTTCAAAAAAAAAAATAATAAATAAAAAAAATCCTGTGTTCGACGACTAGCTGCCCTAGCCGCACCATCATCACTCGTCATTGGTCCAGCTCTCCCGTGACATTGTATAGCAACTATCTGAGTCAACATATGCACTACATTTCTTAAATCCTGTTCAGTGGCATTTATAGGTGGTTCTGCGGGTACTTCTCTACCTTTTGGCTAAGAGAAACCTGTATTGTAAATTTAATGTCTGCCCCACCTTGACTAGCTTGGTCAGGTGGTGATTTACTCATTTCTTCTTCGGCAGGCATATCAACCTGCTTACCTTTGCCCTTATCTTGTCTGATAATCAACTTTTGACTATGCAAAAGAAAACCAATGTCAATGCGTACATATACGTCCACCTACAACTTTGGCTCTATTGCATGATCTAGAAGTGAAGAAATGAAACAACTCCTAAATGTCCCGTAGCCTCCTACTTATAAATGTGGCGTGCAACACATCGATAAGTAAGACTCTACTCAGACATGGCTTTGTAGACACCCTTAGGACGACCTGCTCTGATACCACTTTTGTCACGCCCCGAATCCCATTCGGGCCGGACTGGCACCCGAAGCCGTTGAGGCCCGAGAGAACCAATCTTTGCTTAATACATTTATATGCATGTCTCATATTATATCTCATACAACTATGAGGAAGTCTTGGAAAACTTATACAATATATGAAACTTGGCCGTTAGGGCCATCATGTCAATATGAACATTCATCTCTTACATTCATCTTCCCACATATGTCTACAAAGCCTCTACAGATACATATACTTAACCAATCTATAATCGGGACAAGACCCCGCTCTATACAACATCTATATAATGCCAAAGCCAAAACCAATGTACACATGTGACTCAGAAAGCCCCGAACCAACTGGAGCTCCCCAATGATTTGTGGATATCTCGTAGCCTACTGAGGAGGTCTACTAGCACCTGCGCCTGTAGCAAGTTAAATAAGTCCCCCAAGGGGGGTCAGTACGAAGAATGTACTGAGTATGTAAGGCCATAAGAAACTGTATGACACATAAATGCTTCAATGAACTCAAATACAAATGAATAACCAATATGGATAAGTCATCATTCTATATGTATGGAAATATGTACATTACGTGGATTGCTTTCTTTACTTTTACACTCATTCGTTCGTTCATCACTCACTTCTTCATTCACTACTCATCCTTTCATTCTTCAATGCCCGGTCCCCAAGCTGATCAGTGGGTAATCAACAGTTTTCGGGATTGACCCATGCTAGGCTTTTCTTTTTCCCCTGGGATACCACCCTTAGTAGCGGGATTGACCCATGCTAGGTGTTCCTTTCACCCCTGGGATACCACCCGAGATATTGGGATCGACCCATGCTAGGTATTTTAACCTCTGGGATACCACCCATGATATTGGGATCGACCCATGCTAGGTGTTTCTTACACCCCTGGGATACCACCCAAAATACTCATCAACCATTCATTACTTCATTCTTTCATTGGTCTTTACTTCATTCTAAGAGATTGATACCTTTGCTTATGAGAGGTTGATACTTTTGTAGTCATAACATTGTTGGAAGCTTTGGAACAATAACCAATGAGCAAGAGACATGTAAATAAACATTATTGGAACTTAACATTATTGGAACATAACCTTATTGGAACTATAACATTATTGGAAACATGGGATCTTTGGAACATTAGTCAATGAATATGAGACATGTGAATGACAATTGATCATTGCATAAGGAACATGTGATGAACCATAATGGAAACCCGAAAATAGGATACCTTAGAACATTTTGGAATGGAGCAAGTACTATGTCAATATGGACAATATGTTGCAGAATGATACAGAAAGAGTAACCTTGCTTACCTTCACTTCCAAGTATGAATACACAAGCCTATATATGAACACAATAGTCCAGCTCCTTCCTTACGGTTCATTCTACAATACAAGTACATAATGAAGCTTACATTAACAATCAACCACCTTACTAGTGTGTAAGACGACAATAAATCACATGTTTGCCTTAACATGTCATTTCCCCCTTTACCATAACATTCACGATATTGTTATACCAACAATACCACAACATTCCACACATTGACCAAAACATCATTAACCAATAGCATTTCCCAACAAGTTTCTCCTTTACACTTTCTCATTAACGCCGTATCACAATTAATCCATTAACCTTAATACACCTTATAACAACATATCAGCCAAAATCTCATAATTTAAACTTATAGAAAAATAACAAGTTTAGACACGTAATCACACCATACATGTTTATATTTCATCCATACCATGCACTTTCATCCAAACCTCAAGTCACTTTTCAAGTTTAATTCACAAAAATGCACATCTTTTAGCAAAAAGCAAAAGTGCCATATCCAACACTTCCAAGAATAACCAACATGATATCCATAATATCTCATGCATATGATATATTAAATCATAAGAATAAACACTTACCAAGGCTTGCCAAATGATGATCTTGTCCCAAGTGTCCAAAGAAAAGGGCTTAGGGTTTGGAAGATATGAGAAATATCTTTTTGAAAATTATCTAGAAAGGCATGTGTGTTAGAATGAATAAAATATGATTTTTTTGGTGCTTTTTATAGTCCCTTGAAGTAATCCTTAGCCATTTGGCTCAATAATTGATTAGTCAAAGCAAGAATGGGTCATTTGACCCATTGGGCCATGTCTTTTGGTTTCTTTTTGGGCCTCAAATTGAGCCCATTAACACATATTAACTTAGCCCACCAATTTCCATATATAATCTATCATAAATCTTATGTTTAAATAATTCCATAATGTCACGACAATATTCACTTACGAGATTCATGTTCGTAGCCTCAATCTCACAAATAGTAATTCTAGTCGCTCATAGCTTCATTGAACATTTTTGATAAATACTTGTGTTTCATGGTTTGATTATGTAGGAGTGTATTGAGGTATTTGAAGCTTTAACAAGGATAAAAGAACACAAAGGAACCAAAATAAACCAAGGAAGAATCGACGTTATGATGCGTTGGAAAACGAGCACGAAAGGGCCAAGTTATTGTGCCTTGCGCCACTTGCTGCAAAGCAAGCAGTGGCGCAAGAATTGGCTGCCCTATGAAATCAGGAGGCTTGCGCCACACCTCCTGAAACAGGGAGTGGCGCAAGTTTTGCTACCTTGCTGAATTTTTCTCCCTTTTTGCAAACACTAGCATACCATCCAATACCCCATCAAAACACTATAAAATACTTACTTATTGCTCTCTACACTAAGTAAACATGACTCCAAGTTATCAAATGAGGTCGGAAAGGTACGGGGTGTTACACTATTTACCTGAGGTTTAGGCCCGATACCTAAATTTGAACAATAAAGACTTCTAAATAGGGAATTGGCTCTAAAAACTAAACGAACTACTCGGTAACCGAACTGTCAGCTCCACCAAATCATAAATGAATTGGTGTAACTTTGGGAAAGCTCTAAATATTAAAATAGTATGGAAATGTAGAAAATGACCTGGAGGGTCATTACACCTAGACTACCTGGACGCCACTAAACGCACGTCAAATCCTCTACACCAGAGCTTTCCCCTTTTAAGAGGCCTTCGAGAACTGCCACACTATCAAAATAATTATCTATGCATTATGTTGAGAAAATTGATACCTATTTTGCATATAAACACTCCGGGTTAGAAATTGGACTAAAAATCCTATATGGAACCCGTTTACGAAATCATGAAATTAAAATCGTCATAACATCCCTCCCAGCTCAAGGATCAATTGCTACATAAATTTAGCTAGATCCAAGCTCAAATAGTTCCAAAATCATTCCCAATATAATCGATAAATTTAATGAATAAATTGGGGAAATATGTCAAGCCTCGAATTCCAATGGGGAGGGGGGAGGGGGGGCTGGCACCCGAAGCCATTAAGGCTCGAGAGAACCAACCTTCATTCATGTACAGTCATATGCATGTCTCAAAATGAACAAAAATCTATCATATATAAAGACAAGATACCAATGGCGGAAGTCATGGAGAAACATTCAATAGATATCAAACTTGGTCGTTGGGGCCATCAAGTCAAAATAGACATACATTCCTTCAATCGTCTTACAACGTCTACAAAGCCTATAACATATACATAAACATAACCAAACTAAAGTTGGTACAAGTCCCCACTTTATACAATATTTACATAGTACCAAAACAAATATACACATGTGACTCAGAAAGACCCAAATCAATCTGGAGCTCACCAACAGGTTGCAGATGATCTGTATCCTACTGTGGAGGTCTACTAGCTCCTGTGCCTACAGCAAGTAAGGTAAGTCCCCCAAAGGATGCCAGTACGAAGAATGTACTGAGTATGTAAGGCTAAGGCTATAAGAAACTGCATGAAACATAGGAACTTCAATGGAATCAAATACAAGTGAATAGTCAATGTAGATAAACCACCGTTCTGTATGTGTGGAACCATGTAAATTACATTCATTACTTTACTTTATCCTTCTTTGCATTAAGAAATTGTAAAGCATATGATAAACAAATGACCAACTGATCAGTGGTAAAAGAAGATGACCCATGCTAGGTATTTTAACCCCTGGGATACGGTTCTCATAAATACACAAATCGGGATCGACCCATGCTAGGATTTTATTTTCACCCATGGGATACCACCCGTGATATTGGGATCGACCCATGCTAGGTGTTCCTTTCACCCCTGGGATACCACCCAAGAATACACAGATTCTTTTAACATCATTTCTTTCTTTGAGATAGTTCTTTTGGTGGTCATAACATTATGGGAGCTTTGGAACATTAGTCAAAGAATAAGAGACATGTGACTAACAATATATCTCAAACCTGAAATGAGATACTTTGGAACATTTCGAAATGGAACCATGTAGGTAACAATGAGAACTATAGGTGCTGCCAAGGATACGGAAAGAGTAGCCTTACATACCTTATATTCCCGATATGAATACACAATCCTATATGTGAATACAATAATCCATATCCTTCCTTACGTTTTACTCTATAACACAAGTACATAACGGAGCTCACGTTAACAACTAACTATATTACAAGTGCATAAGATGACAATGAGCTACGTGACTGCGATATAACGCATTTCATCCTTGTACAATGCCACTCACTGCATTACCATACCAACAACACCAAAACATTCCACACATTAACTAAGATATCATAAACCAATAGCATTTCACACCAAGTTTATACTTTACACTTCCCCTTCAACACCACATCACATTTACTCCATCAAGTCACTTAAATACCTTTCACAATACCACATTAACAACAATCCATAATTTATATAATACAACATGCCTCCGAACGACCCCTTAAAGACATTCAAAAGGTACCATAAGTTGATAATTGCATCCAAGAAGGGTATAGGGGCCTTGGGGGGTCAAAGAGAAGCAAAAATAAACAAAATGAAATTCTGGAATGGCCTGTGGAGCTACCTGCGCCCGCAGGTGGGTGATATACGGCTTTAGGTGCCCATATGGCCCTGTACAGGGCCACCTGCATTGGCATCTGCGAGGGCGGATGCCCGGTTCGGCCAAAATGGATCTCTTTTGGGTCCTTTTTTGTAATAAATGGTCCATGGACATAAGTAAGCTTATCTTTTAATAATTTAGCTAAAATTTGATGCTAATGATCAATCATAGTTTCAAAATGCACATGAGCATCACCAAAACTATTTTCTCCTTTCAATACGCCACTGGTTCCATGCACAATTTCATAACGACAATCCCACAAGTTATACACATAGAGAAAGCAAGTTAAGGGCATAAGCACACCTTAAATATTGAAATTTAATCCATCAAGTTCACTTCCTTCAAGACCACAAGTCCACTTTCAAGTTTAGAAGGCAAAACCCTTTACCGATTAGCAAAAGTAGACTGTTTTACACATAGTGGACTGTCCAACACTTTGCCAACATAACCAACATAATTTATACACCCCCTCATGCACATAATATATTAAACCATAAGAGTAAATACTTACCAAAGATTACAAGAGGATGATCTTGTCCAAGGGAATGATAGCTTAGGGTTTGGAAGAGAAATGAAATATTGTTGGAAAATTCTAGAAATGTGCATGTGTCTTTTGGTGAATAAAATCTGATTTTTGTGCCTTTTATAGGCCCTCATGGTCATCCTTAGCCAAACACTTAGTCATAAATTTTATGTTTACTCTGTCAAAGGTGGAATGGATCATTTGTCCATTTGGGCCATGTCTTAAGGCTTAATTTTGGGCCTTTATTGAGCCCATGAGCACATATTAATTCAGCCCACTAAAATTAATGTGGATTACACCAACCATATCATGTTTAAATAATTCCATAAATGTTACGGTAATCAAACAGGTTCAAAGATGTACGGGGTGTTATAAAATATGCTAGAAATTAAGTGAAACTTACGGTTATTACGACGATCATGTGCCTATCAACAAGCCCCAACGCTAACCCCCGCACCAGAATAAAATCTCCTCACAGTTTCAAAGCTTAGAATGGTCTCAAATGGTGGATTTTGTACTTAATATAAGCTGAAAAAATGAAGGGGGACGTATATATATAATGCCAGTGATGGCCTCTTTAGTGGCTAAATGACGGCTAAAGTGCCCAAAGGTCGCTTAAGCCACTAGGCCTTGGCTGGTCAGGCTTGGCTAAAGTACTGCCCAACCACTAAAGCGGCTAACGCTAAAACAGTCTCTTGTCCGCTTAAGAGGCTGGACCAAATACTTGGCACCAACCAAGTTCAATAAGTCCCAATAGACTTTGATCGGGTGCTCGAGATTGGTTCGGAATCTCGTACTCATAAGAAAACTATTCTATCCTACCAAATTCAACATTTGGACTCAACAGTGCCATCAAAATTTCCATCCGGGGTCATTTTATAAAAATTGGGTCCCACACCCCAAGGTGTTGTTTTAATCAAATTCCACTCAATAGCCTAAAACAAGTTTGGAAGCCTTAGGACACAGAAAAAGGGTCCCCATAGACTAAAATCAACATTCTAGAGTTGATGAGACTGTGAGAATTGGCATCCAAGGTCGTTTACCTGAAGTTTAGGCCCGAGACCCTATTCTTAACTTCAGAAGCTCCAAAATAGGGAAATGGCTCTAAAAAACCAAACGAACTGCCTGGTAACTGAATTGTCAGTCCCAGGGTAGCTGTAGGAAAGCTCTAAGTATAGTAAAAGCACAAAAATGGGAAAAATGACCTAGAGGGTCATTACATAGCATTCTCACATTTATTTTGCCCATGAAGTGGGCAAACTCTGATTTGTAAATATGATAACTGTGTGACCATATTTCTGTTAATTTTAGACATATCATGCTTGGTTGTTATTGTGGTTAATTTTTTTGTTTTCACTCTGATGGTCGGTATCTGCATTTTCTCCATGTTTAAAATCTTTCTTCCCATGCTAAGTAGCTGACTAAATGAATGAAACTATTGCATTCCTGTATGATTGAATGTTGTGTTTGTGATATAGTCTGCTAGTTGATTACCTTCCCTATATATGTGGTTGATTTGGTTGTTGAATTTCTATTAGGTCCTTAGTCTCCTCCAATCTCTCTAACAGTTCCCTAGGAATTCTGTTACATGCCAAATTCTCAAAGTGTGAGTTTTGGCTCAATTCTGTTACATTCCTAGGACATGTGGTGTCTAAGGATAGGATTATGGTGGATCCATCAAAGATAGAGACTATTCGTGATTGGTCTAGACCTACATCTCTGACCAACGCTTGTAGCTTTATTAGTTTGGCAGGTGACTACAAATGATTTGTTGAGGGTTTTGCTTCTACTGTATCTCCTATGACCAGGTTGACTAGGAAGGAGGTTACTTTTCAGTAGTCCATTGAGTGTGAGTTGAGCTTTGAAAAGCTCAAGGAGATGCTCACTCCAGATCCTATATTGACTCTTCCTGTTGAGGGCGAGGGGTATACAATCTATTGTGATGCTTCTGGTATTGGTTTGGATTGTGTTCTGATGTAGCAGGGCTGAGTTATCACTTATACTTTGAGGCAGCTTAAAGTTCATGAGCGCAACTAGCCCACACATGACTTGGAGTTGGCGGCGGTAGCTTTCGCGTTTAAGATTTAGAGGCATTAGTTGTATGGTGTTCATTGTGAGATCTTCACTGACCATCATAGTCTTCAGCATCTTATAACTTAGAGAGAGCTTAATTCGAGACAACGCAGATGGATTGAATTGCTGAAGGACTATGACATCTTTATTCTTTACCATTCAGGTAAGGCGAATGTGGTAGCAGACGCCTTGAGCTGGAAGGCAGTGAGTATGGGTAGTTTGGCCTCTATTTCAGTTTTAGAGTGGCCGTTGGCTTGGGACATCCACTCCTTAGCTAACTTGATGGTTTGGCTTGATATTTCAGACTTCAGGAAGATCCTTGAGAGTGTTGAGGCTAGGTCTACCTTATTTGGGTAGATTCAGAGTTGCCAGTTTGAGAATAGTAGACTTTGTGGCCTCTGTCGCCAAATTCGAAGGGGTGAGTCCAGTTAGGATACCCTAGATTTAGAGGGCATCCTAGTATTTGATGGTCGCATTTGTGTTTCAAGGGTTGGCGGCTTGATTCAGTTGATATTGTGAGAGGCTTATAGCTCCAGCTATTATATTCACCCTGGGACAACCAAGATGTATAGAGATTTGAGACAACATTATTGGTGGAGTGGAATAAAGAGAGATGTTGTAGATTTTGTAGCTTGTTGCCTATGTTGTCAGTAGGTAAATACCGAACATCAGAGACCGAGTGGATGTCACGCCTTGAATTCCAATGGGGCGGACTGGTACCCGAAGCCGTTGAGGCCCTAGAGAACCAATCTATGCTTATGTACATTCATATGCATGCCTCTATATGAATATCGTTCTATCTCATGTAACTAGATACCAATGGCGGAAGTCATGGAAAACATATTGTATATGAAGCTTGGACGTTAGGGCCATCAAGTCAAAATGGACATACATCTCTTACATTCCTCCTCCCACAACCGTCCATAAAGACTCTACAGATACATATACATAGCCAAGATAAAGTCGGGACAAGTCCCCGCTTTATACAACACCCAAAAAAAAAAAGTACATAATGACTCGAAAAGCCCCGAACCAACTGAAGCTCACCAAAGTCCTGCAAATGATCCGCAACCTACGGAGGAGCTCTACTAGCACCTGTGCCTGCAACAAGTAAGGTAAGTCCCCCAAGGGACGTCAGTACGGAGAATGTACTGAGTATGTACGGCCATATGAAACTGTAAGACACATAAATACATCAATGGAATCGAAATATAAGAGAATATGCGATATGGATAAACCATCATTTTGCATATGTGGAACCATGTACCTTACATTCATTATTTTCTTTGCTTCTATTGTTTATTCATCATCACTTATATCATATCGTACCCGGGACCCAAATGATCAGTGGGTCTTACATAACATAACGTTATGTTGGGATCGGACCGAGCTAGGCTTATGCCTTTAGAGCTGGCACCCATAAACCAATATATCGGGTTCGGCTCGAGCTAGGTTCTCACTTCTAGAGCTACCACCCATAGTCCAATATATCAGGTTCGGCTCGAACTAGGCTCTTACCTCTAGAGCTACCACCTATCAGGATCGGCCCGAGCTAGGCTTAGGCCTCTAGGAATACCCCCTGATCCAATAAATTTGGTATCGGCTCGAGCTAGGCTTATACCTCTAGAGCTACCACCCGTACTCTTACAACCAACAAATATACATTACTTTATTTCTTACTTTTGAGAGATTGATATGTTGATAGTCACAATATTATTGGAGATTTGGAACATCAGTCCATGATTAAGAGACATATGAACAACAATTGATCCACGAATAAGGAACATAATAATAACAATACATGACAACCTGAAATGAGATGCCTTAAAACATTTCGAAATGGAACAAGTACGATGACCATGTGAACAATATGTGCTGCAGAAGGATATGGAGATAGTAACCTTACATACCTTATCTTCTCAATATGAATACACAGTCCTCTATGTGATTACGATAATCCAGCTCCTTCCTTATGTTTTACTCTACAACACAAGTACATAACGGAACTCACGTTAACAATTAACTACATTACTAGTGCATAAGACGACAATGAGCTACGTGACTGCTATATAGCATCATTTCTTCCTTCTTTAATACAACTCACTGCATTACCATACCAACAACACCACAACATTCCACACATTGACCAAGACCTCATAAACCAATAGCTTTTCACACCAAGTTCATACTTTACATTTCCCCTTCAACACAATGTCACAATTACCTCACTACATCACGTAAACACCTTTCACAACAACACATGAAAGACAATACATAATTTATACCACACAAAATACTTTCAGGATACTCCTTTAAAGTCATTCAAAAGGTACTATAAGTTAATAATTGCATCAAAGAAGGGTATAGGGGTTTTAGGGGGGGGGGTCAAAGAGAGACAAAAACATACAAAATGAAGTTCTGGGATGACCTGTGAAGCCACCTGCACCTGTAGGTGGTTGAGGTGCGTACTCAGGTGAACATTGTCCTGGTCCATGGTCACCTGCATTGGCATCTGCGCCCGCAGGTTCCCCAGTCGCGAGGGCGGATGCCCATTTTAGCCTCCGGGGGTCATTTTAGGGTCATTTTTTGCAATGAATGGTACATGATCATAACTAATATTATATTAACATATTTTAGATCATATTAGATGCCAATGAACATCCATGGTTTCACAACGCAAATAAACATCACCAAAACTACATTTTCCTTTCAATACGCCACCGGTTCCATGTACAATTTCACAACAACAATTCCAAATGTTACACAAAAAGAGAAAACAAGTTAAGGACATAAACACATGTTACATGTTGATATTTACTCCATCAAAGTCACTTCCTTCAATACCACAAGTCCACTTCTAAGTTTACAAGGCAAAACCCTTTACCGATTAAGCAAAAGTACACTGTTTTACACATAGTGAACTGTCCAACACTTTGCCAACATAACCAACATGATTTATACACCATATTAAGAATATAATATATTGAACCATAATATTAAACACTTACCGAAACTTGCAAAGGAGTGATCTTGTCCAAGGAGATAGTTGCCTTAGGGTTTGGAAGAGAAGAGAAATATCTTGTGGAAATTTCTAGATTTGCATGTGTGTCTAAATGAATAAAATCTGATTTTCCACCTTATATAATGGCTAAATGTTCATCCTTAGCCAACATTAAATGCATGTTTACTTATTCAACATGGAAGAATGGGTCATTAGCCATTTGGGCCATGTTTTTTACTTCATTTTGGGCCTCAAATTGAGCCTATGAACACATGTGAATTCAGCCCAACCAAATTAATGTGTAAAACCCCAACAAATCTCATGTTTAAATAATTCCATAAATGTTATGGTAATAACATAGGTTCAAAAATATACGGGGTGTTACATCCTTCCCCCCTTAGGAACATTCGTCCTCGAATGTTAGTAACATTATCTCATTGAAACAAATTTAAATCTAAGTGTATCCTTAATGTTCTCATATACGCATGATACTTGTAGAGACTTACTTGTTATTGCTTCAATTCCGCACTTTGAACATTTTCTTCTATTTACAACAAATACGAGTACTTTAGATTTCATCATTCTTTTGGTTTCCCATGTGATTCCGTCTACTTGCTGATTTCTCCCAATAGTACCTTTACGAAAACTACTTCTTTATTTCTTAATCCTTTCACTTATCGATCAAGAATAGTCGTAGGTACCTCTTCATATGTGATATCCTCCATAACTTGTACATCTCTCCCATGTATTTTCGAAGCATTGAAACATGGAACACTGAATGAACTGTGAGGAGTTCTTGGGGTAGTGCTAATTTATATGCAACTTACCCAAATCTTTGGGTAATCTCATATGGCACGTTATATCGGTCCAACTTTCATTTCCTTCCGAATCTCCTTACCCCTTTCATTGGTGACACTGTCAAAACTACCCAATCACCTATGGCCAATTCTAATTCCCTTCTTCTACTATCGGCATATGACTCGTGTCGACTTTGGGATGTTTGTAGCCACTATTGTATCACCTTGACTTTCTGTATAGCTTGATGAACAAGATTTGGCCCGAGTAAAGCAGTCTCACCTTCTTCAAACCATCCACTTGGTAATCTACACTTTCTCCCATATAAGATTCATAAGGTGTCATTTTGATACTTGAATGATAGCTATTATGGTAGGCAAATTCCATAAAAGGTAAATGACCATCCCAACTACTTTTAAATTTCAATGTGCAAGCTCGTAAAATATCTCCAAGTGTTTGGATGGTACGTTCTGTTTGTCTATCTGTCTGATATAATAGAAATTGGAATCCCATGTAATCGTACTACCTATTTAACATACAACCTTGCATAATTTCTAGCTCTACAAGTGGTCCTGATAGGTAAAAAGTGTGCTACTTGGTAAGTCTGTCAACTATCATCCACATGGAATCAAATTTCCGAAATGTACGAGGCAAACTTATGATAAAACCCATGTTAATCATATCCCTTTTTTCAAGTTGGAAGATTTATACATTGCATATAACCTCCAGGTTTCTGATGCTCCACTTTTACTTGTTGACATTTTTGACATTGAGTTACAAATTCTGCAATGTTCTTTTCATGTAACCTTACCAATAAATCTCTTTTAAATCATGGTACATTTTGGTTGCTCCCGGATGAATAGAATATCGTGAATGATGTGCTTCCATCATAATTCATTTCCTTAACTCATCTATATCCGGTACACAAAATCTACCCTGGGAATTGAAGTACTCTCGCTCGTGCGTAAAATCAAATGCCTTCATCAAACCTTGCTGTCATTCTTTGTCAGCTGCGATAAAAATAGGATTCACATACTGGTTTTCCTTTACTTCAGCTACTAATGAAGACTCTCCTGCATTTTACAGTATAATTCTTTCATCTGGAGTTTCAAGAAGATGAACCCCCAAGCTGTCTAATTGATGTAGATCCTTAACTATACCTTACTTTTCCATCAACTGGCTACTAGTGCTTCCTATTGCTTTGCAGCTTAATGCATCGGTTACCACGTTTGCTTTTCCCGAATGGTATAAGATATTACTATCATAATCTTTTAATTCCCTCCACCTTCGGTGTCATAGTCTGTTACGAGTTCCAGCCACTTTCGCTGCCTCAAATTTAATTCCTATTTTAGGTCCTTTTGCTTAAAAATATACTACTACAATCTTTGATGATCGGTATAAATCAACGTGAACCCCATACAAATAGTGGAGCCATATCTTTAAAGCAAATATCACAACTGCTAACTCAAGATCGTATGTGGGATACTTTCTCTCATGTGGATACAACTGTCGTGAGGCATACACTATTACATTATCGTGTTGCATAAATACACATCCTAAACCAACTCCTGAAGCATCACAATATACTGCATACCCTTTTGTGCCTTCGGGAAGCACTAATACAGGTGTATAAGTCAATTTATCTTTCAACTCTTGGAAACTCTTCTCACATGCATCATTCCACTGAAACTTGGTTGCTTAGTGTGTTAGCTTGTTAAGGGTGCTAAAATAGAAGGAAAACTCTTCAACAAACCTTCTGTACTAGCCTGCCAACCCAAGAAAACTACGAATCCCTGTAGGCGTCATAAGTTTTGGCCAATTCTTCATGGCTTCTATCTTTTTTTTTTGTATCAACCCTTATTCCTTCATCTGATACCATGCGACCTAAGAATACTACAGATTTTAACAAAAATTCACATTTAGAGAACTTCACATATATCTTACGGTCATGAAATATCCATAACACCTATCTTAGGTGATTAGCATGGCCCTCTTGTGACCTTGAATCTCATCTCTAAACATGGTCTCGAACATATCTAACAATGGCTTGAACACCCTATTTATCAAATCCATAAAAATTGCTGGTGCATTTGTTAGTCCAAATGACATAACTAAAAATTCATAATGACCATACCGTGTTCGAAAAGCTATCTTGGGTACATCTTTTTCTCTAACCCTTACCCGATGATATCCCAATCTCAGGTCAATCTTGGAAAAGCATTTGGCACCCTGTAATTGGTCAAACAAATCATCAATTCTGGGGAGGGGATAGTTGTTCTTTATTTTTATCTTATTCAATTGCCGATAGTCAATACACATTCTCAATGTTCCATCTTTCTTTCGTACAAATAATACTGGTGCACCCCACGGGGACATACTAGGTCGTGTAAAACCCTTGTCTAGAAAATCTATTAATTGCTCCTTCAATTCTCACAATTCTGCTAGAGCCATTCTATACGGAGGAATAGAGATAGGCTGAGTGCCTGGTATCACATCAATACCAAACTCTACTTCCCGTTCTGGGGGTAAGCCTAGAAGATCATCAGGAAATACATCGAGGAATTCATTAACCACCAGAACCAATTGAGGACTTGGTGGTTTCACATCAGTATCTTGCACTCGGACTAAATGACATATATACCCCTTGACTATCATTTTCCTTGCTTTAAGATAGGAAATAAATTTTTCCCTTGGTGCCCCCACATTACCCTTCCATTCAAGAACATTTTCTTGTGGAAAATGAAAATGTACCTTCTTAGCCCGACAATCTACCATGGCATAATAAGAAGCGAACCACTCCATACCTATTATGACATCAATATCCACCATTTCCAATTCACTAAGATCAGCCACTGTATCATGGCCACACACAGTTATCACACAATTACGATACACTCTTTTAGCTACAATAGATTCACCTTTTGGTGTAGATACCTCAAATGGGTTAACTAAAAATTCTAGTGTACCTTCACAAAATTTGTTTTTTTTTCAACAATCAATGGAGTAATATATGATAAGGTAAAACCTGGATCAATCAATGCAAATAAATTATGTGAAAAGATCCGCCACGACATAGGTACGGTCCTGAATTCCACTAGAACTAGCTGCTCCTCTAGCACCTCTGCCACGACCAGCAGGTTGTACATCTGATGATGATAACGCAATGGCTGATACCATAGGTCTATCATACAACTCATGCCTCTTTGTGGGCACTCTCTCACCATGTGCCCTGGCACGCCACACTAAAAGCAAATATTTGTTCCCAACCGGCATTTACCTAAATGATACCTTCCACAGCGCTGACACTGCTGATGAGGAGACCTCGATTGTCTCATACTTCCTCGTGCTCGATACCCCACTGTTCGTGAATCCTGAACCTCACTTCTTCGCCCAAACTGGTTGCTTCTAAACCCTTGGAATGGAGGGGGAGCATTTGCAGTGGAATGGGGAAATGATGGCCTAGGCAGTTTGTGAAAAATTCGAGGCCCAAATCCTCCTTGGGATGCCATGAACTATCCCATGGGTTTAGCCTGCTTTGACGATCCCCCTTCTACTTCTTGCATCTTTCTCCTTTGCCTCTGACCCTCCATCTGCTGCGCAAAAGCGTGTCTTTAAACTTGTCCAACAACTACACGGGTCAATATTTGCACCGCACTCATTAAGTCCTGCTCAATAGTATTAACGGGAAATTCCAAAGATACTTCTCTCCTTCTCAGCTCTTCTGGAGCTGGAAACGTAGAAGAAGCCCACGATGCAAATTCAGTGTTAGCTCCACCTTGACTAGCTTGGTCAGGTGGTGATCTACTCGATCCTTCTCCGGCAAGCATAACTACCTGCTTACCTTTGCCCCTACCTCGTCTTGTCATCGGCATTTACTATAACAAAGAAAACCAACTTCAATGGCCAAATATAATTCCACCTACAATATTTGGCTCTATTGCACAATCTAGAAATAAAGAAAAGAAACAAATCCTAAATGTCCTGTAGCCTCCTACTTATAAATGTGGTGCACAACACATTCATAAGCTAGACTCTACTCAGACACGGCTTTGTAGACACCCTTAGGATGACCTGCTCTGATACCACTTTTGTCACGCCTTGAATTCCAACGGGGCGGACTGGCACCCGAAGCAATTGAGGCCCGAGAGACCCAATCTGTGCTCATGTACATTCATATGCATTCCTCTGTATGAATATCGTTCTATCTCATGTAACTAGATACCAATGGCGGAAGTCATGGAAAACATACTGTATATGAAACTTGGCCGTTAGGGCCATTAAGTCAAAATAGACATACATCTCTTACATTCGTCTTCCCACAATCGTCTACAAAGCCTCTACAGATACATATACATAGCCAAGCTAAAGTAAGGACAAGTCCCCGCTTTATACAACACCCAAAAAAAAATGTACATAATGACTCGAAAAGCCCCGAACCAACTGGAGCTCACCAAAGGCCTGCAAATGATACGCAACCTACTGAGGAGGTCTACTAGCACCTGTGCCTGCAACAAGTAAGGTAACTCCCCCAAGGGACGTCAGTACGGAGAATGTACTGAGTATGTAAGGCCATATGAAACTGTAAGACACATAAATACTTCAATGGAATCGAAATATAAGAGAATATGCGATATGGATAAACTATCGTTCTGCATATTTGGAACCATGTACCTTATATTCATTATTTTCTTTTCTTCTATTGTTTATTCATCATCACTTATATCATATCGTACCCGGGACCCAACTGGTCAGTGGGTCTTACATAACATAACGTTATGTTGGGATCGGCCCGAGCTAGGCTTAGGCTTCTAGAGCTGCCACCCATAAACCAATATATCGGGTTCGGCTCGAGCTAGGTTCTCACCTCTAGAGCTACCAACCATAGTCCAATATATCAGGTTCGGCTCAAGCTAGGTTCTTACCTATAGAGCTACCACCTGTTAGGATTGGTCCGAGCTCGGCTTATGCCTCTAGGACTGCCCCTGATCCAATAAATTTGGGATTAGCTCGAGCTAGGCTTATGCCTCTAGAGCTACCACCCGTACTCTAACAACCAACAAATATGCATTACTTTATTTCTTACTTTTGAGAGATTGATATGTTGATAGTCACAATATTATTGGAGCTTTGGAACATCAGTCCATGATTAAGAGACATATGAAAAACAATTGATCCACGAATAAGGAACATAATAATAACAATACATGACAACCTGAAATGAGATGCCTTAGAACATTTCGGAATAGAACAAGTACGATGACCATATGAACAATATGTGCTGCAGAAGGATACGAAAATAGTAACCTCACATACCTTATCTTCTCAATATGAATACACAGTCCTATATGTGATTACGATAATCCATCTCCTTCCTTACGTTTTACTCTACAACACAAGTACATAACGGAACTCACATTAACAATTAACTACATTACTAGTGCATAAGACGATAATGAGCTACGTGACTGCTATATAGCGTTATTTCATCCTTATTCAATACAAATCACTACATTACCATACCAAAAATACCACAACATTCCACACATTGACCAAGACCTCATAAACCAATAGCTTTTCCCGCCAAGTTCATACTTTACATTTCCCCTTCAATACAATGTCACAATTACCTCACTACATCACGTAAACACCTTTCACAACAACAAATGAAAGACAATACATAATTTATACCACTCAAAATACCTCCGGGATACTCCTTTAAAGTCATTCAAAAGGTACCATAAGTTGAATTGCATCAAAGAAGGGTATAGGGGTTTTGGGGGGTCAAAGAGAGACAAAAACATACAAAATGAAGTTCTGGTATGACCTGCGAAGCCACCTGTGCCCACAGGTGGTTGAGGTGCGTCCTAAGATGACCATTGTCCTAGTCCATGGTCACTTGCGTTGGCATCTGCGCCCGCAGGTGCCCCACCCGCGAGGGCGGATGCCCGTTTCAGCCTCCGTGGGTCATTTTTCGTAATGAATGGTACATGATCATAACTAAGCTTCTCTAACAAATTTTAGATCATATTAGATTCCAACAAATATCCATGGTTTCACAAAACTCATAAACATCACCAAAACTACATTTTCCTTTCAATACGCCACCGGTTTCATGTACAATTTCATAACAACAATTCCAAATGTTACACACAAAGAGAAAACAAGTTAAGGACATAAACACATATTACATGTTGATATTTAATTCATCAAAGTCACTTCCTTCAAGACCACAAGTCCACTTCCAAGTTCACAAGTCAAAACCCTTTACCGATTAAGCAAAAGTACGTTGTTTTACACATAGTGAACTGTCCAACACTTTTCCAACATAACCAACATGATTTATACACCATATTAAGAATATAATATATTTAACCATAATATTAAACACTTACCGAAACTTGCAAAGGAGTGATCTTGTCCAAGGAGATAGTTGCCTTAGGGTTTGGAAGAGAAGAGAAATATCTTGTGGAAATTTCTAGATTTGCATGTGTTTATAAATGAATAAAATCTGATTTTCCACCTTATATAATGGCTAAATGGTCATCCTTAGACAACATTAAATGAATGTTTACTTATTCAACATGGAAGAATGGGTCATTGGCCATTTGGGCCATGTCTTTTACTTCATTTTGGGCCTCAAATTGAGCCTATGAACACATGTGAATTCAGCCCAACCAAATTAATGTGTAAAACCCCAATAAATCTCATGTTTAAATAATTCTATAAATGTTATGGTAATAACATAGGTTCAGAAATATACGAGGTGTTGCAGTGGATTACTTCAGAGGCTACCCATTCCTGAGTGGAAATGGGAGCACATTACTATGGACTTTGTGACTAGTTTTCCTTGTACTTCCTGAGGTTCCTATAGTATTTGGGTCGTAGTAGATCGATTGAACAAATTGGCTCATTTCATCCTGATTTAGATTTTCTTTAGTGCTGAGAGGTTAGCCTGCATCTATGTTCATGAGATAGTTCGCCTTCATGGAGTACCAGTGTCCATTATTTTAGACAAGGGCTCAGTGTTCACTTTTAGCTTCTGGAGGACTTTTCAGGAAGAGTTGGGCACTCAGGTTGACCTTATCACCGCATTCCATCCTCAGACTGACGGTCAGTTGGAGCAAACTATTCAGGTCTTGGAGTACATGCTCTATGCTTGCTTGATGGACTTTGGAGGTCAGTGGGAGCAGCACTTAGCTTTAGCGCAGTTCGCCTATTTGAGATGGCACCATTTGAGGCATTATATGATAGGCATTGTCGGTCTCTGATTAGACAATTTGAGACTTTAAAGATTAGCCCCGTAGCATTGATTTGCTTCGTGAGTCCTTGGATAGGGTGCGGGTGATTCAGGATAGGTTGAGGGCAGCCCAGAGTAGGTACAAAAGCTATGTTGATCACAGACTTTGTGCCTTAAAGTTCAGAGTTGGTGATCAGGTTTTCCTTTATGTATCGCTCATGAAGGAAGTGATGAGGTTCAGGAGGAAGGGTAAGCTCAGTCCCCGATATATTGGTCCATTTGAGATACTATGGACAGTTGGAGAGACAGCTCATGAATTGGCCTTGGCCCCAGATTTCACAGCTGTTCATCCAATTTTTCATGTCTCCATGTTGCGGTATTGCATCCCAAATGAGTCACATGTACTTTAGTGGGATTCGATTCAGTTGGACGAGAAGTTGACATTTGTAGAGGAGCCAGTCCTCATTTTAGCCAGGGACGTCAGACGGTTGCGCTCTAGAGAGATTCCTCTGGTTAAGGTTTAGTGGAGGCACGGTCCAGTTGAGGAGGCTATCTGGGATATTGAGAGTGAGATGTAGACCCAATATGCCCACCTATTTAAGCCTTCAGGTACTTCTTCACCCTTTACTTTTACAGATGAAAGTCCTTTTAGTAGTGGATATTATAATAACCCTCCAGGTCATTTTCTTCATTTCCACATTATTTTAGTATTTAGAGCTTTCCCATAGCTGCCCCAATTAATTTATGACTTGTTGGATCTGACAGTTTGGTTACCAGGTAGTTCATTTGATTTTTAGAGCCAATTTCCTAATTTGAAGTCTTCGCTGTTCGAATTTGGCTATCGGACCTAAACTTCTAGTAAACAACCTCATATACCAATTTTGACAGTTCTATCAGCTCTAAAATGTCTATTTTAGGCTAGGGGGACCCTTGGTCGGGGTCCCAAGACTTTTGGACTTGTTTTGAGCTATTGGGTGGAAAGTGATGAAAACAACCATTTGGGTGTGAGACCCACTTTTCATCAAAACAACCTTGGATGGAGATTTCGATTCCGCCGTTGAGTCTGAAATGTTGAATTTGATAGGGTAGTATAGTTCATTTGCATTCATGGAATTCCAAATGAATCCCAATGGTGCGTCGGAGACTTGACAAAAACCAAGTCAGAGCTGGTGCATGCCTTCAGCTGGTGCGACCGCTTAAGCGGGCATTTGGCTGCTTAAGCGGAAGCCACTTTAGTGGATAACACTGGTACCATATGGACCGCTTTAGCAGAGACCATACCGCTTTAGTGGGGTGCGCTTAAGCGTCACCTGTCCGCTTTAGCGGAGGTTAGCCCAGGTCTTCGGACCGCTCTAGCGGTGTCCGCTTTAGCAGTCAAGTGGGTGCTTTAGCGGTACCTGCAGTGCATTTAATCCCCTTTTCACTCATTTTTCTCTTATTATTCTCTAAGTTTTAGGCATTAAAAGCCTTAGAGAGATAGTGAGAGAGGGGAGACGATTCTTGGGAGATCAAGGGAGGTTGGAGAATTCGTCAAAGCCTTTTTTCTCGTCTTAATCCTTGTAAGTTCCGTCTAATTTCTCGATAGATTCTCCTTTTTAGGTTTAAATCCCCAATTCATTTTTGGGTTGATTTTGGATATTTTGGAGCTTGGAATTTACCCGTTCTTAAGGGTAAATGATCCTTGAGCCTTGAGGGATGTTTTGATGATTTTAAATTTATGATTCCGTAAGTGGTCCCCACATGGGAGTTTTAGCTTGATTTTGGACCCGAAACATTTATATGGAATATAGGTATCATTATTGTTGTATTAATGAGTAGATTGTTATTTTGATAGCGTGGCATCGTGCGGAGGCTTCTCGGGAGGGAAAAGCCCCAAATTAGCAGACTTTATCAAGCATTTTTCGGCGTCCAGGTAGGCTAGGCTTACCTAAATTATATATTGAGCTTTGTTACAATATTAGTATGATATTGTGCTAGTTTTGGGTTGGAAATTATGGTTTGGTTGCTTAATTAGTGAAGTTTGATTTATTTGACCGATTTGTGAGCCGTTTAGGGGGTAGAATTGACCCATTTACCCTTCCTTTAAGTCAAATGATGCTTTTAGGATTTATTTAGACTATATAATAGCTTGTGGTTGAATTTCAAAGACTTATTCACTTTTGGGTAGAAATCGCCTTAGTATGGACTTTTGGGTTAAAAAGCGGTCCCCGCCAACCCTCCTTTAGGTTGTGCAATCTCTTTTAGCTCCTTGTAGACTTAGGAGGCTTTTGTTTGCAGAATTATAATTAAATTTGAACCTTATTCTATATATAATTCACCTAGTTTGGGGCTAGGCTAGTTATTGTGACTTTATTCTAAAGACCGGTTCGAGTCCGACATCTATGATAAGGTTATGACATTAAAGATCGGTTCAATTTCGGCATTTATGATATGGTTATGGCATTAAAGACCGGTTTTAGTCTGGCATATATGATATGATTATATCATTAAATACTATTTTGAGTTCGACATCTATGATATGGTTATGGTATTAAAGACCGGTTCGAGTCCGGCATCTATGATATGGTTCAGGTCGAGTCTGGTATTTTCCAGTACGAAGGGTTTCACGGATATAGGAGTATTGGTTGGTTATATCATACTTAGCGTCTATAGATCTCCTCTTGATTATATCCATCAGGCTTAAAGGGGCTCGTTTGGGTTGGTTTTCTCTTGTTTGCACCTTCTAGGCTTATGGGGGCCTAGTTAGGTTATAATTAGTTTACTTTAATTTTGGTATCATGTGTTTAATTATTTATCTTTCCTGCGTTGGAGCATGATCTCAGGTTTGCCCCTTTCTCTTTGACTTAGCTTACATTCTCGTATTTCATTATGCTTTTATTATGTTTTAACTCAGTCGGTAGATGATGCCTACTGAGTACTTGTTGTTTTGGTACTCAAACTGCACTTCTGCATCCTTTCTGGTGCAGGTCCGAGTACCAGCTACCATCGCTGATATTCCTTCCAGCTTTCTTACAGGATTCAAAGATAGGGTGAGCTTTCAGAACCGGAGCTGATCCCCTCTCCTTCCTAGATTTTGGGACAGTCTATACATTCGAGACTATCTGTATATTGATACTACTAGTACTCTTATTCTTTTAATTAGTGGCTCTTGTACTGGACTTACCAATTCATGGGATATTTCTTTTTTTCTTCCTCTTTTATGTTTGGTATTATAGGATCGTAGTCATATTTATATCGCCCTTGATCTTATTTTATGCTTATTTTCAAATATCCCGTCTTCCGCCGTTTAACCCATTACTTGTCATTCCAGGCTGCGATTTGGCTTGCCTACTGGTGGGTTATGGTAGGTGCCATCATGACTCCGAAAATGGGTCGTGACGATAAATAATTAAAGAAAGGATTAAAGAAATTCTCAATTAAGTGCTTCCAATCTTCAATTCCAAGGGTGTTGGTTAGAGAACCCTAGCCTGCAAGCTTGAGGAAATAGCCAAAGATGAAAGATATTTTCCACAAGTCTTGCTTTTATAAATCCCTAATTTTTCCATATCAAAATAAGACCAAAAGTGGCCAGATTTTCAAAATTTCAGTTCTGGTCACGGTTGGTGCTTTTAGTCACTTTTGCCATATTTTACAATTTGACCTCTTTTTGACTTGTTTTTACTTGGTTTCTTCCAATGCACTTTTCAACCATACAAACCTATAAAATAGAAGTAAATGACATTGGCTGCAGTATTTTCTCAATTAACCATAGCAAAATCTTAAATTAAAGAAGAGATAAGTTGGTAAAATACCAATATATCAAACCCCCAAACATAAACAATTGCTTGTCTTCAAGCAATTCAAACTATCCAATTTCCTTCAAGGGACAATTAAAAATGCACCAACAACATACCAAGTCAAAAAGTCTATTTTAATCACAAACATATGACTTTGATTGGTACCAATAATTAATCCAAGACATGAATCACCAACAACTAAAAAGAACTTCATTTTCATTTCAAGTTCCTAAACACTAAGTTAAACTAAGTAGCAATCAAGTCATGACAATACTGTTTCAAAATTTGCCTCTTTGTCACAAAATAACTTTCTTTTATTCTTTCCTCTTAATTGAAAAAATAAACAAATTCACAACTCGAAATAATCATGTTTTCCCTCACAAACAAGAGAGTATCCCACACTTCTTAAATGTAACTCAAAAGACACTTAGGATATCAATGGAGAGAATTAATTCTCTCTCACACAAAGAAGTTCAAATGCATTCAAATAGTACCATCAGCTTGCTCTTCATGTACTTCTCCACTAATGTAGACATACTTGGCTCAAAATCAACTAGGACTTAAGGGTTGTGAAGAAGGCTTTTGGTTAAGGTAGGGACATAATTTGGAAATAGTGACTCAAAACCTCCCTAAGCACTACACTTTGCAACAATAAGCGCACATCCTTTACAACCTTCAACCTTTTTCTCCATTTTTCATTCCATCGCCTAACTCTCCTTTATTCATAGCCTTTTATTTTCCTTCTTTCCTTCTGTTCTTTTTAGAAGTATCAAGAAAGATCACTTCTTTCAAAGTTTTTCCATCCTTATTCCTCTTCTTCTTGTTCTTGTTCTTCTTCTTCTTGTTCTTCTTTCTTTCTTTTTTAATAACTTTTCACCTTTCAAGCAATTCCCACATCACAACTTAACCAACCATCAATTCCAAACTTAGGCTTTTAGCCTATGTTTACACTTTCAAAGCACTTAGGGAGGTAGGGTTTCAAAAGATAGGTTAATTTAAGAACAAAATGGTGAAGTTAGTAACATGGTTGTCAAGAAAATGGTTAAAGGATCAAAGAGATTAACTAGTAAAAATATGAAAGGATAGGCAAATTTAAGGCACGAAACGGTCCAAAGAATGCCTAATATCATTTTTAAAGCCAATTGTGTTCTAGAATTTTCCATGAAAACATTTCAGGCAAGTTCTACACCGCAAGATATGCAAGAAAACTCACAAATAAATCTCACCACATATGGCACATGCAAATTCAAGTAGAATATGTCTCCAAGACCCAATTGAGACAAATGAACACACAGAAAGTCACTCATAGCCTTAAAAAGACTACTCAGTGAACTTAAGAACCAAACATTAAGTCTAAAAGACACAACAAAAATCTTTACTTCAAACTTTTTTAAAAAAAATCGAAAATTCATATGCCAAAGTTTAAATGTGTTGGTACCAAGTAAGCCACAAATTGGCCAAAGGAAAAAATTACATTCCAACACCACTTTTTCTCCAAACTATTCTAAAACTAAACCTAAATAAGACTAATTCCCTTAAGAAAGTCACCTAGTTATTCATCATTGGGAAAAGCCACCCTGTTCGATACACAAACAAAATAAAAATTATTCATTGGGAAAGAACTGTGGCATGAAGAAAACCCTTAGAGTCTTATTAACTAAAGACCATACACAAAGATTAATCAATAACAAAATCATATGCTTCATATTTTTCATTTAAAAACAGCCTAGCAAGGGTTCAAAGAATTTTTTTTGCATCCAGGCAATCCCGACAAGGGCACACATCATCAAAACAAGGCTTCCATGGGCACATGTAGCATCAAAATAAACCTGATAAGGGCATCAACATCCTCAAAATAAGTACAAAAAATATGCCACTCTACCCCCAACTAAAATATTGCATTGCTCTCAATGTACTTAACAATAAGACTGATGTAAGAGAGATTCCCTGAAAAGATGTTTGACTGAGAAAACTCCATGTTTATGCTTCCCTTAATTTTTCCAGATTACTAGAGCTCATTGAATTTCAAAAGCACCTATAATTGACAATAGATAGAACATGGAACAAGCAATTAAGATTGTGAGAGATTTGATTATTACTGCAACTTGGATTTTGATTCAAAAGCTGACATTCAAATATTAATTCCCATAGTCATGTCAAATTGTCCTCCAACAAAAATCACCACAATTACTTAACATCCCAATCCACATAGTAAGTTTCTTCAGTCAGTTATCAAAGGTTGATAATGATATCAGATAACCTGATTTGTTTAATGGTTCACAACTACCAATTTGCATTTAATTTCATATGTCATTAAGCCATCTCTTTAATAGAGTGAAATATGTAGATGAACACTTGTAAAGCTATAATTAGCTCATCCTAATGACATTCTTCACCACTACTATATAAGAAAAAATATTCATAAGCACATTGCTCAAGTTACATAGGCTGAAACATCTAACATTCAGTAATAACTCATTAAGTAGTAGCAAGACATTCTAAAGAACCTCACACAACATATAATGACACTCACCATTTCTTGGATTCACACAAAAAGTTAGGTTTTGCTCTTCCCCGCCGCACACGTGCATTAAGATGCCTTTAAATATCAATAGATCATGCAGGGAAACTTTTCTTTTAATACTTAAGCATGCTTACCTCTACTTGACTACCTAAAACATACACATAATCAACTCCTAATGGTGCTCGGTTACTCAGACTTCATCAGCAAATCCATAACATTAATACTATAAAAGAGTGTTCAAAACAGCCACTAAAGTTATCCTAGATCTAAGCACACATTACATTTAAGGCTAATATGTAAATTGCAGTCGCGCAATGAATTTGTCCTCTTTGAAAAACTCCACAAAACAAATTTTAAGCACCTGATACAGTCATATATTTAGTCTAATTCAATGATCTCACCCAGTTGAGAAATGACATAGTTAGACAGAAGCTTAGCTACAATTCGACACCAACAGACTACTTAGCTCGGGTGTAAAAAAATTCAACTTAAGTAATCTGACCGAGTAGTGGAATATCTACATGACTATCCAAAACTTATTCACAATAAAATTGTAAAAGCACTCGGCTACTCAGACATCACCGGTGAATAAAATTATCTTTCAGGCAATCTATCGAACAGGTTACGAATGTCACTTTGCTAGCTTAATTTAAGAAACAATGGCGAGTTGATAGCCCTTCCAAAATATTGGAAATTATAGTTCAATCCTTCAAGTTCAACCAACAACATAAAGAATTTCATTATTTGAGTTCAAACACACATTAAAAGAATCTAAAATAAAAGATAAGCAAAATCCGAACATGGAAGATAAGAAGGGAAACAAAATGTGACTAAGAGAGGTTGAGAGGATAAAAATAGATGAAAAAAATTTGTTCCCTGATAATGATGGCTGGAGTAGAAAGAAAGAATTTATTTTCATTATTACTGGCAGTTTGCACTCAATTGCTGGGTTTTTATGTTCTTTCTGTGGGTTGCTGCTTTTTGTGCATGTGAGTGTTGTTGTGTATATGTGTGTACATTGGTAAGTGAATGTGCAAAGTATGGGAAACATAAAGGGCAGGGCATTTGTTGTGAAATAGAATGTGAGTGCTTAAATGTTTTAAAACACAACTAGTGTTACACTTATCTGTACAAGCTCATTAGATGGTTCGTTATGCAATGTTCACTGCCACACTTTGTGTGCTCATTAAATTTCCTATAGCAATTATGTGCACTTTCTTTTTCCCTGAGCAACCACTACACTCAATACTCATCCAGTTATACATTTAGCCTTTGTGACCAATAAAAATTGCTTGTATTATGCACTGATCTAGCCCTTTAACCTGTCAAAATAATTCCAAAATTTGTGAACTTGGCACCATATAGCAGAAAATAATGTGAGCTGCTCTATTACCTCAACCTTCTCAAATCAACTCCAAAAATCTAAAACTCTGTAGATTAGTCAAAAAAATATACTAAACTATTCTAAAAAATAAAATTTTAAAAATGACTTCAAAAATTGAAAATGCTGGTTGCTGCCTCCCATCAAGCGCTTGATTTAACATTATGGTACGACAGAAGACAACCTTAGTTGTCCCTTCATTTGGAGGATATGAACCTTCGCTCCAACTTTGAATCAAGGCCTTGAAAATGCTCATAGGGTTGTGACAGAAAAGTAAACAGACCCCTTTCTCTATGTCACATTTTACACTTTTTTTCCTTCAAGTTAGAGATGTCATTTTGTCTTCTAGGCATGGCAAACTTCAAAATTTAGAATACTTAGACTTCAACTCCAAATCCACCCTTAGGATTGATTGCTTCAATTTCCATATCTTTAATTAAGCATTATGTTGGAAAATGGCTGGAATGTGGTTTAAGCCTCTCCATGTGAAAATTTTCTCCAAACATTATATCCTCACCCCCAAATGAACTAGAGTCCTCAAAAATTATTTGATGAGCAATTCTTTGTAACTCGTGTTATTTCTTCAATTTTTGCATCTTAAATGAAGTTTGGATCGGTTGATTTTCAAACTCCTAATAATTCTTCAAAATTCATCTTGACCCTTTCCTTCCCTAACTTGTATTGAAGCATAGATAATTCCATGGCATTTAAATAATCGACAAGTACCACACATGAATTCCTTTCACCTTTACATTCTTGGACAAGTACAGTCATGGTTTGTTTAAGGAGTTTTAACTCCTTCTTTAAACTTGATTCCCGCTCAAAGTTAGTTTGAAGCATCACTTGAATGCCTTCAAATTTGACAATCTTTTCTTCCCTTGCCAAGTCATGGTTCCTATCAAACTCAAAAGCATAACATGTATTTCTTAAGAATAACTTAGGGAGGGGGCATAATAATTAGAAAAATCATCGTAATTTCCATCTTGACCACCATACAAATAATAGGCATACCCATCATAGGATTGAGATGGTGCACACACCTCTCTCCCTGGACCATTTTTTTTATAATTTTACCAAAAGTGGAGTCCACCACAATATGGACATGGGTCATCATAATATGAATTACAACCATCAAACTCACTTTCATCCAAGATGTCATATGAGCAAAAGTAACAAATATAAAGTCTTACTGACACAAAGAAAAAAAATATTCACAACTATTCACAATTTCGAACCAAAGTTAGTCAGCTCAAATTCTAAACTAAATCAATATACCAAATAAACCTCTCAAAAATAAATGTAAATGATTGTTTGAAATTTTATTAATCCAACTAAAGAGTTAGGGTCGATCCCACAGGGAACAATAAATAGGCAACTGAGAAAGTAAGGAATTACGAACACTTATCCTAGTCTAAACAATTGATAAAATTATTTTAGGGGATTTTATATAAAAAGACACACACAAAGATTGAAGAAATTAAAAAGGATAAAAGTGATCAATGAAATTCATACGCAGGGGAAAATAATGGAACTGGCAATGGGGAATCAATTTATATCAAAAGATCCATTACAAGTAATTAACAACTACTAATCAATCATGGGTCAAACAATTTGTTTTGGAATTTAACTTATCTACTAACGTCTCCCGACAAAAGTGAATATTTCTTAACTAAATTCTCTCGAATCTAGCTAAGTGTCAATAAAAGCATTCCAATTTTAGGCTATACTAGGATCCTACAATTTCTAGCTCTAGTCTATTAGATGAGGCTTAAAGCCTCAAATCACGCTAATTAATCTTTTCCAACCTCAATTTACTCTCTTGATTCAATTGAAGTAAATGGGAAAGTCCTAGGGATTGTCACTCCCTTTGAAAAGCAATTAAAATATGGGATTAATTAGATAAACACAATCCCATTTAAAAAATAACATGTATTCAATTACTACAAAAGCAAAATATAGAAACTAAAACCCAAACGTTGTTATATCTCCAACACAATATTCAAAACCAAAATTAACATCGATGCCCAAATATGATCTCTACAAAACAAGGAATTAAAGAAACAATTAAAGAAATTCTCAATTAAGTGCTTCCAATCTTCAATTCGAAGGGTGTCAGTTGAAGAATCCTAACCTCCAAGCTTGAAAAAATAACAAAATATGAAAGATATTTCCCACATTTCTTGATTTTATAAACCCCTAATTCTTCCACATCAATATAAGATCAAAAGTGGCCAGATTTTTGAAATTTCAGCTCTGGCCACTGTTTGTAGTTTTAGCCAGTTTTGCCATTTTCATTAATTTGACCTCTTTTTGATTTTTTTTTACTTGGTTTCTTTTAATACTCTTCTAAACCATATAAAACTTATAAAATAGAAGTAAATGACATTAGCTTCACTATTTTCTCAATTAACCATATCAAAATCTAAGATTATGATAAGTTGGTAAAATACCAACTTATCAAATCCCCAAGCTTAAACTATTGCTTGTGCTCAAGCAATTCAAAATATCCAATTTTCTTGAAGGGACACAATTCAAAAGTGCACCAATATCATACTAAATCAATAAGTCTATTTTAAGCACAAAAATATATGACTTGGATTGGTCCCAACAATTAATCCAAGAAATGAATCGCCAACAACTTCTAAAAAAACTTCATTTTCATTTCAAGTGACCAAACACCAAGTTAATCAAAGTAGCAATCAAGTCATGACATAAACTTCAAAATTTGCCTCTTTGTCACAAATCACCTTTCTTTTATTCGTTCCTCTCAATTGAAAAATGAAACAAATTCATAATTCAAAATAATCATGTGCCCTCACAAATAAGAGAGTATCCCACACTTCTAAAATGCAACTCAGAAGCCACTTGGGATATCAGATGGAAAGAATTAACTCTCTTTCTCGCACAAAGAAGTTCAAATACATTCAATTAGTACCATAGGCCTTCCATTTATTTACTTTGCCACTAATGTAGTCACACTTGGCTCAAAATAAACTAGGACCTAAGGGTTGTAATGTAGGCTCTTTGTTAAGGTATGAACATAATTTAGACATAGGACTCAAAACCTCTTTAAGCACTACACTTTCCAACAATAATAACACTTCCTTTACAACCTTCCACCCTTTTCTTCATTTTCATTGCATTACCTTACTCCCCTTAATTCATAACCTTTTATTTTTCTTCTTTCTTTTTGTTTTTTTAGAAGTATCAAGAAAGATAACTTCTTTCAAAGCTTTTCCATCCTCATACTTGTTCTTTTTTTTTTTTATTTTTAATAACTTTTCACCTTTCAAGAAATTTCCATATCACAACTTAACCAACCATCACCTCCAAACTTAGACTTTTAGCTTATTTTCACACTTTCAAAGCACTTACGGAGGTAAGGTGAAAAAAGATAGGTCAATTTAAGAACAAAATGGTGAAGTTTGCAACATAGTTGTCAATGAAATGGTTAAAAGCTCGAAGAGTTTAACTAGAGAAAATATGCAAGGATAGATAAATTTATGATACAAAATGATCCAAGGAAGGCCTAATATCATTTTTCAAGCCAAGTGTGATCTAGAATTTTTCCTTGAAAATATTTCGGGAAAGTTCTAGACTATAAGATATTCAAGAGAACTTACAAATAAATCTCACCATACATGGAACACGTAAATTCAAGTAGAATATGTCTCAAACAACCAATTGAAAAAAATGAATGCAAGAAAGTAACTCATAGTGTAATGACCCTCTAGGTCATTTTCTCTATTTTTACATGTTTTTGGTATTTCATGTTTTATTGTAGCAAATATAGATCATTTATGATTTACTGGGACTGTTGATTTGGTTTTCGGACAATTTGTTTGGATTTTAAGCCCATTTTCCTATTTTGGAGCTTTTGAAGTTGAGAAATTGGTCTTGGGCCAAAACTTCTAGTAAATATCCTCGGATGAGAATTTTGACAGTTTTGTTAGATCCAAAATATCAATTTTGGGCTAGAGAGACCCTTGGTTTGGGTATCGAGGCTTCTGGGCTCGTCTTGGGCTATTGGATGGATATTGGTAAAAACAAAACAGTGGGTGAGGGGTCAACATTTTGTTAAAACGACCTCGGATGAAAATTTTAATGGTTGCGTTAAGTCCAGAATGCCAAATTTGGTAGAGTATCATAGTTTGTTTGCATGCAAGAGGTTTTGAACGAATCCCAAGTACCCAATCGAAGTTTGTTGGGACTTAACAAATTTGTTGGTGCCTAAGTTGTTGGTGTAACCGCTTTAGTTGTAGCCACTTTAGTGGCTCATGACTACTTTAGAAATGGCTGGCCAACCTAGGTAGGGTTGCTTTAGCACCCATTTCGCCGCTTTAGCAGTGACCACTTTAGCGGTCATTTGGCCATTAAAGCGGCCATCGCTGGTGTTATATATATTTTTTCCCCTCGATTTTTAGCTTCTTGTTCTAAGTGTAAAATGCCATTTTTCTCATGGGGAACTTTAACTTAGAGGGTAAATATCATAATTGACGCAGGGATTAGCTGGGGAACGATAAAGTGACCATCATGCGACCTTTTCTTCGTAAGTTCTCGGTTTGATTTTCTTAACTTTTGGGATTGTTTTGAGCCTCGATTTGAGCTCCGGTCATGCTCAAAATTTTATCAAGCATTCCTTGTCCTTCTAGGACCTCATGATAGATTCAATTTTAGAATTTTGTTAGCGGGCCCCACAAGTCTATTTTTGACCTGATATTTGACCCGGAGTTTTATATTGCAATATGGAATCATTTTACTCGTATTAATGTGTAGATTATGATTTTGATAGTGTGGCATCATTAAGAGATTATGTAGTGGAGACGAGCAATTAGTGGATGATTCAAGACTACTGTTTGGCATCGAGGTAGGCTACAATCTACTCTTCTTTATGAGATTATGTATTGTGTAGATTGTATACGGGACATGGTTTATATGATTGGTATTAAGTTATTTCTTCTTTCCAACTTTCTTAGCTTTCGTTAGGAGCCTTAGACTAGAGACGTGTTTCGAGACCCTTAGTTTAGAATGTCTGCTATAGTTGTCGGATTACCTCAAGACTGCTTATATTCCTGTTATGACCTTAGATTAACAGTAGTAGTCCTATTTTCATCTTATTATTTGTATTTTCCCTAGTTAGGGGAAGCTTTAGCATATAATTATAAGCCTTAACCTAGAATAACCGCCATACCTATAGGGTTATGTTACGCTTGCTGGTATACTTACATTGACCTTAGGTTGATTTTAGAGATTCCTACTATAAGATCTGAAATAACATTTGTTGTCATGGATGATATTTTTAGGTTAAATAATCTTAGTAGCATGATGTCATTGGTTACCTTAGCTTTTTGAGTTATGTTATCGATATCCCTTTACTTAATATATTATTGGGCTAGAGATCTTTATTACGAGACCGATTGGACATCAGGTTTGTTTTTTGTACTCTGAGAGGGCTATGATTTTAGTTAGATGCTTGAGTGCTTACATTTCTATTAATTGGATACTGGAGATGACATGCATGCATTTTTACGTGCTCATGCTTACTTAAGTGGTACGATTCCAACTAAAACCTTGGATTTTCTACAGTTTCTTCAAAAAAGGGATTTATTCCCTCTTTTTACTTTTAAAACTGATATTAAATGTAAGTCGTGCCACCCTTGTTATTGGTTTATAGTATTTTAAACTAAACTTACAACCTTGAAAACTCGGACCGAGGAATATTTCGGTCCATTTTTAGTCCCTCGCCTATTATTATTCACTTATTTCTATCAAGGAAGATTTCGACCCTTTCTATACTATTCTACTATTTTTGTCTCAGATTCGATCTCAGGCACTAGACTTTATGGATTTCTACTAGTTTTAGTTTTGGTTGATTTTGAGCACCTATTACACATATTTACCTCCAGTACTGGATGGAGTGGATTGATCATAGATATTACAGAAGTCCTAGTTCAGGACCAGGCAGTATATACGAATATCCCAAATCCCCTATGAGCCCCTTTGTTCGATGAGCCACAGTATCAGAGAAATATAGTCATTGCAGGTCCTGCCTTTACGAACTATCAAACTAGAGAAGATGTATAGACTTGTGTTGGATATATTACTTGGTTCATCATACATCACCTAGTTTTACCTTGCATTCATTCACTCACATACATCGCCTATCACCAGTATGATTGTTTGTTATTTGTACCTACCAATCTTATGGGGGGCTGGTTAAGCTATGTTTACTGTTGTGTACCTTCTAGGCTTATGGAGGCCCAATTAGGTTATTGGTTATATGGGCTTATTCAGTTGTATTATAATTGGATATTACTGTATAGTTAGTGGCAGGTTGGTTATGGATTTTTACCCGAGGTTGTAGGTATGCTTCTGAGTCCTTTTTCCTCTTTGATATTATGAGCCTTGTGATTATTCATACTTTGGGCTATACATTCTGATTGTGTTAAGGTGTCACGACCCAAAATCCCATTCGACCCGGACTGGCACCCGAAGCCGATATGGCTCGAGATAACCAATCTTTGCTCATGAACCTTCGTATGTATATCCTCGTACGAATCTTATTATACCTTGTGCAACTATGCCGAAAACATGAACATGGAACATATGCTATATAGATATTTATGAAACTTGGCCGTTGGGGCCATCAAGTCAAAACGGATATTTGTCTCTTACATCCATATACCCACATATGTCTATAAGAGCCTCTAACAGATGCATTTACAAGACCAACTAACAGTCGGGACAAGTCCCCGCTTTATACAACATTTATAACATCAAAACAAATATACAACTATGACTCAGGAGGCTCCGAACCAACTGGAGCTCACCTAAACTCTGCAAATGATCCACAGTCTACGGAGGTGGTCTACTAATGCCTGCACCTGCAACATGTAAGGTAAGTCCCCCGAGGGGGTCAGTACGAAGAATGTACTGAGTATGTAAAGCTTATAATAAATAGCATCATACATGAGAATATCAATAGAATGAAATATGAAAGAAAAATCAATGTGGATAAACCATCATTTTATATAATATCTTTTATAATTACTCTCCTTCAAGGGAAATTACCTTCACTCAAGAGACTTGCCTCCAATAGATTCTTCTATATGCAAGAGATTCTTTCATGCTTCTATGCTCATTACCACTATTATTCATCTACTTGGTTAGTAGGTTGTAAAAGAATAACATTCATCTACACACATTCACTTTAGTGGTGGGGTAACAAGATAACATACATCTATTCTATCGGTGGTTTAATCATATAACGTGCATCCACTCTATTAACGTACATCCACTCTCATGGTAGGTTAGTATACATCCACTCTATGGTGGGTTAACGTACATCCACTCTCATGGTGGGTTAACATACATCCATATACATCCACTCTCATGGTGGGTTAGCATACATCCACTCTATGGTGGGTTAACGTACACCCACTCTCATGGTGGGTTAACATACATCCACTCTCATGGTGGGTTAGAATACATCCACTCTATGGTGGGTTAACGTACATCCACTCTCATAGTGGGTTAACATACATCCACTCTCATGGTGGGTTAGCATACATCCACTCTATGGTGGGTTAACGTACATCCTCTCTCATGGTGGGTTAACATACATCCACTCTCATGGTGGGTTATATTAAATGACATAACATAATATTGGGATTATTCCATATTGAACTTATACCCTCTAGAATGTGACTCACTGAAACGTATAGTAACCATGCACATTACTTCTTTACAATCTTATACCCTTTACTTAGTTATGAGAATGACACGTTAAAGACCATGACATTAAAGCACACACTTATATATACATCTCACTTCACTCCTATACTTCATGATGTTGACATCTTCACTTATGAGGAATAATTATACTAACTTGTACATCACCTCTCTTATTACTCTTATGAGATTGGTACTTTTATTTATGAAGGATTGGTACAAGGATAATCATCATACTATAGGACTTTGGAACATGACATGATTGGAAAATGCTTTTCAAGAATAAATAGATTCTCTTACATCTTACTCTCTTTGAGATAGTTCTTTTAGAACTTACAACGTTATGACATCTTTGGAACTTCAATCAATGAACAAGAGATAAATGAACCATAAGTCATCTAAGAATAGGACACATATGAATAACAATATATGTCACCCTGAATTGATATACTTCAAGCCTCTCGGAATTGAAACAAGTCCAATGTCAATGTGAACAACAAGTTGTAGAAGGATATGGAAAAAGGAACCTTACATACCTTGTATTCTCAATACGATTCTACAATCTTAAGTGTGCATACAATAGTCCCGCTCCTTCCTTATGTTTCACTTTACAACACAAGTACATAAAGGAACCAATATTAACCACCAACTACCTTACAATGGCATATAACGACAATAAGTTACATGTTTGGCTTTAACATGACATTTCCCCCTTGACAATACCATTGATGAAATCATCATACCAATAATCCCACAATATTCCATACATTGAACAATACATGATAACCAATAGCATGTCACACCAACTTCATACTTTACACTTCTCCATCACCACCAATCACAATTATTCCATCAATTTACTTCAATACACCTCACAACAACAAATCAACCAAAATCCCATAATTTACACTTATAAAAAAATAACAAGTTTAATAACATAATCACCCCATCTATATTTTTATTTCATCCATACCATGCTCTTTCATCAAAATCACAAGTCATTTCAAGTGTAAATCCCATGGATAACACATCTTTCACAAAAACACAAAGTGCCATATCCAACACTTCCAAGCATAACCAATATGCTTTACATACTCTACCATGCATATAATATATTATTCCATAAGAATAATCACTTACCTAAACTTGAGAAAGGATGATCTTGCTCCAAGAAGTGCTTTAGGATTTTGAGAGCCAAAGAGGTGTTCTTGGGAATTTTCTAGAAAAAGATAGAAAAGCATGTGTGTTTCTCATGAATAAAAATCAGATTTTTGCCTATTTATATAGGCTCTCAATTTCCATACTTATCCACTCTTATGGAATTAAATGTTGTGTCTAGAAGGTCAAGGCAAGAATGGGTCATTTGACCCAGTTTTGGCCCATGTCTTCTTTTCATTTTGGGCCCTTTTTGAGCCCAATTCACTCAACCCAATAAAATCAATAATTTCTCATGTTTAAATCATTTCATATGCGTTACGACAATATTCCCACTCACGGGATTTATATTCGTGGTCCCAATCCCAAAAATAAACGATTCTAGCCACGTATGGCTTATTTTGACCACAAGGGTAAAATCGTCATTTTGATGCCAAATTTGTTGACGAGTAATTTTACCATACCAATATAATACTTCACTCATTTCATGTATGTGCTCATGGTTGTAGAAGAAACGTGGCAAAAATCGGCCCGGTACGTCCCCGGACACCCTTGGGACTTAAAAAAATTTCCAACTTTGAAAAGTGGCCGAAACCAGCCTGGCATGCCCTTGGGCACGCCAGCTTTCTGCCTGTGGGATAAAAATTTTAGCCCAGAGTGGTGTGGCACTCCCTCTGGCCCGCCCCACTCCAATTTTTTTCAAATTTTCATTTTTTGACTTTTCGTTGCGGATTTGGTTAGATTCTTCAAGTTCTATTTTTTAACTTACTTCTTACCTTTAATATCCTTTGTTTAGAGGCCCTCCAAGCCTTGTTTTTAACCCCACAAATGCTCCACGAAAATCACAAAACACCTCCTACGAAGGGCTAATCACATGTAGAGGCCAAATTTCAATTTTCTCATCATTAACATTACCAATTACATACTTATAGCTCTCGACACCTAAGTAACCATTGTTCAACGTCATCACATAGGGTTGGGAAGGTACGGGGTGTTACATTCTCCCCCCTTAGAAACATTCGTCCTCGAATGTTAATGATGTCACTTCAATTACAACAATTGCATCTCGATAATAGCATACGTAGGCATAGACACTTAAAGTCATAGATACTTACTTAGTATCAGTCCACTTCCACATTTTGAACCTTTTCTTCCATTTGAAACAAATATGGGTACTTCGATTTCATCATTTTTTTTTTCAACTTCCCATGCAATCTCCTCGACTTGTTGATTTCTCTAAAGAACTTTTACAGCAAGTACGTCTTTATTTATTAACCTTCACACTTGGCGGTTTAGAATAGCAATAGATATCTTTTCCTAGTGAGATCCCCCGAACTTTGTATATTTCCAATGGGAACAATATGAAAGGAAACTCTTATACACTTTCAACAATTTCACATGGCATGTTGTATAGGGTCAATTTTCCCTTCTTTCTGAATTCCATTATACCTTTCATGAGTAATGCTTTTAAGAGTACATAATCCTCTATGATCACAAACATCTACTATACCATTACGATATGTTCCTTTAACTACCTGCTTACTTTTGCTTCTACCTTTTCTTGTCATCAGCATTTTTCTATAATATACAAGAACAACAATACTTGTGGTCAGAAACAATCCCACCTATAACTTCGGCTCTAATGCACGATCTAAAAATGAAGAAAAGAAACAACATCCTAAATGTCCCGTAGCCTCCTACTTATCAATGTGTTGCACAACACATCGATAAGTAAGACTCTACTCAGACACGGCTTTGTAGACACCCTTAAAACGACCTGCTCTGATTCAACTTTTGTCACGACCCGAAATCCCATTCGAGCTGGACTGGCACCTGAAGCCGATATGGCCCGAGAGAACCAATCTTTGCTCATGAACCTTCGTATTTATATCCTCGTATGAAAATTATTATACCTTGTGCAACTATGCGAAAAACATGAACATGGAATATATGCTATATAGATATTTATGAAACTTAGCCGTTGGGGCCATCAAGTCAAAACAGACATTTGTCTCTTACATCCATATACCCACATATGTCTACAAAAGCCTCTAACAAATGCATTTACAAGACCAACTAACAGTCGGGACAAGTCCCCGCTTTATACAACATTTATAACATCAAAACAAATATACAACTATGACTCAGGAGGCTCCGAACCAACTGGAGCTCACCTAAACTCTGCAAATGATCCACAGTCTATGGAGGTGGTCTACTAATGCCTGCACCTGCAACATGTAAGGTAAGTCTCCCGAGGGGGTCAGTACGAAGAATGTACTGAGTATGTAAAGCTTATAAAAAATAGCATCATACATGAGAATATCAATAGAATCAAATATGAAAGAATAGTCAATGTGGATAAACCATCATTTTATATAATATCTTTTATAATTACTCTCCTTCAAGGAAAATTACCTTCACTCAGGAGACTTGCTTCCAATAGATTCTTCTATATGCAAGAGATTCTTTCATGCTTCTATGCTCATTACCACTATTATTCATCTACTTGGTTAGTAGGTTGTAAAAGAATAACATTCATCTACACACATCCACTTTAGTGGTGGGGTAACAAGATAACATACATCTATTCTATCGGTGATTTAATCATATAACGTACATCCACTCTCATGGTGGGTTAGCATACATCCACTCTATGGTGGGTTAACGTACATCCACTCTCATGGTGGGTTAACATTCATCCACTCTCATGGTGGGTTAACATATATCCACTCTCATGGTGGGTTAGAATACATCCACTCTATGGTGGGTTAACGTACATCCACTCTCATGATGGGTTAACATACATCCACTCTCATGGTGGGTTAGTATACATCCACTCTATGGTGGGTTAACGTACATCCACTCTCATGGTGGGTTAACATACATCCACTCTCATGGTGGGTTATATTAAATGACATAACATAATAGTGGGATTATTCCATATTGACCTTATACCCTCTAGAATATGATCCATACTCACTGAAACGTATAGTAACCATGCACATTACTTCTTTACAATCTTATACTGTCACGCCCCGAATTCCATCGAGACATGATTGGCACCCGTAGCCGATAAGGCCCGAGAGAACTAAGCTTTGCTTATGTTCAATCATATGCATATCATAAGCATAACCACCATTACGTAAGAACATGAAAGACGAATAACAGAAAACATGGGACAAGGGACATATATACGCATATGGAACTTGGCCGTTGAGGCCATCCAGTCAAAACAACATATACCTTTTACACTTATACACCCACATCCGTCTACAAAAGCCTCTAACATGAGCATTGACCAAAATGAACTATAAGTCGGGACAAGTCCCCGCTTTACACAACATGTACATCACCAAAACATATATACACTCTGACTCGGAGAAACCCCGAATTAGTTGGAGCTCACCAATTATGTGCAACGACTGGCAACCTATTGTGGAGGCCTACTAGTGCCTGCGCCTACAGCAAGTAAGCTAAATTCCCCAAGAGGGGTCAGTACGGAATAAGTACTGAGTATGTAAGGCTCAAGTGAAACTATATAAAACATGAACATATCAATGAACTCATTACAAATGACTAATCAATGTGAGTAAGTCACCATTTTGTATTTTTGAAACCATGTGTATTGTTTTTATTACATTCTTCACTTTCTTTACTTCAATGCTTTCTTGACATTACATGTGTCACAATGTACCCGGGCCCCGACAGATCAGTGGGTCTTTATATAACATATCATCATGTTGGGATCGGCTCGAGCTAGGCTTATGCCCCTAGGTCTGCCACCCATAAATCAATACATCGGGATCGGCTTGAGCTAGGCTTATGCCCCTAGAGATGCCACCCATAAATCAACATATCAGGTTTGGCTAGAGCTAGGTTTTCACCCCTAGAGCTGCCCCCTGTCAGGTTCGGCTTGATCTAGGCTTTCGCCCCCAAAGCTGCCCCCTGATCCAATAATCTCGGGATCGGCTTGAGCTAGGCATTTTGCCTCCAAAGCTGCCACCCGTACTCAAACATTAACCACATTTGCATTACTTTATTCATTACTTTGAGATTGATACATTGATAGTCATAACCTTACTTGAAACTTTGGATCATGAACCAATGAGTGAGAGACATGTGAATAACTTGGCAACATAACATTATTAGAGCTATAACACCATGGGAACCATTGGACAAGAATCCATGAACAAGAGATATAAGTATAATCACTATTGGAACATTGGAATATAACCTTATTTGAGCTCTTGGAACATTAACCATGAAAATGAGACATGAGATTCACAAATGATCCATGAGTAGGAAATATATGACAATGACTATTGATAAACGGATATAGGATACCTTAGCACATTTCGGGATAGGACTAGTGAAATGTCAAGGTGAACACTATTTGCCGTAGAAAGATACGGACAGAGTAACCTTACATACCTTGTACTCTCAATACGAATATACAACCTTAGATGTGTATACAATAGTCCCGTTCCTTCTTTATGTGCCACTCTACAACACAAATACATAACGGAATTCATATTAACCGCCAACTACTTTACAAATGCATATAACATCAATGGGTTACATGTTTGCCTTTAAACATGTCATTTCCCCTTGACAAAACCATTGATAAAATTATTATTCCAAAAATTCCATAATATTCCCAACATTGACCAATACATGATAATTGATACATTTCACCACAACACTTCTCCTTTACACTTTCTTATCCATATCACATCACAAATAATCCATCAAATTACCTTAATACACCTCATAACACATATCGGCCAAAATCCCACAATTTACACTTATAGACAATAACAAGTTTAATACCAAAAATAACACCATACATGTTCATATTTTGTCCATACCATGCTCTTTCATCAAAGGCACAAGTCCTAATTCAAGCTTGAATCCCGTGGATCATAAATCTTATACCAAAAACACAAAGTACCATGTCCAACATTTACAAGCACAACCAACATGATTTACATACCCTTTCATGCATATAATATATTAATCCATAACAATAATCACTTACCCAAGCTTGAAAAGTGATGATCTTGCTCCAAAATTGACTTTGTGGTCTTTAGGGTTTGAGAGAATGTTGGAGAAAATATCTAGAAAAACATGAGAGTTACAATTGATTAAAATCTGATTTTTGGGTCTATATATAGTCCTTGGAGCCATCCTTAGCCATTCTTGGCATTAAATGCTTCTTTTGACTTAGTCAATAGAAGATTGGATCATGTGACCCATGTCTTTTGCCTTATTTTGGGCTTTTATTGAGCCCAAATCACTTAATCCAATAAAATCAATAATTTCTCATGTTTAAGTCATCTCATACGTGTTACCATAATATTCACACTCATGCTACTCATATTCGTAGCCTCAATCCCAAAAACAAGTGATTCTAGCCACATTTGGCTTATTTTGACCTTAAGGGCAAAACTGTCATTTTGACTCCAAATTCGTTCTCGAGTAATTTTATCATACCAATATAATATTTCATTCATTTCATGTATATACTCATGGTTGTATAAGAAACGTGGCAAAAATCGGCTCAGTACGACCCCGGATACCCTTGGGACTTAGAAATTTCCAACTTTTCAAAGAAGTGGAAAAACCAGCGTGGCACGCCCTTGGGAGCGCCAAATTGCTGCCTCTGGACTAAAAATTTTAGCCCAGAGCGGCGTGGCACGCTCCCCATCATTCCCCTACCTTAGTTTTTTTGAAAAATTCAATTTTTGACTTTTCTTCGCGGGTTTGGTTAGATACTTCAAGTCCTATTCTTTAACTTACTTCTTAACCTTCATATACTTTGTTTAGAGGTCCTCTTAGCCTCATTTTGAGCCCCACAAATGTTCCACGAAAATCATAAAACACCTCCTATAAAGGTTTAATCACATATACGAGGCCAAAAGTCAATTATCTCATCCATAGCATTACAAAATACGTATGTATGGCTCTCGACACCTAAGTAAGCATTGCTCAACATCATCAAGTAGGGTTAGGAAGGTACGGGGTATTAAATTCTTCCCCCCTTAGGAACATTCGTCCTCGAATGTTAATAATATCGTTTCAATTACAACAAATGCATCTCTACATTAGCATACATATACATAAACACTTAAGGCTCATGGAGACTTACTTGTTATTGCTCTAATTCCGCACTTTGAACTTCTTGGTCCATTTGAAATAGATGGGGATACTTTTATTTCATCATCTCTTCCGCTTCCCATGTGATCTCCTCTACTTGTTGATTTCTCCAAAGGACTTTCACGGAAGCTATGTCTTTATTTCTCAATCACTTTACTTGTCGATCTAGAATAGCAATGGGTACCTCTTCATAAGTAAGATCCTCTGTTGAACATCTTCAATGGGAACAATACGAGATGGATCTCCTATACATTTTCGAAGCATCAAAACATGAAATATCGGATGGACTGAGGAAAGTTCTTGAGGTAGTTCTAATTCATACGTAACTTGCCCAAATATTCTAATAATTTCATATGGGCCTATGTAGCATGGAATCAATTTCCCTTTCTTTTCGAACCGCATTACCCCTTTTATTGGTGACACCTTTAAAAATACCCAATCACCTATGGCGAATTCAATCCCTCTTCTTCTAACATCGGCATATGACTTATGATGACTTTGAGCCGTCTGTAACAGCTGTTGGATCACTTTAACTTTCTCCATAGCCTGATGAACAATATCTGGCCCAAGTAAAGAAGTCTCACCCGCTTCAAACCATCCAATGGGTGATCTACATTTCCTTCCGTACAAGGCTTCATAAGGTGCCATTTTAATACTTGAATGATATCTATTGTTATACGCAAATTCAATAAGAGGAAAATGGTCATCCCAAATGCCTTGAAAATCTAACGTATAAGCTCGTAGCATGTCTTCAAGTGTATGAATAGTACGTTCTGCTTGTCCATCAGTCTGAGGATGGAAAGCCGTACTCAAATTCACCCGTGTACCCAAACTCTGCTGGAAAGATCTCCAAAAGTGCACTATGAACTGTGCTCCTCTGTTTGATATAATCGAAAGTGGAATACCATGCAATCGTACTATCTCTTTCACATACAACTTCGCATAATCCTCAGTTGTATAGGTCATCTTGACCGGTAGAAAATGCGCTGACTTGGTAAGCCTGTCCACTATAACCCATATAGAATCAAGCTTCTGCAATGTACTAGGTAAACCTGTAATGAAATCCATGTTAATCATATCCCATTTCCAGACTGGAAGATTGATACATTGCATGTAACCTCCTGGTTTCTGATGCTCTACTTTCACCTGTTGACAATTCAGTCATTGAGCAACAAACTCTGCAATGTTCTTTTTCATATTTCCCCACCAATACACTTCTTTCAATTCATGGTACATTTTAGTAGCACCCGGATGAATAGAATAGCACGAATGATGTGCCTCTGTCATAATTCGTGTCCTCAGCTCATCTACATCCGGTACACATAATCTCCCTTGACATTGAAGTACCCCTTCCTGTGTAAGATCAAATGCCTTTGTCAAATCCTGCTGTACATTTTCCTTTAGCTGCAATAACATAGAATCAGCAAACCGCTTCTCTTTCACTTCAGTTATTAAGGAGGATTCTGCTACATTCTGCACAATAACTCTGTCATCTGAGGATTCAATAAGGCGAACTCCCAAGCTGGCTAATTGATTCAAATCTTTGATTATCTCATGCTTTTCATTCAACTGGCCACTAGTGCTTTCTACTGCCTTACGGCTCAATGCATCAGCTACTATATTTGCTTTGCCTGGGTGATAAAGAATATCAATGTCATAGTCTTTTAAAAGCTCTAACCACTTTTGTTGCCTCAAATTGAGTTCCTTCTGCTTAAAAAGATATTGCAAGCTTTTGTGATCCGTATAGATATCAACATGAACCCCATATAAATAATGACGCCATATCTTTGAAGCAAAAACTACCGCTGCCAATTCAAGATCATGTGTGGGATAGTTTTTCTCATGTGGCCGCAACTGTCGTGAGGCATAGGCTATGACATTACCATGTTGCATTAATACACATCCGAGGCCAACCCTGAAAGCATCACAATACACTACATAACCTTCGGTACCTTCGGCAAGCACTAAAACTGGTGTGGAGGGTAATTTATCTTTCAACCTTTGGAAGCTTTTCTCACATGCGTCATTCCACTGAAAGTTTACTGCCTTATGTGTAAGCTTTGTTAACGGTGCTGCAATAGAGGAAAAACCTTCCACAAATCTTCTGTAATAACCTGCCAGTCCAAGAAAACTACGAATTTCTGTGGGTGTTGTAGGTCTTGGCCAATTTTTCACTGCTTCAATCTTTTGTGTATCAACCTGTATGCCTTCATCTGACACAATGTGACCCAAGAACGCGACTAAGTTCAACCAAAACTCACATTTGGAGAACTTTGCATACAACTTACGCTCACGGAGAATCTGTAACACTTGTCATAAGTGCTTAGCATGGTCCTCTGGTGATCTTGAATAAACTAGGATGTCATCTATAAATACCGTGACGAACACATCCAGAAATGGCTTAAACACCCTATTCATCAAATCCATGAACACAGCTGGTGCATTTGTTAGTCCAAATGACATAACTAAAAATTCATAATGGCCATACCGTGTTCGAAAAGCTATCTTGGGTACATCTTCTTCTCTAACTCTGACTTGGTGGTAACCCGACCTCAAGTCAATCTTTGAAAAACACTTGGCACCCTGTAACTGATCAAACAAATCATCAATGCGAGGGAGGGATATTTATTCTTGATCGATACCTCATTCAATTGCCGATAATCAATGCACATTCTCAATGTACCATCTTTCTTTCATACAAATAGTACCGGTGCACCCCATGGGGACATACTAGGCCTAATGAAGCCCTTGTCCAGTAAATCTTTCAATTGCTCCTTCAATTCACGTAATTCTGCTGGAGCCATTCTATATGGGGGAATAGAGATAGGCTGAGTGCCCGAAATCACATCAATGCCAAATTCTACTTCCCGTTCTGGGGGTAAGCTTGGAAGATCCTCTGGGAATACAATACATCTAGAAATTCATTAACCACTGGAACCAACTGCGGAGTTAGTGGTTCCACATCATTATCTTTCACTCGTACTAAATGACATATGTAACCCTTAGAAATCATTTTCCTGGCTTTCAGATAGGAAATAAATCTCCCTCATGGTGCCCCTACATTACCCTGCCATTCAAGAACATTTTCTTGTGGAAAAGAAAACCGCTCCTTCTTGGCCCGACAATCCACCGTAGCATAACAAGAGGCCAACCAATCCATTCCCATGATCACATCAAAATCCACCATGTCCAATTCAATGAGATCGACCAACGTATCATGACCACACACAGTTACCACATAGTCATGATATACTCTCTTTGTAATAATATATTCACCAACCGGTGTAGACACTTCAATTGATTTAATTAATAATTCTGGTGCCTTTGCAAACTTCGCAGCAACCAATGGGGTAACATAGAAAAATGTAGAACCTGGGTCAATCAGTGCATATACATTATGTGAGAATATAGATAATGTACCTGTGACAACATCAGGGGAATCCTCTGAATTCTAGCGGTCCACCAAAGCATAAGTGCGATTCTGGACCCCGCTAGTACTGGCTGCTCCTCTGGCACCTCTACCACGGCCACTACGCTGAACCCCTAGGCACAGTGAAGGAATAGATGCTGATGATGCAACAGCCGACCCAGCCGATCGTGCTATACCACCCATGCTCCGTTGTGGACAATCTCTCGCTATATGCCCCAACATACCACACCAAAAGCAGACATTCCTCCCTGATCGATATGTGCCTGAATGAATACGCCCACAGTGCTGACACTGCTGACGAGGAAAACCTACTGCCTGTGATCCATGAACCCCACTACTCTGTCCATCTGAACCACCTCTAAACCCTCGAGACTGAGAATAAGCGCCTGTCATAGAATGAGAAAACGACGGTCTAGGTGGTCTAGGGAACATACGAGGCCTAGACCTACCTTGGGAAATCATAGGTGGTTTCATAGGTCTAGCCCTTTTGGACTGTCCCCTGTCAAATTCATGCACTCTTCTCCTCTGTCGTTGGTCTTCTATTTTCTGAGCAAAGGCCTGGATTCTCTCTATGTCCATGTCCTTATTCAAGGAAGCAATGGTGCAATCCCTTACCAAATAGGGCTCTAGTCTGTCCACATATCTATGGACTCTATCTGTCATCGTAGCCACAACATTTGGTGCATATTGAGCTAAGGAATTAAATTGCAAGCTATATTCTCTGATCGTAGATTTAGGAACTGATCCGCTCGTGCCTCCCGGATCTCATAAGAAAGATAATGATCAAGGAAAGCCACTTTAAACTCTTCCCATGTAGGTGTATTTGCACCAATATCATGGTATTTCTGCCAATCCTCGTACCATAATATTGCCTCTCTTTTCAGCCTATACGCAGCAAGTTTAATGGTTTTGACCCTTATCACATGCATAACTTCCAAGGCTCTCTGAATTTGATCCACGAAGTCCTGTGGATCTGCTTTTGGATTGGACCCAGTGAATATAGGAGGGTCTAGTTTCAAGAAATCCTGTGTCCTGCGACTTGCCATTCTAGTCGCATCATCATCATGTGTTATTGTACTAGCTCGTCCCTGGCTTTGTACCGCCACTAACTGTGTCAACATATGTACAACATTTCTAAGATATTGATCTGTGGCATTCATCGGTGGTTCTGCGGGTACTTCTCTACCAATTGGCTCTTCCGAAACTGGGAAGGTAGATGAAGACCGCGATGATATTTCAGCATTCGCTCCACCTTAACTAGCTTGGTCATGTGGTAGTCTACTCATTCCTTCTCCAGCAGGCACATCAACCTGCTTCCCTTTACCCCTTCCTCTTATAGTGTTCAACATTGTTACTATATCAAAGAGAAACAATTACTATGGTCAGACACGATTCAACTTACAACATTGGCTCTATTGCACGATCTAGAATGAAGAAAAGAAACAACATCCTAAATATCTCGTAGCTTCCTACTTATAAATGTGGTGCACAACACATCGATAAGTAAGACTCTACTCAGACACGGCTTTGTAGACACCCTTAGAACGACCTGCTCTGATACCACTTTTGTCACGCCCCGAATACCATTGAGACATGATTGGCACCCATAGCCGATAAGGCCCGAGAGAACCAAGCTTTGCCTATGTTCAATCATATGCATATCATAAGCATAACCACCATTACGTAAGAACATGAAAGACGAATAACGGAAAACATAGGACATGAGACATATATACACATATGGAACTTGGTCGTTGAGGCTATCCAGTCAAAACAACGTATACCTTTTACACTTATACACCCACATCCGTCTACAAAAGCCTCTAACATGAGCATTGACTAAAATGAACTATAAGTCGGGACAAGTCCCCACTTTACACAACATGTACATCACCAAAACATATATACACTCTGACTCGGAGAAGCCCCGAATTAGCTGGAGCTCACCAATGATGTGCAACAGCTGGCAACCTACTGTGGAGGCCTACTAGTGCCTGCGCCTGCAAAAAGTAAGCTAAATTCCCCAAGAGGGGTCAGTACGAAATAAGTATTGAGTATGTAAGGCTCAAATGAAACTATATAACACATGAACATATCAATGAACTCATTACAAATGACTAATCAATGTGAGTAAGTCACCATTTTGTATTTTGGAAACCATGTGTATTGCTTTTATTACTTTCTTTACTTCAATGCTTGCTTGACAATACATGTGTCACAATGTACTCGGGCCCCGACTGATCAGTGCGTCTTTACATAACATATCATCATGTTGGGATCGGCTCGAGCTAGGCTTATGCCCCTAGAGCTGCCACCCATAAATCAATACATCGGGATCGGCTTGAGCTAGGCTTATGCCCCTAGAGCTGCCACCCATAAATCAACATATCAGGTTCGGCTAGAGCTAGGTTTTCACCCCTAGAGCTGCCCCCTATCAGGTTCTGCTTGATCTAGGCTTTCGCCCCCAAAGCTACCCCCTGATCCAATAATCTCGGGATCGGCTTGAGCTAGGCATTTTGCTTCCAAAGCTGCCACCCGTACTCAAACATTAACCACATTTGCATTACTTTATTCATTACTTTGAGATTGATACATTGATAGTCATAACCTTACTTGAAACTTTGGATCATGAACCAATGAGTGAGAGACATGTGAATAACTTGGCAACATAACATTATTAGAGCTATAACACCATGGGAATCATTGGACAAGAATCCATGAACAAGAGATATAAGTATAATCACTATTGGAACATTGGAATATAACCTTATTTGAGCTCTTGGAACATTAACCATGAAAATGAGACATGAGATTCACAAATGATCCATGAGTAGGAAATATGTGACAATGACTATTGATAAACGGATATAGGATACCTTAGCACATTTTGGGATAGGACTAGTGAAATGTCAAGGTGAACACTATTTGCCGTAGAAAGATACGGACAGAGTAACCTTACATACCTTGTACTCTCAATACGAATATACAACCTTAGATGCGTATACAATAGTCCCGCTCCTTCTTTGTGTGCCACTCTACAATACAAATACATAACGGAATTCATATTAACCGCCAACTACTTTACAAATGCATATAACATCAATGGGTTACATGTTTGCCTTTAAACATGTCATTTCCCCTTGACAAAACCATTGATAAAATTATTATTCCAAAAATTCCATAATATTCCCAACATTGACCAATACATGATAATTGATACATTTCACCACAACACTTCTCCTTTACACTTTCTTATCCATATCACATCACAAATAATCCATCAAATTACCTTAATACACCTCATAACACATATCGGCCAAAATCCCACAATTTACACTTATAGACAATAACAAGTTTAATACCAAAAATAACACCATACATATTCATATTTTGTCCATACCATGCTTTTTCATCAAAGGCACAAGTCCTAATTCAAGCTTGAATCCCATGGATCATAAATCTTATACCAAAAACACAAAGTACCATGTCCAACATTTTAAAGAACAACCAACATGATTTACATACTCTTTCATGCATATAATATATTAATCCATAACAATAATCACTTACCCAAGCTTGAAAAGTGATGATCTTGCTCCAAAATTGACTTTGAGTTATTTAGGGTTTGAGGTTGGAGAAAATATCTAGAAAAACATGAGAGTTCCAATTGATTAAAATCTGATTTTTGGGTCTATATATAGTCCTTGGGTCCATCCTTAGCCATTCTTGGCATTAAATGCTTCTTTTGACTTAGTCAATAGAAGATTAGATCATGTGACCCATGTCTTTTGCCTTATTTTGGGCTTTTATTGAGCCCAAATCACTTAATCCAATAAAATTAATAATTTCTCGTGTTTAAGTCATCTCATACGTTTTACCATAATATTCACACTCATGCTACTCATATCCGTAGCCTCAATCCCAAAAACAAGTGATTCTAGCCACATTTGGCTTATTTTGACCTTAAGGGCAAAACTGTCATTTTGACTCCAAATTCGTTCTCGAGTAATTTTATCATACCAATAGAATATTTCATTCATTTCATGTATATACTCGTGGTTGTATAAGAAACGTGGCAAAAATCGGCTTAGTACGACCCCGGATACCCTTGGGACTTAGAAATTTCCAACTTTTCAAAAAAGTGGAAAAACCAGCGTGGCACGCCCTTGGGAGCGCCAAATTGCTGCCTCTGGACTAAAAATTTTAGCCCAGAGCGGCGTGGCACGCTCCCCATCATTCCCCTACCTTAGTTTTTTTGAAAAATTCGGTTTTCGACTTTTCTTCGCGGGTTTGGTTAGATACTTCAAGTCCTATTCTTTAACTTTCTTCTTAACCTTCATATACTTTGTTTAGAGGTCCTCTTAGCCTCGTTTTGAGCCCACAAATGTTCCACAAAAATCATAAAACACCTCCTATGAAGGTTTAATCACATATACGAGGCAAAAAGTTAATTATCTCATCCATAGCATTACAATATACGTATGTATGGCTCTCGACACCTAAGTAAGCATTTCTCAACATCATCAAGTAGGGTTAGGAAGGTACGGGGTGTTACATATACCCTTTACTTAGTTATGAGAATGACACTTTAAAGACCATGACATTAAAGCACACACTTATATATACATCTCACTTCACTCCTATACTTCATGAGGTTGACATCTTCACTTATGAGGAATAATTATACTAACTTGCACATCACCTCTCTTATAACTCTTATGAGATTGGTACTTTTATTTATGAAAGATTGGTACAAGGATAATTATCATACTATAGGACTTTGGAACATGACATGATTGGAAAATGCTTTTCAAGAATAAATAGATTCTCTTACATCTTACTCTCTTTGAGATAGTTCTTTTAGAACTTACAACGTTATGACATCTTTGGAACTTCAATCAATGAACAAGAGATAAATGAACCATAAGTCATCTAAGAATAGGACACATATGAATAACAATATATGTCACCCTGAATTGATATACTTCAAGCCTCTCGGAATTGAAACAAGTCCAATGTCAATGTGAACAACAAGTTGTAGAAGGATATGGAAAAAGGAACCTTACATACCTTGTATTCTCAATACGATTCTACAATCTTAAGTGTGCATACAATAGTCCCGCTCCTTCCTTATGTTTCACTCTACAACACAAGTACATAATGGAACCAACATTAACCACCAACTACCTTACAATGGCATATAACGACAATAAGTTACATGTTTGGCTTTAACATGACATTTCCCTTTTGACAATACCATTGATGAAATCATCATACCAATAATCCCACAATATTCCATACATTGACCAATACATGATAACCAATATCATTTCACACCAAGTTCATACTTTACACTTCTCCATCACCACCACATCACAATTATTCCATCAATTTACTTCAATACACCTCACAACAACAAATCGACAAAAATCCCATAATTTACACTTATAACAAAAATAACAAGTTTAATAATATAATCACCCCATATATTTTGTTATTTCATCCATACCATGCTCTTTCATCAAAATCACAAGTCATATTTCAAGTGTAAATCCCATGGATAACACATCTTTCACAAAAACACAAAGTGCCATATCCAACACTTCCAAGCATAACCAATATGCTTTACATACTCTCCCATGCATATAATATATTATTCCATAAGAATAATCACTTATCTAAGCTTGAGAAATGATGATCTTGCTCCAAGAAGTGCTTTAGGGTTTTGAGAGCCAAAGAGGTGTTCTTAGGAATTTTCTAGAAAAAGATAGAAAAGCATGTGTGTTTCTCATGAATAAAAATCAGATTTTTGCCTCTTTATATAGGCCCTCAATTTCCATCCTTAGCCACTCTTATGGCATTAAATGTTGTGTCTAGAAGGTCAAGGCAAGAATGGGTCATTTCACCCATTTTTGACCCATGTCTTCTTTTCATTTTGGGCCGTTTTTGAGCCCAATTCACTCAACCCAATAAAATCAATAATTTCTCATGTTTTAATCATTTCATACGCGTTACTACAATATTCCCACTCACGGGATTTATATTTGTGGTCTCAATCCCAAAAACAAACGATTCTAGCCACGTATGGCTTATTTTGACCACAAGGGTAAAATCGTCATTTTGATGCCAAATTCGTTGACGAGTAATTTTACCATACCAATATAATACTTCACTCATTTCATGTATATGCTTGTGGTTGTATAAGAAACATGGCAAAAATCGGCCCGGTACGTCCCCGAGCACCCTTGGGACTTAAGAAAATTTCCAACTTTGAAAAGTGGCCGAAACCAGCCTGGCACTCCCTTGGGCGTGCCATCTTTCTGCCTGTGGGATAAAAATTTTAGCCCAGAGCGGCGTGGCACGCCCTCTGGCGTGCCCCACTCCAATTTTTTTCAAATTTTCGTTTTTCGACTTTTCGTTGCGGATTTGGTTAGATACTTTAAGTTCTATTCTTTAACTTACTTCTTACCTTTAATATCCTTTGTTTAGAGTCCCTCCAAGCCTCATTTTTAACCCTACAAATGCTCCACAAAAATCAAAAAACACCTCCTACGAAGGGCTAATCACATGTAAGAGGCCAAATTTTAATTTTCTCATCACTAACATTACCAATTACATACTTATAGCTCTCGACACCTAAGTAAACATTGTTCAACATCATCACATAGGGTTGGGAAGGTACGGGGTGTTACATAAAGCTAGCACCTTTTTTATTTATAACCATAGTGAGATTTAGGCTGTTTGGCTAGCTCCCTCAGGTTAGTACCTTTGTATGTTGCCTCATATACAGTACTATTGTATATCCATTTCTTTACTAGATACTCTTTTGTATATCACCTTCTTTCTTCTTACTACCATTGTATGTCTCTTTCCTCGTACTAGTACTGTATGTCCTTTTCTTCATACTACTGTTGTATATTATTTAGCAACCTATTGTATAGCACTTTGGCCCCTAGTTACTTGTAGAATATGTTAGTTTATCTTTACCTCTCCATTATCATTATTGTGTTTCATTTCTTAAATAGTAGTCTATAATGTATATTTTTATTCTACTTATTATTTATATTTGCATTTTCTTTAGAGCTCAATCGGCCGATGCCTACTTAGTACCTCGTGTTTGGTACTCATAGTACACTTCTGCACTCTGCAGATCATAGTACAAGTTCTCACTACTGAAGTGGGCATCGTGCAGAGCTGTCATGGATCAGAGATTAGGGGTGAGCTCATGGCATCCAGAGTTGTTCTATCTCCCTCTTTCTTTTGCTGGACTAATCTTTATTTTGCATTTTGGAGATGGTTCTGTATATATATATATATATATATATATATATTATTATACTTACCTTGTACTCTTGTCTTGATAGAGGCTCTTGTACACACCTCACCAGGTTTTGAGGAAATGCTTTGCTTCTTCTAGTTTGGTTTCTCCTTTTACTTAATTTTTGTTATCTTTTTCTTATTAGCCCATTACTCATTGTTTTTATGGGTTGGCTTACCTACTGGGGGGTTATAGTAGGTGCCATCATGACCTGAGAAATTAGGTTGTGACTGTTTGATATCAGAGCCAGGTTTAATGGTGTCGTGGTACAAGAGCAAAGGGCCTAGTTGAGTCCTGTGGATCGGTACGATGATGTCCGTATCCTGTATTTGGGAGGCTATAGGGAATTCCTAGGAAATTCTATATTTTGACTCTTGATCATATGTCCTTACTTCTATCAACTTCAAAGTTCTTATTTTGGCTCCGCTCTTTCTTAGATGGATAGCATGACATTGCCGATAGACATAGATGAGACTTCAGTACGTGTTACCCAAGTTTCAGTTCAAGGTCAGGCTAGGGAGTTAGATCTTGATATTGGGGATATACAGTGTTAGCCAGTGGGTCAAGGGATAGCCCAGGGTCTAGCAGGATTTGTTACCACCTCAGATTTTTAGGTTATCATGTTAGAGATTCTGAGCCTTTTCATGGATATGTCACAGTCAAAGATGGTGTTTGGTATAGTGGTTCTTAGGCCAGAGTTGGGTTTATTGGTGTTAAGCAGGGTTCTCTATCAATTTCAGAGTATGAGAAAGGGTTTCTTGAGTGGGCTAGGCATACCTCTATGTTATATCCTTCAGAGCATGAGATGGTGCAGGGGTTTATCAGAGGACTAACTTTACCACTCCATTTGGTGATGGAGCATTTGATAGAAGCTGGGTCTACTTTTCTCTAAGTTATAGATCATACAAGGACTACTGAGAGGGCATGTATTGAGAAATATGGAGGTGGTGGTAAGAGGCCCTATCAGTAGTATAGTTTTAGTGGTATTCTGTCCAGAGGCAGGGATCCTCCCAGCAGAGGTCAACATTGCTCTCATCCTACCAGGTTCATACAGGTAGTACCTCAGGTTATAGGTGATTCTCAGGTAGGCTATGGTTATCTCAGTGGATAGAGTTCTGGGCAAGCATCATAAGGTTCTTGATCTCAAGGTCTTTAGGCCGAGACAACCGTTCTGGGTCAGCAGGTACATTACATCATAGAGTTTTTTAGGGGGTATTATGATTGTAGAGAGGTTGGCCATCGATCTAGGGAGTGTCCTAGGCGTGAGTTGGTGAGCTAGTTGGGGTCAGTATGTGTTCCTCTCTTTGTTATGATTTCATGAACCGGTTATTGGTCTAGAGAGTGTCCCTAGTGAGGGATTATTGGTTAGTCAGTGCTACCAGATTAGTTTCCTAGGATTGTGGCAACTTCGGTCAGAGGTTGTCCCTAGAGAGTTAGAGGTGATTCACGGTCAGATAGTACAGTTGGTCGTTCGATGCTCGATTTGGTTTTGGACATATTCAGGTTCGTACTTTTTTAGGCAGACCAAGGACCATGACTTCAAATTTCATCTTTATAGGTGTGATTTTTTATTTGCTAATCTTGTAGTTTTTATGCGATTTGATTTGGGGGTTTCATACCCACTCATGTACATATGCCTTGCTATTATTATGTTGATTGTTATGAACCTTTGTTTAGGTTTATGCATATATGACTATCCCTGTAGATGATTTATTTTTGGCAGTGGATCGAGTAGATCAATTTTTTGATTACCTTGGGGGTAGAGCTTGGGTAAATTCCCTTTTCTTCGGCTTAGTGGCTTGTGATATGGTTTTGGAATTTGGGTTGTTTGTCCTTCTTTTATGCCACTTGTATTGTATACCATTACTATTTATATTGTTTTAATTGCTATTGATCCTTATTTAATGGACGACTAGACTAGCGTTATCTAGTTAGTATCTTATTTCTTACAATTCTTGTCTGTTTGGCCTAGACAGCTACCTTGGTTGATTGGTTTCCCTTCTTCTGTTAGTAAGGTAAGCTTGGTTGTTGAGAGTTTTGTGTGAATGAAGGTTTGACCTTTCTTGGTTATGTTATAATTCTGGTATTGGCAACTCTTTTCTATAGCCGTTTGTAAGGTTGGTAAGTTGAGGTTTGTTCTTTCGGATTGTATGGTTTATCTCCTGATAGTGGTCTTGATCTTGGTGTTGGTATTGAGTCGAGTGTTCAGTTCTTTCTGCAATGACGTTCATGGTCCAGTTGGGTTGTGGGAAGTTTAAATGGGTGATTTCAGTAGCTTCTCATTTTGAGATTTGGTCGACCTAGTATGATTTCATGGGATGCTTTTGCTTGGTTTAGAAGGATGGTTGTGTGTTCTTGCGAATTGATTGTCGGCAATCGAAGGGTATGACTTTAGGGATTGAGTACTAGTGACCATGTTTTTTTGAGTTGCTCAATGTAGTTATCATTAGGACCTGTTATAGTCCCGGTAAGTTCTTAGTTATGCCTTAGTGTATGGTGCCCCTTAGCAGATGTGGATTTAATTGCTCGTGTATTTAGCCTGTGGTTTTGCTCCATTATGATTATGTTCTTCGACAACATCTCAGTTTCAGCTCTTGTTAGAAATGTTGGGTATATGCTTAGTTTCTGAAGGTGAGATTGGTATGGGTATTTGATATTCTTGAAGACTACTGGCCCCAATTTTGTTTTTGACTCTTTCGAATAACGACTAAAGAGTTGTGATAGATTTAGGTGTGTGGATGCTTACCCGTCAGCAAGAACAGTTTAGGCTGTTGAGGTCAAGTGGTTTGGCATTGGTTTTAAGCTTCTCTATAGATTTATCACTAATTTTCAGCCTATGTTTTGAGGTTTAAGTCAGTTGAGATATCGTTAGCATGCTGACTAGGCCTACTTACTACCTAATGGTTCAATTTTATTTAGTTCAGGGAGATTAGTTTAGATTGATGTTCGAAGGATGGTTCGTTGGCACATGGTGTTGGTTTCTACTACTTCTGGTCTTAGTTCTCAATTTTCATTAGATTTTTGGAAGTCTACTCAGCAGGAGAGGTGTATCTAAGTTGGGCTTAGCATGGTTCCACCCACAGTCGATGGAAGAATTCTAGAGCAGATTATCTAGTTTAAAGAAGTTGTGCATCAGACTCATGACTATTGGTTTCAAGGGTCATTGGGACAAATTATTAGCTTAGGTAAATGTCGCAGACTTTAGTTACCACTATTTGGGTATTCTTATGCTAGTCCGTGTGGATCTTTGATAGATCAACTTCATTCTTCGAGGTTGGTGTGATGTGATCATGCGGATAAGACTCACATGATGTTGGAGAAATTCTGTATAGTTCAGAGTAGGCAACAGGTTTGGAATGAAAAGATAATGTTAGATTTGGAGTTTGGAGTTAGTTGTATGGTTTTTGCATTGGGAAGTCTTTAGCCTGGTCGAGTATTCACTTTGTTATGATCGTGTTAGTGTGATGTTGATATGCTTTGATTTTGGGTTAGCATGCTTTGGTCGAGCTCTGTTCAGCTGGAGGCCAGTGAGCTTGTGAGGATGAGTCATGGTTATTTGGAAAGGTAGAGTAAGTTAGTGAGCAAAAAGAGATACCTTTAGAGAAATCCGTAGAGGTTACCTGGGAAGCCTTGCATGGGCATGCAGGCCCAATGCCTCATCCTTTTGAGCTTTCACGCTCTAGCTAGTCCATGACTTTTGAGGATGAAAGTCCTTTTAGTAGTGGATGTAGTAATGACCCTCTAGGTCATTTCTCCATTTTCATATGTTTTTGGTGTTTCATGTTTTCCCATAGCAGATATAGGTCATTTATGAATTGTGGGACCATCGGTTGGGTTCCTGGGTAGTTCATTTGGGTTTTAAGCCCAATTCCCTATTTTAGAGCTTTTGAAGTTAAGAAATTGGTCTTGGGCCAAAACTTCTAGTAAACAGCCTCGGATAAGAATTTTGACGGTTCCATTAGCTCCAAAATGTCAATTTTGGGCCAAGGGGACATTTAGTCCGGGTCCCGAGGCTTTCGGGCTCTTTTTGGGCTATTGGGTGGATATTGGTAAAAATAGAACAGTGGGTGTGTGGCCCACATTTTGTTAAAATGACCTCAGATAGGAATTTTGATGGTTTTATTGAGTCCAAAATACCGAATTAGATAGTTCGTTTATGCGCACGGGATTCCGAACGAATCCATAGCACCCGATCAGAGTCCGTTGGACTAAGCAAATTTGTTGGTGCCTAAGTTGCTTGTGCAACCACTTTAGCGGCCAAATACCGCTTTAGCGGCTCATGACCACTTTAGAGGAGGTTGGCCAGCCAAGGTAGGGTCACTTTAGTGCCCACCTCGCCGCTTTAGCTGTCATTTGGCCTCTAAAGCTGCCATCACTGGTGTTATATATATTTCTTTTCCCTCGATTTTCAACTTCTTGTTCTAACTATAAAACACCATTTCTCTCATGGGGAGCTTAAAATTAGAGGGAAAATCTCATAATTAAGATGGGGATTAGCTTGGGAGCGATAAAGTGACCATCATGGGACCTTTTCTCTGTAAGTTCTCAGCTTAATTTTGAGTTAATTTCCCCTTTGTTATTCTTGATTTTCTTAACTTTTGGGGCTATTTTGAGTCTCGATTCGAGATCCGATCGGGCTTAAAGTGTGCATGTTTTCCTTGTCATTCGAGGAACCTGTTGATGCATTCAATTTTAGAATTTTATTTACAAGCCCCACTAGCCTAATTTTTGGCACGGAGTTTTATATTCAATACGGGTCTCATTTTACTCGTATTAATATGTCGATTATAATTTTGATAGCACAGTATCATTTAGAGATTTTGGAGTAGACACTAATGGTTTGTGGATGATTCAAGACTGCTGTTCAGTATCGAGGTAGGCTACGATCAACTGTTCTTTATGAGATTGTGTATTGTGCAGATTGTATCCTAGAATTGTGTATTGTGCAGATTGTATCCTAGAATACCCGCTATAGCTATAGGGTTATGTTAGGCTTGCTGGTATACTTGCGCTAACCTTAGGCTGATTTTAGGGATTCCTAGCATAAGATCTGTAGTAGCATTTATTGTCATGGATGATATTCTTCGGTTAAATCATCTTAGTAGCATGATGTCATTGGTTACCTTAGCTTTCTGAGTTACGTTATCGATATCCCTTTACTTTATATATTGTTAGGCCTGAGGCCTTGGTTATAAGACCTATTGGACCTCAGGTTAGTTTTTTGTACTCTGAGAGTACTTTGATTTCAGTTTATAGACGCTTGAGTGCTTAAGTTTCTATTGTTTGGATACTGGTGATGAAACACATACATTTTTACATGCCCATGCTTACTTAAGCAGTACGATTCCAACTAAAATGTTGGTTTTTCTACTGTTTTTACAAAAAGGGGATTTATTCCCTCTTTTCACTTTTAAAACTGATTTTAAATGGAAGTCATGCCACCCTTGTTGTTCATTTATAGTATTTTAAACTAAAATTACCACCTTGAAAACTCAAATCGAGGTAGATTCTGGTCCATTTTCATTTGCTATCCTATCATTATTCACTTAATTTGGTCGAGGAAGATTTCAACCCTTTTAATACTATTCTACCATTTTAGTCTCGAATTCGATCTCGGGCACTAAACTTTAAAGATTTTTACTTGATTTAGTCTCGATTTGATTTCAAGCACTTATTACATATATTTACCTCCGGTACTGTACAAAGTGGATTGATCATGGATATTATGGAAGTCCTAGTTTGGGACCAGGCAGTGTATATGGATATCCCGAGTCCCCTATTGGCCCCTTCGATCGATGAACCATAGTACCAGAGAAGGATGGTCACCGTAGGTCTTAAATTTTCAAGCTATTGAGCTGGAGGAGGTGTATACACTTATGTTGGATATGGTACTTGGTTCATCTTGTATCACCTGGTTTTACCTTGCACTCATTCACTCACATGCATCACCTATCACCAGTATGATTGTTTGTTGTTTGTAAATGCCAGTCTTATAGGGGGGAGCTGGTTAGGTTATGTTTGCTGTTGTGTACCTTCTGGGCTTATAGGGGACCATTTAAGTTATTGTTTGTTCAGGATTATCTTGTAGTATTATTCTTTGGATATTATTGAAAAGTTAGTAGCAGGTTGGTTATGGATTTGTACCTGAGGCTGTAGGTATACTTCTGAGTCCATTTCCATCTTTGATATTATGAACCTTGTGATTATTCATACTTTGGGTTATACATTCTGATTGTGTTAAAGCTATCACCCTTCTTGTTTATAACCCTAGTGAGATTTAGGCTGTTTGGCTAGCTCCCTTAGGTTAGTACCTTCGTGTTTAGCCTCATGTACAATAATGTTGTATATCCATTTCTTCCTTAGCTACTCTTTTGTATATCACCTTCTTTCTTCGTACTACTATTCTATGTCTCTTTCCCCACACTACTACTGTTGTATATTGTTTAGCTACCTATTGTATAGCACTTTCGCCCCTAGTTACTTGTAGAATATGGTAGTTTGTCTTTACCTCTCCATTATCATTACTGTGTTTCATTTCTTAGATAGTACTCTATAATGTATATTCCTATTTTACGTGTTATCTATACTTGTATTTTCTTTAGAGCTCAGTCAGCTAATGCCTACTGAGTAACTCGTGTTTGGTACTCATATTACGCTTCTGTACCCTGCAGATTATAGCATGAGTTCTCGCAACTGACGTTGCATCGTACGGAGCTATCATGGATCGGAGATTAGGGGTGAGCTCTGGCGTCCGTAGTTGTTCCTTCTTCCTCTCTCTTTTGCTAGACTGATTTTTGTTTTGCATTTCAGAGATGGTTCTATTTATATATTATTATGCTTACCTTATTCTCTTGTTTTCTTAGTGGCTCTTGTACTGACCTCATCGGGTTTTGGGGTAATACTTTGCTTCTTCTACTTTTGTTTCTCCTTTTAATTAATTTTGGTTATCTTTTTTCTTATTAACCCATTACTCGTTGTTCCGGGTTATGAGCTGACTTACCTACTGGGTGTTTATAGTAGGTGCCATCATGACGTGAGAAATCGGGTCATTGACACATAGCATAAAGAGATTGCATAGCGAACTTAAGAGCAAAACATTGAGTTTAAAAGTCACAACTAAAATCCTTACTTCAATCATTCATTTTTTTTAAGATCAAGAAGTCATATACCAAAGTTTAAATGTGTTGGTACCAAGCAAGCCACAAATTGGCCAAAGGGCCAAAATCACATTTCAGCACCTCTTTTTCTCCAAAACTATACCAAAACTAAACCTAAATAAGACTAATTTTCTTAAGAAAGTCACCTAGATATCCATCGTCGGGAAAAACCACTCGGTTCGAAACACAAATAAAATAAAAATCGCTCCATGGGAAAGAACCATGGTATGAAGAAAACCCTTAGAGTTTTATTACCTACTGACCAAAGACAAAGACGAACCAATACCAAAATTACATGCTTAGTATTTTATAATTTAAAACAAGCCTGACAAGGGCTCTATCATGACCCAAATGACACCCACACTAATCCTTTAGTGGGAGAACGATCTAAATCAAGCCTTTAATCCATCCATTTAATAAGATCAAGAAAATGAGAAATTAAATAAATCTCAAAAACTAAATAAATAAATAAATAAAAGCAGAAATCCTAACTATTACACCATGAATCACAAATCACCACTAAAGCACATAACACCATATTTCTATGGAAAACCATCCTACCTTGAGATTTTATCAACTCTCTTACTAGGAGAAATTCTAGCGGGGTACTTACATCCTAAACAAGCCATAACGATGGAATGAGTCATTACACTCCATATCACTAAGAACTCATAATGCCCATACCTGGTTCGAAATGCGGTCTTAGGAACATCATCGGCCCAAATCTTTAAATGATGATATCCAAACCTTAAATCACTCTTAGAAAATACTGATGCACCCTGCATCTGGTCAAAAAAATCATTTATGCAGGGAAGAGGATACTTATTATGGATCATAATCTTATTCAATTGATGGTAGTCTATATACATACGCAAACTACCATCCTTCTTCTTTACAAATAATACTAGAGCACCCCATGGGGAGACACTTGGATGGATAAACACTTAACTAAGTCATTTTTATAACTTAGCCTTTAACTCTCTCAACTCAGTTGGTGACATCCGATAAGGAGGAATAGAAATAATATGAGTATTCAAATCTAGGTCAATAAAAAAAACAATGTCGCGGTTTAGTGGTATGCCAAGTAAATCAGCAAGAAACACCTTTAAAATCACACATACTAGGAGAACTGACTCAATGAGTGGAACCTCTACACTAGTATCCCAAAGATACACTAGAAATGACAAACATACTTCTCTAAAGAGATAGAATAAAATTGTGTCCATATTAGTGGAAGCGACTCAGCTGCCCTACACTCAACATAGGCCCTCCACCATAACTTAGCATAACCTTGTAGCTAAAAAAGTGACAAACTCAACTCTATACCTCTCAACTACCCCCAACTTATTAGAGTCTCTCATGACAATAATTGATGAACTCGTACGCATCCTCAAACTCAAAACCATGGAATATTAAAGGCTTTATTTTGATAAATTTACAGAATAAATTGTGCTCATCTTTGGTTATCACCAGTCCTGGCACCTACCTCGGGAAGATCCCCATCTCCGAAGCCTCATCTATCCGAGGAACCACATCAGCAGCATGATGCACTCCCAAATATTGTCTTGTGGGATCTACCAATGTAGCCCTAGTCCCTACCAACCCACTCAAAAAACTCAAGACCTATTTGAATCACATCTGATGAAAGCGAATCAAGCACGACACCTCCCCGAACCGACTCTGCCTCCCTCTCTACGACTACTCCAACAATATCATCTAACAAGGGAGGGGACTCTGACCTATTCCTAACCTATTTAGTTCCCTAAGCTCTTACCCTGGCAGGTGCTGCTCTTTATCCTCTTCTCACTGCCCTCTACTATGAACTGCAGCCCTATCGGCCGATTTGGGTGCCTCTTCCCTTTCTTATTCTACACATGTTCTTACCACTTGTGAGTTAAATAATTAAAGAGGTTAGATACCAATTGGAATCAAGTAATAGCACGAAAGAAAGAGAGAAGAAATTGAGTTTTCCTAGTGCCCTATAGTCCCTCAAAGAAAAGTACAGATGTCTTTATACCATTCCATTAGAATCTACTAGAAATATCCTTATACAGTGAGTTTGACAAACCTAGGGCTCTGATACCAACTTTGTCACCACCTAAATTACCATGAGTGGCACCCACACTAACCCTCCAGTGGGAGAACCATATGAGAAAAGCCTTTAACCCATTTATATAATAAGATCAAGACAATGAGAAATGAACTAAGTCTCAAAAAACAAAATAAATAAGTAAATAAAGCAGAAAATTATAACTATTACACCATGAATCACAAATCACCACTGAAGCACACAACACCAGATTTCCATCTAAAATAACCCTACCTAGAGATTTATCAACTCTCATACTAGGAGAAATTCTATCAGGATACTTACACCCTAAACATGCCATAACGACGGAATGAATCGTTATAGGCACAAATATTTTTTTTGCATTTAAACAATCCCGATAAGGACACACATCATCAAAATAAGCCTGAAAAGGGCACATGTAGCATAAAAATAAGCCCAAAAATGGCATCAATGCCATCAAAATAAGTACCAAAATATGCCACTCCAATATCACTGCAAAACTTGCAATCTTCTCTTCTTAGGTATAGATGGTGTTCCTTGCACCCAAAGTTGATGAAAAATAGCCAAAGATGAAATATATTTTCCACAAGTGTTACTTTTATAAATCCATAATTTTTCCAAATCAAAATAATACCAAATGTGGCCAGATTTTTGAAATTTCAGTTTTGACAACTATTTGCGCTTTTAGCCACTTTTGCCATTTTCTTCAATTTGACCTCTTTTTGACTTGTTGTTTACTTGGTTTATTTAGATACTATTCCTAAACATATAAAACCTATAAAATAGAAGTAAATGACATTATATTCTATTTTGTCAATTAACCATAGCAAAATCTAGGGTGGGTAAAAGAAACTGGTGAAACCAAAAAGGTTTCTCTTCATGCATCTTAGCATGGTAGTTAATATATACTAACTGGAAAATCACCATGGGAAAGCATCGTAACTTAGGCTAGGGCTTGAATTCAATAGGTACATTGATTACTCTACACATCAGCAGAGATCGGTGCCTATCTATGATCACGTTTGGAAGCTATCTTCCTATTCGATTCCTATAAATTGATGAAGAAGATGAAGGTTTAAGTTTAGATTTGGACTCTCAAAAAAATTATCCAGTTGGAACCTTATGGGGGATGTACCACAAAATTACAACTAGCTATGTGTCGGCTATGGTTCTCAAAGATTACATCAACTGTACCCCTAATGGCTCTGACTGCATAGACGGACCAGAAGGAACACTTTGCTAATATATCTGTACAATAAAGTAAAATGCTATGCTATATTCCTCCTAGCACAAGGGATGGAAAGAGACGTGTTACAAAATTCACTCACGAACTTCATGTTCGTAGCCTCAATATCAAAAAAATAAGAAATTCTAGCCACCCATGGCTTAATTGAGCATAATTTGATAAAATACTTGTGACGAAGAATTAACTCCAACTCGGATGCCAAACTCGCTCAAGAGTAAACTTACTATGATGGTATAATGTTACCATAACCCAAGAGTCCTCTTTATAGACTTATAATCGTGGAAGAAATTAGGCAAAAAGCAACCCGACAACGCTCCGGGGCGCCCTAAAGACTTAGAGAAAATTTCAGCAAATGAAAGGTGTGCAGGGGAGGCCAGGCACGCCCCTGGGCTCGCCCCCTTGCTGCCTGTGCCACAAAAATTTTAGGCCAAAGCGGCCTGGCACGCCACCTGCAGTGCCCCACACTTAATTTTTGATTTTGAGTTTTCTTTGTGGATTTAGTTGGATCTTTCAAGTTCCAACCTTTTGCTTGCCTCTTATCTTTAATTTCCTTTGCTTGGATGTCTCTTAAACCTCACTTTTCACCCCACAAATGCTCCACAAAGTCACAAACACCTACTACAAAGGTCTAATCGTACTAGTACACTATCAAATTTTTCCATCAATAACAATACAAAATACGTACTTATGGCTCTCGAACCTAAGGTAAACATGGTTCGAGGTTGGAAAGTAGGGTCGGGAAGGTACGGGGTGTTACACTCTTCCCCCCTTAGAAACATTCGTCCTCGAATGTTAATAACATTGTCTCATGTACACCAAATGCAACTCTATATTAACACATATATACATATACACATAATGCTCATAGATACTTACTTGTTATTGCTCCAATACCGCATCTTGAATTTTCTCTTACATTTGAAATAGATGAGGGTACTTGGACTTCATCATTTCCTCGACTTCCCAGGTGATCTCTTCTACTTGTTGATTTTGCCAAAGTACCTTTATGGAAGCTATGTCTTTATTCCTCAACCTCTTTACTTGTCGATCTAGAATAGCAATGGGTATCTCTTCATAAGTAAGATCTTCCGTAACTTGGAAATCCTCAACGGGAACAATACGAAATGGATCCCCTCTGCACTTTCAAAGCATCGAAACATGAAACACCAGATGCACTGTGGAGAGTTCTTGGGGTAGTGCCAATTCATACGCAACTTGCCCGAATCTTCGGACAATCTCATATGGCCCTATATATCGGGGACTCAACTTCCCTTTCTTTACAAATCTCATTACCTCTTTCATCGGTGACACCTTCAAGAATACCCAATCACCTATGGCGAATTCGAGTCCTCTTCTTCTAACATCAGCTTATGACTTGTGGCAACTTTGGGCCATTTGTAACTGTTGTTGGATCAATTTAAATTTCTCCATAGCTTGATGTACAAGATCTGACCCAAGTAAAGCAGTTTCACCAGCTTCAAACCATCCAATTGGCGATCTAGACTTCCTTTCGTATAAAGATTCATAAGGTGCCATTTTGATACTTGAATGATAGCTATTGTTGTAAGCAAATTCAATAAGAGGCAAATGATCATCCCAGCTGCCTTGAAAATCTAACGTGCAAGCTCATAGCATATCTTTAAGTGTTTGGATAGTACGTTCTTCTTGTCTATCTGTCTGAGGATGGAAGCCATACTCAAATTCACTTTTGTACCCAAGCTCTTCTGAAAATATCTCCAAAAATATGCTGGTAAATTGTGCTCCTCTGTATGATATAATGGAGACCAAAATTCCATGTAATCTCACTATTTCTTTAACATACAACCTTGCATATTCCTCAGCTGTATAGGTGGTCTTGACTGGTAGGAAATGTGCAGACTTAGTAAGCCTGTCAACTATGACTCATATAGAATCAAATTTTTGCAGTGTATAAGGCAAACCTGTGATGAAATCCATGTTAATCATATCCCATTTATAGACTGGAAGATTGATAAATTGCATGTAACCTCCTAGTTTCTGATGCTCTACCTTTACTTGTTGACAATTTGGGCATTGAGCTACAAATTCTGCAATGTTCTTCTTCATGTTTCCCCACCAATACATTTTCTTCAAATCATGGTACATTTTGGTAGCTCCCAGATGAATAGAATATCGTGAATGATGCGTCTCTATCATAATTCATCCCCTTAGCTTATCTATATCCGGTACACATAATCTTCCTTGGCATTGAAGTACCCTTTCTTGTGTAAGACCAAAGGCCGCAGTCAGACCCTATTGTACATTTTCTTTCAGCTGCAATAACATAGGATCCGCAAACTGCTTCTCTTTCACTTCAGCTATTAATAAAGATTCTGTCGTATTTTGTACAATAACCCCTTCATCTGAGGATTCAAGAAGACGAACCCCCAAGATGGCTAATTGATGTAGATCCTTAACTAAGTCTTGCTTTTCCATCAATTGGCCACTAGTGCCTCCTGTTACCTTGCGGCTCAATGCATTAGCTACCACATTTGCTTTTCCTGGATGATATAGAATATCAATATCATAATCTTTCAATAACTCAAGCCACCTCCGCTGCCTTAGATTCAACTCCTTCTGCTTAAAGATATATTGTAAACTTTTGTGATCAGTGTAGATGTCAACATGAACTCCATACAAATAATGACGCCATATCTTTAAAGCAAATACCACAGCTGTTAGCTCAAGATCATGTGTGGGATAGTTTCTCTCATGTGGCCATAACTGTCATGAAGCATATGCTATTACATTACCGTACTGTATCAATACACATCTGAAACCAATTCCAGACGCATCACAATATACTGCATATGCCTCTGTGCCTTTCGAAAGTACCAATACCGGTGCAGAAGTCAATTTATTTTTCAACTCTTGGAAACTTTTCTCACATGCATCATTGCACTAAAATTTGACTGCCTTATGTGTAACCTTTGTTAAAGGTGCAGCAATAGAAGAAAACCCTTCAACAAACCTTCGATAATAACCGGCCAATCCCAAAAAACTATGAATTTCTGTGGGCGTCGTAGGCCTTGGCCAATTTTTCACCGCTTTGATATTTTGTATATCCACCCTGATGCCTTCATCTGACACAATGTTACCCAAGAATGCTATGGATTTTAACCAAAATTCACATTTAGAGAACTTTGCATACAACTTACGCTCACGAAGAATTTGCAACACTTGCCATAAGTGATTAGCATGGTCCTCTTGTGATTTAGAATAAACCAAGATGTCATCTATATACACCGTTACGAACACATCTAGGAATGGCTTAAACACCCTATTCATCAAATCCATGAAAACATCTGGTGCATTTGTTAGTCCAAATGACATAACTAAAAATTCATAATAGCCATACCGTGTTCGGAAAGCTGTCTTGGGTATATCTTTTTCTTTAACTCTGACTTGATGGTAACCCGACCTCAAGTCAATCTTTGAAAAACATTTGGCGCCCTATAACTGATCAAACAAATCATCAATGTTAGGGAGGGGATATTTGTTCTTGATCGTTACCTTATTCAGTTATCGATAGTCAATGTACATTCTCAATGTGCCATCTTTCTTCCATACAAATAATACCGGCGCACCTCACGGGGATATACTAGGCCTTATAGATCCCTTGTCCAGCAAATATTTTAATTTCTCCTTCAATTCACGCAATTCTGCTGGAGCCATTCTATACGGAGGAATAGAGATAGGCTGAGTGCCTGGAATCACATCAATGCCAAACTCTACTTCCCATTCTGGGGGTAAGCCTAGAAGATCTTCAAGAAATACATCAAGGAATTCATTTACTACTGGAACCGACTGAGGAGTTAGTGGTTCCACATCAGTATCTTTTTCTCTGACTAAGTGACATAGGTACCCCTTGACTATCATTTTCCTTGCTTTAAGGTAAGAAATAAATTTACCTCTCGGTGCCCCCACATTACCCGTCCATTCTAGCACATTTATTTGTGGAAAATGAAAATATACCTTCTTAGTCCGGCAATCCATCGTGGCATAACAAGAAGCCAACCAATCCATACCCATAATTACATCAAAATCCACTATGTCTAGTTCAATAACATCAGCCAGTGTATCATGACCACACACAGTCACTACACAATTACGATATACTCTTTTTGCAACAATACATTCACCAACGGGTGTAGATACTTCGATTGACTTAATTAATAATTCTGGTGTTCTTTTAAATTTCACAGCAATCAACGAAGTAACATATGGCAATGTAGAAACCGGGTCAATCAATGCATATATATTATACAAAAATATGGATAATGTACCTGTGACGACATCGGGAGAAGCCTCCGAATTCTGCCGGTCCAATAGAGCATAGGTGCAATTCTGGGTTCCACTGGAATTGGTTGCTCCTCTAGCACCTCGACCATGCCCCATAGGTTGTACTCCTCTACCTAGGGAATGAACCGATGATGATGATGCAACAGTTGTTCCCGTAGGTTGTACTATGCCACCTTCACCCCTTTGTGGGCATTCTCTCATCATATGCCCCAACATACAGCACCAAAAACAAACATTTTCCCCCAACCAGCATTCACCTACATGATACTGTCCGCAGCACTGACACGGCTAATGAGAAAATCCTGCTGCCTGTGATCCGTGAATTCCACTACTCTGCCCAGATTGACCGCCTCTAAACCCTCAAAATTAAGTGTGAGTGCTTGCTGTGGAGTAGGAGAATGGTGGTCTAGGCGGTCTAGGAAACATCCGAGGCCTAGATTCTCCCTGGGATGCCATAGACTGTCCCATAGGTCTAGCTTTTTTGGACTGTCCTCTTTCAGATTCATGTACCCTTCTTTTCTGTCTCTGATCCTCCATTTTTTGTGCGAAGGCCTGTATTCTGGCTATGTCCATATCTCTGTTCAAGGCAGCAATGGCGCAGTCCCTTACCAAATATAGCCCCAATCTATCTACATATCGATGGACTTTATTTGTCATTATGGCCACTACATTCAGAGAATATCGTGCCAAGGAATTAAACTGAAGACTATATTCTCTAACACTTATATTCCCTTGACGTAGATTTAGGAACTGGTCTGCACATGCTTCCTAGATCTCATATGGGAGGTAATGATCAAGGAATGTCATTTTAAATTCTTCCCAACCAGCTGGAAGTGCATCAATACCCCTCGATCTTTTCCAGTCTTCATACCACAATATAACTTCACCTTTTAATCTATAGGCCGTAAGTTCAACTGTTTCAACACCAGTCACGTGCATAACATCTAGAGCCCACTGGATTTGATCCACGAAGTCCTGTGGATCTGCTTTTGGATCTGACCCAGTGAATATAAGAGGGTCTAATATCAGAAAATCCTGTGTCCTGCGACTCGCCACTCTAGCCGCATCATCCTCATTTGTCGTTGGACCAGCTCATCCTTGACTTTGTGCAAAAACTATTTGAGTCAACATATGCACTGCATTCCTTAAATCCTAGTCAGTGGCATTCATTGGCGATTCTACGGGTACTTTTCTACCTCTTGGCTCTTTCGGAGCTAGAAAAGTAGAAGAAGATCGCGATGCAATTTCAGCGTCAGCCCCACCTTGACTAGCTTGGTCAGGTGGTGATTTACTCATTCCTTCACCGGTAAGCATATCTACCTTCTTACCTTTGCCTCTACCTCTTCTTGTCATTTAAATATTACTATAATAAAGAAAACCAATTCCAATGGTCAGATACAATTCCACTTACCACATTGGCTCTATTGCACGATCTAGAAGTGAAGAAAAGAAACAACTCCTAAATGTACCGTAGCCTCCCACTTATAAATGTGGTGCACAACACATACATAAGCAAGACTCTACATAGACACAGCTTTGTAGACACCCTTAGGACGACCTGCTCTGATACCACTTTTGTCACGACCCAAATTCCAATGGGGCGGACTGACACCCGAAGCAGATAAGGCCCGAGAGAACCAATCTTTGCTCATGTCCATTCATATGCATGTCATTCAAGGAACACCACCACCACGTATATATACAAGATGCTAATAGCGGAAGTCATGGAAACATGTGATTAATAATAATTGATATCCGTAAATGGGATACCTTAGGACATTTCGGAATAGATCAAGTACAATGTCAATGTGAACAATATGTGCTGCAGAAGGATTCGGAAAGAGTAACCTTACATACCTTGTCGCCTCACTATGAATACACAATCCTATACGTGAATAAAACAGTCCAGCTCCTTCCTTATGTTTCACTCTACAACACAAGTACATAGCGGAGCTCACGTTAATAACTATCTACCTTACAAGTACATACGACGACAATGAGTTACATGATTGCCTTAACATATCATTTTCCCTTTGGCAATACCATTTATGAAATTATCATACCAACAATACCACAAAATTCCATACATTGACCAATACATCATAAATCAATAGCATGTCATACCAAGTTCATACTTTACACTTCTCCATTAATACAACATCACAATTACTCCATCAAGTCACCTCACTTCATAACCACATATCGACAACAATCCCACAATTTATCCTTATAGAAAAATAACAAGTCAAGGAACATAACCACACCATGCATGTTGATATTTCATTCACACCATGCACTTTCATCAAAACCCCAAGTCTCCTTTCAAGTTTAAATCACAAAGATGGCACATCTTTTAGCAAAAATCAAAAGTGCCCTATTCAACCTTGCCAACATAACCATCATGATCTACACCATCTCTCATATATATAATATATTAAATCACAAGAATAAACACTTACCCAAGCTTGCAAGGTGATTATCTTTTCCAAAGTGTCCAAAGAAAATGGTTACCTTAGGGTTTGGAAAATAGAGAAATATCTCTTAGAAAATGTCTAGAAAGGTATGTGTGATTTTTTGAATAAAAATATGATTTTTGGCCTTTATATAGACCTCAAGTCATCCTTAGCCACTCCTTGGGCATTAAATGCTATATTTACTTAGTCAAAGTGGAAGAATGGGTCATTTGCCCTTTTGGGCCATGCATTTTATTCCATTTTGGGCCTCAAATTGAGCCCATTAACACATATTAACTTAGCCCACCAATTTCAATGCATGATCCACTATATATCTCATGTTTAAATAATTCCATAAATGTCACAACAATATTCACTCACGAACTTCATGTTCGTAGCCTCAATTTCAACAAAAAAAGAAATTCTTGCCACCCATGGTATAATTGAGCATACTTTGATAAAATACTTGTGACGAAGAATTAACTCCAACTCGGATGCCAAACTCGCTCAAGAGTAAACTTACTATGATGGTATAATGTTACCATAACCCAAGATTCCTCTTTATAGACTTATAATTGTGGAAGAAATTAGGCAAAAAGCACCCCAGCACGCTTCCGGGCGCCCTAAAGACTTAGAGAAAATTTCAACAAATGAAAGGTGTGCAGGGGCGGCCTGGCACGACCTTGGGCTCGCCCCCTTGCTTCCTGTGCCACAAAAATTTCAGTCCAAAGCGGCCTGGCACGCCACCTGCACCGCCCCACACTTAATTTTTGATTTCGACTTTTCTTTGTGGATTTAGTTGGATCTTTCAAGTTCCAACCTTTTTCTTGCCTCTTATATTTAATATCCTTTGCTTGGATGTCCCTTAAACCTCACTTTTCACCCCACAAATGCTCCACAAAGTCACAAACACCTACTACAAAGGTCTAATCACATGTACTAGTACACTATCAAATTTTCCCATCAATAACAATACAAAATACGTACTTATGGCTCTTGAACCTAGGGTAAACATGGTTCAAGGTTGGAAAGTAGGGCCGGGAAGGTATGGGGTGTTACAGATATGACATCTATTCAACTACTACAAGGTGTTTTTAATAGATTCTCTACTGTATCTGGGCTTCAAACCAACATTGAGAAGAGCTTTACCTACATGGCTAGGGTTAAACCTACTTCGAAGCATGAAATCTTAAACTCCTTAGGCTACCAATGTCATGCCTCGAATTCCAATAGGGCGGACTGGTACCCGACGCTGTTAAGGCCCGAGATAACCAATCTTCATTCATATACACTCCTACGTATGTCACTCAATAAGCATCACCATCATATAGAGACATAAGATGCCAATGGCGGAAGTCATGGAAAATATATGATATATATATATATTAGAAACTTGGCCGTTAGGGCCATCAAGTCAAAAGCACACGTTCCTTACATTTACTTCATTTGTCCCATAACATCTACAAAGCCTCTACAGATACATGGACATAACCAACCTAAAGTCGGGACAAGTCCCCGCTTTAGACAATATTTACAATACCAAAACAAATGTACACAGGTAACTCGGAAAGCCCCGAACCAACTGGAGCTCACCATTGATCGGCAATGATCCGCAACCTACTGTAGAGGTCTACTAGCACCTGTGCCTGCAGCAACTAAGATAAGTCCCCCAATGGACGTCAGTACAAAGAATGTACTAAGTATGTAAGGCTATAAGAAACTGCATCATACATAAGAACATCAATGGAATCAAATATAAGAGAATAGTTAATATGGATAAACCATCGTTCTGTATGTTTGGAACCATGTACATTACATTCGTTACTTTCTTTGCCTTTACGTTCATTCATCTTTATGGTTCTACCCATTCTAGGCTTTTCTGTCGCCCTTGGGATGTGATTAACCCATGCTAAGCTTTTCTGTCGCCCCTGGGATGTTACTATGACATTGGGATCGACCCATGCTAGGTATTTGAACCCCTGGGATACCACCCATGATATTAGGATTGACCCAAGCTAGGTATTTAGTCCACCCCTCGAATGCCACCCAAGAATACTCAAACATGATACATTACTTCTTTCTTTCATTATAAGAGTGATACATTGACGTTTGTACATTATTGTAACTTTGAAACATTAGTCAATGAACCATGATCCATGTGAATCACAATTGGTTCTGTGAGTAATACTATATGACAATACCTTTGGACATTTCGGAATGGGATAAGTACAATGTCAATGTGAACAATATGTGCTACAGAAGGATACGGAAAGAGTAACCTTACACACCTTATCTTCCTAATATGAATACACAGTCCTATATGTGAATACAATAATCCATCTCCTTCCTTACGTTTTACTCTACAACACAAGTACATAAGGGAGCTCACGTTAACAACTAACTACCTTACAAGTGCATAAGACGACAATGAGTTACATGATGTCCCTATAACGTCATTTCACCCTTTATAATACAATTCACGGCATAGTCATACCAACCATACCACAAAATTCCACACATTGACCAAAACATCATAAACCAATAGCATTTCACACCGAGTTTATCCTTTACGCTTCTTCATTAACACTACGTCACAATTACTCCATCAAGTCACCTTAATACGTTTCATAACAACAATTCCACAAGTTATACATATAGAAAAAGCAAGTTAAGGACATAACCACACCATACATGTTGATATTTCATCCACACCATTCACTTCCATCAAAACCTCAAGTCTCCTTCCAAGTTCAAGTCACATAGATGACACATCTTTTAGCAAAAAGTAAAAGTGCACCACTCAACACCCTTAAGACATAACCATCATGATCTACACAATCCCTCATGCATATAATATATTAAATCACAAGATTAGACACTTACCAATACTTGCAAAGGGATGATCTTGTCCCAAGAGATGGTTGTCTTAGGGTTTGAGAGTAGAGAGAAAAGTGTAGAAAAATCTAGAAATGGCTTGTGTGCTTTGTGGAATAAAAATCTGATTTTTGTACCTTTATATAGGCCCTCATGGTCATCCTTAGCCACTTACTTAGTCATAAATGTTGTGTTTACTTGGTCAACACAAGAATGGATCATTTTCCCCATTTGGGCTATGTCTTTTGTCTTAAGTTTGGGCCTTAAATTGAGCCCATTAACACAAGATTAATTTAGCCCAACAAATTTAATACATGATCCACCAACTATCTCATGCTTAACGAATTCCATAAATGTGAAGACCATTTTCAACTCACGAGATTCATATTCGTAGCCTCATCCCCAATACTAAGCGATTTTAGTCACTCATGGCTTAATTTATCATAAATTGATAAAAATTATAAAAAAAGAAATAAAATAAAAAAGAAGAAGAATTAACCCTCATTTGGATGCTAAAATTGTCCAAAAGTAGTCCCACCAAGATGGAATAATGATACAATAACCCAAGAGCCCTATTTAGAGACTAGTGGTCAGAGAAGAAATTTGGCAAAAAGTGGCCTGGAACGCTGCTTGGCGCTCCCCTATGCTGCCCATGCCAAAAAAATTTCTGTCAAAAGCGTCCCAGCACACCCCTGGGCGCGCCTGACACTTAAAATCCGATTTTCTTCTTTTCTTCGACTTTTCTTTGCGGATTTGGTTGGATCCTTCAAGTTCAAGTCTTTAGCTTGCTTCTTATCTTTAAGATTCTTTGCTTGGAGGTCCTTCAAGCCTCACTTTTCACTCCAAAATGCTCCACAAAGTCGTAAATGCCTCTTACAAAGGTCTAACCACATTTATTAACACAATCTCAAATATTCCATCAAAAACAATACAAAATACATACTTATTACTCTCAAAAATAAGGTAAACAAAATGTACAGGGTGTTACATCCTTCCCCCCCTTAGAAACATTCGTCCTCGAATGTTAAAGCAAATACACCTTTATGTTAGCATATATACATATACACATAATGCTTATAGATACTTACTTTTTATTGCTCCCCTTCCGCACTTTGAACTTTTTCTTCCATGTGAAACAAATACGGTTACTTTGACTTCATCATTTCTTCAGCTTCCCATGTGATCTCTTCTACTTGCTGATTTCTCCAAAGTACCTTTACGGAAGCTATGTCTTTATTCCTTAACCTCTTCACTTGTCTATCTAGAATAGCAATAGGTATTTCTTCATAGGTGAGATCCTCCTTAACTTGTACATCTTCAATGGGAGCGATACAAAATGGATCTCCAATGCACTTTCGAAGCATCAAAACATGAAATATTGGATGAACTGTGGAGAGTTCTTGGGGTAGTACCAATTCATACGCAACTTGCCCAAATCTCCTGATAATTTCATATGGACCTATATAACGGGGACTCAACTTCCCTTTCTTTCCAAATAGCATTACCCCTTTCATCGATGACACCTTCAAGAATACCCAATCACCTATGGTAAATTCAATCCCTCTTCTCCTAACATCAGCATAGGACTTGTGTCGACTTTGGGCCGTTTGTAGTCGATGTTGGATCACTTTAACTTTCTCCAGAGATTGATGAACAAGATTTGGCCCAAGTAAAGCAATTTCACTCGCTTCAAACCATCCAATTAGTGATCTACACTTCCTTCCGTATAAAGCTTCATAAGGTACCATTTTGATACTTGAATGATAGCTATTATTGTAAGTAAATTCAATAAGAGGTAGGTGATCATCCCAACTACCTTTAAAATCCAACGTGCACGCTCGTAGCATATCTTCAAGTGTTTGGATAGTACGTTCTACTTGTCCATCTGTCTGAGGATGAAAAGCCATACTCAAATTCACTTGTGTACCCAAGCTCTTCTGAAAAGATCTCCAAAAATGTGCAGTAAATTGAGCTCCCCTGTATGATATAATAGATATTGGAATCCCATGTAATCGCACTATCTCTTTAACATACAACCTTGCATAATCTTTAGCTGTATTGGTGGTCTTGACTGGTAGGAAATGCGCTGACTTGGTAAGCCTGTCAAGTATTACCCATATGGAATCAAATTTCTGCAGTGTACGAGGCAAACCTGTGATGAAATTCATGTTAATCATGTCCCATTTCCATACTGGAAGATTGATACATTGCATGTAACCTCCAGGTTTCTGATGCTCTACTTTTACTTGTGTACAATTTGGGCATTGAGCTACAACTTCTGCAATGTTCTTCTTCATGTTTCCCCACCAATACATTTATTTTAAATCATGGTACATTTTGGTAGCTCCCGGGTGAATAAAATATCGTGACTGATATCTGTCATAATTTGTCTCCTCAGCTCATCTACATCCGGTACACATAATGTACCTTGGCATTGAAGTACTCCTTCTTGCGTAAGATAAAATTCCTTAGTCAGACCCTGTTGTACATTTTCTTTCAGCTGAAATAAAATAGGATCCGCATCCTGTTTCTCTTTCACCTCAGCTACTAAGGAAGATTCTGCTGCATTTTGTACAATAACCCCTTCGTCTAGAGATTCAAGAAGGCGAACTCCCAAGCTGGCTAGTTGATGCAGATCCTTGACTATATCTTGCTTTTCTGTCAACTGGACACTAGTGCTTCCTACTGCTTTGAGGCTTAATGCATCGGGCACCACATTCGCTTTCCCTAGATGATATAGAATATCAATATCACAGTCTTTCAATAGCTCAAGCCACCTCCGTTGCCTCAGATTTAAATCCTTCTACTTAAATATATATTGCAAACTTTTGTGATCAGTGTAGATGTCAACATGAACTCCATACAAATAATGGCGCCATATCTTTAAAGCAAATACCACAGCTGCTAACTCAAGATCATGTGTGGGATAGTTTCTTTCATGTGGCTGCAACTGTTGTGAGGCATATGTTATTACATTATCGTGCTGCATCAATACAGATCCTAGGCCAACTCCAGACACATCACAATATACTGCATACCCTTCTGTGCCTTTCGAAAGTACTAATACAGGTGTGGAAGTTAGTTTATCTTTCAGCTTTTGAAAACTTTTCTCACATGCATCATTCCACTGAAACTTGATTTCCTTGTGTGTTAGCTTCGTTAAAGGTGCAGCAATGGAAGAAAACCATTCAACAAACCTTCGATAATAACCTGCCAACCCAAGGAAGCTACAAATTTCCGTGGGCATCGTAGGCCTTGGCCAATTTTTCACCGCTTCTATCTTCTGCGTATCAACCCGTATCCCTTCATCTGACACAATATGACCCAAGAATACGATGGATTTTAACCAAAATTTACATTTAGAGAACTTTGCATACAACTTACGCTCATGAAGAATCTGTAACACCTATGGTAAGTGATTAGCATGGTACTCTTGTGATCTTGAATAAACCAGGATGTCATCTATAAACACCGTCATAAACACGTCTAGAAATGTATTAAACACCCTATTCATCAAATCCATGAAAATAGCTGGTGCATTTGTTAGTCCAAACAACATAACTAAAAATTCATAATGGCCATACCGTGTTCGGAAAGCTATCTTGGGTATATCCTTTTCTCTAACTCTGACTTGATGGTAGCCCGATCTCAAGTCAATCTTTGAAAAACATTTAGCACCCTGTAACTGATCAAACAAATCGTCAATTCTAGGGAGGGGATATTTGTTCTTGATCGTTACTTTATTCAATTGCCGATAGTCAATGCACATTCTCAATGTGCCGTCTTTCTTCCGTACAAATATTACTAGTGCACCCCACGGGGACATACTAGGCCTGATGAATCCATTGTCCAGCAAGTCCTTCAATTGCTTCTTCAATTCACACAATTCTGCTGGAGCCATTCTATACGGAGGAAGAGAGATAGGCAGAGTGCCTGGCATCACATCAATACCAAACTCTACTTCCCGTTCTGGAGGAAAACCTGGAAGATCTTCAAGAAATACATCAAGGAATTCACTTACTACTGGAACCGACTGAGGAGTTGTGGTTCCACATTAGTATCTTTTTCTCTGACTAAGTGACATAGGTACCCCTTGACTATCATTTTCCTTGCTTTAAGGTAGGAAATAAATTTACCTCTCGGTGCCCCCACATTACCCGTCCATTCCAGCACATTTATTTGTGGAAAATGAAAATGTACTTTCTTAGCCCGGTAATCTACCATGGCATAACAAGAATGCAACCAATCCATACCCATTATGACATCAAAATCCACCATGTCCAGTTCAATAAGATCAGCCAGTGTATAATGACCACACACAGTTACCACACAATTATGATATAATCTTTTGGCAACAATATATTCACTAACTGGTGTAGATACTTCAATTGACTTAATTAATAATTTCGGTGTTCGTTCAAATTTTGCAGCAATCAATAGAGTAACATATGATAATGTAGAACCCAGATCAATCAATACATATACATTATGTGAAAATATGGATAAGGTACCTGTGACTACATCAGGATAAGCCTCCGAATTTTGCCGGTCCACTAGAGCATAGGTGCGATTCTGGGCTCCATTGGAACTATCTGTTCCTCTAGCACCTCTACCACGACCAGCAGGCTGTACACCTCTGCCTAGGGAAGGAACCGATGATGATGATGCAACGTTGGATCCCGTAGGTCGTGCTATACCACCCCTACCCCTTTGCGGGCATTCTCTCATCATGTACACCGACATACCACACCAAAAACAAACATTTGTCCCCGACCGGTATTCACCTAAATGATACCTTCCACAGCGCTGACACGGCTGACGAGAAAATCCTGTTGTCGGTGAACCTTGAAGCCCACTACTTTGCCCAAAATGGCTGCCTCTAAATCCCCAAAATTGGGATGAACTACCTACTGTAGAGGAATAAAATGATGGTCTAGGCGGTCTAGGAAAAATCTGAGGCCTAGATTCTTCTTAGGACACCATAGACTGTCCCATAGGTCTAGACCTCTTTGACGACCCTCTTTCAAATTCGTGTACCCTTCTTCTTTGCCTCTGGTCCTCCATCTTCTGTGCAAAAGCCTGTTTTCTGGCTATATCTATATCTCTATTCAAAGCAGCAATAGTGCAGTCCCGTACCAAATATGGCAACAATCTGTCCACATATCGATGGACTCTGTCTGTCATTGTGGCCACTACATTCGGAGCATATCGAGCCAAAGAATTAAACTTCAGACTGTATTCTCTTACACTCATAGTCCCTTGACGAAGATTTAGAAACTGGTCTGCACGTTCCTCCCGGATCTCATATGGATGGTAGTGATCAAGAAAGGCCGTTTTGAATTCCTCCCAACTAGCTGGAATTGCACCAATACCCCTCGATCTTTTCCAGTCTTCATACCATAATATAGCTTCACCTTTCAATCTATAGGCCACAAGTTCAATTGTTTCTACCCCAGTCACGTGCATAACATCTAGAGCCCTTTGAATTTGGTCCACGAAATCCTGTGGATCTAATTTCGGATCTGACCCAGTGAATATGGGAGGGTCTAATTCCAGAAAATCCTGTATCCGCCGACTAGCTACTCTTGCAGCGTCATCCTCACTTGTCGTTGGACCAGCTCATCCTTGAGTTTGTGCAGTAACTATCTGAGTCAACATATGCACTGCATTTCTTAAATCCTGGTTAGTGGCATTCATAGGCGGTTCTGCGGGTACTTCTCTACCTCTTGGCTCTTCCGGAAATGAAAGGGTAGAAGGAGCCCGTGATGCAAACTCCTGTTCAGCGCCACCTTGACTAGCTTGGTCAGGTGGTGATTTACTCGTTCCTTCTCCGTCAAGCATATCTACCTGCTTACCTTTACCCCTACCTCATCTTGTCATTGGCATTTTACTATAACAAAGAAAACCAATTCCAATGGTTAGATACGATTCCACTTACAACATTGGCTCTATTGTATGATCTAGAAATGAAGAAAAGAAACAACTCCTAAATGTCCTGTAGCCTCCAACTTATAAATGTGGTTCACAACACATCCATAAGCAAGACTCTACACAGACACGACTTTGTAGACACCCTTAGGACAACCTGCTCTGATACCACTTTTGTCACGCCTTGAATTCCAATGGGGCGGACTGGCATCCGACGCCGTTAAGGCCCGAGAGAACCAATCTTCATTCATATACACTCCTACATATGTCACTCAATAAGCATCACCATCACATAGAGATATAAGATGCCAATGGCAGAAGTCATGGAAAATATATGATATATATATATATATATAAGAAACTTGGCCGTTAGGGCCATCAAGTCAAAAGCATACGTTCCTTACATTTCCTTCATTTGTCCCACAACATCTACAAAGACTCTACAGATACATGGACATAACCAACCTAAAGTCGGGACAAGTCCCCGCTTTAAATAATATTTACAATACCAAAACAAATGTACACAGGTAACTCGGAAAGCCCCGAACCACCTGGAGCTCACCAATGATCGTCAATGATCCGCAACCTACTGTGGAGGTCTACTAGCACCTGTGCCTGCAGCAAGTAAGGTAAGTTTCCCAAGGGACATCAGTACGAAGAATGTATTGAGTATGTAAGGCTATAAGAAATTGCATCATACATAAGAACATCAATGGAATCAAATATAAGAGAATAGTTAATATGGATAAACCATCGTTCTGTATGTTTGGAACCATGTACATTACATTCGTTACTTTCTTTGCCTTTACGTTCATTCATCTTTATCGTTCTACCCATGCTAGGCTTTTCTGTCGCCCCTGGGATGAGATTAACCCATGCTAGGTATTTTAACCCCTGGGATGTGATTAACCCATGCTAGGCTTTTCTGTCGCCCCTGGGATGTTACTATGATAACCCATGCTAGGCTTTTTTGTCGCCCCTGGGATGTTACTATGATATTGGGATCGACCCATGCTAGGTATTTGAACCCCTGGGATACCACCCATGCATGATATTAGGAAGGTAATGGAGGCAAGGAGGTATGTAATGAGAGAATTGAACTTACAGGGTGATTTGCAGAAAGATTGAGGCTGATGGTCACAAATGGGAAGTTTTCTATCGAAAAAATGTACCTAAGCCTACTAACTAACCATCAGAGGGTGGCATGGAAGAGTATAGCTTTGCAACACGCTATTCATCCAAGATATAAATTCATAGTATGGTTAGCAGTCTAGAAATGACTTGATATAACTAATAAACTATAAAAAGTTGGTATTCATGTGTCTTTGGAGTGTAATTTCTATAATACTGACCTGGAGTCCATAGATCATTTATATTTTAAATGTCCTATCACAAAGGCACCATGGCTAAGACTTCTAGTTTGGTTAGTGTTCTAATGACCCATTGGTAGTTGGCATGATGAATTGACATGGGCAAATAGCATGGCCAAACACACTTTAGGCAAGGGAGCTATCATAAGCTGTTGATAACACCAAATACAATCTAGAATGGAATGTACGCAGTCATTAGCAATATATTTCCGAACTTCGAGTCAGGGTCAATCCCACAGGGAACTATGTGATTAGCGATCGAGAAAAGAAGGAATGAAAGCAACTCACTATAACTCTAACAAAAGATACAAGTATTTTGGGGGGTTTTAATATAAAAATATAACACGAATAGAACCAATTGTAATATGAACAGTTTTATCAATGGCTTTCACAAATGAGGGAAAAAAGGGACATGATAACGGGGAATCAATTCTATCAACGATCCATTGTATTTAACTAATTACTCAATAATTAATCAGGGGTTAGCAATTTAGCCTTGGAACATCAAGTATCCGCCAGGTCTATCGACCGATTGGCGAATAATTCTTGGCTAAATTCTGTCAAATATTAGCTAAGTGCCAACACAAATAGATCCATTCTATGGCTACACTAGGATTTTGCTATGTCTAGTATTGAATCCATTAGATGGATCATACATCCCAAATCGTGCTAAGTTAATCTTTCCTAACCTCAATTAGCTTTTTCAAGCATTAATCGAAATAGACGGGCAATTCCCAGTCTAATCTCCTCTTTCAAGCACACTAAAGTAGGAATCGATAAAACATGAGATTACTTTAAATAAGAAAAACTCATTTATAAATTGATAGTATACAATCAATACAAAAGCATAAGATAAAATCAAAACCCAAATTTAAAACATATACACTACATTATGTCAAACTACAATATCAAAATATGAATTTATCTACACCCAAATATTTAATACAAAGCAAGGAAATGAAGAAGGGATTAAGAATTTGTCACTACAAATCTTCCAAATCTTCACTCCGAGGGTGTTGAGTCTAGAACCCTAGCCTCTAAGGTTGAGAAATATTTCAAAGATAGTCTTGGAATGGTTGGGGATCGAGTTTTATATGAATTAGGTTGAAATTCTAGAACTACCTTTGATGCTTGATAATTTTCTTCATAGCTGTTGCGATCATGTACCTCGTTATCGCAACCCTTGACCACATAATGTCTTTGGATTTGACCAGGTCGCATTCGCTACACTTCTCATTGCGATCACGATTGCGATGGGTATTTTCATCTAGTTTTTCAAGTTCTTCGTTTCAACTCCATTTTGCCTCGATTTCACTTATTTTCATTAGAACTCCTTGTCAACCCCAAATTACCTGGAATCAACTCCTTTCAAATGATAATTAGTCTTATATTATGGATTAACGACATAAAATCATAAGTACAGAGACACAAATAAGTGGCAATATCACTACTTATCAACACCCCAACTTAAAGACTTTGCTTGTCCTCAACCAAAACAAGATCAAACTCAATGAGGTCTATCAATTTAAGCTCATCACCAACATTATCATTTTCTCTTTGTATTTTCAAAATAGGGACAATGGCTATGACTTTGGTTGGTACTAACAATTAGTCAACAAGCATGTGAGTCCTACCCAAGAAACTCTCTCAATTTCAAACGCGCTTTTAAAGATACAATGGAATTTTAAGAATAATCAAGTAACAACAACAAATTCTCAAGAAGTGACTCAAAACCACTAGTCAATCAAAAATGCTCCCTTGAATCATTTTTGGAATTTATCAACTTCACCAATCTATCCTAGTTCACATGTCCTCACAAGAAAGAAAGTCCCAAAACTCACAATATTTACAACACTTATACAAGAGACAAATGCATAAACACTTACACTCAACAAAGAATTTCCAATGTAAACAAGTATCATACCGAGGCTTGCCCTTATTTTCAATCGCCACTAACTCAAAAACATCGGTAGAAGATCCCGAAAGAGTTTCTCTAGCCTGTAATGTAGGTTTGGGGAAGGTTAGGATAAGCATTTTGGAGAAAAGTGACTACACCCTCCTTGAACTCTACACAACACTTTACAAATCAAACTTTGATCATTTGCCTGTTCATTTCCATACAACACAAGCGCCTTTCCTTTTCATTCTAGTTCACCCACTTATTGATAACTTTCTCTTTTTCTTTTCTTTTCTTTTTCTCTCATTTTATTCAATTATTGATTTGTTCTTAAGGCACTCACTTTTAAAATCACGATGCATGATCACCTCTTTCAAGTTCCACCACCCCTAACTTAGGCTTTTAACCTCAATTTGGAATTTTCAAGTTCAAGGAGGGTAGGATTCAAGAGAGAATGTTTCAAAAAGGGTTCAAGGCTTTTAATGTGGTTGCCAAAGAAAGGATATTAAGCTCAAATGGGGTAACTAGTGATAACATTTATGCACGGGTGGGCTTTTAAGGCTAAAGAGGTTTCCAAAAATCACAAAGAATGCCTAAGATCATTTCTCCAACCATAAACAATCAAAAACTAGCATTGAAAGACCAACCAGACAAGTTCTAGATGACATAAGTAAGCAGAAGAATTATTGAACAAAAAATCACCACACTTGGCATGCAAACTATTCAAGATGTATCAATTTCATTTCCTATATAAGAATGCAAGGAGTCATTTTCAATCTAAATTATCACCACCTAATGAGTAAGGAGTCACAAAAAGAAACAAAGTGTTGTCACAAACATCATTCACATCCATGCAACTTGTTTTAAGAAATATTTTTAGAGGGGTCTGCTCATTTCACATTTCACAATGCAAGACTAACTCTGTTAGTACAAACAAGCCACAATACCACATTTTGACTCCATAAAGGGAAATAATACAACATATTTTTAGACCAATTGGTTACTCAGACTTCACCATAATAACAATTACAACCCCAATTCACAATGGCTATAGGTACTCAGACTTCCCTCGCACAAGTGACACCAATACCCAATGAATCGACTATTTCCCTTAAGAAAGTCATCACTCAATATATCATTGGGAATGGTCACTCAAAACTACTAAAAAAGGAAAAACTACAAGCAGCTAGACTAAAAACAAAAAACAAAATAAAAATGACTAATCCAACAAAATCATCAATCAAAAAGCAATCCCGAAAATTGTACATAATATCCATCATCAAAAAGATCAAGCCCGACGAGGGCACACAATAAGGCATAAAAAGAAAATAAAGTTTGGTGAGGGCATGATAAGAAATCAAGCTCTGTGAGGGTACAAATGTATCAAAATGAAACAACACTAGTAGCTAATAAACTAATAAGCTACCCCACCCCTAACTAAAAGAGATTGCATTATCCCCAATGCATACAAGATAAGAACATAGAAAAAGGTAGGGACTCCCTGAAATGTATCAATTAGAACTGGAGCTACTGGGCCCCTCTAGGACATGGTCATCCTCATACTCATCCTCTTCTTTATTTTCAATGCCACAGAACTTCCTAAGTGTGCTCATTATCTTGTTAAAGAACTTGGTCTTCTCTTTCTCATGCTCCTTCATCTTTCACTGCCTTCTCTCAGCTTTAGCCAACCTTTCTTTGATGTATTACTGGTCATGAGTGATGTGCCACGATTTTATGGAACTTTCGATGCTTAAAACAAGGAAAATATGCACAAACTTGGGTATGTTTGGTTGGTATGATGTGTTTTCTGTCCTATCTTGGAGGGAAATAGGTTATGGAGGCAAAATGGAGAAGAAAGGAAGAAGCATGCACTAGAATGGAGCATTTGAAGATGAAAGAGCCAAGTCAAAATCGAGGGAGTGACCCATGCCAAGGACTTACGTCCCATAGGTCAACCCACGTGACGTGGGTTGGTTTCGTAGGTCAACTATTGAATGTTGTGATCAAGGCCTGATTTCCACTAGATGGACCCACGATACGTGGGTAGGTTCCACGATACCAAGTCACGGTTCCGTGGGTTGTTGTCGACTTTTTTTCCCTACTTTTCTTAGGATGGGATTCACTTTGTATCTATAAATACCCCTATGTTGCCTATGATTAGGAGTGGAAAAAATACATTATTTGAGAGTTAGTCACTACATTATTTTTAGATGTCTACTACATTATTTTGAGGATTGATCTTGTCTCAAATATTGATTCTAAGGTTTTTATTCATATTGAGATTTTGAATTTTTATTCTTATTGTGAGTTTACAATTATGTTTTCATCATTGAATTCTTCTTGTGTTCTTGCAATCATGAATAACTAAACCCATCAACTAGGGTTGTGTGAACCATAAGTAATTAACATAACGAATGTGCAGAGCAATTCTGAACCGGTGTGACTACATGTATTGTTATTACCTTCATTATAATTGATCTTCTAACAGTTACAAATGTTAGAAACTCGTGCCTGTATTCTAAAATTGCTTGAGAGAGACCAAAGATTAGGAAAAAGGAATAACTACAGAGATTTGAAGCTATCAACCTTCATCTAATAACTTGAGCCATAACAGGGATAGTTAATCTGAGATCAAGAACAAGGGTTAGTAGTACAACACTCGAAGACCGAGAGGAGAAGAGTGAAATTCATCTAACCAAGGTCGAGAGATATTTAGATGAACCTATATTATTAGGTTTTGCTTATAATGCAGCGGGATAGGTTTGCCAGCACAAGTAACCGATGCAGTTAAGGAATCTTGGGGATCACAGTCCTAATGCCTTTCTCGTATTGATCATAAATCCAAAAATCAACAATTGTTACTGTTACTATTTGCTTACAACCCCCTCCCCCCCTTTTACTTATTTACCAATTACTCAGACAAACATTCAATAGACCTTCATCCTATTCCCCGTGGGATGGACCCCAACCTAGTTGGGTTCTATAGTTGAGTCAACGACCACATTATACTTTTCTAGAGGTATAGTTTGGGCGACATTAAATTTTGGCACCGTTGTCAGGGAATATGTTTACAGAGTTTATTAGTTTGCTTGTTGGAGTTGCTTGGTTTTATTTTTCTATACTTTTAAGGGCACACGCCGGTGTATGCCCTACACTAGGAGTCAAGGAAATCCCCTGATTCCACTTAATACTGAAATAGAAAGAACACTAAGAGCAAATTGAAGAACGTTGAAACTACGGAGCAAACTAGGAGTCAGGATCCTGCTATCGCGGAAGGTATTCATAACCAACCACCAATTCATCAAGATAGTCATGAAACTATGGAGCAAATCACTGCTCGATTAATGGATGAGGAGAATGCGAGGCTAGCAACTCTTAAACAAGCAAATAGAGATCATCATGGAATGCAAAAAGCAACACAATGTCTTACTGCACTTGATAAGAGACAAAGAATACTGAGGGTGCAACAACCACCTCAAAGACTATATATGCAGGTTTATGATGATCCCGAAGAAGAGGATGTGGCTTATTTAGAGCCGGTTGAGACTGGTACCATTATTCCATCAGAGTTACCTCAGGGCACTAAGTTTGACATTGCAAAGGCTACGATCCACCTACTAAACTTGAAAGTCGTATTCATTGGTCTTTCTAAAGATGATCTAAACATGCATGTAATGAACTTTACGGGGGTTTGCACTTCATATAAATTTCCTGGAGTTGACCAATAGGCTATTCGATTGAGATTGTTTCTATTCTCTTTAACAAGAGAAGCGACTTTGTGGTTGGCCGAATTACCATGAGGTTCCATCACTACATGGAAAGAATTGAGAATCAGTTTCTGGAGAGATTTTCCCCACCCTCCAAGATGCTATAGTTGAAGGATGAGATTTACCCTTTCAGACAACTACATTCTGAAGCACTTTACGAGACTTGGCTTCGATTCAAGAAGAAGTTGCAAAATATTCCAAACCATAGGATGAATGGTTGAAATTTACTTGAGATCTTCTACAGATCTTTAAATGCCAATACCAAGGCTTAAGCAGATACTATCACTGGCGGAGCATTCATGAGTCTGAGGTAGGAACAAGCTTCAGAGATTTTAGATCATATCACTAAGACCAATCGAGGATGGTATACTCGGGAGGCAGATACACCTACTGGGATGTATGCTATTAGAGCCTTGGCAGCACAATGGGCTTTAGATGAATCTGTATCTCTAGAAGTCGCACAGTTAAGGACAGAAATTGGCTTGCTAGCCAAATAGATTGCCACTGGAGGTACTGAGAAGGTGTATGTTATAGGTGCACAAGGTAAAACACTTAGGCATGATAATTATGAATCTGATGAGGAGTCTAAGTACTTGGATCGAGAGTTGGCGGGTTTTCGAGCCAAGGGCCAAGGGTCTAATCAAGACTCTTGGAACTCAAGGCAAGAGAATCAAGGTCGGAACACTATAGAGACAATTATAACAAGTCAGGATATAGAGATAGAGAACAAGTTCGTGATGGTGATTGGAGGCAAAAGGATGATTAAAAAGAGAAGAGTGGTACATATGTCCCACCGGGGAACCGTGATATTGATTCTGGAAATTCAAGAATAGAAGCCCTTCTTAATAAACTGGTGAAGGGGTTAGAGAGATAGGAGAGTTGCTTGAAGGAGATTAGGTCGGACATTTAGGGAATAAGTAAAAAAATATAATCTCATTCGATTTTCATAAAACAGTTAGAGCAATAGTTTGGGCAGATATCAGTGGCATTGAACCAACGTCAACCAGGCACCCTTCTAAGCAGCACTATCCAGAACCCAAAAATGATGCTCATTATATGGTTATCACAACAAGAAGTGGGAAGACTCTTATTGAGGCTCCCAAATAAGTTGAGGGTGCTCATGCTACACTGGAAGAGCAAGCGAATGCCATGAAAAAGGTAAAAGAAGCTCTAAAGAAGTATGTTTCATTCCCAAAACTTCCTTCTCTTTTCCCTCAACGTCTAAAAAAAAAGTTGGATGAAAATAAAATTGTTAGTGGGGAGATCATGAAAGAAGTTGAAGAGCCTCACACTGATGAAAATAATGTAAATGCTAAAAATGAGAAAGAAAACGAAGCCCCACAAATGCTAACCCCCATTCCTAAGTCACCACCTCTATTCCCTCAGCGATTGAAAAACAAGAAGTAGGACGGAAAATTTCATAAGTTCATGTCCATACTGAAGCAACTTTCTATAAACATTCCATTGGTAGAGGCATTGAAACAAATGCCAAGATATGCAAAGTTCATGAAGGAGTTGGTCATGAAGAAGAGAACTATCAGTTATGAGTCTGTTGGTGATTTGCACCATTGTAGTGCAATTGCATCCCGTTCTCTTGTGCAAAAGAAAGATAATCCCGGTGCCTTCACAGTTTCATGCACAATTGGGTCAGTTAACTTCGCCAGAGCTTTGTGTGACCTAGGTGTGAACATTAAATTGATATCGCTGGCAGTATTTGAGAAATTAAGCTTGAGAACCCCCGAGCCAATAAAGATGAGGTTATTGATGGCGGATCGTACTATCAAGAATCTTGTGGGCATATTATTTGATGTTTCAGTCAAAGTTGAAAACTTTATCTTTCCTGCTGACTTTGTTTTATTGGAATTTGAGGTCCATTTTGAGATGCCTATAATTTTGGGGAAATGATTTTTAGCCACCGACAGAGCATTGGTAGATATGGAGCGGGGTGGGCTGAAATTCAGGTTGAATAATAAGGAAGTCACGTTCAATGTTTGCAAAAGTATGAAGAAGACAAAGGACATGAGGGTGGTTCCAAAAATAAATAGTTTAGATGACCCTGGAAGCCAACCCAAGGGATATCTTGATGAAGTCTGAGTAATCAAGACACCCGCGTCATGTCGTGACGTTAAATCAGGTGCTGCTTGGGAGGCAACCTAAGGTGTCTTGCTATTCCTACATTTGATTTGTTTTTTGTCATTTTGATCGACATTAGACCTACACACCTAGGGTGCCATAGGTATGTTCCTAACTCCCTTGTTTTACTTTGGTCTAATGCATTGAGGACAATATATGCTTATTTGATGGGGGCGGAGGTACTTGTGGTCTATATGTCCTCTTGAGGGTTTTTGTTGATGTGTTTATTTTCCCCCGAGTGTGCTATCATAGTAGAACCGGCATGGTTAGGTTATTATTTATCTCATTATGTGTTTTCGTGTTTAGTTAGTAGAAAAATAGGGGAACCTTAGTGCAGTTAATTTTGAACGAACTTTGAATGATAAGGATGCTTTTTGATTATTTAAAGGACACCCCTCCTGAAAATAGTGTTAGTCTCTCTTAGGTTTTGGAATGGTTAGCTTCATTGTCAGAACATAGCATAAACCAATAATATGCAATAACACAATTATGATCAAGTTGTTAAATCTTTGTAAGGACAAACAGAATAGTTAACTCTTAACTTGTCCAAAGTTGAAGTTCTAAAAAATGTTGCTAAAACATACCTCCCAAGCATACGTGCAAGTGTACGTGATCGCAAGTAATATAGTGATTATAAGTATAATTGGGTTTTTGATCCCTCGTGGATTTTATTGCTAACAAGATAATGATTTACTACTACGATTGTGATAATAAATGTTATCTGATTTAAGAGTTGGTTGTTTATTTGAGCTATTTAGTCTAATAATGATATAAAAGTAATTATGAATCAGAATTTAAGGACTTGTTCGTAGTGTAATTAAGACTTAGGATTATGCTACTTGCATAATCCCATCATAGTTATATATATTTTTTAAGGTTGATTAAGATGTATACTAAATTGCTACTTCATAAAGTTAATGATATAGTTATGGTCTCTCGATCCTCTAGCCATGTACCTCGATTAGCCTTCTAACTACATCGTTGAGTGGGGATAGTCGAACTAATTCAAAAGTAATAAGTTATCTTCATGTATATGAAAAAAGTAGGGTGATCTAGGTAGATATCCATCCTAGCTACAAATTCATCCATAGATGCATCCTACTCTCCTTAACACATGTTCTGTTTCTAGTCTTTGTCTCTCGAGTTCCTCTAGAAATTATCCATTTATCCTATTGTTAGCGAAGTAATAGAATAGTAAGAACATGATTAAGAGAATAAAACATAATAGTAGATTCTATAAAAATAACCACAATCCTAGATAAAGGGCTTTTAGCCACTCATAATTTAATTACAAAGCATGAATTGAAGTATAAATGGTAAATAACGCTAAGTTAAGAGTTTAAGAAGTAACCCTATGAGAGTTGAGACTTTGATCAAGCTCTGTGCTCCTAAATAAGGGATAAATCATGAAATCAAGCTTAAACTATTAGTATTAAGCTAAATTCTCCTCAAAACAATGCATAAATATGGAGAAAAATAGTAAAAAGAGCGTATATTAGGCCCACATAAGATCACCTCTCAACTTATATGATTTCTACCACGCCCTTAGTGATAAATCTGCCTCTATAGCCATCTTTTGTATGTTTTTGATCTATCCTCTATCCTTTTCTCTTTTTTCACTTTTTTTAATTCTATTATTGCTTTTTATATCTCTATTTTAGTTACTTAAAAAGCAACAATATATTGTATGGTGGCAATAGGATTTGGGATTTACTCTTAATTTTCAATTTATTATGTTATGCTTCAATAAATCAAATTACAGTCACCTCCCCAGTTGCTTAATATTTCTTTTGCAAATTATACATTTGGTACATTACATGTTTCCCCTGACAAATAATTGATTTCTTCTCTATTATTATTTGTTGCTTTGGTGGTATCCTCTTTCATGCTTTGTTGTATTTCTTTATCATTTTAACCCAGTATCATTGACCAAAACATTGCTTGGTTCATTTTGTGTTTCTTATTCTTTTGGTGGTTTTCTTTCCTCTTCCTTGATGTTACTCTCTTGTGTCTCCTCATGTGACCTTCTTTATGTCTCAAGTACTGTCACAACCCAAACTGTGAGGTCATGATGGCACCTACCTAAACCCATCTTTGGTAGGTAAGCCTAACATCAAAAAGGAAATAAATGCGAAAAGAAGATGAATAAGAGAATATAATACAAGACTTTAGGAGTAAAGTTACACAAATACGATAACAAGGTAAATATTTGATATATACATATCAAAATCCCCAAAAACTAGAGTCAATGAGTAAGAGCAACTCTAGAAACTGACATAAGTATTAATATACTACCATCTTTCTCAGAAAGTTAAATAAAGACAAGGAAACAAAGATGAAGTCAGGAACTAGCTCTAAATAGGGAGATCACCACGACTTTGAGTAACTCTCAACTCTACACGAAATAAGGCTCCGCAGGTAGCACTCAAACTGAGATCTGCACCAAAAGGGTACAGAAAAGTAGAGGAGTGAGTATGGTCCGCTTGTACTCTGTAGGCATCATAGACCGACCAACCAAAGTAGATAATTAATCATATAAAGAGAACTACGAGTAATAATTTCACCTACAAGTAGGAAAGTTCCAACAACTCAAGCCATATATGCTCCAAACAGTTCAATAATTCAAACTCAACCGCATTTTAAAGAATATCAGCACCACATATACAGAAGTCCAAATCACATAATCATACATATAAAATAGATAAAATATAACGTAACTCAATGATATGGTATGTAACACAATGTTCAATGCTCACCTCGTATACACCCTCCGAGCCTATACTTCCAATAGATGACCCATGGGGGGTTCGCAACCCGTATACTAATCAAGATCTCATCAATCAACCTTACCGACACTGTCATAGGCTAAGGAGTTTTATAAAATGGTACGTTTTCTTTCTAAAATAAGACCAAGTTCCATAATAATATTAATTACATGAAATGAGTAATGAAGGAGTATGCTTGATCATAGCAAAATCAACAACATATAATAATCGACTCAACAATGGCATGAATGAACTCAAATCACCAAAATCCTAATAATTCATGATATAAAACCCCTCTTGGCAATACAATGGCAAAAAATCATATAAGACATCAAATATATCAATCCAAGCCCCCACAAGGGCATCATAATAGTAATAAAAAGCAATCAATGCTCAAACAAGACCAGCACCACCCCCTGCACGGGCATCGCAACGGTAATAATCTCTCTAATCAATAATAAGGATTACACAAGCTCCCACACAAGCAACATGATAGTATAATGATTTCAAATGATGAAGACAGTGATAAAATCCCCAACCCGTAGCATACTTTACATGAATGGTTATTTACCCAGCCTAATCTGAAGAAAGTTAAGCCATAACCTACCTTAAAAGCCAAAAACACGAACCCAAATCTTCAACAAGAAGCCTTTCCCTTTCGAGCAGCTTTGGATCGCTCTCAATCTAACAAAAATAGATACTACGGGAAATTAGGAGTTTATTGATACTCATATTAGCATACTTTGGTTGCGAGTCTAATATCACTTTGAAAATCGACCCCAAAAATAAAAGGGTAAATCTGAAATTTTAATAAAAAATCATGTTACTCATACTTTAAGGATTTTAAATATGAATACCCATTTAAAACTGAGTTGAAATCGAGCTTGAAATCATTAAAAAAACCATTTTCTCACTTTACTGGTAAAACCCAAAACTCAAGTTTAAAGTCCAAGTTTTGAAGATGTTTTAACAATAAAATCAATGGTTAATGATAGAAAATAGGCTTAGAAGCTTACCTAAGTCAAGTTTGATGAAAAACCCTCTTGAAATCGCCCAAAACCGAGGTCTCAAATCTTGAAATTAGAGAAAAATTGAAAAATTAGGGTTGAAATACTATTTTGTGAATAGTACCTCACGATCACGACCTTTTCCATGCAATCTCAAGGTCAACGTTGACCGCTTTAAAAATTGGTCATTGCGATTGCGGGAGGTAGCCATGTGATCGCGATAGCAACCTAACCCTAACCATGCCATCATGGAGAACCACCATATGATCACGATGAATAACATCACAACTCCTTGCTATCGCTACTCCCCTCCATGCGATCACGATGAGTAAATACCTGGTGCACCAGAATTGTGTACTAGTAGTGAAAGGACCAAGGAAATGTCCAGATTGAACCCTCGAGATTGTTTCGGTACCCCACAAGAATAATTTGATTGCCACTAAGCTAATTTCAATGTTTTGGGCTTAATAGAACCATTGGATATACCAAAAGAGGTCTTTATCAACAAGTTACATCCTGAGAGCTCTTTAGGCCAAAATAACTAGTTTTTGCTCAATTATTCAAAACTCATAATATAGTCTCAGAATCCAACACAGCCATGCTACTAACCCAAAATGGATGTTCTAGATCTAATGGATTGATTAAACTCTTATCCGACACTAGGATCACAAATGTTGACCAAATTCAACTATACCTCTATAAAGGCCACTCAAAACCTAAAACTTATTTAAATTACCCCTGAATGCTTTGGAAAATATGCTAACCATCTCCATATCTCATAGATGATATAAAATAATAATGGATAAGGGTAAAATAGTCAAATCACAAAAAAAAACTAACAATTACCACGAGGGTTGTTACATTATCCACCACTAAGTCACACGTTCATCCACAAATAAAAAAAAATAAAGTACCTGAATCGGTAAAAAGTTGGGGGTATTTAAATACCCTCAAAACACACACATAACTACTAATCCTCAAAACACCCCCGGGATCAAGAAATATCATCTTTTCCTTACTACTCGATACTTTACCATGAATTACTCTCAATTTCCTATCATCAAATTATCGAGCACGAATTTGCTCCAACAACGAAGATCTAGCCCCAGCTCAAGCTAAAACATGCTCGGGAGACAAAATATCAAGTCGAATCAACTGGTTGACCAAAGAATGAATGTATAAAGCCAAAGGCCACTATTGAGTCAAAAGATAAGCCAAACTCCCCATTCTCACCGCCTTCCTACTCAAGGCATCCGCTACTATATTAGACTTTTCCGGATAATATAAAATAATGAGATCATAATCCTTAAGCAACTCCAACCATCTATGATGCCTCATATTAAGATGCCTCTAACCCAAGAAGTACTTAAGGCTACGATGATCGATGAAAATCTCACAACGAACACCATACAAGTAGTGACGCCATAACTTCAACACAAACACAACTGTCGCCAACTCTAAGTTATGAGTAGGGTAGTTCTTCTCATGGACCTTCAACTTTCATGAAGTATAAACTATCATCTTACCTCTTTGCATCAACACACTACCCAAGCCTATTCTAGAATCACCATAAAATATAGTGAAACCCAAGCCCTCCTCAAGCAAAGTCAAGATAGGAGACGAAGTCAACAACTCCTTGAGCTTTTGTAAGCTCCTTTCACACTCGTCTAACCACTAAAAAGTACCAAACTTCTGAGTCAACTTAGTCAAAGGATCCACAATGGTAGAAAAACCCTATATAAACCGGTGATAGTAGCCCTCTAACCCAATAAAACTCCCTAACCCAGTAGGGGAAGTAGGCCTAGCTCAATCACAAACCACCGCTACCTTGACCAAATCGACCATAATACCATCCGTGGTCACCAATTGACCCAAGAAAGACAAAGAATCCAACCAAAACTCATACTTAGAGAACTTGGCATACAACCACTCATCTCTCAATCTCTGAAGTATGGCTCTAAAATGCCTCACATGCTCTGCCTCAGTCTTGGAATAAACCAAGATATCACCGAAGAATAAAATCATTAAAGAATCAAGATACGATTGGAACACCCTATTCATCAGCTCCATAAGCATTGTCGAGGCATTAGTCAGCCCAAAAGATATGACCAAGAACTCATAGTGGCCATACCGCATCCTAAAAGTCGTCTTCAAAATATCTGAAGCTCTAATCTTCAGCTGATGGTAACCAGACCGCAAGTCAATCTTAGAAAACACTGAAGCACCCTGAAGCTGATAAAAAAAAATCATCGATACGCAGAAGAAGATACTTGTTCTTTATAGTCACTTTTTTAATTATCAAAAATCAATACATATATGTATGGTACCATCTTTCTTCTTCAGAAAAAAGATAGGAGACCCCAAGGTAAAACACTCGATCTAATGAAACCCTTACTTAATAAATCTTACAATTGCTCCTTTAATTCCTTTAACTCTATTAGGGACATTCTAGTAGGAATAAAAATGGGCTTAGTGCCAACCCACATCAATAGCAAAATCGATATCCCTATTTGGAGTAATACCAGGCAAGTACATAGGAAACACATCCATGAACTCCCTAACAACTCTAACAAAATCCAAATAAGGTGGTGAATCAGCACTAGTATCTCACACATAAGCCAAATAAGAAAGACACCCTTTTCTACTATACGACGAGCATGAAGAAAAGATATAACCCCTTTCAAACGCGAATTAGAAGTACCCATCCTCTCTAGCCTCAATGCATCAGGCATAACTAATGTAACTGTTTTGGCATAACAATTCAAAATTGTATAATAAGAAGATAACCAGTCCATATCTAACATCAAAATCAACCATATAAAGAATGATCAAATCTACCCATTTTATACCCTAAAAGAGACCACACATGATCGGTACACCCAATCCACTACTAAAAAATTACCTATGGGGGCAGAAACATGAATGGGTATGATAAGGGACTCACGCATAACATCAATAACTGAAGAAAAATATAAAGATACATAAAAAAATATAGACCTAGGGTCAAACAACACTGAAGCAGGACAATGGTAAATTGGGATGATACATATAATCATAGCATCAGAGATCTCTACCTTAGGTCTCCCAAGAAAAGCATAACACTGTCTATGACTGCTACTTAACTGAGTGACTCCTTCGTCCCCACTATGAGCTCCCTGAGCTCTACCTCTACCGCCCTTCCATCCCCTTTGGTTAGAGGTGCTAGTACCGGACAAAGCTAAAGTTCTAAAATCTGCTGGGGAGGACCTGTCACATATCTGGGGAAATCTATAGCCAAGTGACCAAACTCATCACAAACATAGCATCCTCTATTAAGTGAATTTGGCTGAGAGGGCCTAGAAGAAATAAAACACCCATCATAACTAGAAGAACTAGAACGAGACCTTATCTCTGACCACTCAAAGCCTCAGAACCCGCTAACCCACAATTAAAACTTTACAATGTTGTCTGAATCAATTTATTGTGGTAACCAGGAGAACCTCTACCTAAAAAATCCCTACCTCGAGATGAATGACCACTGAAACCGCCCTGCCAACGTGACCTCTTACCCTTACTACCTCGAGTAGCCTGATGAATAATCTCGATTATCTTGGCATGATCCAGAATAATCTAAAAAGTTCTACCTGAAGTCACTAACTGAGTCATCTCCCACTGAAGAGAAGTAGATAATCCTTTCATAAACTTTCTGATCTTGTTGGCCTCCATGGAGATACTAGCCATAGCATGCCAAAACAAAGAATGGAAATGGTTCTTGTACTCAATAACAGTCATGGAGACCTGCTCTAAGTCATCAAACTCATCCCTCATCGTGTCCGTCAAGCTAAAGGGCACATATCTCTCAAGAAATATGTCTGAAAACTGTATCCAAGTCAAAAGAGGGAACCCACTAGCCTATAACCAACAAAAGATCTCCACTAATGTTAGCCACATTAGTCAACTGGAAGGTAGTGTAATCAACACCATGAGACTCAAGCAAACTGAGGTTATGCAACCTCTCTTAATAACTGATCAAGAACTCATAAGCATGCTCACTAATAACACCACTATACTTGGGAGGTGACAATCTCATGAATCTCTCAAACCTCTTTTTCTCATCAGCAAACATCACTAGACTAGGAACCATAGGCAAAAAAACAAGTCTACCAGGTAACAACCTCAACATATGGGGCTAAAATAGTAGTTGGTTGTGCTCTAGGAGTCTAAAATCCCAGAAATGAATCTACCCTAGTGGCTGGACACCATCTCTCATTTGTGACCCATATGGTGTACTCGATAGAGTACCTGTTTGAGAAATGTCATCCAAGCAGCTTAAAAGATGATTTAGAAGATCTTGCAATACTGTAGTAGCAATAAAAACCTAAGGGGCCTGGGCTAGTACCACACCCCCTGGCTGATAAGCTGCCTAAACATGATCAACTACTAGCTTGGGAGTGGCCACTAGTATGTATTCTATCCAGAGCCACTCATCTTGCTTTGATTCTTCAACGGTCTCGATTGCGGTCCTTTCCTCATCCCTTAACTGAGGCCCCCTGCAGTAGGTACTGCCTTAACATCACCAATAGATCCTTATTGAGTTCTCACCATCTGCGCAAAAAGGGTAAGGTACAAGTTTAGAACACCTAGTTTGAACAATATACACGATAAGGGATCAAATTAGAGATTTTTCCTAAAAACATCCCATAGCCATCCGAAGATAGATACAGATGTCAAAGTATTGATCTGGGGAACTCCATTAGACATCTTACTCTTTAGTTATGAAATAGGTGAACCTAACACTCTGATACCAATTTGTCAAAACTCAAAAAGCAAGGTCATTATGGAACCTATCCCACCCCAACCTTGGTAGGTAAGCCCAATATCAAAAAGGAAATAAATGCAAAAATAAGATAAATAAGAGAATATAGAACGTGACTTTAGGAGTAAAGTTAGACAAAAATGATAACAAGGTAAATATCTAAAATATACATCTCAAAATCCCTAGAAACTAGTGTTATGAGCAAGAACAACTCTAAAAATTAGTGTAAGGATGAATATACAACCACCTATCTAAGAAAGTAAAATAAAGACAAGGAAACATAAATGAAGTTAGGAACTATCTCTGAAACCTACCTAGAATATTTTTCCATCTAGCATGCAAGTCTTAAATCAATAAATCCAACCTGGAATAATTCCCCATCAAGCATGCAAGACATAGATCAATAGATTCCACTCGAAATAATTCCTCATCGAGTGAGCATGCAAGTTCTTTCAAAATAGTTACTTTAAAATACTTCTCCTATAAATTCATGAAGTGTGTATGACTGAGTTGCATAATCACACTAATAAAAGGAAGTCAAATGCCAAAGATCTGCCAAACAATAACATACTTAACCCATAATCATAGGTAAAAGTCCAAACATCACTAATCCATCTCAATTTACCCCAAATCAATTTCACAGATATGAGTAGAGTTATCTACTAGCGCCATCAATAAGTTTCTTTTAGTCATATTTCATCACAATCATGCAAGCAAAAGTAGGATAAGGCAGTCCAAACAAGTTAATCAATTAATTTTAACCCTTCACATAAACTAGTAACCACATAGATGCTCATCTTCTCAAACATACGGGACCCTCATGTCGACATTACTCCCATATACAAACAACTAGCATAAAAATAGTTTGAAAAAGAGTCAAAAAAAGTTCCTACTAGCCTTAAAGGAAGTCCAAAAAAAAACTAAAGCTTTATCCTTCCGTAGAACCTTTGAAAACAAAATCATACACACTTATATTGCTACACTTCTATTTTGGGTCCAAGAAGTTAAGCCAAAAAATCAACTCCATGTATATAAGGGAAATACTAGAATTTTATTTTAAAATCATGTTACCCATAATATAGGGAACTCAAATATTTAATTCATTAAAAAATAGGGTTAAAATTGTCCTTCAAATCACTAAAATACCTTTTCTTCACTTTATCCCTAAAATCTCTAATCTTTCCAATTTAAAAAATAAGGATTTGAAGATGAAATCACAAATAAATCATTGAAAAATGTGTAAATAGTGTAAGAATCAAACTAAAGAAGAATCCTTGAGAGACACCTTTTGAATCTCTCAATAATGAGTTCCCAAGCTTCAAAAATCAAATTATATGGTTTAAGTTCAAAAATAGGGATTTAAATTTGTCCAAGCAATAGCCGTGAGACCCCCATTGTGATCGCAAGCTAACCCATCTTGGACCCTTCATGATCACGAAGGATCCAGTCGCATTTCTGATGACTTAAACCAACACGAATCCATACCCATACCTATTATAATTCATGAATTTGATCAACCTCGAACGATCGCAATGCAACAGACCACTGCTCATTGTGAACGCAATAGGTAGATAAGGAATGCAAAGAGTAAAATTAGCTTGCACCAGATTTTATGCACCAACAATGGAAATTGACTGAACATTCTCAAAGAGGACCCTTGGAATTTATTCAAAACCTTGTGAACACAAACCAAATATGGTACTAGACTAGATATGTCATTCTAGACTCAGTAGAATGGTCAAAACACCAAACATAGGTTATTTTAACCAAATATTGACAAAAGTTAAACCTTAACCATAAACTTCAATTGTCCCACCAACTACTCAAAATCCATTTAAATGCCTCAGGACCCAAATCAAAGGTCCTACTAACCTAAAGACCATATTCTAGAGCTAACAAAACTATTGGAATTCCATTTTGACCTTGATATCATTGAAAGTTAACTTTGGTCAACCATAATAACTTGTAAACCATCCAAAATAAAAAACTTGCATAAATCTCATCCAATCACCTCAGGAATCGTGTCACCCATACCTCTAAGTCGTAAATACCATAAAACAACTATAGGGAATTAAAATGGTCAAAATTAATAGAAAATAAAAAAATCACCATGAGGATTATTACATATCCCATCAAAATTTTGTCAAGTGGAAAGGTTGTTTGAAATTTGTAGTAGTGGAATGGCATAATTAATAAGCCACAAAATACTGATAGAAAGAACATAAATATGGAACGATCAAATTCAATGAACAAGGACAATACAAAGGTCTAAATCAATACTCAAAAAAGTTTAAAGCAAAAGTAAATGACTGCAAGGAAGATAATCATGAAAACACTTTAGTAGTGGAGGAAATCAAGAAGAATTCTTGTAACAAAGAATTGACATCAACAACTGTTGACAAAAGGAATGGGGATGAGAATAATAGTGATAAACCCTGGGTTGAAGCTACTTTTGGAGAAGTCCTGAACAAACAAATAGAAATGGTGAATAAATTAAAGGAGATACCATATAAGGTAGAGTTTGAAGAGTCTGGAAAGCTAACCAAATAGGGGAATAAAGTAGAGGAGATTAAGGGAACTGACACTGAAGGAATATAAATTAGTTTATTTTAATAGGTATAATCTGTAAACTCATTAGATAATCTAAACATGGAGAGAATAGGTATATCAAGCAAAGAGGCAAAAATAAAAAAGAAAGGTACATATAAAGGATAGTCAAGAGGCTTCCTCATATACATTATATTGCAATGAAGAAGCAACATATTGTCACGACCTAAGTCTATACCTTGGATGATACACATTGCTTTGAACCATAAGTAGTCCTAAGCTAACCCTTAGCATAGAATATCTATGCAGAATATAGTAAACTGAAGCCGAAGCTATAAACAAAAACCATATTAAAATATATTTCAAAGATAAATCTATTACAACTGAATACTAATGTCCAAAGGCCTCTAAACTGAATAAAATAATTTGTAAGGCCAAGATCCCAGCTACCCATAATTTGCAAGGACAAGATCCCAGCTACCCATAAAACAAGTTTGAAATAAGGAATGAAACGACTAAACTATGTCCTGGAATGAAGAGGACCCACCAACTGTAGAGCTATGAACTGCTTCTCTCTAGACACAAGCCTAAGAATGATCTTTCATATCTACATCACATGAAAAATGTAGGCAGGAGAGTGATTAGGGCAGAGAGGTACTGAGTATGCAGGAATAAATATATATAATCGAAATCACATCTATATCATAAATAGAGAAGATTTACAAAAATGGAACTTTCATAAACTCAATTATCAACTGAGAGTAAGTGTAGTTTAAAGCCATAAGTAAGAGATTATGAGAAATATATATCTAAATTCATGATATTTTAAATCATATAATTACCATATCAAGTAAATTTTTAAAGTAGAATAAAGTCTTTTAGATGGGAGTTTTTTTATAACCAACATAAACCATGTGAGCAAACATGGAGTCCAACATCTAGCCCACGTTGCGGAGGGCTGCCCCATACCTTGCTAGAGTATAGGCCCTATCTATCTATGTGTTGATCCACTAACTGAGCCTCTTAGGCTAAATCATCTGACATTGTGGGAAACATAATTCTATGGTGGCACGTAGTACTGGAACAAGTGTTATCTAGAATGCATGTCCGCTCGGTGCTAAATAATCCTCCATAAACATACTATTTATATAACTCATGACATATCTATTAAGCTTATCTAGAAGCATATAATTAATCTTGCTTAAAATCTCTTTCTAAAACATAACTTCGTGTGAGACTATGCTCAAATCTTTCTTTCTAAAATCATATGCTAAAATCTCTTTCTAAAACATATCTTTCAACTCATGTTGACAGCTTAAATCATGGAAATATTTACTAAAATTTGCATAACTTGTAGATTCTTAAAATAGTTTTCATAATAACATAAGCTTCTAAAATTATGCTTTAAAACATAAACTTCATAAAGAATGAGTAGAAATCATATCAAGATAAGAACTTCAACAAGGAGACAAAAATCATGTCAAGAATAAAAAATCCAACAAGGAGATACCTTGGTAAATGTATAAGTAAAATACAATATCCATAAACCCATAATCATAAAAGGGACTTCAAGAGAGTCATGAAATTTACATAAAAAGAATTTTTTTAAAGTGGCTTCATAAACACTAATCAAAATTTTGAATTCATGAAATTTCTAGAGTTTTGGAGATGGGGATGAAAGGAAAACCCCCATTAAGTCCTACATAAATGAATTCAAATAGTTCTTGGAATAAATCTTGATCTTGGAACCTTTGGGAGCTTTGGGTTTTGAGAAACCCTTCTAGTTGTTCTTGGAACCTAGTCACTAGTGCACAATACTTTCATCCACGTGTATACCAGCATAACATTCAAGCCTGCCCCTGTTACCACTTCATGAACTTCTAGGCAACCAAACCATCTAACAATTTTCTCATCTTGCCTAGTATCTCTACTAATTACAATATCATGAATTATTACAAAGAGATTGATAATGCTCAAATAAACTCTTGAAATGAATGTACATGATCGTTAGCAATATATTTACCCAACTTAGAGTCGGGGTCAATCCCTCAGAGAATAATGTGACTAGGATCCAAAAAATAAGGAATAAAAGCAACTTACTAAAATCAAAACAAAAGATACAAGTATTTTGAGGGGTTTCCAATATAAAAATATAACACAGATAGAACCAATTATAATATGAGCAAGTTGATCAATGGCTTTCACAAATGATGGGAAACAAGGGAAATGACAATAGGGAATCAATTCTATCAACGATCCATTGTATTTAAATCAAATACTCATAATTAATCACGGATTATAAAGTTAGCCTTGGAACCTCAAGCATCCACCACGCATTTCAACTAATTGACAAATATTTTCTAGCCAAATTCTGTCAAGTATTAGCCAAGCGCCAACACAATTAGTTCCAATCTATGGCTACACTAAAATTTTACCATGTATAGTATCAAATCTATTTGATGGATCATATGTCCCGAATCACGCTAAATTAATCTTTCCTACCTCAATTACTCTTTCAAGCATTAATCGAAGTAGATAGGCAATTCCTACTCTAATGTCCTCTTTCAAGATCAACTAAAGTAGGAATAGATAAAGCATGAGATTAATTTAAGCAAGCAAATTTAAACAAGCAAAACCTATTTATAAATCAAGAGTATTCAATCAATAAAAAAACATAAGATAAAATCAAAACCAAATTCAAAACATAAACAATGCATTATTTCTAACTACAATATCTAAGTATGAATATATATACATCCAAATATTCAATACAAATCAAGGAAATGAAGAAAGAATTACGAAATATTCACTACAAAATATCCAAATCTTTACTCCTGTCAAGAACTCTAGCCTCTAGGATTGAGGAATATGCCAAAGATAGTCTTGAAATAGCAGGGGATTGAGTTTTGTATGGATTGGGGTTGAAATCATGAAATTCCAGAACTGCCCCGATGCTTGGCACTTTTTCTTCTATGTGTTCGCAGTCAAGGCATCATATTTGGAACATTTAATCAAGTTTGACTACCACGCTCGAGGTCAGTTGGTCGCGTTTGTCACGACCCGAAATCCTATTCAAGCCGGACTGGCACCCGAAGTCGATATGGCCCGAGAGAACTAATCTTTGCTCATGAACATTTGTATGCATGCCCTCGTATGAACCTTATTATACCTCATGTAACTATGCGGAAGTCATGAACATGGAAACATATGTTATATATATATTTAGGAAACTTGGCCGTTGGGGCCATCAAGTCGAAACGGACATTCGTCTTTTACACATTTGTCGCTTACATCCATATACCCACATATGTCTATAAAAGCCTCTAACAGATGCATCACTAAGACCAACTTAAAGTCGGGACAAGTCCCCGCTTTATACAACATATACAACATCAAAACAAATATACAACTATGACTCAGAAAGCTCAGAACCAACTGGAGCTCACCAAAAATATACAATTGATCCACAACCTACTGAGGAGGTCTACTAATGCCTGCACCTATAACATGTAAGGTAAGTCCCCCGAGGGGGTCAGCACGAAGAATGTACTGAGTATGTAAGGCTGAATGAGACTGTATAATACGTAAATACTTCAATGGAATCAATTATAAGTAAAGAACCAATATGGATAAGTCATCACTCTATATGTATGGAAATATGTACATTAGATGGATTACTTCTTTTATTCTTACGCTCACTCGTCCCCGTTATCACTCACTTCTTCATCTACTACTCATCCTTCCATTCTCACAAAGCTCGGGCCCCAAGCTGATCAGTGGGAAAACAATATCGTTATGAAGGTGTTCATTTCACCCCATGGATACACCCATAATGATGGGATGGTTATCATGAAGGTGTTTCCTTCACCCCATGGATATCATCATGAAGGTGTCTATTTCACCCCATGGATACACTCATAATATTGGGATCGTCATCATGAAGGTGTGTTCTTTCACCCAATGGATACACTCATAACACCTTACTTCATTCTTTAACTCTTTAACTTTGACAAGATTAGAGATTGATACGCCCACTCATGAGAGATTAATACATTCACTTATGAGAGATTGATACTCTTGTGTGTAAGAGATTGATACTTTTGATAATTTTAACATTATTGGAATTTGGAACATTAACCAAAGAACATGAGTCATGTGAAACACAATTCATGTAGGAATAAGGAACATGAGAGTAACAATAATTAATAACCGAAAATGGGATAGCTTTGAACATTTCGGAATAGGATAGGTATAATGTCAATGTGACTAATATGTGTTGTAGAAAAAAATACGAAAAGAGTAACCTTACATACCTTGTATTCTCAATATGATTCTACAATCTTAAATGGGCCTACAATAGTCCCGCTCCCTCCTTGTGTCTTACTCTATAACACAAATACATAATGGAATTTACATTAACCACCAACTACCTTACAAATGCATATGACGTCAATAAATACATGTTTGCCTTTAAAAATGTCATTTCCCCCTTGACAATACCATTGAAGAAATTATCATACCAATAATTCCACAATATTCCCAACATTGACCAAAATATCATAAACCACTAGCATGTCATACCAAGTTCATACTTTCCACTCTCCATCATCACAACATCACAATTATTCCATCAATTCACTTTAATACACCTCACAACAACAAATCGGCCAAAATCCCATAATTTACACTTATAGAAAAATAACAATTTTAATAACATAATCACACCATACATGTTGTTATTTCATCCATACCATGCTCTTTCATCAAAATCACAAGTCATATTTCAAGTGTAAATCCCATGGATAACACATCTTTCACAAAAACACAAAGTGTCATATCCAACACTTCCAAGCATAACCAATATGATTTACATACTCTCCCATGCATATAATATGTTATTCCATAAGAATAATCACTTACCCAAGTTTGAAAAATGATGATCTTCCTCCAAGAAGTGCCTTAGGGTTTTGAGAGCCAAAGAAGCTTTCTTGAGAATTCTAGAAAAAAGATAGAAAAGCATGTGTATTTTGTGGGTTAAAATCTGATTTTGTGCCCCTTTTATATATCCTTGAAGTCCTCTTTATCCACCTTGCTCAATTATTGGTTAGTCAAAGGAAGAATGGGTCATTTGACCCATTCTTGGCCCATGTCTTTTGCCTCATTTTGGGCCTCTTTTGAGCCCAATTCACTTAACCCAATAAAATCAATAATTTCTCATGTTTAAATAATTTCATACAGTTACGACAATATTCCCACTCACGCAATTCATATTCGTAGCCTCACTCCCCAAAACAAGTGATTCTAGCCACGTATGGCTTATTTTGACCCAAAGGGTAAAATTGTCATTTTGATGCCAAATTCGTTCACGAGAAATTTTATCATACAAATATAATAATTTTCTCATTTCATGTATATGCTCATGGTTGTAGAAGAAATGTGGCAAAAATCGACTCAATACGTCCCCGGGCACCCTTGGGACTTAAGAAAATTTTCAACTTTTGAAAAGTGGGAAAAACCATCCTGGAACGCCCTTGGGTGAACCATATTGCTGCCTATGGGCTAAAAATTTTGGCCCATAGCAGCCTGGCACGCCCTATGGCGCGCCCCAACCTTATTTTTTTTGAAAATTTCGTTTTTCGACTTTTCTTCGCGGGTTTGGTTAGATACTTCAAGTCCCATTGTTTAACTTACTTCTTACCCTTAATATACTTCATTTGGATGTACTCTTAGCCTCATTTTGAATCCCACAAATTCTCCACGAAAATCACAAAACACCTCCTATGAAGGGCTAATCGCATGTACAAGGCCAAATTTCAATTTTCTCATCATTAACATTACCAAATACATACTTATAGCTCTCGACACTTAAGTAAACATGATTCAACATCGTCAAGTAGGGTTGGGAAGGTTCGGGGTGTTACAACGTTTGCGAAGTTCTGTTGAATTTGACCTTTGCATTCGCATCTAGAGTTCCACGTTTGCGAAGAACAGTTGTACTATTAGATTTGTTTTCTTCATTTCCACTCTGTTTTGCCTCGATTCCCCTTTTTTTCATCAAAACTCCCTATGAACCTCAAATTACCTTGAATCAACACCTTTAAAATGATAATTAGCCTCATATTAGGGATTAATAACACAAAATCCTAAGCTAAGAGACACAAATAAGTGGGAAAATTGCCACTTATCATAGACACATCATCAATCTCATCTAACTATTGCATATACAAAATCCTCACCTCGATCTCCATTTTACACATATAACCTATAAAAGAAGCACACCATAATAGTTCCATAATGAGGAACACCTAATCACTCCCATCTAAACCATTATTCAACCACTTTCATCCCCACTATCTTAATATAAAGAGGGTCACTAAAGGACTAGGGTATGAGGATCTCAAATAGAAGAGACACTACTAAGCAATGACTTTTACTTATCGATAACTTGGCATTCAAAAAGGGAACATCTGAGGTAAGGTATCATAGGTATGAATACTTCATATATTAACTCATAGATTGTGAGTAGGGAATTATTCTGGGCATGGATATGACATAACCATCTATCACTTTCATAGGTAGGTGTACAAAGGGCTTAGAGAAAGAGATCATACATATGAATTATTCAAGAGATCTAATTTGAGAATATACATGATGTAGTGTGGCTTTAACTAGTTATTAAGGAACTATCATGAGTTTGTAGGACTTAGCATACTATGAAATATGAGTGCATATCTCATGAGTTATATAACATAAAAATGGAATTCATAAATTTGTAGAGGAAGATTAGGACCATTAAATGACACTATTACTTCTCATACTAAGAACCGAAATTGGACGTGAATCTGCGTCACGGGCATGGCGTTGATGTGCGTAACATAAGAATGATTTCATAATGACTAATATCTAAGGAATATGTTAGAGTAGGAATGAATTTCTATCTCATCATCTGTTTCTAAAACACATCACTATCTAATTCTCAAACCTGATTTGGTTCTTCTCCCTATCATCTCCCCCTTAGGTCAAAGCCAATATTCTAAGTTTGTGGACCTCTTTAATATTCTCTAAACTGGACTATAATTATCTTACTCTAACATTTGGGGGTGTCACTATGCATATGAATGCTAAACATACGTGGATCAACTATATTTGGAAGACACTAACTTTATTCTAGGACAGTCCTCTCAGAAATATTACTTTTAACTTCCTCTAGCTTCTAAAATCATCATCCTACAATGTCTACTCTTATTGGTGAACATATCCACTTCTCTGGTACTCACCTTTTTGATCTTCTTTCTTAGCCTAGTAACATCACGCCTCTAAGTTCATATTCATCTAAATCTACGAAAATTAGAATTACACTAAGAGACTCAACCTCATCTATCTATAATCCCCTAATTCAGTTGTGAAGTACACAAGATACTATATAATTAGCTTTCTCCCCTTTTAGCAACTCATGGGTACTAACTAGACACACACAACACCTAATAATCTTAGAATATCATATAGCCACATACTAACTTGGGTTCACGTCTATATAATGCCTGAACCATCATGCTTATTGCAAACTAATGAAATTAAATTCCTGCATAGGCTATTTCAGGCATACTAGATCAATTCCATAAAACTAGCATCACTAACCCCAAACTATCATTTATTTTTATCTCAGTGATCATTCGTAATTTAAACTTAATGTCTAGTACCAAACATGCAGAACAACACTACCTCACATACTAGTCTGGATTAGAAACCACTAGATAAAAATTACGAAATACTAGTCCACTAAAACCTCATGATAACAATAGTCGATCTTAATCTTACAGTCCATTAGCATATCCTCCTTTTACACATCACTACTACTTATCAATCTATATGACTAAACTACATTCATAGCTCTATAAGCATCAAGAGGTTTCCTTTTAAAAATCACAAAATGCAGCCTAGATCTATCATTTCTTAACCACTTTATAATTTCATTAATGACCTATACTTTTCTAATATAATGGCACGCCATCATAACCCCTTCTCCACCTTCTACCGTGAAATCAACACCACACTTACTACCCCTTAATTAACACATAAAGACATATCAACTCAATTCTAACTTAATAGATATATAACTCTATCTACATACTATACCTTAATAAATCACTATCCCTACCTTTCGGGCTACTACACTTCTAAATTCATATCCCTAACTCTTAGGTTATTCTACTACTTATGACTCATAACACCCTAAGTCACACTATAGCTCAAATGACAACTCTATCCAATAAAGTAGGAATATACTTTCTCCTCTCATGGATGTTATCGGCAATAATGGATTAAAGAAGAATCTTAATACATATCATTCTCTGGTTCAACATCATAATTCATATAGATAAGGGTTGAACCTTTCAAATTAATGGACTATAACATACTAATGGGATCCTCTTATGCCCTTTGTGTAGTCTCTAAAATATCTAATAGTTCAGTTCTATCTGAGAGCATTGTTGATTTATCTTACCTATTATGGGGATAAGATAGGTGTCATCACTTCTCAAGAGTTTGGGTCATGATAAATTAGTATCAAAGTTGTACGTTCATTAGTCTCACAAGTACAAAGTGAGTCTACTAGATGCAAATCGGTATGGATACATTGATTATCTATCTTCGAGAGGCTATATGACTTTATGAGAACTCCCTTCTTTCTTTCTTATCATATTAATTTAATTTCACTAATTGGGGGATACTCAGATGTCATTAGAATAATTATGTTTGACAATGAGCAGAGGAGATTTAAGAGGTTTGGAAAAATAGAACCACCTCAGTTTCAGGTGGTCAAGGTAAGGATGCTTATGAGTTCTTAATAAACTATCATTAGAGGCTTCAGAGGGTAGGATTGGTGGAGTCCCAAGGGGTTGACTATACAACACTTCATATGTATGGCCTTGCCAAATAGTGGTGGTATTCTTATGTTGATTCAAGACCTTTAAAATCTCAGCCTATGACTTGGGAGCTTTAATGCACAGTGTTTTCTAGATTTTTTTCTTCCCCATAGCTTAAGGGAAGAGTGGAGGCATTAGTTTGAGAATTTTACTCAACAGGGGATTTATGTGACTGAGAATGAGACCATGTTCTATGCATTATCTAGCCACGCCTTTGTGACTTTGCCAAGTGGGACTGTGAGGATTTGTAGATTTATAAGGGGTTTGAATATTCAGATTCAAGAAGTGGCATTTTGGATAGCTCAGATGGGGATTTCTTTTTAGAGAGTAGACAATATGGCTAAGTAGTTTGAGCTCATACATCTTATTAGTTTTATGGTACCTCATATGAAGGTAGAGATTCATACAAGAGAGATTTTCATCCTTAGTCTAGTAGACCATTTCATTCTACCATTCACACATTTGAGGGTGGGTATTTTGAATGAGACTTCTTCAGTTATGGATAGAATTCTCATAGTTTGTCTTGGATGTTCTCAGTCCATAGTGGCCATTATAGTTATTCAAGGTTTTCTTAGTAGATAATGATTCCTATAACTTAGTATGAGTGTGGTGATCTAGGGCATCTCAAGAAGGATTTTCCCTGACTTAGGGGTGGAGGTTGACAATAGGATTTTTAGGTTCTAGTTATGCAAGCACATTATCAACTCAGGGTTGTGGTGGGTCTCAGGCAGGTAGAGGTACACAACCAAATGGTCAAAAATGTAGTTGAGGAGTTAATCAGGTGGGTGGTGAAATGGCTCAGTGTTATGCTTTTTATGGTAGACCTAACCCTGAGGCCTCTGATGCTATCATCACAAGTATCATCCCAATATGCCATAGACCTTTTTTTGTATTATTTTATCATGATTTTACATTCTCCTACATTTGTATATTTCACATCAGTTCTTAATATGATATGTGAGCTTCTTTTTGTGCCTATTCATACTATTACCCTAGTAGGTAATTTCTTATTAGTGGATCAGGTTTATCAATCCTTTGTCGTGACTCTTTTGGGCTATAATACTTGGATAGGTTTGATTATCATGGATAAGATAGATTTCAATGTGATTTTAGGCATGTATTAGTTTTCTCCGTATCACGATTTTTTAGATGTCATACCAAGATAGTCACTTAGTCGTTCTTAGTACATTGTGGTAATAGTGGAAAGGTACCCATGATTTGTACCCTAAAAGGGTGATTTCTTTCCTTAAGTATCAATTGTTGGTTGAGAAAGGGCGTTTTCCTTATTTGGCTTATACTCATGTCACTAATGCTAACATGGTTCTAAAGTTGATGAGGGTGGTTAGAGAGTTTCAGGATGTGTTTCCTACAAATCATTCAGGTGTTCCATTGGATACAAATATTTATTTTAGCATTGATTTGGTGCCGAGCACTAAGACTATTTTTATTCCTCCTAATAAAATGGCTCCGATAGAGATGAAGCATCTGAAGGATCAATTGTAGGTTTTATTAAGTAAAGGATTCATTAGACCTGGTGTTTCACCTTGTGTGCTCTAGTATTGTTTATGAAGTAGAAAGATAGGTCTATGAGGATATGTATCAATTATCAGTAATTGAACGAAGTGACCATTAAAATAAGTATCCTCTCTGGTGCATTGATGACTTATTTTATTAGCTTTAGGGTGAAATGGTGTTTCTGAAGATTAATTTGAGGTTAGAGTACCATCAATTGGGGATTAGAACTTTGATATACCTAAGACTAATTTTTGGACTTGCTATGACCACTATGAATTTCTTGTTATGTCATTAAGGTTAACTAATGCCCAAGCTATATTCATATATTTAATGAATTAAATATTTCAAACTTATCTTGACTCCTTTTTCATTGTATTGATTAATGATATTTTGATGTATTCTATGAGTGAGGGTGAGCATGTACAATATTTGAGGGTTGTGCTTTAGAAGTTAAGGGATAAGCAGTTGTATGATATGTTTTTAAAGTGTTGAGTTTTTGTTTTATTCTATGGCATTCTTAGGAAATATAATGTATAGACGGTACATGGAGGGTTTTTCTTTAATGATAGTTCCTTTGACTAGATTGACTTAGAAGAATGTTGGTTTTTAGTGATCTGACAAGTGTAAGGAGAGCTTTCGATAGCATTAGGTTTCATTGACTTTGACACCTATCCTGACCTTACCTTTAGAAGATGAGGGATTTATCGTATATTATGATACTGTAGGAGTTGACATTAGTGGAGTTTTGATGTAGAGCAAAAATGTTATGGCCTATGCTTTGAGGCAGTTGAAGAATCATGAGAAAAACTACCCTATTCATGACATAGAGTTAGCAGTGTATGATTTTGCTTTGCAGTTGTGAAGACACTACTTATATGGAGCTCATTATGAGGTATTCATTGATAATCAGAACCTACAATACATATTCAACCAGAAGGATCTTAATTTTAGACAACATAGGTGGTTGAAGTTGTTGAAGGATTATGACATGACTATTTCTTATCACCCAGGCAAGGCTATTATAGCGGAAGATTCCTTGAGTAGAAAGGCAATGAGTATTGGTAGCCTTGCTTTGTTGCTAGCCGAGGAGTGACCTTTGGCTATGGATGTTCAGAGTTTGGCAAATAGCTTCATGAGACTTGACATTTCCCAGCTTAGTAGAGTTCTTACTCCTGTTGAGACACAATCACTTTTGATGGAGCAGATTAAAGATATATAGATTGAAGATGGGAATTTGTGCTTAATTTAAGATAAGGTGTTGAAGGGTGAAACTAGAGAGGCGATTCTTGATCAGGAGGGTGTTTTGAAGATAAAGGGTCAGATTTGTGTTCCTTGAGTTGGTGATTTGACTAGATTATTCATAAAACAGGCCCATAGTTTGAAGTACTTTGTTCCTCTAGATGCAGTCAAGATGTATCATAACCTGAAGCACAGGGGCGGACCCACGTTAATTTTGGGGTGCTCCGACACCCATTAAACTCGACGCAGATTTGGTATAATTATATTAGAAACATACAAAAATAGGTATAAAATAAAAAAAAAGCGCCCACTGAACCAATGAGATGGTTGGGTGCACTGGTTTTCGGTTGAATCATAAAGATCTCCGCATAGAAGGCGGCCCTGGGTTCGAATCTCAACTGCATTTTTTTAATTTTTTCAGTTTTTTAAATATATTTAACTAAAATTAATGCTCCACTAGAGTAACTCTTCGGTTCCCGCTTCTTTGCACACGCCCAAGTACAACATTCTTTTGGTTGACTTTTCAGTTTTTGATATATTATTATTAATTTACTTTTTGTACTTTTTAAATTTATCAAAGGAAAAGAATAAGTGTTATACTTCTATCAATACATTAAACCCTTCTCCCCAAAAACGACAAAACAAAGCTCCAAGCACCAAATTTACATCTTCTTCTCCCATTCTTTTCAATTTTATTTTCATCCACTAATCTCAAAACGCAGGTATATTAATTTTCTTTATAGTTAATTTAAATTAGGGTTTTGTTTTGAATTTTCTATGATATTATTCTATCTCTTACACATTATAAGTTAAGGACTTAAATTTTTTTCACCAATCTTCTATAGTTTGTTTTGATTATTATACTGATCTCATTTATGAATTTATTGGCTATTATATTATTGGAGTTTTGTTACTTTCAGTTAATGGGTTTAACTACTACTCAAGTTTAGCTATAAATTCAATTTTGTTTCATTATTGAATGGCTTTGAAAATAATTCAATGGTATTAGTTGTTAAATCAAGTAAAAATATACGTAAAAACTTCTTTAAATTAAGTTTTTGTAGTTGACACATAATTTTTTCCTTTTTTTTGTTTCTTTTATTTTTAAAGTTGAGAATGATTTTGCTTGCAAGAGTATTAATTGAATCTTGTTTTGCAAGGATTATCATAAATCTATGTGAATCTGGATGGATAAGTTTGTCATTAGATCAAAAAGGACAACCAAGCTCTAGTACTATTATTCCACCCATTGCTTCATCCACACCTTCAGAAGTTCAAAGAGATACAACTCTTTCAAATAATAAGTTTGAATTTTTGAAATTCGATCCAGCAGAAAGAAGGCCTATGGAAGAATATGATCCTAATATACGAGATGAAGTTAGAAGATATTATATTCAAAAAGGGCCTTGTCAGCCTAAGGATCACACTTTTCTGAAAACTCAATTTGGGAAGAAGAAAATAACAATGTGTAAGTTTCATCCTGGTTGGTTCAAGGGTCAATATTCCAAGTGGTTAGAGTACAGTGTATCAAAAGATGCTGCTTATTGTTTGTGTTACTATTTGTTTAAAAATGAGCATGAAGTTTGTGGAAATATGGGAGATGTTGTTTTTACACAAAATGGATTTAAGGGTTGGAACAAAGCTTTGGAGAGATTAGGAACTCATATTGGAGAGGTTAATAGCATCCACAGCAAGTGTTTCAACATGATGATAGATTTGATGAATCAATCATAATCTATTCGCACATCTTTTGACAAGCATTTCGAGAAAGAAAAAAATGAATCTCGTCGTCGCTTGGATGCTTCAATAAATGTGGCAAGATTTCTTTTGAGATTGGGATTGTCGTTTCGTGGACATGATGAGAGTGTATCATCTACAAATAGAGGTATATTTCTTGAAATTTTGCAATGGTATGGTAACATGGATCAGGATGTTGGGAGCATTATTTTAGAAAATTCCCCAAAAAATGAAATGATGTGTTGTTCGAAAATTCAAAAAGATATTATTGATGCTTGTGCAAAAGAAACAATCAAAGCTATCATGGAAGACTTAGATGGTGATTATTTTGGGATACTAGTTGATGAATCAAAAGATGTGTCACGTAAGGAGCAAATGGCACTTGTTCTACGATATGTTGACAAAAAAGGTGAAATGATAGAGCGATTTGTTGGTGTTGTCCATGCTAATGATACATCTGCACATCATTGAAGGAGTCAATCTATTATTTTCTTTCATATCACTCTTTTTAAAGTCCGTCCCAAATACGTGGAGAAGGTTATGATGGTGCTAGTAACATGCAAGGAGAATGAAATGGTCTTAAGAGATTAATTTTGCATGATACTCCATCTGCATATTCTACTCATTGTTTTGCTCACCAATTGCAGTTGACACTTATAGCTCTTGTGAAGAAGAATTCAGATGTGAATGATTTTTTTTGTTTAGTTACTAATGTGTTGAATAATGTTGGAGCATCTTATAAGTTCAGGGATTTGCTAAGACAACATCAAGCTGCAAAGTTAGAGGAGTTGCTCATTTCTGGTGAAGTTCACACAGGACGGGGACTAAATCAAGAACGTGGGCTTCAACGGCCATGTGACACTCGCTGGGGTTCTCATTGTAAGACATTAGAGAACTTCATTGACATATTTCCATCAATTCTTTATGTTCTTGGATTTGCTGCACGTGAGTGCCCAAACTATCTTGACAGGCTTAATGCTGAAACTCTTGAGAATACGCGTAAGGGGTTTGATTTTGATTTTATGCTACACTTGATGATGAAAAGTCTAATGATGACAAATTATTTGAACTCCTCATTACAAAAGATGGATCAAGATATTTTCAATGCTCTGGGACTACTCAATACTGCAAAGCAAGAACTGCAAAGGATGAGGGATAGTAGATGGAAATCATTACTGGATGATGTTTTTTCTTTTTGTGATAAATATGAGGTAGTGATCCCAAAAATGGATGCTCACTACATTCCTGTTAAGTCGAAATGTAGAGCTATTGATGTTACATATTCTCATCATTTTCGTATTGGAAGATTTTGTGTTGTTGATTTGCTGCTTCGGGAGCTTAATAATCGTTTTGACGTTGTGAGTACTGACTTACTTCTTGGTATGGCTTGTTTACATCCAGCTAAGTCATTTGGTAATTTTGATAAGAAAAAACTAATGAGGTTGGCTGAATACTATCTGAATGAGTTTGATAGCAACAAACTTTGAGATCTCAGTTGTCAGCTTGATAATTTCACAGCATATGTTCAAGGTTTTGATAAGAGATTTTTCAATATAAAGGGAATTACTGATCTTGCTAAAGTATTGGTAGAATCAGAATTACATCAGACTTCTTGTTTATTTGCTTATCAAGTTGGCTCTCATTCTTCCTGTTGCTACTGCTTTTGTGGAACGAGCTTTCTCTTCAATGAACTACATCAAAAATGAACTCCGCAATAGCATGGGTGATGAATTTTTAAATGGTTGTTTAGTTTGCTATGTAGCGCGTAAGATATTTGCAGCTGTAAGTAATGATGCTATTATTCATCATTTTCAAAATATGAAAAGTCGTCGAGCACAGTTGTGATTTGTGTCCTATGATTAGAAGTCTTTCTTTGGATTCAGACTTGTGACCAGAAGTCTTTTTTGTATGAAAATTGGAATTAGAAACCTCTTTTGGTAATGATAATATTAATTGTACTTTTATTTTAATGTTGTATTTAAATAGTTATGCATTTATACTATGTCATCATTAGCAACGTCTATTAAAAAAATTAAGCACCCACGATCCTTAAATCTTGGGTCCGCCACTACTGAAGCAGCATTATTAGTGGTGTATGATAAACAGGGAAATTGTGAAGTTTTTAGCTAAGAGTTTTAATTCTCAACAAGTGAAGTATAAGCACCAGAGGTCGGACAGGCAATATAATTAGAGGGTGCCTATGCATGAATGGTAGTGAGAGCGTATTATTATGGATTTCTTAGTTGGTTTGACTCAAAACTTGGAGAAATTTGATTCTATTTGGGTAATTATGGAAGTCGACCAAATCAGCTCATTTTGTACTATTCAATACTAATTACAATGTCGAGAGGTTGGCTGAGATATACATTCAAGTGATTGTTTGGTTTCATGGTCTACCTATTTCCATCATTTTAGATCAAAGAACTAATTTTACATTGCATTTCTAGAGTTCTAAACAGCGTGAGTTGGGCACTTAATTAGAGATTAGTACAACTTTTCACCCCTAGATGGATTGTCAGTCAAGTGTTGGAAGAGACCCTTCGAGCTTCTGTGATTGACTTTGGTGGTCATTGGGATCAGATTTTACCTTAGGCAGAGTTTACAAGCAACAAAAGTTACCATTCCAGTATCCATATGGCGCCATTTGAGGCATTATATAGTAGGAAGTATAGATCTCTAGCTGGTTGGTTTGATTCTTTTGAAGTTAGGCCATAGGATATAGACTTGCTGAGAGATTTTATAGACGGAGTGAAGTTGATACATGACAAGTTTCTGACAACTTTGAGTAGACTGAGGAGTTATGCAGACTAGAGAGTTCATGACAAGGATTTCATGGTGAGTGAACAGGTTCTATTTAAAGTATCACTTATGAAGAGTGTGATGAAGTTTGGGAATAATGATAAGCTTGGCCCCAGGATAATTGGTCCTTTAGGGATTCTTCATTCGTTTGGAGAGTTGATCTTACCTCCAAGTCTTTCAGCTGTGTATCCAGTTTTCCATGTATCGAAGTTGAAGAAGTATCATTTTGATGGATCTCATGTAAGTCAATAGGATTCGGTGGATTTGGATCATAATCTGACAATTGAGGAGGAGCTCGTGTCCATTTTGGACTGACAGATTTAAAGGTTAAGGTATAAGGAAATAGGTTTAGTGAAGGTTTAGTGGAAGCATCATCTACTTGAGGAGTCCACTTGTGAAATATAGTTATAAATATGAAGTAGATATCCCTAACTTATCGATAGTTTAGACATATTTCTTGTTCTTACATTCGAGGATGAACATGTGTTTTAGTGGTGGAAGATATAACAACCCTCATCATGATTTTTTTCTTTTTCTATGCATTTTGACCATTTTACCTCTTTTCATAGTTGCTTTATAGTATTTGTGATCTGTGGGTATAGATTGCACGGCTCCCGATGTGGTTGTATGTGAAGTATGTAAGTTTTTCATTTTGGATGGTTTGGAAGTTATGATTAACCAAAGTCAACATTCAGTGATACGGAGGTCAATATTAAATTTTGTCAATTATGTTAGCTCTGTAATATGGTTTTTGGGTTGGTAGGCCCTTTGGTTTAAGTCCCAAGGTGTTCAGATGGATTTTGAGTAGTTGATGGAAAGTTAGATGTTTAGGGTTAAGGCTTGACTTTGGTCAATATTTGGTCAAGGAGACCTCTACTCGGTGTTTTGATGGTTCTATTGAGTCTAGAATGTCGTTTACAGTCTAATAGAATATTTAATTTGAGTTCAGGGGGTTTTAAATAAATTCTGAGGGGACTGCTTGGAGAATCTTTTGACATTTCTTCTTGCTGGTGCACTAGATCTAGTATAGCATGATTTTACTCTTCATATTTCTAATCCCCCTTCTCATGTTCACAAAGAGTTACAGTCTGATGTATTGTGATCACAGGTGGTTGATCGCAATTGCAAAGGGTAAGAGGTGTGAGTATGAGTGAATTTTATTCATCAAGAATGTGATCGGGCACTTGTGATTGGGAAGAAGGAATTAGCCTGGGCAAATTTAAAACCCCATTTTCGAATAGAAATAACATAACTTAATTTTCGAAACTTGAAAACTTATGTTTGGGAGATTCAAAAGGTGTTCTTCAATGATTCATCGTTGGATATTACTCTTACGCTATATTTACACATTCTCCAATGATTTATTTGTGATTTAATCATTAAATCTTGATTTTTATATTGGGAAGATTGTGGATTTTGGGCTAAAATTAAGAAAAGGTATTTAATGATTTGAAGTATGATTTTAACTCTATTTTCAATGAAACTCTATATTTGAGTTCCTTATGTTATGGGCAACGTGATTTTCAAAAAAATATAATTTTCCCTTTGTGGGCTCGGAGTTGATTTTTTAGAACCAGAATAGAAGTATAGCAATATGGATGTCTATGGTTTCTTTTCTTATGTAGAATACATATTTGATTAGATTAGACTTGTTTAGATGATCTACGGAACAGTAAAGCTTTGGTTTGATTTTTCAGACTTTCTTTAAGACAAGTTGAGACTTTTTTTGACTCTTTTTTGAAGTGATTATGTGCTAGTGGTTTGTATGTGGGTGTAATAAGGAAATGGGGGTTCTCGTATAGATAATATGATGAGCATATATGTAGGTACCATTGTTATGTGAAGGGTTAAAATTAATTGATTGACTTGTTTGTACTACCTTCTCCTACTCTTGCTAAAATGATTCTTATGAAATATGAATGAAAGTGACTAATTGATGGTTCGACACCTTTTATAAATTTTATTTAGGGTAAATTAAGAAATATTAGTAATGTTTGAACTTTTTCCTGTGATTAGGAGTCTCGTAGAGCATCGTTTGGCAGAACTGTGACATTTGACTTCCATTTACTGTTATGATCATACATACTCATTTCATAAAATTATGGGCGAAGTATTTTGAAGTAAATGTTTTAAAAGAACATGCATGCCCGATGGGAAATTGTTTTATGTTGTATTTATTGATTTATGAATTTTTTGCCCAATGTAAAATTGTTTTGAGTGGAATTTATTATTTTATGACTTGCATGCCCATTTGGAAATTGTTTCGGAAAGGTTTTACTGATTCATGACTTGCATATTCAATGGAAAAATTGTTTCGGGTGGGTATATGGATCTCACGAGACCGCTATAGGTCCCACTTACCTATACAAGGCAGGAGGTGTATATAGGTACATTCATATGCATTATTTGCATTACTCTTATCATCTTCATTCTTCTTTAGTTGTAGTGATACATTATATGATAGGTAATTTAGTATTTTGCTAATTATTTACTCTGGTTTCAATTTTATGACGATTATTTGTGTGGTGTTACAACTTTGTTGTTGTTATTGACTATTAGACTAGGCTTGTATTTACTAACGTGGTAGGTACAAGGAAAGTATAGGGCGATGATAATTAAGTGGCTCTCACTATCACTTTGAATTAGGGTCAGTCAATGGCATTGTTAAATACTTATGGATACTACTCATGCTTGTTTATATTTTGCACCTTACGTGTAGGTACCAAGCCCGTTGTTCCTGGGCAATGACCATGTATCTATGCTTGAGATTATCTCTCCCAAGATACAAAGGTAGTTGTTGATTGATCCTCTCATCTGTCTTTTTTATGTTGTTTTCCTTATATCAAAACACTTAAGACTCCCAAAAGTACTTAGTTATTCATAAAGGCTTGTAGTTTGTTCCTTTCAGATTTTGGGTACTGTATGTTGACTTCTACACTTTCTTATGAGTTTATTTTATGTGATTCAGTAGTGAGACTTAATATTATTATCTCTTCTGCGTATTTACCTTTTATTTTATTATATATATAGTTGGATTAGCTTACCTATCATTGGGATAAGATAGGTGACATCACTTCCTAAGATTTTGGGTCGTGACATGATATTTGTTCCTATTTCTTTGTTTATGATTTCTCCTTGTTCACATTTTCTTTGGGATCTACTACTTCATCATTTTAGTCCTTCCCACATATAGTCATTTTTTGTCATTCTCCTCTATTTTATTAGTGTTCTCCTATGTTGGTCTCAATTTAGGGTTGAGTACTCTGGAATCTATCTCCTAATTCCCTTATAGTTTACATTCAGTAGAGTATTTTTGTTGATAATCATACCTAATATGGACTATTTCAGTCCTCTCCACTCGATTTCTTCATTTGTGATATTGTAATGACTCATTCCATCGTTACTGAAAATATTTGCAATAAAGGCATAAAAATATCATTCTTCATAGGTGGTAGGTCAATTAAATATCATTCTTCATAGGTGGTAGGTCAATTATTTAGTATGAGAGTGCATTAGATATGAATTAAAGTCATCCAATACCTCTAGCACCAAATTAAGTGGGAAGTATCCTTACCGATTGAGTTTTGGTCGAAGTTTAAACTAGGGTCAACTTCAAATGATCACTCCTACTAGAATATAAAGCATTATAGGTCCCAATACCCACCAAATTAAATATCTTTGAGTCTTCTTTCCAATGCCACTGACCGTTTGTTAATCCATCTCCAGAGTAAAATATTAAGACTATTTTACTGAAGACTGTTTGTGTCGAAAAGCTGAGGCTGCTATAGCGGGATCTGGGCCTCTATATCGGGGATCAGACATTATATATGCCTATTTTAGACGGGTTTCAATTCTAGAACTTAAAAATTTCATTCCAAATCCCTATTCCAAGGTCTAGGGAGAAAATTCTTCGTTGAGGTTAGTTCTTTCGTCGTCTTCATCGTCTTTCAATCCAATAACATCTTAGAATCATTCGAACAATCTTTAATGGTGGAATTGAGGGTTAGAACCCTAAGTTTATGAAATTTTGAGGAAAAACCTATGGGTGGGGTAATATCACCTATAATTATTTCTAGATTGTTAACTAACGAGTCCTAGCACAAATTTGTTTTCTATCACATGAATTTTGATAGTTGGGGACCTCAATTTAATAAAAATAGGATCTTTAGCTTTAAAACTCCATTAATGGAGGTGGTTTGAGTATGATAGAACATGTTAATAATTAATCAACCCTTGGGTAATCTTGTAGACCATGAATAAGGGTAGAACTAGTGGGTTTGAATTCCCAGAGTAATTCTTTGAAGAGTAATTGATTAATTACTCTTATAATAGTTGTTTATTAGATAATTTAGCATTCGAAAACATGAAGAAAAAGTAAAAGCATCCATGGAATAGCTTACTTATTACAGGATCTTGGCACCCAGGTAGGTTATGGTTTATGAGTAGTAGACTGTGGTTAGAAATCATAGTCGTAATATAGATTTGACGGGAGAAATCATACTTAGGCATACAGGCACAGAGTTTAAATGGATAAAACATGGAATTAATGTAATAAAGATCTGCTTGGGTGTTGTTATGTTATTATGTGGATCCCTTGATGGGTATTTTGTGTTCATATGACTTACTTGATGAATTACTAAGTGAATATATGAATATGGGTAACAATAGAGGAATTGTGTGAGCTTGGAATCTATAAAACTCATCTTTAGTACCTTAAAAAGGGTGAATTTGATATTGTGTGTGTTTGGAATATGGGATATTCTTACTGAAAGATAGTTATAAGAATGGTTTATGATAAAAGGAAGCAGTGGCATAACTTAAGAACCTAAAGTCAAGTTAGGCTAAGTGTTAGGAAGTAAGATGTGTAAAAGTGAATGACTAAAGCTAGAATAAGATGGAAGTTAGGAGGTAGAACGGGTCCAGTCTTAATAAATGATTATGGTAACAAAATATGCATGAAGGTTGAGGAATAGCAGTGGTTGTTTGTTTAAAAGAAGAAGCTTTTAAGGGAATTGTATGTACCCCTATGTTTTTATAACATAGAAGGTCAACCTAAATTGATAGTATGTATACTCACTTATTATATGTTGCTTGGCCCCTGGACACTAATGTCTGTTTAGTAGGTGATGGTTGAATTGGAGTTGTAAACTCAATTTGATATATGTGTGTCTGTTAACTGCCTATTTGTCCACTTTTTGCAATGTATGTTATTCAATGCTGAACTTATTGTATAATTATATAAGTTGACTTGAACACTTGAAATGAGATTATGTAAAAAGGCTTGTTTTGATATACAAATATGGTTGAAATATCTCATTTTGTGATTGTATATGTTATGGTATTGCTTTGTATTGTTAGATGAACTAGTAAAGGTTGAACATCATGGAATTGGTATTGTGTGATATTGTGAGATGAACCGGTAAAGGTTGATCATCACGGAATTGGTATTGTTTGATATTGTGAGATGAAGAGGTAAAGGTTAATAGTCACAAAATTGGTAGATTACTTGGCATTATATTTGGATCCTTGTAGAGTCTGATTATCTGATATTGTACTTTGGTTCCTTGTGTGGACCGATTACTTCTGCATATTTTATGGTTACTTGTGCGGGCCGATCCTTGAGGTGATAATAGGAATTGAAAGCTTACTTGATGACTTGAATGTCTACTTGATGATCTGAAAGCTTAATAATTGATGAATGAAATTCTAATTGCTGACCATATATGTTTTAATTTGACAATGGTTGTTCTGGCTGTTGTACATAATATCTATATTGTTGTGTTGCCTAGAGGTACGGGTGAATAATTGTAATATGTGACTTGTGACTGTAGAGTTATTAGTTAATGAGAGTTAAGTTGTTGATTGGTAGTAATTGGGGTGTAAGTGAAACAGATCGACTTATAATAACTATTGGGTCTAGAAAAGCGAGAGTTATGATGGATGACATTTGATGTAAAGAGTGATGTATGATTAGTGAGATTAAATGTGAATGGTATAAATAGAATGTCAGTGGTACAAATTGCCTACTAGTAATGAATTGGGTACAACTAATTCAGTGAGAATAAGAATGGAAATACTATTAGGCAATATGAGAGAGAAAGATAACATAAGTGGGTGAAAGTGATGTTATGAATTAAATTTTTATATAAGGTGTCATGCTTTCTTTTTGTGATTTCTATATGATGTTTATGTGATCTAACCACGGTTGGTCAATGATACCTACCAATACGTGTGGTTTACTGATACTACTCTTACTATACCTTTTTTAGGGTTTACTTATATCTCATGCAACTATGCGGAAGTCATGAACATGGAAACATATGCCAGGCCGTTGGGGCCATCACGTCAAACTGAACATACATCTTACATTCCCATACCCACATATGTCTACAAAAGCCTCTAACAGATGCATCTACAATACCAACTTAAAGACGGGACAAGTCCCCGCTCTATACAATATTAAAACAACTATACAACTGTGACTCGAAAAGCCCCGAACCAACTGGAGCTCACCAAAAATCTGCAACCGATCCACAGTCTACTGAGGTGGTCTACTAGCACCTGCGCCTATAGCCAATAAAGTAAGTCCCCCCAAAGAGGGGTCAGTACGAAGAATGTACTGAGTATGTAAGGCCATAAGATCATCTTATGAATCAAATGCTTCATTATAATATTGCTTTTCTAGTGTAATTAAGCGATTAAGTTCTTTCATAATTTCTGTCATTTGCTCTATGTATTGGTGATTACGGGTTTGGCGATATTTTAGGATGGTAGATATCAATAAATTTTGTGTTGTTTTTCTTTCTTGTCTAGTTTGTGTCAAATTTTGAAGTGCTTCGTAGTTAATCATTTTAATCTGAATAATAGTACCAGTCTAAATAATCATAACTATCATCATCATAGTATGAAATGGTAAAGTTTAACCAACTATCTTGCATTAATCTCATTATCTCACAGGTTTTTAATAGATCATAAATTATTTTTCGTGTATCATTATCTAGATGTCTTAGTGCGTATAATAAGGTTATTTTATAATTATCATCTTCATCTATTATGTATGTGTAAGAACTTAGTCTATAAGTATCTGTTCCAGTTCTCGAGTCCTTATTATCTGTATTTGTACTAGTACTAGGAGTGTCTATGTGTTTATCCATATTGTTGCTTTAAACATATTCCCTTCTAACCTCTTTAGGTATCATTATCCTTATCATGTTCTAATATATTATTCTGAACAATCTTTTCTAGTCACTACCATGCATTTCGGCTTCAATCATTTACCCTAACAGCACCTCAACTCTGTGTACTCCCCTAAACGGCCTCCTTGCCTACCGGTTTCCACTTTAGGATGGCATAGTCTGGGCTTAACTACTCTCAGCCTATTTTCATGGAAAACTTTCTTAAGATGTTCAATATAATGGTACTATAACATGATACATAACAATCATATTTAAGAGATTATAAGGAATATAAAAGTTTAGCTATTCATAGTTATGAATATATGTACCTGAGTTGGTATTTTATCGGATTGATCCATATCTTAAAAAGGGTTTAAATATTTTATTTATATAATTCGGAGAAGAGAGAATTTTTTATGAAGGTTGTTGCTCAACACATGAGACTTGCCTTCTTTGTTTACAGACTGCCTATATATAGAAAAGAGAAGTGCCTCTAAATGGCTCTTCGGAAATCTAAAGAATAAAATTAATTACTGTGCGACTCTTACTATTTGCACAGTGACTTGACTCTTACTATTCACAAATCACATCTTACTTTACTTTTCATATAAAACAAAAGACTTTAAGAAAAGTAAAAACTTTAAGAAAGTAAACATAATTACATATCTTTTTCTTTGTCTGCCGTTTCTTTCTTATCTTCTTTGCTTTATCTTGTCTGTATTATTGATTGCTTTACTCCAGATGGACGTCTGGCATATCAATACTATCTCCTCCATTGCATTTGGAACATTTGTGGTCTGGATATTTCGTAACTAATTTACAATATCTGGTTAATATATTTTGAGAAATAAAATTATTCTTCAATGCTCTTGTCAACGGTTGTTATTCTGGTTTAAGTAAGGATAATACCCATTTCTGGACTTCTTCCATATCTCCTTGGCGTATTTCTCTTGAATGTGAATAAATCATAACTTGGTTTCTGACATAATAACTCCATATAGCATTGCCGTTTAAGTAGGTATTTGCTAATTCCTGGATGATTGTAGCTATGCCAATAGCTCTTTTGTTTGCATAAAAACTTGGTATATCGTTTTCTGGTATCTCTGGCTGTTGTTCTATTTCTTCTGGGATAATCATGTCTCTTGTCATTCCTATCTTTATTACCTGGATAACTGTTTTCACTTCATTGTATAATATCTCTGCTGGTGCGGTATAAAATTTTATATAAAATAGATCTCCTTTCGTAATTCGCTTGTATCTTGCAAATGCGCTTTGCAGATCAGGTATTTCGGATAATTCTTCTCCACTATATGTGTATATGGTATTAATTAGTCCGTATGCATAGCATGATTTGATTAAATTTGCACTGGTTTTGGGTTGTGCAATTAGCTTGTTGTATCCTTGTAATTTCTGGGTAATATAATCTTTGGTTGGGTCTTTGGTAGTTGTAGATCTTGGTTGTAAGTTTAGGTGTGTTTGTATTTCGTGGATATTTTTGATGTAGTTTTGAGAAATATAGTTGTAAGTCTTCTTTTCACTATGTAAACTTTCTGCATATGTAGAAGTTTGTGGTGTTGTGGTACTTTGGGTAGTATATTTTTTTGGTGTGAAAGATTTTGCAAATATGCTATTTAGGTTGGTGTTCATATATGGTTTCTTTGTAGCTGGTTCACTGGTACCTGCAATATCAACAGAATTGTTATGGGTTTTACGGAGTTTCCCAACGTCTCCTTCTACGTCTGGATGTTTAGAGTCTTCCGATCGACTTATCTCAGCAGATTTGTAGTCATGTGACTGACTTGTGCTGGCTGATTTCAACCTAGCTTCATTGATTTGTAACTTTTGTCTATGTATTTCAATGTCCATACTGTCCACTTTTGTACAAAGTGTAGTAAGGGCCTTGAGTATATCTTCCATTGTTGTACTATCTTGTTCTGTCTGTGTGGCTTTGTCTTGATAAGTGGTCTGCAATGACATTCTTATCAGATCTGATTATTTCAATTATAAAAGTGAAATTTTGTATATTTAATACAAGTCTTCGTATCTCTTTTATTGTAACTGAATCCTGTATTTTTCTTGTTATCCACCATTTTACTTGTGTATTATCTGTTCTTACAATAAATTTGTTATATACGATATAAGGTTCAAATGCTAATAAACATTTATATAACGCAAATAATTCTTTTCTATTTATTTCCCATTTTAATTGTGGTTCGGTATAAGTTCCTGAATAGTATCTGCAATGATGCTCAGTTTTTTCATTGTCATATTTGTATTTAAGTATTCCTCCGTAACTGTGATCACTAGAATCTGTTTCTACAATATATATAAATTTTCTATTTTCATCAGGAAAATATAACTTGGGTAATTTCTTACACATAGTCTTAATTTTTTGTATATGTAATTTATCAGTTTCATCAAAATAATACTCAGTATCTTTTTTTAATTTTTTATGTAAAGGTTTCAGGTATTCTGCTAATTTAGGTACATAATCTCTTACTTGGTTAACTAATCCTAAAAATGACTGTAACTTCTTTTTTGTATCTATTGTTTCGTCTGAGTCGATTATTTTTTGTACTATATGAGTTTGCATTTTTATTCCATTTTTATCTATTTGTATTCCTAGAAATTCTATCTGATTTTTCATTATTTCTGCTTTTGCTTTGCTTAAGCTTATTCCTGAGATTTCAATTATATGCATAAATTGGTCTAATAACTGTATATGTTCAGCTTGTGTTCTTGAATATAAAAGTATATCGTCTATATATACTATACAATTTTCTAATTGATTAAAATATTTATCCATGAAATTTTGGTATCTTCCTGGTGCATTTTTATATCCAAATGGTAATACATTCCATTTGTAAAATCCTTGTGGTACAGTGAATGCTGTTAGTTTTTTAGATTCTTCTGTTAACTTTAGGTGGTAAAATCCTGATTTGCAATCAAATTTGCTGAAATAATTATATCCTTGTATTTGTCTTATTTTCAATATTTTATTTGGTATTGGGTAATTGTAGGTTTTAGTTTTGGCATTTAGGTTTCTATAGTCAATAACCATCCTGCTTTTTCCTCTTTTTTGTTCACTATGTTTAGAGACTATAAAAGCTGGACTCGAATGTTTACTGTTACTAGTTTGTATAAAGTTATTATGAAGTAATTCTGTTATATGTAAGGTGAATTCCTTTAGATCATCGAAATTATATTTCAAGGGTTTTTGGGTTATTATACTATTTTCATCTATTAACTCGATTTGTACTGTCGTCCTATGTGTTTCCCATCCGTGTAAAGGGTTTTCACTATATAAAAGTTCTAACTTGTCTTGAATTGGTTTAAGTTTATTTATGGAGAATATAATTAATTCTATTTTTTGAATAGAATTTTCAGTTTCTAATTTTTGTGTAATTTTTTCACTTCCTTTTATCCATGGCGTTATCTTTCTTACTTTATTTGTTACTCTCTTATCTCCTATTTTATGTTTACATGGGGTTGTAAACCACCAATGTGTTTTTGTTAGTACGTGTGGATATAAATCATCTATGAATGGTATTCCTAATAACATATCTCTTTGGGAAAATTCAAAACTATACCTTTCTTTTATTGTTAATATCTTATCCCATAGTTGGATTTTTATGTTTTCCGCTTTGTAAGTTATCATACTTCCTTCATCGTTAAAGCCGCTTATTATCACTGGGGTTTTTAATTTTTCCCATTTATCATCTGGTAGACAATTATGTTTGCATAAATTTGCTTCTGCTCATCTATCATAGGTGTATAATATCTGTTATGATATCCTTCTATTATTATTTTTGCAAGTATATATATCTTGGGCATTAGGTTATTTAAGTTTCCTTGGTTTCATGTTATTGTTCGTTTAATTATTACAGTTTTGTTTTTGTATGTTATGGTTAACTGTTTGTCTTCTAGTTTATATGGTTTTAAGTTTTCTAACCAATTTATTCCTAGTGTGATATTGTTACTATTTTGACATATCTTAAATTGTATTGTTATTGGTATTCCTCCTATTATTAGTTCTTTTTCTACTATGTCTTCCATGCTTGCCAATATTTTTGGTAGTCCAGTTAATTGTGTATTTGTAATAATCTCATTTTCCATTACTAGTTCTCTTGTAATATAATTTTCTTCCTGTCCTGTGTTTATTAATATTAGATATATTTGTTGATCCATAATTCCTGTTATATAGTAGTGGTATGTTTTAGTATCTTGTAGATTATCGTTTATTGAATCTTGTGATATATAATATTTTCTTTTAGAAGTACTTAGTTTAGATGATGTTGTAGGTGTGTCATTAGTTATTCTTTTTGAGGTACTAAGTCTTTCTCTTACTATTTCTAAATCTGCTTCTATATCCAATTCTTGGTAATTATAATCATTATTATCTATTACTGTAACAATTTGTTCAAAGGGGTTTTCTATTTTGATTCTATTTATTTTGTTTTTTGCTTTTACTGCATGAGTGGTAGTATATATATATATAAAAAATTTTACATCTTGCTGTAAATATTTTACTTCCTGAGGCTAACTCAATTCCTGACATTTTCCAATATAAGACTAATGATTTATTTATCTATATTTGTATCTGTTACTGCTACTGAGTAATTAGCACTTATTATAAATTTGAATTTTTGATATATTAAATTTCCTTTAACTGCGCTTATAACACTTTTTTCAATAGGGTGTATAATTCTATCATCTGCTAAGTATATTTCAATTGGAGTATCTATTCCTTCTCTAAAGCATGCCTTGATTAATATTTCTGTTGCTCCTAAGTGTACATATTTAATTGGGATTTTTGATTTTATATTTTGTATTTCTTTACTTACTAATTTTTTGTTTAGTATGGGAATTTTTGCTTTTCCTTTTATGTATTTGCAATCTATAATATGTTCCTTTTGACTTATTACATAATATTTTTCCTTTGGTGGTTTGAACCATTGTTTGATTATCGGTACATCTAAAATTTTAGTTATACTTAAGTCTATTTTTTCTTTTTATTTGATCGAATATATGGTTATCAAATATTATTTTTTGTTCTGATGATTCTGCATCTTGGTATTCTTCTTGGTTAATTATTTGGATATCTTTTTCAGTCATATTCGGTTTCTTCTTCTGATTCATTTTCATTTATACTAGTATCTGAAAAGTCATATATGCTATCATCACTATCGCAATCATAATCTATATAGTCAATTTGTGTATATTCATCATTATTTATTGTTACTTCTGATATTATTTTTTTCTTTGGATCTTTAGGTATTTTGCAATCTTTTGCTAAGTGACCTAACTTTCCACAGTTATAGCATGTGCATTCTGCTAATGTTTTCTTTTTCTTATATGGTAGTTTTGTATTATAGTTTTTTACATAATATCGTTTTCTTGGGTTTTTATATTTATATCTAGTTTTGTGTGGTCTATATTTATCTTTAGTATATTTCTTTCTTCTTTTACTATAATATTTTTTATTTTTGTCTATACATCCGAATTGGGGTGCTGTTTTATTTTTGCAACACGATAAATTTTTTGTTATTGTTTTATCTAGGGTAATATTTTCTTTGTATTTTTCACATAAATCTATGAACCAATGTTGTAAATATTTTATTCTAGCTCCTAAGGTATCTGTTAATCCTGCATCAGCCCAATCTTTTGTTATTTTTGATCCAAAAGGTTCTGGTAACTTTGTGAAATAAAGTTTTCTTATTTCGGTACTTTCTGCTGTTGTATATAATCCTTTATAATAATAATCCTTAAAGGCACAAGTATATTCGTCTGTGTAACACATATTACATATAGCTAGTTTTAGCATTAAATTTCTATGTATTATTTTTTCCTTATTTTGTTCTTCTATTTCTATAGTCATACTACTAAATTCATCTCGGATAGCTATTTAATATTTATTTAAAATTTCTGTATTGGTCGTAGCTGCGGTTCCTTCACTATTTCTATTATTCCTTAATACTGCTAAGCTTGCTGCACTTGAGTTTTGTAGCCATAATTTAACTGTTCCTATTAATGTTCTTTCTATGTAAGCTGGTGTTTCTGCCATTGATATTTTATTATCTACTAATTGTTTAGCAATATATCCTATCCATAATTGGATTGCTTTATTTGTGTCAGAGACACAGTCTAAGTCTAAAAAATTATGTTGTTCAATTGTTTGTTTTGGTTGCCATTTTGTGTTTAATCTTCGTTCCCATAATGTTCTAGCTCTTTCTTCTGCTTCGTATGCATATTTAGTATAACTAGGTGATTGCTTATTTGTTCTAGAAGTACTTGGTTTATTATCTATTGTTCCTGCATTAACTTCTATTTGTGTATTGTTTATTTGTTCTAATATTTCCGTATATGTTTCACTAAATTCAGAATGTGTGTCATCATGAAATGTGCCGTCATCATTATTTATAGTGTTTATTCTAATATCTGGTAATTCTGGTTCAGTATTACTTTGTTCTGCTTCTTCTATTTGCATTTTTGCCTTAAATTGTGCTATTTCTTTAGTTAACATTAATTCTTGTTCTTGTTCATGTTCTCGCTTCTTTTCTTTTTCTTTTTGTTTATCAGCATATAGTTTTTTTAACATTTCTAATTCCAATATTTTAGTATTTTTTGTTTCCTCTAAATGTTGTAATTCTTCTTTTGCTTGTGTTTTGATTTTATCAATTTCATATTTTCGATCGATTTCTTCATTTTCTTTAGTAATTCGGACCATAGTGGTTAAACTATCTTCTAAGCTAACTGTTTCTTTTTCTAGCATCAAGTATAAAGTTTTACCTATTTTCTTATATCTTCTGCCTAAATTTGAAAAGATTATTGCTATTTGTAATCCATCTGGGTTTGTGTATGTTTTTTCATCTATTGCATATTCTTCTTTATTCATTATAATCTGTGTTCGTATTTATATTCTAAATGGAACAATTGTATTTCTAACTCAAATATAGTTTTTCTTTGTGTATCTAAAGATTTCTTATTTACTCCGGCAAATATATTATAATGTAACCTGTCTCGTCTAATTTTTAATTCTTGTTGTACTTCAGTAATTTGTTCTAATAATTGTTGTCTGTAAAGTGTATCTGTATTCATATTAGGTTGTTTTTAAGATGTTGAAGTAATTTGTACTCTGTTTTAGATATTTTGTCTATTAAGTAAGATAGTCTATTATTATCTAATTTGTTAGTACTTAACGATTTATATTCTGGATATAATATTTTTAATTTCTTCCTAAGTTTTCGTAGATTCTTATATTTCTTTCTATGTTGTTTATTTATTTTTTATACAGCTATTTTTTCTTTGGTTTGTTCTTCAGTATCCGTATTATAGAGTATATCATTTATGTAAGCATGTTGAGTGTTATTATCTTGTAGATTATCGTTTATTGAATCTTGTGATATATAATATTTTCTTTTAGAAGTACTTAGTTTAGATGATGTTGTAGGTGTGTCATTAGTTATTCTTTTTGAGGTATTAAGTCTTTCTCTTACTATTTCTAAATCTGCTTCTATATCCAATTCTTGGTAATTATAATCATTATTATCTATTACTGTAATAATTTGTTCAAATGAAATTTTGGTATCTTCCTGGTGCATTTTTATATCCAAATGGTAATACATTCCATTCGTAAAATCCTTGTGGTACAGTGAATGCTGTTAGTTTTTTAGATTCTTCTGTTAACTTTAGGTGGTAAAATCCTGATTTGCAATCAAATTTGCTGAAATAATTATAGCCTTGTATTTGTCTTATTTTCAATATTTTATTTGGTATTGGGTAATTGCAGGTTTTAGTTTTGGCATTTAGGTTTCTATAGTCAATAACCATCCTACTTTTCCTCTTTTTTGTTCACTATGTTTAGAGACTATAAAAGCTGGACTCGAATGTTTACTGTTACTTGAACATCTTAAGAAAGTTTGCCATGAAAATAGGCTGAGAGTAGTTAAGCCCGTGTAAGTCTAAAAAATTATGTTGTTCAATTGTTTGTTTTGGTTGCCATTTTGTGTTTAATCTTCGTTCCCATAATGTTCTAGCTCTTTCTTCTACTTCGTATGCATATTTAGTATAACTAGGTGATTGCTTATTTGTTCTAGAAGTACTTGGTTTATTATCTATTGTTCCTGCATTAACTTCTATTTGTGTATTGTTTATTTGTTCTAATATTTCCGTATATGTTTCACTAAGTTCAGAATGTGTGTCATCATGAAATGTGTCGTCATCATTATTTATAGTGTTTATTCTAATATCTGATAATTCTGGTTCAGTATTACTTTGTTCTGCTTCTTCTATTTGCATTTTTGCCTTAAATTGTGCTATTTCTTCAGTTAACATTAATTCATGTTCTTGTTCATGTTCTCGCTTCTTTTCTTTTTCTTTTTGTTTATCAGCATATAGTTTTTTTAACATTTCTAATTCCAATATTTTAGTATTTTTTGTTTCCTCTAAATGTTGTAATTCTTCTTTTACTTGTGTTTTGATTTTATCAATTTCATATTTTCGACCGATTTCTTCATTTTCTTTAGTAATTCGGACCATAGCGGTTAAACTATCTTTTTTGCAGCCCTGTGGAGTCAAGGCGAATCGATAATATATTAGAACATGATAAGGATAATGATACCTAAAGAGGTTAGAAGGGAATATGTTTAAAGCAACAATATGGATAAACACATAGACACTCCTAGTACTAGTACAAATACAGATAATAACGACTCTAGAACTGGAACAGATACTTATAGACTAAGTTCTTACACATACATAATAGATGAAGATGATAATTATAAAATAACCTTATTATACGCACTAAGATATCTAGATAATGATACACGAAAAATAATTTATGATCTATTAAAAACCTATGAGATAATGAGATTAATGCAAGATAGTTGGTTAGACTTTACCATTTCATACTATGATGATGATAGTTATGATTATTTAGACTGGTACTATTATTCAGATTAAAATGATTAACTACGAAGCACTTCAAAATTGGACACAAACTAGACAAGAAAGAAAAACAACACAAAATTTATTGATATCTACCATCCTAAAATATCACCAAACCCATAATCACCAATACATAGAGCAAATGATAGAAATTATGAAAGAACTTAATCGCTTAATTACACTAGAAAAGCAATATTATAATGAAGCATTACATATTACATATAGCTAGTTTTAGCATTAAATTTCTATGTATTATTTTTTCCTTATTTTATTCTTCTATTTCTGTAGTCATACTACTAAATTCATCTCGGATAGCTATTTCATATTTATTTAAAATTTCTATTCACATTCAAGAGAAATACGCCAAGGAGATATGGAAGAAGTTCAGAAATGGGTATTATCCTTACTTAAACCAGAAGAACAACCGTTGACAAGAGCATTGAAGAATAATTTTATTTCTCAAAATATATTAACCAAATATTGTAAATTAGTTACGAAATATGGAAGATATACTCAAGGCCCTTACTACACTTTGTACAAAAGTGGACAATATGGACATTGAAATACATAGACAAAAGTTACAAATCAATGAAGCTAGGTTGAAATCAGCTTAGAAGATAATTTAACCGCTATGGTCTGAATTACTAAAGAAAATGAAGAAATCGATCGAAAATATGAAATTGATAAAATCAAAACATAATCAAAAGAAGAATTCAACAGAATTGTTATGGGTTTTACGGAGTTTCCCAACGTCGGTCGAATATATGGTTATCAAATATTATTTTTTGTTCTGATGATTCTGCATCTTGGTATTCTTCTTGGTTAATTATTTGGATATCTTTTTGGCAAACTTTCTTAAGATGTTCAATATAATGGTACTATAACATGATACATAACAATGATATTTAAGAGATTATAAGGAATATAAAAGTTTAGCTATTCATAGTTATGAATATATGTACCTGAGTTGGTATTTTATCGGATTGCTCCACATCTTAAAAAGGGTTTAAATATTTTATTTATATAATTCGGAGAAGAAGAAGGCAAGTCTAATGTGTTGAGCAACAACCTTCATAAAAAATCCTCTCCGAATTATATAAATAAAATATTTAAACCCTTTTTAAGATATGGAGCAATCCGATAAATCAGGAAAATATAACTTGGGTAATTTCTTAGGTTTTTAATAGATCATAAATTATTTTTCGTAGTATATATATATAAATTTTTACATCTTGCTGTAAATATTTTACTTCCTGGGGCTAACTCAATTCCTGACATTTTCCAATATAAGACTAATGATTTATCTATATTTGTATCTGTTACTGCTACTGAGTAATTAGCACTTATTATAAATTTGAATTTTTGATATATTAAATTTCCTTTAACTGCGCTTATAACACTTTTTTCAATAGGGTGTATAATTCTATCATCTGCTAAGTTATATATATTGTAGAAACAGATTCTAGTGATCGACTATGCCATCCTAAAGTGGAAACCGGTAGGCAAGGAGGTCGTACATGGGGTTGTAAACCACCAATGTGTTTTTGTTAGTACGTGCATACGGACTAATTAATACCATATACACATATAGTGGAGAAGAATTATCCGGAATACCTGATCTACACAAATAGAAGTTAATGCAGGAGCAATAGATAATAAACCAAGTACTTTTCATCAGGAAAATATAACTTGGGTAATTTCTTACACATGGTCGAATATATGGTTATCAAATATTATTTTTTGTTAATAACACTCAACATGCTTACATAAATGATATACTCTATAATACGGATACTGAAGAACAAACCAAAGAAAAAATAGCTGTACAAAAAATAAATAAACAACACAGAAAGAAACATAAGAATCTACGAAAACTTAGGAAGAAATTAAAAATATTATATCCAGAATATAAATCGTTAAGTACTAACAAATTAGATAATAATAGACTATCTTACTTAATAGACAAAATATCTAAAACAGAGTACAAATTACTTCAACATCTTAAAAACAACCTAATATGAATACAGATACACTTTACAGACAACAATTATTAGAACAAATTACTGAAGTACAACAAGAATTAAAAATTAGACGAGACAGGTTACATTATAATATATTTGCCGGAGTAAATAAGAAATCTTTAGATACACAAAGAAAAACTATATTTGAGTTAGAAATACAATTGTTCCATTTAGAATATAAATACGAACACAGATTATAATGAATAAAGAAGAATATGCAATAGATGAAAAAACATACACAAACCCAGATGGATTACAAATAGCAATAATCTTTTCAAATTTAGGCAGAAGATATAAGAAAATAGGTAAAACTTTATACTTGATGCTAGAAAAAGAAACAGTTAGCTTAGAAGATAGTTTAACCACTATGGTCCGAATTACTAAAGAAAATGAAGAAATCGATCGAAAATATGAAATTGATAAAATCAAAACACAAGCAAAAGAAGAATTACAACATTTAGAGGAAACAAAAAATACTAAAATATTGGAATTAGAAATGTTAAAAAAACTATATGCTGATAAACAAAAAGAAAAAGAAAAGAAGCGAGAACATGAACAAGAACAAGAATTAATGTTAACTAAAGAAATAGCACAATTTAAGGCAAAAATGCAAATAGAAGAAGCAGAACAAAGTAATACTGAACCAGAATTACCAGATATTAGAATAAACACTATAAATAATGATGACGGCACATTTCATGATGACACACATTCTGAATTTAGTGAAACATATACGGAAATATTAGAACAAATAAACAATACACAAATAGAAGTTAATGCAGGAACAATAGATAATAAACCAAGTACTTCTAGAACAAATAAGCAATCACCTAGTTATACTAAATATGCATACGAAGCAGAAGAAAGAGCTAGAACATTATGGGAACGAAGATTAAACACAAAATGGCAACCAAAACAAACAATTGAACAACATAATTTTTTAGACTTAGACTGTGTCTCTGACACAAATAAAGCAATCCAATTATGGATAGGATATATTGCTAAACAATTAGTAGATAATAAAATATCAATGGCAGAAACACCAGCTTACATAGAAAGAACATTAATAGGAACAGTTAAATTATGGCTACAAAACTCACGTGCAGCAAGCTTAGCAGTATTAAGGAATAATAGAAATAGTGAAGGAACCGCAGCTACGACCAATACAGAAATTTTAAATAAATATTAAATAGCTATCCGAGATGAATTTAGTAGTATGACTATAGAAATAGAAGAACAAAATAAGGAAAAAATAATACATAGAAATTTAATGCTAAAACTAGCTATATGTAATATGTGTTACACAGACGAATATACTTGTGCCTTTAAGGATTATTATTATAAAGGATTATATACAACAGCAGAAAGTACCGAAATAAGAAAACTTTATTTCACAAAGTTACCAGAACCTTTTGGATCAAAAATAACAAAAGATTGGGCTGATGCAGGATTAACAGATACCTTAGGAGCTAGAATAAAATATTTACAACATTGGTTCATAGATTTATGTGAAAAATACAAAGAAAATATTACCCTAGATAAAACAATAACAAAAAATTTATCGTGTTGCAAAAATAAAACAGCACCCCAATTCGGATGTATAGACAAAAATAAAAAATATTATAGTAAAAGAAGAAAGAAATATACTAAAGATAAATATAGACCACACAAAACTAGATATAAATATAAAAACCCAAGAAAACGATATTATGTAAAAAACTATAATACAAAACTACCATATAAGAAAAAGAAAACATTAGCAGAATGCACATGCTATAACTGTGGAAAGTTAGGTCACTTAGCAAAAGATTGCAAAATACCTAAAGATCCAAAGAAAAAAATAATATCAGAAGTAACAATAAATAATGATGAATATACACAAATTGACTATATAGATTATGATTGCGATAGTGATGATAGCATATATGACTTTTCAGATACTAGTATAAATGAAAATGAATCAGAAGAAGAAACCGAATATGACTGAAAAAGATATCCAAATAATTAACCAAGAAGAATACCAAGATGCAGAATCATCAGAACAAAAAATAATATTTGATAACCATATATTCGATCAAATAAAAAGAAAAAATAGACTTAAGTATAACTAAAATTTTAGATGTACCGATAATCAAACAATGGTTCAAACCACCAAAGGAAAAATATTATGTAATAAGTCAAAAGGAACATATTATAGATTGCAAATACATAAAAGGAAAAGCAAAAATTCCCATACTAAACAAAAAATTAGTAAGTAAAGAAATACAAAATATAAAATCAAAAATCCCAATTAAATATGTACACTTAGGAGCAACAGAAATATTAATCAAGGCATGCTTTAGAGAAGGAATAGATACTCCAATTGAAATATACTTAGCAGATGATAGAATTATACACCCTATTGAAAAAAGTGTTATAAGCGCAGTTAAAGGAAATTTAATATATCAAAAATTCAAATTTATAATAAGTGCTAATTACTCAGTAGCAGTAACAGATACAAATATAGATAAATCATTAGTCTTATATTGGAAAATGTCAGGAATTGAGTTAGCCCCAGGAAGTAAAATATTTACAGCAAGATGTAAAAATTTATATATATATACTACGAAAAATAATTTATGATCTATTAAAAACCTAAGAAATTACCCAAGTTATATTTTCCTGATTTATCGGATTGCTCCATATCTTAAAAAGGGTTTAAATATTTTATTTATATAATTCGGAGAGGATTTTTTATGAAGGTTGTTGCTCAACACATTAGACTTGCCTTCTTCTTCTCCGAATTATATAAATAAAATATTTAAACCCTTTTTAAGATGTGGAGCAATCCGATAAAATACCAACTCAGGTACATATATTCATAACTATGAATAGCTAAACTTTTATATTCCTTATAATCTCTTAAATATCATTGTTATGTATCATGTTATAGTACCATTATATTGAACATCTTAAGAAAGTTTGCCAAAAAGATATCCAAATAATTAACCAAGAAGAATACCAAGATGCAGAATCATCAGAACAAAAAATAATATTTGATAACCATATATTCGACCGACGTTGGGAAACTCCGTAAAACCCATAACAATTCTGTTGAATTCTTCTTTTGATTATGTTTTGATTTTATCAATTTCATATTTTCGATCGATTTCTTCATTTTCTTTAGTAATTCAGACCATAGCGGTTAAATTATCTTCTAAGCTGATTTCAACCTAGCTTCATTGATTTGTAACTTTTGTCTATGTATTTCAATGTCCATATTGTCCACTTTTGTACAAAGTGTAGTAAGGGCCTTGAGTATATCTTCCATATTTCGTAACTAATTTACAATATTTGGTTAATATATTTTGAGAAATAAAATTATTCTTCAATGCTCTTGTCAACGGTTGTTCTTCTGGTTTAAGTAAGGATAATACCCATTTCTGAACTTCTTCCATATCTCCTTGGCGTATTTCTCTTGAATGTGAATAGAAATTTTAAATAAATATGAAATAGCTATCCGAGATGAATTTAGTAGTATGACTACAGAAATAGAAGAATAAAATAAGGAAAAAATAATACATAGAAATTTAATGCTAAAACTAGCTATATGTAATATGTAATGCTTCATTATAATATTGCTTTTCTAGTGTAATTAAGCGATTAAGTTCTTTCATAATTTCTATCATTTGCTCTATGTATTGGTGATTATGGGTTTGGTGATATTTTAGGATGGTAGATATCAATAAATTTTGTGTTGTTTTTCTTTCTTGTCTAGTTTGTGTCCAATTTTGAAGTGCTTCGTAGTTAATCATTTTAATCTGAATAATAGTACCAGTCTAAATAATCATAACTATCATCATCATAGTATGAAATGGTAAAGTCTAACCAACTATCTTGCATTAATCTCATTATCTCATAGGTTTTTAATAGATCATAAATTATTTTTCGTGTATCATTATCTAGATATCTTAGTGCGTATAATAAGGTTATTTTATAATTATCATCTTCATCTATTATGTATGTGTAAGAACTTAGTCTATAAGTATCTGTTCCAGTTCTAGAGTCGTTATTATCTGTATTTGTACTAGTACTAGGAGTGTCTATGTGTTTATCCATATTGTTGCTTTAAACATATTCCCTTCTAACCTCTTTAGGTATCATTATCCTTATCATGTTCTAATATATTATCGATTCGCCTTGACTCCACAGGGCTGCAAAAAAGATAGTTTAACCGCTATGGTCCGAATTACTAAAGAAAATGAAGAAATCGGTCGAAAATATGAAATTGATAAAATCAAAACACAAGTAAAAGAAGAATTACAACATTTAGAGGAAACAAAAAATACTAAAATATTGGAATTAGAAATGTTAAAAAAACTATATGCTGATAAACAAAAAGAAAAAGAAAAGAAGCGAGAACATGAACAAGAACATGAATTAATGTTAACTAAAGAAATAGCACAATTTAAGGCAAAAATGCAAATAGAAGAAGCAGAACAAAGTAATACTGAACCAGAATTATCAGATATTAGAATAAACACTATAAATAATGATGACGACACATTTCATGATGACACACATTCTGAACTTAGTGAAACATATACGGAAATATTAGAACAAATAAACAATACACAAATAGAAGTTAATGCAGGAACAATAGATAATAAACCAAGTACTTCTAGAACAAATAAGCAATCACCTAGTTATACTAAATATGCATACGAAGTAGAAGAAAGAGCTAGAACATTATGGGAACGAAGATTAAACACAAAATGGCAACCAAAACAAACAATTGAACAACATAATTTTTTAGACTTACACGGGCTTAACTACTCTCAGCCTATTTTCATGGCAAACTTTCTTAAGATGTTCAAGTAACAGTAAACATTCGAGTCCAGCTTTTATAGTCTCTAAACATAGTGAACAAAAAAGAGGAAAAGTAGGATGGTTATTGACTATAGAAACCTAAATGCCAAAACTAAAACCTGCAATTACCCAATACCAAATAAAATATTGAAAATAAGACAAATACAAGGCTATAATTATTTCAGCAAATTTGATTGCAAATCAGGATTTTACCACCTAAAGTTACAGAAGAATCTAAAAAACTAACAGCATTCACTGTACCACAAGGATTTTACGAATGGAATGTATTACCATTTGGATATAAAAATGCACCAGGAAGATACCAAAATTTCATTTGAACAAATTATTACAGTAATAGATAATAATGATTATAATTACCAAGAATTGGATATAGAAGCAGATTTAGAAATAGTAAGAGAAAGACTTAATACCTCAAAAAGAATAACTAATGACACACCTACAACATCATCTAAACTAAGTACTTCTAAAAGAAAATATTATATATCACAAGATTCAATAAACGATAATCTACAAGATAATAACACTCAACATGCTTACATAAATGATATACTCTATAATACGGATACTGAAGAACAAACCAAAGAAAAAATAGCTGTATAAAAAATAAATAAACAACATAGAAAGAAATATAAGAATCTACGAAAACTTAGGAAGAAATTAAAAATATTATATCCAGAATATAAATCGTTAAGTACTAACAAATTAGATAATAATAGACTATCTTACTTAATAGACAAAATATCTAAAACAGAGTACAAATTACTTCAACATCTTAAAAACAACCTAATATGAATACAGATACACTTTACAGACAACAATTATTAGAACAAATTACTGAAGTACAACAAGAATTAAAAATTAGACGAGACAGGTTACATTATAATATATTTGCCGGAGTAAATAAGAAATCTTTAGATACACAAAGAAAAACTATATTTGAGTTAGAAATACAATTGTTCCATTTAGAATATAAATACGAACACAGATTATAATGAATAAAGAAGAATATGCAATAGATGAAAAAACATACACAAACCCAGATGGATTACAAATAGCAATAATCTTTTCAAATTTAGGCAGAAGATATAAGAAAATAGGTAAAACTTTATACTTGATGCTAGAAAAAGAAACAGTTAGCTTAGAAGATAGTTTAACCACTATGGTCCGAATTACTAAAGAAAATGAAGAAATCGATCGAAAATATGAAATTGATAAAATCAAAACACAAGCAAAAGAAGAATTACAACATTTAGAGGAAACAAAAAATACTAAAATATTGGAATTAGAAATGTTAAAAAAACTATATGCTGATAAACAAAAAGAAAAAGAAAAGAAGCGAGAACATGAACAAGAACAAGAATTAATGTTAACTAAAGAAATAGCACAATTTAAGGCAAAAATGCAAATAGAAGAAGCAGAACAAAGTAATACTGAACCAGAATTACCAGATATTAGAATAAACACTATAAATAATGATGACGGCACATTTCATGATGACACACATTCTGAATTTAGTGAAACATATACGGAAATATTAGAACAAATAAACAATACACAAATAGAAGTTAATGCAGGAACAATAGATAATAAACCAAGTACTTCTAGAACAAATAAGCAATCACCTAGTTATACTAAATATGCATACGAAGCAGAAGAAAGAGCTAGAACATTATGGGAACGAAGATTAAACACAAAATGGCAACCAAAACAAACAATTGAACAACATAATTTTTTAGACTTAGACTGTGTCTCTGACACAAATAAAGCAATCCAATTATGGATAGGATATATTGCTAAACAATTAGTAGATAATAAAATATCAATGGCAGAAACACCAGCTTACATAGAAAGAACATTAATAGGAACAGTTAAATTATGGCTACAAAACTCAAGTGCAGCAAGCTTAGCAGTATTAAGGAATAATAGAAATAGTGAAGGAACCGCAGCTACGACCAATACAGAAATTTTAAATAAATATTAAATAGCTATCCGAGATGAATTTAGTAGTATGACTATAGAAATAGAAGAACAAAATAAGGAAAAAATAATACATAGAAATTTAATGCTAAAACTAGCTATATGTAATATGTGTTACATAGACGAATATACTTGTGCCTTTAAGGATTATTATTATAAAGGATTATATACAACAGCAGAAAGTACCGAAATAAGAAAACTTTATTTCACAAAGTTACCAGAACCTTTTGGATCAAAAATAACAAAAGATTGGGCTGATGCAGGATTAACAGATACCTTAGGAGCTAGAATAAAATATTTACAACATTGGTTCATAGATTTATGTGAAAAATACAAAGAAAATATTACCCTAGATAAAACAATAATAAAAAATTTATCGTGTTGCAAAAATAAAACAACACCCCAATTCGGATGTATAGACAAAAATAAAAAATATTATAGTAAAAGAAGAAAGAAATATACTAAAGATAAATATAGACCACACAAAACTAGATATAAATATAAAAACCCAAGAAAACGATATTATGTAAAAAACTATAATACAAAACTACCATATAAGAAAAAGAAAACATTAGCAGAATGCACATGCTATAACTGTGGAAAGTTAGGTCACTTAGCAAAAGATTGCAAAATACCTAAAGATCCAAAGAAAAAAATAATATCAGAAGTAACAATAAATAATGATGAATATACACAAATTGACTATATAGATTATGATTGCGATAGTGATGATAGCATATATGACTTTTCAGATACTAGTATAAATGAAAATGAATCAGAAGAAGAAACCGAATATGACTGAAAAAGATATCCAAATAATTAACCAAGAAGAATACCAAGATGCAGAATCATCAGAACAAAAAATAATATTTGATAACCATATATTCGACCAAATAAAAAGAAAAATTAGACTTAAGTATAACTAAAATTTTAGATGTACCGATAATCAAACAATGGTTCAAACCACCAAAGGAAGAATATTATGTAATAAGTCAAAAGGAACATATTATAGATTGCAAATACATAAAAGGAAAAGCAAAAATTCCCATACTAAACAAAAAATTAGTAAATAAAGAAATACAAAATATAAAATCAAAAATCCCAATTAAATATGTACACTTAGGAGCAACAGAAATATTAATCAAGGCATGCTTTAGAGAAGGAATAGATAATCCAATTGAAATATACTTAGCAGATGATAGAATTATACACCCTATTGAAAAAAGTGTTATAAGCGCAGTTAAAGAAAATTTAATATATCAAAAATTCAAATTTATAATAAGTGCTAATTACTCAGTAGCAGTAACAGATACAAATATAAAAATTACCCAGGAAGTAAAATATTTACAGCAAGATGTAAAATTTATATATATATACTACCACTCATGCAGTAAAAGCAAAAAACAAAATAAATAGAATCAAAATAGAAAACCCCTTTGAACAAATTGTTACAGTAATAGATAATAATGATTATAATTACCAAGAATTGGATATAGAAGCAGATTTAGAAATAGTAAGAGAAAGACTTAGTACCTCAAAAAGAATAACTAATGACACACCTACAACATCATCTAAACTAAGTACTTCTAAAAAAAAATATTATATATCACAAGATTCAATAAACGATAATCTACAAGATACTAAAACATACCACTACTATATAACAGGAATTATGGATCAACAAATATATCTAATATTAATAAACACAGGACAGGAAGAAAATTATATTACAAGAGAACTAGTAATGGAAAATGAGATTATTACAAATACACAATTAACTGGACTACCAAAAATATTGGCAAGCATGGAAGACATAGTAGAAAAAGAACTAATAATAGGAGGAATACCAATAACAATACAATTTAAGATATGTCAAAATAGTAACAATATCACACTAGGAATAAATTGGTTAGAAAACTTAAAACCATATAAACTAGAAGACAAACAGTTAACCATAACATACAAAAACAAAACTGTAATAATTAAACGAACAATAACATGAAACCAAGGAAACTTAAATAACCTAATGCCCAAGATATATATACTTGCAAAAATAATAATAGAAGGATATCATAACAGATATTATACACCTATGATAGATACAGGAGCAGAAGCAAATTTATGCAAACATAATTGTCTACCAGATGATAAATAGGAAAAATTAAAAACCCCAGTGATAATAAGCGGCTTTAACGATGAAGGAAGTATGATAACTTACAAAGCGGAAAACATAAAAATCCAACTATGGGATAAGATATTAACAATAAAAGAAAGGTATAGTTTTGAATTTTCCCAAAGAGATATGTTATTAGGAATACCATTCATAGATGATTTATATCCACATGTACTAACAAAAACACATTGGTGGTTTACAACCCCATGTAAACATAAAATAGGAGATAAGAGAGTAACAAATAAAGTAAGAAAGATAACGCCATGGATAAAAGGAAGTGAAAAAATTACACAAAAATTAGAAACTGAAAATCCTATTCAAAAAATAGAATTAATTATATTCTCCATAAATAAACTTAAACCAATTCAAGACAAGTTAGAACTTTTATATAGTGAAAACCCTTTACACGGATGGGAAAAACATAGGACGATAATACAAATCGAGTTAATAGATGAAAATAGTATAATAACCCCAAAACCCTTGAAATATAATTTCGATGATCTAAAGGAATTCACCTTACATATAACAGAATTACTTCATAATAACTTTATACAAACCAGTAACAGTAAACATTCGAGTCCAGCTTTTATAGTCTCTAAACATAGTGAACAAAAAAGAGGAAAAAGCAGGATGGTTATTGACTATAGAAACCTAAATGCCAAAACTAAAACCTACAATTGACTATAGAAACCTAAATGCCAAAACTAAAACCTACAATTACCCAATACCAAATAAAATATTGAAAATAAGACAAATACAAGGCTATAATTATTTCAGCAAATTTGATTGCAAATCAGGATTTTACCACCTAAAGTTAACAGAAGAATCTAAAAAACTAATATCATTCACTGTACCACAAGGATTTTACGAATGGAATGTATTACCATTTGGATATAAAAATGCACCAGGAAGATACCAAAATTTCATGGATAAATATTTTAATCAATTAGAAAATTGTATAGTATATATAGACGATATACTTTTATATTCAAGAACACAAGCTGAACATATACAGTTATTAGACCAATTTATGCATATAATTGAAATCTCAGGAATAAGCTTAAGTAAAGCAAAAGCAGAAATAATGAAAAATCAGATAGAATTTCTAGGAATACAAATAGATAAAAATGGAATAAAAATGCAAACTCATATAGTACAAAAAATAATCGACTCAGACGAAACAATAGATACAAAAAAGAAGTTACAGTCATTTTTAGGATTAGTTAACCAAGTAAGAGATTATGTACCTAAATTAGCAGAATACCTGAAACCTTTACATAAAAAATTAAAAAAAGATACTGAGTATTATTTTGATGAAACTGATAAATTACATATACAAAAAATTAAGACTATGTGTAAGAAATTACCCAAGTTATATTTTCCTGATGAAAATAGGAAATTTATATATATTGTAGAAACAGATTCTAGTGATCACAGTTACGGAGGAATACTTAAATACAAATATGACAATGAAAAAACTGAGCATCATTGCAGATACTATTCAGGAACTTATACCGAACCACAATTAAAATGGGAAATAAATAGAAAAGAATTATTTGCGTTATATAAATGTTTATTAGCATTTGAACCTTATATCGTATATAACAAATTTATTGTAAGAACAGATAATACACAAGTAAAATGGTGGATAACAAGAAAAATACAGGATTCAGTTACAACAAAAGAGATACGAAGACTTGTATTAAATATACAAAATTTCACTTTTATAATTGAAATAATTAGATCTGATAAGAATGTCATTGCAGACCACTTATCAAGACAAAGCCACACAGACAGAACAAGATAGTACAACAATGGAAGATATACTCAAGGCCCTTACTACACTTTGTACAAAAGTGGACAGTATGGACATTGAAATACATAGACAAAAGTTACAAATCAATGAAGCTAGGTTGAAATCAGCCAGCACAAGTCAGTCACATGACTACAAATCTGCTGAGATAAGTCGATCGGAAGACTCTAAACATCCAGACGTAGAAGGAGACGTTGGGAAACTCCGTAAAACCCATAACAATTCTGTTGATATTGCAGGTACCAGTGAACCAGCTACAAAGAAACCATATATGAACACCAACCTAAATAGCATATTTGCAAAACCTTTCACACCAAAAAAATATACTACCCAAAGTACCACAACACCACAAACTTCTACATATGCAGAAAGTTTACATAGTGAAAAGAAGACTTACAACTATATTTCTCAAAACTACATCAAAAATATCCACGAAATACAAACACACCTAAACTTACAACCAAGATCTACAACTACCAAAGACCCAACCCAAGATTATATTACCCAGAAATTACAAGGATACAACAAGCTAATTGCACAACCCAAAACCAGTGCAAATTTAATCAAATCATGCTATGCATACGGACTAATTAATACCATATACACATATAGTGGAGAAGAATTATCCGGAATACCTGATCTACAAAGCGTATTTGCAAGCTACAAGCGAATTACGAAAGGAGATCTATTTTATATAAAATTTTATACCGCACCAGCAGAGATATTATACAATGAAGTGAAAACAGTTATCCAGGTAATAAAGATAGGAATGACAAGAGACATGATTATCCCAGAAGAAATAGAACAACAGCCAGAGATACCAGAAAACGATATACCAAGTTTTTATGCAAACAAAAGAGCTATTGGCATAGCTACAATCATCCAGGAATTAGCAAATACCTACTTAAACGGCAATGCTATATGGAGTTATTATGTCAGAAACCAAGTTATGATTTATTCACATTCAAGAGAAATACGCCAAGGAGATATGGAAGAAGTCCAGAAATGGGTATTATCCTTACTTAAACCAGAAGAACAACCGTTGACAAGAGCATTGAAGAATAATTTTATTTCTCAAAATATATTAACCAGATATTGTAAATTAGTTACGAAATATCCAGACCACAAATGTTCCAAATGCAATGGAGGAGATAGTATTGATATGCCAGACGTCCATCTGGAGTAAAGCAATCAATAATACAGACAAGATAAAGCAAAGAAGATAAGAAAAAAACGGCAGACAAAGAAAAAGATATGTAATTATGTTTACTTTCTTAAAGTTTTTACTTTTCTTAAAGTCTTTTGTTTTATATGAAAAGTAAAGTAAGATGTGATTTGTGAATAGTAAGAGTCAAGTCACTGTGCAAATAGTAAGAGTCGCACAGTAATTAATTTTATTCTTTAGATTTCCGAAGAGCCATTTAGAGGCACTTCTGTTTTCTATATATAAGCAGTTTGTAAACAAAGAAGGCAAGTCTCATGTGTTGAGCAACAACCTTCATAAAAAATCCTCTCTTCTCCGAATTATATAAATAAAATATTTAAACCCTTTTTAAGATATGGATCAATCCGATAAAATACCAACTCAGGTACATATATTCATAACTATGAATAGCTAAACTTTTATATTCCTTATAATCTCTTAAATATCATTGTTATGTATCATGTTATAGTACCATTATATTGAACATCTTAAGAAAGTTTGCCATGAAAATAGGTTGAGAGTAGTTAAGCCCAGACTATGCCATCCTAAAGTGGAAACCGGTAGGCAAGGAGGCCGTTTAGGGGAGTACACAGAGTTGAGGTGCTGTTAGGGTAAATGATTGAAGCCGAAATGCATGGTAGTGACTAGAAAAGATTGTTCAGAATAATATATTAGAACATGATAAGGATAATGATACCTAAAGAGGTTAGAAGGGAATATGTTTAAAGCAACAATATGGATAAACACATAGACACTCCTAGTACTAGTACAAATACAGATAATAACGACTCTAGAACTGGAACAGATACTTATAGACTAAGTTCTTACACATACATAATAGATGAAGATGATAATTATAAAATAACCTTATTATACGCACTAAGACATCTAGATAATGATACACGAAAAATAATTTATGATCTATTAAAAACCTGTGAGATAATGAGATTAATGCAAGATAGTTGGTTAAACTTTACCATTTCATACTACGATGATGATAGTTATGATTATTTAGACTGGTACTATTATTCAGATTAAAATGATTAACTACGAAGCACTTCAAAATTTGACACAAACTAGACAAGAAAGAAAAACAACACAAAATTTATTGATATCTACCATCCTAAAATATCACCAAACCCGTAATCACCAATACATAGAGCAAATGACAGAAATTATGAAAGAACTTAATTGCTTAATTACACTAGAAAAGCAATATTATACTGAAGCATTTGATTCATAAGATGATCCTTGATCCGCACCCCCAAATTAGAGCTGAAATTCAGCTTATTTTCTTCACATTTCACTTGCCAAATTCCAGCTTTTTAATTAAAAACTCTCTCCTCTCTCAAACCCCAACCAGCCGCCCCTATTTCCCTTTAGGGTTCTTGGAAAAATCCTCCACTTTGCAAGCCTTGGTAAGTGTTTACCCTTATAGCTTAACGTAATATATGCATAAGAGGTTGTGGAAATCATGTTGGTTATGTTTAAAAGGTATAGGGCAGTCCCTTTTCTTTTGATGGCAGTCTACTTGTGTTTAGTCTGAAAGGATTTACCTTCCTTGTGGTTTAATCTTGTAAAGGAGCTTAAGGTCTTGAAGAAATTAAGTTGGAGGGATGAAATTTCAGTATGTTAAAGTGTGGTTCTGCCCCTAATTCATTCCTCTTTATGTATAGCTTGGTGGAAATGTTTATACGTATTTATATATGGAACGTTTGGTATAGTGAAAAGAGAATAATCTCTTGTTATGTTAAAGTGAATTTTGAAACCATTGTAGACTGTATTTGGTATGTTGTTGTGGAAGGCATTTAGGTGTCTTGATTGAATAAATATGTGGAGTTGCATTGAGGTGGTAATGTGAAGTATGAACTTGGTAGGAAATCCTATCGGTTTGAAACATTTGTGTTGGTTTGTGGACTATTTTGGTGGTATTGTTGTTGTGAGGCAGTAAGTTATAATTTAAGGGGGTGGAATAAGGCTTTATCGTATTATAAAGAAGGGGGGAGTAATACACCATATGTTTAGGAGGTTGGACAATTTTTACTTCCCATTAAGTAACTAATTATCGTCTTGTGAACTTCTAATGTAATTAGCTTTTAATGTTAGTTCCATTATGTACTTAAATTATAGAGTAACACTTAAAGGAAGAGTTGAATATTTATAGGCACGTGGTGGGAAGATAAGGTATGTAAGGTTACTCTTTTTCGTATCCTTTGGCAGCATAAAATGTCCACGTAGTTAACAACCTTGTTTCCACCCCGTAATGTCTTAACGTACCTCAATATATGTTTATTGTCAAGTTGGCATGTCTACCTTCAGTAGCCAATTTATGGTATTCCCATCGTAGTCAACTAAGATCTTTCTATTAGTTTGGATCCTAAGCATTTCAATTGTGTACAAGTATTCTTTACTTTATGGCAATTACATCAAATGTTTATTCGCGTGTTTTTTTTAATTTTACTCACGTGCTGTTATTCCAAAAATTCCATAATGTTATAACCACCAATATAACAATATCAAAGACTAAATAAAGTAAGCAACTTAAAGCTGGTTATGTGCGGGTGGCAGCTCAGGGGCGAAAGCCTAGTATGGGTCGATCCTGATTGATTTATATGGGTGGCAGCTCAGGGGTGTAAACCTAGCATGGGCCGATCCCAATTTATATACCATTGATCAGTTGGTAATTTGTACTACATGGCTTATTAAAGATTATAAAGGAAGGAAGAAAAAAGGAAAGTAAAGAATGTAATGTACGTGGTTTCTCAAATACCAGCTAAGGTGGGTTATTAAAATTATCTATACATTTGAACTTTATGTCACTTAAACTTTTGGATTATGTACAGTTGCTTTTAGCCTTATATACTCAGTACATTGTTTCAAACTGACGTCCCTTTTGGGGGACCTACCTTTCATGCTGCATGCATAGGAGCTAGTAGATCTCTTCAGTAGGAGTACAGGACATCTAAGGGCTATTGGTGGGCTCTAGGTTGATTCGGGCCTTTCTGAGTCAGTTGTATATATTTTTGGTATTGTGTAGTAGTTATGTGTAAGGAGGGGACCTATCCCTACCTTAACTAAGTCTATGTATATTTTAGAGGCTTTGTAGACTTTGTAAAATTAAGCATGGTAGTGTATTGTCTTTTAGAAGTTGTGGTGTAACACCCCGTACCTTCCCGACCCTACTTTCCAACCTTGAACCATGTTTACCCTAGGTTCGAGAGCAATAAGTACGTATTTTGTATTGTTATTGATGGAACATTTGAAATTATGCTAGTAAATGTGATTAGATTTTTGCTAGTAGGTGTTTGTGACTTTGTGGAGCATTTGTGGGGTGAAAAGTGAGGTTTAAGGGACATCCAAGCAAAGGATCTTAAAGATAAGAGGCAAGCAAAAGGTTGGGACTTGAAAGATCCAACCAAATTTGCAAAGAAAAGTTGAAATCAAAAATTAAGTGTGGGGCGCTGCAGGTGGCGTGCCAGGCCGCTTCGACCTGAAATATTTTTGGCACAGGCAGTAAGGGGGAACTCCCAAGGGTGTTACAGGCCGCCCCTGCACACCTTTCAAATGCTGGAATTTCAGCTAAGTCTTTGGGGCGGGCGCCTGGGAGCGTGTCGGGGTGCTTATTGCCCGATTTCTTCTATGATTATTAGTCTATAAAGAGGACTCTTGGGTTATGGTATCATTATTCCATCATAGTAGGGCTACTCTTGAGCAAGTTTGGCATCCGAGTTGGGGTTAAGTCATCGTCATAATTATTTTATCAAATTATGTTCAATTAATCCATGAGTGGCTAGAATTGTTTGTTCTTGGGATTGAGGCTACGAACATGAATCTCGTGAGTTGAATATTGTCGTGACATGTATGGAATTATTTAAACATGATATATATGGTGAATCATGCATTGAATTTGGTGGGCTAAGTTGAGATTTGTAAATGGGCTCAATTTGAGGCCCAAAATGAAGTCAAAATGCAAGGCCCAAAGGGGAAAATGACCCATTCTTCATAATTGACCAAGTAAACATAGCATTAAATGCCAAGAATTGGCTAAGGATGACCACAAGGACTATATAAAGGCAAATAAATTAGATTTTTATTCCAAAACTCACACATGCCTTTCTAGACATTTTTCTAAAAGATATTTCTCTATTTTTCCAAACCCTAAGGCACCCATTTTTCTTTGGACACTTTGGACAAGATCACCACTTTACAAGCTTGGGTAAGTGTTTATTATTGTGATTTAATATATTCTATACATGATAGATTGTGTAGATCATGATGGTTATGTTGGCAAGGTTGAATAGGGCACTTTTGCTTTTTGCTAAAAGATGTGCCATCTTTGTGATTTAAACTTGAAAAGAGACTTGGGGTTGTTATGAAAGTGCATGGTATGGATGAAATATCAAAATGTATGGTGTGGTTATAGTCATTAACTTGTTATTTTTTCTATAAGTATAATTTGTGGAATTGTTGTCGATATGTTGTTATGAAGTGTATTGAGGTGACTTGATGGAGTAATTGTGATGTTGTGTTGATGGAGAAATGTAAAGTATGAACTTGGTGTGACATGCTATTGGTTTATGATGTATTGTTCAATTTATGGAATGTTGTGGTATTGTTGGGATGATAATTTCATCAATGGTATTGTCAAGGGGGAAATGACATGTTAAGGCAATCATGTAACTCATTGTTGTCGTATGCACTTGTAAGGTAGTTGGTTGTTAACGTAAGCTCCGTTATGTACTTGTATTGTAGAGTGAAACGTAAGGAAGGAGCTGAACTATTGTGTTCAAATATAGGCTTGTGTATTCATACTTAGAAGTGAAGGTATGTAAGGTTACTCTATCTGTATCCTTCTGCAACACATAGTATTCACATTGACATTATACTTGTTCCATCCGAAATGTTCTAAGGTATCCTATTTTCGGGTACCAATTAGTGTTCATCATATGTTCCTTATGCATTGATCAATTGTAATTCACATGTCTCATATACATTGACTAATGTTCCAAAGTTCCAATAATGTTATGAATATCATTGTATCAATCTCTCAAAAGTAAAGAAACGAAGTAATGCATAGTTGTTGGTTATAAGAGTACGGGTGGTAGCTTTAGAGGCATAAGCCTAGCTCGAGCCAATCCTGAGATTATTGGATCAGGGGGTAGTCCTAGAGGCATAAGCCTAGCTCGGACCGAACCTGACAGAGGGTAGCTCTAGAGGGAAGAACCTAGCTCGAGCCGAACCTGATATATTGGTTTATGGGTGGTAACTCTAGAGGTAATAACCTAGCTCGAGCCGAACCCGATGTATTGATTTAAGGGTGGTAGCTCTAGAGGCATAAGCCTAGCTCGAGACGATCCCAACATAACGTTATGTTATGTAAAGACCCACTGATCAGTCGGGGCCCGGGTACATTGTGACACAAGTGATGATGAATAAGCATAGAAGTAAAGAAGCAAAGAAAGTAATGAAAGCAATATACATGGTTTCCAACATACATAATGGTGACTTATCCATATTGGTTATTCATTTGTAATTGAGCTCATTGACGTATTTATGTATCATACAGTTTCTTATGAGCCTTACATACTCAGTACATTCTTCGTACTGACGTTCCTTGGGGGACTTACCTTACTTGCTGCAGGTGCAGGTGCTAGTAGACCTCCACAGTAGATTGTCGGTTATTTGCAGATCTTTGGTGAGCTCCAGTTGGTTCGGGGCTTTTCGAGTCACAGTTGTACATTTGTTTTGGTATTGTAAATGCGTATAAAGCGGGGACTTGTCCCGACTTTAAGTTGGTTTTATATATGCATCTGTTAGAGGCTTTTGTAGACGTATGTGGGTATATGACTGTAAGAGAAGTATGTCCATTTTGACTTGATGGCCCTGACGGCCAAGTTTCACATATGTATATATCACATGTTTCCATGACTTCCTCTATTGGTATCTTATATCTCTATACGTGTTGGTGGTGTTTCTTATGGCATGCATATGAATGGACATGAACAAGGATTGGTTCTCTCGTGCCTTATCGGCTTTGGGTGCCAGTCCGTCTCAATGGGTTTTGAGGCGTGACATGTGGCCCCAACGGCCAAGTTTTGTATATCTATTTTTTATTTACCTACCGGGTTTACTTTATCGATACATCATGTCCATACACTGCAGTACACTTGTTAGCTCTACATGCATAAGAAGTATATGATCATAGGTTGGTTCTCTCAGGCCTTTACGGCTACGGGTGCCTGTCCGCCCCAATGGGATTTGAGGCGTGACAATTTAGAACATAGATGAATAGTTTTGAGGGGTCTCGAGGAGAAATTTTGACATTTGAGTTGCATTCTACTCAAATTAAAGTTTAACAGTTGTCCTCAGTCACATATATGTCGAAATGACCTCAAATTGGTGTTTTGAGTATTTCAACAAGTTCGTAGTGTGTTTTTTAAGTTGATTTACATATTTTGTTTGCATCTCGAGGGTTTTCAATTGTTATTAATCACTAAAATGGATAAGTTTAGGCACTATATTTTCTTGTTCTTGTGCCAATTATTTACCCTTTACTGTTGTGATAGGGTATTATGTGATTGCAAAAAGGAATGGGGATGATTGGCTATTGCAATTGTAAGGCTATTTCTGCAATCATAAATAAGAGTGGACGGGCTATTCATTGTCGTTGAAAGGAGATATTCGGCTAAAATTATGTATTTATATTAAATTACCGCCTTATATCTTACGCATAATTGGAGAAGCTATATTGTTATCTTGGGTGTTTTGAGCTGAATACAGGTTTTATGTGTAGAAAATGTGTTGGATGAAAGCGATCAAAAAAAGTGATTTTGTCATCATTCGAAGCAAAAAAATGAAGGTTGCAGGATGGTTGGGCGCATTTGAGGCCTTTACAAAGCGATACAAAGAGACTAGGCAAGAAACAAGAGGAATTTTTGAGATGGCCAGGCTCGTCTACAGTCCTTGTGAAGCTAGAGTTTAGACACACCATGCATAAAATTCCAGCAAAACATATTTTGAAGGAACAATTTATTTTCTTGAAGTTTTGAAAGAAAGGAGGCGACACATTTTTCAGAGGAATAACATGCAGAGAGGCGGAAGCGATGGGAATTCAACATTGAGTTTTACTTCTTTCCTTTTAGTCCCAACTCAATTTCTCAGGTCATGATGACACCTACTTTGACCCACCAGTACTAAGCCAAGCCATAGCCAAAAACGATGAGTAACGAGCTAACCGATAGAAGATAAACAAATAAGGATAAATAGTAATAATAAGCGACCAAGAGGAATATATACACACACACACACACATACACACATATAAGCATGCTAAATAGGAGAGAGGACAAAAACCTCCAAAATTAATTCCCCCACGAACTGGTAAGGTCAGTACGAGAGCCACCATGACAAAAAGAGTACTATATAGTGTCAAATATACATCATAGTCTCAGAATGTGCAAAATAAGACTATCACAACAGCAAAAGGAGGAAGATTAGCTCCAAACTCTAAAATCTCACCCAATCTACGGTTGCATCATAACTCGAGGATATCGTCAATGATGGTTACTCGTACTCGGATATGCATTAGGGAAAAGATGCAGAAGTGTAGTATGAGTACCATAACCATAGGTACTCAGTAGGCATCATAGGATGACTATGCTCAATTACAGTAAAAGTATAAATAAGGTGCGAGTATATATTCTAAAGTCAATAATTAAGGGGTAGAAATGGAAGTAATAGGCTATGCTAGGAAAGCGCAATAAATTGAAGGCAAACAACTTGAAAGTGGAAATAAAAGCCTAGCTATAACCTAACTGGACCCCTATAAGCCCAAAAGGCATACATACAAGGAGAAACAAACCTAACCAAGCCCCATAAGCACGTTGGGCACAAGCAAGGGGTGAGCCAACATGTAATGAATGTAACAGTAATGAATGTAAAATGGGCTAACATGTACGATGCGCATACTTGATACTCCTTTCAAGTCATAACCACAAATCTTACTGATCTCCACTGGATTCTCAGCCCTAAATCAGTAATAGTAATGATAATAGATGTCGGACTTGAACAAGAATTAGTAGATACTAACAAGATAGAAAATGCCAAACTCAAACTAGAACTAGTGAATAATATAAATATGGCATCTGCCGTACTCGAACCGGATCTAATAGGTAGTAACAATATAGCAAATGCCAGACTCGGACTAATAGTTAATAACAAGATAACAAGTGCCTGACTCGAATTGGACCTAGTAAGTAGTAACAATATATGGTAATATCCCAGAATTATAGCCTATCTCAAGTCCATTTAATCATAAATTCCAATTTTAGTTGCTCAAATCCTTTAAGGAGAGCGGGTTTCAATTATTAGTCAAAAAATGCTATTTAAGGTCAATGTCACGCCCCGAATCCTATCGAGACATGATTGGCACCCATAACCGATAAGGCCCGAGAGAAACAACCTTTACCTATGTTTAATCATATGCATATCATAATCATAACCACCATTTCGTAAGAACATGAAAGACGAATAAAGGAAAACATGGGACATATTTATACATGCATATGAAACTTGGCCGTTGAGGCCATCCAGTCAAAACAACATATGTCTTTTACACTGATACACCCACATCCGTCTACAAAAGCCTCTAACAAGAGCATTGACCAATACAAACCAAAAGTCGGGACAAGTCCCCGCTTTATACAACATGTACAAATTCAAAACACATGTACAACAGTGACTCGGAGACGTCCCGAACTAACTGGAGCTCACCAAAGGTCTGCAACACTGACAATCTACTGTGAAGGCCTACTAGGACCTGCGCCTGCAGCAAGTAAGGTAAATTCCCTGAGAAGGGGTCAGTACGAAATAAGTACTGAGTATGCAAGGCTCAGATGAAACTGTACAATACATGAATATTTCAATGAACTCAAAACATATGAATAATCAATGTAGATAAGTCACCATTTTGCATTTTGGGAAACCATGTGAATTGCTTTGATTACTTTCATTACTTTCTTTACATTCCATGCTCACTTGTCAATACATATGTCACAATGTACCTGGGCCCCTACTGATCAGTGGGTCTTCTCATAACATATCATCATGTTGGGATCGGGTCGAGCTAGGCTTATACCCCTAAGACCTGCCACCCATAAATCAATGCATCGGGATCGAGTCGAGCTAGGCTTGTGCCCCTAGACTTGCCACCCATAAATCAATACATCGGGATCGAGTCGAGCTAGGCTTACGCCCCTAGACTTGCCACCCATACTTGATCATTGACCACATTTGCATTACTTTGATCTTTACTTTGAGATTGATATTTGATAGTCATAACATCACTTGAACTTTGGAACATAACATTATTGGAAATTTTGGATCATTAACCAATGAGTGAGAGACATGTGAATAACTTGGCAACATAACATTATTAGAATCATAACACCATGGGAACTATTGGACAATAAGCTATGAACAAGAGGCATAAGTAATATCACTAGTGGAACATTGGAACATAAACTTATTTGAGCTTTTGGAACATTAACCATGATTATAAGACATGAGACTCACCAATGATCCATGATTAGGAAATATATGACAATGACTATTGATAAACGGATATAGGATACCGTAGCACATTTCGGGACAAGACTAGTGAAATAGCAATGTGGATACTATTTGTCGCAGAAAGATACGGACAGAGTAACCTTACATACCTTGTACTCTCAATACGGATATACAATCCTAGTTGTGCATACAATAGTCCCTCTCCTTCTTTATGTGTAACTCTAAAACACAAATACATAACGGAATTCACATTAACCGATAACTACTTTACAAATGCATATAACATCAATGGGGTACATGTTTGCCTTGAAACATGTCATTTCCCCTTGACAAAACCATTGATAGAATCATGATTCCAAAAATCCTCCAATATTCCCAACATTGACCAATACATTTCACCACAATACTTCCCCTTTACACATTCTTATCCACACCACATCACAAATATTCCATCAATTCACCTTAATACACTTCATAGCACATATCGACCCAAATCCCACAATTTACACTTATAGACAAGAACAAGTTTAACAACAAAAAGAACACCATAGACGTTCATATTTCATCCATACCATGATATTTCATCGAAGGCACAAGCCATAATTCAAGTTCAAATCACCAAGATGGCACATCTTCCATCAAAAGCAAAAATACACTATTCACCACCTTGCCAACATAACTAGCATAATATACATAATATCCCATGCATATAATATGGTAATCCATGAGAATAAATACTTACCAAGGCTTGGAATAGGATGATCTTTCTCCAAAGAGTCCAAAGGAACTATTTGCTTTAGGGTTTTGGAACAAGAGAATATTGTAGAAGGTTGGAGAAAATGTCTAAAGAACATGAGAGTTTAAGTGAATAAAATCTGATTTTTGGGTCTATTTATAGTCCTTTGGGCCATCCTTAGTCATCCTTGATATTTAATGCTTCAATTGAACAAGTCAATAGAAGATTTGGGTCATGTGACCCATGTCTTTTATTCCATTTTGGGCTTTTATTGAGCCCAAATCACTTAACCCAATAAAATCAATAATTTCTCGTCGTATACGTATTACAATAATATTCCCACTCATGATATTCATATCCGTAGCCTCAATCCCAAAAACAAGTGATTCTAGCCACGTTTGGCTTATTTTGACCTTAAGGGCAAAACTGTCATTTTGACCCCAAATTCGTTCTCGAGTAATTTTATCATACTAATGTAATATGTCATTCATTTCATGTATATACTCGTGGTTGTAGAAGAAACGTGGCAAAAATCAGCTCGGTACGTCCCCGGATACCCTTGGGACTTAGAAATTTCCAACTTTCAAAAAAGTGGAAAACCCAAGGTGGCACGCCCTACTGCCTCTGGGCTAAAACTTTTAGCCCAAAGCAGCGTGGCACGGTCCCAAACGCGCCCCATACTTAGTTTTTTCAAAAAGTCCGTTTTTTGACTTCTCTTCGCAGGTTTGGTTAGATACTTCAAGTCCTATTCTTTAACTCACTTCTTAACCTTATTATACTTTGTTTAGAGGTCTTGTTAGCCTCATTTTGAACCCCACAAAGGCGCCATGAAAATTGCAAAACACCTTCCATGCAAGTTTAACCACATAACAAGAGCTAAATTCAATTATCTCACCAATAGCCTTACCAAATGCATACTTATAGCTCTCGATACCTACGTACATATTATTTAATGTCGTCAAGTAGGGTTGGGAACGTACGGGGTGTTACAGTCAAGTACTACCCTACCCGGTGTAACAAAGCTAACTAAGCTTATTACAATAACTAAGTCAACCTAAACCCAAGTAATAGCCTAAAGAAGCAGTTATGGAATCATTTAGGTCAAAAGGGGCACTATTCTGAGCATCTTATCTTAAAAAAGGGCGATAGGGCCCACTGCGAGTCCCAAAAACCCAACCTAAGGAAAGAACCTACCCAAGCCTAGGATAAGGATTCTCAATCCTATCCCAAGGTACTAACTATGCTAAGTCTAATCCTAAAGGAAAATCATAGACGAACATAGGGGAAAATAGGATCGAATTCTACTAGAAAAGGCCCCTAATCGGCTAATATAGTCAATTTATGCTAAAAGACAATCGGGGCCATAAGAACCCACCCAAAATCACAATATCACACTAATACCATAAGAAAGCTAAGTCTTAGAGAAAGGTAAGCCTACTCTACCTGGGCGTCGCCAAATGTACGTATAGTCCTCTATAACAGAGGTTTTCCCTTCTGAGAAGCCTCTGACCGATGCCACACTATCAAAATAATATTCTATATGTCAAGATGAGAATATGGATACCCATATTGCGAATTTAGGCTCCGGGTCAGAAATAGAGCTACGAATCCCTCGTGGGGCCTGCTTGCGGAATTATGAAATTAAAACCTGCCACAACGTCCCTTAAGTCATAGTGATCTAGAGCTCAAAATTTGGGCATGACCAGCCCTCAATTTCATGACCAAATCAGTCGGTAAGGCTCAGGGAAAACAAGAATTTAAACTACGAATTAAATGGAATTTCAACGGGAATCTTACAAGAAAAGGACGAAGAATGATCATTATAATGTCCTCAAGCTAATCCCAGCTCCAATTTATAATTTCCCACACTTTTCTAAGATTCCAAGGTCTTCTAATGGTGTTTTTATACTTAGAATGTGAGCTGGAATTCATGGGAAATGATGTATATATAAACTCAACAGTGGCTACTTAAGCGACCAAATGACCGGTTAAGTGGTCATCAGTAAAGCGGCACAAGGGCGCTTAAGCTACCCCTGCCTCAGTTGGCCAACTACTACTAAAGCAGTCCAGAGCCACTTAAGCAGCTACAACTAAAGCAATTTCTAGGCCGCTTAAGCGGCTGCACCAACACTAGGCACCAGAAAATTTGATTAAGTTCTAACGGACTCCGACCGGGTGCTTGAGATTCATCCGAAAAACCATGCACGTAAACAAACTATGCTACCATGCCGAATTCAGTATTCTAGACTCAACAGAACTATCAAAATTTCCATCTGAGGTCATTTCAACAGAATGTGGGTCCCATACCCAAGGTTCTAATTTTCACCAAAATCCACCCAATAGCCCAAAATGAGTTTTAAAGCCTTGTGACCTATTCCAAGGGTCCCCTAGCATAAAATCAACATTTTAGAGCTAAAAAAACCATCAGAATTGGTATCCGAGCCTGTTTACCTAATGTTTTCGCCCGAGACCATTTTTTCAGCTTTAAAAGCTCTAACATAGAGAAATGACTATAAAAACCAAACTAACTACCCGGTAACCAAATTGTCAGTCTCAGAAAGTCATAATTGACTTGGGGAAGCTATTATAGAGTCTAAACATAGACAAAGCATGAAAAAAATAGAAAATAACTTGGAGGGTCTTACAACATCCACTACTAAAAGGACATTTGTCTGCGAAAGTAAAGAGTTAAGAAGTACCTGAAGGCTGGAACAGTTAAGGATACTGAGTTCGCATATCATTCTCAGTCTCCCAGGTAGCCTCTTCAATCGAATGGTGTCTCTACTGAACCTTAACCTCAGGAATATCTCTAGAACATAATCGTCTAACATCTTTGGCTAGAATAGAGACAGGCTCATTCACAAAGGTCAGTCTCTCATCCAACTAAACAAAGTCCCACTGAAGCACATGAGACTCATCCAAAATATAATGCCGAAGCATCGATACATGAAAGAATGGATGAAAAGGTTGGAGGCATGGCCAACTCATAAGCTACCTCTCCAGCTATCTGAAGGATCTCAAATGACCCGATATACCTAGGGCTATGCTTGCCCCTCTTCCCGAATCTCAACATGCTTTTCATGGGCGACACATGAAGGATAACCCAATCATCAACTCCAAATTTCAAAGCACAAAGCCTATGGTCATTATAACTCTTCTACCTGCTCTGAGCTATCCATAGCCTATACTGAATCACCCAAACTTTGTCCAATGACTCTCGAAGAAAGTTGGTACCTCATGGCATAGCCTATGAAGTCTCAAACCAACCAACCAGAGCTCGACATCACCTACCATATAATGCCTCAAATGGTTCTATCTGAATGCTCAAATGATAGCTATTATTCTAGGCAAACTCCGCAAAGACTAAAAACTACTGCCACTAACCTCCAAAGTTCAATACGCATGGTCGGAGCATATCATCCAAAATATGAATAGTTCACTCCAATTATCCATCAGTCTGGGGATGAAAAGTTATGCTAAGGTTGACTTGGGTACCCAAATCCTCCTGAAATACCCTCCAAAAGCTAGAGGTGAACGGAGAGCCTTTACCTAAAATAACAAACATGGGCACCCCGTGAAGGCGAACCACCTCTTGAAGATAGATCTGAGCTAACCCTTTCGCATTGTAGGAAGTCTGAATAGGTATGAAATGGGCAGACTTGGTCAATCAATCAATAATGGCCTAAATGGTATCAAAACCATAAGAAGTATGAGGCAAATCATCTACGAAGTCCATAGTAACCCGCTCCCACTTACAATCAGGAATGGCTATCCATTGAAGTAAACCACCTGGTCTCAAATGATCGAATTTACCTACTGACAAAACAAACACCGAGCCACAAAGTCCATTATATCTTTCCTCATACCATGCCACCAGTAATAATGCCTTAAATCTCTATACATCTTAGTTGTTCTAGGGTGAATAGAATATCTAGAGCTATGAGCCTCCTGAAGTAACAACTGAATCAAACTTCCTACCCTCAGAGAGCAAATGCAACCGTTAAACCTCAATGTACCCTTTGAGTCTAAGGTAGCCCTCCTGGACTCACCCTTTCGTACCTAATCTTGAATAACACACAACATATTATCCTTAAACTATCGACCTTAAATTTGCTCTAACAAAGTAGGCCTAACCTCTACACTAGCAAGAATCCTCCTGGGTCTGAAATATCAAGTCGAACCAATCCATTGGCTAAGGACTGGAAGTCCAAGGCCAATGGTTACTCCAAAACTAAAAGGAAGGCCAAGCTTCCCATACTCACCGCCTTACAGCTTAAGGCATCGGGTACCATATTCACCTTACTCGGATGGTATAGAATAGAGAGATTGCAGTACTTCAGTAACTCAATTCACCTATGTTGTTTTGAATTAAATTCCTTTTGAGTTATAATGTACTGAAGACTATGATGATCAGTGAATATCTTGCAGCGAGCACCATACAGGTAATGCCTCCAAATATGAATCGTAAAAACTATCGCCGCCAACTCGAAGTCATGAATAGGGTAGTTGCACTTGTGTGCCTTCAGCTGTCTCAAAGTATATGCTATAACTCGGCCCTTCGTCATTAGAATACAACCCAAACCAACACCTGAATCATCACATATATAGTAAACCCCTTGCCCTTAACTGGAAGAATTAGAATAGGAGCTGAAATAAACAAGTCTTGAGCTTTAGAAAGCTTACCTTATGCCCATCAGACCACTGAAATGGAACTTCCTTCCTAGTCAATCTGGCCATAGGTGCTGCAATAGTGGCAAATCTCTCAATGAACCACCTGTAGTAGCCTGCCAACCCAATAAAATTAAGAACCTCGATTGGAGATGTAGGCCTAGTCCAATTATGAATGTCCTCAATCTTCACCAGGTCTACCATAATACCGTCCTTAGACACTACATGACCTAATAATGCTACAGACTCAAGCTAGAACTCGTACTTTGAGAATTTGGCATAAAGCCGATGATCTTTCAAAGTGTAGAGCGAGAACCTTAAATATTGCTCGTGCTCCTACCTACTCCTCAAATAGAAAAGGATCTCATTAATAAAAACAATCACGAAAGAGTCTAAATAAGGTCGAATACATGGTTCATCAAGTGTAATAATGTAGTTGGGGCATTGGTTACTCTAAAAGATATTACCAGGAACTCATAATGGCCTTAGCGAGTCCTGAAGGCTGTCTTAGGGATATCCTCCACCTAAATACTCAACTGATAGTGGATAGATCACAAGTCAATCTTAGAAAACACGACCACAATATAAAGCTGGTCAAATAGATTATCAAACAAGGTATAAGATACTTATTCTTCACTGTCACCTTATTTAGCTGCCTATAATCGATGCACATACACATAAAACCATCCTTTTTCTTCATAAACAGAATAGCAGCACCCCAAGGCAAGACACTTAGTCTAATAAACCCCTTTCCAAGAAGATCCTGAAGCTGATTATTTAGCTTTTTTAGCTCGACAGGAGCCATCCAATAAAGTGTCATAGAAATAGGTTGGGTACCATGCTCTAGATCAATAGAAAAATCTATATGATGCATAGGAAAAAGTCCAGCTAGGTCGGTAGGAAAGACATTAGGAAACTCACAGACTACATGAACAGAGTCAAGGAAAAGACTCTCAATACTGACATCACAAACATATGCAAGGTACGATATGCAACCCCTTGATACTAATTTCCTAGCCTATATATAGGTAATAATCCAAATCGGTGCATGGATATAAGTACCCTACCACACAACTGGGGGTGGTAAGGCAGGGCTAAGGTAATGGTCTTAGCAAAGCAATCCAAGACCGCATAATAGAGGGATAACTAGTCCATGCCCAGAATCATATTAAAATCAACTATGTCTAGCACAATAAGGTCAGCCCGAGTGTCATTCTCTCAAAAAATCATAATACATGATCTATACACCTGATCCACTACTAATGAATCACCCATGAAGTAGCTACATGCAAAGGCACAGATAATGGCTCCTAAGATAACCACAATCCAGCTGTATAATCAGTAGACATATAAGAATACCTGGAGCTTCAATCAAATAAAGCAGAATCTGGTTGATGGTAGATCGAAATCATACCTGTAATAACAGCATCTAAAGCCTCAACCTCCAACCTACCAGAAATACAATATAAATAACCCCGTTCGCCTCTGGACTGGGTGCCTGCCCGACCACCTGCCCTACCTGCCTGAGGACCTCCTCTAGAACTTGGGTACCACCCTTTCGACCCTGGGCACTACCCTAGTTAGGGGTGGTAGTGAATTGATCATCTGAACACTCAATGCAGAAGGATCAACCATCCCACGCCAGGGACACTCTTTGCTGAAATGGCCCACAATACCACAATTATAGCATGTCCTAAGTAGTCTACTCTGTCGAGAAAGTCTGGCTGACCCAAAATGACCCCCTCATTCTGAATCCCCTGACTTGATACCCTCAAAGATTGACCACTACTTTGCCCACTGAAATCACTACAACCAGGCTGACCCCCATTCAAAATCTAAAATGCTGCCTGAACGGGCCTACTGGATTGGCCTAATGCTGATACAGCTGATACTGGGATATCTATATTAGTGGAAATGATACAAACCAAAATATGAAGAAAATGAAGAAACTACGAAAATAATGGAGACAAGGGTAAAATGGGAAATATAAAAATATGAGATGAAGAACAAAAGGAAAACAAAGAAAATAAAGGGAAAAGATAGATAAATAGACACAATATGATAAGAAAAGGACAACCAAAGGTATTTCAAACCAAAGACCTTCCTTTAAATTACAGTAAACACCTATCTCTTACGAAGATCGAAGAGGAATTAGACCTCAACAACCAACATTTCTAGACAATCAAGATAGCTCCCAACAAGCTAACATCAAAACACTCTCAAGTGTATTCTTCATTCAAAATCATCTTCCCCTAAAATGAAAAGAAAGCTAACTATTTATAGTCATGGACCTTAGTACATAATGGGCCCAAAAGTGATCCTAAATGCCATATGGGCCCAAAAGTGACCCCACACATCAAATACTCATCCTTAAACATACAATATCCTCATGGTGGGTTGCAATACTCTTTCTCATCTCTAAAGGGGTGCCAATTACCATGCTTGAAGATCCTTTGGCCAATTTGAGGTATATCATCCTCTCCTTCTTGAAGATCCTTTGGCCGATTCGGGGTATATCATCCTCGTCCTCAAATTTGAGAAAACATCATTTTCATTTCCACCTTTACAATACCATCCACGACATTGTCATACCAACAATACCACAATATGCCCAACATTGACCAAAATATCACAACTCAATAGCATTTCATACCAAGTTCATTCTTTACATTTCTTCATTAACACAACATCACAATTACTCCATCAAGTCACCTCAATACGTATCATAATAACATATTGGCCAAAATCCCATAATTTACACTTATAAAAAAATAACAATTTTAGTAACATCATCACACCATACATGTTGTTATTTCATCCATACCATGCACTTTCATCAAAACCACAAGTCACTTTTCAAGTTTAATTCACAAAAATGACACATCTTTTACAAAAACACAAAAGTGCACCACTTACACTTTTAGACATAACCATCATGATCTACATGCTCTCCCATGCATATAATATATTAATCCATAAGAATAATCACTTACCCAAACTTGCAAATGAGTGATCTTGTCCCAAGAAGTGCCTTAGGATTCTTAGTGTTTGAGAGAAAATATGTGAGAAATATCTAAAGAGGCATGAGAGTTAGAATGAATTAAAATATGATTTTTTGGCCTTTATATAGTACTCAAGTTATCCTTAGCCATTTCCTTGCATTAAATGCAATGTTTGCTTGGTCAAAGTGGAAGAATGGGTCATTTGTCCCATTGGGCCTTGCATTTTGGTCTCTCTTTGGGCTTTAAATTGAGTCCAATAACACATGTCATCTTAACCCACCAAATGTAATGTATAATCCACCATATATCTCATGTTCAAATAATTCCATCAATGTCTCGATAATATTCTCTTACGAGATTCCCGTTCGTAGCCTCAATCGCAAAAATAGAAATTCTAGTCGCTCATGGCTTATTTGAACATAATTTGTTAAAATATTTGTGATGAAGAATTAACCCCAAATCGGATGCTAAACGCGTTTAAGAATAGTCCTACTATGATGGAGTAATGATACCATGACTCAAAGGTCTTATATACATCATAATAGTCGAAGAAAAATTTTGGCGAAAACCACCCCGGCACGCCGCTTGGCGCACCCCAATGCTGCCTGTTGCACAAAAAAAATAGTCCATAGCGGCCTGGCACGCTGCCTAGCGCGCCCCAGGGCTTCTTGTGCCAAAACAATTTCGGCCAGAAGCGGCCCGGCACGCCCCTGGGCGCACCCCACACCCAAAATGTGATTTTTTTCCTTTCTTCGACTTTTCTTTGCGGATTTGGTTAGATCCTTCAAGTTCAAGTATTTTGCATACCTCCTAACCTTAATATCCATTGCTTGGAAGTCCTCCAAGCCTTATTTTTCACCCCACAATTTCTCCACAAAGTCACAAACAGCTCCTACAAGGTCTAATCACACGTACTAGGCCCAATCTCAAATTTTTCATCAATGACACTACAAAATACATACTTATTGCTCTCGACACCTAAGTAAACGTTGTTCAACATTGTCAAGTAGGGTTGGAAATGTACGGGGTGTTACATTCTTCCCCCCTTAGGAACATTCGTGGCCATAGCTACTTACTTGTTATTACTCCACTTGTACACTCTGAACTTCTTCTTCCGTTTGAAACAAATGGGTGTACTTGGATTTCATCATTTCTTCAGCTTCCCATGTGATCTCCTCTACTTGTTGATTTCTCCAAAGAACTTTTACGGATGCTGCATCTTTATTTCTCAACCTTTTCACTTGTCTATCCAGAATAGCAATAGGCATCTCTTCATAAGTGAGATTCTCTGTAACCTGCACATCTTCAATGGGAACGAGATGGATCTCCTATACACTTTCAAAGCATCGAGACATGAAACACTGGATAGACTGAGGAGAGTTCTTAGGGTAGTTCCAACTCATACACAACTTTCCCAAATCTTCTAATAATTTCATATGGGCCTATATAACGTGGATTCAATTTTCTTTCTTTCCGAAACGCATTACCCCTTTCATTGGCGACACCTTCAAAAATACCCAATCACCTATGGCAAATTCGAGCCCTCTTCTTCTAACATCAGCATATGACTTGTGGCGACTTTGGGCCGTTTGTAGCCGCTGTTGGATAACTTTAACTTTCTCCATAGCTTGATGAACAAGATTCAGCCCAAGTAAAGCAGTTTCGCCTGATTCAAACCATCCGATTGGTGATCTACATTTACTTCCATACAAAGCTTCATAAGATGCCATTTTAATACTTGAATGATAGCTATTGTTGTAAGCAAATTCAATAAGAGGCAAATGGTCATCCCAACTGCCTTGAAAATCTAACGTGCAAGCTCGTAGCATATCTTCAAGTGTTTGGATAGTACGTTCTTCTTGTCCATCAGTGTGAGGATGAAAAGTCGTGCTTAAATTCACCTGTGTACCCAAGCTCCTCTGAAAAGATCTCCAAAAATGTGCAGTGAATTGTGATCCTCTGTCTGATATAATGGAGACCAGAATTCCATGTAATCTCACTACTTCTTTAACATACAATCTGGCATAACTCTCAGCTGTATAGGTGGTCTTGACTGGTAGGAAATGCGCTGATTTGGTAAGCCTGTCAACTATAACCCATATAGAACCAAATTTCCGCAGTGTACGAGGCAAACTTGTGATGAAATCCATATTAATCATATCCCATTTCCAGACTGGAAGATTGATACATTGCATGTAACCTCCTAGTTTCTGATGCTCTACCTTAATTTTTTGATAATTTGGGCACTGAGCGACAAATTCTGCAATGTTCTTCTTCATATTTCCCCACCAATACACTTCTTTTAAATCATGGTACATTTTAGTAGCACCCGGGTGAATAGAATAGCACGAATGATCTGCCTCGATCATAATTCGTTTCCTCACTTCGTCTACATCCGGTACATATAGTCTTTCTTGGCATTGAAGTACCCCTTCTTGTGTAAGATTGAAGACCGCAGTCAGACCCTGTTGTACAATTTCTTTCAGCTGCAATAACATAGGATCCACAAACTGCTTCTCTTTCACTTCAGCTATTAAGGAAGATTCTGCTACATTTTGTACAATAAACCCTTCATCTGAGTATTCAATAAGGCGAACTCCCAAACTGGCTAGTTGATGTAGATATTTGATTATCTCTTGCTTTTCAGTCAACTGGCCACTAGTGCTTTCTACTGCCTTGCGGCTCAATGGATCAGCTACCACATTTGCTTTTCCTGGATGATAGAGAATATCAATATCATAATCTTTTAAGAGCTCTAACCACCTTTGTTGCCTCAAATTGAGTTCCTTCTGCTTAAAGATATATTGCAAACTTTTATGATCAGTATAAATATCAACATGAACTCCATACAAATAATGACGCCATATCTTTAAAGCAAATACCACCGCTGCTAATTCAAGATCATGTGTGGGATAGTTTCTCTCGTGTGGCCGTAATTGTCGTGAGGCATATGCTATGACATTACCGTGCTGCATCAATACACATCCAAGGCCAACCCCAGAAGCATCACAATACACTGCATAACCTTCGGTGCCTTTGGGAAGTACTAAAACTGGTGTGGAGGTTAATTTATCTTTCAACTCTTGGAAGCTTTTCTCACACACATCATTCCACTGAAATTTAACTTCCTTATGTGTAAGCTTTGTTAACGGTGCAGCAATGGAGCAAAAACCTTCCACAAATCTTCGGTAATAACCTGCCAATCCAAGAAAACTATGAATCTCTGTAGGTGTCGAAGTTCTTGGCCAATTTTTCACCGCTTTGATCTTTTGTGTATCAATCTGTATCCCTTCATCTGACACAATGTGGCCCAAGAATGCGATGAATTTTAACCAAAACTCACACTTAGAGAACTTTGCATACAACTTACGCTCACGGAGAATCTGTAACACCTGCCGTAAGTGATTAACATGGTCCTCTGGTGATCTTGAATAAACTAGGATGTCATCTATAAATACCGTCACGAACACGTCTAGAAATGGCTTAAACACCCTATTCATCAAATCCATGAACACAGCTGGGGCATTTGTTAGTCCAAATGACATAACTAAAAATTCATAATGGTCATACCGTGTTCGGAAAGCTGTCTTGGGTACATCTTTTTCTCTAAATCTGACTTGATGGTAACCCGACCTCAAGTCAATCTTTGATAAACACTTGGAGCCCTATAACTGATCAAACAAATTGTCAATTCAAGGGAGGGGATATTTGTTCTTGATCGTTACCTTATTCAATTGTCGATAGACAATGTACGTTCTCAACGTACCATCCTTCTTCCGTACAAATAATATCAGTGCACCCCACGGGGATATACTAGGCCTGATGAAGCCCTTGTCCATTAAATCTTTCAACTGCTCCTTCAATTCACGTAATTCTACTGGAGCCATTCTATACTGAAGAATAGAGATAGGCTGAGTGCTTGGAATCACATCAATTCCAAACTCTACTTCCCGTTCTGGGGGTAAGCCTGGAAGATCCTCTGGAAATACATTAAGAAATTCATTGACCCCTGGAACTGACTGCAGAGTTAGTGGTTCCACATCATTATCTTTCACTCATACTAAGTGACATATGTACCCTTTGGCAATCATTTTCCTTGCTTTCAAATAGGAAATAAATTTTCCTCTTGGTGCCCCCACATTACCCTACCATTCAAGAACATTTTCCTGCGGGAAACAAAAATGCACCTTCTTGTCCTGGCAATCTACCGTGGCATAACAAGAAGCCAACCAGTCCATCCCCATTATCATATCAAAATCCACCATGTCTAGTTCGATGAGGTCGTCCAGTGTATCATGACAACACACAGTTACCACACAATTACGATATACTCTTTTTGCAACAATATATTCACCAATCGGTGTAGACACTTCAATTGAGTTAATTAATAATTTTGGTGCCTTTACAAATTTCGCAGCAATCAATGGAGTAACATAGGACAATATAGAACCTGGGTCAATCAATGCATATACATTATATGAAAATATGGATAATGTACCTCTGACGACATCAGGAGAAGCCTCCAAATTCTATCGGTCCACTAAAGCATAAGTGCGATTATGGACCCCACTAGTACTGGCTACTCCTCTAGCACCTCTACCACGACCAACAGACTGCACACCTTGGCCTAAAGAAGGAGCCGATGATGATGACGTAACAGCCGATCCTGCCGGTCGTGCTATACCACGCATGCTCCTCTGGGGACACTCTTTTATCATGTGTCCCATCATACCGCACCAAAAGCAAGCATTTATCCCCAATCAGTATGTACCTAAATGAATACGCCCACAGAGCTGAAACTGTGGACGAGGAAATCCTGCTGCCTGTGATCTGTGAACTCCACTACTCTGCCCAGACGGACCACCTTTAAACCCTCGGAATTGAGAGTGAATGCCTGCTGTGGAATAAGAGAATGATGGTCTAGGCGTTCTAGGAAACATCCGAGGCCTAGATCCTCCTTGGGACATCATAGACTGTCCCATAGGTCTAGCCCTTTTGGACTGTCCTCTGTCAGATTCATGTACCCTTCTTCTCTGTCTTTGATCTTCCATTTTCTGGGCGAAGGCTTGTATTCTAGCTATGTCCATATCCTTGTTCAAGGCAGCAATGGTGCAATCCCTTACCAAATATGGCTCTAATCTGTCCATGTATCAGTGGACTCTGTCTGTCATTGTATCCACTACATTCAGAGCATATCGAACCAAGGAATTAAACTGAAGACTATATTCTCGAATACTCATGTTCCTTTGACGTAAATTCAGAAACTGGTCTGCACATGCCTCCCGAACCTCATATGGGAGGTAATGATCAAGGAATGCGATTTTAAACTCTTCCCAACCAGCAGTAAGTGCATCAATACCCCTTGATCTTTTCCAGTCTTCATACCACAATATCGCTTCCCTTTTCAATCTATAGGCCGTAAGTTCAACTGTTTCAACACCAGTCACGTGCATAACTTCGAGAGCCTTCTGGATTTGATCCACAAAGTCCTGTGGATCTACTTTTGGATCTGACCCAGTGAATATAAGAGGGTCTAATTTTAGGAAGTCCTATGTCCTACGACTCGCCACTCTAGCCGCATCATCCTCATTAGTAGTTGGACCAGCTTATCCCTGATTCTGTGCAGCAACTATCTGAGTCAACATATGCACTGCATTTCTTAGATCCTGGTCAGTGGAATTCATTGGTGGCTCTACGTGTACTTCTTTACCTTTTGGCTCTTCAGGAGCTGGAAAAGTAGAAGAAGACCGCGATGCAATTTCAATATTTGATCCACCTTGAATAGCTTGGTCAGGTGGTGATTTACTCGTGCCTTCACCGGCAATCCTTTCTACCTGCTTACCTTTGCCTCTACCTCGTCTTGTCATTGGCATTATACTATAACAAAGACAATCAATGACAATGGTCAGTTATAGTTTCACCTACACCATTGGCTCTATTGCACGATCTAGAAATGAAGGAAAGAAACAACTCCTAAATGTCCCATAGCCTTCTACTTATAAATGTGGTGCACAAAACATCCATAAGCAAGACTCTACTCAGACATGGCTTTGTAGACTCCCTTAGGAAGACATGCTCTGATACCACTTTTGTCACACCCCAAATCCTATTGAGGCGGACTGGCACTCGAAGCCGATGAGGCCCAAGAGAACCAATCTTTACTCATGTCCATTCATATGCATGTCACTTAATAAGAAGCACCATCACATAGAGATATAAGATGTCAATAGCGGAAGTCATGCAAACATGTGATATATACATATAAGAAACTTGGCCATTAGGGCCATCAACTCAACATGGACATATATTTTTTCATTCATCTCACCACGTCCGTCTACAAAGCCTCTAACAGATGTATATACATAACCATCCTAGAGTTGGGACAAGTCCCGCTTTATACAACATTACAATACCAAAACAAATGTACATATGAGACCTGGAAAGTCCCAAACCAACTGGAGCTCACCAAAGATCGGCAAAAGATCCGCGACCTACTGTGGAGGTCTACTAGCACCTGTGCCTGCAGCAAGTAAGGTAAGTCCCACAAGGGATGTCAGTACGAAGAATGTACTGAGTATGTAAGGCTCATATGAAACTGTCTAATACAGAAGTACTGCAATGAACTCAAATACAAATGAATAACCAATATGAAAAAGTCACCATTCTGTACTTTGGAAACCATGTGTATTGCTTTCATTATTTTCTTTGCTTCTTTACTTCTATGGTTGTTCATTGTCACTTTGTACCCAAGCCCCGACTGATCAGTGGGTCTTTACATAACATAACGTTATGTTGGGATCGACTCGAGCTAGGCTTATGCCTCTAGAGCTACCACCCATGAATCAATATATATCAGGCTCGGCTCGAGCAAGGTTATCACCTCTAGAGTTGCCACCCATAAACCAACATATCAGGTTCAATTTGAGCTAGGTTCTTACCTCTAGAGCTACCCCCTGTCAGGTTTGGTCCGAGCTAGGCGTATGCCTCTAGGACTACCCCTTGATCCAATAATCTCGGGATTGGCTTGAGCTAGGCTTTTGCCCCCAAAGCTACCACCCATACTCCATCATCAAACACATATGCATTACTTCATTCTTTACTTTTGAGATTGATACAAGGATAGTCATAACATTATTTGAAGCTTTGGATCAATAATCAATGAGTAAGAGACATGTGAATAAACATTATTGGAACTTTGGAACATAACATTATTGGACCTTTGGAACGTTAGTCAATGAACATGAGACATGTGAATCACAAATGATCAATGAGTAGGAAACATATGATAATAACAATTGGTAACCGGTTATAGGATACCTTAGGACATTTCGGAATGGAACAAGTACAATGTCTATGTGAACACTATGTGCTGCAGAAGGATACGGAAAAGAGTAACCTTACATACCTTATCTTCCCAATATGAATATACAATCTTAAATGTGAATACAATAGTCTAGCTCCTTCCTTAAGTTTCACTCTACAACACAAGTACATAACGGAGTTTACATTAACCACCAACTACCTTACAAATGCATAAGACAACAATGAGTTACATGTTTGCCTTTAAAATGTCATTTCCACCTTTACAATACCATCCACGACATTGTCATACCAACAATACCACAATATGCCCAACATTGACCAAAATATCACAACTCAATAGCATTTCATACCAAGTTCATTCTTTACATTTCTTCATTAACACAACATCACAATTACTCCATCAAGTCACCTCAATACGTCTCATAACAACATATCGGCCAAAATCCCATAATTTACACTTATAAAAAAATAACAAGTTTAGTAACATCATCACCACCATACATGTTGTTATTTCATCCATACCATGCACTTTCATCAAAACCACAAGTCACTTTTCAAGTTTAATTCACAAAAATGACACATCTTTTACAAAAACACAAAAGTGCACCACTTACACTTATAGACATAACCATAATGATGTACATGATCTCCCATGCATATAATATATTAATCCATATGAATAATCACTTACCCAAACTTGCAAATGAGTGATCTTGTCCCAAGAAGTGCCTTAGGGTTCTTAGAGTTTGAGAGAATATATGTGAGAAATATCTAAAGAGGCATGAGAGTTAGAATGAATTAAAATATGATTTTTTGGCCGTTATATAGTACTCAAGTCATCCTTAGCCATTTCCTTGCATTAAATACAATGTTTGCTTGGTCAAAGTGGAAGAATGGGTCATTTGCCCTATTGGGCCTTGCATTTTGGTCTCTTTGGGCTTTAAATTGAGTCCAATAACACATGTCATCTTAACCCACCAAATGTAATGTATAATCCACCATATATCTTATGTTCAAATAATTCCATCAATGTCTCGATAATATTCTCTTATGAGATTCCCGTTCGTAGCCTCAATTGCAAAAATAGAAATTCTAGTCGCTCATGGCTTATTTGAACATAATTAGTTAAAATATTTGTGACGAAGAATTAACCCCAACTTGGATGTTAAACGCATTTAAGAATAGTAGTAACGATACCATGACTCAAAGGTCTTATATACATCATAATAGTCGAGTAACGCCGCTTGGTGCGCCCCAATGCTGCCTGTGGCACAGAAAAAATAGCCCAGAGAGGCCTGGCACGCTGCCTGGGTGCGCCCCACATCCAAAATGTATTTTTTTTTCCTTTCTTCGACTTTTCTTTGCGGATTTGGTTAGATCCTTCAAGTTTAAATCTTTTGCTTACCTCCTAACCTTAATATCCATTGCTTGGAAGTCCTCCAAGCCTCATTTTTCACCCCATAATTGCTCCACGAAGTCACAAACACCTCCTACAAGGTCTAATCACACGTACTAGGCCCAATCTCAAATGTTTCATCAATGACACTACAAAATACATACTTATGTCTCTCGACACCTAAGTAAACGTTGTTCAACATTGTCAAGTAGGGTTAGAAATTTACGGGGTGTTGCAGAATCGGATCTTGGTGCTCTTCATCCTCATTGTAATCAAGCTTCAAGAGTAGAATTTGGAATTCATCATAGTATGCTTCAAAACTCTTGTCTTCTTGTCTCAAATTGTACAACTTGGCGAGCAACCCCTGTCTATACCTCTCCGGCACATACTTGGCTCTCATATAGGTTTTTATCACCTCCCTTAGTAGATAATTACCTCCATAAAGAACTCCTTGCATTCTCTTAGCCGACTCTCACCAAGTCAATGCATAACCTTCAAATTGAGCAATGGCATAGGTAGTCTTCTTAACATCGAGCAAGTCATTAGCTTGGAAGATCCTATCGCATTACGACTCCCACTTGAGGTATCCTTTGGGATCACTGCCTCCTTGAAAACTAAGAAGAGTGACCTTGATAGAGTTGAGACCACCTTGGTATCTTAGTCCATGTCCTTGGGAACCATACCTATATCCTTCTTCTACTTGTTCCTCAAACTCTCCTTGGACTCCTAGGGCTTGGTTGGGTGACATTTGGTTAAATGGAGCTGAGTAAGGTGTGTTTGGGTTTTGAGGTCTTTTATAGTGTGGTACTCGAGTTTGGGGTACTTGATAGGGTAGGTAGTAGGGTGGATTAAGACCTTGTGGGTTCAAACCTTATGGCATTTGGTAGTTTGGGACTTGGTTTTGTGGTGCTTGGTAGGGTGGAGCAGGCATTTGTAGAGCTTGAGGTTGGGGTATTTGTTGAGGTGGGTTAAATTGTTGGGGTCGGGCTACATGTCATGGAGTTTGATCAACCGTAGTAGTAGGTAAGATAAAATTACCTTATTGGGGAGGGTAAAACATATTATGGAGAGTACTAGGAGAGACAGTAGCCAAAGTTTCTTGGACTTGTCCACTTGAGGAAACTTGGAGATTGTTTTGAGGGGTTGCATTTGAAGAGTTGAGGTTCCCTTCCACACTCACCATCCTTCCCTCTATTTTTCATACTCTCTCTTCCATATTCAATATCTTTTCATTTATATTAGACATTTCGCCCCTCATCACATTTATATCTTGTTGTATTTCCATGATTGCCTCAACTAAGGGATCTTGACTTGCCCCACCTGTGGTAGGTTGGATCTCGTCTCCCATTGCCATGGTATCTATTAATAAGACACTCAACAAAACTAACAAACAAGGTTAACGTTAGCAAACTTACAATCACTAGTGTTTTCACACTTGGATTGCCTCACAATTATCTCAACTTGTTGGTCTTGCTTGTTCACGTTGGTATAGGAAGTGTCAATTGGTTATCCTTGGATAAGAATTATTCTTGTTGAGAGAAGAAAGGACGACTCAATTTTCAACACAAAAGCACTTGACTCAAGAAGTTAAATAAGAAAGAAATGATAAAAGCACACAAAGAGAAAGAACAAGAAAGAAAATGGACTTTAGAACTACTAACAACAAAGTAGAGTGATTACTACCTAAAATTTAGTTGTTAAGAATCAAAGGAAGTGATTAGGAATCAAGAAAATGAAACTAGAAGGTTAGAACTAGAGAAGGGTGTGATTTGGAGTTGTTCACCTGCATTTGGTGAGGTACGGACGTACCTGGGGACCTATGCTCGCAGGTGGGACTTCACAGGTCCCTTCCAAGGAGTCTGCCTTCACCTACGTTGGTGACCTGCGGCCGCACAGTTGAAGCTCTGCGTTTTCAGCTCTTGTAGGCCCTTTTTGCACTCTCACTCTTAGAATATTCCTTTTCTTTTGGATATTATTTTGTACTAACACCCAAATACCTTTCTCTTTCTTCCTTTTTGGAACTAACACACCCTTTTGGAAGATTCTTCTTCAACAAGACATGAATTTATGAAGAACACCAAGAACAAGATGAACTTTAAAAATTCATAACTTCTTTGTTTTAGCTCAAAATTTGACGAAATTCAAAATCTAAGCTCTCCTCGTTATGAGTAACAACTTCCAACAACTTTAAGCCTTCAAATCCACACCCCAAATTCCAGATTTGAAGACCCACTTCACTTTCTTCGGAAACTTACGGCGCAATAATGGTAAAGGCTTCAAATCACCTTTGATTAAGCTCAAATTTGAGATTTAAACCCTAATAGTGTTTGGGAACAAAAATATAACACCAAAAAAACACAAAAATCAAAAACTCAAAATTGGACTAGACTCAAAAACGTGAAAAACCCTTTTTTGTGATTTTTTTTAATTTTTCTTCAATAACAAACCCAAGATTGAATTCATGGGAATGAATCCAAGCTCGGCTCTGATACCAAATGATACAAACCAAAATATGAAGAAAATAAAGAAACTACGAAAACAACGAAGAGAAGGGTAAAATGGGAAATACAAAAATATGAAATGAAAAACAAAAGGAAAACAAAGACAATAAAGGGAAAAGATAGATGGATAGACACAATATGATAAGAAAAGGACACCAAAGGTATTTCAAACCAAAGACCTTCCTTTAAATTACCATAAACACCTATCTCTTACGAAGACCGAAGATAAATTGGACCTCAACAACCAACATTTCTAGAAAATCAAGAAAGCTCCCAACAAGCTAACATCAAAACACTCTCAAGTGTATTCTTCATTCAAAATCATCTTCCCTTAAATGAAAAGAAAGCTAACTATTTATAGCCATGAGCCTTATTATATAATGGGCCCAAAAGTGACCCCATGCACCAAATACTCATCCTTCAACACCCAACATCATCATGGTAGGTTGCAATACTCTTTCTCGTCTCTAAAGGGGTACCAATTGCCTTGCTTGAAGATTTTTTTGCCAATTTGGGGTGTATCAGGAAACCTCTACCTCTGAACCACAAACCACTGTGGCTCCCACAATAACTTCCCTATTGAGAAGGACTCTTATCCCTGCCCCCTTGGGACTCAAAATGTATATCCTTCATAGTCTGAGCATAGTCAACAATATCAACAAAAGAGTTGCCCACAACTACCAGACTCTGAGTAGCCATACAAAGTGATAGTCTAACCCCTCTGATGAATCATTGTATCCTCTCATACTCAGTTTGTAGAATCATGGTGGCATGTTTGGCTAGCTCATAAAATCTTACCTTGTACTTTGCCACAGACATAGAACCTTGTTGTAACCCAATGAACTGGTCCTTCAGATGCTCCCACATGCTGTGAGGCCTATACTTCTCCATAAAAGCCTCAGAGAACTGAGTCCCTGACATAGGAGGAGATCAAGATGGCCTACAATCAAGATATCCCCTCCACCATTGTCTTACTGCTCTGTCAAACTAAAAAGTTATGTAATCCACCATATGCGACTCAACCACAACCTCTCCCTACAGCTAGTAAAGAACTCGAATACATCCTCGCCTGGGGCATCTGCAAACCTTAGTGGAGAAAATTTAAGAAATTGGCCCAACATCTTCTGCTCCACAGAAGTTATGGATGACTAACCTGCTGTCGGCTGTAAAACTATTGGTGCTAGTAGAACGTCTACTCTAGGAGTTGTAGCTGGAGGCTGCATCCTTATACCTAGTCCACCCTGATCTGCTTTCTGGTCCCTATCTTTCGGATGACCACTAACCATACCCAACAACTATACTAAGGCATCACGGAGGGCTGAAGAAGATATAAATCCAAGTGGGGCCTAGGCTGCCCCTGGCCCACCGATTGTTGTGGCAGCATATCCTTTAGTGCTATCTCAGGTGCAAGATTAATAATCGAGTCTCTGAAGGCTCCTGTCCTAGCCTCCAGTTGGGGCTATAGCTCTGGCCTGACTGATGCGCTAGCTGTGGTCATGGGGACCCTGTCCCTGATCGTCGTTGCCCGCGTCCTAACCATCTACTAAAAGGCGAAACAAATGAGAATTTAGAAACTAATATAGACACAACGCGAGATTATGAACCAAAAAGATAAGATTTTCCTAAGAATTCCATGTAGGCTCCCAAAGATAGGATACATATCATGCCCCGAATCCCATCGAGACATGATTGGCACCCGTAGCCGATAAGGCCCGAGAGAACCAACCTTTGCCTATGTTCAATCATATGCATAACATAAGCATCACCACCATTACGTAAAAACTTGAAAGACGAATAACAAAAAACATGGGACATATATATACATATGAAACTTGTCCGTTGAGGCCATCCAGTCAAAACAACATATGCCTTTTACACTGATACACCCACATCCGTCTACAAAAGCATTGACCAAAATTAAAGTTCCCGCTTTACACAATATGTACATCACCAAAACATATATACACTCTGACTCGGAGAAGACCTGAATTAGCTGGAGCTCACCAATGATCTGCAACGACTGGCAACCTACTGTGGAGGTCTACTAGTGCCTGCGCCTGCAGCAAGTAAGGTAAATTCCCAAAGAGGGGTCAGCACGGAATAAGTACTGAGTATGTAATGCTCAAATGAAACTATATAACACATGAACATATCAATAAACTCAATACAAATGACTAATCAATGTGAGTAAGTCAGCGCTCTACATTTTGGAAACCATGTGTATTGCTTTCATTACTTTCATTACTTTCTTTACATTCAACGCTTGCTTGTCAATACATATGTCACAATGTACCCGGGCCCCGACTAATCAGTGGGTCTTTACATAACATATCATCATGTTGGGATCGGCTCGAGCTAGGCTTATGCCCCTAGAGCTGCCACCCATAAATCAATACATCGGGATAGGCTCGAGCTAGGCTTATGCCCCCAGAGCTGCCACCCATAAATCAACATATCAGGTTCGGCTTGAGCTAGGTTTTCACCCCTAGAGTTGCCCCCTTTCAGGTTCGGCTTGAGCTAGGCTTTCGCCCCCAAAACTGCCCCCTGATCCAATAATCTCGGGATCAGCTTGAGCTAGGCATTTCACCCCCAAAGCTGCCACCCGTACTCAAACATTAACCACATTTGCATTACTTTATTCATTACTTTGAGATTGATACTAGGATAGTCATAACTTTACTTGAAACTTTGGATCATAAACCAATGAGTGAGAGACATGTGAATAACTTGGCAACATAACATTATTAGAATCATAACACCATGGGAACCATTGGACAACAATCTATGAACAGTAGGCATAAGTATAATCATTATTGGAACATTGGAACATAACCTTATTTGAGCTTTTAGAACATTAACCATGAATATGAGACATGAGACTCACAAATGATCCATGAGTAGGAAATATATGACAATGACTATATAGGATACCTTAGCACATTTTGGGATAGGACTAGTGAAATGTCAAGGTGGATACTATTTGCCGCAGAAAGATACGGACAGAGTAACCTTACATACCTTGGATTCGCAATACGCATATATAATCCTAGAGGTGTATACAATAGTCCTGCTCCTTCTTTATGTGTCACTCTACAACACAAATATATAACGGGATTCACATAAACCATCAACTACTCTACAAATGCACATATCATCAATGAGTCACATGTTTGCCCTTAAACATGCCATTTCCCCTTGACAAAACCATTGATAAAATTATTATTCCAAAAATCCCCCAATATTCCATACATTGACCAATACATGAGAATCAATACATTTCACCACAACACTTCTCCTTTACACTTTCTTATCCATATCACATCACAAATAATCCATCAAATTACCTTAATACACCTCATAGCACATATCGGCCAAAATCCCACAATTTACACTTTTAGAAAAATAACAAGTTTAATAACAAATTCAGACCATACATGTTCATATTTTATCATACCATGCTCTTTCATTAAGACATCAAGTCCCTTTTCAAGTTCAAATCACCAAGATAGCACATCTTTCACCAAAAGCAAAAATACACTATTCACCACCTTGCCAACACAACTATCATAATACACATAATCTCCCATGAATATAATATGTTAATCCATGAGAATAAATACTAACCAAGGCCTATAATAGGATGATCTTGTCCAAGGAGTCCAAAGGAATTATTTTCCTTAGGGTTTGGAACTAGAGAAATGTTTGATAAATATCCAAAAAGGTATTAGAGTTTGTGTGAATAAAAATCTCATTTTGGGGCCTTTATATATACCCCAAGTCATACTTAGCCATTCCTTTGGCATTAAATGTGGTCAAAGTGGAAGAATGGGTCATTTTGCCCTTTGGGCCATGTCTTTTAATTCCATTTTGGGCCTAAATTTGGGCCCAATAACACATATCCATTTAACCCATAAGCTTTCATGTATTATACACCATATATATCATGTTTACATAATTCCATAATGTCACGACAATATTCTCTTGCGAGATTCTCATTCGTCGTCTCGATCGCAAAAATAGGAATTCTAGTCGCCCATGGCTTCATTAGACATTTTGGATAACTATTCATGTTTCATGATTTGATCATGTAGAAGTATGTAGGAGTGTATTGAAGTGTTTGAAGATTTAACAATGCTCAAAGAACTCCAAATAACCAAAAGAAACCATCCAAGAATCGTCGTGGAATTGCGTTACAAAACGAGTCCGAAAAGGCACAATATTTGTGCCTTGCGCCACTGCTGCAAAGCAAGGCAGTGGCGCAAGAATTGCACCCTCTCTGAATCAGTGGCTTGTGCCACACCCCCTGAAACAGGGTAGTGGCTCAAGTTTCAGCACCTTGCTGAATTTTTCGGCCACTTCTCCAATACTTGCATATCGTCCAATACCTTATCAAAACACTACAAAATACTTACTTAGTGATCTTAATCATCAAGTAAACATGACTCCAAGTCACCAAATGAGGTTATAATGTGTACGGGGTATTTCCCAAATGCTCCATGAAATCACAAAACACCTCCTACGAAGGTCTAATCGCACATATTAGGTCCAATGTCAAATGTTTCACCAATAACACTATAAAACAGATACTCATGGCATCTCAACACCTAGGTAGATATTACCCCAAGGTATCAAGTGAGGTTAGAAAAAAATACGGGGTGTTACATTCTTCCACCCTTAGAAACATTCGTCCTCGAATGTTAACAACATCGTCTTATATACAACAATTGCATCTTTACTTTACGTATACACAAAAGCATAATGCTCTTAAATACTTACTTGTTATTGTTCCACCTCCGCACTATGAACTTCTTGTCCCATTTGAAATAGATGGGGATACTTGGATTTCATCATTTCTTCCGCTTCCCATGTGACTTCCTCTATTTGTTGATTTCTCCAAAGGACTTTTACGGATGCGACATCTTTATTCCTCAATCTCTTTACTTGTCGCTCTAGAATAGAAATGGGTACCTCTTCATAAGTAAGATCCTCCGTAACTTGCACATCCTCTACGGGAACAATAAGAGAAGGATCTCCTATGCATTTTTGAAGCATCGAAACATGAAATACCGGATGGACTGAGGAAAGTTCTTGAGGTAGTGCTAATTCATATGCAACTTGCCCAAATCTTCTAATAATTTTATATGGTCCTATGTAACGTGGACTCAATTTCCCTTTCTTTTCGAACCGCATTACCCCTTTAATCGGTGACACCTTTAAAAATACCCAATCATCTATGGCGAATTCAAGCCCTCTTCTTCAAACATTGACATATGACTTGTGATGACTTTGGGCCGTTTGTAACCACTGTTGGATCACTTTAAATTTCTCCATAGCCTAATGAACAATATCGGGTCCAAGTAAAGCAGTTTCACCCGCTTCAAACCATCCAATTGGTGATCTACATTTTCTTTCATACAAGGCTTCATAAGGTACCATTTCAATACTTGAATGATAGCTATTGTTGTAAGCAAATTCAATAAGAGGCAAATGGTCATCCCAACTGCCTTGAAAATCTAACGTACAAGCTCGTAGCATATCTTTAAGTGTCTGAATAGTACGTTCTGCTTGTCCATCAGTCTGAGGATGGAAAGCCATACTCAAATTCACCCGTGTACCCAGACTCTGCTGAAAAGATCTCAAAAAGTGTATTGTGAACTGTGCTCCTCTGTCTGATATAATAGAAAGTGGAATGCCATGCAATCATACTATCTCTTTCACATACAACTTCACATAAACCTCAGCTGTATAGGTCGTCTTGACTAGTAGAAAATGCGCTGACTTGGTAAGCCTGTCCACTATGACCCATATAGAATCAAACTTCCGCAATGTACGAGGCAAACCCATAATGAAATCCATATTAATCATATCCCATTTCCAAACTGGAAGATTGATACATTGCATGTAACCTCCTGGTTTCTGATGTTCCACTTTCACTTGTTGACAATTTGGGCATTGCGCGACAAATTCCGCAATGTTCTTTTTCATATTTCCCCACCAATACACTTCTTTCAATTCATGGTACATTTTAGTAGCACCCGGATGAATAGAATAGCGTGGATGGTGCGCCTCTGTCATTATTCGTGTCCTCAGCTCATCTACGTCCGGTACACATAATCTCCCTTGACATTGAAGCACCCCTTCCGGTGTAATATCAAATGCCTTGGTCAAATTCTGCTGCGCATTTTCCATTAGCTGCAATAAAATAGAATCCGCAAATTGCTTCTCTTTCACTTCAGCTATCAAGGAGGATTCTGCTGTACTCTGCACAATAACTCTATCATCTGAGGATTCACTACGGTGAACTCCCAAGCTGGCTAATTGATTCAAATCTTTGATTATCTCATGCTTTTCATTCAACTGACCACTAGTGCTTTCTACTGCCTTACGGCTCAATGCGTTAGCTACTACATTTGCTTTGCCTGGGTGATAAAGAATATCAATGTCATAGTCTTTTAAAAACTCTAACCACCTTCGTTGCCTCAAATTGAGTTCCTTCTGCTTAAAAAGATATTGCAAGCTTTTGTGATCCGTATAGATGTCAACATGAACCCCATATAAATAATGACGCCATATCTTTAAAGCAAAAACTACCACTGCCAATTCAAGATCATGTGTGGGATAGTTTTTCTCATGTGGCTGCAACTGTCGTGAGGCATAGGCTATGACATTACCTTGTTGCATTAATACACAACCAAGGTCAACCCCAAAAGCATCACAATATACTACATAACCTTTGGTACCTTCGGGAAGCACTAAAACTGGTGTGGAGGTTAATTTATCTTTCAACCTTTGGAAGCTTTTCTCACATGGGTCATTCCATTGAAATTTTACTGCCTTATGTGTAAGCTTTGTTAACGGTGCAACAATAGAGGAAAATCCTTACACAAATCTTCTGTAATAACCTGCCAGTCCAAGAAAACTACGAATTTTTGTGGGTGTCGTAGGTCTTGGCCAATTTTTCACTGCTTCAATCTTTTGTGTATCAACCTGTATGCCTTTATCTAACACAATGTGACCCAAGAATGTGACTGATTTCAACCAAAACTCACATTTGGAGAACTTTGCATACAACTTATGCTCACGGAGAATCTGTAACACTTGTCGTAAGTGATTAGCATGGTCCTCTGGTGATCTTGAATAAACTAGGATGTCATCCATAAACACTGTGACGAACACGTCCAAAAATGGCTTAAACACCCTATTCATCAAATCCATGAACACAGCTGGAGCATTTGTTAGTCCAAATGACATAACTAAAAATTCATAATAGCCATACCGTGTTCGGAAAGCTGTCTTGGGTACATCTTCTTCTCTAACTCTGACTTGATGGTAACCTGACCTCAAGTCGATTTTTGAAAAACACTTGGCACCCTGTAACTGATCAAACAAATTATCAATGCGAGGGAGGGGATATTTGTTCTTGATCGTAACCTTATTCAATTGCCGATAGTCAATGCATATTCTCAAGGTGCCATCTTTCTTTCGCACAAATAATACCGGTGCACCCCATGGGGACATACTAGGCCTAATGAAGCCCTTGTCCAACAAATCTTTCAATCGCTCCTTCAATTCACGTAATTCTGCTTGAGCCATTCTATATGGGGGAATAGAGATAGGCTGAGTGCTCGGAATCACATCAATGCCAAATTCTAGTTCCCGTTCTGGGGGTAATAATGGAAGATCCTCTGGGAATACATCTAGAAATTCATTGACCACTGGAACCGACTGCAGAGTTAGTGGTTCCGCTTCGGTATCTTTCACCCATACTAAATGACATATGTAACCCTTAGCAATCATTTTCCTGGCTTTCAGATAGGAAATAAATCTCCCTCGTGGTGCCCCTACATTACCCTGCCATTCAAGAACATTTTCTTGCGGAAAATAAAATTGTACCTTCTTGGCCCGGCAATCCACCGTAGCATAACAAGAGGCCAACCAATCCATTCCCATAATTACATCAAAATCCACCATGTCCAATTCAATTAGATGGACCAACGTATCATGACCACACACCATTACCACACAATTATGATATACTCTCTTTGCAATAATATATTCACCAACCGGTGTAGACACTTCAATTGGTTTAATTAATAATTTTGGTGCCTTTGCAAATTTCGCAGCAACCAATGGGGTAACATAGGAAAATGTAGAACCTGGGTCAATTAGTGCATATACATTATGTGAGAATATGGATAATGTACCTGTGACGACATCAGGGGAAGCCTCTAAATTCTGTCGGTCCACCAAAGCATAAGTGCGATTCTGGACCCCGCTAGTACTGGCTGCTCCTCTGGCACCTCTACCATGGCCAATAGGCTGCACCCCTCGGCCCAGTGAAGGAACCGATGCTGATGACAAAACAGCCGACCCAGCCGATCGTGCTATACCACCCATGCTCCGCTGTGGACAATCTCTCGCTATATGTCCCAGCATACCACACCAAAAGCAGATATTCATCCCTGACCGACATGTGCCTAAATGAATACGCCCGCAGTGCTGATACTGCTGATGAGGAAAACCTGCTTCCTGTGATCCGTGAACCCCACTACTCTGCCCAGCTGAACCACCTCTAAACCCTCGAGACTGAGAATAAGCATCTGCCAGAATGAGAAAATGATGGTCTAGGTGGTCTGGGGAACATACGAGGCCTAGATCCTCCTTGGGACATCATAAGTGGTCCCATAGGTCTAGCCCTTTTGGATTGTCCCCTGTCAAATTCATGCACTCTTCTCCTCTGTCGTTGGTCTTCCATTTTCTGAGCAAAGGCCTGGATTCTCGCTATGTCAATGTCCTTATTCAAGGCAGCAATGGTGCAATCCCTTACCAAGTATGGCTCTAGTCTGTCCACATATCTATGGACTCTATCTGTCATCGTAGCCACCACATTTGGCGCATATCTAGCCAAGGAATTAAATTGCAAGCTATATTCTCTGACACTCAAATTTCCTTGACGGAGATTTAGGAACTGATCCGCACGTGCCTCACGGATCTCATAGGGCAAGTAATGATCAAGGAAAGCCACTTTAAACTCTTCCTACGTAGGTGGATTTGCACCAATGTCACGGGATTTCTTCCAATCCTCATACCATAATATTGCCTCTCCTTTCAACCTGTACGCAGCAAGTTCAAATGTCTCTACCCCTATCACATGTATAACTTCCAAGTCCCTTTGAATTTGATCCACGAAGTCCTGTGGATCTGCTTTTGGATCGGACCCTGTGAAGATAGGAAGGTCCAATTTTAGGAAATCCTGTGTTCTGTGACTTGCCACTCTAGCCGCATCATCATTATGTGTCATTGGACCAGCTCGTCCTTGACTCTGGACTGCCACTAACTGTGTTAACATATAAACTGCATTTCTAAGATCCTGGTCCATAGTATTGACTGGTGGTTCTACAGGTACACTTCTCCTACTCGACTCTTCTGGTACAGAGGGAGTGGAGGAAGCTCGTGACACAAATTCATGCTCAATATCGCCTTGATTAACTTGATCAGGTGGTGGTATACTAGTTCCTTTACTAGTAATTCTATCAATCCTCTTACTTTTACCGCGACCTCTTCTTTTCATTGGCATTGTTACTATAACAAGAAAAATAAAGTTCAATGATCAGATATAATTTCACTTACAACTTTGGCTCTATTGCACGATCTAGAATGAAGAGAAGAAACAACATCCTAAATGTCCCGTAGCCTCCTACTTATAAATGTGGTGCACAACACATCGATAAGTAAGACTCTACTCAGGCACGGCTTTGTAGACACCCTTAGAACGACCAGCTCTGATACCACTTTTGTCATACCCGAATCCCATCGAGACATGATTGGCACCCGTAGCCGATAAGGCCCGAGAGAACCAACCTTTGCCTATGTTTAATCATATGCATAACATAAGCATCACCACCATTACGTAAAAACTTGAAAGACGAATAACAGAAAACATGGGACATATATATACATATGAAACTTGGTCGTTGAGGCCATCCAGTCAAAACAACATATGCCTTTTACACTGATACACCCACATCTATCTACAAAAGCCTCTAACAAGAGCATTGACCAAAATTAACTGTAAATCGGGACAAGTTCCCGCTTTACACAATATGTACATCACCAAAACATATATACACTCTGACTCGGAGAAGTCCCGAATTAGCTGGAGCTCACCAATGATCTACAACAACTGGCAACCTACTGTGGAGGCCTACTAGTGCCTGCGCCTGCAGTAAGTAAGGTAAATTCCCAAAGGGGTCAGTACGGAATAAGTACTGAGTATGTAAGGCTCAAATGAAACTATATAACACATGAACATATCAATTAACTCAATACAAATGACTAATCAATGTGAGTAAGTCAGCACTCTACATTTTGGAAACCATGTGTATTGCTTTCATTACTTTCATTACTTTCTTTACATTCAATGCTTGCTTGTCACTACATATGTCACAATGTACCCGGCCCCGACTGATCAGTGGGTATTTACATAAAATATCATCATGTTGGGATCGGTTCGAGATAGGCTTATGCCCCTAGAGCTGCCACCCATAAATCAATACTTCGGGATAGGCTCGAGCTAGGCTTATGCCCCTAGAGCTGCCACCCATAAATCAACATATCAGGTTCGACTCGAGCTAGGTTTTCACCCCTAGAGCTTCCCCCTGTCAGGTTCGGCTTGAGCTAGGCTTTCGCCCTCAAAGCTGCCCCCTGATCCAATAATCTCGGGATCAGCTTGATCTAGGCATTTCGCCCCCAAAGCTGCCACCCATACTAAAACATTAACCACATTTGCATTACTTTATTCATTACTTTGAGATTGATACTAGGATAGTCATAACTTTACTTGAAACTTTGGATCATGAACCAATGAGTGAGAGACATGTGAATAACTTGGCAACATAACATTATTAGAATCATAACACCACGGGAACCATTGGACAACAATCTATGAACAAGAGGCATAAGTATAATCACTATTGGAACATTGGAACATAACCTTATTTGAGCTTTTGGAACATCAACCTTGAATATGAGACATGAGACTCACAAATGATCCATGAGTAGGAAATATATGACAATGACTATATAGTATACCTTAGCACATTTCGGGATAGGACTAGTGAAATATCAATGTGGATACTATTTACCGCAGAAAGATATGGACAGAGTAACCTTACATACCTTGGATTCGCAATACGAATATATAATCCTAGAGGTGCATACAATAGTCCCGCTCCTTCTTTATGTGTCACTCTACAACACAAATATATAACGGGATTCACATTAACCATCAACTACTCTACAAATGCATATAACATCAATGAGTCACATGTTTGCCCTTAAACATGCCATTTTCCCTTGACAAAACCATTGATAAAATTATTATTCCAAAAATCCCCCAATATTCCATACATTGACCAATACATGAGAATCAATACATTTCACCACAACACTTCTCCTTTACACTTTCTTATCCATATCACATCACAAATAATCCATCAAATTACCTTAATACACCTCATAGCACATATCGGCCAAAATCCCACAATTTACACTTTTAGAAAAATAACAAGTTTAATAACAAAATCACACCATACTTGTTCATATTTTATCCATACCATGCTCTTTCATTAAGACATCAAGTCCCTTTTCAAGTTCAAATCACCAAGATAGCACATCTTTCACCAAAAGCAAAAATACACTATTCACCACCTTGCCAACACAACTATCATAATACACATAATCTCCCATGAATATAATATGTTAATCCATGAGAATAAATACTTACCAAGGTTTGGAATAGGATGATCTTGTCCAAGAAGTCCAAAGGAATTATTTGCCTTAGGGTTTGGAACTAGAGAAATGTTTGATAAATATCCAAAAAGGGATGAGAGTTTGTGTGAATAAAAATCTGATTTTGGGGCCTTTATATATACCCCAAGTCATACTTAGCCATTCCTTTGGCATTAAATTTGGTCAAAGTGGAAGAATGGGTCATTTTGCCCTTTGGGCCATGTCTTTTAATTCCATTTTGGGCCTAAATTTGGGCCCAATAACACATATCCATTTAACCCATAAAATTTCATGTATTATTCACCATATATATCATGTTTACATAATTCCATAATGTCATGACAATATTCTATTACGAGATTCTCATTCGTCGTCTCGATCGCAAAAATTGGAATTCTTGTTGCCCATGGCCTCATTAGACATTTTGGATAACTATACATGTTTCATGATTTGATCATGTAGGAGTATGTAGGAGTGTATTGAAGTGTTTGAATCTTTAACAATGCTCAAAGAACTCCAAAGAACCAAAAGAAACCATCCAAGAATCGTCGTAGAATGGCGTTACAAAACGAGTCCGAAAAGGCACAATATTTGTGCCTTACGCCACTGCTGCAAAGCAAGGAAGTGGCGCAGTGGTGCAAGAATTTCACCCTCTCTGAATCAGTGGCTTGCGCCACACCCCCTGAAACAGGGTAGTGGCTCAAGTTTCAGCACCTTGCTGAATTTTTCGGCCACTTCTCCAATACTTGCATATCGTCCAATACCTTATCAAAACACTACAAAATACTTACTTAGTGATCTTAATCATCAAGTAAACATGACTCCAAGTCACCAAATGAGGTTAGAATGTGTACGGGGTATTGCCCAAATGCTCCACGAAATCACAAAACACCTCCTACGAAGGTCTAATCGCACATATTAGGTCCGATGTCAAATGTTTCACCAATGACACTATAAAACACATACTCATGGAATCTAAACACCTAGGTAGATATGACCCCAAGGTATTAAGTGAGGTTAGAAAAAAATACGGGGTGTTACAATACAAACGTCATCATACTAATCTGTAAGAATATACTAGACACTTGCTCCTGTACCAATAATACCGGTGAACCTATGCTCTTATACAAAACTGTCATGACCCAATTTCTCAGGTCATGATGGCATCCACTTCAATCCAACAGTAGGTAAGCCAAGAAATAGCTCAGAACAATGAGTAACGAGCTAAACAGCGGAAGATAAATAAATAAGGATACAATATCAATAATAAGCTACCAAAAAGAATTCATATATATATATACACATATAAGCATGCTAAACAGGAGAGAGAAGAGGACAAAAACACCAAAATGAATCTCCCCAAGACCTGGTAAGGTCAGTACAAGAGCCTATATCATAAAAAGAGTATTAGATAGTGTCAAATATTCACTATAGTCTCAGAATGTACAAAATAAGACTATCACAACAACAGAAGCAGGACGATAAGCTTCGGACTCTAAAAACTCACCCAACAGAATGTCGTCAATGATAGTGATTCATAATCGGATCTACATCAAGGAAAAGATTCAGAAGTGTAGCATGAGTACAAAAACCATTGGTACTCAGTAGGAATCATAGGCTGACTAAGCTCAATTATAGTAAAAGTATAAATAAGGTGCGAGTTTATATTCTAAAGTCAATAATTGAGGGGTAGAAATGGAAATAATAGGCTATGCTAGGCAACTGCAATAAATAGAAGGAAAGTAACTCAAAAGTAGAAATAAAAGCCTAGCTATAACCTAACTAGACTGCCATACCAAAAGGCACATACAAAAAAAGAACCAAACCCAATAGATCCCTCATAAGCAGGGTGGGCACAACCAAGGAGTAATACTAGAGTAAGGACATGATAATAAAAATAATGAATGTAAACTAGGCCAACATAGGCAATATACATACCTGATACTCCTTTCCAACCATAACCACAAATCTTATCGGTCTCCACCAAATTTCTAGCCCTAAATCAATAATGGTAATGATAATAGATGTCGGACTCGAACTAATACTAGCTGAAAATAAAAAGATAGAAAATGACGTACTCAAACCAGAACTAGTGAATAATGTCAATATAGAAGATGCTGGACTCAGAGTGGAACTAATAGGTAGTAACAATATAACAAATGCTTGACTCGAACTGGGACTAATAAATAATAACAAAATACCAAATGCCGGACTCAAACTGGAACTAGTAAGTAGTAATAATATATGGTGATATCCCAAAATTATGGCCTATTTCAAGTCCATTTAATCATAAATTCCAATTTTAGGTGGTCAAATCCTTTAAGGAGAACCGGGTTCCAATTATTAAGTTAGAAAATGCAATTTAAGGTCAAGTACTACCATACCTGCGGTAACGAAGCTAACTAAGATTATTATAATGACTAAGTAAACCCAAACCCAGGTAATATCCTAAAGAATTGGTTATGGAATCATTTAGGTCAAAAGGGCGCTATTCTGAGCATTCTATCTCAAAAAGAAGCGATAGGACGCACTACAAGTCTCGAAAACCCAACCTAAGGGAAGCACCTAACCAAACCTAGAATAAGTTTTCTCAATACCATCCCAAGTTACTAACTAAGCTAAGTCTAATCCTAAAGTATAATCATAGATCAAAATAAGGGAAAATAGGGTTGAATTCTACCTAAAAAGGCCCCTAATCAACTCATATAATCAATAGACGTAAAAAAGAATATACGGGCCATAAGAACCCACCCAAAACTAGCAAAATATAACATTAATACCATAATAAAGGGATGTGTAGGAGAAAGGTAAGCCTAGCCTACCTAGACGCCGCTAAACGTATGTAAAGTCCTCTATACCAGAGCTTTTCCCTTTTGAGAAGCCTCCAACCATTTCCACACTATCAAAATAATATTCTATACATCAAAGTGAGAATATTGATACCCATATTACGAATTTATACGTTGGTTCAGAAATCGAGAAAATCTCCCCATAAGGCCTGCTTGCAGAATCATGAATTTGAAACTGCCTCAACGTTCCTCAAGTCATAGTGAGCTAGTGCTCAAAATTTAGGCATGACTGGACCTCAATTTCATGCCCAAATCAGTCTACAAGGCTTGGGGAAAACTAGAATTTAAACTACGAATTAAATAGAATTTTGACCAGAACCTTACGAGGAATGATCACTATAATGTCCTCAAGCTAATCCCAGCTCCAATTTATAATTTCCCACACTTTTATAAGCTTTCAAGGTCTTATAATAGAGTTTTTATACTTAGAATATGAGCTTAAATTCGAGGCAAATGATATAAATAAACTTAGTAGTGGCCTCTTAAGAGGTCACCGCTAAAGCGGCAACAAGGGAGCTTAAGCGAACAATGCCTCAGCTGGCCAACTACCCCTAAAGTAGTCCTAAGTTCTTAAGCGGCGGCTGCTAAAGTGGTGTCTAGGCCGCTTAAGCAGTTGCACCAGCTTTTAACTAGGTTTTGGTTATGTCCTAACAGACTCCGATCGGGTACTCGAGATTTGTTCGAAAACCGATGCATACAAATGAACTATTCTACCTTACCAAATTAGGTGTTTCGAACTCAATGGAATTATCAAAATTTCTATCCGAGGTTATTTTATAGAATGTAGGTCCCACATCAAATATTTTGGTTTTCACCAAAATCCACTCAATAGCCAAAAATGAGTATGGAAGCCTCAAGACCCCAACCAAGGGTCCTATAGACTACAATCAATATTCGGAGATAACAAAACCATCAGAATTGGCATCCGAGGTCATTTACCTGATGTTTTGGCCCGAGACCATTTTCTCAAATTCAAAAGCTCCAAAGTAGGGAAATGACTATAAAAAACAAAAAAACTGACCAGTAACCAAACTGTCAAACCCAACAAAACATAAATAACTTAGGGAAGCTAGAGGAAAGCTCTAAATGCAAAAAAGCATGAAAATGCATAAAATGACCTGGAGGGTCATACACTTCTTTTACTTGTTCATCATAAAATTTTATACTATGTTCTTAAACAATATTATGAGTAGCTAGATTCTTTATCTAGGGTTATTATGGAACCTTTTGTAGGATGAATTCTTGTTACATTTTAATATAATTTAACTTTTGAATTTCTCTACTAGCTCAACTATGTTCTTATTTGGGTTGATTGAATGAACATCAATTATATGTGCCTATTTATTATGTATTGCTAGAGAGTGAAATCATATTTCTGTGGTTGTTTAACAATATCACTTCTTAGGTATATGACATATGAATACTGTAGGTTTAAAGGTGGGTTTAGAGATAACAAAACCTTTACTTGATCTTTGTGACAAGTAAGAAAGTGCAAGTAGCATAGTTCAAGAGATTATATCTAGTTAATTATTGTAAATACACAATAGAGAATTTCGTTAAGTAGAGTGCTCACAACTAATAGATAATAAATTGGTGAGCTTATATATAAAGTAGCAAGAAAGATGGTAAATCATAACTCTAGGACTCTTTAATATTGTTTCAACTTCATCCTCTTTTGTTGAAAATTTTATTTCTTTAGTATTTCCTAGATAAGTAGTTTAAAATAAAACTCATAAACTTTTTTGTAGTTAAATTTTAGGTCCATGGACTGATTTTTATTCATTCATCAAAGTAAACTACAAAAAAGGCCAAGTGCCAAAAATAAATAAAAGAAAGAAAAAAGGTTAGGTCTAATAAGTAACCCAACCCAAAAAAAAAATCTATGCCTAAGTACAATAATAAAGCCATCTGACTTTCCTAAAAGAGTATCAGGTACTCTAACTCTTTGTCTTTCTTACTGCCTGAAGATGCTTTCGCCTTACTATCGTTGGAATCACCAACTGAAGATGCTCCTCCTCTGAATCTGCTTTGTTTTAATAGCCATCCTCAAGCTTGTGGATCTTGTTATATCTGCTTCATGGTACCAAGGTTTCTTTCTTCTTCTCTTCTATGATTATGGACATTTTTTGGTTTTTAACCCCTAATCTATCTTAACAGATGTTCAGGGTTTCATATCCCCAAGGGACCAGAGAAGGAAATGGTTATCATCTAGGTAAAATCTAGGTTCGTAAACCTCATCTTTCTCCTCTATGTTACCCCTTATTACTATCGTGTCCCCTAATATCTTTTTGTGCAGGTTCAAATGTTGTGCTCTCATGGCATCTTCAATAGGATCTCTACCTCCAACCTCTATGTTTTTAAAAACTCTAGTACCCTTTATTTTTTGTAAAGTATTTTGATAGCTAGTTTTTAATATCCTAGCTAGTTTATACACATCCATGTTTTCTTTCGGGTATACTCTATAATTATTCAAGATGTGTATCCTTCGCAGAGTCTAACTTCCTTCTAGACTGACTAGCTTTTTGTATGTGCTATGACTTCTGATGAATGTGAACATGATGCTTGTAGATATCATTATTATGCAATGATTCTTCTTGTTTTTGCTATCAAAATTGGAATGTGATGCTTATCTATGTTTAGTATCCCTCTGTTATTGCTTAATAGCTCTAGAAATAAGTGGAAAACACATTTATGTTGATGCCCAAAAGCAAAGTTTGCTAGTGAATCTGCTAAATTGTTTTCTTCTTTAAATTTGTGAGTGATTTGCATGCTTAACTGTTGCATTATACACCTAATTTCCTCCACTTTTTAGCTAATTCCCAAGGAACCTTCCATATTTTATTGCTTATGATCCTCATACTAAGTGAGTCTAATTCTATATTGACATGTTGTATGTTCTTCCCTTTGAACCATCTCATAACTTCCAAGATAGTTATGACTGATGCTTCCATGTTAGCAATTTCCCAAATAGTTTCTGCTTGAGCATAGACCAAAGCACCTATCTTGTTTCTCAAACAAAATCCATAGGAGCTTAATTTTGGATTACCCCTGCTGGTTTCATTTGTGTTGCCCTTGAGGTATTCCCCTTTAGGGGGTCTTCATATGACACTTTAATAATATAGTTTAGGCTTTTAATTTTTGAGTTTGGTCACAAAACCTGGCCATTCCACATGAATCTCTCTTATCCAAGGGTATAACATCCTTATCATCTAACTCATAATGCTCGGCACTTGCATGGCTATGAAAGTGGTTTGGCCCCTGTGCTTTCTTGTGTTTCTTCTTTTCCATAGGGTTTACATAATGACTGCAGGCATTGCTTTGTATATAGTCTCTAGTTTTGGGGGCCCTAAAATTCTCCATCATAAAATGATCACTAGTTGTAAATGCATATTGTCAATGTCTATTCCTCCAAAAATAACAAACTACTTCAAAAGCCTAAAGGTTGTAGGAGTTGTTATAAAAAGATTATTCAGGGTCTCCTCTTCATAGGTATTATAAGAATAACATTTGGAGACTATGTTTATTCTCATTCTCTTCGGGTTATCATCTGTGGCTATCCTTTTATACCATGCTCTCCATAAGAAGAAGTTGATTTTAAATGGAATCCCCTTTGCCCATTACAATTCAAACTCTCTTTTTTCCTCTTCTCTTTTTTTGACCAAGTTCCTTGTAGACTTCATAGTAAAAGTTCCTTTTGAATTGCCCATCCACCAGGACTTATCATTTAAATAATCTATACAAGGAGGTTTTATGCTTTGAATAATATATTTTGTCATCTCCTTTGATAACATACTCCTTAATATTTGCCTATCCGAAATCCTCTTCTCTTATAAACTATTTAACCTCTACTTCTTCCTTTCTTGCCTTCCCCTTCCATATAGTATAGAGAACCCTGCTTGGTACAACTATCAAACTAAAAGCTAGAGTTACCTAGTTGTACCTTCCACCATATTGCGCTCCACTTATTCTCTCACTAATGTCATTTATCTTCAAACATGGGATTCTCCTATACCCTGGGAAAAAAAAAGGTTTAACTTCTTAAAGTACTTATTCCACATGTATGTACTCCACAAGGAGTTGTTGACTTAAAATTCCACCATAATTTTACAAAATGTTCTTAGAGATTTCATACAAGGACCTAAAACCCAGGTTTCCTTCATTCCTTGGTAATCACATTTTATCTCAAGCTATTCGATGCTTATTCTTTGCTCTAATAGAATTTCCCTAAGAAAAATCTAGCAAAGATTTTATGAAGCTGAACAATCACACTAAGTTGTAGGTTCACAACATATAAGAGGTAAATGGGTAGAGATTGTAAAACATGAGAATTAACATATATCTTCCACCAAAATAGAGTAATCTATTCTGCCATGAATGAATTCTCTTTAATACATTCTTGATCATATCTTCAAAGTGAGATTTGTTCATCCTTCCATAGAACACAGGACAACCTAAGTATGTAAGTGGAAATGTTCCTTATTTAACCGTTTTTATCTTCTTGATACTGGTACATACATTGTTGGGAAATTTTTCATGAAGATAGAATAAACTCTTATCTAGGTGAATCATCTACCTTAATACTGGCTCATAGTTTCTTAGCACCTTTATCAACTTCTTTATAGACCCTACTTGTCCTGAGCAAATGAGAATAGTATCATCAACATAAGATCTGTGATTTACTTTTGGCCTCCACTTAGGTAATCCATATCCTTTGAACTCTAGATCTCTTTACAGCCTATTAAATCCCCTTGCTAGTACCTTTGTAGCTATAATGAATAAGGTAGGGGATAAAGGGTCTCCTTGTTTCAATCCCTTGGAAGATTGAAAAAAGCCAAAAGAATTTCCATTTATAAAAACTAAATACTTGTTGTTAGACACCGATCTACACACCATATTAATGATGATCTTAAAAAAACAAAACTCCTCATGACCATAGTTAGGTATATCCAAGACACCCTATCATAGGCCTTGGTCATATCCAACTTCACCCCACATTATGGAGTTTTTTTCTTCTATTGATATCTCTTATTATCTCTTGAGCTTGTAAAACTTTTTTAGATATGCTTCTAATCTTCACAAAACCTTTTTGGTTATTGGAAATGATCATAGGTAGCACTGTCACTAACCTTTCATGAAACACCCTTGATATGATTTTATTGGTAAAAGTCTAAGGCTAATGGGCCTTAAGTCATTGAAACTGGATACCAGCTCTTTTTTTTGGAATGAAAACCAAGTTGGTATGAGTTGTGAATCTAGGGAGATTCTACCCACAAAAAAATGCCTTCATCATGTTAGTAACATCTTCCCCTATAATATCTTAGCAGCTTTGAAAGAATAGGCTTGAAAACCATCTAGACCATGTGCATTGTCCCCATTAAGAAAAAATACCACTTCTTTCACTTCCTTGATAGTAGGCAAACTAACTATCTGCTCATTATGCTCTGTATTGATTAGATGAGGTATATCTTGCATTATGGTGAAATCAGTAGGAAAACTAATTTCCTTAAACTGTTCCCTAAAAATATTCACTGCCTCATCTCCTATGATTTGAGTGGTTGTAACTGAATCTCCCTAAGGGATTTGAATTTAAAAAATATGCAATTTTATCCTTCCCCCTTAACATAAGAGTGGGAAAACTTGGTGTTTCTATCTCCATCCTGAAACCAACTCATCCCTGCCTTTTGCTTCTAGTATTCCTCTTTTAGGTGCAAAAAACTCTTTAGTTTAGCATCTGCCTTGCATGCTCTGCCCTATTCTCAGTATTAGGATATATTTCTAGTTGAGCCTCCTTCATTTTTATCACATCTTCCAAAGTAGATATCTACTAAAAAATATCACCAAAAGCCTTTTTACTCCAATGGGACGTAACATGTTTTTCTTTCTTAAGCTTGTACTAGAAAATATTAAAAGGTAATCCATCTTGAATTCCACCATGTAAACCTATTACCTGCTACTTCAACTCAGAAAAAGCATAATTATTAAGACAATATGCAAAATCCACAGTTTCCTATTGGCTAACTAGAAGACTTCCCAATTTCTCTCTATTATCCAATATTACATTAAAGTCACCCACACCCAACCATGGAATTAGTGTATGAAATGCAACCTCTTCTAAGTCTTCCCAAAGTTCTAACCTCTCTAAAGAACTACATCTAGCATAAACTACTGAAATACAAAAAGAGGTATTATGTACACTATGTCTAATTTGTATAGAGAGTTGCCAAAAAGTGTCTGAATCCACTTGCCCATCCCAATCTTCACACTAAAAACCAAAATCATGGATGAACAGTTAGATAAACATATTTCAGACCCAATCTTCTTCTGTAATTCTCCAATTTAATAAGATTTTGAAAAAGCTCTAAAAGAGTAATATAAGAGTAGTGATGCCTTTTATTTAGGTCTATTAACCTCTCAAAAGCATTTTGAGAGTTCATAGACCTAATACTCAAAAAATTCTTTACTAATCATTAGGCAATGTTGAAAGGACCTCTCTTTCTATTTGCATTCATATGATTTGTGTCTACTTTGGTACTCCTATTAGCTCTTTGCAAATGACTAAATTTTCATGGGTACAAATCTCAAGATCTTGATATATGCTCTATATTGGCCTTCATGTCTTCATCTTCCTCCGATTCCTACCTTTGTAAACTATTCTTGGTATGTGACACAGTCAAGAAGAAAAATTTCCTGTGTTGTCCAATCACTTGGAGTAGTGCAGGTCCACCCGTTGTAGCAGTAGAAATTCCTACTTCTTTTGAGAGGGGGTTAATACCCTATTATTTTCACCACCATTATCTCACCCACTATCATTTGTCTGATTATTCTTTGGTTTATCATCACCTATTTGTTTGTTTGTTGGAGGTTCATCAGATACTGTAGTCTCTATAATTGTTTCTACTACATGAATATCCTTTGGTCCTTCTCCGTCCCCTTTCTGTCCATCTAGAGTATTTTTTGAGGAGTTGTTACCTTGTTCTTGTTGCTTTCCAAATGTGTTCTCTACCCATTGCTTAGAGGTTTGATTTTGATTCTCCCCTTTCTTTTCCTTAATCTTCCCTTCTGAATAATCCTCCATGCCCAAAGCATCAAATTTGTTACCTGTATCTACTCCTTGTTCCTTTTGTTGAGGTCTTCTATTCCATATTTGGTCCTACTTTTGCCTATTATTTTGCCTTCCTCTTCCTTATCCTCTATTTTTTTGCTCTTAGAATCCATCTTATGAGTTTTTTGTTTTTTTTTGTCTTTCACTTCTTGCTTTGATGATTCCCCTTGAGATGCGTTCTTCCCTACTTGAATCACAAAACATTCCTTCTCATCGTGTCTCTGCAGTTTATAGGTCTTACAATAGATAGGAATATAATCATATTTAATGGTGATCCATTTTTCCTTTATCTCTCCTGACTTATTCCTCACTCCCACATTGATCCTTTTGGGTAAATTACCCAATAGATCAACTTCTACGTTGACCTTACCACATCTAGATATTGTCTTGTTGTTAATTGCCATATCTACTTTTAAAGGCTTCCCCATTGTTGTTGCTAGTGAAAAAATTACATCTTTTCCAAAAAAAAAATTAGGGGTAAAGATGGAAAGGATGTCCATGCTATAACAGTTGTAGTTTCCTCCTCCGAATAAAATAAGGGATCCCATTTTAAAGTTCTTATTAGGTAAGACGAATATTTATGAGTAATGTAGAATTAGGGTTTGGAAAATAGACTTACATAATACTCAAGTCGTGATGCCCTAATAAGCACATCTCTATTGCTTAGTAGCCCAATTGTCACTTCTCCCTTTAATTCACATTGTTTTAGAATCAATTTCCTTAGATATTTAATATCTGGCAAGCCATACATAAACTTCCCCACAATAGCATATAGAGGATCTTCACTGATAATTCTTTGTGCGACTTCTTCTTTCTAAAAAATGATATGAGGCTCTCCCTGAAGATATTGTATTTGTTTTAATGGCACAGTTTGGGGTGTCAAAGTTACATGATTAAGAGTGGAAGCATATGTCATGGTAACTGGTGTTGATGTTGTCAATAAAGAGGTTGATTGTTGAATACCTTTCTCTGGTGGAGGCTGTCCAATGGCCATGGTGGCCATGTTTACGACAAGGGTAGGAAATTTTAGGATTTTTTTGGCTAGTGGCTAGAGAACGTTTTTTCTTCCCAAACTTATAAACTTTCTAATTCAATAATTATTCAAACTTATTTTCTTTGTTATATTTAAAAACTAGAGCTAACCTTAGTTCTTTCTGGGATTATACACTATACTTAAAAAACCAGATTATATTTGAATCGACCCCTTATTCTTTTGAGGACTAGTTTTGGGCGTGATCAGATTTTGGTGTCGTTGATGAGGAACTCACAATTTAGTTGTAGCTTGTAAATATGTCTAGGTTAATTAGCTTAATCAATTTCTAGGTTTTAAACATATTTATTTTGTTTTAAAAAATAAATGGCATCTGGAAACTATGTGTGGCTAGATGATCATTATTCTTATTTTGTGCCTCCTCAATATTATTTGTGGACATGTGTGACATATGTGATGGTTGTTCTTATTTTTGTTACTGATAAAATCAAATAACACCTCAATAAGAAGTATAAAGAGGTATCTATCAAATATAGAACCCTACTAGATTAGGGTCGAATCCCATAGGGAATAAGGTGAAATCTAAGCCTTATGTGGTTACGTTGACTACTAGTCAATGACTTCCATAAAAATGTGGGTTTGTGGTAAGTATTTATTCTTCCAGTTCCAAATATGTTTAAGTAACAATGTCAGAGTTTCAGTAACTATAATCAAGTAATAGAGAGAACTAGGTTTGTGATCACCATGGCTTCATAACACAATCGGGTTGCTAATAATAAAAAATTCCTCTAGTGCAAAGCATGCAGAGCTATTGACTCTTTCAATGCGTCTAAATGTTTCTCAACCTAATTAGATGATATTCACTAGAATTCTCTTGAACTAGAAGTAATGAACATGCAAAATTTAATAATTACCTTAAGTTGGCTAATCTTATTACAACATTAACCATTAAACGAGAGCTGGAAATCCTGAATCCTTATTATCAAAACTTTTCCTAGTTTTAACCTTTTACTCAAGTAAATTAACCCTAAGACATGTTCTAATGTTTACAAAATGTTCTAATGTTTACAACCATTAGAAATCACTAAAATGAAAGATTTAACAAATCAAATGATAGCACTATCCAAATCTACACCGATAATTGACCTTAGAGATGTTAATTCGCGATGGATCCTGCAACCATTATTGTGGGGTTTTTAGAAACTCATAACTTTTGAATAAAATACAGCAGTATAAATCATAAATGAAGAATAACCTTACAAAGAAGAATCCAAGAACAAAATTGTTTTCAAATTCCAAGTGAAACTGCTAAAAACACAAGAAAATATCTCAAGAACAACATTTGTTTTTTCTATAAAATGTAAGATATAGAAATAAGTGCTACTAATGGCTATATATAAACTAGGGAAATTTGAAATCTAAATTAAACTCTGAACTGGCCACCTTGCATCTGACGGTAAAGCTGACGGTCCTTCAGAGGGTTGACGCTTAATCAACTAGAAAGTCAACTTGCCTACCAATTGTCCTTTATTTTTCCTAAGCTTGGTGTTGGGGTTGACGACCCGTCAGAGGGTTGACATTTTTTCCACTTGGCTGCCAACTTGACTTCATGTTATCGATCATTCTGCTGAAGGTTGACGGACTGTCACAGAGTTGACGTTTCATCGACTCGACCTTCAATTTGACTTCATCCTGACACTCATTCTGTTTAGGCTTGCCACTTAATATAATGGTCCATCAGTGGGTTGATGTTCCATCAAGTAAGTCTTCAGTTCCTCCTATTAGCCCAATTTCCACTATTTTCTACCTTTTCACCTTTCTATGTACATAAAAAGTAAAAATGATCAAATCTAACAAGAGTTGCTCAAGAACTTGTAATTATTCATAGTCAAAAGCCTCAAATGTGTCGTCAAAATTCTGGACCATCAACACCCTCAACTTAGAACATTTACTTTTATTTAAGCAACAAAAAACCACACTATACATACACTTAAGCAACAAAATTTTGGGGAACACTACGACAGTCATAACTTTTTGGACATCATCTCTGAAAAATTCGACCCCATTCTTTTTTTTCTTTCAACAAAACCAGTGTGCATGAAAATATTTATCAAATTGACTCACGAGGATATGTGGATGACATCAAGATATCAATGAACAACACAGCATACACATATGGCATCTAACCTAATGATCAGTAATTAACAACACTATCCAAATGCCCTCACCACAAAGAAGTCCCATACACACAAGATCAAATTAAATTGGGACTGGAATCAAATCACTCACTCTCACAATGAAGTTCAAACCATGCATATGCAATATCATAGGCTTTCCCTTATTTTCTATGCTTCAGATTCTGGATAGTTAGACTAGGATCACTCTAGGCTTTTTGGCTTGTAATGTAGGCTTTTGGGGGTAGGTATGGTTCATTTAGAATTAGTGACTAAACACTCCTTGACACTACACTACCTTTGCTCCACTTATGACCAGTCCTTTTCCTTCCTATTTTCATTTATTCACTCCTTTCTTCCACTACGAGTGTGATTTTCTTCTCAATTACAAGACTCCTTTTTTTATACAAATCTTTTCTCTTTTCTTTTTTTCGCACAGGCCACACCCGCTTCTCTCTTTTATAACTAGTCTTTTATTTTCAATACCACATTCTTTCTTTTCACAACTCTTTACCATATCCATCCTTAACTTAGGTGATTTGTCTGAGTTGAGGTATGTCCTAGATTAAGCCAAGGCCAAAATGAAGGTTCCAAGGAGCCTTTACAGTAGCCACCCTCAACTTATCCCCCCTCAACTTAGGCTATTTGAAAGAGTTGAGGTACATAATGTCCAAGGAGGGACTAGGTCAAAGACAAAGGTTTCAAAAAAAATGGAGAAGGTGAATAGGCTAATGAATAAAGGGTCAAATAGGCTCAAAATTTGGGAACAAGAGATACATCATATTATTTGGACTATCATTTGGATTGAGTGGATTGAAGTCAAACAAGGCATTAGATCCTTTCCTAATCCTCTATCCTATGAACTACACAAGAATATCTGGGTAAATTCTAAATTGTGTACTCAAAGTAAGAACTAAACAAAAATAGCTCACACACATCATTGAATAGCGAGATCAACTACTAAATATCAGGTTTATGGCCTAGATTAAGTAACAATCATCACATATATATACACCTAATGTCATGCATAGATCTATTATGGTCAATATATCAAAACAGAAACACACACATATTACATAAAATTTGGAGGGTCCAATTTTTCAAACCTAATTTCTTCAAAACTGACTGCCATAAGTTCACCTAAATTTTTCTTGCCCATACAAAACAAACTATTAAATAACCTAAACATGTTGGTTGTACTAGATAGCACTTGAAGGAAAAGAAACATAGCAATAAAAATCTTCAAGTGGACACATGTACACCACCCCATCAAAAAACCATGCATTATCCTCATTACAGTATAAATTAACTAAAGTACTGGAGGGACGATATACATGTTGTCATTCCCCAAATACCATTGGGGTGGACTGCTACTCGAAGATGATAAGGCCCGAGAGAACCAATCTTTGCTCATGTACATTCAAATGCATGCCTCTGTATGAATATTGTTCTATCTCATGTAACTAGATACCAATGGCGGAAATCATGGAAAACATGTGATATATATACATATAAGAAACTTGGCCGTTAGGGCCACCATGTCAAAATAGACATACATCCCTTACCAAATATTCCCATATACGTCTACAAAGCCTGTAACAGATGCAATACATTAAACCAACTTAAAGTCGGGACAAGTCCCCACTTTATACAACATTTATAATGCCAAAAACAATGTACACTGTGACTCGAAAAGCCCCGAACCAACTGGAGCTCACCAAAGATCTGCAAATGACCTGCAACCTACTGTAGAGGTCTACTAGCACCTGCGCTTACAGCAAGTAAGGTAAGTCCCCCAAGGGACGTCAGTACGAAGAATGTACTGAGTATGTAAGGCTCATAAGAAACTGTATGATACATAAATACGTCAATGAATTCGAATACAAATGAATAACCAATATGGATAAGTCACCATTCTGTATGTTGGAAACCATGTATATTGCTTTCATTACTTTCTTTGCTTCTTTACTTCTATGCTTATTCATCATCACTTGTGTCACAATGTACCCGGGCCCCGACTGATCAGTGGGTCTTTAGATAACATAACGTTATATTGGGATCGGCTCGAGCTAGGCTTATGCCTCTAGAGCTACCACCCATAAATCAATACATCGGGTTCGGCTCGAGCTAGGTTATTACCTCTAGAGCTGCCACCCATAAACCAATATATCAGGTTCGGCTCGAGCTAGGTTCTTACCTCTAGAGCTACCCCCTGTCATGTTCGGTCCGAGCTAGGCTTATGCCTCTAGGACTACCCCCTGATCCAATAATCTCAGGATAAGCTAGAGCTAGGCTTATTCCTCTAAAGCTACCACCCGTACTCTTGTAACCAGCAACTATGCATTACTTCATTTCTTTACTTTTGATAGATTGATACAATGATAGTCATAACATTATTGGAGACATAATCGTTGGAAAATTAATCAATGCATATGAGACATGTGAATCACAATTGATCAATGCATAAGGAATATGTGATGAACAATAATTGATACCCGAAAATAGGATACCTTAGAACATTTCGGAATGGAACAAGTACAATGCCAATATGAATACTATGGGCTGTAGAAGGATACGGATAAAGTAACCTTACATACCTTTACTTCCAAGTATGAATACACAATCCTATATATGAACACAATAGTCCAGCTCCTTCCTTATGTTTCACTCTACAATACAAGTACATAACGGAGCTTACGTTAACAACTAGTTACTGTACAAGTGTACAAAATGACAATGAGCTATATGACTGCCATATAACGTCATTTTATCCTTTATAATACAACCCACTGCATTATCATACCAATAACACCATAACATTCCACACATTGACCAAGACATCATAAACCAATAGCATTTCACACCACGTTTACCCTTTACGCTTCCTCATTATCATTCCGTCATAAATACTCCATCAATTTGCCTCATAACAACATATGAATAACAATCCATAATTAATATAATCCAGCATTCCTCCATACGACCCCTTAAAGTCATTAAAAAGGTATCATAAGTTGATAATTACATCCAAAAAGGGTATATGGGCCTTCGGGGATCAAAGAGAGACAAAACCATACAAAATGACATTCTGGGGTGACCTGCGAAGCCACATGCGCCCGTAGGTGGATGAAATGCATCCGTAGGTGACCCTTGGTAGTGTCCAGGGGCACCTGCAAAGTCACCTGCACCCGCAGGTGCCTTCGTCTGCGAGGGCGGATGCCCGTTTTGGCCAAAATAGGTCTCTTTTGGGTCTTTTTTTGTAATGAATGGTCCATGGCCATAAATAAAATCCCCTTTAAATAATTTAGGTCAAATTGGATGCCAACAATCAACCATGGTTTCACAACACACATGAACATCACCAAAACCACACTTTTTCTTCAATACACCACTAAGTCCATGCACAATTTTTCAATAACAATTCCAAACGTTATGTACAAGGATAAAATAAGTTAAGGTTATAATCACATCTCACATTTCAATATTAAATCCATCAAGTTCACTTCCTTTAAGACCACAAGTCCATTTTCAAGTTTATAAGGCAAAACCCTTTTTCGATTGCACAAATAGACAGTTTTACACATAGTGAACTGTCCAACACTTTACCAACATAACCAACATGATTTATACACCATATTAAGCATATAATATATTAAACCATGAGACTAAATAATTACCAAAGCTTGTAAAGGATTGATCTTTTCCAAGAGAGTGATGACTTAGGGTTTGTGTGTAGAGAGAAAAGTTTGAGAAAATTCGAGAAATGGCATGTGTATTGTGTTGAATAAAAATCTGATTTTCCCTTGATTTATATGATACCTTAATTCATCCTTAGCCACATACACCACATTAAATTAGGGGCTTACTTGGTCAATTGAAAGAATGGGTCAAATGCCCTTTGGGCCATGTCTTTTGCTCCATCTTTGGGCCTCAATTGGGCCCAATGGCACAACACTCATTTAAGCCCAATAAATTAATGTATAATTCATCAACCCTCTCATGTTTAAATACTTCCATGAATGTTATGGTACTTTACTAGGTTCGAAAACATACGGGGTGTTACACATGTAGCACTCTAGGTGCTGGTGTCTGATGGGTGGAGTGGGCTGTAATATTTACCACAGCATCATCAATCGTGGCACTAGTGGTGACCGGCGCACTCCAAGAAATAGGTGGTAGATTAGAATACTCCACACTAAAGTCTGCACCATCAGTAGTCTATGGTGGTATACTAGAAGAGGCTCCAATAGCTTGAGCCCATATCTTTTTCTCTCTCTTGTATCTCTCCTTGAACGACTTCTTTTGAGCTTTATTCATATCATGTTTTTCTTTATTCTTCCCCTTTTTATTGGCCTATGTTGGATCCTCTTTCTCTTCCCGGGAATTTTTACCCTTGCTAACTTTTCAACACTAGCTAGAACTCTTGTTTTAATAATATCATCACGCACAATTCCAAACTCGAGAACAACATCCTCCTCCTGTTCATCAATAATGGGTAATAGATATGGTAACATTCTCCCATTTCTAGTCATGATGGCTATGCATTGGCCATCATTTCTCATATTTTGAATAGTTTTGCTTGACAATGTCCCACTCTTCTGCTGATTCAAAGTTGTGGACATTTGACCTATTTGATATTCCAATTATTCAATAGAGGTTGAGTGAGAATCCACTATTTGCCTAATGTTAGAGATTTCTCCCTTCATTTCTTTAACACCAGAGTCGGTGTATCTGACCCTTTGCAACACTTTAGCCAGCATATCATCCATCCTTGAATTCCCTGCATCATTACTAGCTCTATCACTATTTCCTAGAGGTACATAAAGACAACTTTTGTCATTCTTGCTCTTCTAGTTTCCTTGATCTCTATTCTCATAACCAACCTTGTTATAATAACTTTCTTTTTGATAAATTCGACCTTGGTTTTCTTTGGCATTGGCCCGAAAACCCCTCATCTAATTATATAGATAATTTGCCTCCTTCTCTAAATTTAGTTCTGATACCTTACCTTATGAACCTACATGGTTTACCTTCTCAGCACCTCTTGCCAATAAATATTTTGTTAGCAACTCTATTTGTGTCTTCATATGAGCTATTATTGGTCACATTCATCCTTTCTACGACATTGTTCAGTAGATATACCCACAAAATATAAGCCACCTACAACCTCAGAGTCTCTAGTGTGCGAAGCTCTATTGATCATTGTGAGCCCGCCCAAGATTAAAGTTGTATTTGTATAGGTGAGAGACATAAAGGCTTCCCCAATTGCATTACCAGTAATTGGTTTAGTTCTCGAATTCAAAGACCTGTAAAAAGTCTCCATCAAATGGTCATTCATCAGTTTATGGTTGGGACATTGATTTAACTTCTTCTTAAAACTTAGCCATGTTTCGTGTAATGGTTCACCAGGCAACTGCCTGAAATTACTAATCTTGTCCCTTAATTGCAACATCATAGATGAAAGAACCTTTCTAGGAAATCTCCTTTCAACTCCAGTTAGTAATAGAATCAGGTTTTAGCTCCGTCAACATAAGGTTGCTTCCCCATATAAATTAAATAGGAACATTCGCAATCAAATAGCATTCTGACTAACTCCTGGCAGCTCATAAGATTTTCAAATTCCTATTGTAACACCCCGTACCTTCCCAACCTTACTTGATGATGTTGAATAATGGTCGCTTAGGTGTCGAGAGATATAAGTATGTATTTGGTAATGCTAACGACGAGAAAAAAATTTGAAATTTGGCCACGTACATGCAATTAGACTTTCATAGGAAGGGTTTTGTGATTTTGTGGAGCATTTGTGTAATACCCCGTACACATTCTAACCTCATTTGGTGACTTGGATTCGTGTTTACTTGATGATTAAGATCACTAAGTAAGTATTTTGAAGCATTTTGATAAGGTATTGGACGATATGCAAGTATTGAAGAAGTGGCCGAAAAATTCAGCAAGGTGCTGAAACTTGCGCCACTCCCCTGTTTTAGGGGGTGTGGTGCAAGCCACCTGATTCATAGGGGGTTCATTTCTTGCACCACAGCTTGCTATGCAGCTAGTGGCGCAAGGCACAAATATTGTGCCTTTCCGGACTCGTTTTGTAACGCAATTCCACGACGATTCTTGGATGGTTTCTTTTGGTTCTTTGGAGTTCTTTGAGAATTGTTAAAGCTTAAAACACTTCAATACACTCCTACATACTCTTACATGATCAAATCATGAAACATGAATAGTGATCCAAAATGTCTAATGAAGCCATGGGCGACTAGAATTCCTATTTTTGCGATTGAGACGACGAATGAGAATCTCGTAAGAAAATATTGTCGTGACATTATGGAATTAATTAAACATGAGATATATGGTGAATTAAACATGAAAGTTGATGGGCTAAGCTACATGTGCAATTGGGCCAAAAATTAGGGCCCAAAATAGAACAAAAGATAAGGCCCAAAGGCAAAATGACCCATTCTTCCAATATTTGACCAAGTAAACATATCAATTAATGCCAAATGTGGATAAGGATGACTTGGGGTCTACATAAAGGCCCAAAAATCAGATTTTATTCATCCAAAACTCTCATGCCTTTTAAGATATTTTCTCAAACATTTCTCTAGTTCCAAACCCTAAAGCAAATATTTCCTTTAGACTCTTTGGACAAGATCATCCTATTACAAGCCTTGGTAAGTATTTATTCTCATGGATTAACGTATTATGTGCTATCTTGGTGATTTGAACTTGAATTAGGACTTGTGCCTTTGATGAAAGAGCATGGTATGGACAAAATATGAACATGTATGGTGTTATTTTTGGTATTAAACTTGTTATTGTCTATAAGTGGAAATTGTGGGATTTTGGCCGATATGTGTTATGAGTTGTATTAAGGTAATTTGATGGATTATTTGTGATGTGGTATGGATAAGAAAGTGTAAAAAAGAAGTGTTGTGGTGAAATGTATCAATTATCATGTTTTGGTCAATGTTGGGAATATTATGGAATTTTTGGAGTAATGATTTTATCAATGGTTTTGTCAAGGGAAATGACATGTTTAACGGCAAACATGTAACTCATTGACATTGTATGCATTTGTAAAGTAATTGGCGGTTAATGTGAATTTCGTTATGTAGTTGTGTGGTAGAGTGACACATAAAGAAGGAGCGGGACTATTGTATACGCATCTAAAGTTGTATATTCATATTGAGAATACAAGGTATGTAAGGTTACTCTTTCCTTATCCTTCTACAATATGTTGTTCCTATTGACATTGGGCTTGTTTCAATTCCGAGAGTCTTGAAGTATATCAATTCAGGGTGACGTATATTGTTATTCATATGTGCCCTATTCTTATATGAATTATGATTCACTTATCTCTTATTCATTGATTGAAGTCCAAAGATGTCATAACGTTGTAATTCCTAAAAGAACTATCTCAACGAGAGTAATGAGGTAAAGAGAGCTTGTTTAGTTTGAATAGCATTATTCTGATTATGTCTTGTTCCAAAGTCCTATAGTATGATGATTATCCTTGTGCCTATTGTTCATAAGTAAGAGTACCAATCTCATAAGAGTAATAAGAGAGGTGATGTGCAAGGTAGTATGATTATTCCTCATAAGTGAGGTTGTCAATCTCATGAAGTAAAGGAGTGAAGGGAGATGTGTATATATATGTGTGTGCTTTAATGCTATGATCTTTATCGTGTCAGTCTCATAACTAAGTAGAGGATATAAGATTGAAAAGAGGTAATGCGCATGGTTGCTATATGTTGCATTGAGTATGGATCACATTCTAGAGGATATAAGTTCAATATGGACTAATCCCAATATTATGCTTGGTTATCTATTATAGCCACAAAAGGTGGAGGCCCGGTATCATATACCTACTTATATAAGATCTCATAAGAATAGTGAAGTGGGTAAAGTGCGAGCTAATATATCTATCCTGTCACGCCCCGAATCCCATCGAGACATGATTGGCACCCGTAGCCGATAAGGCCCGAGAGAACCAACCTTTGCCTATGTTCATTCATATGCATCTCTTCGTATGAACCTTATTAAGCCTTATGCAACTATGCGGAAAACATGAACATGGAAACATATGCTATATACATATTTAGGAAACTTGGCCGTTGGGGCCATCACATCAAATGAACATTTATCTCGTACATTCATAACCCACACATGTCTACAAAAGCCTTTAATAGATGCATTTACAAGACCAACTAACAGTCGGGACAAATCCCCGCTTTAGACAATATTTACAATATCAAAACAATTATACAACTATGACTCAGGAGGCTCCGAACCAACTGGAGCTCACCAAAACTCTGCAAATGATCCACAGTCTACGGAGGAGGTCTACTAATGCCTGCACCTGCAACATGTAAGGTAAGTTCCCCCAAGGGGGTCAGTACGAAAAATGTACTGAGTATGCAAGGCTCATAAGAAATTCATCATACATCATTACAACAATAATGAAATCAATGTATGGAAATAGAAATGTTAATAAACTCTTTTCTGTATGCGGGGAACCATGTATATTACGTTCTTTACTCCTCTTGTCTTCATGTTTTATTCATCTTTATTGTTCTACCCATGCTAGGCTATTCTGTCGCCCCTGGGATGAGATTAACCCATGCTAGGTGTTGTGACCCCTGGGATGTTATGTGAACCCATGCTAGGCTTTTGTGTCGCCCCTGGGATATCATTAACCCATGCTAGGCTTATCGCCCCTGGGATGTTATATTAACCCATGCTAGGCTTTCGTGTTGCCCCTGGGATGTACCGTCATAACCCATGCTAGGCTTTTATATTGCCCCTGGGATGTATCGGGATCAACCCATGCTAGGTATTTTAACCCCTGGGATACCACCCATGATTACTTCTTAATTATGCATCTCTTATTTCTCTTGTTATTAGTACTTCCATTCTTAAGAGTGATACAATAAGGATCATGACATAATTGGAATTACACATATATATTACTTCTTCACTCTTGTACTTCATGAGATTGGCACCTTAACTTGTGAGGGGTAGATATATTAGCTCGCACTTTACCTCCTTCACTATTCTTATGAGATCTTATATATGTAAGTATATGATACCAGACCTCCACCTTTTGTGGGCTATAATAGATAACAAAGCATAACATTGGGACTATTCCATATTGAACTTATACCCTCTATAATGTAATCCATACTCCATGAAACATAAAGCAACTATGCGCATTACCTCTTTACAATCTTATACCTTGCATTTAGTTATGAGAGTGACACCTTAAAGTTCATAAGGCTAAAGCACACACTTATATACACGTCTCATTCCACCCCTTTTTCCTCATGAGATTGACATCTTCACTTATGAGGCATAATCACACTACCTTGCACATCATCTCTCTTATTACTCTTATGGGATTGGTACTTCTACTGATGAATGATTGGTACAAAGATAATCATCATACTATAGGACTTTGGAACAAGACATGATTGGAATAATGCTATTCAAACTAAACAAGTTCTCTTTACCTCATTACTCTCGTTGAGATAGTTCTCTTAGAATCTACAACGTTATGACATCTTTGGAACTTCAGTCAATGAATAAAAGATAAGGGAATCATCATTCATCTAAGAATAAGGCACATATGAATAATAATATACGTCACCCTGAATTGAGATACTTCAAACCTCTCGGAATTGGAAACAAGCCCAATGTCAATAGGAACAATATGTTGTAGAAGAATACGGAAAGAGTAACCTTACATACCTTGTATTCTCAATACAATTCTACAATCTTAAGTGTGCATACAATAATCCTGCTCCGTCCTTGTGTTTCGCTCTACAACATAAGTGCATAACGAAACCAACTTTAACCACCAATTACCTTATAATGGCATACAATAACAATAAGTCACATGTTTAGCTTTAACATGTCATTCCCCCCTTGACAATACCATTTATGAAATCATCATACCAATAATCCCACAATATTCCATACATTGACCAACACATGATAACCAATAGCATGTCACCCCAAGCTCATATTTTACACTTCTCCATCACCACCACATCACAATTATTCCATCCAATTACTTTAATACACCTCACAACAACAAATCGGCCAAAATCCCATAATTTAGACTTATAGAAAAATAACATGTTTAACAACAAAATAACACCATACACGCTCATATTTTATCCATACCATGATTTTTCATCAAAGGCACAAGTCATAATTCAAGCTACAATCTCATGGATAACATATCTCTTTCACAAAACAAAAGTGCCATGTCCAACCTTTCCAACCATAACCAACATGATATACATATTCTCTCATGCTTATAATATGTTAAAGTACAAGAATAATTACTTACTCAAGCTTTGAAAAAGGTGATCTTTCTCCAAGAAGTGCCTTAGGGTTTTGGGAGCTAAAGAGGCTTTCTTGAGAATTTTCTAGAAAATGATAGAAAAAGCATGTGTATTCTCTTGAATAAAATCAGAACTTTGCCCCTTTATATAGGACCTTACTTTCATCCTTATCCACTCCTGGCATTTAATGCAATGTGTTGCATTAGTAAATGGAAGAATGGGTCATTTGACCCATTCTTGGCCCATGCTTTCTTGCACAATTTGGGCCCATTTTGAGCCCAATGCACTTAACCCAATAAAATCAATAATTTCTCATGTTTAAATCATCTCATACGCGTTACAACAATATTCCCACTCACGCAATGCATACTTGTAGCCTCAACTCCAAAAACAAGCAATTCTAGCCACGTATGGCTTATTTTGACCATAAGGGTAAAATCGTCATTTTGACGCCAAATTTGTTCTCGGGTAATTTTATCATGCCAATATAATATTTCTTTCATTTCATGTATATTCTCATGGTTGTAGAAGAAACGGGGTAAAAATTGGCTCAATAAGTCCTCGGGCACCCTTGGGACTTAAGAAAAATTCCAACTTTTGAAAGGTGCGCACAAGCAGCCCGAAACGACCTTGGGAGCGCTACCTTACTGCCTGTGGAATAAAATTTTTATCCCATAGTGGCCCGGCACGGTCCCAAACGTGCCCCACCTTAAAATTTTCCAAAAAATTCATTTTTCGACTTTTCTTCACAGGTTCGGTTAGATACTTCAAGTCCTATTCATTAAATTACTTCTTACCCTTAATATACTTTGTTTAGAGGTCCTCTAAGCCTCATTTTGAACCCCACAACTGTGCCAGTTTTGTGAAGGGCTAATTACATGTATGAAGCCAAATTTTAAGTTTCTTATTAGTAACATTACCAACTACATACTTATCGATTCTTGACACCTAAGTAACCATTGTTCATCATCGTCACATTGGGTTGGGAAGGTACGGGGTGTTACATATCCCTCATAAGTTAAGGTGTTAATCTCATGAAGCATAAGATTAAGGTAAAGCATAGTTGTGTGTTTCAATTAGTATCATGATCCTTAATGTATTAATCTCTCATAAGTCGACATACCAATTTCTCCCACCATAGAGTGGATGTATGTTCTCCCACCATAGAGTGGATGTATGTTCTCCCACCATGAGAGTGGATGTAGGTTAAACTACCAAGAGAGTGGATATACGTTAATAGAGTGGATGTACGATATTATATTGTTACCCCACCACTAGAGTGGATGTATGTGGAAGAATGTTATTCTTTTACAACCTACTAACCAAGTAGATGAACACTAGCGGTAATGACTATAGAAGCAAGAAAGAATCTCTTGGGTATAGAAGAATCTAGTAGAGACAAGTCTCTTGAGTGAAGGTATTTTCCCTTGAAGGAGAGTAGTTATAAAAGATATTAGATGAAATGATGATTTATACACATTGACTATTCTCTCCTATTTTATTTTATTGACATTCTCATGTATGATGCTATTTCTTATAAGCCTTACATACTCAGTACATTCTTCGTACTGACCCCCTTGGGGGACTTACCTTACATGTTGCAGGTGCAGGCACTAGTAGATTTTTAAACAGACAGTAAGTTGACAGTTAGTTGCGGATCTTTGGTGAGCCCCAGTTGCTTCGGGACTTATCACAGTTGTACTTTGTTTTGATGTTGTAGAGATAAAACGGGGACTTGTCCCGACTTTTAGTTCATTTGGTCAATGCATCTATTAGAGGCTTTTGTAGACGGATGTGGGTGTATAAATGTAAAAAGAGACGTATGTTCATTTTGACTTGATGGCTCTAATGGCCATAGTTTCATATTGTACATGTTTTCCATGACTTTCGCCATTGGTATTTTATATGTTATCAGTTACATGAGATAGTACGATGTTCATACGAGGATATGCATATGTACATGAGCAAAGATTGGTTCTCTCGGGCCATATCGGCTTCGGGTGCCAATCACGCCTCGTTGGGATTTTGGGGCGTGACACCTATAAAGTTCATCAAATGGAAATTCAAGTCATCACCAGCCACACCCTGAATAAACCTTTGAGGTTCAATGACTGAACCATAGTGCTGGTGATGTTGAAGTTCGCTCCAAGAGCTAGTTTTGGAGGGATGATTGCCCTAGATGCACCAATCCCATCCAAGTCAGCATTATTTTCATCATCAACATTAAATGACATAGGTTGTCGCTACTGTCCTCTTACCCTTTGTGGCTAACACGGATTGACCTAGGTAATATTATCAATATGTTGAGCATAAATGTCATCACCCAAAATTCTTTCATCTTCATTGATGAGTGCGTCTTGGTTGTAAGCCCTAGACTGAGCCTCAACAAGTTGTTGTAGCCTTGCTTCTTCACGGTCTTGTGCATTTACTACTTTTCGGAGAGTGTTATCAAGTTCGGAGTTGTAAGGTAATAACAATTGAACCTGACTTTAAGTATTTGGTATGCAATAACCTATACCCTGTAGCAAATAGAAACAACCGATAAAGTAAAATTATGAAATAATTCTGAGAGTCAAATAAATACACTTTACTTAATTGACAACCGTATTTCACGACAACAACGCCAAAATTTGATATGCCCAAATTACACCTCAATTAGAAGTATAAAGAGGATACTGTCAAATAGAGAACCCAACTAGGTTGGGGTTGAATACCACATGGAATAAGGTGAAAATTAAGCCTTATGTGGTTATGTTGACTTCTAGTTAATTACTCTCAGAAAAATAGAGTTTGTGGAGAGTGTTTTTTCTTCTAGTTCCAGATATATTTAAGTAATAATGTTGGAGTTTTAGTAACTATAATCAAGTAATATAGAGAACTAGGTTTGTGATCACCATGGATTCGTAACACAATCGGGTCGCTAAAAATAATAAATTCCTCGACTGCTGAACAAGCAGGGCTATTGACTCTTTCAATACATCTAAACATTTCTCAATCTAATTAAATGATATTCACTTGAATTCTCTCAAACTACGAGTAACGAACATTCAAAAATCAATAATTGCCCTAAGTTGGCTAATCTTATTACAACATTAACCATTAGATGGGAGTTGGAAATCCTGAATCCTATTATCAAATCTTTTCCTAGTTTTAACCTTTTCCTCAAGAAAGTTAACACTAATACATGTTCTAATGTTTGCATACATTAAAAATCATTTAACATGAAAGATTTGAAATATAAATGATGGAACTATCCAAATCTACACAAATAATTGACCCTAGAGATGTTAATTTGCCATGGATCCCATAACCCTAGTTGTAGGATTTTTAGACACTCATAGCTTTTGAAGAAAATACAAAAATATAAATCATAGATGAAGAATAACCTTACAAATATGAATCCAAGAAATAAATTGTCTTCAAATTCCCAGTGAAATTTCTAGAAACCCAAGAGAATATCTAAAGAACAATATTCATTTCTTCTATAAAACATAAGATACAAAAATAAGCATCAACAGTGGCTATATATAGTCTAGGGAAATTAAAAATCTAAATTAAACTCAAAACTGGTCGCCTCTCATCTAATGGCAAAGTTGACGGTCCGTCAGAGGGTTGGTGGCTCGTCAACTAGACCATCAACTTGCCTTTAAACAGTCACTCATTCATCCTAAGCTTGACACTGGGGTTGACATCTCGTCAGAAGTTTGAAATTTTGTCAACTCACACTTCATGTTATTGATCTTTCTACTTACGATTGACACTGGATTGATGGCCCATTAAAGAGTTGTTGTTTCGTCAACTTGGCCGTCAACTTGACTTCATCTTGACACTCATTCTTTTTAGGCTTGACACTTCAGTTGACGGTCTGTCAGTGGGTTGAAGTTCCATCAAGTAAATCTTTAGTTCCTCCATTTATCCCACTTTCCACTATTTTCTACCTTGTTACCTTTCTCTGTATATAAAAAATACAAACCATCAAATCTAAGAAGAGTTGCTAAAGAACTTGCAATTCTCTAGCAACGATGTCAAAATTTGATATGCCCAAATTATACCTCAATTAGAAGTATAAAGTGGTCACTATCAAATACATAACCCAACAAGGTTAGGGTCAAATCCCATAGGGAATAAGGTAAAGATTAAGCCTTATGTAGTTATGTTGACTTCTAGTCAATTACTTCCATAAAAATGGGAGTTTGTGCAAAGTTTTTATTCTTTCTATTCCATATATGTTTAAGTAACAATGTCGGAGTTTTAGAAACTATAATCAATTAATAGAGAGAACTAGGTTTGTGATCACCATGGCTTTATAACGTAATGGGGTCGCTAATAATAGTAAATTCCTCTAGTGCTAAACATGCAAGGCTATTAACTTTTTCAATACATCTATATGTTTCTCAACCTAATTAGATGATATTCAATTGAATTCTCTTGAATTACAAGTAATGAACATGCAAAACTCAATAATTACCCTAATTTGGCTAATATTATTACAACATTAACCATTAAATGGGAGTTGAAAATCTCAAATCCTTATTATCAAATATTTTTTAGTTTTAACCTCTTTCTCTTGCAAGTTTACCGTAAGACATATTCTAATTTTTTTTCAACCATTAGAAATTAGTTAAAATGAAAGATTTGACAATACAAACGATGGAACTATTTGAATCTACAATGATAATTAACACTAGAGATATTAATTTGCCATGAGTTCTACAACCCTAGTTGTGGGGGTTTTAGCCACTCATAGCTTTTGAAGAAAATACAGCAATAAAAATCATAGATGAAGAATAACCTTACAAATATTAATCCAAGAACTAAATTGTCTTCAAATTCCAAGTGAAATTGCTAAAACCCTAAGAAAATATCCCAAGAACAATATTCATTTCTTCTCTAAAATCTAAGATGCAAAGTAAAGCTCTAACAGTGGCTATTTATAGTCCATGGAAATTTGAAATCTAAATTAAAATCATAATTGGCCACCTTGTGTCTGACGGTAAAGTTGACGGTCTGCAGAGGGTTGATGATTTGTCAACTTGTCTTCAAATTGTCACTTATTTTGTCTAAGCTTGACACTGGGGTTGATGTTTCATCAACTCAGCCATCAACTTGACTTCATATTATTGATCATTCTGCTTAAGCTTGATGCTGGGGTTTACGGCCTGTTAGAGAGTTAACATTTTGTCAACTCGGCCTTCAACTTGACTTAATCTTAACACTCATTTTATTTAGGATTGATTCTTTAGTTGATGGTTCGTCAGTGGGTTGGCATACCGTCAAGTAAGTCTTCAGTTCCTCTTTTTAGTTTAATTTCCACTGTTAAACCTTGTCACCTTTCTCTGCACATAAAAAGTAAAAATGATCAAATCTAGCAAGAGTTCCTACAGAACTTGCAATTATTCATAGTCAAAATCCTCAAATGTGCCATCAAAATGGCATCACAACACTTGCCCTTGTCGATCCACTATTATGATGAGTCAACTTTTGTTTGTGAAATTAATAGGAGCAATGAAGTAAAGGATGATAATTAAAGATGTAAAGCTAATTTGAAATAGATTAAGGATATGTTAGAGTTCATTGTGGATGAATTTTATGAGGTAGAACTACGGATACAAAGACATGATGAAACTATTCACAATTTGAAAGGTCAAGTGAGTTAATTGGTTTAAGCTTTCAATGCCCACCAAGCTAATATTGTGATTGTGATCAAGAAGAGCATGAATTAGTGGAAGAACACGAAATGCTAATGTAGGAGTTCAGGGTGGAATACCTACAATCTAACCAAGTATAATTCAATGATGTCCATGTTGAAAAATTGGTACTACAGTCAACCAAGGAACTTGTTGATGCAATTTTAATTGACTATTGTTTGTGTTATGAAGAGTATGTTGATGATCCTGCACTCTTTATGTGTGAGTCCATTAGACCTCATTCCAATCACTTCTCTACATTGTGTTCTAACAATGAAATGAGAATGAATCCTTGAGAACATAAAAAGGAGTCAATGAAAGAGTTAGATATGCCTTATATTCTGAAATTTTATAGGCGATACAGAAAAAGTGACACTCCTCTTGAAAACCAAAAAGAATAGAATTAAATATTTATTTCATATCTTGAACGGGTTTGTACCTCCACCACTGGAGCATAGCCAAAAACATGAAGCAAAGTTGGGCTGCAGTTCATAAGCTCAAGGTGGAGGAAAAAAGTGGTTCATGTCATGTCGCGACATTAACTTAGTTGCTTCTTGGGTGGCAATCCAACTTTATTATTTTCTTTTAGCTTTTTATTTATTTATTCTATTTTTTTGTTTAGTGTTGTTTTTGTTTTGTACAAGAATGTGAAGTGAAGCCATTTGAGGGATGCAAAAGCGAGTACAATGGTTGGAACTAAGTGTGGCGTTTCCACATAAAATACCATGTATGGGAGAAGTTTGAGTATCCCATGAACCTCTATTACTTTGAAATTTGGCATACCATGGAGTTTCTTCCACAACTCTTATTATGTATTGCATGCATTAAGGGAAATGCACAATTTTTCATGACGAGTGGGGAGATACTGTGTGCTTAGTCATAGTAGTAACTAATAATCTCTCTTGTTTTTTTTAAAGCTTCAGTTATTTTTCAAGGAATAAATTTTTGAATAGGTGCAATAATTTTATCTTATTTTTTTAGTAGATTTTTTTCTTTTATTTTTGAGTTTTCTCGATGATGGATAGTATAAGGACTATCTTGAGGGAATTAGTCGTTCGGATTAAAGAGAAAGTAAAGAAAAGGTTAAATTATTGTATCGTGAACTATGGTACATGTTTTATGTTGAGGTTTAGGATCATGCATGTGTATATGTAATGACCCTCTAGGTTATTTTCTAGTTTTTGAGCATTTTTTCCATTTCGACCCTTCCCGTAGCATCTATATTATGTTTGTAGTCTACATGGATGGGTGGTTGAGTTTTTATTTTTAGGAGCCTTTAACTTGAAAGAGTTTGACTTTAGTCAATAATCTTGGAAAAGAGACTTGGATGGAAATTCTGATAGCTTCGTTAGCTCTAGAAGTTTGATTTTGGATTAGGGTGACCTTCGATTTAGGTCTCAAGGCTGTCAGACTCATTTTGGGTGCATGGTTGGGTTTTTAGCTAATTTTGTAAAGTGTTGAATTTAGACAACATTTCATTAAGATGACTTCTGTTGGTCATTTCGTCAATTCTGTTAAGTCCAGATATCGTTTCTACCTGGGTAGCGTATCTAGTTTGCATGTACGGGAGTTCAAATGAATTTTGAAGGTCCATTCAAAGTCATTTTTATACATAGCTTTTTCTAGTTTTTCAGTTGTTGGTGCATAGCAACTTTGCTCTTCGCATGGGGGGCATCACTAACATAAAAAAGAGGGTTTTTAGGTCCAGGTCGGCCTGCCCTTCATGTTAGCAAAGTCACCTATATCGATATCATAATGGGTTAGCTGGGTGTGGTTGTGCGATCGCGACAGGGATCCTCACGTTCCCAATGAAGGACCCCTGACAGTATATATTTCCCAACCTTAATTTTCAGCTCATTTTGTACATAATTTGGGACCTTGGCAGCTTATGAGGGAATATTTTTGTTGGGTTTTCATTGGGAGGTGTTCGGGTGAGTTTGTTATACGTCCTCCCATATATTCCCCATGATTGTTACACATAATTTTCTTTTTAATTTTGTCAAATTAGAGCCTAAATTCCTCAATTCCTCTTTGATCTTTGGGATTTTTCGGGCTATTTTGAGCCTCAAATTGATTTCTATCTTCACCCAACTTTTGGGTACGAGTTTCTTACCCTATGGGTAAGGTAATTCTGAAGAAAATTTCTATTTTTTTCAATGGACCTCGAGGGTCAATTTTTTACCTAATTTTTGGCCTGAAATCTATTTTACGAATGTGGGTATCGTTAGACCCGTGTTGACATGTAAATTACATATTTGATAGAGTGGCAGCGATTAGATATTGTATCTTATAAATTGCATGTTGGTTAGGGGATTGGGTGTTTATGAATAGTTATATTTCGAATTTGTGAATTTATTGGTCTATTTTTTGGACTTTAGAGTAGTATTCTTACCTGAGCATTAGTTTAGGTTGCTTGCTTAATTCTAGGATCAGACTAGAAATTCTTAGTTTATGTTTGGGGTAGGATTTCATTGTATGATGGGTTTTCTTAAGGTTGGTTTATTTTAAATTGTGTTTCTCTCCATTTTCCCTTATGTCGTAAGATCGCAGGGCCTACGATCTAAGGATTTGTCTGGGATTGGCTCCTGATTGGTTACAGTTATGGTATGAAGGATAATTTTTTGCAATTCTTGTATACGTAGTAAACTATCATTACTAGTATTTGTAAATAAAGATTCATGCATTCATATACATGGATCATGGTATGATTCGGAGGAAAAATATAGATTTTTGTCTTTTGGAAAGACTGTACCACCTTTATCACTGATTTTGACTTTTGGAAAAATTGTACCACCATTAAATTTGGTCTGAGGGATGTTTTTTGTCCATTTCTCAATGTTCTTTTTTGTTGATGAATCTGAGGCATAATTTTGGACGACCCGAGGTATAAATTTGTCATGACCCAAAAAGTCAAGTCATGATGCCACCTACTATAAACCACCGGTAGGTAAGCCAAACCTATAAACCAAAACGATAAGTAATGGGCTAATAAGAAGAGGAGAATACGTGAGGTAAAAATACTAAATAATATGCATAACACAAAAAATAATACCATAACATAAATATAAAAGTAGGGAGAGAAGGACAAAATCTACAAATGATCCCCCAAGACCTAGAATCAGTCGGCGTAACAGACACTACAAATATAAGAAGTACTAGACAGATAAATTATACAGTCTATCTCCACATGTACAAAATATGACTAGTCTAAAATGTAGAGTGAGATAGATCAACTTTGAGCGCCAAGAGATCACCCGGTAACTCCGATTGCAAGCCCTGCACGAGGAAGGCGTCAGTAATGATAACTTGTACTAGGATCTGCATAAGGGAAAAACACGCCAGAAGTGTAGTATGAGTACTAAAACACGCAGTACCCATTAAATATCATAAGCCAATTGGACACAAAAAGATATAAATATAATTAAGTGCGAATATAAAATAATCTAGACATAATAAGACTAGATAGGATATGGAAAGGGCATATGTAAGTGATCGAAATAATAGGAAATGAATAACGCCTCTAAGGAACAAAATAGAATCTAACTATAACCCAACCGGACCCCCATAAACCCGAAAGGCACAAACAACAGATAGTAACACTACAATCATTTAAATAAAAGAGATGATAAAAGTAAAGAAGTCGCCAGTCTTACCGCTGCCCGGACTTGATCTGGGCTTTCAAGTGGCAATCGGATCAAGTGTACAGGTGATCAGATTGGACCGGGGCTTTCAGGTGGGAGTCCCTTTTAATAAAACAAGTGCCCAAACTCGACCAAGGCTTTTTAAGATTCCATTTCCTTTTTAAAAGTCCAACCGACCTAGTGAAACTCATTTAGTCCCTTATTAGACTCACCAAGTGTACTTTAAGCCATATCAGATACTTAACATGTGTATGCCAGATTATTAGATGAGATTAATAATAGGGAACCAATATATAGTAGAAAACTCCACAAGTTCCCCTTTTTAAAAGTCCATGACCATGTTCTAAACCAAGCCAGCCATAAATTGTGGAACCGCATGGATAACATACATAAGTAAAGCAACATAATACTGACCTAGCGACAAATACTAGCCTGAAGTTTAAGAACCTCATTATGAAAGACCCTTCTACCTGAACAAAGCACTAACACAGAGATAGAATGAACCCCAAATAACAATATATTTAGTCCATAAAACGACACACCTATATTACCTAGGGAAATTTACCAATGTGATAAAAAGGGTACTACTACCGCCCCCCGGAAACCCATCGTAAAGCAAGAAACTACCTAAGCCTATGCTGAGGTTTCCTTAATAACTCTTAAAACTACCATGTCCCCTAAACTAAGCTTACACTGAGAGCAATCGCCTATACTAAGAAATTCCATTGAACTTCTACTCTACTAGCCTAAATCAGTTAATAGAACCAAGATATATCGAGAGGATAACTCCCCGAGCAATAATAACCCGCCAATAATTAGCAAATTAACATATAAATACCCTCATCATGCCATGTCTAAGAGTAGGTAAGTCTTAACCTACCTGGATACTGAAGCGCACTCACAACTTACTAAATCTGAGCTTTTCCCTTTCAAAAAGCTTCCGACTGCTGCCATGCTACCAAAATAGTAATATACATATCAAAATGAGAATAATGATACCCTTTTTGCAATTTTATACTCCGAGCCAAAATTTGGATCGAAAATCAACCATGGGGCCCCCTCATAAAATTTAGAAATTGAACCTGCAATTGTGTCTCTCATGGGAAAAGGATCACATGCTCAAAAATTGGGCATGATCAGACCCTAATTCGTGCCCCAAAACAGCTCCACAAGTCAAAGGAAATCAAGAGTTAAATTAGAGAATTAATCAAAATTTGGGTGGGAACTTACAAAATTTTGATGGAATATGATCATGAATCAAGTAACTAATTAGCCTTATCACCAATTTGTAATTCCACAACGATTTCCATGCTCAAGGGCCCAACTATGGAGGAATTTTCATGAAAAATGGAGAAAAAAACAAAAGGATATATATACAGCTACCTCTGCTTAAGCGAAGGTTTGGCCGCATATGCGGCATTGCTTAAGAGACAAACCCTCCGCATAAGTGGAGGTCAATATACACGTATTCCTCAGTTTAAGTGGCTCCAAAAAAAGATATAGGGACTTTGCTTAAGTAGAAGGAGTTGACATCAGCAACCTCTGCATAAACGACTGCGCTTAAGAAACCAAAAGGCCACAAAAGCGACGACACCAACACCAACACTAGCACACCAAAAAATTTACCTAAGTCTAAAAAGAATTCGATCGAGTGCTCGAGATTTATTTGAAACTGCGTACACGCAAACAAAATATACTACCCTACTAGAAAGGGCATTCAAGACTCAACGAAATCGATAAAATTCCTAACAGAGGTCGTTTCAGCAAAATATGGGCCCCAATCCTACTATTTAGTTTTAACTAATATCCAACCAATAGCCCAAAATAAGTCAAGAAGCCTCGGGACATGGACCAAAGGTCACTCTAGCCTTAAATCTATGTTTCGGAGCTAACAAAACTATCAAAATTCTCATTCGAGGCCGTTTGCTAGAAGTTTTGACCAAAGACCAATTTCTCAACATCAAAAGCTCCAAAATAGGAAAACTTTCATAATACCAAACAATCTACCTTAGAAGCAAACTACCGATCCTAGCAAGTCGTAAATGACATGGGGCAGCGATAGGAAAGCTCTAAATGCAAAATACACATAAAGTAAAGAAAATGACCTAGAGGGTCATTACAACATCCACTAATAAAAGGAATTTTTTCCTCATAAGTTAAGGGATCGAAGATACCTGAAGGCTCAAACAATTGAGGGTAATGGATCCATGTGTCATACTCATTCTCCAAGGTAGCCTCTTCGACTGGATCGTTTTTGTCACGCCCCAAATCCCATTGGGACGGACTGGCACCCTAAGCCGATATGGCCCGAGAGAACCAATCTTTGCTCGTGAATACTCGTATGCATAACCTCATATAAACCTTATTATACCTCATACAACTATGCGGAAGTCATGGACATGGAAACATATGCCATATATATATATATAAAACTTGGCCTTTGGGGCCATCACGTCAAACTGAACGTACATATCTTACATTCATATACCCACATATGTCTACAAAAGCCTCTAACAGATGCATCTACAAGACCTACTTAAAGTTGGGACAAGTCCCCACTTTATCTTTACAACATCAAAAACAATATACAGCTGTGACTCAAAAAGCTCCGAACCAACTAGAGCTCACCAAAAATCTGCAAATGATCCACAGTCTACAGAAAATGTCTACTACTGCCTGCACCTACAACATGTAAGGTAAGTCCCCCGAGGGGGTCAGTACGAAGAATGTACTGAGTATGTAAGGCTATAAGAAACTATATGATACATAAATACTTCATGAAATCGAGCGTAAGAGAATAGTCAATATGGATAGACCTCCGTTCTGAATATATGGAACCATGTTCATTTCTTCCATTATTCTCATTACTTAATCATCCATTCTTATCATTATCATTCTTATAACAACCTTCATAATTACACATTCACGTAAGGGATATAATCTCATTTCTTTTACAACTATCTTCATTACTGTTCATCCAACTAGTTAGTGGCTCATAATATAATACCAAACATCCAGCTGATCAGTGGGCTATAATATAAATCGGACATCTAGCTGATCAGTGGGCTATAATCGTATATATAATAATAATACCGGACATCCAGCTGATCAGTGGGCTATAATCGTATATATAATAATAATAATAATAATACCGGACATCCAGCTGATCAGTGGGCTATAATATAAATCGGACATCCAGCTGAGCAGTGGGCCATAATAAATAAATATAATAATAATACCGGACATCCAGCTGATCAGTGGGCTATATTATAAACCGGACATCCAGCTGATTAGTGGGCTATATTCATATATAATAATAATAACATAGCATAATATTGAGATTGTTCCATCCGAGCTTATGCCCTTTTTATTTGATCCATACTCAATGAAACATAAAGTAACCATAGAGCATTACTTCTTTGCATTGCTTTTTCCCCTTTAATTTGGTTTTGAGAGTGATATCTTGGGGATCGGAACATCATTGGGAACACATATATACATTACTTCATTCCTTACTTTCATGAGATTGATTCATTCACTTATGAGAGATTGATACAATGATAGTCATAACATTATTAGAACTTGGAACATAACATTATCAGATCTTGGAGTCATAATATTGTTGGAGCTTTGGAATCATGTCCACCTTACATCTATTATTTTCCTTCACTCTTGCAACCAACAAATGTACGTTACTAAATTTATTTCTTTTGAGAGATTGGTACTTTTGCTCTTGAGAGATTGGTATATTAGTAGTCATGACATTATTGGAAGCATTAGAGCATAACATTATTAAGACTTTAGAGCCATGTCCATATTTATGTAACACCTGAACAACAACGACTAATGAATGAGGAATATGTGACTCTACAATAGATAACAACCTGAAATGAGATACCTTTGGACACTTCGGAATGGAATAGGTACAATGTCAATATGATCAATATGCTGCAGAAGGATACAAAAAGAGTAACCTTACATACCTTGTCTTCCCAATGTGAATACACAGTCCTATATAACAATCTATCTTCTTCCTTACTTTTTACTCTACAACACAAGTACATTACGAAGCTCAAATCAACCATTAACCATGTTACAAGTGCATAAAACGACAATGGATTACATGACTACCATATAACGTCATTTCGCCCTCTTAAATTACCATTATTGCATCACCAAACCAACAATACCATAACATGTCACCCATCGACCAAGGCATCACAAACCAATAATATTTCACACCAACTTTACCTTTTATACTCCCATATTAGCACTACGCCACAATTACTCCTTCAAGTCATCTCAATACCTTCCGTAACAACACATGAACAATAATCCATAATTGCTACCATCCAAAATACCTCTGGTATACTCCTTAAAAGTCATTTAAAAGGTATCACAAGTTGATAATTACATCCATGAAGGGTATAGGGGTTTTGGGGGGGCAAAGGGATGCAAAAACAAGCAATTCGGAGTTCTGGGCCGACCTGCTAAGACACTTACGCCTGAAGGTGGATGACCTGCATCTGCAGGTGACCTTTGGCAGTATCCAGAGGCACCTGTGTTGTCACCTGCACCCGCAGATGCTTCATCTGCGAGGGCGGGTACCCGTTTCGGCCAAAAAGGGTCTCTTTTGGGTCTTTTTATGCAATGAATGGTCCATGATCATAACTAAACTCCTCTTAACATATTTTAGATCATATTAGATGCCAACAATCAGCCATGTTTTTACAACACACATGAACATCACCAAAACCACACTTTTTCTTCAATACACCACCAAATCCATGCACAATTTTGCAATAACAATTCCCCACATCATGCACAAGAATAAAACAAGTTAAGGGAATAAACACATGTTACATATTGTTATTTTAATCCATCAAGTTCACTTCCTTCAAGATCACAAGTCTCCTTTCAAGTTACAAGACAAAACCCTTTATCGATTTAGCAAAAATAGACTATTTTGCACATAGTGAATTTCTCAATGCTTTATCAACATAACCAACATCATCTACACCATATTCAATGAATATAATATCTTAAACCATGAGAATAAACACTTACCAAGCTTGAAAGATGATTGTCTTGACCAAGGAGATGAGGGCTTAGGGTTTGAGTTGAGAGAAAAATGTTGTAGAAATTTCTAGAATTGGCATGAGTGTTTTTGTTCAATAAAATATGATTTCCCCCCCTTATATAGTCCCATAATGGTACTTGATTTACCAAACACTTGGTCCAATCATGATATAGCAACTTGGTGTTGCAAGAATGGGTCAAATACCCCTTTTGGGCCATGTCTTGCTTGTCTCTTTGGGCCTCCATTGAGCCCAATAGTTCAAGATTAATTTTGGCCCATCAAATTTAATGTATAATTCCTCAAAACTCCTATGTAATTAATTACATTAATGTTTCGGTAGTCAACTAGGATTCAGAAATGTACGGGGTGTTACAGTTTCTCCACTGAACCTTTAACATTAGAATCTCTCTAAATCGCAACTGTCTAACATCTCTTGCTAGAATGGAAATTGGTTTCTCCTAAAAGGTCAACCTATTATCCAATTGAACCGAATCCCACTAGAGCACATGGGACTCATCCGAAATTTACCGCTACAACATAGATGCATGAAAGATAGGATGAATACCGAAAAAAATTAAGGTATGGCCAACTCATACGGTACATCACTAACCATCATCATAATCATAATCATTCTACATCACTAACCCTGATAAAATATCTCAAATGGGCTAATATACCTGGGGCTAAGCTTGCCCCTCCTACAGAACCTCATCACTCTCTTCATGGGAGACACCCGGAGAAACACCCAATCCCTAACTTCGAACTCTAAAGCTCAAAGACTATAGTCAACGTAACTTTTCTACCTACTCTAAGCCACCCTAGACTGTCCTAAATCACCTGGACCCTATCTAAAGAATCATGAAGCATCAAATCACCCTATCAAAGATCTACACCGCCTACCATATAACGCTTCGAAGGGAGCCATTACGCGAACTCTATTAAAGGTAGAAACTAATCTCACTGATCTTTGAAATCAATGACATATTCCAACAACATATCCTTATAAACCTGAATAGTTTCCTTAGACTAGTTATTAGTCTAAGGGTGAAATATCATGTTAAGGTCAACTCGGATACGCAACTCCTCCTGAAAAGCCCTCCAAAAGTTGGATGTGAATTGGGTACCTCTATCAGAAATAATAGAAACTGGAACTCCATGCAAATAAACTATCTCATGAACATAAATCTGAACCAACCTCTCTACATTGAAGGACACCTAAACCGGTAGAAAATAAGCAAACTTAGTCAATCTATTCACAATGGCCTAAATAGAATCAAACCTCTGAAAAGTATGCAGTAAGCCAATCACAAAGTTCGTAGTGATCTGATCCTATTTCTACTCAAGAATTGGCAACCCCTAAAGCAAACCGTTGGGCCTTTGATGCTCAAACTTTACCTACTACCTATTCAAGCACCACAACAAAAAACCCAATATGTACCTCTTCATCCCAAACCACTAATAAAGTTATTTCTAATCCCTGTACATATTAGTTGTGCCAGGATAAATGAAATACCTGGAATAATGGGCCTCATAAAGTATCAACTGAATCAAATCACCAACTCTCGGTAAACAAATATGACCGTCAAATATCAACATTCCCTCTTCATCTTAGGTGGACTTCTTGACTTCACCCCACAACACCTGATCATGGATCTCCCTTAATATACTATCCTCAACTGCTATCCCTGCTCAATCAATATAACTCGGGCCTCAACATAAGAAAGAATCCTCCCGAGGTCAGAAATACCAAGTCAAACCAAACTATTGTCTAAGGACTGGATGTCCAAGGCCAATGGTTTCTATGATGCTACAAGAGATGCCAAAATCCTCATACTTATCTTCTTTCGAATCAAAAGCTACCATAGTTGCCTTTCTCGAATGGTATAGAATAGAAATATCATAGTCCCTTAGTACCTATAGCCAGATGCGTTTCCTTGAATTAAGATTCTTTTGTCTTAGAATGTATAGTAGGCTATGATGATCAGTGAATGTCTTGTATTAAACATCATAAAGGTAATGCCATCAAAATCATAAGAGCAAAAACTACTGCCGCCAAGTCCTAGTCATGAGTGAGGTAGTTTCACTCATAAATCTTTAGCTATATAGAAGTATATGCTATCACTCGACCCTGCTGAATCAGAATACAACCCAAACCAACAGCAGAAGCATCACAATAGACTAAAAACCTATGGCCCTCAACTAGAAGTGTCAGAATTGAAGAAAAAGTGAGTAAGGCCATGAGCTATAGAAATCTAGTCGTATACTCGGCAGACTACTAGAATGGGATATTCTTTCTAGTCAATCTAGTCAAAGGCACTGTAATAGAAGAAAATCCATTGACAAACCATATGTTATAACCTAACAGTCACAAACTACCCCAATCTTTGTCGGTTCAACCATAATCCCATCCTTGGTACACCATGTTCCCCAAGAATGCTACAAACTCAAACCAGAACTCACACTTTGAGAATTTGGCATAAAGCCACTAAAATCTCAAAGTACGGATCACAATCCTTAAATGTTGAAGATATGCCAAAATTACACCTCTAAGTTGAAGTATAAAGTGATCATTATTTAAATATAGAATCCAAAAAAGGTTGGGATCGAATCTCACACGGAATAAGGTGAGAACTAAGTTCAGTGCAATTATCTCACTAATAGATGGTTACTTTAGTAAAAGGGGGAGTTTGAAAGTGTGATATAATTTCAATGTAATATGTAGATAAGTTACAATCACAATGTTCAGAAAGTTAATTCGATAATGATAGAGAACTAGGTTTGTGATCCCCATGGATTCATAGCACAAACTGGTCATTGACGATGGTAGACTCTTCTAGTGTTATGCTTGCAAAGCGATCACTCACATTACTTCATCTAAGTGTTTCTCAACCTACATATACAATTATCACTCAAATCCTTTTAGACTAAGAATGATTATAATACATAATTATGATAATTGCGCCAAGTTGGTCAACCTAATTAGAACATCAATAATTAGATGAGGTTCAAAAACCTAAAATCTTTGTTATTAATTCCTTTTCCTAGCCTTAACTCCTTTTCTCAAGCATGTTTAGACCTAAGGCAAGTTCTAATTTTGCAACCATTAGAAATCAAACAATACAAAGGAATTGATAATACTTTCAATAACACCACTAGAATCAATACCATCTTTGACCCTAAAAGTGTTAATTCACGATGGTTCCCACCACCCTCGTTGAGGGTTTTATCTACCCATGGCTTTAAAAATAAGAACAATCATAGAAATCATAGTAGAAGAGAGAACATACAAGAATGAAATCAAAAGAACTGAATTTGTATTGCAAAGCTTAAGTGAATCACCAAAAATCACAAAGAATAAATGTGACACTTGTTTTTCTTTAGAAAACAAAAGTACTAAAATAAAACCTAACAGAATGTATTTATAGTCTGGTAATATTTCAAAATATAATAAGACTAGGAAAATTACCTTGTCGAATCCCACAACTAAGTTGACGGCCCATTGTCCCAGTGATGATCTGCTGCCTTGATCATCGTGTAGTTCCAGAATGATTACATCTATCCCTAAAAATGAGATGAAAGTTTGTCCACTGTGTGACAGTTCATCGAGTGAACCATCACTTGAATCCAATGAATTTTCTTGACTATTATTTAATCATAGTGGTAGTGTGGTCCATTGAGCATGTGATGGTCTATCAAATGACTTGTCAACCCGCTTACACTTGGCATCAAACAATGGTTCATCATAATGATTAGGATGATAGTGTGTCAAAGGGTTGATGGTTTGTTAAGTGGGACATCATGTCACACCCTAAATCCCATTGGGGCGGACTGGAACTCGAAGCCGATGAGGCTCGAGAGAACCAATCTTTGCTCATGTCTAGTCATATGCATGTCACTCACTAAACAACACCATCACATAGAGGTATAAAATGTCAATAGCGAAAGTTATGGAAACATGTGATATATACATATAAGAAACTTGGCCGTTAGGGCCATCGAATCAACATGGACATACATCTCTTACATTTGTCTTCCCACAACTGTCTACAAAGCCTCTATTGATACATAACCATAACCAACCTAGAGTTGGGACAACACCCCACTCTATATACATATACGATACCAAAACAAATGTACATATGAACTCGGGAAGCCCCGAATCAACTGGAGCTCACCAACAATTTGCAAATGATCCGTAACCTACTGTGGAGGTTTATTTGTACCTGTTCCTACAACAAGTAAGGTAAATTCCCCAAGAGGGGTCAGTACGAATAATGTACTGAGTATGTAAGGCTATAAGAAACTGTTTGCAACATAGGATCTCAAATGGGATCAATACATGTGAATAAATATTATGGATTAATCACCGTCTCGCATGTATGGAACCAGGTTCATTACCTTCCTTACTTTCATTACTCTCATTGCTTGATCATTTATTCATATAAATTTTAGTTGTGAAAAAACATTCCTTCATATTTTCAATTACGTGACATACTTACCTTGGCTTACGTTCATCTTTATTATCAGTCATCCACTTATTAGTGGGCCATAACATAATAAGAGTCATCCACCTATTGGTGGGCTATAACCATCATCCACAATTGGTGAGCTATAATATAATAACCGTCATCCACGCTTTGTGGGCTATAAAATAATAAGAGTCATCCACCTATTGGTGGGCTATAACCGTCATCCACACTTGGTGAGCTATAATATAATAACTGTCATCCACGCTTGGTGGGCTATAAAATAATAAGAGTCATCTACCTATTGGTGGGCTATAACCGTCATCCACACTTGGTGGGCTATAATATAATATATAGTATACATAATATAACATAATTTTGGGATTGATCCATCCGAGCTTATGCCCTTAGATTTGTGATCCATACTCAATGAAACATAAAGTAACCAGGTGTGCATTACTTACTTGCATACTTCATTCCTTTACATTGTTATGAGAGTGATACATTGGTGATTGAAACATTAGTGGGAACATATATATACATTACTTCATTTTCTTTACTTTCATGAGATTGAGACATTGGTAGTTATAACATCTTTATTCTTTTACTTGTGAGAGATTGTAAGAAGTTGATACATTATTTATAACATTGTTGGAACTTTGAAACATAATATTATTAGGACTTTAGAACGTAACACTTTTGGAACCTTAGGATAATGAACAATGAATAAGACACATGTGGATATCAACTGTTCACCAACCTTAGATGTGATACCTTAGAACATTATGGAACTTTTGACATATTAGCTAATGAACATAAGTCAACCAATGGACATGAGTCATATGAATCACCATTGAAAAATGAATAAGGAACATGTGAGTAACACTAGTCAACAACCGGAATGGAATACCTTAGAGCATTTCAAAATCGAATAAGTACAATGACAATGTGATACTATGTGCTGTAGAAGGATATGGAAAGAGTAACCTTACATACCTTGTATTCCCAATGAGAATACACAGTCCTATATAAAAATCATGCTTCTTCCTTACGTTTTACTCTACAACACAAGTACATTACGAAGATCAAGTCAACTATTAACCATGTTACAAGTGCATAAAACGACAATGGATTACATGACTACCATATAACGTCATTTCGCCCTCTTAAATTACCATTATTGCATCTCCAAACCAACAATACCATAACATGTCACACATCGACCAAGGCATCACAAACCAATAACATTTCACACTAACTTTACCCTTTATACTCCCATATTAATACTACGTCACAATTACTCCTTCAAGTCATCTCAATGCCTTCCGTAACAACACATGAACAATAATCCATAATTGATACCATCAAAAATACCTTTGGGATACTCCTTTAAAGTCATTTAAAGTCATTTAAAAGGTATCACAAGTTGATAATGGCATCCATGAAGGGTATAGGAGTTTCAGGGGGTCAAAGGGATGCAAAAACAATAAATTCGGAGTTCTGGGCCGACCTGCTAAGCCACCTACACCTGCAGGACCTGAATATGTAGGTACCCTTTGGCAGTAGCCAGAGGCACCTACATTGGCACCTGCGCACGCAGGTGCTATAGTCTCGAGAGCGTATGCCCCTTTCAGCCTCCGGGGGTCATTTTAGGGTCCTTTTTTGCCATGAATGATCGATGGTCATAATTAAGCTTCTCATAACATATTTTAGATAATATTAGATGCCAAATAACATCCATGGATTCACAACTCACATAAACATCACCAAACTACATGTTTCTTTCAATACGTCACCAATTCCATACCCAATTTTGAAATAAAAATTCCAAACATTATGTAAAAGAATAAAACAAGTTGAGGCTATAATCACATATAACATTTAAATATTAAATCCATCAAGTCCACTTTATTCAAGATCACAAGTCTCCTTTCAAGTTACAAGGCAAAACCCTGTACCGATTTAGCAAACATAGACTATTTTACACATAGTGACTTTCTCAATACTTTATCAACATAACCAACATCATATACACCATATTACATGCATATAATATATTAAAACATGAGATTAAATACTTACCAAAGCTTGGAAATGGATGATCTTGTCCAAAAGAGGAAGGTAGCTTAGGGTTTAAAAGAAAAATGAGATATTCTTGTTGGAAAATTCTAGACTTGCACATGTGTGTAATGGTGATTAAATGCTGAATTTTTCAGCCTTATATAGTCCCATTTAGTCATCCTTATACCACTCTTAGTCAAATATGACATGTTTATTGGGTCCAATTATGAATGGGTCTTTTTTATCCCTCTTGGGCCATGTCTTTTGCTCACTTTTTGTGCCTCAATTGAGCCCACCAAAGATTTAATGTATATTACCTCAAAACTACCATGTTTAATTAATTCCATGAACATTACGGGAATCAACTAGGTTCAAAAATATATGGGGTGTGACATTCTTTCCCCCTTAGAAACATTTGTCCTCGAATGTTAACAACATCTTCTCAACTACAACAACTACATCTTTGTGATACCATATATATACACATAATGCTTATAAGTACTTAGTTGGTATTTCTCTTTCGTGTGAAATAAATACGGGTACTTTGACTTCATCTTTTCTTCCGCTTCCCACGTGATCTCATCTACTTAGTGATTATCTCGATTAGCAATCGGTACCTCGTCATATGTGTGATTCTTCATAACTTGTACACCCTTACTGGAAGCAATCCGAGATCGATCTCCTATACACTCTCAAGCATCGTATATGAGCCATGGAGAATTCTTGGTGTAGCTCCAATTTATATGCAAATTTACCACATCGTCAAACAATTATATATAGTACTATCTTTCTATATTTACATAGTACGGTTTACTCGTCCATCTGTCTGAAGATGAAAATCCATAATTACATTCACTTGGATTCCTATACTCTTCTGAAAAGACTTCCACAAATGTCTAAACTTGGTAAACCTGTCAGGCCAATGATTACCCATGTGGAATCAATGATCCATATTAATCATGTTTCGTTTCCAAATGGAAAAATCTCTACATAGCCTATGACCTTTAGATTTCAAACACTTTACCTTTACTTGTTGTCACTTCGGTCACCGAATTATCAATTTCGCAATGTTCCCTACTCACTAGAATACCTTGATTGAGGTGTTTTTACCATAACACATTTCTTTAACTCATATATATATATCCGATACATAAAATCTTCCTTGGTATTGAAGTAATCCCCTCTTATGTAAGCCCAAACACCTTTGTCGAACTTTACTGTACATTCTTTTTCAACTGAATGACACAGGATTTTCATTTTGTTTTTTCCTCACCGTAGCCACAAGCAAAGACTTTGCTGTATTTTATACTATAATTCCTTCAACTCTTGAAAACTCTTCTCACATGCATCATTCCCTTAAAACGTGGTTGTTTTGTGTTACCTTGGTAAGGGTATTGTAATGGAAGATAAACTCTCTAACAAACTTTCTGTACTAGCCGACCAAACCCAAGAAAACTACGAATCGCTGTAGGCGTTATAGGTCCTTAGCCAATTCTTCACGGCTTCTATCTTTGGTATATAGTCCCTTATTCCCTCATCTGATACCATGTCACCCAAGAATGCGATGGATTTTACCTAAAATTCACACTTAGAGAATTGTGTCTATATCGTACGGTCACGACGAATCTATGACATTTGTTGTAACTAGTTAGCATGGGTCCTTATGTTTTTTGAGTAAAACACCATAGCATCCGTAAAATTTGTCACGAACTTGTCTAAGAATGGCTTGAACATTCGATTCATCAAATCCATAAAAACTACAGGTGCATTTGCTAGCCAAATTGACATACTAAGAATTCGTAATAACCATACTGCGTTCGTAATGCTGTCTTGGGTATATTATTATCATTCATTTTTCATTTCATCATCATTCATTCATTCATTTTTATTCAATCATTAGTATCTTTTCACTTTTACTAAGTGGCACATGTACCCCTTAGAGTATCATTTTCTTTCCCTTCAGATAGGCAATAAAGTTACCTCTCGATGTTCCAACATTATCCGTCTATTCGAGAACATTCTTTGTGGAAAAATGAAAACGTAACTTCTTAGCTCGGCAATCTATTGTGGCCTAACAAGAAGCCAACCAATCCGTACCCATTATAACATCACACTCTACCATGTCCTATTCAATAAGGTCAACTAAAGTGTCAGGATCATCAACATTCACTATACAATTATGATATGCTCTGTTAGCTACAATTGCTTTACCAACTGCTATATAGAGTTCAAATGGAGTAACTAGTAATTCTGGCGTCCTTTCTATTTCAAAAGAATTTTTCCACAAGCAATGGAATAACATATGGTAATGTTGAATACGGGTCGATCAACGAATATACCTTATGTAAAAATATGAATATTGTACCTGCATCTACATTAGGAGAAGCCTCCAAATTCTGTTGGTCCACGAAGGCATAGGTACGGTCTTGTGATCTACAAGAATTGGCAGCTCCTCTAGCACCTCTGCCACGACCAGTAGGTTGTACACCTGACGATGATAATGCAACGACTGATCCTATAGGTCGTGTCGTACAACTCGTGGCCCTCAATGGGCACTCTCTCATCATATGCCCTGACTTGCCACACCAAAAACAAACTTTCGTTTCAAACCAGCATTCACCTGAATTAAACTTTCTGCAATGCTGGCACAGCTAACGAAAAGATCTCGTTGTCTGTGAACCCCGTATTTCACTACTCTGCCCAACCTGACTGCCTCTAAATCCTCAAAATTGGGGAGGAGTACCTACTGTAGGGTAGGAAAATGATGATCTAGGTGGTCCAGGAAACATCCGAGGCCTATATTCTCCTTGGGACACCATAGACTGTCCCATAGGTATAGCCCTCTTTGAAGGCCTGCTTTCAAATTCATATACCCTTCTTCTCTGCCTCCGGTCTTCCATCTTTTGTGCGAAAGCCTTAATTCTGGCTATATCCATATCTCTGTTTAGAGCAGCAATAGTACAGTCTCTTACCAAATATGGTTCCAGCCTGCTTACATACCGATGGACTCTGTTGGCCATTGTGGCCACTACATTTGGGGCATATCGAGCCAAAGAATTAAACTGCAGACTGTATTCCCTGATACTCATGTTACCCTGATGGAGATTTAAAAATTGATCCACACGAGCCTCTTAGATCTCATATGGGAGGTAATGATCAAGAAATGCTATTTTAAATTCCTCCCAATTAGCTGGAAGTGCACCTATACCCCTAGCTCGTTTCCAATGTTCATACCACAATATAGCTTCTCCTTTCAATCTATAGGCCGCAAGTTCCACTGTTTCTATACCGGTCATATGTATAACCTCTAGAGCCCTTTGAATTTGGTCCACAAAATCCTATGGATCTTCATTCACATCTGACCCAGTGAAAGTGGGAGGGTCTAATTTCAGAAAATCCTGTATCCGTCGACTATCTGCCCTGTCCACACCATCACTACTTGTCATTGGACCTACTTGCCTTTGATTCAATACATCGACTATACCAGTAACTATATGAGTTAACATTTGTATTGCACTTCTTAGATTCTGCTCAGTATCATTAACAGGTGTGTTGGCAGGTTCTTCTCTCCCTCTCAACTCTTCTGGAGCTGGAAAAGTAGGGGAAGCTCTCGATGTAAATTCAGTTTCAGTCCCACCTTGACTAGCTCGGTCAAGTGGTGATTTACTCATTCCTTCTCCGGCAGGCATATCTACCTGCTTACCTTTACCCTTATCTTGTCTTGTAATCGGCATTTCACTATACAAAAGAAAACCATCGTTAATGGTCAGATATGATTTCACTTACAACATTGGCTCTATTGCACGATCTAGAAATGAAGAAATGAAACAACTCCTAAATATCCCGTAGCCTCCTGCTTATAAATGTGGCGCGCTACACATCCATAAGCAAGACCCTACTCAGACACGGCTTTGTAGACACCCTTAGGACGACCCGCTCTGATACCACTTTTTGTCACGCCCCAAATCCTATTGGGGCGGAATAGTACCCGAAGCCGATGAGGCTTGAGAGAACTAATCTTTGCTCATGTCTAGTCATATGTATGTCACTCACTAAACAACACCATCACATAGAGGTATAAAATGTCACTAGCTAAAGTTATGGAAACATGTGATATATACATATAAGAAACTTGGCCGTTTGAGCCATTGAATCAACATGGACATACATCGCTTACATTTGTCTTCCCACAACCGTCTACAAATCCTCTATAGATACATAACCATAACCAACCTAGAGTCGGGACAACACCCCACTCTATATATATATCCGATACCAAAACAAATGTACATATGAACTCGGGAATCCCCGAATCAACTGGAGCTCACCAACAATTTGCAAATGATCCGTAACCTACTGTGGAGGTCTACTTGTACCTGTTCCTACAGCAAGTATGGTAAATTCCCCAAGAGGGGTCTGTACGAATAATGTACTGAGTATGTAAGGCTATAAGAAACTGTATGCAACATAGGATCTCAAATGGGATCAATACATGTGAATAAACATTATGGATTAATCACCGTCACGTATGTGTGGAACCAGGTTCATTACCTTCCTTACTTTCATTACTCTCATTGCTTGATCATTTATTCATATCAATTTCATTTGTGAAATAACATTCCTTCATATTTTCAATTACGTGACATACTTACCTTGGCTTACGTTCATCTTTATTATCAGCCATCCACTTATTAGTGGGCCATAACATAATAAGAGTCATCCACCTATTGGTGGGATATAATCGTCATCCAAAATTGGTGGGCTATAATATAATAACCGTCATCCACACTTGGTGGGCTATAAAATAATAAGAGTCATCCACCTATTGGTGGGCTATAACCGTCATCCACACTTGGTGGGCGATAATATAATAACCGCCATCCACGTTTGGTGGGCTATAAAATAATAAGAGTCATCCACCTATTGGTGGGCTATAACCGTCATCCACACTTGGTGGGCTATAATATAATATATAGTATACATAATATAACATAATATTGGGATTGATCCATCTGAGCTTATGCCCTTAGATTTGTGATCCATACTCAATGAAACATAAAGTAACCATGTGTGCATTGCTTACTTGCATACTTCCTTCCTTTACATTGTTATGAGAGTGATACATTGGTGATTGAAACATTTGTGGGAACACATATATACATTACTTCATTTCCTTTACTTTCATGAGATTGAGACATTGGTAAGTATAACATCTTCATTCTTTTACTTGTGAGAGATTGTGAGAAGTTGATACATTAGTTATAACATTGTTGGAACTTTGAAACATAATATTATTAGGAATTTAGAACGTAACACTTTTGGAACCTTAGGATAATGAACAATGAATAAGACACATGTGGCTATCAACTGTTCACCAACCTTAGATGCGATACCTTAGAACATTATGGAACTTTTGACATATTAGCCAATGAACATAAGTCAACCAATGGACATGAGTCATATGACTCACCATTGACCAATTAATAAGGAACATGTGAGTAACACTAGTCAACAACCGGAATGGAATACCTTAGAGCATTTCGGAATCGAATAAGTACAATGACAATGTGATACTATTTGCTGTAGAAGGATATGGAAAGAGTAACCTTACATACCTTGTATTCCCAATGTGAATACACAGTCCTATATAAAAATCCTGCTTCTTCCTTACGTTTTACTCTACAACACAAGTACATTACGAAGCTCAAGTCAACCATTAACCATGTTACAAGTGCATAAAACGACAATGGATTACATGACTACCATATAACGTCATTTCGACCTCTTAAATTACCATTATTGCATCACCAAACCAACAATACCATAACATGTCACACATCGACCAAGGCATCACAAACCAATAACATTTCACACCACTTTACCCTTTATACTCCCATATTAATACTACGTCACAATCACTCCTTCAAGTCATCTCAATACCTTCCGTAAAAACACATGAACAATAATACATAATTGATACCATCCAAAATACCTCCGGGATACTCCTTTAAAGTCATTTAAAAGGTATCACAAGTTGATAGTTACATCCATGAAGGGTATAGGGGTTTCGGGGGGTCAAAGGGATGCAAAAAGAATAAATTCGGAGTTCTGGACCGACATGCTAAGCAACCTGCGCCGGAAGGTGGCTGACCTGCGTCCACAGGAGCCCTTTGGCAGTAGCCAGAGGCACCTGCCAGTCTCGAGGGCGGATGCCTGTTTTAGCCTCCAGGGGTCATTTTAGGGTCCTTTTTTGCCATGAATGCTCCATGATCATTATTAAGCTTATCATAACATATTTTAGATCATCGTAGATGCCAAAGAACAGGCATGGCTTAACAACGCATATAAACATCACCAAACTACATGTTTCTTTCAATACGTCACCAATTCCATACCCAATTTTAAAATAAAAATTCCAAACATTATGTACAAGAATAAAACAAGTTGAGGCTATAATCACATCTCACATGTCAATATTAAATCCATCAAGTCCACTTTATTCAAGATCACAAGTCTCCTTTCAAGTTACAAGGCAAAACCCTTTACCAATTTAGCAAACATAGACTATTTTACACATAGTGACTTTCTCAATACTTTATCAACATAACCAACATCATATACACCATATTAAATGCATATAATATATTAAAACATGAGAGTAAATACTTACCAAAGCTTGTAAATGGATGATCTTGTCCAAAAGAGGAAGGTAGCTTAGGGTTTGAAAGAAAAATAAGATATTCTTGTTGGAAAATTCTAGACTTGCACATGTGTGTAACGGTGATTAAATGCTGAATTTTTCAGCCTTATATAGTCCCATTTAGTCATCCTTATCCCACTCTTAGTCAAAGATGACATGTTTATTGGGTCCAATTATGAATGGGTCTTTTTTATCCCTCTTAGGCCATGTCTTTTGCTCACTTTTTGGGACTCAATTGAGCCCACCAAAGATTTAATGTATATTACCTCAAAACTTCCATGTTTAATTAATTCCATGAATATTAAGGGAATCAACTAGGTTCAGAAATATATGGGGTGTTACACTTTTTTCAACATATTCAACACTTTTCTCTCTGTGGCTCATTTTCCTGCACATGTAATACAAATGTGATCAAATCCAACAAGAGTTACTTAAAAACATACAATAATCCATGGTCAAAAATATCAAATATGACATCAAATGACGACACATCAAAACCCCCAACTTAGAATTCCTGTTTGTCTTTAAGAAACTAAAATAAGACTCAATATAAACCTCTAGGCATCAGACAATTAGGAAATATATAGGAGTTCTATTATCATTAACCAGCCAAGCATGCAAAGTTTTACACTTCTCTATGATTTCAAAATATTGTGAAAACATTCAAAGCTAAATAAGCTAACATTGCGAGATCAAAGTTTGACATTATGTTATTAGCAGACAATTGGAGCTAAACTAATATAGCATGAGATTTCAACTAATAATTTATGAATATCACCCCATTCCCTCACACAAAGAAGGTCCCTTACACAAGATAAAGATTACAATAGAACTATAACAAAAACTCTTACACTCACAAAGAACTTTAAATGCTGCCAGAATGATACCTTAACTTTGCCCTTGTTTTCTCTACGTACCGTCGCTGGAGAACCATGCCAGGATCACTATAGGGATTTTATAGGGTTGTAATATAGTATTTGGAATCGGCATGGTACATATTGAATAGTGAATAACCCTCCTTGAACACTACCCTTCTAAAATTTCAATTAGCCCGACCTTTTTTTTCCCGTTTTGCCCCTTCTACCAATATTTGGGGCATGGTTTATTCTTTATAACTACGGACTCTTATTGTTATACATTTTTAATTCTTCATTATATATATATATATATATATATATATATATATATACACACACACACACACACACACACCTACACACACACCTACACACACACCTACACCACACACATTCTTTCAAAAACTAGTTACAACACATTTTTAATCCTTCTGTCGACTTGTTCTCCCAATATTTACCACCCCCAACTTAGGCATTTTGCCTAAGTTTTAAACCCTAGTTCTCAAGGAGGTAAATGGTATCAAAAATAGGTTCACTTGTCGAACAAAAGGTATCAAGTACTTGGCTAGTCAAGAAAAATCTCAGGCTCAAATTCAGGGAACTATGGATAATACATGAATTAGTTAGGCCTGTTTTCATCAAGATAAAGTTTGACAATGAATGCCTATGATGATTTCCTAACTTAGTTTTTTCTCTATCAGATATAACAAGACTAACTGGGCAAGTTGTAGATCAAATCAGTAGCACAGAAATCAACTAGCTTCTCACACACACATGACAATAGGGTTCAATCATCAATTATCAGTCAATCAAATAGTGCACTAGTCTAACTATATAAATTATCGACACCAATACTATCATGATGTCAAAAACTGATCCATACAGGTCAACATATAAAGCAATGATACACTAAGCACAATTTTGAAGGGTTATACATCATGTTCAGTTAGTTCTTACAATCTGACCACCAAAGTCTCCCTAACTATCCTCGATATATTTTGACTCAACGTAAAATACAAAAACACAAAACTTCCTAATCTAGTTATATCGGTTCAACATAAATGAAATATCCTCGGGAAAAGAAACATGGCAAGAAAAATCCTTGGATGACACCTACAATAACCCCCACCCCAATCAAAAAAACATATAGTGTCCCCAATGCATAAAAATATAAAGCCATGGATGTGGGAACTTATATGTTATGCTCTAGGCACTGTCTACTGGTGTGTGGGCTACAGATGCAACCCCAGTCTCCTTCCTAGTGATAAGTAGAGTGATGATTGCAGTAGTGTCCTCCTCAATGGTGGCTAGTGGTGGAGTAATCAGAATCTTCGACTCTACACTAGCCTCAACTCCTCCAGTCTGGTCGACAATGGCCCTTTTAGCTTGGACTCTCAGGATCTCTTTCTTCATATGTTGCTCTACTTTAGAGGTACTATCTTATACACCCACAACTCATGCTTTGTTTAATCTCTAGACTTATCAATATCTTGCTTCCTAGAAGCTATCACCTTCTTATCTATCCCTTATAACAGTGGGACGTGGGCCTCTTCTCATAATTGAGTCATAAGACATGGAAATGAAAATGAAGTAGTAGTCATTTGTGTTTAAATATGCCTCTTATCTACTATACTAATACCAAAATTCAACTTGAAACCAGACATGAGGATGGCCACCATAATTTCCCTCTCATCATTTAGCACATTGTCTCCCCCTGTAGGAACTAGAAGAGTCATACCACTACACACGAAAACTTTGCTATGAAAGTTAGTGTTGCTTTACATATCTGTTCTCTTGCATTCTCAACCACAATAACTCACCGTCAATCAACACCTATGCCAACTGCAAACACTAGTTAAACCTATCGCTCATTCTATGATTATAGACTGGAGTCCTATCTGGTGGTAAATAAGTGAGCCAAAATGAGACCTGTTTCTTATCCGATCCAAAATATCAACTGTGACCCTTCAGACTTACATACTATTAAGAGTTGGTATTCTGATAGTGTCTGCCCTTTTTTGCAGTAGTTATCAATTGTAGCTACATCATTGGCATAGAATTCCTAGACCATGTTGGGATAGTAGTACCCTAGTGCCTGACTCATCCACTGTAAGTGGTAATGCTTGAAACATCATTTAATCTCAAGGTACTCAACTAGCTCTGATGATATAATCTTGACTTCTTAAGTGATACTTCTTTTTATATTGTCTTTGCCCATTGTAGAGAGGCCCTCCTAAAAGTACTTCTGTAACCCCTTTACTTTCCACCGCATGTTATCTTTAAACCCTAGATTTTTGCTTTTGTTCACATTGCCCCCTCATTGGCTCACGATCCTTATCTGGGCTCTTGGTGGTATCTGTGCCACTCTTATCATCTGACTTTGAGCTTGAGCCTCCAATACTACAATCATTCTCTGAAGAATTGCCTCCCTCATCATACTAGGGAGCATTTACTTGTTTCTAGAACTTTGTCTAACACAGTAGGATGGGGCTTCCACAACCTCCTCAACCTTGTTATTATATTCAGAAGGTTCATCATTGAGTTGGTGGGTTGTTATGGCCCTTATGTCTCTTGTGAGCCCCACATCTTATTGGTTAGAATTTTGGAGCCATAATTATCCATCAAAGAATATCGCCAGTACATTAAGTAATATACAGAAGTATGAAAAAAAACAAAAACTTAAAACTTTTTATATATATATATATAAGTACACCATTTACTATAGGATAAAGCATCGTGTGGATGACGGTTCATCAACCAAACCATCATTCATAAGTAGAATACAATTCACATGTGACAATTGGATTGATAATCCATCAAGTGGATAATGGTCCATGAACCCTTTTGTCATTCACTTCTAGTTTGCAACTTCAAGTTGACGGATAGAAACACCGGTCCGTCATGCCATATGTCGTCCCTTTCTAGTAGTAAATCAACATTTTGAAGCAGATGATAGGTGAGTTGACGATTCATAGATTATGCGATGGTCCTTGGACTCACCTGTCTTCTTGAGGAAGATTAAACCAATTTCATGGATGTCAATATTATTCAATTATTGAACTTTTCACCACACTATTAAGTCTACTGACTCATACGAGGCGTAAATCTCATCGTGTGATGAAACATTCACAATTTTCCAATACAAGGTAGGGTTACTCAGACTTCAGACTTTTGTTAAACATACATAATATCAATTAGAGTTAGAGGGCAACATAATTTTCACTAAAATTTCATTTTTGAAATTAGAAAATTGTGATGCCCTCTGACTCATTGAGCAAAATTAACTCACAACCAACATCCATATCACAAAAAAAACATAATATACATGATTTACATTCAAAATCAATGCTTTGCTCAATTTCAAACCAAATCCATGTGCACAATCTATAAAAACATGGGAACCCATAACTCTTACCCTCATGAATTTTTTTACCAAAATATTAGACGAGTGTGCTAATAGTTTTAGAAAAACTATGAAGAAGAGAGGTGAACTAGTTGGATGCACACTTGATTTTGCATGAGGAATATAAGGAAAATAAAAAGTGATGATGGTGATTATGCCAATAGAAGGGAACAATGGAGTTATATGGAGAAAAAAAGAGAAACAATTATGGAATTTGAGAAGGTATACAACATGGGTGTGAAAAGTGGGTAGAGGGAAGGTTTTAAACTTTGAAATGGTTTTAATTACTTTCCTTAGGGTTAGATCGGGTCAGATTTTTGCTGGATAGGGTCGAAAATAGGTTAGAAGACGATTGGGTAGGGAGTGGGTTGGGTTGCCTTAGGGAGTTGAAAAACAAACATGGGACCCCGATATTTATATTTTATGGACCATCACTTACTCAATGGTTCTTCATTCAACCTATGGAGTCAGTCCAAAGGAGGTGATTCTCAACAGTCATTGTGACCATCAATCAACAGAGTCACAATCCTTCATGGAGACCATCATAACTTTCCAGAATGTCATATTTTATGGTCACAAATGACGTTTGGCTAGATGAGCTATCAGGTGTTCGATGGTCCATCACATTAGTCGTTGTTTATTTCTAGTAACTATTGTTTGCTTTCTCCTTTCCCTGATGGGTGCCACTATGGATCATAGTGTGTTTCACAGTTTGTTAAGGTATGCATGGAGCACTCTAAAGATGCAACACTTATAGTCATTTCTTCCTCCTTAAGGCCTGTACTTGTACACTTCAACACACATCAACCACATCCAACACATAAAGCTAATGCAAAACAAAATTTTACATACAACAATCTTGCGTTGCCTCCTAATAGCACCTGATTTAACATCACGATATGACTCGGTTACCTTTATTACTTAGATATCATCAAGGTACACCATTTTCATCAACTTTACCTCATCCAACACTCCAAAGTACTGCTTGACACGTTGCCCATTCATTTTAAAACATTCCTCTTTCTGATTTCCAAGCTCAATAGCTCCATAAGGGAATACTTATGTTACTTTGAAAGGTGCCAACCATTTAGACCTAAGCTTTCCTAGAAACAAGTGTAATATAGAATTAAAAAGCAACACCAAATTACCTCAGTTGAATTCCCTCTTCTCAATCCTCCCATTGTGGTACAATTTCATTATCTCTTTATAAAGAGCTGCTCTTTTATAAGACCTTAAATGAAACTCATCCATCTCATTTATTTACTCAAGCCTCTAATTCGAGGAATTACTCCAACTTAAGTTAGGCTTTTTGAGTACCCATAAGGCCTTATGCTCAAGCTCGACCGACAAGTGACATGCCTTGCCAAAAATCAGTTGGTAAAGGGATAGGCCAATAGGTGTTTTGAATGTAGTTTGATATACCCATACGACATCATCAAGCTTCCAAGACCAGTCTATTTTGTTGGCATTCACTTTATTTTCAAGAATAGTCTTTATCTCACGGTTGGATACCTTAACTTAACCACTGGTTTGAGAATGATGGGGGGGTAGAGACTTTGTGCTGCTTCACTCCATACTACACTAGCAATGCACAAAAAACTTTCTTATACAAGTGCCAAACCCCATCTCTAATTATTGCCTGTGGAGTACCAAACCTTGAGAAAATATTCTTTTTCAGGAATGTAATTACACTATTACCTACTTTATCTAGAAGCACCACAGCTTCCATCCACATCGATACATAATCAACTTTGACCAATATGTACTTTTGGCTATAGAAGCTCACAAAAGGCCCCCTAAAGTTTATATCCCAAACCTTAAACAACTCTACCTTAAGGGACGGAGTCATAGGCAACTCATGCCTTCAAAGTATTTATCCTTGTCTTTGGCATTGGTCAAATGCCTTTCAAAAATCATGAGCATCTAGGTGGATTTTTGGCCAGTAGTACCGACACTGCAAGGTCTTTTGCACTGTAAAAGCACCACTATGATGACCCCCAACCAGAGATATGTGGTGTGCCTCAATTATGGTCAACACCTCTACTTTCAAAACATACCATCTAATTAAATTATTAGCAAAGATGCTGGATAAGTGTGGCTCATTCCAAAAGTAGTTACTCACATCATGATGAAATTTCTTCCTTTGATGAAAGTTCAAATGTTTCAGCATCATATCACTGACCAAGTAGTTAGTAAAATCAGCAAACGATAAGATTATATCATAAGAGGTGGCTAATACCTATTCATATAGAAAAGAGTCATTAATTTCTATCTCATTCTTCAGTCTGCCCTCTTAATCAAGCCTAAACAAATAGTGTGCCACTTGATTTTCATAGCTCTTTTGATCATTGACTTCAAAATCAAACTCTTAAAACAAGAGCACTCATTTGATCAATATTGGTTTAGAATCTTTCTTTGCCATAGGGTATCTCAGTGTTGCATGATCAGTGTGCTTGATAATTCTCATGCCAAGCAAATACACCCTGAATTTCTCAAAGGAAAACACCACTGCAAGTAGCTCCTACTCGGTCACAATGTAGTTTTTTTTAGCACCGTTCAAAGCCTTACTAGCATAGTAAATTAGGTGAAAGATTTGGTATCTCTTCTAGCCTAGGACATCCTCTTAAACCACCACACTTGCATCACTCATCACCTTCAATGGTTTTGACCAATCTGGAGCAAATGGGGGCAGAAGTTAACTTTTCTTTGAGGCATTTAAATGCTTCAAGAATACCTCATCGCAAAAGAACTTCACTTCCTTCTCCAATAGCTTACAATGATTATTTGCAATTTTGGAGAAATCATAAATGAATATCGTATAAAACCCTGCATGAGCCAAGAAACCTTGACTCCCCTATGTAGGGATTGGTGGAGGTAACTTATAAATGACTTCAATTTTTCTTGATCAACCTCAATACCTTTCTCTGATATTTTGTGGCCTAGAACAATACCCTCATTCACCATGAAGTGGAATTTCTCCCAGTTCAACACTAGATTAGTCTCTTCACACCATTGTAAAACGTTACCAACACTGGCTAAACACTATCCAAAAGAATCACCGACCACAAAAAAATCATCTATGAAGACTTCTATGGTGTTCTCCACCATATAAGAGAAGATATACATTATACACCTCTGGAAATAGGTTCATTGCATAAACCAAATGGCATATGCCTAAAGGAAAATGTCCCATAAGGACAAGTCAAAGTAGTTTTTTCTTGATCTTAAGTAATAGAAATCTGGTGGTAACCAGAATACCCATCAAGGAAATAGTACCATTCTGTGGCAGCTAACCTATCCAATATCTGGTCCATTAATGGAATTGGAAAATGATCTCTAAGTATACAAGAGATTGGTTTCTTGTAATCCATATATTCATGCTAGCCTGTGACCGATCAAAGTGGAATCAACTCACTTCACTCATTTGGAACTACAATTATACCTCCCTTTTTGGGTACACACTGCACCTAACGGACCCACTTTCTATCCAAAATAGGATACACTATACGTACATATAACCATTTGATAATGTACTTCTTTACCACTCTTTACATTGGTGGATTTAGCCTATTTCAGTGTTCAATACTTGGAATTCAGTCTTCCTCTAATGGAATTTTATGTGTACATATACCTAGCGAGATCCCAATAAAGTCAGAATGGTCTAAAGTATTTCAAAATTGACACAAGGGCCTCAACCTGCCATTTTACCAAGTCGGCTGCCACAATGACTGGCAACATGTTATTCACTCCTAGGAATGCATATAAAAAATGGGTGGGCAAGACTTTCAGCTCTAGTACTGGTGGTTCTTCAATTGAAGGCTTAGCTGGAGGACTTGATCTATTCTTTAAATCCAAATCTAGTTTCTTTGGGGTATAAGAATAAGACCCCATCCCAACCAAAGCTTTTACTGTCTTATCATAATCTTCAATATCCTCTCCATTAAAGTTCATAATAATAGCAACTAGTGTCTCCACTTCAAATCTTTCCTCAATAGGTGCTTAAAGTACCTCATTATCAACTACATAAACAACAGAGACCACACTCATGTCCCATGGATGCTTCAAAGACTTGTATACATGAAATACAACCTCCTTTTTATTCAACCTGAACTTCATTTCACCACTCTCCATATCAACTAAAGCTCTACCTATTACTAATAAAGGCTATCCCAAGATTATAGGATATTTAAAATCCATGTCACAGTCTAAGATCATGAAATTGGCTGGGAAAATAAAATTCTCCACCTTCACCAACATGTCACATAATATCCCCATAGGTCTCTTAACCAAACGGTCAGGCATCAACAATCGTATTATCATTGGTTTGGGGGCTCCCAAGACCAACTACATATATATTGAAAGTGGCATCAAATGGATACTCACACCGAGGTCACATAATGAATTGGAAAAATTAAATGCTCCAATGGTGTGTGTAATGGTGAAAGCATCGGGATCTTTCTTCTTCTAAGCTGTTGAGAATAAAGTAATTGAATTATAATGATGTAAGTTGCCAGCCAGCTTAAAGCTGACTATCCTCTTCTTGGTAACCAAATCTTTCATAAACATGGCATACTTGGTCATTTTCTCAAGTTCCTCTACCAATGGAACATTCAACGACAATTACTTAAACATAGAGATGAACTTATGAAACTTATCATATTTTATTTTCTTTTTCAGTTGTTGTGCAAAATAAAGGTGGGGTATACGAATCAGAGTCAAAGGCTTTGAAACCTCATTTTCCTTCCATTTATCATCTATATGAACATTATCAACAACAACTAGCCTTTCAAAATTAGCCGACACTTTCTTCTCAATATATTCCTCAACTACATTCCTGAATTTAAGGTTATATCCTTAATCTTCTCATCAACAATAGTCATAGGTTTAGGTAAAACAATCCCACTTTTGGTTATAATAGCCATGAATTGACCATCACTTCTTGGATTCTAAATAACGTCACTTGGTAATATACCATTCTTCCACTGATTCGGGGCTACTAACATTTGCCCCATTTGATATTTAAGCTACTTTATAAAAGCGGAGTGAAAGTGCACCAGCTGACTGATATTTGATATGTCGCCTTTCATCTTCTTAATTCTAGAGTCTGTAGATTCAACTCTACTCAATACCTTGTCTAACATGTCCTCCACCTTCAATATACCTGAATTATTACCTGTATGATCACATGCTTTAGGAGGCACATACAAAGCACTCTAGTCATTCTTGTAACTATCTTTATTTCTCCAGTCACCCTAATATCTGTCTCTATATCAAGCCTGATCATAGTTATTATAGTTCTGACCTTGGTTGCCTTGACCTTGGGGCCAAATGTATTTATTGTACCCTTGGGAATTATCTCGGTAATACCTAGATGTTCAAATAAGTGGCCTCCTCCTCCGAGTTAGAATCATGCTCCTCATGTATCACCATTTTACCTTGTAAACCCACCGCGTTCACCTTTTTAGAACCACCAGTAAGTAAATGTTTTGTGAGAAAGTCCATTTGCATCTTTATATGTGCCATGTCATAATCTCTCTTTTCATTCTTACGCATCTGCTCAGCTGACATGCTTATTGAATGAGTACCACCTGAGACCTTAGAGACTCTAGTATGCCAAACCCTATTGGTTTTAGTAACTCCATCAAGTATCACCACATTTGTATATGTTTGAGACATGAAAGATCCTCAAGTAATGGTGTTAGCTATTATCTTGGTTAAAGAGATTAAGGATCTATAAAATGTCTCCACCAAATGTTCATCTACTAATTTATGGTCTTGGAACTATTTCAGCTTCTTGTTTTAACCACAACCATGCTTCGTGCAAAGCTTCTCCAGGTAGCAGCCTGGAGTTTTTTTTATCTCATCCCTTAACTGCAAAATTGAAGAGGGTGGAACAAACCTTTCTAGGAAAGAATTTTTCAACTCTCTCCAGTTCTTATAGAGTCATCTGGAAGCTTAGTTAACCATAAGGTTGCTTCCCTATAAAATAGGAGAGGGAACAACCGCAAATGGATAGTATTTTGGCTGACCCGAGGTAGCTTATATGACTTACAGATTCCAACTAAGTTTATTAAATAAAGTTTTGGATCATCTCTAGTTGTATCAAAATAAACACTTAAGATTCAATGACTGGACCATAGTGCTTGTAATATCAAACTTGGCTCCAGTACCTAGTGCGGGAGGGACTATACCACCTGTAGCCCCAACTCCTTCCAAGTCAGCCTCATCCTCTTCATCAATATTATATAGAATGACTGGTCTCTGCTTCTGACCCCTTGCCCTTTGGGGTTAACGTGAATGGTTTCCTACTGTAGCATTGATTATATTCTCATTATTATCCCATCCACAACATTCCCTACATTATCATTGTTGGACATATTTCCTGCATTTAAATTGTTGGCCCTAGCTTCAACCTAAACAATTTGTCATAGTCCTTTGGCCTCAACCTCTTGTGCATTCATTCTCCTAAGAGTAGTTTTGAAGCTTGGGGTAGTAGGTAATCAAAGGTTTACCTTGACTTTGGGTATTGGTCATGTACTAACCTGTACCCTGAAGAAAATAGAAACAACAAATACAAGTAAAATTAGGAAATAAGGACTATGAGCCAAATAAAATACTTGACTTAATCCAAAGCCATATTCCCCAACAACAGTGTCAAATTTTGATACGCCCAATTTACACTTCTAAGTTGAAGTATAAAGCGGTCAATGTTCAAATATAACTCAACAAGGTTGGGGTCGAATCCCACAAGGAATAAGGTGAGAACTAAGTTCAATTAGGTTATTTAAGCAATAGCCGGTTACTTCCGTAAAAAGGAAAGTTTGTGGTAATGCTCAATTAAACCTAAGTAAAGATGGATGCAGTCGTTATGTAATATATTTACCCAACTCAATGAGTCGAGGTCGATCCCACAGGGAATTAACACAAAATTTTCACCTTCGAGTGTAGTAACTCACTAAATATTTGCTCGTATAATTAAAAATGCAATAAAAGTATACAGGGGAAGTGGCCAATTTTGAACATTTTAGAATGTAATTATCACAAGAGAATACTTGCACAATTTGTAAACAAGAGTGGTAATCGATATAAGAATGACTCAGGGATATGCTAGTTTGATAGTTGATAGCATATATGGGTGGTTGACCTTTGATTCAATAAGCATAAAATATGGGTAGGCTAGGTTTTAGCTATTGATGACAATCTTTCGATCTATCACCAAATTTCATATGGGTTTCTTTCAAATTCCCATATGTTTACCTTACCAAGCAACCCAAAACCTCAATCTAGTTAGTCTATTTCTAGCACTATCTATTAAATAAGGACTACTCAAGTAATTGTCAACTAAATCTCTTCACCCTTTGTTTTTCTCTTTCAAGCAAAACAAGAGATCTAATATTGAATAGAGTTGTCAACCTCAATTCTTGAGTTGAAACATAGAGATTTAGTCAAACCTACAATTTATAGCTTAAATTAGAAACAAATAATCAACACACACACACAAATCAACCATCATCTATCACCCCCCCCCCCAAATTATATCATCATGCTCATCAAGAGCTTCCATAGATTAAAATATTAAAGATGAAATCTTCCAATCCAAGATGAAAAGCTAAGATCAATACTAATCCCAATCTAATAGTTCAATTGCACTTTCTAGGTGTCAACTTTTGCAAAGTATGAATAATAATAATCAAATTATGGAAAAGATTCTATTTATATGACCTAGAAAATCGAACCAAAATAATTACAAAGTTGCCACTAGAGCACATTATGCGTCTATCATCAGAATCGCACAATAATCATGCAATAAGCACTTTTAGCTCGCCAAGACACACAATCTTCCTTTTTAGGTCTTAAATCTTAAGGAGTTCTATTGAATTTTGCGTCTTCTTTCAGTACTCTCATTGTTGTTGTGCGATGCGCACAACTTAATTCCATGCTTGCACAATCATCATTGGATGCTTCCTTCAGAATCTATTTCTTTGTACGATCTACTCTCCTATTTTATGTCCAGTATACACCTTGTACAAGCTGTACTTGGCTTGTACTATGCACATGTTGTTCTTGTAATCTAACATTCATCACGTCTTTATTTTCTCCAAGTTTTTGCTTCTTTATGATCCTTGTCTTTCTTTGGTGGGTTCTTCAGCCTTATTACCTACATGCAACCAAATTAACATAAGAATTGACTCAAACTAGGCATTGAAGACATTGCTCTAGTATCAAATTGTACGCATAATGTGTCACAAATTATCAACTCATCAACACCCCCAACTTAAACCTTCGCCTGTCCTCAAGTGAATCAAAATTCTCAACAAAACAACCATGCCTACACATGATACTACTTGGGAGTTCAAACACACGCTTCTTTGTGAAAACAAACTTTCCCTCATGATTTCAAAAACTTTTTCATAAGCATCACCTATCAAACACTCAACTCATGAACTACAAGCCTCAAATATTGACTAATTGCTACCAAACCAGGCACATGCTCATAGACTTCAATTAAGGTAAACAAATGTTCTCAAGAAATGCAATCAACATGAGAATACTTACAAGCACATCTTTCTTTTTGTATTTTTTTGGATCTAAGGAGGTGGCCTCTTTGCCCTATTGTCTATCATAAGATGGGATATATCTATCATGATCACGCTTTTTGTCCCTCCAATCATGATCTCTTTTTATTTCCATATCCCTTCAATCAGGATCACAGTCATGATCTCTCTAATCTCATTCTTATCCCTCTAATCTTTATCTCTATCCATCCAATCTTGATTCCCACCTTTCCTTTGATAGGTTGGTCGGGAACCCCCTGTTTGATTTGATAAGAAATGGATCTCTTCATCAAGTGAATCGGTATCATCATCCTCATAAGCTATATTTCCTCTTGAACCTACGACATTAACTGTTTTGGGGGTTGACCCCATGAAGTGTTTTGTCAAGATATCCATTTGTGTCATTATTTTCACCATATTTTCATCCCTCTCTTCGTCCATCTACATTTGCTCATGGCTCACCAAAAATGAGGAGGGATCCCCCACAGCCACCACAACATCTCGGGTGTGCCAAGCTCGATTTTGCTTAGTCATTTGATCGAGCAAATCCATAGCAATTCCAAATGTTTGGTTTATCAAAGACCCACCAGCCAAATTATCATCCACAATTTTATTCAAGGAGACCAAAGAGCGATAGAAGATTTGAAGCAACATCTTATTTGGTAGTTCATGGTTGGGGCAATGAAGTAACTTCTTCTTAAATCTTAGCATGCCTCGTGTAAGGGTTAACCACTCACTAGGCAAAAGTTTGTAATGTCATATCAAAGTTAAAGCATATGAGATAGAGGAAAAACTCTATCAAGGAATGCCTTCGTCAACTCAACCCATGAAGCAACGGATCCTTCGAGCAACTCCCTTAACCAAGTCACTGCCTCTCCCATCAATGACAACTGGAACAATCTCAATCAGATGGATTCTTGGGAAATGTTTGCATTGTAAAAAAGGGGTGAAAACATCAATGAAATTTTTTAAGTGCATGTTTGCATCCTTATGTGGTTGACCACCTAACATGCCCTTCATTTGAAGCAAGTGAAGCATGACGCTAGTGACATGAAAAGATGCATTGTCCACCGTGGGTGGTAAGCGAATAGCACTAGCCCTTCTGGCATCTCCCAAATGGTCCTCATCCTCGAATTTCCCTCCAAAAGTCATAGTATCACTACCATGTTGGCTCATATTTTCACCTAAACAAAACCAAAAAAAAAAAAAAAAACTAACTAAATTTAAACTACGTCTAATACAAGTGATTCACAAGACAACACAAAATGCACCTAACTTTCATTCCCCAGCAACTACGCCATTTTTTATAATGCTCAATTACACCCAAGTAAATTTGTACGTGGTTGTTATGCAATATATTTGCCCAAATCAATGAGTCAGGTTCGATCTCACAGGGAATGAACATGAAAGGTTCACCTTCAAGTGTAGTAACACACTAAATATTTGCTCGTATAATTAAAAAATGCAATAAAAATAAATGGGGATGTTGTAACCAATATTGAACGTTTTAAAATATAGTTATCACAAGAGAACACTTGCACAATTTGAACCCAAGAGTTGTAATCGATATGAGAACGACTTAGGGATGTGCTAGTTTGATAGTTGATAGCATGTATGGATGGTTACCCTTTGATTCAATAAGCATAAAGTATTGGTATGCTAGGTTTTAAATATTGATGACAATCTTTGAATCTATCAAAAATTTCATATGGGTTTTTTCATACACTCATATATTTAACTTACCAAGCAACCCAAAACCACAATTTTGTTAGTCTATTTCTAGCACTATATATTAAATATGGAATACTCAAGTAATTGTCAACTAAATCTCTTCACCCTTTGTTTTCTCTTTCAAGCAAAGCAAGGGATCTAAGCTTGAATAGAGTTTGCAACATCAATTCTTAAGTTGAAACATAGAGATTCAGTCAAACCCACAATTTATAGCTTAAATTAGAAACAAATAATCAACACCCACACACAAATCAACCATCATCCATCATACACCCCTCCCTAAGTATTGGAGGTTTAGCTATGCATAATAGGGATAAAATAAATTATACCGTCATACTCATCTAGATCTTTCACAGATTCAATATTCAAGATGAAAAATTCAAATCCAAGATGAAATGCTAAGATGAATTCTAATCCCAATATAATGGTTAAATTACACTTTCTAGGTGTCAACTTTTGCAAAGTATGAATAATAAATATCAAATTCTGAAAAAAATTCTATTTATATGACCTAAAAAATTGGACCAAAATAATGAAAAAGTTGCCGCTAGAGCACGTTGTGTTCCTATCATCGAGATCACACAACAATCATGCGATACACACTTTCAGCTCGCCAAGACGTACAATCTTCCTTTTAAGGTCTTGAATCTTTAGGAGTTCTATTGAGTTTTGCATCTTCTTTTGGTACTCGTATAACTATTGTGTGATGCGCACAATTCAATACCATGCTTGCACAATTGTTATTGGATGATTCCTTCAGAATCTATTTCTTTGTGTGATCCTCTCTCCTATTTTGTCGATCGAGGAATACCATCCTTATTGCAAGATACTACCCCAAACCTATGCTAATGATCGCAAATTTAATCCTAAAGCTATAGACATCAGGTATTCTAACTAAGGCTCAAGCTAGTATTATATTCTAAGATCCCCTAAAAGAAGTCCAAGAGTAGCAAAAATGGTAAAATAACCTTAACCTATCCATAAACCCCCTATCCTGCATTCAATTTATGCCATACATAAACTCATAGAGCAAAGTCTATAAGAAAGTAGACTATATCCTAACTCAAAGCTGAAAAGCAGCTTGGGACTGTCCATGAGCTGCTCGTCCTTACTTCTCATCCTTAGAAAGCCACTGTGCTGCCACAATCATAATCTACACGTCAATACGAGTAAAATAAGACCCATATTACAATTTAAACTTTGGGCCAAATATTAAGTAAAAAATGATGCATAAGGCTCACTAACAAAATCTAAAAATTGAACCCATCATTATCTTCCTCATAAGACAAGGAACCTATGCCCAAAATTTGAGCATGAAAGTAGCTCAAATTGAGGTCCAAATCAGTCCCAAAAGATTCAAGAAATTAAGACCTAAGACAAAGAAATTACATGAAATTAAAACGAAAATCGATGGGAATTAAATGGAAAAATGATCAAGAGGAGTTGAATTAACATACCTCAGCTCAATACAATGAAATCCCACAATTTCCCAAGCTCCCAAGCCCAACAATGGTGCAAAGCTCATAAAATAATGAAGGAAAAACAAAGTGAGGGAGTATATATACTGCCAGTGTTCCCTTCAATGTGCAGGCAGGACCCCTGCAGTGCACATAGAGAACAAGCAACGTAACCTTTCAAGTACGCAGCCGGTCCACTGCACATGTAAAAAAGGATTTTTGGGCCGATCAGGCCAGCCTTCTATGTGCACGCAGAGGGTAGGATGTGCACGTATAGGACAATTTTTCTCTACATCAGCTGCTGCAACATCAGCAAAACTTGGAGTCAAAAATGACTTCAAATGGGTCCTCAAGATTTGTTTCGAACCCTGTGAATGCAAACCAAATATGCTACCCTATCAAAATAGCATTTCAAACATAATGAAATTGTTAAAATTCCCAATAAAGGTCATTTCAAAAAAAAGTGGGTCCAACACCCAATCTTCATTTTTAACTAAAAACCAACCAATAACCTAAAACGAATTTGAAAGCCTGGGGACTCAAATCAAATGTCCCCCTAGCCCAAAACCCACATCTCAGAGCTGTCGAAATTCTCATCCAAGGCCATTTACTAGAATTTTTAACGGAAGTCAAAGTTTTCAACTTTAAAAGCTCTAAAACAGGGAAATAAGCTTAAAACTCAAATGAACTACTCAGGAACCAAACCAACTATCCTGGCATGTCATAAATAACTTGTAGCAGCTATGGAAAAACTCAAAATACTGAAAATGCACGAAACAAAGAAAATGACCTAGAGAATCATTATAATATTTTTTACTAAAAGGACGTTCATCCTCGAAAGTCCAGGTACAGAAAGAGCCTGAAAGCTCAAGAAGATAAGGGTACTGGGTCCACATGCCCCGCTAGGCTTCCCATATAACCTCCAAGACTGGACAATGCTTTTATGGGACCTCAATAAAAGGAATAACCCCCCCTCCCCCCATAATTTTAACTTACCCCTCTCCTCAAAGTAACAAACAATTCTTCCTTGGGCGTCAACTACCATCCAACTAAACCAAACTCCACTGAAGCATGCAAGACTCATTAGAAATATACCAACACCACATAGATACGATTAAAATTTAGTGAACACCTGGCAAGGCTATATGCAATCTAACTCATATACTGAATCATCAACCTTATGCTCTAAGTCCACCATCTTTCGGTCATCACAAACCTCATATCTACTCTGAACTACACATAATCTCTCCAAAATCTTTCAAATCCTATCAGCATAATCACATAACTGACAACCTCAAAAGGAACCAACAACCCACCAGAGGTCCACACAAACTAGAATAGGTACAGTAACTCTAAAGGATCCATCTGAATGCTCAAATGGTAGTGGCTAATATACGCGATCTCTGCCAAGGCCAAGAGTTGGTCCTAATGACCGTCAAAACCAATAATCTAAGTCTAAAGTACAACCTCCAAAAACTTGATATGACTAAGAACTAAGGTTAAAAGTGGTATAAACTGTCACCTTGTGGAAATGGACCATCCCTCAAATATAAATCTAACATAACCCCTCTAATTTGAAGGAAAACTAAACTGGTAGGAGGTGAGTAGACTAGCCAACCTATCAATATTGCCCCCAAATAGAATCAAATCCCTCTAATGCATGCCGAAAACAAGTTGTAAAATGCCTAGCTATCAACTTAGCATCATAGTCAAACCATCAGGCCTTGAATGTCCAACTATACCCACTGAAAAATAAGCAACTACATGCAAGATCTATCACACAACTCAGGTCTTCCTCCAAAAGAGTCAAAATCAAAACTAAGGCCAATAAGGCCTTGAGCCCAGAAGGATCACCTCATACTCATCGGACCGCTGGAGATGGATGTCTCTAAATCAGTCTTGTCAACCCCGCTGCCAAAGAAGAAATCCAGCCACCAAGCCATCTGATAAAACCTGCTAACTTAATGCATTACCAGCCTTAATGGAAAAAGTAGGCTAAGCCCCAAACCTAAACTACCTAAATCCTCGCCAAGCCTACCATGATCCTATTTTTGGACACCACGTGGCCTCAAAAAATGCCATATGCCTTAGTAAATCTCACACTCAATAACTTTGTATGTTACCCACTACTAGAAAATGGGCCTATGGCAACAGTATCAAAATTATTGCAATAGGCCCTGCCCTTTAATCATTGCTATCATATTATGGAAATGGTCAGTATACCCGCCTCACCAGCTCACGTTCGCATAGATCTATTGAAATGGGTCATGTGATAGTTCTTATAACCATTGCTGAAAGTACTTCTATTGCAATGATTATTCATCCATCAATAAAGATGATTACCTACATCAGTTGGAATGGTTAATACTATTATAATAGATTTTTTCAATTATTGTTTTATCTATGTTGCAATGGATTTATTTTCTCAATTGCGATAGTTATTATTGTTTTGCAACGTTTGTTTTCTTTATTTTGCAATAGATTATTAGCTCAATTGTGACATTTATTATTTTTATTGCAATGGGTTTTGCACAGATATAAAAAATGCTATAGAAACAGTTCTTTTTTACCTATTGGAACAGTTATCATGTGTTTTTGCAACTAATAGCCTATGCTTTTAGAAAATGCTATAACAACGGTTTTCTTTTACCTATTGGAATAGTTCATATTTATATTTATAGCCTTTGTTGTAAATATAAATATTTGATATCATGAAATTCTATATACCACAAAAGCTGGTAATTATTAAATGAAACTTAATAGCCATAGATCAAAATATCTCAGTCATAATATCATCCGCCATTGGCACAAAATATACAAAATATACCGGTTATAATGCACTCATCCCCAATATAGGTGCAAAATATACAAAAACTCAGTCACAATATGATCCATACGCAAAATATACAACAGTTGGCATTTGTTTCAACTTGTTAGTGAACAAAATAATGATTCATAATGTCAACAAAAGAGAGCTGATCATACAAAAGTTTTGACCACTTTCAACTGAATCTCAAATTTTGTCTTCATCAATGTTTTCATCATCCCCTTGATTATTTTCTCCACCTACAGGGCAATAAATTTTCCTTCACTATCTATCTGCTAGAATTTCACAACATGAAACCAATATCTAGGCTACTGGAAACTTTGAACCAACAAATATATGGATTCTTAGTCAATTCTACAGTTTATTAACATTCATAAGTTACCAAAAAAAAAAAAACGTACAAAAGTTATCCAAATAGTACTATCTCAATTTATAGGTTTAAAAGTTAAAATTTGAGATTGAAGTTGCATTAGAAATATCAATGTCAAGTACCAGCAAAATACTACAACAGAGATGCATTTTAACATATTAGAAGTGTCAAGGTCAAGAGCAAAACATACTAGCAAATGCATTTTAATATACTAGAAGTGTCAAGGTCATGAGTGCAAACCACACCACCAAAATAATAACAAATGCATTTAATTGTACTGGAAGTGTCCAGGTCAAGTGTAAAATATTCCAAAACATAGTAGAAGGTCAAGGTCAAGTGTAAAACAACATATTTCAATAAATTTATCTTCCTGCAATACTTAAAAGCAATAGTCAAGCTTTTAATAGATGCATTACTTTACACTTTTATCCTCCTACCCCACCTTATAGTTCTTTCAAAGTACAAATTTTGAACTTAAACTAGTACAACAAAGAACAAATTTTAAAGCTCAATTACCCAATAAAGCATAGTAGTTGTAGTAGTCATAGAATATTCTTAAAAACTCTTAAAAACATACTCAAGGAATTTATGAAAGCTATACAAATAGAAGAAGAGTAATCTAATCAAAAGTTTATACATGTCAAGATTCAATAGATAGGCCAAGGTTGTCGAGGTTTTACATGTCAACCATATACTCTAATTTTTAGGTGAAGACACTTTAATCAAAGTAGGTTTAGAAACTAATCAACATAGAGTCAAAATATTAACTACCTTGCAGACTCAAGTTAGTCCCTTTAAGAATGATCACCCTTATACTAGCATTAGGCCGTTAAATCTCAAAAGTTAATCCATTTTAAATATTAAACATGACATGATAGAAGTAACTTTGAAGAGCTCATTAAGTTGCTAACAATATTAATATCCATAACATAAACCAAATAGTTTCTAAATTCTAAGAAAGATAATGAAAAAGTCATGTTTACCAAATTTAAAAAGAATCTAAATAGACTAAAGATTCAAGCCTATGTTAGATGCTAGTTTCTGAAAAAAAAGAAACAAGTAATAAGTAAATTCAAACTCCAACCTCCAATATAAGGTACATAGAACTATAGACACAATCTTAACATAACTATTGGGATAAACTGAAAAAAAAAAAATAACGAAACAGTATATCACCCAATATAAGGTACAAAGACCTAAAACACACAATCGAAATAAAATTTGAGATACAGAGAACCATAGTATTTGACCTTGACAACAACTTTGGGACAATTGGCAGTTGAATCAAAACTAAAATAGAGAATTGAAAGAAAAAAATTGCCAGCACATTCTAAAAAGACAGCTATGAATAATACTAATATTAATAATTATAATTATAATTATAAGAAGAAGAAGAAGAAGAAGAAGAAGAAGAAGAAGAATAAGAAATAATAAGATGAAGAACAAAATGATGAATACTTAGAAGAGGAGAACTATACCTTGATTTTTGCTACTGGCAGACTGTCGATTGATTGGTTGGATATCTTCTTGTTGTGACTAACCACAAGCTATTTCCAACATGTCCACCTCTAACTGAAGCCCAGGGTACATATGATTAAGTCATCCAAGTATGTCAACTGTAACTTTATGATGTATGCTTCAATTTTGTTGATTTTTCACCCATCCTTTCTTCTAATTCATCCAACTTTTTTGCATCTCACTGGTAGCACTTGCAGAGGGTTCAAGACTTTCCTTCACTTTAAAATTAAATTTAGTAACTTCTCACCCATACAATTTCATGAATCATGGATGTTCAGGTACCATATCTGTTGCAAAAGCATCAACAGATTCTTGGTGTTCTTCACTTTATTAACTTTGTACTCTCTCCATTTCAGCCTACAAATCAAGTTCAAGTGAAGAGAATTCAAGTAAATCAAACTAATCTGATACAATAACAACTAATCAATATCAACAATAAAAATGATTAATACAGTTTTAGTAATCATATCCTCATCAGTGTCCTTGTATGGTGGATCAGGTTTCCTTGATCTTATAGCCATAAAGATTTCTTTAAGTTATACATCAATGGAGGTTTCATTTTCTTTTTCCTAATTACCTAAACGTTAGTGATGACTTATGTGAGTCCACCATAGCAACCACGACCTAATTCAATCCCTGGTCCTTGTATAGGGAAAATGAAGACTAGTAAGAATACAAAGTAAATGACAAAGAATGTTTATGTGAAAACCTCCTTGCTCAAGGGAGTAAACCATGACCTACCCAGTAGGATTTCACCAACAACTTCACTAATCACCAACCAATAAAATATATTACAACCTTATGCAATCTAGGAATTAAATTCTTAATGCCTAACCTATTTTGGAGTTACTCTACTATAACACCTCTTCACAGTAACTCTATTGTGAAAATCCCATAGCTAACTCAAGATAAATGTAATCTAGGAATTAACCTCTTAATCCGTAACTCCTTTGCTGTAACTCTACTCCAATAGCTCGTCACAATGAATCTACTGTGAAGACCCCAATAACTATCTCTAGCTAATCACCAGATTGAAACAGAAATAGAAAAATATCTACCCATACAAAACCTCAAGATGAGGAATGGGTTTACAATTTTAAGCACAAAATACACAAACTTAATCAACCTATAAACAAACACATTTTTCACTATGAGAAAGCTAATTTCTAGGTTGTTGATACTTTGTCTTTAATAGTGAAAACCAAGAGCTTTTGTACGAAGAATGCCTTCTTTAAAATGACTAAAAACTCAAACTTCTCTCCTCAAGATGATGATTATATAATATGAACATTAGGAGTGAAGCTCTCTCATTAGAGGACTTTAATGAGGACCACTGCAGAGCACGTCCCATTATTCTGATGTAACTACCAGCTAGTACAAAATATCTCGCACATAAGACAAAAGATAATTTTGTACTGTAGAAGTTAGAAGCACCAGTTTAAGTACCTGGTTTTTTGACTAGGTTTGTCAATCATCAAAACATGAAAGGTAAAAGATAAGAGGGATCTAAACCCAACATTTCCCCTTTTTTGATAATGACAAACACAGATTCACACTTCCTCCTTACATCAAGTACACAGCTTCCAGAAGTTCCTTTTCTCACCAAGTCCAAGATCAGTTCCCCTTCTAACAAAGATAAACATAGGTATTAACAGATCAGGGAAGACCAGTTCCCTCACTTGTAGATCTACTCACTTTACATCCCCCTTTAGAAAAAGATCAGTTTCCCCTCACACCAAGATCATCCCAACTCTCAACAATTCACAATGATAAAGGCTTTATTAGTTCCTCCTCACACCAAGGACATATCTTCTAGACCAGTTCCCTCTTTCTCCAAACTTTTTCCTACTAAACTAGTTCCCTTGATCATTTCACCCTATCACAATGCTTCCCCTTTCATCAGTTCCACTTTTTTCTAGACCTCTCCTACTGAACTGATTCCCTTAATCAGTTCCCCCTATCACAATGCTTCCCCGTTCATCAGGTCCTCAGTTCCTTCCCTCTTTTGGCATCATCAAAAAGGAAGAAAATGAACCAGTTCCCTTGATCAATTCCCCCTATCACAATGCTTCCCCCTTTATCAGTTCCTTAGTTCTTTCCCCCTTTTGACATCATCAAAAAGGAAGAATGGCAACATAAAGTAGAGATGATGAACAAAAGTTAGCTCAATGACATAAAGGCAACACATGCATGATAAGAATAACACAACTTAGATAAGAATAGAAACAACTTTATATTAGATAGTAATGAAATGTACCCAAAATAGTTAAGGGTAAGGCAATATACAAGTGGTACAAAGAGAGAATTAAGCATGCAACATAGAACCAAAACATTAACAAGAGTCAATAATGGGCTTAGAAATGAAGGACGGTTAACAAGAATTAAGCAGGAGGGGGTGGAGAAAATGACTTGTAAAAAAACTGACCTAAATGCTTCATAGCAGCACAATTATCATTAATCAACTCCTGAGATAGATCAATAACTTCCTTCCTTAGCTCAAAATTCTCAGTCTTGAACTGGCCATTTTCAGTGAGAAACTTGCCTAAGGCACCTGGTTCCCTACTAGATCCCTTTGATACCTGAGCTAGTTGAGCCTTCAACACTGCATTTTCAAAGTTCTTTTCAACTATTAAGGCTAATAAATTCTCTATCTCTAGGTTGCTTTACTCCTGTGCAAAAATGAGGTTTGATACAGTAGACTTAAGCCCAATTTCTCTTTCCTATTTGAGATACTCACACTCTTTAAGAGTAGTAAGAATGAACTGCTATCACTCTAGATGGAAGTACATCTTCTTCCACAGAGATTCATTCACACCAACATTGTTCCACAGTCTCACCTTTATTCTTGTAAAGCAATATCCACATCAGCCTTGGTGTAGCTCTGGTATAAGGTCTCTTCTTCAGGTCCCTTAAAGCACCAAATGGAGTAGCCTTGGGAATTCGCTTAAAGACAGTAGGTTCCAATGACTCATTTTCATCATCTAGACTTTCCTAACGCTCAGTGATCACATGAAGAGAATAGACTATTTTTTGAGGGGCCTCTATGGTAGGTATAGTTTCTTGTTCTAAGTCAGTGCTTTTGTCAGATATTTCTCCAGTCACTACCTCTACTCAAATGACAGAGGAACTAGGTATGTAGTAGGTTCCTTAGAATATGTTTGTGACATATACTTTGGGTAGAGGAGACAAAAGACCTAAGAAACTAGGAAGGGAGCTTAAGAGTGTAGAGAGTGTATAATGAAAGAAAAACTAGAAAAGGGAAATTAACATTAGAAATTTAATGATAGGACATTGTGAGAAACGTGTCCTTTCTATGAGAGAGATGATGATTGAGAAGAAAAGAGAGGAACACAATGACATTTTAAGAAGTAGGGAAAGAAAAGTATGTTCTGGAACATATGCACAATTAATAATCCAGATGTAAGGATAAAAATACTGACATGTGCAGGAGACCAGGTCTTTATACATGTTTTGCCTCGGTATTGCATTGATCTGGAAGAAGTTTCCCATCTTTATTTAAGTGTGAGTTCTCCATGAGTGCATACCAGTAGAGATATAAGAGTTGAGTTAGACTTTGCCATTAATATCTACTCCATATACTTGCCTCACTTATCATAGCTATAGGAGAGAAGTTTTGATCAATCCAAATTTTGTCCTAATACTTTCAAAGTTGTCTCTTCCAAAAGCTTTAGTGAAAATATCTGCAACTTGATATTCTGTTCTTGAGACATGATTTTGGAGCTTGCTTTAACCCATTTAAAGCCATGTCTAACTTGAATACATAATCTGGAAACTCATGACTTTCAAAACCTGGGGGCTGTTAAACACAAATTGCCATTCAAGAAGACACTTTTAATATCCATTTGAAATAATTTGAACTCCATGTAAGAGGCAAAAGTAATTAGAATTCAAATAGCCTTTATTCTAGCAACTGGAGCAGATGTTTCATCATAGTCTATCCCTTCTCCTTGATTGTAGCATTGAAAAACCAGTCTTGCTTGGTAATCAAACTCATAAGCTTTGTTTCTGAACACCCACCTGGTCCCTATAATAGTTCTATCGGATGGCCGAGGAACTAGGTGTCAAAATTTATTTCATTCAAACTGATTTAGCTCCTCCTTCTATGCTTCCATTTTGAGACTTGAAATTCTAATTATTCCTGATTGGGACCTAGTTCATTAGAGAGATCCCTTTCAAGTTCAAACAATTTCCTAATTTGACCAACTCCAAAAATGTACCCCTTCTTCCCATTTTCAAATAACACACTGCCTCCTTGGAATGCCTTGAGTGAGAGAAAATCTTCCCTTCTACCAGTCATAAGATTAGAGCAACCACTATCCATGAACTATGTTTGTTCCATTTGGCTTCCTTCTCTCACTCTCACCTTCGAGCATAGTCATTTATTAGATTTAGGAACCCAAATAATCTTAGGTCTCTTGACATGGGAAAAAGGATGAATAAGGTTTCTTCTTGTCCAGGCTGGTAAAGTAGGCTTCTTCACAACAGAACTTGGTCCTTTTAAATTTTTAATAGATTCAACATATCTCATGTTTCTCTTTCCAACATTGATGGAGGATTGACAACTATACTTGTAGTGGCCTTTTTTTACCATAGTGAGTGTACAACCAACTATCGGGGAAAGAAACATACTTAGTATGAGGATTATAGGGAGATTTACTCTTTCAAAAACCAAGGCCTTCACCAAAGTTGGACTTCAGATTGTTTACGTCAGCATGAATTTCTGAAAAGGCAGTCCAACGAAGAGATTTTGTAAGCTACTATTTTGTTCTTTCAAGATTCATTTCAAGTTCCTTGTTTCGTTCTAGAGAGGCTGCAAGGTCCACACGGATCTTGATAAGTCTAGTCTTAAGCGCTTAACATTTAAGGTATCATTTTCACTCTTAAGTTTCTCTAAGACCTTTTCAAGATCATGAATCATTAAGGATAGAGATGTTTCTTTAATTTCAGACTCATTTAAAGCACTGATTAATGAGTCTTTTTCATTGACAAGCCCATGATAGGCATCAATTAGACCATTGGTCAATGATCTCAGCTCCTTATTGGAATAATTCTTAAGATTTTACTAAACATCAAGAAGACTCACCTCATCAACCTCTTCTTCATCATATTTGTCCATGAGAGCAATCAAGGAGTCAAACCTTGTGCGTTCATCTTTAAGAGACAACATAGAAGTATCTTGCTAATCATTCCCTTCTTCAGATCCACACAAAGTATCTCCCCTAGCAGCTAAGGCCTGCTCGACTATTTTTTCTGCTACTTCTTTTCTCTTGTGCTTGTCTGTCATGACCCAAGACTACCCCCCAGTCCTAACACGGTGATTATAACAACAAGTGATCCTAAGCTAACCCATGGTACGGGCATGATGCATGAGCAACTGATTAAAATATGTATAAGAACTAAACTGACTGAAAGGAAGAATAATAATGGAATAACTGGTTTAATTCATTACTATTAGAAAGTTGATTTACTACATCTGTAATATGAAAATAAAGAGAAACTAAATACCACAACTCTGATTGACTATCTATGAAGCCTCTACTAATACTGACTCTAGGTAGCATGGACATAACCCCTAGCTATCCCTAATTAATACATACAAATAGACATAAAATACTGGAACCACAAACTGACTTGAGTCCTTGAATAAAGAGAACTCATCACTTGCTGGATGGAATCTGTGATCTACCTGGCTATGATCTTGATAATAAGCACCTGAATCTATATCACATAAAAAATATAGGTAGAAGAGTTATGCGATCAGTACTTTTGAATATACCGAGTATGCAAGATATGAACTCTGAATAACTAATATAAAACTACTACGAACAATAATATGTAATGATTCATTAAGTGATAAGTATGAGTGGGGACACCAATATATTCTGAAGCTATAAAATAATATACAAATTGGGCATGATGGCAATAAAAACTTTGAATCAAAAGTGATGTTGAAGTATACTAAGATGCAAGGACCCATTTGGATAATCACAAATACTGAATACATGAGTATTCTGAGATAATTGAGATACTATGAACTAGACAGAACTGAGGACCATGCAAATACTAAAAACTAAGACTTTGGGAGATACTATTAACCAACATATAACCATGTGAGTTAAACATGGAGTTCTATGTATAATCCCCATAAAAAGGGCCCAATATACCTTGCCAAAGTATAAAGGCTGATTTAATCTTACATGGTACCACTAAACTAAAATCATATGCCTACTGGAGGGCTAAATAAACATACAGTGGCATGTACTTTTGGTACATAGGTGTGTTGAACCCTAGTCCAACTCGGTGCTAAGTACGACTCCCAATTAAATATAATTGATAGCTCTAGGGGATACTGATGGTGACATATCTAAATGTTAAACTGTCCATAATCATGGATGCAATACCTGACTGCCATACTACTAGTGAACTTTGCTTTTATAAGAAAAATTATCCATGATCATTGATGGCATTCTAGATACCATACTAATTGTGGAACTTACTTTTGGAGAAAGGTGTTCAAAAGTATTGATGGCATATTTGGATGTCATGCATGTCATGCATCTTACTATTATGAGCCGAAGCTTCTTATTATGATATGAGTGTACATACATATATAGAGAGATCATATATTTCTAAATCATGAGACTTGTAAATTTATGGGAGACAAGAGATGGCTGGAGTGAATAGTATAAGGGAAACATATAAGGACTGAGATCTGGAAGCAATCTATAAGACTAGACCTGAACCCTAAATCCTAACTCATGAAGATGTTAGTAGTCTAATAGGGTGTGTTATCTGAAAATACTATTTAGAATATGCTTTTTTTGAGAGCACTCTAAAGGGCTGGAAATCTGATAATACTAATAAATTAAGATTGAATAATAGACACTTTATCTGAAAGCATTCTAAAACATGTGAACCTGAAGAAATGAGTGTTAAATTAACAATGCATGGGATCCTAAGTCATTGGATGTTCATAACCCACCATCTTTGAAGAATGTAACTATTCATTATAATTTTGATAATCTAAATAAAATATGAAATCACATAATACATGCCCAAAATCATTGAATATCATTATACTTAGGGTTTATGTATATCATACCATCAAAGTATTAAATTTCACAGAGAAACAAGTATTTATAACCTACTAGCTATGGGGAACTAAAACTAAAGAAGATTCATAACTGTAAGAAAAACCACAATTATGAAATCATGAATTAACTAAGGAACTAAGTATATTTCGAGACTCAATGGGTGAAAGGATACCCATTGATGAAATCCCACATACCTGAGAGTGAAAACTTTGCTAAAATATTTAAATTGAAGCTTGAAGATGAAGAACCATAATTTCTTGCTTTGGAGAAGAAGGAGTCGCTTGCTCTCATGTTTCTCTAAGTATTTTCATATTTTTTGAAGTGAACGAGGGATTAGGAGTATTTTAGGCTTAATATTCAGCCTTAGTATAGTTAAAATAACGTAGTTTAGGAGGTTAAAAGATGAGAAAGACTAGAATACCCCTTAAAAATGTTGCTGAAAAATTCTACACCTTTAAACGGAAGAACCATCCCACGATCATGCTTTCAACCCACGATGGTGGGTTGTGTTCATGGGTACTGAAGGGGCCTAGTAAATTCCTTGGATTTTGGGGCAGTTTTTCATCAGACAAAAGCAAGGTATGATCATCCTTTCAACCCATGATCGTACCTTGGGTCGGGGTATCTCACTGCAGGATAGTGCTTCAGTAAAATGGCCATAACATTTTTATCCAATATTGGATTAACGAGCAATGGATTTGTTAGAAAGAAGACTCAAATACCTTTAATTTAGTGGGTCTTGAGCCTTAAAACTCATCATAATCTAATAGTTATGATCATTTGAAATTGACTATAGAAAGATTCTACACAAGAAATCAATAGGTAATGAAGGTTTCAACTAGGCCATGCTAGGATTTACTCGTGGCCTTAATTCGTGGCCTTAATTCATGGATAAATCACTTCTCATAATACCAAATCACTAAGTTTGTTTCTATATATACTTGGAGAATGGTTTTACTCTTACCTTAGATTTTTGGGGTATTACAATATCTACCCCTTGGGATCATTCGTCCTCGAATGAATACCAACTAAGAGGACAGGATAGGGAAAGAGCTACAATCTTAACACTGAGTTCTGAGGGCTGAATACTGACATGATAACTGAATCTCCAACTAAAACATAGACTGGACTGAATTCAAGAATGCATACTAAGACATGTGAGCAACTGAACGACATATGACTGAGAGAAGTAATAAGGAGGAAATTGTTACCTTGAACTGATTTATTTTAGATGGGAATAAGACTCAACTGTATTTATACACAACACGAATGCATATAAGAGCTCGCATAGAATAGGAACTGACCTGGACTCAGGAGAGTACGACTGGAAGAAAGGATGGGAAACTTTTGGAACTATTTGTCTGATCTTCGAACTGAATTGTTGGCTATAAGGACTTACTCATACTGAGAGTTTATAACTCAACTGAATCATTCATTAAATGAACGTATATATAGAACGGTAAGGTGATAGATAATGACATGAAATTTCTAAGAGACACTGAGAAAGGAATATATATTACCTTCAATACTCCTTATCAGAGGTTCTAATAACATTAAGGAGGGAAGAATTTTGGGCATGATCAGAGTGAGACATATGAATTAAGGTTCATGATTTGAGCATCCTAGTTTGCTGATCCGAGCTCATAGAATAGTAATGGTATAGATTTAGACATGAAAGACCTTTGGTCTAGAGATTCCTATCATGAAACAAGAGCATCTTAGGCCAAAAGTAGGATAGGACTAATATGCTTTAAGCAATGTGGCTGATAACATTCCAACTTGGCAATATTTCTCAACCATGCTCCTTACTATGAACCAATCACTCTTAACTAGCTAAATTTTTTTAACTCTCCTAGGGAAACACTATAAATAGTTGCTAGAGGCTAAGTCTAGTTGCATTCTTATATTCTGTTCAATCTTAACTCAGAGATATAAAGCAGCATTACTAAAATGACTAGAATGGTCTTAACTACGGAAATCTATATTCTATATCCACTTGGAGCCATCACCCTCAAAGATACATTTCTTCTTGCCACCTTAAACAATCAACCTTAAGTTATAAAAAAAGAGTCACTAACTACCATAAGTTATTATCTGCAGGCATATCAACAAATCATTCAAGTCTATCCCCCAACTATTAGTAACATCACCTTCAAAGCATAAGAATGGTCACTAAAGAACTAGAACATGAGTATCTAGAATAAATGAAACACTAAGAAATCCTTACTGAAGGATTTTTATAACTTTGACACTCAACTGGGGCCTGAGGGGTAAAGTATAATATGAACGAGCTTATTCAAGAGATCTGATCTGAGAGCATACATGACATAGGGTGATCTCACTAGTCATTAAGGATGTACCATGAGTAGGAACTGAGCATACCATAAACCATGAGTGCATGAGTCATGATCTGTATGAAATGAGACTGTAATTCTTAGGTTCATAGAGTATGATTCGTACTACTGAGTGAACTTTTACTCCTCATACTAAGAACTGAGAATGAACATGATTCTATATAAACTGTAAGGATGAGAGTTATGATCATGAAACTAACATACAAGGCATGAGTGAAGTGTGGTAATGACTGAAATACAAGAAATATAATGATATAAGAATGGTTCCGGTATCTTCCTCCCCTGGCTCTATTTTAGAAGTCATTAACATTACTACTCGAATCTAAAAAAACCCGACTTGGCTCTTTGTCTTATCATTGCCCCCTTAGAGTTAGGCCATCATTCTAAGTCTATGGACCTCTTCAATAAACCCTACACTGAACTGTAATCACTTCACTCTAGTGGTTGAGGTATGAATATACTCATAAACACTAAACTCCCCTAGAAGGCTATATCTGAAAGTGTAAAACCCGCTGCTAGTACTTGCTTCTAAGATTCAACTCTTAACTTTCTCTAGGATGAATAATCATCATATTATAACTTAAACGCTTATTAACTTAGAATCTTTTGACATATCACTATACCCTGAGTACACTTTTTCCTTCTAGAATTCAAAACTCTCTCTCTCTAAGACTGATCGTCTCAATCCCAACTTAGATTCTAACACTTAACATGGATAGTCACATAATTTCTAATACACTATACCAACTAACTACTACTGGATATAAATTCAGTAAACACTAGTTCACTCAAAATTTTATGAGAGTTATCAATCCTAACCACCTCCTTTATCCAACATAAATATTCAAACATACTTTTTCATGACGTTCCTATTTTTCCTTTCTATTCCACTCTATATCTCAAATCACAATAACCCTGGGGCAAGCACTACTCAATACTTTGATCTGGATACCTACTTTTTCCTTCTTTAGGGTCATCTACTATAAAGTTCTGAGAGCACATTTAACTTTAGCTCACCGCACAATTTTCATGAACAAGAGTGCACTCTTTCAAAATTCTGAACTTAAAGGATCTGATAGGATCCTCTCAAGCTTATGTGCAATATTATAACTGTCTGTAGGGACTTTCTAAGAAAGCTTTATGAGTGGAAATTTAATCTTGACTATTTCTATAAACTCGAAGATAAGGCATAGTTAGTGGAAATGAAGCAATGCTCGGATCTGTCTAAATTCCTTAGAGAATAGCTCTACTGCACAATCTGGGATATGAAAGAAGGGATACATTTCCTAAATGCCTTGTAGCCTCTCAAAGAAAATTATAGATGTCTCTCTACTATTCCATAAGACTATACTAGACACTTCTTCATAGACACACAAGGAAACTTGAACCTTATGTGCTCTGATACAAAGATTGACACGACCCGAGACTACCCCCTAGTCATAACATGTGCTCAGAACCAAAAGTGATCCTAAGCTAACCCATAGTACTGGCATAATGTATGAGCAACTGACTAAAACATTTATAAGAACTAAATTAACTGAGAAAAAGCATAATCATGGAATAACTGGTTCAATACATTACTACTAGAAAGTTCATTTAGCATATCTGTAATCTGCAAAGAAATAGAAACTGAATACAACAACTCTGACTAACTTTCTATAAAACCTCTACTAATACTGACTCTAGGTAGCCAGGACATGACCCCCAGCTATCCCAAATTAATACATATGAATAGAAATAAAATACTGGAACCACAAACTAAGTTGAGTCCTCAAATAAAGAGAACTCATCACCTGCTTGGCTGGAATCTGTGATCTACCTGGTTTGATCCTAATGGAATCTGCCATCTCATCTCATGTCATGCATCTTACTATTATGATCCAAAACACCTAATTATGATATGAGTGAACATTTATGTATATAAATCATGTATTTTTATATCATGAGCCTTATAAATTTATGGGAGACATGAGATGGCTGGTGCAAATGAATAAAGGAAACTTATGAGGACTGAGATCTAGAAGAAATCTATAAGACTGGACTTAAACCCTGAATCCTGACTCATGAAGATGCAAATAGTCTAATATGGTGTGTTATCTGAAAATGCTATTTAGAATATGTTTTTTTTGAAAGCACTCTAAAGGTATGTAAAACTGATAATACTGATAAATTGAGACTGAATAATAGATACTTTATCTGAAAGCATCCTAAAACATGTGAACCTAAAGGAATGAGTGTTCAACTAACAATGCATGGGATCCTAAGTCATCATGTGTTCATAATCCGCTATCTCTGAAGAATGCAACTATTCATGACAATTTCTATAATCTAAATGGAATGTGAAATCACATAATTTAAGTCAAGAATCATGGAGTTATACTTAGGGTTCATGAATATGATACCATCAAAGTACTAAATTTCATGGAGAAACTAGTATTTATAGGCTACTATCTATGGGGATTAAAATTCAAGAAGAATCATGACTGTAAGAAAAACCCTGATTTTGAAATCATGAATTAACTGAGGAACTAAGTGTATTTCGGGACTCAATGGGAAAAAAGATACCAGTTCATGAAATCCCACATACTTGAGAGTGAAAACTTTACTAAAATCTTTGAATTTAAATCTTGAAGATGGCGAACCCTAATTTCTTTCTTTAGAGAAGGAGTCATTTGTTCTCATATTTCTCTGAGTATTTTCAAATGTTTTGAAGTGAATGAGGGATTAAGAGTAGTTTAGGCTTAATATTCAGCCTTAGGATAGTTAAAATGACATAGTTTAGGAGGTTAAAATATGGGAAAAGAATGGAATACCCCTTTAAAATGTTGCTGAAAATTTTTGCACCTTACAATGGACGAACCATTCTACGATCGTGCTTTTAACCAACGATCGTGGGTGATGAAATGGCCTTGTCAGTTCTTTAGATTTTGGAGCAGTTTTTTATTAGATGAGAGTAAGGTACGATCAACCTTTCAACCCAATATCATACCGTGGGTCGTGGGATCTCACCGCTGGACAGTTCTTCAGTAAAATGGCCATAACCTTTTACTTTGATATTGGATTAATAAGAAATTGGATGTATTGTAAAAAAGAATCAAATGCATTTCATTATGTGGGTCTTGAGCCTCAAAACTATTCATATTTTAAGAGTTATGATCTTTTGAAGTTGACTACAGAACAATTCTACATAAAATATCAATAGGTAGGTGATGCGCCATGGTTACATGGCACTTTTGATGCTTAAAACAAAGAAAATATACAATAACTTGGGTGTATTTGGTTGGTATGATGTGGTTTATATCCTACTTTGCAGGAAAACAGGTTTCTGAAGGCAAAATGATCAAAAAGGAAGAATCAAGCCCGAGAACGAAGTGCCTGCGAATGAAAGAACAAGAATCTGCATCGGAGTGGGAGTAAGGACACCACTCACGTGCCGTGAGAGCCACTCACGTGATGTGAGTGCTGCCGTGGGTCACATCCCCGGGTGAAAAATTGCCTGATTTCCACGCCAGGCATCCACGTGGCGTGGGTCCACCTACATAACATGATTTGATGGTGTGAGTCAACTTCTGAAGACGTCTAATTTAGCCTGATTTCCATGACATCAACCTATGTGGCGTGACTTGGTTCCACGACACCAAGTCACGATACCGTGAAAGTTGCCGACTCTGTTCTCCTATTTTGATTTGGATAGGATTAGCTTTGTATCTATAAATACCCCTGTATAGTCCTATGTACGAGAGAGATTCATTACATTGTTTTGAGAGCTATTTCATGTTGTTTTTGTGGCTATAAACATATTCTTGGTTTTGTAGTTACAAACCCTAATTCGAGTTTTATTGATAATTGAGATTTCAGTTCTTCTTCATTAGTGTGAGTGTGGAATTATGTTTTCATCTTTGAATTCTTATTATGTTCTTACAACTATAAGTAGCTAAACCCATCAACTAGGGTTGTGTGAACCATGTGGAATTAATGAAACCGGTTAAGTGCAAAGCAACTCTGAACAGCTGTGCATGCATGTATTGTTATTTCCTTCGTTGTGATTGCTCTTCTAACGATTGCAAACGTTAGAAACTCGCCTGTATTCTAGACTTGCTCGAGAGAGAGGTAGATATTGGGAAAAGGAGATAACAATAGAGATTTGAAGCTATCAACCTTCACCTAATAACTTGAGCCTTAGCGGGAATAGTTATCTGAGATCCAGGACAAGCGTTAGTAGTGCGACACTCGGAAAATCGAGAGGAGAAGATTGAAATTCATCTAACCAAGGTCGAGAGACGTTTAGACGAACATATCTTGTCAGATTTTGTATGCCACATAGCGGGACAGTTTTGTTAGCACAAGTAATCGATGGAGTTAAGGAATTATTGGGGATCACAGTCCTAGTGTATTTTTCTCATTGTCTACAAACTCGATATAATCAGCAATTATTACTGTTACTTGTTATTCACAAAACCCCCTAGTTTTACTTACTTTCCAATTAGTCCAGCTAGTATTCTAAACAACTTTGTCCAATTCCCTGTGGTATCGACCCCAACCTAGTTGGGTTCTATATTTGATACAACGATCGCTTTATACTTTTCTAGAGGTATATTTTGGGCGACATCAAATTTTAGCGTCGTTGTCGGGGAATACGGTTACGAAGTTGATTATTACTGGTTGGAGTTGATTGGTTATGTTTTTACATACTTTTGAGGTCATACACCGGTGTATGCCAAATACTAAGAGTCAAGGCAATCCCTTGATTCCACTTGATCTTGAAATCGAAAGGACTCTGACAGCTAATCGAAGAATGGTGAATACTGAAGGAGTTCAAAATCCCGCAGCTGCAGGAGACATTCATAACCAGCCAATTCATCCGATTGGTCAGGAATAAGCGGATCAAACTACTGCTCGATTGAAACAAGAAGAGAAAGCTTGGCAAGCTGCTCTTAGACAAGCAAAAAGAGATAATCGAGCTATACAAGAAGCTACACAGCATTTGGCTGATGCTGAAGAGCGACAAAGATGACTGAGAGAACAACCGAGACCATATGTGCCTGTTTATGATGATCCTAAAGAAGAAGATTTGGCCTACTTTGAGCCAATAGAGACTGGTGCCATCATTCCACCAGAGTTACCTACGGGCACTAAGTTTGACATTACTAGTGCCATGATTCATTTGCTAAACTTGAAGGGTGTGTTCGCCGGTCTTCCTACTGATGTTCCAAACATACACGTGATGAATTTTATGGGGGTCTGCACTTCCTATAATCTACCTGGAGTTAACCAGGAGGCGATTTGGTTGAGGTTGTTTCCATTCTCTCTAATAGGAGAAGCTATTTTATGGTTGGTTGAGTTGCCACGAGGTTCCATCACTACTTGGCAAGAATTAAGAAATCAATTTTTAGAAAGATTTTTTCCACCGTCTAAGATACTGCAGTTAATGGATAAGATTTATAATTTCAGATAGCTTCATTCTGAAGCACTCTATGAGACATGGCTGAGGTTCAAAAAGAAATTGCAGAATATACCAAATCAGAGGATGAGTGGTAGAAACTTACTTGAAATCTTCTACAGGGCTTTGAATGTCAACACAAAGGCGGTACCAGACACTATTACTGGTGGAGCATTCATGAGTTTGAGTTGGGAACGAGATTCAGAGATATTAGATCATGTCACTAAGACCAACTGAGGATGGCATACTCGGGAGGCAGAAACGCCTGCTGGCACATATGCTATTGGAGCTTCAGCAGCTCAAAGGGCTTTGAACTAATCTGTGGCTCAAGAGGTCGCTCAGTTGAGGACAGAAATTGGTCTTCTGGCTAAACAGATAGCGGCCAGAGATAATGAAAAGATGCATGTTATAGGTGTACAAGGTAAATCATCTAGACATGATGATAGTGAGTCTGATGAAGAGGTGAAGTACCTAGATCGAGAAGTGGCGGGTTTTTGAGCCAAGGGCCAAGGGTCTAATCAAGACTCTTGGAACTCAAGGTAAGGGAATCAAGGTCGAAACTATTATGGAGACAACTACAACAAATCGGGATACAGAGATCGAGAACGAGACCGTGAAGGTGATTGGAGGCAGAAAGATGATTATAGAGAGAAGAATGACCTTTATGTACCACTAGGAAGACGTGATGAAGAGTCTAGAAATTCAAAGATTGAAGACCTTCTGAATAAACTGGTTACGAGGTCAGAAATCCAAGAAAACTATCTTAAAGAGATTAGGGCAGATATTTCGGGAATAAGTCAGAAAGTAGATTCCCATTTGACTGCAATTAAACAGTTGGAGCAACAGTTCGGGAAAATATCTATGGCATTGAACCAATGTCATCCAGGTACACTTCCCAGCAATACCGTCCAGAATCTAAAAAATGATGCTCATTGTATGGCTATCACAACAAGAAGTGGAATGACTCTCATTGAGGCACCCAATCAACTTGAGGGTGTTCATGCTCCACTGGAAGAGCAGACAAAGGCCACAGAAAAAGTAAAGGAAGCCATAAAGAAGTATGTTCCATTCCCAAGGCTTCCTCCACCTTTCCCTCAACGTGTCAAGAAAAAGGTGGATGAAAACAAATTTGTTAGTGGGGAGATCACGGAAGAGGTGGAAAGCCTCAAACTGATAAAAACAAGGTAAATGCTGAAACTGAGAAAGAGAAGGAAGCCCCGCAAGTGCTAACCCCCATTCCTAGGCCACCATCTCCATTCCCTCAGCGTTTGAAGAAAAATAATGAGGATGGAAAATTTCATAAGTTCATGTCCATATTGAAGTAACTTTCTATAAACATTCCTCTTATTGAAGCTTTGGAACAAATGTCGGGATATGCAAAGTTCATAAAAGACTTGGTGACGAAGAAGAGAACTGTCACCAATGAGTCTGTCGGTGATTTGCACCATTGTAGTGTAATTGCATCCTGTTCTCTTGTGCAAAAGAAAGATGATCCCTGTACCTTCACAGTTCCATGTACAATTGGGTCAGTTAACTTTGCCAGAGCTTTGTGTGACCTAGGTGCAAGCATTAACTTGATGCCGCTGGCAGTATTCAAGAAATTAGGTTTGGGAACCCTCAAGCCAACAAAGATATGGTTATTGATGGCGGATCGTACGATCAAGAAACCTTTGGGCATAGTATGTGATGTTTTTGTCAAGGTTGAAAACTTTATCTTCCCTACTGACTTTGTGGTCTTGGATTATGAGGTCGATTTTTATATTCCCATAATTTTGGGGAGACCATTTTTGGCCACAGGCAGAGCATTGGTAGATATGGAGCAAGGTGTGCTGAAATTCAGGCTGGATAATAAGGAAGTCACATTCAATATTTGCAGAACTATGAAACAGCCAAAGGACATGAGGGTGGTTTCAGAAATAAATATTTTAGATGACCTTGGAGGCCAACCCAGGGGATATCTTGATGAAGTCTAAGTAATCAAGATACTCGCGTCGTGCCGCGATGTTAAATCAAGCACTGCTTGTGAGGCAACCCAAGGTGTCTTACTATTCCTACATTTGCTTTGATTTTTGATTTGGATCGACATTATATCCACGCACCTAGAGTGCTAAAGGTATGTTCCTAACTCCCTTGTTTTGTTTTAATCTACTGCATTGGGGACAATGCATGCTTATTTGGTGGGGGCGGAGGTACTTGTGAGTCTATATGTCCTCTTGGGGGTTTTTGTTGTCGTGTTTCTTTTCCCTCAAGTGCTATCATAGTAGAACCGGCATGTTTAGGATATTATGTTTATGTGTTTCTTGCTAAATTAGGAGAAAAATAAGGGAACTGTAGTGCAGTCAAGTTTTGAAAAAAAATAAAATAAAATAAAAAATATTATGCTTTTTGAATGTTAAGGATACCCCTCCTGAAACTTGATTATTTTAAAAAGTATGTGCGTGTAGCATGTTTATGTGTGACAGCTGTTGGATCTTGTTATGACACTAGGATTATAGGCGAATAACTGTAGCTAGCATTGCATGAATCGGATACGTAGTAGATGATAATACAACCTTGTGCTGTGTGTATGAGGTAATTACTTAGTTCACGTTGTGTGTGCGATCCAGAACTTACCCGGTTAGTCTTGCCTAGATTTGAGGATAGGGGATTAGGAAAGGATCATAGGTCGTTTTTGAATAAGTCCACTTTTTAGCCTAAATGCCAAACCAAATGAATAAGTATCCCTTGATCCTGACTTTGAGCCGTAATTGACCTATTTCCTTCATTAAGCCTATTCACCATCCTATTTTAATTACAATGAACCTGTCTTGGCCCTGGTCCCTCCTTGGACACTGTGTACCTCAACTCAGGCAAATCGCCTAAGTTGAGGGTGGCTATTATAGGGGTACGTAGATTAAGTTGGGTATGAAGAAGAGGTAATAAAAGGAAAAAAGGGAAAACAGGTTTGGGTGTGAAGAAAAAAAATTAAGTGAAAAGAAAAGAAATTGCAAAGGAAAAAAGAAAAGAAAAAAAAAGAGTTATGTTGTGAAGTTTGAGAAAAATCACACCCAAAATCTGAAAATAAAAGAAAGGAGAATAAGGGAGAATAAAAATAAGAAAGGTTAAAAGTTGGAGCCAAAAATAGTGTAGTGTCAAGGAGGGTTGAGTCACCATATCCATATATATATCATACCCATCCCCAAACCTACATTACAAGCCGAGTAAAGTCCTATAGTGATCCTAGTCCAACTGTTCGAAAACTAAGGCATAGAAAATAAGGGCAAGCCTATGGTATTTCATGCACACTATTTTAACTTCTTTGTGAGAGTGAGTGTTTTGACCTCATCCCTACTTTGATATTCATTAGTATACTGTGAGTGGATGGGACTTCTTTGATTGTGAAAGTACATGGGTTGCATTATTAGCTACTAGTTGTTCGAAAAATGTCGTTTGCATATATGCTTAGTTGTTTGTGCATAATCTGGTGCCATCACTTGATCCCTTCTGTGTCATGAGACTATGCTGCCTGTATACACACTTTGGTTTTGATTTGCAAATAGGAGGGGTCTGAAAAGTTTTGTGCCACAGGAAATGAGTCAACTACCATAAGTCCCTTAGGTTTCTCTTAATCAAACATCGTATATGTGTGTTTTTGTTTTGTTCGTTTAAGGACATGCAAATGTTCTAAGTTGAGGGTGTTGATGAGCCATGGTTACATGGAACTTTTGATGCTTAAAACAAGGAAAATATGCAATAACTTGGGTGTATTTGGTTGGTATGATGTGGTTTCTGTCCTACTTTCCAGGAAAACAGGTTTCTGAACAACATGATCAAAAAGGAAGAATCAAGCCCAAGAACAAAGTGTCTGAGGATGAAAGAAGAAGAATTTGCACTGGAGTGGGAGTCAAGACACCACTCACGTGCTGTGAGAGCAACTCACGTGACGTGAGTGGTGCCGTGGGTCACATCCCCGGATGAAAAATTGGATGATTTCCACGCCAGGCATCTACGTGGCGTGGGTCCACCTACATAACATGATTTGATGGTGTGAGTCAACTTCTGAAGACGTCTAATTTAGCCTGATTTCCATGACATCAACCTATGTGGCGTGACTTGGTTCCACGACACCAAGTCACGATACCGTGAAAGTTGCCGACTCTGTTCTCCTATTTTGATTTGGATAGGATTAGCTTTGTATCTATAAATACCCCTGTATAGTCCTATGTACGAGAGAGATTCATTACATTGTTTTGAGAGCTATTTCATGTTGTTTTTGTGGCTATAAACATATTCTTGGTTTTGTAGTTACAAACCCTAATTCGAGTTTTATTGATAATTGAGATTTCAGTTCTTCTTCATTAGTGTGAGTGTGGAATTATGTTTTCATCTTTGAATTCTTATTATGTTCTTACAACTATAAGTAGCTAAACCCATCAACTAGGGTTGTGTGAACCATGTGGAATTAATGAAACCGGTTAAGTGCAAAGCAACTCTGAACAGCTGTGCATGCATGTATTGTTATTTCCTTCGTTGTGATTGCTCTTCTAACGATTGCAAACGTTAGAAACTCGCCTGTATTCTAGACTTGCTCGAGAGAGAGGTAGATATTGGGAAAAGGAGATAACAATAGAGATTTGAAGCTATCAACCTTCACCTAATAACTTGAGCCTTAGCGGGAATAGTTATCTGAGATCCAGGACAAGCGTTAGTAGTGCGACACTCGGAAACCAAGAGGAGAAGAGTGAAATTCATCTAACCAAGGTCGAGAGACGTTTACACGAACATATCTTGTCAAATTTTGCATGCCACATAGCGGGACGGTTTTGTTAGCACAAGTAATCGGTGGAGTTAAGGAATCATTGGGGATCACAGTCCTAGTGTATTTTTCTCATTGTCTACAAACTCGATATAACCAGCAATTGTTACTGTCACTTGTTATTCACAAAACCACCCCAGTTTTACTTACTTTCCAATTAGTCCGGCTAGTATTCTAAACAGCTTTGTCCTATTCCCTGTGGGATCGACCCCAACCTAGTTGGGTTCTATAGTTGATACAATGACCACATTATACTTTTGTGGAGGTATAGTTTGGGAGACATCAGTAGGGAAGGTTTCAACTTTGCTATGAGAATAAGATTCAACTGTATTTATTCACAACATGAATACACATAAGAGCTCACATGGAATAGGAACTGACCTAGACTCAGGAGAGTATGACTAGAAACAAGGATGGGAAAATTTTGGAACTGTTTGTCTAATCTCTGAACTAGTTGCTAGCTATAAGAACTGACTCATACTAAGAGTTTATAACTCACCTGAAGCATTCATGGCACGAACCTATATGTAGAACTATAAGGTGATAGATAATGACATGAAATTTCTAAGAGACACTGAGAAAGGAATATATATTACCTTCAATACTCCTTATCAGAGGTTCTAATAACATTAGGGAGGGAATAATTTTGGGCATGATCAGAGTGAGATATATGAATTAAGGTTCCAACATGATTTGAGCATCCTAGTTTGTTGATTCGAGCTTATAGAATAGAAACAGTATAGATTTAAACATGAAACACCTTTGGTCTGGAACTACCAATCATGAAACAAGAGCATCTTAGGCCATAAGTAGGATAGGACTAATATTCTTTAAGCAATGTGACTGATAACATTCCAACTTGGCAACATTTTTCAACCGTGCTCCTTACTATGAACCTATCACTCTTAACTAGCTGAAATTTTCTAACTCTCCTAGGGAAACACTATAAATAGCTTTTAGAGGCTAAGTGTAGTTGCATACTCATACTATTTTCAAGCTTAAAATATAGATATAAAGCACCACTACTAAAATGATTAGACTGGCATTAACTGTGGAAATTTATATTTTATACCCACTTGGAGCTATCACCCTCAAAGATACACTTCTTCTTTCCACCTTAACAATAAACCTTAAGTTTTAATCAATGAGTCACTGACCACTATAAGTCATTATCTGTAAGCATATTAATAAATCATTCAAGTTTATCCATCAACTACTAGTAACATCACCCTCAAAGCATAAAAATAATCACTAAATAACTAGAACATGAGTATCTAGAATAAAAAGAACACTGAAAAATCTTGGCATAAGGATTTTTATAACTTTGACACTCAACTGGGGCCTGAGAGGTAAATGTATAATATGAACGAGCTTGTTTAAGAGATCTGATCTGAGAGCATACATGACATAGGGTAATCTCACTAGTCATTAAAAATGTACCATGAGTACCTGGTACTGAGCATACAGTAAAACATAAGGGCATGAGTTATGAGTTGTATGATATGAGACTGGAATTCATAGGTTCATAAAGTATGATTCGTACTACTGAGTGAACTTTTACTCCTCTTACTAAGAACTGAGAATGAAATGATTCTGTATAAACTGCATGAATATGAGTTATGGTCATAGCACTAACATACAAGGCATGAGTAGAGTGTCGTAATGCCTGAAGTTCAAAACATATATTGAGATAAGAATGGGTCAGGTATCTGCCTCCCCTGGTTCTGATCTAGAAGTCATTAGCATTACAACTAGAATTTGAAAACCTGACTTGGTTCTTTGTTCTATGATCACCCCCTTAGAGTTATGCCATCATTTTAAGTCTGTGAACCTCTTCAAAACCCTAAACTGAACTATAATAACTTCACTCTAGTGTTTGGGATATGAATATACTCATAAAATACTAAACTCCCCTGAAAGGCTATATATCTAAAATTGTCAAACCCGCTGCTAGTACTTCCTTCTATGATACAACTCTTAACTTTCTCTGGCCTTAGTAATCATCATACTATAACTTAAACACTTATTAACTTAGAATCTTCGGAAGCATCATAATACCCTGAGTACATACTTTTTCCTTCTAGAATTCAAAACTCTTTCTCTCTATTAGATAGATCATCTCAAGCCCAACTTAGATTCTAACACTTATCATGGATAGTTACACAATTTCTAATACACTATGCCAACTTACTACTGGATAGAAATTCAGGAAACACTAGTTCACTCAAAATTTTATGTGAATTATCAATCTTAACCACCTCCTCTATCTAACTTCAATCTACAAGCATACTTTTTTCATGACATTACTATTTTTCCTTTATATTCCACTATATATCTCAAATAACGATAAATTTGGGGCAAACACTAGCCAATACTTTGATCTGGATACCTACTTCTTTCTTCTTAATGTCATCTACTATAGTGTTTCGAGAAGGGATTGAGAGCACATCTAACTTTAGCCACCACATAATTTTCATGAACAAGAGTGAAATCTTTCAAAATTCTAAACGTAAAGGCACTGATAGGATCCTCTCAAGCCCTGTGCAATCTCATAACTATCTATAGGGACTGTCTGAGAAAACTTTATCAGTAGAAATTTAACCTTGGATATTTCTATTACCTAAAAAATGAGGCATAGTTAGAGGGAATGGAGTAGTGCTCGGATCTGTCTAAATTCCTTAAAGAACATCTCTACTATATGATCTGGGATATGAAAAAAAGGAAAAATTTCCTAAATGCCTTGTAGCCTCTCAAAGAAAAGTATAGACATCTTTGTACTATTCCATAAGACTCTATAGACACGGCTTCATCGACACACTAAAAAACTTGAACCTTGTGTGCTCTCATACCAAGTTTATCATGATCCGAGATTACCCATAGTCATAACATGGTACTTAGAACCACAAGTGATCCCAAGCTAACCCATGGCACTGGAATAATGCATGAACAACTGATTAAAACATGTATAAGAACTAAACTATCTGAGTGGAAGCATAATCATGGAATAATTGGTTCAATACATTACTATTAGAAAGTTGATTTATAATATATGTAATCTAAAAGAAAGAGAAACTGAATACAACAACTCTGACTGACTATCTATGAAGCCTATACTAATACTGACTCTAGGTAGCCGGGACATGACCTCCAACTATCCCTAATCAATGCATATGAATAGAAATAAAATACTGGAACCACAAACTAGCTTGAGTCCTCTAATATAGAGAACTCATCACTTGCTGGATGGAATTTATGATCTGCCTGGCTATGCTCCTGATAAAAAGCACCTGAATCTTCATCACATAAAAAATGTAAGTAGAAAAGGTATGCAATCATTACTTTTGAATGTAATGAGTATGCAGGATATGAACTCTGAATAACAAATATAAAATTAATACGAACAACAATATGTAATGATTCACTGAGTTATAAGCATGAGTGTGGGGACACCAATATATTTTGAAGCAATAAAATAATATACAAATTAGGCATGTTGACGATAAACCCTTTAAATCAAAAGTGATGTTGAAGTATACTAAGATGTGAGGACCCATCTGGATAATCATAAATACTGAATGCATGAGTATTCTGAGATAATTGAGATATTTTGAACTAGACTGAACTAAGGATCATGCAAAGACTAAAAACTGAGACTTTGGGAGATACTATTAACCTACATATAAATATGTGAGATAAATATGGAGTTTTATATATAATCCTCATCCAAAAGGGCCCAATATACGTTTTTATGGTATAAAGGCTGATCTGATCTGATGTGGTACTAATAAACTGAAATCATATGCCCACTAGGAGGGCTAAATAAACCTATAGTGGCACTTAGTTATGGGACATGGGTCTGTTAAACCCTAGTCCAACTTGGTGCTAAGTGCTATTCCTAACTGAATATAATTGATAAATCTAGGGTGTATTGATGATGACATATTTGGAAGTCAAACTTTCCATAATCATCGATGCCATACCTGATTGCCATACTACTAGTGAACTTTTCTTTTATAAGAAAACTAATTCACTATCATTGATGTCATTTTGGATACCATGCTCATTAGGGAACTTACTTTTGGAGAAAGGTGATCAAAAGCATTGATGGCATATTTGGATATCATGTATGTCATGCATCTTACTATTAGGAGCCAAAACACCTAATTATGATATAAGTGCCCATTGATATATATATCATGTATTTTTGAATCATGAGACTTGTAAATTTATGGGAGACATGAGATGGATGGAGTAAATGCATAAAGGAAACATATGAAGATTGAGATATAAAAGGAATCTATAAGACTGGACCTGAACCCTAAATCCTGACTCATGAAGATGCTAATAGTCTAATTGGGTGTGTTATCTAAAAATACTATTTTGAATATACTTTTTCTAAAAGCACTCTAAAGGTAAGCAAAACTAATAATACTGATAAATTGAGACTAAATAATAGACACGTTACATGAAATCATCCCAAAATATGTGAACCTGAGGAATGAGTGTTCAATTAACAATGTATGGGATCCTAAGTCATCGGGTGTTCATAACCCGCCATCTCTTAAGAATGCAACTATTCATGATAATTTCTATAATATAAATGGAATGTGAAATCTCATAATACAAGTCAAAAATCATGGAATATCATTATACTTAGAGTTCATGAATATGATACCATCAAAGTACTGAATTTCACAGAGTAACTAGTATTTATAGCATACTAGCCATGGGGAACTAAAATTAAAAAAGAATTGTGAATGTAAGGAAAACCCCAATTTTGAAATCATGAATTAACTGAGGAACTAAGTGTATTTGGGACTCAATGGGTGAAAGAATACCCATTGATAAAATCCCACACACTTGAGAGTGAAAACTTTTCTAAAATCTTTGAATTTGATACTTGAAGATGAAGAACCCTAATTTATTGCTTTGGTGAAGAAGTAGTCACTTGTTCTCATGTTTATCTAAGTATTTTCATATGTTTTGAAGTGAATGATGGATTAGGAGTAGTTTAGGCTTAATATTCAGCTTTAGATAGTAAAAATGATGTTGTTTAGGAGGTTAAAAAATGGGAAAAAACTGAAATATCCCTTTAAAATATTGCTGAAAAACTCTCCACCTTAAAAGGATGAACCATCCCACGATCATGCTTTCAACCCAAGATCATGGGTTATGTTTGTGTTTACTGAAAGGGCCTTATAAATTCTTTGGATTTTGGGCAGCTTTTCATCAAACGAGAGCAAGTTACGATCGTTCTTTCCACCCACGATCGTACCTTGGGTCGTGGTATCTCACTGCTGGACAGTGCTTCTATAAAATGGGCATAACTTTTTACTCTGATATGGATTAATAAGAAATCGGATGTGTTGGAAAGAAGACTCAAATACCTTTCATTAGATGGGTCTTGAGCCTTAAAACTCATCATAATCTACGAGTTATGCTCATTTTAAATTGATTATAGAAAGATTCTACACAATAAATCAATCGGTAAGGAAGGTTTCAACTTAGCTATGAGCTAGGAGTTAATCGTGGCCTTATTTCATGTCTAAATCACTTCTCATACTATCAAATCACTAAATTTTATTCTATATACACTTGGAGAGTTGTTTTAATTTTAGCTTGGATTTTCAGGGTGTTACATTTTAAGAGACCTGGTTCCTTCTTTGGGTCTTCTCAAGATTATTCTTGACAAAATTCTTGTAATCTTTTTTGTGAAGAGGACACTTCTTGATATAGTAACCAGGTTTTTCTCACTTATGACAACATCCATTTTCTCTGATTTTTGCTAGAATTACCTCTGCTTGAGAAGCCTTTACTTTTTATCAACTTTTGAAATCTTCTTGTGAGATATGCCATGTCCTGTTTATAACCACTTGAGTCATTTTTACCACTTTTGAATATCATACTCTCTTTCTTCTTAGTCTCTCTTCTCCCTAGATCTTGTTATCTCTTAAGCTTATACGTTTTAAGATTCCTAATAAGTTCATCCAGAGTTAATTTTTGGAGATCTTTGGCTTCATATATTGCATTAACCTTGCTCTCCCATGATGGAGGTAAAATGCTCAAAACTTTTCTGACCAACTTGTGCATTGGAATTCTTTCTCCCAAGCACTTGAGCTCATTTACAATGAGAGTGAAACTAGTGTACATATCTTGAATAGATTCACCCTCTGTCATCTTGAAAAGATCATACTGGGTTATAAGCATAACAATTTTTGATTGCTTGACTTGACTAGTTCCTTCAGGAGCAGTTTGTAAGGGCTCCCATATTTCATTAGCATTTTCACATGGAGAGACCCAGTTGTACTTATCAGGTCCTATGCTGCAAACAAGAATTTTCTTAGCCTTATAATTTCATCTTCTTTAATCACATCCATTGGAATATGAGGGTCTTCATATATAACATCCTATAGCTTGCTATCTTCAACCATGCTAAAATCATGCATCCTTGTCTTCCACCAGCCATAGTATTGGCTATTGAACCTTCGTGGTCTAGTTGTTGACTTCCCTTTCTCGAGGCTTGGTGGAGCTACAATCAAAAATAGGATCCTTCCTAGGTGTTACCCTTTTAAGAAGATGTCACGCCCCAAATCCCATCAAGGTGTGATCAGCACCCAAAGTCGATATGGCTCGAGAGAACCAAGCTTTGCTTCTATTCAATCATATGCATGCCATAAGATACCCATAATCACATAAAAGCTCAACAATACTAACAATGGAATTTATGGAACATGTGATATATATACATATGCAAAACTTGGTCGTTGAGGCCATCAAGTCAAAAATGTCACGTATCATCTACCATCCATACACCCACATACGTCTATAAAAGCCTCTAAAAGATGCATTGACCAAAATGAATTAAAAGTCGGGACAAGTCCCCGCTTTATACAATATGTACAACACCAAAACATATGTACAACTGTGACTCGAAGAAGCCCCTAACTAACTGGAGCTCACCAAAAGCTGTGAATGTCCTGCAACCTACTGTGGAGGTCTACTAGAACCTGTACCTGCAGCAAGTAAGGTAAATCCCCCCCAAGGGGGTCAGTACGAAGAATTTACTGAGTATGTAAGGCTCAAATAAAACTGTATGATATGTAAATATGTCAATGAACTCAAATTCAATTGCATAAGTCACTGTACTGAACTTTAGAAACCATGTATTTGCTTTCATTACTTTCTTTGTATCTTTAGTTCTATGATTATTCATCTTTTTCTGTGACCTGTGATACCCGGGCTCCGACTGAACAGTGGGTTTTAACATAACATATCATTATGTTGGGATCGGCTCGAGCTAGGCTTATGCCCCTAGAGCTGCCACCCTATGAATCAATATATATCGGGATCGGCTCGAGCTAGCTTGTTACCTCTAGAGCTGCCACCCATCAATCAACTTATCAGGTTCGGCTCAAGCTAGGTTTTTACCTCTAGAGCTACCCCCTATCAGGATTGGTCCAAGCTAGGCTTATGCCTATAGGACTGCCCCCTGATCCAACAATCTTGGGATCAGCTTGAGCTTGGCATTTCGCCCCCAAAGCTACCACCCATACTTGATCATTGACCACATATATGCATTACTTTATTTATTACTTTGAGATTGATACTATGATAGTCATAACTTTATTTGAAGGTTTGGACCAATAATCAATGAGTGAGAGACATGTGAATAAACATTATTGGAAACATATCCTTATTGGAAACATAACACTATTAGAACCATTGGACAATAATCAATGAACAAGAGACATGATTACAACCACTATTGGAACTTTGGAACATCACTTTATTGGGATTTTAGAACATTATTGATGAATATGAGACATGTCATTCACAATCGATCAATAATTAGGAAACATGTGATAATGACCATTGATAACCAAATATAGAATACCTTAGCACGTTTTGGGATGGGACAAGCGTAATGTCAATGTGAATACTATTTTCCGCAAAAAGATACGAACGGAGTAACCTTCATACCTTGTATTCTCAATTCGACTATACAATCTTAGATGTGCACACAATAGTCCCGCTCCTTCTTTATGTGTCACTCTACAACACAAATACATAACGGAGTTTACATTAACCACCAACTACCTTACAATTTCATATAACGATTATGAGTTTCATGTTTGCCTTTAAACATGCCATTTCCCCCTTGACAAAACCATTGATAAAATTATCATATCAATAATCCCACAATATTCCATACATTTACCAATACATGATAATCAATAACATTTCACTACAAACCTTCTCCTTTACACTTTCTCATCCGCACCATATCACAAATAATGCATCAATTTACCTTAATTCACCTCATAGCACATATCGGCCAAAATCCCACAAATTACACTTATATGAAAATAAAAAGTTTAATAACATAATCACACCATACATGTTGATATTTCATTCATACCATTCACTTTCATCAAGACATCAAGTCTCCTTTCAAGTTCAAATCACAAAGATGGCACATCTTTCACCAAAAGCAAAAATACACTATTCACCACCTTGCCAACATAACCATCATGATATACATACCATATTAAGTATATAAGATATTAATCCATGAGAGTAGGCACTTACCAAGGCTTGCAAAGTGCTGATCTTTACCAAAGAGTCCAAAGGAAATAGTTGCCTTAGGGTTTGGAAACTAGAGAAATGTTTGAGAAATATCTAAAAAGGCATGAGAGTGTTATGTGAATAAAATCTGATTTTTGCCTTTAAATACACTCTCAAGTCATCCTTAGCCATTCCTTGGCATTAAATTCAATGCTTACTTGGTCAATATTGGAAGAATGGGTCATTTCCCTTTTGGACCTTTTATTTTAGCTCATTTTGGGCCTTAATTTGGGCCCAATTGCACATGTTAGCTTAGCCCTCAAATTTAACATGTAATTCATCATATATCTTATGTTTAAATAATTCCATAATGTCACAACAATATTCACTCACAAGAGTCATGTTCGTCGCCTCAATCGTAAAAATAGGAATTCTAGCCACCCATGGCTTACTTGAACTTAATTTGCTAACTACTTGTGTTTCATGACTTGATCATGTAGGAGTATGTAGGAGTGTATTGAAGTATTTGAAGCTTTAACAATGCTCAAAGAACTCCAAAGAACCAAAATAAACCAAGAAAGAATCGTCGTTGAAATGCGTCACAAAACAAACTCGAAAAGGCCCTAAGTATTGTACCTTGCGCCACTACTGCAAAGCAAGGTAGTGGTGCAAGAATTATGTGCCCTCTGAATCAGGTGGATTGCACCACACCCCCTGAAATAGGAAGTGGCGTAAGTTTGGCCACTTTGCTGAAATGTTTCCTACTCCGTCTAATACTAGTATATCATCCAATGCCCCATCGAAACACTATAAAATACGTACTTAGTGACCTTAATCCTCAAGTAAACATGACTCCAAGTTACCAAATAAGGTTAGAAATGTACGGGGTGTTACATTCTTCCCCCCTTAGAAACATTCGTCCTCGAATGTTAACAACATCGTCTCATGTGCAACAAATGCATCTCTATATTAACGTACATATACATATACACATAATGCTCTTAGATACTTACTTGTTATTGCTCCACCTCCGTACTGTGAGCTTTTTCTTTCATTTGAAATAAGTGGGGGTATTTGGACTTCATCATTTCTTCAGCTTCCCATGTAATCTCCTCCACTTGTTGATTCCTCCAAAGGACTTTTACAGATGCTACATCTTTATTCCTCAACCACTTTACCTGTCGATCTAGAATAGAAACAGGTATTTCTTCATAAGTGAGATCCTCTGTGACTTGGACATCTTCAATGGGAATGATACGAGATGGATCCTCTATGCATTTTTGAAGCATCGAAACATGAAACACTGGATGGACTGAGGAAAGTTCTTGGGGTAGTGCCAACTCATACGCAACTTGCCCAAATCTCCTGATAATTTCATATGGGCCTATATAGTGTGGACTCAATTTCCCTTTATTTCCAAATCTAATCACCCCTTTCATTGGTGACACCTTTAAGAATACCCAATCACCTATAGCAAAGTCAAGCCTTCTTCTTCTAAAATCAGCATATGACTTGTGTCGGCTTCGGGCCGTTTGTAGCCGCTGTTGGATTACCTTAACTTTCTCCATGGCTTGGTGAATAAGATCTGGACCAAGTAAAGCAGTTTCACCTGCTTCAAACCATCCAATCGGTGATCTACATTTTCTTCCATATAAAGCTTCATAAGGTGCCATTTTAATACTTGAATGATAGCTATTGTTGTAAGCCAATTCAATAAGAGGTAGACGTTCATCCCGACTACCTTTAAAATCTAATGTGCAAGCCCGTAGCATATCTTCAAGTTTTTGAATAGTACGTTCTGCTTGTCCATCTGTCTGAGGATTAAAAGCCGTACTCAAATTCACCCGTGTACCCAAGCTCTTCTGAAAAGATTTCCAGAAATGCACAGTAAATTGTGCTCCTCTATCTGATATAATGGAGATCGAAATTCCGTGTAACCTCACTATCTCTTTAACATACAACTTTGCATAATCCTCAGCTGTATAAGTGGTCCTGATTGGTAGGAAATGTGCTGACTTGGTAAGCCTGTCAACTATGACCCATATAGAATCAAATTTTTGTAATGTACGAGGCAAACCTGTGATGAAGTCCATATTAATCATATCCCATTTCCAGACTGGAAGATTGATACATTGCATGTAACTTCCCGATTTCTGATGCTCTACTTTGACTTGTTGACAATTCGAGCATTGAGCGACAAACTCTGCAATGTTCTTCTTCATATTTCCCCACCAATACACTTCTTTTAAATCATGGTGCATTTTAGTAGCACCGGGATGAATAGAATAGTGTGAGTGATGCGCCTCTGTCATAATTCGTTTTCTCAGCTCATCTACATCCGAAACATATAATCTTCCTTGACATTGAAGTACCCCTTCTTGCGTAAGATCAAAGGCCCAGTTAGACCCTGTTGTACATTCTCCTTTAGTTGTAATAACATAGAATCCGCAAACTGCTTCTCTTTCACTTCAGCTATTAAGGAGGACTCCGCTGCATACTGCACAATAACCCCTTCATCTGGATATTCAATAAGGCGAACTCCCAAGCTGGATAATTGATGTAAATCTTTGATTATCTCTTGCTTTTCAGTCAATTGGCCACTAGTGCTTTCTACTGTCTTGCTACTCAATGCATCAGCTACTATATTTGCTTTGCCTGGATGATAAAGAATATCGATATCATAGTCTTTTAAGAGCTCTAACCATCTTCGTTGCCTCAAATTGAGTTCCTTATGCTTAAAGAGATATTGCAAACTTTTGTGATCGGTATAGATATCAACATGAACTCCATACAAATAATGACGCCATATCTTTAAAGCAAAAACTACCGCTGCTAATTCAAGATCATGTGTGGGATAATTTTTCTCATGTGGCCGCAACTTTCATGAGGCATATGCTATGACATTACCGTGTTGCATCAATACACATCTGAGGCCAACCCCAGAAGCATCATAGTACACTGCATAACCTTTGGTACCTTCGGGAAGCACTAAAACTGGTGTGGAGGTTAATTTATCTTTCAACTTTTGGAAGCTTTTCTCACACGCATCATTCCACTGAAATTTTACTGCTTTATGTGTAAGTTTTATTAACGGTGCAGCAATAGAGGAAAAACCTTCCACAAATCTTTTGTAATAACCTGTAAGCCCAAGGAAACTACGAATCTCTATGGGTGTCGTAGGTATTGGACAATTTTTCACTGGTTCAATCTTCTGTGTATCAACCTGTATCCCTTCATCTGACATAATGTGACCCAAGAATGCGATGGATTTTAACCAAAACTCACACTTGGAGAACTTTGCATACAACTTACGCCCACGGAGAATCTGTAACACCTGCTGTAAGTGATTAGCATGGTCCTTCGGTGATCTTGAATAAACTAGGATGTCATCTATAAACACCGTGACGAACACGTCCAGAAATTGCTTAAACACCCTATTAATCAAATCCATGAACACAGCTGGTGCATTTGTTAATCCAAATGACATAACTAAAAATTCATAATGGCCATACCGTGTTCGAAAAGCTGTCTTGGGTACATCTTCTTCTCTAACTCTGACTTGATGGAAACTCGACCTCAAGTCAATCTTTGAAAAACACTTTGCACCCTATAACTGATCAAACAAATCATCAATTCGAGGGAGAGGATATTTATTCTTGATCGTTACCTTATTCAATTGCTGATAGTCAATGCACATTCTCAATGTGCCATATTTCTTCAGTACAAATAATACCGGTGCACCCCACGGGGACATACTAGGCCTAATTAAGCCCTTGTCCAGTAAATCTTTCAATTGCTCCTTCAATTTACGTAATTTTGCTGGAGCCATTCTATATGGAGGAATAGAAATAGGCTGAGTGCCTGGAATCACATCAATGCCAAACTCTACTTCCCGTTCTGGGGTAAGCCTGGAAGATCCTCTGGAAACACATCAAGAAATTCATTGACCACTGGAACCGACTGCGGAATTAGTGGTTCCACATCATTATCTTTCACTTGTACTAAGTCACATATGTACCCCTTGGCAATCATTTTCCTGGCTTTTAGATAGGAAATAAATCTTCCTCGTGGTGCCCCTACATCACCCTTCCATTCAAGTACATTCATTTGTGGGAAATGAAAATGTACCTTCTTGGCCCGGCAATCTACCGTGGCATAACAAGAGGCCAACCAATCCATTCCTATTATCACATCAAAATCCACCATGTCTAGTTTAATGAGATAGACCAATGTATCATGACCACACACAGTTACCACATAGTTACGATATACTCTTTTTGCAACAATATGTTCACCAACCGGTGTAGACACTTCAATTGATTTAATTAATAATTCTGGTGTCTTTACAAATTTTGCAGCAATCAATGGAGTAACATAGGAAAATGTAGAACTCGGGTCAATCAATGCATATACATTATATGAGAATATGGATAATGTACCAGTGACGACATCAGGAGAGACCTCTGAATTCTGTCCGTCCATTAAAGCATAAGTACGATTCTGGACCCCACTAGTATTGGACGCTCCTCTGGCACCTCTACCATGGCCAATAGACTGTACACCTTGGCCCAGTGAAGGAATCGATGCTGATGACGCAACGGCCGATCCTGCCGGTCGTGCTATACCACCCATAATTCTCTGGGGACACTCTTTCATCATGTGCCCCATCATACCGCACCAGAAACAAACATTTGTCCCCACTCTGTATGTACCTGCATGAATACGTCCACAGTGCTGACACTGCTGACGAGGAAAACCTATCGCCTATGATCCGTGAACTCCACTACTCTGCCCAAATGAACCACCTCTAAACCCTCGAAACTGAGAGTGAGCACTCGCTGTGAAATGAGAGATCGATGGTCTAGGTGGTCTAGGAAACATACGGGGCCTAGATCCCCTTTGGGACATCATAGGTGGTCCCATAGGTCTAGCCCATTTTGGCTGTCCCCTGTCAAATTTATGTGCCCTTCTTCTCTGTCTTTGATCTTCCATTTTCTGGGCAAAGGCTTGTATTCTAGATATGTCCATATCCTTGTTCAAGGCAGCAATGGTGCAATCCCTTACCAAATATGGTTCTAATCTGTCCACGTATCGATGGACTCTATCTATCATTGTAGCCACCACATTTGGAGCATACCGTGCCAAGGAATTGAATTGCAGACTATATTCTCTGATGCTCAAATTTTCTTGACGAAGATTTAGAAATTGATTCGCACGAGCCTCACGGATCTCATAGGGAAGATAATGATCAAGAAAAGTCATTTTAAATTCTTCCCAATTCGGTGGATTCACACCAATATCATGAGATTTCTTCCAATCCTTGTACCACAATATCACCTCCCCTTTTAATCTATACGCAGCAAGTTCAACTATTTCTACCCCTGTCATGTGCATATCTTCCAAAGCCCTCTGAATATGATCCACGAAATCCTGTGGATCTGCTTTCGGATCTGACCCAGTGAATATAGGAGGGTCCAATTTCAGAAAATCCTGTGTTCTGGGACTAGCTGCTCTCGCTGCACTATCATCGCCTGTTATTGGACCACCTTGTCCCTGAACCTGTGCAGCAACTATTCGGGTCAATATTTGTACTGCATCCTTTAAGTCTTGGTCCGTAGTATTTACTGGTGGTTTTGCAGGTGCTCTTCTCCTACTCGACTCTTCTGGAACAAAGGGAGTAGAGAAAGCCCGCGACACAAATTCATTTTCAGTATCACCTTGATTAACTTGATCAGGTGGTTGTATACTGGTTCCCTCTCCAGCAATTTTATCTATCCTCTTACTTTTATTCTAAAATCATATTGTCGGGCTTGTTTGCCAATTGAAGATCGTCAGTAGCAAAGGGCTTATCGTGCTTCCTATAGTGCTCATGACTCAAATCATGATTCATTATGCTTTGTATGAGTCTTGGTGAGACTCGTTCTGAGTAATAAAATTAAAATTCCAGGAAAGGTGAAAAGTTTCCCCACGGGCTACGAGTCCACTTTATGACTCGTAGGTTGGGTCCACGAGTCATTGGTGGTACTCTTGGACAATCCACCCAGAGACCTTCTAGGACACCATGACTCATCCTGCAAGTCATAGTTAAACACCACGAGTTATGTTGAGACCCATAGGGTCAGATTGTCCAAAATTTAGATGGCTTTCATAAGGGTATTTTTATACTTTCCCACCTTTATATCTCTTATACTACATTTTTTAGGATTATTTTAAGTGGGATTAAAGGGTATTAGTCAACCCTTTTCCCTCATTCCATAAAAAACACTTAGAAAGAAAATCAGAGAAATGATAAAACTATCTCAAGTAAAGAAAACTTAGGGTTCTTCTACAAGTTTAGAATTCAAGCCTTGAGAAAGAATTCTCCAACTCAGGTATATGGGATTCTAGTTCTCCATGAATTAAAATTTAGGGCTTATACTCAGTTTATGATTTCCCTTAAATTTCAGTCTTCTCCTGATTTCTATATTGTTATGACATATTTTTTTATGATTTTACATCTAGTATGATATAATCCTAGATGAATTGAATTCTAGCATGATTTCAAGTAAACTTCATAGGTCTCAATAATGTTTTCAAAGTAATTCTCAAATTATTAGAATTTTAGTATGAACAAGCATGATCAGTATTAAACATTCAGTCTTCAGAAATCATTTAGATTTATTAGGTTCTGACCCAGTTTTCTGAACACCATTTTTACATGAGCTAACATTATAATCATTTTAGGAGTAGTACATAGCATTGAGTTAGACTAGGGTCCCAGTGTCACCGAAATTCCCAGAACTACCTGCCACCATAGGTTTATTTAGCCTCTCAATTGGGCATTAGTTTAGTGACCACGCCAGTCATGCCTTTATATCTTGGAAAGGTATATTGGGTCCTCTCGATGGGTTGTATATATTGGACTTCACATTAGCTCACGTGATTTAGTCGATTAATAGACTCTCCCACAGACTCAGACTCAGTATATTTGTACATAACCCTCAGTTCAGTTCTACTTACATTGTATTATGACTTTTCATAGCATCTCTACATATTGGCGTACATGTTTATCATTATTGGGTCATTGTACTACAGTTGAGTTCCTTGCACTAAGCTTGTATTCAGTACAATTTTACAACATAAAGTATTTCTAGCATGTTCAGTATTTATAGTGCATATCTCACATGCTTCGTACATTTGAAGTACTAATTGCATACTTTATTTTGTATTGTATCATTTTATGCTATAATATTGGGTGTTCATTCTCAGCATCAGAACTAGTACATTCTAGTGCCACACCAGCGACTACTAATGGTGAGCCTTCATCATCCGAGGATGAGTATTCATTATGTTTTCTTTAGTATTTTCAGTTTCAATATTTAAAGTTAGCTAGGGACTTGTCCTAGTAGCTCATTAGTAGTAGAGGCTTTTCAAACATAGAGTCAGATATGTAATCTTATGTCAGTGTGGTACTCCCTCCGTTTCAAAAAGAATGACCTACTTTCCTTTTTAGTTTGTTTCAAAAATAATGACCCTTTCCTTTTTTGGCAACACTTTAATTCCAACTTTCCACATGGTATGTTTAAGACCACAATATTAAAGCCCATTTCGGTACATAACTTTAATTTAAGACCACAAGATTCAAAAGTCTTCTTTATTTTCTTAAACTTCATGCAAAGTCAAAACAGGTAATTCTTTTTGAAACAAAGGGAGTATTACTTTTTAGATTTAGTTTTATTTTTTAGATTATAAGATTTGTTCAGACTATACATTTTAATCTATTTAGCTTCTTCTCAGTTTATTTTTTATAGAATGCTTAGTATTATGACATGCCATGGGTTAGCTTGGGTCACTTGTAACTCAAAGCACTGTGTTATGTCTAGGGTGTAGTCTCGGGTCATGAAAAACTTGGTATTAGAGCATTAGGCTTAAGGTGTCCTAGGGTGTCTGAAAGTTGTGTTAAGTAAAGTCTCTTTCATGGGTGTGAAGCACGCCACACCCATAAGGGGGAGTCTTGGAAACATTTTAGGAAGACTTCACTTCTTTTATTTTCATATCATGCGATAGAGTATAACTCTACGTATTTTTCTAATTCATTCTCTAAACGTTTACAGAGTATGTCTCTTAGAAGAGCCAACAAAAGAAGGAACAAAAACCCATAAGCACTAGCACCCATATCACCCGTGAATGAGCAAGGGTCAAATGTAGAATTTAGAGCTGCTTTTCATATACTTTCTTTAGCCATGATAATCTAGGTGAATCAGCAAGCAGTTGCACCTGCGAACCCAAATGGGAATACGACAGCTGTTAGAAATAAGACTTTATTTGGATAAAACCTCTAGAGTATCATGGTTTGAAAGTAGATAAGGATCTATAAGAATTTATAGATGAGGTGCAAAAGATCACTTGGATCATGGGTATTACAATAGTTGAGAGTTCATACTTGGCTTTTTATCAGTTGAAAATATGGCTTAGCTATGGTTCAAGCAGTCAAAATATAGTTGACGTAAGGATGGAGCTCCAGTTGATTAGGATGAGTTTGTGATAGCTCTTCTAGATAACTTCTTTCCTAGTGAGTTGAAAGAAGCTAAGGTTAAATGGTTAATCAACCAAAAGTAGGGTAACATGTCCATGAAGGAGTATTCTATGAATTTACCCATCTTTCCATGTATGCTCTAGAGATGGTCGCTGAGTCGAGGGCTTGGATAAACAAATTTTTTTATAGTGCTTCAGAGTTAGTAGTAAAGGAGTTCAGGACTGCTATGCTTGTTGGAGAAATAGATATCTCCCTACTTATGACTTATACCTAGTATATAGAGGAACAGAAGCTAAAAAAGAGAGGGTGAACAAGTGGGCAGGTACAAGTAACTTTGACTACTCTCTGCAGAGGTCGGGCGGTGGTAATCACTCTCAGTTTCAAGAGAGATCTTCAGCTCCAATACCTTCTTTAGCTAGTGCTCTATATCCTAGACCTCATCATGATTATAATAACAGAGGATTAGGCTTTAGGTCTCAGGGCAGTGTTACAAGCAGCCACACTTTTTTAGCATGTCCTAAGTGTGGTAAAAACCATCCAAGTGAGGGCCTTGCTGACAAGAAGGGTTGTTTTTTATGCGATGAGACAATCCACAGATTAAGGAATTGACCATCTGTCGGATGTGGATATGGGGGTAATAACACTCAATCTACTTCTTCAACATCCCATTTAGGTCACCTGACTCAGCAAGGTGCTTCTACTAGTCTATGTGGTAGTAGTTTCAATAGAGATCTTCACCTCCAGTATTTTTTTTAGCTAGTACTCTATCTCCCAGACCTCATCATGTTAGAAGAATAGAGGATTTAGATCTATGGCTTAGGGAAGTGTTACAGGCAGCCACACTTTTCTAGCATGTCCTAAGAGTAGAAGAACCATCCAGGTGAGGGCTTTGCTGACAAGAAGGGTTGTTTTAGATGCGATTAGACTGGCCATAGGTTAAAGATTTGACCATTCATCGAACATGGTTACAGGGGTAATAACACTCAGTCTACTTCTTCATAAGACTATTTTGGTCACCCAACTTAGTCGGGTGCTTCTGCTAGTCCAGGCAGTAGTCAGCGCCAGAATAACTTCTATGTTTTTCCTTTCTGTTGAGATTAAGAGAGCTCACTAGATCTAGTCACTGGTACATTACAAGTCTTTCATATAGATGTATATGCATTGTTAGATCCAGGGGCTACACTTTTCTTCATGACCCCTTATGTTGCAGTAAATTTTAGTGTCAGACTCAAAACCTTTTCAGAATCCTTTACAGTCTCTACTGTTATTTGTGACTCACTTATAGCCAAGGGGGTATATAGAAATCACCCAGTCTATGTTGATCTAGTAGAGTTAGACATGACTGATTTTGACATTATTCTTAGCATGGATTGGTTACACTCCTGTTATGCCTTAGTAAACTGCAAAACCAGAGCTGTTATGTTTCAGTTCCTTAATAAACCAGTCTTATAATAAAAAAGATGTACCTTAGAACCTATAGGCCAGTTTGTCTCTTACCTTAGGCCGAAAATATAATCTCTAAAGGTTGTATCTATTATCTAGTTTGGGTTAAGGATTCTAAATCCAAGACCCCAATCCTTCAGTCAATTCCAGTTGTTAATGAGTATCCAGAAGTGTTTCTTGAAGATCTGCTCGGAGTCCCTCCTTAGTGGGAGATTGACTTTGGAATAAAGATTCTTCCAAATATGCATCCTATCTCAATTCCTCCTTACAGAATGGCTCCAGCTGAGCTTAAGGAGTTTAAAGGTTTGTTGAAATACCTCTTAGGCAAAAGGTTTAATCAAACCTAGTATCTCTCCATAGGGTGCTATAGTTCTCTTTATATGTAAGAAAGATGGTTTGAGAAGAATATGCATCAATTAGCTTCAGTTGAACAAAGTCATAATTGAGAATAAGTATCCCACTCCTAGGATTGATGACTTATTCGACTAGCTTTAGGGTTTTAGTTACTTCTCAAAGATAGACCTCAGATCTTGCTATCCCCAGTTCAGAGTCAGAGCATTTTAGAACCTGATGTGGTCACTATGAATTTATTGTTATGTCCTTTGGACTAATGAATACTTCTGCAGCTTTTATCGACTTGATGAATAAGGTGTTCAAATAGTTTTTGGACATGTTCGTCATTACCTACATAGATGACATCCTCATTTATTCTCGGAGTGATGATAAATATGTAGACTATTTGAGGAATGTTTTGCAGACTCTTAAAGATCATCAATTATTTTCTAAGCTCATTAAGTGTAAATTTTGGTTGAAATCAATGGCATTTCTCAGTCATATCATTTCTAGTGAAGGTATTTAGATTGATTCTTAAAATACTGAAGTAGTTAGGAACTGGCCTAGACCCATCTCTCTACTAGATATTAGGAGTTTTTTAGGCTTAGCCTGTTACTGTAGGCTTTTCGTTGAAGGTTTTTCATCCATTTATTCTCCTATGTCTAGATTAACTCAGAAAAATATCAAGTTTCAGTAGTCCGATGCTTGTGAGAAGAATTTTTAGGAGTTGAAGACTCGACTCACCTCTGATCCAATTTTGACCCTACTAGAAGGTACAAATGGATTGGTTGTATATAGTGGTGCGTCAAAAGTTGGCCTTGGTTATATGTTGATGCAGTACTATAAGGTCATAGATTATGCTACTAGACAACTCAAAGTTCATTAAAATAATCATCCAACTCATGATCTTGAGTTGGTAGCAGTAGTTTTTGCCTTGAGGATTTGGAAGCACTCTCTCTATAGAGTGCATGTGGATGTGTTTATAGATCATAAAAGCTTGTAGTATGTTTTCAGTCAGAAGGATCTAAATCTTCATTAGAGGAGATGGATAGAGTTGTTAAAGTATTACAACATGAGTGTTTTGTACCATCCAGGTAAAGCTAATATAGTGGTCGATACCCTCAGTAAACTATCTATGAGTAGTGTTGCTCATATAGAGGATGAAAAGAATGAATTGGTTCATGATGTTTATAGAATTGCTTGTATGTGAGTTCTTCTTATGGATTGAGCTAATGAGATATTAAAGTTCAAAATGGTTCAGAATCTTCATTATTGATAGAGGTAAAGGCAAAGCAGGATAGTGTCCTATTTTGCTTAAGCTGAAGGAAGTTGTCCATAATAAAAAAAAGGAGGTTTTCTCCCAAGGGGGAGATGGTGTGCTTCGTTATTAGGGCCACTTGTGTTTTACAAATGTATATGATTTGAGACAAAGGATGCTAGACTAACAGTTCTCGATATATTATTCACCCAGGTACCAATAAGATGTATTGTGATCTACCAAAAGTCTATTAATGGACTAGCATAAAGAAGGATATTGTGGAATTCGTAGATAAGTATCCAAATTGCCAGCAGGTTAAGGTTGAGCACCAGAGATTAGGAGGCTTGACTCAGGATATTTGCATCCCTACTTGGAAGTGGAAATAGATAAATATGGACTTCATCACATGGCTATATCGACAACATGATTCGATATGGGTTGTTGTAGACTAAATAACTAAGTCAGCATATTTTCTGCCAGTTAATTCTAAATATTTAGCAAGGATTATGCTAGACTTTACATTCAGGAGTTGGTAAGGTTGCATTGATTTTCCTTATCTATCATCTCAGATAGGGGTACCCAGTTTGCATCGCAGTTCTAGAAATCTTTTCAGAAGGGTCTTGGTAACCAAGTTCATTTCAGTATAGTTTTCCACGTATATATAGATTTCTAGGTAGAGCGTACTATTTAGACCTTAGAGGATATGTTGGGAGATTTTGTGATTGACTTTAAAGGTAATTGGGATGATCAATTGCCTCTCATTGAGTTTGCTTATAATAATAGTTTTCACTCTAGTATTCAAATGGCTCCATTTAAGGCGCTTTATGGTAGGAGATGTAGATCTCCTATTTGATAGTTTGAGGTTGGTGATGCTATTTTGATAGGGCCTAATTAATTTCATGAGGCTACGAAGAAGGTTCAACTAATCAAATAAAGGCTAAAATCATCAAAAATTATATGTAGATGTGAGGAAAAGAGAAATTGAGTTTGCAGTTGATGATTGGCTCTATCAAAAAATTTCACCCATGAAAGGGGTGATGATTTTTGGCAAGATGGGAAAGTTTAGTCCCTGATATGTTGGTCCTTAAAAGATTCTGAGGTACATTGGCAATGTGGCCAATGAGTTAGAGTTACCCACATACTTATCATCAATGCACCAAGTCTTTCATGTGTCTTTTTTGAAGAAGTGCATATGTGATCTGGCCTTAGTTATGTCACTAGAGGGTGTGGGTGTAAAGGATAGTCTTTGTTATGAAGAGGTTCCAGTTGAGATTCTTGACCATCAGGTTCGTAAGTTGAGAATAAGAAAGTTGCTTCAGTGAAATTCCTTTGGAGGGACTCATTAGTTGAGGGAGCCACTTAGTAAGCAGAAACAGATATGATGACCAAAAACCCTCACCTTTTTCCTTCCAATTCAGTACCAGCTTGAGGTAACAGTTTCTTTGTTAGTATTCATACTAGTTTTCATGTCCCATCAATTTTTATTATGCTCTCATTATGCATGAATATCTCATGAATTTAGTTCAATTTATATTTCAGTCAAAAATCAGATACCATGTCAATAATTCACCTTTTAAACTTAGTTTTTGGGATTTTAAAACTTTCCCTACTATCTCAGATTAGTTAGTGTTTCATTTAAGGATGAATAATCCTAAGAAGGAGATACTGTAATACCCCAGAAGTCTGTAAGATCCTATCTTTGACATAGAATAGAAAATAATAGAAAAATCTAACTTTTGTCATAGAATGACTCACTCCATGGCTCATTGGGATGACATATGGTAGGCAACCCAACAGCCAGTTCAGTCCCACTACTCACGACTCAGACTATGAGTCATGGTTTGCTAAGTACGAGTCATGGTGAGACTCATTTTGAGCAGTAAAATCAAAAGTCGTGGGTGGCACTCTTGTACAAGTAACCTAGAGACCTTATAGGACACCATGACTCATCCTGCAAGTCATTTATACCCTGAAAAGGTATATTGGGTCCTCTTGATGGGGCATATACATTGGACTTCATGTTAGCTCACGTGTTTTACTTTGATTAGTAGAATCTTCCATAGACTCAGAATCAGTATATTTGTACATTCCCCTTAGTATAGTTCTACTTGCATTGTATTATGACTTTTCAGAGTATCTCTGCATATCAGCATATATGTTTATCATTATTGGGTCATTGAACCACAGTTAAGTTTTTCGCAATCTTCTTGCATTAAGTACAATTTTACAGTATATGGTATTTCTAGCATGTTTAGTATTTATAGTGCATATCTTACATGCTCAATACATTCCATGTACTGGTCATGTACTTTCTTTTGTGCTATATAATTTTATGATATGGTTTTGGTGTTCAATCATAGCATCGCATGTAGTACATTTCAGTGCCACATCAGTGAGTACTAGTGATAAGTATTCATCATCTGAAGATGAGTATTCATTATATTTTCTTTAGTATTTTGAGTTTCAATATTTAAAGTTAGCTGGGGACTTGTCCCAGCAGCTCATCAATAGTGGAGGCTTAACAAACATAAAGTCAGATATTTTAGCTTATGTCAGTATGGTATTACTTTCTAGACTGAGTTTTATTTTTGAGTTTATAAGATTTGTTGTGACTATACATTTCAAATTAGTTTAGCTTCTGCTCTATTTTATTTTTTATAGAATAATGCTTTGTATTATGCCATGCCATGAGTTAGCCTGGGGTCACTTGTGACTCAAGGCACCGTGTTACGTCCAAGGTGTAGTCTTGGGTAGTGACAAAGGGCTTAAGAGAAGATATTTCCTTCCTATTCAGGCTATTTCTAGTATTGAGGTAAGGTTATTACACCATTCTAACATAGAATTACTCTCTTTAATCCATAGAATTGTTAGAACAAGTGTTCTTAGTGAATTTTGGGGTTTAGTCTAAAGTTGATGGAAATTGGGGAGAATTTTCATGGGGAACCTTAAAAATAGTTGATAATGATTCTATGATGTTAGTTTATACTTCCTAGTATAGAATCACTTCCCTTTAACGTAAATTATGGGGAATTGGGGCTGATTAATGGGTGAAAACCCCTAAATTGGTGGTTTAGACTATAAACTAGGGTAAAATTAATGGGTTTTAGTTACTAATGCCTAAAAATGGTGAGTAAGTTGTTAATTACTCATTGTTTGTTATTTTTAGACCGAGAACAACTCAAAGCAATGAGAAAGGGCAAAGCTTTAGTGGATTAGTGGATTTCAGCTTGTGCTTTGAGGTAGGTTATGGTTTGAATTTGATTTGATTCAATGGTTATTCATGAGTTAAATATTTGTGAATTATCCTTGGAGCGTACTTGTGATTTTATGAGTTGGTGGATATTGGTTGTATACATGCAATGATGAACTTAAATCTGGCTAAGTGTCTAGAAAAGTATGTGCTTTTGCATATTTGGTGCACTGCATTGCATTATGGTTGAAATTTAATGATGATACTGATATATTATGATATCCTGAGGGTCAGGTAATGCGTTGGTACCGTTACTTATATTCGGAGGGTTGGGTACCACATTGGTATGGTACATGGATGAAGTTGGTCCCCTGCAAGTCATGAATATTAGGAAGATCCGTCCCTTTAGTATGTATGTGTAGATCTCAGATGAGATGAAGATAGTTATGATTCATTATTACATGTGCATAGTCATTTGATTTTTTATTTGCATTTCATAACGTGTTATATTAAAATCGAGGTAGAATAAGTCTACTCTTGTGCGATGGATTTGTGATAAATGGTTGATGTATTTACACTTGTGGTATTTAGAGGAGTCATAGACCCCCCTTTTGTTATTGAACTTATGCGTATGAAGGATTGTCTAGTTGAGGTTAGGAGTTGACTAAATGATTATCTATAGATTGGTATTTTTTTTTTTTAAATTGCTTATTATGTGTTGAATGCTAATTTTCTCATATTTGATTTATGTTTAAGTGTGGGCTTGAGTTAAGTTGGCCGATGATACCTACCAGTACATACTATTTGTATTGATACTATATGTGCTCTTCTTTTTGTTAAGTGCAGACAGTGCTCAAGCAATTAAGATGAGACCATGGATAAAGCATTTAACTAGCAGCTTTCCGATCCTAGGGTGAGCGTGTACCTTTAGGCAACCAGTGGATCATCTCACTTGATCATGTCCATTCTTTCGGATAGTGATGCACTTGTTTTATTTTGTTTCATTTTTTTTGGATATTTATCTTAGACTTCAGTTTTGCTTAGAATGTTCTTATGAGATGACTTTCAGGTCCTTAGGAATTATAATATTTGGGTTGAATTAATTCCACAATTAATTTAGCAATTCTCGAGATATTTATGATTCATATTATTTTTATTAGATAATCTATCTTAAAAATGGCTAAGTATTGGGTAATGGTTTGGGTTATATGGTTCTCCCATAGGAGGATTAGTGTGGGTGATACTTATGACCATTTGGGTCGTGACAAAGATGGTATCAAAGACCTGGGTTCATCGATCTTGCCATACAAGAATGAGTCTAGTAGTGATAAGAATCAAAGACAAGAAGAAAAATAAGAAAGAAAAGGATATGTGGGTTAATACTCAAGCTCTTGAAATTATGAGCAATAAGGGGCTAAAACCCTCACCTCCCAATTGATTTCAACAACTTAAAATCAACCCTACTCAACAGATCAAAGGAAAACCAAAATAACCACAAATGGGTAACCTTTGATTAATCAAGCAAGTAAGTTCAACCAATAATTCCAAGATCCCACTACTAATTACTCACTAAATTACTCTCTATGAACTACACTAATGCTAGGCTTCACCTAGAAACTACAAGCTTAATTCAAACCTCAATATTCAATATTGATCAAAGTCAACTCTTCAAAATGAAAAGATCCTATTTATGCTAAGAAAACAAAGAAGGGCCTTGTTTGGTTGTCTTCCTTGTCAATTCTTAAATTTAGGAGGTAGCCACTTGCACAAATAGCCCTTTTTCTTCATCCACTTCACTCCACAAACTTCCAAGCTTCCCTTTCATGAACATCGTACGTGTCGACATGCCATCTATGTTAGGGTCTTTCATGCCATCCGTGCTAGTATCATTCTCTCCTTCTTAAAAAGGATTCTTCCTCAAATCTAAATCTTGAAAACACATGAGAAGGACAAACAACCAAAATATCCTCAAAGCATGAGGGTTAGCACAAGGGTTAGAAACAATATTGCCATGCCAAGGAGGCACAAATTTGAATTACAACCAAATATCCTTTGCTTCCAATTAAAGCAACATATCATACAAGGTGCAAAGGTTTTGATTATGATAAACATCAAGAGACAAGGAAAAGACAAAGGTCTTTTTGGCATCAAGAATTCCAATAGGTGGTATCACATTTAAATTTGGATCCATAAGACACAATTCATCGTCTCGTAAGAAGACCACACCAAAAGCGGTGCAATCACTCATAAGGGTTCATCCGGGTTAAAAAAGTGCAAGACCCATATACCTCTACCTCTATAGTGAACAAATCTCATACCAACATGGGTATCATCATAAGCAATGAGGTAGTAAATAAAGGTACTACTATCATGAACCTCATCTAGGGTACTCCAAGAAGTAATAGTATTGGTAGATAAGAAGAGGAGTTCTAAACACAAAGTCACTCTCTCTATCAAACACTTTCCAAGAGTTCAATTAGAAAATCCAACTTGCCTAACCCTATGAAGGTGACAAGAGGCTTTCAATAACCATGGACTCTCCCACAATTGAACAAGCAGCTTAACATCCACTAGTTGGGGTCCACACAACTCAAGTAAAAATGTGTCAAACAAGGATACAAGTACATCTACAACTCCTAAGATAGGCAATGACACATTTGACTTAGATTTCACAAGAAGGAGACCACATACGAGCAAAGGGTCATCATAGGCAAACAAGTAATAAAGACAGGAGTGAAGTGAATTCAACTCATACTGAGGGTTCTTAATTGTAAATACACACCTTAAGTATAGAATGTTAACAAGATATTATTTACAATTTGGATCACAAGGGAACAAGATTAGATATTTCAAGTACACTTCATTGTTCTTTCTCAAAAAAACTCGAACAAGGAGTAGATCAACAAGTGGAGCCATGCTTCTTGAGAGATTTAAGTAACTATAGGATACACTTTCTATGTTAATGAATCTTAGCATACTCCTAAGAATCCATCCTAACACCTCAACTTGTCTAACCACATAAGTGTGACGAGGAGTAGAACATATAAATTAGGCCTCATAGATACACCATGGATTCTTTCCCAAATAAAAAATATAGTTGCCATCCAAAACATGAAGCTCACATAACTTAAGCATATCCAAAACCAACCATGAATACATTGGAACTATATCATCACTCTCATGGTAGGGTATGAGATCATACAATTTCAAGAGCCTACCTACCATAGGGAAAATATCATCATGACTCCAAGGATTGCTTGGAACAAGATAGAAAGGGTACATACCTCGAAGATGGGACTTTGAGCTTCCATTCCTAGCCACCATACTTGGTTTTCCAAAGCTCTCCCCTCCAATGCATCATCTTGGACCTATAAAATTGGTTTATTTGTCTCTTCTTAGGAGTTGCCTTAGTAGGTAGCTCCATCATTAGGAATTCAACCCTTTGTCCATGAGGGACTTGTTCGGATCCTTCTTTGGAAGTAATTTTCCATAAATCTACGAAAAAGAAAGGATGGTACTAGGCAAAATTCTAACACCATAGTTAGTAGGCTACAATGGATTGGTATAGGTAAGTCCCATAATTAAGTGTTCCATTTCCACCTCTTTCAAGTCACTTCTTGGCTCATCAATCTCATACAACTTCCCTTCTTGATCCAATTCCTTCTCCTCCTTCTCAAGTTCTTCTTTCTAAAGTTCCCTGATTATCTTGTAGTCTTTACTTACTTGATAGGGTGTTAAGGGAATAAGAGTATACTTTTGTCCTCCAAATACAAGTGAGTATTTGTTGGACTCCACTTTCTATAGAACATACCTACCAACTGGCCAAGTTCTACCAAACAACATATGACAAGTTTGCATGGGCAAAATATCACATAACACCTCATCTCAATACTTGCCAATGCTAAAATTCACAACCACTTGTTTGGTTACCTCTACTTCATCATTCTTAATGAGCCATTGATGTTTGTATGGTTTGGGGTGTCTTTGTGTAGGAAGCTTCATTCTATCAACCATAGTACAATTCACCACATTAGTACTACTCCTAACATCAATGACCAAGAAACATACCCGATCCATTATCTTGAACCTTGCATGAAATAGGTTCATACTTTGATCAAGTTCCTCTTTAGAAATATCCCCCATGATTTGCTTTAGATCACAAGAAGATTTCAAACCCTTCTACATTGCTCATCATCTACATTTGAGGTTTCTTCGTCATGCCTAACCTTAGGCTCATCACAACCATTCCCAATGTCATACTCCATCATATTTTTAGCACAAATTCCATCACACAAGCTCACATTTGACCTCTTTTATTGATATTCTCTAGCAATATGTCCTTCTTCTTGACATTTATAACTTCAAATGATAGAAAGAGAAAAAGATTCAGGTATATCATGCTTATCTCCATAGTATTGATATTCCCTTATTGTGTTGTAGTTAGCTTAAAAATCTTGACTACTATCTCGTAACATTGGAAGATTCACCATGTTGTCACCCATCCCTTGATCCAGAACACTTTGATCATCATATCGATCACTTCGATCTTCACACCTTTATCTTTCATCCCTATACATATCTTCACTATCCCATTTTATTTGACATCCCGTGTCTTGTTCATACCAAAGACTTCGAGTCCTTTCTACAATTCATTTAGGTTATCCTCTTCAAACATTTCATCATAAAGAGGGTTTTGATAATCGATATCCTAGTAAGGTCCTTGTAGGTAGTGTTGTTAGGTTAGAACATAGGGTACATGCAAGGGTGCATGTGATATATTTCGTGGAGGGGCTTGGCCTCTAACTTGAGTTTCCACAAAAGAAGGACTCTTTTTTAGTGGATGACATGGTTGTGTATTTGGATGTGGGGTGATTTGCATAACATAGCTCAGGTTCATTCGAAATGTAGCTTAAGGGTAGGTTTGGTTCCAATATGGTCAGGGGTAATATAGGTTAGATTCTTGACCCAAGGTCTTTCTTGTTTCTTTACATTGAATTGTCATATGGAACCTCCTTTCAATCATACTATCCCTTATTCTCATCCTTTCCTCATACCTCTAAACCTTCCATTTGTTTCAACTACCCTTTCATTCATATTGGTCACTCTCCTTGACACATTGGCTTATGCCCCCATGTTGTTCATAGAGCTCCTTCCTCCATGGTTATAAGAAAAGTTATTAGACATTGTACCTATAAAATTCAACAAATAATATTAGTAGTAAAAGCTTAATGTCACTCATATGTAAACTCTCAACTCAACTCCTATAGCGTCGTCTCAAAATTGGTAGTGAACTAGCTCCGCTTGATCAATTTAAGTTCACCTATCCTTTGTGGTGGAGTGAATTTTTGTGACACTTGAAAGAAGGACTACTTAATTGAGGTTAAAAGAATTTTAATCAATAAGTTTATCTACAAATTAAGATGATAAAAGTCGAAGAAAAGAATTACGAAAGAAAATAGACTCAAAAAAAACTAACAAAAGTTGAAAATGTGTTGCTTAATTTGATGAATCATAGAGATGATTTGATGTTTAAAACTAGTTAACATGTGGTTAAATATGTTAATTACTTATTAAATAGTTGAGAAATTGAAGGATAAAGAGTTTAAAAAAAGAACCACGAAGTTTGGACACTTAGAAAAAATTTTGGGTCCCAAACACTTAGGACCCTAATAAAAAACTACGTGTAGAAAACCTCAATTTCTACTATCTGAAAGTGAGCAGCACGCGCTGTAGGGTTTTGTGGGCATTGTTGTACGCTGTTGACATGGCAGCATGGTTGGTCCCCTACTGCATTGGCGTTGGCATGGCAGTGGTTGACCGGTCAGCTGTTGATGTGGCAGGTCCATGTGGAAATAATTTTAATTTAAAAAACAATTGCAAGTGGACCCACTAAGACTTTGACTAACTTTGACTTGAGAATTTTTGGATCAAAGTATACTTTTTCTATCTTCTTCTCCAACAACAATATGAAGGAAACCTCAATCTTCAAAAATTCATAACTCCTTCATTTTAACTCCAAATTCTATGAAATTTTAACCCACGCTATCCTTTCAACACCACTACAAATCCTCAATAATTTTTAGCCCTCAATTTCAAGTAAAAAATAAACCCACTTTTAAAAATTGCTAAAGTTTCAAAAGCTTCAAACCCTTCAATGGTAACTCCACTTCTACACCTCCAAATCGAATGAAATTCGAGATCTAGGCCCAAAAAACACTAGGGAATCTAGATCTAGTGTCAAAAACAATAAATTAAAATTAAAATTAAAAGAAATCTAGATTTTTTGGTTAATACTCAAGCTCTTGATAATAATAAAAGACAAGAAGGAAAATAAGAAAGAAAAGGATATGTGGGTTAATACTCAAGCTCTTGAAATTATAGGCAACAAGGGGCTAAAACCCTCATCTACCAATTGATTTCAACAACTTAAAATCAACCCAACTCAACAAATCAAAGGAAAACCAAAATAAATACAAATGGGTAACCTTTGATTAATCAAGCAAGTAAGTTCCACCAATAATTTCATGATTCCACTACTAGTTACTCACTAAACTACTCACTATGAACTTCACTAATGCTAGGCTTCACATAGAAACTACAAACTTCAAATATCAATATTCAATATTAATCAAAGTCTACTCTTTCAAATGAAAAAAATCCTATTTCTACTAAGAAAACAAAGAAGGCATTAGCTTTTTAAAAATATTGCCCTTAATGAGACAAAGGCCTTGTTTGGTTGCCTTCCTTATCAATTCTTGAATTTAGGAGGTAGCCACTTGCACAAATGGCCCCTTTTCTTCATCCACTTCAGTCCTATGAACTCCTAAACTTTCCTTTTCATAAACATCATATGTTTCATCCATGCCATCCATGTTAGGGTCGTCCATGCCATTCGTGTTAGTATCAAGTAGAGTCTTGTGGAATGGTACAAAGACGTCTGTATTTTTTTTGAGTGGCTACAATACTTTAGAAAATCTCACTCTTCTTCCTTCTTTTTGTGTTAGTACTTGATTCCAATTGGTATTTGGTGATCTAAATTAATATATGATTTCTTTCACTTTTGTATCTCAAATGGTTAGGACACGAGCTGAGAAAGCATCAGCAGTAGCACCCGAACCGGCTGCTAGGCCACAGTTTATGGCAGAGTCAGAGTGAGAGGGAGAGAGAGAGAAAGGGGTAGTAGGGTAACACCTATCAGGGGTGGAACTCAGGCCACTGGAGTTCTAGAAAGATAAAGATCATAGTCTCCTCCCACACATGAGGATATTCTAGACATGGTTCAGAATGAGAAAGTGGAACTAGAGGATGGAGAGGTACCAGTTCAAGCATATCTTGTGCTAGTTCCGGGAGGTGCAACATATGTTCTGACGTATTTTGAGATGATTCAGCAGGATTTGGGGGTGTTGAGTGGTTTAGCCGGTACAGGTGCTATATTAGTAGTTCCAATTATACAACATCCATGGTTGAAGTATGTCATTATTGTGGCACCCAATATGGATAAGGGGTTAGAGACTAGTGCCTTACTACAACAAGTTTTGGGTCCAGTGATGACTGGAGATGAGCATGAAATATTCTATATGTTGTTTAAGATGAAGCTCCTATTTTTCATGGTACTGAGCTAGAAGATGCTAACAAATTCATTATAGATTATTATGAATGGCTTCATAAGTTGGGAGTGGTAGAGAGGTACGATGTGAAGTTCATTTCTTTTCAACTACAGGAGGATACCAATATATGGTGAAGGGTATATGTTGATTGTAGAGCTGTAGGTTTGCCTCTATTGAATTAGACTCAGTTTCATCCTATCTTTTTTGAGAAATATGTGTCACGTACTCTGAGAAATAAAAAGAAGAATGAGTTCACTAGACTCAAGCAGGGAAGTATGTTTGTTGTGGTTTATGAGCAAATTTAATGCTTTGTCCAAATATTGTTTGTAGTTTTTGACTATTGGGAGGAGAGGATTTGATTATTTGATAAAGGGTTGAATATCAATCATTAGGTTTCTACACTTTAGATGACCTCTTCGGGTAAGACCTCCTAGGAGATGGTTTGTTTTGTAAAAAGATAGAGGGTGTGAGGAAAGATAGTTATGCAAAGATGGGGGAGTACAAGGTATTGCAAAGTAAGGCCAAGAAGGCAATTGTTGATGATGAAGGTGTTTTAAGGATTAAGGTATGGGTTAGTGTTCTCTGTATGGATGATTTGATTCCAACTATACTTGTTGAATCTCATAGTTTGAGGTACTTCATACACCCTAATGTGACCAAGATGTATTGTGATTTGAGGTAGCACTTTTGGTTGTGCCAAATGAAGAAGGATATAGTGGATTTTATGTCCAAGTTTTAGAACTACCATAGGTGAAGTATGAACATCATAAACGTACTCTTAAAAGAATACCCATTCCTAAATGGAAGTAGGAAAGGATAGCCATGGACTTTGTTGTAGGTATTCTCAAAACCTTGGGAAAACATGATTCTATATGGGTGATTGTAGACTAATTGACTAAGTTTGCACACTTTATTCCACTGCCAATGACTTGTAATGCATCTATGTTCACCAAGATTTATGTTAAGGAGATTGTCCTATTGCGTGGGGTCTCCATTTCTATTATTTCAGATAGAGGTACGTAGTTTACCTCTAACTTTTGGGAAATATTTCAGGATGAGTTGGGAACTAAATTGGATCTAAGTACAACCTTTCATCATCAGACTGAGGGGCAGTCTGAGCGGATGATCCAAGTGTTGAAAGACATACTTCAGGCATGTGTCATGGATTATGGTGGTAATTGGGACCAGTTCTTACCTTTGTGAGAGTTTGTGTATAACAACAGTTATCACTCAAGTATCAATATTTCTCCTTTTGAAACTTTGTATGTGAGAAGGTGTAGATCTCCCATTGGGTGGTTTGATATTTTGAGGTGAGACCTTGGATCACCAATTTGTTGAAGGAGTCAACAAAAAAGGTTAGTTTCATACAAGAAAAGCTTGTAGTGGCTCAAAGCTGGAAAAAGTAGTGTGTAGATAGGAAAGTGCGTGATATATATTTCATGAAAAGTGAGCAAGTGTTGCTCAAGATTTCACTTATGAAGGGTGTGATGCAATTTGGGAAGAAGGGTAAGCTTAGCTCAAGGTACATTGGGCCATTTGAGATATTGATTGGTGTATGGCTTGTGGCTTATAGGTTGGCTCTACCTTCGAGTTTGTTGGGAGTCCATCCAGTGTTTTATGTTATAATACTTGAAAATTATCATAGGAATGGTGATTATGTTGTTCATTGAGATTGATTGTTGCTTGATAAGAACCTCTCTTATGAAGAGGAACCTATTGCCATTCTTGATAGGGATGTTCAGAAGTTGAGAACCAAAGAAATTTTATCCGTAAAGGTCCAGTGGGAAAATCATCCTATTGAGAAGGCCACTTGGGAGATAGACATGCATAAGAAAAAATTTATAGTTGTTTGATAAGTTTGTAATTTACCAACTTTTTTTAGTTACTTAAGCATGAATTATTATCTAGTTTCCTTTAATTTGAGGTGTATCTCATGTTAAATTTCTTGTTTGTGTAGGTAATCGATGAATTCAGGGTCGAGCTAACCATACAAGTCAAATTGAGTGCAAAAGTGAAGGAAATGAGCTTAAAATAATGCATGGGAAGAATGAAGCTCACCTGCTAACGTAGGTGAGGAAACGGATGGGCAAAGCAGTGAATTGGAAAAAGCTGGAAGTTGGTTTGCATTGGTGACTTGCGCACACAGGTGGCTACTTGTGCTGGTATCTGTGCCAGAAGGTTACCAGTGCGGTGGCATTTTCATAATTTGCTAGAACACAATTTTTGAGCTTTAAAAGGGATTTTTCAGATTTGAAACTCCATCTTTGTAATTTTTGAGCTTTAAAAATATTGAGTTTAAACCCTAAGTATGAAATTGGTTACTTTCTTGTGCTTCCCATTAAATTTGGATTCCATTTCTTGTGATTATCTTGGATTTGATGGAATATTGGAATGAGAATTTTGGTATATTTCCTCTTTCTACTCTATGAGTAGCTAATTTCTTAACTTGGGGTTATGCTTGAATGAGTAGTGATAATTGTTTGGGTTCTGTGTATTTGCCTTTCTAATTAGTTAATTGCTATGGGTTTTACTTTTACTCCATGTTCTTAACCTATAATTGGAGGTTGCAAACTCTAGTTACACTAGAACCCTTATCATCCCTGACAAAGGGGATAAGGTGAGGAGTAGTGGTTAACAATAACTTGATAATTATCATTTAAGTGTCTCTTAGACATAAGGATGCTGATTGAGGTGTTAGATTGGTTATATAGCCACATTTGTGAGGTGTTCGAAAGAACCCACTGTGATATTTTTGTGGTTGATTGAAAGATTAGCACCAAAGACCTATGATCTAGCCTACCCATAGCTATTAATTGAATTTAAGCAACTACTCAACTACCCACACATGTACACACTCTCAAGATAGCATAACCCCAACCCCTTCTCACATTTTGTTACAACTGTCTATAGCTCAAACTTTTCATCTCAAACTATGATTAATATTATTGATTACGAATTGTTGAAAACAAACCCCCTATTTACTTTTTCACATTATTTTGATAGCATTACGAGCAATCATTTGTTGCTTTTGACTCTTAGAGGTGAAGCTATCGCATTCATTCCTCATGGATTCAACCCTGACTCTAAGTTGGGTAATTATATTGAGAACGTCTACTTATACTTTTAAGATATAATTTAAGCGTTATCAAAAATGGTGTTGTTGCCGGGGAATGAAATGTAGTGTTCATTCTTTTTAATGTTATAAGTTACTTTTGTTAGCCATAGTGTAAACTTTATTTTATTTGTTGTTTTTATTTTGTTCAGGTGATAATATAAGTCTTCACTATATTATGAGTCAAAATGGTAGCAACATCACTACCTTTGATGCATACCTTGAGGATGAACATCATACAGGGGATACTGGAAGGGCTAGTGCAATCCGCATCCTACCCGCGGATGGTAATGAAGTGTTTTATGTGACTAGTGTGATGATTCATCTACTTTAAATAAAGGGTCTATTTGGTGGTCAAGCTTATGAAGATGCCAACCTTCACTTGAAGAAATTTATTGATGTGTGTCTCCCATTCAACATTGCTCATATATCACAAAAGTCCATTCGGTTGAGACTCTTTCCATTTTTGTTGATGGGTGATGCAGTTTTGTGGTTGTGAGAATCGCTCATGGGTTCTATAAATTCATGGATTGAATTAATAGAAGCATTTCTTGACCGATTCTTTCCACCATCCCTTATGCTCCAATTGAGGGATGAAATTATAAACTTTCAACAATTAAGTGGAGAGCCATTGCATGAAGCATGGCAAATGTTCAATAAGAAGTTGTTGCAATGCCCAAACCATGAAGTTCCAGAAAAGATGTTTCTCCAAATATTCTATAAAGCATTAGATCAGTTGAACAAGATGGTAGTAGATAATGTGGCTGGAGGATCTATCATTAAACAAACTTATAGAGTTGTGTCAGCCTTATTGGATCAAGCGACAAAACAAAATAGAGCATGGCGCACAAGATCTATCGAGGTAGCCATGGGGTCTCCCTCCTCATCTTTTGTGAGCCAAGAACAAAGAAACAAGGATGAGAAGAGAGATAAGAATATAGCCAATGTAATGACACGTTTAGATCTCTTCACTAAATATATAATGGGCTCAACTCCAAAGGTGGTCAATGTCATTGCTTCTAAGGACACTAAAGTGTATGAAGATGATGATGCGGAGGCATTTGATGAAGAAATTTTGTATTTGGAAAACCAAATGGAGGGGGGGTCCCGACCTACCCACCAAAGGAAAGGCGGGAATCAAGGTTAGAAAAAAAGGGAATAAGAGTGGAAAGATCGTGATTGGAGAGACCATGATCGTGATAGTGATTGGAGGAATAATGACTAATGAGAGAGATAGGGACCACAATTAGAGAGATAAAGAGTGTGACTATGATAGATGCATTTCTCTACATGATCAGGCCAAAGGTAAAGAGGAAACCTCCATTGATCTATAGAAATATAAGAATGAAGACGTGCTTGCACGTATCCTTATGAAGGTGGGAGGAAGTGACACTATATTGAGAGAAATAAAAAGTGACTTTTGATAACTCAATCAAATGGTTACCTAAAATTCAGCCTCTATCAAGCAACTTGAAACACAATTGGGCCAAATTTTGGCCCAACAAAATGCAAGGCAAAAGGGTGGTTTACCTAGTGACACCATGGTGAATCCAAAAAAATGATGCTCACATCATGGAAATTATCACTAGGAGTGGTAGAACTCTTGGTAATGATGTGGTGAGTTTTGATAAAGACCCTAATAAGAAGGGAGTTGATGAACAAGCTAGTGGAAAAAGAAAGCGGCTTGATAAGTCAAATGTAGATGTAACTATTTCAAATGAGCCAATTGTTGAGAAGCCGAGAGTAGTGGAAGAAAAGGTTGTAGACAAAAAATCACCACAAACGATTGATGATAATGTTTCAAAATTGGATGAAAGTCTGGTTGTCTCAAGGCTGCAAATCAAAGTCCCTCCTCTATTTCTACAAAGGCTCAAGAAGAAGTAGGATGATTCAAATTTCAAAAATTTTCTTTCAAAATTTAGCAACCTATCGGTTAACATACCATTGTTGGAAGCTTTACAAGAAATACCCGAGTATGCTAAATTCATGAAAGAGTTAGTAACAAAGAAGCAAGTAATGTATTCTGAAATAAATAAAGTGATACATAGTTGTAGTGTGATCATGTCTAGCACAATGGTTGTGAAGAAGGAGGATTTAGGCGCATTCACCATCCCATGTACTATTGGGGAGTACAAATTCGAAAAAACTTTATGTGATCTTGGGACGAGTATTAATTTAATGCTATTGGTCATGTTTCAAAAGCTAGGTCTGTGTGCTCCCAAGCCGACTACAATAAGGCTTTTAATGGACGACCATTCTATAAAGAAGCTTGTGGGAATGTAGTATGATGTACTTGTAAAGGTCGATTGTTTCATTTTTCCAGCCGATTTTGTGATCTTGGATTGCAAAATTGACCATGAAGTCTCTATTATTCTTGGTAGGACATTCTTGGATAACGAATGAGCTTTATTTGATGTTGAGTTAGGTGAAATGAAATTTTGATTAAACAATGAAGAGGTGTCATTCAACAAATGCAAGTCCATGAAGCAACCTATGGATTTGCAAGTCTTCTCCATAATTTATGTGATTGATGACAAAATGGTTAATTTTATGGAGAAAGATTTTGTTAGTGAGCATTTGGCGGGGTCTTATGGAACCTTTAGAGTAAGGAGATTGAAGAATATGATGAAGTAGTTTCATCTTTGAAAGTTCTTTGGTCCTACACCAAAAATCCTTGCAAGTTAGACCTTGATTTGAAAAATTGGGACACTCCTCCCGCGAGACCTTCAATTAAAGATCCACAATAACTTGAGCTCAAACCATTGCCACCTCATCTTTGTTATGTGTTTTTGGGGGAAGGTGAGACCTTACCTATTATTATTTTGGGATACTTGTTGTCTTGGAAAGTTGAGGCATTGAAGTCAGTAGTGAGATGGTATATTAGGGCTCTTGGATGTACCATAGACGATATTATCAGGATTCCTCCGGTATATGCACCCACAAAATCAAACTTCAGCCCGAGTTTATAGCAAGTGTAGAACATCAATGGAGGTTAAACCTTCCTATGCAAGAGGTTATGAATAAAAGAAACCATCAAGTGGATTAACACGGGTGTTGTCTATCCTATCTCGAATAGTACATAGGTAAGCCCAGTACAATGTGTCCCCAAGAAAGGTGTTATCACTGTAGTCCTAAAGGAGGGGATTGTTCCTGGACATAAAATTTTAGGCCATGGAATCGAAGTCGATCAAGCTAAAGTGGAGGTCATTGCTAAGTTACCTCCTCCAATACCAAGGGGTGAGAAGTTTCCTTGGCCATGCGGGTTTTTATAGGAGGTTCATCAAGGATTTTTCTATAATTGACATTCCTATGTGCAAGCTCCTAAAGAAGGAAGTAAAGTTTGAATTTGATGGGGAGTGTCAGACGACATTCAATTGCCTCGAAGAAAAGCTTGTCTCTGCTGCCATCATTGTGGCTCCGAATTGGTCACAACCCTTTGAGCTCATGTGTGATGCAAGTGGGTTTACACTAGGTACGGTGCTTGGTCAAAGAAAGGAGAAGTTTTTTCATCCTATCTACTATGCTAGTAAATCATTGAATGACACACAAAGAACTATACGACTACCGAGCAAGAATTACTAGAGGTAGTTTACGGGTTTGAAAAGTTTTATGCTTATTTGTTAGGTATGTAGATTATGGTACACACCAATCTACATCCTTATGGTATTTGATGGCGAAGAAGAACGCCAAACAAAGTTTGATAAGGTAGATTTTACTACTCCAAGAATTTGATTTTGAAGTGAAGGACCGAAAGGGATATGAACACCAAGTGGCGGACCACCTATCACATCTCGAGGCATATAAAGAAAAGTGGGGCGAGATTGAGATTAATGATATGTTTCCCGATAAAATTGTCATGGATTTAAGGGGGAGTACACCACCATGGTATGCTGATTTTGCAAATTATGTAGTGAGTGGGATGCTTCCTTATGCCTTGAGCCACTACTAAAGAAAATGGTTCCTCCATGATGTGAAAAGGTACTATTGGGATGAACCTTATCTATTTAGGGAGTGTATGCATTGAGTAATACGTTGTTGTGTTATGTAGAAAGATATGAAATCTATTCTTGAGGCTTGCCACTTATGTCCATTCGGTGGCCATCATGGTGGTGTAAGAACGGCCACTAAAGTTCTTTAAAGCGGGTTCTATTAGCCTACTATTCATAGAGATGCTCACGATTTGATTAAAACTTGTATGCAATGACAAATGCAAGGAAGAATTTCATTAGACATGAGATGCATTCAAAACCCAACCTCGAGGTAGAGTTGTTTGATATTTGGAGCACTGACTTTATGGGGCCCTTTGTGAGCTCGTATGGTAACAAGTACATATTGGTGGCCATAGACTATGTATCAAAATGGGTGGAAGCAATTTCCTTGCGGAACAACAAGAGCAAAAGTGTCACGTTCTTCTTTAAGAAATACATCTTTACAAGGTTCGGGACTCCCTGATCAATCCTTAGTGATGGAGGCTCACATTTTTATAATTAGGTATTTGTTTTTTTGCTTGATAAGTATGGGGTGAAGCATAAGGTGGCGACTCCATACCATCCTCATACAATTAGCCAAGTGGAAATGTCCTATAGAGAAATCAAGTCAATCTTGGAGAAAATCATGAATGTAGGATGCATGAATTGGGCACGAAAATTAGATGATGCTCTTTGGGCCTATAGAATCGCGTTCAAAACTCCTATTGGCATTTTTCCATATCAATTGGTGTTTGGAAAGGCTTGTCACCTCCTCGTTAAGTTAGAGAATAAAGCGTTGTTGGCCTTGCATAAGTTAAATATGAATTGGGAGGATGCCTCCAAATCAAGAGTGGAGAAATTATATGAGTTAGAAGAGTTTATCCTTAAGGAATACGAGAGCTCGGTGCTATACAAAAAAAGAATGAAGAAGTGGCATGATGCTAAGATCTTGAAAAGAGAGTTTTGTGTGGGAGATCAGATGTTATTCTTCGATTAAAGGTTAAAACTCTTTGCGGGGAAACTCAAACCCAAGTGGTTGGGCCCTTTCATATTGGTTAATGTTTATTTGAGTGGAGCTATTGAGTTGGACGATAATGAGAAGAGAAGGTTCATGGTGAACGGTCAAAGGTTGAAACATTTTTATGTGGGTGGACCTGGAGCGGCCAAGTGATGTCGCCCAAAATATACCTCCAGGAAAGAATAATACGGTCCCTGTATCAAATATAGAACCCAACTAGGTTTGGGTCAATCCCACAGGAAATAGGATGAAATTCTATCGAGTGTTTGTCCGAGTAATTGGAAAGTAAGTAAAAAAGGGTGATTTTTGTAAACAATAGTAATAGTAACAATTGTTGATTGTCGGATTTGTGATTAATACGAGAAAGGTACTAGTACTATGATCCCCAAGATTTCTTAACTCCACGAGGTACTTGTGCTGGCAAACTGTCCCACTGCGTTGCATGCACAATCTAACAAGATAGGTTCATCTAAACATCTCTCGATCTTGTTTAGATGAATTTCACTCTTCTCCTCTCGTTCTATAAGTGTCGCGCTCCTAGCCTTATTCTTGATCTCAGATAACTATCCCTGTTATGACTCAAGTTATTAGATGAAGATTGATAGCTTTAAATCTCTGTTGTTATTCCCTTTTCTGAATATCTACTTCTGTCTCGAGAAAGTATAGAATGCAGGCGAGTTTCCAACGTTAGCAACCGTTAGAAGATCAATTATAACGAAGGAAATAGCAATACATGCAGTCACACTGGTTCAGAATTGCTTCGCATATAACCCATTTCATTAATTCCTCATAGTTCACACAACCCTAGTTGAGAGATTTAGCTACTCATGATTGCAAGAACACAAGAAGAATTCAATGATAAAAACATAATTCTAAACTCACAAGAAGAATAAAACTCTGAAATCTCAATATAAATCAAAACCTTAGAATCTATGTTTGAGATTACAAGATCAATGTGTTTATGAACCTCAAAACAATGTGATAATCACCTCCCTAACATAGGACAGCATAGAAGTATTTATAGATACAAAACGAATCTTATCCTAAAACATGTAGGAGAAAAAAGTCAGCAACTTTCCACCGACCGTGACTTGAGGTCATGGACTCAACCTACGAACCGTGGCTCCAGGTCGTAGGAATCAGGCCTCCATGCAAAAATGCAGAAGTTGACTCACGGACTTGATCTAAGGTCCGTAGGTCCATCTATGTTCTGCGAGTCACAACCGTAGGTCACTTTTGTGAAATTCAACTTCACTCTTTTGTCTTCAAAAACTTTATTCCAATGCATACTTCTTCTCGTCTTCTCCATTTTCCCTCCAAAACTTATTTTCCTGCAAGATAGAATAGAAAACACATCATACCTACCAAACATACCCAATTTATTGCATATTTTCCTTGATTTAGGCATTGAAAGTGCCATGAAATCATGGCACATCAGCACCCTCGACTTAGAACATTTTTATTTCCTCAGGCAAACAAAATAAAACAAATACATTTGATGCGTAACTAAGAGAAATCTAAGAGAACTATGGCAGTCGACCCATTTCTTTCGGTACCAAAAATTTTGACCCCCTCCTATTCACAAGTCAAAACCACTGTGCGTATACATGCAACATAATATCATGACACAAAAAGGATCAAGTGATGGCATCAAATTATGAACAAACAACTAAGCATATATGCAATTGACATTATCCGAACAAATAGCAGCTAACAATGCAACCCATGTACTCTCACAACAAAGAAGTCCCATACACTCACATTATACTAATGAATATCAAAGTAGGGACTGGGTCAAAACACTCTCTCTCACAAAGAAGTTCAAACAGTGTGCATGAAATACCATAGGCATGTCCTTATTTTCTATGCCTTAGTTTTTTGGACAGTTGGACTAGGATCACTGTAGGACTTTCATCGGCTTGTAATGTAGGCTTGGGGAAATGTGTGGTACATATGGATATAGTGACTCAACCTTCCTTGACACTAAACAATTTTTGGCTCCACTTTCAAACCATGCTCATTTTATTCTCCCTTATTCTCCTTCATTTATTTTCAGATTTTGGGTGTAATTTTCTTCATACTCTCCAAACACTTTTTTCTTTTTTTTTTCTTTTCGTAATTTCTATTTATTTCACTCACTTTTTTTTTCTTCTTCACACCCAAATCTGTTCTTCTTTTTTTACTAACCCCTTCTTCATACCCATATCAAGCTACATACCCCTATGATAACCTCTCTCAACATAGGTGATTTGCCTTAGTTGAGGTACACAATGTCTAAGAAGGGACCAGGGTCAAGACGGGTTCATTGTAAGTCAAAATGGGAAGGTGAATAAGCTAATGAAAGAAAAAGGTCAATTAAGGCTCAAACTCGGGATCAATGGATACTTACTTCATTTGGTCAGGCATTTAGGCTAAAAGTGGACTTATTCAAAAATAGCATGTGATCCTTTCCTAACCACTATCCTATAACCTAGGCAAGACTAATCGAGAAAGTTCTGGATCGCACACACAAAGTGAACTCGATAATGACCTCACACACACATAGCACAGGGTTGCACTATCAACTACTACCTATCCAGTTCATGCATTGCTAAGCTACAGTTATTCTGCCTATAATACTAATGCCATAACAAGATCCAGCAGCTGTCACAAACTATCATAACTACACACAGAGTCCAAAACCAAATTTTTGGAAGGGGTATCCTTTAAACACATAAAAAGCATCATTACACTTTTAAAACTTGTTCAAAATTGAACAGCACTATGGTTTCCTTAGTTTCCTCCTACTTAAACACGAAAATACATAATAATATAAATAACCTAAACATGCCGATTCTACTATGATAGCACTTTGAGGGAAAAGAAACACGACAACAAAACCCCCCCAAGAGGACATATAGACCCTCAAGTACCTCCGTCCCTACCAAATAAGCATGCATTGTCCCCAATTCATTAGACGAAAGTAAAACAAAGGAGTTAGGAATACACCTATGTCACCCTAGGTGTGTGGGTCTAATGTCGATCAAAATAACAAAAATCAAAGCAAATGTAGGAAGAGCAAGACACCTTGGGTTGCCTCCCATGTAGAGTCTGATTTAATGTCAAGGTACGATGTCGGTGTCTTGACTACTCAGACTTCATCAAGATATCTCTTGTGTTGGCCTCCAGGGTCATCTATACTATTTATTTCCGAAACCACCCTCATGTCCTTTGGTTGCTTCATAGTTCTGCAAACATTGAATGTGACTTCCTTATTATTCATCCTGAATTTTAGGTCACCCCGCTCCATATCCACCAATGCTCTGCCAATGGCTAAAAATGGTCTCCCCAAAATTATGGGCATCTCAAAATTGACCTCACAGTCCAAGACACCAAACTCAGTAGGAAAGATAAAGTTTTCAACCTTAACTAAAACATCATATAATATGCCTACAGGCTTTTTGACAGTACGATCCGCCATCAATAACCTCATCTTTTGGCTCAAGAGTTCCCAAGCCTAATTTCTTGAATACTACTAGTGGCATCAAGTTAATGTTTGCACCTAGGTCACACAAAGCTTTGACAAAGTTAACTGACCCAATTATGCATGGAATTGTGAAAGCATCGGGATCATCTTTCTTTTGCATAAGAGAATGGGATGCAATTGCACTACAATGGTGAAAATTACTGACAGACTCATAACTGACAGTTTTTTTCTTCGTGACCAACTCTTTCATGAACTTTGCATATCCCAGCATTTGTTCCAGCGCCTCTACCAATGGAATGTTTAAACAAAGTTTCTTCAACATGGACATGAACTTATGAAACTTTTTATCTTCCTTCTTCTCTTTCAAGCGTTGAGGAAATGGAGGTGGCGGCTTAGGAATGGGGGTTAGCATTTGTGGGGATTTCTTTTCTTTCTCATTTTCAGCATTCACCTTATTTTCATCTGTCTGAGGCACTTCAAATTCTTTCATGATCTCCCCACTAACAATTTTATTTTTATCCACCTTTTTTATTTAGACGTTGAGGGAAAGGTAGAGGAAGTTTTGGGAATGGAACATACTTCTTTAGAGCTTCGTTTACCTTTTTGGTGGTATTATTTGCTCTTCCAGTGTAGCATGAACACCCTCAACTTGTTTGGGTGCCTTCATAAGAGTCTTCCCACTTCTCATTGTGATAGCCATATAATGAGCATGATTTTTTGGGTTCTGACTGGTGTTGATTGGACGTGTACCTTGTTGACACTAATTTAATGTTGTAGACATCTATAAAAATTACTGTTCCAGCTATTTGATGGCGGTCGCATGAGACTCAACATTTTGGCTTATCCTTAAAAGTTCTGCCTTGATCTCTTTTAGACAGTTTTCTTGACTCTCCAACTCCTTAACGAGTTTTGCAAGTCGGTTTTCCATCCTTGAATTTCCAAACTCAGCATCATGGTTCCCTGGTGGAATATAAAGGCCACTTTTATCTTTATAGTCGTCTTTTCTCCTCCAATCACCATCCCGATCTCGGTCTCGATCTCCATACCCCAACTTGTTGTAATCATCACCATAGTAGTTCCAACCTTGATTTCCTTTCCCCAAGTTCCAATTATCTTGATTAGACCCTTAGCCCTTGGCTCAAAAACCCGTCACTTCTCTATCCAAATACTTAGCTTCTTCCTAAAAAATTTGAATCCTCATACCCAGGTTCTTTGCCTTGTGCACCTACCACATTAATATTTTCCGTTCCTCTTGCCGCAATTTGCTTAGAAAGTAATCCGATCATAGTTCTCAGTTGCACTACTTCTTGAGCTACAGTGTCATCTAATGCTCTTTGCTCTACTAATTCTCCAATGGCATAAGTTACTGCTGGTTGGTCTACTTCTCGAGTGTGCTAACCTCAGTTGGTTTTAGTAATACGATCTAAAAGCTCTGAAGCTTGTTCCCATCTCAGACTCACAAATGCTCTGCTAGTGATAATATCTACTATAGCCTTGGTATTAGCGTTTAATACTCTGTAGAAGATATCAAGTAAATTTCGACCATTTATCCTATGATTTGGAACATTTTTTAACTTATTCTTGATCCTTATCCAAGTCTCATAAAGTACCTCAAAATATAGATGTCTGAAAGTATAAATCTCATCCTTTAGTTGCAACATTCGGGAAGGCGAAAAAAATCATTCCAGAAACTGATTCCTCAACTCTTTCCAAGTAGTTATAGAACCTCATGGTAACTCGTCCAACCATAAAGTCATTTCTCATGTTAAGGAGAATGGAAATAATCTCAACCGAATAGCCTCTTGGTCAACTCCAGGCAAATTATATGAAGTCCAGACCCCCCAAAAGTTCATCATATGCATGTTCGGATTATCTGTAGGAAGATCGGTGAACACGTCTTTCAAGTTTAGCTGGTGGATCATGGCACTTGTAATGTCAAACTTAGTGCCCTGAAGTATTGCTGGTGGAACAATAGCGCCAGTTTTAACCGAATCCAAATAAGCCATCTCCTCTTCTTCCTATTCAGCATAATTTGGATTGTAAGGTTGAAAAATTGGTTGTTGCTCTCTCAGTCTCCTTTTTCTTCCATCTAACTAAGCCAAATGTTGTGTTGCTTTCATATTAAGATTATCTCTATTTGCTTGTCTAAGAGATACTTGTCTCATATTCTCCTCAGTCATTAATCGAGCAGTGATTTGCTCAGCAGTTTCATGACCAGCCGAATGAATTTGTGGCTAGTTATAAATATCCGCACCGACTGTGGGATCCTGAACTCCATTAGTATTTACTATTATTCGATTATTCCTTAGCGTTCTTTCTATTTCCATATCAAGTGGAATCAAGGGATTTCCTTGACTCCTAGTGTTGGGCATACACCCTACGAATAGTAGGAAAATAACAATTTCAACAAAATCAACACTTGAATAAACACGATCAATCAACTCCGTACCGCATTCCCTGGCAACGGAGACAAAATTTGATGTCGCCCAAAATATACTTCCAGGAAAGTATAATAAGGTCGTTGTATCAAATATAGAACCCAACTAGGTTGGTGTCGATCCCACAGGGAAAGGACAAAATTCTATCGAGTGTTTGTTCGAGTAATTGGTAAGTAAGTAAAAAGGGGGGGGGGGTTATAAACAAATAGTAATAGTAACAATTTTTTCTTATCGGATTTGTGATCAATATGAGAAAGGCACTAGAACTGTGATCCCCAAGATTTGTTAACTCCACCGGGTCCTTGAGTTGGCAAACTATCCCGCTGCATTACACGTAAAATCTAACAAGATAGGTTCATCTAAATGTATCTTGACCTTGGTTAGATGAATTTCACTCTTCTCCTCTCCGTCTCAGAGTATCATGCTAATAACCCTTGTTCTTGATCACAGATAACTATCCCGGTTACGGTTTAAGTTATTAGATGAAGATTGATAGTTTCAAATCTCTATTGTTATTCCCTTTTCCAATCTCTACTTCTCTCTCGAGCATGTTTAGAATATAGGCGAGTTTCCAACATTTTCAATCGTTAGAAGATCAATTATAACAAAGGAAATAACAATGCAAATCATTAGAAGATCAAGTATAACAAAGGAAATAACAATACATGCAGTCACACCAGTTCAGAATTGCTTCGCACTCAACCCATTTCGTTAATTCCTCATGGTTCACCCAACCCTAATTGAGAGATTTAGCTACATATGATTACAAGAACACAAGAAGAATTCAATAATGAAAACATAATTATGAACTCACAAGAAGAATAAAACTCTGAAATCTCAACATAAATAAAAACCCTAGAATCGATGTTTGAAATTACAAGATCAATGTATTTATGAACCTCAAAACAATGTAATAGAATACAAAACAATGTAATAATCACCTCCCTAACATAGTACAACATAGGAGTATTTATAGAATCCTATCCTAAAACATGTAGGAGAAAAAAGTCGGCAACTTTCCACAGACTGGGACTTAAGGTTGTGGACTCAAACCACAGACCGTGGGTCCAGGTCATAGGAATCAGTCATGCATACACAACTACAGAAGTTGACTCATAGGCTTGACCTACGGTCTGTGAGTCATAACCGTTGGTCACTTTTGTGAAATTCAACTCCACTCTTTTGTCTTCAAAAACTTCATTCCAATGCATGCTTCTTCCCGTCTTCTCTATTTTGCCTCCAAAACCTATTTTCCTACAAGATAGAACAGAAAACACATCATACCTACCAAACATACCCAAGTTATTATGTATTTTCCTTATTTTAGGCATCTCTTGCTATGATGATAACCAAGGTGCTTCTTAGGAGGCAACCCAAGGTTATTTTTTGTCATATTACATTTGTTTGAGTACTTATTTTAAGTGATATTGGTGAATGCAGGTGAAAAATTATAAGTATGGGACCTTTGCACTCTATTTTGACCATATACAGGTACCTTCTAGCGCATATTCCCATATGCCTACGCATGCCAGGTAGCATGTGGCTAGCAGGCTCAATGGAAGATACTGCTTTGGCCAAAATAGGTCACCTGTTGCCGCATATAGGGACGTGTGCATGTAGTTCAGCTGTGCAGGTAACAGTGTGACTAAAGACAATGCCCAACACCACTGGGTTATTATCGATCACCACATGCTGGTGTAGGCCACCACCTACGTACGCAGGTTGGTGCGCAGGTGCTCGGCAGCCAAGGTAAGTTGCTCAATTTTCTACTTTAAAATTTTTGGGCTTACCCGGCCCGATAAGCCCAATAACCATTTAAAATTCTACTTTTACCCTATACCCTCATAAATTCATCACCCTCACCAATAACACACCTCTACCCAATTTTCTCCCCTTCAACTAATTTTTCTCCTCCTTTTTCCACTCTACCCAAACTCTCAACTCCCTTCACAAGCACACGTGCACAACATCAACTACAACTCTGGTGACCTTTATCTCACCATTCTTTTGTCATTCCTTCTATTTGAGTTTGAAATATCTCTAAGTAAATCCATACCTTGAGCGGCAAGGAAAGACACAAACAAGGGCAAGGATATAAAAAGAGGCCGCTATAAACACCAAAATTCAAAACACTATTGATCTTTCTAAGGGGTTTGCCAAGGAGGTAGACAAAATCTCATTTAGGATTGAAGGGATATGTGACTTGTATGATGATTGGGTCAACACTTGACGTTTCAACCTAGAGAAGGTATTTATCTTGAAAGGAGTTGCCAAACATTTTTTGGACAATGTGCATCGGATTAATGAGAATGGATGGCAACCTTTTATGGATGGATATGAAACACCAACACTTAGTTACTTCCTAGAGATTATTAGGGAATTTTATACTTCCAACCACATCAGAATAAGCAACATAACTACAAAGGATTCGTTGATAAGAAACCTTATTTATTGAGTGTTCTTGTGAGAGGAGTTGAGGTACCTTGCACCCCCAAGGCTGTCAAAAAAATCTACCTTGACTTTACTTCTAAACCAAGTATTGAATATAGAGAGTGAGTAAGAGGTGGACGCGCTTAATTTTCTTGGCTTGCCCCAATCATTGCAAAAGGCCTTCATCCATGTGCCAATGGTGAAGGATAGATTAAAAGAAGAGATCTTTCGGTTCAGGCCAAACATTGTCTTGGCTTTATGGATAATCGGTTGCTTCCTTTTACTAATAATCAGGACATTACTATTGATAGGGCCATTCTTGTGGGCTGCATCATGAGTAGTGTACACATTAAAGTGGGAGAAATAATTTCTAAAATGATCAAGATTAGAGAAAAACACCCCGAGACTTTATTACCTTTTTTGATTCTCATATCGGTATTGTGTTTCACCGCCAAAATTCTTCTGTTTCCTCGGGTTTCCAAAAAGTTTCTAAGTATAAGGGTTATTGATATTACCAATAGTCAAGATGATGATAATTTTATAGGTAAGAAAAGAAAGGTTTCTGAGGTCTTTGGTTCGTCTTTGGGAGATCTACCTAGTCTCGAGGGCACAAGTACTTCTCTTGTGACTTCACTTTCATTATATGCCACCCAAACTTCAAATGACACTACTCTGGTTATCGATCCACCTCTTGCACCACCTTCATCTAGCACTGTACCGCCTACTCAGCCTCCATAGTCTTCTATAGTTATGTTTGCTAAGGTCGTATCCATAACCCTAGCAAACAATATTACTCTGGCTTGGTTGGTTGTTTACATCCCACAATTTATCCAAACAACCATTGATAGGAGTCTTGAGCCTCTTCATGCTCAGATACGAGATTACGAGTGGTGATTAGCTGCAGTTGAGATGAGAGAGAAGAGCGAGGTAGTTAGCACTCTCAAGGATGATCTTGATAGCCTTCACTTAGAGTTCCAGATGATATAGCCCTTCTTTACTTTAGATGATGCTCGGATGACTTTCCCTCAAGTTGCTACTAGCCTGGTTCTGTTATTTGCTGATTTGTTCGGGCATACCACTATGGGAGATGAGGCAAGGATTGACTTCAGTACAATGCTTACTGAGGCCCAATAGATTGGACTTGCTACACAGTTATCAGTAGATGATCAGCATGACAAGATGGTGCGTGTTAGTTCCAGTTCACAGCCTCTCGGAGCTCAGCATGATGGTTTGATTGTTGTTACAAGAGCCCAGTCTAAGGAGGCTCCTCGTGTTTCAATTGATGAGTAGTTACATACCACCTATGATATGGATCCACGCTCTTAGTGCACTTCAGGGAATCCTTACCTCTCTTTTCTATTATTTTCTATTATTGCATTGGGGACAATGCAATGTTCTTTAGCTGGAGGGTGGGATATTCTATTTTATTTATTGTCTATAACATTATTTTGTTGATACACTGTCTTGATGTTAGTTTGATTATTTTAATGCGGATATTGCCCTTGCAGGGCCTATTTTGTGACACTTTTGATATCGCCCTCATCGGGCTTGTATTTGGATTGATATGCTTTGAGCCCGTGTCGGGCCTATATTATGCACTTTTTATCATTTGAGACCCATATGTATTTTTCTTGTGTTGATTATTGATTTTGGGTGATGTCTATTTGGAATATACACATCATTTTATTCGCCTTGTGTACATACGTGTCAAATAAACTCCAATGGTTTTCTTTGAAGCTTGGTTCTTTCCCAAGGAGCATTTTCTTTTTATTATTTGGTTTTCGTTGTCGAACCAAGTGGTTTTCCCTTATGATAGATGGTTCAGGCGACCTTATAAGGGGTAATACCCAATGTTTTGAGTTAGAGTCAAGTGGTAGTTGGCAAAGTTCGAAAGGTACCCTCCAAAAATTTGTCATTGGCAAGAAAAATGATTTGTGAAGAGCAAAATAGTTTTTGAAAATGATTTTTGAAAAGTAAAATGGTTTTTGAAAAGAAAAGAGCACATAGGTTTCAAGCTTTCTCTAGAGTTGTTACCTTTAAATTCAATTTTTGGCTCTTTTTTCGCAAAAAAAAAGTTCCCGATTCAGAGTAGTTTGTCAAGTTCATTTGCTCAAATTATTTGGAAGACTAGCTTTCTATTTTAAGAGTGTGTTGCCTTGTGTGGTGAGGTTTTCAATCAATTCTTGTGTATGCATTGTAGTCTAGAACTTGCCCCAAGTGTATTCAAGGTGAAATCCTAGGCCACTCTTGGTTTGGAGGATGACCCAAGGCCCTATTTGAACCATCACATGGCCTAAATCCCACCTTAACAATGTTCCCTAGTCAACCTATTTGAATATCTTTCCATTATCCTCTTTCTTTGTGATGACCATACTATGACACCATGACCCTTTTTAATAACACTTCTTTTGGCACCCAACTTTCTTGAACGCGTTGCATTTTTCTAATGTAGTCTGGTGTAGGTAAATGCTTAAGTTTGGGGGTGCGCAATTGTGAGAATGACAAAATTAGGCCAAAAGCCTAAGTTTAGGGGGAAGGAGATTTGCAAAATTGTTTATGAGAGGTGTATTCTTGGTTGTCTCATAAAATGCTTCATAAGACAAGACATGAACTTGAAAATGAAAGGAAAGAGCCTAGCCCATAGAAAATAATTTGAAATAGTGGAAAAACATAAGAAAAGGGGGGCATGAATGGCTAATGAGTAGAAAATATCTTGAAAGAACCAAAGAAGTGAATGAAGAGGGAGGCTCATAAGTGTGATTCGAAAAAGGATGATAGAGATTTAGGGAAACAAAAGAAAATAAAAAATGGTGAATAAGGTGGAGAACTTGAAAGAATTGGGCCTAAGAAGTGTTAAAGCGATTGTGTTTAGGGAGGTTTTTGAGCCGCTTGATCCATAAATACTTTCCTTCACCCTAACATTCATCAATGTCTGTAAGTCCTTGGTGATTTCAAACCTTGTAGGTCTAAATTAGTTGTGAATGACACAAAGGGAAAGCCTATGGTTCTACTTGTTGTACTTGAATTTCTTTGTGACAGTGAGTGGAATTCTTTCTATCTCTATGCTCCTTTTAAGTAGTGAAATGGAAGAAGATGAAAGCTGGTCTGCATGGGTGACCTATGCACGCAGGTGACCAGTGCGGTGACATTTTCATAATTTGCTAGAATGCAATTTTTGAGCGTTAAAAGGGATTTTTCAGATCTAAAACTCCATTTTTGTAATTTTTAAGCTTTATGAACATTGAGTTGAAACCCTAAGTGTGAAATTGGTTACTTTCTTGTGCTTCCCATTGAATTTGAATTCCATTTCTTGTGATTATCTTGGATTTAATGGAAATTAGAATGAGAATTTTGGTATATTTCCTCTTTCTCTCTCTATAAGTAGCTAATTTCTTAACTTGGGGTTATGCTTGAATTAGTAGTGATAATTGTTTGGGTTTTGCTTAGTTGTCTTCCTAATTAGTTAACTGTTATAGGTTTTACTTCTACTCCATGTTCTTAACCTATAATTGGAGGTTGCAAACTCTAGTTACACTAGAACCCTTATCATCCTTGACAAAGAGGATAAAGGTGAGGAGTAGTGGTTAACAATAACTTGATAATTATCATTTAAGTGTCTCTTAGACATAAGGATGCTGATTGAGGTGTTAGATTGGTTATATAGCCACATTTGTGAGGTGTTCGAAAGAACCCACTTGTGATATTTTGGTGTTTGATTGAAATATTAGCACCAAAGACCTATAATCTAGCCTACCCATAGCTAGTAATTGAATTTAGGAAAATACTCAACTACCTACACATGTACTCACTCTCAAGATAGCATAACCCCAAGCCCTTCTAATAGTTTTTTACAACTCTCTATAGCTCAAACCTTATATCTCAAACTATGATTAATATTGTTGATTACGAATTGTTGATAACAAACCCCCCATTTACTTTTTGAATTATTTTGATAGCATTACGAGCAACATTAGTTCTTTTTGACACTTAAAGGTGAAGCTATCACATTCATTCCTCGTGGATTCGACCCTGACTCTAAGTTGGGTACTTATATTGACAACGTCCCCTTATACTTTTAAGGGTAATTTGAGAATTGTCATTGTTCACTGTTTCAGGTAAATTTTGCTTATTTGTTTTCTTTTTCTTCTAGTTATTATTATTCAGGGATGAATGAATTTTTAATTGGTATCTAATATAATAACCCATTCCATAGTATTACCATTGTTGGTGGTGTAAGATTCTGGTAGAGTTTTCCCTAGGATGAGAGTTGTGAAAATCTAATGCTAGTACGGGTTCAGAAAAAAATTGAGTGTTGTGTGGTGTAGAGACCATTTGGGTCTCGTTTTGATAGTTTTATAGGTATGTGTTTGGTTCCAGCCGTGTTCTTATTATGTTCATGTTTTGATGATTGGCAAACTCATCACCAGAACCTGGTCCATTACCTTCTTTCGTGATTTATGTTTCAGTGATCGCCTAACCTAGTGGAAGGGCCGGTTACATGAACTAATGTCCCAATACGCAGTTTAATAGTTGCACGGACTTGTCTTATGTGCCAGTTTCCGATCCTCTCTAGATAATGTCAGCACATTAGTGGGATAAATTCTCAGTGGTATTTGGTAGCATCCACCAATGAGGAAGCTTCTCTCCCAATGCTCATCATACATATACATCATCCTTGAGGAGAGAAGCTCAAGCTTTTGCAAAAAAATCAAAAAGCATTCTTTTCCAAGCAAACGCCTCACCTCGGCGATATGACAAGACTCAACAATTTAGAAACTCTTGATAATAGTGATATATATTTTGTTTCTAGGTTGATTGAGGTTTTATTTTGGTCTTACAATTGTAAACTCACGTCTCATTCTAGAGATTCTAGTGAGTATTTTTGTTTAGCTTCTTTGTTTTAATCTAAGTTAGTATGTAGATGGAGGTAGCTAATGGAGTATCACAGTAGAGTTATTATGATGGTGTGTTGCAATAGAGTTATTACAGAGTGATATGAATTAGTAGGTTAATTCCTAAGTTGTAATCGAAGGTTGCTTAGTGTTAGTGAAGGCTATTAGTGAAATCCTACTGGAGTAGGTCATGGTTTTTTTCTCAGTTGAGCAAGGAGATTTCCACATAAAATTCGCTTGTCTTTACTTTACTGTAAATTTACCTTTGTGTTCTTACTGCTCTTCAATGTCGTCTTTTAGGGACCTGGTACCGAATTAGGTCTCAATTATAATGGTGTACTCCTGCAAACCATCAATTAGTTTCAGAGTTGTTCTTCCTATAAGGATAACACCTTGGAAGGATCCTGTTAAAGATGGCAGCTCCACCCAGTCTTGAGGAAAGACAATCAACTACTTTACCATGCTCCTTTCCTTATTGGGGTCATTTATTTCAGAATCCTGTTGTCGTTTAAGCTTATATGTCTTCAAATTTCCAATGAGCTTATATGTCATTTAGGGACTTCGTACCGAATTAGGTCTCAGTTATACTGGTGTACTCTTGAAAACCATCAATTGGTAACAGAGTTGTTCTTTCTATAAGGTTAACACCTAGGAAGGATCCTGTTCAAGATGGCAGCTCCACCCAGTCTTGAGGAAGGACAATCAATTATTCTAAGAAAGAGTTAAGATCGTTAGCTAGTGGTTTGATTGATGCCTTTCACAATCATGCTATTGAAAAAGAGTCTCTAGTTAATGAACTGAATGAAATATAAAGAGAGAAGGCATCTTTGTTCTCAAGGAACTCAGAGCTTAAAGTAAAAGTTGTTAAGATTAAAAATGAAAAGAAAATATTGAGTGACAAACTCAAAGGATAACTGGGAAGGTGGAGGCAACTGAGTCATTCACAAGTCTTGAAGAGAAGCTGAAAAAGGTCAGTCTAGACCTTTCTACCTCTCTTGAACATAATAGGTAGCTAGAAAAGAATTTGAATAGCACTAACAATGAGCTAGAGAAATCCCTTGAATTTCTTCATCAGAGGCTCTTACTAAGCTAAGTAGTATGAGGTCAAATTTTAGGGAAGGTCTTGGATTTGAAAAGGACACTGCTCCATATAATCCTCATAGGAAATGTACATCTATTTCAAATAATTGGTTATGTACTTACTTTGGGAATAAAGGTCACTACCAAGAAAAATGCCAATCCCTTCTTAGATCAAAGAGAGAAAATCTAAGTATTTCTCAAACCATCAAGAGACCTGGTCCCAAAGATAGAAAACCAACCTTACCTATATGGGCACGAAGAAATCTTATCCATCCTTTTACTCATTTAAAGGGACCCAAGCTCATGTGGGTTTCCAAATTTAATAAATGACTATGTATGCAATTGGGAGTGATATGAGGCAGTTAATAAAATCAAAAATAGTTTATGGATAGTGGCTGCTCAAGGCATATGACTGGTAAAACTGAGGATTTTCTCGCACTCTAAGCATTTTAAGGAGGTAGTGTGTCATTTGGGGATGGAAAAAAAGGACATATTCTTGGTGTTAGTCAATTGGTAAGTCTCTTGCTCATGCTATTGAAGATGTTTATTATGTGAATATTCTAAAGTATAATCTGCTGAGTGTGTCCCAAATATATGACAAAGGAAATGAGGTGAAATTCCTATCTGATTCATGTATTGTCACAAATACCAAAACTGGTGAAGTGATTTTGGTTGTCAAAAGATGCAAAAATATGTATGTAGCAGATCTTGATTCAATTTATGGTAAGGATTTAAAATATCTAAGCGCTGTTGGAAATGATGATTAGTTATGGCACAGAAGGTTAGGACATGTGAGTTATTGACAGATCAATAAGCTAATTTCAAAGGAACTGGTGCACAGACTACCCAATAGAAAGTTTGTGGATTGTAAGGTATATGATACTTGTGTTAAAGGAAAGCAGGTTCATTCCTTATTAAAGCCAAAGAAAGTGGTTAGTTTTTTTAGGACACTTGATCTCCTTCACATAGATCTTTGTGGACCTATGAGAAATATAAGTCGTGGAGGAAACAAGTACATATTTGTAATTGCAAATGACTATTCAAGGTACACTTGGACCCTATTGTTAAGAAGTAAGGTTGAAACACTTCAGGTGTTCATTACGTTTGCCAAACAAGTTCAAGTCGTGATGGGCAATAAAATAGTAAGCATCTGGTAAGATCGTAGGACTGAATTTGGAAATGCCAACTTTGATGAGTTCTGTGCTAAAAATGGTATAAGTCATAATTTCTCAGCTCCTCAAATTCCTCAGGAAAATAGAGTTGTGGAAAGGAAAAATAGGACTCTTGAAGATATTTCAAGGATAATACTGATTGCCAGTGAATTATGCAAAAGTTTTTGGGTTGACGTAGTGAACACTGCATGCTATGTGACGAACAGGCACTTGATTGTGTCCCTACTGAATAAAACCCTATATGAACTAATGTTTGGAAGAAAACCTAAGTTATCTCATCTTACGGTGTTTGGATGCAAGTGCTTTGTCCTGAATAATGTTAAGGACAACCTGGGAAAGTTTGATCCTAGAAGTGATGAAGGAGTGTTTCTTAGTTACTCATCTCAAAGCAAAGCTTACAGAGTCTTTAATAAATGGACTCAATGTGCTGAAAAAATTGTTCATGTGATTTTTAATAAGATGAATGAGCTATGCAAAAAAGGAATCCCAAATGAAGAAGATATATAAGAACTCCTACAAAGTCTCAGAGAATCTATTGATTTTCAAATTCACCAAAAGGAAATCCATCCACAAGTGAACAAGGTAAAATTAAATTGGGTGAGGACATTTCTTCATCAACTCATGTTCCAGATGATCCAAAACCTGATACCTCTGTAAAGGATCTCAGTGATTCTCTACTACTATTGGAGGAGGTGAAGAAGAACCAACAAAAGAACCAGGTACCAGGTAGTAACAAAAAGTTATCAAAATGGAGGCACCTGAAGTCTCATCCGTTGGACAATTTGGTCTCACCACTTGATTTAGGAATGCACACTTGATCTAAGACAAGAAACATGGTTGCTTTCTCACATATTTGACTCAAATTGAGCCTAAAAATATCAAGGAAGCCTTGCAACATAAAGACTAGATAATTACAATGTAGAAAGAGCTTCATCAGTTTGAAGAAAATAAGGTATGACATATGGTTCCTAAATCCTTTGATAAAACTATTATAGGGATCAGGTGGGTGTATAAAAACAAACTAGATGAGTTTTAAACCACAGTAAAAAACAAGACTAGGTTGTGGAGCAAGGCCATAATCAATAAGAAGGTATAGAATATGATGAAACATTTGCTCCAGTTGCTAGGATGGAAGCTATTGAATTCTCATTGCTTTTGCATCCTACATGGAGTTCAAACTATTTCAAATGGATGTAAAAAGTGCATTCTTGAATGGATACCTAAAAGAAGAAGTATATATGAAGCATCCCCCAGGATTTGAAAGATATGAGTTTCTAGATTATGTGTTCAAGCTTAACAAAGCTCTCTATAGGTTGAAATAGGTACCAAGAGCATAGTATGAAGGTTATCTAAATTATTACAGAATAATGAATTAAAGAGACAAAAGATTGACAACACTCTCTTTTTAAGATCCATATAAAAGAATCTTCTCATTTTTCAGGTTTATGTGGATGATATCATATTTGGATCAACTCTGAATTCTATGTGTGATGACTTTACCAAGCTAAGAGGAAGTGAATTTAAAATGAGCATGGTGGGTGAGCTTAAGTTCTTTCTTGAGCTACAAGTGAATCAATTATCTGATGGAGTTCTAATCAGTTAGCAAAAGTACATCCTTGAGTTGTTGAATAAATACAAGATGGAGAATGCTAAGCTAATAAACACTTCAATTGGCACTTTTGCCAAATTGGACAAGGATGAACCCGGTTCCTCTATGAATGAATCCATGTATCAAGGTATTATAGGTTCTCTGTTATATCTAATTGTAAATAGGTCATACATTGTGTTCAGTATTAGCATGTGTGCAAGATTCCAAGCATACCAAAGGAGTCTTACTTGAAGGCAGTTAAACGAGTTTTGAGATACTTAAAGGGAACAACTGATCTTCCTCTTTTTATCCATCTAGAGATACCTTTGATCTTATTGGGTATGTTGATTTTGATTATGCTGAATTTCTTATTGATAGGAAAAATACATCTGGAGTGGCTCACTTTCTTTGGTCCTCACTGATTTAATGGGGGACCAAGAAACAGAACTTTCTACAGCCGAAGCTGAATATGTAGTTGTTGCTTCATGGTGTGCTCAACTTCTATGGATTAAGCAATAGCTTGAAGACTTTGGAATGATTACTAAGAGTGTGCCATTATTTTATGAAAACACCAATGCTATTAATATTGCAAAGAATCATGTCCAACATAAGAGGACAAATCATATTGATATCCGACATCATTTCCTAAGAGACAGTATTGAGAAGGGGTTTATGTGCATGCAATTTTGTGGAATGGAAGACTAGGTTACTGATATTTTCACCAAAGCTTGTGGAAGGGACATCTTTGAAAGGATTTGTGCTAGGCTCGGTCTGATCAAATTACACTAATTCATCCCCAACATTATGGCTATGAAAAGTGGGCAGCTATATGATGCAAGGATTCTTGCTTTATTTTATTATTTTAACATTTTAATGATGCCAAAAGGGGGAAGATTTAGTGTAGTTTGAGTTTGAGGTAACAAGAATATTAGTGGCAAGATGTGTTTTCTTCAGGGGGAACTAATGTGTAGGCTTGATTAGATGATAGTGGTGACAAGGGGAACTGACGTGTGATGAATCAAAGTATGGATTGCTGCTCTGAGAGCCTAGGTTTTTCATCATCAAAAAGGGGGAAAATTTTGGGTTCCAGCCTTATTCTTATTATGCTCATGTTTTGATGATTGACAAACTTCATCACTGGAAACTGGCCCATGTCTGTCTTTTGTGATTTATGTTTTAGTGATTGCCTAACCTAGTGGACGGACCAGTTATGTGAACTTGTGTCCCAGTACGCAGTTTTACAATTGCACATGTTTGTCTTATATGCCAGCTTTCCAGAACTCTATGGACAATGTCACCATATTAGTTGGATGAATTCACAGTGGTCCTTGGTAGCATCCACCAATGAGGAAGCTTCTCTCCCAATGCTCATCATATATATACATCATACTTGAGGATAGAAGCTTAAGCTTTTGCAAAAAAATCTAAAAAGCATTCTTTCTCAAGCAAAGACCTTACCTCAGCTGATATTACAAGACTCAACAATTTAGAAACTCTTGCTCATAGTGATGTATTATTTGTTTCTAGGTTGATTGAGGTTTTGTTTTGGTCTTACAATTGTAAACTCACGTCTTATTCTAGAGATTCCAGTGAGTATTTTTGTTTAGCTTTTTGTTGCAGGAGGTAGATAATGGAGTATCATAGTAGAGTTACTATGAGGGTGTGTTGCAATAGAGTTATTGCAGAGTGATAGAAATTAAGAGTTTAATTTCTAAGTTGTAATCGAAGGTTGCTCAAAGTTAGTCTAGGTTGTTGGTGAAATCCTACTGGGGTAGGTAGTGGTTTTTTCTCCTTTGAGCAAGGAGGTTTCCACATAAAAAATCTATTGTCTTTACTTTCCTACAAATGTTCCTTTGTTTTCTTACTGTTCTTTAATATCATCATTTTGGGATCTGGTATCGAATCAAGTCTCAGCTATAGTAGTGTACTCATGCAAACCATTAGTATGACGTGATAGATTAGAGATTTAGTAATACAAAGAAACTTTCGTAATGGTATTCAGGTTTGTAGAACTCCGTTATGGATTTTGCCAAAGTGGGTTCTATTTGTGTTGTTAGAAAACCAAGATTGTGTTGCAAGTTGGGGATTTTTGGAACCTACCCAAACTTTCTGCTAGTTGCCGATGCAGCGAGACCCTGTTTGCCATAGCAAGTCCGCTATAGAGCAGAGTCGACCGTTGTAGTGGTCGACGAGTGAATCAATAAGACTTCTATAGCAGGCACTGATATACTACAGCGAGATTATTATAGCGGGACCCCTTTATAGTGTCCCTACCCACTTTAGTGGGCACTAGCACTTAAAAATTCTAGAACTCTGATTTTTGGCCTAATTTGAACAAAAACCTCCATATTTTCGACTAAGGGCTTGAGAGAGGCAATTTTATTCCTACTTAAGAAATTTCTACTTTTGAGGTAAGGTTAATACACCATTCTAACATAAAATTACTCCCTTTAATTTGTAGAATCGTTAGAACAAGTGTTTTTGATAAATTTTGGGGTTTAGTCCAAAGTTGAAGGAAATTGGGGAGAATTGTCATTGGTAGCCTTAAAATGATTGATAATGATTCTAGGATGTTAGCTTATACTTCCTCGTAGAGAATCACTTTCCTTAAATATGAATTACGGGGAATTTGGGTAGATTAATTGGTGAAAACCCTCAAATTTGTGGTTTTGGCTATGAACTAGGGTAAAATCAATGGGTTTTAGTTCCTAGTTCCTAAAAGTGGTAATTTTTTAATTACTACTTGTTTGTTATTTTTATACTGAGAACAATACGAAGTGGTGAGAAAGGGCAAAGCTTTAGCGGATTAGTGCATCTGGCTTGTGTTTTAAGATAGGTTATGGTTTGAATTGTAATTATAGACTTGATTTATATTTCATGCCTATTTGTGAGTTAAATGTTTGTGAATTGACCTTTGGGAATACTTGTGATTTTGTGAGTTGGTGGATATTAGTTGTACACATGAAATAATGAACTTATATCTGATTAAGTGTCTAGAAAGATGTGTACTTGCATATATGGTGTACTGCATTGCATTATGGTTTACATTAGATGATGATACTCATATATTATGATATTCAGAGGGTCGAGTACCGCGCCGATACATGTTACTTATATTTGGACGATAGGTACCACGTTGGTATGGAACATGAATGAAGTTGTCCCCTACAGGTTATGACTATTGAGTAGATAAGTCCCATTAGTATGTATATACATATTTCAGATGAGGTGATGATGGTTTTGATGCATTGTTACATGTGCATAGTCATTTGATTGTTCATTTGCATTTCATAATATGTTACATTAAAATAGAAGTAGCATAAGTCTACTCTTGTGAGATGGATTGGTGATAAATGGTTGATGTATTTACACTTGTAGTATTTAGAGGAGTCATAGACCCTCCCCTTTGTTGTTGAACTTATGTGTATGAAAGAATATCTAGTTGAGGTTAAGAGTTGACTAAATGATTATCTGTAGATTGGTATTTGTTGTTTGAAATTACTTGTTATGTGTTGAATGCTAATTTGCCCATATTTTATTTATGTTTAAGTTTGGGTCTATGTTAAGTCGGCCGATGATACCTGATAAGGATCAAATACACCCTAGAAATGAGTGTACGTGGTCGTTAGCACTATATTTACCTAACTTAGAGTCGGGGTCGATCCCACAGGGAATAATGTGACTAGTGATCGAGAAAATAATGAATAAAAGCAACCCACTATAATCCAAACAAAAGATACAAATATTTTGGGGGTTTTAATATAAAAGCGTAACAAGGTTAGAATGAATTATAATATGAACAAGTTGATCAACGGCTTCACAAATGATGGTAAATAAGGAAATGATAACGGGGAATCAATTTTATCAACAATCCATAGTATTTAAATCAAGTACTCATGATTAATCACGGATTAGCAAATTAGCCTTGGAACCTCAATTATCCGCCACATCTTTCGATCAATTGACGAATATTTCTTGGATAAATTCGATCAACTATTAGCCAAGTGTCAACACAAATAGTTTCAATCTATGGCTACACTAGGATTTTGATTATGCCTATTTCAAGTCCATTAGATGGGTCATACATCCCAAATCACGCTAAATTAATCTTTCCCAAACTCAATTAGCTTTTTCAAGCATAATCAAAGTAGATGGGCAATTCCCACTCTAATCTCCTCTTTCAAGCACAACTAGAGTAGGAATCCATAAAGCATGAGATTAATTTAAATAAGCAAAACTCATTTATAAATCAACAGTATCAACTAATACAAAAGCATGAGATAAAATCAAAACCCAAATCAAAAACATAAACATTGCATTGTGTCCAACAACAATATCCAAGTATGAATTTATCTACACCTAAATATTCAATACAAAGCAAGGAAATAATGACAGGAGTAAGGATTTATCACTACAAAGCTTCCAATCCTCAAATATAAAGGTGTTGGGTCAAGATCCCTAGCCTCCAAGGTTGAGAAATATGCCAAAGATGAAGTTTCAGATCCACAAAATCCCTTTTATAGCTGAGAAAAATGGGTAACAGATAATTACTAAAATGCCATATGATGGCACACATGCTTGCGGATATGGAGAGATGCTCACGCATCTTGCTCCGCATGTAACAATACTTCACTTTTCCAGTGAATCTGCCAGATCAGATGCTCCTTCCCTCAAATGCTAGCGAACATAGCGAGATGCTGGAGCATATGCCAGCACATATGCCAAGATGCTGGAGCATATAATGAGATGCTGGAGCACATTTCCTCGCATCTCATGTCTTCTGTTTTAGTGATTCTATGAACTCATTTGTGGATCCTTTTGTGGGAGCACATTGAAATGTGGAAGCAAACGTCAGAGCGGATCCCTTTTTCTTTAACTTCTTACTTCCATGCATCATTCTAGGTCCCTTTTCTTTATTTTTGCATTTTAGTTGACTCGTAAGGTTAGCTCACTCTCAAATTCCTTGAATACCTACACAAATGAGCAATTTAACATGAAATATGCATCAAATCAAAGAAAACCAAGATGATAATTCAAGCTTAAAAGACTAAAAAGTTGGAAAAATGCCAACTTATCAACCCCCCAAACTTAAAATATTGCTTGTCCTCAGGCAAGTAAGGACTTTTCTAACAACAAAGGGTACTCTAGATTCCAAACCAAGCACAATGTACTATGATATGCGACCTAAACTCACAAATTTCAATTGGTTCTCCAAACAAGACATGGCAAGTAATCAACCATCACTTCTTCTTTAAAAACATGATTTATTTCTTTGCAAAAATGGAGGACGTCAAAGAGTAAAAACTTAAGATCAATGAGTTTCTCAAGTCTTGACACTTGACTTTTAAAACTTACCTCAAACTCACTACGCGGTTTGTCTTGCTTGCTTTCCCCCAAATGAAAGTAAGACATCACTATTCCAAATCGCGATGTAGGTGCTACTCACATGCAAGAGTTGGTCCCACTCACATTATACAATACAAATCATAAGGGACCTAGGGATAGAAAGAATTTACACTCACTCTCACAAAGAAATTCAAGTACATCAAGTAGAACCATAGGCTTTCCCTTTGTGTCAGTCGCCACTAATGTAGACCTACAAGGTTTGAAATCACCAAGAACTTGCGGGAATTGATGAAGGTTAGGGTTAATGAAGGAACTTATGTATCAAGTGATTTGTAAACCTCCCTAAACACAATTGCTTAAATAACTACTTAGGCCCACTTCTTTCAAATCTTACAAACCCCCAAACTTAGGATTTTAGCCCAATTTTGTAATTTTTACAACTATGCACCCCTAAAACTTAGGTGTTTGCCTACACCGGTCTATATTTGAAAAATACAATGCATTCAAGGAGGTTGGATGCCAACAGAAGGGATGTTCAAAAAGGCTATGGTGTACTAGTATGGTTATCATAAGGAAAGAAGAAAATGGAAAAAGGCTCAAATGGTTTTGACTAAGGAGCATGTTAAGGTGAGATTTAGGCAATGTGACAGTCTAAAGAAGGCCTCGAGTCATTTTCCAAACCAAGCTTGATCTAACATTTTGCCTTAAATATATTTGGGCAAGTTCTAAACTATAATGCATGTACAAGAATCGATCAAAAACCTCACCATACAAGGCACCACACTCTTAAAATAGAAAGTCCGTCTTCAAACCAATTTTAGTAAATGAACACGACAAACCACTACGAATCAGAAACTCATCTTTCATTGAAGAAATAGACAAAAATTGAATTTGAAGGTCACTATTCAATAGAAAGCTCGGCAACTCTTTGCCTTTTCTTTTCAAAAATCATTTTGCTTGCCAATGAAAAATTTTTGGATTACCTCTCAAACTTTGCTAAATTACTCACTTGACTCATACTCTAAAGAGGGGAATTTCCCTTTAGAAAGTCGCTCGTTCTATCCATCATAGGGAAATGCCACTCGGTTCGACAAATAAAATAAAATAACAAATAGAAAACATGATCCTTGGGAAAGAACTGAGTTTCAAAGAAAACCCTTTGAGTTTATTTGATAAATATTTGCAAGAGGCTAAAAGGACGATGCGCTCATCCAACCTTTAAAATCAACCTTGTAAGGGCACTTATGCGATAGACATTACCTGCAGTAAATAGTTAACAAAAGCAAAACCACATACAAGCCTCAACTAATCATGACAATAACAAAGTATGAGCTCGGCCAGGGCTATAAAATCATAAAGTTCATCTAACATACGGGCCTAGCAAGGGCTAGAAAATGTATGAAAGAAATCAAAAAATACTAGGCGAGGGAAATATCACGAGTATATCAAATTCAACACAAGTCCGGCGAAGGTAATATCACAAGTATATCAAAATAATATAACAGACCATGAATAAAATGTCTCACCCCCCTAGCAAAGCACGTTGCATTGTCCCTAATGCAACAAAAAAGAATCAGAAAAAGAAAGGGTGAGGACTCCCTGAATAGCACTAGGCGCGAGGATCGGCCTAAGAGTAGTTTATAATAGTGTATCAGCTAAAATACTAGGAGCCTCCTAAGACTGGAATCCTGTTTCATTCCCATCAAATTTTTCTATCCAAACCTGCTCAAATCACTTCCCAAAAACCATAAAATTTTGTGAATTAGTCAAAAATAAAATATTATGCTATTCAAAAAATCCAAATTTCAAAAGCAAATCAAGTGTTTTTTTTTTGAAAATGATGGGTTGTTGATAACGCTCAAATACACCCTAGAAATGAATGTACGCGATCGTTAGCAATACTTTTACCCAACTTAAGAGTCGGGGTCGGATCCACAGGAAATGAGAGCAATAGCTTCACTCTCAAGTGTCAGAAGTGACGATAAGTTGGCACGCAATGCTTAAAATAATACAAAAAATAAAAATGGGGGGTTTAATGTAACAAGATTTCGTATTCAAATTATCAATTTCAATATTTGGTTGCCAAAACTTATGCTGAAGGATGTAATCAATAAGGAAAAGTACTTGGGGTTATGCCTTCTTAAGAGTGATTATAAGTGTAGGTAAGTGAAAGTGCACCTAAATTTCAATTGATAGTTATGACTAGGCTTGATCTTAGGTATTGGAGGTAATCTTTCAATCAAGCACCAAATTTTGTAAGGGTTTCTTTCAAACACCCATACGTACACAATACCAAGCAACCAATAGCCCTAAATTAGTTATTCTATTTCTAGCACTAGCTATTAAATGAGAACTTCTCAAGTCTTTGTCAACTAAATCTCCCCACCCTTATCTTCTCTTTCAAGCAAGACAAGGGATATAAGAACGAACGAAATTTGCAACCACAATTCTTTAAGTTGAAACATAGAGATTTAGCTAAAATCACAACATTCAATAGAATATAAAGGTAAATAATCTCTACCCACACAATAATCCACACTCAATAATGCATAAACCCAAGCTTGGGAAATTAGCTACTCATAACAAGAGAGAAAGAAAGTATATCTATTTTCTCATTCAAAGCTGCCATGGAATCTAAATGTTTCCAAAGAAAAATCTAAATTCACAAGAAAGAATTTAGTAATAAGCAACTAAAAATCTCAACTAGGGTTTAATTACAAGCTTGAGCTTCAAACAATGACAAAAGATAGGGTTCCAATTGATAAAAAAGGCTTAAATAGCTTCAGTAAAAATGGGCCACAGAATTATAGAAATGTCACTACATCTAATTTGTCTAAGCAATCTTCTGTCACCGAAGGGATCGGTGATGCGCTAAATTTCCCAAGGCTCACCGATTTGACTTTAAATTTGAGCTCCAGTGGTTGGAACATGTCACTTTTGGCGATAGGTATTGGCCTCGCTGATCAGTTCGGCGATGCGCCTACTTGTATCCTCTATCACCATTTTGTTCACTTTGGAACTGCCCTGCACTATCATGTTAGGCGAAAGATTGCACCTTTTGGCAATGCGCAAGCTATATTGTCGATGCACCAATTGTCCTTTGAGATGCTCTTGTGCATTTTTAGCTCCAATCTTCCATCTTTTGTTTCTTTTTTTCTATTTCAACCACTTCTTAGCCTTAACCCTGAAATTAAACCAATTTACCATTAAAACGCATTCAAATTAGCATTGAGGACATGATTTCTTACCATTTTATAGGCTAAATAAGTCGCAATTTACTGACTCATCAACACCCCCAACTTAAATCTTTGCTAGTCCTCGAGTAAATCAATGCACACATACCAAAATCAACAATGCCTACAAATCATACTAATAGGGAGATTAGATACATGATTTTTTTGTGAAAACACTTTGCCCTATTGATTTTAAAAACAATGGCATAAGTCTCATAGATCAAACACTCATATTGTGAAAGACGAGCCTTAATTTTTTACTAAGTGCTACCATACCTAACATATGTTCATAGACTCTAACCAAGATCAAAGAGTGAACAAGCAATGCAATTAAGTGCCCTCACACAAAGAAGTCCTTTCCCACAAGAACAAATCGTCATTAAATAAATAAAGGACTATCACGAATCACTCCCACTCCGAAAGATAATTATGCACATGAGAACCACGCCATAGGCTTACCAATAAGCTCCATTTCACCACATACAAGCATGCTACTTTGAAGATAAATAAGGTTTTGCTTCGGCTTATAACATAGGCATCGAGCACGGTAAGAAGGGTTAAGGTTATATTGACTCTACCTTCTCAAAGTATCTAAGGAGACCTCAATTCACTTATTTCCCAAAGCTTAGTCTCAAATCATTCCAAGGAACAATTCTAAAAGGTTTTCAAGCTATATTTCCCCTACTATCCTTTTAACACAACAACTTCTTATTAACACACTAACACAAGTTACACTCTTTTTCAAAAAATTTTCAAGTTTTTCCTTTTTTTTTACTATTCACAAAGAATACTAGGATAACTAGGAGGTATGGAAGTGATTGGTCCTCAAATTCATGAACTTCTTATTACATTTTTTCCCCCGGAATCTCTACCACCCCCAACTTAGGCTTTTGTCCTAAGATGGTTTTTGGTCTCACCTAAACACTTCAATAAGGGTTAGGTTCAAAAGAGGGGGCCTTGAAAAATGGTTTTCAGTTTGTGATGAAGTTATCCAATAAAAAGGGGTCTAAGGATTGAAATTGGGACAAAATTGGTCACTCAACTCACAATGGGGTAGCTATTTTGGTCAAATTGGAGGTTCACTCTCTATTAATGGCCTAAGATTACTTCTCCAACATCGCACACTCTTTACTTTAGACATAGAGCAACCGAACAAGTTCTAGGTGTAATAAATAAGCAAGATCAAGATGAATTCTCACCCACACACAACACACAATCGCATACTCAAAGCACTCTTTCTCAATTGATGTACCATATTCATAGCACATATCGAGAAAGGTACTCAAGTAGTCAAAATAAGATACGGGTGTTCACAAATGATAAGCGCCTAACTAACTAAACTAACCAAAGAAAATTTTTGAAAAGAGGCACATTTTTTAAAAATGGAGCAATGCACAATGATTCATCTTTTTAAGAGTTGAGCGTGTGAACATCTCCCCAAGAGTACCATCTGAGTTAAAGTGTTCTATTGCTAGTGCACTTTTCTCTTAAGTAAGCATGCTAAAAAGAATTTTATTTAAGACAAATTATGAGCTACAAAGCTAAAAATAAAAAGCAAAGAAATAAAACTGAATCATCACACACCACACACTCAAATATTACAAACCAAATGAAATATCAAAATAATACCAAATCGCAGTCATCACCACATAAGAAAATAAATATCCAAAAATATCCCAAGCAATGTATCAAAAGAACCAAGTACCAAGAGCCAAATATTATGAATCCAAAATAAATACCCCAACCCCAACTCAATAAAGTGTATTTTTCTCAATGCAATATGACTAGAATAAGAATGGAAGAGAAAGAGTAAGGGTCCCCCTGAACATGAAAAATCCTGAGGTGGTGACTGGCTCACAAAAGTGGCCACTATCTAGGCATCAGTGCCCAGTTCAACTCCAAGTGTCTCCTGAGGGGGTGGATACAGTATCCTTGGTCGCCATGGAAGCATCTGAATTGGAGGTCCCAATCTATATCATCTTGACCATTGACCTCTCCAATATGGAAAAAAGTATGGCATCATCTGTCTCCTACTTATCACCCTGCTCATCAACCTATGCAGCAACCTGAGACATGACCTATATCCCATTTTGGCCCTGCTTCTCAAAGTGACCCTCGATCTCAGCATCATCAATATCTTCATATGAAGCACGGTGATCCTCATTTATCTCCTCTTTAGCTGCTGGGTCATTATCACAAACAGGTGCAGTATTTGGCAAATAGATCAATGCCTCACCAAATATTTTGGTGATGCGAATGACTATCACTGATAAGCACAAAAATAAATAGGGGCAATTAGGGAAGGAAGATGAAGGTTCAGCAATACACCGATGGATTTGGAAATACTCCCTAAGTATCACCGAATTACTAGGGTATAACCAAATTGCACCTTAACTAAGCCTGATTCACCGTGACTATTTGCGATATAAGGAGTACTTCGGCGATATGCCACATAGTTTCGCGCATCGCCGAAGTTCTCAACTCATCGCTGATAGTCGTCTTCCCCAATATGAACTTCGTGATTTTTGAGCCTTTAATTCTGATTTCAATTCCCAACACCATGGGTACTCAGACTTCCCCAGGTTTCAATTATTTAAACCACAATACGATGATTTTACCCTTAATAATGTCATCACTCAATCTATCACTGGGCAAAATTGTTTGTTTTCAAATTCTATTAGCTAAACACAAATTTTTCAACACCATTTCATTAACAATCAATGCGCAAAGAAAGCATTACTAGCAATTACATATTTAAGGACCAAAACTCAACACATAAACTTCAATTTAACAAGAATTCTATTTCAAACTTACAATTCCAATACAAATTCCAATAATTTGAAACTAACACTATCAAGAACAAACTTAACACATCAATTCCACTATAATTATGAAAAATATTGACAATGAATGGAAAGAAACCAAAATCAACAATTGTAGATTCAAAAATTGATTCTAACCTTTATAATTAAGATAGAAAATCAACGAGAAAAACAAGAGTTATGGGTGGAGTGTGTAACTTCGGTGGCTAATGTGCCATGATTTCATGGCACTTTTGATGCTTAAAAAAAAGAAAATATGCAATAACTTGGGTATGATTGGTAGGTATGATGTATTTTCGGTTCTATCTTACAGGAAAATAGGTTTTGGAGGCAAAATGAAGAAAATGGGAAGTAGCATACACTGGAATGAAGTTTTTGAAGATAAAAGAGCAGAGTTGAATATCACCAAGTGACCCACTGTCATGACTCACGGACCGTAGGTCAAGTCTGTGAGTCAAATTCTGCAGTTCTGTATAGAGGCTTGATTCCTACGACCTAGACCCACGGTCTATGGGTTGAGTCCACGACCTCAAGTCACGGTCCATGGAAAGTTGCCGACTTTTTTCTCCTACATATTTTAGGATAGGATTCATTTTGTATCTATAAATACTCCTATGTTGTCCTATGTTAGGGAGGCTATTATCACATTATTTGAGTTGTCTATTACATTGTTTTGGATTCTATTACCTTATTTTAAGGTTCATAAACACATTGATCTTGTAATCTCAAACATCAATTCTAGGGTTTTGATTTATATTGAGCTTTAATACTTTTATTCTTCTTGTGAGTTCATAATTATGTTTTCATCATTGAATTCTTCTTGTGTTCTTGCAATCATAAGCAACTAAATCTCTCAACTAGGGTTATGTGAACCATGAGGAATTAACAAAATGGGTTAAGTGCGAAGCAATTCTGAATCGGTGTGACTTCATGTATTGTTATTTCCTTCATTATAATTGATCTTCTAACGGTTGCATACATTGAAAACATGCATGTATTCTAAACTTGCTCGAGAGAGAAGTAGAGATTGGGAAAAGGGAATAACAACACAGATTTGAGGCTATCAACCTTCATCTAATAACTTGAGCCATAATAGGGATAGTTATCTCAGATCAAGAACAAGGGTTAGTAGCGCGACACTCGGAGACCAAGAGAAGCAGAGTGAAATTCATCTAACTAAGGTCAAGAGATGTTTAGATAAACCTATCTTGTTATATTTTGCATGCAATATAGCGGGACAGTTTCCAGTACAAGTACCTGGTGTAGTTAAAGAATCTTAGGGATCATAGTCCTAGAGCCTTTCTCGTATTGATCAAAAAATTGACAATCAGTAGTTATTACTGTTACTATTTGTTTACAAAAACCCCCATTTTACTTAATTACCAATCACTCCGACAAGCACTTGATAGAAGTCCATCTTATTCCTTATGGGATAGACCCCAACCTAGTTGGGTTCTATATTTGATACATTGACTGCGTTATACTTTCCTAGAGGTATAGTTTGGGCGACATCAAATTTGGCACCGTTGCCGAGGAATACGGTTACGGAATTTGTTGACTTTGATTATTGGAGTTGATTGGCTTACTTTTCTATTTTTTTCGAGGGCACAGTCCTATGTATGCCCGATACTCAGAGACAAGGCAATCCCCTGATTCCATTGAATCTAGAAATTGAGTGTACAGTAAGGAGAAGCAGAAAAAGTAGAAGAATGACAATGACGGAGCAAGGGATCCTAAATTTCCAATTGGGACTCACCCAACAAAGGATGTTTTGGGTCAAACACCACTTTATACAGTCATTCAAGAAACAACTGATCAAACTACCACTCGATTGACACGGGAGGAGCAAGCCAGACAAGCTGCTTCTAGGCAGGAATGTAGAGATAATCATACTATGCAAGTAGCAACACATCATTTGGCTGAGTAAGAAGAGATACAAAGGAAGCTAAGAGCACAACAACTAGTTTTTCAACCTTATTATCTGGATTATACTAAATAGGAAGAAGAGGAGATGACTTATTTGGAACCAGTTGAAACTGGCGCTATTGTTCCACTAGCACTACCTCAGGGCACTAAGTTTGACATTACAAGTGCCATGATCCATCTGCTAAACTTGAAAGACGTGTTCACTGGTCTTCCTACAGATGATACGAACGTGCATGTGATTAACTTTGTGAGGGGTTTTCACTTCATATAAATTGCCTGGAAATGACCAAGAGGCTATTCAGTTGAGATTATTTCCATTCTCTCTAACAGGAGAAGCGACTTTGTGTTTGGCTTAGTTACCATGAGGTTCTATCACTACTTGGCAAGAGTTGAGAAATTAATTTCTGGAGAGATTTTTCCCACCCTCCAATATGCTACAGTTGAAGGATGAGATTTACCACTTCAGGGAGTTGCAGTCTGAGGTACTTTATGAAACCTAGCTAAGGTTCAAAAGGAAGTTGCAGAATGTTTCGAACCACAGAATCAGCAGAAAAAACTTGTTGGAAATCTTCTAACGTGCCTTGAATGCTAATACCAAAGCTCATGCAGATACCATCACTAGCGAAGCATTTATAATGCTTTGATGGGAGAAAGTGTTGGAGATTCTTGATCGGGTCACTAAGACCAATCGAGGATGGCATACTCGGGAGGCATACATAATAGCAAGGACATATGCTATTGGAACCTTGAAAGCGCAACTGGATTTGGATGAATCTATAGATTAAGAGGTCACACAGTTGAGGATAGAAATTAGCTTGCTATCCAAATAAATTGTGTTTGGGGGTACTAAAATGGTGCATCCTGTAGGTGTATGAGGCAAAACACTTAAGCATGAAGGTTCTGAATCTGATGAGGTGGATAAGTACTTAGATCGAGAGGTGGTGGGTTTCTAAGCCAAGGGCCAAGGGTCTAATAAAGATTCTTAGAACTCGAGGAAAGGGAATCAATGTTAGAACTACTTTGGAGACAATTACAACAAGTCAGGATATAGAGACAGAGACCGGGATCTTGACGGTGATTGGAGGTGAAAGAATGATTACAAAGAGAAGAGTGGTGCATATTTTCCATCGGGGAATCGTGACGTTGATTCTAAAAATTCACGAATAGAAGCCTTTCTCAATAAACTGGTTAAGGGGTCATATATCCAGGAGAGTTTCTTGAAGGAGATTAAGATGATAATTTCAAGAATAAGTCAAAGGGTATAATCTCACTCGACTGCCATAAAACAATTAGAGCAACAAAATAGTTAGAGCAACAGTTCACACAAATATCGGTGGCATTGAACCAGTATCAACTAGACACTCTTCCACGAAACACCATTCAAAATCTGAAGAATGATGATCATTACTTGGCTATTACTACTAGAAGGGGGAAGAGCATGACTGACCCATCTATACGTGTGGATAGTGGTAAGAAAGATAAGCCGGTGGTAGTTAAGGAAGAGGCTAAGATAGAGCCAGAGAATTCAGAGGTTGATGGGGATGCAACTAAGAAGCCCCTAAATATTGATAATAAAGCTAAGTCTAAAAAGAGAAAGGAGAAGGAGGTTACTGAAGTTCTGAAACTCATTCCACGACCTCCTTTTCCCTCTCCTCAAAGGTTGAAAAGGGTAAATACCAAAAATTTATTTCAATATTGAAGGAGTTATCAGTAAATATTCCTCTTATCGAGGCATTGGGGTAGATTCTTGATTACGTGAAGTTCATGAAAGATTTGGTGACGAAGAAGAGAACTGTTAGTTTTGAGTTGGAAAATATTTTTCACTATTGTAGTGCAGTTGCTTCGCGTTCCCATGTTAAAAAGAAGGAGGATCCAAGAGCCTTCATAATTCCTTGTGCTATCGGGTCTTATAACTTTGCAAAGGCACTGTATGATTTGGGTGCTAGCATTAACTTGATGCCGCTAGCCGTGTTTAAGCAGTTAGGATTGGGAGCACCAAAACCAATTTTGATGATACTTGTTATGGCAGATAGAACTATGAAAAAGCTGGTGGGCATTTTGTATGATATTTTGAAGGTGGTATCTTTCATCTTTCTGGATGACTTTGTGATTCTAGACTGTGAGGTTGATTTTGAGGTTCCCATCACCTTGGGAAGGCCATTCCTTGCCATCGGCCATGCATTGATTGACATGGAAACTGGGCAGATGAAGTTCAGGTTGAATGATGACCAGGTTACTTTCAATGTTTGTCATTCCATAAAGCAACCAAAAGACATGCATGTACTTTCAGTGATTAACATAGCTGAAAAAGCAGATTTGGTTGTTTCTATCGAAAAAAAGTTGGGGGTTGAAGCTCTTGCTATTGTGATTATGAACTTTGATAGCTATGGTAATTATGAGGACGATGAGATGGTTGGTGCACTTTCTGGTAAGGGATCATACACTTATGCTCTAAAATAATTTGATCTTGATTTAAAGAATAGGGTGACCCCACTGACTCGTCCTTCTATTGAGGAGCCTCTAATTTTAGAGCTTAAGGCTCTTCTGTCTCACCCTTTCTATGCATTCTTGGGAGCCAAAAACACCTTGCCCATGATTATTTCTGCTGAGTTGGTGGAGTGGTAAGTAGAGGCTCTTATTTCAGTGTTGAAAAGGTTTAAGAGGGCCATTGGTTGGTCCATTGCTGACATTATCAGGATTCTACCCAGCATCTACACTCACAAAATTTAGCTTAATCCTGAGTGCATACCAAGCATTGAGCATCAATGTCATCTAAACCCGCTAATGGAAGAAGTTATGAAGAAAGAAATCATCAAGTGGTTAGATACAGGTGTGGTTTACCCCATTGCTGATAGTAAGTGGGTGAGCCCGGTTAAGTGTGTGCCAAAAAGGGTGGAATCACGATGGTTCCAAATGAGAAGAATGAGTTGATCACAATGAGTCCAGTGACAGGATGGAGAGTTTTCATGGATTATCGAAAGCTAAATTCTTAGACTGAAAAGGATCACTTTCCCATGCCCTTCATAGCTCAGATGTTAGACCGTCTTGCTGAATTTCTACTTACACTCGAGGACCAAGAGAAGACCACTTTTACTTCTCAATGGGACGTTCACATTCAAAAGGATGCACTTCGGTTTATATAATGCACCAGCCACTTTTCAGCATTGAATGATGTCTATTTTCTCTAATATGGTGGAGGGCACTATTGAGGTTTTTATGGATGATATTTTTGTAGTGGGAGACTCTTTTAATGACTACTTGGCCCACCTTGCTAATTTGTTACAAAGATGTGAAGAGTGCAACTTAGTGCTGAATTAGGAAAGGTGTAACTTTATGGTGAAACAGGGCATCGTGTTGGGGCATCGGATCACAAAAAAGGGTATTGAAGTCAACAAAGCAAAGATTGAGGTGGTTAAAAAGTTACCTCCACTTATTTCTGTGAAAGGGATTCAAAGTTTCTTAGGTCATGCAGGATTCTATAGAAGATTCATCAAGGATTTCTCTAAGATTGCACATCCATTATGCAAGCTTTTAGAGAAGCAGGTGAAGTTTGGGTTTGATGAGGCATGCCTAAAAGAATTCAAGTGTCTGAAAGAGAAGTTGATTTCAGCCTCTATCATTGTCTCGCCGGATTGGTCAATGTCATTTGAGGTTATGTGTGATGCTAGCGGAGTGGCCTTGGGTGTAGTCCTTGGACAAAGGCATGAGAAGATTCTACATGCTATTTACTATGCTAGCAAAGTACTTAACCCAGCCCCAAAAAATTAAACTGTGGTCGAGCAAGAGTTGTTAGTGGTGGTCTTTGCTTTTGAGAAATTTTTATCTTACTTGATTGGCACAAAGGTGGTTGTGCACACAGACTATGCAGCACTTAGATATCTTATTTCAAAAAAGGACGCCAAGCCAAGACTGATTTGGTGGGTGCTTCTATTGCAAGAATTTGACTTTGAGGTCAAGGATCGAAAGAGGACTGAGAACCAGGTTGTAGACCATCTATCACACCTTAAGGAGGAGGCCATGCTTAAATTGATGGATGATCTTGATATTGATGATACTTTCCCAGACGAGCAAGTGTTGGCAGCATTACAAGATTTAATCCCTTGGTTTGCAGCCAACTTTTTCGCAAGTAATCTTAGTCTCGAAAGATATGTCATATCAGCAGAGAAAGATATTCATGCATGAGGTGAGAAAATTCATCTAGGATGAGCCTTATTTACTTAGGGTGTGCGCGGATGGTGTGATTCAGCGGTGTATTTCAGAGGTTAAAATGATGAGTATATTGGAAGCATGTCATTCATCTCCAGTTGGGGGTCATCATGGAGGTGAGACTGCTCATAAGATCTTACAATGTAGGTACTATTGGTCGACCATTTATAAAGATGCTCATGACTATGCTAAGGCCTATGACCAATGTCAAAGGTAAGGGAACATTTTGCGCTGGCACAAACTTCCAATAACGACAATCCTTGAGCTCAAGTTGTTTGATGTGTGGAGTCTTGACTTTAGAGGTCCATTATGATGAAGTACTTTTTGGTAGCTGTTGACTATATTTCTAAATGTGTGGAGGCAATTGCGCTTCCCAATAATGAAGGAAGGAGTGTCACGGTGTTCTTGAAAAAGAACATATTCTCACGATTCATAACACCCCAAGTTATCATTAGTGATAGAGGATCCCACTTATGTAATCGGCTTTTCAAAGCCCTTATTGAAAAATATGGTGTCAAACACAAGGTGGCAACACCTTATCATCCTCAGACGAGCGGGCAAGTTGAGGTGTCAAATCGTGAGATTAAGTCTATTTTGGCGAAGAATGTGAATACCAATAGGACTGATTGGGCCAGAAGATTAGATGATGCATTATGGGCATATCAAACTGCGTTCAAGATGCTGATTGGTACATCTCTATATCAGTTGGTGTTATGTAAATCATGCCATTTACCTGTCGAACTTGAACATAAGGCATTAGAGCAAATGAATAAGATGGATGAATTTCATCTTCGGGCTTATGAAAGTTTAGCGCTATATAAATCTAATATGAAGTTATAGCATGATAGGAAGATTGACCAAAGAGAATTTCACCCGGGAGACTTGGTTTTGCTCTATAACTCCGTATTTCGCCTCTTTTCTGGAAAACTAAGGTCCAAATGGCTTGGTCCATTCACTGTGGTTAGGGTGTTCCTGCATGGGGCAATTAAGCTAAAAGGACGATGACCTATTCAAGGTCAACGATCAATATGTGAAGCACTATATGGGAACTACGAAAGAAATAATGACGTGTGGGAAGTTTAGCCTTGATGAAGTCTGAGTAGTCAAGGGAGTTGGGTCGTTCCGCGTGTTAAATCAAGTGATTCATTAGAGGCAACCCATGGGCTAGTTGGTAAAGTCTAATTAACCAACTTAGCCATGTCGTGTCGCGACGTTAAATCAAGCGCTACTTGGGAAGCAACCCACGGACTGAGGTTATTTTGGATTTGTTCATTGTAGGGTGTAGAGGATAGTTGAGTTGAGAATAAAAATGTGGACTAAAGTGTGAAGCTCAGCCCACGATGGTGACCTATGGACCGTAGGTCAACCTACGAATTGTGGGTGGATACCCTGGAAATCTGATTAATTTTCTTCTTGCGGATACTCACCCATGTCAACAACCTACGGACCGTGGGTCGGGTCCGTGAGAATCAGACCCAATTTTCAATTTGTAGATTCCAACTCAAGCCTGACACCTATGGATCGTAGGTCAACCTACGGATCGTGGGTCAGGTCCGTGGAAACCAAACCCAACCCAAAACCCTACCCCAACCCAAAATCTAAAATCATATTAAACTGACCCCAACCCACCATTACCCATAAACCTTTATCAAATCTTCACCAAACCCTAGTTTTAAATACAAAAATTCCAAATCCTACAATCATCTAAATTTCCAAATCCTATATTCTTACCCCCTCAGTCCACAAATACCAAAAATCTGGCTTACCCCCTAATTTCATAGTTCCCAAAACCTAACCCATTTGACAAAATCCCCAAACCCAACCCACCACCAAACCCGATCTGACCCACACTCAGAAAACTAAATTTTGAACCACCCACATAAACCCTAACCCAACCCGACCCCTACCCATCTAACCCAAACAATTTGAAAAAATCACCCAAAGGGAATCCTAAGAGGGGTGATATGGGGTCTTCATCGAAAATCAGAACCAAAAGCCCAAAAATCTAGTCAAGGATTTGAGATGTGCCTTCAGATTTGGAGAAATGTTATTTTGAAGGGGTTTATGAGATTAAGCGGGGCGATACTACTACTGTCCCTTGCACCACGAGACAACGAGCTAGGGCACATGCTACAACCCATTCCATACCTCGGCCTGCTACATAAGCCCTTCCACCTGCCGTACCGGTGACTCTTACTCAGTCATCTGATTATTCCCCCCAGTCTGAAGAAGGAGAGGATACTTCTGTGATCGGTGAGAATGGCAACTGGGAGGATACACTTGCAACCGATGAGAATGGCAAAGGTGAGAATGTTTTGGAGTCAGGTGATAGTGGTGAGCATGCTGAGACAACTTCTATTTCATGTACTAGTGTCTAGGATTCGACGACCTCCTCACAGAGACACTTGGCTGCACAGCGGGCTGCATCAACAGTACGATGGAAGAACACAAGGTGGTTTGTTTGAGATATGAAGTCCATCTATCATAGGGATGCGGAGCCTACTAAGCGGGGTTCGTTTAAGAGAAATATCACTAAGGAGCCCCAATTTAGGATAGATGATTTGAATGAGATGCCCAAGATTAAGACATTGTTTGATAGATATAGCTTCGGGTGGATGACAGAGTTTTGTGGTAGTTATAGTGAAAATTTGGTTCGTGAGTTCTATGCCTCGTATGCTACTTTGATTAATTTGGTCACACCTCGAGAGCAGAAAGCTTGGGACCAACCACCGTTGACTCACACATTGGTTTATGGTACACAAGTTGATATATCTGAGTAGACGATACAGAGGTTTTTATTTAGTACCGATCATGAGGTTTCGGCAAATACAACTGAGTTTGATCACTGCATGGAGACGGTGAAGAATAGGAATAAAATAAAGGATGCGGATCAGATACTAGAGCTATTATCGTGGATTGCGAGTTATATCACTAAGGATGGGATAGATTCTAGATGGGTAGCTAAGAATTTGGACATTAAAAATGTCACGACCCGAAATACAATTCGAGCCGGACTGGCACCCGAAGCCGATATGGCCCGAGAGAACAAATCTTTGCTGATGAACCTTCGTATATGTATCCTCATATGAATCTTATTATACCTCTTGCAACTATGCGGAAGACATGAATCATGCAAACATATGCTATAAATATATATACAAAACTTGGCCGTTGGAGCCATCACGTCGAAATGAACATACATGTTACATCCATATACCCACATATGTCTACAAAGCCTCTAACAGATGCATCTACAAGACCAACTTAAAGTCGGGACAAGTCCCCGCTTTATACAATATTAAAAAAAATACACAACTATGAACCAGAAAGCTCCGAACCAAGTGAAGCTCACCAAAACTCTGCAAATGATCCATAGTCTACTGAGAAGGTCTACTAATGCATGCACCTTCAACATGTAAGGTAAGTCCCCCGAGGGGGTCAGTACAAAGAATGTACTGAGTATGTAAGGCTCATAAGAAATAGCATCATACATAAGAATGTAAATAGAATAAACTATGATGGAATAGTCAATGTGGATAAACCATCATTATAGATAATATCTTTTATAATTTCTCTACTTCAAGGGAAATTACCTTCACTCAAGAGATTTGCCTCCAATAGATTCTTCTATATGCAAGAGATTCTTTTATGCTTCTATGCTCATTACCACTATTATTCATCTACTTGGTTAGTAGGTTGTAAAAGAATAACATTCATCTACCCACATCCATTCTATTGGTGGTTTAACCTACATCCACTCTCATGATGGGTTAGCATACATCCACTCTATGGTGGGTTAACGTATATCCACTCTCATGGTGGGTTAACATACATCCACTCTCATGGTGGGTTAACATGCATCCATTCTAAGGTGGGTCAACGTACATCCACTCTCATGGTGGGTTAACATACATCCACTCTCATGGTGGGTTAACATACATCCACTCTGATGGTGGGTTAGCATACATCCACTCTATGGTGGGTTAGCATACATTCACTCTATGGTGGGTTAACGTACATCCACTCTCATTATGGGTTAACATATACACATCTTTATTCACTTCTTATTTGGGAGAGATTGATTTATTCACTTATGAGAGATTGATATATTGAAGATCATGACACTATTTAAACACAAAAAAAAGCTTTACCTCACTCTTATACTTCATGAGATTAACACCTTAACTTGTGAGGGATAGATATATTAGCTCGCACTTTACCTCCTTCACTAATCTTATGAGATCTTATATATGTAAGTATATGATACAGGACCTCCACCTTTGGTGGGCTATAATAATAACAAAGCATAATATTGGGATTATTCCATATTGAACTTATACCCTCTAGAATGTGATCCATACTCACTAAAACATATATATTAACCATGCACATTACCTCTTCACATCTCACTTCACTCCTTTCCTTCATGATATTAACATCTTCACTTATGAGGAATAATTATACTAACTTGCACATCACCTCTCTTATTACTCTTATGAGATTGGTACTTTTACTTATGAAAGATTAGTACAAGGATAATCATCACATTATTTGACTTTGGAACATGACATGATTGGAAAAATGCTTTTCAAGGATAAATAGATTCTCTTATGTTATTACTCTCTTGAGATAGTTCTTTTAGGAATTTCAACGTTGCGACAACTTTGGAACTTCAGTCAATGACTAAGAGATAAGTGAATCATCATTCATCTAAGAATAGGAAACATATGAATAACAATATACGTCAACCTAAATTGCTATAATTCAAAACTCCTCAGAATTGAAACAAGCCCAATGTCAATGTGAACAACATGTTGCAGAAGGATATGGAAAAAGGAACCTTACATACCTGTATTCTCAATACGAATATACAATCTTAGACGTGCATACAATAGTCCCGCTCCTTCCTTATGTTTCACTCTACAACACAAGTACATAACGGAACCAACATTAACCACCAATTACCTTACAATGGCATACATAACCATAAGTCACAAATTTGGCTTTAACATGTCATTTCCCTTGACAATACCATTTATGAAATTATTATACCAATAATCCCACAATATTCTATACATTTACCAACACATGATAAACAATAGCATGTCACACCAAGTTCATATTTTACACTTCTCCATCACCACCACATCACAATTATTCCATCAAATTACTTCAATACACCTCACAACAACAAATCGGCCAAAATCCCATAATTTACACTTATAGAAAAATAACAAGTTTAGGACCATAATCACACCATACATGTTTATATTTCATCCATACCATGCACTTTCATCAAGACAACAAGTCATCTTTCAAGTTTAAATTCCATAGATGACACATCTTTTACAAAAACACAAAGTGCCATATTCAACACTTCTAAGCATAACCAACATGATATACATAATCTCTCATGCATATAATATGTTAATACATAAGAATAAACACTTACCAAAGCTTGGAAAATGGTGATCTTTCTCCAAAGATGACTTAGGGTTTGAAGAGCCCAAAGGGAGCTTTCTTGAGAATTCTAGAAAAAGATAGAAAAGCATGTGTGTTGTTGTGTATTAAAAATCTGATTTTTGCCTCCTTTTATAGACCTTTTAAGTCATTATTATCCACTCTTGGCATTTAATGCTATGTGTGGCTTAGTCAATGGAAGAATGGGTCATTTGACCCATTCTTGGCCCATGTTTTCTTTCACATTTTGGGCCCTTTTTGAGCCCAATTCACTTAACCCAATAAAATCAATAATTTCTCATTTTTAATTCATATCATATGCTTTACAACAATATTCCTACTCACTAAATTCATACTTGTAGCCTCAATCCCAAAGACAAGCGATTCTAGCCACGTATGGCTTATTTTGACTACAAGGGTAAAACCGTCATTTTGATGCCAAATTCGTTCTCGAGTAATTTTATCATACCAATATAATAATTCACTCATTTCATGTATATGCTCATGGTTGTAGAATAAACGTGGCAAAAATTGACTTGGTACGTCCCCGGACACCCTTGGGACTTAAGAATTTTCCAACTTTTGAAAAAGTGGCAAAACCAGCCTGGCACGCCCTTGGGTCCGCCATCTTGGTTCCTGTGGGCTAAAAATTTTAGCCCAGAGCGGCGTGGGATTCCCTCTAGCGCGCCCCACACTTAGTTTTTCAAAAAATTCCTTTTTTTGACTTTCCTTCGCGGATTTGGTTAGATAATTCAAGTCTTATTCTTTAACTTACTTATTACCTTTAATATCCTTTGTTTAGAGGCCCTCCAAGCCTCTTTTTTAACCCTACAAATTCTCCACAAAAATCACAAAACACCTCCTACGAAGGGCTAATCACATGTACGAGGCTAAATTTCAATTTTCTCATCACTAACATTACAAATTACATACTCATGGCATCTCGACACCTAAGTAACCATTGTTCAACGTCATCACATAGGGTTGGGAAGGTACGGGGTGTTACATTATCCCCCCCTTAGAAACATTCATCCTCAAATGTTAATGATGTCGCTTCAATTACAACAATTGCATCTCGATAATAGCATACCTAGACATAGACACTTAATAGTCATAGATACTTACTTAGTATCAGTCCACTTCCACATTTTGAACCTTTTCTTCCATTTGAAACAAATATGGGTACGTCGATTTCATCATAATTTTTTTCCAACTTCCCATGCGGTCTCCTCGACTAGTTGATTTCCCCAAAGAACTTCTTCAGAAAATACGTCTTTATTTATTAACCTTCACACTTGATGGTTTAGAATAGCAATAGATATCTTTTCCTAGTGAGATCCCCCGAACTTTGTATATTTCCAATGGGAGCAATATGAAATGAAACTCTTATGCACTTCCGGCAAATTTCACATCCTTTCTTTTCAAATCCCCTTACTCCTTTCATTGGTGGCGCTTTTAGGAGTACTTAATCATCTATAATCATCTATACTCACAAACCTCTACGATACCATTCCCTCATCGGCAGGCACATCCTCCTGCTTAACTTTGTCTTTACCTTTTCTTGTAATCGACAGTTTAGTATATCAAAGAAAATCGATATCAAAGAAAACCAATCACCAATGGTCAGATACAATTCTACTTACAACACTGTCTCTATTGCACGATCTAGAAGTGAAGAAAGGCAACAAAATCCTAAATGTCCCGTAGCCTCCTACTTATAAATGTGGTGCACAACACATCCATAAGCAAGACTCATCTTAGACACGCCTTTGTAGACACCCTTAGGACGACCTGCTCTGATACCACTTTTGTGTCGACCCAAAATCCCATTCGAGCCGGACTAGCACCCAAAATCGATATGGCCCGAGAGAACCAATCTTTGCTGATAAACCTTCATATATGTATCCTCTTATGAATCTTATTATACCTCATGCAACTAGGCAAAAGACATGAATCATGGAAACATATGCTATAAATATATATACAAAACTTGGCCGTTGGAGCCATCACGTCGAAATGAAAGTACATCTTACATCCATATACCCACATATGTCTACAAAGCCTCTAACAGATGCATCTACAAGACTAACTTAAAGTCGGGACAAGTCCCCGCTTTATACAATATTAAAAAAAATACAAAACTATGACCCAGAAAGCTCCGAACCAAGTGGAGCTCACCAAAACTCTGCAAATGATCCATAGTCTCCTGAGAAGGTCTACTAATGCCTGCACCTAGAACATGTAAGGTAAGTCCCCCGAGGGGGTCAGTACAAAGAATGTACTGAGTATGTAAGGCTCATAAGAAATAGCATTATACATGAGAATGTCAATAGAATAAAATATGAGGGAATAGTCAATGTGGATAAACCATCATTTTGGATAATATCTTTTATAATTTCTCTACTTCAAGGGAAATTACCTTCACTCAAGAGATTTGCCTCCAATAGATTCTTTTATATGCAAGAGATTCTTTTATGCTTCTATGCTCATTACCACTATTATTCATCTACTTGGTTAGTAGGTTGTAAAAGAATAACATTCATCTACACACATCCATTCTATTGGTGGTTTAACCTACATCCACTCTCATGATGGGTTAGCATACATCCACTCTATGGTGGGTTAACGTACATCAACTCTCATGGTGGGTTAACATACATCCACTCTTATGGTGGGTTAACATGCATCCACTCTATGGTGGGTTAACGTACATCCACTCTCATGGTGGGTTAACATACATCCACTCTCATGGTGGGTTAACTTACATCCACTCTCATGGTGGGTTAGCATACATCCACTCTATGGTGGGTTAGCATACATCAACTCTATGGTGGGTTAACATACATCCACTCTCATGGTGGGTTAACATATACACATCTTTATTCACTTCTTATTTGGGAGAGATTGATTTATTCACTTATGAGAGATTGATATATTGAAGATCATGACACTATTTGAACACACAAAAATGTTTTACCTCACTCTTATACTTCATGAGATTAACACCTTAACTTGTGAGGGATAGATATATTAGCTCGCACTTTACCTCCTTCACTAATCTTATGAGATCTTATATATGTAAGTATATGATACAGGACCTCCTCCTTTGGTGGGCTATAATAAATAACAAAGCATAATATTGGGATTATTCCATATTGAACTTATACCCTCTAGAATGTGATCCATACAAAACATATATTAACCATGCACATTACCTCTTTACAATCTTATACCCTTTACATAGTTATGAGAGTGACATGTTAAAGATCATGACATTAAAGCACACACTTATATACACATCTCACTTCACTCCTTTCCTTCATGAGATTGACATCTTCACTTATGAGGAATAATTATACTAACTTGCACATCACCTCTCTTATTACTCTTATGAGATTGGTACTTTTACTTATGAAAGATTGGTACAAGTATAATCATCACATTATTGGACTTTGGAACATGACATGATTGGAAAAATGCTTTTCAAGGATAAATAGATTCTCTTATGTTATTACTCTCTTGAGATAGTTGTTTTAGGAATTTCAACGTTACGACAACTTTGGAACTTTAGTCAATGACTAAGAGATAAGTGAATCATCATTCATCTAAGAATAGGACACATATGAATAAAAATATACGTCAACCTGAATTGCTATACTTCAAAACTCCTCGAAATTGAAACACGCCCAATGTCAATGTGAACAACATGTTGCAGAAGGATATGGAAAACGGAACCTTACATACCTTGTATTTTCAATACGAATATACAATCTTAGACGTGCATACAATAGTCCCGCTCCTTCCTTATGTTTCACTCTACAACACAAGTACATAAAGGAACCAACATTAACCACCAATTACCTTACAATGGCATACAATAACCATAAGTCACATGTTTGGCTTTAACATGTCATTTCCCCCATGACAATACCATTTATGAAATTATTATACCAATAATACCACAATATTCCATACATTGAGCAACACATGATAACCAATAGCATTTCACACCAATTTCATATTTTACACTTCTCCATCACCACCACATCACAATTATTCCATCAAATTACTTCAATACACCTCACAACAACAAATCGGCCAAAATATCATAATTTACACTTATAGAAAAATAACAAGTTTAGGACCATAATCGCACCATACATGTTGATATGTCATCCATACCATGCACTTTCATTAAGACAACAAGTCATCTTTCAAGTTTAAATTCCATAGATGACACATCTTTTACAAAAACACAAAGTGCCATATTCAACACTTCCAAGCATAACCAACATGATATACATAATCTCTCATACATATAATATGTTAATCCATAAGCATAAACACTTACCCAAGCTTGGAAAATGGTGATCTTGCTCCAAAGATGACTTAGGGTTTGAAGAGCCCAAAGGGAGCTTTCTTGAGAATTCTAGAAAAAGATAGAAAAGCATGTGTGTTGTTGTGTATTAAAAATCTGATTTTTGCCTCATTTTATAGACCTTTTAAGTCATGCTTAGACACTCTTGGCATTTAATTCTATGCGTGGCTTAGTCAATGGAAGAATGGGTCATTTGACCCATTCTTGGCCCATGTTTTTTTCATATTTTGGGCCCTTTTTTAGCCCAATTCACTTGACCCAATAAAATCAATAATTTCTCATGTTTACATCATCTCATACATGTTACGACAATATTCCCACTCACAAAATTCATACTCGTAGCCTCAATCCCAAAGACAAGCGATTTTAGCCATGTATGGCTTATTCTGACTACAAGGGTAAAACCGTCATTTTGATGTCAAATTCTTTCTCATGTAATTTTATCATACCAATATAATAATTCACTCATTTCATGTATATGCTCATGGTTGTAGAAGAAACATGGCAAAAATCGGCTTGGTACGTCCCCGGACACCCTTGGGACTTAAAAATTTTCCAACTTTTGAAAAAGTGGCAAAACCAACCTGGCACGCCCTTGGGCGCGTCATATTGCTGCCTGTGGGCTAAAAATTTTAGCCCATAGCAGCGTGGTATGCCCTCTAGCGCGCCCCACACTTAGTTTTTCAAAAAATTCCTTTTTTTGACTTTCCTTCGCGGATTTGGTTAGATACTTCAAGTCCTATTATTTAACTTACTTATTACCTTTAATATCCTTTGTTTAGAGGCCCTCCAAGCCTCTTTTTTAACCCCACAAATACTCCACAAAAATCACAAAACACCTCCTACGAAGGGCTAATCACATGTACGAGGCCAAATTTCAATTTTCTCATCACTAACATTACAAATTACATACTCATGGCATCTCGACACCTAAGTAACCATTGTTCAACGTCATCACATAGGGTTGGGAAGGTACGGGGTGTTAGAAAAAAGTCCTCACTCTATTTTGCGGGCAAGTTTTGGTGGTCAATTATACGAAACTGTCTCGATCCCATAGGTGCTGATAATTCTCCTACACTTGACCAAGCGGTTCTAGTGGTGAGCATCATGGCAGGTTATGACATCAACCTCGCCCGCTACATTATTAAGGAGATTCACGAGTTAACTTTCCAAGATTTCACCAGCATTTCTTTCCCATGTCTGATTTAAGGTTTATGTAATGTTACTGGTGTGGCCAAGCTACCTGGGGTTGATCGAGACATTGAGGTGATCTGAGTGGCTGATGTGGGGTCAATTCAGCATGGAGCCAGACTAGTTTCCTAGAAGAGGTCTCAACCTTCTACTTCATCAAGACCAGTTCTTTTTGAAGGGCATCTGGATCGAGAGAAGCCGGTTGGTACCCTAGCATAGGTTAGTAAGCCCGAGGCTATGAGACAGAATACTAAGGGCATAGACCCCGTGAGTGATGAGGGGGAAATAGCGACCACTGTACCCCCCCCCCCCCCATCTGGTATGGTTTCAGTCTTGAGAGACTTTCTGTAGTAGCTGGTGGATAGATAGACACAGGTAATTGAATGGCAGACTCACACAGTGGCCCAGATGGCTAAGTTGGTGACTCAACTTAAGCTATGGATTCGGTCTTCAATTGAGGCATCTAAGGTGAGATTCGAGGGCCACATGATGGTTGTCATAGATAGTTTAATGTAAAAGCTGCATGGAAGGATTGACAACTTTGAGCATCGGATGGGTAATCGATAGCGGGAAGCCCATATTCCAGACTTGATGAGTTTGATACAGGAGATGGCTTCTTTGAGGGTACAGGTTGGAGCTTTAGCAGTCAGCCACACTCCTATCATTTTTCCTATGCTGACATCAGTCCCGACAGTTCTGACATTTGTGGTTGATTTGTTTACTAATGAGAAGCCTCCTATTGATAGAGGCAAGAGGCCACAGAGTCCCAATGGCTAGAGTGCAAGTGGAGATGAGTTTGAGAGTGATATGACAAAGGCAACTAAGGCCTCCCAGGCAGAGTTCCATGTTAGACAGATTTCCCATGAGAAGAGAGCCCTAGGTGCATCCTCTAGTCAGCCACACCCTCCACCATTAGCACCCAGTGTAGAGCCCAAAAAGCATACAGATGATCCAGCATAGTAGAACTAGCATGTTTAGGTTGTTATTTGTGTTTCATTATGTGTTTTCGTGTTTAGTTAGTATAAAAATAGGGGAACCTCAGTGCAGTCAATTTTGAACGAACTTTGAATGATAATGATGCTTGTTGATTGTTTAAAGGACACCCCTCCTGAAAATTTAGTTTTGAACTGTGTGTGTAGCATATTAGTTTGTTACAATTATTGGATCTTGTTATGGCATTAGGATTATAGGCAGAATAATTGTAGCTTAGCAATGCATGAACTGGATTAGTAGTAGTTAATAGTGTAACCCTGTGTTATGTGTGTGTGAGGTCATTACCTAGTTCACTTTGTGTGTGCAATCCAGAACATGCCCGGTTAGTCTTGCCAAGGTTAGAGGATAGTGGTTAGGAAAGTATCATAGGCCATTTTTGAATAAGTCCACTTTTAGCCTTAATACCTGACCAAATGAAGAAAATATCCCTTGATCCCGATTTTGAGCCTTAATTGACCTATTTCTTTGATTACCCTATTCACCTTCCCATTTTGACTCACAATGAACCTATTTTTGCCCTGGTCCCTCCTTGGACATTATATACCTCAACTTAGGCAAATCGCCTAAGTTGAGGGTGGCTATTATAGTGGTGTGTAGTTTGACTTGGGTATGAAGAAGGGGTTAGTAAAGAAAAAAAAATTAATAGATTTGGGTGTGAAGAAGAAAAAAAGTGAGTGAAATAAATAGAAATTGCATGAAAAAAAGAAAAATGTGTTTTGAAATTATGAAGAAAAACCACACCCAAAATCTGAAAACAAATGAAGGAGAATAAGGGAGTATAAAATGAGTATGGTTGGAAAGTGGAGCCAAAAAGAGTGTAGTGTCAAGGAGTGTTGAGTCACCGTATCCATATGTATCACACCTGTCCCCAAGCCTACATTACAAGCCGATGAACGTCCTATAATGATCCTAGTCTAACTATCTAAAATATAAGGGCAAGTCCATGGTATTTCACGCACACTGTTTGAACCTTTTTGTGTGAGAGAGTGTTTTGATCCAGTCCCTACTTTGATATTCATTAGTATATTGTGAGTGTATGGGACTTAGTTGCTGTGAGAGTACATTTGTTGCATTATTAGCTATTAGTTGTTCGGATAATGTCATTTGCATGTATGCTTAGCTGTTTGTTCATAATCTAATGCCATCACTCGATCCCTTTTGTGTTATGATACTATGTTGCATGTATACGCACAGTGGTTTTGACTTGTGAATAGGATCGGGTTGAAATTTTTGGTACCGAATGAAATGAGTCGACTACCGTAGGTCTCATAGGTTTCTCTTAGTTAAGCATTGAATGTGTTTGTTTTGTTTTGTTAATTTGAGGACATGCAAACATTATAATATGAGGGTGTTGATGTGCCAAGATTTCATGGAACTTTCAATGCTTAAAACAAGGAAAATATGCAATAACTTGGGTATGTTTGGTAGGTATGATGTGTTTTCTGTTCTATCTTGCAGGAAAATATGTTTTGGTGGCAAAATGGAGAAGACGGGAAGTACCATGCACTGGAATGAATTTTTTGAAAACAAAAAAGCAGATTTGAATATCACCAAGTGACCCACGGTCATGACTCACAGACCGTAGGTCAAGTCTTTGAGTCAAATTCTGCAGTTGTGCATGGAAGCCTGATTCCTACAACCTGGACCCACGGTCCATAGGTTGAGTCCACGACCTTAAGTCACAGTCCGTTGAAAGTTACCAACTTTTTTCTCCTACATGTTTTAGGATAGGATTCATTTTGTATCTATAAATACTCCTATGTTGACCTATGTTAGGGAGGCTATTATCACATTATTTGAGTTGTCAATTACATTGTTTTGGATTCTATTACTGTCACGCCTCGAATTCTAACGGGGAGGACTAGTACCCGAAGCCAATAAGGCTCGAGAGAACCAATCTTTACTCATGTACATTCATATGCATGTCACTCAATAAGCAGCACCATCACATAGAGATATAAGATGTCAATAGCTGAAGTCATAGAAACATGTGATATATACATCTGTGAAACTTGGCCGTTAGGGCCATCAAGTTAAAATGGACTTACATCTCTTTCATTCATATTCCCATATACGTCTACAAAGCCTCTAACAAATGCCTACACAAAACCAACTTAAAGTCGGGATAAGTCCCCGCTTTATACAACATTTACAATACCAAAACAAATGTACAACTGTGACTCGGAAAGCCCCGAACCAACTGGAGCTCACCAAAGATTGGCAAATGATCCGCAACCTACTGTGGAGGTCTTCTAGTACCTGTGCCTGCAGCAAGTAAGGTAAGTCCCCCAAGGGATGTCAGTACGAAGAATGTACTGAGTATGTAAGGCTATAAGAAACTGTATGACATATAAGACATCAATGAATTCAAATACAACAGAATAGTCAATATGGATAACCTATCGTTGTGAATGTTTGGAATCATGTATATTGCTTTCATTACTTTCTTTGCTTCTTTTTTCATGCATCATCACTTGTACGATGTCGTACCCGGTCCCCAACTGATCAGTGGGTCTTAATATAACATAATGTTATGTTGGGATCGGCTCGAGCTAGGCTTATGCCTCTAGAGCTACCACCCATAAAGCAATACATCGGGCTCGGGGCGAGCTAGGTTATTACCTCTAGAGCTGCCACCCATAAACCAATATATCAGGTTTGGCTCGAGCTAGGTTATTACCTCTAGAGCTACCTCCTGTCAGGTTTGTCCCGAGCTAGGCCTATGCCTCTAGGGCTGCCCCCTGTCCAATAACTTTGGGATCGTCTCGAGCTAGGCTTATGACTCTAAATATACCACCCGTACTCTTGTAACCAACAACTATGCATTACTTCATTTCTTTACTTGTGAGAGATTGATATAATGATAGTCATAACATTATTGGAACCTTAGAATCATAACATTATTGGAACTTTAGATCATGTCCGCAAATTATGCCACACATGAGTAACATTTGATCAATGAATGAGGAACATGTGACTAACAATGGATTACAACCTGAAATGAAATACCTTAGAACATTTCAGAATGGAACAAGTACAATGAAAATGCGAACACTATGTGCTGCAGAAGGATACGGAAAGAGTAACCTTACATACCTTATCTTCCCAATATGAATATACAATCCTATATGTGAACACAATATTCCAGCTCCTTCCTTACATTTCACTCTACAACATAAGTACATAATGGACCTTACTTTAACAACCAACTACCTTACAAGTGCATAAAACGACAACGAGTTACATAGTTGCCTTATAACGTCATTTTCCCTTTTACAATAAAATTCACGGCATTGTCATACCAACAATACCAAAACATTCCATACATTGACCAAGACATCACAAACCAATAGCATTTCACACCGAGTTCATCCTTTATGTTTCCTCATTAACATGATGTCACAATTTCTCCATCAAGTCACCTCAATACACTTCATAACAACATATCGACAACAATCCCACAATTTAAACTCATAGAAAAATAACAATTCAAGGAACATAACCACACCATACATGTTGATATTTCACTCACACCATTCACTTTCATCAAAACCTCAAGTCTCCTTTCAAGTTTAAATCACATAGATGACACATCTTTTAACAAAAAGCAAAAGTTCATTACTTACACTTTTAGACATAACCATCATGATCTACATAATCTCCCATGCATATAATATATTAATCCATAAGAATAATCACTTACCCAAACTTGCAAATGAGTGATCTTGTCCAAAGAGATGGCTTAGGGTTTGAGAGCTTGAAGAAATATCTTGTGGAAATGTCTAGAATGGCATGTGTGCTTTGTGGAAATAAAATCTGATTTTTGCCACCTTATATATCCCCTCAAGTCATACTTAGCCACTTATTGGCATTAAATGCCATGTTTACTTGGTCAAAGTGGAAGAATGGGTCATTTGCCCTTTTGGGCCATGTCTTTTAATCCATTTTGGGCCTTAAATTGAGCCCATTTACACATATTAACTTAGACCACCAATTTCAATGTGTAATACTCCCATTATCTCATGTTTAAATAATTCCATAATGTTAAGATAATATTCAACTCGCGAATTCACATTCGTAGCCTCAATCCTCAAGAATACGTAATTTTTGCCACTCATGGCTTAATTAAACATAATTTGATAAAATACTAGTGACGACGAATTAACCCCATCTTGGATGCCAAACTCACTCGATATTAGTCCTACTAAGATGGAGTAATGATACCATAACTCAAAGTCTTATTTATAGAATAATAGTCGGAGAAAAATTTTGACGAAAAGCAACCCGGCACGCTGCCTATGCCAGAAATATTTCTGGCATAGGCAGCCTGGCACGCTGCCTGGCATGCCCCAGTGCTGCCTGTGCCAAAAAAGTTTTGGCTAGAAGCGGCCTGGCACGCCCCTGGGCACGCCCCACACCTAAAATGTGATTTTCTTCCTTTCTTCGACTTTTGTTTGCGGACGTTAGTACAATATCAATAGTCCATCAAAACCAATACAAAATATGCACTTATTGCTATCAAAACTAAAGTAAACATGGTTCAAATATGACATATAAAGGCGCCCTAGATTACCAAGCAAGTAAGGTCAAAAAGGTACGGGGTGTTACATTCTTCCTCCCTTAGAACCATTCGTCCTCGAATGTTAATAACATCTTCTCAAGTAAAATAAATGCATCTTTGTGTTAGAATATATACATATAAACATAATGCTTATATATACTTACTTGTTATTGCTCTTCTTAAGCACTTTGAACTTTTTCTTTCGTGTGAAACAAATACGGGTACTTTGACTTCATCATTTCTTCCGTTTTCCATGTCATCTCTTCTACTTGTTGATTTCTCCAAAGTACCTTTACGGAATCCACTTCTTTATTCCTTAACCTCTTCACTTGTCTATCCAGAATAGCAATCGGTATCTCTTTATAAGTGAGATCCTCCGTAACTTGTACATCTTCAATGGGAGCAATACGAGATGGATCTCCTATGCACTTTTGAAGCATCGAAACATGAAATACGGGATGAACTGTGGAGAGTTCTTGGGGTAGTGCCAATTCATACGCAACTTGCCCAAATCTTCAGACAATTTCATATGGCCCTATATAACGGGGACTCAACTTCCCTTTCTTTCCAAATCGCATTACCCCTTTCATCGGTGACACCTTTAAAAATACCCAATCACCTATGGCGAATTCAAGACCTCTTCTTCTAACATCAACATAGGACTTGTGTCAACTTTGGGCCATTTGTAGTCGCTGTTGGATCACTTTAACTTTCTCCATAGCCTGATTAATAAGATCTGGACCAAGTAAAGCAGTTTCACCCGCTTCAAACCATCCGATTCGTGATCTATATTTTCTTCAGTATAAAGCTTCATAAGGTACCATTTTAATACTTTAATTATAGCTATTGTTGTAAGAAAATTCAATGAGAGGCAAATGATCATCCCAACTGCCTTGAAAATCTAACGTGCATGCTCGTAGCATATCTTCAAGTATTTGGATAGTACGTTCTGCTTGTCCATCTGTCTGAGGATGGAAAGCCATACTCAAATTCACTTGTGTACCCAAGCTATTCTGAAAATATCTCCAAAAAAGTGCGGTAAATTGTGCTCCTCTGTCTGATATAATGGAAATTGGAATCCCATGCAATCGTACTATCTCCTTAACATATAACCTTGCATAATCTTCAGTTGTATAGGTGGTCTTAACTAGTATGAAATGCGCTGACTTGGTAACCCTGTCAACTATGACCCATATAGAATCGAATTTTTGCAGTGTACGAGGTAAACCTGTAATGAAATCCATATTAATCATGTCCCATTTACAGACTGGAAGATTGATACATTGCATGTAACCTCTTGGTTTTTGATGCTCTACCTTTACTTTTTGACAATTCGGGCATTGAGCTACAAATTCTGCAATGTTCTTCTTCATGTTGTAACACCCCGTACGTTTCTAAGCCTAGATGACAACCGTAAAATTTATGGAAATATGGAAACATGAGATAATTGATGAATTATGTATCAATATGTGGGCATTTAAAAGTCTTGCACAATTGGGCCCAAAAAGAAGCCAAAAATCATAAGGAAGACATGGCCCAAAAGAATTTTTGACCCATTCTTGCATTGCTCATCCATGGACCAAGTAAACCCACCAAGTGTGTGGATAAGAATCATTTAAAAGGGACTTTATAAACCCATAAATCAGATTTTTATTCATTAGATACACACATGCCTTTTTAACATTTTTCTTAAACATTAGCTCTCACACAAAAAAACCCTAAGGCAACTACTTGTTGGGCCAAGATCACTTTTTGGTAAGTATTTATTCTCATGGTTCAGTATATAATATGTTTAATATGGTGTATAAATCATGTTGGTTGTGTTGACAAGGTGTTGGACAGTGTGCTATGTGTAAAACTGTCTATTTTACAATCGGAGAATGGTTTTGTCTTGTAAACTTGAATATGCACTTGTGGTATTGAAGGAAATGAACTTGGTGGAGTAAATATTGACATGTGAGATGTTATTATAGTCTCACTTTGTTTAATCCTTGTGTAGAACGTTTGGAATTGTTATTGTGAAATTGGTTATGGTTTTGGTGCCGTATTGGCCGTGAAATGTAGTTTTGGGTGTTGTTATGTGTGTTGTGAGACCGTGGATGAATTTTGGTGATTAATATGATCACAAATATGTCAAAATAAGTTTGGTTATGATCATGGACCATTCATGGCATGAAAAGACCCAAAAGAGGCCATTTCGGACCAAAACGGGCATCCGCCCCCCAGACGAAGGCATCTGCGGGCGCAGATGCCAACACAGATTCCCATGGAATTTTCCATAGGCCATATGTACGTGCATATCAGCCACCTTCGGGTGCATGTGGCAGCGCAGGTCAGTTCCAGAATTGGTTTTGTGTGTGTTCGTCTCTAATTGATCCCCGAAGGCCCCTATACCCTTTTTGGATATGATTATCAAATTGTGATGTCGTTTTAATGACTTTAAAGTATCGTATGGAGGTGTGTTGGACTTTATTAAGTATGTATATTTGTTCATATTTTGTTATGAAGGAGTAATTGTGACAGAATGATAAAGAGAAAAGCGTAAAGGGTAAGTGTGGTGTGAAATGCTATCGATGTATGATCTCTTTGTCAATGTGCGTAATGTTATGGTGTTGTTGATATGATAATGCCTTGTATTGTATTGTAAGGGGTGAAATTATGTTATACGACATTCATATAGTTCATTGTCGTCTTGTACGCTTGTATAGTGACTAGTTGCTAATGTAAGTTCCGGTATGAACTTGTATTGTAGAGTAAGACGTAAAGAAGGAGCTGGGCTATTGTGTTCATACATAGACTTGTGTATTCATACTTGGAAGTGCAGGTATGTAAGGTTACTTTACCCGTATCTTTCTGCAGCTTATAGAATTCACATTGACGTCACACTTGTCCTATTCCGAAATGTGTTGAGGTATACTATTTTCGGTTACAAATGGTTATTATCAAAAGTTTCCTAGTTATTGATAATGTTCCAAAATCCCAATAAAGTTGTGTTCTAAAGTTCCAATATTGTTTATTCTTATGTATCTTGTTCATTGATTCCAATAAGGTGATGTTTCTTAAATTGCTTACATGTTCCTCACTCATTGGTTAATGATCCAATGCTTCAAAGTAAAGTATGACTATCATTGTATCAATTTAAAAGTAATGAATAAAGTAATGCATATGTGGTTAATGATCAAGTATGGGTGGCAGCATTGGGGGTGAAATGCCTAGGTCCAGCCGATCCCAAGATTGTTGGATCAGGGGGCAGTCCTGGGGGCATAAGCCTAGCTCGTACCAAACCTGACAAGGGGAAGCTCTAGAGGTATAATCCTAGCTCGAGCCGAACCTGATATATTGGTTTATGGGTGGCAGCTCTAGAGGTAATAACCTAGCTCGAGCCGAGCCCAATGCTTTGATTCTTAGGGTGGAAGCTCTAGGGGCATAAGCCTAGCTCGAGCCGATCCCAACATAACGATATGTTATGTTAAAACCCACTGTTCAGTCGGGGCCCGGGTATTACAGTTCATAGGCAAAGATGAATAACCATAGAATCAAAGGAACAAAGAAAGTAAAGAAAGCAATATACATGGTTTCCAAAGTACAGTATTGTGACTTATCCATATTGATCATTTATTGTATTTGAGTTCATTGACATGTTTACATATCATACAAGTTTCATATGGCCTTACATACTCAGTACATTCTTCATACTGACCCCTCTTGGGGGATTTACCTTACTTGTTGCAGGCGCAGGTTCTAGTAGGCCTCCACAGTAGGTTGCCAGTTGTTGGGGATCATTGGTGAGTTCCAGTTAGTTCGGGGCTATGTTTTGGTGTTGTACATGTTGTATAGTTCGGGTACTTGTCCCGACTTTTAGTTTATTTTGGTCAATGCACTTGTTAGAGTCTTTTGTAGACAGGTGTGGGTGTATAAATGTAAAAGGTACATGTCATTTTTGACTTGATGGCCTCAACGGCCAAGTTTCATATATGTATATATGTCACATGTTTCATGAATTTCATTGTTAGCATTATAAACTCCTACGTGATAAGGGTGTTTCGTATGGTATGCACATGAATGAACATAGGCAAAGCTTGGTTCTCTCGGGCCTTATCGGCTACGGGTGCCAATCATGCCTCGTTGGAATTCGGGGCGTGACACATGTTTCCCCACCAATACATTTCCTTCAAATCATGGTACATTTGGGTAGCTCCCGGATGAATAGACTATTGTGAATGATGCGCCTCTTTCATAATTCATTTCCTCAGCTCGTCTATATCCGGTACACATAATCTACCTTGACATTGAAGTATCCCTTCTTGTGTAAGATCAAATGCCTTTGTCAAACCCTTTTGTACATTCTCTTTTAACTGCAATAACATAGAATCCGCAAACTGCTTCTCTTTCACTTCAGCTTTTAATAATGATTCTGCCGCATTTTGTACAATAACCCCTTCATCTGAGGATTCAAGAAGACGAACCCCCAAGTTGGCTAATTGATATAGATCCTTAACTAAGTCTTGCTTTTCCGTCAATTGGCCACTAGTGCCTTCTATATCCTTGCGGCTCAATGCATCAGCTACCACATTCGTTTTTCCTGGATGATATAGAATATCAATATCATAGTCAATAGCTCAAGCCACCTCCGCTACCTTAGATTGAGTTCCTTCTGCTTAAAGATATATTACAAACTTTTGTGATCAGTATAGTTATCAACATGAACTCCATACAAATAATGACGCCATATCTTTAAAGAAAATACCACCGCTGCTAACTCAAGATCATGTGTGGGATAGTTTCTCTCGTGTGGCCTCAACTGTCGTGAGGCATATGCTATGACATTACTGTGCTGCATCAATACACATCCTAGGCCAACTCCAAAAGCATCAAAATATACTGCATAACCTTTGGTGCCTTCCGGAAGCACCAATACTGGTGTAGAAGTCAATTTATCTTTCAGCTCTTGGAAACTTTTCTCACATGTATCATTCCACTGAAATTTGACTGCCTTGTGTGTAAGCTTCGTTAAAGGTGCAGCAATGGAAGAAAACCCTTCAACAAACCTTCGATAATAACTTGCCAACCCAATGAAGCTACAAATTACCGTAGGCGTCGTAGGCCTTGGCCAATTTTTCACCGCTTCTATCTTTTGTGTATCAACCTGATTCCTTCATCGGACACAATGTGACCCAAGAATGCGATGGATTTTAACCAAAAGTTACACTTAGAGAACTTTGAATACAACTTACGCTCACAAAGAATATGTAACACCTGTCGTAAGTGATTAGCATGATCCTCTTGTGAACTTGAATAAACCAGGATGTCATCTATAAACACCGTCATGAACACGTCTAAAAATGGTTTAAACACCCTGTTCATCAAATCCATGAAAACAACTGGTGCATTTGTTAGTCCAAACGACATAACTAAAAATTTATAGTGGCCATACCATGTTCGGAAAGCTGTCTTGGGTATATCCTATTCTCTAACTCTGACTTTATGGTACCCCGACCTCAAGTCAATCTTTGAAAAACATTTGGCACCCTGTAACTGATAAAACAAATTGTCAATTCTTGGGAGGGAATATTTGTTCTTGATCATTACTTTATTCAATTGGCGATAGTCAATGCACATTCTCAATGTAACATCTTTCTTCCATACAAATAATACTAGGCCTGATGAAGCCCTTGTCCAGCAAGTCTTTCAATTGCTCTTTCAATTCACGCAATTCTGCTGGAGCCATTCTATACGGGGGAATAGAGATAGGTTGAGTGCCTGGATTTACATCGATACCAAACTCTACTTCCCATTCTGAGGGTAAACCTAGAAGATCATCAGGAAATACATCGAGGAATTCATTAACCACCGGAACCGATTGAGGAATTGGTGGTTTCAAATTAGTATCTTGCACTCAAACTGAATGACATATATACCCTTTGGCTATCATTTTCTTTGCTTTAAGATAGGAAATAAATTTTCCTCTCGGTTCCCCCACATTACCCTGCCATTCAAGAACATTTTCTTGTGGCAAATGAAAATGTACCTTCTTGGCCCTGCAATCTACCGTGGCATAACAAGAAGCCAACTAATCCATTCCCATTATCACATCAAAATCCACCATGTCTACTTCAATGAGATCAGCCAGTGTATCATGACCACACACAGTTACCACACAATTACGATATAGTCGGTTGCAACAATGGATTCACCAACTGGTGTAGATACTTCAAATGACTTAATTAATAATTCCAGCGTTCTTTTAAATTTTGCAGCAATCAATGGAGTAACATATGATAATGTAGAACCCGAATCAATCAATGCATATATACTATGCGAAAATATGGATAATGTACCTGTGACTACGTCAGGAGATGCCTCTGAATTCTACCGGTCCACTAGAGCATAAGTATGGTTCTGGACTCCACTAGTACTAGTTACTCCTCTGGCACCTCTACCACCCCCAACAGACTACACACCTCGGCCTAAATAAGGAACCGATGATGATGATGCAACGGCTGATCCCGTAGGTCATGCTTTACCACCCATGCTCCTCTGGGGATACACTTTCATCATATGCCCCGACATACCGCACCAAAAGAAGTCATTCACACCTAACCGACATGTACCTAAATGAGTACGCCCACAGTGCTGACACTACTGACGAGGAAATCCTGCTGCCTGTGATCCGTGAATTCCACTACTCTGCCCAGATTGACCGCCTCTAAACCCTCAAAATTGAGAGTGAGTGCCTGTTGTGGAATAGGAGAATGATGGTCTAGGTAGTCGAGGAAACATCCGAGGCCTAGATTCACCTTGGGACACCATAGACTGTCCTATAGGTCTAGCTCTTTTGGACTATCCTCTTTCAAATTCATGTACCCTCCTTATCTGTCTCTAATCTTCCATTTTCTATGCGAATGCCTGTATTCTAGATATGTCCACATCTTTGTTACAGGCAGCAATAGTGCATTCCCTTACCAAATATGGCTCTAATTTGTCCACATATCGATGGACTCTGTCTGTCATTATGGCCACTACATTCGGAGCATATCGAGCCACGGAATTAAACTGAATACTATATTCTCTAACACTCATATTCCCTTGACGTAGATTTAGAAAATGGTCTACATGTGCCTCCCGGATCTTATATAGGAGGAAATGATCAAGGAATTCCATTTTAAATTCTTCCCAACCAGCTGGAAGTGCATCAATACCCCTCGATCTTTTCCAGTCTTCATACCACAATATAGCTTCACCTTTCAATCTATAGGCCGCAAGTTCAACTGTTTCAACACCAGTCATATGTATAACATATAGAGCCCTCTGGATTTGATCCACGAAGTCCTGTGGATCTGCTTTTGGATCTGACCCAGTGAATATAGGAGGGTCTAATTTCAGAAAGTCTTGTGTCCTGTGACTCGCCACTCTAGCCGCATCATCCTCATTTGTCGTTGGACCAGCTCGTCCTTGACTTTGTGCAGCAACTATCTGAGTCAACATATGCACTGGATTTCTTAAATCCTGGTTAGTGGCATTCATTGGTGGTTCTGCAGGTACTTCTATACCTCGTGGCTCTCCCAGAGCAGGGAAAGTAGAAGAAGACCGCGATGCAATTTCATTGTTGGCTCCACCTTGATTAGCTTGGTCAGGTGGTGATTTACTCATTCCTTCATCGGCAAGCATATCTACCTGCTTACCTTTGCCTCTAACTCTTCTTGTCATCGACATTTTACTATAAACAAGAAAATCAATTCCAATGGTTAGATACGATTCCACTTACAACATTGGCTCTATTGCACGATCTAGAAATGAAGAAAAGAAACAACTCCTAAATGTCCCGTATCCTCCTACTTATAAATTTGGTGCACAACACATCCATAAGCAAGACGCTACTCAGACACGGCTTTGTAGACACCCTTAGGAAGACCTGCTCTGATACCACTTTTGTCACGCCTCGAATTCCAACGGGGCGGACTGGCACCCGAAGCCAAACCAATCTTTGCTCATGTCCATTCATATGCATGTCACTCAATAAGCAACACCATCACATAGAGATATAAGATATCAATAACTGAATTCATGGAAACATATGATATATACATCTGTGAAACTTGGTCGTTAGGGCCATCAAGTCAAAATGGACATACATCTCTTTCATTCATACGTCTACAAAGCCTCTAACAGATGCCTACACAAAACCAACTTAATGTCGGGACAAGTCCCCGCTTTATACAACATTTACAATACCAAAACAAATGTACAACTGTGACTCAAAAAGCCCCGAACCAACTGGAGCTCACCAAAGATCGACAAATGATCTGTAACCTACTGTGGAGGTCTACTAGCACCTGTGCTTGCAGCAAGTAAGGTAAGTCCCCCAAGGGACGTCAGTACGAAGAATGTACTGAGTATGTAAGGCTATAAGAAACTGTATGATATATAAGACTTCAATGAATTCAAATACAAGAGAATAGTCAATATGGATAACCCATCGTTCTGTATGTTTGGAACCATGTATATTGCTTTCATTACTTTCTTTGCTTCTTTATTCATACATCATCACTTGTATTATGTCTTACTCGGGCCCCAACTGATCAGTGGGCTTAACATAACATAACGTTATGTTGGGATCGGCTCGAACTAGGCTTATGCCTCTAGAGCTACCACCCATAAAGCAATACATCGGGCTCGGCTCGAGCTAGCTTATTACCTCTAGAGCTGCCACCCATAAACCAATATATCAGGTTCAACTCGAGCTAGGTTATTAACTCTAGAGCTACCCCCTGTCAGGTTCGGCCCGAGCTAGGCTTATGCCTCTAGGGCTGCCCCCCTGTCCAATAACTTCGAGATCGGTTCGAGCTAGGCTTATGCCTCTGAAGCTACCACATGTACTCTTGTAACCAATAAATATGCATTACTTCATTTCTTTAATTTTGAGAGATTGATACAATGATAGTCATAACATTATTGGAACCTTGGAATCATAACATTATTGGAACTTTGGAACATGTATGCAAATTATGCCACACATGAGTAACATTTGATCAATGAATGAGGAACATGTGACTAACAATAGATGATAACCTGAAATGAAATACCTTAGAACATTTCAGAATGGAACAAGTACAATGACAATGCGAACACTATGTGCTGTAGAAGGATACGAAAAGAGTAACCTTACATACCTTATCTTCCCAATATGAATATACAATCCTATATGTGAACACAATAGTCCAGCTCCTTCCTTATGTTTTACTCTACAACACAAGTACACAATGGAGCTTACTTTAACAACCAACTACCTTACAAGTGCATAAAACGACAACGAGTTACATAATTGCCTTATAATGTCATTTCCCCCTTTACAATACAATTCACGGCATTGTCATACCAGCAATACCACAATATTCCATACATTGACCAAGACATCATAAACAATAGCATTTCGCACCAAGTTCATCCTTTACGCTTCCTCATTAACATGACGTCACAATTTCTCCATCAAGTTACCTCAATACACTTCATAACAACATATCGACAACAATCCCACAATTTAAACTCATAGAAAAATAACAAGTCAAGGAACATAACCACACCATACATGTTGATATTTCACTCACACCATTCACTTTCATCAAAACCTCAAGTCTCCTTTCAAGTTTAAATCACATAGATGACACATCTTTTAACAAAAAGCAAAAGTTCATTACTTACACTTTTAGACATAAACATCATGATCTACATACTCTCCCATGCATATAATATATTAATCCATAAGAATAATCATTTACCCAAACTTGCAAATGACTGATCTTGTCCAAAGAGATGGCTTAGGGTTTGAGAGCTTGAAGAAATATCTTGTGGAAATGTCTAGAATGGCATGTGTGCTTTGTGGAAATAAAATCTGATTTTTTCCACTTTATATAGCCCCTCAAGTCATACTTAGCCATTTCTTGGCATTAAATGCCATGTTTACTTGGTCAAAGTGGAAGAATGGGTCATTTGCCCTTTTGGGCCAGTCTTTTAATCCATTTTGGGCCTTAAATTGAGCCTATTTACACATATTAACTTAGCCCACCAATTTCAATGTGTAATACTCCCTTTATCTCATGTTTAAATAATTCCATAATGTCAAGATAATATTCAACTCGTGAGATTCACATTCGTAGCCTCAATCCTCAAGAATACGCGATTTTTGCCACTCATGGCTTAATTTAACATAATTTGATAAAATACTAGTGACGACGAATTAACCCCAACTTGGATGCCAAACTTGCTTGAGAGTAGTCCTACTAATATGGAGTAATGATACCATAACTCAAAAGTCTTATTTATAGAATAATAGTCGGAGAAAAATTTTGGCGAAAAACAACCCGGCACGCCGCCTGGCGCGCCCCAATTGTTCCTATGCCAGAAAAATTTTTGGCATAGGCGGCCTGTCACGCTGCCTGACGCGCCCCAGTTCTACCTGTGCCAAAAAAATTTTTGCCAGAAGCAGCCTGGCATGCCCCTGGGTGCGCCCCACACCTAAAATGTGATTTTCTTCCTTTCTTCGACTTTTCTTTGCGGATGTTAGTACAATATCAATAGTCCATCAAAACCAATACAAAATATGCACTTATTGCACTCAAAACTAAAGTAAACATGGTTCAAATATGACATATAAAGGCACCCTAGATCACCAAGCATGTAGGGTCAAAAAGGTATGGGGTGTTACAATTACCTTGTTTTGAGGTTCATAAACACATTGATCTTGTAATCTCAAACATTGATTCTAGGGTTTTGATTTAAATTGAGATTTCATACTTTTATTCTTCTTGTGAGTTCATAATTATGTTTTTATCATTGAATTCTTCTTGTGTTCTTGCAATCATGAGCAACTAAATCTCTCAACTAGGGTTGTGTGAACCATGAGGAATTAACAAAATGGGTTAAGTGTGAAGCAATTTTGAACCGGTGTGACTTCATATATTGTTATTTCCTTCATTATAATTAATCTTCTAATGGTTGCAAACATTGGAAACTTGCCTATATTCTAAACTTGCTCGAGAGAGAAGTAGAGATTGGGAAACGGGAATAACAACAGAGACTTGAAGCTATCAACCTTCATCTAATAACTTGAACCATAATAGGGATAGTTATCTGAGTTCAAGAACAAGGATTGGTAGCGCGACACTCGGATACCGAGAGGAGAAGAGTGAAATTCATCTAACCAAGGTCGAGAGACATTTAGATGAACCTATCTTGTTAAATTTTGCATACAATGCAACTAAATAGTTTGCCAGTACAAGTACTTAGTGGAGTTAAGAAATCTTGGGGATCACAATCTTAGTGCCTTTCTCGTATTGATCACAAAACTGACAATCAACAATTGTTACTGTTACTATTTGTTTACAAAAACCTCCCCTTTTAACTTACTTGTCAATCACTCATACAAGCTTTCGATAGAAGTCTATCCTATTCCTTGTGGGACCGACCCCAACCTAGTTGGGTTCTATATTTGATACAGTGACCGCGTTATAATTTCCTGGAGGTATAGTCTGGGCAACATCACTGGCCTTGGTGCTGATGTGGTGGTGGTGACTTGCAAGAAACTAATGAATTAGTGTGTGCTTGGGTTTGTGCGAGTGTGTGTTGATTAGAAAGACTGAAAGAGATTAGGGAAACAGAGAATATGATTAGTTTGAAATAATAATAAGAGTCCAAAGACAATGAAAGGTCAAGGGTCAAAGAAGTCAAACCGTCACTCTTTAAAATGTAACCCTTCTCGGGGATTAGATTTCCATAGCTGAATTTATCAGTGATGCACTGATGTGGAGTTCTATCGTTGAATTGAATAGTTGCCATCACCTGGGTGCATCCTAATTAAGAGACATTTTTATGATGCTTGTCCCTTCACAAAATTATTTGGTGTTACGCCGAATGGTATATACCCTCGCCGAATGTAATAGTTCTTCTGGGTTGGGATATCTTCTTCGGTGAAGGACTTTGGCGAAGGACTTCAGTGTTGGTCCGATTAGGTCGGCGCATTTCCAAAGCCTCTTCCCTAGAGCTTTGTGAATGATCTCAAAAAAAAATTTCCTTCCCGACTTGTGCTATGACAATTTTCCCACCTTCTAACTCCATCACATACCTACAAAAATCAACACACGTTATTCAAAACAGCAAAAATAAACTTGGGTTGCCTCCCAAAAAGTGCCTTAGTTATCGTCATGGCTCGACGTTGTTCTTCATCAATCATGCATCATCGAGGTAGATCACCTCTAAGAAATCCACTTCCTGTGAAATCCCATGATAATGTTTAAGTCATTGGACATTTATCATGAACCGGGATCCCATTTTATCTTCCAATTCTATAGATCTACTAGAAAAATATTGAACCACCTTGAAGGGACCCGACCATCTAGTTTTGATCTTACCAGGAAACAATTTGAATCTCGAGTTGAACAGTACGACATCATCACCCCTCTTGAACTCCCTTTTTCGAATTTTTCCATTATGCCATCTCTTCATACGCTCCTTGTAAAGAATGGAACTCTCATAGGTGTCACGCCTCAAATCCTATTGGGGCGGACAGGCACCCGTAGCCGTAAAGCCCCGAGAGCACCAACCCATAACCTTGTACTTACCATGCATTTCCATGAACATTTAAAGATGCTGCGAAATATGGATATTAAGATTTAATAAAAATAAACCACGTAGTCAAGCCCAAAACTATATATACATGACTTGGCCGTTGGGCCACAATGACTGGAAGACAAGGCACAACCACACTTCACTTTACCATCTACAAAGCCTCTAAAAGAGATATAAACTTAGTTAAGGTCGGGACAAGTCCCCTCCTACACTTATCTACTATACAATACCAAGACATATATAATAGACTCGAAAAGCCCCAAATCAACCTGGAGCTCACCAATAGCCGTTGGATGTACTGTGCTCCTACTGGAGGGGTCTACTAGCTCCTGTGCCTGCAGCATAAAATACAGGTCCCCCATAATGGACGTCAGTACAAAAGAATGTACTGAATATGTAAGGCTGAAAGTAGTTATACATAACATAAGAGCTCAAAGGAAATCAGGTACAAGCATATAAATAGTGCTAATAGACCACCTTTACATATACTTGTGTGATCGTGTACATTACATCTCTTTCTTTACTTTACCTTATAATCTTTGTAAGCCATGTGATACAAATAACCAAATGATCAGTGGTAAATACCCATGTTGGGATCGGCCTATGCTAGGCTTACGCCCTTGAGCTACCACCCATATGTAAAGAGATCAGGATCGGCCCATGCTAGGCTTATGCCCCTAAGCTGCCACCCATACATAACCAGATTTACGTTTCTTATTTTATTACCTTTGAGATTGTTACTTTGGTGGCCATGATATAATTGAGTTTTGGGACAATATCCACCAGTAAAAGATGCATAAATAAACACTTGATGCACTAACAATGAGACAAGGAGAAGTTTGTACACAAATGAAATGCCTAGGAGCTGAAATAACACATGGACCTTATTTGACTAAAAGGAGAACTCAAGAAGCTTGCTATTGAATGTAGATATGCAGACTAGGTAATAAGCATATATTGAGGAATTTTAACACATTAAGGAGTGGGAGAAAGTTCATTAGCTACATGGGAGATCATACGTTGCCACTATGTATCATTTGCCATGGGAGAACTTTGGAAGCTCATTTTGTAACACAAGTGTTGGATTTCATGCCAAAGAATACGGAATAGAGTGGCCTTACATACCTTGTTGTATAACTCTGGTATTACCCCGAATTAACCTCCTTCCTTTCAGATTACTTATCTACAATGAAGTACGTGGTAAAACTAGTATTAGTAATTAATTAACAAATTCTGGCTATTCAACTTCACTCAAAATAGTAGCCGAGCAACACCCCCATAATTCACCAAATCAAGGGTGTTCTTTCAACCCCTTCTCCTCTAATTACATTTGTACAACACACGGATTCATATAAGATTCTCGGAGACACCTTTGGCTTCATAACATGTACAAAACAGTCCACAAAGTATGATAGGCAGCAAGCTTATACAACATCTAATTAAGTGGTGTATCATTACACCCTCCTTTTATATGTCAATATCAATAGCTCACATCCTTTTTTAAGACCAACCAAGTCATCCCAATATATATACACATAAACAATCTCTAAAACAGCCCCAAATATTTGTCATCCTAGCAACACAATATTGCACTCACTATCTCTAAGTTCTTAGCAACACATCCACAATTTTCAACTCAAATTTATATACAAGGAGGAGTAATAAAATGTGTTGTAGCCTACCTTTTATTGGTGGAAATCCTTATACTCTCAACTGCCACAAGAATTTGAACTTCTTGTCACTATAACCATAAAGAGAAGAAACCTTGTAGAAATTAGATAAAGGTGGACTGCCAAACTTGGAGGGTTGTTCTACACTTAAAACATGAAAAACCTGATTTTTATCACCTTCTCATGGTTAAATTAAACTAAATCCATAAGTTAATCACTACTTACCTTGGCTTCAAAGAGGCAACTTACCAAGAACACTAGAGGAGTTTTGTGGCTGCTACTTGAAGGGAGAGAGAGAGCTTATGATCTTTGAGAGAATTCTGGTTATTTTGCTGAATTTTTATAAGTTAAAATGTGTCAAATTGACCCTTAAATAGGCTATCTAGAACCTCCTCTTTTAGGTCCAATTTCACCCACAAATTGACCCAAGTAGGTGATGCACCTACTTAGGGAGTACAAACTGCTCAAAGGTCAAAGTAGGTGATGCACCTACTTGCTTTATATTGTCTAAATTGGGCCTTTAACTTATTGGGCTTTTGGGACAGATTTTTGGGTGTTGGGCTGCCCATTCTCTTCTCCTTTTATTTTACTTAGTTTGGGCCTTAAAAGAGCCCATTAATATAGGCCTTAATCTGATCCATTAACTTAAGTAGGTAATACACCTCTTTGGCACATTTAACTTGGCCCAAATCTGAACCATAACCTTAGGTCCATTAAATTGGTCCATATATCTAAAGTAGGTGATTCACCTTCTAGCTTAATTAAGTCAAGCAAGCACCTCAATATTTAATTCCATTTTTAGTTCTTAATCCCATTAATTTAACTTATAGCTTATGTACACTTGGTCACTTTAAACTTTAGTGTAACACCCCGTACATTTCCGAACCTATTTAATTATCGTAACATTTATGGAATTATTTAAACATGAGATTATTGAGGTATTATACATAAATTTATTGGGCTAAACTAATCTTGAGCAAATGGGCTCAATTTAAGGCCCAAAGTGAGGTAAAAGGCATGGCCCAAATGGAGAAATGATCCATTCTACCATTGACCAAGTAAACATAAAATTTATGACTAAGTACGTGGCTAAGTATGACCATGAGGGCCTATATAAAGGCACAAAAATCAGATTTTATTCCACAAAACACACATGCCATTTCTAGAATTTTTCACAATATTCTCTCTTCTCCCACAAACCCTAAGCAACTATCCCTTTGGAAAAGATCACACTTTTGCAAGCTTTGGTAAGTGTTTAATCACATGGTTTGGTATATTATATGCTTAATATGGTGTATAAATCATGTTGGTTATGTTGGCAAAGCGTTGGACAGTCCACTATGGGTAAAATAGTTTACTTTTGCTTAATCGGTGAAGGGTTTTGCCCTCTAAACTTGAAAGTGGACTTGTGGTCTTGAAGGACGTGAAATTGATGGATTAAATATCAACATGTAAGATGTGTTTATTTCCTTAACTTGCTTTCTCTTTGTGTATAACAGTTTGAATTTTTGTTATGAAATTGGGCATGGAATTGGTGGTGTATTGAAAGGAGGATGTAGTTTGGTGATGTTTATGTGCGTTGTGAAACCATGGATGTTCATTGGAATCTAAGATAACTTAAAATATGAAAAGAGAAGTTTAATTATGACCATGTACAATTCATTGCGGAAAAGGACCCGAAAATGACCCCTAGAGGCTGAAACGGGCACCCGCCCTCGCGGGTGGGGTACCTGCGGGCGCAGGTGGCCCTAGAAAGTGCCAAGGGTCAGATGAGGCCGCACCTCAACCAACTTCAGGCGCAGGTGGCTTCGCAGGTCAGCCCAGAACCCCGTTTTGCATGTTTTTGTCTCTCTTTGATCCCCCGAAACCCCTATACCCTTCATGGATGCAATTATCAACTTATGGTACCCTTTGAATGGTTTTAAGGAGTAGTTAGGAGGCATGTTGGATTATATCAAGTATGTATTGTTGTTAATGTGTTATTGTGGAAGGTATTTAAGTGACTTGATGAAGTAAAGGTGATGTAGTGTTGAAGGGGAAGTGTAAAGCATAAACTTGGTATGAAATGCTATTGGTTTATGATGTCTTGGTAAATGTGTGGAATGTTATGGTGTTGTTGGTATGGTAATGCAGTGAATTTTATTGTAAAGGGTGAAATGACGCTAAGGTATCTCATTTTAGGTTGTCATCTATTGTTATTCACATGTTTCTTATTCATTGACCAATTGTTATTTATGTGTCACATAATTGTGGACATGGTTCCAAAGTTCCAATAATGTTACGTTCCAAATTTCCAATAATGTTATGAGTACCAATGTATCAATCTCACAGAAGTAAAGAAATGAAGTAATGTATAATTGTTTGAGTAGTCTTGGGTGGCATCCCATGGGTGGAAGAAACACCTAGCATGGGTCAATCCCAATATCATGGATGGTATCCCAGGGGTTAAAATACCTAGCATGGGTCGATCCCAGTATCACGGGTGGCATCCCAAGGGAGAAAGAAAAGCCTAGCATGGGTCGATCCCGATTTGTGTATTTATAAGGACCTTATCCCAGGGGTGCAAATACCTAGCATGGGTCATCCTCTTTTACCACTGATCTGTTGGTCATTTGTTCATCATATGCTTTACAATTTCTTAATGCAAAGAAGGATAACATTAAGTAATGAACGATAATGATGAATGAACGTAAAGGCAAAGAAAGTAATGAATGTAATGTACATGGTTCCACACATACAGAACGGTGGTTTATCCATATTAACTATTCTCTTATATTTGATTCCATTGAAGTATTTATATATCATTCAGTTTTATATAGCCTTACATACTCAATACATTCTTCGTACTGACGTCCCTTGGGAGACTTACCTTACTTGTTGCAGACACAGGTGCTAGTAAACCTCTATAGTAGGTTGCGGGTCATTTGCGGATCATTGGTGAGCTCCAGATGGTTCAGGGCTTTTCGAGTCATTATGTACAGTTGTTTTGGTATTGTACTTATTCCGACTTTAGGTTGGCTATGTATATGTATATGTAGAGGCTTTGTATATGTTATGGGACAAAAATGACGGAAATGTAAGGAACGCATGCTTTTGACTTGATGGCCCTAACGGCCAAGTTTCGTATATATATCATATGTTCTCCTTGACTTCCTTCATTGGTATCTTGTACTTACATGGGAAAGAATGTTGTTCATCTAGTGACATGCATATGAGTGTACATGAATGAAGATTGGTTCTCTCGGACCTTAACGGCTTCAGGTGCCAGTCCGCCCTGTTGAAATTCGAGGCATGACAAAAGTGGTATTAGAGCAGGTTGTCCTAATGGTGTCTACAAAGTCGTGTCTGAGTAGAGTCTTGCTTATGGATGTGTTGCGCGCCATATTTATAAGTAGGAGGCTACGGGACATTTAGGAGTTGTTTCTTTTCTTCATATCTTGGATCGTGCATTAGAGGCAATGTTGTAGGTGGAATCATAGCTGACCATGTGAATTGTTTTCTTGTGTGATAATAGAATGCCGATGGCAAGAAAAGGTTGGGGAAAAGGTAAGAAGATAGAAAGGACTGCCGGAGAAAGAACCAATAGAGCACCACCTGAGCAAGCTGATCAAGGTGGGGCTGAAAATGAGTTTGAATCGCGGGCTTCTCCTACCCTTCCATTTACAGAAGAGCCAAGAAGGAGAGGAGTATCTTCGGAACTGCCCGTTAATACTATTGAGCAGGATTTACTGAGTGCGGTTCAAATATTGGCCCATGTAGTTGCTGCACAAGTTCAAAGACATGCTTTTGCACAGCAGATGGAGGATCAGAGGTAAAGGAGAAGAATGCAAGAATTGGAAGGAGGATGGTCAAAGAGGGCTAAACCCATGGGACAGTTCGTGGCATCCCAAAAAGGATTTAGGCCTCCGATTTTTCACAGACCACCTAGGCCATCATTTCCTCATTCTACAGCAAATGCTCCCCCTTTATTACAAGGGTTTAGAAGCAACCAGTTTGGGCAAAGAAATGAGATTCAGGATTCACGGATAGTGGGGTATCAAGCATAAGGAAGTATGAACCACTCGAGGTCTTCTCGTCAGTCGTACCAGTGTTAAGGGAAGTTTCATTTAGGTGAATGCCGGGTTGGAATGAATGTTTGCTATTTTTGCGGCGTGCTAGGGCACATGGTAAGAGAGTACCCACAAAGGGGCATGGGTGGTATAGCACGACCTATGGGACCAACCGTCGCATCACCATCATCGGTGCCTCCTCTGGGTAGAGGGGCATAGCCTACGGGGCATGGCAGAGGTTCTAGAGGGACAGTTGGTGCTAGTGGAACCCAGAACCACACCTATGCCTTAGCGGATCTACAGAATTCGGAGGCTTATCCTGATGTAGATACAGGTACATTAGTCATATTTTTACATAAGGTATATGCATTGATTGACCCGGGTTCTACATTATCATATGTTACTCTATTGATTGCGGAAAACAAAAATAAATAAAAAAATTGAAAGAACACCAGAATTACTAGCTAAGCCATTTGAAGTCTCTACACCAGTCGGTGAATCTATTGTAGTTAAAAGAGTATGTCGTAATTGTATAGTAACTGTTTGTGGTTATGATACACTGGTTGATCTTACTGAGTAGGACATGGTAGAGTTTGATGTTATAATGGGTATGGATTGGTTGGCTTCTCATTATGTCACGGTATATTGTTGAGCTAAGAAGGTACATTTTCATTTTTCCACAAAAAGGATGCTCTTGAATGGAAGGGTAATATGGGGGCACCAAGAGGAAAATTTATTTCCTATGATACCCAAAAGGGTACATATGTCACTTAGTATAAGTGAAAGATGATGATGTGAAGCCACCAACTCTTCAATCGATTTTGGTGGTAAACAAATTTCTTGATGTATTTCCTGAAGATCTTTCAGGTTTACCTCCAGAATGGGAAGTGGAATTTGGTATTGATGTGATTTCAAGCACTCAACCTATCTCTATTTTTCCGTATAGAATGGCCCCAGCAGAGTTGCGAGAATTGAAGGAGCAACTAAAGGACTTGCTAGGAAAAGGATGCATAAGGCTTAGTATGTCCCCATGGGGATGCACCAGTGTTATTTGTACGAAAGAAGGATGGCACACTGAGAATGTGTATGGATTATTGGCAATTGAATAAGGTGAAAATCAAGGATGAATATTCCCTCCCCAGAATTGATGATTTATTTGAGCAATTACAAGGTGCCAAAGGTTTCTCAAAGATCGACTTAAGATCGGGTTCTTATTAAGTACGGATTAGGGAGAAGGATATGCCCAAGACAGCCTTCCAAATACAGTGCGGCCATTATGAGTTTTTAGTTATGTCATTCGGACTAACAAATGCACCTGTAGTTTTTTATGGATTTGATGAATAGGGTGTTCAAGCCATTTTTAGATGTGTTCGTGACCGTGTTTAGAGGTGATGTTCTGGTTTACTCAAGATCACAAGAGGACAATGCTAATCACTTACGACAGGTGTTACAAATTCTTTGTGATCGTAAGTTATATGCGAAGTTCTCTAAGTGTGAATTTTTGTTAAAATCCATAGCATTTTTGGGTTACATTGTATCAGATGGCAGAATAAGGGTAGAGATACAAAGGATAGAAGCGGTAAGGAATTGGCCAAGGCCTACGACGCCTACAGAAATTCATAGCTTTCTTGGGTTGGCAGGTTATTATAGAAGATTTGATGAAAGGTTTCTTTCATTTCCGCACCCTTGACAAAGTTAACACACAAGACGACCAAGGTTCAGTGGAATGATGCGTGTGAAGAGAGTTTCCAAGATCTGAAAGATAAATTGACTTCCACCCCCCATAATGGTACATCCGAAAGGCACAGAAGGGTATGCGGTCTATTGTGATGTTTCAAGAGTAGCCTTAGAATGTGTATTGATGCAGCACGACAATGTGATAGCTTATGCCTCAAGACAATTGCGTCCACATGAAAGAAATTATCCAACACATGATCTTTAGTTAGCAGTTGTGATATTTGCTTTAAAACTATGGCGCCATGACTTGTATGGGGTTCACGTTGATATATATACTGATCATAAGAGTTTGCAATATATCTTTTAGTAGAAAGACTTAAATCTGAGGTAGCGGAGGTGGTTAGAACTTTTAAACGATTATGATAGTGATATCTTATACCATCAGGAAAAAAAAAAACATGGTAGCCGATGCATTAAGCCGCAAAGCAATAGGAAGCACTAGTGGCTAGTTGACGGAAAAGCAAGGTATAGTCAAGGAGCTACATCAATTAGACGGCTTGGAGGATTCGTCTTCTTGAAACCCCAGATGAAGGAAGTAAAATGTAAAATACAGCAGAATCTTCATTAGTAGCTAAAGTGAAAGAGAAATAGTATGTTGAACCTATTTTATTTCAGCCGAAAGAAATGTACAACAAGGTCTGACAAAGGCATTTGATCTTACGCAAGAGAGAGTACTACAGTGCCAAGGTAGATTGTGTGTACCGGATGTAGGTGAACTAAGGAAAAGGATTATGACAGAGGCACATCATTCGCGGTATTCTATTCATCCGGGAGCTACCAAAATGTATCACGGTTTGAAAGAAATGTATGGGTGGGGTAACATGAAGAAGAACATTGCAGAATTCGTAGCTCATTGTCCGAATTGTCAACAGGTAAAAGTAGAGCATCAGAAACCTGGAGGTTATATGCAATATAGAAATCTTCCAGTTTGGAAGGGGGATATGATTAACATGGGTTCCATCACAAATTTGCCTCGTACATTTTGGAAATTTGATTCCATGTGGGTGATAGTTGACAGGCTTACCAAGTAGAACACTTTTTACCTGTCAAGACCACTTGTACAGCTGGAAATTATGCAAGGTTGTATGTTAAAGAGACAGTACGATTACATGGGATTCCCAGTGCTATTATATCAGACAGGGGAGCTCAATTTACTACACACTTTTGGAAATCTTTTCAGAAGAGTTTGGGAACCCAAGTGAATTTGAGTACGGCTTTTCATCCTCAAACAGATGGGCAAGTAGAACATACTATCCACACACTTGAAGATATGCTACGAGCTTGCACGTTAGATTTTAAAGGCAGTTGGGATGATCATTTACCTCTTATTGAATGTACCTACAATAATAGATATCGTTCAAGTAACAAAATGGCACCTTACAAAGCCTTATATGAAAGAAAGTGTAGATCCCCAAATGGATGGGTTGAAGCGGGTGAAACTGCTTTACTCGGGCCAGATCTTGTTCATCAAGCTATAGAGAAAGTTAAGGTGATACAACAACGGCTACAAACTGCCCAAAGTCGACACAAGTCATATGACGATATTAGAAGAAGGGAATTAGAATTTGTCATAGGTGATTGGGTATTTTTGAAAGTGTCACCAATGAAAGGGGTAATGAGATTTGGAAAGAAAGGAACGTTGGCCCTATATAACGTGTCGTATAAGATTATTCGAAGACTTGGTCAAGTCACGAATGAAATGGAACTACCCCAAGAACTCTCCACAGTTCATCCAGTATGTTATGGTTCAATGCTTTGAAAGTGCATAAGAGATCCATTGCTCCCATTGAAGATGTACATGTTATGGAGGATCTCACCTATGAAGAGGTTAAGGAATAAAGACGTAGCTTTCGTGAAGGTACTTCGGAGAAATCAACAAGTAGAAGAAATCACATAGGGAACCAAAGAAAGAATGAAGTCGAAGTACCCGTATTTGTTTCAAACGAAAGAAAAGTTCAAGGTATGGAATTGGAGAAATAACAAGTAAGCCTTTACAAGAATTATGTGTATATGATAACATGAAGGATAAACTTAGACTTAAGTTTGTTGAAATGGGATAATGCTACTAACATTCGACGACGAATGTTCCCAATCTCCTATGGAAAATTCTAGCCCTGTTCTTCTAATATCTGCATATGATTTGTCTCGACTTTGAGATGTTTCTAGCCGCTGTTGTATCACCTTAAATTTTTCCATAGCTTGATGAACAAGATCTGGACCAAATAAGGCAGTTTCACCCGCTTCAAACCATCCAATTCATGATCTACACTTCCTTCCATATAAAGTTTCATATGGAGCCATTTTGATAGTTGAATGATAGCTATTACTGTAGGAAAACTCAATAAGTGGAAAATGATCATCCCAACTACCTTTGAAGTCCAATACACAAGCTCACAGCATATCTTCAAGTGTTTGAATGGTACGTTCTGCTTGTCCGTCCACTTGAGAATGAAAAGTTGTACTTAAATTCACTTGCGTTCCCAAACTCTTCTGAAATGACTTCCAAAAGTTTGTAGTAAATTGAGCTCCCCTATCAGATATAATAGAAATTGGGACTCCGTATAGCCAAACTATCTCTTTAATATACAATTTTGCAAACTCTTCAGCTGTATAAGTGGTCTTAACTGGCAGGAAGTGTGCTGATTTGGTAAGTCTATCAACTAACCCATATGGAATCGAACTTCCGAATTGTGCAAGGTAAACCAGTGATGAAATATATGTTGATTATATCCCACTTCCAAATTGGAAGATCTATACATTGCATATAACCTCCTGGTTTTTGGTGCTCTACTTTAATTTGTTGACAACTTGGACATTGGGCTACAAATTCTGCAATGTTCTTCTTTATGTTACCCCACCAATACACTCCTTTCAAATCATGATACATTTTAGATGATACAGGATGGATGGAATACCTTGAATGATGTGCTTCCTTCATAATCCTCTTTCTTAGCCCATCTACATTAGGTACACACAATCTGTTTTGGCACCGAAGTACTCCCTCTTGTGTAAGCTCAAATGCCTTTGTCATAACTTATTGTACATTCTCCTTAAGTTGTAATAAAATAGGGTTTGCATACTGCTTCTCTTTCACCTCAGCTACTAATGAAGATTCTGCCGCATTTTGCACAATAACCCCTTCGTCTGGAGATTCAAGAAGGCGAACGCCCAAGCTAGCTAGTTGGTATAGATCTTTAGTCATCCCATGTCTTTACGTGGACTGCCCATAAGTGCTCACCATTGCCTTATGACTTAACGTATTAGCTACTACGTTTGGTTTCCCCGGATGATATAAAATATCAATATCATAATCTTTTAATAGTTCAAGCCACCTACGCTGCCTCAAATTTAGGTCCCTTTGCTTAAACATATATTGTAAACTCTTATGGTCAGTATATATGTCAACATGAACCCCATACAAGTAGTGGCACCATAGCTTTAAAGCAAATACAACCGCTGCTAACTCAAGATCATGTGTTGGATAATTTTTCTCATGTGGCCGCAATTGTCTTGAGGCATAAGCTATTACTTTATGATGCTTCATCAATACACATCCTAAGCCACCTCCTGAACCATCACAATATACCACATACCCTTCTGTACCCTCTGGAAGTACCAATACAGGGGTAGAAGTCAACTTATTCTTCATCTCTTGGAAACTCTTTTCACATGTGTCATTCCATTGAAACTTGGCTGCTTTGTGTGTTAATTTTGTTTAAGGTGCAGAAATAGAAGAAAACCCTTCAACAAACCTTCTATAACAACCTGCCAACCCAAGGAAACTATGAACCTCCGTAGGTGTTGTTGGTTTTGGCCAGTCCTTCACGGATTCTATCTTTTGAGTAACAACCCTTATTCCTTCATCAGATACAATATGGCCCAAGAATGCTATAGATTTTAACCAAAACTCATATTCAGAGAACTTTGCATATAACTTACGATCATGAAGAACCTATAACACCTACCACAAATGATTAGCATGGTCCTCTTTCGATCTTGAATACACCAGAATATAATCAATAAATACTATCACGAACATATCTAAGAATGGCCTGAACACCCTATTCATCAAATCCATAAAAGCTGCTGGTGCATTTGTTAGCCCAAATGACATAACTAAAAACTCATAATGACCATATCATGTTTGAAAAGCTGTCTTGGGTATATCTTTCTCTTTGACCCTCACTTGGTGGTAACCCGACCACAAATCAATCTTTGAGAAACACTTAGCACCTTGTAACTGATCAAATAAACCATCAATTCTTAGAAGGGGATATTTGTTCTTAATAGTCACCTTATGCAGTTGCCGGTAGTCAATACACATTATCAACGTGCCATCTTTCTTACGCACAAGTAACACTGGTGCGCCCCAAGGGGACATACTAGGCCTTATGAATCCTTTTTCTAGGAAGTCTTTCAATTGCTCTTTCAACTTTCTTAATTCTGCCGGAGCCATTCTATACGAAAAAATGGAGATAGGTTGAGTATCTGGAATCACATCAATACCAAATTCTACTTCTTGTTCTGGATGTAAACCTAGAACATCTTCAGCAAATACATAGGGAAATTCATTTACCCCTGGAACTGATTGAAGATTTGGTGTCTCCTCATCTATATCTTTCACTTTCACTAGATGACATATGTACCCTTTAGACATCATTTTCTTTGCCTTAAGATAAGAAATAAATTTACCTCTTGGCGCCCCAATATTACCCCTCCATTCAAGGACTACCTATTTTGAAAAATGGAAATGCACCCTCTTAGTTCGGAAATCTACTGTGGCATAACAAGAAGCCAACCAATCCATACCCATTATAACATTAAAGTCTACCATTTCTAGTTCAACAAGGTTGGCCAACGTGTCATGATCACAAACAGTTACTATGTAATTACGATAAACTCTTCTAGCTGTAATAGACTCACCAATCGGTGTAGACACTTCAAATGGATTAACCAGTGATTCCGGTGTTCTTTTGAACTTTCCAGCAATTAATGGAGTGACATATGATAGTGTAGAACCCAGATCAATTAATGCATATACATTATGTGAAAAGACAGACAATGTACCTGTAACCACATCTGGAGAAGCCTCCAAATTTTGTCGACCTGCTAGAGCATATGTATAATTTTGAACTCCGCTAGAACTAGCTGCTCCTTTAACACCTCTACCATGACCTGTAGGTTGTATACCCCTACCCAAAGAAGGCACCAATGATGATGATGCAACTTCTGATCCAGTAGGTCGTGCCATACCACTCATGCCTCTTTGTGGGCACTCTCTCATCATATGCCCTGACATACCACACCAAAAGCAAACGTTTGTCCCAAACCGGCATGTACTTAAATGAAGCTTTCCACATTGTCTACATGGCTATCGAGGAGATCTTGATTGGCTTATACTCCCTTGTTCTTGATACCCCACTATCCATGAACCTTAGCTCTCACTTCTTTCCCCAGATTGATTGCCCCTAAACCCTTAGAATAGGGGTGGAGCACTTGCTACAGAGTAGGAAGATGATGGCCTAGGTGGTCTGTTAGGAAACCAAGGTCTGAACTCACTTTGGGATGACATAAACTTCCCCGTAGGTCTAGCCCTCTTGGGATGCCCTCTTTCCAAATCTTGTGTTCTTCTCCTTTGCCTTTGATCCTCCATTTTTTTTGCAAAAGCTTGTATCCTTGCTATATCCATATCTTTATTCAAAGCAGCAATAGTACAATCTCTAACAAAATACGGATCCAATCTATCCACATATCGATGAACTCTATCATCCATAGTAGCTACTACATTAGGAGCATACCTAGCCAAAGAGTTAAATCGAATACTATACTCCATCACGCTATATTCCCTTGACTAATATTTAAAAACAGATCTGTATGGGCCTCCCGAATTTCAAAGGGAAGGTAATGATCAAGAAATGCCTCTTTGAACTCTTTCCAACTAGCTGAAGGTGCACCTGTACCCCTAGATCGTTTCCAGTCTTCGTACCATCGTATAACCTCCCCTTTTAACCTATATGCTGCTAGCTCAACTGTCTCTTTACCAGATATATGCATGAAATCCAAGGCCCTTTGTATTTGATCAATAAAGTCTTGTGGGTCTTCATTAAGATCTGACCCGATAAATGTGGGAGGATCCAATTTTATAAAATCCTGTGTTCGTAGACTAGCTGCCCTATCCGCGCCACTAGTACCTGTAATTAGACTAGCTTGTCCTTGACCTTGTCCTGCAACTATACGGGTCAATAATTGTACCATATTTCTTAAATCTTGCTCAGTAGCATTAATAGGTAATTCTGAGGGTACTCCTCTCCCTATTTGCTTACTTTTATTCTTACTCCTTCTTGTAATCGACATCTCTATTATAATGAGAAAAAAAATTCAATGGTTAAATATGACTCCACCTACAACCTTGGCACTATTGCATCTAAAATTTGAATAAAAAGAGACAACTCCTTAATATACCGTAGCCTCTTGTCTATAGATTTGGTGCACAACACATCCATAAGCAAGACTCTACATAGACACAGCTTTGTAGACTCCCTAGGATGACCTGCTCTTATACCACTTTTGTCACGCCTCAAATCCTATTGGGGCAGACAGTCATCCGTAGCCCTAAAGGGCCGAGAGCACCAACCTATAACCTTGTACTTACCATGCATTTCCATGAACATTTAAAGATGCTTCCAAATATGGATATTAAGATTTAATAAAAATAAATCACATAGTCAAGCCCAAAACTAGATAGACATGACTTGGCCGTTGGGGCCACAATGACTGGAAGACAAGGCACAACCACACTTCACTTTACCGTCTGCAAAGCCTCTAAAAGATATATAAACTTAGTTAAGGTCGGGACAAGTCCCCGCCTTACACTTAGCTACTATACAATACCAAAATATATATAACAGACACGGAAAACCCCAAAATAACCTGGAGCTCACCAATAGCCGTTGGATATCCTGTACTCCTACTTGAGGGGTCTACTAGCTCCTGTGCCTGCAGCATGAAATACAGGTCCCCCGTAAGGGACGTTAGTACGAAAGAATGTACTGGATATGTAAGGCTAAAAGTATTTACACATAACACAAGAGCTCAAATAAAATCAAGTACAAGCATATAAATAGTGCTAATAGACCACCTTTACATATACTTGTTTAATCGTGTACATTACATCTCTTTCTTTAATTTACCTTATAATCTTCGTAAGCTATATGATACTGTCATGCCCTAAATTTCAACTGGGCGGACTGGCACCCAAAGTCGTTGAGGCCCGAGAGAACCAGTCTTTGCTCATGTACATTTATATGCATGTCTCTGTATGAACGTCATGGAAACATATGCTATATATGAAACTTGGCCGTTAGGGCCATCAAGTCAAAATGGACATACATCCCTTACATTCATATTACCACATAAGTCTACAAAGCCTCTAACAGATACATGTAAATAACCAACCTATAGTAGGTACAAGTCCCCGCTTTATACATTATTACAATACCAAAACAAATGTACACATGTGACTCGAAAAACCTCGAACAAACTAGAGCTCACCAAAGATCCACAACTGACCCGCAACCTACTGTAGAGGTCTACTAGCACCTTTACGTGTAGCAAGTAAGGTAAGTCCCCCAAGGGACGTCAGTGCCAAGAATGTACTGAGTATGTAAGACCATAAGAAAGTACATGATACAGAAGTACTTCAATGATATCAAGTACAAGTGAATAATCAATATGGATAAACCTTCGTTCTATAGATGTGGAACCATGTACATTGCTTTCATTAATTTCATTTTCAATCCTTCATTCATATCGTTATCATTCATATAATATATCGTTCATAATACTTCCTTCAAGTGATATACTTTCATTCAAGTGCTTTACTTCTTTGCTTGCTTTTACCTTCATCCTTATTACAATTCATCCGGCTGATCAGTGGGCCATATATCATTCATCCAGCTGATCAGTGGGCTATAATATAATATAAACAATCATCCAACTTATCGATGGGCCATAATATAATATAAACAATCTTCCACCTTATCGGTGGGCCAAAATATAATATAAACAATCTTCCACCTTATCTCTGGGCCATAATATAATATAAACATTCTTCCACCTTATCGATGGGCCATAATATAATACACATATATATATATATACCTTACTTCATTCCTTACTTGTGAGAGATTGATACCTTTACTTGTGTAAGATTGATACATTTGCTTGTGTGAGATTGATACATTTGCTTGTGTGAGATTGATACATTTTCTTGTGGTTGAAACATTATTGAAACTTTGGAACATAACATTATTGGAACCTTGGAACCATGTCCACAAATATGTGACACGTGAATAACAATTGATCAATGAATAATGAACATGTGAACAACACTAGATGATAACCTGAAATGAGATACCTTAGAACATTTCGGAATGGAACTAGTACAATGACAATGTGAACACTATGTGCTGCAGAAGGATACGAAAAGAGTAACCTTACATACCTTATCTTTCCCAATATGAATATACAGTCCTATATGTGAATACAATAATTCATCTCCTTCCTTACGTGTTACTCTACAACACAAGTACATCACGAAGCTCCCATTAACAATTAACTACATTACAAGTGCATAAGACGACACTGAATTACGAGACTGCCATATAACGTCATTTGTCCCTCTTACAGGACCATTTATTGCATCACCATACCAACAATACCATAACATTCCACACATTGACCAAGACATCATAAACCAATAACATTTCACACCAAGTTTATCCTTTACACTTCCTCATTAACACTACGTCACAATTACTCCATCAAGCCATCCCAATACCTTTCACAATAACACATGAACAACAATACATAATTTATACCATTCAAAATACCTCTGGGATACCCTTTTAAATTCATTTAAAAGGTACCATAAGTTAATAATTGCATCCATGAAGGGTATAGGGGTTTGGGGGGATCATAGAGAGAAAAAACATGCAAAACGGGGTCCTGGACTGACCTGCAAAGCCACCTAAACCCGAAGGTGGTTGAGGTGAGGCCGCAGGTGCCTCTTGTCAGTGTCCAGGGGCACCTGCTAAGTCACCTGCGCCCGCAGGTACCTTCATCTACGAGGGCGGGTGCCCGTTTCGGCCAAAATGGGTCTCTTTTGGGTTCTTTTTTGTAATGAATGGTCCATGATCATAATTAAACTTCTATTTTCATATTTTAAGTTATCATGGATGCCAACGAACAGCCATGGTTTCACAACGCACATAAACATCACAAAACTACATTTTTCCTTCCAATACGTCATCAATTCCATGCACAATTTTGCAACAACAATTCCAAACGTTATATGCAAAGATAAAATAAGTTAAGGATATAAAAACATATTACATGTTGATATTTAATCCATCAAGTTCACTTCCTTCAATACCGCAAGTCCATTTTCAAGTTTACAAGGCAAAACCCTTTTCCGATTGCAAAAATAGACAGTTTTACACATAGTGAACTGTCCAACACTTTGAAAACATAACCAACATGATGTATGCACCATATTATGCATATAATATATTAAAACATAAGATTAAACACTTACCCAAGCTTGCAAAGGAGTGATCTTGTCCAAAGAAGTGTAGTTGCCTTAGGGTTTGGTTGAAGAGAAAATGTTGTGGAAAAATCTAGAATGAGGCATGTGTCTCTAAATGAATAAAATATGATTTATTTGTGTCTTTTATAGGTCCTCATGTTCATCCTTATCCACACTTTGATCAATTATTGAGGTTTACTTGGTCAATTCTTAAGAATAGGTCATCTTCCCATTTTGGGCCATGTCTTTTGTATAATTTTGGGCCTCAATTGAGCCCAATGGCACAAGACTAATTCATCCCACCAAATTTAATGTATAATACCCCAACAATCTCATGTTTAAATAATTCCATACGTTTTACGGTATCCAATTAGGTTCGAAAATGTACGGGGTGTTACATCCTTCCCCCCTTTGAAACATTCGTCCTCGAATGTTAGTGACATTATTCAATTTAAACAAATTCAAGTCTAGGATCATTCTTCTGTCATCATATATATATATACATAATGCTTATAGATACTTACTTATTATTGCTCCAATCTTGTATCTTGAACTTTCTCTTCTACTTGAAACAAATGCGGGTATTTAGACTTCATTATTTCTTCAACTTCCCATGTGATTTCTTCTACTTGTTGATTCCTCTAACACATTTTTTTGAAACCTACTTCGTTATTCCTTAGTCATTTCACTTGTTGGCCCAGAATAGCAAGAGGTATCTCTTCATAGGTGAGATCCTCCGAAACTTGTATCGCTTCCATGGGAGCAATACGAAATGGATCTCCTGTGCACTTTCTAAGTATCGAAACATGAAATACTTGATGAACTGTGGAGAGTGCTCTGGGTAATGATAATTCATACGCAACTTGCCCAGATCTTCGGACAATTTCATATGGCACATTATATAAGGCCAACTTTCATTTTTTTTTCAAATCTCATTACCCAAAAAAATCTCATTACCCCTTTCAGTGGTGACACTTTCACAAATACCCAATCACCTGTATAAGCTCGTAGTATATCTTCACGTGTTTGAACAGTACGTTCTTTTTGCCCATCTATTTGAGGATGAAAAGTTGTACTCAAACTCACTTGGGTTCCCAAACTCTTCTGAAAAGGTTTCCAAAAGTATGCAGTAAATTGAGCTCCCCTGTCTGGTATAATTTAAATGGGAATCCTATGTAATCGCACTATCTCTTTAACATACAACCTTACATAATATCTAGTTGTACAAGTGGTCTTGACAGGTAAAAAGTCTGCTACTTGGTAAGCCTGTCAACTATTACCCATATGGAATCAAATTTCCGCAGTGTACAAGGTAAACCTGTGATGAAATCCATGTTAATCATGTCCCACTTCCAGACTGGAAGATTAATATAGTGCATATAACCTCCAAGTTTCTGATGTTCTACTTTTATTGGTTTACGATTTGGACATTGGGCTACATATTCTGCAATGTTCTTCTTCATGTTACCCCCACCAATTCGTTTCTTTCAAAGCAGAATACATTTTGGTAGCTCCCGAATGAATAGGATACCATGAATGATGTGCTTCTGTCATAATTACTCATCTATATCTGGTACACAAACTCTACCTTGGCATTGAAGTACTCCCCCTTGCATAGGCTCAAATACCTTTGTCGAATTTTGTCGTACATTCTTTTTCAACTAAAATAACATAGGATTGGCATATTGCTTTGCCTTCACCTCAACTACAGGTGAAGACTCTGCCACATTTTACACTATAATTCTTTAATTTGGCGTTTCAAGAAGATGAACTCCCAAGCTGTCTAATTGGCTTAACACATCGGCTACCACATTTGTTTTTCCCGGATGGTATAAGATATCACTATCATCTTCTTTTAGTAATTCCAGCCATCTTTGTTGTCTTTAGTGTGGGTTCTTTTGCTTGAAAATATACTGCAAACCTTCATGATCAATATATATATCAAGGTGAACCCCATACAAATAGTGGCATCATATTTTTAAAGCAAATATCACGACTGCTAACTCAAGATCATGTGTGGGGTAATTTCTCTCATGTGGTCACAACTGTCGTGAGGCATATGCTATTACATTCCTGTGTTGTATCAATACACATCCTAAGATGACTCCTGAATCATCACAATATACTGCATACCCTCCTGTGCCTTCGGGAAGTACTAATACAGGTGTAGAAGTCAAGTTATCTTTCAGCTCTTGGAAACTTTTCTCACATACATCATTCCACTGAAACTTGATTGCCTTGTGTTAGCTTCGTTGAGGATGATGAAATAGAAAAAACCCTTCAAACAAATCTCCTATAATAACCAGCCAATCCAAGAAAACTATGAATCTCTGTAAGCGTCGTAGGCCTTAGCCAATTTTTCACCGCCTCTATCTTTTGTGCATCAAACTTTAGTCCTTCATCCTATACAATGTGACCCAAGAACACTACGGATTTATGGCATAACTAGAAATTCATAGTGACCATACCATGTTCGGAAAGCTGTCTTGGGTATATTTTTTTTTTTTTCTAACCCTTACCTGGTGATATCCCGATCTCAAGTCAATCTTTGAAAAATATTTGGCACCTGATAATTGGTCAATTAAATCATCAATTCTAGGGAGGGGATACTTACTCTCAATTTTCACCTTATTCAATTGCCAATAGTCAATACATAGTCTCAACGTACCATCTTTCCTTTGCACAAATGATACTGGTGCACTCCAAGGGAACGTACTAGGTCTGATGTATCCCTTTTTCCAGCAAGTCTTTTTACGTGCTCCTTTAATTCTTGTAACTCTGCTAGGACATTCTATACGGAGGAATAGAGATAGGCTGAGTGCCTGAAATAACATCAATACCAAACTCTACTATACCTCAAGAATTTCATTTACTACTGGAACCGATTGAAGAGTTAGTGGCTTCACATCAATATCTTTCACTCTTACTAAGTGACACATGTACTCATTTGAGTATCATTTCCCTTGCCTTGAGATCGGAAATAAAGTTACCTCTCGGTGCTCCCATATTACCCTTCCATTCAAGAACATTCTTTGTGGAAAATGAAAATTTAACTTCTTAGCTCGGCAATGCCAACCAGTGTATCATAGCCACAATTAGTTACTATACAATTACAATATACTCTTTTAATTACGATAGATTCGCCAACTAGTGTATAGACCTCTAATGGCGTAACTAGTAGTTCTGGTGTTCCTTCAAAATGTTTTCCTTCATCAATGGAGTAATGTAGAATACGGTTCAATCAATGCATATACCTTATGTAAAAATATGAATACTGTACCTGTGTCTTTATCAGGATAAGCCTCCGAATTCTGTTGATCCGCTAAGGCATAGGAATGGTTTTGAATTTCACTAGCAGGTTGTACACCTGACAATGATAACGCAACGGCTGATCTCGTAGGTCGTGTCATACTACCTATGGCCCTCTATGGTCACTCTCTCATCATGTGCCCTGACTTACTACACCAAAAGCAAACATTCGTTCCAAACCAGCATTCACCTGAATGAAACTTCCCGCAGCTAGCACAGCTGATGAAAAGACCTCGATTGACTCATACTTCCTTATTCTCGATACCCCACTGTCTGTGAACCCCGAGTCCCACTACTTTGCCCAGCTTGACTGCCTCTAAACCCTCGAAATTGAGATGGAGTACCTGTTGTGGGGTAATAAAATGATGGGCTAGGAGGTCTAGGAAAAACATGAGGCCTAAATTCTCCTTGGGATGCCATAAACTATCCCATAGGTCTAGCCCTCTTTGACGGCCCTTCTTCAAATTCTTGTGTCCTTCTCCGTTGCCTCTAATCCTCCATTTTCTGCGCAAAGGCTTGTATTCTGGCTATATCCATATCTCTATTTAATGCAGCAATAGTACAGTCCCTTACCAAATATGGCTCCAATCTGTCCACATACCGATGGACTTTGTCGGCCATAGTGGCTACTACATTTGGAGCATATCTAGCCAAAGAGTTAAATCGAAGATTGTACTCTCTGACACTCATATTCCCTTGGAGAAGATTTAAAAATTGGTCTGCACGAGCCTCTCGGACCTCATATGGAAGATAATGATCAATAAATTTCATTTTAAATTTTTCCCAATTAGCGGGATTTGTACCAATACCACGAGATCTCTTCCAATCTTTATACCACAGTATAGCTTCTCCTTTCAATCTAAAGGCTACAAGCTCAACTATTTCTATACCAGTCACATGCATAACTTCTAGAGCCCTTTGAATTTGGTCCACATAGTCCTGTGGGTCTGCATTCGGATCTGTCCCAGTGAATGTGGGGGGATCTAATTTCAGAAAATCCTGTGTCCGCCGACTAGCTACTCTAGCTGCGCCATCCTTACTTGTCATTGGACCAACTTGTCCTTGAGTTTGTACAACAACTATCTGAGTCAACATATGCAGTGCATTTCTTAAATCCTGATTAGTGGCATTCATAGGCGGTTCTGCAGGTACTTCTCTACCTCTCGGCTCTTTTGGAGCTGGAAAAGTAGAAGAAGACCGCGATGCAATTTCAGTGTCAGCTCCACCATGACTAACTTGGTCAGGTGGTGATTTACTCATGCCTTCTCCGGCAAGCATATCTACCTTCTTACCTTTGCCCCTACCTCGTCTTGTCATCGGTATTTTACTATAACAAAGAAAACCAATTCCAATGGTCAGATATAATTCCACCTACACCATTGGCTCTATTGCACGATCTAGAAATGAAGAAAAAAAACAACTCCTAAATGTCCCATAGCCTCCTTCTTATAAATATGGTGCACAACACATCCATAAGCAAGACTCTACTCAGACAAGGCTTTGTAGACACCCTTAGGACGACCTGCTCTGATACCACTTTTGTCACGCCCTAAATTCCAACGGGGCGGACTGGCACCCGAAGCCGTTGAGGCCCGAGAGAACCAATCTTTGCTTATGTACATTCACAGGCATGTCTCTATATGAACATCATTATATCTCATGCAACTATGCCGAAATCATGGAAACATATGCTATATACGAAACTTGGCCATTAGGGCCAGGCCATCAAGTCAAAATGGACATACATCCCTTACATTCATATTCCCACATACGTCTACAAAGCCTCTAACAGATACATGTAAATAACCACCCTACAGTCGGGACAAGTCCCCGCTTTATACAACATTAAAATACCAAAACAAATGTACACATGTGACTCGGAAAGCCCCGAACCAACTGGAGCTCACCAAAGATCCACAACTGACCCGCAACCTACTGTGGAGGTCTACTAGCACCTTTGCCTGCAGCAAGTAAGGTAAGTCCCCCAAGGTACGTCAGTACAAAGAATGTACTGAGTATGTAAGGCCATAAGAAACTACATGATACAGAAGTACTTCAATGATATCAAGTACAAGTGAATAATCAATATGGATAAACCTTCGTTCTGTATATGTGGAACCATGTACATTGCTTTCATTACTTTAATTTTCAATCCTTCATTCATATTGTTATCATTCATATAATATATCGTTCATAATACTTCCTTCAAGTGATATACTTTCATTCAAGTGATTTAATGCTTTGATTTCTTTTACCTTCATCCTTATTACTATTCATCCAACTGATCAGTGGGCCATATAGCATTCATCCAGCTGATCAGTGGGCTATAATATAATATAAACAATCATCCACCTTATCGGTGGGCCATAGTATAATTTAAACAATCTTCCACCTTATCGGTGGGCCATAATATAATATAAACAATCTTCCACCTTGTCGGTGGGCCATAATATAATATACATAAATATATATACCTTACTTCATTCCTTACTTGTGAGAGATTGATACCTTTACTTGTGTAAGATTGATACATTTGCTTGTGTGAGATTGATACATTTGCTTGTGGTTGAAACATTATTGAAACTTTGGAACATAACGTTATTGGAACCTTGGAACCATGTCCACAAATATGTGACACGTGAATAACAATTGATCAATGAATAATGAACATGTGAATAACACTAGATGATAACCTGAAATGAGATACCTTAGAACATTTCAGAATGGAACTAGTACAATGACAATGTGAACACTATGTGCTGCAGAAGGATACGAAAAGAGTAACCTTACATACCTTATCTTTCCCAATATGAATATACAGTCCTATATGTGAATAAAACAATCCAGCTCCTTCCTTACGTGTTACTCTACAACACAAGTACATCACGAAGCTCCCATTAACAACTAACTACATTACAAGTGCATAAGACGACATTGAATTACATGACTGCCATATAACGTCATTTCGCCCTCTTAGAAGACCATTTATTGCATCACCATACCAACAATACCATAACATTCCACACATTGACCAAGACATCATAAACCAATAACATTTCACACCAAGTTTATCCTTTACACTTCCTCATTAACACTACGTCACAATTACTCCATCAATTCATCCCAATACCTTTCATAATAACACATGAAAAACAATCCATGATTGATACCATTCAAAATACCTCCGGTATACTTCTTTAAAGTCATTCAAAAGGTACCATAAGTTGATAATTGCATCCATGAAGGGTATAGGGGTTTGGGGGGATCATAGAGAGACAAAAACATGCAAAACGGGGTCCTGGACTGACCTAAGAAGCCAACTATGCCCACAGGTGGTTGAGGTGTGGCCGCAGGTGCCTCTTGGCAGTGTACAGGGGCACAGCGCCCGCAGGTGCCTTCGTCTGCGAGGGTGGGTGCCCGTTTTGGCCAAAATGGGTCTCTTTTGGGTTCTTTTTTGTAATGAATGGTCCATGATCATAATTAAAATTCTATTTTCATATTTTAAGTTATCATGGATGCCAACGAACAGCCATGGTTTCACAACGCACATAAACATCACAAAACTACATTTTTCCTTCCAATACGTCATCAATTCCATGCACAATTTCGCAACAACAATTCCAAACGTTATATACAAAGATAAAATAATTTAAGGATATAAAAAATCTTACATGTTGATATTTAATCCATCAAGTTCACTTCCTTCAATACCACAAGTCCATTTTCAAGTTTACAAGGCAAAACCCTTTTCCGATTGCAAAAATAGACAGTTTTACACATAGTGAACTGTCCAACACTTTGAAAACATAACCAACATGATGTATGCACCATATTATGCATATAATATATTAAAACATAAGATTAAACACTTACCCAAGCTTGCAAAGGAGTGATCTTGTCCAAAGAAGTGTAGTTGCCTTAGGGTTTGGTTGAAGAGAAAATGTTGTGGAAAAATCTAGAATGAGGCATGTATCTCTAAATGAATAAAATATGATTTATTTGTGCCTTTTATAGGTCCTCATGGTCATCCTAAGACACACTTTGATCAATTATTGAGGTTTACTTGGTCAATTCTTAAGAATGGGTCATCTTCCCATTTTGGGCCATGTCTTTTGTATAATTTTGGGCCTCAATTGAGCCCAATGGCACAAGACTAATTCAACCTACTAAATTTAATGTATAATACCCCAAAAATATCATGTTTAAATAATTCCATACGTGTTATGGTACGCAATTAGGTTCGGAAATGTACAGGGTGTTACAGATACAAATAACCAAATGATCAGTGGTAAATACCCATGTTGGGATCATCCCATGATAGGCTTACGCCCCTGAGCTGCCACCCACATGTAAAGAGATCAGGATCGGCCCATGCTAGGCTTACACCCCTAAGTTGCCACCCGTACATAACCAGATTTGCTCTTTTTATTTTATTACCTTTGACATAATTGAGCTTTAGGACAATAGTCAACCAGTGAAAGATGCATGAATAAACAGTTGATGTAATAACAATGAAATAGGGAGAAGTTTGCACACAAATGAAATGCCTAGGAGCTAAAATTACACATGGACCTTATTTGACTAAAACGAGAACTCATGAAGCTTGCTATTGAATGTAGACATGCAAACTAGGTAATAAGCATATATTGAGGTATTTTAACACAATAGGGAGTGGGAGAAAGGTTGTTAGCTACATAGGAGATCATATGCTGCCACTATGTATCATTTTCCATGGGAGAACTTTGGAAGCTCATTTTGTAACACAAGTGTTGGATTTCATGCCAAAGAATATGGAATAAAGTGGCCTTACATACCTTGTTATATAACTCTGGTACTACCCTAAATTAACCTCATTCCTTTCAGATTACTTATCTACAATGAAGTACGTGGTAAAACTAGTAATAGTAATTAATTAACAAATTCGGGCTATTCAACTTCACTCAAAACAGTAGCCGGGCAGCACCCCCATAATTCACCAAATCAAGGATGTTCTTTCAACCCCTTCTCCTCTAATTACATTTGTACAACACACGAATTCATATAATATTCCCGGAGACACCTTTGGCTTCATAACATGTACAAAACAGTCCACAAAGTATGATAGGCAGCAAGCTTATACAACATCTAATTAAGTGGTGTATCATTACACCCTTCTTTTATATGTCAATATCAACACCTCACATCCTTTTTTAAGACTAATGAGCTATCCCAATATATATACACATAAACAATTTCTAGAACAGCCCCAAATATTCTTCATCCTAGCAACACAATATTGCACTCACCATCTCTAAGTTCTTAGCAACACATCCACAATTTTCCACTCAAATTTATATACAAGGAGGAGTAATAAAATGTGCAGTAGCCTACCTTTTATTGGTGGAAATCCATACACTCTCAACTGCCACAAGAACTTGAACTTCTTTTCACTATAACCATACTAAGGAGAAATCTTGTAGAAATTAGATAAAGGTGGACTACCAAACTTGGAGGGTTGTTCTACACTTCAAACATGAAAAACCAGATTTCCATCACCTTCTCATGGTTAAATTAAACTAAATCCATAAGTTAATCACTACTTACCTTGGCTTCAAAGAGGCAACTATACCAAGAACCCTAGAGGAGTTTTGTGGCTGCTACATGAAGGGAGAGAGAGAGCTTATGATCTTTGAGAGAATTCTGGTTATTTTGCTGAATTATTATGAGTTAAAATGTGTCAAATTGACCCTTAAATAGGCTCTCTAGAACCTCCTATTTTAGGTTCATTTTCAGCCACAAATTGATCCAATTAGGTGATGCACCTACTTAGGGAGTTCAAGCTGCTCAAAGGTCAAAGTAGGTGATGCACCTACTTGCTTTATATTGTCTAAATTGGGAATTTAACTTATTAGGCTTTTGGGATAGATTTTTGGGTGTTGGGCTGCCCATTCTCCTCTCCTTTTATTTACTTAGTTAGGGCCTTAAAAGATTCCATTAATATAGGCCTTAATCTGATCCATTAACTTAAGTAGGGAATACACCTCTTTGGCACATTTTATAACACCCCGTACATTGTTGAATTCATGCGACTACCCTAATGTTCATGGAATTAATTAAGTTATGATAGTTGGTATATTAGTAATAGAAGTTATTGGACTCCACTAATCTTGTGCAAATGGGGAAGTTATTGGGCTAAATTAACCTTGTGCAAATAGGCTCAATTTAAGGCCCAAAATGAGCTAAAAGACATGGCCCAACAAGAAGGAAATGACCCATTCATCTTTTGAACAAGTAAACATGATATTTATTGGTCAAGAGTGGCTAAGGATGACCATTAATAGGCTATAAAAGGCAACCAAACACCAGATTTTATTCACAAAGGCACACATGCCATTCTAGACTTTTCCACAAAAAGGTATTTTCTCTCTACTCTCAAACCCTAAGGAAACTACACTGGGTTGGACAAGATCATCCTTTTGCAAGCCTTGGTAAGTGTTTAATCTCATGATTTAATATATTATATGCATGAGATATTGTGTAGATCATGATGGTTATGTCTAAAAGTGTTGAGTAGTGTACTTTTGCTTCCTTGTTAAAAGATTTGTCATCTATGAGACTTTAACTTGAAAGGAGACTTGTGGTCTTGAAGGAAGTGAATTTAATGGATTAAATATCAATATGTAAGATGTGGTTATGTCCTTAACTTGCCTTCTATTTGCGTTTGACATTTGGAATTGTTGTTGCGAAATTGTACATGGAACCGGTGGCGTATTGAAGGGAAAAATGTAGTTTTATGATGTTTATGTGCATTGTGAAACCATGGATGTTCGTTAGAATCCATGACAACTTAAAATATGAAAATAAAAGTTTAATTATGATCATGGACCATTCATTACAAAAAAGGACCCAAAAGAGACCCATTTTGGACGAAACGGGCACCCGCCCTCGCAGACGAAGGCACCTGCGGGCGCAGGTGAATTTACAGGTGACCCCTGGACATTTAAAAGAGGCACCTGAGGCCAAAAATCAAACACCTTTGGGCGCAGGTGGCTTCGCAAGTCAGTCCAGAACCCCGTTTTGCATGTTTTTGTCTCTCTATGATCCCCTAAAACCCCTATACCCTTCATGGATGCAATTATCAACTTATGGTACCTTTTGAATGAATTTAAAGGAGTATCCTGGAGGTATTTTGAATGGTATCAATTATGTATTGTTGTTCAGGTGTTATTGTGAAAGGTATTGAGATGACTTGATGGAGTAATTGTGACATAGTGTTAATGAGGAAGTGTAAAGGATAAACTTGGTGTGAAATGTTATTGGTTTATGATGTCTTTGTCAATGTGTGGAATGTTATTGGTATTATTGGTATGGTGATGCAATAAATGGTATTGTAAGAGGGCAAAATGACGTTATATGGCAGTCACGTAATTCATTTTCGTCTTATGCACTTGTAATGTAGTTAGTTGTTAACAGGAGCTTCGTGATGTACTTGTGTTGTAGAGTAACACGTAAGGAAGGAGATGGATTATTGTATTCACATATAGGACTGTATATTCATATTGGGCAAGATGAGGTATGTAAGTTTACTCTTTCCGTATCCTTCTGCAGCATATAGTGTTCACATTATCATTTTACTTGTTCAATTCTGAAATGTTCTAAGGTATATCATTTCAGGGTATCATCTATTGTTATTCACATGTTCCTTATTCATTTATCAATTGTTATTCACCTGTCACATAATTGTGGAAATGGTTCCAACGTTCTAATAATGTTATGTTCCAAAGTTCCAATAATGTTTCAACCACCAATGTACCAATCTCTCAAAAGTAAAGGAATAAAGTAATGCATATATGGTTTATTGTTTGAGAGCCGGGACGTTTCAAAGGGGCACATAAGTCTAGCTAGAACTGATCCCAAGATTATTGGAGCAAGGGACAGCATCAAAGGGGCACATAAGCCTAGCTAGAGCTGATCCTAATGTTATGTTATGACCCACAGATAAGGTGGATGATTATTTTATGACCCACCGATAAGGTGGATGATTATTTTATGACCCACCAATAAGGTGGATTACTATGCTATGACCCACTGATCAGCTGGATGAATAATAAAGGTGATGAATGTACAAAAAAAGAAAGTAATGAACGTAATGTACATGGTTCCACACATACAGAATGGTGACTTATCCATATTGATTATTCACTTGTATTTGATTTTATTAAAGTATTTATGTATCATACAGTTTCTTATGGCCTTACATACTCAGTACATTCTTCGTACTGACGTCCCTTGGGGGACTTACCTTACTTGCTGCAGGCACAGGTGCTAGTAGACCTCCACAGTAGGCTACGGGTCATCTGCATACTATTGGTGAGCTTCAGATTGGTTCGGGGCTTCTCCAAGTCACATGTGTACACTTGTTTTGGTGTTACGTAAATATTGTATAAAGCGGGAACTTGTCCCGACTTTAGTTTAGTTATGTCTATGTATCTATAGAGGCTTTGTATACGTACGTTGTGGAATGAATGAAGGAATGTGAGAAATGTATGCTTTTGATGCAAAGGCCCTAACAGCCAGGTTTCATATCTTTATGAATCATATGTTTTCCATGACTTCCGCCATTGGTATCTTGTTGCCACATGTGATAGAGTGTTATTCATTTAATGACATATATACGAGTGTATCGAAATAAAGATTGGTTCTCTAGGGCCTCAACGGCATCGGGTGCCATTCAGCCCCATTGGAATTTGAGGCATGACAAAAGTGGTATCAGAGCAAGTCGTCCTAAGGGTGTCTACAAAGCCATGTCTAAGTAGAGTCTTGCTTATGGGTGTGTTGCGCAACACATTTATAATTAGGAGGCTACGGTACATTTAGGAGTTGTTTCTTTTCTTCATTTCTTAGATCGTGCGCTAGAGCTAAATTTGTAGGTGGAATCATATCTAACCATTGAAATTGGTTTTCTTCTGTATAGTAAAAATGTCGATTACAAGACAAGGTAGGGACAAAGGTAAGAAGGTAGATATGCTTGCTGGAGAAGGAACTAGTAAATCACTGCCTGACCAAGCTAGTTAGGGTGGGGCTGGAACTGAATTTGCATCGCGGGCTTCTTCTACTTTTCCAGCTCTAGAAGAGCCGAGAAGGAGAGAAAAACCTGTTGAACCATCTGTTAATGCTACTGAGCAGAATTTAAGAAATGTAGTGCAAATGTTGACTCGTATAGTTACTGGTATAGTTGTTGCACTGAATCAAGGGAAAGTAGTTTCAATGACAAGTAGTGATGGTATGGATAGGGCAGCTTGTCGGCGGTCATAGGATTTTCTGAAATTAGACCCTCTCACACTCACTGGGTCAGATCTGAATGAAGACCCACAGGACTTCGTGGACCAAATCAAAAGGGCTCTAGATGTTATGCATGTGACTGGTATAGAAACAGTGGAGCTTGCAGCATATAGATTAAAAGGAGAGGCTATATTATGGTACGAAGATTGGAAACGATCTAGGAGTATAGGTGCACTTCCAGCTAGTTGGGAGGAATTTCGAACGGTATTTCTTGATTACTATCTTCCCTATGAGATCTGAGAGGCTCGTGTGGATCAGTTTTTAAATCTTTGTCAAGGGAATATGAGTGTCAGAGAGTACAGTCTCAGGTTTAACTCTTTGGCTCGATATGCTCCTAATGTAGTAGCCACGATAGAGGACAGAGTCCATCGGTATGTGGACAGGTTGGAGCCATATTTTGTAAGGGATTGTACTATTGTTGCTTTGAACAAGGATATGGATATAGCGAGAATACAAGCCTTTGCATAGAAAATGAAGAATCAAAGACAAAGGAGAAGGGCGCAAAACTTTGAAAGAGGGTCGTCCAAGAGGACTAGACCTATGGAACAGTTCATAGTATCCCAAGGAGAATTTGGGCCTCGGATTTTTAAAAGACCACCGAGACCCTCATTTTCTTACCCTACAGCAAGTACACCATCCCAAGTCCGAGGGTTTAGAGGCGGTCAAGTAGGGCAGAGTAGTGGACTACGAGGTTCGTAGACAGCGAGTTTTTCTCGTCGGTTGTGCCATCACTGCAGGAAGTTTCACTCAGGTGAATGCTGGTTTGGAACGAATATTTTCTTTCAGTGCGGTATGTCGGGGCACCTGGTGAAAGAGTGTCTACAAGGGGGCATGGGTAGTATGGCGCGACCTACGGGATCAACCATTGCATCATCATCATTGGTCCCTTCCTTAGGTCGAGATGTACAACCTGTTGGTCATGGTAGGGATGCCAGAGGTGTAGCCAGTTCTGGTGGAGTTCAGAACCATACCTATGTCGTAGCGGATCGGCAGAATTTGGAGGCTTCTCCTGATGTGGTGACAGGTACATTAGCTGTCTTTTCACATAATGTATGAATTGATTGATACGAGGTATACCCAATCATATATTACTCCATTGATTGCGGAAAAAGTTTGAAAGAACACCAGAATTACTAGATAAGCCATTTAAAGTATCTACACTAGTTGTGAATCTATTATAGCTAAAAGAGTATATCATAATTGTATAGTAATTGTTTGTGGTTATGACACACTGGTTGATCTTATTGAACTGGAAATGGTAGATTTTGATGTTATAATGGATATGGATTGGTTGATTTCTTGTTATGCCACAGTAGATTGCCAAGCTAAGAAGTTACATTTTCATTTTCCACAAAAGAATGTTCTTGAATGTAAGGGTAATGTGGGAGCACCGAGAGGAAAATTTATTTCCTATCTTAGGGCAAAGAAAATGATACTCTAAGAGGTACATATGCCACCTAGTGATGGTGCAGGATACCGATGTGAAGCCACCAACTCTTCAATCTGTTCCGATGGTAAATGAAATTCTTGAGGTATTTCCTGAAGAGCTTCCAAGTTTACCTCTAGGACGAAAAGTAACGGATCAACTAAAAGACTTGTAGGACAAGGGATACATAAGACCTAGTACATCCCCTTGGGGTGCACCAGTGTTAATTGTATGATAGAGAGATGGTACACTGAGAATGTGTATGAATTATTGGAAACTAAATAAGGTGACAGTCCAAAATAAATATTCCCTTCCCAGAATTGGTGCTTTATTTGAGCAGGTACAAGGTGCCAAAGGTTTTTCAAAGATTAACTTAAGATTGGATTATCATCAAGTAAGGGTTAGAGAAAAAGATATACCCAAGACAGCTTTCCGAACACGGTATAGTCATTATGAATTTTTAGTTATGTCAATTGGGCTAACGAATGCACCAGTAGTTTTTTATGGATTTAATGAATAGGGTGTTCAAGCCATTTCTAGACGTGTTCACGATGGTGTTTATAGATGACATCCTGGTTTATTCAAGACCACAAGAGGACCATGATAATCACTTACGACTGGTATTACAAATTCTTCGTAACCGTAAGAAATATGCAAAGTTATCTAAGTGTGAATTTTGGTTAAAATCTGTGGCATTCTTGGGTCACATGGTATCAGATGAAGGAATAAGGGTTGATACACAAATGATAGAAGTCGTGAAGAATTGGACAAAACCAACGACCCCTACAGAGATTCATAGTTTTTCTTGGGTTGGCGGGCTATTACAGAAGGTTTGTTGAAGTGTTTTTCTTCCATTTAAGCACCCTTAACAAGCTAACACAAAGCAACCAAGTTTCAGTGGATGATACATGTGAAAAGAGTTTCCAAGAGCTGAAAGATAAATTGACTTCTACACCTGTATTAGTACTTTTCGAAGGCACAGAAGGGTATGCAGTATATTGTGAAGCTTCAAGAGTCGGCTTAGGATTTGTATTGCTGCAACACGGTAATGTAATAGCCTATGCCTCAAGACAATTGCTCCCACATGGAAGAAATTATCCAACAAACGATCTAGAGTTAGCAGTCGTGATATTTACTTTAAAAATATGGCGCCACTATTTGTACGGGGTTCATTTTCTTGAAACTACAGATGAAAGAATTATAGTGGAAAATGCGGCAGAGTCTTCACTTATAGCTGAGGTGAAGGAAAAGCAATAAGCAAATCCTATTTTATTTCTGTTGACAAAGCATGTACAGCAAAGTTCGACAAAGGTATGTGAGCTTACGCAAGGGAGAGTACTTCAATGCCAAGGTAGATTGTGTGTACCAGATATAAATGAGTTAAGGAAATGTATTATGACAGAAGCACATCATTCACGGTATTCTATCCATTCGGGAGCAACCAAAATGTACCATGGTTTGGAAGAGATGTATTGGTAAGGTTACATGAAAAAAACATTGCAGAATTTGTAGCTCCATGTCCAAGTTGTCAGTAAGTAAAAGTAGGGTATCAGACATCTGGAGGTTATATTCAATGTATAAATCTTCCAGTATGGAAGTGGGACATGATTAACATAAATTTAATCACAGGTTTGTCCCGTACATAGCAAAAATTTGATTCCATACGGGTAATAGTTGACATGCTTACATGGGATAGTGCGATTACATGGGATTTCAATTTCTAATATATCAGATAGGGGAGCTCAATATACTACCCACTTTTGAAACCCAAGTGAATTTGAGTATGGATTTTCCACCTCAAACAGATGAACAAGCAAAACGTACTATCTAAACACTCGACGAGCTTGCACATTATATGGAAGAAAGGGTAGATCACCAATTGGATGGTTTGAAGCGGGTGAAATTGCTTAATTCGGGACAGATCTTGTTCATCAAGCTCTAGAGAAAGTTAAGGTGATACAACAGCAGCTACAAATGGCCCGAAGTCGACACAAGTCATATGCCGATATTAGAAGAAGGGAATTAGAATTTTCCATAGGTGATTGGGTAGTTTTGACAGTGTCACCGATGAAATGGGTAATGAGATATGGACAGAAAGGAAGGTTGGACCTATATAGCGTGTTGCATAAGATTGTTCAAAGATTTGTTCAAGTCGCGTATGAATTTGAAATACCCCAAGAACTCTCCATAGTTCATTCAGTATTTCATGTTCGATGCTTTGAAAGTGTATAGGAGATCCATCTCGTATTGCTCCCAGTGGAGATGTACAAGTTACAGAGGATATCACATATAAAGAGGTACCTATTGCTATTCTAGATCGATGATAAGTAAACAGATTAAGAAATAAAGAAGTAGCTTCCGTAAAAGTACTATTAGAGAAATCAGCAATTAAAAGAAATCACATGGGAAATCAAAGAAATAAAATAGAAGAAAAAGTTCCAAGTACGGAATTAAAGCAATAACAAGTAAGTAACAATGAGCATGTGTATATATGATAACATGAAGGATAAACTGACACCTAAATTTGTGTAAATAGGATAATGTTACTCACATTCGAGGACGAATGTTCCTAAGGGGGGAAGGATGTAACACCCCGTACATTTCTGAATTCATATGACTACCCTAATGTTCATGGAATTAATTAAGTTATGATAGTTGGTATATTAGTCATGGAAGTTATTGGACTCCACTAATCTTGTGAAAATGGGGAAGTTATTGGGCTAAATTAACCTTGTGCAAATAGGCTCAATTTAAGGCCCAAAATGAGGTAAAAGACATGGACCAACAAGAAGGAAATGACCCATTCATCTTTTGACCAAGTAAACATGATATTTATTGGTAAAAAGTGGCTGAGGATGACCATTAACAGGCTAGAAAAGGCAACCAAAAACCAGATTTTATTCACAAAGGCACACATGCCATTCTAGACTTTTCCACAAAAAGGTATTTTCTCTCTACTCTCAAACCCTAAGGCAACTACACTTGGTTGTACAAGATAATACCTTTCCAAGCCTTGGTAAGTGTTTAATCTCATGATTTAATATATTATATGCATGATATATTGTGTCGATCATGATGGTTATGTCTAAAAGTGTTGAGTAGTGTACTTTTGCTTCCTTGTTAAAAGATTTGTCATCTATGAGACTTGAACTTGAAAGGAGAATTGTGGTCTTGAAGGAAGTGAATTTGATGGATTAAATATCAATATGTAAGATGTGGTTAAGTATTTAACTTGCCTTCACTTTGTGTTTGACATTTGGAATTGTTGTTGCGAAATTATACATGGAACCGGTGGCGTATTGAAGGGAAAAATGTAGTTTTGTGATGTTTATGTGCGTTGTGAAATCATGGATGTTAGTTGGCATCCATGATAACTTAAAATATGAAAATAAAAGTTTAATTATGATCATGGACCATTCATTACAAAAAAGGACCCAAAAGAGACCCATTTTGGCCGAAACGGGCACCCGCCCTTGCAGACGAAAGCCCCTGCGGGCGCAGGTGACATCACAGGTGACCCTAGACACTGTCAAGAGGAACCTACGGCTGTACCTCAACCACCAGCGGGCACAGGTGTCTTCAAAGGTCAGTCCAAAACCCAATTTTACATGTTTTTGTCTCTCTATGATCCCCAGAAACCCCTACACCCTTCATGGATACAATTATCAACTTATGGTACCTTTTGAATGACTTTAAAGGAGTATACCGGAGGTATTTTTAATGGTATTGATTATGGAGTGTTGTTCAGGTGTTATTGTGAAAGGTATTGAGATGACTTGATGGAGTAATTGTGACGTAGTGTTAATGAGGAAGTGTAAAGGATAAACTTGGTGTTAAATGTTATTGGTTTATGATGTACTGGTCAATGTGTGGAATGTTACTGGTATTTTTGGTATGGTGAAGCAATAAATGGTCTTGTAAGAGGGCGCAATGATGTTATATGCCAGTCACGTAATTCATTGTCGTCTTATACACTTGTAATGTAGTTAGTTGTTAACGGGAGCTTCGTGATGTACTTGTGTTGTAGAGTAACATGTAAGGAAGGAGCTGGATTGTTGTATTCACATATAGGACTATATATTCATATTGGGCAAGATAAGGTATGTAAGGTTACTCTTTCCGTATCTTTCTGCAGCACATAGTGTTCACATTATCATTATACTTGCTCCATTCCAAAATGTTCTAAGGTATCTCATTTCAGGGTATCATCTATTGTTATTCACATGTTCCTTATTCATTGATCAATTTTTATTCATGTGTTATATAATTATGGACATGGTTCCAACGTTCCAATAATGTTATGTTCCAAAGTTCCAATAATATTTCAACCACCAATGTACCAATCTCACAAAAGTAAATGAATAAAGTAATGCATATACGGTTTATTGTTTGAGAGTCGGGATGGTTCAAAGGGGCACATAAGACTAGCTAGAACCGATCCCAAGATTATTGGAGCAAGGGACAGCATCAAAGGGGCACATAAGCCTAGCTCAAGCTGATCCTAATGTTATGTTATGGCCCACCGATAAGGTGGATGATTATTTTATGACCCACCGATAAGGTGGATGACTATGCTATGACCCACTGATCAGCTGGATGAATAATAAAGATGATGAATGTACAAGCAAAGAAAGTAATGAACATAATGTACATGGTTCCACACATACAGAATGGTGACTTATCCATATTGATTATTCACTTGTATTTGATTCCATTGAAGTATTTATGTATCATACAGTTTCTTATGGCATTACATACTCAGTACATTCTTCGTAATGACGTCCATTGGGGGACTAACCTTACTTGTTGCAAGCACATGTGCTAGTATACCTCCACAGTAGGCTACGGGTCATACGCATACTATTGGTGAGCTCCAGATTGGTTCGGGGCTTCTCCAAGTCACATGTGTACACTTGTTTTGGTGTTATGTAAATGTTGCATAAAGCGGGGACTTGTCCCGACTTTAGGTTAGTTATGTGTATGTATCTGTAGAGGCTTTGTAGACGTACGTTGTGGAATGAATGAAGGGATGTGAGAAATGTATGCTTTTGACGCAAAGGCCCTAACGGCCAGGTTTCATATCTATATGAATCATATGTTTTCCATGACTTCCGCAATTGGTATCTTGTAGCCACATGTGATAGAGTGTTGTTCATTTAATGACATGAATACGAGTGTACCGGAATAAAGATTTGTTCTCTCGGGCCTCAACGGCTTCGGGTGCCAGTCCACCCCGTTGGAATTCGAGGCGTGACACATTTAACTTGGCCCAAATCTAATCCATAACCTTGGGTCCATTAACTTGGTCCATATATCTCAAGTAGGTGATTCACCTACTAGCTTAATTAAGTCAACCAAGCACCTGAATAGTTAATTCCATTTTCAGTTCTTAATCCCTTTAATTTAACTTACAGCTTGTGTACACTTGGTCACTTTAAACTTTAGAGTCAAATACCTACTCACGATCCCAAGTTTAAATAGTTGCACCGACGTTAACTTAGTTGTGTCACATTAAAATGTATGGGTAGTTCCTTCGAACCCATCTTACCGTCGCTAGTCATATAGGAAGCCGAGTCCATTACCTATACTGTAAGGCCATATGAAGTGACATATAAGTAGAACTAGTACACGTAGGATACGGGGTGTTACAATAAGATCTCAAATGGAATTCATTAATCTCTTGAAATTATTCCACCCTTGATATTGAGGCAACCTCCCAATTCATATTCAACTTGTGTAAAGCCCACAAAGACTTGTGTTATAATTCAACAGGCAGGTGACAAGCATTTCCAAACACCAATTGGTATGGTGACATTCCAATAGGGGTTTTGAACATGATTCTATATTCCCACAAAGCATCATCAAGTTTACGGGCACAATCCAACCTACTCGCATTCACAGTTTTATCCAAAATACTTTTTATCTCCCTGTCACGCCCCATATCCCAAAGGGGTGGATTGGCACCCAAAGCCAATAAGGCCCGGGATAACCAATCTTTACTCACATCTAATCATATTCATGCCATAAGAAACATCACCACCATGTAAGGATATAAAACGCTAGTAGCGGAAATCATGGAGCATGATATATATATACATATAAGAAACTTGGTCGTTAGGGCCATCAAGTCAAGAAGGACATACACCTATTACATTCATATACCCACATATGTCTACAAAAGCCTCTATTAGAAATACATGCATAACCATCCTAAATTCGGTACAAGTCCTCGCTTTACACAACATTTACAATACCAAAATGAATATACAACTTGAACACTGAAAGCCCCGAACCAACTGGATCTCACCAAAGATCAGTAGATGTCCTGCAGCTTACTGGGGAGGTCTACTAGTACCTGTGCCTGCAGCAAGTAAGGTAAATCCCCCCCCTGAGGGGTCAGTACGAAGAAGGTATTGAGTATGTAAGGTTGTTTCAGTACATAAGAACTTTAATGGAAAATAATTACAAGGGAATGCCCAGTTATGGATAAGCCATCAATCTATATATTTGGAACTGTGCGTATTACTTTCGATGCTCTCTTCACTTTTGAACCTCTTCTTACTTACTTGTCAATCATTAGTTATATACTGCCCGGGCCCAACTGATCAGTGGGAAATTAATACCGTCATACAGGTGTTCATGTCACCCCATGGATACACCCATAATGTTGGGATAGTCATCATGAAGGTGTGTTCTTTCACCCCATGGATATCATAATGAAGGTGTTTATTTCACCCCATGGATACACTCATAATATTTTACTTCCTTCTTTAACTTTTATGAGATTGGTATATTTGTAGTCATAACCTTATTGGGAGTTTCGGAACATAACCTTATTGGGATTTTGGAACCATGTCCATAATTATGTAACACATGAGCAACAACGACTAATGAAGAAGGAATATGTGACTTAACAATAGATAACAACTTGAAATGAGACACCCTTGAACATTTCGGAATGAACTAGTACAACACTAATGTGAATACTATGAGCTCCAGAAAGATACGGAAAGAGAAACCTTATATACCTTATGTAGACACGAGATTTTTGACCCTCTACAAACTTTTATCTATTTTTAACATTAAATATTTATTTTAGTTTAATATTTATATTAGCTTTTCATTTTTTATTTTATTTTATTTTATTTTATTTTTATTTTTATTTTTTCAATAAGTTTATTTGAAAAATTGTGAAAAAAGGGGATTTCAAAAATAAAAAATAAAAAATAATAGAGTCACATTTTTAGGATAAGTTGTGTTCTTACTTTTTAAAAAGAAAAAGAATTCTTTCAAAAAGTATGTTTTCTTTTAGTTTTTTTATAAATAAGCTAGTAATGTTATTATATTTTTCCTTTTCTTAGCCATATATTTTTAGGATTAGCTATTTAACTTTTTCTATATTTTTATTAGTTTTAAATAGTTAGCTAATACTATTTTCTACTACTATATTTTTTATTTATTTCTTTAACTAAAAAATAAATCAATAAATAAACAAATTAAAAAAAAAAAAAAAAAAAAAAGAAAAATCCTAAACTACCCTTCCCCCACCTGCACACCCCACCCCACTAATCCTAAACTCCCTCACGTTCCATTTGCTTTTCTATCCATGCACACACATAACCTCTCCCCACTCCCTCACACCACTCCCTCACATGCACACACACATACTACTACACACCATGCACACACACATACTACTACACACCATGCACACACCTACACACTATATATATACTCACACGGACAGAAAATACACATAGAAAAGATAGGAAAAAACAGAAAGAAGAGGAAGAGAAAAGGATAGAAAAGAAGGAGAAAAAGACTTAGGCAAGGAAAGAAAAAGTTAGCAACATTAAAAGAAAAAAGAGAAACAACGGACAGAAAGGAAAAAAAAGAACAATGAGAGTAGAAAGAAAAGAGCAAAGCAGAGAGAAAGGGATGTAGAGTGAAAAACAGAAACATTAAGGTACGAAAAAATAGGAGCGGATATTGGAAAAAATACAAAGAAGAGGATTTGCGGGTCGGAGTTTGAGTCTTGGTCCTTATTTCGAGCTTCCGGTGACAACGTTCCTGCTTCTAATTTCGACTATTGCACCATACAGGTTCATGTTCTATTCTATTTCTTTACTTTTACGTTTTGTATAGATCCCGAAACATGAATATTAGCTTTTATTTAGTTTTGACAGAATCTAAAGACTTTATATATAATATCATCATGTCCAAAGTATTTTTTTTGTGTGTGTGTGTTTAGACGTGTTCTAATTATTTATTACTATCTAAAGTATAAAGATTTTTTTTTTTTAGTTTGATACCATGTTCTGTTAAGAAGAAAAAAAACGATTATGCTAAAGTTTTCATATGTCATTTTCATTCTCTTAATTATGATGAGTTTAATTTCTTATGTGGTTGGATTGAAGAGAAAAGATTCATTAATGTAGTTAATTGTATGTTATATGTTTAATTATCTTCTCTTGTTTATTGATATTACGATCTTTGAATGATAATAAATTGGAAAGTGGGTGTGTTACGATTAAAGCATAACAATGAAACAATGAAAATTTTATTGAGTAATTAAATAAGTTTAGTTGGTTTTATTGATTTATTAAATGCCATTTTACTTTACTGATAAGGATAATGATGTGTAGGTTTCTGTATATTTTTTTTATATATTATTGTTATTATTTTTTTTTCTTCTCTCTTTGAGATTTTACAAGCAATTTGCAGTGTCAGTGTGTTACTTTGGGGTATCTTTGTGATTATCGGATTAATCCTTTAGTTCTTAAAAATATTCATAGGCCTAAATCGCTATTTAAGGCCTAACCAATTAACTAGATGAGGTTGAGTGAAATGAGTTACAAATTCGTTCAAGACCCTATTTAGTTATTAATAGATGAGACTGCGTGAGAAGTAAGCAAGGATAAGACATGAATTAGTAGAAGAGAGGATAAAAATCAATTAATATATCGAGGTCGATCATGTGTGTGGTTACGCTCCTTGATCAACTTCTCTAATTATCAGGCTTCGTGTGTGGTTACGCTCCTCAGCCGAAAACATAAGTCACAATTTTCTCATAATCCTAGGCAAATTAACAAGTAACCAAAACCAGTTTATCCAAGAAATTACTTAAGTCGAATATAAGTTGATGAAAGCGACCGTGCTAGAACCACGGGACTCGAGGGATGCCTAACACCTTCCCCTCGGTCAACAGAATTCCTTATCCGGATTTCTAGTTCGCAGACTAATAATAAAGAGTCATTTCCTTTTGAATGGGGATTCAATAAGGTGACTTGGAACACCATAACTCAATTCCAAGTGGCGACTCTGTAAAATAATAAAATAATCCCTATTCAATAACGTCACTTTAATTGGAAAAACCCTTCGACCCAACGAGCGAAAAAGGGGTGTGACATCTCTGGCGACTCTGCTGGGGACCATTAACTTGAATTCGAGCTTTGTATATTGACTTATTTTTGACTTTTTAATTCTTGGATATATTGTGCTTGATGGCCTAATGTGCTCTTTGCTTGTTTGTTTACCGCTTTAATATTATCTGAATTGCAATATAAACTGTCTTCTTTCGCGCACCCATCTGAGTCTCTGAATATACCTATCATTATTTATTGTGTGTGCGGCTACGCTCCACGAAAACCTTCTATCTGAGATGAACCAGTGTTCGGTTACGCTCCTGGTTTAAGGAATATTAGTCACCCATGTTAGGCGGGGTTGGATCACCAGTAGAACCGGAATAGCTCTGCTACCGGTAAACTGACCCTCCCCGATCCGAGTTGTCTACTGGGATAAGCCAGTCTAGACACCATCTCTATCAGGTTAAACTTAGTAGAACTGAAACTCAGACGCGGCCATCCCTATTAGGCTCCGCTTTATCTGCATCATGTGCATTTGACTTAGCGGGACTCGGCACAGGGGCCGAGTCCGTCTAGGACAGGTGCCCCTCTTTATATGACCAACATGTGCATCTTATGTGCTCTTTGACATTTATTTGGAAGGCTCGTTCGATTGTTGACCGGCTTTAGGCAACTTAATGAAATTAAAAAAAATAAAAATAATAATAATAATAATAATAAAAAAAATTTCTCTAACTTTTATAATCGTTCGCTTAAAAAATATATATATTTTCGAAGAATAAAATAGGAAAAATCACCCATTGATTGAGGGTCATTTCGAAAATATGACTACCTTCATTATTATTTTCTTATCCTCAAATTTATTATTTATACATATATCTTAATGGCCCTGAACCTTTAGGGGTCGTAAGGCTAAAATTTTTACAAATATATATACATATACCCTAATAGTCCTGAATCTTTAGGAGTCATGAATTTGAGTTTTGCAAAAATATATAAAACAATTGTATTTTTCTTCTAAGTTACTATTATTATTATTGTTATATATATATATATATATATATATATATATTTATTTTATTTTATTTTTATTTATTTTTTTTTATTATTTATTTTTTTTTATACTTGGTTGCGTCTTGTTCCCCCAAACTCTTGTTTGAGATTATATAGAGGTCTATCTTTGAAGAATGTCCATATAGGGTTGGTATAGACAAAAGTCAGTCCCTAAAAATAAAACAAAAATAATAAAATAAGAAAAAAAAAAAAGCTTTGCTTTTATGAATCTTTTCTTACTATTAAACAAATTTGTATCTAGGTAGATGTTAACATTTTTTTATTTTTCTCAAAAGGTATAACATGAATCCGCGAACTAGAGGGAAGTGTGAGAAAAGGCCCAGGGATGAAGGAATACCAAAATTTATGATCGTCGATCAGACTCCTCTACTTTTGTGGCAATAGTGGAATGGAATGGAGGAGCAGGACAAGAGGATAGTGAAAGACTATTTGGGACATCTTGTGCATATGATGGAAATTAATCCCAGAAGAGACGTGTTTGAAGCATTGATTGAAGCTTGGGATCACAACAACAATGTGTTTCGGTTCTCAAACTTTGAGATGACCCCAACTCTAGAGGAATTAGCAACCTTCATGGGGGTAGGCACCATTCGCCGAGGTTCAGATCTTCGAAACAAGAGGCCTATAGTTCCTAAGAATGTGGATGGGATCAAGTTTTTGAAATTACTGAATATCAATCAGATGAATATAGAAAGTTTGAAGGAAGGTTGGATTTCTTTGGAATTTTTATTCCAGAGATTTGGTCGAGAGGAAGGATTCGAGGAGTATCAGGGTCAATTGTACAACAAAGGAAACTTGCAAGAATGGAAGAAACACAGCCGCTTTGCTTTCATGGTTGCATTCTTGGGGAGGATGGTTTTTCCGGAGCGTGATGGAAATATTGATATTCGTCTAGCTGGAGTAGTGCGAGCACTAACCACGATGGATAACCCCACTCTTGTACCTATGATTCTTGGAGATGTCTTTCGCGCACTAACCAAGTGCAAAAAGGGTGCCACATACTTTGAAGGGTGCAATGTTTTTCTGCAGATATGGTTTCTGGAACACTTCTATTATTATCCTTATGCTCCGGGAGCCAGCGACTTGTTAAATCGTGTGACTAGTCATGAAGAGAGGGCCAATAAAAGTAAACTCCCAATCGGGATCAACGCATGGAAGGAAAAGGTTTCTAAGTTGACTGACGATCAGATTATCTGGAACTACTACTGGTTCCCAGCCCAAGATGTCATTTGTATGTCCTCATACCATTCTTTTTTGGTATTGATTGGGTTTAGAGGGGTCCAGCCTTATGTGCCGCTTCGAGTAATGCGCCAATTGGGTCGACTTCAGGAGATTCCTCGCGAAAAGAACATGGGTGAATTCATGTATGACACTCCTCCAGGTTTTTTGTTTAATAGTGATGAGATACTGAAGTTTTGGTATGGGAGTATAATATCTGAGAAGAGTGAAATGGTGGAAGATCGTGACAAGGGGAAAGTGGTTCCTGGGTACCTTTCATGGTTGTATAGCCCTTCCCCAGTTGAAGAGGAACCCGGAGATTCTGGGAAAAGAAAATGGGATAAAGAATCAGAGGTTCGAGCGAGAGTCAGACAAGCCCGTCTTGAGGTGGAACATGAATTTCAAAAGAAATTGAATGAGCAGCAAGCTGAATATAAAGCAAGAATCGCACAGACTCGGGAAGAAATGGAAAGAGACCAACAGTTAGCTCTCCAAGTTGTGAAAGAGGACCTAAGGTGCGTCAAACGAAAATACGGTCAATTGGAGAAAGAGTTGGAGAACAAAGTTGAGTCGGCACAGAGAAAATCTGAGGTAGACAAACACCTGATTCGGGTTTTGCAAGAAGATTTGGGTATCATTGAGGTGGCAATGGGGCAACAACAAGATGAGTTCGAGAAGGAAAAGGCCAAATTGATGTACACCCAAGATAGGCTTCAGGCTCAAGTGAAAGCCTCCATGGAACGAGAGAGGGAAATTGCCAAGCGCTTCACAGCTTATCAGAAAGAATTTGAAAGTGAGAAAAAACAGTGGGAGATTGAGCGTGGTGTACTTCACCACCAAGTGGAGGAGCTTCAGGAACGAGAGGATGGTTTGAGGCAGGCAGTCTACACTCTTCAAGAGTGGTTGCAGAACTGCCACGGAAATATGAATGAAGCTAAAGAGCAAGTGCTTCGGCTTAAGGACATTCTCGTCGATGTGTATGCTGGTTATCTCCACCGTGATGATGAAAGTTTGGGAGAACAGGCACGTGTTCTCGCCCCACGTTTGCCAGAGGCATTATCCAGCATATACTCCAGTCTAGGAGGGCAGTAAAGGCCACAAAGAACACCTGGAAGAAGACATTTTTTTTTATGGTTTTTTTTTTGAGCCTGTTTCTTTTTAAGTTATTTGGTCTTATCCCATGTTTTTTTTTTGTGTGTGGTTTTTAGTTATTTCGAGTCTATAGCAGTTTTAGTACTTTTATCATTTCCTTCATTTGAGTCTTGTAGAGTGCATATTTGAAAATGAATGAAAAAGATTTTCTTTTGTCTAAAATCTTTTATTTATTTATTTTGTTATAAAAAATAAAATAAAATAAATAAATTAAAAAAATATAAATAAATAAAATAAAATAAAGGACCTTGATTTTATTTTTCGAACTACGCAGCGATCTGATTCATGTCCCGGCATGATACGTAGGCAACCCTACAACGGGTTCGATCAAAGCTTTCAATTTCAAAATAAATAAATAAATAAATAAACAAAAATAAATAATAATAGAAAAGGAAATAAACAAAAATAAATTAAAATAATAATAATAAGAATAAGAAGAATATATATATATATATATATATATATATATATATATATATATATATATATATATATAAGTATATAGAGAGAGAGAAAGAGAAAAGAAAATGCACCTAGATAAGCCGGGATGAAACATAAGGCCTCCCACATTAAGATGGGAAATGCATGTAGAGACATAACATACGATGTGTTATATGATTTTAAATGTGCAACACTCACCCATTTGCCACTTGTCACAGAAAAGGTTAAAATTTTATAAGGTGGTTGGTTTGTGGTTACATTGGCATCTCATCCGTACAATACCAGATCCAAGGGAAAAGGCAGAATGACGCACAAAGAGGGGATAGAGTCTGACAGCGAAGATGACCAAAATCAGTTGATTCAACAAGAATTTGCATCGATAGAGGAGAATAAGTTATTGAAACAGCAGATGGCAGAAATGTATCAAGCTTGGAGAAATGGGCAAGCTCCACCTTCCTCAATTCCTGGACTTTTGAACACGACTATCCCCATTTCCACTCAGGCCCAAACTGATGATCCATTTTACCCACCAGGATTCGGCCTATATACTAATGTGCCTAGCACAGTTGGGACCTCCACTGTGCGCCTCCCAAATCCATCTCCCATAAATAACCCGCTCTTTATTCCAGCAGTACCAACTAATATAGATCCTCAACCAAAGCTGATACCGAAGTCTGCGGGTGAGCTACCTCGTGATCAATTCTATCCCACTGGAGTAACTTTTAAGGTCCCAGAATCCTCCAATCCTGCTTATATGCACAACTCCCCTATTGTGATTGAAAAGACGACGAAGAATGAGGAACAAGAGGAGATGGCCAAAAAAATGAGAAGTTTGGAGCAAAGCATGAGGAACATGCAAGGATTAGGAGGGAACAAGAGTGTCTCTTACAAAGATTTGTGCATGTTCCCCTACGTCCACTTGCCTCTAGGATTCAAAACCCCAAAGTTTGACAAGTACGACGGCCATGGTGATCCTTTAGCTCATTTGAAAAGGTTTTATAATCAACTGAGAGGAGCAGGGGGAAAAGAAGAGCTACTTATGGCTTATTTTGGAGAGAGTTTGACGGGGATAGCTTCAGAATGGTTTATCGATCAGGATATCTCTCGTTGGCATGTTTGGGATGATTTGGCTCGGGATTTTGTCCAGCAATTTCAATACAATATTGACATAATTCCAGATCGCACCACACTTGCCAATCTGAGGAAAAAGACTACTGAGGGTTTCCGTGAATATGCTATTAGGTGGAGAGAGCAAGCTGCCAGAGTTAAGCCCGCAATTAAGGAGTCAGAGATGATTGATATTTTTCTCCAAGCACAGGAACCTGACTACTTCCATCATTTACTTTCTGCTGTTGGAAAAACATTTGCTGAAGTCATTAAGGTTGGCGAAATGGTGGAAAATGGAATTAAGTCAGGAAAGATTATAAGCCAAGCTGCTTTAAAGGCTACGACACAGGCAATTCAAAATGGTTCGGGAGGTATTGGGGGAAAGAAAAGGAAGGAAGATGTGGCTACCATTGTGCCAGGGCCACGACAAACCCCAAGGGGTCCGCCTCACCAATATGCGCCATCTCAACCCCAGATATATACCCAAGACCCATATAATCACCCACAACACTACCCACTATATTCCATACCATCTCCTCAGTATCCCATTTATAATGCACAACCATATGCCCAACCCCCTTCTTACCCGTAATGGCGTGCACCAGCCCCTCAAAATCATCCTTCACCCCCACAAGTTTACCAAGGCCCTCCTAAATTCAATTTTCGACCAAGGGCAGAGTATAAAAAAGGTAACGTAGCCAAAGATAATTTCACTCCGATTGGAGAATCATATGCTAGCTTATTTCAGAGGCTAAGGGCCTTGAATGTGTTGAGCCCAATTGAGAGGAAAGTATCAAACCCTCCCCCAAAAAATATGGATTATTCTCGAAGATGTGCATATTGTTCCGATGCCCCAGGGCACGATACAGAGAAATGTTGGTTCTTGAAAAAGGCCATCCAAGAGTTGATTGATACACAACAAATTGTGGTGCAAAACTCAGATGCTCCAAACATTAATCAAAACCCTCTTCCAACTCACACTGAAACAAATATGCTTGAGTTGATACACGGCGGTGAAGAATCCATAATTTCCTACAAACCTATCATTAAGATCAAAAGTGATGAAGAAAAGACAACTAATGTGGTGGATTTGACAAAAGTAGTATCTTCAGGAGTGAACGAGACGCCCATAAAGCCCAAACAATCGAATACTCCCATGGTTATTGTGAAAGGAGCTTCAGAAAGTGTTGGTTCAAGTCAGATGATCCCAAAGTTGATTGCTCCAAGAATGCCTGCCAAGCCCCTCTTAATTGTGAAAGGAGCTCTCACAGCTCCTATTATTATTAAGCCAGTGTCACAACTTCCAATGGTCAATACCAAGACAGTCCCTTGGAACTATAATCGCACGACAGTGACATATAAGGGAAAAGAAGTCTTTGCAGAAGTGGATGGAATAGGGGGGTTGACTCGTTCAGGGAGGTGTTTTACCCCAGAAGAGTTAAGAAAAGATAGAGACGACCAGAGACCAGTCAAGAAGCCGGTTACCGCGGAGGAGGCTGAGGAGTTCTTGAAAAAGATGAAGTTGCCAGAATATTCTGTCGTGGAACAGTTGAGGAAGACGCCAGCCCAAATCTCTTTGTTGTCTTTACTGATCCACTCAGAAGAGCATCGCAAAGCTATAATAAAGATTCTGAATGAGGCACATGTACCTAGTGAGATTACAGTAAATCAATTGGAGAAAATTGTTGGAAGAATCTTTGAGGTAAATAGGGTCACCTTCTCGGACGATGAACTACCCGTGGAAGGTACTGGACATAATCACGGCCTCTATATTACTGTAAAATGTGAGCATTCCTATGTCACTCGAGTCTTGATTGATGGAGGATCTGGTGCTAATATTTGTCCTCTATCAACTCTGCAAAAATTAAATGTTAGTACAGAAAGGATCCGACCTAATAATGTTTGTGTCAGAGCTTTTGATGGAGCAAAAACGAATGCCATTGGTGAGATAGAACTTGTATTGACAATAGGGCCTATTGATTTTACCATAGATTTCCAAGTCTTGAACATCGACGCCTCCTACAATCTGTTATTGGGGAGGCCATGGGTTCATAGGGCTGGGGCAGTCCCATCCACATTGCATCAAATGATCAAGTTTGAACATGACAGAAAAGAAATAGTCATTCACGGAGAAGGGGACTTGTCCATGTACAAAGAATCATCCATTTCCTTCATTGACGCAGGAAATGTACATGGAGCGCTGATTTATCAGGATTTTGAGGTAGTGGTTGTTGAGCATATCCTCGAGGGGAATCTCATTCCGAGACCACAGTTGCCATCTGCATATGTCATGGTAGTAAGTGAGATGTTAAAATATGGTTTTGAACTAGGAAAAGGATTAGGGATGTCTTTACAGGGTCGAGCTCATCCACTATGCCTTCGTGAGAACCTGGGTACCTTTGGTTTAGGGTATGAACCCACTTTTGAAGATAGGAAGAAAGCTAAGAAGCAGAAAAAAGAGTTATGGTCACTTGTCAAGCCGATACCGCCACTCAATCTATCTTTCATCAGAACCAGTGCTATTGGGTCCCCCATGTCACCAGTCTCAGAACAAATATTTGAGGATGATACAGAGTTGACTGGCCTTTTCCGAAACATATTTTCTGAGGCTGATATGGTTGAAATTGGGGAAGGCACCAGTAATGCAGATGTGCAGTTTATTGGCCCTGATATCCAACTCAACAATTGGGAGGCCACTCCTCTTCCCACTAAGAAGGAGTCTTGGTAGTTTGTTTTATTTTCCTTTCTGAAATTTGAATTATTCCAGGGTTGTAATTCAGACCCTTTATCTTGTTTGTTTTATGTTCAAACCCTCCTATCTTTATTTTCAATGAAATTCAATTTCCCTTTTTCTATTTTGAGTCTAATATTTACTTATTTATTTCCTATTGTACAGTTCTTTCTATGCCGATTCTAGTGATATGACATGCATGCAGAATTTTCAGCCAGATCTTAAAACTCAAACTAATCATGAAATAACGAATGAAGAAGTTGAATATGATCAGGATGAAGTATTAGAGGAAATAAGCAAGGATTTCGAACAGTTTGAGAATAAGTCCAATCCTAATATGAATGAAACGGAGTCAATCAATCTAGGAGATCATGAAAATATTAGGGAGACTAAGATAAGTGTATATGCGCAACCACAACAAAAGGAGGAAATAATTGAGGCCTTGCTTGATTATAAGGACATATTTGCTTGGTCTTATGATGATATGCCTGGTTTGAGCACTGATCTAGTAGTTCATAAGTTGCCAACAGATCCCGCCTTTCCTCCGGTCAAACAAAAGTTGAGGAAACTCAAAACTGACATGAGTGTATTAGTTAAAGAGGAAATCACAAAGCAACTTGAGGCTAAGGTCATTCGAGTCGCTCAATATCCTACTTGGTTAGCCAATATCGTCCCCGTCCCAAAGAAAGATGGCAAAGTTCGAATGTGTGTTGATTATCGGGATCTAAATAAAGCGAGTCCAAAAGATGACTTTCCGCTTCCTAACATCCATATTCTGCTGGACAATTGTGCCAAGCATGAACTTGCATCTTTTGTGGATTGTTACGCGGGATACCATCAGATCATCATGGATCATGAAGACGCAGAAAAGACATCATTTATCACATCATGGGGGACATACTGTTATCGAGTCATGCCATTTGGGCTAAAGAATGCAGGAGCAACTTACATGAGGGCAATGACTACTATGTTTCACGACATGATGCATAAAGAGATCGAGGTTTATGTGGATGATGTGATAATTAAGTCAAGAAAGCAGTCAGACCATGTCAAAGATCTGAGAAAATTTTTCGACAGGCTTCGCAGGTACAATCTCAAACTTAACCCAGCAAAATGCATATTTGGGGTCCCGTCTGGAAAGCTTTTGGGGTTTATAGTCAGTCGGCGTGGTATAGAATTAGATCCTGCAAAAATAAAAGCCATTCAAGAATTACCTCCACCAAAGAACAAAACAGAGGTGATGAGCTTACTGGGAAGGTTGAATTATATCAGTAGATTCATTGCCCAACTCACAACAACGTGTGAGCCCATTTTTAAATTATTGAAGAAGAACGCTGTAGTTGAATGGACTGAAGAATGTCAAGGGGCATTCGATAGAATCAAAAGGTACTTATCGAATCCACCCGTGTTGGTCCCACCTGAGCCAGGCAGGCCCTTGATATTGTATATGTCTGTTCTGGACAACTCTTTTGGCTGTGTATTGGGTCAACATGATATCACAGGAAAAAAGGAGCAAGCCATCTACTACCTCAGCAAGAAGTTTACCGCTTATGAGGCTAAGTACACACTTCTCGAAAGAACGTGTTGTGCCCTAACTTGGGTAGCACAAAAGTTGAAGCATTATCTTTCATCCTACACCACTTACCTCATCTCCCGCATGGATCCCTTAAAGTATATTTTCCAGAAGCCTATGCCCACAGGCAGACTCGCGAAATGGCAGATATTGCTCACAGAATTTGATATCGTCTATGTGATGCGGACTGCAATGAAAACCCAAGCGCTAGCGGATCATTTGGCCGAAAACCCCATTGATGAAGGTTATGAGCCATTAAAGACTTATTTTCCTGACGAAGAAGTATCATGCGTCGACGAAGCTGTCTCTGATAATAGCCATCAATGTTGGAAGTTGTTCTTTGATGGAGCTGCTAATGTGAAAGGAGTTGGAATAGGAGCAGTTCTTATTTCGGAATCAGAACAATATTATCCCATAACAGCCCAACTTCGATTCTATTGTACCAATAATATGGCAGAATATGAAGCCTGCATCTTGGGCCTGCGACTGGCTATCGACATGGGAATTCAAGAACTGTTGGTGTTAGGTGACTCAGACTTGTTAGTCCACCAGATCCAAGGAGATTGGGAAACTCGCGACTTGAAGCTTATACCATATCGAGATTGTTTGCAAGACCTTTGTCGGCGATTTGTATTGGTAAAGTTTCAACACATTCCTAGAGTTCATAACGAGATTGCTGATGCCTTGGCAACCTTATCTTCGATGCTCCAACATCCCGACAAGACTCATATTGACCCCTTGCATATACAAATTCATGATCAGCACGCTTATTGCAATGTGGTCGAAGAAGAACTCGATGGTAAACCTTGGTTTCATGATATCAAAAAATACATTCAATCCGGAGAATATCCAATACATGCCGATGGTAACCAAAAGAGGACTATTCGACGACTGGCTAGCGGATTTTTCTTAAGTGGGGGGATCTTGTACAAAAGGACTCCAGATTTAGGACTTTTAAGGTGTGTAGATGCCAGAGAAGCTTCCACTATCATGACTGAAATACATTCTGGAGTTTGTGGGCCGCATATGAATGGGTATGTGTTGACAAAGAAAATACTTCGGGCAGGTTATTATTGGCTTACCATGGAGCGAGATTCCATTCGATTCGTCCGTAAATGTCATGAATGCCAAGTGCACGGGGATTTGATACATTCTCCTCCTTCTGAGTTACATACAATGTCTGCTCCATGGCCCTTCGTGGCTTGGGGAATGGATGTGATTGGACCTATTGAACCGAAAGCATCAAATGGGCACAGGTTCATCTTGGTAGCAATTGATTACTTTACGAAGTGGGTGGAAGCAGTAACTTTCAAGTCGGTGACCAAAAAAGTTGTGGTGAATTTTGTTCACTTCAACATCATTTGCCGATTTGGTATCCCAAAGATAATTATTACAGACAATGCTGCGAATCTCAATAGTCATTTGATGCAAGAGGTATGCCAATAATTTAAGATTACGCATCGGAATTCAACTCCATATCGCCCCAAGGCAAATGGTGCTGTAGAAGCTGCCAATAAGAACCTAAAGAAGATACTCCGAAAGATGGTGCAAGGTTCCCGATAATGGCATGAAAAGTTACCTTTCGCTCTATTGGGTTATCGCACTACAGTTCGTACTTCAATAGGTGCGACTCCCTACTCGCTAGTATATGGAACTGAAGCAGTTATACCTGCAGAAATTGAGATTCCATCTCTTCGAGTCATTGTGGAAGCCGAGATTGACGATGATCAGTGGGTCAAGACTCGATTGGAGCAACTGAGCTTGATTGATGAAAAAAGATTAACATCAGTATGTCATGGCCAACTATACCAGAAGAGAATGGCACGTGCATATAATAGAAAAGTGCGTCCTAGACATTTTAAAGTCGGTCAGTTAGTATTGAGGCGCATCCTCCCCCATCAGGTTGAAGCTAAAGGCAAGTTTTCCCCGAACTGGCAAGGTCCTTTCATGGTGAAGAAAGTGTTGCCCAATGGTGCATTATATTTGACCGATGTAGAAGGCAAAATGGTAGAAGTGGCTATCAATGCCGATGCGGTTAAAAGATATTATGTATGATCTTTATTTATCATTATTGCTATTCGCACGTTTGGTTTTGGCATATTTAAAAGATTGATATGACGAAGGCATTTTATTCCACTATCCAAATATTGTGTCATCATTTGTCTATCCCATATGAGCTTAAGTTTTACTTTCTTTCGTATCCCTCTTTTGGAATCAAAATAGAATCAAAAAAAAAAAAATGATAAAAGTGTCGAAAAAGAAAAATGGAGTCAGGAAAAAATCCAAAACAGAGAAGTGTCTCACAAATAAAAAAAAAAAAAAAAAAAAAAAAAAAAATGAAAATAAAAATATAAATCAAAATCAAGCAAAAGAATAAATTTCATGAACTACGTTTGACCTGATTCTTGCTATGACAAGATACGTAGGCAGCCCTACTCTGGGGTTCGGTCCAACCAAGTAAAAAGTTCAAGTTACCCCGTTTAAAAGAAACTGGGGCAAAAGTTATTTTCTCTGTGAGTCGATTCCAAAAGTTGTAAGTCTCACCCTATGTTAAGTGTCTTTTGAGCCTTATGTCACCCTTCCTTTCTAATCCTATCCAAAAGCCACGTTACAACCAAAGAAAGACCTTCAGATCAATCTTTGAAAATGTCGAGGCTAAGCATGGTATGGTGACATGATGTTCTATATTCTGGGCCACACCTGTCTTTATCAGCATAAAGGAAATACGACAGAAACAAAAATGAGAGAGTCTTATTGGTGAAAACCCTCACGGGCACCATAAGGCGATGGTGAGATGAAAAATAAAAATAAAAATAAAATGAGAGAGTCTTATTGGTGAAAACCCTCACGGGCACCATAAGGCGATGGTGAGATGAGAGAGGTTTGCTGGTGAAAGCTCTTTGGGGCTTCGCTAGCCGGATGAGGTTTGTGATATAGAGGCGACAGGCTCAAAAGCAAAACTCAGTTTTGAATTCAATAAGTTGGCAAAGGTGGCTAAATGGTTGAGATTGAAAGATCGGGCTGCTTGATACCAAATGCATGTCATAATCACTAGAACCGGCTATAATATTCAGATAAGTTTTCTTTCCTTCTTTTGGGAAACAAGGTCGCCTGTCATGTTTCTTTCCGGTCAATATTTCCATTTTTTTCTTGTCTTTGTTATCAAAATGAAAAATCACCGTCCTCATTCGTCTATTGTCTCTGAGTCAAGTCCATGGCAAAACAAGTAAGAAAGGACTTCAAAATTTGCTATCAACTCCTTCAATGGTGCAAAGCAGAGGAAAGGGCCAACACATAAAAGAAACATGATTCAAAGTGAAACAAAACACCTAAGAATGGTCATCATCTGACAGTTTTCGGATTCGTAAGAATACGAAGTTGCGACAGAAGTTAAAATTCAGAGGCGCTATGAAATGAAGATATGGTTTGAGTTACAGTCATCGGGTAACCAGAATTTTGGGTCAAAGTAATACAAGTTAATGATACTCATCAACGGCCCAAAACAAAGCCGAACATGACAAGTGCAGGAGCAATTGAATCAAAAGTCAAATGCCACGAACCAACCACCATGTTGTTAAACTCACAATTTTTCTTTGTCTGAAACAGAGATAGGTGTTGCCTGCAAATCAAAGGCTTCGAAGCCTGGATATTAGAAGGGGGCAATTCTTCACTTCAGCGAATGCAAGAAGCAATATTGCGACAGCTAGATTACAGTCATAGTAAAAATTTATTATCTTTTACGTTTGCGAGAAGCACTCTCTGGAATGGGGCAGGGTTGGATTCACCCTCTTCATTTTTCAAATAGTTATGATTTTTAAACACTCACAAAAATTGTGGCACAAACTGGGGCAAAATTTTTGTTCGTGTTATTTGGAACTTTACTTTTCTGCTTAGGACCCTCCTGGAAAATAGGATCAACAGGACCCTCCTAAAAAATGGGACTTTACCTTTCTGCTCAGGGCCCTCCTGAAAAATGGGACTTTACCTTTCTGCTCAGGACCCTCCTGGAAAATGGGACTTTACTTTTCTGATCAGGACCCTCCTGGAAAATGGGATCAACAGGACCCTCCTGAAAAATGGGACTTTACCTTTCTGCTCAGAGCCCTCCTGAAAAATGGGACTTTACCTTTCTGCTCAGGACCCTCCTGGAAAATGGGACTTTACTTTTCTGCTCAGGACCCTCCTGGAAAATGGGATCAACAGGACCCTCCTGAAAAATGGGACTTCACCTTTCTGCTCAGGACCCTCCTGGAAAATGGGACTTTACTTTTTTGCTCAGGACCCTCCTGGAAAATGGGATCAACAGGACCCTCCTAAAAAATGAGACTTTACCTTTCTGCTCAGGGCCCTCCTGAAAAATGGGACTTTACCTTTCTGCTCAGGACCCTCCTGGAAAATGGGACTTTACTTTTCTGATCAGGACCCTCCTGGAAAATGGGATCAACAGGACCCTCCTGAAAAATGGGACTTTACCTTTCTGCTCAGGGCCCTCCTGAAAAATGGGACTTTACCTTTCTGCTCTTTCTGCTCAGGACCCTCCTGAAAAATGGGACTTTACTTTTCTGCTCAGGACCCTCCTGGAAAATGGGATCAACAGGACCCTCCTGAAAAATGGGACTTCACCTTTCTGCTCAGGACCCTCCTGGAAAATGGGACTTTACTTTTTTGTTCAGGACCCTCCTGGAAAATGGGATCAACAGGACCCTCCTGAAAAATGGGACTTTACCCTTCTGCAGGACCCTCCTGGAAAATGGGACTTTACCTTTATGCTCAGGGCCCTCCTGGAAAATGGGACTTTACCTTTCTCCTCAGGACCCTCCTGGAAAATGGGATCAACAGGACCCTCCTGAAAAATGGGACTTTATTTTCTGTTCAGGACCCTCCTGGAAAATGGGATTTAGTTTAACAGGACCCTCCTGAAAAATGAGATTTACTGCTCTAGTTCGCTATTTATTTTGAGTTCAGGAACATGTTTGGAGAACAAGGATTACTTTTGGTTTGAAGCTCAGGAGCTCGCCTGGAGAATAGGGTGAATTTTCAATTCAAGCTTAGGAGCCCGCCTGGAGAATAGGATGAACTTTCAATTCAAGCTTTGGAGCTCGCGTAAAGGACATGGCGATTTTCAAACTCAATGTCAGAAGGAGCGAGTGTTCGCCTGAAGAATAAGGTCGATTTTCAAGTTCATCTCCAATAACCGAAATCGACATGAAGAAAATCTCACTGTCAAGTTCAACTCAAGAGGAGAGTAGACATATCATCACTTGAGGAAGCGTGAAGATTCAAGTCAAGATTCAACAGAAGCTGAATAGATAGGATTTTGTACTTGAAGGATTACTTTTATTCTTGTCTTTCATTTTGATGTAAAAACAGGAGCCGCGAACCGGAGACTCGATGGGACCTCACTCGACCTCTAACTCATCGTCTCACCATTCCACCTCATTGAACTACACGTGACCTGATTCCCTTATAACCCGGGATATGTAGGCTGTCCAAAACCAAGACTCGGTAGCATCGTTTCCTTCTTTTCTTTTCCATTTCAAATAACAATGGGGTCAAAACTTGTCTCATTGTCTACTTCTTTGTCTGAAAACTCTTCGTGTTCTCAGACAAAGAGGGGCAAATGTAGACACGAGATTTTTGACCCTCTACAAACTTTTATCTATTTTTAACATTAAATATTTATTTTAGTTTAATATTTATATTAGCTTTTCATTTTTTATTTTTTTTTATTTTTTTTTTTATTTATTTTTATTTTTTCAATAAGTTTATTTGAAAAATTGTGAAAAAAGGGGATTTCAAAAAAAAAATAAAAAAAATAATAGAGTCACATTTTTAGGATAAGTTGTGTTCTTACTTTTTAAAAAGAAAAAGAATTCTTTCAAAAAGTATGTTTTCTTTTAGTTTTTTTATAAATAAGCTAGTAATGTTATTATATTTTTCCTTTTCTTAGCCATATATTTTTAGGATTAGCTATTTAACTTTTTCTATATTTTTATTAGTTTTAAATAGTTAGCTAATACTATTTTCTACTACTATATTTTTTATTTATTTCTTTAACTAAAAAATAAATCAATAAATAAACAAATTAAAAAAAAAAAAAAAAAAAAAATGAAAAATCCTAAACTACCCTTCCCCCACCTGCACACCCCACCCCACTAATCCTAAACTCCCTCACGTTCCATTTGCTTTTCTATCCATGCACACACATAACCTCTCCCCACTCCCTCACACCACTCCCTCACATGCACACACACATACTACTACACACCATGCACACACACATACTACTACACACCATGCACACACCTACACACTATATATATACTCACACGGACAGAAAATACACATAGAAAAGATAGGAAAAAACAGAAAGAAGAGGAAGAGAAAAGGATAGAAAAGAAGGAGAAAAAGACTTAGGCAAGGAAAGAAAAAGTTAGCAACATTAAAAGAAAAAAGAGAAACAACGGACAGAAAGGAAAAAAAAGAACAATGAGAGTAGAAAGAAAAGAGCAAAGCAGAGAGAAAGGGACGTAGAGTGAAAAACAGAAACATTAAGGTACGAAAAAATAGGAGCGGATATTGGAAAAAATACAAAGAAGAGGATTTGCGGGTCGGAGTTTGAGTCTTGGTCCTTATTTCGAGCTTCCGGTGACAACGTTCCTGCTTCTAATTTCGACTATTGCACCATACAGGTTCATGTTCTATTCTATTTCTTTACTTTTACGTTCTGTATAGATCCCGAAACATGAATATTAGCTTTTATTTAGTTTTGACAGAATCTAAAGACTTTATATATAATATCATCATGTCCAAAGTATTTTTTTTTGTGTGTGTGTGTTTAGACGTGTTCTAATTATTTATTACTATCTAAAGTATAAAGATTTTTTTTTTTTAGTTTGATACCATGTTCTGTTAAGAAGAAAAAAAACGATTATGCTAAAGTTTTCATATGTCATTTTCATTCTCTTAATTATGATGAGTTTAATTTCTTATGTGGTTGGATTGAAGCGAAAAGATTCATTAATGTAGTTAATTGTATGTTATGTTTAATTATCTTCTCTTGTTTATTGATATTACGATCTTTGAATGATAATAAATTGGAAAGTGGGTGTGTTACGATTAAAGCATAACAATGAAACAATGAAAATTTTATTGAGTAATTAAATAAGTTTAGTTGGTTTTATTGATTTATTAAATGCCATTTTACTTTACTGATAAGGATAATGATGTGTAGGTTTCTGTATATTTTTTTTTATATATTATTGTTATTATTTTTTTTTCTTCTCTCTTTGAGATTTTACAAGCAATTTGCAGTGTCAGTGTGTTACTTTGGGGTATCTTTGTGATTATCGGATTAATCCTTTAGTTCTTAAAAATATTCATAGGCCTAAATCGCTATTTAAGGCCTAACCAATTAACTAGATGAGGTTAAGTGAAATGAGTTACAAATTCGTTCAAGACTCTATTTAGTTATTAATAGATGAGACTGCGTGAGAAGTAAGCAAGGATAAGACATGAATTAGTAGAAGAGAGGATAAAAATCAATTAATATATCGAGGTCGATCATGTGTGTGGTTACGCTCCTTGATCAACTTCTCTAATTATCAGGCTTCGTGTGTGGTTACGCTCCTCAGCCGAAAACATAAGTCACAATTTTCTCATAATCCTAGGCAAATTAACAAGTAACCAAAACCAGTTTATCCAAGAAATTACTTAAGTCGAATATAAGTTGATGAAAGCGACCGTGCTAGAACCACGGGACTCGAGGGATGCCTAACACCTTCCCCTCGGTCAACAGAATTCCTTATCCGGATTTCTAGTTCGCAGACTAATAATAAAGAGTCATTTCCTTTTGAATGGGGATTCAATAAGGTGACTTGGAACACCATAACTCAATTCCAAGTGGCGACTCTGTAAAATAATAAAATAATCCCTATTCAATAACGTCACTTTAATTGGAAAAACCCTTCGACCCAACGAGCGAAAAAGGGGTGTGACACCTTATATTCTCAATATGATTATACAATATTAAATGTGCATAAAATAGTTCCGCTCCGTCCTTATGTTTCACTCTACAACACAAGTACATAACGGAATTTACATTAACCACCAACTACCTTACAATTGTATATAACGACAATGAGTTACATGATTGCCTTAACATGACATTTCCCCCTCAACAATACCATGTATGAAACTATCATACCAATAATACCACAAAATTCCCAACATTGACCAAACTATCACAATCCAATAGCATTTCATACCAAGTTCATTCTTTACATCTTTTCATTAACATGATGTCACAACTATTCTATCAAATCACCTCAATACACCTCACAACAACATATCAGCCAAAATCCCATTTTACACTTATAGAAAAATAAAAAGTTTAGAAACATAATCACACCATAGATATTGATATTTCATCCATACCATGCACTTTCATCAAAACCACAAGTCATCTTTCAAGTTTAAATTGCATAGATGACACATCTTTTACAAAAACACAAAGTGCCATGTTACACACTTCCAAGCATAACCAACATAATCTACATATTCTCTCATGCATATAATATATTAAAGTACAAGAATAGTCACTTACCCAAGCTTGAGAAATGGTGATCTTGTCCAAGAGATGACTTAGGCTTCTTAGGGTTTGAGAAGGAGAGAAATATCTTCAAGAAATGTCTAGAAAGGCATGAGACTTAGAATGAAATAAAAATCTGAATTTTTTGGTCTTTATATAGTACTCAAGTCATACTTAGCCAATACTTTGGCACTAAATGCCATATACTCTTGGTCAAATGGAAGAATGGATCATTTTCCTCTGTGGCCCATGCATTTTGGATTCCTTTTGGGCCTCAAATTGGCCCATTAACACATATTATCTTATCCCACTAAAATCAATGTGTAATCCATAATATATATCATGTGTAAGTAATTACATAATTGTCACGACAACATTCACTCACGAGATTCCCATTCATAGCCTCACTCACAAAAATAGGAATTCTAGTCGCTCATGGCTTACTTGAACATAATTTGTTCAAACACTTGTGACGAAGAATTAACCCAACTTGGATGCTAAACGCACTTAAGAATAGTCCTACTATGATGGAGTAATGATACCATAACTTAAAGTTCTTATACGCATCATAATAGTCGAAGAAAAATTTTGGCGAAAACCACCCTGGCACGCCGCTTGGCGCGCCCCTTTGCTACCTGTGGGCTGAAAATTTCAGCCCAGAGCGGCCTGACACGCTGCCTGGCGCACCCCAAGTCTGCCTGTACCAAAATAATTTCGGCCAGAAGCGGCCTGGCTCGCCCCTGGGCGAGCCCCACACCCAAAATGTGAATTTTTTTTCAGTTCTTCGACTTTTCTTTGCGGATTTGGTTAAATCCTTCAAGTTCAAGTATTTCGCTTACCTCCTAACCTTAATAACCATTTCTTGGAAATCCTCCAAGCCTTATTTTTCATCCCACAATTGCTCCACGAAGTCACAAACACCTCCGACTAAGGTCTAATCACACATATTAGACCCAATATCAAATGTTTCATCAATGACACTATAAAATACATACTCATGACATCTCGACACCTAAGTAAACATTGTGCAAAGTCTTCAAGTAGGGTCGGGAAGGTACGGGGTGTTACACTCCCGATTGGACATTTTCGCTAGCCCATTGGCTTGAGGGTGGCATGAGAAGCCACCTTATGCTTCACTCCATATTTAGAAAGCAAAGAACCAAAAGATTGATTAAAAAAATGAGAACCCTCATCACTTATTATAGTGCAGGGTGTCCCAAACTAGGTGAAAATATATCTCTTCAAGAATTGAGTAACACCCTTAGCTTCATTAGTTTGCAAGGTGATGACCTTGGCCCATTTGGAAACATAATCAACCGCTACCAAGATGTAGTGGTTCCCATACAAGGTCACAAAGGGTCCCATAAAGTCCAACCCCCATTCATCAAATAACTCCATATCCACGCTCAGCTTCAAAGATATTTCGTGTCTTTTTTAGATCTTACCTTGCCTTTTGCATTGCTCACATGCCCTCACTAACTCATGGGCATCACGATACAAGGTTGGCCAATAAAATCCACTATGGAGAACCTTTGCAGCTGTACGTACACCACCATGATGACCATTAAGTAGTGATGAATGATATGTTTCAAGAATAGGCCTCATCTCATTCTCCATAACACAACGATGGATCACTCCATCTGCACACTTCCTAAAGAGATATAGCTTATCTCGATAATACCTTTTCACATCATGGAGGAAACATTTCCTTCCATAATGGTTCAAATCATCGGGGAGCACCCCACTCACCACATAGTTTGCAAAGTCCACATACCATGGTAACATACTCCTTTTTATTGCCATGATGAGCTCATTGGGAAACATGTCATTAATCTCAATTTCACCCCACTTTTCTTTGTTAGACTCAAGGCGGAATAGGTGATCCACTATTTGGTTCTCACATCCTTTCCGATCCTTAACTTGAAAATCAAACTCTTGAAGTAGCAATATCCACCTAATCAATCGAGGCTTGGCTTCACTTTTAGCCATCAAGTACGTAAGGGTTGCATGATCGGTGTGCACAATGACTTTCATGCCCAATAAGTTGGCACGAAATTTCTCAAAATCATTGACTACGGTAAGCAACTCTTTCTCCCTAATCGTATAATTTTTTGTTCATCATTCAAGGACTTGCTGGCATAGTATATAGGGTGAAAAAGCTTATCCTTTCTTTGACCTAACACCGCTCCTAAGGCAAGGCCACTTGCATCACACATCAATTCAAAGGGCTATGATCAATTCGGGGCTACAATTATAGGATTCGACACAAGACTCTTCTTGAGGAAATTTAATGCCTTCTCACATTCACAATCAAACTCAAACTTTGCTTCCTTTTTAAGAATTTTACACATTGTATGCGCAATCTTGGAGAAATTTTTAATGAACCGACTATAGAAACCGGCATGACCAAGAATACTTTGAACACCTTTCATGGAGATTGGAGGGGGTAGCTTGGTAATGACTTCAACTTTAGCTTGGTCAACCTGAATTCCTTGACCCGAGATGTTATGCCCAAGCACAATGCCCTCTCCTTTACCATAAAATGGTACTTTTCCCAATTCAACACAAGATTAGTTTCAACACATCGTTCAAGTACCTTGCCCAAGTGTTCGAGACATGATTCAAAGGTATCACGAATAATGTAAAAATCATCCATAAATACCTCTAGAGTATCCTCCATCATATTCGAAAAGATTGATAGCATGCACCTTTGAAAACTGGCGGGTGCATTGCATAACCCTACGTTTGAAGGCAAACATCCCATATGGACATGTGAAAGTAGTCTTCTCTTAATCTTCGGGTGTGAGGAAAATTTGGTTATAACTAGAGTATCCATCTAAGAAATAATACCAGCTTCGTCCTGCCAATCAATCAAGCATTTGATCCATAAATGGCATGGGAAAGTGGTCCTTCTTCGTCCAAGAATTCAACTTTCGATAGTCTATGCATACTCTCCAACCCGTCACCGGCCTCATGGGAATAAGCTCATTATTTTCATTATGAACCACCATGATACCTCCTCTTTTTGAAATGCATTGAACTTGGCTTACCCATGTGCTATCCGAGATCGGATACACAACGCCCGCATCCAACCAATTAATTATCTCATTTTCACCACTTTTTACATATAAGGGTTAGGCCTTCATTGATATTCAACACTCGGTACACAATTGGGATCTAACTTTATCTTGTGAGTACAAATGCGGGGAGCAGTTGCGATAATATCCATAATAGTCCACCCGATGGCCTGAATAAATTTTCTCACAATCAACTTCAATGCTTCCACTTTCCATGACAAAATTATCCTACAATAATAATGTGTAAGGTATTACCTTCCCCTAAAAGACATAGCAATAGTGTGGTGGCAATGTTTTGAGCTCAAGTTGTGGTGGGTCCACAATAGAAGGCTTCTTGGGAGTCTCCTGGTTCTTCAAATCAATATCTAATTTGTATGAGTTCTTGGTGTAAGAGCCAAGGCCCATCAATAAAGCTACAACTTTATCGTTCTCTTCAGCCTCTTTACTTTCATAATTCCACAACACTCCCACCAATAGCTCGCTAATAAAATCCACTTCATAACATCAATCACGTCATCATCAATCATGTTAATCACGGAGATCACTTGCAAGTCCTTTGGTTGCTTCATGGACTTACACACATTGAAAGTCACCTCTTCATTAATTACCCTAAACTTCATCTCTCCACATTTCACATCAACTATTGCCCTCCCGATAGCAAGGAAAGGCCTACCAAGGATAATGAGGACTTCATAGTCTATCTCACAATCTAGGATCACAATATCAATGGGAAATATGAATTTCTCAACCCAAATAAGCACATCATATAAAATTCCCACCGGTCTTTTGATGGATAGATCCTCCATTAAAAGCCTCATGGTTATGGGACTCAGAGTACCAAACCCCAACTTCTTGAAGATAGCTAGAGGCATCAAATATACTTACCCCTAAAACGCACAATGCTTTGCCAAATTAATACACCTTAATAGTGCAAGGAATAGTGAATGCACCGGGGTCTCAATCTTCTTTCTTGACCACCATAAGGCTAGACATGATAGCGCTACAACTATGTGAGATCTCCACCTTTTTCAAGTCCATTGTTCTTTTCTTATTAACCAAGTCTTTCATGAACTTGGCATAATCGGGCATCTCTTGTAAGGTTTCCAACAAAGGAATGTTCACCAATAAGTTGCTAAATTTTAAGAGGAACTTCTTAAACTTTGTATCATTCTCCTTCTTCTTGAGCCTTTGAGGGAATGATGGAGGGATCTTGATGTTCGGCTTTGAAACAACTAGACTTTCCTCCAGTTTCAAGAAATTATCATCAACCACTTGAGGTATCTCTTGACTTCTACCTTCTTTTCCACTTCATTCGTCTTCTCAATATTTGGCTTATTTGGAACAGGAAATTTATCATTTGACTTATTAAGCCACTTTCTCTTTCCTCTCACTTGATCTTTAACTCCCTTCTTATTGGGGTCATCATCAATATTCAAAACATTATTACCAAGATTCCTACCACTTCAAGTGACAATTACCATGATATGAGTATTATTTTTTAGATTCGTCATGGTGTCACTGGGTAAACCACCATTTTGTCTTGTGTTAGGATGAGCCAAGATTTGGCCTAATTGTATTTCAAGTTTCTTGATAGAAGTCGAATGTGAAGTGACCATTTGATTGAGTTGCAAAATGTTACTCTTTATTTCCCTTAACATCTTGTCACTCCCTTTAACTCCCATAAGGATACGTGTAAGGACGTCTTTTTGTTTTAACAACTTTTTGAATCTATAGTGGTAGACACTTTAACTTTTTGCCTATCGTGAGGAGGGATGTATCTATCATGGTCCCAATCTTTGTCTCTCCAATCATAGTCCCGATCTCTCTCCTTATCCTTCCAATATCTATAGCGATCTCAGTCCCTTCAATCGCGATCTTTCCAATCACAGTCCCTTTCCTTCCAACCTTGGTTCCCGCTTTACCTTTGATAGGTAGATCGAAAAACCCCCGTTTGGTTTGAAAAGTACCAAATTTCTTCATCAAGAGACTCTGCATCATCATTTTCATATTCTTTAGTCCCCTTTGTAACTATGGAATTGACCACCTTTGGAGTTGAACCCATTACATTTTTCGTGAGGAGATCTAATAGTGTCATCACTTTGGCTATATTTTTATCTCTTTCCTCATCCTTCTCCTTTGCTTTTGGCTCATATAAGATGCGGAGGAAGACCTCACGGCCACCACGGTATCTCAGTGTGCCATGCTCTACTTTTATTTGTTACTTGATCTAATAATCCTGAAGCAACTCCAATAGATTGGTTTATCAAAGATCCTCCATCCGCATTATCCACTACCGTCTTATTCAATTAATCTAATGCTCTATAGAAGATTTGTAGAAGAATCTTATCTAAAACCTCATGTTTTTGGACATTGTAACAACTTCTTTTTAAATCCCAACCAAGTTTCCTGCAATGGTTTCCCACTCAATTGCCAGAAGTTTGTGATCCCATCCCTCAATTAGAGCATGCGGGATGGTGGGAAGAATAGGTATAGAAAGGCTTCCATCAACTCAACCTAAGATGCTATCGATCCCTCGAGCAATTCTCATAACCACGACACCACATCACCCATCAATGAAAATGGGAAGAGCCTCACTCAGATGGACTCTTGTGATATATAAGCAATCTCGAATGGGAGAAAAACATCTATAAAGATTTCAAGTGGAGGTTTGCATCCTCATAAGCATGACCACCAAACTGTCCCTTCATTTGTAGTAAGTAGAGCATCACACTAGTAACGTGAAATACTCCATTACCCTCCGTGGGTGGAATACAAATTACACTTGCCCTTCCTCGGTGATCCTCATCACCTAGATGTCCATCAAAGAAGGTTACTTCGCTACCATGTAGACTCATTGCATCTTAAAGACTCAGATTATCCTTTAAACAAAACAAAAAGAACAAATAAAGCAAAGTTTACACTACGGCTAACAAAAGTAACTTATAACACTACAATGAATGAACACTACATTTTATTCCCCGGTAATGTCACTATTTTTTTATAATTGTCAAATACACCCTAAAATTGAATGTACGCAGTCATTAGCAATATATTTACCCAACTTAGGAGTTGGAGATGAATACACAGGGAATGAGAGCAATAATGTCACGCCTCGAATTCCAATGGGGCAGACTGGCACCCAAAGCCGATAAGGCCCGAGAGAACCAATCTTTGCTCATGTCCATTCATATGTATGTCACTCAATAAGCAGCACCATCACATAGAGATATAAGATTTCAATAGCGGAAGTCATGGAAACATGTGATATATACATCTGTGAAACTAGGCCGTTAGGGCCATCAAGTCAAAATGGACATACATCTCTTTCATTCATATTCCCACATACGTCTACAAAGCCTCTAACAGATGCCTACACAAAACCAACTTAAAGTCGGGACAAGTCCCCTCTTTATACAACATTTACAATAACAAAACAAATGTAATACTGTGACCCAGAAAGCTCCGAACCAACTGGAGCTCACCAAAGATAGGCAAATGATCTGCAACCTACTGTGGAGGTCTACTAGCACCTGTGCCTGCAGCAAGTAAGGTAAATCCCCCAAGGGACGTCAGTATGAAGAATGTACTGAGTATGTAAGGCTATAAGAAACTGTATGATACATAAATACTTCAATGGAATCAAATACAAGTGAATAACCGATATGGATAAGTCACTATTCTGTATGTTTGGAACCATGTATATTGCTTTCATTACTTTCTTTGCTTCTGTGACTCGAAAACCCCCAAACCAACTGGAGCTCACCAAAGATCGGTAAATAATCCGCAACCTACTGTGGAGGTCTATTAGCACCTGTGCCTGCAGCAAGTAAGGTTTAATGAAAGCAATATACATGGTTCCAAACATACAGAATGGTGACTTATCCATATTGGTTATTCACTTGTATTTTATTCCATTGAAGTATTTATGTATTATACAGTTTCTTATAATATTCATATACGTAGCCTCAATCCCAAAAACAAGTGATTCTAGCCACGTTTGGCTTATTTTGACCTTAGGGGCAAAACTGTCATTTTGACCCCAAATTCGTTCTCGAGTAATTTTATCATACTAATGTAATATGTCATTCATTTCATGTATATACTCTTGGTTGTAGAATAAACGTAGCAAAAATTGGCTCGGTACGTCCCCGGATACCCTTGGGACTTAGAAATTTCCAACTTTCGAAAAAGTGGAAAACCCAAGGTGGCACGATACATAAATACTTCAATGGAATCAAATACAAGTGAATAACCGATATGGATAAGTCACCATCCTGTATGTTTGGAACCATGTATATTGCTTTCATTACTTTATTTGCTTCTTTGCTTCTATGTTTATTCATCATCACTTGTGTCAGATTGTACCTGGGCCCCGACTGATCAGTGGGTCTTTACATAACATAACGTTATGTTGGGATCGGCCCGAGCTAGGGTTATTCCTCTAGAGATACCACCCATAAATCAATACATCGGGCTCGGCTCAAGCTAGGTTATTACCTCTAGAGCTGCCACCCATAAACCAATATATCTGGTTTGGCTCGAGCTAGGTTATTACCTCTAGAGCTACCCCCTGTCAGGTTTGGTTCTAGCTAGGCTTATGCCTCAAGGACTACCCCCTGATCCAATAATCTCGGGATTGGCTCGAGCTAGGCTTATGCCTCTAAAGCTACCACTCGTACTCTTGTAACCAACAACTATGCCTTACTTCATTTCTTTACTTTTGAGAGATTGATACAATGATTGTCATAACATTATTGGAACTTTGGAACATGTCCACAAATTATGTAACACATGAGTAACATTTGATCAATGAATGAGGAACATGTGACTAACAATGGATGACAACTTAAAATGAGATACCTTTGAACAATTTGAAATGGAATAAGTACAATGACAATGTGAACACTATGTGCTGCAAAAGGATATGGAAAGAGAAACCTTACATACCTTATCTTTCCAATATGAATATACAATACTATATGTAAACACAATAGTCCATCTCCTTCCTTACGTTTCACTCTACAACACAAGTACATAACGGAGCTTACGTTAACAAACAACTACCTTACAAGTGCATAAAATGACAACGAGTTACATAATTCCCTTATAACGTCATTTCCCCCTTTACAATACAATTCACGGCATTGTCATACCAACAATACCACAATATTCCATACATTGACCAAGACATCATAAACCAATAGCATTTCGCACCAAGTTCATCCTTTACGCTTCCTCATTAACATGACGTCACAATTTCTCCATCAAGTCACCTCAATACACTTTATAACAACATATCGACAACAATCCCACAATTTACACTCATAGAAAAATAACAAGTCAAGGAACATAACCACACCATACATATTGATATTTCACTCACACAATTCACTTTCATCAAAACCTCAAGTCTCCTTTCAAGTATAAATCACATAGATGACACATCTTTTAACAAAAAGCAGAAGTGCATTACTTACACTTTTAGACATAACCATCATGATCTACATACTCTACCATGCATATAATATATTAATCCATAATAATAATGACTTAACCAAACTTGCAAATGAGTGATCTTGTCCAAAGAGATAGCTTAGGGTTTGAGAGCTTGAAGAAATATCTTGTGGAAATGTCTAGAATGGCATGTGTGCTTTGTGAAAAAAAAATCTGATTTTTTCCACCTTATATAGCCCCTCAATTCATACTTATCCACTTCTTGGCATTAAATGTCATGTTTACTTGGTCAAAGTGGAAGAATGGGTCATTTGCCCTTTTGGGCCATGTCTTTTAATCCATTTTGGGCCTTAAATTGAGCCAATTTACACATATTAACTTAGCCCACCAATTTCAATGTGTAATACTCCCATTATATCATGTTTAAATAATTTCATAATGTCAAGATAATATTCAACTCGCGAGATTCACATTCGTAGCCTCAATCCTCAAGAATACGCGATTTTTGCCACTCATGGCTTAATTTAACATAATTTGATAAAATACTTGTGACGAAGAATTAACCCCAACTTGGATGCCAAACTAGCTCGAGAGTAGTCCTACTAAGATGGAGTAATGATACCATAACTCAAAAGTCTTATTTATAGAATAATAGTCGGAGAAAAATTTTGGCGAAAAGCAACCCGGCACGCTGCCTGGCGCGCCCCAATGCTGCCTATGCCAGAAATATTTCTGGCATAGGAGGCCTGGCGCGCCCCAGTGCTTCCTGTGCCAAAAAAAATTTGGCCAAAAATGGCCTGGCACCCCCCTGGGCGCGCCCCACCCCTAAAATGTGATTTTCTTCCTTTCTTCGACTTTTCTTTGCGGACGTTAGTATAATATCAATAGTCCATCAAAACCAATACAAAATATGCACTTATTGCTCTCAAAACTAAAGTAAACATGGTTCAAATACGACATATAAAGGCGCCCTAGATCACCAAGCAAGTAGGGTCGTAAGGTACGGGGTATTACAAATAACCTCACTCTCAAGTGTCACAAGTGACTATGAGTTGGCACGTAATGCTTAAAATAATACAGAAAAGTAAAAATAGGGGGTTTAAAGTAACAAGATTTCATATTCAAATTATCAATTTCAATGTTTGTTTGCCAAAACGCACGCTAAAGTACGTAATCACTAAGAAGAAGTGATTGTGGTTATGCCTTCTTAAGAGTGATTATAAGTGTGAGTAAGTGAAAGTGCACCTAAAATTCAATTGATAGTTATGACTAGGTTTGATCTTAGGTATTGGAGGTAATCTTTCAATCTACTACCAAATTTTGTAAGGGTTTGTTTTAAATACCCATATGTACACAATATCAAGCAACCAATAGCCTCAAATTAGTTAGTTTATTTCTAGCACTAGCTATTAAATGAGAACTTCCCAAGAATTTTTCAACTAAATCTCCCCACCCTTATCTTCTCTTTCAAGCAAGACAAGGGATCTAAGCATGAATTGAGTTTGCAACCTCAATTCTTTAAGTTGAAACATAGAGATTTAGCTAAAATCACAACATTCAATAGAATATAAAGGTAAATAATCACTACCCACACAATAATCCACACTGAATAATGCATAACCCAAACTTGGGAAATTAGCTACTCATAACAAGAGAAAAAAGAAATATACCTATATTGTCATTCAAAGATGCAATGGAATCCAAATGATTCCAAAGAAAAATCCAAATTTACAAGCAAGAATTTAGTAATAAACAACTAAAACTCCTAAATGGGGTTCAATTACAAGCTTTAGCTTCAAACAATGACAAAAGATAGGGTTCCAATTGACCAAAAAGGTTGAAATAGTTTCAGCAAAAATAGGCCAAGAATTACAGAAATGCCACTACATCCAATTCGGCTAAGCAATCTTCTGTCATCGAAGGGATCGGTGATGCACCTAATTGCCCAAGGCTTATCGATTTTACTTTAAATTTTAGCTCCAGTGGTTGGCACCAGTCACTTTTGGCGATGAGTATTGGCCTCGCTTATCAGTTTGGTGATGCATCAACTCGTATCCTCCATCGTCGTTTTGTTCACTTTGGACCTGGCCTGAACTGTCATGTTAGGTGATGGACTTCACCTTTTGGCGATACACAAGCTATATTGGCGATGCTCCAATTGTCCCTTACGATGTACTTATGTATTTTTAGCTCCAATCTTTCATCTTCTTGTTTCTTTTTTTTATTTCAACCACTTCTTGGCCTTAACCCTGAAATTAAACCAAATTAACATTAAAACACATTCAAATTAGCATTAAGGACATGATTTCTTACCATTTTTTAGGCTAAATGAGTCGTAATATGCCGACTCATCAGTTGCCTCCAATCAAACGCATAATTTAATGTCGTGGCATAATGCAAGAAACCTTACCATTTATCTCTCCACTTTAAGGATTTAAATCTTTGGCCTGACTTTACATCAAACTCTCATTGAGGCTCATGGGGCAACGATAAGGAAGAAATAAGACCAACTCTATCTCACCATTTGGAAGACTTGAATTTTTTACCCAACTTCACATCAAAATTTTATGTAGGCTCGTTTGGCATTAGTAAGAAGATCAATAGGACACTTGTTAGACACCGCATCTTGCATTTCATGGCCTTCAAGTGAGGGACGTAGTTTTTCCCTTTTTGGATGACAAACTCCAAGATGTAGGGACTTTGTACCTCATCTCCAAAATTCTCCATTTGCCCAGTTATTTTGATTTCCATCATATCCACCAATCCAACGGCAAAAATGGTTGGAATGAGGTTTTTGCCTCTCCATTGTTGGATTTGCATTTTTCTGAAGTTCGCACCCCCAAAATAAACTAGAGTCTTCACCAAGAATTTGATTGGATTTTTCTTGCAACTCTAGTATCCTTTCATCAATTTCGACATCCTTCATTATTTTTGGCTCGGTTGGTTGACAAATCACCATGAATTCTTCAAGATCACTCTTGACCACATTTTCATTAGAAATTATCTCATCACAATTATCCATGACCATTTGGCATTGAACATCATATGCCTTAATTTTCGTATTCAATTCAATTTTTAATTTTTGGGTAGTCATTTCAATTTGGATCACCACTTGACATCGCTCAACATGAAATTTGAGAGATTCATCCATCATTAGCATAATTCTATCAAGTTGATCCTCATGGACTTCACGTTGTTGAGCTTGATTCAGTAGCCACTCTTGGCCCTCAATTTCATCCTTGTCAAGTGTTTCTTCATTTTGGGACTCAATCACCACTTGCAAAAATCCACCCATGAAAAAATCAATGTTTTGTACAACTTCATCATCACCATATTGGATTAGGTCCCACCATTTAGCCAAGGCTTTCCCACACTTTTCACTCTTCTCCATTATTCTTTTCAACATCTTCTCAATTTGTTTCCTTGGAGAATCCGAGATTTCTTCATCACAATTTTGTTTTTCTTCTTCAATTGTAGCCACTTCTTCACTTTGGCAATTTTCATTTGAGTCATCACACATTTTTGGCTCGGCCACATAAATTGAATTCTGTTCTTCAACAACTTCATTTTGAAGATCAGGCACATCCATGGCATTTGAAAGAATGGCATCTTCACAGGGTTCTTCTTCTTTTTCATATTCCTTTCCAAATACCACCATGGATTGGTGCAAGAGATGTATATCTTCACCCACGGTAGTTACCCGATCCAAGATAGTTTGAAGCATTGCTTCAATACCTTTGTGTTTGGCACGTTGTTCTTCGTTTGCCACATCATGATACCTATCAAACTTAAAAGAACAACTAGCATTTTCGTTAGCATAACTAGGGGAGGGGGCATAATAATTAGGACAATCACTCCCATGTCCATCTAGACCACTACACAAGTAACAATCATACTCCCTATAGGATTGAGATGGTGCACACACCTCTCTTCGGGGGGTATTTTCACAATCTTGCCAAAAGTGGAGTCCTCCACAATATGGACACATGTCATCAACATAAGATTTGCAACCACCAAACTCATTCTTATCCCATGATGCCATATTAACAAAGTATAACAAAACAAAAAATCTAACTAACAGAAGGAACAAAAGAAAATCACAAACATATATTCACAAGTTCAAATCAAAGCAAGTAAGCTAAAATTCTAAATTAACTTAATACGCCAAATTGGTTCCCCGACAATGGCACCATTTTTTATAATGCTCAAATACACCCTAGAAATGAGTGTACGCAATCGTTAGCAATATATTTACCCAACTTAGAGTTGGGGTCAATCCCACGGGGAACAATGTGACTAGCTATCGCGAAAATAAGGAATAAAACCAACTCACCATAATCCTAACAAAAGATACAAGTATTTTGGGGTTTTTAATATAAAAATGTAACAAGGATAGAACAAATTATAGTATGAACAAGTTGATCATTGGCTTTCACAAACGATTGAAAACAAGGGAATGATAATGGGGAATCAATTTTATCAATGATCCATAGTATTTAAATCAAGTACTCATGATTAATCACAGATTAGCAAATTAGCCTTGGAACCTTAAGTATCTGCCACGTCTTTCGATTGATTGACGAATATTTTTGGATAAATTCCGTCAAATATTAGACAAGTGTCATCACAAATAATTCCAATCAATGGCTACACTAGGATTTTGACTATGTCTAGTATCAAATCCATTAAATGGGTCATACATCTCAAATTACGCCAAATTAATCTTTCTCAACCTCAATTAGCTATTTCAAGCATTAATAGAAGTAGATGGGCAATTCCCACTCTAATATCCTTTTTCAAGCTCAACTAGAATAGGAATAGATAAAGTACGAGATTAATTTAAACAAGCGAAACCCTTTTATAAATCAAGAGTAATCAACTAATACAAAAGCATGAGATAAAATCAAAACCCAAATCCAAAACCTAAACATTGCATTGTGTCAAACAAAAATAGCTAAGTATGAATTTATCTACACCTAAATATTTAATACAAAGCAAGAAAATAAAGAGAGGAGTAAGGATTTATCACTACAAAGCATCCAATCCTCAAATCCAAGGGTGTTTGGTCAAGAACCCTAGTCTTCAAGGTTGAGAAATATGCCAAAGATGAAGTTTCAGATCCACAAAATCCCTTTTATGCCTAAGAAAAATAGGTAATAGATAATTACTAAAATGCCACCGCATAAGGCATATGCTAGCGCACATGCCAGTGCATGTGGCCAGATGTTCATTCATCTTGCTCCGTATGTCACAATACTTCACCTTTCCAGTGAATTGCCAGATGAAATACTCCCTCACATGCTGGCGCACATGGTGAGATATTGGAGCATATGCCAGCGTATATGGCAAGATGCTGGAGCATATGGTGAGATGCTACAGCACATGGCGAGATGCTAGAGTACATGGTCGTGCATCTCATGTCTTCTTTTTCAGTGATTCTATGAACTCATTTGTGGATCCTTTTGTGGGAGCACATTAAATGTGTAAGCAAACGTCAGAGCGGATCCCTTTTTCTTCAACATCTTCCTTCCATGCATCATTCTAGGTCCATTTTTTTTCATTTGTGCACTATACTTGATTTGTAAGGTTAGCTAACTCTCAAATTCCTCGAATACCTACACAAATGAACATTTTAACATGAGATATGCATAGAATCAAAGAAAATCAAGAAGATAATTCAACCTTAAAGGTTTAAAAAGTTGGCAAAATGCCAACTTATCAATACCTACTAGTACATAGTGTTTGTACTGATACTACATGTGCTTTTCTTTATGTTGAGTGTAGTTAGTGTTCTAGATATTGAGATGAGACCTCAAATATAGCATTTTACTACCAACTTTTCTATCCAAGAGTGAGCGTCTACCTTCAGGTAGCCAGTGGATCATCTCACTTGATCATGTCCATTCTTTCGAACAGTGATACACTTGTTTTTTTTTTAGATATTTTTCTTTAACTTTAGTTTTGGTTAGAATGTTATTGTATTATGACTTTTGGGTCCTTGAGAATTGTAACAGTTAGGTTGAATTTTTTTAGCACTTTATTTAGCAGTTCTGGAGATATTTATGATTCACATTATTTTATTGAATATTAAAAATGGCTAAGTGTTGGGTAACGGTTTGGGTTAGCTAGTTATACCATCGGAAGGTTAGTATGGGTGCCACTTATGACTATTTGGGTCATGAGATTACAACCTCAGCAGTTGTTGAATCCACTTCAAGAGTTACTGCAACAGCTTTAACAATTCAACAGACTTGTTATAGCAACCTTAGCAACTGTGTGTTTTAGTCATATAAGTTATGAGGTTTATTTTTAGCAAAAATAGGCCAAAAGGCTATTTATTGAAACCCAAAAAATCTATACTAAGAAATTTAGGCCTAAGCAATACCAAATCTGAAAACAAATTAGGAAAAAAATAAAATCAAATAAGGCAACAAAATAAAATAGAAAGAAAAAAGAAAGAAAGATCTGGAAATCCAAATATCTCAATCTTTAGTGACAAATCTCCTCTTCTTCTTCCATTTTGTGATTCCATGGTCAAAGAGCTACACTTCTCCAATAAAGGACGAAAAAAGAGGAAAAGCAAGCTCAAAATACTCCCTAGGTGCTAACACAGATTGATATATATCATGTTTGGGTAGATGTCACCAAATACACTCAAACATCTCATAAGTTCCACGAAATCAACACCCTTGAAGACTTCTTCAACTCGGTTAATCAAGATATGAGCTGCATCTATGAAGATAAATGCAATTTCTCCCTCTTTAGCTAAAATTAGACTTATAGTGGCATGATTATACTCTTATTCTTCCTTCTCAGTAGGTTAAGCCTTTTAGAGACTAACACCACTACAAAGGAACAAAGAACAAGAGATTTATCACCCATCTTCAAGTCTATGTAGCCGATTACCAGGTGAAACATCTCTATGATTACTAAATATCCAAATCATACCAATTTGTTTGTCAATCTTCTAAATATAACTGCTCAAATCTATATAAACACTTTGTACATTGTTCTTTAGTTGGTTGTTGCTCTTGTTTTCCTCTATTAATTATGTGTGTTAAAACCCCTATTTTGACAGTTTCTAATTTTGAGGTTAGGGGTTTGAGCTTTGTCAAAATTTATTAAAGCTCTGCATTTTGTTGGAATATCTTGGAAATTTGTATATATTATATCAATTGTCCTTGCAAAAAAAAAACTTGGTTAGCCAAAAAAATCTGTTAGGTTGTTGCCTCCCTGAATATATGTTCCACTCTCACATTCACATAAGATCTCATCACATTAATTTTCTCCACCTCAATGACAATGCCCCAAAGCACTTCCCAAATCCCATAAAGAACCTTTTTAAGGGTTAAAGAATCAGTTTCCAAAACAGTAGGAAGTAGTTATTGTTGTATACAAAATTTTAACCCCATCCTCATTGCTACTGCTTCAGCCATTAAAATCGATATATCCCCTAATCTAATTGATTCAGCATGGATCAAATACCCTTCATCATTCCTAGGGCCACTATTTTCTTTAACAGCTCCATTAGAATTACTTTTGTAAGTCCCCATAGCAGGTAATCTCCGGTACACTACCTTACAATCAATAAGAAGAGTTCTTCAAAGTAATGAACCATCATTGCCCAAGTAGTAGGAATACTTTGCAACCAAGTATAACAGCTAATGACTATATGATATAAGTTTATGTTAATATCCATTACCATACCCTGAAAAGACATCTTCCCACCATGAGTAATAATACTTCTCCCCTTCTAAATTTACCAACTAACAAAGGCTGAGATAGCCTTATATAGAGGCTGGATCTTAGCACTACAACCAGTATTGCACCTTTGAAAACAGTATCTTTAAGATGTAGCAAGGACCTTGAATACTAGCAGCAAAAGCAAAGGTGGTCCGCAATCTAGTATCCATAGGTCAACTGATAAACAAATGGTCAAAGGTTTCTTGTCTAGAACTATTACAGTAATAGCACTTCACATCATCAACTACTCTAATTTTTACAAGAACTTCCACAATAGGGATCCTTCTTTTTCATAGTCTCCAAAAGAAGAAAGAAAACTTGAAAGGCACGCCTTTTACCCAAATCTTCTTATAGTCCTCTTGCTATCCCTTGCTTGTCTTAAAACTTCCCAAGCACTTCCAATAGAGAAATTACCAGTGCTATTTTTCATCTATCTTGGTGTATCCCACTCATCAGTGACCTCTACGACCCTAATTTTCTTGTGAATATGATTGCAATCTTCTTCAGGAAATATTTGATGTATGAGAGCATCATTCCAATTTCCTTGTATCATCAGTTGTTTCACCTCTTCAGAAGAATAATTATTAGTATGAGAAATAGGTAAATAATAATAAATAGCACCCAGTTATGTCTAGTTGTCAAACCATATATTTGAATGACCACACTTTGGTTCCCACAAGTTTTCTTGATCAATGCAATCTCTAGCTTCTAATATAAATTACATGTCTGTGAGCCACGTCTCCATTCAAACAATTGAGACTTATGCCTCTTATAGTATTTGTTACACATAATAATAGTCCACATGGATTTTTTGGTTCTAAAAATCCACCAAAGCTTAACATAATAAGCTTTAGACACATAAAATAATGATCGAAATCCTAAGCCTCATTCATATTTAGTCATAAATACTTCAGACCATGACACCCAATGTTTGCTTCTCCCAGCCTCTTTAAAATGCCACAAAACCTAGCAAAGATTCTATACAAATCATGAATAACATATTTAGGAGGTGTTATGTATGACAATAGATAAATGGGGATACTCTGCAAGACATAATTAATCAAAATTAATTTACCTATAAACGACAGAAGCTTACTTTCCAGACTGGTAGATTTTTTTGCACTTACTTTATAAGATTAATGAAGTGGCTTTTCCTTTTTATAGCATGTCCTATTGGACAGCCAAGATATGATAAATGAAATTTTCCTCTAGTGAAGCCAATTAAATCTTCAGCTTTTTGAACAATGGAAAGGGTAGTCTTCCAATACACAAAGAAAGAGCTTTTCTCCTTGTTAATCTTCTACCCTGATTGCTTCTCATACTCCCCTAATGTCTCTATAATTATTCAAAAAATTTCATCTCTGCAAGAGAAAAAATGATGGTTTTATCTGCATAAGCTAGATGATTGATATCATCACTCTACTTAGGCATCTCAAATCTTGGTTAGCAAATAGATTATTTCAGGCTTTAAACAGTACCTCTGCAGCTAAAATGAATAAAGCTGGTGAATGAGGATCCCCTTGACACCCCTAGAATAAAAAAGGAAACCATGAACTTGACCATTTATAAAAAAATAATACCAGTTATTAGCCACCAATCTCCAAACTTTATCCACTATAAGTCTGTCAAAACCCATCTTCTCCAGAACTTTGATAAAAAATCTCTAATCTACATTATCATAAGCTTTGGCCATATCAAGCTTAATCTTATCATTTGTAGGTTTACATCTCTTCCTGATGTCAAAAATAATCTCTTAAGCTAAAGAACATTATTAGTGATAATTCTTCCTTTAACAAATCTAGATTGATTAGGTGAAACAAATACTGGTAAAAAACCTTCAAGCTTGTCATGTAGCACCCTAGAAATAACCTTGTTTAAGAAATTAATCAAACTAATAGGTCTCATATTAGAAAAGGACTGCACCACTTCCTTCTTAGGTAATAAGACAAATTTAGTATGAGTAATAGATTTGAGAAGAGTGTAACCATAAAAGAATGACACAACCATAGTAAAAACATCCCTTGCTAAAATATCCTAGCAGAATTGATAAAAATGACCAGTTCAAAAACAACCTTTTTTACCTCATTTTCAGTAAGACTAGTATTCAACCAATTGTTATCTTCATAAGTGATTAGAGATAGGATATGATAAATCAGAGAAAGATCTACAGCATTATCCAACCTAGTAAATTGATCTTGAAATAAATTAATAGCTTCAATAACTACCTCTTCAGAATCTTCATACCAATCCCCATCATCATTAAGAATCCTTTTGATATGTAGCCTCTTCCTTCTCCTATTTACATGACTGTGAAAGAATCTAGTGTTCTTATCCCCTTCAGTAAACTACTAAATTCCAGCCTTTTATCTTAAGAACTCATCCTCATAGTGAAGATTTTTTTAAAATTCAGCATGTGCTTTCAGGAGAATAGCTCTATTTATAGCAGTTGGGTGTTCCTAAAAAAAATCTTCTTTAATTATAACAATGTCTTCCCTTATCACCAATAATCTATAGATATCACCAAATATTTCCCCACTCTATATAGACAATGCTAATTTGTCCCTCTTTATCTTCTATTTTAAACTAATAAGATATCATTAGTCATTTTTACCACTCAATTATCTCTTACTACATCTTTGAAATCTTTCTTTTCTGTCCAGAATTTTAGAAATCAAAAATATTTTTTGGAATGAGGAACATGATCCCCAAATTAAGAAAAAGAGGTTAACGGTCAGACCAAGTTCTTTCCAAGTGCTCAACTTCTACATTCCTAAAAAGCCTAAGGTGTCACGCCCCGTATCCCAATGGGGTGGACTGGCACCCGAAGTCGATAAGGCCCGAGAGAACCAATCTTTACTCATGCCCAATCATATGCATACCCTAAGAATCATCACCACCTCGTAAAGACATAAGATGCTAAGTGCGGAAATCATGGAGCATTATATATACATATAAGAGACTTGGCCGTTAGGGCCATCAAGTCAGAATGAACATACCTATCTTACATTCTGTTCCCACATAGGTCTACAAAGCCTCTACAGATACATAACTATGCCAAACCTAGATTCGGGACAACACCCCGCTCTATATTCATCGATAATAACAAACAAAAGTGCATAACGACTCGGAAAGCCCCAAAGCAACTGGAGCTCACTAAAGATATGCAAATGGTCCACAACCTACTGAGGAGGTCTACTAGCACCTGCACCTGCAGCCAATAAAGTAAATCCCCCTAAAAGGGGCCAGTACGAAGAATGTACTGAGTATGTAAGGCCATAAGAATTTCATCATACATAATAACAACAATGGAGTCAATATAAAAGAAAATAGTCAATGTGGATAAATCATTGTCCTGCATATGTGGAACCATGTACCTTACATTCATTTCTTTCTTTCTTTCTTTCTTTTGCTTTTATTATTTATTCATCATCACTCATATCATCTCGTACCCGGGCCCCAACTGATCCGTAGGTCTTAACATAACATAACGTTATGTTGGGATCGGCTCGAGCTAGGATTATGCCTCTAGAGCTACCACCCATGAATCAATATATCGGGCTCGGCTCGAGCTAGGTTATTACCTCTAGAGCTGCCACCCATAAACCAATATCAGGTTCGGCTCGAGCTAGGTTATTACCTCTAGAGCTACCACCTGTCAGGATCGGTCTAAGCTAGGCTTATGCCTCTAGGACTGCCCCTAATCCAACAAATTCGGGATCGGCTCGAGCTAGGCTTATGCCTCTAGAGCTACCACCCGTACTCTCGCAGCCAACAAATATGAATTACTTTATTTCTTACTTTTGAGAGATTTATACCTTTACTTGCGAGAGATTGATTCATCCACTTATGAGAGATTGATATAATCAGTTATGAGAGATTAATGTATATATATATATATGTAGTCACAACATTATTGGAAGCTTAAGAACATAACATTATGGAGACTTTTGGAACATGTCCATAATTATGTAACTCAAGAACAACAATGGCTAATGAATAAGGAATGTGTGACTTAAGAAAGAATAGATTCTCCTTACGTCGTCACTTTTCTTGAAACAGTTTCTTTTAGTAGTTACAACATTATTGGAACTTGGAACCATGTTAATCATTATGTGCTCCATGAATGACAATAGACCAAGAGTAACGTATATATGATTAACAATAGATGATAACCTGAAACGAGGTGCCTTAGGACATTTCAGAAATGAGTAAGTACTACAACAAGGTGTTCACTATATGCTGCAGAAAGATACGGAAAGAGTAACCTTACATACCTTCACTTCCAAGTATGAATACACAAGCCTATGTATGAACACAATATTCTAGATTCTTCCTTACATTTCACTCTACAATACAAGTTCATAACGAAGCTCAAATCAACCATTAACCATGTTACAAGTGCATAAAACGACAATGGATTACATGACTACCATATAACATCATTTCGCCCTCTTATATTACCATTATTGCATCACCAAACCTACAATACCATAACATGTCACACATCGACCAAGGCATCACAAACCAATAACATTTCACACCAACTTTACCCTTTATACTACCATATTAAGACTGCGTCACAATTACTCCTTCAAGTCATCTCAATACCTTCCGTAACAACACATGAACAACAATCCATACTTTATACCATCCAAAATAACTTCAATATACTCCTTTAAAGTCATTCAAAAGGTATCACAAGTTGATAATTGCATCCATGAAGGGTATAGGGGTTTTGGGGGGTCAAAGGGATGCAAAAACAATAAATTCAGAGTTCTGGGCCGACCCGCTAAGCCACCTGCACCCACAGGTGGATGACCTACATACGTAGGTTCCATTTGGAAGTATCCAAAGGCACCTGTGTTGGCACCTGCGCCCGCAGGTGCTCCAGTCTCGAGGGCGGATGCCCGTTTCAGCCTCCGGGGGGTCATTTTAGGGTCCTTTTTTGCCATGAATGATCCATGATCATAATTAAACTTGTCATAACATATTTTAGATCATTTTAGATTCCAAATAACATCCATGGCTTCACAATGCACATAAACATCACCAAACTACATGTTTCTTTCAATACGTCACCAATTCCATGCCCACTTTCAGTATAAAAATTCCAATCATTATGTACAAGAATAAAAAAAGTTGAGGCTATAATAACATCTCACATGTAAATATTAAATCCATCAAGTCCACTTGCTTCAATATCACAAGTCTCCTTTCAAGTTACAAGGCAAAACCCTTTACCGATTTAGCAAAACTAGCCTATTTTACACATAGTGAATTTCTCAATACGTTATCAACATAACCAACATCATATACACCATACTACATGCATATAATATATTAAACCATGATAATAAATACTTACCAAATCTTGGAAACGGATGATCTTTTTCAAAGGAATAAAGGCTTAGGGTTTCAAAGAGAAGATAAGAATGCTTTCTTGAAAATTCTAGAACATGGCATGTGTAGTTGTGTGATTAAAATATGATTTTTTGGGGGCCTTTATATATACCCACAAAGTCATTCTTATCCCCTCTTGGTCAAAAATAACATGCTCACTGGATCCATTTTATGAATGGGTCATTTTTCCCATTTTTGGGCCATGTCTTTATATGATTTTTGGGCCTCATCTGAGCCCAATTCATTAGGCTAAATTCAGCCCATCACCTTTAATGCATAATTCCTAAAAAATATCATGTCTACTTGATTTCATAAATGTTAAGTCAACCACGTAGGGTCAAAAAGGTACGGGGTGTTACATTCTTCCCCCTTTAGAAACATTCGTCCTCGAATGTTAATAACATCGTCTCATGTACAACAAATGCATCTTTACGTTATATGTATACACTCATAAATCCACACCTTGAACTTTCTCTCCCTATATATTTCTTCGTAAGTGACATCCCTCATAGCTTGTACATTCAATAAAAATAATGGATCTCGGCATATGACTTGTTTTAGCTTGTAGCTACTGTCGTACCACCTTAACCTTCTCTATAGCTTAGTGAACAAAATCTAGCCCCAAGTAAGGCAGTTCCACTCGGTTTAAATCACCCAATTGATGATTTAAACTTTCTTCTATATAAACCTTCGTAAGATACCATTTTGATACTTGAATAATAGCTATATTATAAGCACATTCAATAAGGGGTAGATGATCATCCCAACTACCATGTAAATCTATCGTACAGGCTCTTAGTATACCTTCAAGTGTTTGGATAGTACTTTCTGCTTGTCCGTTTGTCTAAGGATGAAAAGTTGTACTCCAATTCACTTAGATACCCAACCTCTTCTGAAAAGAAACTTCCAAAAATGTGTAGTAAATTGAACTCCCTTGCCTAATGTAATAGAGTTGGAACTCCGTGTAGTTGTACTTTCTCTTTAATATACAACCTCGCGTATTTTTCAGCTATGCAGGTGGTCTTGACAGGCAACACATGTGCTGATTCAACTATCACTCATGTGGAATCAATTTCCCAAAATGTATGAGACCAACTTGAAATAAAATCCATGTTAACCATGTCTCATTTCAAACTGGAAAATTTATACATGACATATAACCTCCAGGTTTCTAATGCTTTACTATTACCTATTGACAATTTGGTCAATGAGCTACAATTTCTGTAATGGTCTTCTTTTTTATATTGCTTCACCAATACATTTTTATCAAACCATGGTACCTTTTGGTTTCTTTCGAATGAAATAAAATACCGTGAATGATGTGCTTCTGTCATAATTCATTTCCTTAGCTCATCTATATTTGGTATAGCTAATCTACCTTGATATTGAAGTATTCCTCCCTTATGTAAGCTCAAGTACCTTTTGACGAACTTCATTGTACATTCTTCTTCTTTTTTTTTTCCTTCAACTGAAAGGAAATAGGATTTACATACCGTTTTTCCTTCTCTCCGCTGCAAATGAAGACTCTACCGCATTGTACACTATAATCCTTTCATCCAGAGTTTCAAGAAGCCAAAACCTCATACTGGTTAATTGATGTAGATTTCTTGACTATATCTTTATTTTCTGTGAGTTGGCCATTAGTACTTCCTAATGCTTTACAGCTTAATGTATCAGCTACCACATTTGCTTTTTCCAGATGACACAAGATACCCATGTCGTAATCTTTTATTAGTTCAAGCTACCCTCGCTACCTCAGATTTAAGTCCTTCTTCTTAAAGATATATTGGAAACTCTTATGATCAGTATATCTGTCAACATGAATCCCTCACAAATAGTGACACCATATTTTTAAAGTGAATGTCACGACTGCTAACTCAAGATCATGTGTTGGATAATTTCTCTCATGTGGCCGCAACCGTCGTGAGGCATACGTTATTACCTTATGATTCTACATCAATACACATCCGAGGCCAACCCCAGAAGCATTACCATATGCTACATAACCTTCTGTGCCTTCGGGAAGTACTTAAAACTGGTATAGAAGTTAATTTTTCTATAACCTGCCAATCCAAGAAACGACGAATCTCTGTGGGCGTCGTAGGTCTCTTCTTCTTCTTCTTCTTTCTTCTTCTCTTCTTCTTTTTTTCCACTGCTTCATTGTTTTGCATCTCAATCCTTATTCTTTCATCCGACACAATGTGACCCAATAATGCTACGGATTTTAACCAAAATTCATACTTAGAGAACTTTGCATTCAACTTACGATCCCGAAGAATCTGTAACACCTGTCGTACGTAATTGGCATGGTCCTCTTGTGATCTTTAATAAACCAGAATATCATCCATGAACACGGTCTTAAATACATCCAAGAATGGTTTGAACACCCTATTCATGAAATCCATAACAACAGCTGGTCCATTTGTTAGTCCCAATGACACAACTAAGAATTTTATAATAGTCATACCGTGTTCGGAAGGTTGTCTTGGGTATATCTTTGTTTCTAACTCTGACTTGGTGATAACCCGATCTCAAGTCACTCTTGTTCCAGAAAAATTGGTGCAAGAAAGAGTGGATACAATTCTTTTGATAAAAAGGAACACACTTGGCACCCTGTAACTGATCAAACAAATCGTCAATTCTTAGGAGGGGATATTTGTTCTTGATAGTTACTTTATGCAGTTGCCAATAGTAAATACATGTTCTCAAGTACCATTTCATTTTTTTTCCACATTCACACGAATTCGCCCCAAAGGGCATATTAGATCTTATGTATCCCTTGGCTATCACTTTCGTTGCTTTAAGATAGAAAATAAAATTTTCCTCTTGGTTCCCCTACATTACTCCTTCCATTCAAAAGCATCTTCTTGTGGAAAATTAATATGTACCTTCTTAGCCCGGCAATCTACCGTGGCATAACAAGAAACCAACCAATCCATTCCCATGATAACATTAATATCCACCACTTTCAATTTAATAAAATCAGCCAATGTATCATAACCCCACACAGTTACCACACAATCATGACGCATTATTTTAGCTACAATAAATTCACCTTTTGGTGTAGATACCCTAAATAGGTTAACAAAAAAATTCTAGTGTTCTTTCACAAATTTTTTTTTTCTTTTCTTCCAATAGTCAAGGGGATAACATATGATAGGGTAAAACCCGATTCAATCAATGTAAATATGTTACGTAAAAGGACAGATAATATACCTATCACGTCCTCAGGAGAAGCCTCAAATTTCTGCCGATCCGCCACGGTGTAAGTACTGCCCTGAATGCCACTAGAACTAGTTGCTCCTCTAGCACCTATGCCATGACCAACAGGTTGTGTACCTCTACCTAGAGGAGACATAGATGATGTCGATGCGACGGTTGGTCCCGTGGGTCATGCCATACCACCCGTATTCCTTTGTGGACACCTTCTTACCACGTGCCCTGGCATGCCGCAAAAATAGCAAACATTCATTCCAACCCGGCATTCACCTGCATGAAACCTCCCGTAGCGCTGGCACAACCGACGATAAAACCTCGGGTGGTTCATACTTCCTTGTGCTTGATACCCCACTGTCCGTAAACCCTGAATCTCACCTCCTTGCCCAAACTGGTTGCTTCTAAACCCTTGTACTAGAGGGAGAGTAATTGTTATGGTATGGGGAAATGATGGCCTAAGCGGTTTGTGAAAATCCTGAGGCCCAAATCCTTCTTCGGACGCCATAACCTGTCCCATGGGTTTAGCTCTTTTTGACGATCCTACTTCCAATTCCTGCATCTTTCTCCTTTTCCTCTGTCCCTCCTTCTGCTGAACAAGAGCTTGTCTTCGACCTTGTGCAGCAACTACACGGGTCAATATTTGCACTGCACTCATTAAATCCTGCCCAATAGTATTAACGGGCAGATACTTCTCTTCTTCTCAGCTCTTCCGGGGATGGGAAAGTTGAAGAAGCCCGTGATGCAAATTCAGTATCAGCTCCACCTTGACTTGATTGGTCAGGTGGTGGTCAACTCGATCCTTCTTCGGTAAGCGTAACAACCTGCTTACCCTTGACTTTACCTCTTCTTGTCATCGGCAGTTTCTATATCAAAGAAAACCAATCACCATGTCAGATATGATTTTTTTCCACTTACACTTTTGGCTCTAATGCACAATCTACGAATTGAAAAATAGAAACAACTCCTAAATGTCCTGTAGCCTCTTACTTATAAATATGGTGCACAACACATCGATAAGTAAGACTCTACTCAGACACGGCTTTGTAGACACCCTTAGAACTACCTGATCTGATACCACTTTTGTCACGCCTCGTATCCCAATAGGGTGGACTGGCATTCGAAGCCGATAAGGCCCGAGAGAACCAATCTTTACTCATGCCCAATCATATGCATACCCTAAGAATCATCACCACCTCGTAAAGACATAAGATGCTAAGTGCGGAAATCATGGAGCATTATATATACATGTAAGAGACTTGGTCGTTAGGGCCATCAAGTGAGAATGAACATACATATCTTACATTTTATTCCCACATAAGTCTACAAAGCCTCTACAGATACATAACTATGCCAAACCTAGAGTCGGGACAGCACCCCGCTCTATACTCATCGATAATAACAAACAAAAGTGCATAACGACTCGAAAAGCGCTGAAGCAACTGGAGCTCACCAAAGATCTGCAAATGGTCCGCAACCTACTGAGGAGGTCTACTAGCACCTGCGCCTGCAGCAAATAAAGTAAGTCCCCCCAAAGGGGGTCAGTACGAATAATGTACTGAGTATGTAAGGCCATAAGAATTTCATCATACATAATAACAAAAATGGAGTCAATATAAAAGAAAATAGTCAGTGTGGATAAATCATTGTCCTGCATATGTGGAACCATGTACCGTACATTCATTTCTTTCTTTCTTTCTTTCTTCCTTTCTTTCTTTTTTTTGCTTCTATTATTTGTTCATCATCGCTCATATCATCTCGTACCGGGGCCCCAACTGATCAGTGGGTCTTAACATAACATAACGTTATGTTGGGATCGGCTCGAGCTAGGATTATGCCTCTAGAGCTACCACCCATGAATCAATATATCGGGCTCGGCTCGAGCTAGGTTATTACCTCTAGAGCTGCCACCCATAAACCAATATCAGGTTCAACTCGAGCTAGGTTATTACCTCTAGAGCTACCACCTGTCAGGATCAGCCCGAGCTAGGCTTATGCCTCTAGGACTGCCCCCTGATCCAACAAATTTACGATCAGCTCGAGCTAGGCTTATGCCTCTAGAGCTACCACCCGTACTCTCGCAACCAACAAATATGAATTACTTTATTTCTTACTTTTGAGAGATTTATACCTTTACTTGCGAGAGATTGATTCATCCACTTATGAGAGATTGATTCATCCACTTATGAGAGATTAATGTATATATATATGTAGTCACAACATTATTGGAAGATTAAGAACATAACATTATGGAGACTTTTGGAACATGTCCATAATTATGTAACTCATGAACAACAACGGCTAATGAATAAGGAATGTGTGACTTAAGAATGAATAGATTCTCCTTACGTCGTCAGTTTCCTTGAAACAGTTTCTTTTAGTAGTTACAACATTATTGGAACTTGGAACCATGTTAATCATTATGTGCTCCATGAATGACAATAGACCAAGAGTAACGTATATATGATTAACAATAGATGATAACCTGAAACGAGGTGCCTTAGGACATTTCAGAAATGAGTAAGTACTATAACAAGGTGTTCACTATATGCTGCAGAAAGATACGGAAAGAGTAACCTTACATACCTTCACTTCCAAGTATGAATACACAAGCCTATGTATGAACACAATATTCTATCTTCTTCCTTACATTTCACTCTATAATACAAGTTCATAACGAAGCTCAAATCAACCATTAACCATGTTACAAGTGCATAAAATGACAATGGATTACATGACTACCATATAACATCATTTCGCCCTCTTATATTACCATTATTGCATCACCAAACCTACAATACCATAACATGTCACACATCGACCAAGGCATCACAAACCAATAACATTTCACACCAACTTTACCCTTTATACTACCATATTAACACTGCGTCACAATTACTCCTTCAAGTCATCTCAATACCTTCCGTAACAACACATGAACAACAATTCATACTTGATACCATCCAAAATAACTTCGGTATACTCCTTTAAAGTCATTCAAAAGGTATCACAAGTTGATAATTGCATCCATGAAGGGTATAGGGGTTTTGGGGGGTCAAAGGGATGCAAAAACAATAAATTCAGAGTTCTGGGCCGACCCGCTAAGCCACCTGCGCCAACAGGTGGATGAAATACGTCCTTAGGTGACCTTTGGTAGTATCCAAAGGCACCTGTGTTGGCACCTGTGCCCGCAGGTGCTCCAGTCTCGAGGGCGGATGCCCGTTTCAGCCTCCGGGGGGTCATTTTAGGGTCCTTTTTTGCCATGAATGATCCATGATCATAATTAAACTTGTCATAACATATTTTAGATCATTTTAGATTCCAAATAACATCCATGTCTTCACAACACACATAAACATCACCAAACTACATGTTTCTTTCAATATGTCACCAATTCCATGCCCAATTTCAAAATAAAAATTCCAATCATTATGTACAAGAATAAAAAAAGTTGAGGCTATAATAACATCTCACATGTAAATATTAAATCCATCAAGTCCACTTGCTTCAATATCACAAGTCTCCTTTCAAGTTACAAGGCAAAACCCTTTACCGATTTAGCAAAACTAGCCTATTTTACACATAGTGAATTTCTCAATACGTTATCAACATAACCAACATCATCTACACCATACTCCATGCATATAATATATTAAACCATGATAATAAATACTTACCAAATCTTGGAAATGGATGATCTTGTTCAAAGGAATAAAGGCTTAGAGTTTCAAAGACAAGATAAGAATGCTTTCTTGAAAATTCTAGAACATGGCATGTGTAGTTGTGTGATTAAAATCTGATTTTTTTGGGGCCTTTATATAGACCCACAAATTCTTTCTTAGCCCCTCTTGGTCAAAAATAATATGTGTCTGCAAGATGGCTTCCTGTGATGCAGCAACTAGAAATCCTTCCATATTACTCCATCTTCCATATTTGGATCCTACAACAAAGCTCCTGAATTGTCTACATGAAGAGGTTCATAGTATATAACATTTACTAAGGATTTCTTATACTCTCTTATTGTAGACTCCATATCCAAGGTACCGCTGCTACTGCTTTCATCTAAGACCACCTCAGTGGCACTGGAAAGCTAGGCATCCTTTAAAACAACACCTATTTCCCCATCATCATTACTAATAGAATCAATCTCATCTTGCACCTGATAATTTTACAAGTCATCATGAACTACAATAGCAGCCTCCTCTCTCTCACCAATGAAAGGAAGAAGAGTATTTTCTTGTGTATTTTCAGTGTTTAATTGTTGCTGCTGCATATTCTTCTTTGTATTACAACTTATCTCAATTGATACTACATTGTCTTTTTCTTTATGGCTTTGCTGTTGTGATCTAGTGTGAACCAATGTTTGTTGTCTGCTTTTACCCCCATCAGCATTGTTGTTTTTATTGCCATTTTTTTTATCATCTAATACCTGAACATCATGAGAATTAACATTATGATCCTTGGCTTCAGCAGTGTCCTCTCCAGCTAATGCATCAAAAGTATTTCTAATGGTAACACCTTTTCCAGGTGGTGTCATTTCCAATGCAATATCACTTAGAAACTTGTCAGAATCTTTCTCTAATCTAAACCTTCTATTTGTTAGGATCTTCATTTATTCTCCATCATCTTCCCACTTGGAATTCTATGCATGTAGTGATTCTTTCACTTCCCTATACCTCCATTGTTTTCTCCTATGCTATTTTGTTCCATCTGAACTTTCAATTCTAGATATAAATTTCTGCAATCCACTTCATTATGACCTTGAAGTTTGCAACTTTTCCAATAATTTGGAAGCATGTCATATTGAATTTTAATGCACTCCACCCTAGCTTCAGAATTATCACCACTTTAATTTCATTATAATCTGGTAGCTTTCCCAATAGATCCACCTGTAACTTTAACCTAGCACAACTTGGCTGAGTTTTATTGATAGTAGCCATATCTAGGTGCAAAGATCCTCCAAATCAAGTGTAACTAATCGTTCCATCATTACTTGAAATATCTATAGTAAAGGTATAAGAACCTCATTTTTCATATGTTATAGGATCAATTCTTTAGTATGGGAGTGCATTAGACATGAACTAAGGTCATACAATACCCCTAGCACAAAGTTAAGTTAGAAGTGTTCTTACTAATTGAGTGAGAAGTTTAAACTAGGGTCAACTTCAAACAAGCACTCCTTCTGGAATAAGAGTTATTAGACCAAATACACACCAAATGAAATATCTTTGAGTCTTCTTTCCAATTCCTCTAACCATTTGTTAATCCGCTTCCAAATTAAAAAGTTATGGATATTATACTGAAGATTGTTTGGGCTGAAAAGTTGGTCGCGGCATAGTTGCAATGACAATTGGATCTCTATAGTGACAACTGGGCAGTACTTAAGCTTATTTTCTACGTTATGGGGTTTGTAACTCAAAATATTCATCCCAAAGCCCTAGGGGAAGATTTTCCAAGTTCTAGGTTGAAACTTCTTTGTTGAGGTAAGTTCTTCCGTCATCTTCTTCGTCTTTCAATCCAATAACACCTTAGAATCATTAGAATGATCTATAATGGTGAAATTCTTAGGGATTAGAACCCTAAGTTCATGAGATTTTTGGAAAAACCTATGGGTTGGGGTAATATCACCTAGAATATCTTATCTCAATTTGGAGTATGAGATATTCTTGCTAGAAGATAGTTAGGAGTGATCAATAAGATGTGGTGTCATAACTTAAGAACCTAAAGTTAAGTTTGTCTAAGTGCTAGGAAGTAGGAAATGTGAAGGTGTATGACTTAAGCTAAAATTGTAAGTTGAATAGAGCCAGGTGGTTGAATAATCGGCTAGTGGAATAGTGTCTTGAACTTGGTGACATCTTGGGTGTAAGGGTTACTAGTTAGTAACTAAATCTACCAATTTCAATAGGAATAAAAAAGGATTAGATTGGTGAATGAAATAGCATATTGAATTAGAGTGTAGATATCAATTTTAGCGGAATATGCACTCCTAAAATGGATATTTGATTGATTGGTCTTCAGACATGTTTGCGATAGATGATTTGGTTTGATAATGCTCGTTTGAATAATTGGTGAATTAGCCTTCGAGCATACTTGTGATTTCATGTGTTAGTGGATATTCATTGTTTACTTGAAATAATGAACTTATTAATTATTGAATGCAAGTTTAGAAATTGATAACCTATAATAAGGTTGGTAAAAAGGACCTTATTTGATATACAAGTGTGGTTGATTTATCTCATTATGTGATTGTACTTTTGTGGTGATGTTTGTTGATGTAATATGAACCGATAAAGGTTGACCCTCACAAAATTGGTGGATTTTAAGGAGGATAAGGGTGGGGACTTTTGAATAAGGGTGGTATAACACTTGGTTTGGGATAAGAGTAGCAGGCACTAGTTGTCTGGATTTGGGTGTCATGCTGACATTGATATTTTGATCGAGTACCATATCGATATTGGAACATAAACTGAGCTTGTCCCCTGTAGGTCATAACTTAGGGTCCCTGCTGACCCTAGTATCTGTGCACACTATAATTTGGAGAGTTTAGTGGTTCCTTGAGTGGACCGAATTATGTCGATAATATATTATAGTTCCTTGTGTGGACAGGTTATGTTGATGGTTGGGATTATGCATTGCAGCAAAGTGTGAATATAAGGTTTGTCCTAGATTATGTATAAATATTATTCTCCTGTGTGTATAGTTATATATGTGATGTGTATTATAGTGTCCCTTCTTGCAAAGTTGTTGATGTTTTATTAACTATCTTGATTGTTTCAATCCCGATGGTTAATGGTAGTAGAATAGGGATCAAGGATTGTTATGAAGGGGGATTAATAAGAGAGAGAGGGGGTGTAGAGTTATTGTAACAAGGTGAGTGTGTAAGAGATATGGGTTAGGTTGATTCCTTGAATTATGTCAGCTACTTACACTCTGAGGTTAAATTCATAATGCTATTATAAAGGAAAGGCGGTAAGGTTGGAAGTTGAAGTAAGTTAAGTATGTTCAGTTATTAAGTCTGTATGCTTGTCATGATCTCTTCTTGTTTGCTATATGTTTTTATATGTTTCTAAACCTGATCGACTAATGATACCTACCAGGACGTATGGTTGTACGGATACTACACTTACTATATCTTCTTTTGGGGATATATCCATGTTGCAAGTTAGTTGGAGTTTCTATAGGTGCAGCAGTGATCATCCTTCAACAGCTCCTATCATTCTACTCTTACATGGATGTTGTGCCTTGAGTCATCCTTCATTTGTTTAATGCTCTTGTACCTGTTTGGACTAGGTTCTGGAGAGTTGTGTAATTAAATTTCATAACATAATTTATAATAAGTTTTGTTTTAAAAGCAAGAGTCATTATTTACTAATGCTTAAGGTTTAATAATGTTTTCTGCAATGATTAAATTGGGTGGTAAGGGTTCTCCTTTCATGGGTAGAGTTGGGTAGGTGCCCCCGCGATCCGTGATTTGGGTCGTGACATTAGGCCATCCGTATGAAAATTTTCCAATTTTCGCATATTGAAGATTTTCCATTACATTCATTTTGTGTACCTCCTCCGTCCGTCCAAGTAACTCTAGGCACACCATTATTAAATGACAATGTTTCAATAAGGATCGGCTCAAATTGAATCCCCTTCACTGGAAATGGCGAATTAATAGTACTAGATTTCATCAAATTGGTGCATTGAACCTTACCATTCTACTGATCATCTATGACAATGTCACTAGATTATGAAGAGGACTTTTCAGTTGGAACAATATTTTGATTAATAGGCAAATTTGTCACGCGTCGAATTCCAATGGGGCGGACAGGCACCCGAAGACGATAAGGCCCAAGAGAACCAATCGTCATTCGTGTACATTCGTATGCATTTCACTCAAGGAACATCACTATCATGTATAGATACAAGATACTAATGGCGGAAGTCACGAAAAACATATGATATATACATATATGAAACTTGGCCTATAGGGCCACCATGTCAAAAGCATACATCCCTTACATTCCTTCGTTTGTCCCATAACATCTACAAAGCCTCTACAGATATGTAGACATAACCAACCTATAGTCGGGACACATCCCCGCTTTATACAATACCAAAACAAATGTACATAATGACTCGAAAAGCCCCCGAACCAACTGGAGCTCACCAATGATCCGCAAATGACCCGCAACCTACTGTGGAGGTCTACTAGCACCTGTGCCTGCAGTAAGTAAGGTAAGTCCCCTAAGGGACGTCAGTACGAAGAATGTACTGCGTATGTAAGGCTATAAGAAACTGTATGAAACATAGGATATCAGATGGAATCAAATACAGGTGAATAAACATTTTTGGATAAACCACCATTCTATATATGTGGAACCATGTACATTCCATTCATTACTTTCTTTGCCCTTATGTTCATTCATCATTATCGTTCACTACTTAACGCTATCCTTCTTTGCATTAAGAAATTGTAAAGCATATGAAAAACAAAAGACCAACTGATCAGTGGTAAAAGAGGATAACCCATGTTAGGTATTTTAACCCTTGGGATGAGATTTACCCATGCTAGGCTTTTCTGTCACCCCTGGTATGAGATTTTACCCATGCTAGGCTTTTCTGTCGCCCCTGGGATGAGATTAACCCATGCTAGGTATTTTAACCCTTGGGATGTGATTAACCCATGATAGGCTTTTCTGTCGCCCCTGGGATGCTACTGTGATATTGGGATCGACCCGTTCTATGTATTTTAACCCCTGGGATACCACCCATGATATTAGGATTGACCCAAGCTAGGTGTTTATTCCACCCCTGGGATGCCACTCAAGAATATACAAACAATTATACATTACTTCCGTTCTTTTGTTATAAGAGTGATACATTGGTGATTGTACATTATTGGAACTTTGGAACGTAACATTATTGGAACTTTGGAACAATGTTCATAATTATGTGACACATGAATAACAATTGGTCATTGAATAAGAAACATGTGAATAACAATATATAACAACCTGAAATGAGATACCTTAGAACACTTCGGAATGGAACAAGTACAATGACAATGTGAACAAGATGTGTTGCAGAAGGATACGGAAAGAGTAACCTTACATACCTTATCTCCTCAATATGAATATACAGTCCTATATGTGATTACAATAATCCATCTCCTTCCTCATGTTTTACTCTACAACACAAGTACATAACGGAACTCACGTTATCATCCAACTATCTTACAAGTGAATAAGACGACAATGAGCTACATGACTGCCCTATAACGTCATTGAACCCTTTACAATACAATTCACTGCATTACCATACCAACAACACCATAACATTCCACACATGTACCAAGACATCATAAACCAATAGCATTTCACACCAAGTTTATCCTTTACACTTCCTCATTAACATTACGTCACAATTACTCCGTCAAGTCATCTCCATAGCTTTCACAATAACACATTAAAGACAATCCATAATTGATACCATTCAAAATACCTCTGGTCCACTCCTTTAAAGTCATTTAAAAGGTACCACAAATTGATAATTGCATCCAAGAAGGGTATAGGGGCTTTGGGAGGTCAAAGAGAGACAAAAACATGCAAAACAATATTCTGGAGTGGGTTGTGGACCCAACTGCGCCCGTAGGTGGATGACATGCGGCCACAGGTTCCTCTCAGGCCTTGTCCTGAGCCACCTGCGTTGGCATCTGCGCCTGCAGGTGCTCCATACGTGAGGGCGGGTTTCCGTTTCAGCCTCCAGTGGTCATTTTAGGGTCCTTTTTTGTAATAAATGGTCCATGGTCATAATTAAACTTCTCTTTTCATATTTTAAGTTATCTTAGATGCCAACTAACATCCATGGTTTCACAACACAATTAAACATCACCAAACTACATCCTTCTTTCAATACACTACCAATTCCATACCCTATTTCATAACAACAATTCCAAATGTTATACATAAAGAGAAAGCAAGTTAAGGACATAACTACATATTACATGTTGATATCTCATCCATATCATTTACTTCCATCAACACCTCAAGTCTCTTTTCAAGTTCAAATCACAAAGATGACATATCTTTTAGCAACGAAGCAAGAGTACACTACTCAACACTTTTAGACATAACCATCATGATCTACACAATCTCTCATGCATATAATATTTTAAACCACAATATTAAACACTTACCCAAGCTTTCAAAGTGATAATCTTGTCCACAAGAGATGGTTGCCGTAGGGTTTGAGAGTAGAGAGAAAATATCTTTTTGTGGAAAAGTCTAGAATGGCATGTGCCCTTTAGTGAATAAAATCTGATTTTTTCCACCTTATATAGTCCTTTTAATATTATCCTTAGTCAAACTTTTATCAATAATGGATGGTTTACTTGATCAAAAGGAAGAATAGGTCATTTGCCATCTTTGGGCCATGTCTTTTGTATCATTTTAGGCCTCAATTGAGCCCAATGGCACAAGATTCATTTATCCCAACAAATTTAATGTATAATACCTCAACAACCTTATGTTTAAATAATTCCATAAATGTTACGGTAATTAAATAGGTTCGGAAATGTACGGGGTGTTACATCTTTCCCCCTTAGGAACATTCGTCCTCGAATGTTAGTAGCATTATCCCATTTCAACAAAGTTAAGTCTAAGTTTATCCTTCACGTTATCATATACACATAATGCTTGTAACTACTTACTTGTTATTGCTCCAATTCCGCACCTTGAACTTTTTCTTCCGTTTGAAACAAATACGGGTACTTCGACTTAATTATTCCTTCGATTTCCTATGTGATTTCTTCTACTTGTTGATTTCTCCAAAGTACCTTCACGAAAGCTACTTCTTTATTCCTTAACCCCTTCATAGGTGAGATCCTCCATAACTTGTACATCTTCAATGGGAGCAATGGATCTCTTATGCACTTCCAAAGCATTGGAACATAAAATACTGGATGAACTGTGGAGAGTTCTTGGGGTAGTTCCAATTCATACGTGACTTGACCAAATCTTCGAACAATATTATACGGCACGTTATATAGGGGATACTTTCCTTGCTTTCTGAATCTCATTACCCATGTCATTGGTGACGCTTTCAAAAATACCCAATCACCTATGACAAATTCTAATTCCCCTCTTCTAATATCAGCATATGAATTGTGTCGACTTTGGGCCATTTATAGCCACTGTTGTATCACCTTGACTTGCACCATATCTTGATGAACAAGATCTATCCCGAGTAAAGCAGGTTCACCCGCTTCAACCCATCCAATTGGGGATCTACACTTTCTTTCATATAAAGCTTCGTAAGGGGCCATTTTGATACTTGAATAATAACTATTATTGTAGACAAATTCAATAAGCGATAGATGATCACCCCAACTACCTCTAAGGTACAATATGTAAGCTCGTAGCATATCTTTAAGTGTTTGGATAGTACGTTCTGCTTGTCCATCTGTTTGAGGATGAAAAGCCATACTCAATTTCACTTGTGTCCCCAAACTTTTCTGAAAAGACTTCCAAAAATGTGCAGTAAATTGAGCTCCCATGTCCAAAATAATAGAGATTGGAATCCCATGTAATCGCACTAGAAATTGGAATCCCATGTAATCACACTATCTCTTTAACATGCAACCTTGCATAATCTTCGGTTGTGTAGGTGGTCTTGACAGGTAAAAAATGTGTTGATTTGATAAGCCTGTTCACTATCACCCTTATGAAATCAAATTTCCGAAATGTACGAGGCAAACTTGTGATGAAACCCATGTTAATCATATCCCTCTTCCAAACTGGAAGATTCCTACATTGCATATAACCTCCAGGTTTCTGATGCTATACTTTTAACTGTTGACAATTTGGACAATGAGCTATAAATTCTGCAATGTTCTTTTTCTTTATATTGCCTCACCAATACATCTATTCCAAACCATGGTACATTTTAGTTGCTCCCCAATGAATAGAATACCATGAATTATGTACCTCTGTCATAATCCGTCTCCTTAGTTCATCTACATCCGGTACATACAATCCACCTTGGCATTGAAGTACTCCCTTTTATGTAAGATCAAATGCCTTTATCGAACCTTTCTATACATTCGTTTTCAACTGCAATAAAAAAAAAATAGGATTCGCATATTGTTTTTCCTTTACTTCAGCTACTAATGAAGACTCTGCCGCATTTTTCCCTATAATTCTTTCAAGAAGACGAACCCCCAAGCTGTCTAATTGATGCAGATCCTTGACTATACCTTGCTTTTTCGTCAACTAGCCACTAGTGCTTCCTATTGCTTTGCGGGTTAATGAATCGGTTACCACGTTTGCTTTTTTTGGATGGTGTAAGACATCACTATCATAATCTTGTAGTAATTCCAGCCACCTTCGTTGTCCCCAGTTTAGGTCTTTCTGCTTAAAGATAGATTGCAAACTCTTGTGATCAGTATATATATATCCACGTGAACCCCATACAAATAGTGGCGCCATATCTTTAAAGCAATTATCACAGCTACTAATTCAAGATCGTTTGTAGGAGAATTCCTCTCATGTGGTCGCAAATGTCATGAGGCATAGACTATTACATTATCATGCAGCATCAATATACATCCTAAACCGACTCCTGAAGCATCACAATATACTGCATACCCTTCTGTGTCTCCTGGCAGTACTAATACTGGTGTAGAAGTCAATTTATTTTTCAGCTCTTGGAAACTCCTCTCACATGCATCACTCCACTGGAACTCGGCTGTCTTGTATGTTAGCTTTGTTAAAGGCGCTGCAATGAAAGAAAACTCGTCATGATAACCTGCCAACCCAAGAAAACTACGAATCTCTATAGGTGTCGTAGGTCTTGGCCAATTTTTCACCGCTTTGATCTTTTGTGTATCAACCCCTATTCCTTCACCCGATACAATGTAACCCACAAATGCTATGGATTTTAAACAAAATGCATATTTAGAGAACTTTGCATATAACTTACGATCACGAAGAATCTGTAACACCTACCGTAAGTGATTAGCGTGGTCCTCTTGTGATCTTGAATAAACTAGGATGTCATCCATAATATCTGTCATGAAAACGTCTAAAAATGGTTTGAACACCCTATTTATCAATTTCATAAGAACTGCAGGTGCATTTGTTAGCTCAAATGACGTAACTAGAAATTCATAATGACTATACCATGTTCGGAAAGCTGTCTTGGGTATATCTCTTTCTCTAACCCTTACCTGATGATATCCTGAGCGCAGGTCAATCTTTGAAAATCATTTGGCACCCTGTAATTGGTTAGGTAACTCATCAATTCTGGGGAGGGGGTATTTGTTCTTGATCGTTACGTTATTCAATTGCCGATAGTCAATAAACATTCTCAATGTGCCATCTTTGTTCCTATCAATAATACTGGTGCACCCTATGGGGACATACTAGGCCTTATGAATCCTTTTTATAGCAAGTCCTTTAGTTACTCCTTCAATTCTCACAACTCTGTCTGGCCATTCTATAAGGAGGAATAGAATTAGGTTGAGTGTCTGGCATCACATCAATACCAAACTCTACTCCCCGTTCTGGAGGCAAACCCGGAAGATCTTTAGGAAATACCTGAAGAATTTCATTTACCACCGGAACCAATTAAAGAGTTGGTGGCTTCACATCGGTATCCTGTACTCTTATTAAGTGATATATGTATCCCCTGGATATCATTTTCCTTGCCTTAAGATGAGAAATAACTTTACCTCTCGGTGCTCCAACATTACCCTTCCATTCATGAGCATTCTTTTTGTGGAAAAATAAAAATGTACCTTCTTAGCTCAACAATCTACCGTGGAATAATAAGGAACCAACCAATCCATACCCATTATAACATCAAACTCTATCATTTCCCCAGCTCAACAAGAGCAGCCAACATATTATGACCACAAACAGTGCCTATGCAATTACGACAGATTTTCTAAGCTACAATAGACTCACCCACGGGTGTAATATTCCAAAGACTTAACTAATAATTCTGGTTTTCCTTTATTTTTTTCAACAATCAAGGGAGTAACATATGATAGTGTAAAACCCGGATCAATCAATGAATATACCTTATGTAAAAATATGAATAGTGTACCTGTATCTACATCAGGAGAAGACTCTGAATTCTGTCGATCCGCTAAGGCATGGGTACGATTCTAGGTTCCACTAGCACCAACTGTCCCTCTAGAACCTCTGCCATGCCCCGTAGGTTGTACACCTGATGAGGAGGATACAATGGCTAATCCCGTAGGTCGTGCCTTACTACTTGTGCCCTTCTGTGGACACTCTCTCATTTTGTGCCGCGACAAACTACACCAATAACAAACATTCATCCCCAATCGACATTCACCTAGATGAAACTTTCCACAGTGCTGACACGGCTGACGAGGAGACTTCGGTTGGCTCCTACTTCCTTGTGCTTGATACCCTACTGTCTGTGAATCCTGAATCTCACTTCTTTGCCCAAACTGGTTGCCTCTAAACCCTTGGGATCGAGGTAGAACATTTACTGTAGAATAAGGAAATAATGGTATAGGCAGTCCGTTAAACACCCGAGACCTAAATTCTCCTTGGGACTCCATGAACTGTCCCATAGGTCTAGCCCTCTTTGATGGTCCTCTTTCAAATTCTTGTGTCATTCTCCTTTGCCTTTGATTACCCCTCTTTTGTGTAAAGATTGGACCAACATGTCCATGATTTTGTGCAACGACTATCTGAGTCAACAGGTGCACCACATTCCTTATATTCTGCTCAGTAGCATTAACAGGTGATTCGGCAGGGTCTTCTCTCCTTCTCAGCTCTTCTGGAGCTAGAAAAGTAGAAGAAGCCCGTGATGCAAATTCAATTTCAGCCCCACCCTGACTAGCTTGGTTAGGTGGTGATTTACTAGTTCCTTCTCCGGCAAGCATCTCTACTTCCTATCTTTTCCCCTATCTTGTCTTGTAATCAGCATTTTACTATACAGAAGAAAACTAATTTCAATGGTCAGATATGATTCCACCTACAACATTGGCTCTAATGCACGATCTAAGAAATGAAGAAAAGAAACAACTTCTAAAATTCCCATAGCCTCCTACTTATAAATGTGGCGTGTAACACATCCATAAGCAATACTCTACTCATACATGACTTTGTAGACACCCTTAGGACGACCTACTCTGATACCACTTTTGTCACGCCTTGAATTCCAACGGGGAGGACTGACACCCGAAGACGATAAGGCCCAAGAGAACCAATCTTCATTCATATACATTCGTATGCATGTCACTCAAGGAACATCACTATCATGTATAGATACAAGATACTAATGGCGGAAGTCACAGAAAACATATGATATATACATATATGAAACTTGACCGTTAGAGCCACCATGTCAAAATCATACATCACTTACATTCCTTCATTTGTCCCACAACATCTACAAAGCCTCTACAGATATGTAGACATAACCAACCTACAGTCTGGACACGTACCCACTTTATACAATACCAAAACAAATGTACATAACGACTCAGAAAGCCCTCGAACCAACTGGAGCTCACCAATGATCCGCAAATGACCCGCAACCTACTGTGGAGGTCTACTAGCACCTGTGCCTACAGCAAGTAAGGTAAGTCCCCCAAGGGACGTCAGTACGAAGAATGTACTGCGTATGTAAGGCTATAAGAAACTGTATGAAACATAGGATCTCAGATGGAATCAAATACAGGTGAATAAATATTTTTGGATAAACCACCATTCTGTATATGTGGAACTATGTATATTACATTTATTACTTTCTTTGCCTTTACGTTCATTCATCATTATTGTTCATTACTTAACGTTATCCTTCTTTGAATTAAGAAATTGTAAAGCATATGATAAACAAATGACCAACTGATCAGTGGTAAAAGAGGATAACCCATGCTAGGTATTTTTACCCCTAGATGAGATTTACCCATGCTAGGCTTTTCTGTCGCCCCTGGGATGAGATTTTACCCATGCTAGGCTTTTTTGTTGCCCCTTGGATGAGATTAACCCATGCTAGGTATTTTAATCCCTGGGATGAGATTAACCCATGCTAGGTATTTTAAACCCTAGGATGTGATTAACCCATGCTAGGCTTTTCTGTCGCCCCTGGGATGCTACTGTGATATTGGGATCGACCCGTGCTAGGTATTTTAACCCCTGGGATACCACCCATGATATTAGGATTGACCCAAGCTAGGTGTTTATTCCACCCCTGGGATGCCACTCAAGAATATTCAAACAATTATACATTACTTTCGTTTTTTTGTTATAAGAGTGATACATTGGTGATTGTACATTATTGGAACTTTGGAACGTAACATTATTGGAACTTTGGAAAAATGTTCACAGTTATGTGACACATGAATAACAATTGGTCATTGAATAAGAAACATGTGAATAACAATATATAACAACCTGAAATGAGATACCTTAGAACATTTCGGAATGGAACAAGTACAATGACAATCTGAACAAGATGTGCTGCAGAAGGATACGGAAAGAGTAAGCTTACATACTGTAACACCTCGTACCTTCCAAACCCTACTTGACGACATTGAACAATGTTTACTTAGGTGTCGAGAGCCATAAGTATGTATTTTGTAATGTTATTGATGAGATAATTGATATTGGGCCTCGTATATGTGATTAGACCTTCTTAGGAGGTGTTTTGTGACTTCGTGGAGCATTTGTGTGGTTAAAAACGAGACTTACAGGACCTCCAAACAAAGGATATTACAGGTAAGAAGTAGGTTAAAGAATAGAACTTGAAGTATCTAACCAAACCAGCAAAGAAAAGTCGAAGAATGAAAATTTTCAAAAAAAAAAAAGGGCCAGGCACGCTAGAGGGCGTGCCAGGCCACTTTTTACCCAAAAATTTTGGGTACAATCAGTAAGGTGGCGTGCCCAAGGGTGTGCCAGGCTGCTTGCGCACACCTCTCAAATGTTCAAAATTTTTCTAAGTCCCAAGGGTGCCCGGGGGCGTACCAGGCCGCTTTTTGCCACATTTCTTCTACAACCACGAGCCTATACATGGGAAGTATTATATTGGCATTTCATTTTGATAAGATTATTCATGGACGAATTTGGCATCCAAATGACGTTTTTACCCTTTTGGTCAAAATAAGTCATACGTGGCTAGAATCACTTGTTTTTGGGATTGAGGCTACGAATATAAGTTCCGTGAGTGGGAATATTGTCGTAACATGTATGAAATGATTTAAACATGAGAAATTATTTAGTTTATTGGATTAAGTGAATTGGGCTCAATAAAGGCCCAAAATAAGGAAAAAGACATGGGTCAAATGACCCATTCTTCCATTGACCTTCTAGACATGGAATTTAATGCTATAAAGAGTGGCTAAGGATGAATTGAGGGCTTATATAAAGGGCCAAAAATCTGATTTTATTCATTACAAACACACATGTTTTTCTATGTTTTTCTATGTTTTTCTAGACAATTCCAAGAAAACCCATTTAGCTCTCAAAACCCTAAGTCATCTCTTGGAGCAAGATCATCATTGTACAAGCTTGGGTAAGTGTTTAATCTTATGGTTTAACATATTATATGTATGAGAGATTATTTAGATCATGTTGGTTATGCTTGGAAGTGTTGTACATGGCACTTTGTGTTTTTGTAAAAGATGTGTCATCTATGGAATTTAAACTTGAAAGATGACTTGTGGTTTTGATGAAAGAGCATGGTATGGATGAAATATCAACATGTATGGTGTGATTATGATATTAAATTTGTTAGTTTTATATAATTGTAAATTATGGGATTTTGGACGATATGTTGTTGTGAGGTGTATGGAGGTGATTTGAAGGAGTAATTGTGAAGTCGTGTTAATGAAGAAATGTGAAAAACGAACTTGGTATGAAATGCTATTGGATTGTGATATTTTGGTCAATGTTGGGCCTGTTGTGATATTGTTGATATGACAATGCCGTAAATGGTATTGTAAAGGGTGAAGTGACATTATACGACAGTCATATAGCTTATTGTCGTCTTGTACACTTGTATGGTAACTAGTTGATAATGTAAGCTCCGGTATGTATTTTTTTTGTAGAGTAAAACGTAAGGAAGGAGCTAGACTATTGTATTCGTATCTAGGCTTGTATATTCATACTTGGAAGTGAAGGTATGTAAGGTTACTCTTTCCGTATCCTTCTGCAGCATATAGTGTACACCTTGTTATTGTACTTACTCATTTTCGAAATGTCCTAAGGCATCTCATTTCATGTTATCATCTATTGTTAATCATATATACCTTATTCTTGATCTATTGTTATTCATGTGTCACATAATTATGAACATGGTTCCAAGTTCCAATAATGTTACATTCAAAATTTCCAATAATGACATAATCATCGAATGAACTATTTCTAAGATTGAGGAAGTGAGGTAATGAAGTCTCTATTCTTGGGTGGTATCCCAGGGGTTAAAATACCTAGCATGGGTCGATCCCAATATCTATGAGTGGTATCCCAGGGGTGAAAAGAACACCTAGCATGGGTCAATCCCGCTACTACGGGTGGTATCCCAGGGACAAAAGAAAAGCCTAGCATGGGTCGATCCGGAAAATTGTTGATTACCCACTGATCAGTTTGGGGCCCGGGCATTGTAAGAATGGAAGGATGAGTAGTGAATGAAGAAGTGAGTGATGAAGGAACGAATAAGTGTAAAATTAAAAGAAGTAATCCATCAAATGTACACATTTCCATACATATAGAGTGATGACTTATCCACATTGGTTGTTTACTTATATTTGATTCTATTGAAGTATTGATGTATCATATAGTTTCTTATGGCCTTACATACTCAGTACATTCTTCGTACTGACGTCCCTTGTGGGACTTACCTTACTTGCTGCAGGCATAGGAGCTAGTAGACCTCTACAGTAGGTTGCGGATCTTTTACCGATCTTTGGTGAGCTTCAGTTGGTTTGGGGCTTTCCGGGTCTCATATGTATAATTGTTTTGGTACTGTAATGTTGTGTAAAGCGGGGACGTGTCCTGAATTTAAGATGGTTACGTATGTACTTCTGTTAGAGGCTTTTATAGACATATGTGGGTATATGAACGAAGTGATGGATGTCCACCTTGACTTGATGGCCCTAACGACCAAGTTTATTATATGTATATAGATAATGCTCCATGATTTCCGCTTTTAGCATTTTATGTCTTTACGTGGTAGTGATGTTTCTTATGGCATGCATATGATTGGTCATAAGTAAAGATTGGTTCTCTCGGGCCTCATCGGCTTCGGGTGCCAGTCCACCCCATTGGGATACGGGGGGTGACAAAAGTGGTATCAGAGCAGGTCATCCTAAGGGTGTCTACAAAGCCGTGTCTGAGTAAAGTCTTACTTATCGATGTGTTGTGCACCACATTTATAAGTAAGAGGCTATGGGACATTTAGGAGTTGTTTCATTCCTTCATTTCTAGATCGTGCATTAGAGCCGAAGTTCTAGGTGGAATTGCTTCTGACCATAACAATTGTTGTTCTTGTATATTATAGTAAAATGCTGATGACAAGAAGAGGTCGAGGTAAAAGTAAGAGAATAGATAGAATTGCTGGAGAAGGAACTAGTAGAGCCCCGCCTGAACCAGTTAATCAAGGCGGTGCTGAACCAGAGATGGCATCACAGGCTTTTTCTACTCTTCCATTTTCAGAAGAGTCAAGAGGAAGAGAAATACCTGCAGAACCACCAGTAAATACTACTGACCAGGACTTAAAGAATATAGTGCAGATGTTGACCCGAATAGTTGCTGCACAGGTTCAGGGACAAGGTGGTCCAATGACAAGTGATGATAGTGCAGCCAGGGCAGCTAGTCGATGGACCCAGGATTTCTTGAAATTAGATCAACCTACATTCACTGGATCAGATCTGAATGAAGATCTGCAAGACTTTATATATCAGATTCAAAGGGCTTTAGATGTTATGCATATAACTGGGGTAGAAACAGTGGAACTTGCTGCGTATAGATTGAAAGGAGAGGCGATATTATGGTATGAATATTGGAAGAAATCTCGTGGTGTCAGTGTAAATCCACCTAATTGGGACGAATTTAAAGCTGCTTTCCTTGATCACTATCTTCCTTATGAGATCCGAGAGGCTCGTGTGGATCAATTCTTGAATCTTCGTCAAGGGAACCTGAGTGTCAGAGAATACAGTTTGCAGTTTAATTCTTTGGCTCGATATGCTCCAAATGTAGTGGCCACAATGACAGATAGAGTCCATCGATATGTGGACAGATTGGAGCCATATTTGGTACGACATTGCACTATTGTTGCCTTAAACAAAGATATGGATATAGAGAGAATTCAGGCCTTCGCCCAGAAAATGGAGGACCAAAAACAGAGAAGAAGGGTACATGAATATGATCGAGGAAAGTCCAAAAGAGCTAGACCTATGGGACAGTCTATGGTGTCCCAAGGAGAATCTAGACCTCGGATGTTTCCTCGACCGCCTAGACCATCATTCTCTTATTCCACAACAGGCACTCAAGCTCAATTCCGAGGGTTTAGAGGTAGTAATGTTAGGCAGAGTAGTGGGATTCGAGGTTCGTAGACTATGGGATTTTTCTCGTCAGCCATGTCAGCAATGTGGACGGTTTCACTTAGGTGAATGTCGGCGTGGGTCAAATGTTTGTTTTTGGTGTGGTATGACGGGGCATATGATGAGAGACTGTCCACGCAGAGGTTTGGGTAATGTGGCGCAACCTACGGGATCAACCGTTGCATCATCATCATCGGTTCCTTCCCTAGGTAGAGGTGTACAGTCGGAGTCTTCTCCTGATGTCGTCACAGGTACATTATTCATATTTTCATATAATGTATATGCATTGATTGACTCGGGTTCTACATTGTCCTATGTTAATCCCTTGATTGCTGCAAAATTTGCAAAGGCACCAGAATTATTAATTAAGTCAATTGAAGTGTCTACATCAGTTGGTGAATATATTGTTGCAAAAAGAGTATATCGGAATTGTGTGGTCATGATACATTGGCCGACCTCATCGAACTAGACATGGTGGATTTTGATGTGATAATGGGGATGGATTGGTTGGCTTCTTGTTATGCCACGGTAGATTGCGGGGCCAAGAAAGTGCATTTTTGTTTTCCGCAAGAAAATGTTCTTGAATGGCAGGGTAATGTAGGGGCACCAAGAGGAAAATTTATTTCCTATGTGAAAGCAAGGAAAATGATTGCCAAGGGGTACATATGTCACTTAGTACGAGTGAAAGAAAATGACGTGGAACTACTAACTCCGCAGTCGGTTCCAGTGGTCAATGAATTTCTTGATGTATTTCCAGAGGATCTTCCAGGCTTACCCCCAGAACAAGAAGTAGAGTTTGGCATTGATGTGATTCCAGGCACTCAGCCTATCTCTATTCCCCCATGTAGAATGGCTCCAGCAGAATTGCGTGAATTGAAGGAGCAGTTGAAAGATTTGCTGGACAAAGGCTTCATCAAGCCTAGTATGTCCCCGTGGGGTGCACCGATATTATTCGTACGGAAGAAAGATGGCACGTTGAGAATGTGCATCGACTATCGGCAACTGAATAAGGTAACGATCAAGAACAAATATCCCCTCCCTCGAATTGATGATTTGTTTGATCAGTTACAGGGTGCCATGTGTTTTTCAAAGATTAACTTAAGGTCAGGTTACCATCAAGTCAGAGTAAGAGAAGAAGATGTGCCCAAGACAGCTTTCCGAAAACGGTATGGCCATTATGAATTTTTAGTTGTCATTAGGACTAACAAATGCACCAGCCGTGTTCATGGATTTGATGAATAAGGTGTTTAAGCTCTGGACGTGTTCTTGACGGTATTTATAGATGACATCCTAGTTTATTCAATATCACCAGAGGACCATGCTAATCACTTACGGCAGGTGTTACAGATTCTCCGTGAGCGTAAGTTGTATGCAAAGTTCTCCAAGTGTGAGTTTTGGTTAAAGTCAGTCGCCTTCTTGGGTCATATTATGTCAGATAAAGGGATACAGGTTGATACACAGAAGATTGAAGCAGTGAAAAATTGGCCAAGACCTATGACACCCACAGAGATTCGTAGTTTTCTTGGACTGACAGGTTATTATTGAAGATTTGTGGAAGGTTTTTCCTCCATTGCTACACCGTTAACAAAGCTTACACATAAGGCAGTTAAATTTCAGTGGAATGATGCGTGTGAGAAAAGCTTCCAAGAGTTGAAAGTTAAATTAACCTCCACACCAATTTTAGTACTTCCCGAAGGCACCGAAGGTTATGCAGTGTATTATGATGCTTTCGGGTTTGGCCTCAGATGTGTATTGATGTAGCACGGTAATGTCATAGCATATGCCTCACGACAGTTGTGTCCACATGAGAAAAATTATCCCACACATGATCTTGAATTAGCAGCGGTGGTTTTTTCTTTAAAGATATGGCGTCATTATTTGTATGGAGTTCATGTTGATATCTATACTGATCACAAAAGTTTGCAATATATCTTTAAGCAGAAGGAACTCAATTTGAGGCAACGAAGGTGGTTAGAGCTCTTAAAAGACTATGATATTGATATTCTCTATCATCCAGGCAAAGCAAATGTGGTAGCTGATGCATTGAGCCGCAAGGCAGTAGAAAGCACTAGTGGCCAGTTGAATGAAAAGCAAGAGATAATCAAATATCTACATCAACTAGCCAGCTTGGGAGTTCGCCTTATTGAATCTCCAGATGAAAGGGTTATTGTGCAAAATGCAGCGGAATCCTCCTTAATAGCTGAAGTAAAAGAGAAGCAGTTTGCGGATTCTATGTTATTACAGTTGAAATAGAATGTACAACAGGATCTGACTGTGGCCTTCGATCTTACACAAGAAGGGGTACTTCAATGTCAAGGAAGATTATGTATACCGGATATAGATGAGCTGAGGAAACGAATTATGACAGAGGCGCATCACTCGCGCTATTCTATTCATCTGGGTGCTACTAAAATGTACCATGATTTAAAAGAAGTGTATTGGTGGGGAAATATGAAGAAGAACATTGCAGAATTTGTTGCTCAATGCCCGAAGTGTCAACAAGTGAAAGTAGAGCATCAGAAACCAGGAGGTTACATGCAATGTATCAATCTTCCAGTCTGGAAATGGGATATGATTAATATGGATTTCATCACAGGTTTGCCTCGTACACTAATTGGATTTCACCAATTGGATGGTTTGAAATAGGTGAAACCGCTTTACTTGGGCCAGATCTTGTTCATCAGGCTATGGAGAAAGTTAAAGTGATCCAACAGAGGTTACAAACAGCCCAAAGTCGCCATAAATCATATGCTGATGTTAGAAGGAGAGGGTTTGAATTCTCCATAGGTGATTGGGTATTTTTAAAGGTGTCACCGATGAAAGGGGTAATGCGGTTCGAAAAGAAAGGAAAATTGAGTCCACGTTATATAGGCCCATATGAAATTATTAGAAGATTTGGGCAAGTGGCGTATAAGTTGGCACTACCCCAAGAACTCTCCTCAGTCCATCCAGTGTTTCATGTTTCGATGCTTCAAAACTGCATAGGAGATCCATCTCGTATTGTTCCCATTGAAGATGTCCAAGTTACGGAGGATCTTACTTATGAAGAGGTACCCATTGCTATTCTAGATCGACAAGTAAAGAGGTTGAGGAATAAAGACATAGCTTCCGTAATAGTCCTTTGGAGAAATCAACAGGTAGAGGAGATCACATCAAAAGCTGAAGAAATGATGAAATCCAAGTACCCCCATCTATTTCAAATGGACGAAAAAGTTCAAAGTACGGAAGTGGAGCGATAAAAGTAAGTATCCATGATCCTTAATTGTTTATTTATATGTATACTGATATAGGGATGCACTTATTGTAATTAAAGCGATATTGTTAACATTCGAGAACGAATGTTTCTAAGGGGGGAAGAATGTAACACCCCTTACCTTCCCAACCCTACTTGACGATGTTTAATAATGTTTACTTAGGTGTCGAGAGCCAAAAGTATGTATTTTGTAATGTTATTGATGAGATAATTGATATTGGCCTCGTACATGTGATTAGAACTTCAGAAGAGGTGTTTTGTGACTTCATGGAGCATTTGTGGGGTTAAAAACGAGACTTTGAGGACCTCCAAACAAAGTATATTAAAGGTAAGAAGTAATTTAAAGAATAGAACTTGAAGTATCTAACCAAACCCGCAAAGAAAAGTCGAAGAACGAAAATTTTCCCAAAAAAAAAAAGGGTCAGGCGCTCCAGAGGGCGTGCCAGGCCGCATTTTGCCCAAAATTTTTGGGCACAGGAAGGAAGGTGGTGCGCCCAAGGGCGTGCCAGGCTGCTTGTGCACACCTCTCAAATGTTGGAAATTTTTCTAAGTCCCAAGGGTGCCTGGGGGCGTACTGGGCCGCTTTTTGCCACATTTCTTATACAACCACGAGCCTATACATGGGAAGTATTATATTGGCATTCCATTTTGATAAGATTATTCATGGACGAATTTGGCATCCAAATGACGTTTTTACCCTTTCGGTCAAAATAAGCCATATGTGGCTAGAATCACTTATTTTTGGGATTGAGGCTACGAATATAAATCGCGTGAGTGGAAATATTGTCGTAACACGTATGAAATGATTTAAACATGAGAAATTATTGATTTTATTGGATTAAGTGAATTGGGCTCAATAAAGGCCCAAAATAAGGAAAAAGACATAGGCCAAATGGGTCAAATGACCCATTCTTCCATTGACCTTCTAGACATGGAATTTAATGCTATAAAGAGTGGTTAAGGATGAATTGAGGGCTTATATAAAGGGCCAAAAATCTGATTTTATTCATTACAAACACACATGTTTTTCTATGCTTTTCTAGACAATTCCAAGAAAACCCATTTAGCTCTCAAAACCCTAAGTCATCTCTTGGAGCAAGATCATCATTGTACAAGCTTGGGTAAGTGTTTAATCTTATGGTTTAACATATTATATGTATGAGAGATTATGTATATCATGTTGGTTATGCTTGGAAGTGTTGTACATGGCACTTTGTGTTTTTGTAAAAGATGTGTCATCTATGGAATTTAAACTTGAAAGATGACTTGTGGTTTTGATGAAAGAGCATGGTATGGATGAAATATCAAAATGTATGGTGTGATTATGTTATTAAATTTGTTAGTTTTATATAATTGTAAATTATGGGATTTTGGACGATATGTTGTTGTGAGGTGTATGGAGGTGATTTGAAGGAGTAATTGTGACGTCGTGTTAATGAAGAAATGTAAAGAACGAACTTGGTATGAAATGCTATTGGATTGTGATATTTTGGTCAATGTTGGGCCTGTTGTGATATTGTTGATATGACAATGCCGTAAATGGTATTGTAAAGGGTGAAGTGACATTATACGACAGTCATATAGCTTATTGTCGTCTTGTACACTTGTATGGTAACTAGTTGATAATGTAAGCTCCGGTATGTATTTGTGTTATAGAGTAAGACGTAAGGAAGGAGCTAGACTATTGTATTCGTATCTAGGCTTGTATATTCATACTTGGAAGTGAAGGTATGTAAGGTTACTCTTTCCGTATCCTTCTGCAGCATATAGTGTACACCTTGTTATTGTACTTACTCATTTTCGAAATGTCCTAAGGCATCTCATTTCATGTTATCATCTATTGTTAATCATATATACCTTATTCTTGATCTATTGTTATTCATGTTTCACATAATTATGAACATGGTTCCAAGTTCCAATAATGTTACATTCAAAAGTTCCAATAATGACATAATCATCGAATGAACTATTTCTAAGATTGAGGAAGTGAGGTAATGAAGTCTCTATTCTTGGGTGGTATCCCAGGGATTAAAATACCTAGCATGGTTTGATCCCAATATCTACGGGTGGTATCCCAGGGGTGAAAATAACACCTAGCATGGGTCAATCCCACTACTACGGGTGGTATCCCAAGGGCAAAAGAAAAGCCTAGCATGGATCGATCCTGAAAATTGTTGATTACCCACTGATCAGCTCAGGGCCCGGGCATTGTAAGAATGGAAGAATGAGTAGTGAATGAAGAGTGAGTGATGAAGTAACGAATAAGCGTAAAATTAAAAGAAGTAATCCATCGAATGTACACATTTCTAGACATATAGAGTTATGACTTATCCACATTGGTTTTTTACTTATATTTGATTCCATTGAAGTATTGATGTATCATTAGTTTCTTATGGCCTTACATACTAGTACATTCTTCATACTGACGTCCCTTGTGGGACTTACCTTACTTGTTGCAGGCACAGGAGCTAGTAGACCTCCACAGTAGGTTATGGATCTTTTGTCGATCTTTGGTGAGCTCCAGTTGATTCGGGGCCTTCCGGGTCTCATATGTACAATTTTTTTGGTACTGTAATGTTGTGTAAAGTGGGGACGTGTCCCTAATTTAAGATGGTTATGTATGTACTTCTGTTAGAGGCTTTTGTAGACATATGTGGGTATATGAACGAAGGGATGGATGTCCACCTTGACTTGATGGCCCTAACGGCCTAGTTTCTTATATGTATATATATAATGCTCCATGATTTCCGTTATTTGCATTTTATGTCTTTACGTGGTGGTGATGTTTCTTATGGCATGCATATGATTGGGCATGAGTAAAGATTGGTTCTCTCGGGCCTCATTGACTTCGGGTGCCAGTCCACCCGGTTGGGATATGGGGCGTGACACATACGTTATCTTCTCAATATGAATATACAGTCCTATATGTGATTATAATAATCCAGATCCTTCCTTATGTTTTACTCTACAACACAAGTACATAACGGAACTCACGTTATTATCTAACTATCTTACAAGTGCATAAGACGACAATGAGCTACATGACTACCCTATAACGTCATTTCACCCTTTACAATACAATTCACTACATTACCATACCAAAAACACCATAACATTCCACACATGGACCAAGACATCATAAACCAATAGCATTTCACACCAAGTTTATCCTTTACACTTTCTCATTAACACTACGTCATAATTACTCCATCAAGTCATCTCCATAGCTTTCACAATAACACATTAAAGACAATCCATAATTGATACCATTCAAAATACCTCCGGTACACTCCTTTAAAGTCATTTAAAAGGTACCACAACTTGATAATTGCATCCAAGAAGGGTATAGGGGCTTTGGGGGGGTCAAAGAGAAACAAAAACATGTAAAACAAAATTCTGGGGTGGGCTGTGGAGCCACCTGCACCCTCAGGTGGATAACATGCAGCCGCAGGTGCCTCTCTATCCTTGTCCAGAGCCACCTGCGCTGGCATCTGCGCCCGCAGGTGCTCCAGACGCGAGGGCGGGTGCCCGTTTCAGCCTCCAGGGATCATTTTAGGGTCCTTTTTTTGTAATAAATGGTCCATGTTCATAATTAAACTTCTCTTTTCATATTTTAATTTATCTTAGATGCCAACGAATATCCATGGTTTCACAACACAATTAAACATCACCAAACTACATCCTCCTTTCAATACACCACCAATTCAATGCCCAATTTCATAACAACAATTCCAAATGTTATACACAAAGAGAAAGCAAGTTAAGGAAATAACCACATCTTACATGTTGATATCTTATCCATATCATTCACTTCCATCAACACCTCAAGTCTCCTTTCAAGTTCAAATCACAAAGATGACACATCTTTTAGCAAAGAAGCAAAAGTGCACTACTCAACACTTTTAGACATAACCATCATGATCTACACAATCTCTCATGCATATAATATTTTAAACCATAAGAGTAAACACTTACCCAAGATTGCAAAGTGATAATCTTGTCCACAAGAGATGGTTGCCTTAGGGTTTGAGAGTAGAGAGAAAATATCTTTTTGTGGAAAAGTCTAGAATGGCATGTACCCTTTAGTCCTTTTAATCTTATACTTAGTCACACTTTGATCAATAATGGATGGTTTACTTGGTCAAAAGGAAGAATGGGTCATTTGCCATCTTTGGGCCATGTCTTTTGTATCATTTAGGGCCTCAATTGAGCCCAATGGCACAAGATTTATTTACCCCAACAAATTTAATGTATAATACCTCAACAATATCATGTTTAAATAATTTCATAAATGTTACGGTAATTAAATAGGTTCAAAAATGTACGGGGTGTTACATAATCAATAGGTTTTGAAAGGGATTTAGGGTTATATAATGATGGAAATGAGGCTGGATATATTAAGGGAAAAATATGGCTAACCCCTTTTGTTGGCAGATCAGTGGATGGAGTGGTCATGGAGGTGAGAAAATAGTGTCGATGATGAAGACTAATTATAGTTTAGCATGAGAGCGTTTTGATTACACAAGTTATAAGGTTGTTGCATCAAGAATATATTTTCTTTCTTACCATGCGTACAACAACCAACCAAGAACATATTTAAGATCACACACAGTATAATAATAACAACTAATACACTATTTATGAAGGCATGCACAACAAATAATGTGAAACCCATATATTTTGTCACGACCCCAGTCTACACCTTAGATGTGACCGGTGCTTGAACCACAAGTGGCTCAAGCGCACCCTTTGTCACACCCCAAACTTAGGTGAGGCGGACAAGTACCATATGAACACATACTATACAAATGAACAATGATGAGTTGATGAACCACTATGCAAATTGAATTGGTGATGAGAAACTATATATACAATACCAACCAACTGGCCCAACTGATACAAATGACAAACGAAGCTATAACTTTATATGACACCTTTACAATGTATATGAATCCACTTATAGAATCTATGACTATACAACTATCAAATGGTTGGGACAGGGCCCCGACATACCTCAACAAAAATTATAAGTATAATTAAAAGAGTACTAGACACATGCTAGCTTTAGTTAAGAGTGGAGCTCATCCAATGATCAGCTGAATATACAAATGATGCCTTGTGAGGATGCCTATTATGTTGTGTACATATCCTTCATTTACATAAATACAGCGCCCCCGATCATAAGGATGTCAGTACATATAAAACATGTACTGGCATGTAAAGCAGGTAGAATAACAAGTAACGAACAGATAGAACTAGAGAAAGAATCAATAATGTGCCTAACTGAGATATATTTGTGCTGAGAAGTATCTTACGAAACTCTAAGTTATGCATCACTACTTTGTAACTATTTTTCAAGTGTCTTATGATTCTTTGTTATCATGTGATCAAGTGAAACATTATACACTAGGGTTACTAGACTTTATATAATTTACTATGAACAAATGTATTGATAAGAATAAATACCACCTTTGCTTTAACTTGTGGGATCATGCACACTACATTCTTTTCTTTACTTTATTACTCTTTGATTTATAAACTTTGTAAGGCATGTAGTACAATTTACCAACTGATCAGTGGTAGAAGAGGTTGACACATGCTAGGTATTACAGCCTCTTGGATAATGTCCTCACAAATATACTACTTGGGATCGACCCTTGTTAGGCCTTGGTCCCTGGGATACCACACATAAATACATAGATTGGAATCTTCTAATACTAGGCTTTCACAACTGAGCTACCAACCGTAAATACATGAATTAGGATCGGCTCATATTAGGCTTTCACCCCTAAGCTACCACCCATATGTACAGATTTTCTTTCAAGTGTTTCTATCATCTTTCAGATTTTTATTTTGGTGTTCATAACATTATTGAGACTTGGGATTATAGAAAAGTAGTATGAACATGTGAACAATACACTTGAGGTAGTAATAATGACATAGGAAGCAAACATAATGTCAATGTAGTATTTAGGAACTCATATGACACAATGAACCTCATTGGGCATAAAACATTCACAAATGAGCCGTGAAGGCAAGTGGCAAATAAGACCATGAGGGCATGTAGAAAATGAGCCATTAAGGTGAATAACAAGTGAGCACTTGGTATTGCATAAAATATAATAATTGTGATAGATTGAAGTGAAGACATTTCTAGTGGGGGTATATGTGCATACCAATTGGAGACATGTAACTCTTTAAATGAAGAGGCAAGGACTATATAACAAATGCATAATAAGAGATAAAAATAATGTGGGAACTAATAAGGCACGTGGGCAGATTCCAATTAGGGACAAATGCACATTCCAAATAAAGAAATATAAACTGTACAATTTGACATGTAAGGACTCTATGAGGTAACATTATAGCCTAACATGATTGAAGTAATATCCAAAGAAGGAACAAGTGAGCTAAATGAAGTATATAATCAAATAGGCAATTGAAGTAATTTTCCAGTATATGGATAGAATGTGTATCTAACATATAAACACTCTTAACATGTGTAATCTAGGATCTTATTGACTTATATACGAGAAACATTTTACAAGTATTTGTGACTTAGCGGCAAAATAGGATTTTAGCCTTGCATACCTTATCGTTTGACCAATGTGACTATAACAATTTGGCCTTGCTAATCACAATATAGGCCTTGCAAAAAAGTATCTAAACACTTGACGGATACTAATACCATCCAAACCCTAAATACTTGGTATATCACCACATCCTCTTTTTATACTTTAATACAACTCAATTCAACCATCCTATAAGGTTGCCCCCTGCCTCCCAACAACAATATATATAAATAGCCCCTTAACAGTCCTAAACCCTTCAACACAATAGGAAAAATATTTAACTCATGACTTTCTATCACCGTCCCATGAGTTCTTACCAATAATGCATATAAAATCTTCTTCCCAAACCTATACATAAAGAGGGACAAAATTGGATCAGTAACCTTACCTTTATTGGAGAAGATTTTTATACTCTTAACTATTAATTCTTCAAGAACTTAAACTCCTTCAACTTGAACCAAAGAAAAGGCGAATCTCTTAGATGTTAAGGGAAAGTGAGACTGCCAAACTTGGAGAGGGATATCCTATACTTCAAACATAAAGAACATTATTTTAATAATATTCCATGATATAATTAAGCTACTCACATGAATTATTAACCTACCTTCTACTTGGAAAGAGAGGAAATCCCAAAAACCCTAGTAGGAATTTTAGGGCTGCTATATAAAGCTTTAAGAGAAAGGGAGAGAGCTTGAGAGAAATCTATTTTTATCAAGATAATAATGAAGATGATGAGTTGATATTGGACCTCAAAAAGAGACCTGTTGAACAACCTCTTTTTTGCCCATTTTCAGCCACAACTTGATCAAGTAGGTGATGCACTTACTTGATCATTTTAAGTTGGTCAAATAGTCTAAGTAGGTGATGCACCTACTATCCTATTTTATTCTATTTATCTTATGTAGGTGATGTGGCTACTTGCTCATTTAAGTTGGTCAAATACTATAAGTAGGTGATGCATCTACTTTTCACCTACTAGCTTAATTTAGTCAAGCAAGCATCTCACTTATTTTATCCCATTTACCAAATTCTAATCCCTTTACTTAAACTTAACACTCAACTCTAAACTTTAAGATCAAATACCACCTTACTTCTCGAGTTTAAATACTGTTGTTGCTACTAACTTAGTCGTATACATGTTAAAATTTACGGGGTATTACATCATCCCCCCTTTGGATCATTCATCCTCAAATGAGAGGTGTAGCCCAAAAATATGTTAACTCTGGAATTTCTCCAAAACATTTACAAGAGTTTCCCTTGTAAACAAGGCTATTCAAGACCTTTCAGCTGACCAAAATGAGCATATACAAGTTTTGCATGGCATTTCAACAAGTGTAGCATATTAAATAATTGAAAGGCAAATAAGTCTCCTCTTGGCCACATATAATCAAGTGAAATAATTCTATATATTGTACCTTTCCTTTATCTCTTTTCTATACACCATCTTGATGTGGAACACTTGGAATTTGGGAAATCCAAGTATGAACTACACATTGGAACATATGACACGTGAGTAAGATAATAAGCAAACTAATGAGCAAGTGAATAGGTTAACAAGTAAATAAGTGATCCTATGAATGGGTGAAACTTATGATCGAGTAAGGAAGACAAGTGATAGTGGAACCTCCTGTAGTCTCTTGGAGCAAATATGGATACTTGGACTTTGTAGAGTTCTCAAATTCTCAATTGGCCTTTTTTAAGCTCTTTGACTCCTACACAATAATCTAATGAAGGCTACATCCTTAGCTCTCAACTTTCTAATCCGTTAGTCAAGGATAGACATTAAAACTTACTCAAGTGGCAAGCACTCTATGAACTCAATTTCATCAGTGGATATAATAAGTTATTAGTCCCCTAAATATTAACGCTGCAAAAACATGTGAAATACTAGATGTACGAAATCTAACTTTGGAGGTAGATCTACCTTAGACCTTCCAGTCAATTCTCTGTATGTTAAGGCCCAATATATTAAGGGATCATATTTTCTTTCTTTCCTAATCTCATGAGGACTTTAATAGGTGAATTTGGTAAAAACACATAATTGCTAATGTGAAACTCTAATTTTTGTTCCCCGTGTCTTAATAGGGCCCTAAGCTTAGCCATCCATCTATAGGTATAGGTTGTGTTTAAATTCATGTATGTGTCCAATACTTCCTGGAAAAATCCCTACTTCACTATGAAATAGGAGGACTTTATCCCAATATATTCAACACTTAAGTAAATAAGCACAAAGGGGGGAGATAGCATATGAACAAATAAGTTATGTAGACTCTATGAAACAGAAGCAAGCAGGCACAAAAGATCACCTAATATATGAAATATTAGCCACAAAGAAGTGCATTTAGCATATGAAATGGTGTACATAAGAGGCATATAACAAATAGACATCTGGCTATAGTGACATATGATCTATGTGCAAGTAAGTTGTAAAAGCTACAATAAATTAACATATGAACTAGGTAGTATATGAGAAAATGAACTATATGATATGTAACATATGGGAAGATAAATTACAAAATTTTTAGTTCAAGAGCAAGTGGATTTTACAACACGTTGAGCAAATGGACTAGATGAGCATATAACATGTGAGCACTAAAACTACGAAAGCATATAACATATAAGCAAGTGGACTAGAAATGTAGTCATATCATAAAGTAAAATATGAAATATGAATCACTTGGGCAGGTGGACTATATCACATGAGTAAGTGGACTAACACATGAATAAGTATACTTTATTAAATATGAGCAAGTGAGCCTATGACACATGGACAAATAAACTATAGTAAATGTAATGCTTAAACAAGTAGGCTACGGCGCATGTGTCATATAGATAGATAAAATGTAAACACTAAACTATGAAGCATTTAACATGTTGATAAATGATTTGTGGTACATATAACCCTTGAGCAACTAATTTTGATAATGCTTATAACATATGAGCCATTAATCTATGATGTATATGAAATATGGACAAGCAATTTATGACAAATAATTGGTGAAATATATAATGTATAGGACAAGGTTCTATGAAACATATAGCAAGAAGCGGGGGTTTTATGAAGCAGATAACAGCTATATGCAAGCGTTCTATGACATATGTAACATGTGAGAGAATAATCCATAAAGGGCATATGATATACAAATATATGAGTTATAGGACATGTAGCATGTATAATTATACAAGCAACCAGAGCCTTTGGAAACTAGGAGACATCCTATAGAACCATTTTGCCATATCTTAAGTGCATGGATACCATCGCTAGTTCTAAATCATGGATGGTGTATTTCTACTCGTGTTTCAGTACTCATCTTAAAGTATATGCAATTTTCCCATGTTAACTTTTAGCCTTGAGAATTCATCTTAGAGGTTTTCCAACCATTATAATATGGCTACTTTCTGATTTAATATAAATAATGGGGCAAAGATAGAGGAGAGATACTCTACAATTAGTCTATAGGAGTGAGAGGTTGAGGCCGACTCTACTTTTGGTACTAGCGAGTGATACGTCATTACACTAGATGTATGATACCTTATTAAGGTTCAAATAAGCAAATAAACAACTGATCATTAAGGGCTAATAGATAATAAAGTGAATCTTGGCAGTGGGGAATCAAATGAATATGTGATACCTATATCTTATAGTAAATTTACTTTGTTGATAGTAATCTCATGTAAGGAACCATTTTTCTTTCATACAAATGATGCAAGTGTATTTCATGGTACCACATTGGGTCAAATGTATCTTCTATCAAAGTGATCTTTTGGTTAGCCTCTCTGCTCTAAAATGACTAGATACAAAATTCACATTGATACTAAATGACTTCTTTGTCTAATTAAAGTTCAACAAATTATTCTGAGAATATTTTTGGGTATGCCTTTGCAACTATTTAAAGTTAAAGAGTTGATATCTCTTTCTTGTGTCACACACTTAATGATCATTCTCTATAATAAGGGCACAATCTATGTCACTTTTTTTTCTAATACTCATATATGTATTCTTCTTATACTATCTGGGAACTTTACTCAACTCATCTCTCCATTCTATGGTATTCAAATATCATTCACCTATATGTCATATGTACCCAAATACTCTCCTTTTAGTGATTAGTTGGCACTATACCTTCTTCTACTCTGAATATCCTAAAAGAACATAACTAATGTCTAACTCCTCAACATTTTCAAACTTAATCTTTAGTCATATTCTCTTCTATAGCCAAAACATAGATCCCAACGAGGCACTATTATACATATACTTTTATATGAAATGATTATCCTTGAGTTTTCTAACCACAAAAAAGGATCACATATTTTAACCTATTTGGAGTGGTCATATGCACATATCTTATAATTCCAACTACTAACATACCTTGGATAATGAGTAAGTACCTGGGCCTACCAACCAACTAAGAGTATTTCTACTCAATACCATTATGGTATATTCACCTATCGGACTATGCTACTGCCACATCTTTTAACTAATACAAGACTAGTTCAACAACTTTTATTTCCAATACATGTATAAACCTAAATATTCTATATATATTACTGAAAAAGTACTAAATGTCCTCTATATAACCACTGGAGGAGTCATGTGAAGGAAATGTAAGAATATTACAACCCATCTCTGTGACTATGCAGCCATCCACCATATGAATATGTAATGACCCTCCAGGTCATTTTTTTCATACGTTTAGCATTTTGAGTTTTCCTCTAGCTACTACATGTCATTTATGACTTATGAGGACTAACAATTTGGTTATCAGCAGTTTGTTTGAGTTTTAAGCCTATTTTGGAGTTTTTGAAGTTGAAAAATTTGACTTTATTCAAAACTTCTAGTAAAATGCCTCAGATGAGAATTTCAATAATTTTTTTAGCTTTGGAACATTGATTTTGGGCTAACAGGACTTTTGGTTTGAGTCTTGAGGCTTTCGGACTTGTTTTGGGCTATAAGGTGGAAGTTTAGTTAATATAGAAAGAATGTGTTTGGATCCACATTTCATCGAAATGAACCCCATTGGGAATTTTGTCAATTTTATTAAATCCAAAATAACATTTCTGATGGATAGCTATTTGGTTTTAATTCACAGGGTTCCAAATGAATCTCGAGTACCCGTTTAGAGAAAACTTAACAGAGAACGAGTGTTGGTGCAGCTGGTGCTTGGTGCACCGCTTTTGTGGCCCTTGACTACTTATGTGGTCGCCACTTTTATGGTCACTAGCCTCTTTTACGGTAGCCACTTTTGCAGCCTGTTAGCCACTTTTGTGGTCATCGCAGGCAGTATACATTTTTAACTCATTTTATTAATGTTCCTCTATTGTTGAGAGTTTGTAGCTGAGGAAATTGTGGGGAACTCATTGCTAAAGCTTGGGTATGCTATGTTCTTATCCCATAACTTAATTCCCAATGGTTTTCGATAAAATTTAAGTTTAGTTCGGTTAAATTTCCAGTTTGGATTCTGGTTTCTCTTGATCCTTGTGGGCTGTTTTGAGCCCCGATTTGGGCTCTGATCATGCTCAGTTTTTTAGCGTGGGTTCCTTGTCCCACGAGGAGGATAATTATGGGTTTTATTTTTGAATTCCATTTATGGGTCCCGTAGGTTGATTCTTAACCTAAATTTTGGTCTAAAATGTAGATTATAATATGGGTATTGTTCTTCTTATCTTAATAAATGGATTACTATTCTGATAGTATGGCAATAGTTGGAGGCTTCTCGAAAATGAAAATCCCCTGAGTAATTAAGTGTGAGCGCTTCGTTCAGCCTTAGGTAGGTTAGGGCTTCCCTACTCTTAGAGTTGGCTCAGTTAAGGCATTTGTATGATAATTTGCTAATTGGTGGTCGGACTTTGTGGTTTTGTAATGAATTATCTAGGTATTTCTAGTACTGTTAGATTATTTAGGGGCCTTAGTGTAGGATTCCATTGTTGAGGTTCAATTATGGTAGTTGCTTTTCACTTAAAACTTAATCTAGGATGCTAGGTAGCTTTAGGATTATTATTAGAATCCCTATCCTAAGTTTGGGTAGTTTTTTGTCGTAGGTCGGTTCTTTGGGGGGAAAGGTGGTTGTAATAGTGATTCCTTTAGGCAGTTCATACTAGGTAGTATAGTTGTGTAAGCTTGCGAGTTGAGATTATGACCAGTGAGGCCCCCATTTCTAGATAGCATCCTTTGTATGGTAATAAGTTAGCTCTGATTTATTGGGATAATTATTATTCAAGTAATGTGTTGGTTGATCTGCTGATTGTTCTGCTTTATTTCGACATATTTTTCCTGCATATTTATGGCATATGGCAACTTGGTTTTAAAACACTATTTGGGATTTTAAAAAGGAATTTAGAGAGATTTTTATCTATTCTTTGGTTTTCAAAAGGGAAAATGGAACTCTTTTTGTCCCAATTTGATTTTGGGCACCTATTATACTCATTCTTATTTCTGGCTCAAGTCTAGAAGGTATTGACTACTTATTACTACATGGAAGCCCAAATTTGAGTTCGGGCAATGTATACGGATATCGCGAGTCCCCCATGAGTCCTTTCTTTGTGAACCACAAGTATTGGAGGAGGAGTACATCATATTGTTGGATATGGTACTCATCTCATATTGAAATACATTATCACCGTTTACACTTATCTATTCATATGCACTACTTGCAGTTGTTATTGTTTGTTATTTATACCTGTCGTGCTTATGGGGGCCGGTTGGGTTATACTGTCTATTTTTTGTGCCTTTCAAGCTTATGAGAGCCTACTTAGGTTGTAGTTAGATTACTATTGTATAGTTATGGCAGCCTATTTACTTACTTTCTACTCGATTGTCTAGATTGCCCATATATACTCATTCTAGCCTTACTATGCTTGGACTTGTTTATATTCGCATTTATTATTGTTTATATCTTATCTGAGCTCAATCGACCTATGATGCTTACTAAGTACTGCATGTTTTGGTACTCATACTACACTTCTACATTTTTTTCCCTGATGCAGATCCTTGTATGAGTTCTCGCCGCTGACACCTACCTCATGTGGAGCATCTTGACCAGAGACTTTGGGTGAGATATTAATGACTAGAGTTATTCCATCTCCCACTGCTTTTGGATTAATCTTTATTTTGTTATTCAAAGACAGTTCTATACTTATTATATTTATTCATAGTCTTGATGTATGTAGTAGCTTTTGTACCGATAAATACCAGGTCTTGGGTGTATTTTGTATATTCTTATGGGCTTGTCCTATTATCTGTGTTTATATTTATATTTAGCCATATGTTTATATAATTTGCTCTTTCATTCTTTTATCCCATTACTAGCTATTCTAGGTTAGTGGGCTTTGGTAGGTGTCATCATGACCTAAATTTTTGGGTCATGACAGTTGATTGGTATCAGAGCCTAAGTGTACCGATCTTACTGGTACAAGAGTAAATGCCAAGTACAATATCGCAGATCGGTACGATGACATTCGTATCCTATATTTGGGAGGCTATAGGGCATCCTAAGGAAAATTCCATCCTTGATTTTTTATTGTGCGTCCTTATTTCAATCAACCTCTAAATTCTTCTTTGCTTCCATTCTTTCTCAGATGGACAGCACAAGATCATCGATTGGCAAGGATGGGACTCCTCTATATGTTGCCAGGGATAGGCCAGTGTAAGGCCAAGAAGACATTACTGGAGCTAGAGCTTGAGATTGTGGATCTACAGTATCAGCCAGAGGGTTTGGGGCCAGCCAAAGCTCCGGAAGGATTTGTGACCACACCAGTTCTTCAAGATACTATGGTTGGGATTTTGAGCCTTTCTGAGGGTATGACATAGGCAAGGGCAGTACCCGGTACACCGAGTGGTTCTCAAGTCAGTGATGAGTTCACAGGTCTCCAGTAGGGTTCTAAGTGAGTTTTAGAGTTGAGATTAAGTTTCTCGAGTGGGCTAGACATGCCTCTACAATTCCTATCGGGCATGACATGCAGAACCAATATGTAACACCCCGTACATTTTCGAACTTATTTAATTATCGTAACCTTCATGGAATATTTTTTTTACACATGAGAAAGTTGGTGAATTATGTGTTAGTTTTATTGGGCAAAGCTATTGGGCCCAAATGAGGCCCAAAAGTTACAAGGAAGACATGGCCCAAAAAGGGAATATGACCCATTCTTGTGTTTGACCAAGTAAACATACATTTAATGTGGATAAGGATGACCTTTGAGGCATTATATAAGGTGGAAAATCAGATTTTTATTCATTTAAACACACATGCCAATTTCTAGAATATTCAAGACATTTCTCTTCAACCTCAAACCCTAAGCCTTCACTCTTTTGGACAAGATCACTCTTTTGCAAGCCTTGGTAAGTGTTTATTTTTATGTTTTAATATATTATATGCATGGAATATGGTGTAGATCATGTTGGTTATGTTGGTGAAGTGTGAGAAGTTCACTATGTGTAAAACTGTCTACTTTTGCAATCGAAAAAGGGTTTTGCCTAGAAAACTTGAAAATGGATTTGTGGTCTTGAAGGAGGTGAATTTGATGGATTAAATATCAATATTTATGATGTGTTTATGTCCCTAACTTTCTTTATCCTTATGTATAACATTTGGAATTGTTGTTGTGAAATTTTGCATGGAATTGGTGGCGTATTGAAAGAAAAATGTAGTTTGGTGATGTTTATGTGCATTGAGAAACCATGGCTGTTAGTTGTCATCTAAGATGATCTAAAATATGTTAAGAGAAGGTTAGTTATGATCATGGACCATTTATTACAATAAAGGACCCAAAAGAGACCCTTTTTGGCCGAAACGGGCAGCCGCCCTCCAGACGAAGCACCTGCGGACGCAGGTGACTTCGTAGGTGCCCTTGGACACTGCCAAGGGTCACCTACGGCCGCACCTCATCCATATGCAGGCGCAGGTGGCTTCGCAGGCCAGGCCAGAACCCCGTTTCGGTTGTTTTTGCATCTCTTTGACCCCCCAAAGCCCCTATACCCTTCATGGATGCAATTATCAACTTATGGTACCTTTTGAATGACTTTAAAGGAGTATCCTGGAGGTATTTTGAATGGTATCAATTATGAATTGTTGTTAATGTGTTATTGTGAAAGCTATCGAGTGACTTGATGGAGAAAAGGTAACGTAGTGTTAATGAGGAAGTGTAAAGGGTAAACTTGGTGTGAAATGTTATTGGTTTATGATGTCTTGGTCAATGTGTGGAATGTTATGTTATTGTTGGTATGGTGATGCAATAAATGGTATCATAACAGGGCGAAATGACGTCATACGGCAGTCACGTAATTCATTGTCGTCGTATGCACTTGTAAGGTAGTTGGTTGTTAACATGAGCTTCGTTATGTACTTTTGTTGTAGAGTAACATGTAAGGAAGGAGCTGGATTATTGTATTCACATATAGGAATGTGTATTCATATTAAGGATATAAGGTATGTAAGGTTACTCTTTTCGTATCCTTCTGCAGCACATAGTGTTCTCATTAACGTTGTACTTGTTCCATTTCGAAGTGTTCTAAAGTATCCCAGCTCAGGTTGATATATATTGTTATTCGCATGTTTCTTATTCTTATACCGATTGTGATTCATATGTATCTTATTCATTGACTGAAGTTCCAAAGCTCTCATAAGATTGTAACGACTAAAAGAACTATCTCAAGAAAAGTAATGATGTAGGGAGAATCTATTCATTCTTGAGTAGCATTGCCAATAATGCTATGACAACGAATGTATCAATCTGTCACAAACGAATTTATGAATCTCTCAAAAGTAATAAGTAATGCATATTTGTTGGTTGCAAGAGGAAAGGAAGTAAAGTAATGCATATATGTGTGCTTCCAATAATGTCATGATCCTCAACGTGTCAATCTCATGGAAGTAAAGAAATAAAGTAATGTACTACTCTTCTAATGAAAGAATGAAGTAATGTATCATGGTTTGTATATTCTTAATATAACATCCCAGGGGTCAAAGTACCTAGCATGGGTTAATAACATCCTAGGGGCGACTGAAAAGCCTAGCATGGGTTAATATAACATCCCAGGGGTCAAAGTACCTAGCATGGGTTAATAACATCCCAGGGGCGACATAAAAGCCTAGCATGGGTTAATATAACATCCCAGGGGTCAAATTACCTAGCATGGGTTAATAACATCCCAGGGGTGATATAAAAGCCTAGCATGGGTTATCATAATAACATCCCAGGGGCAATAGAAAAGCCTAGCATGGGTTAATATAACATCACAAGGGTTAAAATACCTAGCATGGGTTAATCTCATCCCAGGGGCGACAGAAAAGCCTAGCATGGGTAGAACGATAAAGATGAACAAATGTAAAAACAAAAGAAGTAAAGGACGTAATGTACATAGTTCCAAACTTACAGATTGATGGTTTATCCATATTGGGTATTCTCTTATAATTATTTCCATTGAAGTTCTTATGTATTGATGCAGTTTATTATAGCCTTGCATACTCGGTACATTCTCCGTACTGACCCCCTTGGGGAGTTTACTTTACTTGTTACAGGCGCAGGTGCTAGTAGACCTCCACAGTAGGTTGCCGGTTATTTGCAGATCCTTGGTGAGCTCCAGTTGGTTCGGGGATTTTCGAGTCATAGTTGTACATTCGTTTTGTTATTGTAAATGTTGTATAAAGCGGGGACTTGTCCCAACTTTAGGTTGGTCTTGTAGATGGATCTGTTAGAGGCTTTTGTAGACGTATGTGGGTATATGAATGTAAGAGATGTATGTCCATTTTGACTTGATGGCCCTAACGGCCAAGTTTCTTATATGTATATAACACATGTTTCCATGATTTCCGCTATTAACATCTAGTATGTATACGTGATGATGATGTTTCTTGAATGACATGCATATGAATGGACATGAGCAAAGATTGGTTCTCTCGGGCCTTATCAGCTTCAGGTGCCAGTCCACCTCAATGGGATTTGGGGCGTGACACAATACCCTTATACTTTTTAGCTTTTGGGCTCTTTCTGTTCCTTGACTTTCGAGGATAAAAGTCCTTTTAGTAATGGATGTTGTACAGACCCTCCATATAATTTTGTTTTTTTCATGCATTTTTAGTGTTTAAAGTTTTCCTATAGTTGCTATAGGCCATTTATGACTTGCTGTGACCGGCGGTTTGGTCCCGGGTAGTTCACTTAAGTTTTAAGCTAATTTGACAATTTTGGAGTTTTTGAAGTTGAAAAATTTGACTTCAATCAAAACTTATAGCAAATGGCCTCGGATGAGAATTGTGATGGTTTTTCTAGCTTCGAAACATTAATTTAGGTTATTTGGGTCCCCAATCTTTCAAAATCGTTATGGGATACTGGGTAGAATTTAGGTTAAAACATAAAAGAATGGGATTGGGCCCTTATTTCATCAAAAAAACCCTTATTGGGAATTTATCGATTCTGTTGAGTCCAAAATATCATTTATGATAGGATAGCATATTTGGTTTGTGTTCACGGGGTTCCAATTAAAATATTTTCCTTAATCGGATGGTACAGAAGTATAGGGAGTTTGGCATCTCTTGCAGCTTCAGAGCGACCATTGGCCTTGGAAATCCAGTCCTTAGCCAATAGGTTTGTTCGACTTGATATTTCTAATCCCATAAGGATTCTATCTCGTGTTAAGGACCATTCTATGTTGATAGAGGATATTTATAAGCGGCAGTTTAAAGACAGTAGGTTGAGAGGGATTCGAGATCAGGTGTTTAGAGGCGAGGCCAGGAAGGCCACCTTGGATCCAGAGGGTGTATTGAGATTCGAGGGTTGTCTTTGTGGTTGAGGGAAGGTTATTATTGTTTATTATTGCTTGACTTGTGAAAGGATAGTTACTTACACTTTTACTCATTAACTAGATATGTCATGTAGGTACTCTTTCTATTATTTCTATATTAGGTTGCTTACACTTCTCCCTCTTGAACTTAGTATTTGTATTTTGTATCTCTTGTACAAACTTGTATTAGTGTGGTGCTTATTCCACACTTAGTGGCTCTTGTATCGGTAGAACTAGGACCAGGGTTGGTTCTCATAGTATGTTTTGTATTTCTCGTTTCTATAAGGATCCTTTTGTATATTTTGTATTTGTTATGGTTATATCTATACTAGTGGCCCGTTATTCTCATTTTTGTTCTCTTTATCATCAATTAGATGTTACTTACTTTATACAGCTTGGGCATTTGGCTTACCTACTAGAGGGGTTATAGTAGGTGTCATCATGGCCTAATTTTGGGCCATGACAGAATACACCCCCTCCTCTCCGCCAAATATATTTTGATAAATCAGGGGGTGATAAAATTGGTACAAACGCAACTTTAGATATAAGTACCCCATAAAATAAACCTCTACAAGCCTTTTTTATGTGGGTACCGTGGACCCAAAGGGCCAGTCTTGACGAGCTCTCTTGAGCCCTAGTTTGCATTTCGACAACTGTAGACATTCTTTGGAGGTTGCACCCTTTTTGCCACCTTCTAAGCTTACCTGTGGTAGGCGTAATCCTGATGACAAATAGAAGAGTATGAGTGGGAATGAACTTCTTATAACTTAGCTCTATCGTACGATTTGGATTATGAAAGAAGGTCACATTGCCTAAATGTCCAAGCAGCCCCCTAATTATGAATGTGGCATACAACACATCCATAAGTAAGGCTCTACTAGACACAGCTTCATATACTTCCTGGGACACTTGAACCTAGTGCTCTGATACCAAGTTTTGTCACACCCCAAACCTGTGTGAGGCAGATACGTACCAAATGAACACATGCTATACAAATGACTTATGATGATTAGATGAACCGCTGTGAAAATGGAATTGTTGATGAGAAACTATATATACAACACCAACCAACTGGCTCAACCGATACAAATGAGAAATAAAGCTACATATGATATCTTCACAACATCTACAAAGCCTCTAATAGAATATATGACTTTACAGCTATCAAATGGTCGGAACAGGGGCCCTATATACCCCAACTATAATTATAAGTATAACCAAAAGAGTACTAGACACATGCTACCTCTAGATAAGAGTATAGCTCACCCAATGATCAGCAGAATATACAAATAATTCCTAGTGAGGATGCTTGTTGTGATGTGTACATGTCCTGTATTTATAAAATACAGTACCCCCAATGGTAGGGATGTCAGTACATATAAAACATGTAATGGTATATAAAGCAGACAGAATAACAAGTAACGAACAAATACCACAAGAGAAAGAATCAATAATGTGCTCAACTGAGATATACTTGTGTTGAGAAGTATCTTATGAAAATCTAAATCATTCATTAACACTTTGTAATTATTTTTCAAGTTTCTTCTGATTGTTTGTTATCATGTGATCAAGGGATACATTATACACTGAGTTACTATGCTTTACATCATTTACTATGAACAAAGGTATTGATAAGAATAAACACCACCTTTGCTTTCACTTGTGGGATCATGTACATTATATTCTTTTCTTAACTTTACTCTTCTTTCCTTTATAAACTTTGTAAGTCATGTAGTACAATTGACCAATTGATCAGTGGTAGAAGAGGATGACATATGCTAGGTATGATAACCCCTGGGATACTGTCCTCGCAAATATACAAATTGGGATCGACACATGCTATGCCTTGGTCCCTGGGATACCACCCATAAATACATAGATTAGGATTAGTCCATACTAAGTTTTCACCCTTGAGCTATCACCCGTAAATATATGAATTGGGATCAACCCATGCTACTTCCACCCCTGAGCTACAACCCATATATATAGATTTGTTTACCATCGTTTCTTTAATCTTTGAGATTGTTATTTTGGTGGTCATAACTTTATTCATCCTTGGAAATATAGACTAGTAGTATAAACATTAGAACAATACACTTGAGGCAGTAATGATGACATAGGAAACAAACGTAAAATAAACGTGGTAATTAGGAACTCATATGACACAATGAACCTTATTGGGCATAAAGCATATACACAAATGAGTTGTTTTCACGACCAAAATTGGGCTATGATGGCACCGACTATAATCCCTCCAGGGTAAGCCAAACCCCAAAACTATATATAGTAAGTAACCACCAATAGATTATAAGGAGAATAAAAGTGAGAATAACGGGCCATTATTACAGACACAACCACAACAAATATAAAATATACAAAAGGGCCCTTACAGAAATGAGAAAGACAAACATACTATCAGAACCATCCCCGAATTTGGTGCTACCCATACAAGAGCCACTAAGTGATGGAAAAAGTACTACACTAATACAAGTCTGCACAAGAGGCACAAAATACAGATACTAAGGATAAGAAGGAGAAGTGTAGGCCACGGGATGCCAAGTGCACATCGCAACCCCGAGTAACGACTCCTAAACTATCAGAATCAGCAATGTAAACCTGTATTGTATCTGCATTAGGGAAAAAGATACAAAAGTGTATTATGAGTATCAAAACATGTGGTACCCAATAGGCATCGTAGGCCAACTAAGCTCAATAGATAATATACAATATAAAAGAGCATGAAAGGAGATACTTACACATAATAACTAACCTGGCAGTCTAATATGACAACGATCAAACTAAGTACTTATTCAATTAGAAGGAGAAGTAGTGCAATCTAACGCTAAAAATAGAAATACTAGAAAGAGTACCAATAGGGCATATCTAATCAATGAGTAAAAGCGTAAGTAACTTACCTATCACAAGTTAAGCAAAGTTAAACAACAATAACCTAACTAGGCCCCAATAAGTCTAAAAAGTACAAATAATAAATAATAAGCCAACCGGTCCCCATAAGCACGGCAGGTACAAATAGCAAACAATACTGGTGATAAGCAGTGCACAAGAATAGATGAGTGCAAATGGAGGTCATGAAATGGAATATGAGATGAATGACATGTCCGACAATAGTGTATACTCCTCGTTTAGCATTTGTGGATTGCAAAGGAAGGACCTATAGGGAATACCCCTCCTCCAGCATATATGGCTAGCAACAAAAGGTCCAATGGGGGACTCGTGATATCCATATACACTGCCCGATCCCCAACTAGGGCTTCCCATTGATAATCAGTAGTAAATCCCATCCAGACCTAAGCCATATGTTTGTATGAGTATGACAGGTGCCCGAAATCTAACCAAGACTAAAATGATCCATTTTCCCCTTTTTGAAAACCAATGCATGGATAAAATCTATCTAAATTCCTTTTAAAGTCCAAAACAGTGTGTGGGAATCACAACAAATCTTTTGAGAATATAAAATGAAACCACTGATAAAAGTGTTAAAAATCCTTTAAAGATACCCAAAAAATAGTTGTAAGAGTGGTACATTTTAGTTTTAAAAAGCCTTTAATCAACAGTAAGGGTGGTACAATTTCCCTATTTTTTTAACAGTCTAAATCAATATTTTTCCTTAGAATAGTACCATAATACAAGTGTGTGCATGAGAAAATGTATGCATATCGTCACTAGTATACAAATAAAAAGGACATAAGCATAAAAGTCTACACAAACATGTAACACCACCCTCCAAAGCAAGGTAACATTGACCTGGAGACCAACTAAGTCATATTCATGGCCAGGGCCCGCCAACATACTGTACGGTATAAAGATAAGGGAAACGGGAGTAAACATGATATTAAATAAGTACCGACTAAGGAATACCAGGCTTATTGTGAGATACTACCCCAAACTTATACTAAGGATTGCTAACTTAATCCTAATATCATAGAAGCATATAAGTATTCCTAAACTAATCCTAACACTACAGCACGCGTCCTAAACTAAGGCTCAAGCTAATATTCTACTCTAAGATCCCCCAAAGAATTCCAAGAATGGAGGAAATAGTAAAATAATCCTAAGTCTATCCTATAAACCCCTATCCCTCATGCAAATTATACTGTACACAATCTCGTAGAGCAAGTCTATAAAAAAAGTAGACTGCAATCCTACCTCAAAGCCGAACAGCAGCCTCAGACTGACCAAGAGCTGCTCGTCCCCTCTACCTGACCCCAACAAGCCATCGTGCTAACACAATCATAATCTATATGTCAATACAAGTAAAACAGGACATTACAATTTTACACTTGGGGCTAAAAATTGGGTCAAAAATTGAATTATGGGGCCCACTAATGGAATCCAAAAAATTAAACCCGCCATTAGCTTCCTCCCAGGACAAAAACCCATGCTCAAAAATTGAGCATGATTAGAGCCCAAAATAGGGCTTAAAATAGCCCACAACGATCAAGAAATCAAGGATTGAAAATAGTGATTTCATAGAATTAAACTCAAATTTAAGCAAAAAGGAATGGGAATTAATTCATGGGACAAGAATTTAGCTTGCCAAAGCTGTAGCAATGAGTTCCCCTCAATTTCTTCAACTCTAAGATCTCAACAATGGAGGAATATCATAAAATGTGAGCAATAAATCAATCTGAGATATATATATAAATATGCTACCAACGGGGACCGCAAAAGCGGCCAATAGCCATAAAAGTGGCTAGTGACCGTAAAATGGTCCTGGTTCACAAGAATGGTTGCCATAAATGCAGTAAAGGATCGTACTTGCAGTGCACCAGACACCAGTACAAGCTATAAGTTGAATTATCTCCGAACGGGCCTTTGGGATTTGTTCAGAACCCTGTGCATACAAATCAACTATGTTACCCTATCAAAAATGGCATTTCAGACTCAGCAAAATCAAAAAAATTCCCAACGAAGGTCGTTTTGATGAAATGTTGGTCCATTCTTTCTATTTTTCACTAAATCAACCCAACAGTCCAAAATGAGTTTGAAAGCCTCGGGACTCGATCCAAAAGTCCCCCAGCCCAAAATATATGTTATGGAGCTCAAAAACTGTCAGAATTCTCATCCGAGGCCGTTTACTAGAAGTTTTTTCCAAAGACCAATTTCTCAACTTTAAAAGCTCCAAAGCAGGAAAATTGGCTTTAAAATTCAAAAAAATTATTTTAAAATCAAACCACCTATCTCGAAAGGTCATAAATAATAGGTAGCAACTATCGAAAGGCTCAAAATACAGAAAATGCTCAAAATTTGTAAAATAACCTGGAGGGTCATTACAACCTCTACTACTAAAATTACTTTCATCCTCGAAAGTCAAGGAATAGAAAGAGCTCAAAAGCTTAAAATTATAAGAGTACTGGGTCCACATGCCCCACTAGGCTCCCCAGACACCCTCCCTGACTGGACAATGCCTCCATAGATCCTTAACTACAACAATCCCCTCGATCTCAACTTTCTCACCTATACCCTCAGAATATTAACCAACTCCTCCATAGGGATCAATTCCCACCTAACTGAATTGAACCCCACTGAAGCACGTGAGATTCATCCAAAATTTACCAACACTTTATGGACAAGAGCAACACCGAGTGAATGCCCCACAAGTCTATATACAAGTTAACTCATATACCATATCCTATTTTAATCTCTAAGTCTCTGCTCCTCAGGTCAGTATAACTCTCCTGCCTATACTGAGTTGTACAGAATCCTCAAAATTATCTCAATATTATTTTTCTAGTAGATAAAAGCTCGACAACTTGATGCCCCTACAGCCTAATTACAAAATAATGAAACCAACCCATTAAAGGTCTATACTGCTTAACATATGCATAATCCCTCAAAAATATCCTCATGAATACCCAAATTGTAATAGTTGTTAGATGCGAACTCCACCAACGCCAAGAGCCGGTCCCAATGACCCTCAAAATCAATAACACGGGCTCAAAGAATGACCTTCAGACTATAAGTGTACCCCTAAAAGTTCCATCAATCTATGGGAAAAAAGTCATGCTAAGCTCAACTTGGATACCCATCTCCCTCTAAGTAGACTTCTAGAAACCAATCTAAACTGAAAACCAAAGTCAAAAGTGGTAGAAACTGACACCCTATGCAAATGGACCATCCCTCAAATACAAATTCGAGTTGAAGGAAGACAGAATTGGTCGGTAGTCAGTAGGCCTAGTTAACCTATCAACAATGCCCTGAATGGAATCAAATATATGAAATTCACACTGAAACAAATTCCCAAAATCCATGGCTATCCGCTTATCATCGGAGCCCAACCACCAGGCCTCGAGTGTCCAGACTATATCCACTGACAATCAAACATCAAAATACAAGGTATATCGCACACCTTTGGCCCTCAACTGGAAGAATCAAAAATTAGAGTACTGGACATGGACATTTCTTAATAAATCTGGTCAACCACGCTGTGAAAAAAGAAATTCTTTCACCAAGTCGTCTGATGTAACCTTCTAACCTAATACACTACCAGCTTTGATATAAGAAATGGGCCTAATCCCAAACACAAACAAGCTCAATCCTTGCCAAGCATACCACAATCTAATTTTCAAAAACGATGTGCTTCAAGAAAATCATAGACCTAAGCCAATCTCACAGTCAGCAACTTAGCATAGAATCACTGATCTCACGAAGGCTGGAGCTAAGGTATCGTTGATGAATACTATCATGAATGATTCCAATTAAGTCTTGTGTGCATGACTCACTAAACCTATACCAGCTGTGGGAAAGTGGTAAAATCATGACATAACCAAGAACTCACAGTGGCTACAAAGAGTTCTAATGGTAGCCTTGGGTATGCCTGCTACTTGGATCCTCACTGATAGTAGCCAGAGGTTAAGCAAACTCAAAAAACATGGCTCACCCCAAAGTTGGTCGAACAAATCAGTAATACACGACATTGAATACTCACTCTTAATATTTACTTTCTTTGGTTGTTGACAGTTAATACATAAGCACATAAAACCATCCTTCTTCTTCACAGACTAAATGGAAGCACCCAATAGGGATATACCAGGCCAAATAACCCCACACTCAGAAGATCCAGAACATACCCGTTAACATCCCTCAACTCAATTGAAGCCATCCAGTATGATATAGAAGGTTTTCGAACTCAACATAAACACCAATAACAATACAACAATTGGGAAAAAACCCAGGAAAATGAGGAGAACAAACATCAACAACTCACCAACCTCAGGAACTCACCAAAGTGAAGGAACGTCAATGCTAGCATCATGAACATAATCAAGAAAGGCTAAACATTCCCTTTGCTACCAATCTTCTTTTCCTAAATAGGCAATATGAACCCTCTTGACAATCGACCACCGACCTCTCACAATATAATCTAGAAAATACCTGTCGTAACCAATATAGCAGTCTGAGCAAGGCAACCAAGAACCGTATACAAGGATAACAAACAATCCAATCCTAGAGTCATGCTAGAAACCAACATGCCTACTGCAATAATCTCTACCTAAGTGCTATACCTCATGAAAGTCGCAACACAGGATCGACCCACTCAATCCACAACAAAAAGAAATCACCTAATAGGGTAGCTACACATATAGGCACAGACAAAAGCTCACAAGACAACCCAAACAAATAGTAAAGTAGGAAGAAATGTATGAATATAGAGAACCTGGATCAAGTAGCATATAAGCCCAATGATAACAAAATGAAATCATATATGTGATAGTCACATCTAAAACCTCGGCCCTTGACATGCCCTGAGATGTATATAATAAACTGTATCAGTCCCCGAACTGAGCATCCTTAAAACCACCTACGCTACTTGGCTATAAATCATATCTAATACCCTAGGGACCACCCCTAATACCCTACACACCACCTCTAGTTGGTGAATGAGTAGCCCTAGGGGACCAAACCTACTAATTTGGGTTCCTAACATTCTCATGCCTAAGACACTCCCTGGAATAGTGCCCAAACGCACTACAATCAAAGCAACCTCTACTGGTCCAAGTTTAGTATGACGAACCTGAAAATCCAGACTGGCCACCACGCTCTAAAACCCAGATCGAGAACCCCATGATGTTTAATCGGAGCTCTAAATTTTATGACCATTATGACCAGTCTGAGACCCATCGAGATTTGAGGTAATACTGGTATGGGCCTGCTTGGCTGAGAGTGATGGTGACTTCTACTGGAAAGACCCCTACCTCTAAATATAGCACATCTAAAACTACCCAATGATGAGGCCTCTTGTCACAGCCTTTACAGGTCTCGAAACATGTGCACTCTATAGTCCTCACATGATCAACAACCTGAAGAAAAAGAGACTCAACTACTACTAAAGGCTCAGACTCCAAATAGAGCAAAAAATCAACCCTCTGAAAAACCTCTGTATCCTCTCATGCTCTACACGAAGAATCATAGATTTATGTCTGACAACTCGAGAAATCTAATCTCATACTCAAAACCGTTATGGAACCTTGATAAACACATATGAACTCATCTTAAACTGGAGAACTACTCGGTGTATCAGGCATTGCCCCAGCCTCTGTCACACCCTTAGAAAGTCTCAAAATCCCAAACATGGTATCCTGAAGAACTGGTGAGGTAACATATCCTACCAGATCCTGGATTGCCCCAGATACTCTGACTGATGTTGTAGATCCTCAATCTCAAACTCCAACTCCAGTAACGGTTCCTAACCTGACCCTAGAAATAGGTGTAGGATTCCTATCCTTGCTAATTGATGATCTCGTGCTATCCATCTGAGAAAGAGTGGAACAAAAGAGGAACTTAGAGGTTGATATAAATAAGGACGCATGATAAAGAATCAAGGATGAAATTTTCCTAAGGATGCCCTATAGACTCCCAAAGATAGGAAACAAAAGTATTCATACAAATTCACGCAACTCTACTAGGCATTTGCTCGTGTACCAATAAGACTGGTAAACCTAGGCTCTAATACCAATCTGTCATGACCCAAAATTAAGCTATGATGGTACTTACTTTAAACCCTCCAGTAGGTAAGCCAAATTCCCAAGTCGTATATAGTAAGTAACAGCCAATAGATGATAAAAAAGAATAGAAGTGAGAATATTGAGCCACTAGTACAGATACAAACATAACAAATACAAAATATACAAAAGGGCCCTTCTAGAAATGAGAAAGAGAAACATACTATGAGAACCATCCCCAAACCTGATGTTATTGGTATAAGAGCCACTAAGTGATGAAAAAGGAACTAGACTAATACATATCTTCACAAGAGGTATAAAATACAGATACTAAGTATAAGAAGGAGAAATACAAGTAATCGAACACAAAGTACTCACCACAACCTCGAGTAACAACACCTGAATAGCAGAATCAGTGATGTAAACTCGTACTAAAATCTGCATCAGGACAAAGATGCAGAAGTGTAGTATGAGTATCAAAACATGTGGTACCCAGTAGGTATCATAGGTCGACTGAGCTCAACAGATAATATACAATATAAAAGAGCATGAAAAGAGATACTAATGCATAATAACTAACCTGGCAATCTAACATTTCAAGGATCGAACTAAAGATGGTAACAATAATATACACAGAGTACCTCTTTAATTAGAAGAAGAAGTAGTGCAATCCAATGCTAAATATGGAAATACTAGAAAGAGTACAGATAGGGCATATCTAATCAATGAGTAAAGCATAAGAAACTATCCTATCACAAGTTAAGCAATAATAAACAACAATAACCTAACCAGGCCCTCATAAACCCAAAAGGTACAAACAACAAACAATAACCCAATCCACCCCCATAAGAACGGTAGGTACAAATAACAAAAAATAACTCGACTGGCCCCCATAAGCACGATAGGTAGCAACAACAAACAATACTGGTGACAAGCACTGTATATGAATAGATGAGTGCAAATGGAGGTCATGAAATGGAATATGAGATGAATGTCATGTCCAACAATAGTGTATACTCCTCATCCAGCATCTTTGGCTCGTAAAGGAAAGAACTATGGGGAATACTGCTCCTCCAACATATGTAGCTCGTAAAGAAAGGTCCCATGGGGAACTTGCAATATATGTATACACTACCCCATCCCGAACTTGGGCTTCCCAGTGATAATCATTAGTAAATCTCTTTAAGACCTAAGCTAGAAGTCTGCATGAGTATGATAGGTACCTAAAATCAAATCGAGACTAAAATGATCCATTTTCCCCTTTTTGACAACCAATGCATGGATAACACCTCTTCAGGTTCCTTTTTAACGTCCAAAATAATGTGTGGAAATCAGGACAAATCTTTTGAAAATAAAAATGAAACAAATGATAGAAGTGTTACAAATCCTTTAAGGATATCCAGAAAATAACAGTAAAGATGGCATGATTTCCCTATTTTCTTTTAAAATCAAAATTAATGTTCTTCTTTGTAATCATACCATAATGCATGTGTGTGCACAAGTGAATGTATGCATGCCATCACCAGTATATGAATACTATGGACATAAGTGTACAAGTATACATAAATAGGTAACACTATCCTTCGAAGCAAGGTAACACTGACTTGGAGTCCAACTAAGTCATATCATGGCCTCAGGCCAACCAATATACCATATATTATAAAGATAAGGGAAACATGAGTAAACAGGATACCAAATAAGAACCGACCAAGGAATACCAGTTTTATCGCGAGATACTACCCAATCCTACAATAAGGATCGCTAACCTAATCCTGATATCATAGTAGCATATACGTAACCAAACCTAATCCTAACACTACAACAAGCATCTTAAACTAAGGCTCAAGCTAATATTCTACTCTAAGATCCCCCCAAAAAAGGCCTAGAACTGTGAAAACGATAAAATAATCCTAAGCCTATACTATAAACCCCCAACCCCACATGCAAATTATATCGTACCCAATCTCGTATAGAAAAGTCTATAAAAATGTATACTGTAGAATACCTCAATGCCAAACAACAACCTTGGATTGACCATGAGCTGCTCATCCCTTTTAATTGACCTCAAAATGTCATTCTGCTATCACAAACATAATATATATGTCAGTACGAGTAAAATAAAACCAATGTTACAATTTTACACTTCAGACTGCAAATTGGGTCAAGAATCGACTTGTGGAGCTCGCTAATGGAATCCAAAACTTGAATCCACCATTAGCTTTCTCATAGGACAAGGATCGTATGATCAAAATTAAGCATGATCGAAGACCTAAATGTGTCTAAAAACAACCTACAACGATCAAGAAAATCAAGGATTGAAAATAGGGATTTCATGGAATTAAACTCAAATTTAAGTGAAAACCAATGGGAATTAAGTCACAGTCCAAGAATTTAGCTTACCCAGCTGTAGCAACACATTACCCTCAATTTGCTCAGCTTCAAGCTCTTAACAATGGAGGAATATAATAGAATGCGAGCTAAACGAGAAGCAGAGAAAATATATATATATGCTTCCAATGGGGACTGCAAAAGCGGCCATTAGCTGTAAAAGAGGCTAATGACCACAAATGCAGTGACTACAAAAGCGGTCCTGATCCACAAAAGTAATCCTGATCAATAAAAGTGGTGGCCGTAAATGCTATAAGGGACCGTATTTGTAGTGCACCAAACACCGGCACAAGTTCTAAGTTGAGTTTTCTTCGAACAGGCCCTCGAGATTCATTCAAAACCCCGTGCATACAAACTAACCATGCTACCCTAACAAAATTAACATTCGAGACTCAACAAAATTGACAAAGTTTCCAATGAAGGTTATTTCAATGAAATGTGCGCCAAAGCACATTTTTTCCATTTTTCACTAAATCCACCCAATAGCCCAGAATGAGTCCATAAGACTTAGGACCCAAACCAAAAGTCCCCCTAGCCCAAAATCTACATTCCAAAGCTAAGGAATTATTGAAATTCTCATCCGAGGCTTTTTACTAAAAAATTTTGCCGAAGTTGAATTTCTCAACATCAAAAGCTCTAAAGTAGGGAAATTGTCTTTAAAACTCAAACGAACTACCTGGGAACTAAAACAGCTATCCCGATAAGTCATAAATGATGGATAGCAACTATCAAAAGGATTACAATAGAGAAAATGCATGAAATTTGAATAATAATCTGGATGGTCATTGCAATATCCACTACTAAAAGGACTTTCATCCTCAAAAATTAAGGAATAAAAGGGGCTCGAAAGCTTAACAATATGAGGGTAATAGGTATGCATACCCCACTAGGCTTCCCAAAAACCCTCCGTGACTGGACAACGCCTCCACAGAACCTTAACTACAACAATTCCCTCAATCTCAGGTTTCTTACCTATCCACTCAGAATAATAACCAACTCTTCCTAGGGAATTAACTCCTATCTAACTGAACTAAACCCCACTGAAGTACGTGAGACTCACTTAAAATGAATTGATGTTGCACAGACATGAGTAATACTGAGTGAATGCCCGATAAGGCTATAGGCAAGCTAACGCATATACTCATTTCCCACCCTAATATCTAAGTCTCACTTCCTAAGGTCAGCATAACTCTTCTGCCTACAGTGAGTTGTACAAAATCCTTTCGGAATGATCTCAATATTATTTGTTGAGTCAATTAAGAGCTTGGTTCCCCTATAGCCCAATCACAAAAGAATGAAGCTAACCTGCCAGAGGTCTGCACTGCCTAACATATGTACAATCCCTCGAAAGGATCCCCATAAATACCCAAATAGTAATGTCTATTAGATGTGAACTCTGCCAAGGCTAAAAACTAGCCCCAATGACCCTCAAAATCAAAAACACAAGCTCAAATATGACCTCCATACTCTAATTGGTCCCCTAAAACTTTCTTTGTTATATGGGCAAAAATTTATGCTAAGCTCAACTCGAATACCCATCTCCCTCTAAGAAGACTTCCCAAAACATAATATGGATTGAAAACCAAAGTCAAAAGTGGTAAAAACTAACACCCTATGAAAACTGACCATCCCTCGAATACAAATCTGAGCTGAAGGAAGTGTAATGACCCTCTAGGTCATTCCCAGTGTTTATATATGTTTATGATATTTAGAGCCTTTCCATGGATGTCTTAGGTCGTGTATGAATTGTTGAGACTAATAGTACTATTATCTGACAGTTCGTTTGACTTTTAGAGTCACTTTTCTATGTTGAATTTTATGGTAGTCAGGTATGGCTCCTAGGCCTAAACCCAGTTAAATAGCCTTAGATGCCATTTTTGACCTTTCCATCTGATTTGGAATGTTAACTTTAGGTTAGGTAGACCTTTGATTGGGTCTTGTGGTTCCCATACTTGTTTTGGGTGATAAGCCAATTATTGGCTAAAGTCGAGTCAGCCCTTGGGGTGTGGGCCCCAGTTTTAGTTGAAACGACCTATGATGGAAATTTTGATAGTGTTATCCAAAGCATCGAAATTAGTTAGGTAGCATAGTTTTTTTGCGTGCACAGGACTCCGGATCGATCCCGGACACATAGTCAAAATTATCCGGACTTAGCCATTTTTGGCATTGGACATGCGCTTAAGCGGCCATAGGCATGCCTTAGCACTTGGTGCTTAAGCGTACCTAGGAGGTTTTTAGTGGCCAAGGCACTTTAGCAGCCAAGGGCATGGCTAAAGCGTTCGTAGGCGCTTAAGAGACCCTTGGCTCCGCTTTAGCGGCGAAGTGGTGGAAGCGGTGGAGCACTTAAGATGCCACTTATGGTGGGTTAGTACTAGGAGATTAAGCAGCCATAAGGGCGCTTGAAGTCCACCTACCTTGGCTATATATATATATATATATATATATATATATATATATGTATATTTCACCTTCTCTCTCTTTTTTAAACTACCAAATTCCATAGAAGCAGCATTTTCAGAACTTCAAGCTCTTATATAAGCTTATATAGCAAGGTCCAATCTTGGACACTTACGTATTTGAGTTCGTAGCTTCGTTCTCTACATTTCTACTGTATGTTTTCCCAGTTTTATGGTCTTTTATGTTTTTGTTGGTATTGTTATTGGTATTTGAGTTGTGTATTGAGATCAGATGATAAGATAGATGTTGTGACTACTAGTCATGGTGAGATTTGGGATGCTGTGAAGGTTTCATTTTGCTGGATTCCCCAAGTGGGTCCTACGTGAGTTGTTCGATCATTTTCTGACCTAGTGACAGATGGGTATCATTGGTTATGTTTTGACATCTAGTTTACCATTTTGATAGCGTGGCAGTAATTGGAGGTCTCTCAGAAGGGAAGGATCCAGCTTAGTGGGTTCTTTGGCAGGCTTACGGCGGTGTCCAAGTAGGCTAGGTTACCTTTACACTTAGATTGGGCTTATGTATGATATATGTATGTTATTTTGCTGGTGTTGTGGGTTGGTACTATAGGCTTGGTGGTGGTTTGCTGTGATTTAGGCCGGATAGGGCTATTCGGACATATTCCATGCCTGTTATCCTCGTGGAATACCACAGATGACCTATTTAGGGGTCGGATAGCATTGGTGTTATTTTTCTCGGTTAGGGAATGTTATTGTTGGACCTTAGCCCAGACTTAGACAGGTATAACTAGACTTGGTTTTCGGGATTCGATAGTGGGCCTCGTTACCCTTTTTGTTGACTTGTCAGAACTTTGATGTCTTTGGGCTTAGTTAAGCCCAAGTATGACCTTTTAGGCATGTGATGGGAGTGAGTCACCCCAATTATACCCGATTGGCTTGTTTAGCCTTTTAGTCCCTGATACCACCGCACTTGATCGGGATTGCTGACCTTGGCTTAGAAATAGGACCCGCCTTGCCATGAGCTACTACAGATACCCGAACTGACTTAGATATTGCATGATAGTAGACTATGGACCTAGGAGGACTCAAGTAATTACCTTATAGCAGATGATTGGTTAGGTCACTTCCCTATATTTCGGCTTTGGCCTGGGACTAGCATGTTCCTCGTTTATTGGTTATGATGTAACATTGGGCTTTGTTCTAGTTACTGGCTATGATGAGTGTTGGTTTGAGTCTGGCTACAGATTCAGGTACGATGATTTTGGTTATTGATTATTAGGTGTCTCGATTTGAGTCCGACCCCAGATTGTGGTACACTATGAGTTCTGGTATTGGGTACTGTGATTATGATATTTTTTTTCTCTGAGTTTCGGTTTGAGTTTGGCAAATATAATATTTATGTGGCCTATTGTTATTACCCACTTTGTCTGGTTGATTCCGGTGTCTAGCCTCTTATTATTACCCATTGGTACCAGTTCAAGCTCAGTGCGCTCCATTAGTAATTGTGATTACTGGATACTGGTACAGCTTCAAGACACTGGTGACTATGCATTTACTATACTTATGTGTCCCATCGATTTATGAGGGGCCAGGCTGGGTAGTGTATTCTTTCGTGTGCCCGGCAGGCTTATAGGGGCCCTGTTGGGTTATGTTTGACTTATATGTTTAGTACGCAGGTACTTACTTATTATTCTGTACCACATTTACTTATCAGTTATACCCAAACTTAGCATGCATCCTCGTACTTCAGCTTGTTTATGCTACATTGAGCTCAGTCGGCTGATGATGCCTACTGAGTACCCATTGTCCCGTTACTCGTACTGCACTTCTGCATCTTTTCTCGATGCAGATCCAAGAACTAGCCGATGATCATGACATGACTCTCTTCTCAACACTAATTCCAAAGCAGGGAAAGCCTACTGACATCCGAGGCAGATCCCAATCCATCTCTGATGTATAGTCTTTTAGATCTGAGACTGTTGTATATATTTAGTGTATATTTGGTTTCTGGCTTGTATTCTAGATATGGCTAGTAGTGCCTCATGTACTGACCTCACCAGGTCTTGGGAGGGGTTTTATAGTTATATACTGTCCTCTTCCTTTTTGTCCCGGTATGTATACTTCTTTTGTCTTTACATTCATAGCATGTTGATGGTAATAGTTTTGCTTCATCTCCTTTCATATGAGATCTCGCCTATTGGCCCGTCGCTTGTCGCCTCGGGCTAGGGTTTGTCTTGCCTATTAATGGTTCTAGGTAGGCGTCATCATTACTCAAGAATTAGGTCGTGACAGCTTGGTATCAGAGCCTAGGTTTTGTGGGTAGTATCAGTACATGAGCCGATGTGTAGTAGGGTTCCACGAATCAGTACGGGGATGCCTATATCCTATCTTCGAGAGATTATGGAGCATTTTTAGGGGATAGTTTCATTCGTTGATTTACATCCGTACGATAGAGTCCATGTTGGTTTTTGATCCCTTTTTGGTTCACTCTTTTCGCAGATGGCTAGGAATCATGGCACGAGAGCTGGGGAGAAAGACCCCGAGCCCATAGTGAGAGCTCTAGTCAGGGGATAAAGTCAACCCAGAGATTGGGGGCAGGACCGAGCAGCAGCCCCAGGTCGAGATCAGAGAAAGGATCTATTAACCAATCCCATTGTAGCCCCAGATATTCCACTGCCACAGTAGCTGGTGGACCAGAAAGCAACCTAGGTTCCACCTAGATTTATTGATGCTTCAGTGCTCCGAGGTATGTTGGTACAGTTATTGGGATTAGTTGGAGGTCCGCCTGTTGTGGGAGTACAGCAACCCGCATAGAGAGTTGGTGTTGGGGTTCAGCCTGTAGCTACGACACCTAGAGTTGAGGTTCCGCCTATTCCAGTAGTAGTCCATCCAGTTATGTCTATCAAGAAGCAGAAGATGTTGAGTCATTTTTGAGATTAGCTCCACCCAAATTTATGGGTACTCCAGGAGAGGATGCTTATGAGTTCTTATCCAGCTACGAGGAGAAGCTGAGGAATTTAGGATTAGTAAAGTCGCGCGGGGTAGATTTTATTGCTTATTAGTTTGATACAGTCGCGAGGAGATGGTGGAGAGGTTATCTTGACTCCAGGATAGCTGGATCTCCACCCGTTACTTGGGCACAGTTATTCGAGGTGTTCTTGGGGAAGTATATGCCCCGCAGCATGCGTGAGCATCTTCGAGATGAGTTTTCTAGGTTGAGGCAGGGGTCTACGACAGTAGTTGAGTATGAGGTTAGATTCCATGACTTAGCCAGGTATGCTACAATTATCCTACCTGACGAGTATGAGAGAATCAGATGTTTTGTCATGGGATTGCGTTTATCACTTCGCAGAACTACATAGAGTTTAGTGACTTAGAAAAAGTCATTTGTTGAGATAGCTGAGCATGTGTATTCAATCGAGGAGATGGATTGCGAGACCCAAGGGGGCAGTGATAAGAAACCCCAATTCCAGGGTAGTTACAGTGGCAGACACAGTCGCTCGCAGTTCAAAGGTCGCGGGTTTTAGGTGGCTACCCTCAGCATAAGCAGTAGTCTTTTCAGCAACAGGGTCAGGACCATACAGACAGCTTTGTAGATTTCCGGTAGAGTCATCCCACCTATAATGGTTATGGTAGTCAACCTCAGGGATGTGGTCAGTCCAGTTCATCGATAAGAGGTGGTCATACCAGATCAGCTGGATTTTCTAGGCTGAGCAGGGAGCCAGGAGCATGTTTAACCTGTGGGGTTGTCGGTCATTTCACATGTGAGTGTTGATGTCATCCAAACTGTACCTCCATAAAAGTATAACGCGGTCGTTGTATCAAATATAAAACTCCACTAGGTTTGGGTCCATTCCACAAGGAATAGGACGAAAGTCTATCGAGTGTTTATCTGAGTAATTGGTATGTAAGTAAAAAGGAGGGTTTTATAAACAGGATAGATATATTAACGAGTGTTAATTTTTGGATTTGTGATCAATATGAGAAAGACACTTGGACTGTGATCCACAAGATTCCATAACTCCACCGGTTACTTGTGCTAGCAAACAGTCCCGCTGCGTTGCATGCAAAATCTAACATGATAGGTTCATCTAAACGTCTCTCAACCTTGGTTAGATGAATTTCACTCTTCTCTATTCGGTCTCCGAGTGTCGCACTACTAACCCTTGTTCTTGATCTCAGATTAACTATCCCTGTTATGGCTTAAGTTATTAGATGAAGGTTGATAGCTTCAAATCTCTGTTGTTCTTCCTTTTTCCCAATCTCTACCTGTCTCTCGAGCAAGTTTAGAATACAGGAGAGTTCCAAACATTTGCAACCATTAGAAGATATATTATGATGAAGGAAATAGCAATACATGCAGTCATACCAGTTTAGAATTACTTCGCACTTAACCCATTTCGTTAATTCCTCATGGTTCAAGAACCCTAGTTATGGGGTTTAGCTAATCATGACTGCAAGAACACAAGAAGAATTCAATGATGAAAGCATAATTATGAACTCACAATAAGAATAAAAACTCTAAAATCTCAATATATATCAAAACCCTAGAATTGATATTTGAGATTACAAGATCAATGTGTTTATAAATCTCAAAACAATGTAATAGACAACTTGAAATAATGTAATGACTTCCTCCTAAACATACGACAACCTAAGGGTATTTATAGATACAAAGTGAATCCTATCCCAAACAAAGTAGGAGAAAAAAGTCGGCAACTTTCCACGGACAGTGACTTGAAGTGGTGAGATCAACCCACGGACTGTGGGTCCAGACCGTAGGAATCAAGCCTCACTGCACATTTGTAGACATTGACCTACGATCATGACTCACAGACCGTAGGTGGACCTACGTACCATAGGTCACTTCCGTGGGTCACATGATGAAATTCCAGCTCTACTCTTTTGTCTTCAAAACTTCATTACAGTGCATGCTTCATCTCTTTTTGTCCATTATACCTACCAAATATACACAAGTTATAGGATATTTTCCTTGTTTTAAGCATCAAAAGTTCCATGAAAGCATGGCACCTCAACACCCTCAACTTAGAATGTTAGCATGTCCTCAGGCAAACAAAAAAAGACAAATACATTCGATGCTTAACTAAGAGAAACCTAAAAGACCTACGGCAGTCAACTCATTGCTTTTGGCACCAAAACTTTTTCAACCTCCTCCTATTTGCAAATCAAAACCACAGTGTGTATACATGTAGCATATTATCATGACATAGAAGGGATCAAGTGATGGCTTCAGATTATGAACAAACAACTAAGTATATATGCAAATGACATTATCCAAACAAATAGCAGCTAACAATGCAACCCATGTACTCTCACAATAAAGAAGTCCCAAACACTCACAGTATACTAATGACTATCAAAGTAGGGACTAGTTCAAAACATTCTCTCTTACAAAGAAGTTCAAACAGTGTGCATGAAATACCATAGGCTTTAATTTTCTATGCCTTAGTTTTTCGGACAGTTAGACTAGGATCACTATAGGACTTTCATCGACTTATAATGTAAGCTTGGGGACAGGTGTGGTACATATGGATACTGTGACTCAACCCTCCTTGACACTGCACTATTTTTGGCTCACTTTCCAATCATTCTCATTTTATTCTCCTTCATTTGTTTCCAAATTTTGGATATAATATTCTTTATGATTTCAATATTTTTTTTCTTTTTCTATTTGTTTTCCTTTCTCTTTTTTTTCTTCATACCTAACTCTGTTCTATTTTTTTTTACTAACCTCTTCTTCATACCCAATTCAGGCTACGTACCTATATGATAGCCACGCTCAACTTAGGTGATTAGCCTGAGTTTAGGTACACAATGTCCAAGGAGAGACCAGGGCCAAGACAGGTTCATTATAAGTCAAAATAGGAAGGTGAATAGGCTAATGAAAGAAATAGGTCAATTAAGGCTCAAAATCGGGATCAAGGGATATTTACTTCATTTGGTCAGGCATTTAGCCTAAAAGTAGACTTATTCAAAAATGGCCTATGATCCTTTCCTAACCACTATCCTCTAACCTAGGCAAGACTAACCGAGAAAGTTCTGGATCGCACATACAAAGTAAACTAGGCAATGACCTCACACACACATAGCACAGGGTTACACTATCGACTACTACCTATCCAGTTCATGCATTGCTAGCTACAGTCATTCTGCCCATAATACTAATGACATAATAAGATCTAACAGCTGTCACAAACTAATATACTACACACAGAGTCCAAAATAAATTTTTCAAAAGGGGTATCCTTTAAACAATCAAAAAGCATCATTATCATTTAAAGTTCGTTCAAAATTGACTGCACTAAGGTTCCCTTATTTTTCTCCTAACTAAACATGAAAACACATAATGAAACATAAAAAACAACCTAAACATATCGGTTCTACTATGATAGAACACTCGGGGGAAAAGAAACATGACAACAAAAACACTCAAGTGGTGGTATACCCTCACCCCCAACTAAATAATGGTGCACTTCCCTCAGTACACAATTATAAATATGATAAGTATAAAGGAGTGAAGACATACCTGGGCTCCCTAGGCACCAAATATGGGCCCGCCCACAGCTGGATCATCTGTATCCTAGCTGGGCTCCATGCTGGGTGCTGACTGTAGAATGGGTGGCTGACTAGAGGATGCACCCAGGGCTCTCTGCTCATAGGCAATCTGAATGGCATGGTACTCTACCTAGGAGGCCTTAGTCGCCCTTCGTAGATCACTTTCAAACTCATCTTCACTCTCACCTTAGCCCTCAAGACTCTGTGTCCTCTTGCCTCTAGCAATAGAAGGCTCCTTATCCACAAACAAATCAACCACAAATATCGGTGGTGTCGGGACCGATGTCGACATAGGTGGAATGATATGAGTATGGTTGACTACTAAAGCTCCAACCTCTGCCCTCAAACAAGCCACCTCCTATGTCAAAATAGTCAAGTCTGGAATATGGCCTCCCATAGTCGGTTACCCATCCGTTGCTCAAAGCTGTCAATCCGCCCATGAAACTCTCGTATAAATCTATATATGACAGCAGTCATGCGGGCCTCAACTTTCACCTCAGAATCCTCTATCGAAATCCTAACCCATGGCTTAAGTTGAGCCACCAACTTAGCAATCTGGGTCTCTGTGTGAGTCTGTCGCTCAATTATCTGTGTCTGTCTATCTACCAGCTACTGCAGAAAGTCTCTTGATACTGAAACCATACCAGACAAGGGTGGTGGTGCAGTGGTGGTTGTCGCCTCCTCATCAATCACGGGGTTTGTGCCCTCAGTAGTCTGTCTCATAGCCTCGAGCTCACTAACCGATGTTGGGGTGCTAACAGGCTACTCTCTATCCACATACTCTTCAAGAAGGGCTGCTTCTGACGAAGTAGAGGGCTGAGACCTCCTCTGGGAAACTGGGTTGGCCCATTGTTATATCAACCCTATATTAGCCACTTAGGTCACTTTAATGTAGTGATCAACCCCAGGTAGCATGACCACACCAGCAACATTACATAAATCCTGAATCATACATAGGAAAGGAATGCTGGTGAAATCTCGAAAAGCTCACCCGTGAATCTCCTAAATAATGTAGAGGGAAAAGTTAATGTCATAACCTGCCATGATGCTCGCCATTAGAATTGATCCGACCTCTCAGCTACCCATCTAGAATCTACCCCATCCTCAGCTATATAACTCGCAATCCACATTAATAGATCTAACTGATTATTTGCATATTTCATTTTGTTCCTATTCTTCACTATCTCCATGCGGTGATCAAACTCAGTTGTATTTGCCATAACCTCACTGCCGGCACCAAACAAGAACCTCTATATCATCTTCTCTGATATATCAACTCATGTACCACAAACCAACGTGTGAGTCAATGATGGTTGGTGCCGAGCTCGCTTTCTGGAGGTGTGATCAAATCAACTGAAGCAGTATACGAGGCATAGAACTAACATACCAACTCTAGACTATAACTTCCACAAGGCTCCATCATCCACCCGAAGCTATATCTATCAAATAGTGTCTTAATATCAGGCATCATATTCAAATTATCTATCCTAAATCGGGGATCCTCTGTGATATTTCTCCTAAACAAACCCTGCTTAGTAGGCTCCACATCCCTATTATAGATGGAATTCATATCATGCACACACCACCTCATCTTCTCCCATCGTACTGTCGATATGGCCTACTATGCAGCCAACTGTCGTTGTGAGGAGGTCGTTGAATCCTAGACACCAGTACGTGAAACACAAGTTGTCTCAGTATCCTCACCACTATCCTCTGACTCTGAAGCATCTTTACCTTTGCCATTTTCATCGGTTATAGGTGTATACTCCCCACTGCCCATCTCACCGGTAGCAGAAATATCTTCCTCCTCTTCAGACTAGGGGGAAGAATCAGATAACTGAGTAGGAGTCACCGGTGTGGCAGGTGGCGGGGGTTGTACAGTAGGCTGAGGTGTGGCCTGGGTTGCAGCCCGTGCCCTAGTTCGTTTCCTCATAGTGCAAGGCATAATAGCAAAATTATCCATAGAATTTCATAAACCTCTTCGGACCCACTTTTCTCCAGATTCGAAGGCTCATCTCAAAGTCAGTGGGTCCTACTATAACTGCCCGACTGACGAGGCCTCTAATTGTTGCCCCCTTTGGCATCATGATGCATATCCTCCATAGCCTGAGCATAATCTATAATATCCCACCAAATCCCCTCAAACTCAGTAGGTAGAATCATAGTAGCATGTTTAGCTAACTTATAAAACCTCACCTCGTACTCTACCATAGACATAGAACCCTACTGCAATCCTATAAACTGATCCCTCAGACGTTCGTGCAAGCTGCAGGGCATATACTTCTCCAAGAAAGCCTTGAAAAATTGAGTACAAGTCATATGAGGAGATCCAGCTAGTCCAAAATTAAGATATCCCCTCCACTACTGTCGAGCTACTCGGTGAAATTGAAAAGTGGTGTAGTCCACACCATGCGACTCTACTAGGCCCAAATTACACAACCTATCCTCACAGCTAGTAAGAAACTTAAGGCATCCTCACGTAGGGCCCTGCGATTCTCGGTGGAGCTAATTTAAGAAATAGGCCCAGCATCTTCTGCTTCTCAAAAGTTATGGTTGGTTGGGATGTTGTCGGCTGTAGATCTACTGATACTGGTGGAACCTTTACTCTGGGAGTCGCAGCTGCAGGCTGCACTCTTATACCACATCCACCCTGGGCTACTCCCTGTATGGGCTGGCCACCAACCATACCCAATAACTGAACTAAGGCATCATGAAGAACCGCTAAAGATATAAACCCAAGTGGGGCCTGGGATACCCCTAGCCCACCTGTTGCTGCGGTGGCTAACCCTCTAGTGCTATCTCTAGCCTGGGAGCAATAATAGGATCTGGTGAAGGATCTCTAGCCTGGCCTTGAGCTGGGGTTACAACTCTAGCCTAACCTCGACCTCTGGTTAGACCTCTGCCTCTAACTGGTGCCTTGGCTGCAGGCTCAGGGTCTCTATCCCCAGTCGTCGTAGCTCGTATCCTAGCTATCTGTGAAAGAGTGAAACAAATGAGAATTTAGAAATCACTATAGAAACAACGCACGATAATGAACCAAAAAGGTGAGATTTTCCTAAAAATGTCATGTAGCCTCCCGAAGATAGGATACGGACGTCATCGTACCAATTCAAAAAACTCTACTAGATACTTGCTCTTGTACCGATAATATCAGTGAACCTGCGTTTTGATACAAAACTATCATGACCCAATTTCTTAGGTCATGATGGCACCAACTAACCCAGTAGAAGGTACATCAAACCATAGCCTGGAATAGTAAGTAATGGGACAACAGGCGGAAGATAAGGAAACAAGCGTACAACAGAAATAATTAGCAACTAAAATAGCAATATATAGATATAAACATGCTATACAGTAGAGGGAAGAGGATGAAATACACAAAATGAGCTCCCTCACAACCTGGTAAGGCCAATACAAGAGCCATTATACCAAAAGAGAGTACTAGACAATATCAAATAAACATCTTAGTCTTAGAATATGTAAAATAAGACTATCTAGATAGTAGAAGAAGGAGGATCAGCTTTGGACTCTAAAAGCTCACCCTATCTCCAATCAACAACATAACCCGAGTCAGCGGCGGTGACTCGTACTCGAATCAACATCAGGAAAACTATGTAGAAGTGTAGTATGAGTACCAAAAACCACGGGTACTCATTAGGAATCATAGGTTGACCGAGCTTTAATACAGTAAAAGCATAAATTAAGTGCAAGGATATATACTAAAGTCTATAATAAAGGGGAAAAAATTGAAATAATAGGCTATGCTAGACCAATACGATAAAAAGAAAACCAATAACTCGAAAGTGGAAGTAAAAGTCTAGTTATAACCTAACTGGACCTCCATAAGCCTAGAAGGTACATACAAGAAGAAAAAAAACCCAACCGAACCCCCATAAGCACGGTGGGTACAAAGAAGAGTAATACTAAAGTAAGGACAGGATATAATAGCAACAAAAGTAAAATGAGCCAAAAAGTGTGATATGTGTACCTTATACTCCCTTTTCCAGCCACAACCACCACTCTATTCGTACTTATGGGTTTCCCAATCCCAGATCAACAATAATAATGATAATAAATGTCTGACTCAAACTGAAAATAGTAAATAATAATCAATATATAGATGTCGGACTTAAACCAAAATTCATAAGTGATAACAATATAGTATATGCCGGACTCGAACCGAAATTGATAGATAATAATAATATAAAAATCACCGAACTCAAACTGGAACTAATAAGCATGAAATAAATAGTGGTATCCTAGGGTTTTAACATATCTCAAGTCCAATTATTCATAATATCAAATTCTAGACAGTCAAGTCCTTTAATGCAATGCGGATTACAATTATTAAGTTTGAAAAGCGTTGTTTAAGGTCAAATACTGCCCTACCCGAGGTAACAAAGCTAAATAAGCATAAAACAATACCTAAGTCAACCCAAACCCTGCTAATAGCCTATGAAAGCAGCTATGAGATTATTAAGTTCTAAAAAGGGTTGTCATTTTAACCATTCTATCTTTAAAAGGGTAGTGGGGCCTACTACCAAGTCCCAAAAACCCAACTTAAGGCAAGAACCTATCCAAACCTAGTATAAGGATTCTAAATGCTGATCTAAGGCATTATATGAACTAATTCTGGTCTTAAAGGGTAATCATAGAATAATATAAGGGAAAACGGGGGTCAAATCCTATTGAAAAGGGCCTCTAACTGACTTAATAAGGAAAAAAATTCTAAAATAAAAACCAGGACATAAGTACCCACCCATAACTACCATAATATCCTTCTAATACTGTAAGAAAGCAAAGTCTAGTAGAAAGGTAAGCCTAGCCTACCTGGATGCTGTCGAAAGCACGTAAAATCCTCTACATAGATTTTTTTCCTTTCGAAAAGCCTCTGACTGCTGCCACGCTATCAAAATAATGTTCTACACATGAATACAAGAATATCGACATCCATATTATGTATTTATGCTCTGAGACAAGAATCGAGCTAAAATCCCCAATGGGGCCTGCTAGTGGAATCACAAAATTTAAACCATCACAACATATCACTCAGATAAAGGACCATTTACCCCTAAAATTGGGTGTAATCCAAGATCAAAACATCCCCACAATAGTCCCATTATAATTAAAGAAACAAGAATCAAAAAAGGAGAATTATGTTGAATTTAAATCATCACCTTACAAGAAAATGATGAGAAAATGATCACTAGGATGACCACAACACAATCCCAGCTTCAATTTATCAATTCCCACACTAATTTTGAGCTCTCACTCTCTCTGATGGAGTTTTACACTTAGACTTTGAAGCTAAAATTTCAAGGAAATAAAATATATAAACTAGCGGCGAAGTGGGAGCTTAAGTGACCCTCGCCTTGGTGGACAGCCACCTCTAAAGAGGTCCTGATCCGCTTAAGCGGCTACCACTAAAGTGTTTTCTTTACCGCTAAAGCGGTTGCACCAGCAACTTAGGCACCAAAAAAATTGCTAAATCCCAACGGACTCCGATTGGGTGCTCGGGATTCGTTCACAACCCCGTTCACGCAAATGAGCTATGCTACCCTACAAAATTTAGTGTTCTAAACTCAATGAAACCATAAAAATTTCCATCCAAGGATGTTTCGACAAAATATGGGTCCCACACCCAAGGTTTTATTTTTACCAAAATCCACCCAATAGCTCAAAATGAATCTGGAAGCCTCGAGACCGAGACCAAGGGTTCCCTTAGTCTAAAATTTACATTCCAGAGCTAACAAGACTATCATAATTGGCAACCAATGTATTTTAACTAAAGTTTTGGCCCGAGACCATATTCTTAACTTCAAAAGCTCCAAAATGGGGAAATGGCTCTAAATACCAAACGAACAACCAAGTAACTAAACTCTCAGTCCCATCAAGTCATAAATGACTTGGGTTATGACTTGGGGCAGCTATGGGAAGTCCCTAAACACATAAAAAGCATGAAAACATAAAAAATGACCTGGAGGGTCATTACATATTACTCCTTATTTGAACTGGTGGGCTTATGGGGGCTCGGTTGGGTTTTGTTTTATTGTGTGTAACTTCTAGGCACATGGGGGATTAATTAGGTTATATCTATGAAATTATTTCATCTCTTAAGTTATTTACATTCGATTCTAGCATCTGCTTAGTACAACTTGTGATTTCCATTTTGACCCTCATTTATTACCTCCTAGTATAGATTTGCACTTATTTATGCTTTTACTTTAATTTATATAATTCAATATATGATTCCTACTGAGTGCATCATATTTTGGTACTCTTAATACTCTTCTGCATCTTTTTTCCTGATGCAGATCCTACTCTGACTTCAAATGGGGCTGCTGATCAGAGATTAGAGTGAGCTTTCAGCATCCAGAGTTGATCTTTCTCCTTCTGTTTTGGTACTAATCTTATTTTATATATTCAGAAACTACTTTGTATATTTTTACCCTTTTATAGTACTCTTGTGTAGCGTGGCTCTTGTACTGGCCTTACCAGGTCTTGGGGGATTCTTTTTGTATATTTTGTCCCTTTCCCTCTTTTTGTTATGCCATGATGGTATATTTTCCCCTTTTAGTTGCCTTATATAACTATTTTATCCTTATTTCTCTTACTTCCACCTATTATTCTATTACTCGTTATTTTGGGCTATGGTTTTGGCCTACCTGCTGGTAGGTTAAATTAGGTGTCATTATGATCTGAGTTTTTGAGTCGTGAGAGTTTGGTATTAGAGCCTAGGTTCACCGGTATCATTGGTACATGATCATGTGTTTAGTAGTGTCCTGCGGTTCAGTACGATGACGTCTGTATCCCATCTTTGGGAGGCTACATGACATTCTTAGAAAAAATCTCACCTTTTGATTCGTTATCATGCGTTGTGTCTATTTTAGTTTCTAGATTCTCATTTATTTCACTCGTTCACAGATTGCTAGGATAAGGGCCACAGAGGCCGAAGTCAAGGCCACCGAGCCCGTAGCTAGGGCTCCAGTTAGAGGCACAGGTAGAGGTCAACATCAAGTTTGAGGCCTAGCTAAAGCTACAACACCAGCTCGAGGCCAGGCTAGGGAGCCTTCACCAGAGCCTGAGGTTGCACCTGAGATTGTACCAAAGGATCTGCCGCCATAACATCCAGTGGGCCAGGGAGCAACCCAGGCTCCACCCGGATTCATATCTTTATTTATTCTTCGTGATGCTCTGGTTCAGTTATTGAGTATAGTTGGAGACTAGCCAATGGATGGGGACCAGGTATCTGCTCGGGGGGCAGCTCAAGGTGGACTTGGTGTAGGAGCACAGCCTGTATTGCGGCTCCTAGAGTAGAGGTCCCATAGGCACCAGTAGTTCTACAGCCAACGGCAACCCGACTAGCCATACTTCTTAGGAGCAGATGATATTGGGTTGGTTTTTTGACTTGGCTCCACCGAGGTTTTCTAGAGCCCCAGGAGAGGATGCATTTGAGTTTCTTACTAGTTGCAAGGAGAGATTGCATAATATTAGATTGGTGGATTTGCATGGTATGGATTACACTATATTTTAGTTTGATAGGTTGGTGAGATAGTGGTGGAGGGGATATCTTGATTCCAGACCAGTTGGATCTTCTCTTATAACATGGGTTCAGTTCTCTGAGGCCTTCTTCAAGAAGTATATACCTCGTATCATGCATGAGCATCTGAAGGATGAGTTCATAGGATTACAATAAGGTTCTATGACTATTGTGGAGTATGAGTCTATATTCTATGAGCTAGCTTGGTATGCCACCATAATTCTACCTACTGAGCTTGAGAGGGTGTGGTGATTTGTTAGAGGATTAAGACTTCCAATCTGTATGGCTACCCAGAGTTTAGAATCTTCAAGGAGATCATTCGTAGATATTATTGGTCATTCCCACACTATGGAGGACATACATCATGAGGCCCATGGGGGCAATGATAAGAGACACCATTATTAGGGTTGTTATGATGGGAGCCATAGTGGTTCAAATTTTGAGTGTAGAGGTTTCCAGGTCAGGCATCTATATCAGTAGCCGTATTAGTAGCAGGGTCAGTCTAGTAGGCTCATTCAGGCAGAATTATAGATTTTAGATGTGGCTCAGCTCGGTTATAGTGATTTTAGTGGTCAAGAAAGTGGTCAACCATTATGGGGCATTCAATTGGGGACTTCAGATCGAGGTGGCTATTCTGGGTTAGCAAGACCTTCTCATCAGGTTAAATTACTTGGGGCATGCTTTGATTATGGGGTTGTGGGTCATTTTTCCAGAGAGTGTCCCTGACATGGGATAATTGAGCCTTCTACATAGGGTGTTCATCCTATCAGGTTAGTGCCACCCCCAGTTAAGGGAGCTGAACAGGGTCGCAGGGGTGGTCCCAAGGTTATCGTGGAGGTACTCAGGCAGAAAGAGCAGGTGGTCGGGTAGGCACCCAGTCTAGAGGTAGGTGGGCTCATTTATATGCTTTCCCTGGTAGGCTGGAGACTAAGGCTTCGGATGCTATTATTACAGGTATGATTTTGATGTGCCATCAGCTGCCTTCTATATTAGATGATCCAAGATCCACTTATTCTTATGCTTCTGCTTATTATGCATCTTGGTTGGGGTTGTCTTGTGAGCCATTAGCTATGCCTATGTATGTAGCTACTCCCATGGGTGATTCTTTAGTAGTGGATCATGTGTTTAGATCTTGTGTCGTGACCATTCGGGAGCATAACACTTGGGTCGATCTTATTGTACTTAATATGGTTGATTTCGACATAATTCTAGGCATGGACTGGTTATCCCCCTATGGAGTATAACACATGCGGTCTTGGATTACTTTGCCAAGACCATTACCTTAGCCATGCCTGGCATACCCCCGATTGTATAGCAGGGTGCTTATAGTCATATGTTGATGGAGATTATTTCTTATATATGGGCTAGGAGACTGGTATCGAGAGGGTGTTTAGCTAATCTTGCATATGTCTGAGTTGTTAGTATTGAGAGTCCTTCGCTTGACTCTGTCCTGTAGTCTATGAGTTCATAGATGTTTTTTCTATTGACCTACCTAGCCTTTCTCCTGAGCATGATATAAACTTTGCTATTGATCTTGAGTCAGGCACCCAACCCATTTCTATTGCACCTTATCTCATGGCTCCTATCGAGTTAAAGGAGTTGAATGTTCAGTTTTAGGATCTTCTAGGTAAGTGGTTTATTCGACCAAGTGTCTCATCTTGGGGTGATCCCTTTCTATTTATGAAGAAGAAAGATGGTTCTATGTTTATATGTATCAATTATAGGCAGTTGAACAAGGTGATAGTAAAGAATAAGTATCGTATACGATGTATCAAAGATCTGTTTGATCAGCAACAAGGTGCAACGGTATTTTCTAAGATTGACTTGAGATCTGGCTACCATCAATAGAAGATTCGGGTGGTGAACATCCCTAAGACAACCTTCAGGTCTTGCTATGGCCATTATGAGTTCCTGGTGATGCCTTTTGGGTAACCAATGCCCAAAAGCATTCATGGACTTGACGAACAGTGTATTCAGCCCTATTTGGACTTCTTTGTGATTATGTTTATTAATGACATCCTTGTTTACTTGAGGAGTAAGAAGGAGCACGAGCAACATTTGAGGATTGTGCTTCACACTTTGAGAGATCAGAGGCTTTATGCCAAATTCTCAAAGTGCAAGTTCTATCTTGATTCTGTAGTATTCTTGAGGTACGTGGTGTCTAAAGATGGAATTATGGTAGACTTGGTGAAGATTGAGGCAATTCGTGATTGGGCTAGGCCTACATCTCCAACCGAGGTTTGCAGCTTTATTGGGTTGGCTGGTTACTACAGACGGTTCATTGAGGTTTCCACCTCTATTGCAGCACCTATGACCAGATTGACTAGACAGGAGGTCCCATTTCAGTAGTTTGATGAGTGTGAGGCGAGCTTTCTGAAGCTCAAGGCCTTACTCACTTCAGCTCCTATTCTGACTCTTCTAGTTGAGGGAGAGGGTTTACAGTATATTGTAATGCTTTAAGTATTGGTTTGGGTTGTGTTTTGATACAGTAGGGTCGAGTTATAACATATACTTCAAGACAGATGAAGGTGCACGAGCGCAACAATCCCACTCATGACTTGAAGTTGGCAGTGGTAGATTTTGCACTTAAAATTTAGAGGCACTACCTTTACGGCGTTCACTGCGAGATATTCGCCGATCACTACAGTCTTTAGTACATTCTGACTCAGAAGGACCTTAATTTAAGACATCACAGGTGACTTGAGTTATTGAAGGACTATGACCTGTCTATTCTGTACCATCTGGGCAAGGCGAATGTGGTAGTGGACGCCTTGAGCCGGAAGGCAACGAGTATGGGGAGTTTGGCCTTCCTTTCAATTTTAAAGAGGCCATTGGATTCGGAGACTCAGTCCTTAGCTAATAGGTTTCTTCGAATTAATATTTCAAATTCCAGGGGGATTCTTGCTAGTGTAAGGCTAGGTCTACTTTATTATAGCAGATTCGAGATAGACAGTTCAAGGATGGTCGATTATGTGGTATTCTAGATCAGGTGCGGAGGGGCTAGGACAAGAGGGTCGCCTTAGACTCTGAGGGTATATTGAGGTTTGGTGGTCGTATTTGTGTTCCGAGGGTAGGAAGTTTGATTCAGTTGATACTCCAAAAGACCATTGCTCTAGATACTTTATTCACCCCGGTACAGTTAAGATGTATAGAAACTTGAGGAAGCATTACTGGTGGAGCGGTATAAGGAGAGATATAGCAAACTTCGTGGCTCAATGTCTGTGTTATCAGTAGGGGAAGTTCGAGCATTTAAGACCTAGTGGTCTACTTCAGAGGCTACCCATTCCTAAGTGGAAGTGGAGCGGATTACTATGGATTTCATGAGTGGTCTACCTCGTACTACTCGTGGTTCTGATAGGATTTGGATCATTATAGATCGGTTGACTAAGTCTGCTCATTTTTTACCTATTCAGTCTTTGATACTAGCATGGATGGCATGGTTGACACGAGCATGGATGGCATGGATGACACGTATGATGTTCGTGAAAAGGAAAGCTTAGGAGTCCGTGGGAGTGATGTGGATGAAGAAAAGATGCCATTTGTGCAAGTGGCTAGACTTTAAATTCAAGAATCCACAAAGAAGACAACCAAACAAGGCCTTGCCTCATTAAGGGCAATTTTGTAAAAAGTCAATGTCTTTTTATTTCTTTAGTATAAATAGGATATTTCTTTATTTTACATGGGAGTTTTTGATGAATATTTTTATCCAAATATCCAAAAAAAATCCAGAAATATTTTTATTTTGATTTATTGTTTTTGACACTAGATCTTGATTTCCTAGTGTCTTGTGAGTCTGGATTTCAAATTTCATTCAATTCAGAGTTGTAGAATTGAAGTTACCAATGTAGGGTTTTGAGTTTTTGAAACTTAATGAATTTTAAAAAGTGGGTTTATTTTTAGCTTAAGGCTAAAAATTAGTGGGGTTTGTTCGTGACGTTGAAAGGAACGCGTGAGCGAAAATTTCATTGAATTTGGAGAAAAAATGAAAAAGTTATGAGCATTTGAAGATTGAGGCTTTTTTTCTTGTGTTCTTGAGCATCTTCATCTTGTTCTTGAAGAAGAAGGTAGCAAAAGTACACTTTGATTCAAAATTTTCAAGTCAAAGTTGGTCAAAGTATTTGTAGGTCCACTTATGGAAATTTGAAAAAAAAAAAATCTGGAAAAAAAAATCAAATTTCCAAGTCAGCAGGACACGTCAGCTGCCATGTAAGCAGTCAACGGTCAAAGTCAAGTATTGACTGACACATAGCAGCCAACTTAGTGCCCCACCAGCCCACTCGCGCTACGTGGTGCGCGCATGAAAACTTCAGAGAGCTGAAATTTTCAGGTTTCAACACTTTTTTTTTTTGGTCCCAAAGTTTTTTGGACCTAAAAGTTTTTTTAAATGTCGAAACTTTGTGATTTTTTTTTTGTTCTCTTTCTTATTCAATTCCTAAACTATTTAACAAGTGATTGACATCTTTAATCACTTGTTAACTAGTTTTAATCATCAAATTTAACCCCTTTAAAGTGATGAACTTCTTCAAGGCCTTAAAAATTTTCTAAGTGTCCAAATTTCGTGATTCCTTTTTGTTCTCTTTCTCCTTTTATTTACTAACTAATTAACAAGTAATCAACATATTTAATCACTTTTTGACTAGTTTTTAAACATCAAATCATCTCTTTGATTCGTCGAAATTAAGCAACACAAGTACTTTTTCTACTTTTGTTAGTTTTTTTGAGTCCATTTTCTTTCGTGCTTCTTTTCTTCAACTTTTCTCATCTTAATTCATTGATAAACTTCCTGATTTAAGTCCTTTTACCTTCAATCGAGTCATCTTTATTTCAAGAGTTACAAGAATCCACTCCACCACAAAGGATAGGTGATCTTGAATTGATCAAGCAAAGCTAGTTCACTACCAATTTGAGATGACGCTTCAGGAGGTGAGTTGTGTAACACCCCGTATAATCCTAACCCTATGTGATGACGTTGAAAAATGGTCATTTAGGTGTCGAGGTGCCATGAGTATGTGTTTTGTAATGTGAGTGATGGGAAAAATTGAAATCTGGCTCCGTACATGAGATTAGCCCTTCATAAAAGGTGTTTTGTGATTTTCGTGGAACATTTGTGGGGTTCAAAATGAGGTTAAGAGGACCTATAAACAAAGGATATTAAGGGTAAGAAGTAAGTTAAAGAATAGGATTTGAAGTATCTAACCAAAACCACGAAGAAAAGTTGAAAAATGAAATTTTCAAAAAAACTAAGTCTGGGGCGCGCTAGGGGGCGTGCCACGCCGCTCTGGGCTAAAATTTTTAGTCCAGAGGCAGCAAGCTGGCGCGTCCAAGGGCGTGCCAAGCTGGTTTTGGCCACCTTTCAAAGTTGGAATTTTTCTTAAGTCCCAAGGGTGCCCGGGGACGTATTGAGCTGATTTTTGCTACGTTTCTTCTACAATCATGAGCATATACATGAAATGAGTAAAGTATTATATTGGTATGATAAAATTACTCGAGGAAAAATTCGGGGTCAAAATGACGATTTTGCCCTTATGGTCAAAATAAGTCATGCGTGGCTAGAATTGCTTGTTTTTGGGATTGAGGCTACGGATATGACTTCCGTGAGTGGGAATATCATCGTAACGTATATGAAATGAATTAAACATGAGAAATTATTGATTTTATTGGATTAAGTAATTTGGGCTCAATAAAGCCCAAAAATGAAGAAGAAAACCATGGGCCAAGAATGGGTCAAATGACCCATTCTTCTTTGACAAAGCAATAATTGAGCAAAGGACTCAAAGGCCTATAAAAGGGGCACAAAATCTGATTTTTAATACATACAAACACACATGCTTTTTCTCTCTTTTTCTAGAATTCTCAAGAAAGTTTCTTTGGGGCTCTCAAACCCTAAGTCATCTTTGGAGCAAGATCATCATCTTCCAAGCTTAGGTGAGTGTTTATTCTTATAGATTAACATATTATACATGGGAGAGTATGTATATCATGTTGGTTATGCTTGGAAGTGTTGAACATGGCACTTTGTGTTTTTGTAAAAGATGTGCCATCTATGGAATTTAAACTTGATAAAGGACTTGTGGTTTTGATAAAAGAGTATGGTATAGATAAAATATCAACATGTATGGTGTGATTATGGTCCTAAACTTGTTATTTTTCCATAAGTGTACATTATGGGATTTTGGCCAATTTGTTGTTGTGAGGTGTATTGAAGGGAATTGATGGAACCATTGTGATGTTGTGGTGATGTAGAAGTGTAAAGTATGAATTTGGTGTGACATGCTATGTAACACCCCGTACATGTTTACCTTAGTTTTGAGAGCAATAAAAAAATAAAAAATAAAAAAAATTAAGGGAGGGGCGCGCCAGAGAGCGAGCCACGCCGCTCTGGGCTAAACTTTTTAGTCCAGAGGCAGCAAGCGGGCGCGCCCAAGGGCGTGCCACGCTGGTTTTGCCACTTTTTCAAAGTTGGAAATTTTCTTAAGTCCCAAGGGTGTCCGGGGACGTATTGAGCCGATTTTTGCCACATTTCTTCTACAACCATGAGGATATACATGAAATGAGTGAAATAATATATTGGTATGATAAAATTACTTGAGAATGAATTTGGCATCAAAATGATGATTTTACCCCTGTAGTCAAAATAAGCCATACGTGGCTAGAATTGCTTGTTTTTTGAATTGAGGATACGAGTATGAATTACGTAAGTGGGAATATCGTTGTAACGTGTATATTATGGATTACACATTGATGTGAGTGAGTTAAGATGGTATGGGATATTGGGCCTAATTTGAGACCAAAATAAGCAAAACATGCAAAGGCCCAATGGGTCAAAATGACCCATTCTTGCCTTGACTTGTCAATGATGGACTTAATGGCTAAGGATGAATTTAAGAGGTTATAAAAGGTGGCCAAAAATCAGATTTTAATTCATTATGCATACACATAACTTTCTTTCATTTTCTAGAATTTTCAAGAAAGCTCTTTGTGGCTCTTCAAACCCTAAGGCATTTTTGGACAAGATCATCCTCTTCCAAGCTTGGGTAAGTGATTATTCTCGTAATTTAACATATTATAAGTATGAGATATTATGTATATCATGTTGGTTATGCTTGGAATTGTTGGACATGGCACTTTGGGCTTTTGGCTAAAAGATGTGCATTCTTGTGAATTAAACTTGAAAAAGGGCTTGATGTTTTGATAAAAGTGAATGGTATGGATGAGATACCAACATGTATGGTGTGATTATGTTATTAAAAATGTTACTTTTCCATAAGTGTAAATTATGGGATTTTGGCCGATTTGTGATATGAGGTGTATTAAGGTGACTTGATAGATTAATTGTGATATGGTGTTCGTGAGAAAGTGTAAAGGAGAAACTTTGTGGTGAAATACTATTAGTATGTGATGTTGTGGTCAATGTATAAAATGTTATGGTATTGTTGGCATGAAAAGGGCCATGAATGGTATTGTAAAGGGTGAATAGGGAACTCATGTAACTTATGGTTGTCTTATACACTTGAAATGTAGCTTGTGGTCAATGTATGGAATGAATGGGACATTGTTGGTATGTTGATGCCGTAAATGGTATTGTAGAGAAGGAAATGCCATTTTAAAGATAAACATGTAACTCATTGTTGTCATATGCATTTGTAAGGTAGTTGGTGGTTAATGTTGGTTCCGTTATGTACTTGTGATGTAGAGTGAAACGTAAGGAAGGAGCAGAATTGTTGTGCTCACATCTTGGATTGTGTATTTACATTGGAAAGCTAAGGTATGTAAGGTTACTCTGTCCGTATCCTTCTGCAGCACATAATGTTCATAATGACATTATACTTGTCCTATTCCAAAATATGCTAAGGTATCTCATTCAGATTTGATATATATTATTATCCACACGTTTCTTATTCATTGACCGATTGGCATTGATATGTCTCTTATCCATGGACTGAAATTCCTAAAGCTCTCATAAGGTTGTTGGAACTACTAAAAGAAATTGTTTCAAGGAAAGGGACGACGTAAGAAGAATCTATTCATTCCTAGGTCACGTATCTCTCATTCATTAGTTGTTGTTGTCCATGAGTTACCTAAGTACGGACATGGTTCCAATAGTGTTATGTTTCTAATAACGTTATGTTTCTCACAATGTTTATTCCCATGTCTCTCACCCATTGGTTAATGATCCAAAGCTTCAAGGAAAATTGTCAACTATTTTAAGAGAATAATACCATAAGAGAATCTATTTAATCTTGGATGGCATTTTCCAATCATGCCAGGTTCCAAAGTCCTATAGTATGATGATTAGCCTTGTACCAATCTTTCGCAAGTAAAAGTACCAATTTCATAAGAGTAATAAGAGAGGCGAAGTGCAAGTTAGTATAATTATTCCTCATAAGTGAAGATGTGAATCGCATGAAGTGAAGTGAAATGAGATGTGTATATAAGTGTGAGCTTTAATGTCATGATCTCTAATGTATTACTCCCATAGCTAGGTCAAGGAAATAAGATTGTGAAGAGGTAATGCACAAATGGTTACTTTATGTTATGTGTCATTGAGAATGGGTAACAATCTAAAGGGTATAAGTTCAAGATGGAATAATCCCAATATCATGCTATGTTAGTTATGATATCCCACCAAAGGTGGATGCCCGATATATATTTATATATGATAGCCCACTAAAGGTAGATGCCCGGTATATATTTATATATGATAGCCCACCAAAATTGGATGCCCGGTATATATTTATATATGATAGCCCACCAAAGGTGGATGTCCGGTATATTATTATATATTATAGCCCATCAAAGGTGGAGGCCCGGTACTATATATCCCACCAAGATGGAGGCCCGGTACTATATACATATACTTATTTATTTTAGCCACTAAAGGTGGATGCCCGGTACTATATACTTATTTATTTTAGCCCACCAAAGGAGGAGGCCCGGTACTAACTAGTTGAGTGAACACTAATGAAGATAGTTGTAAAGAGATGAGAATATATCCCTTGCGTGATTGTATATATATAAACATGAAGATTGTTATAAGAAGGAGGATAGCAAGACTGATTGACCTAGTAATGAAATAATAGACATAATGAACATGGTTCCACACATTCAGGTTGAATGTTTATTCACATTGATTATTTCCCGTACGTTTAATTTCTTGGAAGTACTTATGTATTGATATAGTTTCATATGGCCTTATATACTCAGTACTTTCTTCGTACTGACCCCTCTTGGGGGACTTACCTTACATGCTGCAGGCCCAGGTGTTAGTAGATCTCCGCTGTAGGCGACGAGGTATCCACAGATTGTTGGTGAGCTCCAGTTGATCCGTGGCTTTTCCGAGTCATTAGGCATATTGGTTTGAGATTGTATATGAGTATAGAGCGGGATGTGTCCCGACTCTAGGTTTGTCATAGTCATGTATCTGTAGAGGCTTTGTAGACGTATGTGGGAAGCTAAATGTAAGATGTATACGTTTATTTTGACATGATGGCCCTAATGGCCAAGTTTCATATATCGCACATATTTCCATGACTTCCGCTATTGATATTTAATTACATGAGATAAAATTATATTCATATGCGAACATGCATACGAGAGTACATGAGCAAAGATTGGTTCTCTCGGGCCTTATCGGCTCCGGGTGCCAGTCCGGCCCGAATGAGATTTGGGTCGTGACATGCTAGTGGTTTATGATATTGGTCAATATTAAGAATATTGTGGGATTATTGGTATGATAGTTTTGTAAATGGTATTGTTGGTGTGATAGTTTCACCCATGGTATAATCAAGAGGGAAATGACATGTTAAAGCCAAACATGTAACTCATTGTCGTTGTATGTATTTGTAAGGTAGTTGGTGGTTAATGTAAACTCCATTGTATATTTGTGTTGTTGAGTGAAACATAAGGAAGGAGCGGGACTATTGTATTCACGTATAGAATTGAGTGTTCATATTGAGGCGATAAGGTATGTAAGGTTACTCTGTCCGTATCTTTCTGCAGCACATATTGTTCATGTTGTCATTGTCCTTGTTCCATTCCGAAATGTTAAAAGGTATCTCATTTCAAGTTGTCATATATTATTATTCTCATGTATCACATAAGTATGGACATGATTCCAAGATCCAATAATATTATGTCCCAAGGCTTCCAATAATGTTACAACTTCAAAAGTATCAATCTCATGAACTTAAAAGATTGAAGTAATGCACTTATGTGTTTCCAAAAAGGTTATGATCCCCCAATGTATCAATCTCAGAAAAGTAAAAAAGAGAAGTAATCCAATGAAGTAATGGAAGAAGTAACTCCCGTATGGTGACTTTATAATTTTCTTTATGGTTACTTTATAATTACTTTCTAATTACTTCATATTAATTTATGGTTACTTTATGGTTCTTTGAGTGCGGGTGATAGCTTTGGGGGGAAAAGCCAAACTTGATGCCAAACCTGCTTCCTTGTTTTCTGGGTGGTAGCAGGGGGAAAGATCAGTGGGGCAAAAGCCAAGCTTGACGCCGAACTTTATTATATTTACTAGATCAAGGGGGAAGCTCAGTGAGGTAAAAGTCAAACTTGATGCCGAACCTGCTTCCTTGTTTTTCGGGTGGTAGCAGGGGGAAAGCTCAGTAGGGTAAAAGCCTAGCTTGATGTCGAACATGAGACGGTTATATATATATATATATATTGACGGTTGCATATTGAAGGATGCATTGCATATTGATGGATGCATTGCATATTGACGGTTGCATTGCATATTGACGGATGCATTGCATATTGACGGTTGCATATTAACGGTTATACATTATTGACGGTTCTATCTATTAACGGTAACGGACATAAAGGTAAATGGAATAATGAATGTAAGATACCTATTTCCACACATACTAAGCGATGATTGATCCACATTGACTATTCGCTTGAAATCAAGTTCCTTAAGGTGTTAAGTTTCATGAAGTTTCTTATAACCTTGCATACTCAGTACATTCTTCGTACTGACCCCTTTCGGAGAACTTACTTTGTTTGTTGCAGGGACAGGTGTTAGTAGACCTCCACCATAGGCTACGGGTTATCCGCGGATCATTGGTGAGCTCCCAGTTGATTCGGGGCTTTTCGAGTCACACGTGTATATTGTTTTGGTTTTGTAATTATTGTATAAAGTGGGGACTTGTCCCCGACTACAGGTTGTTGTGTTCATGTATCGGTTAGAGGCTTTGTAGACATATGTGGGAAGGTTAATGTAAGAGATGTGTATTCTGTTTGACTTGATGGCCCTAACGGCCAAGTTTCATATATTGTTAAGTTTTCCATAACTTCCGCCAAGTTGTACGAAGTATAATAAGATTCATACTAAAATATGCTTGCGAGTGAATAGGAGCACAGATTGGTTCTCTCGGGCCATATCGGCTTCGGGTGTCAGTTCGGCCCGAATGGGATTTTGGGTCGTGACAAGTTTAGAGTTTACATATGAGTGATGTGAGGCTTTTACCACTAATATTGATTGTTGTGTTTTGTAGGTACAATGTCTAATCATTTTCCTTATAACCATGGAGGAAGGAGATTGGTGAACAACATGGTGACAAATTCTAATGTGTCAAGGAGTGTGACCAATATGAATGAAAGGGTGGTTGAAACAAATGGGAGGTTTAGAGGTATGGAGGAAAGGGTGAAAATGATGGATAGTATGATTGAAAGGAGGTTCCCTATGACAAGTCGAAGTGAATAAAACAGAAGGACCTCGGTTCAAGAATACAACCTATACTAGCCCCAACCAAATTGAACCAAACTTACCCTCAAGCTATATTCCGAATGAACCCGAGCTATGTTAGGCAAGTCACCCCACATCCAAATACCCAACCATATCATCCACCACAAAGGAGTCTTCTTTTGTGGAGACCCAAGTTAGAAGCCAAGCACCTCCATGAAATGTATTACATGCATCCTTGATTGTACCCAATGTTCCAATCCAACAACGCTACCCACAAGTACCCTACCAAGATATCTATTATCAAAACCCTCTTTAGGATGAAATGTGTGGAGAGATTAACCCGAATGAATGGTGGGAAGTACCCAAAGGTTTTGGTACGAACCAAGGCATGAGATGTCAAGGGAAATGGGATAGTGATGATAGGGATGAGGGAGGAAGGTGTGAAAATCGAAGTGATCGATATGGTGGTCAAAGTGCTCCAAATCAAGGGATGGGTCACAACATGGTGAGTCTTCCCATGTTCCAAGATGGTAGTCAAGCTATCCAAGCTAACTACAACACAAAAGGGGAAAATCAAGCCTATGGAGGTAAGCCTGATGTACCTCAATATTCTTCTCCTTCTATCATTTGATGTTATAAATGTCAAGGTGAAGGACATATTGCTAGAGAGTGTCCACAAAGGAGGTCAAATGTGATCTTGTGTGATGGACCTTGTGCTAAAAATATGATAGAGTATGAGGTTGGGAATAATTGTGATGAGCCTAAGGTTAGGCATAATGACACAACTTTGAATGTAGATGACGAAAAATTGGAGAAAGATTTGAACCCTTCTTGTGATCTAAATTGAATCATGGGGGATATTTCTAAAGAGAAACTTGATCAAAGGGTGAACGTATTCCATGCAAGGTTCAAGATGATTGATAGGGTATATTCCTTGTTCATTACTGGTAGGAGTAGCACTAATGTGGTGAGTTGCACTATGTTTGATAGAATGAAGCTTCCTACATAAAGACACCCCAAGCCATACAAACTTCAATGGCTCATTGAAAATGATGAAGTAGAGGTAACCAAACAAGGGGTCATGAATTTTAGCATTGGCAAGTATCGAGATGAGGTGTTATGTGATGTTTTGCCCATGCAATCTTGTCATATGTTATTTGGTATACCTTGGCTAACCGATAGGGATGTCCGATATCAAGTGGAGTCCAACAAATACTCATTAGTATTTAGAGGATGAAAGCACACTCTTGTTCCATTAACACCTTATCAAGTAAGTGAGGACTAAAAGATAATGAGAAAGCTTCGGGAAGAACTTGCCAAGGAGGAGAAAGAATTGGCTCAAGAAGGGGAGTTACCTACCAAGGAAACTCCTACAAAGAAGTGGGTGTACGATCCTTGTGATGCATTTGTACAAGACAAGAAAACATGCTCCAACCATTGTTCCCAAGGTATCTACCTACCCCTTCCTATGCCTAGTGATTCTTGGAGACATGATGACATTTTCCTTATGGTAAGTAGAATCTTGGAATTGAGTGATCCCTTACTATATTGATGTCGCCCACACTATACCTCCAGAAAAGTATAACGCGATCGTTGAATCAAATATAGAACCCAACTAGGTTGGGGTCGATCCCACAGGGAATAGGACGAAATTAGGTCGAGTGCTTGTCCAAGTAATTGGCAAGTAAGTAAAAAGGGGGGTTTTGTAAGCAAATAGTAACAGTAACGATTGTTGATTTTCGGATTTGTAATCAATATGAGAAATACACTAGGACTGTGATCCCCAATGATTTCTTAATTCCACCGGTCAATTGTGCTGGCAAACTATACCCCCGATGTGTTGCATGTAAAATCTAACAAGTTAGGTTCATCTAAACGTATCTCGACCTTGGTTAGACGAATTTCACTCTTCTTCTCTGGATCTTCGAGTATCGTACTACTAACCCTTGTTCTGGACCTTAGATAACTATCCCTGTTACGACTTAAGTTATTAGATGAAGGTTGATAGCTTCAAATCTCTGTTGTTATTCCCTTTTCCCATCGAGCAAGTTTAGAACACAGGCGAGTTTATAACGTTTGCAACCATTAGAAGATAAATTATAATGAAGGTAATAACAATACATGTAGCCACACCGGTTCAAAATTGTTTTGCACTTAACCCATTTTATTAATTCCTCATGGTTCACACAACCCTAGTTGATGGGTTTAGTTACTCATGATTGCAAGAACACAAGAAGAATTCAATGATAAAACCATAATTGTAAACTCACAATAAGAAGAAAACTCTGAAATCTCAATATGAATGAAAACCCTAGAATCGATGTTTCAAGATTAAAAAATCAATAATGTGTTTATGAACTCAAAATAATGAAAATATAATCCAAAACAATGTAATTGACTACTCCTAAACATAGGACAATATAGGGGTAATTATAGATACAAGGTTAATCCTATCCTAAACAAAGTAGAAGAAAAAAGTCGGCAACTTTCCACGATTTCGTAACTTGGTATCGTGGAACCAACCCACATTACGTGGGTCCATCTCATGGAAATCAGACCACTTTAAAATCTTCAGGAGTTGACCCATGGTACCAACCTACGTGATGTAGGTCGACTCACAGGACGTGAGTCCCTGCCGTGGGTCACTCCCCCGATTTTGACTTGGCTCTTTCATCTTCAAAGGCTCTATTCTAGTGCATGCTTCTTTCATTCTTCTCCATTTTGACTCCATAACCTATTTCCCTCCATATTGCATATTTTCCTTATTTTAAGCATCGAAAGTTCCATGAAACCATGGCACATCAACACCCTCAACTTAGAACATTTGCATGCCATCAGGCGAACAAAATAAAATAAACACAATCGATGCTTAACTAAGAGAAACCTAAGAGACCTACGACAGTCGACTCATTGCTTTTGGCACCAAAACTTTTTCGACCTCTCCTATTTGCAAATCAAAACTCTGGTATGTATACATGCAGCATATTATCATGACATAGAAGGGATCAAATGATGGCATCAGATTATGAACAAACAACTAAGCATATATGCAAACGACATTATCCGAACAAATAGCAGCTAACAATGCAACCCATGTACTCTCACAACAAAGAAGTCTCATACACTCGCAATATAATAATATCAAAGTAGGGACTGGGTCAAAAACACTCTCTCTCACAAAGAAGTTCAAACAGTGTGCGTGAAATACCATAGGCTTGCCCTTATTTTCTATGCCTTAGTTTTTCGGACAGTTGGACTAGGATCACTATAGGATTTTCATCGGCTTGTAATGTAGGCTTGGGGATGTGTGTGGTACATATGGATATGGTGACTCAACCCTCTTTGACAGTACACTATTTTTGGTTCCACTTTCCAACCATTCTCATTTTATTCTCCCTTATTCTCTTTCATTTATTTTTAGATTTTGAGTGTGATTTTCTTCGTACTTCCAAAACACAATTTTTTTTCTTTTTCTTTTTCTCTTATTTTTTTTGCAATTTCTATTTATTTCACTTTTTTTTTAACTTTTTTTCTTCAAACCCAAATCTGTTCTCTTTTTCTTTTACTAACCCCTTCTTCATACCCAAGTCAAACTACGCACCCCTATAATAGTCACCCTCAACTTACGCGATTTGCTTGAGTTGAGGTACATAATATCCAAGGAGGGACCAGGGCTAAGACAGGTTCTTTGTAAGTCAAAATGGGAAAGTGAATAGGCTAATGAAAGAAATAGGTCAACTAAGGCTCAAAATTGGGATAAAGGGATATTTATTTTATTTGGTCGGGCATTTAGGCTAAAAGTGGACTTATTCAAAAACGGCCCATAATCCTTTCCTAACCACTATCTTCTAACCTAAGCAAGAATAACCGGGCAATTTCTGGATCACACACACAAAGTGAACTCAGTAATGACCTCACACACATAGCACAGGGTTACACTATCAACTACTACCTATCTAGTTCATGCATTGCTGGCTATAGTCATTCTGCCTATAATACTAATGCCATAACAAGATCCAACAGCTATCACAAACTAACATACTACACACACAGTTCAAAATAAAAATTTTAGGAGGGGTGTCCTTTAAACAATCAAAAAGCATCATTATTATTCAAAGTTCATTCAAAATTGATTACATTAGGGTTCCGCTGTTTTCTCCTAATTAAACATGAAAACACATAAATAATATAAATAACAACATAAACACTCCAGTTCTACTATGATAGCACACTCGGGGGAAAAGAAACACGGTAAAAAAAAACCCAAGTGGTGGTATACCCCTACCCCCAACTAAATAATGGTGCACTTCCCTCAGTGCAAAACTATCAATATGATAAGTATAAGGGAGTGAAGATATACCTGCGGTTCCCTAAGCGCCAAATACGGGCCCGTCCACCTCAGAATCATCTGTATGCTCTTTAGGCTCCACGCTAGGTGCGGATGGTGGAGGGGACGGCTAACTAGAGGATACACCCAGTGCTCTCTGCTCATGAGCAATCTGACTGACATGGTACTCTGCTCGGGAGGCCTTAGTCGCCCTCTGCAGATCACTCTCAAACTCATCTCCACTATCAGTCTGGCCTTCGAAACTCCGTGGCCTCTTGCCTCTACCAATATGAGGCTCTTCATCAGCAAACAAATCCACCTCAAAACCAGTGTTGTATGTACCGGTGTCGGTATGGGTGGAATGATAGGAGTATGGCTAACTGCTAAATCTCAAACCTCTGCCCTCAATGCAGCCACCTCCTTTGTCAACCCCGTCAAATCCTGGATATGGGCCTCTCTCAACCGGCTACCCATTCGATGCTCAAAACTGTCAATCCGCCCATGCAGCTCACGCATAAACCTCTCCATAGTAGTAGTCATGCGAGCCTCAACTCTCGCCTCTGAAGCATCTATCGCAGTTCTAACCCATGGCTTAAGTTGAGATACCAACATAGCCATTTGGGCCTCTGTGTGAGTCTATTGCTCAATAGTCTGCGTCTGTCTAACCAATAACTGTTACAAAAACTCTCGTGAGACTGCCACCATGCCAGATAGGGGTGGTGGTGCAGTAGTGCCTGCTGCCCCCTCATCAATCACGGGGCTTGTTCCCTCAGTAGGCAACCTTCCAGCCTCAGACCCAATAACTGGTGCTGAAGTGCTAATCAGTTCGTCTCTATCCTCCAGTCCTTCGAAAAAGGAGGCGCCTGATGAAGTAGAGGGCTAAGACCGCCTCTGGGAAACCGGGCTAGCACCCCGCTGCTGCATCAACCCTATATCAACTATGCGGGTCACCTCAATGTCATGATCTACTACATGCATCGTAACCACACCAGTAATATTACACAGGCCCTAAATCAGACAGGGAAAAGGAATATTGGTAAAGTATCTAAAGGCGCACTCATGAATCTCCTCAATAATGTAGCGGGCGATGTTGATGTCATATTCGGCCATGATGCTCGCTACTGGAATAGCTCAGTCAAGTGTCAGAGAATTATCCGCACATGTGGGGATAAGATAGTTTTGTATAACTGACCACCAAAACCTACTCACAAAGTGAAGTAAGGACTTCTTAATGTCCAACTTCTCAGCTACCCATCTTGCATCTACGCTATCCTTAATGATATACTGCGTAACCCACTGTAGTATCTCTAAGCACTGATCGCATCCTTTATTTTATTTCTATTTCTCACCGTCTCCATGCGGTGATCAAATTCAGCAGTACTAGCTGGAAGCTCACGTTCGGCACCATACAAGAACCTATGGATAGTTTGATCGGATATGCCTACTCTGGTATCACGAACCAAAGTGTGAGTCAATGGTGGTTGGTCCCGATATTGCTGCTCATTTGGTGTGATCAATTCAATAGAAACATTATATGAAATATAAAACTTATGGACCAACTCTAGGCTATAGCTACCAGAAGGTCTGTCATCCACCCGAATCCATAGAGATCAAACACAGACTTAATCTCGGGTAGTGCCTTTAACTCATCTATCCGATATCGGGGCTCCTCGGTGATAATTTTTTTACAATCACCCCGCTCAGTCGGCTCTGCATCCCTATCATAAATGGCTTTCATACCCTGAACACACCACCTCATGTTTTCTCTTCGTCCCGTAGCTGCAGCCAACTGTCTCTGTGAGGAAGTCATCGAATCCTGGACACCAGTACCTGATGCAAAAGCTATCCCAGTAACCTCACTACTATCACCTAACTCAGAATCATCCGCATCCTCGTAATTCTCATCTGTCCCAGGTGCATCATCCTCGTTTCCAGTGTCACCAATCACAGATGCAGCCACCCCTTCAATAGACTGAGAGAGGAATCAGATAACTGAATAGGTGTCACCAGTGTGGCAGGTGGTGGGAGCTGTGAAGTAGGCTGAGTTATGGCCCGGGTTGTAGCTTGATCCCGAGCTCGTTTTCTTGTGGTGTGAGGAACAAGAGCAGAATCATCCCTAGCAATCTCATAAACCTCTTCGGACTCACTTCTCTCCTACTCCGAAGGCTCATCTCGCAGCCTTGTTATGAATTTCAGGTTCTTAGTGCAGATTCGCGAAGAGGAACCCATATCTCTGCATTTGGAAATTTCTTTTGGCGGTATTTGGATTGAATGGGTCGGGTTTATGTTGGTTGAGGTCGGGTCGAGTTCGTGGGTCGAGGGTAAGGGCTGAATTTAGGTTTTTCAAAATTGGGATTCTTGGGGATTTAGAATTTTTGGGTATTATTAGGTTAATATGGATGAATTGGCGTGTTAGGTACTTGGGAAAGTTAGTGAATTTAGGATTGGAGGTGTAGAGTTGGATGAATTTAGGCAAAGGGATCAGTTATTTGTTGTGTTGAGGATTGAATTTTTGGGGGTTTTATCGGGTGAGGCTTGGTTTTTATAAAGATTTAAAGAAATAATTCGGGTTGAGTCGGGTCGAATCTTGGGTTTAAGGTATTTCTGAATTTCACGGTACTGACTCACGTCACGTGGGTCCCCGGCATAGGTTGAACTCTTGAAAACATAAAAATTTCACCTGATTCCCATGGCACAGACCCACGTCACATAGGTATACCTACGTCATATGGGTACCTGATGTGGATTGGATTCTGCAATTTAAAAACTTTGTCTAAATTTCACAATACCAACCCACGTCACATGGGTTGACCTACACTACATGGGTCCCTGGCGTGGGTTGGATTCTGCAACTTGAACATTTAGTTTGAATTCTACGGTACCAGCCCAAGTTACGTGGGTTGACCTACAGGACGTGGGTCACCATCATGGTTTAAGATGCATACTTTTTAGTTCACATCGTTAGTGGATTTCGAGTGCTTTCGATGGCTTCCAGGTAGGCTAGGCTTACCTTTCTCTAGACTTTGCTCTTTTATGATATTGGTATGGTATTGTGCTAATTGTTGATGGGTTAATATGGTTCGGATAGTCGTTTAGTCAATTCCTAATTATTTTAGCCGATTAGGGGGCCTTAGGATAGATTTCAGCCTGGGATTCCTTTATGCTAGTAGTCACCTCTTCTCTAGCACTTGACTTAGTGTACTTAGGGCCTTGGGATTGAATTTAGATACCTTAGCCTAGGTTTGGGCAGATGCTTGCCTTAGGTTTGATTCTCGGGACTTGTAGTTAGCTTTCTTGCTCCTTTTATGGTAGGTTGCTTTAGGATAACACCCTCTTTTGACATAAATGATTATAGGATTGTTTCGACAGACTAGTTATTAGGATTGGGTTGGCTTAATCTCTATATTATGCTCATAAACTTTGTATCCTTGGCATGTTAGCATTTTGTCCTTAAATCACAATTTTCAACTTAATAAATGGAACCTTGCACTCCTTTAATAAATTTGGCCTTCTAAAATGGAAAAAAAAAGACTACTTGTTTCTCATTTAGTTTCAGTTCGTGTCCGGCACCTGATTTACTATTTATTACCTATTAGTTCTGGCTCGAGTTCAACGTTTGGTTGTACTGGTTATTGCTTATTAGTCCCGATTTGAGTTTGACAATTATCAATATTATTGATCTTTGATTGTAAATTCAGTTTGGGACTGGTATGGTTTATGATTATGGCTGGAGGAAGAGTATACAGTACGCTTATCGCACACTTTGGCTAGTTTTCACATTTATTAATTGTGTACTTGGTTTTGTATCATTATTACTCCTTGTTTGCATCCGTCGGGCTTATGGGGGCTCGGGGTTTTATTTTATTGTGTGTACCTTCTGGTAATATGAGGGTCTGGTTAGGTTATTGCTAGGAAATTATTTCAGCTCTTGAGTTATTTACATTCGATTCTCGCATCTGGTTATTACAACCTGTGATTTTCATTTTGACCCTCATCTATTGCTTCGTAGTATAAATTAGCACTTATTTATGCTTTTACTTTAATTGAGCTCAGTCAGCCTATGATGCCTACTAAGTACCTCGTATTTTTATACTCATACTACACTTCGGCATCTTTTTCTCTGATGTAAATCCTAGTACGAGTCATCATCGTTTAAGCTGACTTCAAGCGGGGTTACTGATCGGAGATTAGGGTGAGCTTTCAGCGTCCAGAGCTGATCCGTCTCCTTATGTTTTAGTGCTAGATATTCAGAGACTACATTGTATATTTTGGCACTTGTATAGTACTCTTGTGTATAGTGACTCTTGTACTGGCATTACTAGGTCTTGGTGAATTCTTTTTGTATATTTTTTCTCTTTCCCTCTTTTTGTTATGTCATGCTGGTATATTTTCCCTTTGTAGTTGTCTTATATTACTGTGTTATCCTTATTTCTCTCTCTTCCGCCTGTTAGCCCATTACTCGCCGTTCTGAACTATGGTTTTGGCTTACCTACTGGTGGGTTAAAGTAGGTGCCATTATGAGCTGAGTTTTTAGGTCGTGACGTTTTGTTTCAAATTTGTAACTTATAACTTTGTTGAACATAATTATCTTTGTTTCTCCTTTTTTTGGTCTTTACTTCCTTAAAAATGTCTAAACATAGTTTTTTTTAAATGAATTTTCAAATACAAACCTTCAATAAGTTTTAAATATCACTAAAATTTACACAATAATGTCTTGAGTCTCTTGAGTTTTCCATCTTTACATATCTTCGGCTAAAAATTTCATTTATTTATTTTCTTTTTTTTTGACAATTTCTCCTACTGCTCTATTTTTTCATGACATTATTTGGTAATCATATTATAGTCCTATAAATAGAGACATTATAAGGCTTTCTAGAAATTATCACATTAGCATTTCAAGTTGTTATGTTTTCGATGCTTATAATATTCATGTTTTAGTTTGACTTGAAGAATATGATGAAAGCTATTGAATGGTAATCGGCTTGTGTGAGCAGATGTTGACAAGAGCTTGGACGATTGTGCATTGATTTTATATTTTTTCCTTTTATTTTTTTAATACCAAGATCGTAAGAATGATGTTGCATTTTTTTCGTACGTTCTCTCCATGATTATATTTCTTTTTATTAGAATTTCTATTGTCATTAGTTTATAATTTCTTTTGACAAAATAATAACTTATGACTTTGTTGGAAGTCTGCTAACTACTGACCATATATTTTCCTCTATAAAACTAAGGGAAAGGACACCCTATATCCATTAAGACAAAAAAAATCCACTAAAATGGCCATTTTCAAAGTAATGTCATGGGTAGCCACTCTCTTATTTTAATTCCACCAGCTGACCATTTTTAAAAACTATATAGAATGTGTATAGAAACTGTATAGTTGTTATATAGAATACGTATCTGTGTAAGATATATATAGAAACTGTATAGGATATGTATAGAAACAGTATAATTATTGTATAGAATATATATGTATATGAGATATATGTATAGAACAATGAATGTGGTATAGGGACTGACTGTATCAATATGGTATAGGAGTTGTATCAATATGGTATAAGGATTGTATCAATATGGTATAAGGATTGTATCAATATGGTATAGTGATTGTATCAATATGGTATAGGAACTATTTATGCATAGGTTTTTCTGTATAAACTATATGAATGTAGTATGGGGACTGTATCATTACGGTATAGGAATTGTCTATACTATAATGATACAAATGTATGCAATAAACAAATATTTATTTCAATTATCTGAATAATAATTGCAGCTAAAGATTATGTAGAATATGTATAGAAATTGTATAATTGTTATATAGAACGTGTATATAAACTGTATAATTGGTGTATGAAATATCTATTTATTTATCGATCTATCTATCTATATCTATATCTTAGGAGTTACAATATTACAAATTTGTAGTTGATTGTTAAAAAAAACTACAAAATTTCATGTGATTATTTTTTGATAGAATTAAAAAAAAAATAGGAGAACAATTTTTTTAAAAAAGAAAAAAAGAAAAAAAAAAGAAAGCAATATCAACATAGCCGCCGAAAAAAAAAGAAAAAAAAGGTACAAAAAGGAGCTCGGCCTCCTTTTTGAATGGCTAAAAATAAGAATTTAAATTCCTTAGGTCATTTTATGGCATTTGTTTCACCAGAAGGGCTTTTTTTATCCTTTTCCCAAAATGACCTTATATAATTACACTTAATTATCTTTTATAACTGACGTATGTTATTAATGACCTAGACCCATTACATTTTCTATTAACTCTTTTTGAGTTATTGCCTTCATCTCTTCCCGTAACATTACGGATTCCCTTTCCCTCCTATTTATTATATACTGATTCTCAGTTTTTTCAAAATTATGATTTCATGATATTGATTTTTCTTTTCTTACTTTCTTTATTCTTTATTTTTGGTATATTTTGTATTCTTGATGTGCATTTGAAACCGTTTTCAAGGTATTTAGGTCTTTTTCAACTAGAAATGCTTAGAATAAATAATTATTACTCTTTATGTTTTATTTCCTATTTTAGTTGATATTAGTTGAAAATTAATGTTGTGCTTTGATTTTTGTTGGAAACTTTTTCTGCTTGAACTACTAAAAATTGGAATATCAAAGATGCTTAGAGTGTTAGTTTTAATTTTGGTGTCTTTTTCTTCCTTTTTGTTTATAATTTTTTTATATTTGATTGATTAAGGTTTATTGTTGTTTTTCGTGGTGTATTGTATTTGCTGAATTTGAGTTATTGACTTTTGAGATATTGTTAAATTGTATACCAACACTTTTTAATAACACTGAATCAATCGTTTATGTACAGAAATATTTACCAGAGAGACGGAGTTTCCCTTTAAGTTTTGACTATCCATTCATATGAAGACAGAGCTTCATTTCTCTATACCAAAAAGATTGAGTTAAAAACGAAAAACTTAATAGGTTGAGGTGCTTTTAATTTTATATATTCATATTTTTCCTTCCTTGAAACAATATAAACAACGAAAGTTTTTCATATGATCCGAAACAATGAAAATTCTTCATAAGAATTTCGTGGATTATTTTCATGGTATCAAATATCTTTTTGCCACCGAAAAATATGGAGTCTATATGAGACTCATTATGATCTTTATTGATCAATTCAAAAGATTAGACATTAAGATTAAAAATCAAGAATCATTGACTTGATTTCATCTTTTACAAGTGCAATAATCTACTATACGTTTGTAATGTTTTGTTCTATATTGTCTTAATTTTTTTTTTTTTCATAATGATCAATTTTACTTAGTTCATCTTTGATTATTATGTTATGTAATTATTTTTTTGAGATTAGAACAAATTGAAAAAATGAGGCGATAAAAAAGAAATGAAAGTTAAATTTTGTTTCATATTATCGGTAGCCTAAGTTTCACTTAATTACTCAAATATCCACTTCATGTTTTACATAATATATATCTTGCTAAATTAACTTTTTTTTTAGAAGTTTAAATTAAATATACATTTTACAATAATGGTTTTTTCCTTTCCCTATAAAGTATATACCCCTATTTGTACACTAGACTATTACATTTATATTTTTAGATAATTATAGATGTAATTCACTTTATATATATATATAAATAAAGTTGGATTTAGAAAAGGTGATGTGACACCTAAATAGAAATGGGAGAGTTAGAATGTTTTGGATATGTCTTCGATTTTTTTTATAAGAATTAAAGTGTTTTTTCTAATCGAGTACTTTTGCTATGAATTTTTGAGTGTCATCTCAAAGAGATTGTCAGAGAGATATTATCAACCACACTAGATCAGACATGGATTCTAAATTCATATTTTACTAGTGAATCTGTTTGCACTTCACGCGATTATAAGAAAGTAAAAACATAATATTTAATTTAATAATTTATTTGAATTAAACATAAAAATATGAGTTCAGTAAATCATATGGTTAGGAAAATAATTGATTTTACACTACTGCATATCATAAATCACCCAAAATCAATGATTTTATTATTTTTAAATTATTTTCGTACAATGTTTTTGACATCCAAATTAAATATATTTTCTATTGACGTTATTTGTGATGACAAATATGTTTTGTTTCTTTTATATTCTCCGATAATGACTTCACATTTTGACTAATCTCCCTTCTAAAATTTGAGCGATTTCATTCCCCTCTCTCTTTGATATATTTGATCCCTTAATTTCTTAATTTATATGCATGTCTGTCATAAATTATTGCAAAACTTTCCCAATAGAAATAACGTGGACAATATTTTTATAGTAGTTTATAGATAGTACTCGCAAAATAAATTGAAAAAAAGGAAGGAAAACAAAACTAAAAACAAATGAATAAATAAAGCATAGACATAGAAAAGAAATATCAAATGTTAAACGTAAATGTCATAGATCTCTTCACAAATCTGATACCTAAATCATATAAACTTGATTTAGCTTGTAATAGAGGAGAAAAAAAGGGAGAAAAGAAATAACAATTTGCATAAAAAAGTTATAAGAATTCAAAATAATGTTTGGTTATACATCATTATTGTGACTAAAATGAAAAAAAAAAAGTCAGATGAATTTGGAATTTCCAAGGCTTTTCAAATGATTTTTTTCACTCAAAAAATTTAAAATTTTAAATATATGTCCAAGCATAATTTTTATTTTCAAATACCCTTTTTTTTTCAATATCACCATTTTATTTCAAATGCCTACAATATATGTTTCAATTCAATATTACAAAAAATAATTAGTAGTACAAATAGTATTAACTTTCTCAAAAATTATTAGTACAGTATATGGAGGATCTAGAATTTTTTACTAAGGGGATTAAAAAAATTAAAATATAACGCTTAGGATTTAATCTTAGAACCTCAAGGTGAAATTTGGACCCCCTAAACCACTAAGCCAACCTCTAATTTTGGGTTGATGGGATTCGAAATTTATATATATACACTAAAAAAACTTAAATATACTAGATTGTTTTTGACCGAGGGAGTTCGGATGAACACCCTAGCCCCCTCCTAAATTCGCCCCTAGTTGAGAAGTCATCTCTAAGTTATTACCTCAAGCCTTTGAGTGAAGAGAATATGAATTAAGCGTGAAATACAAATAGGTCTAAAAAGTTTTAAAGAATGACCATCTTAAAATAAAGTATAGAAAAATTAAAAAAAAGAAAAAAATTAACAAAAAATGTCATATCTTTTTAAGGAAAACGGAGTGAAGTCTAAATCTAAAGAATCTTTGTAGCTGCATATGGCTGTATCATAATCTTAAAAATTAATACAACAACATATAATTAACATGACTATTATTTTATATCTAAAAGAAAAAAAGAGAGGAGAAAAAAGAGAACTTGCCTTGCTAAAGCAAGTCAACCGGTCAGACTAGAAAGTATAGAATTATCAGCCCTTTCAAGAAAGAAATTATAAAATAGATGTGTAGTGGTATATGTATGGAAAAATAAAATAGAGAAGATAAATCATCAAAGACTTACGCATTATAGGAGATAAACCACAGTTTCAAACTGATTAGTATTTGAACAAATTAATAAATTCCAATATTAGCTCTTTATTGAGAACCCAATCGGAAAAAAAAAATGCTTTAAAAGGGAATGAAACAACGAAGATGGCTTTCCTTTGAAAAATAGAACATGAAACTCTTGAGTACATGCAACTTACACCATTTGAAGCACAATCTGTATAATTTTAAGAGGCGTTAAAAGACTCTCAATGCCTAATTAACTTCCAATGCAACACAAGCAAATAGTGAGAAAGCTAATATACATGTTTGTTTTCATTGCTTTTACCGTTTTTAATTTCTTAATTTAATAGTAATTACTCCTTTACCATTATTACAAAAAGAGACGTGGGACTTGTTTAGTTACGTAAGAAGAAGCCGTTATTTTTTTTTATACATACACTGTCTTTAAGGAAAACAATCGGAAATAATTAAAGAAAAAAAAATTAAAATGAAAGAAAAGGCCCAAAAAAACCACAAAAAAGATAAATGGGAATGACGGCTTTATAAGCATGCCACATCAGGAGCCACATATCCTTCCTTTATATATATATAGAGATAGATAGATAGATTGTATACGCTATTTTATGATCATAAATTTAAAATTTATATTTTTCTCGATTAGATTGCTTATTGATTGTGGATTAATTTATATGATCAAGAGAAACAAGTGTTACTCACCATTTTTATGTAAAAGGAGTTCTTAACAATATTTTGATCTTTCTTTTGAAGGACATCTTCACTAATTTAATAACAATCTTTAAGACTTTTTAACAAATTAAGCTAATAAGGATGGAGAAGAGCAAAACAAAACATAAATGATCTTCTTATTAGATGTCACATCACTTTATCTATAACTGACTTTATTAGTATATATATGCAAACTGTTAGGAAAGACCAACACATTTTTTCATTTTGTTATTTCATGTGCTGAGCATATATCTTTTTGATAATAGAGTATCATTTTTCATGCATTACAAATGTATTATTTCCAAGAAAGGTAAAATGCAAAATCTCGTAGGACTTAAAAAACTAATTGCTTTCTTTGTGGCAAACAAAAGGTGAGCCTTTTAGCTCTACAATAATTGAAGAGAAACGTGCAAAACGTAAATAAAGAAATAAAAAATATCATCCTTTAAATTCCTAATGTGCAGTAAGAGAGTAATAAAGAAAAAAAAAATAAGAATTAATGAAAATTAATGCCATTATGACTGAAAGAAAAAAAATAGCATATTGCAAATGAAATCAAAATAAGAATAAAAACAAATAAAATAAACCACACAACACCATAAAGAAAATCCTACTTGTATATAAATGCACGAAAAAAGAAGCAGGCAAAAGAAACGAAAGTTAGCAAAAGTTACCAGCCATTTGTTCTTCTATTTACATTTCAAATCTCTTCACCATATCATAATATATATAGTTTGCAAAATCATCATTAATTTTATTATTAATTTAATAAAGATGATGAAAAGGTGTTGAAAATAAGAGGTTTTTGAAATCAACGAACTAAATTATTCCGTCATTCATTCTTTTAAATATCTTACCTCTTCAATTGAGTAATAAATTTAATAAGAAATAGTTTCAATTGAGAATTATTGTTTTTTCATTTATTTAATAGAAAAAAAGCTATAAAAATAGAAAAAAAGCCAAAAAAGTGAATAAATAAATAAATATGAATGATGGGTATAGAAAAGTGCCTCGTACTCATGTTATATATGTATATATATATATATATATATATATATATAAGGGAATTAATTTCATCATGGTCAACATAGGGGCCTGGTTCTTCTTCATTTGTCACCTCCTCCTCAATTTTCTCTGCTTATGTATTTTTCTTCTTATTCTTGATTTCTACAGAAATGCTTTATTTTTTGGCTGGATGTTTTAGTACATTTGCTTCAGTTTGATAGTTGTTCTCTTCTTGCTTACTGCAGAGAAAGAGTGGCTACATTTCTTGGTGAGTGTTTTAGCTGATATATTTCTGCTTGTTACCTGCTACTGTTTTATTTCTCTCTCTCTCTCTCTCTTTTCATGGGCTTTTTGTGTTGGGTTTTACCTTAGTGCTTTGTTGATTTCTTTTTCCGGAAATTCTGGGGCAGAATATTTTCTGACTCACCACTATGCTTTTCTTGATTCTTTATACCTGAGAGATGGGTCTGGTGACAAAACTAACTCTCAGACATGAACATTTAGGCAAAATGGGTTGCTTATTTCGAGAAGAGCAACAAGTAGAAGATACCTTATTCTCCTTTTATTTGTTGATTAAGTCCTTCCATTCAGCTAAGTTTTCAGATTCCATATATTTCTCTTTGTTTGTTAGTCTGTTAATGTAACTCAAGAGCCTGACAAGCTACAAATTACACCTTTGCAAGGGCGTTATAGCCAATCTATTTCCCTTTTTTTGTCTGCTCCTATGTTAACTTTTTCTTTCAATAACCTTAGACTGGATTAAGAGGTACCCAATCAACTTACCAATTTTTGGGTTTAGTTGCTTGCATACAGTTATGAACTCGTTTCTCTTGTAGAGTTACAAAAAGAAGGACTATAGGCTATAAAATCCAAAATTATGGAAATAAAAGAAACTTGGTGTTTTGATATACATCAAAATAATCAATAATATGAATTGTTGAATTGACATGTTGTTATTTTTTTATGCCACCTAATGCACTAAGCTAAAACAAGAAATTACCGTGGAAATATTCCTTGCTCAAGGGAGTAAAAGATCACAACGTACCCTTGTAGGCCTCAAATTTCCACTAAAACTCAAGCAATTTTAGGTTACAAATCTATAACCAAAGGGACTAACTCCTTAGTACCCCTTACACTTCCTAGTTGTAACTACCTCTATCAAGATTCTACCCCAATCTTGAAAGCCTTTACAACTCAAGGAACAAACACCTATTACAATACATCTATGAAAGTAAATAGGTTACAATTTAAGAAATATCAACTAAGCAATTCGAGAACTAAAGCAGTAGCTTCTTAGGAGAAGGTTTTCTTCATTGACAGTTGACTCTCACAAATCACTCCTCTCAATGACTACTATTTGTCAATTTTGCTGAATGTTCTCTCAAGCTGAGAGTTCTGTCATTAAATAGAAAGAATTCTCCTTGTACATCCCTAAAGATCTGCTATGTATCCCCTAATATCTGTCATTCCTAGCTGTTACATCTCTAAGAATATCTCTTATATCTAAGTATTAAAAGCTATTTACACAAATCTTTACAGAGATTACATATTTATAACTGAAATCTGTCCAGATATTCCTAACTGAAATCTGTCCAGATAGTTGGACAGATAAGATCTGTCTATTATTGTAATGATCCTCATTTTTGAATTTGAGAATTTTCTATTTTTTTGACCATTTTACCCCTCCCTGTAGTTGTCTTATCTTGTTTATGAGTAGTGGGGATGGTTGGCGTGGTCCCCGATACATTCGGGAGTGTTTTATCTGAGTTCGTGATTTTGAGTATCCTTAAATCGATAGATTTGACTTGGGTCAATATTTTGGGGAATGGACTGACGACCTGCTTAAATGGACTGACTCTACTAGGACCCCAAATATCAGAATGAATTAAAGAAAAAATAGACTTTGCAAGACTCTCAGCACTACGATGAAAAGTAGTTCGATACCATTTGAGAAATATTGGAGAAAAATATTATTGAACTGTGTTTCCCATGTTGGCACGACTCACAATCTAATGTGGATAGACTAGACAAACTAGGCACCATTTTTTGTAGCTTGAACAAATTAAGATGTCCCTAACGTTTGTGAATTACGTCCAGAGAATCTGTAACTGGACATGCTATGGAGGAGTTAGGAAAGGTAAGGTAGTAGAGGCCTTGTGATACATATCCTACACCAATTGTTTGTCCCGCACTACGGTTATGCACGACAAAAGAGTCTTCAAGAAATAGTATGCCATAATTTAGGGCACGAGTCAAACGACTGACCAATGCAAGATTAAAAGGACTACTAGGGACATAAAGAACATAACTTAAAGTGACAAAGGATAGGGTAATCAGCTTGTCCAACTCCTTTTGCTTTGGTTTGGTTACCATTGGCTAAAGTGACATCCGGAAGAGACTGTGAGTAAACAATATTTGACTGAAGTGATTTATCACCATTAGAAGTGCCAGAGTCCACAACCCATAATCCAAAGGTAGGAGACTGTGCAGTTGAGGCTACTAGTAGAGATATTTGCTTGCTTGCTCAATATTGAAGATACTTATTATATTCATCTTTAGATAAATAAACCCTTTTATTACCTGTGATGTTAGACTGAGCAACATGAGCATTTTTGGGTGGTCGACCATGCAAAGAATAACATATTTCACGTGTTCAAGCCTATTATAATAACTACACTTAGGTCGAGAATAGCATACGTCACGAGTGTGTCCAGGCCTATTACTACAATAACTACACCTAGGTCTAGATCTTTCAAAACAACCTCCCCCTCATCTATTCTTCATGGACTGTGATGTTTGATTGTCTGATCTTCTTATTAAGGGTTCGGACTTAATCATAGGACTAAATCAAAATCAGTGATGAACGTTTGCAAATATTGTATTGAACTGTCGGAAAAATCGATAGGGGTCTTGATAGATCTTTGCCGCAAAGGTCGCCGGATTATTAGATTTGACGGCTGAAAAGTGGTCAAAATCTGAGAAAAATTATATGGGTAGCGTCTGAATGATGGCAGGACCCTACTGGAAAAAAGAAGCACAACACTGACAAATCTAGACAATGACGCAAATCAGCCCTGACAGTCACCGAATTTTGACGCACGGTGAACTGTCTGATTGAGTTTCTCACCAATGCACTGATATCATGTAAAGCTATGACAACTGAACCTAACTCAACCCAAGAGCTAGCTCATAGGGTGAGGATTGTCCAAGTCCATATAAGGAGTCCAATTGCCCATTCCTTTTCTGATGTGGGACTCTTAACAGGTTCAATGTTTCCTTTTCTCAACATCTCATATTCTTCTAAGTCGCTTTAACCTTGGCCATGCTAAATCCTTGAGGTGCCTATTTACCACAGTGTGAGCATAAATAATTTTTAGGAATAGAAGCATACATGCTTTTCGAATTGTAGGAGGTTTTAACCTTTTGAATCACATGCCTTGTTTGTTGCTAACTTGATTCTCATGTAAGGAAGTAAGCATTTCTAAGGACCTGTTCCATCTTATTACTCTCTCCAGTTCATTCTTGGCTTTGTAAATATCTTCTTTGAAGCACCCTATTTCTCTTGAGCTTAGTGTAGAGGCTATCCTTAACCCTTTCGAAGTCACTCAAGCTTCTCCTGAATGTCATTAGCAAGACTCTTCTCTTTTTAGGCTGCATCCAGAAGTTTTCTTTTCCATCTCCAGAATTAATTTTTATTATTTAATGTGAGAACCTGGTCCTTCAGAGTATTTATGGTTCTTTCCAGATTCCCTTTACTTCTAGCTACACATACCAGTTTCTTCTTTGAGTATGTGTGAATATCATCTTTAATTTCAGTAGAGTTGACCTCAGAGTCGTCATCTTCCAATTCTGAATCAGATTTGACCATCAATGCTAGAATTTCCTCATTGGTCATCTGGGACTGACCGTCCTCTTCATCTTCATCATCAATTCCTCACTTGAGGAATTTCCCGTCCCAACTAGTGCTTTCCTTACAATTTTGTTTTCCTGCTGAGTTATCATTCTATTTGAGAAACTTGGTCCTTTCTCTCGAACTATTCCTTTTCCACTCAGTTTCTCTAACTGGACACTGCATAATAAAGTGATCAGGACTACCAGACCTATGACATACTTCAGTATTCCCTTTTTTTAGGTGCTCTGGGTTTAGAGGAACTACTTCTATTAAGAAAGCCTCCTTTCTTAATCATGTGTTGAAATCTGAGTCAGCAGTGCCAATTCTTCTTCATCAAAATCTCGATTTGAGCGGCCTTAAGGACCAGGTTCACATCTTTGCGTGGAGCAACATCCTTCTAATTTTGAAGCTTCTTTATCTTATAGGTATTTAAGTTTCCCGTGAACTCATCAATGGTCATAGTTTTCAAGTTCCTGGTTTCCATAATTGCATTGACTTAGCTTTCCCATGATTCAGACAAGATACCCAGAAGTTTCCCTATTCTCTTGCTCCGAGGAATGACTTGTCCAAAAGAGTTCCAACTCATTAGTAATGTCTGTGAACCTATTGAATATCTCTTGCAGGGTTCCTTCCTTCCAACTTAAATAGCTCATATTGCCTGTTCAACAGGACAATCTTTGACTTGACTAGTATCTTCATGCGTAGTCTACAATGTGTCCCATACTTTCTTGACAGTATTACAAGAAGAAATTCAACTATATTCATCAGGTCCAATGCCACAAATAGAAATCGTCTTAGCATATGCATTCTTTTGGATAAGACATCAGTGACTGGTCCCCCTGTTTTAGGATCAGTTTCTCTCCCCTTGTCGTCCTTGGCCAAGGGATCCATGGACCCTCCTAGATGATGTCCCAAAGTTCCAAGTCTTCTCCAGTGATGAAATCCTGCATTCTTGCCTCTCACCATCCATAGTATTTTCCGTTGAAGTATGGTGACCTTGTGGTTGATTGATCTTCTTGAACTCCAGGTGGTGCAACCATAAGAACTTCTTTCAAGGAGTTACCTTAATTGAAAGAAGCTGCTCTCATACCAGTTGTTACTTTGTGCTGCCACTTAATGCACTGAAGAAGAAGTGTAGAAAATAATGAGCACAAGGAATTTGTCCATGGAAAAATCCTTGCTCAAAGGAGTAAAAAACCACAACCAACCCTCATATGTTTTGCCTCAAGTTTCTACTAGAACTCAAGCATTTTAGGTTACAACTCTATGACCAAAGGGACTAACTCTTTTGTTCCTTACACTTCCTAGTTGTAACTATCCCTTTCAAGATTCTACCCCCATCTTGAAAGCCTTTACAACTCGAGGAACACGCACCTATTACAAAACATATTTGAAAGTAAATAGGTTACAATTTTAGACCTGTCAACTAAGCAACCCGAGAACTAAGGCAGTAGCTTCTTATGAACAGGTTCTCTTCATTGACAGTTGGCTCTCACAAATAGAGGAATCTAGGATTTCTTGAAGATGGGTGCACTACTAAAGAAAGGAGAACAAAAATGCATCAAGTAGGACTTGATCCTTGTACTCTATAGGTAACTAACTTAGATTTCAACCAAGTGCACCACTAAGCCTTTTAATAGTATGGGTGCCAGAAGCTAATATTAGATCAATTCTAAAAGTTGTATACACAAAATTCCTAGTTTTGCGGAAAGACCACGGGTTCACGTGCAATTTAAGTTACCTACTAAATCTGCCTCTGCTCACAAAGCACTCCTATCAATGGCTACTAATTGCTAAGAATAAATCTTGATATGCGCGAATACGTCCATCCTCAATGGCATTAATATGGTGCTTTATATAGGAGAGATAATGGTCGAAGTCCTGTGTCTTCTTGTTTTAAACCCATTGGAACTTTGTCAAGAAATCCAATCCCAGTTGGACTTGGTTTTCATTAATGTTTCGACCTTCACATGTGACTTCTCCTAAACCCAAAGCTCTTTCCTTTTGTGCAATTATGATAATGTTTCCATGTTGATTTCTCTTTCCTTGATCCACACATTTATTTCATTAACCAAATTCCTCAAGGAATCCTTCTTGCACTTAGAATTTGCTTTACGTCAGCTGATCATCAGTCATCTCCAGTCCACTGCAAAAGACCTGGTTCCTTCTCTTTGTGCATAGTACTTATGTGATCTAGTTCTTTCTGTAGACATGATAAGGGTTTAGTTCTTCAGTAGTTTGTCTATTATAAACACTACCAGCTCCTTATTTGAGACATGTTTAGAAACTGGTTCATGTATAATAGTTGTCAATCATCAAAACGTCACATTTAATATAACTCAACACGTCTTTATTAAGTACAACTAGTAGCGCATCAAGCAACTCGTGATAGAAAATTGTAACATGTCTTGTAATTAGTTTTCTTGATATTTAGTAAATATATTTTTGTCAACGAGGGACAAAGAGGTCAAATGCAAATTTACTTATATATTATCTTCAATTTTTTTGCACGCACGACAATTAATGTTCTTGAGTTGCTCTTCATCTTGTCATCCATAAATCAAAATATATAGCATATAGTGAAACAATTCGAGTTCTTTTTGTTATGAAACTTGTGTATACAAATTTTCAAGTTATGCCTTGATTTCTTAAGCCAGACAGTTGAAACCTGTGAAGATAAGCGATGAAAAGTAAATCGCGTTCAAGAAATGGAAATTATGTTCAAAGGGGAGTTGGGGAGGATGCTTCATTGAATAAATCAAGTGTGGAGGTTGATTTTGGTAATTTGATATGGGTCCAGCTCAACGGTCAATCATGGTTTGGTCAGGTATTTGAGAATTGGGAATATTTTTCGCTCTATGGTGCAATCACTTTCAAAATATTCTGTTTTCTTGAATAAATCACTATCCGCAGTTGTTTAAAACAGTACTTGGTAAGTTTCCTTGTCTCTTCATTTTTCAACAGGTTGTTGATGAGAAGGCTGTAGGTGGGAACAAAAAGCCCACAAAAAAGGTAGCTGGTGAAGTCCTTGTTCGGTTGTATGGAAGCTACACATAGTAAGAAAATCCAACTCTTTTGTTCATTTGTATCTGTTTTTGTTATTCCTATTTAAAGGTTCTGCTTCATTTAAATCACTTGCAGTTTGTATGTAGATCCTATTAAATCTCAATTGGACTATGAGAAGGTGAGCTCGCTATATATTCTAATGGTGAAACATAATGTTCATAAATGGGAGTCTTCTGATATGTTTAACAACTTTTCGTTGAATTTTCAGATAATGGAGAAATACCATGGCAGTCTTATTAACATACTAGGTGAAGCTCTAAAGCAGGTGAGGCTTTATTCTCTTTCTCCATTATGAGACTTTTATGTCAGAAGTTTGCATCTCTCAGGGAGTCTGTGACTTAGATTCTTGTGAGTAGTTTGTCCTACCCAAAGTTGTTTTTGTTATAGGATCTCCTTCATCTCAAATCTGGTGCAATGAAGATGGAAGACATACAATCTAAGGGTTAGGACCTTTTGCTCGTACTTCTCTTTGCTTTTCACAATTGAAAACTTGGTTTCTTAATCTTACAATTGAGTCTTCGCAGTAGCGTTAATATATGATAACATATGTCCAGGAAAATTGGTAATCCATCTAATGCTACGAGCTTCATTTGATTTTGGCATATATTTTGAAATAATTGTAATGACATCCAATCTAGCATTAGCAGAAAGCATAATCTTTGAATTGCCACAAAGTTAAGACTTTCAGTATAATGTTCTTTTGAGTGAGTTTAGCATCTACATATGAGGCGTCCAATATCATAGATAACGCTTTTGTTTTTGTTTTTCTTTATTTTCACCTTTTCTATTGGTTTCTTAATCTTACAATTGAGTCTTCGCAGCAGCGTTAATATATGATAACATATGTCCAGGAAAATTGGTAATCCATCTAATGCTACGAGCTTCATTTGATTTTGGCATATATTTTGAAATAATTGTAATGACATCCAATCTAGCATTAGCAGAAAGCATAATCTTTGAATTGCCACAAAGTTAAGACTTTCAGTATAATGTTCTTTTGAGTGAGTTTAGCATCTACATATGAGGCGTCCAATATCATAGATAACACTTTTGTTTTTGTTTTTCTTTATTTTCACCTTTTCTATTGATTCTATTACAGGTTTATCTGTTGTACACTCTTGAATCTATCTCTCCTAGTGCCAATTTTAAGAAACAAAACAGTGATAATATAGTTTCTTGATAGATTTATTATCTGAATTTTGGCATATCTTCCCTTCATTCGAAAACCACTTTTCAAATGTTGAACCACCAAATAATAATAACTTCAAATTCTTAGCATTGCTTAAAATGTGGTAAAGTTGCCTAAGTAAATAAGTCAACAGCAGATAGAGTATACTTCGGCTTAATCCCGTTGAGTTATTCAAAGATTTCCTAACTGTCTTTAAATATACATAACTTCCCCTACAATAGTGAATAGTAGAGAGGATAAATAAGTATACTTTTTTAAAAGAGAGGGAAGGACCTTTGAATTGTGAGAAAGCAAAGGAGATGTCTATGTAATTGGCCCTAATACTATTATCAAAAAAGGGTCAAAAAAGCCCCTAACGTATTGGAAATGGTTTGAGTTTGTCTTCGTTCTACCTATTGGATCCCAATTGCCCTTAACGTTACTTTTAAAGTTAAAGATGCAACTCCTCCACCTATTGGTCCCAAATTACCCTTAACTTTAATTTTCGGTTACGAATGCCTCTCCTTTTAACAAAACTATGAGATGACACATGTAGGCCTCTAATTAAATAGGTGACACTGATTTATTGGTCCATGTGACCCTAACCATAAATAACCCGACCCGTTTGGGTTACCCAAAACAACTATAAACCATTTATGTTAGCAATGGTGGAGTTGACCGTTGGTCTTCTCTAGAAAATATGATAGTTTAGGTGTGGTTTTGACCACCAACTCCAAATCCAATGAATATAAGGGTTAAGACTAGTGTTACTAAGTGTAAAATAACATTGATGGGTGATTTGAAATTTACCTTGTTGGGGAGTAGTGTGGAAGTTTTGGAAGAGTAGGGAAATGAAAATGGCGGGTTTGGGCCTCATTGAAGTGGTTTAAATACCCCACATCTCTTGGAAGCTTGGTGTGCCTAGCTTTAATTTTTCTGACCCTTAGTGTCAATCTTCTAGGGAATCTTTCTTGGCCAAGAAGGCCTTTGGCGCCAGACTCGAACCCCTTATGGAGTGTGCACCTTTAGAAAAATCGTCATAACTTTGTGCAAAAAAATTTCAAATGGCAAATTGTTTAAGTCGTTGAAAACTGGATTTCAAGGGTTACAACTTTCCCTTAGAAGTGATGGACAAATTGTTCATCTACTGAGAGCTGCAAACTTTGAAGTTGACTTGTTTTAATGGTCAAAATATGTAATGGTCAAAATATGTACCCTTTGTGTTGTCTCCCAACTTCTCTTCTTCCTAGAGTTCCCATTAATTGTCAAATGTTTTTATTTCAATCCCAACCTCCCCAGACACATGTTTTAACATCCCAAACATCAAACCAAGTATTTTAATCCTTCTTGAGCCGAAGGTCTATCATAAATATAATCTCCCTATCTCCACAAGGTAGAATATGGTTTGTGTACACACTACCCTTCCTAGACCCCACTTGTGGGATAACACTGGGTATGTAGTTGTTATTGTTGTAAACATCAAACCAAGTATTTCTCACTTCCCAACATATGAAGCATCTAAATTAACAAAAACTCAATGAGATAAGAGCATAACGCAAGTAGTTATTATAGCCTCTATGGACCCCTTACTTCTTCTATGTAACATTAACTAAGTTTCATCGATTACAAGAAAATATGAGTCTTTTGAGTCAACAATTAGGTCCACCATGGTGACTTTAAGTTTTTCAATTATCATTGATATTGATCTTTAATGATATTCTTTTTTCTCCTTCCCTCCCCCAAGTTCTTGTAAGAAGTGTTTCTTTTTTAGCAGAAACACTCAGCGCTGGTGCATCTCAAGGCAAAGGAAACAACAAAAGTCAGGACATGACACCCTCAACTTCTGTAGGTTTCATCTTCACTGGAACTGTCTTAAATACCTATGCTTAGTTCAAGTTCCAGTAAAAAATGTGTTTTTCTCATTTTTGTGACCGGGAACCTTAAGAAAACATCTAGTAACATATTTTGGTATATTGGAATTTTGAAGGCTAAAATTCTTGCCTAAACTCCCGAAATGGACTCTTTTGAATGAAAAATGGTAGAAATGCCGGTAATATTTTCTTATAAGCAGTGCTAAGAAGGTAATTAAAGTGCAAGGGAAGGAGCTGCTCTTATGATAGTTTCCAAGTCATGTTAAACCTTTTCTTTTAATAAAAAAGAAAACAAGTCAAAACTCACCAACTTCTGGGAGTGAACAACTTCTACCTCTGAAGGTTATTTGATTTGAAGTTGTGCCTCCTATTCTAGTAGAAGCTTGGGCCTTCCACAAGTGGATAACAGGAAAGGCAAAAAACAAATGCTCAATACGAAGAGGAATTCAATTTTAAGGAAACAAGCAGGCTGTATGGACAAAGTTGAGTACAAAAGTTTTCTTTCCAACAACTAATTCATAAATCTTGTCTTTTTCAGTTTTCCATTTGCAATGTGTTACCACTATGATATATTGATATCCTTTTTTGCTATAACATGATACAGGAATTAAGTTGGTTTAACTTTCCTGCTAAGTCCATGGCTTGGAATCATAACTACATGCGATCGCTATACTTAATCTTCAAGTAGTTTATAATATTATTATGTAACTCTGCTACTGTTGACATTCCATACAGGCAATAGCTTCAGCAGGAGAATATACACCAAGCGAACGTCGAATGAAGGTAATGCAAGCACTTGGTTTGATGGCTCCTCCTGGATCACCATTTCATCCAAAGTAATGTGTCCTTGTGACACTGGGATCTTTGTCCATCTGCTGATCATGCTATGAACTAAAACCCTCATGAGGCATAGGGTTGCTGGTACTAACAGCTAGATATGATATTAAATATTCCAGGAAAGTTTTCATCCAAAAGTAATGTGTCTCATGGCAGATCAGTTGTCTGTAGTCTACTTGTTGATGATGCTTAAAGTAAATATCGAGGATTGATTTGCCAATCACAATTATGTTTGGGATTGAGACATTGTCATTATGTTGTTGCTTAACATCTGGAATATGATAATACAGTATTCTGAGATAGTTTTCATCTAAAGTGAGAAGGAGAGCCTTGGAGTAACTGGTAAAGTTGTTGCATGTGACCGTGAGGTCATGGGTTCAAGCCGTGGAAATAACCTACCTCTTGCTGAAATGTAAGGTATGGCTGTCTTCAACAGACCCTTGTGGTTCGGCCCTTCTCCGGACACTGTGCACAGCAGGAGCTTTAGTGCATTGGGCTGTCCTCTTTTTTTAGTTTTCATCTATGTGACATTCTGGTGACTAAGATACTGTGTATGGTCTATTTGTCGCTAGAACTGGAACATATTTGAGCGTTATACGTTTGATAGTGAGGCATAGTCGTACTGGGGTTGACCCCTTAGGATCTCTTAATTCTTGGCCTCTATTCACACTTAAATATCATATGCTTGTTTGGATAGCTACTGAAAAGGCGTATGATAGCATCATGACCCAAATTACCCCCTAGCCGTGTTGGTGTCTGTCTATTCCCAAGCCAGGGGAACAAAGAAATAATTAACCAAAAACGAAATAAGCGAAAACTAATAATTAAGTCTAGCATAAAGAAATATCATAAACAAATGATAAGTCTAATACAACTGTTGAAGCTCTAAATCTCAACACCGATACTTACCTCTCGAAGACTAGTTATCACACTGTCAAGAGCAAAATATAAGGAAAATGCAAGTGTTCGACTAATACAGAGTTCGACTGATACAAATATAAGTTCGGAATTGGAAATAACAAGAAAAGAATTAAAAGGAAAAGAAAAAAAGATAGAAAGGTAGGTAAAAAAAGGCAACTAGTACTAAAAAGTAAATACCTCAAATGAATATCCAAAGTAGCACCTAGGTTATGAGAAAGACCTCAAGGAAATTAGATTCCCAAGCAACCTTTCTTTCTAAACGACATAAAATTAAAAGCCTAACAAGCTCTCAATGCTCTCAAAGAGCATTTAGTTCTTAATATCAAAATAATCTACCTTAGGAAAATAAGAAAGCTGCTACTTATATTAGGATAGAAAAAAAAAGACACTTGCTATTACAAATATATCCTTAATAAACTAAGAGCTTTGTTTGGTTGTCTTCCTTTAGTTGAATTCATGAAATAGCTATTTGCATACTTAGCCCATTTCTTCACTAACATGGCCATCTTGTGCTTCCTTCTTCCTTTCGTCATCCCGAGCTATCATAAACACATGAAATCCCTGGGACTGTTCCATAATGCACTCAAGTGCTTCTCTTTTCATGAATAGACCTTGTAACATTTTGACCTCACGGGCTTGGCTCCTTGTGGCACCTTGGGTTGCATCACCGATTAAGAATAACATAGCATAAAGATAAGAAACGGCGTGGCCATTGCTAGGGCCGAATTAACTATAAAGCAACTAAAGCAATAGCTTGGACCTAAATTTTTTGCGGGCCCCACTTTTCCTAAAGATGATATATATATATATATATATACATACTAGTTTATGATCCCATATTTATGATTATAAGAAAATACAAGGTCAAAATACACAAGAACAAGATCTATTTATTTACAGACACATAAAGCGAACATAAATAAAAGAAAAACATAATAGAAGTATGGAAACAGGTGGACTTGTATCTATGTCACGATCCGATTTCGCGAGTCATGATGACACCTACTTTAACCCACCAGTAGGTAACCCAAACCATAGCCCAGAACGACATGTAATGGGCTAGTCGGTGGAAGGTCTAATAAATATCAAAAGTAAGCATACAATATAATTGTAGGCGATATAAATATAAGAGCAACAGAATAAATATCAAGGAGAGAGAGAGAAGGTGCACAAAAGAATATTCCACGACCTAGTAAGACCGGTACAAGAGCCACTAAATCCAAAAGAATAAGAGTACTAAATAGTATCCAATATACAGGTAGTCTCGAAAAGTAAAGACTGTCCAAAAGTAGTAGAAGGAGAGAAGATCAGCTCCGGCTCTAAAAGCTCACCCTATTTTCGAATTCCAAAAACAAGCTGTAATAGAACGTCAGTGGCGATGACTCGTACTCGGATCTGCATAAAAAAAAGATGCAAAAGTGTAGTATGAGTAACAAAACAACGGGTATTCAGTAGACATCATCGACCGACTGAGCTAAATCATAATAAAAGCATGATAAGATGCGAGAATGTAAACTGGAGTCAGGGGTAAAAGGGCAAACCCGAAATAATGCTCCGACTGACAAATGATAAGTAAAAAAGATAAACAATTTGAAAAGAATACAAGCTAAATATAGCCTAGATGGGCCCCCATAAGCCCAGAAGGCACAAACAAAAGAGGATTAACCCAATCGAGCCCTTATAAGGCCGATGGGTATAATCAAGGAAGAGACACCGACAATAGTAAACATAAAGTAAGCGACAACTGAAATTATATCTGAGAATCCCTTCGTACCATAACCGCCGGACTCGAACCGAAACTTTAGCATTATAAATGAACAGTAAATGCTGGACTCGAACCGAAACTTTAAAGTAAATACTAGATAACAAGTCTAGACAAGGGATAAAAAGGTATCTGAGTCATCCTAAGGTTCAAGATTGTATGAAAGATGACAAAAGAAGGTCTCCTAGGTCTACAAGGAGTTAATTAGGATATTTGATCTAAAAGAGGGCCAACGGGGCTTACTACTAACCCTGAAAGTCCACACTAAGGCAATTTCTGCCATGAACTACACTAAGGCTTCAAAGTTCCATTATAAGGTGTTAAATAGGTCCGAACTAGTCCTAATACGATATTTTTTGTATCAATGATCTGGCGAATTATCAATGATTCATTCATAGATTTTCTAAATGATGAAGAGTACAACAATTTAACACAAAGAGAAGGGGAATGGGTCAGTTCTATCTAAAATGGCTCTCTAATCGGCAAAATAATCCAAGATTCACTAAACATGTAACCATGCTGTAAATCCCAACCCAAATCTAACATATTACTATACTAATACCATAATAAAGCTTAATCTATGAGGAAGGTAAGCCTAGCCTACCTAGACGCCGACGAAGCTCGAGAAAGTCCACTAAATCAGACCTTTTCCCTTTCGAGAAGCCTCCGTACGATGCTACACAATCAAAATAATAATCTATGCATTAACACGAGAGTAACAATACCCATATTGTAAATAAATGCTCCGGATCCAAAATTGAGCTAAAAATCTCATGTGGGGCCCGCTTGAAGAATCACAACTTTGAAACAGTCAACACGTCCCTCTAATCTCAAGGATCATTTATCTTAAAAAATAGGTGAGATCCGTGTAACACCCCGTATGTTTCCGAACCTAGTTGATTACCGTAACATTTATGGAATCATTTAGACATGGGATTGTTGGGGTATAATACATTAAATTTGATGGGCTGAATTTAATCTTGTGATTTGGGCTCAAAAGAGGCCCAAAATGAAGCAAAAAGGCATGGCCTAATGAAAATGACCCATTCTTGGCATTGACCAAGTAAACATAACATTTATGACCAAAGTGTGGCTAAGGATGAGACAAAAAGGGACTATAAAAGGGCACAAAAATCAGATTTTTATTCATTGTAACACACATGCCAAGTCTAGACTTTTCTAAAGATATTTCTCATCTTCAAACCCTAAGGCAACTATTCTCCTTTGGACAAAATCACTCTCTTGCACAGCTTTGGTAAGTGTTTATTCTTATGGTTTAGTATATGATATGCTTAAGATGGTTCATAAATCATGTTGGTTATGTTGGCAAAGTGTGGGACAGTTCACTATGTGTAAAACTGTCTACTTTTGCAATCGAAAAAGGGTTTTGCCTTATAAACTTGAAAATGGACTTGTGGTCTTGAAGGAAGTGAACTTGATGGATTAAATATCAACATGTAAGATGTGGTTATGTCCTTAACTTGTTTTATCTTTGTATTTAATGTTTGGAATTGTTATTACAAAATTGTGCATGGACTTGGTAGTGTATTGAAAGGAAAATATGGTTTTGGTGATGTTCATGGGTGTGGTGAAACCATGGTTGGTTGTTGGCATCCAAGTTGACCTAAAATATGTAAAGAGAAGCTTATTCATGGCCATGGACCATTTATTACAAAAAGAGGACCTAAAAAGGACCCTTTTTGGCTGAAACGGGCATCCGCCCTCGCGTCTGGAGCACCTGCAGGCGCAGATGCCAACGCAGGTGGCTCTGGACAAGGCCAAAGGGGAACTTGTGGCCGCATGTCATCCACCTACGGGTGAAGGTGGCTCCACAGACCAGTTTAGAATTTCGTTTTGTATGATTTTGTCTCTCTTTGATCCCCGAAGGCCCCTATACCCTTTTTGGATGTAATTATCAACTTATGATACCTATTGAATGACTTTAAGGGGTCGTTTGGAGGCATGTTGGATTATATCCATTATGTATTGTTGTTAATATGTTGTTATGAAAGGTATTGAGGTGATTTGATGGAATAATTGTGACGTAGTGTTAATGAGAAAGCGTAAAGGGTAAACTTGGTGTGAAATGCTATTGGTTTATGATGTCTTGGTCAATGTGTGGAATGTTATGGTGTTTTTGGTATAGTAATTCAGTGGATTGTATTGTAAAGGGGTGAAATGACGTTATATGGCAGTCATGTAGCTCATTGTCGTCTTGTGCACTTGTAAAGTAGTTAGTTGTTAACGTGAGCTCCGTTATGAACTTGTGTTGTAGAATAACACGCAAGGAAGGAGCTGGATTGTTGTATTCACATATAGGACTGTGTGTTCATATTGGGAAGATAAGGTATGTAAGGTTACTCTTTTCGTATCCTTCTGCAGCACATTGTGTTCACATTGTCATTGTACTTGTTCTATTCCGAAATGTTCTAAAGTATCTCATTTCAGGTTGCCATATATTATTAATCACATGTTCCTTATACATTGATCAATTGTTATTCATGTGTCACATAATGGTGGACATAGTGCCAAAGATCCAATAATGTTACGATTTCAAAGTTCCAATAATGTTATGACTATCAACGTATCAATCTCTCAAAAGTAAAGCAATGAAGTAATGCAAAGTTGTTGGTTGTGAGAGTACGGGTGGCAGTTCTAGAGGCATAAGTCTAGCTCGGGCCGAACCTGACAGGGGGCAGCTCTAGAGGTAAGAACCTAGCTCGAGTCGAACCTCATATATTGATTTATAGGTGGCAGCTCTAGAGGTAAGAACCTAGCTCGAGCCGAACCCGATTTAATGATTTATGGGTGGAAGCTCTAGAGGCATAAGCCTAGCTCGGGCTGATCCCAACATAACGTTATGTTATGTAAAGACCCACTGATCAGTTGGGGCCCGGGTACGACATAGTACAAGTGATGATGAATGAACAAAGAAGCAAAGAAAGTAATGAAAGCAATATACTTGGTTCCAAACATACAGAACGACGGGTTATCCATATTGACTATTCTCTTGTATTTGAATTCATTGAAGTCTTATGTATGATGCAGTTTCTTATAGCCTTACATACTTAGTTCATTCTTCGTACTGACATCCCTTGGGGGACTTACCTTACTTGCTGTAGGCGTAGGTGCTAGTAGACCTCCACAGTAGGTTGCGGGTCATTTGCAGATCTTTGGTGAGCTCCAGTTGGTTCGGGGCTTTCCGAGTCACAGTTGTACATTGATTTTGGTACTACGTCAATGTTGTATAAAGCGGGGACTTGTCCCGACTTTAGGATGGTTATGTACATGTATCTGTTAGAGGCTTTGTAGATGTACGTGGGAAAATGAATGAAAGAATGTATGCTTTTGACATGATGGCCCCAACGACCAAGTGTCATAAATATCATATATTTTCCATGACTTCCGCCATTAGTATCTTACAATTACATGAGATAGAATGTGGTTCACACAGAGACATGCGTATGAGTGTATATGAATGAAGATTGGTTCTCTCGGGCCTTAACGGCTTCGGGTGCCAGTCCGCCCCGTTGGAATTCCAGGCGTGACAAATCGAGCACAAACGAACCCTAAATTGGCCCGTCAAGTAACTAGGGATTTGAATTCAACTCGAAGAATAAATCAATAAATTAGATGAAAACTTACGAAAATCTTGATGAGAAAATGACCCAAACGAACTCTTCAACTCACCCCGAACACCCAATGATCGATCTCTACTCTCTCTAAACTCTCTAGGGTTTTATGCACTTGGAACTTGAAATAAATGAGCCAAAAATTGCGTCTCTTTCGTCAAATAGCAGCGGTAGCCGCTTTAGCAGCCAAATGACCGCTAAAGCGATCACCGTTAAAGTAGTCACCGTTAAAGTGGTCACCGCTAAAGTGGTAAGGCACCGCTTAAGCGGTCCTGTCACACCGGGGGACTACCGCTAAAGCGGTAGTGCGGTCACTTTAGCGACAGAGGGGAACACACAAGCTTCCACTTTAGCGACCAAATGGCCGCGTAAGTAGTGGCACCAGCTGATGTCTGCACCAACACTTAGCAAAATTTGCCAAGTTTCGATCGGACCCTCAGAATTCGTTTGGAATCTCGTGAATGCAACAAACTATGCTACCTTATCAAATTCAAAATTTCAAACTCAACGACGCCATCAAAATTCCCAATCGAGGTAGTTTTGATAAAATGTGGGTCCCACACTCAAGGGCCATTTTAACCAAAATCCACCCAATAGCCCAAAACATGTCCGGAAGCCTTGGGACCCAAACTAAGGGTCCCCTAGCCTAAAATTGACGTTTTAGAGCTGATGGAACTGTCGGAATTGACATACGAGGATGTTTACCTAAAGTTTAATCCCAATAACTAATTCTTAACAGCATAAACTTCAAACAGGGAATTGACTCTAAAAACCAAATGAACTGTCTGGTAATCGAACTGTCAGCTTCAGCAAGTCATAAATGACTCGGGGCAGCTATGGGAAAGCTCTAAATGGAATTTTTTTATGGAAATACAGAAAATGACCTGGAGGGTCATTACTATATCCGCTACTAAAAGGACTTTCATCCATGAAAGTAAAGAATGAAGATATACCTGAAGGCTCGAACAGGTGGAGATACTGGGCTTATATCTCACTCTCGGTCTCCCAGGTATCCTCCTTGAATGGATGGTGTCTCCACTAGGATCTCTATAGAGCGCAACCATCTGACATCCCTAGCCAATATAGAAACTGGCTCCTCCACGAAGGTCAACCTCTCATCCAACTGAACTGAGTCCCAACGAAGCACGTGAGACTCATTTGAAATATATCACCACAGCATGGATACATGGAACACCGGATGAACAGATGGGAAATCAAGGGGCAAGGCTAACTCATAAGCCGCCTCACCAACGATTCAAAGTATCTCAAATGGTCCAATGTACCTGGGGCTGAGCTTGACCTTCTTCCAGAACCTCATCACGGACTTCATGGGTGATACTCGAAGGAAAACTCAGTCACCAACTCCAAACCTCAACACCCAAAGCCTACGGTCAACATAACTCTTTTGCCTACTACCCGTAGCCTATCGTGAATCACTCGAACCCTATCCAAAGACTCACAAAACAACTTGGTACCACGGGGACTAAACTTAGAAGTATCAAACCAACCAATCAAAGATCGACAACGCCTACCATACTGTAACACCCCGTACATTTCAGACCCTACTTGATTGGTGATCTAGGGCGTATTTATATGCCTTATTGCCAACTTTGAACCATATTTACCTTAGTTTGAGAGCAATAAGTACGTAGTTTGTATTGTTTTTGATGGAATATTTGATATTGTGCAAATAAATGTGATTAGGCCCTTGTAGGAGGAGATCCGACTTTTTGGAGTGAAAAGTGAGGCTTGAAGGACTTCCAAGCAAAGGATCTTAAAGATAAGAGGCAAGCTAAAGATGTGAACTTGAAGAATCCAACCAAATCCGCAAAGAAAAGTCGAAGAAAGGAAGAAAATTGAAGATTAAGTGTCAGGCGCGCCAGGCAGCTTGCCGAGCCGCTTTTGATAGAAATTTTTATGGCATGGGCAACAGAGGGGCATGCCAGGCAGCGTGCCGAGCCACTTTTGACAGAAAATTTTATGGCATGGGTAGCAGAGGGGCGTGCCAGGCAGTGTACCGGGCCGCTTTTTGCCAAATTTTTTCTCCGACCACCAGTCTATCAATAGGGCTCTTGGGTTATTGTATCATTATTCCATCTTGGTAGGACTAATCTTGGGAGATTTTGGTATCCACATTAGGGTTAATTCTTCCTTTTTATTTTTATTTCTTTTTATAATTTTTATCAATTTATGTTAAATTAAGCCATTAGTGGCTAAAATCGCTTATTCTTGGGGTTGATGCTACGAACATGAATCTCGTGAGTTGAATATTGTCTTAAAATTTAAACATGAGATAGTTGGTGGATCATGCATTAAATTTGGTGGGTTGAATTAGCATGTGTTAATGGGCTCAATTTGAGGCCCAAACTTAAGTCGAAAGACATGGCCCAAGTGGGGTAAATGACCCATTCTTGTGTTGACCAAGTAAACATGGCATTTAATGAACAATAATTGGCTAAGGATGACTTGAGGGGATATATAAAGGCACAAAATCAGATTTTTATTCATTCCAACACACATGCCAGTTCTAGACATTTCCAAGATATTTCTTTTATCTCTCAAACCCTAAGCCATCACTCCCTTGGACAAGATCATCACTTTGCAAGCTTGGGTAAGTATTTATTCTTGTGATTTAATATATTATATGCATGAGGTATTGTGTAGATCATGATGGTTATGTCTAAAAGTGTTGAGTAGTGTACTTTTGCTTTTTTTGCTAAAAGATGTGTCATCTATGTGACTTGAACTTGGAAGGAGACTTGAGGTTTTGATGGAAGTGAATGGTATGGATTAAATATCAACCCGTAAGATGTGGTTATGTCCTTAAATTGCTTTTTCTATGTGTATCACTTGTGGGATTGTTGTTATGAAACGTATTGAGGTGACTTGATGGAGTAGTTGTGACGTAGCGTTAATGAGGAAACGTAAAGGATAAATTTGGTGTGAAGTGCTATTGGTTTATAATGTTTTGGTCAATGTGTGGCATGTTGTGGTATTGTTGGTATGACCATGCCGTGAATTGTATTGTAAAGGGTGAAATGACGTTATAGAGAAATCATGTAACTCATTGTCGTCTTATACACTTGTAAGGTAGTTAGTTGTTAACGTGAGCTCCGTTATGTACTTATGTTGTAGAGTAAAACGTAAGGAAGGAGTTGGATTATTGTATTCACATATAGGACTGTGTACTCATATTGGGAAGATAAGGTATGTAAGGTTACTCTTTTCGTATCCTTCTGCGGTGACATTGTACTTGTTCTATTCCGAAATGTCCAAAGGTATCTCATTTCAAGTTGTCATCTATTGTTATTCACATGCTCCTTATTCATTGATCAATTGTTATCCATGTGTTACATAATTGTGGACATGGTTCCAAAGTTCCAATAATGTTATGACTACCAAAGTATCAAGCTCACAAAAGTAAAGAAATGAAGTAATGTATAATTGTTTGAGTATTCTTGGGTGGCATCCCAGGGGTGGAAGAAACACCTAGCAAGGGTTGACCCCAATATCATGGGTGGCATCCCAGGGGTTAAATTACCTAGCATGGGTCGATCCCAACATCACGGGTGGCATCCCAGGGGCGAAAGAAAAGCCTAGCATGAGTCGATCTCGATTTGTGTATTTATGAGGACCGCATCCCAGGGGTGAAAATACTTAGCATGGGTCATCCTCTTTTACCACTGATCAGTTGGTCACTTGTTTATCACGTGCTTTACAATTTCTTAATGCAATGAAGGATGAAGTAATGAATGATAATGATGATGAACGTAAAGTAAAGTAAAGCAAAGAATGCAATGTACATGGTCCCACATATACAGAACGGTAGTTTAACCATATTAATTACTCACTTGTTTTGATTCCATTAAAGTACTTATGTATCATGCAGTTTCTTATAACCTTACATACTCAGTACATTCTTCGTACTGACGTCCCTTGGGGGACTTACCTTACTTGCTACAGGCAAAGGTAATAGAAGACCTCCGCAGTAGGTTGCGGATCATTTGCCGATCATTGGTGAGCTCCCGTTGGTTCGGGGCTTTCTGAGTTATATGTGTACATTTGTTTTGGTATTGTAAATATTGTATAAAGCGGGGACTTTTCCCGACTTTAGGTTGGTTATGTACATGTATCTGTAGAGGCTTTGTAGATGTCGTGGAACAAATAAAGGAAACGTAAGGAATGTATGCTTTTGACTTGATGGCCCTGACGACCAAGTTTAATATATATCATATGTCCTCCATGATTTCCGCCATTAGCATCGGTATCTATATGTGATAGAGTGTTGTTCATTTAATGACATGCATATGAATGTACATGAAGGAAGATTGGTTATCTCGGGCCTTAACGGCTTCGGGTGCCAGTCCGCCCCGTTGGAATTCGAGGCGTGACAAAAGTGGTATCAGAGCAGGTCTCCTAAGGGTGTCTACAAAGCCATGTCTGAGTAGAGTCTTGCTTATGGATGTATTGTGCACAACATTTATAAGTAGGAGGCTACGGGACATTTAGGAGTTGTTTCATTTCTTCATTTCTAGTTCGTGCAATAGAGCCAATGTTGTAGGTGAAGTCATAGCTGACCATTGTAATTAGTTTTCTTTGTTATAGTAAAATGCCGATTACAAGACGAGGTAGAGGCAAAGGTAAACAGGTAGATATGCTTGCCGGAGAAGGAACGAGTAAATCACCACCTGACTAAGTTAGTCAAGGTGGAGCTGACACTGAATTTACATCGCGTGCTTCTTCTACTTTTCCTGCTCCAGAAGAGCCGAGAAGGAGAGAAGAACCTGCTGAACCACCTGTTAATGCTACCGATCAAGATCTCAAAAATACGGTGCAAATGTTGACTCAGATAGTTGCTGGACAAAGTCAGGGACGAGCTGGTCTAACGATAACTGATGATGGCGCAACTAGGGCGGCTAGTCGGCGGACACAGGATTTTCTAAAATTAGACCCTCCCACATTCACTGGGTCAGATCTAAATGAAGATCCGCAAGACTTTATAGATCAAGTTCAAAGGGCTTTAGATGTTATGCATATGAGTGGTATAGAAACAGTTGAGCTTGAGGCATATAGATTGAAAGGAGAGACAATATTATGGTACGAAGATTGGAAGCAATCTCGTGGTATCGGTGCAAATCCACCTAATTGGAAAGAATTTAAAGAGGCATTTCTTGACCACTATATTCCATATGAGATTCGGGAGGCTCGTGTAGACCAATTTTTAAATATTCGTCAAGGGAATATGAGCGTTCGAGATTACAGTCTGCAGTTTAACTCTTTGGCCAGATATGTTCCCAATGTGGTAGCCACTATGGCCGACAGAGTTCATCGGTATGTGGATCGGTTGGATCCATATTTGGTAAGAGATTTTACTATTGCTGCTTTGAATAGAGATGTGGATATAGCCAGAATACAGGCTTTTACACAAAAGATGGAGGATCAGAGTCAAAAAAAAAGGGCGCACGAATTTGAAAGAGGGCCGTCAAAGAGGGCTAGACCTATGGGACAGTCCATGGCTGTAACACCCCGTATTCTATAGACACTACTCTTACTTATATGGAAAATGGTACAGAATTATGGCAATAGGTGATGGAATAACTAGTTCTTGGATTCAAGTACAACACCTCGTACATTTTTGAAACTTGTGCGACTAACCTAACATGGATAAAAGTATTTAAACTTGAGATAGTAAGGACATACTTAAGTGTAAAGTTAAAGTTAAGTGGTGGATTAAGGTAGGAGGATTAAGACGTTGGAAAAAGGGGAGAACATAAACGAGGTGCTTTCGTAACTTAATTAGGACAGTAGGTGTATCATCTACTTAAGCTATTGGGCTGTATTTGGACATCTATTAATGGACTCAATTGAGGCCCAAACTAAGTACATAAAAATGGAAAGATGACCAGCCCAACACTTACTATTAATTCAGGTCCAACAAGACATGATCCAAGTAGAAAAAAGGTGAGAAAATGGACTGTTTTGGACAGCTTATATAGCCAAGTAGGTGCATCACCTACTTGGACTATTTTTGACCAAGAATTGGCTAAGTATAGCCTTATAAAGTCGGTTCTAATAGGGAGTATATAAAGCTGAAATGCAGCTTATTTTCTTCACAATTCACTTGCCAAATTCCAGCATTTAAATTAAATTACTCTCTTCTCTCTCAAACCCTAACCAACCACCCCTTTGGACAAATCTTCCACTTGCAAGCTTTGGTAAGTATTTAACCTTATATATTGATGTAATATATGTATAATAGGTTGTGGGAATCACGTTGGTGGTGTTTAAAATGTATAGGGCAGTCCCTTAATTAAGTTGGCAGTCCACTTGTGTTAGTTTTGATGAATTTGTCTTCCTTGCGGCTTGGACTTGTATAGGGGCTTAAGGTGTTGAAGAAATTAATTTATGATGATGAAATTCCATTATATTAAAGTGTGGTTCTTCCCCTGAATTGTTCCTTTTATGTATGGCTTGATGGAAATGTTTATATGTATTGGTAAATGGAACGTTTGTTGTAGTGAAAAGAGAATACTCTTTTGTTATGTTAAACTGAATGTTGGAACTGTTGTGGAATGATTTTGGTATGCTACTGTGTAAGTAAGTATGGTGACCTTATGGGGTGAATATATGGAGTTTCGTTGGAGTGGAAATGTAAAGGATAAACTAGGTAGGTAATCCTACCGGTTTGTAACAGTTATGTTGGTTTGTGGACTGTTTTGGTGGTGTGTGGACTGATTTGGTGTTGTTGTTTTGCAAAATCAGTAAGTTATAGTGTAATGTTGTGTAATAATGTTATTTGGTAGTATAATGAAGGTGGGAGTGATGCACAATGTGTTTTGGAGGTTGGATAGTTTCTACTTTCCGTTAAGCACCTACTTACCATCTTGTGAACTTATAATGTAGCTAGCCATTAATGTTTGCTCCATTATGTACTTGTGTTGTAGAGTAACACATAAGGAAGGAGCTGAATCAGTGTAGTTACCTATTGGGAAGATAAGGTATGTAAGGTTACTTTGTCCGTACCTTTCTGTAGCATATAATGTTCACATCGACGTTACACTTGTCCTATTCCGAGATGTACCAAGGTATCCTATTTTCGATTATCAATGGTTATTGTCACATTTTTCCTATTCATTGCACAATGGAGAATCTTGTTTCATAGTCAGTGCTAAGGTTCCAAAGGTCCAACAAAGTTGTGTTCCAATGTTCCAATAGTGATTATATTCATGTCTCTGTTATGTTCCAAAGTTTAAAGTGAGATTATAATTATCATTGTATCAACCTCATTGTACCAATCTCAAAGTAAAGAACAAAGTAATGCATTTGTGGTCAATGATCAAGTATGGGTGGCAAGTCTAGGGGCATAAGCCTAGCTCGATCCGATCCCGATACATTGATTTATGGGTGGAAGGTCTAGGGGCGTAAGCCTAGCTCGACCCGATCCCAACATGACGATATGTTATGTAAAGACCCACTGATCAGTCGGGGCCCGGGTACAGTATGACACATGTAATGACAAGTAAGCATTGAAGGAAAGAAGCAATCAAAATAATACACATGGTTCCCCAAATACAGAATGGTTACTTATTCATTGGATTATTCATATGTATCTGAGTTCATTGAAATATTCATGTGTTGTATAGTTTTATATGAGCCTTACATACTCAGTACATTCTTCGTACTGACCCCTTTGGGGAATTTACCTTACTTGCTGCAGGCGCAGGTTCTAGTAGACCTCCACATTAGGTTACAGGATATTTACAGCTTTTGGTGAGCTCCAGTTGTTCGGGGCTTTCTCTAGGTCACAGTTGTACATATGTTTTGGTGTTGTACATGTCGTATAAAGCGGGGACTTGTCCCGACTTTTAGCTCATTTTGGTCAATGCACTTGTTAGAGGCTTTTGTAGACGAATGTGGGTATATGTATATAAGATGATGCATGAAGTCTTATTTTGATGGCCTCAACGGCCAAGTTTCACATATGTATATTTGTATATGTCATATGTTCTATGAATTTTCGTTGTTAGCATAATAAGTCCTCACGTGTTAAGAGTGTTTCTGATGGCATGTATACGAATGCACATAAGTATAGGTTGGGTCTCTCGGGCCTTATCGGCTACGGGTGCCAATCATGTCTCGATGGGATTCGGGGCATGACAAAAGTGGTATCAGAGCAGGTCGTTCTAAGGGTGTCTACAAAACCGTGTCTGAGTAGAGTCTTACTTATCAGTGTGTTGTGCACCACATTTATAAGTAGGAGGCTACGGGACATTTAGGATGTTGTTTCTTTTCTTCATTCTAGATCGTGCAATAGAGCCAATGTTGTAAGTTGAAATGTGTCTGACAATAGTAATTATTTCTCTTTGATATAGTAACAATGCCGATCACGAGAAGAGGTAGAAGTAAAGGGAAGAAGGTAGATGTGCCTGCTGACGAAGGAATGAGTAGACTACGACCTGACCAAGCTAGTCAAGGTGGAGCAAATGCTGAAATTTCATCGCGGTCTTCGTCTACCTTTCCAGCTACGAAAGAGACAATTGGTAGAGAAGTACCCGCAGAACCACCGATGAATGCCACAGATCAAGATCTTAGAAATGCTGTACATATGTTGACACAGTTAGTGGCGGCACAAAGACAGGGACAAGCTGGTACAATGACAAATGAGGATGATGCGGCTAGGGTGGCAAGTCGCAGGACACAGGACTTCTTGAAACTGGACCCTCCTATATTCACTGGGTCCGATCCAAAAGCAGATCCACAGGACTTCGTGGATCAAATTCAGAGGGCCTTGGAAGTGATGCATGTATCGGGGGTAGAGACAGTTGAACTTGCAGCGTACAGGTTGAAAGGAGAAGCGATATTGTGGTACGAGGATTGGAAGAAATCCCGTGATATTGGTACTAATCCACCTACGTGGGAAGAGTTTAAAGAGGCTTTCCTTGATCATTACTTGCCCTATGAGATCCGTGAGGCACGTGCGGATCAGTTTTTAAATCTCCGTCAGGGAAACCTAAGCGTCAGGGAATATAGTTTGCAATTTAATTCCTTCGCTCGATATGCGCCAAATGTGGTGGCTACGATGACAGATAGAGTCCATCAATACGTGGACAGACTAGAGCCATATTTGGTACGAGATTGCACCATTGCTGCCTTGAATAAGGACATGGACATAGCGAGAATTCAGGCCTTCGCGCAGAAAATGGAAGACCAACGACAGAGGAGAAGAGTGCATGAATTTGATAGGGGACAGTCCAAAAGGGCTAGACCTATGGGACCACCTATGATGTCCCAAGGAGGGTCTAGGCCTCGTATGTTCCCTAGACCACCTAGACCATTATTTTCTCATTCCGTGGCAGGTTCTTATTCTCAGTCTCGAGGGTTTAGAGGTGGTTCTGCTGGGCAGAGTAGTGGGGTTCACGGATCACAGGCAGCAGGTTTTCCTCGTCAGCAGTGTCAGCACTGCGGGCGTATTCACTTAGGCACATGTCGGTCAGGGACGAATGTCTGCTTTTGGTGTGGTATGCCAGGGCATATAGCGAGAGATTGTCCACAGAGGAGCATGGGTGGTATGGCACGACCGGCAGGATCGGCCGTTGCGTCATCAGCATCGGTTCCTTCTTTGGACCGAGGTGTACAGCCGGTTGGCCGTGGTAGGGGTGCCAGAGGAGCATCCAGTACTAGTGGTGTCCAGAATCGCACTTATGCTTTAGTGGACCGACAGAATTCAGAGGCTTCCCCTGATGTTGTCACAGGTACATTATCCATATTCTCATATAATGTATATGCATTGATTGACCCTGGTTCTACATTGTCCTATGTTACTCCATTGATTGCGGCGAAATTTGCAAAGGCACCAGAATTATTAATTAAATCAATTGAAGTATCTACACCGGTGGGTGAATGTATTGTTGCAAAAAGAGTATATCAAAATTGTGTGGTAACTGTGTATGGCCATGATACATTGGCCAACCTTATTGAATTGGACATGGTGTATTTTGATGTGATAATGGGGATGGATTGGTTGGCTTCTTGTTATGCCACGGTAGATTGCCGGGCCAAGAAGGTACATTTTCATTTCCCACAAATGAATGTTCTTAAATGGAAGGGTGATATAGGGGCACCACGAGGAAAATTTATTTCCTATCTGAAAGCCAGGAAAATGATTGCTAAGGGATACATATGTCATTTAGTACGGGTAAAAGATACTGAAGTGGAACCACTAACTCCGCAGTCGGTTCCGGTAGTCAATGAATTTCTAGATGTATTTCCAGAAGATCTTCCAGGCTTGCCCCCAGAGCGGGAAATAGAATTTGGCATTGATGTGATTCCAGGCACTCAGCCTATTTCTATTCCTCCATATAGAATGGCTCCAGCAGAATTGCGTGAATTGAAAGAGCCATTGAAAGATTTGCTGGACAAAGGCTTCATTAGGCCGAGTATGTCACCGTGGGGTGCACCGGTATTGTTTGTACGAAAAAAAGATGGCACGTTGAGAATGTGTATCGACTATCGGCAACTGAATAAGGTGACAATTAAGAATAAATACCCCCTCCCTAGAATTGACGATTTGTTTGATCAATTACAAGGTGCTAAATGTTTCTCAAAGATTGACTTGAGGTCGGGTTACCATCAAGTAAAGGTCAGAGAGAGAGATGTACCCAAGACAGCTTTTCGAACACGGTATGGTCATTATGAGTTTTTAGTTATGTCCTTTGGACTAACAAATGCACCAGCAACTTTTATGGATCTAATGAATAGGGTGTTTAAGTCGTTTTTAGACGTGTTCGTGATAGTATTTATAGATGATATTCTTGTCTATTCAAGATCAAAAGAGGACCATGCTAGTCACTTACGACAGGTGTTACAGATTCTTCGTGATCGTAAGTTATATGCAAAGTTCTCTAAATGTGAATTTTGGTTAAAATCTGTAGCATTCTTGGGTCATATTGTGTCGGATGAAGGAATAAGGGTTGATACTCAAAAGATAGAGGCTGTGAAGAATTGGCCAAGACCTACAACGCCTACAGAGATTCGTAGTTTCCTCGGGTTGACAGGTTATTATAGAAGGTTTGTTGAAGGATTTTCTTCTATCGCTGCACTTTTAACAAAGCTAACACGCAAGGCAACTAAGTTTCAATGGAATGATGCATGTGAGAAGGGTTTCCAAGAGCTGAAAAATAAGCTGACCTCTACACCCGTATTGGTACTTCCAGCAGGGACAGAAGGTTATGCGGTGTATTGTGATGCTTCAGGAGTTGGCTTGGGATGTGTATTGATGCAGCATGGTAAAGTAATAGCTTATGCCTCCAGACAATTGCGGCTACATGAGAAAAATTATCCAACACATGATCTTGAATTAGCAGCAGTGGTATTTTCTTTAAAGATATGGCGCCACTATTTGTATGGGGTTTATGTTGACATATATACCGACCATAAGAGTTTGCAATATATCTTTAAGCAGAAGGACCTAAATTTGAGGCAACGGAGGTGGCTTGAACTATTGAAAGATTATGACATTGATATTTTATATCATCCGGGGAAGGCAAATGTGGTAGCTGATGCATTAAGTCGTAAGGCAATGGGGAACACTAATGGCCAGCTTAGAGGAAAACAAGGGTTAATCAAGGATCTACATCAATTAGCTAGCTTAGGCGTTCGCCTTCTTGAAACTCCAGAGGAAGGAGTTGTGGTGCAAAATACGGCCGAATCATCATTAGTAGTTGAAGTGAAAGAAAAGCAGTATGCAGATCCTATTCTATCACAGCTTAAGGAGAATGTACAACAAGGTATGACAAAGGCATTTGAGCTTACTCAAGAAGGAGTACTTCAGTGCCAAAACAAACTATGTGTACCTGATGTAGATGAGTTAAGACGAAGGATTATGACAGAGGCACACCATTCCAGGTATTCTATACATCCGGGATCAACTAAAATGTACCACGATCTTAAAGGAGTGTATTGGTGGGGTGATATGAAGAAGAATATTGCAGAATTTGTAGCCCAATGTCCAAATTGTCAACAAGTAAAAGTAGAGCATCAGAAGCCTGGAGGTTATATGCAATGTATAAATCTCCCAGTCTGGAAGTGGGATATGATTAATATGGATTTCATCACAGGTTTGCCTCGTACACTGCGGAAATTTGATTCCATATGGGTAATAGTTGACAGGCTTACCAAGTCAGCACACTTCCTACCAGTCAAGACCACTTATACAGCTGAAGATTATGCACGGTTGTATGTTAAAGAGATAGTTCGACTGCACGGAATTCCAATCTCTATTATATCAGACAGGGGAGCCCAATTTACTGCACACTTTTGGAAATCTTTTCAGAAGAGTTTGGGAACCCAAGTGAATTTAAGTACGGCTTTTCATCCTCAGACAGATGGACAAGCAGAACGTACTATCCAAACACTTGAAGATATGCTACGAGCTTGTGTATTAGACTTTAAAGGTAACTGGGATGATCATTTACCTCTTATTGAGTTCGCCTACAATAATAGCTATCATTCAAGTATCAAAATGGCGCCTTATGAAGCCTTATACAGGAGAAAATGTAGGTCACCGATTGGGTGGTTTGAAGTAGGTGAGACTATTTTATTTGGACCAGATCTTGTTCATCAAGCCATGGAAAAGGTTAAGGTGATACAACAACGGCTAGGAACAGCCCAAAGTCGACACAAATCATATGCCGATGTTAGAAGAAGGGGGCTAGAGTTTGCTATAGGTGATTGGGTATTTTTGAAAGTGTCACCAATGAAAGGGGTAATGAGATTTGGGAAGAAGGGAAAACTAAGTCCACGTTATATAGGGCCATATAAGATTATCCGAAGATTTGGTCAGGTTGCGTATGAATTGGAACTACCCCAAGAACTCTCCACAGTTCATCCAGTGTTTCACGTCTCAATGCTTCAAAAGTGCATAGGAGATCCATCTTATATTACTCCTACTAAAGAAGTACAAGTTACGGATGATCTCACCTATGAAGAAGTACCTATTGCTATTCTGGATCGACAAGTGAAGAAGTTAAGAAATAAAGAGGTAACTTCTGTAAAAGTGCTTTGGAGGAATCAACAGGTAGAAGAGATCACATGGGAAGCTGAGGAAATGATGAAATCTAAGTATCCTCAATTATTTGAAACCAAAGTGGAAGCCTTTGATGCTGAATTGAAGCAATAACAAGTAAGTATGTATATATATGAGTATTATATGGTAGTATAAAGACTAAACTTAAGATTGAACTTGTTTAAGCTAAGTAGTGATAATACTACCATTCGAGGACGAATGTTCCTAAGGGGGGGAGGATGTAACACCCCGTATTCTATAGACACTACTCTTACTTATATGGAAAATGGTACAAACTTATGGCAATAGGTGATGGAATAACTAGTTCTTGGATTCAAGTACAACACCTCGTACATTTTTGAAACTTGTGCGACTAACCTAACATGGATAAAAGTATTTAAACTTGAGATAGTAAGGACATACTTAAGTGTAAAGTTAAAGTTAAGTGGTGGATTAAGGTAGGAGGATTAAGACGTTGGAAAAAGGGGAGAACATAAACGAGGTGCTTCCGTAACTTAATTAGGATAGTAGGTGTATCATCTACTTAAGCTATTGGGCTGTATTTGGACATCTATTAATGGACTCAATTGAGGCCCAAACTAAGTACATAAAAATGGAAAGATGACCAGCCCAACACTTACTATTAATTCAGGCCCAACAAGACATGATCCAAGTAGAAAAAAGGTGAGAAAATGGACTGTTTTGGACAGCTTATATAGCCACGTAGGTGCATCACCTACTTGGACTATTTTTGACCAAGAATTGGCTAAGTATAGCCTTATAAAGTCGGTTCTAAGAGGGAGTATATATAGCTGAAATGCAGCTTATTTTCTTCACAATTCACTTGCCAAATTCCAGCATTTAAATTAAATTACTCTCTTCTCTCTCAAACCCTAACCAACCACCCCTTTGGACAAATCTTCCACTTGCAAGCTTTGGTAAGTATTTAACCTATATATTGATGTAATATATGTATAATAGGTTGTGGGAATCACGTTGGTGGTGTTTAAAATGTATAGGGCAGTCCCTTAATTAAGTTGGCAGTCCACTTGTGTTAGTTTTGATGAATTTGTCTTCCTTGTGGCTTGGAATTGTATAGGGGCTTAAGGTGTTGAAGAAATTAAGTTATGATGATGAAATTCCAGTATATTAAAGTGTGGTTCTTCCCCTTAATCGTTCCTTTTATGTATGGCTTGATGGAAATGTTTATATGTATTGGTAAATGGAACGTTTGTTGTAGTGAAAAGAGAATACTCTTTTGTTATGTTAAACTGAATGTTGGAACTGTTGTGGAATGATTTTGGTATGCTACTGTGTAAGTAAGTATGGTGACCTTATGGGGTGAATATATGGAGTTTCGTTGGAGTGGAAATGTAAAGGATAAACTAGGTAGGTAATCCTACCGGTTTGTAACGGTTATGTTGGTTTGTGGACTGTTTTGGTGGTGTGTGGACTGATTTGGTGTTGTTGTTTTGCAAAATCAGTAAGTTATAGTGTAATGTTGTGGAATAATGTTATTTGGTAGTATAATGAAGGTGGGAGTGATGCACAATGTGTTTTGGAGGTTGGATAGTTTCTACTTTCCGTTAAGCACCTACTTACCGTCTTGTGAACTTATAATGTAGCTAGCCATTAATGTTTGCTCCATTATGTACTTGTGTTGTAGAGTAACACATAAGGAAGGAGCTGAATCAGTGTAGTTACATATTGGGAAGATAAGGTATGTAAGGTTACTTTGTCCGTACCTTTCTGTAGCATATAATGTTCACATCGACGTTACACTTGTCCTATTCCGAGATGTACCAAGGTATCCTATTTTCGATTATCAATGGTTATTGTCACATGTTTCCTATTCATTGCACAATGGAGAATCTTGTTTCATAGTCAGTGCTAACGTTCCAAAGGTCCAACAAAGTTGTGTTCCAATGTTCCAATAGTGATTATATTCATGTCTCTGTTATGTTCCAAAGTTCAAAGTGAGATTATAATTATCATTGTATCAACCTCATTGTACCAATCTCAAAGTAAAGAACAAAGTAATGCATTTGTGGTCAATGATCAAGTATGGGTGGCAAGTCTAGGGGCATAAGCCTAGCTCGATCCGATCCCGATACATTGATTTATGGGTGGCAGGTCTAGGGGCGTAAGCCTAGCTCGACCCGATCCCAACATGACGATATGTTATGTAAAGACCCACTGATCAGTCGGGGCCCGGGTACAGTATGACACATGTAATGACAAGTAAGCATTGAAGGAAAGAAGCAATCAAAATAATACACATGGTTCCCCAAATACAGAATGGTTACTTATTCATTGGATTATTCATATGTATCTGAGTTCATTGAAATATTCATGTGTTGTATAGTTTTATATGAGCCTTACATACTCAGTACATTCTTCGTACTGACCCCTTTGGGGAATTTACCTTACTTGCTGCAGGCGCAGGTTCTAGTAGACCTCCACATTAGGTTACAGGATATTTACAGCTTTTGGTGAGCTCCAGTTATTCGGGGCTTTCTCCAGGTCACAGTTGTACATATGTTTTGGTGTTGTACATGTCATATAAAGCGGGGACTTGTCCCGACTTTTAGCTCATTTTGGTCAATGCACTTGTTAGAGGCTTTTGTAGACGGATGTGGGTATATGTATATAAGATGACGCATGAAGTCTTATTTTGATGGCCTCAACAGCCAAGTTTCACATATGTATATTTGTATATGTCATATGTTCTATGAATTTTCGTTGTTAGCATAATAAGTCCTCACGTGTTAAGAGTGTTTCTGATGGCATGTATACGAATGCACATAAGTACAGGTTGGTTCTCTCGGGCCTTATCGGCTAAGGGTGCCAATCACGTCTTGATGGGATTCGGGGTATGACAATGGCATCCCAAGGAGAATCTAGGCCTTCAATTTTTTCTAGACCGTCGATACCATCATTTCCTTTCCCTACAGTAGGTACTTCATCCCAATTCCAAGGGTTTAGAGGCGGCATGTTGGGCAGTGTAGTGGGATTCGAGGTTCGTAGACCGCAGGATTTTCTCGTCAGCCGTGTCAGCACTATGGTAGGTTTCATTTGGGTACATGACGATTGGGCAAGACTGGTTGTTTTTGGTGCGATATATCGGGGCACATGATGAGAGAGTGTCCACAGAGGGGCACAGATGGTATAGCATGACATATGGGATCAACCGTTGCATCATCATCATTGGTTCCTTTCCTAGACTGAGGAGTGCAGCCTATTGGGCGTGGTAGAGGTGCTAGAGGCGCAACTAGTTCCAGTGGAGCCCAGAATTGCACCTACGCTCTAGTGGACCGACAGAATTCGAAGGCTTCTCCTGATGTAGCTACAGGTACATTATCCATATTTTCGTATAATGTATATGCATTGATTGACCCGGGTTCTATATTATCATATGTCACTCCATTGATTGCGGAGAAATTTAAAAGAACGCCTGAATTATTAATTAAGTCATTTGAAGTATCTACGCCTGTCAGTGAATTTATTATAGCTAAGCGAGTTTATCATGATTGCGTAATTATTGTTTGTGGTCATGATACATTGGCCGATCTTATTGAGCTGGAGATGATAGATTTTGATGTTATAATGGGTATGGATTGGTTGGATTCTTGTTATGCCACAGTAGATTGCCGAGCTAAGAAAGTACATTTTCATTTTCCACAAACGCATGTTCTGGAATGGAAGGGTAATGTAGGAGCACCGAGAGGAAAATTTATTTCCTATCTTAAAGCAATGGAAATGATAGCCAAAGGGTACATATGTCACTTAGTAAGAGTGAAAGATACTGATGTGGAACCCCTAAATCCTTAGTCGGTTCCAGTGGTCAATGAATTCCTTGATGTATTTCCTGAGAATCTTCCAAGTTTGCCAACGGAACGGGAAGTAGAGTTTGGTATTGATATAATTCCAGGCACTCAGCCTATCTCTATTCCCCCGTATAGAATGGCTCCAGCAGAATTGCGAGAATTGAAGGAGCAATTAATAGACTTGCTAGATAAGGGATTCATACGGCCTAGCATGTCCCCGTGGGGTGCAACAATATTATTTGTATGGAAGAAAGATGGCACGTTGAGAATGTGTATTGACTATCGACAATTGAATAAGGTAACGATCAAGAACAAATATCCCCTCCCCAGAATTGATGATTTGTTTGATCAATTACAGGGTGCCAAATGTTTTTTGAAGATTGACTTGAGATCGGGTTACCATCAAGTCAGAGTTAGAGAAAAAGATATACCCAAGACAGCTTTTCAAACACGGTATGACCATTATGAATTTTTGGTTATGTCGTTTGGTCTAACAAATGTACCAACTGTTTTCATGGATTTGATGAATAGGGTGTTTAAGCCATTCCTAGACGTGTTATGACAGAGGCGTATCATTCAAGATATTATATTCATCCGGGAGCTAACAAAATGTACCATGATTTGAAAGAAATGTATTGGTGGGGAAACATAAAGAAGAACATTGCAGAATTTGTAGCTCAATGCCCAAATTATCAACAAGTAAAAGTAGAGCATCAAAAACCTGGAGGTTACATGCACTGTATCAATCTTCCAGTCTGGAAATGGGACATGATTAACATGGATTTCATTATAGGTTTGCCTCGTACACTGCAGAAATTTGATTCCATATGGGTAATAGTTGACAGGCTTACCAAGTCAGTGCATTTCCTACCAGTCAAGACCACCAATACAACTGAAGATTATGCAAGGTTGTATGGTAAATAGATAGTGCGATTACATGGGATTCCACTCTCTATTATATCAGACAGGGGAGCTCAATTTACTGCACATTTTTGGAAATCCTTTTAGAAGAGTTTGGGTACATAAGTGAATTTGAGTGCAACTTTTCATCCCCAAACGGACAGACAAGCAGAACGTATCATCCAAACACTTGAAGATATGCTACCAGATTGCACGATGGACTTTAAAGGTAGTTGGGATGATCATTTACCTCTTATTGAATTTGTCTACAATAATAGCTATCATTCAAGTATCAAAATGGCACCGTACAAAACTTTATATAGAAGGAAGTGTAGATCACCAATTGGATGGTTCGAAGTGGGTGAAACTGCTTTACTTGGGCCAGATCTTGTTCACCAAGCTATGGAGAAAGTCAAGGTGATACAACATCGGCTACAAACTGCCCAAAGTCGTCACAAGTCATATGCTGATGTTAAAAGAAAAGGGCTCGAATTTTCCATAGGTGATTGGGTATTCTTGAAGGTGTCACCGATGAAAGGCTAATGAGATTTGGAAGGAAAGGGAAGTTGAGTCCCTGTTATATAAGGCCATATGAAATTGTCCGAAGATTTGGGCAAGTTGGGTATGAATTAGCATTAGCCCAAGAACTCTCCACAGTTCATCCAGTATTTCATGTCTCGATGCTTTGAAAGTGCATAGGAGATCCATCTTGTATCGCTCCCATTGAAGATGTACAAGTTATGGAGGATCTCACCTATGAAGAGATACCTATTTCTATTCTGGATAGACAAGTGAAGAGGTTAAGGAATAAAGACGTAGCTTCCATAAAGGTACTTTGGAGAAATCAGCAAGTAGAAGACATCACATGGGAAGCTGAAGAAATGATGAAGTCAAAGTACCCGTATTTGTTTCACATGGAAGAAAAAGTTTAAAGTGCGGAAGGGGAGCAATAACAAGTAAGTCTCTATCAGCATTATGTGTACATGTATATATGCTAACATAAAGGTGCATTTGTTGTAAATGGACAAATGGTATTAACATTCGAGGACGAATGTTTCTAAGGGGGAAAGGATGTAACACCCCGTACATTTCCAAACCTACTTGATTGGTGATCTAGGGCATATTTATATGCCTTATTGCCAACTTTGAACTATGTTTACCTTAGTTTGAGAACAATAAGTACGTAGTTTGTATTGTTTTTGATGGAATATTTGATATTGTGTAAATAAATGTGATTAGGCCCTTGTAGGAGGAGATCGCAACTTTTTGGAGCATTTTTGGAGTGAAAAGTGAGGCTTGAAGGACTTCCAAGCAAGGATCTTAAATATAAGAGGCATGCTAAAGATGTGAACTTGAAGAATCCAACCAAATCAGCAAAGAAAAGTCGAAGAAAGGAAGATAATCAAAGATTAAGTGTCAGGCGCGTCAGGCAGCGTGCCGGGCCGCTTTTGACAGAAATTTTTATGGCATGGGCAGCAGAGGGGCGCGCCAGGAAGCGTACCAGACCGCTTTTGACAGAAATTTTTATGGCATGGGCAGCAGAGGGGCGCGCCAGGCAGCGTACCGAGCCACTTTTTGCCAATTTTTTTTCTCCGACCACCAGTCTATCAATAGGGATCTTGGGTTATTGTATCATTATTCCATCTTGGTAGGACTACTCTTGGGCGATTTTGGTATCCACATTAGGGTTAATTCTTGTTCCTTTTTATTTTTATTTCTTTTTATAATTTTTATCAATTTATGTTAAATTAAGCCATGAGTGGCTAAAATCGCTTATTCTTAGGGTTAAGGCTACAAACTTGAATCTCGTGAGTTGAATATTGTCTTAACATTTAAACACGAGATAGTTGGTGGATCATGCATTAAATTTGGTGGGTTGAATTAGCATGTGTTAATGGGCCCAATTTAAGGCCCAAACTTAAGTCAAAAGACATGGCCCAAGTGGGGCAAATGACCCATTCTTGTGTTGACCAAGTAAACATGGCATTTAATGAACAATAATTGGCTAAGGATGACTTGAGGGGATATATAAAGGCACAAAATCAGATTTTTATTCATTCCAACACACATGCCAGTTCTAGACATTTCCAAGATATTTCTTTTATCTCTCAAACCCTAAGCCATCACTCCCTTGGACAAGATCATCACTTTGGAAGCTTGGGTAAGTGTTTATTCTTGTGATTTAATATATTATATGCATGAGGGATTGTGTATATCATGATGGTTATGTCTAAAAGTGTTGAGTAGTGCACTTTTGCTTTTTTTGCTAAAAGATGTGTCATCTATGTGACTTGAACTTGAAAGGAGACTTGAGGTTTTGATGGAAGTGAATGGTATGGATTAAATATCAACCCGTAAGATGTGGTTATGTCCTTAAATTGCTTTTTCTATGTGTATCACTTGTGGGATTGTTGTTATGAAACGTATTGAGGTGACTTGATGGAGTAGTTGTGACGTAGCATTAATGAGGAAGCGTAAAGGATAAATTTGGTGTGAAGTGCTATTGGTTTATAATGTTTTGGTCAATGTGTGGCATGTTGTGGTATTATTGGTATGACCATGCCGTGAATTGTATTGTAAAGGGTGAAATGATGTTATAGGGAAATCATTTAACTCATTGTCGTCTTATGTACTTGTAAGGTAGTTAGTTGTTAACGTGAGCTCCGTTATGTACTTGTGTTGTAGAGTAAAACATAAGGAAAGAGCTGATTATTCTATCCACATATAGGACTATGTATTCCTAATGGGAAGATAAGGTATGTAAGGTTACTCTTTTTGTATCCTTTTGCGGTGACATTGTACTTGTTCCATTCCGAAATATCCAAAGGTATCTCATTTCAAGTTGTCATCTATTGTTATTCAAATGTTCCTTATTAATTGATCAATTGTTATTCATGTGTTACATAATTGTGGACATGGTTACAAAGTTCCAATAATGTTATGACTACCAAAGTATCAAGCTCACAGAAGTAAAGAAAGGAAGTAATGTATAATTGTTTGAGTATTCTTGGGTGGCATCCCAGGGGTGGAAAAAACACCTAGCATTGGTCGACCCTAATATCATGGGTGGCATACCAGGGGTTAAAATACCTAGCATGGGTCGATCCCAAAATCACGGGTGGCATCCCAGTGGCGAAAGAAAAGCCTAGCATGGGTCGATCCCGATTTGTGTATTTATGAGGACCGTATCCCAGGGGTGAAAATACCTAGCATGGGTCATCCTCTTTTAACACTGATCAGTTGGTCACTTGTTTATCACGTGCTTTACAATTTCTTAATGCAAAGAAGGATGAAGTAATGAATGATAATGATGATGAGCGTAAAGTAAATTAAAGCAAAGAATGCAATGTACATGGTCCCACATATACAGAACGGTGGTTTAACCATATTAATTACTCACTTGTTTTGATTCCATTAAAGTACTTATGTATCATGCAGTTTCTTATAGCCTTACATACTCAGTACATTCTTCGTACTGGCGTCCCTTGGGGGACTTACCTTACTTGCTGCAGGTACAGGTGCTAGTAGACCTCCACAGTAGGTTGCGGATCATTTGTCGATCATTGGTGAGCTCCCGTTGGTTCGGGGCTTTCCGAGTTACATGTGTACATTTGTTTTGGTATTGTAAATGTTGTATAAAGCGGGGACTTGTCCCGAATTTAGGTTGGTTATGTCCATGTATCTGTAGAGGCTTTGTAGATGTTGTGGAACAAATGAAGGAAATGTAAGGAATGTATGCTTTTGACTTGATGGCCCTAACGACCAAGTTTCATATGTATCATACGTTCTCCATGATTTCCGCCATTAGCATCGGTATCTATATGTGATAGAGTGTTGTTCATTTAATGACATGCATATGAGTGTACATGAAGGAAGATTGGTTCTCTTGGGCCTTAACGACTTCAGGTGCCAGTCCGTCCTGTTGGAATTCGAGGTGTGACACATACAATGCCTCAAATGGTGCCATCTCAATACTTGAATGGTAGCTATTATTATAAGTGAACTATGCTAAGGCCAAATGTTGCTCCCACTGACCGCCAAAGTCCATAACACATGCTCGGAGAATATCCTCTAAAACCTGAGTGGTTTGCTCTGACTGACTGTCGGTCTGGGGGTGGAAAGCGGTGCTAAGATCAGCCTGAGTACCAAACTCCTCCTGAAATGTCCACTAGAAGCTAGAAGTAAACAATGAGCCTTTATCTGAAATAATAGATACGGGTACTCCATGCAGGCGAACTATCTCACCAACATTGATGCGAGCTAACCTCTCAGTGGTAAAGAAAATTTGAATGGGGATAAAATGTGCCGATTTGGTCAGCCGATCCACGCTGACCCATATACTGTCAAAACCACGAGAAGTACAAGGTAAACCACTCACGAAGTCCCTAGTAATCCGCTCCCACTTCCACTCAGGAATGGATAGCTTCTGAAGCAATCTACCCGGTCTCTGATGCTCGGCCTTTACCTGCTGACAACACACATATCGAGCTACAAAGTTCGCTGCATCCTTCTTCATAACACTCCACTAGTAATATTGTCTCAAATCTCTATACATCTTAGCTATCCCAGGGTGAAAAGAATATTGGGAGCTATGACCCTCCCGCAATATTGACTGAATCAGGTCTCTAACCCTCAGAATGCAAATAAGACCGTCAAATCTCAGAATACCCCTGTAACACCCCATGCATTTCCGACCCTACTTGACAATCTTGAACCATGTTTACCCTAGGTTCGAGAGCAATAAGTACGTATTTTGTATTGTTATTGATGGAACATTTGATATTGTGCTAGTAAATGTGATTAGACCTTTGTAGGAGGTGTTTGTGACTTTGTGGAGCATTTGTGGGGTGAAAAGATAGGTTTAAAGGACATCCAAGCAAAGGATCTTAAATATAAGAGGCAAGCAAAAGGTTGGAACTTGAAAGATCCAACCAAATCCACAAAGAAAAGTTGAAATCACATTTTCAGTGCGGGGCGCGCCCATGGGGCATGCCAGGCCGCTTTGGCCTGAATTTTTTGTGGCACAGGCAGCAAGGGGGCATGCCAGGCAGCGTGCCAGGCCTCCCCTGCACACCTTTTCCAGAGCTGAAATTTATCTAAGTCCCTAGGGCGCCCGGGAGCGTGCCGAGGGGCTTTTTGCCAGATTTCTTCTACGATTATTAGTCTATAAAGAGGACTCTTGGGTTATGATATCATTATTCCATCGTAGTAGGACTACTCTTGAGCAAGTTTGACATCCGAGTTGGGGTAATTCTTCGTCACAAGTGTTTTATCAAATTATGTGCAATTAAGCCATGAGTGGCTAGAATTTCTTATTTTTGGGATTGAGGCTACGAACATGAATTTCGTGAGTGAATATTGTCGTGAAATTTATGGAATTATTTAAACATGAGATATATGGTGGATCATACATTGAATGTAGTGGGATAAGATAATATGTGTTAATGGGCTCAATTTGAGGCCCAAAATGAAGCCAAAATGCATGTCCCAAAGAGCAAATGACCCATTCTTCCAATTTGACCAAGTAAACATGGCATTTAATGCCAAGAAGTGGCTAAGGATGACTTGAGGGGATATATAAAGGCAAAAATCAGATTTTTATTCCAAAAATCACACATGCGTTTCTAGACATTTTCTAAAAGATATTTCTCATATCTTCTAAACCCTAAGCCATTTTCATTAGACAAGAGCATCACTTTGCAAGCCTTGGTAAGTGTACTTTCATGGATTAATATATTATATTCTTAATATGGAGTGTATATCATGATGGTTATGTTGGCAAAGTGTTGAATAGTGCACTTTTGCTTTTTGTTAAAAGATGTGCCATCCTTGTGATTTAAACTTGAAAGAAGACTTGAGGTTTTGATGAAAGTGCAGGGTATGGAGGAAATATCAACATGTATGGTGTGATTATGTCCTTACCTTGTTTTTTCTAGGTATATGTCTAACTTGTGGGATTGTTGTGGATTTGTTGTTATGCAACATTTTGAGATGACTTGATGGAGTAATTGTGATGCTGTGTTGATGGAGAAGTGTAAAGTATGAACTTGGTGTGACATGCTATTGGTTTATGATGTATTGGTCAATGTATGGAATGTTGTGGTATTTTTGGTATGATAATTTCATCAATTGTATTGTAAAGGGTGAAATGACGTTATAGGGTAATCATGTAACTCATTGTCGTCTTATGCACTTGTAAGGTAGTTAGTTATTAACGTGAGCTCCGCTATGTACTTGTGTTGTAGAGTGAAGCGTAAGGAAGGAGCTGGAATGTTGTATTCACGTATAGGATTGTGTATTCATAGTGAGAAGACAACGTATGTAAGGTTACTCTTTCCGTATCCTTCTACAACACGTAGTGTTCGCATTGTCATTGTACTTGTTCCATTCTGAAATGTTCTAAGATATTTCATTTCAGGTTGTCATCCATTGTTAGTCATATGTTCCTCATTCATTGATCAAATGTTACTCATGTGTTACATAATTTTCGGACATGTTCCAAAGTTCCAATAATGTTATGACTATCATTGTATCAATCTCTCAAAAGTAAAGAAATGAAGTAATGCATAGTTGTTGGTTACAAGAGTACGGGTGGTAGCTCTAGAGGCATAAGCCTAGCTTGAGACGATCCCGAGATTTTTGGATCAGGGGGTAGTCCTAGAGGCATAAGCCTAGCTCGGGTCAAACCTGACAGGGGGTAGCTCTTGAGGTAAGAACCTAGCTCGAGCCGAACCTGATATATTGGTTTATGGGTGGCAGCTCTAGAGGTGATAACCTTGCTCGAGCCGAGCCCGATGTATTGATTTATGGGTGGTAGCTCTAGAGGCATAAGCCTAGCTTGAGCCGATCCCAACATAACGTTATGTTGTGTTAAGATCCACTGATCAGTTGGGGCCCGGGTACAATGTGACACAAGTGATGAATAATAAACATAGAAGCAAAGAAAGTAGCGAAAATAATATGCATAGTTCCAAATATACAGACCGTGGGTTTATCCACATTGGCTATTCTCTTATATTTGATTCCATTGAAGTTCTTTCTATTGATGCAGTTTCTTATAGCCTTACATACTTATTACATTCTTCGTACTGACGTCCCTTGGGGGACTTACCTTACTTGCTGCAGGCACAGGTGCTAGTAGACCTCCATAGTAGGTTGCGGATCATTTGTCGATCTTTGGTGAGCTCTAGTTGGTTCGGGGCTTTCTGAGTCACATGTGTATATTTGTTTTAGTACTGTAATATTGTATAAAGCGGGGACTTGTCCCGACTTTAGGATGGTTATGTATGTGCATCTGTTAGAGGCTTGTAGACGTATGTGGGAATATGAATGTAAGGGATGTATGTCCATTTTGACTTGATGGCCCTAACGGCCCAGTTTCATATGTTTATATATCACATGTTTCCATGACTTCCGCTATTAGCATCTTGTATCTATACTTGATGGAGATGTTTCTTGAATGACATGCATATGAATAGACATGGATGAAGATTAGTTCTCTTGGGCCTTATCGGCTTCGGGTGCCAGTCCGCCCCATTGGAATTCGAGGTGTGAAAACCCCTGAATCTAAGGTAGTGCTCCTGGACTTACCCCTCATAACCTGACCACGAATGCCACAAAGTATACTATCCTCAAACTGGCAATTTCGAGTCTGCTCAAATAAGGTAGACCTAGCCTCAACACTAGCAAGGATCCTCCTAGGGTCTGAAATGTCAAGATGAACCATCAAGTTGGCCAAGGACTGAATGTCCAATGCCACCGGCCGCTCCAAAACTATAATGGAAGCCAAGCTACCCCTACTCACCGAGTTCGGATCAAGGCATCCGTTACCACATTTGCCTTGCTCGGATGGTATAAAATAGAGATATCATAGTCCTTCAGCAACTCAATCCATCTGCACTGCCTTAAATTAAGCTCCCTCTGAGTCATAATATACTGAAGACTACGATGGTTGGTGAATATCTCGCAATGAACACTATACAAGCAATACCTCCAAATCTTAAGTGCGAAAACTACTGCCGCCAACTCCAAATCATGAGTGAGGTAGTTGCGATCGTGCACCTTTTGCTGCCTCGATGCATAAGCAATAACTCGGCCCTACTACATCAGAACACAACCCAAACCAACACCAGAAGCATCCAAATACACAGTAAACCCCTAGCCCTCAGCTGGAAGAGTCAAAATAGGAGCTGAAGTGAGCAAGTTTTTAAGCTTCAGAAAGCTCAACTTACACTCATCGGACCATTTAAAAGGAACCTCTTTCCTCGTCAATCTGGTCATAGGTGCTGCAATAGTAGCAAACCTCTTGACCAACCATATATAGTAACCTACCAATCCAATAAAACTGCGAACCTCGATTGTAGATGTAGGTCTGGACCAATCATGAATAACCTCAATCTTCATCGGATCCACTATAATCCCATCCTTAGACACTACGTGTCCTAGGAATGTCACCGACTCGAGCCAGAACTCGTACTTTGAGAATTTGGCAAAAAGCCTATGATCTCTCAAAGTGTAAAACACAGTCCTCAAATATTTCTTATGCTCCTCTCGACTTCTTGAATAAACAAGGATATCATCAATGAAAATAATCACGGAGGAGTCCAAATAAGGTCTGAAAATCCTATTCATCAAATCCATGAATGCTTTGGGGGCATTGGTCAATCCAAATGACATCACCAAGAACTCATAGGAGCCATAACGAGTCCTGAAGGTTGTCTTTGGGATATCCTCTGCCCGAATCCTCAATTGGTGGTAACTTAATCTCAAGTCAATCATAGAAAATACTGCCACACCTTGAAGCTGGTCAAATAAATCATCAATATGGGGCATATGATACATATTCTTCACTATCACCTTATTCAGCTGCTTTTAGTCAATACATATACACATAGAACTATCCTTTTTCTTCATGAATAAGACAAGAGCACCCCAAGGTGATTAACTCAACCTAATGAAACCCTTACCCAAAAGATCCTGAAGCTGAGAATTTAGCTCCTTAAGCTCGGCAGGAGCCATATGGTAAGGTGTCATAGAAATAGGTCGAGTGCCCAACTCAGGATCAATAGCAAACTCAATATCATTCTCAGAAGGAAGGCCAGGTAGGTCGGTAAGGAAAACATAAGGAAACTCACGAACAATAGGAACATAATCAAGCAAAGGACTATCGACAGTAATAGAACGAACATAAGAAAAATAAGACTTACAACCCCACGATACCAATCTCCTAGCCTGAACAAAAAAAATAATCCCCATCGGCGCATGGCTAATAGAACCCTACCACACAACCGAGGGTATGTCAAGCATGGCTAAGGTAACGGTCTTGGCAAATAAATCCAAGACTGCATGATAGGGGGATAACCAGTCCATGCCCAGAATCACATCAAAATCCACCATATCTAGCATAATAAATTCAACCAGAGTATCAAACTCTTAAACGGTCACAACACATGACCTATAAACTTGATCCACAACTAAAGAATCACCCATGGGAGTAGATACAAGTGAGCATAGATAAAGGTTCCCAAGATAACTCAAACCACGGTGTATAATAATAAGAAACATATAAATAAGTGGATCCCAAATCAAATAAAGCAATAGCTGGCTGACGGCATACCAAAATTGCACCTATAATAACAACATCCGAAGACTCTGCCTTTGGACTACTAGGTACAACATACAAATGACCTCACCTACCACCTGTCCGGGTGCCTGACCGACCATCCATCCTACCTACCTGAGGACCTCCTCAATAACTCTGGGGAATACCCCTGCGACCCTACACACCACTTCTAGCTGAGGGCAATACTACTCTAATCGATTGAACACTCTGTACTGTAGGCACATTGGTCCTATACCGGGGACACTCTCTAGAGTAATGGCTGACGACCCCATAATCATAGCATGCCCCAAGCACTATGCTCTGTTCAGATTATCTGACTGACCCAGAATAGCCACCTCAGCTAGAAGACCTAGAATGTTCACCCCTGGAAAGATGACCCCTACTCTTACCGCTATAGTCGCTATAACGGGCTGATCCCCGTCAGTATTCTGTAGTGTTTCCTGAATGGGTCTACTAGATTGAACCTGGTGAGGATAAGAGTGACGCTGAGCGTACCTACCCTAAAAATCCCTGCCTTTGAACTCCGAGCTATCTTGGCTCCCACTAAAACTACCCTGCTGACATGTCTCTGATCACTACCCCCTTGGGCATTGTAATCCATCTCCTCTATAGAATAGACATGAGCGGTAATATTAGAAAAAGACTTCCCTAAAGTTACCAAACTCTGAGTAGCCTTGCAGAGTGGTAGACTCAATCCTCTGACGAAGCAACGAATCCTCTCGTACTCTGTAGGTAGAATCATGGTGGCTTATTAGGCTAACTCATGAAATCTCACCTCATACTCGTCCACCTTTATAGAACCCTGTATCAAAGTAGAAAACTTATCCCTCAGGCGCTCATGCATATTAAGAGGCATGTACTTCTCTAAGAAAGCCTTAGAGAACTGAGCCCAAGTCATAGACGGAGATCCAACTGGCCTGGAATCAAGATAACCCCTCCACTATTGTTGCACTGCCCTGTGAAAATGATAAGCCGTATAATCCACTCTACGTGACTCAACTAGCCCAAATTATGGAGCTTCTCCTTGCAACTAGTCAGAAACTCGTAAGCATCCTTCCTTCATTCAGGCTTACTAATTCCCCAACTTCTTTTATAGGTTTAATGAATAGGATATTTAAGCCCTATTTGGATTCATTTATGATTGTTTTGATTGATGACATCTTAGTTTATTATAAGAGTAAAGAAAAGCATGAGAATCACTTGAGGATTATGTTGGGTTGTCTACAAAGAAATAGTTACATGTAAAATTCTCTAAGTGAGTTTTTGTAGGCTTCTATGTCCCTCTTGGGACATATGGTTTCAAAGAAGAGAGTTATGATGGACCTATAGAAGATTAAGGCAGTTAAAAGTTGGGTTAGGCCGACTTCAGTGATTGAGGTTCGCAGTTTTATGGGGTTGGCTAGCTATTATTATAGATTTTTGAAAAGGTTTGCCTCCATTGCTTCTCATCTGACCCATTTAACTCAGAAGGAGGTACTATTTCATTGGTCTAATAAGCGTGAAGAGAGCTTCCAAAAGCTCAAGACATTATTGACTACCTCTTTCATTCTTGTTTTGCCAGTAAAGGGTAAGGATTTTATTATTTATTGTGATGCCTCATGTTCTGGTTTAGGTGTTGATTTGATGTAGCAAAAGAATATCATTGCCTATGCTTCTAGGCAGTTGAAGGTGCATGAAAGGAACTATCGTACGCATGATTTGAAATTACCTACAGTAGTATTTGCTCTTAAAATATGAAGGCACTACCTGTATGGGGTTTGTTGTGAGGTGTTCACTGAACACTGAAATTGACAACATATATTCACGTAAAAATATTTGAACTTGAGGCAGCTTGGATGGATGGAGCTACTAAAAAATAATGATGTTACCATTTTATACCATCTGGGTAAGGCTAATGTAGTGACTGACACTTTGAGTAAAAAGACTGAGAGTATCATTAGCCTGTATTATTTGAAGTCTACCAGGCATCCATTGGCTAGGGGGATTCAGACTTTAGCTAACAATTTTATGTGACTTAAAGTTTCTGAGAGAGGTGGATTACTAGCTTGTGTAGAGGCAAGGTTTTCATTTCTTGATCAGATCAAGGCTAGATAATTGAGCAAAATTCATAATAAGGTCTTAAAGGGTAAGGCTAAGCATGTTATTATTAATAATAAGGGTTTCTTTAGAATTAATGTACGAGTATGTGTGCCCCATATTGATGACTTGCTTTTGACTATCCTTGTAAAAGCTTATAGTTCTAGGTATTCTATACATCCTGGTGTGACCAATATGTATCGTGATTAGAGACAACACTATTGATGGGGTAGGATAAAATGTGACATTATTGATTTTGTCACCCCGTATCAGAATTGCAAGAAGGTACAATATACCAGAAGCCTGAAGGGACACTTCAGAGGATGCTCATTCTTGAATGGAAGTAAGAAAGGATACAAAGGATTTTATGGTTTGTCTTCCAAAAATTCTTAGAAAATTTGACTCGATATGGGTTATCATTGATAGGCTGACTAAGTCTGCACATTTCATTCCAGATCAGATAACTTATAATGCAGAAAAGTTAGCTAAGATTTATATCCTAGAATTTGTTTGGATGTATGGAGTTCTGGTTTCTATTATCTCAAGTAGAGGTACTTAGTTTACCTCTAATTTTTAGGGAAACTTTCTGGAGGATTTAGGTACTAGGTTGGACCTTAGTACAACATTTCACCCTTAGACCGATGGGCACTCTAAGTAGATGATTTAGGAGTTGGAGGATATGGTTTGTGCATGCTTAATAGACTTTGGAGGTTACTGGGACCAATTTTTGTTGTTGTTGGTGTTTATGTATATTAATTGCTACCACTCGAGTATTAATATGGCTTCATTTGAGGCATTATATAAGAGGAGGTATAGATCTCTCATTAGCTGGTTTGATGCTTTTGAGGTGAGACCATGGGGTACTGACCTTTTGAAGGAATCATTGGAGAAGTTGAAGTTTATCCAAGAGAAGCTTCTTGCAGCCTAAATTAGACAAAATGAATATGCAGACCGAAAGGTGAGACATATGGATTTCATGGAAGGTGAGCAAGTATTGCTCAAGGTTTCACCAATGAAGGGTGTTATGAGATTTGTAAAGTGATTTAAGCTCAGTCCAAGGTATATTAGACCCATCAAGATTCTTAAGCATATGGGGCCTAGTGGACTATAGATTGGCTTTTCCTCTAAGTTTGGTGGGGGTTCACCCCATATTTCATATATCCATGCTAAAAAAGTATCATGGTGATGAAAATTACATTATTCACTGGATTCAATCTTGTTGGATGCAAACCTCTCTTATAAAGAGAAAACTGTGGTTATCATAGATAGTGAGGTCCGTAAGTTGAGATCAAAGAAGATTGCATCTTTAAAGGTCCAGTGGAAGAATCGTCCTATTAAGGAAGCCACTTGGGAGATCGAAGCAGACATGTACAACAAATACCCTAAGCTCTTTATCGAGTCAAGTATTTACCTTATTTCCTTCTTGTCCATCGAGGATGAACGATTATTTAATTAGTATCTAATGTAACAAACCTTCCCATTGTTATAGCATGGTTAGGGCCTTATTACCTTGTTAGGAGTTTCCCTAATGAGTTGAGTTAGAAAAATCTCAAGGTGGGGTGGTTTAAGACTAAAAACTAGCATTGTGGATGCTCTTGTTGATTGTGACTCATGTTGTTGTGATGTGTAGTGTTGTATTCTGTTAGGGGGTGACCTAGTGATATAGACCTCCATAGGAAATATTTGGCTCTAAAAGTAATGTCATAGGGTGTGATTTTAATAGCTACCACATTTGGGTAGTTTTGTGATGTCCTAAGCTCTTAATTTGTATTGTTAAATAGGAGAAGATTTAATCCTTCTCCAAGCTACTATTTAAGGCACACTACAACAGTAGGATTCTGTTGTAGTGAGACCGCTATTGTAGTCGATGTCCCACAGTAGCAATAGTAGCAGAGTAGCAGTGGACCACCAAAGCGAGCCAAATTCTGGCATAGTGGGATAAAGGACGCTGTAGCAGATGACGCACAAATTAAATTAGATTTAAGTTGGTTTTCTCTAAGTTTTATCCCACAATTCAAAACTGCTACTAGGCAATTTTCTACAGGGCTAGAGTGATTTCCTTTTTGAGGTAAGTAATTCCATCCATATTTTTACAATGTAATTCTCTACTACCCTAGAATTGTTTAGGTAAATTATTGGGATGGATTCATAGGTGAAACCCTAGGTTTATGAAATTATGGAGAGAAGCCTAGGTTAGATTAAAATTATCTAGAATTTCTTCTAGGGTGTAAGATAACACTTTCTAGCATAGAATTATTGCTTTTGAACGTAAATTATGGGAATTAGGGGAAATTTGATTGTTGAAAAACACTTAGCTAAGGTTATACGCTATGAATAAGGGTAAAACTAGCGAGGTTGAATCCCCAAGGCTTAAAAATTGAAGAGAAAATGAGTAATATCTCTTATAAAGTGATTGTTTTAGACTTTGAGCATTCCGAAGAATTGAACAAGGGCAAGGCTCATGCATATTAGCTTACTTGAGTGGATTCTTTGGTGGAGATAAGTTATGGTTAAAATGGAGTAAGATTTAATTTAGTTTTTTGTATACTTCTAAATAGAATGACATGTTGATTGATTTTTGGACATACCTATGGTTGGCTGATTTGTTGGTGTTAGAATGCTTGAATGAATAAGTTGTTGATTGTTGAACTTGTTGATTTTGAGATACGATTGTGAAGTGTACTTGTAAAATTGGGTGCACTTGTGATATTATCCTGTGAGATAGTAAAATGGGAATATAAGTTGATATAAATATTATGGATCGGGTACCAAGTTGATACAATATTATTTTATGGATATGGTACCACACCAGTGCGATATTATGATTATGGATTGGGTACCATGCTGATACGGTATATGGATCCTAGTGTGTCCCCTGTATGTCATGACTAGTTGGACAAAAATAAGAACCTTTAGCCTGTGTGTATGATTAGTGTTTGAGGTGTGAGTTAGTAAGATATATCATGATGATACTGATAGTTAAAAAAATACAAATATGAGATTGAGGTGGACATAGATCCATATTATGATATGATTACTGAGATTCTGGAATTCTGATTATTTATGATAATTAATAGTAATTTATATGACTTGTTTAACTGACATTGCTTAGCCAGATTTGAAATAATTGTTTGATTGAGTAAGCTACTTGTTATGTGTTGATGCTCCTGTCTGCATGTTTATTCGATTTATGATTTATACTTGTTACTAAGTTGAGTCAGCCGATGATGCTACCAGTACATAGTGGTTTGTACTTATAACACTCTTATACTGTTCTTTGGATTAGTGCTATCTGTCTTCCAGAGACTCAAACGCGACCTCACCTCTAGTACATCCAGCTGATCAATTTGAGGGTGGACTACTTGCATTTCTGGATATCATGGGTCTTTATAGTTGCTATTGTCCTTCTTTCGAATAATGAAGTTATTTATTGAGATATTCTTAGACAAGTTTTGTTAGCATTACTGTATGGTGACTTTCGAATTATAGGGATGTAATAGCTAGGTTTTTCCGCATTTGTTTATTTTATTTAGTTTTGAGACTTTTTAATTGCTCATTTGTCTTAATCTTATTTAATGAATGGGTTAAAGACTTGTTTTAGATGGTTCTCCGACTGGATGGTTAGTGTCAGTGTCATTCACGCCATTTGGATCTTGATAAGCTCGAGAGACCATGATCATACAATTAACCCCATAAATCAACAACTAGGTCACCAAACCAGTAGATGAAATTGATACTTGACATGATTGTTAGTGAGTCCATAATACTAGATCGATTTCATCATATTGATCAGGTAAAAATTTACTCTTTATTCGGTTAATTGTTCATTAGTTAGTTTTTTATTTATGTTTAGTTTAGTAATTCATAAATTGATCTTTGAGATCTACCGCTTGAATAAATAATTGACATCAGTCTAATTTAGTAGATAGTTAATCGACAGGTCCATGTAGGAATGATATCTGGACTCTAAATTCTATATTACTTGTACAATCATGTATACTATGCTTTAGATGTAACAGTTTGGATAGCTACTACAGATGGTTCGTGCAAGGCGTCTCTACTATGGCAACTTCTTTGACCAGGTTGACTCAAAAAAATGTTGCTTTTCAATGGTCCAATGAGTGTGAGGTGAGATTTCAAAAGCTTAAGGCTCTGTTAAATTCAACACGTATTCTAACCTAACCTAGGAAAGGTGATGGATGTATTGTATATTGTGATGCTTTAGGAGTTGGTCTTGCTGGTGTTTAGATGCAAAAATTAAAGGCTATAGCTTATGCTTTGAGGCAATCTAAGACCCATGTGAAGAACTACCTCTCATAACTTGGAGTTGGTGGCGGTAGTGTTTATTTTAAAATTGTTGCGACATTACTTGAATGTGGTTCATTGATCACATAGTCTACAGTACATTTTCAACCAGAAGGATCTAAATTTGAGACATAGCAGGTGGTTAGGGTTTTTGAAGGACTATGACATAACTATCCTCTTCTTGGCAAGACCAATATAATGGTGGATTCCTTGAGTAGGAAGGAGGAGAGTGTCACGCCTCGAATTCCAACGGGGCGGACTGGACCCGAAGCCGTTAAGGCCCGAGAGAACTAACCTTCATTCATGTACATTCATATGCATATCTCTGAGTTAACAAAATTCTATCTCATGTAAATACAAGATACCAATGCCGGAAGTCATGGAGAACATATGATACATCTATGAAACTTGGCCGTTAGGGCCATCAAGTCAAAATGGACACATGCTTTCATTTGTCTCACAACATCTATAAAGCCCCTATAGATACATAGACATCACCAACCTATAGTCGGGACAAGTCCCCGCTTTATACAACATGTACATAATACCAAAACAAGTGTACACATGTGACACGAAAAGCCCCGAACCAACTAGAGCTCACCAATATTCCGTAGATGACCCGCAACCTACTGTGGAGGTCTACTAGCACCTGTGCCTGCATCAAGTAAGGAAATTTCCCCAAGGGACGTCAGTACAAAGAATGTACTGAGTATGTAAGGCCATAAGTAACTACATAAGATATAAGGACTTTAATGAAATCAAGTACAAGTGTGTGGACAATATAGATTAGCCACCATAGTATACATGTGTGGAGTCGTGTACATTGCATTTATTTCTTTCATTTTTCATTCATATCATTATCACAACCATTAATATAACATCGTTCATATAATATCATTCATATAATCATTCGGGATCACCTCTAGCTAGGCTTCCGCCCCCTTTAAGTTGCCACCCGTTCGGGATTGCCTCTAGCTAGGCTTATGCCCCTTCGAGTTGCCACCCATTCCCAATAATCCTTCAGGATCGCCTCTAGCTAGGCTTATACCCCTTCGAGTAGCCACCCGTACTCAATAGTCATTCGGGATTGCCCCTAGCTAGGATTTTGCCCCCTTGGGTTTCCACCCGTACTCAACAAGTATGCATTACTTCAATTCTTTTGTTATAAGAGTGATACGTTGGTGGTTGTACATTATTGGAACTTTGTAACATTAGTCAATGAACATGAGACATGTGAATCACAATTGTTCCTGTGAGTAACACTATACGACAATCTGAAATGAGATACCTTTGGACATTTCAAAATGGAACAAGTACAATGTCAATATGAATAATATGTGTTGCAGAAGGATACGAAAAGAGTAACCTTACATACCTTATCTTCCCAATATTAACACACAACCCTATATGTGAATACGACAACCCAGCTCCTTTCTTATGTGTTACTCTACAATACAAGTACATAACGGAGCTCACATTAACAACTAACTACATTACAAGTGCATAAAATGATAATGAGCTACGTGACTGATATGTAGCGTCATTTCATCCTTCTACAATACAACTCACTGCATAACCATACCAACAACACCACATCATTCCACACATTGACCAAGACATCATAAACCCATAACATTTCACACCAAGTTTATACTTTACACTTCCTCAGTAACACCACGTCACAATTACGCCATCAAGTCATCTCAATACCTTTCACAATAAGACATTAACAACAATACATAATTGATATAATCCAACATACCTCCAAAATACCCCTTAAAGCCATTCAAAAGGTACCATAAGTTGATAATTGCATCCAAGAAGGGTATAGGGGCCTTGGAGGGGTCAAAGAGAAGCAAAAACAAACAAAATGAAATTTAGGACTGGGCTGTGGAACCACCTGTGCCCGTAGGTGGATGAAATACATCCGAAGTTGGCCCTCTATCCTTGTTTAGATCCACCTGCATTGGCATCTGCGCCCGCAGGTGCTCCATATGCGAGGGCGGGTGCCCGTTTCAGCCTCCAGGGGTCATTTTAGGGTCCTTTTTTGTAATAAATGGTCCATGGCCATAATTAAGCTTATCATTCCATATTTTAGGTCACTTGGATGCCAACTAACAATCATGGGTTCACAACACACATGAACATCACCAAAACTACATTTTTCTTTCACTACGTCATCAATTCCATGCACAATTTTGCAACAACAATTCCAAATGTTATACACAAAGAGAAATCAATTTAAGGACATAAACACATAATAAATGTTGATATTGAATCCACCAAATTAACTTCTTCAAGACCACAAGTCCACTTTCAAGTTGAGAAGGCAAAACCCTTCACCGATTAAGCAAAAGTAGACTGTTTTATGCATAGTGAACTGTCCAACACTTTCCCAACATAACCAATATGATTTATACACCCTCTCATACATATAATATATTAAACCATAAGAATAAACACTTACCAAAGATTTCAAGAGAGCGATCTTGTCCAAAGAGATAGTTGCTTAGGGTTTGTGGGAGGAGAGAAATATTTTGGAAAAATCTAGAAATGGCATGTGTGCTTTTGTGATTAAAAATCTGATTTTGACCCTTATATAGTCCCTTTTTGTTCATCCTTATCCACACACTTGGGCATAGTTAATGTGTGTTTACTTGGTCAACTTAAGAATGGGTCTTTTTCTCCCATTGGGCCATGTCTTGTGACTTAAATTTGGGCCTTAAATTGATCCCATTAGCACATGTTAATTCAGCCCAACAAATTAATGCATAATTCACCAACCATCTCATGTTTATATAATTCCATAAATGTTAAGGTAATCAACTAGGTTCGAAAATGTACGGGGTGTTACATCCTTCCCCCCTCAAAAACATTCGTCCTCGAATGTTAGTCGAATGCTAGTGACATTATCCAATTTAAACAAATTCAAGTCCCTGATCATTCTTCATGTCATTATATATATACATAATGCTTATATATACTTACTTGTTATTGCTCCGATCTTGCATCTTGAACTTTCTCTTCCATTTGAAACAAATGAGGGTATTTGGACTTCATCATTTCCTCAGCTTCCCATGTGATCTCTTCTACTTGCTGATTTTACCAAAGTACCTTTATGAAAGCTACTTCTTTATTCCTTAACCTCTTCACCTGACGATCCAGAATAATAATAGGTATCTCTACATAGGTGAGATCCTTCGTAACTTGTACATCTTCCATGGGAGCAATACGAGATGGATCTCCTATGCACTTTCGAATCATCGAAACATGAAATACTGGATAGTACGTTCTGCTTGTCCATCTGTCTGAGGATGAAAAGCCGTACTCAAACTCACTTGGGTTCCCAGACTCCTCTGAAAAGATCTCCAAAAATGTACAGTAAATTGAGCTCCCCTGTATGATATAATAGAGGTTGGAATCCCGTGTAATCGGACTATCTATTTAACATACAACCTTGCATAATCTTCAGCTGTATAGGTGGTCTTGACTGGTAGGAAATGCGCTGACTTGGTAAGCCTGTCAACTATTACCCATATGGAATCAAATTTTTGCAGTGTACGAGGCAAACCTGTGATGAAATCCATGTTAATCATGTCCCATTTCCAGACTGGAAGATTGATACATTGCATGTAACCTCCAGGTTTCTGATGCTCTACTTTTACTTGTTGACAATTTAGGCATTGAGATACAAATTCTGCAATGTTCTTCTCCATGTTTCCCCACCAATACATTTCTTTCAAATCATGATACATTTTGGTAGCTCCCGAATGAATAGAATATCGTGAATGATGCGCCTCTGTCATAATTCTTCTCCTCAGCTCATCTACATCCGGTACACATAATCTACCTTGATATTGAAGTACTCCTTCTTGCGTAAGATCAAATGCTTTTGTAAAACCCTATTGTACATTCTCTTTCAGCTGCAATAACATAGGATTCGCATCCTGCTTCTCTTTTTTCGCATCCTGCTTCTCTTTTACTTTAGCTATTAATAAAGATTCTGTCGCGTTTTGTATAATAACCCCTTCATCTGAAGATTCAAGAAGACGAACTCCCAAGCTGACTAGTTGGTGTAGATCCTTGACTAAGTCTTTCTTTTCCATCAACTGGCCACTAGTGCCTCCTATTGCCTTGCGCCTTAATGCATCGGCTACAACATTTGCTTTTTCTAGATGATATAGGATATCAATATCATAGTCTTTCAATAGTTCAATCCACCTTCGCTGCCTCAAATTTAAATCCTTCTGCTTAAAGATATATTGAAAACTTTTGTGATCAGTGTATACATCAACATGAACCCCATACAAATAATGGCGCCATATCTTTAAGGCAAATATCACAGCCGCTAGGTCAAGATCATGTGTGGGATAGTTTCGCTCATGTGGCCATAACTTCCGTGAGGCATACACTATTACATTACCATGCTGCATCAATACACACCCTAGGCCCACTCCGAAAGCATCACAATATACTGCATACCCTTCTGTGCCTTCCGAAAGTACTAACATCGGTGTAGAAGTCAATTTATCTTTCAGCTCTTGGAAGCTTTTCTCACAAACTGAAACTTGATTGCCTTGTGTGTAAGCTTTGTTAAAGGTGCCGCAATGGAAGAAAACCCTTCAACAAATATTCTCTAATAACCTGCCAACCCAAGGAAGCTACGAATTTTCGTAGGCGTTGTAGGTCTTGGCCAATTCTTCACCGCCTTTATCTTTTGTGTATCAGCCCTTATCCCTTCATCTAACACAATGTGTCCCAAGAATGCTACGGATTTTAATCAAAATTCTTATTTAGAGAACTTTGTATACAACTTACGCTCACGAAGAAAATGTAACACCTTCCATAAGTGATTAGCATGGTCCTCTTGTGATCTTGAATAAACCAAGATGTCATCTATAAACACCATCACAAACACATCTGGAAATGAATTAAACACCATATTAATCAAATCCATGAAAACAGCTGGTGCATTTATTAGTCCAAACGACATAACTAAAAATTCATAATGGTCATACCGTGTTTGGAAAGTTGTCTTGGGTATATCTTTTTCTCTAACCCTGACTTGATGATAACCCAATCTCAAGTCAATCTTTGAAAACTATTTGGCACCCTGTAACTGATCAAACAAATCGTCAATTCTGGGGAGGGGATATTTGTTCTTGATCGTTACCTTATTCAATTGCCGATAGTCAATACACATTATCAATGTGCCATCTTTCTTATGTACAAATAATACTGGTGCACCCCACGGGGACATACTAGGCCTTTTGAATCCCTTGTCCAGCAAGTCTTTTAATTGCTCCTTCAATTCTCGCAATTCTGCTGGAGCCATTCTATACGGAGGAATTTAGATAGGCTGAGTACCTGGCATCACATCAATACCAAACTCTACTTCCCGTTCTGGAGGCAAACCTGGAAGATCTTCAGGAAATACATCAAGGAATTCATTTACTACCGGAACCGATTGAAGAGTTGGTGGCTTCACATCGGTATCTTGCACTCTGACTAAATGGCATATGTACCCCTTGGCTATCATTTCCTTGCTTTAAGATAGGAAATAAATTTTCCTCTCGGTGCCCCTACATCACCCTTCCATTCAAGAACATTCGTTTGTGGAAAATGAAAATGTACTTCCTTAACTCGACAATCTACTGTGGCATAACAAGAAGCCAACCAATCCATATCCATTATAACATCAAAATCTATCATCTCCAGCTTAATAAGATCGGCCAACGTATCATGACCACAAACAGTAATAACGCAATCACGATAAACTCTCTTAGCTATAATAAATTCACCGACAGGCGTGGATACTTCAAATGACTTAATCAATAATTCCGACATTCTTTTAAATTTTTCCGCAATCAGTTGAGTGACATATGATAATGTAGAACCCAGATCAATCAATTCATATACATTATGTGAAAATATGGATAATGTACCTGTAACTACATCAAGAGAAGCCTCCGAATTCTGCCGGTCCACTAGAGCATAGGTACGATTCTGGGCTCCACTGGAACTAGCTGCTCCTCTAGCACCTCTACCCTGCCCAGTAGGCTGCACTCCTCTACCTAGGGAAGGAACCGATGGTGATGATGCAATGGTTGATCCCATAGGTCGTGCTATACCACCCATGCCCCTTTGTGGGCACTCTCTCACCATGTACCCTGGCACGCCGCAAAAATAGCAAATATTCATTCCAACCCGGCATTCACCTAAATGAGACTTCTCACAGTGCTGACACGGTTGGTGAGATAATCCTATTGTCTGTGAACCTCGAACCACACTACTCTGCCCAAAATGGCTGCCTGTAAACCCTCAAAATTGAGATTGAGTGCCTGCTGTGGAATAAGAAAATGATGGTCTAGGCGGTCTGTTAAAATTTTGAGGCCTATACTCTCCTTGGGATGCCATGACCTATCCCGTAGATTTAGCCATTTTAGACGGCCCTCCTTCAACTTCTTGTGTCCTTCTTCTTTGCCTCTGATCCTCCATTTTCTGTGCAAAGGTTTGTATTCTAGCTATATCCATATCTCTGTTCAAAGCAACAATGGTGCAGTCCCTCATCAAATATGGCTCCAATCTATCCACGTACCGATGAACTCTGTCAGCCATAGTAGCTACCATATTCGGAGCATACCTAGCCAAAGAGTTAAACCGAAGACTGTACTCTCTGATACTCATATTCCCTTGGCGAAGATCTAAAAATTGGTCCGCACGAGCCTCTCGAACCTCATATGTAAGATAATGATCAAGGAATGCCATTTTAAATTCTTCCCAAATAGCTGGATTTGCGCCAATACCCCTCGATCGTTTCCAATCTTCATACCACAATATAGCTTCGCCTTTCAATCTATATGTCGCAAGTTCCATTGTTTCTATACCAGTCACATGCATAACCTCTAGAGCCCTTTGAATTTGGTCCACGAAGTCCTGTGGGTCTGCATTCGTATCTGTCCCAGTGAATGTGGGAGGATCTAATTTCAGAAAATCCTGTGTCCGCCGACTAGCTACTCTAGCCGCGCCATCCTTACTTATCATTGGACCCACTTGTCCTCGAGTTTGTGCAGCAACTATACGAGTCAAAATTTGCACCACATTTCTTAGATCCTGCTTAGTAGCATTAACAGGTGGTTCGGCAGGTTCTTCTCTCCTTCTCGGCTCTTTTGGAGCTGGAAAAGTAGAAGAAGCCCATGATGCAAACTCAGTGTCATCCCCACCTTGACTAGCTTGGTCAGGTTGTAATTTACTCATTCCTTCTCCGGCAAGCATAGCTACCTGCTTACCTTTGCCTCTACCTCATCTTGTAATCGGCATTTTATTATACAAAGAAAACCAATTCCAAAGGTCAGATATGATTCCACTACAATATTGGATCTAATGCACGATCTACGAAATGAAGAATAAAAACAACTCCTAAATTCCCCATAGCCTCCTGCTTATAAATGTGGTGCACAACACATCCATAAGCAAGACTCTACATCGGACACGGTTTTGTAGACACCCTAGGACCTGCTCTAATACCACTTTTGTCATGCCTCAAATTCCAACGGGGCGGACTGACACCCGAAGCCGTTAAGGCCCAAGAGAACTAACCTTCATTCATGTACATTCATATGCATATCTCTGAGTTAACAAAATTCTATCTCATGTAAATACAAGATACCAATGGCGGAAGTCATGGAGAAGATATGATATATATATGAAACTTGGCCGTTAGGGCCATCAAGTCAAATGGTCACACATGCTTTCATTTGTCTCACAACATCTACAAAGCCTCTACAGATACATAGACTTCACCAACCTAAAGTCGGGACAAGTCCCCGCTTTATACAACATGTACATAATACCAAAACAAGTGTACACACTGTGACTCGAAAAGCCCCGAACTAACTGGAGCTCACCAATATTTCATAGATAACCGCAGCCTACTGTGGAGGTCTACTAGCACCTGTGCCTGCAGAAAGTAAGGAAAGTCCCCCAAGGAACGTCAGTACAAAGAATGTACTGAGTATGTAAGGCCATAAGTAACTGCATAAGATATAAGGACTTTAATGAAATCAAGTACAAGTGTGTGGACAATATAAATTATCCACCATAGTATACATGTGTGGAGTCGTGTACATTGCGTTTATTTCTTTCATTTTTTGGTCATATCATTATCACAACCATTAATATAACATCGTTCATATAATATCATTCATATAATCATTCGGGATCACCTCTAGCTAGGCTTCCGCCCCCTTGAGTTGCCACCCGTTCGGGATTGCCTCTAGCTAGGCTTATGCCCCTTCGAGTTGCCACCCATTCCCAATAATCCTTCAGGATCGCCTCTAGCTAGGCTTATACCCCTTCGAGTAGCCACCCATACTCAATAGTCATTCGGGATTGCCCCTAGCTAGGATTTTGCCCCCTTGGGTTTCCACCCGTACTCAACAAGTATGCATTACTTCAATTCTTTTATTATAAGAGTGATACGTTGGTGGTTGTACATTATTGGAACTTTGTAACATTAGTCAATGAACATGAGACATGTGAATCACAATTGTTCCTGTGAGTAACACTATATGACAACCTGAAATGAGATACCTTTGGACATTTCGGAATGGAACAAGTACAATGTCAATGTGAACAATATGTGCTGCAGAAGGATACGAAAAGAGTAACCTTACATACCTTATCTTCCCAATCTAAACACACAACCTTATATGTGAATAAGACAATCCAGCTCCTTCCTTACGTGTTACTCTACAACACAAGTGCATAACGGAGCTCACGTTAACAACTAACTACATTACAAGTGCATAAAATGATAATGAGATACGGGACTGCTATATAGCATCATTTCATCCTTCTACAATACAAATCACTGCATCACCATACCAACAACACCACAACATTCCACACATTGACCAAGACATCATAAACCCATAACATTTCGCACCAAGTTTATACTTTACACTTCCTCAGTAACACCACGTCACAATTACGCCATCAAGTCATCTCAATACCTTTCACAATAAGACAGTAACAAAAATCCATAATTGATATAATCCAATATTCCTCCGAAAGACCCCTTAAATCCATTCAAAACGTACCATAAGCTGATAAGTATCCAAGAAGGGTATAGGGGCCTTGGGGGGGTCAAAGAGAAGCAAAAACAAACAAACAAAATTTTTGGATTGGGATGTGGAGCCACCTGCGCCCGCAGGTGGATGACATGCAGCCACAAGTTCCCCTCTGGCCTTGTCCAGAGCCACCTACATTGGCATCTGCGCCCACAGGTGCTCCAGACGTGAGGACGGGTGCCCGTTTCAGCATCCAGCGGTCATTTTAGGGTCCTTTTTTGTAATAATTGGTCCATGGACATAATTAAGCTTATCCTTCCATATTTTAGGTCACTTGGATTACAACTAATAGTCATGGTTTCACAACATACATGAACATCACCAAAACTACATTTTCCTTTCACTACGTCATCAATTCCATGCACAATTTTGCAACAACAATTCCAAATGTTATACACAAAGAGAAAGAAAGTTAAGGAAATAACCATATCATACATGTTGATATTTAATCCACAAAATTCACTTCCTTCAAGAACACAAGTCCACTTTCAAGTTGAGAAGGCAAAACCCTTCACCGATTAAGCAAAAGTAGACTGTTTTACGCATAGTGAACTGTTCAACACTTTCCCAACATAACCAATATGATTTATACACCCTCTCATGCATATAATATATTAAACCATAAGAATAAACACTTACCAAAGCTTGCAAAAGAGTGATCTTGTCCAAAGAGATAGTTGCTTAGGGTTTGTGGGAGGAGAGAAATATTTTGGAAAAATCTAGAAATGGCATGTGTGCTTTTGTGATTAAAAATCTGATTTTCCCCTTATATAGTCCGTTTTTGGTCATCCTTAGCCACACACTTGGGCATAGTTAATGTGTGCTTACTTGGTCAACTTAAGAATGAGTCTTTTTCCCCCTTTGGGCCATGTCTTGTGACTTAATTTTGGGCCTTAAATTGAGCCCATTAGCACATGTTAATTTAGTCCAACAAATTAATGCATAATTCACCAACCATCTCATGTTTATATAATTCCATAAATGTTAAGGTAATCAACTAGGTTCGAAAATGTACGGGGTGTTACAGAGAGTATAGGTAGTCTTGCTTTATTGGTGGCTGAGGAGCTTATGTTGGTAATTAATGTTCAACATTTGTCCAGTAGCTTTATAAGACTCAATATTTTTGAGCCGGGTAAAGTTCTTTCATGTGTTAAGGCACGATCATTATTGGTGGAGAAAATTATGGATAGACAGTTTGAGGATGGGAAACTGTGTATCATTTAGGATAAAGTGTTGAAAGGTGAAGCCAAGGAAACAAGTCTTGATTAGGATGGTGTTTTTAGGATCAAAGGTCAAATTTATATTCCTAGAGTTGGTGACTTGACTAGGTTAATCATAGAGGAGGCTCAACGCTTGATGTATTCTATTTATACTGGGGAAATGAAGATGTATCATAGCCTAAAGAAGCATTATTAGTGGTGTGGAATGAAGGGGGATATCATAGAATTCATGGCTAAGTGTCTGAATTTTTAGTTGGTGTAAGCGCTAGAGACTGGGTGGTATGACTTATAGAATGCCTATACCTGAGTGGAAGTGGAGGCACATTACTATGGATTTCATGGTTGGTTTACCTCAGACTTAGTGGAAGTTTGACTGCATTTAGGTGATTATGGATAGATTGACCAAATCAATTCATTTCTTATCGGTGAAGATTAACTACAATGTGGAGAAGTTAAATAAGATTTACATTCAAGAGATAGTTTGGTTGAATGGTGTGCCCATATCCATCATTTTAGACTAAGGTACTCAGTTCATATTGCACTTTTGGAGTTCTATTTAGTGAGAATTCGACACTCAGTTGGATATGAATACAATATTTCACCCATAGATAGATAGTAAGTTGGAGCGGACTTTTCAAGTGTTAGATGATATGCTTCGAGCTTGTGTGATTGACTTTAGTGGTCATTGGGACCAATTCTTGCCTTTTGTGGAGTTCGCCTACAACAACAATGACCACTCCAACATTCAGATGGCACTATTTGAGGCTTTGTATGGGAGAAGGTGTAGATATTCGGTTGGTTGTTCAATTCATTTGAGGTTACACCATGGGGTACAGATTTGTTGCGGGACTATGTGGCAAGGGTAAGATTAATTCAGGACCGACTTTTGACAGCCAGAGTAGGAAAAAAAGTTATATTGATATGAGAGTTTATGATTTATTGTTCAGGGTTGGTGAGTGAGTTTTATTGAAAATATCACCCGAAAGGGTGTGATGAGGTTCAAAAAGAAAAGTAAGCTTAGTCCGAGGTTTATTGGTTCATTTGAGATTCTTTAGCGTGTTAGGTATGTGACCTATGAGTTGTCTTTACCTTCGAGTCTTTCAACTGTGCATCTTGTCTTTTATGTAATGATGTTGAAGAAGTATCATTCTGATGGTTCTCATGTGATTCGGTAGATTTGGATCAAAATTGGATATTTAAGAATAGCCCGTGGCCATTTTGGATATGCAGATTAGGAAGTTGAGATCTAATGATATAGTTTTTATGAAGGTGTAGTGAAACATCATCCTGTTGAGGAGGCTACGTGGGAGACAAAGGTAGACATGTGGAGTAGATATCCCCATCTTTTGACAGTTGAAGTACCATTCTTATCCCTATATTCAAGGATGAACATGTGTTTTAGTGGTGGATAATGTAACATTTATATTGAATTTTAGATTTTTATGCATTTTAACCATCTTACCCCTCCCCCTAGTTGTATTTTGGTATTTGTGATTTGTGGAGTTGGTGTCATAGTTTTTGAGGTGGTTAGTTGGGTTTTATGCAAGTTTTTCACTTTGGAAGGTTTTGAAATTGATAAGGTTGACATTGGTCAATATTTATTGATTTAGACATCGTATGAGAATTTCGTAGTTCTGTTAGCTCTTGATAGTCATTCTAGGTTAGTAGTGCTATTGGTTTGGATCTCGAGGTGTTCGAATGGATTTTGAATAGTTGGTTGAAAATTTGGCAATTTAAGGCCTAGAATTGACTTTGGTCAACATCCATTGACAACGACCTTCGTAAAACAATACAACAATTCCATTAAGTTTGGAATGTTGATTTTTGTCTAGTAGCATAGTTGAATTATGTTCACGGGGTTTCGAACGTCTTTTGAGAGTTCAATAAGAGTTTTTGGACTTGTGCATTTATCTAGTTTTTCTCTTGTAGGTGTAGAGGTGAATCATTCTTCGTGTTTGCGATGACCCTGTCATAATTGAAGGGGCTTGATTGAGATCACAAAGAAGGATCAAGTTGGGTTGGGGTTGGGTTAATGTAATCTGGCTATCATGATTGTGATGGGCTTGGGTCAGTCAATGTCACGATCACGAGGATGTTGACTGAGATCGCTATGAGTAAATTGTTGGCAGTGTTTTAAAATTTCATTTTAAAAACAAAATTCCAAAACTCAATTTTTGAAGCTTTGGAGCACGATTTTGGGAGATTCAAAAGGGAAATTTCAAAATTTCTTCATTGGGTAAGTTTTGGAACCAATATTTTAACATTCCCCAATGTCTATTTCAAGATTTCATCTTCAAATCTTGGTATTTTTATTTTAAAAATTGAGATTTCTCTGTATAGTTAGTAAATAGTATTTTGATGATTTCAAGATTGATTTTCAACTTCATTTTTAATGAAATTTCAGATTTGAACTCCTAAGTTATGTGTAAAATAATTTTACAATAAAATTCCAATTTTGCCCTTATAGGATTGAGGTTGACATTTTGGACCCAGAATTTAAGTATAGTAATATGGGTGTCTGTGGTTTTGTATTCTTATTTAGATTCCATATTGACTAGATTGGACTAGTTTAGAGGCTGTTCAGAAGGAAAAGCTTCAGTTTGATTTTGAGGGTTTTTATTTAAGGCAAGTTGAGGTTCCATTGACTCATTTTTGAATTGTTTATATGCTAGTTGTATGTACGAAGAGTAATAGGGATTTGGGACCTCACATAGATGAGGTGACGAGCATCGATGCGGGTCTTAGTGTTATGTGATTGGGATAAAAATAATTAATTGACTTGTTTGGACTATTTTCCTTTATTTGCTATATAATTGTTATGTATTGTATTTGAAAGTGAATTATTGATCATGCTAGTTGGTGATTGTACTCCTTTTTGTGATTTTGTGTCGGATTATGGTGATATTTTGGAAAAAGATTGAGATTCTTGCTATTTGAGTATAAGAAAATAAATTCTATACAAATTGTGGAATTTGGAAGAGATGAACTTAAACTGAGAGTGGAACTGATTTATGGTTGAAATGCTTTGCTTGATACTATAGTTGTTATTTGGGGATCGTAGTGGCACGCCTGCACATCATACATTCCATTTCATTGGAATTATCGTACCCCTACACATTATATATTTATACTTGGGATTGACATTGCACGCCTACATAATATTATATTTGGAACAAAGTGGCATGCTTGGGAAGTACATGGACCTCGCAAGTCCACCATGGGTCCCAACAAGCTATACAGAGCAGTGAGTGTGTACTCAGTATATGTATTACATTCATAAATTTATTTCTCTTTACTTGTGATGTACACAATAGTATTTGATGAATATGTGCTCATTTTTTGAGAAACATAGTAACTGGTTATCTAATCCTATTTGATAGTTGATTCCCTTGATTTGAAATGATATTGGATTTGGGAGTATAAATTTGGTAGGTTGATTATTTACCCTGGTTGGATTTCTTGAGATGCTACTTGGGCTATGATATATGCATATTTATATATAATATAGTGATTGTTTTTATCTGATAGTCTAGGAGTGGCCTTATTGTTTGCAGGTTCATGTAGATTATACTAATAGTTGAAGGTTTGAGTGGTTCTGTCCATCACTTTGAATAAAGATTGACCGACTATGCTGTTGAGTATGGGTGTTGTAGTACTCACGCTTTTTTCTTCTACACTATTATGTGTAGGTTATGAGTTCAGATCTCAGGGTCGTTAATTTCCCTTCATGCTTAGATCTAATTTTTGCAATTCGAGGTAGCCACTGGATTATCCATGGCTTCTCTAGACTTCCTCTATGTTTACTTGTTTTGTCATTTCTCATTTGTATTTTGAGCTTCTCAGATTTTCATATTTTGAGATTATCAGATTTTCATTTGTATTCTTACTTCTATTAGAGGCTTGAACCATGTGACTACCAGGTTTTGGGATGATTGTTGTCTTTCATACCTCTTTACATGTTGATTATGAGATTCAGTTTGAGACTTATCATTATTTCACTTTTTTCGCATATTTAGTTGTTTTCTCTTGCTCTGTGTGTTGGGTTGACTTACCTATCTTGAAGAGTGTGATAGAGAGCATCATGACTCGAGTTTACATTATACATCCTTTGCCTAAACTGGATTCATAACCTTGTGAATATTATGTATCCTCTCTTCAAATTAACAAAGTATAGCCTAAATTGGTCAACTCTATACTTGATCTTTACTAACACAATGACATGCCATCATGAACATCTCCTCTAGTTCAAGTATACTTCTATGTCAACATAACCAAAAATCCATTCTCTACTTAATTCCATAAAATCTTCACTAGTTTTGCTACACCTTAGTCAACACTAAAGAACACACCACCCCATTACTTATTTAATGGATACATGACTCTAGATACATACTTCAATCAATCACTATCCCCACTTTTGGCTTTTACACTTCTGACTTCATATTTCCAACTCTGAGATCATTCTACTACTTAGAGCTTACAACACCCTAAATCACACTATCTATTAGGTGGAAACGCTACCAAGCATTTAGAGACACACTTTCCCCTTCATGTGTCATCTGTAACAAAGTTTCAAAAGGATCTGAAGATATATCTTACTCTGGCTCAAATGCACGATTCATATGGATAAAGGTATATGGTTTCGAATCAATTAACTTAAATGCACTAATGGCCTCCTCTCAAGACCTTGTGTAGTATCTTAAGTTTATGTTGGCTCTTTTTGAGAGTACCACATTGATAGCAATCTGAGCCTTATTGCTTCTATCACCTTGAAGAAGAGACATAGTCAGCTAAATTTGAACAATGCACGACTATAGATAAGTTTCTTACGGCACAACTCTATTGTACAATCTAGACTATGAAATAATGGGAAACTTTTTATTAAAGTTCTGTAGACCCTCATTTATAGAAGTAGGTCCCTCACAACCATAAATGATATTCTACTGACACAGCTTCATAGACTCCATAGAGGATAGGACACTTCAACCTTGTTCTATGATATTAAGTTTCTCACGCCCCTAATATACACCCTGGGCGTGGTCGATACCGATGCTATTGTTGGACCAATTGAGCATACCTTGGTGGCATACTGAAGAATTATAATAGTCCATCACAACACAAGGGACCTGATTGATTACCAGGTTATAGCAATCCCAAGAACAAATAATGATTTGAAATGAAAGTAAAATGCTGTAAGCTAAAAGACACAAGTATTTTATGTGGAGACCTCCTTGCTCAAGGGATTAAAACCTGACCTACCCCAGTAGGAGTTCACCAACACTCCACTAAACTCTGAGAAACCTTTGATGATTACCACCTAGGAATTAATCTCCTAATTCCTACACTCTTGCAATAACTCTATTGTAATACACCCTTACAATGACTCCAATGTGAACACTTCATTAACTACCTCTAGCTAAGAAAAGAACTCAACTTTGAATAATAGCTAAACAAAAATATACTCATTGGAATCTTTACAATGAGATGTGAGTTTATAATTGTAATTCCAAAATAAGAACCTTAATCAATCTAGAAATGAAAACATATATCATTATGAGAAAGGACTTTCTAAATTGTTAAGCCTTGCAATATCAGCTAAGGTGAGGCCTTTGTTAGAGAATAATTTCCCTTTTTGATTTTTGCAAAAGCTTGAGCTTATCTCTTAGTGGATGATGTATATATATAATAAGCATTGGGAGAGAAGATTCCTCATTGGTGGATTGCTGGAAAGTACCACTGAAAAATCATCCCACTGATATGCTGACATTGTCCAGAAAAGTACTAGACAGTTGGCACATAAGACAAAGGCGTGCAACTGCAAAACTGCAAAACTGCACACTGGGACACCAGTTCACATAACTGGTCCTTCAACTAGGTTAGGCAAACAATTGAACATGAGTAATAATCAGACATGCATAGACCAGGTTCCGGTGATGAAGTCTGTAAATCATCAACATATAAACATAATAGTCATAATAAGAATAAGGCTGGAACCCAGCATTTTCCCCCTTTTTATGATGACAAATATAGAGCCTTTTACAGTACATGCAACTTGCAACTATTTCAAGTTCCCCCTATCACCATGCAAGCCAGCACCCAACACTCAGCACCCAATACCATTTCCCCTTATCACTAGTATTCATAATCAGCCACCAGTTCCCTTTTTCAAGTTCCCCTTTTTACTAACAATCAATTTCCTTTTTCAAGTTCTACCTTTCACCAATCTTCCCCCTTTTGGCATCATTAAAAAGGGTAAGCAGTACAATAAGCATAAACATAGTTGAAAACAAGTTAACTCATGGGCACAGGGGAAACACCATCAAAATAGAGAAATAGCAGCATAAGATAAAGAAGTAGGCAAACAAGTAGACAAAACATCATTCAAATTTAGGTTAATCCAACAACCATTATAAAAGGAACTTAAAAAGTTAAAAAAACATGTCACAGCCAATATCAAAAGGGGATAAGAAGAACATAGAAACTATGACTACAGGACTTAGGAGGATGGTTCAGGAAGAGATTTAAGGAGAAGTATAAGACATTCATCTTAATCAATATAAGCTTTAAGAAGCTTGTCAGTCAACTCTATCACCTTTCCATTAAGTCTATCATTTTCAGCTTTCAGAGCATCTACCATACCAGGTCCCTAGATGTGTTGTAAAGAAGCTTACTGCTGATCAGACTTCAGCTTAGCTATTTTTGCATACCTTTGAGCAAGAAATGCAGTGATACGATCCACTTCTTCATTTTCTCTCTCCTGAACAGTGATGAGATAAAAAACGACTGAGTGAGAGCTCACACCTCCCCTTTTCTTGACAATTTTGGATTTTCCTAGCATAAAAATGGTGAGCATGTGCTTCCTAGAAGAGGAAATTCCTTTACCAAGTCCTACTTTGAAAAATTTGAACACTTTGTTGAGTAGGAACCCATAGGGCAGACCATGTCTTCCTTTCTTCTCATTCACAACCTTGTTCATATGCTTCAACATTAGTGCAGGAAGATTAATATGCTAAAAATATGACATTATGTCCATAACAAATAGATCTATTTTAGATGCACAATTTCTTTTTTAAGATCTTGGGAGTAAGATTTTGTTGACAAATTCAAACACCAATTGATAGTCACACTTTATCTATTTCTTGAGAAGATGCTCAAATTTGTTTTCTTCTAGGTTTCTAGCTATTTCAAGAAATTTCTTAGAAGAAATCCTTTTCTCAAGAGAACTGATCCCATTATTAGGTACCTCCAGTATTTCTCCAGAACTTTCTCATCCAAGTAAATCTGTACTCCTCGAACATGAGTAATCACACTATTATTGCCAGCACAGTATTCCATATCTGCATAGAATTCTATAACTCCCTTAGCATGAAGACTAGAAAGAGGTTGATCAAACAAGTGAAGCCATTTTTTAATTTTACCATTGAAACCAAGTTACTCATTCTAGGCATTTCAACAATATCTGGATCAAACACCCGTCCACGAAGTACGATTTATTGCCTTATAACTCCTTGGATCTCTTCACGCGTCAGTTCCTTGCCCTTCTCCTTATACTTATTTCCAAGTTCCTCACTGTTTGAGCCATCATTGTTCTTTCTCCTTTTTAACTGACGGACTACTTTTGAAGTACCAGGTGCATCAACAACCCTTATTCTCTTAGCACATACTGTCAGTTTCTTTTCAACAGGTTTGGATACTATCTCACCACGTCTCTTAGCTACACTGAGGGCTACATCAGTGTCCATTTTTTTAGTGTATTCTTCCTTATTAACATTTACTACATTCAGTGGTGGAACATTATCAACCACAATGGTTTTCCTTTTCAGTTTCTTTCTTGGAGCTACCTGTGATTTGTTTATCTTCAGGTCATTTTCAATGAATTTTCTTTGGCTACCACTAGTGGTGCAAATACCACTAGGAACTGGTCCCTTGAATACATGTAACTTCTTCATCCTTACACTTAGAGGCCGTTGATCACTCTCCATCTCAAAGTCATCCTTGAGGACCTGAGCAACATAGGAAATAAGAGTCCCATCATATTTAGGTGAACCATCAAAGGTTTCAAGCATTTGGGAAATATTGTGAGATTCTTCCACAAATTCAGACCCATCACCTGGAGTTTCATTTTCTTCCATCATGGCAACAAGTTAAGCACTTATATCCAGTATTTTTGAGGAAGTTCCCTTCTCCATAAGTAATTCTCCTGCACCTAGTGTTCCCATTGTTTCCTCAAACATCAAGGAATCTTCCACACTAACATTTACTGTAGAACTCTGACCTTGAGTTGTTACAGCACCATGTTCATGATTTTGGTCATCCAACATGGAAGGAATTTCTTTCTCAGCACATGTACTTAAGGAATCTCTTTTATTTTCAAGGGTTTTCTCAGATAAAGCTTTACTATTTATCTCATCTTCAATCTTTAGATCTACATCCTCGACAATCTTTCTAGAGACATTTTGAGAGTTGTGTTGATTGGAATGAATTAGGAAAGCAAAAGAGGGAACTGTAATCGGAGTGACCATAAGAGGGTTTCTCAGCTCCTTAGTTAATGGGGTTGTTTTGATTCGAACAGAGGTTGCACGATTTTGAAGGTCTGAGGAGGACTTTGGAGGACTAGCAGGAGAACTAAATTTAGACATTTTGATGCAGATTTAAGAGAGAATTTTAGGAGGAGTGTTGACAGTTTGAAAAATGAGGATAGGCAATTTGAAATATGTAAAAGCGATTCAGGGATTTTTTTTATAAAATGAATAGTTGCAATATAAAAAAAAGGGGAAAGAGAAGAGACGTGTCATATGGGGAAAAGTGATGGTGATTGACCTTCTTTCTGACATGCCAATTTTACTAATAGGCTAGAATAGAGACTGCTGACATGGCAATACCTTTTTTAATTTCAAAAATTCCTAAAGTAAAGAAAGTTGGACTAACCTTAGGGAAAGCAGGTCCCTTCATGAAGTCTCAATTTATGTGTTGTATTTCTCCTATTCTTCCATCACTTAAGTGCCGACTCTTCTCTACCATTAGTGTATAGCTATAGGGGTATAAGATTGAGTTAGATTTGATCAAGTATACTCTTACTTGGATACCTAAAACCACTTTTCTAGCCGAAATGGGAGATATTCAAGCAATAGTGAGAATTAGTTGAACATCATTAGGATTAGGACACTTTTTGAAATTGATCCCTACTTGCTCAATGAGACTGTTGGTGACTTTGATCTTTTGTTCTACACACCTTCATGCAACTAATCCCTTTATCATCTTTTCTCCCTACCCTTTTTAAAAGTGAAACCTATCATATAGATAATATATCCTTTTATGTTGCACTTCATTCTTGTCCATGTGAAGATTATGGGAGAGACCTTGATTTGTACCTGGTTCTACTATGCCAATGGCTGATTTTACTTCAGCAGTAGTTTTCATTGTCACATACCCTTAACACATTTACCAACCAGATTCTAGCCATTAACATAGTACACATTTTGTTAACTCCATGAGCCAATATTTTTCCAGTCTTTCCATTTCCAAAAAGGACACTTTTCCCTTGAAATGCCTTAAGTGAGAGTAAGAGAAAAAAAATCTTCCATTTACGCCTTGAGCAACCACTACCTGAGATCATGTTTTGACTGTATTCTCTCACTCCTTCCTCCTTGGGATTTCATATGTTGAATTTGATAATCCATTTTAACTTGGGTTCCCAAAGAGGGGACATAGGAAGAATCAGATTTTTCTTTGTCCACGCTAACAACCTAACCTTTTTAAAAATTAGACTAGGTCCCTTAGTTTTTGCCTTTGAAACATTGCATTCCTAATGTTTTCTCTTACCATGACTTTTTGTTGTACTTGCATCCTTTCAGTGGTCATTCTTGCCATAGAGCTAATTTGTTGAATCTGAGGCAATTCTTCTATTGAAGTCATAAGGAGCATTCTTCTTCTTTACTCTCTTTTTCAGGCAATCATGACCTTCATCACCAGTGAATCTCTCATAAGTGTAGCTGCTCAGATCTTATGAGGACCCAGTCTATTTAAGAGGCCTCTCAAGGACTTTATCCGTACCATGTCTCTTTCCAACTCTATGTTCCTCTCAAGAGAAGCTTAGAGATTTATTTGGGATTTTTTAAATCCTCCTTAATTTTAGACTGAAGATAGCTTCTTTCATCCTTTCCTTCAACCTCAAGCTTGGCTATATCTTTCTGATTCTTAAGTAAATGATCACTTTTAAATAACACAGTGTTACACTTATCTTTCGTAAGATCATCGAGGACATCTATCAGTATATCAGCTGGACATCTCAGTTTATTCAGTGAGTAATTATTATGATCCCTTTTGATATCCACAAGAGTTACCTCTTAATTATTTTCATTTTCTGATCCACCAATAAGTCCTAGCTCTTCTTCACTGTCTGCTTTGATGGAGATACTCATTGCACCTTGTTCTTCATCTAATTCACTTAAGGATTCCCCCCATGCAACTACTGCTAACTTTATCTCCTTGCTAGTTACTTTCAACTTGTTTTTTATAGCGGACCTGGTCATCATCATTAGGTTCTTGAATTGAGTGCTTTTGATTATGGTTTCCAGCTTTACTTTTACCGTAATTTGGTTTCTAGCTTTACTTTTACAATAATATGTATAATCACTCCTGAAACGCTTGCTTGAATTTTCATCTGTAGAAAGTCAAACTTTTTTTCTAATCTATCTTTTTAATCTTTTGATTACTCATGTCATATCCGCCTCCTCTTCACTTGAGTCACCATCCACCAACTTGTGAGCTGAATCTTTCTTCTCAACTAGATTCTTTCCCTCATGAATATTCTTTCCCTCATGAATAGACTTTAGTGTTTGCCAGAGTTTATTTTTAGTTTCATAGGATGAAACCTTACTGTATTCCTTGGTATAGATTCCATCCACCAGAAATCTTTTGGCTTTAAGATTTTTCTGAACTATCTCCCTATCGATATCATTATATTCCTTCCCAATTTTGGGAATAGTTATAGTAATGTCTCCTGCTCTTGCTTTCTTCATTAGGACAATGGGACCATCATGTATAATATTCCACAACTCACAATCCACAAATATTACAAACTCTTGCATTCTTGTCTTCCATGCTAGATAGTGTTGACCATTACACATTGGTGGCTTTGTGATAGATTGTCCTTCCACAAGTTGTGATGGAGTAGTCATTAGGATCTCTCCTAGGTGTTAGCCTTTTAAGAGGAACTACTTTGATACCAATTGAAGAATTACTATAGTCCATCACAACACAAGGGACCTGATTGATTACCAGGTTCTAGCAATACCAAGAACAAATAATGATTTAACTGAAAGTAAAATACAATAAGGTAAAAGTCATAGGGCTTTTATGTGGAAACCTCCTTGATCAATGGAGTAAAACCACGACCTACCCCAGTAGGATTTCACCAACACTCCACTAAACTCTGAGCAACCTTTGATGATTACAATCTAGGAATTAACCACCTAATTCCAACACTCTTGCAATAACTCTATTGCAATACACCTTCACAATGACTCCACTGGAACTGAAACTGAAACTTTTTAATAAGTAAGTTGTATGCAAAGCATTACATAACATGTTTAGAAACTGGTTACCTTGTACCATTATTCATACTTAAATAAAAATACTAATTTTTCTATTTGGGTATTGGATTTATGAGTAACTAGAAGAAAACATTATAAAGAATTTTCTCAAAACTGGAGGCCCTTATGACAAAATTATATTTCTTAAAAATACTGAGTCTTTTATTGGGGAGTATTATATAACCGGCATACCACCATGTGAGCGCATGATGACCAACCTCTGCCTTATTGGGAGACCATCCTGACCCTTGCCAGATCATAGGATGCAAACTTAACTGAACTGTGGATCCATACTAAGCCCTTAAGGGCTTAAAGAGGAGTCACTTGAAACTATGGTACAATCATATTCTATGATGGCATATGTAGTTTCGAGGCATGTGTTAGCTGGACCCATACCTTTCTCGATGTTAAATAATCAACCTAAAACATACTATTTTCTCATAACTGTAATCTTTAAACATAAGCTGAAAATCATGTTGTCGAGCCTTGACTCAAAATAATATTATGAAAATATACTATTGGTAAGCCTTGGCTCTAAATTATTTGAAATATACTGTTGGTGAGCCTTGGCTCTAAGTTATCTGAAATATACTGCTGGTCAACCTTGGTTCTAACTCTTATGAAAACATGTTAGTATGAGTTTTAAAGATAAAACATATTTTCTTTCAAAATCTATCAATATGCATATGAGAAATTTGCAAACTTTTGTTTCAAAATCATAATTAGGTTTTCATAGAAAACATGAGATAACTTATGTAAAACATGAGATAAAGTTCATAAGATTCAAAATGGAATCCATGAACATAAAATTAGATATACAATCAAGAGATAAGGAAACTAAACTTTAGGATTCAATCCAAAACCTTAAATTGATTAAAAATTCAAAATATTAGAAACATGCTTAGGGAGGGGGGAGGGACAACAAGGTTCCCACACTGAAGATTAGCCTTACATACCTTGGAAGAATAGAGAAGTTTGTAGAAAAACTTGAAGACTCCTTGCTTGAGTTCTTAGAGAGTTTCTGATACCACTTTTGTCACGCCCCAAATCCCATTGGGATGGATTGGGACTCGTAGCCAACAAGGCCAAAGAGAACAAAGCTTTACTTCTATTCAACCATATGCATGTCATAAGAAACCCATGACCATATAAGAGCTTTAAATACCAACAACGGAATTCATGGAACATGTGATATATATATACATATGCGAAACTTGGCCGTTGAGTCCATCAAGTCAAAAATGACATGTACCTTTTACATTTATACACCCACATCCATCTACAAAAGCCTCTAACAAATACATTTACCAACACTAACTGAAAGTCGGGACAAGTCTCCACTATATACAACATGTACAATACCAAAACATATGAACAACTGTGACTCGGAGAAGCCCCGAACTAACTGGAGCTCACCAATGATCTGCAACAACTGGCAACCTACTATGGAGTCCGACTAGTACCTGTGCCTGCAACAAGTAAGGTAAGTCCCACAAGGGACGTCAGTATGAAGAATGTACTGAGTATGTAAGGCTTAAATGAAACTGCATGAATCATAAATACGTCAATGAGCTCAATTAAAAATGTATAACCAATATGTATAAGTCATTATACTGAACTTTGGAAACCATGTATTTTTCTTTCATTACTTTCTTTGTATCTTTGCTTCTATGATTATTCATTTTGCCTGTGACCTGTGATACCCGGGCACCAACTGAAAAGTGAGTTTTAACATAACATGATGTTATGTTGGGATCGGCTCGACCTAGGCTTATGCCTCTAGAGCTACCACCCATGAATCAATATATATCGGGATCAGCTCGAGCTAGATTATTACCTCTAGAGATGACACCCATAAATCAACTTATCAGGTTCGGCTTGAGCTAGGTTTTTACCTCTAGAGCTAATCCCTGTCAAGATCAGTCCGAGCTAGGCTTATGCCTCTAGGACTGCCCCCTGATCCAATAATCTTAGGATCGGCTTGAGCTAGGCATTTTTCCCCCAAAGCTACCACCCATACTTGATCATTAACCACATATATGCATTACTTTATTCATTACTTTGAGATTGATACAATTATAGTCATATCTTTACTTGAAGCTTTGGATCAATAATCAATGAGTGAGATACATGTGAGTAAACATTATTGGAAACATAGACTTATTGGAAACATAACACTATTGGAACCATTGGACAATAATCAATGAACAAGATACATAAGTATAACCACCATTGGAACATTAGAACACAACCTTATTGGGCTTTCGGAACATTATCAAATAATATGTGACATGTGATTCACAATTTACCAATGAGTATGAAACATATGATATTGACAATTGGTAACCGGATATAGGATACCTTAGCATATTTCAGGATAGGACAAGTGCGAAGTCAATGCGAATACTAGGTGCTGCAGAAAAATACGAACAGAATAACCTTACATACCTTGTATTCTCAATACGAATATATAATCTTAGATGCGCATACAATGTCCCACTCCTTCCTTAGGTTTCACTCTGCAACACAAATACATAACGGAATTTACATTAACCACCAACTACTTTACAAATGCATATGACGTCAATGATTTACATGTTTGCCTTAAAAATGTCATTTCCCTCTCTACAATACCATTTTTGGCATGGTCATACCAACAATACCTTAATCATACCATACATTGACCACAACATCATATACCAATAACATTTCACCATAAAGCTTCTCCTTTACACTTTCTCATTCACACCATATCACAAATAATCCATCAAGTTACCTTAATTCACCTCATAGCACATATCGGCCAAAATCCCATAATTTACACTTATATAAAAATAACAAGTTTAATAACCTAATCACACCATACATGTTCATATTTCATCCATACCATGCTCTTTCATCAAAATCACTAGTCATATGACTTGTGGCGACTTTGGGCCATTTGTAATCGTTGTTGGATAACTTTAACTTTCTCCATAGCCTGATGAACAATATCCAACCCAAGTAAAGCAGTTTCACCTGCTTCAAACCATCCAATTGGTGACCTATATTTCCTTCCGTACAAAGCTTCATAAGGTGCCATTTTAATACTTGAATTATAGCTATTGTTGTAAGCAAATTCAATAAGAGGCAAATGGTCATCCCAACTGCCTTGAAAATCTAACGTGCATGCTCGTAGCATATCTTCAAGTGTCTAAATAGTACGTTCTGCTTGTCCATCAGTCTGAGGATGGAAAGACGTACTCAAATTCACCTATATGCCCAAACTCTGCTGAAAAGATCTCCAAAAGTGCGCTGTAAACTGTGCTCCTCTTTATGATATAATGGAAAGTGGAATACCATGTAATCGTACTATCTCTTTCACATACAACTTTGCATACTCTTCACCTGTATAGGTGGTCTTGACTGGTAGAAAATGCGCGGACTTGGTCAGCTGTCAACTATGACCCATATGGAATCAAATTTCTGCAGTGTACGAGGCAATCCTGTAATGAAGTCCATATTAATCATATCCCATTTCCAGACTGGAAGATTGATACATTGCATATAACCTCATGGTTTTTGATGCTCTACTTTCACTTGTTGACAATTCGGGCATTGAGCGACAAATTCTGCAGTGTTTTTTTTCATATTTCCCCACCAATACACTTCTTTTAAATCATGGTACATTTTAGTAGCACCCGGATGAATAAAATAGCGCGAATGATGCGCCTCTGTTATAATTCATTTCCTCAGCTCATCTACATTCGGTACACGTAATCTTCCTTGGCATTGAAATACCCTTTCTTGTGTAAGATCAAAGGCCGCAGTTAGACCCTGTTGCACATTCTCTTTAAGCTGCAATAACATAGAATCCACAATCTGCTTCTCTTTTACTTCAGCTATTAAGGAGGATTCTGCTGCATTCTACACAATAACCCCTTCTTCTGGAGACTCAATAAGGCGAACTCCCAAGCTGGCTAATTGATGTATATCTTTGATTATCTCCTGCTTTTCAGTCAACTGGCCACTAGTGCTTTCGACTGTCTCGCGGCTCAATGCATCCGCTACCACATTTGCTTTGCCTGGATGATAAAGAATATCAATATCATAGTCTTTTAAGAGCTCTAACCACCTTTGTTGCCTCAAATTGAGTTCCTTCTACTTAAAGATATATTGCAAGCTTTTGTGATCAGTGTAGATATTAACGTGAACTCCATACAAATAATGACACCATATCTTTAAAGCAAAAATCACTGCTGCTAATTCAAGATCATGTGTGGGGTAATTTTTCTCATGTGGCAGCAACTGTCGTGAGGAATATGCTATGACATTACCATGTTGCATCAATACACATCCGAGGCCAAACCCGAAAGCATCACAATACACTGCATAACCTTTGGTACCTTCGGGAAGTACTAAAACTAGTGTGGAGGTTAATTTATCTTTCAACTTTTGGAAGTTTTTCTCACATGCATCATTCCACTGAAATTTGACTGCCTTATGTGTAAGCTTTGTTAATGGTGCAGCAATAGAGGAAAAACCTTCCACAAATCTTCTGTAATAACCTGCCAGTCCAAGAAAACTACGAATCTCTTTGGGTGTCATAGGTCTTGGCCAATTTTTCACTCCTTCAATCTTCTGTGTATCAACTTGTATCCCTTCATCTGACACAATGTGACCCAAGAATGCGACTGACTTTAACCAAAACTCATATTTGGAGAACTTGGCATAAAACTTATGCTCACGGAGAATCTATAACACTTTCCGTAAGTTATTAGCATGATCCTCTGGTGATCTTGAATAAACCAGGATGTCATCTACAAATACCGTGATGAACACGTCTACCTGCATGAAAATGCCCGCAGTGCCGGCTGCCTGTGATCCGTGAACTCCACTACTCTGCCCAGATGGACCACCTCTAAACCCTCAGAACTGAGATTGAACGCCTGTTGTGGAATGACAGAACGATGGTCTAGGTGGTCTAGGAAACACACGAGGTCTAGATCCTCCTTGGGACATAGCAGATAGTCCCATAGGTCTAGCCCTTTTGGACTGTCCTCTGTCAAATTCATGTGCCCTTCTTCTCTGTCTTTGATCTTCTATTTTCTGGGCGCAGGCCTGAATTCTTGCAATGTCCATATCTTTATAAAAGGAAGCAATGGTCCAATCCCTTACCAAATATGGTTCTAATCGTTCCACGTATTGATGGACTCTGTCTGTCATTGTAGCTACCACATTTGGAGCATATCGAGCCAAGGAATTAAATTGCAAGCTGTATTCTCTAACGCTCAAATTTTCTTGACGGAGATTTAGAAACTGATCCGCACGTGCCTCACGGATCTTATAAGGAAGATAATGATCAAGAAAAGCCGCTTTAAATTCTTCCCAATTAGGTGGATTTGCACCAATATCACGAGTTTTCTTCCAATCCTCATACCACAATATCGCCTCTTCTTTCAATCTATACGCACCAAGTTCAACTGTTTCTACCCCCGTCACGTGTATAACTTCCAGAGACCTCTGAATTTGATCCACGAAGTCCTGTGGATCTACTTTCGGATCTGACCCAGTGAATATAGGAGGGTCCAATTTCAAAAAATCCTGTGTTCTGCGACTGGCCACTCTAGCCGCATCATCCTCATGTGTCATTGGACCAGCTCATCCTTGACTTTGTGCTGCCACTAACTGTGTCAACATGTGTACTGCATTTCTAAGATCCTGATCTGTGGTGTTCATTGGTGGTTCTGCGGGTACTTCTCTACCGATTGGCTCTTTCGGAGCTGGAAAAGTAGAAGAAGACAGCGATGAAATTTCAGCATTAGTTCCACCTTGACTAGCTTGGTCATGTGGTAATCTACTCATTCCTTCTTCAGCAGGAATATCTACCTGTTTGCCTTTACCTCTACCTCTTCTTGTGATCGACATTGTTACTATATCAAGGAAAATCAATTACCATGGTCAGAACAATTCAACTCACAACACTGGCTCTATTGAACGATCTAGAAGTGAAGAAAAGAAATAAAATCCTAAATGTCCCATAGCCTCCTACTTATAAATGTGGTGTACAACACATCGATAAGCAAGACTCTACTCAGACACGGCTTTGTAAACACCCTTAGAACGACCTGCTCTGATACCACTTTTGTCACGCCCCAAATCCCATCGGGATGGATTGGGACTCGTAGCCGACAAAGCTCGAGAGAACCAAGCTTTACTTCCATTCAACCATATGCATGTCATAAGAAACCCATGATCAAGTAAGAGCTTAAAATACCAACAACGAAATTCATGGAACATGTGATATATATATACATATGCGAAACTTGGCCGTTGAGGCCATCAAGTCAAAAATGACATGTACCTTTTACATTTATACACCCACATCCGTTTACAAAAGCCTCTAACAGATAGATTTACCAACACTAATTGAAAGTCGGGACAAGTCCCCGCTTTATACAACATGTACAATACCAAAACATATGAACAACTGAGACTCGGAGAAGCCCCGAACTAATTGGAGCTCACCAATGATCTGCAACAACTGGCAACCTACTGTGGAGGCCTACTAGTACCTGCACCTGCAGCAAGTAAGGTAAGTCCCACAAGGGACGTTAGTATGAAGAATGTACTGAGTATGTAAGGCTCAAATGAAACTGCATGAATCATAAATACGTCAATGAGCTCAATTACAAATGTATAACCAATATGGATAAGTCATTATACTGAACTTTGGAAACCATGTATTTTGCTTCCATTACTTTCTTTGTATCTTTGCTTCTATGATTATTCATCTTTGCCTGTGACTTGTGATACCCGGGCCCCGACTGAACACTGGGTTTTAACATAACATGATGTTATATTGGGATCAGCTCGAGCTAGGCTTATGCCTCTAGAGCTACCACCCATGAATCAATATATATCGGGATAATCTCGAGCTAGGTTATTACCTCTAGAGCTGCCACCTATCATTTAACTTATCAGGCTCGACTCGAGCTAGGTTTTTACCTCTAGAGCTACCCCCTGTCAGGATCGGTCCGAGCTAGGCTTATGTCTCTAGGACTGCCCCCTGATCCAACAATCTCAGGATAGGCTTGAGCTAGGCATTTTGCCCCCAAAGCTACCACCCATACTTGATCATTAACCACATATATGCATTACTTTATTCATTACTTTGAGATTGATACAATGATAGTCATAACTTTACTTGAAGCTTTGGATCAATAATAAATGAGTGAGAGACATGTGAGTAAACATTATTGAAAACATAGCCTTATTGGAAACATAACACTATTGGAACCATTGGACAATAATCAATGAACAAGATACATGAGTATAACCACCATTGGAACATTAGAACACAACCTTATTGGGCTTTCGGAACATTATCAAAGAATATGTTACATGTGATTCACAATTTACCAATGAGTATGAAACATATGATATTGACAATTGGTAACCGGATATAGGATACCTTAGCACATTTCAGGATAGGACAGGTGCGATGTCTATGCGAATACTATGTGCTGTGGAAAAATACGGATAGAGTAACCTTACATACCTTGTATTCTCAATACGAATATATAATCTTAGATGCGCATACAATGTCCCGCTCTTTACTTAGGTTTCACTCTACAATACAAATACATAACGGAATTTACATTAACCACCAACTACCTTACAAATGCATATGACGTCAATGAGTTACATGTTTGCCTTAAAAATGTCATTTCCCTCTCTACAATACCATTTTTGGCATGGTCATACCAACAATACCTTAATCATACCATACATTGACCACAACATCATATACCAATAACATTTCACCACAAAGCTTCTCCTTTACACTTTCTCATTCACACCATATCACAAATAATCCATCAAGTTACCTTAATTCACCTCATAGCACATATCGGCCAAAATCCCATAATTTACACTTATATAAAAATAACAAGTTTAATAACCTAATCACACCATACATGTTCATATTTCATCCATACCATGCTCTTTCATTAAAATCACAAGTCATATTTCAAGCTTAAATCCCATGGATAACAAATCTTTTACCAAAAATAAAAAGTACCATGTTCAACACTTCCAAGCATAACCAACATGATTTACATACTCTACCATGCATATAATATATTAATCCATAAGAATAATCGCTTATCCAATCTTGAGAAATGATGATCTTGCTACAAAAGTTGGCTTTGAGTGCTTAGGGTTTGAGAGAAAAATAATTGAGAAATATCTAGAAAGCATGAGAGTTTCAGGTGAATAAAAATCAGATTTTTTCCCCTTTATATAGGCCTTCAATTCCATCCTTATCCACTCTTATAGCATTTAATGCTAAGTCTAGAAGGTCAAGGCAAGAATGGGTCATTTGACCCATGTCTTCTTCTTTATTTTTGGGCCTTTTATTGAGCCCAACTCACTTAACCCAATGAAATCAATAATTTCTCATGTTTAAATCATTTCATACATGTTACGTCAATCCCAAAAATAAGTGATTCTAGCCACGTATGGCTTATTTTGACCACAAGGGTAAAACTGTCATTTTGATGCCAAATTCGTTCACGAGTAATTTTACCAAATCAATATAATACTTCAATCATTTCATGTATATGCTCGTGGTTGTAGAAGAAACGTGGCAAAAATCGGCCCAGTACGCCCCCGGGCACCCTTGGGACTTAGAAAAATTTTCCACTTTTGAAAGGTGGACACAACCATCCTGGAACTCCCTTGGGCGTGCCAGCTTGCTGCCTGTGCCCAAAAAATTTGGGCAATAAGCGTCCTGGCACGCCCTCTGGCGCTCCTGACCCTTAGTTTTTTTGAAAATTTCGTTTTTCGACTTTTCTTCGCGGGTTTGGTTAGATACTTCAAGTTCTATTCTTTAACTTACTTCTTAACTTTAATATCCTTCATTTGGAGGTCCTCCAAGCCTCATTTTTAACCCCACAAATGTTCCACAAAGTCACAAAACACTTCCTACGAAAGCCTAATCATATATACGAGGGCCAATATCAATTATCTCATCAATAACAATTCAAAATACATACTTGTGGCTCTCAACACCTAAGTAAGCATTGTTCAACGTTGTCAAGTAGGGTCGGAAAGGTATGAGGTGTTACATTATTCCCCCCTTAGGAACATTCGTCCTCGAATGTTAACAATATCGCTTTAATTATAACAAATGCATCTCTATATTAGCACACATATACATAAACACTTTAAGACTCATGGATACTTACTTTTTATTGCTCCACTTCCGCACTTTGAACTTCTTCATCCATTTGAAATAGATAGGGATAATTGGATTTCATCATTTCCTCAGCTTTCCATGTGATCTCCTCTACTTGTTGATTTCGCCATAACACCTTTATGGAAGCTATGTCTTTATTCCTCAATCTCTTTACTTGTCGATTTAGAATAGCAATGGGTACCTCTTCATTAGTAAGATCCTCTGTAACTTGGACGTCTTCAATTGGAACAATACGAGATGGATTTCCTATGCATTTTCGAAGCATCGAAACATAAAATACTGGGTGGACTGAGGAGAGTTCCTGGGGTAGTGCTAATTCATACGCAACTTGCCCAAATCTTCTAATAATTTCATATGGGCCTATATAACGTGGACTCAATTTTCCTTTCTTTTCGAACCGCATTACCCCTTTCATCGGCGATACTTTCAAAAATACCCAATCACCTATGGCAAATTCAAGCCCTCTTCTTCTAACATCAACATATGACGTGGCGACTTTGGGCCGTTTGTAATCGTTTTTGGATCACTTTAAATTTCTCCATAGCCTGATGAACAATATACAGCCCAAGTAAAGCAGTTTCACCTACTTTAAACCATCCAATTGGTGACCTACATTTCCTTCCGTACAAAGCTTCGTAAGGTGCCATTTTAATACTTGAATGATAGCTATTGTTGTAAGCAAATTCAATAAGAGGCAAATGGTCATCCCAACTGCCTTAAAAATCTAATGTGCATGCTCGTAGCATATCTTCAAGTGTCTGAATAGTACGTTCTGCTTGTCCATCAGTCTGAGGATGGAAAGCCGTACTCAAATTCACCTGTGTGCCCAAACTCTGCTGAAAAGATCTCCAAAAGTGCGCTGTAAACTGTGCTTCTCTGTCTGATATAATGGAAAGTGGAATACCATGCAATCATACTATCTCTTTCACATACAACTTTGCATACTCTTCAGCTGTATAGATGGTCTTGACTGGTAGAAAATATGCGGACTTGGTCAGCCTGTCAACTATGACCCATATGGAATCAAATTTCTGCAGTGTACGAGGCAATCTTGTAATGAAGTCCATATTAATCATATCCCATTTCCAGACTGGAAGATTGATACATTGCATATAACCTCATGGTTTCTGATGGTCTACTTTCACTTGTTGACAATTCGGGCATTGAGCGACAAATTCTGCAATGTCCTTCTTCATATTTCCCCACCAATACACTTATTTTAAATTATGGTACATTTTAGTAGCACCGGGATGAATAAAATAGCGCGAATGATGCGCCTCTGTCATAATTCATTCCCTCAGCTCATCTATATTCGGTACACGTAATCTTCCTTGGCATTGAAATACCCTTTCTTGTGTAAGATCAAAGGCCGCAGTTAGACCCTGTTGCACATTCTCTTTTAGCTGCAATAACATAGAATCCGCAAACTGCTTCTCTTTTACTTCAGCTATTAAGGAGGATTCTGCTGCATTCTGCACAATAACCCCTTCTTCTAGAGATTTAATAAGGCAAACTCCCAAGCTGGCTAATTGATGTATATCTTTGATTATCTCCTGCTTTTCAGTCAACTGGCCACTAGCGCTTTCTACTGTCTTGCGGCTCAATGCATCATCTACCATATTTGCTTTGCCTGGATGATAAAGAATATCAATATCATAGTCTTTTAAGAGCTCTAACCACCTTCGTTGCCTCAAATTGAGTTCCTTCTACTTAAAGATATATTGCAAGCTTTTGTGATCAGTGTAGATATCAACGTGAACTCCATGCAAATAATTACGCCATATCTTTAAAGCAAAAACCACCGCTGCTAATTCAAGATCACGTGTGGGGTAATTTTTCTCATGTGGCCGCAACTGTCGTGAGGCATATGCTATGACATTACCATGTTGCATCAATACACAACCGAGGCCAACCCCGAAAGCATCACAATACACTGCATAACCTTTGGTACCTTCGGGAAGTACTAAAACTAGTGTGGAGGTTAATTTATCTTTCAACTTTTGGAAGTTTTTCTCACATGCATCATTCCACTGAAATTTGACTGCCTTATGTGTAAGCTTTGTTAATGGTGCAGCAATGGAGGAAAAACCTTCCACAAATCTTCTGTAATAACCTGCCAGTCCAAGAAAACTACAAATCTCTGTGGGTGTCGTAGGTCTTGGCCAATTTTTCACTACTTTAATATTCTGTGTATCAACCTGTATCCCTTCATCTGACACAATGTGACCCAAGAATGCGACTGACCTTAACCAAAACTCAGATTTGGATAACTTGGCATACAACTTACGCTCACGGAGAATTTGTAACACTTTCCGTAAGTGATTAGCATGATCCTCTGGTGATCTTCAATAAACCAGGATGTCATCTATAAATACCGTGACGAACATGTCTAGAAATGGCTTAAACACCCTATTCATCAAATCCATGAACACAGCTGGTGCATTTGTTTGTCCAAATGACATAACTAAAAATTCATAATGGCCATACCGTGTTCGAAAAGCTGTCTTGGGTACATCTTCTTCTCTAACTCAGACTTGATGGTAACCCGACCTCAAGTCAATCTTTGAAAAATACTTGGCACCCTGTAACTGATCAAACAAATCATCAATTCGAGGGAGGGGATATTTGTTCTTGATCGTTACCTTATTCAATTGCCGATAGTCAATGTAAATTCTCAATATGCCATCTTTCTTCCTTACAAATAATACTGGTGCACCTCACGGGGCCACACTAGGCCTAATGAAGCCCTTGTCCAACAAATCTTTCAATTGCTCCTTCAATTCACGTAATTCTGCTGGAGCCATTCTATATGGAGGAATAGAAATAGGCTGAGTGTCCGGAATCACATCAATGCCAAATTCTACTTCCCGCTCTGGGGGTAAGCCTGGAAGATCCTCTGGAAATACATCTAGAAATTCATTGACCACTGGAATCGACTGCGGAGTTAGTGGTTCTACATCATTATCTTTCACTCGTACTAAGTGACATATATATCTCTTGACAATAATTTTCCTTGCTTTTAAATAGGAAATAAATTTTCCTCGTGGTGCCCCTACATTACCCTGCCATTCAAGAACATTTTCTTGCGGAAAGCAAAAATGCACCTTCTTGGCCCGACAATCTACCGTAGCATAACAAGAGGCCAACCAATCCATTCCCATTATCACATCAAAATCCACCATATCCAGTTCAATAAGTTCGATGAATGTATCATGACCACACATAGTTACCACACAGTTACGGTATACTCTTTTTGCAATAATATATTCACCAACCGGTGTAGACACTTCAATTGATTTAATTAATAATTCTGGTGCCTTTGCAAATTTCACAGCAACTAATGGAGTAACATAGGAAAATGTAGAACCTGGGTCAATCAATGCATATACATTATATGAGAATATGGATAATGTACCTGTGACAACATCAGGGGAAGCCTCTGAATTCTGTCGGTCCACTAAAGCATAAGTGCGATTCTGGACCCCACTAGTACTGGCTGCTCCTCTGGCACCTCTACCTCGGCCAACAGACTGTACAACTCGGCCCAGTGAAGGAACCGATGCTAATGACGCAACGGTCGATCATACCGGTCTTGCTATACCACCCATGCTCCTCTGGGGACACTCTTTCATCATGTGTCCTGTCATGCCACACCAGAAACAAGCATTTGTCCCCACTCAGCATGTACCTACATGAATACGCCCGTAGTACTGACACTGCTGATGAGGAAAACTGGCTGCCTGTGATCCGTGAACTCCACTACTCTGCCCAGATGGACCACCTCTAAACCCTCGAAACTGAGAGTGAGCGCCTGCTGTGGCATGAGAGAATGATGGTCTAGGAAACACATGAGGTCTAGATCCTCCTTGGGACATAGCAGATGGTCCCATAGGTCTAGCCCTTTTGGACTGTCCTCTGTTAAATTCATGTGCCCTTCTTCTCTGTCTTTGATCTTCTATTTTCTGGGCACAGGCCTAAATTCTTGCAATGTCCATATCTTTATAAAAGGCAACAATGGTCCAATCCCTTACCAAATATGGTTCTAATCGTTCCACGTATCGATGGACTCTGTCTATCATTGTAGCTACCACATTTGGAGCATATCGAGCCAAGAAATTAAATTGCAAGCTGTATTCTCTAACGCTCATATTTTCTTGACGGAGATTTAGAAACTGATCCGCACGTGCCTCACGGATCTTATAAGGAAGATAATGATCAAGAAAAGCCGCTTTAAATTCTTCCCAATTAGGTGGATTTGCACCAATATCACGAGTTTTCTTCCAATCCTCATACCACAATATCGCCTCTTCTTTCGCTCTATACGTAGCAAGTTCAACTGTTTCTACCCCCGTCACGTGAATAACTTCCATAGACAACTGAATTTGATCCACGAAGTCTTATGGATCTACTTTCGGATCTGACCCAGTGAATATAGGAGGGTCCAATTTCAAAAAATCCTGTGTTCTGCGACTGGCCACTCTAGCCGCATCATCCTTATGTGTCATTGGACTAGCTCATCCTTGACTTTGTGCTGCCACTAACTGTGTCAACATGTGTACTGCATTTCTAAGATCTGATCTGTGGTGTTCATTGGTGGTTTTGCGGGTACTTCTCTATCGACTGGCTCTTCCGGAGCTGGAAAAGTATAAGAAGACCGCGATGAAATTTCAGCATTTGTTCCACCTTGACTAGCTTGGTCAGGTGGTAATCTACTCATTCCTTCTTCAGTAGGCATATCTACCTGTTTGCCTTTACCTCTACCTCTTCTTGTGATCGGCATTGTTACTATATCAAGGAAAATCAATTACCATGGTCAGAATAATTCAACTCACAACACTGGCTCTATTGCACGATCTAGAAGTGAAGAAAAGAAATAAAATCCTAAATGTCCCGTAGCCTCCTACTTATAAATGTGGTGCACAACACATCGATAAGCAAGACTCTACTCAGACACGGCTTTGTAGACACCCTTAGAACGACCTGCTCTGATACTACTTTTGTCACGCCCCAAATCCCATCGGGACGGATTGGGACTCGTAGCCGACAAGGCTCGAGAGAACCAAGCTTTACTTCTATTCAACCATATGCATGTCATAAGAAATCCATGATCAAGTAAGAGATTTAAATACAAACAACGAATTCATGGCACATGTGATATATATATACATATGCGAAACTTGGCCGTTGAGGCCATCAAGTCAAAAACGACATGTACCTTTTACATTTATACACCCACATCCGTCTACAAAAGCCTCTAACAGATACATTTACCAACACTAACTGAAAGTCGGGAAAAGTCCCCGCTTTATACAACATGTACAATACCAAAACATATGAACAACTGTGACTCGGAGAAGCCCCGAACTAACTGGAGCTCACCAATGATCTGCAACAACTGGAAACCTACTGTGGAGGCCTACTAGTACCTGCACCTGCAGCAAGTAAGGTAAGTCCCACAAGGGACGTTAGTATGAAGAATGTACTGAGTATGTAAGGCTCAAATGAAACTGCATGAATCATAAATACGTCAATGAGCTCAATTACAAATGTATAACCAATATGGATAAGTCATTATACTGAACTTTAGAAACCATGTATTTTGCTTTCATTACTTTCTTTGTATCTTTGCTTCTATGATTATTCATTTTGCCTGTGACCTGTGATACCCGGGCCCCGACTGAACAGTGGGTTTTAACATAACATGATGTTATATTGGGATCAGCTCGAGCTAGGCTTATGCCTCTAGAGCTACCACCCATGAATCAATATATATCGGGATCGGCTCGAGCTAGGTTATTACCTCTAGAGCTGCCACCCATCAATTAACTTATCAGGTTCGACTCGAGCTAGGTTTTAACCTCTAGAGCTACCCCTTGTCAAGATCGGTCCGAGCTAGGCTTATGCCTCTAGGACTGCCCCCTGATCCAACAATCTTGGGATTGGCTTGAGCTAGACATTTTTCCCCCAAAGCTACCACCCATACTTGATCATTAACCACATATATGAATTACTTTATTCATTACTTTGAGATTGACACAATGATAGTCATAACTTTACTTGAAGCTTTGGATCAATAATCAATGAGTGAGAGACATGTGAGTAAACATTATTGGAAACATAGCCTTATTGGAAACATAACACTATTGGAACCATTGGACAATAATCAATGAACAAGATACATAAGTATAACCACCATTGGAACATTAGAACACAACCTTATTGGGCTTTCGGAACATTATCAAAGAATATGTGACATGTGATTCACAATTTACCAATGAGTATGAAACATATGATATTGACAATTGGTAACCGGATATAGGATACCTTAGCACATTTCAAGATAGGACGAGTGCGATGTTAATGCGAATACTATGTGCTGCAGAAAAATACGGACAGAGTAACCTTACATACCTTGTATTCTCAATACGAATATATAATCTTAGATGCGTATACAATGTCCCGCTCCTTCCTTAGGTTTCACTCTACAACACAAATACATAGTGGAATTTACATTAACCACCAACTACCTTACAAATGCATATGATGTCAATGAGTTACATGTTTGCCTTAAAAATGTCATTTCCCTCTCTACAATACCATTTTCGGCATGGTCATACCAAAAATACCTTAATAATACCATACATTGACCACAACATCATATACCAATAACATTTCACCACAAAGCTTCTCCTTTACACTTTCTCATTCACACCATATCACAAATAATCCATCAAGTTACCTTAATTCACCTCATAGCACATATCGGCCAAAATCCCATAATTTACATTTATAGAAAAATAACAAGTTTAATAACCTAATCACACCATACATGTTCATATTTCATCCATACCATGCTCTTTCATCAAAATCACAAGTCATATTTCAAGCTTAAATCCCATGGATAACAAATCTTTTACCAAAAACACAAAGTACCATGTTCAACACTTCCAAGCATAACCAACATGATTTACACACTCTCCCATGCATATAATATATTAATCCATAAGAATAATCACTTACCCAATCTTGAGAAATGATGATCTTGCTCCAAAAGTTGGCTTTGAGTGCTTAGGGTTTGAGAGAAAAATAATTGAGAAATATCTAGAAAGCATGAGAGTTTCAAGTGAATAAAAATCAGATTTTTCCCCTTTATATAGGCCTTCAATTCCATCCTTATCCACTCTTATATCATTTAATGCTAAGTCTAGAAGGTCAAGGCAAGAATGGGTCATTTGACCCATGTCTTCTTCTTTATTTTTGGGCCTTTTATTGAGACCAATTCACTTAACCCAATGAAATCAATAATTTCTCATGTTTAAATCATTTCATACGTGAATATTCCCACTCACGCGATTCATATTAGTAGCCTCAATCCCAAAAACAAGTGATTCTAGCCACATATGGCTTATTTTGACCACAAGGGTAAAATCGTCATTTTGATGGCAAATTCGTTCACGATTAATTTTAACAAACCAATATAATACTTCAATCATTCCATGTAAATGCTCGTGGTTGTAGAATAAACATGGCAAAAATTGACCCGGTACGCCCCCGGGCACCCTTGGGACTTAGAAAAATTTCCAACTTTTGAAAGGTGGACACAACCATCCTGGCACGCCCTTGGGCATGCCAGCTTGCTACCTTTGCCCAAAATATTTGGGCAATAAGCGGCCTGGTACGCCCTCTGGCGCGCCTGACCCTTAGTTTTTTTGAAAATTTCATTTTTCGACTTTTCTTCGCGGGTTTGGTTAGATACTTCAAGTTCTATTCTTTAACTTACTTCTTACCTTTAATATCCTTTATTTGGAGGTCCTCCAAGCCTCGTTTTTAACCCCACAAATGTTCAACAAAGTCACAAAACACTTCCTACGAAAGTCTAATCACATGTATGAGGGCCAATATCAATTATCTCATCAATAACAATTCAAAATACATACTTGTGGCTCTCGACACCTAAGTAAGCATTGTTCAACGTCGTCAAGTAGGGTCGGAAAGGTACGAGGTGTTACACCCTTTTGTTAGTTGGGGAGAAAGGAGTAGAGTTTGAATACTTCCGAATTGTTTATACTCATAGTAAGGTTTTTTTTATCACGGTTAGGGGTTTTGTAATGACAGTAGGAATAAAAACCCATTAATGAAACAAAGTAGGATTAAAAGAAGAAAAATTCAGATGGGACGGACTTGGGGTGCCACCTTGCCCAACACCCCAACTTGCTAAATTATAATTATCTAAAGTTTAGACAGTGGGGAGGTGTTACCCATAGCCCCAGCCTGCTGTGCACCAGCAAAATGGGCAAAGACTCTTTACTCGAAAGTTGGATTAATAAGCTATTGGTGGCGTTGGAAACTAGACTCAAAGGCCTTTGGTTTGATAGGTAATAGGTCACATATTTCTTCATATTCTAGGAGGAATGATTGTTTGAAATTGATCCTAGTAAAAATTTGTACAAACAAAAAATTGGTAAAGAAACTTTCAACTCAAATTTGTGCTAGATGTTTCTTATAACATTAATTCACATCAATAAACTTCCTAAACTTTATAATTGACCTTGACACCTAACCGCAAATAAAAACTCACCGGGTTCAAGACTAACTACATACCTAGAATGGTTCAGATCTTAGCCCGAAAGTTTAAGGTGTTACATGAAACTATCAAAGTCCTTCACTTCAATCAAGTAACTTCTTCACTCATAATAAAGTCTGGTTGACCGCAAAAAAGGCTTTGTAAAAATTTGATCTACAATCAACAAAATAAAATTCAGAGAGCTTTGGAGGTTATGCATATGTCCGGGGTGGAAACGGTTGAGTTGGCAGCTTATAGACTGAAGGGCGAGGCGATATTGTGGTATGAAGATTGGAAGAAGTCTCGTGGTATTGGTGCAATGCCACCAAATTGGGAAGAATTTAAAACAGCATTCCTTGATCATTATCTTCCCTATGAGATCCGTGAGGCTCGTGCGGATCAGTTTTTAAACTTACGTCAAGGAAATATGAGTGTTAGAGAGTACAGTTTGCATTTTAATTCCTTGGCACGATATGCTCCACATGTGGTGGCCACAATGAAAGATAGAGTACATAGATATGTGGATAGATTGGAGCCTTATTTGGTACGGGACTGTACTATCGCTGCCTTAAATCGAGATATGTATATAGCTAGAACACAGGCCTTCGCACAGAAAATGGAGAACCAAAAGCAAAGAAATAGGACACAGAAATCTGAGGAGGGCAAGCAAAAAGGGCAAGACCTACGAGTCAGTCTATGATGTCCCCAGGAGAATCTGGATCTCGAATGTTACTGCCTAGACCCTCATTTTCTCATTCCACAGAAGGTACTTACTCACAATTCCGAGGGTCTAGAGGTGGTCCATCTGGACAGAGGAGCAGAGTGCAAGGCTCACAGACTGTAGGATTTTCCCGTCCTCCGTGTCAACGTTGCGGTAGGTACCATTTAGGTGAATGTCGGTTGGGGACAAATGCTTGTTTTTGGTGTGGCACAGAGGGGAACATAATGAGAGAATGCCCACAAAGGGGTGCGAGTGGTATAGCACGACCTGCGGGATCAACCACTGTATCATCAGCATCGGTCCCTTCCTCAGGCAGAGGCATTCAATCTATGGGTCGCGGTAGAGATATGAGAGGAGCAGCTAGTTCCAGTGGGGCCCAAAATCGTACCTATGCTCTAGTATACCGGCAGAACGAAGAGGCAACTCCTGATAACGGTACCGGTAGTTAGGGATATTACTATAGTTTCATGATGTATATATGACTACTCTATCGTATGTTACTCCATCAGTTACTATAAACCTAATGGAACACTGGAGTTATTTCAATGGAATATTTCTATCAGAAGAGTTAGTCTATATCAAAATGGTATGGTAGATATTTGCACTCATAGATGATTAAGTACTCTTCAAAGCGTTATTCATGAAAGGTATGAATTCAGAAAGAAGGAAAAATTGACCCTATACTACATGTCATGTGAAATTGTCGAAAGTGTATAAGAATTTCTTTTCATATTGTTCCCATTGGAAAGATACAAAGTTTGGAGGACCTCACTAGGGAAAGATAGAGATGGTTATTCTAAACCGACAAGTGTGAAGATTAATAAAGAGAGACGTACTTTCTGTAAAAGTCCTTTGGAGAAGATCACATGGTAAGCTAGAAAAATGATGAAATCGACGACCCTTATTTGTTTTAAATGGAAGAAAAAGTTCAAAGTGTGAAAGTAGACCAATAACAAGTAAGTATCCATGAGCCTTATGTGTATGTCTACTAATGTAGAGATGTATTTGTTGTAATTGAAACGATATTGTTAAAATTCGAGGACGAATGTTCCTAAGGGGGGAAGAATGTAACACCCCATACCTTCCCAACCCTACTTGACGATGTTGAGCAATATTTACTTAGGTGTTGAGAGCCATATATGCGTATTTTGTGATGCTATGGATGAGCTAATTGACTTTTGTCCTCGTATATGTGATTAAATCTTCAAAGGAGGTGTTTTATGATTTTCGTGGAACATTTGTGAGGTTCAAAATGAGGCTAAGAGTACCTCTAAACAAAGTATATTAAGGTTAAGAAGTGAGCTAACGAATAGGACTTGAAGTATCTAACCAAACCCGCGAAGAGAAGTCAAAAAATGGAATTTTTGAAAAAACTAAGTAAGGGGCGCATTTGGGACCGTGACACACCACTCTGGGCTAAAATTTTTAGCCCAGAGGCAGTAAGTTGGCGTGCCCAGGGGTGTGCCACCTTGGGTTTCGCACTTTTTCGAAAGTTGAAAATTTCTAAGTCCCAAGGGTATCCGGGGACGTACCGAGCCGATTTTTGCCCCGTTTCTTCTACAACCGTGGGAACATACATGAAATGAGTGAAATATTATATTGGTATGATAAAATTACTCGAGAACGAATTTGGAGCTAAAATGACGATTTTACCCTAGTAGCCAAAATAAGCCATACGTGGCTAGAATTGCTTGTTTTCGAAATCGAGGCTACGAGTATGAATTTCATGAGTGGGAATATTGTTGTAATTTGTATGGAATGAATTAAACATGAGAAATTATTGATTTTTATTAGATTAAGTGAATTGGGCCAAAAAGGGCCCAAAATGAGAAGGAAACACATAGGCCAAGAATGGGTCAAATTCTTCCATTGACTAAGCCTTAAATGCCAAGAGTGGTTAAACATGAATTTAGAGGTCTATAAAAGGAGGCAAAAATCAGATTTTATTGAAGCAAAACACGCATGATTTTTCTATCTTTTTCTAGAAATATCTCAAGAACACTTCTTTGACTCCCAAAAACCCTAAGGCATTTTTGGACAAGATCACCATCTTCTAAGCTTGGGTAAGTGATTATTCTTGTAATTTAACATAGTATGAGCATGAGATATTATTTATATCATATTGGTTATGCTTGTAAGTGTTGAATATGGTGTTTTGTGTTTTGGTAAAAAGATGTGAAATCCATGGGATTGTAACTTGGATTATGACTTGTGGTCTTGATGAAAAAACATGGTATGGATAAAATAACAACATGTATGGTGTTATTATGGTCCCAAACTTGTTATTTTCCTATAAGTGTATATTGTGGGATTTTGGCCGATATGTGTTATGAGATGTATGATGGTAAGTTAATGGATTATTTGTGATGTGGTGTGGCTAAGAAAGGGTAAAGGAGAAGTGTTGTGGCGAAATGTATTGATTATCATGTATTGGTCAATGTTGTGAATATTGTGAGATTTTTGGTAACATCATTTCATAAATGGTATCGTAGAGAAAGACAAAACATGTTAAATCCAAACATGTGACTTATTGTTATTGTATGCTAATGTTGGTTTCGTTATAAACTTGTGTTGTAGAGAGAAACACAAGGACGGAGCGGGACTATTGTATGACCACTTAAGATTGTAGAATCGTATTGAGAATAGAAGGTATGTAAGGTTCCTTTTTCCATATCCCTCTGCAACATGTTTTCACATTGACATTGGACTTGTTTCAATTCCGAGAGGTTTGAAGTATCTCAAATTCAGGTTGACGTATTTTGTTATTCATATGTGTCTTATTCTTAAATGTATGATGATTCGTTTGTCTCTTGTTCATTGAGTGAAGTTCCAAAAAATGTCATAACGTTGTCATTCCTAAATGAACGCTCTTAAGAGAGTAATAACATAAAAGAATCTATTTATCCTTGAGAAGCATTTTCCAATCATGTCATGCTCCAAAGTCCTATAATATGATGATTATATTTGTACAAATATTTCATAAGTAAAAGTACCAATTTCATAAGATCTCATAAGAGTAATAAGAGAAGTGATGTGCAAGTTAATATATCTATTTCTCATAAGTGAAGATGTCAATCTCATGAAGTACAAGAGTGAAGTAATCTTATGTATGATTCCAATTATGTCATGATCCTCATTGTATCACTCTTAAGAATGGTAGTACTAATAACAAGAGAAATAAAAGATGTGTAGTTAAGAAGTAATCATGGGTGGTATCCCAGGGGTTAAAATACCTAGCATGGGTCGATCCCAATAACACGGGTGGTATCCCAGGGGCGACAGAAAAGCCTAGCATGGGTCGATCCTGATACATCCCAAGGGCGATATAAAAGCCTAGCATGGGTTATGACGGTACATCCCAGGGGCGACACGAAAGCCTAGCATGGGTTAAGATAGCATCCCAGGGGCGATAAGCCTAGCATGGGTTAATGATATCCCAGGGGCGACACGAAAGCCTAGCATGGGTTCACATAACATCCCAAGGGTCAAAGTACCTAGCATGGGTTAATCTCATCCCAGGGGCGACAGAATAGCCTAGCATGGGTACAACAATAAAGATGAATAAAATATGAAGACAAGAGGAGTAAAGAACGTAATATACATGGTTTCCCACTTACAGAAAGAGAGTTTATTCCCATTTCTGTTTCCTTATATTGATTCCATTATTGTTGTTATTATGTATGATGAATTTCTTATGAGCCTTACATATTCAGTACATTCTTCGTACTGACCCCCTAGGGGGAACTACCTTACATGTTGCAGGTGCAGGCACTAGTAGACCTTCATCGTAGGTTGACATTGCAGTTCTTTGGTGATCCCCAGTTGCTTTGGGACTTTCCGAGTCATAGGTGTACAGTTATATTAATGTTGTAAATATGACTGTTAGTTGGTCTAGTCAATGCATCTATTAGAGGCTTTTGTAGACATGTGTGGGTTATGAATGTGAAAGATAAATGTCTGTGTTGACTTGATGGCTCCAACGGCCAAGTTTCTAACTATGTATATAGCACATGTTTCCATGATTCATGTTTTCCGCATAGTTTCATAGGGTTTAATAAGGTTCACACGAGGAAATGCATACGAACGTACATGAGCAAAGGTTGGTTCTCTCGAGCCATATCAGCTTTGGGTGCCAATCACGCCTCAATGGGGTTGAGGCGTGACAATCCGCGCGGGCGCATATACCAACGCAGGTGGATCTAGAAAAGTCCAGAGGGAACCTGAGGCCGCATTTCAACCACCTGCGGGTGCATGTGGCTTCGCAGGTCACCCCAGGATTCTGTTTTGTATGTTTTCGTCTCTCTTTGATCCCCGAAGCCCCCTATACCTTTTTTGGATGTAATTATCAATTTATGATACCTTTTTAATGACTTTAAGGGGTCATATAGAGGCATGTTGGATTATATTAATTATGGATTGTTGTTCATATTTTGTTATGAGGCAATTTGATGGAGTAATTGTGATGGAATGATAATGAGGATGCGTAAAGGGTAAACGTGGTGTGAAATGCTATTGGTTTATGATGTCTTGGTCAATGTGTTAAATATTATGGTGTTGTTCGTATCATAATGCAGTGGATTGTAGTATAAAGGCTAAAATGACGTTATATGGCAGTCATATAGCTCATTGTCGTCTTGTACACTTGTACGGTAACTAGTTGTTAACGTATGCTCCGTTATGTACTTGTATTGTAGAGTGAAATGTAAGGAAGGATATGGACTATTGTATTCATATATAGGCTTGTGTATTCATACTTGGAAGTGAAGGTATGTAAGGTTACTCTTTCTGTATCCTTCTGCAGCACATAGTATTCACACTGACATTGTACTTGTTCCATTCCGAAATGTTCTAAGGTATCCTATTTCCAGGTATCAATTATTGTTATTCACATGTTCCTTATGCATTGATCCATTGTGATTCATATATCTCATGTCCATTGAATAATGTTCCAAAGTTAACATTGTTCTAATAATATTGTGTTCCAAAAGTTCCAATAATGTAGAATCACCAATGTATAAATCTAATAGAAGTAAAGATATGAAGTAATGTATAATTGTTTGGTTGAGTAACATCCCAGGGGCGATATAAAAGCCTAGCATGGGTTACCACAGTAACATCCCAGGGGCGACATAAAAGCCTAGCATGGGTTAATATAACATCCCAGGGGTCAAAGTACCTAGCATGGGTTAATCACATCCCAGGGGCGATATGAAAGCCTAGCATGGGTTAATCACATCCCAGGGGTTAAAATACCTAGCATGGCTTAATCTCACCCCAGGGGCGACTGAAAATCCTAGCATGGGTAGAACGATAAAGATGAATAAATGTAAAGGCAAAAGAAGTAAAGGATGTAATGTACATGGTTAAACATATATAGACCAGTGGTTTATCTGTACGACCTATTATCTTATACTTGATTTCATGGAAGTACTTATATATCATGCAGTTTCATATAGCCTTACATACTTAGTACATTCTTCGTACTAATGTCCCTTGGGTGACTTACCGTACATGCTGTAGGCGCAGGTGCTAGTAGACCTCCACAGTAGATTACCAGATATTTGCAGATCTTTGGTGAGCTCCAGTTGGTTCGGGGCTTTTCGAGTCACAGTTGTACATTTGTTTTGGCACAGTAACATTGTATAAAGAGGGGACTTGTCCCAACTTTAAGTTTGTTTGTATATGCATCTTTTAGAGGCTTTTGTAGACGTATGTGGGTATATGAATGTAAGAGATGTATGTCCATTTTGACTTAATGGCCTCGAGGGCCAAGTTTCACATATGTACATATCACATGTTCCATGATTTCGGCTATTAGCATCTTGTGTCCTTACGTGATGGTGATATTTATTATGGTATGCATATGAATGGTCATGATCAAAGATTGGTTCTCTCGGGCTTTATCGGCTTCGGGTGCCAGTCCACCTCAATGGGATTTGGGGCGTGACAAAAGTGGTATCAGAGCAGGTCGTTCTAAGGGTGTCTACAAAGCCGGTTCTGAGTAGAGTCTTGCTTATGGATGTGTTATGCACCACATTTATAAGTGAGAGGCTACGGGACATTTAGGAGTTGTTTCTTTTCTTCAATTCTAGATCGTGCAATGGAGCCAATGTTGTAAGTGGAATCATATCTAACCATTGGAATTGATTTTCTTGTTTATAGTAAAATGCCGATGACAAGAAGAGGTAGAGGCAAAGGTAAGCAAGTAGATATGCTTGCCGCTGAAGGAATGAGTAAATCACCACCTGACCAAGATAGTCAAGGTGGAGCTAAGACTGAAATTGCATTGCGGTCTTCTTCTACTTTTCCAGATCCAGAAAAGCTAATAGGTAGAGAAGTACCCGCAGAACCACCAATGAATGCCACTGACTAGGATCTAAGAAATGTAGTGCATATGTTGACTCAGTTAGTTGTGGCACAAAGTCAAGGACGAACTGGTCCAACGACAAATAAGGATGATGCGGCTAGAATGGCGAGTCGCAGGACATAGGACTTTATGAAATTAGACCCTCCTATATTCACTGGGTCAGATCCGAAAACAAATCCACAGGACTTTGTGGATCAAATTCAGAGGGCTCTAGAAGTTATACACGTGACTGGTGTTGAAACGGTTGAACTTGCGGCTTATAGATTGAAAGGTGAAGCTAAATTGTGGTATAAAGATTGGAAAAGATCGAGGGGTATTGATGTACTTCAAGCTGGTTGGGAAGAATTTAAAATGTTATTCCTTGATCATTACCTCCCATATGAGATTCGGGAGGCACGTACAGATCAGTTTCTAAATCTACATCAAGGGAACATGAGTGTTAGAGAATATAGTCTTCAGTTTAATTCCTTGGCTCTATATGCTCCGAATGTAGTAGCCACAATGGCAGACAGAGTCCATCAATATGTGGACAGATTAGAGCACTATTTGGTAAGGGACTGCACCATTGCTGCCTTGAACAAAGATATGGACATAGCTAGAATACAGGCCTTTGCACAGAAAATGGAAGATCAGAGACAAAGAAGGAGAGTACATGAATCTGACAGAGGATAGTACAAAAGAGCTAGACCTATGGGACAGTCTATGGTGTCCCAAGGAGAATCTAGGCCTCAGATGTTTCCTAGACCGCCAAGACCCTCATTCTCATATTCCACAGCAGGTACTCAAGCTCAATTTCTAGGGTTTAGAGGTAGTTAATCTGGGCAGGGTAGTGGAATTCACGGATCACAGGCAGCAAGATTTTCTCGTCCTCTGTGTCAGCATTGCGGGAGGTATCATTTAGGTGAATGCCAATTGGGAACAAATGTTTGTTTTTGGTATGGTACGACGGGGCACATAATGAGAGAATGCCCATAGAGGAGCACGGGGGGTATAGCACGACCTATGGGATCAAGTGTTGCATCATCATCATTGATTTATTCCCTAGGCCGAGGTGTGCAGCTTGCGGGTCATGGTAGAGGTGCCAGAGGAGCAGCTAGTTCCAGAGAAACCTAGGATCGTACTTATGCTCTAGTAGATCGGCAGAATTCAAAGGTCTCTCCTGATATAGTCACAGGTACATTATCCGTATTTTCGTATAATGTAGATACATTGATTGATCCGGGTTCTACATTGTCATATGTTACTCTATTGATTGCTGTGAAATTTGTAAGAACACCGGAACTATTAACTAAGTCAATTGAAGTAGCTACACCAGTTGGTGACTATATTGTTGCAAAAAGAGTATACCATAATTATGTGGTAACTGTGTGTGGTCATGATCATTGGCCGATCTCATTGAACTAGAAATGGTGTATTTTTATGTGATAATGGGAATGGATTGGTTGGCTTCTTGTTATACCACGGTAGATTGCCGGGCCAAGAAGGCACATTTTCGTTTTCCACAAGAAAATGGTCTTGAATGGCAGGGTAATGTGGGGGCACCAAAAGGAAAATTTATTTCTTATTTGAAAGCAAGGAAAATGATTGCCAAGGGGTACATATGTCACTTAGTACGAGTGAAGGATACTTAAGTGGAACCACTAACTCCTCAGTCGGTTCTAGTGGTCAATGAATTTCTTGATGTATTTCCAGAGGATCTTAGAGGTTTGCCCCCAGAACAGGAAATAGAATTTGGTATTGATGTGATTCCAGGCACTCAGCCTATCTCTGTTCCTCCGTATAGAATGGCTCCAGCAGAATTGCGTGAATTGAAGGAGCAATTAAAATTTTTTCTGGACAAGGGCTTCATCAGGCCTAGTATGTCCCCGTGTAGTGCACCAGTATTATTTGTATGGAAGAAAGATGGCACATTGAGAATGTACATTGACTATTGGCAATTGAATAAGGTAACAATCAAGAACAAATATCCCCTCCCTCGAATTGACGATTTGTTTGATCAGTTACAGGGCGCCAAGTGTTTTTCAAAGATTGACTTGAGGTTGGGTTACCATCAAGTCAGAGTTAGAGAAAAAGAAGTACCCAAGACAGCCTTCCAAACACGGTATGGCCATTATGAATTTTTAGTTATGTCATCTGGACTAACAAATGCACTAGCTGTGTTCATAGATTTGATGAATAGGGTTTTTAAGCCATTTCTAGACGTGTTCGTGACGATATTTATAGATGACATCCTGGTTTATTCAAAGTCACAAGAGGACCATGCTAAGCACTTACGACAAGTGTTACAGATTCTTCGTGAGCGTAAGTTGTATGCAAAGTTATCTAAATGTGAATTTTGGTTGAAGTCCGTCGCATTCTTAGTTCATATTATGTCAGATGAAGGGATACGAGTTGATACACAAAAGATTGAAGCGATGAAAAATTGGCCAAGGCCTACGACGCCTACAAAAATTCGTAGCTTCCTTGGGCTGGCAGGCTATTATCGAAGGTTTGTTGAAGGGTTTTCTTCCATTGTTGCACCTTTAACAAAGCTTACATACAAGGCAGTCAAATTTCAGTGGAATGATGCATGTGAGAAAAGTTTCCAAGAGCTGAAAGATAAATTGACTTCCACACCCATATTAGTACTTCCGAAAGGCATTGAAGGTTATACAATATATTGTGATGCTTCCGGAGTTGGCCTTAGATGTGTATTGATACAGCACGGTAATGTAATAGCATATGCCTCACGACAGTTGCGGCCACACGAGAGAAATTATCCCACACATGATCTTGAATTAGCAGCGGTGGTATTTGCTTTAAAGATATGGCGTCATTATTTGTACGGAGTTCGTGTTGATATCTATACTGATCACAAAAGTTTGCAATATATCTTTAAGTAGAAGGAACTCAATTTGAGGCAACGAAGGTGGCTAGAGCTCTTAAAAGACTATGATATGGATATTCTATATCATCCAGGAAAAGCAAATGTGGTAGCTGATGCATTGAGCCGCAAGGCAATAGGAGGCACTAGTGGCCAATTGACGGAAAAGCAAGAGTTAGTCAAAGATCTACATCAATTAGCCATCTTGGGGGTTCGTCTTCTTGAATCCTCAGATGAAGGGGTTATTGTACAAAATACGGCAGAATCTTTATTAATAGCTGAAGTGAAAGAGAAGCAGTTTGTGGATCCTATGTTGTTGCAACTAAAACAAAATGTACAACAGGGTTTGACAAAGGCATTTGATCTTACACAAGAAGGAGTACTTCAATGCCAAGGTAGATTATGTGTACTGAATGTAGACGAGCTGAGGAAACGAATTATGATAAATGCACATCATTCACGATATTCTATTCATCCGGGAGCTACCAAAATGTACCATGATGTAAAAAAAGTGTATTGGTGGGGAAATATGAAGAAGAACATTGCAATATTTGTAGCTCAATGCCCAAACTGTCAACAAATTAAAGTGGAGCATCAGAAACCTGGGGGTTACATGCAATGTATCAATCTTCCAGTCTGGAAATGGGATATGATTAATATGGACTTTATCACAGGTTAACCTTGTACACTGTGGAAATTTGATTCCATATGGCTCATAGTTGACAGGCTTACCAAGTCAGCGCATTTCTTACTAGTTAAGACCACCTATATAGCTGAAGATTATGAAAGGTTGTATGTTAAAGAAATAGTGCGATTACGTGGGATTCTGATCTCCATTATATCAGACAGGGAAGCTCAATTTACTGCGCATTTTTGGAGATCTTTTCAGCAGAGTTTGGGTACACAGGTGAATCTGAGTACGACTTTCCATCCTCAGACTGATGGACAAGCAGAACGTACTATCCAAACACTTGAAGATATGCTACGATCTTGCACGTTAGATTTTCAAGGCAGTTGGGATGACCATTTGCCTCTCATTGAATTTGCTTACAACAATAGTTATCATTCAAGTATTAAAATGGCACCTTATGAAGTTTTGTATGAAAGGAAATGTAGATCACCAATCGGATGGTTTGAAGCGGGCGAAACTGCTTTACTTGGGCCAGATCTTGTTCATCAGGCTATGGAGAAAGTTAAAGTGATTCAACAATGGCTACAAACGGCCCAAAGTCGACATAAGACATATGCTGATGTCAAAAGAAAAGGGCTCGAATTTGTAACACCCCATACCTTCCCTACCCTACTTGACAACCTTGAACCATGCTTACCTAGGGTTCGGGAGCCATAAGTACGAATTTCATATTGCTAGTGATGGAAAAATTTGATAGTGTGCTATTAAATGTGATTAGACCTTTGTAGTGGGTGGCGTTTGTGACTTTGTGGAGCATTTGTGGGGAGAAAAATTGAGGTTTAAGGGACATCCAAGCAAAGAATCTTAACGCTAAGAGGTAAGCAAAAGGTTGGGACTTAAAAGATCCAACCAAATCCGCAAAGAAAAGTCAAAATCAAAAATTTGGCATGGGGCGCTACAGAGGGCATGCCAGGCTACTCTGGCCTAAATTTTTGTCTACACAGGCAGTAAAGGGGCGCGCCAAGCGGCGTGCCGGGGTGGTTTTCGCCAAAATATATCTTCGACTATTATGATGTATATGAGACCTTTGAGTCATGGTATCATTACTCCATCATAGTAGGACTATTCTTAAGCGTGTTTAACATCCGAGTTGGGGTGAATTCTTCGTCACAAGTATTTTAACAAATTATGTTCAAAGAAGCCATGAGCGACTAGTATTTCTATTTTTGCAATTGAGGCTACGATCGAGAATCTCGTAAGCGAATGTTGTCGTGACGATTATGGAATTAATTAAAAATGAGATATATGATGGATTACACATTGATTATGACCCATTCTTGCATTCGACCAAGTAAAACACCTCAATTATTGATTAAGTTTGGCTAAGGATGACATGAGTACTATATAAAGGCACCAAAGCTGATTTTTAATTCATTTGTCATTCTCATGTCTTTCTAAACATTTTCTAGAGATATTTCTCTCTTTTCCAAACCCTAAGGCAACTATTTTTGTTTGGACATTTTGGACAAGATCATCACCTTGCAAGCTTGGGTAAGTGTTTATTCTTGTGATTTAATATATGATATACATGAGAGATGGTGTAGATCTTGATGGTTATGTTGGCAAGGTTGAATAGGGCACTTTTGTGTTTTTGTAAAAGATGTGTCATCTTTGTGAATTAAACTTGAAAAAGGACTTGATGTTTTGATGAAAGTGAATGGTATGGATGAAATATCAACATGTATGGTGTGGTTATGTCCATAACTTGTTATTTTTCAATATGAGTAAATTATGGAATTTTGGTTATAAAATGTATTGGAGTAACTTGATGGGTTCATTGTGATGTGGTGTTAATGAGAACATGTAAAGGAGGGAATTGGTGTGAAAAGCTATTGGTTTGTGATGTCTTGGTCAATGTATAGAATGTTATGGTATTGTTGGTATGAAAAGGCCATGAATGGTATTGTAAAGGGTGAAATAATGTTATAGGGGAATCATGTAACTCATGGTCGTCTTATTCACTTGGAATGTAGCTCGTGGTTAATATTGGTTTCGTTATGTGCTTGTGATGTAGAGTGAAACGTAAGGAAGGAGCGGAATTATTGTACTCTCGTATTGGATTGTGTATTCATTTTGGGAAGATAAGGTATGTAAGGTTATTCTATCTGTATCCTTCTGCAACACATAGTAGTCACATTGACATATTATTTATCCCATTACAAAATGTTCTAAGGTATCCTATATCCGGTTACCAATTGTTATTATCACATGTTTCCTACTCATTGATCAATTGTGATTCACATGTCTCATATTCATTGACTAATGTTCCAAAATCCCAATAAGGTTGTGTTCCAAAGTTCCAATAGTAGTTATACTCATGTCTCTTATTCATTGATTATTGTCCAATGGTTCCAATAATGTTATGTTTCCAATGAGGTAATGTTTCCAATATTGTTTATTCACATGTCTCTCACTCATTGATTATTGATCCAAAGATTCAAATAAAATTATGACTATCATTGTATCAATCTCAAAAGTAAAGAACAAAGTAATGCATATATGTGGTTAATGATTGAGTATGGGTGGTAGCTTTGGGGGCGAAATGCCTAGCTCAAGCCAATCCCAAGATTATTGGATCAGGGGGCAGTCCTAGAGGCACAAGCCTAGCTCGGACCGATCCTGACAAGGGGTAGCTCTAGAGTTAAAAACCTAGTTCGAGCCAAACCTGATATGTTGGTTTATGGGTGGCAGCTCTAGAGGTAATAACCTAGCTCGAGCCGAACCCGATGCTTTGATTCATGGGTGGTAGCTCTAGATGCATAAGCCTAGCTCGAGCCGATCCCAACATAACGTTATATTATGTAAAGACCCACTGATCAGTTGGGGCCCGGGTATGATATAGCACAGGTGATGATGAGTGAATACAGAAGCAAAGAAAGTAATGAACATAAAGTACATAGTTCCAAACATACAGAACGGTGGGTTGTTCGTAATGAATGTAAGGTACATGGTTCCACATATACAGAATAGTGACTTATTCATTTGTATATGAATTCATTGAAGTATTTATGTGTCATACAATTTCATATGGCATTGCATACTCAGTACATTCTTCGTACTGACCCCTTTGGGGGGATTTACCTTACTTGCTGCAGGCACAAGTACTAGTAGACCTCTATAGTAGAGTGTGGGTCATTTGCAGATTTTTGGTGAGCTCCAGTTGGTTCGGGGCTTTTCGAGTCATAGTGTACATTGAATTTGGTATTGTAAATGCTGTATAAAGTGGGGACTTGTCCCGAATCTAGTTTGGCTATGTATATGTATCTGTAGAGGCTTTGTAGACATATGTAGGATGAGGAATGTAAGAGATGTATGTTCAGTTTCACTTGATGGCCCTAACGGCCAAGTTTCATATATATATATATATATATATATATATAGCATATGTTTCCATGAATTCTGCATAGTTGTATGATATATAATGATGTTCACATAGAGACATATGTATGAGTGTACATGAGCAAAGATTGGTTCTCTTGGGCCTCATCGGCTTCGGGTGCCAGTCCGCCTCGTTGGAACTCGGGGCGTGACAAAAGTGGTATCAGAGCAGGTCATCCTAAGGATGTCTACAAACCTGTGTCTAAGTAGAGTCTTGCTTATGGATGTGTTGTGAGCCACATTTATAAGTAGGAGGCTACGGGCATTTAGGAGTTACTTCTCTTCTTCATTCCTAGATCGTGCAATAGAGCCAAAGTTGTAGGTGGACACATATGTACGTATTGACATTGGTTTTCTGTTGTATATTCAAATGTTGAGTATCAGACAAGATAAGGGCAAGGGTGAGTAGGTTGATAAGCCTGCCAAAGAAGAAATAAGTAAATTACCACCTGACCAAGCTAGTCAAGGTAGGGCTGACATGGAATTTACAATACGGGTTTCTCTTAGCAAAAAAAAAAAAAAGTAGAGAAGTACCCGCAGAACCACCTATAAATTCCACTGAATAGGATTTAAGAAATGTAGGGCATATGTTGACTTAGATAGTTGTTGAACAATGTCACGGGCGAGCTGTCCTAATGACGAGTGATGATGGTGTGGCTAGGGCAGCTAGCCGTCAAACACAGGATTTTTTTGAAATTAAATCTTCCCATGTTCACCGGGTCGATCTGAATGAAGACCCACAGGACTTTATAGACCAAATCAAAAGGGCTCTAGATGTTATGCATGTGATTGGGTATTGATGTACTTCCAGCTAGTTGGGAGGAAATTTAAAATGGCATTCCTTGACGAAGTACCTCCCATATGAGGTCCGAAAAGCTCATGCGGACCAATTGCTAAATCTTTGCCAAAGGACTATGAGTGTCAAAAAGTACAATCTCCGATTTAATTCTTTGGCTAGGTATGCTCCAAAGGTGGTAGCTATTATGACCGATAGAGTGCATCGGTATGTGGACAGATGAATTGTACTATTGCGGCCTCGAAAAGAGATATGGATATAGCCAGAATACATGCTTTTTGCACAGATAATGGAGGATCAGAGGCAACATAAAAGGACACAAATATTTGAAGAAGGGCCGTTAAGAGGGATAGACCTATGGGACAGTTCATGGCGTCCCAAGGAGAATTTAGGTCTCGGGTGTTTAACAGACCGCCTAGAACATTATTTCCTTAGTTTATAGTAAATTCTCTACCTCGATCCCAAGGGTTTAGAGACAATCGATTTGGAAAAAGTGAGAATCAGGATTCATAGGAAATGGGGTATCAAGTACTAGAATGTAGAAAGTAGGAACTAACCGAAGTCTCCTAGTTAGCCGTGTTAGTGATGCGGAAGTTATCATCTAGGTGAATGTCGGTTGGGGCCGAATGTTTGTTATTGGTGTGGTATGTCGGTGATGCTAGCATGGAGGGCACACGTCCTTTCACACGGAGTCAAGCAAGGGAACTCCAAGGTCTGCAAATGATGATTATGCAAAAGGGGATTTGGGAGAAGCCCTAAGATTGTCAATGGAGAATCTACAACGTGTGGAAGAATCAAAGGGGTGAAGCGGATGAAGAAAATGGGGTCATTGGAGCAAGTGGCTAGATTTTAAATTCAAGAATTCACAACAAGATGACCCAAACAAGGCCATTGTCTCTCATTAAGGGCATATTTGTAATAACTAGTTGTCTTTATTTCTTTAGTATATATAGGGTAATTCCTTATTTGGCATGGTAGATTTTGATGATTATTGAACAATATTGTTAAATTTTAGTCCTCCTCTTAGCATATTCCCTTAAGGAATTAGTGGTTAATTAGTGAGTGTTTAGTTGGTGGAATCTTGAGATTGGTGTTGAACTTCTTTGGTTTGGATTAATTTGAGGATTACCCATTTGTGGTGTTTGGTTTCCTTTAATTTATTCAAACGAGGGTTTGTGTTTGGGTGTTGGAATCAATTGGGAGGTGAGGGTATCAAGCCCCTTGTTGCCCATAATTTTAATACTTAGATATTAATCCGCATATCCTTCTTTTGTTTTCTTTTATTCTTGTTCTTCCCTCTTTGATTGTTATCATTTTGGTATCAGAGCCTAGGTTAAGGTTTGTTTTCACAAATCTTAATATTGGGATTTTGATTTCTTCAAAAATCCAAAAAAAAAAAAAAATAATCTGGAAAACTTTTTGTTTTTGACACAAGATCTTGATTCCCTAGTGTCTTGTGAGTCTAGATTTCAAATTTTGTTCAAATCGGAGTTGTAGAAGTGAAGTTGCCATTAAAGGGTTTCAAGCTTTTGAAACTTTGTCAATTTTGAAAAGTGGGTTTATTTTTGACTTGGTTTTGAAGGCTAAAAATTAGTGGGGTTTGTTCGTGGTGTTGAAAAGAACACGTGGGCAAAAATTTCATCAAAGTTGGAGTTGAAATGAAGAAGTTATGAGGTTGTGAAGATTGGGTTTTTTGTTGGTGTTCTTGAGCATCTTCATCTTGTTCTTGAAGAAGAAGATAACAAAAGTACACTTTGATCCAAAAATTTTTTGGTCAAAGTGTTCGTAGGTCCATTGTGAAAAAAAAAAATCCACGTCAGTCGCCATGTCAGCAGCTGACGTCAGCAAATCAGCACCACACAAACCCTGCAGAGCATGAGTTACAACTTCAGAGAACAGAATTTTCCAACACTTAGTTTTTTTTGGGGGGGTTCCAAAGTTTTTTGGACCCAAAAATTTTTCTAAGTGTCCAAACTCCGTGATTCTTTTTCCTACGCTTCCTTCTTTCGATTTCTCAACTATTTAACAAGTAATTAACATCTTTAATCACTTGTTAACTAGTTTTAAAACATCAAATCCTCTCTTTGATTCATCAAATTAAGCAACACAAGTAATTTTTCTACTTTTGTTACTTAGTTTTTTTTTTGAGTCCGTTTTCTTTCGTGTTTCTTTTCTTCAACTTTTCTCATCTTAATTCGTTGATAAACTTCTTGATTCAAGTACTTTTACCTTCAATCGAGTCATCCTTATTTCAAGAGTCACAAGAATCCATTCTACCACAAAGGATAGGTGATCTTGAATTGATCAAGCAAAGCTAAAGTTCACTACCAATTTTGAGACGGCACTTTAGGAGGTGAGTTGAGAGTTTACATACGAGTGACGTGAGACTTTTTCTACTAATATTGTTTGTTGAGTTTTGTAGGTACCATTTCGAATGCAAGTCCAAGTGGTGAAGCCTCAAACCACGTCATGGTGGCTATCACCCACTTCACCAAACAAATAGCGGAAATGAGAGCGGAAATGAATGGAAGAATGGGAGGTATGGAGGAAAGGTTGGTATGGGTTGAGAGAGGGAAATCACTTCAAATCGAAAATGAGGAGATAAGGAGGGCGTCGGTGCAATCCACCACCATTACTCCGGGGCAAGCTCATGAATTATGTTACCCTCCACCAAATCAAACCCGAAACTTTCAACAACCTCCCTTCCAAACGAACAACACTCCAAATTTTCCAAGACAACCTACACCATACCCCCACCCACAACCCTATCATCCTCCACAAGAGAACCGATTTCTTGTGGATGACCAAATTCGAGACCGAACTCCAATCCGAAACACATCAAATGCAAACATACATGATTCCCACATGTCACCTCCACAAAATGCACCACAAATTCCATACCAAGACTACCAATACCAAAATCCTCTCTATGATGAAATGAATGATGAGCTCAATAACTATGAATTTTGGGAGCATGGAGGGAGGGGTAGTTATGGAGTACCAATGGAAGGGTTCCGACCTCGGGAATTGAGGTGGGGCCAAGGCATGGGAGGTCAAGGATATGGGAATAGAGGAGATAGGATGGGAAATAGAGGAGATAAGATGGGATATAGAGGCGATAGGATGGGAGTTAGAGGAGATAGGTTTGTGGAGAGGAATGATCAAGATCGAGGCTTGAACACTATCAAGGTCACACTTCCAAGGTTCAAAGGAAGTAGTGACCCCGATGAGTTCTTGGAATGGAAAATTCAAAGTGAGCGCATCTTTCTCACAAATAATATTTTGGAAACTTTGAAGGCAAAGTATGCTCTCACACAATTCGAAGGGTATGCCTCAACTTGGTGGGAGTCCAAGAGGCAGGAAAGGGAGAGCCATCACAACTATGAGTTTCCTACGTGGCTAGAATTGATTACACTTATGGAGATGAGGTACTTGACTCCTAACTACTAGCAAGAAGTGCTCAAGAAGGTGTACATGTTGAGGCAAGGTTCCAAAAGTGTGGAGGAGTATTATGATGAGTTTGAAAACTTGAGAATGAAGTCTAAGCTTGAAGAAAGCTTGGAATGTACGGTGATTCGATTCGTGGCCAATTTGAGGTATGATATTCTAAAGCCTTTGAAACTTAAACACTATGATACTCTTGAAGCGGCCTTTCATGATGCCTCAAAGGTCGAGATAGATTTTAAATAAGAAAAGTCCTACAAGGCCAAGAATACTTCCACATCCATATGGGACAAGAGTAGAGATAATTGGAAGGCGACATCTTCTAAAGGGCAATTTAAGGGTGTTGGTCAAGATACTCATGTCAAGTTTGATTACAAGTCCAAGATAAATGAGAATCCATAAGGAGGTAACTATGTCAAACCTAACTTTCCTCGACCTTCTACCATTCAATGCTTTAGATGCCAAGGAAGGGGACATGTTGCTAGTGAGTGCCCCAATAGAAGAACAATTGTTGCACTTCGGGATGGGTATAGAACCAAGGATGAGGAAGAGGGTGTTGAAAAGAGTGAGAAGGAGGGAGACAAAAGTGAGGAAGAAGGAGATGCTTTGGGGGATGAAGAAGAAAGGTTGGATGAAAGGGTGAATTTTGCTTGCTTCCTTAAAAAGGAAAGACCTTTACTTGATAGTGATGAAGAATTCAAGGTGAATACCAATCTTTCTTGCGTTGTGAGTCGCATCATGGGAGCCCTTGCCAAAGAAGAACTTGATCAACGAGAGAATTTATTCCATGCTAGGTGCAAAATCTTCTTTGATTATTGATAGTGGGAGTTGCACCAATGTAGTAAGTAGTTCTTTGGTGGAGCGTATGCACATTCCAACAAGAAAACACTCCAACCCTTATAAGCTACAATGGCTCAATGAGAGTGGTGAGATGAAAGTCCTCAAACAAGCAAGTATCCGATTTAGTGTGGGCAAGTACAATGAGGAGTTGATTTGTGATGTTGTGCCTATGTTGGCTTGTCATATATTGTTGGGACGGTCGTGGAAATTTGATAGAGATGTTGTGAACCACGAAAGATCCAGCAAGTATGCTTTTGTCATTGAAGGTAAGAAGTATGTGCTCGCACCTCTCACTTCATATCAAGTGAGTGAGGACTATAGGGCTATGAAGGAACTTCGGGAGAAGATAAGGGTGGATGAGGTGAGGAGTGAGGGTGAAAGATCCACCAATGTTCCAAAGGAAGGAAGTGCCTTGGCTAAGAACAAGAAGAACATGTGTATGATAGCCAAGCCAAGAAAGTGTCTCAAGGGTGTGGATGAGGAACGCTTTCTAGTGTGCCTTGTCAACACCAATCTTTTGTTGCATGCTAATCAAGATACAAGCACTTTGCCTAGTATTGTTTCTTCTCTTTTACAGGACTATAATGATCTATTTCCGAAGGAGATGCCTAAGGGATTACCACCCTTGAGGGGAATTGAGCACCAAATTGATTTTGTACCGGGATCACAAATTCCAAACCGGCCGGCCTATAGAAGTATTTCGAAAGAAAACAAGGAACTACAAAGGCAAGTGGAAGAACTTATTGAGAAGGGGGTGATCAAAGAAATCCTAGGTCCTTGTGCCATACCGGTAATCCTTGTTCCCAAAAAGGATGGCACTTGGAGGATGTGCATTGATTGTAGAGCCATGAACAAGATTACAATCAAGTATAGGCATCCAATTCCTAGACTTGATGACATGTTATATGAATTGTGTGGCTCAAGTGTATTCTCAAAGATTGATCTTCGAAGTGGCTATCATCAAATTCGCATGAAATCGGGTGATGAATGGAAAACGGCTTTCTAGACGAAGTTTAGGTTGTATGAATGGCTTGTCATGCCATTTGAGTTGACAAATTCTCCAAGCACTTTCATGAGGTTGATGAACCATGTTCTCAAACCTTTCATCAACAAGTTTGTGGTGGTATATTTTGATGACATCCTTGTGTATAGTAATACAATTGAAGAGCATGTGATCCATTTGAGGCAAGTGTTTGATGTTTTGCTACAAGAAAGGCTCTTTGCTAATCTCAAGAAGTGCTAATTTTGTGTTGAGAAAGTCGTCTTTTTAGGTTTTTGGTTAGTGCAAATGGTATTGAAGTTGGTGAAGAAAAGGTAGAATCCATCAAGTCATGGCCAACTCCAACTAATGCAACCGAGGTAAGAAGTTTTCATGGGTTGGCAAGCTTTTACCGGCGATTTGTAAAGGGCTTTAGTTCAATTGCTTCTCCTTTGACCGAATTGATCAAAAAAGATGTACCTTTTGTGTGTGGGGATGAGCAAGAGAAGTCCTTTCAAGCCTTGAAATTGATGTTGAGTTCCTCACCATTACTTCAACTACCCAACTTTGATAAAGCTTTTGAGATTGAATGTAATGCTTCGGGTGTTGGTATAGGTGGTGTATTGATGCAAGAAGGGAAACCATTGGCTTACTTTAGCAAAAAACTAAAGGGGGCTTTTCTTAGGTACTCAACTTATGACAAGGAGTTGTATGCCCTTGTGCGGGTGTTGGCTCATTGGAAACACTACTTGTGGCACAAATAATTCATAATAAGGACCGATCATGAGTCCTTAAAACACCTTAAGGGGCAATCCAAGTTGAATAAGCGGCATGCTAAATGGGTTGAGTTTATTGAAACCTTCCCATATGTGATCAACTACAAGCAAGGAAAGGAGAATGTGGTGGCGGATGCTCTATCAAGAAGGTATGTTTTGGTCAATGCTTTAGCTTCTAAGATGATGGGATTTGAAAACTTGAAGGGATTCTATGCTATGGATTTCGACTTCAAGGATACTTTTGACAGTCTTCATCAAGGGAAGCGGGTTGATAGGTTTCAATTGGTTGATGGGTTTTTGTTCAAAGATGGGCGGGTTTGTGTACCCATGAGTTCATGGAGAGAGTTATTCATCAAAGAGGCACATAGTGGTGGTTTGATGGGACACTTTAGGCTACCCAAGACACTTGACATTCTCATGGAGCAATTTTATTGGCCCAAGATGAAGCATGATGTGGAGCAGATTTGTGGACAATGTCTAGATTGCAAGCATGCCAAATCCACAACTCGGCCTCAAGGTAAGTACACTCCTCTTCCTACTCCTAGTGGTCCATGGATGGACATTTCTATGGATTTTGTATTAACACTTCCTAGGACTAAGAGAGGACATGATAGCATATTCGTGGTAGTGGATAGATTTTCTAAAATGACTCATTTTATTCCATGCCATAAGTGTGATGATACATCTCATGTTGCCTCCTTGTTTGTCATTCATGTACTTAAATTGCATGGAGTCCCTCAAACCATTGTGAGTGATAGGGATTCCAAATTTCTTAGCCATTTTTGGAAGAGTCTTTGGGGTACACTTGGTACCAAACTTATGTTTTCTACTTCTTGCCACCCCCAAACGGATGGGCAAACCGAGGTAGTCAACCGAACTCTTGGTAACATGATTAGGTGTATGATTAAAGGAACCCCAACTACTTGGGAAGACCGTTTACTCTTGATTGAATTTGCCTATAATCGGTCTTTCCATTCCTCTATTGGGATGTCCCCATTTGAAGCTTGTTATGGTTTTAATCCATTGTTTCCATTAATCATGACTCCTTTGTCTAGTCATGTTGTTTTAAGCCTAGATGCCAAAGAAAGGGCAAGAGAGATGATGAACATTCATTCCAAGGTAAGAGAGGCCATCGAAAAAAACAATTCCAAAGTGGCCATGAGGAAGAATCGCGGGAGAAAGGAGGTGATCTTCAATCCGGATGATTGGGTATGGGTCCATTTTTGAAAGGAAAGGTTCCCACAAGTCCGAAGAGGGAAGCTAAGTCCAAGGGGAGATGGCCCTTTCAAAGTGCTCAAGCAGATCAATGATAATGCCTACATGGTTGACTTACCGGGTGAGTACAATGTTCATAATGTGTTTAATGTTAGTGATCTATATCCTTGGGTTGTAGGTGAACATTTGGATTCGAGGACGAATCCTTTTCAAGAAGGGGAGAATGATACTAGCATGGAGGGCACACGTCCTTTCACACAGAGTCAAGCAAGGGAACTCCAAGGTCTACAAATGATGATTATGCAAAAGGGGACTTGGGAGAAGACCGAAGATTACCAATGGAGAATCTACAACGTGTGGAAAAATCAAAGGGGTGAAGCGGATGAAGAAAAGGGGGTCATTGGTGCAATTGGCTAGATTTTAAATTCAAGAATTCACAACAAGATGACCCAAACAAGGCCCTTGTCTCTCATTAAGGGCATATTTGTAATAACTAGTTGTCTTTATTTATTTAGTATAAATAGGGTAATTCTTTATTTGGCATGGTAGATTTTGATTATTGAACAATATTGTTAAATTTTAGTATTCCTCTTAGCATATTCCCTTAAGGAATTAGTGGTTAATTAGTGAGTGTTTAGTTGGTGGAATCTTGATATTGGTGTTGAACTTCTTTGGTTTGGATTAATTTGAGGATTACCCATTTGTGGTATTTGGTTTCCTTTAATTTAATCAAACTAGGGTTTGTGTTTGGGTGTTGGAATCAATTGGGAGGTGAGGGTATCAAGCCCCTTGTTGCCTATAATTTCAGTACTTAGATATTAATCTGCATATCCTTCTTTTGTTTTCTTTTATTCTTGTTCTTCCCTCTTTGATTGTTATCAGTCGGGCCATAAAATGGGGCTTCTCCTGATCTAGCTATAGGTACTGTATACGTATTGATTGACCCATAATCGACACTAGCATATGTTATTTCATTAATTGCTGAAAATTCAAAAGAGCACTAAAATTTCTAGTTATGTCACATGAAGTCTATACATCAGTTGGTGAATCTATTGTAGTTAAAAGAGTATATCATAAGTGCATAGTAATTGTTTGTGGTCATGAGACACTGGTTGATCTTATTGAGCTGGAAATAGTGGAATTTTGTTGTTATAAAGGGATGGCGCCATAGTCGATTGCCGAACTAAGAAATTATATCGTCGTTTTCCCCAAAAGAATGTTTTTGAATGGCCAGGAAAATGTGGGGGCACTAAGAGGAAAATTTATTCGCCATCTTAAAGCAAAGAAAAGGATACTCTAAGGGATACATATGTCACTTAGTAAGAGTGAAAGATACTGATGTGACGCCTCCAACTCTTCTATCAGTTCTGGTGGTAAATGAATTCCTTGATGTATGAGTTGGCATTAATGTGATGTTAGGTACACAGCCTATTTTTTTTTCTTCATATATCATGACCTCGGTAGTGTTATGGGAATGAAACAAGAAATTAAAAGACGTGATGAACAAGGGATTCATAAGACCTAGTACGACCCCTTGGGGTGTATCAGTGTTCATAGTACAAAAAAAAAAGATGGCACATTGAGAATGTGTGCTTACTATCGGCAACCGAATAAGGTGACAATAAGAATACATGTCTTCTCCCTGGAGTTGATGACTTATTTGATCGGTTATAGGGTGCCATATTCTTCCTAAAGATTGACTTAAGGTGAGGAGATCATCAAGTAAAGGTCAGAGAAAATAAAGATACACAAAATAGAAGTATGGTTGTTATGAATTCGTAGTTATGCTATTTGGACTAGCAAATACACCAGCTACGTTGATGGGTTTGATAATGAGGGTGTTTAAGCCATCGCTAAGCGTATTCGTGATAATGTTTTAGGTGTTGTACCAGATTACTCAAGATCACAAAAGGACCATGCTAATCACTTGTGACAGGTGTTACGAATTCTTCGTGACCGTAAGATATACGCAAGTTCTTTAAATACAAGTTTGGTCATGATCTGTATCGTCCTTAGGACACATTGTATTGAATGAAGGGATAAGGATTCATATACACAAAAGAAGTGGCCAAGGCTTATGACGCCTATGGAAATTTGTAGCTTCCTTGAGTTGGCCAGTTATTACAGAAGAATTGTTAGAAAGGCTTTCTGCCATTACCCTTAACAAAGCTAACACACAAAGTAAATAAGTTTTAGCGGCATGATGTATGTGAGAAAAGTTTGCAAGAGTTGAATGATATATTGACTCCTACACCTGTACTAGTACCTTTCAAAGGCACATAAGAGTAGTGTATTGTGATGTTTTAAAAGATGGTGTGGGAGGTGTATACATGCAGTACGACAATGTGATAGCGTATGACTTAATACAATTGCGTCCACATAAGAGAAATTATCCCACATATGATTTTGAGTTAATAGTTGTAACAATTGCTTGTAACCGATGGCACCACTACTTGTATAAAACTTCAAGTGAAAGAGTTATAGTGTCAAACGTGGCAGAATTTTCATTGGTATCTGAGATAAAGGCAAAGCAATATGTAAATCATATTTTTAGTTCAATTAAAAAAAAAGAATGTACAACAGAGTTCGACGAAGGTATTTGAGCAAACACAAGGGGGAGTACTTTAACGCTAATGTAGATTGTGTGTACCAGGTATAGACGAGTTAAGGAAATAAATTATGACAGAAGAATATAGTTCACGGTATTTTATTCATTTGGAAGTAACCAAAATGTACAATGGTTTAGCAGAGATGTCTTGGTAAGGTTACATGAGAGCACATTGTAGAATTTGTAGCTCAATGTCCAAGCGGTCACTGAGTAACAATATGGCATCAGAAATCTGTATGTTTATGCAATGTATTACCCTTCCACTTTGGAAGCGGAACATGAATAATATGGATCTAACCACAGGGTTTCCTCGTACACTGCAAAGGTTGACTCCATATAGGTGATAGTTGACAGGCTTACCGAGTCAGCATATTTCTTACCAGTTACGACTATCGATGTAGCTGAACATTCTGCAAAGTTGTATGTTACAGAGATAGTATGATTATATGGGATTCCACTCACTATTATATCAAACAGGAGAACTCACTTTATTGCACAGTGTTAGAAGTCTTTTCAGTAAAGCATAGGTACACAGGTGGATGTAAATACGGCTTGTCATCCTCAGATGGATGGACAAACAGAACATATTATATGAACATTTGAAGATATGCCACGAGTTTGTACATTGAACTTTAAAGGTAGTTGGGATGAACGTCTATCATTTAGTGAAATTGCTTACAATAAAAGTATCAAAAGGCACCTTACGAAGCTTTATGTGAAAAAATAGATCATCAATTGGATGGGTTACAGCTGATGAAATTTGCTTTGCTCGGGTCAGATTTTGTTCACCAAGCTATAAAGAAGGTGAAAGTGATATAACAGCAGCTACAAATGGCCCAAAGTTGATATAAATCATATGCCGATATTAGAGGAAGGGAATTAAAATATGCCATAGGTGATTAGGTATTTTTGACAGTGTCACCAACTAAGAAAAATAATGAGATTCGGAAAAAAGGGAAATTGTCCAAAGATTTGGGCAAATGGCATATCTATTAGCATTAGTCCAAGAACTCTTCACAGTTCATTCAGTATGTCATATCCGATGCTTTGAAAGTTTATAGGATATTATCTCGTATTGCTCCCAGTAGAGATGTACAAGTTACAAAAGATCTCACATGTGACGAGGTACTGCCTTCTATTCTAGCTCGATAAGCAAAAGCAATAAGCAATAAAGAAGTAGCTTCCGTAAAGACACTATTGGATATAGTAGTACGTAGAAGAAATAACAAGGGAGACCAAAGAATAATGAAATCTAAAGTACTCATAATTGCTATACACGGAAGAAAAAGTTCAAAGTGCGGAAATGGAGAAAGAATAAGTAAGTATCTATGAGAGTATATGTATAGAGATGCTAATATTGAGATGCATTTGTTGTACATGAGACGATGTCGTTAACATTCGAGGATGAATGTTCCTAAGGGGGGGAGAATGGAACACCCCGTACCTTCCCGACTCTACTTGACAACCTTGAACCATGCTTAACTAGGGATCGAGAGCCATAAGCACGAATTTCATATTGCTATTGATGGAAAAATTTGATAGTGTGCTATTAAATGTGATTAGACCTTTGTAGTAGGTGGCATTTGTGACTTTGTGGAGCATTTGTGGGGTGAAAAATTGAGGTTTAAGGGACATCCAAGCAAAGAATCTTAAAGCTATGAGGTAAGCAAAAGGTTGGGACTTGAAAGATCCAACCAAATCCGCAAAGAAAAGTCAAAATCAAAAATTTGGCATGGGGCGCTGCAGAGGGCATGCCAGGCTACTTTGGACGAAATATTTGTTTGCACAGGCAGCAAAGGGGCGCGCCAAGCGGTGTGTTGGGGTGGTTTTTGCCAAAATTTTTCTTCTACTATTATGATATATATGAAACCTTTGAGTCATGGTATCATTACTCCATCATAGTAGGACTATTCTTAAGCGCGTTTAACATCCGAGTTGGGGTGAATTCTTCATCACAAGTATTTTTACAAATTTTAACAAATTATGTTCAAAGAAGCCATGAGCGACTAGTATTTCTATTTCTGCGATTGAGGCGCCGATCGGGAATCTCGTAAGTGAATATTGTCATGACAATTATGGAATTAATTAAACATGAGATATATGATGGATTACACATTGATTTTTGTGGGCTAAGATAATATGTGTTAATGGGCCAATTTGAGGCCCAAAATGAAGCCAAAAGACATGGCCCAATGGGTCAAATGACCCATTCTTCCATTTGACCAAGTAAAAAACCTCAATTATTGATTAATTTGGATAAGGATGACATGAGTACTATATAAAGGCACCAAAGCTGATTTTTAATTCATTTGTCATTCTCATGTCTTTCTAAACATTTTCTAGAGATATTTCTCTCTTTTCCAAACCCTAAGGCAACTATTTTTCTTTGGACATTTTGGACAAGATCATCACCTTGCAATCTTGGGTAAGTGTTTATTTTTGTGATTTAATAGATGATATACATGATAGATGGTGTAGATCTTGATGGTTATGTTGGCCGTTGAATAGGGCACTTTTGTGTTTTTGTAAAAGATGTGTCATCTTTGTGAATTAAACTTGAAAAAGGACTTAATGTTTTGATGAAAGTGCATGGTATGGATGAAATATCAACATGTATGGTGTGGTTATGTCCATAACTTGTTATTTTTCGATATGAATAAATTATGGAATTTTTGTCATAAAATGTATTGGAGTAACTTGATGGGTTCATTGTGATGTGGTGTTAATGAGAACATGTAAAGGAGGGAATTAGTGTGAAAAGCTATTGGTTTGTGATGTCTTGTTCAATGTATAGAATGTTATGGTATTGATGGTATGAAAAGGCCATGAATGGTATTGTAAAGGGTGAAATAATGTTATAGGGGAATCATGTAACTCATGGTCGTCTTATACACTTGGAATGTAGCTTGTGGTTAATGTTGGTTCCGTTATGTGCTTGTGATGTAGAGTGAAATGTAAGGAAGGAGCGGAATCGTTGTACTCGCGTATTGGATTGTGTATTCATTTTGGGAAGATAAGGTATGTAAGGTTATTCTATCCGTATCCTTCTGCAGCACATAGTAGTCACATTGACATATTATTTGTCCCATTCCGAAATGTTCTAAGGTATTCTATATCCGGTTACCAATTGTTATTATCACATGTTTCCTACTTAATTATCAATTGTGATTCACATGTCTTATATTCATTGACTAATGTTCCAAAATCCCAATAAGGTTGTGTTCAAAAGTTTCAATAGTGGTTATACTTATGTCTCTTATTCATTGATTATTGTCCAATGGTTCCAATAATGTTATGTTTCCAATGAGGTAATGTTTCCAATATTGTTTATTCACGTGTCTCTCACTCATTGATTATTGATCCAAAGCTTCAAATAAAATTATGAATATCATTGTATCAATCTCAAAAGTAAAGAACATAGTAATGCATATATGTGGTTAATGATTGAGTATGGGTGGTAGCTTTGGGGGCGAAACGCCTAGATCAATCCAATCCCGAGATTATTGGATCAGGGGGCAGTCCTAGAGACATAAGCCTAGCTCAGACCGATTCTGACAGGGGGTAGCTCTAGAGGTAAAAACCTAGCTCGAGCCAAACCTGATATGTTGGTTTATGGGTGGAAGCTCTAGAGGTAATAACCTAGCTTGAGCCGAACCCGATGCTTTGATTCATGGGTCGTAGCTCTAGAGGCATAAGCCTAGCTCGAGTCGATCCCAACATAACGTTATGTTATGTAAAGACCCACTGACCAGTTGGGGCCCGAGTACGATAAAGCACAGGTGATGATGAGTGAATATAGAAGCAAAGAAAGTAATAAACGTAAAGTACATAGTTCCAAACATATAGAAAGGTGGGTTGTTCGTAATGAATGTAAGGTACACGGTTCCACATATACAGAATAGTGACTTATTCATTTGTATATGAATTCATTGAAGTATTTATGTGTCATACAATTTCATATGGCCTTGCATACTCAGTACATTCGTACTGACCCCCTTGGGGGGATTTACCTTACTTGTTGCAGGCACAAGTACTAGTAGACCTGCACAGTAGAGTGCGGGTCATTTGCAGATTTTTGGTGAGCTCCAGTTGGTTTGGGGCTTTCCGAATCATAGTGTACATTGATTTTGGTATTGTAAATGTTGTATAAAGCGGTGAGTTGTCCCGACTCTAGTTTGGCTATGTATATGTATCTGTAGAGGCTTTGTAGACATATGTGGGATGAGGAATGTAAGAGATGTATGTTTAGTTTCACTTGATGGACCTAACGACCAAGTTTCATATATATATATAGCATATGTTTCCATGACTTCCGCATAGTTGCATGATATATAATGATGTTCACATAGAGACATACGTATGAGTGTACATGAGCAAATATTGGTTCTTTCGGGCCTCATCGGCTTCGGGTGCCAGTCCGCCTCGTTGGAACTCGGGGCGTGACAGAATTTGCCATAGGTGATTGGGTATTTTTGAAGGTGTCACCGATGAAAGGGGTAATGAGATTTTGAAAGAAAGGGAAGTTGAGTCCCCGGTATATAGGACCATATGAAATTTTTCGAAGATTTGGGCAAGTTGCATATGAATTGAAATTACCCTAAGAACTATCCACAGTTCATCTAGTATTTCATGTTTCGATGCTTCGAAAGTGTATAGGAGATCCATCTCGTTTTACTCCCATTGAATATGTACAAGTTACGGAGGATCTTACCTATGAGGAAATATCTATTGCCATTCTGGATAGACAGGTGAAGAGGTTGAGGAATAAAGACATAGCTTTCATAAAGGTACTTTGGAGAAATCAGCAAATGGAAGAGGTCACATGGGAAGCTGAAGAAATAATGAAGTCCAAGTACCCTCATTTGTTCCAAGGGGAAGAACAAGTTCACGATACGAGATCGGAATAATGACAAGTAAGTATTTATAAGCATTGAGTATATATATATATATGATAACATGAAGAATGATCCTAGACTTGCCATTGTTTAAATTGAATAATGTCACTAACATTCGAGGACGAATGTTTCTATGGGGGAAAGAATGTAACACCCCGTATGTTCTCGAACCTATAAGACTACGTTAACATTTATGGAATTATTTAAATATGAGATGGTTGGTGAATTATTCATGAAATTGTTGGGTTGAATTTTAATTTTGCTAATGGGCTCAAAAGAGGCCCAAAATTAACAAGAAAGACATGGCCCAAATGGAATTTGACCCATTCTTTCAATTGACCAAGTAAGCCCCTCATTTAATGTGGTGTATGTGGATAAGGATGACTTAAGGGACCATATAAATCAAGGAAAAAATCATATTTTTATTCAACACAATACACATGCCATTTCTAGAATTTTCTCAAACATTTCTCTCTACACACAAACCCTAAGAACTATTCTCTTTGGCCAAGATCATCATCTTGCAATCTTTGGTAAGTATTTATTCTCATGGTTTAGTATATCATATGTTTAATATGGTGTATAAATCATGTTGGTTATGTTGGCAAAGTGTTGGACAGTTTACTATGTGTAAAACTGTCTATTTTTGCAATTGGAAAAGGGTTTTACCTTGTAAACTTGAAAATGGACTTCTGGTCTTGAAGGAAGTGAACTTTATGGATTCAATATTGACATGTGATATGTGATTATAGCCTTAAATTGTTTTATCCTTGTACATAATGTTTGGAATTGTTATTGCAAAATTGTGCATGGATTTGGTGGTGTATTGAAGGAAAAATGTGGTTTTGGTGATGTTCGTGTGTGTTGTGAAACCATGGTTGATTTTTTGCATAAAAGTTGACCTAAATTATATAAATGGAATTTTATTCATGGTCATGGACCATTTATTACAAACAAGGACCGAAAAGAGACCCTTTTTGGCCGAAACGGGCATCCACCCCCGCATCGGGAGCACCTGCGGGCGCAGATACCAACGCAGGTGGCTCTGGACAAGGATAGAGGGCACATGCAGCCTCATTTCAACCACCTACAGGTGCAGTTGGCTTCGCAGGCCACCCCAGGATTCCGTTTTGTATGTTTTCGTCTCTCTTTGATCCCCGAAGGCCGCTATACCCTTTTTGGATGTAATTATCAACTTATGATACCTTTTTAATGAATTTAAGGGGTCGTATGGAGGTATGTTGGATTATATTAATTATGTATTGTTGTTCATATGTATTTATGAGTAAATTTGATGGAGTAATTGTGACGGAATGATAATGAGGAAGCGTAAAGGGTAAACGTGGTGTGAAATGCTATTGGTTTATGATATCTTGGTCAATGTGTGGAATGTTATGGTGTTGTTGGTATGATAATGTAGTGGATTGTAGTATAAATGGCAAAATGACGTTATATGGTAGTCATACAGCTCATTTTCATCTTGTACACTTGTACGGTAACTAGTTGTTAACGTAAGCTCCGTTATATACTTGTATTGTAGAGTGAAACGTAAGGAAGGAGATGGACTATTGTATTCATATATAGGCTTTTGTATTCATACTTGGAAGTGAAGGTATGTAAGGTTACTCTTTCCGTATCCTTTTGTAGCACATAGTATTCACATTGACATTGTACTTGTTCCATTCCAAAATGTTCTAAGGTATCCTATTTTCGGGTATCAATTATTGTTCATCACATGTTACTTATGCATTGATCCATTGTGATTCATATATCTCATGTCCATTGACTAATGTTCCAAAGTTCCCATTGTTCCAATAATGTTGTGTTCCAAAAGTTCCAATAATATACAATCACCAATGTATAAATCTAATAGAAGTAAAGATATGAAGTAATGTATAATTGTTTGGTTGAGTAACATCCCAGGGGTGATATAAAGCCTAGCATGGGTTACCACAGTAACACCCCAGGGGCGATATAAAAGCCTAGCATGGGTTCATATAACATCCCAGGGGTCAAAGTACCTAGAATGGGTTAATCACATCCCAGGGATGATATGTAAGCCTAGCATGGGTTAATCAAATCCCAGGGGTTAAAATACCTAGCATGGGTTAATATCATCCTAGGGGCGACTGAAAAGCCCAACATGGGTAGAACGATAAAGATGAATAAATGTAAAGGCAAAAGAAGTAAAGGATGTAATGTACATGGTTCCACATATGTAGAACGGTGGTTTATCTGTACGGCCTATTCTATTATATTTGATTTCAAGGAAGTACTTATATATTATGCAGTTTCATGTAGCCTTACATACTCAGTACATTCTTCGTACTGGTGTCCCTTGGGGGACTTACCTTACTTGCTGCAGGCGCAGGTGCTAGTAGACCTCCACAGTAGGTTGCCGAATATTTGCAGATCTTTGGTGAGCTCCAGTTGGTTCGAGGCTTTTCGAGTCACAGTTGTACATTTGTTTTGGAACTGTAACATTGTATAAAGTGGGGACTTGTCCCGACTTTAAGTTGGTTTGTATATACATTTGTTAGAGGCTTTTGTAGACGTATGTGGGTATATGAATGTAAGATATGCATGTCCATTTTGACTTAATAGCCCTGATGGCTAAGTTTCACATATGTATATATCACATGTTCCATGATTTCCTCTATTAGCATCTTGTGTCCTTACGTGATGGTGATGTTTCTTATGGCATGCATATGAATGGTCATGAGCAAAGATTGGTTCTCTCAGGCCTTATCGGCTTTGGGTGCCAGTCTGCCTCAATGGGATTTGGGGCGTGACACTACCGTGGTATAACAGGAAGCCAACCAATCCATACCCATTATGACATCAAAATCTATCATTTCCAGCTCAATGAGATCAGCCAACGTATCATGATCACACACAGTTACTACAAAATTACGATATACTCTTTTTGCAACAATAGATTCACCAACCGGTGTGGATACTTCAATTGACTTAATTAATAATTCTGGCATTCTTTTAAATTTTTCCGCAATCAATGGAGTAACATATGATAATGTAGAACCCAGATCAATCAATTCATATACATTATGCGAAAATATGGAAAATGTACCTTTGACTACATCAGGAGAAGCCTCCAAATTTTGTCGGTCCACTAGAGCATAGGTGCAATTCTGGGCTCCACTAGAACTAGCTGCTCCTCTAGCACCTCTACCAAGCCCAATAGGCTGCACTCCTCTACCTAGGAAAGGAACCGATGATGATGATGCAACGGTTGATCCCGTAGGTCGTGCTATACCACCCCGTGCCCCTTTGTGGGCATTCTCTCATTCTGTGCTCGTCGTACCACACCAAAAGCAAACATTTGTCCCTAACCTGCATTCACCTAAATGATACCTTCCGCAGCACTGAAATGGCTGACGAGAAAATCCTACTGTCTGTGAACCTTGAAGCCCACTACTCTGCCCAAAATGGCTACCTCTAAATCCCCGAAATTGGGATAAAATACCTGCTGTAGGGGAATAAAATAATGGTCTAGGCGGTTTAGGAAAAACTCGAGGCCTAGATTCTCCTTGGGACACCATAGACTGTCCCATAGGTCTAGCCCTCTTTGACGGCCCTCTTTCAAATTCGTGTACCCTTCTTCTTTACCTCTGATCCTCCATCTTCTGTGTAAATGCCTGTATTCTGGATATATCCATATATCTGTTCAAAGAAGTGATGGTGCAGTCCCTTACCAAATATGGCTCCAATTTATCCACATATCGATGGACTTTGTCTTCCATTGTGGCTACTACATTCGGAGCATATCGAGCCAAAGAGTTAAATTGAAGAATGTACTCTCTGACACTCATATTCCCTTGACGAAGATTTAGAAACTGATCTGCACGTGCCTCCCATATCTCATATGGAAGGTAATGATCAAGAAATACTATTTTGAATTCCTCCCAACCAGCTGGAAGTGCACCAATACCCCTCGATCGTTTCCAATCTTCATACCACAATATATCTTCTCCTTTCAATCGATAGGCTGCAAGCTCAACTATTTCTACGCCAGTCACGTGCATAACATCTAGAGCCCTTTGGATTTGATCCATGAAGTCTTGTGGGTCTGCCTTCGGATCTGACCCAATAAACGTGGGAGGGTCTAATTTTAAAAAATCTTGTGTTCGCCGACTAGCTACTCTAGCCGTGCCATCCTCACTTATCATTAGACCAACTTGTCCTTGAGTTTGTGTAGCAACTATATGAGTCAACATATGCACTGCATTTATTAAATCCTGTTCAGTGGCATTCATAGGCGGTTCTACAGGTACTTCTCTACCTCTTGGCTCTTCCGAAAATGAAAGAGGAGAAGAAGCCCGCGATACAGACTCCTATTCAGCACCACCTTGACTAGCTTGGTCAGGTGATGATTTACTCATTCTTTCTCCGGCAAGCATATCGACCTGCTTACCTTTGCCCCTACCTCATCTTGTCATCGATATTTTACTATAACAAAGAAAACCAATTACAATGGTCATATATGATTCCACCTACAACATTGGCTCTATTGCACAATCTAGAAATAAATAAAAGAAACAACTCCTAAATGTCCCGTAGCCTTCTACTTATAAATGTGGTGCACAACACATCCATAAGTAAGACTCTACTCAGACACGGCTTTGTAGACACCCTTAGGACGACTTGCTCTGATACCACTTTTGTCACGCCTCGTATTCCAACGGGGTGGACTGGCACCCGAAGTCGTTAAGGCCCGAAAGAACCAATCTTCATTCATGTACACTCGTATGCATGTCACTATCACATATAGATACAAGATGCTAATGGCGGAAGTCACGAAAAACATATGATATATACATCTATGAAACTTGGCCGTTAGCGCCACCATGTCAAAAGCATACATCCCTTACATTCCTTCATTTGTCCCACAACATCTACAAAGCCTCTACAGATACATAGACATAACCAACCTACATACGGGACACATCCCCTCTTTATACAATACCAAAACAAATGTACATAATAACTCGGAAAGCCCCAAACCAACTGGAGCTCACCTATGATCCACAAATGACCCGCAACCTACTGTGGAGGTCTACTAATATTTGTGCCTGCAGCAAGTAAGGTAAGCCCCCCAAGGGACGTCAGTACGAAGAATGTACTGAGTATGTAAGGCTGTAAGAAACTGCATGATACATAAGTAATTTAATGATATCAAGTACAAGTGAGTATTCGATATGGATAAACCTCTGTTCTGTATATGTGGAACTATGTACATTGCTTTCGTTATTATCATTTTCGATCATTCATTCATATCATTATCATTCATATAACTTTCATGCAAGTGGTATACTTTCTTTGCTTTTACATTCATTACTTTCTTTTCCTTTACGTTTGTTCATCATTATCGTTCATTACTTAATGTTATCCTTCTTTGCATTAAGAAATTATAAAGCATATAATAAACAAATGACCAACTAATTAGTGGTAAAAGAGGATAACTCATGCTAGGTATTTTAACCCCTAGTATGAGATTTACCCATGCTAGGCTTTTCTATCTCCCCTGGGATGAGATTAACCCATGCTAGGCTTTTCTGTTGACCCTGGGATGAGATAAACCCATGCTAGGCTTTTCTGTCGCCCCTGGGATGTTTCTGTGATATTGGGATCGACCCGTCCTAGGTATTTTAACCCCTGGGATACCACCCATGATATTAGGATTGACCCAAGTAGGTGTTTATTCCACCCCTGGGATGCCAATCAAGAATATACAAACAATTATACATTACTTCCGTTCTTTTGTTATAAGAGTGATACATTGGTGATTATACATTATTGGAAATTTGAAACATTAGTCAATGAACATGAGACATGTGAATCACAATTGGTCTTGTGAGTAATACTATATGACAACCTGAAATGAGATACCTTTGGATATTTTGGAATAGAACAAGTACAATGTCAATTTGAATAATATGTGCTGCAGAAGGATACAGAAAGAGTAACCTTACATACCTTATCTTCTCAATATGAATATACAGTCCTATATGTGATTACAATAATCCATCTCCTTCCTTACGTTTTACCCTACAACACAAGTACATAACGGAACTCACGTTATCATCTAACGATCTTACAAGTGCATAAGATGACAATGAGCTACATGACTGCCCTATAACGTCATTTCACCCTTTACAATACAGTTCACTACATTGCCATACCAACAACACCATAACATTCCACACATGGACCAAGACATCATAAACCAATAGCATTTCACACCAAGTTTATCCTTTACACCTCCTCATTAATACTACGTCACAATTACTCCATCAAGTCATCTCCATAGCTTTCACAATAACACATTAAAGACAATCCATAATTGATACCATTCAAAATACCTTTGGGCCACTCCTTTAAAGTCATTTAAAAGGTACCCCAAGTTGATAATTGCATCTAAGAAGGGCATAGGGGCTTTGGGGGGTCCAAGAGAGACAAAAACATGCAAAACGAAATTCTGGAGTGGGCTATGAGCCACCTGCGCCCGCAGGTGGATGACATGCGGCTGCAGGTGCCCCTCTAGCCTTGTCCAGAGCCACTTGCATTGGTATCTGCACCCGTGGTGCTCCATACACAAGGCCGGGTGCCCGTTTCAGCCTCAAAGGGTCATTTTAGGGTCCTTTTTTGTAATAAATAGTCCAAGGCCATAAGTTTAACACCCCATACCTTACGACCCTACTTTCTTGGTGATCTAGGGAACCTTTATATGTCGTATTTGAACCATGTTTACTTTTTTTTTTAGAGCAATAAGTGCATATTTTGTATTGGTTTTGATGGACTATTGATATTGTACTAACGTCCGCAAAGAAAAGTCGAAGAAAGGAAGAAAATCACATTTTAGGTGTGGGGCGCGCCCAGGGGCGTGTCAAGCCGCTTCTGGCCAAAATTTTTTTGGCACAGGCAGTACTGGGGCGTGCCAAGCAGCGTGCTAGGCCGCCTATGCCAGAAATATTTATGGCAAAGGCAGCATTGGGTTGTGCCAGGCGGCGTGCCGGGTTGCTTTTCGCCAAAATATTTCTTCGACTATTATTCTATAAATAATATGTTTGAGTTATGGTATCATTATCCCATCATAGTAGGACTACTCTTGAGCGAGTTTGGCATCCGAGTTGGGGTTAATTCTTCGTCATAAGTGTTTTATCAAATTATGTTCAATTAAGCCATGAGTGGCTAGAATTTCTTATTTTTGAGATTGAGGCTACGAACATGAATCTCGTGAGTTGAATATTATTGTAATATTTATGGACTTATTTAAACATGAGATAATTGAATTATTGCACATTGAAATTGGTGGGCTAAGTTAATATGTGTAAATGGGCTCAATTTAAGGCCCAAAATGGATTAAAAGACATGGCCCAAAAGGGCAAATGACCCATTCTTCCACTTTGACCAAGTAAACATGGAATTTAATACCAAGAAGTGGCTAAGTATGACTTTAGGGGATATATAAGGTGACAAAAATCAGATTTTATTACCACAAATCACATATGCCATTCTAGACATTTCTACAAGATATTTCTTCAAGCTCTCAAGCCCTAAGCCATCTCTTTGGACAAGATCACTCATTTACAAGTTTGGGTAAGCGATTATTCTTATGGATTAATATATTATATGTAGGGGAGAGTATGTAGATCATGATGGTTATGTCTAAAAGTGTAAGTAATGCACTTTTGCTTTTTGTTAAAAGATGTGTCATCTATGTGATTTAAACTTGAAAGGAGACTTGAGGTTTTGATGAAAGTGAATGGTGTGAATGAAATATCGACATGTATGGTGTGGTTATGTTCATTGAATTGTTATTTTTCCATGTGTCTAACTTGTGGGATTGTTGTTATGCAACATACTGGGATGACTTGATGGTGTAATTGTGATGTTGTGTTGATGAAGAAGTGTAAAGTATGAACTTGGTGTGACATGCTATTGGTTTATGATGTATTGGTAAATGTATGGAATGTTGTAGTATTGTTAGTATGAAAATGCCTGAGTTGTATTGTAAAGGGGGAAATGACGTTATAAGGCAAATATGTAACTCGTTTTCCTTTGTATGCACTTATAAGGTAGTTGGTTGTTAACGTAAGGTCCGTTATGTACTTGTGTTGTAGAGTGAAACGTAAGGAAGGATCTGGACTATTGTATTCACATATAGGATTGTGTGTTCATATTGGGATGGTAAGGTATGTAAGGTTACTCTTTATGTATCCTACTGCAGCACATAGTGTTCATATTGTCATTGCACTTGATCCATTCTGAATTGTTCAAAGGTATCTCATTTCAAGTTGTCATCCATTGTTAGTCGCATGTTCCTCATTCATTGATCAAATGTTACTCATGTGTTACATAATTTGCGGACATGTTCCAAAGTTCCAACAATGTTATGTTCCAAAGTTCCAATAATGTTTGACTATCATTATATCAATCTCTCAAAAGTAAAGAAATTAAGTAATGCATAGTTATTGGTTAAAAGAGTGCGGGTGGTAGCTTTAGAGGCATAAGCCTAGATTGAGCCGATCCCAAAGTTATTGGATAGGGGGCAGCCCTAGAGGCATAAGCCTAGCTCGGGACGAACCTGACAGGGGGTAGCTTTAGAGGTAAGAATCTACCTCAAGCCAAACCTGATATATTGGTTTATGGGTGGCAGCTCTAGAGGTAATAACCTAGCTCGAGCCGCGCCTGATGTATTGATTTATGGGTGGTAGCTCTAGAGGCATAAGCCTAGCTTAAGCAGATCCCAACATCATGTTATGTTATGTAAAGACCCACTGATCAGTTGGGGCCTGGTACGACATAGTACAAGTGATGATGTATGAATAAAGAAGCAAGGAAAGTAATGAAAGCAATATACATGGTTCCAAACATACAGAACGATGGGTTATCCATATTGACTATTCTCTTGTATTTGAATTCATTGAAGTCTTATATATTATGCAGTTTAATATGAGCCTTACATACTCAGTACATTTTTGGTACTGACATCCCTTGGGGGAACTTACCTTACTTGCTGCAGGCGCAGGTGCTAGTAGACCTCCACAGTATGTTGCCGGTCATTGGCAAATCTTTGGTGAGCTCCAGTTGGTTTGGGGCTTTCCGAGTCACAGTTGTACATTTGTTTTGGTATTGTAAATGTTGTATAAAGCGGGGACTTGTCCCGACTTTAAGTTGGTTATGTGTATGCATCTGTTAGAGGCTTTGTAGAAGTATGTGGGAACATAACTGAAAGAGATGTATGTCCATTTTGACTTGATGGCCTTAACGAGCAAGTTTCGTATACGTGTATATCACATGTTTCCATGACTTCCGCTATTGGTATCTTATATCTCTATATGTGATGGTGATGTTTCTTAAATAACATGCATATGAATGGACATGAGCAAAGATTGGTTCTCTCGGGGCTTATCGGTTTCGGGAGCCAGTCCACCCTATTGGAATTTGAGGCGTGACAAAAGTGGTATCAGAGCAGGTCATCCTAAGGGTGTCTACAAAGCCATGTCTGAGTAGAGTCTTGCTTATGGATGTGTTGTGCACCACATTTATAAGTAGGAGGCTACGAGACATTTATGATTTGTTTCTTTTCTTCATTTCTAGATCGTGCAATAGAGCCAATGTTGTAAGTGGAATCGTATCTGACCATTGGAATTGGTTTTCTTGTTTATAGTAAAATGTTGATGACAAGAAGAGGTAGAGGCAAAGGTAAGTAGGTAGATATGCTTTCCAGCGAAGGAATGAGTAAATCACCACCTGACCAAGCTAGTCAAGGTGGAGCTAACACTGAAATTGCATTGCGGTCTTCTTCTACTTTTCTAGCTCTGGGAGAGCCACGAGGTAGAGAAGTACCCGCAGAACCACCAATGATTTCCACTGACCAGTATTTAAGAAATGCAGTGCATATCTTGACTCAGATAGTTGCTACACAAAGTCAAGGACGAGCTGGTCCAACGATAAATGAGGATAATGCGGCTAGAGTGGTGAGTCGCAGGACACAAGACTTTCTGAAATTAGACCCTCCTATATTCACTGGGTCAGATCCAAAAGCAGATCCACAGGACTTTGTGAATCAAATCCAGAGGGCTCTAGATGTTATGCACGTGATTGGTGTTGAAACAGTTGAACTTGCGGCCTATAGATTGAAAGGTGAAGCTATATTGTGGTATGAAGACTGGAAGAGATCGAGGGGTATTGATGCACTTCCAGGTGGTTGGGAAGAATTTAAAATGGTATTCCTTGATCATTACCTCTCATATGAGATCCAGGAGGCACGTGCAAACCAGTTTCTAAATCTACGTCAAGGGAATATGAGTGTTAGAGAATATAGTCTTCAGTTTAATTCCTTGGCTCGATATGCTCCGAATGTAGTGGCCACAATGACAGACAGAGTCCATCGATATATGGACAGATTAGAGCCATATTTGGTAAGGGACTGCATCATTGCTGCCTTGAACAAAGATATGGACATAGCCAGAATACAGGCCTTCGCACAGAAAATGAAAGATCAGAGACAGAGAAGGAGGGTACATGAATCTGAAAGAGGACAGTCCAAAAAAGGTAGACCTATGGGACAGTCTATGGTGTCCCAAGGAGAATCTAGGCCTTGGATGTTTTTGAGACCACCTAAACCATCATTCTCCTATTCCACAGCAGGCACTCACTCTCAATTCTGAGGGTTTAGAGGCGGTCAATCTGGGTACAGTTGTGGAATTCACGGATCACAGGCAGTAGGATTTCCTCATCAGCAGTGTCAGCACTACGGGCGTACTCATTCAGGTACATGCCGATTAGTGATGAATGCTTGCTTTTGGTGCGGTACGATGAGGCACATGATGAAAGAGTATCCCCAGAGGAGCATGGGTAGTATAGCACGACCTACGGGATCAACCGTTGCATCATCATCATTGTTTCCTTCTTTAGGCCGAGGTGTGCAGTCTGTTGGTCGTGGTAAAGGTGCCAGAGGAGCATCCAGTACTAGTGGAGTTCATAACCATACTTATTCTCTAGTAGACCAGCAGAATTCAGAGGTATCTCCTGACGTAGTCACAGGTACATTATTCATATTTTTTCATAGTGTATATGCATTGATTGATCCAGGTTCTACATTATCATATGTTACTCCATTGATTGCTGTGAAATTTGAAAGAATACCAGAATTATTAATTAAGTCAATTGAAGTATCTACACCCGTTGGTGAATATATTGTTGCAAAAAGAGTATATCGTAATTGTGTGGTAACTGTGTGTGGTCATGATACACTGGCTGATCTCATTGAATTGGACATGGTGGATTTTTATGTCATAATGGGTATGGATTGATTGGATTCTTGTTATGCCACGATGGATTGCTGGGCTAAGAAAGTACATTTTCATTTTCCACAAACGAATGTTCTTTAATGGCAGGGTAATGTGGGGGCACCAAGCAGAAAATTTATTTCCTATCTTAAAGCAAGGAAAATGGTAGCCAAGAGGTACATCTGTCACTTAGTACGAGCGAAAGACACTGATGTGGAACCACTAACTCCTCAGTCGATTCCAGTGGTCAATGAATTCCTCGTTGTATTTCCTGATGATCTTCCAGGCTTACCCCCAGAACGAAAAGTAGAGTTTGGTATTGATGTGATACCAGGTACTCAGCCTATCTCTATTCCTCCGTATAGAATGGCTCCAGCAGAATTGCGTGAATTAAAGGAGCAATTGAAAGACTTGCTGGACAAGGGCTTCATCAGGCCTATTATGTCCCCGTGGGGTGCGCAGGTATTATTTGTATAGAATAAAGATGGCACATTGAGAATGTGCATTGACTATCAACAATTGAATAAAGAAACGATCAAGAATTAATATCCCCTCCTGAGAATTGACGATTTGCTTGATCAGTTACAGGGCGCCAAAGGTTTTTCAAAGATTGACTTGAGGTCTGGTTACCATCAAGTCAGAGTTAGAGAAATAGATATACCCAAGATAGCTTTCCGAACACGGTATGGCTATTATGAATTTTTAGTTATGTTGTTTGGACTAACAAATGCACCAGCTGTTTTCATGGATTTGATGAATACGGTGTTTAAGCCATTTCTAGACGTGTTCTTGGCGGTGTTTATAGATGATATCTTGGTTTATTCAAGATCACACGAGGACCATGCTAATCACTTACAGCAGGTGTTACAAATTCTTTGTGAGCGTAAGTTGTATGCAAAGTTCTCTAAATGTGAATTTTGGTTAAAATCCATCGCATTCTTGGGTCACATTGTGTCAGATGAAGGGATATGGGTTGATACGTAAAAGATTGATGCCGTGAGAAATTGTCCAAGGCCTACGACGCCTATGGAAATTCATAGTTTTCTAGGGTTGACAGGCTATTATTGAAGGTTTGTTGAAGGGTTGAAGCACCTTTAACGAAGTTAACACACAAAGCAATTAAGTTTCAATGGAATGATGCATGTGAGAAAACTTTCCAAGAGCTGAAAGATAAATTTACTTCTACACCGATGTTAGTACTTTCGAAAGGCACCGAAGGTTATGCAGTATATTGTGATGCTTCCGAAGTTGGCCTAGGGTGTGTATTGATGCAGTACGGTAATGTAATAGCATATGCCTCACGACAGTTTCGACCATATGAGAGAAACTATCCCACACATGACCTTGAGTTAGCAGCCGTGGTATTTGCTTTAAAGATATAGTGCCATTATTTGTATGGAGTTCATGTTTATATCTATACTGATCACAAAAGTTTGCAATATATCTTTAAGCAGAAAGAGTTGAATCTAAGGTAGCAGAGGTGGCTTGAGCTTTTGAAAGATTATGATATTGATATCTTATATCATCCAGGAAAAGCAAATGTGGTAGCTGATGCATTGAGCCACAAGGCACTAGGAGCCACTAGTGGCTAATTGACGAAAAAGCAAGACTTAGTTAAGGATCTACATCAATTAGCCAGCTTGGGGGTTTGTCTTCTTGAATCCTCAGATAAAGGGGTTATTGTACAAAATGCGGCAGAATCTTTATTAATAGGTGAAGTGAAAGAGAAGCAGCTTGCGGATCCTATGTTATTGTAGTTAAAAGAGAATGTACAACAGGGTTTGACAAAGGCATTTGATCTTACACAAGAAGGAATACTTTAATGCCAAGGTTACAACAGGGTTTGACAAAGGCATTTGATCTTACACAAGAAGGAATACTTCAATACCAAGGTAGATTATGTGAACCGAATATAGACGAGCTGAGGAAACGAATTATGACAGAGGCGCATCATTCACGATATTTTATTCATCCGGGAGCTACCAATATGTACCATGATTTGAAGGAAATGTATTGGTGGGGAAACATGAAGAAGAACATTGCAGAATTTGTTGCTCAATGCCTGAATTGTCAACAAGTAAAGGTAGAGTATCAGAAACCAGGAGGTTACATGCAATGTATCAATCTTCCATTCTGGAAATGGGACATGATTAATATGAATTTCATTATAGGTTTGCTTCGTACACTGCGGAAATTTGATTCTATATGGGTCATAGTTGACAGGCTTACCAAGTCAGCGCATTTCCTACCAGTCAAGACCACCTATACAGCTGAAGATTATGCAAGGTTATATGTTAAGGAGATAGTACGATTGCATGGGATTCCAATTTCCATTATATCAGACAAAGTAGCACAATTTACCGTACATTTTTGGAGATCTTTTCAGAAGATCTTGGGTACACAAGTGAATTTGAGTACGGCTTTCCATCCTCAGAAAGATGGACAAGCAGATCGTACTATCCAAATACTTGAAGATATGCTACGAGCTTGCACGTTAGATTTTCAAGGCAGTTGGGATGATCATTTGCCTCTCATTGAATTTGCTTACAACAATAGCTATCATTCAAGTATTAAAATGGAACCTTATGAAGCTTTATACGGAAGAAAATGTAGATCACCAATCGGATGGTTGGAAGGGGGTGAAACTGCTTTACTTTGGCCAGATCTTGTTCATCAGGCTATGGAGAAAGTTAAAGTGATCCAATAGCGGCTGCAAACGTCCCAGAGTCGACACAAGTCCTATGTTGATGTTAGAAGAAGAGGGCTCAAATTCGCCATAGGTGATTGGGTATTCTTGAAGGTGTCACAGATGAAAGGGGTAATGCGATTTGGAAAGAAAGGGAAGTTGAGTCCCCATTATATAGGGCCCTATGAAATTGTCCGAAGATTTGGCCAAGTTGCATATGAATTGAAATTACCCCAAGAACTCTCCTCAGTCCATCCAGTGTTTCATGTCTCGATGCTTCGGAAGTGCATAGGGGATCCATCTCGTATTGTTCCCATTGAAGATGTACAATTTATGGAGGATCTCACTTATGAAGAGATACCGATTGCTATTCTGGATAGACAAGTGAAGAGGTTAAGGAATAAAGAAGTGGCTTCCATAAAGGTACTCTAGAGAAATCAACAAGTAGAAAAGATTACATGGGAAGCGGAAGAAATGATGAAGTCAAAGTACCCGTATTTGTTTCACACGGAAGAAAAAGTTCAAAGTGTGGAAGAAGAGCAATAACAAGTAAGTATTTATAAGCATTATGTGTATATGTATATATACTGACACAAAGATGCATTTATTATACTTGAGAAGATGTTATTAACATTCGAGGACGAATGTTTCTAAGGGGGGAAGGATGTAACACACCGTACCATACGACCCTACTTTCTTGGTGATCTATGTCGTATTTGAACCATGTTTACTTTAGTTTTGATAGCAATAAGTGCATATTTTGTATTGGTTTTGATGGACTATTGATATTGTACTAACGTCCGCAAAGAAAAGTTGAAGAAAGGAAAAAAATCACATTTTAGGTGTGGGGCGCGCCTAGGGGCGTTGTCACACCCCGAATCCCAACGATGGTGATTGGCACCCGAAGCCGATATGGCCCGAGAGAACCAATCTTTGCTCATGAACATTAGGATGCATAACCTCGAATGAATAACATATTGTCTCATGTAATTGACGAAATGTAAAATGCCATACATATACATATATAAAACTTGGTCGTTTGGGTCATCACGTCACACCGAACGTACATATCTTACATCCATATACCCACTTAAGTCTACAAAAGCCTCTAAATACATACATGACCATTTCATAACTTCTACAACACCAAAACCAATGTACAACTTTGACTCATAAAGTTCCGAAGCAACTGGGGCTCACCAAAAGTCTACAAAGACTGTCAACTTACGGTGGAGGTCTACTAGTGCCTGCGCCTGCAACATGTAAAGTAAGTCCCCAAGAAGGGTCAGTACGAAGAATGTACTGAGTATGTAATGCAATAAACAAACTGTATCAATGCACAAGAACTTCAATGGAAATAATTATAAGAGAAACTCCACATATGGAACCATGTACCTTTATTTATCATCTCCAATGAGTCGTACATAACAACAACACCCATGGAATCAATATAAGAGAAATAGTAAATGTGAATAAACTCTCTTTTTGTATGTGGGATACCATGTACATTACGTTCTTTCTTTCCTTCGCCTATACTTTACTTTTCCTTTTACAATGCTCATTATCATTATGATTAGTCATTCAACATACATCCACTCTATGGTGGGCCATAACATACATCCACTCTTTGGTGGGCAATAACATACATCCACTCTATGGTGGGCAATAACATACATCCACTCTTTGGTGGGCAATAACATACATCCACTCTTTGGTGGGCAATGACATAAATCCACTTTATGGTGGGCAATAACATACATCCACTCTTTGGTGGGCAATAACATACATCCACTCTTTGGTGGGAAATGTCATACATCTACTCCATGGGTAGGTCAACATACATCCACTCTATGGTGGGTTAATAACATACATCTACTCCATGGGTAGGATTAACATAACATAACATTGTTTCCTTTTCTTTCATTATTCTTTACTTCATTTCTCTTTCTTTCATACAATGAGTGGTACCTTGATGATAGAAACATTCTTGAAACTTGTAACACAAATATACATTACTTCCCATCTTTACTCTTGCAAGATCGGTATCTTTACTTGTGAGGGATAGGTACATTAACTTGCACATTACCTCTTTCATTACTCTTATGAGAGATTGGTACATTTACTTATGAGAGATTGTTACAACTTTCTTGAAGCTTTGGATCAATAATAAATGAGTAAGATACATATGAGTAACATTGTTGGAGACACAATATCATCAAGAACATAACACCATTGAATCCATTAGACAATAAGCAATGAATAAGACACATGAACATAACCAATATTAAAACCTTGGAACATAACCTCATTGGACTTTTGGAACATTACTAATGAATATGAGACATGTGTATAACTCTATTGGAACTTGGACTCGTAACATGGTTGGAACAATGCTATTCAACTAAACAAGCTCTCTTTACATCATTGCTTTTGTTTGGATAATTCTCTTAAGATAACTTAAGAATTTTTGCCCATAAATAAGAGATAAGTGGATCATAATTCATCTAAGAGTAACACACCGATTAATAACAATATATATCAACCTTTGTTGGAATACTATAGAACCCCCTTGGAATAGAACACCTTTGGAACCTTAAGGCAATGATCACTAAATACGATACATGTGGATATCAACTATTCACTCACTAGAAATTTGACACCTTAGAACCTTATAAAACTTTTAACATACTAGACAATGATCATAAGTCAACCAATGGACATGATTCATATGATTCACCATTGACCAATGAGTAAAGGACATATGAGTAACTCTAGCCAACTATCGGATACGGAATACCTTAGAGTATTTCGGAATCGAATGAGTACCATGACAATGTGAACACCATATGTTGTAGAAGGAAATAGAAGAATAACCTCACATACCTTTGCGTCTTACTATGCATACACAAGCTTATAGGAAGATACAATAGTCCAGCTTCCTTCCTTACGTTTCACTCTACACTACAAGTACATAACGAAGCTTATATTAGCAATCAACTACCTTTCAATTGAACAAGATGATTATGAATCACATAGTTACTTTAGAATGTCATTTCGCCTTACAATGTCATTTATCGCATCCACATGCCAACATTACCATAACATTCCACTCATTGACCAAGATTTCATACAACAATAGCATTCCGCACCACACTTACCCTTTATGCCTTCCCATGTCCATTCCGTCACATTTACGCTTATCAATTTGCCTCATAACAACATATGAACAATCATACACATTTAATACAGTCCAAAATTTCTTCATACGACACTTTAAATTCATTAAAACGACATCACAAGTTGCTAATTATATCCAAAAAGGGTATAGGGGCCTTCGGGGATCAACGGGAGGCGAAAACACACAAAAAGAAGATCTGGAGGTGACCTGCTTTGCCACCTGCACCCCCAGGTGGCAAGGTGTGTGCGCAGGTGCTCCTTGGCAGCTGCCAGTGGCATCTGCGTTGGCATCTGCGCCCGCAGGTGCCTTCGTCTGCGGGGGCGGATGCCCGTTTGGTCCGAAATGGCTTCTTTTTGGGTATTTTAATGCCATGAATGGTCCATGATCATAACCAAATTCATTTTAACATATTTTTGATCATCTAACATGCCAACCATCAGCCATGGTCTCACAACACACATACAACACCCAAAATGACATTTTACGGCCAATACGCTACCAATACCATAACCAATTTCACAATAGAAACTCCAAACATTAAAAACCATGACACATCAAGGAAATACTATAATCACATCTCACATGTCAATATTAAATCCATTATGTTCACTTCCTTCAAGACCACAAGTGTATAATCAAGTTTACAAGACAAACCATACTCTGATTTAGAAAACATGTCACCTTACACACATAGTGAATTCTCAATACATCACCAACATAACCAAAATCATATAATCACTCTATCATGCACATAATATATTAAATCATAAGCATAAACACTTACCAAAGTGTGCAAGATGATGATCTTGATCAAAAGGATGAAGGCCTTAGGGTTTGGTTGAAGAGATAATGTTGTGGAAAATTCTAAAATGGCATGGGTGTTTTAAATGTATAAAAATAAGATTTATACACCTTATATATAGCCTCAAGGGTCATCCTTAGCCACAATAAATACATTTTGTTGACTTGGTCACAAGAATGGGTCAAGAATGCCCTTTTTGGGCCATGTCTTGCATGCTAATATTTGGGCCTTATTTAACTCATAATAAATTGTTAATTGATACCACCAAATGAATGAATAATTCCTTATATACATATATATAGATATATATATATAGGTCCCCCAAGTCACTCTTATCCATCTCTTGGCATTAAATGCATTGTTGATTTGGTCACATGGAAGATTGGAAGAATGGGTCAATTTCTATGTTGGGCCATGTCTTCCTCATGAATTTGGGCTTCATTTAAGGCCCAATTTGCACAAGACTTTTACATGTCCAAAATTTAATACATAAAGCCCACAACTTAATGCATAATTAATCAAATCTCTCATGTTTTCATATTTCCATAAATGTTACGGCTGTCAGCTAAACTCAGAAACATACGGGGTGTTACATTCTTCCCCCCTTAGGAACATTCATCCTCGAATGTTAACAACGGCGTCTCATGTGTAACAAATGCATCTCTCTCTCTATATATATATTCATATAGCTACTTACTTCGACTCTCTCCACTTTCGCACTTTGCTTTGGTGATACTTTCAAGAGTATTTTCTCATCTACTATACCATCACGATATGTTCTTTCAACTATATTAAAGTCACCAACTGATGTAAAGACCTCAAAGGACTTGACAAGTAATTCTAGTGCCAGCTCCACCTTGACTAGCTTTGTCAGGCGGAAATCTACTCATTCCTTCACCAGCAGGCATATCAACCTGCTTACCTTTACCTTTTCCTCTTCTAGTGTTCGGCATTGTTACTATATCAAAGAGAAACAATTACCATTATCAGACACAATTCAACTTACAACATTGGCTCTATTGCATGATCTAGAATGAAGAAAAGAAACAACATCCTAAATGTCCCGTAGCCTCCTACTTATAAATGTGGTGCACAACACATTGATAAGTAAGACTCTACTCAGACACGGATTTGTAGACACCCTTAGAACGACCTGCTCTGATACCACTTGGTCACACCCCGAATCCTAACGAGGCGTGATTGGCACCCGAAGTTGATATGGCCCGAGAGAACCAATCTTTGCTCATGAACATTAGTATGCATAACCTCGAATGAATAACATATTGTCTCATGTAATTGACGAAATGTAAAATGCCATACATATACATATATAAAACTTGGCCGTTTGGGCCATCACGTCGCACCGAACGTACATATCTTACATCCATATACCCACTTAAGTCTACAAAAGCCTCTAAATAAATACATGACCATTTCATAACGTCTACAACACCAAAACCAATGTACAACTTTGACTCGAAAAGTCCTGAAGCAACTGGGGCTCACCAAAAGTCTGCAAAGACTGTCAACTTACGGTGGGGGTCTACTAGTGCCTGCGCCTGCAACATGTAAAGTAAGTCCCCTAGAGGGGTCAGTACGAAGAATGTACTGAGTATGTAATGCAATAAACAAACTGTATCAATGCACAAGAACTTCACTGGAAATAATTATAAGAGAAACTCCACATATGGAACCATGTACCTTTATTTATCATCTCCAATGAGTCATACATAACAACAACACCCATGGAATCAATATAAGAGAAATATTAAATGTGAACAAACTCTCTTTCTGTATGTGGGATACCCTGTACATTACGTTCTTTCTTTCCGTTGCCTATACTTTACTTTTCCTTTTACAATGCTCATTATCATTATGATTAGTCATTCAACATACATCCACTCTATGGTGGGCCATAACATACATCCACTCTTTGGTGAGCAATAACGTACATCCACTCTATGGTGGGCAATAACATACATCCACTCTTTGGTGGGCAATAACATACATCCACTCTTTGGTGGGCAATAATATATATCCACTCTTTGGTGGGAAATCACATACATCTACTCCATGGGTAGGTCAACATACATCCACTCTATGGTGGGTTAATAACATACATCTACTCCATGGGTAGGGTTAACATAACATAACATTGTTTCCTTTTCTTTTATTATTCTTTACTTCATTTCTCTTTCTTTCATACAATGAGTGGTACCTTGATGATAGAAACATTCTTGAAACTTGTAACACAAATATACATTACTTCCCATCTTTACTCTTGCAAAATCGGTATCTTTACTTGTGAGGGATAGGTACATTAACTTGCACATTACCTCTTTCATTACTCTTATGAGAGATTGGTACATTTACTTATGAGAGATTGTTACAACTTTCTTGAAGCTTTGGATCAATAATAAATGAGTAAGAGACATATGAGTAACATTGTTGGAGACACAATATCATCAAGAACATAACACCATTGAAGCCATTAAACAATAAGCAATGAACAAGACACATGAATATAACCAATATTAAAACCTTGGAACATAACCTCATTGGACTTTTGGAACATTACTAATGAATATGAGACATGTGTATAACTCTATTGGAACTTGGACTCATAACATGGTTGGAACAATTCTATTAAACTAAACAAGCTCTCTTTACCTCATTGCTCTTGTTGGGATAATTCTCTTAGGATAACTTAAGAACTTCCGCCCATAAATAAGAGATAAGTGGATCATAATTCATCTAAGAGTAACACACCGATGAATAACAATATATATCAACCTTTGTTGGAATATTATAGAACCCCCTTGGAATAGAACACCTTTGGAACCTTAAGGCAATGATCACTAAATACGATACATGTGGATATCAACTATTCACTCACTAGAAATGTGACACCTTAGAACCTTATAGAACTTTTAACATACTAGCCAATGATCATAAGTCAACCAATGGACATGATTCATATGATTCATCATTGACCAATGAGTAAAGGACATATGAGTAACTCTAGCCAACTATCGGATACGGAATACCTTAGAGTATTTCGGAATCGAATGAGTACCATGACAATGTGAACACCATATGTTGCAGAAGGAAATAGAAGAATAACCTTACATAACTTTGCGCCTTACTATGCATACACAAGCTTATAGGAAGATAAAATAGTCCAGCTTCCTTCCTTGCGTTTCACTCTACACTATAAGTACATAACGAAGCTTATATTAGCAATCAACTACCTTTCAATTGCACAAGATGATTATGAATCACATAGTTAATTTAGAACGTTATTTCGCCTTACAATGTCATTTATCGCATCCACATGCCAACATTACCATAACATTCCACTCATTGACCAAGATTTCATACAACAATAGCATTCCGCACCACACTTACCCTTTATGCCTTCCCATGTCCATTGCGTCACATTTACGCTTATCAATTTGCCCCATAACAACATATGAACAATCATACACATTTAATAAAGTCCAAAATTTCTTCATACGACACTTTAAATTCATTAAAACGACATCACAAGTTGCTAATTATATCCAAAAAGGGTATAGGGGCCTTTGGGGATCAACGGGAGGCGAAAACACACAAAACGAAGATCTGGAGGTGACCTGCACTGCCACCTTCACCCTCAGGTGGAAAGGTCCACGTAAAGATGCTCCTTGGCAGCAGCCAGTGGCATCTGCGCCCGCAGGTGCCTCCGTCTGCGGGGGCGGATGCCCGTTTGGTCCGAAATGGCTTCTTTTTGGGTATTTTAATGCCATGAATGGTACATGATCATAATCAAACTCATTTTAACATATTTTTGATCATCTAACATGCCAACCATCAGCCATGGTCTCACAACACCCAAAATGACACTTTACGGCCAATACGCTACCAATACCATAACAAATTTCACAATAGAAATTCCAAACATTAAAAACCATGACACATAAAGGAAATACTATAATAAAATATCACATGTAAATATTAACTCCATCATTTTCACTTCCTTCAAGACCACAAGTGCATAATCAAGTTTACAAGACAAACCATACTCCGATTTAGCAAATATGTCACCTTACACACATAGTGAATTCTCAATACATCACCAACATAGCCAACATCATATAATAACTCTCTAATGCACATAATATATTAAATCATAAGCATAAACACTTACCAAAGTGTGCAAGATGATGATCTTGATCAAAAGGATGAAGGCCTTAGGGTTTGGTTGAAGAGATAATGTTGTGGAAAATTCTAAAATGGCATGGGTGTTTTAAATGTATAAAAATAAGATTTATCCACCTTATATATAGCCTCAAGGGTCATCCTTAGCCACAATAAATACATTTTGTTGACTTGGTCACAAGAATGGGTCAAGAATGCCCTTTTTGGGCCATGTCTTGCATGCTAATATTTGGGCCTTATTTAACTCATAATAAATTGTTAATTGAGCCCACCAAATGAATGAATAATTCCTTAGATACATATATATAGATATATATATAGGTCCCCCAAGTCACTCTTATCCATCTCTTGGCATTAAATGCATGGTTGATTTGGTCACATGAAAGATTGGAAGAATGGGTCAATTTCTATGTTGGGCCATGTCTTCCTCATGAATTTGGGCTTCATTTAAGGCCCAATTTGCACAAGACTTTTACATGTCCAAAATTTAATACATAAAGCCCACAACTTAATGCATAATTAATCAAATCTCTTATGTTTTCATATTTCCATTAATGTTACGGCTGTCAGCTAAACTCAGAAACGTACGGGGTGTTACAGGCGTGCCAGGCCGCTTCTAGCGGAAATATTTTTTGGCACAGGCAGCACTGGGGTGCGCCAGGCAGCGTTCTAGGACGCCTATGCCAAAAAATTTTCTAGCAAAGGCAGCATTGGGGCGAGCCAGGCGGCGTGCCGATTTGCTTTTCGCCAAAATTTTTCTTCGACTCTTATTCTATAAATAAGACGTTTGAGTTATGGTATCATTATCCCATCATAGTAGGACTACATCAGAGTTATGATATTTCTTCAAGCTCTCAAACCCTAAGCCATCTCTTTGGACAAGATCACTCATTTGCAAGTTTGGGTAAGTGATTATTATTATGGATTAATATATTATATGCAGGGGAGAGTATGTACATCATGATGGTAATTTCTAAAAGTGTAAGTAATTCACTTTTGCTTTTTGTTAAAAGATGTGTCATCTATGTGATTTAAACTTGAAAGGAGACTTGAGGTTTTGATGAAAGTGAATGGTGTGGTTATGTTCCTTGACTTGTTATTTTTCCATGAGTCTAACTTGTGGGATTGTTTTTATGCAACATATTGGGATGAATTGATGGAGTAATTGTGATGTTGTGTTGATGGAGAAGTGTAAAGTATGAACTCGGTGTGACATGCTATTGGTTTATGATGTATTGGTCAATGTATGGAATATTGTGGTATTGTTAGTATGACAATGCCTGAGTTGTATTGTAAAGGGGGAAATGACGTTATAAGGCAAATATGTAACTCGTTTTCCTTTGTATGCACTTATAAGGTAGTTGGTTGTTAACGTAAGGTCCGTTATGTACTTGTGTTGTAGAGTGAAACGTAAGGAAGGATCTGTACTATTGTATTCACATATAGGATTGTGTATTCATATTGGGATGATAAGGTATGTAAGGTTACTCTTTCTGTATCCTACTGCAGCACATAGTGTTCGCATTGTCATTGTACTTGTTCCATTCTGAATTGTTCAAAGGTATCTCATTTCAAGTTGTTATCCATTGTTAGTCACATATTCCTCATTCATTGATCAAATGTTACTCATGTGTTACATAATTTGCGGACATGTTCCAAAGCTCCAATAATATTATGTTCCAAAGTTTCAATAATGTTATGACTATCATTGTATCAATCTCTCAAAAGTAAAGAAATTAAGTAATGTATAGTTGTTGATTACAAGTGTATGGGTGGTAGCTTTAGAGGCATAAGCCTAGCTCGAGCCGATCTCGAAGTTATTGGACAAGGGGCAACCCTAGAGGCATAAGCCTAGCTCAGGCTAAACCTGACAGGGGGTAGCCCTAGAGGTAAGAACCAAGCTCGATCCAAACCTGATATATTGGTTTATGGGTTGTAAATCTAGAGGTAATAACCTAGCTCGAGTCGAGCCCGATGTATTGATTTATGGGTGGTAGCTCTAGAGGCATAAGCCTAGCTCGAGTCGATCCCAACATAACGTTGTGTTATGTAAATACCCACTAATCAGTTGGGGCCTGGGTATGACATAGTACATGTTATGATATATGAATAAAAAAACAAGGAAAGTAATGAAATCAATATACATGGTTCCAAACATACAGAACGATGGGTTATCCATATTGACTATTCTCTTGTATTTGAATTCATTGAAGTCTTATATATCATGCAGTTTCATATGACTCAGTACATTCTTTGTACTGACGTCCCTTGGGGGGACTTACCTTACTTGCTGCAGGCGCAGGTGCTAGTAGACCTCCACAATAGGTTGCCTATCATTTGCAGATCTTAGGTGAGCTCCAGTTGGTTCAGGTATTTTTGAGTCACAATTGTACATTTGTTTTGGTATTGTAAATGTTGTATAAAGTGGGGACTTTTCCCGACTTTAAGTTGGTTATGTGTATGCATCTGTTAGAGGCTTTGTAGACGTATGTGGGAATATGACTGAAAGGGATGTGTGTCCATTTTGACTTGATGGCCCTAACGGCCAAGTTTCTTATACGTATATATCACATGTTTCTATGACTTCCGCTATTGGTATATTATATATCTATACGTGATGGTGATGTTTCTTGAATAACATGCATATGAATGGACATGAGCAAAGATTGGTTCTCTCGGGCCTTATCGGCTTCGGGTGCCAGTCCGCCCCATTGGAATTCGGGGTGTGACAATAAGTAAGCTTATCTTTTCATATTTTAGGTCACTTGGATTCCAACAAATAACTACAGTTTCACAACACACATGAACATCACCAAAACTACATTTTCCTTTCAATACGTCACCAATTCCATGCACAATTTCGCAACAACAATTCCAAATGTTATACACAAAGAGAAAGCAAGTTAAGAACATAACCACATCTTAAATGTTGATATTTCATCCATCAAATTCACTTCCTTCATTACCACAGGTCTCCTTTCACATTTATAAGGCAAAGCCCTTTACCGATTGAGTAAAAGTAGACAGTTTTACACATAGTGAACTGTCCAACACTTTGGCAACATAACCAACATAATTTATACACCATATTAAGCATATAATATATTAAACCATAAGAGTAAACACTTACCAAATCTTGCAAAAGAATGATCTTGTCCAAAGAGAATAGTTGCCTTAGGGTTTGATAGATGGGAAATATCTTTAGAAAAGTCTAGACTTGGCATGTGTATTGTTTTGAATAAAAATCTGATTTTCCTTGCATTATATAGTCCCTCAAGTCATCCTTAGCCAAACATTAAATGTGTTTTACTTGGTCAATAGTAGAATGGATCTTTTCTCCATTTGGGCCATCTCTTTCTTGTAATTTTTGGGCCTCAAATTGAGCGCATGAGCACATGTTAATTCAGCCCAACCAATTTAATATGTAAAACCCCAACAATCTCATGTTTAAATAATTCCATAAATGTTACGGTAATTAACTAGGTTCAGAAATGTACGGGGTGTTGCAATCATGTCCCACTTCCAAATTGGGAGATTCATACATTGTATATAACCGCCAGGCTTCTAATGCTCTACTTTTACTTGTTGACAATTTGGACATTGGGCTATAAATTCTGCAATGTTCTTCTTCATGTCACCCCACCAATATATTCCCTTCAGATCATGATACATTTTAGTTGATCCTGGATGGATAGAATACCTGGAATGATGTGCCTCTATCATAATCCTTCTTCTTAACTCATCTACATTAGGTACACATAATCTGTTTTGGCACTGAAGCACTCCTTCTTGCGTAAGATCAAATGCTTCCGTCATCCTTACTGTACATTCTCCTTAAGTTGTAATAAAAAAGGATCTGCATACTGCTTTTCTTGTACTTCAGTTACTAACGAGGATTCTGCCGCATTTTGCACAATAACTCCTTTATTTGGAGTTTCAAGAAGGCGAACCCCTAATCTAGCTAGTTGATGTAGATCTTTGATTATCCCTTGTCTTTCTGTGAGCTGGCCATAAGTGCTCCCCATTGCCTTATCACTTAGTGCATCAGCTACCACATTTTCTTTCCTCGAATGATATAAAATATCAATCTCATAATCTTTTAATAGTTCAAGCCACCTCCGTTGCCTCAGATTTAGGTCCTTCTTCTAAAAGATATATTGAAAACTCTTATGGTCGGTATATATGTCAACATGAACCCTATACAAGTAGTGGCGCCATATCTTTAAAGCAAATACTACTGCTGCTAGCTCAAGATCATGTGTCGAATAATTTTTCTCATGTGGTTGCAATTGTCTTGAGGTATAAGCTATCACTTTACCATGCTGCATCAATACACATCCCAAGCCAACTCCTGAAGCATAACAATACACTGCATACCCTTCTGTACCTTCTAAAAGTACAAATACAGGTGTAGAAGTCAACTTAGTCTTCAGATCTTGGAAACTCTTTTCACATGTATCATTCCATTGAAACTTGGTGGCCTTGTGTGTAAGTTTTGTTAAAGGTGCAGCAATAGAAGAAAATCCTTCAACAAACCTTCTATAATAACCTGCTAATCCGAGGAAACCACGAACCTCTGTAGGCGTTGTAGGTCTTGGCCAGTTCTTCACAACTTCTATCTTCTGAGTATCAACCCTTATTCCTTCATCAGATACAATATGACCCAATAATGCTACAGATTTTAACCAAAACTCACATTTAGAGAACTTTCCAAATAACTTACGATCACGAAGAATCTGTAAAACCTGTCGTAAGTGACTAGCATGGTCCTCTTTTGATCTTGAATAGACAAGAATATCATCTATAAATGCTATCACGAACACGTCTAAAAACGGCTTGAACACCCTATTCATCAGATCCATAAAAGTTGATGGTGCATTTGTTAGCCCAAAGGACATAACTAAAAACTCATAATGACCGTACCGTGTTTGAAAGGCTGTCTTGGGTATATCTCTCTCTCTGACCTTTACTTGATGGTAACCCGACCTCAAGTCAATCTTTGAAAAATATTTAGCACCTTGTAATTGATCAAACATATCATCAATTCTAGGGAGGGGATATTTGTTCTTAATTGTCACCTTATTCAATTGTTGGTAATAAATAAACATTCTCAATGTACCATTTTTCTTGCGTACAAATAACAGTGTTGCACCCCACGGGGACATACTAGGCCTTATGAATCCCTTTTCTAGCAAGTCTTTTAATTGCTCCTTCAATTCTCATAATTCTACCGGGGCCATTCTATATGGAGGAATAGAGATAGGTTGAGTACCTGGAATCACATCAATACCAAACTCTACTTCTCGTTCTGGAGGCAAACCCAAGAGATCTTCAGGAAATACATCAAGAAATTCATTTACCACTAGAACAGATTAAAGAGTCGGTGGCTCCACATCTGTATATTTCACCCTTACTAGGTGACATATGTACCCCTTGGATATCATTTTCTTTGCCTTAAGATAAGAAATAAACTTACCTTTTGGCGCTCCAATATTACCCCTCCATTCAAGGACTGTCTCCTTTGGAAAATGAAAATGTACTTTCTTCGTTCAGCAATCTACTGTGGCATAACAAGAAGCCAACCAATCCATACCCATTATAACATCAAAATCTACCATCTCTAGCTCAACAAGATCAGCCAACGTATCATGATCACAAACAGTTATTATGCAATTACGATAGACTCTCTTAGCTACAATAAATTCACCAACTGGTGTAGATACTTCAAATGGCTTAACTAATGATTCTGGTGTTCTTTCAAATTTTCCAGCAATCAATGGAGTGACATACGATAGTGTAGAACCCGAATCAATTAATGCATATACATTATGTGAAAACATAGATAATGTACCTGTAACCACATCCGAAGAAGCCTCTGAATTTTGTCGATCCGCTAAAGCATAGGTACGATTCTGTGCTCCACTAGAACTAGTTGTTCCTTTACTACCTCTTCCATGACCAGTAGGCTGTACACCTCTACCTAAGAAAGGAACCGATGATGATGATACAACGGCTGATCCACTAGGTCATGCCATACTATCTGTGCCCCTCTGTGGGTACTCTCTCATCTTATGCCCCGACATACCACACCAAAAGTAAGCATCCGTCCCAAACCAACATGCACCTAAATGAAGCTTTCCGCATTGCCTACATGGCTTACGAGGAGGCCTTAATTGGCTCATACTCCCTTGTTCTTAATACCCTACTATCCGTGAACCTTGAATTTCACTTCTTTACCCAAATTAGTTTCCCCTAAAGCCTTGGAACCGGGGTGGGGAACTTGCTGTAGAGTAGGTAGGTAATGGCCTAGGCGGTCTATTAAGAAATCGAGGCCTAAACTCTCCTTGGGATTCCTTGAACTGCCCCATAGGTTTAGCCCTCTTGTATCATTGCTATATCCATGTCTCTATTCAAGGTACCAATAGTACAATCCCTAATCAAATATGGATCCAATCTATCCAAATATCGATGAACTCTATCATCCATAGTAGCTACTACATTAGGAATATACCTAGCCAAAGAGTTAAACCGAAGACTGTACTCCCTCACGCTCATATTACCTTGACAAAGATTTAAGAACTGATCTGTACGAGCCTCTCAAATCTTAAATGGAAGGTAATGATCAAGAAATGCCATTTTGAACTCTTCCCAACTAGCTGAAGGTGCACCGGTGCCTCTAGATCATTTCCAATATTCATACCATAAGATAGCCTCCCCTTTTAATCTATACGCTGTAAGTTCAACTGTATCTGCACCAGATACATGCATGACATTCAAAGCCTTTTGGATTTGATCAATAAAGTCTTATGAGTCTTCGTTAAGATCTGACCCGGTGAATGTGGGAGGATCCAATTTGAGGAAATTCTGTGTCCGTAGACTGCTTCCCTATCCGTACCACCCGTACCTATGGTTGGACCAGCTTGTCCTTGACCTTGTACAGCAACTATATGAGTCAATAATTGCACCGTATTCCTTAAATCTTGCTCACTAGTATTAATAGGTGATTCTGGGAGTACTCCTCTCATTCTTAGCTCTTCTGGAGATGAAAGAGTAGAAGAAGTCTGGGATACAAACTCATCTTCAGCTTCACTTTGATTAGTTCGCCTAGGTGGTGACTTGCTAGTTCCTTCTCCGGCAGCCATATCCACTTGCTTACTTTTATTCTTACTCCTTCTTGTAGTCAGCATTTTCACTATATAGAGAAAACAACATATTTAAGGTTAAATACAAATCAACCTATTTCATTGGCTCTATCTAAGAAATGAAGAAAAAGAAACAAATCCTAAATGTCTCGTAGCCTCCTACTTATAGATGTAGTGCACAACACACCCATAAGCAAGAATCAACATAGAAATGGCTTTGTAGACTCCGTAGGATGACCTGCTCTGATACCCCTTTTTTCATTCCTCAAATCCCATTGGGGCGGACAGGCACCCGTAGCCGTAAGAGCCCGAGAGAACCAACCTATGATCATATACTTCTTATGCATGTAATTGAGCTAACAAATATTCTGCAGTGTATGCACATGATGTATCGATAAAGTAAACCAGGTAGGTAAATACAAAATAGATATACAGGACTTGGCCGTTGGGGCCACAACTTCTAAAAGACAAGACACTACTATGCTTAACTTTACAATGTCTACAAAGCCTCTACTATATACATAGACTTAGCTAAGGTCGGGACAGGTCCCTGTCTTACACATAACTACTCCACAATACCAAAAACATATATACAACTGACTCTGAAAGCCCCGAATTAACCTGGAGCTCACCAATAGCCTTTAGATGTCCTCTACTCCTACTGGAGAGATCTACTAGCTCCTGTGCCTACAACATGAAAGGTAGGTACCCCAAGAGGGACGTCACTACAAAAGAATGTACTGAGTATATAAGGCTCAAAGCAATTGTACATAACCCAAAAGTGTAAGTGACATCCAGTACAAGGGTATAGATAAAGTTAATAACCCACCTTAGCTGGTATCTGGGGAACCACATACATTACATTATTTACTTTCTTTTTTTCCTTCTTTCCTTTATAATCTTTAATAAGCCATGTAGTACAAATGACCAACTGATCAGTGGTATACAAACTGAGATCAGCCCATGCTAGGCTTACGCCTCTGAGCTGCCACCCACACAAATCAATCGGGATCGTCCCATGCTAGGCTTTTGCCTCTGAGCTGCCACCCGCACATAACTAGCCTTAAATTGCTTAATTTATTTAGTCTTTGAGATTGTTAAATTGGTGGTTATAACATTATTGAATTTTTGGAATAAAAGTGCTCGAGTAAAAAAAGAACACGTGAATAAACATTTGATGTAATTGCCATAAAGTAAAGAATACTTGTACACAATTGAAATGCTTAGAAGCCAAACTAATAAATAGATCTTAGTTGACTAAGATGGGAATACCAAAAGTTGGCCAGTGAAGGTAGACATGCCAACTTGACAATAAACATATATTGAGGGACGTTAAGACATTATGGAATGGAAACAAGGTCGTTAACTACGTGGACATTTTATGTTGTCAAAGGATACGAAAAAGAGTAACCTTACACACCTTATCTTCCCACCACGTGTATATAATAATTCAGCTCTTCCTTTAATTGTTACTCCACAATTTAAGTACATAATGAAACTAACATTAAAAGCTAATTACATTACAAGTTTACAAAACGGTAATTAGTTACTTAACGGGAAGTAAAAACTATCCAACTTCCTAGACACATGGTGTATCACTCCTGTCACGCCCCGAATTCCATCGAGGTGTGATTGGCACCCGAAGCCGATATGGCCCGAGAGAACCAATCTTTGCTCATGTACTCTCATAAGTATGTTCGCGTATGCATATCATTTTATTTCATGTAATTAAATATCAATAGCGGAAGTCATGGCAATATGTGCAATATATGAAAGTTGGCCGTTAGGGCTATTATGTCAAAATGAATGTACATCTTTTACTTTCACTTTCCCACATATGTCTACAAAGCCTCTAATAGATACATGACCATAACCATATCTCTACAATATTTACAAATGACAAAACCTAATGAACATGTGCAACTTGGGAAGCCCTGGAGTAACTGGAGCTCACCAACAATCCGTGGATACCTCGTCACCTACTGCGGAGATCGACCAACACCTGGGCCTGCAGCATGTAAGGTAAGTCCCCCAAAAGGGGTCAGTACGAATAAAGTACTGAGTATGTAAGGCCAGATGAAACTATGGTACTACATAAGTACTTCCAAGAAAGTAAGCATAAGGGAATAATCAATGTGAATAGACTTCCAACCTGGATGTGTGGAACCATGTTCATTACTTCTATTAGTTTCAATACTTGCTCAATTAGTCGCGTCACTATCACTTTCTTATAACCATCTTTATGTTTATTTACATCTATACACGTGAGGAAAAATATTCTCATCTCTTTACAACTATTTTCATTACTCTTCACTCAATTAGGTATTACCGGACCTCCAACTTTGGTGGGCTAGAAGATATCAATATAATACCGGGCATCCACATTTAGTGGGCGATCATATCTGTAAATATAATATCGGACATCCACATTTAGTGGGCTATCATATATGTAAATATAATACCGGACATCCAGCTGATCAGTGGGCTATATAATATACCGGACATCCAGCTGATCAGTGGGCTATCATATATAATATAAGTACCGGACATCCAGCTGATCAGTGGGCTATATAATATACCGGACATCCAGCTGATCAGTGGGCTATCATATATAATATAAGTACCGTACATCCAGCTGATCAGTGGGCTATATAATATACCGGACATCTAGCTGATCAGTGGGCTATCATATATAATATAAGTATCGGACATCCACCTTTGGTGGGCTATCATATATAAATATAATACCGGACATCCACCTTTAGTGGGCTATCATATATAAATATAATACCGTACATCCACCTTTAGTGGGCTATCATATATAAATATAATATACTATTGGGATTATTCCATCTTGAACTTATACCTTTTTGATTGTAATCCATTCTCAATGAAACATATAGTAACCATACGTACATTACCTTTCTACAAATCTTGTATCCTTTCCATAGTTAGGAGAGTAACACCTTAAAGATCATGACACTAAAGCTCATACTTATATACACATCTCACCTCACTATCTTACTTCATGGGATTGACATCTTCACTTATGAGGAATAATTATATTAACTTGCACATTACCTCTCTTAGTACTCTTATGAGATTGGTACTAAGATAATCCTCATACTATAGGAATTTGGAACATGACATAGTTGGAAAATGCTTTTTAAGCATAACTAGATTCTCTTACATCTAACTTTCTTTGAGGTAGTTCTTTTAGAAACTTCAACGTTATGGCAACTTTCCTTGAAGCTTTGGATCATTAACCAATGAGTGAGAGACATGAGAATAATTTGGCAACATAACATTATTGGAACCATTGGACAATAAGCAATGAGCAAGATACATAAGTATAACCACTATTAGAACATTGGAACATGACCTCATTTGAGTTTTTGGAACACTAACCATGAATATGAGACATGTGTAGAACTCTATTGGAACTTTGGATCATGACACTAATTGGAACACACCCATATACTTTACCTTACTCTTGTACTTTATGAGATTAACACCTTAGCCAAACACGTACTTACATGCACATCTCACTTCACCCCTTTATCTCATGAGGTTGACAATTTCACTCTTATTACTCTTGTGAGATGGATACTCTTACAATTGGCACAAGGATGATCATCACACCATAGGACTCATAACATGATTGGAACAATGATATTTAACTAAACAAGCTCTCTTTACCTCATTGCTCTTATTGGGATAATTCTCTTAGGATTTCCAACATGTGACAACTTAAGAACTTCCGCCCATAAATAAGGACTAAGTGATTCATGATTCGTATAGGAGGAAAACACATATGACTATCAATAGATCAACCCTAGTTGGAATACTATAGACCCCCTTGGTATAGTACACTTTTGGAACCTTAACATAATAATCACTAAATACGATACATGTGGATACTAACTATTCACCACCCTGCGGTGCAATACCTTAGACCATTTGGAACTTTTGACTTATTAGCCAATGAATGTGAGTCAACCAATGGACATGAGTCAATCAATAAACATAAGTTATATGATTCACCATTGACCAATGAATAAGGAACATATGAGTAACTCTCGCCAACTATCGAATATGAAATACCTTAGAGTATTTCGGAATCAAGTGAGTGTTATGACAGTGTGAACATCATGTGTGGCAGAAGGATATAAAAGTAACCTTACATACCTTGTCTTCCCAATGTAAGTACACAATCAAATATGTGAGAGCAACAATTCCGCTCCTTCTTTATGTTTCACTCTACATTACATAATAGAACCAACATTAACCACCAACTACCTTACAAATCCATACAATAACAACAAGTCACATGTTTGGCTTTAACATGCCATTTCCCCTTGATAATACCATTTTCGGCATGGTCATATCAATAATACCACAACATGCCCAACATTGACCAAAATATCATTTATGAATTTATTCTCTCAATAATCCCACAATATTCCATACATTGACCAATACATGATAACCAAGATCATGTCACACCAACATCATACTTTACACTTCTCCATCACCACAACATCACAATTATGCCATCAATTTACTTCAATACATCTCACAACAACAAATCGGCCAAAATCCCATAATTTACACTTTTATGGAAATAACAAGTTTAATACCAAAAATAACACCATACATGTTCATATTTTGTCCATACCATGCTCTTTCATCAAAACAACAAGTCATAATTCAAGTTACAATCCCATGGATAACACATCTTTTTAACAAAACCAAAAATGTCATGTCCAACACTTCCAAGCATAACCAACATGACCTACATAATTTCTCATGCTCATAATATGTTAAAGTACAAGAATAATCACTTACCCAAGCTTGGAAGATGATGATCTTGCTCCAAAAGTGCCTTAGGGTTTGAAGAGCTAAAAGAGCTCTCTTGAAAATTCTAGAAAATGAGAGAAAGTGATGTGTGTGGCTAATGAATTAAATCTGATTTTTGGCCACCTTTTATAACCCCTTCAAGTCATCCTTAGCTATTAATTTCCATCATTGACAAGTCAAAGCAAGAATGGGTCCTTTTGACCCATTGGGCCTTTCATGTTTTGTTCATTTTTGGTCTCTAATTAGGCCCAATAACCCATATCATCTTGACCCACTAACATCAATGTATAATTCACCATATATATCATGTTTTTATAATTCCATAATGTCACAACAATATTCTCTTACGAGATTCCCATTCGTCACCTCGCTCGCAAAAATAGGAAAGTCTAGTCGTCCTTGGCCTCATTAGACATTTTTGGATCACTATTCATGTTTCATAATTTGATCATGTAAGAGTATGTAGGAATGTATTGAAGTGTTTGAAGCTTTAACAATGCTCAAATAACTCCAAAGAACCAAAAGAAACCATCTAGAAATCGTCGTAGAATTGCGTTGCGAAACGAGCCCGGAAAGGTAAAACATTTGTTCCTTGCGACACTGCTGCAAAACAAGCCAGTGGCGCAAGAAATGCACCCTCTCTGATCTCAGGGTCTTGTGCCACACCCCCTGAAATAGGGCAGTGGCGCAAGTTTCCATGTCTTGCTGAATTTTTCGGCAATGTTTCCAACACTTGCGTATCGTCCAACACCTTATCAAAATACTATCAAATACTTACTTAGTGACCTTAATCATCAAGTAAACATGACTCCAAGTCACCAAATGAGGTTAAAATGTGTACGGGGTATGACATAAACGCTTCAAGAAGTCACAAAACACTTCCTATGAAAGGCTCGTCACATGTACACGGCCAAATTTTAATTTTTTTCTCATCTTTACCATTTCCAAATACATACTTATAACTCTCGACACTTAAGTAAACATTATTCACTATCATCAAGTAGGGTTGGGAAGGTACGGGGTGTTACATTCTTCCCCCCTTAGAAAAATTCGTCCTCGAATGTTAGTACCATTGTTTCACTGTAACAACTTAAGTCAAAGTGAATCCTTCAGTTATCATATACACATAGAATACCTGTAAAAACTTACTTATTATGATTCCAATTCCATATCCTATACTTTTTTTGTGTGTGTCCAACACTTATTCTTTGCGAAAAGTGAAAATGTAATTTCTTTACTCGACAATCTATTGTGGCCTAACAAAAAGCTAACCAAGTCATACCCACGGTAACATTAAAATCTATCATGTCCATCTCAGTAAGATTACTCAATGTAGTGTGATCACAACATTTACTATACAATTGTGACATACTGGTGTGGACACCCCAACTGACTTGACTATTAATCCTAGTGTTCCTTCAAATATTTCCACAGTCAATGGATTAACATATGATAGGGTATAACCTGGATCAATTGATGCATAGTCATTAGGGAAACCTATAGATAACATACCTGTCATACTGCCCGTGGCCCTCTGTGGGCATTCTCTCTTCACGTGTCCTGGATTTTTACACCAAAAACAAACGTCCATCTCAAACCGGCATTCTCCTGAATGAAACTTTCCGCAGCGTTGGCACTGCTGATGAAAAGATCCTGCTGTCTGCGAACCCCATATTCCACTACTCTGCCCCATCGGAGTGCCTCTAGACCCTTGAAATGGAGGTGGAGTACCCGCTGTAGGGTAAGACAATGATGGTCTAGGTGGTCTTGGGAAAACCCGAGGCCTAAATCCTTCGTGAGATGCCGTGAACTGTCCCATGGGTCTAGCCCGCTTTGACGGCCCTGCATCAGATTCTTGTATCCTTCCCCTTTGCCTTTGATCCTCCATCTTTTGCGCGAAGGCTTGTATTCTGGCTATGTCCATGTCTTTATTCAATGCAGCAATAGTACAGTCTCTAACCAAGTAGGGCTCCAATCTGTCTACATACTGATGAACTCTATCGGACATAGTTACTACCATATGAGGAGCGTATCTAGCCAATGAATTAAACTGAAGACTATACTCCCTGACGCTCATATTCCCTTGACGAAGATTTAAAAACTGATCCGCTTGAGCCTCGCGGACCTCATAGGGGAGATAATGATCAAGGAATGCTATTTTAAATTCCTCCCAACTAGCTGGAAGTGCACCGATGCCCCTAGATCGTCTCCAATCCTCGTACCATAGTATAGCCTCGCCTTTTAATCTATACGCTGCAAGCTCTACTGTTTCTATACCAGTTACGTGCATAACCTCGAGGGCCCTTTGGATTTGATCTATAAAGTCTTGCGGATCTTCATTAAGATCGGACCAGGTAAATGTGGGAGGATCTAATTTCAGGAAATCCTGTGTCCGCCGACTAACTGCCCTGTCTGTCTCCTCATTCCTTACTGTTGGACCAAATTGTCCTTGACTCTGTGCAATAACTATCTGAGTCAACATTTGTACCGCATTTCTCAAATCCCGTAACTCTTGCTTCGTAACATTAACAGGTGATTCTGGGGATTCAGTTTCAGCCCCGCATTGCCTAACTGGTTCAGGTGGGGATTTACTTGTTCTTTCCCCAGTAGGCATGTCTACCTCCTTCCCTTTATCCACACCTCGTCTTGTAACCGGCATTTTACTATATCAAGGAAAACCAATTACAATGGTCAGATATAATCCCACCTATGACAATGGCTCTATTGCACAATCTAGAATGAAGAAATGAAGCAACTCCTAAATGTCCCGTAGCCTCCTACTTATAAATGTGGCGCGCAACACATCCATAAGCAAGACTCTACTCAGACACGGCTTTGTAGACACCCTTAGAACGAACTGCTCTGATACCACTTTTGTCACGCCCCGAATTCCATCGAGGCGTGATTGGCACCCGAAGCCGATATGGCCCGAGAGAACCAATCTTTGCTCATGTACTCTCATAAGTATGTTCGCGTATGCATATCATTTTATTTCATGTAATTAAATATCAATGGCAGAAGTCATGGCAATATGTGCAATATATGAAAGTTGGCCGTTAGGGCTATTATGTCAAAATGAATGTACATCTTTTACTTTCACTTTCCCACATATGTCTACAAAGCCTCTAATAGATACATGACCATAACCATATCTCTACAATATTTACAAATGACAAAACCTAATGAACATGTGCAACTTGGGAAGCCCCGGAGTAACTGGAGCTCACCAACAACCCGTGGATACCTCGTCACCTACTGCGGAGATCGACCAACACCTGGGCCTGCAGCATGTAAGGTAAGTCCCCCAAAAGGGGTCAGTACGAATAAAGTACTGAGTATGTAAGGCCAGATGAAACTATGGTACTATATAAGTACTTCCAAGAAAGTAAGCATAAGGGAATAATCAATGTGAATAGACTTCCAACCTGGATGTGTGGAACCATGTTCATTACTTCTATTAGTTTCAATACTTGCTCAATCAGTCGCGTCACTATCACTTTCTTATAACCATCTTTATGTTTATTTACATCTATACACGTGAGGAAAAATATTCTCATCTCTTTACAACTATTTTCATTACTCTTCACTCAATTAGGTATTACCGGACCTCCAACTTTGGTGGGCTAGAACATATCAATATAATACCGGGCATCCACATTTAGTGGGCGATCATATCTATAAATATAATACCGGACATCCACATTTAGTGGGCTATCATATATGTAAATATAATACCGGACATCCAGCTGATCAGTGGGCTATATAATATACCGGACATCCAGCTGATCAGTGGGCTATCATATATAATATAAGTACCGGACATCCAGCTGATCAGTGGGCTATATAATATACCGGACATCCAGCTGATCAGTGGGCTATCATATATAATATAAGTACCGTACATCCAGCTGATCAGTGGGCTATATAATATACCGGACATCCAGCTGATCAGTGGGCTATCATATATAATATAAGTACCGGACATCCACCTTTGGTGGGCTATCATATATAAATATAATACCGGACATCCACCTTTAGTGGGCTATCATATATAAATATAATACCGTACATCCACCTTTAGTGGGCTATCATATATAAATATAATATACTATTGGGATTATTCCATCTTGAACTTATACCTTTTTGATTGTAATCCATTCTCAATGAAACATATAGTAACCATACGTACATTACCTTTCTACAAATCTTGTATCCTTTCCATAGTTAGGAGAGTAACACCTTAAAGATCATGACACTAAAGCTCATACTTATATACACATCTCACCTCACTATCTTACTTCATGGGATTGACATCTTCACTTATGAGGAATAATTATATTAACTTGCACATTACCTCTCTTAGTACTCTTATGAGATTGGTACTAAGATAATCCTCATACTATAGGAATTTGGAACATGACATAGTTGGAAAATGCTTTTTAAGCATAACTAGATTCTCTTACATCTAACTTTCTTTGAGGTAGTTCTTTTAGAAACTTCAACGTTATGGCAACTTTCCTTGAAGCTTTGGATCATTAACCAATGAGTGAGAGACATGAGAATAATTTGGCAACATAACATTATTGGAACCATTGGACAATAAGCAATGAGCAAGATACATAAGTATAACCACTATTAGAACATTGGAACATGACCTCATTTGAGTTTTTGGAACACTAACCATGAATATGAGACATGTGTAGAACTCTATTGGAACTTTGGATCATGACACTAATTGGAACACACCCATATACTTTACCTTACTCTTGTACTTTATGAGATTAACACCTTAGCCAAACACGTACTTACATGCACATCTCACTTCACCCCTTTATCTCATGAGGTTGACAATTTCACTCTTATTACTCTTGTGAGATGGATACTCTTACAATTGGCACAAGGATGATCATCACACCATAGGACTCATAACATGATTGGAACAATGATATTTAACTAAACAAGCTCTCTTTACCTCATTGCTCTTATTGGGATAATTCTCTTAGGATTTCCAACATGTGACAACTTAAGAACTTCCGCCCATAAATAAGGACTAAGTGATTCATGATTCGTATAGGAGGAAAACACATATGACTATCAATAGATCAACCCTAGTTGGAATACTATAGACCCCCTTGGTATAGTACACTTTTGGAACCTTAACATAATAATCACTAAATACGATACATGTGGATACTAACTATTCACCACCCTGCGGTGCAATACCTTAGACCATTTGGAACTTTTGACATATTAGCCAATGAATGTGAGTCAACCAATGGACATGAGTCAATCAATAAACATAAGTTATACGATTCACCATTGACCAATGAATAAGGAACATATGAGTAACTCTCGCCAACTATCGAATATGAAATACCTTAGAGTATTTCGGAATCAAGTGAGTGTTATGACAGTGTGAACATCATGTGTGGCAGAAGGATATAAAAGTAACCTTACATACCTTGTCTTCCCAATGTAAGTACACAATCAAATATGTGAGAGCAACAATTCCGCTCCTTCTTTATGTTTCACTCTACATTACATAATAGAACCAACATTAACCACCAACTACCTTACAAATCCATACAATAACAACAAGTCACATGTTTGGCTTTAACATGCCATTTCCCCTTGATAATACCATTTTCGGCATGGTCATATCAATAATACCACAACATGCCCAACATTGACCAAAATATCATTTATGAATTTATTCTCTCAATAATCCCACAATATTCCATACATTGACCAATACATGATAACCAAGATCATGTCACACCAACATCATACTTTACACTTCTTCATCACCACAACATCACAATTATGCCATCAATTTACTTCAATACATCTCACAACAACAAATCGGCCAAAATCCCATAATTTACACTTTTATGGAAATAACAAGTTTAATACCAAAAATAACACCATACATGTTCATATTTTGTCCATACCATGCTCTTTCATCAAAACAACAAGTCATAATTCAAGTTACAATCCCATGGATAACACATCTTTTTAACAAAACCAAAAATGTCATGTCCAACACTTCCAAGCATAACCAACATGACCTACATAATTTCTCATGCTCATAATATGTTAAAGTACAAGAATAATCACTTACCCAAGCTTGGAAGATGATGATCTTGCTCCAAAAGTGCCTTAGGGTTTGAAGAGCTAAAAGAGCTCTCTTGAAAATTCTAGAAAATGAGAGAAAGTGATGTGTGTGGCTAATGAATTAAATCTGATTTTTGGCCACCTTTTATAACCCCTTCAAGTCATCCTTAGCTATTAATTTCCATCATTGACAAGTCAAAGCAAGAATGGGTCCTTTTGACCCATTGGGCCTTTCATGTTTTGTTCATTTTTGGTCTCTAATTAGGCCCAATAACCCATATAATATTGACCTACTAACATCAATGTATAATTCACCATATATATCATGTTTTCATAATTCCATAATGTCACAACAATATTCTCTTACGAGATTCCCATTCGTCACCTCGCTCGCAAAAATAGGAAAGTCTAGTCGTCCTTGGCCTCATTAGACATTTTTGGATCACTATTCATGTTTCATAATTTGATCATGTAAGAGTATGTAGGAATGTATTGAAGTGTTTGAAGCTTTAACAATGCTCAAATAACTCCAAAGAACCAAAAGAAACCATCTAGAAATCGTCGTAGAATTGCGTTGCGAAACGAGCCCGAAAAGGTAAAACATTTGTTCCTTGCGCCACTGTTGCAAAACAAGCCAGTGGCGCAAGAAATGCACCCTCTCTGATCTCAGGGTCTTGCGCCACACCCCCTGAAATAGGGCAGTGGCGCAAGTTTCCATGTCTTGCTGAATTTTTCGGCAATGTTTCCAACACTTGCGTATCGTCCAACACCTTATCAAAATACTATCAAATACTTACTTAGTGACCTTAATCATCAAGTAAACATGACTCCAAGTCACCAAATGAGGTTAAAATGTGTACGGGGTATGACATAAACGCTTCAAGAAGTCACAAAACACTTCCTATGAAAGGCTCGTCACATGTACACGGCCAAATTTTAATTTTTTTTCTCATCTTTACCATTTCCAAATACATACTTATAACTCTCGACACTTAAGTAAACATTATTCACTATCATCAAGTAGGGTTGGGAAGGTACGGGGTGTTACAACTCCCCCCTTCTTTATACTGCCATATAACCTTATTCCACCTCCTTACACTATAAATTACTATCTGACAATAACAATACCACCAAAACAGTCCACAAACCAACACAAATGTTACAAATCAATAGGATTTCCTACCAAGTTCATACTTCACATTACCACCTCAATGCAACTCCACATATTTATTTAATCAAGACACCTAAATGTCTTCCACAACAGCATACCAAAAACAGTCCACCATGGTTTCAGAATTCACTTTAACATAACAAGAGAATATTCTCTTTTCACTACACCAAACGTTCCATATATAAACACGTATAAACATTTCCACCATGCTATACATAAAGAGGAATGAATTAGGGGAAGAACCACACCCTAAACTACTGAAATTTCATCCTTCCAACTTAATTTCTTTAAGACCTTAAGCCCCTTTACAAGTTTAAACCACAAGGAAGGCCAATCCTTTAAAACTAAACACAAGTGGACCATCAAAAAAAGGGACTGCCCTATACCTCTTAAACATAACCAACATGATTTCCACTGTAACACCCCGTACATTTATGACCCTACTTGATTGGTGATCTAGGGCATATTTATATGCCTTATTGCCAACTTTCAACCATGTTTACCTTAGTTTTGAGAGCAATAAGTACGTAGTTTGTATTGTTTTTGATGGAATATTTGATATTGTGCAAATAAATGTGATTAGGCCCTTGTAGGAGGAGATCGCGACTTTTTGAAGCATTTTTGGAATGAAAAGTGAGGCTTGAAGGACTTCCAAGCAAAGGATCTTAAAGATAAGAGGCAAGCTAAAGATGTGAACTTCAAGAATCCAACCAAATCCGCAAAGAAAAGTTGAAGAAAGGAAGAAAATTGGAGTTTAGGTGTTAGACACGCCAGGCAGTGTGTCATGCCGTTTTTGAAAGAAATTTTTATGCCGTGGACAGCAGAGGGGCGCGCCAGGCAGCCTGCCAGGCCATTTTTTGCCAAATTTCTTCTCTGGCCACCAGTCTATAAAGAGGGCTCTTGGGTTATTGTATCATTATTCCATCTTGGTAGGCCTACTCTTGGGCAATTTTGGCATCCAAATTAGAGTTAATTCTTCCTTCTTTTTATTTTTAATTCAAATTGTTAAATTAAGCCATGAGTGGCTAAACTCGCTTAGTCTTTGAGTTGAGGCTACGAACATGAATCTCGTGAGTTGAATATTGTCTTACCATTTATGGAATTCTTTATGCATGAGACAATTGGTGGATCATGCATTAATGTTGTTGGGATAAATTAATCTTGTGCTATTGGGCTCAATTGAGGCCCAAAATCAAACAAAAGACATGGCCCAAGTGGGGAAAATGACTCATTCTTGTGTTGACCAAGTAAACATGGCATTTAATGACCAAGAATTGTCTAAGGATGACTTGAGGGACTATATAAAGGAACAAAATCAGATTTTTATTCATTACAACACGCATGCCATTTCTAGACATTTCCAAGATATTTCTTTTATCTCTCAAACCCTAAGCCATCACTCCCTTGGACAAGATCATCACTTTGCAAGCTTGGTTAAGTTTTTATTCTTATGATTTCATATACTATATGAATGAGAGATATTGTAGATCATGATGGTTATGTCTAAAAGTGTTGAGTAGTGCACTTTTGCTTTTTCCTAAAAGATGTGTCATCTATGTGACTTGAACTTGAAAGGAGACTTGAGGTTTTGATGGAAGTGAATGGTGTGGAGTAAATATCAACCCGTAAGATGTGGTTATGTCCTTAACTTGCTTTTTCTATGTGTATCACTTGTGGGATTGTTGTTATGAAACGTATTGAGGTGACTTGATGGAGTAGTTGTGACGTAGCGTTAATAAGGAAGCGTAAAGGATAAATTTGGTGTGAAGTGCTATTGGTTTATAATGTTTTGGTCAATGTGTGGCATGTTGTGGTATTGTTGGTATGATCGTGCCGTGAATTGTATTGTAAAGGGTGAAATGACCCTGAATGGAAGGGTAATGTTGGGGCACCGAGAGGTAAAGTTATTTCCTATCTTAAAGCAAGGAAAATGATAGCCAAGGGGTACATATGTCACTTAGTAAGAGTGAAAGATACTAATGTAGAAACACTAACTCCTCAGTCGGTTCCAGTGGTCAATGAATTCCTTGATGTAGTTCTCGAGGAGCTTCTAAGTTTACCTCCAGAACGAGAAGTAGAGTTTGGTATTGATATGATGCCAGGTACTCAGCCTATCTCTATTCCTCCGTATAGAATGGCTCCAGCAAAATTGCGAGAATTGAAGGAGCAATTAAAAGAATTGCTGGACAACGGATTCATCAGGCCTAGTATGTCCCCGTGGGGTGTACCAGTGTTATTTGTACGGAAGAAAGATGGTACACTAAGAATGCGTATTGATTATCGGCAATTGGATAAAGTAACGATTAATAACAAATATCTCCTCCCCAGAATTGATGATTTATTTGATCGGTTATAGGGTGCCAAATGCTTATCAAAGATTAACCTAAGATTGGGTTATTATCAAGTAAGGGTTAGAGAAAAAGATATACCTTAGACAGCTTTCCAAACACGGTATGGTCATTATGAGTTTGTAATTATGTCAGTTGAACTAACAAATTCACCAGCTGTCTTTATGAATTTGAAGAATAGTGTGTTCAAGCCATTTTAGATGTGTTCGTGACCGTGTTTGGAGATGATATTTTGGTTTACTTAAGATCACAAGAGAACCATGCTAAACATTTACGGCAGGTATTACAGATTCTTCGTGACCGTAAGATATATGCAAAGTTCTCTAAATATGAGTTTGGTTGAAATCCATAGCGTTCTTGGGTCACATTGTATAGGATGAAGGACTCAGGGTTGATATACAAAATATAGAAGCGGTGAAAAAATATTGGCTAAGTCCTACGACGCTTACAGAGATTCATAGTTTTTTTGGATTGGTTGGTTATTATAGGAGATTTGTTGAAGGATTTTCTTCTATCTCTATCCCCTTAACAAAGCTAACACACAAGGCAATCAAGTTTCAGTGGAATGATGCATGTGACAAGAGTTTCCACGAGCTAAAAGATAAATTGACTTCTACACCTGTATTAGTACTTCCTGAAGGCACAGAAGGGTATGCAGTATATTGTGATGCTTCAGGAGTCGATTTAGGATGTATATTGACGCAACACGGGAATGTGATAACGTATGCTTCACGACAGTTGCAACCACATGAGAAAAATTATCTCACATGATCTTGAGTTAGCAGTCGTGATATTTGCTTTAAAAATATGGTGCCACTATTTGTATGGGGTTCACGTTGATATATATATTGGTCATGAAAGTTTATAGTATATTTTTACGCAAAAGGACCCGAACTGAAGACAACAAAGGTGTTGGAATTCCTAAAAGATGATGATAGTGATATCCTATACCATTCGAGAAAAGTAAACGTAGTAGCCGATGCATTAAGTCGTAAAGAAATAGAAAGTACTAGTGGCCAGTTGACGGAAAAGCAAGGTATAGTCAAGGATCTACATCAATTAGACAGCTTGGGGGTTTGTTTTCTTGAAACTCCAGATGAAAGAATTATAGGGCAAAATGCGGTAGAGTCTTCATTAGTAGCTGAAGTAAAGGAAAAGCATTATGCAAATCCTATTTTTTATTGCAGCTGAAAAAGAATGTACAGCAAGGTTCGATAAAGGAATTTGATCTTACGCAAGAGGGAGTACTTCAGTGCCAAGGTGGATTGTATGTACCGGATGTAGATGAACTAAGCAGACGGATTATGACGGAGGTACATCATTCATGGTATTCTATTCATCCGGGAGCCACCAAAATGTATCATGATTTGAAAGAAATGTATTGGTGGGGGTAACATGAAGAATAACATTGTAGAATGTGTAGCCCAATGTCCAAATCGTCAACCAGCAAAAGTAGAGCATGAGAAACCTGGAGGTTATATACAATGTATTAATCTTCCAGTCTGGAAGTAAGACATGATTAACATGGATTTCATCACAGGTTTGCCTCGTACACTGTGGAAATTTAATTCCATACAGATAATAGTTGACAGGCAGGTGAGCTCAATTTACTGTACACTTTTGAAAAGTTGTTTAGAAGAGTTTGGGAACCCAAGTGAATCTGAGTACGGCTTTGCATCGTCAGACAGATGGACAAGCAGAACGTACTATCCAAACACTTAAAGCTATGCTACGAGCTTGCACATTGGACCTTCAAGGAAGTTGGGATGACCATCTACCTCTTATTGAATTTGCCTAAAACAATAGCTATCATTCAAGTATTAAAATGGCACCTTATGAAGCTTTATACAGAAGGAAGTATAGATCACCAATTGGATGGTTTGAAGCGGGTGAAGCTACTTTACTTGGGCCAGATCTTGTTCATCAAGCTATGGAGAAAGTTAAAGTGATCTAACAGCGGCTACAAACGGGCTAAAGTCGACACAAGTCCTATGCTGATTTTAGGAGAAGAGGGCTCAAAGTTGCCATAGGTGATTGGGTATTCTTGAAGGTGTCACCGATGAAAGGGGTAATGTGATTTGGAAAGAAAGGGAAGTTGAGTCCCTGTTATATAGAGCCATATGAAATTGTCCAAAAATTTGGGCAAGTTGCGTATGAATTAGAATTACCCCAAGAACTCTCCACAGTTCATCCAGTATTTCATGTTTCGATGCTTCGAAAGTGCATAGGAGATCCATCTCGTATCGCTCCTATTGAAGATGTACAAGTTAAGGAGAATCTCACCTATAAAGAGATGCCTATTGCTATTCTGGATAGACAAGTGAAGAGGTTAAGGAATAAAGACGTAGCTTCCGTAAAGGTACTTTGGAGAAATCAGCAAGTAGAAGAGATCACATGGGAAGCTGAAGAAATGAAGAAGTGAAAGTACCCGTATTTGTTTCACACGGAAGAAAAATTTCAAAGTGTCGAAGGGGAGTAATAACAAGTAAGTCTCTATCAGCATTATGTGTATATGTATATATGCTAACATAAAGGTGCATTTGTTGTAAATGGAAATATGGTATTAACATTCGAGGATGAATGTTTCTAAGGGGGGAAGGATGTAACACCCCATACATTTTCGACCCTATTTGATTGGTGATCTAGGGCATATTATATGCCTTATTGCCAACTTTGAACTATGTTTATCTTAGTTTTGAGAGCAATAAGTACGTAGTTTGTATTGTTTTTGATGGAATATTTGATATTATCCAAATAAATGTGATTAGGCCCTTGTAGGAGGAGATTGCAACTTTTTGGGCATTTTTGGAGTGAAAAGTGAGGCTTGAAGGACTTCCAAGCAAAGGATCTTAAAGATAAAAGGCAAGCTAAAGATGTGAACTTGAAGAATCCAACCAAATCCGCAAAGAAAAGTCAAAGAAAGAAAGAAAATCGGAGTTTAGGTGTCAGGCGTGCCAGGCAGCTTGTCGGGCTGCTTTTGACAGAAAATTTTATGGCATGGACAGCAGAGGGCGCCAGGCAGCGTGCCATGCCACTTTTTGCCAAATTTCTTCTCCGACCACCAGTCTATAAATAGGGCTCTTGGGTTATTGTATCATTATTCCATCTTGGTAGGCATACTCTTGGGCAATTTTGGCATCCAAATTAGAGTTAATTCTTCCTTCTTTTTATTTTTAATTCAAATTGTTAAATTAAGCCATGAGTGGCTAAACTCGTTTAGTCTTTGGGTTGAGGCTACGAACATGAATCTCGTGAGTTGAATATTGTCTTAACATTTATGGAATTCTTTAAGCATGAGATAGTTGGTGGATCATGCATTAAAGTTGTTGGGCTAAATTAATCTTGTGCTATTGGGCTCAATTGAGGCCCAAAAAACAAACAAAAGACATGGCCCAAGTGGGGCAAATGACCCATTCTTGTGTTGACCAAGTAAACATGGAATATAATGACCAAGAATTGGCTAAGTATGACTTGAGGTACTATATAAAGGCACAAAATCATATTTTTATTCATTACAACACACATGCCATTTCTAGACAATTCCAAGATATTTCTTTTATCTCTCAAACCCTAAGCCATCACTCCTCCCTTGGACAAGATCATCACTTTGTAATCTTGGGGAAGTGTTTATTCTTGTGATTTAATATATTATATGCATGAGAGATTGTGTAGATCATGATGGTTATGTATAAAGGTGTTGAGTAGTGCACTTTTGCTTTTTGCTATAAGATGTGTCATCTATGTGACTTCAACTTGAAAAGAGACTTGAGGTTTTGATGGAAGTGAATGGTGTAGAGTAAATATCAACCCGTAAGATGTGGTTATGTCCTTAACTTGCTTTTTCTATGTGTATAACTTGTGGGATTGTTGTTATGAAACGTATTGAGGTGACTTGATGGAGTAGTTGTGATGTAGCGTTAATGAGGAAGCGTAAAGGATAAATTTGGTGTGAAGATCTATTGGTTTATGATGTCTTGGTCAATGTGTGGAATGTTGTGGTACTGTTGGTATGACCATGCCGTGAATTGTATTGTAAAGGGTGAAATGACGTTATAGGGAAATCATGTAACTCATTGTCGGCTTATGCACTTGTAATGTAGTTAGTTGTTAACGTGAGCTCTGTGATGTACTTGTGTTGTAGAGTAACACGTAAGGAAGGAGCTGGATTATTGCATTCACATTTAGGACAGTGTATTCATATTGGGAAGATAATGTATGTAAGGTTGCTCTTTCCGTATCCTTCTGCAGTGACATCTGTACTTGTTCCATTCTGAAATGTCCAAAGGTATCTCATTTCAGGTTGTCATATAGTATTACCCACATGACCAATTGTGATTCACATGTCTTATGTTCATTGACTAATATTTCAAAGTTCCAATAATGTACAATCACCAATGTATCACTCTTGCAATGAAAGAAAGAAATAATGCATAATTGTTTGTATATTCTTGAGTAACATCCCACGGGCGACAGAAAAGCCTAGCATGGGTTAATCTAACATCCCAGGGGCGACAGAAAAGCCTAGCATGGGTAGAACGATAAAGATGAATGAACGTAAAGGAAAAGAAAGTAACGAATGTAATGTACATGGTTCCACACATACAGAACGGTGGTTTATCCATATTAACTATTCTCTTATATTTGATTCCATTGAAGTACTTATATATCATGTAGTTTCAGATAGCCTTACATACTAAGTACATTCTTCGCACTGACGTCCCTTGGGGGACTTACCTTACTTGCTGCTGGCACAGGTATTAGTCGATCATTGTTGAGCTCCAGTTGGTTCGGGGCTTTCCGAGTCATTTTGTACATTATTTTGGTATTGTATAAAGCGGCCAAGTTCCATTTATAGGTTGGTTATATTTTTGTATCTATAGAGGCTTTGTAGATGTTGTGGGACAAACGAAGGAATGTAAGAGATGTATGCTTTTGACATGGTGGCCCTAACGGCCAAGTTCCATATATGTATATATCATATGTTTTTCGTGACTTCCACCATTAGCATCTTGTATCTATACGTGATAGTGATGTTCCTTGAGTGATATGCATACGAAGGTACATAAATGAAGATTGGTTCTCTAGGGCCTTACCGGCTTCGAGTGCCATTCTACCCCGGTGGAATTCAAGGCATGACATCCACAACCTTTTTATACATATAGTACATTAAGATATAAGGCTAAACACTTACCAAGGCTTGCAAAGTGGAGGATTTGTCCAAGAACCCTAGGGGAAATTTAGGGCAGCTGGTGTGATGTTTGATAAAAAAGTCAGGGAGAGATGAAGTTAAATCAAAATATGTATGTTAAAATGAGTAAAGAGATCAACCAATATTGATCTTATAAGGAGACTTCTAGACTACCTCTTTATAACTCATTTCCATCCACATATTGGTCAAACATAGTCCAAGTAGGTGATGCACCTACTTGGCTTTTTAAGCTGCTCAAAAAGTCCAAGTAGGTGATGCACCTACTTGGTTTATTTCTAATTGGATCACATCATATTAGGCCTTAGAAAAATTTAGGTATTGGGCTGGTCATCCTTCCCTTTAATTTGGGCCTCAAATGAGTCCATTAATATGCCTCAATTTGGTCCAATAGTCTAAGTAGGTGATGCTTAGGTATTGGGATGGTCATTTTTCCCATTTTGTGTACTTAGGTTGGGCCTCAATTGAGTCCATTAACATATGTCCAAATGCATCCCAATAGTTTAAGTAGGTGATAAGCCTACTATCTTAATTAAGTCACGGAAGCACCTCACTTATGTTCTCCCCTTTTTCCAACATCTTAATCCTTCTACCTTAACCCACACTTTAACTTTATGCTTAAATACATCCTCATTATCTCAAGTTTAAATACTTTTATCCATGCTAGGTTGGTCGTATAAGTTTTGGAAATGTATGGGGTGTTATAACTTTCCATAAAAAAAATATCTAGTCCATTACCTACTACCACCAGTCCATAACAAGTTTCATATAAGTAAGAGTAGTGTCTATAGAATACGGTGTGTTACAAATAGCATCCATGGAAGCTCAACGTCATTAAAAGCCAGAGAATATCAAGATATTTTAATGGGCCTCAATTAGAAATGAAAATAAGTCTTATGATGGAAGAATAGGTCCAGCACTATATGGATATTTGGAGGCCCAAATTGAAGACCAAAAGAAGTTGGAATCGTAGCCCATAATCTATCCAAAGGAGGAGAAGTTCAGCAGCCAAACAAGTATTTCTAGAAGCTAATTTAATGCCTTGCTGACTGGATTTATAGTTTTATTGAATAAAGTGTTGTTAGTTTTCTAGATGTATAGGAAATTCAGCTTATTTAATTAGTTTAACCACCTTTAGGACTTCTTTTATTGTAGCAGTATATTTACTCCTATATAAAGGAGTTCTTTCTTCTTTATTGAACTAAGTTTAATTTAAATATTAATAGTACCAACCTCATGGCTAGTGGAGACCTTTTTGGATTTGCTTTTGGGTTATGCCCTCTTGTTCTACTTTGAACCGTAGCTTGGATTTCTTCAATAGTAAGATTACTCATTTGAGTTCCCTCCCTCCTTTTCCTCTTCTTTATGCTCTTGTTAATTGATTCATTATTTCTGTTAAACAAGGTTTAGGTATTCTATATCTAAGCTTTTTTCTTCTCTTTCAAGAATCAATTCCTCCCTCATTTCTAAACTTCTTATTTTATAAGTCTTCCGTTATCCTTGTTGTTATCAATTTCGCAAAAGAGTGCCCCTAGTATGGATTTGTTGAGTAGCTAGTTTAGCCTCTTAGGACTATGACGTCATCAGACAGAGGTGGTTCTTAGGGTAGTAGGGGTGGTCCCTAGGGTTCTCATGGAGGTGTTCAGCCAGGTATGGCAGGTGGACGTCATGGTGAGTAGTCTGGAGGCAGACGTGGATAGTTATACACCTTTCTTGGTAGGACAGAGGCAAAGACCTTAGATGCCGTGATCACAGGTATGATTTTAGTTTGTAATCATCCAGCCTCTATTTTTTTTCATTTGGGTTCTACATATTCTTACGTGTTGATCTTTTTTGCTACTCGGTTAGGGGTAACTAGTGAGCCTTTACATGTTCCTATACGTGTAGCTACTCCAGTAGGTAATTCTTTAGTAGTGGATCAGGTATATAAGTCTTGTGTGGTGACTATTGTGTAGCATGATACGTATTCAGATCTTGTGGCTCTTGATATGGCTAATTTTGACATGATTTTGGGCATGGACTAGTTATCCTCTTATCACTCAATCTTGGATTGCTTTACCAAGATTGTTATCTAAACCATTCTTGGTATTCCCAAGTTCGTATGGTGAGGCACTGATATTCATGTAGCAATAGGGATTATCTCTTATATTCAGGTGAGGCATTTGGTAGCAAAGGGGTGTTTGGCTTATCTTGACTATGTTTGGGATGCTACTGCTGATAGTCCTCCACTTGATTCTGTTCCTATGTTTTATGAGTTTTCTAATGTCTTTTCTACCAATTTGCTTGGTCTTCTACCCAAGCATGATATTGACTTTGCTATTGATGTTGAGCCAGGCACCTGACCCATTTCTATTTTATTATACTATATGACTCCTACTGAGCTGAAGAAGCTTAAAGAGCAGCTCCATGATATTTTGGGTAAGGGTTTCATCAAGCTGAGTGTTTCACCATGGGGTGATCCTATCCTTTTTATGAAGAAAAAAGATGTCTATATGTATATGTGTATTGATTATCGACAGTAGAACAAGGTGATATTTAAGAATTAGTATCCAATGTCGCATATCGATGATTTGTTCTACCAGATTTAGGGTGCTACCATATTTTCTAAGATTAATTTGAGATCTGGCTACCATTAATTGAGGAATAGGGTATAAGAAATCCCTAAGACAACCTTCAGGACTCACTATGACCATTATGAGTTCCTGGTGACGTCTTTTAGGATGACCAATGCCCCAGTAGCATTCAAGGATTTGATGAACCACGTTTTCAAAAAATATTTGGACTCCTTCGTGATTGTGTTTATTAAAGATATTTTTGTCTACTTGAGGACTAGGGAGGAGCACGAGCAACATTTGAGGATCATGCTCTAGACTTTGAGAGATAAGAAGCTTTATGATAAATTCTCAAAATATGAATTCTGGCTCAAGTCTATAGCATTCGTGGGGCACGTGGTGTCCAAGAATGGGATTATGGTGGACCCAACAAAGATTTAGGTAGTTCGTGATCCATTTCTCCTATCAAGATTTATAGTTTCATCGAGTTAGTTAGTCATTACAGATTGTTTGTAGAGAGATTTTCTTCTATCACAGTGTCATTGACTCTATTAACTAGGAAGGATGTCCCATTCTAGTGGTCCAATAAGAGTCGAGCTTTCTGAAGCTCAAGTCCTTGCTCACTTCAACTCTTAATCTGAGACTCCTAATTAAGGGCCATGGATTTTTAGTTTATTGTAATGCTCTAGGATCGGTTTGGATAGTGTTTTGATGTTGTAGGGCATAGTGATAGCATATGCTTCCAGTCAGATGAAGGTGCATGAGCACAACAACCCCACCCATGACTTAGAGTTGGCGGCAGTAGTTTTTGCGCTTAAGATTTTGAGGCATTTTTTGTATGGTGTGCATTGTGAGATATTCATTGACCATCACAGTTTGCAGTACATTCCCATCTCGAAAGTTCATATTTGAGATAGCGTAGGTTGTTGGAGTTGCTAAAGGACTATGATATCTCTATTATGTACTATATGGGCAAGGTAAATATTATAGCGGATGCCTTGATCCAGAAAGCGGCGAGTATGGGGAGCTTAGCATTTCTCACAGCTTTGGATTGACCTTTGGCATTAGACATCCAGTGATTAGCCAATAGGTTGGTTCGACTTGACATATCTTATCCCAAAAATATTCTTGCTTATGTAGTGGCTTGGTCTATATTGTTGGGGTATATTCAGGAGTGGTAATTTGAGGATAGTAGGTTGGAGGTGATTCAATATCGGGTATTGAGAGGCGAGGATGAAAAAGAGACCTTCGATCTGGAAGGTGTCTTGAGATTTGAGGATCATATAAGTGTTTTGAGAGTTAGCAATCTAATTTGATTGATATTGAAAAAGGCCTATTATTCCAGATATTCTATACATTTAGGGGCAGCTAAGATATGCAGGGACTTGAGGAAGCATTACTGGTGGTGTAGGATGAAGAGAGATATAGAGGATTTTGTGTGTTGGTGCTTGAACTATCAGTAGGTAAAGTTTGAGCAGCAAAGGCATGGTGGTTTAACATAGAGGCTCCCCATTCTTGAGTGGAAATGGGAATGGATCACCATGAACTTTGTGATTGGGTTGTCGTGCACTTTTTGGGGTTTTGATTCTATTTGGTTCATCATTGTTTGATTGACCAAGTCTGCCCACTTCTTACCAATTCAGATGTCCTATAGTTCAGAGAGGTTGTCCCAGATCTATGTTTGATAGATAGTTCATTTTCACAAGGTGCCGATTTTTATTATTTTTGATAAAGGTACTCAGTTCACCTCTAACTTCTAGAGGGTTTTAAGGATGAGTTGGGTACTCGAGTTAAGCTAAGCACAATATTTCAGCCTTAGAAAAATGACCAATCAGAGCAAACTATTCATGTTTGGAGGATATATTGTGGGCCTATATTATCGACTTTGAAGGTCAGTGAGACCAGTTTATAGACTTAGCGGAGATTGTATATAATAACAGCTACTATTTGAGTATCCGTATGGCTCCGTTTGAGGCATTATTTGGTATGCGGTGTAGATCTCCGATTATGTTGTTTGATGTCTTTGAGGCTAAGTTGTGTGGTACGGACCTGATACGTGATTGTTGGATAGGGTTCGAGTGATTCAGGATAGGCTACGGGGTAGACTAGAGCAGGCAAAAAAGCTATGTTGACTGTAGGCTTTAAGGCTTGGAGTTCATATTTGGAGATCGAGTATCACCCATGAAGTGTATGATGAGGTTCAGGAATAGGGGCAAGATTAGCCTGAGGTATATCAGTCCACTCAAGATTCTACAACATATAGGTGATGTGGAGTATGAGTTAGCTTTGCCTCATGCATTTTTTGGTATTCATCCTATTTTTTATGTATCAATGATATGGTGATATATTCTAGATGAGTCTCATCTGCTCTAGTGGGATTTGGTTTAGCTAGATGACCATTTTCCTTTTGAGGAGGAGCCAGTTGTTATTTAGTCAGGGATATCATATGGTTGAGGTTGAGAGAGATTCTAGTTGATAAGGTTCAGTTGAAGCATCAACTAGTCTAGGAGGCTACCAAAGACACCAAGCAGGACATGCATACCCAGTACCCGCATTTATTCATGTCTTCAAGTACTCATTACCCCTTGGCTTTCTAGTATGAAACTCTTTGTAGTTGTGGATGTTGTAATGACTCTCCAGGTCATTTTCTTTATTTTCACACATTTTTTGTAATTCAAGCTTTCCTATAGTTGCTACAAGTCATTTAGGACTTACTAGGAAAGGTGGCTCGATTCCCGAGCAGTTCTTTTGAGTTTTAAGCCAATTTACCTATTTTAGAGCTTTTAAAGTTTAAGAATTTATCTCTAGTCAAAACATCTAGTAAATAGCCTTAGATGAGAATTTTCACAATTCTGTTAGCTCCAAAATGTGGATTTTAGGCTTGGGGCCCTTTAGTTCGGATCTCGAGGCTTTCGAACACATTTTGTGATTTTGGGTGGATTTTAGTTTAAAATGGAAAAGAGTGGGCTTGGGCCTATATTTCATCGAATCAACCTCCATTGGGAATATCATCAATTTTATTGAGTTTGGAATATCATTTTTTGATAGGGTAGCATAGTTTTTTGGCATGTATGGGGTTCTGAATGAATCTCAAGGATCTGTTCGGAGAAAATTTCCAACTTGGGAAAATATCAGGAGGTTGATAAATGGAAATTTTGCCACTTAGTTGTGTCTCTTTTCTTATGATTTTTTGTTATTATATCTATAGTGAGAGGTTAATTCTCATTTGAGTGGTGTTGATTCCAGGAAATTTAAAGATTACAAGGAGTTCTGATGAATAGAAGTGAAATCGAGATAAAATGGAGTTGAACTGAAAAGTCGGAGAACTGGGTGAAATTTGGTCATTGCTATTATGAAAACCAAGGCTCCTGATTGTGATGAGGTGAAAGTCAAGGCCTTGAGATCGCGGCCAACAAAAAGTCAAAGCCTCTCGATCGAAAAGTTCATGATCGCGACAGCAATGAAGAAAATTATCAGGCATCAGGGGCAAATCTGAAACTTCACTATTTCAATCCCAAACATACAAAACTCAATCCCTAGATATTCCAAGACTATCTTTGGCATATTTCTCAACCTTGGAAGCTAGGTTTCTTTAACGAACACCCTTGGAGTGAAGATTTGGAAGCTTTGTAGTGACAAACCCTTAATTATTTCTTCATTCCTTGCTTTGTAATGACTATATTTTGTGTAGTAGTTAAATTCATACTTGAATATTGTAGTTAGAGATAATGCAATATTTATGTTTTGAATTTGGGTTTTGATATTATCTTATGCTTTTGTATTAGTTGATTACTCTTGATTTATGAATGGTTTTTGCTTGTTTAAATTAATCTCTTACTTCAATTGATTTTCGAAGGGAGTAGCTAATCGAGGACTTGCCCATTTACCTTGATTAATGCTTGAAAGAGCTAATTAAGGTTGAGAAAGGTTAATTTAGTGTGATTTAGGAGTATGACCCATCTAATGGATTTGATACTAGAAATGGTAAAATCCTAGTGTAGCCATTATTGGAACTATTCGTGTTGGCACTTGGCTAATATTTGAAAGAATTTAGACAAGAAATATTCACCTTTGATCGAGATATGTGGCAGATGCTTGAGGTGCAAAGGCTAATTTGCGATCAATTTATGAGTAATTAGTTACATACAATGGATCATCGATAGAATTAATTCCTCATTATCATTTCCCTTGTTTCTCATTATTTCTGAATATCGTTGATTAAATTGTTCATATTATAATTGGTTCTATCCTTGTTCAATTTTTACATTGAAAACCCCCCAAAAACACTTGTATCCTTTGTTTGGATTAGATTGAGTTACTTCTATTCCTTATTTTCTCGATCACTAGTCACATTATTCCTCGTGGGATTAACTCCGACTCTATAGTTGGGTAAAATATATTGCTAACGATCGTGTGCATCTTAACCGATGAAATTGAGTGTTATCAAAAATGGTACCGTTGTCGGGAAACAATTTGGCTTATTGAGTTAGTGTGGAATTTTAGATTACTTGCTTTGATTCGAACTTGTGAATATGTGATTTTCTTTTGTTTCTTGTGTTAGTTAGATTTTTGTTTTGTCATACTTGTTACTATGGCATCATGGAATAAAAATGAGTTTGGTGGTTGCAAGTCTTATGTTGATGACTCATGTCTGTATTGTGGAGGACCCCATTTTTGGCAAGATTGTAGAAACGCTCCTATAAGGAGTATGATTTTTACTTGTGTGGTGGTCGAGATAGACATTGGAGTGATTGTCCAAATTATTGTGCCCCTTCCACTAGGTATGCTAACAAAAGTGCTAGTTGTTCTTTTGAGTTTGATAGAAATCATGATGTGGCAAAGAAAGAGTAATGTGCCAGATACAAAGGTATTGAAGCAATGCTTCAAACTCTCTTGGACCGGGTGACTAAAGTAGGTGAGGATATGCATCTCATGTACTACTCCATGGCTGCATTAAGAAAGCAATGTGAAAAAGAGGAAGACCCTTGTAAAGATGCCAATATCTCAAGTGCCATGGATTTGCCTAATCTTTAAAAAGAAGTTATTAAAGAATAGATTTCAAGCTATGTATTTGAGCCAAGAATATATGATGACCACAATAAAAGTTGTGAAAGTGAAGAAGTGGCTCAAATTGAAGAAGAAGAACAAAATTGTGATTAAGAAATCTCGGACTCTCTAAGGGAACAAGTTGAGAAGATGTTGAAAAGCAAAGTGGAGAAGAGTGAAAAATGTGGGTACGCCTTGGCCAAATGGTGGGACCTAGTCCAACTTAGTGATGATGAAGTTTTCCAAAACATTGATTTTCTATGGGTTGATTTTTGTGTCACGCCCCGAATCCCATCGGGACGGATTGACACCCGTAGCCGACATGGCCCGAGAGAACCAAACTTTGCTTCTACTCATTCATATGCACGTCATAGGCAACACCACCATTACGTAAGAACATGAAAGGTGAAATACGAAAAAACATGGAACATGGGACATATATATATATATATACATATGTGAAACTTGGCCGTTGAGGCCATCAAGTAAAAATGTCATATACCACCTTACATTCATACACCCACACATGTCTACAAAAGTCTCTACATAGACATTTACCAAAACCAACTGAAAATCGGGACAAGTCCCCGCTTTATACATCATGTACAACACCAAAACATATGTGCAACTGTGACTCGGAGAAGCCCCTAACTAACTGGAGCTCACCAATGATCCGCAACAACTGGCAACCTACTGTGGAGGCCTACTAGTACCTGCGCCTGCAGCAAGTAAGGTAAATCCCCCAAGAGGGGTCAGTAAGAAGAATGTACTGAGTATGTAAGGCCATATGAAACTTGTATGATATGTAAATATGTCAATGAACTCAAATACAAATAAATGATAAATATGGATAAGTCATTATTCTGTACTTTGGAAACCATGTATGTTGCTTTCATTACTTTCTTTGTTTCTTTGCTTCTATGATTATTCGTCTTTTCCTGTGACCTGTGATACCCGGGCCCTGACTGAACAGTGGGTTTTTAACATAACATAACGTTATGTTGGGATCGGCTCGAGCTAGGCTTATGCCTCTAGAGCTGCCACCCATGAATTTATATATATCAGGATCGGCTCCAGCTAGGTTATTACCTATAGAGATGCCACCCATAAACCAACATTTCAGGTTCGGCTCGAGCTAGGTTATTACCCCTAGAGCTGCCCCTTGTTAAGATCGGTCTGAGCTAGGCGTATACCTCTAGGACTGCCCCCTGATCCAACAAATCTCGGGATCGGCTTGAGCTAGGCATTTGCCCCCAAAGCTACCACCCATACTTGATCATTGACCACATATTTGCATTACTTTATTCAATACTTTGAGATTGATACAATAATAGTCATAACTTTATATGAAGCTTTGGATCATTAACCAATGAGTGAGAGACATGTAAATAAACATTGTGAGAAACATAATATTATTAGAACCATAGTACCATTGGAACCATTGGACAATAATCATTGAACAAGAGACATGAGTATAATCACTATTGGAACATTGGAACATAACCTTATTGAGCTTTTGGAACATTAACCATGAATATGAGAATGTGGTTCACAATTGATCAATGAATAGGAACTATGTGATAATGACCATTGATAACCGGATATTGAATACCTTAGCACATTTCGGAATAGGACAAGCGTAATGTCAATGTGAATACTATTTGCCGTAGAAAGATACGGACAAAGTAACCTTACATACCTTGTATTCTGAATACGAATATACAACCTTAGATGTCCATACAATGTCCCGCTCCTTCCTTATGTTTCACTCTACAACACAAATACACAACGGGATTTACATTAACCACCAACTACCATACAAATGCATATAACGTCAATGAGTCACATGTTTGCCTTTAAAATGTCATTTCCCCCTTGACAACACCATTGATGAAATTATCATATAATTAATCCCACAATATTCCATACATTGACCAATACATGATAATCAATAACATTTCACCACAACACTTCTCCTTTACAGTTTCTCATCCACACCACATCACAAATAATCCATCAAGTTACCTTAAGACACCTCATAGCACATATCGGCCAAAATCCCATAATTTGCACTTATAGAAAAATAACAAGTTTAATAACAAAATCACACCATACATGTTCATATTTTATCCATACCATGCTCTTTCATCAAAGTCACAAGTCATATTTCAAGCTTAAATCCCATGGATCACAAATCTTTTACAAAAACACAAAGTACCATGTTCAACACTTCCAAGCATAACCAACATGATTTACATACTCTCCCATGCATATAATATATTAATCCATAACAATAATCACTTACCCAAGATTGAAAAATGATGATCTTGCTCCAAAAGTTGGCTTTGAGTTCTTAGGGTTTTGAGAGAAAAATGGTTAAGAAATATCTAGAAAGCATGAGAGTATCATGTGAATAAAAATCAGATTGTTTGGTCCCTTTTATAAGCCTTTAAGTCCATCCTTATCCATTAAATGTGGTGTTCTAGAAGGTCAAGGCAAGAATGGGTCTTTTAACCCATTTTGGCCCATGTCTTCTTTCACATTTTGGGCCTTTTTTGAGCCCAATTCACTTAATCCAATAAAATCAATAATTTCTCATGTTTAAATCATCTCATACGTGTTACAACAATATTCCCACTCACGCTATTCATATCCGTAGCCTCAATCCCAAAAACAAGTGATTCTAGCCACGTATGGCTTATTTCGACCACAAGGGTAAAACCGTCATTTTGATGCCAAATTCATTATCGCATAATTTTATCATACCAATATAATAATTTACTCATTTCATGTATGTACTCGTAGTTGTAGAAGAAACGTGGCAAAAATTGGCTCGGTACATCCCCGAGTATCCTTGGGACTTAAGAAATTTCCAACTTTTGAAAAATGGAAAAACCCATCCTGGCACGCCCTTGGGCGCGCCAGCTTTCTGTCTCTAGGCTAAAATTTTTGGCGCAGAGCGGCCTGGCACGCCCTCTGGCGCGCCCCAGCCTTATTTTTTTGAAAATTTCATTTTTCGACTTTTCTTCGCGGGTTTAGTTAGATACTTCAAGTCCTATTCTTTAACTTACTTCTTACCCTTAATATACTTTGTTTAGAGGTCCTATTAGCCTCATTTTGAACCCCACAAGTGCTCCACAAAAATCACAAAACACCTCCTATGAAGGGCTAATCACATGTACGAGGCCAAATTTCAATTTTCTCATCATTAACATTACCAAAGACATACTTATAGCTCTCAACACCTAAGTAAACATTATTTAATGTTTTCAAGTAGGGTTGGGAAGGTACGGGGTATTACATTCTTCCCCCCTTAGGAACATTCGTCCTCAAATGTTAATAGTATCGCTTCAATTACGACAAATGCATCTTTATACTTAGCATACATATACATAAACACTTAAGGCTCATGGATACTTACTTTTTATTGCTACACTTCAGGGCTTTGAACTTCTTTGTCCATTTGAAATAGATAGGGGTACTTGGATTTCATCATTTCTTCCATTTCCCATGTGACCTCCTCTACTTGTTGATTTCGCCAAAGGACTTTCACGGAAGCTATGTCTTTATTCCTCAATCTTTTTACTTGTCGATATAAAATAGCAATGGGTACCTCATCATAAGTAAGATCCTCTGTAATTTGAACATCTTCAACGGGAACTATACGAGATGGATCCCCTATGCACTTTCGAAGCATCGAAACATGAAATACCGGATGGACTGAGGAAAGTTCTTGAGGTAGTGCTAATTCATACGCAACTTGCCCAAATCTTCTAATGATTTCATATGGGCCTATGTAACGTGGACTCAATTTTCCTTTCTTTCCGAACCGCATTACCCCTTTCATCGATGAAACCTTTAAAAATACTCAATCACCTATGGCGAAATCAAGCCCTCTTCTTCTAACATCAACATAGGACTTGTTGCGACTTTGAGCCGTTTGTAACTGTTGTTGGATCACTTTAACTTTATCCATAGCCTGATGAACAATATTCGGCCCAAGTAAAGCAGTTTCACCCGCTTCAAACCACCCAATTGGTGATCTACATTTCCTTCCGTACAAGGCTTCATAAGGTGCCATTTTAATACTTGAATGATAGCTATTGTTGTATGCAAATTCAATAAGAGGCAAATGGTCATCCCAACTGCCTTGAAAATCTATCGTACAAGCTCGTAGCATATCTTCAAGTGTCTGAATAGTACATTTTGCTTTCCCATCAGTCTGAGGATGGAAAGCCGTACTCAAATTCACCTATGTACCCAAACTCTGCTGAAAAGATCTCCAAAAGTGTGTTGTGAACTGTGCTCCTCTGTCTGATATAATGGAAAGTGGAACACCATGCAATCGTACTATCTCTTTCACATACAACTTTGCATACTCTTCAGCTATATAGGTGGTCTTGACTGGTAGGAAATGCGCTGACTTGGTAAGCCTGTCCACTATAACCCATATAGAATTAAATTTTCGCAATGTCTGAGGCAAACCAGTAATGAAGTCCATATTAATTATATCCCATTTCCAGACTGGAAGATTGATACATTGCATATAACCTCCCGGTTTCTGATGTTCTACTTTCACTTGTTTATAATTTGGGCATTGCGCGACAAATTCTGCAATGTTCTTTTTCATATTTCCCCACCAATACACTTCTTTTAAATCATGGTACATTTTCGTAGCACCCGGATGAATAGAATAGCGCGAATGATGCGCCTCTGTCATAATTCGTTTCCTCAACTCATCTACATCTGGTACACATAATCAACCTTGGCATTGGAGTACTCTTTGTGGTGTAAGATCAAATGCCTTTGTCAAATTTTGTTGTACATTTTCCTTTAGCTGCAATAACATAGAATCCATAAACTGCTTTTCTTTGACTTCAGTTATTAAGGAGGATTCCGCTGCATTTTGCACAATAACCCCTTCACTTGGAGATTCTATAAGGCGAACTCCCAAGCTGGCTAATTGATGAAGAAATTTGATTATCTCTTGCTTTTCAGTCAACTGGCCACTAGTGCTTTCTACTGCTTTGTGGCTCAATGCATCAGCTACTACAGTTATTTTGCCTGGATGATAAAGAATATCAATATCATAGTCTTTTAAGAGCTCTAACCACCTTCGTTGCCTCAAATTGAGTTCCTTCTGCTTAAAGAGATATTGCAAACTTTTGTGATCCGTATAGATATCCACATGGACTCCATACAAATAATGACGCCATATGTTTAAAGCAAAAACTACCACTGCCAATTCAAGATCATGTGTGGGATAATTTTTCTCATGTGGCCATAACTGTCGTGAGGCATATGCTATGACATTACCGTGCTGCATCAACACACATCCGAGGCCAACCCCGGAAGCATCATACACTACATAACCTTCGGTACCTTCGGGAAGTACTAAAATTGGTGTGGAGGTTAATTTATCTTTCAACTTTTGGAAACTTTTATCGTACGCATCATTCTACTGAAATTTTACTGCCTTATGTGTAAGCTTTGTTAACGGGTCAGCAATGGAGGAAAAACCTTCCACAAATCTTCTGTAATAACCTGCCAGTCCAAGAAAACTACTGATTTCTGTGGGTGTCGTAGGTCTTGGCCAATTTTTCACTGCTTCAATCTTCTGTGTATCAACCTGTATCCCTTCATCTGACACAATATGACCCAAGAATGCAACTGATTTTAACCAAAACTCATGTTTGGAGAACTTTGCATAAAACTTACACTCGCGGAGAATCTGTAGCACCTACCGTAAATGATTAGCATGGTCCTCCGGTGATCTTGAATAAACTAGGATGTCATCTATAAATACCATGACGAACACGTACAGGAATGGCTTAAACACCCTATTCATCAAATCCATGAACACAGCTGGTGCATTTGTTAGTCCAAATGACATAACTAAGAATTCATAATGGCCATACTGTGTTCGGAAAGCCGTTTTGGGTACATCTCCTTCTTTAACTCGGACTTGATGGTAACCCAATCTCAAGTTGATTTTTGAAAAACACTTGGCACCCTGTAACTGATCAAACAAATCATCAATTCGAGGGAGGGGATATTTGTTTTTGATCGTTACCTTATTCAATTACCGATAGTCGATGCACATTCTCAATGTGCCATCTTTCTTCCATACAAATAATACCGGTGCACCCCACGGGGACATACTAGGCCTAATGAAGCCTTTGTATAGAAAATCTTTCAACTGCTCCTTCAATTCACGCAGTTCTGCTGGATCCATTCTATATGGGGGAATAGAAATAGGCTGAATGCCTGGGATCACATCAATGCCAAATTCTACTTCCCGTTCTGGGGGCAAACCTGGGAGATCCTCTGGAAATACATCTAGAAATTCATTGACCACTGGAACCGACTACGGAGTTAGTGGTTCCACATTATTATCTTTCACCCGTACTAAATGACATATGTAACCCTTAGCAATCATTTTCCTGGCTTTCAGATATGAAATAAATCTCCCTCGTGGTGCCCCTACATTACCCTGCCATTCAAGAACATTTTCTTGCGGAAAACAAAATTGCACCTTCTTGGCCCGACAATCTACCGTGGCATAACAAGAGGCCAACCAATCCATTCCCATGATCACATCAAAATCCACTATGTCTAATTCAATGAGATCGGCCCATGTATCATGACCACACACAGTTACGATACACTCTTTTTGCAACAATATATTCACCAACTAGTGTAGACACTTCAATTGATTTAATTAATAATTCTAGTGCCTTTGCAAATTTCACAACAACCAATGGAGTAACATAGGAAAATGTAGAACCGGGGTCAATCAATGCATATACATTATATGAGAATATGGATAATGTACCTGTGACAATATCAGGGGAAGCCTCTGAATTCTGTCGGTCCACTAAAGCATAAGTGTGATTCTGGACCCCACTAGTACTGGCTGCTCCTCTGGCATCCCTACCATGGCCAACAGACTGCACACCTCGGCCCAGTGAAGGAACTGATACTGATGACGCAACGGCCGATCCTGTCGGTCGTGCTATACCACCCATGCTCCTCTGGGGACACTCTTTCATCATGTGTCCTGTCATACCGCACTAGAAATAAGCATTTGTCCCCACTCGACATGTACCTGCATGAATACGCCCGCAGTGCTGGCACTGCTGACGAGGAAAACCTGTTGCCTGTGATCCGTGACCTCCACTACTCTGCCCAGCTGGACCACCTCTAAACCCTCTAAACTGAGAGTGAGCACCTGCTGTGGAATTTGAGAACGATGGTCTAGGTGGTCTAGGAAACATACGAGGCCTAGATCCTCCTTGAGACATAGCATATGATCCCATAGGTCTAGCCCTTTTGGACTGTCCCCTGTCAAACTCATGTACCCTTCTTCTCTGTCTTTGATCTTCCATTTTCTGGGTGAAGGCTTGTATTCTAGCTATGTCCATGTCCTTGTTCAAGGCAGCAATGGTGCAATCCCTTACCAAATATGGCTCTAGTCTATCCACGTATCGGTGGACTCTGTCTGTCATCGTAGCCACAACATTCGGGGAATACCGTGCCAAGGAATTAAATTGCAAGCTATATTCTCTAACACTCAAATTTCCTTAATGAAGATTTAAAAACTGATCCGCACGTGCCTCACGGATCTTATAGGGAAGGTAATGATCAGGGAAAGCTGTTTTAAATTCTTCCCAATTAGGTAGATTTGCACCAATGTCACAGGATTTCTTCCAATCCTCGTACCACAATATTACCTCTCCTTTCAATCTGTACGCAGCAAGTTCAACTGTCTCTACCCCCGTCACGTGCATAACTTCCAAGGCCCTCTGAATTTGATCCACGAAGTCCTGTGGATCTACTTTTGGATCTGACCCAGTGAATATAGGAGGGTCCAGTTTCAAAAAATCTTGTGTTCTGCGACTCGCCACTCTAGCCGCATCATCATCATGTGTCATTGGACCAACTCGTCCTTGACTTTGGGATGCCACTAACTGTGTCAACATATGAACTGCATTTCTCAGATCCTGATCTGTGGCATTCATTGGCGGTTCTGTGGGTACTTCTCTACCAATCGGCTCTTCTGGAGCTGGAAAAGTAGACGAAGACCGCGATGAAATTTTAGCATTTGCTCCACCTTGACTGGCTTGTTCAGGTGGCAATCTACTCATTCCTTCTTCAGCAGGCACATCTACCTGTTTCCCTTTACCTTTACCTCTTCTCGTAATTGGCATTTTGACTATACAAAGAAAAACAATTACCATGATCAGATACAATTCAACTTACAACACTGGCTCTATTGCACGATCTAGAAGTGAAGAAAAGAGACAACATCCAAAATGTCCCGTAGACTCATACTTATAAATGTGGTGCACAACACATCGATAAGTAAGACCCTACTCAGACACGGCTTTGCAGACACCCTTAAAACGACCTTCTCTGATACCACTTTTGACATGCCCCAAATCCCATCGAGACGGATTGGCACCCATAGCCGACATGGCCCGAGAGAACCAAGTTTTGCTTCTATTCATTCATATGTATGTCATAGGCAACACCACCATTACGAAAGAACATGAAAGGAGAAATACGAAAAAACATGGAACATGGGACATATATATATATACATATATGAAACTTGGCCGTTGAGGCCATCAAGTCAAAATGTCATATACCACCTTATATTCATACACCAACACATGTCTACAAAAGCCTCTACATAGACATTTACCAAAACCAACTGAAAGTCGAGACAAGTCCCCGCTTTGTACATCATGTACAACACCAAAACATATGTGCAACTGTGACTCGGAGAAGCCCCGAACTAACTGGAGCTAACAAATGATCCGCAACAACTGGCAACCTACTGTGGAGGCCTACTAGTACCTGCGCCTGCAGCAAGTAAGGTAAATCCCCCAAGAAGGGTCAGTGAGAAGAATGTACTGAGTATGTAAGGCCATATGAAACTTGTATGATATATGTCAATGAACTCAAATACAAATAAATGATCAATATCGATAAGTCACTATTCTGTACTTTGGAAACCATGTATGTTGCTTTCATTACTTTCTTTGTTTCTTTGCTTCTATGCTTATTCGTCTTTGCCTGTGACCTGTGATACCCGGGCCCTGACTGAACAGTGGGTTTTTAACATAACATATCATTATGTTAGGATCAACTCGATCTAGGCTTATGCCCCTAGAACTGCCACCCATGAATTAATATATATCGGGATCAGCTTAGGTTATTACCTCTAGAGCTACCACCCATAAACTAATATTTCAGGTTTGGCTCAAGCTAGGTTACTACCCCTAGAGCTGCCCTCTGTCAGGATCGGTCCGAGCTAGGCGTATGCCTCTAGGACTGCCCCCTGATCCAACAAATCTTAGGATCGGCTTGAGCCAGGCATTTCCCCCAAATCTACCACCCATACTTGATCATTGACCACATATTTGCATTACTTTATTCATTACTTTGAGATTGATACAATGATAGTCATAACTTTATATGATGCTTTGGATCATTAACCAATGAGTGAGAGACATGTAAATAAACATTGTGAGAAACATAATATTATTAGAACCATAGTACCATTGGAACCATTGGACAATAATCATTGAACAAGAGACATGAGTATAATCACTATTGGAACATTGGAACATAACCTTATTGAGCTTTTGGAACATTAACCATGAATATGAGACATGTGGTTCAAAATTGATCAATGAATAGGAACTATGTGATAATGACCATTGATAACCGGATATTGGATACCTTAGCACATTTCGGAATAGAACAAGCGTAATGTCAATGTGAATACTATTTACCGCAGAAAGATACGGACAGAGTAACCTTACATACCTTGTATTCTCAAAAAGAATATACAACCTTAGATGTGCATACAATGTCCCGCTCCTTCCTTATGTTTCACTCTACAACACAAATACACAACGGGATTTACATTAACCACCAACTACCATACAAATGCATATAACGTCAATGAGTCACATGTTTGCCTTTAAAATGTCATTTCCCCCTTGACAACACCATTGATGAAATTATCATATAATTAATCCCACAATATTCCATACATTGACCAATACATGATAATCAATAACATTTCACCACAACACTTCTCCTTTACACTTTCTCATCCACACCACATCATAAATAATCCATCAAGTTACCTTAAGACACCTCATAGCACATATCGGCCAAAATCCCATAATTTGCACTTATAGAAAAATAACAAGTTTAATAACAAAATCACACCATACATGTTCATATTTTATCCATACCATGTTCTTTTATCAAAGTCACAAGTCATATTTCAAGCTTAAATCCCATGGATCACAAATCTTTTACAAAAACACAAAGTACCATGCTCAACACTTCCAAGCATAACCAACATGATTCACATACTCTCCCATGCATATAATATATTAATCCATAACAATAATCACTTACACAAGATTGAAAAATGATGATCTTGCTCCAAAAGTTGGCTTTGAGTTCTTAGGGTTTTGAGAGAAAAATGGTTAAGAAATATCTAGAAAGCATGAGAGTCTCATGTGAATAAAAATCAGATTGTTTGGTCCCTTTTATAAGCCTTTAAGTCCATCCTTATCCATTAAATGTGGTGTTCTAGAAGGTCAAGGCAAGAATGGGCCTTTTGACCCATTTTGGCCCATGTCTTCTTTCACATTTTGGGCCTTTTTTGAGTCCAATTCACTTAATCCAATAAAATCAATAATTTCTCATGTTTAAATCATCTCATACGTGTTACAACAATATTCCCACTCACTCTATTCATATCCGTAGCCTCAATCCCAAAAACAAGTGATTCTAGCCACGTATGGCTTATTTTGACCACAAGGGTAAAACCATCATTTTGATGCCAAATTTGTTCTCGGGTAATTTTATCATACCAATATAATAATTTACTCATTTCATGTATATACTTGTGGTTGCAGAAGAAACGTGGCAAAAATCAGCTTAGTACATCCCCGGGCACCCTTGGGACTTAAGAAATTTCCAACTTTTGAAAAATGGAAAAACCCATCCTGGCACACCCTTGGGCGCGCCATATTGCTGCCTATGGGCTAAAAATTTTGTCCCAGAGCGGCCTGGCACGCCCTCTGGAGCGCCTAAACCTTATTTTTTTGAAAATTTCATTTTTTGACTTTTCTTCGCGGGTTTAGTTAGATACTTCAAGTCCTATTCTTTAACTTACTTCTTACCCTTAATATAATTTGTTTAGAGGTCCTCTTAGCCTCATTTTGAACCCCACAAGTGCTCCAAGAAAATCACAAAACACCTCCTACGAAGGGTTAATCACATGTACGAGGCTAAATTTCAATTTTCTCATCATTAACATTACCAAAGACATACTTATAGTTCTCGAAGCCTAAGTAAACATTATTTAATGTCGTCAAGTAGGGTTAGGAAGGTACGGGGTATTACATTTTGCTAGCTTTGGTTGAGTTCCAACATGAAGAAGAACTTGATAAAGATGAAATTGTGAGCCAAGAATGGCTATTGAACCAAGCTCAACATCTTGAAGTCAATGAGGAACAACGTGATGGAATCTTCCTAATGAAAGACAAGTTTCTCAAAATGCATGTTGGGCAATGTCAAGTGGTGATCCAAATTAAAATGGCTATGTAATAACTGGAAACTGAGTTGAATGTAAAAATTGAGGCATGTGGTGTTCAATGTCAAATGGACATGAGTAATTGTGATGAAATGGTTTCCAATGAAGAATCGGTCAAGATTTACTTTGAAGAATTCATGGTGATTTGCAAACCAACTGAGCCAAAAATAATGAATGATGTTAGGATTGAAGAAATGATACTAGAGTTGACAGGAAAAGTCTATTAAATCCTTTGTGAAGGCTCTAGTTCATTTTGGGGTAAGAATGTTAAGAAAGATGCAAATTCAAAAATGGAGAGGCTTAGACCTCATTCCAACCATTTTTGATATTGTACGTGATTGATGGGCTGGAAATCAAAATAATAGGGCAATTGAAGAATTTTAGAGATGAGGGACAAAGTCCTTACATTTTGAAATTTATCAAACCAAGAGGACAAAATGATGTGCCTCACTTGAAGGCCAAGAAGGGCAAAATGTGATGTTTGAGAAGTGACCTATTGATTTTTTCACCATTGCCCAATGAGCCTAAATGAAATTTTGATGTGAAGTTGGGTAAAAGATTCAAGTCTTCCAAATGGAAAGATAGAGTTGGTCTCATTGCTTCCGTACAATTGCCCCATGAGCCTCAATGAGATTTTGGTGTAAAGTTAGATCGAAGATTCAAATCCTCAAAGTGGAAAGATACATGATAAGGTTGCTTGCATCATGTCGCAATGATAAATCAAGCGCTTGACAGGAGGCAACCCATCGTTCTGAAATTTTTTGAATTACTTTTGAAATTTTAATTTTTAGAATAGCTTAAAATTTTATATTTTGACTCATCCACCAAATTTTAGAGTTTTTGGAAGTATTTGAATAGGTTTGTATAAAAAAAATTGATTAGAGTGAAGTTCGGGGATGTCCTACATTGAAAATAGGACTTAGAATACTTTTTGGAAGTGTTTGGATCGCCAAAGTTGATGGCGGATCACAAAAGTAGAAGGCCTATCACCAAAGTTGGAAGAAACTACCCAGGTCTGAGTCACCTGTTACTCATCGCTATCGAGTGTAATACCCTTGCGATTGTAAAGAGCTAAAATTTAGTAACCTTCGCAATTGCTTGACATAAAGTTGCGATCAAGGGGGTTTAAGATATTTTAACTTATCATAATCTCTTGAATGATCTCGTGATCGTTACTTAGTGGGCCCAGGTAAGGGAATTTAAAAGAGCATACTCAGACATGTTCTATTATTTTGCTAAGTCCTTTACTCTTCTCAAACCTTAAAAAGAAGAAATTTTAACCTTAAAATTCTCCAATTCTCTCTCAAGCCAGTAGAAATCTTCTTCTCATCATCACATCATCCTCAAGGTATTTCATTGTTTTCATCTTCTCTTTTCTAGTCGTTGTGATTCTCATGTGGTGAGAAAAAATGTAGCTTTGCCTTTATATTTACAGTTATTTTTTATTTTGTTTTGTGTGTAAAATTGGAGCTTGTCGAATTGAAAATGTTGGGCGATTGGGTTTGAGTATATAATGTTTTGTTGGGTAGGATTTGCTTAAATTATTTGAAAAAAGGCAAGAAAACTCGATGCCCATAGCTTGCTCAACAAAATGCCTCTAAGAATTCTGATCTGGGAAACATGGGTGAACATCGTGATCGCGAGGCCAAGTGTTGCAATAGCAATGAACAAAATTTTATGAAAAAAAATATTTCTCTTGGCGATCGCAATGAACAAAGTGACCTGAAAAAAATGTCTTGGCAATTTCGAGGAAAAATGTCGCGATCACGATAAAGGATCTGAAACTATTCGAAAACATTAGTTTTTCCCAGCTCAGTATGGCACTTGCTCCACCCATATCTTTGGCCTAATTATGTTCTAATACATTGCTTTACATACCTATAGAATTAATGGACGTGTTACTTCATTTGTAGGTACTTTACTCTTCAAAATGGTCTCAGAATAAAACATTAATGTGCAAGAGAATGTCGACCAAGTGGTTGAAGATGAATTCTTTAGTCAAAACACCTTCCTCTCACTCAAATGCTCCTAATTGTATAATCGTCTATTATCAAAAAATTTCACCTAAGAAAGGGAATTCTTTTGGAGATGTTTGAAGCCCGATAGGCTAATTTCTATGGAAGATTGAGGGATAGTGGTTGGATGTACTTTATCCAAGAGTTAATAAACACAAATTTGAAAATTATGCAAGAGTTCTACGCCAATGTCGTCAAGACCGACTTTGCTAATGATTTTGTTGTGATGGTCTGAGGTAAACAAGTCTAGATTGACCCTTCTGTGATCAATGATTACTATGGTCTTCCCATTATAGATAGTGAAGTATATAAAGCAAGGGTAACAAATAAGGGACCGGAGTGTTATGTCAGACATTTACATGGTATCCATATGCCTAAGTGGATAGCCAACAATGCACTGGTTGACTCCTCAAAGTTCACTGCTGAAGCCAAATTTTGGCTTTCCATCATTTTTACATGTATCATTCCTTCTAAAAATGAGACATATGTCTCAATTGAGGTGGCCCAAATTATTTATGCCATTATGGAGGGTCTTCAAGTTAATGTCAGGGAGATTATTGTGCATAAATTTAGAAGGTGGTTTTAGAGAGGTCTAAGTGTTTGTTTTTTCCCTCCTTGATCACGTGGTTATTTACTAGGGCTAAGGTTGAAAAGAGGAATGAGGATCATCTAAAGGGTTCTGAAAATTTGATACATCCTTTGAAGAAAAAGGGGGTCGGGAATATGCTTAAGACAAGAAAGATTGATGTGGCATCACCAGCATTTGGAAATTTCACCGAGGTTAGTGAGAGTCTTGATCCAGCTCGAGCTTTAGTGCCCATTGAGCGACTTTATACTGGACCCCCCTTCATACTCTGGCACATGTATAGTCAGGTGTACGATATAGATACACAGATTTGGCAGCTTGTAGTTGGCCTTTCGTCAGGCCCAGGAGAGATATCTTTCTTTGTTCGGCGCCTAATGCACCAACCTTAACCATATTATCTCATGACCAGCAGTATATCAAAGAAAGGTTGGCTAAGTTGAAAGGAGAAAACAAAAGATGAAGAATCATTAGAGAAAGAAGAGAAAGTTCCTCAACAAGATGATAGCCACACTCAGGAAGTTCTACGGCACCAAAGATGATGTGGAGGAGGTTAAGAATGAGGATGACCAGGTCCTCCAAGGTACAAGCAGTTCCAGTTCTGATTGATACACCTTTCAGGGAGGCCCCTTATTCTTTTTATGCATTGATGTTATGCAGTGAGGGCAATGTATTTTTTTAGTTGGGGTGGTTTGTATTGATACTTATTTCCTTGTCATTCTTGGATTTGTATTTTGTTCTATTTTGATACATTTGACCCCTTGTCGGACTTCACTATTCTCTTATGCTTTATTGTGTGCCCTCTCCTTGACTTTGTTTGATTGTGCCCCTATCAGGCTTCTCTTGATTGTATGGATATCTTGGGCCCCTGTCGGGCTTGATCTTTGTGGTTATGGGTATTGTGTGCTCTTGTCGGGCTTGGTTTTGGTTGATATTTTGTTGGATCAGCCATTTTTATTTGTTTTTCATTTTTAGCCTAGAATCTTGTACTCTTTCTTTTTGTAGTAGTTTTGAGTGACCATTCCTGATGATGGATTGAGTAACAACTTTCTTAAACAAAATAGTCACTTTTTTGGGTGCTAGTGTCATTTGTGCAGGGGAAGTCTGAGTACCCACAACCAATATGAATTGGGGATGTGATTGTTAGAATGGTGAAATCTGAGTAACCAATTTCTATGGTGAAGTCTGAGTAGCCATTGTTTTGTTTCCCTTTGGAGTTGGAATGTGAGACTGTGACTTGTTTGGTACTAATAGAGTTAGTCTCACATTGTGAAATGTTGAAATGAGCATACCACTCTGATTTTTTTGTGAAAACACGTGCATGAAGTGAATGATGTTTGTGACAATTCTTTGACTCGTACTGTGACTCCTTACTCATTAGGTCGTGATAATTTGGATTGAAAAATGATTCATTTTGTTCTTTTTTAAGAAATAAAATTAATCCATCTTGAATAATTTGCATGCCACGTGTGGTGAGTTTTTGTTGAATAATTCTTGTACTTACTTATGTCATCTAGAACTTTCCCGGTTGGTCTTCCAATGCTAGTCTTGATTGTGTTTGGTTGGAGAAATGATCTTAGGCCTTCTTTGTGATTTTTTGAAACCCCTTTAGCCTTGAAAGCCCACCCGTGCATAAATTTTGTCACTGGTTACCCCATTTGAGGTTAATTTCCTTTCATTGGCAACCACATTACAAGCCTTGAACCTTTTTGAAACATTTCCCTCTTTTGAACCCTACCCTCCTTGAACTTAAAAATTCTAACTTGAGGCTACAGGCTTAAGTTGGGGGTGGTGGAAAAACACTTGGAAGAGGTGATCATGCATTGTGGTTTTTGTAAGTGAATGTCATAAGAATAAATCAATGATTGAATAAAAAGAGAGAAAAAGAAAAGAAAAAAAAAGAAAGTTTTTGTAACAACCTCAGTTGTAAATTTTACCTTTGTGTGTGTTTTGACCATTTTTCCCTTCTCCATAGATGTTATACATAATTTATGAGATGTGGGGATGATTGGCATGGTCCCTAATGCATTCTGGATTGATTTGGGAGAGTTTGAGGCTCTCAGAGGATTTAAAAGCCATAAGTTTGACTTTAGTCAATATTTTGTGTTTCGAGCACCGGATGTCTATTTGGACAGTTCCATTAGATCCAGAATGTCGATTTTGGGTTAGGAGCATAGTTAATTCAGGTTCCGAGCCTTTATTTTGCATTTTGACCCTTATTTCAAAAACTAGTTAAACTAAGCTTTTAAGGGTTCTGAGGGCTAATTTGTTGTAAACGACCTCTTCTAAAAAAATCTGATGTTGTTATTAAGTCTGAAACGTTGAAATTAGCCTAGTAGCATATACAGTTTAGTTTAGTAGGGTCCCAAAATGAATCTCGAGGGCCAGTTTAGAGATTTTGGAGTTGTAGTTTCAGCTACTGCAACACCTGATATATGGTGCATCAGGCCCTTCATCACGATAGCGTGTACACGTGTCCCAATCACGGGCCTCAATAATAGTCTTCATCACATTCATATGGTTGTGGTACCACGATTGCAATGAGTTAATCAGTGGACCGGGTCGGGTTGACCATTGCAGTTGTGAGGCCCTCCTCTCGTGATTCCAATGACCAACTTAATTTTCGGTCCATGTTAACACTCGCAATCACGAGGTGGGATCCACGATTACAGGTACTATTTACCTAACAGTATAAATACCTCTTTTTTCGCAATTTTCACTATTTTTAGACCATGGAGCTTTGGGGAGAGGCAATTTTGAGGGTTTTATTCACCATCTGAGCTTGGGTAAGCTCCAAACTTTTATTCCCATTAAATCCTTAAGATTTTATCTCCAAAAACACCTTTAAATCTTGTTATTAAACTAGAATTTGGGGATTTTTTTGGTAAACTTTTAAAATGGTTTTTCATCAACTTGAACATAAATTTCAACTCGTTTTCAAGTGGATATTCAGGTATAGACTCCTTTTAACTTGGGGAACATGTTTCTAAAATAAAATTTCAGTTTTACCCCTTTTTCATTTACAAACCCATTTTTCGAACTAATTTTTGACCCATTTCAAATATAGCTAATATGGGTATCATTAACTTCCTTTTAATGCATAGATTATATTTTGATAGTTTTATCTTGTTTCAAGACCATTCGTTAAGGAAAGGCACTGCTTTGAAATCTTAGGCTTGGATTTTCGACTTTTCGGCTTTTCGAGGTAGGTTATGGCTTAAGTCCGTTCATGCTGGGTTGGATAGTTAAGGATCATGTAAAGCATGCTATGGGTTACAGAATCTAGCCATGGGAGTAGTATTTTGGAATTATTATCATTGTTGTGTGTCTGTGTGGTGGCTTACATGTATATTGTTGTTAACTTGAGAGATTATATTTGATGTGATGCCCGTGTGATGGCTTTATTTCACATTTGTATGCCTTAATTATGCATTAAATGTCATGATTATTATTATTTTTTTTGCCCGCTTGGGGGATTGAATAGGTATTATAGGCCTTTTTGAACATTAATTATCTCTATCATGATAAAAATACGCGAGAGATGAGTTTTTGAAATGATATTTTGATGTCTTACATGACTATTTATCTTGGTGGTGCGGAGTGAGGGCATATATCATGAATCATTAATGTTTTGAGTTAATTTTTGGGCTCACTTATACCATATTGAATGGATCATTATCTTCATACTAATTGATTGTGATAACCCACAAAATACGAAAAGAAGAACAAGATACGAAAATGAGATAATCAAGGAATCAAAAGGGAAAAGATAGAAAGGTAAGGAAATAAATAGGCACAAAGAAGGAAATTGAATGCAAATTAAGGGTTTATTAAACCCCAAATCCTCAATCAAATTAATCCTACAAAGCACCTAAATCTTACGTAGACCACAAGGGAATCAAACTCCCAAGCAACCAATGTTTCCAAACAATTGTTCAACACAAGCTATTACAATCTCACTCACACTCTTATGTGTACAATTATTCATTAGCATCAAAGTTGACCTAAAAAATGAAGAAGAAGCTACTATTTATAGCCATGGGCTATTTATTACAACTATGGGCCCAAAATTGACCCATTTCCATCGAAGGAACAATTTCAGCCGACAAGGGTCATCTTCCCACGCAGATGGAGGGGTGCAGATGCCACTGGTTTCATCTGCTGGTGCAAGTCCTTCACCTGCAGCCGCAGGTGAGCTTGCAGGTCCTTCTAGGGCCTCCTTTAGCTCTTCTTTGCTTCCCTTTGACCTCTCCAAGTCCCTCTACCCTTCTTGGATGAAACCACCAACTCATGGTACCTTTTGGATAGCTCGAAGGGTTCGTCAAACACCTCTCACTTCATTATCATTCCATCAAAAGATCCGGAGGCATTTTGGATTGTATCATCCTCCTCTTTTTGAAAAAGATTTGTCCTCGAATTTAAGTTCTGAAAGTACAAGAGACAAACAAACAACCAATATTTCCTTAAAGAAAAATGGTTAGCAACAATATTTCCATGCCAAGGGGGAACATATTTGATATACAACCAACATTCCTTTGTTATCAATGAAATAAACTCATCATACAATGCACAAAGGTGTTTGTCTATTAGAAGCATCATGAAACAAACAAACTACTAAGGTCGTAAGACACAAGTGTTTCTTCATCCCATCATTAGACCATATCCAAGGATTCCCACCTCTATCTAAAACAAATCTAATATCAACATGGACATCATCAAATTCAAAGAGGTAGTAAAGAAAGGTATGAAGAAAATGAGTCTCATCCAAGGTGTTTCCATACGTAAGAGTATCAAGGTACTCAAGAAAGCTAGCAATCAAGTCACTAGAAGTTTGAACAACCAAGGACGGAGTCAATTTATTAGGGTGAAAATTACCCTTCCTTTCAAGACATCCCATGCTTACACAAAATGTATTTTCAACACAAGTATGGCTATCATCATGGGCAAAGATATAGAAAAGAAAAGAGTTAAGGACACCACTCTCATCTAAAGTACACAAGAAGATGAGGCAAGACAAGTTAAGCACATAACATCTTTTCCCTTCAAGCAACTTCCCAAAAGAATTGTATTCACTAATAAAGTCATGCTATTAGAGAAATTAGAGGATCTACCAGAAACTAATTCACTCCAAAACAAATAGTATACCCAAGAAGTTGGGTAACCTCTATTCATGGAATTTAGCATACTCCTAGGAGTCCTTCATATCACTCCAACTTGTCTAACCACATAAGTGTGACAAGGATTAGTAAGTAAGAGTTGGGCATCAAGTATGAACCAAGGACTCTTCCCAAAGCAACAAATAGATTGGGCATTTAGATTGCAAGGCCCATACAATTTAAGCACAAAATACATACACCATGAAGAAATCTTGGAGACACTAATACTATCATGGTATGATATGATATAATTCACTTTCAATGGTCTACTTAATATGAGAAAAATATCATCATGCCTCCAAGGATCACTAGGAATAGGAGGGGGTAAGTACATACCTTGGAAAAAAACCTTGAACTTGTTCCATCCACCAACTTGGACAATGCTTGATCCTCTTGATTATTTGTAGGAGTTTCCTTGCTAGGTAACTCCTTCTTTCGATCCATGGGGTTAGATATTTCAGCCCTTGTCATCAAGCATCTATCAATCCTTAGGAGTTGATTTATAAACCTCCCTTCATCAACTTTAGAGTCCTTATATAAGAACTTATCTAGGCCTTCAAGCCTATGCTTGTGAGGGATTTTCTTTGGATCCTCCATTGGGAGCATTTGCTCATGAACCTGCAAGAGAAAAGTATTGGTACAAGGAAAAATGCTAGTACTATCGTTAGCATATAAAAAAGGTTTGGGGTTGACAAGTTCCACAACTAGGTGATCCTTATCCTCCTTCTCTAACTCATGCCTTGGCTCAAAATTAGCACACAACTCCCCTTTTCGATCCAAGTTTTTTCTCCACCTTCCCAATTTTCTCTCTCTCTACTCCCTTGACTTGAGCAAGTTGGTTTTTGTTATTTGGACAAGTAGTAGAAAGGGTGGAGTTTGGATGTTCATTCAAGTTGGACACTCCCCTTTTTATGGACCTCAAATGATTGCTTATTGATCCCATTCGGCTATCTATAGTAGTAAACTTCTCATTCATATCTTGCTTCATACCCATGATAGCCATCAGTAAGTTTTTAATGGTAACCTTTCCCATGGTATTTTGAATTTCAATCCCCTTAGCCATTGTACCTACAAAAAAGAAATACTAAACAAAAACAACAAACAAGTCAACGTTAACAAGTCAACCTCACAATCTCTCGGAGTACACACCTTTGTTTGCCTCACAATAGGCGTCGCTAGAGTTGAAAGATCGTTTCTACTCCGATGGAAGATGTGGTGTCAATGACTACTTGAGGTCGGAATGGATTATTGTTTGAAGAAGAATAAATGACTCAAACAAATAAACACGAACTTGAACCAAGAAATAACAACGAAACAAAAACTAGAAAAGCACACAAAGAAATGGACGAAGAAACAAAACGAACTCTAAGACTAACTAATGAACTAAGTAGATTAATTACTAGTTTTTATTAGTTTAGCAATAAATAAATAAGATTAAGAATCAAGAAACGGAATTAAGATGTTGGAAACTGAGCAAAATTAGTTTTGGAGTTGTTGAGGCTCATTTGGATGACCTGCCCACTCAGGTGGTGACCTGCCCTCGCAGATGGTCAGGTCAAACCAGTGTGGTTTGCGTTGGGTCACCTGTTGGTACATATTCCCACCTACCCACGCAGGTGAGGGCGCAGGTGGCCTAGACAGACACCTGGAACTTTTACTTTTCAGCCTTTGTGTGCCCCTTTCTTTCTCTCTCTCTCTCTTAGAATATTCCTTTTCTTTTGGATATTCTCTTGTACTAACACCCAAACACCTTTCTCTTTCTTTATTTATGGATCTAACAACAACTTTTTGATAAATCTTCCCCTTGAAGATATGAATCTTCTTCAAGAACACCAAGAACACAAAATTCCCAACTAACTCATTTTAGCTTGAATTTGCATGAAATTTCAGATTTGTGTTCTCTTCAACGAGGGGAACAACTTTCGACAATTTGTAACCTTCAAATCCACACCAAAATAGCAAGATATCAAACCCCACTTTTCTTTTTCTTCAAGTTTCGCTCAACAATGGAGTTTTTCTTCCAATCTCTTCAAAACACACCCAAAACTCAAGATTCCAACCTTTATAGTACTAGATGGAACAACAACCAACATTTCCAAACGATTGTTCAGCGCAAGCTATTCCAAGATCACTCACACTCTTAAGTATATAATTGTTTATTAGCATCAAAGTTGACCTAAAAAATGAAGAAGAAGCTACTATTTATAGCCATGGGCTATTTATTACAACTATGGGCCCAAAAGTGACCCATTTCTATCAAAGGAACAATTTCAGCAGCCAAGGGTCATCTACCCACGCAGATGGAGGGGTACAGATGCCACTGGTTTCATCTGGTAGCACATGTCTTTCACCTGCGGCTGCAGATGAGCTCGTAGGTCCTTCTAGGGCCTCCTTTAGCTCATCTTTGCTTCCTTTTGACTTCTCCAAGGCCTCTCTACCCTTCTTTGATGCAATCACCAACTCATGTCACCTTTTGGATAGCTCTAAGGGGTCATCAAACACCTCTGACTTTATTATCATCCCATCAAAAGGTCCGGAGGCATTTTGGATTGTATCAGATTGCGTGCATTCCTTCCTTATTTCATATACACACTTCATGAGATATCGATACCACTAAGAAATTCTTTGTAAAACCCTTGATTCATGAACAATAGCTGGAGAGGTGAATGAGACACTTTATAAAACCCTTGATCCTTAAACATTAGCCGAAGAGGTGGAATGAGATATGAGATTGAGATATGAGAAAGCATACAAGTGGTGAACCCCCAATGGGTCCTGTCATAAAGCACTAAGGCTTGAAAGGTGTATATAAAAATCCATGTGGTGGCTTACATTCATCATCATTGCATTGCATTGTTTTACATTATCGTGTTTCCCCTTAGGTGTTGTTGTTGTGTAGTTACGTTCCTTTATATCTTAGAACTATTAGTGGAGACAGCGTGAGCTATCATTTGGGAACTTTTTTGTTTACAGGTGACGTGCTCATAGTATATTTTACTTTTATTATTTTCTACTTTGCTCAGTCGACCTATGATACCTATTGAGTACAAGTGGACTATACTCACTCCTACTATGCCCTTTTAGTGCAGATCCTAGTTCAAGTATGACTCGTGGTAGCTGATTTCATGCGATCAGAGTTGATATTTGAGGTACTGGCGTGCTCCAAATTTTTGGGGCTGATTTTGGTCCTCCTCTTATTTTTATCATGTCTTTACTTATATTCGAAGACGAACTATTGTATATTAATATTCAAACTTTGTATTAGATGCTCTTTCCATTTATGAAATAAGTATTTTGGGATTTACTGTATTTCATCCAAAGTTTATGTTATTTATATATTTTGGCCAAACTCTCATCTAGGAGTGTTTCTTTTATGGGGTATTTCTTTCATATGTTCGATTTTCCTTTATTGTGTGGGTTTAGGCTTACCTATTAAGGCTTGTCTGAAGTAGGTGCCATCGTGACCTCAACTTTTGTGTCATGACAAATTGGTATAAGAGTGTTAGGTTCATCGGTCTCATAAGTGAAAGAACTGGAGGTTTAGTAAAGTCTCGCGGATCAGTACGTTGTTGTCCGTAGCTATTTTCGAAAGGCTATAAGATATCTTTGGGAAAAACTTCTCTAATATGATTCCTTATCGCGAGGATTATTCATACCCAATGTTTTAAACTTGTATTCAATTATTTTATGTGCAGATAGTGAGGACTAAATTCAGAGATATTAAGGATGTTGAGCCAGCACTTGTTGTTGGAGCCCCAACCAGAGGGTGAGACAGGGGTTATGGCCAGCCCAGAGGTAGAGTTCGATCACAAGGAGCTGTTCGGACTAGAGAATGTGTTAGGGTAGGCTCTTTCAAGTCTGATGTTGACTATACTAAGGATGATATTTACATAGAGGATGTGGGACTAGCTCAGGTCCCACAGAGTTTAGTTGCTACCCTAGTATTACAAGATTTACTAATTCGTTTGTTGGGTTATTTGGATGGCGTCCCCTAGACAGGTGTTCCATTGGGTGTGCCGAATATTTCTCAAACTTTGAGGGGTATTTCACTATTAGGACAGGCTTTTACTTATGGTTTTTTGACTTCAGGGTACAACCATCTTCTATGATACCCCCTCGTATTGATTCACTACCTACTAGACTCACTATTCCTTCTATTTCTTTGGGTCCTATGATAACTTCTGATGATTAGAAGAGATTTAAGAGATTCATTCACTTTGCTCCTCCCAATTTTAGTGGTGTTGTTGGAGAGGACGACTATGATTTTTTAAGTTCCATGGAGTTTCTATACTACTTATTAGTTGACTGATGCAGCCAGATAGTAGTGGAGGTCTCTTGCTAGTTGTAGGCCATTATGTTTGCCTGCTATGACATGGACTCATTTTTCTGAGGCTTTTCTGGAGAGGTTCATTCCTTATAGTTTGAGGGATAAGATGAGAGATGAGCTTGATCACCTGTAGCAAAGGTATATGACTATTATAGAGTATGAGGTACATTTTTATGCATTATCCATGTATGCCACTGCCAATATCTCTATCGAGTCAGAGAGGATCAGGAAGTTTGTCAAGGGTTTGACAGGTGATTATCAGTTAGTTGCAGCCTAGATAGTTGTTTCAGGAGCTTTTTTTTAGAGTATTGAATATCATGCTAAGTTGATTGGGTCAATTCATTAGAGTACTCAGGGTGGTGTCGGTGTTAAGAAGATCCATCGACAGGGTGAGTTCAGTGGACATGCATTTTGAGGTAGAGGGTTCTCCATAATAAGTGCTCATAGTTATCATGGTAGACCTATTCAGGTAGCTTTATAGGGCTCAAATAGTAGGTCTATAGTTCATGTGGTTTCAGGAAGCCAGAGGGCAGGACATATGGGCAGGGGCTCCAACTTTGGTTCATCGGGACAGAAAGGTCGTTCTGGTTCTTATGGGCCCCCTTAGCTTGAGTCAAGTAGCAGAGTGTTCTATGTATGTGAGGAGGTTGGTCATATGATGAGGGACTATCCTTAGCATGTATTTGGTTCTGCCCAACAGGGTTCTTAGCTTTAGCTTTGTCTTACTCCTATTTTTACGTTTAGAGGTGGTTTATAGAGTGGTAGGGTCGTACTAGAGGTGCTCGAGATAGATTTCAGGGAGCTTGTGGTAGGGGACGCGGGGTTACTTATTTTGGGAGTGGACGTAGTTAGTGCTATGCAATACCTGGAAGACCTGAGGCAGAACCTCTAATACAGTTATCATAGGTACCGTCCCCGTTTGCCGTCATTTTTCTTCCTTGTTATTTGACCCTGGGTCTAGATTCTCCTATGTGTCTATATATATTTCTACTAGTTTTGATGTTATATATGAATCTCTTGTGTTTCTATTCATATTTCTACCCCAGTAAAAGATTTTTTAATAGTGGATCGGGCGTAGCGATCTTGTGTAGTGACCTTTGTGGGGTGGGAGACTTGGGTAGACTCGATTACCCTAGGTATGGTTGATTTTAATATTATCTTAGGTATGGATTGGTTAGCTCCCTATCGTACAATTTTGAATTATTTTGCCAAGACCTTAACTTTAGAAACTCCGGGTGTGCTAAGGTTGTCATGGCAAGGTACACCTAGTTCAGATTTAAAGGGAGTTATATCTTTTCTACATACTCATTGTATGGTAGAGAAGGGGGTGTCTTTCTTATTTGGCCCATATCCATGATACTAGCGTTACTTCACCACCTCATTTTTATTTTGTTTGAGTTGTTTGAGAGTTACAGGACGTGTTTCCTACGCATTTGCCTGATATGCCTCCAAATTGTGATATTTATTTTTCTATTGATGTTAAGTCGAGCACCAATCCCATTTCCATTCCTCTTTATAGGATGGCCCCAACTGAGTTGAAGGAACTGAAGAAGCATTTGCAGGATTTGTTGAGTAAAGGTTTTATTAGGCCTAGTGTGTCTTCTTGGGGTGTCCCGATCTTGTTTGTGAAGAAGAAGGATCGATCTATGCACATATGTATTGACTGTTGATAATTAAACAAGGTGACGGCCAAGAATAAGTATTATCTTCCTCGTATTGATGATCTATTTGACCAGCTTCAGGGTGCTTCGGTGTTTTCTAAGATTCACTAGAGGTTCAGATATCACAATTGAGGATTAGAGCTTTGGATGTTCCAAAGACGTCTTTCAGACTTGGTATGGTCATTATGAGGTTTTGGTCATGTCTTTTGGGTTGACCAATGCCCCAGCAGCATTCATGGAGCTGATGAACTGAGTATTTCGACCGTATCTTAATTCTTTTGTGATTGTATTTATAAATGATATCTTGTTTTATTCCAAGAATGAGGCTGACCATGTGAGACACTTGAGGACTATGCTTCAGAGGTTGCGAGATAAGAAGTTATATGCCAAGTTCTCTAAGTACAAGTTCTAGTTGGATTCTATTTCTTTCTTGGGTCATATAGTGACCAAGGATAGTATTATAGTTGATCCGACCAAGATAGCAGTGATTACTTATTGGGCTAGACCTACTTCTCCTATCGATATTTAGAGTTTCATTGGTTTAGTGAGTTATTATCGGTATTTTGTGGAGGGTTTCTGTTCTATTGTAGCACCTTTGACCAAGTTGACTCAAAAGAAGATTGTATTTCAATGGTAGAATGTGTGTGAAGAGAGCTTTCAAAATCTCAAAGAGTTGTTAACTTCGGCTCCTATCTTGACCTTGCCCAATGAGAGCGTTGGTTTTATCATGTCTTGTGATGCTTTCGGAGTTGGTTTAGGCGTTGTGCTGATGTAGGAGGGTAAGGTGATTTCTTATACTTCTGTTCAGTTGAAACCTCATGAGAAGAATTACCCTACCTTTGATTTAGAGTTGGCTGTGGTGGTTTTTTTGTTGAAATTGTGGCGACATTACTTGTATGGGGTCCATTGTGATATTTTCTCAGATCATCATAGCCTCCCATATTTCTTCACCCTATGAGATCTTAATATGAGACAGCGTAGATGGCTTGAGTTACTTAAGGACTATGATCTCACCATTCTTTATCATCTAGGTAAGGCCAAAGTAGCTGCAGATGCCTTGAGTCAAAAGGCGATCAGTATGGGGTGTTTAGCTTATCCTTTGACCTAGGAGTGACCTTTAGCCTTAGAGGATTAGTGTTTAGCTAACCTGTTGGTTAGGCTTTATTTTTAGACACCCAGGCATGTGTTAGCCTTTGTTGAGGCTAGATCTTCCTTGATGGAGCAGATTCGAACTCATCAGTTTGATGATTATAGATTAAGGGTGATTCGTGATAGAGTCTTGAGTGGTGAAGCTAAGGCAGCATCTCTTAATTCTAATTGTGTTTTGAGGATTAGTGGCCAATTTTGAGTACTAAGGATTGGTGGATGGGTCAGACTTATCTTAGAGGAGGCTCATTGTTCTAGATATTCCATTCACCTAGAAGCACCTAAGATATATTGTGACCTAAGGCAGCATTATTGGTAGGGTGGTATGAAGAAGGATATTGTGGAGTTTGTAGCCTAGTACCTAAATTGACAACAGGTGAAGTATGAGCATCAGCGATCAGGTGGTAGATGCAGAGGATGCCCATTCCCGAGTGGAAGTGGGAGTGGATCACCATAGATAGTTGGCCTACCCCTGACCTTGGGGATATTTGACTTTATTTGGGTGATTGTAGATAGATTGACCAAATCAGTGCATTTTATACCATGAGAGTGAATTATAATACGTAGAAGTTGGCCAAGAACTACGTTAGAGAGATTATTGGATTACATGGTGTCCCGGTATCCATTATTTCGGATAGAGGTGCTTAGTTTACCTCGAGTTTTTGGAGTACCATGCAGTGTGAGTTGAGTACTCAGCTTGATTTGATCATAACTTTCACCCTCAGGTGGGTGGTCAGTCTGAGAGGACTATTCAAGTTCTTGAGGACATGCTTCGGGCATGTGTTATGAATTTTGGTGGCCATTGAGACCAGTCCTTGCCCTTAGCAAATTTCACCTACAATAACAATTACCATTCCAGCATTCAGATAACTCCTTTTGAAGCTTTATCTGGGGGAAGGTGTAGATCCCCTGTGGGATGGTTTGACTTTTTTAAGGTGATACCTTGGGGAACAGATTTGTTGAGGGATTCGATGGATCGTGTGAGACTGACCAAAGGCTAATGGCTACCCAGAGTAGGCAGAAGAGTTATGCCAACTGATGTAGTATTAATGATTGCAGATCAATTTTTGTTGAAGGTTTCACCTATGAAAGGTGTAATAAGGTTTGGAAAGAAACAGAATCTTAGTCTAAGGTTCATTGTCCCTTTCAAGATCCTTGATAAGTATGGTGATGTGGCATATAGGCTAGCTTTGCCTTCACATTTATCAGTTGTTCATCCCGTATTCCACATTTCCATGTTGAAGAGATATCATCTAGATGATGCACATGTGATTCGGTGGGATTCTGTAGTATTTGACCATGATTTATCCTTTGAGGAAAAGCCCATTGTTATCCTAGACATGCAGACTAGGAAGTTAAGGTCCAAGAGTATTGATTCAAAAAATGTCCCATGGATATATTGCCTTATTAAGAAGTCTACTTGGGAGGTCGAGTCTGATATACAACATAGATACCCCTAGCACTTTACCCCTTCAGGTATTTTATTTAATTTTTAGTTCGAGCACAAACTAGTGTTTCAGTGGTGGATAATGTAACAACCTCAGTTGTGAATTTGACATTTTTATGTATTTTGACCATTTTCCCCTTTCATATAATTGTTATACACTATTTATGAGATGTGGGGATGGGTGACACGATTCCCGATGCATTCGATAGTGACTTGGGAGAGTTTGAGACTCTTAGAGGCTTTAAAAGCCATGAGTTTGACTTTGGTCAACATTTTGTGTTTTGAGCGTCGTATGGCAAGTTACATAGTTCAATTAGATCCGAAATGTCAATTTTGGTCTAGGAGCATAGTTAGTTCGGGTCCCGAGCCTTTATTTTATATTTTGATCCTTATTTTAGAAACTAGATAAATTAAGCTTTTAAGGGTCTCGGGGGCTAATTTATTGTAAATGACCTCTTTTCAAAAATTCGACATTTCCATTGAGTCCAAAACATCGAAAATAGTCTAGTAACATATATGGTTTAGTTATGTGGGGTCCAAAATGAATCTTGAGGGTCAGTTCAAAGATTTTGGAGTTGTAGTTTTCGTTGGTACAACAGCTGATATCTGGTGCATTAGGCCCTTCATCACGATTGCATGGATAGGTGTTGCGATCGAGGGCCTCGATGATAGTCTTTATTATGATCGTGTGTTGGTGGTGCCACAATCATAATGGGTTAATCAGTGAACTGGGTAGCATTGACCAATGCGGTCTCGAGGTCCTCCTCTCGCGATCGCGATGACCAACTTAATTTTTGGTCAACATTGACCCTCGTAATCACAAGATGGGGTCCGTGATCGTGAGGTACTATTCACAAAACAGTATAAATACCTCTTTTTTTGCGATTTTCACTATTTTTGGACCTTAAAACTTCAGAATGAGGCAATTTCTAGGGTTTTCTTCACCATTTGAGCTTGGGTAAGCTCCAAATTCTTATTCCCATTAAAAACTCCTTGTTATTTTTTCTCCAAAAACACCTTTAAATCTTGGTTGTTAACTAGAATTTGGGGATTTTTTCGGTAAACTTTTCAAATGGTTTTTCATCAACTTAAAAACCAATTTCAACTCACTTAAGCATGGGTTTTCAACTGTGGACTCCTTTTGACTTGGGGAACATGTTTCTAAAATAAAATTTTAATTTTACCTTTTTTTTGTTTTTGAACCCATTTTACGAACTAATTTTTGACCCGTTTCAAATAGAGCTAATATGAGTAACATTAACTCCTTTTAAAGCATAGTTATGTTTTGATAGTTTTAGCTCATGTCGAGATTATTCATGAAGAAAAGGCTTGCGCTGAAGGCTTGGGACTGGATTTCAACTTTTCGAGGTAGGTTATAGCTTAACTTCCTTCAAACCGGGCTGGGTAGTTCAACATAATGTAAAGCATACTATGGATTAGGGAATTTACTCATGGGAGTAGTATTTCAGAATTATTATTATTGTTGTGTGCCCGTGTGGGGGCTTATATGTATATTATTGTTTACTTGAGAGATTATATTTGATGTGATGCCCGTGTGTGGGATTTGTTTGACATTTGTAGGCCTTAGTTGTGCATTAAATGCCATGACTATTGTTGTGTTGCCCATGCGGAGTATTGAATAGGTATTATAGGCCTCTTTGATCATTAATTGTCTCTATCATGATAATAATAACCGAGAGAGGAGTTTTTGAAATGATATTTTGATGTCTTACATGACTAATTATCTTGGTGGTTTTGAGTGAGGGCTTATATCATTAATCATTGACATGTTGAGTTGATTTTTGGGCTCACTTATACCATATTGAATTGATCATTATCTTCATATTGGTTGATTGTGAGCATTTTATCCTCATTTCATATACACATTTCATGAGATATGGATACCACTGAGAAACTCTTTGTAAAACCCTTAATCCATGAACAATAGCCGGAGAGGTGAATGAGACACTTTATAAAGTCCTTGATCTGTGAACATTAGTTGGAGGGGTGGATTGAGCTATGCAATTAAGATATGAGAAAGTATACGGGTTGCGAACCCCCTATGGGTCTTGTCTTGAAGCGCTGAGGCTCGAAAGGTGTATACAAAAGCCATGTGATGGCTCACATTCATCATCATCACATCATCATTGCATTGTTTTACATTGTTGTGTTTCCCCTTATGTGTTGTTGTTGTGCAGTTAGCTTCCTTTATTGTTTTTATATCTTAGAACTATTAGTAGAGACGGCGAGACCTACTGTTTGGAAACTTTTCTATTTGCAGGTGACATGCTTATAGTATTTTTTTTTTGTATTATTTTCTACTTTGCTCAGTTGGCCTATGATACCTACTGAGTACAAGTGGAGCATACTCACTCCTACTGTGCCCTTTTGGTGCATATCCTAGTTTGAGTATGACTCACTGTAGCTGATTTTGTGCTATCAAAGTTGATATTCGAGGTACTAGCGTGCTCCAGAGTTTTGGGGCTGATTTTGGTCCTTCTCTTATTTTTATCATGTCTTTACTTATATTTGGAGATAGACTATTGTATTTTAATATTCACACTTTCCATTAGATTCTCTTTTCACTTATGACACAAGTCTTTTGGGATTTTTTGTGTTCATCTGAAGTTTATGTTATTTACATGTTTTGGCTTGACTCTGATTTAGGAGTCTCGCTTTTATGGTTATCTCTTTCATATGTTTGGTTGTCCTTTATTGTGTGGGTTTAGACTTACCTACTAAGGCTTCCCTAAAGTAGGTGTCATCATGACCTCGACTTTTGGGTTGTGACAGTTTTCAATAAGCGGGTAAACTAGAATGAAAAGGAAGGGTGCTTTGTGTTGTATGGAAATGAAGAGGAAAATGATAAAAGTTTGAATTATAAAGTGTTGTGTAGAGTTCAAGGAGGATTTAGTCACTTTTATCTCAAACGCTTATCCTACCCTTCCCCAAGCCTACATTAAAAGCTAGAAAAAGTCCTTTGAGATCTCCAACCAAGTGCTTTTGAGTTAGTGGTGATTGAAAATAAGGACAAGCCCATGTTATGGTACTTGTTTACATTGGAAATTCTTTATTACGTGTGAGTGTGTGTGCATTTGTCCCTTGTATAAGTGTTGTAACTATTATGAGTTTTGGGACTTTCTTTCTTGTGAGGCATGTGAACTAGGATAGATTGGTGAAGTTGATAAATTCTAAAAATGAGTCAAGGGAGCATGTTTGCCGACTATTGGTTTTGCGTCACCTCTTGAGAATTAGTGGTTGTTACTTTATTATTCATGAAATTCCATTGTATTCTTGAAAGTGTGTTTGAAATTGAGGGAAATGTTTGGTTAAGCCTCACACGTTGTTGACTAATTATTAGTACCAACCTAATAATTATGGAGTGAAAAGTTGATATTGGTTTTTGAGCTTAAATTTATAGACCTCATTGAGTTTTGATTTTGTTTATCATAAGGACAAGCAAGGTCTTTAAGTTGGGGGTGTTCATAAGTGGTGATTTTGCCACTTATTTGTATCTCTTTTCTTAGAATTTTGTTTTTTATATCTATAGTGTGAGGCTAATTATCATTTGAGTGGTGTTGATTCTAGGAAATTTGAAGCTTATAAGAAGTTCTGATGAAAAAAAGTGAAATTGAGACAAAAATGGAGCTGAAACTAGAACTTAGAGAATTGGGTGAAATTTGGTCATCGCGATCGCGAAGTCCAAGGCTTGCGATCGCAATGAGGTCAAATTCAAGGCCTCATTATCGCGTGGTCAATAGTGGCGATTGCGGTCAACAAAAAGTCAAAGACTTGCGATCGCGAGGCTCATAATAGTGACAGCGATGAAGAAAACTGATTTGGAACTTCACAATTTCAATCCCAAATATACAAAACTCGATCCCTAGCTATTCCAAGACAATCTTTGGCATATTTCTCAACCTTGAAAGATGGCATATTTCTCAACCTTAAAAGCTAGGGTTCTTCAACCAACACCCTTGGAGTGAAGATTTAGAAGCCTTGTAGTGACAAACGCTTAATCCTTTCCTTATTTCCTTGCTTTGTAGTGACTATATTTGGATATTGTAGTTAGAGATAATGCAATATTTATATTTTGAATTTGGATTTTGATTTTATCTTATGCTTTTGTAATTACTCTTGATTTATGAATGGGTTTTGATTTTTTAAATTAATCTCTTGCTTCAATTGATTTCTGAAGGGAGTAGCTAACCCGAGGACTCATCCGTTTACTTTAACTAATGCTTGAAAGAGCTAATTGAAGTCGAAAAATTCCAATTTAGCGCGATTTGGGACATATGACCCATCTAATGAATTTGATACTATAAATGGTAAAACCATAGTGTAGCCATAGATTGGAACTATTTGTGTTGGCACTTAGCTAATATTTGAAAGAATTTAGCCAAGAAATATTCACCTTCGATTGAGAGATGTGGCGTATGCTTGAGGTTCCAAGGCTAATTTGCTAAATCCGTGATTAATAAGTGAGTAATTAGTTACATACAATGGATCATTGATAGAATTAATTCCCCATTATCATTTCCCTTGTTTCCCATCATTTGTGAATGCTATTGATCAAATTGTTCATATTATAATTTGTTCTATTCTGGTTTTATTTTTATATTAAAACTCCCCAAAAACACTTGTATTCTTTGTTCGGATTAGAGTGAGTTACTTCTATTTCTTATTTTCTCGATCACTAGTCACATTGTTCCTCGTGGGATCTACCCCTACTCTATAGTTTGGTAAAATATATTGCTAATGATTGCGTGCATCTTCACTGGTGTAATTGAGTGTTATCAGTATTTTCTATGATTTCACTATTCATTGATAAAGGTAGGATTGATAGATTCCTAAGATAGAGGAAATTTGTATGGGTGGGAATGAATATTTGGAAATCCTACCTCTTTTGGAAGGTGGATTATGTTAGGATAAAGGTAGATGTAGTAGGTCGCGAATGGTTGTTATATAGGTTTAGAAAGTGGAGGTATTAAAGGCATGTAGCCAGAAAGCTAATGATTAAGTAACTAGTGGATAGGTTTAATGACTTTAAGCGTTATATGTCATCATGGGAATGAAGTCATGCTAATTGATTGTAAAATATGCTCATAACACATAATACAAGGTTTCAACCTTGTACAATTGTGCTTGAGTGTATTGGTAAATCAGAAATGTATTAAGAAGGCAATTTGGCTTTAGCCATTAAAAGTAGTGATAAATTTGTTTTGAATTTTGTGCCTATACTTGGGATAAATGAATGTGATTAGCCTTTGGGCATACTTGTGATCGGATTGAGTTGATGTAAATTGAGGTACTTGACTTGATATACTTGAAATGATGAACTTGAAGTTGTATAAGTGTTGGTTTCATTGAGTCTTTACTTGATTGATGATATTATCATGTTTGAGTTCTAATACTGTGATATTCACTATTGTGATGATTTGGGAATGGGTACCACACTAGAACGGTTGATATTGGGATCAAGTACTACACCGGTACGGAACATGGACTGAGCTCGTCCTCTGCAGGTCATGACTAAGGGTCCCTGACCCTAGTATGTATGTACACTATTTTAGCTATGCATGGATTGTTATCATATTGACAATATATATTTTTTACTTTTGATGGCTGAATTTCTTAAGTTTAAGTGATTATTATGAGTGACATGAGATAATTTGTTAGGAAAGAATATCTATGAATCGTAAAGGCTTGGTGTGATTTTGTGTAATGTCTTCATTTTTGTGATTTTGAGGTATGTCTTCATTTCCGTGATTTAAGGTATATCTTGATTTCTATTTGGTCTTTGATGATATACTTAGGATCCTCGTGTGGTCCAAACCTTTGATAATTATAAGTTGGATCTATGTGTGGTTCGATCTTTGACGATTATATCTAGACCTAAAGTGCAATTGGGTCATCCTTGTGTGAATAATCCAATTAATGAGTTGACTTTCTAATGATGCCTTAATAAGTAATTGGCTAAACTGAGATGGACTTAATTGTTTTGGACAACCTTGGTGACTTGAATGTAAGATGAGTTGTGTAGTTGATATCATTAATGCAAGATAAATTGACTAGGTATATAGTTGGGTGTTCTTATTATAAGAAATAATAGGGTAATAACTGACTTAATACAGACTCACTGGTATAGGGTAACGGTGAGGAAGTTTGGGTTAGTGAGTAGTGGTAAGTTTGGTTTACTTTTTGAAGTTGTGTGTACTGATAATATGGCTAAGACTGGAAACCTGGCAATAGATGAAAATAGAGTGGAGTATGTGAAGTAGTAAAAAAGAAGGGTTGTTGGGTTATATGAAATTTTAGATTTATGCATATGTTGATTCTAAATTCTATATTGTGTTATGAGTTTTAACCTTGGTCGATCGATGATGCCTACCAGTATGTGTGTTTGTACTGATACTACATTTACTATATCTTTTTTCGGGGGTATAGCCATGATTGTAGGTCAGTTAAAGTTTCTGTAGTGCAACGGTGATCATTCTTAAACAGCTCATGTTATTCTACTCGCACATAGAGGTTGTGTCTTGAGTTGTCCCTCTTGTATTTAGTGCTCTTGTACCTATTTAGACTAGATTTTAGGAAGTTGCTTAGTTAAATTCCACTATGTATTTTATGCTAATAAATGTTTTGTTTTAAATAAAAGGTTATTATTTACTAATATTGAAGGATAAGAGTTATACTCCATAGTTTTAAAGGTTGGGTGGTAAGGATTCTCCTTTCTAGTGTAGAGTTGGGTAGGTGCCCACGCAATCCGTGATTTGGGTCTTGACATAGCGGTTTTGGGTTTATTTGCTATGTGTTGAATATCATCTTCTTAAGTTTACTTATGTATGCATAAATAGAACAATAATAGTAAAGGATGGTGAGGTTAGTGGGATTAGAGAATGGATTAGAGGGAAAGATTGTTGTCGTCTAGATATGATGTGGTGAGGTCAAAATTTACTTACGAGTTATCTGGGAATTTGGACATTGGGTACCATACGTGATGTAGGTATAGATAGTACATGATCGAATTGACAGTTGAGTGTCTATAACCATGGGTCGTGTTGATAAGACAGACAGTAAGGGTTAATAAGGTTTTCACCTTAGTGGTAATAAGAGAGGCTAATCGAATTAACTGGCTAGTTAGATAAGGAGAATAATAGAAAGTTGTCTAATAATGAAAGGTTGATGTTAAATATTGGTTGTTAACTAGTGTGTAAGTTGTCATGTTTTATTTCGTGAATTCTATATGTTGTTACGTGATTTAACCCTTGTCAACCGATAATGCCTACCAGTACGTATGGTGTACTGATACTACTCTTGATATGTCCTTCTTAAAATGTAGGTTGTGTTGCAAGTTGACTAGCAGTCTCTTATGTAGATGGCGAGCACTCATCATCAATTTTTGCACTTTTGTTTTCGATGGAAGTTGTGTCTTTTATTGTTTTGTCTCTTGTAGACGCTCTTATACATGTCTAGACTAGGTCTTAGGTATTGAGTTGTTGTAAGTTGTTGTTATAAGAACATCGGTTATTATATTTTTAATGGTCTTAATATTAATTACTCATTATTCAAAAAGGTTTCCAATTGATTTCTACATAATTTTTGTTGGTGTTAAGTGTTCTCCTTTCTAGTTAAGAGTAGAGCAGGTGCCCATATGATCCCATAATTTGGGTCGTGACAGACTTATAATAAGATCATGGTTTCCCCTACCTCAAATCTCATATGCATATTAGTCTCATGTTGTAACAATTCTCATATTGATTTTCAACTTTTGGTAGATTTTGATCATATTACCCCTCCTTGTAGTTGAATTATGGTATTAATACTCTGCGGGAGTGGATGTCATGGTTCTCAAGATGGTTGGTTGTGTATTATGTGAGATTTTCATTCTAGAAGGTTTTAGAGTTGGTATGGTTACTTCGATCAACATTTAGAGATTTAGAGGTCATATGAGGATTTCATCAGTTTTGTTAGCTGTAGGATATCATTTTTGGATTAGTAGGACCTTTGGTTTGGGTACTGATAACAATCTCAATCGAGTGACTAAAATTGATATTGAAAATACAAAAAATCAACAACACAAAATAAAGATAATGGAGAAATAAGAGATGAGAATTAGAAGAAATTAATATGAGAATAGAAGAGAGAAGGTCCAATCGAATCAATTAACCAAGGAAGAAAAGAACTTTATTTCAATTAGAATAAAGTCTAAGGAAGAAAATAACTAAGGTCACTATTTATAGTTATTGCCTTTACAAAAATAGCCTATTACAAAAATAGTCCAAAAGTGACTATTTATGAAATAACCCACAAGGACCCTTCTTGATTGCCCAAATTGCCTCTTGATCGCTCATGGCCTTGTGTCTTTATTACTCCATGGCTTCCTACGAGCTCCAAGCTATCATCCATATATGGAATACCCTCCTAACATACTCCAAGCTAACCATGCTCGTATCATTCTCCCCTTCTTGAAAAGGATTCGTCCTCGAATCCGGACCTTGCAAAAATATGAGAAGGATAAACAACAAACATATCCTTATAGCATGAAGGTCAGCACAAGGGTTAGCAATAACAATTCTATCACCATGCTAAGGGTGCACATATTTAACATATAACCAAGCATCAAAATGAGCCACAAATGGGTTGTAACCCAACAAAACAAGAGATACTTGGCTACATAGGAAACATTGACAAAGGGGTGAATCAAAAGAACCATGATGTTTGGGAAACCACATATGTAAGTCCTCAATGGTTCTATATTTAGAAAAATATAAATCCCTTTTTAATTCAAGTAACACATGATAGCCCACATAACTAAGTGTCATATCATAAACAAGGACATCCCCAAGTTAAGACTCCACCAAATGCACTACCTATCTCCAAGAATGGAATTACTCTCAATCCATCACCGAGGTAAAATACAAAGGTATTCCCCATACAAGTTTGCAAATATAACATTCAAACCCATAAGATTAAGTAATAACACCAAGAAATGATCACATGAGATAAAAGAAATGTTACTACTATACTTATCACCATGCAAGCCAACAACCTCACTCATAACTTGCTTGTCATTTGGACCAAGCATTTTATCATAAATGCCACTATTTAAATCATTAACGGGGTCAAAGGGAAAGGAAATCCATAAACATGGGTCAAGAATACACAGATTAGCCCCATTTGCACTTTCACTCTCGCACAACATACTCCACTAAAAGGCATGAGTATCATCATATGCAAACAAATAGTATAAGAAGGTTTCACATAAGTCAACTTCATCTAAGGTGTCCTCATGAGAAGGTTCAGTCATTGATTCAAGCACATTAAAGCCTTGACCAAGAATGGGAACACACAATGATTAACAGATAGTTATAGCACATACATCACCCTCCTTTTGAACACCATCCTTTCCAATAGACGTACTATCATCCTCCAAGAAGAGAGTTCCATTTTTGAAAAGTGTGTCATCATACCATAGTGGATTCTCAATCACTTGGTAGCCTTCAAGAGGGGCTACACTTCCATCATACCAAGACACACAGCTATGCATTTCACCTTCATTAGTCATGTCAACATCAAACAAGGGATTATCCTTAAAAACACCTTCCACCTTAAAATCCTCATGAGAAGAATAAGGAATGGAATCATAATTCAAGAATTCATTATTTAGGTGCAATGACTTCACATATCTATCTAGATGACCGACTATATCAATACCATCACTAAATTGAGGTTTATTAAGTTCATCACAAAACTCCTTATTTAGTAGGTTTTTATTACACACAAGTTGATCAACACCAATATCACTTGATAATGAACTATCATTCAAAACACATGTATCAATACTAGGTGGATACAAATTGATCTTACTAGAAGAATCAATTTGTTCATCAATAGGATCATCTAGTGTATCCACATTCTCAACATGCACATTATCAAAATATGGCAAAGAATGACATGGCAATGTACTATCATTTAAGGCATAAGTGTTAATACTAGGTGGAAACAAATTGATCTTGTAAGAAGAATCAATCCAGTCATCAATAAGATAAACTAGTGTATCCATATTCTCAACATGTACATTATCAAAACATGGAAATGAATCACACGACAATGTACTATCATTCAAGTCATAAGTGTCAACACTAGGTGGACACAAATTGATCTTGCAAAAAGAATAAATTTGGTGATCAATAGGATCAATTTGTGTATGAACACTCTCAACAAATACATTATCACTATGCAACAAGGTGCCATCAAGATCATCATAAAGCAAAGGATCTTTAAGCTCATATATATACAAGTCATCACTTACTCTTAATTGGCTACTAGTCACACAAGGATCTCCTACTTTCGACAAACTGTAAGGTTTAGCTTTGTTACCTTGTAGCTCATGGGAAGGATAGCATTCACCTTGATTTTTGACATTGGAGCACATTTGCTTCTTTGGGAAGCTTTCTAGCACCTCATGATTCTTCATTGCTTGAGGTGCCTCACTAGGCTTGTTTACAAGGATACCTACACAAGAATCAAGACAACTAGAAAAATAAAAGAGGTTACAAAAGTTAGTATAAGGTTCTTACAACACTCTCACATCACTCCACACAACCTCTCTGTAACACCCCGTACATTTTCGAACTTATTTGACTACCTTAACATTTATGAAATTATTTAAACTTGAGATAGTTGGTGTATTACCCACTAAATTTATTGGGCTGAATTAATATTATGTTTATGGACTTAATTAAGTCCCAAAAATTAAGTAAAAAGACATGGGCCCCAAAAGGGAGATGATCCATTTAAAAATGGACCAAGTATACTTGGACTTTTTGACCAAATAATTGGCTAAGGATGACCATGAGAGAGGCGGTTTGGAGGGCCTTTATAAGGCTTAAATTCAGCTTATTTTCAACACATTTCACTTGCCAAAATTCACATTTTCAATCAAACATTTTTTCCTCTCTCAAACCCTAGCCACCCTAATTTTCTCTAAGGATATTTGGACAAATCTTCCACTTGAAAGCTTTGGTAAGTGTTTAACCATGTATATAATTATGTTATATTCATAATAGGGTGTGTATATCATTTTGTTTATGTTTAAAACGTGTTGAGCAGTCCACTTATTGTGAAACAGTCCACTTTTGCTTAATCGCTAAAGGATTTGCCCTCTATGTGGTTTAACTTGAAAGGGGACTTAAGGTCTTGAAGGAATAGAATTATATGTATTAAATTTTAGTATATTTAAGTGTGGTTCTGTACCTAATTCGTTACTCCTTGTGTATGACTTGTGGAAATGTTTATACGTAATTGTGCATGGAACGTTTGGCGTAGTGAAAGGAGAATACTTTCTTGTTATGTTAAAGTGAATTCTGAAACTGTGTGGAATGTTTTTGGTATATTGTTGTGGAATTTATTTATGTGACTTGATTGAATAAAAATGTGGAGTTGCATTGAGGTAAAAATATGGAGTATGCACTTGGTGGGAAATCTTGTCGGTTTGTGATGTCTATGTTGATGTGTGGATTTTTTTGGTATTGTTGGTCTTGTGAGGCAGTAAATTATATTTTAGGAGGTTGTAATGAAGGTATATGTCAGTGTAAAGGAAGGTGGAATGATATACCATGTGTTTGGGATGTTGGATAGTTTTTACTTCCCGTCAAGCAGCTAATTATCGCCTTGTGAACTTGTAATGTATTTGGCTTTTAATGTGAGCTCCATTATGTATTCATATTGTAGAGTAACACTTTAAGGAAGAACTAAATTGTTAGTCACTTGTTGGAAAGATAAAGTATGTAAGGTTACTCTTTTCCGTATTCTTTGGCCACACCTATTATTCACATCGTTACCAAACTTGTTTCCACTCCAAAATGTTTTAAAGTATCTCATTTCAGATTTTTTAGCAATTGTTATTTACGTGTCTCTTATTTGTTGTCTACTATTCCAAAGCTCCAATAATATTATGACCACCGATGTAACAATCTCACAAAAATTAAAGAAGTGAAGTAATGCATATTTGGTTGAGTACGGGTGGTAGCTCTGGGGGCGAAAGCCTAGCTCGAGCCGATCTCGATTGATTATTGGATGCAGGGGGTAGCTCTAGGGGTGAAAACCTAGCTCGAGCCAAACCTAATTTATTGATTTATGGGTGGTAGCTCTGGGGCCATAAGCCTAGCTCGAGCCAATCCCAATGTCATTTACCACTGATCAGTTGGTCCCGAGCATTGTATGATGTTTATTGATATGAAGGTAAAAGGAAAGAAATGAATGTAATGTACATGGTTCCACATATATGGTACGGTGGTATATCAGTATTATCTATTCACTTGTATTTGATTCCATTTGAGTTCCTATATTTCATACAGTTACTTATAGCCTTACATACTCAGTACATTTTTTCGTACTGACATCCCTTGGGGGACCTGCCTTACTTTCTGTAGGAACTGGAGATAGTAGACCTTCACAGTAGGGTACGGTTCATCTGCAGGCTATTGGTGAGCTCCAGGTTGATTCAGGGCTTTCCGAGTCATTTGTATATGTTTTTGGTATTGTGTAGTAGTTGTATAAGGCGGGGACTTGTCCCGACCTTAGTCATGGTTATATATATTTTAGAGTCTTGGTAGACATTGTAAAGTCAAACGTAGAAGTGTCTTACCTTTTAGACGTTGTGGCCCCAACGGCCAAGTCTCGTATCTATTTTGTACGTCTTTACATGACTTTCGTCGTCGATATATTATATATGCATGTGGCAGAATTTTTGTTCAATTAATGGTATGCATATGAATGTACACGATCATAGGTTGGTTCTCTTAGGCCTTTATAGCTATGGGTGTCTATCCACCCCAATGTGATTTGAGGCATGACAAAAGTGGTATCAGAGCGGGTCATCCTAGGGTGTCTACAAAGCCATGTCTGAGTAGAGTCTTGCTTATGGATGTGTTGTGCATCGCATTTATAAGTAGGAGGATATGGGACATTTAGGAGTTGTTTCTTTTCTTCATTTCCTAGATCGTGCAATAGAGCCAAAGTTGTAGCTGGAGTCATATTTAACCACTGAATTTGTTTTTTGTTTTTGTTTCCTCAGTATAGTAAAATATCGATTATAAGAAAAGGTAGGGGTAAAGGTAAGAAGGGAGACATGGCTGTCAAAAAACATGTATCAAAACTAGGTGGATACAAATTGATCTTACTAGAAGAATCAATTTGTTCATCAATAGGATCATCTAGTGTATCCACATTCTCAACATGCACATTATCAAAATATGGCAAAGAATGACATGGCAATGTACTATCATTTAAGGCATAAGTGTTAACACTAGGTGGAAACAAATTGATCTTGTAAGAAGAATCTATCCAGTCATCAATAAGATAAACTAGTGTATCCACATTCTCAACATGTACATTATCAAAACATGGAAATGAATCACACGACAATGTACTATCATTCAAGTCATAAGTGTCAACACTAGGTGGACACAAATTGATCTTGCAAAAAGAATAAATTTGGTTATCAACAGGATCCATTAGTGTATGAACACTCTCAACAAATACATTATCACTATGCAACAAGGTGCCATCAAGATCATCACAAGGCAAAGGATCTTTAAGCTCATATATATACAAGTCATCACTTACTCTTAATTGGCTACTAGTCACACAAGGATCTCCTACTTTTGACAAACTATAAGGTTTAGCTTTGTTACCTTGTAGCTCATGGGAAGGATAGCATTCACCTTGATTTTTGACATTGGAGCACATTTGCTTCTTTGGGAAGCTTTCTAGCACCTCATGATTCTTCATTGCTTGAGGTGCCTCACTAGGCTTGTTTACAAGGATACCTACACAAGAATCAAGACAACTAGAAAAATAAAAGAGGTTACAAAAGTTAGTATAAGGTTCTTACAACACTCTCACATCACTCCACACAACCTCTCTGTAACACCCCGTACATTTTCGAACTTATTTGACTACCTTAACATTTATGGAATTATTTAAACTTGAGATAGTTGGTGTATTACCCAGTAAATTTATTGGGCTGAATTAATATTATGTTTATGGACTTAATTAAGTCCCAAAAATTAAGTAAAAAGACATGGGCCCCAAAAGGGAGATGATCCATTTAAAAATGGACCAAGTATACTTGGACTTTTTGACCAAATAATTGGCTAAGGATGACCATGAGAGAGGCGGTTTGGAGGGCCTTTATAAGGCTGAAATTCAGCTTATTTTCAACACATTTCACTTGCCAAAATTCATACTTTCAATCAAACATTTTTTCCTCTCTCAAACCCTAGCCACCCTAATTTTCTCTGAGGATATTTGGACAAATCTTCCACTTGAAAGCTTTGGTAAGTGTTTAACCTTGTATATAATTATGTTATATTCATAATAGGGTGTGTATATCATTTTGTTTATGTTTAAAACGTGTTGAGCAGTCCACTTATTGTTAAACAGTCCACTTTTGCTTAATCGCTAAAGGATTTGCCCTCTATGTGGTTTAACTTGAAAGGGGACTTAAGGTCTTGAAGGAATAGAATTATATGTATTAAATTTTAGTATATTTAAGTGTGGTTCTGTACCTAATTCGTTACTCCTTGTGTATGACTTGTGGAAATGTTTATACGTAATTGTGCATGGAACGTTTGGCGTAGTGAAAGGAGAATACTTTCTTGTTATGTTAAAGTGAATTCTGAAACTGTGTGGAATGTTTTTGGTATATTGTTGTGGAATTTATTTATGTGACTTGATTGAATAAAAATGTGGAGTTGCATTGAGGTAAAAATATGGAGTATGCACTTGGTGGGAAATCTTGTCGGTTTGTGATGTCTATGTTGATGTGTGGATTTTTTTGGTATTGTTGGTCTTGTGAGGCAGTAAATTATATTTTAGGAGGTTGGAATGAAGGTATATGTCAGTGTAAAGGAAGGTGGAATGATATACCATGTGTTTGGGATGTTGGATAGTTTTTACTTCCCGTCAAGCAGCTAATTATCGCCTTGTGAACTTGTAATGTATTTGGCTTTTAATGTGAGCTCCATTATGTATTCATATTGTAGAGTAACACTTTAAGGAAGAACTAAATTGTTAGTCACTTGTTGGAAAGATAAAGTATGTAAGGTTACTCTTTTCCGTATTCTTTGGCCACACCTATTATTCACATCGTTACCAAACTTGTTTCCACTCCAAAATGTTTTAAAGTATCTCATTTCAGATTTTTTAGCAATTGTTATTTACGTGTCTCTTATTTGTTGTCTACTATTCCAAAGCTCCAATAATATTATGACCACCGATGTAACAATCTCACAAAAATTAAAGAAGTGAAGTAATGCATATTTGGTTGAGTACGGGTGGTAGCTCTGGGGGCGAAAGCCTAGCTCGAGCCGATCTCGATTGATTATTGGATGCAGGGGGTAGCTCTAGGGGTGAAAACCTAGCTCGAGCCAAACCTGATTTATTGATTTATGGGTGGTAGCTCTGGGGCCATAAGCCTAGCTCGAGCCAATCCCAATGTCATTTACCACTGATCAGTTGGTCCCGAGCATTGTATGATGTTTATTGATATGAAGGTAAAAGGAAAGAAATGAATGTAATGTACATGGTTCCACATATATGGTACGGTGGTATATCAGTATTATCTATTCACTTGTATTTGATTCCATTTGAGTTCCTATATTTCATACAGTTACTTATAGCCTTACATACTCAGTACATTTTTTCGTACTGACATCCCTTGGGGGACCTGCCTTACTTTCTGTAGGAACAGGAGATAGTAGACCTTCACAGTAGGGTACGGTTCATCTGCAGGCTATTGGTGAGCTCCAGGTTGATTCAGGGCTTTCCGAGTCATTTGTATATGTTTTTGGTATTGTGTAGTAGTTGTATAAGGCGGGGACTTGTCCCGACCTTAGTCATGGTTATATATATTTTAGAGTCTTGGTAGACATTGTAAAGTCAAACGTAGAAGTGTCTTACCTTTTAGACATTGTGGCCCCAATGGCCAAGTCTCGTATCTATTTTGTACGTCTTTACATGACTTTCGTCGTCGATATATTATATATGCATGTGGCAGAATTTTTGTTCAATTAATGGTATGCATATGAATGTACACGATCATAGGTTGGTTCTCTTAGGCCTTTATAGCTATGGGTGTCTATCCACCCCAATGTGATTTGAGGCATGACAAAAGCGGTATCAGAGCGGGTCATCCTAGGGTGTCTACAAAGCCATGTCTGAGTAGAGTCTTGCTTATGGATGTGTTGTGCATCGCATTTATAAGTAGGAGGATATGGGACATTTAGGAGTTGTTTCTTTTCTTCATTTCCTAGATCGTGCAATAGAGCCAAAGTTGTAGCTGGAGTCATATTTAACCACTGAATTTGTTTTTTGTTTTTGTTTCCTCAGTATAGTAAAATATCGATTATAAGAAAAGGTAGGGGTAAAGGTAAGAAGGGAGACATGGCTGTCAAAAAACATGTATCAAAACTAGGTGGATACAAATTGATCTTACTAGAAGAATCAATTTGTTCATCAATAGGATTATCTAGTGTATCCACATTCTCAACATGCACATTATCAAAATATGGCAAAGAATGACATGGCAATGTACTATCATTTAAGGCATAAGTGTTAACACTAGGTGGAAACAAATTGATCTTGTAAGAAGAATCTATCCAGTCATCAATAAGATAAACTAGTGTATCCACATTCTCAACATGTACATTATCAAAACATGGAAATGAATCACACGACAATGTACTATCATTCAAGTCATAAGTGTCAACACTAGGTGGACACAAATTGATCTTGCAAAAAGAATAAATTTGGTTATCAACAGGATCCATTAGTGTATGAACACTCTCAACAAATACATTATCACTATGCAACAAGGTGCCATCAAGATCATCACAAGGCAAAGGATCTTTAAGCTCATATATATACAAGTCATCACTTACTCTTAATTGGCTACTAGTCACACAAGGATCTCCTACTTTTGACAAACTATAAGGTTTAGCTTTGTTACCTTGTAGCTCATGGGAAGGATAGCATTCACCTTGATTTTTGACATTGGAGCACATTTGCTTCTTTGGGAAGCTTTCTAGCACCTCATGATTCTTCATTGCTTGAGGTGCCTCACTAGGCTTGTTTACAAGGATACCTACACAAGAATCAAGACAACTAGAAAAATAAAAGAGGTTACAAAAGTTAGTATAAGGTTCTTACAACACTCTCACATCACTCCACACAACCTCTCTGTAACACCCCGTACATTTTCGAACTTATTTGACTACCTTAACATTTATGGAATTATTTAAACTTGAGATAGTTGGTGTATTACCCAGTAAATTTATTGGGCTGAATTAATATTATGTTTATGGACTTAATTAAGTCCCAAAAATTAAGTAAAAAGACATGGGCCCCAAAAGGGAGATGATCCATTTAAAAATGGACCAAGTATACTTGGACTTTTTGACCAAATAATTGGCTAAGGATGACCATGAGAGAGGCGGTTTGGAGGGCCTTTATAAGGCTGAAATTCAGCTTATTTTCAACACATTTCACTTGCCAAAATTCATACTTTCAATCAAACATTTTTTCCTCTCTCAAACCCTAGCCACCCTAATTTTCTCTGAGGATATTTGGACAAATCTTCCACTTGAAAGCTTTGGTAAGTGTTTAACCTTGTATATAATTATGTTATATTCATAATAGGGTGTGTATATCATTTTGTTTATGTTTAAAACGTGTTGAGCAGTCCACTTATTGTTAAACAGTCCACTTTTGCTTAATCGCTAAAGGATTTGCCCTCTATGTGGTTTAACTTGAAAGGGGACTTAAGGTCTTGAAGGAATAGAATTATATGTATTAAATTTTAGTATATTTAAGTGTGGTTCTGTACCTAATTCGTTACTCCTTGTGTATGACTTGTGGAAATGTTTATACGTAATTGTGCATGGAACGTTTGGCGTAGTGAAAGGAGAATACTTTCTTGTTATGTTAAAGTGAATTCTGAAACTGTGTGGAATGTTTTTGGTATATTGTTGTGGAATTTATTTATGTGACTTGATTGAATAAAAATGTGGAGTTGCATTGAGGTAAAAATATGGAGTATGCACTTGGTGGGAAATCTTGTCGGTTTGTGATGTCTATGTTGATGTGTGGATTTTTTTGGTATTGTTGGTCTTGTGAGGCAGTAAATTATATTTTAGGAGGTTGGAATGAAGGTATATGTCAGTGTAAAGGAAGGTGGAATGATATACCATGTGTTTGGGATGTTGGATAGTTTTTACTTCCCGTCAAGCAGCTAATTATCGCCTTGTGAACTTGTAATGTATTTGGCTTTTAATGTGAGCTCCATTATGTATTCATATTGTAGAGTAACACTTTAAGGAAGAACTAAATTGTTAGTCACTTGTTGGAAAGATAAAGTATGTAAGGTTACTCTTTTCCGTATTCTTTGGCCACACCTATTATTCACATCGTTACCAAACTTGTTTCCACTCCAAAATGTTTTAAAGTATCTCATTTCAGATTTTTTAGCAATTGTTATTTACGTGTCTCTTATTTGTTGTCTACTATTCCAAAGCTCCAATAATATTATGACCACCGATGTAACAATCTCACAAAAATTAAAGAAGTGAAGTAATGCATATTTGGTTGAGTACGGGTGGTAGCTCTGGGGGCGAAAGCCTAGCTCGAGCCGATCTCGATCGATTGATTATTGGATGCAGGGGGCGAAAGCCCAACGGCCAAGTCTCGTATCTATTTTGTACGTCTTTACATGACTTTCGTCGTCGATATATTATATATGCATGTGGCAGAATTTTTGTTCAATTAATGGTATGCATATGAATGTACACGATCATAGGTTGGTTCTCTTAGGCCTTTATAGCTATGGGTGTCTGTCCACCCCAATGGGATTTGAGGCATGACAAAAGCGGTATCAGAGTGGGTCGTCCTAGGGTGTCTACAAAGCCATGTCTGAGTAGAGTCTTGCTTATGGATGTGTTGTGCACCACATTTATAAGTAGGAGGATATGGGACATTTAGGAGTTGTTTCTTTTATTCATTTCCTAGATCGTGCAATAGAGCCAAAGTTGTAGCTGGAGTCATATTTAACCACTGAATTTGTTTTTTGTTTTTGTTTCCTCAGTATAGTAAAATGCCAATTATAAGAAAAGGTAGGGGTAAAGGTAAGAAGGGAGACATGGCTGTCAAAGTAGGAACCAATAAATCACCACCTGAATGAGTTAATCAAGGTGAAGCTGAAAATGAGGTTGCATCGCGGGCTTCTTCTACTCTTCCATCTCCCGCAAAGCCAAGAAGGAGAGGAGTACCACTAGAACCACCTGTTAATGCTACTGAGTAGGATTTAAGGAATGCGGTGCAAATGTTGACTCATATAGTTGCTGCACAAAATCAAGGACAAGCTAGTCCAACTATAAGTAATGACGGTGCGGATAGGGCAGCTAGTCGGCGGACACAGGATTTTCTTAAATTAGACCCTCTCACATTCACCGGGTCAGATCTTAATGAAGACCCACAAGACTTCATGGACCAAATTCAAAGGGCTTTAGATCTTATGCATGTATCTGGTACATAAACAGTTGAGCTTGCAGTATATAGATTAAAAGGAGAGGCTATATTATGGTATGAAGATTGGAAACGATCTAGGGGTATCGGTGCACTTCCAGCTAGTTGGGAAGAATTCAAAGCGGCATTCCTTGATCATTACCTTCCATATGATATCCAAGAGGCGCGTGCAAACCAGTTCTTAAATCTTCGTCAAGGTAATATGAGCGTCAGAGAGTACAGTCTTTGGTTTAACTCTTTGGCCAGGTATGTGTAACACCCCGTACCTTCCCAACCCTATTTGACGTCGTAGAACAATGTTTACTTAAGTTTCGAGATGCCATGAGTATGTGTTTTATAGTGTCATGGGTGAAACATTTGATATCGGACCTAAAATGTGTGATTAACCTTGCGTAGGAGGTGTTTTACGATTTTCATGGAGCATTTGTGGGGTTCAAAATGAGGCTAAGAGGACCTCTAAACAAAGGATATTAAGGGTAAGAAGTACGTTAAAGAATAGGATTTGAAGTATCTAACCAAACCCGCGAAGAAAATTAGTTAGTATATTAGCATATTTTACATGATTTATATATATGGACTAATCCGAACTCTACTCTATCGCATGTTACTCCATCAGTTATTATGAATCTAATGGGACACCGGAGTTATTAGTTAAGTCAATGGAATATTAGTTAGTATATATCGAAATGGTATAGTAGGTATTTGCACTCATAGATGATTAAGTATTCTTAAAAGCGTCACTCATGAAAAGTATAATGGAATTCCGAAAGAAGGGAAAAGTGACCCTATACGACATGCCATGTGAAAGTATTGAAAGTATATAAGAGTCTCCTTACATATTGTTCCCATTGGGAAATATACAAAGTGTGGAGGACCTCACTAGTGAAAGATAGCTATGGCTATTCTAAACCGACAAGTGTGAAGGTTAATAAATAAACACGCACTTTCTGTAAAAGTCTTTTGGAGAAAACAACAAGTAGAGGAGATAACACGGTAAGCTAGAAAAATGATGAGACCAAGGTACCCATAATTGTTTCAAATGGAAGAAAAGGTTCAACATTCGGAAGTGTACCAATAACAAGTAAGTATCTATGAGTATTAAGCGTCTATGTCTGCATATGCTAATATTGGGATGCATTTGTTGTAATTGAAGCGACATCGTTAACATTCGAGGACGAATGTTTATAAGGGGGGGGAGAATGTAACATCCCGTACCTTCCAAACCCTATTTGACAACGCAGAACAATGTTTACTTAAGTTTCGAGATGCCATGAGTATGTGTTTTATAGTGTCATGGGTGAAACATTTGATATCGGACCTAAAATGTATGATTAACCTTGTGTAGGAGGTGTTTTGCGATTTTCATGGAGCATTTGTGGGGTTCAAAATGAGGCTAAGAGGAACTCTAAACAAAGGATATTAAGGGTAAGAAGTAAGTTAAAGAATAGGATTTGAAGTATCTAACCAAACCCGCGAAGAAAAGTCGAAAAACGAAATTTTCAAAAAGATTAAGTCTGGGGCACGCTAGGGAGCATGCCACGCTGCTTTGGGCTAAAATTTTGAGTCCAGAGGTAGCAAAATGGCGCGCCCAAGGGCGTTCCACGCTGGGTTTTGCCACTTTTCAAAGTTGGAATTTTTCTTAAGTCCCAAGGGTGCCCGGGGACGTATTGAGCCGTTTTTTTGCTACGTTTCTTCTACAACCATGAGAATATACATGAAATAAGTAAAGTATTATATTGGTATGATAAAATTACTCGTGAACGAATTCGGCGTCAAGATGACGATTTTACCCTTTTGGTCAAAATAGGCCATACATGGCTAGAATTGCTTGTTTTTGGAATTAAGGCTACGAGTATGAATCCCGTGAGTGGTAATATTGTCGTAACACATATTAAATGAATTAAACATGAGAAATTATTGATTTTATTGGGTTAAGTGATTTGGGCTCACTAAAGCCCAAAAATGAAGAAGAAAAACATGGGCCAAGAATGGGTCAAATGACCCATTCTTCTTTTGACCAAGCAATAATTGAGAAAAGGAATCAAAGGCCTATAAAATGGGCACAAAATATGATTTTTAATACATACAAACACACATGCTTTTTCTCTCTTTTTCTAGAATTCTCAAGAAAGTTTCTTTGGGGCTCTCAAACCCTAAGTCATCTTTGGAGCAAGATCATCATCTTCCAAGCTTAGGTGAGTGTTTATTCTTATAGATTAACATATTATATGCATGGAAGAGTATGTATATCATGTTGGTTATTCTTGGAAGTGTTGAACATGGCACTTTGTGTTTTTGTAAAAGATGTGCCATCTATGGAATTTAAACTTGATAAAGGACTTGTGGTTTTGATAAAAGAGTATGGTATGGATAAAATATCAACATGTATGGTGTGATTATGGTCCTAAACTTGTTATTTTTTCACAAGTGTAAATTATGGGATTTTGGCCAATTTGTTGTTGTGAGGTGTATTGAAGGGAATTGATGGAACCATTGTGATGTTGTGGTGATGTAGAAGTGTAAAGTATGAATTTGGTGTGACATTCTAGTGGTTTATGATAATGGTCAATGTTGAGAATATTGTGGGATTATTGGTATGATCGTTTTGTAAATGGTATTTTTGGTGTGATAGTTTCACCCATGGTATAATCAAGAGGGAAATGACATGTTAAAGCCAAACATGTAACTCATTGTCGTTGTATGCATTTGTAAGGTAGTTGGTGGTTAATGTAAACTCCATTGTATATTTGTTTTGTAGAGTGAAATATAAGGAAGGAGCGGGACTATTGTATTCGCGTATAGAATTGAGTGTTCATAGTGAGACGATAAGGTATGTAAGGTTACTTTGTCAGTATTTTTCTGCAGCACATATTGTTCATGTTGTCATTGTCCTTGTTCCATTCCGAAATGTTAGAAGGTATCTCATTCATTCCAAGTGTAGAGCAATCATTCATTTTTATCCCATATTCCAAGTGTTTCATCAAACAATTCCCTCAATGAAGCACAATATTTCTCAGCTTGATAATGCTTTCACTTGCATCTACTTTATTAGGTCATGTTGGAGAAAAGAGAAGCTGCCCTTTGAGATCTATCATGTAATAGTACCAATCATGTGTATATGGAAGTCCATGACTTTGGAACCATAGAATTTCCAAACATGTTTAACAAGCATCCATGGGTATTACATCACACCAAACCTTCTCTTGATAATTCCCAAGTGAAATAGGTACCTTGACTCTCCTATCAACCAAAAATCCCATCCGAGTAACAAAAGGATTTTCTTTTGGAAAGAAAGGTAACCCGAGCATGCTAACCATTAAAGGGGTTATAGAGTTGATAACACTATAATCATCCATCACAACTTCAAGTTCCGCTCTCCCACAAGTGATCATTTTTGTTTCAAGAACTCATCTTTTCGGAACATACATATTTTGAAACATTGAGTTCACTTTTATTTCATGGACTATTGATCTTTCCATCCTACCTGTAAAACTCAACAAATAAGTTAGTAGTAAAATTCCTCACGCCTGTCATATGTGAGAACTCTCAACTCACCTAAAGAGTCTTTCCGAAGTTGATAGAGAACTTCCTTTGTCCAATAAATTCACAAGGTGACTTATTCTTTGTGGAAGAATGGATTTTTATTCAAAGAAGAACGGATGACTCAATTAAAACTAACGGACTTGAATCAAGATATTATCAACAAAATAAAAATAGAAAAGCACAAAAAAAAAATGGACTCAAGGAACTTGATAATAATTAGTAGGGTAATCTACTAATTAAAATCAAGTTATGAAGCCAAAAAAAAAAAAAAGGAAAAGTTAATAAAAGAAATTAATTTACCAAGATTTAGACTTAAAAAAATTAATTGGGAAGATATTTGGTTGAAATCTATGGAGAGAATGCTCCAAAAAGTGGAGAAAAACCTGAAAATTGAGCTGAAAATCCATGGCAAAAGGACACTTGAGGAAGCTTCCAAGAATTGTGCCCTGTGGTCTCCCCCGTACTACCTTTTGTCTTAGGGTGTGTTTGGTATGATGGAAAATTTTTTCCATTGAAAATGTTTTCCTAGAAAATGTTTTCATGGAAAACAAGTTGGTTTCTTACTTATTTTCTCATATTTGGTTGGTAAGTGGAAAACATTTTCCGAAAAATATTTTCTAGTGTTTGGTTGGTGAATGAAAAATATTTTCTAGAAAATATCTTTTAGTATTTGGCTAGAGAGTAGAAAATACATTTTAGGAAAATAGTTTCTGACACGGAAACCTACTTTGACGACCGATCTGGGATCTGAGCCCAACACCCGAACAGGGACCCAACCCCGACCCCAACTCTCGACCTAGAAATCGACCCCAACTGCCGACCCGGGACCGGACCCTAACTCCCGACCCCGACACCCAATCGTGACTCTCGACCCAGGACCCAGCCCCAACACACTACATGTGACTCGAGCACCGACCTCGACTCCTGACCACGACATCCGATTGAGACTATTGAATCTAGACTCGATCCTAACACTAGATTGAGGACCCGAGCTTGACACCGAATCCCGACTCTCAAATCGAAACCCGACCACGACTCCCAACCCCAACTCAAGACCCGACCCCAACTATCGACTGATACCCCGTATTGAGACCTGACGCAGCAATTAGGGACCCGACTGACACCCAACACCTGACCCGACCCCGTCACCCTGACACCCCGACAACCGACACCCGACTCGGGACACTACCCCAATACCCTGACACCCGACAAGGGACACGACCCTGACACCAACCCCGACTCTGACTCTAGACTCCTTACTCGGGACCCGACCCCGACACTCGAATTGGGACCCAACCTGAGAAACAAGACCTACCCCGAATCCTAATCCGAGACCAGAACCCGAAACCTGACATGACTCCCTACTCGAGACCAGACCCCAACACCAAACCCAAGACCCGACCCGAGACCCAACCTCGACACCTGACCTAAGACACAATCCCAACTCCCGACCTAAGACCTAACCTCGACTCCCGACCCCAACACCCGACTCTGACCCCCGACCCCGAGAATCGACATCGAGACCCGACCCCGACACCAGAACCAGGTCCCGACCCTGACTTCTGGACTTGGCACTCAACCCTAAGACCCACCCTCGATTATCGACCCGAGACCTAACCCCAACTCCCGACCCAAGACCCGATCCCGGCACCGACCTCGACTCCCGAACCGGCATTGACCTCAACTCTCGACCCGTCAACCAACTCCATGATACGATCGTGACTCCCGTCCTGAGATGCGATCCCAACTCACAACCCCGACTCTCGATTGGAGAATCGAGAGTCAGGGTCGGGAGTCGAATCTTGTGTTAGTATCGGGAATCGGTAATCGAAAATTGGGTTAGGGTGGAAAGTTGAGGTTTGAGGTTGAAAGAGAGTTTTGGAAAATATTTTCCTTACTTTTTGAAGGGAAGTCATTTTCCTTCAATTTGAGGAAAATAAGTTGATTTGGAAAACATTTTTCCAAAACATTTAAGCCAACCAAACATGAGAAAATTGGAAAACATTTTCCAGAAAATGTTTTCCTTCATACCAAACACACTCTTAGTCTTTGCCCTTTTTGATCTTTTCCTTTGTACAAACAAGTACACCTCCTTTTATTTTTCCCTTTTTGAATCAAACAACACCTTTTGAATAATTCTTCTTCAAGAAGACATGAATTTCATGAAGAACACCAAGAACATGGATGAACTTCAAAAATTCATATCTCCTTTGTTTTAGCTCCAAATTCTATGAAATTTGAGATTTAAGCTCCTTTTGATTTATAGATCAAACCCCATAATTTTAAATGCTCAATTCCAATCCAATCAAATCAGATTTTTAGACCCATTTTCTTTTTCTTCAAGTTATGAAGAACACCATGAACAAGATGAACTCTAAAATTGACAACTCCTTCGTTTTAGCTCTAAATTTGATGAAATTCAAGATTCAAGCTCCCCTTTCTATATAGAACAAACCCCGATGTTTTTTAAGCTCCAATTTTGACCCAAAAATTTCAAATTTTGAAACTCACTTCAAATTATGAAAAACACCATGAAAATGATGAGCTTTCAAAATTGACCCCAATGGATTTCAACTCCGTTTGCTCTCAAATTTCAAATAGAACAAACCCCAATACAAATAAATCCCCAAATCCACCTAGATCTCCAAACCCAATTCACCTTCCTCTTGTTTTTCAAGCTCAACAATGGCGCAAATTAGAAACTCCTCCAAATCAACTCAAATTTAGATCTAGACACAAAAAACACTAGAGAATACAAATCTAGTGTCAAAAACAACAAATTAAACACAAATTTTTGAATTTTTGGATTTGTTTTTTTGGAATTTTTAGATTTATGAGCTAGGATTAAGAATTGTTGGAACAATCCTTTAGCCTAGGCTCTGATACCAAAATGATAACGATCTCAATCGAGTGACTAAAATTGATATCAAAAATGCAGAAAATCAACAACACAAAATAAAGATAGTAGGGAAATAAGAGATGAGAATTAGAAGAAATTGAGAGGAGAATAGAAGAGAGAACGGCTAATAGAATCAATTAACAGACGAAGAAAAGAACTTCATTTCAATTAGAATAGAGAAACCCAATTTTAATCCACAAATGAGTAACTCTTGTGAAAATTAAGGTTAAGAAGTTTTATATCAACAATGGAAATCCACCCATCACTAATCTCACTAACACTATGGCTACACTAAAGGGATTCCACTCTACTGTCACGCCTCAAATTCCAATGGGGCGGACTGGCACCCGAAGCCGGTAAGGCCGAGAGAACCAATATTCATTCATGTACACCCATATGCATGTCACTCAATCAACATCACTATCTCGTATAGATATAATATGCTAATGGCGGAAGTCATGGAAAACATGTGATATATACATATATGAAACTTGGCCGTTAGGGCCACCAAGTCAATTGGACATACATTCTTTCATCCATCTCACCACGTACATCTACAAAGCCTCTAACAGATGCATATACATAACCAACCTAAAGTCGGGACAAGTCATCGCTTTATACAATATTTACAATACCAAAACAAAGGTACACATGTGACTCAGAAAGCGCCGAACCAACTGGAGCTCACCAATGATCCACAAATGACCCGCAACCTACTGTGGAGGTCTAGTAGTACCTGTGCCTGCAATAAGTAAGGTAATTCCCCCAAGGGATGTCAATACAAAGAATGTACTGAGTATGTAAGGCTATATGAAACTGCATCATACATAAGAACATCAATGAAATCAAATATAAGAGAATAGCCAATATGGATAAACCATCATTCTGTATGTGTGGAACCATGTACATTACATTCATTAATTTCTTTGCCTTTATGTTCATTCATCTTTATCATTCTACCCATGTTAGGCTTTTTGTTGCCCCTGGGATGAGATTTATCATTCTACCTATGCTAGGCTTTTCTGTCACCCCTGGGATGATATTAACCCATGCTAGGTATTTTAACCCTTGGGATGTGATTAACCCATGCTAGGCTTTTCTATCTCCCCTGGGATGTTATTATGATAACCCATGCTAGGCTTTTCTGTCGCCCGTGGGAGGTTACTGTGATAACCCATGCTAGGCTTTTCTGTAGCCCGTGGGAGGTTACTGTGATAACCCATGCTAGGCTTTTCTGTAGCCCCTGGGATGTTAGATTAACCCATGCTAGGATTTTTTGTAGCCCCTGGGATGTTAGATTAACCCATGCTAGGCTTTTTTGTAGCCCCTGGGATGTCACTCAAGAATATATAAATAATTACACACTACTTCATTCTGTCATTATAAGAGTCATACATTACTTCATTTCTTTACTTCTGTGAGATTGACACGTTGATAGTCATAACATCATTGGATCTTTAGAATGTAACATTATTGGAAATGCTACTCAAGAATGAATAGATTCTCTTTACATCCTTACTTTCCTTGAGATAGATCTTTTAGTAGTTACAATATTATGAGATCTTTGGAACTTCAGTCAATGAATAAGATACATGTGAATCACAATTGATCTAAGAATAAGAAACATGTGAATAACAAGATATGTCAACCTGAGCTGGGATACTTTAGAACACCTCGAAATGGAACAAGTACAATGTCAATGTGAACAATATGTGCTGCAGAAGGATACGGAAAGAGTAACCTTACATACCTTATCTTGCCCAATATGAATATATAGTCCTATATGTGAATACAATAATCCAACTCCTTCCTTACATTTTACTCTACAACACAAGTACATCACGGAGCTCACGTTAACAACTCACTACATTACAAGTGCATAAGACGACAATGAGTTACATGACTGCCATATAATGTCGTTTCACCCTTCACAATACAATAGACTACGTTACCATACCAAAAACACCATAACACTTCACACATTGACCAAGACATCATAATGCGATAGCATTTCACAACAAAGTTATACTTTACACTTCCCCTTCAACACTACGTTACCTTTTCTCCTTCAAGTCACTTAAATACCTTTCACAATAACACATTAACAACAATCCATAATTTATAACATTACAAATACCTCCGGGATACTCCTTTAAAGTCATTTAAAAGGTACCATAAGTTGATAATTACAACAAAAAAGGGTATAGGGGTTTCGGGGGGTCAAAGAGATGCAAAAACATGCAAAACGAACTTCTGGGCTGACCTGCGAAGCCACCTGCGCCCACAGGTGGTTGAGGTGTGGCCTAAGTTGCCTCTTGTCAGTGTACAGGGGCACCTGCAAAGTCACCTGCGCCCGCATGTGCCTTCGTCTGCGAGGGTGGGTGCCCATTTCGGCCAAAATAGGTCTCTTTTGGGTTCTTTTTTGTAATGAATGGTCCATGATCATAATTAAACTTCTCTTTTCATATTTTTAAGTTATCATGGATGCCAACGAACATCCATGGTTTCACAACGCACATAAATAGCACAAAACTACATTTTCCTTCAATATGCCACCGGTTTCATGTACAATTTCGCAACAACAATTCCAAATGTTACTCACAAGAGAAAGCAAGTTAAGGAAATAACCACATATTACATGTTTATATTTAATCCATAAAATTCACTTCCTTCAAGACCACAATTCCACTTCCAAGTTTACAAGGCAAAACCCTTTACCGATTAAGAAAACATAGACTATTTCACATAATGAACTTCTCCACACTTTGTCAACATAACCAACATGATTTATACACCCTATTATGCATATAATATATTAAACCATGAGATTAAACACTTACCAAGGCTTTCAAAGGAGTGATCTTGTCCAAAGAGAATGATAGCTTAGGGTTTGGAAGAGGAGAGAATATTGTGGAAAATTCTAGACTTTGCACATGTGTGAAATGGTGATGAAAATCTGATTTTTCCACCTTATATAGTCCCACAAGGTCATCCTTAGCCACTCTTGGTCAAAGATGACATGTTTACTTGGTCCATTTTATGAATGGGTCATTTTTACTTTTTGGGCCAAGTCCTTTACTTAATTGTTGGGCCTCTTTTGAGCCCATTAGCATGGAATTAATTTAGCCCAAGAATTTTAGTGATTAATCCACCAACTATCTCAAGTTTAAATAATTTCATAAATATTACGGTAATTAATTAGGTTCAGAAATATACGGGGTGTTACATCCTCCCCCCTTTAGAAACATTCGTCCTTGAATGTGAGTAACATTATCCCGTTTACATAAATTTAGGTCTTAGTTTATCCTTCATGTTATCTACTTCTTTATTTCTTAATCTGTTTACTTATCATCGATCTAGAATAGCTATAGGTACCTCTTTATATGTGAGATCCTCCATAACTTATACATCTCCACTGGGAGCAATACGAGATGGATCTCCTATACACTTTCAAAGCATCGAACATGAAATACTGAATGAACTGTGGAGAGTTCTTGGGGTAGTGCTAATTTATATGAAACTTACCCAAATCTTTAGGTAATCTCATATGGCACGTTATATAGGGCCAACTTTCCTTTCTTTCTAAATCTCATTACCCCTTTCATTGGTGACACTTTCAAAGATACCTAATCACCTATGGCAAATTCTAATTCCCTTATTCTAATATCGACATATGACTTGTGTCAACTTTGGGCCGTTTGTAGTCGTTGTTGTATCACCTTAACTTTCTCTATATCTTGATGAACAAGTCTGACTCGAGTAAAGCAGTTTCACCCGCTTCCAACCACCCAACTGGTGATCTACGCTTTCTTCCATACGAAGCTTCGTAAGGTGTCATTTTGATCATTGAATGATAGCTATCATTGTAGGCAAATTCAACAAGAAGTATATGATCGTCTGAACTACCTTTTAAGTCCAATGTGCAAGCTCATAGCATATCTTCAAGTGTTTGGATAGTTTGTTCTGCTTGTTCATTTGTTTGAGGTGGACAAGCCGTACTCAAATTCACTTGGGTTTCAAAAGTGATGGCCAAAATAAGAGTAGCCACCCCTGGAAGAGGGATGTGTCCCGGGTTGGCCGTGGGGAGGGTGTGGATCGGGTTCGTCCCCGCCTAGTTCAGGGCCTATAAAGGGTGGGTTGCGCCTTCCACTACCACCTATAGCTTTTAGTGGAGTTAGTTAGCGGTTCACTCTTAAGGTTTGGTATCAGAGCGGAGGTCGCGGGTTCGAATCCCATTTGCACCATGCGCAGGTCCGAGGACGAACCTTTCCAAAGAAAGGGGGAATGATGGTGAAAATAAGAGTAGCCACCCCTGGAAGAGGGATGTGTCCCGAGTTGGCCGTGGTAAGGGTGTGGATCGGGTTCGTCCCCGCCTGGTTCAGGGCCTATAAAGGGTGGGTTGCGCCTTCCACTACCAGCTATAGCTTTTAGTGGAGTTGGTTAGCGGTTCACTCTTAAGGTTGATGATACGGGTGGGACAAGCTCCACAAGTACACGACCTTTCACACGAAGCCAAGCTCGGGAGTTACAAAAACTCCAAGCCTTGTTCATGCAAATGGCCGTGTGTGAGTTGGTCATTGAGACCCCAAAGGATCTAAATGTTTTAAGTGTGAAGTGGGACCTTGGAGTGTAATAAACTTACACTCCAAGGGGGCGGCAGCCTAGAGAAGGGCAAACTAGTCTTTTTGGCTTCATTTTACCTTGTAATATAAATAGAACACATTAGGGTTATTTTAAGTGGTTCTTCCATTTTGACATTTGAATCACAAGACTTGTAACACTTAGGGTTCTCTTTCTCTCTCAAAACAGTCCACAAAGGAGAGAGATACTTGTGTTGTATCTTGGCTAGAAACAAGGATCTTGAGGTCATTGAGTTCCTCTTGGTTTAAGTAAGAACTTGGTGTTTATATTCAATAGTCTTAGGGTCCTTTCTTGATGTTAAGGTTCTTAGTTTCTTGAATATTATATGTCAAGTTATCTATCTTTTATTATCTTGTTGTTGTTGTCTTTGAGATCTTGAAGTCTAGTGAAGCCGGGTGGGGCTCTTTCGATTCACTAGCATTGTGTTCAACTTGTTAAATCTTGTGTTTGTTGGATTCTCTTGTTGTTGGTTGGCTGGATTTTCGTGGCTGATTGCTGCATATTGTGTGTTGTGGACTTGATCTTGTATCATTTGGTATCAAAGCAAGACCGGTTGTGTTCCAACACAACCCATCTTGGGCTTGTTCTCGGATTAAACAAAAAAAAAAAAAAAAAAATCTGAAATCTGTCCATTGAAGACAAAACCGAGAATGTTGTTGTATGTTTAGATCTAGGTGTTATTTTGCTTGTTTAGTGTGTTTCTAGTGTTGGTTTCTTTCTCACCAACACTAAAGTGTCTAGATCTAAAAGTTGAGCTTAAAATATTGACCATTGTTGTGGTAACTTGAAAGGTGGACCGTAAGTTGTATGTTGTTGGTGACAATTGGTGGTTTTGTGTGATGTGCTTGAAGAAGTTGATGTTGTGTTCATGAAGGTGTTGAGATTGTTGAGATGTTCATCTTATAAACTTGTTCATCTTGTTGAAAGTTGAGTTCATGTTGTAAGACAAAAGTCATAAAGTTGTTGGTGAAGGAAGACTTGCACACATCTCTTCCAAGACTTGACAACCACTTTTCCTTAAAACACGGAACCTTGTTTTGTGGGATTAGCCTAGTCAAATCTTACCTTTTTGATTTTGAAAGGTTGAAAGACTACAAGACTTTTACTTTCCCTCCAAAACACATTGTCATCTATAACAAGTTGTGTGAGTATTGAAAATTTCAGATTTGAGATAAAAAAAAAAAAAAAAAAAGAAGCAAAAACATGTGGGGCCACTTACATGCTGCCACATCACTATAAGCTCAACTTTGGATATTCTTTTAGTTGCTAATTGTTGATTCTTGGTTTCCTTTACTTGGTTCTAGAACTAATTAACAAACTAGTACATTCCTACTAGGTTGTCGATTAGTCCTTTGAATCCGTTTGTTCGTGTCAACGATTACTTGAGTGCCTTTTATCTTTTGAATACGTTGCTGTTTTTTGGTTCTAGTCCGACAAGAATTCTTTGAGTCTTCAAACAAGAATCCACTCCGGATAAGAGCTTACTCATACCTTAAAGGAATTCACGGTTACTAGCCAATTTACAACACTTGTGGAACTCAAGCGTGTGGTGATCTAAAAAGTATAATACCTTGACAATGGAAGGGACCACGTCCCATAACGTGGATACTAATGCACTTGACTCTATGAGGGTCACTCTTGAGGCCGTTACCCGGACACTTGAAAGGTTGAATTCGGAATTTGGGGCCGTGAGAGGGGACTTGGCAGCAATCAAGGGAGAAGTGTCGACTATTAGTGGGAGATTAGAACAAGTGGAGAGTCAAAGGAACTCTCGTCCTTCTACTCCTCTACATGTCTCTACCAATGGGCATGATAGGACTTCCTCCGCAACCATCACCCCCGAAACAGTCCACCAAATGCTAAATGCACCCCAAGCTCCACTAAATGCCGCAAGCCAAACCACCTTTTTTCCTCCAAACCGTGACCCCACTATACCAATGCATTTCCAAGCTCCTCAAGTTCCACAAGAGGGATTTGGACGTCAAGTACCTCCACTAAATCCGAACCCTCCATTCCAAGCTCCATTAAACCAAAGGCCACAAAATCCAATTCCTCTGAATCAAAATTTCCAAGCCCGACCAGCCCCCTTTGAAGGATATGGTAGAGAGGAGTATGAAGGATATGGAGCCTTTGATGATGCTTACATGAGGGAGGAGGAGATAATAGGGGGTCGTGGAGATCCAAGGAGATACCGAGGGTATGGAGATAAGGGAAACCAACACCAAGAGAGAGATGTAGGCATCAACACCATCAAGTTGAACCTACCCATCTTTAAAGGTGAAAGTGACCCCGAGGCCTACTTAGCTTGGGAATCGGCTTGTGACAAAGTTTTCCAAGTTAATGATATCTCGGAAGAAAAGAAGGGTTGCTATGCTATAGCTCATTTCGAGGGTTATGCTAACACTTGGTGGGAGTATGTCAAGCGGTTTGGTAATGAACTAATTGATGGGCAGCCACCACCTTGGTATCGGTTGAGGTACTTGATAAGGCAATGATACCTTCTCGAGAGATATCGCCATGAGTTTCTTGCTAGATTGTATGACTTACGTCAAGGTAACAAGAGTGTGATGGCATATTTTGATAAGTTTCAACAACTCATGTTGAAACTTGATCATCGTGGGGAGCAAATCAGTCACGACATCATCCGGTTCAAGTGTGGGTTGAACAAAGAGATCTCCACTCATTTAACCCTTCACAAGTTTAAAACCGTTGACGGTATTTTCCAAGCGGCTCTTGAGATTGAAAGAGAACTTAAAGAAAGATCATCCTTCAAGGCAAGGGGAAAAGCCCCCTCGGGTTGGCCCAAAAACAAGGACCAACCCGCCACTACGAGGCTGCCCGAGCCCAAAACAGTCCCCAAATTCCCTCCAAAACCGGAGGCTCACAAGTATCCTAACCCAAAGGGATTCCAATGTTTCAAGTGCCAAGGTTGGGGGCATAAGGCCAATGAATGTCCAAACCGGCGCAATGTGATCCTACGGGAAGGTAGAGTGTATTACCTTGGTGAGGAGGTGGGTTCCGAAAAGGGAGAAGATGAGGCCGAGCCTCAAGATGGAGAGGAAACCGATGATGGACCACATGATGATGATGGTGATGATGGTGAAGATGTTTATCCACAGGAAGGGGAGTGTGTGGTTCCAAACTTTGTGGTTAGGCGTGTCATGATTAGTACGGCAGTAGATGACCCAAGCCAAAGGGAAAATCTCTTCCATACTAAATGTCTTGTAAAGGGGAGTGTGTGTACCTTGGTGATCGATAGTGGTAGTTGTACAAATGTTGTAAGTAATGCTATGGTAAACTTCTTGAAATTACCAACTACCCCACACACTAGTCCTTACAAGTTACAATGGTTGAATGATTGTGGTGAATTAAGGGTCGCAAGGCAATGTGTGATACGGTTTAAGGTGGGAAACTACCACGATGAAGTGCTTTGTGATTTGATACCAATGCAAGCATGTCACTTGTTGCTAGGTAGACCATGGCAATATGATAGGTCTACCAAACACGATGGGAGGACCAATCGATATACACTTGAGAAGGATGGTCGAAAGGTTACACTTCACCCTCTTTCACCTTCCCAAGTAAATGAGTGGCATCAAAGGATAAGAGAATTAAAGGAAAAGGGAAGGGAATCCAAAAAGGGGGAGAAGGGAGGGAATTCCGTAGGTGGGGCATTGGGGTCATCCAAGGCTGCCTCAACGAGAAAGGGGACAGGAAACATGGTGATGTTGGTTAGGAAGAAGGAACTCTTCGTGGATCATGATGAGGACACACCTATGTTACTCTTGGCTCATTGTTTTAATACTAACCCCACTAATTCTTCCATTTCTCCTTTGATTTCTTGTGTGTTGCAGGATTATGAGGATGTATTTCCTAAGGAACTTCTGCAAGGATTGCCCCCGCTTTGAGGAATTGAGCACCAAATTGACTTTGTGCCGGGATCACAATTGCCAAACAAGCCGGCTTATAGGAGTAACCCTACGGACACCAAGAAATTGCAATGTCAAGTTGAGGAGCTCCTCAACAAAGGGTATGTCAAGGAGAGCATGAGTCCGTGTGCGGTTCCGGTGCTATTAGTGCCCAAAAAGGACGAAACGTGGCGCATGTGTGTGGACTACCGGGCCATCAAGAAAATTACGGTAAAATATCGCCACCCTATTCCTCGGTTAGATGATATGCTAGATGAGTTGAATGGTTCATGTTTGTTTTCCAAGATTGATTTAAGGAGTGGCTATCACCAAATAAGAATGCAACCCGGTGATGAATGGAAAACCGCCTTCAAGACCAAGTTTGGTCTCTATGAATGGATGGTTATGCCATTCGGCCTAACAAATGCTCCAAGTACTTTTATGAGGCTAATGAATCATGTGATGAGGCCATTTATCGGAAAGTTTGTTGTTGTCTACTTTGATGATGTCTGGGTGTATAGTAAGTCTTTAGAAGAGGATGTGATGCATTTACAATGTGTGCTTGATGTCCTTAGAAAGGAAAAATTGTATGCAAATCTGGAAAAGTGCTCTTTTGGCATTAATGAAGTTATTTTCTTGGGTTTTGTTGTTAGTTCAAGAGGGGTCGAAGTGGATGAATCCAAGATAAATGCTATCAAAAATTGGCCAACCCCACAAACCGTTGGAGAAGTAAGAAGCTTCCACGGGTTGGCTAGTTTTTATAGAAGGTTTGTCAAAGGATTTAGCACCATAGCATCCCCCTTGATCGAGGTCATTCGGAAAGAACAACCCTTCAAGTGGGGTGTCGAGCAAGCTAAGGCATTTGAAGCCTTGAAAGCGATGCTCATCTCCGCACCCTTGTTACAATTGACCAACTTTGATAAGACTTTCGAGGTCGAGTGCGATGCGAGTAAAGTAGGCATAGGGGCTGTTTTGATGCAAGAATTGAAACCCATTGCTTACTTTAACGAAAAGCTCAAAGGAGCAACTCTAAACTACTCCACGTATGATTTAGAGTTGTATGCCTTGATTAGAGCCTTGGCCACTTGGCAACACTACTTATGGCCTAAGGAGTTCGTGATCCAAACGGACCATGAATCCTTAAAGCATCTTCGGGCCCAAGACAAGCTTAACAAACAGCATGCCAAATGGATTGAGTTCCTTGAGACCTTCCCTTATGTTATCCAATACAAAAGGGGTAAGGACAACGTAGTAGCCGATGCTTTGTCTATAAAACATGTGCTTGTGTCCACTTTGTCAACAAAATTGATGGGTTTTGAGAGTTTAAGAGAGTTGTATCCCAAGGACCCTCACTTTGCTCCTATCTTTAGGGAATGCGAAGACTTGGGTAGGGACAAGTGGGGTTCGGCTAGGGGTTCAAATCCCTATGCCAAGTTTGATGGTTACTTATTTAAAGGTAGACGATTGTGTGTGCCTTCTAGCTCTTGGAGAGAGTTGTTTGTGAGGGAAGCACACGATGGCGGTCTAATGGGTCATTTTGGGGTCGAAAAGACCCTCGGAATATTGGAGGAGCAATTCTATTGGCCCAAAATGCGCAAGGATGTGGCTAGGATTTGTGGCCAATGCGTAGAATGCAAGAGAACCAAATCTCAGCTCCTCCCTCACGGGTTGTACACCCCGCTGGCCACTCCTCTACGTCCTTGGCTTGATATATCTATGGACTTTGTGTTGGGGCTGCCAAGGACTCGACGAGGTCGGGATAGTATTTTTGTTGTAGTCGACCGGTTTTCTTAAATGGCGCACTTTATTTCTTGCTCTAAGTGTGATGATGCCCCTAGCGTGGCCTCGTTATTTGTTGATAATATTGTTAGATTGCATGGTGTCCCGAGGACCATTGTAAGTGATAGGGACTCTAAATTCCTAAGCCACTTTTGGAAGTCTATGTGGGGTAGGCTTGGTACCAAGTTGTTATTCTCTACGTCTTTCCACCCACAAACCGATGGCCAAACGAAAGTAGTAAATAGGACTTTGGGTGCTATGCTACGTTCCATGGTTAAGGGCAAAATGACTTCTTGGGAAGAGCACTTGCCATTGATTGAGTTTGCCTATAACCGTGTCATACACTAAAGTACAGGAATGACTCCCTTTGAGTGTGTATACGGCCTCAACCCCCTCACCCCTTTGGATTTAACGTCTTTGCCAAGTGATCTCATGACTAGCTTAGATGGAAGCAAGCGAGAAGATTCTATGAAGAAGTTACATGAGAAGGTGCGGCTTCAACTTGAGAAGAAAAACCAAGACATGGCAAGGATGGCAAACAAGGGAAGAAAGAAATTCATTCTTGAACCGGGAGATTGGGTGTGGGTGCATCTTCGGAAGGATCGGTTTCCATCTCAAAGAAAGTCCAAATTTATGCCTAGGGGTGACGGGCCTTTCCAAGTACTTGAGAGGATCAATGACAACGCCTACAAGATTGACCTTCCACCGAAATATCAAGTGCACCACACTTTCAACGTTTGTGATCTCTCTCTCGTGAGTGCGGTGGACGATGACCAAATACTGAATTTGAGGTCAAATTCCTCTCAAGACGGAGAGGATGATACGGGTGGGACAAGCTCCACAAGTACACGACCTTTCACACGAAGCCAAGCTCGGGAGTTACAAAAACTCCAAGCCTTGTTCATGCAAATGGCCGTGTGTGAGTTGGTCATTGAGCCCCCAAAGGATCTAATTGTTTTAAGTGTGAAGTGGGACCTTGGAGTGTAATAAACTTACACTCCAAGGGGGCGGCAGCCTAGAGAAGGGCAAACTAGTCTTTTTGGCTTCATTTTACCTTGTAATATAAATAGAACACATTAGGGTTATTTTGAGTGGTTCTTCCATTTTGACATTTGAATCACAAGACTTGTAACACTTAGGGTTCTCTTCTCTCTCAAAACAGTCCACAAAGGAGAGAGATACTTGTGTTGTATCTTGGCTAGAAACAAGGATCTTGAGGTCATTGAGTTCCTCTTGGTCTAAGTAAGAACTTGGTGTTTATATTCAATAGTCTTAGGGTCTTTTTTTGATGTTAGGGTTCTTAGTCTCTTGAATATTATATGTCAAGTTATCTATCTTTTATTATATTGTTGTTGTTGTCTTTGAGATCTTGAAGTCCAGTGAAGCCGGGTGGGGCTCTTTCGATTCACTAGCATTGTGTTCAACTTGTTAAATCTTGTGTTTGTTGGATTCTCTTGTTGTTGGTTGGATGGATTTTCGTGGCTGATTGCTGCATATTGTGTGTTGTGGACTTGATCTTGTATCAAAAAGTAGGCAGTACATAACTCCCCTATCTGATATATTAAAAACTGGAATCCCATGTAATCGCACTATCCCATGTAAGCCTGTCAACTATTACCCGTATGGAATCAATTTCCGCGATGTACGAGCCAAACCTGTGATGAAATCCACATTAATCATGTCCCACTTCTAGACTGGAAGATTTATACATTGCATATAACCTCCAGATGTCTGATGCACTACTTTTATTTATTGACAGCTTGGACATTGAGCTATGAATTCTGCAATGTTCTTTTCATGTAACCTTACTAACACCTTCCGTTCAAATCATGGCACATTTTGGTAGCGCCCGGATGAATAGAATACCGTGAATTGAGTATTAACATACTCCTTCTTGCGTAAGCTCAAATACCTTTGTCGAATTTTGCTGTACATTCTTTTCAACTGAAATAAAATAGGATTTGTATATTGCTTTTCCTTCACCTAAGCTACAAGTGAAGACTCTGCCGCATTTTACACTATAACTCTTTCAGCTGGAGTTTGAAGAAGATGAACTCCCAAGTTGTCTAATTGGCTTAACGCATCGGCTATCACATTTGCTTTTCCCGAATGGTATAAAATATCACTAGCATCTTTTTTTTAGTAATTCCAGCCATTTTTGCTATCTTCAGTGCGGGTTAGTTTGCTTGAAAATATGCTGCAAACCTTCATGATCAGTATGTATATCAACGTGAACCCTATACAAATAGTGGCGCCATATTTTTAAAGCAAATATTACGATCGCTAACTCAAGATCATGTGTTGGATAATTTCTTCCATGTGGACGCAATTGTCATAGGCTATTACATGACCGTGTTGCATCAATACACATTCTAAGCCGACTCCTGAAACATTCCAAGATACTGTATACCCGTCGGTACCTACTGGAGGTTCTAACATAGGTGTAGAAGTCAATTTGTCTTTCAGCTCGTTAAAACTCTTCTCACATGCATCATCCCACTGAAACTTGATTGCCTTGTGTGTTAGCTTTGTTAAGGGTGTAGAGATAGAAGAAAATTCTTCAACAAATCTCCTATAACAACCAACCAATCCAAGAAAACTATGAATCTCTGTAAGCGTCGTAGGCCTTAGCCAATTTGTTTCCACCGCTTCTATCTTTTTTCTATCAACCCTGAGTCTTCCATCCTATACCATGTGACCTAAGAACTCTACAGATTTGAACCAAACTCACATTTAGAGAACTTTGCATATAACTTACGATCACAAAGAATCCGTAACACCTGTCGTAGGTGATTAGCATGGTTCTCTTGTGATCTTGAGTAAACTAAAATGTCATCCATAAACACTGTCACTAACACATCTAGAAATGGGTTGAACACCCTATTTATCAAATCCATAAAAATAGTTGGTGCATCTGTTAGTCCAAATGACATAACTAGACATTCATAGTGACCATACCATGTTCGAAAAGTTGTCATCGGTATATCTTTTTCTCTAACCCTTGCTTAATGACAATCCAATCTTAAGTGAATCCTTGAGAAGTATTTGGCACCTTATAACTGATCAAATAGATCGTCAATTTTGGGGAGGGAATATTTATTCTTAATTGTTACCTTACTCAGTTGTTGATAGTCAATACACATTCTCAATGTGCCATGTGCACCCCAAGGGGGTATACTAGATCTTATGTATCCATTGTCCAACAAGTCTGTAAATTGCTCTTTTTACTTCCCATAACTCTACTGGATCCATTCTATACAGAGGAATAGAATGCCTGGAATCACATCAATACCAAACTCTACTTTTTATTTCAGGAAACACATCCAGGAATTCATTTGCTACTGGAGCCAATTGAAGTGTTGGTGAATTCACATCGGTATCCTGTACTTTTACTGGGTGGCATCTATACCCCTCGAATATCATTTTCTTTACCTTAATATAGGAAATGAATTTTCCTCTCAGTGCTCCCACATTACCCTTCCATTTGGAAAATAAAAATGCAACTTCTTAGCTCGGCAATCTAATGTGGCCAAACAAGAAGCCAACCAATCCATACTCTTATCTACCATATCCTACTCAATAAGATCAACCAGTGTATCATAACCACAAACAGTTACTATACAATTACGATATACTTTTTTTTACCAACTGGTGTAGAGACTTCAAATGGTAAGAACTAGTAATTCTGGTGTCCTCTCACAAGTTTTTTTTTTAACCATCAAGGGAGCGACATATGATAGGGTAAAACCCGAATCAATCAATTCATATACCTTATATAAAAAAATAAATATGAATGGTTTACCTGTATCTACATAGGGAGAAGCCTCCTAATTCTGTAGATCCGCTAAGGCATGGGTACGGTTCTGGGTTCCACCAGCACTAGCTGCTCCTCTAGAACTTTCGTCGTGCCCCGTAGGCTGCGCACCTCTACCTATAGGAGGTACTGATGATGGAGATGCGACAGTTGGTCTCGTAGGTCGTGCCATACCACCCGTGTTCCTTTGTGGACACCCTTTCCTTCGGTGCCCCAACTGTAACACCCCGTACCTTCCCAACCCTACTTGACGATGTTGAACAATGTTTACTTAGGTGTCGAGAGCCACAAGTATGTATTTTGTAATGTTATTGATGAGATAATTGATATTGGGCCTAGTACATGTGATTAGACCTTCGTAGGAGGTGTAACACCCCGTATGTTTCCGAACCTAGTAATTCCCGTAACATTCGTGGAATTATTTGAACATGAGAGATTTGATGAATTGTGCATTCATTTGTTGGGGGCTTACATGAGTCTTGTGCCATTGGGCCAAATGAGGCCCAAAGATCATAAGAAAGACTTGGCCCAATGGGGCAAATATGACCCATTCTTCCATTTGACTAATCAACCATTGCATTTAATGCCAAGAATCCGATAAGAGAGACTTAAAGGGACTATAAAAGGGCACAAATCAGATTTTTATTTCATTGTGACACCCATGCCATTTCTAGAATTATCTCTAACATTTCCTTATCTCATACAAACCCTAGACCTTCATTCCTTTGACCAAGATCATCATCTTGCAAGACTTGGTAAGTGTATATTATTATGATTAAATATATTTTATGCATGGAAGATGGTTTATATCATATTGGTTATGTTGGTGAAGTGGGAGAAGTTCACTATGTGTAAAACAATTTGTGTTTGCTTAATCGGTGAAGGGTTTTGCCTTGTAAACTTGAACATGGGCTTGTGGTCTTGAAGGAAGTGAACTTGATGGATCCAATATTGACATGTGAGATGTGATTATAGTCTTACCTTGTTTTATCCTTGTGTATAATGTTTGGAATTGTTGTTGTAAATTTGGTTATGGATTTGGTGACGTATTGAAAAGAAAGTGAGGTGTTGGTGATGATTATGTGTGTTGTCAGACCATGTGTCACGACCCGAAATCCCATTCGTGATGGACTGGCACCCGAAGCCGATATGGCCCGAGAGAATCAATCTTTGCTCATGAACCTTCATATGCATATTCTCGTGTGAATCGTATTATTCCTCATGCAACTATGCGGAAAACATGAACATGGAAACATATACTATATATATTAAGAGACTTGGCCGTTGGGGCCATCATGTCAAAATGAACGTACATATCTTACATCCAACTTCCCAGATAAGTCTACAAAGCCTCTACAGATACATAACTATGACAAACCTAGAGTCGGGACAACATCCCGCTCCATGCTCATATGCAATATCAAACCAATATGCATAATGACTCGAAAAAGCCCCGGATCAACTAGAGCTCACCAACAATATGCGGATATCTCGTCGTCTACTGCGGAGATCTACTAACACCTGGTCCTGCAGCATATAAGGTAAGTCCCCCAAGAGGGGTCAGTACGAAGAAAGTACTGAGTATGTAAGGCCATATGAAACTATACAATACATAAGTACTTCCAAGAATTTAAGCGTAAGAGAATAATCAATATGAAAAGACCTCCAACCTGGATGTGTGGAACCATGTTCATTACTTCATTTTTTTTATTACTTGGTCAATTAGTCTTGCCATCCTCTTTCTTATAACAATCCTCATGTTTATAGATATATATTCACGCGAGGGATATATTCTCATCTCTTTACAACTATCTTCATTACCGTTCACTCAATTAGTTCATGGTTCATAACACCTTATGGATCATCACCTTATAAGTATCTAATACCGGGCCTCCACCTTTGGTGGGCTATAATAGATAAATATAACTATATAATACCGGGCCTCCACCTTTGGTGGGCTATAATAGATAAATATAACTATATAATACCCGACCTCCACCTTTGGTGGGCTATAATAGATAAATATAAATATATAATACCGGGCCTCCACCTTTGGTGGGCTATAATATATGTATAATACCGGACATCCAGCTGATCAGTGGGCCATAGTCATATATATATCATAATAATACCATAACATAATATTGGGATTGTATCCATACTCAATGTAACATATAGTAACCCTACGTACATTCCTTCTCTACAAATCTTATACCCTTTACATAGTTATGAGAGTAACATATTAAAGATCATGGCATCAACTGTAGCACACTCTTACATATATATTACTTCACTCCTTTACTTCATGAGATTGACATCTTCACTTATGAGGAATAATTATATTAACTTGCACATCACCTCTCTTATTACTCTTATGAGATTGATACTTTAACTTGTGAGAGATTAACACATTGAGGATCATGATAATATTGGAAACACACCTCTATATCTTGCTTCACTTCCTTACTTTCAAGTGAATGATACGCTCACTTGTGAGGAATAGATATATTAGTTCGCACTTTATCTCCTTCACTACTCTTTGGAGATTGGTATAAAGATATTCATAATAATATTGGATGTTGGAACATGACATGATTGGAGAACGCTTTTCAAGAATTACTAGATTCTCTCTACATCTTACCCTATTTGAGACATGTCACGTCCCAAATCCCATCGAGACATGATTGGCACCCGAAGCCGATATGGCCCGAGAGAACCAACCTTTACTCATGAACATTCGCATGCATAACCTCATATGACTTTTATTACACCTTATGCCACTATGCATAAGTCATAGACATGAAAACATATGTCATAGCCATATATGTAAAACTTGACCGTTCGAGCCAAAATCAAGTCAAAATGACATGTACCTTCACAGTTATACACCCATATCCGTCTACAAAAGCCTATAACAAAATGCATTGACCAAAATGAACTAAAAGTTGGGACAAGTCCCCGCTTTATACAACATGTCCTAAATTAAAACACATGTACAACAGTGACTCGGAGAAGCCCCGAACTAACTGGAGCTCACCAAAGATCTGCAGCACTGACAATCTACTATGGAGGCCTACTAGGACCTGCGCCTGTAGCAAGTAAAGTAAATTCCCCAAGAGGGGTCAGTACGAAGAATGTACTGAGTATGTAAGGTCATATGAAACTTGTAAGATATGAAAATATGTCAAGAACTCAAGTTCCAATGCATAACCAATATAGATAAATCACAATGTAGATGAGTCACTATTCTGTACTTTGGAAACCATGTATATTACATTCATTCTTTCTCTTGCCTTTACTTTACTTTACATTGATCATATGTTGTTAGGGCCCTCATCATGCAGGTGTTATTTTCACCCCATGGATAAAATATCATCGTCATGCAGGTATTCTTTTTACCCCATGGATAAGATCATATCATCATGCGGGTGTTCTTGCACCCCATGGATAAATGGCCATCATCATGCGGGTATTTGTACCCCATGGATAAACTAACATCCTCATGCGGGTATTTGTACCCCATGGATAACACCCATGAACACAATCAATATGCATTACTTTATTCTTACTTCATTTCTTACTTTTGAGATTGATACCTTACTTGTGAAAGATTGATACTTTTTCTTATGAGAGATTGATACAATAATAGTCACAACTTTATTTGAAACTTTGGATCATTAACTAATGAGTGAGAGACATATGAGTAACATTGTTGGAAACACAATATCATCAAGAACATAACACCATTGGAGCCATTGGAACAATAATCAATGAACAAGAGACATGAGTATGACTACTATTGAAATATCGCAACATAACCTTATTGGGCTTTTTGGAACATTAACCATGAATGTGAGACATGAGATTCACCATTGCTCAATGAGTAGAAAACATATGACAATAACCATTGACAACCAGATATGGGATACCTTAGCACATTTCGGGATAGGACTAGTGAGATGTCAATGGGAATACTATTTGCCGCATAAAATATGGACAAAGTAACCTTACATACCTTGGATTCGCAATACGAATATATAATCCTAGAGGTGCATACAATAGTCCCGCTCCTTCTTTATGTGTCACTCTACAACACAAATACAATACGGAATTCACATTAACCACCAACTACCTTACAAATGCATGCAATGTCAATGAATTACATGTTTGCCTTTAAACGTGCCATTTCCCCTTGCCAAAACCATTGATAGAAGTATTATTCCAAAAATTCCATAATATTCCCAACATTGACCAATACATGATAATTGATACATTTCACCACAACACTTCTCCTTTACACTTTCTTATCCATAACACATCACAAATAACCCATCAAATGACCTTAATACAACTCATAACACATATCGGCCAAAATCCCACAATTTCCACTTATAGACAAGAACAAGTTTAATACCAAAAATAACACCATTCATGTTCATATTTTGTCCATACCATGCTTTTTAATCAAAGGCACAAGGCCTAATTCAAGTTCAAATTACCAAGATAGCACATCCTTCACCAAAAGCAAAAATACTATTCATCACCTTGCCAACACAACTAGCTTAATATACATAATCTACCATGCATATAATATGTTAAACCATAATAATAAACACTTAACCAAGCTTGAATAGTGATGATCTTCTCCAAAAGTGGATTTAGGGTTTTGAGAGCAAAAGGGGTTTCTTGAAATGTTTTGGAAAAACATAAAAATACATGTGTGTGTATAATGGATAAAAATAAGATTTTGGGTCCCTTTTATAAGCTTTTGAGTCCATCCTTAGCCACTACTTATCATTTAATATAGTGTTCTAGAAGGTCAAATGGAAGAATGGGTCATTTGACCCATTTGGGCCATGTCTTTCTTCCACTTTTGGGCCTTCATTTGGGCCCAATAACACATATCCATTTAACCCATCAACTTCCATGTATAATTCATCATATATCATATGTTTAAATAATTCCATGATGTCACGACAATATTCTCTTACGAGATTCTCATTCATCGTTTCAATCACAGAAATAGAAATTCTAGTCGCCCATAGTTTCATTAGACATTTTGGATCACTATTCATTTTTCATGATTTGATCGTGGAGGAATATGTAGGAGTGTATGAAAGTGTTTGAAGCTTTAACAATGCTCAAAGAACTCCAAAGAACCAAAAGAAACCATCCAAGAATCATCGTAGAATTACGTTACAAAACGAGTCCGGAAGGGCACATTTTTTGTGCCTTGCGCCACTGCTGAAAAGCAAGGCAGTGGCACAAGAAATCACTGCCCTCTGAATCAGTGGCTTGCTCCACACCCCCTGAAACAGGGTAGTGGCGCAAGTTTTGATGCTTTGCTGAATTTTTTGGCCATTTTTCCAATACTTGTGTATCGTCCAATACCTTATCGAAACACTACAAAATACTTACTTCGTGATCTTAATCATCAAGTAAACATGACTAAAAGTCACCAAATGAGGTTAGAATGTGTACGGGGTATTACACAAATGCTCCACGAAATCGCAAAACCCTTCCTATGAAAGTCTAATTGCATGTACGTGGCCAAATTTCAATTTTTTTCGTCGGTAGCATTACCAAATACATACTTATATCTCTTGACACCTAAGGAAACATTATTCAACATCCTCAAATAGGGTTGGGAATATACGGGGTGTTACATTCTTCCCTCCTTAGAAACATTCGTCCTCGAATGTTAGTAACATCGTCTCACGTACATCCCATGCATCTATATATTCCCCTATATACATATACTTTTGTAGCTTGGCAAACTTCGTGACATACAAGAAGTAAACTATTTCATAACCATTAAAACATTAAAAATCCTTCATTTCCATCTCCATAAGATCAACCATCATAACATGATCAAAAATATCTATTATACTATTATGATATACTCTTTTATAGATTCACTAACTAGGGTATAGACTCCAATTAGCATAACTAGTAATTCTGGTTTCTTTCAGACTCGTTCCACAATCAATGGTGTAACATATCATAAGGGGTAATACGGGTCATTCAATGCATATACATCATGGTAATATACCTAAATACCTGTATCGTCTTCAGGAGATGTTCCCTCATTCTGCCGGTCCACTAAAGCATAAGTGCGATTCTGGACCCCACTAGTATCGGATGCTCCTCCGGCACCTCTGCCACGGCCAACAGACTGCACACCTAGGTCTAAAAAAGGAACCGATGCTAATGATGCCACAGTAGACCCCGCAGGTCGTACCATACTATCCAAGCCTCGTCGTGGACAGTCTCTCATTATGTGACCCGGCATACCATACCAATAACAAGCATTCGTTCTTCTTCGATATTCACCTTCATGAAATCGTCTGCAAAACTGGCACAGTGGGCGAGAAGACCCTGCTGTCTGTGAATCTGGCACCCTACCACTCTGCCCAATATGACTGCCCCTGAATCCTCGAGAGTGAGATGGAGTGCCTGTTGTAGCATAAGAGAATGAGGGTCTAGGCAGTAACATTTGAGATCCAGATCCTCCTGGGTACACTATGGACTGCCCTATGGATCTTGCCCATTTTACTGGCCCTTCCTCCGATTTCTGTATCCTCTTTATTTGCCTTTGGTCTTCCATTTTCTGCGTGAAGGCCTGGATTCTCGCTATATCCATATCTCGATTTAAGGCAGCGATAGTACAGTCCCGTACCAAATAAGGCTCCAATCTGTCGACATATCTATGTACTCTATCTTCCATCGTGGCCACCACATTTGGAGCATATCGTGCCAAGGAATTAAACTGCAAACTGTACTCTCTAACACTCATATTTCCTTGATATAAATTTAAAAACTGATCTGCACGAGCCTCACGGATCTCATAGGGAAGATAGTGATCCAGAAATGCCGCTTTAAATTCTTCCCACGTAGGTGGGTTTGCACCAATACCTCGAGCTTTCTTCCAGTCCTCATACCATAAAATAGCCTCGCCCTTCAGTCTATACGCTACTAGTTCAACAGTTTCTACACCTGTTACGTGCATCACCTCTAGTGCTCTTTGAACCTGGTCCACAAAATCCTGTGGATCTGCTTTTAAGTCTGATCTAGTGAATATAGGAGGGTCCAATTTTAGAAAGTCCTGTGTTCTGCGACTTGCCACTCTAGCCGCATCATCATCATGTGTCATTAGACCAGCTCGTCCTTGATTCTGGGCTTCCACTAACTGTGTTAACATATGAACTGCATTTCTAAGATCCTGGTCCGTAGCATTCATCGGTGGTTCTATGGGTATTTCTCTACCAATTGGCTCCTCCGGAGCTGGAAAAGTAGACGAAGACCGTGATGAAATTTTAGCATTTGCTCCACCTTGACTAGCTTGGTCAGGTGGTAGTCTACTCATTCCTTCTTTAGCAAGCACATCTACCTGATTCCCTTTACCTCTACCTCTCGTGATTGGCATTTTGACTATACCAAAGAAAAACAAGTACCATGATCAGATACACTTCAACTTACAACACTGGCTCTATTACACGATCTAGAAGTGAAGAACAGAAACAACATCCTAAATGCCCCATAGCCTCCTGCTCATAAATGTGGTGCACAACACATCCATGAACAAGACTCTACTCGGACACGGCTTTGTAGACACCCTTAGAACAAACTGCTCTGATACCACTTTGTCACATCCCGAATCCCATCGAGACATGATTGGCACCCGAAGCCGATATGGCCCGAGAGAACCAACCTTTACTCATGAACATTCGCATGCATAACCTCATATGACTTTTATTACACCTTATGCCACTATGCGAAAGTCATAGACATGAAAACATATGTCATAGCCATATATGTAAAACTTGGCCGTTTGAGCCAAAATCAAGTCAAAATGACATGTACCTTCACAGTTATACACCCATATCCGTCTACAAAAGCCTATAACAAAATGCATTGACCAAAATGAACTAAAATTCGCGACAAGTCCCCGCTTTATACAACATGTCCAAAATCAAAACACATGTACAACAGTGACTCGAAGAAGCCCCGAACTAACTGGAGCTCACCAAAGATCTGCAGCACTGACAATCTACTGTGGAGGCCTACTAGGACCTGCGCCTGCAGCAAGTAAAGTAAATTCCCCAAGAGGGGTCAGTACAAAGAATGTACTGAGTATGTAAGGCCATATGAAACTTGTAAGATATGAAAATATGTCAAGAACTCAAGTTCCAATGCATAACCAATATAGATAAATCACAATGTAGATGAATCACTATTCTGTACTTTGGAAACCATGTATATTACATTCATTCTTTCTCTTGCCTTTACTTTACTTTACATTGATCATATGTTGTTAGGGCCCTCATCATGCAGGTGTTATTTTCACCCCATGGATAAAATATCATCGTTATGCAGGTATTCTTTTTACCCCATGGATAAGATCATATCATCATGTGGGTGTTCTTGCACCCCATGGATAAATGGCCATCATCATGCGGGTATTTGTACCCCATGGATAAACTAACATCCTCATGCGGGTATTTGTACCCCATGGATAACACCCGTGAACACAATCAATATGCATTACTTTATTCTTACTTCATTTCTTACTTTTGAGATTGATACCTTACTTGTGAAAGATTGATACTTTTTCTTATGAGAGATTGATACAATAATAGTCACAACTTTATTTGAAACTTTGGATCATTAACTAATGAGTGAGAGACATATGAGTAACATTGTTGGAAACACAATATCATCAAGAACATAACACCATTGGAGCCATTGGAACAATAATCAATGAACATGAGACATGAGTATGACTACTATTGGAATATCGCAACATAACCTTATTGAGCTTTTTGGAACATTAACCATGAATGTGAGACATGAGATTCACCATTGCTCAATGAGAAGAAAACATATAACAATAACCTTTGACAACAAGATATGGGATACCTTAGCACATTTCGGGATAGGACTAGTGAGATGTCAATGGGAATACTATTTGTCGCATAAAATATGGACAAAGTAACCTTACATACCTTGGATTCGCAATACGAATATATAATCCTAGAGGTGCATACAATAGTCCCGCTCCTTCTTTATGTGTCACTCTACAACACAAATACAATACGGAATTCACATTAACCACCAACTACCTTACAAATGCATACAATGTCAATGAATTACATGTTTGCCTTTAAACAAGCCATTTCCCCTTGCCAAAACCATTGATAGAAGTATTATTCCAAAAATTCCATAATATTCCCAACATTGACCAATACATGATAATTGATACATTTCACCACAACACTTCTCCTTTACACTTTCTTATCCATAACACATCACAAATAACCCATCAAATGACCTTAATACAACTCATAACACATATCGGCCAAAATCCCACAATTTTCACTTATAGACAAGAACAAGTTTAATACCAAAAATAACACCATACATGTTCATATTTTGTCCATACCATGCTTTTTAATCAAAGGCACAAGGCCTAATTCAAGTTCAAATTACCAAGATAGCACATCCTTCACCAAAAGCAAAAATACTATTCATCACCTTGCCAACACAACTAGCTTAATATACATAATCTACCATGCATATAATATGTTAAACCATAATAATAAACACTTAACCAAGCTAGAATAGTGATGATCTTCTCCAAAAGTGGACTTAGGGTTTTGAGAGCAAAAGGGGTTTCTTGAAATGTTTTGGAAAAACATAGAAATACATGTGTGTGTATAATGGATAAAAATAAGATTTTGGGTCCCTTTTATAAGCTTTTGAGTCCATCCTTAGCCACTCCTTATCATTTGATATAGTGTTCTATAAGGTCAAATGGAAGAATGGGTCATTTGACCCATTTGAGCCATGTCTTTCTTCCACTTTTGGACCTTCATTTGGGCCCAATAACACATATCCATTTAACCCATCAACTTCCATGTATAATTCATCATATATATCATGTTTAAATAATTCCATGATGTCACAACAATATTCTCTTACAAGAATTTCATTCATCGCTTCAATCGCAGAAATAGAAATTCTAGTCGCCCATAGTTTCATTAGACATTTTGGATCACTATTCATTTTTCATGATTTGACCGTGGAGGAATATGTAGGAGTGTATGGAAGTGTTTGAAGCTTTAAAAATGCTCAAAGAACTCCAAAGAACCAAAAGAAACCATCCAAGAATCGTCGTAGAATTACGTTACAAAACGAGTCATGAAGGGCACATTTTTTGTGCCTTGCGCCACTGCTGAAAAGCAAGGCAGTGGCGCAAGAAATCACTGCCCTCTGAATCAGTGGCTTGCACCACACCCCCTGAAATAGGGTAGTGGCGCAAGTTTTGATGTTTTGCTGAATTTTTTGGCCATTTTTCCAATACTTGCATATCGTCCAATACCTTATTGAAACACTACAAAATACTTACTTCGTGATCTTAATCATCAAGTAAACATGACTAAAAGTCACCAAATGAGGTTAGAATGTGTATGGGGTATTACACAAATTCTCCACGAAATCGTAAAACCCTTCCTATGAAAGTCTAATTGCATGTACGTGGCCAAATTTCAATTTTTTTCGTCGGTAGCATTACCAAATACATACTTATATCTCTTGACACCTAAGGAAACATTATTCAACATCCTCAAATAGGTTTGGGAAGATACGGGGTGTTACAAGACAGTTCTCTTGGAATCTACAACATCACGATAACTTAGGAACTTCCGTCAATAACTAAGAGATAAGTGAATCATACTTTATCTCAGAGTAAAACACATATGAATAACAATCTATGGAATACTATAGAACCCCTTTGGAATAGAACACTTTTGGAACCTTAGGATAATGATTGCTGAGTAAGACACATGTGGACATCAACTATTCATTAACACGAGAGGTGATACCTTAGAACATTTTGAAACTTGTTACATATAGCCAATGATCATGAGTTGACCAATGGACATGAGTTATGTGATTCACCATTGACCAATGAGTAAGGAACATATGAGTACACTCGTCAACTACAGGATATGGAATACCTTAAAGTATTTCGGAATCGAATAAGTACTATGACAATGTGAACACCACATGCTGCAGAAGGATATAGAAGAGTAACCTTACATACCTTCACTTCCAAGTATGAGTACACGAGTCTATATATTACCACAACATTCCAGCTTCTTCCTTACGTCTTACTCTACAATACAAGTTCATACCGGAACTTACATTAACAACTAGTCACTATACAGGCATACAAGACGACAATGAACTATGTGACTACCATATAACGTCATGTTATACCTTACAATACAATCCACTGCATTTCAATATCAACAACACCATAACATTACACAAATTGACCCAAAAGATCATACATTGATAGCATTTCACACCACACTTACCCTTTACGCTTTTCTCTTTATCATTCCGTCGCAATTAATCCTTTACAACAACATATGCACCACCATCCATACTTAATATAGTTCCACACACCTCCATACGACACTTTAAAGTCATTAAAATGACATCACAAGTTGATAATTACATCCAAAAAGGGTATAGGGGCCTTCGGGGATTAACTAGATGCGAAAACATACAAAACCGGAACTGGGGCTGACCTGAGCTGCCACCTGTACCTGTAGGTGGATGAGGTGCACGCGCAGAGTCCCTATAGCATCAGCCAGAGGCATCTGCGTTGGCATCTACACCCGCAGGTGCCTCCGTCTGCGGGGGCGGATGCCCGTTTTGGTCCGAAATGGTCTATTTTGGGTCTTTTCATGCAATGAATGGTCCATGATCATAATAAAACTTATTTTAACATATTTTTGATCATATTATATGCCAAAAATCATCCATGTTCTCACAACACACGTAACAACACCCAAAACCACACTTTACGGTCAATACATCACCAAAACCATAACCAATTTCACAATAGAAATTCCAAAAATTATACACCATGATAAAACAAGGTAATACTATAATCACATATTCACATGTCAATATTGAATCCATAAAGTCCACTTCCTTCAAGATCACAAGTCCATGTTCAAGTTTACAAAACAAAACCCTTCACCGATTAAGCACACACAAGTTGTTTTACACATAGTGAACTTCCCACACCTCACCAACATAACCAAAATGATATAAACCATATTACATGCATAAAATATATTAAACCATAATAATAAACACTTACCAAGTCTTGTACAAAGGTGATCTTGGCCACAAAGATGAGAGCTTAGGGTTTGGTTGAAGAGAGAAATGTTGTGGAAAATTCTAGACAAAGCATGGGTGTCCAAATGAATGAAAAAATCTAATTTTCGTGCTTATATAGGACCTCAAGTCTCTTCTTATCCAATTCTCAACATTAATTATCATGTTTGAATGGGTCAAATGGAAGAATGGATCTCTTTTCTCCATTTGGGCCATGCATTTGGGCTTAAATTGAGCCCATTTGCATTTATTAATTTGGCCCAACACTTTCATGTACAATTCCTCTAAACTCTCATGCATGTTTAATTAATTCCATTTATATCATGGGAATTAATTTGGTTCAGAAATCTACGGGGTGTTACATTCTTCCCCCCTCAGGAACATTCGCCCTCGAATGTTAGTAACATTGTCTCACCGTAATAACTTAAGCCGAAGTGGATCCTTCAATTATCATATACACATAGAGTACTTGTAAAGACTTACTTATTATGACTCCAATTCCATATCTTGAACTTTGCTTTCGTGTCCAAAACTTACGATTACTTTATTTCTTTGGTCTCCCTTGTGACTTCTTCCATGTGTTCGTTTCTCCTATTGTGCTTTTATGGTAGCTTCTTCTTTACTTCTTATTGCTTTCGCTTATCGAGCTAGAATAGTAAGCCGTACTTCGTCACATATGATATTTTTCCGTAACTGGTGGATTTCCACTAGGAGCAACACGGGATAATCTCCTAGACACTTTCAAGCATCGCATATGAGATACTGAATGAACTATAAAGAGTTCTTGGGATACTTCAAAGTCATATATGACTTGACCACATAGTTGAACCATCTTATAAGGTACTTTATATAGAACTAACTTCTCATGCTTAAATAGTACGGTTTGCTTGTTCCTCTGTCTGAAGACGAAAACCATGCTTACATTCACTTGGGTTCCCAGAAACATTTCGACAACTGTGTTAAATTGGTAAGCCTATCAATTATTACCCATACGGCATCACATCTATTTCTAACTAAAAAGAATCTCTACATAGCCTATAACCTTCATATTCCAAGTACTTTACCTTTACTCGCCATCCCTTCAATTACTGAAGTATAAATTTTGCAATATTCTTTTCAGGCAATCTCATCAATAAGTCTCTCCCAAATCATGGTACATATTGATTACTCCCTACTAAATATCATATCATGAATGAGGTGCTTTACCATAATGCATTTCTTTAGCTCATCATAGATATCCGATACATAAAATCTTCCTGACACTTCAATCTGTTGCCTATAATTAATGCACATTCTCGACGTGTCATCCCTCACCGATACAATTTACACTGGGACATCCTACGGGTGTAGACTAGTATATTTCACATTAGTAGCTTTAACTTTGGTATCCTTTACTCTGGATAAGTGACATATGTACCCTTCCATTCAAGAAAATTCTTTGTGGAAAGTGAAAATGTAATTTCTTTGCTCGGCAATCTATTGTGGCCTAACAAAAAGCCAACCAAGGCATACCCATGGTAACATTAAAATCTATCATGTCCATCTCAGTAAGATTAGTCAATGTAACGTGATCACAACATTTACTATACAATTGCGACATACTCTTTTAGCTATAATAAATTCACCAACTAGTGTGGACACCCCAACTAACTTCACTATTAACTTTAGTGGTTCTTCCAATTTTCCCGCAGTCAAATAGAGTAAAATATGATAGGTCAGAACCCGGATCAATTGATGCATATTCATTAGGTAAAAGTATAGATAACATACCTGTCACTATATCAAGGAGAGCCTCTGAATTCTGTTGATCCCGTAGGTCGTGTTATACTACCCGTGGCTCTCTGTAGGCACTCTCTCTGCACGTGTCCTGGCTCTTTACACCAAAAGCAAACGTCCATCTCAAACCAGCATTCACCTGAATGAAACTTTCCGCAGCGCTGGCACTGCTGACGAAAAGATCCTGCTGTCTGCGAACCCCGTATTCCACTACTCTGCCAATCGAAGTGCCTCTAGACCCTCGAAATGGAGGTGGAGTACCCGCTGTAGGGTAAGAAAATGATGGTCAAGGTGGTCTTGGGAAAACCCGAGGCCTAAATCCTCCTTGTGATGCCATGAACTGTCCCATGGGTCTAGCCCGCTTTGACGGCCCTGCCTCAGATTCTTGTATCCTTCCCCTCTGCCTTTGATCCTCCATCTTTTGCGCAAAGGCTTGTATTCTGGCTATATCCATGTCTTTATTTAATGCAGCAATAGTACAGTCTCTTACCAAGTAGGGCTCCAATCTGTCTACATACCGATGAACTCTATCGGCCATAGTTGCTACCATATGAGGAGCGTATCTAGCCAATGAATTAAACCGAAGACTGTACTCCCTGACGTTCATATTTCCTTGATGAAGATTTAAAAACTGATCCGCACGAGCCTCGCAGACCTCATATGGAAGATAATGATCAAGGAATGCCACCCTGAATTCCTCCCAACTAGCTGGATTTGTACCGATACCTCTGGATCGTTTCCAATCTTTGTACCATAATATAGCCTCTCCTTTCAGTCTATATGCTGCAAGCTCCACTGTTTCTACACCCGTCACATGCATAACATCTAGAGCTCTTTGAATTTGACCTATAAAGTCTTGCGGATCTTCATTAAGATCGGATCCGGTAAATGTGGGAGGATCCAATTTCAGGAAATCCTGTGTCCGCCGACTAGCTATCCTAGTCGCACCATCATCACTTGTCACTGGACCAACTTGTACTTGACTCTGGGAAACAACTATCTGAGTCAATATTTGCACTATATTTTTCAAATCCTTTAACTCCTGCCTAGTAACATTAACAGGCGATTCTGGGGATACTTCCCTCCTTTGTGGTCTCCCTGGAGAAGGGGAGGAGAAGATGCCCGTGATGTAAACTCAGTTTCAACCCCATATTGACTAGGTGGGTTAGGTGGGGATTTACTAGTTCTTTCTCCCGCTTGCATCTTTACCTGCTTATATTTGCCGATAACTTGTCTTGTAATCAGCATTTTTACTATATCAAAGGAACCCAATTACCATGGTCAGATGTAATCCCACCTATGACAATGGCTCTATTGCACGATCTAGAATGAAGAAATGAAACAACTTCTAAATGTCCCGTCGCCTCCTACTTATAAATATGGCGCGCAACACATCCATAAGCAAGACTCTACTTAGACACGGCTTTGTAGACACCCCTTAGAACGACCTGCTCTGATACCACTTTTGTCATGACCCAAAATCCCATTCGGGCCAGACTAGCACCCAAAGCTGATATGGCCTGAGAGAACCAATATTTGCTCATGAACCTTCATATGCATATTCTCGTGTGAATTGTATTATTCCTCATGCAACTATACAGAAAACATGATCATGGAAACATATACTATATATATTAAGAGACTTGGCCGTTGGGGCCATCATGTCAAAATGAACGTACATATCTTACATCCAACTTCCTAGATAAGTCTACAAAGCCTCTACAGATACATAACTATGACAAACCTAGAGTCGGGACAACATCCCGCTCCATGCTCATATACAATATCAAACCAATATGCATAATGACTCGGAAAAGCCTCGGATCAACTGGAGCTCACCAACAATCTGCGGATATCTCGTCATCTACTGTGGAGATCTACTAACATCTGGGCCTAGAGCATGTAAGGTAAGTCCCCCAAGAGGGGTCGGTACGAAGAAAGTACTGAGTATGTAAGGCCATATGAAACTATACAATACATAAGTACTTCCAAGAATTTAAGCGTAAGAGAATAATCAATATGAATAGACCTCCAACCTGGATGTGTGGAACCATGTTCATTACTTCATTTTTTTATTACTTGGTCAATTAGTCTTTCCATCCTCCTTCTTATAACAATCTTCATGTTTATAGATATATATTCACGCGAGGGATATATTCTCATCTCTTTACAACTATCTTCATTACTGTTCACTCAATTAGTTCGTGGTTCATAACACCTTATAGATCATCACCTTATAAGTATCTAATACCGGGCCTCCACCTTTGGTGGGCTATAATAGATAAATATAACTATATAATACCGGGCCTCCACCTTTGGTGGGCTATAATAGATAAATATAAATATATAATACCGGGCCTCCACCTTTGGTGGGCTATAATATATGTATAATACCGGACATCCAGCTGATCAGTGGGCCATAGTCATATATATATCATAATAATACCATAACATAATATTGGGATTGTATCCATACTCAATGTAACATATAGTAACTCTACGTACATTCCTTCTCTACAAATCTTATACCCTTTACATAGTTATGAGAGTAACATATTAAAGATCATGGCATCAACTGTAGCACACTCTTACATATATATTACTTCACTCCTTTACTTCATGAGATTGACATCTTCACTTATGAGGAATAATTATATTAACTTGCACATCACCTCTCTTATTACTCTTATGAGATTGATACTTTAACTTGTGAGAGATTAACACATTGAGGATCATGATAATATTGGAAACACACCTCTATATATTGCTTCACTTCCTTACTTTCAAGTGAATGATACGCTCACTTGTGAGGAATAGATATATTAGTTCGCACTTTATCTCCTTCACTACTCTTTTGAGATTGGTATAAAGATATTCATAATAATATTGGACGTTGGAACATGAAATGATTGGAGAACGCTTTTCAAGAATAACTAGATTCTCTCTACATCTTACCCTCTTTGAGACAGTTCTCTTGGAATCTACAACATCACGATAACTTAGGAACTTCCGTCAATAAATAAGAGATAAGTGAATCACACTTTATCTAAGAGTAAAACACATATGAATAACAATATATGGAATACTATAGAACCCCTTTGGAATAGAACACTTTTGGAACCTTAGGATAATGATTGCTGAGTAAGACACATGTGGACATCAACTGTTCATCAACACGAGAGGTGATACCTTAGAACATTTTGAAACTTGTGACATATAGCCAATGATCATGAGTTGACCAATGGACATGAGTTATGTGATTCACCATTGACCAATGAGTAAGGAACATATGAGTACACTCGTCAACTACAGGATATGGAATACCTTAAAGTATTTCGAAATCGAATAAGTACTATGACAATGTGAACACCACATGCTGCAGAAGGATCTAGAAGAGTAACCTTACATACATTCACTTCCAAGTATGAGTACACGAGTCTATGTATGAACGCAACAGTCCAGCTTCTTCCTTACTTCTTACTCTACAATACAAGTTCATACCGGAACTTACATTAGCAACTAGTTACTACACAGGCGTACAAGACGACAATGAACTATGTGACTACCATATAACGTCATGTTATCCCTTACAATACAATCCATTGAATTTCAATATCAAAAACACCATAAAATTACACACATTGACCCAAAAGATCATACATTGATAGCATTTCACACCACACTTACCCTTTACGCTTTTCTCTTTATCATTCCGTCGCAATTACTCCTTTACAACAACATATGCACCACCATAAATACTTAATATAGTTCAAAACACCTCCATACGACACTTTAAAGTCATTAAAATGACATCACAAATTGATAATTACATCCAAAAAGGGTATAGGGGCCTTCGGGGATTAACTAGATGCGAAAACATACAAAATCGAAACTGGGTCTGACCTGCGCTGCCAACTGCACCTGTAGGTGGATGAGGTGCACGTACAGAGGCCCTCTAGCATCAGCCAGAGGCATCTGCGTTGGCATCTGCGCCCGCAGGTGCCTCCATCTGCGGGGGCGGATGCCCGTTTTGGTCCGAAATGGTCTATTTTGGGTATTTTCATGTAATGAATGGTACATGATCATAATCAAACTTATTTTAACATATTTTTGATCATATTATATGCCAACAATCATCCATGTTCTCACAACACCCAAAACCACACTTTACGGTCAATACGTTACCAAAACCATAACCAATTTCACAATAGAAATTCCAAACATTATACACCATGATAAAACAAGGTAAGACTATAATCACATATTCACATGTCAATATTGAATCCATAAAGTCCACTTCCTTCAAGATCACAAGTCCATGTTCAAGTTTACAAAACAAAACCCTTCACCGATTAAGCACACACAAGTTGTTTTACACATAGTGAACTTCCCACACCTCACCAACATAACCAAAATGATATAAACCATATTCCATGCATAAAATATATTAAACCATAATAATAAACACTTACCAAGTCTTGTACAAAGGTGATCTTGGCCACAAAGATGAGAGCTTAGGGTTTGGTTGAAGAGAGAAATGTTGTGGAAAATTCTAGACAAAGCATGGGTGTCCAAATGAATGAAAAAATCTGATTTTCATGCTTATATAGGACCTCAAGTCTCTTCTTATCCAATTCTCAACATTAATTATCATGTTTGAATGGGTCAAATGGAAAAATGGATCTCTTTTCTCCATTTGGGCCATGCATTTGGGCTTAAATTGAGCCCATTTGCATATATTAATTTGGCCCAACACTTTCATGTACAATTCCTCTAAACTCTCATGCATGTTTAATTAATTTCATGTATATCACGGGAATCAATTTGGTTTGGAAATCTATGGGTTGTTACACCATGGATGATTGTTGGCATCTAAGATGATCAAAAATATGTTAAAAGAAGTTTAGTTATGATCATGGACCATTCATTGCATAAAAAGACCCAAAAGAGACCAATTTGGACCAAAACGGGCATCCGCCCCCGCAGACGAGGGCACCTGCGGGCGTAGATGCCAACACAGGTGCCTTTGACGTCTACAAAAGGCCAACTGCGGGCTCACCTCAGTCACCTACGAGCGCAGGTGGCTTCTCAGGTTATCCCCAGGTTTGGTTTTGTATGTTTTCACATCTATTTTACCCCCGAAGGGCCCTATACCCTTTTTGGATGTAATTATCAACTTGTGATGCCATTTTAGTGACTTTAAAGGATTGTATGGAGGCATGTTGGACTATAGTAAGTGTGTATTGTGGTTTATAAAGTTTTTATGAGGCAAGTTGATAGGGTAATTGTGACGGAATGATAATGAGGAAGCGTAAAGGGTAAACGTGGTGTGAAATGTTATTGGTTTATGATGTCTTGGTCGATGTGTGGTATGTTATGGTGTTGTTGGTATGATAATGCAATGGATTGTACCGTGAAGGATGAACTGATGCTATATAGCAGTCACATAACACATTGTGACACTTATACATTTGTAAGGTAGTTGATTATTAACGTACGCCGTTATGTACTTGTGTTGTAGAGTAAAACATAAGGAAGGAGCTGGACTATTGTATTCCCATATAGGCTTGTGTATTCATAGTGAGACGACAAGGTATGTAAGGTTACTCTTTTCATATTTTTCTGCAGCATATAGTATTCACCTTGTTATGGTACTTACTCATGTCCGAAGTGTTCTAAAGTATCCCAGTCCAAGTTGAGACATATTGTTATTCATATGTATCCTATTCTTAGACGAATTATGATTCACGTATCTGTATTTATTGACTGAAGTTCCAAAGCTGTCATAACGTTGTAATTTCTAAAAGAACTATCTCAAAGAGAGTAAGATGTAAAGAGAATCTATTTGTTCTTGAATAGCTTTTCCAATCATGTCATGTTCCAAAGTCTTATAATATTATGATTATCAAAGCACCAATCTCATAAGAGTAATGAAGGAAGTAATGTGCGAGTTAATATATCTATCTCTCCCAAGTAAAGGTGTCAATCTCTTGAAAGTAAAGAAATGAGGTAAAGCATATATGTGTGTTTCCAATAGTATCATGATCCTCAATGTATCATAAAAGTATCAATCTCTCCCAAGTAAGAAATGAAGAAAGATGTGTATATATTATAACCCACCAATAGAGTGGATGTATGTTAACCCACCAATAGAGTGGATGTATGTTAACCCACCAATAGAGTGGATGTATGTTAACCCACCAATCGAGTGGATGTATGTTAACCCACCAATAGAGTGGATGTATGTTCACCCACTAATAGAGTGGATGTATGTTAACCCACCAATAGAGTGGATGTATGTTATATTATTAACCCACCAATAGAGTGGATGTATGTTATATTACTAACCCACAGATAAGGTGAATGAAGGTTATTATTACAACCTACTAACCAAGTAGATGAATAAAAATGGTGATGAGCATAGAAGCAAGAAAGAATCTCTTGCATATAAAGAACCTCTTGAATAGAAGAATCTCTGGAAGGGAAGTATCTTGAGTGAAGGTAACTCTCTGGAATAAAAGGGTATGTGGAGGATAGTATATGAATAAGGATATGAAAGAATAATCATAAATGGCAATGACAGAAGAAATATATACATGGTTCCTCACCTACAGAAAGAGAATTTATTCCCATTGACTATTTCTCTTATATTGACTCCATTGTTGTTGTTCTTATTATATATGATACAGTTCTTATGAGCCTTACATACTCAGTACATTCTTCGTACTGACTCCCTCGGGGGACTTATCTTACATGTTGCAGGTGCAGGCACTAGTAGACCTCCACAGTAGGTTGACAGTTATTTGCGGATCTTTGGTGAGCCCCAGTTGGTTCGGGACTTTCCGAGTCACAGTTGTACATTTGTTTTTGATGTTGTAAAGATAAAGCGGGGACTTGTCCCAACTTTTAGTTGGTCTTGTAAATGCATCTATTAGAGTCTTTTGTAGACGTATGTGGGTATGTGAATGAAAACAAAAAACGTATGATCATTTTGAATTGATGGCTCTAACGGCCAAGTTTCATATATAACATGTTGTCCATGATTTCCGCATAGTTGTATGAGGAATAATGAGATTCATACAAGGCTATGCATATGAATGTACATGAGCAAAGATTGGTTCTCTCGGGCCATATCGACTTCGGGTGCCAGTCCGCCTCAATGGGATTTGGGGTATGACAAAAGTGGTATCAGAGCAGGTCATTCTAAGGGTGTTTACAAAGCCGTGTCTATGTAGAATCTTGCTTATGGATGTGTTGTGCACCACATTTATAAGTAGGAGGCTACGGTACATTTAGGATGATGTTTCCTTTCTTCACTTCTAGATCGTGCAATAGAGACAATGTGGTAAATGGAATCGTATCTGACCATTAGAATAGATTTTCTTGTGTATAGTAAAAATACCAATGACGAGAAGGGTAGGTAGATATGTGTGTCGGTGAAGGAATGAGTAAATCACCACCTGACCAAGCTAGTCAGGGTGGAGCTGACGCTGAAATTGCATCGCGGTCTTCTTTTACTTTTCCAGCTCTAGGAGAGCCAAGAGGTACAGAAGTACCCACAAAACCACTAATGAATGCCACTGATTAGGACTTAAGGAATGTAGTACATATGTTGACTCAGTTAGTGGCTGCACAAGCACAAGGACGAATTGGTTCAATGGTAAATGAAGATGACGCGGCTAGAGCAGCTAGTCGGCGTACACAGGACTTTCTAAAATTAGACCCTCCCATATTCACAGGGTAAGATCCGAAAGCAGATCCAGAGGATTTTGTGGATCAAGTTCAAAGAGCACTAGAGGTGATGCACATAACAGGTGTAGAAACAGCTGAGCTAGCAGCTTATAGACTGAAGGGAGAGGCTATCTTGTGGTATGAGGACTGGAAAAAATCAAGGGGTATTGAGGCACTCCCAGCTGGCTGGGAAGAATTTAAAATGGCATTCCTTGATCATTACCTCCCGTATGAGATTTGGGAGGCACATGCAGACCAATTTCTAAATTTGCGTCAAGGAAATATGAGTGTTAGAGAATACAGTTTGCAGTTTAATTCCTTGGCTAGATATGCTCCAAATGTAGTAGCCACCATGGAAGATAGAGTCCATCAATATGTGGATAGACTGGAGCCATATTTGGTATGAGACTGTACTATTGCAGCATTGAACAGAGATATGGACATCGCTAAAATTCAGGCCTTCGCACAGAAAATAGAGAACCAAAGGCAAAGAAGAAGGACGCAGAAATCTGAGGAAGGGCCATCAAAAAGGGCTAGACCTATGGGGCAGTCTATGGCGTCCTAAGGTGAATCGAGGCCTCTGATGTTTTCTAGACCACCTAGACCATTACTCTCCTATTCCACAGCAGGCACACACTCTCAATTCTGAGTGTTTAGAGGTAGCCAATCTAGATAGAGTAGTGGAATTCATGGATCACAGGCAACAAGATTTTCTCATCAGCTGTGCCAGCGCTGTGGGAGATTTCAATCAGGAGAATACAGGTTTGATACGAATGTTTGATTTTTGTGTAGTAGGCCAGGACACATGATGAGAGAGTGCCCACAGAGGCCCACGGATAGTATGACACGACCTACAGGATCAGCTATTGTGGCATCGGCGACTGATGTACAGTCTGCTGGTTGTGGTCGAGGTGCCAGAGGAGCAGCTAGTTCCAGTGGAGACCAAAATCGTACCTATGCTCTAGTGGACCGGCAGAATGCGGAGGCATCTCCTGATGAAGATACAGGTATATTATCCATACTTTTGAATGATACATATACCCTATTATATGTCACTTCATTGATTACTATAAAAGCTAATGGGACACCGGGGTCATAAGTTAAGTCAATTGACATATCTCCACCTGTTGGTGAATTTATTAGATAAAAAAGAGACATATCGTAATGGTATCGTAGATGTTTGTGACCATAGATGATTAAGCATTTTTAAAAGCGTTACTAATGAAAGAGGTAATGGGATTTGGAAAGAAAGGGGAATTTGCCCTATAAAATATGCCATGTGAATCGTATTGCTCCCATTGTAGATGTGTAAATTACGGAGGATCTCACTAGGAAGGAAGAGCTACCTATTGCTATACTAGACCAACAAGTAAACAGGTGAGTACAGAAAGACGTAACTTCCGTAAAAGTTCTTTGGGGAAATTTGGGAAGCGGAAAAACAAAATGATGAAACCAAGGTACCCATATTTGTTCCAAACGGAAGAAAAAAATTCAAAAGTGCGGAAGTGGAGAAAGACTAAGTAAGTATCTATGAGTGTATATGTATAGAGATGCTAATATAAGGATGCATATGTTGTACATAAAGCGATATTGTTAACATTCGAGGACGAATGTTCCTAAGGGGGGGGGGGAGCATGTAACACCCCGTACCTTCCCAACCCTACTTGATGATGTTGAACAATGTTTACTTAGGTGTCGAGAGCCACAAGTATGTATTTTGTAATGTTATTGTCACACCCCAAGTCCCATTGAGGCGTGATTGGCACCCGAAGTCGATATGGCCTGAGAGAACCAATCTTTGCTCACGTTCATTCATATGCATGTCTCTTTATGAATAACATATTTTCTCATGTAACTGATGAAATATATAAGATTCCATTGATGAAAGTCATGGGAAACATGTACATTATATGCAACTATGGCCGTTAGGACCATTCCGTCTAAATGAATATACACCTCTTACATTCATATACCCACATATGTCTACAAAAGCCTCTAAAGACACACACAACCATTTCATAACATCTACAACATCAAATCCAATGTATAACTATGACTCGAAAAGTCCCGAACCAACTGGGGCTCACCAAAGATCTGCAAATACTGTCACCCTACAGTGGAGATCTGTTAGTGCCTGCACCTGCAACATGTAAGGTAAATTCCCCAAAAGGGGTCAGTATGGAAAAAGTACTGAGTATGTAAGGCTCATATAAAACTACATGAGATACAATTACTGCAATGGAAACAAATGTCAGCGAATAATCAATGTGAATAGGTCACCATTCTATATATGTAGGGAACCATGTACATTACGTTCTTTCTTTCTCTTGCCTTTACTTTACTTTACTTTAATTCATCCTCAATCGTCAATCATGTGCTCATCTTTCATATAATGCCCGGGCCCAACTGATCAGTGGGAATAACATAAGAATCGGGATCGCCTCTAGCTAGGCTTTCGCCCCTTTGAGTTGCCACCCATTTCCAATGAACTTTCGGGATCGCCTCTAGCTAGGCTTACGCCCCTTCGAGTTGCCAATACTCAATATCCATTTGGGATCACCTCTAGCTAGGCTTACGCCCCTTCGAGTTGCCACCCGTACTCAACAAGTGTTCATTACTTTAATTCTTTACTTTTGAGATTGATACTTTAACTTGTGAGAGATTGGTACTTTTGCTTATGAGAGATTAAAACAATGATAGTCACAACTTTCTTTGAAGCTTTGGATCAATAATCAATGAGTGAGAAACATGTGAATAAGCATTATTGGAAACATAGCCTTCATGGAAACAAAACACTGTTGGAACCATTGGGACAATGATCAATGAACAAGATACATGACTATAACCACTATTAAAACCTTGGAACATAACCTCATTGGACTTTTCGAACATTACTAATGAATATGAGACATGTGTATAACTCTATTGGAACTTTGGATCATGACATGATTGGAATAATGCTATTCAAACTAAACAAGCCCTCTTTACCTCATTCCTCTTGTTGAAAAAGTTCTCTTACACTTTACAACATATGACAACTTAAGAACTTCCGTCCATAAATAAGAACTAAGTGGGTCATGATTTGTCTAGGAGTAAAACACATATGCCTAACAATATATATCAACCTTAGTTGGAATACTATAGAACCACTAGAACACTCTTGAAACCTTAGGACAATGATCACTAAATACGATACATGTGGATATCAACTGTTCACCAACCTAAGATGCAATACCTTACAACATTTGGAACTTTTGACATGTTAGTCAATGAACATGAGTCAACCAATGGGCATGAGTCAACCAATGAACATGAGTCATATGATTCACCATTGACCAATGAGTAAGGAACATATGTGTAACTCTAGCCAACTATCGGATATGGAATACCTTAGAGTATTTCGGAATCGAATGAGTACCATGACAATGTGAACACCATATGTTGCAGAAGGATATAGAAGAGTAACCTTACATACCTTTACTTCCAAGTACGAGTACACAAGCCTATATATGAACCCAACAGTCCAGCTTCTTCCTTATGTTTCACTCTACAATACAAGTCCACAATGAAACTCTTGTTAACGATCATTTACCGTATAAGTGTACAAAATGAATGAACTATATGACCGCCATATAACTCCATTTCACTCCTTACAATACAACTCACTGCATTATCATACCAACAACACCTTACCATTACACACATTGACCAAGAGTTCGTATAACAATAGCATTTCGCATCACACTTACCCTTTATGCCTTCTCATTTCCATTCCGTCACATTTACGCTTATCAATTTGCCTCATAACAGCATATGAACAGCCATCCACATTTAATACAGTCCAACATGCCTTCATACGAGACTTTAAAGTCATTAAAATGACACCACAAGTTGCTAATTATATACAAAAAGGGTATAGGGGGGCCTTCAGGGATCAACGGGAGACGAAAACATACAAAACAAAAATTTGGAGGTGACCTGTGCTGCCAAATGTGCCCACAGGTGGACAATGTACACACACATATTCCCTATGGTAGCATCCATAGGCATCTGCGTTGGCATCTGCGCCCGCAGGTGCCTCCATCTGCGGGGGCGGATGCCCGTTTGGTCCGAAATGGCTTCTTTTTGGGTCTTTTAATTCCATGAATGGTCCATGATCATAACCAAACTCATTTTAACATATTTTTTATCATATAACATGCCAACTACCATCCATGGTCTCACAACACATATAACATCACCAAAACGACACTTTCCTTACATTACGCCATCACTTTCATGCTAACTTTTGCAATAACAATTTCAAACATTATACACAAGAATAAAACAAGTCAAACTATAATAACATCTCTTATTTCAATATTGAATCGATCAAGTTCATTTCCTTCAAGATCACAAGTCCATGTTCAAGTTTTTAAGGCAAAACCATCCTCCGATTTAGCAAACACAAATTGTTTCACACATAGTGAACTTCTCACATTTCACCAACATAACCAACATGATCTACACCATATTATATGCATAAAATATATTAAATCATGAGATTAAACACTTACCAAGGCTTGACAAAGGGTGATCTTGTCCAAAAGAAAGGTTGCCTTCGGGTATGAGTGTTGAGAGAATATTATAGAAATGTCTAGAAAATGGCATGTGTAAAATGGTGAATAAATCTGATTTTTCACCTTTTATATCCCCTTTAAAGTCATCTTTATCCAATATATATGGTCAATAATTGCCTTATGGATTTGGTCATGCAAGAATGGATCAATTACCCATTTGGGCCATGTCTTCTATGTAATTTTGGGCCTCCATTGAGCCCAATGGCTCAAGACTTCTTTAGCCCACTAAATGTTGTGTATAATTCATTATATATATGTGTGTGTGTGTGTGTGTGTGTGTGTGTGTCCCTCAAGTCACCCTTATCCATCTCTTGGCATTAAATGCATGGTTGATTTGGTCAAGTGGAAGATTGGATCATTTTGCCCCATTGGGCCTAGTCTTTTGTTCAAGTTTTGGGTCTCATTTGACCCAATGACTCATGAATCATTAATACCCAACAATTTAATGGATAATTCATCAACTCTCTCATATTTTACTAATCCCACAAATGTAAACGTAGTCGTATAGGTTCGAAAATGTATGGGGTGTTACAGTTATTGATGAGATAATTGATATTGGGCCTAGTACATGTGATTAGACCTTCGTAGGAGGTGTAACACCCCGTATGTTTCCGAACCTAGTTAATTCCCGTAACATTCGTGGAATTATTTGAACATGAGAGATTTGATGAATTATACATTCATTTGTTGGGGCTTACATGAGTCTTGTGCCATTGGGCCAAATGAGGCCCAAAGATCATAAGAAAGACTTGACCCAATGGGGCAAATATGACCCATTCTTCCATTTGACTAATCAACCATTGCATTTAATGCCAAGAATGGGATAAGAGAGACTTAAAGGGACTATAAAAGGGCACAAATCAGATTTTTATTTCATTGTGACACCCATGCCATTTCTAGAATTATCTCTAACATTTCCTTATCTCATACAAACCCTAGACTTTCATTCCTTTGACCAAGATCATCATCTTGCAAAACTTGGTAAGTGTATATTATTATGGTTAAATATATTTTATGCATGGAAGATGGTTTATATCATATTGGTTATGTTGGTGAAGTGGGAGAAGTTCACTATGTGTAAAACAATTTGTTTTTGCTTAATTGGTGAAGGGTTTTGCCTTGTAAACTTGAACATGGGCTTGTGGTCTTGAAGAAAGTGAACTTGATGGATTCAATATTGACATGTGAGATGTGATTATAGTATTACCTTGTTTTATCCTTGTGTATAATGTTTGGAATTGTTGTTGTAAATTTGGTTATGGATTTGGTGACGTATTGAAAAGAAAGTGAGGTTTTGGTGATGATTATGTGTGTTGTGAGACCATGGCTGATTGTTGAATCTAAGATGATCAAAAATATGTTAAAATAAGTTTATTTATGATCATGGACCATTCATTGCATAAAAAGACCCAAAAGAGACCAATTTGGACCAAAACGGGCATCCGCCCCCGCAGACAAGGGCACCTGCGGGTGTAGATGCCAACGCAGGTGCCTCTGGCATCGGCCAAAGGGTACCTGCGGGAGAAACTCAGTCACCTGCGGGCACAGGTGGCTTCACAGGTCAGCCCCAGGTTTTGTTTTGTATGTTTTCGCATCTATTTGACCCCTGAAGGCCCCTATACCTTTTTTGGATGTAATTATCAACTTGTGATGCCATTTTAATGACTTTAAAGGGTTGTATGGAGGCATGTTGGACTACATTAAGTGTGTATTGTGGTTTATAAAGTTGTTATGAGGCAAGTTTATAGGGTAATTATGACGGAATGATAATGAGGAAGCATAAAGGGTAAACTGGTGTGAAATGTTATTGGTTTATGATGTCTTAGTCGATGTATGGTACTTTATGGTGTTGTTGGTATGATAATGCAATGGATTGTACCGTGAAGGACGAAATGATGCTATATAGCTGTCACGTAACTCATTGTGACACTTATACATTTGTAAGGTAGTTGATTATTAATGTACGTCGTTATGTACTTGTGTTGTAGAGTAAAACATAAGAAAGGAGTTGTACTATTGTATCCCTATATAGGCTTGTGTATTCGTAGTGAGACGATAAGGTATGTAAGGTTACTCTTTCCGTATTTTTCTGCAGCATAGAGTATTCACCTTGTTATGGTACTTACTCATGTCTGAAATGTTCTAAAGTATCCGAGTCCAGGTTGAGACATATTGTTATTCATATGTATCCTATGCTTAGACGAATTATGATTCACGTATCTGTATTCATTGACTGAAGTTCCAAAGCTGTCATAACATTGTAATTTCTAAAAGAACTATCTCAAAGAGAGTAAGATGTAAAGAGAATCTATTTGTTCTTGAATAGCTTTTCCAATCATATCATGTTCCAAAGTCTTATAATATTATGATTATCAAAGAACCAATCTCATAAGAGTAATAAAGAAAGTAATGTGCAATTTAATATATCTATCTCTCCCAAGTAAAGGTGTCAATCTCTTGAAAGTAAAGAAATGAGATAAAGCATATATGTGTGTTTCCAATAGTATCACGATCCTCAATGTATCATAAAAGTATCAATATCTCCCAAGTAAGAAATGAAGAAAGATGTGTATATTATAACCCACCAATAGAGTGGAAGTATGTTAACCCACCAATAGAGTGGATGTATGTTAACCCACCAATAGAGTGGATGTATGTTAACCCACCAATAGAGTGGATGTATGTTATATTATTAACCCACCAATAGAATGTATGTATGTTATATTATTAACCCACCAATAGAGTAGATGTATGTTATATTACTAACCCACAGATAAGGTGAATGAAGGTTATTGTTACAGCCTACTAATCAAGTAGATGAATAAAAATGGTGATGAGCATAGAAGCAAGAAAGAATCTCTTACATATAAAGAACCTCTTGAATAGAAGAATCTCTGGGAGGCAAGTCTCTTGAGTGAAAGTAACTCTCTGGAATAAAAGGGTATGTGGAGGATAGTCTATGAGTAAGGATATGAAAGAATAATCATAAATGGCAATGACAGAAGAAATATATACATGGTTCCTCACCTACAGAAAGAGAATTTATTCCCATTGACTATTTCTCTTATATTGACTCCATTGTTGTTGTTCTTATTATGTATGATACAGTTCTTATGAGCCTTACATACTCAGTGCATTCTTTGTACTGACCCCCTCGGGCGACTTATCTTACATATTGCAGGTGCAGGCACTAGTAGACCTCCACAGTAGGTTGACAGTTATTTGCGAATCTTTGGTGAGCCCCAGTTGGTTTGGGACTTTCCGAGTCACAGTTGTACATTTGTTTTTAATGTTGTAAAGATAAAGCGGGGACTTGTCCCAACTTTTAGTTGGTATTGTAAATGCATCTATTAGAGGCTTTTGTAGACATATGTGGGTATGTGAATGAAAAAAAAAAATGTATGATCATTTTGAATTGATGGCTCTAATGGCCAAGTTTCATATATAACATGTTGTCCATGATTTCTGCATAGTTGTATGAGTAATAATAAGATTCATACGAGGATATGCATACAAATGTAGATGAGTAAAGATTGGTTCTCTTGGGCCATATCGGCTTCGGGTACTATTCCGCCTCAGTGGGATTTGGGGTGTGATACCGACATACCACACCAGTAACAAACATTTGTTCCAAACCAGCATTCACCTGAATAAAACTTCCCGCAGCGCTGGCACAGCTGACGAAAAGACCTTGCTTGGCTCATACTTCCTTGTGCTTGATACCCCACTGTCCGTGAATCCTGAATCTCACTTCTTTGCCTAAACTAATTGCCTCTAAACCCTCAGAATCGAGGTAGATCATTTACTGTAGAATGAGGAAATAATGATCTAGGCGCTCTGTTAAACTCCCGAGACCTATATTCTCCTTGGGACGCTATGAACTATCCCATAGGTCGAGCCCTCTTTCAAAGTCTTGTTCCATTCTCCTTTGCCTTTAATTACCCCTCTTTTGTGCAAAGGCTAGACCAACTTGTCCTTGATTTTGTGCAATGACTATCTGAGTCAACAGGTGCACCGCATTCCTTATATCCTGCTCAGTAGCATTAATATTAATAGGTGTTTTGACAGGGTCTTCTCTTCCTCGGCTCTTCTGGAGCTGGAGAAGTAGAAGAAGCCCGTGATGCAAATTCAATTTCTGCCCCACCCTGACTAGCTTGGTCAAGTGGTGATTTACTAGTTCCTTCTCCGGCAAGCATCTCTACCTTCTTATTTTTTCCCCTATCTTCTCTTATAATCGGGATTTTACTATAAACAAGAAAACCAATTCCAATGGTTAGATACGATTCCACTTACAACATTGGCTCTACTGCACGATCTAAGAAATGAAGAAAAGAAATAACTCCTAAATGTCCCGTAGCCTCCTACTTATAAATGTGGCACGCAACACATCCATAAGCAAGACTCTACTCAGACACGGCTTTGTAGACACCCTTAGGACGACCTTCTCTGATACCACTTTTGTCACGCCTCAAATTCTAATGGGGCGGACTGGCACCCAAAGCCGGTAAGGCCCGACAGAACCAATCTTCATTCATGTACACCCATATGCATGTCACTCAATGAACATCACTATCTCGTATAGATACAATATGCTAATGGAGGAATTCATGGAAAATATGTGATATATACGTATACGAAACTTGGCCGTTAGGGCCACCAAGTCAATTGGACATACATTCTTTCATCCATCTCACAACGTACGTCTACAAAGCCTCTAACAGATGCATATACATAACCAACCTAAAGTTGGGACAAGTCCCCTCTTTATACAACATTTACAATACAAAAACAAAGGTACACATGTGACTCGAAAAGCCCCGAACCAACTGGAGCTCACCAATGATCCGCAAATGACCCGCAACCTACTGTGGAGGTCTAGTAGTACCTTTGCCTGCAATAAGTAAGGTAAGTCCCCCAAGGGATGTCAATACAAAGAATGTACTGAGTATGTAAGGCTATATGAAACTGCATCATACATAGAACATCAATGGAATCAAATATAAGAGAATAGCCAATATGGATAAACCATCGTTCTGTATGTGTGTAACCATGTACATTACATTCATTAATTTCTTTGCCTTTATGTTCATTCATCTTTATCGTTCTACCCATGCTAGGCTTTTCTGTCGCCCTTGGAATGAGATTTATCGTTCTACCCATGCTAGGCTTTTCTGTTGCCCTTGGGATGATATTAACCCATGCTAGGTATTTTAACCCCTGGGATGTTATTAACCCATGCTAGGCTTTTCTATCGCCCCTGGGAAGTTATTATGATAACCCATGCTAGGCTTTTCTGTTGTCCCTGGGATGTTACTGTGATAACCCATGCTAGGCTTTTCTGTAGCCCCTGGGATGTTAGATTAACCCATGCTAGGCTTTTCTGTAGCCCCTGGGATGTTAGATTAACCCATTCTAGGCTTTTCTGTAGCCCCTGGGATGTTAGATTAACCCATGCTAGGCTTTTCTGTAGCCCCTGGGATGTCACTCAAGAATATATAAACAATTATACATTACTTCATTCTGTCATTATAAGAGTCATACATTACTTCATTTCTTTACTTCTGTGAGATTGACACGTTGATAGTCATAACATCATTGGATCTTTAGAATGTAACATTATTGGAAATGCTACTCAAGAATGAATAGATTCTTTTTACATCCTTACTTTCCTTGAGATAGGTCTTTTAGTAGTTACAACATTATGAGAGCTTATGAACGTCAGTCAATGAATAAGAGACATGTGAATCACAATTGATCTAAGAATAAGAAACATGCGAATAACAAGATATGTCAACCTGAGCTGGGATACTTTAGAACACCTCGGAATGGAACAAGTACAATGTCAAGGTGAACAATATGTGCTGCAGAAGGATACGGAAAGAGTAACCTTACATACCTTATCATTTCCAATATGAATATACAGTCCTATATGTGAATACAACAATCCATATCCTTCCTTACATTTTACTCTACAACACAAGTACATCACGGAGCTCACGTTAACAACTCACTACATTACAAGTGCATAAGACGACAATGAGTTACATGACTGCCATATAACGTCGTTTCACCCTTCACAATACAATAGAATGCGCTACCATAACAAAAACACCATAACACTTCACACATTGACCAAGACATCATAATGCGATAGCATTTCACACCAAAGTTTTACTTTACACTTCCCCTTCAACACCACGTTACCTTTTCTCCTTCAAGTCACTTAAATACCTTTCACAATAACACATTAACAACAATCCATAATTGATACCATTCAAAATACCTCCGATATACTCCTTTAAAGTCATTTAAAAGGTACCATAAGTTGATAATTACTTCCAAAAAGGGTATAGGGGTTTCCAGGGGTCAAAGAGATGCAAAAACATGCAAAATGAACTTTTGGGCTGACCTGCGAAGCCACTTGAGCCCGTAGGTGGTTGATTTTCTGCTGCATGTGCCTCTTGGCAGTGTCCAGGGGCACCTGCGAAGTCACCTGCGCCTGTAGGTGCCTTCGTCTGCGAGGGCGGGTGCCCGTTTCGGCCAAAATGGGTCTCTTTTGGGTTCTTTTATGTAATGAATGGTCCATGATCATAATTAAACTTCTCTTTTCATATTTTCAAGTTATCATGGATTTCAACAAACAGCAATGGTTTCACAATTCACATAAACATCACAAAACTACATTTTTCCTTCAATACGCCATTGGTTCCATGTACAATTTCGCAACCACAATTCCAAATGTTACTCACAAAGAGAAATCAAGTTAAGGACATAACCACATCTTACATGTTTATATTTAATCCATAAAATTCACTTCCTTCAATACCACAAGTCCACTTCCAAGCTTACAAGGAAAAACGTTTTACCGTTTAAGCAAACATAGACTATTTCACATATAATGAACTTCTCCACACTTTGTCAACATGTCCAACATGGTTTATACACCCTATTATGCATATAATATATTAAACCATGAGAGTAAACACTTACCAAAGCTTTCAAAGGAGTGATCTTGTCCAAAGAGAATGATAGCTTAGGGTTTGGAAGAGGAGAGAATATTGTGGAAAATTCTAGACTTTGCACATGTGTGAAATGGTGATAAAAATCTGATTTTTCCACCTTATATAGTCCCACAAGGTCATCCTTAGCCACTCTTGGTCATAGATGACATGTTTACTTGGTCCATTTTATGAATGGGTCATTTTTCCTTTTTGGGCCAAGTTCTTTACTTAATTGTTGGGCCTCTTTTGAGCCCATTAGCATGGAATTAATTCAGCCCAATAATTTTAGTGATTAATCCACCAACTATCTCAAGTTTAAATAATTCCATAAATATTACGGTAATCAATTAGGTTCGAAAATGTACGGGGTGTTACACCTACACTCTTAAAGGATTTCAATTTCCAATTCATCAAAGTCTAAAGAAGAAAATAACTAAGGCCACTATTTATAGTTATTGCCTTTACAAAAATAGCCTATTACGAAAATAGTCCAAAAGTGACTATTTATGAAATAACCCACAAGGACCCTTCTTGATTGCCCAAATTGCCTTTTGATCGCTCATGACCTCATGACCTTGTTTCTTTATTGCTCCATGGCTTCCTATAAGCTCCAAGCTATCATCCATATATGGAAGCCCCTCCTAATATGCTCCAAGCTAACCATGCTCGTATCAGGTACGAAAGTGTTCTGATGGATTTTGAGTATTTAGTTGGAAAATTAAAAATTTATGGCCTAGAGTTAACTTTTGTCAAAATCCATTTATAACAACCTCCGTTCAAGAATCTGATGGTTCCATTAAGTTTGGAATGTTAATTTTATTCTATTAGCATAATTGGATTGCATTCAAGGGGTTTTGAACGAATCTCGAGGATCTGCTCAGTGAAATTACTAAACTTTTAAGTTGTTGGTACAATATTTTCTAGTGCATTGCCTAATTTTCCTTTGTGATAACAACCCCATGATCACGTTCGTAGTGATAAATCAACTACTTCACCGTGATAGTGGTGGGGTGGATCATGATTGCTGAGGAGAAATTATGGGTTGGGTTCGGGTAATGCTTCGCGAACACGACCTAGCCATCATAATTATGATGGAACCGGGTCGGTAATCATCATGATTAGGAAGGGTATCCCACTATCGCATTGAACAAAAATGTTAGGATAGAATTAAAACCCTATTTTTGAATTAAAACCCCATTACTCAATTTTTGAAGCTTGAGAACTTATTTTTAGGAGATTCAAAAGGTGATTTTCAATATTTCTTCCTTGGGTATGATTCTTACACTGCTTTTACCTATTTCCCAATAAATATTTCATTATTTCATCTTCAAATCTTAGTTTTTCAACTTGAAAATTTAGAGAGAATTTTGGGTATTGATCAAGATTGATAAATTGATGATTTTAAGGTCGATTTTGACTCCATTGTTTATGAAATTTTAGATTTGAACTCCTTAAGTTATGGATAATTTGATTTTCTAATAAAATTCTAGTTTTTCCTTTTGTTGTTTGGGGGTGACTTTTGGGTTGACTTTTTGGAACCGAAATAGAAGTATAGCAATATGGTATTGATGGACTCGTAACAAGTGGTCCTAAATTCCCCTTGTTAGCTGTCGCAGGAAGTGGTGAGGGATTAGGAAGTGAAGAAAATAATTATATGTAGAACTTGTTCTTGATATATTAGGAGTTTTTTTAAAGCCATTTTGAAAGGGGAGGCTAGTCTGTGATCTTTGGTGGTTTGTGGTTCAACTTCAAGGTAGGTTATGGCTTAAATTTCTTCAGACTCTGGTTAGGTGGGGACTTTTCTTGTAAAGAATGCTATGGATTGGGTGAAGTTGTAAATTGTAGTATTAAATGAGATGGATTATTATTGTGATGCCTCTGTGGGGGCTTGTGTTGATGATTTATTTGTGACTTGGCAAGATTGATTTGTATTTGCATTATTGGATTGTTCAATACATTATTGATACATATCAGGGTCTATATTTATCGTGATCCCGCATACTCATTCTATGAAGTTATGAACTTGAATATTCCCTTGTAATTGACATTTTAAAAGATTCATTTCTTGTTTTACTACTTTATATCACTGTGGGCAAAGATCTGGCTATGCAAGTCTGTGGGAAATGATCCAACTTGTAATACTATTTATATCATCATGGGCAAAGATCTGGTTATGAAAGTCCATGGGAAAAGATACAATTAGGTATATGAACCTTGCGAGTCTCCCATGGGTCTTACCTCATAGCATACAACTATAGAAGGGGTGTATATCGGTATACATTAGCCATTGTATACCATCTCATATCATTGCATTGCATCATTCTTTGATTATTGTTATTTTTTGAGGTGATGTCACGACCCAAAATTCCAAGGTCATGATGGCACCTACCTCAACCCAGCTTTGGTAGGTAAGCCCAACTCAAGATAGAATAAATCAAAATGAAGATCGAATAATAAAATAAAAACTCAAGACTTTAGAATAAAGTCGAACCAACAACAATACCAACTCATATCTAGAAATACATCTAAATCCCAAGAAGTAATGTCATGAATACAGAGCTACTCTAAACCAACATCAAAATACAAGAACATAAAGTATATGTCTCTGAACTGAAATAAAGACATAAATGCGATAGATAAAGCTGAAACATGCTCCGAATGAAGAGCTTACCATGGCTTCGATAACCCTGATATGCATAATCACTATATATGGGTAGTACTGGTAACAGGATATACACCAAAAGGGTACAAAAAGTAGGAAGAGTATGGTCCATTTGTACTTAGTAGGCATCATAGGCCGACCGAGCTAGAGTAGACAGCTAAATCAAATAAAATAAGCTACAAGTGAAGTAAAAGCCCTGCAAGCAGAAACATCCCAGTAGATCAATCCGCAATAATTACATTATATAAGAATGAATCACAACAACAATATATATACACCACATATAAAGATATCCAAAGTACAATATCACCCAAAAGTAAGAAGTTCAATACATTGCAGCACGATGATATGGAATGAATGCAATGTCCAAATGTACTCTCTGTATATATCTTCCGAGATTAAGCTCCAGGAAAGGACCCATAGAGGGTTCAAAACCCATATACTAATCACAATCACAATAGTTGATCTTGCCGACACTTCCTTCGGTCAAGTCATTTTATAAAATAGTTCATTTACATTAACAAAGTATCCAAGTTCCACAGTGGTACCAGATCTATGAAAATGAGAGATAAATGAGTATGCATGATCATGGCAAAAACAATAATGCATAGTAATCAGCTCAATAATTGAATAAAAGAACCCAAAGATCTCAGTAAATTGTGATACAAGACCCCTAATGGAAACAAAATATAGAATCAATGCAAGGTGTTGACAAAATTTCTACAAGCCCATAACACGGGCACCATAATTGATGCATGTACGCCAAGCCAAGATAAAAAGTTCAAGAACTTTGAATTGAGTCAATACTTTGGAGGCTTGAAAGGATTTTGTAATAAGGGATTGAAGCTTGGGAACGTGCTAAAATGTAAGTACAAGGCTTAAAGAGGAAGACTACTCGAAGAAAGGAAAAGAGGTTATGTACGCAAAGTGGCTATTATATAAATGCAAGCCTCTTGACTAAGAAGACCCTTAATTCATTAAGGGTATTTTTGTAATTAGTTGTCTAGTCTATAAATAGTGGAGCATAGCTCATTTTAGAGATAGATCATCTTGATGATTATTGAATATTAAATACTCTTTTGAGAGTTTGAGAGCTTGTTGAAGCTTTTAATTGTTTCAAGTTTAGAAAGGAGGGTTGTTTGGGAATATAATTCCCTTGAGGTATTTCTCATATATTTAGGTGCTTATTTGGATATTTGAAGGAGATCTTTTCTTTTTATAGAATTGGTTGCCTTTGATTCCACTTTTGTGCCTACCTTTCTATCCCTTTATCTTTTGTTTATCTTGTTTCTTTGTTTTCTTGTTTCTTTAAAGTCTTTCGTATTTTATTTCTTGTATCAACAATAGTAAAAGAACCAAATAAGACACCAATAAAGTCAACTCAAGCACCAACTCGGGCATAACAATGATAACAAGCTCTCTAGCAAATAATAAAGTCAACACAAGCCCCCACTCGGGGATCAAAATGATAATAAACAACCCCAAATCATGTAAAGAATGAGATTTCACCCAACCCATAGCATGCTTTACATGATACGTTCTCTACATAGCTAAGTCTGAAGAAATTTAGTCATAACCTACCTTGAGCCAGCATCGCAAGCTTAAAAATACTCAACTCAAAGCCTTCCTCTTCTAAGCGGCCTCAGAATGCTCCTAATTTGTAAACAAAAATAACTTCTACATGTAAATTTGAGTTCATTGATACCCATATTGGCATATTTTAGCTTCGGGTCCAAATCACCTCAAAAATTAACCCTAAAAATAAAAAGCTAAAACTGTAATTTTAGTAGAAAATTACTTAACCCATAGTTTAAGGGTCTTAAATCTAAAATCCCATCAAAAACGGAGTTGAATTCGAGTTAGAAATCATCGAAATATCACTTTTTCAAATTACTGGGAAAACCCCAAAATGTCAAGTTTTAAAACAATGATTTGAAGATGATTTTGCAATATAATCAATGGGTAATGATCAAATATAAGTTTAGAAGCTTACCCAATTGAAATATGATGAAATTACCCTTTAGATTCCCTCAAAAACGTGGTCCCAAACCTTAAATATGGTGAAAATGGAGTTTGAGGCCGAAATGGGGTATGTATATTGTTCAATGAACAGTACAGGCCTTCGCGACATACCATTTGTGTTCGCGAAGGTCAATAGTCTCGACCCACCACGATTGCAGCAGATCAACTACATTCACACAGTTTTAGCTTCGACCCGGTCCCTATTTGACTTTTCGCATCCATGGTCCCCACAATCTCAATCACAAAGAACAAAAAATTCCTTCTCCGTGACAGCGATGAGAGGGTCGCGAATGGAAAAAAAAATGGTCAGCTGCACCAGTAGAACACCAAGTCTAAAATTCCTTCGAACGAACCCTCAGTATTCATTTGGGATCCACAGAAATAAACTAATAATGCTAGTAGGCTAATTTTGACGTTATGGACTCAGGGAAACACTTAGAATCACCAAAGGAGGCCATTATCAACAAGATTCACCCAAAAACCACTTTAGGCCAATAAAACTAATTTCTCACCCAAACACTCAAAAATCATAATAGTGACTCAGAACCTGAAACCAAAAATGGACATTCCAAAACTGATGGAACTGACTAAATTTTCATCTGTCGCTCGAATCTTGGAATGTAGATCGAAGTCAACTATATCACCTCAAAAGCTTCCCAAACCCAAAAACTCTCATAAAATACTCCCAAATTCTTTAGGGACCATGTCATCCATTCTCGTAACTCATAAATTCTATAAGGCAACAACGGGGAGAGGTAAATGGTCAAAACACAGAAAATTCTAAAAATCACTACAAGGGTTGTTACATATCCACCACTAAAACATGTATTCATCCTCAAATGTAAAACAAGTATAGTACCTAAATAGATGAAAAGCTAGGGGTATGTACACCACATATGGCACTCAACCTCTCACGAGCCTCGCCAATCGGGCGATGTCTCCACTAAACTTTCACTGAGTCAATATTCTTGGACCTCCACTTTCTAGTATGCCTATCCAAAATAGTGATAGGCTCCTCCTCAAAGGTTAAATCATGGTTTAAAACAACTGAATCCCACTAGATCATATGAAATCATCATGACGGTATTGCTTCAACATTAAAATATGAAACACCAAATAAACAGCTGACAAGTTCAGAGGCAAGGCCAACCTATAGGCCACCTCTCCAACTCTCTCAAAAATCTCAAAAGGCCCAATAAACCTCAGCTAAGCTTCCCTTTATTTTTGAATCTTATCACACTCTTCATGGGCGACACTTTCTACAAAATCCTGCATGAAATCCATATCATGGACCCGCTGGTCGGCGTAGCTCTTCTGACTACCCCGGGCTACCACAAGCATATACTAGATCAGTCTCACTCGGTCCATCGAGTCTCTCAACAAATTAGTACCCCAAGGTCTTACCTTGAAGGAATCAAAATATCACATGGGATATCTACACCTCCTCACATACAAAGCCTTAAACAGCACCATCTAAATGCTAGAATGGTAACTATTTTTGTAGGTGAACTCTGCTAATGGCAAGAACTGGTCCAACCAAAATCTATAACACATGCTCAAAGCATGTCCTCTAACACCTGAATAGTCCTCTCCAACTATCCATCAATCTAAGGTGAAAAGTCATGCTCATCTCTAGCTGAGTGCCCAACTCCTGTTGCACAGTACTCTAAAAGTTTTGAGGTGAACAAGGTACCTCTATGAGAAATGATGGAAATAGGCATTCTATGCAAATGAACTATCTCACAAATGTAGATCTTAGCCAACTTCTCTGTATTGTACTTCATCTTCATATATACAACCTATCTATAATAACCAAAATGGAATCGAATTTCCTCAAAGTCTGAGGCAATCAAACCACAAAGTCTATAGTAATTCGATCCCACTTTCGCACTGGGATAGGCAACCACTGCATCGAACCACCTGGTCACTGGTTCTCACACTTAACGTGATGGCCATTAAGACACTTGGCCACAAATTCCATATTGTCTTTTTTCATCCTACACCTTCCAGTAGTTCCACTTTAAGTCATGGTATATCTTAGCTACTTCTGGATGGATAAAAAACCTCAAACTATGAGCCTCCTCTAAAATTAGTCTAATCAAGTCACGAACTCTCGATACACAAACTCTAACACTTATCCTCTAAACAACCTCTGAATTAAGGAATACCACTTTTGCCTCACCACTCAACATTTTATCCTAAATCACCCTCAACTTGTCATCTCTTCTCCAACAATGAGGATCTAGCCTCAACACAAGCTAAAACAAGCCCAGTTACCAAAATATCAAGTTGAATCAACTAATTGGCCAAAGACTAAAAGTCTAAGGCCAAAGGTCACTCCTCTGTCATAAGATAACCCAAAATCCCCATGCTTACCACCATTTGACTCAAGGCATCTGCTACAATATTATCCTTGCACGGATGATATAGAATAGTGAGATCATAATCCTTAAGCAACTCATACCATCTATGTGATGTCGCCCAAATTACACCTCGCAATGAAGTATAATGTGATCGTTGTATCAAATATAGAACCCAACTAGGTTGGGGTCGATCCCACAGGGAATAGGTAAAAGTTATGTAGAATGCTAGTCTGAGTAACTGGTAAGTAAGTAAAACTGGGGGGGGGAAGGGAGGGGGGGTTGCAAGTAACTAATAACGGTAATGATTTCTTATTATAGAGGGTTTGTAGACAATATGAGAAATACACTAGGACTGTGATCCCCAATGATTCCTTAACTCCACCGGTTACTTGTGCTGACAAAACTGTCCCGCTAAGTTGCATGCAAAATCTGACAAGATATGTTCATCTAAACGTCTCTCGACCTTGGTTATATGAATTTCACTCTTCTCCTCTCGGTCTCCAAGTGTCGCACTACTAAACCTTGTCCTAGATCTCAGATAACTATTCCTGCTAAGGCTCAAGTTATTAAATGAAGGTTGATAGCTTCAAATCTCTATTGTTATTTCCTTTGCCCAATCTCTACATCTCTCTCGAGAAAGTATAGAATATAGGCGAGTTTCTAACATTTGTAACCGTTAGAATATCAATCACAATGAAGGAAATAACAATTCATGAATTCACAGTGGTTCAGAATTGCTTTGCACATAACCCGTTTCGTTAATTCCTCATGGTTCACACAACCCTGGTTGATGAGTTTAGCTACTCATGTTCGCAATCGCACAATAAGAATTTGAGGGTGAAGAAATAATTGTAAACTCACAATAATGAAGAAACTCTGAAATCTCAACTATGAATAAAACCCTAGAATCGGTGTTCCAAGATTACAATAATATGTTTCTAAACTCAAAAATAACGGAAATCTAACTCAAAATAATGTAATGGAGTCCCCCAGAACATAGGACAATACAGGGGTATTTATAGATACAAGATGAATCCTATCCTAAACAAAGTAGGAGGCTAATAGTCGGTAATTTTCCACGGTATCGTGACTTGTGTCGTGGAACCAAGTTCAGGTTCGGGATCGCATACACAAAGTCAACTAAGTAATGACCTCACACACACATAGCATAGGGTTATATTATCAACTACTACCTATCTGGGTTCATGCAATATTAGCTATATTTATTTTGTCTATAATCCTAATGCCATAACAAGATCCAATAGTTGTCACAAACTCACATGCTACACACACATTTTAAAACAAAATCTTTCGGAGGGGTGTCTTTTAAATAATCAAACAACATAACCTGTTCAAAATTGGACTGCACTACGGTTCCCCTATTTTTCTCCTAATTCAACAAGAAAACACATAAATACTATAAATAACAATCTAAACTTGTCGGTTCTACTATGATAGCACACTTGGGGGAAAAGAAACACGGCAACAAAAAACCCCAAGTGGTGGTATACCCCCACCCCCAACTAAATAATAGTGCACGGCCCCTAGTACACAGCTATCAATATAATATATGTAAGGGAGTGAAGACATACCTGCGGTGCCCTAAGCACTGGAAGAGGGCCCGCCCGTAGCGAGATCATCAGTATGCTCTTTAGGCTCTCTGCTAGGTGCATCCAGTGGAGGGGGTGCCTGACTAGAGGATGCACCTCATGCCCTCTGCTCCTGGGCGATCTGACTAGTATGGTACTCCAACTTGGAGGCCTTAACCGCTCTATGGAGATCACCCTCAAACTCTTCACCACTATCCACCTGCTCCTCCGAACTGCGTGGTTGTTTGCCTCTATCAATAGGAGTCTCCTCATCGGCAAACAAATCTACCTCAAAAACTGGCCGCATCAGAGCATGAACAGGCATAGGTGGAATAATAGGGGCGCTGCTCGGTGCCAAAACTCAAACCTTCTCTCGTAATACAGCTACCTCCTGTGTCAATGCTGCCATACCAGGATTCTGTGTCGTACCCAATCGGGTAGTCATCCGCACCTCAAAGTATCAATCCGTCCATACAGCTCTTGCATGAATTTAACCATAGACGCAGACATACGGGCCTCCACTCTAGCCTCTACAGCCTCAACTGTGGTCCTAACCCATGGGTTAAGCTGGGATACCAACTTAGCCATCTCTGCCTCTGTGTGGGCCTGCCTCTCAAACATCTGCGTCTGCCTATCAACCAGCTGCTGCAGGAAGTCCCTCAAAACTGAAACCATACCAAAAGAGAGCAGTGGTACGGTAGTTCCTGGAGCCTCATCATCAATCACTGATCCTGTGCCCTCAGCAGGTGCATGCACTGTCTCAGGTATACTCACTGGTGCTGGGGTACTCACCGACTCCTCGCTATCTCTTGGCCCTTCAAAAAAGGTTGCTCCTGATGACCCAAAAGGTTGAGACCTTCGTGGAACAATGGGGTTAGATCCCCGCTGCTGCATCAACCCAATATCTGCTATACGGGTCACCTCGATATAGTGATCGATGGAAGATATCTTGACCACACCCGCCCTATCACACAAGCTCTGAATCAAATAGGGAAAAGGGATACTAGTATGGTCTCAAAATGCATGCTCATGGATCTCCCTAATAATGTACCTAGTGATATGAATATTATAACTGGCAATAATGCTAGCTACCACAACAGCCCGATCCAAGGTGAGTGAATTATCAGCATTAGTGGGTCCCAATCGATACCTAACAACCAACCACCAAAACCTTCCAGCAAAATGGAATGTGGACTTCTTTATATCCAGCTTCCCAGTCACCCAACTAGCATTTACACTGTCCTCCACTATATGACCAGCAATCCACCTCAGTAACTCCAACCTCTGATCAGCATCCCTCATTTTAATCTGATTTCTGACAGTCTCTATATGGTGATCAAACTCAGCAGTCGTAGCTGGCAATGGACGGTCTGCACCAAACAAGAATCGGTGGATGGTCTTCTCAAATATATCGACTCTGGTCCCTCAAACCAAAGTGTGAGTCAATAGTGGTTGGTCCCGGAACCACTGCCCAATAGGTGTGATCAAAACAACAGACGCAGCATAGGATGCATAAAACTCTTAGACCAATGCTGGGCTATAGCGACCAGGAGGCTACGTCATCCATCCAAATCCATACTGATCAAACACAGTCTAGATATTGGGCAATTCCTTTAACTTCTCTATCCGATATCGGGGCTCCTCCGTAATATTTCTTCTACACACGCCTCGCTCAATAAGCTCAGCATCCTTGTCATAAAATTCCCACATGCCCTTAACACACCATCATAGGATATCCCTTCTCTGTGAGGGAGTCGGGGCACTCTGTTCACCAGTACCCGAAATAGATGTTGTAGCCTCTGCCGCAGAGATACCCTGTCCTGTAGTATATCCATATAGCCCGATACCAAATTATCCTCCCCCTCTTTAGACTAGGGGGCGAACTCGAAAGACTGATCAGGAATAGTCGACTTGACAGGATGTGGAATGGGCTGAAGTGCGGCTCAGGAAGCAGCTTGTACCCGAGTTTGTAACTTCGTGGTATGAGGTACTAGTGCAGTATTATCAGTGCCAATATCAAAAACCTCCTCGAACCCATTTTTTCCTGACTCTGATGATTCATCATACAATTGGGTCAGAAATTCTGGATTTTTTGTTCGAATTCTTGACGAAGAATCAAGGTGGTCATGGTTGGGGTTTGGTTTGGGGGGCATGATGTCGGGTTTTGGAATGGGTTGGTCAGATTTAGGTTATATAGGTCGAGTTTGGGTCGTGTATGGGTCGGGTGGGTCAGGTCTCGGGGTATTTGGGGATTTAGGTGATGAGTGTTTGTTGGATTTTGAATTTGGTCTTTGAGAATTTAAAGAAGTTTGAATTTAAGGTATGCGAATTTGGTGATTTGTGGAAATTAGGGTTTATGTTTAGGATTTAAAGTTGAGAAAGTTGATTTGTAATGGAGTTTGGATCGGGTATGAGGGTAAGACCAAAATATATATAGAGGTAGATCGGGTCAGGTCGGATATCAGGTGAGTGGAGTTTCTGATTTCCACGGCACAACCCACGTGACGTGGGTCTACCTACGTCACGTGGGTACCCTGTCGTAGGTAAGATTCAGAAGGACAAATATTTCTCTGATTTACACAGCACAACCCATATGATATGGGTTTACTTATATCATATGGGTACCCTGTCGTGGGTCGGATTTGTAGGTGATATATTTTCTCTGAATCTAACGACACCAACCTACGAGACGTAGGTTGTCTTACATCTCATAGGTTCTTGCCGTGGGTAGTACTGAATATTTGTAGGTCAATATTATGAATTTCAGCTAACGTGTCTTCCAATGCTCAGATGATAACATCATCAGATCTTGGGTTGCCTCCCAAGTAGCGCCTAATTTAATGTCGCAGCACGACATGGCTAACTTGGATACTTAGACTTCACCAACCAGCCCATGGGTTGCCTCCCATGAAGCGCCTGATGTAATGTCGCGGCACAACATGGCTAGCTTGACTACTTAGACTTCATCAAGCTCAAACTCCTCACATGTCCTTATTTCTTCCGTGATTCCCACATAATGCTTTACACGCTGCCCATTTACCTTAAATAGAACGTTATCATCTCCTTTTAGCTCAATTTCTCTATGTGGGAATACCTTGACCACCGTGAATGGTCTGGACCATTTGGACTTTAACTTTCCAGCAAACAAGTGAAGCTTGGAGTTATAAAGTAGCACCAAATCTCCCGAGTGAATCTCTCGTTTCTCAATGCATCGACCATGATATAATTTTATCTTCTCTTTATATATTGTTGAACTTTCATAATCCCGGAGAAGAAATTCATCTATCTCATTCATCTGCTCAAGTTTTAATTTTGCTGTTTCACTCTAGTCTAAATTCAACCTTTTCAAAGCCCATAAAGCCTTATGTTCAAGTTTGACAGGCAAATGGCAAGATTTTCCAAAAACTAACTGATATGGTGATGCACTAATTGGCATCTTGAAAGCAGTTTGGTATGCCCATAATGTATCATCTAATCTTTGAGCCCAATCTGTCCTATTGGCATTCATCATTTTTGACAGAATAGACTTGATCTCATAATTTGACACCTCAACTTGCCCACTTGTCTGAGGATGGTAAGGTGTTGCCACCTTATGTTTAACACCATATTTTTCAACTAGGGCCTTGAACAGCCAATTACAGAAGTGGGATCCTCCATCACTAATGATTACTCGGGGTGTACCAAACCGTGAAAATATGTTCTTCTTCAAGAATGGTGTGACACTTCTTCCTTCATTATTGGGAAGCGCAATTTCCTCCACCCACTTAGAAACATAGTCGACATCTACTAAAATGTATTTCATCCCATGTGAGCTCACAAAAGGGCCCATAAATTCAATTCCCCGTACATCAAACAATTCGAGCTCAAGGATAGGTGTCATGGGAAGTTTGTGTCTGCGTGAGATATTCCCTTGCCTTTGACATTGGTCACAAGCCCGAGCATAATCATGAGCATCTTTATAAATGGTGGGCCAGTAATAACTGCATTGTAAGATCCTATGAGTAGTACGCGCACCTCCATGATGACCCCCAACTGGGGATGAATGACATGCTTCTAAAATATTCATCATTTCGACTTTCGAAATACATCTTCGAATCATACCATCAGCATACACCCTAAACAAATAAAGTTCATCCCAAAAGAACTTTCTTACCTCATGCATGAATCTCTTTCTCTGCTGATACGACATGTCTTCCGGGACTAGGTCACTTGCCAAAAAGTTGGAAAAATCTGCAAACCAAGGAACTAAGTCTTGCGATGCTGCCAGCACTTGCTCATCTGGAAAAGTATCATCAATATCAAGATCATCCCTTAATTTAAGCATGTCCTCCTCCTCAAGGCGTGATATATGGTCAGGTCTCAGCGACCTGATTCTCGGTTCCCTTACGATTCTTGACTTCAAAGTTAAATTCTTGCAGTAGGAGCACCCACCAAATCAATCTTGGCTTACCATCCTTTTTTGACATAAGATACCGAAGAGATGCATGATCTGTATGCACAAGATACCGAAGATTTCTCAGTCTTCTTTGTCTCTCTTCAGCCTCATCTAGTCGCTGGGCTGCCTCTTGCACAGCTCGATTATCTCTCTCTGCTTTTCTAAAAATAGCTTGTCTAGCTTGCTCTTCTCATGTTAACCGAGCAGTAGTTTGGTCTGCTGTTTCATGACCAACTGGCTGAATTGGTTGATTATGAATGTCTACCAAGGTGGTAGGATCCTGAACTTCATCGATATTCACCATTCTTCAATTTGCTCTTAGAGTCCTTTCTATTTCAAGATCAAGCGGAATCAGGGGATTGCCTTGACTCCTAGTATTGGGCATACACCGGCGTGTGCCCTTAGAAGCATGTAAAAATAATACCAATCAACTTCAACCAATATTAATCAACTCCATAACCGTACTCCCCGGCAACGGCGCAAAAATTTGATGTTGCCCAAATTGATAACCAGAAAACTACGAAAACTAGAATTTAACTAAGAACCGAAAAGATAATCAATAGATAGATGAAAAATTAGACACAAGTAGATGAGTATCCAAGAACAATAGGATATATTAAACCCTAGAACCCTCGAATTACATTCATCAACAACACCTAATTCCTACGGTGACCAAGAGGGAATTCGAAACGCCCTCGAAACCACGTGTTACTAAGCAAACCTTCAACAAACGCTTACCAAAAACTCTCTCAAGATATTTGTTCATCAATATTCAAGAAAGACTAAGTAAAATAAAGCATGGTTTGGGTATTTATACCCATGGGTCATTTATTACATACTTGGGGCCCAAAAGTGACCCTTTCTTTTAAAATTAGACTTGGCAGCCAACATAGGCCACCTGCGCCCGCAGATGGGAACCTACCCACGCAGGTCAAGGACGCAGGTGCCACTGCCCACCATCTACGTGCGTATGCCTGCAGGTGAGCTCTCCAGGGCACTCCATGTGCCATTTTGCCCTCCTTGGCTTCCGTTTGATCCCTCTAAGGCCTCTTGATCCTCCTTAGATGCAATCACCACGACGTAGCACCCTTTTGATGGTAGTAGGATGCCGTCAAGTACCTCTCATTTCATGAACATTCCTTGAAGCACTTAGAGTTCTCGTGTTTGACTTCTAGTGAACGGTTTGGACCGGATTTGAATTGTATCATCCTTTCCGTCTTGAGAAGAATTTGACCTCAAATTCTCATCCTCTATTATTCAAAGACTGAGAGATCACACACATTAAATATGTTGTGCACTTGATACTCTGTTGGGAGGTCAACCTTGTAAGCATTGTCATTTATCCGCTCAAGTACTTGGAATGGGCCATCACCTCGAGGCATCAATTTAACTTTTTTTTGGGTTGGGAACCGATCCTTTTGGAGATGTACCCATACCCAATCACCCGATTCAAGTACAAGTCTTCTCCTCCCTTTGTTCACTCTCTTGTCTATTGCTTGATTTTTTTTCTCAAGGTGAAGCCTCACTTTCTCATGCATCTTCTTCATTGCTTCCGCTCTTTTTCTCCCATCTAAGCTAATCACAACATCACTAGACAAAGGAGTGACATCTAAGGGGGTTAAGGGGTTATAACCATAAACACATTCAAAGGGGGTCATACCAATAGTCGAGTGAATAACACGACTGTAAGCAAATTCGACTAGGGGTAAGTGATCCTCCCAAGAGGCCATTTTCCCTTTAACCATGGTGCGAAGCATAGAACCCAAGGTCCTATTCACAACCTTGGTTTGACCGTCGATTTGTAGGTGGCAAGATGTTGAGAAAAGTAATTTGGTGCCAAGCCTACCCCACAATGTCCTCCAAAAGTGACTAAGGAACTTAGAGTCCCGATCACTAACAATGGTTCGGGGAATTCCGTTTATCTTGACAACATGTTCTATATACAAGGATGCCACATTGGAGGCATCATCACACTTGTGACACAGAATAAAATGAGCCATTTTAGAGAACCGATCAACCACAAGAAAGATACTATCTCTTCCCCTCCTTGTCCTAGGTAATCCCAATACAAAAATCCATAGATATGTCAAGCCATGGTTGTAGGGGAGTGGAAAGTGGGGTATATAACCCTTGAGGGAGAAGGCATGACTTCGCACTTCTACAATCCATACATTGACCATAAATTTGTGCAACATCATGACGCATTTTGGGCCAATAGAATTGTTCCTCTAGGATTCCAAGGGTCTTGTCAATTCCAAAGTGACCCATCATACCACCATCGTGTGCCTCTCTAACAAACAACTCTCTCCAAGAGCTATAGGGAACACACAATCTCTTTCCTTTGAATAGGAATCCATCAAACTTTGAGTAGGGTATAGAAGTTCTATCCCTAAGCCATTTTTCCCTTTCCCATTCCTTACAATCCTTAAAGATTTGAGCAAATTTGGGGTCCTCAGGATACAATGTCTTCAAGCATTCAAACCCAATCAATTTAGAAGGCAAGGTATTAAGTAACACATATTTTCGGGACAAGGCATTGGCCACTACATTCTCCTTTCCCTTTTTGTATTGGATTACGTAAGGGAAAGTTTCTAAGAATTCAATCCACTTGGCATGCCGTTTGTTCAATTTGTCTTGGGCCCTAAGGTGTTTAAAAGATTCATGGTCGGTTCGAATCACAAATTCCTTAGGCCACAAGTAGTGTTGCCAATTGCCCAAAGCTCTAATCAAGGCATACAACTCAAGATCATACGTAGAGTAGTTCAAGGTTGCTCCTTTGAGATTTTCACTAAAGTATGCAATGGGTTTTTGGTCTTGCATTAAGACGGCCCCAATTCCTACCTTACTAGCATCACATTCGACTTCAAACATTTTTCCAAAGTCGGGCAATTGCAACAAAGGGGCGGAGCTAAGCATTGTTTTCAAAGTTTCAAACGCCTTTGGTTGCTCGTCTCCCCACTTAAAGGGCTTATCCTTTTGGATTACCTCGGTTAATGGGGTGGCTATGGTGCTAAACCCTTTGACAAGCCTTCTATAAAAACTAGTCAATCCATGAAAACTTCTCACATCACCAATGGATTGTGGAGTTGGCCAATTTCTTATAGCATCTATCTTGGATTCATCCACTTCAACACCCCGGGAGCTTACAACAAAGCCCAAAAAGACAACCTTGTCAACACAAAAGGAGCATTTCTCAAGATTAGCAAACAATTGCTCCTTTCTAAGCACATCAAAAACACATTTTAAGTGTTTAGCATGGTCATCTATGGACTTGCTATAGACTAAGATATCATCAAAGTATACCACAACAAACTTCCCTGTAAACGGTTTCATCACATGGTTCATTAACTGCATTAAGGTACTAGGAGCGTTGGTGAGCCCAAATGGCATAACCATCCATTCATAGAGACCAAACTTGGTCTTGAAGGCGGTTTTCCATTCATCACCGGGACTCATCCGAATTTGATGGTACCCACTCCTAAGATCAATCTTTGAAAATACACAAGAACCATTCAATTCATCTAACATATCATCTAACCTAGGGAAAGGGTGGTGATACTTTACCGTTATCTTGTTGATGGCCCGACAATCAACACACATGCGCCAAGTCCCATCTTTCTTTGGCACCAATAATACCAAAACCGCACATGGGCTCATGCTTTCTTTGATATATCCCTTGTTGAGAAGTTCCTCCATTTGTCTTTGGAGCTCTTTGGTGTCCATTGGGTTACTTCTATAAGCCGACTTGTTAGGCAATTGTGATCCCAGCACGAAGTCTATTTGATGCTCAATTCCTCGAAGTGGGGGTAACCCTTGTGGTGGATCCTTTGGAAACACATCTTCGAATTCCTGCAAAACAAGAGAAATAGAATGGGGAATAGGGGAAGTAGAGTGGTTAGCATGAAAGTCATGGGCTAAAAGGAGGATGGGCTCCTCATCATTAGCCTCCTCAAACAAATCTTTGTTTCTTGCCAACATCACCATTTGGGTCTTCCCTTTCGACTTTCTCCTCTCTTTTGCTTCATCACTCTCCTCTTCATGGGGTTCCTCCTCCCCTTCCTTACTACCCTTCTCCTTCAACTCCCTCATTCTTTGATGTACCTCATTTACTTGTGATGGTAAAATAGGGTGAAGGGTAAACTTCTTACCATTCAACTCAAGATAATACCGGTTGGTTCTTCCATCATGTTTGGTTGAATGATCGTATTGCCATGGTATTCCAAGAAAACTATGACACGCTTGAATGGGAATGACATCACATAGTATTTTATCATGGTAGTTCCCAATCTTGAATCGGATCACAACTTGCCTAGTCACTTTTAATTCTCCACACTCGTTTAACCATCGGAGCTTGTACGGTGTGGCATGCTTGGTTGTGGGTAACTTCAAGAAATTAACCATGGTGGCACTAGCTACATTTGCATAACTCCTACTATCGATGACCAATGAGCATATATTCTCCTTGATAAGACATTTAGTATGGAATAGATTTTCCCTTTGACTAGGGTCATCTATGGCCTTACTAATCATCACTCGTCTTACCATAAAGTTTGGAACCTCAACCTCTCCATCTTGAGGCCAAGCATCCTTATTTTCTTCCTCTACTTGCTCATCTTCTTCTAAATTCTCTCCTTCTTTAGCTTCCCCTTCATTATCTTCTTCTTGTCCCACCTATTCCCCAAGGTAAAATATCCTCCCTTATCTAAGTATCATGTTCCTCCGATTAGGACACTCATTTGCCTTGTGTCCCCACCCTTGGCATTTAAAACATTGAAAACCTTTAGGATTAGGAGTTGGATACTTGTTACCTTCATTCCTTAGCGGGAACCTTGGCGTAGTCTTCTCAATGGGCTTCTTGTCATAAAACTTATTGATGTCCTTATTCTTGTTCCATCCTGAAGAAGGTTGGGCTACCTCCTTGCTCTTATTTCATTGATTAGTGGATGAGTACCCCTTGGGTTTGAGAGATGTCCTCTCCTTGATGTCTCTTTCAACTTCTAAGTCCGCTTGAAAGATTTCTTCTAAGGTAGCAAACTTATGGGATGTCATGGATGAGGAGATTTCTTTGTTCAAACCAACCTTGAAACGGATGACAGAATGTTCCACATTCTCTTGATATTCAAGTTTCAAGATCAATTGTTGAAACTCATCAAAGTAAGTTAAGACATTCTTGCTCCCTCGCCGTAGGTTGTACAACTTGGCAAGTAACTCATGCCTATACCTTTCCGGCATATACTTTCTCCTCATGAGAGCCTTCAAAGCATCCCATGGTGGTGGTTTTCCATTATTCAAGAAATTTTCAAATCGCTTGGCATATTCCCACCATTTGATAGAAAATCCTTCAAATTGGGCTATGGCGTAGCAACTCTTCTTGTCATTAGTGAGATCATTGGCTTGAAAGATTCTTTCACAAGTAGACTCCCATATTAGATAAGCTTTGGGATCACTCTCTCCTTTGAAACTTGGAAGACTAGTCTTGATTGAATTGATCCCATTATCTCAACCTCCGTTGCCACCTTTATTATCATTGTAATTCCATTGGTGCTCTCCTTGTGGATGATTCCCTAAGTTTCCTCTTCCATAAGGTGCCGGACCGAATCTTCCTCCTTGGCCTCGAAATCCTTGTTGAGGTAAGGGTCTATTCCTCCAATACTCCACATGCACGGCCTCTTCATCATACCCTTCAAACTCAACTTGTGGGTCCTCCTCTCCTACTTTCTTAACTTGAATGGGCTGATTTTGGTTATGGGGTATTTGGAGTGGGGGATTTTAGTCTAGTGGAGCTTGAGGTGGAGGGTTTTGGTTTGGTGGTGCTTGGGGTAGGTATTGGTTACGAGGAATTTGGTCTTGTAGTTTTTCTTGATTGGTTTGGTTGAATTGGGGTTGTAGTGGACAGACGGGGTTTCGATTATGTGGATAGTTAGTGGCTTGGGTTATGGGGTCTTGTGTTTGTCTCGGTGGATTGAACATTTGTTGGAGTGTTTCCGGGGAGATAGTAGCGGATGTGTCTTGAGCATGTCCGCTAGATGAGGCATGGTAGTTTTGAGGAGTGGATTGGGCTATGTTCACTATCTTTCCACCCATAGTAGACACACTTCCTTGGAGTGTGGTCATATGACCTTCCATGGCTCCCATTCTCCAGTCCATGGATTCCATTCTACGTCTTAATGATTCAAGTGTAGCCAAGATCGCATTTGAAGTGTTGACATCCCTAGTTGATGGTGTCTCACCCTCCGTGGCCATTGTACCTATTAGAAAAGACATTAAACACAAACAACAATCAAGTTAGCGTTAAATAAAGAACTCACAACTCTACACACCTTTGTATGCCTCACGCTTGGGTTCGCAAATATTGAAGATTGGCTTATTCTCCGGGTGGTAGTTGAGGTGTCAATTCTCTTCTCTTGATCGGATACTCAAAAGAAATATTTATGGACTTGAGTCAAGAAGTAACAACGAAAACAAAACTAGAAAAACACAAAAAGAAATAGGACAAAGAAGGAAAAACAACTCAAGAATTAACCAACCAACTAAGTAGGTGAATTACTAGTGGTTAATTAGTTTTAGAATCGAGAATTTAGATTAGGATTCAATGAATGAAACTAAAGGATGGAACCTGAGCAAAGTCAATTTTTAAGTGTTGAGGTGCGTTTTGAACGACCTATGGATGCAGCTTGTGACCTGCCCACGCAGGTGGTCGAACGTAGGTGATAACAGAAACTCGGCAGGTGACCTGCGTTGGTAACCTGCGGCCGCAGATGGCCCTCCTGCGTGAGAAGGTGGGGGCACAGATAGGCTGGACAGTGCACCTAAAAACTCCGAATTCTCCTCTTCTATGGGCCCTTTTGGGTTCTCTCTCCTAGAATATTTCTTTTCTTTGGGGCTATTCCTTGTACGAACACCCAAACACTTTTCTCTTGCTTCCTTTTTGGATCTAACAACACCTTTTTGAGGATTCTTCTTCTTGAAGATTTGAAGATCCTCAAGAACACCAAGAACTTCAAGGTTTCCAACTAATTCATTTTGGCTTGGAAATCCATGAAACTTTAGATATGGGGTCCCTTCAACGTGAGAAACACCTTTCTAATTATTTTAACCCTCAAATCCACACCAAAATTTTTAGATTTCACAACCCACTTTACTTTTCTCAAGAACTTCAAGCTCAACAAAGGGGTTTTCTCCAAATTTCCTCAAATCAAGGCTAAGGCTCAAGATTCCGACCTAAATATTGCTAGAGGAGACAAATCTAACAATAGAAACTAAAACAAGACTCAAAAACACAAAAATCTTCTCTCTTTTTTTTTTGATTTTCTAGATAACAAGACCCAAGATTGAATTCGTCGGAACGAACTCAAGCTTGGCTCTGATACCAAATGATAACCGGAAAACTATGAAAACTAGAATTTTACTAAGAACCAAAAAGATAATCAATAGGTAGATGAAAAATTAGACACAAGTAGATGAGTATCCAAGAACAATAGGATATATTAAACCCTAGAACCCTCGAACTACATTCATCAACTACACCTAATTCCTACGGTGACCAAGAGGGAATTCGAAACGCCCTCGAAACCATGCGTTACTAAGCAAACCTTCAAAAAACGCTTACCAAAAACTCTCTCAAGATATTTGTTCATCAATATTCAAGAAAGACTAAGTAAAATAAAGCATGGTTTGGGTATTTATACCCATGGGTCATTTATTACATACTTGGGGCCCAAAAGTGACCCATTCTTTTAAAATTGGACTTGGCAGCCGATATAGGCCACCTGCGCCCGCAGATGGGCACATGCCCATGCAGTTCAAGGCCGCAGGTGCCACTGCCCACCATCTGTGTACGCATGTGGCTCACCTGCGAGTGCAGGTGAGCTCTCTAGGGCACTCAATGTGCCATTTTGCCCTCCTTGGCTTCCGTTTGATCCCTCTAAGACCCCTTGATCCTCCTTAGATGCAATCACCACCACATAGCACCCTTTTGATGGTAGTAGGATGACATCAAGTACCTCTCATTTCATGAACAATCCTTGAAGCGCTTGGAGTTCTCGTGCTTGACTTCTAGTGAACGGTTTGGATCGAATTTGAATTGTATCACAAATTACACCTTGCAATGAAGTAATGAAGTATAATGTGGTTGCTGTATCAAATATATAACCCAACTAGGTTGGGGTCGATCCTACAGGGAATAGGTCAAAGTTATGTAGAATGCTAGTCTGAGTAACTGGTAAGTAAGTAAAACTGGGGGGGGTTGTAAGTAACTAATAACAGTAATGATTTCTTATTATAGAGGGTTTGTAGACAATATGAGAAATACACTAGGACTGTGATCCCCAATGATTTCTTAACTCCACCGGTTACTTGTGCTGACAAAACTATCCCGCTAAGTTGCATGCAAAATCTGACAAGATATGTTCATCTAAACGTCTCTCGACCTTGGTTAGATGAATTTCACTCTTCTCCTCTTGGTCTCAGAGTGTCGCACTACTAAACCTTATCCTAGATCTCAGATAACTAATCCTGCTAAGGCTCAAGTTATTAAATGAAGGTTGATAGCTTCAAATCTCTATTGTTATTTCCTTTGCCCAATCTCTACATCTCTCTCGAGCAAGTATAGAATATAGGCGAGTTTCTAACATTTGTAACCGTTAGAAGATCAATCACAATGAAGGAAATAACAATTCATGAATTCACAGTGGTTCAGAATTGCTTTGCACATAACCCGTTTCGTTAATTCCTCATGGTTCACTCAACCCTAGTTGATGAGTTTAGCTACTCATGTTCGCAATCGCACAATAAGAATTTGAGGGTGAAGAAATAATTGTAAACTCACAATAATGAAGAAACTCTGAAATCTCAACTATGAATAAAACCCTAGAATCGGTGTTCCAAGATTACAAAATCAATAATATGTTTCTGAACTCAAAAATAATGGAAATCTAACTCAAAATAATGTAATAGAGTCCCCCAGAACATAGGACAATACAGGGGTATTTATAGATACAAGATGAATCCTATCCTAAACAAAGTAGGAGGCTAATAGTCGATAATTTTCCACGGTCTCGTGACTTGGTGTTGGGGAACCAAGTCACGCCACGTAGGTGAGCTCCGTGGAAATCAGGCACAATTTGACATCTTCAGAAGTTGACTTACGTCACCAAGTCACGCCATGTAAGTGTAGTCACGCCGCGTGACTTCCTGTCGTGGGAATCAGGTTCCACTTTCACCCTCTAAAGTTGATCCACAGTACAGGCCCACGTGACGTGGGTTTCCTCTGTGATTTCATCTTGACTCTTTCATCTTCTGATACTCTATTTTGGTGTAATATTCTTCACTTTATCTCCATTTCGCCTCCATAACCTATTTCCCTATAAAATAGGATAGAAAACACATCACACCTACAAGACATACCCAAGTTATTGAATATTTTCCTTATTCGGCGAAAGTACATCACTATGCTATCTCATATTAAGATCCTGCTAATTGAAGAAGTACAAAAGGTTGTGATAGTCGGTGAAATATCAAAACAGATAATGACACCACAACTTCAACACGAACACAGTTGTCTCTAACTCTAAATCATAAGTAGGGTAGTTGTTGTCATGGACTTCAACTATCTAGAGGAATAAACTATCACTTTATCCTTGTGCATCAACACACCACCTAAGCCAACTCCATAAGCATCCCAATACACTGTGAAATCTATGCCATCCTCAAGCAAAAGTTAAGATAGAAGCCGAAGTCAATAAGGTCTTGAGCTTTTGAAATCTTCTTTCATACTTGTCCGACCACTGGAAAACAACCTTTTTCTTAATCAATTTAGTCAAAGGGGTTGCAATGGAAGAAAATCTTTGGATAAACCATCGGTAGTAGCCCACTAATCCAATAAAACTCTAAATATCGATATGAGAAGTAGGCCTAGCCCAATCACGAACAGTCACCACCTTGGTCGTATCAACTATCATACCATCCTTAGTCAACACATGGCCCAAGAAAGACATTGAATCCAACTAAAACTCACACTTAGAGAACTTGACATACAACTTCTCATCTCTTAACCTCTATAGTACAACCCTTAAACGTATCACATGCTTTACTTCACTCTTGGAATACACCAAGATATCATTGATGAACACAATCACAAATAAATTAAGAAAAGGTCAAAATAATCTATTCATCAACTCTATAAACACCATTAGGGTGTTAGTCAGCCTAAAATACATAACCATAAAACTCATAATGGCTATAATGCATTCGGAAAGATATCTTTGGAATATCCAAAGCCCTAATCTTCAGCTAATGATACCCAGACCACAAACTGATATTAGAGAACATCGTCGTACCCTGAAAATGATCAAATAAATCATCAATGCGAGGAAAAGGATACTTATTCTTAATGGTTACTTTGTTCAACTACTGATAATCAAACACACCTACATGGTTCGATCCTTCTTCTTAACAAACAAGACAGGAGCACCCTAAGGAGAAACAGTCAGTCTAATAAACCCTTTACTCAACAAATTATATGACTGCTTTTTCAATTCCTTCTACTCTATTGGGGGCATCCTATAACGAGAAACAGAAATGATATTAGTACCCGACTACAAGTCAATAGCAAAATCAATATACCTATCTATTGGAACACCAGGATAGTCTATAGGAAACACATCCATAAACTCCTTAACAACTCTTACAGAATCCAAAAAAGAGGGTGAATCAACACTGGTATCTCGCACATAAACCAAGTAAGATAGACACCCCTTCTCTAATATCCGATGAGAACAAAGAAAATATATAACCCCCTTAGGACATGAAGTAGGAGTACCCCTCTATTCTAATCATGACAAATCATGCATCACTAAGGTAAAGATTTTAGCATGGAAATCCAAAATCGTATGATAAGGAGACAGCCAATCCATACCCAATATAATAATAAAATCAACTATATATAGGATAATTAAATATACCCAGGAGTCACGCCTCAAAAGAATCAATACACAGGATCAGTACACTCGATCCACCACCAAAGAATTACCCACAGAGGTAAAAGCATGAATGGGTACAATAAGGGACTCACATATAGAATCATTATTAGAAGCAAAATACACAGACAAATAAGAGAATGTAAACCCAGGATCAAACAACATTAAAGTAGGATGATGGCAAATCGGGATGATACTTGTGATAACAGCATTAGAGGCTCTGCCTCAAGTCTATCAAGAAATATATAACACTACCCACATCCAACTCCAGATTGAGAATCTCCTCACCTACCACCATGAGATCCTTAAGATCTACCCACTGGTACTCTGAGATCTACATTTTCCACTCTGTGTACCCCCTCTGGCTAGAGATACTAGTGCCTAGTAAGTTTGAAGCTATAAATCTTGTTGAGGAGAACCTAATACATGTCTGGGGCAAACCCTCACTAGGTGTCCAAACTCATCACACACATAACATACCCTTCTAGATAAATTATGCTATGAGGTTCCAAAAGAACTAGACCACCTTTCATGACTAGAAGAACTAGAATGAGCCCCTCTGCCTGAATGACCAGACCTCTGACTAACTGAAGTCTCAAAACCTAAAACCTCACTATTAGAACCCCGCAAAACTACCTAAATCATCTTATAGTGATGTCCATAAGAACCTCTAACTGAAGATTCCCTACCTTGGGACTACTGACCATTAATACCACCCTGCCTATAAAACCTCTTACCTCTACCACCCTGAGCCTCATGATGAATACTCTCAACCCTCTATGCCTTATCCACAATACTCTAAAGAACACCTGTAGTCACTAGCTGAGTTGTAGCCAACTAAAGAGTGGTAGTCAATCCCTTCATAAAATTTCTAATCCTTTCTCCCTCTATCGAAATACTAATCATGAAATGCCAAGATAAGGCATGGAAATAAGCCTCATACTCAGTAATGATCATAGAGCCCTACTCTAACTTATCAAACTCCTCCCTCAACTTGTCCCTATCATACCCCTTTTTTGTTCATTTGGTCGAAGGGTTTTTCCTATTAAAGTGATGGTATTGAATAGGGAGTATTTTTATTTACAGAGTCACCACTTGGAATTGAGTTATGGTGTTCCTATTCACCTTATTAAATCCCCATCCAAAAGGAACTGACTCTTCTTATTATTGGTCTGCGAACTAGAAATTCGGATAAGGAATTCTGTTGACCGAGGGGAAGTTATTAGCACCCCTTGAGCCCCATGGTTTTAGTACGGTCACTTTATTGACTTATAATTGGCTTAAATTAATTCTTGGATAAGCTAGTTTGATTAGTTGCTCAATTTACCTAAGGGTTATGAGAGGAATTATGACTATATTTTTGGGTGAGGAGCGTAACCACACACAGAGCCTTATAATTATGAAGTAAACCAAGGAGCATAATAGCACACATGATCAACCTTGTAACAGATACATCTACAAGACCAACTTAAAGTCGGGATAAGTCCCCGCTTTATACAACATTTACGATATCAAAACAAATGTACATCTGTGACTCGGAAAGTCCCGAACCAACTGGAGCTCACCAAAGATCTGTAAAGGGTCCGCAGCCTACTGAGGAGGTCTACTAGCACCTGCGTCTGCAACAAGTAAAGTAAGTCCCCCAAGGGGTTCAGTACAAAGAATGTACTGAGTATGTAAGGCCATAAGAACTGTATCATACATAATAAAAACAATGGAGTCAATATAAGAGAAATAGTCAATGTGAATAAACCATATTTCTGTATGTGAGGAACCATGTATGTTATATTTGTTACACTCTTTGCCTTTACGTTCATTCATCTACCCATGCTAGGCTTTTTCTGCCCCTGGGACGAGATTTATCTACCCATGCTAGGCTTTTCTATCGCCCCGGGATGAGATTAACCCATGCTAGGTATTTTAACCCCTGGGATGTAAGTAACCCATGCTAGGCTTTTCTGTCGCCCCTGGGATGTACTGTGATAACCCATGCTAGGCTTTTATATCGCCCCAGGGATGTATCGGGATCGACCCATGCTAGGTATTTTAACCCCTGGTATACCACCCATGATATTGGGATTGACCCATGCTAGGTGTTGCTTCCACCCCTGGGATACCACCCAAGAATACTCATCAATTATACATTACTTCTTTCTTTCATTATTCCTTCTTTCATTCTAAGAGTAATACATTGGTGATTGTACATTATTGGAACTTTGGAACATAACGTTATTGGAAGTGCTACTCAAGAATGAATAGACTCTCTTTACATCATTACTCTCTTTGAGATAGTTCTTTTAGAAATTACAATATTATGACAGCTTTGGAACTTCAGTCAATGAATAAGAGATAAGTGAATCACAATTCGTCTAAGAATAGGACACATGTGAATAACAATAATTGATAACCGAAAATGGGATACCTTAAACCATTTCAGAATGGAACAAGTACAATGACAATGTGAACACTATGTGCTGCAAAAGGATACAGATAGAGTAACCTTACATACCTTATCTTCACAATATGAATATACAATCCTAAATGTGAATACAATAGTCCAGCTCCTTCCTTACATTTCACTCCAAACTTGCAAATGAGTGATCTTGTCCAAAGAAATGGCTTAAGGTTTGAGAGCTTGAGAAATATCTTGTAGAATTGTCTAGAATGGCATGTGTGTTTTGTGGAAATAAAATCTAATTTTTTCCACCTTATATAGCCCCTCAAGTCATACTTAGCCACTTCTTGGCATTAAATGCCATGTTCCTTTGGTCAAAGTGGAAGAATGGGTTATTTGCCCCTTTTAGGCCATGTCTTTTATTCCATTTTGGGCCTTAAATTGAGCCCAATTTCACATGTTATCTTAGCCCACCAAATTCAATGTGTAATACTCCCATTATCTCATGTTTAAATAATTCCATAATGTCAAAATAATATTCAACTCGTGAGATTCACATTCGTAGCCTCAATCCTCAAGAATACACGATTTTTGCCACTCATGGCTTAATTGAACATAATTTGATAAAATACTTGTGACAACGAATTAACCCCAATTCGGATGCTAAACTTGCTCAAGGATAGTCTTACTATGATGGAATAATGATACCATAACCCAAGAGTCCTTTTTATAGACTTAAAATCATAGAAGAAATCAGGCAAAAATCACCCCGGCACGCTCCCGGGTGCCCTTGGGACTTAGAAAAATTTCAGCACCTGAACAGGTGCACATTAACGGCCTGGCACGGCCCCAGGTGCGCCCCTCTGCTGCCTGTGCCACAAAAATTTTTACCAGAAGCGGCCTGGCACGCCACCTACAGCGCCCCGCACTTAATTTTTGATTTCGACTTTTCTTTGCGGATTTGGTTGGATCTTTCAAGTCCCAACCTTTTTATTGCCTCTTATATTTAAGATCCTTCGCTTGGATGTCCTTTAAACCTCATTTTCTCACCCCACAAATGCTCCACAAGTCACAAACACCACCTATTACAAAGGTCTAAGCACATTTACTAGCACAATATCAAATGTTCCGTCAATAACAATGCAAAATACATACTTATTTCTCTTGAACCTAGGGTAAACATGGTTCAAGGTTGTCAAGTAGGGTCGAGAAGGTACAGTGTCACGACCCGAAATCCCATTCGGGCCGGACTGGCACCCGAAGTCGATATGGCCCGAGAGAACCAATCTTTGCTCATGTACATTCGTATGCCTCTACTCGTATGAATCTTATTAGATCTCATGCAACTATGTGGAATTCATGACATGGAAACATATGACGTATATACGTTCATAAAACTTGGCCGTTGGGGCCATCAAGTCAAAATGGACATTCATCTCTTACATTCATATCCCATATATGTCTACAAAAGCCTCTAACAGATGCATCTACAAGACCAACTTAAAGTTGGGACAAGGTCCCGCTTTATACATATTTACAACATCAAAACAACTGTACAACTATGACTCGGAAAGTCCCGAACCAACTAGGGCTCACCAAAGATCTGCAAATACTGTCAACCTACTATGGAGGTCTACTAGTGCCTGCACCTGCAACATGTAAGGTAAGTTCCCCAAGGGGGTCAGTACAAAGAATGTACTGAGTATGTAAGGCTATAGAAACTACATCATACATGAGAATGTCAATGAAATAGAATATGAGAGAACATTTAAGGTGGATAAACCCTCGTCTTATGTAAGGAAACATGTATATTGCTTCTGTTATTGTCATTTTAGATCACTCATTTATATCCTTATTATTCATATCATATCTTTCATTCACATCTTCATTCAACAGAAGTTTCCTTCACTCAAGAGATTCTTCTATTCAAAAGATTTGGGTTAATAATATAACATACATCCACTCGATTGGTGGGTTAATGACATAACGTACATCCACTCTATTGGTGGTTTAATAACATACATCTATGCTATTAGTGGGGTAATAACATACATCCACTCTATTGGTGGGTTAACATACATCCACTCTATGGTGGGTTAACATACATCCACTCTATGGTGGGTTAACATACATCCACTCTATGGTGGGTTATAATACTTGGGAGAGATTGATTCATTCACTTATGAGAGATTGGTACATTGAGGATCGTGATACTATTGGAAACACACATATATGTTTTACCTCATTTCTTTACTTTCAAGAGATTGACACCTTTACTAGTGAGGGATAGATATATTAACTCGCACATTACCTCTTCATTATTCTTATGAGATCTTATGAGATTGGTACCTTTACACTTGTGAGAGATTGATATAATGATAGTCATAACATTATTAAAACTTAGAGCATAACATTCTAGAAACTTTGGAGTTATAATATTGTTGGAACTTCGGAATCGTGTCCATCCTACATCTATGATTTTCCTGCACTTTTTCCCCCAACAAACATACATAACTTAATTTCTTTCTTTTGAGAGATTGGTATACTAGCTTGCACATTACTTCCTTCATTACCCATATGGGATTGGTACAAAGATAATCATAATAATATTAGACTTTGGAACATGACATGATTGGAAAATGCTTTTCAAGAATAAATAGATTCTCTTTACATCCTTAATCTCTTTGGGATAGTTCTTATTAGTAGTTACAACATTATGGGAGCATTTGGAACTTCAGTCAATGAATAGTCAATGAATAAGAGATAAGTAAATCATAATTCATCTAAGAATAGGACACATGTGAATAACAATATACGTCAACCTGAATTGATGTACTTCAAAACTTCTCGGAATAGAACAAGCCCAATGTCAATGTGAACAACATGTTGCAGAAGGATACGGAAAGAGTAACCTTACATACCTTATCGTCTCAATATGAAAACTCAATCCTATACGTGAATACAACAGTCCCGATACTTCCTTATGTTTCACTCTACAACATAAATACACAACTCCATACACAACGGAGTTCACATTAACCATCAACTACCTTACAAATGCACATAACGATAATGAGTTACACAATGGCCTCAAAATGTCATTTCCCCCTTGACATCATGTATGAAACTATCACACCAACAATACCACAACATTCCCAACATTGACCACAATATCATAAACCACTAGCATGTCACACCAAATTCATACTTTACACTTCTCCATCACCACAACATCACAATGATTCAACCAATTCACTTCAATACACCTCACAACAATAAATCGGCCAAAATCCCATAAATTACATGTATGGAAAAATAACAAGTTTAGAAACATAATCACACCATACATGTTTATATTTCATCCATACCATGCTCTTTCATCAAAATCATAAGTCATATTTCAAGTTTAAATCCCATGGATAACACATCTTTTACAAAAACACAAAGTGTCATATTCAACACTTCCAAGAATAACCAACATGATCTACATACTCTCCCATGCATATAATTTATTAATCCATAAGAATAATCACTTAACTAAGCTTGAAAGATGATGATCTTGCTCCAAAGGTGACTTGGGGTTTGAAGAGCCCAAAGGGGTGTTCTTGAGAATTCTAGAAAAAGCAAGAAAAGCATGTGTGTGTTTTTGTGTATAAAAATCTGATTTTTGCCTCCTTTTATAGAACCTTGAATTCATCTTTAGCCACTTTTCTCAATTATTGATTAGTCAAAGGAAGAATGGGTCATTTGACCCATTTTTGGCCCATGTCTTTTGCCTCATTTTGGGCCTCTTTTGAGCCCAATTCACTTGATCCAACAAAATCAATAATTTCTTATGTTTAAATTATTTCATACGTGTTACGACAATATTCCCACTCACGCGATTTATATTCATAGCCTCAATCCCAAAAACAAGTGATTCTAGCCACTCGTGGCTCATTTCGGACATAAAGGGTAAAAACGTAATTTGGACGCCAATTCGTCCATGAATAATTTTTACCAAATTGGAATACCAATATAATACTTCAATTATTCCATGATATGCTCGTGGTTGTAGAAGAAATGTGGCAAAAAGCGGTCCGGTACGTCCCCGGGCACCCTTGAGACTTAGAAAAAGTTTCAACTTTTGAAAGGTGCGCACAAGCAGCCTGACACGCCCTTGGGTGCGCCACCTTGCTGCCCACTCCTATTTTTTTAAAATTTTTGTTTCGTCGACTTTTCTTCGCGGATTTGGTTAGATACTTCAAGTTCTATTCTTTAACTTACTTCTTACCTTTAATATCCTTTGTTTGGAGGGCCTCCAAGCCTCGTTTTCAACACCACAAATGCTCCACAAAGTCACAAGACACCTCCGACTAAGGTCTAATCACACATATTAGGCCCAATATCAAGTGTTTCACCAATGACAATATAAAACACATACTCATGGCATCTCGACACCTAAGTATACATTGTTCAATGTCGTCAGGTAGGGTTGGGAAGGTACGGGATGTTACATACGGAGTGTTACATGTTTTTTTTTCCTTTTCTAATCGTTCTCCCATTTTCTTTTCTCTATCTCATCTTTTCTCTCAAGTGTTGCTTTTTCTTTTTAACTTTCTATTTTTTCTCTCTTTTTTCTTTCTTCCCTTAGGTGTTGTATCTCTGTATTCTCTCTTTTTTCTTCTCTTTTCTTTTTTCCTTCTAAGTCTTTTCTATTTTTTCATCCCCTCTTTTCTTTCTTTCTTCCTCTGACTCCTAGTGTGCGTCTGTATATATATAGTTATATATAGTAGGGTGTGTGTTTGTGTATGTAGTGTGTGCTACAGATAGTGTGTGCATGTGAGGGAGTGGTGTGAGGGAGTGGGATGTGAGGGACGTGTGTGTGTGTGTGAGTGCATGGAAGGGGGAAAAGAAAATGGGACGTGGGAGTTGGGGGATTTGAGTATTTTAGGATTTTTTTTATTTTTTATTTTTTGAATTAAAATTGAAATATAATGACAAAAATTTTAACTACTTAATTTTTATTATACTAGTATAAAAAGTTAAATAACTAGACTAAAAGTATAATTAATAAATATTAAAATCACTAGCTTATAAACTAAGAGAAAACATAATTTTTAAAAGAACTATTTTCTTTTTTTTAAAAGTAAAAACAAAACTTATCCTAAAAATGTGACTCTATTTTTTGAAATCTTTTTCTTAATTTTTTTTTTTTCAAAGAAAACCTACTAAACATGAAATAAAAACTAAAATAAAGATTAGATAAAAATAAATATTTAGTGCTAAAAATAGGTTAAAGCTCGGGAAGGGTCAAAATCACGTGTCTACATTTGCCCCTCTGTTTTGGGAACACGAAGAGTTTTCAGACAAAGAAGTATACAACGAGACAAGTTTTGACCCGACTGTTATTTGAAATGAAAAAGAAAAGAAGGAAAAGAGTAACCGAGTCCTGATTTTGGACAGCCTACAGATCCCGGGTTCTAAGGGAATCAGGTCACGTGTAGTTCAATGGGTAAGAAGTGAGGTAGACCATACTGAGATAGAGAGTCGAGTGAGGTCCTGTCGAGGTTCCGATTCGTGTCTCCCGTCATTACATAAACAAAATACAATAAAGGAAAAATACAATATCTTATCTACTCTACTTGTCTTGAGTCTACCTGTAGTTCTCCCATTTGGATCTTCAGTTACCGTCTCACCCTCTTTTGGTGGGTACCTTGATCTTGAAACTGAGGTTTGAGACTTGAACTTGAAACTTAGATTGAGTCTTAAACGCTCTTTCAAATAATAGTCATAGATAGTTCTTGAATGCTTGTTTTCTTGACCACTAGTTGAATATAAACTGACGTTAGGATGCCGGGCCGCTACATGCATTTCAAAGCTAATTCTGATTGTCATTGAGATTGAACGTCTGGTAAGAGTTGGGACTGTGTATTCAGACATCAAGATCATGCTCTACCAGGAAAAACCTGCAAGACATCATAAATAAAAGAAACAAACAAAAATTTTGCCCTAGTTTTCACTGGAAAATTTTGTGAGTTATTAGCAATTGGTAACTTTATAAATAAACTCAGGCCAGGAAATGTATATCCTAGGAGAAATATGAAGATAACTGTCTTTGACTAGGAAACATTTATCCAAGGAGACGAATGTGAAATAAATGTCTTCGACTAGGTAATGTTTATCTTAGGAGACGAATGCAAAATAATTCTCTACTACAAGGAAATGTTTATCCTAGGTGATGAATAGAAAAATAAATGTCTACTACTAGGAAATGTTTATCCTAGGAGACGAATGAAAAATAAATGTCTACTACTAGGAAATGTTTTTCCGAGGAGACGAATGGAAAGATAAATGTCTACTACTAGGAAATGTTTATCCTAGGAGACGAATGCAAAATAATTGTCTACTACTAGGAAATGTTTTTCCTAGGAGGCGAATGAAAAATAAATGTCTACTACTAGGAAATGTTTATCCTAGGAGACGAATGCAAAATAATTGTCTACTACTAGGAAATGTTCATCCTAGAGACGAATAGAAAAATAAATGTCTACTACTAGGAAATGTTTATCCTAGGAGACGAGTGTGAAATAATAAATGTCTACTACCAGGAAATGTTTATCCTAGGAGATAAATAAAAAATAAATATCTACTACTAGGAAATGCTTATCCTAGGAGACGAATGAAAAACAAATGTCTACTACTAGGAAATGTTTATTCTAGAAAACGAATGGAAAAATAAACATCTCAGACTAGGAAATGTCATCCTAGGAGAAAATAGAAATGACTCTCTCAGACTTTAGGAGGATCCTGCTATGCTAAATCCCATTATTCAGGAGAGGCCTGAGCTGAAATGTAAAGTCACATTTTTCAGGAGGGTCCTGAGCTGAAATGTAAAGTCCCATTTTTCCAGGAGGGTCCTGAGCAAAAAATTAAAATCCCATTATTCAGGAGGGTCCTGAGCTGAAATGTAAAGTCCCATTTTCAGGAAGGTCCTGAGCTGAAATGTAAAGTTCCATTTTTCAGGAGGGTCCTAAGCTGAAATGTACAGTCCCATTTTTCAGGAGGGTCCTGAGCAGAAAATCAAATTCCCATTTTCCAGGAGGGTCCTGATCTGAAAAGTAAAGTCCCATTTTTCAGGAGGGTCCTGAGCTGAAATGTATAGTCCCATTTTCCAGGAGGGTCCTGAGCAGAAAATTAAAGTCCCATTTTTCAGGAGGGTCCTGAGCTGAAAAGTAAAGTCCCATTTTTCAGGAGGGTCCTGAGCTGAAATGTATAGTCCCATTTTTCAGAAGGGTCCTGAGCAGAAATCAAAGTCCCATTTTCCAGGAGGGTCCTGAGCTGAAAAGTAAAGTCCCATTTTTCAGGAGGGTCCTGAACTGAAATGTATAGTCCCATTTTCCAGAAGGGTCCTGAGTTGAAAAGTAAAGTACCATTTTTCAGGAGGGTCCTGAGCTGAAAAGTAAAGTCCCATTTTTCAGGAGGGTCCTGAACTGAAATGTATAGTCCCATCTTTCAGGAGGGTCCTGAGCTGAAAAGTAAAGTCCCATTTTTCAGGAGGGTCCTGCTACGCTAAATCCCATTTTTAGGAGGGTTCTGCTACGCCAAATCCCATTTTTCAAGAGGGACCTGAACAGAAAATAAAGTCCCATTTTTCAGGAGGGTCCTGAGCAAAAAATAAAGTCCCATTATCCAGGAGGGTCCTGTTGATCCCATTTTCTAGGAGGGGCCTACTAAACTAAATTCCATTTTTCAGGAGGGTCCTAAACAACAAATAAAGTTCCATTTTCCAAGAGGGTCCTGAGCAGAAAGGTAAAGTCCCATTATCTAGGAGGGTCCTGCTAATCCCATTTTCCAGGAGGGTCCTGAGCCAAAAATTCAAATCCCATTTTTCAGGAGGGTCCTGCTATAATTAAGTTCTTAAGGACAAACAACACGAATAATTTTTTTTTCAGTTTACACCGAAAATTATTTTTGTGAATAACTTGTACGATGCAAAATACTTATGCCAAAGAAAATAAAATGCAAGAGAGATATGCAAAAGGATGTGTGATCCCTTGAAATGAACGATCATAAAGATGTTTGATTCTAAAAATGCCACTAGGGTGTTTGTTCCCTAAAAATTCCTTTTAAGGTATTATTCTCTATAGTCAAAATGCAACCAGGATGTTTGTCCCCTGTGTTGAAAAGAGATAAAGTGTTTGTTTCCTAACATACCCATAAGGTGTTTGATCCCTAAGGTGAAACTGCAACCAGAGTGTTTGTTCCCTAAAAACATCATTAGGATACGGTTCGTTCCCTGAGAACGCAAGAAGAAAAGATTATTTTTTATTTATTTATTTTTAGAAAAAAAAATTAATTTTTTTTTTGCCCCTATTTTGATATTGGGGAACTGTGATTTTTTTTTATTATTTTTTTAAAAAAAATAAAATGTCCTAGACCTTTTTTTTCCAGTGACATGATATTTTTATTTGGTGAGACGGAATCCCATTATAGGACTGCCTACGTATCCTGTCATAGCAAGAATCAAGTCAAACGTAGTTCACAAAACATCTTTTGGCTTCAGCTGGTACCAACAATCAATATTATTCATAGGAATCACCACCAGTTACTTTCGAACAAACTCGGGATCAACTTAGGAGTAACTCCTATAATTTCAAATGGTACTTCAAACATACTTAAGTATTGACAAGATACGTTAACCTTACCTTAATCAAGGGTTTAGAAATATTTCTATCCTCATGTTTCAAATGCCCATACCAAAAATAGAGTCCTAATTTACTCACAAAAAAGAATCGATTAAAATCTTAGGACATTGTCAAGCCACTCACACTCAGAAAGATATTGAATGCATGCTACAGAGATACCATATGCTTGACCATCATGTAAGTATCCACTAATATGAAAACACTAAAATGGAGATCAAGTAGGGCTTGTCATTGGCTTGTAATATAAGCTTAGGGGATGGGTAGGATATTCGTTTGGGATAGAGTGACTATTCCCTCCTTAAGCATTGCACTACGCACTATGTGCTCAATATTTTGCATTTTCACACTTGTTCTTCATTTGCTTTGATGCTTCTTCTCATTTTCTTTGACTTTTTACCTCACTTTTTGTTGAGTATTTTTTTTTGGAGTTTCTTTCTTGCATTTTTCTTTGGGTCTAGCATTTTTCTTGAACCTTCACATTTCTATCTTTTTGTTTTTTCATCCAACTTAGATCTTTTCTACTGCGCTCAAGAAGGCTGGGTTAAAAGAGGGGTAGTGCATTTATGCACTGAAAAAGATATAGTCTAAAATTTGGTTGTCCAATAAAAAGGCTTTAGGTTCAAAAGGGGAAGTCTATGGATTAAATTTCATTTGGTAGGGCTTCAAAGGTACAATCGGATCCAAGAAGACCTATAATCCTTTCTCAAGTCAAGTGTTCTCAAAATTTTGCCTCAACAAACATTCGGGCCAAGTTCTAGATCAACGAAGCTATGTCATTGAATTTTTTATCTAAAGCTCACCACACAATACACATGAAACAACGAGGTTAGATTTATTTTAACCCTGATTTTAAGCGAGAATTTCTCAAGTGTCACTTTAGTATAATCAAGAGGTACCAAAAGAAACTATAGTTCACAATAAAGTTGACCCACCTCATCATACCGAGTAACTTAACATTTATTATTTTTCACATGCACATTTTTAAGTATGTTGGTACCAACCAAATCAAGAGATTATTATTTTACATATATATTTTTTTAAGTGGGACCGAACTCAAAAGAAGAGTTGCCTACGTATCTTGTTGAAATAAGAATCAGATCAGATGTAGTTTGGGAAATTTCAAATAAAAGGTAACAAACTTTGTTTTGTTTTTTTTTGAAATTTTTTGAATAAGGAAATTTTTTTTGAATTTTTAAATATAGTGAAAAACTTTTTGTTTGATTTGTTTTTCTTTAGGTTCACCGAACCCGATAAGGGTTGCCTACGTATCTCATTAGGGTGAGAATCAAGTGTACGTAGTTCATAAAGACCATTAAAAAAAACATAATATATATATATACATATATTTTTATTTTTATTTTATAATTCCCAAAAATTTCTTTTTTTTTCTAAGAAACTGTTATAAAAGTTGGAGAAAAAGTTACTATCTTCTGTTTCACTAAGCTGCCTAAAATCGGTCAACAATCGAATGGGCCTTCCAAATAAACTTCAAAGAGCACATAAGATGCACATGTTGGTCATATAAAGAGGAACCCCTGTCCTAGACAGACCCAGCCCCTGTGTCGAGTCCCGCTAAGTCAAATGTACATGACGCAGATAAAGCAGAGCCTATAGGGATAGCCATGTCTGAGTTTCAGTTCTACTAGGTTTAACCTGATGGAGATAGGTTTCTGTACTGGCTTACCCGAGCAGACACTCGAGGCAGGGAGGGGCAACTTGTTCGGTAGCAGAGTTATTCCACCCTCGTTGCTGATCCAAACCCCACCTAACATGTGTAACTAATAATCCTTCACCAGGTTCCTGGACACTCTAGCTTTATCTCAAAAAAGAAAGTAGGATGCATACTTTGCATTCCTTATATCCTATATTTTAGAGACTCAGAAGGTGTGCGCGAAAGAAGATAATTTATAGTACAACTCAACAATATCAAAGTGATAAATGAGCAGTAAGTAGCACATTAGGCCAACAAACACACTATCCAAATAATTAAAGCAAGTATAAGTCAATATCAAAAGCTCAAATTCTGGTTAGTCCCCAGCAGAGTCGCCAGAGATGTCACACCCCTTTTCCATTCGTTTGGTCGAAGGGTTTTTCCTATTAAAGTGACGGTATTGAATATGGATTATTTTTATTTACAGAGTCGCCACTTGCAATTGAGTTATGGTGTTTCAAGTCACCTTATTGAATCCACATTCAAAAGGAACTGACTCTTCTTATTATTGGTCTGTGAACTAGAAATTCGGATAAGAAATTCTGTTGACCGAGGGGAAGGTATTAGGCACCCCTCGAGTCCTGTGGTTTTAGCACGGTCGCTTTATTGACTTATAATTGGCTTAAATTAATTCTTTGATAAGCTAGTTTGATTAGTTGCTCAATTTACCTAAGGGTTATGAGAGGAATTATGACTATATTTTCAGCTGAGGAGCGTAACCACACACAGAGCCTTATAATTATGAAGTAAACCAAGGAGCGTAACAGCACACATGATCAACCTCGATATATTAATTTAAATTTGTTCTTCTCTTTTACTACTTTGTGACTATTTCGCTCATTTCTCACGGTTTATTCTCCCTTTTTTTGTTTAATATAATTATAACGGATCTTGAATAAATTTACAATCCATCTAATGTTAAAAGCTTCTGATATTTGCCTATCATAGATGCTACTTGATCTAAACAGTGGCCTTGAGCAACTTTCATTCGAAATAAAATAATTAATTAGCAATATAATCAAATCTTATATTAACAACAAATGAAATATCCAGAAGCTATACTAATTGCGTTAACTTTATTATGACCGCAAATTCCCCTTAATTTTCCTTAGCCAAACCAAATCAAGCTTTTTTAATTAATAACTAATTCCTATTGCCCAATTTTTAATAAGTTATTTATAAACAATCTGCCAATTAACTTATTTTCAAATTTGAACTTATACTCACTTCCTTTAATATCAAACATGGATCAAATAAATATAATAGACCATAATTTACCATCACACGTAAAAGAAATCCCACTATTTCAAAATATAACGTAGAAAAAATAATGGATTCTCATAAACTCAAAGAATGAAATAAAGTAAGAAATAGAAAAGTAACAAGAATATCCAAGCTTCAACTAAAAATAAAACTTTGATTCTTATAAAATATTGAAATAGAAAAGTAATAACGGGAGGTTTCTTTGATTCTTATGAAATATTGAAATAGAAAAGTAATAACGGGAGCGAACCTTCAAATTCTTCTGATTAACAATGGAAAGCAATGTACAATTTACTGATTTTCAAAGTTAACAATAGCTAACTTTCAAGAGTCACGAACTCAAAACCACAAACAAAAACCTCGAACTCCGACTTGTGTTTTTTTTTTCCTTTTCTAATCGTTCTCCCATTTTGTTTTCTCTATCTCATCTTTTCTCTCAAGTATTGCTTCTTCTTTTTAACTTTCTGTTTTTTCTCTTTTTTTTCTTTTTTCCCTTAGGTGTTGTATCTCTGTATTCTCTCTTTTTTCTTCTCTTTTCTTTTTTCCTTCTAAGTCTTTTCTATCTTTTCATCCCCTCTTTTCTTTTTTATTCCTCTGACTCCTAGTGTGCGTCTGTATATATATAGTTATATATAGTAGGGGGTGTGTTTGTGTATGTAGTGTGTGTTGCAGATAGTGTGTGCATGTGAGGGAGTGGTGTGAGAGAGTGGGATGTGAGGGACGTGTGTGTGAGAGAGTGCATGGAAAGGGGGAAAAGAAAATGGGACGTGGGAGTTGGGAGATTTGGGTATTTTAGGATTTTTTATTTTTTATTTTTTAATTAAAAATAAAATATAATGACAAACATTTTAACTACTTAATTTTTATTATACTAGTATAAAAAGTTAAATAACTAGACTAAAAATATAATTAAGAAATATTAAAATCACTAGCTTATAAACTAAGAGAAAACATAATTTTTAAAAGAACTATTTTCTTTTTTTTTTAAAGTAAAAACAAAACTTATCCTAAAAATGTGACTCTATTTTTTGAAATCTTTTTCTTAATTTTTTTTTTCAAAGAAAACCTGCTAAACATGAAATAAAAACTAAAATAAAGATTAGATAAAAATAAGTAGTTAGTGCTAAAAATAGGTTAAAGCTCGGGAAGGGTCAAAATCACGTGTCTACAGTCCCTTAAACTAAAAGGCACATACCTCTCGAGAAAGATCTCTATAAACTAAGTCTATGTTAAAGAAAGATAACCCGCTACTCCAACTAATTGAAAAGTAGTATAATCAAAACCATATGACTCAAGCAAACCGAGGCTATGAAACCTCTCCTTATAGTTGATTAAGAACTCACATGCATCCTTCTCAATAGCACCACTAAACTTGGGAGAAGCCAATCTTATGAATCTCTTGAACCTCTTATGCTTATTAGTCGACATCATTAGTCCAAGAACCACTGGTATAATAACAAGTATGAAAGGTAACACCTCAACCTATGGGGCCACAACAGTAGTTGTTATGCCCGAAAGTATGAAATCCCGAAATCAGAACATGCCCTGGTGGTTGAACACCCTTTCTAGTCCGAGAACTATTTGGTGTACCAGATAGAGTGTATGTCTGAGAGGTTCCATCTAAATGACTTAACAGTTGAATCAAAACATCCTGCAGCACTGAAGTAGCAATAAAACCCTGAGGGGCCTAGGGTGGTCCTACATTCTCTAGCTAGTAAACTTCATCAACATGCTCAAGGGATCCCGCCTTGGAAAATCCTCTAGTTGGAACTGCTCCACGAGCTATACCTCTACCTTTGTCATGATCATAATCCCAACCTCATGATACACTATCAAGTTCACAACACAAAAGTTCCAACAATCAACAACAAGAAGAACAAACTAACACAAGATCAACAAGTTGAACAACAAGTGCTAGTGAATCGAAAGAGCCCCACACGGTTTCACTAGACTTCAAGATTACAAATACAACCTTAACAAGATCACAAAAAGATAGTAACTTGAGATAAAAGATTCAAGAGTCTAAGAACTCTAACAACAAGAGAGGACCCAAAGACTATTGAATATTAACACCAAGTTCTTACTTGGACCAAGAGGAACTCTATGACCTCAAGATCCTTTTTTCTATCCAAGATACAACACAAGTATCACTCTACTTGTGAGATGGAGTAGAGAGAGAGATCCAAAATATTACAAGTGTTATGTTTCAAAATGATAATGGAAGAACTACCCAAGTAACCCTAATATTGTCTATTTATATTACAAGGAAAATGACCAGCTTGTCCCTTGCCATGGGGCGGCCTTGGAGTGTAAGTTTATTACACTTCAAAGTCCCTCTTCACACTTAAAAAGATTTAGATCATTAGATGGATCAGTCACCAACTCACACACGGCCATTTGTATGAACAAGGCTTGGAGTTTTTGTAATTCCCAAGCTTGGCTTCGCGTGAATGGTCGTGTACTTGTTGGACAGCTTGTCCCACCCGTATCATCCTCTCCATCTTGAGAGGAATTTGACCTCAAATTCTATATTTGGTCATCTTCAACAGCATCCACGAGAGAAAGATCACAAACGTTGAAGGTGTTGTGCACTTGATATTCCGGTGGAAGGTCAATCTTGTAGGCGTTGTCATTGATTTTCTCAAGTACTTCGAATGGACCATCACCCCTCAGCATCAATTTGGACTTTCTTTGAGATGGAAACCGATCCTTCCGAAGATGCACCCACACCCAATCTCCCGATTCAAGAATGAGTTTCTTTCTCCCCTTGTTGGCCCTCCTTGCAATCTCTTGGTTTTTCTTCTCAAGTTGAAGCCGCACCTTCTCATGTAACTTCTTCATAAAATCTCCCCGCTTGCTTCCATCGAAGCTAATCATGAGATCACTTGGCAAACGCGTTAAATCCAAAGGGGTAAAGGGGTTGAGGCCGTATACACACTCAAAGGGAGTCATTCCCGTACTTGAGTGTATGACACGGTTATAGGCAAATTCAATCAATGGTAAGTGCTCTTCCCAAGAAGTCACTTTTCCCTTAACCATGGAACGTAGCATAGCACCCAAGGTCCTATTTACTACTTCCGTTTGGCCATCGGTTTGTGGGTGGAAGGACGTAGAGAACAATAACTTGGTACCAAGCCTACCCCACATGGACTTCCAAAAGTGACTTAGGAACTTAGAGTCCCTATCACTCACAATGGTCCTCGAAACACCATGCAATTTAACAACATTATCAACAAATAAAGAGGCCACGCTAGGTGCGTCATCATATTTAGAGCAAGGAATAAAGTGCGCCATTTTAGAAAATCGATCGACTACAACAAATATACTATCCCAGGCTCGTCGAGTCCTTGGCAGCCCCAACACGAAATCCATAGATATATCAAGCCAAGGATATAGAGGGGTGGGCAGCGGGGTGTACAACCCGTGAGGTAGGAACTGAGATTTGGCTCTCTTGTATTCTATACATTGGCCGCAAATCCTAGCCACATCCTTGTGCATTTTGGGCCAATAGAATTGCTCCTCCAATATTCCGAAGGTCTTTTCGACCCCAAAATGACCCATTAGACCGCCATCATGTGCTTTTCTCACAAACAACTCTCTCCAAGAGCTAGAGGGTACACACAATCGTCTACCTTTAAATAAGTAACCATCAAACTTGGCATAGGGATTCGAACCCCTAGCCGAATCCCACTTGTCCCTACCCAATTCTTAGCATTCCCTAAAGATAGGAGCAAAGTGAGGGTCCTTGGTATACAATCCTCTTAAGCTCTCAAAGCCCATCAATTTTGTTGACAAAGTGGACACAAGAACATGTTTTCTAGACAAAGCATCGGCTACTACATTGTCCTTACCCTTTTTGTATTGGATAACATAAGGGAAGGTCTCAAGGAACTCAATCCATTTGGTATTCCATTTGTTAAGATTGTCTTGGGCCCGAAGATGCTTTAAGGATTCATGGTCCATTTGGATCACGAACTCCTTAGGCCATAGGTAGTGTTGCCCAGTGGCCAAGGCTCTAATCAAGGCATACAACTCTAAATCATACGTGAAGTAGTTTAAAGTTTCTCCTTTGAGATTTTCGCAAAAGTAAGCAATGGGCTTTAAATCTTGCATCAAAACAGTCCCTATGCCTACTTTACTCACATCGCACTCGACTTCGAACGTCTTGTCAAAGTTAGGCAATTGTAACAAGGGCGCGGAGATGAGCATGGATTTCAATGCTTCAAAAGCCTTAGCTTGCTCGTCACCCCACTTGAAGGGTTGTTCTTTCCGAATGACCTCGGTCAAAGAGGCGGCTATGGTGCTAAATGCTTTGAAAAACCTTCTATAAAAACTAGCCAACCCATGGAAGCTTCTTACTTCTCCAATGGTTTTTGGGGTTGGCCAATTTTTGATAGCGTTTATCTTGGATTCATCCACTTCGAACCCTCTTGAACTAACAACAAAACCCAAGAAAACAACTTCATTAACACCAAAGGAGCATTTTTCAAGATTTGCATACAATTTTTCGTTTCTAAGGACATCAAGCACACATTGTAAATGCATCACATGCTCTTCTAAAGACTTGCTATAAACCAAGACATCATCAAAGTAGACAACAACAAACTTTCCAATAAACGGCCTCATCACATGATTCATTAGCCTCATAAAAGTACTTGGAGCGTTTGTTAGGCCGAAGGGCATAACCATCCATTCATAGAGACCAAACTTGGTCTTGAAGGCGGTTTTCCATTCATCACCGGGTTGCATTCTTATTTGGTGATAGCCACTTCTTAAATCAATCTTGGAAAATAAACACGAACCATTCAATTCATCTAGCATGTAATCTAACTGAGGGATAGGGTGATGATATTTTATCGTAATCTTGTTGATGGATCGGTAGTCCACACACATACGCCACGTTCCGTCCTTTCTGGTCACTAGTAGCAGCGGAACTATGCACGAACTCATGCTCTTCTTGATATACCCTTTGTTGAGGAGTTTATCAACTTGACGTTGCAATTCTTTGGTGTCCGTAGGGTTGCTCCTATAAGCCGGCCTATTTGGCAATTGTGATCCTGGCACAAAGTCAATTTGGTGCTCAATTCCCCGAAGCGGGGGCAATCCTTGCGGAAGTTCTTTAGGAAATACATCTTCATAATCCTGCAACACACAAGAAATCAAAGGAGAAATGGAAGAATTAGTGGTGTTGGTATTAAAAAAATGAGCCAAAAGTAACATAGGCATGTCCTCATCATGATCCACGAAGAGTTCCTTCCTTCTAACCAACATCACCATGTTCTCTTTCCCTTTTGATGTTGAGGCAACCTCAGATACGCCTACTTCCCCACCTATGGGTTCCCCTCTTTTTCCTTCCTTTTCATATTTCTTTCCCTTTTCCTTCAATTCTCTCATCTTTTGATGCCACTCATTTACTTGGGAGGGCAAAAGAGGATGAAGTGTGACCTTTCGGCCATAAAGGTCCATAGAAACTTTTGGAATGAGAAACATATTTGTAAAACTCTAATTATGGCATTTGTCGCGATAGGATAAATCTGGGTTGTCATATTTCCAAGTGTGTATTATGAAATTGGGGAGAAATCTAGAAGTTTCCCTAAGATTCTGCCAAGTGTTGCGGTAGCAGTCCCCTAACTATCGTAGCGGTACCACTATTATAGTAATCGGTGAGAGATTCCTTAGGACCATCGTAGGGGTTGTTGCTAACCACAGTGGGACTGTTATAGCAGTAAGGTACCCGCTACAGCGGTCATCTATAGGTAATATGCCTGTTTTCTTAATTTTTGATCTTATTTCTACCTAAAATCCAAAGAGCTTATCCTTAGACTTGAGAGAGGTGATTTCTTACTAGTTGGGGTGATTTCTAGCATTGAGGTAAGATTATTTCACTATTCTAACATAGATTAATTTGTTTAATCTGTAGAATTACTAGAACAAAGGTTTATGGTGAATTTCTTGGGATTAGGCCCAAAGTTGATGAATTAGTGAGAATTACCTATGGATAGTCGTAAAATCACTTGATAATGGCTCTAGGTTGTTAGATTATACTTTCGAGCATAGAAACTTTTCCCTTTAACATGGGTTATGGGAAATTGGGATAAATTAATGAGTAAAAATAACTCAAAATTGATGGTTTAGGCTATGAACAAGGGTAAAATCTGTGGGGTTTGGTCCTTAATACCTAGAATTGAAGAGTAAGCTATTATTTACTCCATATTGGTTGTTTTTAGACAAAGAACAATCTGAAGCTTTAAGGAACAGCAAGGCTCCTGTGAATTAGTTGCAATCGGACTCTTGTTTGAGGTAGCTTACGATTTTTATCGTAGTTGTAGACTTGATGTAGACATCATGCCTATGCATAAATTGAATGTTTTTGGATTGGCCTTCGAGCATGGTTTTTATTTGTGAGTGGGTTGTTATTGCTTGTAATGGAATGAGATAAATGACAGTGAAATTGACTAAACCTTTTATGATGATAACTTATGTATTTGAGTTATTGGTGCTTTGTGTTACATCTTGAATTATAGTGATTGCATTTCATGATATTGTGATATTCAGAGGGTCGGGTACCACGTCGATACAGATTACTTACTTATTGACATATCAGATGGTTGGGTTCCACATCGGTACAGTACATGGACAAAGTTGGTCCCTTATAGGTCATGACTTTTGGGAATAATAACAACCTTAGTATGCCTGTGTACAGAGTCAAGTTGATAGTTGTGCTACTTATGATGCATTGTTTTCAAAGGTGAGATTATTATTTCTTTCATATAACATACATAATGTGTTGTGGTGATCGAGGTAGCATTAGACTAATCTTGTGAGGTTATTAACTGCATTGATGATTAGGTTTTGATTTTACATTGTGTATTTAGAGTGGGCATAGGTTCCTTTTATTATGAACACTGTACTTGTAGTTGTGAAAGAGATGGTGGTTGTGATCTAGTTAAGGATATAGGTTGGTCTTACATGCTCTAGTTATGGAGGTTGTTGGTTGAAATTGAGATTACTTGCTATGTGATGATTGCTAGAATACTTATATTTGATTTATGTGTATGTGTGGGTTTGAGTTAAGTCTGCCGATGATATCTACCAGTACATAGGGTTTTGTACTGATACTACATATGTTCTTCTTTTATTGAGTGCAGGTTGTGTTCCAGAAACTCCTACGAGACCTCACCTCTAGCATGTGACCAACAGCTTCTGATCCAAGGGTGAGCACTTAGCTTCAGGATGTCGTGGATCATCTCAGCAGATCATGTCCATTTATTCGTACAGTGATACTTTTTTATATTTCATTAGTTTTGGATATTATTCTTAGACATTTTTTTTTGTTCAGAAGTTCTTGTATGATGAGTTTGGGTCCTTGGGAGTTGTAAAAGTAGTTTGAATTGATTCTACACTTCTATTTATTGATTTTCTCAAGATATTTATCATTAGTTGGATTTATTGATTTTTCTATCTTAAAAATGGTTAAGTGTTTGGGTTAAGGCTTGGGTTAGATAGTTATCCCATCGGAGGGTTAGTGTGGGTGCCACTCACGGTCATTTGGGTAGTGACACCTCCATTCCTGGTCTGCTTCGCACGACCAACGATTCTCTTTGGTGGCATGATCTGACACATATGTGAACCTGGGAGTTGAACTAAATTGGAGGCTAGTTCCACTAGTGGGTTCATATCGTGGTTTGGTTTCACGGGTCGTGGACCACATCGTAGTTTACTGGATAGTTGAAATGGATTCCACGGGTGGTTCCACGGATCGTGGACCAGGTTCACGATTTATGAACTAATTTGTGGGGACTTGAGAATTTAAGTTTCAGACTGGTTTTCTGTGTTAAGTATTGTATATTCATAGGCTCGAAATCTGAGGTGTTACATTTCTCTTCTTTTTTTTCCTAAATGAACTAAAAAATTTAAAATTGTCCTAAAACTTACCAAAAATTACTATGACATACAATTCAAAGGACTCCCTTGGTAAAAGAACCAAAAACAACACCCCAAGGGTTGTATCAACAAAGCTAATTGTTGATACGATACACTATAGATTAAGTATTTAATACAATCACAAATAATTTAAATAAAATACTTAATAACTACTAAGATTATTAAATTCTTATCATTACTATTACAGACCAAAATTTATCATATCATCTTAAAAATCATGAAATAAATCAAAATGAGGCCAAATTACCAAAATAAAAAATCATCTGAGTATCATAATAGTACAAACCAAATAAATATGAGTCTCACAATTCCCCACACAATCTGGCTAATTTTACACTTACCCTAATGAAACTTAATAAATATACTCTAAAAATTATCAGTTCCCCCCAAATCCATGCAATTACCTGATTTTCAATTGAATTTATTAAATGGCATATGCAGTTCACATGTAAGAACGAATTTTACTATTAGGGTTCGTTTACGAGATGGAATTGTAACATCCCGTACATTTTCGAACTTATTTGACTACCTTAACATTTATGGAATTATTTAAACTTGAGATAGTTGGTGTATTACCCACTTGTATTTGATTCCATTAGAGTTCTTATATTTCATACAGTTACTTATAGCCTTACATACTCAGTACATTCTTTCATACTGACGTCCCTTGGGGGACCTACCTTACTAGCTGCAGGTACATGAGCTAGTAGACCTTAACAGTAGGATATGGGTCATCTGCAGACTATTGGTGAGCTCCAGATTGGTTTGGGGCTTTTCGAGTCACTTGTATATACTTGTTTTGGTATTGTGTAACAGTTGTATAAAGCGGGAACTTGTCCCGACTTTAGGCATGGTTATGTATCTATTAGAGGCATTGTAGATGTTGTAAGTCAAACGAAGGAATGTCTTACCCTTTTGATGTGGTGGTCCTAACGTCCAAGTCACATATCCATTGAATGTCTTTCCATGACTTCCATCATTGATATCTTGTATCCATATACGACAGAATGTGTTTCATTTAGTGACATGCATATGAATGTACCCGATCATAGGTCGGTTCTCTCGGGCCTTAACGGCTTCGGGTGCCAGTCCGCCCCAATGGGATTTGAGGCATGACAAAAGTGGTATCAGAGCGGGTCATCCTAGGGTGTCTACAAAGCCGTGTCTGAGTAGAGTCTTGCTTATGGATGTGTTGTGCACCACATTTATAAGTAGGAGGCTATGGGACATTTAGGAGTTGTTTCTTTTATTCATTTCCTAGATCGTGCAATAGAGCCAAAGTTGTAGGTGGAGTCATATCCAACTACTGAATTCGTTTTATGTTTTGTTTCCTCAGTATAGCAAAATGTCGATTATAAGAAGAGGTAGGGGTAGAGGTAAGAAGGTAGACATGATTGCCGGAGAAGGGAACAGTAAATCACCACCTGAACAAGTTAATCAAGGTGTGGCTGAAGACGAGTTTGCATCGCAGGCTTCTTCTACTCTTCCAGTTCCAGGAGATCCAGGAAGGAGAGGAGTATCCCCAGAACCACCTGTTAATGCTACTGAGTAGGATTTAAGGAATGCGGTGCAAATGTTGACTCGTATAGTTGTTGCACAAAATCAAGGACAAGTTGGCCCAATGACAAGTAATGACGGTGTGGCTAGGGCAGCTAATCGGCGAACACAGGATTTTCTGAAATTAGACCCTCTGATGTTCACCGGGTCAGACCTTAACGAAGACCCACAAGACTTCATGGACCAAATTCAAAGGGCTTTAGATGTTATGCATGTGTCTGGTATAGAAACAGTTAAGCTTGCAGCATATAGACTAAAAGGAGAGGCTATATTATGGTATGAAGATTGGAAACGATCTAGGGGTATCGATGCACTTCCAGCTAGTTGGGAAGAATTCAAAGCGGCATTCCTTGATCATTACCTTCCATATGAGATCTGAGAGGCTTATGCAGACCAGTTCTTAAATCTTCATCAAGGTAATATGAGCGTCAGAGAGTACAGTCTTTGGTTTAACTCTTTGGCCAGGTATGCTCCTAATGTGGTAGCTACTATGGACGATAGAGTTCATCGGTATGTGGATAGATTGGATCCATATTTGGTTAGGGATTGTACTATTGCTGCTTTGAAAGGGATATGGATATAGCCAGGATACAAGCTTTTGCATAGAAAATGGAGGATCAGAGGCAAACGAGAAGAACGCAAGAATTTAAAAGAGGACCGTCAAAGAGGGCTAAACCTATGGGACAGTTCATAGCATCCCAGGGAGAATTTAGGCCTCGATCTTTTAATAGACCTCCTAGGCCATCATTTTCTTATTCTACAGCAGGTACTCCATCCTAATTTCGAGGGTTTAGAGGCAGTCAAGTTCTACAAAGTAGTGGGATTCGAGGTTTACAGACAGCGGGGTTTTGAGAATAAGGAAGTATGAGTCAATCGAGGTTTTCTCATCAGCTGTGTCAGTACTACGGAAAGCTTCATTTAGGTGAATGCCGGTTTGGGACGAATGCTTGTTTTTGGTGTGGTATGTCGGGGCACATGATGAGAGAGTTCCCACAGAGGGGCACGGGTGGTATGGCACGACCTACGGGATCAGCCATTGCATCATCATCATCGGGTGTACAGCCTACTAGGCATGGTAGAGGTGTTAGAGGAGTAGCTAATTCTAGTGGAGTCCAGAACCGTACCTATGCTTTAGCAAATCGTCAGAATTCGGAGGCTTCTCCTTATGTAGTTACAGGTACATTATCCATCTTTTCACATAATGTATATGCATTGATTGATCCGGGCTCTTCCCTATCATATGTCACTCCATTGATTGCTGAAAAATTCAAAAGAACACCAGAATTATTAGTTAAGCCATTTGAAGTATCTACACCCATGGGTGAGTCTATTATAGTTAAGAGAGTCCATCGTAATTGTATGGTCACTGTTTGTGATCATAATACATTGGCTGAACTTATTGAGTTGGAAATGGTAGATTTTAATGTTATAATGGGTATGGACTGGTCGGCTTCTTGTTATGCCACGGTAGATTGCCGAGCTAAGAAGGTATATTTCCATTTCCCACAAAAGACCGTCCTTGAATGGAGGAGTAATGTTGGAGCACCGAGAGGTAAATTTATTTCCTATCTCAAGGCAAGGAAAATGATATCCAAGGGGTACATATGCCACCTAGTAAGAGTGCAAGATAGCGATGTGAAGCCACCAACTCTCCAATCGATTCCAGTGGTAAATGAATTTCTTGATGTATTTCCTGAAGATCTTCTAGGTTTGCCTCCAGAAAGGGAAATAGAGTTTGGTATTGATGTGATTCCAGGAACTCAGCCTATCTCTATTCCTCCATATAAAATGGCCCCGGTAAAGTTACGAGAATTAAAGGAGCAATTGAAAGACTTGCTGGAAAAGGGATTCATACGGCCTATTATGTCCCCTTGGGGTGCACCAGTATTATTTGTACGAAAGAAAGATGGCACGTTGAGAATGTGCATTGATTATTGGCAACTGAATAAGGTAACAGTCAAGAATAAATATCCCCTCCCCAGAATTGATGATTTGTTTGACCAATTACAGGGTACTAAATGCTTCTCAAAGATTGACCTGAGATCGGGTTATCATCAAGTAAGGGTTAAAGAAAAAGATATACCTAAGACAGCTTTCCGAACATAGTATGGTCATTATGAATTTTTAGTTATTTCATTTAGGCTAACAAATGCACCAGCAGTTTTTATGGATTTGATGAATAGGGTCTTCAAGCCATTTTTAGATGTGTTCGTGACAGTGTTTATAGATAATATTCTGGTTTATTCAAGATCACAAGAAGACCATGCTAATCACTCACGGCAGGTGTTACAGATTCTTCGTGATCGTAAGTTATATGCAAAGTTCTCTAAATGTGAATTTTGGTTAAAATCTATAGCATTCTTGGGTCATATTGTGTCGGATGAAGGGATAAGGGTTGCTACTCAAAAGATAGAAGCTGTGAAGAACTGGCCAAGATCTACAACACCTACTGAGATTCGTAGTTTTCTCGGGTTGGAAGGTTACTATAGAAGATTTGTTGAAAGGTTTTCTTCTATTTCGGCACCTTTAACAAAGCTAACACACAAGGCAACCAAGTTTCAGTGGATTGATGCGTGTGAGAAGAGCTTCCAAGATCTGAAGGATAAGTTGACTTCTGCACCTGTATTGGTACTTCCAGAAGGCACAGAAGGGTATGCGGTATATTGTGATGCTTCAGGAGTTGGATTAGGATGTGTAATGATACAGCACGGTAATGTAATAACTTATGCCTCAAGACAGTTGTGGCCATATGAGAGAAATTATCTGACACATGATCTTGAGCTAGCAATTGTGATATTTGCTTTAAAGATATGGTGCCACTACTTATATGGGGTTCATATTGACATATATACTGATCATAAAAGTTTGCAGTATATTTCAAGCAGAAGGATCTAAATTTGAGGCAGCAGAGGTGGCTGGAACTACTAAAAAATGATGATGTAGATATCTTATATCATCCGGGAAAAACAAATGTGGTAGCCGATGCATTAAACCGCAAAATAATAGGAAGCACTGATGGCCAGCTCATAGAAAAGCCCTCGTGGATGAGCCACCTGCCCGCGCAGGTCACTTTACAGGTGGCCCTGGACAGGGCCAAAAGGGCACCTGCAGCCGTACCTCATCACCTGCGGGCGCAGGTTGCTCCGCAGGTCCTTCCAGAACCTCTTTTGGCTTGTTTTTGCTTCTATTTGACCCTCCTAGGCCCCCCTACCCTTCTGAGATGCATTCACCAACTCATGGTACCCTTTGGAGAGCTCTAAGGGGGTAGTCCGGAGGTATTTTGGATTGTATCAATTGTGGATTTTTTTTAACGTGTTGTTGTGAAAGGTATTTAGGTGACTTGGTGGAGTAAATGTGACGTTGAGGAGGAAATGTAAAGTATAAACTTTGTGTGAATTCCTATCGGTTTGTGATATCTAGGTTGATGTGTGGACTGGTTTGGTGTTGTTGGTATGGTGAGGCAGTAAATTGTATTGTAGGAGGGTGGAATGAAGTTATATGACAGTCGAGTAGTTTATTATCACCTTGTGAACTTGTAATGTAGTTGACTTTTAATGTAAGCTCCCTTATGTATTCATATTGTAGAGTAATGCTTTAAGGAAGAGCTGAACTATTATAGTCACACGTTGGAAGGATAAGGTATGTAAGATTACTCTTTTTCGTATCCTTTGGCCGCACCTATTGTTCACATCGTTACCGAACTTGTTTCCACTCCGAAATGTTTTAAAGTACCTCATTCCTCATTTCAAGTTTGTTAGCGATTGTTATTTACGTATCTCTTATTTGTTAACTATTGTTCCAAAGCTCCAATAATGTTATGACCACCGATGTAACAATCTCACAAAAATTAAAGAAGTGAGTAATGCATATTTGGTTGAGTATGGGTGGTAGCTCTGGGGGCGAAAGCCTAGCTCGAGCCGATCCCGATTGATTATTGGATGCAGGGGGTAGCTCTGGGGGTGAAAACCTAGCTCGAGCCTAACCTGATTTATTGATTTATGGGTGGCAGCATATTGATATGAACGTAAAAAGGAAAGGAATGAATGAAATGTACATGGTTCCACATATACAGTACGGTGGTCTATCAATATTGTCCATTCACTTGTATTTGATTCCATTGGAGTTCTTATATTTCATCCAGTTACTTATAGCCTTACATACTCAGTACATTCTTTCGTACTGACATCTCTTGGGGGACCAACCTTACTTGCTAAAAGTACAGGAGCTAGTAGACCTTCACAGTAGGATACGGGTCATCTGCAGACTATTGGTGAGCTCCAAATTGGTTCGGGGCTTTTCGAGTCACTTGTATATACTTGTTTTGGTATTTTTTAACAGTTGTATAAAGCGGAAACTTGTCCCAACTTTAGGCATGGTTATGTATCTGTTAGAGGCTTTGTAGACATTGCAAGTCAGACGAATGAATGTCTTACCCTTTTGACGTGGTGGTCCTAATGGCCAAGTCTCATATCCATTGAATGTCTTTCCATGACTTTCGTCATTGATATATTGTATCTATATGCGATAGAATGTTTTTCATTTAGTGACATGCATATGAATGTACCCGATCATAGGTTGGTTCTCTCGGGCCTTAATGGCTTCGGGTGCCAGTCCGCCCCAATGGGATTTGAGGCATGATAGGAATAAGCAATGTTATCCTATGGGTTCAGATATTTCATGAGATTAGTTATCCCACTATATGTATGATATAACTTATCCCATCATTATTAGTATAAATGATAAAATATATAATCCAGGGGATTCGGCTCCTCTCCATTTTCCCCAAGTTCTAACTTTGATTGGAGACACTTTTCATAGTTTAAATAAATGGACGAGATTTAATTAATTAAAATGAACCTCTAATCATGGTTAGAATAATTAATTACTTCCATCTGTTTCCTCTCAAAAAAATTTTACAATCCCACAATTCTAGATCTATACTATATCCTTAGTTCCTAAATATATTTAAAAATTATTTTTGACCTTTTAATCGCTTTGCCTCCGTTTACTCATTATATATTTGAATTAATTTGTTTCGAAAGTGTCAAATATAGAAAATAAAGTGATTTAATTTCATTAATAGGAGGTTTTTATTGCATTTTGAATCATGTATTGTTCTCTCATCCAAAATAAACTACTACTATTAAATATTCTACTGGTCCAAAATTATTTTTATTGTGCTTTTCAAAATTTAATTTGACTTCCAAAGTGACACTGATATCGAACATGGACAAATTAGTCACTACAATAATTTTTAGAATGAAGTTACATTTTTCTTTTAAAAAGTCCAAAAGAAGAAAAGGTTTGATAAATTCAGAATTAAAGATATAGTGTAGATCTAGGCATTCATAAAACCAATCCTAAAAATCTTGCCATGATTACCGATTTAACTTGGAGACTTTTTAGCAACCCTTCCAAACTTTGTGCAACCTTCTTAACGGGCAAATACGCTAATCGTGCCTCCACTTCCTCTACCTCCTTTATCTGAAAACATATCATTAAAGGTTGATCTTTTTGTGCAAAAGCCATTAAATGGATTATTGGCGATGGAAACCTTATCAATTTCTGGAATTACCACTAGATTAGTTCCACTACCACCATTCGTTCTCTTATTAATGGCCCTTTAACTCTCACTGATATTGGAAAAACTGTTTCATACTACCACACCTCTAACATTTAGAATTTGGATAAATTCTTTTTCGTCTTCCCCAATGATATCAAAATTCAAATCTCCTCCGTTTATATTTCCCATTCCACTACTAGTATTGACACCCCCATCTACTCTCTTAATGATGTATATCAAAGTGACGCTCCTCCAAGAAGGCCTTTCACAAGGAGTCAAGCAAAGGACCTTCAAACATTGCAATCTTTATGCATGAAGATGGAATGTTTGGAAGGTTCCAACTTGGAAGACTTGAAGATATTTAATATATTAAGTGTCTACCATTTAAATTAGCTTGTAATTTAAATGAAGGGCAATTTGGTCTTTCTTTACTTTTTTTAGCCCTTAGTATAAATAGTTAGCTATTAGGGTTTGGACATTAGTTTTTGCACATTTGAAGAATTGTGCCTCCTTTTGAGAGCTTAAAACCCTTTGTTGATTTTCAACATCTTGTCCTAGGATTTGCAAGTAAGGCTATTCCTTCTTAAGGATTCTAATAGATTAGGTGCTATTAATTCCTAATTAAATAGTGTTTTGGTTAGTTTCACTACTACAACTTTTAATTTTTTGAATTTAATTGTGTCTATCTTTCTTGAATTTGTATCTTTAAATATTTTCTTGTTTCTATTTTCTTGTTTCACATCAAATTGGTATCAGAGTTAGGATTAAATTTTTTTCCACAAATCTAAGTCTTAGATTTTAAAAAAATCCAAAAAAAAAAAAAACAAATTCATTGAAGGTTGTTTGATTTTGTTTCTTGAACTACATATTGTTGTTTTTCTTATTGAAAATCAAAAAAATACATGGCTTTTAAAAAAAAAAATTCATTGTTGAAATTTGAAGTTTTGAAGAAACTTGAAAATGGGTTTTGTTGATTTGGTGTTTGTTTGAAGAAATCGTTGGTTAAAAGTCATTTATAGAGTTTTGGGGAAGTTATATCTCAAATTTGAGCTCATTTGTGGAGATTGATTCCAAAAAAAAAATGAACTTCTTCTTGGAGAAGAAAATGAATTTGAGAATTACAAAATAGCTCAAATCTTTCAAACTTGTTTTCTCTTCTTTTCTTGTTAATTCTAGCTAGTTTACTTTGAGTATTAGTTCATACTTAATGTTAAACTAGTTCTTATCCGTTTAATTTGTTCGTGACAAATTATTTCGTGCTTTTTTGTTTCATTTCGTTGTATGTTTTTTTGTTTCATTGTCCTTTAGTTTTGAATTGTCCTTTCTTAATTTACATAAACTTCACTCCATCCCGAAGAAGTAGTACCACTTGTGAATTATTTGACGGTGTTGACTCTCAATGTTGGGTTATCAAGAGTGGTAAAAGGCAAGAGTGAAGTGAGTTCATTTGAGGGTGGCCTTAAAAGCCTTTGGCCTTAGAGTGATACATGAGTGTGAGTGACAAAGAAAGGGATACGTGAAGTGAGGGAGTGGTGAGGAACTTTTTCTACTAACTTTTTATTTATTCTTGTAGGTACAATAACTCAATTGGAGGAAAATCCTCTAGCAAAATGGAAATGTTGCTTCAAAAATTATTGGAAGAAATGAAAGAAATAAAGGGGAAATTGGAAGATGTGGAAAGAAGGGTGAGAAATCAAGAAATAGAAAAGCAACCACTTGAGATTTTCAATCCCATTGGTCAACATGATGAGGGATCAAGTAAGACTCCTCTTGATACAACTCCATCACACTTTATAGTGCAAGATACCCTCTCTCCTAATGCTACTTTACCAAGGGTTTGTAATCAAGCAACACTTTCAAAAGGAGAAAATCAACAAACAAATCTTCCACCATAAGCTACTAGACCTCAAATAAGAGCCTAACATAACCTTGAAGAGCATGATTTTTCTTATGGTGATAATTATGATTATGGAGTCAACAATCAAGTTCAACAAGATAGGTTAGGTGGGAGAGGAAGAAGAGAAGGAAATGGAGGTTGGTATCCGGTGGATGGTAGAGAATAATAGAAGGAATGATAATGAAGATCGAGGTTTCAACAACATCAAGGCTACACTTCTATTCTTCAAAGAAAGTAGTGACCCGAATGAATATCTTGATTGGATTGCGAAGCTTGAAGGTAATATAATCTCAACAATGTGAGTATGTCAAGAAAATGAATTATGCAATAAGTCACATTGAGGTATTTGCTTTTACATGGTGCGAGAAAATTGAAAGAGATGCTTTGGTGAATAGAGATTTTGTTACAAGTTGGAATGACATGAAAAGGCGTATAAGAGAAAGGTTTGTGGGTCAAGATTATGAACAAGATACACTCAAGAAGTATTACAATCTTCAACAAGGAAGCAAGAATGTGGAAGAGTATTATGAAGAGCTAGAGCATACTAGGCTTCAAGCTAATGTCAATGATGAAGAGGTGAAACTTGTGGCAAGATTTATCTCGGGCTTAAAGAAGGAGGTAAGGCAACAATTGGAATTGCATCATCTTTCTACTTTATATGAATCTTATCAAATGGCAATCAAGGTGGAGGGTCATCAAAAGGAGAACAAGTGAAAGGTGCAATTTTCTTCTTCTTCATGGGCTAAAAATAAGGAAGTTTGGAAATCATCTTCTACTTGAGACAAATCCAAAGGTGCAAAGCAAGACTTCAAGTCCAACTTGGACAAAGGCAAATAAAAAGTGGACTACAAGGATAGAGGTAACAAAGATAAACTTGAAACTCCATCTAAACTAAAGTGTTTTAAAAATCAAGGATTTGGTCATAAAGAAAATGAGTGTCCTAATAGAAGAACTATCATTGCATTGAATGATGGTGGTTATTAAATGGAAGATGAATCTAAAGATTACCATGGGGAGGATGACAGTAGTGATGAGTTTATGGGAGAAGGTGATGGAGAAGAAATTAATGATGATGGAAAACTTGTTCTTGTTGTGAGGAAAAGTATGAGTGCTCTATCAAGGGAAGATCTTGATCAAAGGGAGAACTTGTTTCATAATTGGTGTAGAGTTCAAGAGCGATCATGTTTCTTTATCATTGATAGTGGAAGTTGTGTCGATGTTACTAGTGTATCTATGGTAGAAAAATTGAAACTTCCAACAAGAAGGCATCCAAAACCTTATGGATTACAATGGCTCAATGAATGTGGTGAACTCAAAGTGACCAAGAGAGTGTTGATAAAATTCAAGATTGGAAGTTATCATGATGATGTACTTTGTGATGTTGTTGTAACACCCCGAACCTTCCTAACCCTATGTGATGACGTTGAATAATGGTTATTTAGGTGTCGAGGTGCCATGAGTATGTATTTTGTAATGTTAGTAATGAGAAAATTAAAATTTGGCTTTGTACATGTGATTAACCTTCCGTAGGAGGTGTTTTGCGATTTTCATGGAGCATTGGCGGGGTTCAAAACGAGGCTAAGAGGACCTCTAAACAAAGGATATTAAGGTTAAGAAGTATGTTAAAGAATAGGATTTGAAGTATCTGACCAAACCCATAAAGAAAAGTCAAAAAGCAAAATTTTCAAAAAAATTAAGTCAGGGGCGCTCTAGGGGGCGTGCCAGGCCGCTCTGGGCTAAATTTTTTATCCCATAGGCAGAAAGCTGGCGCGCCCAAGGGCATTCCAGGGTGGTTTTGCCCATTTTTCAAAATTGGAAATTTTCTTAAGTCCCAAGGGTGCCCAGGGACGTATTGAGCCAATTTTTGCCACGTTTCTTCTACAACCATGAGGATATACATGAAATAAGTAAAGTATTATATTGGTATGATAAAACTACTCGAGAACGAATTTGGCGTCAAAATGACGATTTTGCCCTTAGAGTCAAATAAGTCATACGTGGCTAGAATTGTTTGTTTTTGGGATCGAGGCTACGAATATGAATCCCTTGAGTGGGAATGTGCATACGAGATGATTTAAACATGAGAAATTATTAATTTTATTGGGTTAAGTGATTTGGGCTCACTAAAGCCCAAAAATGAAGAAGAAAAACATGGGTCAAGAATGGGTCAAATGACCCATTCTTCTTTTGACCAAACAATAATTGATCAAGGACTTCAAGGGTCTATAAAAGGGAGGAAAAAATCAGATTTTATGACCACAAACACACATGCTTTCTATTCTTTTTTTCTAGAATTCTCAAGAAAGTTTCTTTGGGGCTCTCAAACCCTAAGTCATCTTTGGATCAAGATCATCATCTTCCAAGCTTAGGTAAGTGTTTACTCTTACGGATTAACATATTATATGCATGGGAGAGTATGTATATCATGTTGGTTATGCTTGGAAGTGGTGAACATGGCACTTTGTGTTTTTGTAAAAGATGTGTCATCTATGGAATTTAAACTTGGAATATGATTTGTGGTTTTGATAAAAGAGCATGATATGGATAAAATACCAACATGTATGGTGTGATTATGGTCCTAAACTTGTTATTTTTCCATAAGTGTAAATTATGGGATTTTGGTCGATTTGTTGTTGTGAGGTGTATTGAAGTGAATTGATGGAACTATTGTGCTGTTGTGGTGATGTAGAAGTGTAAAGTATGAATTTGGTGTGACATGCTAGTGGTTTATGATATTGGTCAATGTTGAGAATATTGTGGGATTATTGGTATGATAGTTTTGTAAATGGTATTGTTGGTTTGAGAGTTTCACACATGGTATAATCAAGAGGGAAATGACATGTTAAAGCCAAACATGTAACTCATTGTCGTTGTATGCAACTGTAAGGTAGTTGGTGGTTAATGTAAACTCCATTGTATATTTGTGTTGTAGAGTGAAACATAAGGAAGGAGCGGGACTATTGTATTCACGTATAGAATTGAGTGTTCATATTGAGACGATAAGGTATGTAAGGTTACTCTGTCCGTATTTTTTTGCAGCACATATTGTTCATGTTGTCATTGTCCTTGTTCCATTCCGAAATGTTAAGAAGGTATCTGATTTCAAGTTTTCATATGTTATTATTCTCATGTATCACATAATTATGGACATGATTCCAAGTTCCAATAATAGTATGTTCCAAAGCTTCCAATAATGTTACAACTTCAAAAGTACCAATCTTATGAACTTAAAAGACTAAGTAATGCATTTATGTGTTCCAATAAGGTTATGATCCCCCAATGTACCAATCTCAGAAAAGTAAAAGAGAGAAGTAATCCAATGAAGTAATGGAAGAAGTAATTCCCGTATGGTGACTTTATAATTTTCCTTATGGTTACTTTATATTTTTCCCTCATGGTTACTTTATAAGTTTCTTTATGGTTACCTAATTACTTCATAATTACTTTATCATTAATTTATGGTTCCTTTATGGTTCTTTGAGTGCGGGTGATAGCTTTGGGGGAAAAAGCCAAACTTGATGCCGAACCTGCTTCCTTGTTTTCTGGGTGGTAGCAGGGGGAAAGCTCAGTGGGGCAAAATCCAAGATTGACGCTGAACTTTATTATATTTACTGGATCAAGGGGGAAGCTCAGTGAGGTAAAAGCCAAACTTGATGCCGAACCTGCTTTCTTATTTTCCGGGTGGTACCAGGGGGGAAGCTCAGTGGGGTAAAAGCCTAGCTTGATGCTGAACTTGAGACGGTTATATATATATATATATATATATTGACGGTTGCATATTGACGGTTGCATATTAACGGCTATACATTATTGACGGTTCTAACTGTTAACGGTAACGGGCATAAAGGCAAATGGAGTAATGAACATAAAGTACCTATTTCCACACATACTGAACGATGATTGATCCACATTGACTATTCTCTTGAAATCAAGTTCATTGAGGTGTTTAAGTTTCATGAATTTTCTTATAGCCTTGCATACTCAGTACATTCTTCGTACTGACCTCTTTGGGGGACTTACTTTATTTGCTGCAGGAACAGGTGTTAGTAGACCTCCACCATAGGCTACGGGTTATCCGCGGATCATTGGTGAGCTCCCAGTTGATTCGGGACTTTTCGAGTCACATGTGTATATTGTTTTTGTTTTGTAATTATTGTATAAAGCGGGGACTTGTCCCGACTACAGGTTGTTGTGTTCATGTATCAGTTAGAGGCTTTGTATACATATGTGGTTAATGTAAGAGATGTGTATTCTATTTGACTTGACGGCCCTAACGGCCAAGTTTCATATATTGTTAAGTTTTCCATGACTTTCGCCGAGTTACATGAGTTATACTAATATTCATACTGAAATATGCTTGCGAGTGAATAGGAGCAAAGATTGGTTCTCTCGGGCCATATCGGCTTCGGGTGCCAGTCTGGCCCGAATGGGATTTCGGGTCGTGACAGTTGTACCGATGCAAGCTTGTCATTTATTATTGGGAGGGCCATGGGAATATGATGTAAGGGATAAAGATGATGGAAGGTCAAATAAATATGCATTGGTTAAGGATGGAAAAAAGTACATTCTTAACCCTCTTTCTCCTTTTCAAGTGAGTGAGGAATATAGAAAAAGGAAAGAGTTAAAAGAAAAAATTGAGAGAGAACAGAGAGAGATGAGTAAGTGAAAGGAAAATAATAACTCAAGAGAGGTAAAAGGAGAGGTTGAGATCTCAAGTGAGAATGGGTTATCACCAAAAAAAAAAAGAGGTGAGCAAGAAAAGCAAAAAAATTAAAGGAAGAGAGAACATGTGCATGATTTTGCAAAATCAAGAGAGCATAAAAGAGTTAAACATTGAGGATGTTACTCGAGTCATATTTATTAAAACTCAAGGTCATTCTTTTCTTTCTAACAATTCACTAACCTCTTTGTCTTTGCCAAATGTTGTTTCTTCTTTGTTCCAAGGTTATAAAGATTTATTTTCGAAAGAAATACCAAGTGGATTGCCTCCTTTGAAAGGAATAGAGCATTAAATTGATTTTGTACCGGGTTCTCAAATACCTAATAAAGCGGCTTATAGGAGAAATCCTCAAGAGACCAAAGAATTGCAAAGACAAATGGAAGAACTTTTGAATAAAGGTTTGATGAGAAAAAGTTTAAGTCCATGTGCGGTGCCCATAATTTTAGTACTCAAGAAGGATGAGATATGGAAGATGTGTGTAGATTGTGCCATTAATGAAATTATGGTTTGGCAAATTTGAGGACGAATTCTTTTGAAGAAGGGGAGAGTGATATATATCAAAGTGACGTTCCTCCAAGAAGGTCTTTCACAAGGAGTCAAGCTAAGGATCTTCAAGCATTGAAATCTTTATGCATGAAGATGGAATGTTTGGAAGGTTCCAACATGGAAGATTTAAAGATATTTAATATATTAAGTGTCTACTATTTAAATTATCTTGCAATTTAAATGAAGGGCAATTTGGTCTTTCTTTACTTTTTTTAGCCCTTAGTATAAATAGTTAGCTATTAGGATTTGGACATTAGTTTTTGGATATTTGAAGAATTGTACCTCCTTTTGAGATCTTAAAACCCTTTGTTGATTTTTAATATGTTGTCCTAGGATTTGCAAGTAAGGTTATTCCTTCTTGAGGATTCTAATAGATCAGGTGCTATTAATTCCCAATTAAGTGGTGTTTTGGTTAGTTTCACCAATACATCTTTTAATTGTTTGAATCTAATTGTGTCTATCTTTCTTGAATTTATATCTTTAAATATTATCTTGTTTCTATTTTCTTGTTTCACATCACTTAATAACAACGGCATTTTTTCCGCCGCCTCTACCTATAAAATTCTTTGGAATCCCGATACCCCCATGAAAGAATTTCAATGGATTTTGAAGCTTAACACCCTCTAAAAGATCAAGTTCTTTCTTTGGCAAACCCTCCATGATCACCTCCCTACCAAGGAATATTTAAATAGGATCCATGTTAGCGACAACAATCAATGTTCCATTCAAAACGATACTGAAAACGATTTTCACATTTTCTTCACTTGTCCAGTAGCCTAAACTTTTTGGAACTACTATAACCTTCCCAGCACCTCCTTTCAATTTGATTCCCACCCCCACTGGCTCATAGCTATCTCAAAGGAAAATATAACCATACAAAATCACCTTCTCCGATGGAATATTTTCTACCCTTTTGCCATATGACATATATGGCTAAATAGGAATCATACATTTTCAGTAATGATACTGGCATGGATGGCATGGACAACCCTAGCATGGATGGCATGGATGACACGTACGATGTTCATGAAAAAGGAAGTTTGGGAGTTCATGGGAGTGAAGTGGACAAAGAAAAGGGGTCATTTGTGCAAGTGGCTACCTCTTAAATTCAAGAATTCACAAAGAAGACAAGCAAACAAGGACCTTGTCTCATTAAGGGCAATATTATAAAAATTCAATGTCTTCTTATTTCCTTTAGTATAAATAGGATATTTCTTTATTTTGAAAGGGAGATTTTGATGAATATTGAATATTTCAGAGCTTTTAAGCTTGTAGTTTCTAGGTGAAGTCTAGCATTTAACTTGTAGTTTCTAGGTGAAGCCTAGCAATTAGTAGATAATTAGTTTGGTGGAATTTTGGAATTGTTGGTGAACTTATTGTGCTTGATTAATCAAAGGTCATCCATTTGTGGTTATCTTGGTTTCCTTTGATTTCTTAAGTAGGGTTAGTATTTGAGTTGTTGAAATCAATTGGGAGGTGAGGGTTTTAGCCCCTTGCTGCCCATAATTTCATTAGCTTGAGTGTTTCTCACATATCCTTTTCTTTCTTATTTTCTTTCTTGTCTTTGATTCTTATCATTTTGGTATCAAGAGCCTAGGTTTAGATTTGTTTTCACAAATCTAAATCTTGGGATTTTGATCTATTCAAAAATCCAAAAATCCAAAAAAGTCAAAAATCATCCAAAAATCCAGAAAATATTTTGATTTGATTTGTTGTTTTTGACACTAGATCTTAATTCCCTAGTGTCCTGTGAGTTTAGATTTCAAATTTCGTTCAAATCGAAGTTGTAGAAGTGAAGTTACCATTAAAGGGTTTTTAAGCTTTTAAGTTTTGAAACTTGGAAAGTGGGTTCGTTGATTGAGGAGAAATTGAGGCTTAAAATTCATTGGGGTTTGTTCCCTAAGTCGTGGGGAAGCTACTCCTAAATTTTGAGTCAATTTCGAGTTGATTTGGGTGTGTCATGGTTTGGTATGTGTTTTTGGTGTTCTTGAACTTCTTCATCTTGTTCTTGAAGAAGAAGATAGAAAAAGGTATACTTTGATCCAAATTTTTCAAGTCAAAGTTGGTCAAAGGTGTTTGTGGGTCCAAGTGGCAATTAGTTGGAAAAAAAATTCAAAATCTGGAAAAAAAAATATTTGAAAAAAAAAATTAAAATTGCCACATCATCAGTTAAGTACCATGTCAACAGTCAACTGCCACATCAGCAGTCAACTGGCCAGTCAGCACACCAGCACCAGCCCACTCGCGCCACCTGGCACATGGAACCCACTTTCAGAGAGCTGAAATCTCAGATTTTCAACACTTAACTTTAGAATCCAAAAAAAAAAATAAGTGTCCAAACTTCATAATTCTTTTTTAAAACTTTTTCTCCATCGATTTCTCAAGTAATTAACATATTTAATCACTTGTTAAGTAGTTTTAATCATCAAAAATTAAAATTTTCAAGTGATGAACTTCTTTAAACCCAAAATATTTTCTAAGTGTTCGAATTTTGTGATTCTTTTATTAAACTTTTTCTCCTTCGATTTATTAATAACTTAACAAGTAATTAACATATTTAATCACTTGTTAACTAGTTTTAAACATCAAATCATCTCTTTGACTCATCAAAATTAAGCAACACAAGAAATTTTTCTACTTTTGTTAGTTTTTTTGAGTCCGTTTTCTTTCGTGCTTCTTTTCTTTGACTTTTCTCAACTTAATTCGTAGATAAACTTCTTGATTCAAGTCCTTTTAGCTTTAATCGAGTCGTTCTTCTTTCAAGAACAACAAACAAAAACCCCAATCTTCAAGACTTCATAACTCCTTCGTTTTTACTATAAATTTTCACCAGAGTAACCAAATACCTCTCATCTCGTCAACTCTCGAGTTATCGAGTATACATATACCACAAGCATCTTCCCCAACATTCCTACTTATAAATAAATCCTTATCAAATGATTTCTCCCGCCAGTTGGGCTTTTTAAACTAAACATTGATGGTGCTTTCAGACCCTCTACTCATCAAGGAGGCATCAGTGGGATTATAAGAAATGACAAAGGAGAATGGATGTTAGGCTTCTATCAAGCAACTGAGGCCCTTAACCCCATTGAAATGGAACTCAAAGTCCTCCTCAAAAGCATTATTTTAGCTTTCTAGCATCAATGCTTTCCTTTGGAAATCGAATTAGATTCCATAAATGTTCTCCAAATATTACAAAAAAATCTTCCGCCTTACACTAATTTGGTTACTCATTGCAGGTATTGGCTGAAGAAGTTGGCAAATCCACTGCTTAGACACTACTTTAGAGAGGGAAGTGAAGTAGCACATGTTTTGTCTCAAGAAGGAGCAAGAAGTTCAGCCACTGCAACTCTGCTAGTGTTTTTGAACCCTCTCCTTTGGGTGTCTCCTGTTTTACAACAATTGTAAAATTGTTTCTTCTCTTGTTTGTAATAGACTAGCTAATATGGGTAACCTTAGTGTTACAAACTCTACTGTTCTCCTTCCTGTTGCTACGTAGTAATAAATAAAAATTTCCCTTTCACCAAAAAAAAAAAAAAGAAGTAATTAATTATTCTAATCATGATTAGAGGTTCATTTTAATTAATTAAATCTCAGCCATTTATTTTAAACTGTGACAAGTGTCTATAATCCAAGCTAGAACTTGGGGGAAATGGAGAGAGGGAAAATGGAGAGCAGCCAGATCCTAATCCAGGGACTAGCTAATATCACTAACCAAACATAAGATAAAATAATCCTGCATTTTATCCCGATATTATTATCTCTTATCCTTCATATCAAAAGAGCTCTTTAATACATTCAACCTGGATTTGTTGTGCCCGCCTTGCACGGGCATATAACATCTAGTACAAAGAAGAAAATACATAGCATAATACTAATAAAAGAGAAATAGAGAAAAAAAAAATCTAAATTTTGAGAAAATATATTATTTGGGTATCGAGTATTGAATAATTTTAGGGGAAATGGACATAAATGGCCGTGTCGGCCAAACTAATTCCAACAAATAGCCAAACGATTGGATATTCCACTTTCTAGCCAATTCATTGTTTTCTTCTTATTCTTTCTTCCTTTTTTTTTCTAATTTTGTTGCAACAGTTTTTTCTAAAGAAAATATTACCTGTTCCATTTTTTTTATTTTGTTGTTACGTATTTTTTTAAAATTTCACTTCTTCAATATTTTTTTCAATTTTGATACTCTTTAGTTGTTTTCACTGTTTTTTTTATACTCTTTTTTTTTTTGCAGCTCCTTTTTTTTAAAATTGATGCACTTTTTTTAACAATCAAATATAATTTTGCAACATTATAATTACTATTCTTCTTAATAAATTATTTGATATAAAAAATCAATATATATATATATAAAGGAGGATTGTGAATTTGCTGATGTGGCATGCTTCAAAAGCCACCATTCAATTTATTTATTTTTGTGATTTTTTTATTTACTTATCATTTATTGTACAAAAATAAATGTGTTAATTAGTACTCTCTCCATTTATTTTTATTATTTATTGTAAAAGCTTAAATATTTTAAAATTTATTGCTCCACTCCTATTCTTTACTAAGAAATTTGAATGGTTTTGAATGGGTACAAGACTTTTATTTTTTAATTGTGCATTGATTATACAATAAATAAAAACAATAATGAAAGAATCAATCAATCTATATCTATATTCTATATATAATATAAAAGAAGGTCATAAACAATGTGATGTGACACCTCTCTATAATCTTCATTTGTATTTATCTTTATTTCTTCTTTTTTGACATTTTTCTCTCCATTTCATAATAGAATAATAACACAATAATCTACCTTAAAGTATTTGCTATTTTTCTTAAATATAACCAGCCTTAAAGTCTACTAAATTCTCTAGACGTTATAATTCTTCTCCTCTCCCTTAAATTAATTTTAATGAATTTATAGTATTAATCATGCATCAATGGTAGAAGCTAAAAAGCCAAGAACCTAAGCCTCATCATATATAACCCAATATATATATATATAAAGGAGGATTGTGAATTTGCTGATGTGGCATGCTTCAAAATCCACCATTCAATTTATTTATTTTTGTGATTTTTTTATTTACTTATCATTTATTGTACAAAAATAAATGTGTTAATTAGTACTCTCTCCATTTATTTTTATTATTTATTGTAAAAGCTTAAATGTTTTAAAATTTATTGCTCCACTCCTATTCTTTACTAAGAAATTTGAATGGTTTTGAATGGGTACAAGACTTTTATTTTTTAATTGTGCATTGGTTATACAATAAATAAAAACAATAATGAAAGAATCAATCAATCTATATCTATATTCTATATATAATATAAAAGAAGGTCATAAACAATGTGATGTAACACCTCTCTATAATCTTCATTTGTATTTATCTTTATTTCTTCTTTTTTGACATTTTTCTCTCCATTTCATAATATAATAATAACACAATAATCTACCTTAAAGTATTTGCTATTTTTCTTAAATATAACCAGCCTTAAAGTCTACTAAATTCTCTAGACGTTATAATTCTTCTCCTCTCCCTTAAATTAATTTTAAACAATTTATAGTATTAATCATGCATCAATGGTAGAAGCTAAAAAGCCAAGAACCTAAGCCTCATCATATATAACCCATACGGTATAGCTTCAACTATGCATTGTGAAATTCTACAACATATGTGCTATCTGTTTGGCACTTGAAAGGACATGAAATCTCAAAGTCCAACTCAAGTCCACTAAGGTTCATATTTTCATTTTCTTACTTTGCATATATAGTTAAATTTATCTTGTGATATACATTCATGTGTTAATGGATTCTTAGTAAAATTTATGTTTGTTTCATCTTCAAGCATATTCAAATGAACTTGTTTCAAGGAAAAAGCTATGACGATATTTTTGTTGAAATTACATTTTTAAGTCCTATAATTATTTATTAGTTAATATTATTTTTTAATATTTAATATTTTGTATCATGTCATTTGTATTGAGCAGCATGGCACACTCGATGATATCTATTTCAACGTTGAATGTATTTCTTCTAAGGTACTTAGAATCACTCTCCAAATTCATGAACTTTTTCTACTCTTATTTATTTAATTTTTTATTTTTAATAATTTGCACTTTTCGATCACGTCTATTCATGGATATGATATTGTGAGCAGCATGGCACATTCGATGATATCTATTTCAACGTTGAATGTATTTCTTTTAAGGTAATTAAAATCACTCGCTAAATTCATGAATTTTTTCTACTCTTATTTATTTAATTTCCTTTTTACAATTTGTGCTTTTCGATCACGTCTATTCATGGATGTGATATTGTGTCACTTTAAAAGCTGCTTATGAAATTTGAAAATTTGAAAATATAAGTAAAATCAGACTTCTCTTAACACATAGTGATGATTTGTCTAGCATTTCCTAGAAAATTAACACGAAGTCGCGGAATAGGACAATTTTTTCACCGGTGTAGATGGATTTAATTTTTCACTATAATTATATTTGCTAAAGAACTAAAATTTTGTTGGAAAAGTAGTTCAAGGTTCTGATTAAGTGAGTAAATTAATACTATAAATATCTATACATCTTCATAATCAACATTAATTTTATGCATTGTTTTCGAAATATTCTTTTCGTAATTTTTCTTAAATTGTTAAAAATATTAACTTTTTTTACTTATCTTTGTTTTTAGGAAGTTAAAGAAAAATGGGATTTGAAAATTTGTTTTTAAAGAAAATGAACTGATAGGAAAGTCAAAAAAAAAAAATGAAGATAAAAAGATTTAAAATGGGAAAATAAAAGGAAAAAGTAAGATAAAAATTATATGAGAGATTCATACAATTAGGTTTTTAATTACTATATAGATAGAGTAAATGTAAAAAGAAATAATCATGTTTTAACTTTTTTACCGACATGAAAAGAAAAAGATCGTTTTTTTTAAAATTCTTTTCTTTCGCTACATTTTAGGAAAAATATAATATTTTTTATTTTTTTGATACACAAAAAAAATTGTTTCGCTTATATAACTTATACAAAACGAGTATTTCTAGAAAAATAAAAAGCTCTTTAAGTGATCAACAAGACAACAATTATGGGAAAAAAAGGCAGTCCGGTGCACTAAAACTCAAGCTATATTTGGGGTTCAGAGAAGAGCCGGATCACAAGGGTCGATTGTACACAACCTCACCTTATATTTCTACAAGAGGTTGTTTCCATGGCTTGAAACCGTGCCCTCCTGGTCACATGACAACAACTTGATCAGTTACTACAAAGCTACCCTAGCTTCAAGATTAAAAAAAAAAAGTATTATACGTGTTAATAATATACTTTGTTAACACTTGAAAGTATTTGAACTTGAACTAAAAAGGAATTTTAATAATACGAAATTTAATTCGCGCGAAGCATGGATAAGTTCACTAGTAAGTACATATTTAATGCAATAGTTATACAAATCTATACACATCCTATACATATACATATTTAATACAAACAATGATATAGTTTATATACATATCCTATACAACTTTTAGTTGCAATAGTTATTCAGATACACATTCTATACATATACATATTCTATACAACAACGATACAGTTTCTATACACATCGTGTGTGTATATATATAGCCATTAAGGCCTTTGTCGCCACTGCCTTCATATTTTTTTTGTTCATATACCATAATGATACATTCTTCATGCCACATTTATATAGTTTATACAGAAAAACATATGCATATATAGTTCATCTACTATATTGATACAATCCTTATACCATATTGATACAATTCATGTACCATATTAATACACTCCTTATACCACATTGATACAACTCATATACCGTATTGATACAGTCCCGACTGGCCATTTGTGAAATTAGTTTGGGCCGACTGGCCACTCTATGTCCAATAGCCCAAACCTGGGCCATTTATTTTTAGATGGGTCATGTGGTGTCTTTTTCCCTAATTTTAGAGATGGACTATAACTCTTTGTTTGAGATTTTTGTTCAGAAAGCGTAAAAGATAAGTAGCATTAGAGTGTTGCTTTTTGAGGGAAAACATGAGTTCGATGACAGCTTCGGAGATTGTTGATCTTGTTGTTCGAATAGGTTTTGGAAAAAAAAAAAAACTGAAGAGGTTTTTTAACTTATTTGGGGTTTGAAATTGAAGAGGGAATTTTTGTTTGTTTGTTTGTTTGTTTGTTTGTTGTACGGGTGGCTGGTGGCTAATTGAGTGAAAGGGGAACAATGGTGGATGAAAGGCAGTACATGGTAGAGGGGGTGGGGGTGGCCGGTGGGGATAATGGCTGCTGTAAACGGGAGGAAGAAAGGGAAAAGAAGATCTTCGTTTGTGTGGGTGTTTTCCAAAAAAAAAAATTCATCTTTGGAAATTCATATATCAAATTTGGGACAATTCGGTGAAGGATCGAATGGGTTTTGAGTCAAATTTTAGTCCCCAATCAAAGGAAGAAGATGATGACCAAAACCTAGTCTGAATTTTGACCTGGTGGGTCACGAATCCGGCTTAGTTGAGATCCATTCGAAATGAGTAATTTTCAATTGAAATTGAGCAATTTGGGGCTGATTTGGAGGAAATAGTCGTTGAGTTTCACATCGAGGGTAAAATAGGCCAAATAATATAACGAAGGATACAGTTCGGACCCTTTTCGCACATAGGAACATGTACACTTCTTCCAAAATAAAAACATCTTACTATTCAGTCTGTTCACAGCATAATGCTTTATTCCAAATACTAACATCTTCAGCAAGTGGATCTATCAGCGCTAAGTTCATGCCACAAACAAAACAATGTATCAAATAGGTCATTGTCATTGTTAAATCCACCATCCGTCTTCGAGATTTCAAGAAGAGTCTTGAACCATTCCTCATGCAGTGTTGAAAAGTTAGCTCTTCGTTCGCACGACCTAAAACTTTCTCCATTCATTTTCTTCATTACTTGCCCTGCATTCGATGCAGATTCAACCACAGTTTTTGGAATTCCAGCCATGAGTGCTACTTGCATCCCATAGCTCTCCGGGCATGCTCCAGAGGCTAAACGGTAAAGGAATACCAGCTCTTGCTCTGTTGGAGATGAACTTCGAGATTTCAACTTGAAAGAGCAGGCCATGTGTTGTAATGTCACATGAGGATGAGAAGCGAACTCTTTAGTGAGTGGATGATAATGTGTGGCAAACAGTAAGCGGCAGTTCACCATCTCTACAAGGTGTCGGAATACCTGGACAGAATTTGTAACGTGTCAAAAAGTACACCTGACAGTTTGAATGTATGAAACAAAACCAAAGATGTCACGACCAAAATGACTCAAAAGACAATCAACGAATGCAGAGTAATCTTAAAGGCATTGGCTGAGTCCCAACAAGTTTGCTCCATTTCTTAGCTACAGTAGCTCCATTCTATATCTTGTGATCTTATATACCTTCGGAATAGAAAAAATGTATAAAAAGCTAACTTTGATGGCAAAGACGAACACTTCAGTAATTGCAGATAAACCAATAAGGTATGTCATACCACATCTTTAGGTAATACTTTCTGAGTAACTCGACGAAGCTATATTGTACTAGAAAACTCTTAAACTATTATAGAGTATACGTGGTAGGCACTTATCATTACACCAACACTTATCATTACACCAGTTTAATGGGAAAGACGGATCAAGTATCAGGTAAACAAATCCCACAATATACCTCAGGAAAGAAAATAGAACGCTTGCATGCAGCTAATAAATCATCCAATAAAAGAAAATAACGGGGAATCTCACAGCATATGCAATAGCGTATCCATCAAAAGTGCTTGTTCCTCTACCCAATTCATCCAGAAGAACAAGGGAATTATGAGTAGCATTTTGAAGAACTGATGCGGTCTCCGTGCACTCAATAAAGAAGGTACCTGTAAAATGTACAAGTATGAATGAATACTTGTGCAACAAAAAGGGCAGCCCGGTGCACTAAGCTACCGCTATGCGCGGTGTCCGGGGAAGGGCCCCACCACAAGGGTGTATTGTACGCAGCCTCACCTTGCATTTCTGCCAGAGGCTGTTTCCAAGGCTTGAACCCATGACCACAGCAACTTTACCAGTTACTCCAAGGCTCCCCTTCAACTTGTGCAACATGTGAATTAATCAAATAAATTTTATCCTGCATGTGGGACATAGATGTTTCTGGCTTGAGCTTTACACAGAACATTGTCTATTTTCTTCAAGATGCACTAAAAAGAGGATGATAAATGTGAAACCATAAACATCTGGTGTCATTGACTTAAAAATCGTCTTTAATCTGTGCCGCAAGCGGAAAATGAAAACAAAACACTAAACAAAGAAAGAAAAGAAAGATAGATAGCTTGACACAAGAATGGAATTAATTGAAAACTAAAGCTCTTTAATAGCTAAAACCATCAATTAATGGAATCCAAACAAGCACCTCATCCCTTAAGTAAACAGCCTCAGGGGAATTGAATTCATCTTGCAATTCACCTCTCAAAGAAGTAGCAACAGGAGCTTTATCAAAGCCTCTCAAAAGTCTCACAATGAAAGCAATATCAATAATCGTCAAAAATCTAGGTCTAATTGAGCTATTCTCAGCTATTTATAGTTTAGGCTAATGATCATGCCCAAAACTCTCACAGTCTTTCTCAAGTAAAGCCAGATATAGTGGCACCGTCAATTGAGGGGCCATCAATTAACTATAATAAACACGTAGTTGAACGAACCGAGAATAATAAGAACAACTTAATTGTCGAAGAGTTTCACATCTAATGAAAAAGAGATGGGCGGTCTCCTTATATGGCCTTAGGCAATTCTCACCTTATGAGCAAGCTTGTGCAGTTGAGTTAGGCCCAAGATTCATTTCTTTACATGGTATCAAAACCAGACTCGATGTGGGCCCCGAGGAAACCAGACAATTGTGGGGTGGAAATATCCCGCGGTCCATAAATGTGCATGCACCAGACCAGACAATGTTACCCCAAATAAATAATGTTTGAATCCAGGCTGAGGGTGGAAGGGGGTGATGAATGGTATGTCCCACATCGGTGAATGGATGGAATCATGGGCTCCTTATAAGGCTTGAGCAATCCTCCTCCCTTGGAGCTTAGCTTTTGAGGTGTGAGTTAGGCTCAAGACCTAATTTGGCATGAAGTCAGGAATCAACTAAGTTTCCAAGGCTAGAAAGGAAACAAAGAGAGGGAATTCAAGATCTTGAAGGTTAACGTAACATCTTCTTAACCCCTTGGGTTTGGGTTCTAAGTTATTTTCTTTTTATTTTTACTAACCAATCCTATTCTTTCTAGGTTTAGTCTTTCACTTTCCTTATCCTTTTCTAACTCCTTAAACTTATACCTTGAGATTATGACTTAGGTTTGTTTATAAATCTAAAGATTACCAATCAAGAGTTGTTTTGAGTGGAAAAAGACGAGAGGTGAGAATCTATGAGTGAATAGTCGATTTTGAGAGAGATACACTTGCTTGATTTATTTTTGAAGATGTCTTTTTCATAGTGTGATAATGAAAGAAGAGCTCATAGAGAGGCTAAACTAAAAGGACAGAATGACATCAACATGAATGAAATGTTCCAACAAGTTCAAAGGAAGTCGGCTCAAATGGTTGAGATGAGCACTGTTATAGCTGAGATGAGAAGGGTGAATTCCATCAATATAGCTGATCTACGGAGTGCTAATAAAAATTCGAGGCCTCCTATTAGGAGACAAGTTGTACGAGCTCTTTATGTGTAACAAGGAGAAGAGGCGTTGGTGGAATTTCATGATGAATTTGAAGAAGTTCATCAACAAAGGTGTAGAGAACCACGAGCACGAGCTGATGATGATAACCTTAGTAGCATCAAGATGAAGATTCCAAATTTAAGGGAATAAAGGATCCAAACTTGTTCCTTGATTGGGAGAGAAAAGTATAAGCCATCTTTGATTATCACAACTATTTAGAAGGTAAGAAGGTTAAACTTGATGTGGTCGAATTTTTCGACTATGGTGCTAGTTAGTGGATGAAACTTAGCAGAGACAAACGACAGAATGGAAAACCACCCATTGCCACGTGGATCGAGATGAAGAGAACTATGAAGAAGCATTTTGTGCCATCACACTTTCAGATCTTGTTAGAATATGTGTAGGAGAAGGAATAGTATACACAATCCTACTTGGAAAAGGATTATATTGTAGTGTTCTACTTAGAAAAGGATTGGAATATATTGTCTATAAATAAGGTCTCAGTGTAATAATGTAATAACACTATTTAGTTTTTATTTTTCTCTCATATTTCTCACATGGTATCAGAGCCTCTACAATCTTGGTAGAAAATCAAAGAGCTTCCGCTGCCGGCGGGAGGTTATGACCCATATATGTCGTCCGTCTGGCCAACGATCATGTTAGCAAAAGTTGGGCCACCGTGCTTCTCTCCAGTGGCTTCTCATAGCTAATTTGCGTAGCACCGTGCATCTTTCTGGTGACTACTTTCTCATATCTGATTTGCGTAGTACCATGCATCTTTCCAATGACTACTTTCTCATATCTGATTTGTGTAGCATCGAGCATCTCTCCGAACTACTTCTCATAGTTAATTTGCATAGTACCATGCATCTTTCTGGACTACTTTCTGGACTTGGTGAAGATATCCCGAGCAGTGCTTACTAGTTTTCTTACAGATATCTTCACCAAGTCCCTCATTGATCCTCGTATTAATAACATCCATGAAAAGCTTGATACATATGACTTGTATGCACCAGCTTGCGGGAGAGTGTTAGAATATGAGTAGGAGAAGAAATAGTATTCAGAATCCTACTGGGAAAAGGATTGTATTGTAGTGCTCTACTTAGAAAAGGATTAAAATGTTGTGGTTATAAATAGGGTCTCACTGTGATAATATAATAACACTATTCAATAATATTTTTCTCTTATATTTCTCACAGGTCTTAAGCAACGTCTTCAAACTCTTAGGCAAGGTTCTCTGTTTGTAGATGATTACTTTAAAGCTATTGATATGGCCATGATCCAAGCTACTTGTAATGAAGATGAGGAAGCGAATATGGATAGATTTCTTAATGGCTTAAACAGGCATATTTCTAATGTAGTAAAGCTTCACCGGTATGTAAATTTAGATGAGTTAGTTGAATTGGTTGCAAAGTAATAGTCAACTAGTTCATGGAGAAGCCGCACTACAACACCTACTCCCAAGCAGACTTGGCCAACTTAAGGGGATGAATTCATGCATAGAACTTAAGATGATAAGGGCAAGGAAAAATTGGAGACTGAAGATGGATTTAAACCTTTTAACTCTGAAAACTTCTACACCTTCTAGTTCTATCCAATGTCATAAGTTCCAAGGAAGAGGGCATAAGGCGTTTGAATGCCCAGTAAAAGAACTATTCTGATTAAAGAAGATGGGGTTATGAGAGTAAAAAAGTGAACCAAGTGAAAAACTCGAAGGAGATACATCCAAGAGTGAGAAAGAGCTAGCTTTTGGGTTGAGTTAGCCCTAAGATCCATTTCTTAACATGGTATCAGAGCAGGACCCATTCCAATTGTTATTTACCGATGATGGCCTCAGATTAAATTGCCCATGCACCATATGTCCAACCTTAGGTGTGAGATCGGGTGGTCTCCTTATATGGCCTAGGACAATCCTCCCCTCATGAGCCCCAAGATCCATTTTTACATTTATTAAACACAATCACGAGTTTATCCAACAAATGGTTCCATCAAAATCCTAGAAAAGGAATCTAGCTACTCATAACATAGAACAAGTAAAATAATGGAAGAAAGTGAAACTCTACGCCGAATTTTGTTGCTTCACCTCTTTGTGTGTTCTTGCTTCCCAAACCAATGCGTTCTCCAAAAGATGTTTCGTAGGATATATATATATATATATATATGACAGAATGTGTAGGAGATCTTTTAAACCAATCCATAATTGAACCAGAAAATTGAAGTGGCACTCCTAGGGGCTCGCTACTTTCCAGCCCAAGTCTACAGCTAGACATCGACTCATACTTTAAAACTATGTGATAACGCAGGAAGTATTTTTACATAAGAAGTCCACCTGTCACATCATAGCTGAAGCCTGAAGTATTAAAATTCATATACGCCCAAGAACTAAAATGTTTTATGCTCATTATGATAATGCTGATGATGATGCAGAGAGCATCACGAACGATTATTCAATTTGTGCAATCCTGGCGTCAAATTGAAAAGAGCAGGCATCCTTTTATCATTGTGGTAATGATATGATATTTCACAAGCTGAGTAGTTACGACGGGGAAGATTATCACTTGAATATTCCAAAAGCAGCCAATTATAGGCCTCCTCATGTCTAAACTGAATTGTCCTTTACCTCTTTTCTCTTTTATTTTTCTGTTTTTTATTCCATGCGGACAGCGGTCCACTACAACTTGGAGACAGTAGAAGACATCTTAAACTAGACTATTCCTAGTAAATTGGAAAACACAATCGTCCGAAGAATGAATGACTGCATAGATAATAAAACAGAAAGTAAAACAGAAGGTAGGACAGATAGTTCAAATTCTTTTATAGAACTTACTTTCACCAGTCATGATCTGATCAGTGGCTCCAAGACGTGAAAAGATCAAGTGAAAGCACACATGTTTCTCCAGGCACATAGCAACCCAACTGCAATACAATAGATATCATGAACTCCACAAGTACCATCTATAAATCAATAAATGAGAGAATTTTAGAACCTAGAGAAGAATGACCTGAGCCATTATGACGGCCAGACAAGTGGCACGTAAAAGAGTTGACTTTCCACCCATATTTGGTCCAGTCAACAGTAAAGTATGAGGATAACGGATATTCATATTCCCTCCAAGATGGAGATCATTAGGAACAGAAAGTCCCCCACTTTCGCCAAGAGCATATGGATGCCACAATCCTTTGATGTTTAGTGTTGGTCCACCAGTCTCTTTGCAGAAATTTGTTAGCTTTGAAAGAGGCAAGATCACTGGCCTACACATAACTCCAGAAGAAAATTTTGCAGTAATGGAAAATGATCTTAACACATCAACACAACTTATAGCATAAATGACTTGAGACCATTCAGTAGCCTTTTCAATAAATAACTCCATCAAAATGGATAGCGTTTCAGCATCAAAATCAGTAGCATTATCGTCCTGACACAGCACAGGAAAAATGAGTCACTGACACAGCCCTCTGCAGGATGAGGTTGGTAAAACAAAAGCTTCAACATAAAAACGCACTCTAAGCACTGTAGAATTAGTTTAAAATCCATACAACTACGGCCAAGCATCATACTAAAGTACCAGATCACTAGATAGGGATGAGTGATGGAGCTACATTCAATGAACTGACAGGTAAACTGTATACTTTTTTTCTCTTCTAAGGGGGAGATATAGTGGTTGTTGACAGCTGCGGGGAAAGGAAGCAATTCCTGTACCAAATGATGCTTCTACGTGGAAGCAGCAGACTGTTATTCACTCTGGGCTTCAAAGACAAACATGACCACCAAGCAAGGTGCCATATTGTACATACAACTTAACGAGAACCTAACCTGTCCATAGTATTTGTCTCTAATTTTCTATTAGGCTTGCTAATCCAGGAAAGTTTCAAAAATCAACCATAAACAATAATTTTGATTACAGAAAACAAGAAAAAAAGTTGTGAACTGTCGATTATAAAAGCAGATATAAAGGTCAATCTTAGACTATGTTTCCCAAAGCCTTCAAACTCCTCCTTTCCATACAATAACAGACGGTGAATGTAACAGTTCCTTCAAGTACCAGTCACAAAACTTGAAAATGCAGATTTAGGAAAACTAGGTGACTAGATTAATGGCCAGACTCCAACACACATAATCAGACAAGCAACTAGCAAGCATATTTCTTTTTCTTGAGAGGGTAGAGGGCAGGCCTACATTCTCTGGAAATTTTAACCAGTATGTCAACTAGAGTCTGACTAGAAGCCCACATGGGATTTCTCCGATACTTTACAAAAAATAAAGAAAAATAGAAGAAAAGAATAGTGAGCACATTCTCATCCATTGAAGATTAAAGCGATTTAAATATAATGGTACAAAACATTTTTGACATGGAAAGAGCCAAAAGTATCTTGTATCACCAACCTGAAAATTGGGGAAGTCACTATCAATTGCCGCTTCAAATTGGGTGAGGAATTTATCAAGTCCATTGTCACCATCTAGAACAGGCAAGGATACAACTTTAGCTAAGGAAGAGATCAGACATTCCTTCTGCAACAATCTTAACAAATCCAGCCCAATCCTTAGACCTTTAACGAGCAACCCAAACACTTTCACCTGAAGTAACAAGAAGACAACCTTAGGTGAAACAGAGGTTATATTGACTATATGAATAGAGATGAAAGGGCCATTCTTAGGTGATCGAGAAAAATCTTCATTGAGGAGAAAAGTACCATGGAATGAGGTGTGCAAAAGCACATAGAACGCCATAAGAATATTCATTATTTATCTTCAGTGAGCATATGAATTTTTTTTATTTTTAATTAAAAAGAGAAGAAAGCAATTAACTTGTATCAACCCAACCCCTTAATTTGAATGCCCCATTTTATGGTTTGAGACTTTGTACAAGTCAATATTACTATTTGGTAAATAATTTTGTTAACATTTGTTATGCTTTTTTTGAGCCGAGGGTCTTTCCGAAATAGCCTCTCTACCCTCACAAGATAGGGGTACGATCTGCATACACACCACCCTCCCAGACCCCACTTGTGGGATTACAATGGGTATGTAGTTGTTGCTCATTTGTCTAGGAAGCAGGAAAGATGCGAAAATGACAGATAATTTCATCCAATACGCAATGAAGACATAGCCAGTCTATTGTTTGTCTGGTAAGTAGAAAGGCATGAAAATTGCAAGAGATGCTCAACTACCAATTATCTGCTAGTCTTCTTCCTGGAAGCAGATTGAACTACTGTGTTTTTAACTGCACAAACTAGTGATTCAGGTAGTGAGAACTTCTATTGGAGCAGCACTTTACCACAGACTAAACAAACAAAATTTTGATGTCAAATAAGACTTAACTCGCTGCTTCAATATTTTGGCACCAATCAAGGGCAGAAGGAGTGCTTCAGAAGATTGAATGCTAGCCTTAACCCGTCCAAGCAACCTATCCAAATCTGGAAACTTGCGAAGATATTGAGCAGTGGATAATGTAGCATCTGAATTTTCAACAAATCTGTCAACCACATCAAGCCTATGGTTGATTTTCTCTAAATCTTTGAGGGGATGACAAATCCATTTTCGTAAAAGTCGCTTCCCAGGTGATGTAACACAGTTGTCAAGATACATGTATAAAGTACCTGAAACACAAGAAAGAAAATATAATTGCCAGAGCTGCACCTTAGAAAGAGTACAGAGCTTTGATTTGACCAAAACTTATTGTATTTGCCTGATTGACTCCCATCGGCATTATTGTTGAAGATTTCAAGATTGCCAAGTGTCTGTCCGTCCATTTTGAGGCAACCACTATAGACCTCATATGATAGAACATCACTTTTACGTAAGACCTCATCTAACTGTTAAATACAGAACAAAACAATCACCAAAATAATACCATACATATTACGCACAGGAAATAAGCCACGGTTCTGAGACTTACCATCAATCGCTCTAAATAATTAACAAGACACCCAAGAGCACATAAAGCAACATCATGGTTCGCTCCATCAAAGGTGTGATCCCACTTATTACAAAATCCTTTAAAGTAACCTTTTGAGTAGAGGAACTTTTTCACTTCTGCAGGATCAGCAAAATTACCTCGCTGAACTGGAGAAAGGAGTGGTGCTGCAGGACCTAAATGGACAAAAGTATATTTATCAAGATATCTAAGAAAAAGGAAAACTCCATCATATCCCCCTCCCTCCCCCAGCCGCAGCTTTTTCCTTTTTCTCACTGTCGCCTTTTCCTTTTCCTATTCTTTTTCTTGATTGCCCCATGTCAATCAAAATGATACGGTCAGTGAGTTTATAGCAGAATTCAAGGTCAAGAAAATCATCCACATGGTATTAGAAACGCAGAAACAAAACAAAACTCAAGATTTGTTTATCTAAGAGATCTGATGGAGTGACTACTACATCAACACTATCCCTCCTCTCTATTCTCAAGGCTCATTTCTTATCGTTTCTTAAAATTTCTTAATCAAGATATAGCTTCCAGGATTGATAGGGTACTGGTATCAGATGAATTGGATGACAGCTATAGCAACCTCAAAACAAATTCCTTTTTCAACTTCTCTAGAAAACCTGACTTCATTCTAGCTTGCAAACTTAAAGCTTTGAAAGCTAAGCTTAAGGTTTGGAGCAGAAGTGAGGATGGAAACTTACGCTCACAAAGGAAGACCTTATCTATGAAGCTGGCAGAACTGGTTGTTGTCATATAAGAGAGGAGACTGACTAAAGATGAGGCAGTTAGGAAGGCAGCAATTCTCATGGAATATGAGGAAATAACAAAAATTGAAGAAATCTCTTGGAGACAAATATCAAGGTCACTTTGGGTGAAAGAGAGGGGCAGAGAAACTAAGGGGTCGTTTGGTAGCTGGTAAGAGTTATGCAGATAATAGTAATTTAGGGATTAGTTATGAGGAAATCTATGTATTATTTTATGCAGGTATTAGTTATGCATGGATTAGTTATTCATGTATTAGTTATTCCACCTTCGATCCTGCGTAAAATAATACATAGATTCCCTCATAATGGGTTTCTAAATTGCAAACCAAACACTGTATTAATTTTATACACGAATAACTTACCTCCTAACTAGTTACCTAACGTGGTATTACTTATGCAAGATCTAATACCAGCATAACTCATATCCAAACCAGCTACCAAACGACCCCTAAGTTCTTTCACAAAATGACAAATTCACACAAGATACAACATTGATCAACTTGTCATCAAGGGGGAGCTTTCTCAGGACCCATTCAGGATTGAAGATGAAATAGTTGACTACTACAGTCAGACCTCTCTATAACGGCCCCTCGTTATAACGACATTTCACTATCGCGCCCTGATTTTCTCCGAAACCGAATTTTCATGTTATATTTTACTTCTCTATAACGGCATTCTACATTTAACAACAATGGCGTTTATTATAGTGGTACACTCTTTGTAAAATTACCTCTCTATAAAAGCATACTCAAATATTATGTAATATTAAAATCTTATAAAACATATATTACGTACTGTATAAAATAAAATATTAAAATATTTATGGTAATCATCATTAAACTAAGCAAATTGAAAACCTTTTTATGTTCTTCAACTATTGTACTTTAGGACAACATAACTTTATTGCCTAAAGTTTCCTTAATTTCATGAGAAATCACTTGGGGGTAGAGATTCACACAATCATAAGATAAAAAGGAAAAAAACTTTAGGAAAATTTTTGGAACCTCCTTATTCCACTATTATTTTGGTTAAATTGGTTAATAATTTTTCGTATTTTTTAAAACAGCTAAATGAGATTTAAACATCAAGATCAAATGTCACTATACATGTATAACAACACCTCTCTGTAGTAGCCATGAATTTCTCGGAAACGCTGCCATTATAGAGAGGTTTGACTGTACAAGAAACTACACTCAGAAACAGCAAGTTGGAGACCTGCTTTGCATTTTACAAACTGTCCAAGATTAACAGGGGAGGAAAGGGAGTCCCTACAAGGAAGCTTTGAGGAAGATGGAAGTTTCAAGGTGCTTGAAACTATGTGCAGCAGACAAGGCTTTCCTTCTCTGAAAAGGAGATGCTTTCCTTGTATTGTGACAACAAGGCTGCAACGAGCATAGCTCATAATCCAATCCAACACAATCGGCCAAAGCATGTTGAAATTGATCAACACTTCATCGAAGAAAAAGTTACAAGTGGTGTCTTGAGTTTATTCCATCTGTCAATCTGAAAAGCAGCTAGCTGATGTGTCTGCCAAAGGTCTCAACTAACAGACTTTCCATACACTGGGTTGCAAGTTGAGCATGTGCGATATCTTCACACCAATTTGAGGGGGGATGTTGATTGATTGATTAGTGATTTGCAAGATTAATTACATGAGTTGATCGATACAGTAATTAAATGTAATTAATTGCATAATATTGTCTTTCCTCATTTAGTCGTAGGACTCATAGTATAAGTACCCATTCTCATGGGATGTAAAATCACTGAGAAATACAAAGAAGCCTATTCTTCATAAAATCTTCACAAGCACTCCAAAAATCATTTTGTAGCTCCATTAATGCTCCAAAAGTATTATAAAAGCATCATTAAGGTCGCAATTAGCCCGAATTAAATATAGAAATGTTACCAGGCTTTACAAATTTCTCCCCACCAGGTCTTATCTAATAGGGAAACATTAGTTATAGCATTAAAATTGCTCAATGCTAACTAATTTCATTCCAATTACAGAATCAACAATATTGTGGGGGTCCCATCAATGACCAATTAGGAATTTAAGTTGTTTCATAATATATTGGCATCATCTTTAAGGCCAATTTGTCGCTACATATACTATAAAAAATGACAGATAAAGATCACACATGGCTTTCAGGGTAAATGTTAAATGGAACAGTATGAAGATCCATGCTTTCACATTACACAAACAAAGAAACAGCTTCTTCACATGATAGGCAGGACAAACTGCTTCAGATAATCAAGGTATAACTATCACAACCACAACTGTTTCATGATACAGAGAGCAACTTATTAGAAACAGGAAAATCCTCACCTGTTGATGAATATTTTTTCAGTGCTTTCTGAGAATCCTTTGACAAACCTGTTAAAATGGAGACGTTAGACAAGGAAGTCAGGCTCAACATACTTATTTCCAGAGAACAAAATAATCCTCCCAAAGTCTAATTTAACAAAAATGTGTACCCTTAGCATTGTATATAACTTCCTTCGGTGACACCTACACATGCATCAGAAACCAACATATAACAATCAACCAAACAAATTGCACATCTATAAGTTACTCAAAGAAAGTTATTAGGTTTTAAAGCGTGTTACTTGCATCAGCAAAGCCCCCAAAGCTGCACAAGATGCATCATCATCGATGGAACCAACCGAAACTTTCAGAGCAGCACAATCGACAAAAGCAAATCCAATAATGGTTGAACCATTCTCCTGCTCATTGCAAGTCTTTGTCATAGTGAAAGAAGAGATCAGATCATCTGCCTCGGTTGAAGCCACACGTTGAAATACAAGGATAACCATATGGACATTGAAAGATCTTAAAGCTTTATTTTGATCAATTTGCAAGAGATAGAAAACAACATAAGATTGCATAAAGCTTTACTCTGCAGTCTGCACATACAATAGATAACTCTACTGGCATGTAGAATTAACAGACTGTATCATACCAATGTCCTCAATTTTATTTTAAAAAATGCTGACCTCCTTAACGGCAAGAAGATGAACTGCATCAGGCCCAATATTACCCTCACTTATCGTAGAAGGGGTGAGTACGTGAACTAGTTTTCTACGAATAACCTGAAACCGATATTTCTCATTATCACATCACTTGATGCCATGATGAACAAACAGCAGTTTAGTGCTCATATGGGAAACAGAAGAAATTATGAATGCTAAACGAAAAGATCCATAAAAATATAAAAAATCAGAAATTTTCAATGCATTAATTGCTTAAATACTTCTCTGTTGCTTTATTATCACATTTACAACAGTTAAAGGACTATCACTACCTTGCCGCCCTAAGCATTACAACTGTTTTCAAAGAACTAGGTAAACTCAAAGAATTCATGCTGCACTTACAGAAGCAGAGCCTCTAGATTTTGCTTGCTCAGATGTTTCCAACTGTTCCATCCGTCCAACTTTGTACCTTCAAATTAGTTAAACTCAACATAAATGACAAGATAACACCAGATGAGAATAAGACAATAAATAAGAAATTATCAACAGGGTGGCCAGTTGCAATATCAATCTCTTTCATCTTTCTCTAACTTTCTGCGCAATTGTTTTATCTCTCTAAGATTCTCTCTCTCTCTCTCTCTCTAGATTTGTAAGCTTTCTGTGATGGAGATGGAACGCGTGACCAGGTTTCCATTGACGAATCTCGACCGGCAGCCAAGAAAGAGCGTCTGGGCTGGGATGTTCTCCCCGAGCCGCCAAAAGTATTAGATCTGTCTTCAAATTCTTCGATCTGTTTATTGCATCTTTTTCCCACTTTTGTTTGACTAGATCTGATCAAGGACAGGTTATTTTTCGCACCAGGTATGGTAAAGACTCGGTCTTTATGTGTTCTATAGTACCTTGATTATACCAATTGTGTTCTTAATATCATCATATGGTATTTTTTAGCTGGGCTTTTGTATTTCAGTGTTTGGTTTTTTATTTCTTCAGCATGAGAAAAGAATTACTAGAGAAGATTAAACAAAAGGAGCCTCACAAGTCTTGTTTTAATTTTTGGTGATTCTTGACCAAGGGAATAAGTCAAACACAATTAAAAATTAAATTAGGTTAATTAAGGACTCAATTAATATTTTTAAAACTTGTTAATCTTTTCAAAAATACAAAACAATCCACAACTTATTTAATGTCTAATAAAAATAAAAGAATCCAATATTGACACCCACTTCTCCTCTTTCTCTTCAAACATTTTCTCTGCTCTCTCCTCCTCTTTCCAACAGAACTCCAAAAGCTTCCCAACAGATCGCCGTCGACAAGCTTTTCGTCGACTTTAAACCTTCGGCGACTCATTATTCGGCTTCTTCATCCTTCCTTCTTCCCTTGTAGCCGTCAATTTCTCTCTCTTCGCAGGTAAGGACTTCTCTTTTTGTTGGTTTTCAAAAAATTAGGGCTTTTTAGTTAATGAAGAAAAAAAAGAACTGTAGTTGTATTCTCTTCAAGTATGGGTTAACAATTTTGAGATTTGATGCTAAAAAAAAAGAAGAATTCGAAAAAATCCTAATTTGTGGTATTTGTTCTCTTAATATGGTGGTTGATGTAAATGTGGTATCTTTTCTAAGTGAAATATAATTTTTTTTTTGTTGTTGTTGCTCTTGTTCTCAAAAATTATTGTAAAAATAGTAAAACTTGAATTTTGACTTTTTTCGGAGATATCTGTTGTGACAATTTTGTCTTGTTGTTTGTGTTGTTGTATTGAATCACTTCACTTTGGTTTGTTGGTATATGTTATAACTTGTTAGTGTTGTTGGTGGTGGTGTTCTTAGTGTGATATAGCTTGTTGTTGGTATTGGTGTTGGTGGTGTTTTGAGAAAATTGAACAAAAGGTGGTGGTGTTCTTGTTTATATATGTGCATAGTAAAAATATTGTCCAACAAATGTGTAATATGTTACAACAGAATAAGAATATGATGGAACATATTAAGCATCTGTTGGAAACAACGATATCATCTGTTGGTTTATTGTAAAAACATTTCCAACAGATGACTCATCTGTTGCGACAGATGGGTCATCTGTTGGAAGAAATCAAAACAGTCTTGCTATTGGTTTGATTTCTTCCAACAGATGACTCATCTGTTGCAACAGATGGGTCATCTGTTGGATGAAATTATAGGAGTTATTCCAACAGATGACTCATCTGTTGCAACAGATGGGTCATCTGTTGGAAGAAACAAAAATATTCTTGCTACTGGTTTGATTTCTTCCAACAGATGACTTATCTGTTGCAACAGATGGGTCATCTGTTGGATGAAATCAAAACAGTATTGAAACTGTTTTTATTTCTTCCAACAGATCACTCATCTGTTGCAACAGATGAGTCATTTGTTGCAACAGATCACTCATCTGTTGCAACAGATCACTCATATGTTGAAACTATTATTTTACTGGTTTGATTTCTTCCAACAGATGACTCATCTGTTGGAAGAAACAAAAATATTCTTGCTACTGGTTTGATTTCTTCCAACAGATAACTTATCTGTTGCAACAGATGGGTCATCTGTTGCAACAGATGACTCATCTGTTGCAACAGATCACTCATATGTTGAAACTATTATTTTACTATGTTGTACTTGTTAAATTCATGGTTACCCTTTTTTTAATGATGCACAAATCAATTATAATCTTTTTTATTTTCCTCTTGTTTGTAGATAAAATGACTCCCAAAAGAAAAGAAAGTGAATCAACTCCAAAGAAAGGAAGAAGTAAAGTAGTTAGGCTACATTCACCACTAGATGAGCTTGTTGTACAAGATGATGAAGTAGAAAAAGATGATAAAAATGAAGAAAGAGAAGAAGAGGAAGGAGAAGATGATGAAAATGAACACGAGAAAGAGGAAAGCTTCATAAGAGATCCTGAACTTAGATCAAAAAGTCAACATGATCTAAATGTTAACATTGATCCTAATAGCCCTTCCACTGAAGAGTTTGTCAAAACCATATGTATTGATAACTTTCTTATGAGAATGCAGTGTGATGGTGCCACAGATTTAACTAGTGATTGTGTAGTAAAGTCGGGTATGAAAAATTCTTTGACACATTTAGAAAAATACTTTGAGAATAAAAATTGGATGTTTATTTTAAGGACAGCTGCTTTGGGCAATATTTTGATTTGCCGGAGGACAATAATGCTCGTTTCCAAATGACTATGTAATTTGTGATGACTTTTATTTCTATGTAATTATTGGTTCTGACAACATAACAATTTTTATATTTTCATGTTTTTGTTTAATTATTTTATGTAATTTGTGATGGTTTGAATTTATTTTTTGTTATGAATTTTATTTTGTTATGAATTAATTTTTTTACAAATTTACAGCATTATTTCCAACAGTTTTAATGTATTTGCTGCAACAGATGTATATCTGTTGGAAATATTGCAACAGATATAGACATCTGCTGCAAATGATTTTCAACATACTCAACATGTGTTGCAGTAGCTGATAAATCAAATCAACATATGTTTGATTTGTTGGAACTAATCAAACAGATATACACTTCTGTTGCAACAGATGAATGATATGTTTGATTAGTTCCAACATACTCTACATATGTTGCAACAGATGATTAATCTGTTGAAACTAATCAAATAGATATAGTCATCTGTTGCAACAGATGCATTATCTGTTGCAGCAAATGACTCATCTGTTGCAACATATGCCTTATCTGTTGCAGCAGATGACTTATCTGTTGGAAATAATCAAACAGATATACTCATCTGTTGCAACAGATGACTCATATGTTGCAAATAATCAAACAGATGCACACATCTATTGCAACAAATGACTCTATTAGTCGATTGATCACTCTATTTAGGACGAATACACTTAGTTGAACATGTAATTACTATGTAATTTATTAAGATTGTAATTGAACTTATTAATTGAAGGCTAATTATAGTTAAATAACTTTTTTATTACTAATCATGATTTAATGAAGCAATTCACATCAAATTAGTCGATTGGTCGCTCTATTTAGGTCGAATACACTTAGTTGAATATGTAATTACTATGAAATTCATTGAGATTGTAATTGAACTTATTAATTGAAGGTTAAATATAGTTAAATAACTTTTTTATTTCTAATCATGGTTTAATAAAGCAATTCACATCAAATTAGTCGATTGATCGCTCTATTTAGGATGAATGCATTTATTTGAACATGTAATTACTATGAAATTCATTGAAATTGTAATTGAACTTATTAATTGAAGGTTAATTATAGTTAAATAACTTTTTTTTATTAGTAATCATTGTTTAATGAAGCAATTCACATCAAATTAGTGGATTGATCTCTCTATTTAGGACGAATACACTTAGTTGAACATGTAATTACTATGAAATTCATTGAGATTGTAATTGAACTTATTAATTGAAGGCTAATTATAGTTAAATAACTTTTTTAATTACTAATCATGGTTTAATGAAGCAATTCATATCAAATTAGCCAATTGATCTCTCTATTTAGAACGAATACACTTAGTTGAACATGTAATTACTATGAAATTCATTGAGATTGTAATTGAACTTATTAATTGAAGGCTAATTATAGTTAAATAACTTTTTTTATTACTAATCATTGTTTAATGAAGCAATTCACATCAAATTAGTCGATTGATCTCTCTATTTAGGACGAATATACTTAGTTAAACATGTAATTACTATGAAATTCATTGAGATTGTAATTAAACTTATTAATTGACGGCTAATTATATTTTGTGTAATTCATTGAGATTGTAATTAAACTTATTAATTGAAGGCTAATTACAGTTAAATAACTTTGTGCATCACTAATCATGGTTTAATGATTGTAATATCATTCATCTGTTGCAACAAATGTGTATATCTGTTTGATTATTTCGAACAGATGAGTCATCTGTTGCAACAGGTTAGTCATTTGTTGCAACAGATGTGTATATCTGTTTGATAATTTCCAACAGATGAGTTATTTGTTGCAACAGGTTAGTCATCTATTGCAACAGATGTGTATATCTGTTTGATTATTTCTAACAGATATATCATCTACTGCAACAGATAATGCATCTGTTGCAACATATGTAGAGTTTGTTGAAAATGATCAAATATATTAAACACCTGCTGCAACAGATTTCTATATCTGTTTGATTATTTCCAACAGATGAATAATTTGTTGTAACATATTAATCATTTGCGGCAACATAATTCATTATTCTAACTAATTTTAATTCTGTTGCAATAGATATAACATATGTTGCAACATAAGTAGTTCCCACACATACAACAGTTGTTGGACCATAAATAAAAATATATTTTATATAATAAATAACATACATGACCAACTAAAATGAGTTAAAATTATCAAGTTCATAACTAAACCAACAACAAGACTATTTACTATTACAATAATTATGGAGCATTTTGATCGGGGCATATAGTTCTTTTGTGGCCAACCGTCTTACATATGGAGCACATATTGAGAACTGCCCACCGTATTGCTCGCAACAACGGGTGTAGGTGTTTGATCCTCCTCCACTTCATCTCCACTCTCATCATCTGGAATATTCATGTCCACACCATCCAATTTATCAAGTAGCATATCTTGTTGGTCTTGTTCTACATTCTGATTCTCTATTATTTTTTCAACCACGTACACCCTTAAAATAGGCCTAGCTGCATCACTCAGATAAGCACGCAAACGAACTTGAGGTTATCTTAAAAGGTAGGACCCTCTGATTTTCAAAAGAGTTGTGCATATAACTGATGACAATATTTTCTGGTTGGCAATTTAGTCCACAATTGCTGATGATTAAGTTCATAAAATCATCATACAATACATCTCTTTGGACTATCATAGCTACAGTCTCTAACATGTCACCATCCTTCCAATGCCAAATAAATCAATTGTTCTTCTCGATCCACTCACCATAACAATCAACACCTATTATTATTGAATCCTCCATTAATGGTACCTAAAGAAATTTGTTAAAAATATTAATAATGATAGTATAGTAAAGTTGAGTAGCTATGTACAACAACAAAATTATATTCATTATCATTGTCCCAATAGATAGGTCGTCTGTTGCAACAGATGACCTATCTGTTGCAGCAGATGACCTACCTGTTGGATTCAGCTACTGGTTCTGCAGCTCAATCCAACAGGTAAGTCATCTGTTGCAACTGATGAGTGATCTGTTGCAACAGATGATCCATCTGTTGTAACAAATGACTTAGTTGTTGGATTGAGCTACTGGTTCTGCAGCTCAATCCAACAGTTAAGTCATCTGTTGCAACAGATGAGTGATCTGTTGCAACAGATGAGTGATCTGTTGCAACAGATGACCTATCTGTTGCAGCAGATGACCTACCTGTTGGATTGAGCTACTGGTTCTGCAGTTCAATCCAACAGGTAAGTCATCTGTTGCAACAGATGAGTGATCTGTTGCAACAGATGATCCATTTGTTGCAACAAATGACTTAGCTGTTGGATTGAGCTGTTGTAACATGAATCCAACAGGTAGGCCATCTGCTGCAACAACTAGGTCATCTGTTGCAACAGATGACTCATCTGTTGCAACAGATGACTTACCTGTTGGAACTACTTTAACAGTAATGGAAACAATCCAACAGCTGTTGTAAATGAATACAACAGTTGTTGGATACGCTACAGAAAATTATTGAAAAAATAGCAGATATACCCAGATGAGAAATTGAACTAAAAATCATTAATTTTACTTACCAAAATCACCTATGAAGTAATGCTCAGTGATATACGAACAAAATTTGGTCCAAAAATTTAGTCCAATAGCAGCAGTAGCGGCAACAATAAGAACAATAACAACAATGGCGACAAGCAGTGAAAAGAAAAAGATGATGAATAAGAAGAAGAAGATGAAGAAGATGATGATGAAGAAGAAGAAGAAGCACCAAGAAGCAGCAACAATAAAGAAAATCCAAGAGAGGAGAATAGAGAGCAGAGCCGCATTTTTTCCCCCTTCTTTTTTAGTTTTAGGGTTTTATATAAGATGGGTCAAAGTGTAATTTTGAAAACTTGGGGATATGAAATTTATCCCCTTAATCCTTAATCTAAAAATAGTCACCCATACTCAATAATTAAGACTTGAGTCCCCACAACTTAATTTCAAAACTTTTTGGCCACCCTTAATTCATTGTCCCGAATTACTATATATCATCGAATCTTTCTTTTTCTTTTCTGATAACCGGTTTATAATTAGACCTGACATGAATTATCTGTTTTTGAAATTTTGTGATTATTTATGAAGTGTCAATTAGATCAAAATAGAATATTTTTTCCAACCAAAATTTTATGTGGAAGTATGTCATAATGTCAAAACTCAATTGAAAAGCTCTCATGAATTTGATTACTATGTCAAAAGAGGGGTATTGTCAAGTATTGAATGAGCTTCTAAGATAGATCTCATTTGAAGGAGAAGTTTTTGACCCATCTGTGTCAGACCCACCTGATAAATCATAGTTGTGTTAACAACTGTTTCGCAATTGGCAAAAACTCTATCTAAGGCTAGGAAAGAAATAAACACTTGCTTCTTCCAGAACCAGTTTGTGCAGAAGTCATCAGCGGGGATAGTTTTGAGCTCTGTCCAGGTTCTATTTTCCAATTTACCCTGTTGTCTTTTAGTTCTTGTTCTGCCTATTTAGTTATTTAGTTCTTCTGCCTATTTAGTTCTTGATTTAGCCTCTATTTTTAGTTCTTGGGCAGCCTTTATTTTCTAGTTCTTGTTCAGCCAATTTATTCTTGGTTTAGCAACTGCTTTTTAGTTCTTGTGCAGCCTTTATTTTCTAGCTCAATTTATCCTCTGCTTCTAATTCTCGTTCAGCTTTTGTTTTTAGTTCTTCATTTAGACTGTTTATTCCGGAATTTTTACTACCTATGTTAGTGGCTTCGGGATTTGATGGTAGTTTAAGGTCATGTTTTTGGTGGTTGTTGTTGTTGTTTTTTGGGGGGTTGGGGTAGGGTGTGTGCGTGTGGGGGTGGGGGTGGGGGGGCAGCGGATTTCAAGGGTACCAAGGGAGCTTCTAGGTTGAGAGTTGGGTCAGGGAACATAGGGACCTTGACAGGGAAGTCGACAGAGTTAGTAAAGATTCTCAAGAAGAGAAAGATCACTGTAGTGTGTGTGCAGGAAACCAAATGGGTGGGAACCAAGGCTAGGAGGGTGAATGATAGGATGATGGTCATTACGCTTTGCGTTGCCTTCTCTCTACATATAATATGATACCGTTGACATCTTCACCCCCCTCCCCTCTCCTCCCCCCCCCCCCCTCCCCCCCCCCCCCCCGCGACCCCCTACTCCCTGATGATCAGCAACTAACAGCTCTAAAGTCACCAGAGCACAATATCCATAAAATCAGAGCCACTGAGGGCTCGACAACTCAGCCCCTAACCACGACATCACCATCCCAACCTTCACCAGAACCTCAACCGAAAGAAGATTCCGGCGGATGACAACCCAAATCATACCAAGACTCCAGTTGTGCTCAAAATCAAGCATCCATTCCAACCCAACCCAAGTTATTATCCAATTTTGCTATACGAGCACAGATAGCTTGGAGCACATTAGGAATTGCTTGTGTTATCTTCTTCGCTTGATTGATCATCGAGTTATCAAATTGTGGATTCAATTTGGTTTCTCGTGCATTTGATTGAGTTCTCTTCTTTCTTGGTTTAATTGTTATTCAAGTAAGTCTTTCTTTCTTCACTTCTCATTTCTTATTTCTTAACCATCCTTTATTTCTGTTGTTTAATTCCACGTATTTGATATCGGTTCTAGTTGTTCGATTAAGATCGTTATCATCTTGGTATCAGAGCTTAGACTACAGAGTTGTTCCAACAATTCTTAATCTTAGGTTCATAAATCTGAAAATCGTGCCAAAAAAAATTGGGTCAAAAATTCGTCAAAAAAAATAATAAAAAAATCCAAAAGTTTTTGTGTTTAATTTGTTGTTTTTGACACTAGATTTGTATTCTCTAGTGTTTTTTGTGTCTAGATACAAAATTTGGATTGATTTGGAGGTGTTTCAAAATTTCACCATTGTTAAGCTTGAAAAAGCTTGAAGAAGGTGAAGTGGGTTTGTTATTTGAGGCTAAATTGGAGCTTGAAAAGCATTGGGGTTTGTTCTCCATAGCAAGGGGAGCCTAAATCTCGAATTTCGTTTAATTTGGAGCTCAAATGAAGAAGTTATGAAGATTTGAAGTTCTAATGTTCATGGTGTTCTTCATAGCTTGAAGATGGTGGAAATGAGTGTATTTTTGGCTTGAAATTGAGGCCTAAAAATTATTGAGGTTTGTTCGTGCTGTTGAAAGGAGCTCGTGTTCAAAATTTCGTGAAGATCGAAGTTAATTTGAGTGAGTGATGAATTTTTGAAGTTCATAAATGTTCATAGTGTTCTTCATGAAATGCATATGTTCTTGAGGAAGAATCTTCAAAAGGGTTTTGTTTGATCCAAAAAGAAAGAAAAGAGGAAGTATAAAGGTGCTTGTGGGCCCAAAGGAGTACAAAAAATATCTAAAAATTAAAAAAAAAATCCATCGGTGCCACGTCAGCACGCTGGTCTGCGAGTGGCTCATCGCCACGTCAGTACAACGGTCCATATTAGCAGCCGACGGAGCCCTTTCCGCATCACCACCAGCCGTCAGCAAAGCGGCTTCCTACCCCAGCTGTCAGCTTCTGCATCCAGTTGTCCTCAGCCGCGGCTCCTTTTCCCTCCAAACTGGCTCCAGCGTGAGCCAGGCCCTCCAGGGCAGCTCCAGTGCGAGGCAGACCCTCCAAATCGGCTCCAGCATCAATTTTAAGGCTATTTTCAGCTATTATGTCCAATTTTAAAGCATTTTTCAAGTTTTTCTCCATGAATTTCAACTAAATTTCTTCCTAATTAATTTTTTCTTAGTCCAAATCTTCGTAACTTAATTTCTTTTATTAATTTTTCTTTTTCTTTGGCTTCATAACTTGATTTTAATTAGTAGATTACCCTACTAAATATTATCAAGTTCTTTGAGTCTGTTTTTTTTTTCTTGTGCTTTTCTTTGTGTGCTTTTCTAGTTTTATTTCGTTGATAATTTCTTGATTCAAGTCCGGTAGTTTTTAATTGAGTCGTCCTTCTTTCAAGAGACACAAGGATCCATTCCTCCACAAGCATAGATAACCTTGAATTGATTGAGCAAAGCTAATAACACTATCAATTTGGGAAAAAAACCATAGAAGGTGAGTTGAGAGTTTATATAAAGGGTGACGTGAGGCTTTTATTACTAACTTGTTTGCTAGTTTTGTAGGTACAAAAGGAGGTATAAGGAAGAATGTCATTTATAGCCTCGGAATCTTTTGAAGATGAGTTTTATGAAGGCTATGATTGTGATCATGAGCCCTATAGTGGTGAGAACTACTACTCCGGAGATGAATGTGAAATGAATGGGGCTTATGGCTTTTCTGATGAACATGAAGTAGAAGTATCTTATGAAGAATTCGATAGTGAAGATGATGGGTATGGTGGTTCACATATTACACACCATGGTGATGAAGACAATGTAAGGTACGATGCTTTCTCCCATATGTCTTGTGAATCCTTTGAGAAGGATTGTGATAGAAGAGGAAGTTGTGAGGATGAATTACCTTCCTCGTCTTGTGCTACTGCCTATTCTAGTCGAGGGGGTATAGATGTGTGGGTGAAACCAATTCGAAGACATCGTGTGGACCATAGTCGAAGAACATTCTCTACTTTTTATAGTGTAAGAACTTGTACTTCTTGTCTTCATTCCAATGTGACTAGTTCTCCATATGGTAATGATGTTGGAGGAAGGGTGGGAGGATCAATGAGCCATAAACCGATTGGGATTGGTTTTAGACATTCTAAGGGTTCCTAAACTCTATAGAAACCCCCCTCCCACGTTTTTAAACATTAAAACTGATTTGGGGAAGCCAAAAGCTAGGGCAAAGCTCAAGAACAAGGTTTAGTTTTATTTTCTTATTTTATTTTCGATTTCTACCTTGTAAACTCATGAAATCTCTTCTTCCAAAGGGATTCATGAGTAGCTAAACCTCTTAATTTCTAGGGTTGTGGTTGAACATGAAAGTTGTGGCTTGAACATCATATTCTCTATTTCAATTTCCACATATTGAGTTATTTATTTCTTCTTGATTTCAATTATTCATTTGATTGATCACCTTGTAAATATTATCTAGGGCTTGTTTGTTGGACTTGAAAAAGGGAACGACAAGTGTAAAAAGAGGAAATAAGGCTAGTTTGTGGACCTTATAGGGAAAGGAAATCGATTCGTCACTAAGGATAGAAATATACCCTATGACCTAGCTTAGTTGATACAGGCAATATCTTTATGCACTTCACTATTAACCGACGACCATAGAAATATAGGCGTTAGGAATAGTCGAGTAGGCTTAGTGTTGTTGGAAAAACGCTCAATATAGCTACAATTAACCTACAACTAGTAACTCAGGAAAGCAATTTAGACGAATGATTGGATAGCACAACTGGATTGTCAAAACACCGCAACCCTAGATCTTTTCTCAATTCTGAATTACAACACAACTAATCCACGACTTGTCTATAATTGTTTTTATTTACATTCAAAAAATACAAATCACTCTTAATTATTGGTTACCGACTGAATAACTCATATAAGAATTCAAACTAGAAATCAATTCATCAAATCCTTGTGGGTACGATATTTGGACTTACATCCTCTATTACTTGTACAACCACGTACACTTGCGTGTGCGAAAGGATGCAACAATGACCAAATTGATTCTTCTAGTAAGATCAATTTGTGTTCACCTAGTGTTGATACATGTGCTTTGAATGATAGTTCATTATCAAGTGATATTGGTGTTGATCAACTTGAGTGTAATGATGACCCACTAAATGAGGAGTTTTGGGATGAACTTAAGAACCTCAATTTAGTGATGACATTGATATAGTTGGTCATGTAGATAGTCATGTGAAGTCATTGCACCTAAATGATGAATCCTTGAATTGTGATTTCATTCCTTGTTCTTCTCATGAGGATTTTGAGGTGGAATGTGTTTTTAAGGATAATCCTTTGTTTGAGGTTGACATGACTAATGAAGGTGAAATGCATAGTGGATCCACTATGGTATGATGACATACTTTTCGAAGATGAAACTCTCTTCTTGGAAGATGATAGTACGTCTATTGGAAAAGATGGTGTTCAAAAGAAAGGTGATGTATGTGCTACGACTATCCCTTTATCATTGTGTGCTCCCATTCTTGGTCAAGGCCTTAATGTGCTTGAATTAATGAGTGCACCTTATCATAAGGACACCTTGGATGAAGTTGACTTGTGTGACACCTTCCTATACTATTTGTTTGCATATGATGATACTCTTGCCTTTGAGTGGAGTATGTTGTGTGAGAGTGAAAGTGCCAATGGGGAAAATAGGTGTACCCTTGACCCATGTTTATGGATTTCCTTTCCCTTTGACCTCGGTAATGATTTGAATAGTGGCATTGGTGATGAAATGCTTGGTCCAAATAACAAGCAAGTTATGAGTGAGGTTGTTGGCTTGCATGGTGATAAGTATAGTAGTAACATTTATTTTCTCTCATGTGATTATTTCTTGGTGTTATTACTTGATCTTATGGGTTTGAATGAGATATATTTGCCAATTTGTGTGGGAATACCATTGTATTTGACCCCGGTGATGAATTGGGAGTAATCTCATTCTTGAAGATAGCTAGTGCATTTGGTGGAGTCTTAACTTGGGATGACTGTGTTTATGACATAACACTTAGCTATGTGGGCTATAATGTGTTACTTGACTTAAAGGGGGATTTGTGTTTTTCTAAATGTAGAACCATTGAGAACTTGCATGTGTGGTTGCCTAAACACCATGGTTCTTTTGATTCACCCCTTTGTCAATGTTTCCTATGTAGCCAAGTATCTCTTGTTTTGTTGCGTTACAAACCATTTGTGGCTCATTTTGATGTTTGGCTATATGTTAAATGTGTGCACCCTTGGCATGGTGATAGATTTGTTATTGCTAACCTCATACTACGAGGAATGTGAGGTTGTTTGTCCTTCTTATGTGTTTACAAGGTTTGGATTCGAGGACGAATCCTTTTGAAGAAGGGAAGGATACAAGCATGGTTAGCTTGGAGCACATTAGGAGGGGCTTCCATATATGGATGATAGCTTGGAGCCCGAAGGAAGGCATGAAGAAACAAATACACAAGGTCATGGGCAATCAAGAAGGCCCTTGTGGCTTATTTGTAAAATAGTCACTTTTGAGCTATTTTTGTAAAAACAATAACTATAAATAGTGGCTTTAGTTATTTTCTTCCTTATATTTTGGATGATTGAATTGTCTTGAATAGACTTGATATTTGATTACTCTAGGTTAGGGTAGTGATTGGGTTCAATTCCAATTATTAGCTTAGATCGAGTGATTAGGGTGGAATTTCTGAATTGCTTGTGTTATCTTCTTCGCTTGATTGATCATCGAGTTATCATATTGTGGATTCAATTTGGTTTCTCGTGCATTTGATTGAGTTCTCTTCTTCCTTGGTTTAATTGTTGTTCAATTAATCCTTTCTTTCTTCACTTCTCATCTCTTATTTCTTAACTAGCCTTTATTTTTGCTGTTTAATTCCGCATATTTGATATCGATTCTAGTTGTTCGAATAGGATCGTTATAAGCAAACACCTGCCAAAAAGAAATCAAATGAAGAGGTTCGATTGAAATTGAAAGCTCAGGAGGACGGAACAGCTATAAAACACAACAATAGAAATGGCAGCCAAATCAGGTAACACAGAAACAAAATCATCCCAACGCGGAAGCAAAAAACAACACCCCTTCTATTTCAAAACCCACCTTTGTTGCTGCTGCGCAAATGACCACCAATGATATCCTCCCGATCGAAATAAGGCACGGCACACAACTGGGTAAGCCCGTCTTCTTTAACACCAATGATTTTTCAGTACTTCAGCACAGGAGTGCAAGATGACTATTGTACTAAAATTCGACAGGGGAAAGCCCTAGATGGAGGATCTCAGGAAACAATTTTTAAGTCAAATTTATTTAAAAGGAGCTATTAAAATTGCATTCGTTGACTCTCAAACTATCTTTATTGACTTCACCAATGATACTGATTCCTAACACATATACTTCAAACCATACTTGCACTTTGAAAACTATCCAATGAAGGTCATTAGATGGACCCCTGATTTCAAAGACAGTGTTGAAACGATGATTGTCCCAGTTTGGATCCTAGTTCATAATTTACTTTGGCATCTCTTCAAATGGAGCATTTTATCGAGATCGCTAGATTCAGTTGGAGTGGCCATAGCCCCTGATCAAGCAACCTATTTAAGACAAGGGGAAATGTCACAAAGGTAAAAGTCGAGATTGACCTAAGTAAACCAACGCTTGATCAAATTTGGATTGGGTTTATTAGACCAGATGGAGGAGAAGATGGTGTTTGGCTAGACATGGAATGAGAAAATGTTCCCGGATATTTTCATTACTGTAAACTACAAGGCCTTGTTGAGGCTATCTGTCGAACAAAAGTTGCACATGAGATAGCTAAAGCCCAGAAGGAAGCTGAAAAGAAGATTGAACAAACACAAAAGAAGAATGAATCTGATTACTGGCAAGAAAAAGGTTTCACAGAAGTGACTAGGAAGGGGCCAAATATATCTAGACAAGCTTACCAAGCGAGTAATAATACCAACAACAGGTTTAACAAACAGCCAGAAGATTTTGAGAGGCAACTGAAGGCTGAAGGAACTAGCAATGTGAAAAAATCTCAAAACATACAGTCCAATAACAAGAACAAGGAGGAAAGAGGAAAAAATGTCAACCAAACCTCCAACCAGGAGGGAGCAAAAGGAAAAAACAAGTACAGGAGGTAAAAATGGGAAGCCCAACAATAAGAATGAAAAGAAGAAGGAAAGAAGGTATAGGAAAAGGAACAACCTAAGAGAAGAAAATCTTAAGCAAAGACAGTTGCTAAAGGAATTTGAACAACAGAAAGCTATGCAAAAGGAAAAGATAACCACTCAGAGGAAGGAATCCAACAAATAGATCCTAAAGGAGAGGATAATTCCCTGCAGGACTCCATTCAATCAGATCAAATTTTACAAGATGACATAGAAGAACAAAGAATTGCTATTACTACCTCAGAAAACAACCAAGAAATTCAACCAAACCATCATGGAAGTGCCAGCCAGAACAACTAACAGTCCAAAGGAACCAAGAGCAACACTGTTACTAATAGAGTTAGTAACAACCAGGATCTCAGATGAAGAAGATGAGGATTAAGGTAGTGAGTATGATCCTGATCAAACTGAACCTGAGGAGCTGGAAGATGAAGAGGAGAGGTGAGGAGAGATATCTCGTGGACATGATTGTGAGAAATATAAGAGAAAAATACTATTGAATTGTGTATCTACTACATTATACTAAGACCCTATTTATAGACACTATATTCCAATACTTTTCCAAGTAGGATACTACATTACAATCCTTTTTCATGTAGGATTCTATATGTTATTCCTATTCCTACTCCTATTCTAACGCTCCCCCTCAAGATGGTGCATACTGGTCGTATCACATATGCACCGAGCTTGTTGTAGATGTAATTAATATGAGGACCAGTAAGGGACTTGGTAAAGATATCTGCAAGAAAACTGGTAAGGACTGCTTGGGCGACCTCGATTGAAAAGGAACAAACTAAAAAAGTGATCGAAAAACTAGTAAACATCGCTGGAAAGTCTATCTGTAGGGAAAATTGTCGAAAACTGTATAAAATATATGGGCCATCTCGAAATCAAGAGACGAGTAAATCTTGAACACAAAAGTCGCTGAAAAACTGGCCGGAACAGGTTTATGCACTGGCGCTGGAGGTGACGATCTCCTGGGCGGCAAGTGGAGGCGCGTGGGAGGTCGATTCACAGTGGCACTGGTTGGGGTTTGGGCGCAGGGAGACACTGGTTCGGTGACAGCAAATTAACACTACCTCAGTTTATGCTAAATGTAAGGCTCAACTTAGGGAGCCTCTTAGGGATGAATTGAGACAGACTTACTCTACTTACAACAAGAAATGGATAGTTATGAGAGACTACAACTGCATTACAAATCCTGTGGAGAAAATAGGTGGTAATCCACATAGGATGGAAAAGAACTTCCATATTATTAACTGCATGATTGATTGTGACCTCTTAGATTTGGGTTATAGTGGATCTATGTACACTTGGTGCAACAATAGAGTTCCTGAGCAAAGAATTTGGAAAAGATTGAACAGGGCCATTGTAAATCATAAATGGCTAGACAAGTTTCCTAATACTACTATTACTCATCTCATCATAACAGGATCTGACCATGCTCCTATTTTGGGAAATGCTAGAAATAATGATAACCAGTTTCCCTGATACTTCAAATTGCTTAATCTTTGGACTGAGAAACCTGGTTTCCTTGATTTAGTCAGACAAGCTTGGGATATTCAAGTGAATGGATCCACTCTCTCGCAATTCCATCTCAAATTAAAAAATACTAGTAGCAGACTATCCTGGTGGTATGTGGTTAAAGAACACAATTGGAGATATTTTTGAAGCTACCAAAGAGAAAGAGAAAACTGTGGCAGACATGGAAGACTTATGCAATCAGCACAATAATGTGGAAAATATGGTTAAGTTGAAAGAAGCTAATGCTCACCTTATCAGACATTACAAAAGAGATGAGGTCTTCTGGAAACAAAAATCAGGTATCAAGTGGCATGTTGTAGGTGACCTTGACACTATATTTTTCACCGTCATTTCTTCCAAGAAACACAGGTTAAAAGTTAAAACAAAACAAGATCAAAGGACAGACATGGCATATGGATAGATGGAAAAGACAATATTGCTCCGGGAGCAGTATGGTTTATTGTTCCGGGAGCAGTATGGTTTTCCAGAAAATGCTCATGGAAGACAAAAACAATAGGGATCTTTCCCTCATCCAGTGCATACCAACAAAGATCACCAATGAGGATAATGATGTGTTGTGTGTTGTCCCTTCTTACCAAGAAGTGAAAGACACTATTTTAAGTATCGAGTACTAGCAGTGCTCCAGGCCCTGATGGCATGTCAGGTCTGTTCTACCACCACTGCTGGTATATTATTAGTAAGGATCTTTATAATATGGTAGTGGATTTCTTTAGAGGAACCCCCCTTCCAAGATCAATATCTTACTCATGTCTGATCCTAATTCCTAAAGTGAAGTCTCCTCAAGAATTCACAGAGATGAGGCCCATCAAACTCAGCAATTTCTCTAGTAAAATCATTTCTAAGATCATAAAATAAGAGACTATCGAAGGTTCTTCCTAAGTTGATATCACAGATGACAATTAATTTGGTTTCTTGAAAGGGAGATCTATTACTGAGAGCATTCCATTGACTAAGGAGATGGTCCAAAATATGAGCAAAGAAGAGCCTAACTCTAATGTTGCCTTTAAGCTTGATGTGACTAAAGCATATGATGGTCCCTTGGAATTATTTAATGCAAGTTTTAAGACAAATGGGCTTCTCTGAGTACTTGACCAATATTATTTGGAGGGTGATTGACAATAATTGGTACTCCATCGATATAAATGGAACCAGGCATAGGTTCTTCAACTCATCTAGAGGCTGCACGCAAGGGGATCCTCTATCCCTCGCTTTTTTCTTTTGGGAGCTGAACTCCTCTCAATAACTATGGATAACCAATTGAGGAATAATTTTGTCCCTTTTTCTATAAGAGGTCATGGAAGGGACATAACTCACCTTTGCTATGCAGATGACACAAATTTGTTCTCCTCTGGGGACCATGATTCCATGACTATGATGATGAAGATACTGAATCTACATGAACAAACATAGGACAGCTCATCAATAAGACCAAATCAGGTTTTTTAGCACACCCCAAGGCCACTGACAGTTTCATTCAGGAAGTGAAACATACTACTGGTTTCAACCAACAACTTTTTCCTATGACCTATTTGGGTTGCCCAATTTACATAGGGAGGAAAAGAATTTCCCTATTTTCTGATCTTGCTGCAAGGCTATCCAAGAGAATAAGTGGATGGCAAACAAAAACACTCTCGTTTGGGGGATGAGCAGTTATTATTAAAGTTGTCTTAGCATCTCTTCCACTACATATTTTCTCATTTATCAAGCCTCCCAAGACCACTATCTATCAAATGAATAGAAACATGGAATATATTTTTTTTTTTTGGGGCAATACTGATGGGGTAGCTAATCACCAATGGATTGCATGGGAGAAGTTGTATCGTCCTAATAAGGAAGGTGGAGCTGGGTTTAGATCTATTAAAAGTTTTTGTGATGGACTTAGAGCTATGAATCGGTGGAATTTTAGAACTAACAAATCTATCCTCAAGGATTCCTTAGAGGCTAAATATTGTAAGAGATCCCACCCTGTGAGCAAAAGATGGACCTATGCAGACTCTCACATATGGAGAACTCTGATAGAAACCAGATAAACTATTGAGCAACATACTGTCTGGAAAATTGGGAAGGCAACATCTCTTTTTGGTGGGACAACTGGTCAAACCTTTGGCCTTTAGTTAACTTGGTTCTTGATGGATACAAATCCAAGAAAATTGAAGTGGCTTCCTTCATAGAAGCTGGCAAATGAAAGATTCAGGATATGGAAAAAGTTTTTGCCTCATGAATTAGATCAACAGGTACAAAGATCAAGATTGAAATGAACAACGATGACTATTCAGTTTGGATTGCAGATGAGAGTGGTGTCTTTACTTGTAAGGCCTCATTTGTTTGCACTTAATGGGGTCCTGAATCTGAATGGTTCAGACTTCAACCCATTAAGTGCATTTGTTTTTTTTAAAAAAAAAGTCTCTTAATATGTCTGGAAGTGTCTGATTCAATCAGATCTAAACGCACGCTATTTTTTTCAGCGCATGCTCTTCCTCTTCTTCTACATCAAATCAGCACCCAGTCTTCCTTTCCTTCTTCATAAAATCAGTGCTTACTCTTCCTCTCTTTCTCAAGCATCTCCAATTGCTCTTCCTTTCTTTCTCCAAATATTAATATCGCTCAAAATCAATTGAGAATTGTCTCCTCCAAAATTTTTGTTCCTTTTTCTTCTTTGACATTAAAGACAATTATATTACTAATATCCAAATAAATATAAATGACATAATATTAATTCTCCATTTCAATTTAAGGGACCGTTGAAATTTTATTATTTTGATGTAGACAACAAATATTGCATAAAAATAGATTGTTGACTATCTAGAAAAAGTTAATATTGTTTGTATAACTTGTCTTTAATACATTAGAAAACTTTAATAGTACATTACAAATTTTGATCAAAGTTTTGTTATATAGATATTAATAATTTTGATGCTTAAGTTAATATTTTATCTCAATTACATATTTATTATAAATAAATAAATCATGCACATTCAGATGTTAAAAAACAAAGTCTTAATCATTCAGTGATCAGATCTAGAGACAACATCTTAATCATTCAGATGTGCATTCAGATTCAGACCTCTTAATCTTAAGAAAAAAAATACAAATGCAGCCTAAATCTGCTTGGGAGGTGATGAGAGAACTTAAAAACTCTTCACTCTCCTCTAGAAAGACTTGGCACTCCAAACTCCCTTTTCAAGTCTCTTTTTTCATGCTTAGGTTACTTAATTTTAGACTGCCTACTGATGACGAGATTCACAGGTTTGGATTTCATGGGCTTTCTATCTGTGACTAATGCAAACATCCTAAACAAGAGACCATTGATGGCCATTATTATGCAATGGTGGCTCACTAAGCATAAGAACAAAATCTATGAATTACTTTTACAATGCACTCCTTCTGTTCTATGATGGAAAATATTTGGACAGAAACCTATTTTGTATCACAGAATCACAAACCAGACATGTTGGTTGATAAACCTCATCTTCACTAGCCAATATCCTTCCATGAAAATGGTTTACAAATGGCATGACCTGGTAGATGTTGTTGAAAGGGCTAAGATACAGGTTGATGTTGGAATCATCAAGTGGCAGGGACCTTCTGGAAACTATGTAAAGCTGAATACTAATGGATGTTGTAAAGGAAATCCAGGAGATGTTGCAGGGGGAGGAATACTTTGGGACAATAGGGGTCACATGATCATGGCTTTCTTCCCCTATTTTGGTGTCTGTAGCAACAATAAGTCTGAAACGTGAGCACTTCTTAAGGGACTTCAATGGTGTGTCAACAATGGTCACAACAGAGTGATAATGGAAACCAACTCACAAATGTTGGTAGATATGATTCTTGGCCACAATAAAGTATAAACCAATCTAAGGGAGTACACAGACCAAATCAGAGCTTTGATTATCCAAGGAGACTTCTATATTAAGCATTGCTACAGGGAAGCTAACTTTGTGGCTGAAACTCTAACAAATGCTGGATTTAAGATGAAGACAGAGAGATTCTTCACATAAGCTATAGCCTGCCAAGAAAGGCTAAAGTTTCATTGAACAAGGACCTAAGGGGCTATGTCCATTTCAGGATCAGAATTAACAAGGGTAGTTTCATATTCTCTAATGCTTAGCTACTGCCTCAGTTGGGGCATTTCTATTCTTGTACTTTCTTCAAAACTGTAAACTACTAAGTGATGAGTCCTCACTAAATCTGTCCATTTACTGTTCAGCTACTGCAAACGGAGTAAATTCACTTACTCTTCCTGTAATACTAGAGGCAGAGGCTTATGTCCTCGGATGGATTACCTACTCCTTAGGAAGGGTAATAAAGGTTTAGGACTGCAAGGTTATCCCGAGTGAGAATATTACAACCCAACATAAGGTCATAGTTATGGATTTGGATATCAAGAGGAATAAAAGGGCTCTCTATGACTAGAAAAGGATTCAACGGAGAGGCTTGACTAATGTTAAAGCTCAAGAGCTTGGGAGAGGTTGGTCATATTGGTGGCTACGGGGGCTTGGGGAGTAGTTGAGATGTAGATAGTATGTGGACTATAATAGTGGATTGCATCAGAAAAGCAGCTAGAGAGGTGTTAGGGGTCTCGAGAGGTAACGTAGGTGGACATAAAAGGGACTGGTGGTGGAATGAAGAGGCCCAAGGAAAAGTGGAAGCCAAGAAGGCTGCTTATACGGTGTTAGTGGAAAGCATAGAGGAGGAGGAAAAGCAAACGAATAGGGAGAAGTATAAGACGATGAATAAGTGAAGCTAATGGTTACAGAGGCTAAAATGACAGCTTTTGAGAACTTATAGGAAGAGCCCGAGGCTAAAGGAACGAATAAGAAGTTGTATAGGCTCACCAAAGCAAGAGAGAGAAAAGCACGTGACTTAAACCAAGTGAAATGCATTAATGATGAGAATGGAGAAATATCAGTAGAAGAGGCACACATTAGACGAAGATGTCAATCCTATTTTCACAAGCTCTTGAATGAAAAGGTACACAGGGATATTATTCTAGGAAGTAAGGAAATGGAGTATTATCTATTGTCTGTATAAATAAATAAGTTGTGATTGTCATTAATGGAGTATCACATAAATTAGAGAAAATAGCCAAAAAAACTCCCAACCTTTACCCGAAATCCCAACTATCACCCCCCCCGAATTGTTTAAAACTGAAATAATTATACCCTTAAAAGGTCATAACCACATCCATGTTGATCAGTGAAACGCGTTTGACACGTGGAATTTTATTTTTTTTCAATTTTTTTCATTATCTTCAACTATATTCACTCCTGCAAACCCAAAATTGAATTTTTTCTTGTAAAGATCAAATTTTTCATCTTCTCACCAAACAAAACATCAACACTCTTGAATCAAGGCCATTGGTTAGAGAGAAATGAAGAAACAACAAGTTCAACACGAATAATTTTGTGATCCATGTCATCGTCAGATAGTACTCGTCTCCGACGACGACCTTCATAAACAACTGAAGTCAGAGATGAACGAGGTCGTGATTCGTCAATATACCATTCTCCAACGAAATTTGTATCTCAAATGCAATCGAGTGGAGTGAATAACTAAATCGTACTAAATCATTTGACTTGTGATGGAGAAAAGAAAGAGAAATGGTGGTGGCGGTGGCTAATGGGGTAGTGGTGGTAGTAGTGGGTGAGATGATACCAACGATTTGAATTAGAGGTGGGGCTTGGCTTGGATTGAAGACTGAAGGGGGGTGAAAGACAATATGGTATTGGTAATACAATTTTGTCTTGAAATTTTTTGATTTTTTTGATGTTTGATTCTTGAAATTTGGGCAAGATTTTGTGGGAAATGGGCAATGGGAGAAGCGAAAAGGATGAGGGATTTATATGGGGAGGAAAATGGAGGAAGGTGAAGAAGAATGGTGGAGATGATGGTTGCCGGTGGCAGCAGCGGCGACGGGATGGTGGTGGTGGAGAGATTGGGGTATGTTGGTAAAGAAGATAGAAAACAAATAATGAAAATATTACTAATAATTAAAAATATATATATATATATATCTATGAAAACAAATATTAAAAATAAGTTTTAATATTTTTTTTTGGTCCTCACTCTCTCTAAGAGAGTGAACTATACCTTCTTTGCCATCTCAACATCTAGGGAGCAAATAATTCCATTTTTAAAATGTTCAGGCTGTGATAGGACCCCCGTGAAGTTTGAGTTGGGATAGGTTGGGGGGGGGGGGGTTAGGCTATTTTCTCCATAAATTATATTTAAAAATCTGGCCTTAGTGTTATTAATTATTTTGTATTTCCTGCATTGAAATATATTTATAAAGTTATTATTACATATTGTTTTAACTTGTAAAAATAAATATTAGAGTTTTGATTATTATTAATAAAACTAATTTACTTCATTATAGAGCATCATTAGCTTATATCTTAATTAGTATTTCTCACTTTTTTCATAGCCCAAAAGATAATGTTTATGTTTTTATGAAAGATTTGTTACATGGATTTAAAAAATAATGAAAATATGATGATTCTAAAGAAGTAAAAAAAAAAAAAAAAGTTGATGTTAAGAGGGTACAATAGACATTTTAAAAATTCAGTTAGGATAAAGGGAGGGAGTATGACTATTGAGGGAGGAGTTTGATTTTTAAGGCAAAGTTGGGGAGGAAAAATGATTTTCACCCATCTCGAAAACCAATTCGAATTCATGCAGGGGCGAACCAACTACGGAAGCCATTAACCTTGTGAGGAGATTGTTAGAGCAGTATAGGGATAGCAAGAGAGACTTACACATGGTGTTCATTGACCTAGAAACATCATTGACTTAGAAAAAGCTTATAATAAAGGTCCTATGGGGATTCATGGAGGTGTTTAGAGGCTAGAGGTGTTCATGTGGCTATATTATGACAATTAAGAACATGTACGTTGGAGCCAAGACCCGAGTAAGAACAGTGGGAGGTCTCTTAGAAATTTTCCCGATCATAATGGGGTTGCACCAGGGATAATCCCTTAGGGGTCGTTTGGTAGGGTGAATAAGAATAGTGCAAAATATGGTGCTTTATTAATGCTAGTATTAGTTATGTTTGCATTAGTTATGCTGAGATTTTCTTATACAGTGTTTGGTTTGGTGTATTAAAAATTAACATGCATTGCATACTCTTTCTAAAGAGTATAAGTATTTGTTTATAAAAATAACCTCAACAAATATGGTGGAAATGATCTGAAAAAGGTTTTAAGGGGCAATTGTGCCTTTAATCATGCTAATGCATGCATTAGAATTCATTGCATTACTAATACCATAGATTTTGAGTTATTAGTAACACACACCTCAATACATAATATAGTGTATAACTAACGCTTGCATTAGTTATACATAAGCTAAACAAATGTACCAAACAAGGTACTAATAATACACAAAACTAATGCATGCATTATTTTTTTAAATACACTCTACCAAACGACCCCTTAGTGTGTTTCTATTTACCTTAATGATTGATGAATTGACGCAACATATTCAAGGAGAGGTGTCGTCATATATGTTGTTAGCATATGACATAGTATTAATTGATGAGACGAGCGATGAAGTTACAAATAGGCTGGAAGTTTGGAGGACCCTATAATCTAAGGGTTTCAAGTTAAGCAAGACTAAAACAGAGTAATTGAAATGCATGTTCAGTGATATTACGGATGAAGCGGAGGTGGAAGTAAAGATTAATAAACAAGTCATACCCAAGAGGGGATGTTTCAAGTATCTTGGGTCCATAATCCAAAGAAACAGCGAGATAGATGATGATGTCGCACATCATATTAGAGCGGGGTGGATAAAATGGAGACTCGTGTTTAGGGTACTATGTGATAAGAATGTGTCACCAAGTCTTAAAAGGTAAGTTCTACAAAGTGGTGGTTTGACCTACTTTATTGTATGGGGCAAAGTGCCGACCAGTCAAGAACGCACATGTTTAGAAGATAAAAGTAGCAGAGATGAGAATAGTCAAATGAATTTGTCAGCATGCTAGGAGGGATAGGATTAGAAAAGAAGTTATAAAGACAAGGTGGGAGTAGCCTCCGTGGCTGACAAGATCACAAGATGAGGAAAGCAAAGCTGAGATGGTTTGGGCATGTGAAGAGGAGGTGTGTGGATGCACTAGTGAGAAGATGTAAGAAGTTGGCTATAACAAGTTTTAGAAGAGGTAGAGGTAGGCTGAAAAAGAAACTGGGGGAGGTGATTAAACAGGGCATGACCTATCTTTAAGGTAGTAGGTAGAAGAGTTTTGTCATACTTTTATGTGGAAGAGGCAGGGGGCTAGTTTCCTCTACTCATCTTCTCCTTATTAAGTAGTATTATTTAGTATTCATCATAGTATCTTATTCTTTATTTCTTACTACTACTGCTGCTTCATTTGCTTTGTTTACAAAGCTATTTTGTTGTTGTTTTTTCCCTTTATTCCTTCTTTGGTTACTTCCTTTGAACTGAGGGTCTATCGTAAACAATCTCTCTACCCAAAAGGTAGGAGTAAGGTTTGCGTACATCCTACCCTTTTCAGACCCAAGTAACCCACTTGTGGGATAACACTGCGTATGTTGGTGGTGGTGGTGGTCAGTTGCAAATTGTTACTAATATAGGTCATAAGCCATGGTGAAAAGGTGACATAGTTATGAGTGATGACTTGTTAAAAAATGACTAAGTAGGCGTTTGGCCATGAAAACCAAAAACATATTCACTTTATTTGGAATTTTTGAAGTTGGAGTTGTGCTTGACCATAGTATTTGCAAAAAAAAATAAATTGAATTTGGATGTACTTTTTTATAAATATGATTTATACCCTCAATTTCTAAAAACTAACAAAATAACTCAACTTTTACAACTCCACTATCATACAAAAAGAAAGCAACATTACTAGTTAACATTGAAAGCAACCACATGGAGTCATGTTTACGTCTCCCATAACATCGCCAATAAACCACAATTTTCACTATTGAAACAAGCTCGAAACAAAATGGGGTGGGTTTTGTAAAAAATAATAAAAAAGTTGGGGTAGTATTTAAAAATAAAGTGATAGTAAAAAGTGAAACCAAATAAAGTGAAAACACCTCTTGGGGTGTTTTCCAAAATCCCAAATACAACTCAAGTTGTATTTGGTATTTTTATGGCCAAACAAGGATTCCGGAATAAAGTGAATAAATATTACGGAATAAAGTGAATAATATTCATGGCCAAATGGGTCCTAAGACAAAGAAACAGATCAACAATTCTAATTACAGATGTTAAGCAGAGTCATTAGTAAGTAGGAAATAAGAGATCGGTAGCAGTAAAAGCTGTTGGCATGTATCCTGAAAAAAGATACAGATCTCAAAAATGAGGCTTCTAACTCTTACCCTCACGCTAGGAGCTTCTGAACAGCTTCATCAATTCCACTTTCAGATATACCAACCTGAAAAAAAAAAAAAAGCAAGAAAATAAGTCCATGGATCAGATTCCAAAGACTAAACTAAACCTGAAAATGATCAAGACTACCTAAATGATCAAAACTACCTTCTCAGATATCCCAAGTGAACTAAGTTGAGCATACCTGTCGACATTTTCCCACGCCGCTTAGTGTCATTTTCCAATCAAGCTCCTTGTGACCAATTTCAGCATCTAGCTCATAAAGCTCATAAAATTTTCCCTTTAAAGCATCAATTGTTTTAGAGAAAGCTATATCATATAAGGAGCCTTGTGCACAATTGCTTCGAAATGAAAGAAAATAAACAAATAAACTTATTACAGGATTGAGAATCAGACAAGACAAACCATAACTCACTAAAAGTAAATATTTCCTTCTTCTCAAGTCTAACCATATATAGGGTATCTATCCTAGCACTTATGGTGCAAGTATATTCACCTATATTGCCCTTAAACTACTAGGAGTAGATCCACATAACATTCCAAACACTTATATTGTTCCCTGTTTTTTCTCCAAAAAAGAATTGCAAAATGTCAAACGATTCAAACATGTGTTGCCTAAGGCATCAACAACAAATGAATACATGTTCCATAGGTTTTTCACAAATAAACTCCCTCAGAAGATTGGTTGGAAATCCACAACATCTAATAAATATTTATTATGCCATCAACAGTAAGGCCTCTTTTTTCCAATAGGTCCTATCAACAATAACATCATTTCTACCCATTTAACAATAAAATTTCAATAATTAGTATCTTTAAACTTTGAGGAACCAATATCGCATGTAATTTATCAGTCTAAAGTTAATACCACGACCCTGAAAACCTGGTAAGTACTATTTAAGAAGTATTAGGTCATATTTAAAAATCTGGTATTCTACGGTATTCCAAGTTCAAATCTGGATACCCTAGTAGTAATGATTAATGAAGATTTCAATAAGAGGAGAGCTTATTTGTATTTATTGATGAATATACAACCCATGAGAATGGTTACTTATTATACACAGAGTCCTAAGACTAAATAAGGAAAGACAATATTATACAATTAATTCCTAATCAATTACGTTTCATACAATATCATTCTACTCCTATAATTAAGCTATCAATATCAATCAACACTCCCCCTCAAGTTGGTGCAAAGATATAGATCATGCCCAACTTGCAAACCAGTGTATGAAAAGTCTGTTTTTTCAGGCCTTTGGTAAACACATCAGCTAGATGCTTTTCCGATGACGCATGAAATAGACACCACTCGTATCTTTTTCTTTGATGAAGTGTCGATCTATTTCAACATGCTTTGTTCGGTTATGCTAGACTAGATTTTGAGTTATAGTGATTGCAGCCTTGTTGTCACAATGATACTAACGTGGATCGCATGGTTGACACGAGCATGGATGACGTGGACGACACGTAGAATGTTCGTGGAAAGGAAAGCTTAAGAGTCCATGGGAGTGATGTGGATAAAGAAAAGAGGCTATTTGTACAAGTGGCTAAATTTTAAATTGAAGAATTCACAACAAGAGTCACCAAACAAGGCCCTTGTCTCTCATTAAGGGCATATTTGTAATAACTAGTTGTCTTTTATTTCTCTAGTATAAATAGGATAATTCCTCATTTTACATGGGACTTTTGATGAATATTGAATATTGAGCTTTGAAGTTTGTAGTTTCTAGGTGAGCCTAGCATTTAGCTTGTAGTTTCTAGGTGAAGCCTAGCATTAGTTGGTAATTTTAGTAGTGTGGATCTTGGAATTGTTGGTGAACTTTTTGGTTTGGTTAATCGAAGATTACTCATTTGTGGTTTCTTGGTTTCCTTTGATTTTCTCAAACTAGGGTTTGTGTTTAAATTGTTTGAATTCAATTGGGAGGTGAGGGTATCAAGTCCCTTGTTGCCCATAAATTCAAGAGTTTGAATATTAATCCACATATCCTTCTTTTGTTTTCTTTCCTTCTTGTTTTTCCCTCTTTGATTCGTTATCATTTTGGTATCAGAGCCTAGGTTTAGTTTTGTTTCCACAAATCTACCCTTGGGATTTTGATTTCTTCAAAAATCCAAAAAAAAAAAAAAAAAACGAATTTTTTTTTGTTTTGATTTGTTGTTTTTGACACTAGATCTTGATTCTCTAGTGTCTTGTGAGTTTAAATCTCAAATTTCATTCAATTCGGAGTTATAGAAGAGAAGTTGCCATTGAAGGGTTTGAAGCTTTTGAAACTTGGCCAATTTTAAAAAGTGGTTTATTTTTGGCTTGGTTTTGAGGGATAAGAGTTAGTGGGGTTTGTTAGTGGTGTGAAAAGAAACGCATTGGTGAAAATTTCATTGAATTTGGTGCAAGAACGAAGTAGTTATGAAGATGTGAAGATTGAGGTTTTTGTTGGTGTTCTTGAGCATCTTCATCTTGTTCTTGAAGAAGAAGATAGAAAAAGGTATACTTTGATCCAAAATCTTCAAGTCAAAGTTGGTCAAAGTGTTTGTAGGTCAAAAAAAAAAAAAATTCTAAAAATAAAAAATAAAAAATAAATCCACGTCAGCATGCCACGTGGGGCACAGTTTCAGAGAGCTGAAAAATCTCAGGTTTCCAACACTTAGGTTTTTTTGGGGGGTCCTAAAGTTTTTTGGACCTAAAAATTTTTCTAAGTGTCCAAACTCCGTGATTCTTTTTTCCTACGCTTTCTTATTTCAATTTCTCAACTGTTTAACAAGTAATTAACATCTTCAATCACTTGTTAACTAGTTTTAAAACATCAAATCCTCTCTTTGATTCATTAAATTAAGCAACATAAGTAATTTTTCTACTTTTGTTACTTAGTTTTGTTTTGAGTCCGTTTTCTTTCGTGCTTCTTTTCTTCTACTTTTCTCATCTTAATTCGTAGATAAACTTCTTGATTCAAGTCCTTCTACCTTCAATCGAGTCGTCCTTCTTTCAAGAGTCACAAGAATCCACTCCACCACAAAGGATAGGTGATCTTGAATTGATCGAGCCAAGCTAGTTCACTACCAATTTTGAGACGACGCTTTAGGAGGTGAGTTGAGAGTTTATATATGAGTGACGTGAGGCTTTTACCACTAATATTATTTGTTGAGTTTTGTAGGTACAATGTCTAATCACTCTCCTTATAAATATGGAGGAAGGAGCTCGGTAAACCACATGGGGACATATGTCAATGTGTCAAGGAGAGTGACCAATGTGAATGAAAGGGTAGTTGAAACAAACGGAAGGTTTGGAGGTATGGAGGAAAGGGTGAGAAGGATGGATAGTATGATTGAAAGGAGGTTTCCTATGACTAGTCGAAGTGAAGAAACAAGAAGGACCTCGGGTCAAGAATCCAACCTACACTACCCCCAACCAAATTGGAACCAAACCTACCCTCAAACTACATTCCAAATGAACCCGTGTTATGTTAGGCAAGTCACCCCATATCCAAATACACAACCATATCATCCACCACAAAGGAGTCTTTCTTTTGTGGAAACCCAAGTTAGAAGTCAAGCACCTCCATGAAATGTATCACATGCATCCTTGCATGTACCCTATGTTCCAACCCAACAACACTACCCACAAGTACCCTACCAAGATATATATTATCAAAATCCTCTTTATGATGAAATGTGTGAAGAAGATAATCCGAATGAATGGTTGGAAGGACTCGAAGGCTTTGGTACGAACCAAGGCATGGGATGTCAAGGGAAATGGGATAGTGGAGATTGGTTTAGGGATGGAGGAGGAAGGTGTGGAGACCGAAGTGATCGATATGGTGGTCAAGGTATTCCAAATCAAGGGATGGGTCACAACATGGTGAGTCTTCCAATGTTCCAAGATGGTAGTCAAGCTATTCAAGCTAACTACAACACAAAAGGGGAAGATCAATCCTATGGAGGTAAGCATGATGTACCTCAATCTTCTTCTTCTTCTATCATTCGATGTTATAAATGTCAAGGTGAAGTACATATTGCTAGAGAATGTCCATAAAGGAGGTCAAATGTGATCTTGTGTGATGGACCTTGTGCTAAAAATGTGATAGAGTATGAGGTTGAGAATGATTGTGATAAGCCTAAGGTTAGGCATGATGACACAACTTTGAATGTAGATTATGAGCAATTGGAGAAGGATTGGAACCCTTCTTGTGATCTAAATCGAATCATGGGGGATCTTTCTAAAGAGGAACTTGATCAAAGTGTGAACCTATTCCATGCAAGGTTCAAGATGATTGATAGGGTATGTTCCTTGGTCATTGATGGTAGGAGTAGTACTAATGTGGTGAGTTGCACTATGGTTGATAGAATGAAGCTTCCTACACAAAGACACCCCAAGCCATACAAACTTCAACAGCTTATTAAAAATGATGAAGTAGAGGTAACCAAACAAGTGGTCATGAATTTTAGCATTGGAAAGTATTGAGATGAGGTGTTATGTGATGTTTTGCCCATGCAATCTTGTCATATGTTGTTTGGTAGACCTTGGCTAGCCGATAGAGATATCCGATATCAAGTGGAATCCAATAAATACTCATTAGTATTTCGAGGACGAAAGCACACTCTTGTTCCATTAACACCCTATCAAGTAAGTGAGGACTACAAGATAATGAGAGAGCTTCGGGAAGAACTTAAGAGAGAAGAACTTGCCAAGGAGGATAAAGAATTAGCTCAAGAAGGGGAGTTACCTACCAAGGAATCTCCTACAAAGAAGCAGGTGGACGACCATTGTGAAGCATGTGTACAAGACAAGAAAACAATCTCCAACGCTTGTTCCCAAGGTATGTATCTACCCCCTCCTATTCCTAGTGATCCTTGGAGACATGATGATATTTTCCTTATGGAAAGTAGAATCTTGGAAATGAGTGATCCCTCACCATACCATGAGAAGATTGAAGTCTCCAAGATTCTTTCATGGTTTATTTCTTTTATGCTTAAATTGTGTGAGCTTCATGTTTTGGATGTCAACTATACTTGTTGTTTGGAAAAGAATTCATGGTGTATCCGTGATGCCCAAATTATGTGTCCTACTCCTTGTCACACTTATGTGGTTAGACAAGTTGAGGTGTTAGGATGGATTCTTAGGAGCATGCTCCTTGTGGAAGTTTGTTTGAGGAAGGACAATGAAGTGTACTTGAAATGCTTAATCTTATCCTCTTGTGTTTCAAATTGTGAATACTGTTTTGCTAATATTCTTGCCTTAAAGTGCGTATTAACAATTGAGAACCCTTGGGATGAGTTGAATGCCCTTTATTCCTTTCTTTACTACTTGTTTGCATATGATGACCCTTTTCTCAAATGTGGTCTCATTCTTGTGGATGCTAAGTTGATCATTTGTTTTTGGGAGAGTCCATGGATATTGAAAGCTCCTTGTCACCTTCATAGGGTTGGACAAGTTGAAGTTTCAAATAGGACTCTTGCAAGCATGCTTGGTGCTATGATAGGAGGGACCCTAACTCCTTGGGAGTATTATTTAGCATGGAGTGATTTGACTCCTAATAGATTCCTCGACTATTCTAGTAGCATGGCTTAATTGGTGCACTTCCTTTCTTTAGGAAATTGCTTGATAGAGAGGGTTGTTTGGTGCTTAAAATGTCTCTTCTTATCTACCGGTGTCCTTATCTTTTGGCACGCCCTAGATGAGAATAGTGAGCTTAACACCTTTCTCTACTACCTCTTTGCTTATGATGATACTCATGATAGTATGGAATTTATTTTGTATGGAGGTAGAGATATGTGGGTCTTTTGCTTCTTTGACTCGGATGAGCCCTTGTGGGTGATTACACCACTTTTGGTGTGGCCTTTTTGTGAGACAATGAAGCAATTATGTCTTATGGCTCCCAAGTTAAATGTGGTACCATCTTTTAGAGTTCTTGATGCCACGAACATCTTTGTGTTTGCCTTATCTCTTGATGTTTATCATACCCCAAACCTTTGCTCCATGAATGACGGATTGGCTTTATTGAAAGCAAAGGATATTTGGTTGTATCTCAAATTTGTGCCTCCTTGGCATGGTGATATTGTTGCTAACCCTTGTACTAACCCTCAAACTTTGAGGATGCTTTGGTTTTTGTCCTTCTCATGTGTTTGCAAGGTTTGGATTAGAGGACGAATCCTTTTCAAGAAGGGGAGAATGATACTAACGTGGATCGCATGGTTGACACGAGCATGGATAACGTGGATGACACGTAGAATGTTCGTGAAAAGGAAAGCTTAAGAGTCCATGGGAGTGATGTGGATAAAGAAAAGAGGCTATTTGTACAAGTGGCTAAATTTTAAATTGAAGAATTCACAACAAGAGTCACCAAACAAGGCCCTTGTCTCTCATTAAGGGCATATTTGTAATAACTAGTTGTCTTTTATTTCTCTAGTATAAATAGGATAATTCCTCATTTTACATGGGACTTTTGATGAATATTGAATATTGAGCTTTGAAGCTTGTAGTTTCTAGGTGAAGCCTAGCATTTAGCTTGTAGTTTCTAGGTGAAGCCTAGCAATAGTTGGTAATTTTAGTAGTGTGGATCTTGGAATTGTTGGTGAACTTTTTGGTTTGGTTAATTGAAGGTTACTCATTTGTGGTTTCTTGGTTTCCTTTGATTTTCTCAAATTAGGGTTTGTGTTTAAATTGTTGAATTCAATTGGGAGGTGAGGGTATCAAGTCCCTTGTTTCCCATAAATTCAAGAGTTTGAATATTAATCCACATATCCTTCTTTTGTTTTCTTTCCTTCTTGTTCTTGCCTCTTTGATTCGTTATCACACAATATAAGGAATGTTTCCCTTTTCCAGACAAACTCAATTCCTACAAACTCAATTCCTCTAGTAGCTTTTGTAACCAAAAAACTTCACAAACACCCTGGGTCATAGCTCTAGATACTGTAACCAAAAAACTTCACAAACACCCTGGGTTATAGCTCTATATACTGCCTCCGTTCTTGACCTAGCAACTACACTTTGCTTCTTGCTTCTCTAGTGACCAGTTTTCCTCCTAAGAGTGTATAGTAACCAAATGTAGATCAATGTCATCTAGAGATCCAGCTTAATCCGCGTCTGTAAAGGCTTCTATTTGGAGGTGATCATGTCTGAAGCAAAGTAGACCTTTCCCTGGAGCAGACTTCAGATACTGCAAAATGTGGAAAACAACTTACATATGAGGATCTCCGGAATCATGCATGAACTGACTGACCAAGCTAACTAAATAGGCTATGTCTGGTCTAGTGTGATATAGATAAATGAGTCTTGCAACCAACCTATGATATCTCTCCTATAAACTAACTCTCCGAGTTCGTTCTGTAATTTGTGATTGCTTTCAATGGGCGATTCTACTGGTTAGCAACTTGTCATACCAATTTCTTTCAAGAGGTCAACAATATACCTTCTTTGAGAAATAAAGATTCTCCTATTAGATATAGCAACCTCGACTCCCAAGAAGTACTGCAGTTGTCCAAGATCCTTGATCTCAAATTCATGTGCCAACAACTTCTTCAATCAGGTCATCTCCTTATTGTCATCTCTCGTCATTACTATGTCATCAACATAAACTATGAGAAGAGTAAGTTTACCATTTTGATGTCTTATGAAGAAGGTGGGATCAACATTACTTTGTTGGTAATCGAACAAGATCATTGCTTAGCAGAATCAGTCAAACCAAGCTCTAGAAGATTACTCAAGTCCATACAAGGCTTTCTTCCATCTACATACCATTTGTCGACTTTGTTCAATACCATATCCAAGAGGAATTTCCATGCACACCTCTTCTTCTATGTCTCCATGAATTCACATCAAATTGTTGCAAGTCCCAATCAAGATTAGTCGCACAAGACAAGAATCTAAAAGAATTCATTTTTGCAACAGGGGCAAATGTCGCTTGATAATCCCCTCCTTAAGTCTGAGGAAATCCGTTAGCCACCAATCTTGTTTTGAATCTTTCAATGGAACCACCAACTTTATGTTTTAGAGTGAAGAACCATTTGCAATCAACCAACTTCTTGTCTGGTGTCATAAGTTCCCAGGTCTGATTTTTTGACAATGCCTTCATTTCTTCAATCAAAGCTTACTTCCATTTAGAATCATCAAAAGCTTCCCTCCAATTCTCGGGAATAGTCACGGAAGAAACAGACAAGGCAAAGTCTCTATAGGAGAGAGATAAAGAAGTATAGGGGGTAAAATTAGATAAAAGGTGTTTGGTGCAAGATCTGACTTCATTCTTGTGAGCAATAGGCAAATCTAACTCATTAGGAAATGTATATAACTCACCGGTAGAAGGTTTGACTTCAGCAAATTGCATGATGGCTTCTTCTGCTTCTACTTTATTTCTCCTTTAGTAAGTCTGCAATCAGTTTTATCCAAACGCCCAATAGTCTCCCCCTGAATTCTTTCTCCAATTTTTTCCCTTGTGGTAGTGGTTTCAGCAATGGAGCTATGGAAAAACACCTCATCTTCCTTATAACTCTCCCCTCGAGGAGGTGGTGGTGTAATACTAAAATAGGGCTCAGATTCTCGAAAGGTAATATCCATGCTGACAATGGATCTCCTAGAAGGAGGATGATAGCATTTGTATCCTTTCTGTGTTGGAGAATACTCAATAAACACACATTTAAGAGCTCTAGGATCATGTTTCCTAGAGTTCCTAGTGTGAACAAAGGAGACACACCCAAATAATTTTAGAGGAACAGTCTTCATTTTTACTCGTTAAAGTTTCAAGGGGACTCTGACAATCAAGGGCTTTAAGAGGCATCCTATTGATGAGATGGGCAGCTACTAGATGGCATCCCCCTAGTATGGTTTTGGTAAATGCATGGTAAACATTCGGGATCTTGCCACTTCTAGCAAATAGCTATTTTTTTTTTCTTTCGGCAACCCCATTTTATGCACTAGTATAAGGACAACTAGTTTGATGGATTATCTTATAAGACTCCAAATAAGCTCCAAAGGTTTATCCATGTTTTTGCCATTGTAAGTTCGAAAGATCTTTAGCTCAGCTTCAAACTGAGTACAAATCATTTTATGACATGACTGAAAGCAGGAGAAGACTTCCCTTTTTGGTCTTTAACAAATACATTCATGTCATTCTAGTACAACAATCAATAAAGTAACAAACAATCGATTACCAGACAAATAAACTTGAGAAAGTTTCTTTCAATTTCTTGATGAATATACGATCCACGAGAACGGGTACTTATACAATGAGTCCTAAGACTAAATAAGGAAAGACAATATTACACAATCAATTCCTAATCAAGTACATTTATTACAATATCATTCTAATCCTATAATTCAGTTATCGATATCAATCAACAGTTAATAATATTAACATGTGAAAACAAAGACTTTTGAATTCATAAAGTAACTTCTTCTCAGCAAATGACTCTAAGGAAAAACAAACATCTACTACATAACTAAAACTCTGAAAGCAAGAGGCAACAATTATAAATATTAAGAACTCTTTCCACAATAGACTCCATACTATTACTTTTTTTTAATAGGTAAGCAGAGACCTAGAGAAATGTATGATACATATATATTGTTAGATAGTTAATGTATATAGTACACTTAGTATCCCACATTGGAAAATGTGTATCATTTAGTAATGTGTACAATATATGTATAAATAGGGTTCAATCTAATACAGTAGAGTTAGACACCTTAATGATAATTTTCCTGTGTCTTTTCTTCTACATGGTATCAGAGTGTTGGTGAGAAACATCCAGGAAAGAGAACACACCCACCGTGCCTCAATTTTCCGATGACTATCTAGGACTATTCACCTTCTTTTTCCTTCAGTGTTGTGCAAAAATCAACACTACCATAAGACCCGTCACCGATAGCGACCAAATCCCAATAAGATTTTGCGGTAGCTGACCCTACACGCGTCATCAATAGCTAGGGCTCCAACGAGCAAGTAAAGCCATACCTCAGTGCTTGAGGTACTTTTCCGGCATTCTTCAAGGCGGATTCTTTTTCTACAATGGCCCCTTCTTATTCTAACCTAATCCATCCCTGTTCTAGCAAATTCCCACCACCAAGTGTAGATTTGGCATGGTTCAAACAACTTTCAAGTTGTTCTCTTATTTCAGCATATTTTCGGTAATTTTCGTATACTTTGGAGGTTCCCTAGTATTTCAGCGTCACTTAGCTCACCTTTCAACTTTTTTCAAGTAGCCCTCCAGACAATTTCAACATTTAAGCAGCGGTCCCAGCAAATTTTCTTGAAGTTGTTCACTTAGAAATCTCTTCATCCAACCATATCTCTCGGATTTGATAATTTTAATTCCAAAAATATGGGAGTTAAGAATTCAAGTCCTAGATTACTTTAAAATAGTTAATGGGAAGTTTAAACTATTTAGCTTGGCTTTCTCGATTGAGTTGTGGTGCAAGTTCAAAATCACTTAATGAGAAAGGTTAGTGAGGGGAGATGAAAAGGCCCAAACACAGTGGAAGAAGGTTGATGCTCAATTATGTAGTCTTCAGTGGCGATCAATTGGTTCCAAGTCATTTTGAGTTGTTTTCTATATTAACGAATTTTTGTGCTGAAATACAAAATCAATTTGGTGTTTCTATTCGTACTCATTGTCGTGACTATGTCTTAGAATACTTATCCTCCCAGTTTTAGTAGTTTATAATTTATCAAGGAATTATTCATTAAATCTTGTCCGTACACCTCTCAACAAAATGAGGTAGAAGAGCGGAAGAATAGGCACCACATTGAGACTCGTCTCACTCTTCACGTTTAATCCTATGTTCAATTGTGTTTTTAGGGCGATGCAGTTCTCACAACTAATGGAAGATACTCAACAGGAGCCAGTTACACTTCAATGTTAGGTGCTCACGGGAGACTGAGAATTGTTGAATTGATTTGGAGCAGAATTTCACAACTAAGACCTAGATTCATAGTCTGGTTAGTTGTGCATGGCAGATTGTTAAATAAAGAGAGACTTCAAAGGCTGCACATTACAGAGGACAATACGACATGCAGTTTATGTGACACTCAGGCTATAGAGACACAAACTCACTTATTTTCTAAATGTGATTGGACTAAAGGAATCACAACTGCTATGGCTCAATGGGCTGGGGTGCAGATTCTCCCCGGTGATGTAAACAAGTACTCAACAGGATCAGGAGAAAGAATTGGAGACAGTTTTATAAAGAGGTAATAGCGGCACTTTAGGGGGTCAGTAGTATACCATGTGCGGCAGGCCAGGAATTGGAAACTGCATAGGGGTACAGTTATAAATACAGATACAACAGTTTTATAGTTAGACTAGACATAGCCAAGAAAACTAGGAAAGGTCGTAGTTGTGGCATTTTGAATCAGAAGTTCTTTGTGTAATTAGAGAAATGTTGGAGGCTTAACTTTCAAAACACCCTTCCTAGAAGGTGGTTATGTAGTTAGGTGCTCTTTAGGTGTATTGTTTTTTGTTGTTGATGGTAATTTTTACATTTGTTACCAAAAAAAAAAAACTCTCATCTCCATTCCAAACATCTAACCAGAATTTGATTCTAGCACACCATTATCAACCTCCAATCTTGTGTTTTATAGGAACTTGTCCCGCCCTTCACTTATTTTTTTGGGATAATTACAAAAAATACACATAGCAAATATACATTGCAATTTCGTGGCCAAAAAAGTACATTACATTTTTATAGCCTAAAATTTGGATTTGGCCACGGGATGAAAATTACTTTTTTTTGTATAACATTGTATATATATGTATATTGAATTGTATATTGTTGTATATACAATACAGTCTTTTTATGGTATTGTAGAATGTTATATAAATAATTATTCTTTTTTTTTTAAACTGGTAACTTTATATATATAATTATTCAATAATATACATAATTATACAAATATATACATATGTATTTATAATGTTTAAACAATGTATCTACATTATCTAAGTGTGTATAAAATGGAGCGGAACAAGAAAATCATCGAAATAAAAAGATTGTATTGTATATACAATACAATATACAAATGTATACAAAAAAATGGACTTCGTTTTCGTCCACGAATCCATGCACCTAATTTATCTAAAAACACTTCAAAACTACACCAAATCATCCAAAACTTCAGATTTGGGCTCCTCAATACATAGCCGATCTTTTGCAATCATACCCACTCAAAATAGAGCTTATTTATGGAAGTTCGATTTTCAAATTTTTCCAAAAACACCTCAAAACTACACCAAATCATCAAAAACTTCAGACTTGAGCTCCTCAATACATAACCGATATTTTGCAATCATACCCGCTCAAAACAGAGCTTATTTACGGAAGTTTGATTTTCAAATTTTGAAGCTTCGAGCTTCATCAATGGCTTCAAAAAAATTGTGTTGCAGCTGTAATGGGTCACAGACTGAAAAGTAATATTTTAGGCCTACACAATTGGGCCATTTGGGTAAGAACCTAAACAACAACAACATACCCAGTGTATTCCCACAAAGTGGGGTCTGGGGAGGGTAAAGTGTACGCAGTTCATACCACTACATCAGAAGAAGTAGAGAGGCTATTTCCAATGAACCCGCTGCTCAGAACACAAAACAGTATACAAAGACGTAATAAAACATAAAACAAGATGTAATAACACACCAATAAAGAAGAAAAAGAAACAAGACACCCACAAAGTATTACTATACACTAATTAACTGAAAGCACACACATTACCAAATCCTCACGTACAAGAAACTCCAAGAAACATGCATAGCCCTACGACTACTTGCCAGGCTACCACAAGGCAACCCTATCAACTAGATAAGACTCGCTCCAACGACCTAACCCTCTACCCTAATCTGCATCCTCCACACCTTCCTATCTAGGGTCTGTCCTCAGTAAGTCATAACTATTCCATGTCATGTCTAATCACCTCCATCCAATACTTCTTCGGCCTACCTCTACCCCGCCTGAAACCATTCATAGCCAACCTCTCACACCTCCGCACTGGGGCATCCATGCCCCTCTTCATCACATGTCCAAACCATCTCAACCTCACTTTTCACATCTTGTCTTCCACCGAATCCACCCCCACCTTCTCCCGAATACTCTCATTTCTAACCCTATTTCCCCTAGTAAGTCCACACATCCACCGCAACATCCTCATTTCCCCACCTTCAACTTTTGGATGTGAGCGCTCTTGACCGGCCAACACTCCACTCTATACAGCATGGCCGGGCGGACTGTCACTCTGTAAAACTTGCCTTTAACCTTAGGAAACACCTTCTTATCACACAAAACTGAGAGGCGAGACTCCATTTCATCCACCCTGCCCCAATACGATGTGTGACATCCTCATTTATCTCCCCATTCCCCTTGATTATAGACCCAAGATACTTGAAACTATCTCTTTTAAATCACGAATCCAGCTTCACTACCACATCATCTTCATGCGTCAAATCACTGAACTTGCACTCCAAGTATTCCGTCTTGGTCCTACTCAACCTGAACCATTTAGACTCTAAGATTTGCCTCCAACCCTCTAATCTATCATTAACTCCTCCACGAGTCTCGTCGATAAGAACTGTTAGAATCTTACGAATATTCTATAGAATATGTAAATATAGTAGGTAGCTTGATTTACTCCTATTATAATTAGGTATTAATTAGATATTGATTTGTATTGATTACGTATTTATTTGTATTCCTTTCCTTTCCTTTTAAGACATGTAAACTTAGCTATTTAAACCCCAATAGCTTGAGGGAATAATCAAGCTGAGTTTTCTCTTATTTCTCTTCCAATTCACATGGTATCAGAGCCTGGTTAAGGCCAGCAAAATTGGAAGAGAAATTTTTAAACTCATATTTTTTTTTTCCAGCAATTTTTGGGTGTCTGGACATATCTCTATTTTCGGAGGTGTTGTGATAAAACCAACACCACCACAAAACTCGAACCACCTGTGCGAGCAAAACCCAGCCAGCTTTGCCACCACCGGCCATCTCACGCATCGATCGGAGCTGTCAAATTTCGAAAGACAGATCTGAATTTTTCAGATTCCAGTAGACAAATGTCCAGTTGATTTTTTTTTTCCAGATTCCAGTCATTTGTTTGCTTTTAGCTTCCAGCAAATTATGGAATTTCCAGATTCCGATGACTGTTTCTATTTTTCAGATTCAGGCAACTGTTTGCTTTCAGCTTTCTGAAAATTGCAGAATTTCCAGATTCGGTAACATCTACATTATGTTCCTCATTTCCTCTATTTTTAGTTCTAAACCTGTGGCTTTAAGTAACCCCAACCACTCTATCACCACTGAACCCTTGATAGGTAGTGCAAACTACTTATCTTGGTCTTCCTCTGTTCAGCTATGGTGCAAGGGACAAGGGGTTCAGGACTACTTAGTTAAACAGGCTAAGGATATTGATGAAAAAGAGAAGGGCGAATGGGAGAAGATTGATGCTCAATTGTGTAGTCTATTATGGATATCTATTGATTCGAAGTTGATGCCATTGTTCCGACCATTCCAAGCCTGCTTCTTGGTTTGGGAAAAGGCTCGTGGGCTATACACAAATGACATCTCTCGATTTTATAATGTTATTTTTTGGTTGACTAATCTTAAAACGCAGGATTCGGATATGTCTACCAATCTTGGACAGGTTCAGGCGGTTATGGAAGAGTTTACTGAGTTGATGCTCGCTACTCCAAGTGTTAAGTAACAATTGGAGCAACGTGCGAAGATGTTTTTAGTTGTTACACTTGCTGGACTTCCATCTGATCTTGACTCGGTGCGAGATCAAATTTTGGCTAGCCCCGCTGTTCCTGCAATGGATGACCTATTCGCTCGATTGTTGCGATTGGCTGCACCACCTATGTCTTCTAGTTATCCGGTGATACCTGCAGTGTCTTTTGTTCTAGCATCTCAGACTGGAAATAGATATGGAGGCCGCTCTGGGAAACCTCGGCTAAGGTGTGGCTATTGTAACAAATTGGGTCATACCCGTGATGTGTGCTACTCTCTCCATGGTAAACCAAAGAATGCTCATGTTGCTCAGACTAAACCCAGTGGTAATCCAACAAATCAACTTTTCTCTTTATCTGAAGTAGAATACAATGACTTTCTTCAGTATCAGGCGAGTAAGCAGACATCTCCATCAATAGCTTCCGCTGCTCAGACTGGTAATCTTGTTATTTGTATCTCACAACCCATCACACCTGGCCCTTGGATCATGGACTCAGGAGCTTCTGACCATATTTCTGATAACAAATCTTTAATGACTTATATTATTTACTCTCAATCCCTTCCCACTGTAACGTTAGCTAATGGTTCTCAGACTAGGGAAATCAGAGTTGGTCAAGCCAATCCCTTGCTTGCCTTGACTCTGAATAATGTTCTTTTTGTCCCTAGTTGTCCCTTTAGCCTTCTGTCAATCAGTCGTTTGGCTAAGTCCTTAAATTGTTTTGTTTTATTTTTTAGTGACTTGTTTGTTATACAGGACCTCAGTACGGGAAGGATGATTGGCGAAGGGCGTGAGTTTAATGGGCTTTATTACCTCAATTGCCACAGGTCCACTACAGTTTGTTCGGTCTCCGACTCTCCAGATTTGATCCATAGACGATTGGGACATCCTAGTTTATCTAAACTTCAAAAGATGGTACCTAGCTTGTCCAGATTGTCTAAGTTAGATTGTGAGTCGTGTCAACTAGGGAAGCACACCCGAGCTACTTTTCCACGTAGTCCTAATAATCGTGCAAAGTCTCTTTTTCATTTAGTTCATTCTGATATTTGGGGTCCTGTAGGGTTAGTTCTACGTTGGGTTTTAAGTATTTTGTTACTTTCATTGATGATTACTCAAGGAGTACTTGGATTTTCTTAATGAAAGATCGTTCTGAATTATTTTCCATATTTCAAACTTTTTGTGCAAAAATACAAAATCAGTTTGGTGTTTCCATTCGCATTTTTCGTAGTGATAATGCACGTGAATATTTATCCTCTCAATTTCAACAGTTTATGTCTTCTTATGGCATTCTTCATCAGACATCTTGTCCTTATACTACTCAACAAAATGGGGTAGCAGAACGAAAAAATAGGCATATTGTTGAAACTGCACGCACCCTTCTTATACAAACAAATGTTCCATTGCGTTTTTGGGGAGATGCAGTGCTCACCTCTTGTTATTTGATTAACCGTATGCCTTCCTCTGCTATTCAAAATCAGGTTCCACACTCTCTTTTTTGTTTCCCAAGTCAACCTTGTTTTCTTTTCCACCACGTGTCTTTGGGAGCACATGCTTTGTCCATATTCTCACTCCAGGTAACGACAAATTAGCTCCTCGTGCTTTTAAATGTGTCTTTCTCGGTTATTTTTGGGTACAAAAGGAATATCGATGCTTCTCACCTCACCTCCAGTGATACCTTATGTCCGCTGATGTTACTTTCTTTGAAGGTCAACCCTACTTTACATCCTCTCCTATTGAACAATTAGGCATTTCGGAGGTTCTACCAGTTCCATCTTTTGGGGTTCCTTCCATAGTCTATCCTTCCACATCACCTTCTACAACTCCATCTTCCAATACTGCACCTCCACCGCTATTGACTTATCATCATCGTCCACGTCCAAATGATTACGTCCGCCACCAGAATCCTTCTTTGCTGAGGACTTGTCTACACAGAGTCCCATCGTCACTCGAAAAGGTAATCGCTCTACTCGTAACCCTCATCCTATCTATACTTGTTTGAGCTATCATCGTTTGTCACCGAACCATTCTACTTTTGTATCATCACTATCATTTGTGTCTATTCCTAAGACCACAGGAGAAGCTCTTTCTCATCCAGGCTGGCAGCAAACTATGATTGAGGAGATGTCTGCCTTGCACTCTAGTGGTACTTGGGATCTTGTTCCTCTACCTCCAAGTAAGTCTACAGTTTGTTGTCGTTGGATATATACAGTGAAGGTTGGCCCCGATGGACAGATTGATCGCCTAAAGGCTCGATTAGTGGCCAAGGGCTATACACAGATTTTTGGTCTTGACTATGGTGATACCTTCTCTCCTGTGGCTAAAATTACTTCAGTTCATCTCTTTTTATCCATGGTTGTTGTTCGCCATTGGCCTCTCTACCAGTTGGATATTAAAAATGCCTTTCTTCATGGAGATCTCGAAGATGAGGTATATACGGAGCAACCACCTGGTTTTGTTGCTCAGGGGGAGTCTAGTAACATGGTGTGCAGACTACAACGAGCACTCTATGGCCTGAAACAATCTCCTCGAGCATGGTTTGGGAAGTTTAGCATGGTTATTCAGGAGTTTGGCATGGTACGAAGTGAAGCTGATCATTCTGTGTTTTATTATCACTCTGATCCAGATTTATGCATATATTTGGTGGTGTACGTTAATGACATAGTTATCACAGGTAATGATGATAAGAGGACTACCAAATTGAAACATCACCTTTTCCAGCACTTTCAGACATAGGATCTTGGTTGATTGAAGTACTTCTTGGGCATTGAGATTGCTCAATCCAAATCAGGAATTGCTATTTCACAGAGAAAGTATGCACTTGATATTCTTGAGGAGACAGGGATGGCAGATTGTAGGCCTATTGATTCTCCAATGGATTCAAATGTTAAGCTCCTACCAGGTCAGGGGGAGCCTCTAAGCGATCCTGGAAGATATAGAAGGCTGGTAGGAAAGTTGAATTATCTGACTGTGAATCAACCTGACATTACCTTCCCGGTTAGTGTTGTAAGTCAGTTCTTGAATTCTCCTTGTGATAGTCAATGGAATACAGTTATTCGTATTCTTCGATATATAAAATCTGCTCCAGGGAAAGGACTACTTTACGAAGACCGAGGACATAAGAAAATTGTTGGATATTCAGATGCAGATTATGCAACGTCACCCTCTGACAGACGATCCACTTCTGGATATTGTGTTCTAGTTGGGGGAAATTTGGTGTCTTGAAAAAGTAAGAAACAAAATGTGGTTGCTAGATCTAGTGCGGAAGCAGAATATTAAGCTATGGCGGTGGCAACATGTGAACTCATATGGATCAAGCAACTACTAAAGGAGTTGAAATTTGGAGATACTAAAGAAATGGAACTCGTGTGCGATAATGAAGCTGCACTTCACATTGGATCGAATCCGGTGTTTCACGAGAGGACCAAACACATAGAGATTGATTGTCATTTTGTTAGAGAAAAGTTACTCTCAGGAGACATCGTCACAAGGTTTGTGCGGTCAAGTGATCAGCTTGCATACATATTCACCAAGTCCCTAGCCGGTCCTAGAACGAGTTATTTATGTAACAAGCTTGGTATATATAATTTGTATGCACCAACTTGAGGGGGGAGTGTTAGAATCATATGAATATTCTTTAGAATATTCTATAAAATATGTAAATATAGTAGGTAGCTTGATATACTCCTATTATAATTAGGTATTAATTAGATATTGATTTGTATTGATTAGGTATTTATTTGTATTCATTTTCTTTCCTTTTAGGGCATGTAAACTTAGCTATTTAAACCCCAATAGCTTGAGGGAATAATCAAGCTGAGCTTTCTCTTAGTCCTCTTTCAATTCACAAGAACTACATCATCCGCAAATAACATACACCATGGCACCTCCCCTTGAATACGCCGCGTCAAAACATCCATCATCAAGGCGAATAAAAATGGACTAAGGGTAGATCCCTGGTGCAACCCTGTCAAAACAGGGAAATGCTCTGAATCTCCTCCCACCATCCTCACATGAGTCTTCGCTTCGTCGTACATATCCATAATCAATCTAATGTACGCCACAGGGACACCTTTAGCCTTCAAGCACCTCCAAAGAACCTCTCTAGGGACTTTATCATACGTCTTCTCAAGGTCAATGAACACCATGTGTAAGCCCCTCTTCCTCTCCCTATACTACTCCACTAATCTCCTCACGAGGTGAATGGCCTCTGTCATTGAGCGACCCGACATAAAACCGAACTGATTCTCAGAAATAGACTCAATCCTCCTCAATCTCAGCTCAACCACCCTCTCCCAAACCTTCATAGTGTGACTCAACAACTTAATACCCCTGTAGTTGTTGCAGCTCTGGATGTCCCCCTTGTTCTTGTATAAAGGTACCATCGTACTCCATCTCCACCCTCAGGCATCTTCGTCGTCCTGAAAATGCCATTGAACAACTCAGTCAGCCACCCCATACCTTCCCCGCCGGTGCACTTCCAAAAATCCACTAGGATCTCGTCTGGCCCAGTCACCCTACCCCTACGCACCCCACGAATAGCCCCCTTGACCTCCTCAAACTTAAAAAGGGGGTTATATTTTGCAATATAACTTTGTTAGATGCACTTTTATGTAATTTTTCCTATTTTGTTCCACTACCCCACATAGTTTAAACTATGTATATAGTAGGATTTTATCTCCAACCCTGTTTTTCACCATATATGGTGATTTTTCGCCCCTTGCTCACTACTGCTACTATCTCTCGAAAGTCAGTTAAAAAGCAAGCTTTTATTGTGTAATTTCAGACTCCCCACTCCTAAACCTCTTATTCCCTTCAGGTAAATTTATTGTTGGTTGTCATTGGGTTTATACCGTCAAAGTTGGTCCGAACAACCTTTGATCGGCTAAAGACTCGCCTTATGCCAAAAGATATACTCAAATATTTGGTCTTGGTTACAGTCTCATGGATAAAATAGCATATGTCCACCTTTTTCTATACATAGTTGTTCGCCATTGGCCTCTTTATTACTTGGACACAAAGAGTGTTTGCACAACGACCATGAGATTAAGTTAACATAAAACAACCACTTGGTTTTGTTGCTCCAAGAGCTTTACATGTCAATTGTATCGGTCACTTTATGGTCTGAAACAGACACCTCAAGTCTAGTTTGGTAAATTCAACACAACAATTTAGGAGTTTGACATGACTCATAGTGAAGCTACTCACTCTATATATTATCGGCATCCTGCTACAAATCTATGTATTTATTTGGTGGTTTATATTGATGATATCATCATCACCGACAATGACCAAAATGGGATCACTAATTTGAAGCAATATCTCATTTAGCACTTCCATACTACAGTATTTTCTAGATATTAAGGTCATTCAGTCCAGATTAGGCATTGCTATTCACAACAAAAGTATGCCCTAGACATTGTTGAGGAGACAAGAATGACAAAGTGTAGATCCATTGACACTAGATTCAAATGCTAAACTCATACCAGGATGAGGAGAGCCACTTAGTGATCTTGGAATAGATAGGCGGTTGATTAGTAAATTGAATTACCTCATAATGACTAGACCTGACATTTCTTTTCTTCTGAGTGTTACAAGTCAATGTATGGATTCTACCTGTGATTGTCATTGGGATGCAGTTGTCTGCATTCTGTGTTATATAAAGTCAGTTCCAATCAAAGGCTACTCCTCAATAATTGAAGCCATGGCAGATCATTGGATATAAAGATGTTGATTAGGCAGGATCACCTCCTGATAAACGCTCTACATCTAGATATTGTATTTTAGTAAGAGGTAATCCAGTGTCCTTGAAGAGCAAGAAACAAAATGTGATTGCTCAATCAGTGCAGAAGCAAATATCGAGCAATAGTTATAACAACTTATGAGCTAGGTTGGATCAAACAGTTGCTTAGAGGATTAAAATTTGGAGAAATCAGCTAGATAAACTTGTGTGTGATAATCAAGTAGTCCTTCATATTACGTCAAAATTGATATACCATAAAAGGACTAAACACATTGAGATTGATTGTCACTTCATCAAGAAAAGATAGTCTCAAGAGATATTGTTACAAAACATGTGAAGTCAAATGATCAACTTGCAAATGTTTTCACCAAGTTCCTCACAGGTCCTCGCGTGTTAGTTATATCTGTAACAAGCCCAGTACATATGAATTATATGCATGGACTTGAGGGGAAGTGTTAAATACTTAATATATATAGTAGACTGAGTGTCCCACATTTGAGAAGATGTATATGTAATGTGTAGAATATAAATACAAATAGTGCTAATATAGTAAAGTAGAATCTTAATAATATTTTCCCCGTGCCTTTACTTCTCACATATATAACCTACAGAAAAATAGAAGAACTAAAAGGTTGATCAAGAAACTTGAAAGGCAAGAAACTAAAAACAGAGTCATGATTAATGGATTAATACACCAAAAGGAAGAACAAGAAAAAAGTTTGCATTTCCTAGAAAAATCCTAGAAGTTATACCATCTAGCAACATCTTGTAAGAAAATTAACCTTAGAGTAACAAGAAAAAAATGGATGACCATGGTATCCGGGCCAGCTATACCACTTATTTTTTTAAAGAAAATAATGTATCTTCTACAAAGAATATAGTGAGTCAAAGATTTAGATATTGAATCAAAACTAAAAAAGCCAAAACCATGTCTTATGTGTTCCTAATAGTTATAAGAAAAATGTTCTTCCGATGGACTCTACATGAAGAAAAAACATATAAGATTATCATCAAGTGGTTCATAATCAAATTCATGATAGATAAGATTAAGACAAGGACTTTTGGGTAGTTATTGACATAGGCACCATACAACAAGAGGTTACTCCAAAACCACAAATAAAGGCAACAAAAAGAAAATAACTAGGAAAAATAAAATTGTGAAAAAACAAAGAGAGTGTTTTGAGAAAGATACCACTATGTAATAATTTAATATCATAATCTCCAAATATATGAAACAACACTTATGCAAATAGTAACAAAGAAACTTATCCAAAAAAAATTCTGAAACAAACTAATGCATGACTTAAATGGTAGAGAAGCAAAGAATTGTATCTTAGTTGTTCCAGTAAGTATCACTATGGATCAGAGTCCACTCATATGACAAAAGAACAAGAAATAGAATTTCCCTAATGGTTTTAAAACTTCAAAGTTCTTTTCCAAGGGTATACTCCAGGGCATGTAACAAGTGTAACGATATTGCCATTGCCCTGAGTACGCGAACCAAGTCTTACAATAATAATATGGAAGAATCTACATTCTCAGATAATAACCATGGTTGTTTTCTAAGTCCCATCTAGAAGCCTTTAGGTAATTCAGTTTACTCAATATTCACAAGCCTATCCATCTGGAAGGTTACTATTTTCACTTGTCGTATAGCTCAACTTCTTAAATATGATGAAGTAATAGCACTTTACACTATCTAAAAGCAAAAGCTCATGCAACAAAAACATGTTGCAGTAGAAAGAAAAAGAATGAACTAGCATAAAACTACGGCGGAAAGAAAAGTCACTTCTTTCCAATAAGTTGATGACACAAAGCAGCTTGAAGGAAGAATACGCAAGAGGGAAAAGTAAAACTAACCACTTTAAAGAAAAGTACGATGTCCATATATTTACATTTGACATCCCAATACTTCTTCTGAGAAGCGGACATTTTTCTCAACGCATCAGGAGGAATATATAGTGTTTTCTTATCATAGAGTGGGTCCCCTGGCCTTCTACAGTTCGCATCCTTGATTTGAGATGGATGAAGCCACTCAAACTTGCTAGTCATTTCAAAATCCTCCTCAAGGTTCTTCCTTTCAAAATTCAACCCCTCAAGACTTTTAATCCTCTTGTTTACGTTCAATGAAAACCAATCACTCTTATACCCTGAGGAACAAATGCTGTCTTGGACTCGCTTTAATCCAGGTACAGAAGGTTGCATACTTGGCGTTTCGGGCCCAAAACCATGATCATCACTTGGTATAAGAGACACTAATTCTTTACCCTCTGATCCTTCATTTTTTGTAGAAACAGCGGAGATCTTAAAAGGATCATCTTTCGCTAGATCCCTGTACACAACATCAAAAAGTAGTTAATATCACACCCAATCTCACAAGTCAATATGAATATTCTGCAGATACAATAAAATCAAATGGAAGTTAACATTTTCAGCTGTAACATAATAAATAGCCATCAAAATAGCAAGGAGCAGTGTGCACACCTACAAGAAAAAATAAACAGAACCAAAAATCGAAGAGCATGGTTATTGCGAAAACTGAAAACTATTAACAGTAAAGCATAACCACACCACCTTTAACTAAACCCAGTTGCTAATGGGATATAATAGTATGAAATGTAAACCCTTGTTTTCAGTGGATAAGGCAGGAAGAAATTAATTTCGACCAGGCTTATATTAATTAATTTAAAATAGAAAGCCAAAAATTGTAACACGCAGTAGCTCCAATTAGGTACTAATAAAGCAGAGAGAGAGGATAATGAAGAATTTACAATAGTATCAAACAACGGTTGACATTTTCAACTGTAACATAGCAGATCAAAATTTCAAGGGAGCAATAGTCGCCGACAAGAAAAAAGAAGAATATAATACAGTAGCAAATGAAAACTACTTATTTTAAGGATAAAGGAAAGGAATGACAGAAAGGAATGCCAGATAGCAGTAAATTTGTAATTAGGTAATTTTGACAAGGCTTTTAGTAATAGAACAACAATTTACAATACACAAATATGAATAAGACCATGCAGAGCACACAATTAGGTAGTGACAAAGAAAAGACTGGAAAATAAAAGTAAAAAAAAAAAAAAAGCTTTAAAAATAGGAGAAACGCAATAGTGATACCGTGGTTTTTCTCTGCTATCTACTTTGATAAACTTGTGCTTAATAGAGGAGAAAATATAAGACTTATTTCCATCATGGCCATTGTTGAACGGGAAAATCTGACGTGGCACCTTCTCAGGAGGAGTTTCAGTTCCCAAAATTTCTTCCTTAAGGTCTATGGTGGAACAAATCGGAATATTTTTTGTAACAGCAACTGCATTTTTGCTTTGAAATTTTCGGCCATTGATTGTGTTATATTCGGAACTTTGGTCCTCCGGCGAAGGTTTCTTGAGAAACGATAGTATAGATTTCTGCCGCTGCATTTCCAATCGTCACAGGGGCGGATCTATGGGGTAACACGGCACCGCAACGCTCCGGTAAAATTTAATACATGTACTGATAGTTTATACAGAAGATATAACACATTGGAGGGGTGGCATCCAGAGTTACAAGTTTACTGTGGGTGCCATGGTCGAAATGATCTAATTTAGCTGCTAATTGTTTGAATTTGTATTCTGGATCATTTTATTCAATTATTTATCATTGAATTCTTAAATTTAATAAAATATAATATTTTAAATTTGTTTAATCACTAACTGAGTATATATAACATTAATATTATTGAGCTAGAAAAATACATGTAAAAAGTATTTTAAAGCGAATGAAACCAATATTTTATATTTAAAAATATTAAAATTTTTTAAAAAAATAATACTCACACACACCACTTCTCCCCCCCCCCTCTCTTTCTTCAGCCCCTTCCTCTCCCTCCACTTCTTGTTCTTCTTCAACCCCCCCCCTCCCCCCCCCCCCCAAACATCTAACTATTTTTTTTCTTCTTTCAGCTCCTTCTTCTTCAAACATCACCCCCAGCCCCACCCTCCGAACAAAAACCCACTTCTCAGATGCACTTCCCCCCCACCCTCGGCCTGCCAAATAAATCTTCAACCCCAATATCTACTCAGATAACACAATCACTTATTTTTCTTTATAAATTGCATCAAATAGATATACATATAGAAAAATAAAATTTTTTGAACAGAAACGAAAGATATAAGAATTTTATTTAACAATTGCTTTCATTATGAGGTTTTCATAGCAATTATTTGATCGACTTTTTTGAATTTTTGGCAGAAAATTATGATAACGGTGGATCTAAATTATTTGGTTGAGAAAGGGGGAAGTGGGTGTTGTTGGGTTGAGGGTGGGGAGTACAAAGAAGAAGAAAAGAAAATGGGGTGGGGGTGGGGGTGGGAGTGGGGCGTGGGGGCGGGTTTCTTTTATTTTTTCCTTTTTTTCAAAAATGTTATTTATTCTTTATATATATTTATTTTTAATATTTAATTTCTTATTTGACATTTAAAAATGACGTGGCATTCCACGTGTATTCGATTGTATTACACCCACATTAATCGGATGAGAAAAGGGTTTAAAATATTGTGTTTCAATGGGTTTAAGGGTTCAGTTGACAAAGAGGTGAGTAGGAGGGTCCAAAATACAATCTATTAGACCATTTTGCCTTAAAGTGTCAAATTTGAAGTTGTTGATCCCGAGATCAAGAGCCAGTTTGGAATTATTGTTAGAAAACTGCTTATTTGAGAAGCACTTTAATAAAATAGCTTTTACAAAAGTGCTTTTGCAAAAAAGTAATTTATATTTGGTAAATTCATTTGAAAAGTGATTTTAATAAACATATTGTGTTTGGATAATCTTTTTTTTTTCAATAAGTGCTTTTGAGAGACAAATGATGAAAAAAGACATGTATCAATAGACTTTTACTACTAAAATCATTTTATAGAGAAAATTTATTTTAAATATATATTATAATATTTTTAAGTAAAAATTTTATTGTTATTTAATTAAAAAATACATACTATAAGATTTCAATCAATATTTTTATACATAGATACATTAAAAAATATTAAACAATGATATAATATTAATAAAATAATTTAAATATTACTTAAAAACATCAAACAAAATGAATTTAAAAATTGTTCCATAAATTAAATCACTACATATGACAAAATTCACCACAAAAATAAGTAATTCTTCATACATCACAAAAATTCTCAATGATTTCATCCCTAATTTTATCACGCAATATCTCCATACTGATAGAAAATCTTTCTTGTATTTCTGAAGGTATACCAGAAGGCCCATCTCCTTCTTCGATCTGTGTGATAATGTCTTCGTTAGCATAATAGTTAAAGTCTTTATTAGTGGTAGAGCATTGTCGTATGAAATTATGTATATCCATAGTAGTTGTAGCAAGATGAACTTGAGTGTCGAATCTAAAAGATGGCATCGAGCGTAGGAGAGCAAATTTAGTTTTCCAAACTCTAAATGTTCTTTCAATTGTACATATCAAACTGGAGTGAAAGAAATTGCAAGATTCATTTGAATTTCTGAAGTTAGAATTACGCCTGAAATCAGGGAGATGATAACGCTCCCCTTTATATGGTCCTAAATAACCAATCGTTGTTGGATAACCCGAGTCCACTAAATAATATTTAAAATAAGATTCTATCTATTATTTGTTACCTTTTTTTTATGATACATTTTTACTGTGTCAAAATTTACTAAAAATAAGCAACCACCATATTCATATATGTACACTACATGATAAGAAATATGTCACTTTTCATGAATTATTTATTTAAAAAGATTGAATATTTGAGAAAAAAATATTTACAAGTGTTGTCAAAATACCATTTGATCTTGCAACGTGATTCATCTGTCATTTATTGTCATTAATAATAAAAATTAAAGAGTTATGTATTCTTCGATCATCATCATCAATGGTAATTTTGATTTTATTTAATTAAAAGGAGTGAATAATAAAATAATAATATATAAATCATAGAATGAAATTAAGAATTATGATGTAAACATGGAGTATAAATTTTTAAAATCAAACTTATAAGATATGTTAATTAATTAATAAGGGATATTTTGATATATATATATGTGTGTGTGCGTGCGTGCGTGTGATAGGGATATTTTTTTTATGAAAAAAATAATTTTCTGTTTCTGCTTTTGCTTTTTCTGAAAAGCAGAAATTTTCTGTTTCTTCCCAATAGCAGAAAAACTACTTTTGCTTCTTTTTAAAAACACTTTTGCAAGTTTATCAAACACCTTTTTTTTTTTTAAAAAAAGTACTTTTTTATCAAAAAAGTGTTTTTTTGAGAAAATAGCAATCCCAAACGGGATACAAGACTCGCTAGGGCTTTGAATCCTTTTTTTTTTTTTTTCATTTTTCTTTGTGGCCCAGTCCCTTATCCCCCTTTCTTCTTAATTTATTTTTCATTTTCTTTTCTCTTTCACAAGCCTATTTTATTATTTTATTTAAATTATGTGTTTGCTTTATTTTATTTTCTGAATCTTGAAATTCTTTCGTTAAAATAATTCTAATCATTTTTTCCCCGATTATCCATCTTATGTTGTTTTTTCTAAATTTTCAAGAATAACATACATTAAAGTGTATATTTTCTTGTTGAAAGTTTTATCTTATTTTATAATATTTTGAATCACATTGTCCAATAGATTTTAATCGAGAAAATTAGTCAACTTGGACAAAGCTAATTTGCTTTTGTTATCACATTTTTATTTATGCACCAAAAGCTTTAAATCGATCTGAATTAACTCAAAATGGATCGAATTGAATTGAATTAATTCATAATAAATCGAGCAGGTTGAATGTAGATCCCTTAACCCAATTATATTAACCAGTGGAAAGTTTGTATTTAAAGATAATGCACTACTAAGAACACGTCTTATTTTGAGGGACAAAGTCGACAAATAGTCATTTATTGAGAATTATCATCTTAAAACAAAAAAATAATTGATTCTCTTATTTTTTTCCCGATATCCTCTATCGGTTAAATTAAATAAAAACAAGATAGTATTAGAGAAAAAAAAATTATAATTGTGCGCATGTTTGAACAAAATTAATCAACGAACTTTCATCTGTTCGATCGATTGATTGCATTAAGGAAAAAACAATTTCATTGATTTTCCTGTAACGGCTGCTAGTTAGGATTCACCTCTGAATCGTCAGTGATATAGGGAAGAAGTGGGAGAAGGGATGGAAAGAGAGAAAGGAGAATTAGCGCCAAAGGACTTTTTTGGCTTTTGAAAAATTGAGAGAGAGGAGTACAAATTTGTGAGCTTTGTGAAAAGGAAAGAGACAATTATCGTGAAAAGGAAAGAGACAATTATCACCATTGATACAAGTGGGATTACCCCAAAGATCCTCACTCAAGGTAATTGGCGTCTTTTTAGAGATGAGGAGGAGTATTGCGACCCACCATGATGATTTTGGAGATGAAGAAGTCTTGTTGATGAGAGTATTTGACACTTGGGTCACTTTTGGGCCCACTTAGCATTTAAGGTCACTTTTGGGCCCACTTGGCATTTAGGGTCACTTTTGGGCCCATTATGTAATAAGGCCCATAACTATAAATAGTTGGCTTTCTTCTAATTTTTTGGGAAGATGATTATTGATGATGAATGTTACACTTGAGAGTTTTTATGTTAGCTTGTTAGGAGCTTTCTAGATTGTGAGAAACGTCGATTGTTAGAAGTCTATTTCCTCTTTCGGTCTTTGTAAGAGATTGGTGCTTGTGGTAATTTAAAGGAAGGTCTTTGCTTTGAAATACCTTTGGTTGTCCTTTTCTTATCATATTGTGTCTATCTATCTATCTTTTCCCTTTATTGTCTTTGTTTTCCTTTTGTTCTTCGTCTCGTATTTTCATATTCCCATTTTACCCTTGTCTCCGTTGTTTTCGTAGTTTCTTCGTTTTCTTCATATTTTGGTTTGTATCAACCATCGGTTCATGTGACATCCACGTGCCAATGGTGGGTTAGTCGATAAAATTGAGTTGAAGGTGTGTCTCAAAATTAAAAATACTCCATCTGTTTCAATATTTCAATTTATAGTCCGTCTAAAAAATAATGATATATTTCTCTAATTAGTAACAATTTAACTTTAAAATGTTCATTTTACCCTTAAAGAAATGATTCATATCGACACAAACATCTTAGAATTATTCTAGGCCACAAATTTTAAAAATCTTCCTTTTTTCTTAATCTTTGTGTAAGTCAAACTAACTCACATAAAATGGGATAAAGGGAGTATTAATGACATATTGACCAACCAAGGTCAAAGGCCATTTAAAAATTTGATCAACTTAATTGAGGACTGAAAAATAATTAAACTTGTTAAACTTTTGTAAAATGAAAAAAAACCAAACCATTAATTTGAAAAACAAAATCCTTATTTCCCATATTTCAAAATAAAAAAAGATCAAAAATCATTCTCTCTTTTCTCTCCTCCCTCAAAAGTGTTATCTATTGGGTTGGACCGTTAGTCTTCTTCTTCTTCGACGATAGCAAACTTCGACGACCTCTATTGTTCTTCTTCTCCAACAGATGACCTTTGTTTTTTTTTTCCCCTCTTCTCAAGTAAACTCAATTTTTCTCTTTTATTTGGTTCAAAAAGTTAGGGTTTTGAAAAATGTTTTTGGTTAAAGAAGAAGAAAAACATGAGAGTCTTCTCTTTAAAGTTAGGGTTAAAGATTTTATTTTTTTAGAAAGAATTTTTAATTTGTAGTATTTGTTAACACTCGATATGGATGTATACCTGTAAATCGTGTGTGTCTTTAGTGAAATATGATTTTTTGTTGTTGTACTTGTTCTTGAACATTGTTGTGAATGTAAAATAAAGTAGTGAAATTTTAATTTTTGCTGAGGAAACCGTTGCAACAGTTGAATGACTTGTTGGACAAAATCAAGCAGATGTTGAGATTGTAGCATAGCTTTAAGTGAACACTTTTGTTATTATATGTTGTGTTGTTAAATAAGTCCAATAGTGTAATGAAAATTGATTTTTTTTTTGTTGTTATTGTCCTCTGTGATATAGGAGAAGGGTCTTGCAAATATTTTTTTGTTTTTCCCAACATGTGACTAATGTATTGCAATAGATTAGTCATCTGTTGGAAAAAATTAAAATAATATGGTAAATATTTTAAATATCTCAAACAGATGAATAATTTGTTGCGATAGATGAGTCATCTGTTAGAATGAATTAGTCACCTGTTGGGAATTAGTAGCTTTGCTATTTTGATTTTTTTTTCAACAGATGACTGATTTGTTGCAATATGTCATCTGTTGGGAATATTATAATAACTTTACTGTTTTGATTTTTTTCAACAGATGACTGATCTTTTTAACAGATGTGTCATCTATTGGAAAAAATCAAGACAATATTGAAACTATGTTATTTTCCTCACAAATGAGTAATCTGGTGCAACGAATCTATCATCTATTCCAACAAATGACTTATCTGCTGCAACAGATTACTTATCTATTGGGAATATTATATTATTTTATTGTATTTGTTAAATCAACTGCTACCCTTTCCCCCTTTTGAATATGCACAAATGAATTGAAACCTTTTTTTGTTTACCTCATGTTTGTAGATAAAATGCCTCTAGCTAAAAGAAAAGGAGAAGAATCAACTTCAAGCAAAAAAAGTAAAGTAGCTAGGCTATATTCACCATTAGATGAGCTTGCTTTACAAGCAACCCTTTCTCAATCAGAAATTGAAGTCCTTTCTCAATCAGTTGTAGATGTAGAAACAGAGAAGGAAAGAGAGGGAGATCAGGAAGTAAAAAAAATGAAGCGTCTAGAGATAGTTAAGATAAAGAAGGAGAGGAAATAGATGGACATGTAGGAGGGAAAAATTATTGAAGGGTCTAAAGGAGATGTTAAAGATGAAGAGGGAAGAAATGAAGATAAAAGAGTAGTAAAAGATAAAGAGAAAGTATATGAAAAAACTATAGATGTAGGAGGGGAAGTAAATGAAGGAGGAGAAGAAGATGTGATAACCCTCAAAATATGAAAAGAGGGAAAAGATACGGAAATAAGATAAACAAGGAATTAAAAAGGGAAAGATAGAAAGATAAAGAAATAGATAGACACAAAGAAGGAAATTGAATGCTAATTAAGGGTATATTAAACCCCAAATCCTCAATCAAATTAATCCTACAAAGCACCTAAATCCTACGTAGACCACAAGGGAATCGAACTCCCAACCAACCAATGTTTCCAAACGAAAATTCAATGCAAGCTAATCCAAGCTCACTCACACTCTCAAGTGTATAATTGTTCATAATCATCAAAGTTAACCTAAAAATGAAGAAGAAGTTACTATTTATAGCCATGGGCTAATTATTGCAACTATGGGCCCAAAAGTGACTCATTTCCAGCAAAATAAGAAGCCCAATCGATTTGGGCCACCTGCCCACACAGATGGGCATCTGCCTACGTAGGTCAGGGGTATAGATGCCACTGCCTCCCACCTGCAGACGCATGTCCTTCACCTGTGGGCGCAGGTCCCTCCAGGGCCTCTTTTAACTCGTCTTTGCTTCCTTTTGACCTCTCCAAGGCCCCTCTACCCTTCTTGGATGTAATCTCTAACTCATGGCACCCTTTGGATAGCACTAAGGGGTAGTCAAACACCTCTCGCTTCATGATCTTTCCATTAAAAGGCCCGGAGGCATTTTGGATTGTATCATCCTCCCCTTCTTGAAAAAGATTCGTCCTCGAATCTAAGTCCTGAAAGCACAAGAGACGAACAAACAACCAATATGTCCTCGAAGCACGAAGGTTAGCACAAGGGTTAACATCAATATTTTCATGCCAAGGGGACACCCACTTAACGTATAACCAACTATCCTTCATGTTCAATGAAAAGAACTCATCATACAAGGCACAAATGTATTGGCTACAACAAGCATCATGCAATTCTCCCAAGGTGTTTCCATTAACAAGATTACCAATAAGCTCAAGTAAGTTAGCAAGTAGATCACCACATGTTGGAACAACCAAGGATAGAATCAAGTAGTCATTAGGGTGTGGATCACCCTTCCTCCCACAACAAACCATGTTCACATAAAAGACATTCTCAACACAAACATGGCTATCTTTATAAGCAAAGAGATAAGAGTGAAAAGAGCTAAAATCATTTAAGGTTCTATCAAAGATAAGAATACAAGAAAGTATGAACAAGCAACTCAAGCACCTCACATCTCTCTCATCCAAACAACTTCCCAAGGAAAGAGAACTCACTAGCGGGGTCCATCCTAGTGCTTCAACTTGTCTATCCACATAAGTGTGACAAGTAGTTAGGAATAGGAGTTGTTTATCAAGTAGGTAACATGGACCCTTCTCAAAGAAACAAATAGATTGGGCATTCGGATTGCGAAGCCCACACAATATAAGCACAAGGGACATTGGATAAATGTCATCATGATTCCAAGGATTACTTGGAATAAGAGGGGGAAGGTACATACCTTTGGAGCAAGGCTTTGAACTTGATCGCTTGTCTTCTTTACATGTTCCACATGGTCCTTCCCTCCTATGCATCAACTTGTCCAATAGACTTTGTCCTCTTGCATCTTTGAAGTAGCTTCCTTGGTAGGTAACTCTATCATTCGATCCATGGGGTTAGATGTTTTACCCCTTGCTAGCAAGTGTCTATCATAGGAGTTTGCCTAGAAGCCTCCTTTGAGCCGCATCTTGATCAATTTTGGAGTCTTTAGATAAGAACTCATCTAGGCCTTCAAATGCATACTTGTGAGGAACCTCCATTAGATCCTCATTTGGAAGTATCCCCTCATGAACCTGTAAAAGAAAAGTATCGGTGCGAGGTAAAATGCTAGCACCACGGTTAGTAAACAACAAGGGTTTGGGAAGAACACAAGGTTCCCCTCCTCGAGCCAAGTCCATTTCCTCCTCTTGGCTTGGATCATCTAAAGCCGCACTACTCATCACTCACCTTATCATAAAGTTAGAATTCATTATCTCTCCTTCTTGAGGCCAAACATCTTCATAGGGAACCTTCATCATCATTCCAATGGGTGTATTAATTTCCCCTTCACTGGGATCTCCCGCAAGTTCCCCTTCATTGGGATCTCCTGCAAGTTCCCGTTCATCTTCAAAGTCTTCACCCTCTTGGGTTTCTTCCGCACCACAATCTTCTTGGTCCACCTTATCTCCATCCAACAAAGTAAGCCTTACCTTCCACCAAAATGATATTTCTTCGATTGGGACACTCACTTGCCCTATGTCCCCAACCTTGACATTTAAAGCAAATAATACGTCTAAAATTAGTGTTCGAATATTGGTTACCTTCATTCTTTGGCAGATACTTTGGAGTAGTCTTCTCAAAGGGTTTCTTCACATAGGACTTGTTGAAGTCCTTATTCTTGTTCCACCCAGATGAACTAGAAGATGTGTAGCCTTTAAGATTGAAAGACTTCTTTTCTTTGTTGCTCTTCTCAACCTTAATGGCCGCTTCGACAAGGGCTTCTATGTTCTCAAACTTGTGGACAACTAGTTGAGAAGCGATGTCATATTCCAACCCTCCTTTGAACCGATCCATGCAATGGTGTGGTGGTTTAATAATCTCAAGTCGAAGGATCAAGTTTTGGAATTCTTCATAATAGTCTTCCACACCTTTACCTTCTTGCTTCAAGTTGTATAGCTTGGTGAGTTGTTCTTGTTTGTATCTTGTTGTCACATATTTTTCCCTCGTAAGTGCTTTCAATTGGTCCCAATCCGGAAGGTCGGGATTACCATCTCTTTCTCGTTATAACCTTTGGGTTTCCCACCAAGTAGAAGCATACCCTTCAAATTGAGCAATTGCATGGGCGGCTTTCTTTTGACCGATTAACTCATTGAGTTGAAAGATCCTATGACATTGTACCGCCCAATCAAGGTAGGCCGATGGATCACTAGTTTCTTTGAAGGTAGGAAGAGTGATCTTGATGGAGTTAAGACCCGTGTCTCGACCAACATTACCTCCTTGATCCCATTGATGATCTCCTTGATATTGGGGTAGGTTTCCCAAGTTTCCTCTACCATGAGGAACCGGACCAAACCTTCCTCCTCGTCCTCTATGACCTCCTTGCCTATTTCGTACAAATTCTGCGAATAGGGCTACTTCATCTATCATTCCATCTCCTCCTTGGAGTCCCTCTCCCTCTACATCCTCAACTTGGATGGGTTGATTTTGGTTAAGTGGGGCTTGGGGTGGTGGATTTTGGTTAATGGGTTGGTTTTGGGGAGCTTCTTGATTGAATTAGGGTTGTAGTGGATGAATGGGATTTCGGTTATTTGTGTATGTAGTGGTTTGGATGATGGGATCATTTACTTGCCTCGGTGGATTGAACATTTGGTGAAGTGTTTCTGGAGAGATAGTAGTGGAAGTGTTTTGAGCATGTCCACCAGAGGTAGCGTGGTAGTTTTGGGGAGTGTAAAAGGTAGAGTTTTGATGTTCTTTCAAGTTAGTCACATCCCCTTCTATTGATCTTAACCGATTATCCATAGTATTAAGCTTTTCCACGATGGAAGCTAAAGCCATTTGAATGATGGAATTGGGTGCCTCACCTTCCTCGTCCATTGTACCTAGTAAAAAAAAAAAAGAAACACGAAACAAAAACAACAAACAAGTTAGCGTTAAGAAATCAACCTCACAATCTCTCGGAGTACACACCGTTGTTTTGCCTCTCAATAGGCGTCGCAAGCGTTGAAGGATGGTTTCTACTCCGATGGATGATGTGGTGTTAATTACTACTCATGGTCAGAATGGATTCTTGTTTGAAGAAGAATAAATAACTCAAACAAATAAACACGAACTTGAACCAAGAAACAACAACAAAACAAAAAGAGAAAGCACAAAAAGAAGCGGACGAAGAAAGAAAATGGACTCAAAGACTAATTATTCAACTAAGTAGAGCAAATACTAGTTGTTAATTAGTTAGGAATCAAGAAATGAGTTTAAGAATCAAGGAATGGAATTAGGATGTTGGAATCTGAGCAAAATCGATTTTGAAATGCCTGAGGTGCGTTTGAATGACCTGCCCTCGCAGGTGAAGGTCATAGGCCAAAGCAGTGTGGTTTTCGTTGGGTCACCTACTGGTGCAGATGCCCACCTGCCCACGCAGGTGAGGGCGCAGGTGGCATAGACAGACACCTGGAATTTCCGCTTTTCAGCGTTTGTGGCCCCTTTTTTGCACTCTCTCTTATAGAATATTCCCTTTTCTTTTGGATATTCTCTTGTACTAACACCCAAACACCTTTCTCTTTCTTTGTTTGTGGATCTAACAACTTTTTGATAAATCTTCCCCTTGGAGATATGAAGATCCTCAAGAACACGAAGAATACCAAATTTCCAAACTAACTCATTTTTGCTCCGAATTTCATGAAATTTCAGATCCAGGTTCCCTTCAACTTAGAGAACACTTTACAACAATTTTTAACACCCAAATCAACACCAAAACTTTCAGATTTCAAAACCCACTTTTTTTTTCTTCAAGTTTTGCTCAACAATGGAGTTTTTCATCCAATCTCTTCCAAAACACACCAAAAAACTCAAGATTCCAATCTTGATAGTACTAGATGGAACAAATCTAGTCTAGAAACTACAAAAATGACTCAAAAACACAAAAATATTTTTTGGGTTTTTGTTGAAAATGTTTTTGAAACAATATTTTTTTTTTTGATTTTCTAGATAGCAAACCCAAGATTTAGATCGTAAGAATGAATCTAATCTTGGCTCTGATACCAAATGATAACCCTCAAAATACGAAAAGAGGGAAAAGATACGGAAACAAGATAAACAAGGAATTTAAAAGGGAAAGATAGAAAGATATAGATAGACACAAAGAAGGAAATTGAATGCAAATTAAGGGTATATTAAACCCCAAATCCTCAATCAAATTAATCCTACAAAGAACCTAAATCCTACGTAAACCACAAGGAAATCAAACTCCCAAGCAAAAAACGTTTCCGAACGAAAATTCAACGCAAGCTAATCCAAGCTCACTCACACTCTCAAGTGTATAATTGTTCATAATCATCAAAGTTAACCTAAAAATGAAGAAAAAGCTACTATTTATAGTCATGTGCTAATTATTACAGCTATGGGCCCAAAAATGACCCATTTCCAACAAAATAGGAAGCCCAACCGATTTGGGCCACCTGCCTACACAGGTGGGCATCTGCCCACGCAGTTCAGGGGAGTAGATGCCACTGCCTTGCACCTGCAGATGCATGTCCTTCACCTGCGGGCACAGGTGAGGTCGCAGGTCCCTTCAGGGCCTCTTTTAGCTCGTCTTTGCTTCCCTTTGACCTCTTCAAGGCCCCTCTACCCTTCTTGGATGTAATCTTTAACTCATGGAACCCTTTGGATAGCACTAAGGGGTCGTAAAACACCTCTCACTTCATTATCTTTCCATCAAAAGGTCTGGAGGCATTTTGGATTGTATCAAGATGAATAAGAGCAAACAGAGGAAGAAAATGCAGAAGGAGAAAAAGGTGAAGAAGAGGAAGGAGATAGTGAAAATAAAGATGATAAAGATGATGAAAATGAAGATGAAGGATATAAAAGGTCGACAAGTGATGGTGAACTTAGATCAAAAGTCCGACATGATCAAAATGCCAATATTGATCCTAATAGCCCTTCAACCTAAGATTTTGTCAAAACTTTTAGTATGGACAATTTTTCTTTGAAGATGCAGAATGATATTTCTACATATTTGATTGGTGATTGTGTGGTAAAATCAGTCATGGGAAAGAATTCTGACAAATTCAAGGAAATACTTCAGAAAAAAAAATTAACGGCTTCATTTAGGGACAATTGTTTTGGGTAATATCTTACTTTGCCTGAGGAAAGTAATACTCGTTTTCAAATGACCATGATCTATGGTCTTCTCAAACATAGAATTATGTATGAAAATAACAAAAATATGGATCAGGTTTGGATAAAATATTGTAGCATGCCAGTTTGTTTTGACATGAAGGAGTTTGGCATAGTTATCGGAATATGATGTCATCCTCCTTCTTAACTTCTTCCTATTGTTACACTAAGAAAAACCCTACGCACCAAAGACAATAAAAAAAACTTAGAAAATTAAAATTGCAAAGACAAATCCGGTGATAATGAAAACTTGGCGTTCCTTGTTGGAAAAAGCTTCAAAACCAAGAATTTGGTATAAGAATTGGATTCTAAAAGGCTTTTAAAGAAGCACAATTAATTATTATGCTTAGTTTAATACATAACATTCATTGGGCCTAAGACATTAATAATGTCATACCACTTGGTTTGATAAAGCTCTCTAAGGATAGTAAAGCATTCAACAACTACAGACATTAATAATGTCATACCACTTGGTTTGATAAAGCTCTCTAAGGATAGTAAAGCATTCAACAACTACTCATGGGGTTATGAAAGTTGCTTTCTTCTCTGAGGATCGTGAAGCATTCAACAACTACTCATGGGGTTATGAAAGTTACTTTCTGACTGTCAAATATTTATTAACTGAGTTATTATTGAAGACATTCAATTTATATGGATTTTCTTGGACTTTCATGATAAACTTACTGTAACACCTCAAAAGTTTTTAAGACTCCATTTTAGACTTAGCACAGAAAACCAGTCAGTTTTCCAGAATTTTTTTCATAAAATGACTCAGGCAATGAGTCTTCATCAGAGCCAATAACTCACTGGGTGAGACATACTAAGGGTTATCCAAAAGTCTTAAAGATTGGAATTCCTCCCAGTGGGAACGAGAAAAGGCCACGAATCATGGCATCCACCTACGAGTCGTCGTGTGACTTGTAGGGTGCCTATTTAGTCTAGTAATTGTTTGAAAATTAGTTTATTGTAGATTCCATAACATGTCAAGTAACAGGAACACTCACACAAGTATGACTTGAGTATTGGATGAGATTTAAGATCATAAGGATTCCCTAACCCAAAGTTGAGTTGAAAACTCCTTTTCGTGCAAAGTTCTTTAGTAAGATTCTTCTTAGGTCAACTTCAAATGACTATTAATCCTTGTATATAAAGAGTTAGGTGGACTAATTCTCACCAAATTAAAGGTATTTAAATTATCTTTCCAAAGCCACCTACCATTCATAAATACGATGTTGGAGTAAAAAGTTATGGATATTTTACTAAAGCACTGTCAAAGGTTTCAGTGGCGACGACTCAGACCCTATGAGTCATTGAGTGATCCAATGGGTCATTAGGAGACCCTAACCTAACTTGTTGGGATGGCAGAGGGAAGTGAAAAATGTGTCCTAGAGGACGACTCAGGCGACGACTCGTTGCCAGACCCTACGGGTCATCACGTGAATAGTTGGGACTAGTATGAGCAACTTTTTTGATGATATTAAAAGGGTCATTTGGTCTTTTTCCACTCTTTCAACCCCAAAATTATGTCTTTTTAATTGTGAAGAGAGGTATAAGATGATTTAACTACCCCAAACCCCTCATTACCTCAAAATTCAGTCGATACTTAGAAATTTTAGAGCAAACCTGTGATTATTTTCTCTCCAAAGCAAGAACTAGGGTTCATCATGTCCTGGTTCAAATTCAAAGATTTGGGCAAAGTTTTCACTCTCAGGTATATGGGATTTCATAAATGGGCATCCTTTCACCCATTGAGTCCCTAAGTGAACCTAAATCCTTCAGTTAATTCTTTTTTTCAGAGCTTAGAGTTTCCATGAAAAGCATGAATTTCCTTTTGTTTCTTTTCCTTTTTGTGATTAGGCCATGAATACATGTTTTCCCATGAATTTTAGTATCGTTACATATTTATAATTATGAACCCTCAGTATATTGATAAATTCATGATTTTGGACGTGTGGTATGTAAAATTTCATATTCCATTCAGATTATAAAAATTGTTATGAATAGTTGCATTTTTCAGAGATGACGGGTTATGAACACTCAATGACTTAGTATCTCATGCATTGATAGTTGAATGTTCAGTCATCAATTTCACATATTTTAGGATTCTTTCAAATAAAATGTCTATCACTCAGTGTCAGACATCAATATTATTGAGCTACTCAATTTATCAGTATTTTCAGTTATGTAAACCAACAAAGTTTTTTTAGATAAAGCACATTCTAAATAGTATTTTTAGATAATACATACTATTAGACCATTAGCATCTTCATAAATCAGGATTTTGGTTTCAGTTTTAGTCTTATAGATTTTTTTTAAATTTCAGTCCTCATATGCTTCTTTTATACATTTTTACCCTAGCAGTCTTATGTCTTGTCACGCCTCAAATCCTATAGGGGCGGACAGGTACCCGTAGCCGTAAAGGCTCAAGAGCACCAATCCATAACCTTGTACTTACCATGCATTGCCATGAACATTTAAAGATGTTGCCAAATTTGGATATTAAGATTTAATGAATATAAACCACGTAGTCAAGCCCAAAACTATATATACATGACTTGGCCGTTGGGGCCACAATAATTGGAAGACAAGGCACAATCACACTTCACTTTATCGTCTACAAAACCTCTAAAAGAGATATAAACTTAGTTAAGGTCTGGACAAGCCCCCGCCTTACACTTAACTACTATATAATACCAAAACATACATAACAGACTCGGAAAGCCCCAAATCAACCTGGAGCTCACCAATAGCCGCTAGATGTCCTGTACTCCTACTGGAGGGGTCTACTAGCTGAAGTACCTGTGCCTGCAGCATGAAATGCAGGTCCCCCATAAGGGACGTCAGTACGAAAGAATGTACTGAATGCGTAAGGCTGAAAGTAACTATACATAACACAAGAGCTCAAATGAAATCAGGTACAAGTGTAAAGATAGTGCTAACAGATCACCTTACATATACTTGTGAAATCGTGTACATTACATTCCTTTCTTTGCTTTGCCTTTCTTTAATTTATAATCTTGTATGTCATGTGATACAAATGACCAACTGATTAGTGGTAAATACTCAAGTTGGGATTGGCCCATGCTAGGCTTACACCCCTGAGTTGTCACTCACATGTAAAGATATCGAGATTAGCCCATGCTAGGCTCTTGCCCCTAAGCTGCCACCCGTACATAACCAGATTGCATTCTTAGTTTATTATCTTTGAGATTGTTACTTTGGTGGTCATGACATTATTGAGCTTTGGGACAATTGTCCCCCAGTAAGAAATGCATGAATAAACACTTGATGTAGTAACAATGAGTAGGGAGCAGTTTGTACATAATTAAAATGCTTAGGAGCTGAAATAACACACAGATCTTATTTGACTAAAAGGAGAACTCATGAAGCTTGCTATTGAATATAGACACGCAAATTTAATAATAAGCACATTAGGGAGTGGGAACAAGGTCGTTAGCTACATGGGAGATTGTACGCTGCCACTATGTATCATTTCCTATAGGAGAACTTTGGAAGCTCACTTTGTATTACAAGTGTTAGATTTCATGCTAGAGAACACAGAATAGAGTAGCCTTACATACCTTACTGTATAACTCCAATATTAACCCAAATTAACATCGTGCCTTTTGGATTACTTATCTACAATAAAATACATGGTAAAACTTGTATTTGTAGCTAATCAACACGTTTGGGCTACTTAACCTCACAAAATAGTAGCCGGGCAGTAAGCCCGTAATTTGGCAACCCAAGGGTGTTCTTTCAACCCCTCCTCATCTAATTACATTTGTACACCAGATGAATTCATCTAAGATCCTCGGAGACTCTTTTGGCTTCATAATATGTACAAAATAGTTCCAAAGTGTGATAGGCAGCAAGCTTATACAACATCTAATTAAGTGGAGCATCATTACACCCTTCTTTTATAGGTCAATACCAACAACTCACATCCCTTTTTAAGATCAACCAAGCTGTCCCCAACATGTACACATAAAACAACCCCTAAAATAGTCTTAAAGTCCTTTATTATAGCAATCCAATATTGAACTCATCATCCCTTGATTTCTTAACAACAATATATACCCAGTTCTCCACCAAAACATGTATATAGAAAGGGGAAAAAATGGACAGTAGCCTTACCTTAGTTTTTGTGATGGTTTATTCTCTTAACTTGTATCTCTTTAATATCTTTATTCCTTTAGCTTGGAAGGAAAATAAATCCCAAGAACCCTAATGGAATTATAGGGCTGCTGTAGAAGCTACTAGAGAGAAAGAGAGAAAACCCTAGAAAGCTGATTTTTTTGCCCAAGTTAAAATGAATAAAATGAGCTATTTTCAATCCCTTTAAAGGGACCAGCTCTTGGCCAACTTTCTTGCCCATTTTTGACAATAAATACCAAGTATTTGGTGCACCTACTTTCCCATTATACTTGGGCCTTTGTGGATCTGAAATTATTGGGCCTTGGCTGCCCATTCTTCTCTTTTTCTCTATTTTAACTTGGGCCAGAATTTATTCAAGTAGGTGGTAGTGTACTTGGCCCAATAAGCTGGTCAAAGGAGTCTTAGTAGGTGATGCACCTACTTGGTTCTTAGATTGGTCAATAAGACAAAGTAGGTGATGAACCTACTTGTCACCTACTAGCTTAATTTAAGTTAAGAAAGCAACTCACTTATTTTATTCCATATTCTAATTTTTAACCCCTTATGTTAACTTAATACTTATATACACTTAGACCCTTTAATCCTTCAGGTAGAATACCACCTTACTATCTCGCATTTAAACACTTTCGTTTGAGTTAACTTGGAGTATACATGCTGAAATGTTTGGGCTTTTATAATATCCTTTAAATCCTCTTTTAAACACCACTAATCACCTAAGAAACTTGGTCCCTTACCTATACAACAAGGTTACTTCAAGTCCCATATCAATAGAACAAGTACACGCATAATATGGGGTGTTACATCCTCCCCCCTTTAGGAACATTCGTCCTCGAATGCTAGCATACTTAACCTGCTTAAACAAGTTCAAGCTCAAGTTTAATCTTCATGTTACCACATAATACTTACACCTTTATACTTACTTGTTAATGCTCTAATTCAGCATCTTAGACTTTCACTTCAAATTCGAATAAATGAGGGTACTTGGATTTCTTTGCTTCTTCGGCTTCCCATGTGATCTCTTCTATTTGTTGGTTCCTCCAAAGTACTTTTACAGAAGCTATTTCTTTATTTCTTAACTTCTTGACCTGTCGATCTAAAATAGCAATAGGCACTTTTTCTTAAGTAAGTTCTTTTGTAACTTATACATCTTCAATAGGAGTAATATGAGATGGATCTCCTATGCATTTTTGTAGCATTGAGACATGAAACACTGGATGTACTGTTGAAAGTGTCACGCCTCGAATTCCAACGGGGCGGACTGGCACCCGATGCCGTTAAGGCCTGAGAGAACCAATCTTCATTCATGTACATTCATATGCCTGCCTCTGTATGAACAACATTCTATCTCATGTAATTGTAAGATACTAATGGCGGAAGTCATGGAAAACATATGATATATATGAAACTTGGCTGTTGGGGCCATCAAGTCAAAAACATACATTCTTTCATTCATCTTCCCACGTACGTCTACAAAGCCTCTAACAGATACATGTACATAACCAACCTAAAGTCGGGACAAGTCCCCGCTTTATACAACATTTACATAGCACCAAAACTAATGTACAGCTGTGACTCGGAAAGCCCCGAACCAACTGGAGCTTGCCAAAGATCTGCAAATGACCCGCAACCTATTGTGGAGGTCTACTAGCACCTGCGCCTGCAACAAGTAAGGTAAGTCCCCCAAGGGACGTCAGTACGAAGAATGTACTGAGTATGTAAGACTATATAAAACTGTATCATTCATAAGAACTTCAATGAAAACAATTATAAGAGAATAGTCAATATGGATAAACTATCGCTCTGTATATGTGGAACCATGTACATTGCTTTCATTATTTTCTTTGATTCTATTATCATTCATCATCACATGTACCATGTCGTACCCGGCCCCCAACTGATTAGTGGGTCATAACATAACATAACGTTATGTTGGGATCGGCCCTAGGTAGGCTTATGCCTCTAGAGCTGCCACCCATAAATTAATATATCGGGTTCGGCTCGAGCAAGGTTCTTACCTCTAGAGCTGCCCCCTGTCAGGTTCGGCCCGAGCTAGGCTTATGACTCTAGAGCTTCCCCCTGATCCAATAATCTCGGGATCGACTAGAGCTAGGCTTATGCCTCTAGAGTTTCCACCCGTACTCTTACAACCAACAACTATGCATTACTTTATTGCTTTACTTTTGAGAGATTGATACGCTGATAGTCATAACATTATTGGAACTTTGGAATCGTGTCAACAATTATGTGACACATGAATAACAAATGATCAATGAATAAGGAACCCGTGATTAGCAATAGATGACAACCTGAACTGAGATGCTTTAGAACATTCGAAATGGAACAAGTATAATGACAATGTGAACACTATGTGTTGCAGAAGGATACGAAAAGAGTAACCTTACATACCTTATCTTCCCAATATTAATACACAGTCCTATATGTGAATACAATAATCCAGCTCCTTCCTTACGTGTTACTCTACAACACAAGTTCATAACGGAGCTCACGTTAACAACTAACTACCTTACAAGTGCACAAGACGACAATGAGCTACATGATTGGCATATAACATTATTTCACCCTTTACAATACAATCCACTGCATTACCATACCAACAACACCATAACATTCCACACATTGACCAAAACATCATAAACCAATAGCATTTCACACCAAGTTTACCCTTTACGCTTCCTCATTAACACTACGTCACAATTATTCCATCAAGTCACCTCAATACCTTTCATAACAACATATTAACACAACAATCCATAATTTATATAATCCAACATGCCTCCAAATGACCCCTTAAATTCATTCAATAGGTATCATAAGTTGATAATTACATCCAAGAAGGGTATAGGCACCTTCGGGGATCAAAGAGAGACAAAAACATACAAAACAAAATTCTGTACTGGGCTGTGGAGACACCTGCGCCCGCAGGTGGATGACATGTGGCCGCAGGTGCCCCTCTGGCCTTGTCTAGAGCCACCTGCGTTGGCATCTGAGCTCGCAGGTGCTCCAGACGCGAGGGCAGATGCCCGTTTCGGCCTCCAAGGGTCATTTTAGGGTCCTTTTTTGTAATAAATGGTCCATGTCCATAAATAAGCTTATCTTTACATGTTTTAGGTCAACTCGTATGCCAACGAACAACCATGGTTTCACAACACACATGAACACCACCAAAATTGCATTTTCCTTTCAATATGTCACCAATTCCATGCACAATTTCACAACAACAATTCCAAATGTCATACACAAGGGGAAAACAAGTTAAGTACATAAACACATCATACATATTGATATTTAATCCACCAAATTCATTTCTTTCAAGACCACAAGTCTACTTTCAAGTTTAGAAGGCAAAACCCTTCACCGATTAAGCAAAAGTACACTGTTTTACACATAGTGAACTATCCAACACTTTGCCAACATAACCAACATGATTTATACACAATATTAAGCATATAATATACTAAAACATGAGTGTAAACACTTACCAAAGCTTACAATAGGATGATCTTGTCCAAGGGAGTGATGGCTTAGGGTTTGTGATAAGTGTGAAATATCTTGGATAATTCTAGAAATGGCATGAGAGTTGTAATGAATAAAAATCTGATTTTCCCCCTTATATAGTCCCTTTTTGGTCATCCTTAGCCATACACTTGGGCACAATTAATGTGTATTTACTTGGTCAACACAAGAGTGGGTCATTTTCCATTTGGGCCATGTCTTTCTTGTTAATTTTGGGCCTCTTTTGAGCCCAGTAGCACAAAATAAATTCAGCCCAACAAATTCATGCATAATTCACCAACCATCTCATGTTTAAATAATTCCATGAATGGTATGATAATCAACTAGGTTCGAAAACCTACGGGGTATTACAGAAAGCTCTTGAGGAAGCTCTAACTCATATGCAACTTGGCCAATCTTTGAATAATCTTATATGGCCCTATATAGCGTGGACTCAATTTTTCCTTTTTACCAAACCTCATTACCTCTTTCATTGGTGACACCTTCAAGAATACCCAATCTATTATAGCAAATTCTAGCCCTCTTCTTCTAATATCTGTATATGATTTAAGTAGACTTTAAGATGTTTCTAGCCCTCATTACGATCATGAAGAATCTGTAACACCTGTCGCAAATGATTAGCATAGTTCTCTTTTGATCTTAATACACCAGAATATCATCTATAAATACAATCACAAACACATCCAAGAATGGCTTGAGTACTCTATTCATTAGATCCATGAAAGCTGCTGGTGCATTGGTTAGGCCGAACGACATTGATAGTTGAATGTTCAGTCATCAATTTCACATATTTTAGGATTTTTTCAAATAAAGTGTCTATCACTCAGTTTCAAACATCAATATTATTGAGCTACTCAATTTATCAGTATTTTCAGTTATGTAAACCAACAAAGTGTTTTTAGATAAAGCACATTCTAAATAGTATTTTTAGATAATACATACTATTAGACCATTAGCATCTTCATAAATCAGGATTTTGGTTTCAGTTTTAGTCTTATAGATTCTTTTTAAATTTCAGTCCTCATATGTTTCTTTTATACATTTTTACCCTAGCAGTCTTATGTCTTGTCACGCCTCAAATCCTATAGGGGCGGACAGGCACCCGTAGCCGTAAAGGCTCAAGAGCACCAATCCATAACCTTGTACTTACCATGCATTGCCATGAACATTTAAAGATGTTGCCAAATTTGGATATTAAGATTTAATGAATATAAACCACGTAGTCAAGCCCAAAACTATATATATATGACTTGGCCGTTGGGGCCATAATAACTGGAAGACAAGGCACAACCACACTTCACTTTATCGTCTACAAAAACTCTAAAAGAGATATAAACTTAGTTAAGGTCTGGACAAGCCCCCGCCTTACACTTAACTACTATATAATACCAAAGCATACATAACAGACTCGGAAAGCCCCAAATCAACCTGGAGCTCACCAATAGCCGCTAGATGTCCTGTGCTCCTACTGGAGGGGTCTACTAGCTGAAGTACCTGTGCCTGCAGCATGAAATGTAGGTCCCCCATAAGGGACGTTAGTACGAAAGAATGTACTGAATGCGTAAGGCTGAAAGTAACTATACATAACACAAGAGCTCAAATGAAATCATATACAAGTGTAAAGATAGTGCTAATAGATCACCTTACATATACTTGTGGAATCATGTACATTACATACCTTTCTTTGCTTTACCTTTCTTTACTTTATAATCTTGTAAGTCATGTGATACAAATGACCAACTGATCAGTGGTAAATACCCAAGTTGGGATCGGCTTATGCTAGGCTTACACCCCTGAGCTACCACCCACATTATAGAATGTTTGTTGATGGGTTTTCTTCAATTTCTGCACCTTTGATAAGGCTAATACACAAAGCATCCAAGTTTCAATGGAATGACACATGTGAAATGAGTTTCCAAGATCTGAAGAATAAGTTGACTTCTATACCCATTTTGGTACTTCCAGAAGGCACAGATGGATATGTTGTGTATTGTGATGCTTCAAGAGTAGGCTTAAGATGTGTATTAATACAGCATGGTAACGTAATAATTTATTCCTCAAGACAATTGCAGCCACATGAAAAAAATTCTTCAACATATGATCTTGAGCTAGTAGCGGTTGTTTTTGCTTTAAAGATATGGCGCCAGTACTTGTATGGGATTCATGTAACATAGAGTTTGCAATATATCTTTAAGCAGAAGGACCTAAATCTGAGGCAGCGGAGGTGGCTTGAGCTATTAAAAGACTATGAAGTTGATATCTTGTATCATCCGGGGAAAGTAAATTTAGTAGCCGATGCTTTAATTTGTAAGACAATGGTAAGCACTTATGGGCAGTCAATGGAAAGGCATGGAATAGCTAAGGATCTACACCAACTAGCTAATTTAGGGGTTTGCCTTCTTAAAACTCTGGATGAGGGGGCTATTGTGCATAATGTGGTAGAATCTTAATTAGTAGCTGAAGTGAAAGAGAAGCAGTATGCAAATCCTATTTTATTACAACTTAATGGGAATGTACAACAAGGTATGACAAAGGCATTTGAGCTTACACAAGAGGGAGTACTTCGATGCCAAAATAGATTGTGTCTACCTAATGTAGATGGGCTAAGAAAGAGGATTATGATGGAGGCACATCATTCAAGGTATTCTATCCATTCAGGATCAACTAAAATGTATCATAATTTGAAAGGAGTGTATTGGTGGGCTGACATGAAGAAGAACATTGCAGAATTTATTGCCCAATTCCCAAATTATCAACAAGTTAAAGTAGAGCAACAAAAGTACTGAGGCTATATGCAACATATGGATCTTCCAATTTGGAAGTGGGATATGATCAACATGAATTTCATCACTGGTTTTCCTCGCACAATTCATAAGTTTGATTCCATATGGGTAATAGTTGATAAACTTTCCAAATCAGCATACTTCCTGCCAGTTAAGACCACATACAGCGTTGAAGAGTATGCAAAATTTTATATTAAAGAGATAGTTTGGCTATACGGAGTCCTAGTCTCTATTATATCTGATAGGGGATCTTAATTTACTGCAAATTTTTGGAAGTCTTTTTGGAGGAGTTTGGGAGCACAAGTGAATTTAAGTACAACTTTTCACCCTCAAACAGATGGTCAAGCAGAACGTACTATCTAAACACTCGAAGATATGTTGCGAGCTTCTGTATTGGACTTCAAAGGTAGTTGGGATGATCATTTGGTTCTTATTGAGTTTGCCTACAATAATAGCTATCATTCAAGTATCAAAATAACGCCTTATGAAGCTTTACATGGGAGAAAGTGTAAATCACCAATTGGGTGGTTTGAAACTGCCTTATTTGGGCCATATCTTGTTTATCAAGCTACGGAAAAAGTTAAGATAATACAACAACGACTAGAAATAGCCCAAAGTCGGCACAAATCATATGCGGATGTTAGAAGAAGGGGGCTAGAGTTTGCTATAGGTGATTGGGTATTCTTGAAAGTGTCACCAATGAAAGAGGTAATGAGATTTGGTATGAAGGAAAAACTAAGTCCATGTTATATAGGGCCATATAAGATTATTCAAAGGTTTGGCCAAGTCGCATATGAGTTAAAGCTACCCCAAGAGCTCTCAACAATTCATCCAGTGTTCCACGTTTCAATGCTTCGAAAGTACATAGGGAATCCATCTCATATTACTCCTACCGAAGATGTATAAGTTGTGGAAGATCTCACTTATGAAGAAGTACCCATTGCTATTCTAGATCAACAAGTTAAGAAGTTAAGAAACAAAGAAGTAGCTTTCGTAAAAGTACTTTGGAGAAACCAACAAGTAGAAGAAGTTACATGAGAAGCTGAGGAAGTGATGAAATTCAAGTACCCTTATTTATTTGAATCCAAAGAGAAAGTTCTAGATGCTGGATTGGGGAATTAGCAAGTAAGTATAAATATGTATATATTATATGGCTAATAATGGGATTAAACGTAGGCTTGTACTTGTTGAGTCGGGCTAACTATGCTAACATTCGAGGACGAATGTTCCTATGGGGGGAAGGATATAACAACCCGTATTCTACGTATGCTAATTCTACTTATATGGAATTTGATATGGCCTTGTAGTATAGGTAATGGACTAGAAACTTTTTTTATGCGTCTATTGATGGTGTAAATAGGTTTAAAGATACTGCCCGTACATTTTAATATTACACGACCAAGTTAATGTCGATGCAACTATTTAAACTTGGGATCATGAGTAGATATTTGAATCTGAAGTTTAAAGTGACCAAGTGTATACAAGTTTTAAGTTGATTTACAGGGATTAAGGACTGAAAATGGGATAAAATATTGAGGTGCTTGCTTGACTTAGTTAAGCTAGTAGGTGAGTCACCTACTTGAGCTATATGGACCAAGTTAATGGACCTAAGGCTATGGATTAGATTTGGGCCTATATTAATGTACTCATTTGGGGCCAAACTAAGTAAAAGAAAAACAAAATGGAGAAAGGGCCCAACACTCAAATCTGCCAAGGCCCCAACTTAATTTAAGTCCAACAAAGAATCAAGCAAGTAGGTGCATCAACTACTTTGACCTTTTGAGCAGCTTGAACTCCTTAAGTTGGTGCATCACCTACTTGGACAATTTGACCATTTTATGGTAAAAAATGCAGCAAAAGCGGCAGCCAAAATAGGGCCTTTATAAGGCTAAGTTACTAGTCATTTCCTTCATTTCTAAGTCACAAGAAAATTAGATTTCATAAGTTCTCTCTGCCTTTCTCTAGAATAGCAAAGAGCAGCCCTAGTTTTCCCTCTAGGGTTTTAAGTTGCACCATCTTTTCTCAAGCTAAGGTATGTGAAATAGTTTATGGATTTAGCTTGATTCACCTTTAAAGGGTTATGGAATCATATGTCTCCAAACCTGAAGTTTTGTGAGACTTCCCTGGGAATATTTTATTAAAAAACAGTCCCATTCTCTTTTTGAAGTTATTAATGATGTTTTCCTCTTAAGGTGCTTAAGCTTGAAGAGAATTCCAAAGTATTGCAGAATTTAAGTTAGAGTGTAAATTCTAGAAATCAAGGTAAGGCTACTGCCCATTTGTAATCCTCCTTATATACAATCTTAATTGAAGAATTCTACATGTGTTTTGGGAAGAAATATGGATGGCTGATTAGAACCCTTAAAGTTCAATAATATTCTATTATGATAAAGGGATTTTGGGACTATTTTAGGGACTGATTACGTATGTGTATTGGGGGCGGTTTGAGTGATATTGAAATAGGATATGAGTGGCTTATATTGAAATATAGGAGAGAGGTGTAGTGATACACCACCTAATTGAATGTTGTATAAGCTCACCCCCACCCCCACCTTATAAACTGTTTTGTACATATTATGAAGCCAAGGGAGTTTTCTGGGATCTTATATGCACCCTTATGTTGTATAAATGTAATTAGAGGAGAAGGGGTTGAAAGTACACCCTTGACTTGATAAGTTACGGGCTTACTGCCCTGCTACTATTTTTAGTAAGGTTGAATAGCCCAAATTTGTTAATTAGCTACTAATATTAGTTTTACCACGTACTTCATTATAGATAAGTAATCAGAAGGAAAAAAGGTTAATTTGGGGTAATCCGGAGTTGTACAACAAAGTATGTACGGCTACTCTATTTCGTATTCTTTGGCATGAAATCTAACACATGTATTACAAAGTGAACTTCCAAATTTCTCTTATAGTAAATGATACATAGTGGCAACGTACGATCTCCCATGTTGCTAATGACCTTGTTCCCACTCCCTAATATGTTAAAATACTTCAACACATGCTTATTATTAAGTCTGCATGTCTATTTTCACTAGCAGGTTTCAGGAGTTCCCTTTATAGTAAAATAAGACCCATGTGTTACTTCAGCTCCTAAGCATTTCATTTATGTACAAATTGTTTCCTACCTCATTATTACTGCATCAAGTGTTTATTCATGCATGTCTTACTGGTGGACTATTGTCCCAAAGCTCAATAATGTCATGACCACCAAAGTAACAATCTCAAAGGTAATAAACTACAAAATACAAACCTGGTTATATACGGATGGCATCTTAGGGGAGAAAGCCTAGCATGGGACGATCCTGATCTCTTTATGTATGGTTGGCAGCTTAGGGATGAAAGCCCAGCATGGGCTAATCCCAATCTATTTATATATGGGTGGCAGCTCAGGGGCATAAGCCTAGTATTGGTCGATCCCTACTTGTGTATTTACCACTGATCAGTTTGTCATTTGTATCACATGGCTTACAAAGATTATAAAGTAAGAAGGGTAAAGCAAAAAAAAGAATGTAGTGTACATGGTTCCACAGATACAAGTAAAAGTGGTCTATTGTCGTTGCTTATACACTTGTTCTAGTTTCATTTGTGCTCTCATTTTACATATTAGTTGCTCTATGCCTTACATATTCAGTATATGCTTTCGTATTGACTCCCCTCATGAGGGACCTGCATTTTATGCTGCTGGTGCAGGAGCTAGTAGACCTCTCCAGTAGGAGCACAGGACATCTAGAGGCTATTGGTGAGCTCCAGATTGATTCAGGGCTTTCTGAGTCTATTATATATGTTTTGGTATTGTATAGTAGTAAAGAGTGAGGTGGGGGATTGTCCCAAACTTAACTAAGTCTATGTATCTTTTAGAGGCTTTGTATACCAATGTTTTAGTTAAACATGGTAGTGTCTTGTCTTTCAGACATTGTAATTCTTGTATATATAGTTTTAGGATTGCTTACGTGCTTTATTTTCATTGATATGTCATATCCATACTTGGTAGAACCTTTGATTATCATAGTTACATGCATGAGAAGTACAAGGTTATGGGTTGGTGCTCTCGGGCCTTTACAGCTACGCCCCAATGGGAATTAAGGCATTATAGTTATGAAAATCCTTCAGTCAAGATTTCATAGTATCCCTCTTCTTCTAGATCCTCATGTCCTAGTTCTTCAGTGACCCTTCATATATTTTGATGGTGATGTTGATGGTAGTTGGGTGATAGACTTGAATGATTTGTTGATGTACTTGCAGAAAATATCTCATGGTAATTAGTAGCTCTGTGATTAGAACTTAAGGCTGATCGTTTGAGAGGGCAAGAAGGAGTGTATCTTTGAGGGTGACTACTCCTAGTAGATATAGAACCCCCCGCCGTTGAGACCAGTATAGCCATTTAAGTGGTAGTGCTTTATATCTCCGAGATAAGCTTGAACAAAGTAAGAGAATGCAACTAGACTTAGCCTTTGGCAACCATATGTAGTGTAGCCCTAAGAAAGTTAGAATTTCTGTCAGTTATGTGTAATATTTCTATAAGAAGGAGTAGGGTTGAGAAATGTTGCTAAGTTAGAGAGTTATCATTCACATTACTTAAGGCATAATATTCCTAATCCTACCTCCCGTCCTAAATGCTCATGTTTCATGATATATAACTTTATACAAAATGAGTCTCATGTTCAACAATAAATTATTCCTCTAATATGAGAGCAGATCAGCAAACTAGGGAGCCCATACCATGATGGAACCTTTATTCAGATATATCACTCAGATTGTGCCTTCGAGTCATACCCCTTAATGTTATTAGAACATATGAGAATAAGTGTTGAAGGTAGCAGATATTCCTTTCTCGGTGAATCTTAGAAATTTTTGCTCTGTTATCAATCATTTTGTAGTTCTATGTGTACATTCGTGTCATGGATGCTTCAGTTATGTTTTAAGCTCGAAGTATGAACCAATACATATTGTCAACAATTCATTTCAAAGATCAGACAAACAGTTCCAGTAGTTTTCCATCCTTCTTTCTAGTCGTACCTTCTAGAGTCCATGTTTGGACCTATTCCATGCGAGCTCTTATGTGCATTCGTGCTATGTGTAAATTTAGTTGAGTCCTTACTCTCAGTTTAAATCAGTACAAACTATGATAGATACCCAGATTCAGAAATTAGTTATCATATTAGCTATCTTATAATGGAGAAAATACGAAAAGAAGAACAAGATACCAAAATGAGATAAACAAGGAATCAAAAGGGAAAAGATAGAAAGATAAAGAAATAGATAGACACAAAGAAGGAAAGTGAATGCTAATAAAGGGTATATTAAACCCTAAATCCTCAGCCAAATTAATCCTACAAAGCACCTAAATCCTACGTAGACCACAAGGGAATCGAACTCCCAAGCAATCGACGTTTCCAAACGATAATTCAACGCAAGCTAATCCAAGCTCACTTATAATTTCAAGTGTATAATTGTTAATAATCATCAAAATCTAAGAAAATAAAGAGAGAAACTACTATTTATAGCCATGGACTACCATAGGCTATTTATTACAACTATGGGCCCAAAAGTGACCCTTTTCAGCAAATTAGGGCACATGCCCACACTTGTCCAGCGCATGTCCCAATGCAGATGACCCTATACGTGGCCAAAATCCATCTGCGGCCGCACCTCTCCACTAGCGGATGCATGTGACGTCACAGGTGGTTCCAGACCATCATTTAGCTCCTCTTGCCTCCCTGACGACTATTCTAATGGCTTCCTTTGACTCCAAGATATCTTCCAAACATGATATTATTCTTTTGAGATACCCAAAGAGGTCTTCCAAACATGTCCTTGTGTCCTTAAGATGACCATGGCTTGGATCCCTTTGCGTTGACCTTGAAATATAGGCTTTGAAAGCTTGTTGCCGATTTGGCTTGTATCATCCTCCCCTTCTTGAAAAGGATTCGACCTCGAATCCAAATCCTGAATACACATGAGGTGGACAAGAATCCAATATATCCTCAAAGCATGAGGGTTGTCACAAGGATTAGCAACAACGTTTCCACTCCAAGAGGGCACACATTGGATATACAACCAACGATCCCTTGTTATCAATGAAGCGAACTCATCATACAATGCACAAAGGTGTTGGCTATTAGAGGCATCATAAAACAAAGAAACTACCAAGGTCGTAAGACACAAGTGTTTCTTTATTCCACCATAAGACCATCCCAAGGATTCACACCTCTAACTAAAACAAATCCAATATCAACATGGACGTCATCAAATGCAAAGAGGTAGTAAAGAAAGGTATAAAGAAAATGAGTCTCATCCAAGGTATTTCCATAGGTAAGAGGATTAAGGTACTCAAGAAATCTAGCAATCAAGTCACTAGATGTTGGAACAACCAAGGGCGGAGTCAAGTCATTAGGGTGCAAATTACCCTTCCTTTCAAGACATTTCATGCTTACACAAAATGCATTTTCAACACAAGCATGTCGATCATCATGGGCAAAGAGATAGAAAAGAAAAGAGTTAAAGACACCATTCTCACCTAAATTACTCTCAAACATAAGTACACAAGAAGATGAGACAAGACAAGTTAAGCACATCACGTCTTTTCCCTTCAAACAACTTCCTAAAAGAAGTGCATTCACTAATGGAGTCATGCTATGGGAGGAATTAGAGGATCTATGAGAAACTAATTCATTCCAAAACCAATGGTATACCCAAGGAGTTGGGTTGCCTCTACTCATGGAATTTAGCGTACTTCTAGGAGTCCTTCCTTTCACTCCAACTTGTCCAACCACATAAGTGTGACAAGGATTAGGAAATAAGAGTTGGGCATCAAGTATGCACCAAGGACTCTTCCCAAAGCAATAAGTATATTGGGCATTTAGATTGCAAGGCCCCCATAATTTAAGCCTAAAAGACATACCCCATGAAGAAATCTTAGAGACACTAATACTCTCATGGTATGATATGATATCAATCAATTTCAAGGATCTAATCAATATGAGAAAAATATCATCATGCCTCCAAGGATCACTAGGAATAGGAGGGGGTAAGTACATACCTTGGAAACAAAGCCTTGAACTTGTTCCATGAACCAACTTAGACCATGGTTGGTCCTCTTGATTCTTTGTAGGAGTTTCCTTGGTAGGAAGTTCCTTCTTTTGATTCATGGAGTTAGATATTTCACCCCTTGTCATCAAGTATCCATCAACCCTTGGGAGTTTTTTTAGAAACCTCCCTTCATCAACTTTGGAGTCCTTATATAAGAACTCATCTAGGTATTCAAGCCTAGGCTTGTGAGGAATTTTCTTTGGATCCTCCATTGGGAGCATTGGCTCTTGATCCTGCAAAAGAGAAGTATTGGTGCTAGGCAAAATGCTAGTACCATGGTTAGCATGTAGCAAAGGTTTGGGGTTGACAAGTTCCATAACTAGGTGATCCTTGTCCTCCTTCTCTAACTCATGTAACAAAGGTTTGGGGTTGACAAGTTCCACAACTAGGTGATCCTTGTCCTCTTTCTCTAACTCATGCCTTGGCTTAAAATTAGCACACAACTCTCCTTCTTGAGCTAGGTTCTTCTCCACTTTCTCAATTTCCTCTCTTTTTACTCCCTTGACTTAAGCAAGTTGGTTTTTGTTATTTTGACAAGTAGTAGAAAGGGTGAAGTTTGGATTTTCGTTCAAGTTGGACACTCCCCTTTTTATAGACCTCAAATGGTTGCTTATTGATCCCATTCGGCTATCTATAGCATTAAACTTTTCATTCATATTTTGTTTCATACCCATAATAGCCGTCATTAAGTTTTCCATGGTATTTTGACTTTCAATCCCCTTAGCCATTGTACCTAGCAAAAAGAAACACTAAATAAAAACAACATACAAGTTAGTATTAAGAAATCAACCTCACAATCTCTCAGAGTACACACCTTTGTTTGCCTCACAATAGGCGTTGCTAGCATTGTAAGATCGTTTCTACTCTGATGGAAGACGTGGTGTCAATTACTACTCATGGTCAAAATGGATTCTTGTTTGAAGAAGAATAAGTGAATCAAACAAATAAACACAAACTTGAACCAAGAAATAACAACGAAACAAAAGAGAAAAGCACAAAAAGAAACGGACGAAGGAAGAAAATGTACTCTAAGACTTATTTAACCAACTAAGTAGATGAATTACTAGTTGTTAATTAGTTTAGGAATCAAGAAATGAGATTAGTAATTAAGAAATGGGATTAGGATGTTGGAACCTAAGCAAAATTGGTTTTGAAATGCTTGACATGTGTTTTCAGAGTTGTGGGCGCGGATGGTTCACATGCCCTCGCAGGTGGCTTCGCATGTCACAAAACAGTGCTGCTGGAAGTCACCTACGTTGGTGACCTATGTTGGCAGGTGAATAAACTGCGTGAGGAGGTGAGGACACAGGCGGTGTGGGCAGATCACCTGGAAACCTCCGAGTTTCAGCTTTCTGTGGGCCCTTTTTGCACTCTCTCTCTTAGAATATTCCTTTTTCTTTTGGATATTCTCTTGTACTAACACCCAAACACCTTTATCTTTCTTTCTTTGTGGATCTAACCACAACTTTTTCATAAATATTCCCCTTGAAGATATGAATCTTCTTCAAGAACTCCAAGAACACAAAATTCCCAACTAACTCGTTTTAGCTCGAATTTGCATGAAATTTCAGATTTGTGTTCTCTTCAAAAAGGGGAACAACTTTCAACAATTCGTAGCCTTCAAGTCCACACCAAAATAGCAAGATCTCAAAACCCACTTTTCTTTTTCTTCAGGTTCAAGCTCCACAATGGAGTTTTTCTTCCAATCTCTTCCAAACACACCAAAACTTCAAGATTCCAACCTTAATAGTACTAGATGGAACAAATCTAGTATAGAAACTACAAAAATTACTCAAAAATACAAAAATATTTTTGGGGTTTTTGCTAAAAACGTTTTTGTCTTTTTTATTTTTTGAATATCAATCCCAAGACTTAGGATTGTGGAAACAACCCTAATCCAAGCTCTTGATACCAAATGATAATGGAGAAAATATGAAAATAAGAACAAGATACGAAAATGAGATAAACAAGGATTCAAAAGGGAAAAGATAGAAAGATAAAGAAATAGATAGACACAAAGAAGGAAATTGAATGCAAATAAAAGGTATATTAAACCTTAAATCCTCAGCCAAATTAATTCCTATGAAGCATCTAATTCCTACGTAGACCACAAGGGAATCGAACTCCCAAGTAACCGATATTTCCAAATGATAATTCAACGCAAGCTAATCCAAGCTCACTCATGCTCTCAAGAGTATAATTGTTCATAATCATCAAAATCTAAGAAAATAAGGAGAGAAACTACTATTTATAGCCATGGGCTGCCATTGGCTATTTATTACAACTATGGGCCCAAAAGTGACCCTTTTCAGCAAATTAGGGCACATGCCCATGTTTGCCCAATGCATGTACCAATGCAGATGACCCTGTAAGTGGCCAAAAAGCCATCTGCGGCCGCACCTCTCCACCTGTCGGCGCATGTGAGGTCGCAGGTGGTTCCAAACCATCATTTACCTCCTCTTGCCTTCCTAACAACTATTCCAATGGCTTCCCTCGACTCCAAGCTATCTTCCAAACATGATATTGTTCTTTTGAGATCCCCAAAGGGGTCTTCAAAACATGTTCTTGTGTACTTAAGATAACCATGGCTTGGATCCCTTTGCGTTAACCTTGAAATATAGGCTTTGAAAGCTTATCGCTGATTTGGCTTGTATCACTATCTAAACTCAAAAATTAGTCAGACAATACTAGTAAGTTCCCTCATTTTCAATCCAATCCATGTATTAGCTAGAGATTCACTCATCATGTTAGTACTCAGCTTTCAGAACTCAGTTTGGGATTACAGTTTTTTTCGTATCTTTTCAGCCTAGTTTGTCTTCATTCGAGGATGAGTGTTCCCAAGGGGGAGATATTGTAACACTCTAAAGTTCTTATGACTCCATTTAAGACTTATAATAGAAAATCAGTCAATTTCCCAGAAAAGTTTTCAACAAATGTGTAACACCCCGTATGTTTCGGAGTCTAGCTGACTACCGTAACATTTGTGGAAATAATGAAACATGAGAGAATTGATGAATTACACATTAATTTGTGGGCATGAAAAAGTCTTGTATCATTGGGCCCAAAATGTAACCCAAAAATTAATAAGAAGACATGGCCCAACATGGCTATTTGACCCATTCTTGCAAGAACAAGTCCCTACATTATTATTGGACCAAGTGTTTGGATAAAGAGAGACTTAAAGGGGCTATAAATAGAGCCAAAAATCAGAATTTTATTCATTTGGAAACCCATGCCTTTCTAGAATTTTCTCAATATTTCCACAAACCCTAAGCTCTTTCTAGAATTTTCTCAATATTTTCACAAACCCTAAGCTCTCATCCTTTTGGCCAAAGATCATCACTTGGTGAGTATTGGTAAGTGTTTATTATTATGGTTTAATATATTTTATGCATGGGAGGTGGTTTATATCATATTGTTTATGTTGGTGAAGTGTGAGAAGTTCACTATGTGTAAAACAACTTGTGTTTGCTAAATCGGAGGATGATTTTGCCTTGTAAACTTGAACATGGACTTATGGTATTAAAGGAAGTGAACATGCTGGAGTTAATATTGACATGTGATATGTGATTATAGCATTTTCTTGTTTTTTCATGGTGTATAATCTTTGGAATTTCTATTGTGAAATTGGTTATGGTTTTGGTGACGTATTGACCGTAAAGTGTCGTTTTGGTGATGTTTATGTGTGTTGTGAGACCATGGCTGATTTTTGGAATATAATATGATAAAAAATATGTTAAAATAAGTTTAGTTATGATCATGGTCCATTCATTGCATAAAAAGACCCAAAAGAGACCCTTTTTGGCCAAAACGGGCACCCGCCCTCGCAGACGAAGCACCTGCGGGCGCAGGTGCCAATGCAGGTGCCTATGGATACTGCCAAAGTTCACCTTCGGATGCATTTCATCCACCTTCGGGTGCAGGTGGCTTAGAGTATAGGCCCAGAACTCCGAATTGCTTGTTTTTGCATCCCTTTGGCCCCCCGAAACCCCTATACCCTTCATGGATGTAATTATCAACTTGTGATGTATTTTTAATGACTTTAAAGTGTCTTATGGAGGCATGTTAGACTATGTTAAGTGTGTATGATTTTTCATAAGTTGTTATGAGGCAAGTTGATAGGGTAATTGTGACGAAATGATAATGAGGAAGCGTAAAGGGTAAGTGTGGTGTGAAATGCTATAGATGTATGATATCTTGGTCAATGTGTGGAATTATTATGGTGTTGTTGGTATGATAATGCAGTGGGTTGTATTTTAAGGAGTTAAATGAAGTTATATGGCAGTCATATGGTTCATTGTCGTTTTGTACACTTGTACGGTAAATAATTGTTAACGAGAGTTCCATTGTGGACTTGTATTGTAGAGTGAAACATAAGGAAGAAGCTGGACTGTTGTGTTCATATATAGACTTGTGTACTCATACTTGGAAGTAAATGTATGTAAGGTTACTCTTTCCGTATCCTTCTACAACATATATGTTCACATTGTCATAGTACTCATTCGACTCCGAAATGCTCTAAGGTATTCCGTATTCGGTAGTTGGCTAGTGTAACTCATATGTTCCTTACTCATTGGTAAATGGTGAATCACATGACTCATGTCCATTGGTTGGCTCATGTTCATTAGCTAATATGTCAAAATTCTCAAAGTGTTATAGTTCAAAGGGGTTCTATAGTATTCCAACTAAGACCGACATATATTGTTATTCATATGTGTCTTACTTGTAGATGATTGATGATTCACTTATCTCTTATTCATTGATTGAAGTTCCTAAGCTGTCATGATGTTGTAAGTTCTGAGAGAACTATCTCAACGAGAGTAATGAGGTAAAGAGAGCTTGTTTAGTTTGAATAGCATTGTTCCAATCATGTCATGTTCCAAAGTCCTGTAGTATGATGATTATTTCTTGTACCAATCTTTCATAAGTAAAAGTACCAATCTCATAAGAGTAATAAGAGAGGCGATGTGTAAGTTAGTATAATTAGTCCTCATAAGTGAAGGTGTTAATCTCATGAGGTATAGGAGTGAGGTAAAGCATATTTGTGTGTTTCACATAGTGTCATGATCTTCAATATATCAATCTCTCATAAGTGAATAAATTAATCTCTTCTAAGTAAGAAATGATGAATGTGTGTATATTTTACATTCTAACCCACCATGAGAGTGGATGCACGTTGCCCCACCATGAGAGTGGATGTATGTTAACCCACCATGAGAGTGGATGTACGTTTCCCCACCATGAGAGTGGATGTATGTTAACCCACCATGAGAGTGGATGTATGTTAATCCACCATGAGAGTGGATGTACGTTGCCCCACCATGAGAGTGGATGTATGTTAACCCACCATGAGAGTGGATGTATGTTAACCCACCATGAGAGTGTATGTATGTTAACCCACCATAGAGTGGATGTATGCTAACCCACCATGAGAGTGGATGTAGGTCAAACCACCAATAGAGTGGATGCACGTTAATAGAGTGGATGTACGTTATTTATTAAACCACCGATAGAATAGATGTATGTTATATTGTTACCCCACCACTAGAGTGAATGTATGTGGATGAATGTTATTCTTTTACAACCTACTAACCAAGTAGATGAATAATAGTGGTAATGAACATAGAAGCAAGAAAAATCTCATGCATATAGAAGAATCTATTGGAGGCAAGTCTCTTGAGTGAAAGTAATTTCCCTTGAAGGAGAGTAATTATAAAAGACATTATATAAAATTATGGTTTATCCACATTGGCTATTCTCTCATATTTCTTTCTATTGATATTCTCATGTATGATGCTATTTCTTATGAGCCTTACATACTCAGTACATTCTTCGTACTGACCCCCTCGGGGGACTTACCTTACATGTTGCAGGTGCAGGCATTAGTAGACCTCCTTAGTAGGCTGCGGATCATATACAAGTCTTTGGTGAGCTCCAGTTGCTTCGGGGCTTCCCAAGTCACACGTGAACACTTAGTTTTGGTATTATGTAAATATTGTACAGACATGGTCATGTATCTGTAGAGGCTTTGTAGACAGTTGTGGGAAGACAAATGTAAGAGGTGTATGTCCATGATGACTTGATGGCCCTGTCGGCCAAGTTTCACATATGTATATATTTAGCACATGTTTCATGAATTTCGTTATTAGCATGATAAGTTCTTACATGATAAGGGTATATCTTATGGCATGCATATGAACGAACATAAGTAAAGATTGGTTCTCTCGGGCCTCATCGACTTCGGGTGCCAATCACGCCTCGTTGGAACTCGGGGCTTGACAAAACGACTCAGGCAACGAGTAATCACCAGAGCCAATTACTCGTTGGGTGATCCATCTTAAGTGTTACACAAATGTACTGAATATTGGAATTCTTCCTAGCGGCAATGAGTAGAGGACACGAGTCGTGACATCCACCTACGAGTCGTCGTGTGACTCATAGGGTTCCTATTCAGTCTAACAATCATTTAAAAATAGTTTATTCTAAATTCCATGACATATCAAGTACCAATAACTATTACACAAGTGTGACATGAGTATTAGATGAGATTTAAGATCATAAGGAGTCCCTAACCAAAAGTTGAGTTAAAAACTCCTTTTCCAGCTATGTTCTAGTGTAAGATTCTTCTTAGGCCAACTTCAAACAACTATTGCTCCTAGTATATGAAGATTTAGGTGGCCTAATGACCATAAAATTAAAGGCATTGAATTATCTTTCAAAAGACACCATCATTCATAAATCTGGTATTAGGGTAAAAATTTATTGCCATTTTACTGAAGCACTATCAAAGCTGTCAGTGGCAATGACTCAGACCTTATGAGTCATCGAGTGACCCTATGGGTCATTGGGAGACCCCAAGAGTCATACCCTGACTCATTAGGATGGCAGAGGGAAGTGAAAATTGAGTCCCAGGCGACGACTCATTGTTCGACCCTACGGGTCATCACGTGAGTCGTCGGGGTGGTACCGACAACTTTAGAGATGATATTAAAAGGGTCGTTTAGTCTTCTTCTACTCTTTTAACCCTAAAACTACACTATTTCACTTGTGAAAGGAGGGATAAGTTGATTTAACTACCCCTAACCCCTCATTACCTCAAAATTCAGTCGACACTTAGAAATTTCAGAGTAAATAGACGATTATTTTCTCTCCAAAGCAAGAACTAGGGTTCATCATCTCTAGGCTCAAATTCAAAGATTTTTTCAAGGTTTCTACTCTTAGGTATGTGGTATTTCATAAATAGACATCTGTTCATCCATTGAGTCCTTAAGTGAACCCAAATCCTTCAGTTAATTTATTCTTAAGAGCTTAGGGTTTCCATGAAAAGTATGAATTTTCTTATGTTTCAAGTCCTTATAGTGTTTAAGCCATGAATACATATTTTCCCATGAATTTTTGTATCTTTACATATTTATAATTATGAACCCTCAGTATATTGATAAATTCATGATTTTGGGCGTGTGGTATGTAGAATTTCACATTCCATTCAAATTATAAAAACTGTTATGAATAGTTGCATTTTTCTGGGATGACAGCTTATGAACCCCAAAGACTTAGCTTTTCATGTATTGATAGTTGAATGTTCAATCCTCAATTTCACATATTTTAGGATGCTTTCAGATAAAGTGTCTACCACTCAGTGTCAGACATCAGTATTATTAAGCTACTCAGTTTATCAGTATTATCAGTCATGTAAACCAACAATGTGTTTTAAGATAAAGCACATTCTAAATAATATTTTTAGATAATACATACTATTAGACCATTAGCATCTTCATAAATCAAGATTTAGGGTTCAAGTCTAGTCTTATAGATTTCTTTCAAATCTCAGTCCTCTTATATTTCTTTTATGCATTTTTACTTCTACCATTTTATGTCTCCCATGAACTTACAAGTCTCACGATTCAGGAATACATGATATATATATATATATATATATATATATATGAGTACTCATATCATAATCAGGAGCTTCGGCTCATATCAGTAAGATGCATGACATCCAGATATGCCATCAATGCTTTTGAACACTTTTTCCCAAAAATAAGTTTCACGATTAGTATGGTATCCAGAATGCCATCAGTGATCATGGATCAGTTTTCTTATAAAAGCAAAGTTAACTAGTAGTATGGCAGTCAGGTATGACATCCATGATTATGGACAGTTTGACATCCAAATATATCACCATCAATATTCTCAGGAGTTATCAGTCATATTCAGTTGGGAGCAGTACTTAGCACTGAGCAGACGCAGGGATGAAAGTTCACTCATTTGTTGGGCTGAGACCTTTAGTATCAATCCCTAAGTCACAGAACTACGTGCCACCATAGGTTTATTTAGCCCCCTCAGTGGGCATGTTCTCTTAGTTTATTGGTACCACATCAGATTAGATCAACCTTTATACCCTGGCAAGGTATATTGGGTGCTTTTCGATAGGGATTATACATTGAACTCTATGTTTAGTTCATAATATTATGTGTCAGTTAATAGTATCTCCCATAGTTTTAGACTTCAATATTTGCATGACCTTAAGTTCAATCTAGTTCATAGTATTTCAGTTATATCAGAATATTCATGCATTCAACATTTATTCTTATCCAGATGGGTCCTTGCATCCTAGTATACTTTAGAATTACTTTTGATTTAAATATTTTATAGTCAGCATACCAGTTGTATATCAGTTTATAGTTTCAAAATATCTTGGTGTTCCTATACTCATGCTTATCATTCAGTGAATCATTATATATTGTCTTCCATATCTGTTTTATATTCCGTTATTTATAGTGTATATCTTGCATACTCAGTATTGTAATGACCCTCCAGGTCATTTTCTGCATTTCTATACTATTTTAGCATTTAGAGCTTTCCCATAGCTGCCCCAAGTCATTTATGACTTGCTGGAGCTGATAGTTCAGTTACTGGGTGGTTCGTTTGGTTTTTAGAACCAATTCCTTATTTTAAAGTCTTCACTGTTAAGAATTAGGTATTGGGCTGAAACTTTAGGTTAACTGCCTTGTATGCCTATTCTAACAATTCCACCTGCTCCAAAATGTCGATTTTAGGCTAGAGAGACCTTTGGTTCGGGTCCCAAAACTTTCGAACTCATTTTAGGCTATTAGGTGGATTATTGTTAAAATGGCCTTTGGGTGTGGGACCCATATTTCATCAAAACGACCTTGTATGGAAATTTCAATGGTGCCGTTGAGTCCGAAATATCAAATTTTGTAGGGTAGCATAGTTTGTTTGCATTCGCGGGTTTCCAAATGAATCCCGAGGGTCTTAACAAAACTTAGCAAAATTTTGCAAAGTTGCTGGTGCATGAGCTCAGCTAGTGTAACTGCTTAAGCGAACCTTTGGTTGCTTAAGCAGAGGTCGCTTTAGAGACCAATGGATTGCTTTAGCGACTAGCCTTGAGTCCCTGCCTTGTTGCTTAAGCGGAGACCTAGCCGCTTTAGCAGAGGTCACTTAAGCGACACTCGTTCGCTTTAGTGAAGGCCGACCTCTAGGATTGGCCGCTTAAGCGATGATTTGTTACTTTAGTGACAACCGTTTAAGCGGTCAATTAACTGCTAAAGCGGTTATCACTGGTACATTTAATTCTCTCCTTTCCTAATTTTAGCCTATTTATTCCATTTCCAAGTCCCTCAAAACCCTAGGAGACTTAGAGTATTGTGGAACTTGATCATTAGGTGGAATGTGTTGGAGAGTTCGTTGGGGACTCTTTCTCGCCAAAGATATTCGTAAGTTTCCTTTAATTTCTTAGTTAATTCTCCGATTTAAACTTAAAAGCCTAGATTCTTTGCGGGCTGATTTGAGGCAGTATTTGTGCTCGAATTTCACTTTTTTTTAAGGTAAATGATCCTTGAGCCTAGAGGGACATTTTGACGGTTTCATGTTTGTGATTTCACAAGCGGGTCCCACATGGGATCTTTAGCTTGATTTTTGACCCGAAGCATTTATATGCAATATGGTTATTGTTATTCTCGTATTAATGTGTAGATCATAATTTTGATAGCGTGGCATCGTGAGGAGGCTTCTTGGAAGGGAATCGCTCCTATTTAGTGTACTTTCTTGGGCATTCGTTGGTGTCCAGGTAGGCTAGGCTTACATTCTTCATAGATTGAGCTTTATTATGGTATTAGTATAGTATTATGCTGGCTTTGGGGAGGAATTTATGGTTTGGTTTAATGTTAGTGAAATTTGGAATATTTAGCCGATTAGAGAGCTGTTTTTAGGTAGAATTTATTGTAACACCCCATACATTTTATAACCTATTTGATTACCGTAACATTTATGGAATTATTTAAACATGAGATGGTTGGTGTATTACACATTAATTTTAGTGGGCTGAATTAACATGTGCTAATGGGCTCAATAAAGGCCCAAAATTAAGCCATAAGACATGGCCCAAATGGAGAAATGATCCATTCCACCTTTGACCAAGTAAACAAAACATTTATGTCACACCCCAAATCCCATTGAGGCGGACTGGCACCCGAAGCCGTTAAGGCCCGAGAGGACCAATCGTTATCCATGCTGCATTAATACATATACAAGAATGGCTCAAACACCCTCTTTATCCTATCCATAACAACTGCGGGTGCATTTGTTAGCCCAAAAGACATAACAAAAAATTTCTAGTGACCATACCGCGTCCGGAAAGCTATCTTTGGTATATCCTTTTTCTCTAACCCTTACCTGATGATATACCGATCTCAGGTTAACCTTTGAGAAACATTTGACACCCTATAATTGGTCAAATGTTTCATCAATTCTGGGGAGGGAATATTTATTCTTGACTGTTACTTTATTCAGTTGCCAATAACCAATGCACATTCTCAACATGCCATCCGTTTTCCATACACATAATCATGGTGCATCCCAAGGGGACATACTAGGCTTTATGAATCCCCGTGAATATCATTTTCCTTGCCTTAACCTATGAAATAAATGTACCCCTCGGTACGCCAATATTACTCCGCCATTCAAGGACGGTCTTTTGTGGATAATGCAAATAAACCTTCTTAGCTCGGCAATCCACCATGGCATAACAAGAAGTCAACCAATCCATACCCATTATATCATCAAACCCTACCATTTCTAGATCAATAAAATCAACCAACGTAGCATGCTCACAAACAGGTACTATACAGTTATGATGTACTTTCTTAACTATAGTAGATTCACCAACAGGGGTAGATACCTTAAATGGTCTAACTAATAATTCCAGTGTTCCTTTGAATTTCGTAGCAGTCCATGGAGTAACATATGATAATATAGAACCCGAATCAATCAATGCATATGCATATACATTATGTGAAAAAACAACAGATAATGTACCTATAGCTACATTAGGATAGGCCTCCAGATTCTGTCGACCCGCTAGAGCATAGGTACAGTTCTGTACTCCACTAAAATTAGTTGTTCCTCCTGCACCTCTACCATGACGAACAGGCTGCACACCTTGGCCTAAGAAAGGAACCGATGATGATGATGTAACGGTTGATCCCGTAGGTTGCGTAGTAATACCCGTGCCCCTTCTTGGGCAATCTCTCACCATGTGCCCGCACATACCGCACCAAAAGAAAATATTTGTCCCAAACGGACATTCCTTTAAATGAAGCTTTCCACAGTGTTGACATGGCTGGCGAGAAAACCCCGGTTGGTCCATACTTCCTTGCTCTTGATACCTCACTGTTTGTGAACCTTGAATTCCACTACTTTGCCCATTGTGACTGCCACCAAACCCTTGAAATTAGGATTGAGCTTCTACTATAGGATAAGAAAGTGATGGTCTCGGTGGTCTGTTAAAAATTTGAGGCCTAAATTCTCCTTGGGACACCATGAACTGTCCCATAGGTCTAGCCTTCTTTGATGGCGCCCCTTCAAAGAAGTGCGCCCTTCTTCTTTGCCTCTGATCCTCCATCTTCTGTGCAAAAGCCTGTATTCTAGCTATATCCATATCTCTGTTTAAAGCAGCAATGGTACAGTCCCTCACCAAATATGGCTCTAATCTGTCCACGTATCAATGGACTATGTCGGCCATGGTGGCTACCACATGAGGAGCATATCTGGGTAAAGAATTAAACCAAAGACTGTACTCCTGGATGCTCATATTCCCTTGATGAAGATTTAAAAACTATTCTGTACGAGTCTCTCAGATCTCATATAGGAGATAGTGATCAAGGAATGCCTCTTTAAATTCTCCCCAACTAGCTGGGGGTGCACCGATACCCGTAGATCGTTTCTAATCTTCGTACCATAATATCGCCTCCCCTTTCAATCTATACGCCGCAAGTTCAACTGTTTTTACACCAAATATGTGCATGACATCCAAAGCCCTTTTGGTTTGATCTATAAAATCTTGCGGGTCCTCATTAAGATCCGATCCGGTGAATATAGGGGGATCTAATTTCAGGAAATCCTCTATCCTTCGACTAGCTGCCCTAGCCTCACTGTCATTACTTGTCATTGGACCAGCTTGTCCTTGATTCTGTGCATCAACTATCTGAGTCAACATGTACACTGCATTTCTTAACTCTTGTTCGGTGACATTAAAAGGTGGCTCAACAGGTTCTTCTCTCCTTCTCGGCTCTTCTGGAGCTGGAAAGGTAGAAGAAGCCCGCGATGCAAACTCACTTTCAGCTTCAGCTTGCTCAACCCGTTCAGGTGGTGATTTTCTAATTCCTTCTCTGACAATCCTGTCTAGCTTCTTACTTTTACCCTTGCCTCTTCTTGTAATCGGCATTCTTACTATAATGGAAAAGAACAAAGTCAATGGTCAGGTATAATTCTATCACCTTGGCTCTATTGCACTATCTAAGAAATGAAGAACTGAAACAACTCCTAAATGTCCTGTAGCCTCCTACTTACAAATGTGGTGCACAACACATCCATAAGCAAGACTCTACTCAGACACTGCTTTGTAGACACCCTTAGGACGACCTGCTCTGATACCACTTTTGTCACACCCCAAATCCCATTGAGGCGGACTGGCACCCGAAGCCGTTAAGGCTCGAGAGAACCAATTGTTATCCATGTACACTCATATGCATGTTTCCGTATGAATATCATTCTATCCCATGTGACCAATAAATACTAAAGGCGGAAGTCATGAAAAACATATAGAATATATGAAACTTGGACGTTAGGGCCATCAAGTCAAAGTGGACATTCATCTCTTACATTCATCTTCCCACATATGTCTACAAAGCCTCTAACAGATACATGTACATAACCAACCTACAGTCGGGACGAGTCCCCACTTTACACCACAATTACAATACCCAAACAATGTACACATATGACCTGAAAAGCCCCAAACCAACTGGAGCTCACCAATGATCCACAGATGACTCGTAGCCTATGGTGGTGGTCTACTAGCACCTGTTCCTACAGCAAGTAAGGTAAGTCCTCCAAGGGGGTCAATACGAAGAATGTACTGAGTATGCAAGGCTATGAGCAACTGTATAAAAGATACGAACTTCAATGAGAACAAGATAAAAGAATAGTCAATATGGATAAACCACCGTTCTGTATGTGTGGGAGCATGTACCTTATATTCATTACTTTCTTTTCCTTTATGTACATTACCATTAATATTTATAACCGTCAATATAATATATATATCCGTCAATATATAAAGCCGTCAATATATAACCGTCAATATATAACCGTCAATATATATAACCCGGGACCAACTGATCAGTGGGAGAATAATATAATATACCATAAATAAATAAAGCAGGTTCAGTGTCACACCCCAAATCCTATTGAGGCGGACTGGCACCCGAAGCCGATAAGGCCCGAGAGAACTAATCTTTGCTTATATTCATTCATATGCATGCCATAAGAAATACCATTATCACGTAAGAACTTAGAATGCTAATAACAGAATTCATGAAACATGTGATAAATATATACATATGTGAAACTTGGCCGACAGGGCCATCAAGTCAACATGGATATACATCTCTTACATTTGTCTTCCCATAACCGTCTACAAAGCCTCTACAGATACAAGACCATGTCTATACAATATTTACATACTACCAAAACCTAGAGTACACATGTGACTTGGGAAGCCCCGAAGCAACTGGAGCTTACCAAAGATCTGGATATGGTCCGCAACCTACTGAGGAGGTCTACTAGTACCTGCGCCTTCAACAAGTAAGGTAAATCCCCCAAGAGGGGTCAGTACGAATAATGTACTGAGTATGTAAGGCCATAAGAATTACACCATACATAATAACAACAACAATGGAGTCAATATATGAGAAATAGTCAATGTGAATAAACTCTCTTTCTGTATGTAAGGAACCATGTATATCTTTTATTCTCTTGTATTCACATATGTTCATCTTTATTGTTCTACCCATGCAAGGCTGTTCTGTTGCCCCTGGGATGAGATTAACCCATGCTAGGTACTTTGACCCCTGGGATTTTATATTAACCCATGCTAGGCTTTCGTGTCGCCCCTGGGATGTTATTAACCTATGCTAGGTACTGTGACCCCTGGGATGTACTGTGATAACCCATGCTAGGCTTTCGTATCGCCCTTGGGATGTTATTAACCCATGGTAGGTGCTTTGACCCCTGGGATGTACTGTGATAACCTATGCTAGGCTTTCGTATCGCCCCTGGGATGTTCTTATGTTACATTGGGATTGACCCATGCTAGGTATTTCAACCCCTGGGATACCACCCATGATTACTCTTCGGTTATACATCACTTCTGTCTCTTATATTACTCTTTCTTTCATTACTTAGATATACCTTGTGATTGAAACATTTTGTGACACTTATAACACATACATACATTACTTCACATCTTTACTCTTGTAAGATTGATACCTTTACTTGTGAGGGGTAGATACATTAGCTTACACATTACTTCCTTCATTACTTTTGTGAGATTGGCACTTTTACTTGTGAGAAATTGGTACAAAGATAATCATGATCTTATTGACATGATTGGCAACAAAAAAATGCGTATTCAAAATAAATAGACTCTCTTTACATCTTTACTCCCTCTTGAGATAGGTCTCTACAACATTATGACAACTTTGGAATTTCAGTCAATGAATAAGAGATAAGTGAATCATAATTCGTCTAAGAATAAGACACATGTGAATAACAACATATGTCAACCTGAATTGAGATACTATAGAACCCTTTGGAATGGAATCAGTATAATGTCAATGTGAATAATATCTGCTGCAGAAGAATACGGGAGAATAAGACACATGTGAATAACAACATATGTCAACCTGACTTGAGATACTATAGAACCCTTTGGAATGGAATCAGTATAATGTCAATGTGAATAATATCTGCTGCAGAAGAATACGGGAAAAGTAACCTTACATACCTTCACTTCCAAGTATGAGTACATAAGTCTATATATAAACACAACAGTCCATCTCCTTCCTTATGTTTCACTCTACAACACAAGTTCATAATGGAACTCTCGTTAACAACTATTTACCATACAAGTGTACAAAATGACAATGAGCTATATGAATGCCGTATAGTGTCATTTCGCCCTTTACAATACAATCCACTGCATTCTCATACCAACAACACCATAACATTCCACACATTGACCAAAATATCACACATCAATAGCATTTCACATCACACTTACCCTTTATGCTTTCTCATTAGCATTCCGTCATAATTAATCCTATCAGCTTTCCTCATAACAACTTATGAACAATAATAAATACTTAAAATAGTCCCACATACTTCCATACTCCCCTTTAAATTCATTAAAATGGCATCACAAGTTGCTAATTATATCCATAAAGGGTATAGGGGCCTTCGGGGGTCAAAGGGGAACAAAAACATGCAAAACGGTGTTCTGGAAGGGACCTGCGAAGCCACCTGTGCCTGCAGGTGGATGAAATGCATCCTCAGGTGATGTTTGTCAGTATCCATAGGCACCTACGTTGGCATCTGCGCCCGCAGGTGCCTCACCTGCGAGGGCGGATGCCCATTTTTGGCCAAATTGGTCTCTTTTGGGTCTTTTTATGCAATGAATGGTCCATGATCATAACTAAACTTATTTTAACATATTTTTGGTCATCTTATATGCCAACAATCAGCCATGGTCTCACAACACACATAAACATCACCAAAAACTCACTTTCTTTTCAATCCGTCACCAAATCCATAACCAAATTTACAACAACAATTCCAAACATTATACACAAGGATAAAAACAAGGCAAGACTATAATCACATATCACATGTCAATATTGAATCCATCAAGTTCACTTCCTTCAATATCACAAGTCCATGTTCAAGTTTGCAAGACAAAACCATCCTCCGATTTAGCAAACACAAATTGTTTTACACATAGTGAACTTCTCACACTTCACCAACATAACCAACATGATATAAACCATCTTACATGCATAAAATATATTAAACCATGATAATAAAAACTTACCAAGTCTTGTACAAAGGTGATCTTGTCCACAAAGATGAGAACTTAGGGTTTGTGTAAAATAAGAAATATTGAGAGAATTCTAGAAAAAGGCATGGGTGTCACAATGGAATAAAATCTGATTTTGTGCCCTTTTTATAGTCCCTTTAAGTCTCTCTTATCCCATTCTTGACATTAAATGCATGGTTGATTTGGTCAAATGGAAGATTAGATCATTTTGCCCCATTGGGCCAAGTCTTTTGATGATCTTTGGGCCTCATTTGGTCCAATGGCACAAGACTCATGTAAGCCCCAACAATTTAATGAATTATTCATCAAATCTCTCATGTTTAACTAATTCCACAAATGTACACGTAGTCGTATAGGTTCGGCAACATACGGGTGTTACACCTCCTACAAAGGTCTAATCCCATGTACTAGGCCCAATATCAATTATCTCATCAATAACATTACCAAATACATACTTTGACTCTCGACACTTGAGTAACCATTTTTCAACGTCGTCATGTAGGGTTTAGTAGGTACGGGGTGTTACATTCGGCCCTTTGGGCTACCCCCTGTCAGGTTCGGCATCAAGCTAGACTTTTGCCATACTAAGCTTCCCCCCTGCTATCACCCGGAAATCAATGAAGTAGGTTTGGCATCAAGTTTGGCTTTTACCCCACTGAGCTTTCCCCCTGATCCAACAATATCGGTATCGCCCCCAGTTAGGCTTTCGCCCCTTTGGGTTGTCACCCGTACTCAATAATCATTAAGTAACCATAAAGTAACCATAAGTAACCATAAAGTAACCATAAAGTAACCATATATGCATTACTTCTTTCATTAATTCGTTGCATTACTTCTTTCCTTTACTTTTGTGAGATTGATACATTGGGGATCATGACATTATTGGGATCATGACATTATTGAAACTTGGGAGTAATGTCCATACTTATGTGATACTTGAATGACAATTGGTCAATGAATAAGGAACATGTGAATAACAATAGATGACAACCTGAAATGAGATACCTTAGAACATTTCGGAATAGAACAAGTACAATGACAATGTGAACAATATGCGCTGCAGAAGGATTCAGAAAGAGTAACCTTACATACCTTATCTTCCCAATATGAATACACAGTCCTATATGTGATTACGATAATCTAGATCCTTCCTTACGTGTTACTCTACAACACAAGTTTATAACGGAGCTCACGTTAACAACTAACTACATTATAAGTGCACCAAATGATAATGAGCCACGTGACTGCTATATAGCATCACTTCATCCCTTAAGATACAATTCACTGCATGAACATACCAACAACCTCATAACATTCCACACATTGGCCAAGACATCATAAACCAATAACATGTCACACCAAGTTTATGCTTTACACTTTTCCTTCAACACTGTGTCACATTTACCTCACTACGTCACGTAAACACCTTTCACAACAACATATTAAAGACAATCCATAATTGATACCACTCAAAATACCTCCGAGATACTCCTTTAAAGTCATTCAAAAGGTACCATAAGTAGATAATTGCATCCATAAAGGGTATAGGGGCTTTGGGGGGTCAAAGAGATGCAAAAACATGCAAAATGACCTTCTGGGCTGACCTGCAAAGCCACCTGCGCCCGCATGTGGTTGAGGTGCATCCGCAGGTGACCATTGGCCTGGTCCAGGGTCACCTATTTTGGCATCTGCACCCGCAGGTGCCCCACCCGCGAGGGTGGATGCCCGTTTCAGCCTTCGGGGGTCATTTTAGGGTCCTTTTTTGCACTGAATGGTCCATGATCATAAATAAGATTCTATTAGCATATTTTAGATCCTAATAGATGCCAACAAACAGCCATGGTTTCACAACGCACATAAACATCACCAAAACTACATTTTTCTTTCAATACGTCACCAATTCTATGACCAATTTCATAACAACAATCCCACAAGTTTTATGTAACACCCCGTACATTTAAGACCTTACTTGACAAATATGAACCGTGTTTACATTGGTTTTGAAAGAAATAAGTATGTATTTTGCATTGTTATTGATGGAACATTTGATATTGTGCTAGTAAATGTGCTTAGACCTTTGTAGTAGGTGGTGTTTGTGACTTTGTGGAGCATTTTTAGGGTGAAAAGTGAGGTTTAAAGGATATCCAAGCAAAGGATATTAAATTTAAGAGGCAAGGTAAAGATTTGGACTTGAAAGATCCAACCAAATCAGCAAAGAAAAGTCAAAATCAAAAATTAAGTGTGGGGCGCTACAGGTGGCGTGCCAGTCCGCTTTTGGCCAAAATTTTTGTGGTACATGCAGCATAGGGGCGTGCCAGGCCGCTAATGTGCACCTGTTCAGGTGCTGAAATTTTTCTAAGTCTCAAGGGCGCCCAGGAGCGTGCCGGGGTGCTTTTGGCCAAATTTCTTCTACGATTATTATTCTATAAAAAGGACGCTTGGGTTATGATATTATTATTCCATCATATTAGGGCTACTCTTGAGTGATATTAGCATCCGAGTTGGGGTTAATTCTTCGTCACAAGTATTTTATCAAATTATGTTCAATTAAGCCATGAGTGGCAAAACATGTTTATTTTTGGGATTAAAGCTGTGAGCATGAATCTCGTGAGTTGAATATTGTCATAAAATTGATGGAATTATTTAAATGTGATATATATTTTGGATTACGCATTGAATTTGGTGGGCTAAGTTGATATGTGTGATTGGGCTCAATTTAAAGCCCAAATTTGAAACAAAAGACATGGCCCAAAAGGGCAAAATGACGCATTCTTCCTTTGACTAATCAATGATTGATCAAAGTGGCTAAGGATGAACAAAGGGTCTATAAAAAGGGCAAAAAAATCAGATTTCTATTCAATTACATACACATGCCTTTTCTAGATTTTTCTACACTTTTCTCTCTATCTCAAACCCTAAGGCAACCATCACTTGCTTGGACAAGATTATCCTTTAGCAAGCTTGGGTAAGTGTTTAACCTTATGATTTAATATATTATATGCATGGGAGAGTATGTAGATCATTATGGTTATGTTGGCAAAGTGTTGAATAGTGCACCTTTGCTTTTTGCTAAAAGATGTGCCATCCTTGTGATTTAAACTTGAAAAAGGACTTGAGGTTTTGATGAAAGGGCATGGTATGGATGAAATATCAACATGTATGGTGTGGTTATGTTCCTTAACTTCTTATTTTTCTATAAGTATAAATTTTGGGACTGTTGTTGATATATTGTTGGACTTGGTGGAGTAATTGTGACGTTGTATTGATGAGGAAACGTATATGATGAACTTGGTGTGAAATGCTATGGGTTTGTAATGCTTTGGTCAATGTATGGCATTTTGTGGTATTATTGGTATGACAATGCCGTGAATGGTATTGTAAAGGGGGAAATGACATTGTAAGGCAAACATGTAACTCATTGTCGTCTTATGCACTTGAAGGTAGTTGGTTGTTAACGTAAGCTCTGTTATGTACTTGTATTGTAGAGTGAAACGTAAGGAAGGAGCTAGACTATTTTTTTCATGTATAGTCTTGTGTATTCATACTTGGAAGTGAAGGTATGTAAGGTTACTCTTTCCGTATCCTTCTGCAGCATGTAGTATTCGCCTTGTTATAGTATTTACTCATTTCCGAAATATCCTAAGGCATCTCATTTCAGGTTATCATCTATTGTTAATCATATATACCTTATTCTTGATCTATTGTTATCCATGTGTCACCTAATGGTGGACATGGCTCCAAAATTCCAATAATGTTATATTCAAAAGTTCCAATAATGACTTGATCATCGAATGAACTATTTCAAAGACTAAAAAGTGAGGTAATGAAGTCTCTATTCTTGGGTGGTATCCCAGGGGTTAAAATACCTAGCATGGGTCGATCCAAATATCTCGGGTGGTATCCCAGGGGTGAAAAGAACACCTAGCATGGGTCAATCCCGCTACTACGGGTGGTATCCCAGGGGCAAAAGAAAAACCTAGCATGGGTCGATCCCAAAAACTGTTGATTACCCACTGATCAGCTTGGGTCTCGGGCATTGTAAGAATGAAAGGATGAAGCCTTAGTCTAGTTTGGGGTAGAATTTCCTTACTATGGACTTTCGGAATTAGTAGCGGGCCCCACCGGTCCTTTTTTAGGTCAAATATCCTAATTAGCTCCTTGTAGGCCTAGACGACCTTCTTTCTTCATCTTACTTATATTCTTGAGCCTTATAATAATTTATACATCTTTCCAACTCTTGACTTGACTTGTTTCCTTGTATTTACTTTTAAAGATCGGTTCTAGTCCAGAACTTACTATTCGCTTATGATACTATATTCCCGATTTGAGTACGGCATATATGACACTAGAGTCCAGAGTTTGGCATTTATTGTTCTCTCATGGTATTAAGAGACCAGTTTGAGTCTGGTATTTATGGTACGAAAGGAATCACAGATATGGTTTCGGTTGTCGGTTACGTTATACTTATTATTGTTAATGGCTTTCTCTTAATTGTACCCATTGGGATTATGGGGGCTCATTTGGGTTAATCCTTTATTGTTTGTGCCTTTTGGGCTTATGGGGGTCCAGTTGGGCTGTAGTTAGCTTGTATTATTTGACTTTACTTACCTTGTTATTCATTATCTGTTGAACCGGAGCATTGTTCCTTTTTATCCCTGACCTTAGTTTACATTCTCACATCTTATTATGCTCTTATTATGATTTAGCTCAGTCGGCCAATGATGCCTATTGAGTACCCATTGTTTTGGTACTCATATACACTTCTACATCTTTTTCTGATGCAGATCCGTGTACTAGTTGTCGCTGTTGACATTCTATCCAGCTTACTCTCAGGGTTTGGAGATAGAGTGAGCTTTCAGAGCCGGAGCTAATTCTCTCTCCTTCCATTACTTTTGGACAATCTAGTTATCGAGACTATCTGTATATTGGATACTATTAGTACTCTGATTATTTTGGATTTAGTGGCTCTTGTACCGACCTTACTAGGTCATGGGATATTCTTTTGTTCTCCTTATTATATATATATATATATTGTTATGCTTATATTTCACCGATTATGATTCTATTGTATGCTTAGTTTTGGTATTTATTATATCTTCTACCATTAGCCCATTACTTGCCATTTTGGGCTACAGTTTGGCTTACCTACCGGTGGGTTAAAGTAGGTGCCATCATGACTCACGAATTTGGGTCGTGACAAGGACATTTAAAAGTACTAATCGTATACCTCTTCTGCTTATATTTTCCATGTGATATAGATTCAGGTGCTTACTAACAGGATCATAGTCAGGCAGATCATAGGTTCCAGCCAGTAGGTGATAAGTTCTCTTTATTCGAGGACTCAAGTCAGTTTCTAGTTCTAGTATTTTATTTCTATTCATATGTATTGATTAAGGATAGTTAGGGGTCATGTCCCGACTACCTATAGTCAGTTTTAGTAGAGCCTTCATAGATAGTCAGTCAGAGTTATTGTATTTAGTTACAATTTCTTTTCAGATTACAGTTGTTTTAAATAAACTAGTTTAGTATTTGTTATTTATTCATCAGCTTCCGCATTCAATATCATATTTCCATGTATTTTTAGTACTTTTAGTGTCATGTCAGGCCATGGGTTAGCTTGGGGTCACTTAGCTCTAAGCACCGTGTTACGACTATGGTGTAGTCTTGGGTCGTGACACTTAATTTTCTTCTTTAGTTTTTCATTTATTTTTTATTAAATAGTGATTTTGATTATTGTTGGCTTCATTTTTTATAGGCTTAGGCATTTGAATCCATTTCTCACATCCGACAATAAGTGAAGGACTATCAAGAAGAAATTTCTTATCCAAAGATCCTTAGATGGTTGTGTGCCAAGAATGACAAGAAAGTGAATGCCCTTGATCTTTATAACCCCCCCAAAGAAAGCAGAAAGTCTACTTTTACATAGATTAATTTTAGTTAACTTATGTTAAAAAATTCACATCTGTTGCAACTATTTTTATATATGGTGTAGCAAATGTATAATCTCTTATAATAATTGTCCAATCTATTTGATTACTTCTAACAAATTGCAAATTAGTTGCAATAGATATGTAATCTGTTAGAAGAAATCTAATAGATAGTAATATGTTGTCACCAATGTGCAATTTGTTTGATTTCTTCTAATAGATTATACATTTGTTACAACTGATGTGTTATTTGTTGCAACATATTACACATCTATTGCAACATATTCACCACTGTTGCGCCTTAATTCAATTCTTGATAGCGTATGTAATGTTTTAATTAATGGTTGATTTTCATGATTTACACACCAATTTAATATATGTATTTATTGGTTATAGATTGTGCTTCGGTGGCCTTTTTCGACTAATCGAGAGTTAGAAATGCCATTTTTTATTACTTTAGGGACTGTGAAAACTTTACCGAATTCTATGGTGAGAGATAGGATAAAGAAAGAATTGTCTGGAGCGACAACTATCATAAGGAAAGCATTTAGGGCTGGTGAGCTTGTTCTTGGTATTGGTGATGTTGGTGCTATTGGTGTTGTTGTTGCTGGTGGTGGTGGTTATGGTGGTTTTGGTGTTGATGATTGGCTTAGTGTCGTTGATATTAATCTTAAAGTTGTTGAAACAAGATATGACCATTATGATGTCATACTAATGGTGGTGGTGGTGGATATAGTAGATACACCTCTTTTAGTGGGCATTCAACAGATCGTCAATACAAGATGGATAGACAATTACCTGTTGGTGTTGCATCCTCAACTCTTGCTCTGCCTGTGAATGCAAAGACTGTAAGAAAAAACATGCTGAAGTGATTAATAGTCTTAAAGAATTGACATCTAAGAGGGGTGTCACTCCATCTAAGAGGATTTCAGAGCTATATACTCCTTTGTAAATTAATAGAGGAGAAAAGCAATTTCTAAGACAACGTCAAATGTTAAAGTAAGGAAAATTGTAACTCCACTTCCTCATAATGTTGGGTCAGTAGAGCAGCTTGAGCTTAAAAAGGTAGACATTTATAAGATTGTACATGTCCAAAAGAAGAGGCTGCTTGATAAGATACTCAAAAGCAGAAAAGGTAAAAAAATCCCCTACTCCATGCATCAATTTGATTTAGATGATTTTCAGATCATGACAAGTATGGAACTTTGGTGGGAGGACTATGTATGTTTCTAATCTTTAACAACTTTAATATGTCTATATAATTTTTTACTTTACATAACTTGTTGCAACAGATGTTACATTTATTGCAACATATAACTTATCTATTACACTTATCTTTGAACCTTCTACAACATCTGTTGCAATTTATTTGAGCAAATGGGTAATCTATTGTAACAGATGTCTTATCTATTACAACAGATAAGACATTTGTTACTCTTATATTTAAACCTTCTGCAACATCTGTTGCAATTTATGTGAACAAATGGGTAATCTATTGCAACATATGTTTTATCTGGAAATATATGTTGCAACAGATGTAACATGTAAATCAATTTTATATACAAAAGTGGCTAACATGTAAATTCTATTTTTATTTTAGTATGCTGATGCAATCCTACTGCTCATGCATGAGTGGCATATTAAATTCACTAAGCACTATGATCTCAAAGATAGAAATTTGGATCTCAACTTCTATAATAATTTCCTCAAGAGGTACAATAAGTTGAGCAAGGAAGCAACAACTCTGGGTGCCAGGCAGTTTGAGTAATTGCTTGTTGATTTTAAATGAGCTGATGATATGCTCTATTATTGTAGAGGTAAGAGACCCTTTCCAAATAGCTTGTCGTGGATTGATGTTAAACGGATTTTGATTGTGATGAACTTGGATAAAAAAATATTTTGTGACTCTTGAGATCATCATCGAGGATGAAGTCATAAATGTGTATGATAATAATATTTTAGTTTACACAGAAGAGGATTTCTTTTGTTGCATTGAGTGTGTCTTGAAGTTGTTTCCAAGTTATTGAAGCAAAGTGGCATGTTTAATCATTTGTCAGAAAATTTGCTCAATAAACAGGAGTTTTGATAGGCAAAAAGAGATTCTTCCCCAAAATGACACTAGTGTAGCATGCACATCATACTCACTTGAGTTTATTGAGTATTTGATAGCCGACACTAGTGTGACAACTCCAAACACTTTGATGAATGACAACACAGTGTCAAGAATGCAGACAATATAGGTTGTTGGGGTGGTACATAAGGGATTGTAACCCTAAGGTGGGCTTATTAATTGTGATGAATTATTTGTAATTTGTGGTTGGGACAACATAACAATTATATTTGCATTTTAATGTTTTTAACAAATTATGATGTATGTTGAATATTTTATTATATTTTATATTTATGTAACTCCCCACAAAATTTCCTTTCATGCTTATGTCATCCCTTAAGCCTTTTTAGGCTGAAAACCAAGTCAATTGACTATTAGAATGATTAGAAATTATTTGGGGCATGTTCTGGTTCTTAGATGAGAGTTTTCAATGTTAAAAATTGATTGTGCATTATGCTTTAGGGTTCCATGCATTGGAACTTGCACCATAACTGAGAGAAAAAGCCACATGACAAAATCCTGCAGCCTATCACATTGGGAAAAGTTCCATGAGGCAGCAGGGGTGCGCCTAGCCTCGTGCCATGAGGGCTGGCTGGCCTGCGCCATGCTTGGCCCTACCATACGCTAAATGTTTCTTTTTCTTCCATTTTTATGATGATATTTTGGTCATTTACTTTTATTAAAACCCTTTGGAAAATCTTTAAATCCTCTTCAGTCACGTATTAGCCAGTTATAACAACAATCTATTCTCATTCCTCCTCCCAAAAACTCTATGGTAGAGAAGTATTCTCTAAGTTTCAAGCATAGGGTTTCAAGCTCAAGCAATCCATCCAAGTCTTCCTTCAAAATCTTTGTCTTCTTCGAGGTTTGTAAGGCTAAAGCTTTTAGTGTGGGAGCCCCATTCTTCCATACAACCAAGTTTAATTTCAGTTTAAGTTCATGAATTATGTTAGGATTTATGAATTGAAATCTTTAAGTCTAATTCTTTAACTCTTTATGAAACTCCATGATTATTCATAGAAATTCTATGAGTTTGAGTCTTTTCCTTGAGTTGAATTCCTAAATCATGCCTAGTGATTCCTTTAATAAACTTTATAAACTATCTATATATTATTGAAAGTCTATTTTATGTTTTACTTGATTATTTCATTGTTTTCCTTGAAAGATTGTTCAAGTTTTGTTCATGAAAAGTTTACAAATAACCCTTATGCTATTTCTATAATTTGATAGGAGAAGGAAGTTTTCATATCTTGAAATTTCAATTTAGCATGATTTATAAAGATTTAGAGCTGAGGCTCAACAAGATGTATACTTTCATGATACGATACTTTGAGTCGAGTCTCCAAGTATAATTTTCAGCTTATATTTAAAAACTTATAGTATGAATAAATAGTATATTTTGGGAGGATTATTTTGCACTGATATGGGTATGGGTCCTAGGTCACATACCCCAGAATTACGTTGCTAGCGTCGGATAGGATTTCCCATAGTTAGGACGACTTTTTTTTTAGCCCAAGAGCTTAGAATGGATTCATAATTTAAGTTTGGTCCTATGATCTGGCAAGATAAATGATGGTTCTCTTCAATGTGAATAAGACGTTGGTCAGCTTGATGCTCACATGGTGTATGTCGGTTAAGAGAAACTCCCCCAAAATCAGAAATACTTAATATTTTCCTTTATTACTATTTATTTGATAGTTGCATAAAAGTTTATTAATGAAAGTACTTTAGTCATATGTTTACAACCCATTTTTTAGAAAGTCTGTTCATTGTGATTTTTGTACTGTTCATTGTGATTTTTATAAGTTTTAGTGGTATATCAGGATTCCCTTATTTTATTATTTTGGTTTTTCAGTTTTACAAGAAAAGTCAGCAAGTTTTATATGATATTTTTTTACTCAGCTGGTTATCATGATTTGGTTAAAATGTCATATTTAGTTTCAGTTTTCAGCTAGTACATGCTTAATATTTCAATTCAACTTTATTACATTCCAATACATTCAATTGTGTTGACCGCTCTTCTTGTGCTATATCTTTTCATGATGTAGATTTTAACGTCCAGAATCAAGCTTTAAATGATTAACAAGACATATAAGAGCACATAAAGAAACAACATGGTTCACTCCATCAAAGGTGTGATCCCACTTATTACAAAATCCTTTAAAGTAACCTTTTGAGTCGAGGAAATTTATCACTTTTGCAGGATCAATAAAATTAGCACCTAGTGAACTAGAGAAAGGAGTGGACCATGCTGCAGCTTTTTTCTTTTTCTCAATGTTGCCTTTTCCTTTTCCTATTCTTTTTCTTGATTGGACCATGTCAATTAAAATGATACGTTCAGTGAGTTTATAGCAGAATTCAAGGTTAAGAAAATCATCCATATGATATGAGACATGCAGAAACAAAATAAAACTCAAGATTTGTTTATCTAAGAGATCTGATGGAGTGACCGCTCCATCAATGTTGTCCCTCCTCTCTATTCTCAAGGCTTATATCTTATCAATTTTTAAAATTTCATAATCAAGATATATCTTCTAGGATTGACAGTGTACTGGTATCAGATGAATTGGATGACAGCTATAGCAACCTCAAAAAAATTCCTCTCAGAGGTTACTGTTAGATCACATACCCCTTTATTTACAAGAGGGATCATGAAACACAAATAAGAACTAGTTAAAATTTGAAAATTGGTGGTTTGAAACTAATGGATTCTTATATTTAATCAAGGATTGGTGGACCTATTTCGACTTCTCTAGAAAACCCAACTTCATTCTAGCTTACAAGCTTAAAACTTTGAAAGCTAAGCTTAAGGTTTGGTATGGAAGCTTAGGCTCACAAAGGAAGACCTTACTTAGGAAGATGGAAAAACTGGTTATTGTTATACAAGAGAGGAGATGTAACGATCCAAATTGTTATTATGTTAAAGACCATTCCAGAAAAATACTTTGATCGATAAATATTTGTTCCGGACCTTGTAGGAATTATTTTTGTAGGAAAAACCCATGGTCTAAAATTTAATTTGGGCAAAATTTACGAAATTGGACCAGGCCTACTGACCCATAACTGCAGCGATACTCCATCGCTGCAGCGATGATAAGGAAGTGAGCTGCCCGAGGGTTAATTAAAACCTTCCCCCAATCGAGTCCTCTTATTTCATTACTTTCTCCAAAAATATTCTAGATGAACCCTACACTAAGAACGATGAGGTTTTAGAAGCCATGCTCCTAAAGGGCGATTTCCAAAGTATTCCCGATAGAATTTTTAATGATTAGAAAGAAAAAGGAATGCAAAGAACAAATCTTCACTCTCTGTAGCAGTAGAACTTTTCTAACAGGTAGGTTATGGTTAAATTATAGTAGACTCAGGCTAGACACACGTAATAATGGTAGTTATGTTAGGAGATTTCTTGCTTAGGCCTATAGGCATGGTGTTTGGATGGTTTGGATAATACATTGAACTTTGGATAGTGAATTGATGAATTTAGCGATGCATGATGAGATATTAAGCTATGTTAATATCTTAGTTGTCGGGAAGTTATGATGCTTGCATGAGCTTGAGGTAGGTTGGTAAATGGGAGTAGTTATGTGTTCATTAAAAGGGTTAGGTTAATGGTGAACTTATTGAGTAAAAAAGAATGGCTTGGTATATCTTCCAATTAACTATAGAAGGGAAATAATAGAGTTTGATTGATTGTAGAGGAAGTAGTTGGTAGATTTTAAGGATAATTATGGCGTGTTAAGAGAAATAGAAAGAGGTTGTGGGTTAGAAACCAATTTTGGGGTTAGTCACTTGTACTTGGATGGATATTAATGAAATAAAAAAGGGGAAGAGATATAGGGTTATATCATCCTTAAGTAGAGGTGAGAGTCAGGATAAGTATAGATGGAAACCCATGGGTGATGGTCTTAATGCTTGAATTCATACGGGTAGTTAATTGTCGCATAGACTTGATTTGACTCTATGCTTATATATAAGCTGAATGTTATGATTAACCTTTGGGCATTACTTGTCATTGTTGGTTATCATTTTGCATTGAGCATTGGATTAAGATTGTGATGATATTGGGATGGAGTGTCACACCAATACTATTGTTTTATCAGGTGTCACGTCGATACTGTTATTGGAATGGGTGTTACGCTGATATTGGTACATGAACTAAGCTCGTCCCCTACAGGTCATAACGAAGGTCCCTTCTAACCCTAGTATGTGTGTACCCCTTACATGTTTGCATTTATATTATTATGTTGGCACATATATTATTGCAATTATTATGAACTGAATTTCTTGAGCATAAGTGATGGACATGAGTATGTGGATGTAAGGTATGTCTTAGTTTTATGTGTAGATCTTATCTTCTGTATGCATGCTATTATGTGTGAGGCAATAGGTTACCTTGTCTAGATCATGTTGTACACTTGAGAGCGGGAATAGTTGCCTTGTCAGTGGGTACTTAGATATAGAATAACAAGTCTGAATTGTCATGAATGCAGAGTAGCAGTTACTGTTCAAGAAACGGAAGAGTGTAAATAACGTGGCTAGTAGTAGTACCTAGGAAATCATGATTAATTGGCCGCTTAGGTAAAGGTGAATAGAACTATTATAAAAGAGAGGGTGTAAGGTGAGATTTAGGAAAATTCTTAAAAGACTTCAGTAAGGTTCAGTTGTTTGAGAATTTATTACTATTGTATTGATACTACACTGCCATGTTGTACGTCAATTGAAGATTTTATAGGTACAACGGTGGTTATTCTTCAACAGTTTCTGTCGTGTCCTACTCTTACATGAATGATGTGTCTCGAGTCATCCTTTCATTTGTTTAGTGCTCTTGTACCAATTTAGATTAGGTTCTGGGGGACTGTTAGTTTACTTCCGCAATGTATTTATGTAATAAATGTGTTTTGACCAAGAGATCTATTTATTTATATATAAAGTTATTTATTATATCTTTCACATTAATTGAATGATTGGGTGATAAAGGTTCTCCTATCTTGGGTAGAGTTAGGTAGGTGCCCGTGCAATCCATGAAATGGGTCGTGACAAGTTGGTATTAGATCCCAGGTTACCGGTTTCCCAGTACAAGAGCTAATGTCAAGTAGAGTCTTGCGATTGGTGTGTTGACGTCCATATCAAATCTGTAGGAAGCCATGAGGCATCTAGGAATCTATCTCATTTTCTTCTCTCCTACCATGCTATTTCAGTGTTGTCTCCCCAAGTTGAGTTTAATTGGTAGCTGGCAGATTACAATTGGTATCTCGGCAATCACAATTGGGACTAATCAGTCCCAATTGGTATCTTGGTAATGTTTGGAAGGTTGGAATGGTGTCATTCTAATTGGTAGAGGTCAATAAAAGGCATAAGACTGATAGTCTATTATTGTGATTAATGTTTCAAATGAATGATAAGTGCACCTTTAGGTGGTTATGCTATTTGAGGTGGTTGGAAAATTATAGTGTCAATGCAGTTGGTAAGCGTAACTCCTTCATTCGATTGACCGATTGTGCTTACCGAAAGAGCACTTGTGTTCGGATAATTGGTGGTGTTGTGATAGTATGTTACTTGTATTCCTTATGCGGGTTATTGTTGATCTAGCGCAAAGTGTGATTCCAATTGTGATTGGTAAATATGAATCTTTCGATATTTGATTTATTATACTTACCAGGAGTAATCATGAGATAATGATTAAGTTAAGAACTTGTTTAGATGTGCTGTCCTTTTAAGGTAATTTATTAGTGTAAGATCATTATGAAGTATTATGAGATGAGTGGTCTTGATGGAAATTCAGGAATCGTAAAGGCTGGATATGATTTTGAGGTATGCTTTCATTTATGTGATTTGAGATACATCTTGATTTTCCGTGATTTGAAGTATGCCTTGATTTCTATTTGGTCCTTGATGATATATTTGAATATCCTTATGTAGTTAGTATATGGTTATCATATTAGGAAATTATTTAAGAGGTGTAGTCCTTTTGAGATAGCATTTCAACGTAAATGAGTCATGGGATTTGAAAATGGCGTGACAAAGGAGTTTCAAAAATGAGTTTGAGTCTACTTTATTAAAAAACTGCTTAAATGTGGGGGATGGGTGTAATAAAGTGTTCATAAGATAACATCTTGCTGGAAAAGACCTGGGAAAATTTGAACTAAAAGTCAATGGTTGGGAGTCGCTGTAGTGACAGACTTGTCACTTCAGCGATGAAATCACAACGACTCCCTGTCGCCATGACATCACTGCAGCGACGGTTTTGTTGCTGAAGTGGTAGAACTGTCACTACAGCGATGCCTAAGCATATGCTGCCAGTAGCGTCCCCTATTTTGATATATTTGTGTTCATCATAAAAATGAACCTGTAATTGTAATATGCATGAATAGAAATAATGTACCCGACATAAATAGCAAGATAATAGTTTATTTAGTTAAGTGTGATAAAATAAGAGGTCCTAAAAGTACGGAAAGAAAAGAAATGACTGTTTGTTACATGCCCCAAACGAGGGCAACCAAAGACTAGAAATAGTAATAAACTAAGGGAAGGGGGAAATAGTATTAAGTGCTCCAGGGGGGGATCTAGCTGGAGGTTCCATCATCTCTGAGGCTCGAGGCTTCAGACCCCTCATCCTCCATTCCACTAAGGAAGGAGAACTCCTCTGCATCTTCCTTTTCATTTTTGGGAGATTCTTATTGGGGATGGCACATTTGAAGATGACCTTCACAGTCTTCCACATCCGAGCTAGCATTCGATCCCGAGAGCATCTTTTTTTTTTCCTTCTCATATAACTTCCTTAGGATCTCTGTATAGGCCCGAGTCAGGTATGGTGGAGTTGTAGAGCTCAAAGGATCTAAACCTGGGGAAAGCAAGTGAGACTGCTCCAAGTAGTTGTACACTGCAGCTAGGTCTGCCGCCAAGTGCCTAAGGGATGTTGAGGTCTGTGTGTGAGGGGTACCAGACACTTCGCTTCCTCCGGCCCTGCAGCTCTCACCTTTCGCCCCTATTATTCTTGCTCCCTCCCAACGAACCCTTCACTTTTAGTGGGTTGAAGGGCATGTCACAATCCTCAAACAGTCATCTCCCTCATTTGACACCTCTACCCTCTTGCACAACTCGATGATTAAGGAGGGCATGAAGAAATCCTTCGAAGGCTCTCCCCTCATGTAGAAATACTTCCACTCATTGATTATCTGCATCCCCACATTCATCACCATCCCCGATAGAGCACAGGCCACCACCATAGCTCGGTGGAAGGTCACATTTGAAACATTTTCCGAAGGACGGATCCTCTGGGATGCCAGGTTCAACCACCTTTGATCTTCTGTCATGAAAGGGTTGCTGTTGGTTCCCTTAACACTTGTCCATCATACCTTGTTCTTCTGACCCTCCAACACCAAGGTCCTTGCCAATTATTTCCAGTCAACCTCATCAACCTTTGCCTCAAAGGCTGCATTAGAGTGGTTTGACACCTTTAAATTGTCGTTGATAGTGGCAGCATCCACCAGAACACTCCCTCCTTGAACGCGGATGGTAGGTTGGGGCAAGAACCAGTCCATAATCAGGAGTATGCCATAGAACTCCCAAACTATCTCCAGATTGTATGAAGGGACGAACTCTGTCAACATCTCACATCCAAAGGCCCATAACTGATTATAGAAGTCGAGCGCTTCTTTAGCCAAGTCCTTCATCACAAATCCCCTCTTGTGGATGAATCCCTTAGTACTTAACTCTCTTCGTAGTGGTCACAATAAGCACTCTTGGGGAATCATCAGTATAAGGGTTGGTCATCCATGGTAGTAGTCTTGCAAAAATCACATTATAATAATTAGAAACCAATTAGGGATTCTATAGAAAGGAAAGGAATCGAAAATAGAATTTGAAAAATTTCTGGGAAGGCTACTGCCCTACTGCCGCTGCAACAATGCTTTTATTGCTGCAGCAACAGGGCATCGCTACAGTGGTTCCACTGCAATGACAAATTCATCGCTACAGCGATGCCTTAATCCCAACCAGTCCCGACCCCTCCCAAGATGAATTTTCAAATTTTTTTGTTGGATTTTGTGTTTTAGACATAGATTGAGCTTGGTATTTAAGCTCTTTTGCACTAAATTGGGAACCTAATCGATTGGAAATCTTTGTGGAAGATGAATCTTCTTATTCTACCCATTTTAAGTCTAAAACTTTCCATAAACATGGTGAATCTTACGTCTACAATGCTGTAGGAGCATTGGAAACGTAAGATAATCTAGCATGGTTTATAAATTCGTTCAAAGAAGCAAAAAATTCTAATTTCAAGTTTCACTAAAACTAATCTGAAAATCCACTTTCTATCCTAGTTTCTATGATTCTACGATATTAAACGTGTACGTAAAGCAGCAAGGACTAAGATTTACCTTAGTAGTGATGCCAGAAAGTAAATTGTTTGAGGGAATTTGAGAGTTAGAAAGTGGGGGAAATGAATCCCACTTCCCCCATTCTTCAAATATCGAGTCTCGCTGCGGTGACAGTCCTGTTGCTTCAATGACAAATCCATTGCTGCAGCAATAGGTTTTGTGATGTTCTATTTTCATCTTAAGTTTATATGCGTCATAATATTTTGTGGTGTTTCGGGTATTTTAAATGACCCATTACATAAAATTTTATTATGAATCATATCCCTCGGGTTATAGTGATTGAATATTGTGCTAAAGCTTAGTGACTCATAACGCGTAGATTAGTCGGTTAATGGTGGTAATAATTTTAGTCGATCGTGGTTCAAAGAGGTATTATCGAGTTAATTAATAAGGATTGAAGGTCGCATAAAATCCTAATAGTTATGTGAGATAGATTTTGAGAATCGTGCTAAAAATTTTCTCTCCTCTTTTCCGTAACCATTCACGGATGAACGGTGGATAAATTTGTATCTATTGCAATGACCCAAATCATCGTTATGTTAAAGACCATTCTGAAAAAATACTTCGATCGAGAATTTTTGTTCTAGACCTTGTAGGAGTTATTTTCATGGGAAAAACCATGGCCCAAATTAAATTTGGGCTGTATTTAAAAAACTGGGCCAGGTCTACTGACCCATCGCTGTAGCAATAGGTCTACTGCTGAAGTGACGTTGCTGCAGTGACGCTTCCATCATTGTGGCGATGGTAAGGTGGTTAATTATTAAAACCATCCGCTAACTAAGGCCTCCTATTTTATTGCCTTCTCCAAAAATACATGAACGCTATACTTAGAACGACATGGTTTTTGAAGCTAAGCTCTGAGAGAGTAATTTTCAAAGCATTCCTGGTAGAATTTCCAAATATTGGAAAGGACAAGGCACACGAAGAACAACTCTTCACTCTTCGTAGCAGCATAACTCTTTACGAGGTAGGTTATGGTTAAATTGTAGTAGACTCGGGCTAGACGCATGTAATAACGATAGTTATGTCGGGAGATTTCATGCTTAAGCCTACAGGCATGGAGTTTGGATAATACACAAACTTTAGGATATTAAATTGATGTATTTAGTGATACATGAGTTATTGCACTGTATTAATCTCTCAGTTGTCGGGAAGTTATGATGCATGCATGGACTAGAGCTAGGTTGGTAAATAGGAGTGGTTATGTGTTCATTAAAAAGGGTTAGGTTAATGGTAAACCTTTGAATAAAAAAGAATGGCTTGGTATGTGAGATTATAGTAGAATTCAGGGTTAAGAAAATCCTCCACATGGTATTAGTAATGCAGAAACAAAATAAAACTCAAGATTTGTTTATCTAAGAGATCTGAAGTGACCACTCCATCAATGCTATCCCTCCTTTCTATTCTCAAGGCTTATTTCTTAAAATTTCCTAATCAAGATATAGCTTATAGAAGTGATAGGGTACTTGTATCAGATGAATTGGATGACAGCTATAGCAACCTCAAACAAATTCCTTTCAGAGGTTACTGTCAGATCATATACCAATTTCTTTACAAGGGGGATCATGGAACAAGAATAAGAACTACTTTAAATTTGAAAATTGGTGGTTAGGCACAAATGTATTCTTATATAGAATCAAGGAGTGGTGGACCTTTTTCAACTTCTCTAGAAAACTCGACTTCATTCTAGCTTGCAAGCTTAAAACTTTGAAAGCTAAGCTTAAGGTTTGGAGCAGAAGTGTAAATAGAAGCTTAGTCTCACAAAGGAAGACCTTACTTAGGAAGATAGCAGAACTGTTTATTGTTACATAAGAGATGAGATGTAACGACCCAAATCACATTATGCTAAAGACCATTCCAAAAAAATACTTCAATTAAAAAATCTTCATTCCGGACCTTGTAGGAATTATTTTCGTGGGAGAAAGCCATGTCCCAAATTTAATTTGGATTAAATTTACAAAATTGGACCAGGCCTACTGACCCATCACTAGAACGACACTTCCATTATCACAACGACGGTAAGGCAGTGACCTGCCTGAGGGTTAATTAAAACCCTCCACCAGCCGAGGCCTCTTATTTCATTGCCTTCTCTAAAAATATTCCAGATGAATCCTATACTTAGGAAGATGAGGTTTTAGTATCCATTCTCAGAGAGGGCGATTTCTATAGTATTCTGTAGAATTTTGAATGATTAGAAAGGACAAGGTACATGAAGAACAAATCTTCACTCTGTAGCAGTAGAACTTGTCTAAGAGGTAGGTTATGGTTAAATTATAGTAGACTCAGGCTAGACGCATGTAATAATGGTAGTTATGTCAGGAGATTTTTAATGCTTAGGCCTACGGGAATGGAGTTTGGTTGGTTTGGATAATATACTGAACATAGGATAATGAATTGATGAATTTAGTGATGTATGATGAGATATTGAACTGTGTTAATCTCTTAGTTGCTAAGACGTTATGACGCTTGCATGACCTAGAGGTAGGTTGGTAGATGGGAGTAGTTATGTATTTGTTAAACATGTTTAGGTTAATGGTGAACTTATTGAGTAAAAAGGAATGGCTTGGTATGTGTTCTAATTGACTGTAAAAGGGAAATAGTAGAGTTTGGTTGATTGTGGAGGAAGTAATCGGTAGATTTTAAGGATAGTTATTGTGTGTTAAGAGAAATAAGATGAGGTTATGGGCGAGAAACCAATTTTACGGTTAGTCACTCGTACTAGGATGCATATTAATGAAATGAAAAGGGGGAAGATAGATAGGGCTATAACATCCTTATTGTTATGAATGAAGAGGATGGCATCGAAGAGGTTGGTTGAATTGGGAAAGTATCATTTGGAAATGGGAAAGTGAAGATTGAATTAGAAAAGTGTACGAGAAGAATAAAAGGCCTCATTAATTGGGCCAAGTAGTTAGTTGGTTGGGCTAGTGTCACGCCCCGAATCCCATCGAGACATGATTGGCACCCGTAGCCGATAAGGCCCGAGAGAACCAACCTTTGCCTATGTTCATTCGTATGTATATCTTCGTATGAACCTTATTAAACCTTATGCAACTATGCGGAAAACATGAACATGGAAACATATGCTATACATATATATTTAGGAAACTTGGCCGTTGAGGCCATTAAGTCAAAACAGACATTCGTCTTCTACATACTCGTCTCTTACATCCATACACCCACATATGTCTACAAAAGCCTCTAACAGATGCATCAACAAGACCAACTTACAGTCGGGACAAGTCCCCGCTTTATACAATTTATATAACATCACAACAAATATACATCTAGGACTCAGGGGGCTCCGAACCAACTGGAGCTCACCAAATATCTGCAAATGATCCCCAGTCTACAGAGGAAGTCTACTAATGCCTGCACCTGTAACATGTAAGGTAATTCCCCCGAGGGGGTCAGTACGAAGAATGTACTGAATATGTAAGGCTCATAAGAAATTCATCATACATAATAACAACAATAATGGAATTAATATAGGGAAACAGAAATGTGAATGAACTCTCTTGCCGTATGTGGGACCATGGAACCATGTATATTACGTTCTTTACTCCTCTTATCTTCATCTTTTATTCATCTTTATTGTTCTACCCATGCTAGGCTTTTCTGTCGCCCCTGGGATGAGATTAACCCATGCTAGGTACTTTGACCCCTGGGATGTTATGTGAACCCATGCTAGGCTTTCGTGTCGTCCCTGGGATATCATTAACCCATGCTAGGCTTATCGCCCCTGGGATGTTATATTAACCCATGCTAGGCTTTCGTGTCGCCCCTGGGATATCATTAACCCATGCTAGGCTTATCGCCCCTGGGATGTTATATTAACCCATGCTAGGCTTTCGTGTCGCCCCTGGGATGTACCATCATAACCCATGCTAGGCTTTTATATCGCCCCTGGGATGTATCGGGATCGACCCATGCTAGGCTTTTCTGTCGCCCCTGGGATTCCACCCGTGTTATTGGGATCGACCCATGCTAGGTATTTTAACCCCTGGGATACTACCCATTATTACTTCTTAATATACACCTCTTATTTCTCTTGTTATTCTTATGAGATCTTATGAGATTGGTACTTTTACTTATAAAAGATTGATACAAAGATAATCATCATAATTGAGGACTTGGAACATGACATGATTGGAAAATGCTATTCAAGAATAAATAGGTTCTTTTATGTTATTACTCTCTTGAGATCGTTCATTTAGGAATGATAACGTTATGACATTTTTGGGAACTTCACTCAATGAACAAGAGACAAACGAATCATCATGCGTTTAATAATAAGACACATATGAATAACAACATACGTCAACCTGAATTTGAGATACTTCAAACCTCTCAGAATTGAAACAAGTCCAATGTCAATGTGAACAACATGTTGCAGAAGGATGTGGAAAAAGGAACCTTACATACCTTGTCTTCTTAATACGAATACACAATTTTAGACGCGTGTACAATAGTCCCGCTCCTCCTTTATGTTTTCACTCTACAAAACAAGTTCATAACGAACCAACATTAACCACCAATTACCTTATAATGATATACAATAACAATAAGTCACATGTTTAGCTTCAACATGTCATTTCCCCCTTGACAACATCACTTATGAAATCATTATACCAAGAATACCACAATATTCCATACATTGACCAACACATGATAACCAATAGCATGCCACACCAAGTTCATATTTTACACTTCTCCATCATCACAACATCACAATTATGCCATCACTTTACTTCAATACACCTCACAACAACAAATCGGCCAAAATCCCATAATTTGCACTTATAGAAAAATAACAAATTTAATAACAAAATAACACCATACATGTTCATATTTTATCCACATCATGATCTTTTATCAAAGGCACAAGTCCAAATTCAAGCTCAAATCCCATGGATCACAAATCTTATACAAAAGCACAAAGTGCCATGTCCAACATTTCCAACCATAACCAACATGATATACATATTCTCTCATGCTTATAATATGTTAAAGTACAATAATATTCACTTACCCAAGCTTGAAAAATGGTGATCTTGCTCCACAAAGTGCCTTGGGGTTTGAGAGCCAAAGAGGTGTTCTTGGGAAATTTCTAGAATAAAAGATAGAAAAGCATGTGTCTTTTGTGAATTAAAAATCTGATTTGTTTCCCCCTTTTATAGAGCCTTAGGTCCATCCTTAGCCATTACATATGAGAGTCTAGAAGGTCAAGGCAAGAATGGGTCTTTTGACCCATTTTGGCCCATGCATTCTTCTCATTTTGGGCCTCTTTTTGAGCCCAATTCACTTCACCCAATAAAATCAATAATTTCTCGTGTTTAAGTCGTCTCATATATATTACAATAATATTACCACTCATGCTATTCATATCCGTAGCCTCAATCCAAAAACCAAGTGATTCTAGCCACGTTTGGCTTATTTTGGCTATAGGGGTAAAATCGTCATTTTGACCCCAAATTCGTTCTCGAGTAATTTTATCATACCAATATAATATGTCATTCATTTCATGTCTATACTCTTGGTTGTAGAAGAAACGTAGCAAAAATCGGCTCAATACGTCCCCGGGCACCCTTGGGACTTTAAGAAAAATTCCAACTTTGAAAAGTGACCAAACCCAGCGTGGCACGCCCTTGGGCGCGCTAGCTTGCTGCCTCTGGGCACAAAAATTTGGCCCAAAGCGGCGTGGCACGCTCCCCATCTTGCACTTTTTTTTTTTTTTTTTTTTTTTTTTTAATCTCAAAACTAAGGTAAACATGTACGGGGTGTTACATCTAGTTCACTGGAGTGGGACCCGTGTTTACAACAAATATCCAGCCCAAATAGAAGCTCTATTAATATTAGAATTGAAGGGAAAAAAGCTAGGAAATATCTGGTAATTCAGTTACAACTACCCTCATCTCTCTTCTCTCTCTCGATATCTCTCTCATTTCTCTATCTCATTCTAATTCTTTTTCTTTATTCTCATTTTAGGTTGTAGCAGGAGTAATATTTTAGTCAATGTTGTAATCTTTCAGTTCACGTTGATCAATAAAATTCCCTATTTTTCAATGTTTTTAATTTGCATACAAATATAGTATAAATTCCATACAAGTATATTACAAATTGGTATCAGAGCTTGTCCTGGCACCATGGAAGAAACTCAATCAAAAAAAATAGAAGAAAATATTAAGAAACTCAAAAATTAACTTCAAGGTTACGTCACTGAAAATAATCGCAGAATGGAGGCCCATGATTCGAAGATGGATGAATTGGGTAGAAAACTTGATATTTTGATGGAGAAATTTATTCCCAGTGGAGATGGAATTTTGGGCAGTGTGCCAATGGATAATACAAACCCTGGATGGCCTAGTCGCCAGACCAGAAGTGCAGAATTTCATGAAGACTACGTGAACAGAGCTCTGGGGAACAATTGTAACCCTAAAGTGGAATTTCCTTACTTTGATGATAGAGATCCTTGGGCATGGTTAAGGAAATGTGAAAGCTGCTTTCACTATAATCATGTGCTTGAGCCTCATCAGAAGTTGTAGATGGCTATTCTTCACTTAAATAGAAGGCCTGAGTCATGGTACATCTCTTATCATCTAAGTAAACACAATGTTAGATGTAGTGATTTTGTGGAAGACTTTGCAAAAGATTTGAAGAATCTGACAATAGTAATCTCAATCTTTTGGGGGAATTCAAGAAGGTGGAACAAAAAGGGAGAGTAAATGAATATCTTGAGAAATTTTAGGACCTTAAGGCTTGGGTTATCAAGCTTCCCAGCATTCCAAAAGAATTCTTTGTAGGGTTCTCTGTAGAAGGCCTTAAAGAGGAAATAAGGCATACTGTCAAGATGCTTGACCCATTCTCCTTAAGCCAAGCTGTGGAGAAGGCTAGACACCAGGAGAAGTTGATGGACACAAAGAATAGAAGGAATAAGGGAGTCATGAGTAGGAGCACACCCCAGTCCAGTAGTCATGCTAATACTACAAGAACTGGCCTTATGGGTCTTGTCCATAAAAGTGGTACTACAATCTCTAAGGATAAACTGTTTGAAGGTAGGAAGGCTAGGGGAAAATGTTACAAGTATGGGGAACAGTATTTCATAGCTCATGTGAATAGACAGTTGAATGAACTCAGAGGGACTACTAAACTATAGGAAAAGAACTGGACTAGTGCCTAAAACCTGTGAAATAGTGAATGAAGAAACATAAGAGATTATTACTGAGGCTATTAGCCCAAATGCATTATCTGGGTTTTTTACATCAGATAACATAATTAAGTTGAAGGAAGTACATAGAAAGAAGGTGCTGATTATCTTGGTGGATAATGGAAGTACACATAGTTTTATCTCTAGTGTGACTGTGAAGCAACTAGGTTGTGTGTCTCAGTTGGACTTGACTATGAGGGTCACTTTAGCAAAGGAGAGTCATTTGATGAGTTATCTGTCATGCCTCGAATTCCAATGGGACAGACTGGCACCCGAAGCCGTTAAGGCACGAGGAAACCAATCTTCGTTCATGTATACTCGTATGCATGTCACTAAAAGAACAACACTATTACCTCATTTAGATACAAATTACCAATGGCAGAAGTCATGGAAAACATATGATATATATGAAACTTGGCCGTTAGGGCCACCATGTCAAAAGCATACATTCTTTCATTTATCTTCCCACGTATGTCTACAAAGCCTCTAACAGATACATGTACATAACCACCCTAAAGTTGGGACAAGTCCCCACTTTATACAACAGTTAAAATACCATGACAAATGTACACATGTAACTCGAAAAGCCCCGAACCAACTGGAGCTCACCAATGATCGGCAAATGATCCGCAACCTATTGTGGAGGTCTACTAGCACCTGTGCCTGCAGGAAGTAAGGTAAGTCCTTCAAGGGACGTCAGTACGAAGAATGTACTGAGTGTGTAAGGCTATAAAAAACTGCATCATACATAAGAACACCAATAGAATCAAATATAAGAGAATAGTCAATATGGATAAACCATCATTCTGTATGTGTGGAACCAAGTATAATACATTCATTACTTTCTTTGATTTTACGTTCATTCATCTTTATTGTTCTACCCATGCTAGGCTTTTCTGTCGCCCCTGGGATGAGATTAACCCATGCTAGGTATTTTAACCCTTGGGATGTGATTAACCTATGCTAGGCTTTTCAGTCGCCCCTGGGATGTTAGATTAACCCATGCTAGGCTTTTCTGTCGCCCCTAGGATGTTACTGTGATATTGGGATCGACCCATGCTAGGTATTTGAACCCCTGAGAGACCACCCATGATATTAGAATTGACCCAAGCTAGGTGTTTATTCCACCCTTGGGATGCCACTCAAAAATGTACAAACAATTATACATTACTTTTTTTGTTCATTAGAAGAGTGATACATTGGTGATTGTACATTATTGGAACCTTGAAACATTAGTCAATGAACATAAGATATGTGAATCACAATTGGTTCTGTGAGTAATACTATATGAAAATACCTTTGGACATTTCGGAATGGAACAAGTACAATTGCAATGTGAACAATATGTGCTGCAGAAGGATACGGAGAGAGTAACCACACATACCTTATCTTCCCAATATGAATACACAGTACTATATGTGAATACAATAGTCCAGCTCCTTTGTTACATTTTAATCTACAACACAAGTACATAACGGAGCTCACGTTAACAACAAACTACCTTACAAGTGCATAAGACGACAATGAGTTACATGATTTCCCTTTAACGTCATTTCCCCCTTTACAATACAATTCACGGCATGGTCATACCAACAATACAACAACATTCCATAGATTGACCAAGAAATCATAAACCAATAGCACTTCACACCAAATTTATCCTTTACGCTTCCTCATTAACGCTACATCACAACTACTCCATCAAGTCACCTCAATACGTTCCATAACAACAATCCCACAAGTTATACACATAGAAAAAAAAGCAAGTTAAGGACATAACCACATCTTACGGGTTGATATTTCATCCGTACCATTCACTTCCATCAAAACCGCAAGTCTCCTTCCAAGTTCAAGTCACATAGATGACACATCTCTTTTAGCAAAAAGCAAAAGTGCACCACTCAACACCTTTAGACATAACCATTATGATCTACACAATCCCTCATGAATATAATATATTAAATCACAAGGTTAAACACTTACCAATACTTGCAAAGAGATGATCTTGTCCCAAGAGATGGTTGCCTTAGGGTTTGAGAGTAGAGAGAAAATTGTAGAAAAATCTAGAAATGGCATGTGTGGTTTATGGAATAAAAATCTGATTTTTTGTGCGTTTATATAGCCCCTCAAGTCATCCTTAGCCAATTCTTGGTCATTAAATGTTGTGTTTACTTGATTAACACAAGAATGGGTCATTTGTCCCATTTGGGCCTTGTCTTTTGTTTGATTTTTGGGCCTCCAATTGAGCCCAATAGAACAAGATTAATTTAGCCCAACAAATTTAATACATGATCCACCAATTATCTCATGCTTAACGAATTCCATAAATGTGAAGAAAATATTCAACTCACGAGATTCATGGTCGTAGCCTCATCCCCAATACTAAGCGATTTTAGCCACTCATGGCTTAATTTATCATAAATTGATAAAAGTTATAAAAAAGAAATAAAAATAAAAAGGAAGAAGAATTAACCCTCATTTGGATGCCAAAATAGTCCAAGAGTAGTCCTACCAAGATGGAATAATGATACAATAACCCAAGAGCCCTATTTAGAGACTAGTGGTCGGAGAAGAAATTTGGCAAAAGGCGGCCTGGCACTCTACCTGGCGCGCCCCTATGCTGCCCATGCCAAAAAATTTTCTGTCAAAAGCGGCCCGACACGCCTGACAATAAAAATCTGATTTTCTTCCCTTCTTTGACCTTTCTTTGCGGACATTAGCACAATATCAATAGTCCATCAAACACAATACAAAATACGCACTTCTTGCTCTCAAAACTAAGGTAAACATGGTTCAAAGTTGGCAATAAAGCATATAAATATGCCCTAGATCCCCAATCAAGTAGGGTCGGAAATGTATGGGGTGTTACATCCTTCCCTCTTTAGAAACATTCGTCCTCGAATGTTAATAACATCTTTCCATTTACAACAAATGCACCTTTATGTTAGCATAAATACATATTCACATAATGCTTATAGATACCTACTTGTTATTACTCCCCTTCCACACTTTGAACCTTTTCTTCCATGTGAAACAAATACGGGTACTTTGACTTCATCATTTCTTCAGCTTCCCATGTGATCTCTTCTACTTGCTGATTTCTCCAAAGTACCTTTACGAACACTATGTATTTATTCCTTAACCTCTTCACTTGTCTGTCTAGAATAGCAATAGGTATCTCTTCATAGTTGAGATCCTCCATAACTTGTACATCTTCAATGAGAGCGATACGAGATGGATCTCCTATGCACTTTCGAAGCATCAAAACATGAAATACTGGATGAATTGTGGAGAGTTCTTGGGGTAGTTCCAATTCATATGCAACTTGCCCAAATCTCCTGACAATTTCATATGGACCTATATAACGTGGACTCAACTTCCCTTTCTTTCCAAATCGCATTACCCCTTTCATCAGTGACACCTTCAAGAATACCCAATCACCTATGGCAAATTTGAGCCCTCTTCTCCTAACATCAGCATAGGACTTGTGTCGACTTTGGGCCGTTTGTAGCCGCTATTGAATCACTTTAAATTTTTCCACAGCTTGATGTACAAGATCTGGCCCAAGTAAAGCAGTTTCACCCACTTCAAACCATCCAATTGGTGATCTAAACTTCCTTCCGTATAAAGCTTTATAAGGTGCCATTTTGACACTTGAATGATAGCTATTATTGTAAACAAATTCAATAAGAGGTAGATGATCATCCCAACTACCTTTAAAGTCCAACGTGCACGCTCGTAGCATATCTTCAAGTGTTTGGATAGTACATTCTTCTTGTCCATCTATCTGAGGATGAAAAGCCGTACTCAGATTCACTTGTGTACCCAAGCTCTTCTGAAAAGATCTCCAAAAATGTGCAGTAAATTGAGCTCCCCTGTCTGATATAATGGAGATCAAAATTCCATGTAATCATACTATCTCTTTAACATACAACCTTGCATAATCTTCAGCTGTATAGGTGGTCTTGACTGGTAGAAAATGAGCTGACTTGGTAAGCCTGTCAACTATTACCCATATGGAATCAAATTTTCGCAGTGTACAAGGCAAACCTGTGATGAAATCCATATTAATCATATCCCATTTCCAGACGGAAGACTGATACATTGCATGTAACCTCCATGTTTCTGATGCTCTACTTTGACTTGTTGACAATTTAGGCATTGAGCTACAAATTCTGTAATGTTCTTCTTCATGTTTCCACACCAATACATTTCTTTCAAGTCATGGTACATTTTGGTGGCTCCTGAATGAATCGAATACCGTGAATGATGCGCCTCTGTTATAATTCATCCCCTCAGCTCATCTACATCCGATACACATAATCTACCTTGGCATTAAAGTACTACTTCTTACGAAAGATCAAATGCCTTTGTCAAACCCTGTTGTACATTCTCCTTCAGCTGCAATAAAATAGAATCTACATACTGCTTCTCTTTCACCTGAGCTACTAACAAAAATTCTGCTGTATTTTGCACAATAACCCCTTCATCTGGAGATTCAAGAAGAGAGACCCCCAAGCTGGCTAGTTGATGTAGATCCTTGACTAAGTCTTGCTTTTCCGTCAATTGGCCACTAGTGCCTCCTATTGCCTTACGGCTTAATGCATCGGCTACCACATTTGCTTTTCCTGGATGATATAAGATATCAATATCATAGTCTTTCAATAGCTCAAGCCACCTCCGCTGCCTCAGATTTAAATCCTTCTGCTTAAAGATATATTGCAAACTTTTGTGATCAGTGTAGATGTCAACATGAACTCCATACAAATAATGGCGCCATATCTTTAAAGAAAATACCACAACTGCTAACTCAAGATCATGTGTGGGATAGTTTCTCTCGTATGGCCATAACTGTCGTGAGGCATATGCTATTACATTACTGTGCTGCATCAATACACATCCTAGGCCAACTCCGAACGCATCACAATATACTGCATACCCTTCTGTGCCTTCCAAAAGTACTAATATGGGCGTGGAAGTTAATTTATCTTTCAGCTTTTGGAAACTTTTCTCACATGCATCATTCCACTGAAACTTGATTGCCTTCTGTGTTAGCTTCGTTAAAGGTGCAACAATGGAAGAAAACCCTTCAACAAACCTTCAATAATAACCTGCCAACCCAAGGAAGCTACGAATTTTCGTGGGCATCGTAGGCCGTGGCCAATTTTTCACCGCTTTAAACTTTTGTGTATCAACCTGAATTCCTTTATCTGCCACAATGTGACCCAAGAATACAACGAATTTTAACCAAAATTCACATTTAGAGAACTTTGCATACAACTTACGCTCACGAAGAATATGTAACACCTGCCATAAGTGATTAGCATGGTCCTCTTGTGATCTTGAATAAACCAGGATATCATCTATAAACACCATCACGAACACGTCTAGGAATGGCTTAAACACCCTATTCATCAAATCCATGAAAACAACTAGTGCATTTGTTAGTCCAAACGACATAACTAAAAATTCATAATGGCCATACCGTGTTCGAAAAGCTGTCTTGGGTATATCTTTTTCTCTAACTCTGACTTTATGGTAGCCCAATCTCAAGTCAATCTTTGAAAAACATTTGGCACCCTGTAACTGATCAAACAAATCGTCAATTCTGGGGAGGGGATATTTGTTCTTGATCGTTACTTTATTCAATTGCCGATAGTCAATGCACATTCTTAATGTGCCGTCTTTCTTCCGTACAAATAATACCCGTGCACCCCACGGGGACATACTAGTCCTGATGAATCCCTTGTACAACAAGTCTTTTAATTGCTCATTCAGTTCACACAATTCTGCTGGAGCCATTCTATACGAAGGAATAGAGATAGCCTGAGTGGCTGGCATCACATCAATACCAAACTCTACTTCCCGTTCTGGAGGCAAACCTAGAAGATCTTCAGGAAATACTGTCACTCCCCAAACCCCATTGAGGCGGATTGGCACCCGTAGCCGATAAGGTCCGAGAGAACCAAGCTTTGCTTCTATTCATTCATATGCATGCCATAGGAAACACCACTATCACGTAAGAACATAAAAGGCCAATAACAGAAATCATGGAACATGTGATATATATAAATATATATATACATACATATGTGAAACTTGGCCGTCGAGGCCATCAAGTCAAAATTGACATGTATCTCTTACATTCATACACCCACATACGTCTACAAAAGCCTCTAACAAATGCATTTACAAGATCAACTGAAAGTCCGGACAAGTCCCCGCTTTATACAACATGTACAATACCAAAACACATGTACAACTGTGACTCGGAAAAGCCCCTAACTAACTGGAGCTCACCAATGATCCGCAAACAACTGGCAACCTACTGTGGAGGCCTACTAGCACCTACGCCTGCAACAAGTAAGGTAAGTCCCACAAGGGATGTCAGTATGAAGAATGTACTGAGTATGTAAGGCTCAAATGAAACTGTATGAATCATACATATGTCAATGAACTCAATTACAAATGAATAACCAATATGGATAAGTCATCATTCTGTGTTTTGGGCACCATATATATTGCTTTCATTACTTTCTTTGCTTCTATGATTATTCATCTTTTCCTGTGACCTCTGATACCCGGACCCCGACTGAACAGTAGGTTTTAACATAACATAACGTTATGTTGGGATCGACTCGAGCTAGGCTTATGCCTCTAGAGCTACCACCCATAAATCAATACATTGGGCTCGGCTCGAGCTAGGTTATTACCTCTACATCTGCCACCCATAAACTCATAACTCAGGTTTGGACCGAGCTAGGTTATTACCTCTAGAGCTACCCCCTGTCAGGATCGGTCCGAGCTAGGCTTATGTCTCTAGGACTGCCCCCTGATCCAATAACCTCGGGATCGGCTTGAGCTAGGCTTATGCCTCTAAAGCTGCCACCCATACTCAATCATTAACCATATGCATTAATTCATTCATTACTATTGAGATTGGTAAGTTGATAGTCATAACATTATTGGAAATATAGCCTTATTGGAAACATAACATTATTGGAAACATAGCCTTATTGGAAACATAACATTATTGGAAACATGGGACCTTTGGAACCTTTATAAATGCATATGAGACGTGTGAATCGCCATTGCTCAATGAGTAGGAAACATGTGATAAACAATAATGGATACCCGAAAATAGGATACCTTAGAACATGTCAGAATGGAACAATTATAATGTCAATGTGAATACTATGTGCTGCAGAAGGATACAGATAAAGTAACCTTACATACCTTCACTTCAAAGTATGAATACACAAGCCTATATATGATCACAATAGTCCATATCCTTCCTTACATTTCACTCTACAATACAAGTACATAACGGAGCTTACGTTAACCACTAGTTACCGTACAAGTGTACAAGACGACAACAAGCTATATGACTTCCATATAACGTCATCTCGCCATTTAAAACACAATACACTGTGTTATCATACCAACAATACCATAAGATTCCACACATTGACCAAAACATCATACATCAATATCATTTCACACCAAGGTTACCCTTTATATGTCCACATTAACACTACGTCACAATTACCCTATCAAGTCATCTCAGTACCTTTCATAACAACACATGAACAATAATACATACTTGATACCATTCAAAATACCTCCGGGATACTTCTTTAAAGTCATTCAAAAGGTACCATAAGTTGATAATTGCATCCATGAAGGGTATAGGGGCTTCGGGGGGCCAAAAGGATGCAAAAACAAGCAATTCGGGGTTCTGGGCTGACCTGCTAAGCCACCTGCGCGCCCGCAGGTGGATGAGGTGCACCTACAGGTGACCTTTTCAAGTAGCCAGAGGCACCTGCAAAGTCACCTGTTCCCGCAGGTGCTTCGTCTGCGAGGGCGGGTGCTCGTTTTGGCCAAAAAGGGTCTCTTTTGGGTCTTTTTATGCAATGAATGGTCCATGATCATAAATAAACTCCTCTTGACATATTTTATATCATCTTGGATTCCAACAATCAGCCATGGTTTCACAGCACACATGAACATCACCAAAACCACACTTTTCCTTCAATACACCACCAAATCTATGCACAATTTGGCAATACTAATTCCAAACATTATGTTCAATAATAAAACAAGTTAAGGATATAATAACATCTCACATGTCAATATTTAACCCATAAAGTTCACCTCCTTCAAGACCACAAGTCCATTTTTAAGTTTACAAAGTAAAAACCTTCACCGATTAAGCAAACATAAATTGTTTCACACATAGTGAACTTCTCACACTTCACCAACATAACCAACATGATATACACCATATTCCATGCATATAATATATTAAACCATAAATATAAACACTTACCAAAGCTTACCAAAGAGTGATCTTGCTCCAACAAGTAGTTGCCTTAGGGTTTGTGGGAGAAGAGAGATATTTGGACAATTCTAGAAAATGGCATGAGAGTATTTGTGAATAAAATCTGATTTTCTTGACTTATATAGTCCTATGAAGTCTCATTCTTAACGAAATATTAAATGTGTTTACTTGGTCAATGAAAGAATGGGTCAAATTCCATTTTGGGCTATGTCTTTTTATGATTTTTGGGCCTCATTTGGCCCAATGGCACATGATTCACTTAAGCCCAATCAATTAATGCATAATTCACCAACTCTCTCATGTTCAAATAATTCCATGAATGTTACGAGAATTAACTAGGTTAGGTTCAGAAACATACGGGGTGTTACATTCTTCCCCCCTTAGAAACATTCGTCCTCAAATGTTCGTGACATTATTCAATGCACATGCAATGGCAAGTCTAAGGCCTTTTCTCATGTTATCATATATATATACTCAATGCTTATAAATACTTACTTGTCACTGTTCCAATCTCGCATCTTGAACTTGTTCTTCTATTTGAAACAAATGAGGGTACTTTGACTTCATCATTTCTTCAGCTTCCCATGTGACCTCTTCTTTTTGCTGATTTCTCCAAAGTACCTTTGCGGAAGCGACATCTTTAATCCTCAACCTCTTCACTTGTCTATCTAGAATGGCAATAGGTATCTCCTCATAGGTAATATCCTCTGTAACCTGTACATCGTCAATAGGAGTAAAACTAGATGGATATCCTATGCACTTTCGAAGCATCAAAACATGAAATACTGGATGAACTGTGGAGAGTTCTTGGGGTAGTTCCAACTCATATGCAACTTGCCTAAATCTTCTAATAATTTCATATGGGCCTATATAACGTGGACTCAATTTTTCTTTCTTTCCGAATCGCATTACCCCTTTCATCGGTGACACCTTTAAAAATACCCAATTACCTATGGCGAACTCAAGCCCACTTTTTCTAACATCAACACAGGACTTGTGTTGACTTTGGGCCATTTGTAACCGCTGTTGAATCACTTTAACTTTCTCCATAGCCTGATGAACAAGATCTGGCCCAAGTAAAGCAGTTTCACCCACTTCAAACCATCCAATTGGTGATCTACATTTCCTTTCATACAAAGCTTCATAAGGTGCCATTTTAATACTTGAATGATAGCTATTATTGTAAGCAAATTCAATAAGAGGTAAATGGTCATCCCAACTGCCTTGAAAATCTAAAGTGCGAGCTCGTAGCATATCTTCAAGAGTTTGAATAATACATTCTGCTTTTCCATCTGTCTGAGGATGTAAAGCCGTACTCAGATTCACCTATGTACCCAGGCTCTGCTGAAAAGATATCCAAAAATGCGCAGTAACTTGTGCTCCCCTATCTGATATAATGGAGATCGGAATCCCATGTAACCGTACTATCTCCTTCACATACAATCTTGCATAATCTTCAGCTGTATAGGTGGTCTTGACTGGTAGAAAATGTGTTGACTTGGTAAGCCTGTCAATGATAACCCATATAGAATCAAACTTTCGCAGTGTACGAGGCAAACCTGTGATGAAGTCCATATTAATCATATCTCATTTCCAGACTGGAAGATTGATACATTGCATGTAAACTCCTGGTTTCTGATGCTCTACTTTTATTTGTTGACAATTCGGGCATTGAGTGACAAATTCTGTAATGTTCTTCTTCATATTTCCCCACCAATACACTTCTTTTAAATCATGGTACATTTTAGTAGCACCCGAATGAATAGAATAGCGCGAATGATGCGCCTCTGTCATAATTTGTCTCCTCAGCTCATCTATAAATACCGTCACGAACACATCTAGAAATGGCTTAAACACCCTATTAATCAAATCCATGAACACAGCTGGGGCATTTGTTAGTCCAAATGACATAAGTAAAAATTCATAATGGCCATATCGTGTTCGGAAGGCTGTCTTGGGTACATCTTCTTCTCTAACTCTGACTTGATGGTAACCCGACCTCAAGTCAATCTTTGAAAATCACTTGGCACCATGTAACTGATCAAACAAATCGTCAATTCGAGGGAGGGGATATTTGTTCTTGATCGTTACCTTATTCAATTGTCGATAGTCAATGCACATTCTCAACGTGCCATCTTTCTTCTGTACAAATAATAACGGTACACCCCATGGAGACATACTCGGCCTAATGAAGCCCTTGTCCAACAAATCTCTCAATTGCTCCTTCAATTCATGCAATTCTGCTGGAGCCATTCTATACGGGGGAATAGAGATAGGCTGAGTGCCTGGAATCACATCAATGCCGAATTCTATTTCCCGTTCTGGGGGCAAACCTGTAAGATCTTCTGGAAATACATCAAGTTACTCATTGACCAATGGAACTGATTGGGGAGTTGGTGGTTCCGCATCAATATCATACACTCTCACTAAGTGGCATATATACCCCTTGGATATCACTTTCCTAGCCTTAAGATAGGAAATAAATTTTCCTCTTGGTGCCCCTACATCACCCTTCCATTCAAGAACATTCATTTATGGAAAATGAAAATATACATTCTTCGCTAGGCAATCTATAGTGGCATAACAAGACGCCAACCAATCCATGCCCATGATGACATCAAAATCCACCATGTCTAGTTCAATAAGATCAGCCAGTGTATCATGACCACACACCGTTATTATACAATTATGATATACTCTTTTTGCAACAATATAGTCACCAACTGGTGTAGATACTTCAATTAACTTAGTTAATAGTTCCGGTGTTCTTTCAAATTTTGCAGCAATCAATGGAGTAACATATGACAATGTAGAACCCAGGTCAATCAATGCATATACATTATATGAAAATATAGATAATGTACCTGTGACGACATCAGGAGAAGCCTCCGAATTCTGTCAGTACACTAGAGCATAAGTACGATTCTGGACCCCGCTAGTACTGGCTACTCTTCTGGAACCTCTACCACGACCGACAGACTACAAACCTCGGCCTAAAGAAGGAACCTATGATGATGACGGAACGGCCGATCCCGCAGGTTGAGCTATACCACCCATACTCCTCTGGGGACACTCTTTCATCATGTGTCCCATCATACCACACCAAAAACAAGCATTTGTCCCCACCCGGCATGCACCTGCATGAATACGCCCGCAGTGCTGACACTGCTGATGAGGAAATCCTGCTGCCTGTGATCCGTGAACTCCACTACTCTACCCAGATGGACTACCTCTAAACCATCAAAATTGAGAGTGAGGGCCTACGGTGGAATAAGAGAATGTCAGTCTAGGAAACATCCGAGGTCTAGATTCTCCTTGGGACATTATAGACTGTCCCATAGGTCTAGCTCTTTTGGACTGTTCTCATTCAGATTCATGTACTCTTCTTCTTTGCCTTTGGTCCTCCATCTTTTGTGTGAAGGCCTGAATTCTAGCTATATCCATGTCTTGATTTAAAGCAACAATAGTGCAGTCTCTTACCAAATATGGTTCCAATCTGTCCACATATCGATGGACTCTATCTGTCATTGTGTCTACCACATTCGGAGCATATCTAGCCAGAGAATTAAACTGCAAACTGTATTCTCTAACGCTCAGATTTCCTTGACGGAGATTTAAAAACCGATCTGTACGTGCCTCCCGAATCTCATATGGGAGGTAATGATCAAGGAATGCCATTTTAAATTCCTACCAACCATATGGGAGTGCATAAATACCCCTAGACCTTTTCCAGTCCTCATACCACAAAATAGCCTCTCCCTTCAGTCTATAAGCTGCTAACTCAACTGTTTCTACACCTGTTACGTGCATCACATCTAATGCCCTTTGAATTTGGTCCATGAAGTCCTGTGGATCTGCTTTCGAATCTGACCCTGTGAATATGGGAGCGTCTAATTTCAGGAAGTCCTGTGTTTCGCGACTCGCCACCCTAGTCGCATCATCCTCATTTATCATGGGACCAGTTCGTCCCTGTGTATTTGCAGTAACTAGTTGTGTCAACATATGTACTACATTTCTTCAATCCTGATCGGTGGCATTCATTGGAGGTTCTGCGGGTACTTCTCTACCTCTTGGCTCTCCTGGAGATGGAAAAGTAGAGGAAGACCGCGATGAGATTTCTGTGTCAGCCCCACCTTGACTAGCTTGGTCAGGTGGTGATTTTCTTGTGCCTTCACTAGCAAGCCTTTCTACTTGCTTACCTTTGCCTCTAACTCTTCTTGTCATTGGCATTTTTACTATATCAAAGAAAATCAATTCCAATGGTTAGATACAATTCCACTTACCACATTGGCTCTATTGCACGATCTAGAAGTGAAGAAAAGAAACAACATCCTAAATGTTCCGTAGCCTCCTACTTATAAATGTGGTGCACAACACATCAATAAGTAAGACTCTACTCAGACACGACTTTGTAAACACCCTTAGAATGACCTGCTCTGATATTACTTTTGTCATGCCCCAAACCCCATCGAGGCGGATTGGCACCTGTAGCCGCTAAGGCCCGAGAGAACCAAACTTTGCTTTTATTCATTTATATGCAAGCCATAGGAAACACCACTATCACGTAAGAACATAAAAGGCCAATAACAGAAATTATGGAACATGTGATATATATATATATATATACATATGTGAAACTTGGCCGTCGAGGCCATCAAGTCAAAATCGAAATATATCTCTTACATTCATACACCCACATACATCTACAAAAGCCTCGAACAGATGCATTTACAAGATCAACTGAAAGTCAGGACAAGTCCCTGCTTTATACAACATGTACAATACCAAAACACATGTACAACTGTGACTCGAAAAAGCCCCGAACTAACTGGAGCTCACCAATGATTTGCAAATAACTAGCAACCTACTGTAGAGGCCTACTAGCACCTGCGCCTGCAACAAGTAAGGTAAGTCCCACAAAGGACGTCAGTACGAAGAATGTACTGAGTATGTAAGGCTCAAATGAAACTGTATGAATCATACATACGTCAATGAACTCAATTACAAATGAATAACCAATATGGATAAGTCATCATTCTGTGTTTTGGGAACCATGTATATTTCTTTCATTACTTTCTTTGCTTCTTTGCTTCTATGATTATTCATCTTTGCCTGTGACCTGTGATACCCGGGCCCCGACTGAACAGTGGGTTTTAACATAACATAACGTTATGTTGGGATCGACTCGAGCTAGGCTTATGCCTCTAGAGCTACCACCCATAAATCAATACATCGGGCTCAGCTCGAGCTAGGTTATTACCTCTAGAGCTGCCACCCATAAACTCATATCTCAGGTTTGGCCCGAGCTAGGTTATTACCTCTAGAGCTACCCCCTGTCAGGATCGGTCCGAGCTAGGCTTATGTCTCTAGGACTTCCCCCTGATCCAATAACCTCGGGATCGGCTTGAGCTAGGCTTATGCCTCTAAAGCTGCCACCCATACTCAATCATTAACCATATGCATTACTTCATTCATTACTATTGAGATTGGTACGTTGATAGTCATAACATTATTGGAAATATAGCCATATTGGAAACATAACATTATTGGAAACATAGCCTTATTGGAAACATAACATTATTGGAAACATGGGACATTTGGAACCTTTATCAATGCATATGAGACGTGTGAATCACCATTGCTCAATGAGTTGGAAACATGTGATAAACAATAATTGATACCCGGAAATAGGATACCTTAGAACTTGTCGGGATGGAACAAGTATAATGTCAATGTGAATACTATGTGCTGCAGAAGGATACAGATAGAGTATCTTTCACTCTGACTAAGTGACATAGGTACCCCTTGGATATCATTTTCCTTGTTTTAAGATAGGAAATAAATTTTCCTCTAGGTGCCCCTACATTACCCTTCTATTCCAGAACATTTGTTTGTGGAAAATGAAAATATACCTTCTTAGCTCGGTAATCTACCGTGGCATAACAAGAAGCCATCCAATCCATACCTATTATAACATCAAAATCCACCACACACAGTTACCACACAATTATGATATATTCTTTTTGCAACAATAGATGCACCAACTGGTGTAGATACTTCAATTGTATTAATTAATAATTTCGGTGTTCGTTCAAATTTTACAGCAATCAATGGAGTAACATATGATAATGTAGAACCCGGATCAATCAATGCATATACATTATGTGAAAATATGGATAAGGTACCTGTGACTACATCAGGAGAAGCCTCCGAATTCTGTCGGTCCACTAGAGCATAGGTGCGATTCTGGGCTCCATTGGAACTAGCTGCTCCTCTAGCACCTCTACTACGACTAGCAGGATGTACACCTCTGCCTAGGGAAGGAACCGATGATGATGATGCAACGGTGGATCTCGTAGGTTGTGCTATACCACCCGTGCCCCTTTATGGGGATTCTCTCATCATGTGACCCGACATACTGGACCAAAAACAAACATTTGTTCCCGACTGACATTCACCTAAATGATACCTTCCGCAGTGCTGACATCGCTGATGACAAAATCCTAATGTCTGGGAACCTTGAAGCCCACTACTCTACCCCAAATGGCTGCCTCTAAATCCCTGGAATTGGGATGAAGTACCTGTTGTAGGGGAAGAAAATAATGATCTAGGCGGTCTAGGAAAAATTCGAGGCCTAGATTCTTCTTGGGACACCATAGTCTGTCCCATAGGTCTAGCCCCCTTTGACGACCCTTGTTCAAATTTGTGTACCCTTCTTCTTTACATCTGGTCCTCCAATTTCTATGTGAAAGCCTGTATTCTAGCTATATCCATATCTCTGTTCAACGCTGCAATCGCACAATCTCTTACCAAATATGTCTCTAATATATCCATATATCGATGGACTCTGTCTGTCATTGTGGCTACTACATTCAGAGCATATCGAGCCAAAGAATTAAACTACAGACTGTATTCTCTGATACTCATATTCCCTTGACAAAGATTTAGAAACTGGTCTGCACGTGTCTCCCGAATCTCATATGGGAGGTAATGATCAAGAAAGGCCGTTTTGAATTCCTCGCAACCGGCTGGAAGTACATCAACACCCCTCGATCTTTTCTAATCTTTATAACATAATATAGCTTCACCTTTCAATCTATAGGCGACAAGTTCAACTGTTTCTACACCAGTCACGTGCATAACATCTAGAGCCCTTTGAATTTGGTCCACAAAGTCCTGTGGATTTGCTTTAAGATCTGACCCAGTGAATATGGGAGGGTCTAATTTCAGAAAATCCAGTGTCCGCCGACTAGCTACTCTAGCCGCGTCATCCTCACTTATCGTTGGACCCGCTCGTCCCTGAGTTTGTGCAGCAACTATCTGAGTCAACATATGCACTGTATTTTTTAAATCCTGTTCAGTGGAATTCATAGGCGGTTCTGCAGGTACTTCTCTACCTCTCGGCTCTTCTGGAGCTGGAAAAGTAGAAGAAGCCCGCGATGCAAACTCAGTGTCAGCCCCACCTTGACTAGCTTGGTCAGGTGGTGATTTACTCGTTCCTTCACCGGTAAGCATATCTACCTGCTTACCTTTGCCTCTACCTCATCTTGTAATCGACATTTTACTATAAACAAGAAAACCAATTCCAACGGTTAGATATGATTCCACTTACAACATGGGCTCTGTTGCACGATCTAGAAATGATGAAAAGAAACAACTCCTAAATGTCTCGTAGCCTCCTACTTATAAATGTGGTGCACAACACATCCATAAGTAAGACTCTACTCAGACACGACTTTGTAGACACCCTTAGGACAACCGGCTCTGATACCACTTTTGTCACGCCTCGAATTCCAATGGGGCGGACTGGCACCCGAAGCCGTTAAGGCCCGAGAGAGCCAATCTTTGTTCATGTACACTCGTATGCATGTCACTAAAAGAACAACACTCTACCTTATTTAGATACAAATTACCAATGACGAAAGTCATGGAAAACATATGATATATATGAAACTTGGCCGTTAGGGCCACCATGTCAAAAACATACATTCTTTCATTCATCTTCCCACGTACGTCTACAAATCCTCTAACAGATACATGTACATAACCACCCTAAAGTCAGGACAAGTCCCCACTTTATACAACAGTTACAATACCAAAACAAATGTACACATGTAACTCGAAAAGCCCCGAACCAACTGGAGCTCACCAATGATCGGTAAATGATCCGCAACCTACTATGGAGGTCTACTAGCACCTGTGTCTGCAGCAAGTAAGGTAAGTCCCCCAAGGGACGTCAGTACAAAGAATGTGCAGAGTGTGTAAGGCTATAAGAAACTGTATCATACATAAGAACACCAATGGAATCAAATATAAGAGAATAATCAATATGGATAAACCATCATTCTGTATGTGTGGAACCATGTACATTACATTCATTACTTTCTTTGCTTTTACATTCATTCATCTTTATTTTTCTATCCATGCTAGGCTTTTCTGTCGCCCCTGGGATGAGATTAACCCATGCTAGGTATTTTAACCCTTGGGATGTGATTAACCTATGCTAGGCTTTTCTGTTGCCCCTGGGATGTTAGATTAACCCATGCTAGGCTTTTCTGTCACCCCTGGGATGTTACTGTGATATTGGGATCGACCCATGCTAGGTATTTGAACCCCTGAGATACCACCCATGATATTAGAATTGACCCAAGCTAGGTGTTTATTCCAACCCTGGGATGCCACTCAAAAACGTACAAACAATTATACATTACTTCTTTTGTTCATTAGAAGAGTGATACATTGGTGATTGAACATTATTGGAACCTTGATTAGTCAATGAACATGAGAAATGTGAATCACAATTGATTCTATGAGTAATACTATATGACAATACCTTTGGACATTTCAGAATGGAACAAGTACAATTGCAATGTGAACAATATGTGCTGCAGAAGGATACGGAGAGAGTAACCTAAAATACCTTATCTTCCCAATATGAATACACAGTCCTATATGTGAATACAATAGTCCATCTCCTTCCTTACATTTTACTCTACAACACAAGTACATAACGGAGCTCTCGTTAACAACGAACTGCCTTACAAGTGCATAAGACGACAATGAGTTACATGATTTTCCTATAACGTCATTTCCCCCTTTACAATACAATTCACGGCATGGTCATACCAACAATACCACAACATTCCACAAATTGACCAAGACATCATAAACCAATAGTACTTCACACCAAATTTATCCTTTACGCTTCCTCATTAACGCTACATCACAACTACTCCATCAAGTCACCTCAATACGTTTCATAACAACAATCCCACATGTTATACACATAGAAAAAAAATGCAAGTTAAGGACATAACAACAACTTACGGGTTGATATTTCATCCGCACCATTCACTTCCATCAAAACCTCAAGTCTCCTTTCAAGTTCAAGTCACATAGATGACACACCTCTTTTAGCAAAAAGCAAAAGTGCACCACTCAACACCTTTAGAAATAACCATCATGATCTACACAATCCCTCATGAATATAATATATTAAATCACAAGGTTAAACACTTACCAATACTTGCAAAGAGATGATCTTGTCCCAAGAGATGGTTGCCTTTGGGTTTGAGAGTAGAGAGAAAATTGTAGAAAAATCTAGAAATGGCATGTGTACTTTGTGGAATAAAAATCTGATTTTTTGTGCCTTTATATAGCCCCTCAAGTCATCCTTAACCAATTCTTGGTCATTAAATGTTGTGTTTACTTGGTCAACATAAGAATGGGTCATTTGCCCCATTTGGGCCATGTCTTTTGTTTGATTTTTGGGCCTCTAATTGAGCCCAATAGAACAAGATTAATTTAGCCCAACAAATTTAATACATGATCCACCAACTATATCATGCTTAACGAATTCCATAAATGTGAAGACAATATTCAACTCACGAGATTCATGTTCGTAGCCTCATCCCCAATACTAAGCGATTTTAGCCACTCATGGCCTAATTTATCATAAATTGATAAAAATTATAAAAAAGAAATAAAAATAAAAAGGAAGAAGAATTAACCCTCATTTGGATGCCAAAATAGTCCAAGAGTAGTCCTACCAAGATGGAATAATGATACAATAACCCAAGAGCCCTATTTAGAGATTAGTGGTCGGAGAAGAAATTTGGCAAAAATCGGCCTGGCACGCTGCCTGGCGCTCCCTTATGCTGCCCATGCCAAAAAAATTTCTGTCAAAAGTGGCCCAGAATGCTGCCTGGCGCGCCTGACAATACAAATCTGATTTTCTTCCTTTCTTCGACTTTTCTTTGCGGACATTAGCACAATATCAATAGTCCATCAAACACAATACAAAATACGCACTTCTTGCTCTCAAAACTAAGGTAAACATGGTTCAAAGTTGGCAATAAGGCATATAAATATGCCCTAGATCACCAATCAAGTAGGGTCGAAAATGTACGGGGTGTTACATTATCACTCTTGTCCCCAATTTAAATAGAAAGTTCAAGGGGTAGAGTTTGAGTATACGCTGAGAATACTAGACATTAGAGGATGTGATGTGGTGTTAGAAGGGGACTGGATGAGGAAGCACAACCCTACTTTGTTTGGTTCATTGGGTTGCAGATCAGTGTCAATGGAAAAAAGGTCTACTTGAAGGGATTTTATGAGGAGGGTAAGCTTCAAAGCATGTTAGCAACTGGGATGAGGTAGTTACATAAGAAAGGCCAAGAAATATGGTCTAATCTCTCCACTATTACAACCAGCATAGTGGATGACCAGCAGGAAACCAGTGCAGGAATTCAGGCGGTCCTAGATGAGTTTCCAATAGTGTTCCAGGAGCCAAAAACCCTGCCATCCAAAAGAAATCACGATCATGTTATACCTCTCAAGCCTGATGTAGTTCCTATAAGTTTTAGGCCTTACAGATATAATCATTTCCAAAAAAATAAAATAGAAAAACAAGTTAATGAAATGCTCAAGAATGGAATTATACAGCCAAGTTATTCCCCATTCTCTTCTCCAGTTTTATTAGCTCAAAAGAAAAATGGAAGTTGGAGATTTTGTATAAACTATAGGGGTTTGAATAAGTTGAATGTGAAGGATAAATTCCCCATACCCTCAGTGGATGATCTGATGGATGAGCTTTGTGGGTCTTCTTTATACTCTACGATTGATCTTAGAGCTGGTTATCACCAAATTAGGATGGGAGACAATGACATTTACACAGCTGCATTAAGAATACACTTAGGGAATTATGAATTCAAAGTCATGCCTTTTGGCTTGACCAATGCCCCAACTACTTTCCAAAGTTTAATGAATCATGTGTTTAGGCCTTTCTTAAGTAAATTTGAATTGGTGTTTTTTAATGACATTCTAGTTTACCGCTCCTCTGTGGATAGTCATGTTCAACATCTCAGGTAGGTTTTAAGTGTGCTTAAGTAGGAGCTGCTTTATGCCAAACTGTCTAAATGTGCTTTTGGTCAGAGTCAAGTTGAGTACCTAGGGTTCATAGTCTCAGGTGAAGGGGTTGTTACTGACCCTGCTAAATTTGAAGCTATGACTAAATGGCCTGTACCCAAGTCTATTAAAGCATTAAGGGGGTTCTTAGGACTCACTGGTTACTATAGAAGGTTCATCCAATCATATGGGATTATTAGCAGACCCTTGTCAGATCTTTTGAAGAAAAATGCCTTCAAATAGAGTGCAGAGGCAGACACAACTTTTCAGCAGTTGAAAACAACAATGTCTACAGCTCCAGTCCTAGCTTTGGCTGATTTTAATAAGCCTTTTGTGATAGAAACAGATGCATGCTCAACTTGTATAGGTGCATTCCTCATGCAAGAGGGAAGACCAATAGCTTTTATCAGTAAGGCCTTGGCTATAAAGAACAAAGGTCTTTCTATATATAAGAAAGAGTATTTGGCTGTTCTAACAGCAGTAGAAAAGTGGGGAAACTACTTGCAATGTGGCCATTTCATTGTAAGGACAAACTATCAGAGTGTTAAATATCTTCTGGAGTAGAAGAGCAATATAACTCTCCAGTAGAAAGGCCTGACCAAGTTATTGGGGCTTGATTATGAGGTTTAATACAAATGAGGTACTTAGAACAGAGTTACAGATGCCCTGTCAAGAAGGGAAGAAGAGGACTCCACACTTTTGACTATTTCTGTTTCTTAGCGTACTTGGTTACAAGAGGTGTGTCAGAGTTATGAAGATGATCTTAATTCACTACAACTACTGGAAGAATTGATAATAACACCATAGTATTCCTGACTACTCACTACAGCAAGGGGTGATTAGATACAAACAGAAGATCTATGTGGGAAAGACTACTGAGTTGAGGAAGAAGATTTGGAAAGCTATGCATCAGTCTCCTCTTGGTGGAAATTTAGGCTAGCAAGGGACATACAGAAGGGTGCAATTGGTTTTCTATTGGCCTAGCTTTAAGACTGATATTTTTCAATAGGTGAGGGAATATGATGCTTGTCAACGAATTAAATCAGAAAATGTCCACTATCCAGGGTTGTTGCAACCCTTACCAATACCAGATCAAGCTTGATAGGACATTTCACTTAATTTTTTGGAGGGACTACCTACCAATAGTCACAAGAATGTAGTACTTCTTATGGTGGATCGACTAACAAAGTATGCACATTTCTTAGCACTTAAGCATCTATTTTTAGCTCAAGATGTTGAAGATTTAATCCTTAAAGAGGTATATAGACTTCATGGCCTACCTAGGTTGATTGTCTATGATAGAGACTCAGTTTTCACTAGTCATTTCTAGAAATACCTATTCAAGTCCATAGGTACTAAGCTAGCTATGATCTCGGCCTACCACCCCCAATCCGATGGCCAAACAAAAAGCTTGAACAAGTATGGAAACATGCTATAGTTTTTGATAATCCAAAGTCTTGGGCATGATGCCTTTATCTCCCGAAATGGTGGTACAACATGAACTATCACCACTATCCTAAAATAACCTCATTTGAAGTATTATATGATTATTCACCACCTCAGTTATCGTTAGGTTCCTTGCTTAATATGGGTCACTCAGTTGCAGGGTTAAGTTTAACTCAATGACAACATATGCTTTAGGCTCTACACGATAATCTTACTTGTGCACAATCCTATATGAGGTACTATATAGAATGTCTTCTCACTGAGAGAACATTTGAAGTAGTTGACTTGGTCTACCATAAACTCCAGCTGTACCGACAATCTTTAATCGATGTGCGGCAAAATATGAAATTGTGTGCTCATTTCAATGGTCCCTATAAGGTGCTCTGATGTGTGAGTTCAGTAGCTTATCTACTTGACCTCCCAATTGATTTGCAGATCCATCTCATCTTTCATGTGTCCCAATTGAAATACCGCATTGGTCCCAACATTGTTCCTCAGCAGCAACCTCCTATTTTTTATGGGGATGGTCAGATCTTGATTCAATCGGTAGCTATTCTATAGTGTAAGATAGTCAAGGTTTACAATGGCATTTGTGTAAAGGTATTGATTGAATGGGAATACCTGGGTGCTGATGCTGTTACATTAGAAGATTGGGGTTATATCAAGAGTCGCTTTCCAAAATTTATTTCTCAACAATGACCTTAAGGACAAGGTCTTTTGTTGATGGGGTAGGGATTATTACAAATAGTCAGTTGGGCCAGTTCACTGGAGTGGGATGTGTGTCTACAATAAATATCTAGCCTAACTAGAAGCTCTATTAATATCAAAACTGCAGGGAAATAAGCTAGGAAATATCTGGTAATTTAGTTACAACTATCCTTATCTCTATTCTCTCTTTCAATCTGTCTCTCTTCTCTCTCATTCTGATCCTTCTTCTGTATTCTCATTTCAGGTTGTAGCAGGAGTAATATTATAGTTAATGTTGTAATCTTTCAATTGATCAATAAAATTCCATGTTTTTCAATCTTATTCAATTTGCATACAAATATAGTAAAACTTCCATACAAATATCCAGCCTAAATAGAAGCTCTATTAATATCAGAACTGAAGGGAAAAAAGCTAGAAAATATTTGGTAATTCAGTTACAACTACCTTCATCTCTTATCTCTCTCTCCACTCTCTCATTCTATTCCTTCTTCTCTATTCTCATTTTAGGTTGTAGTAGGAGTAATAGTGTAGTCTATGTTGTAATCTTTCAGTTCATGTTGATCAATAAAATTCCCTATTTTTCAATCTTCTTTAATTTGCATACAAATATAGTATAAAATCCATACAAGTATATTACAAAGTGGTATCAGATCCACCCATCACCCACCGTACCCACCGTGCCTAGGATGGTGACATTGGTATGGTAGTGTTTGTCGGGGCTAGCAATATCTAGCGTACAACCGTTGAGGTGCCTGGGCACCAAACTCAAAAGGAACTACCTAGTAAAGCTAGCTATTAAGATGGGAGATCCTAAGGCTATAAATGCCCCACACAAATACTTTGTAGTACCGATGTGGGACTTTTGCAATGGATCATAACAAAACACCAGACTCTGCATCTGTTGTCCTTGATGGCTCCACTCTGGGTAGCTTTCCCTCTACTTTTGTAGGTAGCTCTTTCCCAGGTAGCCCTTTTTGAGTCAGGTGCCCAGGTACCTCAACGGTTGTATACTAGACATTGCTAGCCCCAGTAAAACACTGCTATACTAGCATCACCCTCCTAGGCAAGGTGGGCATGAAGGATGATGGGTGGCTCTGATACCACTGATATAACCTTAGGAGGACCACACCCCAAAAGCTAGATTTTGGGGTGTGATTCTCGTAAGGTTATATCAATCCATTGCAAAAGTCCCACATTAGTACTATAAAGAATTAGTGTGGGGTATTTATAGCCTTAGGCTCTCCCACCTTAATAACTAGCTTTTGGGGTGTGGTTCGCCTAAGGTTGTAACAATGGTATCAGAGCCAACCATCACCCTCCGTGCCCATCATGCTTACCAGCCAGCCATCACCCTTCATGCCCATCATGCTTACCAGCCAGCCATCACCCTTCATGCCCATCATGCTTAGGATGGTGATGCCAGTTTGGTAGTGTTCAACTGAGGATAGCAATGTCTAGTGTACAACCATCGGGTGCCTGGGCACCTGACTCAAAAAGGGCTACCTGGGAAAGAGATACATACAAAAGTAGAGTGAAAGCTACCCAGAGTGTTGTTGCTAAGGATGGCGGATGCGGAGTGAGGTGGTTTGTTATGATCCATTACAAAAGTCCCACATCAGTTTTACAAAATATTGGTATGGGGGCATTTATAGCATTAGGATCTCCCACCTTAATAGCTAGGTTTTGGGGTGTGGTTCTCCTAAGGTTGTAAGTATAGACAAAAATCCATTGGTGATGGTCATAATGCTTGAATGCATATGGGTGGTTAATTGTAGCATAGATTTGATTTGACTCTATGCTTATATGTAAGATGAATGTTGTGATTAGCCTTCTAGCATTATTTATGTTTGTTGGTTATCATTTTACATTGAGTATTGGATTAAGATTATAAATTGTGATGATATTAGGATCGAGTGTCACACAACCAATGTTATTGGATCGGGTGTCACACCGACACTGTTATTGGAACAGGTTTCACACCGACACTGGTACATAGACTGAGCTCATCGCTTTCAGGTCATATTGAGGGTTCGTGCTTACTCTAGTATGTGTGTACACCTTTCACGCATGCATTCATATTACTATGTTGGCATATATATTGTTGTGATTATTGTAAACTGACTTGCTTAAGCGTAAGTGATGGACATGATTACGTGGATGTAAGGTATGTCTTGGTTTTATGTGTAGATTTTATCTTCTGTATGCATGCTATTATATTTGAGGCACTGGGTTACCTTGTCTAGATCATGTTGAACACTTGAAAGTGAGATGCCTTGTCAGTGGGTACTTAGATATAGAATGATGGGTCCAAATTGTCATGAGTGCGAACTCAAGTTCTCTTCTCCTCACATCTACAAAAAAATTCTAACTACTCTGAGTTGTCTTAAGCCTTTCTTTAATTTGTTGAAGCTTCCCCATAACCTCATGAACTGAATTAGGCCCTATTAAAGTAGCTTCACCAACCTCAAACCATCTAATAAGAGACCTACATATCCTACCATAAAATGTCTCAAACAGAGCTGTAATACCCCATACATTTTAGACCCTATTTGACACCTTGGATTCATGTCTACTTAGTGTTGATATCAATAAGAAAGTATTTTGTAGTATTTTGATAGGGTATTGGATGATAAGCAAGTATTGAAGAAGTGGCCGAAAAATTCAGCAAGGTGCTAAAACTTGCGCCACTCCCTGTTTCAGGGGGTGTGGCGCAAGCCACCTGATTCAGAGGGCATCCATTTCTTGCGCCACTGCTCAATGCTACGTCGATTCTTCTATGGTTTCTTTTGATTCCTTGGAGTTCTTTGAGAATTGTTAAGGTTTCATATACCTCAATACACTCCTACATACTTCTACATGATCAAACCATGGAACACAAGTAGTTATCATAAATGTTTAATGAAGCCATGGACGACTAGAATTTCTATTTTTGCGATTGAGACGACGAATGAGAATCTCATAAGAGGATATTGTCGTGACATTATGGAATTATTTAAACATGAGACATATGATGTATTATACATGAAAATTGGTGGGCTAAGTTGAGATAATTTATTGGGCCCAATTTGAGGCCCAAAATGAGCCAAAAATGAAAGGCCCAAAGGGTAACTTGACCCACTTTTCCGAATGACTTGAGCACTATATAAAGGTCCCAAAAATCAGATTTTTATTCCTTAACACACACAACACATTTTGAGAATTTACAAGACATTTCCTTTTGGTTCTCTCAAACCCTAAGAACCCTAAGCCCTTTTCTTTGGACAAGATCATCCTATTCCAAGCCATGGTAAGTATTTATTCTTATGTATTAACATCTTATATGCTTAAGATGGCATGTATGTCATGATGGTTATGTTGGCAAGGGGGTGAATGGTGTATTTTTGGCTTTTGGTAAAAGATGTGCCATCTTTGTGATTTGAATTTGAAAAGAGACCTGATGTCTTGATGAAAGAACATGGTATGGATAAAATATGAACATGTATGGTGTGATTTTGTTATTAAACTTGTTATTTTCATATAAGTGTAATTTATGGGATTTTGGCCGATATGTGCTATGAAGTGTATTAAGGTGAATTGATGGATTATTTGTGATATGGAGTGGATAAGAAAGTGTAAAGGAGAAGTGTTGTGGTGAAATGTATTGATTAACATGTATTGGTCAATGTTGGGAATATTATGGTATTTTTGGAATAATAATTTCATCAATGGTTTTATCAAGGGGGAAATGGCATGTTTAAAGGCAAACATGTAACCCATTGACGTTATATGCATTTATAAGGTAGTTGGTGATTAATGTGAATTCCGTTATATATTTGTGTTATAGAGTGACACATAAAGAAGGAGCGGGACTATTGTATGCACATCTAGGATTGTATATTCATAGTGAGAATACAAGGTATGTAAGGTTACTCTGTCCGTATCTTTCTGCGGCAAATAGTATTCACATTGACATTTCGCTTGTCCTATTCCGAAATGTGCTAAGGTACCTTATATCTAGTTATCAATGGTCATTATCACATAGTTCCTACTCATTGATCATTTGTGAATCTCATGTCTCATATTCATGGTTAATGTTCCAAAAGCTCAAATAAGGTTATGTTCCAATGTTTCAATAGTGATTATACTTATGTCTCTTGTTCATGGATTATTGTCCAATGGTTCCCATGGTGTTATGGTTCTAATAATGTTATGTTTCCAAGTTATTCACATGTCTCTCACTCATTAGTTAATGATCCAAAGTTTCAAGTAAAGTTATGACTTTCATGGTATCAATCTCAAAGTAATGAATGAAGTAATGCATATGTGGTCAATGATCAAGTATGGGTGACAGCTTTAGGGGCGAAATGCCTAGCTCAAGCCGATCCCAAATCAGGGGGCAGTCCTAGGGGCATAAGCCTAGCTCGGACCGATCCTGACAGGGGGCAGCTCTAGAGGTAATAACCTAGCTCAAGCCAAACCTGAAATGTTGTATGTGTGGCAGCTCTAGAGGTACTAACCTAGCTCGAGCCGATCCCGATATATAAACATAACATAACGCTATGTTATGTTTAAAACCCACTGTTCAGTTGGGGCCTGGGTATCACAGGTCACAGGCAAAGATGAATACACATAGAAGTAAAGATGCAAAGAAAGTAATGAAAGCAAAATACATGGTTCCCAAAGTTCAGTATAGTGATTTATCCATATTGTTCATTCATTTCAATTTGATTTCATTGACATATTTACATATCATACAAGCTTCATATGGCCTTACATACTCAGTACATTCTTCGTACTGACCCCTCTTGGGGGATTTACCTTACTTGCTGCAGGCGCAGGTACTAGTAGGCCTCCACAGTAGGTTGCCAGTTGTTGCGGATCATTGCTGAGCTCTAGTTAGTTCGGGGCTTCTCCGAGTCACAGTTGTTCATATGTTTTGGTGTTGTATATGTTGTATAAAGCGGGGACTTGTCCCGACTTTTAGTTCATTTTGGTCAATGCATTTGTTAGAGGCTTTTGTAGATAGATGTGGGTGTATAAATGTAAAAGGTATATGTCATTTTTGACTTGGTGGCCTCAACGGCCAAGTTTCGCATATGTATATATATCACATGTTCCATGAACTCCATTGTTGGTATCCAAAGCTATTATATGATTATGGGTTTTTTATGGTATGTATATGATTGAATAGAGGCAAAGCTTGGTTCTCTCGGGCTTTGTCGGCTACGAGTGCCAATCTATCCCAATGGGATTCGGGGCATGACAAGAGCCATCTGTATATTGGAGTGAAAACTGTTATTGTAAGCAAACTCAATAAGTGGTAAGTGATCATCCCAATTACCTTTAAAGTTGATCTCGTAAGGTCTCAACATATCCTATAAGGTTTGAATAGTCCACTCTGCATGACTATCTATCTGTGGGTGGAAAGCTATGCTGAGATTATCTTGGGTACCGAGACCTTTCTGATAAGATTTCCAGAACTACAATGTAAATTGAGTACCTCTATCTGAGATAATAGACAAGGGAACTCCATGCAACCTAACCAACTCCTGAATGTAAAGTTTAGCATAACCCTCAGCTGAATTTGTAGTATTAACTAGCAGGATATTTGTTGACTTAGTCATTCAGTCTACAACAACCCATATTAAATCATGTTGTCAGTGCATACGAGGTGACCTAGTGATGAAGTTCATATTTATCTCTCCCCACTTTCAAGTAGAAATGCTAATATCCTGAGTCATACCTCCCGGTCTTTGGTGCTCAACCTTAACCTTCTGGTAATTTAGACACTTAGCTACAAACTCCACGATATCCTTTTTTATGCCATTCTACCAATAGACTTCCCATAGATCATGGTACATCTTAGTAGCACCTGGGTGAATATAATACCAAGAACTGTGAGCTTCTTTCAGCATCCGTTGTCTCAAATCATCAACATCTAGAACACATAAGTGGTCCTGGTAATGAAGCACATCATCTCCCCCCTTCGATTGTGGACTGTTTCCTTCAACTAAAAAAGAATAGGATCACTATCTTATTTTGCTTTCACCTCCATCACCAATGAAGATTATGAACCATAATTGAACCATTGGCTAAATCAATAAGATGAACTCCCAATCGAGCAAGTCTATGAACATCACGAATCAACTCCTTCTTTTCATCCTCCACATGAGCAACATCACTCATAGATAGTCTGCTGAAGGCATCGACCACTATATTGGATTTACCTCGATGGTACAAAACACTAATGTCATAATACTTCAACAACTCTAGCCAGCTTCTCTGACAAAGATTCAAATCCTTCTAACTGAACACATACTAAAGCTTTTGTGGTCAGTAAACGCATCCATATGAACCCCATAGAGATAGAACCTTCAAATCTTTAAGGAAAAAACTACTGTTTCCAACTCAAGATAATGAGTTGGGCAATTCTTCTCATGAACTTTTAGCTGTCTATAAGCATAAGCTATGGCCTTACTGTGCTGCATCAACACACATCCAAGGCCAACTCTGGACGCATCATAATACATAACAAACCCATTTGTACCTTCTGGTAGGGTCAAAACTAGAGCAGAAGTGAGTCGAGTCTTCAACTTCTGAGAACTATTTTCGCGAACATCAGACCACTTAAACTTGACTTTCTTCTAAGAAAATCTGGATATAAGAGAAGCAATGGATGTAAAAACTTCAACGAACCGCCTGTAGTAATCGGCCAAAATCAAGAAGATCCTAATGTCTGATGGAGAGATGGGTCTAGGCGAGTTTCTAAGTGATTCGGTCTTTTGAGGATTAACCTGAATGCCCTCACTGGAAATGACATGACCAAGAAATACCACTGATTTTAACTAGAATTCACACTTACTTTACTTAGCGAATAACTGATGATCCTTGAGGGTCTGCAAAACAATCCTAAAAATGGTCTGCATGTTCATCTTTATTCTGAGAGTAAACAAGGATGTCATCTATGAAGAAAATAACAAACATGTCCAAAGACTGTTTCAACACCCTGTTCATCAAGTCCATAAAAGTTGCAGGAGCAGTTGTTAGTCTAATAGACATAAAAACAAATTCATAGTGACCATATTGAGTCCGAAAGGCTGTCTTTAGAGTGTCACATTCTCTAACTTTGAGCAGATGATAGCCTGTCCTGAGGTCTATCTTGAGAAGTAACTAGCACCTTGAAACTGGTTGAACAAGTCATCAATCCTAGGAATAGGATACTTCTTCTTGATTGTGAATTTGTTCAATTGATGCACATTCTAAAAAAATCATCTTTCATATGCACGAAGTGTCACAACCCAACTAATCAGATCATGCGGACCACACAAGGATCCCAAATATCATTATCAAAACCAAACTACATAAGGATCCCAAATATCATTATCAAAACTAGACCACATAAGGATCCCAAATATCATTATCAAAACTAGACCACACAAGGATACCAAATATCATTATCATCAACCAGACCACTATATATATAGATACATACATACATATATACATACATACATATACCAACAATAATATAAACCCAGTTCACTCAAGGAACCATAAAAAATCTCTAATTTATAATGTACACACATGCTATGGGTCTTATATATGTCCACTAGCCATGACCTGCAGGGGATGAGCTCTGTCCATGTACCAAATCATAACTGTCATCTAATGCCATAAATAACCGGCAACTAAGTGCCATATCAACTGGTATCAAGTGCCAACCATCCTTATCCCAAAATGGTGTTATACCCCCTATCCCCCACGGTGTTATGCCACCCTTATTACACATCCCCCCTTATACGACCTTTACCACTAATTCAATCACAGGTCAAGCATATAGTATTGGCCATTTCACAACCACAATCATAATCAATCAACTATGCACCCAACATAAATAATCACATTAACCATATTATGGATCAAGTTCAATCATCAAGTAAGTTTGTAAATATAATCACTTGTACAACAACGCAATCCTTATCCAAAAACACAATAATTTCATTATTCAATAACATTTGTGATAAATCATTTAGCATGTACAATAACTTCTCAAGAAAAATCAAGTATTCATATTTACTAGCATGAAGTGCAACCAATGACCAAGCATTTAGGTAAATACACTCATTTATAGAAAATTAGCCTTAATTTGATTCTCAATAATCATACAATTATGACAATGCTTTAGCATAAACTAATTCATCACCCATTTGCTCAATTATGATTACAATCTATCAATTCAACCAAATACAAAATCATCAAAGAATTGCCCCAAAATAATGATTATAACAAATTAAATTCAACTCGTGTTCACATTTTGATTATTACCAACCATTCACCGTGCCCATAGGCCTAAGCATGAAATCTCTCATCAAACTATATTACAGTCATGCAACTTAACCAAGATCTACTACTCAATAAACCTAGCCTACTTGGCGCCAAGCTGCTACAACAAGTAAGCTATACCATGGATGCTCTCCCTTTTCTCCACATTTCTGAATTCTAAATAATCTAATAAACAAGAAATTATAAGAGTAATAAATCAACTACTCTTCAAACAAATACTTTAGGAATTCAAACCCACTAGTTCTACCCTTATTCATGGTCTACAAGATTACCCAAGGGTTGATTAATTATTAACTAGTTCTATCATACTCAACCCATCTCCATTAACGGAGTTCTCAAGCTAAAGGTCTCATCTTTATTGAATTCAAGGTCCTCAACTAACAAAATTCATGTTTTAGAATAATAAATTCATACTAGGAATTGTTAGTTTACAATCTAAAAGAACTTCTATGTGAAAATACACATACCCGTAGGTTTTTCCCATAATTTCATGAACCTAGGGTTCAATCCATAAAATATTTCCCCATTCTAATGATTCTAGAAGAAGAATGAGTTGGTCGATGTTAAAAAAGATTAAAAATCTTACCTCAACAAAGAGTTTTCATCCTAACCTTGAGAAAATTGCCTCTCTAGGGATTTGGAATAAAGTTTTTGAGTTTATGACCTAAAATTCAGCCAAAATAGGCTTATATACTACCATCGTCCCTTTCTAGAAGCCTGTGTCCCGCTATAGTGGCCTCAACTTTTCAGTACGAACAGTCTTCAGTAAAACAATCATAAATTTCTACTCCGATGTCAAATTAACAAACAGTTGGTGGCACTAGAAATAAGACTCAGCGATCTTTAATTTGGTAGGTATTGGATCATATAAATCTTTATATTGTAGGATGAGTTATTGTTTAAAGTTGACCCTAGTTTAAACTTAGGCCGAAACTCAATCGATAAAGACACTTCCAACTTTACTTTATGCTAGGGGTATTGTAAGACCTTAATTCATATCTAATGCACTCCCATACTAAAGAATTGGTCCTAACACCTTCGATGAAAAATATTCTTATGCCTTTATTATAAATATTTTTAGTAATGATGGAACAGGTCATTACACGAAGAGAACTGGAGCACCCCATGAAGAGATGTTGGGTCTGATAAAACCCTTGTCTAAGAGGTCCTTCAACTGATCTTTCAATTCCTTATACTCAGCTGAAGCCATTCTATAAGGAAATATTGAGATCGGCTACCTATCTAGAAGACGGTCCATTTCAAAGTCAATCTCCCGCTCATGAGGGACTCCAAGTAGATCCTTAGGAGACACTTTCGGGTACTCATTAACAACCAGAACTGACTGAAGGGTTAGAGTCTTGGACTTGGAATCCTTAACCCAAACTAGATGATAAATTCATCCCTTTGAGATCATCTTTTTGGTCTTAAGGTAAGAGATAAACCAACATATAAGTGTTGAGGTATTATCCTTCCATTCTAGGATTGGTTCATTAGAAAACTAAAACTCAACAACTCTGGTTCTGTAATTCACTAAGACATAACAGGAGTGTCATCAATCCATGCCTAGAATTACATCAAAATCAGTCATGTCTAATTCTACTAGATCAATTATGGTGATTTTTTGGAAAACTAAGTCGGGGAAATTTTAGTATACCCTGTAACACCCCGTATTTTGCGTGTACTTGTTCTATTGATATGGGACTTGAGGTAAACTTGTTGTATAGGTAATAAACCAAGTTTCTTAAGTAATTAGTGGTGGTTTAAAGAGGATTTAAAGGATATTATAATGGCCCAAACATTTCAGTATGTATACACCAAGTTAACCCAAACGGAAGTGCTTAAATGCGAGATAAAAAGGTGATATTCTTGTAACACCCCGTACGTTCCCAACCCTACTTGAAGACATTAAATAATATGTACGTAAGTATCGAGCGCTATGAGTATGCATTTGGTAAGGCTATTGATGAGATAATTGAATTTGGCTCTTGTTATGTGGTTAAACTTGCATAGAAGGTGTTTTGAAATTTTCATTGTGCATTTGTGGGGTTAAAAATGAGTCTAAGAATACCTCTAAACAAAGTATAATAAGGTTAAGAAGTGAGTTAAAGAATAGGACTTGAATTATCTAACCAAACCCACGAAGAGAAGTCGAAAAATGGAATTTTCAAAAATTTTAAGGAGGGGCGCGTTTGGGACCATGACACGCCGCTATGGGATAAAATTTTTAGCCCAGAGGCAGTGGGTTGGGGTCCCAGAGGCGTTCCACCTTGGGTTTTCCACTTTTTCGAAAGTTGGAAATTTTTAAGTCCCAAGGGTATCCGGGGACGTACCGAGCTGATTTTTGCTACGTTTCTTATACAACCAAGAGTATATACATGAAATGAATGAAATATTACATTAGTATGATAAAATTACTCGAGAACGAATTTGGGGTCAAAATGACAGTTTTGCCCCTAAGGTCAAAATAAGCCAAACGTGGCTAGAATCACTTATTTTTGGGATTGAGGCTACGGATATGAATATTATGAGTGGAAATATTATTGTAATACATATAAAGACGAGAAATTATTGATTTTATTGGGTTAAGTAATTTGGGCTCAATAAAAGCCCAAAATGGGATAAAAGACATAGGTCACATGACCCAATCTTCTATTGACTTGGTCAATTGAAGCATTAAATATAAAGAAAGGCTAAGGATGACCCAAGGACTATAAATAGACCCAAAAATCAGATTTTATTCATTTAAAATCTCATGTTCTTTGATATATTTTCTCAAACCTTCTACAATATTCTCTCAAGAACCCTAAAGACTCAAAGGCAATTTTGGAGCAAGATCATCCCTTTGCAAGTTTGGGTAAGCGAATATTATTATGGATTAATATATTATATGCATGAAAGAGTATGTAAATCATGTTGGTTGTGCTTGGAAATGTTGGATATGGTATTTTGTGCTTTTGTATAAGATGTGTGATTCATGGGAGTTGAACTTGAATTAGGACTTGTGCCTTTGATGAAAGATCATGGTATGGATAAAATATGAACGTCTATGGTGTTATTTTTGTTGTTAAACTTGTTCTTGTCTATAAGTGTAAATTGTGGGAATTTGGACGATATGTGCTATGAAGTGTATTAAGGTGAATTGATGGATTGTTTGTGATGTGGTATGGATAAGGAGGTGTAAAAGAGAATTGTTATGGTGAAATGCATTGATTATTATGTATTGTTCAATGTTGGGAATATTGGAGGATTTTTGGAATAATGATGCTATCAATGGTTTTGTCAAGGGGAAATGACATGTTTCAAAGCAAACATGTACCCCATTGATGTTATATGCATTTGTGAAATAGTTGTGGTTAATGTGAATTCCGTTATGTATTTGTGTTGTAGAGTGACACATAAAGAAGGAGCGGGACTATTGTATGCACATCTAGGATTGTATATCCGTATTGAGAGTACAAGGTATGTAAGGTTACTCTGTCCGTATCTTTCTGCGGCAAATAGTATCCACATTGCTATTTCACTAGTCCTATCCCGAAATGTGCTAAGGTATCCTATATCCGTTTATCAATAGACATGGTCATATATTTCCTACTCATGGATCATTTGTGAGTATCATGTCTCATAATCATGGTTAATGTTCCAAAAGCTCAAATAAGGTTATGTTCCAATGTTCCAATAGTGATATTACTTATGCCTCTTGTTCATAGATTATTGTCCCATAGTTCCCATGGTGTTATGATTCTAATAATATTATGTTGCCAAGTTATTCACATGTCTCTCACTCATTGGTTAATGGTTCAAAGTTTCCAATAATGTTATGTTCCAAAGTTTAAAGTGATGTTATGACTATCAAATATCAATCTCAAAGTAAAGATCAAAGTAATGCAAATGTGGTCAATGATCAAGTATGGGTGGCAAGTCTAGGGTAATAAGCCTAGCTCAACTCAATCCCGATGTGTTGATTTATGGGTGGCAAGTCTAGGGGCGCAAGCCTAGCTCGACTCGATCCCGATGTATTGATTTATGGGTGGCAAGTCTAGGGGCGCAAGCCTAGCTCAACTCGATCCCGATGTATTAATTTATGGGTGGCAAGTCTAGGGGCATAAGCCTAGCTCGACTCGATCCCGATGCATTGATTTATGGGTGGCAGGTCTTAGGGGAATAAGCCTAGCTCGACCCAATCCCAACACGACGATAAGTCATTGAAAGACCCACTGATCAGTAGGGGCCCAGGTACATTGTGACACATGTATTGACAAGCAAGCATTTAATGTAAAGAAAGTAATGGAAGTAATGAAAGCAATTCACATGGTTCCCAAAGTGCAAAATGGCGACTTACTCACATTGTCTAGTCATTGTATTGAGTTCATTAGTATGTTCATGTGTTATAAAGTTTCATTTGAGCCTTACATACTCAGTACTTATTTCGTACTGACCCCTCTCGGGGAATTTACCTTACTTGCTGCAGGCGCAGATCCCAGTAGACCTTCCCAGGTGATTGCCAATGTTAGCGGTTCCTTGGTGAGCTCCAGTTAATTCGGGGCTTCTCCGAGTCAGAGTAGATATATGTTTTGATGATGTACATGTTATATAAAGCGGGGACTTGTCCCGACTTTTGGTTTGTATTGGTCAATGCTCTTGTTAGAGGCTTTTGTAGACGGATGTGGGTGTATCAGTGTACAAGACATATGTTGTTTTGACTGGATGGCCTCAACGGCCAAGTTTCATATGTATGTATAAATATGTCCCATGTTTTCCTTTATTCGTCTTTCATGTTCTTATGCAATGGTGGTTATGATTATGATATGCATATGATTGAACATAGGCAAAGGTTGGTTTTCTCGGGCCTTATCGGCTACGGGTGCCAATCATGTCTCGATGGGATTCGGGGCGTGACAATTCTACCTCAAGGATTAAAGTGTACAAGTGTATATAAGTATTAAGTTAACATAAGGGGTTAAGACTTAGAATATAGAATAAAATAAGTGAGCTGCTTGCTTGACTTAAATTAAGCTAATTGATGACAAGTAGGTGCATCACCTACTTTGACTTATTGACCAATCTAAGAACCAAGTAGGTGCATCACCTACTAAGACTCCTTTGACCATCTTATTGGGCCAAGTATACTACCACCTACTAGAATTAATTTTGGCCAAAGTTATAAGAGAGAAAAAGAGAAGAATGGGTAGCCAAGGGCCAATAGTTTCAGATCCACAAAGGCCCAAGTATAATGGGCAATTAGGTGATCCGAATACTTGCTAAAATATGCCCCAAACTAGAAAAGAAAGTATGTCAAGAGCATCTCCCTTTAAAGGGATTGAAACTATCTCATTTGACCCATTTTAACTTAGACAAAATTCAGCTTTCTAGAATTTTCTCTCTTCTCTCTCTTAGCTTCTACAACAGCCCTAAGTTTCCATTAGGGTTCTTGGGATTTACCTTCCTTCCAAACTAAAGGTAAGTGAACAAATCATGAGCTTATCTCAAAAAGACTATGGAAATTATGTTCTTCATGTTTAAATTATAAGACAACCCTCTATAAGTTTGGCAGTCCCATTTTTCTTGGTTATTAAGAGATTTTTCTCTTCTTATTTGATTTGTGTGTGAAGGAACCAAGATATTGAAGAAATACAAGTTAAGATAATAAACTATCACAAAATTAAGGTAAGACTACTGGCCATTTTTTCCCCCTCCCTATATACATGTTTTGGTGGAGAATTGTGTATATATGATTGTCAAGAACTCAAGGGATGATGAATTCAATATTTGGTTGCTATGATAAAGGATATTGGGGCTGTTTAAGGAGTTGTGTTATGTGTGTATGTTGGGTACAACTTGTTTGATGTGGGGAAAGGATGTAACTAACTTGTATTGAATTACAGACGGAGGATGTGGTGATACACCACCAAACTGAATATTATGTAAGCCTACTGCCCACTCAACTTTATCTACTGTTTTGAGGGTGTAATGAGGCTAAAGTTGTTTCGGGGGACGTTATAAGGATTTGAATGGTATGTGAATGTAATTGGAGGAGTAAGGGTTGAAAGAATACCCTTAAGTAAATTAATTACGGGCTTACTGCCCAGCTAGTGTTTTGGTGAGGTTAAGTGGCTTAAATGTGTTGATTAGCTACTAATACTAGTTTTACCACTTACTTTATTGTAGATAAGTAGTCCAAGGGGAAGGAGGTTAATTTATGGTAATATCGAAGTTGTACAACAAATTATGTAAGGTTAATCGATTCTATGTTCTTAGCATGAAATCTAATACGTTGAGGTTATTAAATACGTATTCACATGTCTCTCACTACTGGTCCATAGTCTAAAACTCAATAATGTTATGACCACCAAAAGAACTATCTGAAAGATTAAAGAAATGATGTAAACATAATCTGTATATTCTTGGGTGGTATCCCAGGGGTGGAAGGAACACCTAGCATGGGTCGATCCCAATATCACGGGTGGTATCCCAGGGGTTAAAATACCTAGCATGGATCATCCTCTTTTACCACTGATCAGCTGGTCATTTTTATCATATGCTTTACAATTTCATAATGCAAAGAAGGATAAAGTAAAGTAAAAGATGTAATGTACATGATCCCGTAAATACAAGCAAAGATGGTCTTTTATTCTTATATAGACAGTTATATATGGATATCTGATTTTGTTAAGATCCTTTCTTACCTATAGTCACTTTATGCCTTACATACTCAGTACATTCTTTCATACTGACATCCCTCATAGGGACAGTGTGTTTCATGCCACAGGTACTGGTATTCTAGCTAGTAGACCTCCTTAATAGGAGCGCATGACACTCAGCTGTGATTGGTGAGCTCCAAGTTGATTCAGGGCTTTACCGAGTCTTTGATATGTGTATTTTGGTATTGTACAGTAGTTTTGTATGGTAGGGTATTTCCCAACCTAGACTATGTTTTCTATCCTATAGAGGCTTTGTAGACTAATGTATGAAGTTCAAATATGTTTAGTCTTGTAACAGTTGTGATCCCAACAGCCAAGTCATGTATATATGGTTTGGGTCTATCTATGTTGTCTTTCATTACTATAGCTTATATATATGTGTCAAAGTTTCATGATTCTCATAATTATATGCATGGTAAGCACAGGTTAAAGTTGGTTCTCTTGAGTCTTTAGGACGTCGGGTGCCTTTCTATCTCAATAGGATTTGAGGTGTGACAAAAATGTTATCAGAGCAGGTTATCCTAGGGAGTCTACAAATCCTTGTTTATGTAGAGTCTTGCTTATGGGTGTATTGTGTACCACATCCATAAGTAGGAGGCTACGGGACATTTAGGAGTTATTTGTTTTTCTTCATTTCTTAGATCGTGCGATAGAGCTAATGTTGTAGGTTCGATTGTATTTAACCTTGAATTTTTTTCTCATTATAGTAAAGATGCTGGTTACAAGAAAGAGTAAGATCACAGGTAAGCAAGTAGATGTGGCTGTTGGAGAAGGGACCAACAAGTCACCACCTAGACAAGCTAATCAAAGTGAGGCTCAGGATGAGTTTGCATCATGAACTTCTTCTACTCCTCCATCTTCAGAAGAACTACGAAGGAGAGGAGTACCCCCAGAATCACCCATTAATGCTACTGAGCAAGATTTAAGAAATGCGGGTCATATCTTAATGACCCTCCCAACATTCACCGGGTCATATCTTAATGAAGACCCACAAGACTTTATTGATCAAATCCAAAGAGATTTGGATGTCATGGATATATATGGTAAAGAGGCGATTGAGCTAGTAGCGTATAGATTAAAAGGGGAGGCTATATTTTGGTATGAAGACAGAAAACAATCTAGGGGTACAGGTGCACCTTCAGCTAATTGGGAAGTGTTCAAAGCAGCATTTCTTAATCATTACCTTTCATTTGGGCTCATGAGAGGCCAGTGCAGATCAGTTTTTGAATCTTCGTCAAGGGAATATGAGTGTAAGGGAGTACAGTCTTCACTTTAACTCTTTGGACAGGTATGCTCCTAATGTAATAGCTACTATGAAAGATATAGTTCATCGATATGTGGATAGATTAGATCCATATATGGTTAGAGATTGTACTATTGCTGCCTTGAATAAAGACATGGATATAGAAAGGATACAAGCTTTTGCATAGAAAATGGAAGATCAAAGACAAAGAAGAAGGGAACAAGAGCCAGAAAGAGGTTACTCCAAGAGGGCTAGGTCTGGGGAGAAGTTTATGCCATCCCAAAGTGAGTTCAGGCCTCGATTTTTCAATAGACCACCTAGGCCACCTACTTTACAGCAAGTGGTCCACCCTGATTTCAAGGATTTAGAGGCAATCAATTTGGGCAAAGAAGTGAAAGCCAAGGTTCAGTAGCGCAGAACCAAGATCATAGAAGCATGATCCAATCAAAACCTCCTAGGAAGCCTTATAAAAAATGTGGGAGACATTATCTAGGTGTATGCTGGTTTGGAACAGATGCTTGTTATTGGTGCGGTACACCCGACCATATGATGAAAAATTGCCCTCGAAGGGGAATGGGTGGTGTGGCACAAACTGCTGGATCATCTATCGCATCATCATTATCTGTGCCTCCTTTAGGTAGAGGTCAACAGATGCCTAATGGTTGTGGTAGAGGTGGTAGAGGAGCAGCCAGTTCTAGCGGAGTCCAAAATCGTACATATGCTCTAGCGGGTAGACAAAATTTGAAGGCTTCTCCTGATGTGGTTAGAGGTACATTGTCCATCTTTTCACATAATGTATATGCATTAATTAATCTGGGATCTATGCTATCATATGTTACTCCATTAATTGCTAGAAAGTTCAAAAGAACACCGGAATCACTGGTTAAGCCATTTGAAGTGTCTACACCGATTGGTGAATCTTTTATAGCTAGATGAGTTTATCATAATTGCATAGTTACTGTTTGTGATCATGACACATTGGCTGACCTTGTTGAGCTAGAAATGGTGGACTTTGATGTTATAATGGGTAAGGATTAGTTGGCTTCTTGATATGCCATAGTAGATTGCTGAGCTAAGAAGGTGCATTTCCATTTTCCAAAAGAGGCAGTCCTTGAATGGAGAGGTAATATTGGAGCGCCAAGGGGTAAGTTTATTTCTTATGTTAAGGCAAAAAGGATGATGTCCAAAGGGTATATATGCCATCCAGTGAGGGTGAAATATATAGATGTAGAGCCATAGACTCTTCAATCCATTCCAGTGGTAAATGAATTTTCTGATGTGTTTCCTGAAGAACTTCCTGGTTTACCTCCAGAATGAGAAGTAGAGTTTGGTATTGATATGATCCCAGGTACTCAACCTATTTCTATTCCTCCATATAGAATGGCCCTGGCAGAATTACGTGAATTGAAGGAACAATTAAAAGATTTGTTAGGAAAGGGATTCATAAGGCCTAGTATGTCTCCTTGGGGTGCACCCGTGTTATTTGTATGTAAGAAGGATGGCACATTAAAAATGTGTATTGACTACCGACGACTGAATAAGGTGACAATTAAGAACAAATATCCCCTCCCTAGAATTGATGATTTGTTTGATCAGTTACAAGGCGCTAAGTGTTTCTCAAAGATCGACTTGAGGTCAGGTTGTCACCAAGTGAAAGTAAAGGAGAAAGATATACCCAAAACAGCTTTTCAAACACGATATGGTCATTTTGAGTTTTTAGTTATGTCCTTTGGGCTAACAAATGCACCAACAACTTTCATGGATCTGATGAATAGAGTGTTCAAGCCATTTTTTGATGTGTTTGTGATAGTATTTATAGACAATATTCTGGTGTATTCAAGATCGAAAGAGTACCATGCCAATCATTTACGAAAGGTATTGTAGATTCTTCATGATCGTAATTTATATGCAAAGTTCTCTAAATGTGAGTTTTGGTTAAAATCAGTGGCATTCTTGGGGTATATTGTATCCGATGAAGGGATAAGGGTTGATTCTCAAAAGATAGAAGTCGTGAAGAACTGGCCAAGACCCACAACACCTACGGAGGTTCATAGTTTCCTAGGCTTGGCAGGTTATTATAGAAGGTTCGTTGAGGGGTTTTCTTCCATTTATGCCCCAATAACCAAGTTAACACACAAAGCAGTCAAGTTTCGATGGAATGATGCCTGTGAAAGAAGCTTTCAAGAGCTGAAGAATAAGTTGACTTCCATACCTGTATTGGTACTTTCAGAAGGTACAAAGGGGTATGTAGTGTATTGTGATTCTTTAGGAGTGGGTCTAGGATGGTATTGATGTAGCATGGTAAGGTAATAGCCTACGCCTCAGGACAGTTGAGTCCATATGAGAAGAATTATCCAACACATGATCTTGAGCTAGTCGCGGTTATATTTGCTTTAAAGATATGGAACTATTACTTGTATGGGGTCCATGTTGATATATATTCTGACCATAAGAAATACACTATATCTTTAAGCAGAAGGACTTAAATTTAAGGCAGCGAAGATGGCTTGAGCTATTAAAGGACTATGATGTTGATAGCTTGTATCATCCGGGGAAAACAAATATGGTAGCTGATGCTTTAAGTTGTAAGACAATGGCAAGCACTTATGGGAAGTCCATAAAAAGACAAGGGATAACTAAATATCTACACCAACTAGCTAGCTTGGGGGTTCACCTTCTTGAATCTCCAGATGAAGGAGTTATTGTGCAAAATACGGTAGAATCCTCATTGATAACTGAAGTGAAAGAAAAGCAGTATGTGGATCCTATTCTATTAAAGCTTAAGGATAATGTACAATAATGTATGACAAAGTCATTTGAGCTTACGCAAGAGGGAGTACTTCGGTGCCAAAATAGATTTTGTGTACCTAATATTGATGGACTAAGGAAGAGGATAATGGAGGAAGCACACCATTCAAGATATTCTGTCCATCCAGGGTCAACCAAAATGTATAATGACTTGAAAAAAGTGTATTGGTGGGGATATATGAAGAAGAACATTGCAGAATTTGTAGCCTAATGTCCAAATTGTCAACAAGTTAAAGTAGAGTAGTCAAAGCCAGGAGGTTATATGCAGTGTATGCAACCCCCAATTTGGAAGTGAGACATGATTAACATGGATTTCATCACTGGTTTGCCTCATTCCCCTTGAAAGTTTGATTCCATATGGGTAATAGTTGATAGACTCACCAAATCAGCACATTTCCTACCGGTTAAGATCACTTACACAACTGAAGAGTATGCAAGGTTATATATTAAAGAAATAGTTTGGCTACATGGAGTCCCAATTTCTATTATATCCTATAGGGGAGATAAATTTACCACAAACTTTTGGAAGTCATTTAAAAGAGTTTAGGAATGCAAGTGAGTTTAAGTTCAGCTTTTCACCCTCAAACGGATGGTCAGGCAGAACGTACGATCCAAACACTTGAGGATATGCTGCGAGCTTGTGTATTGGACCTCAAAGGTAGTTGGGATGATCATTTGTCACTTATTGAGTTTGCATATAATAATAGCTATCACTCAAGTATCAAAATGGCACCTTATGAAGCTTTATATAGGGGAAAGTGTAGATCACCAATTGGGTGGTTTGAAGCGGGTGAAACTGCCTTACTTGGGCCAGATATCGTTCATCAAGCTATGGAAAAAGTTAAGGTGATAAAAAAATGGCTAGAAATAGCTCAAAGTCGACATAAATCATATGCAGATTTTAGAAGAAGAGGGATAGAGTTTGCTCTAGGAGATTGGGTATTCTTAAAGGTGTCACCAGTGAAAGGGGTAATGAGGTTCGGTAAAAAGGAAAAACTGAGTCCACGCTATATAGGGCCATATAATATTATTCAAAGATTTGGCCATGTTGCATATGAGTTAGAGCTTCCCCAAGAGCTTTCAACAGTACATCTAGTGTTTTATGTCTCAATGCTCCGAAAATCCATAGGAGATCTATCTCATATTACTCCTACTGAAGATGTACAAGTTACAGAAGAACTTACTTATGAAGAAGTGACTATTGCTATTTTAGATCGGCAAGTCAAGAAGTTAAGAAATAAATAAGTAGCTTTCGTAAAAGTACTTTGGAGGAACCAACAAATAGAAGAGATCACATGGGAAGCCGAGGAAGCAATGAAATCCAAGTACCCTCATTTATTCAAATCTAAAGTTAAAGTCCAAGATAATTAATTGGAGAATTAACAAGTAAGTATAAATGTGTAAGTGTTATGTGGTAACATGAGGATTAAACATGGTCTTGAACTTGTTTAAGCAGGCTAATTATGCTAGCATTCGAGGACGAATGTTCCTAGAGGGAAGGATGTAACACCTTGTATTTTGCGTGTACTTATTCTATTGATATGGGACTTGAGGTAACCTTGTTATATAGGTAACGAACCAAGTTTCTTAAGTGATTAGTGGTGGTTTAAAGAGGATTTAAAGGATATTATAATGGCCCAAACATTTTAGCATGTATACGCCAAGTTAACCCAAACGGAAGTGCTACTTAAACGCGAGATAGTAAGGTGGTATTCTACCTCAAGGATTAAAGTTTCCAAGTGTATATAAGTATTAAGTTAACATAAGGGGTTAAGACTTAGAATATGGAACAAAATAAGTGAGCTGCTTGCTTGACTTAAATTAAGCTAGTAGGTGACAAGTAGGTGCATCACCTACTTTAACTTATTGGCCAATCTAAGAACCAAGTAGGTGCATCACCTACTAAAACTCCTTTGACCATCTTATTGGGCCAAGTATACTACCACCTACTTGAATTAATTTTGGCCCAAGTTAAAAGAGAGAAAAGGAGAAGAATGGGCAACCAAGGCCCAAGAGTTTCAGATCCACAAAGGCCCAAGTATAATGAGAAAGTAGGTGATCCAAATACTTGATAAAATATGGCCCAAATTAGCCTAGAAAGTAGGCCAAGATCAGCTCCCTTTAAACGGATTGAAACTAGCTCATTTGACCCATTTTAACTTAGACTAAATTCAGCTTTCTAGAATTTTGTCTCTTGCTCTCTCTTAGCTTCTACAGTAGCCCTAAGTTTCCATTAGGGTTCTTGGTATTTACCTTCCTTCCAAGATAAAGGTAAGTAAACAAATAATGAGCTTATCTCAAAAATACTATGGAAATTATTTTCTTCATGTTTAAATTATAAGACAACCTTCTATAAGTTTGGCAGTCCCATTTTTCTTGGTTATTAAGAGATTTTTCTCTTCTCCTTTGGTTTGTGTGTGAAGGAACCAAGATATTGAAGAAATACGAGTTAAGTGAATAAACTACCATAAAATTAAGGTAAGGCTACTGCCCATTTTTACCCCCTTCATATATACATTTTTTGGTGGAGAATTGTGTATATATTGTTGTCAAGAACTCAAGGGATGATGAATTCAATATTTGGTTGCTATGATAAAGGATATTGGGGCTGTTTTAGGAATTATGTTATGTGTGTATGTTGAGGACAACTTGGTTGATGTTGGGAAAGGATGTAACTAACTTGTATTGAATTACAGACGGAGGATGTGGTGATACACCACCGAACTGAATATTATGTAAGGGTTGAAAGAACACCCTTAAATAAATTAATTACGGGCTTACTGCCCGGCTAGTGTTTTGGTGAGGTTAAGTGGCTTAAATGTGTTGATTAGCTACTAATACTAGTTTTACCACTTACTTTATTGTAGATAAGTAGTCCGAGGGGCAGGTGGTTAATTTGGGGTAATATCGGAGTTGTACAACAAGGTATGTAAGGTTATTCGATTCTATGTTCTTTGGAATGAAATCTAATACGTTGAGGTTATTAAATATGTGTTCACATGTCTCTTACTACTGGTCCATATTTTAAAACTCAATAATGTTATGACCACCAACAGAACTATCTCAAAGATTAAAGAAATGATGTAAACAGAACTGTATATTCTTGGGTGGTATCCCAGGGGTGGAAAGAACACCTAGCATGGGTTGATCCTACTATCATGGGTGGTATCCCAGGGGTGAAAGGAAAGCCTGGCATGGGTCGATCTCGATTTGTGTATTATGAGGACCATATCCTAGGGGTTAAAATACCTAGCATGGGTCATCCTCTTTTACCATTATTCAGCTGGTCATTTTTATCATATGCTTTACAATTTCATAATGCAAAGAAGGATAAAGTAAAGTAAAGGATGTAATGTACATGATCCCATAAATACAAGCAAAGGTGGTCTTTTATTCTTATCTATACAGTTATATATTGATATCTGATTTTGTTAAGATCCTTTCTTACCTATGGTCACTTTATGCCTTACATACTCAGTACATTCTTTCGTACTAACGTCCCACATGGGGACACTGTGTTTCATGCCACAGGTACGGGTACTCCAGCTAGTAGACCTCCTTAATAGGAGAGCAGGACACTCAGCTATGATTGGTGTGCTCCAAATTGATTCGGGGCTTTACCGAGTCTTTGATATGTGTATTTTTGTATTGTACAGTAGTTTTATAAGGTGGGGTCTTTCCCGACCTAGACTATATTTTCTATCCTATAGAGGCTTTGTAGACTAATGTATGAAGTTCAAATATGTTTAGTCTCATAACAGTTGTGGCCCCAACAGTCAAGTCATGTATATATGGTTTGGGTCTATCTATGTTGGTCTTTCATTACTATAGCTTATATATATGTGTGTCAAAGTTTCATGATTCTCATAGTTATATGCATGTTAATCACAGGTTAAAGTTAGTTCTCTCGAGTCTTTAGGACGTCGGGTGCCTGTCCATCTCAATGGGATTTGAGGTGAGACATACTCGTTCGGCTATGACTGACTCACCAACTGGAGTAGAGACTGACAAGGGTTTTAGGACTGACGCTAAAATTTAATGCAACATAAGGAGTCATGAAGGAAAGTGTCGCCCCTGTATCTAACACTGCATAAATGTCTATATGAAAGATTTATAACATACCATTAATTATATTTGGTGAGCTCTCCTGATCCTGAGAGGAAGATAAAGCATAGAAATGGTTCTAGCACTGACAACTGCTTACACTAGTAGAAGCATCCTGTCGATTGAAGGGTCTACTAAAGAAGTAGACTGAGCCTTATTACCCCCATCTCCATATTTAACGGAAGGGCAATTTCTTGATTTGTGGTCGGTCTGGCCTCTTCCAAAACAAACCCCCTTGCCAGCAAGGCACTCACCTGGATGGTTCATACCATACTTAAGACATGCCAAAAAAGTGCGGCTTCCTATAACACTGTCCTGAGACTTAGATCCTGATGATCTATTCTTCTGATCATGTTGAGGTCAGGGAGATAGAGCACTAGTTGAAGGTGGTGCTGGAGCTGAAGATCTTTACTGGAATTGAGAGCGATTACCACTACTTGACCTATGTTGAGAGTAGTCAAAATTTCCTATCCTTGCCCACTTGTTCTCCCTCTCTTTATGTTTTAGCTTCTCATCCTCTATTCACTGGGCAACATGATTCATAAGGTGAAAGATATCCATTTCTCCAATAAGCATAACGGTCCTGCACCCCTTGACCACTAACTTCGAAACACTAGAAACAAACTTTCTCATCTAAGCCCTCAACTAAACAACTATCGACTTGCTCATCTAAGCCCTCAACTCAACAACTATCTCTGGAGCATACCTAGAAAGTTGGGTAAACCTCAGAGAATACTTCTTTACAAATATGTAACCCTACTTTACGTTGATGAATTCCTCTACCTTATCTTCCCTCAACTCATAAGGAAACAACCTATTTAGAAAAGCTATCATGAACTCATCCTAATCCACTGGGGCTGCATCCTCACAATGGCTATCTTTCTACTACTTGAACCATAGATGAGCCACCCCTTTCAACTGATAGGAGGCCAAGTTTTCAATTTGCATAATACCCATGATCCGAGTGATCTTTTGTACCTCATTTATAAAGTCCTGTGGATTCTTATTCACACTCGAACCATGAAACTCTGGAGGGTTCATCCAAGTAAAGTCTCGGATTCTAACAATTGTTGTATTCCTATTTGGGTTCATGGGTACAGCTGCTTGCTGATTAACCTGATTGGTCATAACTTGAGCAAGTATCTGAAAAGCGGCCTTGAACTCCACATTTGAGACCTGCTCATTCATAGGCTCTGCAGGTGTTGGTACTGGTGGGTTTCCATTACTTCTTCCATTGACTCTTTGGGGAGGCATATTTAGTAAATGTGTAGAGCATGAATTAGAAGGATATATAGAGTTATACTTTATTGCACGATATGAATATGAAAAAAATGAGGTTTTGCTAAAATGTTTCGCAGCCTCCCCTTCATAAGTGTGGCGCGCTTCACACCCATGAAAGTGACTCTACTTAATGCGACTTTTAAAAACCTTAGGACACCTTAAACCTAATGATCGATACTATGTTTGTAACAACCCAAGCCTACACCTTAGAGTAACACAGTGCTTAGACATACACCTTAAAACTAATTCCATTTTTATTTCTTAGTCCCTTTAATTTAAATTACAGCTTGTGTACACTTGGTCACTTTAAACTTTAAATTCAAATACCTACTCACGATCCCAAGTTTAAATAGTTGCATCAACGTTAACTTAGTCGTGTCACATTAAAATGTTCGGGCAGTTCCTTCCAACCCATCTTACTGTTGCTAGTCATATAGGAAATCAAGTCCATCACCCGTACCATAAGTCTATATCAAGTGACATATAAGTGGAACTAGTACACGTAGGATACGGGGTGTTACACCTTCTCTCAGTTTAAAATTTACTGTGACGGTTGACTTTACAATAGCTTTTAAGGAATTCTCCCTATTTGACCTCGCGAAGTTAAGCATAGGAATATGTGGTGCTGCAATGGGCTGGTCTGCAGTATGGAAACTCTATCATTTGGAAGGTTTGAGTTGTTTAGATTATCACCCAATCCTCTCAACCCTCTAAGAGTACATTCAAGCTCGTTATCAATGGCAACCAAGGGATTTCCTTGAGTCAAGGTGTTTAGCTTAAACTACATGTACCCTGAAAAGAAACAAAAACAACAAAGAAAAGTAAAATCTGAATAGTTCAATAAGAACCCAAAAATAATATCAATTTCAAATCAAATCCCTGACAACGGTGCCAAAAACTTATTGCATCCAAACACATACACACGTGTTCGCTGTCGTACAAGTAATACATGATGTGAGTCCAAAAATCCTACATAAGGGATTTGATGAATTGATTAACCAGCTTGAATTCTTATAGTCTCTATTTAATAAGAAACAAGTAATAAAAATTGATTTTGTGTATTCTTTATAACTAAAAAGTAAATTGAATCAAGTTGTAGATTCTTAAGTTGAAATTCAGATTGGAGAGATGATCCAGGGAAATGGTGTTTTGATAATTCAGTTGGGTCTTCAAATCATACGTTAAGTTATTTCCTGAGTTACTAATTGCGGGTTGATTTTAACCATCTTGAGCATTTTCCCAACAATTCTAGGTCTTCTATACTATCCCTGACACCTATATTCCTATAATCATCAATCAATAATGAAGGGCATGTGATTTCTCTTTAATATCAATTGATCAAGGCTAAGGGGTGTATTCCTATCCATGTTAGCGAATCATTCCCCCTTCCTTATTAATTCACAATCAAGCCCTACTTTCCATTAATTCATAGGTATTTTACCTATTGCCAGTCCGAACTACGCATCATTGATAGTCTTTGATAGTTGATCAAGTTACCAAATAATTAAGATCAAGAAAAGACATATAACTCAATAAATGGAAATAAAACTAATCAATGTGATATTCAAACCACAACTTTCATGTCTTTCACCACAACCCTAGATACTAGAAGTTTAGCTACTCATGAATTGATTACATGGAATCGAATTCATGAAGTAGTGATGAATAAATGCTTAAAGAACACAATAATAATGTAAAAACCTTACAAATCTTATTGTTCCTATCCTCTTTGAGTTTCTATGATTCAATAATGAATAATAACAACCTAAAGGATTTATTATAGAGTCCCATAGGGTCCGGGTTGGGTTTGCCTACTATAAATTGGACCAGGACAAAATTAGCCTGGAATTGCACCGAGGTATCACCCCAGGACAAAATTAGAGCGGTTTTATTGGCTTGGTTGCTAGGCAGCACTTTGTGCCAGGGCAATGCCCCAAACTCCCCTTACTATTTTTTTTATGTTTTCTTCTCATTTTGCTTCAGTTAAGCTCCTGTCTTGGTTCAAGACCTTTGTACTTGATCTTGATCAACATATTTGGCTCCTACTCAGACTTTAATGCTCAATTATGCTCAAATTACACTTGGACTCCAAAAATCTCCATCCTGTACAACAAAATGCCTCACATATGTGTAAGTCACAACAAATAAGCTCAGCACGCTATCAAAAAGAGAAAAATGTGAGGAAAATGATCGTATATAAGTATGAATTTTAGACCCACATCAGTGGGCTCAGATATACTAGTAGAAAATCATGTCATGGCACCTTCGTTCAAATTATAGGTAGGCCACATTAGGATCATAATCATAAGTTAGCCACTTTAGGCTCATATTCATAAGTTATGTTATTTATTAACGTGATAGAAGATTTGTGAAAGATAATATCATAGCCATTATGCCATGGTGCATAAGTTAATTTTTGTTAGAACTTAATGGAGAATAAGCTTTTGGAATGTTCATATCGTTTTAGCATTATTTATGGTTGATGAGTTCATATAATCATATCAAAAAACATTGTGAAGAGATTTCATACCATAAGATCATAGATTGGGAAAATCGTATCATAAGTCATGAAGTATGGTTTTTTAAAAAAGAATTCACTATTTGGGGTTCATAAGGGAACACTGGATTTCACGAAGATCCTAAGATTTCATACCAATCATAAGTTTCATGGGATTCATGATTCATTAGATTCATAGACTTCATAAGATTCATGAGGATCATAAGATCATAAGTTTATTATTCTTTTGAGAAATCATAAAAACTTGGCATCTAGCATAGGGTCACGTAACTTTCATTAAAATTCATGGGTTCATGTAGAAGAATCCATGGAAAATCATATAAAATAGAGTAATCATGAGATAAAGGACATGAGTAGAGATTTCATGAGGCTTATTAAAGAAATGAAGAGATAGCATAATAAGTAGGATTTTACTCTAGCCTTAGCTTGTTCATGAGAATCATTCTATCTAACGAAAAAGATCTAGAGGTTTAAAATAGGTAGGATAGACTTACACATCTCAAAGAATGAAGGAACTTGGAGAAGAACTTGTGGATTCCCTTGCTTGAACCTTTAAAACCCTTATGTCAGTTAGGGGACAAATGAGAGGGAAACAATATGACTAATCTGAGTGTTTAATTTTTTAGGAGAGTTTAAAAGTTGTGAGTAGTGTTTTTATAAAGTGGTAGGACGAAAACACCCTTATTGAAATAAAGTGGTAAAATTTTCTCATCATAATAATGCCAAACATGGCACACTTCCAACAGCATTGGTAGAGCAGTGTATTGCAAACCCCATAAAGCTGGGGGATTATTTGCCAACTTCTCTAATATTTGGTGATAGGTGTGGCACGTTGGACATAGCATTGGCTAGCCAATGCATCACCTTGGGTATTTTACTTGCTCGGAACCTTTGTCTAAGTCCCAGAACTTATTCCAATTGATTTATTGTCCATCTAGGGGCAACAAGAGTACTAAATGACTCAAAAATGACATGTAATGCGAGGTATTACATTATCTTGCCCTTGGGATCATTTATCCTTGAATATTGGTCGTGGATATAGATAGAATCTTATCTCTTAAATCTTCTAAAATTCTTGGTAGAGTTTCCTTTGTGAATGGGTAATGAGTTGGTATTTTGTAACTTATTTAGCCTAGAAGTGGTAAGAAATCAAGTCATCAATGCCATTTTGAGTTAGTTTTAATGTTAGTTTGTTTGTTTTTCAGGTTTGAAACCAAAAGATGACCAATGAAGCCTGAGGAATCAAAAAGATGGAGAAAAGGAGATAGAAATAGAAGTAGCATCACCCAAGGAGTTAGGCGCATCACCAAAGGTAAAAGTTTATCACAAAAAGAAGCTATTTGTCCAGGTTTTAAAGATAGAAATTCAGCGAGCACTTATAACATTTTGTATATCATCGATGAGATTGGCGATGATGAATTTCCATCTCCAAATTCAGCAGACTCAAACAACTGAAGCTCAAAGATCTAGTCAGTTCGGTGATGCTGGGCAAGTTCGGCGCATTGCTTATGAGTACAGTGATTCTTTCTCTATCGCCAAAATATGCAGTTACAGTTTTGTAAATATGTCGGGCCAGATTTGCTTCAACTATAAATAACTTTTTGTGACTTCAAACCCTATCATTTTGCATAATTTTTAGATCTATAAAGTTGTAATCAAACCCTAAAGTTTGGGATTAGCTTTTATTTTTCTTTTCTACATCGGAATTGAAGGATTTCTTGTGGATAGTTCAATCTAATGGAAGATTGGAGTGAGCATGATGGTATAATCTCTTTATCTTTCACTATGTTTTGCTAATTTCCCCAACTTGTGGGTGCGTTATGATTGAGTTTTGATAAATACATGGGTAGTAATTATTTGCTTTTCTAATTGATTATTTATTACGGGTTTGGTCATTATTCCATGTTTCAACTATCACGACCCAATTTCCCAAGTCATGATGGCATCTACTTTAATCCACCAATAGGTAAGCCAAACTATAGCCCGAAACAGTGAGTAACGGGCTAACAGGCGAAAGATAGAGGAAAACAAGAATAAAGATGACAGTAATAAGCAATAAGAAAAAAAGTAGGTATATATATACCAAAAAAATACAATACAAAAGAGGAAAGAGGACAAAATACCAAACTAAATCCCCCAAGACCTGGTAAGGTTAGTACAAGAGCCACTTATCAAAAAAGGAGTACTAGACAATGTCAAATTATACATCATAATCTTAAAATATATAAAATAAGACTATCATGAAAGAAGAATGAGAAGGATCAGCTCCGGTCTCTAAAAGCTCACCCAATCTCTGATCAGCAGCACAACTCGAGGTCAATGCCAACGGCGGTGACTCGTACTAGGGTCTGCATCAGGGAAAAAGATGCGAAAGTATAGTATGAATATCAAAACATGGGTATTCAATAGGCATCATAGGTTGACTAAGCTCAGTTATAGTAAAAGTATAGATAAAGTGCGAGTATATAACCTAAAGGCAATAATTAAGGGACATAAATGGAAATAATAGTCTATGCCAGGCAAATGCGATAAATCAAAGGTAAGAAACTCGAAAAATGGAAATAAAAGCCTAGCTATAACCTAACTGGACCCCCATAAGCCCATAAGGAGCTCACAAGAAGAAATAAACCCAACTAAGCCCTCATAAGCACAGTAGGTACAAGGAAAGAGTAATACCAAAGTAAGGACAGGATATAACAACGATGAAAATAAAGTGAGCCCATAATATGTGATATGCGTATCTTATACTCCTTTTCCAACTATTGTACCTGTCTCTACCAGATTTCCAACCCCAGATCAGTAACAGTAAGGATAATAAATGTCAGAATCGAATCAAAACTAGTGAATAATAACAATGAAGCAGATGTCGGACTCGAACTGGAACTAACAGGTAATAACAATATAGCAAATGCCCAACTGGAAAAAGGACTAATAAATAATAACAATATAGCAAAATGTCATACTCTAACTGGGACTAATAGATTATAACAATTTTCCAAGTTCCGTACTCGAATCAAAACTACTAAGTAAGCAATATGTAGCAATATCCTAGAGTTTAACCCAACTCAACTCCATTTAATCATAAATTCCAATTTTAGGTGGCCAAATCCTTTAAGAAGAAGCGGTTCCAATTATTAGGTCAGAAAGTGCAATTTAAGGTCAAATACTACCCTTCCCGGGGTAACAAAGCTAACTAAGCTTATTATAATGACTAAGTGAACCCAAACCCAAGTAATAGCCTAAAGGAGCGATTATGAGATCATTTAGGTCAAAAGGGTGCTATTATAGGCATCCTATCTAAAAAAAGGGAGATAGGGCCCACTACAAGTCCCAAAAACCCAACCTAAGGCAAACACCTACCCAATCCTAAGCTAAGGCTTTTCAATCCCATCCTATGGTACTAGATAAGCTAAGTCTAATCCTAAAGGATTATCATAGACTAACTTAAGGGAAACAGGGCCAAGATCTACCTAAAAAGGCTCCTAATAAGCTAAATTAAGCAGAAATACTCTAACGAGAAGTTAAGCCATAAGAACCTACCCAACGCTATGAAAATATCACACTATTACTATAACAGAACAAAATCTAGAAGAAAGGTAAGCCTAGCCTACATGGACGTAGCCGAAAGCACGTGAAAAATCTCTACATTGGAGCTTTTCCCTTCCGAGAAGCCTCCAACCACTGCCATGCTATCAAAACAATATTCTACATGTGAAGATGAGAACATCGATACTTATATTGTGAATTTATGCACCGGGACAGAAATCAAGCTAAAATCGAATAGTGGGAGCCACCAACGGAATCGAGAATTGAATCCATCACTAGGTCCCTCTCAGCTCAAGTATTACTTACCCCTAAATTGAGTATAATTCGAGCTCCAAAATTGTCCCAAAACAGTCCCAACAAATCAAAGAAAGAAGAGCCGAGAATGGAGAATTATTTTGAATTTAAATAGAGAACTCATGAGAAAACGATGAGAAAATTATCACTAGAACATTTCCAACTCAAACCCAGCTTTAATTTATGATCCGTCGCAAATTCCCGATCTCCCAAGGTCACTAATGGTGATTTTACACTTAGAAATATGCAGGAAAATGAAAGGAAGGACTATATATACTGCCAGAGATCCTTCTTCGCGATTGCGGGACCCCATTCGCCAGTGCTGGAGCTGAGAGGGACTGGCCTTTGCTAATGTTGACGGTCCAATGCAATCGTGAAGAAGGAGCTTGGACTGGCCAGGTCGGCTTCCTCTTTACAAATGCGAAGGCTACATCACGAATGCGGAGGTCAAGATTCCTTAGCCTTCTCAATTACGACCAAGGCCTTACAAACGAAATACCAAAATCCTTGATCTTCGCGAATGTAACCAAAGGCCTCACTGATGCAATGGCCAATTTTGGCCTCTACCAGGTGCTGACGCACAAACAACTTTGCTAAGTTGTAAAATCTCCAGATGAGCACTCGAGATTTGTTCAAAATCCCGTGAATGCAAACGAACTATGCTACTCTACCAAATTTGGCATTTCAAACTCAATAGAACCATTAAAATTTCCATAAAAAATTGTTTCGACAATTAGTGGGTCCTACACCTAAGGTTCCATTTTTACCAAAATCCACCCAATAGCCCAAAATGAGCCCGAATGCCTTTAGACCCGATCCAAGGGCCCCTCTAGCCAAAAATGGATATTCGAGAGCTAATGGAACCATCAAAATTGCCATCCAAGGCCGTTTACCTAAAGTTTTGGTCCGAGACTATTTCTCAACTTCAAAAACTCTAAAATAGGGAAATGGCTATAAAAACCAAATAAATTACCCGATAACCAAACTGTCAGCCCCAACAAGTCATAAATGAGTTGGGGCAACCATAGAAAAGCTCTAAATATAGAAAAAGCATGAAACGGTAGAAAATAACCTGGAGGGTCATTACAACATCCACTACTAAATAGACTTTCGTCCGCAAAAGTAAAGAATTAAGAAGCATTTGAAGGCTTGAATAGGTGAGGATACTATTCACATATCTGCTTGGTCTCCCAGGTAGCCTCTTTGATAGGACGGTGTCTCCATTGAACCTTAACCATATGAATATCTCTGGAATGCAACTGTCTGACATCTCTAGCCAGGATAGAAATTGGATCCTCTACAAAGGTCAACCTATCATCCAAATGAACCGAGTCCCACCAAAGCACGTGAGACTCTTCCAAAATATAAAGTCGAAGTATCGATACATGAAAGACTGGGTGAATAGCTGAAAAGGTTGGAGACAAGGTTAACTTATAAGCTACCTCCCCAACTGTCCGAAGGATCTCAAATGGCCCGATATACTTGGGGTTGAGCTTGCCTCTCCTTCCGAACCTCATCACACCTTTCACGGGTGACACACAAAGTAAAACCTGATCACCAACTCCAAATCTTAAAGAACGAAGCCTACAGTCAGCATAAATCTTTTGCCTACTCTAAGATACACAAAGCCTGTCCTAAATAACCCTAAATCTGTCCAATGATTCTCGAAGCAAGTCTGTACCTCGGGGCCTAGCCTCTGAAGTCTCAAACTAACCAATTGGAGATCGACACTGCCTACCATATAATGCCTTGAATGGTGCCATCTGAATGCTCGAATGGTAACTATTACTGTAGGCAAACTCTACTAAAGCTAAAAACTGTACCCACTAACCTCCAATGTCCAAGACATATGATAAGAGCATATCCTTCAAAACCTGAATAGTTCACTCTGACTGTCCATCAGTCTGGGTATGAAAAGTGGTGCTAAGGTCGACCTGGGTACCCAACTCTTCCTGAAATACCCTCCAAAAGCTAGAGGTGAACCGGGAACCTCTATCGAAAATAATAGACACGGGCACTTCGTAAAAGCGAACTACCTCTTGAACATAGATCTGAGCCAACCTCTCAGCATTGTAGGAAGTCTGAATAGGTATGAAATGGGAAAACTTGGTCAACCGATCTATGATGATCCAAATGCTACCAAAACCACGGGAATTAAGAGGCAAACCACCTACGAAGTCTATAGTAACCCGCTCCCACTCCACTCAGGAGTGGGTAGCCTCTGAAGCAAACCACCTGGTCTCAAATGCTTGGCTTTCACCTATTGATAACATAAACAACGAGCTATAAAATTTTCTATGTCTCTCCTCATACCGCTCCACCAATAATGCTGCCTCAAATCTCTTTGTATCTTAGCTGTCCCAGGGTGAATAGAATATCTGGAGCTATGAGCCTCCTGGAATATCAACTGAATCAAGCCTCCTACCCTTGGAACACAAATGCAACTGTCGAATCTCAATATACCCTCAGAGTCTAAGGTAAACCTCCTAGACTCATCCCTTCGTACCTGATCTCTAATACCACACAACCTATAATCCTCAAACTGCCAACTTCAAATCTGCTCTAACAGAGTAGACCTGGTCTCAACACTCGCATGAAACCTCTAGGGGTCTGAAATATGAAGTCAAATCAACCTGAAGTCAAAGCATATGCTATAACTCGGTCCTCTACCAACACCTGAAGCATCATAATATATAGTAAACCTCTATCCCTCAACTGGAAGAGTCAGAATAGGGGCTGAAGTAAGCAAGTCCTTGAGGTCTATAAAGCTCACCTCGCACACATCAGACCACTGAAAAGTAACCTCCTTTCTAGTCAATTTGATCATAGGTGCTGCAATAGAGGCAAATCATTTGATGAACCACCTGAGTAGCCTGCCAACCCAATAAAGCTGCAAAACTTGATCAGAGATGTAGGCCTAGCCTAATCACGAATGGACTCAATCTTCACTGGGTATCCCATCCTTGGACACCACATGCCCTAAGAATGCAACAAACTCAAGCCCAAACTCGCACTTTGAGAATTTGGCATATACCAAAAGATCTCTCAAAGTGTGGAGCACAATCCTCAAATGTTGCCATGCTCCTCCCTACTCCTCGAATAGATAAGAATGTCATCAATAAATACTATCACAAAGGAGTCCAAATAAGGCCTGAATACAGGTTCATCAATTTCATGAGCGCTGCTGGGGTATTGGTCAGCCCAAAGACATCACCAGGAACTCGTAATGGCCTTAGCGAGTCCTAAAGACTATCTTAGAGATGTCCTCCGCCCCAATCCTCAACTGATGGTATCTAGATCTCAACTTAATCTTGAAAAATACGACTGCACCCTAAAGCTGGTAAAAAAGATCATCTATATGAGGCATAGGATACTTATTCTTTACAGTCACCTTATTCAACTACCTGTAATCGATACACGTAGGCATAGAACCATCTTTTTTTTTACAAACAGAATAGAAGCACCCTAAGGCAATATACTTAGTCTAATAAACTCCTTACCCAAAAGATTCTAAAGATGAATATTTAGCTCCTTTAGCTCGGCAGGAGCCATACAGTAAGGTGCAATAGAGATGAGTCAGGTGCTCGATTCAAGATCAATATCGAAGTCTATATCATGCTTGGGAGAAAGGTAAGGTAGGTCAGTAGGAAAGACATTAGGGAACTCACGGACTACCAAAAAAGAGTCAAGCGGAGGACTTTTCATACTAGCATCACAAACATAAGCAAGGTAAGACATACAACCTCTTGCTACCAGCTTCCTAGCCCGAATATAAGAAATAATCCCCATCGACACATGACTATAAGTACCCTGCCAAATAACTGGGGGAATGTCAGGCATGACTAAGGTAACTATCTTGGCAAAGTAATCCAAGACCTTATGATAGGGCGATAACCAGTCCATGTCCAAAATCACATTGAAATCAACCATGTCTAGTACAATAAGGTCAACCCGAGTGTCATACTCCCGAACAGTCACAATACATGATCTATACACCCAATCCACTACAAAAGAATCACCTAAAAGAGTAGATACACGCATAGGCATTAATAGTGGCTCCCAAGACAACCCCAACCGAGATGCATAATAAGTAGACACATAAGAATACATAGAGCCTAGATTAAATAAAGTAGAAGCTGGCTGATAGCAGACAAAGATCATACATGTAATAACAACATCCAAAGCCTCAGCCTCCAGTGTACCAATAACAACATATTGATGACCCCGCTTGCCTCTGAACTATATGCTTACCCGATCACCGTCCCTTCCTGCCTGAGGACCTCCATAAGAACCCTCGGGACCACCCTTAGCTGGGGGAGGCACTGATATGATCGATTGAACACTTTGAGCAGAAGGCTCAATCATCCCACGTAGGGGACACTCTCAGGAAAAATGACCAACAACCTCACACACATAGCATGCCCCGAACACTTTAACCTGATGAGATGGTCCGACTAACTTAAATGGACACCTCAGCCTGAAGACCATAACTGAAGGCCCTTCAAATACTGATCACTACTCTACCTGCTGAAATAACTTTAACCAAGTTGACCCCATCTAAAATCTGAAGCATTGCCTGAATGGGCCTACTAGATTGACCCTGCTACTGATAGGGCTACTGCTAAGGATATTGACTCTAAAAACCTCTACCCCTAAATTGAGTAGCACTATAACTCCCACTGTAGCTACCCTGATGACGAGGTCTCTTATCACTTCCTTCACAGGCCTCACATTGTAATCCCTTTATAGTGTAAATATAATAAACAATATCAACAAAAGATCTACCCACGACCGTCAGACTCTAAGAGGCCATATGGAGTGAAAGTCTCAGTCCTTTGAGAAAGCACCATATCCTCTCATTCTTGGTAGGCAGAATCATGGTGGCATGTTTGGCTAACTCATAAAATCTCAACTCATACTCTGCCACTGTCATAGAACCTTACTGCAGTCCGATAAACTTATCCCTCAGGTGCTTATGCATACTACAAGGCATATACTTCTCCAAGAAATCCTCGAATAACTAAGTCTAAGTCATAGGAGGAGATCCAGCTTGCATGGAGTCAAGATATCCTATTCACCACTGACTTGCTGCTTTATCAAACTAAAAAATGGTATAATCAAGAACGTGCGACTCAACCAAGCCAAAATTATGCAACCTCTCCTCACAGCTGGTAAGGAACTCAAATGCATCCTCACCTGGGGCCTCTACAAACATCGGTAGAGCCAATATAAGGAATTGACCCAGAATCTTCTGCTCCTCAAAAGTCATGGTTGGCTGGGCTGCTGCTAAATTTGGAATTGTTGGTGCTGGCGGAACCTCGCAGCTACAGGCTATGCTTCTATACCAAGCCCACCCTGTAATACCCCTTGAGTGGATATATGGGCCCCATCCATCGACTGGCCACAAATCATACCCAATAGTTGCACCAAGGCATCATGAAGGACTGTAGAGGATATAAATCTAGGTGGAGCCTAGGCTTCTCTTTAGACCACTAGCTGCTATGCTGGCAGACCATCAGGTGCAATCTTAGGTGCAAGATCAATAACTAAATCTGGTAAAGTATCCCTGGCATGGAAACAATCTAGGGCTATAGCTATAGCCTAACATTAACCTTGGGGTTGACCTCTGCCTCTAACCGGTGCCCTAGCTACAAACTCGGGGTACTGATCCTTGGTCGCCTTAGCCCGCATACAAACCAATATAGACACAACGCACACCAATGAATCAAAAAGGTGAGATTTTCCTAAGGATGTCCTATAGCCTACCAAATATAGGATACAAATGTCATCATACCAATTCGCGAGACTCTACTAGACACTTACTCTTATACCAAAAATAACGGTGAACCTAGGCTCTGATACCAAACTGGCACGACCTAAGTTCTCAGGTCATGATGGCACCTATTTAATCCACCAGTAGGTAAGACAAACCATAGCCCAGAATGGCGAGTAGTGGGCTAACAGGTGAAGATAGAGGAAAACAAGAATAACGACGACAGTGATAAGCAATAAACGAAAAGGTAGGTATATATATATATACATAAGAATACTATACAAGAGACGAAAGATGACAAAATACCAAACTGAATTCCCTCAAGGCCTGGTAAGATCAGTACAACAACCACTAATAAAAAAGAAGTACTATACAGTTTCAAGTTATACATTGCAGACTCAGAATATACAAAATAAAACTATCATGAAAGCAGAAGGATTGAGATCAGCTTCGGACTCTAAAAGCTCACTAAATATCTAATCAGCAGCATAACCCGAGGTCAATGTCAACGGCGGTGACTCATACTAGGATCTGCATTACGAAAAAATATGCAGAAGTGTAGAATAAGTAACAAAACATGAGTACTCAGTAGGCATCATAGGCTGACTAATCTCAGTTACAGTAAAAGTATAAGTAAAGTGAGAGTATATAATCTAAAGGCAATAATTAAGGGACAGAAATGGAAATAATAGACTATGCTAGGAAAATACGATAAATCAAAGGTAAGAAACTCAAAAACTAAAATAAAAGCCTAGCTATAACCTAAGTGGATCCCCATAAGACCAAAAGGCACACACAAGGGGAAATAAACCCAACTAAGCCCCCATAAGCATGATGGGTACAAATAAAGAATAATACCAAAGTAAGGATAGGATATAACATCGATGAAAGTAAAGTGAACCTAAAATGTGCTATATGCATACCTTATACTCTTTTTACAACCATAACCACCATTCTACCGGTCTTTACAGGATTCCCAATCCCAGATTAGTAATAGTATAGATAATAAATTTGTACTCAAACCGAAACTAGTGATAATAACAATATAGCAGTTGTCGAACTCAAATCGGAACTAATAGGTAACAATAATATAACAAATGCAAAACTCAAATCGGGAATAATATATAATAACAATATAGCAAAATGTTGGACTTGAATCGGGACTAATAGATAATAACAATATGCCAAGTTTCGGAATCAACTGGAACTACTAAGTAAGCAGTATGTAGCGATATCACAAAGTTTTAACCCAACTCAAGTCCATTTAATCATAAATTCCAATTTTAGGTGGCCAAATCCTTTAAGGAGAAGTGGGTTCCAATTATTAGGTCTGAAAATGCAATTTAAGGTCAAATACTACCCTACCAGGAGTAACAAAGATAACTAAGATTATTATAATGACTAAGTGAACCCAAACCCAAGTTATAGCTTAAAAGAGCAGTTATGAGATCAGTTAGCGCTATTCGTGATTTACCCCAGGTATCGTAACCACACCAGTAATATTACATAAACCCTAAATCAAACAATGGAAAAGAATGCTGGTGAAATCTTGTAAAGCTCGTTCGTGAATATCCTCAATAATGTAGCGGGTGAATTTGATGTCATAACCTGCAATGATGCTCACCACTAGAACCAATCGATTAAGCATAAGAGAATTATCAGCACCTGTGAGACCGAGATGATTCCATACAATCTACCACCAAAACTTACCTGTAAAGTGGAGTAAGGACTTCTTAATGTCCGACTTCTCAGCTACCCATCTAGCATCTACCCCATCCTCAGCGATATAACTCGTAATCCACTGTAATATCTCCAATCGTTGAATAGCATCCTTCATTTTGTTTCTATTCTTCGCCGTTTTCATGCAGTGAAAAAAATCAGTTGTATTTGCTAGAACCTCATAGCTGGCACCAAACAAGAACCTCTATATATTCTACTCAGATATATCAACTCGTGTACCATGAACCAATGTGTGAGTCAATAGTGGTTCGTCCCGAGCTCGCTGTTCCCTAGGTGTGATCAAATTAACGAAAGCAGCATAGAGGCATAAAACTCGTGGACCAACTCTGAACTATAATTACCACAAAGCTTCATTATCCATCATAAGCCATATCTATCAAACAGTGTCTTAATCTTGGGCATCTTATTCAAATCATCTATCATAAATCGGGGCTCCTTAGTGATATTTCTCTTAAATAAACTCCACTCAGTAGGCTCCACATACCTAGCATAGATAAACTTCATATCCTAAACACACCACCTCATATTCTCCTATCGTACTGCCAATACTGCCCACTGTGCAGCCAAGTGGCTCTGCGAGGAGGTCTTCGAATCCTGGACGCCAGTACCTGAAATAGAAGTTGTCTCAGTGTCCTCACCACTATCACCTAACTCCGAAGCATCCTCACCTGCGCCATTCTCATTGGTCACAGGTGCATCCTCCCCGCTGCCATTCTCACCAGTTGCAGAAGCATCTTTCCCATCTTCAGACTGGGGGGAAGAATCAGATGACTTAGTAGGAGTCAACGGTATGGTAAGTGGCAGGGGTTGTGTAGTAGGCTGAGGTGTGGCCTGGGTTGCAGCTTGTGCTCTAGCTCGTTGCCTCATGGTGCGAGGAACAATAGTAGTATTACCCCCCTCAATCTCATAAACCTCTTTGGACCCACTTTTCTCTATTTTTGAAAGCTCATCTCGAAGCCTTGACTTGATTTTTGGTTTTTGGTTCTGATTTTTGATGAAGACCCCATATAACCCCGCTTAGGATTCCTTTTAGGTGGTATTTTTGAATGGTTTGGGTTAGGTGGGTGGGGATCGGGTTGGATTAGGGTTTATGTAGGTGTGTTGGATCGGGTTTGGCAGTGGATCGGGTTTGGGCATTTTTCTAATGGGTCAAGTTTTGGGAACTGTGAGATTAGGGGGTGGGTCAGATTTTGGGTATTTGTGGACTGAGGGAGTAAGAATATAGGATTTGGAAATTTAGATGATTGTAGGATTTGGAATTTTTGTATTTGGAACTAGGGTTTGGCTGGAGATTTGATAAGGGTAATGGTGGGTTGGGGTTGGTTTAATAGGATTTTAGATTTTGGGTAGGGTTAGAGGTTTTGGTCGGGTCATCCGCAAGCTGAAAATTTGTTTGATTTCCATGGTCTCCACCCATGGGCCATAGGTTGACCTATGGTCCATAGGTCACCATCGTGGGTTAAGTTGCACACTTTAGTTCACATTTTTATTCTTAACTCAAATGTCCTCTGCACCCTGAAATGAACAAATCTAAAATAATATCAGTCTTTGGATTGCCTCCCAAGCAGCGCTTGATTTAATGTCGCAGCACGACATGGCTAAGTTGGTTAATCAGACTTCACCAACCATCCCATGGGTTACCTCCCATAAAGTGTCTTATTTAATGTAGCGGCATGACCCAACTCCCTTGACTACTCAGACTTCATCAAGGCTAAACTTCTCTCACGTCTTCATTTCTTCCGTAGTTCCCACATAGTGCTTCACATTCTGACCATTGAACTTGAATAAGACATCATCATCTTCTTTTAGCTCAATTGCCCCATGCGGGAAAAACCTAACCACAGTGAATGGTCCAAACCATTTGGACCTTAGTTTTCCAGGAAACAAAAAGCCTGGAGTTATAGAGTAATACCAAGTCTCCCGGGTGAAATTCTCTTCGTGCAATCTTCCAATCATGATATAACTTCATCTTATCTTTATACAGCACCGAACTTTCATAAGCCCGGAGACAAATTTCATCCATCTCATTCAACTTCTCTAATCTCAATTTAGCCGATTCGCTCCATTCCAGATTCAACCTCTTTAATACCCATAATGCCTTATGTTCAAGTTCGACAAACAAATGGCACGATTTACCAAACACCAACTGATATGGAGATGCACTAATCGGCGTCTTGAACGCAGTTCAATATGCCCATAATGCATCGTCCAATCTTCTCGCCCAATTAGTATTAGTGGTATTCACAGTCTTCGCCAAAATAGACTTAATCTCATGATTTGACACCTCATATTGCCCACTTATTTGAGGATGATAAGGTGTTGCCACCTTTTGTTTGACACCATATTTTTCAAGTAGGGCTTTGAACAACCGATTACACAATTGGGATCCTCCATCACTAATGATAACTTGGGGTGTTCTGAACCGTGAGAATATGTTCTTTTTCAAGAATGTCGTGACACTCCTTCCTTCATTATTGGGAAGTACAATTGCCTTCACCCATTTAGAAACATAGTCAACAGCTACCATAATGTACTTCATCCCATGTGAGCTCACGATTGAACCCATAAAGTCAATACCCCACACATCAAATAGCTCGAGCTCAAAGATGGTCGTCATTAGAAGTTTGTACCTGCGTGAAATGTTCCCTTGACTTTGACATTGGTCACAGGCCCGAGCATAATCATGAGAATATTTATAAATGGTGGGCCAATAGTACCCACATTGTAAGATCTTATGAACAGTCCACGTATCTCTATGATGACCCCCAACTGGAGATGAATGACATACTTCCAATATACTCATCATCTGAACCTCCAGAATACACCATCGAATCACACCATCCGCGCACACCCTAAATAAATAAGGGTCATAACAGAAGAATTTTCTCACCTCATGCATGAATCTCTTCCTCTGCTGATACGACATATCTTCCGGGACTAGATCACTTGCAAAAAAGTTGGTAAAATCTGCAATCCAAGGGATTAAGTCTTGTGATGCTGCCAACACTTGCTCGTCTGAAAAAGTATAATCAATATCAAGATAATCCCTCAATTTTAGCATGGCCTCCTCATCAAGGTGTGATAAATGGTCTGTAAGCTAATTCTCAGTCCCTTTTCGGTCCTTAACCTCAAAGTCAAATTCTTGCAATAGAAGTACCCACCAAATCAATCTTGGCTTGGCGTCCTTTTTTGACATAAAATATCTAAGTGTTGTGTGGTCTATGGGTACAATCACCTTTGGGCCAATCAAGTAAGATCAAAATTTCTTGAAAGCAACGACCACCACTAATAGCTCTTGTTCGATCATAGTATAATTCTTCTGGGCTGGGTTAAGTGCTTTGCTAGCGTAGTAAATCGGATGCATAATTTTCTCACGCCTTTGGACAAGGACTGTACCCAAGTCCACTCTGCTAGCATCACAAATAACCTCAAATGGCATTGACCAATCTGGCAAGACAATGATAGAGGCTGAAATTAATGGCATTGACCAATCTGGCGAGACAATGATAGGGGCTAAAATTAACTTCTCTTTCAGACACTCGAATGCTTTTTGACACTTCTCATCAAATAGAAACTTCATCTCCTTCTCTAAAAGCTTGCATAATGGTTGTACAATGTTAGAGAAATCCTTGATGAATCTTCTACAGAAACCTGTATGACCTAAGGAACTTCAAATCCCTTTCACAGACATAGGTGGAGGTAACTTTTCAATCACCTCAATATTTGCTTTGCCTACTTCAATCCCCTTCTTTGAGATGCGATGCCCCAACACGATGCCCTCTTTCACCATAAAGTGACAGTTTTTCTAATTCAGCACTAAGTTGTACTCTTCACATCTTTGCAACACATTAGCGATGTGGGCCAAGCGGTCATCAAAAGAGTCTCCCACTATAGAAAAATCATCCATAAAAACCTCAATTGTGTCCTCCACCATGTTAGAGAAAATGGACATCATGCAATGCTAAAAAGTAGTTGGTGCATTACATAAACCGAAAGGCATCCTTTTGAACACGAACGTCTCATTTGGACAAGAGAAAGTTGTCTAAGTGATGTACCTTACAGTTAAGCAGAAGCCACATACAACCTGGGTCTCTACAAAAGTGGAGGTTTGTCTGCTTGAGTTCCTCTACAAAAATGGTGAAGGGTCAACTTAAGAGGAAGAAGCTAACATCAACCTCCTCTGCATGAGTGACTCCTCAGCTACTTAAGAGGCTCTGCAAAAGTGACCCCTTTACCACAAAGGTAGCTGCACAAGCATTCTCCCTAGTTGAAATTTCCTTAGAACGGGTCTTTGGGATTCATTCGGAACACCACACATTCAAACCAAATATGACACCCTATCGAAAACAACATTTCAGACTTACAGAATCAATGAAATTCCTAACATAGGTAGTTACTATGAAATTTGGGTCCAAGCCCATTCTTTTCATTTTTAACTAAAATCCACCTAATAACCCAAAATGAGAAAGGTCCCCTAGCCCAAAATCTACCTTTCAGAGTAATGGAACAGTCAAAATTTTCATTCGAGGTCGTTTACTAAAATTTTTTACCAGAGTCAACTTGCTTAACTTCAAAAGCTCCGAAATAGGGAAATTTGCTTAAAACAAAAATGAACTACTTGGGAACCTAACCACCTGACCCAACAAGTCATAAATGTCCCAAAGACACTACAACAAATCTCAAAATACAAAATAGCACAAAAATAAAAAAAAAAATGACCTAGAGGGTCATTACAACGTGCACTACTAAAAGGACTTTTATCCTTGGCCTATGACGGCTACTAAGTACCACGTGTTTTGGTACTCATACTACACTTCTACATTTTTTCCCTTATGCAGATCCTAGTATGAGTTATCATTATTGACTTTCTCCTTGTTAGGGGTGCTTCTAATTAGAGAATTTGTGTCTAGAGTCGTGCCATATCCTTCTTTTAGATGCGCCTTTATTTTGTGAATTTGGAGACAATTCTGTATATTTATAATTATTTAGTACTACTCATGTATTAGTAGCCCTTATACTCACTAATACCAGGTTTTGGAGATTGATTGTTGTATATTTTGTTCCTTCACTCATTATATATATACATACATACAAACGTATACATATATACATATATATATATATGTGTGTGTGTGTGTTTGGGGCCCTTGATATTTGTTTCTATTAAATATTTAGCCCATTTACTCTATGGTTTTGTTATTTCTTTTACTAGCCTATTACTTGTCGTTTTGGGTGATGGGATTTGTCTTACCTACTGGTGGGTCATAGTAGGTACCATCATAGCCCAAATTTCAGGTCATGACACTATCTTACATCTTGTTCATCCAACTATTCTTTTGAACTCCACAATTATGAGAATTGCATGCAACTACAATCAATTCAATAATAATGATGAGCTCTCAAGAAACAGCAAGCTCTTGAGGCTAGAATTCAATTGTATGCTCCACACCACCTTTCAAAAACAATGCATGTGCTTTCCATGAGAAATGAAAACCTTACCTATATCAAATTAACAGAAACCTATATCAATAGACCATTTTAATTACACTACCCAGACTCACAACAACTGAACATCATCCATGAGTTAGAATCAAGAATTTAGTATAGATAGTCTTACAAATTTGAAAGACTCAAAGGTAGAAAGCATTAACCTAAGTTAAAAAAGACTAAACCACCACTCCTTCACTCATCTTGGCCAAATTCCTACAATTGACAATAATTTCAAAACCTAGACAGTGAGAGAATTGTGATTTTATCGAGCAATTGATAAAATTAAAGTTAGAATGGGCTTTCCTTAGAGTTCTTTGTAATGGAATGAGGGAATCCTAGAGAGAGTAAGTTCCCAACTAATGGAAGTGATATAAAATGTTTTAAAATTCCAAGTCTTGCTTATATATCAATGAACAAGACTGACATCCCCTTCCCTCATGGCGAGAAACATAAAATTAAGGCCTTATCTCACCTTTGGCCTTGCTAGTTGAGTTCTATAGAGAGATTAGGCTTAACCTTGAGCCTTGCTCCTTGAGCCCTTGGCTTAGATGGGTGGGTTTTTGCAACATACCAACTCAAGCGCACAAACTATCTTTCCCAACATTTTATTGAAAGATAATGACATAATGTTAAGCATTAGGATTATACTTGTAGACCTTTTCTTTTGTAAGTATATAACTTTGAACGCACGGGACTGTTACACTTCGAGGTGACTAAAATGGAATCGACCCAGATATTAGATTACCTTCGACTATTAAACTATTGATTGATGGTTTTTCTTAAATAAATCAAATCAAACAACACCAGGTTTACTCTCATAAATTATTTTGTATTGATTTCAGGTACAAAGTCCCTAGACAATAAGTGAAGAAGAATGGAGATGAAGGAAGACGATGGAGCTTTCGACGATACAACTGAAATGTATTAGGAAATTTCCTAATTTGTGTTATATTTTATTTTATTTTTGTTTTGTTTGGGCCTGATACAATTGTATTATGCCTTTTTTGTTCTAGACATGCCACAATTTTAGGATTTTTGAATTTATAAAATGGCCCCTATGGTCTATAAATTAAACAAAGATCAATTAAAAATTTAAATATTTGTTTAAAAAATTTTGGTTGCTACACAATATGTCTCCTAACTAGTATATTTGGTTAAATACTACAATTATATATGTTACTCAATTAAAAATAATATATTAAAAATAATAATCAAGACCAATTTAAGAGTACGCATGGCATGTGGAATCTATCTTTTGTATTGAAATACAGTATATCTGAATAAACCATATATTCAGTACACATTCATTATGTGATTGGACGAATGATAAAAATAATGGAACTAAAATCATTAGAACAGATGTTCAACCAGACATCCATAATATTTTTAACTTGAATGTTTAAAAAACTTCCCTTTTCCGAAGAAAAAAAATACACTAAAAAGAAATCAAAATAAAATCAATTATAAAAAAGGAAAAATTGAAACCATAAGCAACACAATTTGAGAGTTCTAAGATATTTAGTGATATGAAGATGGCAACAAAGATTAAATGGCCTTAGAAGATTGACTTTGAGTTCGACTTCTCAGTGTATGCCTACATTTTTGAGCAATAAGGGCATTGTTCCTGTGTATCCTTGAAGATGTAAAATTTCCAAGATTGGCTTTCTTTATTGTTCTTTTATGAGTGTTCAAACTATTATTACCTAGTGTTCCTTCTACAACAGTGAGTTCTCGTGCCTTTTGTGGATTAATAGGTTGTTTGTTCAAGAAAACTAATTAATAGGTTGTTTGTTCAAGAAAACTAGCTTTCGAAGAAGACTACACACTGTCTTTTGCAGTTGGTCATCACTAATGCTTTGGATTGGGTTGAACAACAAATTAAGAGCAATCATAGATTTATAGTTTGCCACAAGTTGTCGAAGAGCATTAGTTGTAGTTATCTTATTGAAGCTCAAGTCTAGAACTATCAGCTTTAAAAGCCTATGTAGCCCCTCTACATAACTTATTTTATTAGCAGTGAAGTAGATCTCCTTGATAAGTGTACAATTTGATAAACCTAATCCAATTTCAAGCCAAATCATAAAGTCAAGAGCTGAAGCCAAGAAAATTAAATTTAGTTGATGTCTAAGTAAGTATTAATTTACCTTGACCAATTTAAGAAATTTTGTTGTAATTGAGGTCAAGCACCCACAAACGAGTCAATTCCTTCAGTCCTTCAATTGTGTGAATATGGTTCCTCTATAAATTGAGAATGTAAAGATTTTTTGGTAGTGATCATTGAGTTATTTGAACTGCATCATACCAAAACATAAAATATTTTTTAGTGAATGTAGGTTTTTTAGCATTGTATTGAGTTTAGTATCCCACCTATGGAGTTACTTGCCAAATTGATAGATCGAAGACGGCAAAAGTGTGACATTACAGGGTTTACTTTCAATCCAATACCTGGTGATCTAAGGCGTATTTATATGCCTTAGTAGCGACTTTAACCCATGTTTACCTTAGTTTTGAGATCAATACGTATATGTTTTGCATGGTTTTGATAGATTATGTGATATTGTGCTAACCAATGTGATTAGACCCTTGTAGGTGGAATTTGCGACTATTTGGAGCATTTTTGGCGTGGAAAACAAGGCTTGGCAAAGCTACGAGCAAAGGATATTGATGATAAGAGGCAAGCCAAAGAGTTGAACTTGAAGAATCATGCCAAATCCGCAAAGAAAAGTCGACGAAAGAAGAAAATCAAAAATTAAGGGCCTGGCGCATTTTAGGGCGTGCCAGGTCGCCTGGAGCACACCTTTGCAGAGACAAAATTCGCCTTAAGTGCCAGGCGCGCCCAAGGGCGTGCCAGGCCACTTTTTGGCTAATTTTTGCCTCGAAATTCACTCTATAAATAGGTCTTTTGAGTTATTGTATCACATTCCATCTTTACTAGGCTACTTTGGGCGTTTTTGGGCATTGAAATTAGGTTTCATTCCGCATCTTTTTAGTTTTTGATTATTTTTAAGGTATTTTATTACTTTTGGATGTTAATTGACATTATGAGTGGTTAAAATCCCTCATTCTTGGGATTAAGGCCAAGAACATGAATCTCTTGGGTTAATTTTAGTGGGTTTTGCTGAAGTTTATCATATATTGGTTATTCATATATTCTTAATTTCATTATTTTGATGCTTGATCACCATTGAAATACATTCCTTGTTTTGAAGTAAGATCGAGAGAGAAACTAAGAGATAGAACGTGGAATATACGATGTGTGGTCTTTCTCGGGGAAGGAATTCTAAGGGATTAATATGTGGTTAGGACCGAGAGGTACATAATCCACCACACTTGGTCAATTACGAGAAGAAAACTTAAATGCACTAGAATTGGTTAAGCTTATCACCGCCCACTGATGTAGTTAGGTTTCCAATTTCTAGTAGAAGATTATAGTTAGGAGACGAATATAATTGTAACATTAACCTAAGGATCAATAACCAAGATAAAAAACTCAAATCGCTTAAACCAATAACTATTATGCTCAAGAGATGTCATTCGGAGTGCCTTAGCCCTGGGAATTCACTTTTTATTGATTTTTCAAGCACATTTGCGGAAACCAAAGTTACAGTAGCGAAGATAGGAGTTCATAGTTCGCAAGAAAATTATTTTTAGTGACAAATCCTGTTTCCTTTTTGCAACACTAGTTTTTGATTATTGTTGGACGTCTAAGAATTGGTTTTTGTTGACGAAAGTCCCTTGGGTTCGATATCCGACTCTTTCACAGGAGCCACTTTATTACTTGAACGATCACGTACACTTGCGTGTATAGCTGGGTCGTAACAAGTTTTTGGCACCGTTGTCGGGGACTTTCAAATAGATAGATATCAATTATTGACGTTTGTACTTTAATTTTCAGCTACGTGTTGACAACTTGATCTTAGCTATTCTATTTTACAGGCTTACTTCATCGAAACACTGGAAAGGAACAAAGATTTGGTAGCCCCGCAGTTTGAACCTAAAAGATATTTCAATAGATTAAGGAGACAGGCTGCAGATTACCCAATCCCACAAGTCGAACTGGCTGGCGAAGGCATACGAGTAATCCCGTAAGAATTGAAAAACCAGCTGCAGAGAGACGTGAGCCAAAAGTAATGGCTGCTAGAATAGTTTGCGATGTGGCAATCCCACTCGCCACTAATGTGACCTCCAATATTCTCAAACCGGCGGCTGGAGGTAGATTTGAGCTTAAACAGAATATGGTGCAACTCTTGCACTCAAGTGGACAGTACAACCAATAGCAAGGTCAAGGAAATCAAGTGGGTGCTAAGCCTAGAGATATGAGCGTGGAGGATATGTAAAGCAGATTATGGCAGAGCAAGCTAAGCTAGCAGCAGATGTGAGGAACAATCAGTTGGCTACTTAGAATTTAGAGAAGCAAATTGGTCAGTTAGCTAACACACAGAATACAAGGCCCCAAGGAGGCCTTCCAGGTGATACTGAGCCAAATCCCAAGAAGGTGAATGCTATTGTTACTCGTAGTGGTAAGCAGTTAGATGATACGGTTGCACCAGCGAAAGAAGTGGAGCCGAAAGTAGTGGTGATTGAAGATGAACAAGTGGAGTCTACCAAAAGCTCCAAAGATGATAAAGTGATACATAGTGTGAAGTTGCCTCCTCCTTTCCCTCAGAACTTCAAGAAAAAGAAGGAAGATGAATGCTTTGGTAAGTTCATTGAACTACTTAAACAAGTGCACATTAATTTGCCTCTTGTGGATATCTTGCAGGGTATTCCAAAGTATGCCATGTTTGTGAAAAATATTGTGGCAAACAAGAGTAGATTGACAGAGTATGCCACAGTTGCATTGACTAAGGAGTGTAGTTCTCGCATTCAAAACCAGTTACCTACCAAGCTGAAGGATCCTGGAAGCTTCACTGTGAAAATTACTCTGGGAGATCGTGTCTGCGCTCGTGGATTGTGTGATTTGGGGGCTAGTATAAATCTGATGCCCACTTCGGTTTTCAAGGAGTTGGGTTTGGGTCGTCCTAAGCCTACTACTATTATTTTGCAGCTTGTGGACCGATCCGTGACTAGACCTGATGGTATTATTGAGGATGTTCTGGTTCAAGTGGGTTCGTTGATCTTTCTGGTTGATTTTGTGATGCTAAATTTTGAGCCTGAACCGGAAGTCCCATTTATTTTGGGGCATCCGTTTCTGGCTACTGGAGGGGCAATCATTGATTTAGCAGCCGGGAAACTAACTATGTGAGCTCATGATAAGGTTGAGGTCTTTAATGTATATAGGGCTTTGAAGCTTCCAGAAATTTATGAGAACTTGTCAGCTATTACAGCTATAGATTTGGCGATTGAAAGCATCCACACTTTGTCTACAGATTCGTTGGAAAAAGTTTTGATGGGGCAAGATGTTTTTGGTGATGCGGAAGCTAGTGAAATGGTGCAAGTTCTTGATCTCATGGGTATCTATGCTAAAGAGGGTAGATGGGAACCTTTAAATCGTCCACTCGGTCCTCCAACCAAGCCCTCAATTGAGGAGGCACCGAATCTTGAATTGAAAGAACTTCCATCTCACCTTCAATATACTTTCTTAGGTGACAATGAGACCCTTCCTATTATTCTTGCAGCAAATTTGTCAAAGGATCAAGTTGATGCTGCATTGTTGATACTCAGACGAAGAAAGAAGGCTATTGGTTGGCAGATGTATGACATCCATGGTATTAATTTGGGTTTATGCAAGCATAAAATTTACATGGAGGAAGGGCATAAGCCGAGTGTGCAACACCAACGATGCTTGAATCCGGTGATGAAAGAAGTAGTAAGGAAAGAGGTAATTAAGTGGTTAGACTCGGGCATTGTTTACCCTATCTCTGATAGTACGTGGGTGAGCCTAGTACAATGTGTTCCAAAAAAGGCTGGTATGATGGTGATCACGAATGAGAATAATAAATTAATCCCTACAAGAACTGTGACTGGGTGGCGTATTTGCATGGATTACCAAAAACTCAATGATGCTATGAGGAAAGACCATTATCCAATCCCTTTTATTGATCAGATGTTGGATCGGTTAGCCGGGGAGGAGTATTATTGCTTTCTTGATGGGTATTTCGGATACAATCAAATTGCTATAGATCCTCAAGATCAGGAGAAGACTACATTCACATGTCCTTACGGCACATACGCTTTCAAGCGTATGCCATTTGGATTGTGTAATGCACCGGCTACCTTTCAGCGGTGCATGATGGCTATTTTTTATGACATGGTGGAGGAGTTCGTAGAGATTTTTATGGATGATTTTTCAGTCTTTGGTAACTCTTTCGAGGTATGCTTGCAAAACCTTGATAGAGTCCTTGCTCGGTGTGAAGAAACTAATCTTGTTCTCAATTGGGAGAAGTGCCATTTCCTTGTGACGAACGGTATAGTTCTTAGGCATAAAGTGTCAAAGCAGGGGCTCGAAGTTGATAGGGCAAATATTGAAGTTATTGAATAATTATCTCCACCTGTATCGGTGAAAGGGGTGCGTAGTTTCTTGGGTCATGCTGGGTTTTACAGAAGGTTTATTTAAGATTTCTCCAAAATTGCACGCCCCATGTGTGCACTCTTGGAAAAAGATGTGAAATTTGTATTTTGTGAATCATGTGTGAAGGCATTTGAGGTTTTGAAAAAGAAGTTGGTAGAGGCACCTATCCTTATTACTCCTGACTGGGCTTTACCATTTGAGCTCATGTGTGACGCAAGTGATGTTGTAGTGGGTGCAATTCTTGGTCAGCGGAAGAATAAGGTATTTCACTCTATTTATTATGCAAGCAAGACCCTTGATGCAACCCAAGTGAATTACACGGTGACTGAAAAAAAGATGTTAGCTTTGGTGTATGCATTTGATAAATTTAGATCGTACTTGGTGGGCACGAGCGTCATTGTATACACAGATCATGCTGCAATACGATATTTGTTCAATAAAAAGGATGCTAAGCCGCGGTTGATTAGATGGATCTTATTGCTACAGGAGTTTGACTTAGAGATTAAAGATAGAAAGGGGACAAAAAATCAAATTGCTGACCATCTGTCTAGACTTGAAAGCTCGTCACATGTAGTTGATGATGGGCGTATTTGTGAGGAATTTCCAGATGAGCAATTGTTAGTTTAGGGAGTTGATGAGTTGCCATTGTATGCAGACATTGTGAATCTATTGGTCAGTGGGCTCTTCCCTTCTGATTCGAGTCCTCAACAGAAGAAGAAGCTGGCATATGAGGCACACTCTTATATATGGGATGAGTCATATTTATTCAAGCAAGGGCCTGATCAAATAGTAATAAGATGTATTCCGGATGCGGAAGGGAAGCAAGTGTTAGAGAGATACCACGCATCACCTTATGGTGGTCATCATGGTGGTGAACGCACAACCCAAAAAATATTGCAATCAGGTTTCTTTTGGCCTTCTATATTTAAAGATGCTCATGCCTTTGTGGAGAGTTGTGATCAATGTCAACTTATGGGTACGATTGCAAGGCGACATGAGATGCCTCTAAACAATATACTAGAAGTTGAAGTCTTTGATGTATGGGGAATAGATTTTATGGGCCCTTTCCCAAAGTCGAATGGCAATCTGTAGATACTGGTAGCAGTGGATACTAAGTCTAAATGGGTAGAGGCTGCATCTCTCCCTATGAATGACTCCAAGGTTGTGGTAAAGTTCCTTCAAAAACACATCTTCACAAGATTCGGAACTCCAAGAGCTATTATTAGCGATGGAGGTTCACATTTCATTAATTATTGGGTGAAGAGTGTATTGGCAAAGTATGGTGTGAAACACAAGGTCTTGACAGCGTATCATCCCCAAACAAGTGGCCAAGTGGAAGTGTCTAATCGCGAGATAAAGAAAATCTTGCAAAATAGGGTGAATGCTCAGAGGAAAGACTGGTCACTCAAGCTGGATGATGCTCTTTGGACTTATCGAACGGCGTATAAGACTCCTATAGGGACTTCTCCCTATTATTTCATCTTTGGGAAAGCTTGTCACCTCCCATTTGAGCTTGAACACCGAGCATATTGTGCGGTAAAGAAGTTGAATCTAGATCCGGGGTTGGCTGGTAACAGGAGGTTGTTACAACTTCATGAGTTGGAAGAATTTCGTTCCCATGCGTATGAAAATGCTAAGATCTACAAGGAGAAAACGAAGCGATGGCATGACAAGCATATTCTCCCCCGCACTTTCGAGCCAGGCAAGTTGGTACTTTTGTTTAACTTAAGACTTAGGTTGTTTCCGAGCAAGCTAAGATCTAAGTGGAGTGGGCCTTTTGAGGTAAGTCGCACGACACCTCATGGTGCGGTGGAAATTTTGAACAAAGCGGATGGTACAAGATTTATGGTAAATGGCTAGAGATTGAAGCATTATTATGGTGAAGAATAGAAGCAGAAGGAGAACGTGCTTCACCTTGATGATAACTGAGCTAAGTATGGTCGAACCGCGACATTAAACCAGGCGCTACATGGGAGGCAACCCATGAATGTGTTGTAATAGTTAGGAATTATAAAGTAAAAATACAAAAAGAAGAGTCGTGCCCCGACCAAAACTAAGGCGCTTGATGAGAGGCAACCCATCTCTTTTAAAATTTTTGTTTTCTAACTTAGTGTTAGTATCTGGTGTTTATACAGAGGCACTGAGCATGTTGACATGGAAATCCACAAGAAAAAGGTAAAATTGGCGGATGAATGATTATTTGAAGGTGCCGGGCAGGTAGGACATGTTTTGGAGCGAAGTTTTGAGTCTTGGGACTTGTAAAAGCCTCAAGATAATGTGAAAAATTGCTCAGGTATAATGTTAAGTGTTGTACGCGCTACAGGGAGTGCCAAGGCGCAATTGAAAAAAAAAATTATCGCCTGGCAGTGCCCAGGCGCGACACAAGGCGTGCTAGGCCGCCTGTGTCAAAAAAATTTTATCACCTGGAAGTGACCAGGCGTGACACAAGGCGTGCTAGGCCGCCTGTGTCCATTTTTTTAAGCAATGGGTAGTGGGGTAGCGCGCTAGGCAGCGTGCCAGGCCGCTAGCCCCTTATATTTTTGGCACAAATTTTTTTAAGTCTTTTGCTCCATGGACCCGACCCACCCCCACCTCTTCTCTTTGAAATCCCTAACTTTCATTATTCTTCACCAATATTCCCAACTCCATAACCAAACACATGACTTTCCTCCCAAAGCTTCACAAATTCTCTCTTTCTTTTCTCTCCTTTTGCCCTCACGTTGCTCGATTTCTGGCCTTCTAATCTTGGGATTGAGTTTACATGACTCCTTTCAAGCTATCAAGGTATGTCTCCTTCGCTTTTTCTCTCTCGCTTGCCGTGAAGATTATGCGAATTTGGGTATTCTTGGATTTCGTTTGTGATGCACAATATATTCTTGGTATGTTGACTTTCTTCTTATGATGTGGTTGGAGTTTATGGGGGGTCATTATAATGAACTTGAAAGGCATGTGGAATTGGGTTGAATAATCTTGTTTTAGTTGGAATAATTGGAAGTGGGTTTATCTTTATTGGTGAAAATTGAGCATGTGAGTAGTTGATATAACTTGATATAACGTATATGGTGTTGAATATGTATGCGTCTTGTTTGAATTCTTGAGTAAAACAAGTATGTCATTCTAATATGTATGGGCTTATTGAACTTGTGTTTGGTATGTGAAATTTGTCTATGGTTTGGACTTGGTAATTGGGATCTAAGTGATAAGGGGAAGTTTGAGTACCCTAGACCCATATATTTTGAATGGTGATAAGCAACTAGGTGTGGGGTGGCACTTAAATCCAACACCCATTGAGTTGTTTAGCTCTCTTTCCGTGGGAAATTGACTTGCTTGTGGATCTTTGCTACAGGTACAATGTCGAATGCTAATGTGGCTGCCTCTAGCTCTCACAAGAGACGTCGGTCAGGAAGTAAGGTCCCCGCGGCTCCCCCAGTCCTAAAGGGCCAGAAATGCAAGTATGGAATTCATGTTGTATCTAGTGCTGGCAAGAGTTGGTACAAAATCCACACTGAAGCTAAATACTTTACCGATGAATGTATTGATAGGGCAAGTCTAGCTCGGACTTACCCTAGGATATTGGCTCAGATTGTGCAATTGGGATTGGAGTTCATCTTTGACAGACCTACAGATTGTAACCTCCACCTGGTGAGGGAATTATATGCAAACTGGAACCCGGATGCACCAACCATCTCGGTGGTTGTATGAGGGACGGATGTGATACTTGATTCCCTGGGCATTACGGGATTATTGGGAGTCCACACTTGGGCTAGTCCCCATGACCTCCTCCGGCTAAATTCTAGGCCCCCTTATGCTGATATTAGACACACTCTTTACGGCCAGCATTCAACGGTAAGATGGTTGCGCCATCACAAAAGAAGGTACCACTTGAGTCTACCCTATGCTCATTTGAATAAGGAGGCACGAATCTGGTTGAAAATTGTGTTCTGTTTCTTGATTCCGGGCAGTCATATGACGGAGGTCACGCGGGACCGCGTCTGTCTTGTGTATGCTCTCATGCCTAATGTGGAGATTGATGCAGGGTATGTAGTGCTGTCGGCTATGCGCCGAGCTCATTTGCAAGGAGGTCTTCGTTATGCTTTTGGTGGGTTGTTAATTAAATTGATGCGAGCATACGAAGTGCCCGAGGAGGCATTTGATTATCATCCTCCTATGGTGCAGACTCCTATAGATGTTACCCAAACCAGGGCACCGAATGTACTCGGCCCCATTCTTACCTTAGCAGAGCGTCACGCTCGAGACGACGGGATTTTATCCCGTATGTATGGGTTGGAGATGCTCCGCCACAGGACTGGGGGTAGGCCCTCTACGGCGGAAGAGCTGAACCAGGTTGAGAGGGATTATCCTCTTAACAAGCATACCATGGCTTTATTGAGAATTTGTCCTGATTTTGTTGAGCCTGTGGATGATGATGTCCTCACAGATGAAAATGACCACCAGACTGATTCTGATGATGAAGAGGTGGAGGCAGATGATACTCCGCTAGAGGTCCGTGGGCCGGAGGACGATGACTTCCTCGACTGACCAGGGAGCTCCTTACACCCTACTCTTGCATTGTTTATTTTATTATCATTGGGGATAGTGCTAATCTTTTAAGTGTGGGGTGGGGTGTGATGGGATTCCTTTGTATGTATGTATATGTATGCTTTTATTTTGGGTTCCTTAGCCTTTGTTTTCGGTTCTTTTACTAAGGAGAGTCCCTTTGAACCGTAGAAAACCACAAAAAGATTTTTATTTTGTATGTTGTTTTTGGTGTTTATTACTTTTGAGTCGCCCTTAGTCATAGGACTAAGGGATTTGCTCTATGATGGATGGATGACGACCGTCTTACGAGAAAATTAGTCATGTAGTGTCGTGTCGGGTGTTCTTGCTTGCTATACAATTGTGCATACACGTATGAAACATGATAGGATATACAATAGCAAATGTTGTGACGCCTAATTCTCACTTAGTTGACTGGCTATGTTGCTTTATGTTGAACTTATGCATGATTTCAGATAATTTATGGGGAGCCTATTGAGCTGAACATGTGTCATGTGTGAGTAAGGTTTTTGTGATATTCCATATGTATAATGATGTCTAGAACTTGCCCGGTGTGTCTGCGAAGCGAAATAAAAGATTTTGAGTTTAGGAGATGATATAGGCATTTCTTTGATAGCCATGTTTTAGACCTACTTTATCTACCCCCTTTGCATGATCTTAGTTAGCCCCGTTGAGCCTTTAGCCTTTTCCTTGGTAGCTTTACATGTAGCTTGATCCTTTTCTTTCAATGAACCAGAATTTGATCCAAAACTCCTAAGCGCTTTAATTAAGAAATCAAGATGTGAAGGAGTGTAAAAGTTTGGAAGAAGGAAAGAGTAAGTTAAAGCCCTAAGTATATTTCCTATGGGTGTGTGAAAAAGTTTGGGTGTGTTGGTAGGGAATATGGTAAAAGAAAGAGAAAAAGAAAATATATATATATATATATATATAATTTTTGAATCAATGGTGATAGAAATTATTCCTTACCTAATATGCTTAAGCTTGCTTAAAAATATGGGGCAAAACAAAAGAGAGCTGGGAAGATAAAAGTAGTGAAAAATAGGTCGGTTGAAGGTGGTATGAAGGTAATTTGTAGTGTATTAAAGCACTTAGGGAAGATAGTCACTATTCTTGACCAAATAGTCCTACCCGTCCCTGAGCCTACATTACAACCCCTAAAGTCCTACTTGATCTTGAGCTATAACATTTTAACATTAGTGGAGTATTACCCTAAGGGCAAGCTTATGGTTCATCTTGTGTTTCATGTGAATTCTTTTTGAGAGTGAGTGAACTTTCATTCATGCATTCAGTTAGTAATTACTTTGTAGAAGTGTGGGGTGATTCTCTTGTGGTAAGGGCGTATGTTTAGTGAAGTGTGGTGATCTATTAGTAACGTGTCACGCATGAATTTGCAACTAGTAAAGTTGTTTTGTGAGGATAGGTTGTTTCAATTTGTTATTCATTTGTTTGTGATCCTAGTATGTTGGTGCATAAGTTGATAAATGTGGTTGTGTAGCTATGCAAGAATGCCTATTGTGTGTTAATTGTCTAAAGTCGCCTGGATTTGAGTGTGGTTATTGTTCGAGGACAAACAAAGGTTCAAGTGTGGGGTGGTGATCTAAGGCGTATTTATATGCCTTACTAGAGACTTTAACCCATGTTTACCTTAGTTTTGAGATCAATACGTATATGTTTTGCATGGTTTTGATAGATTATGTGATATTGTGCTAACCAATGTGATTAGACCCTTGTAGGTGGAATTTGCAACTATTTGGAGCATTTTTGGCGTGGAAAGCAAGGGTTGGAGAAGATACGAGCAAAGGATATTGATGATAAGAGGCACGCCAAAGAATTGAACTTGAAGAATCATGCCAAATCCGCAAAGAAAAGTCGATGAAAGATGAAAATCAAAAATTAAGGGCCTAGCGCGTTTCAGGGCGTGCCAGGCCGCTTTTGTGAAAAATTTGGTTTTCGGAGGCAGCAGTGGGGCACGTTTCAGGGCGTGCCAGGATGCCTGGAGCACACCTTTGCAGAGGCAAAATTCGCCTAAGTGCCAGGCGCGCCCAAGGGCATGCCGGGCCGCTTTTTGGCTAATTTTTGCCTCGAAATTCACTCTATAAATAGGGCTTTTGAGTTATTGTATCACATTCCATCTTGACTAGGCTACTTTGGGTGTTTTTGGGCATTGAAATTAGGTTTCATTCCTCATCTTTTCAGTTTTTGATTATTTTTAAGGTATTTTATTACTTTTGGATGTTAATTGACATTATGAGTGGCTAAAATCCCTCATTCTTGGGGTTAAGGCCAAGAACATGAATCTCTTGGGTTAATTTTAGTGGTTTTTGCTGAAGTTTATCATATATTAGTTATTCATATATTCTTAATTTCATTATTTTGATGCTTGATCACCATTGAAATACATTCCTTGTTTTGAAGTAAGCTCGAGAGAGAAACTAAGAGATAGAACGTGGAATATACGAAGTGTGGTCTTTATCAGGGAAGGAATTCTAAGGGATTAACATGTGGTTAGGATCGAGAGGTACCTAATCCACCACACTTGGTCAATTACAAGAAGAAAACTTAAATGCACTAGAATTGGTTAAGCTTATCACCGCTCACTAATGTAGATAGGTTTCCAATTTCTAGTAGAAGATTATAGTTTGGAGATGAATATAATTGTAACATTAACCTCGGGATCAATAACCAAGCTAAACAACTCAAATCGCTTAAACCAATAACTATTATGCTCAAGAGATGTCGTTTGGAGTGCCTTAGCCCTGGGAATTCACTTTTTATTGATTTTTCAAGCAGATTTGCGGAAACCAAAGTTACGGTAGCGAAGATAGGAGTTCATAGTTCGCAAAAAAATTATTTTTAGTGACAAATCCCGTTTCCTTTTCGCAACACTAGTTTTTGATTATTGTTGGACGTCTAAGAATTGGTTTTTGTTGACGAAAGTCCCTTGGGTTCGATATCCGACTCTTTCGCAGGAGCCACTTTATTACTTGAACGATCATGTACACTTGCGTGTATAGCTGGGTCGCAACACCTACAACATGAGCAACTACTGAAGATTAATTGAGAGACTGAATGACGTTGTTTGCATGTATAATATCTTCTTTCACATTTATATTTGGATGCCTAGTCATGAGCGATGAGTTTTTTGCTAGTAATTTATCACCATGAGGAGTAGGTGAGAAGTCAGTGTCATCTTCAAAATACTATGGTGGACGAACAATGAGATCTTTTACCCATTCATCAACTCTTGAGAATGTAGAAGATTTTGCAGGGCATGCAACCCACTGATTTTGTGGCCACAAACCAGTTACTACATGGATGTCATGGAAGACATGCTTTCTATTGTTATTACTCCCTCTTTTCAAGGATTTTCTAGTGAATAAACTAGATGGTTCCATCTTTCTCAATTCCATGTCTTGCCTTGGTTCTAGAGTGTCCGAAGAGTACCCACCTTGCTTGCTTATAGTTACTTTAACTGAGCTTGGTTGTCTTTCAGTATTTCTTGTTCCTTTTACATTCCTATGGCTCCATAAAAAAAGTTTCCACCACAAATTTTGGCTTTGGGATGGTAGAACGTGGCTTGAAGAATGCTTTTACAACATAACTTTGTTAGCACTGTAATGTGAAGATACTGAAATTGGACTTCTTGTAGTCAATTTCATAGTTGATCTCTCAATTTCTTCTAAAAAATGAGACTTTGTAGGTGGTAGCTGAAAACTAATTTGTTTTAATGTATCCCTCATTGCCAAATTTGAGCAAGAATGCTTAAGTGCGGTAGAAGTCCAAGATTCTCGCTTACAAATACTCGGATCACTTATATTTTTGGTGTTTGTGATCCCCATGGTCTCTTTATTAGATATATTTTGGTACTGATAATTCATGTAATCATTGAAAGGATGTTGAAGATTCATCCTTTTGTTAAATGATTGATCATTTTGCTCATTAATGATTTGAATATCAAAATCAAAACTATCAGTGTTCATCGACAGGCTCTCATCGTGCTTATCTTCCCCTTAATATTCAACCTCCTTAGCTTTTCTAAAGGAACTTTCATAACTCATTTCCTTGACATTGTTTCTTGGACTCCTAGAAATCTTAATAGGTAAGGGAATACCAAAAGAATTTGATTTTAACCTATCAGTTTTGATAGTAGACTCTACAGGACCATCAACTGGTGGATGCACCTTAGTGGTTTTTCTAAGTTTCTCTTTTCCCTATATCCAACAAAACAAAGAAATAAGAAAAAAAGTTCAGCTTTGGTGCAGAAAGTAAGAAATTAATAAGAACATTAGAATTATATAAAAATCTAGTACTTTTCTTATACTTTTTATTTCTTCCTACAAGGGCACAAAAGCAGCTGCAGTTTGCCATTTCATTTGTAATTCAATTTACATCTGGAAAAATGATCTTCAAATGGACCACAAAAGAATGGATGTTTGATTAAAAGTAACTTTTACATTGGGTGGATTATTAGTCGTAATCAATTGGAAGGCGCCAAAGCAATATCCTTCAACAAAAATAAAGATGCGGAAAGGTAATAGAATCCAAGACTTGTTGTTCTTCTCTCCTCTGTTGTAGCCCATACCAAATGAGAAAAGAACTTCACTGGAGTATTATTGGCCAAAGTATTATATTTAGCTTCTTCTCTCCAGATTCTGATTCTTCACTTGAATTTCTCTTGAGAAAACCAAATATCAAGACAACTTCAGAACCTCATCATTAAATTTTAACTTGTTACAAACCTCCTGTATACGATGTATAGTTTTTTTGGTTTACTTTTTCAATAGAATAAAAGTTTGTTTACTATGATGTGAGTTAATTTTTTCATCTTATTTGGAGTTAAAACTTAATTGTTGTTGTAGAATTGTTTTTAATCCATGAATTATTACTATTAGATTCTAATTATATGTAGCACCCTGTATATACTAAACCCTATATGACGACGTTGAAAAATTGTTACGCAAGTGTCGAGAGTCAAAAGTATGTATTTTGTAATATTATTGACAGAGATAATTGATATTGGGCCTAGTACATGGGACAAGACCTTTGTAGGAGGTGAAACACCCGTGTGTTGTCGAACCTATACGATTGCGTGTACAATTATGGAATTAGTTAAACATGGGAGCTTTGATGAATTAGACATTAATTTGTTGGGGCTTACATGAGTCTTGTGCCATTGGGCCAAATAAGGCCCAAAATTACATGCAAGACATGGCCCAAATGATGGAAAAGATCCATTCTTGTGTTGACCAAGCCAACATGTATCTAATTGGCTAAGGATGACTTTTGAGACTATAAATAAGGTGAGAAATCAGATTTTATTCATGGAAAACCACATGTCCCATTTCTAGAATTTTCCACAACTTTCTCTCTTCAACCAAACCCTAAGCTTCCATTCTATTTGGACAAGATCACCTCTTGGTAAGTGTTTATTATTATGGTTTAATATATGATATGCATGGGATATGGTGTATATGATGTTGGTTATGTTGAGAAAGTATTGAGAAATTCACTATGTGTAAAATAGGCTAGTTTTGCTAAATCGATAAAGGGTTTTGTCTTGTAACTTGAAAGGAGATTTATGATATTGAAAAAAGTGGACTTGATGGATTTAATATTGACATGTGAGATGTAATTATAGCCTCAACTTGTTTTATTCTTGTACATAATGATTGTAATTTTTATTTCGAAATTAGGCATGGAATTGGTGACGTATTGAAAGAAACATGTAGTTTGGTGATGTTTATGGGTGTTCTGAAGCCATGGAAGTTTGTTGGAATCTAATATGATCTAAAATATGTTATGAGAAGTTTAATTATGATCATGGATCATTCATGGCAAAAAAGGACCCTAAAATGACCCCCGGAGGCTGAAATGGGCATCAGCCCTCGAGACTGGAGCACCTGCGGGCGCAGGTGCCTCTGGCTACTGCCAGCTTAGCGGGTCGGCCCAGAACTCCGAATTTATTGTTTTTTCATCCCTTTGACCCCCCCGAAACCCCTATACCTTTCATGGATGTAATTGTCAACTTATGGGACCTATTGAATGACTTTAAAGGAGTATACCGATGATATTTTGAATAAGAACAATTATGGATTGTTGTTCATGTGTTGTTATGAAAGGTATTGAGATTATAGGATGAAGTAATTATGACGTAGTGATAGTGTTGAAGGATAAAGGATAAATTTGATGTGAAATGATATTGATGTGCGATGTCTTGGTCAATGTGTGGAGTGTTATGGTAGTGTTGGCATGTTGATGCAATAAATAGTATCGTAAGAGGGCGAAATGAGATGCTAAAGACAACTATGTAACTCATTATCGTCTTATGCACTTGGAATGTAGCTTGTGGTTAATGTTGGTTCCGTATGTACTTGTGTTGTAGAGTAAGACGTAAGGAAGGAGATGGATTATCGTAATCACATATAAGATTGTACTTTCATATTGAGGACATAAGGTATGTAAGGTTACTCTTTCCGTACCTTTCTGCAGCATAGCGTATTCACCTTATTATGGTACTTACTCATGTTCGAAGTTTTCTAAAGTATCCCAGTTCAGGTTGAGATATATTGTTATTCATATGTGTCCTATTCTTAGAAGAATTATGATTCACTTATCTCTTATTCATTGACTGCAGTTCTTAAGCTATCCTAATGTTGTAATTTCTAAAAGAACTATCTCAAAGAGGGTAAGATGTAGAGAGAATCTATTTATTCTTGAAAAGCATTTTCCAATCATGTCATGTTCCAAAGTCTAATAATATTATGACTATATTTGTACCAATCTTATATGGGTAATGAAGGGAGTAATGTGTAAGCAAATATACCAATCCCTCAAAAGAAAGAGATTAAGTTACGTATGTTTGTTGGGTGTAAAAGTGCAGGAAAATCATAGATGTGGGGTGGACACGATTCCAAAGTTCCAACAATATTATAACTCTAAAGTTTCTAGAATGTTACGCTCCAAGTTTCATAATGTTATGACTATCATTATATCAATCTCTCATAAGCGAATGAATCAATCTCTCCCAAGTAAGAAATGAAGAAAGATGTGTATAATATTTAACCCACCAAAGAGTGGTTGTATGTTAACCCACCATGAGAGTGGATGTATGTTAACCCACCAAAGAGTTGATGTAGTTATTAACCCACCAAAGAGTGGATGTATGTTAACCCACCATGAGAATGGATGTATGTTAACCCACCCACCAAAGAGTGGATGTAGTTATTAACCCACCAAAGAGTGGATGTATGTTAACCCACCATGAGAGTGGATGTATGTTAACCCACCATGAGAGTGGATGTAGTTATTAACCCACCAAAGAGTGGATGCAGTTATTAACCCACCAATAGAGTGGATGTATGCTAATCAAGAAGATGAATAATAATGATGATGAGCGTAAAAGTAAAGAAAGAATCTATTTCATATAAAGAATCTCTTGGAGGCAAGTCTCTTGAGTAGGAGTAACTCTCTATTGAATAAGGGGGTATATAGAGGATGGTAAATGACAATAACAGAAGAAATGTTCATGGTTCCTCACATACAGGAAGAGAGTTTATTCACATTTACTACTTCTCTTATATTGACTCCCTTGTTGTTGTTATTATGTATGATGAATTTCTTATGGCCTTACATACTCACTACATTATTCGTACTGACCCCTCTTTGGGGATTTATTTTAAAAGCTGCAGGTGCAGGTGCTAGTAGACTTCCGTAGTAGATCACCGAGTATTTGCAGATCTTTGGTGAGCTCCAGTTGCTTCGGGGCTTTCCGAGTCACAGCTGTTTAGATGTTTGATGTTGTAAATATAGTATAAAGCGGGGACTTGTCCCGACTTTAAGTTGGTCTTGTTGTTGCATCTGTTAGAGGCTTTTGTAGACATATGTGGGTATATGGATGTAAGAGACGAATGTCCGTTTTGACTTAATGGCCCCAACGGCCAAGTTTTATAAATATATATAGTATATGTTTCCATGTTCATATCTTCCGTATAGTTGCATGAGGTATAATAAGATTCATATGAGGTTATGCATACAAAGGTTCATGAGAAAAGATTGGTTCTCTCGGGCCATATCGGCTTCGGGTGCCAGTCTGGCCCGAATGGGATTTCAGGTCGTGACAAAAGTGTTATCTGAGCAGGTCGTTCTAAGGATGCCTACAAAGCCGTGTCTGAGTAGAGTCTTACTTATCAATGTGTTGTGCACCACATTTATAAGTAGGAGTGTAACACCCCGTACATGTTTACCTTAGTTTTGAGAGTGTAAAAAAAAAAAAAAAAAAAAAAAGTGCGCGATGGGTAGCGTGACACGCCGCTTTGGGCCAAATTTTTATGCCCAGAGGCAGCAAGCTAGCGCGCCCAAGGGCGTGCCACGCTGGGTTTGGTCACTTTTCAAAGTTGGAATTTTTCTTAAGTCCCAAGGGTATCCGGGGACGTATTGAGCCAATTTTTGTTACGTTTATTCTACAATCATGAGAATATACATGAAATGAGTGAAATATTATATTGGTATGCTAAAATTACTCGAGGACGAATTTGGGGTCAAAATGACGATTTTACCCTTTTGGGCAAAATAGGCCATATGTGGCTAGAATCACTTGTTTTTGGGATTGAGGTTATAAATATGAATTTTTATGAGTGGAAATATTGTTGTAACGCGTATGAAATGAATTAATCATGAGGAGTTATGGATTTTTGTGGGTTAAGTGCATTGGGCCCAAAATAGGGCCCAAAATGAGGAAAAAAAACTTGGGTCATGACCCATTCTTGCATTTAATGATAAGGCATGATTAAGCATGACTTGGAGACTTATATAAGGGGCCAAAATGCTGATTTTATTGAAGGAAAACACACATGCATTTTCTATCTTTTTCTAGAAAATTCCCAAGAACATTTCTTTGGTTCTTCAAACCCTAAGCTACTTTTGGAGCAAGATCATCATCTTCCAAGCCGAGGTAAGTGATTATCCTTGTACTTTAACATATTATAAGCATGAGAGATTATGTATATCATGTTGTTTATGGTTGGAAATGTTGGCCATGGCACTTTTAGCTTTGTGAAAAAGATGTGAAATCCATGGGATTGTAACTTGAATTATGACTTGTTGTCTTGATGAAAAAGCATGGTATGGATGAAATAACAACATGTATGGTGTTATTATGGTCCTAAACTTGTTATTTTCATATAAGGGTATATTATGGGATTTTGGCCGATTTGTTGTTGTGAGGTGTATTGAAGTAAAGTGAGGACATATTTGTGATGTTGTGATGATGGAGAAGTGTAAACTATGAACTTGGTGTGGCATGCTATTGGTTATCATGTGTTGGTAAATGTATGGAATATTGTGGGATTATTGGTATAATGATTTCGTAGGTGGTATTGTCAAGGGGGAAATGACATGTTAAAGCTAAACATGTGACTTGTTGTTATTGTATGCTATTGTAAGGTAATTGGTGGTTAATGTTGGTTCGTTATGAACTTGTGTTGTAGAGTGAAAACATAAAGGAGGAGCGGGACTATTGTACACGCGTCTAAAATTGTGTATTCGTATTAAGAAGACAAGGTATGTAAGGTTCCTTTTTCCACATCCTTCTGCAACATGTTGTTCACATTGACATTGGACTTGTTTCAATTCTGAGAGGTTTGAAGTATCTCAAATTCAGGTTGACGTATGTTGTTATTCATATGTGTCTTATTATTAAACGCATGATGATTCGTTTGTCTCTTGTTCATTGAGTGAAGTTCCCAAAAATGTCATAACGTTATCATTCCTAAATGAACGATCTCAAGAGAGTAATAACATAAAAGAACCTATTTATTCTTGAATAGCATTTTCCAATCATGTCATGTTCCAAGTCCTCAATTATGATGATTATCTTTGTATCAATCTTTTATAAGTAAAAGTACCAATCTCATAAGATCTCATAAGAGTAATAAGAGAAGTGAGGTGCAAGTTAATATATCTATTCCCCATAAGTGACGATGTCAATCTCATGAAGCAAGAGGGAAGAAGTATATATGTGTGATTCCTTCAATATCTCAATCACTCATAAGAATGGAAGTACTAACAACAAGAGAAGTAAAAGATGTATAATTAAGAAGTAATCATGGGTGGTATCCCAGGGGTTAAAATACCTAGCATGGGTCGATCCCAATAGCACGGGTGGTATCCCAGGGGCGATATAAACGCCTAGCATGGGTTGATCCCGATACATCCCAGGGGCGATATACGAGCCTAGCATGGGTTATGATGGTACATCCCAGGGGCGATACGAAAGCCTAGCATGGGTTATGATGGTACATCCCAGGGGCGACACGAAAGCCTAGCATGGGTTAATATAACATCCCAGAGGCGATAAGCCTAGCATGGGTAGAACAATAAAGATGAATAAAAGATGAAGATAAGAGGAGTAAAGAACGTAATATACATGGTTCCATGGTCCCACATACGGCAAGAGAGTTCATTCGCATTTCTGTTTCCCTATATTAATTCCATTATTGTTGTTATTATGTATGATGAATTTCTTATGAGCCTTACATATTCAGTACATTCTTCGTACTGACCCCCTCGGGGGAATTACCTTACATGTTGCAGGTGCAGGCATTAGTAGACTTCCTCTGTAGACTGGGGATCATTTGCAGATATTTGGTGAGCTCCAGTTGGTTCGGAGCCCCCTGAGTCCTAGATGTATATTTGTTGTGATGTTATATAAATTGTATAAAGCGGGGACTTGTCCTGACTGTAAGTTGGTCTTGTTGATGCATCTATTAGAGGCTTTTGTAGACATATGTGGGTGTATGGATGTAAGAGACGAGTATGTAGAAGACGAATGTCTGTTTTGACTTAATGGCCTCAACGGCCAAGTTTCCTAAATATATATGTATAGCATATGTTTCCATGTTCATGTTTTCCGCATAGTTGCATAAGGTTTAATAAGGTTCATACGAAGATATACATACGAATGAACATAGGCAAAGGTTGGTTCTCTCGGGCCTTATCGGCTACGGGTGCCAATCATGTCTCGATGGGATTCGGGGCTTGACAAGGAGGCTATGGGACATTTAGGATGTTGTTTCCTTTCTTCACTTCTAGATCGTGCAATAGAGCCAGTGTTGTAAGTTGAATTGTATCTGACCATTGGTGATTGGTTTTCTTTGATATAGTAAACTGTTGATGGCAAGAAGAGGTAAAGACAAAGGTAAGTAGGTGGATATACCTGCCGATGAAGGAATGAGTAAAACACCACCTAACCAAGCTAGTCAAGGTGGAGCTGATGCTGAAATTGTATTGTGGTCTTCTTCTACTTTTCCAGCTCCAGAAGAGCCAAGAGGTAGAGAAGTACCTGTAGAACCACCAATGAATACCACTGATCAGGATTTGAGAAATGCAGTACATATGTTGACTCAGTTAGTGGCTGCACAAGCACAAGAACGAACTGGTCCAATGGTAAATGCAGATGACGCGGCTAAAGCAGCTAGTCGTCGTACACAGGACTTTCTAAAATTAGACCCTTCCATATTCACAGGGTCAGATCCAAAAGCAGATCCACAAGATTTTGTGGACTAAGTTCAAAGAGCACTAGAGGTGATGCATGTAACAGGTGTAGAAACGGTTGAGCTAGCAGCTTATAGACTAAAGGGCGAGGCTATCTTGTGGTATGAGGACTGGAAAAGATCAAGGGGTATCGATGCCCTCCCAGCTGATTGGGAAGAATTTAAAATGGCATTCCTTGATCATTACCTCCCATATGAGATTCGGGAGGCACGTGCAGACCAATTTCTACATTTGCGTCAAGGAATTATGAGTGTGAGAGAATACAGTTTGCAGTTTAATTCCTCGGCTAGATATGCTCCAAATGTAGTAGCTACCATGGAAGATAGAGTCCATCGATATATGGACAGACTGGAACCATATTTGGTACGAGACTGTACTATTGCAGCATTGAACAGAGATATGGATATCGCCAGAATTCAGGCCTTCACACAGAAAATGGAGGACCAAAGGCAAAGAAGAAAGAAGCAGAAATCTGAGGAAAGGCCATCAAAAAGGGTTAGACCTATGGGACATTCTATGGCATCCCAAGGAGAATCGAGGCCTCTGATGTTTTCTAGACCACCTAGACCATCACTCTCCTATTCCACATCAGGCACACACTCTCAATTTTGAGGGTTTAGAGGTAGCCAATCTGGACAGAGTAGTGGAATTCATGGATCACAGGCAATAAGATTTTCTCGTCAGCTGTGCCAGCGCTGTAGGAGATTTCATGCAGGCGAATGGCGGTTTAATACGAATGTTTAATTTGTGTGTAGTAGGCCAGGAAACATGATGAGAGAATGCCCACAAAGGCCTATGGGTAGTATGACACGACCTACAGGATCAGCCGCTGTGGCATCGGCGGCTGGTGTACAATCTGCTGGTGGTGGTAGAGGTGCCAGAGGAATAGCCAGTTCCAGTGGAACTCAAAATCGCACCTATGCTTTAGTGGACCGGCAGAATGAAGAGGCATCTCCTGATGAAGGTACATGTATATTACCCTATTTTCACATGATATATATGTATTGATTGATTCGAGCTCTATTCTATCGTATGTTACTTCATCGACTACCGTGGATTTAATAGGACACTGGGGTTATGAGTTAAGTCAATAGAAATATTTCCACCTGTCGGTGAGTTTAATATAGTGGAAAGAACATATCGTGATGGTATAGTATATGTTGTGATCATAGATGAGAACATACTATTGAAAGTGTCACCAATGAAAAAGGTAAGTGGATTTTGAAAGAAAGGGTGTGAAATGTGTCGGACGTGCATGAGAGTTTCATTTCATATTGCTCCCATTGAAAATATACAAGTTACGGAGGATCCCACTAGGAAGAGATACCTATTGCTATTCTAGACTGATAAGTGCAAAGGTTAGTAAATAAAGCTGTCACTTTCGTAAAAGTTCTCTATAGAACTCAACAAGTCGAGTAGATAACCTGAGAAGCTGAAAATAAATGATGAGACCAAGGTACCCCTATTTGTTCCAAACGGAAGGAAAAAGTTCAAAAGTGCGAAAGTGGAGAAAGACTAAGTAAGTATCTAAATGAGTATATGTATAGAGATGCATTTGTTGCACATGAGAAGATGTTGTTAACATTTGAGGACGAATGTTCCTAAGGGGGGGAGAATGTAACACCCCGTATCTACTAAACCCTATATGACGACATTGAAAAATGGTTACGCAAGTGTCGAGAGTCAAAAGTATGTATTTTGTAATATTATTGACAGAGATAATTGATATTAGGCCTAGTACATGGGATTAGACCTTTGTAGGAGGTGAAACACCCGTGTGTTGTCGAACCTATACGATTACGTGTACAATTATGGAATTAGTTAAACATGGGAGCTTTGATGAATTAGACATTAATTTGTTGGGGCCTACATGAGTCTTGTGCCATTGGGCCAAATAAGGCCCAAAATTACATGGAAGACATGGCCCAAATGATGGAAAAGATTCCATTCTTGTGTTGACCAAGCCAACATGTATCTAATTGGCTAAGGATGACTTTTGAGACTATAAATAAGGTGAGAAATCTGATTTTATTCATGGAAAACCACATGTCCCATTTCTAGAATTTTCCACAACTTTCTCTCTTCAACCAAACCCTAAGCTTCCATTCTCTTTGGACAAGATCACCTCTTGGTAAGTGTTTATTATTATGGTTTAATATATTATATGCATGGCATATGGTGTATATGATGTTGGTTATGTTGAGAAAGAATTGAGAAATTCACTATGTGTAAAATAGGCTAGTTTTGCTAAATCGGTAAAGGGTTTTTCCTTGTAACTTGAAAGGAGACTTGTGATATTGAAGAAAGTGGAATTGATGGATTTAATATTTAAATGTAAGATGTAATTATAGCCTCAAATTGTTTTATTCTTATACATAATGATTGGAATTTTTATTTCGAAATTGGGCATGGAATTGGTGACGTATTGAAAGAAACATGTAGTTTGGTGATGTTTATGGGTGTTGTGAAGAAATGACTATTTTTTGGAATCTAATATGATCTAAAATATGTTATGAGAAGTTTAATTATGATCATGGATCATTCATGGCAAAAAAGGACCCTAAAATGACCCCCGGAGGCTGAAATGGGCATCCGCCCTCGAGAATGAAGCACCTGCGGGAGCAGGTGCCAATGCAGGTGACTTTGGATACTGCCAAAGGGAACCTAATGATGCATTTCAGCCACCTGCGGGCACAGGTGGCTTAGCGGGTCGGCCCAGAACTCTGAATTTATTATTTTTGCATCCCTTTGACCCCCCGAAACCCCTATACCCTTCATAGATGTAATTATCAACTTATGGGACCTATTGAATGACTTTAAAGGAGTATACCGATGATATTTTGAATAATACAAATTATGGATTGTTGTTCATGTGTTGTTACGAAAGGTATTGAGATGATTGGATGAAGTAATTGTGACGTAGTGATAGTGTGGAAGGATAAAGGATAAATTTGATGTGAAATGATATTGATGTGCGATGTCTTGGTCAATGTGTGGAGTGTTATGGTAGTGTTGGCATGTTGATGCAATAAATAGTATCGTAAGAGGGAGAAACAACATGCTAAAGACAACCATGTAACTCATTATCGTCTTATGCACTTGGAATGTAGCTTGTGGTTAATGTTGGTTCCGTATGTACTTGTGTTGTAGAGTAAGACGTAAGGAAGGAGATGGATTATCGTAATCACATATAGGATTGTACTTTCATATTGAGGGTATAAGGTATGTAAGGTTACTCTTTCCGTACCTTTCTGCAGCATAGCGTATTCACCTTATTATGGTACTTACTCATGTCCGAAGTTTTCTAAAGTATCCCAGTTCAGGTTGAGATAAATTATTATTCATATGTGTCCTATTCTTAGATGAATTATGATTCACTTATCTCTTATTCATTGACTGCAGTTCTTAAGCTATCCTAATGTTGTAATTTCTAAAAGAACTATCTCAAAGAGGGTAAGATGTAGAGAGAATCTATTTATTCTTGAAAAGCATTTTCCAATCATGTCATGTTCCAAAGTCTAATAATATTATGACTATATTTGTACCAATCTTATATGGGTAATGAAGGGAGTAATGTGCAAGCAAATATACCAATCCCTCAAAAGAAAGAGATTAAGTTACGTATGTCTGTTGGGTGCAAAAGTGCAGGAAAATCATAGATGTGGGGTGGACACGATTCCAAAGTTCCAACAATATTATAACTCTAAAGTTTCTAGAATGTTACGCTCCAAGTTTCATAATGTTATGACTATCATTATATCAATCTCTCATAAGCGAATGAATCAATCTCTCCCAAGTAAGAAATGAAGAAAGATGTGTATAATATTTAACCCACCAAAGAGTGGTTGTATGTTAACCCACCATGAGAGTGGATGTATGTTAACCTACCAAAGAGTGGATGTAGTTATTAACCCACCAAAGAGTGGATGTATGTTAACCCACCATGAGAATGGATGTATGTTAACCCACCCACCAAAGAGTGGATGTAGTTATTAACCCACCAAAGAGTGGATGTATGTTAACCCACCATGAGAGTGGATGTATGTTAACCCACCAAAGAGTGGATGTAGTTATTAACCCACCAATAGAGTGGATGTATGCTAATCAAGAAGATGAATAATAATGATGATGAGTGTAAAAGTAAAGAAAGAATCTATTACATATAAAGAATCTCTTGGAGGCAAGTCTCTTGAGTAGGAGTAACTCTCTATTGAATAAGGGGGTATATAGAGGATGGTAAATGACAATAACAGAAGAAATGTTCATGGTTCCTCACATACAGGAAGAGAGTTTATTCACATTTACTACTTCTCTTATATTGACTCCCTTGTTGTTGTTATTATGTATGATGAATTTTTTATGGCCTTACATACTCACTACATTATTCGTACTGACCCCTCTTTGGGGATTTATTTTAAAAGCTGCAGGCACAGGTGCTAGTAGACCTCCTGTCAAACTCCGTTGGAATACTATATATCCCCCTTGGAATAGAACACGTTTGAAATCTTAGGATAATAAGCACTAAACACGATACATGTGGATTTCAACTGTCACCAACTAGAAATGTGATACCTTAGAACCTTATAGGACTTTTAACATACTAGCCAATGATCATAATTCAACCAATGGACATGAGTAAACCAATGAACATGAGTCGTATAATTAACCATTGACCAATGAGTAAGGAACATATGAGTAACTCTAGCCAACTATCGGATACGGAATACCTTAGAGTATTTCGGAATCGAATGAGTACTATGACAATGTGAACACCATATGTTGCAGAAAGATATAGAGAAGTAACCTTACATACCTTTGCATCTTACTATGTATACACAAGCTTATAGGAAGATACAATAGTCCAGCTTCCTTCCTTAAGTTTCACTCTACATCACAAGTACATAACGAAGCTTATATTAGCAACCAACTACCTTTCAAGTGAACAAGATGACCATGAATAACATAGTTACTTTAGAACGTCATTTAGCCTTCTTACCATGTCATTTATCACATCAACATGCCAACACTACCATAACATTCCACTCATTGACCAAGATTTCATTCAACAATATCATTTCGCATCACAATTACCCTTTATGCTTTCCCATTATCATTCCGTCACATTTACTCTTCTCAATTTGCCTCACAACAACATATGAACAACCATACATATGTAATAAAGTCCAACATGCCTTCATACGACATTTTAAAGTCATTAAAACGACATTACAAGTTGCTAATTATATCCATAGAGGGTATCGGGGCCTTCGGGGATCAACTAGGGACGAAAACACACAAAACCAAAATATGGAGGTGACATGTGCTGCCACCTGCGCCTGCAGGTGGCAAGATGCGCACGCAGGTGCCCTCTGGCAGCAGCCAGAGGCATCTGCATCCTGCAGGTGGCTCCGTCTGCGGGGGCGGATGCCCGTTTGGTCCGAAATGGCTCTGTTTTGGGTATTCTTATGTAATGAATGGTCCATGATCATAACCAAACTTGTTTTAACATATTTTTCATCACTTAACATGCCAACAAACAGCCATGGTCTCACAACACACATACAACACCCAGAACTACAATTTACGGCCAATACGCCACCAAAACCATAACCAATTTCGCAATAACTTTTCCAAACATTATACACAAGAATAAAAAAAGTCAATACTATAATCACATACCACATATAAATATTGAATCCATCAAGTTCATTTTTTTCAAGATCACATGCCCATGTTCAAGTTTACAAGGCAAGCCACCCTCCGATTTAAGCAAACATGTGACCTTTCACTTTTTTTTTTTTTGCACTTCTCAATATTCCACCAACATGACCAACATCATATACACTTTTTCACCCCCCAAATCCCAACGAGGTGTTACCTCCCACTTTGTCACCCCCCGAATCCCAACGAGGTGTGATTGGCACCCGAAGTCGATATGGCCCGAGAGAACCAATCTTTGCTCATGAAAACTCGTACGCATAACCTCGAATGAATAACACACTGTTTCATGTAATTGATACAATATTAAAATGCCATGCATATACATATATAACACTTGGCCTTTGGGACCATTACATCTCACTGAACGTACATATCTTACACCCATGTACCCACATATGTCTACGAAAGCCTCTAAATACATACATGACAAATTCATAACGTCTATGACATCAAAACCAATGTAAAACTTTTACTCGGAAAGCCCCGATCCAAGTGGAGCTCACCAAAGCTCGGCAATGATCCCCAGTCTACCGAGGAGGTCTACTACTACCTGCACCTGCAACATGTAAGGTAAGTCCCCAAGAGGGGTCAGTGCGAAGAATGTACTGAGTATGTAAGGCCATAAGAACTACGTCAGTACATAAGAACTTTAATGGAAATAATTATAAGAGGAACTCTATATGTGGAACCATGTACCTTTCTTTCTTTATGATTATCTCCAATGATTCGTACTTAATAACAGCAACCATGGAATCAATATAAGGGAAATAACAATATGAATAAACTTTCTTTCTGTATGAGGGATACCATGTACATTACGTTCTTTCTTTCCCTTGCCTTTACTTTACTTTACTTTTTCATTGCTCTTACACTGTTAGGGCCCTCATCATGCAGGTGTTCATTTTACCCCATGGATACATCATGCAGGTGTGTTCTTTCACCCCATGGATAAAATATCATCATCATGCAGGTATTCTTTTTACCCCATGGATAAGATCATGTCGTCATGCAGGTGTTCTTGCTCCCCATGGATAAAGTAACATCATCATGCAGGTACTTGTACCCCATGGATAAAATTAACATCAACATCATCATTACTTTGTTCTTACATTACTTCTTTACTTTTGAGATTGATACTTTTACTTATGAGGGATTGTTACTTTTTCTTATGAGAGATTATTACAATGATAGTCTTAACTTTCTTTGAAGTTTTGGATCCATAATCAATGAGTGAGAATCACGTGAACAAGCATTTTTGGAAACATAGCATTCATGGAAACATAACACTGTTGGAACCATTGGACAATGATCAATGAACAAGATAAATGAGTATAACCACTATTGAAACCTTGGGACATAACCTCATTGGACTTTTGGAACATTACTAATGAATATGAGACATGTATATAACTCCATTGGAACTTTGGAAACATAAAATGATTGGAACAATGCTATTCAACTAAACAAGCTCTCTTTACCTCATTGCTCTTGTTGGGATAGTTCTCTTAGGATCTACAACAAATGATAACTTAAGAACTTCCGCCCATAAATAGGAGACAAGTGGATCATAATTCATTTAAGAATAATACACCTATGAATAACAATATATATCAACCTTCGTTGGAATAATATAGATCCCCCTTGGAATAGAACACGTTTGAAATCTTAGGATAATAAGCACTAAACATGATACATGTGGATTTCAACTGTCACCAACTAGAAATGTGATACCTTAGAACCTTATAGGGCTTTTAACATACTAGCCAATGATCATAATTCAACCAATGGACATGAGTAAACCAATGAACATGAGTCATATAATTCACCATTGACCAATGAGTAAGGAACATATGAGTAACTCTAGCTAACTATCGGATACGGAATACCTTAGAGTATTTCAGAATCGAATGAGTACTATGACAATGTGAACACCATATGTTGCAGAAAGATATAGAGATGTAAAATTACATACCTTTGCGTATTACTATGCATACACAAGCTTATAGGAAGATACAATAGTCCAGCTTCCTTCCTTAAGTTTCACTCTACATCACAAGTACATAACGAAGCTTATATTAGCAACCAACTACCTTTCAAGTGCACAAGATGACCATGAATCACATAGTTACTTTAGAACATCATTTAGCCTTCTTACCATGTCATTTATCACATCAACATGCCAACACTACCATAACATTCCACTCATTGACCAAGATTTCATTCAACAATATCATTTCGCATCACACTTACCCTTTATGCTTTCCCATTATCATTCCGTCACATTTACTCTTCTCAATTTACCTCAAAACAACATATGAACAACCATCCATATGTAATACAGTCCAACATGCCTTCATACGACACTTTAAAGTCATTAAAACGACATCACAAGTTGCTAATTATATCCATAGAGGGTATCGGGGCCTTCGGGGATCAACTAGGGACGAAAACACACAAAACCAAAATTTGGAGGTGACCTGTACTTCCACCTGCGCCCTCAGGTGCCCTCTGGCAGCATCTAGATGCATCTGCGCCCGCAGATGGCTCCGTCTCCGGGGACGGATGCCCGTTTGGTCCGAAATGGCTCCGTTTTGGGTCTTTTAATGTAATGAATGGTCCATGATCATAACCAAACTTGTTTTAACATATGTTTGATCACTTAACATGCCAAAAAACAGCCATGGTCTCACAACACACATACAACACCCAAAACTACCCTTTACGACCAATACGCCACCAAAACCATAACCTATTTCGCAATAACTTTTGCAAACATTATACACAAGAATAAAACAAGTCAATACTATAATTACATCCCACATATCAATATTGAATCCATCAAGTTCATTTTTTTCAAGATCACATGCCCATGTTCAAGTTTACAAGGCAAACCACCCTCCAATTTAAGCAAACATGTAACCTTTCACTTTTTTTTTTTTTGCACTTCTCAATATTCCACCAACATGACCAACATAATATACACCATGTATCATGCATAAAATATATTAAACCATGATTATAAATACTTACCAAAGCTTTCCAAGGGGTGATCTTGTCTCAAGTAGAAGATAGCTTAGGGTTTTAGTGTTGAGAGAATGGTATAGAAATGTCTAGAAAATTGGCATGTGTGATATGGGGAAATAATCTGATTTTTACCCTTTAATAGCCCCTTTTAAAGTCATCTCTATCCAATATCTTGGTCAATTATTTCTTTGTGGACTTGGTCACAAGAATGGGTCATAACCCCTTTTGGGCCTAATCTTTTATTCTTGTTTTGGGCCATGTCTTCTTATGTTTTTTGGGCTTCTTTTTAGGTACAACTATGCAAGACTTTTTAATGCCCACATATGGACACATAGTTCATCAATTCTCTCATGTTTCCATTTTTCCCTAATTGTACACGTGGTCGTATACGTTCGACAACATACGGGGTGTTACCTCCCACGAGGTTCTAATCCCATGTACTAGGCCCAATATCAATTGTCTCAGTAATAACATTACAAAATTCATAATTTGACTCTTGACACTTGCGTAACCATTATTCAACGTCTTCATGTAGAGTGTAGTTGGTACGGGGTGTTACATTCTTCCCCCCTTAGGAACATTCATCCTCGAATGTTAACAACGGCGTCTCATATGTAACAAATGCATCTCTATACATATACTCATTGAAATACTTAGGTTTTTTTTTCTCCACTTTTGCACTTTTGATCTTTTTCCTTCCATTTGGAACAAATATGGGTACCTTGGTTTCACTATTTGTTTTCAGCTCCTCGGGTTATCTACTCGACTTACTGCTTTCTCCAAGGAACTTTTACGAAGGTTATGTCTTTATTTACGAACCTTTGCACTTGTCGGTCTAACATAGTCATAGGCATCTCTTCTTAATGGGATCCTCCATAACTTGTACATTTTCAATCAAAGCAATGGTTCTCGGCTTATGACTGGTGTTAACTTGTAGCTACTATTGTAACACCTTAATCTTCTCTCTATAGCTTAGTGAACAAAATCTAACCCCAAGTAAGGCAGTTCCACTTGCTTTAAATCACCCAATTGATGATTTAAACTTCCTTCTATATAAACCTTTATAAGATACTATTTTGATACTTGAATAACAACTATTAGTATAAACACATGCAATAACAGGTAGATGATCATCCCAACTATCTTTGTAATATATTGTGTAAGCTGGTAACATAATTTCAAGTGTTTGGATGATACGTTCTGCTTGTCCACCTATTTAGGGATAGAAAACTGTACCCAACTTCACTTGTATACCCAAACTTTCTGTATTTCTAACTGTTACCTCATCCAGTTACCAATAACCCATACATATTCTCAATGTGCCATTTCTCGTTTATACAAACAACCCTGGTGCACCCTACTACAGGGACACACTAAGTCTTACTAGCTGACATATGTATTCTCTCAAGGATGGTCTTTTGTGGAAGAAAAGTAGGAATATATTTTCCTAGCTTGGCAATTTTTGTGACATACAAGAAGCCAACCACTTCATACCTTTTACAACATTAAAAATTCCTCATTTCTATCTCCATAAGATCAACCATCATAACATGATCAAAAATATCTACTATACCATTATGATAGGTTCTTTTTTTTTTTTTTAAACTATACTATATTCACCGACAGGTGGAGATATTTCCATTGATTTAACTAATAACTCCAGTGCCCATTGCATTCGAATTCTAGTAGCCGGTGGAATAACATACGATAGAGTAGAGCCCAGATCAGTCAATACATATACATCATGTAATAATATGGTAATAAATCTAAATACCTGTATCGTCATCAGGAGATGTCCCCTCATTCTGCCGGTCCACTAAAGCATAAGTGCGATTCCAGACCCCACTAGTACTGGCTTCTCTTCCGGCACCTCTGCCACGGCCAACAGACTGCATACCTGGGTCTAAAGAAGGGACCGATGCTGATGATGCCATAGTGGACCCTGCAAGTCGTACCATACTACCCAAGCCTCGTCGTGGGCAATCCCTCATTATGTGACCCGGCATACCACACCAATAACAAGCATTCGTCCCCCTTAGATATTCACCTACATGAAATCGTCTGCAAAACTGGCACAGGGGGCGAGAAGACCCTGCTGTCTGTGAATTTGGCATCCCACCACTCTACCCAATATGAATAACCCTGAATCCTCGGGAGTGAGATAGAGCACCTGCTGTGGAATAAGAGAATGAGGGTCTAGGCGGTAGCATTCGAGATCCAGATCCTTCTGGGTACACCATAGACTGCCCCGTAGATCTAGCCCTTTTTGATTGCCCTTGCTCAGATTCCTGTGTCCCTCTTATCTGTCTTTGATCTTCTATTTTTTGGGCGAAGGCCTGAATTCTCGCTATATCCATATCTTTATTTAAAGAAGCAATGGTGCAGTCGCTTACCAAATAGGGTTCTAATCTATCCATGTATCGATGGACCCTGTCCGTCATTATAGCCACCACATTCAGAGCATAACGAGCCAGGGAATTAAATTACAAACTGTATTCTCGAACACTCATGTTCTCTTGGCGTAAATTCAGAAATTGGTCTGCACGTGCCTCCTGAATTTCATAAGGGAGGTAATGATCAAGGAATGCTATTTTAAATTCTTCCCACACCGCTGGGAGTGCATCAATACCCCTTGATCTTTTCCAGTCCTCATACCACAATATTGCCTTGCCTTTCAGTCTATAAGCCGCAAGTTCCACTGTTTCAAGCCCAGTCACGTGCATAACTTCTAGGGCTCTCTGTATTTGATCCACGAAGTCCTGTGGATCTGCTTCTAAGTCTGAACCAGTGAATATAGGAGGGTCCAATTTTAGAAAGTCTTGTGTTCTGCGACTTGCCACTCTAGCCGCATCATCCTCAGGTGTCATCGGACCAACTGGTCCTTGACTTTGTGCTGCCACTAACTGTGTCAACATATGTACTGCATTTCTAAGATCTTGATCTGTGGCATTCATTGGTGGTTCTGCGGGTACTTCTCTACCGATTGGCTCTTCTGGAGCTGGGATGGTAGACGAAGACCACGATGAGATTTCAGCATTTGCTCTACCTTGACTAGCTTGGTCAGGTGGTAATCTACTCATTCCTTCATCAACAGGCACATCAACCTGCTTATCTTTACCTCTTCCTCTTCTAGTATTCGTCATTTTGACTATACCAAAGAAAAATAAGTACCATGATCAGATATAATTCAACTTACATTAATGGCTCTATTGCATGATCTAGAATGAAGAAAAGAAACAACATCCTAAATGTCCCGTAGCCTTCTACTTATAAATGTGGTGCACAACACATTGATAAGTAAGACTCTACTCAGACACGGCTTTGTAGACACCCTGAGACCGACCTGCTCTGATACCACTTTGTCACCCCTCGAATCCCAACGAGGCGTGATTGGCACCCGAAGTCGATATGGCCCGAGAGAACCAATCTTTGCTCATGAACACTCGTACGCATAACCTCGAATGAATAACACACTGTTTCATGTAATTGATGCAATATTAAAATGCCATGCATATACATATATAACACTTGGCCTTTGGGACCATTACATCTCACTGAACGTACATATCTTACACCCATGTATCCATATATGTCTACGAAAGCCTCTAAATACATACATGACAAATTCATAACGTCTATGACATCAAAACCAATGTAAAACTTTTACTCGGAAAGCCCCGATCCAAGTGGAGCTCACTAAAGCTCGGCAATGATCCCCAGTCTACCGAGGAGGTCTACTACTACCTGCACCTGCAACATGTAAGGTAAGTCCCCAAGAGGGGTCAGTACGAAGAATGTACTGAGTATGTAAGGCCATAAGAACTACGTCAGTACATAAGAACTTTAATGGAAATAATTATAAGAGGAACTCTATATGTGGAACCATGTACCTTTCTTTCTTTATGATTATCTCCAATGATTCGTACTTAATAACAGCAACCATGGAATCAATATAAGGGAAATAACAATATGAATAAACTTTCTTTCTGTATGAGGGATACCATGTACATTACGTTCTTTCTTTCCCTTGCCTTTACTTTACTTTACTTTTTCATTGCTCTTACACTGTTAGGGCCCTCATCATGCAGGTGTTCATTTTACCCCATGGATACATCATGCAGGTGTGTTCTTTCACCCCATGGATAAAATATCATCATCATGCAGGTATTCTTTTTACCCCATGGATAAGATCATGTCATCATGCAGGTGTTCTTGCACCCCATGGATAAAGTAACATCATCATGCAGGTACTTGTACCCCATGGATAAAATTAACATCAACATCATCATTACTTTGTTCTTACATTACTTCTTTACTTTTGAGATTGATACTTTTACTTATGAGGGATTAGTACTTTTGCTTATGAGAGATTATTACAATGATAGTCTCAACTTTCTTTGAAGCTTTGGATCCATAATCAATGAGTGAGAATCACGTGAACAAGCATTTTTGGAAACATAGCATTCATGGAAACATAACACTGTTGGAACCATTGGACAATGATCAATGAACAAGATAAATGAGTATAACCACTATTGAAACCTTGGGACATAACCTCATTGGACTTTTGGAACATTACTAATGAATATGAGACATGTATATAACTCCATTGGAACTTTGGAAACATAATATGATTCGAACAATGCTATTCAACTAAACAAGCTCTCTTTACCTCATTGCTCTTGTTGGGATAGTTCTCTTAGGATCTACAACAAATGATAACTTAAGAGCTTCCGCCCATAAATAGGAGACAAGTGGATCATAATTCATTTAAGAATAATACACCTATGAATAACAATATATATCAACCTTCGTTGGAATACTATAGATCCCCCTTGGAATAGAACACGTTTGAAATCTTAGGATAATAAGCACTAAACACGATACATGTGGATTTCAACTGTCACCAACTAGAAATGTGATACCTTAGAACCTTATAGGACTTTTAACATACTAGCCAATGATCATAATTCAACCAATGGACATGAGTCAACCAATGAACATGAGTCATATAATTCACCATTGACCAATGAGTAAGGAACATATGAGTAACTCTAGCCAACTATCGGATATGGAATACCTTAGAGTATTTCGGAATCGAATGAGTACTATGACAATGTGAACACCATATGTTGCAGAAAGATATAGAGAAGTAACCTTACATACCTTTGCGTCTTACTATGCATACCCAAGCTTATAGGAAGATACAATAGTCCAGCTTCCTTCCTTAAGTTTCACTCTACATCACAAGTACATAACGAAGCTTATATTAGCAACCAACTACCTTTCAAGTGCACAAGATGACCATGAATCACATAGTTACTTTAGAACATCATTTCACCTTCTTACCATGTCATTTATCACATCAACATGCCAACACTACCATAACATTCCACTCATTGACCAAGATTTCATTCAACAATATCATTTCGCATCACACTTACCCTTTATGCTTTCCCATTATCATTCCGTCACATTTACTCTTCTCAATTTGCCTCACAACAACATATGAACAACCATACATATGTAATACAGTCCAACATGCCTTCATACGACACTTTAAAGTCATTAAAACGACATCACAAGTTGCTAATTATATCCATAGAGGGTATCGGGGCCTTCGGGGATCAACTAGGGACGAAAACACACAAAACCAAAATCTGGAGGTGACCTGTGATGCCACCTACACCTGAAGGTGGCAATATGTACACGCAGGTGCCCTCTAGCAGCAGCCAGAGGCATCTGCGTTGGCATCTGGCTCCGTCTGCGGGGGTAGATGCCCGTTTGGTCCTAAATGGCTCCGTTTTGGGTCTTTTAATGCAATGAATGGTCCATGATCATAACCAAACTTATTTTAACATATTTTTGATCACTTAACATGCCAAAAAACATCCATGGTCTCACAACACACATACAACACCCAAAACTACACTTTATGGCCAATACGCCACCAAAACCATAACCAATTTCGCAATAACTTTTCCAAACATTATACACAAGAATAAAACAATTCAATACTATAATCACATCCCACATATAAATATTGAATCCATCAAGTTCATTTTTTTCAAGATCACATGCCCATGTTCAAGTTTACAAGGCAAACCACCCTCCGATTTAAGCAAATATGTAACCTTTCACTTTTTTTTTTTTTGCACTTCTCAATATTCCACCAACATGACCAACATAATATACACCATGTATCATGCATAAAATATATTAAACCATGATTATAAATACTTACCAAAGCTTTCCAAGGGGTGATCTTGTCTCAAGTAGAAGATAGCTTAGGGTTTTAGTGTTGAGAGAATGGTATAGAAATGTCTAGAAAATTGGCATGTGTGATATGGGGAAATAATCTGATTTTTACCCTTTAATAGACCCTTTTAAAGTCATCTCTATCCAATATCTTGGTCAATTATTTCTTTGTGGACTTGGTCACAAGAATGGGTCATAACCCCTTTTGGGCCTAATCTTTTATTCTTGTTTTGGGCGATGTCTTCTTATGATTTTTGGGCTTCTTTTTAGGTCCAACTATGCAAGACTTTTTAATGCCCACATATGGACACATAGTTCATCAATTCTCTCATGTTTCCATTTTTCCCTAATTGTACACGTGGTCGTATACGTTCGACAACATACGGGGTGTTGCCTCCCACGAGGGTCTAATCCCATGTACTAGGCCCAATATCAATTGTCTCAGTAATAACATTACAAAATTCATAATTTGACTCTTGACACTTGTGTAACCATTGTTCAACATCGTCATGTAGGGTGTAGTTGGTACGGGGTGTTACACCTCCGTAGTAGATCACTGGGTATTTGCAGATCTTTGGTGAGCTCCAGTTGCTTTGGGGCTTTCCGAGTCACAGCTGTTTAGATGTTTGACGTTGTAAATATAGTATAAAGTGGGGACTTGTCCCGACTTTAAGTTGGTCTTGTTGTTGCATCTGTTAGAGGCTTTTGTAGACATATGTGGGTATATGGATGTAGGAGACGAATGTCCGTTTTGACTTGATGGCCCCAACGACCATGTTTTATAAATATATATAGTATATGTTTCCATGTTCATGTATTCCGCATAGTTGCATGAGGTATAAAAAGATTCATACGAGGTTATTCATACAAAGGTTCATGAGCAAAGATTGGTTCTCTCGGGCCATATCGGCTTCGGGTGCCAGTCCGACCCGAATGGGATTTCGGGTCGTGACATTATAGATTTAATCCAACCATTAAATAATACATGAAATCATAGTTTATGCATGTATTATTAATAAGAAGAGTCAAAATTTGGGCAAAACAATGTATTCAACTTAGCTGAATTTTATAGGGAGATTAATTATACATATTCACGCACCCAAAAGACTCCTTAATTTTTTTAGATTACGTAGTTGTTATGAACAACAAGAAAATGAACATGGGTTTGTTATATAAGTAAGATTAATATAATGGAAGAGAACAAAAATACAAAGATCCATAATCTCAGCATTGGGAAATTGAATCTTGAAAAATTCAATGTTTTCATAAATTTAGAACAGAAACAAGCATAAGATAATAATATTAAACTATCATGGACATTTGTGAAATACATACCTCCTCAAGAGACAGTACACCATATTGATGAGACTTTGGGTAAATAGAGAATGATGTTTGTCCAACGAAGTCTTACCAAATCTGGAACCGATAAGAAGAGAATGACATTTGGAGGGAAATTGACAAATATAAGGATCAGGTTGATGATGAATTAAATAGGTAGGAGGTATTATATGGGAATGAGATATACGCGCAAACTACACGATTTGAGAAAACCATTAGTTGCAGCCACACAATATGTTGATGCACCCTTAATATTATTGTTACGACTTTTATTTCAATCACAACCATACTAACTACAAATAAATAAATTTTTGTTTCCTTTTATGTTGAGATGTTATATTCTATAATGAATTTAAGATGTTAGTTTGATTTACATATACAATTTTTTAATATTAATGAAAAAATATTCAAATAATGATTTTTCTTTTATTTTGTTGTATATTAGAAAGAGCTTCTTGAGCCGTGGTTTTGACATTGCTACTTAGTTGTCAATAAAAATTGTATTGAGGACAATTTTGACTTTTTATGCATAAGGATTTACATGTTGTCCACAATAGCATTAAAATAGCCATTGACCACCTTAGGGCCTTTTCATCTTCATCCATAATTTTCTTCTACTTTATGCCTTTTTTAGCTTTATATGTTCAGTCATCTTCTCTTTGCTAGGTCCCATAGTATTAAAGTTAGTGTTGTCTCTTTGCTATATATTCGATTTTTATTATTTTTATTATTTGTTGTAATCCAGATAACCATTTGGTATTTATTCATGGTGTCTTTGTAGATTTTACCCACTTGTGTGATTATCTGTTTAATGTTAACTCCTTGATTATCTGTAAAATACTGGTGATTTTATTTATTGGTATCGGGATAATAATAATACAAATGAATTGGAGACTTTTATCATAGGCGGAGATAGTTCATGTTTTATTTTTAATCGTTTATCTATATTTCATTCACCTATTCCTTTTTGTGCTTCCTTATTTTATATGCTTCATCATGGTAGAATCTGTAGGATGGAAGGATTAATTTGGATCTGAAATGCATGCTCTGGTGATGCATTATGCGACTTCTAGATGATTTTGTTTTTCTTCTTCAATTCAAGAACAAAATGTATCTACAGGTTAATAATTTATAAAGAAACCTTAAAGCATGTGTTTTAAAGCATAAATAGTAACTTTGCATTGAGTTCATTAGATCATGAGAATACCATGTTCATGATGTCAATTTGTGCTAAATCTGAGACTATAAGGTCAAATGATGCTGAAACATACTAAAACTTTGTTAAAGTAATGTTTGGATCATGGAAATATATCAACAAGAAATTAGATAATAATAAACATGTATAATCAGTTTGATAAGAAAAATAATTCTTAAAGAATATGTTGAGACTAAATTTCACGAAATATACCATAATTGGGTAAGAACCCTAAATCAGGAAATCATGAAAATTAAAACTATAAATCTGAAGTTGTAGGAATAAGGGTGAAAGGAAACCCTTATTGAAGATCTAACATACTTGGAACTGGAGAAATCTTGAATTGAGCTTTTAGAAATCTTAGATTTTGCTAAAGAACCCTAACTTGACCTGAGAGACTTAGAATCGCTTCTTTTATGATGCTTGGGAGTTATGGAGAAAATGATTAATTTAATCATAACTTAACCCTTTAAAATCCCCTGAATAATGCATAAAATGACGTAGTCTAGGAGTTAAAGAATGGGAAAAGACCAAAATGCCCTTTTAAAAACTTAACTGATTTTCTAGGAAACAAGTCTCATAAGTCGTAGTACAACTCATACTACCAAACCATAGATCATGGTAAGGACTCATGAGTCTTGGGAACTTGAGGGCTGTTTCTGGAAGGCTACCAATGAGTCAACTATCACATCCAGATTTCTCAGGTCATGATGACACCTACTGTAACCCACCAGTAGGTAAGTCAATCCGTAGTCCGGAACAACTAGTAACGGACTACCAATAGAAAGAAAATAGAGGAAAGGAATTTAATAAAGAGAACAGAATAAAGAAATAATCCCAAAACCTTGTGAAGTCAATACAAGAGCTTCTAATACAACATGAGTACAAAGTGAAATACAGAGTAAATAGATACAAGTCGTCTCTGAAATACAAAATAGAGATCAGTCAAACAATAATAGAAAGAGTAGGAACTCTCCGAACATCAGGAGCTCACCCCGAATCTCCGATCCATGGCTGCTTCGTACGATGCATACATCAAAGGTGAGAACTCGTACTATGATCTGCTGGATGCAGAAATGTAGTATTAGTACCAAACACGTGGAACTCAGAAGGCATTGGCCGACTGAGCTCCAAAGATAATTCAAGCATAAATAACATGTAAAGAAGGAATATAACTACATACAGCTATCCAAGAAACTAAATATAATAATGCTAATGGAGCAATAAGGATAAACTATCCTATTCTAACAGTATCCAGGAACTAAAGTGCAAGACCGTATATCGCTAGACAATATACAACTGAAGAGTGAAAGAAGGATAACTAGTAGTAATACAAGGCCAAATGATACATATACAAGATAAATAGATAAGGAAAGATAGGGATATATGGTAATAACATATATATACATATATACACACATTTATAGGACTAAACACAAAGGTAATATCCTAAGGGAGCCAACCTAACATCTCGAGGATCATAACCAAGTAAGGAAGCTAATACTAGCATACTCAAAGCCTCTAACCAAAGTGTCTAATCATGAGATAAACTATCAATAGTGTAACTTAACAAAACAGAGAAAAGGGAACAGGTAATGTACCGACAATCTCGAGTACTAGTGTCCATAAGCATCCTGCCATGAACTAACCATTATAACCAATAATAGAGTAACCAGCTAGTCCTGATAAATAATAACCTAACCGAGCCCCTATAAGCCCGGAAGGTTCAAGCAAGCACTCTGCATATAACCACTATAACTTATACCTATAGTGCTCCCATAAGATTGATAGATGTAAGTGTCAAACAATTATACTGGTGATAGAGAATGTATATGAATGAATGAATGTAAGATAAACCGATAATACCATATCCAATCCGAGTGTCATAACATACCAAGTGTATACACCTCCTCCAGCTCCGTAGCTCACAAAAGCAGGACCTACGATGACCATCCTTATTCGGCACTATGGCTCACGGACGAAGGTGCCCATAGGAGACTAGGGATATTCATATACACTGTCTGGTCCCGAACCAGGATTTCCAGTAAACATCATAATCAATCTACTTCGCCCAGTATTGGAGATATATATATTTAAGTATAATGAGTGCTCGGACTCGAATCGAGACTAAAGGAGTATAAATCTGTAAATCCATTGCCCAAGATCGAGTTTGGGACTAAATATGCATAATAATGTAGAAAGGGTCGGAATCTCCTTCGACCGAAGTAAATAGTAGTGGTGAAAAGAGTGGATTAATAATGGATCAGAATCAACCTCAATCTAATTTTCCAAAGTAATAAGCTTAGTTTTAAAAACTCATAAACCATTAATAAAGGTGGTACGACTTCCATTGTAAAAGAATCAATTTTAAAGTGAAAAGTGGGAAGAAAATCCCTTTTTAGAAAACAGTAGTAAGAATCAAGGCTTTGGTTGGAATCGTACCACTAAGTGAGCATAAATGCACCTGCTTGCCATCACCAGTATCCAAACAATACAATTATAAGCACCTAAGCATCTATAAACTAGAATCATGTCCTTTTTAAGGATAAATACTCACCTGGAGTCCAATCGGTATCGTAACCACGGCCTCGGGCCTAACAATATAGAACTAGCATTATAATAGCACCATAATTCGGGAAGTTACGGTCCAAATCACTAAGTCAAAAGGTATGCCTTATACTAAAGGATTCTTAATATTAATCTATGGTTAACATGTCTATAATCAAGGATAATAGGGTTCTATAGCCATAACGAGTATTCTATACTAAGGTTCGGGTCACATTTTTATTATAAATTCCCTAAATAGGTTAAGTCATGATATACTAGTCCTACTAAGGTTCGGGTCACATTTTTATCCCAAATTCCCTAAATAGGTTAAGTCATGATATACTAGTCCTAGTACCATTCTATAATCCCTACCTAGCATGCAATCTATACCATACGTAGACCAAAGCCTGCCTCTATGCTGAACCGTAATCTTGAATCGCCCATGAATCGCTCGTCCTTGCTCCATGATCCTGAAATGTTGCCTGGCTATAAAAATAATACACTGTATATTAATAGGAGTCAAACAATACCCATATTGCAATATAAAACTTCAAGCCTAAAATTGGGTCCAAAATAAGCCTGTGGGGCCCACTAATGGAATTCCCAAAAATTAAATCTGTTATGAGGTCCCTCGAAGGACAAGGAATGTGTGCTCAAAACTTGAGCAAAAATAGAGTACAAATCGGGGCTCAAATCTGCCCCCCAAGACCAAGGAATCTAAACCTTAAACCAAGAATTAAATGATTTTGGGATGGAAACTTACAAAAGAATTAATGGGAAATGTTCACTTTATCATCCTCTACATATCCTAAACTCCAATCAATGATATCCCATGACTTCTTGAGTTCTCAATGCCATTAATGGCGATTTGATGCTTGTAAAATGAGAGAAAATTGAGGAAGACAACAATATATAGGCCCACGGGTTACTCATCGCAATCGTGAGGACCCCTAGTCGTGATCTCTACACTCGAGAGAATAACCCATCTCGAACACACGAAAGCCTAGCCAGGCGGATCATCTTGAACACGACGATAGGTGTTGCGAACACGAAGTAAACGAGGGATCAGGTCGACCTGACCCTTCATCACAAACGCAAGAGAGAAGGCTCATGATCGCGACAATCAAGAGTTTGACACTTCATGAACACAACTTAGACCTCACAAATATGAAGAAAAAATGGGTTGCACCAGATACTAGGAAACCAGCAAAAGCTAAGTCCTAACGGACGTCAATTGGGGCTCGAGATTGGTTCTGAACCCCGTGCGTGCAAACGAACTATGCTAACATACCAAATTCAACATTCTGAACTCAATGGAACCATTAAAATTTCCAACGAAGGTCGTTTCAATACAATGTTGGCCCAACACCCATAGTTCCATTTTAACCAAATTCTACCCAATAGCTCGAAAAGAGTTCGAAAGCCTTGGGACCCGGACCAAGGGTCCTCCTAGCCTAAAATCAACGTTTCGAATCTAACGACCCTGACATAATTTCTATCTGAGGTTGTTTATTAGGAGTTTTGGTCCAAGACCAATTGAACTGTGAAGGCTCCAAAATAGGGAAATGAGGCAAAAACCTAAAAGAACTATCCAAAATCGAACCGAAAGTTCTGGCAAGTCATAAGTGACTTGTAACCGCCATGGGAAGGCACAAAATGATAAAAATGCTTGGAAACCTAGAAAATGATTTGGAGGGTCATTACAATACTACTACTAAAAGGACCTTCATTTGTGAAAGTAAATGGATAGAAAGTGCTCAAAAGAATGAGGTACTGGGCCCGCATGCTCCGAGCAAGACTCCCCAGATAAGCTCTAAGGCACCACAACTCTTCCAAGGATTTCGCTAAAGGTATCCCTTTTTTGCTAACTTTCTTACTTCACTTTTCGAAATGCCACAAACTCAATCTTATCCACCAACTGGCCTTCAATTGAACTGAGCACGACAGAAACACGGAAACCCAAACCACAACATGCTGACATCACACCAAAATAAGCACAACCAAGCAGATACTCAACCAAGTTAAAGTCAACCCAAGGCATGAATCATACAGCCGACTCTAAATTCTGAATCTAACATTCTCTTGTCCTTCCAAACCTAATGTCAACTCTGAAATGTACATAATCTCCTTAGCTTCATCTGGGTCCTACCCGCGTAATCACATCACAAAAACCTCAAAAAACTAAAGCTGACCTATGTAAAATCCATATGGACTAGCATCAGAAAAAAGACCACAAGTCTATTCCTAAATTCTCAAATGGTGATGACAAATGTCTCCGAATGGCTTTCGAAATAAATAGTCATGAGTCTGATGCACAATCTCTCGAAACTACATGATCTACTCTAGAATGCCCCACCAACTGTGCGAGAAACCATGCTAGGCCCAACTCGAGCTTACCACTTCCACTGAGTAGATAATTAAAATTCGTACGAACACCGAGATCCAAGGCTGAAAGTAGTAGAAAGCAAAATCATGTGCCAATGGACTATCCCTCGAGCATTTATCAAGCATAATCCATCTGAATTGAAGAAACCTAAACTGGTAGATAATGAGTAGGCTTAGTCAGCCTATAAATAAATGCTCAACTAAAATAAATTTGGAAATAAGGCTGCAATCAAGTTACGCAATCCATAGCTGTATTCTCAACACCAAAGCTGAACTACTCGATTTCTACAATCCAAATCAATCCCGCTGACGAGAAGTATCCCTATTCCAAAAGCTATTATAACTTTCCAGCTGCCATTCAAAAGAGGCAAAATCCACCACTGGGGCCAACAAGTCTTCACTAAGGTCAAATACTCAAATCAATCTCAATACCAAAAATCACACATTTCCCCATTGGTTCCCATAAGAACTGGAACTGAAATGTTGCCGAAGAACATAACCATAACTGAGGAAAACCACAAGCTGAATATACGAGCAATCAAATCCACATTTGCTGAGTACATAACACATTAAGGCATAACCCAGAACTCACCAAGGCTGTAAAGGGTACTCACGGTGGCCAAAACTTGAACAACTCAAAAAATCCCAATCTTAGCCCAAATTTGGTCAAACCAATACTTAATTTGCAGCAACAATTACCCATAAGCACATATCACCAAGCAGGAGCATTCCACGAAGTCACATCAGGCTGAACAAATGTGGAGATAATTTTTTTTTGGTTTTACCAATTTACACCAATTTTAACTTGGCCGGACCATGAACCACATTGCAAAAGAACGGAGTACCAATCTCAACCCCAATACAAAGGTCAAGACTACTACCGAGAGATGAACTATCCAAATTGGAAAAACAAATCTCAAATTTATCAACCTCAGGAATGACTATATAAAAAGATAGCCAATGCTCTGATCTCGACAACCCATGGAAGGCTGAACCTTTCTTCACTCCCTCTCAAAATTGATCTAACTTGCCAACAGAGAAGGAAAACAACCAACCTTACCTCACTAAAGGAGAGAGAACCAACCAACCGAGTTAGCCATCTCATCCAAAAAATAAGAATTGCAAGGAAGGGGATACAAACTAGATAATGCTAGTCTAGCCGTCTACCTAGTAAGAATCAATTACCAACAAGTAATAACAACAACAAAAGCAACAATAGTATAAAGTGCAGGTAGCGCAAAATAAGAAGCAACACACAGTACCACTCTAGGACCATAATAAGGCTAATATGCCGATGGAGAGGGACTTTAACACAAATGTTACACCCTTAGAAATCTCAATACTGATCCACTCAATCCACTAGTAAAGAAAATATCTACAAGGGTAGTCAAACATGCACGAATCTACACAAAGGCATACAAAAAAAAAATAAAAAATACCAAGGCATATAATCGTTGATAGGCATGAAAACCCCAACTTAACTCAAATAGAAACTAAAGGTAGAAAATCAAAGGTTATCTTTACTTACGTAAAATATACGATCTTTCAAATTGGTATCAGATCTATGTTGGCAGTATACATACTTAGCATAAGCAGCTAAGTATAGATATATTGTCTAGAGCATGGGAAAATTACTTTTCATAATATGATAAGGCTGAAATAATTTTATGATATACTTCTACTTTTTACTGTTTCATATTATCTTGTTCTGTCTTTCTCTTATCTAGTATTTGGTATGCTTTTCTATCTATGTGTGTGAGGTACCCGAGTAATATTTGACTTAGACATTGGTTAGCCTTAAAGTAGGGTCGTTGCCAGGTTAAGCGTAAACCTTAAGTGGTGATCCCATCACCAAGATAACTCTAGAGAAAAATAATTGTAAAACCAGAAGTCTTTATAGGAGTACTTTGACCAAATTACTAAGAAACAGTAATTAATAGAAGTTTATCATCTTCCTTATTTCTTCTCTATCATACTTGATCAGTATTTTATTTTTATATGGATACAAACCATAATGTTTTAAATAGTATTAACCTATCATCTCAGGCAACTAAGATTTCCTAACTAGAAAATGATCTTCAAAACTGGAGTATTTTTGATGACCCTTTAAAAAAAATTTCCCAACTAGGTAATTTTAGATTTGTTAAGAGGCATAATATTAAGACATGTGGATCCACCACAACTATTAATAATTCATTAGAAATTATTAAATTACAGTATGAATGTGATATAAATCCCTGTTGAATTATCTACATATTAGCTTGTTCAGGTGGCACTAAAGCCCCTTTTTAGCAAAGGTCTAGATATCCCTATCTGCGTCCTCCTTAGAGACGCTCGACTTCTTAATTTTGAAAACTTACTTCTAGGAGTTATTCAAAGTAACATATCCGATGGCCCGGTATAATTTAACTATTATCCTAATTTCTCAGTTGATATTAACGACCCTAATGTTTTAGATGCCTTGACCCTTAACATCAAGGCTAAAAACATTAACAATAAAGTTAATACCAGAAAAATAGTCGTAATTTACAAAATTTATCACAGGCTTATGAGAACTACACTAGCCCCCAAGGTTAGGATTGAAAGTGTCAAAGGGGTCACAATGATCATGGAAGCCAACCAAGAGCATAGTACTATCTTTGTACCAAAAATGCTCAAAAGGGATGACATTCTTAGTAATAATGATTGGAACTTAGATTCCATAACTCAACCTTTTCCCTCTCATCCAGAGAGATCTCAAATCAAAAGCTTTATTCAATTTCCTTATGGTTCGATAGATCTGAAGTTCTTAAATTCTAACCAGATTAGCAGGATTTCTTTATATAGAAGATCGTCATCTTCTAGACCTTCTACTTCTAACCCCCAAAGGGAACTAGAAGCAGCAACAATGATGAAGATAATAACAAAGGAAAAATTAAAGGATTTAACTTCTCAGGCAACATTCCTAAAGTTTATTATCAACCCAGATTTCATGACCCTGGTACTCGTACCGCGTCAGATATGGAACTACCTCTCTATACTGATCTAGATATTAAGGTTATCAAATCCAACAAGATTCAAAATCTTGATCTAAAGGCCCTTGAAATTCTTTGTGATAACCCCAAAAATATGAAAGTCGAAAATAACCAGGAAAACTAAAGGAAATGATAGAATTGAATTCCGAAAAATAAAGGATAGATAATATAGATAGAAAGATAGACACAAACAAGGAAATCCAATGAAACTTAAGGATATATTGAATCCAAAAAACCTCGATAGATTAATCCAACCAAAGCACCTAACTCTAACAAATTAGGAATCGTAATGCCCTCTTAACCGTTGTTTCTAGGCAAGAATCAACCTAAGCTTTTCCAAGCTGCACTCATGCTCCATAAGGAGTCTCACAATATCAATATCATAAAAAATCTAATGAAAATAAAGCTAGGGCCTAATATTTATAGCCTTGGGTCTTTTATTACATATATGGGCCCAAAAGTGACCCAATTCAATAAAATAGGGCAAGCAGGCCGCTTTGGCCCATATGCCCATGCAGATGACCACCTGCTGGCACAGATGGAATCTATGGGTGCAGGTCACTCACCTACGGGCGTAGGTGAGGGTGCAGACCGCTCCAGGATGTCGTCGAGCTCCTTTTGACTCCCCAATGACCTCTCCAATGGCTCTTTTGACTCCAAGCTATCTTCCATGCACGATATTGCTCCACTTGAAGTGCAAAATGGACCTTCCAACCATGTCCATGTGGCCTTGAGATCTTTGTGGCTTAGATCCCTTATTGTCTCCCTTGAAATACAAGACAAGAAAGGTTGACGCATTTGGCTTGTATCATCCTCCCCTTCTTGAAAAGGATTTGACCTCGAATCCAAACCTCGCAAAACCATTGAAAAAACAAGCAACAACAATATCCTCAAGGTACGAGTGTTAGTGTTAGCAAAATCAATCATAGCACCATGCCAAGATTGCTCACACTTATGATATAACCAAGGATCCTTTGCGTTTAACATAAGAAGCTTATTGTAAAGGGCATAAAGGAACTAGCTATAAAGAATACCAAAAGATAAGGAAGCCACAAAGGTCATAATGGCATCAACAAACCAAGTAGGTAAGATCACATTCATTTTAGGAGCCATATGACACAATTGTTTCAATATCTCTCCAAGAAACCACACCAAAGGTGGTGCCACTATTGGTTCAAACATTCACAAGAATTTTCTGGGGTCATAGCTATGAAAGACCCACATTGCATCATTACTCAAACAAGTGGACAAACCAAAGGATATACTACCTCTAAATAAAACAATTCCACAACTAGCATGGACATCATCATAAGCAAAGAGGTAATATAGAAAGGAATCAAGCATAGAAATCTCACCCAGGGTATTGCTATCTACAAGAATTCCATATGGCTTAAGAGATTTAGCAACTAATACACTCAAGGATAGACTCAAATCATTGAGGCACACAACACTTTTCCTTTTTATGTAATTCAAGCCTACATAAGATATTAATTCAACATGGTTATGAATAACATCATTTGCAAAAAGGTAGTAAAGAAAGGTACTAAGGACACTAATCTCATCCAAGGTGTGCTGATGAGTAGGAACACAAAAAGAGAGAAAGAGGCATTTCAAGCACATAGAACCTATCTTTTTCAAACAAATTCCCAAGAGAAAGGAGTTCAACAATGGAGTCATGCTACTAAGGACAATGGAGAACCTTTTATACAACAAATGAATCCAAGACAAGTGGTTCTCCCAAGAAATTTGGTTCTCTCTTTTAATGATAAGCATGCTTCCAAGAGTCCCACTTGACACTTCAAATTGCCCAACCTTATGAAGGTGGCAAGAAGTGTTTAACAACCATGCACTCTTCCACAAGTAAGTACTCAACTTAGCATCCACAAGTTGTGGTACATAAAACTTAACCACAAGAGTGTTAAATGAGGATGCAAGTATAGGAGTAACACCCAAAAGAGGCAATGCCATACTTGTCCTAGGGTCCTCAAGAATGATACCACCTTTGAGAAAGGGGTCATCAATTTCGATCGAGCAACAAAGAAAGGCATCACATAAATGGAATTCAACCAAAGTGCTTTCAAGAGAAAACTCACTCTCTGACCTACAAGTCATAAAACTTTGGTCAAGAATGGAAACACATAATAGCGAATTCTCTTGAACCATTTTATTTCTCCCCTTCTTTAAAGGACACTCATCTTTGTTAGAAGTGTCTCCCACGCACAACTTGAGTCTATCAAGTAGATTGTAAATCCTCAAGAAAGACTTTCCATCGTAGGGAAGAATACCAACAACCTCAATCAAATTTGGCTTGTCATCTTGACCAAGCACCAAGATGGGTGTATAACAACCACTACATTCCAAGAGGTCATCGGGGTTAAATGGGAGAAGTATCCAAGAACATAGGTCAAGGTAATACCCATTTTCCCCAAAGATGTCAACCTCACAACTATACATACCCTTTATTCTATCATTGACAATGTCATATGCAAAGAGAGGGTAGAGAAAGGTGTCACGCATGTTAACTTCAACTAAGGTATTCTCAAGCATATACTCACTATTAGATTCAAGATCATCACCATGAGTATCCTCAATAAAGGAAGCACACAAAGAAGAAGTAGAAGAAATTTCTAAACAAATAACTCCTTCTTTTTCAAGTAGACACAAACCATCAACAACATCAAAGAGGTTATGATTCAAGTCCTTACAAGAATCACACAATTCATCCTCACATTTATCAAACAATGGTAGGGTGTCATACAAAGGATCACAACCAAAATCATTTTCACAAGAATAATCACTAGTTGGGTTTCTCAAATATTCAAGCAAATCAAATTTATCATCACCCAATTGATCATTCTTTTTCATAAGTGAGAGATCACTATCAAGAAATGGATAGTTAGCACAATCTTCACTCAATCCTATATTCTTAATGGATTTCAAGAAATAGGATATCATGTGAATCTTAAGCATACCATCCTTTTTTTCAAGCACATCTAAATGCACATCACTAGATGCCACACTAGGAGTGATCTCATAATTATCAATCAAGACATCTTTCTTTGAGAGAGGATCATTAACCAAAGGTGAAGAATTAAAGCATGCAATTTCACTCTCAAAAAGAAACATTTCATTTTTCACAACATTTTCATTCACATGATCAACTCTATCAACTACATCACTATCTTAAGGCTCATCAAGCACACAACAAATATGCTCAAGTAGTGGATTAGATTCACAAGCAAGTTGATCAATGCACACACCTTCACTAGTTGTAGGTAATTCACAGACCAGCATAGACTCACCTTGATTTTCACAAGGGTCAACTAGTGTGTGAATACTCTTATCACATAAAAATGGGACCTCATTCAAGTTACAAGTGCTAGCACTAGGTGGACACAAATTGGTCTTGCTAGAAGAGTCAATTCGGTCATCTATAAGATCAACTAGTGTTTGCAAACTCACAACAAGAACTTGATCATTATGCAACTTAGCACTACCAAGAGTATCACAAAGGGAAGACTCATGAGACTTTACATTGGACAAGCCACCAATTACACTCACTTGGCTACTAACCACATCAAGACATTTCAAGTTTAGAGAAGTGCAAGGGTTAGCATTGTTACCTTGTAGCTCATACAAAGTATGGTCTTCACCTTGGTGTTCAATATGGGAGCTCATTTGCTCCTTTGGAAAGTTCTCATCACATGGGAGTTTTTCAATTCTACTCCCTTGAGTCAACTCCTCATTTGGGCACCCTTCAAGCACCTCTTATTTTTTCACACTTTAGGGACGTTCGTTAGGTTTGCTTCCAACAATACCTACACAAGTGTTAAGCCAACTAGAGAGAGAAGAAAAATTACATGAGTTAGGATAAGGTTACGACAACCCACTCACATCACTTGACACAACCTCTCTTTTTTCCACTCTTAGGTTGTACTTCGTGCTCCCTTACTTCTCTCAATCTTTTGTCTCTCAATCTCATGGGACTTGGAATAAGTACCCAAATTTTATTGATACAAAGTGGGGGAAGTAGTTTGAAGAGATGATTTCCCCATTGGGCCACAACATGTTTGGGCCATATTTGCTCCTTTGGAACCCCATGCCTTTGAAACCAATTGGCCCCTAAACTTAGGTGACAAAAGTCCATGGGTATCACATCACACCTAACCTCTTCATAGTACCCATGACGTGTGAACGATACATTTACCATATCCCTAACTTCACATCCATCCATGGTATATGAATATTACTTTGCTACTCGAGGTATCCTCATGTAGTCCACTGTAAATGGGGTGGTGTAGTTCTTATAACACTAATCTTCTAAGGCAAGATCAAACCCCAAAGTTCCACAAATATCAACCTTCAATTTTAGACCAAGTCTTCTCGGGTCCATATTATAAAGCATTGTGTATCTATATCTCATCATTTGTTCATTAGAATGAGACGAATAGGGTATGGTATTCCAAGATGGGAAAAAGGTATTTGACATGCTTACTTGTACCTACCAAAAGATACTCACCAAAGACAATAAACAATGTTAGAATTAGTAAAATAAAAGCTCACAATCACTCGTGTTTACATACCTTTGATTGCCACAATATTGGATTAGCCAGTGTTGAAGATTGCTTATACTTCGGTGGTATACAAGGTGTTGATTTCTACTCTTGGCTGGAATAGATTCTTGTTTAAAGAAGAATGAAAGACTCGATTTAAACTAAAGGACTTGAAACAAGAATTAACTACAAAGTTAAACTAGAAAAGCACAAAAGAAAATGGACTAAGAAAGAACGGACTCAAGAACTAATAAACCAACTAAGTAAGGAGAATTACCCATTGATAATTAGTTTAGGAATCAAGAAATGAAATAAAGGAATCAATAAATGAAACTAAGAAGTTAGAACCTGAGCAAAATAGGATTTTGGATTGTTTAGGTGTGCTGGGATAACCTGCGGTCGCATGCCATGACTTGCCCACGCAGATGGGAAAACGCAGGTAAAGACAGAGGCTTGGTGGAGTGACCTGAGTTGGCCACATGCGGCCGCAGGTGCCATCTGTCTGTGTAGATGGTGGGCACAGATGCTCCGGACAGCTTAGCTGGGAACTCTGATTTATCCTTTCTATGGGTCTTTTCATGTTCTCTCTCCTAGAATATTCTCCCTTTCTTTTGGATATTCCTTTGCACTAACACCTTTTGTTTTCTTTCTCTTTATTTCTAGGATCAAATAAGACCTTTTTGATTTTTTCTTCACTTGAATATATGAAGATATCCAAGAACACTTAGAACACCAAAATTTGAACCTCACTCAAATGAACTCAGAATTGGACATAATTTTAAAACCAAGCTCCTTTCACCCTTTCGAACACTACCAAATGATTTTAAGTCTTAAATCCCAACCAAATTCTTCAGATTTTAGAACCTATTTGCAATTTTCTTCATGTCATGAAAACTCCATAAAGTTGAAGAACACCCAAATCAAATCCCTAATGGATTCCTTCTTCTTTTTATCTCAACTTTCAGATTTAAACTCCAAATGTGAAGGAGAACAAACCCCAATACTGAAGAGTCTCCAATTTCACCTAGATCTACAAACCCACTTGAAGAGTTTTCAAGTTCTTCACCTCCAACAATGGTGGATCCTTCCAATCAAACCCAAACAAGCTCAAGTCTGAGATCTAGACTCTATTTATGCTAGAGAACACTAATCTAGCATAAGAAACTCAAGAAGAGACAAAAATCAAAATTTAATTTTTTGGAAATTTTCAAAAATGAAAATTTTGGGTTTTTCTCTTCTTTTTTTTTTTCTTCTATTTTTTAGATAACAAACCCAAGATTTAGAATCGTAAGAATGAATCTAATCTCAGCTCTGATACCAAATGATAACCCCAAAAATATGAAAGTCAAAAATAACCACGAAAACTAAAGGAAATAATAGAATTGAAATGCAGAAAATAAAGGATAGAAAGATGGACACAAACAAGGAAATCCTACGAAACTTAAGGATATATTAAATCCAAAAAACTCGATAGATTAATCCAACGAAAGCACCTAACTCTAACGAACAACCATGAGGGAATCATAATGCCCTTGTAACCACCGTTTCTAGGCAAGAATCTACCTAAGCTTTTCCAAGCTACACCTATACTCCATAAGGAGTCTCACAATATCAATATCATCAAAAATATAATGAAAATAAATCTAGGTCCTAGTATTTATAGTGTTGGTCCTTTTATTACATATATGGGCCCAAAAGTGACCCAATTTAATAAAATGGGGAAAGCTGGCCGCTTTGGCCCACTTACCCACACAGATGACCATCTGTTGGCGTAGATGGCATCTGTAGGTGTAGGTCACCCACCTACGGGTGTAGGTGAGGGTGCAGACCGCTCCAGGATGTCGTCGAGCTTCTCTTGACTCTCCAACGACCTCTCCAATGGCTCTTTTTACTCCAAGCTATCTTCCATGCACGATATTGCTCTACTTGAAGTGCAAAATGGACCATCCAACCACATCCATGTGGCCTTGAGCTCTTTGTGGCTTGCATTATTTGTTGTCGCCCTTAAAATACTAGCTAAGAAAGGTTGACGCCAATTTGGCTTGTATTACTTTGGAATGATCAAAAGAACAAAATTAGAAGAGACTGGTACCTTAGTACCTATTCTAAAAAGCAACGAGCCATTTTTAATAAGATCCTGATTTCAAACATGAAAAGAATAAGATGCGATATCGAGTTCTTTAAATGGTTTGAGATCACTAGAAAACTCAATAATCAGGAGGACTCTCTTCAGGTCCTCATTATTAAGTGTTATAACCAATCTACCAAGGTTGTTGAATCCACCACTCCACCTCTTGAGGGAATTAAAATTCCTCAATCAAATGAAATCATCACGGCCTCTTCATTTAAGCTAAAAAGTGATAAACCGCAAGGAACTCCTACCAACAAAGACATTGACATAATTGTTGAACAAAACAACTATACTAACCAACTCCTTCATACTGTCTCTTGACAAATTAAAGATTCCAAAGAGAAGGCTATCTTTTCTCGACAGCCTACTCCTTTCAAAGCTAGTACTAGTAGTACTATCGAACCTAGCAATGCCTTTAAAATAAAAGAATTCCAAAAGGATAAGTTCCCTAAGCTTAGTGAAAACTTTGATGTTTCTGGAAAAATCATTGATAAAATCAATGAGAAACTCGCCAACTTCGTCATCATAGACAAATCCAAAAATAGTGTCAAAACTATCCATGAAAATTGTGACACCCTGCTCAAATTGTCTAATGATAGGTATCATAACTGAAAAAATTACTACAAGCATCCTTCGTTTCCTGATATGTAATACAAAGAGAATGTTTTCCTCTCGACGTCCTCTCATGAACATAGAGGCATCACCGAATGGAATATTGATGGTTGCGGTAGGTTTCACCAGCATGCATAGATATTGCTTTCCCCTCGACGTCCTTTTATAAAATTAGAAACTCTTCTGATAAAGAAGCAGTTGTTATGGTTGCGGCAGGTTTCACTAGCATGCTTATATATTGATGGGGATAACTATTTTGTCGATGATATAAAAAATGCCACTTCAATGCCATAACTGTAACACCCCGTACCTTCCCAACCCAATGTGACGACGTTGAACAATGGTTACTTAGGTGTCGAGATGCCATGAGTATGTAGTTTGTAATGTTAGTGATGAGAAAATTAAAATTTGGCCTTGTACATGTGATTAAACTTGCATAGGAGGTGTTTTATGATTTTCATGGAGCATTTGTGGGGTTCAAAATGAGGCTAATAGGACCTCCAAACAAAGGAGATTAAGGGTAAGAAGTAAGTTAAAGAATAGGACTTGAAGTATTTAACCAAACCTGCGAAGAAAAGTCGAAAAATGAAATTTTTGGAAAAACTAAGGCTGGAGCACGCCAGAGGGAGTGCCACGATGCTCTGGGCTAAAAATTTTATCCCACAGGCAGCAAGGTGGTGCCCCCAAGGGCGTTCCAGGCTGGTTTCGGCCACTTTTCAAAGTTGGAAATTTTCTTAAGTCCCAAGGGTGCCCGGGGACGTACCGGGCCGATTTTTTCTACGTTTATACAACAACCATGAACATATACATGAAATTAGTAAATTATTATATTGGTACGATCAAATTACTTGAGAACAAATTTGGCATCAAAATGACGATTTTACCCTTGTAGTTAAAATAAGCCATATGTGGCTAGAATCGCTTGTTTTTGGAATTAAGGTTACGAGTATGAATTACGTGAGTGGGAATATTGTCGTAATGTGTATGAAATGAATTAAACATGAGTAATTATTGATTTTATTAGGTTAAGTGAATTGGGCTCAAAAAGGGCCCAAAAATGAAAAGAATGCATGGGCCAAAAATGGGTCAAATGACCCATTCTTGCCTTGACCTTCTAGACCAAACATTAAATGACATAAGAGTGGATAAGTATGGAATAAAAGGTCTATAAATTGGGCCAAAAATCTGATTTTTATTCTCATAAACACACATGCTTTTCTATCTCTTTTTCTAGACTTTTCAAGAACACCCCTTTGGGCTCTTCAAACCCTAAACCATCTTTGGAGCAAGATCATCATTTTTCAAGCTTGGGTAAGTGATTATTATTATGGATTAATATATTATATGCATGGGAGAGTATGTAAATCATGTTGTTTATGCTTGAAAGTGTTGAATATGGCACTTTGTGTTTTTGCTAAAAGATGTGTTATCCATGGAATTGTAACTTGAAATATGACTTGTGGGTTTGATGAAAGAGCATGGTATGGATGAAATAACAACATGTATGGTGTGATTATGGTCCTAAACTTGTTATTTTTCTATAAGTGTAAATTATGGGATTTTGGCCGATTTGTTGTTGTGAGGTGTATTGAAGTAATTTGATGGAATAATTGTGATGTGGTGGTGATGGAGAAGTGTAAAGTATGAACTTGGTGTGACTTGCTATTGGTTATCATGTATTGGTCAATGTATGGAATATTGTGGGATTATTGGTACAATAATTTCATAAATGGTATTGTCACGGGGGAAATGACATGTTAAAGCCCAACATGTGACTTATTGTTATTGTATGCCATTGTAAGGTAATTGGTGGTTAATGTTGGTTCCGTTATGTACTTGTGTTGTAGAGTGAAACATAAGGACGGAGCGCGACTATTGTATGCACACTTAAGATTGTAGAATCGTATTGAGAATACAAGGTATGTAAGGTTACTCTTTTCGTATCCTTCTATAACATATTGTTCCTATTGACATTGGACTTGTTTCAATTCCGAGAGGCTTGAAGTATAGTAATTCAGGTGGACGTATATTGTTATTCATATGTGTCCTATTCCTAGATGACTTATGATTCACTTATCTCTTATTCATTGACTGAAGTTCCTAAGATGTCATAACGTTGTAATTTCTAAAAGAACTATCTCAAGAGAGTACTAATGTAAGAGAATCTAATTATTCTTGAATAGCATTTTCCAATCATGTCATGTTCCAAAATCCTATAGTGTGATGATTATCTTTGTACCAATCTTTCACAAGTAAAAGTACCAATCTCATAAGAGTAATAAAAGAAGTAATATGCAAGCTAATATATCTATTCCTCATAAGTGAAGATGTCAATCTCATGATGTAAAGGAGTGAAGTGAAATGAGTATATGAGTGTGCCTCAAATAAGGTTATGATCCTCAATGTCTCAATCACTCTTAAGAATGGAAGTAAGAATAACAAGAGAAAGAAGTAATGTATAATTAATAAGTAATCATGAGTGGTATCCCAGGGGTTAAAATACCTAGCATGGGTCGATCCCAATAACCCGGGTGGTATCCCAGGGGCGACAGAAAAACCTAGCATGGGTCGATCCGGATAAATCCCAGGGGCGATAGAAAAGCCTAGCATGGGTTATGACGGTACATCCCAGGGGCGATACGAAAGCCTAGCATGGGTTACGATAATATCCCAGGGGTCACAGTACCTAGCATGGGTTAATGACATCCAGGGGCCACACGAAAGCCTAGCATAGGTTCATATAACATCCCAGGGGCGACAGAACAGCCTAGCATGGGTAGAAAAAATAAGATGAAAGTATGTAAAGAAAAGAGGAGTAAAGAACGTAATATACATAGTTCCCCATATACAGAAAGAGAGTTTATTCACGTTCATTAATTTTGTTATATTGATCCCATTATTGTTGTTATTATGTATGATGATTTCTTATGAGCCTTACATACTCAGTACATTATTCGTACTGACCCCCTCGGGGGACTTACCTTACATGTTGTAGGTGCAGGCATTAGTAGACCTCCTCTGTAGACTGGGGATCATTTGCAGAGTTTCGGTGAGCTCCACTCGGTTTGGAGCTTTCAGGGTCATAGTTGTATATTTGTTTTGATATTGTAAATATAGTATAAAGAGGGGACTTGTCCCGACTTTAAGTTGATCTTTTTGATACATATGGTAGAGGATTTTGTAGACATATGTGGGTATGTGGATGTAAAAGATGAATGCCCGTTTTGACTTGATGGCCCCAACGGCCAAGTTTCATAAAGATGTATTTCTATAGCATATGTTCTATGTCCATGACTTCCGCATAGTTGCATGTGGTGTAATAAGATTCATACGAGGTTACGCATATGAATGTTCATGAGCAAAGATTGGTTATATTGGGCCATATCGGCTTTGGGTGCCAGTACGATCCGAATGGGATTTTGGGTCGTGACAAAAGTGGTATCAGAGCAGGTCATCCTAAGGGTGTCTACAAAGCCGTGTATGAGTGGAGTCTTGCTTATGGATATGTTGCACGCCACATTTATAAGTAGGAGGCTACGGGACATTTAGGATGTTGTTTCTTTTCTTCACTTCTAGATCGTGCAATAGAGCTAGTGTTGTAAGTTGAATTGTATCTGACCATGGTGATTGTTTTTCTTTTGTATAGTTAAAATGCCAATCACGAGAAGAGGTAGAGATAAAGGGAAGAAGGTGGATGTGCCTGCTGAAGAAGGAATGAGTAGATTACCACTTGACCAAGCTAGTCAAGGTGGAGCTGACGCCGAAATTGTATCGCAGTCTTCCTCTACTTTCCCAGCTCCAGAAGAGCCAAGAGGCAGAGAAGTACCTGCAGAACCACCTATGAACACCCCTGATCAGGATTTATGAAATGAAGTACATATGTTGACTCAGTTAGTGGCTGCACAAGCACAAGGACGAACTGGTCCAATGGTAAATGAAGATGACGTGGCTAGAGCAGCTAGTCGGTGTACCCAGGATATTTTAAAATTGGACCCTCCTATATTCACTGGATCAGACTTGAAAGCAGATCCACAGGACTTCGTGTATCAAATCCAGAGAGCTTTGGAGGTTATGCATGTGTTCGGGGTGGAAACGGTTGAGTTGGCGGCCTATAGATTGAAAGGAGAGGCGATATTGTGGTATGAAGATTGGAAGAAGTCTCGTGGTATTGGTGCAATGCCACCAAATTGGGAAGAATTTAAAGCAGCATTCCTTGATCACTATCTTCCCTATGAGATCCGTGAAGCTCGTGCGGATCAATTTTTAAACTTATGTCAAGGAAACATGAGTGTTCGAGAATATAGTCTTCAGTTTAATTCTTTCGTACGATATGCTCCAAATATGGTGGCCACAATGGAAGATAGAGTACACCGATATGTGGACAGATTGGAGCCATATTTGGTACGAGACTGCACTATTGCTGCCTTAAATCGAGATATGGATATAGCTAGGATACAGGCCTTTGCGAAGAAAATGGAGGACCAACGACAAATAAGAAAGACACAGGAATCTGAGGAAGGGCCAACAAAAAGGGCGAGACCTATGGGGCAGTCTATGGTGTCCCCAGGAGAATCTAGATCTCGAATGTTACCGCCTAGGCCCTCATTTTCTTATTCCACAACAGGTGCTCATTTAAAATTCTGAGGGTCTAGGGGTAGTCCATATGGACAAAGTAGCGAAGTGCAAGGCTCACAGACAGCAGGATTTTCTCATCCTCCGTGTCAGCATTGCGTAAGGTACCATTTAGGTGAATGCCGATTGGGGACGAATGTTTGTTTCTGGTGTGGCATAGAGAGGCACATAATGAGAGAATGCCCACAAAGGGGTGCGAGTGGTGTAGCACGACTAACGGGATCAACCGCTGTATCATCAGCATCGGTTCCTTCCCCAGGTAGAGGCGTTCAGCCTATTGGTCGTGGTAGAGCTATGAGAGGAGCAGCTAGTTCCAGTGGGGCCCAAAATTGAACTTATGCTTTAGTGGACCGGCAGAATGAGGAAGCATCTCTTGAGGATGGTACAGGTATTAAGGTATATTACCATATTTTATATGATGTGTATGTATTGACTGATCCGAGTTTGACTCTATCGTATGTTACTCCATCGACTACCATGAATTTAATAGTACACTGGGGTTATTACTTAAGTTAATAGAAATATCTCCACCTGTCGGTGAGTTTAGTATAGTTGAAAGAACATATAGTAATGGTATAGTAGATGTTGTGATCATAAATGAGTAAGTACTCTTGAACGTGTCACCAATAAAAGGGGTAAGGGAATTTTGAAAGAAATGATGTGAAATTTGCCGGAGGCGCATAAGAGTTTCATTTCATATTGGTCCCATTGAAATAATTATTGTGATTCTAGACCGACAAGTGAAAAAGGCTAATAAGTAAAGACGTAATTTTTGTAAGAGTTCTTTGGAGAAATCAACAAGTCGAAGAGATCGCATGAGAAGTTGAAAAAAAAAAAAGAAGATGCAATCAACGTACCCATAGTTGTTTCAAACGGAGGAAAAGGTTCAAATTGTGGAAGTGGACCAATACTAGGTAAATATCCATGAGCCTTAAGTGTTTATGTGTACGTATGCTAATACAGAAATGCATTTGTTGTAATTGAAGCGACATCGTTAACATTCAAGGACGAATGTTTCGAAGGGGCAGAGAATGTAACACCCCGTACCTTCCCAACCCAATGTGACAACGTTGAACAATGGTTACTTAGGTGTCGAGATGCCATGAGTATGTAATTTGTAATGTTAGTGATGAGAAAATTGAAATTTGGCCTTGTACATGTGATTAAACTTGCGTAGGAGGTGTTTTGTGATTTTCATGGAGCATTTGTGGGGTTCAAAATGATTCTAATAGGACCTCCAAACAAATGAGATTAAGGGTAAGAAGTAAGTTAAAGAATAGGACTTGAAGTATCCAACCAAACCCGCGAAGAAAAGTCAAAAAATGGAATTTTTTGAAAAACTAAGGCTGGAGCGCGCCAGAGGGCGTTCCACGCCACTCTGGGCTAAAAATTTTATCCCACAAGCAGCAAGGTGGCCCGCCCAAGGGCGTGCCAGGCTGGTTTCGGCCACTTTTCAAAGTTGGAAATTTTCTTAAGTCCTAAGGGTTGCCGGGGACGTACTGGGACGATTTTTGCCACGTTTATTATACAACCATGAGAATATACATGAAATGAGTAAAGTATTATATTGGTATGATCAAATTACTCGAGAACGAATTTGGCATCAAATTGACGATTTTACCCTTGTAGTCAAAATAAGCCATACGTGGCTAGAATCTCTTGTTTTTGGAATTGAGGCTACGAGTATGAATTGCGTGAGTGGGAATATTATCGTAATATGTATGAAATGAATTAAACATGAGGAATTATTGATTTTATTGGGTTAAGTGAATTGGGCTCAAAAAGGGCCCAAAAATGAAAAGAATGTATGGGCCAAAAATGGGTCAAATGACCCATTCTTGCCTTGACCTTCTAGACCAAACATTAAATGCCACAAGCGTTGATAAGGATGGAATTAAAGTTCTATAAAGGGGCCAAAAATCTGATTTTTATTCTCATAAACACACATGCTTTTCTATCTCTTTTTCTAGACTTTTCAAGAACACCCCTTTGGGCTCTTCAAACCCTAAACCATCTTTGGAGCAAGATCATCATTTTTCAAGCTTGGGTAAGTAATTATTATAATGGATTAATATATTATATGCATAGGAGAGTATTTAAATCATGTTGGTTATGGATGAAATAACAACATGTATGGTGTGATTATGGTCCTAAACTTGTTATTTTTCTATAAGTGTAAATTATGGGATTTTGGCCGATTTGTTGTTGTGAGGTGTATTGAAGTAATTTGATGGAATAATTGTGATGTGGTGGTGATGGAGAAGTGCAAAGTATGAACTTGGTGTGACATGCTATTGGTTATCATGTATTGGTCAATGTATGGAATATTGTGGGATTATTGGTACAATAATTTCATAAATGGTATTGTCACGGGGGAAATGACATGTTAAAGCCCAATATGTGACTTATTGTTATTGTATGCCATTGTAAGGTAATTGGTGGTTAATGTTGGTTCCGTTATGTACTTGGTTAAGGACGGAGCGCGACTATTGTATGCACACTTAAGATTGTAGAATCGTATTGAGAATACAAGGTATGTAAGGTTACTCTTTTCGTATCCTTCTATAACATATTGTTCCTATTGACATTGGACTTGTTTCAATTCCGAGAGGCTTGAAGTATAGTAATTCAGGTGGACGCATATTGTTATTCATATGTGTCCTATTCCTAGATGACTTATGATTCACTTATCTCTTATTCATTGACTGAAGTTCCTAAGATGTCATAACGTTGTAATTTCTAAAAGAACTATCTCAAGAGAGTACTAATGTAAGAGAATCTAATTATTCTTGAATAGCATTTTCCAATCATGTCATGTTTCAAAATCCTATAGTATGATGATTATCTTAGTACTAATCTTTCACAAGTAAAAGTACCAATCTCATAAGAGTAATAAAAGAAGTAATGTGCAAGCTAATATATCTATTTCTCATAAGTGAAGATGTCAATCTCATGAAGTAAAGGAGTGAAGTGAAATGTGTATATGAGTGTGCCTCAAATAAGGTTATGATCCTCAATGTCTCAATCACTCTTAAGAATGGAAGTAAGAATAACAAGAGAAAGAAGTAATGTATAATTAATAAGTAATCATGGGTGGTATCCCAGGGTTAAAACACCTAGCATGGGTCGATCCCAATAACCTGGGTGGTATCCTAGGGGCGACAGAAAAACCTAGCATGGGTCGATCCGGATAAATCCCAGGGGCGATAGAAAAGCCTAGCATGGGTTATGATAATATCCCAGGGGTCACAGTACCTAGCATGGGTTAATGACATCCCAGTGGAGACACGAAAGCCTAGCATGGGTTCACATAACATCCCAGGGGTCAAAGTACCTAGCATGGGTTAATGTCATCCCAGGGGCGACAGAACAGCCTAACATGGGTAGAAAAAATAAGATGAAAGTATGTAAAGACAAGAGGAGTCAAGAACGTAATATACATGGTTCCCCATATACAGAAAGAGAATTTATTCACGTTCATTAATTCTGTTATATTGATCCCATTATTGTTGTTATTATGTATGATGATTTCTTATGAGCCTTACATACTCGGTACATTATTCGTACTGACCCCCTCGGGGGACTTACCTTACATGTTGTAGGTGCAGGCATTAGTAGACCTCCTCTGTAGACTGGGAATCATTTGCAGAGTTTCGGTGAGCTCCACTCGGTTTGGAGCTTTCTGGGTCATAGTTGTATATTTGTTTTGATATTGTAAATATAGTATAAAGCGGGGACTTGTCCCGACTTTAAGTTGATCTTTTTGATACATATGGTAGAGGATTTTGTAGACATATGTGGGTATGTGGATGTAAAAGATGAATGTCCGTTTTGACTTGATGGCCCCAGCGGCCAAGTTACATAAAGATGTATTTCTATAGCATATGTTCTATGTCCATGACTTCCGGATAGTCGCATGAGGTATAATAAGATTCATACGAGGTTATGCATATGAATGTTCATGAGCAAAGATTGGTTCTCTCGGGCCATATCGGCTTCGGGTGCCAGTCCAATCCGAATGGGATTTCGTGTCGTGACAATAACTATTGAAACTGTTATTAAGAATGATGGTGGTACTAAAACCACTACTCAAATTCTTAGGGAAGATGCTTGTGCTACACTTCTTTACCATATAGCTAAGCATTTTTTTAGTGAACCCAAGCTCTTCTAGGATAGGAGACTAGAAATCCTAAACAATCTTACCTGTACTAGGTTGACAAACTTTAGATGGTATAAAGATACCTTCCTCGTCAAAGTCATGATCCGCCCGGATTGTGACACTAACTTTTGGAAAGAATGTTTCATTAGTGGTTTACCTTAACAAAAATTAAGGATAGGTGTGATGGAAAAGTCCCTTCAACAAAATGACTTATGGAGACATCATTAGTTTCATCAAAACCATGGGCCTAGAGCTTTGTACAGACATTAAGTTAAAAGCCTGGCTCAAAAAGGAACAAAACTTCTCTAGAAATGAACTAGGTAGCTTTTGTCAAGATTTTGGTTTTGTCAAAATCTCACCTTCTTCCAAAAGCATCTCCAAAAGTAGCAAACCATATTTTTCTTCTAAAAAGAGTCACAAATCTAAGTCCAGGAGAAACCCTGAGTAAAAACCCTAGGAGGCACCGTAGACCCTCTAAGTAGTCTAAAGATGGTGTCTACTGGAATTGTGGAAAAATCGGCCATAGAGATAACAACTACAAATCCATTAGAAAAAATAAAAAGATTAACCTTCTAGGTCTAAACGACGAAACCATAGAAAAACTCTTCTCTATCATCAAAATAGTGAATCAGAGACCACTGACTGCTCATCCTCTTCTGAGGACTATAGTGATGAAGATAATATCAACGTTGCCTATGAGTCTGATCAGAGTCAATTTGGTGAAGAATGCTCATGTAAAGGTGCTTACTGTACTCGTACGAAAATAGTTGTTAGTGCCATCACCGAAGATTCCAAAGAAATCCTATTTGTTGTCATTGAACATAGTAACAATGATGAGTCTAGAAATAAATATCTTATAGAACTCAAGAAAATTATCCTCAATCATTCAGAAGAAAAACCTAAGCCCAAAGTCATAGAACATATTAGCATGAGGTGTGTTATGTCTAGATTTGAAAAACCCTATGAACCTTCTATCTTAGATCTTATAGGAGAGGTCAACTCTCTCCAAAAAAAAATTAGAGATATTAAATCCAGACTTGGAAGTGTAGAACTTAACTTCCTTACTGATCAAGTTCTCAAAAAGGTCTCTCCTCCAGAAGAACTCCCTAAAAGAGACAAAAACATTGATACCCCCAACAATGATCATATTGTTGAACCTACTTCAGCTGATTTCCCTGGAACTCCCTCTGAATCCACCTTTGAGAACCCCACGGGAGTCCTTTCTATCACAACAGTCAGACCCCTAAATCAACTTATACCAGTAAAAATTATGATTAGCACAAACATTGTATTAAACAAAGTCGCTCTCCTTGACAGTGGTGCAGATCGTAATTGCATAGTCAAAGGATTAAAACCTACTATAAGTACTTAGAAAAAGGTACTACTCACCTCTACTCTATCACAAGAGAAACAACGAATATCAACTATAAACTTTCAAAGGCTCATATTTACAATAATAATATCTATTTTACTAATGAATTTGTCATTATAGAAGATATTAATAAAGACATCATACTGGGATTATCATTTCTTGCTCAAATAAAACCATATACAAATACTATTGACGGTATTCGTACCATAGTTTTAGGCAAGAATTGTTTTTCCCTTTCCCAAACACTCTTTCTTAAGAAGAAAACACTTTTATAAAAGAAAAGCAAATTTTAAAATAAAAAGACTTTCTGGCCATATCTCTTTCTCACAGGAATAAATCAATATTAAGAAAATCGATAAAATTTTAAAAACCGCGGAGATGATAACTTAAATTGCCAATCTTAAAAAATATTTCAAAAATGAAATATGCTCAGATTTTCCTAAAGCATTTTAGAAAAGAAAAGGACATTTAGTCAAACTCCCTTATATAACTGGCTTCCATGAACGGGCAATCCCTACCAAGGCAAGGCCTATTTAATTGAACTAAGAAATAATGGAAATTTGTAAAACAAAAATTAGTCATTTATTAAAAAAATATATTATTTGTCCTTCTAACTCTTCTTGGAGCTGTTCTGCATTCTATGTCAATAACAACATCGAAAAAGAGAGAGGTACTACTAGAGTTGTTATTAACTACAAGCGCCTCAACTCTATTGTAAAATGGATACGCCATTTGATTCCAAACAAAAGGGATCTTTTGAAAAGAACCTATAAGGCTAACATCTACAGCAACATTTGATATGAAATTAGGTTTCTAGCAAATCCAGATTGCTGAAAAATATAAGTACAAAACCATGTTCAATGTACCCTCCGTCATTATGTATGGAATGTTTTGCAATTTGGGCTTAAAAACTCACTCTCCGAATTTTAAAACATTATGAACAATATTTTCAACCCTTACAGTTATATGTCTAGAGTTTATATTGATGATGTGCTTATATTTTCCAAAAATATCGATTCTCATTTTAAACATCTCAGCACTTTCTTTTAACTTAAAAAAACCAACAGATTGGTTGTAAGTGCTAAGAAGATTAGGATTTTTCAAACTACCCTTAGATTTTTTGGTCATGACCTCTATCAAGGTATTTATAAACCTATTTGTAGAGCCATTGAGTTCTCCTCTAAGTTTCCTGATGAGATTAAAGAAAAAACTCAATTACAGAGATTCCTTAGAAGTCTCAATTATGTTGCAGATTTTATTCCCAACATTAGATAGGTCTGTGAATTGCTTTATAAAAGCCTCAGAAAAAGTCCCATCCCCTGGAGTCCAAAACAAACCAATGTTGTTATACAAGTTAAGAAACTTGTTCAAAATCTTCCTTGCTTAGGCATCTCTAACCCTGAAGCATTTATGATTATTGAAACTGATGCTTCAGATTTAGGTAATGGAGGCATCCTTAAACAACGTGTGTGCCCTAAATCACCAGAGCAACTTGTTAGATTTACTTTTGGAATCTGGAACTTTGCTCAAAATAATTACAGCACAGTAAAAAAAGAAATTTTATCTATAGTGCTATGGATCACAAAATTTCAAGATGATTTGGTTAACAATGAATTCTTTCTTAGAGTTGATTGTAAATCGGCTAAAGATATTTTGCACAAAGATGTTAAAAATCTTGTTTCTAAACAGATTTTTGCTAGATGGCAAGCTCTCCTATCTAGCTTTGATTTTCAAATTGAATTTATCAAAGGAGAAAATAACTCCCTTCCAGATTTCCTAACCAGAGAATTTTTATAGAAAAAGAATGAGGCAAACAAGACCTAATTCTCCTTTCAAAGGAGCAAAATCCAATGAAGAAGAAAGAAGAATACCTTAGGTACATTCTTTTGCTCCTCCAACTACCCTATCATAATTAAGGCCCTTATTTCCACAGAGACCTCAGATTGCGACCTCTTCGTAAATATCACTGAATCCAATCTTTGGCAATAAATTCTCCGATCTAGCAGAGCTCCCCAAAATAAAAGATCCCAAACCTTTTAGCACAGTGGATTCAAGCTCACAAAGTCCATCAGAAAAGTCAAGAGTCTCCACAGTTTAAACTACTTTGAGTTATGAAATAACGTTCCCTGAATCTTTTGCCCTAGCAGTAAATCCTAGGATTATTCCAAGTACTCAAAGAACTCCAACCAAACCTCTTCCATTAAGAGAAAAAATATTTGAATTTATTACCTTACAGGTACTGCGCCTACTAGCCCTTGACAAATAGTATGAAGGCTGTCAAGCTAAGGATCTACTAAAACTTTGTTACATATGTAAAAGCTATGTGGACATAGAGGATCCACTCAAAACTAGATTCTTCTTTGAAGCAGTCCTCATTGATACAGATTCTATTGAGGTAGAACATACCTATTATGATAAGAATCCATAATTTATTCAGTACTCTCGAGTCACCATTGGGAGAATACTCTCTCCATTTGAATGGCCAGTAGACCATCTCAACACTCCAATTAGGTTTTCGATAAGTCACAGACCTCAGAAGTATAACTGGTATACATACAAAGAAACCTAGTTTAACTTCATGTATGTTCGACCAGGCCACACTTGGTTCATCAAATATAGCTCCGAGCTACTAACCACTATTATCTCAAGATGGTTCTACGAATGGTGGAATTACTTTGGTGGACAAAGGAAAATATTCCCAAACCAATTCCTAAAATAATTTTAAAAATTTTAGGTCAAGTAGGAAATCACCACATTACCTGAGCATTTTAAAATGTGCAAATATTTTATTAAAAAATGAATTTCTTATATTATCAGCTGAAACTTCTCCATTGAAGAGTTCGACAGAATCAAATATTTGTCCAAAAGATAAAAGTTAAAGAATGGGTTCCCCATTCAAATATCTCCCCAAAGGAAAAAGGAAAAACAGTCTCAGTTCCCGTAAAGGTTACTCCAACAAATGCAGAGCTTAAATTAAAATTAAAGTAAGCCTTACTAAATTTAGAAGATCATGAAGAGAGTGAAATCATGCAAATGATTAAAGATGCTAACTCTTCAGACGAAAGCAACAATAACAACATGTCCGATCCCAAGGATGCTCACTATTACTAAAAGGAATCTTAAAAAGGCACTGTCTGAGTCAGTATCAGAAAAAATACCGCCACACTCACTTTCAGAAAAGGAATACTATCCTATCATTAAAGGTTGTCAGCCACCTAACTGTCGGTACTATCTTTTCCCTCCACTTGTACACCTTAGATGTATTATATTTTATTTGGAGAGTTTATAAAAGATTACTCTCTCATTTGAGAAAGGCATCAAAAAATTTCTTCTGAATTTTCAAAAGACCTGTCTCCCCTATTGTACTGATAAGTTATTCTCCTAAGTTTTCCTCTATGTTTAATAAATAAACACTTTTGTAAGTTTGCTTTCTCTACTCTTTCACTTATTATCTTTACTTACGTAAAATATATGATCCTTCAAATTGGTATCAGAGCCATGTTGGCAGTATTCATACTTAGCATGAGCAACTAAGTATATATATTGTGTAGAGCATGGCAAAATTACTTTTCATTATATGATAAGTCTGAAATAATTTTATGATATATTTCTACTTTTTACTGTTTCATATTATCTTGCTCTTATCTAGTATTTGGAATGCTTTTCTCTCTATGTGTGTGAGGTATCCGAGTAATATCTGTCTTAGATGTCGGCTAGACTTAAAATAGGGTCATTGCCAAGTTATGCATAGACCTTAAGTGGTGATCCCTATTACGATAGAACTCCAAAGTCATAGCCTTGATCGGCCCGAAGAAGTACGAATTTGAACACATCCAAACCCGGACTAAGCGTCTGAATGACATACTGAAGCACTAAGTGTGCTACCTCTATCTGAAGGTGCCACAACTCTATGAGACTGATCTTAATGAGGTGAATGACTAATAATCCTATGCCAATCCTACACTGGATATACTCTCTAGACCAGTGATCTATCTTTCTACAGTCGTAACAAACCCCTGAAGCTTTAACCTAGCGAGAAAAAATAGTTGTCCCCAACTAGCTGACCAACTCATGCCTGGGGAACTTCCTAGACCAATGACCAGTCTCACCATAATAGAAACTTGTTTCTGGGACTCTCTAATGTACTATATCTGCTGACCCAGAACGGCCGTCACGGCCTGACAACCTTGACCGAATAACCCATAATGCCAGACCAGAACTATGTCCACTGAGACCACCATGATTTACCTGAGAGCTAACCATAAGCTAAGGTGCTACGTGTACTGTCCTAATAGGTGGCAAGTGATGCTGATTTCTGCTGGGAGGATTCCTACCTTCGAATGGAATACCACTAACATTGTACTGCCGATATGACCTCTTACTGCCACCTCCATATGTATTAATGTAAGCCCTCTCTGTAGCCCTCACATTATCAGCAACCTGAGATAAAGAAGACCCAGCTGCTATCAACTACTCCGATACAAAATGGAGTGGTAAAACCAATTCTCTGATAAATTTCAGCAACATCTCATGCTGTGTAGCATATAACCTAGATATCTGACTATCCCACTCGAGAAACCCAGTCTCATGCTTTGAAACTAATAAAGATCCCAACCGAACGCCAACAAACCCAACTCTAGCCTGAGAATCACTTGATGTACCGAGTATCATCATATGCTGACACTGGCAGTCCTCAATTTCAATCTCTAACTCCCTAGTCCAATGCTAAGCCTAAATTTTGTCAACGAGCATAGAAGTCTCCTCCGCATCTATCGACAACCTCGTATGATCAATTTGGGAAAAAGTGGAGTCAAAAGAAGTACTTAGAGGTTCATAAAAGTACAGTCACACCACAAGGAGTCAAGAATTAAATTTCCTAAGAAAGCCTTATAGCCTCTCGAAGATAGGATACAGACGTCTCCATATCGATCTACAGGACTCTATCTGGCACTTTGCTCTTATACCAATAACACTGGGAACCTAGGCTATGATACCAATTCGTCACGTCCCAATTTCTCAGGTCTTGATTGTACCTACTATAACCCACCATTAGGTAAGCCAACCAGCAGTCCAAAATAGCTAGTAACGGACTACCAATAGAAATGAAGAAACCAACGAAAAGGAATTTAATAAAGAGAATAGAATAAAGAAATAACCCCAAAACCTGGTTAAGTCAATACAAGAGAGTTTAGTACAAGTGGATTACAAAGTGAAATACAGAGTAAATAGATAAAAGCCATCTCTGAAATGCCAAATAGAGATCAGTGCAAAAATAAGAGGGAGAGCAGGAACACTCCAAAAGTCAGGAGCTCACCCCGAATCTCCTAGCCATGGTTACTTTGCACGATGCATACATCAACAGTGAGAACTCATACTATGATCTGCAGTCTACAAAATTGTAGTATGAGTACCAAATACATGGTACTCAGTAGGCATCGGCCAATTGAGCTTCAAAGATAATGCAAGCATAAATAACATGTAAAACAGGAATATAACTACAGGCAGCTATTCAAGAAACTAAACGTAATAATTCTAATAGAGCAATAAGGATAAATTATCATATTCTAATAATATCAAGGAACTAAAGTACAGTATCGTATATCACTAGCCAATATACAACTGAAAAGTGAAAAAAGGATATATAGTAGTAATACAAGGTCAAATGATACATATACAATATGAATAGATAAGGAAAGAAAAGGATATACGGTAATACAATATATATATATATACATATATAGGACTAAACTCAAAGGTAATATCCTGAGGGAGCTAGCCTAACATCTCGAGGATCATAGCCAAGGGAGCTAATATTAGCATACTCAAAGCCTCTAATCAAAGTGTCTAATCTTGAGCTAAACTATCGATAGTGTAACTTACCAAAATAGAGAAAAGGAAACCAGAACGTACCGATAATATCGGGTTCCAGTCCATAACTATCCTACCACAAACTAACCATAATAACTAACAACAGTGTAATAGGCCTGTCTGAACAAACAATAACCTAATCGAGCCCCCATAAGCTTAGAAGGTTCAAGCAAGCACTCAACATACAACAACCATAACTTATACCTATACAGCCCCCATAAGACTAATAGATATAAGTGCCAAACAATTATACTAGTGATAGGTAATGTATATGAATGAATGAATGCAACATAAACTGATAATACCATATCCAATTTGAATGCCATAACATACCAAGTAAATACAACTCCTCTAGCTTAGTAGCTCACAAAGGCAGGACCTACGATGACCATCCTTCTTCGTCACTGTGGCTCACAGATGAAGGGGCCCATAGGGGACTCGGGATATCTGTATACACTGCCTGGTCTTAAACCAGGACTTCCAGTAACCATACTAATGAACCTACTCCATCCAGTACCAGAGATATATATATAAGTATAATGAGTGATAGGACTCAAACTGAGACTAAAATAGTATAAATCTATAAATCCATTGCCCGAGATAGAGTTTGGTACTAAATTGGCATAATACTATAGAAAGGGACAAAATCTTCCTCAACTGAAGTAAATAGTATGACTTTCGTTGTAAAAGAATCAATTTTAAAGTTAAAAGTGGGAATAAATCCCTTTTTAGAAAATAGTAGTAAAAATCAAGGTTTTGGTTGGAATCGTACCATTAAGTGAGCATAAATGCGCCTAAAAGTATGCATGCCATCACCAGTATCCAAAAAATACAACTATAAGTGTCTAAGTATCTATAAACTAGAATCATATCCTTTTTAAGGATAAAATACTCGCCTAGAGTCCAACTGGTATCGTAACCACGACCTCGGGCCCAACAATACGTAACTAGTATGATAATAGCACCATAATCTAGGAAGCTACAGTCCAAATCACTAAGTCAAAAGGTATACCTTATACTAAAGGATCCTTAACATTAATCTATGGTTAACATGTCTATAATCAAGGATAATAGGGTTCTATGGCCATAACAAGTATTCTATACTAAGGTTCGGGTCACATTTCTATCCCAAATTCCCTAACTAGGTTAAGTCATAATATACTAGTCCTAATCTCATTATATAATCCCTAACTTGCATGAAATCTATACCATACATAATCTCATATATAAAAGTAGACCGAAGCCTACCTCGATGTCGATCCACAATCTTGAATCGCCCATGAATCATTCATCCTTGCTTCATGATACCAAAATGTTGCCACACTATCAAAATAATACTCTACACATTAATAGGAGTAAAACAATATTGTAATTAAAAATCCGGGCCTAAAATTGTGTCAAAAATAGGCCTATGGGGCTCGCTAATAAAATTTCAAAAATTAAATTTGTCATGAAGTCCCTCGAAGGACAAGGAATGTGTGCTCAAAAGTTGAGCATAAGTTGAGTACAAATTAAGGCTCAAATCAGCCCCCCAAGCCAAAGGAATCTAAAACTAAAACCAAGAATTACACAGCTTTTGGGATGAAAACTTACAAAGGAATTAATGGGAAATGGTTACTTCATCATCCTCTACAAGTCCAAAGCTCCAATCAATGATTTCCCATGACTTCTTTAGTTCTCAATGCCATTAATGACAATTTGGGACTTGGAAAATAAGAGAAAATCGAGAAAGACAACAATATATAGGCCCAGGGTTTATTCATCGCAATTGAGAGAAGCTCTGGTCGCGATCGCGATGCTTAGGAGAATAGCCTATTTCAAATACGACGACAAGTGTCGCGAATCCGAAGTCCTAGCTAGGCGGACCATCGTGAATGTGGTGGGAGGTGTCACAAGCACAAATAAGAAGAGGGATCGGGTAGGCCTAACCCTTTATCGCGAATGCAAGAGGGAAGGCTCCTAATTACAATAGTCAAGAGCTTAACCTTTTGTAAATGTAGCCTATACCCCATGACCGTAAAGAACAAAATGGGCTGCACCAGATGATGGGAAACCAGCAAAAGGTAAGTCCTAATGGACTTTGACCGGGGGCTCAAGATTCGTTTAGAATACCATACGCACAAACAACTATGCTACCATATCAAATTTGATATTCCATACTCAACGAAATCGTCAAAATTTCCAATGGAGGCTATTTCAACACAATATGGGACCCACACCCATAGTTTTATTTTAATCAAATTCTACCTAATAGCCCAAAATGAGTCCGAAAGCCTCAATACCCATACCAATGGCCCCCATAGCTTAAAATCAATGTTCCAAAGCTAACGAGACTGTCAAAATTTCCAACCGAGGCCATTTATTAGGAATTTTGGTATGAGACCAATTTCTTAACTACGAAAGCTCCAAAATAAGAAAATGAGCCTAAAACCCAAATGAACTATCTGAAAACCAAAATGATAGTTTTGGCAAGTCATAAATGACCTGTAGCCACTAAAGGAAGGTACAAAATGTCGAAAATGCACGGAAACCCAAAAAATGACCTGGAGGGTCATTACATTAACCTATGTCTCATGGTTTGGGATTATGAGTCATGGTTGACTCGGGGTCCCTGGGAGAGTTTTCTTAGGTGTCAGACCTGAAATATCGGGTCATGATGGCACCTACTAAACCTATCAGTAGAGAAGCCAAACCTCATATCCCAGAGCAATAAGTAATGATCCAATATAATGAGAGAACAAATCATGAAACAGACGGGCCAAATAAAAGATCTTAACAAAGTAAATAGGGCCCATAAGTTATACGTAAAGAGAATGAAGAAGCAAAATATACAAAATACACCCCAAAACCTGGTATCAATAGGTACAAGAGATAATAGATAACAGGAGTACTAAGCAAATACAATATATACAGAATCATCTCTGAAATATAAAATGAAGACCAGTCCAGCAAAATAGAGGGAGAAGAAACAACTACGAGCGTCGGGAGCTCACCCTAAATCCCAGATCTAAGAAAGCTCAGCATGAAGTACACGTCAGTGGTGAGAACTTGTACTAGTATTTACATCATAGAAAAAGATGCAAAAGTACAGTATGAGTACCAAAACATGTGGTACCCAATAAGTATCATAGGCTGACTGAGCTCAACAGATAAATCCAAAGTATAGAGAGCATGCAAGGGAAAATAAAATAATATAAGTGACAAGAAAAAGGATAATTACCTGTAGAAACTAACCTAATAGTCTAACATGGCTAACATAAATTCAAGAAAGAGTAACAAGAGTAGTATACATATGTTACCTAACCAGTTAAGGACAAAAGCAACATAATCTAACACTAGATATGGAAATTCTAGAAGGGAAGTCCACAAGGTATACCTAAGCCACGAATAAAATGCCCACAAGTATCTCGTCATAAGCTATCAATTATGATCAATAATAAGCTATGCAGTAGTAATCAAACAATAAACTAACAAGACCCCTATAAGCCTAGAAGGTACAAACAACAACCAATAACCCAATCGACCCTCATAGTCACGACAGGCATAAATAAAAAATATACAAGAGATAGTAGAATCATATGAATCGATAAGTGTAAGTGAAACCAAGTGATGAAACATAAGAAAAATACCACATCTAATAATTGATTATAGTCCTCATCCAACTCCCAGTGATCATAAATGTCACGACCTGAAATTCCATTAGGACCGGACTGGCACCCGAAGCCGATATGGCCCAAGAGAACCAATCTTTGCTATGAACCTTTGTATATGTATACTCGTATGAATCTTATTATTCATCATGCAACTATGCGTAAAACATAATCGTGGAGACATATGCTATATACATATTTAGGAAACTTGGTTGTTGGGGCCATCAAGTCAAAACGGATATTTATCTGTTATATATTCGTCTCTTACATCCATATACCCACATATGTGTACAAAATCCTCTAACAGATGCATCAACCAGACCAACTTAGTGTCGGGACAAGTCCCCACTTTATACAACATTTACAATATCAAAACAAATACACAACTATGACGCAGAAAGATCCGAACTGAGTGGAGCTAACCAAATATCTGCAAATGATCCCTAGTCTACAGAGGAGGTCTACTAACGCCTGCACCTGTAACATGTAAGGTAAGTTCCCCCGAGGGGGTCAGTACGAAGAATGTACTGAGTATGTAAGGCTCATAAGAAATCATCATACATCATAACAACAATAATGGAGTCAACATAAGAGGAATAGTAATATGAATGAAATCCCTTTCTATATGTTAGGAACCATGAATATTTCTACTGTTATTGCAATTTACCATCCTATATATACCCCCTTATTTGAGAGAGAGTTACTTTTACTCAAGAGACTTGCCTTCAAGAGATTCTTTAAACGCAATAGATTCTTTCTTCCTTTTACGCTCATCATCATTATTATTCATCTATTTGGTTAACTACATCCACTCTTTGATGGGTTAATTACTACATCCACTCTTTGGTGGGTGAATTACTACATCCACTCTTTGGTGGGTTAACTACATCCACTCTTTGATGGGTGAATTACTACATCCACTCTTTGGTGGGTCAATTACTACATCCACTCTTTGGTGGGTTATCTACATCCACTCTTTGGTGGGTGAATTACTACATCCACTCTTTGGTGGGTTATAAATGTTATAGCATAATATAGGGATTATTCCATATTGAACTTATACCCCCTTTGCATAGTTATAAGAGTGACACGTTAAAGAACATGACATTAAAGCACACACTTATATATACATATCACTTCACTCCTTTACTTCAAGAGATTGACATCTTCACTTATGAGGAATAATTATACTAACTTGCACATCACCTCTCTTATTACTCTTATGTGATTGGTACTTTTATTTATGAAAGATCGGTACAAGGATAATTATCGTACTATAGGACTTTGGAACAAGACATGATTGGAAAATTCCATCCAAGAGTAAATAGATTCTCTTATGTTATTACTCTCTTGAGATAGTCCTTTTTAGGAATTACCACGTTATGACATCTTCAGAACTTCAATCAATGAATAAGGGATGAGTGAATCATAAGTCATCTAAGAATAGGACACATATGGATACAATATATGTCAACCTGAATTGCTATACTTCAAGCCTCTCGAAATTGAAACAAGTCCAATCTCAATAGGAACAATATGTTGTAGAAGGATACGAAAAGAGTAACCTTACATACCTTGTATTCTCAATACAATTCTACAATATTAAGTGTGCATACAATAGTCCCGCTCCGTCCTTATGTTTCACTCTACAACACAAGTACATAACGTAACCAACATTAACCACCAATTACCTTACAACGGCATACAATAACAATAAGTCACATGTTTGGCTTTAACATGTCATTTCCCCCTTGACAATACCATTTATAAAATTATTGTACCAATAATCCCATAATATTCCATACATTGACCAATACATGATAACCAATAGCATGTAAAACCAATTTCATACTTTCCACTCTCCTTCATCACAATTATGCCATCAATTTACTTCAATACACCTCACAACAACAAATCGGCCAAAATCCCATAATTTACACTTATAGAAAAATAACAAGTTCAGGACCATAATAACACCATACATGTTGTTATTTCATCCATACCATGCTCTTTCATCAAACCCACAAGTCATATTTCAAGTTACAATTCCATGGATAACACATCTTTAGCAAAAACACAAAGTGCTATATTCAACACTTCCAAGCATAACCAACATGATCTACATAATCTCTCATGCATATAAAATGTTAATCCATAAGCATAAACACTTACCCAAGCTTGGTAAATGGTGATATTGCTCCAAAGATGACTTAGGGTTTGAGAGCCCAAAAGGGTGTTCCTGAGAATTCTAGAGAAAAAGATAGAAAAGCATGTGTGTTGTTGTGTATTAAAAAATCAGATTTTTTTACTCATTTTATATACCTCTAAAGTTATGCTTAGCCACTCTTGGCATTTAATGCTAAGTGTGGCTTAGTCAATGGAAGAATGGGTCAATTGACCCATTCTTGGCCCATGCTTTCTTTCACATTTTGGGCCTTTTATGAGCCCAATTCACTTAACCCAATAAAATCAATAATTTCTCATGTTTAATTCATTTTATATGCGTTACGACAATATTACCACTCACGTAATTCATACTCGTAGCCTCAATGCCAAAATCAAGCAATTCTAGCCACGTATGGCTTATTTTGACCAAAAGGGTAAAATCGTCATTTTGACGCCAAATTCATTCACGAGTAATTTTATCATACCAATATGATATTTTACTCATTTCATGTATATTCTCAAGGTTGTATAAGAAACGTGGCAAAAATCGGCTCAATACGTCCTCGGGCACCCTTGGGACTTAAGAAAATTTCCAACTTTGAAAAGTGGCCAAAACCAGCGTGGCACGCCCTTGGGCGCACCAGATTACTGAATCTGGGCACGAAAATTTGTCCCAAAGCGGCGTGGCACACCCCACACTTAGTTTTTCAAAAAAATCCATTTTTCGACTTTTCTTCGCGAATTTGGTTAGATACTTTAATTCCTATTCTTTAACTTACTTCTTACCCTTAATATCCTATGTTTAGAGGTCCTATTAGCCTCATTTTGAACCCCACAACTGCTCCATGAAAATCGTAAAACACCTCCTACGCAAGGTTAATCACATGTCCAAGGCCAAATTTTAATTTTCTCTTCACTAACATTACAAATTACATACTCATGGCATCTCGACACTTAAGTAACCATTGTTTAATGTCGTCACATTGGGTTGGGATGGTATGGGGTGTTACATTCTCCCCCCATTAGAAATATTCTTCCTCGAATGTTAACGATGTCGCTTCAATTACAACAAATGCATCTCTATATTAGCCTATACATATATAGACACTTAAAGCTCATAGATGCTTACTTATTATTGGTCCATTTACACATTTGAACCTTTTCTTCCATTTGAAACAAATATGGGTACGTCGATTTCATCATCATTTTTTTTTCAAACTTTTCATGCGGTCTCTTTGACGGTCTAGAATCACACTAAGTATTTCATTGGGATCAATATGAAATGACTCTTATGCGCCTCCGGCAAATTTCACATCCTTTCTTTCAAAATTCCCTTACTCCTTTCATTGGTGACGCTTTTAGGAGTACTTAATCATCTATAATCATCTATACTCACAAACATCTATGATACCATTCCCTCATCGGCAGGCACATCTACCTTCTTACCTTTGCCTCTACCTCTTCTTGTGATTGGCATGTTAACAATACCAAAGAAAAACAATCACCATGATCAGATCCAATTAAACTTACAACACTGGCTCTATTGCACGATCTAGAAGTGAAGAAAAGAAACAACATCCTAAATGTCCCGTAGCCTCCTACTTATAAATGTGGCATGCAACACATCCATAAGCAAGACTCTACTCAGACACGGCTTTGTAGACACCCTTATAACGACCTGCTCTGATACCACTTTTGTCGCGACCCAAAATCCCATTCGGGACGGACTGGCACCCGAAGCCGATATGGCCTAAGAGAATCAATCTTTGCTCATGAACCTTCGTATACGTATCCTCGTATGAATTTTATTATTCCTAATGCAACTATGCGGAAAACATAATCGTGGAGACATATGCTATATACATATTTAGGAAACTTGGCCGTTGGGTCCATCAAGTGAAAACAGACATTTATCTATTACATATTCGTCTCTTACTTCCATATACCCACATATGTCTACAAAAGCCTCTAATAGATGCATCAACCAGACCAACTTACTGTCGAGACAAGTCCCCGCTTTATACAACATTTACAATATCAAAACAAATACACAACTATGACCCAGAAAGATCCGAACCGAGTGGAGTTAACCAAATATCTGCAAATGATCCCTAGTCTACAGAGGAGGTCTACTAACTCCTGCACCTGCAACATGTAAGGTAAGTTCCCTCGAGGGGGTCAGTACGAAGAATGTACTGAGTATGTAAGGCTCATAAGAAATCATCATACATCATAACAACAATAATGGAGTCAACATAAGAGGAATAGTAATATGAATGAACTCCCTTTCTATATGTTAGGAACCATGGATATTTCTCCTGTTATTGTAATTTACCATCCTCTATATACCCCCTTATTCGAGAGAGAGTTACTTTTACTCAAGAGACTTGCCTTCAAGAGATTCTTTAAACGCAATAGATTCTTTCTTGCTTTTACGCTCATCATCATTATTATTCATATTTTTGGCTAACTACATCCACTCTTTGGTGGGTGAATTACTACATCCACTCTTTGGTGGGTGAATTACTACATCCACTCTTTGGTGGGTTAACTACATCCACTCTTTGGTGGGTGAATTACTACATCCACTCTTTGGTGGGTTATCTACATCCACTCTTTGGTGGGTGAATTACTACATCCACTCTTTGGTGGGTTAGAAATGTTATAGCATAATATAGGGATTATTCCATATTGAACTTATACCCCCTTTGAATAGTTATGAGAGTGACACGTTAAAGAACATGGCATTAAAGCACACACTTATATATACATCTCACTTCACTCCTTTACTTCAGGAGATTAACATCTTCACTTATGAGGAATAATTATACTAACTTGCACATCACCTCTCTTATTACTCTTATGAGATTGGTACTTTTATTTATGAAAGATTGGTACAAGGATAATCATCATACTATAGGACTTTGGAACAAGACATGATTGGAAAATTCCATCCAAGAGTAAATAGATTCTCTTATGTTATTACTCTCTTGAGATAGTCCCTTTTAGGAATTACCATGTTATGACATCTTCGGAACTTCAATCAATGAATAAAAGATGAGTGACTCATAAGTCATCTAAGAATAGGACACATATGGATACAATATACGTGAACCTGAATTGCTATACTCCAAGCCTCTCGGAATTGAAACAAGTCCAATGTCAATAGGAACAATATGTTGTAGAAGGATACGGAAAGAGTAACCCTACATACCTTGTATTCTCAATAAAATTCTACAATCTTAAGTGTGCATACAATAGTCCCTCTCCGTCCTTATGTTTCACTCTACAACACAAGTACATAACGTAACCAACATTAACCACCAATTACCTTACAACGGCATACAATAACAATAAGTCACATGTTTGGCTTTAACATGTCATTTCCCCCTTGACAATACCATTTATAAAATTATTGTACCAATAATCCCATAATATTCCATACATTGACCAATACATGATAACCAATAGCATGTAACACCAATTTCATACTTTTCACTCTCCTTCATCACAATTATGCCATCAATTTACTTCAATACACCTCACAACAACAAATCGGCCAAAATCCCATAATTTACACTTATAGAAAAATAACAAGTTCAGGACCATAATAACACCATACATGTTGTTATTTCATCCATACCATGCTCTTTCATCAAACCCACAAGTCATATTTCAAGTTACAATTCCATGGATAACACATCTTTAGCAAAAACACAAAGTGCTATATTCAACACTTCTAAGCATAACCAACATGATCTACATAATCTCTCATGCATATAAAATGTTAATCCATAAGCATAAACACTTACCCAAGCTTGGTAAATGGTGATATTGCTCCAAAGATGACTTAGGGTTTGAGAGCCCAAAAGGGTGTCCTTGAGAATTCTAGAGAAAAAGATAGAAAAGCATATGTGTTGTTGTGTATTAAAAAATCAGATTTTTTTACTCATTTTATATACCTCTAAAGTTATGCTTAGCCACTCTTGGCATTTAATGCTAAGTGTGGCTTAGTCAATGGAAGAATGGGTCAATTGACCCATTCTTGGCCCATGCTTTCTTTCACATTTTGGGCCTTTTATGAGCCCAATTCACTTAACCCAATAAAATCAATAATTTCTCATGTTTAATTCATTTTATATGTGTTACGACAATATTCCCACTCACGCAATTCATACTCGTAGCCTCAATGCCAAAATCAAGCAATTCTAGCCACGTATGGCTTATTTTGACCAAAAGGGTAAAATCGTCATTTTGACGCCAAATTCATTCACGAGTAATTTTATCATACCAATATGATATTTTACTCATTTCATGTATATTCTCAAGGTTGTATAAGAAACGTGGCAAAAATCGGCTCAATACGTCCTCGGGCACCCTTGGGACTTAAGAAAATTTCCAACTTTGAAAAGTGGCCAAAACCAGCGTGGCACGCCCTTGGGCGCACCAGATTACTGAATCTAGGCACGAAAATTTATCCCAAAGCGGCGTGGCACGCCCTCCAGTATGCCCCACAATTAGTTTTTCAAAAAATTCATTTTTTGACTTTTCTTCGCGGATTTGGTTAGATACTTCAAGTCCTATTCTTTAACTTACTTCTTACCCTTAATATCCTTTGTTTGGAGGTCCTCTTACCCTCATTTTGAACCCCACAACTGCTCCATGAGAATCACAAAACACCTTCTACGCAAGGTTAATCACATGTCCAAGGCCAAATTTCAATTTTCTCTTCACTAACATTACAAATTACATACTCATGGCATCTCGAAACTTAAGTAACCATTGTTAAACGTCGTCACATTGGGTTGGGAAGGTACGGAGTGTTACAATAAATATAGGACCTTTAGGGAACACCCCACCTCTAGAACTATGGCTCACAGAGAAAGGATCCATAGGGAATTTGAGATATCCATATACACTGCCCGATAAGGAATTAGGACTTACAAGTAATAATCAATAATAACTCCCTTCTAGAATTGATCCATATATAAGCATGAGTAACGCAGGTGATCGGAATTAAACCAGGACTAAGATGATCCACTTTATTTCTGTTTTAAAACCAGTTTTCAGGTAAAACCTCTACAAATTATATCCCACATCCAAAATTAGTAAGTAGAATCCAAGATAAATCTTTTGAAAATGGAAATAAAACCAACAATTAAAAGAGTTACAATTCCTTTAGATATTCCCAAAAAACATCAGTAAACATGGTACATTTTAGTCTTATAAAAATTGTCATCCAACTCTAAAGGTGGTATGACTCTCGTTTTAAATTCATTTTAAGAGTAGAAATGAGAATAAATCCCTTTTTAAAAATTGTAGTGGAAATCAACGTTTTTCTATAGAACCGTACCATAATGCATGTGTATGCATGTATGAATGTATCATCACAGTATATACATAATTAGGGCATAACCACATAAGTATCTAAAACTTGAAATCACAGCCTTTCTCGAGTAAAGTACACTATCCTAGAATTTTATTGAGTCATAACCACAACCTCGGTCCCACAAATATACAAAATAGTAAATATATATAAAGTAAATACATAAAACAAGGGTAAACGAGATAAAACATAAAACTAGAATAGTCGACTGAGGAAAACCAACCTTATCGCGAGATGCTACCCCAAACCTACGTCAAGGATTGCTAATCTCATCCTAAAGTCACAATAAGTATACAAGGGTTTTTAACCTAAACCTAGCACTACAACAGGTATTCTCAATTAAGGCTCTAGCTAATACTATATGCTAAGATCCCTCAAAAAGGTCAAGAATTGTAGGAATGATAAAATAACCTTAAACATATGCTATAAATACCTACCCTGTATAAAATTTATATCATACACAATATCATATAGAAAAGTCTATAAAAAATATATTGTAGCCTATCTTAAAGACAAACAGAAGCCTCAAACCGACAATGAGTTGCTCGTCCCCTCTACTCAACCCTAAAAAGCTCCTACACTATCATAATCATAATCTACACATCAATATGAATGAAGCGAAACCCATATTGCAAAAATACACTCCGAGTAGAAAATCGAGTAAAAAATAGGTCTGTGGGACTCGCTAATGGAATTAAAAAATTAAACCTATCAATAGGTCTGTCACAATACCAGGGTTGCACATTTAAGAGTTGAGAAAAATTGGGTTTCGAATCAAAGCTCAAATCAGCTTCTAAAGTTCAAGAAACCATAAACCCAAAACCAAGAATTTTGATTAGATAGTTTTTAAAGGTTGGGTGGTAAGGGTTCTCGTATCTAGAGTAAAGATAGGTATGTGCCCGCACGATCCGTGATTTGGGTGGTGACAAGTTAGTATCAGATCCCTGGTTATCGGTATCCAATACAAGAGCAAATATTGAGTAGAGTCCAATAATTTTTTGCATTGACATCCACATCAAATCTATAGGAAGCTACAAGGCATCTAGGAAATCAATCTCACTTTCTTCTCTCCCATCATGCTATCTCAGTGTTGTCTCCCTGAGTTGAGTCCAATTGGTATCTGGCATATTCCAATTGGTATCTCAGCACTCACAATTGGTATTAGTTGGTCCCAGTTGGTATCTATGTAAAGTTCGAAAGGTTGGAATAGTGTTATTCTAACCGATAGAGCGTAGGACTTTTATTCTAATATTGTGAATTATGCTTTGAATGAGTGATACTTGCATTTTTTAGATGGTGATGTTGTTAGATTAAGTAAGATATTGTAGTTGTCAGGGTAGTTTCTAAGCATAACTATTTCCTTAATTGATCGGTTATGCTGACTGGAAAAAAATACTTGTATTTTAAATGTTTTTTTGTGTTATGATAGAATGCTATGTGTATTCCTTATGTGGATTGTTATTACATTGACTGCATTATTTCTTTACTATTTGATGGCTAAATTTCTTAAGTGTAAGTGATCATTATGAGTGATATGAGATGAGTTATTACAAAAGAATATCCGTAAAATCATAATGGCTTGGTTAGATTTTGAGATATGTCTTCATTTCCATAATTTTGAGGTATGTCTTCATTCTTTGATTTTGAGGTATGACTTGATTTCTGTGATTTGAGGTATGTCTTCATTTCTGTGATTTTGAGGTATGTCTTGATTTCTGTGATTGGAGGTATGTCTTGATTTTCGTGATTTGAGGTATGTCTTGATTTCTACGTAGTCTTTGAAAATATACTTAGGAACCTTGTGTGGTCTGAACTTTGATGATTATAATTGGGATTCTTATGTGGTCCAAACTTTGATAATTATAGTTGGGATCCTTGTCTTGTCCAACCTTTGGTGACTATATCCAAGCCTGAAGTGTTATTGGGTCATCCTTGGGTGAATAATTCAGTTAATGAGTTGACTTACTAATGATACCTTAATAAGTAATTGGTTAAACTGAGACCTTGGTCACTTGAATGTAAGGTAAGTTGTGTAGCTTATATCACTAATGCAAGGTAAATTGACTAGGTATATAAAATTGGTTGTTTGCTATAGTATGATAAGGGAGATAATAATAATGGTTTTACTTGATATTGGTAAGTTGAATCTTATCTGTGTGATTGAAAATTATGTAGCTTATTTGGTTAAGTGACTTGAATGATTTTAGGAGGGTAAATGTGTTGATGTCCTAAAGATAGAATAACCAGTTGTACAAAACCCATGGTGGCTATAAATGAATAAAATTGGTTAAATTTTAAGGGTGTGAATAAACTGATAAGTGGATAATGTTCATAGTCATAGTTAGGAGGCTGGGCTACTAGAATGACCTTGTAGTTGGCTCATTATGGTCTGATTTTGCATATATGATTATTGTATGGGAATAATTATTGGTTAATAGTATCCCATGAATATGGTGTTGATAACCCCCAAAATACGGAAGTTGAAATCAAACACGAAAACTCAAAGATATGATTGAATTAAAATACGAAAGGTAAAGATAGATAGATAAAGATAGTTAGATTGACACAAGAAGATAAGAAAATAGGAACCACTGAATAGCTAAAATTCAAAGACCCCTAATTTGATTATCAACAAGCTTATCTTAAATTCAAAGACCCCTAATTTGATTATCAACAAGCACCTAATATCCTACAAATGACCACGAGGGAATCGTAACACCCTCGTACCCACCGTTTCTAGGAAAAATTCAATACAAGCTTTTCCAAGCAAAACTCATGATCCATAAGGAGTCGCACAATATCAATATCATCAAAAAACTGGTGAAAGTAAAGCTAGCTCCTTGTATTTAAATCCCTTGGGCCTATTATTACATTTATGGGACCAAAAGTGACCCAATTAAACAAAATGGGACAAGCTGGCCGCTTTGGCCCATATGACCACGCAGGTGACCACCTGCTGGCACATATGGTGGGCGCAGATGGAATCTGTGGGAGTAGGTCACCCACCTGCAGGCGTAAGTGAGGACGCAGACCGCTCCAGGATGTCGTCGAGCTTCTGTTGACTCTCCAACGACCTCTCCAATGGATCCTTTGACTCCAAGCTATCTTCCATAAGCGATATTACTCTTCTTGAAGATCAAAATAGACCCTCTAACCACATACTTATGGCCTTGAGCCCTTTGTGGCTTGGATCCCTTGTTGTCACCCTTGAATTGCAAGCCAAAAAAGGTTGATGCTAATTTGGCTTGTATCATCCTCCCCTTCTTGAAAAAGATTTGACCTCGAATCTAAACTTTGCAAAATCATAGGGAAAACAAACAACAATAATTTCCTCATGGCATGAGGGTTACTCTTAGAAAAATCAATCATATCCCCACGCCAAGGTTGCACTCACTTAAGATAAAGCGAAGAATCCCTTGTGTTTGACATGAAAAGCCCATTGAGAAGGGTCCTACCTCTAGATAGAACAATTCCACAACTAGCATGGACATCATCATAGGCAAAAAGGTAGTATAGAAAGGAATTAAGCACAAAAATCTCATCCACAGTATTACCATCTACAAGAATGCCACATGGCTCAAGAGATTTAGCAACTAATGCACTCAAGGATGGAATCAATTCATTTAGGTACATGATACTTTTCCTTCCTAAGTAATTCATACCCTCATAAGATGTTGATTCAACATGGTTATGAATAATATCTTATGTAAAAAGGTAATAAAGAAAGGTGCTAAGGACACTATTCTCTTCCAAGGTACGCTCATGGGTAGGCACACACATGGAGAGAAAGATACATTTCAAGCATACAGAACCTCTCTTCTTCAAGCAACTTCCATGAGTCCCACTCAATACTTCAAATTGTATAGCCCTATTAAGGTGACAAGAAGTCTTTAACAACCATGGACTCTTCCACCAACAAAAATTCAACTTAGCATCTAGAAGTTGTGATCCACACAACTTAAGCACAGGTGTGTCAATTAAGGATGCAAGTACATAAGCAACACCCAAAAGAGGCAATGACATATTTTTGCTAGGGTTATCAAGAAATATACCACCTTTGAGCAAGGGGTTATCAATTGCAAACAAGTAATAAAGAAAGGTATCATATGAGTGGAATTAATCCAAAGTGTTTTCAAGGGAAGACTCACTCTTTGACCTACAAGTCATAAAACTTTGGTCAAGAATGGAAACACGTAATGGTGAATTCTCTTGGACCATTTAATTACTCTCATTCTTTAAACAACTCTCAACTTTTGTTGGAAATACCTCTCATGCACAACTTAGGTCTATCAAGTGGAATGCGAGTCCCTAAGAAAGACTTTTCATCGTAGGGAAGGATTCCAACATCCTCAATCAAACTTCGCTTGTCATCTTGACCAAGCACCAAGTTGGGTGTATAACAACCACCATATTCCAAGAGGTCACTGGGGTCAAATGGGAGAAGTATCCAAGAATATGGGTCAAGACAATACCCATTTTCCCCAAAGGTGTCAACCTCACAAATAGACATACCCTCTATACTATCATTACAATGTCATAAGCAAAGAGAGGGTAGAGAAAGGTGTCAATTAAGTTAACTTCAGCTAAGGTGTCCTCAAGCATGTACTCACTATTAGATTCAAGATCATCACCATGAGTATCCTCAATAAAAAAAGCACACAAAGAACAAGTAGAAGTAATTTTTAAACAAATAACACCTTATTTTCAAGGGAAGAATCCTCAAGTAGACGCAAACCACTAACAACATCAAAGAGGTTATGAATCAAGTCTTTACAAGAATCACACAAGTCATCCTCACATTTATCAAACAATGATGGGGTGTCACACAAAGGATCACAACCAAAATCATTTTCACAAGAACAATCACTAGTTGGGTTTCTTAAATATTCAAGCAAATCAAATTTATCATCACCCAATTGATCATTCTTTTTTACAAGTGAGAGATCACTATCAAGAAATGGATAGTTAGCACAATCTTCACTCAATCCTATATTCTTAATGGATTTCAAGAAATAGGATAACATGTGAATCTTAAGCATACCACCCTTCTTTTCAAGCACATCAAAATGCACATCACTCTATGCCACACTAGGAGTGATCTCACAATTATCGATCAAGACATCTTTCTTTGAGAGAGGGTCATTAACCAAAGGTGAGGAATTAAAACATGCAAGTTCACTCTCAAAAAGATACATGTCATCTTCCACAACAACTTCATTAACATGATATCTCTGAGCAAAACAAATGATAGGATCGTCATCACATGATATGCTCAAAGAATCATTTCCATTCACATGATCAACTCTATCAACATCATCACTAACTTGAGACTCATCAAGCTCACCACAAACATGCTCAAGTAGTGGATTAGATTCACGAGTAAGTTGATCAATATATTTCCCTTTAGTCATGTCATCATACATTAAGGGTTGTTATCAAGTCCACATCCCACATCAAGATTCTCATGATAAGAACAAGAAAAAGGTTCAACATCTAAGGAATTACCACCTCCATGTAGGAATCCTACATGACTATCCGCAAGATTAACTTCTCATCATCATCACTAAGTTGATCAATGCACATACCTTCACTAGTTGTAAGCAATTCACATACCAACTTAGACTCACCTCGATTTTCACAAGGGTCAACTAGTGTGCGAATACTCTTATCACATGACAAGGAGACCTCATTCAATATATAAGTGCCGACACTAGGTGGACACAAATAGATCTTACTAGAAGAGTCAATTCAGTCATCTATAGGATCAACTAGTGTTTGCAAACTCACAACAAGAACTTGATCATCATGCACATAGTGCCATCAATAGTATCACAAAGGGAAGACTCTTTACGCTCAACTTTAGACAAGCCACCAATTACACTGACTTGGCTACTAGCCACATCAAGGCATTTCAAATTTAGAGAAGTGAAAGGGTTAACATTGTTACCTTGTAGCTCATAAAAAGTATGGTCTTCACCTTGGTTGTAACACCCCGTACATTTTCGAACTTATTTGACTACCTTAACATTTATGTAATTATTTAAACTTGAGATAGTTGGTGTATTACCCACTAAATTTGTTGGGATGAATTAATATTATGCTAATGGACTCAACTGAGGCCCAAAATTAAGTAAATAAGACATGGGCCCAAAAAGAGATGATCAATTTAAAAATGGACCAAGTATACACATCATCTACTTGGATTTTTTGACCAAATAATTGGCTAAGGATGACCATAGAGAGAGGCGGTTTGGAGGGGATTTATAAGGCTGAAATTTAGCTCGTTTTTCTACACAACAAACTTGTAAAAATCACATTTTCAATCAAATACTTTCTCCTCTCTCAAACCCTAGCCGCCCTAATTTTCTCTAAGGATTTTTGGACAAATCTTCCACTTGCAAGCCTTGGTAAGTGTTTAACCTTATATATTAATATATTATATGCATAAAAGGTTGTGTATATCATGTTGGTCATGTATAAAAAGTGTTGACCAGTCCACTTATTGTGAAACAGTCCACTTTTGCTTAGTCGCTAAAGGATTTGCCTTCTATGTGGTTTAAACTTGAAAGGGGACTTAAGGTCTTGAAGGAATTGAATTAGATGGATGAAATTTCAGTATGTTTAATTGTGGTGCTGTCCCTAATTGTTTACTCCTTGTGTATGACTTGTGGAAATGTTTATACACAATTGTGCATGGAACGTGTGGTGTAGTGGAAACAAAATATTTTCTTGTGATGTTGATGCAAAATTTGAAACCATTGTGGACTATTTTTGGTGTGTTGTTGTGAAAGGTATTTAGGTGACTTGATGGAATAAATATGTGACGTTGTATTGAGGTGAAAATGTAAAGTATAAACTTGGTGTGAAATCCTATCGGTTTGTGATGTCTATGTTGATATGTAGACTGTTTTGGTATTATTGGTGTTGTGAGGCAGTAAATTGTATTGTAGGAGGGTGGAATGATATACCATGTGTTTGGAATGTTGGATAGTTTTTACTTCCCGTCAAGTAGCTAATTATCGCCTTGTGAACTTGTAATGTAATTGTCTTTTAATGTGAGCTCCATTATGTATTCATATTATAGAGTAACGCTTTAAGTAAGAGCTGAATTGTTGTATTCACATGTTGGAAAGATAAGGTATGTAAGGTTACTCTTTTTCATATCCTTTGGCCTCACCTACTGCTAACATCGTTAATAAATTTGTTTCCACTCCGAAATGTTTTAAAGTATCTCATTTCAAGTTTGTCAGCAATTGTTATTTACGTGTCTCTTATTTGTTGACTATTGTTCCAAAGCTCTAATAATGTTATGACCACCGATGTAACAATCTCACAAAAATTAAAGAAATGAAGTAATGCATATTTGGTTGAGTAAGGGTGGTAGCTCTGGGGGCGAAAGCCTAGCTCAAGTTGATCCCGATTGATTATTGGATGCAGGGGGTAGATCTTGGTGAAAACCTAGCTCGAGCTGAACCTGATTTATTGATTTATGGGTGGTAGCTCTGGGGTCATAAGCCTAGCTCGAGCCGATCCCAATGTTATTCACCACTAATCAGTTGGCCCCGGGCATTGTATGATGTATATTAATACGAAGATGAAAGGAAAGAAATGAATGTAATGTACATGGTTCCACATATACAGTATGGTGGTATATCAGTATAATCTATTCACTTGTATTTGATTCCATTTGAGTCCCTATATTTCATATAGTTACTTATAGCCTTATATACTCAGTACATTCTTTCGTACTGACGTCCCTTGGGGGACCTGCCTTACTTGCTGTAGGCACAGGAGCTAGTAGACCTTCACAGTAGGGTACGGGTCATCCATCTGCAGGCTATTAGTGAGCTCCAGGTTGATTCGGGGCTTTCTGAGTCATTTGTATATATTTTTGGTACTGTGAAGTAGTTGTATACGGCAGGGACTTTTCCCGACCTTAGTCATGGTTATATATCTTTTAAAGTCTTTGTAGACATTGAAAAGTCAAACATAGAAGTGTTTTACCTTTTAGACGTTATGTCCCCAACAACCAAGTCTCCTATCTATTTTGAATGTTTTTACATAACTTCCATCATCGATACATTATATCTGCATTTGGAAGAATTTTTGTTCACTTAATGACATGCATATGAATATACACGATCATAGGTTGGTTCTCTCAGGCCTTTACGGCTACGGGTACCTGTCCGCCCCAATGGGATTTGAGGCGTGACAAAAGTGGTATCAGAGCGGGTCATCCTAGGGTGTCTACAAAGTCGTGTCGGAGTAGAGTCTTTCTTATGGATGTGTTGTGCACCACATTTATAAGTAGGAGGCTATGGTACATGTAGGAGTTGTCTCTTTTCTTCATTTCCTAGATTGTACAATAGAGCCAAAGTTGTAGGTGGAGTCATATTTAACCACTGAATTTGTTTTATGTTTTTTTTTTCCTCAGTATAGCAAAATGTCGTTTACAAGGAGAAACAAGGGTAAAATTAAGAAGGGAGACATGGCTCCTGTAGCAAGAACCAATAATCAAGGTGAGGCTGAAGACGAGTTTGCATCGCGGGCTTCTTCTACTCTTCCACCTCCAGGAGAGCTAAGAAGGAGAGGAGTACCCCCAGAACCACCTGTTAATGCTACTGAGCAGGATTTAAGGAATGCGGTGCAAATTTTGAATTGTATAGTTGATGCATAAAATCAATGACAAGATGGTCCAACTACAAGTAATGACAGTACGGATAGGGCAGCTAGTCGGCGGACACAGGATTTTCTTAAATTAAATCCTCCCATATTCACCGGGTCAGATCTTAATGAAGACCCACAAGACTTTATGGACCAAACTCAAAGGGATTTAGATGTTATGCATGTATCTGTTACAAAAATAGTTGAGCTTGCATCATATAGATTAAAAGGGGAGGCTATTTTATGGTACGAAGATTAGAAACGATCTAGGGGTATCGGTGCACTTCCAGCTAGTTGGGAAGAATTCAATGTGGTATTCCTTGATAATTACCTTCCATATGAGATCCGAGAGGCTCGTGCAGACCAGTTCTTAAATCTTCATCAAGGTAATATGAGCGTCAGAGAGTACAGTCTTCAGTTTAACTTTTTGGTCAAGTACGCTCCTAATGTAGTAGCTACTATGGACGATAGAGTTCATCGGTATGTGGATAGATTGGATCCATTTTTGGTTAGGTATTGTACTATTGCTCCATTGAATAGAGACATGGATATATCCAAGATACAAGCTTTTGCACAAAAGATGGAAGATCAAAGGCAAAGGAGAAAAACACAAGAATTTGAAAAAGGACCGTCAAAGAGGCCTAAACCTATGGGATAGTTCATGGCGTCCCAAGGAGAATTTAGGCCTCAAGTTTTTAATAGACCGCCTAGACCATCATTTTCTTAATCTACAGTAGGTAATCCATTCTAATTTCGAGGGTTTAGAGGTAGTCAAGTTGGGCAAAGTAGTGGGATTCAAGGTTCACAGACTGTAGGGTATCAAGAATAAGGAAGAATGAGACAATCAAGGTTTTCTCATCAACCGTGTCAGCACTATGGAAAACTTCATTTAGGTGAATTCAGCTTGGGACGGATGCTTGTTTCTGGTGTGGTATGTCGGGGCAGATAATGAGAGAGTGCCTTTGGAGGGGCACGGGTAGTATGGCGCGACCTACTGGATCAGCTGTTGCATCATCCTTGTCGGTTGTACAACCTACTGGGCATGGTAGAGGTGTTTAAGGAATAGCTAATTCTAGTGGAGTTCAGAACCATACCTATGCTTTAGCGGATCGACAGAATTTGGAGGCTTCTCCTGATATGGTTATAGGTACATTATCCCTCTTTTCACATAATGTATATGCATTGATTGATCCGGGTTCTACCCTATCATATGTCACTCCATTGATTGCTAAAAAATTCAAAAGAACACCAGAATTACTAGTCAAGCCATTTGAAGTATCTACACCAGTTGGTGAATCTATTGTAGCTAAAAGAGTCTATCGTAATTGCATAGTAACTATTTGTGATCATGATAAGTTGGTTGATATTATTGAGCTAGAGATGGTAGATTTTGATGTTATAATGGGTATGGATTGGTTGGCTTCTTGTTATGACACGATGGATTGCCGAGCTAAGAAGGTACATTTCCATTTTCCATAAAAGACCGTCCTTGAATGGAGGGGTAATGTCGGAGCACTGAGAGGTAAATTTATTTCTTATCTTAAGGCAAAGAAAATGATATCCAAGGGGTACATATGCCATCTAGTAAGAGTGCAAGATACTGATGTGTTCAATCTGTTCCAGTGGTAAATGAATTCCTTTATGTATTTCCTGAAAATCTTCCAGGATTTCCTCCAGAACGAGAAGTAGAGTTTGGTATTGATATGATTCTAAGTACTCAGCCTATCTCTATTCCTCCGTATAGAATGGCACCGGCAGAGTTACGAGAATTGAAGGAGCAATTAAAAGACTTGCTGGACAAGGGATTCATAAGGCCTAGTATGTCCCTGTGGGGTGCACCAGTGTTATTTGTATGCAAGAAAGATGGCATGTTGATAATGTGTATTGATTGTCGGCAACTGAATAAGGTGACAGTTAAGAACAAATATCCCCTCCCCAGAATTAATGATTTGTTTGATCAATTTTAGGGTGCCAAATGTTTCTCAAAGATTGACTTGAGATCGGGTTATCATCAAGTAAGGGTTAGAGAAAAAGATATACCCAAGACAACTTTCTGAACACAGTATGGTCATTATGAGTTTTTAGTTAGGTCCTTTTGGTTAATGAATGCACCAACGGTTTTTATGGATTTGATGAATTTAGATGTGTTCGTGACAGTGTTTATAGATGATATTCTGGTTTATTCAAGATCAAAAGAGGACCATGCTAATCACTTATGGAAGGTGTTACAGATTCTTCATGATCGTAAGTTATATGCAAAGTTCTCTAAATGTGAATTTTGGTTAAAATCTTCAGCATTCTTGGGTCATATTGTGTCGGATGAAGGAATAAGGGTTGATACTCAAAAGATAGAAGCTGTGAAGAACTGGCCAAGACCTATAACGCCTACAGAGATTCGTAGTTTCCTTGGGTTGACAGGTTATTATAGAAGGTTTGTTGAAGGATTTTCTTCTATTGCTTCACCTTTGACAAAGCTAACACACAAGGCAACCAAGTTTCAGTGGAATGATGAATGTGAGAAGAGTTTCCAAGATCTGAAGATTAAGTTGACTTCTACACTCGTATTGGTACTTCCAGAAGGTACAGAAGGGTATGCGGTGTATTGTGATGCTTCAGGAGTTAGTTTGGGATGTGTATTGATGCAGTATGGTAAAGTGATAGCTTACGCCTCAAGACAATTGCGGCCACATGAGAAAAATTATCCGACACATGATCTTGAGCTAGCAGCTGTGATATTTTTAAAGATATGGCGCCACTACTTGTATGGGGTTCACGTTGACATATATATCGATCATAAGAGTTTGCAGTATATTTTCAAGCAGAAGGACCTAAATTTGAGGCAACGGAGGTGGCTGGAACTACTAAAAAATTAAGATATCGATATCTTATACCATCCGGGAAAAGCAAATATGGTAGCCGATGCATTAAGCTGCAAAGCAATAGGAAGCACTGATGGCCAGCTCACAAAAAAACAAGGTATAGTCAAGGATCTATATCAACTAGCTATCTTGGGGGGTTCATCTTATTGAAACTCCAAATGAAGGAATTATAGTGCAAAATGCGGCAGAATCTTCATTAGTAGCTGAAGTAAAGGAAAAATAGTATGCAGATCCTATTTTATTACAGCTGAAAGAGAATGTACAACAAGGTTTGACAAAGGCATTTGATCTTACGCAAGAGGGAGTGCTTCAGTGCCAAAGTAGATTGTGTGTACCTGATGTAGATGAGCTAAGGAGATGGATTATGACAGAGGCGCATCATTCACGGTATTCTATTCATCCGGGAGCCACCAAAATGTATCATGATTTGAAAGAAATGTATTGGTGGGGTAACATGAAGAAGAACATTGCAGAATTTGTAGCTCATTGTCCGAATTGTCAACAAGTAAAAGTAGAGCATCAGAAGTCGGGAGGTTATACGCAATGTATAGATTTTCCAATCTAGAAATGGGACATGATCTGTCACGCCTCAAATTCCAATGGGGCGGACGGGCACTCGAAGCTGGTAAGGCACGACAGAACCAATCTTCATTCATGTACACTCATATGCATGTCACTCAATGAACATCACTATCTCGTATAGATACAATATGCTAATGGCGGAAATCATGGAAAACATGTGATATATACATAAATGGAATTTGGCCATTAGGGCCACCATGTCAAAAGAATACATTCCTTACATTCCTTCATTTGTCCCACAATATCTACAAAGTCTCTACAGATACATAGACATAACCATCCTACAGTCGGGACACGACCCCGCTTTCTACAATGCCAAAACAAATGTACATAATGACTCAGAAAACCCCAAACCAACTGGAGCTCACCAATGATCCGTAAATGACTCGCAACCTACTATGGAGGTCTACTAGCACCTGTGCCTACAGCAAGTAAGGTAAGTCCCCTAAAGGACGTCAATACGAAGAATGTAAGGCTATAATAAACTGCATCATACATAAGAACATCAATGGAATCAAATATAAGAGAATCGCCAATATTGATAAACCATCGCTCTATATGTGTGGAACCATGTACATTACTTTCGTTAATTTCTTTGCCTTTACGTTCATTCATCTTTGTCGTTCTACCCATGCTAGGCTTTTCTGTCGCCCCTGGGATGAGATTTATCGTTCTACCCATGCTAGGCTTTTCTGTAGCCCCTGGGATGAGATTAACCCATGCTAGGTATTTTAACCCCTGGGATATGATTAACCCATGCTAGGCTTTTATATCGCCCCTGGGATGTTATTGTGATAACCCATGCTAGGCTTTTATATCACCCCTAGGATGTTACTGTGATAACTCATGCTAGGCTTTTATATCGCCCCTGGGATGTTACTAAAGAATATACAAACAATTATACATTACTTTATTTCTTTACTTCTATGAGGTTGATACATTGGTGATTGTACATTATTGGAACTTTGGAACATAACATTATTGGAACTTTGGAACTAAACATTATTGGAGCTTTGAAACATTAGTCATTTAATAAAAGACATGTGAATCACAATTGGTCAATGCATAAGAAACATGTGAATAAAAATATATGACAACCTTAAACGAGATACTTTGAAACATTTCGATATGGAGCAAGTACAATGACAATGTGAACAATATGTGTTGCAGAAGGATACAGAAAGAGTAACCTTACATACCTTATTTTCCCAATATGAATACACAGTCCTATACGTGAATACAATAATCCAGCTCCTTTCTTACGTGTTACTCTACAACACAAGTTTAAAACGGAGCTCATGTTAACAATTGACTACTTTACAAGCGCATCAGACGACAATGAGTTACATGACTGTCATACAACGTCATTTCACCCTTTACAATACAATCCACTGCATTACCATACCAATAACACCATAACACTCCACACATTGACCAATACATCATAATGCGATAGCATTTCACACCAAAGTTATACTTTACACTTCCCCTTCAACACTACGTTACCTTTTCTCCTTCAAGTCACTTAAATACCTTTCACAATAACACATTAACAACAATACATAATTGATACCATACAAAATACCTCCGGGATACTCCTTTAAAGTCATTTAAAAGGTACCATAAGTTGATAATTTCATCCATGAAGGGTATAGGGGCTTTGGGGGGTCAAGAGGTGCAAAAACAATTAAAACGGGGTTCTGGACTGACCTGCGAAGCCACCTGCGCCCGCAGGTGGATGAGGTGAGTCCGCAGGTGACCATTGTCCTGGTACAGGGTGATGTCGCCCAAAGTATAACTCCAAAAAAGTACAATGCGATCGCTGAATCAAATATAGAACCCAACTAGGTTAGGGTCGATCCCACAGGGAATAGGTCGAAGTATGAGTAGACTACTGGAAGGAATAACTGGCAAGTAACTAAAACTGGGGGGTTTTGCTAGCAAATAGTAACGATGATAATTGCTGACTGATATCGAGCTTGTAAATAATAAGAGGAATTCACTAGGACTGTGATCCCCAATGATTCCTTAACTCCACCGGTGACTTGAGCTTAACAAGACTGCCCCACTGCGCTGCATGCAAAATCTAACAAGTTAGGTTCATCTAACTATCTCTCGGCTGTCATTAGACGAATTTCACTCTTCTCCTCTCGGTCTCCAAGTGTCGCACTACTAACCCTTGTCCTGGACTTCAGGTAACCTTTCCCGCTAAGGCTCCGGTTATTAGATGAAGGTTGATAGCTTCAAATCTCTGTTGTTATCTCCTTTTTCCAATCTCTACCCCTCTCTCGAGCAATTCTAGATTAAAGGCAAGATTCTAACATTTGCAACCGTTAGAAAAGCAATCAATACGAAGGAGACAACAATACATGCATACACAGCAATACAAAGTTGTCTTGCACTTCACAGGTTTTGTTAATTCTTCATGGTTCACACAACCCTAGTTGATGGGTTTAGCTACTCATAGTTTCAAGAACACAATAATAATCCAAAGATGAAAGCATAATTATGATTTCACAAGAATGAAGGAAAACCCAAAATTTCAATTATCAATCAACTTCAGAATTAGGGTTTGTGAATACAAAACCAAAAAATATGTCTCAAACAATGTAAAATAACTTCTAAAATAGTAAATTATCCAACTCCCGCCCTTAGGACTACCTAGGGGTATTTATAGATACAAAACTAGTCCTATCCAAAACAAAATAGGAGAACAGAGTCGGCAGCTTTCACGATGTCGTGACTTGGTGTCGTGGAACAAAGTCATGGCACATGACTTGTATCGTGGGAATCAGGCACTTTTCTTGGATCTCTGAAGTAAACTCACGGCAGGCTTCCATGCCACGTGGGTGTCAGTCACGCCACGTGACACCTGCCATGGAAATCAGGCTAGAATTTTCTGTTTTCTGGACTATCACGATAGCCACTCACGTGGCGTGAATGGCTTCCACGCCACGTGACTTGTGGCATGAATGGTTCTCTTTTGCAGCCTCTCGTTCTTTCTTCACTTGACACTTCATTCTCGGGCTTGATTCTTCCTCTTTTGCTCATTATGTCTTTAAGTCCTGTTTTCCTGCAAATTAGGACAGAAACCACATCATACCAACAAAACACACCCAAGTTATTGCATCTTTTCCTTGTTTTAAGCATCGAAAGTGCCATATAACCATGGAACATCAACACCCTCAACTTAGAACGTTTGCATGTCCTCAGGCAAACAACATAAAACTACACCAACACAATGCTTAACTAAGAGAAACCTAAGGGACTTATTGCAGTCAACTTGTTGCTTTTTGATACAAAAACTTTTCTGACCCCTCCTATTTTCAAAGTAGAATCAAAGTGTGTATGTAAGCAGTGCAGAATCATGACATAGCAGGGATCAAGTGATGGCACCAAATTATGCACAAACAACTAAGCGTATATGCAATTGACATTTCCAGCACAACTAGCAGCTAATTAAGCAACCCATGTGCCCTTACAATCAAAGAAGTCCCATGCACTCTCAATATACTAATGAATATCAACATAGGGACGAGGTCAAAACACTCACGCTCAAAAAGAAGTTAAGACAGTGTGTGTTAAATACCATAGGCTTGCCCTTATTTTCTACGCCTTAGTTTTCAGACAGTTGGACTAGGATCACTATAGGACTTTACTTGGCTTATAATGTAGGCTTAGGGACAGGTATGGTGCATATGGATATAGTGACTCAACCTTCCTTGACACTACACTATTTTTGGCTCCCACTTCCAACCTTTTTCATTTTTATTCTCCCTTGTTCTTCATTCTTTATTCTCAGACTTTGGGTGTGGTTTTTCTCAACTTTAAACACATATACCCTTTTTTTTTTTTTTTTTTTTCACCCCCAAATTTTTTTCTTCTTTATTAACCCTTCTTCATGCCCAACTCAATCTACGCACCCCTATAATAGCCACCCTCAACTTAGGCTATTTGCCTGAGTTGAGGTACACATGTCCAAGAAGGGACCAGGGCCAAGACAGGTTCATTGTGATTAAAAAATGGGAAGATGAATAGGCTAATGAAAGAAATAGGACAATTACGGCTCAAAAGTTGGGATCAAGGGATACTTATTCTTTTGGTTTGGCATTTAGGCTAATAGTGGACTATTTCAACAACGGCCTATGATCCTTTCCTAATCCTTATCTTCTAACTTAGGCAAGACTAACCGGGCAAGTTCTGGATTGCACACACACAGCTAACTAAGTAGTGACCTCACACGCACATAGCACAGGGTTATCTTACCAACTACTACCTATCCATTCATGCAATGCTAGCTACGGTTGTTTGCCTATAATTCTTAGTGCCATAACAAGATCCAACAGCAGTCACACACAACGCATGTCAATTCCAAAAACCAAAATTTCAGGAGGGGTATCCTTAGTAACAACAACACATAAGACATTTTTCAAAACTGAACTGCACTTAAAGTTCCCTCATTTTTCTCCTAATACAGCAAGAAACATAAAAAAAAAACAAAACATCAACAATATTATCCTACACATGCCGGTTCTACTATGATAGCACACTAAGGGGAAAATAAACACGACAACAAAAACCCCCAAGTGGTGGTACACCCCCACCCCTAACTAAGCATGGTGCAATGCCCTCAATGCACCGATATCATATCCAAAATAAGGGAGTGAAGACATACTTGTGGCGCTCTAAGCGCCGGATGTGGGCCCGCCAGTCGCGGGATCATCAGACTGTGCAGTGGTCGCATTCGGTGGGGGAATAGTCTGACTGGCAGATGCACTACGCGCCCTCTGCTCTGCCTCAATCTGGATCGCGTGGTACTCTACCCGGGAGGCTTTAACATCCCTCCTCAGATCACTATTAAACTCATTATCACTCGCACCCCCATTCACCGGACTACGAGGTCTCTTTCCTCTATCCAACTCTGGCTCCTCATCAGCAAACAAATCCACCTCAAATGTTGGGCGTACGGAGGTCGGGACAGGAATAGGTGGTATAATTGGTGTGCTAGTCGATGCCAGTGTCCGAACCTCCTCTCTCAATACAGCAACCTCCTGGGTCAAGCCGGCCAAGTCAGGGCTCGGTGCAGCACTCAAGTGGGAGGCCATACGTGCCTCAAAACTGCCAATCCGCCCATGCAGGACCCGCATAAACTAGTCCATAGCTGTAGTCATTCGAGCCTCCACCCTAGTCTCAGCAGCCTCGACTGTAGATCAAACCCAAGGCTTAAGTTGGGATACCAGCTTAGCCATCTGAGTCTCAGTATGAGCCTGGCGCTCAAACATCTCTGTCTTCCTGTCACCTAGCTACTGCAGAAAGTCTCGAGAGATGGACACCATCCCAGCAGGTATCGGTGGGGCACTAGTACTTGGGTCGCTCTCATCAACAGGGCCAGTGCCCTCAGTTGGTGCCGGTAGTCTAACTGGTGCAGAAATATGTAAAGGTACACCACTCACCTCATCCAGTACAGCACCTGATGCCTCAGATGGCTATGATCCTCGAGGAATAATGGGGTGCAAACCCCTCCGCTGCATCATCACAATATCTGCCAAATGAGTCACCTCTATAGAATTATCGATGGCAGGTAGTCTGGAAACCCAAGCTCTATCAGACAGACCCTGAATCAGACATGGGAAAGGGATACTTGTGTGATATCAGAATTCTCGCTCGTGGATTTCTTGGACGATGTATCTTCCGAAATGGATCTCATACCCAGCCAAGATGCTGGCCACTACTACCGCCCTGTCCAGTGTGAGAGAATTATCAGCATTCGTTGGACCCAACCTATGACAAACCACTGACCACCAGAAACGACTAGCGAAATAGAGCGTGGACTTTTTGATGTCTAGCTTCCCAGTCACCCAACTAGCCGCTACACCCTCCTCAGCTATGTAACCTGCAATCCATTTAACTAACTCTAACTTCTACTTGGCATCTTTCATTCTAACTCTATCTCTGACCGTGGCCAGCCTGTGATCAAATTCAGCTGTCGAAACCGGAACTGGACGATCAGGCCCAAACAGGAAGCGATGAATGGTCTCTTCTGAAATGTCAAATCGGGTACCGCGCACCATGACATGGGGTAATACTGGCTGTAAAATGTATCACTGTCCCACTGGGGTGCTCAAACCAACAGGTGCAGCATAGGAAGCATAAAATTCTCGGACCACCTCCGAGCTATACCTGCCAGATGGCTGCGCCATCCAACCTAAGCCATATCGCTCAAAAAGAGGCCAAATATCCAGCAATGACCTCAGTTCCTCCAGTCTATATCGTGGCTCCTCTATAATGTTTCTCCGATACACACCATGCTCTGTCAGCTCAGCATCTCGATCACAAATAGTATGCATTCCCTGTACACACCACCTTTGAACCTCCCTATCCTGTGCAGCAGTCGGGGCACTCTCAGCACCAGTACCGAAAGGAGAGGCTGTAGCCTCTACCACAGATGTATCCTGACCCGTAGCCTCATCTGCAGACGTACCCTGACCTATAGCATCAGTCGTAGACCCTGACTCAGAAGCATCCTCCCCCTCTTCAGATTGGGGGGCCGACTCAGAAGATGCGGCTGGTACCACAGGCTCAGCAGGTGGTGGGACCAGCTGAATTACAGCCCGGGAAGCCGCTCGAGCACGCGTCTGTAACCTAGTAGCCAGTGGGATTAAGGTCGTGTCATCCTGACTAATCTCAAACTCCTTCACGGAACCACTTGATTCAGACTCAGTGGGTTCATCCCTCAGACGAGTCGGTAAGTCCGAATTTTCGGTACGAATCCGGGATGATGCATCAAGGTGGTCACTTTTGGGATTGGATTTTTGAGGCATAGCAATGGGTTTAGATTAAATTTTTTGGGTATGGGGTCGGATTTGGGTCGGGTTTTGTATAGTGAATTCGAATTTTTGGACCTATTTGGTAAGGGGGTTTGGGTTTTTGAATATGGAACGGATTTGGTGAGTGTTTGGGATATGGTTTTTGGATTTTTGGAGTTTGGGAGAGATGTGATCAGGATTTAATGGGGAGAAGTAGAGGGAATTGGAATTTTAGGGTTTAAGTTGAATGAATTTAATGTGGAAAAGAAAGGGTTTTAACCGGGTATAAGTCGGGTGAGGAAGAAAGGGTTTCGGATTTATTTGGAAAAATTGGGCTCGGGTCGGGTCAGATTTTGATTTCGAATGTTTTTATGTTTCACGACACGAACCACGCCACGTGACTGACACCCACGTGATGTGGAGTCTCTCGTGACTGGTGTTCTGTAACTGGACTGAATATCTGATTTCTACGACATCAGTCACGTGGCGTGGATACCATTCACGTCACGTGATTGCTTCCGTGGGACTGATTCAGAGCCTGGAAATCTTTCTATGAGTTTGACGATGTCATCCATGTGGCGTAGAACCCCCTCACATTCCGTGAGTTATGTCATGGATTAAATTTACCCACTTCTCGTAGATTTTGTGATTTTCAACTAATTGCTATGCAATAATCCGATCACCTCATAACAAAAGCTTGGGTTGCCTCCCAATCAGCGCTTGATTTAACGTCGCGGCACGACGTGGCTAACTTGGATACTCAGACTTCCCCAAGTTGCCCATGGGTTGCCTCCCATGAAGCGCCTGATTTAACGTCGCGGCACGACATGGCTAACTTGACTACTCAGACTTCATCAAGTTCAAGTTCTTCAATCGTCCTTATCTCTTCCAGAACTCCTACATAGTGCTTAACACGTTGTCCATTGACTTTGAATAGGACATTATCTACTCCTTTCAACTCACTAGCACCATGAGAGAATACCCGAACTACTGTGAATGGGCCAGACCATTTGGACTTTAACTTTCTAGCAAACAGGCGAAGCTTGGAGTTATACAACAACACCAAATCTCCCGGATGAAACTCTCGATTCTCAATGCGATGATCATGATACAATTTCATCTTTTCTTTATACAATGCTGAACTTTCATAAGCCCGGAGACGAAATTCATCCATCTCATTCATCTGTTCCAGTCTCATTTTAGACGCTTCATCCCAGTCTAAATTCAACCTCTTCAATGCCCACAATGCTTTATGTTCCAGTTCGACTGGCAAACGACAAGCTTTTCCAAAAACCAACTGATATGGTGAAGCACCAATTGGTGTTTTGAAAGCTGTCCGATATGCCCATAATACATCATCTAGTATACGAACCCAATCAGTCCTATTAGCATTGACTATTTTTGCTAAGATAGACTTGATTTCATGATTTGATTCCTCAACATGTCCACTTGTTTGCGGATGGTAAGGTGTGGCCACCTTATGCTTTACACCGTATTTTTCAAGAAGAGCTTTAAACAGCCGGTTGCAAAAGTGGGATCCACCATCACTAATAATAACTCGAGGTGTCCCAAATCGTGAGAAAATGTTCTTTTTCAAGAAAGCTGTGACACTTCTTCCTTCGTTATTGGGAAGCGCAATTGCCTCCACCCATTTAGAAACGTAGTCAACAGCCACCAAGATATACTTCATTCCATGCGAGCTCACAAATGGACCCATAAAGTCAACTCCCCACACATCAAATAATTCAAGTTCAAGAATCGTAGTCATGGGAAGTTTGTGTCTGCGAGAAATATTACCTTGCCTTTGACGCCGGTCACAAGCGCGGGCATAGTCATGAGCATCCTTTTAAATACTGGGCCAATAGTACCCACATTGCAAGATTTTATGGGCAGTCCTTGTACCTCCATGATGACCCCCAACTGGAGATGAGTGATATGCTTCCAAAATACTCATCATTTCGACCTCTGGGATGCATCTTCGAATAATGCCGTCAGCACACACTCTGAACAAATATGGCTCATCCCAAAAGAATTTTCTTACCTCATGCATGAACTTTCTTCTCTGCTGATATGTCATATCCTCGGGGACTAGATCACTTGCCAAAAAGTTGGCAAAATCAGCAAACCACGGGATTAAATCTTGGGATGCAGCAAGCACTTGCTAGTCTGGAAAAGTATCATCAATTTCAAGATCATCTTTCACTTTTAGCATGGATTCCTCCTCAAGGCGTGACAGATGGTCAGCCACTTGATTTTTGGTTCCCTTTCGATCCTTGACTTCAAAGTCAAATTCTTGCAACAAAAGTACCCACCGAATCAGTCTTGGCTTAGCATCCTTTTTTGACATAAGATACCGAAGAGCCGCATGATCTGTGTGCACAATCACCTTCGTGCCAATCAAGTACGATCTGAATTTCTCGAAAGCAAAGACTACTGCCAACAACTCTTGCTCAGTCACAGTGTAATTCTTTTGAGATGGATTAAGCACTTTGCTAGCGTAGTAGATCGGGTGTAATATCTTCTCAAGTCTCTGACCCAGGACTGCTCCCAAAGCCACTCCACTAGCATCGCACATAACCTCAAAAGGTTTAGTCCAATCTGGTGACACAATGATGGGGGCTGACACCAACTTCTTTTTAAGACACTCAAACTCTTTAAGACATGCTTCATCAAACATGAACTTCACCTCTTTCTCTAAAAGTTTGCACAAGGGATGAGCAATCTTGGAGAAGTCTTTGATGAACCTTCTATAAAAACCAACATGACCCAGAAAACTCTAAATGCCTTTTACAGAGATAGGTGGGGGCAGCTTCTTAATTACTTCAATTTTTGCCTTATCCACCTCCATGCTGTTCTTCGAAATCTGATGCCCCAATACGATACCTTCATTTACCATAAAGTGACACTTTTCCCAATTCAACACTAGGTTGCACTCCTCGCATCTTCGCAGCACATTAGCCAGGTGTGCCAAACAACCCTTAAATGAGTCACCCACTACAGAAAAATCATCCATAAACACCTCAATAGTGTCTTCCACCATGTCGAAGAAAATAGATATCATACAGCTTTGGAAGGTAGCCGGTGCATTACAAAAACCGAAAGGCATCCTCTTGAATGCGAACGTCCCATATGGACAAGTGAAAGTGCTCTTTTCTTGGTCTTCGGGAGCTATAAAGATCTAATTATACCCCGAATAACCATCAAGAAAACAATACCATCCTCTGCCAGCAAGGCGGTCTAACATTTGGTCCATGAAGGGCATAGGAAAATGATCCTTTTCAGTCCATGAATTTAGCTTCCGATAGTCCATGCAAACTCTCCATCCAGTCACTGGTCTCATTGGAATCAACTCATTTTTGTCATTCGAAACCACCGTGATTCCTCCCTTTTTCGGCACGCACTGAACCGGGCTCACCCACTTGCTATTAGCAATAGGGTATACCACTCCTGCATCCAACCACTTGATGATCTCTTTCTTTACGACCTCTTGCATAGGTGGGTTTAGACGACGCTGGTGTTCAATGCTAGGGATGCATTCTGGCATAAGCTGAATTTTATGAGTGCAAATGCCGGGTGGAATACCTATGATATCTGCAATGGACCAACCAATGGCCCTCTTGAATCTTCTCAAAACCAAAACCAAAGCCGCTACTTGCCATTCCGCCAGCTTAGCAGAAATAATCACTGGTAAGGTATTATTGGCTCCCAAGAATATGTAGCGAAGGTGGGCCGGAAGAGCCTTGAGCTCTAACACTGGAGGCTCCTTTATGGATGGGTGAGCTGGTGGAGTTACCCTATTCTTTAAATCAAGATCCAGTTTCTTGGGAGCATAAGTGTATGCTCCTTTACCAGCTAGCGCACCCACCATCTCATAATAGTCTTCTATACCATCGTCTTCAAAGTTCATGATCACTGCATCCAGAGGTTCTACTCCCAACCTTTCTTCAATGGGCACGGTAGCTTCAATATCATCGACCGCATCTATCACTGAAATGACTCTCTTATCTTTTGGCTGCTTCATTGACCGACAGACATTGAAAGTAACCTGCTCATCATTCAATCTAAATTGCAGCTGCCCAGTTTCCATATCAACCAGTGCGCGACCAGTGGCAAGGAATGGTCTCCCCAGTATGATGGGAACCTCAAAGTCAACCTCACAATCGAGGATCACAAAATCAACCAAAAATATGAAAGAAGCAACCTTCACCAAAACATCGTACAGAATGCCCACCGGCTTTTTCACAGTTCTATCAGCCATGAGAAGTCTCATGGAGGTTGGTTTTGGTGCACCCAACCCCAACTGCTTAAACACGGCTAATGGCATTAGGTTGATGCTAGCACCCAAATCGCACAGTGCTTTAGCAAAGTCGTATGACCCAATAGTACACGGGATTGTGAACGCTCCTGGATCCTCCTTCTTTTCGACTAAGGACCGTGACGCAATTGCAATACAATGGTGAATGTTATCTGCGGGCTCAAAACTGACCGTTATTTTCTTAGTCACCAAGTCTTTCATGAACTTGGCATAGCCTGGCATCTGTTCTAATGCTTATACAAGAGGGATGTTAATTGACAGCTCCTTCAACATGGTGATGAACTTCTGATACTTTCCTTCCTCTGCCTTTTTCTTCAACCTTTGAGGATAGGGAGGAGGAGGTCGCGGAATAGTTTTGAGTACTTTTGGTACCTCATTCTCCTTCCTCTTCTCAGATTTTGCATTGTCGCTATCATCCTGCTGATTTGGAATCTTGCAACCCTTTGCATTATCTGACTCTAACTCAACTTCAACATCGATAACCACTGGATCCTTAGGCATACTACTGTCGGCAGGCATAGGTGGATCTGTCATGCACTTCCCGCTTCTAGTAGTGATGGAGAGGTAATGACTATCATTTTTAGGATTCTGGAGGTATTACTTGGAAGGGTGCCTGGCTGACATTGATTCAGTGCCACTGAAATTTGCCCAAACTGTTGCTCCAACTGTTTGATGGCGGTCGAGTGAGACTCCACTTTCTGACTTATGCCCGAGATGTCAGTTCTAATTTCTTTTAAGAAATTCTCCTGACTTTCTGCTCCTTTCACCAATTTATTTAGAAGTGCCTCCATCCTCGAATTTCCAGACTCCTCATCACGTCTTCCAGGCGGTACATAAGTGTCATTCTTTTCTCAATGATCATCTTTCTGCCTTCAATCACCATCACGGTCCCGTTCACGACCTCTGTATCCCAATTTGTTGTAGCTGTCTCCATAATAGTTCCGACCTTGATTCCCTTGCCTTGAGTTCCAAGAGTATTGATTAGACTCTTGGCCCTTAGCTCGGAAACCCGCCACTTCACGATCTAGATACTTCGCCTCTTCATCTGACTCACTATCATCATGTCTAACTGATTTGCTTTGTGCACCAACAGCATGCACCTTTTTCGCATCTTTAGCAGCTATCTGTTTGGCCAGAATACCAATCTCTATCCTCAACTGAGCAACCTCTTTCGCCACAGATTCATCCAACGCCCTTTGAGCTGCTGAAGCTCCAATAGCATATGTCCCAGCCGGCATATCTTCCTCCCGAGTATGCCATCCTCGGTTGGTCTTAGTGACACGATCCAATATTTTAGAAGCTTGGTTCCATCCCAGACTCATGAATGCTCCACCAGTGATAGTATTCGCTAACCCCTTTGTGTTGACATTCAAAGCTCTGTAGAAGATTTCAAGTAAATTTTGACCACTCATCCTATGTTTAGGCACGTTCTGCAACTTTTTCTTAAAACTCAGCCAAGTTTCATAAAGTGCTTCCGAATGAAGCTGTCGGAAATTGTAGATCTCGTCCTTTAACTGCAGTATCTTGGATGGTGGGAAAAATCTTTCCAAGAATTGATTTCTCAATTCCTGCCATGTAGTGATAGAACCTCGTGGTAGCTCAGCCAACCACAACGTGGCTTCTCCTGTAAGAGAAAATGGAAACAACCTCAACCGAATTGCCTCTTGGTTAACCCCAGGCAGATTGTATGACGTGCAGACCCCCACAAAGTTCATAACATGCATGTTTGGATCATCAGTAGGAAGACCCGCGAACAAACCTTTCAAGTTCAGCAAATGGATCATGGCACTAGTAATGTCAAACTTAGTGCCTGGGGGTAACTCAGGTGGAACAATAGCACCATTCTCAATCGGCTCAAAATAGGCCACATATTCATCTTCAGGATCATCATAAATAGGCACACGTTGTCTTGGTTGTTCTCTTAATTGTCTTTGTTGCTCTTCATCATCAGCCAGACACTGTGTTGCTTCCTGCATAGTTCGATTATCTCTTTCTGCTTGTCTAAGAGCAGCTTGTCTAGCATTCTCTTCTCGGGTCAATCGAGCAGTAGTTTGCTCCGCTGTTTCCTGACTAGCCGGATGCAATGGCTGATTGTGAACATCTCCTGCAGCTGCGGGATTCTGGACTCCTTCAGTATTCACCATTCTCTGATTAGCTCTTAAAGTCCTTTCGATTTCAAGATCAAGTGGAATCAGGGGATTGCTGTGACTCCTAGTATTTGGCATACACCGGCGTATGCCCTCGAGAGTATGTAAGAACACACCCAATCAATTCCAACCAATAATGTTCAACTTCGTAACCGTATTCCCCGGTAACGACACCAAAAATTGATGTCGCCCAAAGTATACCTCCGAAAAAGTACAATGCGGTCGCTGAATCAAATATAGAACCCAACTAGGTTGGGGTCGATCCCACAGGGAATAGGTCGAAGTATGAGTAGACTACTGGAAGGAATAACTGGCAAGTAACTAAAACTGGGGGGTTTTGCTAGCAAATAGTAACAATGACGATTGCTGACTGATATCAAGCTTGTAAATAATAAGAGGAATTCACTAGGACTGTGATCCCCAATGATTCCTTAACTCCACTGGTGACTTGAGCTTAACAAGACTGCCCCACTGCGCTGCATGAAAAATATAACAAGTTAGGTTCATCTAACTGTCTCTCGACTGTCATTAGACGAATTTCACTCTTCTCTTCTCAGTCTCCAAGTGTCGCACTACTAACCCTTGTCCTGGACTTCAGGTAACCTTTCCCGCTAAGGCTCCGGTTATTAGATGAAGGTTGATAGCTTCAAATCTCTGTTGTTATCTCCTTTTCCCAATCTCTAACCCTCTCTCGATCAAGTCTAGATTACAGGCAAGATTCTAACGTTTGCAACCGTTAGAAAAGAAATCAATACGAAGGAGACAACAATACATGCATACACAGCAGTACAAAGTTGTCTTGCACTTCACAGGTTTTGTTAATTCTTCATGGTTCACACAACCCTAGTTGATGGGTTTAGCTACTCATAGTTTCAAGAACACAATAATAATCCAAAGATGAAAGCATAATTATGATTTCACAAGAATGAAGGAAAACTCAAAATTTCAATTATCAATCAACTTCAGAATTGGGGTTTGTGAATACAAAACCAAAATATATGTCTCAAACAATGTAAAATAACTCCTAAAATAGTAAATTATCCAACTCCCGCCCTTAGGACTACCTAGGGGTATTTATAGATACAAAACTAGTCCTATCCAAAACAAAATAGGAGAACAGAGTCGGGAGATTTCACGATGTCGTGACTTGGTGTCGTGGAACCAAGTCACGGAACGTGACTTGTATCATGGGAATCAGGCCCTTTTCTTGGATCTCTGAAGAGAACTCACGGCAGGCTTCCACGCCACGTGGGTGTCAGTCACGCCACGTGACACCTGCCGTGGAAGTCAAGCCGAAATTTTCTGTTTTCTGGACTGTCACGATAGCCACTCACGTGGCGTGAATGCCTTCCACACCACGTGACTTGTGGAGTGAATGGTTGTCTTTTTCAACCTTTTGTTCTTTCTTCACTTGAAACTTCATTCTCGGGCTTGATTCTTCCTCTTTTGCTCATTATGTCTTTAAAGCCTGTTTTCCTGCAAATTAGGACAGAAACCACATCATACCAACAAAACACACCCAAGTTATTGCATATTATCCTTGTTTTAAGCATATAAAGTGCCATATAACCATGGCACATCACAGGTCCACCTGCGTTGGTATCTGCGCACGCAAGTGCCATGCCCGTTTCAGCCTCCGGGGGTCATTTTCGGGTCCTTTTTCACAATGAATGGTCCATGGTCATAATTAAACTTCTCTTTTAATATTTTAAGTTATATTAGATGCCAACGAACAGCCATCTTTTCACAACGCACATAACCATCACCAAAACTACATTTCCCTTTCAATACGCCACCGGTTCCATGTACAATTTCACAATAACAATTCCTAATGTTACACACATAGAGAAAGAAAGTTAAGGACATAAATACATCTTAAATGTTGATATTTAATCCATCAAATTTACTTCCTTCAAAACCACAAGTCCACTTCCAAGTTTACAAGGCAAAACCCTTTACCGATTAAGCAAACATAGACTATTTCACACAAAGTGAACTTCTCAACACTTTGTCAACATAAACAAAATTATATAAACAATATATCATGCATATAATATATTAAATCACAAGATTAAACACTTACCCAAGCTTGCAAAGTGATGATCTTTTCCAAAGAGATGGTTGCCTTAGGGTTTGGTTGAAGAGAAAATATCTTTTGAAAATTCTAGAATTTGGCAAGTGTGACTTTGTGAATAAAATATGATATTTTTGTGCCTTATATAGTCCTTTTTAGTCATCCTTATCCAACTTTTGGTCAATAATTGTTAGTTTACTTGGTCAAAGAAAGAATGGATCATTTTCTTCCTTTTTGGGCCATGTCTTTTGGTGGAATTTTGGGCCTCAATTGAGCGCAATAGCACAAGATTAATTTAGCCCAACAAAATTAATGTTTAATTCCCCCAAAAATCTCATGTTTAAATAATTCCATAAATGTTACGGTGATTAAATAGGTTCAAAAATGTACGGGGTGTTACATCCTTCCCCCCTTAAGAACATTCGTCTTCGAATGTTAATAATAATACCCAGTCCAAACATGTTCAAGTCAAATTACATTCTTCATAGTACCACATACCTATAATGCTTGCATATACTTACTTGTTATTTCTCTCATTCCGTACTTTGAACTTTTTCTTCCATTTGAAACAATTACGGGTACTTCGACTTCATGATTTCTTTGGCTCCCCACGTGATTTCTTTTACTTGTGGATTCCTCCACTGTACCTTTACGGAAGCTACTTCTTTATTTCTTAATCTTTTCACTTATCGATCTAGAATAACAATAGGTACCTCTTCATATGTGAGATCCTTTGTAACTTGTACATCTTCACTGGAAACAATACGAGATGGATCTCCTATATACTTCCAAAGTATTAATACATGGAACACTGAACGAACTATGGAGAGTTCTTGGGGTAGTGCTAACTCGTACGCAACTTGCCCAAATCTTCGGACAATTTCATATGGCACGTTATATAGGGTCAACTTTCCTTTCTTTCCTAATTTCATTATCCCTTTCATTGGTGACACTTCCAAGAATACTCAATCACCTATGGTAAATTCTAACTCTCATCTTCTAACATTGATATATGATTTGTGCCGACTTTGGGTCGTTTGTGGCCATGGTTGTATCACCTTAGCTTTCCCTATATCTTGATGAACAAGATCTGACTCGAGTAAAGAAGTTTCACCCGTTTCCAACCACCCAATTGGTGATCTACACTTTCTTCCATATAGCACTTCGTAATGTGTCATTTTGATCATTGAATGATAGCTATCATTTTAGGCAAATTCAACAAGAAGTATATGATCGTCTCAACTACCTTTTCAGTCCAATGTGCAAGCTCGTAGCATATCTTCAAGTGTTTGGATGGTCCGTTCTGTTTGTTCATCTATCTGAGGATGAATGTCATACTCCAATTCACTTTTATACCCAAACTCTTCTAAAAAGGCTTTTCAAAAATGTGCAGCAATTGAGCTCCCCTATCTGATATAATAGAAATTGGAATTCTGTGCAGTCGAACTATCTCTTTAAGTTACAACCTCGCATAATCTTCGATTGTGTAGGTGGTCTTGACAAGTAAAAAGTGTGCTGACTTGATAAGTTTGTTCACTATCACCCTTATGGAATCAAATTCCCAAAGTGTATGAGGCAAACTTGTGATGAAATCCATGTTACTCATGTCCCATTTCCAGGCTGGAACATTCATACCTTGCATATAACCTCCAGGTTCCTGATGCTCTACTTTTACTGGTTAACAATTTGGTTATTTAGTTATAAATTCTGTAATGTTCTTCTTCATGTTTCCCCATCATTACATTTCTTCCAAACCATGGTACATTTTGGTTGCTCCCGAATGAATAGAATACCGTGAAGGATGTGCTTCAGTCATAATTTATTTCCTTAACTCATCTATATCCGGTACACAAAATCTACCTTGGCATTGAAGTACTCCCCCTTGTGTAAGCTCAAATTCGTTTTCAACTGAAATAAAATAGGATTGGCATAGTGTTTTTCCTTCACCTCAGCTACAAATGAAGACTCTGTCGCATTTTACACTATAATTCTTTCATATAGAGTTTCAAGAAGTCAAACCCCCAAGCTGTCTAATTGATGTAGATCCTTGACTATACCTTGCTTTTCCATCAACTGGCCACTAGTGCTTTCTATTTCTTTGCAGCTTAATGCATCGGCTACCACGTCTGCTTTTTCTAGATGGTACAAGATATCACTATCATAACCTTGTAGTAATTCCAGCCACCTTCACTGTCTCCAGTTTAGGTCCTTCTGCTTAAAAATGTATTGCAAACTCTTGTGATCAATATATAGATCAACATGAACCCCATACAAATAGTGGCGCCATATCTTTAAAGCAAATATCACGGCTGCTAACTCAAGATCATGTGTTGGATAATTTCTTTCATGTGAACGCAATTGTCTTGAAGCATACGCTATTACATTACCGTGCTACATCACTACACATCCTAGACCGACTCCTGAAGCATCACCATATACTGCATACCCTTCTGTGTCTTCCGATAGTACTAATACCGGTGTAGAAGTCAATTTATTTTTTCAACCCTTGGAAACTTCTCTCACATGCATCATTCCACTGAGACTTGATTGCCTTATGCGTTAGCTCTGTTAAAGGTGCAGAGATAGAAGAAAATCCCTCAACAAATCTCCTATAACAACCAGCCAATCCAAGAGAACTATGAATCTTTGTAAGCGTCGTAGGACTCAGCCAAATTTTTTTTTCTTCATCACTTCTATCTTTTGTGTATCAACCCTTAGTCCTTCATCCTATACAATGTGACCCAAGAATGCTACGGATTTTAACCAAACTCACATTTAGAGAACCTTGCATATATCTTGCGATCACAAAGAATTTGTAACACCTGTCGTAAGTGATTACCATGGTCCTCTTGTGATCTTGAGTAAACTCAAATATCATCCATAAACACTGTCACGCAGACGTCTAGAAATGTCTTGAACACCCTATTCATCAAATCCATAAAAATAGCTAGTGCATTTGTTAGTCCAATGATATAACTAAAAACTCATAATAACCGTACCGTGTTTAGAAAGTTGTCTTGGGTATATCGTTTTTTCTAACCCTTACCTGATAAGAATCCGATCTCAAGTTGATCTTTGAAAAATATTTTGGCACCTTGTAATTGGTCAAATAAATCATCAATTCTGGGGAGGGGATATTTATTCTTCACTATTACTTCATCTAGTTGCTAACAATCAAGACACATTCTCAGGGTACCATCATTCTTTCATACAAATAACACTGGTGCACCCCAAGGGGGCATACTAGATCTTATGTATCCCTTATCCAACAAGTCTGTTAATTGCTCTTTTTACTTTCCATAACTCTGCTGGAGCCATTCTATATGGAGGAATAGAATGCCTGGAATCACATCAATACTAAACTCTACTTTCCATTTCAAGAAACACATCCAGGAATTCATTTGCTACTGGAACCGATTGTAGTGTTGGTGACTTCACATCGGTATCTTGTACTTTTACTGGGTGGCATCTATACCCCTCGGATATCATTTTCTTTCCATACTCTTTATAACATCAAAATCTACCATCTCCTACTCAATAAGATCAACCAGTGTATTAGAACCACAAACAGTTACTATACAATTACGATATATTCTTTTAACTACAATAAATTCACCAAATGGTGTAGAGACTTCAAATGGCTTAACTAGTAATTCCGGCGTTCTTTTGAATTTTTTTTCACAATCAATGGTGTAACATATGATAATGTAAAACCCTAGTCAATCAATGCATATACCTTATGTAAAAACATGAATAATGTACCTGTATCTACATCAGGAGAAGCCTCCAAATTCTGTCGATCCGCTAAGGCATAGGTACGGTTCTAGGTTCAACTAGCACCAACTGTCCCTCTAGAACCTCTGCCACACCCTGTAGGTTGTGTACCTCTACCCATAGGAGGCACCGATGATGGCGATGCGACGGTTGGTCCCGTAGGTCATGCCATACTGCCCGTGCTCCTTTGTAGACACCCTTCCTTACGTGCCCCGACATACCACACCAGTAACAAACATTTGTTCCAACCCAGCATTCACCTGAATGAAACTTCCTGCAGTGCTGGCACAGCTGACGAGAAGACCTCAAGCTGTTCATACTTCCTTATGCTTGATACCCCACTGTCCGTGAATCCTGAACCTCACTTCTTTGCCCAAACTGGTTGCCTCTAAACACTTGGAATAAAGGTAGAGCATTTACTGTAGAATAAGGAAATGATGGTCTAGACGGTCTGGTAAACACCCGAGACCTAAATTCTCCTTGAGATGCCATGAACTGTACCATAGGTCTAGACCTCTTTGACGACCCTCCTTCAAATTCTTGTGGCATTCTCCTTTGCCTTTGTTTCCCCCTCTTCTGTGAAAAGGCTGGATCAACTTGTCCCTAATTTTGTGCAATGACTATCTTAGTCAACAGGTGCACCTCATTCCTTATATCCTGCTCAGTAGCATTAACAAGTGTTTCGACAGGGTCTTCTCTCCTTCTCGGCTTTTTTGGAGCTGGAAAAGTAGAAGAAGCCCGCGATGCAAATTCAGTTTCAGCCCCATCCTGACTAGCTTGGTCAGGTGGTGATTTACTCGTTCCTTCCCCAACAAGCGTATCTACCTGCTTACCTTTGCCCCTACCTCATCTTGTCATCGGTATTTTACTATAACACAGAAAACCAACTTCAATGGTCAGATATACTTCCACCTACAACATTCGCTCTATTGCACAATCTTGAAATGAAGAAAAGAAACAACTCCTAAATGTCCCATAGCCTCCTACTTATAAATGTGGCGAGCAGCACATCCATAAGCAAGACTCTACTCAGATACGGATTTGTAGACACCCTTAGGACGACCTGCTCTGATACCACTTTTGTCACACCTCGAATTCCAACGAGGCAGACTAGCACCCAAAGCCAGTAAGGCCCGAGAGAACCAATCTTCATTTATATACACTCATATGCATGTCACTCAATGAACATCACTATCTCGTATAGATACAATATGCTAATGGCAAAAGTCATGGAAAACATGTGATATATACATATATGGAATTTGGCCGTTAGGGCCACCATGTCAAAAGCATACATTCCTTACATTCCTTCGTTTGTCCCATAACATCTACAAAGCCTCTACAGATACATAGACATAACCATCCTACAGTCGAGACATGTCCCCGCTTTCTACAATGCCAAAACAAAAGTACATAATGACTCGAAAAGCCCCAAACCAACTAGAGCTCACCAATGATCCGCAAATGACCCGTAACCCACTGTGGTGGTCTACTAGCACCTGCGCCTGCAGCAAGTAAGGTAAGTCCCCCAAGGGACGTCAGTACAAAGAATGTACTGAGTATGTAAGGCTACAATAAATTGTATCATACATAAGAACATCAATGGAATCAAATATAAGAGAATCACCAATATTGATAAACAATCGCTTTGTATGTGTGGAACCATGTACATTACTTTCGTTAATTTCTTTGCCTTTACGTTCATTCATCTTTTGTCGTTCTACCCATGCTAGGATTTTTTGTCGCCCCTGGGATGAGATTTATCATTCTACCCATGCTAGGCTTTTCTGTAGCCCCTGGGATGAGATTAACCCATGCTAGGTATTTTAACCCCTGGGATATGATTAACCCATGCTAGGCTTTTATATCGCCCCTGGGATGTTACTGTGATAACCCATGCTAGGCTTTTATATCACTCCTAGGATGTTAATGTGATAACATCGCCCCTGGGATGTTACTGAAGAATATACAAACAATTATACATTACTTTATTTCTTTACTTCTATGAGGTTGATACATTGGTGATTGTACATTATTGGAACTTTGAAACATAACATTATTGGAACTTTGGAACTTAACATTATTGGAGATTTGAAACATTAGTCATTGAATAAAAGACATGTGAATCACAATTGGTCAATGAATAAGAAACATGTGAATAACAATATATGACAACCTGAAACGAGATACTTTGAAACATTTCGATATGGAACAAGTACAATGACAATGTGTCACGCCCCAAATTCCAACGAAGCATGATTGGCACCCGTAGCGGATAAGGCCCGAGAGAACCAAGCTTTTCCTATGATCTTTCATATGCATGCATTCCGCAACACCCTTATCAAGTAGGCCTATCAAATTCATGTACTCTTCGTCTCTGTCTTTGATCTTCCATTTTCTGGGCGAAGGCCTGAATTCTCGCTATATCCATGTCTTTGTTCAAGGCAGCAATAGTGCAATCCCTTACCAAATATGGCTCTAGTCTGTCCACGTATCGATGGACTCATCTGTCATCGTAGCCACCACATTTGGCGCATATCGAGCCAAGGAATTAAATTGCAAGCTATATTCTCTGACACTCAAATTTCCTTGACGGAGATTTAGAAACTGATCCACACGTGCCTCACGGATCTCATAGGGCAAGTAATGATCAAGGAAAGCCACTTTAAACTCTTTCCACATAGGTGGATTTGCACCAATATCACAGGATTTCTTCCAATCCTCGTACCACAATATTGCTTCTCCTTTCAATCTGTACTTAGCAAGTTCAACTGTCTCTACCCCCGTCACATGCATAACTTCCAAGGACCTTTGAATTTGATCCATGAAGTCCTGTGGATCTACTTTTGGATTTGACCCTGTAAATATAGGAGGGTCCAGTTTTAAGAAATCATGTGTTCTGCGACTCGCCACTCTAGCCGCATCATCATCATGTGTAATTGGACCAGTTCGTCCTTGACTCTGGGATGCCACTAACTGTGTCAACATATGTACTGCATTTCTAAGGTCCTGATCTGTGGAGTTCATTGGTGGTTCTGCGGGTACTTCTCTACCAACTGGCTCTTCTGGAGCTGGAAAAGTAGAGGAAGACCGCGATGAAATTTCAGCATTTGCTCCACCTTGACTAGCTTGGTCAGGTGGTAATCTACTCATTCCTTCTTCCGTAGGCATGTCTACCTGCTTGCCTTTTCCTCTACCTCTTCTTGTCATTGGCATTGTTACTATATCAAAGAGAAACATTTACCATGGTCAGATTTCATTTCAACTTACAACACTGGCTCTATTGCACGATCTAGAATTGAAGAAAAGAAACATCATCCTAAATGTCCCATAGCCTCCTACTTATAAATGTGGTGCACAACACATTGATAAGTAAGACTCTACTTAGAAACGACTTTGTAGACACCCTTAGAACGACCTGCTCTGATACCACTTTTGTCACGCCCCGAATTCCAACGAGGCATGATTGGCACCCGTAGCCGATAAGGCCCGAGAGAACCAAGTTTTGCCTATGATCATTCATATGCATGCATTCCGCAACACCCTTATCAAGTAGGAGTTTATAATGCTAACAATGACATTCATGAAACATGTGACATATATACATATATGACCCTTGGCCGTTGAGGCCATCAAGTCAAAAATGACATGTACCTTTTCCATTTATACACCCAGACCTATCTACAAAAGCCACTAACAAGTTCATTGACCAAAATGAACTAAAAGTCGGGACAAGTCCCCGAACTATACAACAAGTACAACACCAAAACATATGTACAACTGCGACTCGGAGAAGCCCCGAACTAACTAGAGCTCACCAATGATCCGCAACAACTGGCAACCTACTGTGGAGGCCTACTAGAACCTGCGCCTGCAGCAAGTGTGGTAAATTCCCCAAGAGGGGTCAGTACAAAGAATGTACTGAGTATGTAAGGCCATATGAAACTTGTATGATATGTAAACATGTCAATGAAATCAAATTCAAATGAATGACCAACATAGATAAGTCACTATTCTGTACTTTGGAAACCATTTATATTGCTTTCTTTACTTTCTTTGTTCCTTTGATTCTATGATTATTCATCTTTGCCTGTGAACTGTGATACCTGGGCCCCGACTGAACAGTGGTTTTTAACATAACATATTGTTATGTTGGGATCGGCTCGAGCTAGGCGTATTCTCCCAGAGCTGCCACCCTAAGAATCAAAGAATTGGGTTTGGCTCGAGCTAGGTTATTACCTCTAGAGCTGCCACCCATAAACCAACATATCAGGTTCGGTTCGAGCTAGGTTTATACCTCTAGAGCTGCCCCCTATCAGGTTCGGTCCGAGCTAGGCTTATGCCTCTAGTACTGCCCCCTGGTCCAACAAATCTCGGGATCGGCTTGAGCTAGGCATTTTGCCCCCAAAGCTGCCTCCCATACTTGATCATTAACCACATATGCATTACTTTATTCATTACTTTGAGATTGATACAATGATAGTCATACTTTACTTGAAGCTTTGGATCATTAACCAATGAATGAGAAACATGTAAACAATAACAGAAACATCACCTTATGTCACGCCCCGACTTCCAACGAGGCGTGATTGGCACCCGAAGCCGACATGGCTCGAGAGAACCAATCTTTGATCATGAACCTTCGAATGCAAATCCTCGTATGAATGTTGTTAAGCCTTAAGAAACTATGTGTAAAACATGAACATGGAACATATGCTATATATATAAATTTATGAAACTTGGCCGTTGGGGCCATCAAGTCAAACGGACTTTTATCTCATACATTCATAACCCACACATGTCTACAAAATCCTCTAACAGATGTATTTACAAGGCCAACTAACAGTCGGGACAAGTCCCCGCTTTATACAATATTTACAATATCAAAACAATTATACAACTATGACTCAGGAGGGTTCGAACCAACTGGAGCTCACCAAAACTCTGCAAATGATCCACAATCTATTGAGGAGGTCTACTAATGCCAGCACCTGCAACATGTAAGGTAAGTTCCCCCGAGGGGGTCAGTACGAAGAATGTACTGAGTATGCAAGGCTCATAATAAATAGCATCATACATGAGAATGTCAATAGAATAAAATATGAGAGAATAACCAATGTGGATCAAGATCATTTTATGTAACATCTTTTATAATTATAGTCCTTCAAGGAATTTACCTTCACACAAGAGACTTGCCTCTAATAGGTCCTTCTATACCCAAGAGATTCTTTATTGCTTCTATATTCATTACCGCTATTGTTCATCTACTTGGTTAGTAGGTTATACCAGAATAACACTTCATCCACATACATCCACTCTAGTGGTGGGGGTAACAACATAACATACATCTACTCTATTAACGTACATCCACTCTATTGGTGGTTTTAACCTACATCCACTCTATTGGTGGCTTAGCATACATCCACTCTCATGGTGGGGAAACATACATCCACTCTTATGGTGGGGCAACATACATCCACTCTCATGGTGGGGAAACATACATCCACTCTCATGGTGGGGCAACATACATCCACTCTCATGGTGGGGAGAACATACATCCACTCTATGGTGGGAGAACATACATCCACTCTATTGTGGGAGAACATACATCCACTCTTATGGTGGGGTCACATACATCCACTCTATTGTGGGAGAACATACATCCACTCTCATGGTGGGGTCACATACATCCACTCTATTGTGGGAGAAATTGGTATATCAACTTATGAGAGATTAACACATAAGGATCATGATACTAGTTGAAACACACAACTATGCTTTACCTTACTCTTAAGCTTCAAGAGATTAACACCTTAACTTATGAGGGATAGATACATTAGCTCGCACTTTATCTCCTTCACTATTCTTATGATATCTTATATAAGTAAGTATATGATACCGGACCTCCACCTTTGGTGGGTTATACTAAATAACAAATCATAATCTTGGGATTATTCCATATTGAACTTATACCCTTTATAATGTAATCCATACTCCATGAAACATAAAGCAAACATGCGCATTACCTCTTTACAATCTTATACCTTGCATTTAGTTATGAGAGTGACACCTTAAAGATCATGAGGCTAAAGCACATACTTATATACACGTCTCATTTCACCCCTTTTTCCTCATGAGATTGACATCTTCACTTATGAGGCATAATTTTACTAACTCGCACATCACCTCTCTTATTACTCTTATGAGATTGGTACTTAATCATCTACTTATGAATAATTGATACAAGGATAATCATCATACTATAGGACTTTGGAACAAGACATGATTGGAATAATGCTAAACAAGCTCTCTTTACCTCATTACTCTCGTTGAGATAGTTCTCTTAGAATTTACAATGTTATGATATCTTTGGAACTCCAATCAATGACTAAGAGATAAGTGAATCATCATTCATATACGAATAGTATACGTACGAATAACAATATACGTCAACCTGAATTGATGTACTTCAAGCCTTTCAGAATTGAAACAAATCCAATATCAATGTAAATAACATGTTGCAGAAGGGTATGAAAAAAAAAGAAACCTTACATACCTTGTATTCTTAATATGAATACACAATCTTAGACGTGCATACAATATTCCTGCTCCTTCCTTATGTTTCGCTCTACAACACAAGTTCATAACGAAACCAACATTAACCACCAATTACCTTATAATGGCATACAACAACAATAAGTCACATGTTTAGCTTTAACATGTCATTCCCCTTTGACAATACCATTTATGAAATCATCATACCAATAATCCCACAATATTCCATACATTGACCAACACATGATAACCAATAGCATGTCACACCAAGCTCATAATTTACACTTCTCCATCTCCACCACATCACAATTATTCCATCAAATGACTTCAATACACCTCACAACAACAAATAGGCCAAAATCTCATAATTTACACTTATAGAAAATAACAAGTTTGGGACCATAATAACACCATACATGTTGTTATTTTATCCATACCATGCTTTTTCATCAAGACCACAAGTCATTATCCAAGTTACAATCCCATGGATTTCACATCTTTTACCAAAACACAAAACACCATATGCAACACTTCCAAGCATAACCAACATGATATACATAATATATCATGCTAATAATATGTTAAAGTACAAGAATAATCACTTACCCAATCTTGGAAAATGATGATCTTGCTCCAAAAAGTGCCTTAGGGTTTGAGAGCCCAAAGGGGTGTTCTTGAAAAGTCTAAAAAAAAAGATAGAAAAGCATGTTTATTTTGTGGATTAAAAATCTGATTTGTGACCCTTTTATAGAGCCTTGAAGTCCTCTTTATCCACCTTTCTCAATTATTGATTAGTCAAAGGAAGAATGGGTCATTTGACCCATTCTTGGCCCATGTCTTTTGCCTTATTTTGGGCCTCTTTTGAGCCCAATTTACTTAATCCAATAAAATAAATAATTCCTCATGTTTAATTCATATTATATGTATTACAACAATATTCCCACTCACGCTATTCATATCCATGGCCTCAATCCCAAAAACAAGTGTTTCTAGCCACGTATGGCTCATTTGGACCAAAAGGGTAAAACCGTCATTTTGACGCCAAATTCGTTCTCGAGTAATTTTATCATACCAACATAATATATTACTCACTTCATGTATATTCTCATGGTTGTATAATAAACATGGCAAAAATCGGCTCAATACGTCCCCGGGCACCCTTGGGACTTAAGAAAAATTCCAACTTTTGAAAGGTGCGCACTAGCAGCCCGGCACACCCTTGGGCGTGCTACCTTACTGCCTGTGGACTAAAAATTTTAGCCCATATCGGCCCGGCACGCCCATGGACGTGCCCCACCTCTTTTTTTTTCAAAATTTTGTTTCTTCGACTTTTCTTCGCGGATTTGGTTAGACACTTCAAGTCCTATTCTTTAACTTACTTCCTACCCTTAATATACTTTGTTTAGAGGTCCTCCTAGCCTTATTTTGAACCCCACAACTGCGCCATAAAACTCACAAAACAACTCTTATGAAGGGCTAATCACATGTATGAAGCCAAATTTCAATTTCCTCAACATTAACATTACCAAATGCATACTTATAGCTCTCGACACCTAAGTATACATTGTTCAACGTCGTCAAGTAGGGTTGGGAAGGTACGGGGTGTTACACCTTATTGGAATCAATGAACAAGATACATGAGCCTAAACAATATTGGAACTTTGGAACACAACTTTATTGGGCTTTTGGAACATTATCAATAAATAGGAAACTTGTGATAATAGCCATTGGTAACCGGGAATAGTATAACTTAACACATTTCGGAATAGGACAAGTGTAACGTCAATGTGAATTCTATATGCTGCAGAAAGATACGGACAAGTAACCTTACATACCTGCACTTCCAAGTATAAATACACAAGTCTATGTATGAACACAATAGTCCAGCTCCTTCTTTACGTCTTACTCTACAATACAAGTTCATACCAGGATTTACATTAGCAACTAGGTTCTATACAGGCGTACAAGACGACAATGAACTATATGAATGCCGTATAACATCATGTCACCCCTTACAATATATTCCAAGTCATTATCATATCAACAACACCACAATAGTACACACATTGACCAAGAGTTTGTACATCGATAGCATTTCACACCACCCTTACCCTTTACGCTTTTCTCTTTATCACTACATCACAATCACCCCTTTATAACAACATATGAACAACTATCCATACTTAATACAGTCCAACACACCTCCATACGATACTTTAAAGTCATTAAAACAACATCACAAGTTGATAATTACATCCAAAAAGGGTATAGGGGCCTTCGGGGATCAACTAAAGACGGAAGCACCCAAAATGAAAATCTGGAATGACCTGCATGAAGGTGTATGAGGTACACATGCAGATGGCCTCTGGAAAATTCCAGGGGCATCTGCGTTGGCATCTGCGCCCGCAGATGCCCTCGTCTGCGGGGGCGGATGCCTGTTTTGGTCCAAAATGGCCTCTTTTGGGTCTTTTCATGCCATGAATGTTCCATGATCATAACCAAAATTATTTTGGCATATTTTTGATCCTATTAAACACCAACATTCAGCCATGGTCCCACAACACACATAACTATGCCCAAAACTGCACTTTACGACCAATACGTCACCCAAAACCATAACCAATTTTACAATTGCAACTCCAAACATTATACACAAGGACAAAACATGGTAAGACTATAATAACATCTCATATGTCAATATTTAATCCATAAATTTTAATTCCTTCATGACCATGAGTCCATGATCAAGTTCACAAGACAAGACCATTCTCCGATTGCAAAAATAGACAGTTTTACACATAGCACATTGTCCAACACTTTGCCAACACAACCAACATGATTTATACATCATCTTACACATATTATATACTGAACCATGAGAATAAATACTTACCAAAGTGTGATCTTGGCCCAACAAGTAGTTGCCTTAGGGTTTGTATCTTGAGAAATAATGTTTAAGAAAATGTTAAAAAGGCATGTGTATATCTAATGACTAAAAATCTGATTTATGGGTTTATACAGTCCCTTTTGGGTGAAACTTATCCACACACTTGGTGGGTTTACTTGGTCAATGGATGAGCAATGCAAGAATGGGTCAAAAATTCTTTTTGGGCCATGTCTTTCTTATGATTTTGGGCTTCTTTTTGGGCCCAATTGTGCAAGACTTATTAATGCCCACAAATTTTAATACATAATTCATCAAATCTCTCATGTTTTCATATTTCCATAATTATTACGGTAGTTAGCTAGACTCTGAAACGTACGGGGTGTTACACAATGTGAACAATATGTGCTACAGAAGGATACGGAAAGAGTAACCTTAAATACCTTATTTTCCCAATATGAATACACAGTCCTATATATGAATACAATAATCCATCTCCTTCCTTACATGTTACTCTACAACACAAGTTTATAACGGAGCTCACGTTAACAACTGACTACTTTACAAGTGCATCAGACGACAATGAGTTACATGACTGCCATATAACGTCATTTCACCCTTTACAACACAATCCACTGCATTACCATACCAACAACACCATAACACTCCACACATTGACCAAGACATCATAATGCGATAGCATTTCATACCAAAGTTATACTTTACACTTCCCCTTCAACACTACGTTACCTTTTCTCCTTCAAGTCACTTAAATACCTTTCACAATAACACATTAACAACAATCCATAATTTATGCCATTCAAAATACCTTCGGGATACTCCTTTAAAGTCATTTAAAAGGTACCATAAGTTGATAATTGCATCCATGAAGGTTATAGGGGCTTTGGGGGGTCAAAGAGGTGCAAAAACAATAAAAACGGGGTTCTGAACTGACCTGCGAAGCCACCTGCGCCCGTAGATGGATGAGGTACGTTCGAAGGTGACCATTGGCCTGGTTTAGGGCCAGCTACATTGGCATCTGCGCCCGCAGGTGCCCTGCCTGCGAGGGCGTATGCCCGTTTCAGCCTCCGGGGGTCATTTTTGGGTCCTTTTTCGCAATGAATGGTCCATGGTCATAATTAAAATTACCTTTTCATATTTTAAGTTATCTTAGATGCCAAAGAACAGCCATGGTTTCACAACACACATAAACATCACTAAAACTACATTTCCCTTTCAATACGCCACCGGTTCCATGTACAATTTCACAACAACAATTCCAAATGTTATACACATAGAGAAAGTTGTCATGCCCCGACTTCCAACGAGGCATGATTGGCACCCGAAGCCGATATGGCCCGAGAGAACCAACCTTTTCTCATGAACATTCGTATGCATGTCCTCGTGTAAATCTCATTATTTCTCATGCAACTATGCGGAATTCATGGACATGGAAACATATGTCATAGCTATATATGTAAAACTTGGCCGTTTGATCAAGTCAAAACGACATGTCCCTTCACATTTATACACCCACATCCGTCTACAAAAGCCTCTAACAAAATGCATTGACCAAAATGAACTAAAAGTCGGGACAAGTCCCCGCTTTATACAACATGTACAAAATCAAAACACATGTACAACAGTGACTCGGAGAAGCCCCGAATTAACTGGAGCTCACCAAAGATCTGCAACACTGACAATCTACTATGGAGGCCTACTAGTACCTGCGCCTGCAGCAAGTAAAATAATTTACCCAAAAGGGGTCAGTACGAAGAATTTACTGAGTATGTAAGGCCATATGAAACTTGTAAGCTATGAAAGTATTTTAAGAACTCAAGTTCAAATGCATAACCAATATAGATAAGTCACAATGTAGATGAGTCACTATTCTGTACTTTGGAAGCCATGTATATTACATTCATTCTTTCTCTTGCCTTTACATTACTTTACTTTTACATTGCTCATATACTATTAGGGCCCTCATCATGCAGGTGTTCTTTTCACCCCATGGATAACATATCATCGTCATGCAGGTATTCTTTTCACCCCATGGATAAGATCATATCGGCATGCGGGTGTTCTTTGCACCCCATGGATAAAGTAATATCATCATGCGGGTATTCTTGCACCCCATGGATAGAATAACATCATCATGTGGGTATTTGTACCCCATGGATAACACCCATGAACACAATCAATATGCATTACTTTATTCTTACTTCATTTCTTTACTTTTGAGACTGATACCTTACTTGTGAGAGATTGATACTTTTTCTTATGAGAGATCGATACAATCAATTGTGAGAGATTGATACCTTGCTAATACTTTTGATAATCATAACTTTACTAGAAACTTTGGATCAATAATCAATGAGTGAGAGACATATGAATAACTTGGCAATATAACATTCTTGGAAACATAACACTATTGGAATCATTGGACAATAATCCATGAATAAGAGACATGAGTATATGCATTATTGGAACATTGGAACACAACCTTGTTGGGCTTTTGGAACATTATTCATGAATATGAGACATGAGATTCACAAATGGTCACTGAGTAGGAAATATATGACAATGCCCATTGATAACCGACTATGGGATACCTTATCACTTTTTGGGATAAGACTAGTGTAATGTCAATGTGGACACTATTTGCCGTAGAAAGATACGGACGGAGTAACCTTACATACCTTGTACTCTCAATACGGATATACAATCCTAGAGGTGCATACAATAGTCCCGCTCCTTCTTTATGTGTCACTCTACAACACAAATATATAACGGGATTCACATTAACCATCAACTACTTTACAAATGTATAGAACATCAATGAGTTACATGTTTGCCTTTAAACATGCCCTTTTCCCTTGACAAAACCATTGATAACATAATTATTCCAAAAAATTCCCCAATATTCCATACATTGACCAATACATGAGAATCAATACATTTCACCACAACACTTCTCCTTTGCACTTTCTTATCCATATCACATCACAAATAATCCATCAAATTACCTTAATACACCTCATAGCACATATCGGCCAAAATCCCACAATTTACACTTTTAGAAAAATAAAAAGTTTAATAACAAAATCACACCATACATGTTCATATTTTATCCATACCATGCTCTTTCATTAAGACATCAAGTCTCCTTTCACATTCAAATCACAAAGATAGCACATCTTTCACCAAAAGCAAAAATACACTATTCACCACCTTGACAACACAACTATCATAATATACATAATCTCCCATGCATATAATATGTTAATCCATGAGAATAAATACTTACCAAGGCTTGGAATAGGATGATCTTCACCAAAGAAAAAGGCTTAGGGTTTGAGAGAACCAAAAAGAAAATATCTTGTAATTCTCAAAATGTGTTGTGTGTTTTTAAGAATAAAAATCTGATTTTTGGGTCCCTTATATAGTGCTCAAGTCATCCTTAGACATTTGGGAGCAATAATTGAGTAGTCATGGCAAAAATGGGCATTTGAACCATTTGGGCCAAGTCTTTTATTCCATTTTGGGCACAATAAAACATCCATTTCACCCTTCAACTTTCATGTATAATTCACCATATATCTCATGTTTAAATAATTCCATAATGTCACGACAATATTCTCTTACGAGATTCTCATTCGTCGTCTCAATCGCAAAAATAGGAATTCTAGTCGTCCATGGCTTCCTTGAACATTTTTTGATAATTACTTGTGTTTCATGGGTTGATCATGTAGAAGTATGTAGGAGTGTATTGAGGTATTTGAAGCATTAACAATGCTCAAAGAACTCCAAAGAACCAAAAGAAACCATCAAAGAATCGTCGTAGAATTGCGTTGCGAAACGAGTCCGGAAGGGCACAATATTTGTGCCTTGCGCCACTGCTGCAAAGCAAGGCAGTGGCGCAAGAATTTCAATCCCTCTGAATCAGTGGCTTGCGCCACACCCCCTGAAATAGGGTAGTGGCGCAAGTTTCAGCACCTTGCTGAATTTTTTGGCCACTTCTTCAATACTTGCATATCGTCCAATACCTTATCAAAATACTTGCTTAGTGCTCTTAATCATCAAGTAAACATGACTCCAAGTCACCAAATGAGGTTGGAATGTGTACGGGGTATTCCACAAATTCTCCCCGAAATCACCAAACACTTCCTATGAAAGGCTAGTCACATGTACAAGGCCAATTTTCAATTTTTCTCATCTTTAACATTACCAAATGCATCCTTATAGCTCTCGACACCTAAGAAAACATTATTCAATGTCATCAAGTAGGGTTGGGAAGGTACGGTGTGTTACATTAAACTATTGTTGAAAGTATATAAGAGTTTCTGTACATATTATTCCCATTGGAAATAGACAAAGTTCGGAGGATCTCCCTAGGAAAGGATAGCTATGACTATTCTAAACCGACAAATGTGAGGATTAATAAATAAAGACGTACTTTCTGTAAAAATCCTTTGGAGAAAAATTGATGAAATCAACGTACCCATATTTGTTGCAAATGGAGGAAAGGGTTCAAAATGGGGAAGTGGACCAATACTAAGAAAGTATATATGAGCCTTAAGTGTTTATGTGTGCGTATGCTAATATAGAGATGCATGTGTTGTAATTTAAGCGACATCGTTAACATTCGAGGATGAATGTTTCTAAGGGGGGGAGAATGTAACAGCCTGTACCTTCCCAACCCTACTTGTTGACATTGAATAATGTTTTCTTAGGTGTCGAGAGCTATAAGGATGCATTTGGTAATGTTAAAGATGAGAAAAATTGAAATTTGGCCTTGTACATGTGACTAGCCTTTCATAGGAAGTGTTTGATGATTTCGGGGAGCATTTGTGGAATACCCCGTACACATTCCAACCTCATTTGGTGACTTGGAGTCATGTTTACTTGATGATTAAGAGCACTAAGCAAGTATTTTGAAGTGTTTTTAAAAGGTATTGGATGCTATGCAAGTATTGAAGAAGTGGCCGAAAAATTCAGCAAGGTGCTGAAACTTGCGCCACTACCCTGTTTTAGGGGGTGTGGCGCAAGCCACTGATTCATAGGGGTTGAAATTCTTGCGCCACTGCTTTGCTTTGCAGCAGTGGCGCAAGGCACAAATATTGTGCCCTTCCGGACTCATTTCGCAACGCAATTGTACGATGATTCTTGGATGGTTTCTTTTGGTTCTTTGGAGTTCTTTGCGCATTGTTAAAACTTCAAATACCTCAATACACTCCTACATACTTCTACATGATCAACCCATGAAACACAAGTAATTATCAAAAAATGTTCAAGGAAGCCATGGACGACTAGAATTCCTATTTTTGCGATTGAGACGACGAATGAGAATCTCGTAAGAGAATATTGTCGTGACATTATGGAATTATTTAAACATGAGATATATGGTGAATTATACATGAAAGTTGAAGGGTGAAATGGATATGTGTTATTGGGTCCAAAATGGAATAAAAGACTTGGCCCAAATGGGTCAAATGACCCATTCTTGCCATGACTACTCAATTATTTCTCCCAAATGGCTAAGGATGACTTGATCACTATATAAGGGACCCAAAAATCAGATTTTTATTATTAAAAACACACAACACATTTTGAGAATTACAAGATATTTTCTTTTTGGTTCTCTCAAACCCTAAGCCTTTTTATTTGGTGAAGATCATCCTATTCCAAGCCTTGGTAAGTATTTATTCTCATGGATTAACATATTATATTAATGGGAGATTATTTATAATATGATAGTTGTGTTGGCAAGGTGGTGAATAGTGTATTTTTGCTTTTGGTGAAAGATGTGCTATCTTTGTGATTTGAATGTGAAAGGAGACTTGATGTCTTAATGAAAGAGCATGATATGGATAAAATATGAACATGTATGATGTGATTTTGTTATTAAACTTGTTATTTTTCTAAAAGTGTAAATTGTGGGATTTCGGTCGATATGTGCTATGAGGTGTATTAAGGTAATTTGATGGATTATTTGTGATGTGATATGGATAAGAAAGTGCAAAGGAGAAGTGTTGTGGTGAAATGTATTGATTCTCATGTATTGGTCAATGTATGGAATATTGGGGGATTTTTTGGAATAATCATGTTATCAATGGTTTTGTCAAAGGAAAAGGGCATGTTTAAAGGCAAACATGTAATTCATTGTTGTTCTATGCATTTGTAAAGGAGTTGATGGTTAATATGAATCCTGTTATATATTTGTGTTGTAGAGTGACACATAAAGAAGGAGAGGGACTATTGTATGCACCTCTAGGATTGTATATCCGTATTGAGAGTACAAGGTATGTAAGGTTACTCCGTCCGTATCTTTCTGCGGCAAATAGTGTCTACATTGACATTACACTAGTCTTATCCCGAAAAGTGATAAGGTATTCCATAGTCGGTTATCAATGGGCATTGTCATATATTTCCTACTCAGTGATCATTTGTGAATCTCATGTCTCATATTCATGAATAATGTTCCAAAAGCCCAATAAGGTTGTGTTCCAATGTTCCAATAACGCATATACTCATGTCTCTTGTTCATGGATTATTGTCCAATGATTCCAATAGTGTTATGTTTCCAAGAATGTTATATTGCCAAGTTATTCATATGTCTCTCACTCATTGATTATTGATCCAAAGTTTCTAGTAAAGTTATGATTATCAAAATTATTAGCAACGTATCAATCTCTCACAATTGATTGTATCGATCTCTCATAAGCAAAAGTATCAATCTCTCACAAGTAAGGTATCAATCTCAAAAGTAAAGAAATGAAGTAAGAATAAAGTAATGCATATTGATTGTGTTCATGGGTGTTATCCATGGGATACAAATACCCGCATGATGATGTTATTCTATCCATGGGGTGCAAGAATACCCGCATGATGATGTTACTTTATCCATGGGGTGCAAAGAACACCCGCATGCCGATATGATCTTATCCATGGGGTGAAAAGAATACCTGCATGACGATGATATGTTATCCATGGGGTGAAAAGAACACCTGCATGATGAGGGCCCTAACATGAGCAATGTAAAAGTAAAGTAAAGTAAAGGCAAGAGAAAGAATGAATGTAATATACATGGCTTCCAAAGTACAGAATAGTGACTCATCTACATTGTGACTTATCTATATTGGTTATGCATTTGAACTTGAGTTCTTAAAATACTTTCATAGCTTACAAGTTTCATATGGCCTTACATACTCAGTAAATTCTTCGTACTGACCCCTTTTGGGTAAATTATTTTACTTGTTGCAGGCGCAGGTACTAGTAGGCCTCCACAGCAGATTGTCAGTGTTGCAGATCTTTGGTGAGCTCCAGTTAGTTCGGGGCTTCTCCGAGTCACTGTTGTACATGTGTTTTGATTTTGTACATGTTGTATAAAGCGGGGACTTGTCCCGACTTTTAGTTCATTTTGGTCAATGCATTTTGTTAGAGGCTTTTGTAGACGGATGTGGGTGTATAAATGTGAAGGTACATGTCGTTTTGACTTGATGGCTCAAACGACCAAGTTTTACATATATAGCTATGACATATGTTTCCATGTCCATGAATTCCGCATAGTTGCATGAGAAATAATGAGATTTACATGAGGACATGCATACGAATGTTCATGAGCAAAGGTTGGTTCTCTCGGGCCATATCGGTTTCGGGTGCCAATCACGCCTCGTTGGAAGTTGGGGCGTGACAAAAGCAAGTTAAGGACATAAAAAAATCTTACATGTTGATATTTAATCCATCAAATTCACTTACTTCAAGACCACAAGTCCACTTCCATGTTTACAAGGCAAAACCCTTTACTGATTAAGCAAACATAGAATGTTTCACACATAGTGAACTTCTCAACACTTTGTCAACATAACCAACATGATATAAACAATATCTCATGCATATAATATATTAAATCATAAGATTAAATACTTACCCAAGCTTTCAAAGTGATGATCTTGTCCAAAGAGATGGTTGCCTTAGGGTTTGGTTGAAGAGAAAATATCTTGTGAAAATTCTAGAATTTGGCAAGTGTGACTTTGTGAATAAAATATGATATTTTTTTGCCTTATATAGTCCTTTGTAGTAAGCCTTAGCCAACTTTTGGTCAATAATTGATAGTTTACTTGGTCAAAGAAAGAATGAATCATTTTCTTCCTTTTTGGGCCATGTTTTTTGGTGGAATTTTAGGCCTCAATTGAACCCAATAGCACAAGATTAATTTAGCCCAATAAAATTAATGTTTAAATCCCCCAAAAATCTCATGTTTAAATAATTCCATAAATGTTACGGTAATTAAATAAGTTCGAAAATGTACGGGGTGTTACATGATCAACATGGATTTCATCACAGGTTTGCCTCGTACACTTCGAAAATTTGATTCCATATGGGTAATAGTTGACAGGCTTACCAAATCAGTACACTTCCTACCGGTTAAGACTACTTACACCGCTGAAGAGTATGCGAGATTGTATATTAAAGAGATAGTTTGATTGCATAGAATTCCAATCTCCATTATATCAGACAGGGGAGCTCAATTTACTGTACACTGTTGGAAGTCTTTTCAGAAGAGTTTGGGAACCCAAGTGAATTTAAGTACGACTTTTCATCCTCAAACAGATGGGCAAGCAGAACGTACCATACAAACATTTAAAGATATGCTACGAGTTTGCACATTGGATTTTAAAAGTAGTTGGGATGATCATTTACCTCTTATTGAATTTGCCTACAATAATAGCTATCATTCAAGTATCAAAATGGCGCCTTACGAAGCTTTATATTGAAGAAAGTGTAGATCACCAATTGGATGGTTTGAAGCGGGTGAAACTACCTTATTTGGGCCAGATCTTGTTCATCAAGCTATGGAGAAGGTTAAGGTGATACAACAGCGGCTACAAACAACCCAAAGTCGGCACAAGTCATATGCCGATGTTAGAAGAAGAGGGCTAGAATTTACCATAGGTTATTGGGTATTCTTGAAAGTGTCACCAATGAAAGGGGTAATGAGATTTGGGAAGAAGGGAAAGCTGAGTCCACGTTATATACGGCCGTATACGATTGTCCGATGATTTGGTCAAGTTGCGTATGAATTAGAACTACCCCAAGAAGTGTCCACAGTTCATCCAGTGTTCATGTCTCAATGCTTCAAAAATGCATAGGAGATCCATCTAGTATTTCTCCTACTGACGATATACAAGTTACAGAAGATCTCACCTATGAAAAAGTACCTATTGCTATTCTGGGTCAACAAGTTAAGAGGTTAAGAAATAAAGAAGTAGCTTCTGTAAAAGTGCTTTGGAGGAACCAACAGGTAGAAGAAATCACATGGGAAGCTAAGGAAGTGATAAAATCTAAGTACCCTCATTTATTTCAAACCGAAGAGAAAGTCCAAGATGCTGAATCGGAGCAATAACAAGTAAGTATTTATAAGTATTATGTGTATATGGTAATATGAAGAATGAACTTAGACTTGGTAACTTGTTTAGATTGGATAATGTTACTAACATTCGAGGACGAATGTTCCTAAGGGGGGAAGGATGTAACACCCCGTACATTTTCGAACTTAGTTTGACTACCTTAACATTTATGGAATTATTTAAACTTGAGATAGTTGGTGTATTACCCACTATATTTGTTGGGATGAATTAATATTATGCTAATGGGCTCAATTGAGGCCCAAAATTAAGTAAATAAGACATGGGCCCAAAAGGAGATGATCCATTTAAAAATGGACCAAGTATACACATCATCTACTTGAACTTTTTGACCAAATAATTGGCTAAGGATGACCATAGAGAAAGGCGTTTTGGAGGGGATTTATAAGGCTGAAATTCAGCTCATTTTTCTACATAACACACTTGTAAAATGTCACGACCCGAAATCCCATTCAGGCCGGACTGGCACCCGAAGCCGAGAACCAATCTTTGCTCGTGAACCTTTGTATGCATATCCTCGTGTGAATCTTCTTATACCTCATGCAATTACGCGGAAGACATGAATATGGAAACATATGCCATAAATACAAATATCAAACTTAGTCGTTGGAGCCATTACGTCGAATTGAACATACATCTTCCATTCATATACCCACATATGTCTACAAAACCTCTAACAGATACATCTATGTATACCACCTTTACAACATCAAAATGAATATACAACTATGACCCAGAAAGCTCCGAATCAAGTGGAGCTCACCAAAACTTCTGCAACTGATCCACAGTCTACTGAGGAGGTCTACTAATTCCTGCACCTGCAACATATAAGGTAAGTCCCCCGAGGGGGTCAGTACGAGAAATGTACTGAGTATGTAAGGCTAGAGAAATTACATCATACATGAGAATGTCAATGAAATAAATATGAGAGAATTTTCAATATGGGTAAACCATCATTCTAATTGGAAACTTATCTATTGCTTTCGTTATTAACATTTTAGGACATTCATTTTATATCCTTACTATTCATAGAATATCTTTCATGTCTACACTCAAGAGACTCTTCTCCTCTATTCATGACCACTATTGTTCTACTACTTGGTTAGTAAATTACGAAAGAATAACATTCATCCACACACACCCACTCTCTTAGTGGATTTAATTACTTATTAATCATACACTGCCCAGGCCCAACTGATTAGTGGGCAATTCATAGAACCATCATGCAGGTGTACATTGGACCCCATGGATAATGTATAGAGAACCATCATGCAGGTGGTCATTTCACCCCATGGATGATGTATAGAGAACCGTCATGCAGGTGTTCATTTCACCCCATGGATAATATATAGAGGACCGTCATGCAGGTGTTCATTTCACCCCATGGATAATATATAGAGGACCATCATGCAGGTGTTCATTTCACCCCATGGATAATATATAGAGGACCATCATGCAGGTGTTCATTTCACCCCATGGATAATGTCATAATTATACCTCAACTTTTACCAGATTGGTACAAACATAAGCATAACAGTACTAGACTTTAGCACATCACATTCCCGAAACTAGGAGGTAGAATATACACATTTGTATGACCTATTGAGGATCCCGATGCTATTGGAAACACACATATATACCTTACCTCATTTCTATACTTCCAAGAGAACACTTTTGCTACTTCTTATGAGATCTTATATAAGTAAGCATATAGTACCGGCCCTCCACCTTTGGTGGTCTATAGTGACTAACATAACATAGTATTCGAATTATTCCATCTAGAACTTATAACCTTTAGACTGTGATCCATACCTAATGAAACATCTAGTACCCCAAGCGCCTTACTTCTTTACAATCTCATACCCCTTTTGTCTAGCTAGGAAAGTGACACCCTAGAGATAATGACAGTAAAGCACACACTTATATGCATATTTCACTTCATGCATTTAACTCATGAGATTGCCATCTTCACTTATGAGTAATAATCCCACTACCTTGCACATCATCTCTCTTATTACTCTTATGAGAATGGTACTAAGATGATCCTCACAATATAGGATTTGGAGCATGACATGATTGGAAAATGCTTTTCAAGAATACACAGATTCATTTATACTATTACCCTCTTGAGATAGTTTTTTTTTAGGAATTAGAACGTCATGACATCTTCGGAACTTCAATCAAGGAACAAGATATAAGTGAATCATAAGTCATCTAAGAATAAGACACATATGGATAACAATATATGTCAACCTGAATTGATATACTTCAAGGCTCTCGGAATTGAAACAAGTCCAATGTCAATAGGAACAATAGGTTGTAGAAGAATACGGAAAGAGTAACCTTACATACCTTGTATTCGTACTTACGAATACACAATCTTAGACGTGCATACGATAGTCCCACTCCGTCCTTATGTTTTGTTCTACAACATAAATACATGAAGGAACTAACATTAACCACCAATAACAATATGTCATTCCCCCCTTGACAACACCATTTATAAAATCATCATACCAAGAATTCCACAATATTCCATACATTGACCAACACATGATAACCAATGGCATGTTACACCAAGCTCATGTTTTATCCTTTTCCATCACCACCACATCACAATTCTTCCATCAAATTACTTCAATACACCTCATAACAACAAATCGGCCAAAATCCCATACTTTATACTTATAGAAAAAGAACATGTTTAAGACCATAATAACACCATACATGTTGTTATTTCATCCATATCATGCACTTTCATCAAAGTCATAAGTCATAATTCAAGTTACAAAACCATGGATTTCACATCTTTCACAAAAGCCAAAAGTGCCATGTCCAACATTTTCAACCACCACCAACATGATACATATTTTCTAATGATTATAATATGTTAAAGTACAAGAATAATCACTTACCCAAGCTTGGAAGATGATGATCATGCTTCAAGAAGTGCCTTAGGGTTTGAGAGCCAAAGAAGTGTTCTTGGGAATTTTCTAGAAAATGAGAGAAAAGCATGTGTGTGTACAATGAATTAAAATCTGATTTTTGGCCAAATTTTATAACCTTTTAAAGTTATCCTTATCCATTAAGTCCATTATTTACAAGTCAACACAAGAATGGGTCTTTTGACCCACTTTTGGGCCATGTCTTCTTTTCATTTTTGGGTCCTTTTTGGGCCCAATTCTCTTAACCCAATAAAATCAATAATTTATCGTGTTTAAACCACCTCATACGTGTTACAACAATATTCCCACTCATGCTATTCACACTCGTAGCCTCAATCCCAAAAGCAAGCAATTCTAGCCACGTATGGCCCATTTTGACCAAAAGGGCAAAATCGTCATTTTGACCCCAAATTCGTTCTCGAGTAATTTTATCATACTAATGTGATAATTTACTCATGTCATGTATATGATCATGATTGTAGAAGAAACGTGGCAAAAATCGGCTTGATACGTCCCCGGGCACCCTTGGGACTTAAACAAAATTTCCAACTTTTGAAAGGTGCGCAGGGGCGGCGTGGCACACTGCCTGGCATGCCCCTTTACTGCCTGTGGACTTAAAATTTCAGCCCAGAGTGGTGTGGTACGCCCCTGGGCGTGCCCCTCCTTATTTTTTTTCCAAAATTTTTGTTTTCGACTTTTCTTCGCGGGTTCGGTTAGATACTTCAAGTCCTATTATTTAACTCACTTCTTAACCTTAATATAATTTGTTTAGAGGTCCTCTTAGACTCATTTTGAACCCCACGAATGCGCCACAAAAATCACAAAACACCTCTTATGAAAGTCTAATCACATGTACGAAGCCAAATTTCAAATTGCTCATTGTTAACATTACCAAATACATACTTATGGCTTCTCGACACCGAAGTACCCATTGTCACATTGGGTTGGGAGTATACAGGGTGTTACATAAAAATCAGATTTTCAATCAAATACTTTCTCCTCTCTCAAACCCTAGCCGCCCTAATTTTCCCTAAGGATTTTTGGACAAATCTTCCACTTGCAAGCCTTGTTAAGTGTTTAAACTTATATATTAATATATTATATGCATAATAGGTTGTGTATATCATGTTGGTTATGTTTAAAAAGTTTTGAGCAGTCCACTTATTGTGAAACAGTCCACTTTTGCTTAGTCGCTAAAGGATTTGCCTTCTATGTGGTTTAAACTTGAAAAGGGAATGAAGGTCATGAAGGAATTGAATTATATGGATGAAATTTCAGTATGTTTAAGTTTTATGCTGTCCCTAATTCTTTACTCCTTGTGTATGACTTGTGGAAATGTTTATACGTAATTGTGCATGGAACGTGTGGTTTAGTGGAAAGAGAATATTTTCTTGTGATATTGATGTGAATTTCGAAACCATTGTGGACTATTTTTGGTGTGTTGTTGTGAAAGGTATTTAGGTGAATTAATGGAATAAATATGTGACGTGGTATTGAGGTGGAAATGTAAAGTATAAACTTAGAGTGAAATCCTATCGGTTTGTGATGTCTATGTTGATGTGTGGACTGTTTTGGTATTGTTGGTGTTGTGAGGTAGTAAATTGTATTTTAGGAGGGTGTAATGAAGTTATATGGAAGTATAAAGGAAGGTGGAAGGATATACCATGTGTTTGGGATGTTGGATAGTTTTTACTTCCCGACAAGTAGCTAATTATTGCCTTGTGAACTTGTAATGTAATTGGCTTTTAATGTGAGCTCCATTATGTATTCATATTGTAGAGTAATGCTTTAAGGAAGATTTGAATTGTTGTAGTCACATGTTGGAAAGATAAGGTATGTAAGGTTACTCTTTTCCGTATCCTTTGGCCGCACCTATTGTTCACATCGTTACTAAATTTGTTTCCACTCGAAAATGTTTTGAAGTATCTCATTTCAAGTTTGTTAGCAATTGTTATTTACGTGTCTCTTATTTGTTGACTATTGTTCCAAAGCTCCACTAATGTTATGACCACCGATGTAACAATCTCACAAAAATTAAAGAAATGAAGTAATGTATGTTTGGTTGAGTACGGGTGGTAGCTCTGGGGGTGAAAGCCTAGCTCGAGCCGATCCCGATTGATTATTGGATGCAAGGGGTATCTCTGGGGGTGAAAACCTAGCTCGAGCTGAACCTGATTTATTGATTTATGGGTGGTAGCTCTGGGGGCATAAGCCTAGCTCGAGCCTATCCCAATGTTATTCACCACTGATCAGTTGGTCCCGGGCATTGTATGATGTATATTGATATGAAGATGAAAGGAAAGAAATGAATGTAATGTACATGGTTCCACATATACAGTATGGTGGTATATTAGTATTATCTATTCACTTGTATTTGATTCCATTTGAGTTCCTATATTTCATACAGTTACTTATAGCCTTATATACTCAGTACATTCTTTTGTACTAATATCCCTTGGGGGACCTGCCTTACTTTCTGGAGGCACAGGAGCTAGTAGACCTTCACAGTAGGGTACGGGTAATCTGCAAGCTATTGGTGAGCTCCAAGTTGATTCGGGGCTTTTTGAGTCATTTGTATATATTTTTGGTATTGTGTAGTAGTTGTATACGGCGGGGACTTGTCCCGACCTTAGTCATGGTTATATATATTTTAGAGGCTTTGTAGACATTGTAAAGTCAAACATAGAAGTGTTTTACCTTTTAGACGTTATGGCCCCAACGACCAAGTCTCCTATCTATTTTGAACGTTTTTACATGACTTCCGTCATCGATACATTATATCTGCATGTGGCAGAATTTTTGTTCACTTAATGACATGCATATGAATGTACACGATCATAGGTTGGTTCTCTAGGGCCTTTACGGCTACAGGTGCCTGTCCGCCCCAATGGGATTTGAGGCGTGACATTGGTGTTCAATATGGGAGCTCATTTTCTCGTTTGGAAAGTTCTCATCACTCTTCTCAAAGTTGGAATTCTTAGCCAAGAACTCCATTAGGTCTTCAAGTATATATTCGTAAGGAAATCTCTTTGGATCCTCCTTTGGAACTTTATGAATCTGTATAAAAGAAGGGGTGATACTAGGTAAAATGCTAGAATCATGGTTAGTGGGTAACAAGGGATTAGTGTTGACAAGTCCCATAATTAAGTATTCCTTGTCCACTTCCTTCAAGCAACTTCTTGGCTCGTCAATCTTACTCAACTCTCCTCTTTGAGCCAAGCATTTCTTTCCTTGTACGGTTTGGTGTTTTTTCCCATAGTTAACTACTTCATTCAAGTCTACCTCCATTACGGGTCCAAAAGTAGAAAAGCACACAAAGAAAATGAACTTAGAAAGAAAAATGGAATCAAAGACTAATCAGTCAACTAAGTAAGGACAATTACCCGTTGATAATTAGTTTAGGAATTAAAAAATGAAATAAGGAATAAAGAAATGGAACTAAGATAATGGAACCTGAGAAAAATGAGTTTTGAAGTCATTGAGGTGCGTTTGGATGAGGTATGGACGCAGGTCACGACATGCCCTTGCAGGTGGGGTTGCATGTCAAAATTAGAATGCTGGAAATGTCATTTGCGTGGGTAGGTGGATGACCTGCGTGGGCAGCTGGGGCCGCAGGTGCCTAGACAGATTAGCTGAAACTCTAATTTTTTTTTCTTTTTGTGGGCCTTCTTGGGTTCTCTCTCCTAGAATATTTCCTTTTCTTTTGGAATATTCATTTGTACCAACACCCAAACACTTTTCTCTTTCTTCCCTTTTGGATCTAACACACCATTTGGATGAATTTTTCTCTTGAAGATATGAATTTCTTCAAGAACATGAAGAACAATTTAAAGATCCTAAATTCATAACTCTCTAATTTTTGACCGGAATTCCATGAAATTTTAAACTTAGGTTTTCTTCAAGGTGGGGAACACTTTCCAACAATTTTCAACCTTCAAATCCACACCAAAAATTCCAGATTTTTCAACCCACTTGCAAATTTCTTCAAGCTTTTAACTCCAAAAATGGTGGATTCTCTAAGATCTCTCCAATCAACTCCAAATTTTAGATCTAGGGTTCTTTCAATATGGAGAATACTTTCTAGTAATCCCTTTCCTTCAATTCCAACCCAAAATTCATAGATCTAAGAACCCACTTCACTTTTTAAAAAAGCTCAAGAACTCAACAATGGAGTTTCTTTAAATCCACTCAAATCAAGATCAAAACTCAAGATTCCGACTCAAATATACTAGAGAAAACAAAATCTAGTATAGAAACTTCAAGAAAGACTCAAAAACACAAAAATATTTTTGGGATTTTTTTAAAAAATATTTTTTTTGATTTTCTAGATAACAAACCCAAGATTTAGAATCGTGAAAACGAATATAATCTCGGCTCTGATACCAAATGATAATCCCCAAAATACGAAAGTTGAAATCAAAAATGAAAACTCAAAGATATGATTGAATTAAAATACAAAAGGTAAAGATAGATAGATAGATAGACATAGTTAGATTGGCACAAGAAGATAAGAAAATAGGAACCAATGAATATCTTAAATTCAAAGACCCCTAATTTTATTATCAACAAGCACCTAATCTCCTACGAAAGACCACGAGGGAATCGTAACGCCCTCGCAACCACCGTTTCTAGGTAAAATTGAATACAAGCTTTTCCAAGCTACACTCATGCTCCATAAGTAGTCACCCAATATCAATATCATCAAAAAACTAATGAAAATAAAGCTAGCTCCTAGTATTTATAGCCCTTGGGTCTATTATTACATTGGGCCCAAAAGTCACCCAATTAAACAAAATGGGCCAAGCTGGCCGCTTTGGCCCACATGCCCATGCAGGTGACCACCTGCTGGCATAGATAATGGGCGCATATGGCATCTGTGGGTGCAGTTCACCCACCTGAGGGCGCAGGTGAGGGCGTAGACCATTTCAGGATGTCGTCGAGCTCCTCTTGACTCTCCAACGACCTTTCTAATGGATTTTTTAACTCCAAGCTATCTTTTATACGCGATATTACGTTTCTTAAAGATCAAAATAGACCCTCCAACCACGTCCTTATGGCCTTGAGCTCATTGTGGCTTGGATCCCTTATTGTCTCCCTTGAATTGCAAGCCAAAAAAAGTTGACATCGATTTGGCTTGTATCAAGTGTAGTTGAGTTGATAAGGTTGGTGAAATAAGTTAGCCTAATTTTGGTTGATGGTATTTAGTATAGGGTCAATCGAGGGAGTAGATTTATTAGATGTGTTTTGGCATATTCATATCCCTTCATTGTTACATAATAATATTGTGTTTGTATTGCCCCTTGAGTGGTTGAGGTATGTTGAGGGTTGAATAGACTAAGTTTAGACCTAGTGGATAATTTATGTGTTAATAAAAACCATAGTGTTGTGTTGTTATAGAATTGGTAAGGGTGAAAGTACCCCACTAAACATTTTCCTAGTATAGAAATGACAAACCTCAGAGCAGTGTGGTTTTGGTTGAAAATTTTGCATTTTGTGGTTTAGTGTTGAATTATGGATCATGATATGTTGATTAGTGGATTTGAGTGGTTAATGTGTTAGAGGAAGAGTTTAGGAAGTCATAGAAACTTTTAGTGCGTAAAATAGGTTCCTAGAAATCAGGTTATAATGATTACCATGAAATGTTCAGTTATAATATAGAAAATCAAGAAGTGTGTTGTGAAATGGACAGAACTGGGAATGGATCCCGAGCTAATGTTTTGGTATCACTGCAGTGACACTATCTATTACTGCAGTGGCAGAAGTGTCACCACTGCGACATAAGATTTTGACATAAGTGTCGTTGCAGCGACAGATCCATCGTTGCAGCTGCAGTGCTGAATTCGTTGTTACAGGGACAAAATTGTAGAAAATAGTTTTAAATCAGAAAGTGGCATTCTCATTCCCCATTATTACTATTTTTTCCCTGAATTTTTATGCGTTGTAATATTATGCAGTGTTTTGGGTAATTTAGATGACCCGTTACATAAATTCTATTACGAATCATATTCCTTGGGTTATAGTGATCAAGTGAGTGTGCCTAGAGCTTAGTGGCCTGTAGTGCGTAGGCTGGTTGGGTAGCTATTTTACGTTACTTATAGGACATCGGTTAAGTAAGTGTTACTAATTTGTTTTAGAAGTAGATGGGAGGTTGCATTGAACTTCTACCAGTTGCATATGTTGGGTTTGAAGAATTATGCTAAAAGTCTGCCTCCTATTTTCTGTATCTGTTCGAGGACAAATGGTAGGTAAATTGGTATATACTATAACAAAATGTTCTATTGTTACTAAAAATATCTACCGTAAAGGCATAAGAACCTCATTCTTCATAGGTTATTGGATCAATTCGTTAGTATGGGAGTGCATTCGATATGAACTAAGGTCATATAATACCCTAAACATAAAGTTAAGTTGGAAGTGTTCTTACTGATTGAGTTTTGAGCTAAGTTTAAACTATGGTCAACTTCAAACGAGCACTACTCTTAGAATATAAAGATTTATAGAGGCCAATACCCACCAAATGAAATATCATTGAGTCTTCTTTTCAGTGCCTCCAACCGTTTGTCCGTTTGTCAATTAGCTTCCGAAGTAAAAAGTTATGACCATTTTACTGAAGACTATCTAGGCTGAAAAGTTGGCCATTGTAGCAGCATCGTTACAGCAAAATTTGGATAGCTGCAGCGACAACTAGGCAGCACTTAAGCTTATTTTTGATGTCTTTGGGGCTATAACTCAGAAACTTCATTACAAAGCCCTAGAGGGGCAATTTTCCAAGTTCTAGGGTGGAACTTCTTCTTTAAGGGAAGTTCTTCCACCATTTTCTTCGTCTTTTAATCTAATAACACCTTAGAATCATTAGAATGATCTTTAATGGTGAAATTCTTGGAGTATTAGAATCATACATTCATGAGTGTTGGGGAAAAACCTATAGGTTGGGGTAAGATCACCTAGAATTACTTCTAGATTGTTAATTAACGATTCTTAGCATGAATTAGTTATTCTAAAATATGAAATTGATGGTTGGGGACCTTGAATTCCTTAAAATGGAATCTTCAGCTTTGAAACTCTATTAATAGAGATGGGTTCTGTATTATAGAATAATTTAATGGTTAATTTACCCTTGGGTAATGTTTTAGACTATGAATAAGGATATAATTAGTGGGTTGAACTTCCAAAGTAGTTATTCAAAGAGTAGCTGATCAATTATAACTATAATTGTTTGACTTTTAGATGATTGGGCTAATAGAAGTATGAAGGATAGGGAAGAGCAACCTTGGTGTCGGTTGCTTATTCCAACATCTTTGGTCGAGGTAGGTTATGGTTTAATGTGTAGTATAATTAGGTTAGATACATGCAATTACTATAATTTGATGGGAGACTTCATGTCTTGCTTGGCCTACGGGAAAGGAGTTGGGATGGATAAAACATAGAATTAATTTAATAAAAATATAATTGTGCGTTATTGTGTTTTGTGTGGATCCCTTGATAGATGTTTGTAATTGTATGACTTACTTGATAATTTACAAGTTTAATATGTGAATGTGGGTAACAATAGATGAATTAGGTGAACTTGTAATCTATACAACTAGTCTTTAATACCTTAAAAAGGGTGAATCTGATGTTGTGTGTTTGGAGTATGAGTTATTCTTGATAGAAGATAATTAGAAGAATTGATCATGATAAGAGGATGTGGTGTCATAACTTAAGAACCTAAAGTCAAGTTTGGCTAAGTGCTAAGAAGTAGGAGGTTTGAAGGTGTATGAATCGAGCTAGAATTATAACTTGAATAGAGCCGAGTGGTTGAATAATAGGCTAATGTAATAGTGTCTTGAACTTAATAATGTCTTAGGTGTAAAGGTTACTAGTTAATAACTGAACTTACCATTTTAGATAGGAATAAAAGAGGGTTCGATTGGTGAATATATTAGGATGTTGAATTAGCGTATAGACATTTATTTTGGTGGAATGTGCACTCCTAAAATAGATACTCGATTGATTGGTCTTTAGACATGTTGTGGTTGATGATTGGGTTTGATAATGCTCGTTTGAATAAGTGTTGAATTGTCCTTTGGGCATACTCGTGATTTCACGTGTTAGTTGATATTTGTTGTTTACCTGGAATGATGAACTGGTTAATTATTGAATGCAAGTTTGGAAATTTATAACCTATAATGTGCTTGGTAAAAAGGACCTTGTTTGATATACAAGTGTGGTTGATTTATCTCATTATATGATCATACTATTTGTGGTACTATTTTTTATTGTGAGATAAACCAGTAAAGGTTGATCCTCACAGCATTGGTAAAATTCAGGGAGGATAAGTGTGGCATAACACTTGATTTGGGATAAGGGCAGCAAGCACAAGTTGTGTGGGATCGGGTGTCACAATGACACTAATAATTGGATTGGGTAGCACGCCGGTATTAGTACATGAACTGAGTTCATCCCCTGCAAGTCATAACTGAGGGTCCATGCTGACCCTAGTATGTTCGTACATCATAATTTGGTGAGTTTGACGGCTCCTTGAGTGGATCGAGTTATGTTGATGATATATTATGGTTCCTTGTGTGGAAAAATTATGTTGATGGTTGTGATTGTGCATTGTAGTAAAGTGTGAATATAAGGTATATCCTGGATTATGTATAAATATTATTCTCCCATGTGTATAACCATATACGTGATATGTATTATAGTTTCCCTACTTGTGAAGCTGTTGATGTTTTATTAATTATCTTGGTTGTTGCAATCCCGATGGTTAATAGTAGAAGAATAGGGAGTGAGGGTTGTCACTAAAGAGGATTAATGAGAGAGAGAGAGAGAGAGAGGTATAGAGTTATTGTAATAAAGTGAGTTTCTAAGAGATGTGGGTTAGGTTGATTGATGGAATTATGTCAATTAGTAACGCTATGAGGTTAAATTAATAATTCTATAATAAAGGGAAGGAGGTAAGGTTGGAAGTTGAAGTGTTAAGTATGTGAAGTTATTAAGCATGTATGCTTGTCATGATCTCTTCTTGTTTGCTATATATTGTTATATGTTTCTAACATTGGTCGGTCGGTGATACCTACCAGTATGTGTGGTTGTACTAATACTACACTTACTAAATCTCCTTTTGGGGATATAACCATGTTATAGGTAAGTTGGAGTTTCTATAGGTACAATGGTGATTATTCTTCAACAAATCCAATCATTCTACTATTACATAGATGATCTGTCTTCAGTCGTCCTTCATTTGTTTAGTGCTCTTGTACCTTTTAGACTAGTTTCTAGGAGTTTTATTATTAATTTTGTAATTTATTTATTGTAATAAAGTTTTGATTTAAATAAAAGGTTACTACTTACTAATTTTGATGGATTTCAGAGTTGTTTTCTGCAATTTTTAAAGGTTGGGTTATAAGGCTTCTCTTATTTAGGGCAGAGTTAGGTAGGTGCCTGCATGATCCGTGATTTGTCTCGTGACACCTAATCATCAAAGGTATAAACCATATCCTATACAACCATGAAATCAACAAACATAACACAAGGAGAAATTGTATCCCTCTCAACCTCACAGTTAGAGTACCATTAGTTCGTTATCAACTTATTTAGCCATATTATCTCTCAAAAATCATACTAGTTTGTACACACATGCTAATGAGCTTATTTCTGCCCATCTAGCCATGATCAGCAGAGGACAATCTAAGTCCATGTACCGTAGTTGTGTGATACCCAATCCTCCATAATAATATTAATATCAATATCAATATCCATACTGATGCATCACCTGATCCTCTGTAATATATGTATATGTACTTTATCAATATCTCTATGACTCAGAATGAATCACAGCGCACTAGATTTATAAGTACACTTACCATTTCAATCAAGTTTGGTATTCAATAACTTATTTGTTCAAGCATGAACAACCAACTCATACTCACAAGTATGTTCGAAGACCAATCAAAAAGTATTCAATTTAGGAGCATACATACAATCAAATCGAGTCTAAACTCTAATTAAACCATAACCTATCTCAACCAAAGAAATTCGGATGGAAACTAATCTGCAAAAGCCTTGCCTTTTGTCGAAGCTTCAGATCATTCTCGGTCTAAAACATAAAATGAAGAGTATTCAATCACTTACACTTTAATTCTAGGCATTAGGGATTAAACCCTACATATTTTACCCTTGTCCATAGCTTAAACCATCAAATTTGGGGGTTTCACCCATTAATTTATCCCAAATCCCCATAACTCATGTTAAAGGGAGTAATTATACTCTAGGAAGTATAATATAACAATGTAGAATCAACATTAAGCAATTTTAGACTACCCATAGGTATTTTACATCAGTTCATCAACTTAGGGCTTATACCCAAGAATTTCACCATAAACCCCCATTCTAATGATTATACAGATTAAATGGATTAATCGATGTTAGAAGGGAGTAATATTCTTACCTTAATGATGAAAACCACCTAAGTTGGTAGTTAATCACCTCTCTCAAGCCTAAGGATGAAATTTCGAATGGTAGGGAGAAAATAAGGTCTCAAATAGAGAATCAGGCATTAAACTACTCAATAACCACTACGCAGTCACCTAACCGCTACTGCGTTCCTGCTACGGCGAGCAAGTGGATACCATAGAAGTCCCTGACCACTCCTTGCTAACTGCCATGATGGTTGGCTGACCGCCATAATGGGGGTTACTGTAGCGGTACCCTAACCACCACAAGGACCCTTAGGTAGTAACTTGGGGAAGTTTTTAGATTTCCTCCATTTCATAACATACACCTAGATGTTCGACAATGCGGATTTATCCTATCTTAGCAACCTCTATAACCAGAGTTTTATGAATCCATTTGTCATTCAAAATGTTTCTATGGAGTCCTATGTCCCTTGACTATCACAATATAATAATAAAATCATCAAAAACTACACCACAAGACACCAACAATCTCTAAACAACATAACAACAGACTTTTGTAAGAAACCACTCTAGCCTGAGATTTTATCAACTCTCAACTTAGGGGAAACTCTGTCTAGGGAATTACACCCTAAAAAATGCTATAATAATGGGATGGGTCCTTATATCAGATACCAATTAAACAACCATTTGTACCTAAACAACATCAAGAACAAAAAGGGGAAAATAAGAATTACTTGAATTTGTGTATAGATGAGGGTACTTGTTATATATGTCCACTTCTGTATCTCTAGTGGCCTCCTTAATAGGATGGTTCTTCTACTGGACCTTTATGGATGCAATCTCTTTAGTCCTCAATTTACGGGCATCCGTATCTAGAATAGCAACAAGCTCCTCTTCATAAGAGAGGTTTTCAACTGACAAAATTGAATCCCACCAAATGATTTAGTCACCATCCCCATGATACTTCTTAAGCATAGTAACATTGAACATGTAATGAACTCCTGACAAATTTGAAGGAAAGGCCAACCTATAAGCCACCGACCCCATACCCTTAAGGATCTCAAATGGTCCAATATATCTTGGACTTTGCTTACCATACTTCCTAAACCTCATAACACCCATCATGGGTGAGACTTTGAGCAACACTTGATCACTTTCCATGAAATACACATCTTTTACATTCTAATCTACATACTTTTTTTTTTCCTGCGTTGAGCTGCTAGATGTTTCTATTGGATAAACTTTACCTTCTCCATCGATTCTCTCAATAGATCTGTAACCTACTGTCTCACCCTAAATCATTGAACCAACCAATGGAAGATCTACACCTCTTCAAATACAAAGCCTCAATGGCACCATATCAATGGTCAAATAGTAGTTGCTAGTATATAGAAACTCTGCCAAAGGTAGATATTGGTCCCAATGTCTTCTGAAATCCATCACATATGCATGGAGAATATATTCCAACACTTGGATCTTCCGCTCTGACTGTACATCAATTTGAGAGTGAAAAACCTGTACTAAGGTCTAACCTAGTACCGAACTCCTTAGGCAACTTCTCCCAAAAGTTAGGGGTAAATTAAGTACATCTATCCCAGATAATATAAATTAGGACCCCATGCAATCGAACAATCTCCTTAAGGTAGATCTTGGCCAACTTTGTTGCATTGTAAGTCACCTGCACTAGAATGAAATGTGCGTACTTAGCCAGCCTACCCATAAAAACCCATATAGAATCGTACTTACCTAGAGTCTTTGGAAGACCAACAACAAAGTCCATATCTATCCTCTCCCACTTCTATTCAGTAATGGGCATCCTATGAAAAGGCCACCAGGCTTCTGATGTTCATACTTCACTAGCTGACAATTTTGACACATAGACACCAAATCAACTATGTCTATATTTATTCGACCCCACCAATAGTGCTGCATAAAATCATGGTATATCTTGGTTGTACCAGGATGTATAGAGTATTTTGAACTACGAGCCTCAACTAGAATAATAGGTATAAAATCATCAACACAACAAAAAACAACAACAACATATCCAGTATATTCTCACTATAAAATCATCAACACGGGGCACACAAACTCTACCCTTATCCTAAAAACACCCTCATCATCAAGAATGGACTCCTTGGCCTCATTTTGCAAAACCCTGTCACAAATCTTATACAACTTTGCATCCTCGAGTTGTCTCGCCTTGATTTTACCAAGAAATGTAGAGCTTGCCTATATACTTGCTAGCAATCCACCCCCTTCAGACACCCAAGTCGTATGAAGCTATAAGCTAGAGACTGAACCTCCCTATCCAAAAGATGGTAAGAAACCTCCAAACAAGCCAAACTTCCCATGATTTAAATCTTTCTACTAAGAGCATCCACTACCACATTAGCTTTACCCTGATTATAGAGAATAGTTTCATCATAATCTTTGTATATCTCCATCCTTCTGCACTACCTCTAATTCAAAACATTTTGACTGAAGATATGTTAAAAGGTATGGTGGTCTGTAAACACTCTACAACGAACCTCATACAAGTAATGCCTCCAAATTTTAAGTACAAACACTGCTTTGCCAATTCCAAATCATGAGTAGTAGTATAACTCTTCTTATGAACTTTCAATTGCATCGAATCATTGGCATTAACATTCATTTCCTGCATTAAAATAGCACCTAAACTAGAATATGAGGCAGCACAATACATAATTAAATCCTTACCCTCTATCGGCAAGGCATGAGTAGGAGCGGTGGTCAATAAGGTCTCGAGCTTTTGGATGCTCTTCTCACATTCATCAGACCAAACAAGTGAACCCTTTCTCTTGAGTCAAACGGGTCAAATGAGAAGCAATAGAGGCAAACCCCTTCACAAACATGCGATAGTAATTGGCCAACCCCACAAAACTACAAACCTCAGTTAGAGGTCATCCTAATCTAATTTTTAATTGATTTAATATTTTGTTGGTCTACCATCAAACTTTTTTTTGAAACCACATTCCCCTAGAAAGATACCAAATACAACCAAAATTTACACTTAGAATGTTTGGCATAAAGTTGTTTCTTCTTAAGAAAACCCAACATAATATGCAAATGATTCTTGTGCTCCACTCTACTCTTAGACTACAATAGAATATCATCATGAAGACAACCATGAAGGAATCCAAGTAGGGCTTAAATACCTTATTTATTAAACCCATGAAAGTAGTTAGGCATTAGTCAGCCCAAAGGAAATCACTAAGAACTCATAGTGCTCATACCGGTCCAAAATATAGTCTTAGGAATGTCCTTTGCCCAAATCTTAACTAATGATACCCGAACCTAAATCAATCATGGAAAATAGAAAAGCACCATGTAGCAGGTCAAACAAATCATTTATTCAGGGTGAAGGGCACTTGTTATGAATTATCATAACCTTATTCAACTTTTGGTAGTCTATGCACATACATAAACTACCATCCTTCTTCATAACAAACAACACTAGAGCACCCCACGAGGAGGCACTCGAAAGAATAAATCCCTTACCAAACAACTATTAAAAATGAGCCTTTAGCTCTCCCTACTCAGCCGATGCCATCCTATAAGGGGGTTAGAGATAGGACAGTTATTCAACTCTAAGTTTATACAGAATTCAATTTCACGATCTGGTGGCATGCCAAAAAAGTCAGCAAAAAGTTACCTCTAGGAACTTACAAACTATAGTAACTGACTCAATAGATGTAACCTTAACTTTAGTATCTCGAGGATGATCTAAGAAGGGTAAACACTCCTTCTCAATTAACCTCTTGGCACGAATAAAGAAGATAAGTTTCATAGGAGTAGGATTATAGTCACCTTCCCACTCTAGTCTATCCATCCCTAGCATAGCCACAATTACTATCTTAACATAATAGTCTAATACAACATGCTATGGAGATAACCAACTCTTCTCTAGAATGATTTCAAAATCCTCCATGTCCAATTTTACCAAATCTTCCTAAGTTTGATACCCTATAAACAAAATAGAATATGAACAGTATACCTTATCAACAATAACAAAATTCCTAATAGGGTTTGACACATGAACAAGAGTATTAAGCATATCATATATCATAGCTAACCCCATAAAAAATCTAGTATAAACATATAAAAAATTAGAATTAAGATAAAAAAAATACAGTGGCCATCTAGTCACACACAAGAATAGTACCTGTGATAACTGCATCTGATGCCTTTGCCTCAAGGCTGCCTAGAAAAGCATCATAATGGACCCAATCACCAATCTAAGCGCCATCCTTAATGATGTGAATACCACCTCAATCTATATTTCTACCACCTTAATTAGGTTGGTTTCCATACTTACCTTCCTGATGAACATAACGCTCACCCTGCAGACAACCTCTAACATTACCACCACCTCCGCTACCTACTGGAATCATAGGTTGGCAAGCCTGCTGCTGGCCCAATAGACCAAACTGCCTAAAATTAGGACAATACCATCAAATATAACCAACCCCATCGAACTCATAACACATACGATCCAAGGTGGGCCACTGAGCTGACAAAGATAAAGTGAGATAACCACCAGAGTCTGAAGTTGGCTGGCTGGCTGCGGATGGACCCTAACAAAAAATTACACTGTTGACTGAATGGGTAAGGCAGGGTATCTCTGTTTATTCTAACCCCTAAAACAAGAATCACTAATGTTTCCCACTTTGTAGGCCTTCATTCCTGCCATCTTAGTGTAGCCCTTTTGTTTCACACTTACTTTCTTCACAAAATACACCATCTCCTAGAAGGACTTATCAGAATATGTCATAAATCTAGACACCTATGCTCAATCCCTTGATAAATAAATTATGCTCCTCAGTATTCAACAACTAGAAAGCATATCGGGACAATGAATAGAGTTTTGCCTCATAGGCCGCAACTAACATACTCCCTTGCTCAATATTAGTGAAATCATCTTTCTTACTCTTCCTTAAGGTTTAAGGCAGACCAAATAAAACTAAGTCCATATCAATAGAGGCAAACCAACTGCCCTACACTCCACGTAGGCACTCCACTACATCTTGGGATCTCCCTGAAACTAAAAAGTGACAAATTCTACCCATATCTCTCAACCACTCTAATATAGTGAATCCTTTTATGGAAGTCAATTATGAACATATAAAAATCCTAGGACTAAGTGCCATAAAAATAGGAGGCTTCATCTTAATAAAATTGCAAAATAGATCATGCTTATTTTCTATCATTGGACCCATTACCTGTGGTGGAAAGACACCCCTTTCTGACACCTCAACCATTTTTGGAGCCACAACAGCAACATACTGCACACTCAAATGCTAAACTGTAAGAGTAGTGGGTGTAGCCCAGTTCTGACCAACTCACTCATAAAGCTCAAAACTTGGTGAATTATATCTGAAGACATCTAAATCAGAGCTTGGTAAGTGAGCATTTTGCCAGCTAATTAATCTTTTTAAACTTGAATTAGCATCTTGTTTCCTTTGATTCGATACATATATTATATTAAAATGCTCACTTGTGCAGGTATTCAAGGAAATTGAGGATGAGTTAACAATAGGAGTCAATTAGAATGTAAAAATGAAGAAAAGGGGCCTAGAATGATGAATCGAAGGAAGAAGTTGAAGAAAAAAGGCTCTGCTCTAAGTTTTCTCTTCCATTTTACCATATGCTCCCACAAATGAGCCTACAAATCAGTCAACATATCACTAAAAGAGGATGTGGGATATGTGTAACCATCTGCGTCCGCATCCCACCACATGCGCTCGCTAAAGGGGTCCGCAGATGTGTTGGTAGATCACTGAAAAAGAGCAACTTTGTGTTTTATAGAGGATTGTGCATCTACATCTCACCATCTGCACTGAATTATGGGCTAACAATTGTCCTACAAGGTGGCATTCTTGTAATTATTTTTAACCTATTTTTCCAGCTATAATAGGGATTTTGTGGACTTGAAACATCATCTTTTTGTATAATTTTGAGCTTAAACATTTTGTAATCCAACCCTAAGGTGGGAGTTAGCTTATTTATTATTTTTGTACATTGGATTTGAAGATATACTTGTGAATATTTGAATTTAATGGTGGATTTGAATGAGCATATTGGTATAATTTCTCTTTCTCTTACTACGCTTGGCTAATTTCCCCAACTTGGGGTTGTGTGATGATTGAGTATTGATTAATACATGGGTAGTGTTTATTTTCTTTCCTAATTGATTATATGTTATGGGTTTAGCCTTTACTACATGTTTTCAACCCAAAATTGGAGGTTGAAAACTCTAATTGAGCTTAGATCCTTTATCATCCTTGGGAGAGGAGATATGGGTGATGAGTAATAGATAACAACAACTTGATTATTTTTATTGAATAATAGATCTTAGATATAATTCTATTAAGTTGAGGTAATAGGTTGGTAATGATGAAACACATAAGGGTTTGAGAGAACCCATATGAGAAATTTGGTGTTTAATTAAGAGATTAGCGTTAATACTCAAAACCTAGCCTACCCATGAATTTAGTTGAATTAAAGCTAATATATGCTCACCCATGTATGAATTCGCACTCTTAATAGAACAACCCAAAGTTACCTTGTCATTTGATTACAACTCTCAAGTTCTTTTTATTGCAAATTAACTCACTATTGATAATTTGATCCAAAAGCGTTCAAAATTAGTTACAAAACCCCCATTTTACTTTTATTACATTTTAATTATACGAGCAAGCATTTAGTAAATTATTACACTCTAAGGTTAACCTTTCTTGTTTATTTCCTATGGGATTGAACCCGACACAAAAGTTGGGTAAATATATTGCTAATGATCGCATACATCTTAACCGGTATAATTGAGCATTACAAAAAAAGGCATTGTTGTTAGGGAATGAAAGTTAGCATTCATTTTTGTAATGTTTTGAATCACTTGTGTTATCCATATTTTGAATTTACTTTGTTTGTTGTTTTTGTTTTGTTTAGGTGAAAATATGAGCCAATACGGTAATATGAGTCAAAATGGTATTGGTATCGCAACTTATGATGGGAAATTAGAGGATGATGACCAATTGGGAGATGACAAAAGAGCTAGTGATATTCTCCTACCACCCATGGTGGTCAATGCAACTTTCTATGTTACTAGCATCATGCTTCACTTGCTTCAAATAAAGGGGATGTTCGGTCGTCAACCACATGAAGATGCAAGCATGCACTAATAGAATTTCATTGATGATTGCACCTTTTTTGACATCGAAAACATCTCCCAAGAGTCTATATGACTATGATTGTTCCTTTACACATTGACGGGAGAAGCAGTTACATGTCTTAGGGAATTACTCGAGAGGTTCATTACCTCAAGGGTCAAGTTGATGGAGGAATTCCTTGATAGATTCTTTCCTCTGTCTAGTATGATTCAACTTTGAGATGAAATTATATATTTTCATCAAGTGAGTGGTGAACCTTTACATAAGGCATGGCTAAGATTCAAGAAGAAGTTACTTTATTTCCCCAACCATGAACTACCGAATAAGATGTTGCTCCTGATCTTCTATCGATCTTTGGATTCTTTAAACAAGACCTTAGCAGATAATTTGGCCTATGATCTTTGATAAACCAAACATTTGGAGTAGCTATAGTTTTGCTTGATCAAATAACTAAGCAAAATCAAACTTGGCACACCCGAGGCGCCGAGGTAGCCGTGGAGGATCCCTTCTTATTTTTTGTTAGCCATGACCAAAGGAAGAAGGATAAAGAGCAAGATAAGGATATAGCAAAAATAATTACACAAATGGATCTCTTGACAAAGAACATCATGGGACCAACCCCCAAAATGATTAATGTCATAGATTCTAAAGGAAATAGAACTTATGAGGATGATGATACCGATTCACTTAACAAAGAGATCAATTTCTTGTCGAATCAAATGGGGGGTTCCCGACCTACCTATCAAAGGCTAGGGGAATCAAGGTTGAAAGGATATAAATATAGATTAGAGGGACAAGGATCAAGATTGGAGAGATCATGACCGTGATCATGATTGGAGGGACAAGTAATATGAGAGAGATCATAATTGGAAGGATAAGGATCGTGATAGTGATAGATATGTCCCACCTCATGATAGACAAAAGGCCAAAGAATCCACCTCTACAGATTTGAAAATCTACAAAAAGAAAGATGTGCTTGCTAGAATTCTAATTAGAGTTAAAGGGAGTGACAAAATTCTCAAAGAAATGAAGAGGAACAACAAGTGGTCAATGAAAATGTTTACAAAACCAAAAGAAAGCTCGGTTACTACTGTGCCAGCATTTTGACGGCACGCTTGAGGCTTTGAACAATGAATAATTGCATGTTCTTGAGAAACTCTTGTTATATTTAATCAATTTTACTTCTAGTGAGCAAAAAAAAGTGACAAGGTAGAAAATAGGAGAAATTAAGCTAAAAGAAGTAGTGGCAGCCAAGTTGATAAGATGTCAACCCTTTGAGGACCCACCGACCATATCGTCAGACTTAAACATAATGACACGCAAGAGAAGTTGAGGTGGCGACCAAGTTTATGAGACATTAACAAGGTGAAGGGTCATCAACTACATTGTCAGGCTTAAATAGAATTCAATATAAATTGAAGGCAAGTGATGACCCAAGTGATGAAACGTCAACCTCCTGACGGGCCGTCAACTTTGCCATCAAATGCAAGGCAGTAACTCTTAGTTTTATTTGAATTCCAATTTTTTATGTACTATAAATAGCTACTATTAGGGCTTATTTCATAATTTTATGTTATAGTGACAAAAATGCCTTTTGTTCTTGAGTTTTCTCTTAGGGTTTTGCAATTTCATTCAGATTTGGAAGACAATTTGGTTATTGAATTCATCTTTTCAAGGGTAATCTTCATCTATGATTTTTATTACTGTATTTTCATCCAATGTTACAAGTGTCTAAAACCCCCACAACTAGGGTTGTGGTATCCATGGCAAATTAACATCTCTAGGGTCGTTAAACGGTGTATGTTTGGATAGTGCTCACACTTGTATTGTCAAATCTTTTATTTTAATTGATTTCTAATGGTTGTAAACATTAGAACATGTATTAGGGTTATCTTGCTTGACAAAGAGGTTAAAACTAGGAAAAGAATTGAGAACAAGGATTCAAAACTTCTAATTTCTGTCTACTGCGTAATGTGTAATAAGATTAACCCACTTAGGGTAATTATTGAGTTTTTTGTTCTTATCACTTGTAATTTAAGAGAATTCAAGTAAATATCATCTGAATAGGTTGAGAAACATTTATATGTAGTGAAAGAGTCAATAGACTTGCATGCTTCGCACTATAAGAAATTACTATCATTAATGACCCGGTGGTGTTAGAAAGTCATGTTGATCACAAACCTAGGTATTATTATTACTTGAATACAATCTTTGGAATTCTAATAATTGTTACTTAATGCAATTGCATGCTAGAAATGGACATCATTAATAAATCCCCTTAAAGGAAGTAATTGACAAAAAGACCATTTAACCGCATAAGGCTTAGTTTTCACCATTTTCCTGATGGGATTCGACCCCAACCTAGTTGGGTTATATATTTGACAATGTCCGCTTTATACTTCTAAATGAGTTGTAATTAGGGAATATCAAATTTTGACACCATTACTGAGGAGTATAGTTGTCAATTAAATCAAGTTTGTTGAATTGACTCTTAGTCTTATTTCACAGTTTTACTTTATTTGTTGTTTCTATTTGCTACAGGGTATAGGTTAGAGCATGCTAAATACTTGAAGTCATAGTGAATTGCTATTTCCATACAAATCCAAACTGGAGAACACTTTCTGAAGAATGATGAATGCATAAGAATGAGAGGAACAAGGCTACAATAACTCGATGCTGATCAAGTATATCAACATAACCAAGATGCACCCATCAATAAGGACTAGGAGCTTTTGCTGATGATATTGATGCTTAATATATTGATAATATTTCCTCAGTCAATCCATGTTACCAATAAAGGGCAATAGGACTATAGCAATAGGCTATGCCATTTGTAGTTGATGATGAAGATAATGCTGACTTGATGAGGCGGGTGCCACTGGGGCCATCGTCCTTCAAACACTAGCTTCTGGAGCAAAGTTCAATATTACCAGCACTATGATTCAATTGTTGAACCTTAAGGGTTTGTTCATAGGTGTGGCTGGTGATGACCTAAATTTGCATTTGATGAATTTTTTGGGGATTTGCAAGTCTTTTGAATTACCAGGAGTAGTCAGAATGTCATCCGACTGTGGTTTTTCTAGCTTTATTTTTTTGAGGTAGTGGTATGGACTGCGTACACTTTACCACCCCTCCCCCGCAGACCCCACTTAGTGGGAATACACTGGGTATGATGATGATGATTTTTCTGGGATGAATCTTTATGGTTGAAAGAGCTGCAACCGAATTCTATTACCAACTAGAGTCTGTTGAAAGGAGCTTTCCCAGAAAGGTTCTTTCTACCCTCTAGGATGTTGTAATTAAGGGACGAGATCAGTAATTTCTGGTAACATCCTGGTAAAGCATTACATGAAATATGGCTATGGCTTAAGAAGAAGTCGACTCAATGCCCCAACCATTGAGCACTTGATGGAGATTTTTAAAGGTCTTTGAATTTGGTAACCAAACCGATTGCTGATAATATTACTGGGGGAGCTTTTATGTCCCTCACTTATGCAGATGCAACTATAATCTTGGATAGGTTCACAAAGACCAACAGAGCTTGGCATACTAGAGATTTCATGGTGGCAGGTGGTACTTATGCTATGGGCATGTATACTGAACAACGCTAAAGAGAGGAAAAACATAATCAAGACATGGCCCATATAAAGACGCAGATGGACTTGCTTACAAAACACTTATTGTAAAGGAGTACTGAAAAGGTGAAAACTATAGGCTCTCAGAGAAAGGCTATTGAATCAAACTCTAAAGAAACTACCTAAATAATCAGATGGATGGTTTTCGGGCTAACACCTAATGAAACCAAGGTCGAAACTACCAGAAAGATAATTATTATGACAAATTTGGTTACAAGGATAGGGATTAAGCCAACTAGATGAGAAATAGTGAGAGAAGTGGTCTTTACATGCCACTTGGAAAATATGATAAGACCAATCATGATTCAGGAAGCTTAAGGATGGAATATATGCTGGCTAAAGTACTGCAAAGGGTAAATTCCACCGACTCATGTGTTAAAAAAATAAAGGGAGAAATCTCTAACCTTTGCCAACTAGTGGATTCATATTCCATTTCCATCAAATAGTTGGAGTTCCAAATGGGTCAGATGTCCGCAACTTTGAATCAGTGGAAAAGTGGGACTTTGACTAGTGACACTATTTAAAACCCAAGAAATGATGGCCAAATCATGGTTTTCACTAATAAAAGTACAAGGGTGTTGCCTGATCTGACACCTATTATTAATGAGGATAAAAAGGTTATGGTTTCTGATTCTGGAGTTGTGGTAGATGATGCTCTCAAATGTAAAGCTCTGGCTAAATCTGACAAGTAGGTGGTTATCGATGATGTTATTATAGAGACTGAGAATTATACAAGTGTACATATTAGGAGTCCTAAAAACAAAGATAAGAAAAAGGTTGCAAAACCTTTAACTCAAATTTCTAGACCTCCTCCTTTATTTCCCTAAAGAATTAAGAAGAAAGAAAGTCGACAAGCTCCACAAATTCATTTCAATGTTAAAGGAGTTGTCAGTGAATATTCCCTTAGTGGAGGCATTAGAACAAATGTCGAGTTATACCAAGTTCATGAAATACTTGGTCACTAAAAAGAGGACATTTAGGTTTAAACCAGTGGATAATATACACCATTGTGTTACAATTTCCACGTGCACTTTGGTTCAGTATAGGAAAGAATCCGGTGCCTTTACTATTCCTTGCACAATGGAAGCCTTTAAATGTGCTAAGGCATTATGTGACCTTAGTACAAACATTAACTTGGTGCTCCTTGTGATCTATAAACAGTTGGCGATACAATCCAAAATGCCTCCAGACCTTTTGATGGAATGATCATAAAGTAAGAGGTGTTTGACAATGACCCCTTACTACTATACAAAGGGCACCATGAGTTGATAATTGCATCAAAGAAGGGTAGAGGGGCTTTGGAGAGGTCAAAGGGAAGCAAAAAAGAGCTAAAAGAGGCCCTAGAGGGACTTGCGAAGTCACCTGCGCCCGTAGGTGCTGAGGTATGGCCGTAGATGACCCTTTTAGCCCATTTAGAGCAACTTTCATTGTGACCTGTGTGGGCAGGTGGCCCATCTGCGCCAGCGGATGTCTTATTTTGCTGAAATGGGTCACTTTTGGGCCCATAGTTGTAATAATTAGCCCATGGGTATAAATAGTAGCTTCTTCTTCATTTTTAACTTAAATTTGATTCTAATGAACAATTATACACTTGAGAGTGTGAGTGAACTTGGAATAGCTTGCATTGAACAATCATTTGGAAACGTTGGTTGCTTGGGAGTTCGATTCCCTTGTGGTCTACGTAAGATTTAGGTGCTTTGTAGGATTAATTTGATTTAGGATTTGGGGTTTAATATACCCTTAATTTTCATTCAATATCTTTATTTATGCCTATCTATTTATTTATCTTTCCATCTTTCCCTTTTCGATTCCTTGTTTATCTCGTTTTTGTATCTTTTCCCTCTTTTTGTATTTTGAGGGTTATTATTTGGTATCAGAACCGAGCTTGAGTTTGTTCTCACGAATTCAATCTTGGATTTTGTTATCTAAAAAAAAATGAGTCAAAAAATGTTTTTACAAAAAATCCCAAAAATAATTTTGTGTTTTGAGTCATTTTTGTAGTTTCTATACTAGATTTGTTCCATCAAGTACTATTAAGGTTGGAATCTTGAAGTTTTGGTTTGTTTGGAAGAGTTTTGGAGAAAAACCATTGATGAGTTCTTGAGTTTGAAGAAAAAGTAAAGTAGATTTCCAAATTTGAAAGTTTTGGTGTGGATTTGGGTGTTAAAAATTATTAGAAAGTGTTCTCTACGTTGAAGGGAGCCGAGATCTAAAATTTCATGCAATTCGGAGCAAAAATGAGTTAGTTTGGAAATTTAGTGTTCTTGACAATCTTCAAATCTTCAAGAAGAAGAATCTTCAAAAAGGTGTTTTTTGATCTTGAAAAGAAGAAGGGAAAGAAAAGGTTGTTAGTACAAAAGAATATTCAAAAGAAAAAAAGGAATATTCCAAGAGAGAGAGTGCCAAAGGGTCTCACAAGAGCTGAAAAGGCAAAATTCCAGGTGCACCCGCAGGTGGGCATCTGCGCCCGCAGGTGACCCAATGCAGGCCAATTTCTAGCCACTATTTTGGTGACATACGCCCCACCTGCGTGGGCATGTTGTGACCTACGCCCGCAGGTCATCCAAACGCGCCTCAACAACTCCAAAACTAATTTTGCTCAGGTTCGAACATCCTAATTCCATTTCTTGATTCTTAATCTCATTTCCTGATTCCTAAACTAATTAACAACTAGAAATTGATCTACTTAGTTGATTAGTTAGTCTTATAGTTCGTTTTTCTTTCTTCGTCCGTTTCTTTTTGTGCTTTTCTAGTTTTTGTTTCATTGTTATTTCTTGTTTCAAGTACGTTAGTTGTTTGAGTCATTTATTATTCTTCAAACAAGAATCCATTCCAACCACGAGTCGCAATTGACACCACGTCATCCATCGGAGTAGAAACGATCTTTTAACGCTAACGACACCCATTGTGAGGCAACCAAAAGTGTGTACTTTGAGAGATTGTGAGGTTGATTTCTTAACAATAACTTATGTGTTGTTTTTGTTTAGTGTTTGTTTTACTAGGTACAATGGCTATGGAGGATGGAACTCCACAAGTTATGGATAACACTAATTCGAATACCATCTTAACTGCAATTGAATCCTAGGGTCGCATAATGGAAACCTTGAAAAGTTCTTTACAAAGGAGGATGGATAACTTGGAAGGCCGTCTAGATTCCAATAATTCCACACCTTAAAACTATAAAGCCTCTACTAGTTGACATGTTCAAAATGCCTCCACTACTATCTCCCCGAAAATACTTCACCAAATGTTTAATCCGTCGAGGCAAGTACATGATCCCATCACCCAAACCACTACTTACCCAAATAACTGAAATCTCATTCATCCACTACAACCCCAATTAAATCAAGCCAACCAAGAAGCTCCGTGAAACCAACCCATTAACCAAGATACACCACCCCAAGCCCCACTTAACCAAAATCAACCCATCCAAGTTGAGGATATAAGAGGAAATGGACTCCAAGGAGGAGATGAGGTGATAGATGAAGTGGCCCTATTCGCTGAATTTGTATGGAATAGGTGAGGAGCTCATGTAGTAGGGCATAGAAGACATGGAAGAAGGTTTGGTCCGGTTCCCCATGGTAGAGTAAACTTGGGAAACCAACCCCAAGATCAAAGAGAACGCCAATGGGATCAAGGAGGTAATACAGGTCAATACACGTGTCTTTACTCCATCAAGATAACTCTTCCTACCTTCCAAGGAACTAGTGATCCATCGGCCTACCTTGATTGGGAAGTACAATGTGATAGGATCTTTTAACTCAATGAGTTAACCGGTCAAAAGAAAGTCGCCCATGCAATTGCTTAATTTGAAGGGTATGCTTCTACTTGGTGGGAAACCCAAAGGTTGCAACGAGAAAGAGATGGCAATCCTGATCTTCCAGATTGGGACCAATTGGAAGAACTTATGAGGGTAAAGTATGTTACAACAAGGTACAAACAATAACAACTCACCAATTTATAGGGATACTTTGATCTCATCATTTCTTCCGCTTCCTATGTGATCTCCTCTACGTGTTGATTTCGCCAAAGGACTTTCACGGAAGCTATGTCTATATTCCTCAATCTTTTTACTTGTCGATCTAGGATTGAAATGGGTACCTCATCATAAGTAAGATCCTCCGTAACTTGGACATCTTCAATTGGATCAATACGAGATGGATCTCCTATGCATTTTTTAAGCATCGAAACATGAAATACGGGGTGAACTAAAGAAAGTTCTTGAGGTAGTGCTAATTCATAAGCAACTTGCCCAAATCTTCTAATAACTTCATATGGGCCTATGTAACGTGGACTCAATTTCCCTTTCTTTCCGAACCGCATTACCCCTTTCATCGGTGACACCTTTAAAAACACCCAATCACCTACGGTAAATTCAAGACCTTTTCTTCTAACATCTGCATATGACTTGTGACGACTTTGAGCTATTTGTAACCTCTGTTGGATCACCTTAACCTTTTCCATAGCCTGATGAATGATATCTGGCCCAAGTAAAGCAGTTTTACCTGCTTCAAACCATCCTATTGGTGATCTACATTTCCTTCCGTACAAAGCTTCATAAGGTGCCATTTTAATACTTGAATGATAGCTATTGTTATACACAAATTCAATAAGAGGCAAATGGTCATCCCAACTGCCTTGAAAATCTAACGTACAAGCTCGTAGCATATCTTCAAGTGTCTGAATAGTACGTTCTGCTTGTCCATCAGTCTGAGGATGGAAAGCCATACTCAAATTCACCCGTGTACCCAAACTCTGCTAAAAAGATCTCCAAAAGTGTGCTGTGAACTGTGCTCTTCTGTCTGATATAATAGAAAGTGGAATGCCATGCAATCGTACTATCTCTTTCCCATACAACTTTGCATAATCCTCAGCTGTATAGGTCGTCTTAACTGGTAGGAAATGCGCTGATTTGGTAAGCCTGTCCACTATTACCCATATAGAATCAAACTTCTGCAATGTACGAGGCAAACCCGTAATGAAATCCATATTAATCATATCCCATTTCCAGACTGGAAGATTGATACATTGCATGTAACCTCCTGGTTTCTGATGTTCCACTTTCACTTGTTGACAATTTAGGCATTGTGCGACAAATTCTGCAATGTTCTTTTTCATGTTGCCCCACCAATACACTTCTTTCAATTCATGGTACATTTTAGTAGCAACCGGATGAATAGAATAACGCGAATGATGTGCCTCTGTCATAATTCGTGTCCTTAGCTCATCTACATTCGGTACACATAATCTCCCTTGACATTGAAGTACCCCTTCCTGTGTAAGATCAAATACCTTTGTTAAATCCTGCTGTACATTTTCCTTTAGCTGCAATAACATAGAATCCACAAACTGCTTCTCTTTCACTTCAGTTATTAAGGAGGATTCTGCTGCATTCTGCACAATAACTCTATCGTCTGAGGATTCAATAAGGCGAACTCCCAAACTGGCTAATTGATTCAAATCTTTGATTATCTCACACTTTTCATTCAACTGACCACTAGTGCTTTCTACTGCCTTACGGCTCAATGCATCAGCTACTACATTTGCTTTGCCTGGGTGATAAAGAATATCTATAGAATAATCTTTCTAAAGCTCCAACCACCTTCGTTGCCTCAAATTGAGTTCCTTCTGCTTAAAAAGATATTGCAAGTTTTATGATCTGTATAGATGTCAACATGAACCCCATATAAATAATGACGCCATATCTTTAAAGCAAAAACTACCGCTGCCAATTCAAGATCATGTGTGGGATAGTTTTTCTCGTGTGGCCACAACTGTCGTGAGGAATATGCTATGACATTACCATGTTGTATCAGCACACATCCGTGGCCAACCCCGGAAGCATCACAATATACTACATAACCTTCGGTACCTTCGGTACCTTTGGGAAGCACTAAAACTGATGTGGAGGTTAATTTATCTTTCAGCTTTTGGAAGCTTTTCTCACATGTGTCATTCCACTGAAATTTTACTGCCTTATGTGTAAGCTTTGTTAACGGTGCGGCAATAGAGGAAAAACCTTCCACAAACCTTCTGTAGTACCCTGCCAGTCCAAGAAAACTATTAATTTTTGTGGGTGTCGTAGGTCTTGGCCAATTTTTCACCGCTTTGATCTTTTGTGTATCAACCTGTATGACTTCATCTGATACAATGTGACCCAAGAACGCGACTGATTTCAACCAAAACTCACATTTGGAGAACTTTGCATACAACTTACATTCACGGAGAATCCGTAACACTTGTCGTAAGTGATTAGCATTGTCCTCTGGTGATCTTGAATAAACTAGGATGTCATCTATAAATACTGTGACGAACACGTCCAAAAATGGCTTAAACACCCTATTCATCAAATCCATGAACACAGCTGGAGTATTTGTTAATCCAAATGACATAACTAAAAATTCATAATGGCCATACCGTGTTCGGAAAGCCGTTTTGGGTACATCTTCTTCTCTAATTTTGACTTGATGGTAACCCGACCTCAAGTCAATTTTTGAAAAACACCTGGCACCCTGTAACTGATCAAACAAATCATCAATGCGAGGGAGGGGATATTTGTTCTTGATCGTTACCTTATTCAATTGTCGATAATCAATGCACATTCTTAAGGTGCCATCTTTCTTTCACACAAATAATACCAGTGCACCCCATGGGGACATACTAGGCCTAATGAAGCCTTTGTCCAGCAAATCTTTCAATTGCTCCTTCAATTCAAGCAATTCTGCTGGAGCCATTCTATATGGAGGAATGGAAATAGGTTGAGTGCCTGGAATCACATCAATGCCAAATTCTACTTCCCGTTCTGGGGGTAAGCCTGGAAGATCCTGTAGGAACACATCTAGAAATTCATTGACCACTGGGACCGACTGCAGAGTTAGTGGTTCCGCTTCGGTATCGTTCACCCGTACTAGATGACACATATAACCTTTAGCAATCATTTTTCTGGCTTTTAAATAGGAAATACATCTCCCTCGTGGTGCCCCTACGTTACCCTGCCATTCATGAACATTTTCTTACGGAAAACAAAATTGTACCTTCTTGGCCCGGCAATCTACCGTAGCATAACAAGAGGCCAACCAATCCATCCTCATGTTCACATCAAAATCCACCATGTCTAATTCAATGAGATCGGCTAACGTATCATGAACACACACAGTAACTACACAATTACGATATACTCTCTTTGCAATAATATATTCACCAACCGATGTAGACACTTCAATTGATTTAATTAATAATTCCGGTGCCTTTGTAAATTTCGCAGCAACCAATGGGGTAACATAGGAAAATGTAGAACCTGGGTCAGTCAATGCATATACATTATGTGAGAATATGCATAATGTACCTGTGACAATATCAGGGGAAGCCTCTTAATTCTGTCGGTCCACTAAAGCATAAGTACGATTCTGGACCCCGCTAGTACTGGATGCTCTTCTGGCATCTCTACCACAGCCAATAGGCTACACCCCTCGGCCCTGTGAAGGAACCGATGCTGATGACGCAACAGGCGACCCAGCTGGTCGTGCTATATCACCCATGCTCCGATGTGGACAATCTCTCGCTATATGCCCCGGCATACCACACCAAAAGCAGACATTCGTCCCTGACCGATATGTACCTGCGTGTATACGTCCGCAATAATGACACTGTTGACGAGGAAAACCTACTGCCTGGGACCCATGAACTACGCTACTCTGCCCAGATGGGCCACCCCTAGACCCTAAGAACTGAGAATAAGCTCCGGCCATGGAATGAAAAAATGATGGTCTAGGTGGTCTAGGGAACATACGATGCCTAGATCCTCCTTGGGACATCATAGGTGGTCCCATAGGTCTAGCTCGTTTGGATGGTCCCCTGTCAAATTCATGCACCCTTCGTCTCTGTATTTGATCTTCCATTTTCTGGGCGAAGGCCTGAATTCTCGCTATATCCATGTCTTTGTTCAGGGCAGCAATAGTGCAATCCTGTACCAAATACAGCTCTAGTCTGTCCAAATATCTGTGGACCCTATCTGTCATCGTAGCCACCACATTTGGCGCATATCTAGCCAAGGAATTAAATTGCAAACTGTATTCCCTTACGCTCAGATTTCCCTGTCGTAGATTTAGGAACTGATCCACACGTGCCTCCCGGATCTCATAAGGAAGATAATGATTGAGGAAAGCCACTTTAAAATCTTCCCATGTAGGTGGATTTGCACTAATATAATAGGATTTATTGCAATCCTCGTACCATAATATCGCCTCTCCTTTCAGCCTATATGTAGCAAGCTCAACTGTTTCAACCCCTGTCACATGCATAACTTCCAAGTCCCTCTGAATTTGATCCACGAAGTCCTGTGGATCTGCTTTTGGATCTGACCCTGTGAAAATAGGAGGTTCCAATTTCAAGAAATCCTGTGTTCCGCGACTTGCCACTCTAGCCGCATAATCATCATGTGTCATTGGACCAGCTCTCGTCCTTGACTCTGGGCTGCTACTAACTGTGTCAACATATGTACAACATTTTTAAGATCCTGGTCCGTAGTATTGACTGGTGGTTCCACAGGTACGCTTCTCCTACTCAACTCTTCTGGTACAGCGGGAGTGGAGGAAGCTCGTGACATAAATTCATGCTCAGTCTCGCCTTGATTAACTTGATCAGGTGGTGGTATACTGGTTCCTTCACCAGCAATTCTATCTATCCGCTAACTTTTACCTCTTCCTCTTCTAGTGTTCGTCATTTTGACTATACCAAAGAAAAATAATTACCAAGATCAGATACAATGCAACTTACAACATTGGCTCTATTGCACGATCTAGAATGAAGAAAAGAAATAACATCCTAAATGTCCCGTAGCCTCCTACTTATAAATGTGATGCATAACACATTGATAAGTAAGACTCTACTCAGACACGGCTTTGTAGACACCCTTAGAACAACCTGCTTTGATACCACTTTTGTCACGCCCCGAATCCCATCGAGACATGATTGGTACCCGTAGCCGATGAGGCCTGAGAGAACCAACCTTTGCCTATGTTCAATCATATGCACATCATAATCATAACCACCATTACGTAAGGACATGAACCATTAGTATTGGAAATCATGGATAGTGGGAATCATGGCATAGATATACACATTTGAGAAACTTGGCCGTTGAGGCCGTCAAAACAAGACTTCATGAGTCATCTTATATACATATACCCACGTACGTCTACAAAAGCCTCTAACATATGCATTGACCAATACAAACCAAAAGTCGGGATAAGTCCCCGCTTTAGACAACATGTACATCATCAAAACATATATACACCCTGACTCAGAGAAGCCCCGAATTAGATGGAGCTCACTAAAGAATCGTTAACACTGGCAATCTACTGAGAAGGCCTACTGGTACCTGTGCCTGCAGTAAGTAAGGTAAATTCCCCGAGAGGGGTCAGTACGAAATAAGTACTGAGTATGCAAGGCTCAGATGAAACTATACAATACATGAGTAATTCAGTGAACTCAAAACATATGGATAATCAATGTGAATAAGTCACCATTTTGCATTTTGGAAACCATGTGTATTGCTTTCATTTCTTTCTTTGTTTTCTTTACTTCAATGCTTGCTTGTCAATACATGTGTTACAATGTACTCGGGCCCCTACTGATCAGTGGGTCTTTGCATGACTTATCGTCATGTTGGGATCGGGTCGATCTAGGCTTATGCCCCTAAGACTTGCCACCCATAAATCAATGCCTCGGGATCGGGTCGAGCTAGGCTTATGCCCCTAAGACCTGCCACCCATAAATCAATGCCTCGGGATCGAGTCGAGCTAGGCTTATGCCCCTAAGACCTGCCACCCATAAATCACTGCATCGGGATCGAGTCGAGCTAGGCTTATGCCCCTAGACTTGCCACCCATACTTGATCATTGACCACATTTGAATTACTTTATTCATTACTTTGAGATTGATACTACAGTCATAACATCACTTTAAACTTTGGAACATAACATTGTTGGAAACTTTGAATCATTAACCAATGAGTGAGAGACATGTGAATAACTTGGCAACATAACATTATTAGAATCATAACACCATGGGAACTATTGGACTATAATCCATGAATAAGAGACATAACCTTGTTTGAGCTTTTGGAACATTAACCATGATTATGAGACATGAGACTCACAAATGATCCATGAGTAGGAAATATATGACAATGACTATTGATAAACGGATATAGGATACCTTAGTACATTTCGGGATAGGACTAGTGCAATAACAATATGGCTACTATTTACCGCAGAAAGATACAGACAGAGTAACCTTACATACCTTGTACTCTCAATACGACTAAACAACCTTAGACGTGCACACAATAGTCCCGCTCCTTCTTTATGTGTCACTCTACATCACAAATGCATAACGGAATTGACATTAACCACCAACTACTTTACAAATTCATACAATGTCAATGAGTTACATGTTTGCCATTAAACATGTCATTTCCCCTTAACAAAACCATTGATAAAATTATTATTCCAAAAATCGCCCAATATTCTCAACATTTACCAATACATAATAATCAATACATTTCACCACAACACTCCTCCTTTACACTTTCTTATCCACACCACATCACAAATAATCCATCAATTCACCTTAATACACTTCGTAGCACAAATCGGCCAAAATCCCACAATTTGCACTTATAGAAAAATAACAAGTTAAATAACAAAATAAAACCATACACATTCGTATTTTATCCACACCATGATCTTTCATCAAAGACACAAGCCATAATTCAAGTTCAAATCACAAAGATAGCACATCTCCCACCAAAAGCAAAAATACACTATTCACCACCTTGCCAACATAACTAGCATAATATACATAATCTCCCATGCATATAATATGGTAATCCATGAGAATAAATACTTACCAAGGCTTGGAATAGGATGATCTTGCTCCAAGATGAACTTTGGGTTCTTTAGGGTTTGAGAGAAATGTTGGGAAAATATCTTCAAAGGCATGGGAGTTCAAGTGAAATAAAAATCAGATTTTTGTGGTACTTTATAGAAGTCTTTATTTCCATCCTTAGCCACATTTATAGCATTTAATTCTAAGTCTAGAAGGTCTTTGAAAGAATGGGTCATTTGACCCATTTTGGGCCATGGTTTCTTTTCATTTTTGGGTCCTTTTTGGGCCCAATTCACTTAACCCAATAAAATCAATAATTCCTCGTGTTCAAGTCATATTATACTTGTTAAAACAATATTCCCACTCACACTATTCATATCCATAGCCTCAATCCCAAAAACAAGTGATTCTAGCCACGTTTGGCTTATTTTGACCTTAAGGGCAAAACTGTCATTTTGACCCCAAATTCGTTCTCGACTAATTTTATCATACCAATACAATATGTCATTCATTTCATGTATATACTCGTGGTTGTAGAAGAAACGTGGCAAAAATAGGCTCAATAGGACCCCGGATACCTTTGGGACTTAGAAATTTCCAACTTTCGAAAAAGTGGAAAAACCAAGGTGGCAAGCTCTTGGGCGTGCCAAATTACTTCCCCTAGACTAAAAATTTTAGCCCAGAGTGGTGTGGCATGGTCCCAAATGCTCCCCTCCTTAAAAATTTTCAAAAATTTTATTTTTCGACTTTTCTTCGCGGGTTCGGTTAGATACTTCAAGTCCTATCCTTTAACTTACTTCTTAACCTTAATACACTTTGTTTTGAGGTCCTATTATCCTCATTTGAACCCCACAAAATGCTCCATGAAAATTTCAAAACACCTTCTATGCAAGTTTAATCACATAACAAGAGCCAAGTTCAATTATCTCACCAATAGCATTACCAAATGCATACTTATAGCTCTCGATACCTAAGTACATATTATTTAATGTCTTCAAGTAGGTTTGGGAACATACGGGGTGTTACAAAGGGGTAAAGCATCTAACCCCATGGATCGAATGATGGAGTTACCTACCAAGGAAACTCCTATAAAGAGGCAAGAGGACCAAGTCTATTAGTCCAAGTTGATGCATGAGAGGGAAGGACCATATGGAGCATGTAAAGAAAACAAGCAAGCAAGTTCAAAGCCTTTCTCCAAAGCTATGTACCTACACTTTCTTATTCCAAGCAATCCTTTGAATTATGATGATATTTATCCTATGTCCCTTATGCTTAAATTGTGTGGGCTTTGCAATTTGAATGCCCAATCTATTTGTTGCTTTGATAAAGGTCCATGTTACCTACTTGATAAACAACTCTTGTTCCCAACTACTTGTTACACTTATGTGGATAGACAAGTTGAAGCACTAGGATGTACCCCAATAGTGAGTGCTCTTTTCTTGGGAAGTTGTTTGGATGAGAGAGATGTGAGGTGTTTGAGTTTCTTGTTCTTACCTTCCTGTGTTCTTATATTTTATAGCACCTTAAATTATCTTAGCTCTTTCTACTCTTATCTATTTGCTTATAAAGATAGCCATGTTTGTGTTGAGAATGCCTTTTGTGTGAACATGGTTTTGTTTTGGGAGGAAGGGTGATCCACGCCTTAATGATTACTTGATTCTATACTTGGTTGTTTCAACATGTGGTGATTTTCTTGCTAACTCACTTGAGCTTATTGGTAATCTTGTTAATGGAAACACCTTGGGAGAATTGCATGATGCTTATTGTAGCCAACACATTTGTGCCTTATATGATGAGTTCTTTTCATTGAGCATGAAGGATAGATGGTTATACTTCAAGTGGGTGTCCCCTTTTCTAACCCTCATACTTCAAGAAAATATTGGTTGTTTGTTCGTCTATTATGCTTTTAGGACTTAGATTCGAGGATGAATCTTTTTCAAGAAAGGAAGGATGATACAATCCAAAATGCCTCCAGACCTTTTGATGGAATGATCATGAAGCAAGAGGTGTTCGACAACGACCCCTTAGTGCTATCCAAAGGGCACCATGAGTTGATAATTGCATCTAAAAAGGGTAGAGGGGCTTTGGAGAGGTCAAAGGGAAGCAAAAACGAGCTAAAAGAGGCCTTAGAGGGACATGCAAAGTCACCTGCGCCAGTAGGTGCTGGGGTACGGCCGCAGATGTCCCTTTTAGCCCATCCAGAGCCACCTGCATTATGACCTGTGTGGGCAGGTGGCCCATCTGCGCCAACGGATGTCTTATTTTGCTGAAATAGGTCACCTTTGGGCCCATAATTGTAATAATTAGCCCATAAGTAGCTTATTCTTTATTTTTAACTTAACTTTGATGCTAATGAACAATTATACACTTGAGAGTGTGAGTGAGCTTTGAATAGCTTGCGTTGAACAATCATTTGGAAACGTTGGTTGCTTGGGAGTTCGATTCCCTTGTGGTCTACGTATGATTTAGGTGCTTTGTAGGATTAATTTGATGGAGGATTTGGGGTTTAATATACCTTTAATTTGCATTCAATTTCCTTCTTTGTGTCTATCTATTTCTTTATCTTTCTATCTTTCCCTTTTCGATTCATTATTTATTTCATTTTAGTATCTTTTCCCTCTTTTTGTATTTTGAGGGTTATCACTTGGGAGCCCCCAAACTTACAACAATGCGGCTATTAATGGCTGACCATATGATCAAGAGGCCTATGGGAATCTTATATGATGTTCTAGTGAAGGTGGAGAAGTTTATATTCCCTGTCAGTTTCATGATTTGGATTGAAAAGTGGTGTTTGAAGTTCCCATAATCATGGGAAGTCCTTTCTTAGCGACTGGAAAAGTGTTGGTTGACATGGAGAGGAATGAGTTGAAATTGAACAATAAAGAAGTTATATATGAGTCACCAATGCTGACAATATCCTTGGGCCTTGCTGATGTTTGAAGTTAAGGTGAGCTTTTAGAGTTTGGAGTTGATCCTCCCCCTTTTGCTTTTTTGATAGTCTTGTTTGTATATTCTGAGACTATGATGTATATTTGACATTGTCTAATACTCTCTTTCGATATAGTGGCTCTTGTACCAACTTTATAGGTCATGGGGGAAACTTATTTTGTATATTTTTGTCCTCCTCCCTCTATTGTACAATATGTTCATATTTATATATCAATACTTTTCATTGCTTAGTATTTCCATCGTATGCCTATTTCTTTTATTATTTTTTATCTTCCATCGATTATCCTGTTACCTGCCATTTTAAGCTATGGTTTGGGTTACCTACTAGTGGGTTAAAGTAGGTACCATGATGACACGAGAAATTAGGTCGTGACATTTCCTACATGGGCTAATGGTCAAGGTCAATTCTTGAGGCGTGATCTCACTATTCAAGCCAAGCTTTGGCTTAATTTTGTATCTTCTCGGTTACTTCCATCAAAGAATGATCAAAGTGATGCTATTGAGAAGGCTATTTTATTCGATTACACTGTGGGAAGTATACATATTAATGTTAGGGACATAATTGCCGAGGTGATTAGACAGAGAGCAAACCAACATGGAACATTATTGCCTTTTCCTACTCGAGTATCTGAGTTATGTTATGACACTAATGTACCTTTATTTCCTAGGGTTTACCGAAAGATGAAATATATTGTGATAATTGATATCACCCATAGTCAGTATGAGGCAAATCCTTTGGAGAATAAGAGGAAAGTTTCTGAAGAATCTAGTTTGTTTATTAGAGAGGTAACTAGTCTTAAGGGAGTTAGCACCGCTCTTGAGATATCACCTTCATTACCTGCCCTGACGACGACTATTGAGGTTACTCTATCTATTGATCCACCACTTTCACAACCTCTTCCTAGCACTACACCGCCTCCTCCTCATGCTACACAACCTCAAAGACCTAATTCAGCACCTTCTCTAAGGTGGCCTCCATGACTTTTGCAAACAATAGCATCTTGGATTGGCTAGTTCTTGATATTCCACAGTTCTATTGTACAATATGTTCATATTTATATATCAATACTTTTCATTGCTTAGTATTTCCATCGTATGCCTATTTCTTTTATTAGTTTTTTATCTTCCACCGATTATCTTGTTACCTGCCGTTTTAAGCTATGGTTTGGGTTACCTACTAGTGGGTTAAAGTAGGTACCATGATGATACGAGAAATTAGGTCGTGACACTTCCTACATGGGCTAATGGTCAAGGTCAATTCTTGAGGCGTGATCTCACTATTCAAGCCAAGCTTTGGCTTAATTTTGTATCTTCTCGGTTACTTCCATCAAAGAATGATCAAAGTGATGCTATTGAGAAGGCTATTATATTCGATTACACTGTGGGAAGTATACATATTAATGTTAGGGACATAATTGCCGAGGTGATTAGACAGAGAGCAAACCAACATGGAACATTATTGCCTTTTCCTACTCGAGTATCTGAGTTGTGTTATGACACTAATGTACCTTTATTTCCTAGGGTTTACCGAAAGATGAAATATATTGTGATAATTGATATCACCCATAGTCAGTATGAGGCAAATCCTTTGGAGAAGAAGAGGAAAGTTTCTGAAGAATCTAGTTTGTTTATTAGAGAGGTAACTAGTCTTAAGGGAGTTAGCACCGCTCTTGAGATATCACCTTCATTGCCTGCCCTGACGACGACTATTGAGGTTACTCTATCTATTGATCCACCACTTTCACAACCTCTTCCTAGCACTACACCGCCTCCTCCTCATGCTACACAACCTCAAAGACCTAATTCAGCACCTTCTCTAAGGTGGCCTCCATGACTTTTGCAAACAATAGCATCTTGGATTAGCTAGTTCTTGATATTCCACAGTTCTATTGTACAATATGTTCATATTTATATATCAATACTTTTCATTGCTTAGTATTTCCATCGTATGCCTATTTCTTTTATTATTTTTTTATCTTCCACCAATTATCCTTTTACCTGCCGTTTTAAGCTATGGTTTGGGTTACTTACTAGTGGGTTAAAGTAGGTACCATGATAACACGAGAAATTAGGTCGTGACACTTCCTACATGGGCTAATGGTCAAGGTCAATTCTTGAGGCTTGATCTCACTATTCTAGCCAAGCTTTGGCTTAATTTTGTATCTTCTCGGTTACTTCCATCAAACAATGATCAAAGTGATGCTATTGAGAAGGCTATTTTATTCGATTACACTATGGGAAGTATACATATTAATGTTGGGGACATAATTGCCGAGGTGATTAGACAGAGAGCAAACCAACATGGAACATTATTGCCTTTTCCTACTCGAGTATCTGAGTTGTGTTATGACACTAATGTACCTTTATTTCCTAGGGTTTACCGAAAGATGAAATATATTGTGATAATTGATATCACCCATAGTCAGTATGAGGCAAATCCTTTGGAGAAGAAGAGGAAAGTTTCTGAAGAATCTAGTTTGTTTATTAGAGAGGTAACTAGTCTTAAGGGAGTTAGCACCGCTCTTGAGATATCACCTTCATTGCCTGCCCTGACGACGACTATTGAGGTTACTCTATCTATTGATCCACCACTTGCACAACCTCTTCCTAGCACTACACCGCTTCCTACTCATGCTACACAACCTCAAAGACCTAATTCAGCACCTTCTCTAAGGTGGCCTCCATGACTTTTGCAAACAATAGCATCTTGGATTAGCTAGTTCTTGATATTCCACAGTTCTATTGTACAATATGTTCATATTTATATATTAATACTTTTCATTGCTTAGTATTTCCATCGTATGCCTATTTCTTTTATTATTTTTTTATCTTCCACCGATTATCCTGTTACCTGCCGTTTTAAGCTATGGTTTGGGTTACCTACTAGTGGGTTAAAGTAGGTACCATGATAACACGAGAAATTAGGTCGTGACACTTCCTACATGGGCTAATGGTCAAGGTCAATTCTTGAGGCGTGATCTCACTATTCAATCCAAGCTTTGGCTTAATTTTGTATCTTCTCGGTTACTTCCATCAAACAATGATCAAAGTGATGCTATTGAGAAGGCTATTTTATTCGATTACACTATGGGAAGTATACATATTAATGTTGGGGACATAATTGCCGAGGTGATTAGACAGAGAGCAAACCAACATGGAACATTATTGCCTTTTCCTACTCGAGTATCTGAGTTGTGTTATGACACTAATGTACCTTTATTTCCTAGGGTTTACCGAAAGATGAAATATATTGTGATAATTGATATCACCCATAGTCAGTATGAGGCAAATCCTTTGGAGAAGAAGAGGAAAGTTTCTGAAGAATCTAGTTTGTTTATTAGAGAGGTAACTAGTCTTAAGGGAGTTAGCACCGCTCTTGAGATATCACCTTCATTGCCTGCCCTGACGACGACTATTGAGGTTACTCTATCTATTGATCCACCACTTGCACAACCTCTTCCTAGCACTACACCGCTTCCTACTCATGCTACACAACCTCAAAGACCTAATTCAGCACCTTCTCTAAGGTGGCCTCCATGACTTTTGCAAACAATAGCATCTTGGATTAGCTAGTTCTTGATATTCCACAGTTCTATTGTACAATATGTTCATATTTATATATTAATACTTTTCATTGCTTAGTATTTCCATCGTATGCCTATTTCTTTTATTATTTTTTTATCTTCCACCGATTATCCTGTTACCTGCCGTTTTAAGCTATGGTTTGGGTTACCTACTAGTGGGTTAAAGTAGGTACCATGATAACACGAGAAATTAGGTCGTGACACTTCCTACATGGGCTAATGGTCAAGGTCAATTCTTGAGGCGTGATCTCACTATTCAATCCAAGCTTTGGCTTAATTTTGTATCTTCTCGGTTACTTCCATCAAACAATGATCAAAGTGATGCTATTGAGAAGGCTATTTTATTCGATTACACTATGGGAAGTATACATATTAATGTTGGGGACATAATTGCCGAGGTGATTAGACAGAGAGCAAACCAACATGGAACATTATTGCCTTTTCCTACTCGAGTATCTGAGTTGTGTTATGACACTAATGTACCTTTATTTCCTAGGGTTTACCGAAAGATGAAATATATTGTGATAATTGATATCACCCATAGTCAGTATGAGGCAAATCCTTTGGAGAAGAAGAGGAAAGTTTCTGAAGAATCTAGTTTGTTTATTAGAGAGGTAACTAGTCTTAAGGGAGTTAGCACCGCTCTTGAGATATCACCTTCATTGCTTGCCCTGACGACGACTATTGAGGTTACTCTATCTATTGATCCACCACTTGCACAACCTCTTCCTAGCACTACACAGCCTCCTCCTTATGCTACACAACCTCAAAGACCTAATTCAGCACCTTCTCTAAGGTGGCCTCCATGACTTTTGCAAACAATAGCATCTTGGATTGGCTAGTTCTTGATATTCCACAGTTCTTTCAGGTAGCCATTGATTGGAGTCTCGATCCTCTACATACCCAAATAAGATATTTTAAGAGTAGATTGACAGTAGTTGAAGGGAGAAAGGATGGTGAAGTTGTCGCTACATCTAGGGCTAATCTTACAAGAATGGGAGAGGAGTTCCAACTTGTACAACCTATGTTCTCTAGGTTTAACACTTAGATGCCACCACCTCAGGTTGCTACCTGTCACGCCTCAAATCCTATTGGGGCGGACATGCACTGGTAGTTGTAAAGGCCTGAGAGCACCAACCCATAACCTTGTACTTACCGTGCATTGCCATGAACATTTAAAGATGCTGCCAAATATGGATATTAATATTTAATGAAAATAAACCACATAGTCAAGCCCAAAACTATATATACATGACTTGGCCGTTGGGGCCACAATGAATGGAAGACAAGGCACAACCACACTTTACTTTATCGTCTACAAAGCCTCTAAAAGAGATAGAAACTTAGTTAAGGTTGGGACATGTCACGCCCTGAATTCCAACGGGGCGGACTGGAACCCAAAGCCGATAAGGCCTGAGAGAACCAATCTTCATCTATGTCCATTCATATGCATGTCATTCAAGAAAACTCACCATCACATAGAGATATACAATGACAATAGCGGAAGTCATGGAAACATGTGATATATATACATATCAGAAACTTGGCCGTTAGGACCATAAAGTCAAAATGGACATACATCCTTTACATTCATATTCCCACATACGTCTACAAAAGCCTCTAACAGATACATATACATAACCATCCTAAATTCGGGACAAGTCCCCGCTTTATACCACGACAATGCCAAAAAAATTGTACAACTGTGACTCGAAAAGCCCCGAACCAACTGGAGCTCACCAATGATCAGTAAATGACCCGCAACTTACTGTGGAGGTCTACTAGTACCTGTTCCTACAGCAAGTAAGGTAATTCCCCCAAGGGACGTCAGTACAAAGAATTTACTGAGTATGTAAGGCTATAAGAAACTGTATGATACATAAATACTTCAATGAACTCAAGTACAAATGAATAATCAATGTGGATAAGTCATTATTCTGTATGTGCGGAATCATGTACATTACATTGATTAGTTTTTTTACTTTTACGCTCATTCATTCATTCATCACTCACTCCTTCATTCATTACTTCTTCTTCCATTCATATAATGCCCGGGCCCCAAGCTGATCAGTGGGTAATCAACAAGTATTTGGGATCGACCCATGCTAGGCTTTTCTTTTGCCCCTGGGATACCACCCGTGATAGCGGGATCGACCCATGCTAGGTGTTCTTTTCACCCATGGGATACCACCCGAGATATTGGGATCGACCCATTCTAGGTATTTTAACCCCTGGGATACCACCCAAGAATAGAGTCTTCCTTACCTCACTTCTTTAATCTTTGAAATAGTTCATTCGATGATTATGTCATTATTGGAACTTTTGAATATAACATTATTGGAACTTTGGAACCATGTCCACAGTTATCTGACACATGAGTAACAATAGATCAATGAATAAGGTATATGTGATTAACAATAGATGATAACTTGAAATGAGATACCTTAAAATATTTCGGAAATGAACAAGTACAATGACAAGGTGAACACTATATGTTGTAGAAGGATACGCAAAGAGTAACATTACATACCTTATCTTCTCAATATGAACACACAATCCTATATGTGAATACAATAGTCCATCTCCTTCCTTACGTCTTACTCTACAACACAAAATACATAATGGAGTTCCCATTAACAACTACTTACCATACAAGTGTGCAAGAAGACAATGAGCTATATGACTGCCATATAATGTCATTTCACCCTTTACAATACATTCCACTGCATTATCATACCAACAACACCATAACATTCCACACATTGACCAAGACATCATAAACCAATAGCATTTCATACCAAGTTTACCCTTTACGCTGCCTCGTTATCACTATGTCACAATTACTCCATCAATTCTCCTCATAAAAACACATTAACAACAATCCATAATTGATATAATCCAACATGCCTCCATACGACCCCTTAAAGTCATTAAAAATGTATCATAAGTTTATAATTACATCCAAGGAGGGTATAGGAGACTTCGGGGATCAAAGAGAGACAAAAACATACAAAACAAGTCTCTGTCTGACCTGTGAAGCCACCTTCACCCGTAGGTGGTTTAAATGCAGCCGCAGGTTCCCTCTGTCCTTGTCCAGAGCCACCTGCGTTGGCATCTACGGCCGCAGGTGCTCCAGACACGAGGGTCGATGCCCGTTTCGGCCAAAAAGGGTCTCTTTTAGGTTCGTTTTTGTAATAAATGGTACATGGACATGAATAAAATTCCCTTGAAATAATTTAGGTCAAATTGGATGCCAACAATCAACCATGGTTTCACAACATACAATAACATCACTAAAACCATATTTTTCCTTCAATACACCACCAAATTCATGCATAATTTTGCAATAACAATTCCAAACATTATGTACAAGGATAAAACAAGTTAAGGATATAATCACATATCACATTTCAATATTGAATCCATCAAGTTCACTTCCTTCAAGACCACAATTCCATTTTCAAGTTTACAAGGTAAAACCCTTCTCCGATTGCAAAAATAGACAGTTTTACACAGAGTAAACTGTCCAACACTTTGCCAACATAACCAACATGATTTATACACCATATTAAGCATATAATATATTAAACCATGATAATAAATACTTACCAAAGCTTTCAAAGAGTGATCTTGTCCAAAGGGATGAAGGCTTAGGTTTTGTGTGTAGAGAGAAATGTTTTAGAAAAATCTAGAAATGGCATGTGTGTTGATAAGAATAAAATCTGATTTTTCCTTACTTTATATAGTACTTAATGGTCATACTTAGCCAATTAAATGCATGTTGGCTTGGTCAAACACAAGAATGGATCATTTCCATTTTTGGGCCATGTCTTTTATATGATTTTGGGCCTCATTTGAGCCTAATGGCACATGATTCACTTAATCCCAACAAATTAATGCATAATTCACCAACCTTCTCATGTTTACTAATTCCATAAATGTTAACGTAGTTTGATAGGTTCAGAAAGACAAGCCCCCGCCTTACACTTAACTACTATACTATACCAAAACATATATACCAGAATCGGAAAGCCCAAAATCAACTTGGAGCTCACCAATAGCCGCTAGATGTACTGTGATCCTACTGGAGGGGTATACTAGCTGAAATACATATGCCTGCAGCATGAAATGCAGGTCCCCCATAAGGGACGACAGTACGAAAGAATGTAATGAATACGTAAGGCTGAAAGTAACTATACATAACACAAGAGCTCAAATGAAATCAGGTACAAGTGTATAGATAGTGCTAATAGACCACCTTACATATACTTGTGGAATCATGTACATTACATTCCTTTATTTAATTTACCCTTCTTTACTTTATAATCTTGTAAGTCATGTGATACAAATAACCAACTGATCAGTGGTAAATACCCAAGTTGGGATCGGCCCATGCCAGGCTTATGCCCCTGAGATGCCACCCATATATAAAGAGATTAGGATCGAACCATGCTAGGATTTAGCCCCTAATCTTCCACCCGTACATAACCAAATTGCGTTCTTAATTTATTACCTTTGAGGTTGTTACTTTGGTGGTTATCACATTATTGAGCTTTGGGACAATTGTCCACCAGTAAAAGATGCATGAATAAACACTTGATGTAGTAACAATGAATAGGGAGCAGTTTGTACATAATTAAAACGCTTAGGAGCTGAATAACAAATGGATCTTATTTGACTAAAAGGAGAACTCATGAAGCTTGGTATTGAATGTAGACACACAAATTTAATAATAAGAACATTAGGGAGTGGGAACAAGGTCATTAGCTACATGGGATATTGTACGCTGCCACTATGTATCATTTCCTATATGAGAACTTTGGACGCTCACTTTGTAATACAAGTGTTAGATTTCATACCAAAGAACACGAAATAGAGTAGCCTTACATATCTTGCTGTATGACTCCAATATTAAACCGAATTAACCTCGTGCCTTTTTGATTACTTACCTACAATAAAATAAATGGTTAAACTAGTATTAGTATCTAATCAACATGTTTGGGCTACTTAACCTCACCAAAATAATAGCCGGGCAGTAAGCCCGTAATTTGGCAACCCAAGGGTGTTCTTTCAACCCCATCTCCTCTAATTATATTTGTACAACACACGAATTCATATAAGATCCTTGGAGACTCTTTTGGCTTCATAATATGTACAAAACAGTTCTAAAGTGTGATTGGCAGCAAGCTTATACAACATCTAATTAAGTGGTGCATCATTACACCCTCCTTTTATATGTCAATACCAACAACTCACATCCCTTTTTAAGATCAACCAAGTTGTCTCCAACATATACACATAAAACAACCCCTAAAACAGTCTCGAAGTCCTTTATTGTAGCAACCCAATATTGAACTCATTATCCCTTGAGTTCTTAACAACAATATATACCCAATTCTCCACAAAAACATGTATATAGAAAGGGGTAAAAATGGAGAGTAGCCTTACCTTACTTTTTGTGATGGTTTATTCTCTTAGCTTGTATCTCTTTAATATCTTGATTCCTTTAGCTTGGAAGGAAAATAAATCCCAAGAACCCTAATGGAATTATAGGGCTACTGTAGAAGCTACTAGGGAGAAAGAGAAAAAACCCTCGAAAGCTGATTTTTTTGCCTAAGTTAAAATGAATAAAATGAAGTATTTTCAATCCCTTTAAAGGGACTATCTCTTGGCCAACTTTCTTGCCCATTTTTTTCCATAAAATACCAAGTAGTTGGTGCACCTACTTGCCCATTATACTTGGGCCTTTGTGGATCTGAAACTATTGGGCCTTGGCTGCCCATTCTTCTTCTTTTCTCTCTTTTAACTTGGGCCAGAATTTATTCAAGTAGGTGGTAGTGTACCTGGCCCAATAAGTTGGTCAAAGGAGTCTTAGTAGGTGATACACCTACTTGGTTCTTAGATTGGTCAATAAGTCAAAGTAGGTGATGCACCTGCTTGTCACCTACTAGCTTAATTTAAGTTAAACAAGTAGCTCACTTATTTTATTCCATATTCTAAGTTTGAACCCCTTATGTTAACTTAATACTTATATACACTTGGACACTTTAATCTTTCAGGTATAATACCATCTTGCTATCTTGCGTTTAAACACTTTTGTTTGGGTTAACTTGGCGTATACATGCTGAAATGTTTGGGCCATTATAATATCCTTTAAATCCTTTTTAAAACACTACTAATAACTTAAGAAACTTGGTCCCTTACCTATACAACAAGATTACTTCAAGTACCATATCAATAGAACAAGTACACGTAAAATATAGGGTGTTACATCCTCCCCCCCTTAGTAACATTCGTCCTCTAATGCTAGCATAATTAGCCTGCTTAAAAAAATTCAACCTCAAGTTTAATCTTTATTTTACCACATAATACTTACACCTTTATACTTACTTGTTAATGCTCCAATTCAGCATCTTAGACTTTCACTTCAGATTCAAATAAATGAGGGTACTTGGATTTCATTGCTTCTTCAGCTTCCCATGTGATCTCTTCTATTTGTTGGTTCCTCCAAAGTACTTTTACAAAAGCTACTTCTTTTTTTCTTAACTTCTTGACCTGCCGATCTAAAATAACAATAGACACTTCTTCGTAAGTAAGTTTTTCTATAACTTGTACATCTTCAGTAGGAGTAATATGAGATGGATCTCCTATGCATTTTTGGAACATTGAGACATGAAATACTGGATGTACTATTGAAAGCTCTTGCGGAAGCTCTAACTCATATGCAACTTGGCCAAATCTTTGAATAATCTTATATGGCCCTATATATCGTGGACTCGGTTTTCCCTTTTTACCAAACATCATTACCCCTTTCATTGGTGACACCTTCAAGAATACCCAATATCCTATAGCAAACTCTAGCCCTCTTCTTATAATATTTGCATATGATTTATGTCGACTTTGAGTTGTTTCTAACCGTTATTGTATCACCTTAACTTTTTCCATAGCTTAATGAACAAGATGTGTCCCAAATAAGGCAGATTCACCCACTTCAAACCACCTAGTTGGTAATCTACACTTTTTCCCATATAAAGCTTCATAAGGTGCCATTTTGATACTTGAATGATAGCTATAGTTGTATGCAAACTAAATAAGTGACAAATGATCGTCCCAACTACCTTTGAAATACAATACATAAACTCGTAGCATATCCTCAAGTGTCTGGATTGTACGTTCTGCCTGACTATCTGTTTGAGGGTTAAAAGTTGTACTTAGACTTACTTGAATTCCCAAACTCTTTGAAAGGACTTTCAAAAGTTTGTAGTAAATTGAGCTCCCCTATCAGATATAATAGAGATTGGGACTCTATGTAATCGAACTATCTCTTTAATATACAACCTTGCATACTCTTCAACTGTGTAAGTGGTCTTAATCGGTAGGAAGTGTGCTGATTTGGTGAGTCTATCAACTATTACCCATATGGAATCATATTTTCGAGAGGAACTAGGCAAACCAGTGACAAAGTCCATGTTGATCATGTCCCACTTCCAAATTGGGAGCTGCATACACTGCATATAACCTCCCGGCTTTTGATACTCTACTTTAACTTGTTGGCAGTTTGGACATTGGGCTACAATTCTGCAATGTTCTTCTTCATGTCTCCCACCAATTCACTTCTTTCAAGTCATGATACATTTTAGTTGACCCTGTATGGACAGAATATCTTGAATGGCGTGCTTCCACCATAATCCTCTTCCTTAGTCCATCAATATTAGGTACACACAATCTATTTTTGCACCGAAGTACTCCTTCTTGCATAAGCTCAAATGCCTTTGTCATAACTTGTTGTACATTCTCCTTAAGCTGTAATAGAAGAGGATCCGCATACTGCTTTTCTTTCACTTCAGTTACCAATGAGGATTTTGCTGCGTTTTGCACAATAACTTCTTCATCTGGAGATTCAAGAAGGCGAACTCCCAAGCTAGCGAGTTGGTATAGATCTTTAGTCATCCCTTGTCTTTCCGTGTATTGTCTATAAGTGCTCACCATTGCCTTACAACTTAATGCATCAGCTACTACGTTTCCTTTCCCTGGATGATACAAAATATCAATATCATAATCTTTTAATAGTTCAAGCCATCTTCGCTGCCTTAAATTCAAGTCCTTCTCCTTAAAGATATATTGTAGACTCTTATGGTCAGTATATATATCAGCGTGGACTTCGTATAAGTAATGGAGCCATATATTTAAAGCAAATATAACCGATGCTAGCTCAAGATCATGAGTTGGATAATTCTTCTCATGAGAACACAGCTGTCTTGAGGCATAGGTTATTACCTTACCATATTGCATCAATACACATACTAGACCCACTCTTGAAGCATCACAATACAGTGCATACCCCTTTGTACCTTCTTGAAGTACTAATACAGGTGTGGAAGTTAACTTATTCTTCAACTCTTGGAAGCTTCTTTCACAGGCATCATTCCATTTAAACTTAGTTGTTTTTTGTGTTAACTTGGTTATTGGTGCGGAAATAGAAGAAAACCCCTCAACAAACCTTCTATAATAACCTGCCAAGCCTAGGAAGCTACGAACCTCCGTAGGCGTTGTGGGTCTTGGCCAATTCTTTAAGACTTCTATCTTTTAAGAATCAACCCTTATCCCTTCATCAGATACAATATACCCCAAGAATGCCACTGATTTTAACCAAAACTCACATTTAGAGAACTTTGCATGTAATTTACGATAACGAAGAGTCTGTAACACCTGTCGCAAATGATTAGCATGTTTCTCTTTTGATATTGACTACACTAGAATATCATCTATAAATACAATCACAAACACATCCAAGAATGGTTTGAACACTCAATTCATCAGAGCCATGAAAGATGCTGGTGCATTGGTTAGGCCGAATGACATAACTAAAAAATCAAAATGACCATACCGTGTTCAAAAAGCTGTTTTGGGTATATCTTTCTCCTTCACCCCCACTTGGTGTTAACCTGACCTCAAGTCAAATTTTGAGAAACACTTAGCACCTTATAACTGATCAAACAAATTATCAATTCCAGGAAGGGGATATTTGTTCTTAATTGTCACCTTATTCAGTTTTTGATAATCAATACACATTCTCAACGTGCCATCTTTCTTATAGACAAATAACACGGGTGCGCCTCAAGGGGACATACTAGTCCTTATGAATCCCTTTTCTAACAAGTCTTTTAATTGCTCCATTAATTCACGTAATTCTGCCAGGGCCATTCTATAAGGAGGAATAGAAAAAGGTTGTGTATCTGGGATCTTATCAATACCAAATTATACTTCTCGTTCTGAAGGTAAACCAGGAAGCTCTTAAGAAAACACATCAGAAAGTTCATTTACCACTGGAATGGATTGAAGAGTTGGTGGCTCCGCATCTATATTTTTCACCCTCACTAGATGACATATGTACCCTTTGGACATCATCTTCTTTGCCTTCACATAAGAAATAAACTTACCCTTTGGTGCCCCAATATTACCCCTCCATTCAAGAGATATCTCTTTTGGAAAATAAAAATGCACCCTTTTAGCTCGACAGTCTACTGTGGCATAACAAGAAGCCAACCAGTCCATACCCATTATGACATCAAAATCTACCATTTCAAGCTCAAAAAGGTCAGCCAATGTGTCATGATAACAAACAATTACTATGCAATTACGATAAACTCTTCTAGCTATAATAGATTCACCTACAGGTGTAAACACTTCAAATGGCTTAACTAGTGATTTTGGTGTTCTTTTGAACTTTCCATCAATCAATGGAGTGACATATGATAGCGTAGAGCCCGGATCAACTAATGCATATACATTATGTGAAAAGATGTGCAATGTACCTGTGAACACATCAGGAGAAGCCTCCAAATTTTGTCGATCCACTTGAGCATATGTACGATTCTTAACTCTGCTAGAACTAGATGCTCCTTTAACACCTCTACCACATCCTGTAGGCTGTATACCCCTACCTAAAGAAGGCACCAATGATGACGATGCAATGGCTGATCCAGCAGGTCGTGCCATACCACTCATGCCCCTTTGTGGGCATTCTCATATCATGTGCCCTGACATAGTACACCAAAAGGAAGCATCTGTCCCAAACCAGCATGCACCTAAATGAAGATTTCCACATTGCCTACATATATATCGAGGAGGTCTTGATTGGCTCATACTCCCTTGATCTTGATACCCCACTATTCGTGAACCTTGGCTTTCACTTCTTTGCCCAAATTGATTGCCTCTAAACCCTTGTAATCGGGGTGGAATACTTGCTACAGAGTAGGAAGATGATGGCGTAGGTGGTCTGTTAGAAAATCGAGGTCTGAACTCACTTTGTGATGACATAAACTGCCCGTAGGTCTGTCCCTCTTGGGATGCCCTCTTTCCAAATCTTGTAATTTTCTCCTTTGCCTTTGATCCTCCATTTTTTATGCAAAAACTTGTATCCTTGCTATATCCAAATCTTTATTCAAAGCAGCAATAGTACAATCTCTAACCAAATATGGATCCAATCTATCCACATATCAATGAACTCTATCATCTATAATAGCTACTACATTAGGAGCATACCTAGACAAAGAGTTAAATCGAAGACTATACTCCCTCAAGCTCATATTTCCTTGATGAAGATTTAAAAACTTATCTGAATGGGCCTCCTGAATTTCAAAGGGAAGGTAATGATTAAAAATGCCTTTTTGAACTCTTTCCAACTAGCTGAAGGTGCACCTGTACCCCTAGATCGTTTCCAGTCTTAGTACCATAATATAGCCTTCCCTTTTAACCTATATGTTACTAGCTTAACTGTCTCTTTACCAGATACATGCATGACATCCAAGGCTTTTTGTATTTGATCAATAAAGCCTTGTGGGTCTTTATTAAGACCTAACTCGGTAAATGTGGGAGGATCCAATTTAGTAAAATCCTGTGTTCGTAGAATAGTTGCCCTATCCACACCACTAGTACCTGTAATTGGACTAGCTTGTCTATGACCTTTTCCAGTAACTATACAAGTCAACAATTGCACTGTATTCCTTAAATCTTGCTCGTAGCATTAATAGGTGATTCTGAGGGTACTCCTCTCCTTCTTAGCTCTTCTGGAGATGGAGGAGTAGAAGAGGTCCGTGATGTAAACTCACCTTGAGCCTCACTTTGATTAGCTTGTCTAGGTAGTGACTTGCTGGCTCCTTCTCCGGCAGCCACATCTACTTGCTTACTTTTATTCTTACTCCTTCTTGTAATCGGCATCGCTACTATAATGAGAAAAAAAAAAGAAATTCAATGGTTAATATGACTCCACCGACAACCTTGGCTCTATTGCACAATCTAATATATGAAGAAAAAGAGACAACTCCTAAATATGTCGTAGCCTCTTATCTATAGATGTGGTGCACAACACATTCATAAGCAAGACTCTACATAGATACGGCTTTGTAGACTCCCTAGGATGACCTACTCTGATACCAATATTGTCACGCCTCAAATCCTAATGGGGCGGACAGGCACCGGTAGCCGTAAAGGCCTGAGTACACAAACCATAACCTTGTACTTACCATGCATTACCATGAACATTTAAAGATGCTGCCAAATATGGATATTAAGATTTAATGAAAATAAACCACGTAGTCAAGCCCAAAACTATATATACATGACTTAGCCATTGGGCCACAATGACTGGAAGACAAGGCACAACCACACTTCACTTTACCATCTACAAAGCCTCTAAAACAGATATAAACATAGTTAAGGTCGGGACAAGCCCCCACCTTACACTTAATTACTATACAATACCAAAACATATATACCAAACTCGAAAAGCCCCAAATCAACCTGGAGCTCACCAATAGCCGCTAGATGTCCTGTACTCCTACTGGAGGGGTCTACTAGTTGAAGTACCTGTGCCTACAACATGAAATGCAGGTTCCTCATAAGGGACGTCAGTACGAAAGAATTTATTGAATACGTAAAGCTGAAAGTAACTATACATAACACAAGAGCTTAAATGAAATCAGGTACAAGTGTATAGATAGTACTAATAAACCACCTTACATATACTTATGGAATCGTGTACATTACATTTCTTTCTTTACTTTACCTTTCCTTACTTTATAATCTTGTATGTCATGTGATATAAATGACCAACTGATCAGTGTTAAATACCCAAGTTGGGATCGACCCATGCTAGGCTTACCCCCCTGAGCTGCCATACATAGTTATAGGCCACTCTCGATACTGATCCACGTGCCTTGAGTGCTTCAGAGAGTCCTTACCCTTCCCTCTTCTGATTAATTATTGCATTAAGTATAATACAATGTGATTTATTTGTGGGGGTGGGATATTTCATTCGTGATCTGTAATATTATCTTTTGATATACTCTTAGTATTGCCCCTGCGGGGCCTATACTAGATTACTTTCATACATTCTTTTGCCTTGGTTGGGCTCATAATTTTGGATTATGCTATATTATTTGGATTATTTTGATAACCCTTGCCAGGCTCATATTTTAGATGATATTGTTTCCTTTGTCGAGCCTATCTATTAGGCAATTACACTTGCCATGTTTATATCATTTGGGTCCCATGTGTGATTTACTTGTGTCGGCTATTTTGGTGATGTTTATTCATGCTTGTGCCCTCATCGGGCCAATTTGTAATGTTAGATGAGCGCATCAATCTATTCGCCTCTTGTAAATAAGTGTCAAATAAAATCCAAGGGTTTTTGTTGAAACTCAATTCTTTCCCAAAGAGTTTTTTTTTTCTATTTTTTATTTATCAAATCGAGTGGCATTTCCCAATGATGGATGGAACGGGCGACTTTCTTAAGGGAAATCCCCTTTTTTAGAGTATGAATTTGCACCTTCTAGGTCATTTTCTCAATTTCCATGCCTTTTTGGTGTATCGTGCCATCCCATAGTGGCTACAGGTTATTTTTTACTTGCCAAAACTTTTGGTTTGGTTTTTGGGCAGTTAGTTTGGGTTTTAAGCCCATTTCCTTATTTTGGAGCTTTAAAAGTTGAGAAATTAGTCTCAGACAAAAACTCCTAGTAAACGGCTTCGAATGAGAATTTTGACAGTGCCTTTTTCTCCAAAACATATATTTTAGGCTAGGGTGACCCTTTGGTCCAGGTCCTGAGGTTTTCGGACTCATTTTGAGCTATTGGTCAGAAATTGACAAAAATGGCTCATTAGGTGTGGGGTCCACTTTTTGTCCAAACACCCTCAAATAGAAATTTTGATGGCACCATTGAGTTCTGAATATCAATTTTGGATTATTAGCATAGTTCGTTTGGGTCCCTAGCCTTTATATTTCATTTTTAGTGTTTAGAGGAAAATAAGTTAAATTGCCTAAAAGGGGTCTCGGAGGTTAATTTGTAGTAAAAGACCTTTTTTTGTAAATCCAATGATTCCACTACATCCAAAAAGTATTTTATGATCAATTTTCACTATTGGTTCACGTTCATACGCTTCCGGATCAGTTTCGAGGGTCAAAAATAAGTTTTGGAAGTTGTTGTTGTTGGTGTTTCCGCTTTAGCGGCCATTGACCATTTGAATGAGCCGCTAAAGCAACCATTTGACCTATTTAGCGATACTTTGACCCTTTGACCTGGCTACTTTAGCGGACAAAGTGTCGCTTGCCATCGCAGAGTATAAGACTAAACCAAACCCATTTCAAATTTTGTAAAATTTTGGGAGCTAGAAAGCTTTGATTTTGACTACTCTCGATGCATTTTTCTTTAATAAGTATTGTCTATGTGATTATAACTTCATATTTTCTCATTTTCATACCCATTTTGTTTTTCATGATTTTCGACTAAAATTGTGATTCAAAACTCTTTTTTCGCCATTATTATAGCTTAGAGCGTGGAAATTGTGGGAAATCATCCATTGAGGCTAAGGTAAGCTAATTAAACACCTCTTGATCATTTCCCATTGTTTTTCCCATTAAATTCCGCTCTTTTCCTTGTAAATTCCTTGAAATTAGTTTTTGATTTTTTTAACTTTATGGGCTGATTTGGGCCTCGGTTCGAATTCCGTTTGTGCTCAAATTTTGACCATGCATTCCTTGTCCTTTGAGGGACCTTGTGACAGATTCAATTTTGGAATCCCATTTGTGGGCCCTACGATCTCATTCTTGACTCAAATTTTAGCTCGGAGTATTCTATAGCAATACGGGTATCGTCTTACTCCTATTAGCATGTAGATTATGATTTTGATAGTGCGACATCATTTTTTAAATCATGGGATAAATAAGAGAAATTTGTGGATGGTTTGAGATCGTTGTTCGGCTTCAAGGTAGGCTTCGGTCTACTTTTCTCTATGAAATTTTGTATTGTATAGATTACATGCTAGGTAGGGATTATAGGATAGGTTTATACCTAGTAATATCATGACTAGACCTATTTAGGGGATTGAGAATAGAAATGTGATTAGAACCTTAGCCTAGAATACTCGTTACAGCCTTAGGATCCAATTACATCATATTATGGACTTGTTTGACCATAGATTATCATGAATGACCCTTTAGTATAAAAATTTCCATATCACTTAATGAATTGGACGGTATTCCCCGATTAGATCCTCCTAGTAGCTTTAGGCCCTTGTTTACCTTACTTTCCCGGTTTATGGTACTAATACGTTGATGAGTTATATATTATTGGGTCGGAGGTCGTGGTTACGATACTAGTTGTATATGAGGTTAGTACTCTATCCTTAGAATGAACGTGGTTATAGTTATGGATATGTAGATGCTTATGGTTATACTGTTTGGATATTGATGATGGCATGCATATATTTAGGTACATTTACACATATTTAGTGGTACGATTCTAGTTAAAACCTTGATTTTACTATTGTCTTCTAAAAAGGTATTTATTCCTACTTTTCTTAACTTTAAAATGGAAGTCGTACCACCGTTATAATGGAATTATGAAATTTTAAACCGAACATATTACTTTGGAAATTAGATCGAGGCTAATTCTGGTCCATTATTGATCCACTTATTTAGTACTACTTACTCACTTTGGTCGAGGGAGATTCTGACCCTTTCTACATTACCATAATATCTTAGTCCCGGATTTAATCTCAGGCAATGAATTTACAAATATACACTCATTCAATTTCGGTTTAAGTTCGACATTCCTTATGATACTATATATATATATATCTCCAGTACCGGACAGAGTAGATTTATTATAATGGTTATTAGAAGTCCTGGTTTGGGACCAATTAGTGTATACGGATATCCCAAGTCCCCTATGATGAGCCACAGTATCGGAGAAGGATGGTTGTCGTAGGTCTTGCCTTTGCGAGCTACTGAGCTGGAGGAGGTGTATAAACTTGGTACATTATGGAACTTGATTTATATATGGTACTGTATTATCCTTGCATTCATTCATTATATGCATTCCCTATCCCCAGTATAATTGTTTGGCACTTGTACCTATCGATCTTATGGGGGGCTGTATAGATACAAGTTATGGTTTTTGTTTGTTGATTGCTTACTTGAGCCACTTTGGGCTTATGGGGGCTCGGTTGGGGTTATTGGTTATTCGGGCTATCCGGTTACTTATTGTTCGATTATTATTGTATAGCTCGTAGCAAGTTAGTAATGGATGGGCACCCAAGATTGTCGATACATTTTTGATTCTTTTCTCGTTACTATGGTAAGATTTATTATTGATAGGTTATCTCCTGATTCTGCACATTTTAATTAGAGAGCCTGATTAGGCTAGATATATCCCCTATATTATTTGTGATCCTTAAAATACTAGACTTGCTCCCTCAGAGTAGTATCTCTGGATTAGTTATCGATATAGTGCTATTATATATATATATATTCTTCTCTATCCATGATTTAAATATCATTTCCTTCTTCCAACTACAATCATACATTGTATATACATTTCTTCACTCTACTATTGTACATGGTATATCCCTTTCTTTACTTTACTACCGTATAATGGCTAGTTACTTATGGTATTGCACTTTGTCCTTGATTATTAATAGTTTATGATAAGTTATCCTTATCATTTCATTAGCATTATTATTCTTAATTTGGTAGATAGTTGTCTGTAGTTTGTATTACTGTTTTACATGTTATTTATACATGTATTTTCTTTGGAACTCAGTCAACCGATGCCTACTAAGTACCACATGTTTGGTACTCATACTACATTTCTGCAGCCTGCATATCATAGTATGAGTTCTCACTATTGATGTGTCCATTATGCAGAGCATCCATGGATCAGAGACTTCGGGTGAGCACCTGACGTTTGGAGTGTTCCTGTTCGCCCTTCTGTTGTTAGACGGATCCCTACCTTTGTATTTTAGAGACTGCTTTGTATATACTTACTTTGTATTCCACTTACTCATGTTGTATTAGAAGCTCTTGTACTAACTTCACCAGGTTTTGGGGATGTATTTACTTCTTCTTTCTCCTTTATTTATATTTTGCTTCCACTTCTCTCATTAGTCAGCTACTAGCTGTTCCGAACTATGAATTGGCTTACCTACTGGTGGTTATAGTAAGTGTCATCATGACCTGAGAAATTGGGTTGTGACAAATTGGTATTGGATCGTAGGTTCATTGGTGTTGTTGTTACAAGAGCTAAGTGCCTAGTAGAGTCCTGTGGATTGGTACTAAGACATCTGTATCCTATCTTTAGAAGGATACAGGGCATTCTTAGGAAATTATGTCCCTTAATTCCTTGTCGTGTGTCCGTATTCCTATGAAGTACTTCTTTGAACCCTCTTTGTCCCAGATGGATATCATGAGGGACTTTTGTATGTGTTACAAGAGTTTTAGCTCAGCATCATGCTAGGGAGTTAGAGATTAATATATAGGATCTTCAGCATCCACTAGAGGGTTTGGGCCTAGCCCAGGTTCTGGCAGAGTTTGCGATCTCCTCAGCTTTTTGGGATACCATGTTGGGGATTTCATCTTTTCATGGATACTTCAAAGTCAGTGGTGGTGCCTGGTACATCAAGTGGTTCTTATACCATAGTTGTGTTTGTTGGTGTTTGGTAGGGTTATCTATTAGTTTCCGAGTATGAGATTGGGTTTCATGAATAGGCCATACATACTTCTATGTTATATTCTACAGAGAATGAGATGAGCCAGAAATTTATCTAAGGATTTACTTTACCACCCTACTTGGTGATGAAGCATTTGATAGCAGTTAGGTCTTCTTTCTCTTGGCCTGTTGACCATACGAGGGCTACAGAGATGGCATGTATTGAGACATATGGATGTGGCAATAAGAGGCCATGTTAGTAATTTAGTGTTAGTGGTATTCCATCTGGAGGCAGGGATCCTCCCGACAGAGTTCAACATCACTTACATCCTATTAGATCCCTATAGGTAGCACCTCAGATTATGGTTGGCTCTCAGGTAGGTGATAGGGGTCACAGTGGATAGAATTTTGATTAGACATCACAGGGTATTCGATCTAGGTTTTTAGGCCGTGGCGGCTATTCTGGGTCAGCATATATGGTTCATTGGAGATTTCTAAAGGCATGTTTTAACTGTGGTGAGATTGGTCATTAGTACAGAGAGTGTCCCCAGCATGGGATTATTGGGTAGACAACACACCTAGATCAGTCTCTTAAGGATGTGGTACCTTCAGTTAGAGGCAGTGTTTTTGGTATTTCAGTTGATCATTCAGACGCTTAGTCTGAGTTTGAACGCATTTAGATTTATACATCTTTTGGTAGGTCAGGGACTTTGACTTCAGATTCCATTGTTATATGTGCACTTTTGATTTTCTATCCCTTTAATCTTATTTGAATTAAGTTGGGGTATTCATACCCATCGGTGGTTAAATGCCTTGAAATACTATATTGATTGTTGTAAGCCTTTGTGTAGATTTATGCTTATTTGACTACCTCGGTAGATATTTTCATTTAGTAATGGATTGAATGGATCAGTATTGTGATTTCCTTAGGGTGGAGCACTTGGGAAAAATTCTCTTTCGTTTGCCATATTGGCCTTGATGTGATCCTAGAGTTGTACTGGTTGTTTTTTATTTTTGTATCATCCACACTTTATACTAGTATTACTATTGTTACTATATTTACTTTGGTTGTTGTTGATTCTTACTTGATAGACGGCTAGACCAGTATTATCTAGTTAGTATCCCTTTCTTGTGATTCTTATCCGTTTGGCTTAGACGGCTATCTTGGTTGGTTAGTCTCCCTTCTCTTTTGGTAAGGTTAGATTGGTTGTTGAGTGGGTTGTGAAAGTGAAGCTAGGTTTGGCCTTCCATGGCTTTGTTATGATGTTTTCGTTGCAATCCTTTTTCTATGGCCAGGTCCTAGATTGGTAAGTTGAGGTTGTTCTTCCAATTTGGCTGGTTCATTACCTGGTAGTAGTCTTGATCTTGGTGTTGGTGTTGAGATTGGTACTATATGCTTTCTTCAATGTGGTTCATGGTTCAGTTGAGTTAAGGTTGGTTTAAATGGGTGAATTCAAAATTTCTCATTTTTATATTTGTTTGGCCTAATATGACTCTTGGTATACCTCTTCTAGGTGATATGTTCTAGGGTGTTAGTTGTTGGTAACCAAAGTGGGTGTCTTTTGGGAACTAGTTTTCGTTTCCATATATTGAGTATAGGTTTGATCAGGTTCAAGCTTCGATCGTATTTTTAGAGTTTCTTGAGATTTGGCTACCCTTAGTATTCTTTGCACCCTTGGTGAGTTCTTGATTATGCCTTGATGTGATATGTCTTCAGTGGATGTGGATTTGATTGCTTGTATCCTTAGCCTATAGTTTTCATCAGTTATGATTGTGTTCTTCGACAATGTTTTAGTTTCAGCCTTTGTGGGAACCGTTATGTATTTACTTGATGTATGATAGTGAGATTGATTCGGGTATTTGACCTTAGTGAAGACTTGTTGGATCAAGTTATGATTTTTGACTTTTTAAAATGTCGACTCGAGAGTTTTGATAGATTTTGGTATGAGGATGCTTACTCGTCAACAAGATCGATTTGGATAGTTGTGATCGAGTAGTTTAACTTTGATGTTGAGATTATAGTTATGGATTGTGTAACTTGGTTGCAGCCCCATTTCAATGTTTTGATACAGTTGAGTATTTGTCGACAGGTTGGCTAGGCCTACTCTTTACCTAGCAGCTCTGTTCTCTTAAGTTCAGGAAGTTTATATTAGATAGATGTTCGAAGGATGGTTCGTTGGCACATGGTGTTGGGTTCTATTGCTTTTGACCATGGTTCTCAATTTCGTCAATATTTTGTATGCCTGCTCAGCAAGAGAAGTGTACTCAAGTTTGGCTTAGCATGGCTTCACCCACAGCCAGTGGGGCATTCTGGAGCAGACCATTCAGTTTTGAGAGATTGTGCCTCAGACTCATGACTATTGATTTTTAGGGTCATTCGAACCAGTTAGTAGCTGAGATAGAGATCACAGACATTGGTCATCACTATTTGAGTATTCAGGTAGACCTTATAGGGCATTATTCATATACTAGTCCATGTAGATTTTCAATGGGCCAACTTCATTCATTTGAGGTTAGTGTGATGTGATTACGCAGGCAAGAGAATGTTAGATTTGGAGTTTGGAGTCGCTCTATGATTCATACCTTAGTTGTCTTTAGCCTAGTTGAATATCTGCTTGGTTGTGCTTGTATTAGTGTGATGTCCATATATTGTGGTATGGGTTTGTGTGCTTCAGTCGAGCTCTGTTCAGTTGGAGGCCAGTTGGTTGCTAAGGATGATTTTTTGGTTACTTGGAAAGTAAAGCAAGAAAGTTAGTAAAAAAGGGCTATCTTTAGTGAAATCTCTTGAAAGCATTCTTTGAACCATAGAGGTTGTTTGGGGAGTCTTGCTTGAGGCATGCGAGCCCAGTACCTCATACTTTTGAGCTTTCAGGCTCTTTCTATCTATTGACTTTCGCAGACAATAGTCATTTTAGTAGTGGATATTGTAATGACCCTTCAGGCCATTTTCTCAATTTTCACATATTTTCGGTGTATCGTGCCTTACCATAGCTATTATAGGTCATTTATGACTTGCCGAAACTTTTGGTTTGGTTTTTGGGCAGTTCATTTGGGTTTTAAGCCCATTTCCCTATTTTAGAGCTTTTGAAGTTGAGAAATTTATCTCAAACCAAAACTCCGAGTAAATGGCCTCTGATGAGAATTTTGACAGCGCTATTAGCTCCGACATGTGGATTTTAGGCTAGGGGGACCCTTGTTACGGGTCCCGAGGCTTCCAGACTCATTTTGTGCTGTTGGTCAGAAATTGGTAAAAATGGCTCATTGGATGTGGGGTCCACTTTTTGTAGAAACACCCTCGGAAGAAAATTTTGATGGCATTGTAGAGTACGGAATATTGATTTTAGGTTAGTAACATAGTTAGTTTGGGTCCTGAGCCTTTATATTTCTTTTTGAGTATTTAGACAAAAATTAGTTAAATTGCCTAAAAGGGGTATCAGGGGTGAATTTGTTGTAAATGACCTTTTTTCGTAAATTAGATGATTCCATTGGATCCAGAACGTGTTTTTGAGAAATTTTCACAATTGGGTCATGTTCATATGCATTTGGAAGAGTTTTGAGGGTCAAAAACAAGTTTTGGAAAGTGTTGGTGCTGGTGTGGCCGCTTTAGCGGTCATAGACCGTTTGACCAAGCCAATAAAGTGACCATTTGACCGCTTTAGCAGTACTTTGACCCTTTTACCAGGCCACTTTAGAGGACAAAGTGCCACTTTAGCAGCCATCGCTGAGTATAAGATCAAACCGAACTCATTTCGTATTTCTGACACTTTGGGAGCTAGGAAGCTCCGATTTTGATGATTCTCTATGCATTTTTCTCATATAATCATTTTCTATATGATTATAACTTCATTTCGTTTTTCATGATTTCCAACTAAAATTATGATTCAAAATCCTTTTTCAGCCATTACTGTAGCTTGGAGCATGGGAAATTATGGGAAATCATCCATTGAGGATAAGGTAGGATAATTAAACACCTTTTGATCATTTACCATTGTTTTCCCCATCAAATTTCGCTCTTTTCCTTGTAAATTCCTAAAGATTAGTTTTTGAACTTCTTAACTTTGTAGGCTGATTTGGGACTCGATTCGAGTTCTATTTGTGCTCAAATTTTGAGCACTCATTGCTTGTCCTTTGAGGGACCTCATGACAAATTCAATTTTAGAATCCCATTTATGGGGCCCCATGGGCGTGTTCTTGACCCAAAATTTGGTCCGGAGTATTATATAGCAATATGGGTATCGTTGTACTTCTATTAATGTCTAGATTATGCTTTTGATAGTGCGACATCATTTTTGAGATCATGGGATAGAGATGAACGATTCATAGATAGTTTGAGATTACGATTCGTCTTTGAGGTAGGATTCGATTTACTTTTCTCTATGAGATTGTGTATTGTATAGAAAGCATTCTAGGTAGGGATTATAGGATAGGTTTATACCTAGTAATATCATGACTCAACCTATTTAGGGGATTTAGAATAGAAAAGTGATCCGAACCTTAGCCTAGAATACTCGTTACAATTGTAGGATCATATTACACTAGATTATGGACTTGTTTGACCATTGATTATCATGAAGGACCCTTTAGTATAAGAATGACCATATCACTTAGTGAATTGGATGGTATTCCCCGATTAGATCCTCCTAGTAGCTTTATGTGCTTGTTTAGTTTTCAAGTTTATGGTAATAATACCTTGTTGAGTTTTATATTGTTGGGCCCGAGTCCTTGGTTACGATACCTGTTAGACACCAGGTTAGTACTCTATCTTTAGAATGAATGTGGTTATAGTTATGGATACTTAGACGCTTACGGTTGTATTATCTGGATACTGGTGATGTCATGCATATATTTAGGCATTGGTCGAGGGAGATTTCATTCCTTTCTACATTACCATACTATCTTAGTCCTAGATTCGATCATGGGCAATGGATTTACAAATGTACGCTCATTTAGTTTCGGTTCAAGTCCGACATTCCTTATGATACTATATATATATATATATATCTGATATTGGATGGATTATATTTGTGATGATGGTTATTTGAAGTTATGGTTTGGGACCAAGCAGTGTATATGGATATTCTGAGTCCCCTATGGGCCCCTTCATCCGAAAAGCCACCGTATTGGAGAAGGATAGTTGTCGTAGGTCCTGTCTTTGTAAGATACTGAGCTTGAGAAGGTGTATACACTTGGTACATTATGAAACTTGGTTGATATATGGCACTGGATTATCTTGGCATTCATTTATTATATGCATTGCCTATCACCAGTATAATTGTTTGGCACTTGTATCTATCAGTCTTATGGGGAGCTGTGTAGATACAAGTTATGGTTATTGTTTGTTGATTGCTTGCTTGTGCCTCTCCAGGCTTATGGGGGACTGATTGGGATTATTGGTTGTCAAAAATATTCGGTTACTTATTGTTTGGTTATTATTGCATAGCTTGTGGCTGGTTGGTTATGGATTGGTACCTGAGATCGTCGGTACGTTTCTGATTCTTATTCTCCTTACTATGGTAATATTTATTATTGATAGGTTATCTCTTGATTCTTCACATTTCTATTAGAGACCCTCATTAGTCTAGAGATAGCCCCATATTATTTATGATCCTTAAAATGCTAAAGTGGCTCCCTCAGAGTAGTCTCTCTGAAATGGTTGTCGGTATAGTGCTATTATATATATATTCTTCTCTTGCCATGATTGGTATATTATTTCCTTCTTACCTACTAATATCATACATGGTATATACATTTCTTTACTCTACTATTGTTTATGGTATATCCCTTTGTTCACTTTACTACCGTATAATGGCTAGTTACTTATGGTATTGCGTATTGGCCCTGATTATTGGTAGTTCATCATAAGTTATCCTTATCGTTTCATTAGTATTATTATGCTTATTTTGGTAGTTAGTTGTTTATAGTTTGTATTCCTGCTTTACATGTTATTTATACTTGCATTATCTTTGGAGCTCAGTCGGCCGGTGCCTACTGAGTACCATGTGTTTGGTATTCATACTACATTTCTGCAGCCTGCAAATCATAATATGAGTTCTCACTATTGATGTATGCATCGTATGGCGGAGCCATGGATCGGAGACTTAGGGTGAGATTCTGACATTCGAGGTGTTCCTGTTCTCCCACTTATTATTAGACTGATCTTTACCTTTGTATTTCGGAGATGGCTTTGGATGTATTTACTTTGTGTTCCACTTGTACTCATGTTATATTAGAAGCTTTTGTACTAACTTCACCAGGTTTTGGGGATGTATTTACTTCCTTCTTGTCTTTTTTATCCTTTATTTATATTTTACTTTCGCTTCTCTCATTAGTCTGCTACTAGCTGTTCTAGACTATGGGTTAGCTTACCTACTGGTATGTTATAGTAGGTGCAATCATGACCTGAGAAATCGGGTCATGATAGAGTCAATTGAATAATTTTGCAAAGTTGTAGCAGTATCTCCAAAAATGTGTCATTGGCAAGAAAATTTGTTTTTTGAAAAGGCAAATAATTGTAAAGCTTTCTCTTGAATCGTGACCTCAAAATTCAATACTTGGTTATTTCTTCACAAATGAATAGCTTCCGATTCGGAGTAGTTTGTCAAGTGCGTTTGTTCCAATTGTTTGGGAGACTAACTTTCTATTTTAAGAGTGTGGTACCGTATGTGGAAAGGTTTTGATTAGTTCTTGTACATGAGTTATAGTCTAGAACTTTCCCAGAGGGTATTTATGGCAAAATTCTAGACCACACTTGGTTTGGAGAATGACCCGAGGCCGTTCTTGGACAGTTGTATTGCTAAAATCCCACCTTAACGTGTTCCCTAGTTAAACCCGTTTAAACCTTAATCCAATTCCTTCTTTCTTTTTGATAAATATACTAAGACACCATATCCTTTTGAATAACCCTCTTTTGACACCCAACCTCCTTAAACGCATCATATTTTTCAAAAATAGCCCGGTGTAGGCAAAATGCCTAAGTTTGGGGGTGCATAGTTGTGAAAATGAGAAAATTAGGCCAAAAGCCTAAGTTTAGCGGGTTTTGCAAGACGTGTTTATGATAGGTGTATGCTTAGTTATGTCAACGAATGCAATTTGAGAGAAGAGATGGACTTAGAAATAGAAACGAAGAGCCCGTCCCATTGAAAATGAAAAGAGTAAGTTGAAAAGCGTGAACAGGGGGCATGACTGGATAGCAAAGAGAAAATCTCATGAAAGAACCAAATGAATGAATGAGGTGGCAAAGCATGAAAGGTGTGATTGACAAGTAAATGGAAAAGCTTTGAGAAGTTCAAAAAGGGTGAATAAGGTGGAAAAGTTTGAATGAAGTGGGCCTAAGTAGTCATCTAAGCGGTTGTCTTTAGGGAGATTTACAAGTCATGCGATCCATACGTTTCCTTCCTTAAGCCAAAATTATTACCCACAAGTCCTTGGCGATTTCAAACTTTGTAGGTCTACATTAGTGGTGAATGACACAAAGGGAAAGCCTATGGTTCTATTTGTTGTACTTGAATTTCTTTGTGAGAGTAAGTGTAAATTCTTTGTATCTTTATGTCCCTTGTGATTTGCATTGCATTATGTGAGTGGGATCAGTTCTTGCGTGTGAGTGGCACCTACACCTTGAAGTGTAGAGTGATGTATTACTTTCAATTGGGGGAAAGCGAACAAGACAAGTTATGAAGTGAGTTTGAGGCAAGTTTTAAGAGTCTAGTGTCAAGACTTGAGAAGCTCCTTGTTGTCAAGCTCTTACTCTTTGATGTCTTCCATTTTTGCAAAGAATAGAATTGTGTTTTTAAAGAAGTTATAGTTGATTACATGCCATGACTTGTTGGGAGAAACAATTGAACTTTGTGATTTTGGTCGTATAGCTTAGTACATTGTCCTTGATTTGGAATATAGAGTACCCTTTGATGTTATGAAGGTCCTTACTTGCTTGAGGACAAGCAATTATTTAAGTTTGGGGGTTTGATAAGTGAGCATTTTGCCAACTTTTTAGTCTTTTTAAGCTTTAATTATCATGTTATTTACTTTGATTTGATACATATCTTATGTTAAACTGCTCACTTGTGCAGGTATTTGAGAAATTTGAGGATGAGTTAACATTATGAGTCAATTAGGATGTAAAAATGAAGAAACGAGGCCTAGAATGATGCATAGATGGAAGAATTTGAAGAAAAAAGGGTCTACTCTGATTTTTCTCTTGCATTTCACCATATGCTCCTGCAAATGAGCCCATAAATCGGCCAATAGATCACTGAAAGAGGATGTGGGATGTGCATGACCATCTGCGTCCACATCCCACCATGTGCGGCCGTAAAAGAGATTAGCAGATTGGTTGTAGATCACTGAAAAAGATCAACTTTAGTTTTGTGGAGGAATATGCGTCTGCATCTCACCATCTATGCTGGATTGTGCCCCTACGCGGTGGCATTCTCATAATTATTTTTAACCCACTTTTCAGCTATAAAGTGGATTTTGTGGACCTGAAACATCATCTTTTTGCATAATTTTGAGCTTAAACACTTTATAATCAAACCCTAGGGTGGTAGTTAGCTTATTTCTTGGTTTCCTACATTGGAATTGAATATTTACTTGTGCATAGCTGAATCTAATGGCATATCTCAATGAGTATATTGGTATAATTTCTCTTTCACTCACTATGTTTGGCTAATTTCCCCAACTTGGGGTTGTGTGATGATTGAGTAGTGATTAATGGATGGGTAGCATTTATTTGCTTGCCTAATTGATTATATGTTATGGTTTTAGCCATTACTCCGTATTTTCAACCCAAAATTGGAGGTTGCAAACTCTAATTGAGCTTAGGTCTTTTATCATCCTTTAGACAAGAGATATGGGTGAGGTGTAATGGATAACAATAGCTTGATTCTTTTCATTTAATAATAGATCTTAACGATAAGTATATTAAGTTGAGGTAATAGGTTGTTAATGATGAAACATAGAAGGGTTTGAGTGAACCCATATGTGAATTTGGTGTTTAATCGAGAGATTAACATTAAAACTCAAAACCTAACCTACCCACGACTTTAGTTGGATTAAAGAAAATATATGGTTACCCATGCATGAATTCGCACTCTTGATAACACTACCCCAAGTTTCCATCTCATTTGATTACAACTCTCAAGTTCTCATTATTGCAAATAAACTCACTATAGATAATTATAATCGAAAAGCGTTCGAAATTAGTTACAAAACCTCCATTTTACTTTTATTACATTTTAAGTATACGCGCAAGCGTTTAATATATTATTACACTCTAAGGTGAACCTTTCTTGTTCATTCCCTATGGGATCAACCCCAACTAAAGAGTTGGGTAAATATATTGCTAGCATTCATGTGCATCAGAACCGATGTAATTGAGCATTATCAGAGCTGCACCTCCCTAAATTGGTGATGCCCTATTCTAAAATGGTATTTCCTCATCCTGCACTGGTATCTCACTACCCTATGCTATCTCTGGGATACATCTGGTGGGGGAGGTTATTCTAACCTCTCCCAAACAGGTCTCGCAGCCTGAGCCCTGGCCTTGATGGGCATTACTTTCATTCCTTTACCTCTTCCTCCCATGACTTGACCTCTGACGTGAACCACAACTCTAACGACATTTTTGGGTGCCTCTACTCTGGCTCCATTTGCTCGTGTTCTCACCATCTACAAAAATAAAAATTAAATAAGTTAGATACTGATTTGGATCACCAGATATCAATTAGAATTAGGTAATAGCATGAAAGAAAGAAGAAATTGAGTTTTTTCCTAGTGTCTTGTAGCCTCTCGAAGAACAGTACAAACATCTTTGTACCATTCCACAAGACTCTACTATACATGTTCTTGTATGTCAAGTTCAGCAAACCTAGGTCTCTAATACCAACTTTGTCACTACCCAAATGGTCATGAGTGTCACCCATACCAACCCTCCAGTGGGAGAACCATCTAACCCAAACACTTAGTTCTTTTTAAGACAAAATATATAAAATCTCAATACCCAAACAACTAATATCTCAAAATTCAAATAATTAATAAGTGCAAAAAATATGTTAACTAGCTATTACAATTCCCAAGACCTGAAAGTCATCGTACAAGAACTCTATATAAAAACATATCTAAGAATATCTCAAACTAACAAAATACTAAATATTTTATTATACGAAAAAAGGAAAAGAATGCAACTGATGATCCATAGCAGTTTAGAGATAGAGTTGAGATCAACTGTCAATGTTATAGGTAAGGTCGCGTCTGAGCGTCTAGAACACTTTCTGCACTCAACAAAAGAAGAGTACAGGGTAGAATCAGTACAAACCACTATGTACTGGTAGGTATCATAGGCCAACTCAACTCAATAGAATATATTATTCAAATAAAATAAATAACAAGTAAACAGTCATCAACACATAGCATGTAAATCAGTGAATCAGCAAGTATATGAAGACATGCCAAACAATGCCAACATACAAGTTACCTAATCATCAATGGTATAAACAATATCGTAAACAACCATAAAATCAACAATCATAACATAGAAGAAAGTGTATCACTCTCACACTCACAATTAGAGTATTATTAGTTCGCTATCAACTTATTAAACCATACTATCTTTAAAAAATTACACTAGTTTGCACACACATGTTAAGGGAGTTATTTCTACCCATCTAGCCATGACCTGCAGGGGATAATGCAAGTCCATGTATTGTGCCAACATGGTATCTGATCCACTATAATAAGAGTAATATATGTATCCATATCCGTACCAGTGTGGCACCCGACTCCATAATATATGTATATGTACTTTATCAATTTCATTATCTCTTAGAATGTATCACAGTGAACTAGATTTACAAATACACTTACAAACATAAAGCATTTCAATCAAGTTATGTATTCAATAACTTATTCATTCATGCATGAATAACAAAATCATTTTTCACACTTATGTATGAATACCAATCAACAAGTATCTAATTTAGGAGCATGCATACAATTAAATCGAGTTTAAACTCCAATTAAACCATAACCTACCTCAATCAAAGAATGCAAATGCAAGCTAATCTGCAAGAGCCTTGCTTTTTCTTGGAGCTTCAGATCATTCTCAACCTAAAACAACAAATAAAGAGTATTTAATAACTTGCTGTTTAATTCTAGGCCTTAAGGATTAAACCCCTCCAATTTTACCCTTATTCATAGCCTAAACCATCAAATCTGAGTTTTTCACCCATTAACTTATCCCAAATCCCCATAATTCATGTTAAAGGGAAGTAATTCTAAGCTATGAAGTATAATCTAACAACATAGAATCATCATCAAGAAATATTAGGACTACCCATAGGAAATACGCACCAATTCATCAACTCAAGGCCTAAATCCAAGAATTTCACCATAAACGCCCTTTCTAACAATTCTATAGATTAATTAATGTTACAAGGGAGTAATAATATCAATGTAACAATGAAAATCACCTAAGTTTGTAGGAAATTTCCTCTCTCAAGCCTAAGGATGAACTTTTTACTATTAGAGAGAAAATAAGGTCTATTATCGAGAATCAGGCATTAAACCGCCCGATGACCTCAACATCAGTCACATGACCGCTACAATGGTCCCTCTGTAATGACCAAGTGGCCGCTATAATAGTCCCTGACCACTCCTTACCAACCGCCACCATAGTTGGCTGACTATCACAACAGTACCTTGACCGCTACAGCAACCCTTAGGTAGTGGCACCCCAACTTAGGATAAAAAGTCCCATATTAACAAAATACAGAAGAGATGTTGGGTATATAAGTAAGCTTGCCTTACTCCCTAGTGATGAGTTTTAAAGTTGTGTGGGTCTAGGCCCAGAGCAGACAACATCACTAGAGGGTTGGACCCTTACAAAGAGTATTAGAGCCACTTTTGTGACAACCTTATCGGTGTGGGTCAGGGTTCAAACTGAGTTTAGGCAAATCCTGGTAAGGAAAGGAAAACCTTAATTCTGAGTCTAGGAAAATCCCATTCAATGGGGCAAACATCAGCGAGGATGCCTAGTCCATAAGAGGGGGCGTATGTGACACTCCAACATAGGATAAGAAGTTTGATGTGAGGCTAAAAAAACATTTATTTTGTCTTTATTTGACTCACATTTAGTATTTTTATTAATATTTTTAGCATTGATTTTATGGATTATGCTTAATATTATATTTTTATGTGTATGAATAAATCGATGTGACGATAAACAAATTTAGAGCAAAAATAAATTTAAAATGAGAAATCATATAAGGAAATGAAGCAGACAACTTAACAGATTGAAATGAACATATTATTATTATTTATAAATTTTATTGTTGCAAAGTGAATCATAAAAGAAAGAGAATTGAGAGTACTTATCAAGGTAGACACGTGGCAGCCAAGTGAAGAACAATACAAAATAGTGAAGCGGCATACTTAGCAACGTCTCTGCATTGTCAAAGTAAATTCAGGTTTTTATTTTTGCAGTTCATTTTGGACTCAGTTGTTTTATTTGGGACTTTTTCCCACACCTATAAATATTTAATAAATACAATTTTTATATAACTTTTGAATAAGGGAGAGCTAGGAGCCGCCATGGAGGTTGGAGAAAATTGGTTTACTCTTTTGTTCTCCATTTTATTTATATAACGCACTCTTTGAGATGAGGAATGTATAATATTGTTCAAATATACTTGTTATTTGGTTTTTGGAGCAATTACACACTTTTAGTCTTGATTGTTTATTGTTCTTTGATAATTCAAGATTTTGGATTTCTTCTATTCATCTCATAAGTTTATGATCATGAATTATTCATCTTCTGTTTGTGATCCTACAAACAAGAGTAGCTAAATCCCATAACTAGGCTTGTGGGAACCATGATGTATTAACAAAGTAGGTTAAAGTAGTTAGTGATTCTTGAATGGTGTTCATGCATTTATTGTTCTTCTCTTTGTATTGATTGCTTTTTAATGGTTGCAAACATAGAATTCACCTTAATACTTGCTACACCATAGGAGTAAAGAATAGAAAAGGAGATTAATAGCAGAGAAATGAGGCTATCAACCCTCATCTAATAGCTTAAGCCTTGTCCAGGGATATCTAATCTGAGATCAAGGGTAAAAGTTAATATGAAAACACTCGTAGACCTAACCGGTGACTGAGTGATATTTATCTAATAGGGGCCAAAAGTTGTTTAGGTGAACCTAACTTACCTATTTTTCATACTAAGCATGGGGATAGATCACTAGGACATTACACTTACTGAGTTATGAAATCATGGAGAACACAATCCTAGTCCATTATCATGATTGTTACAAACCACAATTTAATACTCTGTTACTTGCTACTAAAAGCTTTTAAACTATTTTTTCTTACCTCAAAACTCCCCTTCCGGAAGTAACTGATTAATATTTAAAATAATTGCATTGACCTAGCTTCTAGCCATATTCCCAATAGGATCGACCCCAACCTAGTTAGGTGAGAAATCATCTTCCTGGCCTTAAGGTAACAGATGAAACTACCTACAGGCACTATGAGACTACCCTCCCACTCTAAGACAGAAACTTGGAAACTTAAATTTCATGACTCTGGTTCTGCAACCGACTAAGGCATAACAGAAATGTAACAATCCCATGCCAAGAATAATATCAAAGTTGGTCATGTCTAACTTTAGTAAATCAGTTATGGTGTATCTATGAAGGACTGAAATTGGGCAGTTTCTGTATAAACATTTAGCTATGACTAACTCGCTAATTAGAGTGGAAACAAAAAGGGTTCTAAGAGTTTTTCAGGCCTAACCCCAAATTTAAAGGCAATATACATAGTTATGAAAGACAAGGTAGATCCTATGTCCGATAATATATATACATCATAAGAGAAAACATGTAATGTACCAATGACCACATCTAGTGAGCCCACCTAATCCTATCATGAAAAGAGTGCATTAGTGGTTCGACAGCTGACCACCACCCGTTCTAGAAGATAGAGCCTGATGAGTTGTGCGGCCTATTGAACATGTTGGGGGAGTAGTTTGAGATTGATTACCTCTATTGCCCTGATTGGCCAATGGGAAATCTCTCATTATATGACCAATTTTACCATACCCAAAGCACCCATCCTGTCTAAAATGACATGCCCCTGGGTGGTTCTTACCACACCTAATTCAAGTAGGAAAAGTATGACCTCCAGAAATACTCACCTGAGACCTAGTACCTGATTATATATCCTTCTATTCCTACTTGGGTCTGGGATATGAGGCACTAGTTGATAAAGGAGCTGGAGCTGATGAGCTTTCCTGAAACTATAAGAAACTCCCACTGCCAAACATCTACTGAGAAAACTTAAAATTACCTATCCTTGATCTTCTATTCTCTCTCTCTTTCCTTTAACTTTTCTCCCTCAATCTGTTGAGCATGTACTATGAGATGGGAGATATCCATAGCTTCGATAAGCATAGTAGTCTTGCACTTCTTGACCACCAAATTAGACACTCATGAAACAAACTTACTTATTTGAGCCACATGCTTGTACACTATTTCTAGAGCATACCTCAAAAGTTGAGTAAACTTGAGGGCATATTCCTTTACTAACATAGAGCCCTACTTAAGATTGATGAACTCCTCCACTTTTGCTTATCTCAACTCTTGAGAAAAGAATCTATCAAGAAAGGCTGCCTTGAATCCTTCCCAATATACTTGAGTTATGTTTATACCCTTACCCTCATTCAACTATTCATACTACTCATGAACGACACCCTTCAACTGAAATGACACCAACTCTACACTTTTTGCTCCAGTGGTGTGCATAACCAAGGTGATCTTTATAATATCATCTATGAAGTGTAACGAATCCTTATACACCTCTGACCCATGAAAATCTGGCAGACTTATCCATAAAAAGTCCCACACCCTAGCTGCAGCTGAAATTTCATTCTAGTTTGCTGGAGTAACAACCTGATGGTTGACCTGAGCGGTTATGGCCTAGGCTAATAATTAAAGAGCAACCTAAAATTTGGCATGTGTGATTGCTCGTTTAAAGGCTCTACAGGTGTTGCTGGTGCTGGCTTGTTTCCATTTCTAGGACTATTGGCTCCATGAGGAGGTATTTTCTTTCACCTGAAAAGATGAGTTACAAGAAGGATAGAGTTAAACTCTTTAGCATGATAAAGATCATGAAAGAAGGTTATTTCCTAATAACATCTTGTAGCTTCTTTCTCATAAATGTGGCATGCTTCACAACCATAAAAAGACTGTACTTAACATGAATTTCAGACACCTTAGGACACTTTAAATCTTGTGCTCTGATATCAAGTTTGTCAAAACCCGAGCCTACACCTTAGAAGCGACACGATGCCTAGGACCATAAGTGACCCAAAGATAACACATGGTACAGACATGACACTAGAACATGTACTAAAAATATCTGGGCGAAATCTACAAAAAAATTCTTATAAATTAATAAGTTTGAAATAATTAGAATACGCATAAATAATTTGAATCAAGTCTAAACAAGATAAGACTGAAATATCTAACACAGTCTGAAAGCCTAGTGGCTGTAACAAGTCCCTAGCTAACTCTAAAATACAGGAAACCATAATAACTGCCTAAATAAAAAAAATATAAAAAGATTCGTCCTCACAGTATAAGGACTCACCACAACCTAGCTGGACTATCACTGAACGAATCTAAATATGTTCCTAAGTCTAGGCATCAGAACCTATGTCATAATAAGATATAGCATAAAGAAGGGTATGTGGTCAATACTTTGAATGTACTGAGCATGTGAGATATGCAACTAAAAATATTAAGTGTAATCATGCAAAAAATTGATACCATGTTAGGGTAAAAACTTTATATGAAAACAATGTAAACTGACGAACAATGACCCAAAAGTAATATCATGCTATTAACTGGATAGGAAAAACTATAAAGCATGAAATAGATAAATTTAGTTAAAAACTAAAGGTCATATACAAATCATAATAAAACTATTTTTGTGGGAGGTTCTCTTAACCACCATAAACCATAGGATAAAACATGGAGTCCAACGTAAAACTCCAGTTGGAAGGATGCCTAATACCTAGCCAAAGGTATAGAACTAGAATGGTGTGGATCCACTAAACAGCGCCTATTCGGGATGGAGGTGACACTCTCAACTGGCAGTGACCCTTAACCTACAGTGGAAACATAGTTCTGAGACTTGAATTATTGAGAACACGTGTCTGCTTGGTATTAAATAATCCTTCCAAAAAATTATTTTCTAGCTTCTCATACGTAATAACTGATATCTGAATTTATAGCATGAACTATTTTGGTTTCTATTTTATTAAGGTTTTAATACTGTAAACTAGTCTTGTCAAATTTACTACATTCTTGAGATCATGTGTTCATAACATGCCAAGTATTTTTCTGAAAACTATCTTAGAATCAGTCAAATCACACACCATTATTCATAAGTCCAATAAATGATTTGAGGTTGTTGAAAGCACGCAAATTTACTGAAAACCATAACTATTGCATCATAATTATTTATATGAATTGAAAACATAATAATTTAACATACTTTGGTTTTTAACCCTAAATCATGAAATCATAGAATTAACTAAAATGATTGCGAGTTTTGGGAATGAGGGCAAAAGGAATCCCCCATTTAAATCCAACATACCTGTATTGGAGAGAATTTCCAATGAACTGAAGAATTTGAAGATTTAGAGGCGAACTCTAAGAGTGAAGACTTTGGAAATCTAAATCGCTTCTTTCTCTAACTTGTAGTATATTTTAGTGATAATAAGGTCTTTGGATTTTCTAAGTCTATTAAAACCCTCTTTAAAATATATAAAACTATATAGTTTAGTAGTTATAAGATTAGGAAATTACAAAAATGCCACTTTAATATTTAACTTAAATTCCAGGTCTGCTCGCACAAGTCAATGGTATGACTAATAACATAAACCTACGAGTCTTAGTTGTGACTCAATTTTCCTGGGACCTCTGGGTCAATTTTGGTTCTAGATGTATGGTTCATCAGTACGAATTGTCACTAGGCTCCAAGAGTTGTAAGTATCACTTGTTGGGCCTGGGTGAAACTGAATGGGTTATTGGATTGGTCTCTACGAGTCAAGGTACGACTTGTACCTTGATGATACGACTCAGAAAAAAGAGTTGTGGTCTTTAAGATGAATTTTCAATCTTCGGGACTTTCCCTCAAGCTCCACAGTGTGATTCGACGTACGACTCGTACATTGGTGATATGACTCTTGGGTTGAGTTGTGGTGATTGGGACCTTGGAGAAATTTTTGGGTAGTCTACCATGAGTCATCCCATGACTCGTGGTCGCACTGTATGACTCTTATAGTGAGTCATTCTTAGCTAAAAATCTGGGACTTCTAACTAATTTTTGGATTAAGGGTAAATTTACATATGGGAAACTTTTGGGGTGTTTCAATATCTCCCCTTAGGGATATTCATCCTCGAATGAAGACTGAAACTAGGTTGAACTGATAGGAAAAGGATTATTAACATAAAACTAAATTTGTGAGACTCGATTAGTAACATGATATTGATATGACTAAGGGTAAAACTTGATTGATACTCATGGAAATATGCATGCATGTTGAGAATTAATGAACGACTGTTAGCGATATAATACTAAAAGAGTAACTATAGGAGAAAGACTATTAACTAAAGTTGTCTCAATACTAGGAGAGAAATATGGGGACATCTGACCATCATATATGCATTGCCTCTGGGTAGCTCCCTTATCCAACTTATTCCTCCATAAGACTTTAATCAAAGCGACTTCTTTATTTCTTATTATACGAACCTACCGATCAAGTATCTCAATTGTAACCTCTTCATAAGAGAGACTATCTTTTACACCAGCACTATCCAACAGGTCAACCACTGATGGATCACCAATACACTTCTTCAACAAGGACACATGAAAAACTGGATACATTGATGCTAGCTCTATAGGCAACTCTAACTCATAGGCCACATTAACAATACACCTCAAGATTCTATATGGACCAATATAATGAGGGATAATCTTTCCCTTCTTACCAAATCTCATCATCCTTTTCATGGAAAAAACTTTCAAGAACACCCAATCATCATTTACAAATTTAAGTTCTCTCCTTCTCACATCTGCATAACATTTCTGACAACTTTGAGTCGTCTTTAACCTCTTCCTAATCAGCTGAACCATATCCATAGACTCATGAACCAAATCTAGTCCTATTAAATAAGCTTCACCTACCTCGATCCATCCAATAAGATACCCCTATCTCTACTAACAAAAGGCCTCAAAAGAAGCCATCTAATGCTAGAATAGAAATTGTTATTATAAGCAAATTCTATAAGAGGCAGCTGATCATCCCAGTTACCTTTGAAATCAATCACACAAGCTCTCAGCATATCCTCTTAAGTCTGAATGGTCCGCTCTGCCTAACCATCTGTTTGTGGGTGGAAAACTATGTTAAGGTCTACTCGGGTACCAAGACACTTCTGGAAGGACTTCCAAAAATGAGATGTGAACTATCCAAAATGAGAGACAAGGGAACTCCATGTAACCTGACCAATTTATGAAGTAAAATTTGTCATAATCTTCTACTGAATATATAGTCTTAACTAGTAAGAAGTGTGCTGACTTAGTCATCTTGTCTACTATAACCTAAACTAATCATGTTGTCATCGCGTGTGAGATAAACCTGTGATGAAGTCCATATTAATCATTTCCCACTTCCAAGTAGGAATGCTGATATCTTGAGTCATACCTCCCAGTCTATGATGCTCTACCTTCACTTGTTGGCAATTTGGACACTTAGCCACAAAATCTGAAATATCTATCTTCATCCCATTCCACCTGTATACTTCCTGTAGGTCATACTACATCTAGGTTGCACCTGTGTGAATCAAATATCTAAAGGTGTGAGCCTCAGCTAATATCCGCTGCCTTAAATCATCTACAACTTAGAAATACAAACAACCATAATAACAAAGAACACCATCTACCTCTTTGGGAAAAACCTCCACTTTCCGGCTGCGGACAACTTCTTTCAACTTAAGCAAAATAGGGCCACTATCTAGCTTTTCCTAATCCTCCACCACAAGAGAATAATGAAAAATTTTACACCATCTGCTGAGTATGCAAGATGAATCCCTAGTCAGGTAAACCTATGAACATCATTAACTAATTTTTTCTTACCTTTCTCAACATTATTAGTAAACACATTAACATGAACACCATACAAATAGTGCCTCCAAATCTTAAAGGCAAAAACAATCACTGCTAACTTAATTTCATGAATCAGATAATTCTTCTTGTGAACCTTAAGTTTGCTAGAGCCGTAAGCGATGACCTTACCGTGTTGCAACAACACACACCTAAGGCTAATTTTTGAAGCATCACAATAAACTATGAACCAATATGAACCCTCTGGAAAAGTCAAAACTGGAGTCACAGTCAGTCGAGTCTTCAACTCCTAATAACTCTTCTAACAAGCTTCAGACCGCTGGAACTTAACCTCTTTCTAAGTCAACCTGGTCAATAGAGAATGAATAAACAAGAATCCCTCAATGAACCTTTTGTAGTAACTGGCTAAGCCTAAAAAGTTCCTAATATCTGATCGAGAAATGGGTCGAGGCCAGTTCTTTAATAGTTTTGTCTTTTAGAAGTTTACCTGAACACCCTCACTAGACATAACATACCCAAGGAAGACAACTGGCTTCAACCAAAATTCACACTTGCTGAACTCAGTGAATATTTGGTGGGAGGGTTTGCAACATAGCTCTCAAATGATCTACGTGCTCCTCCTCACTTCGAGAGTAGATAAGTATGTCATTAATGAAAACTATGACAAACATATCCAACTACTATTTGAATACCCTATTCATCAAGTCCATAAAGGTTGTAAGAGTATTCGTTAGTCCAAAAGACATAACTATAAATTCATAGTAACCATACTGAGTTATAAAGGTTGTCTTTAGAATGTCACATTCTCTGACTCTGAGCTGGTAGCTAGATCCGAGGTCAATCTTAGAGAAACAACTAGCACCCTGAAGTTGATCGAACAAGTTATCAATACTGGGATAGGATACTTGTTCTTGACTGTGACTTTATTCAACTGGCAGTAATCTATACACATTCTGAGAGAACCATCTTTCTTTCATATGAAGCAGACTGAAGCACACCATATGGAAATATTAGGATGGATGAAACCTTTATCTAAGAGGTTTTCCACTTGCTCTTCAATTCCTTAGACTCGGCTGGAGGCATTCTTTAGTGAGGAATAGATATGGATTATGTATCTAGAAGGAGATCTATCCAAAATTCAAACTCACACTTAAGAGCAACTCAAGGCAGATCCTCAAAAAAGACTTTTGGAAACACAAAAACTACTAGAACTGACTGAAGAGATGGAGTCTCAGACATAGAGTCCTTAACCCAAAATAAATAATAAATGCAAAAATCATCTTCCAAGCCTTAAGGAAAGAGATGAAAATACCTACATACACTACCCTTTCACTCAAAGCTAGACTCACCTAGAACTGGAATTTTACGACTCTAATTCGACAGTCGACTGAGGCATAACATAAATTAAACCAATCCATGCCAAGAATAACATCAAAGATTATCATGTCTAACTCTACTAAACCAGTTGTGGTGACTCTATGAAGGCCTCAAACTGGGTACTTTTTGTATAGCAATTTAGCTAGGACTGACTCACCAACTGTACTGGAAACAAAAAAGGATTCTAAGTCTTTTACAAGACTAACCCCAAATTTAAAGGAAACATACAGAGTTACAAATGACAAGGTAGATCCTGGGTCCAATAATGCATATAAATCAAAAAAGAAAGCTTATAGCGTACTAGCGACCACATCTGGTGAGCCCTCCTGAACCTGTCGATAAGAGAGTTCATAAAAGCAGCTCTGGCACTGACCACCACACACTCTAGAAGATGAACCTAGCTGACCTATAAAGCCTACTAAATCTGCTATAGAAGTAGTCTGAGCTCGATTACCTCTATTTCCTAGATTGGATAAGGGATAATCTCTAAATATATGACCAATCTGACCACACACCTCCTAGCTAAAAAGACATGTCTGTAGGTGGATCTTTGTCACGACCCGAAATCCTATTCGGGCCAGACTGGCACCCGAAGCCGATATGGCCCGAGAGAACCAATCTTTGCTCATGAAACTTCGTATGCGTAACCTCGTATGAATCTTATTATACTTCATGCAACTATATGGAAGACATGAATATGGAAACATATGCCATAAATATATATATATACCAAACTTGGCCGTTGAATCCATTACGTCGAACTAAACGTACATAGTTTACATTCATGTACCCACATATGTCTACAAAAGCCTCTAACAGATACATCAATAAGACCAACTTAAAGTCGGGACAAGTCCCCACCTTATACCACATTTACAACATCAAAATAAATATACAGCTATGACTCAGAAAGCTCCAAACCAAGTGGAGCTCACCAAAACTCTGCAAATGATCCATAGTATACTGTTGAGGTCTACTAATGCCTGCACCTGCAACATGTAAGGTAAGTCCCCCCAGGGGGTCAGTACGAAAAATGTACTGAGTATGTAAGGCTCATAAGAAATAGCATCATACATGAGAATGTCAATAGAATAAAATATGAGAGAATAGTCAATGTGGATAAACCATCATTTTATATAATATCGTTTATAATTATTTTCCTTCAAGGTAAATTACCTTTACTCAAGAGACTTGCCTCTACTAGATTCTTCTATACCCAAGAGATTTTTTCTTGCTTCTATATTCATTACCGCTATTGTTCATCTACTTGGTTAGTAGGTTGTAAAAGAATAACATTCATCCATATACATCCACTCTAGTGGTGGGGTAACAATATAACATACATCTATTCTATTAACGTACATCCACTCTATGGGTGGTTTTAACCTACACCCACTCTATTGGTGGTTTAGCATACATCCACTCTCATGGTGGGGCAACATACATCCACTCTCGTGGTGGGGCAACATACATCCACTCTCATGGTGGGGCAACATACATCCACTCTCGTGGTGGGGCAACATACATCCACTCTCATGGTGGGGTAACATACATCCACTCTCGTAGTGGGGCAACATACATCCACTCTCGTAGTGGGGCAACATACATCCACTTTCATGGTGGGGTAACATACAACCACTCTCATGGTGGGGTGACATACATCCACTCTCATGGTGGGGGAACATACATCCACTCCATGGTTGGAGAACATACATGGGAGAGATTGATATATCAACTTATGAGAGATTAATACATTAAGGATCATGACACTAATTGAAACACACAAATACGCTTTACCTCACTCTTACACTTCATACGATTAACACCTTAACTTATGAGGAATAATTATACTAACTTGCACATCACCTCTCTTATTACTCTTATGAGATTTGTACTTTTATTTATGAAAGATTGGTACAAGATAGGACTTTGGAACGTGACATGATTGGAAATTGTCATCCAAGATTAGATAAATTTTCTTATGTTATTACTCTCTCTTGAAATAGTTCTCCTCGAAATTTCAACGTTATGACATCTTTGGAACTTCAATCAATGAACAAAATATAAGTGAATCATAAGCCCTCTAAGAATAGGACACGTATGGATAACAATATACGTCAACCTGAATTGATATACTTCAAGCTTCTCAGAATTAAAACGAGTCCAATGTCAATATGAACAACATGTTGCAGAAGGATATGGAAAAAGGAACCTTACAGACTTTGTATTCTCGATACGAATATACAATTTTAGACGTGCATACAATAGTCCCGCTCCTTCTTTATGTATCACTCTACAACACAAATACATAACGGGATTTACATTAACCATCAACTACTTTACCAATGCATATAACATCAATGAGTTACATGTTTGCTTTTAAACATGTCATTTCCCCTTGACAAAACCATTGATGAAATTATTATTCCAAAAATCCCCCAATATTCCATACATTGACCAATACATGATAATCAATACATTTCACCACAACACTTCTCCTTTACACTTTGTTATCCACACCACATCACAAATAATCCATCAAGTCACCTTAATACACCTCATAGCACATATCGGCCAAAATCCCACAATTTACACTTATAGAAAAATAACAAGTTTAATAAAAAAACCACACCATACATGTTCATATTTTATACATACCATGCTCTTTCATCAAAGTCACAAGTAATAATTCAAGTTACAATCCCATGGATAACATATCTTTTTCACAAAACCAAAAGTGCCATGTCCAACACTTTCTACCATAGCCAACATGATATACATAATCTGTCATGCTTATAATATGTTAATCCATAAGAATAATCACTTACCTAAGCTTGAAAGATGATGATCTTGCTCCAAGAAGTGCCTTAGGGTTTTGGGAGCCAAAAAAGCTTTCTTGAGAATTCTATAGAAAAAATAATGCAATGTGTTGCATTATTCAATGGAAGAATAGGTCATTTGACCCATTCTTGGCCCATGTTTTCTTTCTCATTTTGGGCCCTTTTTGAGCCAAATTCACTTAACCCAATAAAATCAATAATTTCTCATGTTTAATTCATTCCATATGCGTTACAAAAATATTCCCACTCATGCAATTCATATCCGTAGCCTCAATCCCAAAAACAAGCGATTCTAGCCACGTATGGCTTATTTTGTCCACAAGGGTAAAATCGTCATTTTGATGCCAAATTCATTCTCGAGTAATTTTATCATACCAATATAATAATTCACTCATTTCATGTATATTTTCATGGTTGTAGAAGAAACGTGGCAAAAATTGGCTCAATACGTCCCCGGGTACCCTTGGGACTTAAGAAAATTTCCAACTTTCGAAAAATTGAAAAACCAGCCTGGAACGCCCTTGGGCGCACCAGCTTGCTGCCTCTGGGCTAAAAAATTTGGCCCAGAGAGGTCTGGCACGCCCTCTGGAGCGCCTGTGCCTTAGTTTTTCCAAAAATTTCATTTTTCGACTTTTCTTCACGAGTTTGATTAGATACTTCAAGTCTTATTCTTTAACTTACTTCTTACCCTTAATATACTTTGTTTAGAAGTCCTCTTATCCTCATTTTGAAACCCATAAATGCTCCATGAAAATCGCAAAACACCTCCTACGCAAGGTTAATCACATGTACAAAGCCAAATTTCAATTTTCTCATCAACATCATTACAAAATACATACTCATGGCATCTCCACACCCAATTAACCATTGTTCCACGTCGTCACATAGGGTTGGGAAAGTACGGGGTGTTACATTCTCGCTCCTTTAAAAACATTCATCCTTGAATGTTAACGATGTTGCTTCAGTTACAACAAATACATCTCTCTATGAGTATACATATACCTAAACACGTAAGGCTCATGGATACTTACTTGTTGTTGGTCTACTTTCACACTTTGAATTTTTTCTTCTATTTGAAACAATATGGGTACATCGATTTCATCTTTTTTGTTTTCTCAACTTCTCATGTGATCTCTTCTACTTGTTGATTTTTCTCAAAGAACTTTTTTAGAAAGTACGTCTTTATTTATTAACCTTCACACTTGACGGTTTAGAATAGCAATAGATATCTTTTCCTAGTGAGATCCCCCGAACTTTGTATATTTCCTATGGAAACAATATGAAAGGAAACTCTTATACACTTTCAACAATGTCACATGGCATGCTGTATAGGGTCAATTTTCCCTTCTTTCTGAATCCCATTATACCTTTCATGAGTAACGCTTTTAAGAATACCTAATCATCTATGATCACAAACATCTACTATACCATTACGATATGTGCCTTTAACTATACTCCATTTACTGACAGATAAAGATATTTCCATTGACGTAACTAATAACCTCAGTGTCCCATTAAATTTGTAGTAGTCGATGAAGTAACATACGATAGAGTAGGGTTCGGACCAATCAATACATATATATCATGTAAAAATATGGTAAGATACCTAAATACCTGTACCGTCATCAGGAGATGCTTCCTCATTCTGTCGGTCCACTAAGGCATAAATGCGATTCTGAGTTCCCCTGGAATTGGCTTCTCCTCTGGCACCTCTACCGCGACCAGCAGACTGTACACCAGATGTTGATGCCACATCAGCTGATCCAGTAGGCTGTGTCATACTACCCGTGGGCCTCTGTGGGCATTCTCTCATTATGTGTCCTGGCCTACTACATACAAAGCAAACATTTGTATCAAACCGACATTCGCCTGCATGAAATCTCCCACAGCGCGGGCACAACTGACGAGAAGATCTCGTTGCATGTGATCCATGAATCCCACTACTCTGTTCAGATAGAACACCTCTAGACCCTCGGAATTGAGAATGAGCACCTGCTGTAGAATAAGAGGATGAGAGTCTAGGCGGAAACATTCGAGATCCAGATTCTCCTGGGGACAACATAGACTGCCCCATAGGTCTGGTCCTTTTTGATGGCCCCTCTTCCTCTTTCTGTATCCTCTTTCTTTGCCTTTGATCCTCCATTTTCTGCACAAAGGATTGTATTTAAGGCAGCAATAGTGCAGTCTCGTACCAAATATGGCTATAACCTATCCACATACCGATGCACTCTATCTTCCATTGTGGCCACTACATGTGGAGCATATCATGCCAAGGAATTAAACTAAAGACTATATTCTCGAACACTCATGTTCCCTTGACGTAGATTTAAAAACTGATCCGCACGAGCTTCACGGATCTCATAGGAAAGATAGTGATCAAGGAATGCTGCTTTAAATTCTTCCCAATTTGGTGGCATTGCACCAATACCACGAGACTTCTTCCAATCTTCATACCACAATATCGCCTCTTCTTTCAATCTATAGGCTGCCAATTCAATCGTTTCCACACCGGACACATGCATAACCTCCAAAGCTCTCTGTATTAGATCCACGAATTCTTGTGGATCTACTTTCAGGTCGGACCCTGTGAATATGGGAGGGTCTAATTTTAAAAAGTCTTGTGTACGCCGACTAGCTGCTCTAGCCTCGTCATCTTCATTTACCATTGGACCAGTTCGTCCTTGTGCTTGTACAACCACTAACTGAGTCAACATATGTACTGCATTTCTTAAATCCTGATCAGTGGCATTTATAGGTGTTTCTGCAGGTACTTCCCTACCTCTTGGATCTTCTGGAGCTGGAAAAGTAGCGGAAGACCGCGATGCAATTCCAGCGTCAGCTCCACCTTGACTAGCTTAGTCAGGTGGTGATTTACTCATTCCCTCAGTGGCAGGTACATCTACCTGCTTAACTTTGCCTCTACCTCTTCTTGTGATTGGCATTTTACTATACCAAAGAAAAACAATCACCATGGTCAGATACAATTCAACTTACAACACTGGCTCTATTGCACGATCTAGAATGAAGAAAAGAAACAACATCCTAAATGTCCCGTAGCCTCCTACTTATATATGTGGTGCATAACACATCGATAAGTACGACTCTACTCAGACACAGCTTTGTAGACACCCTTAGAACGACCTGCTCTGATACCACTTTCGTCATGACCCAAAATCCCATTCGGGCTGGACTAGCACCCGAAGCCGATATGGCCCGAGAGAACCAATCATTGCTCATGAACCTTCGTATGCGTAACCTCGTATGAATCTTATTATACTTCATATAACTATACGAAATACATGAATATGGAAACATATGCCATAAATATATATATATATACCAAACTTGGCCGTTGGAGCCATTATGTCGAACTGAACGTACATAGCTTACATTCATGTACCCACATATGTCTACAAAATCCTCTAACAGATACATCAACCAGACCAACTTAAAGTTGGGACAAGTCCCCGCCTTATACCGCATTTACAACATCAAAATAAATATACAGCTATGACTCAGAAAGCTCCGAACCAAGTGGAGCTCACCAAAACTCTGCAAATGATCCATAGTCTACTGAGGAGGTCTACTAATGCCTGCACCTACAACATGTAAGGTAAGTCCCTCGAGGGGGTCAGTACGAAGAATGTACTGAGTATGTAAGGCTCATAAGAAATAGCATCATACATGAGAATGTCAATAGAATAAAATATGAGAGAATAGTCAATGTGGATAAACCATCATTTTATATAATATCGTTTACAATTATTTTCCTTCAAGGGAAATTGCCTTCACTCAAGAGACTTGCCTCTACTAGATTCTTCTATACCCAAGAGATTCTTTCTTGCTTCTATATTCATTATCGTTATTGTTCATCTACTTGGTTAGTAGGTTGTAAAAGAATAACATTCATCCATATACATCCACTCTAGTGGTGGGGTAACAATATAACATACATCTATTCTATTAACGTACATCCACTCTATGGGTGGTTTTAACCTACACCCACTCTATTGGTGGTTTAGCATACATCCACTCTCATGGTGGGGAAACATACATCCACTCTCGTGGTGGGGAAACATACATCCACTCTCATGGTAGGGCAACATACATCCACTCTCGTAGTGGGGCAACATACATCCACTCTCATAGTGGGGCAACATACATCCACTCTCGTGGTGGGGTAACATACATCCACTCTCATGGTGGGGTGACATACATCCACTCTCATGGTGGGGGAACATACATCCACTCCATGGTGGGAGAACATACATGGGAGAGATTGATATATCAACTTATGAGAGATTAATACATTAAGGATCATGACACTAATTGAAACACACAAATGCGCTTTACCTCACTCTTACACTTCATGAGATTAACACCTTAACTTATGAGGAATAATTATACTAACTTGCACATCACCTCTCTTATTACTCTTATGAGGTTGGTACTTTTATTTATGAAAGATTGGTAAAAGGATAATTATCATATTATAGGACTTTGGAACAAGACATGGTTGGAAAGTGCCTTTCAAGGATAACTAGATTCTCTTATGTTATTACTCTCTTGAGATAGTCCTTTTAAGAATTACCATGTTATGACACCTTAGGAACTTCAATCAATGAATAAGAGATAAGTGAATCATCAATCATCCCAGAATAGGATACATATGAATAACAATATACGTCAACCTAAATTGATATACCTCAAGCCTTTCGGAATTGAAACAAGTCCAATGTCAATAGAAACAATATTTTGTAGAAGGATACGGAAAGAGTAACCTTACATACCTTGTATTCTCAATACGATTCTACAATCTTAAGTGTTCATACAATAGTCCTGATCCGTCCTTGTGTTTCTCTCTACAACACAAGTTCATAACGAAACCAAAGTTAACCACCAATTACCTTACAATGGCATATAATAACAATAAGTCACATGTTTAGTTTTAACATGTCATTCCCCCTTGACAATACCATTTATGAAATCGTCATACCAATAATCCCAAAATATTCCATACATTGACCAACACATGATAACCAATAGCATGTCACACCAAGTTCATATTTTACACTTCTCCACCACCACCACATCACAATTATTCAATCAATTTACTTCAATACACCTCACAACAACAAATCGGCCAAACTCCCATAATTTACACTTATAGAAAAATAACAAGTTTAGAACCATAATAACACCATACATGTTGTTATTTTATCCATACCATGCTTTTTCATCAAGACCACAAGTCATAATTCAAGTTACAATCCCATGGATAACACATCTTTTTAACAAAAAACCAAAAGTGTCATGTCCAACACTTCCAAGCATAACCAACATGACATACATAATATCTCATGCTTATAATAAGTTAAAGTACAATAATAAACACTTACCCAAGATTTTAATATGATGATCTTGCTCCAAGAAGTGCCTTAGGGTTTTGGGAGCCAAAGAAGCTTTCTTGAGAATTCCCTAGAAAAAGATAGAAAAAGCATGTGTATTTCTCTTGAATAAAATCAGTCTTTTTACCCTTTATATAGGCCCTTAATTTTCATCCTTAGCCACTCTTGGCATTTAATGCAATGTGTTGCATTAGTCAATGGAAGAATGGGTCATTTGACCCATTCTTGGCCCATGTTTTCTTTCACATTTTGGGCCCTTTTGAGCCCAATTCACTTAACTCAATAAAATCAACAATTTCTCATGTTTAATTCATTTCATACATGTTACGACAATATTCCCACTCATGCAATTCATACTCGTGGCCTCAATTCCAAAAACAAGCAATTCTAGCCACGTATGGCCTATTTTAACCAAAAGGGTAAAATCGTCATTTTGATGCCAAATTTGTTCTCGAGTAATTTTATCATCCCAATATAATAGTGCAATAATTTCATGTATATTCTCATGGTTGTATAAGAAACGTGGCAAAAATCGGCTCAATACGTCCCCGGGCACCCTTGGGACTTAAGAAAAATTCCAACTTTGAAAAAGTGGAAAAACCAGCGTGGCACGCCCTTGGATGCGCCAGCATTCTACCTCTGGACTAAAAATTTTTGCCCAGAGTGGCGTGGCACGCCCCCTAGCATGCCTCATACTTAATTTTTTTGAAAATTTCATTTTTTGACTTTTCTTCTCGGGTTTGGTTAGATACTTCAAATCCTATTCTTTAACTTACTTCTTACCCTTAATATCCTTTGTTTAGAGGTCCTCTTAGACACGTTTTGAACCCCACAAATGCTCCATGAGAATCGTAAAACACCTCCTACACAAGTTCAATCACATGTACAAGGCCAAATTTCAATTTTTTCATCACTAACATTACCAATTACATACTCATGGCATCTCGACACCTAAGTAACCATTGTTCATCATCGTCACATTGGGTTGGGAAGGTACAGGGTGTTACATTCTTACTCCCTTAGAAACATTCATCCTCGAATGTTAACGATGTTGCTTCCATTACAACAAATGCATCTCTCTATTAGTGTACATATACATAAACACGTAAGGCTCATGGATACTTGCTTGTTATTGGTCTACTTCCACACTTTGAACTTTTTCTTCCATTTGAAATAAATAAGGGTCATCGATTTCATCATTTTGTTTTCTCAACTTCTCATGTGATTTCTTTGACTTATTGGTCTCTCACAGAAACTTTTACAGAATTTACGTCTTTACTTATTAGCCTCTTTCACTTGTCGGTCTAAAATAACAATAGGTATATCTTCCTAGTGAAATCCTTCATAATTTGTATATTTTAAATGGGAGTAATATGAAATGGAACCCTTATGCACTTCCGGCAACTTCACATGGCATGTTGTATAGGACAATTTCCCCTTTCTTTCTAAATTACATTATACCTTTCATGAGTAACGCTTTTACGAGTACTTAATCATCTATGAGTGCAAATATCTACTATACCATTTTGATATATACTAAATTTTCTGATGGATAGAAATATTTCATTGGCTTAACTAATAACTCCGGTGTCTCATTAGGTTTTTAGTAACTGATGGAGTAACATACGATAGCGTAGTTATATATACATCATGTAAAATATAGTAATATCCCTAACTACTGGTACCGTCATCAGGAGTTGCCTCTTCATTCTACCGGTCCACTAGAGCATAGGTATGATTTTGGGCCCTACTGTAACTAGCTGCTCCTCTGATATCTCTACCACGACCCATAGACTGAATGCCTCTACCTGGTGAAGGAACCGATGCTGATGATACAATAGTTGATCCCGCAGGTCGTGCTATACAACTCGCACCCCTTTGTGGGAATTCTCTCATTATGTTCCCCTCTGTGCCACACCAAAAACAAGCATTTGTCCCCAACCGGCATTCACCTAAATTGTACCTTCCGCAACCCTGACACGCAGGACAAGAAAATCCTACTGTTTGTGTACCCTACACTCCACTATTCTGTCCAGATGGACCACCTCTAGACCTTTGGAACTGGGAGTGGGCACCCGCTGTGGAATAAGAGAATGAGGGTCTAGGCGGTAACATTCGAGATCCAGATTCTCCTGGGGACACCATAGACTACCCCATAGGTCTCGCCCTTTTTGCTGGCCCTTCCTCAGATTTCTGCATCCTCTTTCTTTGCCTTTGGTCTTCCATCTTTTGTGCGAAGGCCTGTATTCTAGCAATATCCATATCTCGATTTAAGGCAGCAATAGTACAGTCTCGTACTAAATATGGCTCTAATCTGTCCATATATCGATGGACTCTATCTTCCACTGTGGCCACCACATTTGGAGCATACTGTGCCAAGGAATTAAACTGAAGACTATATTCTCGAACACTCATATTTCCTTGACGTAAATTTAAAAACTGATCCGTACGAGCCTCACGGATCTTATAGGGAAGATAATGATCAAGGAATGCTGTTTTAAATTCTTCCCAATTTGGTGGCATTGCACCAATACCATGAGACTTCTTCCAATCTTCATAACACAATATCGCCTCGCCCTTCAGTCTATAAGCTGCCAACTCAATCGTTTCCACCCCGGACACATGCATAACCTCCAAAGCTCTCTGAATTTTATCCATGAAGTCCTGTGGATCTGCTTTAAAGTCTGACCCAGTGAATATAGCCTCCAATTTTAGAAAGTCCTGTGTACGCCGACTAGCTGCTCTAGCGGCATCATCTTCATTTACCATTGGACCAGCTCGTCCTTGTACTTGTGCAGCTACTAACTGAGTCAACATATGTACTGCATTTCATAAAACCTGATCAGTGTTATCCATAGGTGGTTCCGTAGGTACTTCTCTACCTCTTGGCTCTTCTGGAGCTGGAAAAGCAGAGGAAGACTGCGATGCAATCTCGACGTCAGCTCCACCTTGACTAGCTTGGTCAGGTGGTAATCTACTCATTCCTTCTTCAGCAGGCACATCCACCTACTTCCCTTTACCTCTACATCCTCTCTTGATTGGCATTTTAACTATACCAAAGAAAAATAATCACCATGATCAGGTCCAATTCAACTTATAACACTGGCTCTATTGCACGATCTAGCATGAAGAAAAAATACAGCATCCTAAATGTCCCGTAGCCTCCTACTTATAAATGTGGTGCACAGCACATCGATAAGTAAGACTCTACTCAGACACGGCTTTGTAGACACCCTTAGAATGACCTGCTCTGATACCACTTTTCTCACAACTCAAAATCCCATTCAGGCAGGACTGGCACCCGAAGCCGATATGGCCCGAGAGAATAAATCTTTGCTCACGTTCGTTCACATGCATGCCTCTTTATGAATAACATACTATCTCATGTAACTGATGAAATATAAAATACCATTGGTGGAAGTCATGGAAAACATGTACATTATATACAACTATGGCCATTAGGGCCATTTCGTATTATACACCTCTTACATTCATGTAGCCACGTATGTCTACAAAAGCCTCTAGCAGATGTAACTACCAACACCAACTGAAAGACGGGACAAGTTCCCGCTTTATACAACATTTACAACATCAACACAACTGTACACCTATGGCTCAGAAAGTCCCGAAGCAACTGGAGCTCACCAAAGATCCGCAATCAACTGTCAACCTATAATGGAGGTCTAATAGTGCCTGCACCTTCAACATGTAAGGTAATTCCCCCGAGGGGGTCAGTACGAAGAATGTACTGAGTATGTAAGGCTCATAAGAAATTCATCATACATAATAACAACAATAATGGAATCAATATAAGGAAATAGAAATATGAATAAACTCTCTTTCTGTATGTGGGGAACCGTGTATATTACGTTCTTTACTCCTCTTGTCTTCATCTTTATTGTTCTACCCATGCTAGGCTATTCTGTTGCCCCTGGGATGAGATTAACCCATGCTAGGTACTTTGACCCCTAGGATGTTATGTGAACCCATGCTAGGCTTTCGTGTCGCCCCTGGGATGTTATTATGATAACCCATGCTAGGCTTTTGTGTCTCCCCTGGGATGTACCATCATAACCCATGCTAGGCTTTTATATCGCCCCTGGGATGTATTGGGATCGTGTTATTGGGATCGACCCATGTTAGGTATTTTAACCCCTGGGATACCACCAATGATTACTTACTAATTATACATCACTTCTTTCTCTTGTTATTCTTACTTCCATTCTTAAGAGTGATTGAGATATTGAGGATCATAACCTTATTTGGAGCACACTCATGGACACATTCACTTCACTCCTTTACTTCATGAGATTGACATTTTTACTTATGAGGAATAGATATATTAACTTGCACATCACCTCTCTTATTACTCTTATGAAATCTTACGAGATTGGTACTTTTACTTTTGAAAGATTGGTAAAAGGATAATTATCATATTATAGGACTTTGGAACAAGACATGCTTGGACAGTGCCTTTCAAGGATAAATAGATTCTCTTATGTTACTACTCTCTTGAGATAGTCCTTTTAAGAATTACCATGTTATGACATCTTAGGAACTTCAATCAATGAATAAGAGATAAGTGAATCATCAATCATCCCAGAATAGGATACATATGAATAAAAATATACGTCAACCTAAATTGATATACCTCAAGCCTTTCGGAATTGAAACAAGTCCAATGTCAATAGGAACAATATGTTGTAGAAGGATACGGAAAACGTAACCATACATACCTTGTATTCTCAATACGATTCTACAATCTTAAGTGTTCATACAATAATCCCACTCCGTCCTTGTGTTTCTCTCTACAACACAAGTCCATAACGAAACCAACATTAACCAACAATTACCTTACAATGGCATACAATAACAATAAGTCACATGTTTAGCTTTAACATGTCATTTCCCCCTTGATAATACCATTTATGAAATCATCATACCAATAATCCCAAAATATTCCATACATTGACCAACACATGATAACCAATAGCATGTCACACCAAGTTCATATTTTACACTTCTCCACCACCACCACATCACAATTATTCAATCAATTTATTTCAATACACCTCACAACAACAAATCGGCCAAACTCCCATAATTTACACTTATAGAAAAATAAAAAGTTTAGAACCATAATAACACCATACATGTTGTTATTTTATCCATACCATGCTTTTTCATCAAGACCACAAGTCATAATTCAAGTTACAATCCCATGGATAACACATCTTTTTAACAAAAAACAAAAAGTGTCATGTCCAACACTTCCAAGCATAACCAACATGATATACACAATCTCTCATGCTTATAATATGTTAAAGTACAATAATAATCACTTACCCAAGCTTGTAAGATGATGATCTTGCTCCAAGAAGTGTCTTAGGGTTTTGGGAGCCAAAGAAGCTTTCTTGAGAATTCTCTAGAAAAAGATAGAAAAAGCATGTGTATTTCTCTTAAATAAAATCAGCCTTTTTACCCTTTATATAGGCCCTTAATTTTCATCCTTATCCACTCTTGGCATTTAATGCAATGTGTTGCATTAGTCAATGGAAGAATGGGTCATTTGACCCATTCTTTGCCCATGTTTTCTTTCACATTTTGGGCCCTTTTGAGCCCAATTCACTTAACCCAATAAAATCAACAATTTCTCATGTTTAATTCATTTCATACGCATTATGACAATATTCTCACTCATGCAATTCATACTCGTGGCCTCAATTCCAAAAACAAGCAATTCTAGCCACGTATGGCCTATTTTAACCAAAAGGGTAAAATCGTCATTTTGATGTCAAATTTGTTCTCGAGTAATTTTACCATACCAATATAATACTGCACTCATTTCATGTATATTCTCATGGTTGTAGAATAAACGTGGCAAAAATCGGCTCAATACGTCCCCGGGCACCCTTGGGACTTAAGAAAAATTCCAACTTTGAAAAAGTGGAAAAACCGGCATGGAACGCCCTTGGGCAAGCCAGCTTGCTGCCTCTGGACTAAAAATTTTTTCCCAAAGCGGCTTGGCATGCCCCCTAGCGCGCCCCAGACTTAGTTTTTTTGAAAATTTTATTTTTCGACTTTTCTTCTCGGGTTTGGTTAGATACTTCAAATCCTATTCTTTAACTTACTTCTTACCCTTAATATCATTTGTTTAGAGGTACTCTTAGCCACATTTTGAACCCCACAAATGATCCATGAGAATCATAAAACACCTCCTATACAAGTTCAATCACATGTACAAGGCCAAATTTCAATTTTTTCATCACTAACATTACCAATTACATACTCATGGCATCTCGACACCTAAGTAACCATTGTTCATCATCATCACATTGGGTTGGGAAGGTACGGGGTATTATAGGGAAACATATTGACCATTGAGGATTATGTTAATTTGAAGCACAAAATTTAAGATTCAAAAGGGCATCACTCTCCAGGAGCCAGCACCAAATGTCAATAACAATTTTATACAAAACCATGGATGGACCACCATTACTATGATTGAAATTACGGACAAATAGTTATCAAGCAAGTCCATTATCCAAGCAATCTTAGAGAAAATGGAGAAAGTAAAGAATACGGAGAAGATTGAAAAGACTATGGCCACATTAAGTTTTAGTGAAAAACCTCAGTTTGTGGTGTTAGAAACACCACATCAAGCTTTTGCCCTGGTACCAACAAAGAAAGAACTCATCATAGAAATTGTTGTCGTTTATGGAATGACTCGATCAGGGCGATTCTATACTCCTGAAGAACTTTCAAATGATTCATACAATAAGGATTCTTAAAAGAAGAAAATTACCTAAAGGGAGGCCAAACAATTTTGGAGGAGAATACAACCCCAGGAATATTCTATCACAAATAATTTAGAGAACACCCCAATCCAAATTTTTGTGTGGGCCATATTGATAAGTTCTTAATGCCACCAACAACATCTATTGAAAATTATTGATAAATCTTATGTGCCAAGTGGTACAAGTCATGAGAATTTTGCCGCCATGATATTCAAGGTTGTGAGAAGTCACTATATCTATTTCAGAAAGGAAGAGTTTAATTTTAAAGGAGTGATGCATATAAAGGCCTTATATGTCACTATCAAATATTAAGACAATATTGTCAACCAAGCCTTGATAGATAATGGATACAAATTTAACATTTTCCCACTCTTTACATTGACCCAGCTAGACTATGATTTGGGAAAGATTCATCAAAGTCATATCAACATGAGAACCTTTGACAGAGGTCCAAGGGACATCATTGGTGAAGTTAATTTGTGTATTTAAGTAACACCCATAGAATTCCAAGAAGAATTTCAAGTTATGGACATCACTACTAGTTACAATTTTCTCCTTGGTAGGCCATGGATCCATATGGCCAAAGAAGTGCCTTCAACTTTGCACCAGTTATTGAAGTTTTTGTAGAATGATCGCGAGGTGGTTATTCATAGTGAAGGGAGCCACTTAATCCATCCTAATAATTTTACACCTATGATTGAAGACATCCTAAGAGGGATTTACTTCTATATTATAGAGATTGTGAATACTATAAAGGAAGTCCCGACTCCCTATATGCCTATGCCTTTGGTCTATAAGATGTAAGCCACTGTCATGCTAAGGAGTGGTTGATGAATTTAGCATAGTAAAAACATTAGATAGTATCATTGAACCAATTATGATACCATAAAAACTATTCAAACACGAATTAGGATATGTTCCTTTTAAAGGGGATGAAGATAAGGCCAACGAGAATAAGATGGAGCTAGAACCACCAAAGTTACTGCCCATCTATATCAGTCACTTCCCATATGCAAGAAGCCCATAATTGATGGTCTAGGGATGGAATCAAGAACTTGTTTGAAGAATGTGATGTTTTCCTAGAGGAGTTCCTGAAATGACCAAAGTTAGAAATATTGCACCGGGAGAACAGTTGCAAAATTAGACTTCCACTCCATTCATGACTCCCAGACCAATGTGGTAGATAAAACAAAAAAATCATTTTTTTCAAAATTGGTGATGGTCCAAATGAGGCTCGAGACCCACCTTTTAGGTCTTTTAATTTCCTCAATTCCATTCTTTATTTTTTTCCCAAAGGCATAGGCCCACACTTTTGTGTACCATAGCTAAAGTTTATGAATATTTCCCTAATTCCATTCAAGGCCTCCCCTATTTCAAAAATCACTTATGGTTATCTATTTATCTATGTTACCTATTATTATCTAACTTGATTTGTTTATGATTTCAACAACAGTAATTTAAAACCCGCCAATATCATGTCATCTCAAGAGCTAAATAAAAAAATCAAGGTAGATGATGATAAGCGGGAAAGTATGATGACTAGACTATTGCCCAATAATAATTAACAGAAGAGTTGAAGGATTTTGAGAACTAAGAACTACCTAATATAGAAGAAACTGAAGTGGTTAATCTACGAGATGAAATTGAAGTTTAAGAAAACATAATCATTGTTCATTTGACAGAGAAATAAAAGAAAGAGATTATAAGATTGGTCAGGGAGTACATTGATATATTTGTCTTATCTTATGATGATATGCCAAGGCTGAGCACAGAAATTGTGGCCCATAAGTTCCCAATTAATCCAAGATGTAATCTCATAAAGCTGAATCAATTCATGCCAGGGTTGACTTGACTAGCTAACAGTATTTTGATACTGAAGAAGGATTGAAAAATCAAGAGCTACATTGGCTATAGAGATCTAAACAAGGGAAGTCCCAAAGATAATTTTCCATTGCACAACATACACATTCTCATTGACAACTGTGCCAAGCATGAAATGTAGTCGTTCATGGATTATTTTATTGGGTATCATCAGATCCTAATGGATGAAGAAGATGCAAAAAAGATGGTTTCATTAAACCATGAGGTGTTTATCACTATAGGGTAATGTCATTTGGTCCTAATAATGTATGTGTGATGTTTATCAAATCCATGACGGCTATATTTCATGATATGATTAATAAAGAGATCAAAGTATATATGTATGATGCAATTATCAAGTCCCGTGAGAGTTTGGATGATTTAGCTTATTTGAAAAAGTTCTTTGACCAGTTACGAAGTTATAATTTGAAGCTGAACCTTGACAAGTGTGCTTTTGGCATGCAAAAGGCAAGTTATTAGGCTTTATAGTCAATAGAAGGGACATCGAGCTCGACCCCTCAAAAGTCAAAGTAATTTAGGAGTTGCCTCCATCAAAGTCTAAGAAGGAAGTCAAAAGCTTCTTGGGAAGACTAAATTACATCAGTCAGTTCATAGCCCAGTCAATAGTTATTTGTGAACCCAATTTCAAGCTATTAAAGAAAAATGCACCAACCTTATAGACTGAAGAAAGTCGGAAGTCTTTCAATAGTATCAAGATTATCTATCTAGTCCATCTGTGCTAGTTCATCCAAGATAAGGAAGTCCATTATTACTTTATCTATCAATCTCAGATAATGCATTTAAATGTTTTTGGGGAACATAATAAAGCTAGAAAGAAGGAATAGGTGATTTTCTATTTGAGCAAGAGGTTCACTCCATGCGAGGCTCGTTATACTCTGTTAGAAAGGACTTGCTATGCTTTTACTTGGGTTTCCCAAAAACCGAGGCATTGCCTGTCTTTATATACGACGTATCTCATTTTTAGAATAGATCCTTTAAAACATATTTTCCAGAAAGCAAAGCTGATAGGAAAGCTAGCCAAGTGGTAAATGTTGTTGAGTGAGTTTAACATTGTGAATGTGATTGAGAAAGTGATCAAGGGGAAATACCTAGCCAAACATCTTATAGAGAATCTCGTTGATAAAGATTATGAACCACTCCTAACTTACTTCCCTGATAAAGAGGTATTGTTCGCGAGAAAAGATATTTCACAAGCATTTCATGGCTAGAGATTATTCTTTGATTGAGTGGTCAATTTCAAAGGATCATGAATTAGAGGAATCTTAGTATCAAAAATAGGTCAGCATCATCCTTTCACAACCAAACTTCGCTTTCCATACACCAATAACATGGTTGAGTATGGGACTTGTATTCTCAGTATCAAATTTGCTATTGATATGGATATTCAGGAGTTACTAGTCATCCGTGATTTAGATTTATTGATTCATCAAGTCCAAGGTGAATGGGCCGTAAAGAATTCCAAGATCACACAGTATGTAGATTTGGTTCAAGATTTGTCCAATAGATTCAGAAAGATAAATTCAATTATATTCCCAGGATACAAAATAATTTTTTAAATAATTTAGATACTATCTCTTCTATGATATAAAATCTGGATCAAAGCTACATCGATCTATTGGAGATAAGGATAATAGAGAAACCTATTTATTTTGTGCACTTTGAATTGATCTAGATGGAAATCCATGGTATTTGGATATGAAGAGGTATCTAGAAGTCGGGGCATGTTGATGTCACCAAAATTACACATTCAAAAGAAGTATAATGCAGTCTCTGTTAAATATAGAACCTAGCTAAGTTTGGGGTCGATCCCACAAGAAATACGGTTAAGACTTAGGTCAAAGTAAGTATTTACACATTTTAATCTACTATTTTCGGATGGTTTTTTATTAAGTAATAATCAAACAAATTAATATGAATAGTTATTAAATTATCTGGGTTGTGATCAATAAGAGTGAGACACTAGGACTGTGTTTCCCATGATTTCATAACTCCAAAGCTTCTCCGTACTAGTGATCTATCCCGGTGCTTTGCATGCAAAATCGATAAGTTAAGTTCACCCAAACAACTGGTTTGGCCCTATTAGATGACTATCCCCAATTACCAGAATAGGTCTCATGTGTTTTACAATCTAACCCTTATCCTTGATTCCGTATAATCTTTTTTGTGACGACAACTCAAGCTATTAAGTAATGGTTGATAGCTCCAAGTCTCTGTTGTTAATTCCATCTTCCTAATTTCTACCTCAAAAGGTTCAAGAAAGTAAATACTATAGGCGGGTTCTAACGTTGTACACCATTAGAAAGTAATCAAAGCAAAGGGAATAACAATGCATGTACTCACACCGGTTTAGAATCACTATGTACCATGGTTCCCACAACCCTAGTTATGGGGTCTAGCCATGCATAATTCCAAGAAGAAAATAACAATTCAGAAAATAAATCATAACCATGCACTTACTACAAGAAGAATAGAATAGACCAAAAATCTAAAATATGATTAATCTCCAAGTGAATATGTTTACCAAACCTCAAAAGGTCGTCTCTCAACTCACAAGAATTAGAAGTATGCATTCACATAAATAAAGATGAAGAAGAAAAGAATATACCAATTTTCTCTAGCCTCTACGGCTGCTTCTAGTTCTCCCTAGATCCAAAGTTTTTGTAAAGACTATTTTTCTGGAATATTTATAGGTGTAGGAAAATGTAACACCCCGTACATTTCCAAACCAAATTGAGTGTCTTAGCATTTATGGAATTATTTAAACATGAGATGGGTGGTGTATTACACCTTAATTTTTGTGGGCCGAATTAACATGTGCTAATGGGCTCAATAAAGGCTCAATAATTGAGCAAAAGACATGGGCCAAAAATGGGAAAATGACCCATTCTTTCTTTGACCAAGTAAACACCTCAATGTTGACCAAAGGGTGGCTAAGGATGACCATGAGTCACTATAAAAGGCAACAAATCAGATTGTTAATCAATAAAACACACATGTCTCATTTCTAGAATTTTCCACAACATTTTCTTCATAGAAACCATAAGCAACTACACTTCTTTGGACAAGATCACTCCTTTGCAAGCTTGGTTAAGTGTTAACTCTTATGGTTTAGTAAATTATATGCTTAATATGGTGCATAAAGCATGTTGGTTATGTTGGCAAAGTGCTGCACAATTCACTATGTGTAAAACTATCTATTTTTGCAATCGGAAAAAGGTTTTGCCTTATGAACTTGAAAATGGACTTGTTGTCTTGAAGGAAGTGAACTTGATGGATTAAAAATCAACATGTAAGATGTGTTTATGTTATTAACTTACTTTTTCTATGTGTATAACTTGTGGGAATTGTTGTTGCGAAATTGTGCATGGAATTGATGACGTACTGAAAGGAAAATGTAGTTTTGATGATGTTCATGTGTGTTGTGAAACCATGACTGTTCGTTGTCATCCAAGTGACCTAAAATATGTAAATAGAAGCTTGTTCATGACCATGGACCATTTATTACAGAAAAGGAACTAAAAGAGACCCATTTTGGCCAAAACGGGCACCCTCCCTCGCAAACGAAGGCACCTGCGGACGCAGGTGACTTTGTAGGTGCACATGGACACTGCCAAGAGGCACCTGTGGCCACACCTCAACCACCTATGGGCGCATTTGGCTTTGCAGGTCAGGCCAGAACCCCATTTCGGTTGTTTTTGCATCTCTTTGACCCACCAAAGCCCCTATACCCTTCATGGATGCAATTATCAACTTATGGTACCTTTTGAATGAATTTAAAGGAGTATCCCAGAGTTATTTTGAATGGTATCAATTATGTATTGTTGTTCATGTGTTGTTTTGAAAGGTATTGAGATAACTTGATGGAGTAATTGTGACATAGTGTTAATGAGGATGTGTAAAGGATAAACTTGGTGTGAAATGTTATTAGTTTATGATGTTTTGGTCAATGTGTGGAATGTTATGGTATTTTTGGTATGGTGATGCAATAAATGGTAATGTAAGAGGGTGAAATGACGCTATATGGCAATCATGTAATTCATTGTCGTCTTATGCACTTGTAATGTGTGATGTACTTGTGTTGTAGAGTAACACGTAAGGAAAGAGATGGATTATTGTATTCACATATATGACTTTATATTCTTATTGGGAAGATAAGGTATGTAAGGTTACTCTTTTCGTAACCTTCTGTAGCACATAGTGTTCACATTGTTATTGTACTTTTTCCATTCCGACTGTTCTAAAGTATCTCAGTTCAAGTTGTTATTTATTGTTAATCATAGGTTCTTTATTCATTGATCAATTGTTATTCATGTGTCACATAATTATGGGCATGGTTGCAAAGGTCCAATAATGTTATGATTCCAAAGTTCCAATAATGTTATGGCTATCAACGTATCAATGTCTCAAAGTAAAGAAGAAATGAAGTAATGCATAGTTGTTAGTTGTAAGAGTATGGGTGGAAGCTCTAGAGGCATAAGCCTAGCTCAAGGCTATCCCGTGATTATTGGATCAAGAGGCAGCTCTAGAGGCATAAGCCTAGATCGGGCCGAGCTTGACAGGGGTCAGCTCTATAGGTAAGAACCTAGCTCGAGCCGAACCTGGTATATTGGTTTATGGGTGACAGCTCTAGGGGTAAGAACCTAGCTCGGGCCCATCCCAATGGGTGGCAGCTCTAGAGGAATAAGCCTAACTCGGGTCGATCCCAAGATAACGTTATGTTTAAGACCCACTGATCAGTTGGGGCCCAGGTACAACATAGTACATGTGATGATGAATGAACAAAGAAGCAAAAAAGGTAATGAAAGCAATATACATGGTTCCAAACATACAGAAAGATGGGCTATCCATATTGACTATTCTCTTGTATTTGAATTCATTGAAGTCTTATGTATGATATAGTTTCTTATAGCCTTACATACTCATTACATTCTTCGTACTGACGTCCCTTGGGGGACTTACCTTATTTGCTGCAGGCACAGGTACTAGTAGACCTCCACAGTAGGTTGCAAATTATTTGCTGATCATTGGTGAGCTCCAATTGGTTCGGGGAGTTCCGAGTTACATGTGTACATTTGTTTTGGTATTGTAAATGTTGTATAAAGCAGGGACTTGTCCCGACTTTAGGTTAGTTATGTGTATGCATCTATTAGAGGCTTTGTAGAGGTACGTGGTGAGATGAATGAAAGAATGTATGTCCATGTTGACTTGGTGGCCCTAACGGCCAAGTTTCGTATATGTATATATCATATATTTTCCATGACTTCCGCCATTAGCATATTGTATCTATACGAGATAGTGATGTTCATTGAGTGACATGTATATAGGTGTACATGAATGAAGATTGATTCTCTCGGGCCTTACCGGCTTTGGGTGCCAGTTCGCCCCATTGGAATTCGAGGGGTGACAAAAGTGGTATCAGAGCAGGTTGTCCTAAGGGTATCTACAAAGTCGTGTCCGAGTAGAGTCTTGCTTATGGATGTGTTGCGTGCCACATTTATAAGTAATGGGCTACGGGACATTTAGGAGTTGTTTCTTTTCTTCATTTCTTAGATCGTGCAGTAGAGCCAATATTGTAAGTGGAATCGTATCTGAGCATTGGAATTGGTTTTCTTGTTTATAGTAAAATGCCGATTACAAGACAAGATAGGGGCAAAGATAAGAAGGTAGAGATGCTTGCCAGAGAAGGAACTAGTAAATCACCACCTAACCAAGCTAGTCAGGGTAGGGCTGAAACTGAATTTGTATCATGGGCTTCTTCTACTTCTCCAGCTCCAGAAGAGCCGAGAAGGAGAGAAGACCCTGCCAAAATGCTTGTTAATGTTAATGCTACTGAGTAGGATATAAGAAATGCGGTGAACCTGTTGACTCAGATAGTCGTTGCACAAAATCAAGGACAGGTTGGTCCAGCCTTTGCACAAAAGTGGGGTAATCAAAGGCAAAGGAGAATGGCATAAGACTTTGAGACAGGGCCGTCAAAGAGGGCTCGACCTATGGGACAGTTCATGGCGTCCCAAGGAGAATATAGGTTTCGGGTGTTTAACAGACCGCCTAGACCATTATTTCCTCATTCTACAGTAAATGATCTACCTTGGTTCTGAGGGTTTAGAGGCAATCAATTTGGGCAAAGTAGTGGGACTCAGGGTTCACAGACAGTAGGGTATTGAGAACAAGTAAGTATGATCCAATCGAGGTCTTCTCGTTAGATGTGTCAGCACTGTGGAAGGTATCATTTAGGTGAATACCGGTTGGGGACAAATGTTTTCTTTTGGTGTGGTATGCCGGGGCACAAAATGAGATAGTGTCCACAGAGGGGCACAGGTAGTATGGTGCGACCTACGGGATCATCCATTGTGTTATCATCGTCAGGTGTACAGCCTATTGGGTGTGGTAGAGGTGCTAGTGGAGCAGCTAGTTCTAGTGGAATTCAGAACTGTACCTATGCCTTAGCGGATCGACAGAATTTAGGGGCTTCTCCTGATGTAGACACAGGTATAGTATTCATATGTTTACATAAGGTATATGCATTGATTGACTCATATTCTACGTGATCATATGTTACTCCATTGATTGTTGAAAACAATTTTTGAAAGAACGCCAAAATTACTAGTTAAGCCATTTGAAGTATCTACACCTGTTGGTGAATGTATTATAGTGAAGAGAGCATATCCTAATTGTATAGTAACTGTTTGTGATCATGTTACATTGGCTGATCTTATTGAGTTATAAATGGTGGACTTTGATGTTATAATGGGTATGGATTGGTTGGCTTCTTGTTATGCCACGATAGATTGTCGAGCTAAAAAAAAATACATTGTCGTTTTCCCCAAAAGGATGATCTTTAAATGAAGGGTAATGTTGGAGCACTGAGAGGTAAATTTATTTTATATCTTAAGGCAAACAAAATTATAACCAAAGGGGTACATATGTCACTCAGTAAGAGTGAAAGATACTGATGGGGAGCCACTAACTCTTCAATCGGTTCCGATGGTAAATGAAATTCTTGAGGTATTTCGTGCAGATCTTCCGGGTTTACCTCCAGAACGGGAAGTAGAGTTTGGTATTGATGTGATTCCAGGCACCCAGCCTATCTCTATTCCTCCATATAGAATGGATCCAGCAGAATTACGTGAATTGAAGAATCAATTAAAAAACTTGTTGGATAAGGGATTCATAAGACTGTCCCCTTGGGGTGCACCAGTGTTAATTGTACGGAAGACAGATGGCACATTGAGAATGTGTAATGATTATTGGCACTTGAATAAGGTGACAGTTAAGAATAAATATTCCCTCCCCAGAATCTATGATCTATTTGATCAGTTATAGGGTGCCAAATGCTTCTCAAAGATTAACTTAAGATCGACTTATAATCAAGTAAGGGTTAGAGAAAAAGATATACCTGAGGCAGTTTTTCAAACATGGTATGGTCATCATGAGTTATTAATTATGTCAGTTGAACTAGCAAGTGCACCAGCTATCTTTATGGATTTTAAGAATAGGGTGTTCAAGCCATTTTAGATGTGTTCGTGACCGTGTTTGGAGATGATATTTTGGTTTACTTAAGATCACAAGAGAACCATGCTAAATATTTACTGCAGGTATTATAGATTCTTCGGGATCGTAAGATATATGCACAGTTCTCTAAATATGAGTTTGGTTAAAATTCATAGCCTTCTTGGGTCACATTGTATAGGATGAAGGACTTAGGGTTGATAGACAAAATATAGAAGCGGTGAAAACAAATTGGCTAAGGCCTAAGACGCGTACAGAGATTCATAGTTTTCTTGGATTGGTTGCTTATTATAGGAGCTTTGTTAAAGGATTTTCTTCTACCTCTACACCCTTACAAATCTAACACACAAGTCAATCAAGTTTCAGTGGAATGATGCATGTGAGAAGAGTTTCCACGAGCTGAAAGATAAATTGACTTCTACACCTGTATTAGTACTTCCCGAAGGCACAGAAGGGCATGCAGTATATTGTGATGCTTCAGGAGTCGACTTAGGATGTGTATTGATGCAACACGGGAATGTGATAGCGTATGCTTCATGACAGTTGCAACCACATGAGAAAAGAATTATCTCACACATGATCTGGAGTTAGCAGTCGTGATATTTGCTTTAGAAATATGGTGCCACTATTGGTATGGGGTTCACGTTGAGATATATACTGATCATGAAAGTTTGCAGTATATTTTAACGCAAAAGGACCCGCACTGAAGACAGCAAAGGTGGCTGGAATTACTAAAAGATGATGATAGTGATATCCTATACCATCCGAGGAAAGTAAACATGGTAGCCAATGCATTAAGTAAAGCAGTAGGAAGCACTAATAGCCAGTGGACGGAAAAATCAAGATATAATTAAGGACCTACATCAACTAGCTAGCTTGGGAGTTCGTCTTCTTGAAACTCCAGATGAAAGAATTATAGTGTAAAATGCGGAAGAGTCTTCACTTGTAGTAAAGGGGAAGGAAAAGCAGTATGCAAATCCTATTTTATTTCAGTGGAAAAAGAATGTACAACAAAGTTCGACAAAGGTATTTGAGCTTATGCAAGGGGGAGTATTTCAATGCCAAAGTAGAATTTGTGTACCGGATATAGATGATCTAAGGAAATGAATTATGACAGAAGCACATCATTCATGGTATTCTATTCATCTGGGAGATACCAAAATGTATTATGATTTGATTTGAAAGAGATGTATTAGTATTGGTACATGAAGAAGAACATTGCAGAATTTATAACTCAATGTCCATACTTTCAACAAGTAAATGTAGAGCATCAGAAACCAGAAGGTCATATGCAATGTATAAATCTTCCAGTCTGGAAGTGGGACATGATTAACATGGATTTCATCATAGGTTTTCCTCGTACACCGCGGAAATTTGATTCCATACAGGTAATAGTTGACAGGCTTACCAAGTCAGCACCCTTCCTACCAATCAAGACCACCTATATAGCCGATGATTATACAAGGTTGTATGTTATAGAGATAGTGCGGTTACATGGGATTCCAATTTCTATTATATCAGACAGGGGAGCTCAGTTACCGCACACTTCTAGAAATCTTTTCAGAAGAGTTTGGGAACCCAAGTGAGTTTGAGTACGACTTTTCATCCTCAAATAGATGGACATGTAGAACATACTATCCAAACACTTGAAGATATGCTACGAGCTTTCACATTGGACTTAAGAGGTAGTTGAGATGACCATTTAATTCTTGTTGAATTTGCCTACAATGATAGATATCATTCAATGATCAAAATTACACCTTACGAAGCTTCGTATGGAAGAAAGCGTAGATCACCAATTGGATGGTTTGAAGCGGGTGAAACTGCTTAATTCGTGACAGATCTTGTTCCTTAAGCTATAGAGAAAGTTAAGGTGATACAATAGCGGTTTCAAATGGCCCAAAGTCGACACAAGTCATATGCCGATATTAGAATAAGGGAATTAGAATTTGCCATAGGTGATTAGGTATCTTTGAAAGTTTCACCAATGAAAGGGGTAATGAGATTCGGAAAGAAAGGAAAGTTGTACCTATATAACGTGCCATATGAGATTAACCGAAGATTTGGGTAAGTTGCATATAAATTAGAACGACCCCAAGAACTCTCCACAGTTCATTTAGTATTTCATGTTCGATGCTTTGAAAATGTATAGGAGATCCATCTCGTATTGCTCCCGGTGGAGATGTACAAGTTACGGAGGATCTCACATATAAAGAGGTACCTATTGATATTCTAGATTGATGATAAGTAAACAGATTAATAAATAAAGAAGTAGCTTCCGTAAAGGTACTATTGGAGAAATCAGCAATTAGAAGAAATCACATGGGAAATAGAAGAAATAAAACAGAAGAAAAAGTTCAAAGTGTGGAATTAGAGCAATAACAAGTAAGTATTTACAAGAATTATGTATATAATAACATGACGTATGATCCTAGACTTGAATTTGTTTATAATGGATAATGTCACTAACATTCGAGGACGAATGTTTCTAAGGGAGGAAGGATGTAACACCCCATACACCATACATTTTTGAACCTAATTGAGTGTCTTCGCATTTATGGAATTATTTAAACATGAGATGGGTGGTGTATTACACCTTAATTTTTGTGGGCTGAATTTACATGTGCTAATGGGCTCAATAAAGGCCCAATAATTGAGCAAAAGACATGGCCCAAAAATGGGAAAATGACCCATTCTTTCTTTGACCAAGTAAACACCTCAATGTTGAATAAAGGGTGGATAAGGATGACCATGAGTCACTATAAAATGAAACAAATCATATTTTTAATCAACAAAACACACATGTCTCAATTCTAGAATTTTCCACAACATTCTTTTCATCCAAACCCTAAGCAACTACACATCTTTGGACAAGATCACTCCTTTGCAAGCTTGGGTAAGTGTTTAATATTATGGTTTAATATATTATATTCCTAATGTGGTGCCTATTTTTGGACAAGTCACTATGTGTAAAACTGCCTATTTTTGCAATCAAAAAAGGGTTTTGCCTTATGAACTTGAAAATGGACTTGTGGTCTTGAAGGAAGTGAACTTGATGGATTAAATATCAACATGTAAGATTTTTTTATGTTATTAACTTACTTTATCTATGTGTATAACTTGTGGGAATTGTTGTTGCAAAATTGTGCATGGAATTGATGACGTATTTAAAGGAAAATGTAGTTCTGATGATGTTCATGTGTGTTGTGAAACCATGACTGTTCGTTGTCATACAAGTGACCTAAAATATGTAAATATAAGCTTGTTCATTACCATGTACCATTTATTACAAAAAAGGACCCAAAAGAGACCCATTTTGGCCGAAACGGGCACCCGCCCCGCAGACGAAGGCACCTGCGGTCGCAGGTGACTTCTCAGGTGCCCATGGACACTGCCAAGAGGCACGTGTGGCTTTACCTCAGCCACCTTTGGGTGCAGTGGCTTCGGAGGTAAGGCCAGAACCCCATTTCAGTTGTTTTTGAACCCCATTTCAGTTGTTTTTGCATCTCTTTGACCCCCCAAAGCCCCTATACCCTTCATGGATGCAATTATCAACTTATGGTACCTTTTGAATGAATTTAAAGGATCATCCCAGAGGTATTTTGAATGGTATCAATTATGGATTGTTGTTCATGTGTTGTTGTGAAAGGTATTGAGATGACTTGATGGAGTAATTGTGACATAGTGTTAATGAGGATGTGTAAAGGATAAACTTGGTGTGAAATGTTATTAGTTTATGATGTTTTGGTCAATGTGTGGAATGTTATGGTATTTTTGGTATGGTGATGCAATAAATGGTATTGTAAGAGGGAAAAATGACGCTATATGGCAATCACATAATTCATTGTCGTCTTATGCACTTGTAATGTGTGATTTACTTGTGTTGTAGGGTAACACGTAAGGAAGGGGATGGATTGTTGTATTCACATATAGGACTTTATATTCATATTGGGAAGATAAGGTATGTAAGGTTACTCTTTCTGTATCCTTCTGCAGCACATAGTGTTCACATTGTCATTGTACTTGTTCCATTCCGACTGTTCTAAAGTATCTCAGTTCAAGTTGTTATCTATTGTTAATCATAGGTTCCTTATTCATTGATCAATTGTTATTCATGTGTCACATAATTATGGGCATGGTTCCAAAGGTCCAATAATGTTAAGATTCCAAAGTTCCAATAATGTTATGACTATCAACGTATCAATCTTTCAAAGTAAAGAAGAAATGAAGTAATGCATAATTGTTGGTTGTAAGAGTATGGGTGGCAGCTCTAGAGGCATAAGACTAGTGTAACACCCCGTATATTTCCGAACCTATTTTATTACTGTAACATTCATGGAATTATTTGAACATGAGAGTGTTGGAGAATTATGCATTAATTAGTGGGCTTAAATGAATCATGTGCAATTGGGCTCAAAGGAGGCCCAAAAATCAAATAAAAGACATGGCCCAAAAAGGAGTTATGACCCATTCTTGTGTTTGACCAAGTAAAAATATATTTAGTGTGGCTAAGGAGGACTTTTGAGGCTATATATAAGGTGGATAAATCAGATTTTATTCATTGAAACCCACATGTCTCATTTCTAGAAAATTCCACAACACTCTTTTCTCTTCCAAACCCTAAGCCTTCATCTCTTTGGCCAATATCATCACTTCGTGAGTATTGGTAAGTGTATATTATTATGGTTAAATATATTTTATGCATGATATATGGTGTACATCATGTTGGATATGCTTAAGGTGTTGAGCAATCCACTTTTGTTTTTCCTTTTGCTAATAGATGTATCATTTATGTGTCCTAAACTTGAAAGGAGACTTGAGATCTTGAAAGGAGTGAATAATATCGATGATATGTTCACATGTATGATATTTTTCTATTCCTAACATGTTTTCTCTATGTGTATAACTTGTGAGATTGTTATTATGAAATTGGTCATGGAATGGGTGACATAATGAAAGGAAAATGTGGTTTTGGTGATGTTTATGTGCGTTGTGAAACCATGATGGTTTTTTGGTGTCCAAGTGACCTAAAATATGTAAATAAAATCTTACTTATGGCTTTGTACCATTTATTGCACAAAAGGACCCAAAAGAGACACTATTTGGCCGATTTGGGCATCCGCCCCCGCAGACGAAGGCACCTGCGGGCACAAATGCCAATGAAGGTACCCCTGGGCACTACCTAGGGCCATATGCGTCCACATTTCAGCCACCTATGGGCGCAAGAGGCTTCGTATGTCACAACAGAACTCCGTTTCGGGTGTTTTTATCTATCGTTGATCCCCAAAGACCCCTATACCCCTTATGGATGTAATTATCAACTTATGATACCTTTTAAATGATGTTAAGGGGTCGTATAGAGGTATGTTGGATTATATTAATTATGGATGGTTGTTCATATGTTGTTATGAGGCAATTTGATGGAATAGTTGTGACAGAATGATAATGAGGAGGCGTAAAGGGTAAACGTGGTGTGAAATGTTATTGGTTTATGATTTCTTGGTCAATGTGTGGTATGTTATGGTATTGTTGGTTTTTTTATGCACTAAATGGTAACGTAAGAGGGCGAAATGATGTTATACGACAGTCATGTAACTCATTATCGTCGTATGCACTTGTAAGGTAGTTGGTTGTTAATATGAGCTTCGTTATGTACTTGTGCTGTAGAGTAACACGTAAGGAAGGAGCTGGATTATTGTATTCATATATATGAATGTGTATTCATATTGATAAGATAAGGTATGTAAGGTTACTCTTTCCGTATCCTTCTGCATCGGATATTGTTCACATTGTCATAGTAGTTGTTCTATTCCAAAATATTCTAAGGTATCTCATTCAGATTTGATATATATTGTTATGCACATGTTTCCTATTCATTGACCAATTGGCATTCATATGTCTCTTATCCATGGACTGAAGTTCCTAAGCTCTCATAATGTTGTAACTACTAAAAGAAACTGTCTCAAGAAAAGTGATAACGTGATGAGAATCTATTCATTCTTGAGTAGCATATCTAATAATATTATGTTCCAAAGTTCTAATAATGTTTTTACCACTAAGTGTCAATCTCGTGAAGTAAAGGAGTGAAGTAATACATATATGTGTGCTTCCAATAATGTCATGATCCTCAAGGTATTAATCTCTCATAAGTAAGGAATGAAGAAATGTGTAGGTATTATATTATAACCCACCTATAAGGTGATGATCGGTATTATATTATAACCCACCTATAAGGTGATGATCGATATTATATTATTACCTACTGATAAGGTGGATGATCAGTATTATATTAATGGACACTAACCAATTGGATGAGCAGAAATGAAGATAATTGTAACAAGAAATGGAAGTGTATCCCTTGCATGAATATATATATATATATATATATATATATATATGAATGTGATTATAAAAAAATAAGGATGATACGAATGAATGATCAAGTAATGGGAATAATGGAAGTAATGAACATGGTTCCACATATTCAGGACGGAGGTTTATCCATATTGATTATTCTCTTATGCTTGAATTCATGAAGTATTTATGTATCATACAGTTTCATATGGCCTTGCATACTCAGTACTTTCTTCGTACTGACCCCTCTTGGGGGACTTACCTTACTTGTTGTAGGCACAGGTGCTAGTAGACCTCCACAGTAGGTTGCAGATCATTTACGGATTGTTGGTGAGCTCTAGTTGCTTCGGGGCTTTCCGAGTCATTATGCACATTTGTTTGATATTGTATATGGGTATAAAGCGGGGTGTTGTCCCAACTATAGATTTGTTATGGTTATGTATCTGTAGAGGCTTTGTAGACTTATGTGGGAGAATGATTTTAAAAGATGTGTGTCCATTTTGACTTGATGGACCTAACGGCCAAGTTTCATCTATATATAGCACATGTTTCCATAACTTCCGCTATTATCATCTAGTATGTATACATGATGATGATGTTTCTCGAATGACATGAATATGAATGGACATGAGCAAAGATTGGATCTCTCAGGCCTTATCGTCTTCGGGTGCCAGTCCGTCCCAAATGGGATTCGGGGTGTGACACCTAGCTCGAGCCGATCCCGAGATTATTGGATCAGGAGGCAGCTCTAGAGGCATAAGACTAGCTAGGGCCGAACTTGACTAGGGGCAGCTCTAGAGGTAAGAACCTAGCTTGAGCCAAACCTGATATATTGGTTTATGGGTGGCAGCTCTAGAGGCAAGAACCTAGCTCGGGCCGATCCCAACATAACATTATGTTATGTTAAGATCACTGATCAGTTGGGGCTCGGGTACGACATAGTACAAGTGATAATGAATGAACAAAGAAGCAAAGAAAGTAATGAAAGCAATATACATGGTTCCAAACATACAGAACGATGGGTTATCCATATTGAATATTCTCTTGTATTTGAATTCATTGAAGTTTTATGTATGATGCAATTTCTTATAGACTTACATACTCAGTACATTCTTCGTACTGATGTCCCTTGGGGGACTTATCTTACTTGTTGCAGGCACAGGTACTAGTAGACCTCCACAGTAGTGTCACGCCCCGAATCCCATTCGGGACGGACTGGCACCCGAAGCCGTTGAGGCCCGAGAGAACCAATCTTTACTCATGTACCTTCATATGCATGTCTCTATATGAATATCATTCTAACCCATATAATAAACAAATACCAATGGCGGAAGTCATGACATGTATAATATATGAAACTTGGCCGTTAGGGCCATCAAGTCCAAATGGACATTCATCTCTTACATTCGTCTTCCTATACCCGTCTACAAAGCCTCTATAGATACCTGTACATAACAAACCTATGGACGGGACAATTCCCCACTTTATACAATATTTACAATGCAAAAACCAAAATCAATGTACACATGAGACTCGAAAAGCCCCGAATCAACTGGAACTCACCAATGACCCGCGGATGACTCGTAGCTTACAATGGAGGTCTACTAGTACCTGTGCCTGCAGCAAGTAAGGTAAGTCCCCCAAGGTGGGTGAGTACGAAGAATGTACTGAGTATGTAAGGCTATAAGAAAATACATCACACATAAGAATGTCAATGGGATCAATATTAGAGAAATAGTCAATATGGATAAACCGTCTTTCTGAATATGAGGAACCATGTTCATTATATGTATTATGTTCTTTGCCTTTACATTCTTTCCTTCATTCGTCACTCACTCCTTCGTTCATTACTCATCCTTCCATTCATATAATGCCTTGGCCCTACTGATCAGTGGGAAAATAATATCTTCATGCAGGTGCTCATTTCACCCCATGGATACACCCATAATATTGGGATGGTCATCATGAAGGTGTTTTCTTCACCCCATGGATACACCCATAATGTTGGGATGGTAACCATGAAGGTGGTTCCTTCACCCCATGGATATCATCATGAAGGTGTTTATTTCACCTCATGGATACAACTAATTATACATTACTTCATTCTTTAACTTTTGTGAGATTGGTACCTTTACTTGTGATAAAGATTGACACGCTTACTCATGAGAGATTAATACATTCACTTATGAGAGATTGATACTTTTGTTTGTGAGAGATTGATATATTTGTAGTCATAACCTTATTGGAAGCTTTGGAACATAACATTATTGGGACTTTGGAACCATGTCCTTAATTATGTAACACATGAGCAAAAACGACTAATGAATGGGGAATATGTGAGTTAACAGTAGATAACAACCTGAAATAAGATACCTTTGGACATTTCAGAATGGAATAAGTACAAAGTCAAAGTGAACAATATACTGCAAAGTGATACAGAAAGAGTCACCTTACATACCTTATATTCTCAATATGAGTAGACAGTCCTATATGTGAATACAATAATACAGCTCCTTCCTTACGTGTTACTCTACAACACAAGTACATAACGAAGCTCATGTTAACAACCAACTACCTTACAAGTGCATACGACGATAATGAGTTACGTGACTGCCGTATAACGTCATTTCGCCCTCTTACGTTAACATTTAGTGCATCACCAAACCAACAATACCATAACATACCACACATTGACCAAGACATCATAAACCAATAACATTTCACACCACGTTTACCCTTTACGCTTCCTCATTATCATTACGTTATCTTTTCTCCGTCAAGTCACTCGATAACTTTCACAATAACACATTAACAACAATCCATATTTTATAACATTAAAAATACCTCCGGTATACTCCTTTATAATCATTTAAAAGGTACCATAAGTTGATAATTGCATCCATAAAGGGTATAGGGGCTTTGGGGGGTCAAAGGGATGCAAAAACAAGCAATTCGGGGTTCTGGGCTGACCTGCGAAGACAACTACGCTCGAGGGTGGATGAGGTGAACCCACAGGTGACCTTTGGCAGTAGCCAGAGTCACCTGCGAAGTCACCTGCACCTGCAGGTGCTTCGTCTGCGAGGGTGGGTGCCCGTTTCGGCCAAAAAGGGTCACTTTTGGGTCTTTTTATGCAATGAATGGTCCATGATCATAACTAAACTTCTCTTGGCATATTTTAGATCATCTTGTATGCCAAAAATCAGCCATGGTTTCACAACACACATGAACATCACCAAAACCACACTTTTCCTTCAATACACCACCAAATCCATGCACAATTTTGCAATAACAATTCCAAACATTATGTACAAGAATAAAACAATTTAAGGCTATAATAAAATCTCTCATGTCAATATTGAACCCATAAAGTTCACTTCCTTCAAGACCACAAGTCCATTTTCAAGTTTACAGGGTAAAAACCTTCACCGATTAAGCAAACATAAATTGTTTCACACATAGTGAACTTCTCACACTTCACCAACATAACCAATATGATATACACCATATTACATGCGTATAATATATTAAACCATAAATATAAACACTTACCAAGGCTTAAAAAATGATGATCTTTCCCAAGAGTTGATTGCATAGGGTTTGAGAGATAAGAACTAACTTTAGGAAATGTCTAGAAATGGCATGTGTGTTTTGTGTATTTAAAATCTCATTTTCCACCTTATATAGTCCCTTAATGGTCCTTCTTAACCACACACTTGGTCCAATAATGAATATGGTGACTTGGTCTCACAAGAATGGGTCAAATACCCCTTTTTGGGCCATGTCTTTTGTGTCTGTTTTTGGGCCTTAATTGAGCCCAATGGCTCAAGATTAATTTGGCCCATTACATTTGATGTATACTTCCTCAAAAATACCATGTTTAAATAATTCCATGAATGATACGGTAATCAACTAGGTTCAAAAATGTACGGGGTGTTACATCCTTCCCCCCTTAGAAACATTCGTCCTCGAATGTTAATGACAGTACTCAATCCAACAAATGTAAGTCTAAATACATTCTTCGATTTGAAACAACTATGGGTACTTTGCTTTTATTCTTTCTTCAGCTTCCCATGTAACCTCATCTACTTATTGATTATCTAGATTAGCAACTGGTACCTCTTCATAGGTGAGATTCTCCATAACTTGTACATCTTCACTGGAAGCAATCCGAGATAGATCTCCTATACACTCTCAAAGCATCGCAAATGAACTACCGAATGAACTGTGGAGAATTCTTATGTGTATCTCCAGTCCATATGCGAATTGACCACATCTTTGAACAATCTTATAAGGCACGCTACATAGGACTAACTTTCCATGTTTAAATAGTACGGTTTGCTTGTCCATCTGTCTGAAGATGAAAATCTATACTCACATTCACTTGGGTTCCCAATCTCTTTTGAAAAAAATAATTTACAATTGTGTTAACTTGGTAAGCCTGTCAACTATGACCCATATGGAATCAAATTTCCAAAGTGTATGAGGCAACTTATGATAAAATCCATGTTAATCATGTTCCGTTTCCAACTGGAAAAATCTCTACATAGCCTATAACCTTCAGATTTCAAACACTTTACCTTTACTTGTTGTTACTTCGGTCACTGAATTAGAAATTTCGCAATGTTCTTTTCATGTAATCTTATCAATACGTCGCTTCCAAACCATGGTACATATTGATTGCTCCCGAATAAATAGAATACCGTGAATAATGTTCCTTTGCTATAATTCATTTCCTTAGCTCATATATATATATCTGATACATAAAATCTACCTTGGCATTGAAGTACTCCCTCCTTATGTAATCTTAAACATCTTTGTCGAACTTTACTGTACATTCTTTTCCAACTGAAATAACATAGGATTTGCATATTACTTTTTCTTCACCGTAGCTACAAGCGAAGACTCTGCTGTATTTTATACTATAATGCTTTAATTTTAGACTTTCAAGAAGACGAATCCCCATGCTGTCTAATTAACATAGATCTTTAATAATACCTTGCCTTTTCGTAAGTTGAGCATCAATGCTTCCCAACACTTTGCGACTTAACACATCGACTACCGCATTTACCTTTCTCAGATGGTATAAGGTATCAATATTCTAAGCTCTTAGTAGTCTCAACCACCTTTGTTGTCTCAAAAGTAGGTCCTTCTGCTTAAAGCGATATTGTAACTGTCATGATCAGTATATATATCAATGTGAAGCCCATAACAATAGTGGCAGCATACTTTTGAAGCAAATATCATGAAAACTAATTCAAGATCATGTGTTGGCTAATTCTTTATTCATATGCACACAATTGTCTTGAAGCATAATCTATTACATTACAGTATCACATCAATACACATCCTAAGCCAACTCCTGAAGCATCACACTATACTGCATACCCTTCTGTGCCTTCGGGAAGTACTAATACAGTTAATTTATCTTTCAGCTCTTGGAAACTCTTCTCATATGCATCATTCCCTTGAAACGTGGTTGTTTTGTGTTAACTTGTTAAGGGTATTGAAATGGAAGATAAACTCGCCAACAAACTTTCTGTACTAGCCGGCCAACCCAAGAAATCTACAAATCTCTGTAGGCGTTGTAGGTTTTAGCCAATTCTTCACAGCTTCTATCTTTGGTATATCACCCTTATTCCTTCATCTGATACCATGTGACCCAAGAATGCTATGGATTTTTCCTAAAATTCACACTTAGAGAACTGAAATTTGCCGTAACTAGTTAGCTTGGGTCCCTTCTGATCCTGAGTAAACCACAATAACATCTGTAAACTTTGTCACGACCTTGTCTAAGAATGGCTTGAACATTCTATTCATTAAATCATAAAAACTACTAGTGCATTTGTTAGCCCAAATGACCTAAACTTAAAACTTCATAATGACCATACCATGTTCGAAAAACTGTCTTGGGTATACCCTTTCCTCTAACCCTTACTTGATGATAACCCAAATCTTAAGTTAATCTTTTAAGAAACATTTGGCACCCTGTGATTGGTCAACCAATTCACTAATCCTGGGGGGGGGGTATTTATTCTTAACTGACACCTTATTCCATTGCTGATAATTAATACACATTCTCAATGTGCCATTATTCGTCTGTACAATGAACACTGGTGCACCCTACAGGAACATACTAGGTCTTATGTATACCTTATCGAACAAGTCTTTTACTTGCACTTTTTAATTCTCGTAACTCTGCTGGAACCCTTCTATATGGAGAAATAGAGATAGGTTGTGTGCCTGGATTTAGGTCAATAACACACTCTACTTCTCGTTCTGGGGGCAAACCCGAAAGATCGTTTGAAAATACATCGAGGAATTTATTGACCACCGGAACCGATTGAGGAGTTAGTGGTTCCATATAAGTATCTTTCACTCTTACTGAGTGACATATGTATCCCTTGGCTATCTTTTCTCTACCTTAATATAGGAAATGAATTTTTTTCCTCTCGGTGCTCCCACATTACCTTTTCATGTGGAAAATGAAACGTAACCTTTTAGCTCGGCAATCTACTGTAGCCAAAACAGAAGCCAACCAATCCATACATCAAAATGTACCATCTCCTACTCAATAAGATCAACCCGTGTATCATAACCACAAACAGTTCCTATATAGTTACGATATACTCTTTTAATTACAATAGATTTATCAACTGGTGTAGAGACTTCAAATGGCTTAACTAGTAATTCTGGTGTCCTTTTAATTTTTTTTATTTTTTTTCAATCAATGGAGTAACTTATGATAGGGTAAAACCCAAATCAATCAATGCATATACCTTATTTAAAACTATGAATACTGTACCCGTGTCTACATCAGGAGAAGCCTCCAAATTTTGTCGATCCGCTAAGGCAGGGGTACGGTTCTAAATTCTACTAAAACTAGCTAATCTGCTAACACCTCTGTCATGGCCAGCAGGCTGTACACCTGACAATGATAATGCGACAGATGACCCCATAGGTCGTGTCATACTATCCGTGTTCCTTTGTGGACACCCTTTCCTTATATGCCTGACATATCACACCAGTAACAACATTTGTTCCAAACCAGCATGCACCTGAATGAATCTTCCCGCAGCGCTAGCACAACTGACGAGAAGACCTCGAGTGGTTAATACTTCCTTGTGTTTGATACCTCACTGTCCGTGAATCCTAAAGCTCACTTCTCTGCCCAAACTGGTTGCCTCTAAACCCTCAGAATCGAGGTAGTGCATTTACTGTAGAATGAGGAAATAATGGTCTAGGCAGTCTGTTAAACACCCGAGCCCTGAATTCCCCTTGGGACGCCATAAAATGTCCCATAGGTCTAGCCCTCTTTAATGACTTTTTTTTTTCAAATTCTTGTGCCATTCTCTTTTGCATCTAATTCCCCCTCTTTTTTGCAAAGGCTGGACCAACTTGTCCTTGATTTTGTGCAACGACTATCTGAGGCAACAAGTACACTGCATTTCTTATATCCTGCTCAGTAGCATTAACAAGTGGTTTTGGAAACACTTTTCTCTTTTGTGGCCCCCCTAGCGATGAGAGGGGAGAAGATGCCCTCTATGCAAACTTAGTGTCAACCCCACCTTGACTAATTTGGTCAGGTGGCGATTTACTCGTTCCTTCTCCGGCAAGCATATCTACCTTCTTACCTTTGCCCCTATCTTATTTTGTATTCGACATTTTTCTAACTCAAAAGAAACCAATTTCAATGGTCAGATGTAACTTTTACCTACAACTTTGGCTCTAATGCACGATCTAGAAATGAAGGAAAGAAACAACTCCTAAATGTCTCGTAGCCTCCTACTTATAAATGTGGTGCGCAACACATCCATAAGTAAGACCCTACTCAAACACGGCTTTGTGGACACCCTTAGGACAACCCGCTCTAATATGACTTTTGTCATACCCCAAATCCCATTAGGGACGGACTGGCACCCGAAGCCGTTGAGGCCCGAGAGAACCAATCTTTAATCATGTACCTTCATATGCATGTCTCTATATGAATATCATTCTATCCCATATAATAAACAAATACCAATGGCGAAATTCATGACATGTATAATATATGAAACTTAGCCGTTAGGGCTATCAAGTCCAAATGGACATGCATCTCTTACATTCGTCTTCCCACACACGTCTACAAAGCCTCTGTAGATACCTGTACATAACCAACCTACAGTCGGGACAATTCCCTGCTTTATACAATATTTACAATGCCAAAACCAAAATCAATGTACACATGAGACTCGGAAAGCCCCGAACCAACTGGAGCTCTCCAATGATCCGCGGATGACTCGTAGCTTACAATGGAGGTCTACTAGTACCTGTGCCTGAAGCAAGTAAGGTAAGTCCCCCAAGAGGGGTCAGTACAAAGAATGTACTGAGTATGTAAGGCTATTAGAAAATACATCACACATAAGAATGTCAATGGGATCAATATTAGAGAAATAGTCAATATGGATAAACCGTCTTTCTGAATATGAGGAACCATGTTCATTATATGTATTACATTCTTTGCCTTTACATTCTTTCCTTCATTCATCACTCACTCCTTCGTTCATTACTCATCCTTCCATTCATATAATGCTCGGGCCCTACTAATCAGTGGGAAAATAATATCGTCATACAGATGCTCATTTCACCCCATGGATACACCCATAATATTGGGATGGTCATCATGAAGGTGTTTCCTTCACCCCATGGATACACCCATAATGTTGGGATGGTCATCATGAAGGTGGTTCCTTCACCCCATGGATATACCCATAATGTTGGGATGGTCATCATGAAGGTGGTTCCTTGTTACGGGTACTTCGACTTCATCATGTCTTTGGCTCCCCACGTGATTTCTTTTCCTAGTCAGCTTCTCCATTGTACCTTTACCAAAGCTACTTCTTTATTTCTTAATCTTTTCACTCATCCATCTAGAATGGCAAAATATATCTCTTCATAAGTGAGATCCCCCATAACTTGTACACTTTCAATAAAAGCAATGGATCTCGGCATATGCCTTGTGTTAGCTTGTAGCTACTATTGTACCACCTTAACCTTTTCTATAGATCAGTGAACAAAATCTATCCCCAAGTAAGGCAGTTCCACTCGCTCCAAATCATCCAATTGATGATTTACACTTTCTTCTATATAAACTTTCGTAAGATACCATTTTGATACTTGAATAATAGTTATTATTATAAGCACATGCAATAAGGGGTAGATGATCATCCCAACTACCTTTAAAGTCTATCGTACAGACTCGTGGTATACCTTTAAGTGTTTGGATAGTACGTTCTGCTTGTCCGTTCGTCTGAGGATGAAAAGTTGTACTCAAATTCACTTATGCACCCAACCTCCTTTGAAAAAAAACCTCCAAAATGTGTAGTAAACTGAGCTCCCTTGTCTAATGTAATAGAGATTGGAACTCCGTGTAGTTGTACTTTCTCTTTAATATACCACCTCTAGATTTCTGATGCTCAACTATTACCTATTGACAATTTGGTCAATAAGCTACAAATTCTGTAATGTTCTTCTTCTTTATATTGCCTCACCAATACCTTTTTACTACACTATGGTACATTTTGGTTTCTCCAAAATGAAATAGAATACCGTGAATGATGTGCTTCTGTCATAATTCATTTCCTTAGCTCATCTATATTTGGTATACCTAATCTACTTGAGATTGAAGTATTCCTCCCTTATGTAATCTCAAGTACCGTTTTACGAACTTCATTGTACGTTTTTTTTTTGAACTGAAAGGAAATAGGATTTACATACTGTTTTTCCTTCTCTCAGCTTCAAATAAAGACTCTACCATATTGTACACTATAATTCTCTTATCTGGAGTTTCAAGAAGTCAAAACCCCATACTGTTGATGTAGATTTCTTGACTATATCTTTCTTTTCTGTGAGCTGGCCATTAGTACTTCCTACTGCTTTGCAGCTTATTGTATTTGTTTTTTTCCTGGATGACATAAGACATTAATATCATAATCTTTTGACGGTTCAAGCCACCTTTGTTACCTCAGTTTGAGCCCTTCCGCTTAAAGATATATCGTAAACTCTTATGATCTGCTTATCTACCAATATAAACCCCATCCAAATATTGGCACCGCATTTTTTTTTTAAACAAGTGTCACGACCGCTAACTCAACATCATGTTTTGGGTAATTTCTTTATTCATATAGACGCAATTGCCTTGAAGCATAAGCTATCACATTACCATGCTGTATCCATACCCCTCCGAGGCCAATCCCGAAAGCATCCCAATATACTGCATGCCCTTTTGTGCCTTCGACAAGTATTAAAACTGACGTGAAGGTTAATTTATCTTCCAGCTCTAGGGAACTTTCCTCACATGCATCGTTCTACTAAAACTTGATTGCCTGGTGTGTTTTGCTTCGTTAATGGTGCAGCAATAGAAGAAATCCCTTCCATAATTCTTCTATAATAACCGTCCAATCTAAAAGAACTATGAATCTCTGTAGATGTCGTAGGTCCTGGCCAATTGTTTTTCCACCGCCTCAATCTTTTGAGTATCCACTCGAATTCCTTCATTTGACAATGTGACCCAAGAATGCTATGACTTTTTAACCAAAATTTACGCTTGGAGAACTTTGCATACAATTTACGATTCCGTAGAATCTGTAACACCTGTCGTAAGTGATTGGCATAGTCCTCTTGTGATTTTGAATAAACCAGAATATCATCTATGAACGCGGTCACAAATACATCCAAGAATGGTTTGAACACCCTACTCATCAAATCCATAAAAATAGCTGATGCATTTGTTAGTCCAAATGACATAACTAAGAATTCATAGTGATCATACCGCGTTAGGAAAACTGTTTTGGGTATATCCTTCTCTCCAACCCTTACTTGATAATAACCCTATTTTAAACTAATCTTTGAGAACTATTTGGTACCTTGTAACTGAGCAAATAAATCATCAGCTCTGGGGAAGGAATATTTATCCGTAATTGTCACTTTATGCAATTGTCGATGGTCAATACACATTCTCAATGTGCCATTTCATTTCATGTTATTATTATTTTTTTTTCTCCCAAATTAACACAGATGCACCCTAAAGGGGCATACTAGATCTTATGTATCCCATGTTCAGCAAGTCTTTTAATTGCTCTTGTTACTTCCCATTCTAGAGGCAACCCAGAAGATCTGCAGGAAATACCTCAAGAATTTCATTTACCACCAGAATCGATTAAAGAGTTGGTGGTTCCACATCACCCTTACTAAGTGACATATGTATCCCTTGGGGTACCATGTTCTTTGCCTTATTATGAAAAATAACATTACCTCTCGGTGCTCCAACATTACCCTTCCATTCAAGAACATTCTTTTATGGAAAATGAAAATATAACTTCGTAGCTCGGCAATCAACCTTGGCATAACAAGAAGCCAACCAATCCATACCCATTATCACATCAAAATCAACCATTTCTTACTCAATAAGATCAACCAATATATCATAGCCACAAACAATTACTATACAATTACGATGCACTCCTTTAATTATAATAAATTTACCAACTGGTGTAGAAACTTCAAATGGCTTAACTAATAATTCTGGTGTTCCTTTAAAAAAAATTCTTCTTGCAATCAATGGAGTAACATATGATAATGTAGAATCTGAATCAATCAATGCAAATTCATTATGTAAAAAGACAGATAATATACCTGTCACTTCATTAGGAAAAGCCTCCGAGTCCTGCCAGTCCGCTATGGCATAGGTACGGTCCTAAATTCCACTCGAACTAGCTATTCCTCTAACACCTCTGCCACTATCAGCAGGTTGTGCACCTCAACCTAGAGAAGGCACCGATGATGTCGATGCAACGGTTGGTCCCGTAGGTCGTGCCATGCCACCCGTGTTCCTTCGTAGACACCTTCTTACCATGTGCCCTGGCACGCCGCAAAAATAGTAGACATTCATTCTGACCTGGCATTCACCTGCATGAAACTTCCTGTAGCGCGGACATAGCTGATGAACAGACCTCGAGTGGTTCACACCTCCTTGGGCTTGATACCCCACTGCCCATAAATACTGAGTTCCACTGCTTTACCCAATCTGGTTGCTTTTAATCCTTTGGAATAGAGGGGGAGCATTTGCTGTGGGATAGGGAAATAATGGCCTAAGCGGTTTGTGAAAAATTCGAGGCCCAAATCCTCCTTGGGACGCTATGATTTGTCCTATGAGTTTAGCCCTTTTTGACGATCCTTCTTCCAATTCTTGCATCCTTCTCCTCTGCCTCTGTCCCTCCTTCTGCTGCACAAGAGCTTGTCTTTGAACTTCTGCAGCAACTACACGGGTCAATATTTGTACCGCACTCATTAAATCTTGCTCAATAGTATTAACGGGCAGTTTTGAAGATGCTTCTCTCCTTCTCAGCTCTTCTGGAGCTGGGAAAGTGGAAGAAGCCCGTGATGCAAATTCAGTATTAGCTCCACCTTGACTAGCTTGGTCAGGTGGTGGTCTACTTAATCCTTCTCCGGCAAGCATAACGACCTGCTTACCCTTGCCCTTACCTCATATTGTCATCGACATTTTACTACTATAACAAAGAAAACCAATTACAATGGTCAGATATACTTCCACCTACAACATTAGCTCTATTGCACAATCTAGAAATGAAGAAAAGGAAACAACTCCTAAATGTCACGGAGCTTCCTACTTATAAATGTGGTGCATAACACATCCATAAACAAGACTCTACTCAGACACGGCTTTGTAGATACCCTTAGAATGAACTGCTCTGATACCACTTTTGTCATGCCCTGAATCCCATTCGGGACGGACTGGCACCCGAAGCCATTGAGGCCCGAGAACCAATATTTGCTCATGTACATTCATATGCACGTCTCTATATAAATAGCATTCTATCTTAGGTAACGTATGAAATACCGATGGCAGGAGTCATGGCAAACTTATACTATATATGAAACTTGGCCGTTAGGGCCATCAAGTCAAAATAGACATTCATCTCTTACATTAGTCTTCCCACATCCATATACTAAGCCTATATAGATACCTGTACATAACCAACCTACAGTCGGGACAAGTCCCCGCTTTATACAATATTTATAATGCAAAAACCAAAATCAATGTACACATGAGACTCGAAAAGCCCCGAACCAACTGGAGCTCACCAATGATCCACGGATGACTTGTCGCCTACAGTGGAGGTCTACTGTACTTGTGCCTGTAGTAAGTAAGGTAAGTCCCCCAAGGGGGGGTCAGTACAAAGAATGTACTAAGTATGTAAGGCTATAAGAAACTACATCATACATAAGAATGTCAATGGAATCACTATAAGAGAAATAGTCAATATAGATAAACCGTCTTTCTGAATATGAGGAACCATGTTCATTATATTTGTTATGTTCTTTGCCTTTACATTCTTTCCTTCATTCATCGCTCACTCATTCATTTATTACTCATCGTTCCATTCATATAATGCTTGGGCCCTAAGCTGATCAGTGGGAAAATAATACCGTCATGCAGGTGTTCATTTCACCCCATGGATACACCCATAATATTGGGATGGTCATCATGAAGGTGTTTCCTTCACCCCATGGATCCACCCATAATGTTGGGATGGTCATCATGAAGGTGTTTCCTTCACCCCGTGGATATCATCATGTAGGTGTTTATTTCACCCCATGGATATAACAAGCTATACATTACTTCATTCGTTAACTTTTGTGAGATTGGTACTTTTACTTGTGAGAGAGTGATACGCTCACTCATGAGAGATTAATACATTCACTTATGAGAGATTGATATATTTGTAGTCATAACCTTATTGGAAGCTTTGGAACATAACATTATTGGGATTTTGGAACCATGTCCATAATTATGTAACACATGAGCAACACAACTAATGAATGAGTAATATGTGACTTAACAATAGCTAACAACCTGAAATGAGATACCTTTGGACATTTCGGAATGGAATAAGTACAAAGTCAATATGAACAATATGCTGCAGAAGGATACAGAAAGAGTAACCTTACATACCTTATGTTCTCAATACGAATACACAGTCCTATATGTGAATACATTAATCCAGTTTCTTCCTTATGTTTCAATCTACAACACAAGTACATAACGGAACCAACATTAACCACAAGCTACATTCCGAATGCATAAGACGACAATGAGTTACACAATTGCCCTAGAACATCATTTCTCCCTTTACAACACCATTCATGGCATTATCATACCAAAAATACCATAATATTCCATACATTGACCAAGACAACATAAACCAATAACATTTCATATCACGTTTACCCTTTACGCTTCTCCATTATCATTCCGTCACAACTATTCCATCGAAACATCTCCACAACTTTCACAATAATACATTAAGACAATCCATAACTGATACCACTCAAAATACCTTCGGGACACTCCTTTAAAGTCATTCAAAAGGCACCATAAGTTGATAATTACATCCATGAAGGGTATAGGGGCTTTGGGGTGTCAAAGGGATGCAAAAACAAGTAATTTGGGGTTCTGGGCTGACCTGCGAAGCCACCTGCGCCCACAGATGGATGAGGTTCACCCGCAAGTGACCTTTGGCAGTAGACAGAGGCACCTGCGAAGTCACCTGTGCCCGTAGGTGCTTCGTCTGCGAGGGCGGGTGCCCGTTTTGGCCAAAAAGGGTCTCTTTTGGGTCTTTTTATGCAATGAATGGTACATGATCATAAATAAACTTCTCTTGACATATTTTAGATGATCTTGGATGCCAACAATCAGCCATGGTTTCACAACACACATGAACATCACCAAAACCACACTTTCCTTCAATACACCACCAAATACATGCACAATTTTACAATAACAATTCCAAACATTATTGTCACACCCCGAATCTCATCGAGACGTGATTGGCACTCGTAGACGATAAGGCCCAAGAGAACCAACCTGTACTTATGTTCATTCATATGCATGCCATCAGAAATACCCTTATCACGTAGGAGCTTATAATGCAAACAACGAAATTCATGGAATATGTGACATATAAACATATATGAAACTTGGCCGTTGAGGCCATCAAGTCAAAAACGACATGTACCTTTTACATTTATACACCCATATCTGTCTACAAAAGCCTCTAACAAGTGCATTGACCAAAATGAACTAAAGTCAGGACAAGTCCCCGCTTTATACAACATGTACAACACCAAAACATATGTACAACTGTGACTCGAAGAAGCCCCGAACAAATTGGATCTCACCAGTAATATGCAACAACTGTCTACCTACGGTGGAGGCCTACTAGTACCTGCGCCTACAACAAGTAAGGTAAATTCCCCAAGAGGGGTCAGTACGAGGGATGTACTGAGTATGTAAGGCCATATGAAACTTGTATGATATGTAGACATGTCAATGAACTCAAATACAAAAAATGATCAATAAGGATAAGTCAATACTGTACTTTGGGAAACATGTATATTGCTTTCTTTACTTTCTTTGTTCCTTTGATTCTATGATTATTCATCTTTGCCTGTGAACTGTGATACCCAGGCCCCGACTGAACAGTGGGTTTAACATAACATATCGTTATGTTGGGATCGTCTCGAGCTAGGCTTATGCCTCTAGAGCTTCCACCCTAAGAATCAAAGCATTGGGTTCGGCTTGAGCTAGGTTATTACCTCTAGAGCTGCCACCCATAAACCAATATATTAGGTTCGGATCGAGCTAGGTTTATACCTCTAGAGCTGGCCTCTGTCAGGTTTGGTCCGAGCTATGCTTATGCCTCTAGGAATGCCCCCTGATCCAACAATCTTGGGATCGGCTTGAGCTAGGAATTTTGACCCCAAAGCTGCCACCCATACATTTTCATTAACCACATATGCATTACTTTATTCTTTACTTTGAGATTAATACAATGATAGTCACAACTTTACTTGAAGCTTTGGATCATTAACCAATGAGTAAGAGTTGTGAGAATAACATTATTTTGAAATATAGCCTTTTGGGAAACATAACACTATCGGAACCATTGGACAACAATCAATGAACAAGATACATGAGCATAAACAATATTTGGAACTTTGCAACACAACTTTATTGGGCTTTTGGAACATTATCAATGAATAGGAAACTTGTGATAATAACCATTTGTAATCGAAAATAGGATACCTTAATACATTTCAGAATAGGACAAGTGTAACGTCAATGTGAATTCTATATGCTTCAAAAAGAAACGGACAAAGTAACCTTACATACCTGCACTTCCAAGTATGAATACACAAGCCTATGTATGAACACAATAGTCCAGCTTCTTCCTTACGTCTTACTCTACAATACAAGTTCATACCGGAACTTACGTTAGCAATTAGTCACTATACAGGCGTACAAGGCGACAATGAATTATATGACTGCCGTATCGCTTCATGTCACCCCTTACTATACAATCCAAGGCATTATCATATCAACAACACCATAACATTACGCACATTGACCAAGAGATCATACATCGATCGCATTACACACCACACTTACCCTTTACGCTTTTATATTTATCATTTCGTCGCAATTACTCCTTCATAACAACATATGAACAACCACCCATACTTAATACAGTCCAACCTACCTCCATATGATACTTTAAAGTCATTAAAACGACATCACAAGTTGATAATTATATTCAAAAAGGGTATAGGGGATATCGGGGATCAACTAGAGATGAAAACACACAAAACCAATTCTGGGACTGACCTGCACTGCCACCTGCGCCCACAAGTGGCTGAGGTGCGCGCGCAGATGCCCTCGTCTACGGGGGCGGATGCCCGTTTTGGTCCGAAATTGCCTCTTTTGGGTCTTTTAATGCCATGATTGGTCCATGATCATAAAGAAACTGATTTTGACATATTTTTGATCATCTTAAACACCAACATTCAGCCATGGTCTCAAAACGCACATAACAACACCAAAAACTACATTTCACGGCAAATACGACACCAAAACCATAACCAACTTCACAATAACAAGTCCAAATGTTATACACAAGGATTAAACAAAGTAAGACTATAATCACATCTCACATGTAAATATTTACTCCACCAAGTTCATTTCCTTCAATACCACAAGTGCATATTCAAGTTTACAAGACAAACCATTCTCCGATTTAGTAAACATGTAAAATTTCACACCTTGTGAACTTCTCAATACTCCACCAACATAACCAACATAATATAAACCATATCTCATGCATAAAATATATTAAACCATCATAAGAAACACTTACCAAGTATTCAAGTTGATGATCTTGGCCACAAAGAGATGAGAGCTTAGGGTTTGTCTATTTGAGAGAAAAATGTGGAAAAGTTAGAAAAGGCATGAGAGTTCAATGGTATTAAAAATCCAATTTTTTTTATCTCTTTATATAATCCTTCAAGTCTCTCTTATCTCTTCCTTGGCATTAAATGCAAGAGTTGATTTGGTCAAATGGAGCAAATTGGAAGAATGGGTCAAAAATCTCATGTTGGGCCATGTCTTCCCTTATGATTTTGTGCTTCATTTTGGGCCCAATTGTATAGGACTTATGAATGCCCACATATTAATACATAATTCATCAATTCTCTCATGTTTCCATTTTCCCATAATTGTTACGGTAGTCAGCTAGACTCAGAAACGTACGGGGTGTTACATTCTCCCCCCTTAGGAACATTCGTCCTCGAATGTTAGTGTTATCATTTCAAAGTAAACAATTACAAGTTTAGGAACATTCTTCATGTCATCATATATATATACATCTACTCAAAGCTTATAAACACTTACTTTTCATTCTTCTCCTTGGAACAAATGAGCGTACTTGGATTTCATTATTTCTTCAGCTTTCCATGTGACCTCTTCTATTTGCTGATTTCTCCAATGTACCTTTATGGATGCTATATCTTTATTCCTCAGCCTCTTCACTTGTCTATCCATAATGGCAATAGGTATTTCCTCATAGGTAAGATCCTCTGTAACCTGTACATCATCAACAGGAGTAAAACGAGATGGATCTCCTATGCATTTTCGACGCATCGACACATGGAATACTGGATGAACTGTGGAGAGTTCTTGGGTTAGCGCTAACTCATACGCAACTTGCCCAAATCTTCTAATAATTTCATGTGGGCCTATATACCGTGGACTCAATTTCCCTTTCTTTCCGAATTGCATTACCCCTTTCATTGGTGACACCTTCAGAAATACCCAATCACATATGGCGAACTCAAGTCCTCTTCTTCTAACATCGACATATGACTTGTGTCAAATCTGGGCTATCTATAATCGTTGTTGAATCACTTTAACCTTCTCCATAGCCTGATGAACAAGGTCTGGCCCAAGTAAAGCAGTCTCACCTGCTTCAAACCACCCAATTGGTGATCTACATTTTCGTCCATATAATGCTTCATAAGGTGCCTTTTAATACTTGAATGGTAGCTATTGTTGTAAGCAAATTCAATAAGAGGCAGATGGTCATCCTAACTACCTTAAAAATCTAACACACAAGCTCGTATCATATCTTCAAGTGTTTGGATAGTACGTTCTGCTTGTCCATCAGTCTGAGGATGGAAAGCTGTACTCAAATTCACCTGTGTGCCCAAACTCTGCTGAAAAGATCTCCAAAAGTGCGCTGTGAACTGTGCTCCTCTGTCTGATATGATGGAAAGTGGAATACCATGCAATCGTACTATCTCTTTCACATATAAGTTTGCATAATCCTCAGCTGTATAGGTGGTCTTGACCGGTAGAAAATGCGCTGATTTGGTAAGCCTATCAACTATAACCCATATAGAATTAAATTTCCGCAATGTATGGGGCAAAGCTGTGATGAAGTCCATATTAATCATGTCCCATTTCCAGACTGGAAGATTAATACATTGCATGTAACCTTCTGGTTTGTGATGCTTTACTTGTTGACAATTCGGGCATTGAGCGATAAATTCTGCAATGTTCTTCTTCATATGTCCCCACCAATACACTTTTTTTAAATTTTGGTACATTTTAGTAGAACCCGGATGGATAGAATAGCGCGAATTATGCGCCTCAGTCATAATTCGTTTTCTCAACTCATCTATATCTGGTACGCATAATCTGCCTTGGCATTGTAGCACCCCTTCCTGTGTTAGATCAAATTCCTTTGTCAAATTCTTTTCTACATTCTCCTTTAACTGCATTAACATAGGATCTATAAACTGCTTTTCTTTCACCTTAGCTATTAGCAAAGATTCAGCCGCATTTCGTACAATAACTCCTTCATCTGAGGGTTCAAGAAGACGAACCCCCAAGTTGGCTAATTGATGTATATCCTTGAGTATCTCTTTCTTTTCCGTCCCTTGACCACTAGTGCTTTCTCCTGTCTTGCGACTAAATGCATCGGCTACCACATTTGCTTTGCCTGGATGATAAAGGATATCAATATCGTAGTCTTTAAAAGCTCTAACCACCTTCGTTGCCTCAAATTGAGTTCCTTCTGCTTCAAGAGATATTGCAAACTTTTGTGATTCGTATAGATATCAACATGAACTCCATATAAATAGTGACGTCATATCTTTAAAGCAAAGACCACTGCTGCTAATTCAAGATCATGTGTGGGATAATTTTTCTCATATGGACGCAACTGTCGTGAGGCATATGCTATGACATTACCGTGCTGCATCAATACACATCTGAGGCCAACCCCAGAAGTATCACAATACACTGTATAACCTTCGATACCTTCAGGAAGTACTAAAACTAGTGTGGAGGTTAATTTATCTTTCAACTCTTGGAAGCTTTTCTCGCACGCATCATTCCACTAAAATTTCACCGACTTATGTGTAAGCTTTGTTAACGGTGCAGCAATAGAGGAAAAACCTTCTACAAATCTTCGGTAATAACCTGTCAGTCCAAGAAAACTATGAATTTATGTGGGTGTCGTAGGTCTTGGCCAACTTTTCACTGCTTCAATCTTCTGTGTATCGACCTGTATCCCTTCAACTGACACAATATGACCCAAGAATGCCACTGATTTTAACCAAAACTCACACTTGGAGAACTTTCCATACAACTTACGCTCACAGAGAATCTGTAGCACCTACCGTAAGTGATTAGCATGGTCCTCCAGTGTTCTGGAATAAACTAGGATGTCATCTATAAACACTGTGACGAACACGTCCAGAAATGGCTTAAACACCCTATTCATCAAATCCATGAACACAACTGGTGCATTTGTTAGTCCAAATGACATAACTAGAAATTCATAATGGTTATACCGTGTTCGAAAAGCTGTCTTGGGTACATCTTCTTCTCTGACTCTGACTTGATGGTAACCCGACCTCTAGTCGATCTTTGAAAAACACTTGGCACCCTGTAACTGATCAAACAAATCATCAATTCGAGGGAGGGGATATTTGTTCTTGATCGTTACCTTATTCAATTGCCGATATTCGATGCACATTCTCAATGCGCCATCTTTCTTCCGTAAAATAATACCGGTGCACCCCACGGGGACACACTAGGTCTAATGAAGCCCTTGTCCAGCAAATCTTTCAATTGCTCCTTCAATTCACGCAATTCTGCTGGAGCCATTCTATATGGAGGAATAGAAATGGGCTGAGTGCCTGGAATTACATCAATGCCAAATTCTACTTCCTGCTCTGGGGGTAAGCCTGGAAGATCCTCTGGGAATACATCTAGAAATTCACTGACCACTGGAACCGACTGTGGAGTTAGTGGTTCCACTTCAGTGTCTTTCACCCTTACTAAATGACATATGTAACCCTTAGCAATCATTTTCCTGGCTTTCAGATATGAAATAAATCTTCCTCGTGGTGCCCCTACATTACCCTGCCATTCAAGAACATTCTCCTCTGAAAAACGAAAATGCACCTTCTTGGCCTGGAAATCAACCGTGGCATAACAAGAAGCCGACCAATCCATCCCCATTATCACATCAAAATCGACCATGTCTAGTTCAATAAGATCGGCAAATGTATCATGACCACACACAGTTATCACACAATTTTGATATACTCAATAATACATTCACTAACCGGTGTAGACACTTCAATTGATTTAATTAATAATTCTAGTGCCTTTGAAAATTTTGCAGGAACCAATGGAGTAACATAGGAAAATGTGGAACCAGGGTCAATCAATGCATATACATTATTTGAGAATATGGATAATGTACCTGTGACGACATTAGAAGAAGCCTCTGAATTTTGTCAGTCCACCAAAGCATAAGTGCGATTCTGGACCCCGCTAGTACTGGCTGCTCCTCTGGCACCCCTACCACGGCCCACAGGCTGCATACCTCGACCCAAAGAAGGAGCCGATGCTGATGATGCAACGGCCGATCCTACCGGTCGTGCTATACCACCCATACTCCTTTGGGGACACTCTCTCATCATGTGTCCTGTCATGCCACACCAGAAACAAGAATTTGTCCCCACTCTGCATGTACCTGTATAAATACGCCCACAGTGCTGACACTACTGACGAGGAAAACCTACTGCCTGTGATCCGTGACCTCCACTACTCTGCCCAGCTGGACCAACTCTAAACCCTCTAAACTGAGAGTGAACACCTGCTGTGGAATGAGAAAATGATGGTCTAGGTGGTCTCAGAAACATACGAGTCCTAGATCCTCCTTGAGACATAGCATATGATCGCATAGGTCTAGCCCTTTTGGACTGTCCCCTGTCAAATTCATGTACCCTTCGTCTCTGTCTTTGATCTTCCATTTTCTGCGTGAAGGCTTGTATTCTCGCTATGTCCATGTCTTTGTTCAAGGAAGCAATGGTGTAATCCCTTACCAAATATGGATCTAACCTGTCCACATATCGATGGACTCTATCTGTCATCGTAACCACAATATTTGGCTCATATCGAGCCAAGGAATTAAATTGCAAGTTGTATTCCTTGAAGCTCAAATTTCCTTGGCGGAGATTTAGAAAATGATCCGCACGTGCCTCGTGGATCTCATAAGGAAGATAATGATCAAGAAAATCCGTTTTAAATTCTTCCCAAGTAGGTGGATTTGCACCAATATCACGGGATTTCTTCCAATCCTCGTACCACAAATATTACCTCCCCTTTCAATCTATATGCAGCAAGATCAACTATTTCTACCCCTGTTACGTGCATGACCTCCAAATCCCTCTGAATTTTATCCACGAAGTCCTGTGGATCCGCTTTTGGATCTGACCCTGTAAATATAGGAGGGTCCAGTTTCAGAAAATCCTGTGTTCTGCGACTCGCCATTCTAGCCGCATCATCATCATGTGTCATTAGACCTGCTCGTCCTTGACTTTGTGCTACCACTAACTGTGTCAACATATGAACTGTGTTTCGAAGATCCTGATCTGTGGCATTCATTGGTGGTTCTACGGGTACTTCTCTACCAATCGGCTCTTCTGGAGCTGGCAAAGTAGACAAAGACCGCGATGAAATTTCAGCATTCACTCCACCTTCACTAGCTTGGTCAGGTGGTAATATACTCATTCCTTCTTCAGTAGGCACATCTACCTGCTTCCCTTTACCTCTACCTCTTCTCATTATCGGCATGGTTACTATATAAAAGAGAAACATTTACCATGGTCAGATTTCAATTCAACTTACAACACTGGCTCTATTGCACGATCTAGAATTGAAGAAGAGAAACAACATCCTATATGTCCCTTAGCCTCCTACTTATAAATGTGGTGTACAACACATCGATAAGTAAGACTTTACTCAGACATGGCTTTGTAGACACCCTTAGAACGACCTGCTCTGATACCACTTTTGTCTTTCCCCGAATCCCATCGAGACATGATTGGCACTCGAAATCGATAAGGCCCGAGAGAACCAACCTGTACTTATGTTCATTCATATGCATGCCATCAGAAATACCCTTATCACGTAGGAGCTTATAATGCAAACAACGAAATTCATGGAACATGTGACATATAAACATATATGAAACTTGGTCGTTGAGGCCATCAAGTCAAAAACGACATGTACCTCTTACATTTATACACCCATATCTGTCTACAAAAGCCTCTAACAAGTGCATTGACCAAAATAAACTAAAGTCGGGACAAGTCCCCGCTTTATACAACATGTACAACACCAAAAAATATGTACAACTGTGACTCGAAGAAGCCCCGAACAAATTGGAGCTCACCAATGATATGCAACAACTGTCAACCTATGATGGAGGCCTACTAGTACCTGCACCTGCAACAAGTAAGGTAAATTCCCCAAGAGGGGTCAGTACGAGGGATGTACTGAGTATGTAAGGCCATATGAAACTTGTATGATATGTAGACATATCAATGAACTCAAATACAATAAATGATCAATATGGATAAGTCAATACTGTACTTTGGGAAACATGTATATTGCTTTCTTTACTTTCTTTGTTCCTTTGGTTCTATGATTATTCATCTTTGCCTGTGAACTGTGATACCCGGGCCCCGATTGAACAGTGGGCTTAACATAACATATCGTTTTGTTGGGATCGGCTCGAGCTAGGCTTATGCCTCTAGAGCTGCCACCCTAAGAATCAAAGCATTGGGTTCGGCTCGAGCTAGGTTATTACCTCTAGAGCTGCCACCCATAAACCAACATATCAGGTTCGGCTCGAGCTAGGTTTATACCTCTAGAGCTGCCCCCTATCAGGTTCGGTCCGAGCTAGGCTTATGCCTCTAGGATTGCCCCCTTATCCAACAATCTTGGGATCGGCTTGAGCTAGGCATTTCGCCCCCAAAGCTGCCACCCATACTTGTTCGTTAACCACATATGCGTTACTTTATTCTTTACTTTGAGATTAATACAATGATAGTGACAACTTTACTTGAAGCTTTGGATCATTAACCAATGAGTAAGAGATGTGACAATAACATTATTTGGAAATATACCCTTTTGGGAAACATAACACTATTGGAACCATTGGACAACAATCAATGAACAAGATACATGAGCATAAACAATATTTGGAACTTTGGAACACAACTTTATTGGGCTTTTGGAACATTATCAATGAATAGGAGACTTGTGATAATAACCATTTGTAACCGGAAATAGGATACCTTAATACATTTCAGAATAGGACAAGTGTAACGTCAATGTGAATTCTATATGCTGCAGAAAGAAATGGACAAAGTAACCTTACATACCTGCACTTCCAAGTATGAATACACAAGCCTAAGTATGAACACAATAGTCCAACTTCTTCCTTACGTCTTACTCTATAATACATGTTCATACCGGAACTTACGTTAGCAATTAGTCACTATACAGGCGTACAAGGCGACAATGAATTATATGACTACCGTATCGCATCATGTAACCCCTTACAATACAATCCAAGGCATTATCATAGCAACCACACCATAACATTACGCGCATTGACCAAGAGATCATACATCGATCGCATTACACACCACACTTACCCTTTACGCTTTTCTCTTTATCATTCCGTCGCAAGTAATCCTTCATAACAACATATGAAAAACCATACATACTTAATACAGTCCAACCTACCTCCATACGATACTTTAAAGTCATTAAAACGACATCACAAGTTGATAATTACATTCAAAAAGGGTATAGGGGCCTTCGGGGATCAACTAGAGATGAAAACACACAAAACCAATTCTGGGACTGAACTGCGCTACCACCTGAGCCTGAAGGTGGATAAGGTGTGGGGGCATATGGCCTATGGAAAATTCCAGGGGCATCTGCGTTGGCATCTGCGCCCGCAGATGCCCTCGTCTACGGGGGCGGATGCCTGTTTTGGTCTAAAATTGCCTCTTTTGGGTCTTTTAATGCCATGAATGGTCCATGATCATAAACAAATTGATTTTGAAATATTTTTGAACATCTTAAACAGCAACATTCAGCCATGGTATCAAAACACACATAACAACACCAAAAACTACATTTCACGGCCAATACGGCACCAAAACCATAACCAACTTCACAATAACAAGTCGAAACGTTATACACAAGGATTAAACAAAGTAAGACTATAATCACATCTCACATGTAAATATGTACTCCACCAAGTTCATTTCCTTCAAGACCACAAGTGTATATTCAAGTTTACAAGACAAACCATTCTTCGATTTAGCAAACATGTAACATTTCACACCTTGTGAACTTCTCAATACTCCACCAACATAACAAACATAATATAAACCATCTCTCATGCATAAAATATATTACACCATCATAAGAAACACTTACCAAGTCTTCAAGTTGATGATCTTAGCCACAAAGAGATGAGAGCTTAGGGTTTGTCTATTTGAGAGAAAAATGTGGAAAAGTTAGAAAAGGCATGAGAGTTCAATGGTATTAAAAATCTGATTTTTTTCTCTCTTTATATAATCCCTCAAGTCCCTCTTATCTCTTCCTTGGCATTAATGCAAGAGTTGATTTGGTCAAATGGAGCAAATTGGAAGAATAGGTCAAAAATCTCATGTTGGGCCATGTCTTCCCTTATGATTTTGGGCTTCATTTTGGGCCCAATTGTATAGGACTTATGAATGCCCACATATTAATACATAATTCATCAATTCTCTCATGTTTCCATTTTCCCATAATTGTTACGGTAGTCAGCTAGACTCGAAAACGTATGGGGTGTTACAATTATGTACAAGAATAAAACAAGTTAAGGCTATAATCACATCTCACATGTAAATATTGAACCCATCAAGTTCACTTCCTTCAAGACCACAAGTCCATTTTCAAGTTTACAAGGCAAAAACCTTCACCGATTAAGCAAACAAAAATTATTTCACATATAGTGAACTTCTCACACTTCACCAACATAACCAACATGATCTACACCATATTCTGTGCATATAATATATTAAACCATAAATATAAATACTTACAAGGCTTGCAAAATGATGATCTTGTCCAAAGAGGAAGGTGGCTTAGGGTTTGAGTTGAGAGAATAATCTTGTAGAAATTTCTTGACTTGGCATGGGTGTCTTAAATGAATAAAATATGATTTTTTTGACCCTTATATAGTCCCTTGTTAGTCATCCTTAGCCACACACTTGGGTATAATTAATATGTTTACTTGGTCAACAATTGAATGGATCATTTTCCCTATTTGGGCCATGTCTCTTACTTAATATTTGGGCCTCAATTGAGCCAAAAGGCACAAGATCAATTAAGCCCACTAATTAATGCATAATTCACCAACACTCTCATGTCAAAATAATTCCATAAATGTTACAGTACTTAACCAGGTTCGGTAACATACGGGGTGTTACACTTGATTTCTTTATATGATTTCTCATTTTTAATTCATTTTTGCTCCAAATTTCTTCATCTTCATATCAAGTTAATCCTACACATAAAAATATAATATTAAGCATAATTCATACAATATATGCTAAAAAGGGACAAATAAAAATACTTAATATGAGGTAAATAATGACTAAATATATATAATTTTGGCCTCACATCGACACCCTACACTTAGACTTTTACTCGTCCTCGAGCAAGCATCAAATTTTATCACAACAAAATCATGTCTAGGAATGCCAACACCTTAGTTGATACAAACAATTAGACCATATAAAATTCACAACATCCAACACACTTTCCAATTATTTTTCAAGAAATACAAACAAGCAACAAACTTCTAACCTCCCAACCTCAAAGATGGACTCTAACTCATCAAATTAAGCTTGCTTACCATTTATTGTCAAAGAAAGCTAATAACATTACCTATCTATCATGAAACAAGTGCTCTCACTAGAAAAAATAGTCCACACACTCATTTTAGAAGATCGAATATAAATTAAGGACTTAGCATCAAAGAACAACTCTCTCACTCACAAAAGAATTAACATGTTTGCACAAAGAACTATAGGCTTTCCCATTATATACATCTCCACTAATCAAGTATGCTCGAATAGAACCAAATAGGACTTTAACGGGTTGTAATGTTGGCTAGGGGATGGGTAGAAAAACTATATAATAGTGATTTACACTTTCCTAAGCACTTTGCACTTTTTTAGACTTCAACAACCATTATTTTCATCACTTTTTTTCAGACCTCTCTTTATCAATTATTTTCACTAGTATTTCTTATCATACCAAGAATGCTTCAATCTTTTTTCACATAATTTTTTTTCTATTTTTTCTTTTTTTCATATCACATTCTTTCAAACAGGGACTTTTCATAACTTTATAGATATCATTGGTCACTTTCTACACTCAATATCATGACCCAATTTCTCAGGTCAGGATATCTCCTACTATAACCCTAGTAGGTAAGCCAACGCATAGCTCGAAACAACGAGTACGTACTAATAAGAGAAATCAAAACCAAAATTTAATGAAAAGAGAGAGAAAACCATAAGAAAGTAAATATTCCCCAAAACCTGGTGAGGTCAGTACAAGAACCACTAACAAAACAATAGTACAAGTTAAACATGATATATCAATACAGATCTGTCTCTGAAATACAAAATAAAGATTAGTTCAGTAATAAAGGAGAATAGGAAAAATTTTGAATGTCAGGAGATCACCCTAAATTCTCGATCCATGGAAGCTCTGCACGAGGCACACGTCAGCAGCAAAAACTCATACCATGATCTGCAGGGTGCAAAAGTGTAGTATGAGTATCAAACACGAGGCACTCAGTAGGCATTGGCCGATTGAGCTCCAAAGATAATACAGTTACACATAACATGTAAGGCAAGAATAAACATTACAAATAACTAACTAAGCAACAAAATACACTAAGGATAAAAGAGAGGTAAAGATAAACTACCATATTCTCCAAGTAACTAGGGACAATAGTGCGTGATAGTAGGTAGTTAAACAATATATAATGGTAGTATGAAGAAAGAGATATACAATAGTAGTACAGAAAAATAAGGAGATCTACAAAAGAGTAGCTAAAGAAGAAATAGATATACAATAGTACTGTACAGGAGACTAAACACGAAGGAACTAACCTAAGGGAGTTAGGCTAATAGCCTAAATCTCACTAGGGTTATAAGCTCTAGCACAATCAGAACTTATAACCGAAAATATGAATAATCACAAGGTTCATAATAAAAGAGAGGAAAAGAACTTAGAAGTGTACCTACAGCCTCGGGTACCAGTCCATAACCAGCTTATCACAGTCTATATAGTAATACTCAAACAATAATATAATTGAATAAGCCTGGATAAACAATAACCTAACCGAACCCTTATAAGCCCAAAAGGCACAAACAATCACTCAGCAAATAGCAAATATAACCTATACCGATACATCCCCTCATAAGATCGATAGGTAAAAGCGCCAAATAACTATACTGGTGATAGACAATACATATGAATAAATGAATGTAAGGAAAATCCAATACTACCTACCAACTGAATGCCATATCATACCAAGTATATACATCTTCTTTGACTTGCCAGCTCATAAGACAGGACCTACCTATGAGGTATTCCCTCTTCCAGTACGTGGTTCCAAGACAGAGGGATCCATAGGGGTCTTGAGATATCTGTATATATTGTCTGGTCCTGAACCAGGACTTCCAATAACCAATCACAAAAAATTTACCCCATCTAGTACCAGAGATAAGTAAGAGTATAATAATTTCTCGAAATCAAACCAAGGCTAAATAAGTAGAAATCAGTAGCATCTGGTGCTGAGATAGAATTTGGGACTAAAATGGTAGAATAATGAAGAAAGGGTCAGAATCTCCCTCGACCGAAGTAAGTAAATAGAGATAAATAAGTGGATCAAGAATAGACCAGAATCTGCTTTGGTCTGCGTCTCCAAAATAATATGCTTAGCCCCGCCCTGGGAAAACCATCGATTGAAGCTAGGTTTGAGTTGAAGACGTCGAGTTGATCATTTCCCATTCGTTTCTTTGTAAGTTCTTGGCCTAATTCTCCGTTTAATTCTCTATTTTACTCTTGTTTTCCTTAACCTTTTGGGGATTTCTTGAGTCTTGATTGAGGCTCCATTTATGTTCAATTTTCAAGCACGCATCCCTTATCCTTCAAGGGACCTCGTGATGTATTCAATTTCCAAATTCCATATGCGGGTCCCGCGAGCCTATTTTTTACCCGAATCTCAGGCTAGAGTTTTATATTGCAATATGAGTCTCGTTTTACTCATATTAACATTTAGATAATGAATTTTATAGCACAATGGTATTTAGAGATTGAAGATTTGATACGAGCAGTTCATGGATGGTTTGAGACTGTTGTTCGGCTATGAGGTAGGCTACGATCTACTTTTCTCTATAAGATTGTGTATTATATAGATTGCATGCTAGTTGGGGTTATATGATAAGTTTATACCTAGTTGTATCTTCTAACCCCGTCACTGATCAAACAAATCATAAACTCTGGGGAGGGAATATTTATTCTTAATTGTCACCTTATTCAGTTGCCGATAGTCGACACACATTCTCAATGTACTGTCTTTCTTTCGTACTTACGTACAATTGCCACTAGTGCACCCCAAGGGGACATACGAGGTCTTATGAATCTCTTGTTCATCACGTCTTTTAGTTTCTCCTATAAATTTTGGTGTCCTTTCAAATTTTTAATCCCGTATTACCCCATTATCATATATTACCCTATTAATTGCAGGATTTTTTTTTTTGAAAGGACACCAGAATTTAAAGGAGAAATTAAAAGACATGATGAACAAGAGATTCATAAGACCTAGTACGTCCCCTTGGGGTGCACTAGTGTTAATTGTACGAAAGTACGAAAGAAAGACAGTATGTTAAAAATGTGTGTCGACTATCGACTACTGAATAAGGTGACAATTAAGAATAAATATTCTCACCCTAGAGTTTATGATTTGCTTGATCAGTGACTGGGTTAGCAAAAAAATGAATGAATAAAATGAATGAGTGAATGATGAAATGAATGATGATGAAATGAAAAATGAATGATGATGATATACCCAAGACAGCATTACAAGCACTGTATGGTTATTACGAATTCTTAGTATGTCAATTGGGCTAGCGAATGCACCTGTAGTTTTTATGGGTTTAATGAATAGGGTGTTTGAGCCATTGTTAGGTGTGCTTGAGACCATGTTTAGAGATGATATTCAAGATCACAAGAGAGCCATGCTAATCACTTGCGACAAGTGTTACGGATTCTTTGTGACCATAAGTGATATGCGAAGTTCTTTAAATGTGAGGTTGGTTAAAATTGGTAGCATTATTGGGTTATATTGTAACAGATGAAGGAATAAAGATTTATACATAATGGATAGAAGCGGTGAAGAATTGGCCAAGGCCAACGACGCCTACGGAAATTTGTAGCTTCCTTAGGTTGACAGGTTATTGCAGAAAATTTATCAAAGGGTTTTCTTCTATTTCAGCACCTTTGACAACGTTAACACACAAAGCAACCAAGTTTCTGTGGAATGATACATGTGAGAAGGATTTCCAAGAACTGAACGTGTATTAGTGCTTCCCGGAGGCACAAAAAGGGTATGCCTCACGACAGTTGCATCCACATGAGGGAAATTATCCCATATGTGATTTTAAGTTAGCAGTCGTGATAATTGCTTGTAGAATATGGTGCCACTATTTGTATGGGAGTTCATCTTTTTGAAACTCCAGATGAAAGCATTATAATGTAAAATGCGACAGAGTCTTCACTTGTAGTAGAGGTGGAAAAAAAGAAAGCAATGCGCAAATTCTATTTTATTTCAATTGAAAAAGGGTGTACAACAACGTTCGATAAAGATAGTTAAGCTTATGCAAGAGGGAGGACCTTAACGTCAAGGTAGATTGTGTGCACCGGTTACATGAGTTAGGTAAATGAATTATGACAAGAGCACATCAATTACGGTATTCTATTCATTCGAAAGCAACCAAATGTACCATGGTTTAGAAGAGATGTATTGGTAAGGTTACATGAAAAGCACATTGCAAAAGTTGTAGCTCAGTGTCCAAATGGTCAACAAGTAAAAGTAGAGCATCGTAAACCTGAAAGTTATATGCAATGTATCAACCTTCCAGTTTGGAAATGGGACATGATTAACATGGATTCCATTACAGATTTACTTCTTGTTGAATTTGCCTACAAGAATGGCTATCAATTAAGTATCAAAAAGGCATCCTACGAAGCCTTATAGGGAAGTTAGCCTACATAACGTGCCAAACGAGGTTACCCGAAGATTTGGGTAGGTGGCATATAAATTAGCACTACCCCAAGAACTCTCCACAGTTCATTCGATATTCCATGTTCGATGCTTTGAAAGTATATAGGGGATCGATCTCGTATTGTTGCTAGTGGATATGTACAAATTACGGAGTATCTCACATATGAAAAGGTACTTATTGTTACCTATTGTTATTCTAGATCGATAAGTGAAGGGATTAAGAAATAGAGAAGTAGCTTTCGTAAAGGTACTATTGGAGGATCAGCAAGTAGAGGAAATGACATGGGAAACCGAAGAAATAATGCAATCTAAAGTACTCGTATTTGTTGTAGATGGAAAAAAAATTTCAAGGTACGAAATTGGAGTAATAATAAGTAAGTTTTTATACGTATATGTGTATATGATAACATGGAGGATTCACTTCGACTTAAATTTGTTTCAATAAGATAATGTTACTAACATTCGAGGACGAATGTTTCTAAGGGGGAAAGGATGTAACACCCCATACAATCCCGAACCTAATTTGATTTATTGGTGACCTAGGGTGTAGTTATAAACCTTAGCTTTGAGAGCACTAAGTACATATGTTGTAGTGGTTTTAGATGGAACATTTGATAGCGTACTAGTCAATGTGTTTAGACTCTTGTATGAGGAGTTGGAAACTTTTTGAAACATTTTAGGAGTGATAAATGAAGCTTGAATGACTCCTAAATAAAGGTTCTTTTGTATGAGAAGTTCAAAATCCATGACTCGCTTCTTTGTTACCAAATCCTTCATGAATTTAGCATACCTGGGCATCTCTTGTAAGGCTTCTAACAATGGCATGTTTACCGATAGTTTGCTAAATTTTGAGAGGAATTTCTTGAAATTTATATCATATTCCTTCTCTTTGTGGGAATGTTGGAGGGATTTTGATTGTGGCTTTAAGACAATCAGGCTTTCCTCTAGTTTTGAGAAATTATCATTATCCGTTTGTGGTATATTTTCCCTTTCAACTTCCTCCTCCCTATCTCTCGAATTCTCAATATTTAGCTCATTTGAACTAGGGACTTCATCTTTGGATTAATCAAGGTGTTTCCTCTTTCCACTAGCTTGTTCATCCTCTCCCTTCTTATTAGGGTCTTCATCAAGATTCACAACATTATTACCAAAAGTCCTACCACTTCTAGTGACAATTTCCATGATATGAGCATCATTTTTTGGATTCACCACAGTGTCACTAGGTAAACCACCATTTTGACTTGTGTTTAGTTGGGCCGAGATTTGGCCTAATTGAGTCTCAAGTTGTTTAATTGAGGCCAAATATGAAGTGACCATTTGGTCCCTTAACATCTTGTCACTTCTTTTAACCCCCAGAAGGATACGAGTAAGCACATCTTCTTTCTTATAACTTTCTAGGTACATGGTTGTAGTCTCTTTACCTTCTTGCCTATCATGGGGAGAGATATCCGGTCACACTCTTTGTCTCTACAATTATGGTCTCTATCTCTCTCCTTATCCCTCCAATCTTTATCATGATCATGATCCCTTCAATCACTATCTTTCCACTCACGGTCCCTTTCCTTCCAACCTTGATTCCCACCTTGCCTTTGATAGGTAGGTCGGGAACCCCCCATTTGGTTTGACAAGTACCAAATTTCTTAATCACGAGACTCCACATCATCATCATCATATGATTTAGTCCCTTTTATAACTATAGCATTGACTACCATTGGAATGCACCCATTATGTGCTTTGTGAGGAGATCTAATTGTGTCAATACTTTGGCTATATTTTCATCTGTTTCCTCATCCTTCTTCCTTTGCTCTTGGCTTACATAAGATGTGGAGGGAGTCCCCATGACCACCTTAGTATTTCATATATGACATTCTCTACTTTTCTTTGTCACTTGGTCCAATAACTCCGAAGCAACACCGAAGGTTTGTTAATCAAAGATCCTCCGGTCGCATTATCCACCACCATTTTGTTCAATTGGTCCTATGCTCTATAAACGATTTGGAGAAGTATCTTATCAGGCACTTCATGATTCGGGCATTGTATCAAATTTTTATGGAACCTTAACCATGCTTCATGCAATGGTCAATTGGAGCATGCGGGATGGTGGGAAGAATCGATTTAGAATTGCTTCCATCAACTCAAGCCAAGATATTATAGATTCCGCGGGTAACTCTTGAAACCACAATATTGTATCACCCATCAATAAGAATGGAATGACCCTCAATTGGATGGATTCTTGTGAGATATGAGCAATATCGAATGTAGTGTAAACATCTATAAAATTCTTCAAGTGGAGGTTTGCATCTTCGTGAGCTTGACCACCATATAGGCCCTTAATTCGGAGTATGTTGAGAATCACACTTGTGACATAAAACACTCTATTACCTTCCGCGTGTCGGATGCAAATTGGACTTGCCCTTTCGGCACCCCCTAGGTGATCCTCATCATCAAGATGTCCATCGAAGGAGGCAATATCGCTCCTATTTAGACTCATTGTGTCGTGAAGGCTGATATTATCCTCTGAACTAGACAAAACAACAAATAAAGTAAATTTTACAATGGGCTCGCAAAAGTAACTTATAACACTACAAAGAATGAATGCTAAATTTCATTTCCCGACAATGACACCATTTTTAATGACGCTCAAATACACTCTAGGAAATGAATGTATGTGGTCGTTAGCAATATTTTTAATAAACTTAGGAGTCGAGATCAAATTTACAGGGAATGAGAGCAATAGAGATCAAATTTACAGGGAATGAGAGCAATAGCTAAACTCTAAAGTGTCACAAGTGACTATAAGATGGCACACAATGCTAGGAATAAAGTAAATAGGGGGATTTGTTCAATCAATTTCATTTTCAAAAAATTAATCTCAAAGTTTGGCTTGCAAAATTAAAATCTAAAGAATGTAATCAAGTATTTGAGAGACTTGGGGTTATGCCCTCATGAATGCAATTATAAGCATGGGTAAGTACTAATTTTCCTAAATTCAACTAATTGCTAAGGATAGGCTGGGTCATGGGTTTCAACTTCAATCTTTCAATATAATGTTAAAATCTCATATGTGGGTTCTTTCGAATACCTCACAAATGTGTCCTTGTAACCAACCGATTTCCTAAATTAGTAGCCTTATGTATAAGATCTACTATTAAATGAATAAATCAAGTTATTATCAATCACTACCCCTCACCCTTATTCCCTTTTTCAAGGATGAAAAGGGTTCTAAGCAATACTATAGTTTGCAAAACATGGAGTAATGACTAAATCCTTACCAAATAATTGATTATCTAGGAAAACGGGTACAACCCACACACAAATCTAAACTCAATCATGCATAACCCCAAGTTGGTGAGTTTAGCTACTCATAACAAGGGAAGAAAAAGATATACCTATATTATCATTAAATTCAGCCATAGATTTCAAAATCCTCAAGGGAAATTTTACATTCCAAGCAAGAAATCAAGAACAAGTAATAAATCCCACTCTTAGGGTTTCAATTACTAGCTTCTAATCTCAAAAATAGCAAAAAGACCGTGTTTCAGATCTGAAAATCCCTTTATAGCTCAAACATCGCATTTCAGGTAGTTACAAAAATGCCACTGTGCTGGTCACATGCTAGCGTACATGCCAGCGTATGTGGTACATGCCAGCGCATGTGGCACATGCGTGCGCAGATGAGATTTTGAGCTCCTTACAGCTTACTAGATTGGGCAAGTGCATCTTCATGTGTATGTGCAGGTGACCAATTTTCCTTCCATGCATCATTCTGAGCTTCTTTCCTTTTTGTTTGCACTCCATTTCTTGTATGGTTAGCTCAACCTCAAATTCATTGATTACCTACGTAAACGAGCAATTTAACATGAGATACACCTCAAATCAAAGGAAACGAGATGATAATTCAAGCTGAAATGACTAAAAAGTTGGCAAATTGCCAACTTATCACCAAACAATGCTTCCAAGGGATTTCTCTAAAGGTATCCCTTTAACACTCACTTCCTTACTTTGCTTCTCCTAATAATCACTAACTCATCCTTAAAAGCCGACAACCTCCAACTGGATAGATATCGACTGAAGTACGCAAGACCCAAACCCAAGTAAGCCAACATCACATCAATACAAACCCAACTAAGCAAATACTCGACCAGGCTAAAGACAACCCAATGCATGAACCGCACAGCCAACTCCACACACTCTAAATCTTACATTCTCTTGTTGTTTCAAAGTAGTTGTCTACTCTGAATGACGCAGAATCATCCCAACATCATTCGAGTCCTATCCGAATAATCATATCACACCAACCAAGAAAGAATGAAGCTGACCCACTGACAATCCGCACAGACTAGCATATGAACAATGCCCTATAAGATTCTACTTGGATACCCCAATGGTGGTGACTACTTTCCACAATCTCTGCCAAAGCCAATAATTGGTCACTATGACCCTCAAAACCAATAGTCATGAGTCAGAAGAACAATCTCTCAAAACATGACAATCTGCTCCAAAATGCCCCACAAATTATGGGTGAAACTATGCTAAGCCCAAATCGGGTACACTTTTCCCGTTGAGTAGACTTCTAGTTCAATGAAAACTGAGAACCAAGGACAGTAGTAGAAGAAACCAACACCCCGTGCCAGTGAACCATCCTTCGAACCTGCATCTAAGTCAATCTCACCTCTGAAAACTAAGTATATACTCAACAGTATTGCAAGGACTAAACTGAGGTTCCGTCAATAAACACACTCACATATGAGTCGTATCACGAATGAAATATATGATCATTAAAATCCTCACCTATTGTAGGGAATCAACACAACAATAGCATAACTGAAACTTATGGAGACTGCAAAGAATTCCTAAAGATAGCCAAACCTCGAGTACTTAGAAAATGCGGTCGTACCTTAAATTCGGTCAAATAGATACTGAATACATGGCAATGAATACTCACTCCCAAAGGATAAGAACTTTGGTTATCAATGACTGATACACAAGAACGTATAACCACCCTTTTTTTCACACACCAAGAGGAAGCATCCCATGAAGTCACACTATGCTGAACAAATCCCAAATGAGAAGCTACTAAATTCACCCATTCTGACCAATCCTCAACTTAATTAAGCCATGAACGTCATCGTAGAAAGAACTGAGTACCCGATTCAACACTAACACCAAGATCAAGACCACTATTAGGTGAAAAAACAAACAGATCAGAAGAACATACCTCAACTTACTAACCTTAGGAGACCAAAGAAAAGGGTCGACAATGCTAGAACAAGGAAAACCAATTACACCTTACTAACAGAAAAAGGAAAACCAATAAACCAAGGTAGCCGTCTAATCCAAAAGAACAAGAATCACAAGAAAAGAGATACTGACTAGATATTGCTAGTCTAACCATCTATCAAATAAATGTCAAATAACAATTAAAGTGATAACAATAGTAATGGCGTGCAATACAAGTGGCATGAAAGTAAAGATAACAAGTTCCACTCTAGGATCATATCAAGGCTACTATGCCAAAGAAAGGAAATTTACCTAAGCTTTACATCCCAAGGAAATCACACAATTAATCCACTCAATCCACTACTAAAACAAAATATCTATGGGGGTAGTCATACATGCATAAACCTACACAAAGGCTCACAACAATCAACATAATAATGGCAAGGCCTATGGACACGGAAGGGTATAAAAATCCCAAATCAAATAGCATAGAAACTAGCGGATAGAAATTCCAAAATTACACCTACAACAATAGAATCTAAGGCCATGGCCACTGGCCTGCCCGAAAAAGTACAAATCTACGCGTTCAACCCTGAACTGAGCATCTGAATAACCAATTGAAATACCTAGGGCACCACCTCAGACCGAATGTTCCACATATCTAAGAGACTAATCTGGCTATACTAACTGTTCAATAATCCCATATCAAGGACACTCTCTGGACCAATAACTGATCTCTCTTTAGTCATAACAAACCCTTAAAGCTCTAATCTATCAAGAAACAAGAGTTTATCACGATTGAATGAAGAACTAAAGCCTAGGACACTCTATAGACCAATGACCAACCTCTCCACAATCATAACACCCCCCAAAAACTCTCTGATAGAGCATACCTGCAACTCTAGAGCGGCCGCCATGGCCTGAAGACCTAGATCGAGGACCCCATGATGTCTGACTATAATTCTATCTACTGTGACCAGTACAACCTATTTGAGAGTCACTGATAACTTAAAGTGCTACCTAAATGGAACTGGTAGGCTGCAGGTGACAGTGACCTTTATCGAGAGGATCCACACCTCCAAATGAAATACCACTGAAACTGTGCTGATGGCAAGGCCTCTTACCTCCACCTCCATATGCTTCAAAACATAACCACTCTATAGTTTTTGTGTGATCATCAACCTGGAGGAAAGTAGACCCAAATATTATCAAATACTCTAATGCCAAATGCGGTGGTAAAGTTAATCCTCTAGTAAATCCTTACACCATCTCATGCTCTATAGGGTATAACATAGAAGTATTCCTAGTCCACTAGAGAAACCTTATCTCATACTCCAAAATTGATAAAGAACCCTACTGAATGCCTACAAACCAACTCTAGCCTGAGAACCATTCGATGCACCACCTATGACTGTGACGTATCCCTGAAAAGCTTGAAATCCCTAACATTATATCCTAAAGATTTGAGGTGGTCATAAACCCTATTGGATACTAGGCTGGCCCCAGAACTTCTGGCTGATGCTAAAGATCCTCAATATCAATCTCTGACTCCCTAGCCTGATCCTAAGCTGAAACTCGGGTAATATGTGCAAGAGTCCCATCTTCATCTATTAACAACCCTGCGCTATCCATCTGAGAAAATGTAGAGTCAAAAGAAGCACTTATAAATTCATAGAAGTACAGACACATAATAAGGAATCAAGAAATGGAATTTCCTAAGAATGCCTTATAGCCTCGCGAAGATAGGATACTGATGTCATTATATTGATCCGCTGGACTCTACTAGGAACTTTTCTCTTGTACCAACGACACCGGTGAACGTAGGCTCTGATACCAAATGTTAAGACCAATTTCTTAGGTCATGATGACACCTACTATAACCCACCAGTAGGTAAGCCAACCCATAACCCAAAACAGCGAGTACCAGACTAATAAGAGAAATGAAAATGAAAACTCAATGAAAAGAGAAAGAAAACCAGAAGAAAGTAAATATTACCCAAAACCTTGAAAGGTCAGTACAAGAGACACTAATAAGAGTACAAGATAAGCATTATATATAGATACAGATTTGTCTCCAAAATTCAAAATAAAATCACTTTAGTAATGAGGGAGAACAAGAACAACTCTGGATACCAGGTGCTCACCCTAAATCCCCAATCCATGGCAACCCTGTACGATGCACATGTCACCAGTGAGAACTCCTACTATGATCTACAGGGTGCAGAAATGTAGTATGAATACCAAATATGAGGTACTTAGTGGGTATTGGACAACTTATCTCTAAAGACAATATATGTATAGATAAAATGTTAGGCAAGAATAAACATTAAGGACAACTAACTATGAAACAAAATACAATAAGGATAAAAGAGAGGTAAAGATAAACTACCATATTATACAAGTAACTAGGGATAAAAGTGAGCAACAATAGGCAGTTAAATAATATACAATTATAGTATGAAGAAAGAGATACATAATAGTAGTACAAAGAAATAAGGTGATATATAAAACAGTAGCTAGAGAAGAAATGGATATACAATTGTACTACATAGGAGACAAAACATGAAGGAACTAACCTGAGGAAGCTAGCCAAACAGCCTAAATCTCACTGGGGTTATAAACAAGAAAGGATCTATCTTTAGCGCAATCAGAATGTATAACCCAAAATATGAATAATCACAAGGTTCATAATATAAGAGAGGAAAAGAGCTTAGAAGTGTACCTACAGCTTCGAGGAGCAATACATAACTAGCCTATCACAGTCTATATAGTAATACTTAAACAATAATGTAACCGGATAAGCCTACATAAATAATAGCCTAATCGGACCCCTATAAGCCCGAAAGGCACAAACAATCACACGGTAAACAACAAACATAACCTATACCTATCCAACCCCCCATAAAATTGATAGGTACAGGAGCCAAAAATCAATATTGGTGATAGAAAATGCATATGAATTAATGAATACAAGGAAAATCCAATATTACCTACCAACTGAGTGCCACATCATACGAAGTAATATACCCCTTCGGATTGCCAGCTCGCAAGGTAGTACCTATCGGGTATCCCCCACACCGATTTAGAATCACTATGTACTTAAACCCTACTTTGTTATTCCATCATAGTTCTCACAACCCTAGTTGTGGGTTTTAGTTATGCATGATTGCAAGAACATAATAACAACTCAGAGAAGAAATCATAACTATTCACTTACAAGAAGAATAGAATAAATCAAAAATCTCAACTATGATTAATCTCCAAATGAATATGTTTAACAAACCTTAAAAGGTCGTACTTCAACACACGTGAAATAGTAGTATGTGTTCCAACAAATAAAGATGGAGAACAAAAGAATAAACCAATTTTCTCCGATCTTCACAGCGGCTCCTAGCTCCCCCTAGATCAAAAGTTTTTGTAAGGACTATTTTTATGGAATATTTATAGGTTTAGCAAAAAAGCCCCAAATAAAATAACTGAGTCCAAAATGTCTAGGAACAAGAAACCAAGTCAGCATGGGACTGTGCAGCATCGGTTGCCTCAACTTTACTTTTCTTTTCATATCTTGCCACGTGCGCTGAGCACTTTAATGCACTTCTAATTTTCACATTTGTTGCACATATACAAATATATTATTATTTTATTCAATTCAATCCATTAAGTTGCCTGCTTGATTTTCTTATATGATTTCTCATTTGTAATTCATTTTTTCTCTGAATTTCTTCATCTTCAAACCAATATAATACTACACATAAAAAATAATATTAAGCATAATTCATAAAATCAATGCTTGAAAAGGACAAATAAAAATATTACATATGAGGTAAGTAATTACTAAATGTATATAATTTTGGCCTCACATCACATGCCCTGACTGACCAACAACTGGGATATGTAGGAGGATAATTCATCAACGGGCCAACAACTTCTTCTTCAATGGTTAAATCTTTTATAGGAGGACACCATAACTAGGATTCCTAAGATTTTTTTAAGCCATTGAAACCACAAAGTTGCTTGAAGAAGTACATGCACGAGTATGTGGACCTTACATGAATGGATTCACCCTAGCAAGAAGATTCTACACGACGGGTATTTTTAGATGACTATAGAGAATGAATGTAATAAGTTTGTGTAGAAATACCACAAGTGCCAGATACATGGAGATTTAATCCAAGTTCCTCCCAATGAACGTAACTCTATGAGTTTACCTTAGCTATTTATTGGCTGGGGCATGGATGTCATTGGCCCGATAAAGTCACCTGCTTCTAATGGACACAACATAATCTTTGTTTCTATTGATTATTTCACTTCGTGGGTGGAAGTTTCCTCTTATAAATCTGTGACCAAAAAGTTAGTAGCTGATTTTATCAAGAATAATTTGATATGTCAATTCATAATACCTAAGTCAATTATCATAGACAATGGTGCAAACTTGAACAATCATTTGATGGAAGAGATATGCAAACAATTGAAGATTACTCACTAAAATTCAAAAGCTTATCATCCTCAAATGAATAGAGATGTAGAAGATGCTAATAAAAATATCAAGAGGACTTGAGAAAGATGGTCAACAATCGTAGATCTTGGCATGAGATATTGTCTTATACTTTATTGGGATACCTGACAACTGTCATAACTTTGATCGTGGCAACTCCCTATGTCGTGGCATATGGAAGAGAAGTGGTGATACCCGTTGAGGTCAAGATAGCCTTCTTGAGAATCATTCAGTAAGCCAAGCTAAGTATTGATAAATGGGTTCATGCTCACTATGAACAACTTACGCTGATTAATGAGAATATGATGAGCATCATATGCCAAGGCCAATTATACCAGCAAAGAATGGTTTGTGCCTTTAACAAGAGAGTAAGAGGTTGTATGTTCTTAATTGAATAGTAAGTCCTTAAGTGTATCTTTCCTCACCAGGAGGAATACAAAGGAAAGTTTATGCCAAATTAGCAAGGATCATATGTAGTTCGCAAGGTGTTATCTGAAGGAGCCTTGATTTTGTGTGAAATGGATGGCCAAGAATAGCCAAAATTAATCAACTCTGATGCAATAAAGATATACTACATATGAAAATAGTGTTTTATTTATGATTATTTCCTCATAATGCATTTCTTTTGTATTTATTTCTATGCTTTGTATTAGCGTATTTCCCTATATCCTCTTTGTACGAATGTTGTTTGAACTGAATTTCAGAGAGTGGGATATGTAGGCCGCCTTGTCAGCTTTGGTCAACCCCTTTTCAATTTCTATCGCTCCCCTTTGCATGAACTATATTTGACATGAATTCCCTAGAATAGTATGAAAGTGACCTTTGTTGGCTTCGATCACCCCTTTGATTTTCTCTATATTTTGACTATGTTATGGGAACTACGTTTGACCTAATTCCCGCCTCAACAGGATACATAGGCGGTAAAATAGCTCGGTCATACCCCAAGAGGATTTCTATTTCCTTTCACAATGGATATTGGGGTAGAATGTTTCAAAGGATATCAAAAATTCTTCTGCAATTAGAATGGAAGATTATGCCAAAGAATGCAACTAAAGAACATTTTCAGAAGAGTCTCAAAGATTCCCACAGAGTGTTGAAATCTCTTATCAACTATTCAAGGTTTGTTGGAAGCACCTAACTAGGGCAGAAATTTTGAGAAAAACCTCAAATATTCCACCAAATATCTATAAATGAGTTCATAATTAACTTCAAGATTACCCCAATAACATAATTTAGAGTTATCTTCAGAAGCTACCATAAAGTCCAAAGCCGACTAATTCCCAGCTATGATAGATTTTGTACTGCCCAGCTACAATGCAAAAAGATCTCAAGAGCCTACTAGAAAGACATCAAATATGTCAAGGCCTCAAATGAAAAACAATCATCAAGCTATACAAGACATGAAAAATTTGTAGATCCCCTCCAATCATATTTCAAAACTTAAATTATTTTTTATCAAAATAACTTTTGTATAACAATTAATTCTATCCTACATTTACCATGACTCGGAAGATCAAAGCAAGCAATTAGAGACAATAAGAACCTGAAGGTAACAAGAACAACAACAGACTGTAACACCCCGTACATTTTTGAACCTATTTTATTACCATAACATTTATGTAATTATTTAAACATGAGATTGTAGGGGTATTATACATGTAATTAGTTGGGATAAATTAATCTTTTGCCATTGGTCTCAAATGAGGCCCAAAAATCATAAAAAGACATGGCCCAAAGGGGTAATTGACCCATTCTTGCATGACCAAGTCCACAAATAAATTATTGACCAGAGGTATTGGATAAATATGACTTTAGACGGTCTATATAAGGTGAAAAATCAGATTTGATTCACCATTCCACACATGTGCAAAGTCTAGAATTTTCCAAAAATATTACTTTTCTCTCAACACACAAACCCTAAGCTATTTTCCTCTTGGGACAAGATCACCTCTTGGTAAGTATTGCTAAGTGTTTATTATTGTAATTTAATATATTATATGCATGGAAGATTTTGTAGATCATGTTGGTTTTGTTGGTGAAGTGTGAGAAGTTCACTATGTGTGAAACAATTTATGGTTGCATAATCGGTGAAGGTTTTTGCCTTGTAAACTTGAAAATGGACTTGTGGTATTGAAGAAAGTGAACTTGATGGATTCAATATTGAAATGTGAGAGGTTATTATATCCTTAACTTGTTTTATTTTTGTACATAATGTTTGGAATTGTTATTGCAAAATTGTGAATGGATTTGGTGATGTATTGAAGGAAAAGTGTGGTTTTGGTGATGTTCATGTGTTTTGTAAAACCATAGATGATTTTTGGCATCTAAGATTATCTAAAATATGTTAAGAGGAGTTTAGATATGATCATGGACCATTCATTGCATAAAAAGACCCAAAAGACACCCTTTTTGGCCGAAACAGGCACCCGCCCTCGCACACGAAGCACCTGCGGGCGTAGGTGACTTTGCAGGTGCCTATGGCTACTTCCAAAGGTCACCTAAGTACACAGGTCAGCCACCTGTGGGCGCAGGTGTCTTCACAGGTCATCCCAGAAGTCCGTTTCGGTTGTTTTCGCATCTCTTTGACGCCCTAAAGCCCCTATACCCTTCATGGATGTAATTATCAACTTATGGTACCTTTTGAATTACTTTAAAGGAGTATACCAGAGGTATTTTGAATGGTATACAATATGGATTGTTGTTCATGTGTTATTATGAAAGCTATTGAAATGATTTGACGGAGTAAATGTGACGTAGGGTTAATGAGGGAGTGTAAAGTATAAACTTGGTGTGAAATGCTATTGGTTTATGATGTCTTGGTTAATGTATGGAATATTATGGTATTTTTGGTATTATAGTGCCATTAATGGTGTTGTAAAGGGAGAAACGATATTCTAGGGCAATTATGTAACTCATTGTCGTCTTATACACTTGGAATGTAGCTTGTTATTAATGTTTGTTCCGTTATGAATTTGTGTTGTAGAGTGACATGTAAGGAATGAAATGGATTGTTGTATTCACATCTAGGATGGTATATTCATATTGAGATCATAAGGTATTTAAGGTTACTCTTTTCGTATCTTTCTGCAGCACATATTAGTCACATTGACATTGTACCTATTCTATTCCGAAATGATCAAAGGTATCCCATTTTTGGTTATTAATTATTGTTATTCATATGTTCCTTATTAATACATCAATTGTGATTCACATGACTCATGTTCTTTGGTTAATGTTCCAAGTTGCAATAATGTTACAATTATCAAAAGTATCAATCTCTCACAAGCAAAAGTATCAATCTCTCATAAGTGAATGTATTAATCTCTCATGAGTGAGCGTATCAATCTCATGACAGTAAGGAAATGAAGTAATGTATATACGTGTTCCCAATTGATGATCCACTCACCAATGTATCACTCTCATAACAAAAGTAAGAGAAGAAGCAATGCAAAGAAGTAATGCTTACATGGTTACTTTATGTTTTATTGAGAATGGATCGCAAATCTAAAGGGCCTAAGCTCGGATGGAACAATCCCAATATTATGTTACATTATGTACACTATTTATTATATTATAGCCCACCAAGTGTGGATGACGGTTCTTATTTTATAGCCCACCAAGTTTGGATGACGGTTATTATATTATAGCCCACCAAGTGTGGATGACGGTTATTATATTATAGCCCACCAAGTGTGGATGACGGTTATTATATTATAGCCCACCAAGTATGGATGACGGTTATTATATTATAGTCCACGAAGCGTGGATGATTGTTATTATATGATGGCCCACTAATAAGTGGATGACTGATAATAAAGACGAACATAAAGCCAAGGTAATTGAAAATATGAAGGAATGTTATTTCACGAATAAAAGTGATATGACTAAATGAGCAAGCAATGAAAGTAATGAACACGGTTCCACACATAGAAAATGATGATTAATCCAAAATGTTTATTCACTTGTATTGATTCCATTTGAGATCCTATGTTGCATACAGTTTCTTGTAGCTTTACATACTCAGTACATTCTTCGTATTGACCTCCCTTGGAGGGTGGGGGGGCTTACCTTACTTGCTGCAGGCACAGGTGCTAGTAGACCTCCACAGTAGGTTGCAAATCATTTGCGGATCGTTGGTGAGCTCCAGTTGCTTTGGGGCTTTTCGAGTCATTATGCACATTTGTTTGATATTGTACATAAGTATAGAGCAAGGTGTTGGGCCAACTCTAGGTTTGTTATGGTTATGTATCTGTAGAGTCTTTGTAGACTTATGTGGGAGAACGATTGTAAGAGAAGTGTTCCATTTTGACGTAATGGCCCTAATGGTCAAGTTTCATATATATATATAGCACATGTTTCCATAACTTCTACTATTAGCATCTAGTATATATACGTGATGATGATGTTTCTTGAATGACATGCATATGAATGGACAAGAGCAAAGATTGGTTCTCTCGAGCCTTATCGGCTTCGGGTGCCAGTCTGTCTCAATGGGATTTTGGGCATGACAAAAGTGGTATCAGAGCAGGTCATCCTAAGGGTGTCTACAAAGTTGTGTCTGAGTAGAGTCTTGCTTATGGATGTGTTGCGCGCCACATTTATAAGTAGAAGGCTACGGGACATTTAGGAGTTGTTTCAATTCTTCATTTCTAGATTATGCAATAGAGCCAATGTTGTAAGTGAAATCATATCTGACCATTGACGTTGGTTTTCTTTTGTATAGTGAAATGCTGATTACAAGATAAGATAAGGGTAAAGGTAAGTAGGTAGATATGCCTGTCGGAGAAGGAATGAGTAAATTACCACCTGACCAAACTAGTCAAGGTGGGACTGAAACTGAATTTACGTCGAGAGCTTCCCCTACTTTTCCAGCTCCAGAAGAGCTGAGAGGGAGAGAAGAACCTGCCACCACACCTGTTAATGATACTGAGCAGAATCTAAGAAATATAGTACAAATGTTAACTCATATAGTTACTAGTATAGTTGATGTATTGAATCAAAGGCAAGTAGGTCCAATGAAAAGTAGTGATGGTGTGGATAGGACAGATAGTCGACGGATACAGGATTTTCTGAAATTATACCCTCCCACTTTCACTAGGTCAGATGTGAATGAAGACCCACAGGATTTCATGGACCAAATTCAATGGGCTCTAGAGTTTATGCATATGACCGGTATAGAAACAATGGAACTTGCGGCCTATTGATTGAAAGGAGAAGCTATATTGTGGTATGAAGATTGGAAACGAGCTAGGGGTATAGGTGCACTTCCAGCTAATTGGGAGGAATTTAAAACAACATTTCTTGATCATTACCTCCCATATGAGATCCGAGAGGCTCGTGTGGATTAATTTTTAAATCTCTATCAGGGTAACATGAGTGTCAGGAAATACAGTCTGCAGTTTAATTCTTTGGATCGATATGCTCCAAATGTAGTGGCAACAATGGTCAACAGAGTCCATCGGTATGTAAGTAGGCTGGAACCATATTTGGTAAGAGACTGTACTATTGCTGCTCGAAACAGAGATATGGATATAGCCAGAATTCAAGCTTTTACACAAAAGATGGAAGATCAGAGGTAGAGCAGAAGGGTATATGAATTTGAAAGCGGGCCTTCAAAGAGGGCTAGACCTATGGGACAGTCTATGGTGTCCCAAGGATAATCTAGGCCTCGAATGTTTCCTGGACCACATAGACCATCATTTTCCTACCCTACAGTAGGTTCTCCACCCCAATTTTGAGGGTTTAGAGGTAGTCAGGTAGGGTAGAGAAGTGGAATACGGGGTTCACAGACAGCGGGATCTTTTCATCAGCTGTACCACCATTGCAGAAAGTTTTATCCAGGTGAATGCTGGTTTGGAACGAAAGTTTATTTTTGGTGTGGCAAGTCAGGGCACATGATGAGAGAGTGCCCACTGGTAGTACGACACGACCTACAGGATCAGTCATTGCATTATCATCATCAGGTGTACAACCTATGGGTCATGGCATAGGTGATAGAGGAGCAGCCAATTCTGGTAGAACACAAGACCGTACCTATGCCTTCGTGGATCAACAGAATTCAAAGGCTTCTCCTAATGTAGACACAGGTACAACATTCATATTATACATAAGGTATATGCATAGCTTGACCCGTATTCGACATGACCATAGGTTACTCCATTGATTGTGGAAAAAAAAATTTGACATAGAAAGGACGTCAGAATTACTAGTTACGCCATTTGAATTCTATACACAAGTTGGTAAAGCAATTATAGCTAACAAAGCATATCATAATTGTGTAGCAAATATTGGTGGTCATGATATATTAGTTGACCTTATTGAATAGGACATGGTAGAGTTTGGTATTGATGAGATGCCAGACAGTCAGCCTATCTCTATTCCTCCGTATAGAATGGCTCTAGCAGAGTTACGGGAATTAAAGAAGCAATTAAAAGACGTGACGAACAAGGGGTTCATAAGACCTAGTACGTCCCCTTGGGGTGCACCAGTGTTAATTATACGAAAGAAAGACAGTATGTTGAGAATGTGTGTCGACTATCGGCAACTGAATAAGGTAATGATTAAGAATAACATTCCCTCCCCAGAGTTGACAATTTGTGTAATCAGTTGCGGGGTTAGAAAAATAAAATGAATGAGTAAATGATGAAATGACAAAATAAATGAATGCATAAATGATGAACTGAATGATGAAACTATGACATGAATGATGATGAAATGAAAATGAATGATGATGATACACCCAAGACAGCATGACGAACGTGGTATGGTTAAGACGAATTCTTAGTATGTCAATGGGGCTAGTGAATACACCTGTAGTTTTTATGGGCTTAAAGAATAGGGTGTTCGAGTCATTGTTAGGTATGTATGTTCAAGATAATGTTTAGAGATGAAATTCAGGATCATAAGAGAGCCATGCTAATCACTTGTGACAGGTGTTACAGATTCTTCATGACCGTAAGATATATACAAAGTTCTGTAAATGTGAGTTTGGTTAACATACGTATTGTTCTTAAGTCACATGGTATAGGATGAAGGAATGAAGGTTGATACGCAAAAAATAGAAATGGTGAAAAAAATTTGGCTAAGGCCTACGATGCCTACAAAGATCCAAGTTCGGCAAAGGGTACTTGAGCTTACATATAGGCAAATTCAATAAGCGATAGATGTTCATCCCAACTACCTTTTAAGTGAAATGTACAACTCGTAACATATCTTCAAATATTTATATAGTACGTTCTGCCTGTCCATCTGCCGGGGGATGAAAAACCATATTTAATTTCACTTGGATTCCCAAACTTTCCTGAAAAGATTTCCAAAAGTGTGCAGTAAATTGATTTAATAGAGAGTGGGATCACATGTAATCGCACCATCCCCTTAACATAAAACCCTGCCTAACCTTTAGCTATATAAATGGTCTCGAGTGGTAGACACTTTGAGTTGAGAAAATGAATTATGACCAAAGCACATTATTTACGGTATTCTATTTATTCGGGAGCAATCAAAAGGTACCACGACGTGAAAGAAATGTATTGGTGGGGAAACATAAAGAAAAAGAACATTGCAGAATTGGTAACTCATTGTCCAAATAGTCAACAGGTAATAGTAGAGCATCACAAATCTGAAGGTTATATGTAATGTATTAACAAAATAACACCTTATAAAGCTTTGTATGGAAGGAAGGTTGGCCCTGTGTAATGCACCATATGAGAATACCCAAAGATTTGGGTAAGTGCATATAAATTAGAACTACCCCAAGAGCTCTCCACAGTTCATTCAGTAGCTTGTGTTCGATGGTTTGAAAGTGTATAGGAGATCCATCTTGTATTACTCCCGTTGACGATGTACAAGTTACGAAGGATCTCACTTATAAAGAGGTACCTATTGCTATTCTAAATCGTTAAGTGAAGATATTAAACAAATAAAGAAGTAATTTCCATAAAGGTATTATTGGAGAAACCAGCAAGTAGACGGAATCACATGGGGAAATCGAAGAAATGATAGAGTCGAAGCATCTGTATTTGTTTCAAACGGAAGAAAAAGTTCCAAGTACGGAATTAGAGCAAGAGTAAGTATCTCTGAGAATTGTATATCCATATGATAACATGAAGAATGATCCGTCTATTCAAAATGGACAATGTCACTAACATTCGAGGACGAATGTTCCTAAAGGGGGAAGGATGTAACACCCCGTACATTTTCGAACCTATTTTATTACCATAACATTTATGGAATTATTTAAACATGAGATTGTTGGGGTATTATACATTTAATTAGTTGGGCTAAATTAATCTTGTGCCATTGGGCTCAAATGAGGCCCAAAAATCGTAAAAAGACATGGCCCAAAGGGGTAATTGACCCATTCTTGCATGACCAAGTCCACAAATCAATTATTTACAAAAGTTATTGGATAAATATGACTTTAAAGGGTATATATAAGGTGAAAAAACAGATTTCATTCACCATTCCACACATGTGCAAAGTCTAGAATTTTCCAAAAATATTACTTTTCTCTCAACAAACAAACCCTAAGCTATCTTCTTCTTGGGACAAGATCACCTCTTGGTAAGTATTGGTAAGTGTTTATTATTGTGATTTAATATATTATATGCATGGAAGATGTTGTATATCATGTTGGTTATGTTGGTGAAGTGTGAGAAGTTCACTATGTGTGAAGCAATTTATGATTGCTTAATCGGTGAAGGTTTTTGCCTTGTAAACTTGAAAATGGACTTGTGGTATTGAAGGAAGTGAAATTGATGGATTCAATATTTACATGTTAGAGGTTATTATAGCCTTAACTTGTTTTATTTTTGTACATAATGTTTGGATTTGTTATTGCAAAATTGTGCATGGATTTGGTGGTGTATTGAATGAAAAGTGTGGTTTTGGTGATGTTCATTTGTTTTGTAAAACCATGGATGATATTTGGCATCTAATATGATCTAAAATATGTTAAGAGGAGTGTAGTTATGATGATGGACCATTCATTGCATAAAAAGACCCAAAAGAGACCCTTTTTGGCCGAAACGGGCACCAGCCCTCGCAGACGAAGCACCTGCGGGCATAGGTGACTTTGCAAGTGACTATGGATACTTCCAAAGGTCACCTGCGGACATAGTTCATCCACCTGTGGGCACATGTGGCTTCGCAGGTCAGCCCAGAAGTCCGTTTCGGTTGTTTTCGCATATCTTTGACCCCCCAAAGCCCCTATACCCTTCATGGATGTAATTATCAACTTATGGTACCTTTTGAATGACTTTAAAGGAGTATCCCGGAGGTATTTTGAATGGTATAAAATATGGATTGTTGTTCATGTGTTATTATGAAAGCTATTGAGATGATTTGACGGAGTAAATGTGACGTAGGGTTAATGAGGGAGTGTAAAGTATAAACTTGGTGTGAAATGCTATTGGTTTATGATGTCTTGGTAAATGTATGGAATATTGTGGTATTTTTGGTATTATAGTGCCATGAATGGTGTTGTAAATGGAGAAATGATATTCTAGGGCAATTATGTAACTCATTGTCGTCTTATGCACTTGGAATATAGCTTATGGTTAATCTTGGTTCCGTTATGAACTTGTGTTGTAGAATGACATGTAAGGAAGGAACTAGATTGTTGTATTCACATCTAGGATGGTATATTTATATTGAGATCATAAGGTATGTAAGGTTACTCTTTCCGTATCTTTCTGCAGCACATATTAGTCACATTGACATTGTACCTATTCTATTCCAAAATGTTCAAAGATATCCCATTTTTGGTTATTAATTATTGTTATTCATATGTTCCTTATTCATACATCAATTGTGATTCACATGACTCATGTTCTTTGGTTAATGTTCCAAGTTGCAATAATGTTACAATTATCAAAAGTATCAATCTCTCACAAGCAAAAGTATCAATCTCTCATAAGTGAATGTATTAATCTCTCATGAGTGAGCGTATCAATCTCATGACAGTAAGGAAATGAAGTAATGTATATACGTGTTCCCAATTGATGATCAACTCACCAATGTATCACTCTCATAACAAAAGTAAGAGAAGATGCAATGCAAAGAAGTAATGCTTACATGGTTACTTTATGTTTTATTGAGAATGGATCGCAAATCTAAAGGGCCTAAGCTCAGATGGAACAATCCCAATATTATGTTACATTATGTACACTATTTATTATATTATATCCCACCAAGTGTGGATGACGGTTATTATTTTATAGCCCACCATTTGTGGATGATGGTTATTATATTATAGCCCACCAAGTGTGGATGACGGTTATTATATTATAGCCCACCAAGTGTGGATGACGGTTATTATATTATAGCCCACCAAGTGTGGATGACGGTTATTATATTATAGTACACCAAGTGTGGATGATTGTTATTATATTATGGCCCACTAATAAGTGGATGACTGATAATAAAGATGAACGTAAAGCCAAGGTAATTGAAAATATGAAGGAATGTTATTTCACGAATAAAAGTGATATGACTAAATGAGCAAGCAATGAAAGTAATGAACACAATTCCACACATAGAAAATGATGATTAATCCAAAATGTTTATTCACTTGTATTGATCCCATTTGAGATCCTATGTTGCATACAGTTTCTTGTAGCTTTACATACTCAGTACATTCTTCGTACTAACCTCCCTTGAGAGGGGGGGGGGGAGGAGGGCTTACCTTACTTGCTGCAGGCACAGGTGCTAGTAGACCTCCACAATAGGTTGTAGATCATTTGCAGATCGTTGGTGAGATCCAGTTGCTTCAGGGCTTTCCGAGTTATTATGCACATTTGTTTGATATTGTACATGAGTATAGAGCGGGGTGTTGTCCCGACTCTAGGTTTGTTATGGTTATGTATTTGTAGAGGCTTTGTAGACTTATGTGGGAGAATGATTGTAAGAGAAGTGTGTCCATTTTGACGTAATAGCCCTAATGGTCAAGTTTCATATATATATATATATAGCACATGTTTCCATAACTTCCGCTATTCGCATCTAGTATGTATACGTGATGATGATGTTTCTTGAATGACATGCATATGAATGGACAAGAGCAAAGATTAGTTCTCTAGGGCCTTATAGGCTTTGGGTTCCAGTCCGTCTCAATGGGCGTGACACAGACAACCGAAGGAGTTCAACATAAATCAGTTTCACCAAAATTAACAATTTTTCTATGGATACAGGATTAGCCCAAGACTCACTACAGATCAACATAGAGCTCTAATTGTTCAATATATCCTTTCTGTTCTAAAGGAGAACAATGGGATCAAATGCCCATGATTGGCAATAAAGGGAGAAAATGGTCAGAAGAAGCCAGAAGAGATGAAACTAAAAAGGCTACAAGGATAAGGCTATCGATGCAGGATAAGGCTACAAGGGATTATCAGAAAATAAAATGGCAATGACTTCCTTTGCAAATCCCCAACAAATCATGAATAACAATGTACATATTATTGTTTGAAAGTGGTATTTGTTTCCACTCCCCAAATATGGGATTTGGTCATTTCTTTTATACTAAAAAGGACCTTTTGTTTGTCTACTCACCTCAAAAAGGGGATGATATTTACAAACAAAGCCTTTCACTCATGATATAGATTCTTTGCTTTAGCTTTTTCAAAATTAAATGTAGTCATAGTACAGTGACACTATACCTACTAATCATTCACCTTGAGCGTAGATGTATGCAACGGTATCAACATGAAAGATTCAAGGTGGTGTTTTCTTCTACTGTCGTAAACGACATTGCACGTTTACTTTTGTCATGAGGGTAATTCCGAAAAGGTCATAATCTTTATTTGCCACAGGTTTGTGTTCACTACAAAGATCATATTTCCCTATCTAATTGGTTCAGGAGAGGATGACACTCAAAGGGTGTCCATAAGTACGACAATATCTGGGGAAGGGGAAAGTGCAAGATCAACCCCAAAGATTATAATAATCATTGTCACGTCAAGGCCTATAGAGTCTAGCATTGGAATGATATTCATAAGATGCCTCAAGATGCAAAGGACAATCACATTCAAATTTTATATGCCATCATCAAAAGATTGTCATGCTCAATTACTAGAAAATGCCATCATATTTACTTTCACCGTGAGAGCCATGTCGTGAGGACCATGTAATGAGGTCCATGTCGTAAGGACTATGCCATAAGGGCTATGTTGTAAAGACTATGTTGTCAGGGCCAAATCATAAGGACCATATTGTGATGGCCATGTCGAGAGGACCATGCCTCAAGGGCCATTTATATATTTGTTGCCAAAAAGTTCAAATATTTATTTTCCATCAATATAGAAGGAAGTATACAGTCCAAATCTTATTTGTAATTCTCTATCAACATTCAAAGTCAAATGATAGGCAAAATTACCTAAATATTAATAATTCAAAGGTCATATGTAAGCCGCAATGATATCAAAAGTTTGATTTAGTGTGAGATTTACCTAGAAATTGACAATTCAAGGGATATTTGCAAGTTGCATCGTATCCAAAGTAGGAGGATGTGCGAGATCTACCTGAAAGCTGGCAATTCCAAGGACATTTGTTATTTGCGTCATATACAAAGTTGAATGATATGCAAGATTTACCTAAAAATAGCAATTCAAGGGGATATCAGAAAGATGCATTGATACAAATGATGTATAAGATTTACCTGAGGACATATGCATGATTAGAAGGCTCCAATCATTAAGGAATATTCAAAATATGCAAGCTATTACAAGAGAACATTGCATTTAATGATCGTAAAAGACATTGTATTTTATGTACTCGGACGACTGTTACATTCAATGACCATGAGGAACATTGTATTTGACTACTCTGACAACTATTACATTCATAGACCATAAGGGTCATTGTATTTGATTACTTTGATGAATGTTATATTCAATGATTGAGAGGACCATTATATCCAAACACCACAATGACTGTTATGTTCAACCATTATAAGGGTCATATTATTTGACCACCGAGAGGGTTGTTATGTCAACATCATTGCAAAAGCTGATATTTCTTTTGTCAGGAATTGGAAAAGATGGCTACTTCTCTCAAGGAATCAACATATGTATAAATATTGTAAGGAAATTGTTTCTTTATGTTGATTACTTTACTACTAACAAATCTTGTTTAATATTTTGCTAAGAGCATCCGAGAGCATTATATCTCAAATCAAACCACAGGTGCGGTGTCACGCTCAATCCCATGGGGGCGGACAGGCACCCGTAGCTGTATGGGCCCGAGAGAACCAACCTATGATCATATACTTCTTCTGCATTTAATTAAGCTAACAAATGTGCTACAGTATATGGAGATGATGTATCGATAAAGTAAACCAAGTACGTAAATACAAAATAGGTATACGGGACTTAGCCGTTGGGGCCATAACTTCTAAAAAACAAGACACTACCATGCTTAACTTTACAATGTATACAAAGCCTCTAAAAGATACAAAGACTTAGATAAGGTCGGGATAGTTCCCTGCCTTACACATAACCACTATACAATACCAAAAATATATACAACATACTCGGAAAGCCCCGAATCAACCTGGAGATCACCAATAGCCTTTAGATGTCATGTACTCCTACTTGAGAAATCTACTATCCCCTATGCCTGCATCACGAAAGGTAGGTCCCCCAAGAGGGACTTCAGTACGAAAGAATGTACTGAGTATATAAGGCTAAAAAAAATTGTACATAATCCAAAATTTTAGGTGACATCAAGTACAAGTGTATAGATAATATTAATAACCCACCTTAGATGGTATCTGGGGAACCACGTACAATACATTCTTTACTTTCCTTTTTCCTTCTTTCCTTTATAATCTTTAATAAGCAATATAGTACAAATGACCAACTGATCAGTGGTATACAAATCGAGATCGGCCCATGCTAGGCTTACGCCCCTGAGCTGCCACCCACATAAATCAATCGGGATTGGCCCATGCTAGGGTTTCTCCCCTGAACTGCCACTCGCACATAACCAGCTTTAAGTTGCTTACTTTATTTAGTCTTTGAGATTGTTATATTGGTGGTTATAACATTATGGAATTTAATGCTTAGGAGCCAAACTAATAGATAGATCTTAGTTGACTAAGATGGGAACACTAAAAATTGGCTAGTGAAGGTAGACATGCCAACTTGAGAATAAACATATATTGAGGTACTTTAAGACATTATAGAGTGGAAACAAGGTCGTTAACTACGTGGACATTTTATGCTGCCAAAGGATACGAAAAAGAGTAACCTTACATACCTTGTCTTTCTACCACGTGCGTATAACGATTCAGCTCTTCCTTTAAGTGTTACTCTACAATTTAAGTACACAATGGAACTAACATTAAAAGCTAATTATATTACAAGTTTACAAGATGGTAATTAGTTACTTAACAGGAAGTAAAAACCGTCCAACCTCCTAAACACATGGTGTATCACTCCCCCCTTCCTTATACTACCATACAACCTTATTCCAACCCCTTACACTATAACTTTCTGCCTTACAACAACAATACCATCAAAATAGTCCACAAACCAACACCAATGTTACAAACCGATAGGATTTCCTACCAAGTTCATACTTCACATGACCACCTCAATGCAACTCCACATATGTATTCAATAAAGACACCTAAATGCCTTCCACAACAACATACCAAATACAGTCCACAATGGTTTCAAAATTAACTTTAACATAACAAGAGAGTATTCTCTTTTCACTACACCAAACGTTCCATATATAAACATGTATAAACAAGTCCACCAAGCTATACATAAAGAGGAACGAATTAAGGGAAGAACCACACCCTAACCTACTAAAATTTCATCCCTACAACTTAATTTCTTTAAGACCTTAAGCTCCTTTATATGTTTAAACCACAAAGAAGGCAAATCCTTTAAAACAAAACACAAGTGGACTGCCACCAGAAAAAGGGACTGCCCTGTACCTCTTAAACTGAAATATGTCCAACTGCAACCCAATAGCTTAAGTAGGTAATATGCCTACTATCTTAATTAAATCACGTAAGCACCTCCCTTATGTTCTCCCCTTTTTCCAACGACTTAATCCTTCTACCTTAATCCATCACTTAACTTTAACTTTACGCTTAAAGACATCCTCATTATCTCAAGTTTAAATACTTTTATCCATGCTAGGTTGGTCTTATAAGTTTTTGAAATCTACGGGATGTTATAACTTTGCAACAAAAAAATATCTAGTCCATTACCTACTACCACAAGTCCATACCAAGTTCCATATAAGTAAGAGTAGTGCCTATAGAATACGGGGTGTTCCTTGTGGTTTAAACTTGAAAAGGAGATTAAGGTCTTAAAGAAATTAAGTTGGAGGGATGAAATTTTAGTAGGTTAGGGTGTGGTTCTACCCCTAATTTGTTCCTCTTTATGTATAGCTTGGTGGACATGTTTATACGTGTTTATATATGGAACGTTTGGTGTAGTCAAAAGAGAATACTCTCTTGTTATGTTAAATTGAATTTTGAAACCATTATGGACTGTATTTGGTATGTTGTTGTGGAAAGCATTTAGGTGTCTTGATTGAATAAATATGTGGAGTTTCATTGTGGTGGCAATGTGAAGTATGAACTTGGTAGGAAACCCTATCGGTTTGTAACATTGGTGTTGGTTTGTGGACTATTTTGGTGGTATAGTTGTTGTAAGGCAGTAAGTTTTAGTGTAAGGGGGTGGAATAAGGTTATATAGCAGTATAAGGAAGGGGGGAGTGATACACTATGTGTTTAGGAGGTTGGATGGTTTTTACTTCTCGTTAAGTAACTAATTACCGTATTGTAAACTTGTAATGTAATTAGATTTTAATGTTAGTTCCATTATGTACTTAAATTGTAACACTTAAAGGAAGAGCTGAATCTTTATACGCACGTGGTAGAAAGACAAGGTATGTAAGGTTACTCTTTCTCATATCCTTTGGCAGCATAAAATGTCCACGTAGTTAACGACCTTGTTTCCACTCGATAATGTCTTAACGTACCTCAATATATGTTTATTGTCAAGTTCGCATGTCTACCTTCACTAGCCAATTTTTAGTGTTCCCATCTTAGACAACTAAGATCAATCTATTAGTTTGGCTCCTAAGCATTAAATTCCATAATGTTCTAACCACCAATATAACAATATCAAAGATTAAATAAGGTAAGGAACTTAAATCTGGTTATGTGCGGGTGGCAGTTCAGGGGCGAAACCCTAGCATGGGCCGATCCCGATTGATTTATGTGGGTGGTAACACAGGGCTATACATAAAGAGGAACGAATTAGGGGTTGAACCAGACCCTAACATATTGAAATTTCATCCCTCCAACTTAATATCTTTAAGACCTTAAGCTCCTTTACAAGTTTAAAGCACAAGGAAGGCAAATTCTTTAAAACTAAACACAAGTGGACTGCCACCAAAAAAAGGGATTGCCCTGTACCACTTAAGCATAACCAACATGATTTACACAACCTTTTATACATATATTACACTAAACTATAAGGGTAAACACTTACTAAGGCTTGAAAAGCGGAGGATTTATCTAAGAACCCTAGGGGAAATCTGGGGCGGCTAGTGTGATGCTTTAGAGAAAATTGAGAGAGAAATGGAGTTAAATCAGAATTTGTATGTTAAAATGAGTAAAGAGATCAGCCAATATTTATCTTATAATTAGACTTCTAGACTACCTCTTTTTAACTCATTTTCAGCCACATATTGGTCAAACATAGTCCAAGTAGGTGATGCACCTACTTGGCTCTTTAAGTTGCTCAAAAAGTCCAAGTAGGGGATGCACTTACTTGGTTTATTTCTAATTGGATCACATCATATTGGACCTTATACAAATTTAGGTATTGGTTTGGTCATCCTTCCCTTTAATTTGGGCCTCAAATGAGTCCATTAATATGCCCCAATTTGGTCCAATAATCTAAGTAGGTGATGCTTAGGTATTGGGCTGGTCATTTTTCCCATTTTGTGTACTTAGTTTGGGCCTTAATTGATTCCATTGACATATGTCCAAATGCAGCCCAATAGATTAATAGGTAATATGTCTACTATCTTAATTAAGTCACAGGAGCACCTCGCTTATGTTCTCCCCTTTTTCCAACGACTTAATCCTTCTACATTAATCCACCACTTAACTTTAACTTTACGCTTAAAGACATCCTCATTATCTCAAGTTTAAATACTTTTATCCATGCTAGTTTGGTCGTATAAGTTTTGGAAATGTACGGGATGTTATAACTTTGCAACAAAAAAAATATCTAGTCCATTGCCTACTACCACAAGTCCGTACCAAGTTCCGTATAAGTATGAGTAGTGCCTATAGAATATGGGGTGTTCCTTGTGGTTTAAACTTGTTAAGGAGCTTAAGGTCTTAAAGAAATTAAGTTGGTGGGATGAAATTTCAGTAGGTTAGGGTGTGGTTCTGCCCCTAATTTGTTCCTCTTTATGTATATCTTGGTAGACATGTTTATACGTGTTTATATATGGAACGTTTGGTGTAGTCAAAAGAGAATACTCTCTTGTTATGTTAAATTGAATTTTGAAACCATTATGGACTGTATTTGGTATGTTTTTGTGGAAGGCATTTAGGTGTCTTGATTGAATAAATATGTGGAGTTTCATTGAGGTGGCAATGTGAAGTATGAACTTGTTAGGAAATCCTATCGGTTTGTAACATTGGTGTTGGTTTGTGGACTGTTTTGGTGGTATTGTTCTTGTTAGGCAGTAAGTTATAGTGTACGGGGGTGGAATAAGGTTATATGGCAGAATAAAGAAGGGGGGAATTATAAACCATGTATTTAGGAGGTTGTATGGTTTTTACTTCCCGTTAAGTAACTAATTACCGTGTTGTAAACTTGTAATGTAATTAACTTTTAATGTTAGTTCCATTATGTACTTAAATTGTAGAGTAACACTTAAAGGAAGAGCTGAATCATTATACGCACGTGGTAGAAAGACAAGGTATGTAAGGTTACTCTTTTTCATATCCTTTGGAAGTATAAAATGTCCACGTAATAGCGACCTTGTTTCAACTCCGTAATGTTTTAACGTACCTCAATATATGTTTATTTTCAAGTTGGCATGTCTACCTTCACTAGCCAATTTTTAGTGTTCCCATCTTAGACAACTAATATCTATCTATTAGTTTGGCTCCTAAGCATTAAATTCCATAATGCTATAACCACCAATATAACAATCTCAAAGACTAAATAAGGTAAGAAACTTAAAGCTGGTTATGTATGGGTGGTAGTTCAGGGGAGAAAGCCTAGCATGGGCCGATCCCGATTGATTTATGTGGGTGGCAGTACAGGGCTATACATAAAGAGGAACGAATAAGGGGCAGAACCACACCCTAACCTACTAAAATTTCATCCCTCCAACTTAATTTCTTTAATACCTTAAGCTCTTTTACAAGTTTAAACCACAAGGAAGGCAAATCCTTTAAAACTAAACACAAGTGGACTGCCACCAAAAAAAGGGACTGCCCTGTACCACTTAAGCATAACCAACATGATTTACACAACCTTTTATACATATATTACACTAAACTATAAGGGTAAACACTTACTAAGGCTTGAAAAGTGGAGGATTTATCTAAGAACCCTAGGGGAAATCTGGGGCGGCTAGTGTGATGCTTTAGAGAAAATTGAGAGAGAAACGGAGTTAAATCAAAATTTGTATGTTAAAATGAGTAAAGAGATCAGCCAATATTTATCTTATAATTAGACTTCTAGACTACCTCTTTTTAACTCATTTTCAGCCACATATTGGTCAAACATAGTCCAAGTAGGTGATGCACCTACTTGGCACTTTAAGTTTCTCAAAAAGTCCAAGTAGGTGATGCACCTACTTGGTTTATTTCTTATTGGATCACATCATATTGGGCCTTAGACAAATTTAGGTATTGGTTTGGTCATCCTTCCCTTTAATTTGGGCCTCAAATGAGTCCATTAATATTCGTCAATTTGGTCCAATAATCTAAGTAGGAGATGCTTAGGTATTGGGCTAGTCATTTTTCCCATTTTATGTACATAGTTTGGCTCAATTGAGTCCATTGATATATGTCCAAATGCAGCCCAATAGCTTAATAGGTAATATTCCTACTATCTTAATTAAGTCACAGAATCACCTCGCTTATGTTCTCCCCTTTTTCCAACGTCTTAATCCTTTTACTTTAATCCACCAATTAACTTTAACTTTACGCTTAAATACATTCTCATTATCTCAAGTTTAAATACTTTTATCCATGCTAGGTTGGTCGTATAAGTTTTGTAAATGTACGGGATGTTATAACTTTGCAACAAAAAAAAAAATCTAGTCCATTACCTACTACCACAAGTCCGTACCAAGTTCCATATAAGTAAGAGTAGTGCCTATAGAATACGGGGTGTTCCTTGTGGTTTAAACTTGTAAAGGAGCTTAAGGTCTTAAAGAAATTAAGTTGGAGGGATGAAATTTCAGTAGGTTAGGGTGTGGTTCTGCCCCTAATTTGTTCCTCTTTATGTATAGCTTGGTGGACATGTTTATACGTGTTTATAAATAGAACGTTTGGTGTAGTGAAAAGAGAACACTCTCTTGTTATGTTAAATTGAATTTTGAAACCATTATGGACTTTATTTGGTATGTTGTTGTGGAAGGCATTTAGGTGTCTTGATTGAATAAATATGTGGAGTTTCATAGAGGTGGCAATGTGAAGTATGAACTTGTTAGGAAATCCTATCGGTTTGTAACATTGGTGTTAGTTTGTGGACTATTTGGTGGTATTGTTGTTGTGAGGCAGTAAGTTATAGTGTAAGAGGGTAGAATAAGGTTATATGGCAGTGTAAGGAAGGGGGGAGTGATACACCATGTATTTAGGAGGTTGGACAGTTTTTACTTCCCGTTAAGTAACTAATTACCGTCTTATAAACTTGTAATGTAATTAGCTTTTAATGTTAGTTCCATTATGTACTTAAATTGTAGAGTAACACTTAAAGGAAGAGCTGAATCGTTATACGCACGTGGTATAAAGACAAGGTATGTAAGGTTACTCTTTTTCGTATCCTTTGGCAGTATAAAATGTCCACGTAGTTAGCGACCTTGTTTCCACTCCGTAATGTCTTAACGTACCTCAATATATGTTTATTGTCAAGTTGGCATGTCTACCTTCACTAGCCAATTTTTAGTGTTCCCATCTTAGACAACTAAGATCTATCTATTAGTTTGGCACCTACGCATTAAATTCCATAATGTTATAACCACCAATATAACAATCTCAAAGACTAAATAAGGTAAGAAACTTAAAGCTGGTTATGTACGAGTGGCAGTTCAAGGGTGAAAGCCTAGCATGGGCCGATCCGGATTGATTTATGTGGGTGGAAGCACGGGGCTATACATAAATAGGAATGAATTAGTGGCAGAACCACACCCTAACCTACTGAAATTTCTTCCCTCCAACTTAATTTCTTTAAGACCTTAAGCTCCTTTACAAGTTTAAACCACAAGGCAAATCCTTTAAAACTAAACATAAGTGGACTGCCACCAAAAAAGAGGACTGCCCTGTACCTCTTAAACATAACCAACATGATTTACACAACCTTTTATACATATATTACACTAAACTATAAGGGTAAACACTTGCTAAGGCTTTCAAAGTGGAGGATTTATCCAAGAACCCTAGGGGAAATTTGATGCGGCTGTGGTGATGCTTGAGAGAAAATTGAGAGAGAGATGCAGTTAAATCTGAATTTTTATGTTAAAATGAGTAAAGAGATCAGCCAATATTGATCTTATAAGGAGACTTCTAGGCTACTTCTTTTTAACTCATTTCCAGCCACATATTGGTCAAACATAGTCCAAGTAGGTGATGCATCTACTGGTCGTATTTCTAATTGGATCACATCATATTGGGCCTTTTGAAAAATTTAGGTATTGGGTTGGTCATCCTTCCCTTTAATTTGGGCCTCAAATGAGTCCATTAATATGCCTCAATTTGGTCCAATAATCTAAGAAGGTGATGCTTAGGTATTGGGCTGGTCATTTTTCCCATTATGTGTACTTAGTTTGGGCCTCAATTGAGTCCATTGAAAAATGTCCAAATGCAGCCCAATAGATTAATAGGTAATATGCCTACTATCTTAATTAAGTCACAGAAGCACCTCGCTTATGTTCTCCCCTTTTTCCAACGTTTTAATCCATCTACCTTAATCCACCACTTAACTTTAACTTTACGCTTAAAGACATCCTCATTATCTCAAGTTTAAATAATTTTATCCATGCTAGTTTGGTCGTATAAGTTTTGTAAATGTACGGGATGTTATAACTTTGCAACAAAAAAAATACATAGTCCATTACCTACTGCCACAATTCCGTAACAAGTTCCATATAAGTAAGAGTAGTGCCTATAGAATACGGGGTGTTCCTTGTGGTTTAAACTTGTAAAGGAACTTAATGTATTAATGAAAGTGAGTTGGAGGGATGAAATTTCAGTGGGTTAGGGTGTTGTTCTACCCCTAATTAGTTCCTCTTTATGTATAGCTTGGTGGACATGTTTATACGTGTTTATATATGGAACGTTTGGTGTAGTGAAAAGAGAATACTCTCCTGTTATGTTAGATTGAATTTTGAAACCATTATGGACTGTATTTGGTATGTTGTTGTGGAAGGCATTTAGGTTTCTTTACTGAATAAATATGTGGAGTTTCATTAAGGGGGCAATGTGAAGTATGAACTTGGTAGGAAATCCTATCGGTTTGTAACATTGGTGTTGGTTTGTGGACTGTTTTGGTGGTATAGTTGTTGTGAGGAAGTAAGTTATTGTGTAAGGGGGTGGAATAAGGTTATATGACAGTATAAGGAAGGGGGGAGTGTTACACCATGTATTTAGGAGGTTGGACGATTTTTACTTCCCGTTAAGTAACTAATTACCGTATTGTAAACTTGTAATGTAATTAGCTTTTAATGTTAGTTCCATTATGTACTTAAATTGTAGAGTAACACTTAAAAGAAGAGATGAATCGTTATACGCACGTGGTAGAAATACATGGTATGTAAGGTTACTCTTTTTCGTATCCTTTGGCAGCATAAAATATCCACGTAATAGCGACCTTGTTTCCACTCCATAATGTCTTAACGTACCTCAATATATGTTTATTGTCAAGTTGGCATGTCTACCTTCACTAGCCAATTTTTAGTGTTTCCATCTTAGACAACTAAGATCTATCTATTAGTTTGGATCCTAAGCATTAAATTCCATAATGTTATAACCACCAATATAAAAATCTCAAAGATTAAATAAGGTAAGAAACTTAAAGCTGGTTATGTACGGGTGGCACTTCAGGGGTGAAAGCCTAGCATGGGGCGATCCCGATTGATTTATGTAGGTGGCAGCACAAGGCTATACATAAATAGGAAAGAATTAGGGGCAGAACCACACCCTAACCTACTGAAATTTCATCCCTCCAACTTAATTTTTTAAGACCTTAAGCTCTTTTACAAGTTTAAACCACAAGGAAGGCAAATCCTTTAAAACTAAACACTAGTGGACTGCCACCAAAAAAAGGTACTGCCCTGTACCTCTTAAACATAACCAACATGATTTACACAACCTTTTATACATATATTACACTAAACTATAAGGGTAAACACTTGCTAAGGCTTTCAAAGTGGAGGATTTATCCAAGAACCCTAAGGGAAATTTAGGGCGGCTGGTGTGATGCTTGAGAGAAAATTGAGAAAGAGATGGAGTTAAATCAGAATTTGTATGTTAAAATGAGTAAAGAGATCAGCCAATATTGATCTTATAAGGAGACTTCTAGACTACCTCTTTTTAACTCATTTCTAGCCACTATTGGTCAAACATAGTCCAAGTAGGTGATGCACCTACTTGGCTCTTTAAGCTGCTCAAAAAGTCCAAGTAGGTGATGCACCTACTTGGTTTATTTCTAATTGGATCACATCATATTGGGACTTATACAAATTTAGGTATTGGTTTGGTCATCCTTCCCTTTAATTTGGGCCTCAAATGAGTCCATTAATATTTCTCAATTTGGTCCAATAATCTAAGTAGGTGATGCTTAGGTATTGGGCTAGTCATTTTTCCCATTTTGTGTACATAGTTTGGGTCTTAATTTATTCCATTGACATATGTCCAAATGCAGCCCAATAGCTTAATAGGTAATATTCCTACTATCCTAATTAAGTCACGGAAGCACCTCGCTTATGTTCTCCCCTTTTTCCAACATCTTAATACTTCTACGTTAATGCACCACTTAATTTTAAATTTACGCTTAAAGACATCCTCATTGTCTAAAGTTTAAATACTTTTGTCCATGCTAGGTTGGTCGTATAAGTTTTGGAAATGTACGGGATATTATAACTTTGCAACAAAAAAATATTTAGTCCATTACCTACTACCACAAGTCTGTACCAAGTTCCATATAAGTAAGAGTAGTGTCTATACAATACGGGGTGTTACATCCTTCCCCCCTTAGAATCATTCGTCCTCTAATGTTAATATCATCACTACTCATCTTAAACAAGTTCGAGCCTAAGTTTAATCTTTATGCTAACACATAATACTAAGTTTAATCTTTATGCTAACACATAATACTAAGTTTAATCTTTATGCTAACACATAATACTAAGTTTAATCTTTATGCTAACACATAATACTTATATATATACTTACTTGTTATTGCTCTAATGTAACATCTAAGGCTTCCTCTTTGGTTTGAAATAATTGAGGATACTTAGATTTCATCATTTCCTCAGCTTCCCATGTGATCTCTTCTACCTGTTGATTCCTCCAAAGTACTTTTACGGAAGCTACTTCTTTATTTCTTAACTTCTTAACTTGTCGATCCAGAATAGCAATAGGTACTTCTTCATAGGTTAGATCTTTCGTAACTTGTACATCTTCAGTAGGAGTAATATGAGATGGATCTCCTATGCACTTTCGAAGCATTGAGACATGAAACACTGGATGAACTGTGGAGAGTTCTTGGGGTAGTTCCAACTCATATTCGACTTGGCCAAATCTTCGGATAATCTTATATGGTCCTATATAATGTGGTCTTAGCTTTCCCTTTTTCCCAAATCGCATCACCCCTTTCATTAGCGACAATTTCAAAAATACCCAATCACCTATAGCAAACTCTAGCCCCCTTCTTCTAACATCGACATATGATTTGTGTCGAGTTTGGGTTGTTCCTAGCTGTTGTTATATCACCTTAACCTTTTCCATGGCTTGATGACCAAGATCTGTTCCAAATAAAACAGTCTCACCTACTTCAAACCACCCAATCGGTGACCTACATTTTCTCCCATATAAGGCTTCATAAGGCGCAATCTTGATACTTGAATGATAGCTATTATTGTTGGCGAACTCAATAAGAGGTAAATGATCATCCCAACTACCTTTAAAGTCTAATACACAAGCTTACAACATATCCTCAAGTGTTTGTATGGTACGTTCTGCCTGTCCATCCGTCTGAGGGTAAAAAGTTGTACTTAAATTCACTTGTGTACCCAAACTCCTCTGAAAAGACTTCCAAAAGTTTGCATTAAATTGAGCTCCCCTATCAGATATAATAGAGATTGGAACTCCGTGTAGTCGGACTATCTCTTTAATATACAATTTTGCATACTCTTCAGCAGTATAAGTAGTCTTAACAGATAAGAAATGTGCTGATTTGGAAAGTCTATCAACTATTACCCATATGGAATCAAACTTCCAAAAACCAGTGACAAAATCCATGTTGATCATGTCCCACTTCCAAATTGGAAGATCCATACGTTGCATATAACCTCCAGGCTTTTGATGCTCTACTTTTATTTGTTGATAATTTGGACATTGGGCTACAAATTCTGCAATATTCTTCTTTATGTCACCCCACCAATATATTCCTTTCAGATCATGGTACATTTTAGTTGATCTCGGATGGATAGAATACCTGGAATGATGTGCCTCTGTCAGAATCCTTCTTCTTAACTCATCTACATTAGGTACACATAATTTGTTTTGGCACTGAAGCACTCCTTCTTGCGTAAGCTCAAATGCTTTCATCATACCTTGTTTTACATTCTCCTTAAGTTGTAATAGAAAAGGATCTGCATACTGCTTTTCTTTTACTTCAGTTACTAACGAGGATACTGCCCCATTTTGCACAATAACTCCTTCATTTAGAGTTTCAAGAAGGCGAACCCCTAAGCTAGCTAGTTGATGTAGATCTTTGACTATCCCTTGTCTTTCTGTGAACTGGCCATAAGTTCTCCCCATTGCCTTACGACTTAGTGCATCATCTACCACATTTTATTTCCCCGAATGATATAAAATATCAATGTCATAATCTTTTAATAGTTCAAGCCACCTCCGCTGCCTCAGATTTAGGTCCTTCTGCTTAAAGATATATTGCAAACTCTTATGGTCGGTATATATGTCAACATGAACCCCATACAAGTAGTGGAGCCATATCTTTAAAGCAAATACTACTGCTGCTAGCTCAAGATCATGTGGAGGATAATTTTTCTAATGAGTCTGCACTTACCTTGAGGCATAAGATATCACTTTACCATGCTGAATCAATGCACATCCCAAGCCAACTCCTGAAGCATCAAAATACACCGCATATCCTTTTGTGCCTTCTAGAAGTACCAATACAGGTGTAAAAGTCAACTTATTCTTCAGATCTTTGAAACTCCTTTCACATGCATCATTCCATTGAAACTTGGTTGCCTTGTGTGTTAACTTTGTTAAAGGTACAACAATAGAATAAAATCCTTCAACAAACCTTCTATAATAACCTGCCAATCCGAGGAAACTACGAGTCTCTGTAGGTGTTGTAGGTCTTGGAAAGTTCGTTACAGCTTCTATCTTTTGAGTATCAACCCTTATTCCTTTTTCAGATACAATATGACCCAAGAATGCTACAGATTTTAACCAAAACTCACATTTAGAGAACTTTGCAAATAACTTACGATCACGAAGAATCTGCAACACCTGTCGTAAGTGACTAGCATAGTCCTCTTTTGATCTTGAATAGACAAGAATATCATTTATAAACATTATAATGAACAAGTCTAAAAATGGTTTGAACACCCTATTTATTAGATCCATAAAAGTTGTTGGTGCATTTGTTAGCCCGAAGGACATAAATAAAAACTCATAATGACCATACCATGTTTGAAAGGTTATCTTGGGTATATCTCTCTCTCTCTTACCTTTACTTGATGGTAACCCGACCTCAAGTCAATCTTTGAGAAACATTTAGCACCTTGTAATTGATCAAACAAATCATCAATTCTAGGGAGGGGATATTTGTTCTTAATTGTCACCTTATTCAATTACTGGTAATCAATACACATTCTTAACATGCCATCTTTCTTGCGTACAAATAACACTGGTGCACCCCACAGGGATATACTAGGCCTTATAAATCCCTTTTCTAGTAAGTCTTTTTTATTGCTCCTTCAATTCCCGTAATTCTGCCGGGCCATTCTATATGGAGGAACAGAGATAGGTTGAGTACCTGGAATCACATCATTACCAAACTCTACTTCTCATTCTGGAGGCAAACCCGAGAGATCTTCAGGAAATACATCAAGAAATTCATTTACCACTGGAGCAGATTGAAGAGTCGGTGGCTCCACATCTGTATCTTTCACCCTTACTAGGTGACATATGTACCCCTTGGATATCATTTTCTTTGCCTTAAGATAAGAAATAAACTTACCTTTTGGCGCTTCAACATTACCCCTCCATTCAAAGACTGTCTCCTTTGGAAAATGAAAATGTACCTTCTTCGTTCGACAATCTACTGTGGCATAACAAGAAGCCAATCAATCCATACCCATTATAACATGAAAATCTACCATCTCTAGCTCAACTAGATCAGCCAACGTATCATGATCACAAACATTTATTATGCAATTATGATAGACTCTCTTAGCTACAACAAATTCACCAACTGGTGTAGATACTTCAAATGGTTTAACTAATGATTCTGGTGTTCTTTTAAATTTTCCAGTAATCAATGGAATGATATACGATAGTGTAGAACCTTGATCAATTAATGCATATACATTATGTGAAAAGATGGATAATGTACCTATAACAACATCCGGAGAATCCTCAGAATTTTGTCGATCCGCTAAAGCATAGGTACGATTCTGGTCTCCACTATAACTAGTTGTTCCTTTACTACCTCTTCCACGACCAGTAGGCTGTACACCTCTACCTAAGAAAGGAACCGAAGATAATGATGCAACGGCTGATCAAGTAGGTCGTACTATACTATCCATGCCCCTTTGTGGGTATTCTCTTATCATATGCCCCAACATACCACACCAAAAACAAGTATTTGTCCCAAACAGACATGCTCCCAAATAAAACTTTCATCATTGCCTACATGGCTGATGAGGAGGCCTTAATTGGCTAATACTTCCTTGTTCTTGATACCGTGTTGTCTGTGAACCTTGAATTTCACTTCTTTGCCCAAATTGGTTACCCCTAAAACCTTGGAATCGGGGTGGAGAACTTTCTGTAGAGTAGGTAGGTGATGGCCTAGGCGGTCTATTAAGGAACCAAGGCCTAAACTCTCATTGGGATGACATGAACTGCCCCATAGGTTTAGCCCTCTTGGAACGTCCTCTTTCAAATTCTTGTGTTCTTCTCCCTTGCCTCTGATCCTCCATTTTTTGTGCAAAATCTAGTATTCTTGATGTATCCATGTCTCTATTCAAAGCAGCAATAGTACAATCCCTAACCAAATATGGATCCAATCTATCCACATATCGATGAACTCTATCATCCATAGTAGCTACTACATTAGGAGCATACCTGGCCAAAGAGTTAAACTGAAGACTGTACTACCTCACGCTCATATTCTCTTGGCAAAGATTTAAAAATTGATCTGCCCGGGCCTCTTGGATCTCAAATGGAAGGTAATGATTAAGAAATGCCATTTTGAACTCTTCCCAACTAGCTGAAAGTACACCGGTGCCTCTAGATCGTTTCCAATCTTCATACCATAAGATAGCCTTTCCTTTTAATCTATACGTTGCAAGTTCAACTATCTCTGCACCAGATACATGCATGACATCCAAAGCCCTTTTTATTTGATCCATAAACTCTTGTGGATCTTCATTAAGATCTGATCCAGTGAATGTGGGAGGATCCAATTTGAGGAAATCCTGTGTCCGTAGACTAGCTTCCCTATCCGTACCACCCATACCTGTAGTTGGACCAGCTTGTCCTTGACCTTGTGCAGCAACTATACGAGTCAACAATTGCACCACATTCCTCAAATCTTACTCACTAGTATTAATAGGTGATTCTGGGAGTACTCCTCTCCTTCTTAGCTCTTGTGGCGATGGAAGAGTAAAAGAAGTCCGGGATATAAACTCATCCTCAGCTTCACTTTGATTAGTTCGTCTAGGTGGTGACTTGCTGGTCCCTTCTCTGGCCACCATGTCTACTTTCTTACTTTTATTCTTACTCCTTCTTGTAATCAAAATCTTTACTATAATAAGGAAAGAAAAAAAAGCAAATTCAATGGTTAAATATGACTCCACCTACAACTTTGGCTCTATTGCACGATCTAAGAAATGAAGAAAAAGAAACAACTCCTAAATGTCTTATAGCCTCTTGTTTATAGATGTGGTGCACAACATACCCATAAGTAAGACTCTACATTGACACAGCTTTGTAGACTCCCTAGGACGACCCTCTCTGATACCACTTTTGTCACGCCTCAATCCCATGGGGGTGGATAGACACCCGTAGCCGTAAGGACCCGAGAGAACCAACCTATGATCATAGACTTCTTATGCCTGTAATTAAGCAAACAAATGTGCTACAGTGTATGAACATGATGTATCAATAAAGTAAACCAAGTACGTAAATACAAAATAGGTATACGGGACTTGGCCGTTGGGGCCACAACTTCTAAAAGACAAGACACTACCATGCTTAACTTTACAATGTCTACAAAGCCTCTAAAATATACGAAGACTTAGATAAGGTCGGGATAGGTCCCCCGCTTTACACATAACCACTACACAATACCAAAAATATATACAACTGACTTGGAAAGCACCGAATCAACTTGGAGCTCACTAATAGCCTTTAGATGTCCTGTATTCCTACTGGAGAGATCTACTATCCCCTATGCCTGCAACATGAAAGGTAGGTACCCCAAGAGGGACGTCAGTACGAAAGAATGTACTGAGTATATAAGGCTAAAAACAACTGTACATAATCCAAAAGTTTAGGTGACATCAAGTACAAGTGTATAGATAATGTTAATAACCCACCTTAGATGGTATCTGGGGAACCACTACATTACATTCTTTACTTTCCTTTTTCCTTCTTTCTTTTTATAATCTTTAACAAGCCATATAGTACAAAAGACCAAATGATCAGTGGTATACAAATCAGGATCGACCCATGCTAGGCTTACGCCCCTGAGCTGCTACCCATATAAATCAATCGGGATCGGCCTATCCTAGGCTTTCGCCCCTGAGCTGCCACCCACACATAACTAGCTTTAAGTTGCTTACTTTATTTAGTCTTTGAGATTGTTATACTGGTGGTTATAACATTATGGAATTTAATGCTTAGGAGCCAAACTAATAGATAGATCTTAGTTGACTAAGATGGGAACACCAAAAATTGGCTAGAGAAGGTAGACATGCTAACTTGACAATAAACATCTATTGAGGTACGTTAAGATACTACGGAGTGGAAACAAGGTCGTTAACTACGTGGACATTTTATGCTGCCAAAGGATACGAAAAAGAGTAACCTTACATACCTTGTCTTTCTACCACATGCGTATAACGATTCAGCTCTTCCTTTAAGTGTTACTCTACAATTTAAGTACATAATGGAACTAACATTAAAAGCTAATTATATTACAAGTTTACAAGACGGTAATTAGTTACTTAATAGGAAGTAAAAACCGTCCAACCTCCTAAACACATGGTGTATCACTCCCCCCTTCCTTATACTACCATACAACCTTATTCCACCCCCTTACACTATAACTTTCTACCTCACAACAATAATACCACCAAAACAGTCCACAAACCAACACCAATGTTACAAACCGATAGGATTACCTACCAAGTTCATACTTCACATTACTACCTCAATGAAACTCCACATATTTATTCAATCAATGCACCTAAATGCCTTCCATAACAACATAACAAATATTGTCCACAATGGTTTCAAAATTCACTTTAACATAACAAGAGAGTATTCTCTTTTCACTACACCAAACGTTCCATATATAAACACGTATAAACATGTACACCAAGCTATTCATAAAGAGGAATGAATTAAGATAAGAACCACACCCTAACCTACTGAAATTTCATCCCTCCAACTTAATTTCTTTAAGACCTTAAGCTTCTTTACAAGTTTAAACCACAAGGAAGGAAAATACTTTAAAACTAAACACAAGTGGACTGCCACAATGAAAAGGGACTGCCCTGTACCTCTTAAACATAACCAACATGATTTACACAATATTTTATACACATATTACATTATACTATAAGGGTAAACACTTACCAAGGCTTGCAAAGTGGAAGATTTGTCCAAGAACCCTAGGGGAAATTTGGGACGGCTAGTGAGATGCTTCAGAGAAAAGTGAGACAGAGATGGAGTTAAATCAGAATTTGTATGTTAAAATGAGTAAAAAGATCATACAATATTGATCTTATAAGGAGAATTCTATACTACCTCTTTTTAACTCATTTCTAGCTACATATTGGTCAAACATAGTCCAAGTAGGTGATGCACCTACTTGGCTCTTTAAGCTACTCAAAATGTCCAAGTAGGTGATGCACCTACTTGGTTTATTTCTAATTGGATCACATAAAATTGGGCCTTAGAAAAATTTAGGCATTGGGATGGTCATCCTTCGCTTTAATTTGGGCCTCAAATGAGTCCATTAATATGCCTCAATTTGGTCCAATAATCTAAGTAGGTGATGCTTAGGTGTTGGGCTGGTCATTTTTCCCATTTTGTGTACCTAGTTTTGGCCTCAATTAAGTCCATTGACATATGTCCAAATGCAGCCCAATAGCTTAAGTATGTAATATGCCTACTATCTTAATTAAGTCACGGAATCACCTCGCTAATGTTCTCCCCTTTTGTCAATGTCTTAATCCTTCTACCTTCATCCACCACTTAACTTTAACTTTACTCTTAAAGAATTCCTCATTATCTCAAGTTTAAATACTTTTATCCATGCTAGGTTGGTCGTATAAGTTTTGGAATGTTCGGGATGTTATAATTTTGCAACAAAAAAATATCTAGTCCATTACCTACTACCACAAGTCCGTACCAAGTTCCATATAAGTAAGAGTAGTGTCTATAGAATACGGGGTGTTACATGCGGACTATCCCAAAAAAGAAACAGTACAACATGAAACTTTTTCTTTGCATCAAACTAGGACATAGTGTGAAGAGGACTGTCAAACTCTTTGAATGTAAGTCGAGGAACAACGTACACTTCAATCAAACCACACCCTATCATAAGGAATGTGGTTATTTTCTTTATTTTATCTAAGTTTTGATTCCAGGGTAATATCTAAACTCACACTAGAAGCAATTTCCTTTCCTTCAAATTTGGGTGACAATACGCCCTGAGCTTGGGAAAATTATGTCTATGTAGATCATAGTTATAGGTGTAAGGGTATCCACATTCATAATTGAGTTAATTGCAAGTCTATTTTATATAACTCAATTAATTTATCTGTCACGCCCCGAATCCCATCGAGACATGATTGGCACCCGTAGCCGATAAGACCCGAGAGAACTAACCTTTGCCTATGTTCAATCATATGCGTATCATAATCATAACCACCATTGCGGAAGAACATGAAGACGAATAAAGGAAAACATGGGACAAATTTATACATACATATGAAACTTGGCCGTTGAGGCCATCCAGTCAAAAAAAAAATCTTTTACACTAATACACCCACATCCGTCTACAAAAGCCTCTAACAAGAGCATTGACCAAAATGAACCATAAGTCGGGACAAGTCCCCGCTTTACGCAACATGTACAACACCAAAACATATATACACTCTGACTCGGAGAAGCCCCGAATGAGCTGGAGCTCATCAAAAAATCGCTAACACTAGCAATCTACTGGGGAGGCCTACTGGTACCTGCGCCTGCAGCAAGTAAGGTAAATTCCCCGAGAGGGGTCCATACGAAATAAGTACTGAGTATGCAAGGCTCAGATGAAACTGTACAACACATGAATATTTCAATAAACTCAAATACATATGACTAATTAATGTGAATAAGTCACCATGTTGCATTTTGGAAACCATGTGGATTGCTTTCATTACTTTCATTACTTTCTTTACCTTCAATGCTCATTTGTCATTACATATCACAATGTACCCAGGCCCCGACTGATCAGTGGGTATTTTCATATCATATCATCGTGTTGGGATCGAGTCGAGCTAGGCTTATGCCCCTAGACTTGCCACCCATACATCAATGCATCGGGATCGGGTCAAGCTAGGCTTATGCCCCTAGACCTGCCACCCATAAATCCATATCTCGGGATCGAGTCGAGCTAGCCTTACGCCCCTAGACCTGGCACCCGTACTTGATCATTGACCACATATGCATTACTTTGTTCATTACTTTGAGATTGATACTTTGATAGTCATAATATCACTTGAACTTTGGAACATAGCATTGTTGGAAGCTTTGAATCATTAACCAATGAGTGAAGACATGTGAATAAACATCATGAGAAATATAACATTACTAGCACCATGATACCATTGGAACCATTGGACAATAATCCATGAACAAGAGACACAAGTATACTCACTATTGGACCATTGGAACATAACCTTATTTGAGCTTTTGGAACATTAACCATGAAGATGAGACAGAAGATTCACAAATGATAAAAGAGTAGGAAATTTATAACAATGACGATTGCTAACCGGATATGGAAGACCTTAGCACATTTTGGGATAGGACTAGTGACATGTCAATATGGATACTATTTGCCGCAGAAAGATACGGACAAAGTAACCTTACATACCTTGGATTTGCAATACGAATATACAACCTTAGATGCGTATACAATAATCCCGCTCCTTATTTATGTGTCACTCTACAACATAAATACATAACGAAATTCACATTAACCACCATTTACTTTACAAATGCATACAACGTCAATGAGTTACATGTTTGCCTTTAGACATGTCATTTCCCCTTAACAAAACCATTGATCATACTGTTATTTCAAAAATTCCATAATATTTCCAACATTGACCAATACATGATAATTGATACATTTCACCACAACACTTCTCCTTTACACTTTCTTATCCATAACACATCACAAATAACCCATCAAATGACCTTAATACAACTCATAACACATATCGGCCAAAATCCCACAATTTTCACTTATAGACAAGAACAAGTTTAATACCAAAAATAACACCATAAATGTTCATATTTTGTACATACCATGCTTTTTCATCAAAGGCACAAGTCCTAATTCAAGTTCAAATCACCAAGATAGCACATCTTTCACCAAAGGCAAAAATATACTATTCACCACCTTGCCAACACAACTATCATAATATACATAATCTCCCACGCATATAATATGTTAATTCATGAGAATAGATACTTACCAAGGCTTGGACTATATTTATCTTGTCCAAGGAGTCCAAAGGAATATTTTGCTTTAGGGTTTGGAGCTTTGGAGCTTAAAGAAATATTTGAGAAAATATCACAAAGGCATGAGAGTCTTGTATGATTAAAAATCTGATTTTTGGGGGCTTTTTATGGACCTCAAGTCATCCTTATCCACACTTGGCACTAAATGATATGTTTACTTAGTCAATTATTGGAAGAATGGGTTATTTCCTCTTTGGGCCAAGTCTTTTAATCCCATTTTGGGCCTAACTTTGGGCCCAATAACACATATCCATGTAACCCATCAAATTTCATGTATTATTCACCATATATCTCATGTTTACATAATCCCATCATGTCACGACAATATTCTCTTAAAAGATTCTCCTTCGTCGTTTCGATTGCAAAAATAGGAATTCTAGTCGCCCTTGGCTTCATTGGACATTTTGGATCACTATTCACATTTCATGATTTGATCATGTAGGAGTATGTAGGAGTGTATTGAAGATTTAAAAATGCTCAAATAACTCCAAAGAACCAAAAGAACCCATCCAAGAGTCGTCGTAGAATTGCGTTACAAAATGGGTCCGGAAAGGCACAAAATTTGTGCCTTTCGCCACTAGCTACAAAGCAGGCTGTGGCGCAAGAAATGAGGCCCTTATGAATCAGGTGGCTTGCGCCACACCCCTGAAACAGGGTAGTGGCGCAAGTCTCAGCACATTGCTGAATTTTTCGGCCACTTATCCAATGTTTGCGTATCATCCAATCCCTTATCAAAACACTACAAAATACTTACTTAGTGATCTTAACCATCAAGTAAACATGACTTAAAGTTATCAAATGAGGTTATAATGGGTACGGGGTATCAACCAAATGCTCCACGAAACCACAAAACACCTCCTACAAAGGTCTAATCGAACATTTTAGGTCCGATATCAAATGTTTCACCAATGACACTATAAAACACATACTCATGGCATCTCAACACCTATGTAGATATGACCCCAGGGTATCAAGTGAGGTTAGAAAAGTACGGGGTGTTACATTCTTCCCCCCTTAGAAACATTCGTCCTCGAATGTTAACAACATTTTCTTATATACAACAAATGCATCTTTACTTTAACATACCTATACACATAATGTTCTTAAATACTTACTTGTTATTGTTCCACCTCCGCATTGTGAACTTCTTGGTCCAGTTGAAATAGATGGGGATACTTCGATTTCATCATTTCTTCTACTTCCCATGTGATCTCCTCTACTTGTTGATTTCTCCAAAGGACTTTCACGGAGGCTATGTCTTTATTCCTCAATCTCTTTACTTGTCGATCTAGGATAGCAATGGGTACCTCTTTATAAGTGAGATCCTCTGTAACTTGAACATCCTTGACGGGAACAATACGTGAAGGATCTCCTATGCACTTTCGAAGCATTGAAACGTGAAATACCGGATGGACTGAGGAAAGTTCCTGGGGTAGTGCTAACTCATACGCAACTTGCCCAAATCTTCTAATGATTTCATATGGGCCTATGTAACGTGGACTCAATTTTCCTTTCTTTCCGAACTGCATTACCCCTTTCATCGGTGACACCTTTAAAAATACCCAATCACCTATGGAGAATTCAAGCCCTCTTCTTCGCACATCGGCATATGACTTGTGACGACTTTGAGCTGTTTGTAACCGCTGTTGGATTACTTTAACTTTATCCATGGCTTGGTGAACAATATCTGGCCCAAGTAAGGCAGTTTCACCTGCTTCGAACCATCCGATTGGTGATCTACATTTCCTTCCATACAAGGCTTCATAAGGTGCCATTTTAATACTTGAATGATAGCTATTTTTATACGCAAATTCAATAAGAGGCAAATGGTCATCCCAACTGCCTTGAAAATCTAACGTACAAGCTCGTAGCATATCTTCAAGTGTCTGAATAGTACGTTCTACTTGTCCATCAGTCTGAGGATGGAAAGCCGTACTCAAATTCACCTGAGTACCCAAACTCCGCTGAAAAGATTTCCAAAAGTGTGTTGTGAACTGTGCTCCTCTGTCTGATATAATAGAAAGTGGAATACCATGCAATCGTACTATCTCTTTCACATACAACTTCGCATAATCCTCAGCTGTATAGGTCGTCTTGACCGGTAGAAAATGCACTGATTTAGTAAGCTTGTCCACTATGACCCATATAAAATCAAACTTCCACAATGTACGAGGCAACCTTGTAATGAAATCCATATTAATCATATCCCACTTCCAGACTGGAAGATTGATACATTGCATGTAACCTCCTAGTTTCTGATGTTCCACTTTCACTTGTTGACAATTTGGGCACTGCGCGATAAATTCTGCAATGTTCTTTTTCATGTTGCCCCACCAATACACTTCTTTCAATTCATGGTACATTTTAGTAGCACCCGGATGAATGGAAAGCGCGAATGGTGCGCCTCTGTCATTATTGGTGTCCTCAACTCATCTACGTCCGGTACACATATTCTCCCTTGACATTGAAGCACCCCTTCCGGTGTAATATCAAATGCCTTGGTCAAATTCTGCTGCACATTTTCCTTTAGCTGCAATAAAATAGAATCCGTAAATTGCTTCTCTTTCACTTCAGCTATCAAGGAGGATTCTGCTGCATTCTGCACAATAATTCTATCATCGAAGGATTCAATAAGGCGAACCCCCAAGCTGGCTAATTGATTCAAATCTTTGATTATCTAATGCTTTTCATTCAACTGACCACTAGTGCTTTCTACTGCCTTACGGCTCAATGCATCAGCTACTACATTTGCTTTGCCTGGGTGATTAAGAATATCAATGTCATAGTCTTTTAAAAGCTCTAACCACCTTCGTTGCCTTAGGTTGAGTTCCTTCTGCTTAAAAAGATATTGCAAGATTTTGTGATCCGTATAGATGTCAACATGAACCCCATACAAATAATGACGCCATATCTTTAAAGCAAAAACTACCGCTGCCAATTCAAGATCATGTGTGGGATAGTTTTTCTCATGTGGCTGCAACTGTCGTGAGGCATATGCTATCACCCTACCATGCTGCATCAACACACATTCGAGACCAATCCCAAAAGCATCATAATACACTACATAGCCCTCTGTGCCTTCAGGAAGTACTAACACTGGTGTGGAAGTCAGCTTATCTTTCAGTTTTTGGAACCCCTGTTCACATGCATCATTCCATTGAAATTTAATTGCCTTGTGAGTTAACTTTGTTAATGGTGCTACAATAGAAGCAAACCCTCCTACAACTCTCCGGTAATAACCTGCCACACCCAAAAAACTGTGAATCTCTGTGGGTGTTGTAGGTCTTGGCCAGTTTTTCACCGCTTCGATCTTCTGTGTATCGACCTGGATCCCTTCATCTGACATAATGTGACCCAAGAATGCAACTGATTTTAACCAAAACTCACATTTAGAGAATTTTGCATACAACTTACGCTCACGGAGGATTTACAACACTTGCCGTAAGTCAGTAGCGTGGTCTTCTGGTGATCTTGAATAAACAAGGATGTCATCTATAAATACCGTGACGAACACGTCCAGAAATGGCTTAAAAACCCTATTCATCAAATCCATAAACACAGCTGGTGCATTTGTTAGGCCAAATGACATAACCAAAAATTCATAATGACCATACCGTGTTCGGAAAGCTGTCTTGGGCACATCTTCTTCTCTAACTCTGACTTGATGATAACCCGACCTCAAGTCAATCTTTGAGAAACACTTGGCACCCTGTAACTGATCAAACAAATCATCAATTCGAGGGAGGGGATATTTTTTCTTGATCATTACTTTATTCAGTTGTCGATAGTCGATGCACATTCTCAAGGTGCCATCTTTCTTTCGCACAAATAATACCGGTGCACCCCACGGGGACATACTAGGCCTAATGAAGCCATTATCCAGCAAATCCTTCAATTGCTCCTTCAATTCACGCAATTCTGCTGGAGCCATTCTATATGGAGGAATAGAAATAGGCTGAGTGCCTGGAATCACATCAATGCCGAATTCCACTTCCCGTTCTGGGGGTAAACCTGGAAGATCCTCTGGAAATACATCAAGAAATTCATTGACTACCGGTACTGAATGTGGAGTTAATGGTTCCACATCATTATCTTTCACTCGTACCAAATGACATATGTATCCCTTAGCAATCATTTTTTTGGCTTTCAAATAGGAAATAAATCTCCCTCGTGGTGCCCTTACATTACCCTGCCATTCAAGCACATTTTCTTGCGGATAACAAAATTGCACCTTCTTGGCCCGGCAATCTACCGTAGCATAACAAGAGGCCAACCAATCCATTCCAATAATGACATCAAAATCCACCATGTCCAATTCAATGAGATCGGCCAACGTATCATGACTACACACCGTTACCATACAGTTATGATATACTCTCTTTGCAACAATATATTTACCAACCGGTGTAGACACTTCAATTGATTTAATTAATACTTTCGGTGTCTTTGCAAATTTCGCAGCAACCAATGGAGTAACATAGGAAAATGTAGAACCTAGGTCAATTAGTGCATATACATTATGTGAGAAGATGGATAATGTACATGTGACGACATCAGGGGAAGCCTCTGAATTCTGGCAGTCCACCAAAGCATAAGTGCGATTCTGGACCTCGCTAGTACTGGCTGCTCCTCTGGCACTTCTACCAGAGCCAATAGGCTGCACCCCTCGACCTAGTGAAGGAACCGATGCTGATGATGCAACAGCCGACCCAGCCGGTTATGCTATACCACCCATGCTTAGCTGTGGACAATCTCTCGCTATATGTCCCGGCATACCATACCAAAAGCAGACATTTGTCCCTGTCCAACATGTACTGTGTGTGTTGTGCTGACACTGCTGACGAGGGAAACCTGCTGCCTGTGATCCATGAACCCCACTACTTTGCCCAGCTGAACCACATCTAAACCCTCGAGACTGAGAATAAGCACCACCTGTGGAATAAGAGAACGACGGTCTAGGTGGTCTAGGAAACATGCGGGGCCTAGATCCTCCTTGGGACATCATAGGTGGTCCCATAGGTCTAGCCCTTTTGGACTGTCCCCTATCAAATTCATGTACCCTTCGTCTCTGTCTTTGATCTTCCATTTTCTTGGCAAAGGCTTGTATTCGAGAAATGTCCATGTACCTATTCAAGGCCGCAATAGTGCAATCTCTTACCAAATATGGCTCTAGTCTGTCCATATATCTATGGACCCTGTCTGTCATCGTAGCCACAACATTTGGCGCCTATCGAGCCAAGGAATTAAATTGCAAGCTATATTCTCTGACACTCAAATTTCCTTGACGGAGATTTAGGAACTGATCCGCATGTGCCTCACGGATCTCATAGGGCACGTAATGATCAAGGAAAGCCATTTTAAACTCTTCCCACGTAGGTGGATTTACACCAATGTCACGGGATTTCTTCTAATCCTCATACCACAATATTGCCTCTCCTTTCAACCTGTACGCAGCAAGTTCCACTGTTTCTACGCCTTTCACATGCATAACTTCCAATGCCCTCTGAATTTGATCCACGAAGTCCTGTGGATCTGCTTTTGGATCTGCACCTGTGAAGATAGGAGGGTCCAATTTGAGGAAATCCTGTGTTCTGCGACTTGCTACTCTAGACACATCATCATCATGTGCCATTGGACCAGCTCGTCCTTGACTCTGGGCTGCCACTAACTGTGTTAACATCTGAACTGCATTTTTCAAATCCTGGTCCATAGTATTGACTGGTGGTTCTACAGGTACGCTTCTCCTACTCGACTCTTCTGGTACAGAGGGAGTGGAGTAAGCTCGTGACACAAATTCAGGCTCAGTATCACCTTGATGAACTTGATCAAGTGGTGGTATACTGGTTCCTTCACCAGCAATTCTATCTATCAGCTTACTTTTACCTTTTCCTTTTCCTCTTCTAGTGTTCGGCATTTTGACTATACCAAAGAAAAATAATTATCAAGATCAGATACAATGCAACATACAACATTGGCTCTATTGCACGATCTAGAATGAAGAAAAGAAACAACATCCTAAATTTCCCATAGCCTCCTACTTATAAATGTGGTGCACAACACATCGATAAGTAAGACTCTACTCAGACACGGCTTTGTAGACTTCCTTAGACCATCCTGCTCGGATACCACTTTTGTCACGCCCCGAATCCCATCGAGACATGATTGGCACCCGTAGCCGATAAGGCCCGAGAGAACCAACCTTTGCCTATGTTCAATCATATGCATATCATAATCATAACCACCATTGCGGAAGAACATGAAAGACGAATAAAGGAAAATATGGGACATATTTATACATACATACGAAACTTGGCCGTTGATGCCATCCAGTCAAAACAACATATGTCTTTTACACTGATACACCCACATCCGTCTACAAAAGCCTCTAACAAGAGCATTGACCAAAATGAACCATAAGTCGAGACAAGTCCCCGCTTTACGCAACATGTACAACACCAAAACATATATACACTCTGACTCGGAGAAGCCCCGAATGAGCTGTAGCTCACCAAAGAACCGCTAACACTGGCAATCTACTGGGGAGGCCTAATGGTACCTGCGCCTGCAGTAAGTAAGGTAAATTACCCGAGAGGTGTCAGTACGAAATAAGTACTGAGTATTCAAGGCTCAGATGAAACTGTAAAACACATGAATATTTCAATGAACTCAAATACAAATGAATAATCAATGTGAATAAGTCACCATGTTGCATTTTGGAAACCATGTGGATTGCTTTCATTACTTTCATTACTTTCTTTACCTTCAATGGTCACTTGTCATTACATGTCACAATGTACCCAGGCCCCGACTGATCAGTGGGTATTTTCATATCATATCATCGTTTTGGGATTGAGTCGAGCTAAGCTTATGCCCCTAGACTTGCCACCCATACATCAATGCATCGGGATCTGGTCGAGCTAGGCTTATGCCCCTAGACCTGCCACCCATAAATCCATATCTTGGGATCGAGTCGAGCTAGCCTTACGCCCCTAGACCTGCCACCTGTACTTGATAATTGACCACATATGCATTACTTTGTTCATTACTTTGAGATTGATACTTTGATAGTCATAACATCACTTAAACTTTGGAACATAGCATTGTTGGAAGCTTTGAATCATTAACCAATGAGTGAAAGACATGTTAATAAACATCATGAGAAATATAACATTACTAGCACCATGATACCATTGGAACCATTGGACAATAATCCATGAACAAGAGACACAAGTATACTCACTATTGGACCATTGAAACATAACCTTATTTGAGCTTTTGGAACATTAACCATGAAGATGAGACAGGAGATTCACAAATGATCAAAGAGTAGGAAATTTATAACAATGACCATTACTAACCAGATATGTAAGACCTTAGCACATTTTGGGATAGAACTAATGACATGTCAATAGGGATACTATTTGCCGCAGAAAGATACGGACAAAGTAACCTTACATACCTTGGATTTGCAATACGAATATACAACCTTAGATGCGTATACAATAATCCCGCTCCTTCTTTATGTGTCACTCTACAACATAAATACATAACGAAATTCACATTAACCACCATTTACTTTACAAATGCATACAATGTCAATGAGTTACATGTTTGTCTTTAGACATGTCATTTCCCCTTGACAAAACCATTGATCATACTATTATTTCAAAAATTCCATAATATTCCCAACATTGACCAATACATGATAATTGATACATTTCACCACAACACTCCTCCTTTACACTTTCTTATCCATAACACATCACAAATAACCCATCAAATGACCTTAATACAACTCATAACACATATCAGCCAAAATCCCACAATTTCCACTTATAGACAAGAACAAGTTTAATACCAAAAATAACACCATACATGTTCATATTTTGTACATACCATGCTTTTTCATCAAAGGCACAAGTCCTAATTCAAGTTCAAATCACCAAGATAGCACATCTTTCACCAAAGGCAAAAATACACTATTCACCACCTTGCCAACACAACTATCATAATATACATAATCTCCCATGCATATAATATGTTAATCCATGAGAATAGATACTTACCAAGGCTTGGACTATATTGATCTTGTCCAAGGAGTCCAAAGGAATATTTTGCTTTAGGGTTTGGAGCTTTGGAGCTTAAAGAAATATTTGAGAAAATATCACAAAGGCATGAGAGTCTTGTATGATTAAAAATCTGATTTTTGGGGGATTTTTATGGACCTAAAGTCATCCTTAGCCACACTTGGCACTAAATGATATGTTTACTTAGTCAATTATTGGAAGAATGGGTTATTTCCTCTTTGGGCCAAGTCTTTTAATCCCATTTTGGGCCTAACTTTGGGCCCAATAACACATATCCATGTAACCCATCAAATTTCATGTATTATTCAACATATATCTCATGTTTACATAATCCCATCATTTCACGACAATATTCTCTTAAAAGATTCTCCTTCGTCGTTTCGATTGCAAAAATAGGAATTCTAGTCGCCCTTGGCTTCATTGGACATTTAGGATAACTATTCACATTTCATGATTTGATCATGTAGGAGTATGTAGGAGTGTATTGAAGATTTAAAAATGCTCAAAGAACTCCAAAGAACCAAAAGAAACCATCCAAGAGTCGTCGTAGAATTGCGTTACAAAACGGGTCCGGAAAGGCACAAAATTTGTGCCTTGCGCCACTAGCTACAAAGCAGGTTGTGGCGCAAGAAATGAGGCCCCTTTGAATCAGGTGGCTTGCGTCACACCCCTGAAACAGGGTAGTGGCGCAAGTCTCAGCACATTGCTGAATTTTTCGGCCACTTATCCAATGTTTGCGTATCGTCCAATCCCTTATCAAAACACTACAAAATACTTACTTAGTGATCTTAACCATCAAGTAAACATGACTTAAAGTCACCAAATGAGGTTATAATGGGTACGGGGTATCAACCAAATGCTCCACGAAACCACAAAACACCTCCTACAAAGGTCTAATCGAACATTTTAGGTCCGATATCAAATGTTTCACCAATGACACTATAAAACACATACTCATGGCATCTCAACACCTATGTAGATATGACCCCAGGGTATCAAGTGAGGTTATAAAAGTACGGGGTGTTACATTATCACTCATCCTAATTCAAAGGTTATCTTAGAATTAAAGATTGCCTTTCATCAATTGAGTCGAATTACAAGCAGTCTGATTCTCTGAATCTTGGGATATATAGGTGGGTTCAATGTTGAAAAATCTATTCCATTCCATAAATTCTTAATCCTCGTATTTCTCATCTTTTTTGACACTTCATTATTTGAAATTGGGATAGATTTTGAATTTTTTTAAAATCATCTGCAAAATCAAACATTTAAACTATAACTGGCTTGGATTCTCATATAACCTGATATATGTAAGAAATGCAATATCGTGGTCCAACCATAATTCCTTTATATTCATGCTAATATTAACCACTTCTGAGAGATGAATCAATGGACGAACAAAATTGTGATCGTAAATTCCCATTTCCTAAGATCTCTTGCATCGATCCCGCCCAAATGGAGGGTCAGTTGTTGACACTTAATTTTTTCCCTCCCCAACATGATTAATTATTGAGATTTTTAATTTTTAAATAATTATTTTTCAAAATTAAAGACATTTTCAGAAATATTAGTTGCAAAGTGTGATGCAATATATATATATATATATATTTTGGCAAAATAATTATTTTTGGTTATTTAAATATTAAAGCTCAATTAATTTATTAAGAACTTTATCTGTCTTGGTCTATTTTCAGAATTTTTAGGTTCTTAATTTTATTCAAAAACCTGGTCCTTTATTTCAAAACAATTGGATCATTTTTTAGGCCAATCTAGTGGTCCAAATTGACATTAATTCCATCAAATACACGTGTTCCTCCATTTTGCCTTCACACGCATCGCTCACTCTACAAAAGATTACATACACTAAACCTCACGTTATAATGTCCCAAACCATTGTTACGTTTAAAAACACCCCAAAAATAATTTACAACAAATAATGGGCTAAAAATGGACCTGGGAAAAATTAAATTGGGGAAGAAAATAGTGGCCTAAAGGAATGCAGTTGATTAACCGCTGCAGCGATAAAAGTTTTGCTACAGCGTTAACTGGCTATTACCCAACCAATGATTTTTTAAAAAAACCTCTCTTTTATTATTTCCTCGGGTGGCCATCTTCCTCTAAAAACACCCTGAAAAACCCTAGGCCAAGGTTTATGAGAGCAGTTATGAGGCACACCCAGAGGGAACCCGGTATAGAAATATATCTGGAATGTGTGGGGCAGCTTACTCCTCTTCGTAATATTATGTTTTGCCTAAGCGGTAAGCTAAGGTTTTAATTGTAGCAACAAGACTTAGGCTAGATGCATTTAATGTTAATAATGATTTTGGGGTTATCATGCATTAGGTCTTTGGACATGGAGTTGGATGGATGGACAGGTTTAAAAATTCGAATAGGCTTGATTTACTTGATGTTATGCTAATGAGTTGGTTAAGTTAAGAGGTGGTTAGGAAGATGGAGCGAATGTGCATAGTTTATTACCCTTCAGGAAGGAGTACAGTGGGAGGTTGAATGAAATAATGTGGAATAATAAGACGGAGATGTTAAGGTAACTCGACTAATTTATAAATGCTTAAAATGCCTGAATTGTGCTGGTAGACTTGTACAATTCTAATACCTTGATAGTTTAGTTGATACTCTCCATAATTTAGAAGACGAGATAGCGAGTAAAAAGATATTGAGATAAGATAGTGAGTAAAAAGGTATTGAGATGAGATAGTGATTAAAATGGTATTAACTGCTGTAGCGGTAAACCTCTTCCCGAACCAACATCGTCTCGACTTTTCATACTCGGAGATAGTAGAATGTATTTGTGTAGTTGTTCCAATGGCAAATTATGTGATCCATCTCGGGGGAGAGCGTGAGAATAATCCTTGGGCCTAGATTAGGCAATGTTATAACGGGTGCCCATTAAGGGGCTTGGATGTATAATGAGCTCGTATGGATTAATTCTCCCAAGTGGCTTGTTATAGCTAAAACTCCATCGAGCGCTTGTTTAAATATTCCGACCTTACCCTTAAGGCTGATTGAGGATGAACGGTGAGTAAATTGGTATCTAATGTAACGACCCTAACCATAGTTACGTGTAAAAGCACTCTGAGAATAACTTACGATGAATAATGGGCTCAAAATAGAACCGAGAAAAATTAGATCAGGGAAGAAATTGGGGCCTAAGGGAATTAGGCCAAGAAGCCCAATAAAGGACTAGGCCGGCTTACCAATAATTGTTGCAGCGGTTGATTAACTGGTGTAGCGATACCACTGCAGTGGTAAAAGTTCTGTTGTAGTAGTAACAAGCAATACCCAGCTGAGGATTTTTTTTATAAACCCTTCTTTTTATTATTTCCCCAGGTCGCCCCCTTCCTCCAAAAACACCCTAAAAAACCTTACTCCACCAACCATGATATTTCAAAGGCCAAGGTTCATAAGAGCGGTTGCAAGGCACACCCAAAAGAACCCGACATAGGAATACATCTAGTACGCATGGGGAAGCTCACTTCTCTCAATAACAGTATGTTTCACCTAAGAGGTAAGCTAAGGTTTTAATTGTAGCAACTAGACTTGGGCTAGATGCATTTAATGTTAATAATGATGTTGGGGTTATTATGCATTAGGCCTTTGGGCATGGAGTTGGATGGATGGACATGTTTAAAAATTTGGATAGGCTTGATTTTATTGATTTACTTGATGTTATGCTAATGTGTTGGTTGAGTTAAGAGGTGGGTAGGAAGATGAAGCGAATGCACATAGTTTATCACCCTTCAAGATGGAGTATAGTGGGAGGTTGTATGAAATAATATGAAATGATAAGATGGGGAAGTTAAGGTAACTCAATTAATTTATAAATTCTTAAAATGCCCGAATTACGTTGGGTAGACTTGTACAATTCTAATACCTCATATTTTAGTTGATACTCTCCAGAATTTAGAAGATAGGATAGTGAGTATAAAGGTATTTAGACGAGATAGTGAGTAAAAAGGTATTGAGATGAGATAGTGAATAAAAATGTATTGAGGTTAGCCGGCGTGCAAAATTGGCATTGCTTGTCATATTGTTTGAACAAGGATTTCTAGAGTTTAGAAAACAATGCGAAATTCTTATGGTTGGGATTCGATTAGAGGGTAAGTGTGTAATAATGAGAACATGGGTGATGACACTCCATAAGGGTGTTTTGTAAGTCATGAATATGTTGTATATGAGTGAAGAATGAGGTCACCAATATATGAATTAGATGGCTGATGTAACTATATACTGAATTGACCTGTGTTAGGTTGTGAGCTGACATTGTTATCATCTTTTGCATGAATTATGGTTTGTTGCTTTCATATACTCATTCATATGTATTGTGATGATATATTGTGATATGGGTTGGGTACCACGCCTATACAAATATGGTATGATATGATATAGGTCAGGTACCATGCTGGTACAGATATGATATGGGCCGAGTGATGTTTTTAATGATGAGATGCATAGTAATAAGGAGAGATAATGCACACATATTGTATACATACATTCTTGCATTTGTTGAAATATTTTGTTAAATTATTTTTGCTTTCATATATGAATTTTGTTGTAAAAAGAGATGAAAGATGGTACAAAGGTATAGTAAGTCCGTAGGTGGAACGAGTTGAGAATGAGATTTCACGATTCCCCTGAGAGGACTGGGTACGATAGTATATGATTGGTAGGATCCGAAATTCGAGTGGATGTAGACTGAAGGATTGTAGATATTATAAGAATACATCGATATTGAAGAGAGAGGTATAGGTTGGAATAGGCGGTCAAAGGACAAAAATATATGAATATATTGAATGACAGGTAGGTCACAGAAATGCTGAGTGTAGGTCACAGAGATGCTGAGTGTAGGTCACAGAGATACTAAGTATAGGTCGCAGAGATATTAAATATGGGGTAGTAGGAGTTGTTAAATTGGGGATTCAAAATTGGAACTTTACTAAATGTTGTGATTTCTCCCTATTTATTATTGATGTTATTTGTTTCTAACCCTAGTTGGCCCATGACGCTTACCAGTACGTGTGATGAATGATGATTTTGCCACTTATTTGTGTCTCTTTTCCTATGATTTTATGTTGTTAATCCATAATATGAGGCTAATTATCCTTTGAATAGTGTTTATTTCAGGTATTTTGGATTTACAGGGAGTTCTGATAAAAAGAAGTGAATCTAAGGAAAAATAGAGCTAAAATAAGGTAAAACAAAACTGGCAGTACAAATGTGCTTCGCGAACGCGGAGCTCCATCTGTGAACATTAAGCTCAAAGTCAACAGACCTTCGTAAACACAACTAGTTGACCACGAATGTGGATGTCAACATTCAGTATAGGCCGTGAACGTGGTTTATTGACTACAAAAGCAAAGAAGAAAGTACCAGGCATCAAGGGCAGTTTTGGAATTTTACAATTTCGAGCCCATTTCATCAAAAACCCGATCCCAAGCTATTCCAAGACATCTTTGGCTTATTTCTCAACATTTGAGGCTAGATTTCTTAACCTAACACCCTTGAATTGAAGATTTGGAAGCTTTGTAGTGTTAAATTCTTACTTCTTTCTTAATTCCACGGCATTGTATTGAATATTTGGGTGTAATTAGATTCGTACTTGAGTATTTGTAGTTATAAATAATGCAATACTTATGTGTTGAGTTTGATTTTTGATTCTATCTTCTGCTTTGGTATTAATTGATTCCTCTATGATTTATGAAATGGGTTTTGCTTGTCTAATTAATCTCATTCTTTACTTGATTTTCGAAGGGAGTAGCTAACCCAAGGACTCACCCATCTACTTTGATTAGGCTTGAAAGAGCTAATCGAAGTTGGGAAATATTAATTTAGCACAATTTGGGATGTATGACCCATCTTATAGTTTTGTTGCGAGACATCGTAAAATCCTAGTGTATCCATAGATTAGGACTATTTGTGTTGGTACTTGGCTAGTATTTGAAAAATCTAGCCAATAAATATCCATCAATCGGGCGAAAGACATGGCGGATAAGTAAGGTTCCAAGGCTAATTTGCTAATTCGTGATTAATCTTGAGTACTTGATTTAAATACTTTGGATCATTAATAGAGTAGATTCCCTGTATCAGTTCCCTTGCTTTCCATTATTGTGATAGCCATTGGTCAACTTGTTCATATTTAATTGGTTTTATCCATGTTACATTTTTAATTACAAAAATCCCCAAAACACTTGTACCTTTATTTGGATTTTAGCGAGTTGCTTTTATTTCCTACTCTCTCGATCACTAGTCATATTGTTCCTCGTGGATTTGACCCCGACTCTTAGTTGGATAAATATATTGCTAACTATTGCGTACATTCATCTCTTGAGTATATTTGAGTGTTATCAACATGTGGTTGTACTGATGCTTCACTTACTATATCTCCAATCGGGGGTATAAACATGGTGCAAGTTAGTTGGAGTTTCTGTAGCAGCGATGACAATCAGCATAAATATTTCGTCATGGATGTCCGCACTCCTTGTCTAGTGCTCTTGTACTAGTTGAGGCTAGGTTTTAGGGATTCACTTGTAGTTATTTTTCATATGTGATGTATTAATACATGTTGGGAAAGAATAAAATGAGTAACCATATTTCAACTTGATTGTACTTTTCATATAATAAACATTAAGTTTACTAGGTTTATATATGGTATTAACTTCCGCATTAGTGAAATCATGGGAATTTGAGGCTCTCCTATCGGGGGTAGGTGTAGATAGGTGCCCGACATAATCTGATGGGTTTGTTCATGACACATGTGCTCCTCTCAACATATGCATTCCCCACCTTTTCCTTTTCCTTTTCCTCTTTCATGGAACAACATATAATGACCCTTTAGGTCATTTTCCACTTTCTCATGCTTTTTCTACGTTTAGAACTTTCCTATAGTTTCCCTAAGTCATTTGTCACTTACTGTAACTGATAGTTTGATTTTTGGGCCGTTCATTTGATTTTTATGCCAGTTTCCCTATTTTGGAGCTTTTGAAGTTGAGAAATAAGTCTTGGGCCTAAACTTCAAGTAAACAACCTCGGATGTGAACTTCGACAATTCTGTTAGCTCTGTATATGGATTTTAATCTGGGGGACCTTTGGTTCATGTACTAAGGCTTCCGGGCTCATTTTAGGCTATTGGTTAGAAATTGGTGAAAAATAGAATAGTGGGTGTGGGGCCCATATTTTGTCAAAATGACCTCTGTTGGAAATTTCATCTGTTTCGTTCAGTCTAGAATGCAATTTTGGTAGGGTAGCATAGATTGTTTGCATGCACGAAGTTCTGAATGAATCTTGAGCACTCGATCAAAATTCAGTTGGACTTGGAAAATTATTTATACAATAGAAACTGATGCAGGCCAATATTGCTCTTCGTTTTCTCAAAGAGTTGGTCGCATTGGCAAAGGGTCAAATTTATGGCCATCACATTCGTGAGCCTTTCCTTGCATTCACGAAGAAGGAACGACTTGACCCGGTCCATCTTTCTTCTTCACGTTCGTGAAGGACCCCTCTCATTTGCAAAGGGTTAGGCTGGTGGGCTCCTGCATTTAAGATAAGGGTCCCACATTCTTGAAGAAGGGACCCTGGCAGTACATAAAGCCACTCCATTTATTTTTAGGACATATTTTTAAGTCCCTAACCACCATTTGTGATCTTGTGAGCTTGGAAATTATTGGGGCACTGCTAATTAAGGATCAAATTAGTTAGGGGTCATCAAGGTGATCATTTTCCATTCATTTCTTCATAAGTTTTCGGTCAATTTTTTGATTAAATTCTTAGTATTTCTTCTACTTTTATATAATGATCCTCCAGGTCTTTTTCCTAATTTTCGTGCATTTTTAGAATTTTGAGCCTTTCCATAGTGGCTATAGGTTATTTATTACTTGTCAGAACTGTCTGTTCGGTTATCGGATAGTTCGTTTGGATTTGAGGCTCAATTTCCTGTTTTAGAGGTTACGCTATTAAAAAATTGGTCTCGGAACAAAACCCTTAGTAAATGTCCTCGGATGAGAATTTTGACAGTACCATTAGCTCTGAAACATTGATTTTAGGCTATGGGGACCCTTGGTCTGGGTCCCGAGGCTTTCAGATTCATTTTGGGCTATATGGTAGAATTTGGTTTAAATGAAACTATGGGTGTAGGGCCCACATTATGTCAAAATGACCTCCGTTAGAAACTCAATGATTTCGGTGAGTCTGGAATGTCAAATTTGGTATGCTAGCATATTTCATTTACATGCATGGGGTTCCGAATGAATCCCAAGAACCCAGTCGGAGTCTATTTGGACTTAGCAAAATCTGGTGCCTCAGCTGCTGGTGCAGTCTCTTAAGCAGCTTGGGAGTCGCTTAAGAGATAGTCGCTTTAGCAGATTTGTGTCGATTTAGAAATACTTAGCTTCCTAACTGAGGATTTCTTAAGTGATCCCTGTCTACATAAGCGGACGTCACTTTAGCGATCAGGGCGTCGCTTAAGTGAACCCTGTCCCTTCTTACCAACCGTTTTTTTGGTCATTGGCCTCTTAAGAGGCAGTAGCTGAAGCGACCCAGTAGTCACTTAAGCGACGACTGTTGGTGATAAATCAATCCCCTTCTTCACCCGATTTTCCCTTATTTCTCTTTTGCTTTTTTTGCCACTTTTGAGAACTTGGAATGTGGGAAAGTGTGGGAAATCATCTATTGAAGCTAAGGAAAGCTAGTTCAACACTCCTTGGTCGTTTTCCATTATTTTCCCCTTCAAATTCCATCCTTTTTCATTGTAAATTCCTAGAATTTAGGTCTTGAATTCCTAGACTTTAGGGGCTGATTTGGGCCCCGATTCGTACTCTATTTGTGCCCAACTTTTGAGCACACATTCTTTGTCCTTTGAGGGACCTCGTGACAGATTCAATTTTTGAATTTCGTTAGTGGGCTCCACGGGCCCATTTTTTTACCCGATTTTGGCCCTGAGTATTAAATAGCAAGATGGATATTGCTTTACACCTATTAATGTGTAGATTATGTTTTTGATAGTGTGGTGACATTCCGGGATCATGGAATAAAGACGAGCGGTTCGTGGATGGTTTGAGATTGTGGTTCGACAACGAGGTAGGCTTCAGTCTACTTTTCTCTATGAGATTGGGTATAGTATAGATTGCATGCTAGATAGGGATTATAGGATGGGTAATACCTAGCATTATCACATTTTAAACTATTTGTAGAAATTAGAATAGAAATGTGACCCGAACCTTGGCATAGGCACGTTGTGGCCATAGAATTACATTATCCTTGATTATAAACATGACAACCATGGATTAATGTTAAGGATCCTTTAGAATAAGAATACCATTTGACTTAGTGAATTAGGGTGTATTGTAAAATCTCGTATTTTACGTGTACTTGTTCTATTGATATGGGACTTGAGGTAACCTTGTTGTATAGGTAACGGACCAAGTTTCTTACGTGATTAGTGATGGTTTAATGAGGATTCAAAGGATATTATAGTGGCCCAAACATTTCAGCATGTATACGCCAAGCTAACCCAAACGGAAGTGCTTAAACGCGAGATAGTAAGGTGGTATTATACCTCAAGGATTAAAGTGTCCAAGTGTATATAAGTATTAAGTTAACACAAAGGGTTAAGACTTAGAATATGGAATAAAATAAGTGAGCTGCTTGCTTGACTTAAATTAAGCTAGTAGGTAACAAGTCGGCGCATCACCTACTTTGACTTATTGACCAATCTAAGAACAAAGTAGGTGCATCACCTACTAAGACTCCTTTGACCAGCTTATTGGGCCAAGTACACTAACACCTGCTTGAATTAATTTTGGCACAAGTTAAAAGAGAGAAAAGGAAAAGAATGGGCAGCCAAGGCCCAACAGTCTCAGATCTACAAAGGCCCAAGTATAATGGGAAAGTAGGTGCACCAAATACTTGATAAAATATGGCCCAAATTATCCAAGAAAGTCGGCCAAGATCAGCTCCCTTTAAAGGGATTGAAACTAGCTCATTTGACCCATTTTAACTTAGATAAAATACAGCTTTCTAGAGTTTTCTCTCTTGCTCTCTCTTAGCTTCTACAGCAGCCTTAATTTTTCATTAGGGTTCTTGGGATTTAACTTCCTTCCAAGCTAAAGTTAAGTGAACAAATCATGAACTTATCTCAAGAAGACTATGGAAATTATGTTCTTTATGTTTAAATTATAAGACAACCCTCTATAAGTTTGGCAGTCCCAGTTTTCTTGGTTATTAAGAGATTTTTCTCTTCTCCTTTGGTTTGTGTGTGAAGGAACCAAGATATTGAAGAGATACAAGTTAAGAGAATAAACTATCACAAAATTAAGGTAAGGTTACTGCCCATTTTTGCCCCTTCCTATATACATGTTTTTGTGGAGAATTGTGTATGTATTGTTTTCAAGAACTCAAGGGATGATGAGTTCAATATTTGGTTGCTATGATAAAGGATATTGGGGTTGTTTTAGGAATTGTGTTATGTGTATATGTTGCTTGGTTGATGTTGGAAAAGGATGTAACTAACTTGTATTGAATTATCGATGGAGGATGTGGTGATACACTACCGAACTGAATATTATGTAAGCCTACTGCCCACTCCACTTTGTATACTATTTTGAGGGTGTAATGAGGCTAAAGTTATTTCGGGGGACGTTATAAGGATTTGTATAGGAATGTAATTGGAGGAGTAAGGGTTGAAATAACACCCTTGAATAAATTAATTATGGGCTTACTGCCCAGCTACTGTTTTGGTGAGGTTAAGTGGCTTAAATGTGTTGATTAGCTACTAATACTAGTTTTACCACTTACTTTATTACAGATAAGTAGTCCGAGGGGCAGGAGGTTAATTTGGGGTAAAATTGGAGTTGTACAGCAAGGTATGTAAGTCTATTCGATTAATTGTTCTTTGGCATGAAATCTAATACATTGATGTTACATTTTCTCCCTATGTCATTGTTACTACCTTAAATGTGTATTCGCATGTCTCTCACTACAAGTCCATAGTTTAAAACTCAATAATGTTATGACCACCAAAAGAACTATCTCAAGGATTAAAGATTTGATGTAAAGAGAATCTGTATATTCTTGGGTGGTATCCTAGGGGTGGAAGGAATACCTAGCATAGGTCGGTCCCAATATCATGGGTGGTATTCCAGGGGTGAAAGGAAATCCTAGCATGGGTCGATCCCAATTTGTGTATTTATGAGGACCGTATCCTAGGGATTAAAACAACTAGCATGGGTCATCCTCTTTTACCACTGATCAACTGGTCATTTGTATCATGTGCCTTACAACTTCATAATGCAAATAAGGATAAAGTAAAGTAAAAGATGTACTGTACATGATCCCATAAATACAAGCAAAGGTGGTGTTTTATTCTTATTTATACAGTTATATATTGATATATGATTTCATTCAGATCTTGTCTTACCTATGGTCACTTTATGCCTTACATACTCAGTACATTCTTTCGTATTAACGTCCCTCATGGGGGCACTATGTTTCATGCCATAGGTACAGGTACTCCAGTTAGTAGACCTCCTCAGTAGGGATACAGGACACTCAGCTGTGGTTTGTAAGCTCCAAGTTAATTCGGGGTTTTACTGAGTCTTTGGTATATATTTTGGTAATGTATAATAGTTAAGGGTAAGGTGGGGCCTGTCCCAACCTAGACCATATTTGTCGATCTTATAGAGGCTTTGTAAACTAGTGTATAAAGTGCAAGTATGTTTGGTTCCTTAACAGTTGTTGCCTCAACGTCCAAGTCACACATATATATGTTTTGGGCCTATCTTTATGTTAGTCTTTTATCATTTCTATAGCTTGTATACATTTGTCAAATCCCCATTTGTCACGCCTCAAATCCCATTAGGGAGGACAGGCACCCGTAGCCGTAAAGGCCCTAGAGAACCAACCTATGATCATATACTTCTTATGCATGTAATGGAGTTAACCAATGTGTTGCATTTTATGGACATGATGTATGAATAAATTAAACCAGGTAGGTAATTACAAAATAGATATACAGGACTTGGCCGTTGGGGCCACAACTTCTAAAAGATAAGACACTACCATGCTTAACTTTACAAAGTCTACAAAGCCTCTAAAAGATACATAGCCTTAGTTAAGGTCCACCTTACACATAACTACTACACAATACAAAAAATATATACAATTGACTCGGAAAGCCCCGAATCAACCTGGAGCTCACCAATAGCTGTAGATGTCCTATACTCCTACTGGAGAGATCTACTAGGTCCTGTACCTGCAGCATGAAAGGTAGGTCCCCCAAGAGGGACGTCAGTACGAAAGAATGTACTGAGTATATAAGGCTAAAAGCAACTGTACATAATCCAAAAGTTTAAGTGACATCAAGTACAAGTGTATAGATAATGTTAACAACCCACCTTAGCTGGTATCTGGGGAACCACGTACATTACATTCTTTACATTCCCTTTTCCTTCTTTCCTTTATAATCTTAATAAGCCATGTAGTACAAATGACCAACTAATCAGTGGTAAAAAAAATCAAGATCGGCCCATGCTAGGCTTACGCCCCTGAGCTGCCACCCAAATAAATCAGTCGGGATCGGCCCATGCTACGCTTTCGCCCCTGAGTTGCCACCCGCATATAACCAAGTTTAAGTTGCTTACTTTATTTAGTCTTTGAGATTGTTATATTGGTGGTGATAACATTATGGAATTTTTGCAATAACAGCGCTTGAGTAAAATAAAAATAAAATGCGAATAAACATTTGATGTAATTGCCATAAAGTAAAGAATACTTGTACACAATTGAAATGCTTAGGATCCAAACTAATAGATAGATCGTAGTTGACAAAGATGGTAATACCAGAAATTGGCTAGTGAAGGTAGACATGCTAACTTGACAACAAACATATATTGAGGTACGTTAAGACATTACGGGGTGGAAACAAGATCATTAACTACGTGGACATTTTATGCTGCCAAAGGATACCAAAAAGAGTAACCTTACATACCTTATCTTCCCACCACGTGCCTATAACGATTCAGCTCTTCCTTTTAGTGTTACACTACAATTTAAGTACATAATGGAACTAACATTAAAAGCTAATTACATTACAAGTTTACAAGACGGTAATTAGTTACTTAACGGGAAGTAAACATCGTCCAACCTACTAAACACATGGTGTATCACTCCCCCCTTATTTATACAGCCATACAACCTTATTCCACCCCTTACACTATAACTTACTGCCTCACAACAACAATACCACCAAAACAGTCCACAAACCAACACAAATGTTACAAACTGATAGGATTTCCTACCAAGTTCATACTTCACATTACCACCCCAATACAACTCCACATATTTATTCCATCAAGACACCTAAATGCCTTCCACAAAATCATACCAAATACAGTTCACAATGGTTTCAAAATTCACTTCAACATAACAAGAAAGTATTCTCTTTTCGCTACACCAAACGTTCCATATATAAACACGTATAAATATTTCCACCAAGCTATACATAAATAGGAACGAATTAGAGTAGAACCACACTTTAACATACTTAAATTTCATCCCTCCAACTTAATTTCTTCAATACCTTAAGCTCCTTGACAAGTTTAAACCACAAGGAAGGCAAATTCTTTAAAACTAAATACAAGTGGACTGCCATCAAAAGAAAAGGGACTGCCCTATACCTTTTAAACATAACCAACATGATTTCCACAACCTCTTATTCTTATATTACATTAATCTATAAGGGTAAACACTTACCAAGGCTTGCAAAGTGTAGGATTTTTCAAAGAACCCTAAGGGGAAATAGGGGCGGTTGGTTGGGGTTTGAGAGAGGAGAGAGTTTTTTTAATTAAAAACCTGGAATTTGGTAAGTGAAATGTGAAAAAAATAAGCTGAATTTCAGCTCTATATACTCCCTATTTTAACTGCCTCTCTAAGGCTTATACTTAGCCAAATTTTAGTAAAAAATAGTCCAAGTAGGTGATGCACCTACTTGGCTATACAAGCTGCTCTAAAAGTTCAAGTAGGTGATGCACCTACTTGGTTTATTTAAGTTGTCCAAAATAGCCCACCTACTTGGGTTATTTTTAGTTGGATCATGTCATGTTGGGCCTTGATTAATCTTAGGTTTTGGGCTGGTCATCCTTCCCATTTTGTGTACTTAGTTTGGGCCTCAATTGAGTTCATTAACATGTCTTAATTCAGCCCAATAGTTTAAGTAGGTGATACACCTACTATCTTAATTAAGTCACGGAAGCACCTCACTTATGTTATCCCCTTTTTCCAACGTCTTAAACTTTCTACCTTAATCCACCACTTAACTTTAACTTTACTCTTAAATACGTCGTCATTATCTCAAGTTTAAATGCTTTTATCCATGCTAGGTTGGTCGTATAAGTTTTAGAAATATACGGGGTGTTACACATTACTATTATAGTTATTTTCTTGGACAATAAGATTATAAGTTGGTTCTCTCGAGTCTTTAGGGTGTCGGGTGTCTGTCCATCTCAATGGGATTTGAGGTGTGAAAGGTATTTCCCAAATTAGATCCTTGTAGTAATTTTATGCCCTTGATTATCATAGTTTCTCGAGTTGTGAAGCTCTATCATGCTAGTTATGTATTGTTGGTCCCGAGGCCATGGTTACAATACCAGTTGTACTCCAGGTGAGTATTTTATCCTTAAAAAGGACTTTATTCTAGTTTATAGATGCTTAGGCGCTTATGGTTGTATTGTTTGGATACTGATGATGGCATGCATAGTTTTAGGCGCATTTATGCTCACTTAGTGGTACGATTCCAATCAAAACCTTTATTTTTACTACTGTTTTCTTAAAAGGGATTTATTCCCACTTTTCACTTTAAAATTAATTCTTTAACAATGGAAGTCTTACCACCTTTATTAATGGTTTACGAGCTTTTAAAACTAAACGTAATACTTGGGAAAATTAGATCGAGATTGATTTTAGTCCATTAATAATCCACTCTTTTACAAATACTATTACTTCAATCGAGGGAGATTCTTACCCTTTCTACACTATTATGCCGATTTAGTCCCGAATTCAATCTCGGACAATAGATTTATAGATTTAGACTCTTTAGTCTCAGTTCAAGTCCAAGAATTTATTATACTTATATATATCTATGGTACTGGATGGATTAGATTGATTATAAGGATTGCTGGAAGTCCTAATTTGGGACCAGGCTGTCACGCCCCGAATTCCATCTGGACGAATTGGCACTCGTAGCCGACAAGGCCCGAGAGAACCAAGCTTTACTTCTATGTAACCATATGCATGTTATAAGAAACCCGTGATCACGTAAGAGCTTTAAATACCAACAACGGAATTCATGGAATATGTGATATATATATATATATACATATGCGAAACTTGGTCGTTGAGTCCATCAAGTCAAAACGTTATGTACCATCTTACATCCATACACCCACACACGTCTACAAACGCCTCTAGCAGATCCATTGACCAAAACGAACTAAAAGTTGGGACAAGTCCCCGCTTTATACAACATGTACAACACCAAAACATATATACAACTGTGACTCGGAGAAGCCCCGAACTAACTGGAGCTCACCAATGATCTGCAACAACTGGCAACCTACTGTGGAGGCCTACTAGCACCTGCGCCTGCAGCAAGTAAGGTAAGTCCCACAAGGGACGTCAGTACGAAGAATGTACTGAGTATGTAAGGCTCAAATAAAACTGTATGAGATGTAAATATGTCAATGAACTCAAATACAAATGAATGACCAATATAGATAAGTCACTATTCTGTACTTTGGAAACTATGTATATTGATTTCATTACTTTCTTTGTTACTTTGCTTCAATGATTATTCATCTTTGCCTTTGACCTGTGATACCCGTGCCCCGACTGAATAGTGGGTTTTAACATAACATAACGTTATGTTGGGATCGGCTCGAGCTAGGCTTATGCCCCTAGAGCTGCCACCCATGAATCAATATAGATCGGGATCGGCTCGAGCTAGGTTATTACCTCTAGAGCTGCCACCCATACCAACATATCAGGTTCGACTCGAGCTAGGTTACCTCTAGAGCTACCCCCTGTCAGGATCAGTCCGACCTAGGCTTATGCCTCTAGGACTGCCCCCTGATCCAACAAACTCGGGATCGGCTTGAGCTAGGCATTTTGCCCCCAAAGCTGCCATCCATACTTGATCATTAACCACATATGCATTACTTTATTCATTACTTTGAGATTGACACAATGATAGTCATAACTTTATTTGAAGCTTTGGATCATTAACCAAATGAGTGAGAGATATGTGAATAAACATTATTGGAAACATAACACTATTGGAACCATGGGACAATAATCAATGAACAAGATACATGAGTATAACCACCATTGGAACATTAGAACACAACCTTATTGGGCTTTCGGAACATTATCAAGGAATATGAAACATGTGATTCACAATTTACCAATGAGTATGAAACATATGATATTGACAATTGGTAACCGGATATAGGATACCTTAGCACATTTTGGGATAGGACAAGTGTGATGTCAATGCGAATACTATGTGCTGCAGAAAGATACGGACAGAGTAACCTTACATACCTTGTATTATCAATACGAATATATAATCTTAGATGCGCATACAATGTCCCGCTCCTTCCTTTCATTTCACACTACAACACAAATACATAACAGAATTTACATTAACCACCAACTACCTTACAAATGCATATGATGTCAATGAGTTACATGTTTGCCTTAAAAATGTCATTTCCTTCTCTACAATACCATTTTCGACATGGTCATACCAACAAAACCTTAATCATACCATACATTGACCACAACATCATATACCAATAACATTTCACCGCAAAGCCTCTCCTTTACACTTTCTCATTCACACCATATAACAAATAATCCATCAAGTTACCTTAATTCACCTCATAGCACATATTGGCCAAAATACCATAATTTACACTTATAGAAAAATAACAAGTTTAATAACCTAATCACACCATACATGTTCATATTTCATCCATACCATGCTCTTTCATCAAAATCACAAGTCATATTTCAAGCTTAAATCCCATGGCTAACAAATTTTTTACAAAAACACAAAGTACCATGTTCAATACTTCCAAGCATAACCAACATGATTTACATACTCTCCCATGCATATAATATATTAATCCATAAGAATAATCACTTACCCAAGCTTGAAAAATGATGATCTTGCTCCAAAAGTTGGCTTTGAGTGTTTAGGGTTTGAGAGAAAAATAGTTGAGAAATATCTAGAAAGCATGAGATTTTAAAGTGAATAAAAATCAGATTTTTGACCCTTTATATAGGCCTTCAATTCCATCCTAAGCCACTCTTATAGCATTTAATGCTAAGTCTAGAAGGTCAAGGCAAGAATGGGTCATTTGACCCATTTTGGCCCATGTCTTCTTCTTTACTTTTGGGCCTTTTGTTGAGCCCAATTCACTTAATCCAATGAAATAAATAATTTCTCATGTTTAAATCATCTCATACATGTTACGACAATATTCCCACTCACGCGATTCATATTAGTAGCCTCAATCCCAAAAAACAAGTGATTCTAGCCACGTATGGCTTATTTTGACCACAAGGGTAAAACCGTCATTTTGATGCCAAATTCGTTCACGAGTAATTTTAATACACCAATATAATAATTCACTCATTAAATTTATATGCTCGTGTTTGTAGAATAAACGTGGAAAAAATTGGCCCGTTACTTCCTCGGGCACCCTTGGGACTTAAGAAAAATTTCCAACATTGAAAGGTGGACAAAACCAGCCTGTCACACCCTTGGGTGCACCAGCTTGCTGGCTGTGGGCTAAAAATTTTAGCCCAGAGTGGCCTGGCATGCCCTCTAGCGCGCCTGACCCGTAGTTTTTTTGAAAATTTCATTTTTTGACTTTTCTTCGCGAGTTTGGTCAGATACTTCAAGTTCTATTCTTTAACTTACTTCTTAGCTTTAATATACTTTGTTTGGAGGTTCTCCAAGCCTCGTTTTTAACCCCATAAATGTTCCACAAAGTCACAAAACACCTCCTACGAAGGTTTAATCACATGACGAGGGCCAAATTCAATTATCTCATCAATAACATTACAAAATACATACTTGTGGCTCTCGACTCCTAAGTAAACATTGTTCAACGTCATCAAGTGGGGTCGGGAAGGTACGGGGTGTTACATTCTTCCCCCCTTAGGAACATTCGTCCTCGAATGTTAACAATATCGCTTCAATTACAACAAATGCATCTCTATATTAGCATACATGTACATAAACACTTAAGGCTCATGGATACTTACTTGTCATTGTTCCACTTCCGCACTTTGAACTGCTTCATCTATTTGAAATAGATAGGGGTATTTTGATTTTATCATTTCTTCAGCTTCCCATGTGATCTCCTCTACTTGTTGATTTCTCCAAAGAACTTTTACGAAAGCTATGTCTTTATTCCTCAACCTCTTGACTTGTCGATCTAGAATAGCAATGGGTACCTCTTCATAAGTAAGATCCTCTGTAACTTGGACATCTTCAATGGGAACAATACGAGATGGATCCCCTATGCATTTTCTAAGCATTGAAACATGAAATACTGGGTGGACTGAGGAGAGTTCCTGGGGTAGTGTTAACTCATATGCAACTTGCCCAAATCTTCTAATAATTTCCTATGGGCCTATATAACGTGGACTCAATTTTCCTTTGTTTCCAAATCGCATTACCCCTTTCATCGGTGACACCTTCAAAAATACCCAATCACCTATGGCTAATTCAATCCCTCTTCTTCTAACATCAGCATATGACTTGTGGCGACTTTGGGCCGTTTGTAACCGTTGTTGGATCACTTTAACTTTCTCCATAGCCTGATGAACAATATCCGGCCCAAGTAAGCAGTTTCACCCGCTTCAAACTATCCAATTGGTGATCTACATTTCCTTTCGTACAACGCTTCATAAGGTGCCATTTTAATACTTGAATGATAGCTATTGTTGTAAGCAAATTCAATAAGAGGCAAATGGTCATCCCAACTGCCTTGAAAATCTAACGTACAAGCTCGTAGCATATCTTCAAGTGTCTGAATAGTACGTTCTGCTTGTCCATCAGTATGAGGATGGAAAGCCGTACTCAAATTCACCTGTGTGCCCAAACTTTGCTGAAAAGATCTCCAAAAGTGCGTTGTGAACTGTACTCCTCTATTTGATATAATGAAAGTGGAATACCATGCAATTGTACTATCTCTTTCACATACAACTTCGCATACTCTTCAGCTGTATAGGTGGTCCTGACTGGTAGGAAATATGCTGACTTGGTAAGCCTGTCCACTATAACCCATATAGAATCAAATTTTTGTAATGTATGAGGAAAACCTGTGATGAAATCCATATTAATCATATCCCATTTCCAGACTGGAAGATTTATACATTGCATATAACCCCCTGGTTTCTGATGATCTACTTTCACTTGTTGACAATTCGGGCATTGAGAGACAAATTCTGCAATGTTCTTCTTCATATTTCCCCACCAATACACTTCTTTTAAATCATGGTACATTTTAGTAGCGCCTGGATGAATAGAATAGCGCGAATGATGAGCCTCTGTCATAATTTGTTTTCTCAGCTCATCTACATCCGGTACACATAATCTCCCTTGGCATTGAAGTACCCCTTCTTGTGTAAGATCAAAGGCCGTAGTTAGACCCTGTTGCACATTCTCTTTTAGCTGCAATAACATAGAATCCGTAAACTGCTTCTTTTTTACTTCAGCTATTAAGGAGGACTCTGCTGCATTCTGCACAATAACCCCTTCTTCTGGAGATTCAATAAGGCGAACTCCCAAGCTGGATAATTGATGTATATCTTTGATTATCTCCTGCTTTTCAGTCAACTGGCCACTAGTGCTTTCTAGAGTCTTGCGGCTTAATGCATCAGCTACCACATTCGCTTTGCCTGGATGATAAAGAATATCAATATCATAGTCTTTTAAGAGCTCTAACCACCTTCATTGCCTCAAATTGAGTTCCTTCTACTTAAAGAGATATTGCAAACTTTTCTGATCCGTATAGATATCAAAATGAACTCCATATAAATAATGACATCATATCTTTAAAGCAAAGACTACCGCTGCTAATTCAAGATCATGTGTGGGATAATTTTTCTCATGTGGCCGCAACTGTTGTGAGGCATATGCTATGACATTACCATGTTGCATCAATACACATCCGAGGCCAACCCCAGAAGCATCACAATACACTGCATAACCTTCTGTGCCTTCGGGAAGTACTAAAACTGGTGTGGAGGTTAATCTATCTTTCAACTTTTGGAAGCTTTTCTCACACGCATCATTCCACTGAAATTTAACTGCCTTATGTGTAAGCTTTGTCAACGGTGCAGCAATGGAGGAAAAACCTTCCACAAATCTTCTGTAATAACCTGCCAGTCTAAGAAAACTATGAATCTCTGTGGGTGTCGTAGGTCTTGGCCAATTTTTCACTGCTTCAATCTTCTGTGTGTCAACCTGTATCCCTTCATCTGACACAATGTGACCCAAGAATGCAACTGATTTTAACCAAAACTCACACTTAGAGAACTTAGCATACAACTTACGCCCACGGAGAATCTGCAACACTTTCCATAAGTGATTAGCATGGTCCTATGGTGATCTTGAATAAACCAGGATGTCATCTATAAATACCGTGATGAACACGTCTAGAAATGGCTTAAACACCCTATTCATCAAATCCATGAACACAGCCGGTGCATTTGTTAGTCCAAATGACATAACTAAAAATTCATAATGGCCATACCATGCTCGGAAAGCTGTCTTGGGTACATCTTCTTCTCTAACTCTGACTTGATGGTAACCCGACCTCAAGTCAATCTTTGAAAAACACTTGGCACCCTGTAACTGATCGAACAAATCATCAATTCGAGGGAGGGGATATTTGTTCTTGATCGTTACTTTATTCAGTTGCCAATAGTCGATGCACATTCTCAAGGTTCCATCTTTCTTTCGCACAAATAATACCGGTGCACCCCACGGGGACATACTAGGCCTAATGAAGCCATTATCCAGCAAATCTTTCAATTGCTCCTTTAATTCAAGTAATTCTGCTGGAGCCATTATATATGGAGGAATAGAGATAGGCTGAGTGCCCAGAATCACATCAATTCAAAACTCTATTTCCAGTTCTGGGGGTAAGCCTGAAAGATCCTCTGGAAATACATCTAGAAATTCATTGACCACTGGAACCGTCTGCCGAGTTAGTAGTTCCACATCATTATCTTTCACTCGTACTAAGTGGCATATATATCCCTTAGCAATCGTTTTCCTTGCTTTCAGATAGGAAATAAATCTTCCTCGCGGTGCCCCTACATCACCCTTCCATTCAAGAATATTTATTTGTGGGAAATGAAAATGTACCTTCTTGGCCCGACAATCTATCGTGGCATAACAAGAGGCCAACCAATCCATTCCCATTATCACATCAAAATCCACCGTGTCTAGTTCAATAAGATCGGCCAGTGTATCATGACCAAACACAGTTACCACACAATTATGATGTACTCTTTTTGCAACAATATATTCACCAACCGGTGTAGACACTTCAATTGATTTAATTAATAATTTTGGTGCCTTTGCAAATTTCGCAGCAACCAATGGAGTAACATAAGAAAATGTAGAACCTGGGTCAATCAGTGCATATACATTACATGAAAATATGGATAATGTACCTGTGACGACATCAGGAGAAGCCTCTGAATTCTGTCGGTCCACTAAAGCATAAGTGCGATTCTGAACCCCACTACTACTGGTTGCTCCTCTGGCACCCCTACCCCGGCCAACAGACTGCACACCTTGGCCCAAAGAAGGAACGGATGCTGATGACGCAACGGCCGATCCTTCCGATCGTGCTATACCACCTATGCTCCTCTGGGGACACTCCTTCATTATGTGTTCTCTCATGCTGCACCAGAAATAAGCATTTGTCCCCACTCGGTATGTACCTGCATGAATACGCCTGCAGTGCTGACACTGCTGATGAGGAAAACCTGCTGCCTGTGATCCGTGAACTCCACTACTCTGCCCAGATGGACCACCTCTAAACCCTCGGAACTAAGAGTGAGCGCCTGTTGTGGCATGAGAGAACGAATGTCTAGGTGGTCTAGGAAACATACGAGGTCTAGATCCTCCTTGGGACATCATAGATGGTCCCATAGGTCTAGCCCTTTTGGATTGTCCTCTGTCAAATTCATGTACCCTTCTTCTCTGTCTTTGATCTTCTATTTTCTAGGAGAAGGCTTGAATTTTCGCGATGTCCATATCCTTATTCAAGGCAGCAATGGTGCAATCCCTTACCAAATATGGTTCTAATCTGTCCACGTATCGATGGACTCTGTCTGTCATTGTAGCTACCACATTTGGAGCATATCTAGCCAAGGAATTAAATTGAAGGCTGTATTCTCTAACGCTCAAATTTCTTTGATGGAGATTTAGAAACTGATCCGCACGTGCCTCACGGATCTCATAGGGAAGATAATGATCAAGAAAAGCCACTTTAAATTCTTCCCAATTAGGTGGATTTGCACCAATATCACGAGATTTCTTCCAATCCTCATACTACAATATCGCCTATCCCTTCAATATATACGCAGCAAGTTCAACTGTTTCTACCCCCGTCACGTTCATAACTTCCAGAGCCCTCTGAATCTGATCCACGAAGTCCTGTGGATCTGCTTTCGGATCTGACCCAGTGAATATAGGAGGGTCCAGTTTCAGAAAATCCTGTGTTCTACGACTGGCCACTCTAGCCGCATGATCCTCATGTGTCATTAGACCAGCTCATCCTTGACTTTGTATTGCCACTAACTGTGTCAACATGTGTACTGTATCTCTTAGATCTTGATCTGTGGTGTTCATTGGTGGTTTTGCAGGTACTTCTCTACCAACTGGCTCTTTCGGAGCTGGAAAAGTAGAAGAAGACAGCGATGAAATTTCAGCATTTGCTCCACCTTGACTAGCTTGGTAAGGTGGTAATCTGCTCATTCCTTCTCTAGCAGGCATATCTACCTGCTTTCCTTTACCTCTACCTCTTCTCGTGATCGACATTGTTAATATATCAAAGAGAAACAATTACCATGGTCAGACACAATTCAACTTACAACACTGGCTCTATTGCATGATCTAGAAGTGAAGAAAAGAAACAACTTCCTAAATGACCCGTAGCATCCTACTTATAAATGTGGTGCACAACACATCGATAAGTAAGACTCTACTCAGACATGGCTTTGTAGACACCCTTAGAACGACCTGCTCTAATACCAGTTTTGTCAAGCCCCGAATCCCATCGAGATGGATTGGCACTGGTAGCCGACAAGGCCAAAGAGAACCAAGCTTTACTTCTATGTAACCATATGCATGTTATAAGAAACCCATGATCACGTAAGAGCTTTAAATACCAACAACGAAATTCATGGAATATGTGATATATATATATACATATGCGAAACTTGGCCATTGAGGCCATCAAGTCAAAATGTCATGTACCATCTTATATCCATACACCCACATACGTCTACAAAAGCCTCTAGCAGATGCCTTGACCAAAATGAACTAAAACTCGGGACAAGTCCCCGCTTTATACAACATGTACAACACCAAAACATATATACAACTGTGACTCGGAGAAACCCCGAACTAACTGGAGCTCACCAATGATCCGCAACAACTGGCAACCTACTGTGGAGGCCTACTAGCACCTGCGCCTGTAGCAAGTAAGGTAAGTCCCACAAGGGACGTCAGTACGAAGAATGTACTGAGTATGTAAGGCTCAAATAAAACTGTATGAGATGTAAATATGTCAATGAACTCAAATACAAATGAATGACCAATATAGATAAGTCAATATTCTGTACTTTGGAAACCATGTATATCGCTTTCATTACTTTCTTTGTTACTTTGCTTCAATGATTATTCGTCTTTGCCTTTGACCTGTGATACCCCAGCCCCGACTGAACAGTGGGTTTTAACATAACATAACATTATGTTGGGATCGGCTCGAGCTAGTCTTATGCCCCTAGAGCTGCCACCCATGAATCAATATAGATCGGGATCGGCTCGAGCTAGGTTATTACCTCTTGAGCTGCCACCCATATAAACATATCAGGCTCGGCTCGAGCTAGTTTATTACCTCTAGAGCTACACCCTGTCAGGATCGATTCGAGCTAGGATTATGCCTCTAGGCCTACCCCCTAATCCAACAATATCGGGATAGGCTTGAGCTGGGCATTTTGCCCCCAAAGCTACCACCCATACTTGATCATTAACCACATATGCATTACTTTATTCATTACTTTGAGATTGACACAATGATAGTCATAACTTTATTTGAAGCTTTGGATCATTAACCAAATGAGTGATAGATATGTGAATAAACATTATTGGAAACATAGCACTATTGGAACCATGGGATAATAATCAATGAACAAGATACATGAGTATAACCACCATTGGAACATTAGAACACAACCTTATTGGGCTTTCGGAACATTATCAAGGAATATGAAACATGTGATTCACAATTTACCAATGCGTATGAAACATACGATATTGACAATTGGTAACCGGATATAGGATACCTTAGCACATTTTGGGATAGGACAAGTGCGATGTCAATGGGAATACTATGTGCTGCAGAAAGATACGGATAGAGTAACCTTACATACCTTGTATTCTTAATACGAATATATAATCTTAGGTGTGTATACAATGTCCTACTCCTTCCTTATGTTTCACTCTACAACACAAATACATAACGGAATTTACATTAACCACCAACTACCTTACAAATGCATATGACGTCAATGAGTTACATGTTTGCCTTAAAAATGTCATTTCCTTCTCTACAATACCATTTTCGGCATGGTCATACCAAAAACACCTTAATCATACCATACATTGACCACAACATCATATACCAATAACATTTCACCGCAAAGCCTCTCCTTTACACTTTCTCATTCACACCATATCACAAATAATCCATCAAGTTACCTTAATTCACCTCATAGCACATATCGGCCAAAATCCCATAATTTACACTTATATAAAAGTAACAAGTTTAATAACCTAATCACACCATACATGTTCATATTTCATCCATACCATGCTCTTTCATCAAAATCACAAGTCATATTTCAAGCTTAAATCCCATGGATAACAAATCTTTTACAAAAACACAAAGTACCATGTTCAACCCTTCCAAGCATAACCAACATGATTTACATACTCTCCCATGCATATAATATATTAATCCATAATAATAATCACTTACCCAAGCTTGAAAAATGATGATCTTGCTCCAAAAGTTGGCTTTGAGTGCTTAGGGTTTGAGAGAAAAATAGTTGAGAAATATCTAGAAAGCATGAGAGTTTCAAGTGAATAAAAATCAGATTTTTGCCCATTTATATAGGACTTCAATTCCATCCTTATCCACTCTTATAGCATTTAATTCTAAGTCTAGAAGGTCAAGGCAAGAATGGGTCATTTGACCCATTTTGGCCCATGTCTTCTTCTTTACTTTTGGGCCTTTTATTGAGCCCAATTTACTTAATCCAATGAAATATATAATTTCTCATGTTTAAATCATCTCATACGTGTTATGAAAATACTCCCACTCACGCGATTCATATTAGTATCCTCAATCCCAAAAAACAAGTGATTCTAGCCACGTATGGCTTATTTTGACCACAAGGGTAAAACCGTCATTTTGATGCCAAATTTGTTCACGAGTAATTTTACCACACCAATATAATAATTCACTCATTAAATTTATATGCTCGTGTTTGTAGAAGAAACGTGGCAAAAATCGGCCCAGTACGTCCCCGGGCACCCTTGGGACTTAAGAAAAATTTCCAACATTGAAAGGTGGACAAAACCAGCCTGGCACACCCTTGGGCGTACCAGCTTGCTGCTTGTGGGCTAAAAATTTTAGCCCATAGCGGCCTGGAACTCCCTCTGGCGCGCCTGACCCTTAGTTTTTTTTAAAATTTCATTTTTTGACTTTTCTTCGCGGGTTTGGTTAGATATTTCAAGTTCTATTCTTTAACTTACTTCTTATCTTTAATATCCTTTGTTTGGAGGTCCTCCAAGCCTCATTTTTAACCCCACAAATTTTCCATGAAGTCACAAAACACCTCCTAAGAAGGTTTAATCACATGTACGAGGGCCAAATTCAATTATCTCATCAATAACATTACAAAATACATACTTATGGCTCTCGACTCCTAAGTAAACATTGTTCAAAGTCATCAAGTGGGGTCGGGAAGGTACAGGGTGTTACACAGGCAGTGTATGCGGATATACCGAGTCCCCTAAGGGCTCTTTCGTGTCATGCCTCAAATCCCATTAGGGCGGACGAACACCCATATCCATAAGAGCCCGAGAGAACCAACCTATGATCATATACTTCTTATGCATGTAATTGAGCTAACAAATGTGCTATAGTGTATGGACATGATGTATCGATAAAGTGAACAAGGTAGGTAAATACAAAATAGATATACAGGACTTGGTCGTTGGGGCCTCAACTTCTAAAGGACAAGACACTACCATGCTTAACATTACAATGTCTACAAAGCCTTTAAAAGATACATAGACTTAGTTAAGGTCGGTAAAGGTCCCCCACCTTACACATAACTACTACACAATACCAAAAATATATACAACTGACTCGAAAAGCCCTGAATCAACCTGGAGCTCACCAAAAGCCTTTAGATGTCCTATACTCCTACTGGAGAGATCTACTAGCTCCTGTGCCTACAGCATGAAAGGTAGGTCCCCCAAGAGGGACGTCAGTACGAAAGAATGTACTGAGTATATAAGGCTTAAAGCAACTGGACATAACCCAAAAGTTTAAGTGACATCAAGTACAAGTGTATAGATAATGTTAATAACCCACCTTAGCTGGAATTTGGGGAACCACGTACATTACATTCTTTACTTTCCTTTTTTCCTTCTTTCCTTTATAGTCTTTAATAAGCCATGTAGTACAAATGACCAACTGATCAGTGGTAAACAAATCGGGATTGGCCCATGCTAGGATAACGCCCCTGAGATGCCACCCATATAAATCACTCGGGATCAGCCCATGCTAGGCTTACGCCTCTGAGCTTCCATCCATATAAATCAGTCGGGATCGGCCCATGCTGGGCTTTCGCCCCTGAGCCAACACCCGCACATAACCAGCTTTAAGTTGCTTACTTTAGTTAGTCTTTGAGATTGTTATATTGGTGGTAATAACATTATGGAATTTTTTGGAATAACAGCGCTCGAGTGATATAAGAAAACACACGAATAAACATTTGATGTAATTGTCATAAAGTAAAGAATACTTGTACACAATTGAAATGCTTAGGAGCCAAACTAATAGATAGATCCTAGTTGACTAAGATGGGAATACCAGAAATTGGCTAGTGAAGGGAGACAAGCCAACTTGACAACAAACATATATTGGGGTACGTTAAGACATTACAGAGTGGAAACAAGGTCGTTAACTACGTGGACATTTTATGCTGCCAAAGGATACGAAAAAGAGTAACCTTACATACCTTATCTTCCCACCAAGTTCCTATAGTGATTCAGCTCTTCCTCTAAGTGTTACTCGACAATTTATGTACATAATGGAACTAACATTAAAAGCTAATTACATTACAAGTTTACAAGACGGTAATTAGTTACTTAACGGGAAGTAAAAATCGTCCAACCTCCTAAACACATGGTGTATCACTCCCCCTTCTTTATACTGCCAAATAACCTTACGCCACCCCCCTTACACTATAACTTACTACCTCACAACTACAATACCACCAAAACAGTCCACAAACCAACACAAATGTTACAAACCTATAGGATTTCCTACCAAGTTCATACTTCACATTACCAACTCAATGCAACTCAACATATTTATTCAATAAAGACACCTAAATTCCCTACAACAACATACCAAAAACAGTCTACAATGGTTTCAAAATTCACTTTAACATAATAAGAGAGTATTCTCTTTTCACTACACCAAACGTTTCATACATAAACATCTATAAACATTTTCATCAAGCTATACATAAAGAGGAACGAATTAGGGGAAGAACCACACTTTAACATACTGAAATTTCATCCTTTTAATTTAATTTCCTCAAGACCTTAAGCTCCTTTTCAAGTTTAAATCATAAAGAAGGCAAATCCTTTAGAAACCAAGTAAAAGTGGACTGCCACAATTAAAGGGGAATGCCCTATCCTTTTTAAACATAAAGAACATGCTTTATATACTCCCTTATAAAAATATTACACTAAGCTATAAGTGTAAACACTTACCAAGGCTTGCAAGGTGGAGGATTTATCCAAGAACCCTAGGGAAAATTTGGGGCGGCTAGTTAGGGTTTAAATGAGAGAGGAGAGAGTATTTAACTATAAACCAGTTTTTTGAAAATAAAATGAATGAAAAATAAGGATGAAATGTTCCCTACATACCCCCTCTTTTGCCCTCATTCCATCCATCCTTAGACAAGTCTTTGGTCAAAAACAGTCCAAGTAGGTGATGCACCTACTTGGCTATTCGAGCTGCTCAAAAAGTCCAAGTAGGTGATGCACCTACTTGGTTTATTTCCATTTGGATCCCATCATATTGAGCCTTAATTAACTTTGGGTTTGGGCTGATCATCCTTCCCTTTTTCCTTTACTTAGTTTGGGCCTCAATTGAGTCCATTAACATATGTCTCAATTTAGCCCAATAGTTTAAGTAGGTGATACACCTACTATCTTAATTAATTTATGGAAGCACCTCACTTATGTTGTCCCCTTTTTCCAATGCTTTAAACCCCTCTGCTTTAATCCACCATTTAACTTTAACTTTATGCTTAAATGCATCCTAATTATTTCAAGTTTAAATACTTTTATTCATGCTAGGTTGGTCGTATAAGTTTCGAAAATATACGGGGTGTTACATCCTCCCCCCCGTAGGAAGATTCGTCCTCGAATGTTAGTATCATCATAACTCAGTCTAAACAAGTTCAAGCAAAGTTTAATCTTTATGTTGTCCCATAATACTTATATATATATATACTTACTTGTTATTGCTCCAATTCAGCATCTAAGGCTTCCTCTTCGGTTTCAAATAATTGAGGATACTTAGATTTCATCATTTCCTCAGCCTCCCATGTGATCTCTTCTACCTGTTGATTCCTCCAAAGTACTTTTACGGAAGCTGTTTTTTTATTTCTTAACTTCTTAACTTGTCGATCCAAAATAGCAATAGGTACTTCTTCATAGGTGAGATCTTCCGTAACTTGTACATCCTCAGTAGGAGTAATATGAGATGGATCTCCTATGAACTTTCAAAGCATTGAGACGTGAAACACTGGATGAACTGTGGATAGTTCTTGGGGTAGTTACAACTCATATGCGACTTGGCCAAATCTTTGGATAATATTTTATGGTCCTATATAACGTGGACTTAACTTTCCATTTTTCCCAAATCTCATCACCCCTTTCATTGGCGACACTTTCAACAATACACAATCACCTATAGCAAACTCTAGCCCTCTTCTTCTAACACCGACATATGATTTGTGTCGACTTTGGGTTGTTCCTAGTCATTGTTGTATCACCTTAACCTTTTCCATGACTTGATGAACAAGATCCGGTCAAAATAAAATAGTCTCACCTACTTCAAACTACCCAATCGGTGACCTATATTTTCTTCCATATAAGGCTTCATACGGCACCATCTTGATACTTGAATGATAGATATTATTGTAGGCGAACTCAATAAGATGTAAATGATCATACCAACTACCTTTAAAGTCTAATACACAAGCTCGCTGTCACACCCCGAATCCCAACGAGGCGTGATTGGCACCAGAAGCCGATATGGCCCGAGAGAACCAACCTTTGCTCATGAACACTCGTACGTATAATCTCGAAAGAATAACACACTATTTCATGTAATTGATGAAATATTAAAATGCCATGCATATATATATATAACACTTGGACTTTGGGACCATTACATCGCACTGAACGTACATATCTTACATCCATGTACCCACTTATGTATACAAAATCCTCTAACAAATGCATTTACCAAACCAACTAAAAGTCGGGACAAGTCCCCGCTTTATACTATATGTACAACATCACAATAAATATACGACTATGACTCAGGAAGCTCCGAACCAAGTGGAGCTCACTAAAACTCTGCAATTGATCCAAAGTCTACTGAGGAGGTCTACTAATGCCTGCACCTACAAAATGTAAGGTAAGTCCCCAAGAGGGGTCAGTACGAAGAATGTACTGAGTATGTAAGGCCATAAGAACTACGTCAGTACATAAGAACTTTAATGGAAATAATTATAAGAGGAACTCTATATGTGGAACCATGTACCTTTCTTTCTTTATGACTATCTCCAATGATTCGTACATAATAACAACAACCATGAAATCAATATAAGAGAAATAGCAATGTGAATATACTTTCTTTCTGTATGTGGGATACCATGTACATTACGTTCTTTCTTTTCCTTTCCTTTACTTTACTTTACTTTTACATTGCTCAATGTTGTTAGGGCCCTCATCATGCAGGTGATCTTGTCACCCCATGGATAAAATCATGTCATCATGCAGGTGTTCATTGTACCCCATGGATACATCATGCAGGTATTCTTTTTACCCCATGGATAAGATCATATCATCATGCGGGTGTTCTTGTACCCCATGGATAAACTAACATCATCATGCGGGTGTTTTCACCCCATGGATAAATTAACATCATCATGTGGGTGTTTGCACCCCATGGATAATACCCATGAAAACAATCAATATGCATTACTTTATTCTTACTTCATTTCTTTACTTCTATGAGGTTAACACATTAGTGATTGCACCTTATTGGAACTTTTTGGAACGTAACAATATTGGAACATTAACCAAAGAACATGTGAGTCACAAACGAATAAGGAACATGTGAGTAACAACAATTAATGACCGGAAATGGGATACCTCTATACATTTCGTAATGGAACACGTATAATGACAAGGTGGACACTATGTGCTGTAGAAGGATACGGAAAGAGTAACCTTACATACCTTTACTTCCAAGTATGAGTACACAAGTCTATATATGAACACAACAGTCCAGCTTCTTCCTTATGTTTCACTCTACAATACAAGTCCACAATGGAACTCTCGTTAACAATTATTTACCGTACAAGTGTACAAAATGACAATGAACCATATGACTGCTATATAACTTCATTTCACTCCTTACAATACAAATCACTGCATCATCATGTCAATAATACCATAACATTACACTCATTGACCAAGATTTCATACAACCATAGCATTTCGCATCACACTTACCCTTTATGCCTTCTCATTTTCATCCCGTCACATTTACGCTTATCAATTAGCCTCATAACCACATATGAACAACCATCCAAATTTAATACAGTCCAACATACCTTCACACGACACTTTAAAGTCATTAAAACGACATCACAAGTTGATAATTACATCCATGAAGGGTATAGGGGTTTCGGGGGGCCAAAGGGATGCAAAAACAAGCAATTTGGAGTTATGGGACGATCCGCTAAGCCACCTGATCCCGCAGGTGGATGAAATGAATCTTCAGGAGACCTTTTTCAGTAGCCATAGGCACCTACACCCGCAGGTGCTTCGTCTGCGAGGGTGGGTGCCCGTTTTGGTCGGAAATGGTCTTTTTGGGGTCTTTTTATGCAATGAATGGTCCATGATCATAACCAAACTTATTTTAAAATATTTTTGATCATATAACATGCCAAAAACCAACCATGGTCTCACAACACACATAACATCACTAAAACGACACTTTACGGCCAATCCGCCACCAAAACCATAACCAATTTCACAATAGAAATTCCAAATATTATACACCATGACCAAACAAGGGGAGACTATAATCACATCTCACATGACAATATTGAACCCATAAAATTCATTTTCTTCAATACCACAAGCTCATGTTCAAGTTTACAAGGCAAAACCATCCTCTGAATTAACAAACACATACACTTCACACATAGTGAACTTCTCACACTCCACCAACATAACCAACATAGTATAAATCATTTTCCATGCATAAAATATATTAAACCATAATAATATACACTTACCAATACTCACCAAGTGATGATCTTTGGCCAAAAGGATGAAGGTTTAGGGTTTGAGTTGAGAGAATCTTGTGGAAATTTCTAGACTTTGGCATGTGTAAAATGGTGAATAAATCTGATTTTTCTAACCATTTATAGACCCTTCAAAGTCATCTTTATCCAATACAATTGGGTCAATAATGTCCTCATGGATTTGGTCATGCAAGAATGGGTCAATTACCCATTTGGGCCATGTCTTCCATGTAAGTTGGGCCCCCATTGAGCCCAATGGCTCAAGACTTCTTTATCCCACTAAATTTTGTATATAATTCATTATATATATATATATATATATATGTCCCTCAAGTCACCCTTATCCATCTCTTGGCATTAAATGAATGGTTGATTTGGTCAAATGGAAGATTGGAAGAATGGGTCAACTTGTTATTTTGGGCCATGTCTTCTTGTTCATTTTGGGCTTCATATTTGGGCCCAATAATACAAGACTTATTAAATGCCCACATTTCAATGCAAAAATTATCAATTCTCTCATGTTTTCATATTTCCATATATGTACATGTAGTCGTATAGGTTCGGCAATATACGGAGTGTTACACCTCCCACGAGGGTCTAATCCCTTGCACTAGGCCCAATATCAATTATATCATCCATAACATTACATAATACATACCTTTGACTCTCGGTACTTTAGTAACCATGGTTCAACGTCGTCGAGTAGGGTTAGGTAGGTACGGGGTGTTACATTCTTCCCCCCTTAGGAACATTCGTCCTTGAATGTTGACAACATCTTCTCATGGGCAACAATTGCATCACTATATTAGCTTCTCTATACATATACTCATATAAGTACTTACTTAGTCGTTCTCCACGTCCATACCTTTGAACTTTATACTTTTGTAATACAATGTGTAAGTTGGTAACATAATTTCAAGTGTTTGGATGATACGTTCTGCTTGTCTACCTATTTAGGGATGGAAAACTATACCCAACTTCACTTGTATACCCAAACTTTCTATATTTCTAACTGTTACCTCATCCAGTTACCAATAACCCATACATATTCTCAATGTGCCATTTCTCGTTTGTACAAACAACACTGGTGCACCCTACAGGGACACACTAAGTCTTACTAGCTGACATATGTATACCATGGACATCGCTTTCCTGTCCTCAGTATAGAAAACAAATTTACCTTTTCTCTCAAGGACGATCTTTTGTGGAAGAAAAGAGAAATATACTTTCTTAGCTGGGCAATCTTCGTGCCATCACAAGAAACCAACCACTTCCTACTCATTACAACATTAAAAGTCTTTCATTTCCAAATCATGGTGCATATTGATCACTCCCTATTCAATAGAATACCATGCATGCTGTGCTTCTACCATAATGCACTTCCCTAGGTCATATATATATATCCGATACATAAAGTATGTCTTTAGCTCAACCACCCTTGTCGAACTTTACCATATATATTTTTTCAACTGAATAACACAGGATTTACATATTGCTCTTCTTTTTCTCAGATACCAATGAAACTTCTGCCACAATTGATACTATAATTCTTTCACCTGACGTTTGATACAAGTAGTGGTGCCATCTACTATAAGCAATTGTCGCAACTGTTAACTCAAAATCATATGTGGGATAAGTTCTTTTATGCGGTCGCAATTGTTGTGACATATGTTATCACATTTGTCGTACTGCATGTATACACATTCCATACCAACTTGTAAACCATCACAATATACTGCATACTCTTATGTGCCTTTGGAAGGTACTAGTACAGGTGTAGGAGTCAATTTATCTTTCATCTCTTGCAAAATTTTCTCACATACATCATTCCACCGAAACTTAATTACTTTGTGTTAACTTGGTAAGGGTATTCTAATGGAAAATAAGCTCTCCAATAAACTTTCTGTACTACCTGGCTAAACTCAAGAAAACTACGAATCGCTATAGGCGTTGTAGGTTTTAGCCAATTCTTCACGGCTTCTACCTTTGGTATATAGTTCCTTATTCCTTTATCTGATCCTATGTGACCCAAAAATGCTACGGAGTTTACCCAGCATTCACCCTTAGAGAATTTGTGTCTATATTGTATGGTCACGAAGAATCTATGACATTTGCCATAACTAGTTAGCATGGGTTCCTTATGGTCTTCGAGTAAACCCCCATAACATCTGTAAACTTTTTTTATGGACTTGTCTAAGAAGGCTTCGTTCTACTCATCAATCCATAATAACTACGGGTACATTTGCTAGCCCAATTGACGTACTAAGAAATTATAATAATCTTACCGTGTTCGTAATGCTATTTTGGGTATATCATCATTATTCACTTTTCATTTCATCATTCACTCATTCATTCATTTCAATCGTTAGCCTCTTTTCACCGTTAACCAAGTAGTACATGTATTCCCTTAGAGTATCATTTTCTTTGCCTTCAGATAGGCAATAAAGTTACCTCTTGATGTTCCGACATTGTCTATGTAACTTCTTAGCTTGACACTCTACTGTGGTCTAACGTGAATCCAACCAATCCGTACCCATTATAATAGCCAACTCTACCATGTCCTACTTAATAAAGTCAACCAATGTATCATGATCACCACATTCACTATACAATTACGATATACACAATAGATTCATGATTTCTCCAGTTTTCCAGGTGACCTTTACGACTTGTTGATCTAGAATAGCAACAGGTAGCTCTTCCTAGTGACATCCTCTATACCTTTTATATTTTTAATGGGAGAAACATGAAATAGAACTCTTTTATACACTTTCGGCAACTTCATATGGCATGCTGTATAGGGCAATTTCCCCTTTCTTTCCAAATTCGATTACCTCGTTCATTAATAACACCTTTCAAAGTACTTAATCATCTATGATCACAACATCTAATATACTATTATACGACATATGCCTTTAACTCTAGTAAATGCACCAACAGGTGGAGATAACCTTGACCATCTTGGTCAAGTGGTGATTTACTCATTCCTTCACCGGCAGAAATATCTATCTTCTTACCATTGCCTCTGCCTCTTCTCGTGTTTGGCATTTTGACTATACCAGAAGAAGCAATTACCATGGTCAAATACAATTCAACTTACAACACTGGCTCTATTGCACGATCTAGAAGTGAAGAAGAGAAACCACATCCTAAATGTCCTGTAGCCTCCTACTTATAAATGTGGTGTACAACACATTGATAAGTAAGACTCTACTCAGACACAGCTTTGTAGACACCCTGAGAACGACCTGCTCTGATACCACTTTGTCACACCCCGAATCCCAACGAGGCGTGATTGGTACCCGAAGCCGATATGACCCGAGAGAACCAATCTTTGCTCATGAACACTCGTACGCTTAATCTCGAATAAATAACACACTGTTTCATGTAATTGATGAAATATTAAAATGCCATGCATATATATATATATATATATATATATAACACTTGGCCTTTGGGACCATTACATCGCACTGAACGTACATATCATACATCCATGTACCCACATATGTCTACAAAAGCCTCTAACCGATGCATTTACCAAACCAACTAAAAGTCGGGACAAGTCCCTGCTTTATACTATATGTACAACATCACAATAAATATACGACTATGACTCAGAAAGATCCGAACCAAGTGGAGCTCACCAAAACTCTGCAATTGATCCACAGTCTACTGAGGAGTTCTACTAATGCCTGCACCTACAAAATGTAAGGTAAGCCCCTAAGAGGGGTCAGTACGAAGAATGTACTAAGTATGTAAGTCCATAAGAACTACGTCAGTACATAAGAACTTTAATGGAAATAATTATAAGAGGAACTCTATATGTGGAACCATGTACCTTTCTTTCTTTATGACTATCTCCAATGATTCGTACATAATAACAACAACCATGAAATCAATATAAGAGAAATAGCAATGTGAATATACTTTCTTTCTGTATGTGGGATACCATGTACATTACGTTCTTTCTTTTCCTTGCCTTTACTTTACTTTACTTTTACATTGCTCAATGCTGTTAGGGCCCTCATCATGCAGGTGATCTTGTCACCCCATGGATAAAATCATGTCATCATGCAGGTGTTCATTGTACCCCATGGATACATCATGCAGGTATTCTTTTTACCCCATGGATAAGATCATTTCATCATGTGGGTGTTCTTGCACCACATGGATAAACTAACATCATCATGCGGGTGTTTGCACCCCATGGATAAATTAACATCATCATGCGGGTGCTTGCACCCCATATATAACACCCATGAAAACAATCAATATGCATTACTTTACTCTTACTTCATTTCTTTACTTCTATGAGGTTAACACATTAGTGATTGCACCTTATTGGAACTTTTTGGAACATAACAATATTGGAACATTAACCAAAGAACATGTGAATCACAAACGAATAAGGAATATGTGAGGAACAACAATTAATGACCGAAAATGGGATACCTCTATACATTTCGTAATGGAACACGTATAATGACAAGGTGGACACTATGTGCTGCAGAAGGATACGAAAAGAGTAACCTTACATACCTTTACTTCCTAGTATCAGTACACAAGTCTATATATGAACACAACAGTCCAGCTTCTTCCTTATGTTTCACTCTACAATACAAGTCCACAATGGAACTCTCGTTAACAATTATTTACCGTACAAGTGTACAAAACGACAATGAACCATATGACTGCTATATAAATTCATTTCACTCCTTACAATACAACTCACTACATCATCATGTCAATAATACCATAACATTACACTCATTGACCAAGATTTCATACAACCATAGCATTTTGCATCACACTTACCCTTTATGCCTTCTCAGTTTCATCCCGTCACATTTACGCTTATCAATTTGCCTCATAACCACATATGAACAAACATACACATTTAATACAGTCCAACATACCTTCACACTACACTTTAAAGTCATTAAAACGACATCACAAGTTGATAATTACATCCATGAAGGGTAAAGGGGTTTCCGGGGGCCAAAGGGATGCAAAAACAAGCAATTCGGAGTTCTGGGCCGATCAGATAATCCACCTGTGCCCACAGGTGGATGAAATGCGTCCTCAGGTTACCTTTGTCAGTATCCATAGGCACCTTCATTTTCACCTGCGCCCGCAGGTGCTTCGTCTGCGAGGGCGGGTGCCCGTTTTGGTCCGAAATGGTCTTTTTGGGATCTTTTTATGCAATGAATGGTACATGATCATAACAAAACTTATTTTAACATATTTTTGATCATATAACATGCCAAAAACCAACCATGGTCTCACAACACACATAACATCACCAAAACGACACTTTACGACCAATCCGCCACCAAAACCATAACCAATTTCACAATAGAAATTCCAACTATTATACACCATGATCAAACAAGGAGAGACTATAATCACATCTAACATGACAATATTAAACCCATAAAATTCATTTTATTCAATACCACAAGCTCATGTTCAAGTTTACAAGGCAAAACCATCCTCCGAATTAACAAACACATACACTTCACACATAGTGAACTTCTCACACTTCACCAACATAACCAACATAGTATAAATCATTTTCCATGCATAAAATATATTAAACCATATTAATATACACTTACCAATACTCACCAAGTGATGATCTTTGGCCAAAAGGATGAAGGCTTAGGGTTTGAGTTGAGAGAATCTTGTGGAAATTTCTAGACTTTGGCATGTGTAAAATGGTGAATAAATCTGATTTTTCTCACCTTTTATAGACCCTTCAAAGTCATATTTATCCAATACAATTGGGTCAATAATGTTGTCACGACCCGAATTCCCATCGGGACGTGATTGGCACCCGAAGCCGATAAGGCCCGAGAGAACCAATCTTTGCTCTTGATCATGTACTCTCATATGTATGTTCGCGTATGAATATCATCTTCTTTCATGTAATTAAATATCAATAGCGGAAGGCATGACAACATATGTAATATATATGCAATTTAGCCGTTAGGGCCATTTCGTCAGAATGCACGTACATCTTTTACCTCATGATACCCCACATATGTCTACAAAGCCTCTAATAGATACATGACCATGTCTATACAATGTTTACAAATGCCAACATCTACTATACACATGTGACTTGGGAAGCCCCGAAGCAACTGGAGCTCACCAACAATCTGCGGAAATCTCGCCACTTACTGAGGATATCTACTAACTCCTGTGCCTGCAGCATGTAAGGTAAGTTCCCCAAAAGGGGTCAGTACGAAGAATGTACTGAGTATGTAAGGCTCAAATGAAACTATACAACACATGAATAGTTCAATGAACTCAAATGCATATGCATAATCAGATGAATAAGTAACCATTTTGCACTTTGGAACCCATGTGTATTACTTTCATTGATTTCATCGCTTTCATGCTTCTTTACTTCAATGTCATTACATATGTCACAATGTACCCGGGCCCCTACTGATCAGTGGGTCTTTACATGACTTATCGTCATGTTGGGATCGGGTCGAGCTAGGCTTATGCCCCTAGACCTGCCACCCAGGGATCGGGTCGAGCTAGGCTTATGCCCCTAGACCTGCCACCCATAAATCATACATCGGGATCGAGTCGAGCTAGGCTTATGCCCCTAGACTTGCCACCCATAAATCAACACATCGGGATCGAGTCGAGCTAGGCTTATGCCCCTAGACTTGCCACCCATAAATCAACACATCGGGATCGAGTCGAGCTAGGCTTATGCCCCTAGACTTGCCACCCATAAATCAACACATCGGGATCGAGTCGAGCTAGGCTTATGCCCCTAGACTTGCCACCCATAAATCAACACATCGGGATCGAGTCGAGCTAGGCTTATGCCCCTAGACTTGCCACCCATACTTGATTATTGACCACATTTGCATTACTTTGTTCTTTACTTTGAGATTGGTATTTCGATAGTCATAACATCACTTGAAACTTTGGATCATTAGCCAAGGAGTGAGAGACATATGAGATTGGTACGTGGTTACTTATTCATCTAATTATGCATATGCATTTGAGGTCATTGAACTATTCATGTGTTGTATAGTTTCATTTGAGCCTTACATACTCAGTACATTCTTTGTACTGACCCCTTTTGGGGAACTTACCTTACATGCTGCAGGCACAGGAGTTAGTAGATATCCTCAGTAAGTGGCGAGATTTTCGCAGATTGTTGGTGAGCTCCAGTTGCTTCGGGGCTTCCCAAGTCACATGTGTATAGTAGATGTTGGCATTTGTAAACATTGTATAGACATGGTCATGTATCTATTAGAGGCTTTGTAGACATATGTGGGGTATCATGAGGTAAAAGATGTACGTGCATTCTGACGAAATGGCCCTAACGGCTAAATTGCATATATATTACATATGTTGTCATGCCTTTCGCTATTGATATTTAATTACATGAAAGAAGATGATATTCATACGCGAACATACATATGAGAGTACATGATCAAGAGCAAAGATTGGTTCTCTCGGGCCTTATCGGCTTCGGGTGCCAATCACGTCCCGATGGGAATTCGGGTCGTGACAAAAGTGGTATCAGAGCAGTTCGTTCTAAGGGTGTCTACAAAGCCATGTCTGAGTAGAGTCTTGCTTATGGATGTGTTGCGCGCCACATTTATAAGTAGGAGGCTACGGGACATTTAGGAGTTGTTTCTTTTCTTCACTTCTAGATCGTGCAATAGAGCCAAAGTTGTAGGTGGACATATATGTACGTATTGACATTGGTTTTCTTTTATATAGTCAAATGTTGAGAATCAGACAAGATAAGGGAAAAGGTGAGCAGGATGATATGCCTGCCGTAGTAGAAATGAGTAAATCACCACTTGACCAAGTTAGTCAAGGTGAAGCTGATATGGAAATCGTTATACGGGTCTCTCGTAGCCAAAAGATAGAGGAGTACCTACAGAGCCATCTATAAATGTCACGGAACAGGATTTACGAAATGTAGTGCATATGTTGCCTCAGATAGTTGTTGTACAATGTCACGGTCAAGATGGCCTAATGACGAGTAATGATGGCGCGGCTAGGGTAGCTAGTCGTCAAACACAGTATTTTTAGAAATCATACCCTCCCACGTTCACCGGGTCAGATTTGAATGAAGACCCATAGGACATTATGAACTAAGTTAAAAAGGGTTCTAGATGTTATGCATATGACTGATCTACTGATGTATTTTCAGATAGTTGGGAGGAATGTAAAATGGCATTCTGTGACTAGTACCTCCCATGTGAGGTCAGAAAAGCTTATGTGGACCAATTGTTAAAAAAAAAAAAAATTTTTTTGCCAAAGGGCTATAAGTGTTAGGAAGTACAGTTTTTAGTGTCATAATTTGACTAGATATGCTCCAAACGTGATAACTGTTATGACCGATAGAGTGCATCAGTATAGAGACAGATGGATTGTACAATGGATATAGGCATTTTGCACACAATAATGAAAGACCATAGGCACCAGAAAAGGACACAACTATTTGACGAAGGTTCGTTAAAGATGGCGAGATCTATGGGGACAGTTCATGGCGTCCCAAGGAGAATTGAGGTCTTGGATGATTGGCAGACCGCCTAAATCATTATTTCTTTAATCTATAGTTAATCTATAGTAAATGTTCTACCTCGATCCCAAGGGTTTAGAGACAGTCGGTTTGGCAAAGACGTGAGATTCATGATTCATGGACAATGGGGTATCAAGCATAAGAACGAAGAAGGTAGAGACCAAATATCGGTTGGGGCCAAATGTTGTTATTGGTGTGATATGTCGGGTCACAAAAGGAGACTTCTCCTGGTGAAGCTACATGTACCGTACACGTAGTGATTGACCCATAGAGCATATGGTATTTTGTTAATTGCTGAAAAGTGAAAAGAACACCAAAATGACCAGTTGGTGAACCTATTGTAAGTAAAAGAGTATATCATAAGTGCATAGTCATTAATTGTGGTCATGAGATACTGGTTGATCTTATTGAGTTATAAAGGGGTTATGGCATAGTAGATGGCCGAACTAAGAAGTTCTATTGTCATTATCCCCAAAGGAATATTTTGAATGGCCAGGAAAATGTATTCCCCATCTCACGGCAAAGAAAAGGATAATGCGAAGCCCCCACCTCTTTAATCAGTCCGGGTGGTAAATGAATTCCCAGATGTATGAGTTGGTATGAATGTGACGTCAGGTACTCGAACTATTTTTATTTTCATCATATAGCATGGCCTCTTCATATAGCATGGCCTGGTCGAGTTACGAGAATGACAGGAGAAAGTAAAAGACGTGTTGAATAAGGGATTCATAAGGCCTAGTACTACCCCTTGGGGTGCATCAGTGTCACTAGAGTAGAAAAAAATAAAAAAATAAATGGCCTATTAAGAATGTGTGTTTACTATTGGCAACTGGATAAGAATAGTTTCCCCCCAGAGTTGACGATTTATTTGATCAGTTACGGGATAAATGATAATGAATGTTGATGAAATAAAAAGGAAAATATATATGAACGATGATGATATACCCAAGGCAGCATTACAAACATGATATGCTTATAAGTCTTAGTATGTCAATTGGGCTAGAGAATGCACCTGTAGTTTTATAGATTAATGAACAAGGCGTTCAGGACACTTGTAAATGTGTGTGTGACCATATTCGGTGATGGTATTCAAAAAAAAAAAAAAAAAAAAAACATCACAAGAGGACTATGCATTGTATAGGATGAAGAGATGAAAGTTGTCACACAAAAGACAGAAATGATGAACAATTGGCTAAGGCCTACGATGCTTACAGAGATCCATCGATTTCTTGGGTTGATTGATCATTATATGAGAATTGTGGAAGGATCTCCTTCTATACCTACACCCTTAACAAAGCCTATACACAAGGCAATCAAGTTCCAGTAAAATGATGCATGTGAGAAAAGCTTTCAAGAGTTGAAAGATAAAGTAACTTCCACATCCGCGTTGTAAGTGCCTTCTGAAGGCATAAGAATGTTATGCAATGTATGGTAATGCTTCCGGGGTTGGCCTCGAATGTATAGTGATGTATCATGATAAGGTAATAGCATATGCGTCACGACAGTTGCGGCCACATGAGAATATAAATTATTACGAAACACATGACCCTGAAGTAGCAGCGGTGATATTTGCTTTAACGTTATGGTGTAACTATTTGTAAGGGATTCATGTTGATATATATATTCTGGATGTGAGACAATGTAATAGATTATTAAGCCAAAAGACTTACTCTGAGGTAGCGAAGGTGGCTTGAAATCTTAAAAGGTGAGGACATTGGTATCCTATATCATTTGGGAAAAGCAAATGGGGTCGTTGATACATTAAACTGCAAGGTAGTAGGAAGTATGAATGGACAGCTCACAGAAAAGAAAGATATAGTCAGGAAATCTATATTAATGAGGCAATATGGGGTTTGTGGCTTGAAACTCCAGAGGAAAGAATTATAGTGTCAAATGTGGTAGGATTTTCATTGATATTGGAGATAAAGGGAAAAGCAATATGTAAATGCCATTTTTAGTTCAAGTGAAAAAAAATAAAAAATGTACAACAAAGTCGGCAAGAGTATTTGAGCAAACACAAGGGGGAGTACTTTAACGCCAATGTAGATTGTGTGTACTGGGTATAGATGAGTTAAGGAAATGAATTACGATAAAAGAACATCGTGCATGATAGTGGTTTGTTCGAAAACAACCAAAATACACCATGGTGTAGCAGAGATGTGTTGGTAAGAATATATGAGAAGCACATTGTAGAACTTGTATTTCAATGTCCAAGCGGTCACTGACGAACAGTATGGCATCAAAAGTTTGTATGTTTTATGCAATATGTTACCCTCCCAGTTTGGAAGTGGAACATGAATAACATGGAATTAATTAAAGGGTTGTCTTGTACATTGCGAAGGTGGATTCCATATAAATAATCATGAACTGGCTTACCGAGTCAACATATTTCCTACCAGTTAGGACCACCGATACAGATGAACGGTATGCAAAATTGTAGGTTACAGAGATCGTATGATTACATGAGACTCCACTCACTATTATATCACACAGGGGGCTCACTTTATTGCACAGTGTGGGTAAGTCTTTCCAGTAAAGCATGAGTACACAGATAAATGTAAGTATGGCTGGTCATCCTTAAATGGATGGACGAACAGAATGTATTATACGAACATGTGAAGATATGTCACGAGTTTGTACGTTGGACTTTAAAGGTAGTGGGGATGAATATAGATCGTCTAATGAAATTGCTACAATAAAGATATCAAAAGGTACCTTACGAAGGTTTATATAAAAGGACATATAAGATCATCCATTGGATGGGTTATGGATGATGAAATTTTGCGTTGCCCAGGTCAAATTTTATTCATCAAGCTATAGAGAAAGTGAAGGTGATATAAAAGTAGCTACAAATGGCCCAAAGTCGGTATAAATCATATGCCGATATTAGAAGTTGATAGCGTCACCAATGGAAAAAGATAATGAGATTCGGAAAGAAAGAGGAGTTGTCCAAAGATTTGGGCAACTTGCGTACCTATTAGCACTAGTCCAGGAATTCTTCACAGTCTATTTTGTATGCTCCGAAAGTGTATCGGAGAGTATATAGTATCGTTGCCAATGGAAAGGTACAAATTTCAGAGGATCTCACACGTACAAAGGTACATCAAGAAGTGAAAGAATCAAGAAAAGCAAACGTAGCTTCCGTAGGGGCACTATTGGAGAACTTAGTACATCGAAGAAATCACAAGGGAAATCGAAGCATTAATGACATCTAAGTACTTGTACTTGTAATACATGGAAGGAAAAGTTCAAGATACAGATTTGGAATTATAAGTCTTTACAAGTGTTAAGTGTGTATATTATGATATAGAGCATTCACTTTGACTTAAGTGTTGCAATGAGACAGTATTACTAACATTCGAGGACGAATGTTCCTAAGGGGGGAAGAATGTAACACCCCGTACCTTCTTAACCCAATGTGATGACGATGAACAATGTATACTTGAGTGTCGAGAGCCACACGAATGTATTTTGTAATGATATTGACAAGAAAATTGAAATTTGGCCTTGTACATATGCTTACCCTTGCGTAGAAGGTGTTTTACGATCTTCATGGAGCATTTGTCGAGTTCAAAACGAGGCTAAGAGGACCTCTAAACAATGTATGTTAAGGTTAAGAAGTAAGTGAAAGAATAGGATTTGAAGTATCTAACCAAACCCGTGAAGAAAAGTCGAAAAATGAAATTTTCGAAAAATTTAAGGGAAGGGCGCGTTGGGTAGCGTGCCACGCCGCTCTGGGCTGAAATTTTCAGTCCATAGGCAGTAGAAGGGCGCGCCAGGTAGCGTGCCACGCCGCCCCTGCGCACCTTTCAAAAGTTGAAACTTTTGTTTAAGTCCCAAGGGTTCCCGGGGACGTATTGAGCCAATTTTCGCCATGATTCTTATAAAACTATGAGAATATACATGAAATGAGTGAAATATTATATTGGTATGATAAAATTACTCGAGAACGAATTTGGCGTCAAAATGACGATTTTACCCTTTTGGTCAAAATGGGTCATACGTGGCTGGAATCACTTGGTTTTTGGATGGAGGCTACGGATATGAATAGCATGAGTGGGAATATTATTGTAATACGTATGAGATGACTTAAACACGTGAAATTATTTATTTTATCGGGTTAAGTGAATTGGGCCCAAAAAGAGCCCAAAAATGGAAAGAAGACATGGCCCATATGGGAAAATTTGACCCATTCTTGTAAAAACTTCTAGAACACCACATGGCATGATATAGAGTGGCTAAGAGCCTATATAAAGGGCAAAAATGCTGATTTTATTCAATTGGAAAGCACATGCCTTTGTAGATATTTTTTTCAACCCTTTCTTTTTCTCTCAAACCCTAAGAGGTCAAAGCTAACCTTTGGAGCAAGATCAACATCTTCCAAGCCTAGGTAAGTGATTATTGTCATGGATTAATATATTATATGCATGGGAGAGTATGTGAATCTTGTTGGTTATGCTTGAAAGAGTTGAACATAGTACTTTGGGTTTTTGTACAAGATGTGCCATCCATGAGATTTGAACTTGAATTAGAACTTGTGACTTTGATGAAAGATCATGGTATGGATAAAATATGAACATCTATGGTGTTATTTTTGTTGTTAACCTTGTTCTTGTCTCTAAGTGTAAATTGTGGGATTTTGGCCGATATGTGCTATGAAGTGTATTAAGGTGAATTGATGGATTATTTGTGATGTGGTATGGATAAGGAGGTGTAAAAGAGAATTGTTATAGTGAAATGCAATGATTATTATGTATTGGTCAATGTTGGGAATATTGGAGGATTTTTGGCATAATGATGCTATCAATGGTTTTGTCAAGGGGAAATGACATGTTTCAAAGCAAACATGTACCCCATTGATGTTATATGCATTTGTGAAGTAGTTGTGGTTAATGTGAATTATGTTATGTATTTGTGTTGTAGAGTGACACATAAAGAAGGAGCGGGACTATTGTACGCACATCTAGTACTGTATATCCGTATTGAGAGTACAAGGTATGTAAGGTTACTCTGTCCGTATCTTTTTGCGGCAAATAGTATCCACATTGCTAATTCATTAGTCCTATCCCGAATTGTGCCAAGGTATCCTATATCCGTTTATCAATAGTCATTGTCATATCTTTCCTACTCATGGATCATTTGTGAGTCTTATGTCTCATTATCATGGTTAATGTTCCAAAAGCTCAAACAAGGTTATGGTCCAATGTTCCAATAGTGGTTATGCTCATTTATCTTGTTATGAATGATTGTCCAATGGTTCCAATGGTGTCGTGTTTCCAATAATGTTTATTCACATGTCTTCTATTTTTATTATGGTTCCAAGTTTCCAAACATGCTATGTCACATGAATATGTCAATCTCTCACAAGTGAATGTACCAATCTCATATGTCTCTCACTCCTTGGCTAATGATCCAAAGTTTTAAGTGATGTTATGACTATCGAAATACCAATCTCAAAGTAAAGAACAAAGTAATGCAAATGTGGTCAATGATCAAGTATGGGTGGCAAGTCTAGGGGCATAAGCCTAGCTCGACTCGATCCCGATGTGTTGATTTATGGGTGGCAAGTCTAGGGGCATAAGCCTAGCTCGACTCGATCCCGATGTGTTGATTTATGGGTGGCAAGTCTAGGGGCATAAGCCTAGCTCGACTCGATCCCGATGTGTTGATTTATGGGTGGCAAGTCTAGGGGCATAAGCCTAGCTCGACTCGATCCCGATGTATGATTTATGGGTGGCAGGTCTAGGGGCATAAGCCTAGCTCGACCCGATCCCTGGGTGGCAGGTCTAGGGGCATAAGCCTAGCTCGACCCGATCCCAATATGACTATAAGTCATGTAAAGACCCACTGATCAGTAGGGGCCCGGGTACATTGTGACATATGTAATGACATTGAAGTAAAGAAGCATGAAAGCGATGAAATCAATGAAAGTAATACACATGGGTTCCAAAGTGCAAAATGGTTACTTATTCATCTGATTATGCATATGCATTTGAGTTCATTGAACTATTCATGTGTTGTATAGTTTCATTTGAGCCTTACATACTCAGTACATTCTTCGTACTGACCCCTTTTGGGGAACTTACCTTACATGCTGCAGGCACAGGAGTTAGTAGATATCCTCAGTAAGTGGCGAGATTTCCGCAGATTGTTGGTGAGCTCCAGTTGCTTCGGGGCTTCCCAAGTCACATGTGTATAGTAGATGTTGGCATTTGTAAACATTGTATAGACATGGTCATGTATCTATTAGAGGCTTTGTAGACATATGTGGGGTATCATGAGGTAAAAGATGTACGTGCATTCTGACGAAATGGCCCTAACGGCTAAATTGCATATATATTACATATGTTGTCATGCCTTCCGCTATTGATATTTAATTACATGAAAGAAGATGATATTCATACGCGAACATACATATGAGAGTACATGATCAAGAGCAAAGATTGGTTCTCTCGGGCCTTATCGGCTTCGGGTGCCAATCACGTCCCGATGGGAATTCGGGTCGTGACAAATGTCCTCATGGATTTGGTCATGCATGAATGGGTTAATTACCCATTTGGGCCATGTCTTCCATGTAAGTTTTGGGCCCCCATTGAGCCCAATGGCTCAAGACTTCTTTAGCCCACTAAATTTTGTATATAATTCATTATATATATATATATGTGTGTGTCCCTCAAGTCACCCTTATCCATCTCTTGGAATTAAATGCATGGTTGATTTGGTCAAATGGAAGATTGGAAGAATGGGTCAACTTGTTATTTTGGGCCATGTCTTCTTGTTCATTTTGGGCTTCATATTTGGGCCCAATAATACAAGACTTATTAAATGCCCACATTTCAATGCAAAAATTATCAATTCTCTCATGTTTTCATATTTCCATATATGTATATGTAGTCGTATAGGTTTGGCAACATACGGAGTGTTACACCTCCCACGAGGGTCTAATCACTTGTACTAGGCCCAATATCAATTATATCATCCATAACATTACATAATACATACCTTTGACTCTCGGTACTTTAGTAACTATGGTTCAATGTTGTCAAGTAGGGTTAGGTAGGTACGGGGTGTTACACTCGCACCATATCTTCAAGTGTTTGTATGGTACGTTCTGCCTGTCCATCCATCTGAGGGTGAAAAGTTATACTTAAATTCACTTGTGTACCCAAAATCCTCTGAAAAGACTTCCAAAAGTTTGCAGTAAATTGAGCTCCCCTATCAGATATAATAGAGATTGGAACTCTGTGTAGCCGAACTATCTCTTTAATATACAATTTTGCATACTCTTCAACTGTATAAGTGGTCTTAACTGGCAGGAAGTGTGCTGATTTGGTAATTCTATCAAGTATTACCAATATGGAATCAAACTTCGAAATTATACGAGGCAAACTAGTGATGAATACCTGGTGATGTCCCCCTTCCAAATTGGAAGATCCATACGTTGCATATAACCTCCGGGCTTTGGTGCTCTACTTTAATTTGTTGACAACTTGTACATTGGGCTACGAATTCTGCAATGTTCTTCATGTCACCCTACCAATATATTCCTTTCAGATCATGGTACATTTTAGTTGATCCCAGATGGATAGAATACCTGGAATGATGTTCCTCTGTCATAATCCTTCTTCTTAACTCATCTACATTAGGTACACATAATATGTTTTGGCTTTGAAGCACTCCTTCTTGTGTAAGCTCAAATGCTTTCATCATACCTTGCTGTACATTCTCCTTAAGCTGTAATAGAAAAGAATTTGTATACTGCTTTTCTTTTACTTCAGTTACTAACGAGGATTCTACCGGATTTTGCACAATAACTCCTTAATTTGGAGTTTCAAGAAGGCGAACCCCTAAGCTAGCTAGTTGATGTAGATCTTTGATTATCCCTTGTATTTTTGTGAGCTGGCCATAATTGCTCCCCATTACCTTACGACTTAGTGCATCAGCTACTACGTTTCCTTTCCCCAGATGATACAAAATATCAATATCATAATTTTTTAATAGTTCAACCCACTCTGCTGCCTCAAATTTAGGTCCCTCTGCTTAAAGATTTATTGCAAACTCTTATGGTCGGTATATATGTCAACATGAACCCCATACAAGTAGTGGCGCCATATCTTTAAAGCAAATACAATCGCTGCCAACTCAAGATCATGTATTGGATAATTTTTCTCATGTGGCCGCAATTGTCTTGAGGCATAAGCTATTACTTTACCTTGCTGCATCAATACACATCCTAAGACAACTGCTGAAGCATCATAATACACCATATACCCTTTTGTACCCTCTGGAAGTACCAATACGGGTGTAGAAGTCAACTTATTCTTCAGATCTTGGAAACTCTTTTCACATGCATCGTTCCATTGAAACTTGGTTGCCTTGTGTGTCAGCTTTGTTAAAGGTGCAGCAATAGAAGAAAATCCTTCAACAAACCTTCTATAATAACCTGTCAATCCAAGGAAACTACGAATCTCTATAGGCGTTGTTGGTCTTGGCCAGTCCTTCACGGATTCTTTCTTTTGAGTATCAACCCTTATTCCTTCATCAGATACAATATGGCCTAAGAATGCTACAATTTTAACCAAAACTCACATTTAGATAACTTTGCAAATAACTTACGATCACGAAGAATCTGCAACACCTATCGTAAGTGACTAGCATGGTCCTCTTTAGATCTTGAATAGACAAGAATATCATCTATAAACACTATCAGGAACACGTCTAAAAATGTCTTGAACACCCTATTCATCAGATCCATAAAAGTTGCTGGCGCATTTGTTAGCCCGGAGGACATAACTAAAAACTAATAATGACCGTACTGAGTTCGAAAAGCTATCTTGGGTATATATCTCTCTATGACCTTTACTTGATGGTAACGTGACCTCAATTCAATCTTTGAGAAACATTTAGCACCTTGTAATTGATCAAACAAATCATCAATTCTAGGGAGGGGATATTTATTCGTAATTGTCACCTTATTCAATTGCCGGTAATCAATACACATCCTCAACGTGCTATCTTTCTTGCGTACAAATAACATTGGTGCACCCCATGGGGACATACTAGGCCTACCTTATGAATCCCTTTTCTAGCAAGTCTTTTAATTTCTCTTTCAACTCTCTTAACTCTGTCGGGGCCATTCTATATGGAGGAATAGAGATAGGTTGAGTACCTGGAATAACACCAATACCAAACTCTACTTCTCGTTCTGGGGGCAAACCCTAGAGATCTTTAGAAAATACATCAAGAAATTCGTTTACCACTGGAACAGATTGAAGAGTCGATGGCTCCACATCTGTATCTTTCACCCTTACTAGGTGACATATGTACCCCTTGGATATCATTTTCTTCGCCTTAAGATAAGAAATAAACCTACCTTTTGGTTCACCAACATTACCCCTCCATTCAAGGACTATCTCTTTTGGGAAATGGAAATGTACCTTCTTCATTCGGCAATCTACTGTGGCAAAATAAGAAGCCAACCAATCCATACCCATTATAACATCAAAATCTACCATCTCTAGCTCAACAAGATCAGCCAACGTATCATGATCATAAACAGTTACTATGCAATTACGATAGACTCTCTTAGCTACAATAAATTCACCAACTGGTGTAGATACATCAAATGGCTTAACTAATAATTTTGGTGTTCTTTTGAATTTTCCAGCAATCAATGGAGTGACATATGATAGTGTAGAACCCGGATCAATTAATGCATATACATTATGTGAAAATATGGATAATGTACCTGTAACCACATTCAGAGAAGCCTTCGAATTTTGTCGATCCGCTAAAGCATAGGTACGATTCTAGGCTCCACTAAAACTAGTTGTTCCTTTACTACCTCTTCCATGACCAGTAGGTTGTACACCTCTACCTAAGAAAGGAACGAATGATGATGATGCAACGGCTGATCCAGTAGGTCGTGCCATACTACCCATGCCCCTTCGTGGGCATTCTCTCATCATATGTCCCGATATACCACACCAAAAAAAAGTATTTGTCCCCAACCGACATGATCATAAATGAAACTTTCCGCATTGCCTACATGGCTGACGAGGAGGCCGTAATTGGCTCATACTCCCTTTTTATCGAAACCCTGCTGTCCGTGAACCTTGAGTTTCACTTCTTTGCCCAAATTGGTTGCCCCTAAAAACCTTGGAATCGAGGTGGAGCACTTGTTGTAGAGTAGGTAGGTGATGGCCTAGGCGGTCTGTTAAAAAACCGAGGCCTAAACTCTCCTTGGGATGCCATGAACTGCCCCATAGGTTTAGCCTTCTTGGAAGGTCCTCTTTCAAATTCCTATGTTCTTCTCATTTGCCTCTGATCCTCCATTGTTTGTGCAAAAGCTTGTATTCCTGCTATATCTATGTCTCTATTCAAAAAAGCAATAGTACAATCCCTAACCAAATACGGATCCAATCTATCCACATATCGATAAACTCTATCATCCATAGTAGCTATTATATTAGGAGCATACCTAGCCAAAGAGTTAAACCTAAGACTGTACTCCCTCATGCTCATTTACTTTGACAAAGATTTAAGAACTGATCTGCACAACCCTCTCAGATCTCAAATGGAAGATAATGATCAAGAAATGTAATTTTGAACTCTTCCCAACTAACTAAAAGTGTACTGGTGCCTCTAGATCATTTCCAATCTTCATACCATAAGATAACCTCCCCTTTTAATCTATACACTACAAGTTCAACTGTCTCTGCACCAGATACATGCATGGCATCCAAATCCCTTTTGATTTGATCCATAAAGTCTTGTAGGGCTTCATTAAGATTTGATCCGGAGAATGTGGGAGAATCCAATTTCAGGAAATCCAGTGTCCGTAGACTAGCTGCCCTATCCATACCACCCATACCTATAGTTTGACCAGCTTTTCCTTGACATTGTGCAGTAACTATATGATACATTCCTTAAATCTTGCTCACTAGTATTAATAGGTGATTCTGGTAGTACTCCTCTCCTTCTTAGCTCTTCTGGAGATGAAAGAGTAGAAGAAGTTCGGGATACAAACTCATCTTTAGCTTCACTTTGATTCGTTCATCTAGGTGGTGACTTGATGGTTCCTTCTCTGGCTGCCATGTCTACCTTCTTGCTTTTATTCTTACTCCTTCTTGTAATCGGCATCTTCACTATAATGAGGAAATAAAGAAAAAAAAACATAAAGAAAAAAAAACAAATTCAATTGTTAAATATGACTCCACCTACAACTTTGGCTCTTATTGCAAGATCTAAGAAATAAAGAAAAGGAGACAATTCCTAAATGTCCCATAGCCTCTTGTCTATAGATGTGGTGCACAACACACCCATAAGCAAGACTCTACATAGACACGGCTTTGTAGACTCCCTAGGACGACCTGCTCTGATACCATTTTTGTCATGCCTCAAATTCCATTGGGGCGGATAGGAACCCGTAGCCGTAAGAGCCCGAGAGAACCAACCTATGATCATAAACTTCTTATGAATATAATTGAGCTAACAAATGTGTTGCAGTGTATCGACATGATGTATCGATAAAGTGAACCAGGTATGTAAATACAAACTAGATATACAGGACTTGGCCGTTGGGTCCTCAACTTCTAAAGGACAAGACACTACCATGCTTAACTTTAAAATGTCTACAAATACTCTAAAAGATACATAGACTTAGTTAAGGCCAGGACAGGTCCCCCACCTTACACATAACTACTACACAATACCAAAAATATATACAACTGACTCGAAAAACCCAGAATCAACCTGGAGCTCACCAAAAGCCTTTAGATGTCTTGTACTCCTACTGGAGAGATCTACTAGCTCCTGTACCTGCAGCATGAAAGGTAGGTCCCCCAAGAGGGACGTCAGTACGAAAGAATGTACTGAGTATATAAGGCTCAAAGCAACTGGACATAACCCAAAAGTATAAGTGACATCAAGTACAAGTGTATAGATAATGTTAATAACCTACCTTAGCTGGTATCGGGGGAACCACGTACATTACATTCTTTACTTTCCTTTTTTCCTTCTTTCCTTTATAATTTTTAATAAGCCATGTAGTACAAATGACCTAGTGATCAGTGGTAAACAAATCGAGATCGGCCCATGATAGGCTTACGCCCTTGAGTTGCCACCCATATAAATCAGTTGGGATCAGCCCATGCTAGGCTTATGCCCCTGAGTTTCCACCCATATAAATCAGTCGGGATCGGCCCATGCTAGGCTTCCTCCCCCGAGCTTCCACCAGCATATAACCAACTTTCAGTTGCTTACTTTATTTAGTCTTTGAGATTGTTGTATTGGTAGTAATAACATTATGGATTTTTTTGGAATAACAGCGCTCGAGTGAAATAAAAAAACACGCGAATAAATATTTGATGTAATTGCCATAAAGTAAAGAATACTTGTAAACAATTGAAATGCTTAGTAGCCAAACTAATAGATAGATCTTAGTTGACTAAGATGGGAATACCAGAAATTGTCTAGTGAAGTGAGACATGCCAACTTGACAACAAACATATATTGAGGTACGTTAAGGCATTACAGAGTGGAAACAAGGTTGTTAACTACATGGACATTTTATGCTGCCAAAGGATACGAAAAAGAGTAAACTTACATACCTTATTTCCCACCACGTGCCTATAATGATTCAGCTCTTCCTTTAAGTGTTACTCTACAATTTAAGTACATAATGGAACTAACATTAAAAGCTAATTACATTACAAGTTTACAAGACGCTAATTAGTTACTTAACAACAAAAACAACAACATACCCAGTGTATTCCCACCAGGTGGGGTCTAGGGAGGGTAAAGTGTACGCAGTCCATACCACTACATCAGATGAAGTAGAGAGGTTGTTTCCTAATTAGTCACTTAACGGGAAGTAAAAACCGTCCAACCTACTAAACACATGGTGTATCACTCCCCGCTTCTTTGTACTGCCAAATAACCTTACTCCACCCCCCTTACACTATAAATTACTGCCTCACAATGACAATACCATCAAAACAGTCCACAAACCAACATAAATGCTACAAACCGATAGGATTTCCTACCAAGTTCATACTTCACATTACCAACTCAATGCAACTCCACATATTTATTAAATCAAGACACCTAAATGACCTACAACAACATACCAAAAATAGTCCACAATGGTTTCAAAATTCACTTTAACATAACAAGAGAGTATTCTCTTTTCACTACACCAAACGTTCCATGTATAAACATGTATAAACATTTCCACCAAGCTATACATAAAGAGGAATGAATTAGGGGTGGAACCACACTTTAATATACTGAAATTTAATACTTTTAGTTTAATTTCCTCAAGACCTTAAGCTCTTTTTCCAATTTAAACCACCAAGAAGGCAAATCCTTCAGAAACCAAGTAAAAGTGGACTGCCACAATTAAAGGGGACTGGCCTATCCTTTTTAAACATAAATAACATGATTTATATACTCCCTTATGCAAATATTACACTAACATACAAGTGTAAACACTTACCAAGGCTTTCAAGGTGGAGGATTTATCTAAGAACCCTAGGGGAAATTTGGGGAGGCTGGTTAGGGTTTAAATGAGAGAGGAGAGAGTGTTCAACTATAAACCAGTTTTTGAAAAATAAAATGAATGAAAAATAAGGCTGAAATGATCCCTATATACCCCCTCTTCTGCCGCCTCATTCTAGCCATCCTTAGCCAAGTCTTTGGTCTAAAATAGTCCAAGTAGGTTATGCACCTACTTAGCTATACAAACTGCTCAAAAAGTCCAAGTAGGTGATGCACCTACTTGGTTTATTTCCATTTGGATCCTATCATATTGAGCCGTAATTAACTTTGGGTTTGGGCTGATCATTCTTCCCTTTTTCCTTTACTTAGTTTGGGCCTCAATTGAGTCCATTAACATATGTCTCAATTCAGCCCAATAGTTTAAGTAGGTGATATACCTACTATCTTAATTAAGTCATGGAAGCACCTCACTTATGTTCTCCCCTTTTTCCAACGCTTTAAACCCCTCTGCCTTAATCCACCACTTAGCTTTAACTTTACGCTTAAATATGTCCTCATTATCTCAAGTTTAAATACTTTTATTCATGCTAGGTTGGTCGTATAAGTTTTGAAAATATACGGGGTGTTACACTTCATTCGTGAGCCACAGTTCAAGAGAAGGATGGTCACCATAGGTCCTTCCTTTGATAGCTACTGAGCTGGAGGAGGTGTGTAAACTTAGTACGTTATGGAACTTTATTGGTTGATGGTACTGGAATACACTTGCATTCATTCATTCATATGCATTGCCTATCACCAGTATAATTGTTTGGCGCCTATATCTATTGGTCTTATGGGGGTATGATATGAACCCTAAAATGAAAACGAATATTGATAAAGAAATAAAACACGATTTAGACTAATGACAAGAGGATTAACAAGAAACAAGAGGAAGATAAATAGATAGACACAAATTGAGAATTAAAGACAACCACTTTAATAAATAAAGAGACCTTCCTTAAATATCCCAACAAGCACCTAACTCTAAGAAGAACCTCAAGGGAAATGATATCCCAAGCAACTCTTCTTTCCAAACAAGAAACAACTAAAAGCTTATCAAGCTCTCGTAATCTCTCAACAACAATGGAGCTTTTAGTTTATGAAAATTCTAAGTCTTCAAAGTATAAAACAGGCTATTTATACTAAGCAAATAAATAAGAAACCATGTTATTACATCTCTACCCTTAATGATGTAAGGGCTTTATTTGGGATGTCCTCTTTGTGATGAATTCAAGAATTCATCAAATCAAAGCATAATGTTCCTTCTTCTTCTCAATGTATGCTCCATCAAATGCTATCACGAACATGTGGAATACTCGAGGGGACTCCGCAATGCACTCAATTGCATCTTTCTTCATGAATAGCTCTTGCCAATTTTGAAGCTAACGAGCTTGACTCCTTGTGAAAGGGCTTGTAAAAGGCTTTGAGAGCCCTTGGGTTACATCACTCTCCCCTTCTTTATAAGAATTTGTCCTCAAATTCAAAGGGTCTTCATCACACATATCCATAGGAGAAAGATCACAAATGTTGAATGTATTGTGCACTTGGTAATCCGGGGGAAGATCAATTTTGTAGGCATTGTCATTAAGCCTTTCAAGCACTTCAAGTGGGCCATCACCTCTTGGCATTATCTTGGTGTTTTTTTTTTGGGAAACCTCTCCTTTCGAAAATGGACCCATACCCAATCACCCGGTTCAAGCACCATCCTTTTTCTCCCCTTATTGACTTTTTTGGTCGTTTCTTGATTCTTCTTCTCAAGTTGAAGTCTCACTTTCTCATGTAAAGCTTTTATTGCCTTGGCCCTATTGTTACCATCTAAATTTAACAGAACATCTTGATACAAAGGGGTTAGATCAAGAGGGGTAAGGGGGTTAAAACCATACACAACCTCGAATGAAGACATGCTAATAGGATTATGAGTGACACGATTATATGTAAATTCAACTAAAGGTAATTGGTCTTCCCAAGATGTGAGTTTTCCTTTGACTATGGACCGAACCATAGAACCAAGTGTGTAGTTTACAACTTTGGTTTGACCATCGAGTTGTTGGTGACATGATGTTGAGAACAACAATTTTGTCCCAAGTCTACCCCATAACTCCTTACAAAAGTGGCTAAGGAATTTAGGATCCCTATCAGTCACTATGGATTGAGGAATACCATGCAACTTGACTACATGCTCAGCAAACAAGGATACAACATAAGAGGCATCATCACACTTGTGACATGCCATAAAATGAGCCATTTTGGAAAAATAGTCAACAACCACAAAAATGCTATCTATGCCCCTCTTAGTCCTGGGTAAACCCAATACGAAATCCATAGAAATATCAAGCCAAGGCCATTGAGGGGTGGGGATAGGTGTATATAATTCATGGAGAAGTAACCTAGATTTAGCACTACGAAAATCAACACATTGACCACAAATTTTGGCAACATCACTACGCATTTTAGGCTAATAGAAATGTTCTTCAAGGATCCCTAATGTTTTGTCAATACCAAAGTGCCCCATCAAACCCCCATCATGTGCCTATCTCACAAAAAGTTCCCTCCAAGAGCTCATCGGTACACAAAGTCGCTTGTTCTTGAACAAGTAACCATCAAATATAGCAAATGGGGTGGTAGGTCTATCCTTGAGCTTATGGTCCCTTACCCAAGCTCCATAATCTCGGTAGATTTGAGCAAAAATGGGATCTTTGGGGTAAAATGATTTCAATCTCTTGAAACCCAACAACTTAGAAGTCAAAGTAGAGACTAAAACATGTTTCCTTGACAAGGCATCCACCACTACACTATCCTTCCCCTTTTTATAATGAATCACATAAGGGAATGTTTTAAGAAATTTAACCCACTTGGCATGCCTCTTGTTTAACTTTCCTTGTGACCTAAGATGTTTCAAGGACTCATGATCGATCCTAATGACAAACTCCTTAGGCCATAAGTAGTGTTGCCAATTACCCAAAGCCCGAATCAAGGCATAAAGCTCAAGGTCATAGGTGGAGTAATTCAACGTCGAACCTCTAAGCTTTTCAAGGTCATGGGTTTTAAATCTTGCATCACAACAGTCCCAATACCCACTATGCTAGCATCACATTCAATTTCAAATATTTTATCAAAGTTGGGTAATTGCAACAATGGTGCAGAACTAAGCATTTGTTTCAAGGTAGAAAAAGGTTTGGCTTATTTCTTACCCTAAAAGAAGGATGTAACCTTTTGGATCACCTTAGTCAAGGGATCGGCTATGGTGCTAAATTCTTTAACAAATCGCCTATAAAAACTAGCCAATCCATGGAAACTACGCACATCACCAATGGACGTGGGAGTTAGCCAACTATTAATAGCGTTTATTTTAGATTCATCAACCTCAACTCCCCTTGAACTCACAATAAAACCCAAAAACACAACTTCGTCAACACCAAAAGAGCATTTAGACACATTGGCAAAGAGTTGTTTTTGCCTAAGCACATCAAACACACACTTTAAATGATCAACATACTCATCCATGGTCTTACTATACACCAACACATCATTAAAGTACACCACCACAAACCTACCAATAAAAAGTGAATCACATGATTCATCAAATGCATAAAAGTACTAGGAGCATTGGTGAGTCCAAAAGGCATCACCAACCATTCATAGAGACCAAATTTGGTCTTGAATGCCATTTTCCACTCATCTCCGAGTTTCATCCGGATTTGATGGTAACCGCTCCTAAGGTCCATTTTTGAAAATATACAAGAATTACTCAATTCATCAAGTATGTCATCAAGCCGAGGAATGGAATGGTGATACTTTACCGTTATTTTATTGATGGTTCGACAATCCACACACATGCGCCAAGTTCCATCCTTTTTAGTAACAAAAATCACCAGTACCGCACATGGGCTCATGCTCTCCCGCACCACCCCTTTCTCAAGAAGTTCATCCACTTGCCTTTGAAGTTCCTTGGTGTCCTCCGGATTGGATCTATAAGCCGGTTTGTTTGGAAATTGGGATCCCGGGATGAAATTAATGATGCTCAATTCCCCTTATAGGGGGCAAACCCTTTGGAATTTCCAGAGGAAACACATCTTCATAGCCCTATAAAAGAGAAGAAATAGAACTAGGGAGAAAAGAAGTTAGTTCATTAGTGATCAAGGAATAATTCCTATGCATGAGAAGGACCACCGGTTGCCTCTCTTTCAATTCATCCTGAATCTCCTTAAAGTTTGTCAAAAGAGCCACCTTCTCTTTCCCCTTAGAACAACCTTTCACTACACTTTCTGCTATAACACCCCTGAACTCATTACTGGCATCCACACCCTTTCCCTTATCAGTCAACGCTCTCAACTTGTGGTTTATGTCACTAACTTGTACCGATGTCATATGATGTAGGATGTGTGTATGCCCTCCATACTCAAAGGAATACCGATTGGTGCAACCATCATGATTAGTAGCTCTATAATATTTCCATGGCCTCCCAAGTAATAAATAACAAGCTTACATTGGCACCACATCACACAAAACTTCATCTTGGTACTTCCCAATCTTGAACTTAATCACAACTTGCCTATTTACCTTCAATTCCCCATAATCGCTCAACCATTGAAGTTTGTAAGGGGTAGAGTGTTTGGAGGTGAAGAAAATCCACCAACATAGTACTTGCAACATTAGTACAACTTCCTCCATCGATTATCAAGAAACACATATTTCCCTTGATGAGGCACTTAAAATGGAAAAAGGTTTTCCCTTTGGTTTGGATCATCCAAGGCTTTACTTATCATTGTTCGTCACACTGCACAGTTTGGGAGGGAGAGCTCACCTTCATGAGGTAAGTCCTTGATGAATAAGGCCCTTCTAGTTAACCCACAAGGAACAACAACATCACCATACTTTTCACTCTCCTCCTCTTTATCATTATCCCCCATGTCATGAGTATCCTCTTTAACATTCCCCTCAAGAAGAAGGACACCATCAACATTACAAGAATCATCAATCATAACAACAAATGCCCTCATATTACGGCATTCACTCATTCTATGAGCAAAACCTTGACATTTAAAACATCGAAGAGGTTTAGAAGTTGTACCTCCTTCATGTGGAATGGTTTTGGGAGTGGGATTCTCAACGTGATTAGGTTGGACCAATGATTCCTTGGTCTCTTGTATGGTGACCTTGTTCTTTGACTAGGTGGATGAGGAAGATCCCCCTTATTTGTTGTAGTTCCAAGACCCTTTGTAGCCTCTCGACTTGTCAAGTTTCTCTTCCTTGAGCCCCAACTCAATTTCAATAGCCGCTTCAGAGTTTCATCAATATAACTATAATTATGGAGTCTCATTTTGGAAGCAATATCTTTACTCAACCCCGTTCAAAATCATGTCATAGCATGCAAAGGATCTTCTTCAAAGCCTATTATTATTTTCACAAGTTGAAACTCATCATAGTATTGTTCCATACTTTTTATGCCTTGTTGCAAAGTGTAAACCTTCTTTAGTTGCTCTTAGTGATAACGATCGGTGACATACTTACGCCTCAAGATAGTTTTGAGTTCTTCCCAAGTGGGAGTGGGAGCTAAACCATGTAATCTCCTAGTGTTTACTTGAGTTTCCCACCAAGTAGATGCAAACCCCTAAAATAAAGCAATATCATAAGATGTCTTCCGCACCTCAGACATCTCATTAGTCAAGAAGATGCGATCACATTGTATCACCCAATCAAAAAACACATTGGGGTTGGTCTCACCCTTGAAAGATGGAAGAGTTACCTTAATGTAGTTATGACTCGTGACACGACCCCCAAGATGTCCATAAGTTCCATTATGTCCATATATATCCTCGCCATAGTTGTCATCATGGAATTCCCGACCTTGAAATCCCTTTTACCTACCTAATTGAGGGATAGGACCATGTATTGTTCCTCTACCTCTATGAGTACCATGGAATTGTATATACGGACCCCTCATTCGGTGTGCGTAGTCATCATTTACTCCCTCAACTCATCGTGGAACTCCTCTAGTAACTCATCACCCAATGGTTGGATATTTTGGATTGGTGGGGCATTTCAGATTGGTTGGTAGTCATTTGGTGGCGGTGTAGGACTATTTAATGATGGTTGGGGAACTTTTGGAGGACCGGGGGGAGCATATGGTGGTGGTTGGAAATGTTGGTGGGTGGCATTTGTGGTTTGGGTTTGATTTGGTGGAGCGGAGGATGTGGGATAGAGCACTCGATGAAGAGCATCGGGTGAAATTGGGGTTGAGGAGTCATGGCGAGCTCTGGTTGTTTATCCAAAGTAATTAGTAGGTGGGGGAGTGAAAGAAGCATCCCGGATCCTTACTTAAAGAGTTTCTACTTGATTACCTAACTGGTCCAACCTCTTATCCATGCGGGTTGAGAGAGCGGTGAACATGTTCAACAATTCAAGTATTGCGGGATCCTGTGTTGTAATTGAGTCACCGTCTCCTTGGTTTGACATAGGAACCTACGTAAAACACTTAAGAAAAATAAGCAAACACGTAAATTTAGTAAAAGAAAAGCTCACAAACACTCAAGAAATCACACCTTTGTGTGTCTCACAAATTGCCTCGGCTAATGGTTGTAACTTGCTTAGCTCAGATGAGTTGCAAGGGTCCAATCTCTACGTGAAGGTTAATAATGGATTTTTTATGACTCAAGAATGAAAGTTCAAAAGCTAAGGATGGGAGCCAAGAATCTTTCAAGGAAAAATAAATAAGAAAAGCTAAAACGAAAGTAGCATGAAAAATTCGGACTCAAAAATGAAGTAACAAAAGTAAAAGAATTACTTGTTGTTACATAGTTTGAAGGATTAAAGAAGAGGATTTGATGTTTTTAAACTAGTTAACAAGCAATTAAAGATTTTAATTACTTGTTAAATAGTTGAGAAATCGAAAGAAGAAAGCGTAGAAAAAAAAATCAGCGAGTTTGGACACTTCGATAAGTTTTTGGGTCCCAAAAACTTAGGCCCCCCCCCCCAAAAAAAACTAAGTGTTGAAAATTGTTGCTCTCTGAAATCGCACATCACGCGCTGTAGGTTTTGTGTTTCTTATTTGCTGAAGTTAGCTTCCATGTGGCAACCTACTGTTGGTCCACGTCGACAGTTGACTGCGGACGTGGCCTGTCCACGTGGAAATTAATTTTTTTTTTCAGAAATTAATTTATTTTTTTTCAAATTTCCACAAGTGGACCCACAAACACCTTTGACCAAAATTGACTTGGAATTTGTGGATCAAGTGTACTTCCTCTCTCTTCTTCTCCAAAAACTATATGAAGATGTTCAAGAACACCTAGAACACCAACAACACACACAAAATTCCAACACCTCCAAATCAACTCGGAATTAGCTCAAAATTTAGGAGTAGCTTCCCCAAGACGTAGGGAACAAACCCCAATGGTTGTTAAGCCTCAATTTCTTCTCAATCAACAAACCCCCTTTCAAAGTATGAAAAGTTCAAAAGCTTGAAAACCCTTTCATGGTAACTTCTTTTCTACAACTCTGAATTGAGTGAAATTAGAGATCAAGGCTCTAAAAACACTAGAGAAGCAAGATCTAGTGTCAACATCAACAAAACAAAACAAAAAAAAATCTGTTTTTTTTTTTGGAATATCAGTCCCAAGACTTAGGATTGTGAAAACAACCCTAATCCAAGCTCTTGATACCAAATGATATGAACCCTAAAATGAAAATGAAGATTTATAAAGAAATAAAACACGATTTAGACTAATGACAAGAGGATTAACAAGAAACAAGAGTAAGATAAATAGATAGACACAAATTGAGAATTAAAGACAACCACTTTAATAAATAAAGAGACCTTCCTTAAATATCCCAACAAGCACCTAACTCTAATAAGAACCACAAGGGAAATGATATCCCAAGCAACTCTTTTTTCCAAACAAGAAACAACTAAAAGCTTAGCAAGCTCTCGTAATCTCTCAACAACAATGGAGTTTTTAGTTTATGAAAATTCTAAGTCTTCAAAGTATAAAAGAGACTATTTATACTAAGCAAATAAAGAAGAAACTATGTTATTACATTTCTACCCTTAATGATGTAAGGGCTTTGTTTGGGATGTCTTTTTTGTGATGAATTCAAGAATTCATCAAATCAAAGCATAATCCTCCTTCTTCTTCTCAATGTATGCTCCATCAAATGCTATCACGAACATGTGGAATCCTCGGGGGGACTCCACAATGCACTCAAGTGCATCTTTCTTTATGAATAGCCCTTGCCAATTTTGAAGCTCACGAGCTTGACTCCTTGTGAAAGGGCTTGTAAAAGGATTTAGGAGCCCTTGGGTTGCATTAGGGTATATAGGTACATGTTATGGTTGTTTTCTTCTGAGTGTTTGACTGAACCTTTTGTGCTTATAGGGGCCCGATTAAGTTATTATTTGTCCGGGCTAGCCGGTTACCTTATTATTGGTTATGATGGTTAGTCCGTGGCAGGATAGTGATGGACTAGTACCCGAGGTTGTCGATACATTTCTTTTTTTTTTTATCATGATAAAATATGTTATTATTAGACTACCTCATGATTACTAACACATTGCTTAGAGGCCTTGATTATGCTAGTATTAGCTCTCTTTCTTAGCAATGATCCTCGAGACGTTAGGTTGGTTCCCTCAGGTTATTACCTTAGTGTTTAGTCATATATATATATACATTTGGTATTACCGTATATCCCTCTCTTTCCTTATCTATTTATATTATATATATATATGTGTATCCTTTGGCCTTGTATTACTAATATATATCCTTTTTTCACTCTTCATTTCTATATTGACTAGTGATATATGGTATTGGACTTTAGTTCCTGGACACTGTTAGAATAGGATAGTTTATCCTTATTACTCCTTTAGCATTATAATGTTTAGTTTCTTGGTTAGTTGTCTGTAATTTATATTCCCCCTTTACATGTTATGTATGCTTGCATTATCTTTAGAGCTCAGTCGACTGATGCCTACTGAGTACCATGTGTTTGGTACTCCTGCTACACTTCTACAGCCTGCAAATCATAGTACGATTTCTCACCATTGATGTTTGTATCATGAGGAGCAGCTACGGATCGAAGATTTGGGGTGAGCTTCTGACGTTCAGAGTATTCCTGGTCTCTCTCATATTGTTAGTTTGATCTAGGTTTTGTATTTCAGAGATGGCTTTTTATATAGATTGATTTTGTATTCTACTTTGTACTCCTATTATATTAAAAGCTCTTGCACTGACTTCACCAGATCTTAAGGTTGTAATCTATATTAGTCCCTTCATTAGATTACTTTTCATTATTTTGTTTATTTCTCTTGATAGTCCATTACTAGTAGTTTTGGACTAAGGGTTGGCTTACCTACTGGTGGGTTATAGTAGGTGTCATCATGACCTTAGAAATTGAGTCGTGAAAAATTAGTATCAGAGCCAAGGTTTACCGGTGTTATTAGTACAAGAGCTAGGTGCCTAGTAGAGTCTTGCGGATCGGTATGGAGACGTTTGTATCCTATCTTTGGGAGGCTATAGGGAATTCTTAGAAAATTTTATTCTTGACTCCTTGTTATGTGTCTGTACTTCTATGAAACTCTAAGTACTTTCTTTGACTTTATTCTTTTCTAGATGGGACTTCTATGCATGTTACCAGAGTTTTAACTCAGCGTCATAATAGGGAGTTAGAGGTCTATATTGGGGATCTTCAGCGTCAGCTAAAGATGATACCCGGTATATCAAGTAGTTCTCAGTCTAGATTTGGGTTAATTGGTATTTAACAGGGTTCTCTGTTAGTTTCAACGTATGAGATTGGGTTTCTGGAGTGGGACAGACACACTCCTATGTTATTTCCTATAGAGCATGAGATGATGTATGGATTTATCAAAGGATTGACTTTACCACTCCACTTGGTGATGGAGCATTTGATAGCAGTTGGGTCACCTTTCTCTTAGGTTGTTGATCACGTAAGGACCACAGAGAGGGCATGTGTTGATACATATGAAGGTGGCAATAAGAGGTTGTATTAGTAGTATAGTGTTAGTGGTGTTATGTATGGAGGACCATCCTCCCAGCGGAGGTCAGCATCAGTTGTAGCCTTTCAGGTCTGTACAGGTAGCACCTCAGAGTATAGGTGGCTTTCAGATAGATCATGGTGGTCACAGTAGACAGAGTTCTGGTCAAGCAGTATAGAGTTATTTGGTCTAGGATATCAGGTCGTGGGGGCCATTCTGGGTCAGTAGGTATAGTATGTTAGAGGTCCCTAAGGGCATTTTTCAATTATGGTGAGATTGGTCATTGGTCTAGAGAGTGCCCTAGGCGTGAGTTGGTCAGCTAGTTGGGAAAATGTTGTGTTTCTTGCTAGGTTAGAGCTTCAGGGATTTGTTACGACTGTAGAGAGACCGGTCACTAGTCTAGAGAGTCTCCCCGACTTGGGATTATTATTCATTCAGCTCATCCAAATCAGTCTCATAGAGTTGTGGCCCCTTCAGTTAGAAGTAGTACACTTGGTGTCCTAGTTGGTCATTCATACGCTCAGTTCGGGTTTGGACACATATAGATTCATACTTCTTCGGGCAGGCGAGGACTGTGACTTTGGATCTCCATCGTTATAAGTACGCCTTTGATTTTCTACCTTTAGTCTCTATTTGAGTTAAGTTGGGGTTTTCCTACCCATCGATGATTATATATCTTGATTACTATATTGATTGTTGTATGCATTTGTGTAGATTTATACTTATTTGACTACACCTGTAGATGAGTTCTTTTAGTAGTGAATTAAGTGGATCAGTATTGTAATTTCCTAGGTGTAGCATTTGGGTTAAAGTCCCTCTCCTTCGATATATTGGCCTTGTTGTGATTGTAGAGTGGTAATGGCTGTTGTTTTTCCTTTGGGAGCCACATGCACTTTATATGGTTATTATTATTGTCATTTTTTTGACGTTGATTGATCTTTACTTCATAGATGACTAGACTAGTATTATCTAGTTAGAATCTCATTCCTATAATTCTTATTCATTGGCTTAGACGGCTAACTCAGTTGGTTGGTTCTCTCTTCTTTAGTAGGGTAAGGTTGGTTGTCTTCCTTCACAGTTGGAATAGATTGATTTTGATAGGGAGTAAAGAAAGGTTTGGTGGTGATTCTGGCTTTGGCGATCTTTTTCTATATTTTGCTCTTATTATTGATAATTCTGAGGTTTGTTGTTTTGATTTGTTTGATTCATTTCCTAGTAGTATTCTTGATCTTGGTGTTAGTGTTGAGGTGGGTACTCCATTCTTTCTTCAATATGGTTCATGGTTTAGTTGAGTTAAGATTGGTTTAAATGGGAAAATTTAGAAATTTCTCATTTTGGCATTTGTTCGGTCAAATATAACTTCATGGAATGTTCTTGCTTAGTGTTATGTTCTTGGGTATAGTTATTGGCTACCAAAGTGGGTGTCTGTTGATAATAAGTATTCGTCGTCATGTATTGAGTATTGGTTTGACCAAATTCGGGCTAAGATCGAGATTTTCTTAGTTGCTTGAGTTTTGGCTACCAATAGTATTCTTGATGTGTCATGATCATATGACACTTTTGACGCTTAAAACAAGGTATATCTTTTTGGTATGATGTGTTTTCTGTCTTATATTACACGAAGATAGGTTTTCAAAGCTAAATAGAGGAAACTTGAAGAAGTAGGCACTAGAGTGGAGCATATGAAGAAGAGAAGAGCCAAGTTGAAGACAAGGAGTGATCCACGGTAGGGACTCACGTGCAGTGGAGTCCACCCACATGACGTGGATAGCTGTCGTGGGACACCTCCTGCAGCCTATACAAGACCCTGATTTCCAAGACAGGAGTCACGTACCATGAGTCCACCTACATGGCGTGATTGGGCGGCGTGAGTCAACTTCTGAAGATGTCTACTTGATCCTGATTTCCACGGATCTAACCTACGTGGCGTGACTTGGTTCCACGACACCAGGTCACGACACCGTGGAAGTTTGTCAACTCTGTTCTCCTATTTTGATTAGGATAGGATTAGCCTTGTATCTATAAATACCCCTGTATTGTCCTATGTTTAGGAGTTAGTCAGTACATTATTTTGAGATATATTTTCTACTGTTTCTGAGTTCATAAACATATTCTTGATTTTGTAGTTACAAACCCTAACTTCGAGTTTTATTCATAATTGAGATTTCAGTTCTTCTTCATTATTGTGAGTGTGCAATTATGTTTTCATCTTTGAATTCTTCTTGTGTTCTTGCAATTATGAGTAGCTAAACTCATCAACTAGGGTTGTGTGAACAATGAGGAATTAACGAAACAGGTTAAGTGCAAAGCAACTCTGAACCGCTATGAACGCATGTATTAGTATTTCCTTTATTTTGATTGATCTTCTAATGGTCGTAAATGTTAGAAACTCGTCTGTATTTTAGACTTGCTCGAGAGAGAGGTATTGATTGGGAAAAGGAGATAACGAGAGAGATTTGAAGCTATCAACCTTCATCTAATAACTTGAGCCTTAGCGGGAATAGTTATCTGAGATCTAGGACAAGGGTTAGTAGTGCAACACTCAGAGACCGAAAGGAAAAGAGTGAAATTCGTCTAACCAAGGTCGAGAGACGTTTAGATGAACATATCTTGTCAGATTTTGCATGCAACATAGCGGGACGGTTTTGTTAGCACAAGTAACTGGTGGAGTTAAGGAATCATTGGGGATCATAGTCCTAGTGTACTTCTCTTATTGTCTACAAACTCGATACAATCAGCAATATTTACTATCACTATTTACTTACAAAACCCCCCAGTTTTTACTTATTTGCCAACTACTCGAACAAGAACTTAACTTACTTCCGTCCTATTCTCTGTGGGATCGACCCCAACCTAGTTGGATCTATATTTGACAGCGACCGGTTTATACTTCTTAGGAGGCATATTTTGGGCGACATCAAATTTTAGCGCCATTGTCGGGGAAAACGGTTACGGAGTTGATTAGTACTGGTTGGTTTTGTTTTTACATACTTTTTAGGGTACACGCCGGTGTATGCCCAATACTAGGTGTCAAGGCAATCCCCTGATTCCATTTGATCTTGAAATTAAAAAGACCCTGAGAGCTAATCGAAGAATGGTGAATACTGACGGAGTTAAGGATCCCGCAGCTGTGAGAGACATTAATCACCAACCAATTCAGCCAGTTGGTCATGAAACAGCGGATTAAACTACCGCTCGACTGACACGGGAAGAGCAAGCTAGGCAAGATGCTCTTAGACAAGCAGAAAGATATAATCGAGCGATGTAAGAAGCAGCACAGCGTCTGGCTGATGTTGAAGAGTGAAAAAGAAGACTTAGAGCACAGCAGAGACCATATGTGCCTATTTATGATGATCCTGAAGAAGAGGATATGGCTTATCTCTAACTGGTTGAGACTGGTGCCATCATTCCACAAGAATTACCTCCGGGCACGAAGTTTGACATTACCAGTGCCATGATTTAATTGCTAAATTTGAAAGGTGTGTTCGTCGGTCTTCCTTCAGATGATCCAAACATGCACGTGATGAATTTTGTGGGAACTGTACTTCATATAATCTTCCTGGAGTTAACCAAGAGGCGATTTGATTGATATTGTTCCCATTCTACCTAACAGGAGAAGCGACAGTGTGGTTGGCAGAATTACCACGAGGTTCCATCACTACTTGGCAAGGCTTGAGGAATCAATTTCTAGAAAGATTTTTCCCACCTTTTAAGATGCTGCAGTTGAAGGATGAGATCTACAATTTCAGACAACTACATTCTAAAGTACTTTATGAGACATGGCTCAGATTCAAGAAGCAGCTGCAGAATGTGCCGAATCATAGGATGAGTGGTAGAAATTTACTTGAAATTTTCTACTAGGCTTTGAACGCAAACACTAAGGTTGTAGCAGATACTATCACTGGTGGAGCATTCATGAGTCTGAGATGGGAGCAAGCTTCAGAGATATTAGATCGTATCACTAAGACCAACCGAGGATGGCATACTCGCGAGGCAGATACGTCTGCTGGTACATATGCTATTGGAGCCTCAACTGCACAACGGGCATCGGATGAAACAGTGGCTCAAGAGGTTGTGCAACTAAGGATAGCAATTGGTTTACTTGCTAAACAAATTATAGCCAGAGATGCTGAGAAGGTGCATAATGTAGGTGCACAAGGTAAAAAGCCTAGACATGATGATAGTGAGTCTAATGAAGAGGCTAAGTACCTAGATCGAGAAGTGGCGGGTTTTCAAGCCAAGGGACAAGGGTCTAACCAAGACTCTTAGAACTTGAGGCAAGGGAATCAAGGTCGGAACTACTATAGAGACAACTACAACAAATCAAGACATAGAGATAGAGAACGAGATCATGACGGTGATTGGAGGCGAAAGGATGATTATAGAGAGAAGAATGGTCTTTACGTACCACCAGGAAGCCGCGATGCTGAGTCTGGAAATTCAAGGATTGAAGACCTTCTTAATAAACTGGTTACGAGGTCAGAAAGCTAAGAAAACTGTATAAAAGAGATCAAGACAGATATTTTGGGAATAAGTTAGAAAGTTGAATCTCACCCAACTGCCATCAAACAGTTGGAGCAACAGTTCGGGCAGTTATCGGTGGCATTAAACCAGCGTCAACTAGGTACACTTCCAAGAAACACCATCCCAAACCCAAAAAATGATGCTCATTGTATGGCTATCACAACAAGAAGTGGAATGACTCTCATTGAGGCACCCAAACAAGTTGAGGGTGTTCATGAAGAGCAAACGAACTCCACAAAAAAGGTAAAGGAAGCTCTAAATAAGTGTCTTCCATTCCCAAAACTTCCTCCACCTTTCCCTCAACGTCTCAAGAAAAAGGTGGATGAAGACAAAATTATTAGTGGGGAGATCATGAAAGAAGCTGACAAGCCAAAGACTGATGAAAATAAAGTGAATGCTGAAATTGAGAAAGCAAAAAAAAGCCCCACAAATGCTAAACCCCATTCCTAGGCCGCAACCTCCATTTCCTCAGTGCTTGAAGAAAAAGAAGGAGGATGGAAAATTTCATAAGTTCTTGTCCATATTGAAGAAACTTTCTATAAACATCCCTCTTGTTGAGGCGCTGGACCAAATGTCGGGCTATGTGAAGTTCATGAAAGAGTTGGTCACAAAGAAGAGAACTGTTAGTTATGAATCTGTTGGTGATTTGCACCATTGTAGTGCTATTGCATCCCGTTCTCTTGTGCAAAAGAAAGATGATCCCGGTGCCTTCACAATTCCATGCACAATTGGGTCAGTTGACTTCGCCAGAGCTTTGTGTGACCTAGGTGCAAGCATTAACTTGATGTTGCTGGCAGTATTCAAGAAATTAGGCTTGGGAACCCTCGAGCAAACAAAGATGCGATTGATGATGGCGGATCGTACGATCAAGAAGCCTGTGGGCATATTATTTGATGTTTTGGTCAAGGTTGAAAACTTTATCTTTCCTGCTGATTTTGTTGTCTTGGACTGTGAGGTCGACTTTGAGATGCCCATAATTTTGGGGAGACCATTTTTAGCCACCGGCAGAGCATTGGTATATATGGAGCGGGGTGAGCTGAAATTCAGGTTGAATAATAAGGAAGTCACGTTCAATGTTTGCAGAACTATGAAGCAACCAAAGGACATGAGGGTGGTTGTAGAAATAAATATTTAAGATGACCCTGGAAGTAAACCTAAGGGATATGTTGATGAAGTCTGAGTAATCAAGACATCCGCATCGTGCCGTGACGTTAAATCAGGCGCTGCTTGGGAGGCAACCCAAGGTGTCTTGCTATTTCTACATTTGCTTTAATTTTTGTTATTTTGATCGACATTAGACCAATGCACCTAGGGTGCCACAGGTATGTTCCTAACTCCCTTGTTTTATTTTTATGCATTGGGGACAATGCATGCTTATTTGGTGGGGGCGGAGGTACTTGTAGGTCTATATGTCCTCTTGGGGTTTTTTACTGTCGTGTTTCTTTTCCCTCAAGTGCTATCATAGTAGAACTGGTATGTTTAGGTTTATATTTATATTATTTATGTGTTTTAATGTTTAAGTAGGAGAAAAATAGGGGAACCTTAGTGCAGTCAAACTTTGAATAGTGTTAAGGATGCTTTTTGATTATCTAAAGGATACCCCTCCTAGAAAAATTTGTTTTTGAAAGTATGTGTGTAGTATGTTTGTGAAAGATGTTGCATCTTGTTATGGCATTAGTATTATAGACAAATTATCTGTAGCTAGCATTGCATGAACTGGATAGATAGTCGTTGATAATGTAACCCTGCGCTATGTGTGTGTGAGGTCATTACTTAGTTGACTTTGTGTGTGCAATCCAGAACTTGCCCGGTTAGTCTTGCTTAGGTTAGAGGACAGTGGTTAGGAAAGTATCATAGGCCATTTTTGATTAAGTCCACTTTTAGCCTAAACGCCCGACCAAATGAAGTAAAAATCCCTTGATCCCGATTTTGAGCCTAAATTGACCAATTTCTTTCATTAGCCTATTCACCTTCCCATTTTAATTACAATGAACCTGTCTTGGCCCTGGTCCCTTCCTTGGACACTGTGTACCTCAACTTAGGAAAATAGCCTAAGTTGAAGGTGGCTATTATAGGGGTGAGTAGATTGAGTTGGGTATGAAGAAGGGGGTAATAAAAGAAAATGAGAAAACAGATTTGGGTGTGAAGAAAAAGAAAAAATATATAAAGTGAAAGAGGAAAAAAAATGTGTTGTGAAGTTTGAGAAAAATCACACCCGAAATTTGAAAAAAAAGAAAGGAGAATAAGGGAGCGTAAAATTGAGAATGGTTGGAAGTTGGAGCCAAAAATAGTGTAGTGTCAAGGAGGGTTAAGTTATCATATCCATATATACCATACCCATTCCCAAGCCTACATTACAAGCTGATTAAAGTCCTATAGTGATCCTAATCCAACTATACGAAAAACTAAGGCATAAAAAATAAGGGCAAGCCTATGGTATTTCATGCACACTGTTTGAATTTCTTTGTCAGAGAGAGTGTTTTGACCGAGTCCCTTGTTTGAGATTCATTAGTACACTGCGAGTGTATGGGACTTCTTTGCTGTGAAAGTACATGGGTTGTATTGTTAGCTTCTATCTGTTCGGATAATGTCATTTGCATGTAAGCTTAGTTGTTTGTTCATAATTTTATGCCATCACTTGATCCCTTCTATGCCATGATAATTTGTTGCAAGGATACACACCGTGGTTTTTGAGTTACAAGAAGGAGGGGTTAGAAAGGTTTTGCCAAAAGCAATAAATTGACTGTCGTAGGTCCCTTAGGTTTCTCTTAATTAAGAATCATATATGTTTGTATTGTTTTGTTCTCCTGAGGACATGCAAACGTTCTAAGTTGAGGGTGTTGATATGTCATGATCATATGACACTTTTGAGGCTTAAAACAAGGAAAATATGCAATAACTTGGGTATGATGTGTTTTCTGTCTTATATTACAGGAAGATAGGTTTTGGAGGCTAAATAGAGGAAACTTGAAGAAGCAGGCACTAGAGTGGAGCATATGAAAAAGAGAAGAGCCAAGTCGAAGACAAGGAGTGACCCACGACAGGGACTCACGTGCCGTGAAGTCCACCCACGTGATGTGGATAGCTGCCGTGGGACACCTCCTGCAGCCTATACAAGACCCTGATTTCCAAGACAGGAGTCACGTACCATGAGTCCACCTACATGGCGTGATTGGGCGGCGTGAGTCAACTTCTGAAGATGTCTACTTGATCCTGATTTCCACGGATCTAACCTACGTGGCGTGACTTGGTTCCACGACACCAAGTCACGACACCGTGGAAGTTTGTCAACTCTGTTCTCCTATTTTGATTAGGATAGGATTAGCCTTGTATCTATAAATACCCCTGTATTGTCCTATGTTTAGGAGTTAGTCAGTACATTATTTTGAGATATATTTTCTACTGTTTCTAAGTTCATAAAGATATTCTTGGTTTTGTAGTTACAAACCCTAACTTTGAGTTTTATTCATAAATGAGATTTTAGTTCCTCTTCATTATTGTGAGTGTGCAATTATGTTTTCATCTTTGAATTTTTCTTGTGTTCTTGCAATTATGAGTAGCTAAACTCATCAACTAGGGTTGTGTGAACCATAAGTAATTAACAAGACAGGTTAAGTGCAAAGTAACTCTGAACCGCTGTGAACGTATGTATTGGTATTTCCTTCGTTGTGATTGATCTTCTAACGGTTGCAAATGTTAGAAACTCATCTGTATTCTAGACTTGCTCAAGAGAGAGGTATAGATTGGGAAAAGGAGATAACAACAGAGATTTGAAGCTATCAACTTTCATCTAATAACTTGAGCCTTAGAGGTAATAGTTATTTGAGATCCAGGACAAGGGTTAGTAGTGCGACACTCGGAGACAGAGGTGAGAAGAGTGAAATTCATCTAAACAAGGTCGAGAGACGTTTAGATGAACATATCTTGTTAGATTTTGCATCCAACATAGCGGGATGATTTTGTTAGAACAAGTAACCGATGGAGTTAAGAAATCATTAGGGATCACAGTCCTAGTGTACTTCTCTTATTGTCTACAAACTGGATACAATCAGCAATAGTTACTGTCACTATTTACTTCAAAAAAACCCAGTTTTTACTGATTTGCCAACTACTAGAACAAGAACTTAACTTACTTCCGTCCTATTCCCTATGGGATCGACTCCAACCTAGTTGGGTTCTATATTTGACAGCGACCGATTTATACTTCTTAGGAGGCATATTTTGGGCGATATCAATTCTTCGTAGCCTCAATATGTTCTTGGTTATGCCTTGATGCATTATGCCCTTCAGCAAATGTGCAGTTGATTGCTTATGTCTTCAGCCGGTGGTTTTCCTCCGTTGTGATTATGTCCTTTCATAACATTTCAGTTTCAACTCTTGCAAGAATCATTGGATAAATAATGGAATTCTGATAGTGAGATTGGTTTGAGTATTTGATATCTGTTAAGACTTGCAGGCTTTAGTTTTGGGACTTTGACTCTCTTGAATAGCAGCTTAAAAGTTGTGATAGATTTTGGAGCATGGATGCTTACTCATCAAAAGGATCGATTTGGATAGTTGAGATCGAGTAGTTTAGCTTTGGTATTAAAATTACAGTTATGGATTGCATAACTTGGTTGCAGCCTCTATTTCAAGATTTGATTCAGTTGAGCATTCATTGACAGACTGACTAAGCCTAAAGCCTACCGGTTCAATTTCCTCCAGTTCAGATAGATTGACTTCGATAAATACTTAAAGGATAGTCCGTTGACACATGGTATTGACTTTTACTACTCTTGACCTTGGTTCTCAGTGTTCGTCAGAATTTTTGAAAATCTTCGCAGTGGAAGAATTACATTCTACTTGGACTTAGAATGGTTTCACCCACAGTTGGTAGGGCATTCTTGAGTGGATCCTTCATTATAACTTGTGCTTTAGACTCAAGACTATTGGTTTCGAGGGTCATCGAGACTAGTTGTAGCTTTTTCAAGAGATCACAGGCATTGATCATCTCCATTTGTGTATCCAGATAGCACCTTATGGACTTATTTTTATGCTCGCTAGTGTGAATTTTTAGTAGATCAGCTTTAGCCTTTTGATATTATGGGGGGTGATTTCACGGACAGGACTCAGGTGATACTCTATGAAACTCAGAGTTAACATCAGGTTTGGAAAGACAAGAGAGCGCTAGATTTGGAATTTGGAGTTGGTTTGATGAGTCATGCCTTGGGTTATTGTTAGCCTAGTTATGTATCCGCTTAGTTGTACTTTTTTCGGTATGATATCAGTATGCCATTATTTGGGTTTGCGTGGTTCAATCATGTTTGGTTCAGTTGGAGGCCAGTTAGTTGTTGAGGTTGAGGTTGTGGCTATTTGGAAAGTGAAGTAAAGAAGTTGGTAAAAAGGGGATACCTTTGGTGAAATCCCTTAAAAGTGTTGGTTTTCCCTAAAGGCTATCTGGGGAGTCTTGCTAGGAGTATGCAGGCCAGTACCTCATCCCTTCGAGCTTTTGGGTTCTTCTTATCCATTGACTTTCACGAACAGAAGTCCTTTTAGTAGTGAATTTTGTAATGACCCTCCAGGTCATTTTCTTGATTTCCATGCATTTTAAGCATTTCAAGCCTTCCATAACCGCTATCGGTCATTTATGACTAGTCAAAACTATCGGTTTAGTTATCACATAGTTCATTTGGATTTTAGGCTCAATTCCTAATTTTGGACCTTTAGCTATTAAGGAATTGGTCTTGGACCAAAACTCCTAGTGAACAACCTCGGATGAGAATTCCGACAGTGTTGTTAGCTCCGTAATGTTGATTTTAGGATAAGGGACCCTTGGTCCGGGTCCCGAGGATTCCGGACTCATTTTGATCTATTGGGTAGAATTTAGTTTAAACGGAACTATGGGTATGGGGCCCACATTATGTCGATACGACCACCGTTGGAAATTTTAAAGGTTCTGTTGAGTCTGAAATATAAAATTTGGTATGGTAGCATAGTTTGTATGAGCGCATGGGGTTCCAAAAGAATCTCGAGAACCCGGTCGGAGTCCATTTGGACTTAGAAAAATCTGGTGCCTCAGCTACTCGTGCAGTCGCTTAAGCAGCTTGGGAGTCGCTTAAGCGATATCCACTTTAGTGGCTTAATGTCGCTTTAGCGATACTTGGCTTCCCATCTGAGGATTGTTTAGCAATCCTATCCGTTGAAGCAGACATATCATTAGCTATCAGGGCATCACTTAATCGAACCCCGTCGTTTCTTACTGGCCGTTTTTACAGTCATTGGTCGCTTAAGCGGCAATTGCTTAAACAATCCAGTAATTTCTTAGCGGCGACTGTTGGTGATAAATCCCTTTCTTCACCTAATTTTCCTCATTTCTTTAGGGATTTTTCCTCAATTTTTGAGAGCTTGGGATGTGGGAAAGTGTGGAAAATCATCCATTGAAGCTAAGGTAAGCTAATTCAACTCTCCTTGATCTTTTTCCACTATTTTCCCCGCCAAATTCCATCCCTTTTCATTGTAAATTCCTCGAATTTAGGTCTTGAATTCCTTAACTTTAGGGGCTGATTTGGGCCCCGATTTATACTCTATATGTGCCTAACTTTTGAGCACACATTCCTTGTCCTTTGAGGGACCTCGTGACGGATTCAATTTGTGGATTCCATTAGCGGGCCCTATGGGGTAATTTTTGACCCAATTTCAGCTCGGAGTATCATATAGCAAAATGGGTATCTTTTTGCTTCTATTAATGCGTACATTATGTTTTTGATAGTATGGTGACATTCAGGATCGTGGAACAAAGACGAGCAGTTTGTGGACGGTTCAAGATTGCGATTCGACAACGAGGTAGGCTTCAGTGTACTTTTCTCTATAAGATTGTGTATAGTATAGATTGCATGCTAGGTAGGGACTATTGTACGGGTTATACCTAGCATTTTCACATCTTGAATTATTTAGCAGAATGAGAATAGGAATGTGACCCGAACCTTAGCATAGGACACCCGTTGTGGCCATAGAATTACATTATCCTTGATTATAAACATGACAACCATAGATTGATGTTAAGGATCCTTTAGTAAAAGAATACCATTTGACTTAGTAAATTAGGCTGCATTTCCCCAATTAGATCCTTGTAGTGATTTTATACCCTTGGTTACCGTAGTTTCCCACTTTGTGAGGAACTATTATGCTAGTTATGTATTGTTAGGCCCAAGGTCGTGGTTACATTACCAGTTGTACTGTATGTGAGTATTTTATTCTTAAAAAGGACAATATTCTAGTTTATAGATTCTTAGGTGCTTATGGGTTTATTGTTTGGATACTTATGATGGCATGCATACTTTTAGGCACATTTATGCTCAGTTAGTGGTACGATTCAAACCGAAAACTTTATTTTTGCTACTATTTTCTAAAAAGAGATTTGTTTCCACTTTTCACTTTAAAATTTATTCTTTTACAATGGAAGTCGTACCACAATTATTAATTGTTTATGAGCTTTCAAAACTAAATGGATTACTTTGGAAAATTAGACCGAGGTTGATTCCGATCCATTATTAATCCACTCTTTTACCACTACTATTTATTTTGGTCAAGTGAGATTTCGATCCTTACTTTGGTCGAGGGAGATTCCAATCCTTTCTACACTATTATGCCGATGTAGTCCTGAACTTAATGTCGGGCAATGGATTTATACTCTTTAGTCTCGGTTCAAGTTCGAGTACTTATTATACTTATATATCTCTCCTGTATCTGATGGAGTAAATTGATTATGAGGGTACTGGAAGTCCTAGTTCAGGACCAGGCAGTGTATACGGATATCCCGAGTCCTCTATGGGCCCCTTCGTCCATGAGCCATAGTGCCGTTGAAGGATGGCCATCATAGGTCCGACCTTTGCGAGTTACTAAGCTGGTGGAGGTGTATACACTTGGTACGTTATGTCACTTGATTGGTTGATGGTGTTGGATCACTCTTGCATTCATTCAATCATATGCATTGCCTATCACCAGTATAATTGTTTGGCTTTTTTCAAATAGGGAAAGCAAATCCTAATCATCAGGTAAGACGGGATTATTAGAATATGGAACTGCATAAAAAAATGAAAATGTATCAACAAGAGCAATCACAGCTTATTCATCGAGAAGGCGCCTATATCTATAGATCTTATAGGGGCTGTATAGGTACAGGTAATGGTTGCTATTTGCTGAGTGTTTGACTGAACCTTTCGGGCATATAAGGGCCCAATTAGGTTATTGTTTGTCCGGGATAGTTAGTTACCTTATTGTTGGTTATTATGGTTAGTTCGTGGTAGGATGGTTATGAACTGGTACCCGAGGTTGTCGATAAGTTTCTTATTTCCTTTTTTTATCATGGTAAAATACATTATTATTAGATTAGCTCACGGTTAGTCACACTTTTTCTAAAGGCTTTGTTTATGCTAGTATTAGCTCCGTTTCTTAGCTATGATCCTCAAGATGTTAGGTTGGTTCCCTCAGGTTATTACCTTTTAGTTTAGTCCTATATATATACATATATATATATATATATATGGTATTATAGTATATCTCTCTCTTTCCTTATCTATTCATAATGTATATATATATATCCTTTGGCCTTGTATTATGACTATATATCTTTCTTTCACTCTTTATTTGTATATTGGCTAGTGATAACGGTGTTGCACTTTAGTTCCAGAACACTGTTAGAATAGGATAGTATTCTTATTGCTCCATTAGAATTATTATGTTTAGTTTCATGGTTAGTTGCCTGTAATTTATATTCCCGCTTTACATGTTATATATGCTTGCATTATCTTTGGAGCTTAGTCGGCTGATGCCTACTGAGTACCACATGTTTGGTACTCATCCTACACTTCTGCAGCCTACAAATCATAGTACGAGTTCTCACCTTTGATGTGTGTATCATGCAGAGCAGCTATGGATCGGATATTTGGGGTGAGCTTCTGACATTCGGAGTATTCCTGCTCTCCCTCAAATTGTTAGTTTGATCTCAATTTTGTATTTCAGAGACGACTTTGTATATAGATTGACTCTGTATTCTAATTTGTACTCCTATTGATTAGAAGCTCTTGTACTGACTTCACCAGGTCATGGGGTTGTAATATATATTAGTCCCTTCATTAGATTCCTTTCTATTATTTCTTTTATTTCTCTTGATAGTCCGTTACTAGCATTTCTGGACTATGAGTTGGCTTGCCTACTGGTGGGTTATAGTAGGTTCCATTATGACCTAAGAAATCGGGTCGTAACATTTTATCTTAGACTTTAAGGTTGTTTTGGGGTATAATTAGAGAGCTGGTGGTGCTCAAATTTTAAACAAAAACTCCTTGTTCACTGAGGGACATTATTTCTGGTCTAATTTTTGGATTCTGTAAATGGGCCTCGTGGGTGCATTTTTGCCCAGTAGCACTTTATATGGATATGGATATTGTTGTTCTCGTCTTGATGAGTAGATCACTAGTTTGATAGTGAGGCAATGGTTGGAGGCCTGTCAGAAGGGAAAAGCCTCATTTTATTGGTTTGCAACCTCAATCTTCAGTGTTCACATAGGCTATAGCTTACCTTTCTTTAGACTTTGCTCTTTTATTGTATTGGCATGGTAAATTTCTAATTATTGGTGGGCTTTTGTGGTTTGAACAATATATTAGAAATTTTATGATATTTATAGCCGATTAGGGGGCTTTAGGGTAGATTTCTGCCTTGAATTCCTCAGGCCCGATTCTTGTTTCCCCTTTAGGAATTGACTTAGTGTACCTAGGGTCCTTGGGATTTGATTTATATGCCTTAGTCTAGGTTTGGGTCATTTTTTTCCTTAGGTTGGGTTCTCGGAGCTTGTGGTTAGCATGATCGCTCTTTTTAACATAAAATACCTTAAGATTGTGTTCTTTCTCTTTATAGATGACCATAAAATACCTAGGTTGAGTAATAGTGGCCTAAATATCGGTATTGGGTCAGCTTGTTCACTCTGCTGTAATTGCTTGATTTTTATCCTTGGCATTTTACTATTGTTGGCCTAAAAACACTGTTTTAATCTTGATAAATGGAGTTTTCAATACTTTTAAGGAAATTGGTTTTCAAAAAGGAAAATGGGCTATTTAGCCCCAGTTTAAGTCTAGGCACTTGATATTTACTGCTTATTGCACACTTAGTCTTGGTTCGAGTCTAGCATGCATTGTTATTGACATAACAACAATGAACAAACCTAGAGAGACAAGCAAACTCCATCAACTCTGACCAAAACAACTACAAGTTCCCCCAAACGACGATCCATTCCAACAAAAATCCCCTTTAGATTCTGTCTAAGCATCCAGATCGTACTCACCTTAAATGTTCCTGAGAAAAATCAACCTCATCAATCTAAAATATTCCCACTCTCTTAACGTGGTAATATTCCTTCGAATCTATCTAAATTTTTTTGATTTTGTACAAGTACGTATGTGGCGTCAATTCCATGGTTGCTTTGAGAATTTTCATTTTTTTCTTGTTTTCCCCAATTTTAGTTTGTCCTAAAAAATTCAATTTCATTCTAATTCATTGAATTTAAATGAAAATGGTACTATTCAGTACAATATGTGGAGTTGAATGCCTTAATCTTGAAGGATTGGATTTGAATTTCAAAATTTTCCCCATTTTATCCTCCAATTTCCCTTCTACTCGAACCTAAATTTTTTTATAAATACCCAGCTTTTCCTTATTAGTGGGGATAACTCTTGGTTCTAGGCTCAATTTTCTTGAGAATTTAGTGGTATTGGAGGGTCCTTTTCCATTACCATTGAAAATCAAGAAATCTAACTCTTGCATTATCGAAAGTTCGAAGGTCTCTGGGGATATTCATACATTACTTATCTTATTGTATTTGATTTAGGACATGGCATGCATTGAATCATTTTAATGAGTTTCTCTAAAATTTATTTTGACTTCTCTATTACAAATCTTATGATCCTGACATACTGTTAGTATATTACTTCTGTAATCCTCCTTATAACTACGTGACGCCTAGTATAATAAGCAACAATCTTTGATTTTCTTTTAGACTAGTGTTGACACCCAATTTTGTCCTTCCATTTCGTCATTTTACTCATTTGAGCATCTATTTTATTTACGAGGCTAAAATTGCTATTTTACTTATTTTTATAAGATTTTGCACTATTAAATATTATCCATAATTTTAGTATAGTTATTATCATTATTATTAGCATTATTATTTTTATATTTATTTTTATTTTATTGATTATTTATTATCAATCTTCATTTGCAAAGGAATTTTATTTATTTACATACACTTTTATTTTATTATCTATTTCTTACTTAGTAATTTAACAATTAGCAATTTCATATATTTTTAGTAGAATTTACTTGACTTAAAAAAAGCTTAAATTTCAAATTTTCAAACTTGGCCAAAGCCCTCCATATCCATAAAATCCTCCTACAAATCCAAATATCTTTTATTTACTTGAAAGACTATTACTTTTCTCCAAAAATAATTCCAATCTTTTTCTTCTTCTTCTTCTTCTTCTTCTTCTTCTTCTTCTTCTTCTTATTCAAACTTGGCCAAAGCCCTCCATATCCATAAAATCCTCCTACAAATCCAAATATCTTTTCTTTACTTGAAAGACTATTACTTTTCTCCAAAAATAATTCCAATCTTCTTCTTCTTGTTCTTCTTATGATCCTGACATACTGTTAGTATATTACTTTCGTAATCCTCCTTATAACTACGTGACGCCTAGTATAATAAGCAACAATCTTTGATTTTCTTTTAGACTAGTGTTGACACCCAATTTTGTCCTTCCATTTCGTCATTTTACTCATTTGAGCATCTATTTTATTTATGAGGCTAAAGTTGCTATTTTACTTATTTTTATAAGATTTTGCACTATTAAATATTATCCATAATTTTAGTATAGTTATTATCATTATTATTAGTATTATTATTTTTATATTTATTTTTATTTTATTGATTATTTATTATCAATCTTCATTTGCAAAGGAATTTTATTTATTTACATACACTTTTATTTTATTATCTATTTCTTACTTAGTAATTTAACAATTAACAATTTTATATATTTTTGGTAGAATTTACTTGACTTAAAGAAAGCTAAAATTTCAAATTTTCAAACTTGGCCAAAGCCCTCCATATCCATAAAATCCTCCTACAAATCCAAATATCTTTTATTTACTTGAAAGACTATAACTTTTCTCCAAAAATAATTCCAATCTTCTTCTTCTTCTTCTTCTTATTCTTCTCCTCCTCCTCCTCCTCCTTCTTCTTCTCCTCCTCCTCCTTCTCTTCTTCTTCCTCTCTTCCTCTTCCTCTTCTTCTTCTTCTTCCTCTTCCTCTTCTTCTTTTTCTTCTTCTTCTTCTTCTTCCTCTTCTTCTTCTTCTTCTTCTTCTTCTTCTTCTTCTTCTTCTTCTTCTTCCTCTTCCTTTTTCTCTTCCTCTTCTTCTTCCTCTTCCTCTTCCTCTTCTTCCTCTTCTTCCTATTCTTCTTCTCCTTCTTCTTCTTCTTCTTCTTCCTCCTCCTCCTCCTCCTCCTTCTTCTTCATACACTTAGAAAAGAGGGAGATAGAGGAGGGAGGAATTTCAATGGCAACCAGCCATCGTTTTCTCTCAAGAAGAACTCACCTACTCTCACTTTAATAAAGAGATACCGGATCATAGGCCACCGTCTCAGCCTCCGTCTCTCACTATCTCATTGTTATTTTCATAAGGTTCTATCATAGTAATTACCCTCTAGGTTATTTTCTCTATTTCAAGTATTTTTTGTATTTCGTGATTTCCAATAGCGGCTATAGGTCATTTATGACTTTTCGGGACCATTGATTCTATTCCCAGGTAGTTTGTTTGGGTTTTAAACCCATCTCTCTATTTTGGAGCTTTTGAAGTTGAGAAATTGGTCTTGGACCGTAACTTCTAGTAAATGGGCTCATATGAGTATTTTGACTATTTGGTTAGCTCCAAAATATGGATTTTAGGCTAGGGTGACCCTTGGTTCGAGTCCCGAGGCTTTCGGGCTTGTTTTGGGCTATTGGATGGATTTTGGTGAAAATCAAAACCTTAGGTGTAGGATCCACTTTTTGTCAAAATGACTTCTGATGGAAATTTTGATGGTTCCATTAAGTATGGAATACTGAATTTGGTAGGGTAGCATAATTTGTTTAGACGCACAAGGTTCTGAACGAATCCCGAGCACTCAATCGGAGTTCATTGGGACTTGGTATGTTTGCTGGTGTAACAACACCTGGTGCAGACCAAGTTTAGTGTTTGCGCTCGCTGGTCCTTGGACGCATTTGCGAGGATCAAGGATTCTTGACCTTTACATTTGTGAGCTAGTCGTTGCATTCGCAAAGGCTGGTCTAGTCTGCCATCAAGTTCGCGTTGATTGCCCTATGTTTAAGATGGGAAATTATACTGGTCTTCGCGATCGCGAACATGGGACCTCGCGTTCGTGATGAGTAATCCCCTGGACCTATATGTTACTATCTTCCTAGAAAATTCTTTACTTTCTATCTCTTTTTCCGTGATTATTGGAATTGGGAGCTCAAGGAGTGTGGGAATTGATAAATTGGAACTAGGATTGAGTCGAGGACGTGTTGGTGATCATTTTCCCATCACTATCCCTTAAGTTTCCGCCCTAATTCTACGTTTAAATTCTCAATTTTACACTTATTTTTCTTAGTTTTTGGGGCTGTTTTATGCCCCAATTATGTCACACCCCGAATCCCATTGAGGCGTGATTGGCACCCGAAACCGATAAGGCCCTAGAGAACCAATCTTTGCTCACGTCTGTTCATATGCATGTCTCTTTAAGAATAGCATATTATCTCATGTAACTGATAATATATGAAATGCCAATGGCGGAAATCATGGAAAACATGTACAATATATGAAACTTGGCCGTTAGGGCCGTCAAGTCGAAGTGAACATTCATTCCTTTCATTCATAAAACCACATATGTCTACAAAAGCCTCTAACAAAAATACATACACGACCAACTTAAGTCTGGGACAAGTCCCCGCTTTACATAACATCTATAACATCATAACAAATGTACAACTTTGACTCGGAAAGCCCCAAACCAACTGGAGCTTACCCAAGATATTCTACTGCGGAGATCTACTAGCACCTGCGCCTGCAGCAAGTAAAGTAAATTCCCCCAAGAGGGGTCAGTACGAATAATGGACTGAGTATGTAAGGCTCATAAGAAATTCATCATAGATAATAACAACAATAATGGAGTCAATATAAGAGAAATAGTGAATGTGAATAAACTCCCTTTCTGTATGTGGAAACCCATGTACATTACGTTCTTTACTTCTCTTGTCTTTACATATGTTCATTTTTATTGTTCTACCCATGCTAGGCTGTTCTGTCGCCCCTGGGATGAGATTAACCCATGCTAGGTACTTTGACCCCTGGGATGTTATGTGAACCCATGCTAGGCTTTCGTGTCGTCCCTGGGATGTCATTAACCCATGCTAGGTACTGTGACCCCTGGCATGTACTGTGATAACCCATGCTAGGCTTTCGTGTCGCCCCTGGGATGTACTTATGATAACCCATGCTAGGCTTTTATATCGCCCCTGGGATGTATCGGGATTGACCCATGCTAGGCTTTTCTGTCGCCCCTGGGATACCACCCGTGTTAATGGGATCTACCCATGCTAGGTATTTTAACCCTTGGGATACCACCCATGATTTGTCATTACTTATACATTACTTCTTTCTCTTGTCATTCTTTCTTTCATATCTTAGCGATACCTTGTGACTTGGAACACATACATACATTACTTCACGTCTTTACTATTGTAAGATTGATACCTTTACTTGTGAGTGATAGATACATTAGCTTGCAGATTACTTCCCTTATTACTTTTATGAGATTGGTACTTTTACTTGTGGAAGATTGGTACAAAAATAATCATAATATTATTAGACTTTTGGAAAATGACATGATTGGAACAATTCTATTCAAACTAAACAAGCTCTCTTTACCTCATTACTCTCGTTGAGATAGTTCTCTTAGAATTCTATGGAACCCTCATGAAATATAACTCTTGTGGAACCTTAGGTTAATGATCCATATTAGCTAATGAACATGAGTCATATGATTCACCATTGACCAATGAGTAAGGAACATATGAGTAACACTAGTCAACTACCGGATACAGAATACCTTAGAGCATTTTGGAATCGATTGAGTACTATGACAATGTGAAAACCATATGCTGCAGAAGGATATAGAGGAGTAACCTTACATACCTTCACTTCCAAGTATGAGTACATGAGTCTATATATGAACACAACAGTACAACTTCTTCCTTACGTCTTACTCTACAATACAAGTACATATCGGAGCTTACATTAACAACTAGTTACTATACAGGCGTACAAGATGACAATGAACTATATGACTACCATACAACATCATGTCATCCCTTACAATACAATTCAATACATTATCATATCAACAACACCATAAAATTGCGCATATTGACCAAAATATCATACATCAATAGCATTTCACATCACACTTACCCTTTATGCTTCGCATTAGCTTTCGGTCATAATTTCTCCTATCAACTTGCCTCATAATAACATATGAACAACCATCCATACCTAATACAGTCCAACATGCCTCCATACGACACTTTAAAGTCATTAAAACGGCATCACAAGTTGCTAATTATATCCATAAAGGGTATAGGGGCCTTCGGGGGTCAATGGGGGACAAAAACCTGCAAAACGGGGTTCTGGAAGTGACCTGCAAAGCCACCTGCACCCGCAGGTGGCTGACCTTCATCCGCAGGTGCCCTTTGGCAGTAGCCAGGGGTATCTTCATTGGCACCTGCGCCCGCAGGTGCCTCACCTGCGAGGGCGGGTGCCCCTTTTCGGTCAAATTGGTCTCTTTTGGGTCTTTTCATGCAATGAATGGTCCATGATCATAAATAAACTTATTTTAACATATTTTTGATCATATTACATTCCAACAAGCAGCCATGGTCTCACAACACACATAAACATCACCAGAACTTCACTTTCTTTTTAATCTATCACCAAATCCATAACCAAATTTACGACAACAATTTCAAACATTATACACAAAATTAAAACAAGGAAAGACTATTACCACATCTCACATGTCAATATTGAATCCATCAAGTTCATTTCCTTCCAGATCACAAGTCCATGTTCAAGTTTACAAGACAAAACCATCCTCCGATTTAGCAAACACAAATTGTTTTACAAATAGTGAACTTCTCACAGTTCAACAACATAACCAACATGATATAAACCATATTCCAGGCATAAAATATATTAAACCATAAGCATAAACACTTACCAAGTCTTGTAAGATGATGATCTTGGCCAAAGGAATGAAGAGTTAGGGTTTGTGTGAAATAAGAAAATGTTGTAGAGAATTCTAGAAAAGGCATGGGTGTTACAAATGAATAAAAATCTGATTTCCATCATATATATAGGTCCCTTTAAGTCTCTCTTATCCCATTCTTGACATTAAATGCATGGTTAATTTGGTCAAATGGAAGATTGGATCATTTTACCCCATTGGGCCAAGTCTTTCTTTTTAATCATTGGGCCTCATTTAAGCCCAATGGCTCATGACTCATTAATACCCACCAAATTAATGTCTTAATTCATCAAGTCTCTCATGTTCCAATAATTCCATGAACGTTACAGAATTTAATTAGGTTTGACATCATACGGGATGTTGCACCTCCTACAAAGGCCTAATCCCTTGTACTAGGCCCAATATCAATTATCTCATCAATATTTTGACTCTCAACACTTGAGTAACCATTGTTCAATGTAGTCAAGTAGGGTTTGGTAGATACGGGGTGTTACATTCTCCCCCCCTTAGGAACACTCGTCCTCGAATGTTAACAACATTGTCTCATGTGCAACAAATGTATCTCTCTATTAGCATCTCTATATATATACTCACATAGATACTTATATGGTCCCAACGGAAACAATATGAAATGAAACTCTTGTGCATATATTATTTTTTTTTTCCAAACCCCATTACTTCTTGCATTGGTGACACTTTCAAGAGTACTTACTCATCTATGATCACAACATCTACTATACCATTACGATGTGTTCTTTTTACTACACTAAACTCACCGAAAGGTGGAAATAGTTCTATTGACTTAACTCATAACCCGAGTGTACTATTAAATTCATGGTAGTCGATGGAGTAACATACGATAGGGTAGAACTCGAATCAATCAATACATGTACTTCATGTGAAAATATGATAATATACCTGTACCTTAATCAGGAGATGCCTCTTCATTCTGCCGATCTACTAGAGCATAAGTGAAATTTTGGGCTCCACTGGAACTAGCTGCCCCTCTAAAATCTCTACCACGACCAATAGACTGAACACCTCTACCTGGGGAAGGAACCGATGCTGATGATGCAATGGTTGATCTCGTAGGTCGTGCTATACCACTCGCACCCCTTTGTGGGCATTCTCTCATTATGTGCCCCTCTATGAGAAAATCCTACTATCTGTAAGCCTTGCACTCCACTACTCTGTCCAGATGGACCACCTCTAGACCCTTGAAATTGTGAGTGAGCACCTGCTGTGGAATATGAGAATGAGGGTCTAGGCGGTAACATTCGAGATCTCAATTCTCCTGGGGACACCATAGACTACCCCATAGGACTTGCCCTTTTTGCTGGCCATTCCTCAGATTCCTGTGTCCTTCTTCTTTGCCTTTGGTCTTTCATTTTCTATGCGAAGGCCTGAATTCTAGCTATGTCCATATCCTTATTCAAGGCAGCAATGGTACAATCCCTTACCAAATATGGTTCTAACCTGTCCACGTATCGATGGACTCTATCTGTCATTGTAGCTACCACATTTGGAGCATATCGGGCTAAGGAATTAAACTGAAGACTATATTCTTGAACACTCATGTTTCCTTGACGTAGGTTTAAAAATTTATCCGTACGAGCTTCACGGATCTCATAGGGAAGATAGTGATCAAGAAATGCTGCTTTAAATTCTTCCCAATTTGGTGGCATTGCACCAATACCACGAGACTTCTTCCAATCTTCATACCATAATATGGCCTCACCCTTCAGTCTATACGCTGCTAATTCAACTGTTTCTACACCTGTTACGTGCATCACCTCTAGTGCTCTTTGAATTTGGTCCACTAAATCCTATGGATCCACTTTCAGGTCTGACCCAGTGAATATAGGAGGGTCCAATTTTAGGAAATCATGTGTTCTGCGACTCGCCACCCTAGCCGCATCATCCTCATTTATTATTGGACCAGTTCGTCCCTGTGTCTGTGCAGCAACTAGCTGTGTAAATATATATACTGTAATTCTCAAATCCTGATCGGTGGCAGTCATAGGCGGTTCTGCAAGTACTTCTCTACCTCTTGGCTCTTCCGGAGCTGGAAAAGGAAAAGAAGACTGCGATGCAATTTAAGCGTCAGCTCCACCTTAACTAGCTTAGTCAAGTGGCGATCTACTCATTCCTTCACCGAAAGGCATATCTACCTGCTTACCTTTGCCTCTACCTCTTCTTGTGATTGGCATTTTACTATACCCAAGAAAAACAATTACCATGGTCAGGTATAATTCAACTTACAACACTGGCTCTATTGCACGATCAAGAAATGAAGAAAGGGAACGACTCCTAAATGTCTCGTAGCCTCCTACTTATAAATGTGGTGCACAACACATTGATAAGTAAGACTCTACTCAGACCCGGCTTTGTAGACACCCTTAGAATGACCTACTCTAATACCACTTTTGTCACACCCCAAATCCCATTGGCACCCGAAGTCGATAAGGCCCGAGAGAACCAATCTTTGCTCACGTCTGTTCATATGCATGTCTCTTTACGAATAGCATATTATCTCATGTAACTAATAACATATGAAACTCCAATGGCAGAAATCATGGAATATTATTTCATGAACGTTATGGAATTTAATTAGGTTCGACATCATACGGGATGTTGCACCTCCTACAAAGGTCTAATCCCTTGTACTAGGCCCAATATCAATTATCTCATCAATATTTTGACTCTCAACACTTGAGTAACTGTTGTTCAATGTAGTCAAGTAGGGTTTGGTAGATACGGGGTGTTACAAATTGAGACTTCATTTGTCCTTAATTTTCGAGCACACAATCCTTGTCCTTCGAGGGACCTCATGAAGAATTTAATTTTAGAATTTCATTAACGGCCCCTATAAGCTTATTTTTGACGCGATTTTTAGTCTGGAGTTTTATATTGCAATATATATCTTGTTTTACTCGTCCTAACATTTAGTTTATGAATTTGATAGCACAATATCATTCATAGATGGTGGAGTGGAGACGAGCAGTTCATAGACTATTCGAGACTGCGGTTCTACTTCAAGATAGGCTACGATCTACTTTTCTCTATAAGATTGTGTATTGTATAGATGGCATTCTATATGGAAGTTATATGATAGGTTTAAGACTATCTCTATCTTTATTTTATTATTTAAACTATTTAGGGAATTTTAGAATAGAATTATAGTTTGAGCCCTAGCCTGGAATACTCGCTATAGCTATGAATTATGTTAAGCAGGACTATATACTTGCATGACCCTAGGTTAGCTTTAGGGATCCTTAGTACAAGATTTATGGTAGTACTTAGTGATTTGGGAGATATTCTTCGGTTAGACCCTCCTAGTTTCTTGATGCCTTTGTTTACCTTAGCCTTCTGAATTTGCTATTGATATCCTTTTTACTATGCATATTATTGGGCTCGAGGCCTTGGTTATGATGCCAGTTGGACACCAGGATAGTTCTCTAAGCCTTACGAGAATTATGGTTTAGTTATAAATGCTTTAGGTGCTTACATTTCTATTGTTTTGGTATTGGTGATGGAATGCATACATTGGCACACATTCATGCTTATTTAGTGGTACAATTCCAACCAAAAACTTGGTTTACTATCATTTTCCATAAAGGGATTTATTCCCACTTTTCACTTTTAAAACTAATTTTTAAACAAAAGTTGCACCAGCCATTTCATTGGTTTATAGTCTTTTAAAACTAAGCATACTATTTTGGAGACTCAGGCCGAGGCATATTCTGGTCCATTCTTGATCCACTCAGTTATCTCTATTTACTTACTTCAGTCGAAGGAGACTCCGACCCTTTCTACATTATTCTACCATTTTAGTCCCGAATTTGATCTCAGGCACTGGATTTTATGGAATTCTGCACTTATTTAGTCTAGGTTCGATTTCAAGCAATCATTATACTCTTACATCTCTCCTGCACTGGATGGAGTAGATTTACTATTGTTGATTATTGGAAGTCCTTGTTCAGGACCAGGCAGTATAGACGTATATATCGAGTCCCATATGGTCCCTCTATCTGGGAACCATGTACCGGAAGTGGGTATCCCATAATTTTTTCCTTTCAAGCCGGCGAGCCGAAAGAGGTGTATATACTTGTTACAAATGGCACTCGGTTAGGTTTGTAGTATTGGATTTTCTTTCATTTATTCATTTATATGCATTGTCTATCACCAGTATAATTGTTTGGCGCTTATACCTATCTGTCTTATGGGGGACTGGATAGGTATAGTCTATGTTTGTTGTTTGCTGAGTGATTGTTTGTACCTTTCGGGCTGATGGGGGCCCGACTAGGTTATTGTTTGTCCGACTTATATGATTATTTATTCACATTTGAGTATTATCGTATAGACTGTGACAGGTTGATTGTGATTGGTACCTAAAGTTGTAGGTACGCTTTTAAGTTCTTTACCTCTTTAATAGTGATAGCATTGTTATTAAACTATTTTATGGATATTCATCTTTTGGGTTAGATGTTCTGACTATGCTAGAGTTAGCTCCCTTCTTGGTTGTAATCCTCACGATATCTAGGTTGTTAGGCGAGCTTCCTAAGGTTAGTGTCTTTGTGTTTAGTTACCGATATAGTATGGTTGTACATCTATTTCTTCTGCAGTTATTCTTATTGTATATCACCTTCTTTCCTCATACTACTACTATTATATATATATATATTCTTTTTGTCACGCCCCAAATCCCATTGAGGCGGACTAGCACCCGAAGCCGTTGAGGCTCGAGAGAACCAATCTTTGCTAATGTCCATTCATATGCATGTCTCTCTATGAACATCATTTTATCTCATGCAATTATGCGGAAGTCATGGAAACATATTCTATATATATGAAAGTTGGCCGTTAGAGCCATCAAGTCAAAATATACATACACCTCTTACATGTATCTTCCCACATACGTCTACAAAGCCTCTAACAGATACAAGTACATAACCAGCCTACAGTCGGGACAATTCCCAGCTATGTACAACATTTACAATACCAAAACAAATGTACACTATGACTCGAAAAGCCCCAAACCAACTGGAGCTGACCATAAATCTGCAATTGACTCGTAGCCTACTGTGGAGGTCTACTAGCACCTGTGCCTGTAGCAAGTAAGGTAAATTCCCCAAAGGGGTCAATACGAAGAATGTACTGAGTATGTAAGGCTATAAGAAACTGCATCATACATAAGAATGTCAATGGAATAAAATATAAAAGAATAGTCAATGTGGATGAGTCATCGTTCTGTATATGTGGAACCATGTATGTTACATTCATTACTTTCCTTGCTTTTACTTTCATTATTAGTAGTAGTCATCCACTTTTTCGGTGGGTATTCATCCACCAATTGGTGGGTAGTCATCCACTTTATCAGTGGGTAGATAGTATTAGGGTACGCTCGAGCTAGGCTTATGTGCCCCATTGAGTCGTCCCGATTCTCAAACAATAACCCTTATATGCATTACTTATTCCTTTACTTTTGCGAGATTTATACATTTTCTTATGAGAGAGATTTATACATTTGCGGCCATAGCATTATTGGAACTTTGAAACTTACATTATTCGATATGTTACTCAAGAATGAATAGATTCTCCTTACAACATTACTTTCTTTGAGATAGTTCTTTTAGTAGTTACAACATTATGAGAGCTTTGGAACTTCAGTCAATGGATAAGAAACCTGAGCTAGGAATACTTTAGAACACTTCGGAATGGAACAAATAAAATGTCAATGTAAATACTATGTGCTGCAGAAGGGTACGGAAAGAGTAACCTTACATATCTTATCTCCTCAATATGAATACAATAATCCAGCTCCTTCCTTATGTGTTACTCTACAACACAAGTACATAACGAAGCTCATGTTAACAACTAACTACCTTACAAGTGTACGACGACAATGAATAAAGTGACTGCCGTATAACTTCATTTCGCCCTCTTACGATACCATTTATTGCATTACCATACCAACAATACCATAACATTCCACACATTGACCAAGACATCATTAACCAATAACAATTCACACCAAGTTTACCCTTTACACTTCCTCATTAACACTACGTTACCTTTTCTCCGTCAAGTCACTCGATAGCTTTCACAATAACACATTAACAACAATCCATAATTGATACCATTCAAAATACCTCCGGGATACTCCTTTAAAGTCATTCAAAAGGTACCATAAATTTATAATTGCATCCATGAAGGGTATAGGGGCTTCGGGGGTTAAAGGGATGCAAAAGCAATCAAATCGGGTTTATGGGATGGCCTGCGAAGCCACCTATGACCGCAGGTGACCTTTGGCAGTGGCCAGAGGCACCTACGAAGTCACCTACACCCGCAAGTGCTTCGTCTGCGAGGGCGGGTGCCCGTTTCGGCCAAAAAGGGTCTCTTTTGGGTCCTTTTTTGTAATAAATTGTCCATGATCATAACTAACCTTCTCTTAACATATTTTAGATCATCTTAGATGCCAAGAAACAGCCATGGTTTCACAACGCACATAAACATCACCAAACTACATTTTTCTTTCAATACACCACCAAGTCCATGCACAATTTTGCAATAACAATTCCAAACATTATGTCCAACACTTTACCAATATAACCAACATGATTTATACACCATCTTAAGCATATCATATGCTAAAACATGAAAGTAAATACTTACCAAAGCTTGCAAGATGATGATCTTGGCCAAAGAGAATAGTTGTTTAGGGTTTTTGTGTAGAGAGCAATGTTGTGGAAAATTCTAGAATGAGACATGTGTGTTGATATGAATAAAATCTGATTTTTCCTTGCTTTATATAGCACTTAATTGTCATACTTATCCAATTAAAAGAATGTTTGCTTGGTCAAACACAAGAATGGGTCATTCCCATTTTTGGGCCATGTCTTCTATATGATTTTGGGCCTCATTTGAGCCCAATGGCACATGATTCCCTTAAGCCCAAAAAATTAATTCATAATTCACCAATCCTCTCATGTTTAAATAGTTCCATAAATGTTAACGTAGTCTTATAGGTTTAGAAAGGTACGGGGTGTTACACTTTTCTCACTCTATTATTGTATATTATCTCCATCCCTAGATATATATATTGTACAAGCACTCCCAACTCTAGTTACTCAAAGATCATAATAGTTTATCTTTACCTCTTTTTTATTATTATTGTATTTTGTATCTTAGTTAGTTTCCTGTGTTGTATATTCTTTCCTTACTTGTTATTTATACTTGCATGATTTTTGGAACTCAGTCGGTCGATGCCTACTAAGTACCTCATATTTGGTACTCATACTACACTTCTGCACCGTGCATATCATAGTACTAATTTTTACCGCTGACGTGTGCATCGGGTGGAGCTGCCATGGATCAAAGACTTAGGGTGAGCTCCTGGCATGCAGAGTTGTTCCTATTTTACCTTGTTTGCTGAACTGATCGTTATTTTGTATGTCATAGATAGGTTTGTATCTATATATCATGTTTACTTTGTACTCTTGTCTCGTTAGTAGCTCTTGTAATGACCTCACTAGTTTTTTGAGAATATTTACTTTCTTTTGGTTTCCTTTCTTCTTTTTATTTAGTTTTCACTTTTATTTCTCTTCTTAGCCCGCTACTCACTATTCCGGGTTATGGTTTGGCTTATCTACTGGTGGGCTAGAGTAGGTGCCATAATTACCTGAGAAATTGGGTCGTGATAGTTTGGTATCAGAGCCTAGGTTCACCAATGTCATTGGTACAAGATCAAAGTGCCTACTAGAATCCTGCGGATTGGTACCATGACGTTCGTATCCTATCTTCGGGAGTCTATGCCTCATTCTTAGGAAATCCCATTTCTTGATTCTTCATCGTGTGTTTTGACTTCTATCAACTTCTAAGTACTTCTTTTGGCTCCACTCCTTCTCAAATGGATAGCATGAGGTTGTCGATAGATGCAAATGGGACTTCTGCATGTGATACCAGAGTTTTAATTCAGAGTCAGACCAGGTAGTCGAAGCTTTGTATTTAGAATCTTTAGCGTCAACTAGAGGGTTTAGGGATAGCCCAGGCTCCGATAGGGTTTGTAATTGCCTAAATATTTTAGGATACCATGTTAGGGATTCTGAGTCTTCTTGTGGATATGTCACAGTCAGATCTGGTGTTCAGTACATCGAGTGGTTCTCAGTCTAGAGTTGGGTTCATTAGTGTTCAGCAAGGTTCTTTATTGGTTTCAAAGTATGAGTTAGGGTTTCTTGAGTGGTCCAAGCATACTTTTATGTTATATCCTACAGAGTATGAGATGGTGTAGGGTTTTATTAATGGATTAACTTTACCACTCTGTTTGGCGTCAGAGCATCTGATAGTAGCTGTGTCTACTGTCTTGCCTCAAATGCCCTTGAGACGAATAGGCACCCGATACCCTAAAGGCCTAAGAGAACCAACTTATAACCTCTTCTTATCATATATATAACTATGATAATTATAAACCTTTGAAGAGTATTAGGTGAGATACCCAAATCAACAAACCAATAGAGATATGCCCAAATAAGGTGTACGTGACTGGGTTGTCGAGGCCTCAATCACTAAAAGATAAGAAACTATTGCGCTTTACTTTAAAATTAGTCTACAAAGCCTCTATAAGATAGAAAAACTCATTTTAGGTTGGGACAGGACCCCGCCATACCCTTAACTATAATACAATACCAAAATATATACCAAAGACTCGGCATAGCGTCAAATCAACCAGGATCTCACCAAAAATCACTGAGTATCATGTGATTCTATTGGGGAAATCTATAAGTTAGAGTAATTGTACCTGCTACATGAAACACATTGCCCCCTCCCCATAAAAGGCATCAGTACGAAAGAATATACGGAATATGTAAGGCATAAAGTAGCCATATGTAAAGAAAGAGCTTAAATAAAATCATGTACAAATGTGTAGATAAGGATAAAAGACCACTTTTGCTTATACTTATGGAATCTTGTACATTACGTTCTTTTCTTTATTATTCTCTTCTTTGCTTTATAAACTTTATAGCATGTGATACAATGACCAGCTGATCAATGGTAGAAGAGGATGACCCATGCTATGCATTTTAACCCTTGGGTTACGGTCCTCATAAATATACAAATTGGGAATATTATAACCCTTTGCATACCACCCATAAATAATAAATTGGGATCGGCCCATACTAGGTATTATAACCCCTGAGCTTCCACCCATAAATACATTAATAGGGATCGGCCCATGCTAGACTTTTGTCCTTGAGCTGCCACCCATATGTATGTCAATTTGCTTTCAGGATCGACCTATGCTAGGCTCTTGGCCCCTGGGATGCCACCCATGATTATATAGATTAACTTTACCTTGTTTCTTTAATCATTGAGATTGTTCTTTTGGTGGTCGTAACTCTTTTGAGCTTTGATACTATGGACTAGTAGTGAAAACATGTGAATAATATATTTGAGGCAGGAACAATGACATACGAAGCAAAATGTAACTTCAATGTGATACTTAGGAACTTATATGACTCATGAACCTCATTGGGTACAAAGTACATACACGGATGATCCATGAAGGCATGTGACAAGTAAGGCCATTAGTGCATATAGTAAATAAGCCACTAAGTTGTATAACAAGTGAGCAAGTGATTCTACTTAGCACATGGTTCGTTCAAATAGGGGCGTACATGCATTTCATGTGGAGATATGTAATTCCCCAAATGGAGACGTTCGGACTGTATAATAAATACTTACTAGGTGATAACAAATAAAAGGGTACACAAACATGGAAACTAATAAGGCACGTGGGCAAATTCCAATTAGGAACAAATGCACATTCTAGGTAAGGATATATAAATTGTATAACTGAACATTTAAGGACTCTATAAGGTCAAATTGTATCCTAACATGATGGAAGTGATGTCCAATTAAAGGAACATGTGAACATGTGAGTCAAATGAAGTATATGCTCAAATAGACAATTGAAACAATTGGGCAGCATATGGACAGAATGTGTATCCAATATATGAACACTCTTAACATGTGTGATCTAGGGTTTTATTGACTCATATAAGAGAAACATGCCACATAGGTTCATGCTTTAATGGTGGAAGAGATTAGCCTTACATACCTTGCTACGCAACTCGAATATTACAACGAACTAGCCTTCTGTCTTTTAAGGCATTAATCTATAATATAAGTACATAATAAAGCAAATATAAGTAGCTAATCATAATGTAGGCCTTTAAAAATAGTTGCTAAACACTTTGACGGGTAGTAAGACCGTCTAGGCACCAAATACTTGGTGTATCACCACACCCTCTTTATTTACTTCAATGTAACTCTACACAACTATTCTATAAGGTCGTCCACTGCCTTCTAATAACAACACATATAAATAGCCCCTAAACAATCCCAAATCTTTCAACACAATAGGAAAAAATATTAAACTCACGGCTTTCGATCACCATCCCATGAGTTCTTATCAATAACACATATAAAATCCTCATCCTAAACCTATACATAAAGAGGGACAAAATTGGGGCAGTATCCTTACCTTTTTTTCTGAAATTTACTATCTTAAATTGTACTCCAACTGTAATACCCCGTACCTTCCCAACCCTACTTGACGACATTAAATAATGTTTACGTAGGTGTCGAGAGCTATAAGTATGTCTTTGGTAATGTTAATGATGAGAAAATTGAAATTTGGCCTCGTACATGTGATTAGCCTTTCGTAGGAGGTGTTTTGTGATTTTAGTGGAGCACTTGTGGCATTCAAAATGAGGCTAAGAGTACCTCTAAACAAAGTATATTAAGGGTAAGAAGTAAGTTAAAGAATAGGACTTGAAGTATCTAACTAAACCCGCGAAGAAAAGTCAAAAAATGAAATTTTCAAAAAAATAAGGTTGGGGAACGCCAGAGGGCGTGCCATGCCGCTCTGGACGAAAATTTTTATCCCAGAGGCATAAATATGGCGCGCCCAAGGGCGTGACAGGATGGGTTTTTCCATTTTTCAAAGTTGGAAATTTCTTAAGTCCCAAGGGTGCCCGGGGATGTACCGAGCCGATTTTTGCCACATTTCTTATACAACCATGAGTATATACATGAAATGAGTAAAGTATTATATTGGTATGATAAAATTACCCGAGAATGAATTTTGGCATCAAAATGACGGTTTTACCCTTGGGGTCAAAATAAGTCATACGTGGCTAGAATCACTTGTTTTTGGGATTGAGGCTACGAATATGAATAGCGTGAGTGGAAATATTGTTGTAACACGTATAAGATGATTTAAACATGAGAAATTACTGATTTTATTGGATTAAGTGAATTGGGCTCAAAAAAGGCTTAAAGTGTGAAAGAAGACATGGGCCAAAATGGGTCAAAAGACCCATTCTTGCCTTGACCTTCTAGAAAACCACATTTACTGGCAAAGGATGGACTTAAAGGATTATAAAAGGGACTAAACAATCTTATTTTTATTCACATGAGACTCTCATGCTTTCTAGATATTTCTTAACCATTTTTCTCTCAAAACCCTAAGAACTCAAAGCCAACTTTTGGAGCAAGATCATCATTTTTCAAGCTTGGGTAAGTGATTATTGTTATGGATTAATATATTATATGAATGGGAGAGTATGTAAATCATGTTGTTTATGCTTGGAAGTGTTGAACATGGTACTTTGTGTTTTTGTAAAAGATTTGTGATCCATGGGATTTAAGCTTGAAATATGACTTGTGACTTTGATGAAAGAGCATGGTATGGATAAAATATGAACATGTATGGTGTGATTTTGCTATTAAACTTGTTATTTTTCTATAAGTGCAAATTATGGGATTTTGGCCGATATGTGCTATGAGGTGTCTTAAGGTAACTTGATGGATTATTTGTGATGTGGTGTGGATGAGAAAGTGTAAAGGAGAAGTGTTGTGGTGAAATGTTATTGATTATCATGTATTGGTCAATGTATGGAATATTGTGCGATTATTGATATGATAATTTCATCAATGGTGTTGTCAAGGGGGAAATGACATTTTAAAGGCAAACATGTGACTCATTGACGTTATATGCATTTATAAGGTAGTTGGTGGTTAATGTAAATCCCGTTGTGTATTTGTGTTGTAGAGTGAAACATAAGGAAGGAGCGGGACATTGTATGCACATCTAAGGCTGTATATTCGTATTGAGAATAAAAGGTATGTAAGGTTACTCTGTCCATATCTTTCTGCGGTAAATAGTATTCACATTGACATTACGCTTGTCCTATTTCGAAATGTGCTAAGGTATCCAATATCCGGTTATCAATGGTCATTATCACATAGTTCCTATTCATTGATCAATTATGAACCACATGTCTCATATTCATGGTTAATGTTCCAAAAGCTCAATAAGGTTATATTCCAATGTTCCAATAGTGATTATACTCATGTCTCTTGTTCAAGGGTTATTGTCCAATGGTTCCAATGGGACTATAGTTCTAATAATATTACGTTTCTCACAATGTTTATTTACATGTCTCTCACTCATTGGTTAATGATCCAAAGCTTCATATAAAGTTATGACTATCATTGTATCAATCTCAAAGTAATGAATAAAGTAATGCAAATATGTGGTCAATGATCAAGTATGGGTGGTAGCTTTGGGGGCAAATGCCTAGCTCAAGCCGATCCCAAGATTTGTTGGATCAGGGGGCAGTCCTAGAGGCATACGCCTAGCTCGGACCGATCCTAACAGAGGGAAGCTCTAGGGGTAATAACCTAGCTCGAACCGAACCTAAAATGTTGGTTTATGGGTGGCAGCTCTAGAGGTAATAACCTAGCTCGAGCCGATCCCAATATATATTAATTCATGGGTGGTAGCTCTAGGGGCATAAGCCTAGCTCGAGCTGATCCCAACATAATGATATGTTATGTTAAAAACCCATTGTTCAGTCGGGGCCTGGGTATCACAGGTCACAGGCAAAGACGAATAATCATAGAAGCAAAGAAACAAAGAAAGTAATGAAAGCAACATACATGATTTTCAAAGTACAGAATAGTGACTTATCCATATTGATCATTCATTTGTATTTGAGTTCATTGACATATTTACATATCATACAAGTTTCATATGGCCTTACATACTCAGTATATTCTTCGTACTGACCCCTCTTGGGGGATTTACCTTACTTGGTGCAGGCGCAGGTACTAGTAGGCCTCCACAGTAGGTTGCCAGTTGTTGCGGATCATTGGTGAGCTACAATTAGTTTGGGGCTTCTCTGAGTCACAGTTGCACATATGTTTTGGTGTTGTGAATGATGTATAAAGCGGTGACTTGTCCCGACTTTCAGTTGGTTTTGGTAAATGTCTATGTAGATACTTTTGTAGACATATGTGGGTGTATGAATGTAAGGTGGTATATGAAGTTTCGACTTGATGGCCTCAACGGCCAAGTTTCACATATGTGTATATATATATGTCCCATGTTCCATGTTTTTCCGTATTTCGCCTTTCATGTTCTTATGTAATGGTGGTGTTGCCTATGAGATGCATATGAATGAATAGAAGCAAAGCTTAGTTCTCTCAGGCCATGTCGGATATGGGTGCCAATCCGTCCCGATGAGATTCGGGGCGTGACAAAAGTGGTATCAGAGCAGGTCATTCTAAGGGTGTCTACAAAGCCGTGTTTGAGTAGGGTCTTACTTATCGATGTGTTGTGCACCACATTTATAAGTAGGAGGCTACGGTACATTTAGGATGTTGTTTCTTTTCTTCACTTCTAGATCGTACAATACATCCAGTGTTGTAAGTTGAATTGTATCTGATCATGGTAATTGTTTTTCTTTGGTATAGTCAAAATGCCAATTACGAGAAGAGGTAGAGGTAAAGGGAAGCAGGTGGATGTGCCTGCTGAAGAAGGAATGAGTATATTGCCACCTGACCAAGACAGTCAAGGTGGAGCAAATGCTGAAATTTCATCGCGGTCTTCGTCTACTTTTCCAGCTCCAGAAGAGTCGATTGGTAGAGAAGTACCCGCAGAACCGCCAATGAATGCCACATATAAGCATCTGAGAAATGCAGTTCATATGTTGACACAGTTAGTGGCGGCCCAAAGTCAAGGACGAGTTGGTCCAATGACACATGATGATTATGCGGCTAGAGTGGCGAGTCGCAGAACACAGGATTTTCTGAAACTGGACCCTCCTATATTCACTGGGTCAGATCCGAAAGCAGATCCATAGGACTTCATGGATCCAATTCAGAGGGCCTTGGAAGTTATGCACATGACGGGGGTAGAGACAGTTGAACTTGCTGCATACAGATTGAAAAGAGAGGCAATATTATGGTACGAGGATTGGAAGAAATCGTGTGACATTGGTGCAAATCCACCTAATTGGGAAGAATTTGAAACAACTTTCCTTGATCATTACCTTCCCTATGAGATCCGTGAGACACATGCGGATCAATTTCTAAATCTTCGTCAAGGAAATTTGAGTTTCAGAGAATATAGCTTGAAATTTAATTCCTTGGCACGGTATGCCACAAATGTTGTGGCTACGATGACAGACAGAGTCCACCGATACGTGGATAGACTTCTGTCAACCGATACATGGATAGACTAGAGCCATATTTGGTAAGGGATTACACCATTCCTGCCTTGAACAAGGACATGTACATAGCTAGAATACAAGCCTTCACCTAGAAAATGGAAGATCAAAGACAGAGAAGAAGGGTACATGAATTTGACAGGGGACAGTCCAAAAGGGCTAGACCTATGGGACCATCTGTGATGTCCCAAGGAGGATCTAGGCCTCGTATGTTTCCTAGACCACCTAGACCATCGTTCTTACATTCCACAGCGGGTGCTCACTCTCAGTTTAGAGGGTTTAGAGGTTGTCCAGCTGGGCAGAGTAGTGGAGGTCATGGATCACAGGCAACAGGTTTTCCTCGTCAGTAGTGCCAGCACTGCAGGCGTATTCATGTAGGTACATGCCGAGTGGGGACAAATGCTTGTTTTTGGTGCGGCATGACAGGACACATGATGAAAGAGTGTCCCCAGAGGAGCATGGGTGGTATAGCACAACCGGCAGGATCGGCCATTGCGTCATCAGCATCGGTTCCTTCACTAGGCCGAGAGGTGCAGTCTGTTAGCCATGGTAGGGGTACCAGAGGAGCAGCCAGTACTACTGGGGTACAGAATCGCACTTATGCTTTAGTGGACTGACAGAATTCAGAGGCTTCCCCTGATGTTGTCACAGGTACATTATCCATATTCTCATATAATGTATATGTATTGATTGACCCCGGTTCTACATTTTCCTATGTTACTCCATTAGTTGCTGTAAAATTTGCAAAGGCATCAGAATTATTAATCAAATCAATTGAAGTGTCTACACCAGTTGGTGAATATATTGTTGCAAAAAGAGTATATCGTAACTGTGTGTGGTCATGATACATGGGCCGATCTCATTGAATTAGACATGGTGGATTTTGATGTGATCATGGGAATGGATTGGTTGGCCTCTTGTTGTGCCACGGTAGATTGCCGGGCCAAGAAGGTGCAATTTTATTTTCCGCAAGAAAATGCTCTTGAATGGCAGGGTAATGTAGGGGCACCACGAGGGAGATTTATTTCCTATCTGAAAGCCAGGAAAATGATTGCTAAGGGTTATATATGTCATTTAGTATGGGTGAAAGATAATGATGTGGAACCACTAACTCCGCAGTCGGTTCCAGTGGTCAATGAATTTCTAGATGTATTTCCAGAGGATCTCCCAGGTTTGCCCCCAGAATGGGAAGTAGAATTTGGCATTGATGTGATCCCAGGCATTCATCCTATTTCCATTCCCCCATATAGAATGGCTCCAGCAGAACTGCGTAAATTGAAGGAGCAGTTGAAAGATTGCTAGACAAGGGCTTCATTCGGCCTAATATGTCCCCGTGGGGTGCACCGATATTATTTGTACGGAAGAAAGATGGCACATTGAGAATGTGCATCGACTATCGGCAATTGAATAAGGTAACGATCAAAAACAAATATCCCCTCCCTCAAATTGATGGTTTGTTTGATCAGTTACAGGGTGCCAAGTGTTTTTCAAAAATCGACTTGAGGTCGGGTTACCATCAAGTCCGAGTTAAAGAAGGAGATGTACCCAAAACGGCTTTCCAAACACGGTATGGCCATCATGAATTCTTAGTTATGTCATTTGGACTAACAAATGTGCCAGCTCTGTTCATGGATTTGATGAATAGGGTGTTTAAGCCATTCCTGGACGTGTTCGTCACGGTATTTATAGATGACATCCTAGTTTATTCAAGATCACCGGAGGACCATGCTAATCACTTACAGTAGATGCTACAAATTCTTAGTGAGCGTAAGTTGTATGGAAAGTTCTCCAAATGTGAGTTTTGGTTAAAATCAGTTGCATTCTTGGGTCATATTGTGTTAGATGAAGGGATACAGGTTGATACACAGAAGATTGAAGCAGTGAAAAATTGGCCAAGACCTACAACACCCACAGAAATCCATAGTTTTCTTGGACTGACAGGTTATTACAGAAGATTTGTGGAAGGTTTTTCCTCCATTGCTGCACCGTTAACAAAGCTTACACATAGGGAAGTAAAATTTCAGTGGAATGATCCGTGCGAGAAAAGTTTCCAAAAGTTGAAAGATAAATTAACCTCCACACCAGTTTTAGTACTTCCCTAAGGTACCGAAGGTTATGTAGTGTATTGTGATGCTTCCGGGGTTGGCCTCGGATGTGTGTTGATGCAGCACGGTAATGTCATAGCATATGCCTCATGACAGTTGCGGCCACATGAGAAAAATTATCCCACACATGATCTTGAATTGGCAACGGTAGTTTTTGCTTTAAAGATATGGTGTCATTATTTGTATGGAGTCCATGTTGATATCTATACGGATCACAAAAGTTTGCAATATCTCTTTAAGTAGAAGGAACTCAATTTGAGGCAACGAAGGTGGTTAGAGCTCTTAAAAGACTATGATATTGATATTCTTTATCATCCAAGAAAAGTAAATGTATGATCAGCTTTGAGCCGCAAGGCAGTAGAAAGCACTAGTGGCCAGTTGACTGAAAAGCAAGAGATAATCAAAGATCTACATCAATTAGCCAGCTTGGGAGTTCGCCTTATAGAATCTCCAAGTGAAGGGGTTATTGTGCAAAATGCAGCGGAATCCTCCTTAATAATGTAACACCACGTACGTTCCCAACCCTACTTGACGACATTAAATAATATGTACTTAGGTATCGAGAGCTATAAGTATGCATTTGGTAAGGCTATTGGTGAGATAATTGAATTTGGCTCTTGTTATGTGGTTAAACTTGCATAGAAGGTGTTTTGAAATTTTCATTGCGCATTTGTGGGGTTAAAAATGAGGCTAATAAGACCTCTAAACAAAGTATAATAAGGTTAAGAAGTGAGTTAAAGAATAGGACTTGAAGTATCTAACCAAACCCGCGAAGAGAAGTCGAAAAATGGAATTTTTGAAAATTTTAAGGAGGGGCGCGTTTGGGACCGTGCCACACCGCTCTGGGCTAAAATTTTTAGTCCAGAGGCAGTAGGTTGGCGCGCCCAGGGGCGTGCCACCTTGGGTTTTCCCCTTTTTCGAAAGTTGGAAATTTCTAAGTCCCAAGGGTATCCGGGGACGTACCGAGCCGATTTTTGCTAAGTTTCTTCTACAACCAAGAGTATATACATGAAATGAATGACATATAAATGAATTACATATTACATTAGTATGATAAAAGTACTCAAGAACGAATTTGGGATCAAAATGACAGTTTTGCCCTTAAGGTCAAAATAAGCCAAACGTGGCTAGAATCACTTGGTTTTGGGAATGAGGCAACGGATATGAATAGAATGAGTGGGAATATTATTGTAATATGTATAATATGACTTAAACACGATAAATTATTGATTATTATGGGTTTAAGTGAATTGGGCCCAAAAAGGACCCAAAACATGAAAAGAAAACATGGCCCAATTAAGCCAAAAAGGACCCATTCTTCATCCTTGACCATTTGTACATGGCATTTAATGCCAAGGAGACTTGAGGGACTATAAATAGGTGGAAAAATCTTATTTTAATCAAAGGAGTGCACTACACTTTTCTAGAAATTTCCCAAAAATTACTCTCAACTCTAAAGAACCCTAAAACCCCTAAGCCAACTTCTTGGAGCAAAATCATCACTTTTCAAGTTTGGGTAAGTGATTATTGTTATGGATTAATATATTATATTCATGAAAGAGTATGTAAATCATATTGGTTGTGTTTGGAAATGTTGAACATGGTACTTTGTGCTTTTATAATAGATTTGTGATCCATGGGATTCAAGCTTGAATTAGGACTTGTGCCTTTGATGAAAGATCATGGTATGGATAAAATATGAACGTATATGGTGTTATTTTTGTTGTTAAACTTGTTCTTGTCTATAAGTGTAAATTGTGGGATTTTGGCCGATATGTGCTATGAAATGTATTACGGTGAATTGATGGAATATTTGTGATGTGGTGTGGATAAGAATGTGTAAAGGGGAAGTGTTGTGGTGAAATGTATTGATTATCATGTATTGGTCAATGTTGGGAATATTGGAGGATTTTTGGAATAATAATGCTATCAATGGTTTTTTCAAGGGGAAATGACATGTTTCAAAGCAAACATGTACCCCATTAATGTTATATGCATTTGTGAAGTAGTTGTGGTTAATGTGAATTCCGTTATGTATTTGTGTTGTAGAGTGACAAATAAATAAGGAGCGGTACTATTGTATGCACATCTAGGATTGTATATCCGTATTGAGAGTACAAGGTATGTAAGGTTACTCTGTCCGTATCTTTCTGTGGCAAATAGTATCCACATTGCTATTTCACTAGTCTTATCCCGAAATGTGCTAAGGTATACTATATCCGTTTATCAATAGTCATTGTCATATATTTCCTACTCATGGATCATTGGTGAGTCTCATGTCTTATAATCATGGTTAATGTTCCAAAAGCTCAAACAAAGTTATGTTCCAATGTTCCAATAGTGATTATGCTTATGTCTTTTGTTCATAGATTATTGTCCAATAGTTCCCATGGTGTTATGATTGTAATAATGTTATGTTGCCAAGTTATTCACATGTCTCTCACTCATTGGTTAATGATCCAAAGTTTCCAATAATGTTATATTCCAAAATTCAAAGTGATGTTATGACTATCAAATATCAATCTCAAAGTAAAGATCAAAGTAATGCAAATGTGGTCAATGATCAAGTATGGGTGGCAAGTCTAGGGGCGTAAGCCTAGCTCGACTCAATCCCGATGTATTGATTTATGGGTGGCAAGTCTAGGGGCGTAAGCCTAGCTCGAATCAATCCCGATGTATTGATTTATGGGTGGCAAGTCTAGGGGAAAAAGCCTAGCTCGACTCGATCCCGATGCACTGATTTATGGGTGGCAGGTCTTAGGGGCATAAGCCTAGCTCGACCCTATCCCAACATGATGATATGTTATGAAAAGACCCACTGATCAGTCGGGGCCCGGGTACATTGTGACATATGTATTGACAAGTGAGCATAGAATGTAAATAAAGTAATGAAAGTAATCAAAGCAATTCACATGGCTTCCCAAAATACAAAATGATGACTTATATACATTGATTATTCATATGTTGTGAGTTCATTGAAATATTCATGTACTGTACAGTTTTATCTGAGCCTTGCATACTCAGTACTTATTTCGTACTGACCCTTTTGGGGAATTTACCTTACTTGCTGCAGGCGCAGGTACCAGTAGGCCTCCCCAGTAGATTTCCAGTGTTACCAGTTCTTTGGTGAGCTCCAGCTAATTCGGGGCTTCTCCGAGTCAAAGTATATATATGTTTTGGTGATGTACATATTGTGTAAAATGGGAACTTGTCCCGACTTATGGTTCAGTTGATCAATGCTCTGGTTAGAGGCTTTTGTAGATGGATGTGGGTGTATAAGTGTAAAAGGTATATGTTGTTTTTACTGGATGGCCTCAACGGCCGAGTTCCATATGTATTTATATGTCCCATATTTTCCATTATTCGTCTTTCATGTTCTTACGCAATAGTGGTTATGCTTATGATATGCATATGATTGAACATAGGCAAAGCTTGGTTCTCTCGGGCCTTATAGGCTATGGGTGCCAATCATGTCTCGATGAGATTCGGGGCATGACAAAAGTGGTATCAGAACAGGTCGTTCTAAGGATATCTAAAATGCCGTGTCTGAGTAGTGTCTTACTTATCGATATTTTGTGCACCACATTTATAAGTAGGAGGCTACGGGACATTTAGGATGTTGTTTCTGTTCTTCACTTCTAGATCGTGCAATAGAGCCAGTGTTGTCAGTTGAAGTGTGTCTGATCATGGTATTTTGTTTTTCTTTTGTATAGTCAAAATGCCAATCACGAGAGGTAGAGGTAAAGGGAAGCAGGTAGATGTGCCTGCTGGAGAAGGAATGAGTAGATTACCACCTGACCAAGCTAGTCAAGGTGGAGCGAATCTTGAAATATCATCGCGGTCTTCATCTACCTTCCCAGTTCCAGAAGAGCCAATTGGTAGAGAAGTACCTGTAGAGCCACCGATGAATGCCACGGATCAGGATCTTAGGAATGCTATACATATGTTGACACAGTTAGTGGCGGCACAAAGCCAGGGACGAGCTGGTGTAGTGACACATGATGATGATGCAGCTAGAATGGCGAGTCGCAGGACACAGGATTTCTTGAAACTTGACCCTCCTATTTTCACTGGGTCAGATCCAAAAGCAGATCTGCAGGACTTTGTGGATCAAATTCAGAGGGCCTTGGAAGTTATGCATATGACAGGGGTCAAAACAGTTGAACTTGCTACATATAGGCTGAAAGGAGAGGCAATATTGTGGTACGAGGATTGGAAGAAATCCCGTGATATTGGTGCAACTCCACCTACGTGGGAAGAGTTTAAAATTGCTTTCCTTGATCATTACTTACCCTATGAGATCCGTGAGGCACGTGCGGATTAATTCCTAAATCTCTGTCAAGGAAATTTGAGCGTGAGGGAATATAGCTTGCAATTTAATTCCTTGGCTCGATATGCGCCAAATGTTGTGGCTATGATGACAGACAAGATCCATAGATATATGGACAGACTAGAGCCATATTTGGTACGGGATTGCACTATTGCTGCCTTGAATAAGGACATGGACATTGCTCGAATACAAGCCTTCGCTCAGAAACTCAAATACAAGCCTTCGCACAGAAAATGGAAGACAAACGACAGAAAAGAAGAGTGCATGAATTTTATAGGTGACAGTCCAAAAGGGCTAGACCTATGGGACCACCCATGATGTCCCATGGAGGATCTAGGCCCCAAATGTTTCCTAGACCACCTAGACCGTCATTCTCTTATTCCACAGGGGGTGCTCACTCACAGTTTCGAGGGTATAGGGGTGGTCCATCGGGGCAGAGTAGCGGAGTTCATGGGTCACATGCAGCAAGTTTTCCTCGTCAGCACTGTCAGTACTACGGGCGTATGCACACAGGTACATGTCGGTCAGGGACGAATGTCTGCTTTTGGTGTGGTATGCCGGGGAATATAGCGAGAGAGTGTCCACAACTGAGCATGGGTGGTATAGCACGACCAGCTGGGTCGGCTGTTGCGTCATCAGCATTGGTTCCTTCACAGGGCCGAGGGGTGCAGCCTATTGGTCGTGGTAGAGGTGCCAGAGGAGGAGCCAGTACTAGCGGAGTCCAGAATCGTACTTATGCTTTAGTGGACCGCCAGAATTCAGAGGCTTCCCCTTAATGTTGTCACAGGTACATTATCCATATTCTCACATAATGTATATGCACTGATTGACCCAGGTTCTACATTTTCCTATGTTACCCCATTGATTGCTGCAAAATTTGCAAAGGCACCAGAATTATTAATTAAATCAATTGAAGTGTCTACACTGGTTGGTGAAGATATTATTGCAAAGAGAGTGTATCGTAACTGTGTGGTAACTGTGTGTGGTCATGATACATTGGCTGATCTCATTGAACTAGACATGGTGGATTTTGATGTGATCATGGGAATGGATTGGTTGGCCTCTTGTTATGCTACGGTAGATTGCCGGTCCAAGAAGGTACACTTTAGTTTTCCGCAAGAAAATTTTCTAGAATGGCAGGGTAATGTAGGGGCACCACGAGGAAGATTTATTTCCTATTTGAAAGCCAGAAAAATGATTGCTAAAGGTTATATATGTCATCTAGTACGGGTGAAAGATACCGAAGCTGAACCACTGACTCCACAGTCGATTCCAGTCGTCAATGAATTTCTAGATGTATTCCCAGAGGATCTTCCAGGCTTACCCCCAGAATGGGAAGTAGAATTTGGCATTGATGTGATTCCAGGCACTCAGCCTATTTCTATTCCTCCGTATAGGATGGCTCCAGCCGAACTGCGTGAATTAAAGGAGCAATTGAAGGATTTGCTAGACAAGGGATTCATTAGGCCTAGTATGTCCCCGTGGGGTGCACCGGTATTATTTGTGCGAAAGAAAGATGGCACCTTAAGAATGTGCATTGACTATCGGCAATTGAATAAGGTAACGATCAAGAACAAATATCCCCTCCCTCGCATTGATGATTTGCTTGATCATTTACAGGGTGCCAGGTGTTTTTCAAAGAACGACTTGAGGTTGGGTTACCATCAAGTCAGAGTTAGAGGAGAAGATGTACCCAAAACAGCTTTCCGAACACGGTATGGCCATTATGAATTTTTAGTTATGTCATTTGGACTAACAAATGCTCCAGCTGTGTTCATGGATTTGATGAATTGGGTGTTTAAGCCATATTTGGACGTGTTCGTCACGGTATTCATAGATGACATCCTAGTTTATTCAAGATCACCGGAGGACCATGCTAATAACTTACGACAAGTGTTACAGATTCTTCGTGAACGGAAGTTGTATGCAAAGTTCTCCAAATGTGAGTTTTGGTTGAAATCAGTCGCGTTCTTGGGTCACATTGTATCAGATAAAGGCATATAGGTTGATACCCAAAAGATTGAAGCAATGAAAAACTGGCCAAGACCTACGACACCCACAAAAATTCATAGTTTTCTTGGACTGGTAGGGTATTACAGAAGGTTTGTGGAAGGTTTTTCCTCTATTGCTGCACCGTTAACAAAGCTTACACATAAGGCGGTAAAATTTCAGTGGAATGACGCATGTGAGAAAAGCTTCCAAAAGTTGAAAGATAAATTAACCTCCACACCAGTTTTAGTGCTTCCCGAAGGTACCGAAGGCTATGTAGTATATTGTGATGCTTCTAGGGTTGGCCTCGGATGTGTGTTGATGCAACATGGTAATGTCATAGCATATGCCTCACTACAGTTGCGGCCACACGAGAAAAACTATCCCACACATGATCTTGAATTGGCAGCGGTAGTTTTTGCTTTAAAGATATGGCGTCATTATTTATATGGGGTTCATGTTGACATCTATACGGATCACAAAAGCTTGCAATATCTTTTTAAGCAGAAGGAACTCAATTTGAGGCAACGAAGGTGGTTGGAGCTTTTAAAAGATTATGACATTGATATTCTTTATCACCCAGGCAAAGCAAATGTAGTAGCTGATGCATTGAGCCGTAAGGCAGTAGAAAGCACTAGGGGTCAGTTGAATGAAAAACATGAGATAATCAAAGATTTGAATCAATTAGCTAGCTTAGGAGTTCACCTTATGGAAACCTCAGATGATAGAGTTATTGTGCAGAATGCAGCAGAATCCTCCTTGATAGCTGAAGTGAAAGAGAAGCAATTTGCGGATTCTATTTTATTGCAGTTAAAGGAAAATGTGCAGCAGAATTTGACCAAGGCATTTGATATTACACCGGAAGGGGTGCTTCAATGTCAGGGGAGACTATGCGTACCGGATGTAGATGAGCTGAGGACACGAATTATGATAGAGGCACATCATTCACGCTATTCTATTAATTCGGGTGCTACTAAAATGTACCATGAATTGAAAGAAGTGTATTGGTGGGCCAACATGAAAAAGAACATTGCAGAGTTTGTCGCTCAATGCCCGAATTGTCAACAAGTGAAAGTAGAGCATCAAAAACCTGGAGGTTACATGCAATGTATCAATCTTCCAGTCTGGAAATGGGATATGATTAACATGGATTTCATTATGGGTTTGCCTCGTACATTGCGGAAGTTTGATTCTATATGGGTTATAGTGGACAGGCTTACCAAGTCAGCACATTTTCTACCGGTCAAGACGACCTATGCAGCGGAGGATTATGCGAAGTTGTATGTGAAGGAGATAGTACGATTGCATGGTATTCCACTTTCCATTATATCAGACAGAGGAGCACAGTTCACAGCGCACTTTTGGAGGTCTTTCCAGCAGAGTTTGGGTACACGGGTGAATTTGAGTACGGCTTTCCATCCTCAGACTGATGGACAAGTAGAATGTACTATTCAGACACTTGAAGATATGCTACGAGCTTGTACGTTAGATTTTCAAGGCAGTTGGGACGACTATTTGCCTCTTATTGAATTTGCATATAACAATAGCTATCATTCAAGTATTAAAATGGAACCTTATGAAGCTTTGTACGGAAGGAAATGTAGATCACCAATAGGATGGTTTGAAGCAGGTGAAACTGCTTTACTTGGGCCAAATATCGTTTATCAGGCTATGGAAACGGTTAAGGTGATCCAACAGCGGTTACAAACGGCTCAAAGTTGTCATAAGTCATATGCGGATGTTAGAAGAAGAAGTCTTGAATTTACCATAGGTGATTGGGTGTTTTTAAAGGTGTCACCGATGAAAGGGGTAATGCGGTTTGGAAAGAAAGGGAAATTGAGTCCACGTTACATAGTCCCATATGAAGTTATTAGAAGATTTGGGCAAGTTGCTTATGAATTAGCACTACCTCAAGAACTTTCTTCAGTCCATCCGGTATTTCATGTTTCGATGCTTCAAAAATGCATAGGAGATCCATCTCGTATTGTTCCCATTGAAGATGTTCAAGTTACAGAGGATCTTACTTATGAAGAGGTACCCATTGCTATCCTAGATCGACAAATGAAAAGATTGAGGAATAAAGACGTAGCTTCCGTGAAAGTCCTTTGGCGAAATCAACAAGTAGAGGAGGTCACATGGGAAGCGGAAGAGATGATGAAATCAAAATATCCCCATCTATTTCAAATGGATCAAGAAGTTCAAAGTGCGGGAGTGGAGCAATAACAAGTAAGTCTCCATGAGCATTAAAAGTTTATGTATATGTATGCTAATGTAGAGATGCATAACGATATTGTTAACATTCGAGGATGAATGTTCCTAAGGAGGGAAGAATGTAACACCCCGTACGTTCCCAACCCTACTTGACGACATTAAATAATATGTACGTAGGTATCGAGAGCTATAAGTATGCATTTGGTAAGGCTATTGGTGAGATAATTAAATTTGGCTCTTGTTATGTGGTTAAACTTGCATAGAAGGTGTTTTGAAATTTTCATTGCACATTTGTGGGGTTAAAAATGAGGCTAATAATACCTCTAAACAAAGTATAATAAGGTTAAGAAGTGAGTTAAAGAATAGGACTTGAAGTATCTAACCAAACCCGCGAAGAGAAGTCGAAAAATGGAATTTTTGAAAATTTTAAAGAGGGGAGCATTTGGGACGGTGACAAGCCGCTATGGGATAAAATTTTTAGCCCAGAGGCAGTAGGTTGGGCGTGCCACCTTGGGTTTTCCACTTTTTCGAAAGTTGGAAATTTCTAAGTCCCAAGGGTATCCGGGGACGTACCGAGCCAATTTTTGCTACGTTTCTTCTAAAACCAAGAGTATATACATGAAATGAATGACATATTACATTGGTATGATAAAAGTACTCGAGAACAAATTTGGGGTCAAAATGACAGTTTTGCCCTTAAGGTCAAAATAAGCCAAACGTGGCTAGAATCACTTGGTTTTGGGAATGAGGCTACGGATATGAATAGCATGAGTGGGAATATTATTGTAATACATATAAGATGACTTAAACACAAGAAATTATTGATTATTATGGGGTTAAGTGAATTGGTCCCAAAAAGGACCCAAAACATGAAAAGAAAACATGGCCCAATTAAGCCAAAAAGGACCCATTCTTCATCCTTGACCATTTGTACATGGCATTTAATGCCAAGGAGACTTGAGGGGATATAAATAGGTTGAAAAATATGATTTTAATCAAAGGAGTGCACTACACTTTTCTAGAAATTTCCCAAAAATTACTCTCAACTCTCAAGAACCTTAAAACCCCTAAGCCAACTTCTTGGAGCAAAATCATCACTTTTCAAGTTTGGGTAAGTGATTATTGTTATGGATTAATATATTATATTCATGAAAGAGTATGTAAATCATATTGGTTGTGCTTGGAAATATTGAACATGGTACTTTGTGCTTTTATAATAGATTTGTGATCCATGGGATTCAAGCTTGAATTAGGACTTGTGCCTTTGATGAAAGATCATGGTATGGATAAAATATGAACTTATATGGTGTTATTTTTGTTGTTAAACTTGTTCTTGTCTATAAGTGTAAATTGTGGGATTTTGGCCTATATGTGCTATGAAATGTATTACGGTGAATTGATGGAATATTTGTGATGTGGTGTGGATAAGAATGTGTAAAGGGGAAGTGTTGTGGTAAAATGTATTGATTATCATGTATTGGTCAATGTTGGGAATATTGGAGGATTTTTGGAATAATGATGCTATCAATGGTTTTGTCAAGGGGAAATGACATGTTTCAAAGCAAACATGTACCCCATTAATATTATATGCATTTGTGAAGTAGTTGTGGTTAATGTGAATTCCGTTATGTATTTGTGTGGTAGAGTGACACATAAAGAAGGAGCAGGACTATTGTATGCACATCTAGGATTGTATATCCGTATTGAGAGTACAAGGTTTGTGAGGTTACTCTGTCCGTATCTTTCTGTGGCAAATAGTATCCACATTGTTATTTCACTAGTCTTATCCCGAAATGTGCTAAGGTATACTATATCCGTTTATCAATAGTCATTGTCATATATTTCCTACTCATGGATCATTGGTGAGTCTCATGTCTTATAATCATGGTTAATGTTCCAAAAGCTCAAACAAAGTTATGTTCCAATGTTCCAATAGTGATTATGCTTATGTCTTTTGTTCATAGATTATTGTCCAATAGTTCCCATGGTGTTATGATTGTAATAATGTTATGTTGCCAAGTTATTCACATGTCTCTCACTCATTGGTTAATGATCCAAAGTTTCCAATAATGTTATATTCCAAAATTCAAAGTGATGTTATGACTATCAAATATCAATCTCAAAGTAAAGATCAAAGTAATGCAAATGTGGTCAATGATCAAGTATGGGTGGAAAGTCTAGGGGCGTAAGCCTAGCTCGACTCTATCCCGATGTATTGATTTATGGGTGGCAAGTCTAGGGGCGTAAGCCTAGCTCGACTCAATCCCGATGTATTGATTTATGGGTGGCAAGTCTAGGGGTACAAGCCTAGCTCGACTCGATCCCGATGCACTGATTTATGGGTGGCAGGTCTTAGGGGAATAAGCCTAGCTCGACCCAATCCCAACATGATGATATGTTATGAAAAGACCCACTAATCAGTCGGGGCCCGGGTACATTGTGACATATGTATTGACAAGTGAGCATAAAATGTAAAGAAAGTAATGAAAGTAGTCAAAGCAATTCACATGGCTTCCCAAAATGCAAAATGGTGACTTATATACATTGATTATTCATATGTTGTGAGTTCATTGAAATATTCATGTACTGTACAGTTTCATCTGAGCTTTGCATACTCAGTACTTATTTCGTACTGACCCCTTTGGGGTAATTTACCTTACTTGCTGCAGGGGCAGGTACCAGTAGGCCTCCCCAGTAGATTTTCAGTGTTAGCGGTTCTTTGGTGAGCTCCAGCTAATTCGAGGCTTCTCCGAGTCAAAGTATATATATGTTTTGGTGATGTACATATTGTGTAAAACGGGGACTTGTCCCGACTTATGGTTCAGTTGGTCAATGCTCTTGTTAGAGTCTTTTGTAGACGGATATGGGTGTATCAATGTAAAAGACATATGTTGTTTGGACTGGATGGCCTCAACGGCCAAGTTTCATATGTATGTATAAATATGTCCCATGTTTTCCTTTATTCGTCTTTCATGTTCTTACGCAATGGTGGTTATGATTATGATATGCATATGATTGAACATAGGCAAAGGTTGGTTCTCTCAGGCCTTATCGGCTACAGGAGCCAATCATGTTTCGATGGGATTCGGGGCGTGACAAATAACTGAAGTGAAAGAGAAGCAGTTTGCGGATTCTATGTTCTTGCAGCTAAAGGAAAATGTACCGCATAATTTGACAAAGGCATTTGATCTTACACCAGAAGGAGTACTCCAATACCAAGGTAGATTATGTGTACCAGATGTATATGAGTTGAGGAAACGAATTATGACAGAGGCGCATCATTCGCGCTATTCTATTCATCCGGGTTCTACGAAAATGTACCATGATTTAAAAGAAGTGCATTGGTGGGGAAATATGAAAAAGAACATTGCAGAATTTGCCGCGCAATGCCCGAATTGTCAACAAGTGAAAGTAGAACATCAGAAACTGGGAGATTATATGCAATGTATCAATCTTCCAGTCTGGAAATGGGATATGATTAATATGGACTTCATTATAGGTTTGCCTCGGACATTGCAAAAATTTTATTCTATATGGGTTATAGTGGACAGGCTTACCAAGTCAGCGCATTTCCTACCAGTAAAGACCACCTATACAGCTGAAGAGTATGCGAAGTTGTATGTGAAAGAGATAGTACGATTGCATGGTGTTCCACTTTCCATTATATCAGACAGAGGAGCACAGTTCACAGCACACTTTTGGAGATCTTTTCAGCAGAGTTTGGTTACACAGGTGAATTTGAGTACGGATTTCCATCCTCAGACTAATGGACAAGCAGAACGTACTATTTAGACACTTGAAGATATGCTACAAGCTTGTACGTTAGATTTTCAAGGCAGTTGGGATGACCATTTGCCTCTTATTGAATTTGCATACAACAATAGCTATCATTCAAGTATTAAAATGTCACCTTATGAAGCCTTGTACGGAAGGAAATGTAGATCACCAATTGGGTAGTTTGAAGCGGGTGAAACTGCTTTACTTGGGCCAAATATCGTTTATCAGGCTATGGATAAAGTTAAAGTGATCCAATAATGGTTACAAATGGCTCAAAGTCGCCACAAGTCCTATGCTGATGTTAGAAGAAGAGGGCTTGAATTCGCCATAGGTGATTAGGTATTTTTAAAGGTGTCACCGATGAAAGGGGTAATGCAGTTCGGAAAGAAAGGAAAATTGAGTCCATGTTACATAGGCCCATATGAAATCATTAGAAGATTTGGGCAAGTTGCGTATGAATTAGCACTACCTCAAGAACTTTCCTCAGTCCATTCGGTATTTCATATTTCGATGCTTTGAAAGTGCATAGGGGATCCATCTCATATTGTTCCCGTTGAAGATGTTCAAAGTACAGAGGATCTTAATTATGATGAGGTACCCATTGCTATTTTAGACCAACAAGTAAAAAGATTGAGGAATAAATACATAGCTTCCGTGAAAGTCTTTTGGCGAAATCAACAAGTAGAGGAGGTCACATGGGAAGCGGAAGAAATGATGAAATCCAAGTACCCCTATATATTTCAAATGGACCAAGAAGTTCAAAGTGCGGAAGTGGAGCAATAAAAAGTAAGTATCCATGAGCCTTAAGTGTTTATTTATATGCATGCTAAGTATAGAGATGCATTTGTTGTAATTGAAGCGATACTACTAACATTCGAGGACGAATGTTCCTAAGGGGGAAAGAATGTAATACCCCGTACCTTCAAAACCCTACTTGACGACATTAAATAATGTTTACTTAGGTGTAGAGAGCTATAAGTATGTCTTTGGTAATGTTAATGATGAGAAAATTAAAATTTGGCCTCGTACATGTGATTAGCCCTTCGTAGGAGGTGTTTTGTGATTTTCGTGGAGCACTTGTGGGGTTAAAAATGAGGCTAAGAGGACCTCTAAACAAAGTATATTAAGTATAAGAAGTAAGTTAAAGAATAGTACTTAAAGTATCTAACTAAACCCGCGAAGAAAAGTCGAAAAATGAAATTTTCAAAAAAATAAGGTTGGGGAATGCCAGAGGGCGTGCCAGGACACTCTGGGCCAAAATTTTTAGCCCAGAGGCAGCAAGATGGAGAGCCCAAGGGAGTGCCAGAATGGGGTTTTCCATTTTTCAAAAGTTGGAAATTTCTTAAGTCCCAAGGGTGCCCGGTGATGTACAGAGCCGATTTTTGCCACGTTTCTTATACAACCACGAGTATACACATGAAATGAGTAAATTATTATATTGGTATGATAAAATTACCCGAGAACTAATTTGGCATCAAAATGATGGTTTTACCCTTGTGGTCAAAATAAGCCATACGTGGCTAGAATCACTTGTTTTTGGGATTGAGGCTACGGATATGAATAACGTGAGTGGGAATATTGTTGTAACACGTATGAGATGATTTAAACATGAGAAATTATTGATTTTATTGGATTAAGTGAATTGGGCTCAAAAAAAGCTCAAAATGTGAAAGAAGACATGGGCCAAAATGGGTCAAAAGACCCACTCTTGCCTTGACCTTCTAGAACACCACATTTAAGGGCTAACGATGGAATTAAAGGATTATAAAAGGGACCAAACAATCTGATTTTTATTCACATGAGACTCTCATGCTTTCTAGATATTTCTTAACCATTTTTCTCCCCAAACCCTAAGAACTCAAAGCCAACTTTTGGAGCAAGATCATCATTTTTCAAGCTTGGGTAAGTGATTATTGTTATGGATTAATATATTATATGCATGGGAGAGTATGTAAATCATGTTGGTTATGCTTGGAAGTGTTGAACATGGTACTTTGTGTTTTTGTAAAAGATTTGTGATCCATGGGATTTAAGCTTGAAATATGACTTGTGACTTTGATGAAAGAGCATGGTATGGATAAAATATGAACATGTATGGTGTGATTTTGTTATTAAACTTGTTATTTTTCTATAAGTGCAAATTATGGATTTTGGCCGATATGTGCTATGAGGTGTCTTAAGGTAACTTGATGGATTATTTGTGATGTGGTGTGGATGAGAAAGTGTAAAGGAGAAGTGTTGTGGTGAAATGTTATTGATTATCATGTATTGGTAAATGTATGGAATATTGTGGGTTATTGATATGATAATTTCATCAATGGTGTTGTCAAGGGGGAAATGACATTTTAAAGGCAAACATGTGACTCACTGACGTTATATGCATTTGTAAGGTAGTTGGTGGTTAATGTAAATCCCGTTGTGTATTTGTGTTGTAGAGTGAAACATAAGGAAGGAGCGGGACATTGTATGCACATCTAAGGTTGTATATTTGTATTGAGAATACAAGGTATGTAAGGTTACTCTGTCCGTATCTTTCTGTGGTAAATAGTATTCACATTGACATTACGCTTGTCCTATTCCGAAATGTGCTAAGGTATCCAATATCCGGTTATCAATGGTAATTATCATATAGTTCCTATTCATTGATCAATTGTGAACCACATGTCTCATATTCATGGTTAATGTTCCAAAAGCTCAATAAGGTTATGTTCTAATGTTCCAATAGTGATTATACTCATGTCTCTTGTTCAAGGATTATTGTCCAATGGTTCCAATGGTACCATGGTTTGAATAATATTATGTTTCTCACAACGTTTATTTACATGTCTCTCACTCATTGGTTAATGATCCAAAGCTTCATATAAAGTTATGACTATCATTGTATCAATCTCAAAGTAATGAATAAAGTAATGCAAATATGTGGTCAATGATCAAGTATGGGTGGTAGCTTTGGGGGAAAATGCCTAGCTCAAGCCGATCCCGAGATTTGTTGGATCAGGGGGCAGTCCTAGAGGTATACGCCTACTTCGGACTGATCCTGACAGGGGGCAGCTCTAGAGGTAATAACCTAGCTCGAGCCAAACCTGAAATGTTGGTTTATGGGTGGCAGCTCTAGAGGTAATAACCTAGCTCGAGCCGATCCTGATATATATTAATTTATGGGTGGCAGCTCTAGGGGCATAAGCCTAGCTCGAGCCGATACCAACATAACGATATGTTATGTTAAAAACCCACTGTTCAGTCGGAGCCCAGGTATCACAGGTCACAGGCAAAGACGAATAATCATAGAAGCAAAGAAACAAAGAAAGTAATGAAAGCAACATACATGGTTTCAAAAGTACAGAATAGTGACTTATCCATATTGATCATTCATTTGTATTTGAGTTCATTGACATATTTACATATCATACAAGTTTCATATGGCCTTACATACTCAGTACATTCTTTGTACTGACCCCTCTTGGGGGATTTACCTTACTTGGTGCAGGCGCAGGTACTAGTAGGCCTCCACAGTAGGTTGCCAGTTGTTGCGGATCATTGGTGAGCTCCAGTTAGTTTGGGGCTTCTCCAAGTCACAGTTGCACATATGTTTTGGTGTTGTACATGATGTATAAAGTGGGGACTTGTCCCGACTTTCAGTTGGTTTTGGCAAATGTCTATGTAGAGGCTTTTGTAGACATGTGTGGGTGTATGAATGTAAGGTGGTATATGACATTTTGACTTGATGGCCTCAACGACCAAGTTTCACATATGTATATATATATATGTCCCATGTTCCATGTTTTTTCGTATTTTGCCTTTCATGTTCTTATGTAATGGTGGTGTTGCCTATGACATGCATATGAATGAATCGAAGCAAAGCTTGGTTCTCTTGGGCCATGTCGGCTATGGGTGCCAATCCATCCCGATGGGATTCGGGGCGTGACACCAACAAGACGTTAAGCTTCCATTCAAGTTGAAACAATTACTACTAGAAATCTCTTAGAAGTTAAAGAGAAGTGGACTGCCAAGCTTGGGGGAAAAGGAGTTATCCTATAATGCAAACACAAACAACGTGATTTCCATTACTTTCCATTGTAGAATTAAATAAATCATAATTATTTTCACTTACCTTTAACAAAGAATGAGAGGAAATCTTAATAACCCTAATAGGAATTTAGAGCTATTATATGATGCTTTGAGAGAAAGAGAGAGAGCTAGAGATCATTCTAATTTTTATCTATGTAGGAATGAAGAGAAAATGATCTAATTTGGACCCTATAATAACCCTCATATCACCGCCTTTTTCCCCTTTATTTCTGGCCACAATTAGCCAAGTAGGTGATGCCCCTACTTGGCTATTTTTAAGCTGATCAAAATGTCAAAGTAGGTGATGCACCTACTTCCCATTTTATTCTATTTAAATTAAGTAGGTGATGCAGATACTTGCTATTTTAAGTAGGTCAAATAGTCTAAGTAGGTGATGCACCTATTTGCCACCTACTAGCTTAATTTAGTCAAGCAAGCACCTCACTTAATTGATTCTCATTTTCCAAATCTTAATCTATTTATTAATCTTAATACTCATCTCAAAACTTTAAGATCAAAAACTACCTTACTTCTCGAGTTTAAATACTTTTACCGATGTTAACTTAGATGTATACATGCTGACATATATGGGGTGTTACATCTACTTTCCTCCAGGTTGTTGATCATATGACAACTATAGAGAGGGCATATCTTAAGGCATATAGAGGTGGCGGTAAGAGGCCCTGTCATCAATATAGCTTCAGTGGTTTTCATTCGAAGATAGAGATCCTTCCAGCAAAGGTCAGTATCACTCACAACCTACTAGGTTCGTTCAGGTAGCACCTTAGATTATAGATGACTCTCAAATAGGTTGTAGTGGTCACTTCATACAAAGTTTTGGTCAGGCATCACAGGGTTCTCGATCTAGGTCTTCAGGCTGTGGTGGCCACTATGGTTTAGTTGGTACACTAAATAAAAGAGTTTTAGGGGGGTATTATAATTGTAGGGAGGTTGGTCATTGGTATTGAAAATGTCCCAAGCGTTAGTTGGTCATTCAGTCAGGGTCAACATGTGTCTCTCGCTAGATTAGAGCTTCAGGGGTTTGTTACTACTATAGAAATACCAACCATTAGTCTAAAGAGTGTCCCTGATGTGAGATTATTGGGTAATCAGTATAGCCAGGTCAGTCTCTTAGGGATATGACATCTTCAGTCAGAAGTGGTTCCCCGAGTTGTTTAGTTGGTTGCTTAGATGCTCAGTCCGGGTTTGAATGCATTTAGATTTGTACTTCTTTAGGCAGTACAGGGACCATGACTTCATATTCCAACATTATAGGTGCGTTTTTTATTTTCTATCATTTAGTTTCTATTCGATTTAATTTGGGGTTTTCATACCCATTCATGCCTATATTCCTTGCTATTATTGTGAGCCCTTGTGTAGTCTTATACATATGTGAATACCCTGGTAGATATTTTCTTTTAGTAGTGGATTGAGTGGATTGATACCATGATTACCTTGGGGTGTAGCGCTTTGGTAAATTCCCTTTTTCTTTGACATAGTGGCCTTGATAAGATCCTAGAGTGGTACTTGTTGTTTTTCATTTTATGCCACCTACACTTTATATTGTTGCTACTTGATATTGTTTTAACTATTATTGATCCTTACTTGATAGATGGCTAGACTAGCGTTATCTAGTTAGTATCTCTTTTCTTGGGATTCTTGTTAGTTTGGCTTAGACTGCTTTTAAGAGGGTTATGTGACTGAAGGCTTTTCTTTTGTGGTTATATTATAAATTCTAACATTGACAATCATTTTCTATAGTCCGTTCCTAAGATTGGTAAGTCTGAGGCTTGTTCTTCTGGTTTGCTTGGTTCATCTCCAGGTAGTGGTCTTAATCTTGGTTTTGATGTTGAGTCGAGTACTTAGTTCTTTCTACAATATCATTCATGGCTCAGTTGAGTTGAGATTGATTTGAGTGGGTGATTTTGATATCTTCTCATTTCGAGATTTATTCGGCCTAATGTGAGTTCATGGGATGTTTTCGCTTGGTGTAACAGGATGGTTGTTTGTTCTTATGTATCATTTGTCGGCAACCAAAGGGTGTGACTTCACGGAGTAAGTACCAGTGGCCATGTTTTTCGAAGTTGCTCAATATGGCTATCATTAGGACTCTTTATAGTCCTGGTAAGTTCTTAGTTATGCCTTGATGTGTTGTATCCCTCAGCAGGTATGGATTTGATTGCTTGTGTATTAAGCCTGTGGTTTTGCTCTGTTGTGATTGTCTTCCTCGACAGCATCTCAGTTTCAGCTCTTGCGGGAACCATTGGGTATATACTTAGTTTCTGAAGGTGAGATTGGCTTGGGTATTTTATATTCTTGAGGACTCATTTTCTCCTGGTTTGATTTTGACTCTATTAGATAATGGAAAACGCAAGCTGCAATCGAGTTGTGATAGATTTTATTTATAAATGCTTACTCATCAGCATGACTGGTTTGGGAAATTAAGGCCCAGTCATTTGGCTTGGTGTTAAGTTATAAATATGGATTGTGTAACTTGATTGCAGCTTGCGTTTTAGGGCTTAATCCTGTTGAGACATCGCCAGTAGGCTGACTATGCCTACTCACTACCTACTGGTTCAGTTTTTTTAGTTCAGGGAGATTATCTCAGGTGGATGTTTGAGGTACATGATGTTGGTTCCTACTACTTTTGGCCTTGGATCTCAGTTTTCAATGGGCTTTAGGAAGTCTACTTAGTGGGTAAAGTGCACCCGAGTTGGGCAAAGTGTGGTTTCACTCACGATTGGTGGGGCATTCTGCGAATGATCATCCAGTTTTGAGAGGTTGTGCTTTGGACTCATGACTTTTGGTTTTGAGGGTCATTGGGACCAGTTATTAGATTTTTCAAGGATATATTAGTCACCACCATTTGGGTATTTAGGTGGAACTTTATGGAACAGTGTTCTTATACTAGTCTATGTGAATCTTTGGTGGGTCAACTTCATTCTTTGAGGTTGGTGTGATGTGATTATGCAGATAGAACTCAGATGGTGTTGGAGAAATTTTCTGTAGTTCAAGGTAGGCGGCAAATTTTAAAAGATAAGAGAATGTTAGATTTGGAGTTTGGAGTTGGCTGTACGATTCTTGCATTGGGATGTCTTTAGTCTGGTCCAGTATTTGCTTAATTATGTTCGTGTCGGTGTAATAGAGATATGCTTTAGTTTGGGGCTTGCATGCTTCAATCGAGCTTGGTTCAGTTGGAGGCCGGTTAGCTATGGGGGTAAGTTAGTGGTTTTTGGAAAGTTGGAGTAAGGTAGTGAGTGTAAAAAGGATAACTTTAGCGAAATCCCTTAGAACCGTTGCTTGGCCATCTTGGTTTCCTAGGGAGTCTTGCATGGGTATGTGGGTATAGTACCTCGCCCTTTTGAGCTTTCGGAATCTAGCTAGTCCTTGAATTTTGAGGATAAAATTTCTTTTAGTAGTGGATGCTGTAATGACCCTCTAGGTCATTTTCTCTATTTTTGCATGTTTTTGGTGTTTAACATTTTCCCATAGCATCTACAGGTTATTTTTGACTTGTCGGGACCTTCGATTTGGTTCTCGGGCAGTTTATTTGGGTTTTAAGCCCATTTCCCTATTTTGGGGCTTTTGAAGTTGAGAAATTGGTCTTAGACCAAAAATTCTAGTAAACAACCTTGGATGTGAATTCTGACAGTTCCTTAGCTCCAGAACGTGAATTTTAGGCTAGAGGCATCCTTGGTTTGGGTCCCGAGGCTTCCATGCTCGTTCTGGGCTATTAGATGGATTTTGGTGAAAACCAAAACCTTGGGTTTTGGTCCCACTTTTTATTGAAATGACCTCTGATGGAAATTTTGATGGTTTTGTTGAGTCTAGAAGGCCGAATTTGGTAGGGTAGCATAGTTTATTTGTGCGTACGGGATTTTGAATTAATCCTGAGCACCCCATCGGAGTCCGTTAGGACTTGGCATGTTTGTTGGTGCAACAACCCCTGGTACAGGCCAAGTTTGTTCTTTGCAGTCACGGGACCTTGGCTGCATTCAGAAAGGTCAAGGATTCATGACCTTTGCATTCGCGATCTAATCGTCACATTCGTGAAGGCTGAACCAGTCTGGCATTGCGTTCCCAATGATTGCCCTGCGTTTGCGATGGGAAATTCTCCTAGTCTTCACGATAGCGACCATGGTACCTCGCGTTTGTAATTAGTAATCCCTTGGCCCTATATATTGCGGTCTTTCCTGAAAATCCTTTATTTGCTAACTCTTTTACGCCATTATTGGACTTCAGAGCTCAAGAAAGAATAGGAATTAATAAATTGGAATTGGGATTGACTCGGTATGTGTTGGAGATCATTTTTCCGTCATTATCCTATAAGTTTTCGCCCTAATTCTTTATTTAAATTCTCAATTTTACTCTTTTGTAACCTTAATTTTGGGGGTTGTTTTGAGCCCCAATAGAGACTCCATTTGTGCTCAATTTTTGAGTGCATTCCTTGTCCTTCGAGGGACCTTATTACAGATTTAATTTTAGAATTTTGTTAGTGGGCCCCATGAGCTTATTTTTGACCCAATTTTTGGCTCAGAGTTTTATATTGAAATATGGTTCTTGTTTTACTCGTATCAAAATTTATATTATGAATTTGATAGCACGCATCATTCAAAGATCGTAGAGTGGAAATAAGCATTTTGTCGATGGTTTGAGACTGCGATTTGGATTTGAGGTAGGCTATGGTCTACTCTTCTCTATGAGATTGTGTATTATATAAATGGCATGCTAGGTGGGACTTATAGGATAGGTTTAAGGCTATTTGTATCTTGGTTTTAGTATTTGACCTATTTAGGGGATTTTAGAATAGAATTGTAGTTTTAGCCCCAGCCTTGAATACTTGTTATAACTATAGAATTATGTTAACCTAGACTATATACTTGTATGACCTTAGGTTGTCACTATGGATCCTTAGTACAAGATTTATGGTAGTACTTAGTAATTTGGGTGATATTCTTCGGTTAGACCCTCCTAGTAGCTTGATGCCCTTGTTTACCTTAGCCTTCCAAGTTTGATATTGATATCCTTTTTATTATGTATATTGTTGGGTCTGAGGCCTTGGTTACGATACCATTTGGACAACAAGTTAGTTCTCTAAGCCTTCCAAGAGTCATGGTTTAGTCATAAATGCTTACGCGCTTTCATTTTTATTGTTTGGGTACTGGTGATGACATGCATACATTGGCACAATTCATGCTTATTTGGTGGTATGATTCTGACTTAAACCTTGGTTTTACTATTGTTTTCCATAAAGGGATTTATTCCCACTTTTCACTTTTAAAACTGATTTTTAAACGGAAGTCATACCACCCATATCATTGGTTTATGATCTTTAAAACTAAGAATACTATTTTGGAGACTCAAACCAAGGTAGATTCCGTTCCATTCTTTATCCACTCATTTATCTCTATATACTTACTTCGGTCAAGGGAGACTCCGACCCTTTTTACATTATTCTACTATTTTAGTCTCGAATTCAATCTCGGGCACTAAATTTTATGGAATTCTACACTTATTTAGTCTCAGTTTGATTTTGAGCAATCATTATACTCTTACATCTCACTGGTACTGGATAGAGTAGATTTCTTGTAGTTGATTATTGAAAGTCATGATTTGGGACCAGGCATATATACGGTTATCCCGAATCCCCTATGGGTCGCTCTGTTTGGGAACCATATGTCAGAAGAGGGGATATCCTTTAGTTCCTACCTTGAAAGCAAGCTATCCAATAGAGTTGTATATACTTGTTAGGATATAGCATTCGGTTGGTTTGGTAGTATTGGATTTTCTTACGTTCATTTATTTATATGCATTGCCTACCACCTTTATAATTATTTGGCATTTGTACCTATCGGTCTTATGGGGGCTGGATAGGTATAGGCTATGTTTATTATTTATTGAGTGATTTTTTGTACCTTTTGGGCTTATGGAGGCCTGACTAGGTTATTGTTTGTCTGGGCTTATCCGATTGTTTATTTGTATTTGAGTATTATTGTATAGATTGTGACAGGTTGGTTATGGATTGGTACCTGAGGTTTTAGGTACACTTCTAAGTTCTTTACGTCTTTAATATTGATAGCATTCTTATTAAACTATTTTATGGATATTCATATTTTGGGTAAGATGTTCTGATTGTGCTAGAGCTAGCTCCCTTCTTGGTTATAACCCTCACGATATCTAGGTTGTTAGGCTAGCTCCCTTAGGTTAGTTCCTTCATGTTTAGTTATCTGTAGAGTACTATCGTATATTCGTTTCTTCTATAGTTATTCTTATTGTATATCATCTTCTTTCCTTATACTACTATTATATATATATATATATATATCCTTTTCTAGATATACTATCGTTTATTATCTCCACCCCTAGCTATTTATATTGTATAAGCGCTCCCGTCTCTAGTTACTCAAAGATCATTGTAGTTTATCTTTACCTCTCTTTTATTCTTATTGTATATTGTATCTTTGTTTGTTTCCTATATTGTATCTTCTTGCCTTACTTGTTATTTATACTTGCATGATCTTTGGAGCTCAGGCGGCCGATACCTACTGAGTACTTCATGTTTAGTACTCATACTACACTTCTGCACCATGCAGATCCTAGTATGAGTTCTTGCTGCTAACATGTGCATTGTGAGGAGCTGCCAAGGTTTGAAGACTTACGGTGAGCTCCTAGCGTCTGGAGTTATCTGAGCTCCTAGTGTCTGGAGTTGTTCCTACTCTCCCTTATTTGTTGAACTGATTTTTATTTTGTATGCCAGAGATAGTTATGTATCTATATACCATGTTTACTTTGTACTCTTGTCTTGTTATTAGCTCTTGTACTGACCTCACCAGGCTTTGGGGAATATTTGCTTTCTTCTGGTTTCCTTTCTCTTTTTTATTTATCTTACGTTTCCATTTCTCTTATTATCCTGTTACTAGCTGTTCTGGGCTATGAGTTGACTTACCTACTGGTGGGCTAGAGTAGGTGCCACCATGACCTGAGAAATCGGGTCTTGACAATCGTCTCCTGATAACCCCAAATAGCTTCGTACAAAACAAAATTATCCCCTCAATTAAAAAACATCATCGTAAGTAGCCACCTTATATTGCCACCAAACACCAAACAAGCACCGTCCAAAGCTCCATAAACACTACCATATCCTTCATATTCCACCATGAACCACCTGGAAACACCATGACTGACCGGTGACCAGCACCTAAAACCTCCTCTTCTTCACCGTACCACCAAAATGGAACAATTGAAAATCTATAGTTAAAACCCCATCTCGCTGCCTACACCACCCTTACTTCTATAACAAACCACCTGTCATTGAAAGTCAGTTGTGGTTTGATTTTGGATGTTTTCTAGTGAAATTTTGGTCTAGGTATTGCTCAGGTTTGTCACTTATGGTTCCGATCGAGTTCAGATGAAAATTTCATGGTTATCTTCCCACTGCATTACTAAAAAGGAATAAGGGTTGATCTTTAATTTAATCTTTGTTATTATATCGTTTGTTCATTCTTGCTACCTCTTTGGATTGACACTTCCTTTGGTAGATTTCTATGTGGGTTTTTTGTTGTCCATCATCTCTGAATTCATGTGTATTATTTTTGCATATTTTCTTTTATGGGATCTCTTATATTACTGTTAGTTGTTAGGTTAGTAAGACTTTAAACTAATTACAAGTATTGAATAGTCCAGAATGTTTGTTTTAATTTTAATATGTTTGTTTAATAGGATACAATCTTAAAGGGTCCTTGTTTATCATATGACAGTAGAGTGTTCATGTTTAGTTATTTTATTTTTCTAGGTAAATGATGCTCCATCTTATTTGGTTAAACTTGGTTACTTTATAATGTGAAAGTTGATTATGTTCCATTAAAATAGAGCAAGAAGTGGATTTATTTAGCTTTTGTTAGTGTTGCTTTCTCATATAAATAGGTCATTTTTACTAGATTTTCGAATACGTTCAAATAGTACAAGAATGGGGTCTATTCTCATGTTTTATGGCCTACATAAGTTATTTGTGAGTTTGAGTAAAATAAGTTGTAGATTTAATTATTTTTTTTGCTTCTAAATCTTTTTCTTATTTATGTGCTTACTCAGAGCAAGAGTCTTTATTACATTATTATTTTACTTTTTTTTTATTAGTTAAGCGTTAAGAACAGACATACTCTCACCCTTTTTGAATATTCCTTACATGTACAATATGATGGAGTGACAAAACTGGGAGTTCAACTACCGTGAGTAGAGGAGTCAATGCATGAAGCGGAGCTCAAATGGAGTCATCACCCCATTGGGGGTTAGGTACATTGGGAAATGATGACAAAAGATAGGCAATAGTTGACTTCTCATATGATGCACATATAGCTTTATTAAAAATATAAAGCAACTTGTTACTCCCTTCATTTCTTATTTCATATGTCACTCTTTCAAAAGTCTCAAAGACTTGGCAACTTTTACTAGTATACTAAATTAGCGACTTGCTTTGATACAATTTATATATCATATATACATACATACATATACATTCACATGACTTTCAAAATGCTAAAATATTTTATTTAGTACTCTTGACAAGGTTTCTTTAAGAATTCCTTTCGTCTTGTATTAAGGCGTTTAAGAGAGTCGATCATAAAAATTGGAATAGAGGGAGTACCATTGGATTGGGCCCATTTTCAGCCTTATCATTACCATTATCCCTCTCTCTCTCTCTCTCTCTCTCTCTCTCTCTCTCTCAATTTTAACTTTATATGTTGTCTATTTATTTATTTTTACTTTCTTACATTAAATTTGCCGCCAAATTACTGTGGTACATTTTACTAATACGTCTCTCATTGTTTGTAGTTTATTATTATTTCAATTTAAGCTTGAATATTTCCTTTACTGAACAGACACGTTACAAAGAAAAGGAGTTCACTAGAGTTTGTAATCCGAGAAAGATGAGGAATATATAAATTATGGTACTTTTAATTTATTATTTGCACATCGCACAAGATCAGTCTCGCTGTATCATTTTTTTGATGGTTTACTCTCAAACTTTTTTTTACTAATTTTACTCTCAAACTTTTTTTTACTAATGAAGTTTTCCATATTGTTTCCCATCTTCTTGTCTTCTTTTATTTTAACATTTCTATGACGTCAATTTAATTAATGATTAATTGACATGTGTTATCATCTAGCATCTCTTGACTAATAATCAAGTTAGTTCTTATATCCAATCTTACTTATTTTCTTAATTAATAAATAAGTTCCCATGCTTAATCACTTGGTTAATTTTAGTCTGATAAAATTAATTTTCTTGTTTTATCATTGATTTCCCACATAATATACGAATTCGGTTGGGATCCACCTTTGTGGATCTCGAAAGGTGCCTAACACCTTCCTTTTGAGGTTATTTGAACTCTTACACAAATTTCTGGTGATGTAGATTAATAAACAAAATTATTTGGCATAATTAGCATAGAATGGTTCCTTAATGTACCTTTATTCATTAGGTGGTGACTCTTCTCTTTAAATCATTCCTAAAAAGAGTTGTCACGTCGAATTCCGCTTTTTGCAAGAAAAATAGGTGCGACAACATGGCGACTTTACTGGGAATACTTAGGTTCTAACCATTATGAATTCGTATGCTGTGTGGGATTTTGTGCTTCATTTTTGTATATCTTTTTTTTCATGATTAACTCTTTTTCTTTCGTCCTTTATTTATTTCCTTGAGTAGTTAATTTCTTTCCAAATTTGGCATTTTTTAATGTGTTTCTTAACATTAATTTCCATGCTAAACTCTTTCATCTTCCCATTTATTTTGTTGCCTTAAAAAGTTATTCTTTCCATGCTTATCTGTTTTTCTTATCCCTTTTACTTGTTCACATGTGTGTCTAAATATTGTCCATGTTTAATACTCCTTCTTATCACATTACTTGTTTATGTCCTTTTAATGTTCCTTGTATTTGTTATCTCTTTTATCCTATTTCCTTAGCTATGCATGTAATATTATCAATGTTATTTATTTATCTGTCACGACCTAATTTATTGAGTCATGATGGTACCTACTTTAATCCACCAGTAGGTAAGCCAAACCATAGCCTAGAACGACAAGTAACGGGCTAACAGGCCAAAGATAAGAAAATAATGGAAATAGGCATGCAATAAAAATGCTAAGCAACGAAAAGTAGCATTATATACAAATATGAACATATTGCACAATATAGGGAGAAGGACAAAATATACAAAATGAGTTCCCCTGTGACTTGGTAAGGTCGGTACAAGAGTCACTAATACAAAAATAGTACTAGACACTGTCAGAATATACATCATAGTCTCCAAAAATACAAATAAGACTATAAAAAGAGAAGAAGGAGAAGGATTAGCTCTGGACTCTGAAAGCTCACCCTATCTCTGAGCAATAGCACAACCCTGAGGATGTAGTCAATGATAGTGACTCATACTCAGATCTGCATCCGAAAAAAAATGTAAAAGTGTAGTATGAGTACCAAAACAATGAGTACCCAGTAGGCATCATAGGACGACTGAGCTAAACTATAGTAAAAGCATAAATAAAGTGCGAGGATGTAAGTTGAGCCAGTAGTAAAGGGTCAGAAACACAAATAATGGACTATACCAGGCGGATGCCATACATATATAGAATAAACAACTCGAAGGTGGAAATAAAAGTCTAACTCAAACTTAACTAGGCCCTCATAAGCCTAGGAGGCATACACAAGAAAGAGTAAACCCAACCAATCCCCCATAAGCACGATGAGTACAAACAAAGGTTAAAACTAAAGTAAGGACGAGATATGGTAGTAAAGAAAGTGAAATGATTCAGAATATAGGCCATGCGTACCTGATGCTCTCATTTCCCAATTAGAACCTCCATTCTATCGTTATTCACCAGTTTCCTCAGCGTCTGATCAATAATGAATATGATAATAAATGCCAAACTCGAATTGGAACTCATAGTAAAAGTCAATATAGGTACGTCAAACTCAAAACAGAACTTATAAATAATAATAATACAGAAATCACCAGACTCAAATCGAAACGCATAAGTAAAAATCAGTACATATATGTCGGAACGATGCAATTCAAGATCAAATGATACTCTACCCAGTTAAAGATGCTAAATATTAGTAAGACAGTGTCTAAGTCAACTCCCAAACCCAGGTAATAGCCGAAGAAGTAGTTAAGTGATCATTAAAGTCAAAAGGGACACTATTCTAAGCATTTTATCTAAAATGGACAGAGGGGCATATTGCCAAACCCCGATAACCTAACCTAAGGCAAGCATCTACCCAAACCTAGGCTAAGGCTTATCAATTCCATCCCAAGGTACTAAAATATCTAAGTCTAATTCTAAAGGATCATTGTGTACTAACATAAGGGAAAACAGGCCTGAATTCTACCAAAAAGGGCCCTTAACTGGCTGAATAAGGCAATAAATGGTAAAATAACAACCAAGCCATAAATACCTACCCCTAGCAAGTACAATAGCACCCTAATACCATAAAAAGTACAGTCTAGAAGAAAGGTAAGCCTAGCCTACATGAAAGCCATCGAAAGCACGTATAATCCTCTACTTCAGAGCTTTCCCATTCTGAGAAGCCTCCGACCACTGCCACACTATCAAAATCATGTTCTACATGTTAAGATGAGAATATCAATACAGATATTGCATAGTAATGCTCCGGGTCATAAATCAAACTAAAAATCCCACATAGGGCCTACTTTTGGAATCACAAAATTAAAACCGTCACAACGTCCCTCTTAGCTCAAGGATTATTTTACCCAAAATTGGACATAATCCAAGACCTGAAACAGTACCAAAATAGTCCCAAGCCAAGTTATAAAATCAAGACAAAAATCAAGAATTTTACAAGAAATTAAACCAAGAACTTATAGAATAACGATGATAGAATGCTCAAAATCACGTTCTCAAGCTAATCCCTGCTCGACACTAAATTTTAAGCTCCCAAGTTGCTAATGACGGATTTATACTAAGTAATACAATCTGAAAATGAACAAGGACATATATATATATTACTACCAGCAATGGCCACTTAAGCGGCTAAATGACCGCTAAAGCGATCACCGTTTAAGTGTCAAAGGGCCGCTTTAGTGGAACCTGCCAAGATGGCCAGCCTCCACTTAAACGGTTGCTTTGCCACTTAAGCGACTACCGCTAAAGCGGCTGCACCAGCCAAGTTTGCCAATTCCTATCAGACTCCGATTGAGTACTCGAGATTCATTCAGAACATTGTGCAAGCGAACGAACTATGCTACCCTGCCAAATTTGGTATTTTGGACTCAATGAAACCATTGAAATTTTCATCAGAGGTCGTTTTGATAAAATGAGAGTCCCACACCCAAGGTTTCGATTTTTACCAAAATCCACCCAATAGCCCAAAATGAGTCCAGAAGCCTCGGGACCCAGACCAATATTGACATTTCAAAGCTGATGAATCTGTCAAAAATGGCATCCATTTCTGTTTACTAGAAGTTTTGGACTGAGACCCATTTCTCAACTTCAAAAGCTCCAAAATAAGGAAATAGCTCTAAAAACCAAATAAGCTACCCGACAACAGAATTGTCAGTCCCAGCAAGTAATAAATGACTTGGAGAAGCTATAGGAATGCTCTTAATGTAGAAAAGGCACTAAAACATAGAAAATGACCTAGAAGATCATTACAACATTCACTACTAAAAGGACTTTCATTCACAAAAGTAAAGGATTAAGAAGTACCTGAAGGCTCGAACAGGTGAGGGTACTGAGTTCGCATATCATGATAGGTCTCCCAAGCAGCCTCCTTAACCAGATGGTGTCTCCACTGAACTTTAAACACAAGAATATCTCTGGAACACAACCACCTGACATCTCTGTCTAGGATAGAAACTAGCTCCTCAACAAAGGTCAACCTCTCATCCAACTGAATCGAGTCCTATCAAAGCATGTGAGACTCATCTAGAATATAATGCCACAATATTGATACATAGAAAACTGGATTGATGGTTGAAAAGGATAGAGGCAAAGCCATTTCATAATATACCTCCCCAACTATTCGAAGTATCTCAAATATTCCAATATACCTAGGGCTGAGCTTGTGATACAATCCAAATCTGCTCTAAACCATTCACTAGAAGTCAAGTACGAGAGCTCCAAGGAATGTTCATGAAATGAGAAGTACTTGACGACATCCTACTACCATCCAAAGGGTGCTATGTATTGGTGATTGCATCTAAAGAGGATCAAGGGACCTTGGAAGGGCCAAACAAAAGCAAAGAAGAGATAAATAATACACCAATGGTATCTATTTTCTCACCTATGGCAGCAGGTGATGAGGAACACCAACAGGTGGCCAAGGCAGCCCAGGCAGTGGCACCTGCGCCCTGACCTACGTGGGTAGGAGGTCCACTTGCATGGGCAGGTGGCCCAATTTAGCTCAAAGTACTAATTGGTAGAAATGTGTCACTTTTGAGCCCAAGTATGTAATAAATGGCCCATGGGGTATAAATAGTAGAAACTAGTCTTTAATTTCTTAGTTTTTGCTTGAATATTGATGAACAAATCTCTTGAGAGAGTTTTTGGTGAGCGTTTGTTGAAGAATTGCTTAGCTACGTGTGGTTTCGAGGGTGTTTCGATTCCCTCTTGGTCACTATAGAAATTAGGTGTTAGTAGATGCATGTAATTTAGGGGTTCTAGGGTTTAATATATCCTATTATTCTTAATTTCTCATCTTCTTGTGTCTAATCTTTCATCTATCTATTGATTATTTTTTTATTTTAGTTAAATTCTAGTTTCTGTAGTTTTTCGATTATCATTTGGTATCAGAGCTTGGATTAGGGTTGTTTCCATAATCCTAAGTCTTGGGATTGATATTTCAAAAAAAAAAAAAAAAAAAATGTTTTAGCCATAAAAAATCCAAAAATATTTTTGTTTTTGAGTCCTTCTTGAAGTTTCTATGCTAGATCTTGTTTCTCTAGTATATTTGAGTCGGAATCTTGAGCTTTAGCTTTGATTTGAGGTGATTTAGAGAGAAAAAACCATTGATGAACTTGTCTTCTTGAGCTTGAAGAAAATAGAAAAATGGGTCTTTAGATCTTGTTGATTTGGTATGGATTTGAGGGTAAAGTGTTTCTCACGTTCAAGGGACCCTAGATCTGAAGTTTCGTGGATTTCCAAACAAAAATGAATTAGCTAGAAAATTTGAAGTTCTTGGTGTTCTTGAGGATCTTCAAATCTTAGAGAAGAAGAATCCTTAAAAAGTGTTGTTTAATCCAAGAAAGAGAGTCAAAGAGGGCCCAGGAGCACTGCCCAGCCTCACCTGTGCCCAACCTGCACACGCAGGCAGGCCATCTGTGGCCGCAGGTGACTAACGCAGGTCACCTACTGAGTTTCTATTTTCACCTGTGTTTGCCACCTACGTGAGCAGGTCAGATGCTACATCCACAGGTCGTCCAAACGCACCTAGACACTTAAAATTCGACTTTGCTCAGGTTCCATCCTTTTAGTTTCATTCTTTGATTCCTAATATTAATTTTCGATTCTAAAACTAATTAACCACTAGTAATTCACCTACTTAGTTGGTTGATTAGTTCTTGAGTTCGAGTCCTATTTCTTTGTGCTTTTCTAGTTTTATCTAATCGTTAATTCTTGATTCAAGTTCGTACAAATTTCTTTTGAGTCTTTCAAATAAGAATCAAATCCAGTCAAGAGCAGCAATTGACACCTCGATTACCACTTGGAGAATAAGCCATTCTTCAATATTTACAGATCCAAGTGTGAGGCATACAACGACGTGTAGAGTTGTGAGGTTATTTATTTAATGCTAACTTGTTTGTTGTTTGTGTTTAGTTTCTTTTATAATAGGTACCATGGCATCGGAAGGTGAAACACCACCAACTAGGGATATCAACACTTCGAATGCAATTGAATCATTAAACCATAAAATGGACTCCATAGATGGTAGAATGGGAACCATGGAAGGTCATATGACCACACTCCAAGGAAGTGTGTCTACCATGGGTGGAAAAATAGCGAACATGGAAGGTCGTCTAAACTCCACCCAATCCACTCCTCAAAACTACCATGCCTCATCTAGTGGACATGCTTAAGACACATCCGCTACTATCTCCCCGAAAACACTGCACCAAATGTTCAATCCACCGGGATAAACACAAGACCCCATCACCCAAGCCACTATAAATCCACATAACCAAAAGCCTGTCCGTCCACTACAACCCCAATTCAACCAAGCCAATCAAGAAGGACCACAAGACCAAATCCCCTATAAACAAGGGCTACCCCAAGCACCACTAAACCAATACCCACTACCTCAAATTCCACTAAACCAAAAGCCCCCACTCCAAATACCCCATAACCAAAATCAATCCATCCGAGTTGAGGGAGTAGGAAAAGAGGACCCATAAGTTAAGTTTGAGGAATATACCATTATCTCAACAAGGATTCCAAGATTGAGGAGGAAGATTTGGTCCGGCACCTTATAGAAGAGGAAACTTAGGGAATCGCCCCTAAGGTGAGAACCAATGGAACTACAATGATAATCAAGATGGAAAAGGAAGTCGAGATAATGGGATCAATTCAATCAAGAATAGTCTTCCAACTTTCAAAGAAGAGAGTGATCCCAAAGCTTATTTAACATGGAAGTCTACTTGTGAAAGAATTTTTCAAGTTAATGATCTCATCGATGACAAGAAGAGTTGTTATGCCATAGCCCAATTCGAAGGATTTGCTATCACATGGTGGGAATATGCCAAGTGATTTGAAAACGTCTTAAATGAGGGACAACCACCGCCGTGGGATGCTTTGAAGGCTATCATGAGAAGAAAGTATATGCCGTAAAGGTATAACCATGAGTTACTTGCCAAGTTGTACAATTTAAGACAAGGGAACAAGAATGTCTTAACCTACTTTGATTAGTTTCAACAATTGATCTTGACACTTGAGTATCAAGAGAATGTAGAACATGTCATCATCCACTTCAAGGTTGGTTTGAACAAAGAGATGTCCACATCCATGACTTGCCATAAGTTTGCTACCATAGAAGAAATCGTTCAAGCAGCCTTAGAAGTTGAGAGAGACATCAGGGAGAAGATATCTCTTAAACCCAAAGGGTAGTCATCCACTAATCCATGAGGTAAGAGCAAAGAGGTAACCCAACCTTTTTTAGGATGGAACAAGAACAAGAACGTCAACAAGTCTTACGACAAAAAGCCCGTTAAGAAGACTACTCCAAAGTACCCATCAAGGAATAAAGGTAACAAGTATCCAACTCCTAATTCTAAAGGTTTTCAATGTTTTAAGTGCCAAGGTTGGGGACACAAAGCAAATGAGTGTCCTAATAGGAGAAATGTGATCTTTAGAGAAGAGAGGATATTTTACCTTGGGGAAGAGGTGAGACAAGAAGATGATAATGAAGGAGAGGCCCAAGAAGGAGAGAGGTTAGAAGAATATGAGCAAGTAGAAGATGGAAATGAGGATGCTTGGCCTCAAGATGGAGAGTCTGTGTCACGCCTCATATTCCAAAGGGGCAGACTGGCACCCGAAACCGATAAGGCTCGAGAGAACCAACTTTCATTTATGTACACACGTATGCATGTCATTAAATGAGCAACACTCTATCACATGTGGCTATAAGATACCAATGGCGGAAGTCATGGAAAACATATGATTCATATACATATGACACTTGGCCGTTAGGGCAATTTCATCAAAAGTATACATTTCTCACATTCCTTTATTCATGCCACAAAGTACGTATACAAAGCCTCTACAGATACATAGACATAACCAACATATAGTCGGGACAAGTCCCCGCTTTATACAACATTTACATAATACCAAAACAAGTGTACACATGTGCCTCGGTAAGCCTCGAACCGAACTGGAGCTCACCAATAATCCGTAGATGATCCTCAACCTATTGTGGAGGTCTACTAGTACATGTGCCTGCAGTAAGTAAGGTAAGTCCCCCAAGGGACGTCAGTACGAAGAATGTACTGAGTATGTAAGGCTGTAAGAAACTACATGATACATAAGTACTTTAATGGAATCCAAGCAAGTAAGTAATCAATATGGATAAACCTCCATTCTGTATATGTGTGGGACCATGTACATTACTTTTGTTATTTTCATTATTCGACCATTCATTCTTATCATTATCATTCATATAAACTTTTATTCAAGTGATATACTTCCATTCAAGTAATATACTTCCGCTCAAGTGATATACTTTCTTTGCTTTTACGATCATTCTCATTATCATTCATCCAGTTGATCAGTGGGCTATTGTATAATCATGCACCTTATCGATGGGCCATAACATAATGCAATGTATAATATCAACAATCATCCACCTTATCGGTGGGCCATAATATAATGCAATGTAACCATAAAGTACCCATTTATGCATTACTTCTTTGCATTACTCCTCTCCTTTACTTTTGAGAGATTAATACCTTTACTTGTGTGAGATTGATACATTGGTGGTCATAACCTTATTGGAACTATGGAACATAACATTATTTGGAATTTGGAACCATGTCCACAATTTATGTGACACATGAATAACAATTGATCAATGAATAAGGAACATGTGAATAACAATAGATGACAACCTGAAATGAGATACCTTAGAACGCTTCGGAATGGAACAAGTACAGTGACAGTGTGAACAATATGTGTTGCAGAAGGATATGGAAAGAGTAACCTTACATACCTTATCTTCTCAATATGAATATACAGTCCTATATGTGATTACAATAGTCCATCTCCTTCCTTATGTTTTACTCTACAACACAAGTATATAACGGAACTCACGTTAACAACTAACTACATTACAAGTGTATAAGACGACAGTGAGTTACATGACTGCCATATTACGTCATTTCACCCTTTACAATACCATTAACTGCATTACCATACCAAAAACACCACAACATGCCACACATTTACTAAGACATCATAAACCAATAACATTTCACACCAAGTTTATCCTTTACACTTCCTCATTAACACTACGTCACCCTTACTCCATCAAGTCTTCTCAATACCTTTCACAACAACACATGAACAACAATCCATAATTTATACCATTCAAAATAACTCCGTGATACTCCTTTAACGTCATTCAAAAGGTACCATAAGTTGATATTTGCATCCATGAAGGGTATAGGGGCTTTGGGGGGTCAAAGAGATAGAAAAACAACTGAAACGGGGTTCTGGCCTGACCTGCGAAGCCACCTGCGTCCGCAGGTGGTTGAGGTGAGGCCGCAGGTGACCCTTGGCAGTGTCTATATTCAACTGCGAAATCACCTGCGCCTGCAGGTGCGTTCGTCTGCGAGGGCGGGTGCCTGTTTCGGCCAAAATGGGTCTCTTTTGGGTCCTTTTTTGTAATAAATGGTCCATGGTAATGAAAAAGATTATATTTACATATTTTAGGTAACTAGGATGCCAACAAACAGTCATGTTTTCACAACACACATGAACATCATCAAAACTACATTTTCCTTTCAATACGTTATCAATTCCATGCACAATTTTGCAACAACTATTCCCACAAGTTATACACATAGATAAAGTAAGTTAAGAACATAACCACATATTATATGTTGATATTTAATCCATAAAGTTCACTTCCTTCAAAACCACAAGTCCATTTTCAAGTTCATAAGGCAAAACCCTTTTCCGATTGCAAAAATAGACAGTTTTACACATAATGAATTTTCCAACACTTTGCCAACATAACCAACATGATTTATTCACAATATTAAGCATATAATATATTAAACCATAATATTAAACACTTACCCAAGCTTTCAAAGGAGTGATGTTGTCCAAAGAAGTGTAGTTGCTTAGGGTTTGGATGAAGAGAATGTTGTGGAAAATTATAGAAATGAGACATGTGTATTTTGTTGATTAAAAATCTGATTTTTTGACTTTTATAGTGCCTCATTTTCATTCGTAGCCACCCTTTGGTCAACATTGAGGTGTTTACTTGGTCAAAGAAAGAATGGGTCATTTTCCCATTTTTGGGCCATGTCTTTTGCTCAATTTTTGGGCCTTTATTGAACCCATTAACACATGTTAATTCATCCACAAAAATTAAGGTGTAATACACCCCCTATCTCATGTTTAAATAATTCCATAAATGCTAAGACACTTAATTAGGTTCGAAAATGTACGGGGTGTTACAGTCTGAGGTTCCAAAATTTGTAGTAAGACGAGTGATGATTAGTAAGGCCTTAGATGACCCTAGTCAAAGGGAAAATCTATTCCATACTAAATGTCTTATCAAAGAGAATGTGTGCTCATTGGTCATTGATAGTGGGAGTTGTGAAAATGTAGTTAGTGCCACCATGGTTAATTTCTTGAAGTTACCCACAACCAAGCATGTTGTACTGTATAAGCTCTAATGGTTAAATGAGTGTGGAGAATTAAAAGTGACTAGACAAGTTATGATTCGGTTCAACATTAGGAATTACTAGGATGAAATGCTATGTGATTTCATCCCCATGCAATCTTGTCATATATTTCTTGGAAGACCATGGCAATATGATTGTTTGACCAAACATGATGGGAGGACCAATCGGTATTCTCTAGAGTTGAATGGTCAGAAGTTTACCTTTCTCCCTCTTTCACCATTACAAGTGAATGAGGTACATCAAATAATGAGGGAGTTTAAGTAGAAGGGTAGTAAAGAAGGGGGGGAGGAACCCTATGAATAAGAGAGTGATGAAGCAAAAGAGAGGAGGAAGTTGAAGGGGAAGGCCCAAATGGTGATGTCGGCTAGAAACAAAGACTTGTTTGAGGAGGCTAATGATGAAGAGCCCATACTTCTTTTACCCCATGCTTTTCATGCTAACCACTCTACTTCTCATATTCCTTATTCTATTTATCTTGTTTTGCAGGAATTTGAAGATGTGTTTCCAAAAAGGCTACCAAAAGGGTTACCCTCACTTCGGGGAATTGAGCATCAAATAGACTTCGTGCTAGGCTCTCAATTGTCTAAAAAACTGGCTTATAGAAGTAACCCAACGGACGCTAAAGAACTCCAAAGTAAAGTTGAGGAATTTCTCAACAAAGGATATATCAAGGAAAGTATGAGTCCATGTGCGGTCCCGATATTGTTGGCACCAAAAAAGATGGGACTTGTCACATGTGTTTTGATTGTCGGGCCATCAACAAGATAGCGGTAAAGTATCGCCACCCTATCCCTAGATTAGATGATATGTTAGATGAATTGAATGTTTCTTGTGTGTTTTCAAAGATTAATCTTAGGAGTGGGTACTATCAAATTCGTATGAGTCCCGATGATGAATGGAAAACCTCCTTCAAGACCAAGTTTGGTCTCTATGAATGAGTGGTCATGCCATTTAGACTCACCAATGCTCCTATTACCTTTATGTGGTTAATGAACCATGTGATGAAACCGTTTATAGGGAAGTTTGTTGTGGTATACTTTGATGATATTTTAGTTTATAGCATGTCCATAGATGACCATGCTAAGCATTTGAGATATGTTTTTGATGTGCTTAGAAAGGAGCAATTGTTTGCTAATCTTGAGAAATGCCCCTTTTGTGTTGATGAGGTTGTCTTTTTGGGCTTTATTGTAAGCTCTCGGGGTGTTGAAGTGGATGAATCCAAGATAGACGCTACAAGAAATTGTCCAACTCCACAATTCATTGGTGATGTGAGAAGTTTTAATGGATTGGCTAGTTTCTATGGAAGGTTTGTCAAAGGGTTTATCACTATAGCCACCCCTTTGATCGAGGTAATGTCATGCCTCAAATTCCAACGGGGCGTATTGGTACCCAAAATCGATAAGGCCCGAGAGAACCAATCTTTGCTCATGTCCATTCATATACATGTCATTCAAGAAACACCACCATCACGTATAGATACAAGATGCTAATAGCGAAAGTCATGGAAACATGTGATATATATACATATGTGAAAATTGGCCGTTAGGGCCATCAAGTCAAAATGGACATACATCTCTTACATTCATATTCCTACATACGTCTACAAATCCTCTAATAGATGCATACACATAACCATCTTACAGTTGGGACAAGTCCTCGCTTTATACAACATTATAATACGAAAACAAATGTACATATGAGACTCGGAAAGCCCCGAACCAACTAGAGCTCACCAAAGATTGGCAAATGATCCGCAACCTACTGTGGAGGTCTACTAGCACCTGTGCCTGCAGCAAGTAAGGTAAGTCCCCCAAGGGACATCAGTACGAAGAATGTACTGAGTATGTAAGGCTCATATGAAACTGCATGATACATACGTACGTCAATGATATCAAGGACAAGTGAAATAATCAATATGGATAAACCTTTGTTCTGTACATGTGGAACCATGTACATTACTTTCATTACTTTAATTTTCGATCCTTCATTCCTATCATTATCTTTCATGTAATATCATTCATATATACTTTTATTCAAGTGACATACCTTCGTTCAATCCTTACTTTCTTTGCTTTTACCTTCATCTATATTTACCATTCAACCAGCTGATCAGTGGGCCATATATCATACATCCAGCTGATCAGTGGGCTATAGTACAATCATTCACCTTATCGGTGAGCCATAACATAGTGTAATATTACCAATCTTCCACCTTATCGGTGGGCCACAATATAATATAATATTAACAATCTTCCACCTTATCGGTGGGCCATAACATATACTATTAACAATCTTCCACATTATCGGTGGGTCATAATATATACTATATTAACAATCTTCCACCTTATCAGTGGGTCATAACATATACTATTAACAATCTTCCACCTTATCGGTGGGTCATAACATATACTATTAACAATCTTCCACCTTATCGGTGGGTCATAACATAATATATTATTAACAATCTTCATTCCTTACTTGTGAGAGATTGATTTTCACGCCCCGAATCCCATCGAGACATGATTGGCACCCTTAGCCGATAAGGCCCGAGGGAACCAAGCTTTGCCTATGTTCATTCACATGCATGCCATCCGAAGCACCCGTATTACGTAGGAGTTGATAATGCTAACAATGAAATTCATGAAACATGTGACATATATACATATATGAAACTTGGCCGTTAAGACCATCAAGTCAAAAATGACATGTACCTTTTACATTTATACACCTACATCTGTCTACAAAAGCCTCTAACAAGTGCATTGACCAAAATGAACTAAAAGTCGGGACAAGTCCCCGAACTATACAACATGTACAACACCAAAACATATGTGCAACTATGACTCGGAGAAGCCCCGAACTAACTGGAGATCACCAATGATCCGCAACAACTGGCAACCTACTGTGGATGTCTACTAAAACCTGCGCCTGCAGCAAGTAAGGTAAATCCCCCAAGAGGGGTCAGTACGAAGAATGTACTGAGTATTTAAGGCCATACGAAACTTGTATGATATGTAAACATGTCAATGAACTCAAATACAATAAATGATCAATATGGATAAGTCACAATACTGTACTTTAGAAACCATGTATATTGCTTTCTTTACTTTCTTTGTTCCTTTGATTCTATGGTTATTCATCTTTGCCTGTGAACTGTGATACCCGGGCCCCGACTGAACAGTGGGTTTTAACATAAGATATCGTTATGTTGGGATCGGCTCGAGCTAGGCTTATGCCTCTAGAGCTGACACCCTAAGAATCAAAGTATTGGGTTCGGCTCGAGCTAGGTTATTACCTCTAGAGCTGCCACCCATAAACCAACATATCAGGTTTCGGCTCGAGCTAGGATTATACCTCTAAAGTTGCCCCCTGTCAGGTTTGGTCCGAGCTAGACTTATGCCCCCAGGACTGCCCCCTGATCGAACAATCGTGGGATCGGCTTGAGCTAGGCATTTCGCCCCCAAAGCTGCCACCCATACTTGTTCGTTAACCACATATGCGTTACTTTATTCTTTACTTTGAGATTAATACAATGATAGTGACAACTTTACTTGAAGCTTTGGATCATTAACCAATGAGTGAGAGACACGTGAACAAACATTGTTGGAAACATAGCCTTATTGGAAACATAACACCATTGGAACCATTGGAAAATAATCAATGAACAAGATACATGAATATAATCACTTTTGGAACTTTGGAACATAACCTTATTGGTATTTTGGAACATTAGTCATGAATATGAGACATGAGATTCACAATTGATCAATGAGTAGGAAATATATGATAATGACCATTGATAACCGGATATAGAATACCTTAGTACATTACGGGATAGGACAAGCGTAGTGTCAATATGAATACTATTTGCTGCAGAAATATACGGACATAGTAACCTTACAAACCTGCACTTCCAAGTATGAATACACAATTCTATGTATGAACACAATAGCCCAGCTCCTTCTTCACGTCTTACTCTACAATACAAGTTCATACCAGAACTTACATTAGCAACTAGTCACTATACAAGCGTACAAGACGACAATGAACTATATGACTACTGTATAACATCATGTCACCCCTTACAATACAATCCAAGGCATTATCATATCAACAACACCATAACATTACGCACATTGACCAAGAGATCATACATCGATAGCATTTCACACCACACTTACCCTTTATGCTTTTCTCCTTATCATTCCGTCACAATTACTCCTTCATAAAAACATATGAACAACCATACATACTTAATACAGGCCAACACACCCCCATACGATACTTTAAAGTCATTAAAACGACATCACAAGTTGATAATTACATTCAAAAAAGGTATAGGGGCCTTCGGGGATCAACTAGAAACGAAACAACTCAAAACGGAAAGCTGGGCTGACCTGATTTGACACCTGCACCCGCAGGTGGCTGAGGTACACGTGCATATGGCCTCTGGAAAATTCCAGGGGCATCTGCATTGGCATCTGTGCCCGCAGATGCCCTCGTCTGCGGGGGTATATGCCCGTTTTGGTCCGAAATGGCCTCTTTTGGGTCTTTTCATGCCATGAATGGTCCATGATCATAAACAAACTTATTTTGACATATTTTTGATCATATTAAACACCAATATTCATCCATAATCCCACAACACACATAACAACACCCAAAACTGCACTTTACGACCAATACGTCACCCAAAACCATAACCAATTTTACTATAGCAACTCCAAACATTATGCACAAGAACGAAACAAGGTAAGACTATAATAAAATATCATATGTAAATATTTAATCCATCAAGTTCAGTTCCTTCATGACCATAAGTCCATGTTCAAGTTCACAAGATAAAAACCATTCTCCGATTGCAAAAATAGACAGTTTTACACATAACACACTGTCCAACACTTTGCCAACACAACCAACATGATTTATACACCTTGTTAAACATATTATATACTGAACCATGAGAAATAAATACTTACCAAAGAGTGATCTTTGCCCAACAAGTAGTTGCCTTAGGGTTTTTTTGTGTGAGAGCTAATGTTTAAGAAAAATGTTAAAAAGGCATGTGTGTATCTAATTAATAAAAATCTGATTTATGGGTTTATATAGTACCTTTTTAATGATTCTTATCCACACACTTGGTGGGTTTACTTGGTCCATGGATGAGCAATGCAAGAATGGGTCAAAAATTCTTTTGGGCCATGTCTTCCTTATGATTTTGGGCTTCTTTTTTGGCCCAATTGTGCAAGGCTTTTAATGCCCACATATTGATACATAATTCATCAATTATATCATGTTTCCATATTTCCATAAATTTTACGATTGTCAGCTAGACTTAGGAACGTACGGGGTGTTACATTCCTCCCCCCTTAGGAACATTCGTCCTCGAATGTTAGTGTTATTATTCAAGGTAAACAATTACAAGTATAGAAGAATTCTTCATGTCATCATATAAATATATACTCAAAGCTTATAAATGCTTACTTGTCATTCTTCCCGTTGGAACAAATGAGGGTACTTGGATTCCATCATTTCTTCAGCTTCCCATGTGACCTCTTCTATTTGCTGATTTCTCCAAAGTACCTTTACGGATGCTATATATTTATTCCTCAGCCTCTTCACTTGTCTATCAAGAATGGCTACAGGTATTTCCTCATAGGTAAGATCCTCTGTGATCTGTACATCGTCAATAGGAGTAAAACGAGATGGATCTCCTATACATTTTCGAAGCATCGACACATGGAATACTGGATGAACTGGGAAGAGTTCTTGGGGTAGCACCAACTCATACGAAACTTGCCCAAATCTTCTAATAATTTCATATGGGCCTATATACCGTGGACTCAATTTCCCTTTCTTTTCGAATCACATTACCCCTTTCATTGGTGACACTTTCAGAAATACCCAATCACCTATGGCTAACTCAAGTCCTCTTCTTCTAACATCGGCATATGACTTGTGTCGACTCTGGGCCTTCTATAATCGTCGTTGAATCACCTTAACCTTCTCCATAGCATAATGAACAAGGTCTGGCCCAAGTAAAACTGTCTCACCTGCTTCAAACAACCCAATTGGTGATCTACATTTTCTTCCATATAATGCTTCATAAGGTGCCATTTTAATACTTGAATGATAGCTATTGTTGTAAGCAAATTCAATAAGAGGCAGATGGTTATCCAAACTACCTTGAAAATCTAAAACAAAAGCTCGTAGCATATCTTTAAGTGTTTGGATAGTACGTTCTGCTTGTCCATCAGTCTGAGGATGGAAAGTCGTACTCAAATTCACCTGTGTGCCCAAACTCTGCTGAAAAGATCTCCAAAAGTGCACTGTGAACTGTGCTCCTCTGTCTGATATGATGGAAAGTGGAATACCATGCAATCGCACTATCTCTTTAACATATAACTTTGCATAATCCTCAGCTATATAGGTTGTCTTGACTGGTAGAAAATGCGCGGACTTGGTAAGCCTGTCCACTATAACCCATATAGAATCAAATTTCCGCAGTGTACGAGGCAAACCTGTGATGAAGTCCGTATTAATCATATCCCATTTCCAGACTGGAAGATTGATACATTGCATGTAAGCTCCCGATTTCTGATGCTCTACCTTTACTTGTTGACAATTCGGGCACTGAGCGACAAATTCTCCAATGTTCTTCTTCATATTTCCCCACCAATATATTTTCTTTAAATCATGGTACATTTTTGTAGCACCCAGATGAATAGAATAGCGCGAATGATGCGACTCCATCATGATTCATTTCCTTAACTCATCTACATCTGGTACGCATAATCTGCCTTGGCATTGTAGCTCCCCTTCCTGAGTTAGATCAAATGCCTTTGTCAAATTCTTTTCTACATTCTCCTTTAACTGCATTAGCATAGGATCTGTAAACTTCTTTTCTTTCACCTCAGCTATTAACAAAGATTCAGCCGTATTTTGCATAATAACTCCTTCATCTGAGGATTCAAGAAGACGAACCCCCAAGCTGGCTAATTGATGTATATCTTTGATTATCTCTTTCTTTTCTGTCAATTGGTCACTAGTGCTTTCTATTGTCTTGCGGCTCAATACATCGGCTACCACATTTGCTTTGCCTGGATGATAAAGGATGTCAATATCGTAGTCTTTTAAAAGCTCTAACCACCTTCGTTGACTCAAATTGAGTTCCTTCTGCTTGAAGAGATATTGCAAACTTTTGTGATCCGTATAGATATCAACATGAACTCCATACAAATAGTGACGCCATATCTTTAAAGAAAATACCACCGTTGCTAATTCAATATCATGTGTGGGATAGTTTCTTTCATGTGGTCGCAACTGTCATGAGGCATATGCTATGACATTACCGTGTTGCGCCAACCCCGGAAGTATCACAATACACTGCATAACCTTCGGTACCTTCAGGAAGCACTAAAACTGGTGTGGAGGTTAATTTATCTTTCAACTTTTGGAAGCTTTTCTCGCACGCATCATTCCACTGAAATTTCACTGCCTTGTGTATAAGCTTTGTTAACGGTGCAGCAATAGAGGAAAAACCTTCCACAAATCTTTGGTAATAACCTGCCAGTCCAAGAAAACTATGAATTTTTGTGGGTGTCGTAGGTCTTGGCCAACTTTTCACAGCTTCAATCTTCTGTGTATCGACCTGTATCCCTTCATCTGACACAATGTGACCCAAGAATACGACTGATTTTAACCAAAACTCACATTTGGAGAACTTTGCATACAACTTACTCTCACAGAGAATCTGTAGCACCTGCCGTAAGTGATTAGCATGGTCCTCCGGTGTTCTGGAATAAACTATGTTCTGGAATAAACTAGAATATCATCTATAAACACTGTAACGAACAAGTCCAGAAATGGCTTAAACACCCTATTCATTAAATCCATGAACACAGCGGGTGCATTTGTTAGTCCAAATGACATTACTAGGAATTCATAATGGCCATACCGTGTTCGGAAAGCTGTCTTGGGTACATCTTTTTCTCTAACTCTGACTTGATGGTAACCCGACCTCAAGTCGATCTTTGAAAAACACATGGCACCCTGTAACTGATCAAACAAATCATCAATTCGAGCGAGGGGATATTTGTTCTTGATCGTTACCTTATTCAATTATCGATATTTGATGCACATTCTTAACGTGCCATCTTTCTTCCGTACAAATAATACCGGTACACCCCATGGGGACACACTAGGTCTAATGAAGCCCTTGTCCAGCAAATCTTTCAATTGCTCCTTCAATTCATGCAATTCTGCTAGAGCCATTCTATATGGAGGAATAGAAATAGGCTGAGTTCCTGAAATCACATCAATGCCAAATTCTACTTCCCGTCCTTGGGGTAAGCCTGGAAGATCCTCTGGGAATACATCTAGAAATTCATTGACCACTGGAACCGACTGCGGAGTCAGTGGTTCCACTTCAGTATCTTTCACCCGTACTAAATGACATATGTAACCCTTAGCAATCATTTTTCTGGCTTTCAGATAGGAAATAAATCTTCCTCGTGGTGCCCCTACATCACCCTGCCATTCAAGAACATTTTCTTGCAAAAAATAAAATTGCACCTTCTTGGCCCGGCAATCTACTGTGGCATAATAAGAGGCCAGCTAATCCATCCCCATTATCATATCAAAATCCACCATATCTAGTTCAATGAGATCGGCTAATGTATCATGACCACACACAGTTATCACACAATTTCTATATACTCTTTTTACAACAATACATTCACCAACCGGTGTAGACACTTCAATTGATTTAATTAATAATTCTGGTGCCTTTGCAAATTTTACAGCAATCAATGGAGTAACATATGACAATGTAGAACCAGGGTCAATTAATACATATACATTATTTGAGAATAGGAATAATGTACCTGTGACGACAGCAGGAGAAGCCTCTGAATTTTGTCGGCCCACCAAAGCATAAGTGTGATTTCTGGACCCCACTAGTACTGGCTGCTCCTCTGGCACCTCTACCACGGCCCACAGGCTGCACGCCTAGGCCCAAAGAAGGAGCCGATGTTGATGATGCAACGGTCGATCCTGCCGGTTGTGCTATACCACCCATACTCCTCTGGGGACACTCTCTCATCATATGTCCTGTCATACCGCACCAGAAGCAAGCATTTTTCCCCACTCTGCATGCACCTGAATGAATACGTCCATAGTGCTGACACTGCTAACGGGGAAAACCTGTTGCCTGTGATCCGAGAACCCCACTACTCTGTCCAGATAGACCACCCCTAGACCCTCGAAATTGAGAGTGAGCACCTACTGTAGAATATGAGAACGATGGTCTAGGTGGTCTAGGAAACATACGAGGCCTAGATCCTCCTTGAGACATCATAGGTGGTCCCATAGGTCTATCCCTTTTGGACTGTCCCCTATCAAATTCATGTACCCTTCGTCTCTGTCTTTGATCTTTTATTTTCTGGGCGAAGGCCTGAATTCTCGCTATATCCATGTCTTTGTTCAAGACAGCAATAGTACAATTCCTTACCAAATATGGCTCTAGTCTGTCCACGTATCGATGGACTCTATCTGTCATCGCCAAGGAATTAAATTGCAAGCTATATTCTCTGACACTCAAATTTCCTTGACGGAGATTTAGAAACTGATCTGCACGTGCCTCACGGATCTCATAGGGAAATTTATGATCAAGGAAAACCACTTTAAACTCTTCCCACGTAGGTGGATTTGCACTAATATCACAGGATTTCTTCCAATCCTCGTACCATAATATTGCCTCTCCTTTCAATCTGTACGCAGCAAGTTCAACTGTCTCTACCCCCGTCACATGCATAACTTCGAAGGCCCTCTGAATTTGATCCACGAAGTCCTGTGGATCTGCTTTCGGATCTGACCCTGTGAATATATGAGGGTCCAGTTTTAAGAAATCCTGTGTTTTGCGACTCGCCACTCTAGCCACATCATCATCATGTGTAATTGGACCAGTTCGTCCTTGACTCTGGGCTGCCACTAACTGTGTCAACATATGTACTGCATTTCTAAGATCCTGATCTGTGGCGTTCATTAATGGTTCTGCGGGTACTTCTCTACCAACTGGCTCCTCTGGAGCTGGAAAAGTAGACGAAGACCACGATGAAATTTCAGCATTTGTTCCACCTTGACTAACTTGGTCAGGTGGTAGTATACTCATCCCTTCCTCAGTAGGCATATCTACCTGTTTCCCTTTACCTCTACCTCTTGTCGTCATTGGCATGGTTACTATATCAAAGAGAAATATTTACCATGGTCAGATTTCATTTCAACTTACAACACTGGCTCTATTGCACGATTTAGAATTGAAGAAGAGAAATAACATCCTAAATGTCCCGTAGCCTCCTACTTATAAATGGGGTGCACAACACATCGATAAGTAAGAATCTACTCAGATACGGCTTTGTAGACACCCTTAGAATGACCTTCTCTGATACCACTATTGTCATGCCCCGAATCCCATCAAGACATGATTGGCACCCATAGCCGATAAGGCCCGAGAGAACCAAGCTTTGCCTATGTTCATTCACATGCATGCCATCCGAAGCACCCTTATCACGTAGGAGTTGATAATCCTAACAATGAAATTCATGAAACATGTGACATATGTACATATATGAAACTTGGCCGTTGAGGCCATCAAGTCAAAAACGACATGTACCTTTTACATTTATACACCCACATCTATCTACAAAAGCCTCTAACAAGTGCATTGACAAAAATAAACTAAAAGTCGGAAAAAGTCCTCGAACTATACAACATGTACAACACCAACACATATGTGCAACTGCGACTCAGAGAAGCCCCGAACTAATTGGATCTCACCAATGATCCGCAACAACTGGCAACCTACTTTGGATGCCTACTAAAACCTGCGCCTGCAGCAAGTAAGGTAAATCCCCCAAGAGGGGTCAGTACGAAGAATGTACTGAGTATGTAAGGCCATATGAAACTTGTATGATATGTAAACATGTCAATGAACTCAAAAACAATAAATCATCAATATGGATAAGTCACAATACTGTACGTTGGAAACCATGTACATTGCTTTCTTTACTTTCTTTGTTTCTTTGATTCTATGGTTATTCATCTTTGCCTGTGAACTGTGATACCGGGCCCCGACTGAACAGTGGGTTTTAACATAACATATCGTTATGTTGGGATCGGTTCGAGCTAGGCTTATGCCTCTAGAGCTGCCACCCTAAGAATCAAAGTATTGGGTTCGGCTCGAGCTAGGTTATTACCTATAGAGCTGCAACCCATAAACCAACATATCAGGTTCGGCTCGAGCTAGGATTATACCTCTAAAGCTGCCCCCTGTCAGGTTCGGTCCGAACAAGGCTTATGCCCCCAGGACTGCCCCCTGATCGAACAATCGTGGGATCGGCTTGAGCTAGGCATTTCGCCCCCAAAGCTGCCACCCATACTTGATCATTAACCACATATGCATTACTTTATTCATTACTTTGAGATTGATACAACGATAGTCATACCTTACTTGAAGCTTTGGATCATTAACCAATGAGTTAGAGACACGTGAACAAACATTATTGGAAACATAGCCTTATTGGAAACATAACACCATTGGAACCATTGGATAATAATCAATGAACAAGATACATGAATATAATCACTTTTGGAACTTTGGAACGTAACCTTATTGGGCTTTTGAAACATTAGTCATGAATATGAGACATGAGATTCACAATTGATCAATGAGTAGGAAATATATGATAATGACCATTGATAATCGGATATAGAATACCTTAGCATATTTTGGGATAGGACAAGCGTAATGTCAATGTGAATACTATTTGCCGCAAAAAGATACGGACAGAGTAACCTTACATACCTGCACTTCCAAGTATGAATACACAAGTCTATGTATGAACACAATATCCCAGCTCCTTCTTCACGTCTTACTCTACAATACAAGTTCATACCGAAACTTACATTAGCAACTAGTCACTATACAAGCGTACAAGATGACAATGAACTATATGACTGCGTATAACGTCATGTCACCCCTTAAAATACAATCCAAGGCATTATCATAGCAACAACACCATAACATTATGCACATTGACTAAGAGATCATACATCAATAGCATTTCACACCACACTTACCCTTTACGCTTTTCTCTTTATCATTCCGTCACAATTACTCCTTCATAAAAACATATGAACAACCATACATACTTAATTCAGTCCAAAACACCTCCATACGATACTTTAAAGTCATTAAAACGACATCACAAGTTGATAATTACATCCTAAAAAGGTATAGGGGCCTTCGGGGATCAACTAGAAACGAAACCACTCAAAACGGAAAACTAGGCTGACCTGCATTGCCACATGTGCCCGAAGGTGGCTGATGTGCATGCACAGATGGACTCTGGAAAATTCTAGGGGCATCTGCATTGGCATCTGCGCCCGCAGATGCCCTCGTCTGCGGGGGCGGATGCCCATTTTGGTTCGAAATTGCCTCTTTTGGGTCTTTTCATGCCATGAATGGTCCATGATCATAAACAAACTTATTTTGAAATATTTTTGATCATATTAAACACCAACATTCATCCATGATCCCACAACACACATAACAACACCCAAAACTACACTTTACGACCAATATGTCGCCCAAAACCATAACCAATTTTACAATAGCAACTCCAAACATTATGCACAAGAACGAAACAAGGTAAGACTATAATAACATCTCATATGTCAATATTTAATCCATGAAGTTCAGTTCCTTCATGACCATAAGTCCATGTTAAAGTTCACAAGATAAAAACCATTCTCCGATTGCAAAAATTGACAGTTTTACACATAACACACTGTCCAACACTTTCCCAACACAACCAACATGATTTATACACCCTATTAAACATATTATATACTGAACCATGAGAAATAAATACTTACCAAAGAGTGCTCTTTGCCCAACAAGTAGTTGCCTTAGGGTTTTTTTGTGTGAGAGCCAATGTTTAAGAAAAATGTTAAAAAGGCATGTGTGTATCTAATGAATAAAAATATGATTTATGGGTTTATATAGTACCTTTATAATGATTCTTATCCACACACTTGGTGGGTTTACTTGGTCCATGGATGAGCAATGCAAGAATGGGTCAAAAATTCTTTTGGGCCATGTCTTCCTTATGATTTTGGGCTTCTTTTTGGGCCCAATTGTGCAAAACTTTTAATGCCCACATATTGATACATAATTCATCAATTATCTCATGTTTCCATATTTCCATAAATTTTACGGTTGTCAGCTAGACTTAGGAACGTACGGGGTGTTACATTGATACCTTTCCTTGTGTAAGATTGATACATTGGTGGTTATAACATTATTGGAACTTGGGAACATAACATTATTGGAACTTTGGGATACTAGTAAATGAACATGATACATGTGAATCATAATTGATCAATGAATAAGGAACATATGATTAACAATAAGTGATAACCGAAAATGGGATGTCTTAGAACATTTCGGAATGGAACAAGTACAATGTCAATGTGAACACTATGTGTTGCAGAAGGATACGGAAAGAGTAACCTTACATACCTTATCTTTCCAATATGAATACACAATCCTATATGTGAATACAATAATCCAGCTCCTTCCTTACGTTTTACTCTACAACACAAGTACATAACGAAGCTCACGTTAAAAACTAACTACATTACAAGTGCATAAGACGACAATGAATTACGTGACTGTCATATAATGTCATTTCACCCTCTTACAATACCATTTATTGCATAACCATACCAAAAATACCATAAAATTCCACATATTGACCAAGACATCATAAACCAAGCACATTTCACACCAAGTTTATCCTTTACACTTCCTCACTAACACTATGTTACCATTACTCCATCAAGTCATCTCAATACCTTTCACAACCACATATGAACCAAAATACATAATTGATAACATTCAAAATACCTCCGGGATACTCCTTTAAATTCATTCAAAAGGTACCATAAGTTGATAATTGCATCCATGAAGGGTATAGGGGCTTTGGGGGGTCAAAGAGATGGAAAAACAACTGAAACGGGGTTCTGGCCTGACCTGCGAAGACACCTGCGCCAGTAGGTGGTTGAAGTACAGCCGCAGGTGACCCTTGACAGTGTACAGAGTCACCTGCGAAGTCACCTGCGCCCGCAGGTGCCTTCGTCTGCGAGGGCGGGTGCCTGTTTCGGCCAAAATGGGTCTCTTTTGGGTCCTTTTTTGTAATAAATGGTCCATGGTCATGAAAAAGTTCCTCTTTACATATTTTAGGTCACTTGGATGCCAAATAACATTCATGGTTTCACAACACACATGAACATCATCAAAACTACATTTTTCATTCAATAGGTCATCAATTCCATGCACAATTTTGCAACAACAATTCCCACAAGTTATACACATAGAGAAAGTAAGTTAAGAATATAACCACATATTACATGTTGATATTTAATCCATCAAGTTCACTTCCTTCAAGACCACAAGTCCATTTTCAAGTTCATAAGGAAAAACCTTTTTTCGATTACAAAAATAGACAGTTTTACACATAGTGAATTGTCCAACACTTTGCCAACATAACCAACATGATTATGCACCATATTAAGAATATAATATATTAAACCATAAGAGTAAACACTTACCCAAGCTTGCAAAGGAGTGATCTTGTCCAAAGAAGTGTTGTTGCTTAGGGTTTGGATGAAGAGAATGTTGTGGAAAATTCTAGAAATGAGACATGTGTGTTTTATTGATTAAAAATATGATTTTTTTCCTTTTATAGTGCCTCATGGTCATCCTTATCCACCCTTTGGTCAATATTGTGGTGTTTACTTGGTCAAAGAAAGAATGGGTCATTTTCCCTTTTTTGGGCCATGTCTTTTGCTCAATTATTGGGCCTTTATTGAGCACATTAGCACATGTTAATTCAGCCCACCAAAATTAAGGTGTAATACACCACCCATCTCATGTTTAAATAATTCCATAAATGCTAAGACACTCAATTAGGTTCGGCAATATACGGGGTGTTACATCCTTTCCCCCTTAGAAAGATTTGTCCTCGAATGTTAGTGAAATTATCCATTATAAAAAATTCAAGTCTAGGATCATACGTCATGTTATTATATACATAATGCTTGTAAATACTTACTTGTTATTTCTCCAATCTTGCATCTTGAACTTTTTCTTCCATTTGAAACAATTACGGGTACTTCGACTTCATTATTTCTTTTGCTCCCCTCGTGATTTCTTTTACTTGTCGATTCCTCCACTGTACCTTTACGGAAGATACTTCTTTATTTCTTAATATTTTCACTTATCGATCTAGAATAGCAATAGGTACCTCTTCATATGTGAGATCCTTCATAACTTGTACATCTTCACTGGAAATAATATGATATGGATCTCCTATATACTTCCGAAGCATTAATACATGGCACACTGAACGAACTTTGGAGAGTTCTTGGGGTAGTGCTAACTCGTACGCGACTTGACTAATTCTTCGGACAATTTAATATGGCACGTTATATAAGGTCAACTTTCCTTTCTTTCCAAATTTCATTATCCCTTTCATTGGTGACACTTCCAAGAATACTCAATCACCTATGGAAAATTCTAACTCTCTTCTTTTAACATTGATATATGATGTGTGTCGACTTTGGGTCATTTGTGGCCACGGTTGTATCACCTTAGCTTTCTCTATATCTTGTTCATATCTTGATGAACAAGATCTAACTCGAGTGAAGCAGTTTCACCCGCTTCCAACCACCCAATTGGTGATCTACACTTTCTTCCATATAACTCTTCTTAAGGTGTCATTTTGATCATTGAATGATAGCTATCATTGTAGGAAAATTCCACTCCACAAGAAGTATATGATCGTCTCAACTACCTTTTAAGTCCAATGTACAAGCTCGTAGCATATCTTCAAGTGTTTGACTAGTAATTTCTACTTGTTCATTTGTTTGAGGTGGAAAAGTCATACTCAAATTCATTTGAAACATTTCAAAAGTGGGCAGTACATTAAGTTCCCCTGTCTGATATATTAGAAACTAGAATCCCATGTAATCACACTATCCCATGTAAGCCAGTCAACTATTACCTGTATAGAATCAAATTTCCACAGTGTACGAGCCAAACCTGTGATGAAAGCTATAGTAATCATGTCCCACTTCCATACTGGAAGATTTATACATTGCATATAACCTCCAGATGTCTGATGCCCTACTTTTATTTATTTATTGACAGCTTTGACATTGAGCTATGAATTCTGCAATGTTCTTTTCATGTAACCTTACTAACACCTTCCGTTCAAATCATGGCACATTTTGGTAGCGCTCGGATGAATAGAATACTGTGAATTGAGTACTAAAGTACTCCTTCTTGCGTAAGCTCAAATACCTTTGTCAAATTTTTTTTGTTGTACATTCTTTTCAACTGAAATAAAATAGGATTTGCTTATTGCTTTTCCTTCACCTCAGCTACAAGTGAAGACTCTATCGCATTTTACACTATAATTCTTTCACCTGTATTTTCAAGAAGACGAACTCCCAAGCTGTCTAATTGGCTTAACGCATCGGCTATCATGTTTGCTTTTCCCAGATGGTATAAGATATCACTATCATTTTATTTTTTTATTTTTTAGTAATTCCAACCATCTTTGTTGCCTTCAGTGCGGGTCCTTTTGCTTGAAAATATACTGCAAACCTTTATTATCAGTATGTATTTCAACGTGAACCCTATACAAATAGTGGCGCCATATCTTTAAAGCAAATATTACGACTGCTAACTCAAGATCATGTGTTGGATAATTTCTTCCAAGTGGACACAATTGTCATAGGCTATTACATGACCGTGTTGCATCAATACACATTCTAAGCCGATTCCTAAAACATCGCAAGATACTGTATACCCCTCTGTACCTACTGGGGGTACTAACATAGGTGTAAAAGTCAATTTATCTTTCAGCTCTTGGAAACTTTTCTCACATGCATCATTCCACTGAAACTTAATTGCCTTGTGTGTAAGCTTTTTTAAAGGTGCTGAGATAGAAGAAAACCCTTTAACAAATCTCCTATAATAACCAGCCAAGCCAAGAAAACTATGAATCTCTGTAAGCGTCGTAGGCCTTAGCCAATTTGTTTTCACTGCTTCTATCTTTTGTCTATCAACCCTGAGTCCTTCATCCTATACCATGTGACCCAAGAATGCTACAGATGTGAACCAAACTCACATTTAGAGAACTTTGCATATACCTTACGGTCACAAAGAATCCGTAAGACCTGCCGCAAATGATTGGCTTGGTCCTCTTGTGATCTTGAATAACCCAGAATGTCATCTATAAGAATGGTCCCAACTGGCATAACTAGAAACTCATAGTGACCATACCATGTTCGAAAAGCTGTCTTGGGTATATATATTTTTTTTCCTAACCCTCACCGGCTGATATCCCTTGAAAATTATTTGGCACCCTGTGCACAAATGATACTAGTGCACTCCATGGGGACGTACTAGGTCATATGTATCCCTTTTTCTAGCAAGTCTTTTTAAGTGCTCCTTTAATTCTTGTAACTTTGCTAGGACATTCTATACAGAGGAATAGAGATAGACTGAGTGCCTGAAGACTTGTGGCTTCACACCACACCAATATCCTTCGCTCCTACTAAGTGACACATGTACTCCTTTGAGTATCATTTCTATTGCCTTGAGATAGGAAATAAAGTTACCTCTCGGTGCTCCCAGATTACCCTTCCAATTAAGAACTTTCTTTGTGTAAAATGAAAATGTAACTTCTTAACTCGGCAATGCCAACCAGTGTATCATAGCCACAAATAGTTACTATGCAAATGCGATATACTCTATCAATTACTATACAATTATGATATGCTCTTTTAATTACTATAGATTCGCCAACTGGTGTATAGACTTCGAATGGGATAAATAGTAGTTCTGGTGTTCTTTCAAAATGTTTTTCCTTAATCAATGGAGTAACATATGATAATGTAGAATACAGGTCAATCAATGCGTATACCATATGTAAAAATATGAATACTGTACCTGTGTCTTTATCAGGATAAACATCTGAATTCTGTCGATCCGCTAAGGCCTAGGTATGGTTTTGAATTTCACTAGAACTTGCTGCTCCGCTAGCACCTCTGCCACGGCCAGCAGGTTGTACACCTGACAATGATAACGCAATGACTGATCCCGTAGGTCGTGTCATACTACCCATGGCCCTCTCTGGGCACTCTCTCATCATGTGCCCTGGCTTCCTACGCTAAAAGAAAACATTCATTCCAAACCAGCATTCACCTGAATGAAACTTCCCACAGCGCTGGTACAACTGATGAAAAGACCTCGATTGGCTCATGCTCAGACTTTATTGTTCTCAATACCCCACTATCTATGAACCCCGAGTCCCATTACTATGCCCATCTTGACCGCCTCTAAACCCTCAAAATTGAGATGGAGTACCTATTGTAGGGTAAGAGAATGATAGTCCAGGTGGTCTAGGCAAAACCCGAGGCCTAAATGCTCCTTGGGATGCCATAACCTGTCCCGTAGATCTAGCCCTTTTAGACGGCCCTCCTTCAACTTCTTGTGTCCTTCTCCTTTGCCTCTGATCTTCCATTTTCTATGCAAAGGCTTGTATTCTAGCTATATCCATATCTCTTTTCAAAGCAGCAATGGTACAGTCCCTCACCAAATATGGCTCTAATCTATCCATATATCGATGGACTCTGTCTTCCATTTTGGCCACTACGTCTGGAGCATATCGAGCCAATGAAGTAAACTGCAGACTCTATTCTCTGACACTCATGTTTCCTTGTCGAATATTTAGAAATTGGTCTGTACGTGCCTCCCAAATCTCATATAGGAGGTAGTGATCAAGAAAGGTCATTTTGAATTCCTCCTAACCAGCTGAAAGTACATTAATACCCCTCGATCTTTTCCAATCTTCATACCATAATATAGCTTCACCTTTCAATGCATAGGCCGTAAGTTCAACTTTTTCTACACCACTCATGTGCATAACATCTAGAGACCTTTGAATTTGGTCCACGAAATCCTGTGGATCTGCTCTCGAATCTGACCCAGTGAATATGGGAGGGCTTAATTTTAGAAAATCTTGTGTCCGCCGACTAGCTACTCTAGCTGCATCATCCTCACTTGTCATTGGACCAGCTCGTCCCTGAGTTTGTGCCGCAACTATTTGAGTCAACATATGTACTGTATTTCTTAAATCCTGGTCAGTGGCATTCATAGGCGGTTCGATAGGTACTTCTCTACCTCTCGGCTCTTCCGGAGCTGGAAAAGTAGAAGAAGACCGCGATGCAATGTCAGTGTCATCTCCACCTTGACTAGCTTTGTCAGGTGGTGATTTACTAGTTCCTTCTCCGGCAAGCATATCTACTTGCTTACCTTTGCCCCTACCTTGTCTTGTCATCGGCATTTTATTATAACAAAGAAAACCATGTACAATGGTCAGATATGATTCCACTTACATCATTGGCTCTATTGCACGATCTAGAAATGAAGAAAAGAAACAAGTCCTAAATGTCTCGTAGCCTCCTGCTTATAAATGTGGTGCACAACACAACCATAAGCAAGGCTCTACTCAGACACGGCTTTGTAGACACCCTTAGGACGACCTGCTCTAATGCCACTTTTGTCAAGCCTCGAATTCCAACGGGGCAGATTGGCACCCGAAGTCAATAAGGCCCGAGAGAACTAATCTTTGCCCATGTCCATTCATATGCATGTCATTCAAGAAACACCACCATCACGTATGGATAAAAGATGCTAATAGCGAAGTCATGGAAACATGTGATATATATACATATGTGAAACTTGGCCGTTAGGGCCATCAAGTCAAAATGGACATACATCTATTACATTCATATTCTCACATACGTCTACAAAGCCTCTAACAGATGCATACACATAACCATCTTACAGTCGGGATAAGTCCCTGCTTTATACAACATTACAGTACTAAAACAAATGTACATATGAGACTCGGAAAGGCCCGAACCAACTGGAGCTCACCAAAGATCGGTAAATGATCCGCAACCTACTGTGGAGGTCTACTAGCACCTGTGCCTATAGCAAGTAAGGTAATTCCCCCAAGGTACATTAGTACGAAGAATGTACTGAGTATGTAAGGCTTATATGAAACTGCATGATAAATACGTACTTCAATGATATCAAGGACAAGTGAAATAATCAATATGGACAAACCTTTGTTCTGTATATGTGGAACCATGTACATTACTTTCATTTTTGATCCTTCATTCCTATTATTATCTTTCATGTAATATCATTCATATATACTTTTATTCAAGTGACATACCTTCGTTCAAGCCTTACTTTCTTTGCTTTTACCTTCATCCTTATTTACCATTCATCCAGCTGATCAGTGGGCCATATATCATATATCCAGCTGATCAGTGGACTATAGTACAATCATTCACCTTATTGGTGAGCCATAACATAGTGTAATATTAATAATCTTCCACCTTATCAGTGGGCCACAATATAATATAATATTAATAATCTTCCACCTTATCGGTGGGCCATAACATATACTATTAACAATCTTCCACCTTATCAGTGGGTCATAACATATACTATTAATAATCTTCCACCTTATCGGTGGGTCATAACATATACTATTAACAATCTTCCACCTTATCGGTGGGTCATATCATAATATATTATTAACAATCTTCATTCCTTACTTGTGAGAGATTGATACCTTTCCTTGTGTAAGATTGATACATTGGTGGTTATAACATTATTGGAAGTTGGGAACATAACATTATTAGAACTTTGGGATACTAGTCAATGCACATGAGACATGTGAATCATAATTGATCAATGAATAAGGAACATATGATTAACAATAAGTGATAATCAAAAATGGGACGTCTTAGAACATTTTGGAATGGAACAAGTACAATGTCGATGTGAACACTATGTGCTGCAGAAGGATACGGAAAGAGTAACCTTACATACCTTATCTTCCCAATATGAATACACAGTCCTATATGTGAATACAATAATCCAGCTCCTTCCTTACATTTTACTCTATAACACAAGTACATAACGGAGCTCATGTTAACAACTAACTATATTTCAAGTGCATAAGACGACAATGAATTACGTGACTGCCATATAACGTCATTTAATCCTCTTACAATACCATTTATTACATCACCATACCAACAATACCATAACATTCCACACATTGACCTAGACATCATAAACCAAGCACATTTCACACCAAGTTTATCCTTTACACTTTCTCATTAACACTATGTCACCATTACTCCAGCAAGTCATCTCAATACCTTTCACAACCACACATGAAAAACAATCCATAATTGATAACATTCAAAATACCTCCGGGATACTCCTTTAAAGTCATTTACAAGGTACCATAAGTTGATAATTGCATCCATAAAGGGTATAGGGGTTTCGGGGGATCATAAAGAGATAAAAACATGCAAAATAGGGTCCTGGACTGACGTGCAAAGCCACCTGCACCCGTATATGGTTGAGGTGAAGCCACAGGTGACCCTTGGTAGTGTCCAGAGTCACCTGCGAAGTCATCTACGCCCGCAGGTGACTTCGTCTGCAAGGGCGGGTGCCCATTTCGGCCAAAATGGGTCTCTTTTGGGTCATTTTTTATAATAAATGGTCCATGGTCATGAACAAGCTTCTATTTACATATTTTAGGTCACTTGGATGACAACAAACATTCATGGTTTCACAACACACATGAACATCATCAAAACTACATTTTCCTTTCAATACGTCATCAATTCCATGCACAATTTTGCAACAACAATTCCCACAAGTTATACACATAGAGAAAGTAAGTTAAGAATATAACCACATATTACATGTTGATATTTAATCCATCAAGTTCAATTCCTTCAAGACCACAAGTCCATTTTCAAGTTCATAAGGCAAAACCCTTTTCCGATTGCAAAAATAGACAGTTTTACACATAGTGAATTGTCCAACACTTTTCCAATATAACAAACATGATTTATACAACATATTAAGCATTTAATATATTAAACCATAAGATTAAACACATACCCAAGCTTGCAAAGGAGTGATCTTGTCCAAAGAAGTGTAGTTGCTTAGGGTTTGGATGAAGAGAATGTTGTGGAAAATTCTAGAAATGAGACATGTGTGTTTTGTTGATTAAAAATCTGATTTGTTGCCTTTTATAGTGCCTCATGGTCATAATTATCCACCCTTTGTTCAACATTGAGGTGTTTACTTGGTCAAAGAAAGAATGGGTCATTTTCCCATTTTTGGGCCATGTCTTTTGCTCAATTATTGGGCCTTTATTGATCCCATTAGTACATGTTAATTCATCCCAACAAAATTAAGGTGTAATACACCACCCATCTCATGTTTAAATAATTCCATAAATTCTAAGACACCCAATTAGGTTCCACAATGTACGGGGTGTTACAGAGGTAATCCTAAAGGATAAGCCCTTTAAGTGTGGTGACGAGCAAGCAAAGGCATTTGAAACTTTGAAAACAATGCTTAGCTCTGCCCCTTTGTTGCAATTTCCCAACTTTGGAAAAATGTTTGAAGTCGAATGTGATGCTAGCAAGGTAGGCATTGGGGCCGTCTTAATGTAAGACCAAAAATCGCTTGCATATTTTAGTGAAAAGCTCAAAGGGGCAACCTTGAACTACTCTACGTATGATATTGAGTTGTATACCTTGATTAGAGCTTTGGGCCATTGGAAACACTACTTGTCACCTAAGGAATTTGTGATTCTGACCTACCATGAGTCTTTTAAACACCTTAGGGCCCAAGACAAATTGAAAAAATGGCATGCCAAGTGGATTGAATTCTTAGAAACTTTCCCTTATGTAATCCAATACAAAAAGGGGAAGAAGAATGTTGTGGTCGATGCCTTGTCCCGAAAACATGTTTTACTTAGTACTTTGTCTTCTAAATTGATTGGATTTGAATGCTTGAAGACAGCATATCCCGAGGACCAAGAGTTTGCTCAAATCTTCAAGGATTGTGAGGAATGGGAAAGGGAAAAATGGCTTAGGGATAGAACTTTTATACCCTACTCAAAATTTAATGGATTCCTATTCAAAGGAAAGAGGTTTTGTGTGCCCTCTAGCTCTTGGAGAGAGTTGTTTGTGAGAGAGGCACACAATGGTGGTATGATGGGTCACTTTGGAATTGATAAGACACTTGGAATCCTAGAGGAACAATTCTATTGGCCCAAAATGCGTCATAATGTTGTACAAAATTGTGGTCAATGTATGGATTGTAGAAGTGAGAAGTCATGCCTTCTCCCTCAATTATTATATACCCCACTTCTCACTCCCTTACATCCATGGCTTAACATATCTATGGATTTTGTATTGGGTTTGCCTAGGACAACGAGGGGAAGAGATAGTATCTTTGTTGTGGTTGATCGGTTCTCAAAAATGGATCATTTTATTTCGTGTCACAAATGTGATGATGCCTCCAATGTGGCATCCTTATTTATAGAACATGTTGTCAAGATACATGTAACACCCCGTACCTTTTTGACCCTACTTGCTTGGTGATCTAGGGTGAATTTATATGTCATATTTGAACCATGTTTACCTTAGTTTTGAGAGAAATAAGCGCATATTTTGTATTGGTTTTGATGGACTATTGATATTGTACTAACGTCCGCAAAGAAAAGTCGAAGAAAGGAAGAAAATCAAAATTTGAGTGTGGGGCGCGCCCAGGGGCGTGCCAGGACGCTTTTGGCCAAAATTTTTATGGCACAGACAGCAAGGGGGCGTACCAGGCCGCCCCTGCACACCTTTTCCAGAGCTGAAATTTTTCTAAGTCCCTAGGGCGCCCGGGAGAGTGCCAGGGTGCTCTTTGCCAAATTTCTTCTACGATTATTAGTCTATAAAGAGGAATCTTGGGTTATGGTACCATTATTCCATCGTAGTAGGACTACTCTTGAGCGAGTTTGGCATCCGAGTTGGGGTAAATATCCGTCACAAGTGTTTTATCAAATTATGTTCAATTAAGCCATGAGTGGCTAGAATTTCTTATTTTTGGGATTGAGGGTACGAACATGAATTTTGTGAGTGAATATTGTCGTGACATTTATGGAATTATTTAAACATGAGATATATGGTGGATCATACATTGAATTTGGTGGGCTAAGATAACATGTGTTAATGTGCTCAATTTGAGGCCCAAAATGAAGCCAAAATGCATGGCCCAAAGAGCAAATGACCCATTCTTCCAATTTGACCAAGTAAACATGGCATTTAATGCCAAGAAGTGGCTAAGGATTACTTGAGGGGCTACATAAAGGAAAAGATCAGATTTTTACTCCAAAAATCACACATGCCTTTCTAGACATTTTCGAAAAGATATTTCTCATATCTTCCAAACCCTAAGCCATTTCTTTGGACAAGATCATCATTTTTCAAGCTTGGGTAAGTGTTTAATCTTATGGATTAATATATTATATGCATGGGATAGTATGTGGATCATGATGGTTATGTCTAAAACTGTGAGTAATGCATTTTTGCTTTTTGTAAAAAGATGTGTCATCTATGTGATTTAAACTTGAAAGGAGACTTGAGGTTTTGATGAAAGTGCATGGTAAGGAGGAAATATCAACATGTATGGTGTGATTATGTCCTTACCTTGTTTTTTCTAGGTATATGTCTAACTTGTGGGATTGTTGTGGAATTGTTGTTATGCAACATATTGAGATGACTTGATAGAGTAATTATGATGTTGTGTTGATGGAGAAGTGTAAAGTATGAACTTGGTGTAACATGCTATTGGTTTATGATGTATTGGTCAATGTATGGAATGTTGTGGTATTGTTGGTATGATAATTTCATAAATGGTATTGTAAAGGGTGAAATGAAGTTATAGGGTAATCATGTAACTCATTGTCATCTTATGCACTTGTAAGGTAGTTAGTTATTAACGTGAGCTCCGCTATGTACTTGTGTTGTAGAGTGAAACGTAAGGAAGGAGCTGGACTATTGTATTCACATATAGTATTGTGTATTCATAGTGAGAAGACAAGGTATGTAAGGTTACTCTTTCCGTACCCTTCTACGGCACATAGTGTTCACATTGTCATTGTACTTGTTCCATTCCGAAATGTTCTAAGGTATCTCATTTCAAGTTGTTATCTATGGTTAATCAGAGGTTCCTTATTCATTGATCAATTGTTATTCATGTGTCACATAATTATGTACATGGTTACAAAGGTCCAATAATGTTATGATTCCAAAGTTCTAATAATGTTATGACTATCATTGTATCAATCTCTCAAAAGTAAAGAAATAAAGTAATGCATAGTTGTTGGTTGTAAGAGTATGGGTGGCAGCTCTAGAGGCATAAGCCTAGCTCGAGCCGATCCCGAGGTTATTGGACTAGTGGCAGATCTGAGGCATAAACCTAGCTCGGTCTGAACCTGATAGTAGCTCTAGAGGTAAGAACCTAGCTCGAGCCGAACCTGATATATTGATTTATGGGTGGCAGCTCTAGAGGTAAGAACCTAGCTCTAGCCAAACCCGATATATTGATTTATGGGTGGCAGCTCTAGAGGCATAATCCTAGCTCGGGCCGATCCCAACATAACGTTATGTTATGTTATGTAAAGACCCACTGATCAGTTGGGGCTCGGGTACGACATAGTACAAGTGATGATGAATGAACAAAGAAGCAAAGAAAGTAATGAAAGCAATATACATGGTTCCAAACATACAGAGCGATGGTTTATCCATATTGACTATTCTCTTGTATATTTGATTTCATGGAAATACCTACATATCATGCAGTTTCATATGAGCCTTACATACTCACTACATTCTTCGTACTGACGTCCCTTGGGGGACTTACCTTACTTGTTCGAGGTGTAGGTGCTAGTAGACCTCTAAAGTAGATTGCAGGTCATTTGCAGATCCTTGGTGAGCTCCAGTTGGTTTGGGGCTTTTCGAGTCATAGATGTACATTTGTTTTGGTATTGTAACGTTGTATAAAGCGGGGACTTGTCCCGACTTTAGGATGGTTATGTACATTTATCTATTAGAGGCTTTGTAGACGTATGTGGGAATATGACTGTAAGAGATGTATGTTCATTTTGACTTGATGACCCTAACGGCCAAGTTTCACATATGTATGTATCACATGTTTCCATGACTTCCATTATTTGCATCCTATATCTATACGTGATGGTGATGTTTCTTGAATGACATGCATATGTACATGAGCAAAGATTGGTTCTATCGGCTTCAGGTGCCAGTCCGCCCCATTGGAATTGGAGGTGTGACAATACACGAAATTCCCCAGACCATTGTTAGTGATAGGGACTCTAAGTTCCTTAGTCATTTTTGTAGGTCATTGTGGGGTAGGCTTGGCACCAAATTGCTTTTCTCAATGGCTTTCCACCAACAAACCGATGGTCAAATCAAGGTTGTGAATAGGACCTTGGGTTCTATGCTACTTACCATGGTCAAAGGAAAAATGGCCTCTTGGGAGGATCACTTACCCTTAGTCGAATTTGCTTACAATCGTGTTATTCACTCGACTATTGGTATGACTCCTTTAGAATTTGTCTATGGTTTTAACCCCCTAACCCCATTAGATCTCACTCCTTTGTCTAGTGATATTTTGATTAGTTTAGATGGGAGCAAATGGGAGGAAGCAATAAAGAAGATGCATGAGAAGGTAAGAATTCACTTTGAGAAGATGAATCAAGCAATAGCAAAAAGAGTGGACAAAGAGAGGAGAAGGCTTGTACTTGAACTGGGAGATTGGGTATGGGTACACCTCCAGGAAGATCGGTTTCCCACCCAAAGGAAGGCTAAGTTGATGCCTAGAGGTGATGGACCATTCCAAGTGCTTAATAGTATAAATGATAATGCTTACAAGATTGACCTCCCACCAGAGTATCAAGTCACAACACATTCAACGTGTGTGATCTCTCACCTTTTGATATGATAGAGGATGAGAATTTGAGGTCAAATTCTTCTCAAGATAGAGAGAATGATTCAATCCAAATCCTCTCTAAACCATTCACTAGAAGTCAAGCACGAGAGCTCTAAGGAATTTCATGAAATGAGAGGTATTTAACGACATCCTACTACCATACAAAGGGTGCTACGTGTTGGTGATTGCATCTAAAGAGGATCAAGGGGCCTTGGAAGGGCCAAACGAAAGCAAAGAAGAGCAAAATGATTCACCAATGGCATCTGCTTTCTCACCTGCGGCCGCATGTGAAGAGATGCACCAGCAGGTGGCCAAGGAAGCCCAGGCAGTGACACCTGCACCCTGAACTGCGTGGGCAGGTGGCCTAATTTAACTGAAATTATTAGTTGGTGGAAATAGGTCACTTTGGGACCAAGTATGTAATAATGGCCCATGGGGTATAAATAGTAGAAACCTAGTCTTTATTTCCTTAGGTTTTGCCTGAATATTGATGAACAAATCTCTTGAAATAGTTTTTGGTGAGTGTTTGTTGAAGATTTTCTTAGCAACATGTGGTTTCGAGGGCATTTTGATTCCCTTTTGGTCACCGTAGGAATTAGGTGTTAGTAGATGCATGTAATTTAGGGGCTATAGGGTTTAATATATCCTATTGTTCATAATTAATCATCTTCTTATATCGAATATTTCATCTATCTATTGATTATTTTTCGATTCTTGGTTAAATTCTAGTTTTTGTAGTTTTTTGGTTATCAGCTTGCCCCTTCTCCCAAACCTCATCACGCCCTTCATGGGTGATACTCATAGGAACACCCGGACATCGACTCTAAATCTCAAGGCTCAAAGCCTACAGTTAGCATAACTCTTCTGCCTGATCTGAGCTTCCCATAGCCTATCTTGAATCACCTAATCTCAGTCCAAAGACTCATGAAGAAAATTGGTACCACGGGACCTAACTTCTGCCGTTTATACCAACAATCCAATATTGACAATGCGTACCATACAATGCCTAGAATGGGGCCATATGGATACTCAAATGGTAGCTGTTATTATAAGAAAACTCTACTAAGGCTAAAAATTGCTCCCACTGACCTACAAAGTCCATAACACAAGAGCAAAGCATATCCTCCAACACCTGAATAGTCCGCTCCGATTGTCAGTTAGTCTAGGGATAGAAAGCGGTTCTAAGATCAACCTGGGTACCCAAATCCTCCTGTAATTCCGTCCAAAAGCTAGAAGTGAACTGACAGACTCAGTCTGAAATAATAGACATGGGTACCTGATAAATGCAAACCATCTCTCAAACATAGACCTAAGCTAACCTCTCGGCACTGTAAAAAGTCTGAATAGGGATGAAATGGGAAGATTTGGTCAATTGATCTACAATGACCCAAATGCTATCAAAACCACTAGAAGTACGAGGAAAACTACCTACGAAGTCCATAGTAACCCGCTCCTACTTCCACTCAGGAATGGGCAGTTTCTGAAGCAATCCACCGATTTCAAATGCTTGGCCTTCACCTGCTGACAATGCAGATACCGAGCCATGAAGTTCATTACATCTCTCCTCATACCTCTCCACCAGTAATGCTACCTCAAATCCCTATACATCTTAGATGTCCCAAGGTGAATAGAATATTTGGAGTTATGATCCTCTTAAAGTATCAACTGAACCAAACCTCCCATCCTTAAAACACAAATGCGACAGTCGAATCTCAAAATGCCCTTAGTATCTTATGTATCCCTCCTGGACTCACGTCTCAACACCTGATCTCAAAATCCATGCAATCTAGTATCCTCAAACTGATTACCCCAAATCTACTCCAACAAGATAGATCTAGCTTCAACACTAGTAAGAATCCCCCTTGGGATCTGAAATATCAAGTAAAATCATCATGCTGGCTAAGGTTTGGATGTCCAAGGCCAGTGGTCTCTTCGAAATTGAAATGAAGGACAAGCTACCCATACTCGTTGTCTTCCAACTCAAGACGTTTGCTACTATATTCGCCTTGCCTGGATAGTATAGAAAAAAGAGATCATAGTCCTTTAGCAACTCAATCCACCTGCGCTATCACAAATTAAGCTATTTTTGAGTCATAATGTACTAAAGACTATGATAGTCAGTGAATATGTCGCACCGAACACCATACAAGTAATGCCTCCAAATCTTAAGCTCAAAAACTAACGCTGCTAACTCTAAGTCATGAGTGGGCTGTATTTTCATGCACCTTTAGCTGTCTCAAAGCATATGCAATAACTCTACCCCACTGCATCAGAACACACCCCAAACCAATACTAAAAGCATTAAAATATACAGTAAACCTCTCGCCCTCAGTTGGAAAAGTCAGAATAAAAGCTGAAGTAAGCAAGTCCTTGAGCTTTAGAAAGCTCGCTTCACATCTCTTTAGAAAGCTCGCCTCACATGTATCAAACCACTGAAATAGAACCTCCTTTCTAGTCAATCTGGTCATAGGTGTTGCAATAGTAGCAAATCTCTTGATGAACCGCCTATAGTAGCTTACCAACCCAATAAACTGTTAACCTCGATCAGAGATGTTGGCCTAGCCCAGTCACAAATGGTACCATAATCCCATCCTTGAACATCACGTGCCCTAAGAAAGCTACAAACTCAATCTAGAACTCGCACTTTAAGAATTTGGCATAAAGCCTATGATCTCTCAAAGTGTGGAGCACAATCCTCAAATGTTGCTTGTTCTCCTCCCTGCTCATCAAATAGACAAGGATTTCATCAATGAAAACTATCAAGAAGGAGTCCAAATAAGGCCTGAAAATGTGGTTCATCAAGTCCATGAATGTTGCTGGGGCATTGGTCAACCCAAAAGACATCATCAGGAACTCGTAATGGCCGTAGCGAGTCCTGAAGACTATCTTGGGATGTCCTCTGCCTGAATCCTCAATTAATGGTAGCCAGACCTCAAATCAATCATATAAAATATTGCCACAACCTGAAATTGGTCAAATAGATCATTGATGCAAGGAATTTGATACTTATTCTTCACTGTCACCTTATTCAGCTTCCTATAATCGATACACGTATGCATAGAACCATCCTTTTTCTTCACAAACAGAACTGCAGCACCCAAAGGCAATACACTCAGTTTAATAAACCCCTTACCTAAAAGATCCTAAAGCTGAATATTTAGCTTCTTTAGCTCAGCAGGAGTCATTAGGGAACGCACAATAGAAATAGGTCGGGTGCTTGGCTCAAGATCAATTGCAAACTCTATATCACGCAGAAGAGGAAAACCAGGTAGGTTGGTAGAAAATACATCAAAAAAATCATGAACTACAAGAATAGAGTCAAGTGAAGGACTCTCAGAACTAACATCACGAACATAAGCAAGGTAAGCCATACAACCCCTCAATATCAGTCTCTTAGCCGAAATAGAAGAAATAATCCCCATTAGCACGCGGCTAAAGGAAGCCAGCCATACAACCAAGAGTGTACCAGGCATGGCTAAGGTAGCAATTTTGGCAAAGCAATCTAAGACCGCTTGATAGGGGGATAACTAGTCCATGCCCAAAATCACATTGAAAGCTACCATGTCAAGCACAATAAGGTCAGCCTGAGTGTTATACTCCCGCACTATCATAATACATGATCGACAAACTCGATCCACTACTAAAGAATCACCCACAGAGTAGCTACATACAAAGCCATAGATAATGGCTCCCAAGACAAACCTAACTGCAGTGAATAATAAATAGAAACATATGAATCTATGGATCCTGAATCAAATAAAGCAAAAGATCACTGATGGCATACTAAAATTGTACAAGTAATAATAGCATCTGAAGACTCAACCTATGACCTATAGAAACAGTATACAACTGACCCTGTACACCTCTGAACAGGGTGACTCCTCGACCACCTGACCAACCTGCCTAAGAACCTTCTCTAGAACCTTGGGGACCACCCTACAACCCTATACGCTACCCATAGCTAGAGGCAGTAATAGGATTTAGTGAAGGCTCCTTGCCTAATCTCGAGCTGGGTATGTAGCTCTAGCCTGACCTCAACCTCTGGTTCGACTTCGGCCTCTTACCAGTGCTCTAGCTGAACGCTCAAGGTCTCTGTCCTCGACCGCCGTAGCCCGTGTCCTAGCCATCAACGGACTAGACACTTATTATTGTTCCAATAGTATCGGTGAACCTAGGCTCTAATACAAAACTGTCACGACCCAATTTTTCAAGTCATGATGGTACCTACTCTAACCCACCAGTAGGTAAGCCAAACCATAGCTCGAAATGGAAAGTAATGGGCTAACCGGTGAAAGATAAGAAAATAAAGTAAATAGACATGCAATAGAAATGTTAAGCAACAAAAAATAGCGATATATACAAATATGAACATGTTGTACAATAGAGAGAGGAGGACAAAATATACAAAATGAGTTACCCTGTGACCTGTTAAGGTCAGTACAAGAGTCACTAATACAAAAATAGTACTAGACACTATCAAAATATACATCATAGTCTCCGAAAAACAAATAAGACTACAAAAAGAGAAGAAGGAGGAGGATCAGCTCTGGACTCTAAAAGCTCACCTTAACTATAAGCAGCAGCACAACTCAAGGATGTCGTCAACAACAGTGACTCGTAATCGAATCTGCATCAGGGAAAAAGCTTCAGAAATGCAGTATGCATACCAAAATAATGGGTATTTAGTAGGCATCATAGGACGACTGAGCTAAATTATAATAAAAGCATAAATAAAGTATGGGTTGTGTAAACTGAGTCAGTAGTAAAAGGGAAAAAACAAAAATAATGGACTATACCAGGCAGATGTGATACATATATAGAATAAACAACTCGAAGGTGAAAATAAAAGTTTAACTAAAATCTAACTAGGTCCCTATAAGCCCAGGAGGCACACACAAGAAAGAGTAAACCTAATCAAGCCCCATAAGCACAGTGAGTTCAAACAAAGGTTAAAACCAAAGTAAGGACGAGATATGGCAGTAATGAATGTAAAATAATTCAGAATATAGGCCATTCATGCCTGATGCTCTCATTTTCCCAGTCATAACCTCCATTATATCAGTATTCACCAGTTTCCCCAAGCCCTAATCAATAATGAATATGATATTAAATGTTGTACTCAAACCAGAATTCATAGTAAAAGTCAATATAGGTATGCCAGATTCAAACCAGAACTTATAAATAATAATAATAATACAAAAATCATTGGACTCCAACCGGAACTCATAATTAAAATTCAGTACATATATGCCAGAACAACACAGTTCAAGATCAAATAATACTCTACCCGGGTAGCGAGGCTAGATAGGCATAAGACAGTGTTTAAGTCAACCCCTAAACACAGGTAATAGCCTAAGAAGTAGCTAAGTGATCATTAAAGTCAAAAGGGGCATTATTCTAAGCATTCTATCTAGAAAAGACAATGGGGCCCACTACCAAACCCTGATAACCCAATCTAAGGCAAGCACCTTCCTGAACCTAGGGTAAGGTTTCTCAATCCCGTCTCAAGGCACTAAAAGAGCTAATTCTAATCCTAAAAGATCATTATATAGTAACATATTGGAAAATAGGCTTGAATTTTACTGAAAAAGGCCCCTAACCGGCTAAATAAGGCAATAAATGCTAAACTAACAATTGGTCCATAAATACCCACCCATAGATAGAACAATATCACACTAACACTGCAGTAAAGCACATTTTAGAATAAAGTTAAGCCAAGCCTACCTGGACGCCGCCGAAAATAAGTATAATCCTCTACTATGGAACTTTCCCATTCTAAGAAGCCTTCAACTATTGCCACACTATCATAACCACGTTCTAGAGATTAAAATGAGAATATCAATACACATATTGCGTATTAACACTCTTGGTCAGAAATGGGACTAAAAATGCCACGTGGGGCCTACTTGCAGAATCATAAAATTAAAATCGTCACAATATCCCTCTAAATTCAAGGATCATTTGCCCCAAAATTGGGTGTAATCTAATACCGCAACAGTCCCAAGCCAAGTGATAAAATCAATACCAAAATTGAGAATTTTAATAGAAATTAAATCGAGAATTTATGGTATGACGACGAGAAAATGCTTACAATCACGTTCTCAAGCTAATCCAAGCTCCAATTTTATGTTTCAGACACTAATCTTTAATCTCCCAAGTTGCTAATTGTTGATTTATACTAAGTCATACAAGCTGAAAATGAACAAGGACATATATATATATATATATATATATATATATATATTACTACCAGTGATGGCCGCTTAAGGGGTCACCGCTTAAATACCAAAGGGCCTTTTTAACAGACCCTGCCAAGCAGGAAAACCTGTGCTTAAGTAGTTACTAGGCTACTTAAGCGACTACCGCTAAAGCAGCTACACCAGCAACTTGGCACCTTCCAAGTTGCCAAGTCCCAACGGACTCCGATCGAGTACTCAAAATTTATTTGGAACCCAGTGCACATAAAAAAACTATGCTATCTTACCAAATTCGACATTCTGGACTCAATAAAACTATCAAAATCACCATCTGATGTCCTTTCGACAAAATGTAGGTCCCACACCCAAAGTTCCAATTTTCACCAAAATCTATCCAATAGCCCAAAATGAGTCTGAAAGCCTCGAAACCTGGACCAAGGTCCTCTTAGACCAAAATCAACATTTTGGAGCTAATGAAATTATCAAAAATGGCATCTAAGGTCATTTAACTAAAGTTTTGGCCCGAGACCCATTTCTTAACTTTAAAAACTCCAAAATAGGAAAATGACTATAAATACCAAACGAACTGCCCAATAACCAAACTGTCAGTCTTTGCGAATCATAAATGACTTGGTGAAGCTATAGGAATACTATAAAAGCATAAAAGGCACAAAAATGCAGAAAATGACCTGGGGGTCATTACATTATCGCTTTCCTTAAACTGTTCAAATGTGTTACTTCATTTTCACTATATGTTATTTGTTGTTGCTTTATATAACTGGCATTCCATTAATACTTCCTCCCAATTGGGAACTTCACACTTTCATGCACTATACACTATACTCAGATGTTGTGCCTTTGCACTTCTCCAAACTTCCCTTCAATACCCCATTTAGAGAGTTGGCATAGACATGGGGTGAGCGGATAGTTTTATTATCATGGTACCACGTGCCTCCTTGTATAAAAAAATCTTGAGTCTGTGTCTAACCAAATCTTAGAAAACTTAATATAGTTCTAAAGTCATGCATTATACTTCTTGTGTTATGTGTTTACTCTCCTTGTTTAGTTTGTTATTTTTTCCTAATATGTCTCAGTCCGTTAATCAAATTTCTATAAGCCTTAGATTCTGAACTACGTCTGACTTGATTCTTGTTCTAGCAAGATATATAGGCAATCTATATAAGGATGCGGCCTTTCCTTTTCTCTTTTCCTAAATCCAAGAGATCAAAACAACCACAAGGAACTAAAGAAAGGCAAATATGCTCTACTTTCTTAAATTTGGAACAAAATCTAAGATACCTTACCTCCTCAACTATTTGAATCAAGCTACTATTGTTCTATCAAATATTGAATTAGGTTTCTACGAACGACAGTATCAAATATTTGAAGTGGGTTTCTATTTGAATCCATTTATTATTAGATTTCTATTTGAATTCGGCTACTATTGAATTCCTATTTGAATTCATCTATTATTGGGTTTCTATCTGAACCTGGCTATTATTGGATTTATATTTGAATCCAGATACTACTGGATTCCTATTTGAATTCAGCTACTATTGTGTTTCTATCTGAATCTGGCTATTATTGGATTTTTATTTTCCAACTACTATTAGATTCCTATCTGAATCTAACTATTATTGGATTTCTATTTGAATTTGGCTACTATTATTGGATTTCTATTTGAATTCGGCTACTATTTATTGGATTTCTATTTGAGTCCGGCAACTATTGAGCTTCTATTTGAACTCGACTACTATCAAATTTCTATGCAAATCCATCTACTATTGGGCTTCTCTTTGAATTTGGTTACTATTGAGATTCTATTTGAATCTACTATTGAGCTTCTATTTGAATCCGACTACCATTGGGTTCTATTTTAATATGGCTACTATTTATTGGGTTTCTATTGAAATTTGGCTACTATTGGATTTCTATTTGAATCCAGTTATTAATAGGTTTATTTAAACCAATTACTATTGTATTCTATTTGAATCCGGCTACTATTTGAATCAGGATACTATAGGGTTTGTCTTTGTATTCAGCTTTTATTTGGCTTCTATTTGAATAAGGCTACTATTGAGTTTCTCCTTGAATCCAACTACTATTTGATTTCTATTCAAACTCGGTTACTATTTGGCCACTATTTGAATCTAGATACTATTCAGCTTCTCCTTGATTCTGGCCACAATTTGGTTTCTATTTGAATCAGGACACTATTAGAATCAAACTACTATTGGGCTTATTGTTGAACTATTTGAATTAGGCTACTATTTGAATTCATTACTATTGGGCAACTACAAATAAGGTTAAGCACTACCCTCTCAACAAGTTACCTGAGGCTAAGCATTGTTTGTGGAAAGTTCACTGGGCTAAGCACTACCCTCTCTAGAGAAGTTATCTGAAGCTAAGCATTGTCTTCTAGAATTCGATGGGGTTAGGTACTACTCTATCTAAGAGCTCTATGGTGAATTACTGTCCTTGGGAAAGCTCACTAGGTTAAGCACTACCCTCTCTCGATAAGTTACCCAAAGCTAAGCATTATCTTCTGGAATTCAATGGTGTGAAGCATTGCACTAACAAGGAGCTCTGAGGCTAAGCATTGTCCTTGAGAAAGTTCACTGGGATAAGAACTACCCTCTGCCGAGAAGTTATCTAAAGCTAAGCATTGTCTTTTAGAATCCGATGGGGTTAAGCACTACTCTATCAAGGAGCTCTAAGGCTAAGCGTTGTCCTTGGGAAAGTTCACTAGGTTAAGCATTACCCTCTCTGGAGAAGTTATCCGAAACTAAGCATTATCTTCTGGAATTTGATGGGGTTAAGCACTACTCTATTAAGAAACTATTTGTGGCTAAGCATTGCCCTTGGATAGTTAACTGGGTTAAGTACTTCCTCTCTCGAGAAGTTGTCCGAAGCTACGCTTTGTTTTCTAGAATTTAAATGGGTTGAGCACTACCCTCTCAAGATATTTACTTGTGTATAAGTATTTCCTACTCGAATTTTATTGAGGCAAAGCATTGTCATAAGGATACTATACAAGCTAAGCACGGCTACCTCAAAGTTATGAAAGGCTAAGCACTATTTTTCTGAATATCACGTGGGCACGGCTTCTTCAAATCTACACGGGCGAAGTATTTCTTTCTCCAATAGATACGATTTATTATCTCCGCTCGTCGTTATTGTTTTCTATTACTATTACTTCTCACCACATTAGTCAACACTTTTCTATAGTTATGAGCTAACCATTTTACTTATTTATATCAAAAGTTGCAGGAATCAAAGGCAAGAAACAAATGAGAACAATTTTCGCTCTCGTTTTCAAGATACAATTTGTTTATCTTTCATCTACCCATATCTCACTATTGTACGACTTGACCTAAATTATATTTACACATATCATCTCCTCACATCATTTCACGCCTCGAATTTCAACGGGGCGTAATGGCACCCGAAGCTGTTAAGGCCCGAGAGACCAACCTTCATTCTTGTACATTCATATGCATGTCTCTGAGTTAACAACATTCTACCTCATGTAAATTCAAGATACCAATGGCGGAAGTCATGGAGAACATATGATATATATGAAACTTGGTCGTTAGGGCCATCAAGTCAAAAAGGACACACATGCCTTCATTTGTCTTACAACGTCTACAAAGCCTCTACAGATACTGTCACGCCTCAAACCCCATTGAGGCGGATTGGCACCCATAGCCAATAAGGCCAGAGAGAACCAAGCTTTGCTTCTATTTAATCATGTGCATGCCATAGAAAACACCACTATCACGTAAGAACATAAAAGGCAAATAACGAAACTCATGGAACATGTGATATATATACATATGTGAAACTTGGCCGTTGAGGCCATCAAGTCAAAAATGACATGTATCTTCTTACATACATACACCCACATACATCTACAAAAGCCTCTAACAGATCCATTTACAAGACCAGCTGAAAGTCGGGATAAGTCCCCGCTTTATACAACATGTAAAATACCAAAACACATGTACAACTGTGACTCGGAGAATCCCCGAACTAACTAGAGCTCACCAATGATCCGCAAACAACTGGCAACCTACTGTGGAGGCCTACTAGCACCTGCGCCTGTAGCAAATAAGGTAAGTCCCACAAGGGACGTCAGTACGAAGAATGTATTGAGTATGTAAGGCTCAAATGAAACTGTATGAATCATAAATACGTCAATGAACTTAGTTACAAATGAATAATCAATATGGATAAATCATCATTCTGTGGTTTGGGAACCATGTATATTACTTTCATTAATTTCTTTGCTTCTTTGCTTATTCATCTTTGCCTGTGACATGTGATACCCGGGCCCCGACTGAACAGTGGGTCTTAATATAACATAACATTATGTTGGGATCGTCTCGAGCTAGGCTTATGCCTCTAGATCTACCACCCATAAATCAATACATCGAGCTCAGCTCGAGCTAGGTTATTACCTCTAGAGCTACCACCCATAAAATAACTTATCAGGTTTGGCTCGAGCTAGGTTATTACCTCTAGAGCTACCCCCTGTCAGGATCAGTCCGAGCTAGGCTTATGCCTCTAGGACTACCCCCTGATCCAATAATTTCGGGATCGGCTTGAGCTAGGCACTTCGCCCCCAAAGCTACCACCCATACTCAATCATTAACCATATGTGCATTACTTCATTTATTACTTTTGAGATTGATACAATGATAGTCATAACCTTGTTGGAAGCTTTGGATCAATAATCAATGAGTGAGAGACATGTGAATAAACATTGTTGAAAAGAATAAACATTGTTGAAAACATAACATTATTGGAAACATGGGACCTTTGGAACCTTTATCAATGCATATGAGACATGTGAATTACCATTGCTCAATGAGTAGGAAACATGTGGTAAACAATAATGGATACCTGAGAATAGGATACCTTAGATCATGTCGGAATGGAACAAGTATAATCTCAATGTGAATACTATGTGCTGCAGAAGGATACTGATAGAGTAACCTTACATACCTTTACTTCCAAGTATGAATACACAAGCCTATATATGAACACAATAGTCCAGCTCCTTCCTTACGTTTCACTCTACAATACAAGTACATAACGGAGCTTACATTAACCATTAATTATCGTACAAGTGTACAAGATGACAACAAACTATATGACTGTCGTATAACGTCATTTAAACCTTTATAATACAATCCACTACTTCATTATATCAACAACACCATAACATTCCACACATTGACCAAAACATCATACATCAATAGCATTTCACACCACGTGTACCCTTTATGCTTCCTCATTATCGTTCCGTCGCTATTACCCAATCATCTTGCCTCCTAACAACTTATGAACAAAAATACATACTTAATATAGTCCAGCATACCTCCATACGACCCTTTAAAGTCATTAAAAACACCACAAGTTGATAATTTCATCCAAAAAGGGTATAGGGGCCTTCGGGGATCAAATAGATGCAAAAACATACAAAACCGAACCTGGGGCTGACCTGCGAAGCCACCTGCGCAAGAAGGTGGCTGAGGTATGCCCACAGGTGGCCTTTTTCAGATGCCATAGGCACCTTCTTTGGCATCTGCGCCCGCAGGTGCCCTCGTCTGCGGGGACGGATGCCCAAATCGGCCAAAATAGGTCCTTTTTGGGTCTTTTTGTGTACTAAATGATCCAAGGCCACAAGTAAGCTTATCTTAACATATTTTAGGTCACCTAAACAGAAATTAACAACGATGGTTTCCACACGCACAAAAACATTACCAATACGACACTTTCCCTTCACTTACGTCACCTATTTCATGAACAAATTCACCGTAACAATTCCAAACATTAAGTACAAGGACAAAACAAGTTAGGGCCATAGTAACATCTCACATGTAAATATTGAATCCATCAAGTTCACTTTCTTCAAGACTACAAGTTTATTTCCAAGGTTACAAGGCAAAACCCCTTGCCGATTTAGCAAACATGCAATATTACACACATAGTGAATTCTCAATACATCACCAACATAACCAACATCATATAAGCATCCTATCATGCCCATAATATATTAAACCATTAGCATAAAAACTTACCAAGCCTTGCAAGTTGATGATCTTGGCCAAAGGAATGAGGGCTTAGGGTTCTTGAGAGCAAGCAAATGTTGTGAATATTCTAGAAAAAGCATGAGAGTCCAAATGAATTAAAAATCTGATTTTCTTGCTTATATAGCCCCTCAAGTCACTCTTATCCCCTTCTTAGCATTAAATGCAAGGTTTGGTTGGTCAAATGGAAGAATATTGGAAGAATGGGTCAAATTTCCATGTTGGGCCATGTCTTTCTTATGATTTTTGGGATTCACTTGGGCCCAATGGTACAAGACTTATTAATGCCCACAAATTAATGTATAATTCATCAAATCTCTCATGTTTCCATAATTCCATAAATGTGAATGTAGTCGTATAGGTTTAAAAACATATGGGGTGCTACAGATACATAGACATAACCAACCTAAAGTAGGGACAAGTCCCCGCTTTATAAAAAAATTACATAATACCAAAACAATTATACACATGTGACTCGAAAATCCCCGAACCAACTGGAGCTTACCAATGATCTGCGAATGACCCGCTTCCTACTGTGGAGGTCAAGTAGCACCTGTGCCTGCAGCAAGTAAGGTAAGTCCCGCAAGGGACGTCAGTACGAAAGAATGTACTGAGTTTGTAAGGCCATAAGTAACTTCATAAGGTACAAGAACTTCAATGAGATCAAGTACAAGTGGGTGGACAATATAGATTAACCACCGTAATATACATGTGTGGAGTCGTGTACATTGCATTCGTTTACTTCATTTTTTGCTCATATCATTATCACATTCATTCATATAACATCGTTTATATAATATCATTTATATAATTATTCGGGATCGCCTCTAGCTAGGCTTCCGCCCCTTTGAGTTGCAACCCATACTCAATATTCATTCGGGATTGCCTCTAGCTAGGCTTACGCCCCTTCGAGTTGCCACCCGTACTCAACAAGTATGCATTACTTCAATTCTCTTGTTATAAGAGTGATATGTTGGTGGTTGTAACATTGTTGGAACTTTGGAACAGTAGTCCACAATTATGAGACACATGAATAAAAATTGGTAACAAACCTAAAATGAGATACTTTACGATATTTCAGAATAGAAACAAGTGCAATGACAATTTGAACGATAGGTGCTGCAGAAGGATACGGAAAGAGTAACCTTACAAACCTTATCTTCAAAATATGAATACACAACCCTATATGTGAATACAACAATCCATCTCCTTCCTTACGTGCTACTCTAAAACACAAGTACATAACGGAGCTCATGTAAACAACTAACTACATTACAAGTGCATAAAATGATAATGAGCTACGTGACTGCTATATAGCGTCATTTCATCCTTCTACAATATAACTCACTACATCACCATACCAACACCACCACAACATTCCACACATTGACCAAGACATCATAAACCCATAGCATTTCACACCAAGTTTATCCTTTACACTTCCTCATTAACACTACGTCACAATTACTCCATCAAGTCATCTCAATACCTTTCATAATAACACATTAACAATAATCCATAATTGATATAATCCAACATGCCTCCGAACAACCCCTTAATGTCATTCAAAAGATACTATAAGTTGATAATTGCATCCAAGAAGTGTATAGGGGCCTTGGGGGGTCAAAGAGAAGAAAAAACAAATAAAATGAAATTCTGGACTGGGTTGTGGAGTCACATACACCCGCAGGTGGATGAAATGTGGCCGTAGGTGCCCCTCTGTCCTTGTACAGAGCCACCTGTGTTGGCATCTGTGCCCGCAGGTGCTCCAGACGCGAGGGAGAGCCTTCAGGGGTTATTTTAGGGTCCTTTTTTTTTTAATAAATGGTCCATGGCCATAATTAAGGTTACCCTTTCATATTTTAGGTCACTTGGATTCCAAAAAACAATCATGGTTTCACAACACACATGAACATCACCAAAACTACATTTTCCTTTCAATACGTCACCAATTCCATGCACAATTTCGCAACAACAATTCCAAATGTTATACACAAAGAGAAAGAAAGTTAAGGACATAACCATATCATACATGTTAATATTTAATCCACCAAATTCACTTCCTTCAAGACCACAAGTCCACTTTCAAGTTTAGAAGGCAAAACCCTTCACCGATTAAGCAAAAGTAGACTGTTTTACACATAGTGAACTGTCCAACACTTTGCCAACATAACCAACATGATTTATACACCATATTAAGCATATAATATATGAAACCATGAGATTAATTACTTATCAAATCTTGCAAGAGGATGATCTTGTTCAAGGGAGTGATGGCTTAGGGTTTGTGAGAAGTGTGAAATGTCTTGGATAATTCTAGAAATGGCATGTGTGTTGTAATGAATAAAAAACTGGTTTTTGTGCCTTTATATAGTCCCTCAAGTCATCCTTAGCCAAACATTAAATGTGTTTTACTTGGTCAATGGTAGAATGGATCTTTTCTCCATTTGGGCCATGTCTTTCTTATAAATTTTGGGCCTCAATTGAGCCCAATAGCACAAGATGAATTTAGCCCAAAAAATTTAATGTGTAATACCCCAACAATCTCATGTTTAAATAATTCCATGAATGTTACAATAATCAACTAGGTTCGGAAATGTATGGGGTGTTACATCCTTCCCCCCTTAGAAACATTCGTCCTCGGATGTTAGTGACATTATCCAATTTAAACAAATTCAAGTCTAGGATCATTCTCCATGTTATCATATATATACATAATTCTTATAGATACTTACTTGTTATTACTCTGATCCCACATCTTGAACCTTCTCTTCCATTTGAAACAAATGAGGGTACTTGGACTTCATCATTTTCTCAGCTTCCCATGTGATCTCTTCTACTTGCTGATTTCTCCAAAGTACCTTTATGAAAGCTACTTCTTTGTTCCTCAACCTCTTCACTTGTCGGTCTAGAATAGCAATAGGTACTTCCTCATATGTGAGATCTTCTGTAACTTGCACATCTTCAATGGGAGTAATACGAGATGGATCTCCTATGCACTTTCGAAGCATCGAAACGTGAAACACTGGATGAACTGTGGAGAGTTCTTGGGGTAGGTCTAATTCATACGCAACTTGCCCAAATCTTCGGACAATTTTATATGGCCCTATATAACATGGACTCAACATCCCTTTCTTTCCAAATCTCATTACCCCTTTTATTGGTGACACCTTCAAGAATACCCAATCACCTATTGCAAATTCGAGCCCTCTTCTTCTAACATCAGCATATGACTTGTGTCGACTTTGGGCCGTTTGTAGCCGCTTCTGTATCACCTTAACTTTCTCTATAGCTTGATGAACAAGATCTGACCCAAGTAATGCAGTTTCACCCACTTCAAACCATCGAATTGGTGATCTACACTTCCTTCCATATAAAGCTTTGTAAGGTGCCATTTATATACTTGAATGATAGCTGTTGTTGTAGGCAAATTCAATAAGTGGTAGATGATCATCCCAACTACCTTTAAAGTCCAATATGCAAGCTCGTAGCATATCTTCAAGTATTTGGATGGTACGTTCTGCTTGTCCATTTGTCTGAGGATGAAAAGTCGTACTCAAATTCACTTGTTCACCCAAACTCTTCTGAAAATACCTCCAAAAATGTGCAGTAAATTGAGCTTCCCTGTCTGATATAATAGAGATTGGAATCCCATGTAATCGCACTATCTCTCTAACATACAACCTTGCATAATCTTCAGCTGTATAGGTGGTCCTGACTGGTAGAAAATGCGCTGACTTGGTAAGCCTGTCAACTATTACCCATATGGAATCAAATTTCCGCAGTGTACGAGGCAAACCTGTGATGAAATCCATGTTAATCATATCCCACTTCCAAACTGGAAGATTGATACATTGCATATAACCTCCAGGTTTCTGATGCTTTATTTTTACTTGTTGACAATTTGGGCATTGAGCTACAAATTCTGCAATGTTCTTCTTCATGTTTCCCCACCAATACATTTTCTTTCAAATTATGATACATTTTGGGGGCTACCGAATGAATAGAATACCGTGAATGATGTGCCTCTATCATAATCCTTCTCCTTAGTTCATCTACATCTGGTACACACAATCTACCTTGGCATTGAAGTACTCCCTCATGCATAAGATCAATGCCTTTGTCAAACCTTGTTGTACATTCTTTTTCAGCTGAAATAAAATAGGATCCGCATCCTGTTTCTCTTTTACCTCAGCTACTAAGGAAGACTCTGCTGTATTTTGCACAGTAACCCCTTCGTCTGGAGATTCAAGAAGACGAACTCCCAAGCTGGCTAGTTGATATAAATCTTTAACTAGACCCTATTTTTTCGTCAACTGGCCATTAGTGCTTCCTATTGCTTTGTGGCTTAATGCATCGGCTACTACATTCGTTTTCCCCGGATGATATAAGATATCAATATCATAATCTTTTAATAGTTCAATCCATCTCCGCTGCCTTAGATTTAAGTCCTTCTGCTTAAAGATATATTGCAAACTCTTGTGGTCAGTATAGATGTCAACATGAACCCTATATAAATAGTGGCACCATATCTTTAAAGTAAATACCATAGCTGCTAGCTCAAGATCATGTGTAGGATAATTTCTCTCATGTGGCCGCAACTGTCGTGAGGCATAGGCTATTACATTACTGTGCTACATCAATACACATCATAAGCCAACTCCTAAAGCATCACAATATATTGCATACCCTTCTGTGCCTTCGGGAAGTACTAATATGGGTGTAGAAGTCAATTTATTCTTCAACTCTTGGAAACTTTTCTCACATGCATCATTCCATTGAAACTTGGTTGCTTTCTATGTTAGCTTTGTTAAAGGTGTCGCAATGGAAGAAAACCCTTCAATAAATCTCCTATAATAACCTGCCAACCCAAGGAAACTATGAATCTCTGTAGGCGTCATAGGTCTTGGCCAATTCTTCACAACTTCTATCTTTTATGTATCAACCCTTATTCCTTCATCTGACACAATGTGACCCAAGAATGCTACGGATTTTAACCAAAATTCACATTTAGAGAACTTTGCATATAACTTACGATCACGGATAATCTGTAACACCTGTCGTAAGTGATTCACATGGTCCTCTTGTGATTTTGAATAAACCAGAATATCGTCTATAAATACTGTCACAAACACATCCAGGAATGGCCTGAACACCCTATTCATCAAATCCATAAAAACTGTTGGTGCATTTGTTAGCCCAAATGACATTACTAAAAATTTATAGTGACAATACCATGTTCGGAAAGCTTTCTTGGGTATATCCTTATCTCTAACCCTTACCTGATGATATCCCGATCTCAGGTCAATCTTTGAGAAGCATTTGCCACCCTGTAATTGGTCAAATAAATCATCAATTCTGGGGAGGGGATATTTTTTCTTGATCGTTACCTTATTCAATTGTTGATAGTCAATACACATTCTCAACATGCCATCTTTCTTCCGTACAAATAATACTGGTGCACCCCACGGGGACATACTAGGCCTGATGAACCCCTTGTCCAACAAGTCTTTTAATTGCTCCTTCAATTCTCGCAATTCTGCTGGAGCCATTCTATACGGGGGAATAGAGATAGGCTGAGTGTCTGGAATCACATCAATACCAAACTCCACTTCCCGTTCTGGAGGTAAACCTGGAAGATCTTCAGGAAATATATCAAGGAATTCATTGACCACCGAAATCGATTGAGGAGTTGGTGGATTAACATTGGTATCTTGCACTCTTACTAAATGACATATGTACCCCTTGGATATCATTTTCCTTGCTTTAAGATAGGAAATAAATTTTTCTCTCGGTGCCCCCACATTACCCTTCCATTTAAGAACATTCTTTTGTGGAAAATAAAAATGTACCTTCTTAGCTCGGCAATCTAATGTGGCATAATAAGAAGCCAACCAATCCATACCCATTATAACATCAAAATCTATCATCTCCAGCTTAATAATATCGGCCAACGTATCATGACCACAAACAGTAATTATGCAATCACAATAAACTCTCTTAGCTATAATAGATTCATTAACAGGCGTAGATACTTCAAATGACTTAATTAATAATTCTGGCATTCTTTTAAATTTTTCCCCAATCAATGGAGTGACATATGATAATGTAGAACCCCGGTCAATCAATGCATATACATTATATGAAAATATGGATAATGCACCTGTAACTACATCAGGAGAAGCCTCTGAATTTTGTCGGTCCACTAGAGCATAGGTACGATTCTAGGCTCCACTGGAACTAGCTGCTCCTCTAGCACCTCTACCACGCCCAGTAGGCTGCACTCCTCTACCAAGGAAAGGAACCGATGATGATGATGTAACAGTTGATCTCGTAGGTCATGCTATACCACTCATGCCCTTTTGTGGGCACTCTCTCACCATATGCCCTGGCACACAGCAAAAATAGTAAAAATTCATTCCAACCTGGCATTCACCTAAATGAGACTTCTCGCAGTGCTGACACGGCTGACGAGAAAATCCTACGATCTGCGAACCTCGAATCCCACTACTCTGCCCAACATGGCTGCCTCTAAACCCTTAGAATTGGGATGGAGTACCAGCTGTAGGGGAAGAAATTGATGGTCTCGGTGGTCTAGGAAAAATTCGAGGCTTAGATTCTCCTTAGGACGTCATAGACTGTCCCATAGGTCTAGCCCTCTGTAACATCCCGTACCTATCAAACCCTATTTGACGACGTTGAACAGTGGTTACTTAAGTGTCGAGAGCCAAAAGTATGTATTATGTAATGTTATAGCTGAGGTAATGGATATTGGGCCTAGTACATGGGATTAGACCCTCGTGGGAGGTATAATACCCCGTATGTTGTCGAACCTATACGACTACGTGTACATTTAGGAAATTAATTAACCATGAGAGATTTGAAGAATTATGCAATTATTTGTTGGGGATTATATGAGTCTTGAGCCATTGGGCCAAATGAGGCCCAAAGATCATAAGAAAGACTTGGCCCAATGGGGCAAAACATGATCCAATCTTCCATTTGACTAATCAACCATGCATTTAATGCCAAGATATGGATAAGAGTGACTTGAGGGATATATATATATATATGAGGAATTATTCATTCAATTGGTGGGCTCAATTAACAAATTGTTAATTAGTTAAATGAGGCCCAAAATTAGCATGAAGACATGGCCCAAAAAAGGCATAATGACCCATTCTTGCAATAACAAGTCCCTACATTATTATTGGACCAAGTGTTTGGATAAAGAGAGACTTAAAGGGGATATAAATAGAGCCAAAAATCAGAATTTTATTCATTTGGACACCCATGCCTTTCTAGAATTTTCTCAATATTTTCACAAACCCTAAGCTCTCATCCTTTTGACCAAAGATCATCACTTGGTGAGTATTGTTAAGTGTTTATTATTATGGTTTAATATATTTTATTCATGGGATATGGTTTATATCATGTTGGTTATGTTGGTGAAGTGTGAGAAGTTCACTATGTGTAAAACAACTTGTGTTTGCTAAATCAGAGGATGCTTTTGCCTTGTAAACTTGAACATGGACTTATGGTCTTAAAGGAAGTGAACATGACAGAGATAATATTTACATGTGATATGTGATTATAGCATTTCCTTGTTTTGTCATGGTGTATAATGTTTGGAATTTCTATTGTGAAATTGGTTATGGTTTTGGTGACGTATTGACCGTAAAGTATCATTTTGGTGATGTTTATGTGTGTTGTGATACCATGGATGATTATTGGAATATAATATGATCAAAAATATGTTAAAATAAGTTTATTTATGATCATGGACCATTCATTGCATAAAAAGACCCAAAAGAGACCCTTTTTGGCCGAAACGGGCACCCGCCCTCGCAGACGAAGCACCTGCGGGCGCAGGTGCCAACGCAGGTGCCTATGGATACTACCAAAGGTCACCTGTAGACACATCTCATCCACCTGCAGGCACAAAAGTCTTAGCGGATTGGCCCAGAACTCCGACTTGCTTGTTTTTGCATCCCTTTGGCCCCCCGAAACCCCTATACCCTTCATGGATGTAATTATCAACTTGTGATGTCGTTTTAATGACTTTAAAGTGTCGTATGGAGGAATGTTGGACTATTTTAAGTATGTATGATTGTTCATAAGTTGTTATGAGGCAAGTTGATAGGGTAATTGTGATGGAATGATAATGAGGAAACGTAAAGGGTAAGTGTGGTGTGAAATGCTATAGATGTATGATATCTTGGTTAATGTGTGGAATGATTAAGGTGTTGTTGGTATGATAATGCAGTGGGTTGTATTTTAAGGACTGAAATGAAGTTATATGGAAGCCATATGGTTCATTGTCGTTTTGTACACTTGTACGGTAAATAATTGTTAATGAGAGTTCCATTGTGGACTTGTATTGTAGAGTGAAACATAAGGAAGAAGCTGGACTGTTGTGTTCATCTATAGACTTGTGTACTCATACTTGGAAGTAAAGGTATGTAAGGTTACTCTTTTTGTATCCTTCTGCAACATGTTGATCATATTGACATTGTACCTATTCCATTCCGAATTATCCAAAGGTATATCAGTTCAGGTTATGATATTTGTCATCCACATGTGTCCGACTCTTAGACGAATTATGATTCACGTATCTCCTATTCATTGACTGAAGTTCCAAAGTTGTCATAATGTGGTAAGTTCTACGGATGCTATATCAAAGAAAGTAACGATGTAAGGAAAGCCTATTTAGTCTTGAATAGCTTTTCCAATCATGTCATGTTCCAATAGTATTCATATTGACATTACGCTTGTCTCATCCCAAAATGTGCTAAGGTATTCTATATCCGGTTATCAATGGTCATTATCATATATTTCCTACTCATGGATCAATTGTGAATCTCATGTCTCATATTCATGAATAATGTTCCAAAAGCCCAATAAGGTTACATTCCAAAGTTCCAATAGTGGTTATATTCAGGTATCTTGTTTATTGATTATTGTCCAATAGTTCCAATGGTGTTATGTTTCCAATAAGGCCATGTTTCCAATAATGTTTATTTACATGTCTTCTATTATTGGGTATGGTTCCAAAGCTTCCAAAAATGTTATGCCAAAGGAATGTATCAATCTCTCACAAGTGAATGTACCAATCTCTCACAAGTAAAGACATCAATCTCTCTAAAGTAAAGAAGTGAAGTAATGCATATGTGGTTAATAATCAAGTATGGGTGGCAGCTTTGGGGGCATAATCCTAGCTCAAGCCGATCCCAGGATCAGGGGGCAGTCCTAGAGGCATAAACCTAGCTCGGACCAAACCTGACAGGGGGCAGCTCTAGAGGTATGAACCTAGCTCGAGCCGAACCTGACACATTGATTTATGGGTGGCATATCTAGAGGTAAAAACCTAGCTCGAGCCGATCCCAATATATTGATTCATAGGGTGGAAGCTCTAGAGGCATAAGCCTAGCTAGAGTCGATCCCAACATAATGTTATGTTATGTAAACCCACTGATCAGTTGGGGATCTGGTATCACAGTTCACAGGCAAAGATAAATAATCATAGAAGCAAAGAAACAAAGAAAGTAATGCAAGCAATAGACATGATTCCAAAAGCACAAATTGATGGTTTATCCATATTTACTATTTTATTACAGTTGTTTTCCATTGATGTTCATATGTATGTTAACCCACCAATAGAGTGGATGCATGTATGTCATTAACCCACCAATAGGGTGGAGGTATGGTATATTATTAACCCAAATCTCTAGAATTTCTTGAATAGAAGAATCTTTAGAATCTCTTGAGTAGAAGGATTTCTTGAATAGAAGGAAAAGCAAGTCTTTTGAGTGGAGGTAACTCTCTGGAAAGGGGTATGTGAGGGATAGTATATGAATAATAATGACATGAGAGAATACTCATAAGTGGTAATGACAGAATAAATATAAGTATATGGTTCATTACATACAGAAAGAGAGTTTATTCACATTGTCTATTTCTCTTATATTGATTCCATTATTGTTATGATGTTTAATGCAGTTCTTATGAGCCTTACATACTCAGTACATTCTTCGTACTGACCCTCTCGGGGGACTTACTTTAAATGTTGCAGGTGCAGGCACTAGTAGACCTCCGCAGTAAGTTGACGGTATTTGCAGATTTATGGTGAGCCCAAATTGGTTCGGGACTTTCCAAGTCACAGTTGTACATTTGTTTGATGTTGTAAATATTGTATAAAGCGGGGAATTGTCCCGAGTTTAAGTTGGTCTTATAAATGCATCTGTTAGAGGCATTTGTAGACGTATCTGGGTATATGGATGAAAGAGATGTATGTTCACTCGACTTGATGGCCCTAACGGCGAAGTTTCACATATTGTACATGTTTTCCATGACTTCCGCCATTGGCATTTTATATGTTATCGGTTACATGAGATAGTATAATGTTCATACGAGGATATGCATATGTACATGAGCAAAGATTGGTTCTCTCGAGACATATCGACTTCGGGTGCCAGTCCGGCCCGAATGGGATTTTGGGGCGTGACACCCTCCTTGATGGCCCTCTTTCAAATTTGTGCGCTCTTCTTATTTGCCTCTGATCCTCCATCTTCTGTGCAAAAGCCTGTATTCTGTCTATATCCATATCTCTGTTCAAAACTATAATAGTACAATCCCGGACCAAGTATGGATCCAATCTATCCACATACAGATGAACTCTGTCGGTCATAGTAGCTACCACACTTGGATCATACCTGGACAAAGAGTTAAACCGAAGACTATACTCCTTGACGCTCATATTCCCTTGGCGAAGATTTAAGAATTGGTCCGCACGAGCCTCTCAGACCTCATATAGAAGGTAATGATCAAGGAAGACCCCTCGATCGTTTCCAATCTTCATACCACAATATAGCTTCTCCTTTTAATCTATAAGCTGTAAGCTCAACCATTTTCACACCAGATACATGCATAACATCCAAAGACCTTTGGATTTGATCGGTAAAGTCTTGTGGATCTTCATTCAGATCTGACCCAGTGAAGGTGGGAGGGTCTAATTTCAGAAAATCTTGTGTCCGCTGACTAGCTGCCCTAGCCTCACCATCATCACTTGTCGTTGGACCAGCTCGTCCTTGACTTTGTGCAGCAACTATCTGAGTCAACATTTGCACCGCATTTCTTAGATCCTGCTCAGTAGCATTAACAGGTGCTTCGACAGGTTCTTCTCTCCTTCTCGGCTCTTCTGGAGCTGGAAAAGTAGAAGAAGCCCGCGATGCAAACTCAGCGTCAGCCCCACCTTGACTAGCTTGGTCAGGTGGTGATTTACTTGTTCCTTCTCAGACAAGCATATCTACTTGCTTAACTTTGCCCCTACCTCATCTTGTAATCGGTATATTACTATAACAAAGAAAATTAATTTCAATGGTTAGATATGATTCCACCTACAACTTTAGCTCTAGTGCACGATCTAAGAAATGAAGAAAATAAACAATTCCTAAATGTCCCGTAGCCTTCTACTTATAAATGTGGTGCACAACACATTCATAAACAAGACTCTACATGGGGCACGACTTTGTAGACACCCTAGGACAACCTAGCTTTAATACCACTTTTGTCACGCCTCGAATTCCAACGGGGCGGACTGACACCAGAAGTCGTTAAGGCCCGAGAGAACCAACCTTCATTCGTGTACATTCATATGCATGTCTCTGAGTTAACAATATTCTACCTCATGTAAATACAAGATACCCATCGCGGAAGTCATGGAGAACATATGATATATATGAAACTTGGTCGTTAGGGCCATCAAGTCAAAAAGGAAACACATGCCTTCACAACATCTACAAAGCCTCTACAGATACATTGACATAACCAACCTAAAGTAGGGACAAGTCCCCGCTTTATACAACATTTACATAATACCAAAACGGTTATACACATATGACTCGGAAAGCCCCGAACCAACTGGAGCTCACCAATGATCTACAAATGACTCGTTTCCTACTATGGAGGTCTACTAGCACCTGTGCCTGCAGCAAGTAAGGTAAGTCCCCCAAGGGACTTCAGTACGAAAGAATGTACTGAGTATGTAAGGCCATAAGTAACTGCATAAAATACAAGAACTTCAATGAGATTAAGTACAAGTGGGTGGACAATATAAATTAACCACCGTAATATACATGTGTGGAGTCGTGTACATTGCATTTGTTTCCTTCATTTTTCATTCATATCATTATCACAATCATTCATATAACATCGTTTATCTAATATCATTTATATAATTATTCGGGATCGCATCTAGCTAGGCTTCCGCCCCTTTGAGTTGCCACCCATTCCCAATAATCCTTCGGGATCGCCTCTAGCTAGGCTTACGCCCCTTCGAGTTGCCACCCGTACTCAATATTCAATCGGGATCGCCTCTAGCTAGGCTTATGCCCCTTCAAGTTGCCACCTGTATTCAACAAGTATGCATTACTTCAATTCTTTTGTTATAAGAGTGATACGTTGGTGGTTTTAAAATTGTTGGAACTTTGGAACAATAGTCCACAATTATGAGACACATGAATAACAATTGGTAACAAACCTGAAATGAGATAGTTTAAGACATTTCAGAATAGAAACAAGTGCAATGACAATGGTGACAATAGGTGCTGCAGAAGGATACGGAAAGAGTAACCTTACATACCTTATCTTCCAAATATGAATACACAACCATATATGTGAATACAACAATCCAGCTCCATCCTTACGTGTTACTCGACAACATAAGTACATAACGGAGCTCACGTTAACAACTAACTACATTACAAATGCATAAAATGATAATGAGTTACGTGACTGCTATAGAGCGTCATTTCATCCTTCTACAATACAACTCACTGCATCACCATACCAACAACACCACAACATTCCACACATTGACCAAGACATCATAAACCAATAGCATTTCACACCAAGTTTATCCTTTATACTTCCTCATTAACACTACGTCACAATTATTCTATCAAGTAATCTCAATACCTTTCACAATAACACATTAACAATAATACATGATTGATATAATCCGACATGCCTCCGAACGACCCTTTAAAGTCATTCAAAAGATACCATAAGTTGATAATTGCATCCAAGAAGGGTATAGGGGCCTTGGGGGGTCAAAAAGAAGCAAAAACAAATAAAATGAAATTCTGGACTGGGCTGTGGAGCCACCTGCACCCGCAGGTGGATGAGATGCGGCTGCAGGTTCCCCTCTGTCCTTGGCCAGAGCCACCTGCGTTGGCATCTGCGCCCACAGGTGCTCCAGACGCGAGGGAGGGTGCCCCTTTCTGCCTCTAGGGGTCATTTTAGGGTCCTTTTTTTGTAATAAATGGTCCATGGCCATAATTAAGGTTACCCTTTCATATTTTAGGTCACTTGGATTCCAAAAAACAATCATGGTTTCACAACAAATATGAACATCACCAAAACTACATTTTCCTTTCAATACGTCACCAATTCCATGCACAATTTCGCAACAACAATTTCAAATGTTATACACAAAGAGAAAGCAAGTTAAGGACATAACAACATCATACATATTGATATTTAATCGACCAAATTCACTTCCTTCAAGACCATAAGTCCACTTTCAAGTTTAGAAGGAAAAACCCTTCACCGATTAAGCAAAAGTAGATTGTTTTTACACATAGTGAACTATCCAACACTTTGCCAACATAACCAACATGATTTATACACCATATTAAGCATATAATATATGAAACCATGAGAGTAAACACTTACCAAAGCTTGCAAGAGGATGATCTTGTTCATGGGAGTGATGGCTTAGGGTTTGTGAGAAGTGTGAAATGTCTTGGATAATTCTAGAAATGGCATGTGTGTTGTAATTAATAAAAATCTGATTTTTGTGCCTTTATATAGTCCCGTAATTCATCTTTAGCCAAACATTAAATGTGTTTTACTTGGTCAATGGTAGAATGGATCTTTTCTCCATTTGGGTCATGTCTTTCCTGTAAATTTTGGTCCTCAATTGAGCCCAACAGCACAAGATGAATTTAGCCCAACAAATTGAATGTGTAATACCCCAAAAATCTCATGTTTAAATAATTCCAGAATGTTACAATAATCAACTAGGTTCGTAAATGTACGGGGTGTTACACATCACTCATTATACATTCCACTCTTCTTTATTCTCATCCATTATCATTTGCATGTATACCGTTTATTTAACTTTCTTTAGGAATCTCATTCATTTCTAAATCTAAAACTACACATGACCTAGTTCTCATAACTCATATGTAGGTGGCTTGAAACTGAATCCTTGGCCACAAACATTTTCACAATACTTTAATTTTCGCTGATTCCAAAAAGAGTCGTTCTCTTGGTCGAACGAAATCGACTACTACCTCAATGTTCTTTACTCGATAATTCTTTCATCATTCCCAAGAAAAGAAGGGGTAGCTGTTGACACCCAAATTTTGTCCTTCCTTTTTGTCATTTTATTCATTTAAGAATCTATTTATATACGAGGCCAAAATGCTCTTTTACTTATTTTTATAAGATTTTACAGTATTAAATATTATCTACATAATTTTAGTATCATTATTATTAGTATTATTATTATTTTATTTATTATTTATTATCAATCTTCATTTGCAAAGGAATTTTATTTATTTACATACACTTTTATTTTATTATCTATTTTTTACATAGTAATTTAAAAATTACCCATTTCATACATTTTTGGTAGAATTTTATTTGACTTAAAACTAGCTTAAATTTCAAAATTTCAAACATCGTCAAACCCCTCCATATCCATAAAATCCTCTTACAAATTCAAAATTCTTTTCTTTACTTGAAAGAATATTACTTTGTTCCAAAAAATAATTCCATCTATCAATCCTTTCCATGTAAACATAATTCTTGTCCAAAAACTTAAAGATATTTTTCCTATTTTTCTTACTTTCCCCAATGTTTACTACTACTTCTTCTTCTTCTTCTTCTTCTTCTTCTTCTTCTTCTTCTTCTTCTTCTTCTATATACTTAGAAAAGGGGGAGATAGAGGAGGGAGAAATTTCAATGGCAACCATCCATCATTTTCTGTCAAGGAGAACTCACCTACTCTCTCACCAATAAAGAGATATCGGATCCTAGGCCACTGTCACAATCCAATTTATCAGGTCATGATGGCACCTACTATAACCCATCAGTAGGTAAGCCAACCCATAATCCAGAACAGCTAGTAACGGACTATCAAGAGAAATGAAAGAAAGCAGCAGAATGAATATGATAAAGAGACTACACTATATAAAGCAATCCCAAGACCTGGAAAAGTCAGTACAAGAGCTTCTAATACAATAGAAGTACAAAGTGAGATACAGAATAAATACAAGTATGCCATCTTTGAAATACAAAATAGAGATCAGTCTAATCAATAAGAGGGAGAGAAGAAATACTCTGAACATCAGAAGCTCACCCCAAATCTCCAATCCATAGATGTTCTGTATGATGTACACATCAACGTCGAGAACTCGTACTATGATCTGCAGGCTGTAGATGTGTAGTATGAGTACCAAACACGTGGTACTCAGTAGGCATCGGCCGACTGAGCTCCAAAGATAATGCAAACACAAATAACATGTAAAAAAAGAATGTAAACTACAGGCAACTATCCAAGAAAACTAAGCATAATGAGGCTAATGGAGCAATAATGATAACGTGCAATACCGTATATCAATAGCCAATATATAAATGAAGAATCAATGAAAAATATGTAGTAGTAATACAAGGCCAAAGGATACATATATAATGTGAATAGATAAGGAATGAGGGAGATATACGGTAATACCATATATATATATATATATATATATGTATATATGTTAGAACTGAACTCAAAGGTAATAACCCGAGGGAGTCAACCTAACATCTCAATGATCATAACCAAGTAGGGAAGCTAATACTAGCATAATTAGGGTCCCTAACAATAATGTCTAACCGTGAGGTAAATATCAATAATGTAATTTACCATAGAAAAGGAAAGGGATCAAAAACATACCGACAACCTCGGGTACCAGTCCATAATCAACTTGCCACAAACTAACCCATAATGACCAATAGTAAAGTAACCAGCTAGTCCGGACAAACAATCCCTAATCGGGCACCATAAGACCAAAAGGTTCAAGAAAATACTCAACAAACAACAATCATAGCTTATACCTATACAATCCCCTTAAGGTTGATAGATATAAGCACCAAACAATCATACCGATGATAGGTAATGCATATGAATAAATGAATGCAACATAATCCAATAGTACCATACCCAATTCGAGTTCCATAATGTGCCAAGTATATACACCTTCTCCAGCTCAGTAGCTTGTAAAGGCAGGACCTACGATGGCAATCCCTCTCCGATACTGCGGCTCACGGATGAAGGGGACCCTATAGGACTCGAGATATCTATATACACTGCTTGGTCCCAAACCAAGACTTCCAATAATCATCATAATCAATCTACTCCATCTAGTATCGGAGATATATATAAGTATAATAAGTGCACAGACTCGAACTGTGACTAAAAGAATGTAAGTCTATAAATTCATTTGCCGAGATCAAGTTTGGAACTAAATCAGCATAATAGCGTAGAAAGGGTCGAAATCTCTCTTGACAGAAGTAAATAGTAGTGGTAAAAGAGTGGATTAATAATGTACCAAAATCAACCTCGGTGTAATTTCCAAAACAAAATTTTTAGTTCTAAAGCTCATAATTCATTAAATAAGGTGGTACTATTCCCGTTGTAAAAGAATTCATTTTAAAACTGAAATGTGGGAATAAATCCCTTTTTAGAAAATAGTAGTAAAATCAAGGTTTTGGTCAGAATCGTATCACTAAGTGAGCATAAATGCACCCTAAAGTATGCATGCCATCACCAGTATCCAAACAATACAACCATAAGCACCTAAGTGTCTGTAAAACTAGGATCATGTCCCCTTTAGGGATAAAATACTCACCTGGAATCCAACTGGTATCGTAACCATGGCCTCGGGCCCAACAATATATAACCAACATAAGAAAGTGTCATAACTCAAACAACTACAATAATCAAGGGCATGAAATCACTACAAGGATCTAATCGGGGGGCTACCGCCCAAATCAATAAGTTAAATGGTAAGTCTTATATTAAAGGGTCCACAATGTCAATCTATGAATTAAGGATAATAGGATCCTAAGTCCATAACAAGTATCCTATGTTAATTTTCGGGTCACATTTCTATCCCAAATTCCCTAAATAGGTTAACTCATGATATACTAGTCATAAGCATATCTTATAATCGCTACCTAGAATGCATTTTATACCTAACACCCTCTCATAGAGAAAAGTAGAATGAAGCCTACCTCATAGACGAACAACAATCTCGAATCATCCATAAATCACTGGCCTATGCTCCACGATCCTAAAAATAACATCGCACTATCTGTCACACCCTGAATTTCAACGGGGCGGACTGGCACCCGAAGCCGATAAGGCCCGAGAGAACCAATCTTTGCTCATGTCCATTCATATGCATGTCATTCAAGGAACATCCCCATCACGTATAGATACAAGATGCTAATAGTGGAAATCATGGAAACATGTGATAAATACATATAAGAAACTTGGCCGTTAGGGCCATCAAATCAAAATGGACATATATCATTTCATTCATCTCACCACGTCCATCTACAAAACCTCTAACATAGGTGTATACATAACCATCCTAAAGTCAGGACAAGTCCCTGCTTTATACAACATTACAGTACCAAAACAAATATACACATGTGACTCGAAAAGCCCCGAACCAACTGTAGCTCACCAAAGATCGGCAAATGATCCGCAACCTACTGTGGAGGTCTACTAGCACCTGTGCCTGCAGCAAGTAAGGTAAGTCCCCCAAAGGACGTCAGTATGAAGAATGTACTGAGTATGTAAGGCTCATATGAAACTGTATGATATATAAGTACTTTCATGAAATCAAGTATAAGAGAATAGTCAGTGCAGATAAACCACCGGTCTGCATATGTGAAACCATGTACATTACATCCTTTACTTCATTTGCCTTTACATTTATTCATTTTTATCGTTCTACCCAGGCTGGGCTTTTCTGTCGCCCCTGGGATGAGATTAACCCATGCTAGGCTTTTCTGTCGCCCCTGGGATGTTACTGTGATAACCCATGCTAGGCATATCTGTCGCCCCTGGGATGTTACTGTGATAACCCATGCTAGGCTTTTATATCGCCCCTGGGATGTTACTCAACCAAACAATTATACATTACTTCACATCTTTTCTTCTATGAGATTGACACATTGGTGATTGTACATTATTGGAACTTTGGATCATAACATTATTGAAACAATGGGAACTTTGGAATATTAGTCAATGAACATGAGACATGTGAATCACAATTAATCAATGAGTAAGGAACATGTGATTACTAATAATAATTGATAACCGGAAAATGGGATACCTTAGGACATTTCGGAATGGAACAAGTACAATGACAATGTGAACAATATGTGCTGCAGAAGGATAAGAAAAGAGTAACCTTACATACCTTGTCTTCTCACTATGAATACACAATCCTATACATGAATACAAAAGTCCAGCTCCTTCCTTACGTTTCACTATACAACACAAGTACATAGCGGAGCTCACGTTAATAACTAACTACCGTACAAGTGCATAAGACGACAATGAGTTACATGATTACCCTATAACGTCATTTCACCCTTTACAATACCATTGATGAAATTATCATACCAACAGTACCACAACATTTCATACATTGACCAATACATCATAAACCAATAGCATGTCATACCAAGTTCATACTTTACACTTCTCCATCAACACAACATCACAATTACCCCATCAAGTCATCTCAATATGTTGCATAACAATAATTCCACAACAATCCCACAAGTTAGACATATACCTAGAAAAAATAAGGTAAGGACATAATCACACCATACATGTTGATATTTCATCCACACCATTCACTTCCATCAAAACCTCAAGTCTCCTTTCAAGTTCAAATCCCATAGATGACACATCTTTTAGCAAAAAGCAAAATGCACTATTCAACAATTTTAGACATAACCATTATGATATACACCATATATCATGCATATAATATATTAAATCACAAGAATAAATACTTACCCAAGCTTGCAAATGAGTGATCTTGTCCAAAGAAAATGGCTTAGGGTTTGGAAGATATGAGAAATATCTCTAGAAAGGCATGTGTGATTTTTGGAATAAAAATATGATTTTTGCCTTTATATAGCCCCCAAGTCATCCTTATCCACTTCTTGGGATTAAATTCCATGTTTACTTGGTCAAATTGGAAGAATGGGTCATTTGCTCTTTGGGCCATGCATTTTGGCTTCATTTTGGGCCTCAAATTGAGCCCATTAACACATGTTAGCTTAGCCCACCAAATTCAATGTATGATCCACCATATATCTCATGTTTAAATAATTCCATAAATGTCACGACAATATTCACTCACGAAATTCATGTTAGTAGCCTCAATCCCAAAAATAAGAAATTCTAGCCACTCATGGCTTAATTGAACATAATTTGATAAAACACTTGTGACGAAGAATTACCCCAACTCGGATGCCAAAATCGCTCAAGAGTAGTCCTACTATGATGGAATAATGATACCATAACCCAAGAGTCCTCTTTATAGACTAATAATCGTAGAAGAAATTTGGCAAAAAGCACCCCGGCACGCTCCCGGGCGCCCTAGAGACTTAGAAAAATTTCAGCTCTGGAAAAAGTGTGCAGGGGCGGCCTGGCACGCTGCTTGGTGCCCCCCCTTGCTGCCTGTACCACAAAAATTTCAGGCCAAAGTGGCCTGGCACGCCCCTGGGCGCGCCCCATAATTAAAATGCGATTTCAACTTTTCTTTGTGGATTTGGTTGGATCTTTCAAGTTCCAACCTTTTGCTTGCCTCTTATCTTTAAGATCCTTTGCTTGGATGTCCTTTAAACCTCGATTTTCATCCCACAAATGCTCCACAAAGTCACAAACACCTCCTACAAAGGTCTAATCACATTTACTTGCACAATATCAAATGTTCCATCAATAACAATACAAAATACGTACTTATTACTCTCTAACCTAGGGTAAACATGGTTCAAGATTGTCAAGTAGGGTCAGAAATGTACGGGGTGTTACATTATCAAAATTATAATCTACATGTTAATAGGAGTAAAATGATATCCATTTTGCTATATAAAACTCCGGTCCCAAAATTGGTTCAAAACTGGGCTAGTTAGGCCGGCTAATGGAATCCCAAAATTGAATCAATCAAGAGGTCCTTAAAAGTACAAGGAATGGGGGCTCAAAATTTGAGCACAAATGGAGTACAAATAGGGGCTCAAATCAACCCCTAAGGTTAATGAATTAAAGACCTAATTTTTAAGAATTTACAATGAAAAAGGAAGGAATTTGATGGCCAAAATAATGGAAAATGACCAAGGTGTGTTAAACTAGCTCACCTTAGCTTCAATGGCCACTAAAAAGGACACTGCTAAAGTGTCTACTGACCGCTAAAGTGGTTGGTGCTACAAGGGAGTGGCCGCTAAAGCGGCACCCTGGTCTCTAAAGTGATGTCCACTAAAGCGAACAACTGCCGCTAAAGCGACGTCCTTTTAAGTAGACCTGACCGCTAAAGCGGAACTCAACCAAGTAGCCAAGGCCGCTAAAGCAGCTCAAGGTCTCTAAAGTGGCTCCTAGGCCACTTTAGCCGTCACACCAGATATCAGGCACTAGAGTTTTGCTAAGTCCAAATAGACTCTGACCGGGGGCTCGAGATTCGTTTAGAACCCTGTGCGTGCAAATGAACTATGCTACTATACCAAATTAAACATTTTGAACTCAACAAAACCATCGAAATTTCTAACGGAGGTTGTTACGATTAGATGTGTCAGCCTTAAATCCTATTAGGGAGGACAAGAACCCGTAGCAGTAAAGGCCCGAGAGCACCAACCCATAACCTTGTACTTACCATGTATTGCCATGAACATTTAATGATGCTGCCAAATAAGGATATTAAGATTTAATGAAAATAAACCATGTAGTCAAGCCCAAAACTATATTTACATGATTGGCCGTTGGGGCCACAATGACTGGAAGACAAGGCACAACCACACTTCACTTTACAGTATATAAAGCCTCTAAAAGAGATATAAACTTAGTTAAGGTCAGGACAAGTCTCTGCCTTACACTTAGCTACTATACAATACCAAAACATATATAATAGACTCAGAAAGCCCCGAATCAACCTAGAGCTCACCAATAGCCGCTGGATGTCCTGTTCTTCTACTGGAGGGGTCTACTAGCTCCTGTGCCTGCAGCATAAAATGCAGGTCCCTCGTAAGAGACGTCAGTACGAAAAAATGTACTAAATATGTAAGGCTGAAAGTTGTTATACGTAACACAAGAGCTCAAATGAAATCAGGTACAAGCATATAAATAGTGCTACTAGACCATCTTTATATATACTTGTGGGATCGTGTACATTACATTCCTTTCTTTACTTTACCTTATAGTCTTCGTAAGCCATGTGATACAAATAACTAACTGATCAGTGGTAAATACCCATGTTGGGATCGACCCATGCTAGGCTTACGCCCTTGAGCTGCCACCCACATGTAAAGAGATCGGGATTGGCCTATGCTAGGCTTATGCCCCTAAGCTTCCACCCATATGTAAAGAGATCGGGATCGTCCCATGCTAGGCTTACGCCTCTAAGTTGCCACCCGTACATAACCAGATTTGTGTTTCTTAGTTTATTACCTTTAAGATTTTTACTTTGGTTGTCATGACATAATTGATCTTTGGGACAATAGTCCACCAGTAAAAGATACATGAATAAACACTTGATGCAATAACAATGAGATAGGGAGAAGTTTGTACACAAATGAAATGCCTAGGAGCTGAAATAACACATGGACCTTATTTGACTAAAAGGAGAACTCATGAAGCTTGCTATTGAATGTAGACATGACTAGGTAATAAGCATATATTGAGGTATTTTAACACACTAGGGAGTGGGAGCAAGGTCGTTAGCTACATGGGAGATCATACGTTGTCACTATGTATCATTTGCCATGGGAGAACTTTGGAAGCTCACTTTATAACACAAGTGTTGGATTTTATGCCAAAGAATATGAAATAGAGTAGCCTTACATACCTTGTATAACTCTGGTATTACCCCGAATTAACCTCCTTCCTTTCAGATTACTTATCTACAATGAAGTACGTGGTAAAACTAGTATTAGTAATTAATTAACAAATTCGGGCTATTCAACTTCACTCAAAAATAGTAGCCGGGAAGCACACCTATAATTCACCAAATCGAGGGTGTTCTTTCAACCCCTTCTCCTCTAATTAAATTTTTACAACACACGGATTCATATAAGATTCCCAAAGACTCCTTTGGCTTCATAACTGTAACACCCCGTACTTTTATAACCTCACTTGATACCTTGGGGGTCATATCTACATAGGTGTTGAGATTCCATGAGTATATGTTTTATAGTGTCATTGGTGAAACATTTGATATCGGACTTCATATGTGCGATTAGACCTTCGTAGGAGGTGTTTTGTGATTCCTTGATGCATTTGGGTGATACCCCGTACATATTATAACCTCATTTGGTGACTTGAAGTCATGTTTACTTTATTATTAAGATCACTAAGTAAGTATTTTGTAGTGTTTTGATAAGGTATTGGACGATATGCAAGAGGGACGCAAGTATTGGAGAAGTGGCCGAAAAATTCAGCAAGGTGCTGAAACTTGCGCCACTACCCTATTTTAAGGGTGTGGCGCAAGCCACCTGTATGCAGGAAATTCAGAGGAGGCTGATTTCTTGCACCACAGCCTGCTTTGCAGCTAGTGGCGCAAGGCACAAATCTTGTGCCTTTTCGGACCCGTTTTGTAACGCAATTCTACGACGCTTCTTGGATGGTTTCTTTTGGTTCCTTGGAGTTATTTGAGCATTGTTAAAGCTTCAAACACTTCAATAAATTCCTACATACTCTTACATGATCAAATCATGAAATGTGAATAGTGATCCAAAATGTCCAATGAAGCCAAGGGCGACTAGAATTCCTATTTTTGCGATCGAAAGGACGAATGAGAATCTTTTACGAGAATATTGTCGTGACATTTTGGAATTATGTAAACATGAGATATATGGTGCATAATACATGAAATTTGATGGATATGTGTTATTGGGCCCAAAGTTAGGCCCAAAATGGAATTAAAAGAATTGGCCCAAAGGGCAAATTGACCCATTCTTCCACTTTGACCACATTTAATGCCAAGGAATGGATAAGCTTGACTTGGGGTCTATATAAAGGACCCAAGATCAGATTTTTATTATCCAAAAGCTCTCATGACTTTGTGATATTTTCTCAAATATTTCTTTAAGCTCCAAAGCTCCAAACCCTAAAGCAAAATATTCCTTTGGACTCCTTGGACAAGATCAACATATTCCAAGCCTTGGTAAGTATCTATTATCATGGATTAACATATTATATGCATGGGAGATTATGTATATTATGCTAGTTGTGTTGGCAAGGTGGTGAATAGTGTATTGTTGCCTTTGGTGAAAGATGTGCTATCTTGGTGATTTGAACTTGAATTAGGACTTGTGCCTTTGATGAAAAAGCATGGTATGGACAAAATATGAACATGTATGGTGTTATTTTTGGTATTAAACTTGTTCTTGACTATAAGTGGAAATTGTGGGATTTTGGCCGATATGTGTTATGAGTTGTATTAAGGTAAAGTGATGGATTATTTGTGATGTGGTATGGATAAGAAAGTGTAAAGGAGAAGTGTTGTGGTGAAATGTATTGATTTTCATGTATTGGTCAATGTATGGAATATTGGGGGATTTTTGGAATAATAATTTTATCAATGGTTTTGTCAAGGGGAAATGGCATGTTTAAGGACAAATATGTGACTCATTGACATTAAATGCATTTGTAAGGTAGTTGGTGGTTAATGTGAATTCCGTATTGCCTTTGTGTTGTAGAGTGACACATAAAGAAGGAGCGGGACTATTGTATGCACCTCTAGGATTATATATTCGTATTACGAATCCAAGGTATGTAAGGTTACTCTGTCCGTATCTTTCTACGGCAACTAGTATTCACATTGACATTCCACTAGTCCTATTCCGAAATGTACTAAGGTATCCCATATCCGCTTATCCATGGTCATTGTCATATAATTCTTACTCGTTGATCATTGGTAAATCTCATTTCTCTTACTCGTTGATCATTGGTAAATCTCATTTCTCATCTTCATGGTTAATGTTCCAAAAGCTCAAATAAGGTTATGTTCCAAGGTTCCAATAGTGACTATACTTGTGTCTCTTGTTCATGGATTATTGTCCAATGGTTCCATTGGTATCATGGTTCTAGTAATGTTATATTTCTCATGATGTTCATTCACATGTCTTTCACTCATTGGTTAATGATTCAAAGCTTCCAACAATGTTATGTTCCAAAGTTCAAGTGATGTTATGACTATCAAAGTATCAATCTCAAAGTAATGAACAAAGTAATGCATATGTGGTCAATGATCAAGTATGGGTGGCAGGTCTAGGGGCGTAAGCCTAGCTCGACTCGATCCCGAGGTATGGATTTATGGGTGGCAGGTCTAGGGGCATAAGCCTAGCTCGACCCGATCCCGATGCATTGATGTATGGGTGGAAAGTATAGGGGCATAAGCCTAGCTCGACTCAATCCCAACACGATGATATGATATGAAAAGACCCACTGATCAGTCGGGGCCCGGGTACATTGTGACATATGTAATGACAAGTGAGCATTGAGATAAAGAAAGCAAAGAAAGTAATGAAAGCAATCCACATGGTTTCCAAAATGCAACATGGTGACTTATTCACATTGATTAGTCATTTGTATTTGAGTTCATTGAAATATTCATGTATTGTACAGTTTCGTCTGAGCCTTGCATACTCAGTACTTATTTCGTACTGACCCCTCTTGGGGAATTTACCTTACTTGCTGCAGGCACAGGTACTAGTAGGCCTCCACAGTGGGTTGCCAGTCTTTGCAGATCATTGGTGAGCTCCAGCTAATTCGGGGCTTCTCCGAGTCAGAGTGTATATATGTTTTGATGTTGTACATGTTGTATAAAGCGTTGACTTGTCCCGACTTTTAGTTCATTTTGGTTAATGCTTTGTTAGAGGCTTTTGTAGACAGGTGTAGGTGTATAAATGTAAAAGAGATATGTCGTACTTGACTCGGTGGCCTCAACGGCCCAGTTTCCCATTTGTATATATATATCATGTTCCATGGCTTTCATTATTGGTCTCTATAGCTGTTATGTGCTTATGGGTTTCTTATGGCATGCATATGATTGAACATAGGCAAAGGTTGGTTCTCTCGGGCCTTATCGGCTACGGGTGCCAATCATGTCTCAATTGGATTTGGGGCATGACAAAAGTGGTATCAGAGCAGGTCGGTCTAAGGATGTCTACAAAGCCGTGTCGGAGTAGAGTCTTACTTTTTGATGTGTTGTGCACCACATTTATAAGTAGGAGGCTACAGGACATTTAGGATGTTGTTTTTTTTCTTCATTCTAGATCGTGCAATAGAGCCAATGTTGTAAGTTGCATTGTATCTGATCTTGGTAATTGTTTTTCTTTGGTATAGTCAAAATTCCGAACACTAGAAAAGGAAAAGGTAAAAGTAAGCTGATAGATAGAATTGCTGGTGAAGGAACCAGTATACCACCACCTGATCAAGTTCATCAAGGTGATACTGAGCCTGAATTTGTGTCACGAGCTTCCTCCACTCCCTCTGTACCAGAAGAGCCGAGTAGGAGAGGCGTACCTGTAGAACCACCAGTCAATACTACGGACTAGGATCTGAAAAATGCAGTTCAGATGTTAACACAGTTAGTGGCAACCCAGAGTCAAGGACAAGATGGTCCAATGACACATGATGATGATGCGGCTAGAGTAGCAAGTCGCAGAACACAGGATTTCCTCAAATTGGACCCTCCTATCTTCACAGGGGCATATCCAAAAGCAGATCCATAGGACTTCGTGGATCAAATTCAGAGGGCCTTGGAAGTTATGCATGTGACAGGGGTAGAAACAGTGGAACTTGCTGCGTACAGGTTGAAAGGAGAGGCAATACTGTGGTATGAGGATTGGAAGAAATCCCGTGACATTGGTGCAAATCCACTTATGTGGGAAGAGTTTAAAATGGCTTTCCTTGATCATTACTTGCCCTATGAGATCCGTGAGGCACGTGCGGATCAGTTCCTAAATCTCCGTCAAGGAAATTTGAGTGTCAGAGAATATAGCTTGCAATTTAATTCCTTGGCTCGATATGCGCCAAATGTTGTGGCTACGATGATAGACAGGGTCCATAGATACGTGGACAGACTAGAGCCATATTTGGTAAGAGATTGCACTATTGCGGCCTTGAATAGGGACATGGACATTGCTCGAATACAAGCCTTCGCCCAGAAAATGGAAGATCAAAGACAGAGACGAAGGGTACATGAATTTGATAGGGGACAGTCCAAAAGGGCTAGACCTATGGGACCACCTATGATGTCCCAAGGAGGATCTAGGCCCCACATGTTTCCTAGACCACCCAGACCGTCGTTCTCTTATTCCACAGGGGGTGCTTATTCTCAGTCTCGAGGGTTTAGAGGTGGTTCAGCTGGGCAGAGTAGTGTGGTTCATGGATCACAAGCAGAAGGTTTCCCTCGTTAGCAGTGTCAGCACTGCGGGCGTATTTATTCAAGCATATGTCGGTCAGGGACGAATGTCTACTTTTGGTGTGGTATACCGGGACATATAGTGAGAGATTGTCCACAACGGAGCATGGGTGGTATAGCACGACCGACTGGGTCGGCTGTTGCGTTGTCAGCATCGGTTCCTTCATTGGGACGAGGGGTGCAGCCTATTGGCCGTGGTAGAGGTGCCGGAGGAGCAGCCAGTACTAGCGGGGTCCAGAATCGTACTTATGCTTTGGTGGACCGCCAGAATTCAGAGGCTTCCCCTGATGTCGTCACAGGTACATTATCCATATTCTCACATAATGTATATGCACTAATTAACCCAGGTTCTACATTTTCCTATGTTACCCTATTGGTTGCTGCGAAATTTGCAAAGGCACCGAAATTATTAATTAAATCCATTGAAGTGTCTACACCGATTGGTGAATATACTGTTGCAAAGAGAGTATATCGTAACTGTGTCATAACTGTGTGTGGTCATGATACGTTGGCCAATCTCATTGAATTGGACATGGTGGATTTTGATGTCATTATGGGAATGGATTGGTTGTCCTCTTGTTATGCTACGGTAGATTGCCGGGCCAAGAAGGTGCAATTTTGTTTTCCACAAGAAGATGTTCTAGAATGGCAGGGTAAGGTAGGGGCACCACGAGGAAGATTTATTTCTTATTTGAAAGCCAGGAAAATGATTGCCAAGGGATACATATGTCATTTGGTACGAGTGAAAGATACCGAAGCAGAACCACTAACTCCGCAGTCGGTTCCAGTGGTCAATGAATTTCTGGACGTATTCCCAGAGGATCTTCCAGGCTTGCCCCCAGAAAGGGAATTAGAATTTGGCATTGATGTGATTCCAGGCACTCAGCCCATTTCTATCCCTCCATATAGAATGGCTCCAGCAGAATTGCGTGAATTGAAGGAGCAATTGAAAGATTTGCTGGACAAAGGCTTCATTAGGCCTAGTATGTCCCCGTGGGGTGCACCGGTATTATTTGTACGAAAGAAAGATGGCACCTTGAGAATGTTCATCGACTATCGGCAACTGAATAAAGTAACGATCAAGAACAAATATCCCCTCCCTCGAATTGATGATTTGTTTGATCAGTTACAAGGTGCCAAGTGTTTTTCAAAGATTGACTTGAGGTCGGGTTACCATCAAGTCAGAGTTAGAGAAGAAGATGTGCCCAAGACAGCTTTCCGAACACGGTATGGTCATTATGAATTTTTAGTTATGTCATTTGGACTAACAAATGCACCGGCTGTGTTTATGGATTTGATGAATAGGGTATTTAAGCCATTCTTAGACGTGTTCGTGACAGTATTTATAGATGATATCCTTGTTTATTCATGATCACCAGAAGACCACGCTAATCATTTACGGCAAGTGTTGCAAATTCTCCGTGAGCGTAAGTTGTATGCAAAATTCTCTAAGTGTGAGTTTTGGTTGAAATCAGTTGCGTTCTTGGGCCACATTGTGTCAGATGAAGGTATACAGGTTGATACACAGAAGATAGAAGCAGTGAAAAATTGGCCAAGACCTACTACACCCACAGAGATTCATAGTTTTCTGGGTTTGGCAGGTTATTACCGAAGATTTGTAGAAGGGTTTGCTTCTATTGTTGCACCGTTAACAAAGCTTACACATAAGGCAGTGAAATTTCAGTGGAATGATGCGTGTGAGAAAAGCTTCCAAAGGTTGAAGGATAAATTAACCTCCACACCAGTTTTAGTGCTTCCTGAAGGTACCGAAGGTTACGTAGTGTATTGTGATGCTTCCGGGGTTGGCCTCGGATGTGTGTTGACGCAACACGGTAATGTCATAGCCTATGCTTCACGACAGTTGCGACCATATGAGAAAAACTATCCCACACATGATCTTGAATTGGCAGCGGTAGTTTTTGCTTTAAAGATATGGCGTCATTATTTATATGGGGTTCATGTTGACATCTATACGGATCACCAAAGATTGTAATATCTTTTTAAGCAGAAGGAACTCAATTTGAGGCAACGAAGGTGGTTAGAACTTTTAAAAGACTATGACATTGATATTCTTTATCACCCAGGCAAAGCAAATGTAGTAAATGATGCATTGAGTCGTAAGGCAGTAAAAAGCACTAGTGGTCAGTTGAATGAAAAGCATGAGATAATCAAAGATTTGAATCAATTAGCCATCTTGGGAGTTTGCCTTATTGAATCCTCCGATGATAGAGTTATGGTGCAGAATGCAGCAGAATCCTCCTTGATAGCTGAAGTGAAAGAGAAGCAATTTACGGATTTTATTTTATTGCAGCTAAAGGAGAATGTGCAGCAGAATTTGACCAAGGCATTTGATATTACACCGGAAGGGGTACATCAATGTCAAGGGAGATTATGTGTACCGTACATAGATGAGCTGAGGACACGAATAATGACAGAGGTGTACCATTCACGCTATTCCATTCACCCGGGCGCTACTAAAATGTACCATGAATTGAAAGAAGTGTATTGGTGGGGCAACATGAAAAAGAACATTGTAGAATTTGTCGCGCAATGCCCAAATTGTCAACAAGTGAAAGTGGAACATCAGAAACCGGGAGGTTACATGCAATGTATCAATCTTACAGTCTGGAAGTGGGATATGATTAATATGGATTTCATTATGGGTTTGCCTCGTACATTGCGAAAGTTTGATTCTATATGGGTCATAGTGGACTGACTTACTAAATCAGCGCATTTTCTACCGATCAAGACGACCTATACAGCTGAGGATTATGTGAAGTTGTATGTGAAAGAAATAGTACGATTGCATGGTATTCCACTGTCCATTATATCAGACAGAGGAGCACAGTTCACAGCACACTTTTGGAGATCTTTTCAGCAAAGTCTGGGTACACGGGTGAATTTGAGTACGACTTTCCATCCTCAGACTGATGGACAAGTAGAACGTACTATTCAGACACTTGAAGATATGCTACGAGCTTGTACGTTAGATTTTCAAGGCAGTTGGGATAACCATTTGCCTCTTATTGAATTTGCTTACAACAATAACTATCATTCAAGTATTAAAATGGCACCATATGAAGCCTTGTACAGAAGGAAATATAGGTCACCGATCGGATGGTTCGAAGCAGGTGCAACATCCTTACTTGGGCCAGATATTGTTCACCAAGCCATGGAGAAAGTTAAAGTTATCCAACAACGGTTACAAATGGCTCAAAGTCGTCACAAGTCATATGCCGATGTTAGAAGAAGAGGGCTTGAATTCGCCATAGGTGATTGGCTATTTTTAAAGGTGTCACCGATGAAAGGGGTAATGCGGTTCGGAAAGAAAGGGAAATTGAGACCATGTTACATAGGCCCATATAAAATCATTAGAAGATTTGGGAAAGTTGCGTATAAGTTGGCACTACCCCAGGACCTTTCGTCAGTCCATCCGGTATTTCATGTTTCCATGCTTAGAAAATGCATAGGAGATCCTTCGCGTATTGTTCCCGTAGAGGATGTTCAAGTTACGGAGGATCTTACTAATGACGAGGTACCCATTGCTATTCTGGATCGACAAGTAAAGAGGTTGAGGAATAAAGATTTTGCATCCGTAAAAGTCCTTTGGAGAAATCAACAAAAGGAGGAGATCACATGGGAAGCGGAAGAAATGATGAAATCCAAGTATCCCCATTTATTTCAAATTGACCAAGAGGTCCACAGTGCGGAGGTGGAACAATAACAAGTAAGTATTTAAGAGCATTCTGTGTATGTGTATAGGTATATTAAAGTAAAGATGCATTTGTTGAATATAAGACAATGTTGTTAACATTCGAGGATGAATGTTTCTAAGGGGGGAAGAATGTAACACCCCGTACTTTTCTAACATCACTTGATACCTTGGGGTTCATATCTACATAGGTGTTGAGATGCCATGAGTATGTGTTTTATAGTGTCATTGGTGAAACATTTGATATCGGACTTCATATGTGTGATTAGACCTTCGTAGGAGGTGTTTTGTGATTCCTTGATGCATTTGGGTGATACCCCGTACATATTATAACCTCATTTGGTGACTTGAATTCATGTTTACTTGATAATTAAGATCACTAAGTAAGTATTTTGTAGTGTTTTGATAAGGTATTGGACGATATGCAAGAGGGACGCAAGTATCGGAGAAGTGGCCGAAAAATTCAGCAAGGTGCTGAAACTTGCGCCACTACCCTGTTTCAAGGGTGTGACGCAAGCCACCTGAATGCAGGAAATTCAGAGGAGTCTGATTTCTTGCGCCATATCCTTCTTTGCAGCTAGTGCCGCAAGGCACAAATCTTGTGCCTTTTCGGACCCGTTTTGTAACGCAATTCTACGACGCTTCCTGGATGGTTTCTTTTGGTTCCTTGGAGTTATTTGAGCATTGTTAAAGCTTCAAACACTTCAATACATTCCTACATACTCTTACATGATCAAGTCATAAAATGTGAATAGTGATCCAAAATGTCCAATGAAGCCAAGGGCGACTAGAATTCCTATTTTTGCGATCGAAAGGACGAATGAGAATCTTTTACGAGAATATTGTCGTGACATTATGGAATTATGTAAACATGAGATATATGGTGCATAATACATGAAATTTGATGGATATGTGTTATTGGGCCCAAAGTTAGGCCCAAAATGGAATTAAAAGAATTGGCCCAAAGGGCAAATTGACCCATTCTTCCACTTTGACCACATTTAATGCCAAGGAATGGATAAGCTTGACTTGGGGTCTATATAAAGGACCCAAGATCAGATTTTTATTATACAAAAGCTCTCATGACTTTGTGATATTTTCTCAAATATTTCTTTAAGCTCCAAAGCTCCAAACCCTAAAGCAAAATATTCCTTTGGACTCCTTGGACAAGATCAACATATTCCAAGCCTTGGTAAGTATCTATTATCATGGATTAACATATTATATGCATGGGAGATTATGTATATTATGCTAGTTGTGTTGGCAAGGTGGTGAATAGTGAATTGTTGCCTTTGGTGAAAGATGTGTTATCTTGGTGATTTGAACTTGAATTAGAACTTGTGCCTTTGATAAAAAAGCATGGTATGGACAAAATATGAACATGTATGGTGTTATTTTTGGTATTAAACTTGTTCTTGACTCTAAGTGGAAATTGTGGGATTTTGGCCGATATGTGTTATGAGTTGTATTAAGGTAAAGTGATGGATTATTTGTGATGTGGTATGGATAAGAAAGTGTAAAGGAGAAGTGTTGTGGTGAAATGTATTGATTTTCATTATTGGTCAATGTATGGAATATTGGGGGATTTTTGGAATAATAATTTTATCAATGGTTTTGTCAAGGGGAAATGGCATGTTTAAGGACAAATATGTGACTCATTGACGTTAAATGCATTTGTAAGGTAGTTGGTGGTTAATGTGAATTCCGTATTGCCTTTGTGTTGTAGAGTGACACATAAAGAAGGAGCGGGACTATTGTATGCACCTCTAGGATTATATATTCGTATTACGAATCCAAGGTATGTAAGGTTACTCTGTCCGTATCTTTCTACGCCAACTAGTATTCACATTGACATTCCACTAGTCCTATTCCAAAATGTACTAAGGTATCCCATATCTGCTTATCCTTGGTCATTGTCATATAATTCTTACTCGTTGATCATTGGTAAATCTCATGTCTCATCTTCATGGTTAATGTTCCAAAAGCTCAAATAAGGTTATGTTCCAAGGTTCCAATAGTGACTATACTTGTGTCTATTGTTCATGGATTATTGTCCAATGGTTCTAATGGCATCATGGTTCTAGTAATGTTATATTTCTCATGATGTTCATTCACATGTCTTTCACTCATTGGTTAATGATTCAAAGCTTCCAACAATGTTATGTTTCAAAGTTCAAGTAATGTTATGACTATCAAAGTATCAATCTCAAAGTAATGAACAAAGTAATGCATATGTGGTCAATGATCAAGTACGGGTGGCAGGTCTAGGGGCGTAAGCCTAGCTCGACTCGATCCCGAGGTATGGATTTGTGGGTGGCAGGTCTAGGGGCATAAGCCTAGCTCGACCCGATCCCGATGCATTGTTGTATGGGTGGCAAGTCTAGGGGCATAAGCCTAGCTCGACTCTATCCCAACACGATGATATGATATGAAAAGACCCACTGATCAGTCGGGGCCCGGGTACATTGTGTCATATGTAACGACAAGTGAGCATTGAGATAAAGAAAGCAAAAAAAGTAATGAAAGCAATCCACATGGTTTCCAAAATGCAACATGGTGACTTATTCACATTGATTAGTCATTTGTATTTGAGTTCATTGAAATATTCATGTATTGTACAGTTTCGTCTGAGCCTTGCATACTCAGTACTTATTTCGTACTGACCCCTCTTGGGGAATTTACCTTACTTACTGCAGGCACAGGTACTAGTAGGCCTCCACAGTAGGTTGCCAGTCGTTGCAGATCATTGGTGAGCTCCAGTTAATTCAGGGCTTCTCCGAGTCAGAGTGTATATATGTTTTGATGTTGTACATGTTGTATAAAGCGTTGACTTGTCCCGACTTTTAGTTCATTTTGGTCAATGCTTTGTTAGAGGCTTTTGTAGACAGGTGTGGGTGTATAAATGTAAAAGAGATATGTCGTACTTGACTCGGTGGCCTCAACGGCCCAGTTTCGCATATGTATATATATATCATGTTCCATGGCTTTCATTATTGGTCTCTATAGCTGTTATGTGCTTATGGGTTTCTTATGGCATGCATATGATTGAACATAGGCAAAGGTTGGTTCTCTCGGGCCTTATCAGCTACGGGTGCCAATCATGTCTTGATTGGATTCGGGGCGTGACAATAACGTGTACAAAACAGTCCACAAAGTATGATAGGCAACAAGCTTATACAACATCTAATTAAGTGGTGTATCATCACACCCTCCTTTTATATATCAATATCAATAACTCACATCTTTTTTTAAGACCAACCAAGTTGTCCCAACATATATACCCATAAACAATCTCTAAAACAGCCCCAAATGTTCTTCATCCTAGCAACACAATATTGCACTCACCATCTCTAAGTTCTTAGCAACACATCTACAATTTTCCACTAAAATTTATATACAAGGAGGAGTGATAAAATGTGCAGTAGCCTACCTTTTATTGGTGGAAATCCTTATACTCTCAACTGCCATAAGAACTTGAGCTTCTTTTCACTAGAACCATAAAGAGGAGAAACCATGTAGAAATTAGATAAGGTGGACTGCCAAACTTGGAGGGCTGTTCTACACTTGAAACATGAAAAACCTAATTTCTATCACCTTCTCATGGTTAAATTAAACTAAATCTATAAGTTAATCACTACTTACCTTGGATTCAAAGAGACAACTATACCAAGAACCTCTATAAGTTAATCACTACTTACCTTGGATTCAAAGAGACAACTATACCAAGAACCCTAGAGGAGTTTTGTGGCTGCTACTTGATGGGAGAGAGAGAGCTTATTATCTTTGAGAGAATTTTGGTTATTTTACTGAATTATTATGAGTTAAAATGTTTCAAATTAACCCTTAAATAGGCTCTCTAGAACCTCCTCTTTTAGGTCCATTTTCAGCCATAAATTGATCCAAGTAGGTGATGCACCTACTTAGGGAGTTCAAGCTGCTCAAAGGTCAAAGTAGGTGATGCACCTACTTGCTTTATATTGTCTAAATTGGGCCTTTAACTTATTGGGCTTTTGGGACAGATTTTTGGGGTTGGGCTGCCCATTCTCTTCTCCTTTTATTTTACTTAGTTTGGGCCTTAAAAGAGTCCATTAATATAGGCCTTAATCTGATCCATTAACTTAAGTAGGTAATACACTTCTTTGGAACATTTAACTTGGCCCAAATTTGATCCATAACCTAAGGTCCATTAACTTGGTCCATATATCTCAAGTATGTGATTCACCTACTAGCTTAATTAAGTCAAGCAAGCACCTCAATAGTTAATTCCATTTTCAGTTCTTAATCCCTTTTAATTTAGCTTACAGCTTGTGTACACTTGGTCACTTTAAACTTTAGATCCAAATACCTACTTGTGATCCCAAGTTTAAATAGTTGCATCAACGTTAACTTAGTCATGTCACATTAAAATATACAGGCAGTTCCTTCCAACCCGTCTTACCGTCGCTAGTCATATAGGAAACCGAGTCCATTACCCGTACTATAAGTCTATATTAAGTGACATATAAGTAGAACTAGTACACGTAGGATATGGGGTGTTACAAGCTGTGGGTCCCACACCTATAGTTCCATTATAACCAAATTCTACCCAATAGTCCAAAATGAGTCTGCAAGCCATGGGACCCAGACCAAGGGTCACCCTAGCCTAAAATCAACATTCTGGAGCTGATGGAGCTGTCAAAATTCTCATCCGAGGCCATTTACTAGGAGTTTTGGTCTGAGACCGATTCCTTAACTATAAAAGCTCCAAAACAGGGAAATGAGCCAAAAACCTAAATAAACTGTTAGTTCGATTACCAAATCGACAGTTTTGGTAAGTCATAAATGACATGTTGCTGCAATGGAAAGACTCAAAATTCCAGAATACAAAAATTAAGAAAATGACCTGGAGGGTCATTACAATATCCACTACTAAAAGGACTTTCTTCCGCGAAAGTCAATGGATAGAAAGAGGTCGAAAGCTAGAAAGGACGTGGTAATAGGCCCGCATGCCCTGAGAATATCTCCCCAAATAACCTCTAAGTAGAAGCAAAACTTCCAAGGGATTTCTCTATAGTTATCCCTTTTTTACCAACTTCCTTACTTCACTTTTCAAAAAGTCAAAACTCATTCTCAGCAACCAACTGGCCTCCAACTAAACTGAGAACAACTGATGCACATAAATCCAAACCACAACACGCTGATAACACATTGATACAAGCATAACCAAGCAAAAACTCAACTAAGCTAATGGAGATCTAAGGCATGAATCGTACAACCAACTCCAATTTCCAAATCTAACTTTTTTTTTCCTTTCCAAACCTACTACCTACTTTGAGCTGCACAAAATATCATCTAAGTTCAATTTGTGCAATCATATCACACTAACCTTGAATGATTGAATCTGATCTACTGAAAATCCATAATGGCAAGCATAAGAATAAGCCCATAAGGTGCTACATAAAGGCATAAATGGAGATGACCAAAGCCTGCAATCTCTAGCCAAAGCTACAATTGGTCCAAATGACCCTCAAAACTAATAGGCAGGTGTTCAAAGTACAATCTCTCGAAATTAAATAATCCGCTCCAAAATGTCCCACCAACTATGGATGAAACCATGCTAAGTCCAACTTGAACACTTTCCTTCTGCTGAGCAGACAATCCAAAATTCTGACAAAAACTGAGAATCAAGGTTAAGAGTAGTAAAAAGTAATACCGTATGCTAACGGACTATCCTTTGAGCATCTACCAAACACAACCTACCTGAACTGCATAAAACTGAGATGGTAGGTACTAAATAGACCTAGTCCTCCTATAGACAAAGTCTCAGCTAACCAAATTTCAAACTGGAGGCTGCAACCAAGCTCTACACCCCATAGCTGAAGCTCTAACTCGGTGAGAAACATGAGTTGACCGTAACTGGCTGACCAACTGACGTAGGGGACACCCTCTACTGAAATGATCATCCTCCCTCACTCACAATATACCTCAGGAGCTCGAGGCTGGTGAGGAATAAGTGTTGACCCTGTCTGAACAACCAACTCGCATCTGGGGTACTCCCTAAACCAATGGCCAATCTCACTACAATCAAAATAGGCTCCTAGAACACTCTGATGTACTATACCTGGTAACCCAGAATGACCACTACAATCTACCTGAGAGCTACCCGTAAGTTGAGGTGTTACCTGTACAGACCTGATAGTCTGCAAGTGAAGTTGACCTCTGCTGGAAGGATTTTGACCTCCAAACGGAATACCACTAACACTATATTACTGGTATGGCCTCTTACCGCCACCTTAATATGAATAAATACATTCCATCTTTGTAGCCCTCACATGAACAAAGACTTGAGAGAAAAGAGACCCAACTAATATCAAATGCTTTATCACCAAGCGGAGTGGTAAAGTCAATCCTCTGATAAATCCAAGCACAATCTCCTTCTCTATAGAAAATAATGCAAGGGTATGTCTGGCCTACTCGAGAAACCCAATCTCATACTCTGAAAATGATAAAGATCCCTACTGAATACCACAAACCCAACTCTGGCATAAGAAACACTCGATGTACCGGGCACCACCACCGCTTGTGACGTACCCATAAAAAGACTCAGAATCTCTAACACGGAATCCTAAAAAGCTAGGGAGGTCAAAACTCTGTTAGAGCCTAAGCTGACCCCAGACCCTCTGGCTGATGCTGAAGTTTCTCAATATCAATCTCTAACTCTCTAATCCAACATTGAGCTGAGACTCTGGTAACACGCGTGAAGGTCCTATCTGTATCTATCGAATACCTCGTGCTATCCATCTGGTACAGAGTGGAGTCAAATAAGTACTTAGAGGTTCATAGAAGTACGAACACACGATGAGGAGCCAAGAATAGAATTTCCTAAGAATGCGTTATAGCCTCCCAAAGATAGGATACAGTTTTCTCCGTACCAATCAAAAAGACTCTACTAGGCACTTAGCTCTTGTACCAATAACACTGGTAAACCTAGGCTCTGATACCAATTTGTCACGACCCAATTTCCCAGGTCATGATGGTACTAACTATAACCCACCAGTAGGTAAGCCAACCCATAATCTTAAACAACTAGTAACGGACTATCAAGAGAAATGAAAGAAAGCAGTAGAATGAATATGATAAAGAGACTACCATATATAAAGAAACCCCAAGACCTGGTGATGTCAGTACAAGAGTTTTTAATACAACAGAAGTACAAAGTGCGATACAGAATAAATACAAGTACAAGTTATCTCTGAAATACAAAATAGAGATCAATCTAATCAATAAGAGGGAAAGCAGGAATACTTCAAACGTCAGGAGTTCACCCCAAATCTTTGATCCATAGCTGCTCCCCATGATGCACACGTCAATAGCGAGAAATCATGCTATGATCTGCAAGCTACAGAAGTATAGTATGAGTACTAAACACATAGTACTCAGTAGGTATCAGCCGACTGAGCTCCAAAGATAATGCAAGCATAAATAACATATAAAATAGGAATGTAAACTAAAGGCAACTATCCAAGAAAACTAAGCATAATGAGGCTAATGGAGCAATAAGAATAACTATCCTATTCTAACTGTAATTAGGGAAGAAAGTGCAATACCGTATATTACTAGCCAATATACGAATGAAGAGTGAAAGAAAGATATGTAGTAGTAATACAAGGCTAAAGGATACATATACAATGTGAATAGATAAGGAATAAGAGGATATACAGTAATTCCATATATATATATATATATATATATATATATATATATATATATATATATATATATATATATATATATATACATATATATATACTACATAGAACTAAACTCAAAGGTAATAACCTAAGGGAGTCAACCTAAAATCTCAAGGATCATAACCAAGTAGGGAAGTTAATACTAGCATAATCAAGGTCCCTAACTATAATATCTAACCATTAGGTAACTATCAACGATGTAATTTACCATAGAAAAGGAAAGGGATCAGAAACATACCGACAACCTCAGGTACCAGTCCATAATCATCCGGCCATGAACTAACCATAATAACTAATAGTAAAGTAACTACCTAGTCCAAAAAAAAATACCTAACCGGGCTCCCATAATCCTGAAAGGTTCAAGCAAACACTCAGCAAACAACAATCATACTAGTGATAGACAATGCATATGAATGAATGAATGTAACATAAACTAATAGTACCATACCCAATTCGAGTGCCATAATGTACCAGCTGTATACACCTCCTCCAGCTCAGTTGCTCATAAAAGCAGGACCTACGGTGACCATCCCTCTCCGGCACTGCGGCTCAAGGATGAAGGGGCCCTTAGGGGACTCGAGATATCTATATACATTGGATGGTCCCGAACTAGGACTTACAATAATCAACATAGTCAATCTACTTCATACAGTACCTGAGACATATATGAATATAATAAGTGCATGGACTCAAACCATATCTAAAAGAATGTAAGTCTATAAATCCATTGCCCGATATCAATTTTGGGATTAAATCGGCATAATAGAATAAAAGGGTTGGAATCACTCTCAGCCAAAGTAAATAGTAGTGTTAAAAGAGTTGATTAATAATTTACCGGAATCAATATAGGTCTAATTTTCAAAACAGAATTTTTAGTTTCAAAGCTCATAATTCATTAAATAAGGTGGTAAATAAGGCGGTACAATTCCCATTGTAAAAGAATCTGTTTTAAAACTAAAAAGTGGGGGAAAATCCCTTTGTAGAAAATAGTAGTAAAATCAAGGTTTTGCTCGGAATCATACCACTAAGTGAGCATAAATGCTCTAAAGTATACAAGCCATCACCAGTGAACCCAAGGGCTCCCAAAGCCTTTTACAAGGCCTTTCACAAGGAGTCAAGCTCGTGAGCTTTAAAATTGGCAAGGGTTATTTATGAAGAAAGATGCACTTAAGTTCATTATGGAGCCCTCCCGAGGATTTCACATGTTCGTGATAGCATTTGATGGAGCATACATTAAGAAGAGGAAGGAGGATTATGCTTTGATTTGATCAATTCTTGAATTCATCACAAAAAGGACATCCCAAACAAGGCCCTTCCATCATTAAGGGTAGAAATGTAATAACTTAGTTTCTTCATTATTTTCTTAGTATAAATAGCCTTATTTTATGATTTGAAGACTTACAATTTTCGTAAAACTAAAAACTCCATTGTTGTTGAGAGATTATGAGAGCTTGCTAAGCTTTTAGTTGTTTCTTGTTTTGGAAAGAAGTGCTGCTTGGGATATCATTTCCCTTGAGGTTCTTCTTAGGGTTAGGTGCTTGTTGGGATATTTAAGGAAGGTCCCTTTATTTATTAATGTGGTGGTCTTTAATTCTCAATTTGTGTCTATCTATCTATCTTCCTCTTGTTTCTTAGTTAATTCTCTTATCATTAGTCTAAATAGTGATTTATTTCTTTAGGAATCTTAGCTTTCCTTTTAGGTTTTGTATCATTTGGTATCAAGAACCTAGGTTTAGGTTTGTTTCAACAAATCTACTCTTGGGATTTTTATTTCTTCAAAAATCCAAAAATCCAAAAAAAAACAAATTAGGAAATATTTTTTTTTTGATTTGTTGTTTTTGACACTAGATCTTGCTTCTCTAGTGTTTTTAGAGCCTAGATCTCGAATTTCACTCAATTCGAAATTGTAGAAAAGAAGTTACCATGAAAGGGTTTTCAAGCTTTTGAACTTTTCAAACTTGGAAAGTGGGTTTGTTGATTGAGAAGAAATTGAGGCTTAAAAACCATTGGGGTTTATTCCCTACGTCTTAGGGAAACTACTCTTAAAGTTTGAGCCAATTCCGAGTTGATTTCGAGGTGTTGGGATTTTGTGTGTGTTCTTGGTGTCCTAGGTGTTCTTAAAAATCTTCATATTGTTCTTGGAGAAGAAGAGAGGAAGTACATTTTGATCCAAAAAATCCCAAGTCAATTTTGGTCAAAGGTGTCTGTAGATCCACTTGTGGAAATTTGAAAAAAAAAATTATTAATTTTTGACAAAAATTAATTAATTTCCATGTGGTCAGGCCACGTCAGTGCCACAACAGCAGACAACTGCCAACATGGACCAACAGCAGCCTGCCACATGGCTGCTGACGTCAAAAAATCAAACCACAAGAACCTGCAGCACGTGAAAGCCAAATTCAGAGAGCAGAATTTTTCCACACTTAGTTTTGTTTTGGGGGTCCTAAGTTTTTGGGACCCAAAATTTTTTCTAAGTGTCCAAACTCCGTGATTCTTTTTCCTATGCTTTCCCCATGTTGCATCTTTCTTTGTTGAGCATGTTGTCAATTTGCATGGTATTCCTCAATCCTTAGTAAGTGGTAGGGATCCTAAATTCCTTAGCAACTTTTGGAAGGAGTTGTGGGGTAGACTTGGGACAAAATTGTTGTTCTCTACATCATGTCACCCACAAACCGATGGTCAAACTAAAGTTGTGAACCTCACACTTAGTTCTATGCTTCGGGCTATGGTAAAAGGAAAACTTACATCTTGGGATGACCATTTGAGGTTGTGTATGGTTTTAACTCCCTTACCTCTCTTGATATAACCCATTTGTCTCAAGATGTTGTGTAGAGTTTAGATGGTAACAATATGGTCGAGGCCATGAAATCTTTACATGAGAAAGTGTGACTTCAACTTGAGAAGAAGAATCAAGAAACGGCCAAAAAAGTCAACAAGGGGAGAAAAAGGGTAGTGCTTGAACAGAGTGATTGGGCTTGGGTCCATTTTCAAAAGGAAAGGTTTCCCAACAAAAGAAAGACCAGGCTAATGCCTAGAGGTGATTTCCCATTTGAAGTGCTTGAAAGGCTTAATGATAATGCCTACAAAATTGATCTTCCACCGGATTACCAAGTGGACAATACATTCAATATTTGTGATCTTTCTCCTATGGATGTGCATGATGAAAACCCTTTGAATTTGACAACAAATTCTTCTCAAGAAGGGGAGAGTGATGCAACCCAAGGGCTCCCAAAACCTTTTACAAGGCCTTTCACAAGGCGTCAAGCTCGTGAGCTTCAAAATTAGCAAGGGTTATTTATGAAGAAAGATGCACTTGAGTTCATTATGGAGTCCTCTCGAGGATTTCACATGTTCGTGATAGCATTTGATGGAGCATACATTGAGAATAGGGAGGAGGATTATTCTTTGATTTGATGAATTCTTGAATTCAATACAAAAAGGATATCCCAAACAAGGCCCTTACATCATTAAGGGTAGAAATGTAATAACTTAGTTTCTTGCTTATTTGCTTAGCATAAATAGCCTTGTTTTATGATTTGAAGACTTAGAATTTTCATAAAACTAAAAACTCCATTGTTGTTGAGAGATTATGAGAGCTTGCTAAGCTTTTAGTTGTTTCTTGTTTTGGAAAGAAGATTTGCTTGGGATATCATTTCCCTTGACTTTCTTCTTAGAGTTAGGTGCTTGTTGGGATATTTAACAAAGGTCCCTTTATTTATTAATGTGGTGGTCTTTAATTCTCAATTTGTGTCTATCTATTTATCATCCTCTTGTTTCTTTGTTAATTCTCTTATCATTAGTCTACATGGTGCTTTATTTCTTTAGCAATCTTAGCTTTCCTTTTAGGGTTTATATCATTTGGTATCAAGAGCCTAGGTTTAAGTTTGTTTCCACAAATCTACCCTTGGGATTTTTATTTCTTCAAAAATCCAAAAAAAAAAATCAGGAAATATTTTTGTTTTGATTAGTTGTTTTTGACACTATATCTTGCTTCTTTAGTGTTTTTAGAGCCTAGATCTCGAATTTCACTCAATTCGGAATTGTAGAAAAGAAGTCACCATGAAAGGGTTTTCAAGCTTTTGAACTTTTCAAACTTGGAAAGTGGGTTTGTTGATTGAGAAGAAATTGAGGCTTAAAAACCATTGGGGTTTGTTCCCTACGTCTTGGGGAAACTACTCTTAAAGTTTGAGCCAATTCCGAGTTGATTTGGAGGTGTTGGGATTTTGTGTGTGTTCTTGGTGTCCTAGGTGTTCTTAAAAATCTTCATATTGTTCTTGGAGAAGAAGAGAGGAAGTAAATTTTGATCCAAAAAATCCCAAGTCAATTTTGGTCAAAGGTGTCTGTAGATCCACTTGTGTAAATTTGAAAAAAAAATTATTAATTTTTGAACAAAATTATTAATTTTTGAAAAAAATTCATGTCAGTAGTCAACAGTCAACTGCCAACGTGGACCAACAACAACCTGCCATGTGGCAGCTGATGTCAGAAAATCAGACCACAAAAACCTGCAGCGCGTGACCGCCAAATTCAGAGAGCAAAATTTTTCCACAGTTAGTTTTTTTTTGGGGGTCCTAAGTTTTTGGGACCCAAAAAATTTCTAAGTGTCCAAACTCCGTGATTCTTTTTCCTACGTTTTCCCTATGTTGCTTCTTTCTTTGTTGAGCATGTTTTCAAGTTGCATGGTATTCCTCAATCCATAGTGAGTGATAGGGATCCCAAATTCCTTAGCCACTTTTAGAAGGAGTTGTGGGGTAGACTTGGGATAAAATTGTTTTTCTCTACATCATGTCACCCACAAACCGATGGTCAAACCGAAGTTGTGAACCGCACACTTGGTTCTATGTTTCGGGCCATGGTTAAAGGAAAACTTACTTCTTGGGATGACCATTTGAGGTTGTGTATGGTTTTAACCCCCTTACCCCTCTTGATCTTACCCTTTGTTTCAAGATGTTGTGTTGTGTTTAGATGGTAACAATACGTCTGAGTCCATGAAAGCTTTACATGAGAAAGTCCGACTTCAACTTGAGAAGAAGAATCAAGAAACGGCCAAAAAAGTCAACAAGGGGAGAAAAAGGGTAGTGCTTGAACCGGGTGATTGGGTTTGGATCCATTTTCGAAAGTAAAGGTTTCCCAACAAAAGAAAGACCAAGCTAATGCCTAGAGGTGATTGCCCATTTGAAGTGCTTGAAAGGCTTAATGACAATGCCTAAAAATTGATCTTCCACTGGATTACACAGTGCACAATACATTCAACATTTGTGATCTTTATCCTATCGATGTGCATGATGAAGACCCTTTGTATTTGGGGACAAATTCGTCTCAAGAAAGGGAGAGTGATGCAACCCAAGGTCTCCCAAAACTTGTTACAAGGCCTTTTACAAGGAGTCAAGCTCGTGAGCTTCAAAATTGACAAGGGTTATTTATGAAGAAATATGCACTAGAGTTCATTATGGAGTCCTCCCGAGGATTTCACATATTCGTGATAGCATTTGATGGAGCATACATTGAGAAGAGGAAGGGGGATTATGCTTTGATTTGATGAATTCTTGAATTCATCACCGAAAGGACATCCCAAACAACGCCCTTACATCATTAAGGGTAGAAATGTAATAACTTAGTTTCTTCTTTATTTGCTTAGTATAAATAGCCTTTTTTTATGCTTTGAAGACTTAGAATTTTCATAAAACTAAAATTTCCATTGTTGTTGAGAGATTATGAGAGCTTGCTAAGCTTATAATTGTTTCTTGTTTTGGAAAGAAGAGTTGCTTGGGATATCATTTCCCTTGAGCTACTTCTTAGAGTTTGGTACTTGTTGGGATATTTAAGGAAGGTCTCTTTATTTATTAATGTGGCTGTCTTTAATTCTCAATTTGTGTCTATCTATCTATCTTCCTCTTGTTTCTTTGTTAATTCTCTTATCATTAGTCTACATAGTGCTTTATTTCTTTAGCAATCTTAGCTTTCCTTTTAGGGTTTATATCATTTGGTATCAAGAGCCTAGGTTTAAGTTTGTTTCCACAAATCTACTCTTGGGATTTTTATTTCTTCAAAAATCCAAATAAAAAAAATCAGGAAATATTTTTGTTTTGATTAGTTGTTTTTAACACTATATCTTGCTTCTCTAGTGTTTTTAGAGCCTAGATCTCGAATTTCACTCAATTCGGAATTGTAGAAAAGAAGTTACCATGAAAGGGTTTTCAAGCTTTTGAACTTTTCAAACTTGGAAAGTGGGTTTGTTGATTAAGAAGAAATTGAGGCTTAAAAACCATTGGGGTTTGTTCCCTAGTTCTTGGGGAAGCTACTCTTAAATTTTCAGCCAATTTCGAGTTGATTGGAGGTGTTGGGATTTTGTGTGTATTCTTGGTGTTCTAGGTGTTCTTAAAAATCTTCATATTGTTCTTGGAGAAGAAGAGATGACGTACATTTTGATCCAAAAAATCCCAAGTCAATTTTGGTCAAAGGTGTCTGTAGATCCACTGGTGGAAATTTGGAAAAAAAATTATTAATTGCCACATCAGCAGTCAACTGCCAATGTGGACCAACAACATCCTGCCACGTGGCAGCTGACGTCAGCAAATCAGACCACAAAAACCTACTACGCGTGACAGCCAAATTCAAAGAGCAAAATTTTTCCACACTTAGTTTTGTTTTGGGGGTCCTAAATTTTTGGGACCCAAAAATTTTTCTAAGTGTCTAAACTCCGTGATTTTTTTTCCTTCGCTTTTCCCATGTTTCATCTTTATTTGTTGAGCATGTTGTCAAGTTGCATGGTATTCCTCAATCCACAATGAGTGATAGGGATCCTAAATTCCTTAGCCACTTTTGGAAGGAGTTGTGGGGTAGACTTGGGACAAAATCGTTGTTCTCTACATCATGTCACCCACAAACCGTTGGTCAAACCAAAGTGGTGAACTGCACACTTGGTTCTATGCTTCGGGCCATGGTTAGAGGAAAACTTACATCTTGGGATGACTAATTGTCTTTAGTTGAATTTGTATATAATCGTGTCACTCAAAATCTTATTGGCATGTCTCCATTTGAGGTTGTGTATTGTTTTAACCCCCTTACCCCTCTTGATCTAACCCCTTTGTCTCAAGATGTTGTGTTGAGTTTAGATGGTAACAATACGGCTGAGGCCATGAAAGCTTTACATGAGAAAGTGCGACTTCAACTTGAGAAGAAGAATCCAGAAACGGCCAAAAAAGTCAACAAGGGGAGAAAAAGGGTAGTGATTGAACCAGGTGATTGTGTTTGGGTCCATTTTCGAAAGAAAAGGTTTCCCAAAAAAAGAAAGACCAAGCTAATGCCTATAGGTGATTGCCCATTTGAAGTGCTTGAAAGGCTTAATGACAATGGCTACAAAATTGATCTTCCACCGGATTACCAAGTGCACAATACATTCAACATTTGTGATCTTTATCCTATGGATGTAAATGATGAAAACCCTTTGAATTTGAGGACAAATTCTTCTAAAGAAGGGGAGAGTGATGCAACCCAAGGGCTCCCAAAACCTTTTACAAGGCCTTTCACAAGGAGTCAAGCTCGTGAGCGTTAAAATTGGCAAGGGTTATTTATGAAGAAAGATGCACTAGAGTTCATTATAGAGTCCTCTCGAGGATTTCACATGTTCGTGATAGCATTTGATGGAGCATACATTGAGAAGAGGAAGGAGGATTATTCTTTGATTTGATGAATTCTTGAATTCATTACAAAAACGATATCCCAAACAAGGCCCTTACATCATTAAGAAATGTAATAACTTAGTTTCTTCTTTATTTGCTTAGTATAAATAGCCTTATTTTATGATTTGAAGACTTAGAATTTTCATAAAACTAAAATCTCTATTGTTGTTGAAAGATTATGAGAGCTTGCTAAGCTTTTAGTTGTTTCTTGTTTTGGAAAGAAGAGTTGTTTTGGATATCATTTCCCTTGAGGTTCTTCTTAGAGTTAGGTGCTTGTTGGGATATTTAAGGAAGGTCTCTTTATTTATTAAAGTAGTTGTCTTTAATTCTCAATTTGTGTCTATCTGTCTATCTTCCTCTTGTTTCTTTGTTAATTCTCTTATCATTAGTCTAAATCGTGTTTTATTTCTTTATCAATCTTAGCTTTCCTTTTAGGGTTTATATCAACCAGCATCCAAACAATACAACCATAAGCGCCTAAGCATATAAACTAGGATCATGTCCTCTTTAGGGATAATATCTAACCTGGAGTCCAACTGGTATAGTAACCACGACCTCGGACCCAATAATATGTAACCAACCTAATAAAGCCTCATAACTCATGCAACTGCGGTAATCAATGGCATAAAATCACTACAAGGATCTAATCGGGGGTCTACTGCCCAAATAACTATGGTAAGTCTTATATTAATGGGTCTGTAATGTCAATCTATGACTAAACAGGTCTACAATTAAGAATAATAGGATCGTAAGGCCATAACAAGTATCCTATGCTAAGGTTCAGGTCACATTTCTATCCCAAATTCCCCAAATAGGTTAACTCATGATATACTAGTCATAAACATATATTATAATACATTAATAGGATCCTAAGGCCATAACAAGTATCCTATGCTACGGTTCAGGTCACATTTCTATCCCAAATTTCCTAAATAGGTTAACTCATGATATACTAGTCATAAACATATATTGTACTACCTACCAAGCATGCAATCTATACCTAACACCATCTCATAGAAAAAGTACACTGAAGCCTTCCTCATAGCCGAACCACAATCTTGAATCATCCACAAATCGCTTGCCTTTGCTCCACGATCCCAAAAATGATATCGCACTATCAAAATCATAATCTACACATTTATAGGAGTAAAACGATACTCATATTGCTATATAAAACTCCGGGCCCAAAATGGCGTCAAAAATGGGTTGTGGGGCCCGCTAACGAAATTCCAAAATTGAATATGTCATGAGGTCCCTCGAAGGACAAGGAATGTGTGCTCAAAAGTTGAGTACAAACGGAGTACAAAGCAGGGCTCAAATCAACCCCTAAAGTTAATGAACTAAAGACCTAATTTCTAAGAATTTACAATGAAAAAGGACAGTATGTGATGGGGAAAATAATGTAAAATGACCAATGAGTGTTGAACTAGCTCACCTTAGCTTCAATGGATGATTTTCGACGCTTTCCCACGTCCTAAGCTCTCAAAAATTAAGGAAAAACCCTAGAGAAAATGAGGGAAAATTGGGTGAAAAATGGAATATAACACCACCAGTTGCCACTAAAGCGGTCACTTGGCCGCTAAAACGGCCACGGCTAAAGCGACTACTGACCGCTAAAGAGGCTGGTGCTACAGGTGAGTGGCCACTAAAACGGTACCCTGGTCGCTAAAGCAGATAACTGCCGCTAAAGCGACATCCGCTTAAGTGGACCCTGACCACTAAAGAGGACCTCAACCGAGTAGCCTAGGCTGCTAAAGCGGCTCAAGGTTGCAAAAGTGGCCATCGCTAAAGTAGCTCCTAGACCACTTTAGCGGTCACACCAGATATCAGGCACCAAATTTTTGCTAAGTCCAAATGGACTCCGATCGGGTGCTCTAGATTCATTTGGAACCCCGTGCACACAAACAAACTATGCTACTATACCAAATTCGACATTCCAGACTCAACGAAGCCATCAAAATTTCCAATAGAGGTCGTTTTGATTAGATATGGGTCGCACACCTATAGTTCCATTTAAACCAAATTCTACCCAATAGCCCAAAATAAGTCAGAAAGCCTTGGGACCCAGACCAAGGGTCACTATTTCCTAAAATTAACATTCCAGAGCTGATGGCGCCGTCAGAATTCTCACTTGAGGCCGTTTACTAGAAGGTTTGGTCCGAGACCAATTCCTTAACATCGAAAGCTCCAAAACAGGAAAATGAGCCTAAAACCAAAATAAACTGTCCGATAACTGAACTAATAGCTTTGGTAAGACATAAATTACCTGTAGCCGCTATGTGAAGACTCAAAATGTTAGAACAATGCAGAAATCGAGAAAATGACCTGGAGGGTCATTAAAGCCACCCTCTAGACCTCCGTCTCTCCCGATCTCATTGGTATTTTCATGGATTTCTATCATCTCTAGATAACCCCAAATAACTTTGTATAATACAAAAATCATCCTCTCAACTAAAAAACATCATCATCGGCAGCCACCTTATATTGCCACCAAACACCAAACAACCACCGTCCAAAGCTCCATAAACACTATCATATCCTCCGTATTCCACCATGAACCACCTGAAAACACCATGACTGACCGGTGACCAGTACCTAAAACCTCCTCTTCTTCACCATAATCTGCCAGCAAAATGGAACCCTTAAAAATCTATAGTTAAAACCCCATCCCGCTACCAATACCACCCTTGTTTCTATAATGAACCACTTGTCATTGAAACTCAGTTGTGGTTTGATTTTCGATATTTCCTAGTGGGGTTTTGGTCTAGGTATTGTTCGGGTATGTCACTTGTGGTTTTGGTCGAGTTCGGATGAAAATTCCACGGCTATCTTCCCACTGCATTACTAAAGAGGAATAAGTGTCACGACCTGATTTCTAAGGTCATGATGGCACTTGCTTTAATTCACCAGTAGGTAAGCTATGCTATAGGTTAAAATGATAAGTAATGGGCTAACGGGTGGAAGATGAAAGGGAAACAAGAATAAAATCAATAGTAACAATAATATAGGTGGAAGAAGAGAAGATATACATTTATAATAGACTGTACAAAAGAGGGAAGAGGACAAAATATACAAAATGAATCTCTTCCAAGACCTGGTAAGGGCGGTACAAGAGCCACTCTAACCAAAAAAAAAGTACTAGACAATATCCAAAATATACATATATAGACAATAGTCTCAAAAATACAAAAGACTGTAACTGAAATAGAAGGAGGAGGATCAGCTCTGGACACTAGAAAGCTCACCCCATCTCTGGATCAGTAGCAAGGCTCGAGGGTAAGGTCAGCGACGGTGGCTCGTACTTGATTCTACATCAGGGAAAAGATACAAAAGTGTAGTATGAGCACCAAGGCGATGGGTACTCAGTAGGCATCAATGGCCGACTGAGATCAAATATAGTAAAAGCATAAATAAAATGCGAGAGTGTAAGTTAAGTCAATAGTAAGGGGAAGAAATGTAAATTACAACTATGCTAGGCAAATTCAATAAAGGAAATAAGTAACTCAAAAGTAAAAGTAAAGGACTAAGTACAACCTAACTGGGGCCCCATAAACCCAGAAGGCACACACAAGAAAACATTTAACCCTACCGAGCCCTCATAAGCCCGATGGGTGCAAACAAGAGGAAACTAAGGTAAGAAGCATAAATAATCTTTAACGGTTCTAGTCTTAATAACTTTTTAATCCCAAATCCATAATGAAAGCATATATATGTATCGGGCTTGAACCGACACCAGTGGATAATAATACGAGGCCAGACACCAGGCTCGAGCTGAAAATAGTGGATAATAACAAGAGGCCAAATGATCCATATATAATAAAATCTAGTACAACTACCAGAACTCCCAGTAACAACCATAATCAACACCAGAACATCCCAACCATAGACATAGACTATTGTCGAAATTGAACCGAAAATCAGAAGTAGCAACCATAACTGATAATTTCATATGGAGCAAACCATAATTGTAAGCCAATGCTAGTTTCGTTCTAGAACCCATAGTAATACTAGCAGTAGAGCATACTTCGGACTTAAACTGGAATTGAATTATATATATATATATATATAAGCATAACTAGCTAGCAAAAATCCAAAGGTTTTAAGCCTATCTCCAATCCATATAATCGTATAGATCAATCTTGGGCGTTTAAATCCATAAAGACAAGACGAGTCCCAATTACTAGTTTAAGGAGGTATGGTCCAAGGTCAGTTACTACCTTACCTGGGGAAAAAAAGCTAAACAGGCCTGCAATCAAGTCTAAGTCAGCCCCAACCCAAGGTAATAGCCTAAGGTAGCGGCCATGAGTCTGACTAAGCCTAAAGGAGCTTTATTGCAAACATTCTATCTAAAAAGAGGGCAGTGGGGCCCACTACAGGGTTACCCATCCTAAGGTAGAATCTACCTGAATCTAGTCTAAGGCTTCCCAATCCCATCCCAAGGTATTATAACCACTAATCCTAGTCCTAAAGGATGATAATACACAAATCTAAGGGAAAACGGGCCCAAATTTTATCAAAAAAGGGCCCTAACCGGCTAAATAAGGCAAAAAATTCTAAAACAATAACCGGGCCCAGACTAACCACCCAAAACTAGCATAAGACTATATTAATACCATAATAAAGCTCAATCTAAAATAAGGTAAGCCTCGCCTACCTGGACACAGCCCAACGCTTGTCGAATCCTCTATATCGGAGCTCTCCCCTTCTGAGAGGCCTCCAAGAGCTGCCACACAACAAAATAATAACCTATGCATTAAAATGAGAAAATAGATACCCATATTGAATTTTAATACTTCGGGTCAGAAATTGTACTAAAAACCCTCTATGGGGCCCGCTTGTGGAATCGTAAAATTGAAACCATCACCGCGTACCACTTAGCTCAAGGATCATTTGCCATATAAATATAGCCAATTATGAGCTCAAACAACCCCAAAATCAGACCCAATATAATTCAAATTTATGACTAAACGAAGAATTTATCGATGGAATGGATGGTAACTTACGGGGATAAGGTCGATAAAATGATAACTAGCGTGTGTCCAATCCAAACCCAGACGCAACTCTATGACCAGCCACGAGTTTTATGCTCTTACAAGATCTAATTGTACTCAACACTTAGGAAATATAAGGTTGGTTCAAGAAGATGATCTATTTATATCACTACCAGCGATGGCTGCTTTAGCAGCTAAATGACCGCTAAAGCGGTCACCATTAAAGCGCCCAATGGTCGCTAAAGCAATCAATCTTTGGTTGGCCAGCTCCACTAAAGCAGTTCAAATCCACTTAAGTGGTTGCCACTAAAGTGGTTCCAAGCCCCTAAAGCGGTCTATCGGCAGTTAAAGTGGCTGCACCAGATAATTTGGCACCTGTCAAATTTAACAAGTCCTAACGAACTTCGATCGGGTATTCAAGATTGATTTGGAATCCCATGCTCCCAAACGAACTATGCTACCCTACCAAATTCTATTCTAGACTCAAGGGGGACATCAAAATTTCAATCCAGGGTCATTTCGATAAAAAATGGGTCCCACACCATAATGGACCGTTTTAGCCAAATTCCACCCAATAACCTAAAATGAGTTCGGACTGGACCAAGGGTCTCCCTAGCCTAAAATCAACATTCCAAAGTTGATGAGACTGTCAGAATTGGAATTCAAGCTCATTTACCTAAATTTTAGGCTCGACACCCTATTCCCAACTTTAAAAGCTCCAAAACAGGAAAATGGCTCTAAGAACCAAACGAACTGTCCGGTAACCAAATTGTCAGTCCCAAAAAGTCATAAATGACCTGGGAAGCTATAAGAAAGCTCTAAACCCAGAAAAAGCATGAAAATAGGGAAAATGACCTAGAGGGTCATTACAACATCCACTACTAAAAGGACTTTCATCCGCAAAAGTAAAGGATTAAGAAGTACCTGAAGGCTCGAACAGGTGAGGGTACTGGGTCTATATATCGCCATCAGTCTCCTAGGTAGGTTCCTCAACTGGATGGTATTGACACTAAACCTTAACTATAGAAATACTTCTAGAGCATAACCGTCTGACATCTCTGGCCAAAATAGACACAGGCTCCTCTGTAAAGGTCAACCTCTCGTCCAACTGAACTGAGTCCCACCAAAGCATGAGACTCATCTAAAATATAGCATCGCAGCGTAGATACATGAAAAACTAGATGGATGGCTAAATAGGCTGGAGGCAAAGTTAACTCATATATGATAACGCTCAAATACACCCCAGAAAAGAATGTAAGCGATCGTTAGCAATATAATTACCCAACTTGGAGTCAGGGTCGAATCCACGAGGAATGAATGCGATAGCTTTCACCTCTAAGTGTCGCAAGCAACTAGTGCTAACACGCGATGCGATAAAAATAATACATGAAAGTAAATGTGGGGGTGGAGGGGTTATTGTCTGTTAACTTGTACTTTTTAGTCTTTTGTAACTTAGGACACACAAGTTCAAGAGTAGTGAAGATGAGCTAAGACCAAGGGTATTACGGGACTTGGGGTTATGCTATCGTAAGAGTGAAATTGTGTATGGGTAACTTGAATATTTAACTACGTTTAGCTAAGGGCCTTGGGTAGGTTAGATCACAGGTGCCTGGTGTTGATTTGTCAACCAAACACCAAGGTTTCCCAATTGGGTTCTTTCGAACACCTCAATAGTACGAATTATAAGACCAACCCAATACCTCAATTAGTACGCTTATGTCTAAGAGATGCTATTAAATGACATACATCAAGTTATTGTTCACACCCACTCCTCACCCTTATCCCCTTTGTCAAGGATGACAAGAGTTCTAAAATTAATTAGAGTTTGCAACCCCTAATTTGAATGAAAGAATGGAACGAGATTAAAGCCCGTGGAAATTATCTAAACATAAATCAAATAAAAAAATCCCATACAATTACCACATATTATTTAAGCATAACCCCAAGTAGAGAATTTAGCTACTCATAAAATAAGAGAGAAGAAAATCACCCAAATTCTCTTCCCAAACTTCCATTGAATCCCAAAAATGTTTTTACCAATGTGATCCCAAAATGCAAGAATGTAACTTTTTTCTCCGTAGGGTTTCACTCTCCTTTACTCTCTCTTTACAAAAAATTGTCCAAAAGCCCCTTTCAGAGCTAAGAAAATTTCCTTTTATAGCCTCAAATCGCGTCATTCAAAATTACGAAAGTGCCACTGCACTAGCCATCTACTGGCGCAGGTTCCAGCGCAGATGGATGACCTGCGCGCGAGAAGGCTATCGCAGATGACACTGCTTGTGTTGCTCCACTGTTCAATCGGCCACCTGCGTGCACAGCTTAGGCACATGCGTGCGCAGGTGGCTAGCGCATATGCCACTGTTTGTGCTGCTCCTCTATTCAGTTGGCCATCTGTGTGCGCAGCTTAGCCACATGCGTGCGCAGGTGGCCATTGCTCTCCCCGGTGTTGATTTAAACCTCCTTTCTTCACTCCTCGAACTCTCATTGTCTTGCATAGTTAGCTCGGGCTCAAATTCATCCATTACCTGCATACACGAGCCATATAACATGAGAATTTACATCGAATCAATGCGAATTTCAAGATAATCCAAGCTCAAATGTATTAAGAATTTGGGTAAGATGTCAATTTATCAACTTCCCCAAACTTAAACTATTGCTTGTCCTCAAGTTATCAAGAACACCTAAAGTGAAGAGAAAAGGATGCTCTTAACCATAAACAACCACAAGGGACATCACTAGACCATTAATCCTATAAGGTTCAATCGGTTCCTCCAATAAGTCATGACAAACAAGCGAAACATGCTTTCTTTTTCACAAATCGATCCTCATTAACCAAGAGACAAATTCCTCAAACAAATAATTTTTAGGTTGGGCTGATTCTCAAGGTGTGACACAAGATTTTTCAGAGATTGTCTCATCTCCAAAATGCAAATTGTCTTGCTCATTTTCCCAATTGAAGGTAGGACATCACTCCCTCTTTCAAGGTATCCATGCCTCTCACTTGCAAAAGTTTTCTCCACCCCCACAAGGTGATGTGATTCACTACGGGGGTAAGAATAGAAAGAACTCCCTCTCACTCTCACAAAGAAATTCAAGTACCACACGTAGAACCATAGGCTTTCCCTTTGTGTCATTCGCCACTAATGGGGACCAACAAGGTTTTAAGTCACCAAGGACTTGCGGGCAATGACGAAGGTTCGGTTGAGAGAAAGGGTTTATGGATCAAGTAACTAGAAGATTTCCCTAAACACAATCGCATTATCATTTCTTAGGCCCACTTTGTTAAAGTTCTCCACCTTATTCGCCTTTGCTTGCGTTGTCTTTACTTTTCTTCTCTCTTCTTTTCTCTTTTTATATATATAGCCTTCCAACCAAAATTCCCTCTTCATTTGCTTTTGAGGCCCTTTCATTTATTCATTAGTAACTCATGCCTCTCTTTTCTCTCTACAAACTTTCCTCTCCATTATATTTCTTTATTCATTTGTTTATGCAACAACCAAGCATACACCTCCCTTTAAAATCTTATACATCTCCTTTTTATCCAACTTAACTTTTAACTTCCATCTCAACCATTTTCACAATTATGCTTCTCCGAGCTCAGGCCTTTGCCTATATTGGTTCTCATTAAAATCATGCGATGTGTCTACAGAGATTGAGTGATAGACAAGAAAAAGGGTTGTCAAAGATGAAAGTGGGGTGTCATAGTATGGTCATATCCAAGAAGAAAGTGGTGAAAGGCTCAACTGGGTTAACTAGGGATAAATGTCAAGATAGGAATTTAGGTCGAATGGTGGACAAGATGGCCTCAGGTCATTCTCTAAACCAAGTTAGGTCCCAAATTTCACCTTGAATACACGCGGGGCAAGTTCTAGACTATCATGTGTGTACAAGAATTAATCAAAAACTTCACCACACTAGGCACTTTTTCTTTAAAATAGGAAGCTAATCTTTCCCCCAAACTTGAGCAAATAACCTTGACAACCTACTCTAAGTCAAAGACTTATGGAGCATGAGCCAAAAACTGAGTTAACAGGTCACACACAAGAGGAGGCTTGGAATCCCTTTGCTCTTTTCTTTTCTAAAACAAAATCATTTTATCAAATCATCTTGTTGTTTGCCACGACAATTTTGGAGGGACCTTTGAACCTCTTCAACTTCCCCAAACTTAAATTAGGGCTAGCATGCAAAAAGAGCCCGGCAAGGGCACTATCCAAGTCACAACTTCACAAAGATGGGGCAATATTCGAATCAACAAAAATGGCTCGGCAAGGGCAATATCCGAATCAACACAAATGAATGGCCCGGCAAGGGCAATATCCGAATCAAAACTCATAACAAGATGGCATCCAAATAGAATCATGAATTAATATTACATACCATAAAGTAAAATGAATGAATTGGCCTACCCCCCCACTAAAAAGTATTGCATTGTCCCCAATGCAATCAATATAGGACAAAAAAGGAAAGGAGTGAAAGACAAAACTCCCTGAGGCGCACTAGGCTCTCGGATCTGTATCATATGAAGGTTGTGCCGACGTTGTGGCTATAACAGTAGGAGCCTCCTCAGACTGGGCTCCTGTATGAACCCCCTCAAAATGCCGAGAGCTAGGGCCATCACCAACTGCATGTGCCTGGAGCTCCTCAATGGACTTTCTTTTGGCCAATTCTACCTGCTGATCCTCAGAGAGCCCTGTGCCGAACTCGATCCCTGTCTCTTCCCCCACAGGAGAATACCCAAACAAGTCTGCAAATGGAAGGATGGGGCCGGTCTCTGCCTGTGGGATAGTGAATTGGGTATCATCAAGAGAGATAGAGGGCTGCATCAGTTACATCTCATCACGCAGACTCACAAGATCTGTCCTGAGAGTAGTAACTGCCTCACTCTCCTCCCGGGCCTCAACAGCGGATAATCTCCGCTCATAGTCTACCATTTGAGCACGTAAAGGCCCAAGGCTCCGCTCAATAGCCACCTGAATGAAATGAGGAATGTCGTCCACCAAGCAGGAGATAGAGCTGTTATTTCCCAAAGTCATGGCTGCAACCTTAGCAAATGTCAGCGTGGAAGGTCGAGGAGGCTGCGCCGGCTGCGTAAGTGTCTGAGGGAGATCACGATCTAAATGAGTGTCACCATGAGCTGAAACATGAGAAGTCATAGAAGAGGTGCTAGCAGTGGGCACTTCTCTCATGGAAGAACCTGAATCCTCACCAAACATTCTCTTTAAGCCTACTAGATTATCATCATCCTGACTGGTACGAATATCAATGACTCCCATGCATTTGATTTTTTTGTCAATCTTTGGGAAGAGAGGAACATGGTGGACTGCATATAAAGCTGATATAAGAGTAGGAAAAGGTAGAAGCGTGCCAACTTGCTTAGAGCGGAGCTTTATTACTTCAGTAATTATCTCTCCCGGGTTGACATACAACCCATCCATAATACAACCCACAAGAATAGCCCTTTCAAGAGTGACGTCTTGATCATTGGTGGAAGGGAGCAATCGATTTCCCACAAAACCAACCCAATGTTTGGCTTGAATAGAAAGATCCCGTCTTTTGATTTGCCCAATCCCATTTGCCCATAGTGGAAGACCTTTAGCAATTATTTTGGAAAGCCATGGAAAATGAGTGCGCCCCTCCAGCATCCGCCTCTTGCTCTCAACCCCCAGTGCACAATCATGACCAAAGTATAATTTGTTAATTACAGAAGCGGAGCACGACACTTCCACTCCTCTAACAAGTACACTCCGAAGGCAAGGTTGATCAGCCACTGGTGGTTTATACTTTTGTTGGTTGTGCCAAATGACGTAGGAGGCATAGAATTCCTTTACAAGATCAGGAAAATAAAAACACGGGGGCGAGTTGGGATTAATATCAGTGAATACATCCCAAGCAAACTTGTTGACTTGTCTGACAATATCGGGGAAATGATCATAAGCGCCCTTCACATTAAAGACTTTCTCGGGGTTGAAGCCCCTAGTGTGCACCCATTCATTGTAAAGGTCACGCATTTCTGTGTTGGCAAATCTGAGTGTATCAACATCTTTGGCTAGCTCCTTTGAGATATCAAGTGTGTATTGCACGTCAGGGGTGTTAGAGTGTCCTTGTTGTGTGGGAGCTTTTCTTTGAGAAGTCGTGCCAATGGCCTTACCTTTGTCCTTGTGATGATCTTTCTTTTCTCCTCGTGGCATGGATTTCCTTGGAGACATCTCCTACAACGAATCAGAAGAAACAAACCACACAAACCAAAGGTAAAACATGTTTTTGGATTTTCAATAAAGAAAAGAAAATGAAAACTATGTTAACTAATGTGAATGCAAAGAAAAATTTTATATGAAGGCACCTAGGAAGATATTTGGACCACTATATCTCAAACACAATCCATCATGACCCGAAGAGAACAAAAACGACGTTTTACCCTTAAGAATGGTGTCACTGAATCTATCATAGGGTAAAACATGCATTTTTGTTATGAACAAGTGTGCGCACCAACTCATGTTGTCAACAAGACTCACCAATTATGCCTCATGAAGTGGAGAAATATAGTAAGAAGTATGGCACTTGAAAATCATGTAATTCACACATCTTCTCTACACTATTGTAACATGGCATTTGGAGATGAAATAGAGCTCAAGATAATTTCAAGGGACCATGGGTAGTTCACTCAATTCATGCACAAAATAAAATACAAGGAAATACTCATGTTAGAATATCATCAAACACATGGTGGGCACTTTTGGGGTACTCAAGACTTCCCCAATTCTATATTAAGCATCACCCCCAACTCGATCAAACCACAACAACATCAATACAACACCAAAGGAAGTCCATATGACTCAATTCTTAACCAAAAATCTAGCACAAAACATGAGTTTCCATTTGTGTCTAAAGTGTTCTTAGAAAAATTTAAACCAAGTAAACTTACCAAAATTTCAAAAAAAGAGGTGGAGAAATGGAGACTCTTGAAATAAAAGAGGTAATGTGTGCAATCCTCTTTGAAAGTGAATGAGAGAAGAAGACAAGAGCAACTTTGAAAGAATAGAGAATAGCCGATGGTGATGTTGTGAAGGGGAGGTGATCTTTAGAGTTAGAAGGAATCGGGTGTATTTATTTTGGGTATGGGCCATGTTTTAAAGAAGGGAATGGAACAACCCGGGTCGGGTCGACCCAAACATTTTTTTAAAAAAAAAAAATTCGGAGGTTCACCCCCACCATGCGCACGTATGTGGGGATATGCGCACGCAGGTGGGCAATCCTTACCTGGGCAGTGCACCTGGGCGTATGGAGCACAGGCAGTGGTACTTGAGGAGAATCACCTGCGCACGCATCATGGGACCTGCGCACGTAGGTGAGGGAAGTGGATTCGAAGGAGGCACGAGGCAGAGCCTCCTGCGTTGCTAGCCTACGCATGCATGTGCCTGGGCTGCGCACGCAGGTGGCTCCTTGCCCCCAGGCAGAATGTTTCCTTCCACCTGCTGGCCTCATGCGTCCCAACATGCGTGGGAATGTGGGCATATGTGCTAGCAGGTGATTAATTTAGCTCAAACCAGTATCCAAGCTCCCCCATTAAGCATTGTTCACCTGCATTCACCAAATAACTAAGAATTAACAATCAAACAAAATTGAAATGACTATAAGTAACCTTGGGTTTCCTCCCAAGAAGCGCCTTGGTTATCTTCATGGCTCGACGTTGTTTCTCATCATCAAGCATCCTTAAACCAGAGCAACTCAACCTTAGCCGCTCCAGGTCCCCCCTCATAAAAATGTTTTAATCATTGACCATTCACCATGAACCTCCTTTTCTCGTGGTGCTCGAGCTCGATAGCACCACTAGGAAAGGCATTAACCAAAAGAAAAGGGCCAGACCACTTGGATTTTAGCTTCCCCGCAAAGAGTTTTAACCTCGAATTGAAAAGTAGCACTTTATCACCCGCATGGAACTCTCTTTTTAAGATCTTGGCATCATGCCATTTCTTCATTTTCTCCTTGTATAATGTTGAGCTCTCATATGCCTTAAGTTGGAACTCATCCAACTCATGAAGTTGATCGACTCTTGATTTCGAGGCATCCACCCAATCCATGTTCAATTTCCACAATGCCCACAAAGCTTTGTGCTCTAATTCAACCGGGAGATGACAAGCCTTTCCAAACACTAACTGATAGGGCGACATGCCAATAGGAGTCTTGAATGCTGTCCTATATGCCCACAGAGCATCATCAAGTTGCCTTGCCCAATTTGTACGCCCCACATTTATGGTTTTCTCCAAGATAGATTTGATCTCCCGATTGGAAACTTCCACTTGGCCCCTCGTTTGAGGATGATACGGAGTCGACACCTTATGCCGCACCCCATATTTTTCAAGCAAAGCTTCAAATACCCGATTGCAAAAGTGTGACCCTCCGTCACTAATGATAGCTCTAGGAGTTCCAAACCTGGTGAAAATGCATTTTTTCAGGAAGAGAGTTACACTTTTACCGTCATTGGTTGGTAAGGCAATGGCTTCGACCCACTTGGACAAGTAGTCAACGGCCACCAAGATATACTTGTTACCATATGAGCTCACAAATGGCCCCATAAAATCAAGGCCCCATACATCGAATAGCTCCACCTCAAGATTGGGTCTTAAAGGCATTTCATGCCTCCTCGAAATACCACCATGCTTTTGACATTGAATGCAAGTCTTTACCAACTCGTGAGCATCACGGTGAATGGTCGGCCAATAATACCCACATTGAAGGACTTTCGCTGCGGTTCTCACACTACTATGGTGGCCACCAAAAGGAGAAGAATGGTATGCTCCAAGAATGGATTTGATCTCCTCGTCCATGATCCATCGCCGTATGATTCCATCTGCACATTCCCTAAAAAGATAGGGTTCATCCCAAAAGTACCGCTTCACATCATGGAGGAATCTTTTCCTTTGATAGTAACTCAGCTCATCAGGAAGGAGTCCACTCACTATATAGTTTGCAAAGTCGGCATACCATGGTAGAGTGCTTTCTTTCAAGCTCATGACCAGTTCGTCTGGGAATGTATCATCAAGATCAATATCTCCCCAAATGTTCTCATTTATCTCAAGACGTGAAAGTTGGTCGGCTACTTGATTTTCACACCCTTTTCGATCCTTCACCTCAAAATCAAATTCCTGTAGTAGTAGAATCCATCTTATCAATTGGGGTTTTGCTTCTTTCTTTGCCATCAAATACCGGAGGGCGGCATGATCAGTGTGCACAATGACTTTTGTGCCTAACAAATAGGCACGAAATTTCTCAAACCCATACACCACGGCTAGCAACTCTTGTTCTGTAACAGTGTAGTTCTTTTGAGCATCATTTAAAGACTTGCTAGCATAATAGATAGGATGAAAAAGTTTCTCTTTTCGTTGTCCAAGCACAGCTCCTAATGCCAGCCCACTAGCATCACACATGAGTTCAAATGGTTGTGACCAATTTGGGGTCACGATAATCGGGGCTGAGACAAGCTTATCTTTAAGGCAATTGAATGCCTTCAAGCACTCTTCATAAAATTCAAAAGTGACCTCCTTCTCAAGGAGTTTACACATCGGATGGGCAATTTTAGAGAAATCCTTAATAAACCTCCTATAAAAACCCGCATGGCCAAGGAAACTCCGGACCCCTTTGACAGATATTGGAGGGGGTAGCTTAGCAATGACTTCCACCTTTGCTTGATCGACTTGGATTCCTCGTCCTGTTATTTTGTGTCCAAGAACAATCCCCTCCTTAACCATAAAGTGGCACTTTTCCCAATTCAACACAAGATTATTCGCCACACATCTTTCAAGCACCTTTTCCAAGTGTTCAAGGCAATTTTCAAATTTATCACCAACCACTGAAAAATCATCCATAAACACCTCCATAGAACTCTCTACCATGTCAGAAAAGATAGAGAGCATGCACCGTTGAAAAGTGGCCGGTGCATTGCATAGCCCAAAGGACATGCGCCTGAAGGCAAAAGTTCCATCGGGACAAGTGAAAGTAGATTTTTCTTGGTCTTCGGGAGCTATGGAGATTTGATTATAGCCTGAATATCCGTCGAGGAAGAAATACCATCCTCTACCCGCCAATCTATCAAGCATTTGATCCATGAAGGGCATGGGGAAGTGATCCTTCTCAGTCCAAGAATTTAACTTCCTAGAATCAATACACACTCTCCAAACCGTGACCGGACGGACGGGTATAAGATCATTATTTTTGTTTGGGACTACCGTGATGCCACCTTTCTTTGGAACACATTGTATTGGACTCACCCAAGTGCTATCCGAGATAGGATAAACTACACCCGCATCAAGCCACTTGATGATTTCCTTCTTCACAACTTCTTGCATTGGAGGATTTAATCTTCTTTGATGTTCTACACTTGCTACAAACTCGGGCTCGAGCTTGATCTTATGAGTGCATATGCCGGGTGGAATCCCAAAGATATCCGCTATAGTCCATCCAAGTGCCCGAATATACCGACTCACCGCCGATTTCAACACCTCAATTTGCCTTGATGACAAATCACTTGCAATAATAATGGGTAAAGTCTCCCCTTCTCCCAAAAACACATACCGAAGATGAGGTGGCAATGTCTTGAGCTCGATTTGTGGTGGATCCTCAATTGAAGGCTTCACGGGAGGAGCCTCCCGATTTTTCAAGTCAAGATCTAACTTACAAGGATTTCTCGGGTAAGACCCAAAACCTTTCAAGGATGCAACTTCTTCTTCATAGTTTTCATTCCCTTCGCTTTCAAGATTCCACAAGACTCCCACCAAAGGTTCTCTAACAAATTCAGCCACCATAGTATTAGCCACAACATCATCAACCACATCGATTACGGAGACAACTTGTAAATCCATAGGTTGTTTCATGGACTTGCAAACATTGAATGATACCTCTTCATTGTTTACTCGGAATTTCATTTCACCACATTCAACATCAACTAAAGCTCGACCGGTAGCCAAAAATGGCCTACCAAGAATAATGGGGACTTCATGGTCAATTTCACAATCCAAGATTACAAAATCAGCCGGTAAAATGAATCGATCCACCTTCACAAGCACATCACACAACACACCCATGAGTCTTTTTATAGAGCGGTCGGCCATCAATAGCCGCATCGTCGTTGGTGTCGGGGCTCCCAAACCCAACTTCCGAAATACGGCTAATGGCATCAAATTAATACTTGCTCCAAGATCACATAAAGCTTTCCCAAATTGATATACCCCAATAGTGCATGGGATGGTGAATGCCCCCGGATCATCCTTCTTCACAACCATCGTACTAGACATTATAGCACTACAGTTGTGAGTGACTTCAATTGTTTCGAAGTCCATGGTTCTCTTCTTTGTTACCAATTCTTTCATAAACTTAGCATACCCGGGCATCTCTTGGAGGGCTTCCAACAATGGTATATTTACCGAAAGGTTACTAAATTTAGAAAGGAATTTCTTGAACTTCGAGTCATCTTCTTTCTTCTTAAACCTTTGTGGGAATGAAGGGGGAATTTTAACTTGTGGCTTAGAGACAACCGAGTTTTCATTCGGTTTTGCATTACCATGATTAACCACTTATGGGCTTACCTCCTTCGCTTTCACCTCTTCCGACCCATCAACACCTTGCTCTTGTGACATTTGAGTTTCCTCTTTTGAATTTTCAAGCCGAGTTCTTGATTTTCTCACTTGGCTCCCAACACAAGGGTTGTTATCAAGGTTTTCAACATTATTTCCAAGGGTTCTCCCACTTCTAGTAACAATGACCATGACGTGGGCGTCATTTTTGGGATTCACCACCGTGTCACTAGGGAGTCCTCCTCTTTGCCTTGCATTCATTTGGGAGGAGAGTTGACCCATTTGGGTTTCAAGTTGCTTTATTGAAGTCGAATGTGAGGTGACAGTTTGATTGAGATGCGACAAATCCCCTTTCATTTCCCTCAACATCTTATCGCTTCCTTCAACTCCCAAGAGGACGCGAGCAAGCACATCTTCATTCTTATATTTCTCTGGATCAATCGAGGTTTCTTCTTTACCTTTGGACCTATCATGTGGAGGAATATACCTATCATAATCCCGATTCACATCTCGCCAATCACGGTCTCTATCTTTTTCCCTCCAATCTCGGTCTCTATCACGATCTCTATCACGATCTTTCCACTCACGGTCTTTCCAATCACGGTCTTTATCCATCCAACCTTGATTACCGCCCTTCCTTTGATAGGTGGGGCGAGAACCCCCCGCTTGATTTGACATAAATCGAATTTCTTCATCAAGAGTCTCCGTTTCATCATCATCGTAGCTCTTAAAATCCTTGGAGGCTACGGCGTTAACCGCCTTTGGTGTTGAACCCATTACATGCTTAGTGAGGAGTTCTAGTTGTGTCATCATCTTAGCCATACTCTCGTCTCTCTCATCTTTCTTTCTTTGTTCGTGGCTTACAAAAGATGCGGAGGGAGCCCTCACGGCCACCTTGGAATCTCTTGTATGCCAACCCCGGCTTTGTTTGGTAACTTGGTCCAATATTGTAGATGCAACACCATAAGTTTGTTTCACCAAAGACCCCCCAGCTGCATTGTCTGCAACCGTTTTGTTCAATTGATCTAATGCTCGATAAAATATTTGGAGGAGCATCTTATCCGGGACTTCATGAGTCGGGCATTGCATCAATTTCATGTTAAACCTTTGCCAAGCTTCATGTAACGGTTCACCATTCAACTGACGGAAGTTGATAATCTCATCTCTCAATTGTAACATCCTGGATGGTGGGAAAAACCGATCCAAGAATGCTTCCCTCAATTCCGCCCATGTAGTGATTGAACCTGCGGGTAGTTGTCTCAACCACAAAGCAGCCTCGCCCGTTAATGAGAAGGGAAAGAGTCTCAATCAGATGGACTCTTGTGATATGTGGGCGATATCAAACGGCATGCACACCTCAATGAAATTTGTCAAGTGAAGATTTGCGTCTTCATGGGCTTGACCCCCATATAACCCCTTCATTTGAAGGAGGTGAAGCATCACACTAGTAACATGGAATACTCCATTGCCTTCCGCGGGTGGAATGCGGATGGCACTAGCTATCCCGGCATCTCCCAAATGATCTTCATCTTCAAAATTTCTGTCAAATGAAGCGGTATGACTACCATGTTGACTCATTGAATCGTGAAGACTTTGGTCGCCACCTATGAAGAACAAAAACAACAAATAAAGTAAACTTACACCACGGTAAACACAAGTAACTTAAAACACTAAAAGAAATGAACGCTACGTTTCATTCCCCGGCAACGGCGCCATTTTTGATAATGCTAAAATACACCCCAGAAAAGAATGTAAGCGATCGTTAGCAATATAATTACCCAACTTGGAGTCAGGGTCGAATCCACGAGGAATGAATGCGATAGCTTTCACCTCTAAGTGTCGCAAGCAAGTAGTGCTAACACGCGATGCGATGAAAATAATACATGAAAGTAAATGGGGGGGGGGGTTTATTGTCTGTTAACTTGTACTTTTTAGTCTTTTGTAACTTAGGACACACAAGTTCAAGAGTAGAGAAGATGAGCTAAGACCAAGGGTATTACGGGACTTGGGGTTATGCTATCGTAAGAGTGAAATTGTGTATGGGTAATTTGAACATTTAACTATGTTTAGCTAAGGGCCTTGGGTAGGTTAGATCACAGGTGCCTGGTGTTGATTTGTCAACCAAACACCAAGGTTTCACAATTGGGTTCTTTCGAACACCTCAATAGTGCAAATTATAAGACCAACCCAATACCTCAATTAGCACCCTTATGTCTAAGAGATGCTATTAAATGACATACATCAAGTTATTGTTCACACCCACTCCTCACCCTTGTCCCCTTTGTCAAGGATGACAAGAGTTCTAAAATTAATTAGAGTTTGCAACCCCTAATTTGAATGAAAGCATGGAACGAGATTAAAACCCATGGCAATTCTCTAAACATAAATCAAATAAACAAATCCCATACAATTACCACATCTTATTTAAGCATAACCCCAAGTAGAGAATTTAGCTACTCATAAAATAAGAGAGAAGAAAATCACCCAAATTCTCTTCCCAAACTTCCATTGAATCCCAAAAATGTTTTTACCAATTTGATCCCAAAATGCAAGAATGTAACTTGTTTCTCCGTAGGGTTTCACTCTCCTTTACTCTCTCTTTACAAAAAATTGTCCAAAAGCCCCTCTCAGAGCTAATAAAATTTCCTTTTATAGCCTCAAATCGCGTCATTCAAAATTATGAAAGTGCCACTGCACTAGCCATCTGCTGGCGCAGGTTCCAGCGCATCTTAGGCACATGCGTGCGTAGGTGGCTAGCGCATATGCCACTGTTTGTGCTGCTCCTCTATTCAGTTGGCCATCTGCGTGCGCAGGTGGCCATTGCTCTCCCCGGTGTTGATTTAAACCTCTTTTTTCACTCCTCGAACTCTCATTATCTTGGATAGTTAGCTCGGGCTCGAATTCATCCATTACCTGTGTACACGAGCCATATAACATGAGAATTTACATCGAATCAATGCGAATTTCAAGATAATCCAAGCTCAAATGTATTAAGAATTTGGGTAAGATGTCAACTTATTAATATACTACCTCCCCAACTGTCTGTAGCATCACAAATGGTCTAATATACCTGGGGATGAGCTTGCTCCTCCTCTCGAACCTCACCACGCCCTTCATAGGCGATACTCACAGAAAGACCCAATCACCAACTCTAAACTTCAAGGCACGAAGTCTATGGTTAGCATAACTGTTCTACCTGCTCTGAGTTGTCAGTAGCCTATCTTGAATCACCCAAACTCGGTCCAAAGACTCACGAAGTAAATCTGTACCATGGGGTCTAACCTCAGAAGTCTCAAGCCAACCAATCATAGATCGACAACACCTACCTTACAATGCCTTGAATGTGCCATTTGAATACTTGAATAGTAGCTTTTATTATAAGCAAACTCTGCCAAAGCTAAGAATTGATCCCACTGGCCTCCAAAATCCAAAACACAAGCTTGGAGCATAGCCTCTAAAATCTGAATAGTTTGATCTGATTGCCCATTGGTCTGGGGATGAAAAGCGGGGCTAAGGTCAAACTGGGTACCCAAATCCTCATGAAATGTCCTCTAGAAGCTAGAAGTAAACTCAGAGCCTCAATCTAAAATAATAGACATGGGTACCCCATGAAGATAAATCACTTCTTGAATATAGATACAGGCCAACCTCTCGGCACTGAAGAAAGTCTGAATAGGGATGAAATGAGTAGACTTGGTCAATCGATCCACGATGATCCAAATGGTATCAAAACCATGAGAAGTACGAATCAAACCACCTACGAAATCCATAGTGACCCGCTCCCATTTCTACTTAGGAATGGGTAGCCTCTGAAGCAATCCACCAAGTCTCAGATGCTCGGCCTTCACCTACTGACAACATAGGCAATGATCCACAAACTCTACTATATCTCTCCGTATACCGCTCCACTAGTAATGCTACCTCAAATCCCTATACATCTTAGCTATCCCTGGGTGAATAGAATATCTGAAGCTGTGAGTCTCTCAAAGTATCAATTAAATAAAATCTCCAACCCTCAAAACACAAATAAGGCCATCAAACCTAAGAATACCCTCAGAATCTATGGTACCCCTCCTGGATTCACCTCTAAACACCTGATCCTGAATGCCACATAGCCTGCTATCCTCAAACTAACGACCCCAAATCTGCTCCAACAAGGTAGATCTAGCCTCAACACTAGCAAGAATCCTCCTAGGTTAGAAATGTTAAGACGAACCATCATGTTGGCTAAGGACTAGATATCCAAAGCCAACGGCTACTGAGAAACATAAATAAAGGCCAAGCTACCCATACTCACTACCTTTCGGCTCAAGGCATCCGCTACCATATTCACCTTGCCCGGATGGTATAGAATAGAGATATCATAATTCTTCAACAACTCAATCCATCTGTGTTGTCTTGAATTAAGCTCCCTCTAGGTCAAAATGTACTGAAGACTACGATGGTTAGTGAAGATCTCACAACAAACACCATACAAGTAATGCCTCCAAATCTTAAGTGCGAAAACTATCGCTACCAACTCCAAATCATGAGTGGGCTAGTTGCGCTCGTACACCTTCAGCTGCCTCAATGTATATGAAATAACATGGACCCACTGCATTAGAACATACCCTAAACAAATACCAGAAGCATCACAATAAATGGTGAATTCCTCGCCCTTAGGAGCTGAAGTGAGCAAGTTCTTGAGTTTCAGAATGCTCGCCTCACAACTTGTGGACTACTGAAACAGAACCTCCTTCCTAGTCAATCTAGTCATGAGGGTTGTAATAGTAGCAAATCTTTCAACGAACCACCTATAGTAGCCTGCTAACCCAACAACACTATGAATCTCAGTAGGAGACGTAGGCTAAACCTAATCACAAATAGCCTCAATCCTCATTGGGTCCACCATAATACCATCCTTGGACACGATGTGCCCTAAGAAAGCTACAGACTCAAGCTAGAACTCACACTTTGAGAATTTGGCATAAACCCTATGATATCTCAAAGTGTGAAGCACAATCCTCAAATGCTGCTCGTGCTCCTCCCTACTCCTTGAATAGACAAGGGTATCATCAATAAAAATTATCTCAAAAAAATCCAAATAAGGCCTAAAAATGTGGTTCATCAACTCTATAAATGTTGTTAGTGCATTGTTCAACCCAAAAGACAACACCAGGAACTCATAATGGTTATAACGAGTCTTGAAGGCTGTCTTAAGGATGTCTTCAGCCCTGATCCTCAACTGATGGTAACTTAAACTCAAATCAATCTTAGAAAACACTACCACACTATGAAACTGGTCAAATAAATGATCGATACGAGGTATAGGGTACTTAGTTTTTACAGTCAACTTACTCAGCTACTTGTAATTAATACACATGCATATAGAACCACCCTTCTTCTTCACAAAAAGAACTGGAGCACCCCAAGGTGATACATTTGGTCTGATGAAACCTTTACCTAGAAGATCCAAAAGCAAAATATTTAGGTCCTTTATCTCAACAAGAGCCATATGCTAAGGAGCCATAGAAATAGGTCAGGTGCTCAGCTTGAGGTTAATAGAAAACTCTATATCACGCTCAGGAAGAAGGTCAGGTAGGTCAGTAGAAAAAACATCAAGAAAGTCACGAACAACATGAACAGAGTCAAGCAAAGAAATTTCAACACTCACATCCCGAACACAAGCAAGGAATGACTCACAACCCCTCAATACCAGTCTTCTAGCTTGAATATAAGAAATAATCCCAGTTGGCATGCAGCTAAAAAAACCTTGTCATACAATCGGGGTTATCCCAGGTATGGCTAAGGTAACGGCCTTGGCAAAGCAATCCAAGACCATATGATAGGGGGATAACAAGCCCATGCATTGAATCACATCAAAATCTACCATATCTAACACAATGAGATCAACATGAGTGTCAAACTCTCGAATAGTCGTCAAACATGATCTATATACATGATCCACTACTATAGAATTACCCACAGGAGTAGCTATATGCAATAGCACAGATAATGGCTCTAAGACAAACCCAACTGTGGTGCATAATAAACAGTTATATATGAAAATGTAGAGCCAAGATCAAATAAAGCAGAAGTTGGCTGATGGCATACTGAAATAGTACCTGTGATCACAGCATCCAAAGCCTCAACATCTGGCCTACCAGGAATAACATACAAATGGCCCAGTCTGCTATCATACTGGGTGCCTACCCAACCACTATCCTACCTACCTGAGGACCACCTCTGAAACCCTGGAGACTACCCTTGTAACCCTGTACACCACCCCTAACTAGCGGTGGTACTGATCTGATCTACTGAGCACTTTAAGCTCAAGGCTCAATCATCCTGCGCCGGGGATACTCTCGAGATAAATGACCAATGACCCCATACTCATAACAAACCTCGGGCACCCTGCTCTGTCCAAAAGGTCCGCTGACCTGAAATGACCACCTCAGCCTGATGACCCTGACTGAACACCCCTCGATAGATGACTACTTCTCTGACCACCAGAATTACCATACTGGGCTGACCCCCATCTAAAATCTGAAGCACTTCTTGAGTGGGCCTACTAGGCTGACCCTAGTGCTGATAAGACTAACGCTGGGGGTACCTACCCTAAAACCCTCGACCTCTAAACTGTGAGTCGTTGTTGCTCCCACTGTAACTACTCTTATAATGGGGCCTCTTATCGCTGCCTCTTGGGCCTTGCGATCCATCTCCTTAATAGAATAGGCATGAATATTAGTAAAAGACTTTCTCTAATTCACCAAACTCTAAGTAGCCCTGTAAAGCGTAGTCTCAACCCCCCTAAAAAAACACTGAATACTCTAGTACTCTGTAGGCAAAAACATAGTGGCATGTTTGTCTAGCTCGTGAAACCTCACCTCATACTTGGCCACAATCATAGAGCCCTGTCTCAACATAGAAAACTCATCCCTCAGGCGATCGCGCATGCTGCGAGGCATGTAATTCCCCAAAATTCCTCAGAGAGCTGAGTCCAAGTCCAAGAAGGAGATCCAGCTGGCTTGGAATCAAGATAACCTCTCTACCACTGTCTTGCCGCTCTGTCTAGCTAATAAGTAGTATAATCCACTCTGTGCAACTCGACTAACCCTAAATTACATGGCCTCTCCTCACAACTGGTAAAGAACTCATAATTATCCTCTCCTCGAGCCCCAACAAACCTAGGTAGAGTCAATCTCAGAAATTGACCCAGCATTTTTTGCTCCTCTGCAGTCATAATTGGCTGGGCTACTACTGGTTATAAGACTATCGGTGCCGACGAAACCTCTGCCCTGGGAGTCATAGCTGTAGATTATGCCTCTAAATCAATATTACCGTGGGCTGCTGTCAAAGCCCCGTATGTGGGTGTACCACCAACTAACCCCAAAATCTAAACCAATGCATCACAAAGAATCGAAGAATATATAAACCCAGGTGGGGCCTGGGCTTCCCCATAGCCCACCTGCTGCTGTGGTGTCGGAAACTCTGGTGCTACCTCTGGCTTAGGAGAAATAATAGGATCAGGTGATGGCTCTCTAGCTTGATCTCGAGCTGGGGTTGTAACTCTAGCCTGCCCTTGACCTCGGGGTCAACCTCTACCTCTAACTGGAGCTCTAGCAACAGGTTTGGAGTCCTGATCCCCGATTTCCGCACCCCGTATTCTAACCATCTGTGAAAGAGTGAAACAATACGGAAACAATGAATGGAAATGAACCAAAAAAATGAGATTTTCCTAAAAATGCCATGTAGCCTCTCGAAGATTGGATAGAGATGTTTTTGTACCGATCCGTGGGACTCTACTAAACATCGACTCTCATACCAACAATATCGGTAAACCTAGGCTCTGATATCAAGCTGTCACAACTCAATTTCTAAGGTCATACTGGCACCTACTTTAACCCAGCAATAGGTAAGCCAAGCCATAGCCCGGAGTAACATGTAATGGGCTAACGGGCGAAAGATAAAAGGGAAGAAAAAAGAAATCAATAGGAACAGTAATATAGGTAGAAATAGAGAAGATAGACATACATAATATACTGTACAAAAGAGGGAAGAGGACAAAATGTACAAAATAAATCCCTACCAAAACCTGGTAATGCTAGAGGGAAGAGGACAAAATGTACAAAATAAATCCCTACCAAAACCTGGTAATGCTAGTACAAGAGCCACTATAACCAAAAAAAAGTACTAGACAGTATCCAAAATATACATATATACACAGTAGTCTCAGAAATACACAAGACTGTAACTGAAATAAATAGAGGAGGATCAGCTTCGGACTCTAGAAAGCTCACCCTGTCTATTGCTCAGTAGCAAAGACCAAGGGTAACATCAACGACTTTGGCTTGTACTTGTATTTCCATTAGGGAAAAGATGCAAAAGTGCAGTATGAGTACCAAAGCAATGGGTACTCAGTAGGCATCATCGGCTGACTGAGCTTAAATATAGTAAAAGCATAAATAAAGTGTGAGAGTGTAAGCTAAGTCAACAGTAAGGGGAAAAAATGTAAATAACAACTATGCTAGGCAAATGCGAGAAAGGAAATAAGTAACATAAAAGTAAAAACGAAGGACTAACTACAACCTAACTGGGCCCCCATAAGCCCAGAAGGCATATACAAGAAGACATTTAACCCTACCAAGCCCCCATAAGCCCGGTGAGTGCAAACAAGAGGAAACTAAGGTAAGAAGCATAAATAACCTTTAACGATACAAGTGTTAATAAATTTTTGATCCTAAATCCATAATGAAAGCATATATATGTATCGAGCATGAACCAAAACTAGTGGATAATAACAAGAGGGCCAGACATTAGGCTCAAACCAAATATAGTGGATAATAAAAAAAGGCTAGACACCAGGCTCGAACTAGAAATCGTGGATAATAAGAAGAGGCCACATGATCCATATACAACAGAACCTAGTACAACTGCCAGAACTCCCAGTAATAACCATAGACAACACCTGAACATCCCAACCATAGACATAGACTGTTGGAGGATTCAAACTGGAACTCATAAGTAGCCAACCATAACCATAACTGATAATTTCATAAGGAGCAAACTACAATCATAAACCAATGTTAGTCTTGTTCCAGAACCCATAATAATAATAGCATTACAACATCCACCGGACTTGAAGTGGAACTTAATTTTATATATATATATATATATATATAAGCATAACTAGCTAGCGAAAATCCAAAGGTTTAAAACCTATCTATAATATGTATATTCATATAGATCAATCTCAGGTGGTTAAATCCATTAAGGCAAGAAGGGTCCCAATTACTAGGTCGAGGAGGTACGATCCAAGTTAAGTTAAGACCCTACCCAGGGAAAAGAAGCTAAACCATCCCACAATCAAGTCTAAGTCACCCCAACCCAAGGTAATAGCCTAAGGCCGCGTCCATGAGTCCGACTAAGCCAAAAGGATCTTCATTGTAAATATTTTATCTAAAAAGACACAGTGGGGCCCTCTATCGGGTCCCAATAACCCAACCTAAGGTAGAACCCAGGTGAATATAGTCTAAGGCTTCCCAATCCCATACCAAGGTACTATAAGCACTAATCCTAGTCCTAGAAATGATAATACATTGATTTAAGGGAGAAAAGGCCCAAATTCTACCGAAAAAGGACCCTAACCGACTAAATAAAATGAAAAATGCTAAAATAATAACCGAACAAAGAATACCCACCCAAAACTAGCACAAAAATACACTAATATTATAATCAAGCTCAATCTAAAAGAAGGTTAAGCCCTGCCTACTGGACTCCATCGAACGCTCATTGAATCCTCTACAACGGTACTTTCCCCTTCCGAGAGGCCTTCGAGAGCAAGAAAATTAATAACCATATTGCATATAAATGCTTCAGGTTAGAAATTGGACTGACAATCCCACGTGGGGCATACTTGCGGAATCGTAAAATTGAAACCGCCACAATATCCCACTCAACTCAAGGATCATTTGCCACATAAATAGCCAATTCCAAGCTCAAACAACCCCAAAATCAGACCAATATAATTCATATAAAAATGGAGAAGTTATCGGTGGAATAGACAGTAACATATGAGGATAAGGTTGATAAAATAAACACTAGCGTGCCTCCAATCCGAACCCACCCCAATTTTATGATTACCCACTAGTTTTATGCTCTCACAAGCTCTAATAGTACTCAAACACTTAGGGAATATAAGGTTGGTTCAAGAATATGATCTATTTATACCACTACAAGTGATGGCTGCTTTAGACACTAAATGACCGCTAAAACGCCCAATGGTCGTTAAAACGATCGGGCTTTGACTTGCCAGCTACACTAAAGTGGTTCAAAGCTACTTAAATGGTTACTGTTAAAGCAGTGCCAAGCCACTAAAGAGGTCTCTTGTCCATTAAAGAGGTTGCACAAGATAATTTGGCACCAGCCAAATTTAATAAGTCCCAATGGACTTTGATCGGGTGCTCAAAATTGGATTGGAATCCCATGCTGGAAAATGAATTATGATACCCTACTAAATTTTACATTCTAAACTCAACGGCGCTATCAAAATTTTCATCGAGGTTATTTCGATAAAAAGTGGGTCCCACACCACAAGGGGTTGTTTTAGCCAAATTCCACCCAATAGCTCAAAATGAGTTCGTAAGCCTCGGGACCTAGACCAAGGGTCCTCCTAGCCTAAAATCGATATTCTAGAGCTGATGAGACTGTTAGAATTATCATCCAAGGCCGTTTACCTAATGTTTAGGCCCGAGACCCTATTCTTAACTTTAAAAGCTCCCAAATAGAAAAATGGCTTTAAAAACCAAACAAACTGTCCGGTAACCGAACTGTCAGTCCCAGCAAGTCATAAATGATCTGGGGAAGTTATAATAAAGATCTAAATATAGAAAAAGTATCAAAACAGGGAAAATGACCTGGAGGGTCATTACAATAAGGTTCAATCTTTTATTTAATTTTTGTTATTATATCATTTGTTCATTCTTGCTGCCTATTTGGATTGATACTTCCTTTTGTAGATTTTTACATGGGTTATTTGTTGTCCCTCATCTCTAAATTCATATGTATTATTTTTGCATATTTTATGTTATGGGAACTCTTCTATTTCTATTAGTTGTAGGGCTAGTAAGACTTTAAACTAATTGCAAGTATTGAATAGTCTAGAATATTTGTTTTAATTTTAATATGTTTGTTTAATAGCATACAATCTTAAAGGGTCCTTATTTATCATATGACAATGGAGTGTTCATGTTTAATTATTTTATTTTTCTAGATAAATGTGGCTCCATCTTATTTGGTTAAACTTGGTTTCTCTATGACAGTGGAGTGTTCTTGTTTAATTATTTTATTTTCTAGATAAATGTTGCTCCATCTTATTTGGTTAAACTTGATTGCTTTATGATATGAAAAGTTGATTATGTTCTATTAAAATCGAGCCAGAAGTGAATTTATATAGCTTTTGTCAGTGTTACTTTCTTATTTAAATAGCAAATTTTTAATAGTTTTTCGAATACCTTTAAATAGTACAAGAATTAGGTCTACTCTCATGTTTTAAGGTCTATATAAATTAATTGTGTGTTTGAGTAAAATAAGTTGCAGATTTAATTTTTATGTGCTTATAAATCTCTTCTTACTTATGTGCTTACTCTGAGCAAGAGTCTTTATTACTTTATTATTATAATTTTTGTTTTGATTAGTTAAGTATTAAGAACAGACATACTATCACCCTTTTTGAATATTCTTTACACATATACTATGATTGAGTGACAAAACTGGGAGTTCAACCACCGTGAGTGGAGGAGTCAACGCGTGAAGTAGAGTTCAAATGGAGTCGTCATCCCATCGGGGGTCAGGTATGTTTGGGAAATGATGAAAAAAAGACAGGCAATAGCTGACTTCTCATATGAAGCATATATAGCTTTATTAAGAATTTAAAGAACCTCGTTACTCCCTTGTTTTCTTATTTCATATGTCACTCTTTCAAAAGTCACAAAGACTTGACAAATTTTACTACTATACTAAACTATCGACATGCTTTGATACAATCTATATATCATACATGACTTTAAAAATGCTGAAATATTTTATTTAGTACTCTTGACGTTTTTTTAAGAATTTCTTTCATTTTGTCTTAAGGCATTTAAGAGAGACGATCATAAGAATTGAAATAGAGGGAGTAACATCTCATTGGGCCTGTCATGCCTCAAATCCCATTGGGGCGGACTGGCACCTGAAGCTGTTAAGGCCCGAGAGAACCAACCGATACATTCGTATACATTCATATACATGTCACCAAAAGAAAACCATTCTACTTAATATGGATACAAGATGTCAAACACAGAATCATGGAAAAGATATTCAAATAGATATGAAACTTGGTCGTTAGGGCCATCACGTCAAAAGCATACATTCCTTCATTTGTCCCACAATATCTACAAAGCCTCTAACAGATACGTAACCAACCCAAATCCGGTACAAGTCCCCGCTTTATACAACATTTACATAGTACCAAAACAGATGAATACATGTGACTCGAAAAGCCCCGAATCAACCTGGAGCTCACCAACAGTCTGCAGATGACCCGTATCCTACTGTGGAGGTCTACTAGCACTTGTGCCTGCAGCAAGTAAGGTGAGTCCCCCAAGGGACGTCAGTACGAAGAATGTACTGAGTATGTAAGGCTATAAGAAACTGCATGAAACATAGGATCTCAAATGGAATCAAATACAAGTGAATAAACATTATGGATAAACCACCATTCTGTATGTATGGAACCATGTACATTACATTCATTACTTTCTTTGCTTTTACATTCATTCATTATCATCATCATTCATATAATGCCGGGGCCCCAACTAATCAGTGGGTCATAACATAACATTGGGATCGTCTCTAGCTAGGCGTATGCCCCTTTGAGCTACCACCCATACTCAATAATCAATCGGGATCGACCCATGATAGGCTTTCCTTTTACCCCTAGGATACCACCTGTGATATTGGGATTGACCCATGCTAGGCTTTCCTTTTACCCGTGGGATACCACCCGTGATATTGGGATCGACTCATGCTAGGTGTTTCTTCCAACCCTGGGATACCACCCAAGAATATACTCTCTTTACATCACTTCTTCAACCTTTGAGATAGTTCATTTGATGGTCATAACATTATTGGAACTTGAGAACAATAGTCCATAAATATGAGACATATGAATAACAATTGGTAACAACCTTGAACGAAATACTTTAGAACATTTTTTAATAGAAACAAGTACTGTAATGACGTGAACAATAGATGTTGACGAAGGATACGAAAAAGAGTAACCTTACATACCTTATATTCCCAATATGAATACAAAAATCCAATATGTGAATACAACAGTTCAGATCCTTCCTTACGTGTTACTCTACAACACAAGTACATAACGAAGCTCACGTTAACAACTAACTACATTACAAATGTATAAGATGATAATGAGCTACGTGACTGCCATATAACGTTATTTCACCCTCTTACAATACCATTTAATGCATCACTATACGAAAAACACCAAAACATGCCACACATCAACCAAGACATCTTAAACCGATAGCATTTCACACCAAGTTTATACTTTACACTTCCCCTTTAACACAACATCACATTTACTCGATCAAGTCACTTAAATACCTTTCACAATAGCACATTAGAATCAATCCACAAGTGATACAATTCAAAATGACTGTGGACTAACCCTTAGGGTCATCCAAATGGTACCATAAGTTGATGATTGCATCCAAGAAGGGTATAGGGGCCTTGGGGGTCAAAGAAAAGCAAAAACAATCGAAATGAAGTTCTGGAGGGACCTGTGAAGCAACCTACACCTCCAGGTGGGTGAGGTACAGACACAGGTGCCCATTGTCATTGTCCAAGGACACCTGTGTTGGCATCTGTGCCCACAGGTGCCCCATCCGTGAAGGCGGATGCCCGGTTCGGCCAAAATGGGTCTCTTTTGGATCCTTTTTTGTAATAAATGGTACATGGCCATAAGTAAGATTATATTTTCATATTTTATGTTAACTTGGATTCCAAAAAACAACCATGGTCTCACAACGCACATGAACATCACAAAACTACATTTTTTCCTTCAATACGCCACCGGTTCCATGCACAATTTCGCAACAACAATTCCAAATGTCATACACAAAGAGGAATAAAGTTAGGGAAATAAACACATATTACATGTTGACATTTAATCCATAAAATTCACTTCCTTCAAGACCACAAGTCTCCTTTCAAGTTTATAAGACAAAACCCTTTACCGATTAAGCAAAAGTAGACTGTTTCACACATAGTGGACTGCTCAACACTTTTTCAACATAACCAACATGATTTACACACCATATTATTCATATAATATACTAAACCATGAGAGTAAACACTTACCAAATCTTTCAAAAGGATGATCTTGTCCAAAGGAAATGGTTGCTTAGGGTTTGTAAGAAATGTGTATGTGTCTTTTTGGTGAATAAAAATCTGATTTTGTGCCTTATATGGTGCCTCATGGTCATCCTTAGCCAAACACTTAGTCAATAATTGAGCTGTTTACTTGGTCAACTTAAGAATGGATCATTTCTCCACTTGGGCCATGTCTTTCTTGTAAATTTTGGGCCTCTTTTGAGCCCATTAGCACAAGACTTATTCAGCCCACTAAAATTAATGTGTAATACACCAACCATCTCATGTTTAAATAATTACATAAATGTTAAGACAATCAATTAGGCTTGAAAATGTACGGGGTGTTACATTCTTCCCCCCTTAGGAACATTCATCCTCGAATGTTAGTAATATTTCCCACTCGAAACAAGTTCAAGTCTAAGTGCATTCTTCATATTTTACATACACATAATTCTTATAGATACTTACTTGTTATTGCTCCAAGTCCGCATCTTGAACTTGTTCTTCCGTTTGAAATAAATGCCTTCCCATGTGATTTCTTCTACTTGTTGATTTCTCTAAAGTACCTTTATAAAAGCTACTTATTTATTCCTTGATCTCTTCACTTGTCGGTCCATAATAGCAATAGGTACTTCTTCATATGTGAGATCTTTCGTGACTTGTACATCTTCAATGGGAGCAATACGAGATGGATCTCTTATGCACTTTTGAAGCATTGAAACATGAAATACTGGATGAACTGTGGAGAATTCTTGGGGTAGTTCCAATTCATACGCGACTTGACCAAATCGTCGAACAATCTTATATGGCCCTATATATCGTGGACTCAACTTTCCCTTCTTTCCAAATCTCATTACCCTTTTCATTGGTGACACTTTCAAGAATACCCAATCACCTATAGCAAATTCTAGCCCCCTCCTTCTAACATCGGCATATGACTTGTGTCGACTTTGGACCGTTTGTAGCCGCTGTTGTATCACCTTAACTTTTTCCATAGCTTGAAAAACAAGATCTGGTCCAAATAAGGCAGTTTCACCTGCTTCAAACCATCCAATTGGTGATCTACACTTCCTTTCATATAAAGCTTCATAAGGTGCCATCTTGATACTTGAATGATAGCTATTATTGTAAGTAAATTCAATAAGCGATAGATGATCATCCCAACTACCTTTAAAGTCCAATGCGCAAGCTTGTAGCATATCTTCAAGTGTTTGGATAGTACGTTCTGCTTGTCCATCTATCTGAGGATGAAAAGCCATACTCAAATTCCCTTAGGTTCCCAAACTCTTCTGAAAAGATTTCCAAAATGTACGGTAAATTGAGCTCCCCTGTCTGATATAATAGAGATTGGAATTCCATGTAGTCGCACTATATCTTTCACATAAAACCGTGCATAATCTTCAGCTGTATAGGTGGTCTTGACCGGTAGGAAGTGTGCTGACTTGGTAAGCCTGTCAACTATTACCCATATGGAATCAAATTTCCGAAGTGCACGAGGAAATCCTGTGATGAAATCCATGTTAATCATGTCCCACTTCCAAACTGGAAGATTTATACATTGCTTATAACCTCCAGTTTTGTGATGCTCTACCTTTACTTGTTGACAGTTTGGACATTGGGCCACAAATTCTGCAATGTTCTTCTTCATATTACCCCACCAATACAGGTCTTTCAAATCATGATACATTTTGGTGGCTCCCGGATGAATAGAATACCGTGAATGATGTGCCTCTGTCATAATCCATCTCTTTAACTCATCTACATCAGGCACACACAATCTACCTTGGTACTGAAGTACTTTCTCTTGCGTAAGATCAAATGCCTTTGTTGAACCTTGTTGTACATTCTCTTTCAACTGTAATAAAATAGGGTCCGCATACTGTTTTTCCTTCACTTCAGCTATTAATGAAGATTTTACTGCATTTTACATAATAACCCCTTCGTCTAGAGATTCAAGAAGATGAACCCCTAAGCTGGCTAATTAATCCAGATCCTTAACTATACCTTGCTTTTCCGTGAACTGGCCGTCAGTGCTTACTCTTGCTTTGTGACTTAATGCGTAGGCTACTACATTTGCTTTTCTGGGATGATATGAAATATCAATATCATAATCTTCTAATAGTTCCAACCACCTCTGCTGCCTCAGATTTAAGTCTTTCTGCTTAAAGATATATTGCAAACTCTTATGATCGGTATATATGTCAACATAAACCCCATACAAGTAGTGACGCCATATCTTTAAAGCAAAGACCACGGCTGTTAACTCAAGATCATGTGTTGGATAATTTCTCTCATGTGGTCACAACTTTCTTGAGGCATAAGCTATCACATTACCGTGCTGCATCAATACACATTCCAAGACGACTCCTGAAGCATCACAATATACAGCATACCTTATGTACCCTCTAGAAGTACCAACATGGGTGTAGAAGTCAATTTATCCCTCAGCTCTTGGAAACTCTTCTCACATGCATCATTCCACTGAAACTTGGTTGGCTTGTGGGTTAGATTTGTTAAAGGTACAACAATAGAAGAAAATCCTTCAACAAATCTTCAGTAATAACCTGCCAATCCAAGGAAACTACGAATCTCTGTAGGCGTCATAGGCCTTGGCCAATTGTTCACAGCTTTTATCTTTTGTGTATCATCCCTTATTCCTTCATCCGACACAATATGACCCAAGAATGCTACATATTTTAACCAAAATTCACATTTAGAGAACTTTGCATATAACTTACAATCACGAAGAATCTATAACACCTGCCGTAAGTGATTAGCATGGTCCTCTTGTGATCTTGAATAAACCAAAATATCATCTATAAACACAGTCACGAACACATCTAAAAATGGCTTGAACACCCTATTCATCAAATCCATAAAAATTGCTGGTGCGTTTGTTAGCCCAAATGACATAACAAAAAATTCATAATGACCATACCGTGTTCGGAAAGGTGTCTTGGGTATATTTTTTTCTCTAAGCCTTACCTGATGCTAACCCGATCTCAGGTCAATTTTTGAGAAGCATTTGGCACCCTGCAACTGATTAAACAAATCATCAATTCTGGGGAGGGGATATTTATTCTTGACTGTTACCTTATTCAGTTGTTGATAATCAATACAAATTCTCAACGTGCCATCCTTCTTTCATACAAATAACACTGGTGCTCCCCAAGGGGACATACTAAGCCTTATAAATCCCTTTTCCAGCAAGTCTTTTAATTGCTCCTTCAATTCCCATAGCTCTGTTGTGGCCATTCTATACCGAGGAATAGAGATAGGCTGAGTTCCTAGAATTACCTCAATACCAAACTCTACTTCCCGTTTCAAAGGCAAACTCGAAAGATCTTCAGGAAATATATCAAGGAATTCATTGACCACCGGAATCGATTGAGGAGTTGGTGGATTAACATTGGTATCTTGCACTCTTACTAAATGACATATGTACCCCTTGGATATCATTTTCCTTGCTTTAAGATAGGAAATAAATTTTCCTCTCGGTGCCCCCACATTACCCTTCCATTTAAGAACATTCTTTTGTGGAAAATGAAAATGTACCTTCTTAGTTCGGCAATCTAATGTGGCATAACAAGAAGCCAACCAATCCATACGCATTATAACATCAAAATCTACCATTTCTAGCTCAATAAGATCAGCCAACGTATCATAACCACAAACATTCACTATACAATTATGATATACTCTTTTAGCTACAATAGATTCACCAACTGGTGTAGATACTTCAAATGGCTTGACTAGTAATTTCGGTGTTCTTTCAAATTTTTCAGCAATCAATGGCGTAACATATGATAGGGTAGAACCCGGATCAATCAATGCATATACATTATGTGAAAAGACGGATAATGTACCTGTCACTACATCAGGAGAAGCCTCCAAATTTTGTCGATCCGCTAGAGCATAGGTACGGTTTTGTACTCCACTAGAACTGGATGCTCCTCTAGCACCTCTACCATGACCAGCAGGCTGCACACCTTGGCCTAAGGAAGGAACCGATTATGATGATACAACGGTTGATCCCGTAGGTTGCGCCATACTACTTAAGCCTCGTCGTGGGCATTCTCTCATTATGTGCCCCGTCATACCACACCAAAAGCAAACATTTGTCCCAAGCCAGCATTTACCTAAATGAAACCTTCTGCAGTGCTGACGCGACTGACGAGCAAACTTTGTTATCTGTAAACCTCGAAACCCACTACTTTGCCCAGCTTGACTGCCTCTAAACCCTCTGAATTAAGATTGAGTGGCTATTGTAGGATAGGAAAATGATGGACTAGGCGGTCTATTAAAATCCCGATGCCTAAATTCTCCTTGGGACGCCATGAACTGTCCCATAGGTTTAGCCCTCTTTGACGACCCTCTTTCAAATTCTTACGCTCTTCTCTTTTTCCTCTGATCCTCTATTTTCTGCACAAAATCTTGTATCTTGGCTATATCCATATCTCTATTCAAGGCAGCGATAGTACAATCTCTAACCAAATATGGATCCAATCGATCCACATACCGATGAACTCTATCGGCCATAGTGGCTACCACATTAGGAGTATATCTAGCCAAAGAATTAAACCAAAGACTGTACTCCCGAACGTTCATATTCCCTTGACGAAGATTTAAGAATTAGTCTGCCCTAGCCTCTCGAGTCTCATAGGGAAGATAGTGATCAAGGAATGCCGCTTTGAATTCTTCCCAACTAGCTAGAAGTGCACCGATACCCCTCGATCGTTTCCAATCTTTGTACCATAATATAGCCTCCCCTTTCAATCTATATGCCGCAAGCTCAACCGTTTCTATACCAGTTACATGCATAACATCTTAAACCCTTTGAATTTGGTCCACAAAGTCTTGCGGGTCTTCATTCAGATCTAACCTTGTGAAGGCGGGAGGGTCTAATTTCAGAAAATCCTGTGTCCGCCGACTAGCTGCCCTATCCGCACTGTCATTGCTTGTAGTTGGACCAAATTGTCCTTGATGTTGTGTAGCAACTATACGAGTCAACATTTGCACCGTATTTCTGAGATCCTTCTCAGTAGCATTAACAGGTGGTTCTGAGGATACTTCTCTCCTTTGTGGACCCCTGGAAATAGGAGAGGAGAAGAAGCCCGTGATGCAAACTCAGTTTCAGACCCACCTTGACTAGCTTGGTCAGGTGGTGATTTACTAGTTCCTTCTCTGGCCAGCATGTCTACCTTTTTACCTTTTCCCCTACCTCGTCTTGTAATCGGTATTTTACTATAACAAAGAAAACCAATTTCAATGGTCAGATATGATTCCACCTACAACTTTGGCTCTATTGCACGATCTAGAAAATGAAGAAAAGAAATAACTCCTAAATGCCCCATAGCCTTCTGCTTAAAAATGTGGTGCACAACACATCCATAAGCAAGACTCTACTCGGACACGGCTTTGTAGACACCCTAGAACAACCAGGCTTTGATACCACTTTTGTCATGCCTCATATCCCATTGGGGCGGACTGGCACCCAAAACCGTTAAGGCCTGAGAGAACCAACCGATACATTCGTATACATTCATATGCATGTCACTAAAAGATCACCATTCTACTTAATATGGTACAAGATGTCAAAGAATGAATCATGGAAAAGATATTCAAATAGATATGAAACCTGGCCGTTAGGGCCATCACGTCAAAAGCATACATTCCTTACATTCCTTCATTTGTCCCACAACGTCTGCAAAGCCTCTAAAAGATATGTAACCAACCTAAAGTTGAGATAAGTCCCCGCTTTATACAACATTTACATAGTACCAAAATAGATGGACACATGTGACTCGGAAAGCCCCAAATCAACCTGGAGCTCACCAACAGTCTGCAGATGACCCGTATCCTACTGTGGAGGTCTACTAGCACCTGTGCCTGCATCAAGTAAGGTAAGTCCCCCAAGGGACGTCAGTACAAAGAATGTACTGAGTATGTAAGGCTATAAGAAACTGCATGAAACATAGAATCTCAAATGGAATCAAATAAAAGTGAATAAACATTAAGGATAAACCATCATTCTGTATGTGTGGAACAATGTACATTACATTCATTACTTTATTTGCTTTTACATTCATTCACTATCATCATCATTCGTATAATGCCCAAGCCCCAACTGATCAGTGGGTCATAACATAACATTGGGATCGTCTCTAGCTAGGCTTATGCCCCTTTGAGCTACCACCCATACTCAATAATCAATCGGGATCGACCCATGATAGGATTTCCTTTTACCCCTGGGATACCACCTGTGATATTGGGATCGACCCATGCTAGGCTTTCCTTTTACCCCTGGGATACCACTCGTGATATTGGGATCGATCTATGATAGGTGTTTCTTCCACCCCTGGGATACCACCCAAGAATATAGACTCTCTTTACATCACTTCTTCAACCTTTGAGATAGTTCATTTGATGGTCATAACATTATTGGAACTTGAGAACAATAGTCCATAAATATGATACATATGAATAACAATTGGTAACAACCTGGAACGAAATACTTTAGAACATTTTTTAATAGAAACAAGTACGGTAATGACGTGAACAATAGGTTTTGCTGAAGGATATGAAAAAGAGTAACCTTACATACCTTATCTTCCTAATATGAATACAACAATCCAATATGTGAATACAACAGTTCAGCTTCTTCCTTACGTGTTACTCTACAACACAAGTACATAACAGAGCTCACGTTAACAACTAACTACATTACAAATGCATAAGACGACAATGAGCTACGTGACTACCATATAACGTCATTTCACCCTCTTACAATACCATTTACTACATCACCATACCAACAACACCAAAATATGCCACACATCAACCAAGACATCATAAGCTGATAGCATTTCTCACCAAGTTTATACTTTACACTTCCCCTTCAACACAACATCACATTTACTCTATCAAGTCACTTAAATACCTTTCACAATAGCACATTAGAATCAATCCATAAGTGATACAATTCAAACTGACTCCGGACTACCCCTTAGGGACATCCAAATGGTACCATAAGTTGATGATTGCATCCAAGAAGGGTATAGGGGCCTTGGGTGGTCAAAGAGAAGCAAAAACAATTGAAACAAAGTTCTAGAGGGACCTGCGAATCCACCTGCGCCCGCAGGTGGGTGAGGTACGGCCACAGGTTCCCATTGGCCTTGTACAGGGTGTCACGCCTTAAATTCCAACGGGGCGGACTGGCACCCAAAGTCGTTAAGGCCCAAGAGAACCAATCTTCATTCATGTACATTCGGATGCATGTATCTATATTATCAACATTCTATCTCATGTAATTATAAGATACCAATGGAGAAAGTCATGGAGAACATATGCTATATATATATATATATATGAAACTTGGCCGTTAGGGCCATCAAGTCAAAACGGACATATTTTCCTTCATTGTCTGACAACGTCTACAAAGCCTCTAACGGATACATTTACATAACCATACTAAAGTCGGGACAAGTCCCCGCTTTATACAATATTTATACAGTTCAAAAACTAACATGTACACATGTGACTCGGAAAGCCCCGAACCAAACTGGAGCTCACCAATAATCAGTAGATGACTCGCAGCCTATTGTGGAGGTCTACTAGTACCTGTGCCTGCATCAAGTAAGGTAAGTCCCCCAAGGGATGTCAGTATGAAGAATGTACTGAGTATGTAAGGCTGTAAGAAACTGTACGATACATAAGTACTTCAATGATATCAAGTACAAGTGAGTATTCGATATGGATAAACCTCCGTTTTGTATATGTGGAACCATGTACATTGCTTTCATTATTTTTATTTTCGATCATCTATTCATATCATTATCATTCATATATACTTTCATTCAAGTGATATACTTTCATTGCTTTTACATTCATCCTTATTACCATTCATCCAGCTGATCAGTGGGCCATATATCATTCATCCATCTGATCAGTGGGCTATAGTATAATCATCCACCTTATCGGTGGGCCATAATATAATATAATGTATTATATCAACAATCATCCACCTTATCGGTGGGCCATAATATAATATAATATATATATATACATTACTTCATTCCTTTACTTGTGAGAGATTGATACATTGGTGGTTGTAAAATCATTATTGGAACTTGAGTTAATATTGTTGGAACTTTGGAACAATGTCCCCAATTATGTGACATATGAATAGCAAATGGTCAATAAATAAGAAATATGTGAATAACAATATATGACAACCTGAAATGAGATACCTTCGAATATTTCAAAATGGAACAAGTACAATGACAATATGAACACTATGTGCTGCAGAAAGATACAGAAAGGGTAACCTTACATACCTTATCTTCTCAATATGAAGATACAGTCCTATATGTGATTGCAATAATCCATTTCCTTCCTTACCTTTAACTCTACAACACAAGTACATAATGGAACTCACGTTAACAACTAACTACATTACAAGTGCATAAGACGATAATGAGTTACATAACTGCCATATAACGTCATTTCACCCTTCACAATACCATTTACTGTATTACCATACCAACAACACCACAACATGTCACACATCAACCAGGACATTATAAACCAATAACATTTCACACCAAATTTATACTTTACACTTCCTCATTAACACCACGTTGCATTTACTCCATCAAGTCATCTTCATAGTTTTCACAATAACACATTAAAGACAATCCATAATTGATACCATTCAAAATGCCTCCGGTCCACTCCTTTAAAGTCATTTAAAATGTACCACAAGTTGATAATTGCATCGAAGAAGGGTATAGGGGCTTTGGGGGGTTAAAGAGATGCAAAAACAATTGAAACGGAGTTCTGGACTAACCTGCGAAGCCACCTGCACCTGTAGGTGGGTGAGGTGCATCCGTACGTGACCATTGGCCTGATCTAGGGCCACCTGCATTGGCATCTGCGCCCGCGAGGGCGGATGCCCGTTTTAGCCTCCGGGGGTCATTTTCAGGTCCTTTTTTGTAATGAGTGGTCCATGGTCATAATTAAGCTTATCTTTTCATATTTTAAGTTATCTTGGATGCCAACGAACAGCCATGGTTTCACAACACACATAAACATCACAAAACTACATTTTTCCCTTCAATACGCCACTGATTCCATGTACAATTTCACAACAATAATTCCAAATGTGATACACAAAGAGGAATCAAGTTAAGGGAATAACCACATCTTACATTTTTATATTTAATCCATCAAATTCACTTCCTTCCAGACCACAAGTCCACTTTCAAATTTATAAGACAAAACCCTTTACCAATTAAACAAAAGTAGACTGTTTCACCCATAGTGAATTGCTCAACACTTTAACAACATAACCAACATGATTTATACACCCTTTTATGCATATAATATATTAATCCATGAGAGTAAACACTTACCCAATCTTTCAAAGTGATGATCTTGTCCAAACAAGTGGTAGTTACTTAGGGTTTGGATGAAGAGAATGTTGTGGAAAAATCTAGAAATGAGACATGTGTGATTTATGGATTAAAATATGATTTTTTTTCCTTTATATAGGCCCTTGAAGTTATCCTTTGCCACCTTTTGGTCAATAATTGAGGGTTTACTTTGGTCAAAGCAAGAATGGATCATTTACCCATTTTGGGCCATGTCTTTTGCTCAATTATTGGGCCTTTATTGAGCCCATTAACTCAAGAGTAGTTTAGACTTATAACTTCCATGAATAATATATCATCTATCACAACTTAATTAATTCCATGAACATTAGGGTAGTCACGTGAGTTCGAAAATGTACGAGGCGTTACACAGGACCCCTCTTAGGAACATTCGTCCTCAAATGTTAGTAACATTATCCCATTTACACAAATTTAGGTCTCAGTTTATCCTTCATGTTACTATATACACATAGTTCTTGTAAAGACTTACTTGTTATTGTTTCAACTCCGCACCTTGAACTTTTTCTTCCGTTTGAAACAAATACGGGTATCTCGACTTCATCATTTCTTCGGCTTCCCATATGATTTATTCTACTTGCTGATTCCTCCAAAGTACTTTCATGGAAGCTATTTCATTATTCCTTAACCTCTTCACTTGTCGATCCAGAATGGCCGACTTTCCTTTCTTTCCAAATCTCATTTCATTAGTGACACTTTCACAAATACCCAGTCACCTGTATAAGCTCGTAGCATATCTTCAAGTGTTTGAATAGTACATTTTGCTTTCCCATATGTCTGAGGATGAAAAGCCATACTTAAATTCACTTGGGTTCCCAACCTCTTCTGCAAAGATTTCCAAAAGTGGGCAGTAAATTGAGCTCCCCTGTCTGATATAATAGAACTGGGAATCCCATGTAATCGCACTATCTCTTTAACATAAAACCTTGCATAATTTCCAGCTGTACAAGTGGTCTTGACAGGTAAAAATGTGCTACTTGGTAAGCCTGTCAACTATCACCCACATGGAATCAAATTTTTGAAATGTACGAGGCAAACTTGTGATGAAATCCATGTTAATCATATCCCTCTTCCAAACTGGAAGATTCCTACATTGCATATAACCTCTAGGTTTCTGATGCTCTACTTTTACCTATTGACAATTTGGACAATGAGCTACAAATTCTGCAATGTTCTTCTTCTTTATATTGCCTCACCAATACATCTCTTCCAAATCATGGTACATTTTGGTTGCTCCCGAATGAATAGAATACCGTGAATGATGTGCTTCTGTCATAATTCATTTCCTTAGATCATCTATATCCGATACACAAAATCTACCTTGGCATTGAAGTACTCCCCTTTGCGTAAGCTCAAATACCTTTGTCGAACTTTGTTGTACATTCTTTTTCAACTAAAATAAAATAGGATTTGCATATTACTTTTCCTTCTCTCAGCTACAAGTGAAGACTCTGCCACATTTTACACTATAATTCTTTCATCTGGATTTTCAAGAAGACAATCCCCCAAGCTGTCTAATTGGCTTAACACATTGGCTACCACGTTTGCTTTTCCCAAATGGTATAAGATATCACTATCATCTTCTTTTAGTAATTCTATCCACCTTTGTTGTCTTTAGTGTGGGTCCTTTTTCTTAAAAATATACTGCAAACTTTCATGATCAGTATATATATCAACGTGAACCCCATACAAATAGTGGCGCCATATTTTTAAAGCAAACATCACGACTGCTAACTCAAGATCATGTGTTGGATAATTTCTTCCATGTGGACGCAATTGTCTTGAGGCATAGGCTATTACATGACCGTGTTGCATCAATACACATCCTAAGCCGACTCCTGAAGCATCACAATATACTGCATGCCCTTCTGTGCCTTCGAAAAGTACTAATACTGGTGTAGAAGTCAAGTTATCTTTCAGCTCTTGAAAACTCTTCTCACATTCATCATTCCATGGAAACTTGGTTGCTTTGTGTGTTAGCTTGTTAAGGGTGCTGAAATGGAAGAAACACTCTTCAACAAACCTTCTGTAATAGCCTGCCAACCCAAGAAAACTACGAATCTCTATAGGCGTCGTAGGTTTTGGCCAATTCTTCATGGCTTCTCTCTTTTGTGTATCAACCCTTATTCCTTCATCTAATACCATGTGACCCAAGAATGCTACAAATTTTAACCAAAATTCACACTTAGAGAGCGTTGCATATAACTTACGATCACAAAAAATCTGTAACATCTGCCGCAAGTGATTAGAATGGTCCTCTTGTTATCTTGGATAGCCCAGAATGTCATCTATAAACACAGTCACGAATACATCTAAAAATGGCGTGAACACCCTATTCATCAAATCCCTAACAACTACTGGTGCATTGGGTATATCTTTTTTTTTTCTAACCCTTACCTGGTGATATCCCGTTCTCAAGTCAATCTTTGAAAAATATTTGGCACCCTGTAATTGGTCAATCAAATCATCAATTCTAGGGAGGGGATACTTATTCTTAATTGTCACCTTATTCAAATACCGATAGTCAATACACATCCTCAACGTACCATCTTTCCTTCGTACAAATAATAATGGTGCACCCCAAGGGGACGTACTAGGTCTTATGTATCCCTTTTTCCAGCAAGTGTTTTTAAGTGCTCCCTTAATTTCGGTAACTCTGCTGGAACATTCTATATGGAGGAATAGAGATAGGCTGAGTGTTTGGAATCACATCAATACCAAACTCTTCTTCCTGTTCTGGAGGAAAACCCGAAAGATCTTTAGGAAATACCTCAAGAATTTCATTTACTACTGGAACCATTTGAAGAGTTAGTGGCTTCACATCAGTATCTTTCACTCTTACTAAGTGACATATGTACTCCTTTGGGTATTATTTCCCTTGCCTTGAGATAGGAAATAAAGTTACCTCTCGGTGCTCCCACATTACCCTTCCATTCAAGAACATTCTTTGTGGAAAATGAAAATGTAACTTCTTAGCTCGGCAATCTACTGTGGACTAACAAGAAGCCAACCAGTGTATCATAACCATAAATAGTTACTATACAATTACGATATACTCTTTTAACTACAATAGATTCACCAACTGGTGTATAGACTTCAAATGGCGTAACTAGTAATTCTGGTGTTCTTTCAAAAAGAAATTTCGCAATCAATGCAGTAACATATGATAATGTAGAATATGGGTCAATCAATGCATATACCTTATGTAAAAATATGAATACTGTACCTGTGTCTACATCAGGAGAAGCCTCTGAATTCTGTCGATCCGCTAAGGCATAGGTACGGTTCTAAATTACACTAGAACTAGCTGCTCTGTTAGCACCTCTGCCACGGCCAGCAGGTTGTACACCTGCCAATGATAATGCAACGGCTGATCCTGTAGGTCGTGTCATACTACTCGTAGCCCTCTGTGGGCACTCTCTCATTATGTGCCCTGACTTACTACACCAAAAGCAAACATTCGTTCCAAAACAGCATTCACCTAAATGAAACTTCCCGCAGCGCCGGCATAGCTAACAAAAAGACCTCGATTGGCTCATACTTCCTTGTTCTCGATACCCCACTGTCTGTGAACCTCGAGTCCCAATACTATGCCCATCTTGACCGCCTTTAAACCCTCGAAATCGAGGTGGAGTACCTGTTGTAGGGTAAGAAAATGATGGCCTAGGAGGTCTAGGAAAAACCCGAGGCCTAAATTCTCCTTGGGATGCCATAACCTGTCCTGTAGATCTAGCCCTTTTAAACAGCCCTCCTTCAACTTCTTGTGTCCTTCTTCTTTGCCTATGATCCTCCATTTTCTGTGCAAAGGCTTGTATTCTAGCTATATCCATATATCTGTTCAAAGCAGCAATGGTGCAGTCCCTCACCAAATATGGCTCCAATCTTTCCACGTACCGATGAACTCTGTCGGCCATAGTAGCTACCATATTCGGAACATACTTAGCCAAAGAGTTAAATCAAAGACTGTACTCTCTGACACGCATATTCCCTTGGCGAAGATTTAAAAATTGGTCTGCACGAGCCTCTCGAACCTCATATGGAAGATAATGATCAAGGAATGCCATTTAAAATTCTTCCCAATTAGCTGGATTTGCGCCAATACCCCTCGATCGTTTCCAATCTTTATACCACAATATAGCTTCTCCTTTCAACCTGTATACCGCAAGTTCCACTATTTCTATACCAGTCACATGCATAACCTCTAGAGCCCTTTGAATTTGGTCCACGAATTTCTGTGGGTCTGCATTCAAATCTGACCCAGTGAAGGTGGGAGGATCTAATTTCAGAAAATCTTGTGTCCGCCGACTAACTACTCTAGCCGCGCCATCTTCACTTGTCATTGGACCAACTTGTCCTTGAGTTTGTGAAGTGACTATACGGTCAAAATTTGTACCGCATTTCTTAGATCCTACTCAGTAGCATTAACAGGTGGTTCGGCAGGTTCTTCTCTCCTCCTCTACTCTTCTGGAGATGGAAAAGTAGAAGAAGCCTGCAATGCAAACTCAGCGTCATCCCCAACTAGCTTGGTCAGGTGGTGATTTACTTGTTTCTTCTCCAACAAGTACATCTACCTGCTTACCTTTGCTCCTACCTCATCTTGTAATCGGCATTTTACTATAACAAAGAGAGCCAATTACAATGGTCAGATATGATTCCACCTACAACATTCGCTCTATTACATGATCTAAAAAGGAAGAAACGAAACAACTCCTAAATATTTCGTAGCCTCCTACTTATAAACGTGGTGCACAACACATCCATAAGAAAGACTCAACTAAGACATGGCTTTGTAGACACCCTTAGGACAACTTGCTCTGCTACTACTTTTGTCATGCCTTGAATTCCAACGGGACGGACTGGCACCCAAAGTCGTTAAGGCCCAAGAGAACCAATCTTCATTCATGTACATTCGGATGCATGTATCTATATGAACAACATTCTATCTTATGTAATTATAAGATACCAATGGTGAAAGTCATGGAGAACATATGATATATATATATATATATATGAAACTTGGCCGTTAGGGCCATCAAGTCAAAACGGACATATTTGCCTTCATTGTCTGACAACGTCTACAAAGCCTCTAACGGATACATTTACATAACCATCCTAAAGTCGGGACAAGTCCCCGCTTTATACAATATTTATACAGTTCAAAAACTAACATGTACACATGTGACTCGGAAAGCCCCGAACCAAACTGGAGCTCACCAATAATCAGTAGATGACCCACAGCCTATTGTGGAGGTCTACTAGTACCTGTGCCTGCAGCAAGTAAGGTAAGTCCCCCAAGGGATGTCAGTATGAAGAATGTACTGAGTATGTAAGGCTGTAAGAAACTGTATGATACATAAGTACTTCAATGATATCAAGTACAAGTGAGTATTCGATATGGATAAACCTCCGTTCTGTATATGTGGAACCATGTACATTGCTTTCATTATTTTTATTTTCGATCATTCATTAATATCATTATCATTCATATATACTTTCATTCAAGTGATATACTTTCATTGCTTTTACATTCATCCTTATTACCATTCATCCAGCTGATCAGTGGGCCATATATCATTCATCCATCTGATCAGTGGGCTATAGTATAATCATCCACCATATCAGTGGGCCATAATATAATATAATGTATTATATCAACAATTATCCATCTTATCGGTGGGCCATAATATAATATAATGTATTATATCAACAATCATCCACCTTATCGGTGGGCCATAATATAATATAATATATATATATTACTTCATTCCTTTACTTGTGAAAGATTGATACATTGGTGGTTGTAACATCATTATTGGAACTTGAGTTAATATTGTTGGAACTTTGGAACAATGTCGCCAATTATGTGACACATGAATAGCAAAAGGTCAATAAATAAGAAACATGTGAATAACAATATATGACAACCTGAAATGAGATACCTTCGAATATTTCAGAATGGAATAAGTACAATGACAATGTGAGCACTATGTGCTGCAGAAGGATACGGAAAGGATAACCTTACATACCTTAGCTTCTCAATATGAAGATACAGTCCTATGTGTGATTAAAATAATCCAACTCCTTCCTTACATTTTACTCTACAACACAAGTACATAACGAAACTCACGTTAACAACAAACTACATTACAAGTGCATAAGACGACAATGAGTTACATGACTGTCATATAACGTCACTTCACCCTTTACAATACCATTTACTGTATTACCATACCAAAAACACCACAACATTCCACTCATCAACCAAGACATCATAAACCAATAGCATTTCACACCAAATTTATACTTTACACTTCCTCATTAACACCACGTCGCATTTACTCTATCAAGTCATCTCCATAGCTTTCACAATAACACATTAAAGACAATCCATAATTGATACCATTAGCAATACCTCCGGTCCACTCCTTTAAAGTCATTTAAAACGTACCACAAGTTGATAATTGCATCCAAGAAGGGTATAGGGGCTTTGGGGGGGGGGGTCAAAGAGATGCAAAAGCAATCAAAATGGAGTTCTGGACTGACCTGCAAAGCCACCTGCACCCTCAGGTGGGTGAGGTGCATCCGCAGGTGAACATTGGCCTGGTCCAGGACCACCTACATTGGCATCTGCGCCCGCAGGTGCCACGCCCACGAGGGCGGATGCCCGTTTCAGCCTCCGGGGGTTATTTTCGGGTCCTTTTTCGGAATGAATAGTCCATGGTCATGATTAAGCTTATATTTTCATATTTTAAGTTATATTAGATGCCAAAAAACATTCATGGTTTCACAACGCACATAAACATCACAAAACTACATTTTTCCCTTCTATATGCCACTGGTTCCGTGTACAATTTCACAACAACAATTCCAAATGTGATACACAAAGAGGAATCATGTTAAGGGCATAACCACATATTACATGTTAATAATTAATCCATAAAATTCACTTCCTTCAAGACCACAAGTACACTTTCAAATTTGTAAGAGAAAACCCTTTACCGATTAAGCAAAAGTAGACTGTTTCACCTATAGTGAATTGCTCAACACCTTAACAACATAACCAATATGATTTATACACCCTTTTATGCATATAATATATTAATCCATGAGATTAAACACTTACCCAATCTTTCAAAGTGATGATCTTGTCCAAACAAGTGGTAGTTGCTTAGGGTTTGGATGAAGAGAATGTTGTGGAAAAATCTAGAAATGAGACATGTGTGTTCTATGGATTAAATTCTGATTTTTGTGCCTTTATATAGGCCCTTGAAGTCATCCTTAGACAACTTTTGGTCAATAATTGAGGGTTTACTTTGTTCAAAGCAAGAATGGATCATTTACCCATTTTGGGCCATGTCTTTAGCTCAATTATTGGGCCTTTATTGAGCCGATTAACTCAAGAGTAGTTTAGACCAATAACTTCCATGACTAATATACCATCTATCAAAACTTAATTAATTACATGAACATTAGGGTAGTCACGTGAGTTCAAAAATGTACGGGGTGTTACACAGGGCCACCTGCGTTGGCATCTGCGCCCGTAAGTGCCCCATCCGCGAAGGCGGATCCCCGGTTCGGCCAAAATGGGTCTCTTTTGGGTCCTTTTTTGTAATAAATGGTACATGGACATAAGAAATCTTATATTTTCATATTTTATGTTAAATTTTATGCCAAAAAAAAAAACCATGATCTCACAACGCACATGAACATCACAAAACTACATTTTTTCCTTCAATACGCCACCGGTTCCATGCACAATTTCACAACAATAATTCCAAATGTTATACACAAAGAGGAAGAAATTTAGGTACATAAACACATATTACATGTTGAAATTTAATCCATCAAATTCACTTCCTTCAATACCACAAGTCTCCTTTCAAGTTTATAAGACAAAACCCTTTACCGATTAAGCAAAAGTAGACTATTTCACACATAGTGGACTTCTCAACACTTTGTCAACATAACCAACATGATTTACACACCATATTATGCATATAATATATTAAACCATGATATTAAACACTTACCAAAGCTTGCAAAAGGATGATCTTGTCCAAAGGAAATGGTTGCTTAGGGTTTGTAAGAGAAGTGAAATATTGTTGGAAAATTCTAGAAATGTGCATGAGTCTTTTTGGTGAATAAAAATCTGATTTTGTGCCTTATATAGTGCCTCATGGTCATACTTATCCAAACACTTAGTCATTAATTGAGCTGTTTACTTGGTCAACTTAAGAATGGATCATTTCTCCACTTGGGCCATGTCTTTCTTGTTAATTTTGGGCCTCTTTTGAGCCCATTAACACAAGACTAATTCAGCCCACTAAAATTAATGTGTAATACCCCAACCATCTCATGTTTAAATAATTCTATAAATATTAAGACAATCAATTAGGTTTGGAAATGTACGGGGTGTTACAAGGCCCATTTTAGCCTTGTTATTACCCTGATCCCACTCTCTCCCCCCCCCCCTCAATTTTAACTTTATATGTTGTTTATTTATTTATTTTTACTCTCTTACATTAAATTTGCCGCCAAATTAAGGTGGCACATTTTACTAATACGTCTCTCATTGTTTGTAGTTTATTATTATTTCGATTTAAGCTTGAATATTTCTTGGGCAGGCATGTTACATACCAAAGGAGTTTACTAGAGTCTGTACTCTAAGAAAGAAGAAGAATATAAAAATTATGGTACTTTTCATTTATTATTTGCACATCGCACAAGATTAGTCTCGCTATTTCATTTTTTCTATGGTTTACTCTCAAACTTTTTTTATTAATAAAGTTTTATCCATATTGTTTTCCATCTTCTTGTCTTCTTTTATTGTAACATTTATATGATCTTAGTTTAATTGATGATTAATTGACATGTGCTATCATCTAGCATCTCTTAACTAATAATCAAGTTAATTATTATGTCTAGTCTTACTTATTTTCTTAATTAATAAATAAGTTCGCACGCTTAATCACTTAGTTAATTTTAGTCTAATAAAATTAATTTTCTTGTTTTATCATTAATTTCCCACATAATATACGAATTCGGCTAGGACCCACCATTGTGGACCTCGAAAGGTACCGAACACCTTCCTTTTGAGGTAATTTGAACTCTTACCCAAATTTCTGGTGACGTAGATTAATAAACAGAATTATTTGGCATTATTAGTATAGAATGGTGCCCTAACTCACCTTAATTTGTTAGGTGACGACTCTTCTCTTTTAGACATTCCTAAAAAGAGTTGTCACGTCGAATACCACTTTTCGAGAGAAAAATGGGGTGCAACAACTAGCATGCGCATAAGCTCAAATTTATGGATATTGTTTTAGATTGTTTTCATCTGAGTTGAATATTAAGATGACACAAATCTTGTATGTAATAAATGATGACATTTTGATTTCAACAAATAGTTCATGAGTCACGTTTCAATGTGGTTCTTTATATTGAGGTGTTTTTCCTTTTGTTCTCAGCATGAATATTTAAAGTTCTTTTATTTATATTCACTACTTGAATTCACCTTCAGGAACATAAGACCAAATCTAAATATTGGTTCATGTTTAATTGATGTATATAAGTTCTAAATCGATCATATTTGGTTAGTTGAAATCATAAGAAAGATAAAAGCTTTTTGTATTGTAGGCATTTCTTATTGAAAATCTGGATTAGTAACCTAGTGAAAATAATTGATTTCAAAGAGGAGGAAACTTTGTGCATCGCTCTATTTATATTTCGATAAATTTGGTTTTTAATTGAACTTCAACAAGCTGAATATTTTTACTGATTATGCCTCATCGTAGGCCAAGTTTCAATATAGCATTATTTGTCTCGCTATTGCAATATTATCTGGAAATTTCTCAATAATATGGTCTTTCCAGAAAGCCTTAAAGATGTAAATTGTTGATCTAGCTTCGTTATGTATGAAGTCCTTTGTGCAGTAAAGATATTTACCTTCTCATTTATCTCATGGAACTGACTTTGTGTCATCTTCTACGACATGCCAATTGGTTTCTTGTTGGTTAAGCATTTGAGCTTGAATTGTGTTAAGTATTGCATTGATTTTCGTTAAGACTCTATCTTCTTCATAATAACTAATTAATATAGTTCCATGACTATGAATCTGTCTGACTAAAAATAATTTGTGACTATTCTCATTCATCTAATTTATTCATCCTCATCATGAGGTGTTGACAAATTTTACATTTTTTCTAGAAAGGCTTACTGATTCTCTTCTCTTATCCCTTTGTATATATGTGAAACATGGTTGAGTCCAAAAGTGGACTCCCTCTTCCCTTTGCATCTTCTGGTAGGATTATGGCTAATATGTCGAGATAACCCTCGTTTCCAAGTCCAAAGGACTAACAAATAGGTCAAAAGCATGAATCCAAATTGAAGGCTGATATATATCAAATATACGGGTGTATATGTGACAGACAGAAAAAAGTGTGATCAGCAAGAAGATGGTCCAAAGCCCAAAGAAAATTTGGAAGAAATGATCCAAAAAGATCAAGGGGACAGGACATAAATAGCCACTCGGCTGGAAAAAAATGACACAAAATGGCCAAGGGATTTTAAATTACATTTCTAGCCATTTGGCTATTGGAGGCTGAACCTTTTATTTTATTTATTTGGCTGTTGCTGTCTTTTTTAAAAATATAAAATAGTTACATTTTTTTGGGTGGAGGCTACTGCTTCATTTTTTTCTTGATTATAAAATTTTGTAGGTTTTCTTTTTTTGTTTTTGTTTTAACAATTAAATACAAATTTATAATATTGTAATTGCTACTTTTTCTTATTAATCAGATACAAAATAATATATTTTTATTTGTTATATAAAAATAACATATTTTATACAACAATGATACACACACACACACACACACACACACACACACACACATATATATATATATATATATATATATATATATATTTCATACAATAATGATGTCACACCCCAAACCTGAGTGAGGCGGACAACTACTATAAGAACATATGTTATACAGATGACCTAGGATGAGAAAATAAATCACTATGCAAATGGAAATAAGAAGTTGTATATACAATATCAACCAATTGGCCAAACCAATACATATGAGAAGTGAAACTATAAATACATATGATAGCTTTACAATGTCTACAAAGCCTCTAATGAAATTCATCTATACAACTATCAAAACGTAGGCCAAAGACTCGGCAAAGCCCCGAATCAACCTGAAGCTCACCAACTACCTTTGAATATTATGTGCTTCTATTGGAGAGTTCTACTAACTGGGTGCATATACGTACAACATAAGATATAGTGCCCCCCGTGAGGGACGTCAGTACAAAAGAAGATACTGGATATGTAAGGCCCATGGAATAAACATATGTAAAACGAGAGCTCAATGAAACCAAGTGTTAGTATGTCAACATATAGATAAGGATGCAGGACCACCTTTACTTACACTTGTGGAATCATTTGCATTACATATGTTTCTTCACTTTATCCTTCTTTTCTTTTCTTTAAAATCTTTGTAATCCATGTGATACATATGACTAGCTGATCAGTGGTAAATATAATAATCGGGATCGACCCATGCTAGGCTTTCCTTTCATCCCTGAGATACCACCCGTGAATATAAGAATTGGGATCGGTCCATGCTAGGCTTTCACCCCTGAGCTGCCACTCATAAGTCCAAGAATTGGGATCGGCCCATGCTAGGCTTTTGCCCCTGAGCTGCCACCCACATATAAATAAATTTACTTTATTTTATTTCTTTAATCTTTGAGATTGTTATTTTGGTGGCCACAGTATTATTGAGCTTTGGGACTATAGACCAGTATTAAGAAAAATATGAATATGCACTCGAGATAGTAACAATGATGTAGGAAGCATTTTTTATGGCAATGTAATACTTAGGAGCTTAAATAACACAACCAACACTTTAACATTTCAAATGAAAGCATAGGCGCATATAGAGTGAAGGCATCTAACTCAATCTAAGGGGTAACCACTCTAAACAGCGATACGATTGCTAAGTAAATGATATCAAATGAAAGAGATACATGAATATGAGAATCAATAAAGCTTGTGGACAGATTTAATGTAGGGAAAAATACACATTCCATGTTAGGAGATGTAAACCATAGAATGGAACAAGTAAGAATTAGATGAGATAACATTATAGACTACGACAATGGGAGTGATGTCCAAAGAAACGAACGTGTAAATATGTGAGTAAATGAAGTATATTATTATAATAGACAATTGAAGTAAGTTGGCAGTAAATGGGCAGATTGCATACCTAACATATGAGTACACTTACCATGTGTAATCTAGGATCTTATTGACACATATAAGAGCAATATGTGACAAGGGTTTGACTTGAAAGAGTGAACACACAAATCTAGTAATAAACACATATTGAAGTACTTTGATACATTTGTGAGATCATAGGGAGTAGGAACAAGATCATTAGTGATGCTAAAAATCGTACATTATTTCTATATATCTTTTAATAGCAAGAGCACTTAGGAAGCTCACTTTGTTGGTAGTAGCACAAGTATGAGATTTCATGCCAAGGAATATGGAATAGAATAGCCTTCCATACCTTTCTTCTAACCAATTTGACTACAACAATTCAACCTTTCCTTTAAGTACATAATGAAGCTAATATTAGAAGATAATCACATTATAAGCCTACAAAATAGTAGCTAAACACCTGACGGGCAGTAAGACCGTCCAAACCCCTCAAACACATGGTGTATCACCACACCCTCCTTCTATACTTTAATAGAACTCCATTCAACCATCATATAAGGTCACCCTCTGCCTCATAACAATAATACATATAAAACAACCCATAAACAATCCCAAAATCTATAAACCACCAGAATAACTCCCTAAGTTCACACCCTTTAATTCCACCTTAATACAACCTCATACCACCACTATATAAGGTCACCCAACTGCTTCCCAACAACAATACACACAAAACAATCTAAAACAGTCCCAAAATTAATTTTTGCATAATAGGAGAATATTTCCAATCACCACCCTATGAGTTCTAGGCAAAACACCTACAAAATTCTCCACCAAAATATACATAAGGCGGGACGAAATTAGGGCAGATCCTTACCTCAAAATTTTGGAATTTTATCCTCTTAATTTTTACTCCTTCAAGAACTTGGATTTTCTTTCCACTTAAACTAAAGAAGGAGAGAAAATCCTTCTATAACCACAAGAAAATGGGGTAACCAGCTTGGGAAGAGAGCTGCATATACTTTAAATATGAAGATCATGATTTCCTAGTCTTCAATGATAAATTTAAGCTAAAACCATAAATATACTTAGTTACCTTGGCAGGAAAAGAGATGAAACCATCAAGAACCCTAAGGGAACTAGTGACGGCTATGTGAAGCTTGAGAGAAAAGTGAGAGAGAGAGATGGAGTTAAATCAGAATTTTGTATGTTAAAATGAGTAAAGAGATCAGCCAATATTGATCTTATAAGGAGACTTCTAGACTACCTCTTTTTAGCTCATTTCCAGCCACATATTGGTCAAACATAGTCCAAGTAGGTGATGCACCTACTTGGCTCTTTAAGTTGCTCAAAAAGTCCAAGTAGGTGCATCACCTACTTGGTTTATTTCTAATTGGATCACATCATATTGGGCCTTAGACAAATTTAGGTATTGGGATGGCCATCCTTCCCTTTTTTTTTACTTAATTTGGGCCTCAAATGAGTCCATTATTATGCCTCAATTTGGTCCAATACTCTAAGTAGGTGATACACCTACTTGTGACCTACTAGCTTAATTAAGTCAAGCAAGCACCTCACTTATTTCATCCTATTTTTCCAAAACCTTAATCCCTCTACTTTAACTTAGCACTTAACTTTAACTTTAAGCTCAAATACCTCCCTACTATCTCAAGTTTAAATAATTTTATCAATGCTAAGTTGGTCATATATATAATGTATGGGGTGTTACAAATGATGCAAATTTTAATACACATTTTATACATATACATATTCTATACAATAATGATACAATCTCTATACACATCATGTATATATATATTGATACCATCCTTATACTATATTGATACAGTCATTATACCATATTGATACAACCCCTATACCATATTGATACAGTCCCTATATAACATTCATTGTTCTATACATATATTTTATATACCAACATATTCTATACAAAAATCATACAGTTTCTATATATATCTTACACATATACGTATTCTATATAACAATTATATAGTTTATATACACATTCTATACAACCTTTAGACACAATCATTGTTCAAATACATATTTTATACAACAACTATACGATTTCTATACACATTCTATACAGTTTTTATATATATTTTACACATATACATATTTTATACAACAACTATACAATTTTTATACACATCCTATCTAGTTTCTACACATATATCTTATATTGATACATATTCAATACAACAATTACGCAGTTTCTATACAATTGTATTTAATTATTACTTTTAAATTAAAAAAAAAGCAGACTTTTTTTGAGTCAACAAATTTTATAGCAAAAAAAGAAACAAAACTGAAACATTTAAAAAGAAGGGTCGAATGACCCAAATTGGAAAAACATTGAAAATGGCCGAAATAGCCCAAGAAGGAAAAGAAGGGCTGAAGTAGCCCAATGACCATTGGATGGCGATAGTTTGGGCCGACTGGTCATAGAGTGTCCATAGGCCCAAATGTGGGCCAATATCTTTTTGACTGGGCAGCCCATGTCCTTTTTCCCAAAGATCAAACGCTACGATACAGGAATAAAAATGGATCAAAGTCCATAAAATTCCAAAATCCAAATCTAGGCAAGTCTTAAATGGGTCAAAAAGGGGCCCAACCACAACTCTCTCCCATTTATATGTAATTCATTTATTGATATTTGTATTTATTAACCTTAACATTAATCTAATTAATCTGAATTAATCCCCATTGAGTTGTTACTTTATTTCATTCTTGTATTTCCTCGAGTTCATTAAATTGTTTTACAACGTGGGATAATTCATTGTCAAAGTTAATAAATTGGACTTTATGGCTTATCCTTTTAATATCGAGTTTGTTTTATGTGAAAAATGACATTTTTTCTTCACTCGTGTCTTAATTAGTTTACATTTATGCTAAAAGGAATTTTCATTGACATGAAAAAATAACCTTCTTGAACTTATTTCTTATAAAAATCTAACTTTTACATAATCGTTTAAAGTATGTCCTAAATGTTCTTTACTTGTTTTGATTTGGTATTTTCTTTAAAAAAAATTCTTATTTTCAAATTAGGATTTCTACTAACTTATTTAATAAAATTGACTTTTTTCTATAAAATTATCCTCTTTCTTACAAATTGTACCATCCCGTACATTTCCAAACCTAGTTGATTACCGTAACATTCATGGAATTATTTAAACATGAGATTGTTGAGGTATTACACATTAAATTTGTTGGGGTAAATTAATCTTGTGCTATTGGGCTCAATTGAGGCCCAAAATTACACCAAAATACATGGCCTAAAAAGGAGGAAAATGACCCATTCTTCATGTTGACCAAGTAAAACACATTTAATGTTGGCTAAGGATGACTACAAGGACTATATAAGGCCAATAAAATCAGATTTTATTCAACAAAAGACACATGCCTCATTCTAGACATTTCCAAAGATATTTCTCATCTCACAAACCCTAAGCAATTATCTCCTTGGACAAGATCACTCTTTTGCAAGCTTTGGTAAGTGTTTAATTTTATGGTTTAATATATTATGTGCATTATAGGGTGTATAAATCAAGTTGGTTATGTTGGCAAAGTGTTGGACAGTTCACTATGTGTAAAACAGTCTACTTTTGCTTAATTGGTGAACGGTTTTGCCTTCTAAACTTAAAAGTGGACTTGTGGTCTTGAAGGAAGTGAATTTGATGGATTAAATGTCAACATGTATGATATGGTTATGTCCCTAACTTGCTTTTTCTATGTGTATAACTTGTGGGATTGTTGTTATGAAATTAGGTATGGAATTGGTGGTGTATTGGAAGGAGAATGTAGTTTTGATGTTCATGTGTGTTGTGAAACCATGGTTGTTCGTTGGAATCCAAGTTGACCTAAAACATGAAAAGAGAAGCTTATTTATGTCCAAGGACCATTTATTACAAAAAAGGACCCTAAAATGACCCTTGGAGTCTGAAACGGGCACCCGCCCTCGCGGACGGGGCACCTGCGGGCGCAGATGCCAACGCAGGTGGCCCTGGACAGGACCATATGGGTACCTGAGGCCGCATATCATCAACCTAAGGGCGCAGGTGGATCCACAGCCCAGTCCAGAATTTTTTTTTGCATGTTTTTGTCTCTCTTTGATCCCCGAAGCCTCCTATACCCTTTTTAGATGCAATTATCAACTTATGGTACCTTTTGAATGGCGTTAAGGGATCATTCGGAGGCATGATTGGATTATATAAATTATGGATTGTTGTTAATATGTTATTATGAAAGGCATTGATATGACTTGATGGAGTAATTGTGACGTAGTGTTAATGAGAAAGCATAAAGGATAAACTTGGTGTGAAATGCTATTGGTTTATGATGTCTTGGTCAATGTGTGGAATGTTATGGTGTTTTTGGTATGGTAATGCAGTGAATTGTATTGTAAAGGGTGAAATAACGTTATAGGGCAGTCATGTAGCTTATTGTCGTCTTATGCACTTATAAGGTAGTTAGTTGTTAACGTGAGCTCCGTTATGTATTTGTGTTGTAGAGTAAAATGTAAGGAAGGAGCTGGATTATTGTATTCACATATAGGACTGTGTATTCATATTGAGAAGATAACGTATGTAAGGTTACTCTTTTCGTGTTCTTCTGCAGCACATAGTGTTCACACTGTCATTGTACTTGTTCCATTCCGAAATGTTCTAAGGTATCTCATTTCAGGTTGTCATCTATTGTTATTCACATGTTCCTTATTCATTCATAAATTTTTATTCATGTGTCACATAATTGTGGACATGGTTCCAAAGTTCCAATAATGTTATGACTACCAATGTATCAATCTCACAACAGTAAAGAAATGAAGTAATGTATAATTGTTTGAGTATTCTTGGGTGGCATCCTAGGGGTGAAAGAAACACCTAGCAGGGGTCAATCCTAATATCATGGGTGGTATCCCAGGGGTTAAAATACCTAGCATGGGTCGATCCTAATATCATGGGTGGTATCCCTGGGGCGACAGAAAAGCCTAGCAAGGGTCGATCCCAATATCACAGTAGCATCCCAGGGGCGACAGAAAAGCCTAGCATGGGTTAATCCCGATTTGTATATGTATGAGGACCACATCCCAGGGGTTAAAATACCTAGCATGGGTTATCCTCTCTTACCACTGATCAGTTGGTCACTTGTTTATCACATGCTTTACTATTTCTTAATGCAAAGAAGGATAAAGTAAGTTAATGAATGAAAATAAAGATGAACATAAAGGTAAGAAAGTAATGAATGTAACATATATGGTTCCATATATACAGACGGAGGTTTATCCATATTGATTACTCACTTGTTTTGATTCCATTAAAGTAATTATGTATCGTGTAGTTTCTTATAGCCTTACATACTCAGTACATTCTTCGTACTGACGTCCCTTGGGGGATATACCTTACTTGATGTAGGCACATATGCTAGTAGACCTCCACAGTAGTCTATGGGTCATCTACTGATTATTAGTGAGCTCCAGTTCGGTTTGGGGCTTTCCGAGTCACATGTGTACATATTTGTTTTGGTACTGTATGGATGTTGTATAAAGCGGGGACTTGTCCCGACTTTAGGATGGTTATGTAAATGTATCTGTTAGAGGCTTTGTAGACGTTGTCAGGCAATGAAGGCATGTATGTCCGTTTTGACATGATGGCCCTAACGGCCAAGTTTCATATATAGCATATGTTCTCCATGACATCCGCCATTGGTATCTTATAATTACATGAGATAGAATGTTGTTCAAACAGAGACATGCAGGCGAATGTATATGATTGAAGATTGGTTCTCTCGGGCCTTAACGACTTCGGGTGCCAATCTGCCCCGTTGGAATTCGAGGCGTGACAAAAGTCGTATCAGAGTAAGGTCGTCCTAGGGTGTCTACGAAATTGTGTCTGAGTAGAGTCTTGCTTATGGATGTGTTGTGCACCACATTCATAAGTAAGAGGCTACGGTACATTTAGGAGTTGTTTCTTTTCTTCATTTCTAGATCGTGCAATAAAGCCAATGTTGTAGGTGGAATCATATCTGACCATTGTAATTGGTTTTCTTTGTTATAGTAAAAAGTTGATGACAAGACGAGGTAGGGGCAAAGTTAAGCTGGTAGATATGCTTTCCGGAGAAGGAACGAGTAGATCACCACCTGACCAAGCTAGTCAAGGTGGGGCTGACACTGAATTTGCATCGCCGACTTCTTCTACTTTTCCAGCTCCAGGAAAGTTGAGACGGAGAGAAGAACCTGCTGAACCACCTGTTAATGCTACTGAGCAGGATCTAAGAAATGCAGTGCAAATGTTGACACGTATAGTTGCTGCACAAACTCAAGGACAAGTTTGTCCAATGACAAGTGAGTATGGCGCGGCAAGAGTAGCTAGTTGGCGGACACAGGATTTTCTGAAATTAGACCCTCCCACATTCACAGGGTCAGATTCGAAGGCAGACCCACAAGACTTCGTGGACCAAATCCAAAGGGTTGTAGATGTTGTGCACATGACTGGTGTAGAAATAGTTGAGCTTGCAGCCTATAGATTGAAAGGAGAAGCTATATTGTGGTATGAAGATTGGAAATGATCGAGGGGTATTGGTGCACTTCCAGCTGGTTGGGAGAAATTCAAAATGGCATTCCTTGATCATTAACTTCCATATGAGATCCAGGAGGCACATGCAGACCAGTTTCTAAATCTTCGTCAAGGGAATATGAGTGTCAGAGAGTACAGTCTTCGATTTAACTTTTTGGCTCGATATGCTCTGAATGTAGTAGCCACAATGGAAGACAGAGTCCATCGATATGTGGACAGATTGGAGCCATATTTGGTAAGGGACTGGACCATTGCTTCTTTGAACAGAGATATGGATATAGCCAGAATACAGGCATTTGCATAGAAGATGGAGGATCAGAGGCAAAGAAGAAGGGTACACGAATTTGAAAGAGGGTCGTCAAAGAGGGCTAGACCTATGGGACAGTCTATGGTGTCCCAAGGAGAATCTAGGCCTAGAATTTTTCCTAGACCGCCTAAACCATCATTTTCTTCCCCTACAGCAGGTATTTCATCCCAATTCTGGGATTTAGAGGCAGCCATTTTGGGCAGAGTAGTAGGCTTCAAGGTTCACAGACAGCAGGATTTTCTTGATAGTCGTGTCAGCACTGCGGAAGGTATATTTAGGTGAATGCCGATTGGGGACAAATGTTTGTTTTTGGTGTGGTATAATGGGGCACATAATGAGAGAATGCCCACAAAAGGGAACGAGTGGTATAGCACGACCTACGGGATCAACCATTGCATCATCATCATTGGTTCCTTCCCTAGGCAGAGGTGTACAGCCTGCTAGTCGTGGTAGAGGTACCAGAGGAGCAGCCAGTTCCAGTGGAACCCAGAATCATACCTATGCTCTAGTTGACCGACAGAATTTGGAGGCTTCTCCTGATGTAGTCACAGGTACATTATCCATACTTTCACATAATGAAAGAACACCAGAATTATTAGTTAAGCCAATTGAAGTATCTACACCAGTTGGTGAATCTATTGTTACAGAAAGAGTATATCGTAATTGTGTAATAAATATTTGTGATCATGATATGTTAGCTGATCTTATTGAACTAGACATGGTGGATTTTGATGTTATAATGGGTATGGATTGGTTGGCTTCTTGTTATGCCACGGTAGATTGCCGGGCTAAGAAGGTACATTTCTATTTCCCACAAAAGGCCGTCCTTGATGGAGGGGTAATATTGGAGCACCGAGAGGTAAATTTATTTCCTATCTTACGGCAAAGAAAATGATATCCAAGGGGTACATATGTCATCTAATAAGAGTGCAAGATATTGATGTGAAGCCACCAACTCCTGAATCGATTTCGGTGGTAAATGAATTCCTTGATGTATTTCATGAAGATCTTCCAGGTTTACCTCCAGAATGGAAAGTAGAATTTGGTATTGATGTAATCCCAGGTGCTCAGCCTATCTCTATTCCTCCGTATCGAATGGCTCCGGCAGAATTGCGGGAATTGAAGGAGCAAATAAAAGACTTACTGGATAAGGGATTCATAAGGCCTAGTATGTCCCCTTAGGGTGCACTAGTGTTATTTGTACGAAAGAAAGATGGCACGTTGAGAATGTGTATTGATTATCGGCAACTGAATAAGGTGAAAATCAAGAATAAATATCCCCTCCCCAGAATTGATGATTTGTTTGATCAGTTGCAGGGTGCCAAATGCTTCTTAAAGATTGACCTGAGATCGGGTTATCATCAGGTAAGGGTTAGATAAAAAGATATACCCAAGACAGCTTTTCGAACATGGTATGGTCATTATGAATTTTTAGTGATGTCATTTGGGCCAACAAATGCACCCGCAGTTTTTATGGATTTGATGAATAGGGTGTTCAAGCCATTTTTAGATATATTCGTGACCTTGTTTATAAATGATATTCTAGTTTATTCAAGATCACAAGAGGACCATGCTAATCACTTGTGACAGGTGTTACAGATTCTTCGCGATCGTAAGTTATATGCAAAGTTCTCTAAATGTAAATTTTGGTTAAAATCTGTAGCATTCTTGGGTCATATTATGTCGAATGAAGGAATAAGGGTTGATACACAAAAGATAGAATTGGTGAAGAATTGGCCAAGACCTATGACGACTACAGAGATTCATAGTTTTCTTGGGTTGGCAGGTTATTATAGAATGTTTGTGGAAGGATTTTCTTCTATTATTGCACCTTTAACAAAGCTAACCCACAAGGCAACCAAGTTTCAGTGGAATGCGTGTGTGAGAAAAATTTCCAAGAGCTGAAGGATAAATTGACGTCTACACCCGTATTGGTACTTCCAGAAGGCACAGAGGGGTATGCGGTATATTGTGATGCTTCAGGAGTCGGCTTAGGATGTGTATTGATGCAGCACGGTCATGTAATAGCTTATGCCTCACAATAGTTACGGCCACATAAGAGAAATTATCCAACACATGATCTTGAGTTGGTAGTCGTGGTATTTGCTTTAAATATATGGCGCCACTACTTGTATGGGGTTCATGTTGACATGTATACCGACCATAAAAGTTTGCAATATATCTTTAAGCAGAAGGACTTAAATCTGAGACAGCGAAGGTGGCTTGAACTATTAAAAGATTATGATGTTGATATATTATTCCATCCAGGGAAAGCAAATGTGGTAGCCAATGCATTAAGTCACAAAGCCATAGGAGATCCTAATGGCCAGTTGACGGAAAAGCAAGGCATAATCAAAGATCTACATCAACTAGCTAGTTTGGGAGCTCATCTTCTTGAATCTCCAGATCAAGGGGTTATTGTACAAAATGCGACAGAATTGTCATTAGTAGCTGAAGTAAAGGAAAAATAGTATGCAGATCCTAAGTTATTGCAGCTGAGGGAGAATGTCCAACAAGGTATAACAAAGGCATTTGATCTTACACAAGAGGGAGTGCTTCATTGCCAAAGTAGATTGTGTGTACCGGATGTAGATGAGCTAAGGAGAAGGATTATGATAGAGGCACATCATTCACGGTATTCTATTCATCCAGGAGCCACCAAAATGTATCATGATTTGAAAGAAATGTATTAGTGGGGCAACATGAAGAAGAACATTGCAGAATTTGTAACTCAATGCCCAAGTTGTCAACAAGTAAAAGTAGAGCATCAGAAACCTGGAGGTTATATGCAATGTATCAATCTTCCAGTCTGGAAGTGGGACATGATTAACATGGATTTCATCACAGGTTTGCCTCGTACACTGCGGAAATTTGATTCCATATGGGTAATAGTTGACAGGCTTACCAAGTCAGCTCATTTCCTACTAGTCAAGACCACCTATACAGCTGAAGAGTCTGCACGGTTGTATGTTAAAGAGATAGTGTGATTACATGGAATTTCAATCTCTATTATATCAGACAGAGGAGCTTAATTTACTGCACATTTTTTGAAGTCTTTTCAGAAGAGTTTGGGCACACAAGTGAATTTGAGTACGGATTTTCATCCTCAGACAGATGGACAAGCAAAACGTACTATCCAAACACTTTAAGATATGCTACGAGCTTGCACGTTAGATTTTAAAGGTAGTTGGGATGATCATTTACCTCTTATTGAATTTGCCTACAATAATAGCTATCATTCAAGTATCAAAATGGCACCTTACGAAGCTTTATATGGAAGGAAGTGTAGATCACCAATTGGATGGTTTGAAGCGGGTGAAACTGCTTTACTTGGACCAGATCTTGTTCATCAAGCTATGGAGAAAGTTAAGGTGATACAACAATAGCTACAAACTGCCCAAAGTCAACACAAGTCATATGCTGATGTTAGAAGAAGAGGGCTCAAATTTGCAATAGGTGATTGGGTATTCTTGAAGGTGTCACCAATGAAAGCGGTAATGAGATTTGGAAAGAAAGAAAAGTTGAGTCCACGTTATAGAGGGCCATATAAAATTGTCCGAAGATTTGGGCAAGTTGTGTACGAATTGGACTTACCCCAAGAACTCTCCACAGTTCATCCAGTATTTCATGTTTCGATGCTTCGAAAGTGCATAGGAGATCCATCTCGTATTGCTCCCATTGAAGATGTACAAGTGATAAAGGATCTCACCTATGAAAAGATACCTATTGCTATTCTAGATCAAAAAGTAAAGAGGTTAAGGAATAAAGAAGTAGCTTACGTAAAGGTACTTTAGAGGAATCAACAAGTAGAAGAGATCACATGGGAAGCTGAAGAAATGATGAAGTCCAAGTACCCTCATTTGTTTCAAACAGAAGAGAAAGTTCAAGATGCAGAATTGGAGCAATAACAAGTAGGTATCTATCAGCTTTATGTATATATGATAACATGAAGAATGATCCTATATTTGTATTTGTTTAAATTGGATAATGTCACTAACATTCGAAGACGAATGTTTCTAAGGGGGGAAGGATGTAACACCCTGTACATTTTTTAACCTAGTTGATTATCGTAACATTCATGGAATTATTTAAACATGCAATTGTTGAGGTATTACACATTAAATTTGTTGGGCTAAATTAATCTTGTGCTATTGGGCTCAATTGAGGGCCAAAATTACACCAAAATACATGGCCCAAAAAGGAGGAAAATGAACCATTCTTCATGTTGACCAAGTAAAACACATTTAATGTTGTATAAGGATGACTACAAGGACTATATAAGGCCAATAAAATCAGATTTTATTCAACAAAAGACACATGCCTCATTCTAGACATTTCCAAAGATATTTCTCATCTCACAAACCCTAAGCAATTATCTCCTTGGACAAGATCACTCTTTTGCAAGCTTTGCTAAGTGTTTAATTTTATGGTTTAATATATTATGTGCATGATAGGGTGTATAAATCATGTTGGTTATGTTGGTAAAGTGTTGGACAGTTCACAATGTGTAAAACAGTCTACTTTTGCCTAATCGGCGAAGGGTTTTGCCTTCTAAACTTGAAAGTGGACCTGTGGTCTTGAAGGAAGTGAATTTGATGGATTAAATGTAAACATTTATTATATGGTTATGTCCCTAACTTTCTTTTTCTATGTGTATAACTTGTGGGATTGTTGTTATGAAATTGGGTATGGAATTGGTGGTGTATTGGAAGGAGAATGTAGTTTTGCTGATGTTCATGTGTGTTGTGAAACCATGGTTGTTCGTTGTCATCCAAGTTGACCTAAAACATGAAAAGAGAAGCTTATTTATGTCCATGGAACATTAATTACAAAAAAGGACTCTAAAATTACCCTTGGAGGCTGAAACGGGCACCCGCCCTCGCGGACGGGGCACGCCCTGGACAGGTCGAGATGGGCACCTGCGGGTGCATCTCATCCACCTACGGGCGCAGGTGGCTCCACAGCCCAGTCCAGAATTTTGTTTTGCATGTTTTTGTCTCTCTTTGATCCCCGAAGCCCCCTATACCCTTTTTGGATGCAATTATCAACTTATGGTACCTTTTGAATGGCGTTAAAGGGTCGTTCGAAGGCATGATTGGATTATATCAATTATGGATTGTTGTTAATATGTTATTGTGAAAGGTATTGAGATGAGTTTATGGAGTAATTGTGATGTAGTGTTAATGAGGAAGCGTAAAGGATAAACTTGGTGTGAACTGTTATTGGTTTATGATGTCTTGGTCAATGTGTGGAATGTTATGGTGTTGTTGGTATGGTAATGCAGTGAATTGTATTGTAAAGGGTGAAATGACGTTATAGGGCAGTCATGTAGCTCATTGTCATCTTATGAACTTGTAAGGTAGTTAGTTGTTAATGTGAGCTCCGTTATGTATTTGTGTTGTAGAGTAAAACATAAGGAACGAGCTGGATTATTGTATTCACATATAGGACTGTGTATTCATATTAAGATTATAAGGTATGTAAGATTACTCATTTCGTGTCCTTCTGCAGCACATAGTGTTCACATTGTCATTGTACTTGTTCCATTCCAAAATGTTCTAAGGTATCTCATTTCAGGTTGTCTTCTATTTTTTTTCATTGATCCATTGTTATTCATATGTCACATAATTGTGGACATGGTTCCAAAGTTCCAATAATGTTATGACTACCAATGTATCAATCTCACAGAAGTAAAGAAATGAAGTATTGTATATTTGTTTCAGTATTCTTGGGTGGCATCCCAGGGGTGGAAGAAACACCTAGCATGGGTCAATCCTAATATCATGGGTGGTATTCCAGGGGTTAAAATACCTAGCATGGGTCGATCCTAATATCATGGGTGGTATCCCAGTGGCGACAGAAAAGCCTAGCAAGGGTCGATCCCAATATCACAGTATTATCCCAGGGGTGACAGAAAAGCCTAGCATGGGTCAATCCCGATTTGTATATGTATGAGGACCGCATCCCAGGGGTTAAAATACCTAGCATGGGTTATCCTCTTTTACCACTGATCAGTTGGTCACTTGTTTATCACATGCTTTACTATTTCTTAATGCAAAGAAGGATAAAGTAAGGTAATGAATGAAAATGATGACGAACGTAAAGGAAAGTAAGTAATTAATGTAACGTACATGGTTCCATATATACAGACAGAGGTTTATCCATATTGATTACTCACTTGTTTTGATTGCATTAAAGTACTTATGTATCATGCAGTTTCTTATAGCCTTACATACTCAGTACATTCTTCGTACTGACGTCCCTTGGGGGACTTACCTTACTTGTTACAGGTACAGGTGCTAGTAGACCTCCACAGTTGGTTGTGGGTCATCTACTGATTATTGGTGAGCTCCAGTTCGATTCAGGGCTTTCCGAGTCACATGTGTACATATTGGTTTTGGTACTATATGGATGTTGTATAAAGTGGGAACTTGTCCCGACTTTAGGATGGTTATGTAAATGTATTTGTTAGAGGCTTTGTAGACGTTGTCAGACAATGAAGGCATGTATGTCCGTTTTGACATGATTGCCCTAACGGCCAAGTTTCATATATAGCATATGTTCTCCATGACTTCCGCCATTGGTATCTTATAATTACATGAGATAGAATGTTGTTCATACAGATACATGCAGGCGAATGTACATGAATAAAGATTGGTTCTCTCGGGCCTTAACGACTTTGGGTGTCAGTATGCCTCGTTGGAATTCGAGGCGTGACACAAATAATATGTTTTCCTCGTAATTTGATTTATTCATAAAAAGGGAGTTTGTTCAATTTTTCCTCTCAAATAATTTTTCTTTTAGCTAGAAATGGACTATTTGTCTTGGATGAAATGATGTCATTTTCAAAAGTCTTTCCTTAATCACATTTGTCTTCATATTTTTTTAAATGATTCATTTGTGAAACTAGCTACTCTTTTTAAGTTAGTCAAATTGTTTTGGTCAGCCGTGTAAATGGACGTTCTTAAGTGCCTTAAAACCCTTCTTAAGACGTTATTTGAATTCTTACCTATTTTCTCTAATTTTAAAGATTTATTTATGTTTTTAAGTCTTTAAAATTCTTTTAGCTTTTATTAATTTTCCTTAATAAATTAAGTGGCGACTCTGTAATTTGTTTAGTTATTGTGGAAATTTCTTAAGTTTTTTAAATGATTTAAAAAGTCAAAAACCATTTTTAAAATTATTCTTTAAATACAAAAACGGATAAAATAATGAGTTGTATAACATAAGACATGAATTAATATATTCGTAGAGTAAGACTAGGATCGTTGCTTGAAGCTATTGCCCCTCATTCTAGGAACTTAAAATGGATGTGAATCTGCATGAAGTGTATGAATCTGGGTCATTGACATGATGTCAATACACAAGACATAAGTAGAGTGTCATCCTGACTGTTGTACAAGGAATATAATGTGATAAGAATGGATTGATATCTCATTGTAGTACTTTTTGGGAACTCATTACTATATGAATCTCAATACTTGTCTTGGTCATTCATCCTATCATCTCCCCCTAGTTCAAAAGTCGACATTTTAAGTTTGTGGACCTACTCTCTAAACTGAGCTATAATCACATTATTGTGCACGGTCAGGGTATTACTATACATTGAATGTTAAACTCCCCCTAATAGACTATATTTGTAGATAAAAACTTCTTGCTAGGAATTCTTTCTGAGATACTTCTCACTTCCTCCTACCTCTAGGGATATCATTCTATAACCTATGCTCTTATTGACGTACATATCCACTTCCACTGACTCTTAACAATCTGGTCTCCTTTTATTAGTCTACAAATATCACACCTCTAAATTTTTATCCACCCAATTCAATAGAATTAAAACTATACTAAGAGATTCAATATTGATTGCCTTATCTATAATCCCTTCGATTCAGTTCCTAGGGACACCATATAATTCATACCTAGCATCTCCACATTACGCAACTCGAGAATATTAAACTAGGAACACAATATTTAGGAGCTTAGAATCTCATCTACCATATCTCTTCTGTAGCACACATCTTCCCTTGTAATTCTTAAGGTTTTATCTTCATCTAATGCCTTAGGTTCCATTCACTTATTCATCTAGAGCCCACATTTATCTCATATAACGACCCGTTCTGTTGTTACTGAAAATATTTGTAGTAAAGATATATGAATCTTATTCGTCATAGGTGTTAGGATCAATTCCTTTATATGTGAGTGAATTAGTTATGAATTAAGGTCATACAACACCCCTAACACAAAGTTAAGTTGAAAGTGACCTTATTGATTTAGTTCTAGGCTAATTTAAACTAAGGTCAACTTCAAACAAGCACTCCTCCTAGAATATAGGATTTATGGGTCCAAAATACTCACCAAAGTAAAGATCTCTGAGTCTTCTTTCCAACGCCACTGATCATTCATTAATCTGGCATCGAAGTAAAAAGCTATAACTGTTTTACTGAAGACTATATGTGCTTAAAATCTGAGGTTGTTATAGCGGGATCAGGCTGCTATAGTAGAAATTTTACTGCTATAGTGGGATGATGGTAGTTTATAAGCTTATTTTTGATGGGTTTTAGTTCTAGAACTCAAAATTATCATTCCCCAGCCCTTGAGAGGCAATTTCTTCAGTTTTCTAGTGATTTCCACTTTCAAGGTATGTTTTTCCATTAATCTAACACTCGTTTGATTATAAAATCCTTAGAATAACATTAGATTGATCATGGTGGTGGTACAAAGTGAACCTAGATGGATTTTTCTGATTTAAAGTGAATTAATGGGTTGGAATCCCTTGAATTTGAGTTACTATTGATAGAATATGTCCTTAGGACTAGAAATTGATCTAACCATTCCAAAATGTAAAGATTTTGAGTAGATTAAAGGGTAGAACTAGTGAGTTTGAATTCCCAAAGTATTTATTTGAAGAGTAGTTGATTAATTACTCTTATAATTGTTGTTATTAGATGATTTAGCATTCAGAAACATAAAGTGAAAGGAAGATCATCCATGGTATAGCTTACTTGTTGCAGCAGCTTGGTTCCCAGATAGGTTATGATTTATGAGTAGTAGACTGTGGTTAGAAATCACATTCATAAATATATTTGATGGGAGAAGTCATGCTTAGGCCTGCGAGTACGGGGTTTGGATGGATAAAACATGGAGTTAATGCAATTAAAACCTAATTATGTGTTGTTATGTTAAGGTATGAATCCTTGATAGGTTTTTTATGTTTGTATGACTCCATGGTGGATTATTCTTTGAATTATGTGAATATAGATGATGATAAGGAGATTGTACGAGCTTATAATCTAGTGGTTCAGCCTAAATACAATAAAAAGGGTGAACTTGATATTATGTGTGTTTGGAATATGGGATAATCTTGCTTAAAGTTAGTGATGAGAAATGATTATGGTATGAAGAGGCGGTGACGTAACTTAAGAGCCTAAAGTCAAGTTAGCTAAGGGTTAGAAAGTAAGATGTGTAAAGGTGTATGACTAAAGCTAGAATTGTAAGTCGAATAGAGTTGAATGGTGGAATAATTAGCTAATGGAGTAGGTTCTTGAACCTAGTAATGACTTGAATGAAAGGGTTGCTAGATAATAGCGGAATTACCAATATCGAAAGAAGTAAAGGAGTATTGGATTAGTGAATGAATTTATGAATGTTGAACTAGAGTTTAGACTGCATTTGGTTGAATGTGCACTCCTAAAATGAATACTTGAATTTGATGAATATGGCTTGATAATGCTTACTTAAACCATGGATTGGGCTTCAGACATATTGTAATTGATGAATATGAATTGATAAGCCCTGAATTATAAGTTATTGGCTGGCCTTCGGATGTACTTGTGATTTCATATGTTAAAGAATAATGGTTGTCTACATGAAATGATTAACTTGATTTTGACCAAGTATTTGGAGTGCTTGTCTACTTGTTGCAATGCATCTCAAGCAACTAAATTATTGAATGATATCCTAAATGCTAATCACATATAATGAGGTTACATCAAAGGTATGTTGACTGTACAAGTATGACTGCTTATTCTCACTGTGGTTGTGATTGTTGCGATATCTGTTGCTATTATGGGATGTACCGATATTTGAATATCTTCAGGGGATTATATTTACTATTATGGGATGTATCAGTATTTGTACATCTTTATAGGATTTATATTTATTATTATGGGATATACCAGTATTTGGACATCTTCACGGGATTTATATTTATTATTGTGGGATGTACCGATATTTGGACATCTTCACGGGATTTATATTTATTATTGTGTGATGTACCAGTAGTTGGACATCTTCACTGTATTGATTGATATAAGGTTGGCAGACACTAGATGCCTAGGATTTTTGGTACATAGACAAGAGCTCGTCCCCTGCATGTCATAGCTAGTGGGCGATCATAAGATCCTTAACATGTGTGTACAAAGTATTGGTGACTTTGACGGTTTCATGAGTGGACCGGGTTATATTACTGTTGTTGTTTTGGGTTCCTTGAGTGATCTGGGCTATAAGGTTGTCTTGATATATTTGGGATCCTTGTGTGGTCCTATTACTTGGCATTACATTGGGATCCTTGTGTGGTTTGGTTATCTGATATTATACTTGGTTCTTAAGTGGATTGGATTTTATTATGATTATTGTTATTCTATTGTTATTGTTGTTGATTATATTGGATCCTTGAGTGGTCCGGGCTAAGGATATAAAAGAATGACATATTTTCTGTTATTGTCTACTTACTGGTGTATTTGATACAAGGTGTAAGTTATTATTGTGAGTCATGGTTCTGTTTACTTAGCTTATTGTGGTTAGTCATGGTTTGTTGACTGGGTCTATTGTTGGTAGTCATGGTCTTGACTTGGTATATTATCTATATTGAGTTACACTTGACTGCATTCTTTGGTGTTGTTGTAAAAGGATAAGTGGTAACATGATTGAAGTAATTGTTAAGTGTTCATGGTTTTACTTGTTTACAAGGTTATGGTTATTTTTTCTCATTTATTATTGAGGTTAATTAAGGTGTAAGTGAAACAGATTGACTTATAATAACAATTGGGGTTAAACAAGTGAGAGTTATGATGGATGACAATTGATGTGAAGGGTGATGTATGATTAGTGATATTAAGTGTGAATGGTATAAGGGGAATGTCAATGGTACATATTGACTACTAGTAATGAATTGGATACAACTAAGCCAGCAAGAATAAGAATGAAAATACTCATAGCTAATACGAGGGATAAATATAGCATAAGTGGATGAAAGTAATGTGGATTAAATTATTATATAAGTTGTCATGCTTTCTTTCTGAGATTTCTATATGATGTTTTATGTGATCTAATTCTGGTCGACCGATGATACCTACCAGTACGTGTTGCTATATTCTTTTTGGGGTACAGTCTGGTTGCAGGATCAATTGATATTTCTTGGGTGACGTGGATAGTGATCTTCAGTAGCTTCTACTCATTTTATTCCTACGGTGGGAGCTGTGTCTCTTGCTTTGTCTTTTACTATATTGGAAGCTCTTGTACATTGTCTAGACTAGGTCCTCAAGGAAAGTGTTTTCATATATAATTTTATTGTAAAAGGTTGTATCACTTATCAGATTTTGAAATCTATAATAGAATTTCTTATAACTTCCGCATGTATTTTGAAATGGGTGGTAAGGGTTCTCCTATCTAGGTAGATTAGAGTAAGTTCCCTCACGATCTTGTTAGTTGGGTCTTTACATCACACTTACACTTTCACACTTTTCATAAGTTATGGACTTTACTCTTGCACATGCTATATCCAGCCTACTAGATCAAATCCCAAAACTAACATTATTACTCTCATACCGCCATTATTTTCACCATGATTATCATTTTAAGTTCAAGCTTAGTATCTAGTACTAAACATAGATGGCAACACTTATCCGTTTATAGTAAGAATTATTGCTACTAAATAAAAATCAAGAAACACTAGTCTATTGAGGGCTCATGACGAATTAGTCGATCTTAATCTCACAGTCTAACTAATTGCAGTCTATCAGCACATTCTCCTTTCACGCACCACTACTACTTGTCCATTCATCTGACTAACTAAATCCATAGCTTTGTGAATATCAATGGGTCCTCTTTTTAAAATCATAAGTTGCATCCTAGATCTGTCAATTTCCTAATGACTCTATCCTCCCATTAACAACCTATACTAGATATTTACCCACATAATGACAATTTATCATAACCTTTTTCCCTTAGTTCAGGTAAACTATACTCTAAGCCCTTTTAATCACACCACCCTTAGAGTAGATTTGTCACGCCTCGGATTCCAACGAGGTGGACTGGCACCTGAAGCCCTTAAGGCCTAAGAGAACCATTCTTCATTCATGTACATTCGTATGCATGTCACTCAAGGAACATCAGTATCATGTATAGATACAAGATGCTAATGGCGGAAGTCATGGAAAACATATGATATATACAGATATGAAACTTGGCCGTTAGGGCCACCATGTCAAAAGCATACACCCCTTACATTCCTTCGCTTGTCCCATAACATCTACAACCCCTCTACAGATACATATATATAACCAACCTACAGTCGGGAAACGTCCCCGCTTTATACAATACCAAAACAAATGTACATAATGACTCGAAAAGCTCCGAATCAACTGGAGCTCACCAATGATCCACAAATGACCCGCAACCTACTGTGGAGGTTTACTAGCACCTGTGCCTGCAGCAAGTAAGGTAAGTCCCCCAAGGGACGTCAGTACAAAGAATGTACTGAGTATGTAAGGCTATATGAAACTGCATGATACATAAGTACTTCAATGGAATCAAATATAAGAGAGTATTCAATATGGATAAACCACCGTTCTGTATGTGTGGAACCATGTACCTTACATTCATTACTTTCTTTGCCTTTTCATTCATTCATTACTATCATTCATTACGTAACTTAATCCTCCTTTACGTTAATAAATTGTAAAGCTACCCATGCTAGGTATCTTAACCCCTGGGATGAGATTAACCTATGCTAGGCTTTTCTGTCGCCCCTGGGATGTTACTGTGATAACCCATGCTAGGCTTTTCTGTCGCCCCTGGGATGTTATTATGATAACCTATGCTAGGCTTTTCTGTCTCCCCTGGGATGTTACTGTGATAACCCATGCTAGGCTTTTCTGTCGCCCCTGGGATGTTATTATGATAACCCATGCTAGGCTTTTCTGTCGCCCCTGGGATGTTATTATGATAGCCCATGCTAGGATTTTTTGTCTCCCCTGGGATGTTATTATGATAACCCATGCTAGGTGTTTATTCCACCGCTGGGATACCACTCAAGAATATACAAACAATTATACATTACTTCATTCTTTCTAAGAGCGATACATTACTTCATTTCTTTACTTCTGTGAGATTGACACATTGTTGGAACTTTAGAACGTACCATTATTGGAACTTTAGAACCATGTCCATGGTTATGTGACACATGAATGACAATTGATCAATGAATAAGGAACATGTGAATAACAATAGATGACAACCTGAAATGAAATACCTTAGAACATTTCGGAATGGAACAAGTACAATGACAATGTGAACAATATGTACTGCAGAAGGCTACGGAAAGAGTAACCTTACATACCTTATCTTCCCAATATGAATACATAGTCCTATTTGTGAATACAATAATCCAGCTCCTTCCTTACATTTTACTCTACAACACAAGTACATAACGGAGCTCACGTTAACAACTAACTACATTACAAGTGCATAAGATGACAATGAGCTACATGACTATCATATAGCGTTATTTCACCCTTCTACAATACAACGTACTGCATCACCATACCAACAATACCATAACATTCACATTGACCAAGACATCATAAACCAATAACATTTCACACCAAGTTTATCCCTTACACTTCCTCATTAACACTACGTCACAATTACTCCATCAAGTCATCTCAATACCTTTCACAACAACACATGAACAACAATCCATAATTGATACCATTCAAAATACCTCTGGGATACTACTTTAAAGTCATTTAAAAGGTACCATAAGTTGATAATTGCATCCATGAAGGGTATAGGGGCTTTGGGGGGCCAATACCTTTCACAACAATCCATAATTGATACCATTCAAAATACCTCCTGGATACTCCTTTAAAGTCATTTAAAAGGTACCATAAGTTGATAATTGCATCCATGAAGGGTATAGGGGCTTTGGGGGGTCAAAGAGATGCAAAAACAATCGATACGGGGTTCTGTACTGACCTGCGAAGCCACCTGCGCCCGCAGGTGGATGAGGTGCGTCCGCAGGTGACCATTGGCCTGGTCCAGGGACACCTGTGTTGGCATCTGCGCCCGCAGGTGCCCTGCCCGCGAGGGCGGATGCCCGTTTCAGCCTTCGGGGGTCATTTTTGGGTCCTTTTTCGAAATGAATGGTCCATGGTCACAATTAAACTTCTCTTTTCATATTTTAAGTTATCTTAGATTCCAACGAACAGCCATGGTTTCACAACACACATAAAAATCACCAAAACTACATTTCCCTTTCAATACGCCACCAGTTCCATGTACAATTTCACAACAACAATTCCAAATGTTACACACAAAGAGAAAGCAAGTTAAGGACATAAACAAATCTTACATGTTGATATTTAATCCATCAAATTCACTTCCTTCAAGACCACAAGTCCACTTCCAAGTTTACAAGGCAAAACCCTTTACCGATTAAGCAAACATAGACTGTTTCACACATAGTGAACTTCTCAACACTTTGTCAACATAACCAACATGATCTACACAATATATAATGCATATAATATATTAAATCACAAGATTAAACACTTACCCAATCTTGAAAAGTGATGATCTTGTCCAAAGAGATGGTTGCCTTAGGGTTTGGTTGAAGAGAAAATATCTTGTGAAAATTCTAGAATTTGGCAAGTGTGCCTTTGTGAATAAAATCTGATTTTGTTGTACTTTATATAGTCCTTTGTAGTCATCCTTAGCCAAATTTTGGTCAATAATTGATATTTACTTGGTCAAAGAAAGAATGGATCATTTTCCTCCTTTCTGGGCCATGTCTTTTGGTATAACTTTGGGCCTCAATTAAGCCCAATAGCACAAGGTTAATTTAGCCCAATAAATTTAATGTATAATACCTCAACAATCTCATGTTTAAATAATTCCATAAATGTTACGGTAATTAAATAGGTTCAGAAATGTACGGGTTGTTACAAGATAAAACTACCATGCCTTTAACTTCTAAGCAAAGACAACCAGCATCAGATGATATAGACCAAGGACACCAAGTGTAGACAATCAAAATTTGTCACTGTACCTATAGTGATGTATGCAAATGCCTTGGTCCCTACTCGACCCACCATTGCACAAACAAAAGGGGTCTGACACCCACTTACCCCTGATGTCCTAGCTCTTACTACCCTTTTCCCAACTGAGGGGAAATTTCTCCAAATGTGACCAAAAAGGTTACACCTAAAGCACTTATCTATGCCAAGGCAACATATCCCTTGATGACCCTTCCCACATCGGGTGCAAATAGGCGGCTGTATAGCTCAGTTTTGGTTTGTCATTGTCGTTTACATGTCTGGAAAATGAGCACTCTATCTATCTATGGCCCCAAAATCCATATCAATAGCATATATTGAAATTCATATAGCACACTCCTAAGCATTTATTGCTACACTTACCATGAGGATGATACTATTGCATTACTTGAATTTCACCAATGGCCATATTTGGAGCAGAAGTAGTATTGCCAAGAGGGGGAATATGAGACCTGAATGTATTAAGGTGTCCATCTTCCCTTTGAGTCCTAGTGCAACCTCTCCCATCCCTGATACATCCAGCGAAAAGCAACACATCAATGAAGATTTAGATTTGCATCATGCCTCATCCCTTCAAGATGAGGTGTAGATGGTAAGAAGGAAGTAATGCATGGCGATCATTTTATTATGCTTCAGTTTTATAGCATGATCTAGAGTATGAAAGAATTGGGAAACATCTTCTAAATGCCATGTAGACTCCAAATTATAAGTGTGGGGTGATTCACACCCATAATTAAGACTATAATAACATAGCTTTATAAACATCCTAGAAAACTAGAACCTAGTGCTCTGATACCAAGTTGTCACACCTCGAGGACCCGATGCCATTGCTGGCCCGAGTGTACTCGTATATGGCAAGTGAAGTGAGAATTTAGCCAACATTATGAAATACATACGTAAAGAATAAGAGATATTTTGGAAACAAACTATATTCACAAATAAAAATCTTAAAGTTTCATAAACATGGTGACACGAAGGTCAAAACCTGAATAAGATGAATCGGACAACTAACTATCTATGAAGCCTATAAACATTGAGACATAATGTATACCAGGACAATGCCCTGGCATACCTTTATTGAACTAAATCATAGAAACTAACATAACTAAGCCCCCAGAAAATAGGAAGGGCTCACCAGTAGCTGAAAGTGAGGAGCTTAATAATGCGCATCTCGTGAGTCCGAGTACCTGAATCTGCATTATAAAATAATGCAGCATCGAAAGATGTAAGTACATAAAATATACGATATGTAAAATAAAAGGACAGAACATGACATAGCATAAACATGAAACTAAAACACAAGGGATTCTGAATACATGAGTCATGGGCAACTATATAACTAAAGACATGAGTAAATATAAAGTAGAGACGTGAACTTAAAAATCATGAGGTAAGATAAAATAACTGAATAATAAGTAGATTGAATATATAATAGTATGAAACATATTTAGTAAGTGGTCGTCTTGCATCATAAATAATACTTAAATAAAAATACTACATTTTATAATTGGGGAGTTTATTATTACCGACATACACCATGTGAGCTCATGATGTCCAACCTTTGACTCGATTTGTAAGTCATACTATTCCTTGTTGGGGAATAAGACAAACATGACAATAGGATCCATAATAAGTCCATTTTGGGACACATGAAAGGAGTCATCTGACTTGCAGAATGATCCATAATCTATGCTAGACTACGTAGTTTTTAGGCATGTTCTATCTAAACCCATATCCTTCTTGGAGTTGAATAATCCTTGCAAAACTTATATATGCTCATACTATAATCTCTTAAAATAACTTAAAATCATGTTATGGAGCGATTGGCTCAAATTCATGTCATGAAAGTATATTACTGGTGGGCCCTTGCACTATAATTCATAAATGGACATGCTTGTGAGCCCTTGTGCTATAATTTCTATCAGGATAGGCCTCAATGCACCGCATTACCCATAGCGTTAGGGAGGCAGTGCACCTCATTGCCTAATGTAGTGACAAGACTATTTTCCATATCTATGAAGTTTATTGACATGTGCAGTGCTTTGGCCATACCGTTGGCTTGCCAACATGTTGCCCTGGCCAAACACTTACCAGAAACTTTCTTCTAAGTCCCAAAACTCATTTTGATTTATTTCTTATCGATGTATGGGTCGAGTAACTTGATTTCAAAGCTCTAACATACATACATGATGACTTAAACATGCCCTAATATGTGAGGTGTTACAAGATAGGCCTGTTTATAAACAAAACTATGCTATAATTTCAGAAAATATCAAGGTTAAGCTCATAGCAAGTCATAACCATCATTTAAGTTAATGGACCAAAGGTGGGAACCTCGTAACAACTCTACATGTGCAAGTAAGTTGACATCGACAAAATTTCTTAAATCAATGAGACTTGAGAATAATTTGAGCCTTCAATGATAAGAGTGAGCTTAAGGATTCAAATAGTGAGGCCTTGATATAGAAGCCATACATGATAGGATTCACGTCCCTATGTGGTCACATATGGTCAGTACATTGGCAGATGATATAAAACGTAGAGCCTAGGTTTTAAGGCAAAGTGTTGGATTATACATTACAGTTTATGACCATAATAAAGATACGGTCCATACATCTCAATGTACATAGAAGCAACTCCTTAAATAGTTGACATCATTTGAGACAAGCTTATCCATGATGGGTTTTATATTCCATAAATTGGATTTATAGCCATGGATATGAGTTATGCCTAAGTGGAATCTCAAGATAAAGTTATGGATAAGGATTCTCCATCAACCAATGATGGGTTCTACGGTCATGAATGGCACAAATGGTCCATTCCACAATTGTAAAATGATTCACGGGCGTGAATGAGGACTTAAAATAAGGTAGTGGACCTTTTATATATATATATATATCCGAAGTTGGATTGAGTCCTCATTTATTACTTCCATCTTCAAGAACATCTATTAAAAATCTGTCAAGGTCGTAGTATCTCCTCCAAACACCCAAGTAAAAGTTTGAGTATATTTTGGGTTTGGGTTTCTCTGGCAACTTACGTGATGCTCACATAGCTTCTTCTTTGCTTCTAGATTTTGAAATAGATTTTTTATAAGATTAAAGTAAAGAAAACCTTAGGTTTTGTCTGAATATGGTAAAAATATTCACTCTCTCTTCATTCATGAACTCATGAGAGCATTTTTATGTATTTTGGTAAAGAACTCAGGTACGGTGATTGAAAGTCATGAGTTTGAGTTATACATATTTACTTGAGTATGTTGAGGGGGGTTTTTATGTGAAGTGAGGCTTGAGGAGTATTATTGACCTCATGAGATGGTCATGTAATCAATTAGGAAGTGTAAAAGATGGGTGTGGTGATACACCACTTGTTTATAGCCTTTATCGATCTCGTCGCTTTTTGAGTTAATTATTATACTATCGAGATGGACATGCTTCTCGGTCAGCTGCTTATATAACCTTCATATTGTCATTCATTATATATAAACATTGTAGCTCAAAAGGCAAAGTCAGCACGTCATAGTTACCAAATTAAAGATTAAGGTATGTAAAGCTAAAACCTTCTTCGTCGTTAAGATAGGACCCGCTGTCACATATTTCCCCTTTAAGGATCAAAATAGCTTGTATGATAAATAAGAAAAAGGTCTTCATTTGTTAAGTGCAACATACAAGACTACATGTTTAACATATCGAAAATATCTATATGCCCTTTCCACTTGAAAGTACTTTCCATCGTACTTCAGTTGTCTATTTGTTAAAGCTCATAGTATTTGTACAACGACTTCCTAATCGAGTATTCATATTGTCTCACATGATTATAATTGTCTTCATTTTGTACTCATAGACTTCACATGGTATATTTTTCATGAGTCTTGATTAGGAATTATTGGTCATAGCATATCTCTAACTTATATACTTAACCACATTGTTAAATGTCTCATAAGCCACACTGGGACTAAGTGAACTATTGGGGATATGTTAAAACAAAGGCAATTACTGGAATTATCAACATCGTAATTTACTTGTAATAAGACTTCACAACATCGCTCCATAAAAGATACTCTAAACAATGAAAGGGTATATATCGGACCACTTAGCATACAAGAAACTTCATAAATTTTAAATAAGATAAAAGCTCTTTTCTTCACCAGAAACAACCAAATTTTCGACCTCTTGCATTACCATAACTAAAAGAAAAAACAATGAAAATTAAAAAAGATTGCTTGCTAATTTTATGCATGGTTGAGACCATTCTTTCATAGTGAGCCCTAAGTTGGTGGTGTACCTTCCCATTGAGGCAATATTCGTAGCACAATTGATCAATAAGAACATGATGCACTAGTTCTACTAACGATCCATTTATTGCATATAGTGCTTACGGGCAGACCTTTATGGCATACCTTCATTGTCACAGTCAATGAAACTGGTTCATTTTTATATTATAGATTCACATATAATTGGTAACATATGTTTTTCACTTGTCACAGATTGCACTCGAGGCATATCATTGACCATTTGTATTAATAAAATACCTAGTATATCACATCGGCAAACTATTATTTTGTATAAATAGCTAATAAGGCTAGATCATGAGTTACACTTCTAGATAATGCTTAAGTATTTAAATTCTCATAGTTTTTCATTTTTGATACCTTATTCATTTGAGCATTCTCACTTCTCTACTTCTTATTTTTCCTATTTTAACTACGATCAGTAGATATTTTATATGTAGTCACGACTCTATGGTTAGGGGCGTTGCATTTTTATAAATACAGGATCAAGTACAGAGTATAACATATATCCACACTAGGCATTGTTGTTGTAACACCTCGTACCTTCCTAACCTTACTTGACTATGTTGAGCAATGCTTACTTAGGTGTCGATAGCCATACATACGTATTTTGTAATGCCATGGATGAGATAATTGACTTTTGGCCTCGTATATGTGATTAAACCTTCATAGGAGGTGTTTTATGATTTTCGTTGAACATTTGTGGGGATCAAAATGAGGCTAAGAGTACCTCTAAACCAAGTATATTAAGGCTAAGAAGTAAGTTAAAGAATAGGACTTGAAGTATCTAACCAAACCCGCGAAGAAAAGTCGAAAAATGGATTTTTCAAAAAAACTAAGGTAGGGGCGCGATGGGGAGCATGCCACGCCACTCTGGACTAAAATTTTTAATCCAGAGGCAGCAAGTTGGCGCGCCCAAGGGCGTGCCACGCTGGTTTTTCCACTTTTTCGAAAGTTGGAAATTTCTAAGTCCCAAGGGTATCCGGGGTCGTACCGAGCCAATTTTTGCCACGTTTCTTCTAAAACCATGAGTATATACATGAAATGAATGAAATATTATATTGGTATGATAAAATTACTCGAGAATGAAGTTGGAGTCAAAATGACAGTTTTGCCCTTAAGGTCAAAATAAGCCAAACGTGGCCAGAATCACTTATTTTTGGGATTGAGGCTACGGATATGAGTAGCATGAGTGGGAATATTATATTAACACATATAAGATGACTTAAACATGAGAATTTATTGATTTTATTGGGTTAAGTGATTTGGGCTCAATAAAAGCCCAAAATGAGGCAAAAGACATGGGTCACATGGTCTAATCTTCTATTGACTAAGTCAAATGAAGAATTAAATGCCAAGAATGGCTAAGGATGGCCCCAAGGACTATATATAGACCCAACAATCATATTTTAATCAATTGGAACTCTCATGTTTTTCTAGATATTTTCTCCAACATTCTCTCAAACCCTAAAGAACTCAAAGTCAATTTTAGAGCAAGACCATCACTTTTCAAGCTTGGATAAGTGATTATTGTTATGAATTAATCTATTATATGCATGAAAGAGTATGTAAATCATGTTGGTTGTGCTTGGAAATGTTGTACATGGTACTTTGTGTTTTTGGTATAAGATTTGTGATCCATGGGATTCAAGCTTGAATTAGGACTTGTGCCTTTGATGAAAGAGCATGGTATGGACAAAATATGAACATGTATGGTGTTATTTTTTGGTATTAAACTTGTTATTGTCTATAAGTGTAAATTGTGGGATTTTGGCCAATATGTGTTATGAGGTGTATTAAGGTAATTTGATGGATTATTTGTGATGTGGTATGGATAAGAAAGTGTAAAGGAGAAGTGTTGTGGTGAAATGTATTGATTATCATGTATTGGTCAATGTTGGGAATATTATGGAATTTTTGGAATAATAATTTTATCAATGGTTTTGTCAAGGGGAAATGGCATGTTTAAAGGCAAACATGTAACGCATTGACAGTTTATACATTTGTAAAGTACTTGGCGGTTAATGTGAATTTTGTTATGTATTTGTGTTGTAGAGTGACACCTAAAGTAGGAGCGGGACTATTGTATACACATCTAAGGTTGTATATTAGTATTGAGAATACAAGGTATGTAAGGTTACTCTGTCCGTATCTTTCTGCGGCAAATAGTATCCACATTGATATTTCACTAGTCCTATCCCGAAATGTGCTAAGGTACCCTATATCCGTTTATCAATAGTCATTGTCATATATTTCCTACTCATGGATCATTTGTGAATCTCATGTCTCATAGTCATGGTTAATGTTCCAAAAACTCAAATAAGGTTATGTTCCAATGTTCCAAGAGTGATTATGTCTCTTGTTTATAGATTATCTCATGTTCATAGATTATTGTCCAATTGTTCCTATGGTGTTATGATTCTAAAAATGTTATGTTGCCAAGTTATTCACATGTCTCTCACTCATTGGTTAATGATCCAAAGCTTAGAGTAAGGTTGTGACTATCAATGTATCAATCTCAAAGTAATGAATAAAGTAATGCAAATGTGGTTAATATTTGAGTACGGGTGGCAGCTTTGGGGGCGAAATGCCTAGCTCAAGCTGATCCCGAGATTATTGGATCAGGGGGCAGCTTTGGGGGCGAAAGCCTAGCTCAAGCCGAACCTGATATGTTGATTTATGGGTGGCAGCTCTAGGGGCATAAGCCTAGCTCGAGCCAATCCCGATGTATTGATTTATGGGTGGCAGCTCTAGGGGCATAAGCCTAGCTTGAGCCGATCCCAACATGATGATATGTTATGTAAAGACCCACTGATCAGTCGGGGCCCGGGTACATTGTGACACATGTATTGTCAAGCAAGCATTGAAGTAAAGAAAGTAATAAAAGCAATACACATGGTTTCCAAAATACAAAATGGTGACTTACTCACATTGATTAGTCATTTGTATTGAGTTCATTGATATGTTCATGTGTTATATAGCTTCACTTTATCCTTACATACTCAGTACTTATTCCGTACTGACCCCTCTTGGGGAATTTACCTTACTTGCTGCAGGCGCAGGCACTAGTAGGCCTCCACAATAGGTTGCCAGTCGTAGCAGATCATTGGTGAGCTCCATATAATTCGGGGCTTCTCTGAGTCAGAGTGTATATATATTTTGGTGATGTACATGTTGTGTAAAGCGGGGACTTGTCCCGACTTATAGTTCATTTTGGTCAATGCTCATGTTAAAGGCTTTTGTAGACGGATGTGGGCGTATAATTGTAAATGTTATATGTTGTTTTGACTGGATGGCCTCAACAGCCGAGTTCCATATGTATTATATGTCCCATGTCCCATGTTTTCCGTTATTCGTCTTTCATGTTCTTACGTAATGGTGGTTATGCTTATGATATGCATATGATTGAACATAGGCAAAGCTTGGTTCTCTCGGGCCTTATTGGCTACGGCTGCCAATCATGTCTCGATGGGATTCGGGGAGTGATAAAAGTGGTATCAGAGCAGGTTGTTCTAAGGGTGTCTACAAAGCCGTGTCTGAGTAGAGTATTGCTTATCAATGTGTTGTGCACCACATTTATAAGTAGGAGGCTACGGGACATTTAGGATATTGTTTCTTTTCTTCATTCTAGATCATGCAATAGAGCCAATATTGTAAGTTGAATCGTGTCTGACCATAGTAATTATTTCTCTTTGATATAGTAACAATGCCGAACACTAGAAGAGGAAGGGGTAAAGGGAAGCAGGTTTATGTGCCTGCTGGAGAAGGAATGAGCAGATTACCACCTGACCAAGCTAGTCAAGGTGGAGCGAATGCTGAAATATCATCGCGGTCTTCATCTACCTTCCCAGTTTCGAAAGAGCCAATTGGTAGAGAAGTACCCGCAGAACCACCGATGAATGCCACAGATCAAGATCTTAGAAATACTGTACATATGTTGACACAGTTAGTGGCGGCACAAAGCCAGGGACGAGCTGGTACAATGACACATGATGATGATGCGACTAGAATGGCAAGTCGCAGGACACAGGATTTCTTGAAACTGGACCCTCCTATATTCACTGGGTTCGATCCAAAAGTAGATCCACAGGACTTCATGGATCAAATTCAGAGGGCCTTGGAAGTTATGCATATGACAGGGGTCGAGACCATTGAACTGCGTATAGGCTGAAAGGAGAGGCGATATTATGGTACGAGGATTGGAAGAAATCTCGTGATATTGGTGCAAATCCACCTACATGGGAAGAGTTTAAAGTGGCTTTCCTCGATCATTATCTTCCATATGAGATCCGGGAGGCATGAGCGGATCAGTTCCTAAATCTACGATAGGGAAATTTGAGTGTCAGAGAATATAGCTTGCAATTTAATTCCTTGGCTCGATATGAGCCAAATGTTGTGGCTACGATGACAGATAGAGTCCATAGATATGTGGACAGACTAGAGCCCTATTTGGTAAGGGATTGCACCATTGCTGCCTTGAATAAGGACATGGACATAGCGAGAATCCAGGCCTTCGCTCAGAAAATGGAAGACCAACGACAGAGGAGAAGAATACATGAATTTGACAAGGGACAGTCCAAAAGGGCTAGACCTATGGGACCACCTATGCTGTCCCAAGGAGGGTCTAGGCCTCGTATGTTCCCTAGACCACCTAGACCGTCATTTTCTCATGCTATGACCGGCGCTTATTCTCAGTCTCGAGGGTTTAGAGGTGGTTCAGCTGGGCAGAGTAGTGGGGTTCATGGATCACAGGCAGCAGGATTTCCTCGTCAGCAGTGTCAGCACTGCGGGCATATTCATTCAGGCATATGTCGTTCAGGGATGAATGTCTGCTTTTGGTGTGGTATGCCGGGGCATATAACGAGAGATTGTCCACAGCGGAGCATGGGTGGTATAGCACGACCGACTGGGTCGGCTGTTGCGTCATCAGCATCTGTTCCTTCACTGGGCCGAGGGGTGCAGCCTATTGGCCGTTGTAGAGGTGCCAGAGGAGCAGCCAGTACTAGAGGGGTCCAGAATCGCACTTATGCTTTGGTGGACCGCCAGAATTCATAGGCTTCCCCTGATGTTGTCACAGGTACATTATCCATATTCTCACATAATGTATATGCACTGATTGACCCAGGTTCTACATTTTCCTATGTTACCCCATTGGTTGCTGCAAAATTTGCAAAGGCACCAGAATTATTAATTAAATCAATTGAAGTATCTACACCGGTTGGTGACTATATTGTTGCAAAGAGAGTATATCATAACTGTGTGGTAACTGTGTGTGGTCATGATACATTGGCCGATCTCATTGAACTAGACATGGTGGATTTTGATACGATCATGGGAATGGATTGGTTGGCCTCTTGTTATGCTACGGTAGATTGCCGGGCCAAGAAGGTACAATTTTGTTTTATGCAAGGAAATGTTCTTGAATGGCAGGGTAATGTAGGGGCACCACGAGGGAGATTTATTTCCTAACTGAAAGCCAGAAAAATGATTGCTTAGGGTTACATATGTCATTTAGTACGGGTGAAAGATAATGATGTGGAACCACTAACTCCGCAGTCGGTTCCAGTGGTCAATGAATTTCTAGATGTATTCCCAGAGGATCTTCCAGGCTTACCCCCAGAACGGGAAGTAGAATTTGGCATTGATGTGATTCCGGGCACTCAGCCTATCTCTATTCCTCCATATAGAATGGCTCCAGCAGAATTGCGTGAATTGAAGGAGCAATTGAAAGATTTACTGGATAAAGGCTTCATTAGGCCTAGTATGTCCCCGTGGGGTGCGCCGGTATTATTTGTACGAAAGAAAGATGGCACTTTGAGAATGTGCATTGACTATCAGTAATTGAATAAGGTAACGATCAAGAACAAATATCCCCTCCCTCGAATTGATGATTTATTTGATCAGTTATAGGGTGCCAAGTGTTTTTCAAAGATTGACTTGAGGTCGGGTTACCATCAAGTCAGAGTTAGAGAAGAAGATGTACCCAAGACAGCTTTTCGAACATGGTATGGCCATTATGAATTTTTAGTTATGTCCTTTGGACTAACAAATGCTCCAGTTGTGTTCATGGATTTGATGAATAGGGTGTTTAAGCCATTTCTAGACGTGTTCGTCACGGTGTTTATAGATGACATCCTAGTTTATTTAAGATCACCAGAGGACCATGCTAAGCACTTACGATAAGTGTTACAGATTCTCCGTGAGCGTGAGTTGTATGCAAAGTTCTCCAAATGTGAGTTTTGGTTGAACTCAGTTGCATTCTTGGGTCACATTGTGTCAGATGAAGGTATACAGGTTGATACACAGAAGATTGAAGCAGTGAAAAATTGGCCAAGACCTACGACACGCACAGAAATTCATAGTTTTCTTGGACTGGCAGGTTATTACAAAAGATTTATGGAAGGTTTTTCCTCTATTGCAGCACTGTTAACGAAGCTTACACACAAGGCAGTAAAATTTCAGTGGAATGACGCATGTGAGAAAAGCTTCCAAAGGTTGAAAGATAAATTAACCTCCACACCAGTTTTAGTGCTTCCCGAAGGTACCGAAGGTTATGTAGTGTATTGTGATGCTTCCAGGTTTGGCCTCGGATGTGTATTAATGCAACACGGTAATGTCATAGCCTATGCCTCACGACAGTTGCGGCCACATGAGAAAAACTGTCCCACACATGATCTTGAATTGGCAGCGGTAGCTTTTGCTTTAAAGATATGGCGTCATTATTTATATGGTGTTCATGTTGATATCTATACGGATCATAAAAGCTTGCAATATCTTTTTAATAAAAAGGAACTCAATTTGAGGCAACGAAGGTGGTTAGAGCTTTTGAAAGATTATGACATCGATATTCTTTATCACCCAGGCAAAGCAAATGTAGTAGCTGATGCATTGAGTCGTAAGGCAGTAGAAAGCACTAGTGGTCAGTTGAATGAAAAGCGTGAGATAATCAAAGATTTGAATCAATTAGCCAGTTTGGGAGTTCGCCTTATTGAATCCTCAGATGATCGAGTTATTGTGCAGAATGCAGCAGAATCCTCCTTAATAACTGAAGTGAAAGAGAAACAGTTTGCGGATTCTATGTTATTGCAGCTAAAGAAAAATGTACAACAGAATTTGACAAAGGCATTTGATCTTACACAGGAAGGGGTACTTCAATGTCAAGGGAGATTATGTGTACCGGATGTAGATGAGCTGAGGACACGAATTATGATAGAGGCGCATCATTCGCGCTATTCTATTCATCCGAGTGCTACTAAAATGTACCATGAATTGAAAGAAGTGTATTGGTGGGGAAATATGAAAAAGAACATTGCAGAGTTTGTTGCTCAATGCCCAAATTATCAACAGGTGAAAGTAGAGCATCAGAAACCAGGAGGTTACATGCAATGTATCAATCCTCCTGTCTAGAAATGGGATATGATTAACATGGATTTCATTACAGGTTTGCCTCGTACATTGTGGAAGTTTGATTCTATATGGGTTATAGTGGACAGGTTTACCAAGTCAGCGCATTTTCTACCGGTAAAAACGACCTATACAGCTGAGGATTATGCGAAGTTGTATGTGAAAGAGATAGTACGATTGCATGGTATTCCACTTTCCATTATATCAGACAAAGGAGCACAGTTCACAGCGCACTTTTGGAGGTGTTTCCAGCAGAGTTTGGGTACATGGGTGAATTTGAGTACGGCTTTACCTCCTCAGACTGATGGACAAGCAGAGCGTACGATTCAGACACTTGAAGATATGCTACGAGCTTGTACGTTAGATTTTCAAGGCAGTTGGGATGACCATTTGCCTCTTATTGAATTTGCGTATAACAATAGCTATCATTCAAGTATTAAAATGGCACCTTATGAAGCTTTGTACGGAAGGAAATTTAGATCACCCATTGGATGGTTTGAAGCTGGTGAGACTACTTTACTTGGGCCAGATATTGTTCATCAGGCTATGGATAAAGTTAAAGTGATCCAACAGCGGTTACAAACGGCTCAAAATTGTCACAAGTCATATGTCGATGTGAGAAGAAGAGGGCTTGAATTCGCCATAGGTGATTGGGTATTTTTAAAGGTGTCACCAATGAAAGGGGTAATGTCGTTCGGAAAGAAAGGGAAATTGAGTCCACGCTACATAGGCCCATATGAAATAATTAGAAGATTTGGGAAAGTTGCGTATGAATTAGCACTACCTCAAAAACTTTCCTCAGTCCATCGGTATTTCATGTTTCGATGCTTCGAAAATGTAGAGGAGATCAATCTCATATTGTTCCCATTGAAGATGTTCAAGTTACAGAGGATCTTACATATGAAGAGGTACCCATTGCTATTCTAGATCGACAAGTAAAGTGATTGAGGAATAAAGACAAAGCTTTCATGAAAGTCCTTTGGAGAAATCAACAAGTAGAGGAGATCACATGGGAAGCGGAAGAGATGATGAAATCCAAGTATCCCCATCTATTTCAAATGGACCAAGAAGTTCAAAGTGCGGAAGTGTAGCAATAACAAGTAAGTCTCCATGAGCCTTAAGTGTTTATGTATGTGTATGCTAATGTAGAGATGTATTTGTTGTAATTGAAACGATATTGTTAACATTTGAGGACGAATGTTCCTAAAGGGGGGAGAATGTAATATCCTGTACCTTCCTAACCCTACTTGACGATGTTGAGCAATGCTTACTTAGGTGTCGAGAGCCATACATACGTATTTTGTAATGCCATGGATGAGATAATTGACTTTTGGCCTCGTATATCTGATTAAACCTTCATAGGAGGTGTTTTATGATTTTTGTTGAACATTTGTGGGGATCAAAATGAGGCTAAGGGTACCTCTAAACCAAGTATATTAAGTCTAAGAAGTAAGTTAAAGAATAGGACTTGAAGTATCTAACCAAACCCGCGAAGAAAAGTCGAAAAATGGATTTTTCTAAAAACTAACGTAGGAGCGCAATGGGGAGTGTGCCACACCGCTTTGGGCTAAAATTTTTAATCCAAAGGCAGCAAGTTGGCGTGACCAAGGGCGTTCCACGCTGGTTTTTCCACTTTTTCGAAAGTTGGAAATTTCTAAGTCCCAAGGGTATCCGGGGTCGTACCGAGCCAATTTTTGCCACGTTTCTTCTACAACCATGAGTATATATATGAAATGAATGAAATATTATATTGGTATGATAAAATTACTCTAGAATGAAGTTGGAGTCAAAATGACAGTTTTGCCCTTAAGGTCAAAATAAGCCAAACGTGGCCAGAATCACTTATTTTTGGAATTGAGGCTACGGATATGAGTATCATGAGTGGGAATATTATATTAACACATATAAGATGACTTAAACACGAGAAGTTATTGATTTTATTGGGTTAAGTGATTTGGGCTCAATAAAAGCCCAAAATGAGAGACATGGGTCACATGATCTAATCTTCTATTGACTAAGTCAAATGAAGAATTAAATGCCAAGAATGGCTAAGGATGGCCCCAAGGACTATATATAGACCCAACAATCATATTTTAATCAATTGGAACTCTCATGTTTTTCTAGATATTTTCTCCAACATTCTCTCAAACCCTAAAGAACTCAAAGTCAATTTTAGAGCAAGACCATCACTTTTCAAGCTTGGATAAGTGATTATTGTTATGGATTAATCTATTATATGCATGAAAGAGTATGTAAATCATGTTGGTTGTGCTTGGAAATGTTGTACATGGTACTTTGTATTTTTGGTATAAGATTTGTGATCCATGGGATTCAAGCTTGAATTAGGACGTGTGCCTTTGATGAAAGAGCATGGTATGGACAAAATATGAACATGTATGGTGTTATTTTTTGGTATTAAACTTGTTATTGTCTATAGGTGTAAATTGTGGGATTTTGGCCGATATGTGTTATGAGGTGTATTAAGGTAATTTGATGGATTATTTGTGATGTGGTATGGATAAGAAAGTGTAAAGGAGAAGTGTTGTGGTGAAATGTATTGATTATCATGTATTGGTCAATGTTGGTAATATTATAGAATTTTTGGAATAATAATTTTATCAATGGTTTTGTCAAGGGGAAATGGCATGTTTAAAGGCAAACATGTAACGCATTGACAGTTTATACATTTGTAAAGTACTTGGCGATTAATGTGAATTTTGTTATGTATTTGTGTTGTAGAGTGACACCTAAAGTAGGAGCGGGACTATTGTATACACATCTAAGGTTGTATATTAGTATTGAGAATACAAGGTATGTAAGGTTACTCTGTCCGTATCTTTCTGCGGCAAATAGTATCCACATTGATATTTTACTAGTCCTATCCCGAAATGTGCTAAGGTACCCTATATCCGTTTATCAATAGTCATTGTCATATATTTCCTACTCATGGATCATTTGTGAATCTCATGTCTCATAGTCATGGTTAATGTTCCAAAAACTCAAATAAGGTTATGTTCCAATGTTCCAAGAGTGATTATACTTATGTCTCTTGTTCATAGATTATTGTCCAATGGTTCCCATGGTGTTATGATTCTAAAAATGTTATGTTGCCAAGTTATTCACATGTCTCTCACTCATTAGTTAATGATCCAAAGCTTAGAGTAAGGTTGTGACTATCAATGTATCAATCTCAAAGTAATGAATAAAGTAATGCAAATGTGGTTAATGTTTGAGTACGGGTGGCAGCTTTGGGGGCGAAATGCCTAGCTCAAGCCAATCCCGAGATTATTGGATCAGGGGGCAGCTTTGGGGGCGAAAGCCTAGCTCAAGACGAACCTGACAGGGGGAAGCTCTAGGGGTGAAAACCTAGCTCGAGCCGAACCTGATATGTTGATTTATGGGTGGCAGCTTTAGGGGCATAAGCCTAGCTCGAGTCAATCCCAATGTATTGATTTATGAGTGGCAGCTCTAGGGGCATAATCCTAGCTCGAGCCGATCCCAACATGATGATATGTTATGTAAAGACCCATTGATCAGTCGGGGGCCGGGTACATTGTGACACATGTATTGTCAAGCAAGCATTGAAGTAAAGAAAGTAAAGAAAGTAATAAAAGCAATACACATGGTTTCCAAAATACAAAATGGTGACTTCCTCACATTGATTAGTCATTTGTATTGAGTTCATTGATATGTTCATGTGTTATATAGTTTCACTTGAGCCTTACATACTCAGTACTTATTTCGTACTGACCCCTCTTGGGGAATTTATCTTACTTGCTGCAGGCGCAGGCACTAGTAGGCCTCCACAGTAGGTTGCCAGTCGTTGCAGATCATTGGTGAGCTCCAGCTAATTCGAGGCTTCTCCGAGTCAGAGTGTATATATGTTTTGGTGATGTACATGTTGTGTAAAGCGGGGACTTGTCCCGACTTATAGTTTATTTTGGTCAATGCTCATGTTAGAGGCTTTTATAGACAGATGTAGGTGTATAAGTGTAAAAGGTATATGTTGTTTTTACTGGTTGGCCTCAACGGCCGAGTTCCATATGTATTTATATGTCCCATGTTTTCCGTTATTCATCTTTCATGTTCTTACGTAATGGTGGTTATGCTTGTGATATGCATATGATTGAACATAGGCAAAGCTTGGTTCTCTCGGGCCTTATCGGCTACGGGTGCCAATCATGTCTCTATGGGATTCGGGGCGTGACAGTTGCATACACAACTGAGCATTTGGTAAGCTCCATCTCTTTCTGAATCTAGCATGTGTCTAGTACCCATTTTGGTTGTTTATATGTTCATAGTTTGGTATATGTCTAGGTCCTATGTTGATCAGTTAACAATTGTATAGCTACAAATTCTTTAAAGGTTTCCTAAACATTGTGGAGTTCTTATATGTATTCACAGTTACACTTGTTATTTGTATTTGTTTTGCATAGTTGGCCATGTATTATATATGCAGTTCTTGCTAGTTGTTCCTTTTGTATATTATTTCATTGATTTATCATATGTCATAGGTCATCTGTATAATATATGGTACTTGTTCACATCATCTGATTTGGGGTGTGACAATACCTTAAAAAATTATTTATATTTTCACTCATGCATAAGTCATTATCATATGTATGGTTGGTTTGCTTGGTCAAAGTTAAGGCAAGGGGTCTTATCCATCTACCAAGAATTTATGGTGTGACAAGGGCAGTTATTAATATACATGTTTTTTATGTATTCTTTCTATGTCATGACTACATTGAGAATTCTATCATGCTAGTATAATATGATAATGATTATTTTCATGCTAATTAAACATTATAAGCTAGTACATATTCAATTACATGTTTAACTACTTAGTCTACATTCACTTCTTATTTGCATATGTGATTTCACACTTATATACAACTTGAGATGATTAGTCTGGTGTGAGTAGATTAGAAGTTCGTAAGATAGCTGTGGAAATCTACTAATGTTTCAGTATTTCAGTTTTAATCTGCCAGCTACTTCATGGTAGCTTAGAGTCATTCACTTTTACGTTTGTTTTTCTTTTTAATCAAGAGATGGTGTAATATTCAAATCGAAGTTGTATTTCTTATCCTAGGAATTAAATTTCATCGTATTTGACTCTTTCATGTATTTGATTATTTTTCATTTTGGGTAAGTTCATTATGTATGGTTTGCTAGACAAATTGAGTTAGATTACATCATAGCTTAGTGGAATTTGAATCATGACTAATACCCATCAATTTTATCCTCCCTTAGTAACCTTTCACCCCCATCTATTTCTTCTTCCACCAACACCTCTACTAAGATCAATAAAGCACTCCACGAGAAAAAAAAAAGTCTGTATATAAGATGATTTTTTTGTATGGAGACTAGAGTGTTAAAAATAAAGAACAATAAATAAATAAATAAACATAAGGAGGAAAAATTTAATGACCCACCAGGTCATTTTCTCTGTTTTCATTTGTTTTTAGCATTTCGTGCATTCTCATAGTGGCTACAGGTCATTTATAACTTGTCGGGATCATCTATTCAGTTTTTGGGTAGTTCGTTTGGGTTGTAAGCCCATTTCCCTATTTTGGAGCTTTTGAAGTTGAGAATTAGGTCTTGGACCAAAACTCCTAGTAAACGGACTAGGATGAGAATTCTGACAGCGTCGTTAGCTCTGAAACGTGGATTTTAGGCTAGGGGGACCCTTGTTCTAGGTCCCAAAGCTTTTAGACTCCTTTTGAGTTATTGGACAGATTTGGTGAAAAATAGAACTATAGATGTGGGGCCCACTTTGTTATCAAAATGACCTCCGATGGAAATTTTGGTTTCGTTGAGTCTGGAATGTCAAATTTGGTATGGTAGCATAGTTCATTTATGTGCACGGGGTTCTGAATGAATCTTGAGCCCCCGGTCGGAGTCTGTAAGGACTTAGCATTTTTGTTGGTTTCAGATATCTGGTGCAACAGCTTTAGCGGTCGTAGAGCCGCTTTAGCGGTAGTCGCTTTAACCACCTTATGCCTCTTTAGCGATCTTGGCTTCCTGGTTGAGGGTCGCTTTTATGGTCCATGTTTGCTTTAGCGAATGTCGCTTTAGAGACCAGGGTGCCACTTTAGCGGCCCCTTGCCCCTCCTTACCCGCAGCTTTAGCGGTAAACTGCCGCTTTAACGGCTAAGTGGCCACTTTAGCAGTCACTGCTAGGTCCAAATATTTTATTTTCATGCAAATTTCAGCCATTTACTAACTTTTTTTCCTCTATTTATGATCTTGTGAGCTCAAGAAAGTGAGGCAACTGTAAATTGGAGTTGGGATCATGTGGGGGCGCTAGTGTGGCCTTATCCCCATCTATATCTCATAAGTTTTCAATCAAAATTCTTCGTTTGATACTTGTTTTTCCCGTTCATTGTCCTTGGCTCTTGGGGCTATTTTGAGCCCCAATTAAGACTCCATTCGTGCTCAACTTTAGAGCATGTATTCCTTGTCCTTCTAGGGACCTCATGACGGATTCAATTTTGGAATTCCATTTGCAAGCCCCCACGAGCCTAATTTTAACCTGATTTTTGATCCAAACTTTTATATTACAATATGGGTCTTATTTTACTTGTGTTAACATGTAGATTGTAATTTTAATAGCGTGATATCATTCAGATATCGTGGAGCAAAGATGAAGAATTTGTGGATGGTTCGAGATTGCGGTTCAGCATCGAGGTAGGCTTCAGTCTACTCTTCTCTATAAGACTATGTATTGTATTGATTGCATGCTAGGTGAGGGTTATAAGATAGGGTTAAGGCCAGTTGTATTTGTATTTAGCCTGTTTAGGGGATTTAGTAGAGAATTGTAAATCGAGTTTTAGCCTAGGTTACCCGCCATAGCTTTAGCATACTGTTAGGCCTGATTATTTATGTATACGACCTTAGGTTGGCCCTGATAATCCTTAGTCTAGGATTTGGAATAGTACTTATCCATTTCAATGATATTCCTCGGTTAAATTCACCTGGTAGAATGATGCCTGTCGTTGATCCCATTTCTGACATTCTGCACATACTTATATACTCTTATTGTTCTATATATTATATTGTTGAGCCCTAGGCCTTGGTTACGTGACCCTGTGATACAAGCCAAATCAGCATAAACCTTTTAAGGACTATAATTCAAGGCCGATACAAAGGGATCCTAGCCATGATCATCTCAAGGATACAAGGATACATTTAGAGGACCCTCTTCAAGATCCCAAGAGTTCAATACCATGTGTGAAGGGTAGCTTGGAGTCAAGAATCAAATCACCTCGACACCTCTACTAGAAGGCAAGCACTAGAACTACAAACATTCCAATGTTTATTGATGAAGCTAGATGTGTTTTAAACCATCTTGACACCATTTAAGGAGTGTTGTGTGATGCCCAGTGTATTCAAAAAGGATCAAAAGCCATTGGAGAGGTCGTCGGAGAGTTAAGAGGATCCAAACTGTGACCTGGAGCCACCTGCGGCCGCAGGTCATCCATCTGCGCCAACAGGTGGCCATTTTGGACCTTCCAGTGACACCTGCGCCATAACATGCGCCAGCAGGTGCCCCATCTGCGTGGACGTATGCCCAATTTGCTGAAATGGGTCACTTTTAGGCCCATTAAATGCAATAAAAGGACCAAGGTTATAAATACTAGTACTTCTTCATTTTAGGAAGCTTTTTAATGTATTAAGATGAAATATACACTTGAGAGTGTGAGAGCTAGGATTAGCTTGTTTTGAATTATCATTTTGAAACTTTGGTTACGTGGGAGATTGATTCCCTCGTGGTTTATGTATGTGAATTGGTGCTTGTAGGATTAATTCAATAGAGGTTTTAGGGTTTAAAATATCCTTTGGTTTCTTGATTTTTCTATCTTTGTGTCATTCAATCTACCTTTACTTTCTTGTCTTGTTATCTTAGTTTGTTTTCATGATTTTTGTACTTTATTTCTCTTCTCGTATTTTGTCCGGTATCATTTGGTATCATAGCCGAGATTAGATTCGTTCTTACATTTCTAAATCTTGGGTTTGTAATCTAGAAAATCAAAAAAAAAATTATGTCAAAAATGTTTTACAAAAAAAAAAAGCTTTTTGTGTTTTTGAGTCTTTCTCGAAGTTCTTATACTAGATTTTGTTTTCTCTAGTATATTTGAGTCGGAATCTTGAGTTTTATTCTTGATTTGAGTGGATTTGAAGAAACTCCATTGTTGAGTTCTTGAGCTTTTTGAAAAAGTGAAGTGGGTTCTTAGATCTACAAATTTTGGGTTGGAATTGAAGGAAAGGAATTACTAGAAAGTATTCCCCATATTGAGAGAACCCTAGATCTGAAATTTTGAGTTGATTGGAGAGACTTGAAGATCCACAATTTTTGAGTTTGAAGCTTGAAGAAATATGCAAGTGGGCTTGAAAATCTGGAAATTTTGGTTGGGATTTGAGGCTTAAAATCACTTGGGTTGTGTTCGGAAGGTTGAAAGGAGCTTAGGTTTAAAATTTCATCGAATTCTGAGCTAAAATGAAGAGTTATGAATTTTGGATCTTCAAATTGTTCTTGGTGTTCTTGAAATCTTCAAGAAGAAGAACCCTCAAAAGTTGTGTTTGATCCAAAGAGGCCAAGAGAAAACAAGGAAAAAGTGTTAGTGCCAAAGAATATTCCAAAAGAGGAAGGTAATGAAAGCCAAAAGGCTATGAACACACGAAAATGGTTACTAAGATACAAAATTCAGCAACCAAACAAAGAGAAAAACAACACATAGAATGGAGATGAAGAAGAAGAATACTTGAAATTTAAAGATAGATAGAAAGACCCTTACTCTTATTAAGTGATTAGCACTAGAATATGTTTCAAATATTCAAACACACTTCACAAACAAGAGTTCAAACCTTCCTCTTAGGTGACCCAAAGGAATCACTCTTCCTCAAGCACATCTTTCTTGCCAAATTATCCAAGACAAGTGAAACCCTAACTTCAAATGTCAAAGACCCAATTTTCGGATTCTACACTATCAACTACAAGACTAAAGCTACAAAATATGAGTAAGTTTCAATGTCATCAAAATCTCATGAAAAGAGAAGTAAAATGGTTTATTTATACTATTACATGCCAAATGTCAAAACTACCCTTAATGAACTAAAGAGAAGAGGTGCCCCTTAAGTGTTGGTTTTTAAAGTGAAAGTCCATCTTGACCCTTGTAGAATATAGACTCTTCAAGTCCTTTCTTCACAAATCAAAGCATTCCCTCTCTTGGCCGAATCTACAACACCTTCACAAACATTCATGTGCATGAACAAAGCTTGAAGTTGTTGAAGTTCCTTGGCTTGGCTCCTTGTAAAAGGTCTTGAGGGCTTGATACTTGCATCATCCTCTCCATCTTGAAGAGATTTTGTCCTCAAACTTGCTGATTCATCAACATCAAGAGTGGCCATGGGTGAAAGGTCACAAACATTGAAAGTATTGTGAACTTGGTAATCCGAAGGTAGATCTATTTGGTATGCATTGTCGTTGATCCGTTTAAGCACTTGGAAGGGTCCATCTCCCCGGGGCATAAGCTTAGCTTTCCTTTGATTCGGGAATCGCTCCTTCCTTAAGTGTACCCATACCCAATCTCCGGGTTCAAGCACAAGCCTTCTTCTACCTTTTTTCACCCTTTTTGCAACCTCTTGGTTCTTCTTTTCAAGCTTGATCCGCACCTTCTCATGCATTTTTTTCATTGCCTCGGCTCTTTATCATCCATCTAAGCTTATCATGAGATCACTAGACAAAGGAGTGAGATCTAAAGGGGTAAGGGGATTCATGCCATAAACACACTCAAAGGGCGTCATTCCCGCACTTGAATGTATCACCCGATTGTATGCAAATTCCACCAAGGGTAGGTGATCTTCCCATGAAGTCATTTTACCTTTAACCATAGAACGTAGCATAGACCCTAAGGTTCTATTTACTACCTCCGTTTGGCCATCGATTTGTGGGTGGCAAGACGTGGAGAAAAACAACTTCGTTCCAAGCCTACCCCACATGGACTTCCAAAAGAGACTTAGGAACTTTGAGTCCCTATCACTCACAATAGTCCTTGGGATCCCGTGAATCTTTACAACATGTTCAACAAATAATGAAGCTACACTAGGAGCATCCTCGGTTTTAGCACATGGAATGAAATGAGCCATTTTGGAGAATCTATCAACAACAACAAAAATGCTATCTCGACCCTTTCTAGTCCTTGGAAGCCCCAAACAAAGTCCATCGAAATATCTAACAAAGGTCTAAGGGAAGTGGGAAGTGGGGTGTACAATCCTTGAGGTAGGAGGCGAGATTTCGCACTCCGGCAATCCATACATTGGCCGCAAACTTTAGCAACATCCTTGCGCATTTTGGGCCAATAGAATTGCTCCTCTAAGATACCGAGGGTCTTGTCAACCCCAAAATACCCCATGAGGCCATCATCATTTGCCTCTCTCACAAAAAATTCCCTCCATGAACTAGAAGGAACACACAACCTCCTCCCTTTGAACAAATAGCCATCAAACCGAGAGTAGGAGGAATTGCTATTCTCTTTAAGCCATCGGTCCCTTCCCCACACTTCACATTCCCTAAAAATAGGGGCAAAGGTAGGATCCTCGGGATACAACATCCGCAAGCTCTCAAATCCCATCAATTTCTAAGACAAGGTAGCAACAAGCACATGCTTTCTAGACAACGCATCGGCAACAACATTTTCCTTCCCCTTTTTGTAATGAATTACATAAGGGAAAGTCTCAATCCACTTAGCATGACGCCTATTCAACTTGTCTAGGCTCTTAAGGTGTTTCAACGATTCATGATCTGTTCGTATCACAAACTCCTTAGGCCACAAATAATGTTTCCAATTGCCCAAAGCTCTAACAAGTGCGTACAACTCTAAATCATAAGTCGAGTAACTAAGAGTTGCCCCTTTCAGCTTTTCACTAAAATAAGCAACGGGCTTGCCTTCATGCATCAAAACAGCCCCGATACCAACCTTACTAGCGTCGCACTCAACTTCAAACATCTTATCAAAATCGGGCAATTGCAACAAAGGCGCCGAGATGAGCGTAGCTTTCAAGGCTTCAAAAGCCTTAGCTTGCTCATCACCCCACTTAAAGGGTTGGTCCTTTCTAATAACCTCAGTCAAGGGGGTTGCTATGGAGCTAAAACCTTTGACAAACCTCCTATAAAAGCTCGCCAACCCATGAAAACTTCGGATTTCTCCAATAGTCTATCTTGGATTCGTCCACTTCCACACCCCTTGAGCTCACGACAAAACCCAAGAAAATAACTTTATCAACACCAAAAGAACACTTCTCCATGTTGGCATACAACTTCTCCTTTCGGAGCACATCAAACACACACCTCAAATGCATCACATGATCATCAATAGATTTACTATATACCAACACATCATCAAAGTAAACCACCACAAACTTTCCAATATAAGGCTTCATTACATGATTCATTAGCCTCATAAAGGTGCTAGGAGCATTGGTAAGGCCAAAGGGCATGACCATCCACTCATATAGACCGAATTTGGTCTTGAATGCGGTCTTTCACTCATCACCGGGTTGAATGCGAATTTGGTGGTAGCCACTCCTAAGATCCACTTTAGAAAACAAACAAGCACCATGGAGCTCATATAACATATCATCTATTCTAGGGATTGGATGACGATACCTTATAGTGATTTTGTTGATGGCTCTACAATCGACGCACATGAGCCAAGTTCCGTCTATCTTTGGTACCAAAAGCACCAAAACGGAACACGGACTCATACTTTCTTTGATGTAACCCTTGTTGAGAAGCTCCTCAACTTGTCTCTCAAGCTCCTTAGTGTCCATGGGATTGCTCCTATTAGCCGATTTGTTTGGAAGTAGTGAACCCGGCACCAAATCAATTTGGTGCTCAATTCCCCGAATCGGGGGCAATCCTTGTAGTGATTCTTGTGGGAAAACATCATCAAACTCCTGAAAAACAAGTGAAATAGAAGGGTAAAGAGAAGAAGAAAAAGGAGAAAAAGAAGAAGAAGAAGAAGAGAATTTAGTATTAAGGGCATGAGCTAGGAGGAGCATAGAGGTGTCCATGTCTTGTTCCTTGAACAAATCCTTCCTCCTAGCCAACATAACCATGGTTACTTGACCCTTTTTAGCCTTAGAATCAGAAACTTCTCCCTTAGAAGAGGTAGAACGCGAAACCTCCCCCTTTTGCCTCTTTTAGGTTTCTTGTCTTTTGCTTTTCTTTTCTTTCTACTCTCTTAACTTTTGATGCATCTCATTCACTTGGGAGGGTGATAGTGGGTGTAATGTGAACTTCTTAACATCATGCACAAGTGAGTAAGTGTTCAACCTCCCATCATTCTTGGTAGATTTGTCATATTGCCATGGTCTACCAAGTAGCAAATGGCATGCTTGCATTAGAATGACATCACAACAAACTTCATCTCGGTAGTTTCCTACCATGAACTTGATCATGCATTGTCGTGTCACTTTTAAATCACCACATTCATTGAGCCATTGTAGTTTGTAAAGATTAGCATGAGGAGTGGTAGGAAGTTTCAAGAAATCCACCATTGTAGAACTAGCAATGTTTGTGCAACTTCCACTATCAATCACCATAGTACACACCCCTCCCTTAATCAAGCATTTAGTGTGAAACAAGTTCTCTCTTTGGCTCGGATCTTCAAGTGCCTTACTTACCATATCCCTCCTCACCACATAATTAGGAACTATACACTCTCCATCTTGTGGCCAAGTGTCTTCTTCCTCACAATCATCACAAGTAGTTTCGGGCCATCACAAAACTCTCCATTTTGTACACCAACATCATCGACCTCGGGTTCAAGCTCAACTTCCTCACCTAGGTAGTACAACCTACCTTCTCTTAGGATCATATTTCTACGAGTAGCACACTCACTTGCCCGATGACCCCATCCTTGACACTTGAAACATTGAAGGCCTTTCAGATTAGGAGTAGGAAGCTTATTACCTTCGGGTCTTGTGGAGTATTTTGTCACTTGTTTGATCTCGGATTGCTTGACAAAAGTTGAGGGTTCCTTGCCTTTACGTAAACCCGAAACTTGCTGATTTGGACCTTTAGAGTGGACCTAACCCGAATTGGGTGTTTGGAGTCTTGGCTTGTACCTTTCTTTGTTCTCTTTTTCAATCTCCATTACCGCTTGGAAGACTTCAACCACGTTTTCAAACTTGTGAAGAGTCAAATGGGAGGATATGTCCTTGTTCAAGCCAACCTTGAAGCGAATAACATCATGTTGCACTTGTTCACTTCTATGGTCAAGTTTCAAGACAAGTTGCTGAAATTCATCATAATAGGCCATGACACTCTTGCTTCCTTGCTTTAGATTGTAAAGCTTGGCAAGGAGTTCATGCCTATATTGTTCAGGAACATACCGCTCTCTCATTACCCTTTTCAAGTCTTCCCACGGGGGTGGTTGGCCACCAATCAAGACATTCCCGAACCTCTTGGTGTAATCCCACCAAGTATTGGCATACCCTTCAAAATGAGCAATGGCGTAGAAACTCTTTTTCTCTTCGAATAAGTCATTGACTTCGAACAATTTCTCACAAGATGATTCCCAAGCAAGATACAACTCGGGGTCACTTTATCCCTTGAAGACCGGAATGCCAACCTTTATAGAATTGATGCCAATGTCTCGGATTCTTTGATGATCAACATGGCCTTGTCTTACCTCATGCCCTCGGAATCTACCACCATAAGATCCCCTTTGCTCATATCTTTCTCTCTCTTCTTCATCAAACCAAGGATCACCATGAGGAACTTCATAGCCTTCGTACTCCCCTCTACCATAATCCTGTATTTGGATGGGTGGGTTTTGGATTTGAGGCCTTTGGGGAAGTGTGTTTGGTCTTTGATTATTTGTGACTTGAACTTGTGGTATTGGGAAAGGTGGAGGGTAAGGTCTTTGGTCCATGGGATTTGGCATTTGGTAAGTGGTATGTTGTGGGGGTAGTAGGTTCGTATTTGGTGGTGGAGTTTGAGTTCCAAGTCCCTCTTGTTGGACTTGGTTTATTTGGTGATGTAATGGTCTTTGTAAGGTCCGGTTAGGAGATGTTTGGGGTTGATTTAGTGGCTGGTTTTGTGGAACTCGTGGAGGGTTAAGCATTTGGTGAAGAGTTTCGGGGGTTATATTCATGGAAGAGTTATTGGCTTGGACGCTAGAGGATGCATGGTAGGGATTAGGAGTAGAAGGTCGTGAGTTCCTCCTACTTTCAACACAATTAAGTCTTCCACTAAAAGTGGAAACTTCACCCCTCATAGCATCCACATTACTTCTCAAGGCATCAACATCACTCTTCAATTCTCTCCTCAAAGTATCATTACTATCCTCCATTTTTCGGGCAAAGGCCTCAAAGTGAGCCTTCAAGGCTCCCATTATATCATTTCCCAAGGATTGGGATGAAGAACCCTCAGCTTCCATGGTCAATTGTACCTCACACTTGGCTTCACAAGTGTTGGAGAATCGGCAATACTTGGCAAGTTACCTGAGAGGTGAGAAGCTTTGGATCGGAATTGATCTTTGATTGAAATGACTCAAATAAAGTGATGCACGCACTTGAACCAACAAAATACTACGACTTAAAAACGAGAAAAGCACACAAAAATCGAAGACACAAAATAAACGAACTCTAGACTAATTACCAACCTCTTAGGTACTTACTAGTTTGCTAATTAGTGATAGAATTAGATTAAAAGAAACTAGAATCAAAGATTAGAAACTAGGAAATCTAAGTTTAGAGGTGGATTTTGGTTGATCACAAGTGATGACGTGGCACTACGTGGTTGGTTGTCACTTTTTCGAAGTTTTTCAATTTTTCCAACACCTTTGTCTCGACCAAACAACACTTTGGGAAGAAGGAATTTTGGATATGGAGGGGGTAGGAAGCAATTTGGAGCTTTTTCAAGCCTTCAATTGAAATGGAAAAAGAATTGGTCCCCCCCCCCCCTTGTACTTGCAAGTGTACTTGTTTGTCCCCTTGTCCCTCCTCCTTTTGGAAGAATGGAATATTCTTTGAATATGCTTTTGGACCAACAACTTTTGCACTCTCTTTCTTCCTTTTTTTGGATCAAACAACACCCTTGAACATTCTTCTTCACTAAGATATGAAGGTCATGGATGAACAAGATGAATATTCAAGCGTTGACCAAGTTTGACCACCTAGCAAATGAACTCCAAATCTGATTTTTTTTGTTTTTGTTTTTTTGAAGATCAAGGTTCCTTAGGCCAAAACAAATCCAACCCACTAAAAATCAGCCACATAATTTCTGATTTTGACTCTTTTTTTATGAGATTTTCTATATAAGAACACTAAAACCAAGATTTAGGGATGTTGGAACAACCCTAACCAAGGCTTTGATACCAAATGATAGCCAAAAGGCTATGAACACACGAAAATGGTTACTAAGATACAAATTTCAGCAACCAAACAAAGAGAAAAACAACACATAGAATGGAGATGAAGAAGAAGAATACTTGAAATTTAAAGATAGATAGAAAGACCCTTACTCTTATGTCACGCCCCGACTTCCAACGAGGCGTGATTGGCACCCGAAGCCGATATGGCCCGAGAGAACTAATCTTTGCTCATGAACCTTCGTATGCATATTATCGTATGAATCTCATTAAACCGTATGCAACTATGCGTAAGACATGATCATGGAACATATGCTATATATATATTAATGAAACTTGGTCGTTAGGGCCATTAAGTCAAAATGGATATTTATCTCTTACATCCACATACCCATATATGTCTAAAAAAGCCTCTAACAGATGCATTTACTAGACCAACTAACAGTCGGGACAAGTCCCCGCTTTATACAATATTTACAATATCAAAACAAATATACAACTATGACTGAGGAGGCTCCGAACCAACTGGAGCTCACCAAAACTCTGCAAATGATCCACAGTCTACTGAGGAGGTCTACTAATGCCTGCACCTACAACATGTAAGGTAAGTCCCCGAGGGGGTCAGTACGAAGAATGTACTGAGTACGTAAGGCTCATAAGAAATAGCATCATACATGGGAATATCAATAGAATGACATATGAGAGAATAGTCATTGAGGATAAACCATCATTTTACATCATAACCTTTATATCTACTCTCCTTCAAGGGAAATTACCTTCACTCAAGAAACTCGCCTTCAATAGATTCTTCTACTTGGTTAGTAGGTTATAAAAGAATAACATTCATCCACATACATCCACTCTAGTGGTGGGATAATGATATAACATACATCTATTCTATCAGTGATTTAATAACATAACGTACATCCATTCTATTAACGTACATCCACTCTCATGGTGGGTTAGCATACATCCACTCTATGGTAGGTTAACGTACATCCACTCTCATGGTGGGTTATCATACATCCACTCTCGTGGTGGGTCAACATACATCCACTCTCATGGTGGGTTATCATACATCCACTCTCATGGTGGGTCAACATACATCCACTCTCATGGTGGGTTATCATACATCCACTCTCATAGTGGGTCAACATACATCCACTCTCATGGTGGGTTATCATACATCCACTCTCATGGTGGGTTATCATACATCCACTATCATGGTGGGTCGACATACATCCACTCTATGGTGGGTTAACATACATCCACTTTATGGTGGGTTTAACCTACATTGCTCACACATCTCCTCACCTCTTATTTGGGAGGGATTGATTTATTCACTTATGAGAGATTGGTACATTAAGGATCATAACACTATTTGGAACACACAAATATGATTTACCTTACTCTTATACCTCATGAGATTAACACATTAACTTGTGAAGGATAGTTATACTAACTCGCACTTTACCTCCTTCCTTATCTTATGAGATCTTATATATGCAAGCATAACATCGGACCTCCACCTTTGGTGGCTATACTATACCCTTTAGATTGTAATCCATACTCAATGAAAGATCTAGCAACCATGCATGCATTACTTCTTTACCATCTTATACCCTTTACATAGCTAAGAAGGTGACATATTAGAGATCATGACATTAATTGAAGCACACACTTATATATTACTTCACTTCTCTACCTTTGGAGATTGACATCTTCACTATGCGGAATTAGATATATTGACTTGCACGTCACTTCTCTTACTACTCTTATGAGACTAGTACTTTTACTTATGAAAGGTTAGTACAAAGATAATCATCATATTATAGGACTTTGGAACATGACAGGATTGGAAAATGCTGTTCAAGCATAAATAGATTTTCCTACATTGTTACTCTCTTGAGATAGTTCTTTTAGGAATTACAACAATATGACATCTTACATGAAGCTTTGGATCATTAACCAATGAGTGAGAGACATGTGAATAAATTGGCAATATAACATCCTTGGAAACACAACACTATTGGAACCATTGAACCATGAATATGAGACATGTGATGCACAATTGATCAATGAGTAGAAAATATGTGATAATGACCATTGATAACCGGATATAGGATACCTTAGCACATTTCGAAATAGGACAAGTGAAAAGATAAGGACAAAGTAACCTTACATACCTTGTATTCTTAATACGATTCTACAATCTTAAGTGTGCATACAATAGTCCCGCTCCGTCCTTGTGTTTCGCTCTACAACATAAGTGCATAACGAAACCAACATTAACCACCAATGACCTTATAATGGCATACAATAACAATAAGTCACATGTTTAGCTTTAACATGTCATTCCCCCTTGACAATACCATTTATGAAATCATCATACCAATAATCCCACAATATTCCATACATTGACCAACACATGATAACCAATAGCATGTCACACCAAGATCATATTTTACACTTCTCCATCACCACAACATCACAATTATGCCATCACTTTACTTTAATACACCTCACAACAACAAATCGGCCAAAATCCCATAATTTACACTTATAGAAAAATAATAAGTTTAGGACCATAATAACACCCTACATGTTGTTATTTTATCCATACCATGCTTTTTCATCAAGACCACAAGTCATAATCCAAGTTACAATCCCATGGATTTCACATCTTTTACCAAAACATAAAACACCATATTCAACACTTTCAAGCATAACCAACATGATATACATAATCTCTCATGCTCATAATATGTTAAAGTACAATAATAATCACTTATCCAAGCTTGTAAAATGGTGATCTTGCTCCAAAAAGTGCCTTAGGGTTTGAGAGCCCAAAAGGGTGTTCTTGAAAAGTCTAGAAAAAAAAAAGATTGAAAAGCATGTGTCTTTTGTGGATTAAAAATCTGATTTGTGCCCCTTTTATAGAGCCTTGAAGTCCTCTTTATCCACCTTTCTCAATTATTGATTAGTCAAAGGAAGAATGGGTCATTTGACCCATTCTTGGCCCATGCCTTATTTTGGGCCTCTTTTGAGCCCAATTTACTTAATCCAATAAAATCAATAATTCCTCATGTTTAATTCATTTCATATGTGTTAAAAAAATATTCCCACTCACGCTATTCATATCCATGGCCTCAATTCCAAAAATAAGTGATTCTAGCCACGTATGGCTCATTTGGACCAAAAGGGTAAAACCGTCATTTTGACGCCAAATTCGTTCTCGAGTAATTTTATCATACCAACATAATATCTTACTCATTTCATGTATATTCTCATGGTTGTAGAATAAACGTGGCAAAAATCGACTCAATACGTCCCCGGGCACCCTTGGGACTTAACAAAAATTCCAACTTTTGAAAGGTGCGCACAAGCAGCCCGGCACGCCCTTTGGCGCGCTACCTTACTGCCTGTGGACTAAAAAATTTAGACCAGAGCGGCCCGGAACGCCCCTGGGCGCGCCCCACTTCAAGTCCTATTCTTTAACTTACTTCTTACCCTTAATATCCTTTGTTTAAAGGTCCTCTTAGCCTTATTTTGAACCCCACAACTGCGCCATAAAACTAACAAAACAACTCTTATGAAGGTCTAATCACATGTATGAAGCCAAATTTCAATTTCCTCAACATTAACATTACCAAATGCATACTTATAGCTCTCGAAACCTAAGTATACATTGTTCAACGTTGTCAAGTAAGGTTGGGAAGGTACGGGGTGTTACATCTTATTAAGTGATTAGCACTAGAAGATGTTTCAAATATTCAAACACACTTCACAAACAAGAGTTCAAACCTTCCTCTTAGGTGACCCAAAGGAATCACTCTTCCTCAAGCACACCTTTCTTGCCAAATTATCCAAGACAAGTGAAACCCTAACTTCAAATGTCAAAGACCCAATTTTCGGATTCTACACTATCAACTACAAGACTAAAGCTACAAAATATGAGTAAGTTTCAATGTCATCAAAATCTCATGAAAAGAGAAGTAAAATGGTCTATTTATACTATTACATGCCAAATGTCAAAACTACCCTTAATGAACTAAAGAGAAGAGGTGCCCCTTGAGTGTTGGTTTTTAAAGTGAAAGTCCATCTTGACCCTTGTAGAATATAGACTCTTCAAGTCCTTTCTTCACAAATCAAAGCATTCCCTCTCTTGGCCGAATCTACAACACCTTCACAAACATTCAAGTGCATGAAAAAAGCATGAAGTTGTTGAAGTTCCTTGGCTTGGCTCCTTGTAAAAGGTCTTAAGGGCTTGATACTTGCATCAGGTACTAGGAAAGAGAATTCAAGAGGGCCCATAAAAAGGTGCAAAATTGGAGTTTCCAGGTGTACTGTCTGGCCACCTGCGCCCCCATCTGTGTGGGCAGATGAACCATCTGCATGGGCAGGTGACCAAAACAGGTCAATCAGTTTTCACCTGCGCCCTCACCTACGAGGGCAGGTCACCACCTGCCAGGGCGGATCACTTAAACGCACCTCAATGATCCCGAAACTCATTGGAGTAAAAACGATCTTTCAATGCTAGCGACTCCTATTGTGAGTCATACAAAGGTGAGAATCTTATGAGTGTTGGTGAGGAGATTTTACTACTAACCTTGTTTGCTAATTTTTGTAGATACACAAAGTTATAAGGAAGTATGTCTTCAATAGCCTCGGATACTTGTGACTACGACATAGGAAACTATGATTATGGTGAAAAAGGCTATGGCTATGACGAAGATGGAGATTATGAAGGCTATGAATATAGCCATGATCAAGAACCGTGTGGGAATGAGATCTACTATCCCGAAGAAGGATATGAGAAAAATGGTGAGTTTAGCTCTTATGGAGAGTATAGAGAGGATGAAAAGCCTTGTGATGGTTCTTATGATGACGATGGAGCATGTAAGGAGTCTTACACTTACCACTCCGAGCATGAGGAAGATGTGAGGTATAATCCTTTCTCCTATACACCTTAAAAGAGTCATGGTGGGAATGTACATGAGGATTTCGAAGATTCATATTCCTCGTCTTGTGGTACTTTTTATTGTATTACGAGTGGTTACACTACTTCGAGTAGAAGTTGTCCAATAGGAAGAAGAGAATGTGCATCTCCAATGTCTAGGGGTACTACATCCTATCCTTCTTGTTCTAGTGCTCAAACATTAAGAAGTCAAAGCCAAGGTGGATATAAGGAACATGATAGTAGTCTCAATCCCATCAAGGTCACTCTTCCTATTTTCAAAGGAGAGCGTGATCCTAAGATCTATCTTAGTTAGGAATGGAAATGTGAGTTGGTTTTCCAAGCCCATGATTGGAGTGAAGTTGTCCAAGCCACATATTCTAGTAAACACCTTCAAGGGCTTGCATTGTGTAAATATATGACACTTATACCTAACTCAACCCCAAAAGCTAGCTCATGAGGAGAGGATTACCCAAGTCTATATAAGCAAACCACCATTCCATTCCCCAACCAATGTGGTACTTTTACCCACTCTAACACCCTCCTTCACACCTAGGGCCCAACTGACGCGTGGACCGGGAGCCCAAACGGGGATGTACTTGGCTCTGATACCTGAATGGACTGGTGGTTTGCTTATATGGACTTGGGAAATCCTCCCCTCATGAGCTAGCTATTGGGGTTGAGTTAGGTCCAGGTGCCATATTTTTACATGGTATCAGAGCCAAGTCCATCCTCATTTGGGCTCCCGATCCATGCGCCAGTTGGGCCCTGGGCGTGAAAGGGGGTATTAGAGTGGATAAAAGTCCCACATTGGTTGGGAAATGGACTGGTGGTTTGCTTATATGGACTTGGGCAATCCTCCCCTCATGAGGTAGCTTTTGAGGTTGAGTTAGGTCTAGGTGTTATGTCTTTACACATTGACTTGGTGGGATGGATGTCTATAAGCAAGGTCAAAGAATGTATGGTGACACCATACTTCCCACATGGAGTAAATTGAAAAGGTTATTGAGATTCAAGTGTGTGTCGGAGGGGTACAAGGGGCTCTATAATATTGATCCAAGGAGACAAATCCTTACAAGAAAGGTGGATATTTGTGGGGTTCCGGGATGCATTCTTGTCTTAGATGATTGGTGTTATGCAAACTACATCACTCCTTCTATGTTCAAATACTTGAGGATACCTCGAGTTATAAAGTATTATCCATAATTCTTACAAGATCAAGGAGTTACCGAGAGTGTGAAGGTTTCCTTCACCCATAATAGATACTATGAGGAGGTTTGGTGTTATATATTGCCCATGAAATTTGGTCATTTATATTTGTGTGCCAATTGGTTTAAAATACATGGAGTTCCAAATGAGAAAAATTGGCCCAAGAGTGTAGTGGACCATTGGAGAAATCATCTATTTCCACCTACACTTCCCAAGCCTCAAGGAAATGTGACCACTTACTCCAAGCCCCTTGATAATGAGAGACAAAATATTGAGAGAAGTAAGAGAGTGTAAAGTGGTGACTCAAGAGTGGAAAAAGGAGATGTTGTGAGGAGTGAAGTGAGGGGGTTACCACAACTTCAATCTAACTCTTTACTTTGTCATTCTCTTAGTGAGGACACTTGTGTAGGTACAGTCATGAAGAATGAAGGAACACAAGTTCCTAACAAGGAGTCGGCATCTACGGATGTGATAGATAAAATAGCTTCCTACCTCTCGGAAGTAAGAGCCTTACCCCAAGGTAAATAAGAATCTTCTCATGAGCTTCAAGGTAACAAAGCTAACTCTTGCACTTTAATAAATGTGAAAGATCATTGTGTGGCTAGTAGCCAATTGAGTGTGATTGATAGCTTATCCATATGTGAGCCTAATGACTCTTTACCTCGTGATGATAATGTACATGTTGAGAGTGCGGATACACTAGTTGATTCTATTGATGACTGAATTGACTCTTCTTGTAAGATCGATTTGAGTCTACCTAGTGTTGAAGCCTTTGTGTTGAATGCTAGTACATTGTCTTACAAAAATGGTGTTGATCAACTTGTGTGTGAATCTAGTCCACTACTTGAGGGTGTTTGTGATGTGATTAGTGAACCTCAAGTTAGTGATGATATTGATAATGTTAATTATTTGAATAGGAGTGAACCCTTGAGCATGCCATTAAATAAAAATTCTATTACTTGCTTGGCTCATAGGGATGATCATGTGTATGAAACTTCTTCAAAATTTGATAATTGTCTTTTTGAGAATGAACTTACATTTCCAATTCTCCTTCTTGGATTGATCCTTCTCTCTTTAAATATAATTTCTTATTTGAGGATGATGAAATCACTCCTTGTGGATTACCTAGTGGTGAGGATCATGTTAGTAATGTAGCTCCTCTTGAGGGCTATATTCTATATAACAACCTACTATGGTGTGAAAACATTCCTCCTAAAGATGGAAATCTCTTCTTGGAAGATGGGAGTACTCTTATGGGAATGAAATGTGAAGAAATGGAAGGTGCTCTTTGTGTCCCAACTATTTCTTCTTCTTTGAGTGTTCCAATTCTTGAGCATACTCTTGATAATGTTCTTGTACGTAGTAGTGAGCATGCACTTGAGGACACCTTAGATGAAATCAATTTGCATGACACCTTTCTTTACTCTTTATTTGCCTTTGATGATGCTTATGCTAGTGTGGAGAGTATAACTTTTTGTATTGGTGGCACCTTTGGGGGAAAAGACTGTTTTCTAGACCCATGTTTATGGCCGCTCTATCCATTTGACCCCTATGACCACTTGGAATGTGGTGATTGTAAGACACCCCACTTGGTGCTTGGTCAAGATGACAAGCAAGATTTGGTTGGAGTTGTTAGTACTATTCCCTATGATAGAGAGTCTTTCTTGAGGATTTCTAATCCACTTGAGAGACCAAAGTTGTGTAAGGGAAAGGTCTCCAGATAAGTTGAATTCTCTTTAAAGAAGGAGAGCAATGAAAAGATCCAAGAGAATTCACCATTGTGTGTTTCCATTCTTGACCAAGGTTTTACTACTTGTGGATCGGAGAGTGAACCTTGCTTTGAAAACAACTTGGAAGAATTCCAATTAAGTGATACCTTTCTTTATTACCTTTTTGCATATGATGTTATTCATGATCATGTTGAATCAATATCTTATGTGAGCATGAAATGTTTTGAAGGGGAGAGCATTGTGAGCTTAAATACAATATGTTTGTTGACTTGTATGGGGAATACCTTTGTATTTGACCCCAGTGATGATTTGGGACTAATCCCATTCTTGGAGATAGCTAGTGCATTGAGTGGACTCTTAACTTGGAATGAAATTGTTCGTGACATTGCACATAGCTTTAGAGATTATTATGTGACTCGTGACTTAAAAGGGATTGTGTGCATGTTGAGACTTGGAACCAATGTGAGTTTTCATGAGTGGTTGACTAGTTACCTTGGTTCTTTTAGCTTTTTCCTTTGTCAAAGTCTCTTGAGTAGCCAAGTGGCTTTTATTTTGTGGGGTTACACACCCTTGATTGATCATTTTGATTCTTGGCTATATGTTAAGTGTGTTCCTCCTTGGCTTGGTGATAAGCTTGTTGTTGCTAAACCTAACCCTCATGCCATGAGGATATTGTGTTTGCTTCTTTTCCCTAAAGGTTTACAAGATTTGGATTCGAGGTCGAATCCTTTTCAAGAAGGCGAGGATGATACAAGCCAAATCGATGTAAACCTTTTAAGGGCTATAATTCAAGGCTGACACAAAGGGATCCTAGCCATGATCATCTCAAGGATACAAAAATACATTTGGAGGACCTTTTTCAAGCTCCCAAGAGTTCAATAACATGTGTGGAGGGTAGCTTGAGTCAAGAATCAAATCACCTTGAGACCTCTACTAAAAGGCAAGCACGAGAACTGGAAACACTCCAAGGTTTATTGATGAAGCTAGGCGTGTTTTAAACCATCTTGACACCATTTAAGGAGTGGTGTGTGATGCCCAATGCATTCAAGAAATATCGAAAGCCATTGGAGAGGTCGTCGGAGAGTTAAGAGGAGCCAAACGGTGACCTGGATCCACCTGCGGCCGCAAGTCATCCATCTGCGCCAGCAGGTGGCCATTTTGGCCCTTCCAGTAGTACTTGCGCCATAACATGCGCCAACAAGTGCCCCTTCAGCGTAGGCGGATGCTTAATTTGCTGAAATGGGTCACTTTTGGGGCCATTAAATGTAATAAAAGTCCCAAGGCTATAAATACTAGTTCTTCTTCATTTTTAGGAAGCTTTTTGATGAATTAAGATGAAATATACACTTGAGAGTGTGAGAGCTAAGATTAGCTTGTTTTGAATTATCATTTTGAAACATTGGTTACGTGGAAGATTGATTCCCTCGTGGTTTACGTATGTGAATTGGTGCTTGTAGGATTAATTCAATAGAGGTTTTAGGGTTTAAAATACCCTTTGGTTTCTTGATTTTCCTATCTTCGTGTCATTTAATATATCTTTACTTTCTTGCCTTGTTATGTTAGTTGGTTTTCATGATTTTCGTACTTTATTTCTCTTCTCGTATTTTGTCCGGTATCACCATGGACACCAAGTTAGTTCTTTATGCTTTAAAGAAGTTGTGGCTTAGTTTATAGACGTTTCAGCTCTTACGTTTGCTTTGTTTGGATACTGGTGGTGGCATGCATGCATTATCCGCATTCTCACACTTATTTTAGTCGGTTAAGGCCCCCTTTTACCAGAATTTAGGCCTGTTTTCCCTTAGGTTAGTATATGGTCCGCCTTTAGAACTAGACTTAGCTCTTTTAGTGCCTTGGGTCGGGATTGAGAAATCTTCTCCTAGGTTTGGGTAGGTGTTTTCCTTAGGTTGAGTTATCAGGGTTGGGTTATGGGTCCTACTATCCTTTTTAGATAGAATGATTCAAATGACTCTCCTTTAGGCTTAGATGGGTTTATGACTATATCCTTAGGCTATTACCTTGGGTGTGGGTTGACTTAGACTTGATTGCCCTATTTTGCTTCATTACCCTTGGGAAGGGCAGTAACTGATCTTTAACCGCACCTCCCTAACCTAGTGATTGGAACCCGCCTAGCCTTAGAAGCTTTGACCGCCCGAGATTGAACTTTACTAAATAAATGGATTGATGATGGTCTTAGGACCCTGGATTACCGCAAACTATATCATGCTTATGAGTTCCAATATGAGTTTGGCATCGATTTATGGTTGAGGTTGGCTTCTTATGGGATCACATGTTCTAATTACGGTTGGTTACTTTGAGTTTTGATTTGAGTCTGGCATATGTCTATGATTACGATTTGGGTGTTCTGGTGTATAGTTATGGATCATCTGGTCTCTTGTTATTATCCACTGGTTCCGGTTCGATTTCGATTCTCGTTATTGCTACTGTTATGGATATGGATTATGGAAGTCCTAGTTCGGGACCAGGCAGTGTATACGGATATTTCGAGTCCCCTATGGGTGCCTCCGTCTGTGAGCCACAGTGCCAGAGGAGGATGGTCGTCGTAGGTCCTACCTTTACGAGCTGCTGAGCTGGAGGAGGTGTATACACTTGTGTTGGATATGGTACTTGATTTATCTTGCTTCATCTGGTTCTTTTCATGGCTTTCATTCATTCACATACATCACCTATCACCAGTATAATTGTTTGGCACTTGTATCTATAAGTCTTATGAGGGTTGTATAGGTATAGGTTATGTTTATTGTTTGTTGAGTGATTGATTTTACCTTCCTAGCTAATGGGGCTCGATTAGGTTATTGTTTGTCCAGGCTAGCCGGTTATAGTATTACTTGGATATTATCATATAGTTCGTGGCAGGCCAGTTATGGATTGGTACCCAAGCTTGTAAGTACGCTTCCGAGTTCCTTTCCTCTTCATTACATTGAGCTTTATTATTAGTGAGCTACCTTATGATTATTCACGTTTCGGTTAGAGATCCTGTTTATGCTAGAGTTAGCTTCATTATTGCTTATGATCTTTGTGATGTTAGATTAGCTCCCTCAGAGTAGTACCTTCACGTTTGATTACCTGTATAGCGTCATTGTATATCCATTCTTCTCTAGCTATTCTTTATATATCACTTGCTTCGTTCCTATTACTATTACTATTGTATATTATATATCTCTTTTTTCACTATACTATCGTACATTGACTAGCTACTTACTGGCATAGCTTCGTCCTGGATTACTTGTAGGGTATTATAGTCTATCTTACTTTTCCTTTAGTATTATTATGCCTCATTACTTAGATAGTTATCTATAATATTTATTTCTACTTTACATGTTATTTATACTTACATTGTCTTTAGAGCTCAGTCGGTCGATGCCTACTGAGTACCTCGTGTTGGTACTCATACTACACTTCTGCACCTTGCAAATCATAGTACGAGTTCTTGTCGCTGCTGACGTGTGCATCGTGCAGAGTTGCCATGGATTAGAGATTCAGGGTGAGCTCCTAACGTTCAGAGTTGTTCCTGCTCTCTCTTATTGTTAGACTAATCTCTATTTTTGTATTTCAGAGACGGCTTTGTATATAAATATTTACTTTGTATTTTTACCTTGTACTTTTGTTGTATTAGAAGCTCTTGTACTGACTTCACCAGGTCTTGGAGATATAATTACTTCCTTCTTGTCATCTTTCTCTTTTTCATTTAGTATTGCTTCCGCCTTTCTTATTAGTCCATTAGTAGTTGTTCCGAACTATGGATTGGCTTACCTACTGGTGGGTTATGGTAGGTGTCATCATGACTTGAGAAATCGGATCGTGACAAAAAAGGTACTCCTATGTTGTAGTGATCTAGAGACTGGGGTTGTGTATATTGGCGAAAGGCATTTTGGTTGTGTGTGTACGATGACATCTTCTACTAACTAGTGAGAAACAAACGTTTCTCCTCGAGGGTCGTGCAATTCTACCTCGATACAATTGTTTATTTATTTCTTGAAATAAGTGAGTAATGTGTAGATTTTGTGATAGATCATCTGTTTATTTTATCAGTGTAACTGTGTTTCTAGGTTATTTTGGAAAATTTATGATCGAGTCTTACATACTTGATTTATCGGTAGACTGTTGGTCAAATTCTTGGCCCTAAAATTAAATGATTATAACCCCCGATTCCTACAGGGTGGAGGTGATGTTGATCTTGGTGGAGGTGCCTGTGGAAAGAAGAAACAGAAGGTATTGGGGGAGGGTAAAATAAAGTTAGGGTGGTGGTGGCATTCCACATGGTGTAATGTCAAGCCACATGAATTTTAATAGCTGGTGATAGACATGGTGTCTTCTGTTAATATATGGGTACATGTAATAAGAATGATAACGGGAGGGGCATTTTTGTTCGCTAAGCATAACAAATGTTAAATGGTGACAATATTTGAAAACATACCCTTTGAACATATTTATGAATAACTAAAATAGCATTATTGGTTATATTTGTAAGGATTTAGCTTATATACGCATAATAGTGCTATTGATGTTTAACTTATTAGTGAATGTCGCTTACCTTTAAAAAGAGCTGATAGTGTAAAAGAACATTCACATTATCAATGTCAATGTATAAAAGACAAAGCTTATTCAGAAATGAATCAACAGAGAGATTCTACACCAAACCTGTCCTGCCTAAGATTCAGTAATTCAACTTGCAGTTTCTTAATGCTAAGCAGGTTGGAGAGAGGATCACAGCAATCGGAGATGATACTCCTTAAACTGTAATTATACCTTCAGTTTATTAACTTGCTCCAGCATGGGAATTACAAAAACAACAAATGACAATCACATTTGGTAATGAAATAAATCAAAATTGGCTTCTTCCAAGTACATGAAGATGTAAGGCATTATTATAATGCTTAACATTGAAAGCATGATTTACCAGAACGTAATCAAATAGATTTTGTAGGACGAGCTAGAACTACATTGGCTGCTTCCAACGTCTTCATTAGAATGTCAATATCATTTGATAATATCACTATTGCAAAAATAAGTAACTGTCTTCATACTGTTCCTTCCATGTATCCTCAAACCGAGGAATGAAAGATCTATTCAATCAACTCTGGCAACAACTAAATCGGCTTTACATCTTGAGGTGGTAATACTTGTCAAGGAGCTTCTCGGTGTATTCTCCAAAAGTAAGAGACTCATTGGACTGAATCAACTGATAAATAGAACAGACACATCACAGTTAACCTAGGTGAAAAAACAAATTGCTTATGCACCTACTTTTTGTAGACCTGCCAATTGTAGCTATATATTCTCTGGCAGGGAGTGGGGGTGGAAGGGGTGGGGAGTTGTCTACAAAGAATTGAGAACTTCCACGGTCATAGGGCTGCTGGGACAACATCATCACTAATATTCATGTGAAGAGATGGAAATTCAATAAAAACTCTCACAAGTGATGGCTTCTCTTTTTTATTAATATACAAGTTATAGTAGTAATATAAGAGTCACATGTATACCTCCTGATGAAGATGCACCTCCCCTGGAAAAATAAGCTTTTGGTCCCTGTAAAGATTACAAAACAAGTCTAGTATCAGTTACATTTACATGGATAATTGGATTATTTAGAATCGAGAGAATCATTATGAATATTGAACAGAAATTCTTAATGATTGTGTTGGCACATAAATTGTTAAAGAGTGTTGGGTAGAATATATGAACTCTTTATTACATAATTAAGAAGTCCAAGAATTAAGAGAAACTTCCCTCATTTTATGTAACTTGAAATTCCTTTACAACGAGTCATCTATTATCATTTTTTCTATGAACAATGAGTCCCTCTTTACTCACAAGAAATAAATGAATAAACAAATAACGGAAGTCCTCTTTTATGTTATTACTAATAATTAAAGAACCTATTTATGTTATTACTAACTAATTCTGGGTATGTGCGTTGCACATGTGTTTCATATTAATTAGTAAAACGGAAAAAATATTTTAAAATGATATAAAAATTATTAGAATAAATACTTGATGAGATAACCTTAAATAGATGAACGTAATGCCTATTGATTGATTTTTATCGTGATTTACTTTGTCTTTATGAAATTACAGACTCTTCCTCTTTATATCCGCATTTATATCAAGAATATATTGTTAAATCAAAGTATTTCTTTAAGCCCTATAGAAATTTGTTCTCAAGTGTCTTCCTTAGGATGGTAGTATTAGTTGAATGGGAAATACAACCATATTAAAAAATATAATAATGTATCAGATGTTGGTTACTTTGATGTGTTAATACTTCATGTAACACTATCTGATTAGAGAGAATGTTGTCTTTTAATTTACAAATTCAATAATAAACAAAAGAACTTGACAAACAAAAGAAAATATGAGAATAAACAATATGTGTATGATGAGTACCAAATTTTGGAAACAATTACAAGCTCGAACTAATCCAACAAAGAATAACAAAGGCATGTCATGTCAAGTAAAGGCAAATAGAAAAACAAACCAAAAAAATACATCCAACTAAAATCATCACCTTTAACAATTCGTTAAAGGCCAACTACTAAGAATCAAACATAAATTAAAGAACAATTAATTTGGAGAAGAAAAGAATTCGAGAAAAAGAAAGAGTTGTTGCAGCTGGAGAAGAAAATAAGAGAACGTATATTTTACACACAAACAAAGAAAGAAAAAACACCACATGGTAAGAGAGAACATATATTTTACACACACACACCCAAAACAAAAAAAGAAAAGAAAATACCATTGAAAATTACAATATGTGATTCTGAACGAAAAGCGAAATCTCTTATATATTGTAAAAATAAATTATCTACTTTTATCATATTCATTGTTGAAGGTTCACCTTCTTTCGAACTAAGCAAATAAAGTTAAGTCAAAAAAAAAAAAAAAAAAAAAGTGCACTAAAGCTCCTGCTATGCGCAGAATCCGGAGAATGACCGAACCACAAGGGTTTATTGTACACAGTCTTACCTTGCATTTCTGCAAGAGACTATTTCCACGGCTTGAACCTGTGACCTCCTAGTCACATGGAGACAACTTTATCTGTCACTTCAAGGCTCCCCTTCAAAGTTTAGTAAAATATAAAGGAGGGAAAAAGTAAAATAACTTTACAGCAAGAAAGGAGATATAAGTAAACGTAAAAAAGGATAAATCAATGCTAAATGAAATGCACGTTGGGAAACCTAGATATTTCAGTGAGTTTTTAGAATAGGAGTCGGAACATAAATAGTATATAGAATCCTACTTGAAAAAGGATTGTAATGTAGTGTCCTAGTTGGAAAAAGATTATAGTGCAGTGTCTACAAATAGGGTCTCAGTGTAATAATGTAGATACACAATTCAATACTCCCTCGGTTTAAAAAAGAAAGACCTATTTTCCTTTTTACTCCGTTTAAAAAGAATGATCCTTTCCTTTTTTGAGAACACTTTAATTCCAACTTTTCACGTGGCATGTTTAAGACCACAAGATTAAAGGGCATTTTGGTACATTTGACATAATTTTAATTCAAGACCACAAGATTTAAAAGTCTTCTTTATTTTCTTAAACTCCGTGCCATGTCAAAAATAGATCATTCTTTTTGAAACAGAGCGAGTAATATTTTTCTCTTGTATTTCTCACATGGTATTAGAGCATTGGTGAGATACCTCAGGGAAAGAAAACTCAATCAGAACAAGTTACCATGCGTTAATTTTCGGTGACTTTGTGGTTGATTTGTGTCATCTTCTCTTTTGTGAGTGTTGTACGAAAACCAACACTACCACGAGGCTCAGAAATCTCAGGCGATAAAACCCCAACTGAAACCATCAAAAAACAGCACCTCACGCGCTCTTATGTGTCAACGAAGGTGCGATTTTTCAGCGAGATCTGTTTCATAAGTCGAGAGCATGAGAGCTTTTTCGATTGGATTTCTGGGCTTTTCCTTTTCTGTTCCTGCAGTTTTTGTCAAGATTCAAATCGCGAAAATTAGGGTTCCAATGTCTTTGAAACCCTAATCCAACAACCTTTGTCAGCTTTCTGGCGAGATCTATCAAACCCCTTTCGATTTTTTCAATAGTTCAGTACAATTTCTGCAAACGTTCATCACTGATTTTGATTTAGTCCTATGATTAAGTCTAAACCCTTAATAAGGAGATCAGACAATCAAACGTCACAGTTCATGAAGAATCGACCAAGGGGAAGGTCATTTCAGAAGATCTCGATCTAGGTTTCGTTATTGTAATAGGCTTGGACACACTCGTGACATATGTTATTCTCGACCTAAGTGTAGTTATTGTACCAGGCTTGGACACACTTGTGAAATATGTTATTCTTTGCATAGTCGACCACCTAAAAATGCTCATGTTGCTTAGTCTAACACCACAAGTAATCAATGAGTTTATTTATTGAAGAGGAATATACCGAGTATCCTCAGTATCGAGCAAGTAGGCAGATATCTCTGCCAGTAGCCTCAACTGCATAGTCTCCTACCTTTGGATCATGAGTTGTGGACTCTGGCGTTTTTTATCATATTTCTGGTGATAAATCACTTCTGTCAAATATTATTTATTTACAGTCTCTTTAGACTGTCACTTCTGCCAATGGTAACCAAACCAAAGAAAAAGGAGTTGGACAAGCTAATTCCCTATCCTCTGTCACTTTAAATTTTGTTCATTATGTCCTTAATTGTCTTTTTAATCTTGCATTGGTCAGTCATTTGACTCGTGCCCTAAATTGTGGCATACTATTTCTTGAGGACTATTTTGTCATACATGACCGTATTACGAACAAACAATTGGTGTAGGATATGAATCACAAACGTCTACTACCTTATCTCTCCTAACTCCTCCATAGTATGACCACTGACAGATTCTCCTGACGTAATTCACAAACGTTTGGGACATCCTAGTTTGTTCAAGCTACAAAAGATGGTGCCTAGTTTGTCCACATTAGACTGTGAGTTGTGTCAACTTGAAAAATATATTCGAACTACCTTTCTGCGTAGTACTGAGAATCGTGTAGATTCTATTTTTTCCTTAGTTTACTTGATATTTGGGATCCTAGTAGAGTCAGTCCAACCTTATGGTTTCGTTATTTTGCTAGCTTCATTGATGATTATTCAAGATGTACTTGGATTTTTTTAGTGAAAGATCGCTCTGAATTGTTTCCTATATTCAAGATTTATTGTGCTAAAATACAAAATCAATCAGGTGTCTCTATTCGCACCTTTCATAGTGATAATGCCTTAGAATATATGTCCTCCCAATTTCATCAATTTATGACTCATTAAGGAATTATTCATCAAACTTCTTGTTCGTACAACCCCAACAGAATGGAGTAGCACAGAGGAAGAATAGGCACCTCATCAAGATTGCTCGCACTCTTCTCATTCAATCCTATGTTCCACTGTGTTTTTTGGAGCAATGCAGTTCTCTCATCTTGCTATTTAATTAATAGAATGCCCTCATCTTCCATTCAAAATCAAATTCCCTATTCAGTATTGTTTCCTCAGTCACCTCTTTACTCTCTTCCCTCTCGTGTCTTTGGGAGTACATGTTTTGTTTATAACTTCACCCCAAGGAAAGATAAACTAACCCCTCGTGCTCTCAAATGTGTTCTCGAGTACAAAAAGGGTATCAATGCTACTCACCTGATCTTCGTCGATACCTTATGTCAATTGATGACACATTCTTTGAGTCTCGGCCTTACTTTACAATTTCTTCTGATCCTGATCATCCTAATATATCTGAGGTCTTACCTATATCGACTTTTGAGGATCCTACCATTACTTCTACATTTCAATCCATAGTACCAGTCCTACCTGCATCGACTATTGAGGAATCTACAGTACCTTCTACAACACTGCAACACCCCACTCTTTCGAGCTAAAATTTGAACCGTTCTTCATACGCGTATAGGCCCAAACTCAATGAATTAATTGAAGGAATTCTACATTTTTCTGAATTAATTGGGTTTCTTTTAATAAGTTCCCTGGGAAGTTCTTGGATAATCTCCCTAATTCATGAATACTCTATAAATTATGTGAATTACATTAACACTATGAGTGGTTGAAAGATTTATGAATTCTATGAATTATGAAACTCATGAAACTTATGAAATCCATGAACCTCGTGGTTATTCGTTTAATGGTTTGAATTGTAGCATGAACTTTATAAATTCGATTGAATTTTCCCCAACTTGAGACTTGTTAGATGATGGAAGTGTTTTGTTTTTACAATCTTTGACAAGAACTTCCTTGTGCTTTTCTTACAATTGAACGATATGAATTTTAATTGGTTTTGCTATAACATCATAATTTGAAACCCCCACCTTTAGATATGAACAATGAAACTCAACTAGAACATTTCAATTTGCTTCTTAGTTTCATTAAGTACTATGGAAGCTATGGCTTGAAATATTGATATAATGTTGCAAGACTTCACTCTTCATGACTCTCCAAAAATGTTAACTAACTATAATAATTCATGAAGCATGAACCCAATAGGGTTGGTTCTCCGGCATGAGCCCTAAAGTGGCAATGCATGATTATGAGCCTAAAAAAGCTAAACTATGAGCATGAGCCTAAAAGGCTAAACTATGAGCATGAACCTAAAAAGGCTAAACTATGAGCATGAGCCTAAAAAAGCTAAACTATGAACTTGAGCTTAATAAGGCTAACATTTTGAACATAAAACAGTAAGATAACATTATGAGCATAAGGGAGTTAACTGGCTGACCAGGAAGGCATAAGTTTAAATGACAAATGCCCGAAACTACGTTTGCCAACGTAGGATAGAGTTTATTCCGCAAGTCGGGTGACATTTTTTCATGTGTGTCCCAAAAGGGGCTAGTTATGGATCCTTGCTAGCAAATCACGTCCTCTCATGTCCTATGCCCGCAAGGTATAGGATGGCTTAGCTGATCGAGCCGAGATGAGACTTCATGCGCTCACGTAGTGATTTATGTCGGTTCACCACTTACTCCCATAAATAAAATTCACTTTAGTTTGCCAGTTACTCATAGGCGTCTCAACCATATCGGGGGCCTAAGGCGAAACTCTAATGAGGGGCCTTATCTTAAATTTATATATATATATATATATATTTAAAATTTATTTTTTTAATTTTTTGAGATGCAAAATTAGTAATATTTTTTTTTATAGTCATTACTTTCTAATAATTCTTTTTCAATTGACAATATAGCTAATCCATTCAATCTCCCTTGAGACATTGTTGATCTTAGGTAAGACTTTATCAATTTTAATTTTGAAAAACTTCTTTCGGTTGAGGCAACCGTAACAAGAACTGTCAACATTATTCTATACGCAATTAGGCATTAGGAAATTAATCAAGTCGTTTATCAATCTAACTGAGTATATCAATCACATTATTATCTTCTCCTTTTACTATTTCCCTCAATTGACACTTCCAATTCAGAAAATAAATCTAAACAATCAATGTCGGAGTGACTATTATGCATTAGGGAATATTCAAGATTAAGACAATGTTCTTTCAACTAATTCTTCTATTTCTCATGCCCTAAACGGTCACATCATAGTAATAATGAGTTGTTCCTTTTTTAATGCTAAAGAAAATTCCATGTAAAACTCTATTTAGTTTTTTTTTTTTCGAAAAATATGAGCTGTTCTTTTTTATGCTAATAAAATATTGCAATATTATATATATAAACACACACACACACACTATGTTTATATGAAAATACGGGGCCTCCATAATGGGGCCCTAGGCAATTGCCTAAGTGGCCTAATGGACGAGACACCCCTTACTACTTCAGCTCATGCTCTCGTTCCTTTTTAGCTTACCATCATTTGGATTAGACCTTTTTACATTGATATTTTCATGCTTTACTATTTTCTGGTATGGTTTTACATACTAATACATCCTTTGTATTGAACCTTTTTACATTGATATTTTCATGCTTTACTATTTTCTGGTGTGATTTTATATACGAATACATCCTTTGTATTGACCATCTTTGGCGCTACATCGTTTCATGATGTAGGTTCAGGCACTTAGGTCCATGACCAGGCGCATCACTAGGATCTCTATCTTCTGTGATAGGTGAGCCTCCCTTCTACCCGGGGGCAAGTTTAGACGTATTAGTTTATTATGTTTCTTTTAGTATTAAGTTATGTTGGGGCCTCGTCTCAGTAGTTCTTGTTATTCAATAGAGGCTTCATAGACTGTGTCAGATGTAAGTCAGATATTATTGTTTCAGTCTTTTGTATCATAACTACCAATCTTGATAGATTATAAGTTGTTTTAATGTCTATCGATGACAGTTTTTCTCCTTATGGGATTATGTTTTAACTTCATATTGATTCCGCTTCATTCATTTATGATAGTTGTATGCTCAAGTGATATGTCAAAATGTTCGCTCGCACTAGCAATAGTATCGGGTGCATGCCACGTACAGGGTCTTGCTCAGGACGTGACAATATATACATAAAAGAATCTTCAATTAATGGAGGAAAACCTAACTTAGTGTTGCAGAGGGAGATTACTCACCTCAAAAGGAAGCAATGACTAATATCATAAAGATTTTAGAGAGACCTTTTGTATTTGTGGGATTTTACTGGGTATGTTATTGTTGTTGTTGTTGTTGAAATCCTAACTAATTGAGGAAAGACAATCAATTATAAGAACGGAAATATTCTATTCTTATAATCATGCTAGGAAAAGAAAAAATCAAGTCTCATAAAAGCATGCTAATTAATTAACAATCAATAGTATCGAGTTTATACAATTTTGAAAAAGATTTGTGTGGCTTCCACCTAAAGAGGGGCAGCCTTACGCAATCAAATCTGCCAATAATTTCCTTCTCTTCGTAAGTTTACCAACACTATATCTTCACTCCACCATTCTCACTTGATGCAAAATAATTCCTAAAACTTCTCCTCATCTTCTTTTTCTTAATGGTATTACTGTTTTAATATTGAGTCCAGTCTTTGAACATCAATTTGTAACACTACTTAGGGAAGTCGTCTTCTCTTCTTTTCCGTCATAGTATAAGATTGTAACACCCTAAAATTTCAGGCTATGGTTAGACTCTTTTATTGTGGATAATTAGACCCGAACTAGGGGAAAATGGTTGTGCCCAGGCATAAAGGTCAAGCTTTGAATGTGGAATGGTAATGCACAAGGTTGGAGTTGAAAAGAAACTGAAAGAACCAAGTTTAGAAATTTGGTACGGCCAGAGTGGAAGGGAAATCTTGAGCTTCAGTTGTTTAACATGCAGATCAAACACACACACACACCCTGCATATTCGACATAAGGTCCGCTGAGACCTGAGAATGGTGAAATTTTATGCTACAGTTGTTCATATGCGAAGCAACGTACGAATTACATATTGGGCATACGGTCCGCATGTTGTGCCATATGTTCAAGCCCAAATTTATTCGAAAAAACCCATGTACTAGAACAGGATGCGAAAGCCACATACGGGTTACATGTGGGACATAAGACCCGTATGCCCACTGCATATGGAAGATAATTTTCAGGGTAAGTCAACATATGGACTGCATCTTGAAGATGCGGGCCACATGTGGCCACCGTATGTTGCCAGCTGACTGGGCCAATACGACTTCTTCAAATTTTTAATTCATTTTCACTTGAAGCTCTTGCGGATGACTTAGTTTTGATTGACGAGACCCACGGAGGTGTTAATGCTAAGTTGGAGCTTTGGAGGCAAACCCTAGAGTCTAAAGGATTTAGGTTGAGCAAGACCCAGACAGAATATTTGGAGTGTAAGTTTAGTGAGGGGACACATGAGACGGACGTGGTAGTGAAGCTTGATACCCAGGCCATTTCAAAGAGAGAGAGTTTCAAGTATCTTGGGTCTATAATATAGGAATATGGTGAGATTGACAAGGATGTTACCCATCATATTTGTGCAGGATGGGTGAAATGGCGGCTTGCATCTGGAATCTTGTGTGATAAGAAGGTGCCTCCTCGACTTAAAGGCAAGTTCTATAGCATGGCGGTTAAATCAGCTATGTTGTATGGGGTGGAGTGTTGACCAGTTAAGAACTCTCACATTCAAAAGATGAAGGTGGCGGAGATGAGGATGTTGCGATGGATGTGTGGGTCTACTAGGATGGATAGGATAAGAAATAAAGTTATTCGTGACAAAGTGGGAGTGACTTCGGTGGAAGACAAGATGCGGAAAGCAAGGTTGAGATGGTTCGGGCATGTGATGAGAAGGGGCACAAATGTCCCAATGCAGAGGTGTGAGAGGTTGGCTATGGATGGATTCAGGCGAGGTAGAGGTAGACCGAAGAAATATTGAAGGGAGGTGCTTAGACATGACATGGAGCAGTTATAGCTTATCGAGGACATGACTCTAGATAGGAAAGTGTGGAGGACGGGTATTAGGTTATAGGGTTAGTAGTCTGGGGGCTAGTAGTTGTAGCGTTTCACGGGTAGTATCTTGTTCTTGGAGTTTTTGGATGTTGTTTGTGATTTCGGGTAGATTGTTGGTGGTATTATTTGGTGATAATCTTGTTTCTATTGTTGTCTATTGTTTTATTACTACCTTTTGTTTCTTGTTCTTATAATATGTCTTTTCCTACATTGTTTGGTCTCGAGCCAGGGGTCTATCGGAAACAGCCTCTCTACCTCACCTCTGAGGTAGTGGTATGGACTGCATACATTCTACCCTCTCCAGACCCCACTATGTGGGAATATACTGGGTATGTTGTTGTTGTTGTTGTTGGATTTTCACTTCAAGCCCGACCCCAATCAGATTCTCTGATCTTCCACTTCTCTCACACTAAGGTAAGCTAAACCTTTAACATTCTAAGTCATTCCTTTGCCTATTGAGCAATTATTAACTACGATTCATCTTCGAATTCTAGTAAATCAAGGGCTTTCCTCCTAAAAGCTCAACTGAAGGGATTTGGGTTTTTCTTCAATTGAGTTAAGAACTTCCTCCTAGCTTTATGCATGGATTAGTAGTGGTATTTTGAATAAATTTTAGGGTCGGGACTCATGGTATGGTGATTGGAAACCATGAATCCAAGTTTGGGTGATTGAATGAGATGGAAAGAAATGGTGTGATGGTGTCCTTGGTGTAATGTTGCTCACTCGCTTGGAAAGGTATGGGTAACCTCGTAGGAGGTTTGATTGTTATTGTTAGTGTGAAAGAGGGTTTTAGGATGAAGAATACCATTATTGAAGGGGCTTAGATTCAGATAATTTCGCTAATGTTAGTTCCCGTTCCCACTATTATTGTAGATTAACTCCTTAGCGGAGTAAATGATCCACTGCAGTACGCTTAAGGTTGGGAATTGAGGTATGGAAGGATAACCCTCACAATGCCAGAATCCCCGTTGTTCTCCCCCATGATATGGTTCTCCTAAAGAACGTGTTCTCTTCATAAATGATATGTATCCCTCAATCATGAAATTGTATGTACTCACCATGCTTCTCATTCTCAAATGCCTTATGTCCTTCGTGATAGCTCTTCCCTATGCCATGTATTCTCCGTGATTGTCATTCTCCATGCTATGTACCTTCCATGCCATGTATTCTTACTGGATCAAGTTCCACAAGCTTAAAGAATTCTCTTATGATGTTATGCTTTCCGTGAAATGATGAAGCCTGTGTTTTTCTTAAATGATCACATGATGTTCTCTGGTTTCTTTACTTATATTATGATTCACGAAATGACGATAAAAGGTATTACAGCCAAGGAGCCACATGTTTAATGTCTATCAAAAAAGAGGCCAATAGGCCATATGCTATGAACTATTTTTGGGAGCACTACTTAGATGTCGAGAGTGTATAGTCCATGTAATAATTACCCGAAACTACACATGCCAGTGTAGGGTATGGCAAATTCGCCTCTTTTTGGTCTCATCTAGCTCTTTCAACCCATTTCTTTCACCAGTCATGTGATGGGAGCAGCCACTATCCACAAACCAAACATCAGTCTTATGATCTATGGTGGTAGAGTGAGCCATGAAAAGCATGCTTTCTTCTTCCTCTTCCTCGACATAACCAGCTTGATCATTTTTGTACCAGCAGTCAGCTTCTATATGGCCAAACCTGTGATAATTGTAACATTCCACTCCACTTCTGCAGCTATTTGTCCACCTGGATTAGCTTCTACTCTACCACGCCCTCTGCCTCTAAAAGATCCTCAGTGACGTCCTTGTACTTCTTGTTCTAGTGACTTATCATTCTGAATTTGAGGTTCTTCCATCACTTGAAAAGCTTGTTCTTCAGTCCTCTCTATTGACTTATTGATCTGTGACTTTTGATTCCTCTATGGCTGCAAGCCACATGATCAAACTTCAAAGGTATACTTCTTAAAACTACAATTTCATCACCTACCTCTTCAACATATGATTTCATTTGACTTACAATTCTTCTAACTCTTGATAAAAATTCTTGCACAGATTCACTTTTTTTTCATGAATAATGTTTCAAAATCACGACGCAGAAATTGTAGTTTCACAGTAATTACCTTTGAGGAACCTTGAACTCAGTTTTCAAAATCAGCCAAGCATCTCTTGAGGTAGTAGCTGCTGCAATTCTTGAGAATTGTCTCATGAACGGCTTGTTGAATAAAGAATAAAGCTTTGGCGTCCTTCTTTCTGATTTCTTTTAATCTCCTTTCTTCCTCTGCATCCGGCTCTTTTACATCAACGAACCCATCTTCGACTATGTTCCACAATTCTTGAGACCTAAACAAGGTCTTCATCTTGATACTCCAAAACTCATACTTCTCACCATTGAAGACGGGTATGAGTGGTTTTGAAGAAGAGGACATACCATTTGCTGCCATAACTCCTTTTTTTTCTTCTTGTATTTCACTCCCTCACTGTTCTAAATCTCTTCAACTAGAAAAGTTAAGAGTTGAGCAAAGATGATGAAGGAAATTCCTTTAGAAGAGCGTAATTTTATTAACTGGAAGTCTCTGCCTTTTATAGCCTTACAAACTCAGAAAGATCATATCTATCTAAGACTCCACTTGACTAAAACTAGGAAGTATACCAGAAAAAGTAGCAACTAAATCAGAAAAAAAAGGACCTAACAAAGACTCTTTCTACTCTAGTAAAAGGCTTACTCAACTCACATTAAAACTTATCCTACGCAGTAAACTAAAAAAAACAGACTTTGAATCAATTCTCAACAACTAGCTCATGTTACGATAACGCACATGACATTGTATTACGACGACCTATTCTGGTCGGGTCAATGATCGGGAGCCATGCCATACACATGGTGCATTATGATAGTTGGCATTTAGGTGACTCCCCTATGGAGAGGTTATGATTACTTCTAAGTTTCAACAATTATTCAATTAGAGACTTTGAAAAATATTTACTTCTATCACATGTCTCATGCTTTAGCATATGTTATCAAGTCTGTTCCTTTCATATGCCTTCCCATTCTTGTATAGTGTTGATTATGTCTCATCATAAGAGTGTTATTCCATGGTACTTGTGAACATTCAGGGTGACAAACTTCCTCATTAGGCATACCTCTGACGCACTCAACTGCTATCAGTGAGCTCCACTTGTCATTTTGGGCATGTGTCTTGTTTCATGTATATGTATCTAGTTATTTTGTGTATGCCGAGGCCTTGTCCCGACACTTCTGCTGTTCATGTCATGTCCTAGAGGTTTCGTAGACCTATGTTATTCATGTCATGTACAAAAATAGTTTTTGGCTCACCCTTATCATGGTTTTTGCTCAGATTGTACTTTTTGGGCTACTTATGTATGAAAGCAATACTTTCTATGGAAATTCCGTCTAAAGTTCTATCTCTATGTACATTTTATGAAAATGGCATATCTTTATGATCATGTAGAGCTGGTCCACTCGGTCAAGTAAAGGCACCGAGCACCGGTCCGCTCCACCAAGGTTCGGAGCGTGACAAAGATCTATGATTTGAATCCTTCCTCTTGATTACCAAAAGTCAAGATATATTCTTTTGCAGAAATCAAAGTATAAAACTTAGAATTGGCACAAGTTTAATTTAGTAAGATTAGTGCTTATTAAATGCTTTTTTTCTATTTAAACTACTTCTCTTTCTCCGTTGGCACTTCTCAACATTGAAAATTGAGTGCACAAATTCCTCTTCTCCATTTTGACTTCATTCTATAGTCCAATGCTAGGGCAGGACAACTGTAAAAACATTCTACCCATGGAGAAAGAAATAAACTAGAAATGTCCTTTGGACTTGATTAGTTTTATGTACAAGTGGCGAAGATAGAGGGAACCATGGAACACTATGAGAATGACCCAAGACATAGGGTCAACAATTTTTAATAGAAAAGTTCCATACCAATCAGGTTGCATGAATAATGCAAATGTTGTGCGATCAACACCAGATGTAGCATCACCCCTTGGTGCCTGTTAAAAAGTATAAGCAGATAGAAGTTACAACACCAAACATTTTAAGAACTTGCCTTCTGTGCAAAGGAAACCTCTAATTTTTAAAGAATTGGAAAAGACGAATCACCGTCCACCCAAATATAAATGCATACAGAACACACTAGCACTTGACTGCATTGGCGTAGCCAAGAATCTAAGGGAAATAGATGGGTGCACCAAATTTTTTAAATTAAACTATATTATATTTAGCTTTGCCATTTTCTTTTTATAGTTTGTCCTCAAAGCATTATCCAAATACTAAGTTTGAATATGTTAATAACTTTTCACTGAAAATTATTACGCAAAGAAAAAACGCTCCAAGGAATCCAGCACTAAAGAAAATCATCATGCACCACTACCATAGAAGGTTGGAAGGTAACAAAAAACAAATAAGAAAAAGAGCTAGAGAAGAGTGGATCTGGCAACCATTTTTGACGTTTTTTGACAGGTGGAGACGAGGAGGTTCTAAACAAAAATCAAGAGGTTCTAAACAAAAATCAAGCGTACCTTGGCATTAAATAAAGTAATATTATTCTCGCTTCCCGGAGTGTGAAATACATTAATATATTTAAAAATAATACTTTGATAAATTTAACCAAACACTTTCAGGTATATATATATATATATATATAATAAAAAAAATTAATAATATATAAATGATCACAAATATAAACATCTTTATTTTGAAAGAGAATGATAAAGAACAAGAGAAGAGTGAATCAGGCAACCATCTTTGACGGCACCTGAAGGGTGGAGACGAGGAGGTTCTAAACAAAAATCAAGCATACCTTGGCTTTAAATAAAGTAAAATTATTCTCGCTTCATGGGCTGTGAAATACATCAATATATTTAAATATAATACTTTAATAAATTTAGCCGAACACTTTAAGGCATATATATATATATATATAAAAAAAAAATTATATTAATGATCACAAATATAAACATCTTTATTAGATATAAAGTTTATATTGAACTGCATTTTCCATAATTAAATTTTCTTATAAAGAAAATTTTCACTTATAAATATATGCTTGGTAGGTTTAATACATAACTATATTATTCTAATTATACAAATAGTTAATTTATTTATGTCTTTTTTTTTTTTGACAAAGAGATTTATTTATGTCTTTAATCTTCTTACTTTTTCCTTTTCTGACTTCAATTTGTGTAACCTCAATTAGTAAAATTTTGAATTTTAAAAAAGAAAAAATAGCTCAATCAAATTTCACATTAAGCTTCTGATATACACGTCCAAGAAATAATAGGCTACACTATATTAGTAACAAGCAAACCTTGTATGGGTATCTCCAACCATTTTGGAGATAAATACCAATAGCGGATTTCATTCTATTAAATTCACTATCCATTATGGTCTGATACATAAAAATAATGAACGAGCCGACTTTACAGCAGGAAATGCTGTGATAATATTCATAAGATATTAAAATGTTTAGACGATACTGGTGTCATAATTTTAAAAAATATATGAATAAAACCTTTCTAGTTTACTTCTTTATTCATATTTTAAGGCTAATACTTTTAGAAAGAGTAGAAAGTAAAATAGGGCATTGGCAATGTAAATCTGCCTGCTTGTCAAACAAACTTCAGGTCAAATAAAACATTTACACAAATTCTTCAGCGAGGAATTGAACCCAAGTAGCAAGACTCACTTTGAACACCTTTTACCGTTGAGCCGCAGGACACAGTTGCTCCAAGGGTGTTCATTATGCGATATATAACCTCAAATTCCAAAATTTTACCGATATAATTTCTGGCGAAGGGTGTTTGGGTGACCACCCTTGGTATATTGTAGCTCTGCGCCAGTTGACTAGCCTAATTTGAGTGACAGGCTTGCATGTCTAAGTCAAATGAATATTATGGAAAGAAAGCCGTAAGATAGAAGCCTTTGGGTAGAAAAATGATTGGGTTACCCGTTTTTTGAGCCTAATATGATGTCTTGAGCAATTGACCAGATTTTGCATTATCTGCAATTTTACTGGTGAATTGCTCTCATTCTGGAACTAATAATCTGTTAACTACCTGAATCATCTTCTCGTATTTCTGATGTCCACCGAGAGTCCCATGTCAGAATTCTGCGCTGCAGGGTCATATTTCCTAGTCAATATCTTTTTGATTCCTAAAGTACGGCACTTGTAAATAATGTAATAGCTCTCTTGATAGACTATGAATAAATGTTGATGTATCCCTCGTGTTTCCTTCATGTTTTTCTTTTATTGTAAATATTTCACTGAAAGAAAAAACCAACTGCTTTGCCTATTATTCAAGAGTTACTGATGCAAGTCGAGCTTCATCAGTAGCATGGAATGAAGAATTGAAGCTCAAGAATATGCTTAAGTGGAAGTACAAGGAAGAAAGGTGAAAAAGGAAGAAAGAGGCTATGGATGCAAAAGTGGCTATTCTTGACATTCAAGCCTCATGCTAAAGAAGGCCCTTATTTCATTAAGGGTACTTTTGTAATTACTAGTGTAGGCTATAAATAAGAGAGAATAGCTCATTTTAGAGATAGACTATTTTGATATGATATTTTGGTGTGAAACTCTTGTGAGAGTTAGTCTATGGCCTTGGTTGCTAAAAAATGTTGATGGGATTGCTTGCTTGAGGATATCATTCCTCTTGAGGGTGTCTCGATAGTATAGGTGCTTGTTTGGATTCCTAATAGGAGGTTTTGACTTTCGTATAGTCATTGTTGCCTATTAGATCTCATACTCGTGTCTTGCTTTTTTTATAGATTTGGAACTTTTTGGACTTTGTATTTGAGGATATTGATTTTGATATAGCCATTGTTCTCATTTCTTTTCCATTTTGTGTCGATCTCCTATCTTTAATTTTGTACTCTTAGATTTTAGGGTTTCGTTCATCTTCCGGGTATTCCGTCTCGTATGAGTTACACTCAAAGGGAAACTAACAAGCACTCGACAGTTGTAAACCACTTCATGCATAGCTTCCCAACAAAATTACTTGGTTACATGAGGTAAGCAAAAGGTTATAGATTGGGGAGTAACAGAGGCTCTTCAATCCAGACAGAATTGTAACAGACCAATGAATCCCTACTGGAAATAAACATTTATCATTGTCACAACCCTGATCTTCCATGGGGAATTTTACTTATCATCGTTATCCTCATGGTATTATCCAATTAATGCAGGAGGTCGTACCACATGCTTCAAGTGGAATACAATAAATGTGGATATTTTAATAAATATGAAAAAGCATGTAGTTGGAAGAGACTGTAAAAACATGGATTCTCTACTTCAGTACCATCTCTCAGAAACCCAGCAATTCAATTTTCATAAAAGCACATACATGGCAAGAATAACAAACAGCTCAACAGAAAAAAACTATAAAAAAGAAGTACCCGAACACAGTGTGGTGTCGCACAAAGCCGGCCACTTGAGAGGATCTCAGTTGTTTCACCTATTTGGTATGCTATTTCATCCACCCCATACTCCACCTAAAATAGGAAATAGTACATGAAGATAGATTCGACACCTTCAATATATGAAAAATCATGGCAAACTCTTCATACACCCTTAATAGATGAATAATCACAGCAAACTCAAAATAAGACAAAAGCTCTGAAGTCAAGAATGTCCATGACAGACCAGAAATTGAGCGTACTTGCAATATATAAAATCCGCGTGCCAAAATTAAAATAAATTAAAAAAAGAAAATAAATGAAAGAGTTGACAAAATGCAATATGAAACAGAATTTTTTTCTTGTTTAAATGATATCCAATGGTACATTTTCAGCTCATCAAGGACATGAACTTAGATAGGAAAGCATGAAGGTTGAGGATTAGGTTAGAGGGTTAGTAAGTAGTCAAGTCATTTCTCTCTCCTATGGGAGAACATGGTCCTAGCATAGAGCACCTTGTCTACTCCCTCTTCTTCTTATCAGTATCATTATTATTATTCCATAATTATTTTATTTTTCAATTGTATTTCTAACGTTGCTCCTTTTACTGGGGTTATCTTTACTATTTTTGTCGTCAGTATTTCTCCACCAAATTTTCACTAGAGCTTTTACTCTTGTATTTATCAAACATGTTTTTGAGAACACTTTTCTTGACTTGAGAATCAATTAATAACCGCTTCTCTACCTCACGCAAGGTAGGTGTAAGGTCTGGTACACTGCACCTCCCCAAACCCCATTTGTGGGATCCCACTGGTATGTTGTTTTTACTGTCTTATTCTTTATTATTATTACATGTTTTTGAGAACACTTTTCTTGACTTGAGAATCAATTAATAACCGCTTCTCTACCTCACGCAAGGTAGGTGTAAGGTCTGGTACACTGCACCTCCCCAAACCCCATTTGTGGGATCACACTGGTATGTTGTTTTTACTGTCTTATTCTTTATTATTATTACTGCTGTTGTTTCTTTTGCTTTGGTTATCTTACTATTTTTGTTGTCAATATTTTTCTCTTCTTAGTAATTTTTTAAGGGAAAAAACTCTGAAAAGTAGTATTCAATTGTGTATCTACATTATTACACTGAGCATCATTTATAGACACTACATAACAATCCTTCTCCAAGTAGGATACCATATACAAATCATATTCATAATCCTATTCTAACATTCCCTCTCAAGTTGGTGCATACAAGTCATATGTACCAAGCTTGCTACACATGTAATTAATACGAGGCCCAGTGAGGGTTCGTGAAAAGATTTGCAAGTTGATCACTCGACTTCACAAGTTTTGTAACAAAATCTGCGGAGAGTATCTTTTTTCTAACAACGTAACAATCAATCTCAATGTGCTTAGTCCTCTCAAGAAATACCTGTTGGGTTCGAAATTGGTAGGACATCACGCGGAAGTGATATATCCCGAATCGGCGTCAACGCATTGAGGAACATAATTCGAAGTCACCATATGAAGATCCAAACCATAAACCTCAAAAGGGCACAAGAACATGCTTGGAGAGCCCTTTTGAAGCCTACACTAGAGCAATACCATGTGTGGTTGATAGCTTGGAGCTTGGAACAAGAAGCCAAAAGGCTACTTACTTGTCTTGACCGCTCATGGGACAGACCACCAGGGCCTTGACTGCTCACTTGGCGGCCCGTCAAGAGAAGACAAGCCACACAAGTTTCTGCCTAAGCCTTGACGGCCCTTGGGACGGACCACCAAGCCAGTGACGGCTCCAATGGCGGGTCGTCACCCCAAGACAGTCCACTTAAGTTGGTTCTTTTCTTAAGATGGTCCATGAGTCACTTTTGGGCCCAATGTAATAATTTAGCCCTAGACTATAAATAGATTAGCTTAGGTCTTTATTTCGGAAGTTAGTTTTTTGATATGAATTGAGAATGAAAACTCTTGAGAGAGTGTTTGAGAGCTTGGAATGGCTCTTGTTGCATCTTGTTTAGAAACGGTGATTGTATGGGCGTTTCGATTCCCTTGCGGCCAATGTAAGAGATTAGGTGCTTGTGGATGTTAGATTTACGAGTTTTTTGAGTTTAATACACTCAATAGTTCTTAATTCTCTTATCTTCTTTGTGTCTATCTATCTATCTTTATCAATCTATCCTTTATCTTTCATTTTCGTATTCAAATTATCGTTTTCGGATTTTGGATCGTATCAGGAAGCTAATAGTTGCAAACCATGGCGTGATAAATCAGATGACAAAGAAAAATATACTAAAAATATATTATTAATATGGTTTGGTCAAGTCAGTAGGGGTGGGCGTTCGGTTCTTCGGTTCGGTTTTGTCAAAGTTCGGTTTGGTTCTTCGATTTTGGTTTTGCAAAAATGAGCACCGAAAGCCGAACCAAACTAATTCGGTTCGGTTCGGTTTTTTGAACTTCGATTCGATTTGATTCGGTGTTTCAAAATCGGTTTTTTCGATGCAAATGAGAAACAAAATTATCACATTATTGGTAATTAGGAAAAGGCTCAACTATGCCATTGAACTATTAGAAATGGTTCATCTATGCCATCCGTTATAAGTTTGGCTCATCTATGTCACTGCCATAACAGAAAGGTTCATTCGTGCCATTATTTTGTAACGGTGATTTTTGCAAAACCATTTTTGTCACGTGGCCTCTTATTAAAGGTCCACATTACCAAATCCGAATCAACCAATATTACTTAAAATAAAAAATTAAAAATAGGTCCCATTAAAATAAAATTTGATCCACACAGTTAGAATAAAAATTGGGCTTATTACAAATAAAAATCGAACTAATTAAAAATAAAAATCAAACCCATTAATTGTGTCGGGTTTTATTTTAATGGGTATTATTTTTTATTTTGAGTTAAGTAATATTGGTTGATTTTGGATTTGGTGACGTGGACTTCTAATAAGAGGTCATGTGGCAAAAATAGTTTTGCAAAATCAACGTTGCAAAATAATGGCGCAAATGAACTTTTCTGTAACGGCAGTGGTATAGATGAGCCAAACTTTTAAAGGCGATAGCATAGATGAGCCAAACTTATAACGGATGGCATAGATGAGCCATTTTCAATAGTTCGATGGCATATTTGAGCCTTTTTCCTTGATAATTTAAATCGGCAGTAGCACTAGCAAATTAATAGAGCTCCACTTCTAAGTTAGCACTTAAAACAACAGTGCTAACTGCTTAGCACTTAGAAGTTAGTACTTAGCACTCACGTCTAAGTTAGCATGCTGATATTTTTTGTATGGGTTTATTTTTACTAGCAACAATGAAATAGAAAACCATATCGCCCATCCCTACTTAGCAGTTAGACAAATAATATGACACAAAATAAGACACTCACCTCTCACACAGCTCGTTCACAAATTAGTCAAGAATTCAGCCATAATTTTAACTGAAGAGTGAAGAGGCGATGAGAATTCAGAATTTGGGACATTGGGTCTGATTTTGACAAGTGATAGGATTTTTTGGGCTAGGGAACCAAAATATAGAAAATAAATGGGCTTGGGACATGGTCTATTTTGGACAACACATAAATTAAATCTACTATATATATTTTTAAAAATTTAATTAATAAAAGTTCGGTTCTTCGGTGTATCGAAGAATCGTTACCCCTAAACCGAACACTGAATCGAAGAACTGAACTACCAAAAAAAAAAAAAAAACTGAAACCGAACCGAAGAACCGAATTAGTTCGGTTCGGTTCGGTTTTTTGGTTCTCTGATTTTTATGCCCACCCCTAGTCAAGTGACCTGAAAATTATAAAAAACGAATATTATTGAAAAAGCATGAAACTTATGGAAAAATAATCTCCCCTAAATAAAACTGTCTAAACGACTATATTGTAGATGCTATTGTGCTTTGGAAAAATAAGGATCCTCAATTTATAGAGGTACAAAACCTTTTCTCCGAGAAAGAATAAATCAAATATGGAAGAGATCTTTTCTAACAATGAAACGTTGTCCACCAACAAAGGTAATTCTAATTATAGTCTTGGCAAAATAATCTTGGTCTCCCTTCTTCACACAATCTTCATATATCACTACTGCTTACCATGATTAAAAGTTGATATGGGTTAAAAAATTGAAGCCCCGTGCGTTAAATTAAGCACGGATTGATAATATTGGAGCCCTATTTAAAAAGTGAGCAGGGTTGGAAATTTAAGTCTTGTGCATTAAAGTGAGCACAAGTTAAAAGTGGTGTTCATGTGTTAAAAGTATATATATGCATGAGTTGAAAGGAGCCCAAGCGTTAAAAGTTAGCAAGGGTTGAAAATTGGAGCCCGTCCGTTAAAGTAAGCATGAGTTAAAAATTGATTTTTGAAGATGGATCAGCAGCAGGATTATTGAAAATATGATTGCCTCTTTTCTTTTTTGTCCATACGTGGTACTGACAATTTTTTTTTTTAATAATTAAACCTTCATTATCATCAAAAATTGCTTGCAACTCTAATTGAACTAATCATGTCTTCGACTTCTCTGAAACATTGAACTGTTGGACCCATAGGATCATTGACGCTATTACCACTTGTTGTGAAATGAAATCTTCAGGTCGTTACGCGGAAGCTTATAGTTTCGAACCATGTAGACGATAATTCAGATGACAAGAAAAACTATACTAAAGCATAATTATTATATGGTTTGACCAATTGGCCTACATATGAAAACCTAATATAAAAGAAAGCATAAAACTTATGTGAGAGAAAAATCTCCCCTAAACAGACTCTTTAATGACTACATTATGGATGCTATTGTGTTTTGCAATAAGAAGAAGGATCCTCAATTATAGAGGTACAAAACCTTTCCTCTGAGGAAGAATAAATCAAATATGGAAGAGATCTTTTCTAACAATGAAACGTTTTCCACCAAGAAAGGTAATTCTAATTATGGTAGAAAATCAGGTAAAGTAGGAAATTCAGGGCAAAACCTAAAAATACCGGATTTGATGTGATATGAAGGACCACTTGGTTATCACATACAAGTTCCATCGGACTAATTTCTCAAAATTTCAGTTCTCTAAGCAACTGTTAAATCCAAACTAGCTCACAAGTTGCTACAGTCATTGCTCTATATTCTACTTCTACACTAGATCGAGTAACCACACTCTGTTTCTACCTCTTCAAGGACACCAAATTACCTCCTAGTACAATACAATATTCAGATGTAGAACATCTAACAAAAGGTGATCCTGCCCAATCAGTGTCTATATATCCAAGATATGCTCATGATCTTGATCCTCGAAGTGTAATCTTTTACCTGGAGCTAACTTTCTATATCGCAGAATGTGAACATTTGCATCCTAATGACTATCACAGGGAGAATCTATAAACTGACATACAACACTCGCAGCAAAAAGAAATGGGTCTAGTCACTGTGAGATAATTCAACTTAACAACTAGAAGCCTATATCTTCCAGGATTACTAAGAGGCTCTCCCTGTCTTGGCAAGAGTTCAGCATTCAAATCCATAGAAGTGTTAATGGGTCTACATCCCACAATCCATGTCTCTTTAAGAATGTCAAACGCATACTTGCGTTGCAAAATAACAATACATGATCAGGACTGAGCAACCTCAATACCTAGAAAATACTTCAGTTTGCCGAGGTCTTTAGTCTAAAATGTTGAAAGAGATGTTTTAAATTAATGATACTATCTTGATCATTTCTGGTAATAATGATATCGACAACACAAACAACCAAATAAATACATAGATTTGGAGCAAAATGTCGATAAAACATAGAGTGATCAGCTTCAGAGCTTCACTACAAGTTTTGCTAAATTCCTGAATTACCAGGATCAAGAAAAGTGTTTTAGACCATAAAACGATCGTCGCAATTGACACACCTGGCTAGACTCCCCCCCCCCCCCAAAGCATCACAACCAGGTGGTTGCTCTATATAAACTTCCTCCTCAAGGTCACTTTGGAGAAAAGCATTCTTAATGTCAAACTGATAAAGAGGCCAATGGCGGACATATGTTATTTTGGCCACGGGAGAGAAAGTGTCACTGTAATCAAGCCCAAAAATCTGTGTTTACCCTTTGGCAAGCCCATCAATTTAGCCGTCCAAACCAACTTTGGCTGCATAAATCCAACGACAAGCAACAGTAGATTTACCTGAAGGAAGAGGAACAAGCTCCCACGTACCACTTGCATGTAAAGTGGACATTTCGTCAATCATAGCTTGTTGCCATGTGGGTGAGAAAGAGCTTCACCTATGGACTTAGGCATAGAGACAAAGGACAAAGATGAAACAAAGGCATAATAGGGTGATGACAAATGATGACAACTTAAAAAGATATAATGGGGGTTAGTATTATGAGTAGACCGTTTACCTTTTCGAAGTGCAATCGGTATCTCCGCAATAGGTGCACAGTCCAGTGTGTGACATGAATCATTTGAGCCTGATGCTGGACGTGGACGACGTTGATGAGTCTGGAAAGGTGGCATTGTGGATGGAGATGTAGAAATAATTGTAGATTCCTCAAAAGTCGGCACGGTTAAGACTAGTGGCACTGTAGATGGAGATGTAGAAGTAATCGTAGACTCCTCAAAGTCGGTACAGATAAAGTTAGTACAGGTAAGACCTTAGATATGTTAGGATGGTCACGATCAAAAGATGTAAAAGAAGGTCGAGACTCAAAGAATGTGACATAAGTTGATATAAAGTACCGATGAAGATCAGATAAGTAGCAACAATACTCTTTTTGAATCCGAGAATAACCGAGAAAGACACATTTGAGAGCACAAAGGGCTAATTTATCCTTCTCAGGGGTTAAAAGTTATGAACATTATGTGTGCTCCCAAAAACACAAGCGGAAAAAGAGTATAGAGGTGACTGAGGAAACAATACTCAAGAAGGAATTTGATTCTAAATGGAAGATGAAGGCATCTGATTAATTAAATAGCAAGACGTAAGAATTGTATATCCCTAAAAACACGGTGGAACATGAGATTGAATGAGAAGAAAGTAAGCAGTCTCGATGAGGTGTTTATTCTTTCTCTCTGCTACTCGATTCTGCTAAGAGGTGTATAGACAAGATGTCTAATGAATAGTTCCTTGGTGAGTCATAAACTGTTGAAACTGGGAGGACATATATTCTAAGGTATTATCACTATGAAAGGTAGAGTAGAGACGATTGATTTTGTATTTCAACACAAAAACTCTTAAATATAGAAAACAACTCATAATGATCTTTCATTAAGAAAATCCAAGTACATATTGAATAATCATCAATGGAACTAACAAAATAACGAAATCATAAGGTTGAGCTGACTCTAATTGGACCCAAATATCAGAGTGGACCAATAAAAAAGTAGACTCTACATGACTCTCAGCACTATGTGGAATGGTAGTGCAAGTGTGATTTCAAGTTGACACGACTCACAATATATTGTGGACAGATTAGAAAAATTAGGCACCATCTTTCATAGCTTGAACAAACTCGGGTGTCCCAATCGTTTGTGAATTAAGTTTGGAGGATCTGTAACTAGACATGCTATAGAGGAGTTAGGAGAGGTGAGGTAGTAGAGGCTTCTATTTTTTAAAAAAAAAATTGAGGGTAGGGAAAGGGAAAATGGGGAGGGGGATTACAATGTGGGGAATTGGACCCTCACCAACAAGGTGGAGTTCAAGTAGTAGAGGCCTTGTAATTCAAATCCTACACCAATTGTCTATCTCGTACTGATGTCCTGTATAATAAAAGAATCATCAAAAATTATTATAGAAAAATTTACGGCACGAGTCAAACGACTGACCGATGCAAGATTAAAATGACAACTAGGAACAAAGAACAGAATTTAGAGTGATAGAGGATATGAAATTAGCTTGTCCAACTCCTTTTGCTTTTGTTTGGATCCCATTGGCTAAAGTAACAATGGGAAGAAATTATGTATAAACAACATTTGACAAAAGTGATTTATCTCTAGAATTATGATCAAAAGCGCAAGAGTCCACAATCCATGATGCAAGGGTGTTAGACTGTGCGACCGTAGTTACTTGTGGAGATGCCTGCTTACTTGCTTGATATTGAAGGTACTAATTATTTTCTTCTTCAGATAAATAAACCCGTTGATTATTGTAGTGTTAGTCTGAGCAACATGAGCAGTTTTAGATGGTAGACCATGTAACGAATAGCATACTTCACGAGTGTGTCAAAGCCTATTACAATAACTACACTTAGGTCAAGATCTTCCAAACGACCTTTCGTCGAATCTTCATGGATTGTGATGTTTGATTTTTTGTTATCCTTATTAAGGGTTCTGACTTAATCAAAGGACTGAAATTTCCAACTCCCATATTTTTTTTGGATCTAACGGCACGTTTGGCCATGTGAGATGAAATTATGATTTGAAATCATGATATGAAATCATATGAGATGAAGTTGAAGTTTTGTTTGGACATGCAATTTGGGATTTTAAGTTGTATTTTTTTCTTATAAACAAAAAAACCCATAAGTTGTGAAACTATCAAAATTACTTTAATTTTTTATACAATCTTACCAAATAAGCTAAAGTTCATAACAAAAGTACAATATACTATCACAAAACTATTCTAAAAAAATACAACATTTATTGATCAAACGATAAATTTGGTGAATAATAAATGATAAAGGAGGAGTTGATTTGAAGTAATAATAAATTTTGTAGGTGTTTGGCCATGAAACTCAAAAAAATTGGAGTCGGAGTTGTATTTGGTCATATCTTTTTGGAGAGATTTTCTCAACTATAAAGGTGAAGTTGAAATTAGAAAAAAGTGAAAACAAGTTGAGACTTGTTTTCACTTTTCCAAATAGAACTTCAAGTTGTATCTGGAGTTTTTATGGCCAAACATCATTTTTTAATAAATGAAAAGATTTTCCCAAAAAAAGGCGAATATTTCTCATGACCAAACGGGGCTATATGTTGGTGAGAGTAATGGTTAAATGAGATATAAATGGTTTAAAAATTGGTAAAAGTAATAATATGAACTATAAATTTTATTTACCTATGAAATAAATGTTGGTAAATATAAATGGTGGGGTTCTTTTTTAAAAAATATAAACTTGTGGGTTAATTTTTGTATTTGAAAAATCCCAAATCATGATTTGAAATTCTCAAATCATGCTTTCTGGAGAACCTGAGGTTTCATGCAATGATATGAAATCATGAGATGAAATCGCATGACCAAACGCTGATTTCATCATATTATTTCATATCACAGACATGAAATCGCATGTCCAAACGCCTACTAAAATTATCACAACCGAGGGTGTGTTGGTACAACAACAATATACCCAATATATTCCCACAAAGTGGGGTTTGAGGAGGGTAAAGTGTACGTAGTTTGTACCACTACCTTAGAGGTGAGGTAGAAAGGTGGTTTCCGATAGACCCCCAGCTCAAGACAAAAGCAGTCTAGAAAAAGACATAATAAGGACAAGAAACAATAGGTAGTAACAAAACGACAGATAATAACAGAAATAAGACTACCACAAAGTAATACTACACTCGAACTATCTTAAATAACAAACACCACCAAAACTCCAAGACCAAGACACTACAACTACTGGCACAGGTAACAAAACAAAGCACACCTACCTACTAGCAGAAACGCACTCCTACCTACTAACCATCTACCTTAATTCGCATCCTCTACAGCTTCCTTTCTAGGATCATGTCCTTGGTAAGTTGTAACTGCCCCCATCGCAACCGATAGTGTGTTTGGTAGAAGGAAACTATTTTTCATGGGAACTGATCTCCTTGAAAATATTTTCTTGAAAAACAAGTTGGTTTCGTACTTATTTTTTAGTGTTTGATAAGTCAGCAAAAAAAATGTTATCTCAAAAGCATTTATACGTAATTTAGCAAAAAAAAATAATAGAAGGGGAAGGGGTAGAGTGTGGGGCCTCAGAGGTGGTGGAGGTGGGATGGTCAAGGAGAAGGGTCTGGGGCGTTGAGTGGGTGGAAGGATACAAAAAGCATAGAAGTTTTCCCTATATCCATTAAGGAAGTTATTTTCCTCATTTTTAAGGAACTTGTCTTCTTAGAGAAAATTTGTCCAACCAATTTCCAGCAAAATTCCTATGGGTGAGGTCGGACTAGGCAGGCGACCAGTGTTGAAGAGGGATGTCTCGAAACACGTCAAAAAAATCAAAGTTTGCCGGAAAAAGGCAATCTGACACGTCGAAAAATTAACGTGGGGCCAGATTAGGGTTTTTATCACTAGGGCTGGTGTGGAATTGCTAGGAGACCCGACTGAAAAAAATTCTCAAAAAAGAGTGGCCGAAAACAATTCACGCATCGACACGTTACTCAGATCTTCCGAAATAGTCACACCTCCAATAGACGCGTGAGGTGCATGAGGTGGTCTTTTTCGGTGGGTCTGGCTGGGTTTTTGTCGTCGGACCAATGATGGTGTTGATTTTCGCAACATACTAGCAGAAAGTGGAACAATGCAAATCAGATCTAGAAAGTCGCGGAATTTGACGCGCAATGACTGTATTGACTGTATTTTCTTTCTCGGATGTTTCTCACCAATGCTCTAATACCATGTGAGAAATAAAGACTCCAGAAACTATTACTCCCACCGTTTCAAAAAGAATGACCTGTGTTGACTTGGCACGGAGTTTAAGAAAATAAAAAAGACTTTTGAATCTTGTGGTCTTAAATTAAAGTTATGTCACATGTACCAAAATGTCCTTTAATCTTGTGGTCTTAAACATGCCACATCGAAAGTTGGAATTAAAGTGTTGCAAAAAAAGGAAAAGGTCATTCTTTTTTAAACATACTAAAAAGGAAAGTTGGTCATTCTTTTTTAAACGGAGGGAGTATTGATTTGTGCATCTACATTATTACACTGAGCTCTATTTATAGACATTACATGATAATCCCTCTCCAAGTAAGATACTGTATACAAATCATATTCATATTCCTATTCTAACATTTTCATTAGAACTTCTTTCACTCTTGTATTTTTCTCAAACGTGTTTTGAAACACTTTTCTTGAACCGAGGGACTATCGAAAACATCCTCTCTACCCTGCACAGGGTAGGGTTAACGTTTGTGTACATTGTGTATGTTGTTGTTGATGTTTCTATATTACTCAGAGCTATTCATTCAATTCTTGAAACCTTAACTTGTAGGATTTACTGGGTATGTTGTTGTTAAAACCCTAACTTGATTCTTATCATCTCTCGGACAAACTAGATCATTTTAAATGTGGCTAGATGAGAATAACTTCTTGATCCTCACAAGGAAACTTTGCATTGCACTGGACCAGCTAAAATGTGCAATATAGGCAATAATCTTTAATGATATGCGTAATGAAAAGAGTAGCTGAATCAGAAATCAGGAAGCAACTTATCAAGGACCTATATAGTTGTCACCTATCCTTTTGCATTAGCATAAGAATATACCTTGACTATTTGACCAGTTCGTGTTTTTACATAAAGGCCAGCAGCACTATCAGGGCAATGTATTTCTACAGCATCTCTAGTAATCATGCCACAAGTAAGACCTACAAGTTGGAAGTCAACCAGTAATTAGCCAAAGCAGGAGATAGAGTAATGAACAAGTAAATATCCTAGAAAAGAAAATGAGCAACTTCAAAAATATCCATCCAAGTTTTAATGTCATAAAAGATCTTCATATTCATGCAAAATGGTTTAACGATGTAAATGACATTACAAACATCTGATTATATACTTGCAGGCAAAGAAACCATATACTTTTCAATTAACATTTTCGTTTAGGAAAGAATATGGAGTTAGATCTAGAAATAGCAGAACCCTACCTTGGACTGATCTTCCATTCTCCACATAAATTCCCTCCATTGACCCCACCAACATACTAAATGACAACATATATACCAGAAAAGGAGGTTTTATATCATCATTACAAACCTGTCTTTTACTGTTTTTTCAAGACCACCAACTGATTGGTAACTACTCATATATCCAAAAACACAGAATCAAATAGACAAATACTCAACAAAATCAGACAACATGGCATGATCATGATACCAATCATTATTCATAGTTCCCCCGGTCAATGCTTCAGAGCTGAAGCAGCTTGACAATAACTTATTTAAATAGTTATAGGCTTAACTTTCACCACTAATGACCAGATAATTGTTTTAATGTCAAACTAGCACTAATAAAAGGCAGATAAATTTGCAGTTGGAGCCTTGAGGAATACCATGTGATTAGATGGTATTTGAAGTGGTTACTCTAAATCATTTGCCTAGTTATAAACATTAAATAAGTTTTACATTGTTCAGCTCCCTGATTAAGTTGTAATGCAGTTGTAATACCAGCTTGCTACATGTACCTACAATTCAAGAAAATTACTAATAGCGGATTTAAGAAAATTAAGTACCTGTAAGGGAACCATGATCTGTATGCCATCCGCACCATGATGACATGGAAGCATGTGCATGGCTGCTGCAAGAAAAATTGTATACTTCGTTAGCTGAAGACCACAAATATTCTGAATCAATGCATCATCCCTTGATTATTGCATTTAAATTATTGGATTTTACTTAATCTCAGCCTTTGCAAGAATCAATATAGTTAAGGAAAACTATGTGTGACAACATTCTGACCATAAAATATTATTGTATGAATAAACTAACTCCAGTAAACTACTCAAGCAGCGTTGAAGACAGAAGGCAAAAATATAATGTGAATGACAGCCTTGGACTATTGCTTTCCTGCGAACTATCAGTTTGTAACTAGTTGTGCACTTGTATCAAAAGAAAGTCACTGCTACGATGATCACCTATGTGGCTCGGACTCTTCAAAATCCCTGCTGCACCTGTATCGACACGACATGGATGTGGGTGTGGGTGTAAGATCCACACCAGATTTGGTCAACTTTCCTTAGGTTTTTTGATGATCTAAAAGTAAACATTGATTGGATAATTGGTTTGATTGAACAATGTATTCCTACAACATCTCTAGTAAACATTAATTTAAAGCAACATCTCTTTCAATATTTCAAAACTAAAGTATTTTCTAAGTATTGAGGTTGCTCATTCCAGATCAGGAATTGTTAATTCGTAACACAAGTATGCCTTAGACATTCTTGAGGAAACGAGAATTACGGGATATAGACCCATTGACACTCCTATGAATTTGAATGTTGAACTCCTGTCAGCACAGGGGGAGCCACTGGGGGATCCTTGAAGATTAGGCGGTTGGTTGGTAAGTTGAATTATATCACAGTGACTAGACCTGACATTCTTTCTCTGTGAATGTTGAAAGTCAGTTTATGGATTCTCCCTGTGAAAATGGTTGGGAACCAGTTGTCCGCATTCTAGAATATATCAAGTTAGCTCCATGTAAAGGACTACTCTTCGAAGATCGAGGATCGAGGCCATGAGAAAATCCTTGGATAAACAGATGTTGATCGGCAAAATCACCTTCTGATAGACGTTCTACATCCGGAAATTGTGTTATGGTAGATGGTAATTTGGTGTCCTATAAGTGTAAGAAACAGAGTGTAGTTGCTCAAACTAGTACAAAAGCAATATCGAACAATGGTTGTACCTGTGAGCTAGTTTGGATTAAACAGTTGCTCAGAAAATTAAAATTTGGAGAAATCAATCAGCTGGAACTTGTTTGTGATGACCAAGAGACCTTTCATATTGCATCAAATCCAGTATTTCATGCGGATGAAGCACACTGAGATTGACTGTCACTTTGTTATTGAAAAGATACTCTCCGGAGATATTATTACAATATTTGTGAAGTCAAGTGATCAGCTTGTAAATATTTTATCCAAGTCTCTCACGGTTCCTCGTATTAATTACATTTGTAACAAGCTCAGTACATATGACTTGTATGCATCAGTTTGAGGGGCAGCGTAGTGTTAGAATAGGAATAGGAGTAGGAGTAGGAGTAGGATTTGTAGATAATCTCCAACATAGAAAAGGATTGTGATGTAGTGTCTATAAATAAAGCTCATTGTAACAATGTAGATACACAATTCAATAATATTTTTCCCCATTATTTCTCACATGATTGACATGCATCAACTTGAGGGGGAGTATCAGAATGACTTGAGGAAATAATCAAATTGAGTTTTTCACTCAATTCTTCCCTTGTCTTATTTCTCCAACGAGACTATCATGCTACAGAACTTTTCACTCACCATACTTGTGAATTGGAAGAGAAATAAGAGAAAACTCAGTTGGATTATTCCCTCAAACTATTGGAGTTTAAATAGCTAAGTTTACATGTCCTAAAAGAAAAGAAAATCAATACAAATAAATAAATATCTAATCAATACAAATCAATATCTAATTAATACCTAATTATAATAGGAGTAAATCAAGCAACCTGCTATATTTACATATGTTATAGAATATTCATAGGATTCTAATACTCTCCCTCAAGCTGGTGCATACAAATTATATGTACCAAGCTTGTTACATAAATAACTAGTTCTAGAACCGGCTAGGGACTTGGTGAATATGTATGCAAGCTGATCACTTGACCGCACGAACCTTGTGACAATGTCTCCTGAGAGTAACTTTTCTCTGACAAAATGACAATCAATCTCTATGTGTTTGGTCCTCTCGTGAAACACCGGATTCGATGCAATGTGAAGTGCAGCTTCATTATCGCACACGAGTTCCATTTCTTTAGTAGCTCCAAATTTCAACTCCTTCAGTAGTTGCTTGATCCATATGAGTTCACATGTTGCCACCGCCATAGCTCGATATTCTGCTTCCGCACTAGATCTAGCAACCACATTTTGTTTCTTACTTTTCCAAGACACCAAATTTCCCCCAACTAGAACACAATATCCAGAAGTGGATCGTCTGTCAGAGGGTGACCCTGCATAATCTGCATTTGAATATCCAACAATTTTCTCATGTCCTCGGTCTTCGTAAAGTAGTCCTTTCCTTGGAGCTGATTTTATATATCGAAAAATACGAATAACTGTATTCCAATGACTATCACAAGGAGAATTCAAGAATTGACTTACAACACTAACTGGGAAGGTAATGTCAGGTCGATTCACAGTCAAATAATTCAACTTTCCTACCAGCCTTCTATATCTTCCAGGATAGCTTAGAGGCTCCCCCTGACCTGGTAGGAGCTTAACATTTGAATCCATTGGCGAATCACTAGGCCTACAAACTGCCATCCCTGTCTCCTCAGGAATATCAAGTGCATACTGCCTCTGTGAAATAGCAATTCCTGATTTGGATTGAGCAATCTCAATGCCCAAGAAGTACTTCAATCAACCAAGATCCTATGTCTGAAAGTGCTGGAAAAGGTGATGTTTCAATTTGGTAGTCCTCTCATCACATTACCTGTGATAACTATGTCATTAACGTACACCACCAAATATATGCATAAATCTGGATCAGAGTGATAATAAAACACAGAATGATCAGCTTCACTTCGTACCATGCCAAACTCCTGAATAACCATGCTAAACTTCCCAAACCATGCTCGATGAGACTGCTTCAGGCCATAGAGTGCTCGTTGTAGTCTGCACACCATGTTACTAGACACCCCCTGAGCAACAAAGTCAGGTGGTTGCTCCATATATACCTCATCTTCAAGATCTCCATGAAGAAAGGCATTTTTAATATCCAACTGGTAGAGAGGCCAATGGCGAACAACAGCCATGGATAAAAAGAGACGAACTGAAGCAATCTTAGCCACAGAAGAGAAGGTATCACCATAGTCAAGACCAAAAATCTGTGTATAACCCTTGGCCACTAATCGAGCCTTTAGGCGATCAATCTGTCAATCGGGGCCAACCTTCACTGTATATACCCAACGAGAACCAAATAGACTTACCTGGAGGTAGAGGAACAAACTCCCAAATACCATTAGAGTGTAAGGCAGACATCTCCTCAACCATAGCTTGTTGCCAGCCAGGATGAAAAAGAGCTTCTCTTGTAGTCTTAGGAATAGACACAAATGATAATGATGATACAAAGGCAGAATGGGTCGGTGACAAACGATGATAGCTCAAACAAGTATAGATAGGATGAGGGTTATGAGTAGAGCGATTACCTTTTTGAGTGGCGATAAAAGGACTTTGTGTAGACAAGTCCTCAGCAGGCAAGGATTCTGGTGGCGGGCGTGCATCAACTGGACGTGGACGACGATGATAAGTCAATAGCGGTGGAGGTGCACGGTGGAAGATGGAGTTGTAGAAGGATAGACTATGGTGGGATCCCCAAAAAATGGAAATGGTAGAACCTCAGAAATGTCTAATTGTTCAGTAGGAGAGGATGTAAAGTAGGGTTGACCTTCAAAGAAAGTAAGTAACATCAACGGACATAAGGTATCACTGGAGGTGAGATGAGAAGAATCAATATCCTTTTTGTACCCTTGAATAACCGAGAAAGACACATTTAAAAGCATGAGAAGCCAATTTGTCATTTCTTGGAGTGAGGAAATGGACAAAGCATGTGCTCCCAAAGACACGTGGTGGAAGAGAAAACAAGGTTGACTTGGGAAACAAAATAGAGTGTGGACAAGCTAGATACCATCTTATGAAGTTTAGATAAACTAGGATGTCCCAATCGTTTATGGATTAAATCTGGAGAGTCGGAGACCGAACAAACTGTAGTGGGCCTGTGGCAATTGAGGTAATAAAGCCCATCAAACTCACGCCCTTCGCCAATCATCCTTCCCGTACTGAGGCCCTGTATAACAAAGAAGTCACTAAAAAATGAGACGAAACAATTTAAGGACTTAGCCAAACAGCTGATTGACAGAAGGCTAAAGGGACAACTAGAGACAAAAAGAACACTATTCAGAGTCAAGGGAAGTAAGGGATTGGCTTGACCAACTCCGATTACCCTAGTCTAAGAACCATTAGCTAACGTTACAGTGGGAAGGAATTGAGAGTAAATGATATTAGTCAATAAAGATTTGTTACCAGAAATGTGGTCAGAAGCACCTGAGTTCATGACCCAAGGGTCAAATGTGGTGGACTGTGAGATACAAGCAACAGGATTACCAGTTTGAGCAGCGGAAGCTATTGATGGAGATGTGTGCTTACTCGCCTGATACTGGAGAAAGTCATTGCATTCTACTTCAGATAAAGAGAAAAGTTGAGTTGTTGGATTACCAGTGGGTTTAGTCTGAGCAACATGAGCATTCTTTGGTTTACCATGGAGAAAGAAGCACACATCATGGGTATGACCCAATTTGTTACAATAGTCACACCTTGGCCGAGGTTTCCCAAAGCTGCCTCCATATCGATTTTCAATCTTAGATGCTAAAACAAAAGACTCTGCAGGTATCACCGGATGACTAGACGACATAGGTGGTGCATCCAGTCGTAACAATCGAGCGAATAGGTCATCTATATAGCAAGAACAGCGAGGCTAGTCAAAATTTGATCTCACACCGAGTCAAGATCAGATGGAAGTCCAGCAAGTGTAACAACTAAAAACATCTCCGCACATTGCTCCAATTGATTTTCAACACTTGGAGTAGCGAGCATCAACACAGTAAACTCTTTCATACCCGCCTGAACCTGTCCAAGATAAGTAGACCTACCCGAATCCTGCTTTTTAAGATTAGTCAACCGAGAAATAACATTATATAAACGAGAGATGTCATTTGTATAGCCCACGAGCCTTATTCCAAACCAAGAAGTAGGTTTGGAATGGTGGAAACAACGACATCAACTTCGAATCAATAGATTTTCATAATAGACTACACAATTGAGCATCAAACTTCTCCCATTCTCCCTTCTCTTTTTCATCATCCTTAGCCTATTTAACCAAGTGGTCCTGAACCCCTTGTCCCTTGCACCATAGCTGAACAGAGGAAGACCAAGATAAGTAGTTCGCACTACCTATCAAGGGTTCAATGGTGATGGAGTGGTTGGGGTTACTTGAAACCACAGTTTTAGAACTAAAAATAGATGAAGTGAGGGACATAATGTAGATGTTACCGAATCTGGAAATTCATCAATTTGTAGGAAGATGGAAGCAAACAGTTGCCGAAATCTGGAAAACAGAAACAGTTACCGAAAAAATCAGATCTGGCCGGAATCTGAAAAACAGAAACACTCACCGGAATATGGAAATTCTGCAATTTGCTGGAAGCTGGAAGCAAACAATTGACTGAATTTGACTGCTCTGATCAGTGCGTGAGATGATTGGTGGTGGCGAAGCTGACTGGGTTTTGCTCGCGCCGGTGGTTCGAGTCTCATGGTAGTGTTGGTTTGATCACAACACCTACGAAAATAGAGATCTGTCCGGACAGCCAAAAAATAGCTGGAAAAAAAATGAGTTTGAAATTTTCTCTTCCAATGTTGCCGGCATTAACCAGGCTCCAATACCATGTGAATTGGAAGAGAAATAACAGAAAACTAAGCTTGATTATTCCCTCAAGCTATTGAGGTTTAAATAGCTAAGTTTACATGTTCTAGAAGGAAAGAAAATCAATACAAATAAATAAATACCTAATCAATACAAATCAATAGCTAATTAATACCTAATTATAATAGGAGTAAATCAAACTACCTGCTATATTTACATATGCTATAGAAAATTCATAGGATTCTAACAATACTGATGAAAGGTACCTACAGAAGAAAAGAGAGGGAAAGACCGTTACCTATGCTGAGCTGGAAAATAGTAAAGTAGGCGACCTTTATGACATCTAGAATTAACAAGTGTTTGTTCAAGGCCTTCACCCTCAAGCATCACCATTTCTCTGGATGCTGCATAATTTGTATTAAGTGACTAAACTGATGTGATTGGAACTCAAAACCTCAAGCTACAATAATGTTCATACAAAAAGAAAGCACAACAAAATAAGGAAGCAAAAGCAGTTTTCAATAATGAAAAACGGTTTGACGGTATAACCATATAAAAATCTAGCCCATTAGGGTGACTATTGCAGATCTGTTAATAAAGCTCAATCACAATCATAATGATTTTGTAGAGGTTCCAAATGAGCAACTCAAGAAAACTGTTCCTCATATCTGTTGCAGAAGGAATCGAAGTGAAAACAAAGACTATGGACACTTCTACAGCATATCAAGGAAACCAAACAGCTTTTACCATTACTTTGTTTAAAGAAGCCAGTACATGAACCAGTAAGAAGCAAGACAGGAAAGTGAAGAAGCTGGTTTTGACATCAATAAGGAAGAAAAAAAAAAAAATACATCTATACTACCTTAAAAGCGTCAACTCCAAAAGTTTAAAGTGAAATAACGTAAATACCCTTCTTATTCTTTACTTTATAAGACACTAGCCAACAGACGCCTGTTTTGGAGAGACTTTCTCTGCCGAATAGTTTCCTTTGCCGAACAGGTATCAAGCAATTAATGGAACCGTGGTTGTCACTCTACTAAGATAAACGAACAAGCAAAACAATCTCACATGTAACGTTATTTGGTGTTCAAAAATTATTTCAAATTGATCGTCATATAATCTGGATACCAATGGTTTTGGTAGAAACGTCATTAAAATAGAGCATGAAACTGAACTGTATATTCCAAGAATGCCCGGCCAAAAATTTAGCAACATGCATGCAATATGTTTTGTGGTACGCTACAACTTTCTTCTCTCTGTGTGACTCTACTACTAAGGATTATAAAGTTTCAGTCATCTTTCTCGACTAGGTATGTTTTGTCCTTTTCTTTTTTTTGTGTTATTTATTTTATAATAATTCTGCTTTTTAAAGATCAGCGGTTTCCAAGACATAATTAAATTATGATGACCAACATGAATTGTTGTGGGATGGTTGAGATCCCTCTACCCTTAGCCAGAGGTCTCGGGTTCAAGCCCTAGATATGAAAAAAAAATTCTGTTGGGAGAGCTACCATCAGAATGGGCCCTGCAATGCACGATCTGGATATAGTCGGGCTTCAATCTAGGTACCGAAAGGGTGGGAAACCAAAAAAAAAATATCTTATGATGTGGTTTAATTTTTTTTTTATCTTTTATTCGTTCCAAATTTAATAGTTTGATTGATTTTTTAATTTTCTTTAGGTTATATACATTGTAGGAAAGTACAAGAACATCTGATTACTATTGGTATGTCTGATTATTTAAGTCACATTATTCTGTTAGTGCATTTGATTAAGGATCATCTGTGATAGTTTGATAACATAGCACTTATTTTTGTTATTATGGATCTCCGATCTTGAGTTATTTGGACCAAGGGTGTGGGTCGGTTGGTTCAATTCATTTATACAAAAGTTCGGTTTGATTTTTCGATTTTGTAATATTAGCAACCGAAATTGAACCAAGTATCTTTTGCTCGGCTATTTTTTTAATTTTGGACCTGTCAAATTGTTCTTCTTTCTAGCCTCAAAATTAAATTTTACTAAATTTTTGAGGCTCAACACATATAAAACTACTTAAATAAGTTATGAAATGAGCAACAATAATGCAGCATTATATAAAACACTGTAACATTACTCAATATAGCCTTCTTGATGGTGAGAGTATATCAAGCAATTAAGTACTAGCAATATTGTTATTGGCAGGAATACAACTAATGAAAGTGTAACAGAAAATGCACATTTAGAACCAACAGACTTGCCCTTTCAGAGAAAAAAGTTCTTTTGATTTATATGAATTGTTTGAGCTAAGCATGCATCATGCACACACTATGTAATGGCACATTAGATATACATGTGATAAAATGGAGCTTACTTTCTTCGTACTCCAAGAGAGCGCAAGATTTCTATAGCTCAAAATATCATTTCAGAAAAGTTTTAGCATTATTTTCTTGGTTGGAAGGAAAGAGGATGACTAAGGCTGGATTTTTGAATTTTTCTGTACATCGAAAAACAGAACCATTGAAACTGAGAATCAAGGTTATAATAATAAAGTTGGATCGAAACAGACAAACTAAACCAAAATTTTCTATTTGAATTGTTTTTTCTTCAGTTTTTCCGGATGTTATGCCCACCCCTAATTTGGACAATAGTTTTAATGTCGGGAGATGAAATTAAATAAGGACTCACCAACTCTTATATGTGCAAACATATAAATGTCAATAGGAGCAATGATAGACAGTGTATCTGTTATAGTGGAAAGCAATAAACTCTTTTGTTTTGGAATACGCCCTTCCTGGCATCTGGTTTGTTCCTTTCAAATTTGTCTTGCCATTTCTTTGGTTCATATATATCAATGTGTCATGTAATTGTAAAACCCTAATCCTACTACATTCTGTTGGGTCTATTAATTCGAGATTATTAACCCTTGCAGAGAATCATGTTAGACTCCTCCATGCTATCTGTTATAATTTATTGTTTTGTTAGGCATATTTAATGATAAATGTCATTGGTTCGGTATGTATCCAGAGGAGAGAGCACTGACATGCAACATTACTATAAAAGAAGACTAACTTACAACATTAGTGTCAATACTCATTCTTAGAGTAGATATTATCAATAAGCTATTTCATTCCTTTGAACTTTATTCTTTATTTTTCCTTTCAACTTGGGAACTTTTGCAAGTTAATTAAAACGGTACGTCTAAGTATGTAATTTTAAAAAATTGTTCACATTAATTTTGAGCATTATATTCCACATATTAGAAGACCTTCTATTTCTTGTAAGTTAAAAATTTTATTAATTAAACAAAATTTTTTGCTATAAGTTGTTATTTAAAGTGATAACAAACATACTTACTATATGCCTTGACATTCACGTGCAACACATGTGTTGCGGGACTAGTATTATTAAAAAGAGGGAAAGAATCCTCCATATTATGCCTTAAAAATACCCTATCGTCAAAATTTTAGCAAAAACTTGAGAAGACTAACAAGTTTGAAAAAACTATCTTAAACTAACATCATCTTGGATTAGCCAAGCAGCCTCTTAAGCCTACAAACCCAATTAACCAACTTAGGTGATTCTTATTTTAGGAATACAACGTTTTCACATGATTCACTATCAATAACATGCTTTTGGAACTTCAGCCAAACAAAACGAGCAAAAGCGAATCAGACAAGATTTAATTCGACAAGTGTTGGTGATCAATTATTTTTCTTTTCTCATTGTTGCCCTGTACATGTGTTGTAGTTTGATCATACTTTTCTTGTTGTTATAATTCATGAGTATGTAGAGATTTTTCCAAAGAAAATCATGTATACTGAATGTTTTCATTTTTATTTGGTCTTGCTATATATAGATCTGTCTTTGAGATGAAAAAATTAATGTTGACATTAGATAGTAGTCAAAACATAACTCATTATGTTTCGGTGGTGCAGTTTTTTTGCAGTTGTAACATTTCCAGAACTTTTTAAATAATTGTAACCATTCTACCAAAAGAACTTTCTATTGGTATAAATCATAAATATGCCGTTGTTGTGTTTCCTTCGAGAGCAATGCATAATGATCCAGTGTTGTCAAAGTCGTACTTAAAGCGCGCTTAAGCCTTGAAGCGAGGCTCAAAATGTGTCTAGCGCTTCGCCTAACTTAATGGGTGCTTCAATGTCGTCATCAAGGTTCTAAGGCATACTTTCCCTTGCCAATGAGTCTCTTCTGAAGAGACGATACTAAATAATTGATATTTCACTTTATCGTGATTTTTTTTTTCAATTTCTTTGTTCGTATGTTTGTCATTCATGCTTATATTTATTAGCCTTGGAATAAATATATATATTTCTATATTTTCTCCCTTTGAGCCTTTTTCATTAAACCCCACACTATATTTGCACTTTGTGCTTAAAGCCCCAACAGACGACCATAGAGGTTTCTTGCGTTTTTTGCTTTTGATAATACTGTAATGATCTGGTCCAGGAATATGACATGAGCATGTCCATTTATGTTTTTTGGTTTAATAAGCTCTAGATTTCAATAATGAACAGGCCACAGATTGAGATAAAAACTCCACAGAAATTTCGATGCTCAGCAAATAAAGAAGCCAACGATCAAGATGGTCCTGCAAACTATTGGCTCGTCAGGTGCCACTCTTGCCACATATGGAGATAATCAGTGTGTCATATTTAATGAAGAACGTGATAAAGAAATCACTGTAGATAAAGGAAATACAGACAAAGGCACTCGTCCGAAAACACTCTCTTTCCTACTTCCTAGGATAGCAGAACTTCCCTTTTCCGGTGGCCTTACCGGAATTTGACCTTTTTTCAAACACTCAGTTCTCACCCACTGTGATTACTATTTAATTACTTTTGTCCTTTTTTTTTTTGAGAATAGTAACTTTGTATTATATCCAAAACAGTACTTAGGTAGTACTGAAACCTTATGCACAATTAGAACTCTAGGATGCTCCTATTTTTATCTACTATGTATCAAGGACATCAATGATAGATATAGTGTCATTAGAGTAAATCTAATTACACGAAAAACAAAGCAGTAAGATAAAATTTAGCTTAATCTTCTGCAGATCATTCTGTATACCCTCCTAGCATCTGGAATTTCTCTCCTTCCACACTGTCCACCAGATACATGCCCCGGCTAAGTCTCCATCTACTTCTGTCCTTTGCTACTGAGCCAGCTTCTTCCCAACTTCTCAATGCTTCTGAAATTTTTCCCTGGCATGGTCCATGCAATGCCTATAAGGTTCAAAATGACACTCCAAATCATGCCTGTAAACTTGCAATGTAGGAATAGGTGGTTTACTGTCTCTGCAGTATCCTTGCACATGAAACATCTAGAGCACAAATGCATTCCCCTCTTCATCATATTGTCCAGAGTGAGAGCAGCTTCTATAGCTAGTAACCACACAAAACAAGAAACTCTATATGGATTTTACCTTTCCAAATCTGTTTCCATGGCCAATTATGAATCTGAAAGTTGGATTGTTTCAATGGATGATATGCTGCATTGACCCTGTAGGAGCCATTATTGTTTCCTTGCCACCAAAGTGTATCTTCACCAGGTTGTAGTCCTGTTAACTGATTGAGAGCACTAAAGAAATCAGCCACTCTCTGGACTTCCCAATCATTTATCTGCCTCCTAAATCAGATATTCCAACCGGGCTGCCCTTTTTTTTCATGATTGTTCTTGTGATTTCTATATGATGTTACGTGATCTAACCCTGGCGACCAATGATGCCTACCAGTACGTGTGGTGTACTGATACTACTCTTGCTATATCCTTATTAGATGTAGGTGTGTTGCAGGTTGACTTGAAGTCTCTTATTTGAAGTGGCGAGTACTCATCATCAACTTCTGCACTTCACTCTCAGGTGGAAGTTGTTCCTTTTCTTTTGTCCTTGTTCTGTATAGAAGCTCTTGTACATGTCTAGACTAGGTCCTTGGAAGTTGTTTTATTTGTTAAGTTATTTACTCGTAAAAGTCTCGGATATTATGAAAATGTTTGGTATTGAGATTAAAATGCTTACCTAGAAAAAGGTTGTTAATTGAATATTTGCAATTAGTTGTTTGGGTGGTAAGGATTCTCCTATCTAGTTAAGAATAGAGTAGGTGTCTGCACGATCCCGTAATTTGGGTCGTGATAGCAGCTCACTCCATAAAGATCTGATAGACTTCCAGAGACTTACGGCATAAGGTGTGATGATCTCCTTGGTCATCCAATTATCCTCCTGCTTATATTTGGCTTTGATAGCTATCCCCCATAGCTGATGTTGTTCTGAGGTATACTTCCACAACCACTTCATTCTGAGGGCTTTGCTATGAGCTTTCAGATTCTTGATTCCCAACCCCCTGAACTTCTTGCCACATATAGCAAATAGTACTTTTTCCTTTTTGAGTTCCCATTCCATAAGAACTCCCTCCTGATTCTATCCAACCTATTGATGACCCCTGTAGAAACAGGGAACAAGGACATCATGTACGTTGGAAGAGCATCAAGAGTGGATTTAATGAGAGTCAATCTTCCCCCCAACGACAAATATTGTGACTTCCATCTGGTCAGCTTCATCTCACACCTTTCAATGACATTGTTCCATATTTCAATTGACTTTGATTTAGCTCCTAGAGACATATCCAAGTGCACAGTTGGGAGTTCCCCAACCTCTCCACCCAAGGAGCTCCATATTAGCCACTTCATTTATAGGATATAGCATACTCTTCCTCCAGATGATGTGTAGTCCTGAAATACCTTCAAAGAGGACAAGAATAACTCTAAGATGTCTTAATTGATCCCTTTCAGCATCACCAAAAATAAGAGTGTCATCCGCATATCACAAATGAGACACCTCAAGACTCTCAGAAGTTTTAATCATGTTATTAAGTCCTTTCATGGCAATCACAAAGAGGAAGGGAGATAAAGGATCTCCTTGCCTAAGACCTCTTTGAGCCTTAAAGAATCCAACTGGATTACCTTTTATAAGAATGGAAAAGCTGACAGTTGAAATACAGAATTTGATCCAGTGGAGCCATTCTTGTCCAAATCCCGTCTTCTCCATTCCCATCTTCCCTGCTTTGTTCTGTATTATCATGGGGGGAAACAGAACTAATTTTAATGCATGTTCTTTTTGTCGTATGATATCACCAGATGGACCTCAGGCAATGTCATTTGGTTTGATTGGGTAGAAACAAGCAGAAACATGATGAGAAGAGTAACACTTAGCAAGAAGATCATGGAGTGGATATGTTTTGTCCTTGAGCAAGCCTCAACTGACCAAAAGAATCTAGTGAGAAGATGGAGAAATGCAGAATATTTTGGTAACACAAAGCATAATACACATGGAAGATACATGAGTATCTTATCCTTGAAAGGAGAGGCCAAATCAATCATTATTCTTCCTGAGGCGTCCATGAATGCAGGGTGGAGAAAAATAGCATTTAAGATAGGAAGTTTTATTAAATGGTCCCCTCAGTTGGCCATCAAAGGTGAAAGGGACATAGCAAAGGTGTGTACAAGGTGAGGGATGGGTATAAGATCTTAAACCAGATTGAGAGCCTGTTTAGGATTGCTGTTGGGGAGAATTCGAATTTCTAAATCGAAAGATTCTTTTCTTTCAACCCCTATTTATATTTTGACCAAAAGCAAAACCTTTCTTTGAATTTTTAGTCATTCTATTTATTCAGGGAATAAGTGATGATCCGAGGATTCTTACTCAGAGAATCCTTGATTTGATTTAAGTTAGGTTTTTTATTGAATCATCGTGGTTCTAATATGAATCTGAGGTTTAATCAATTCATAGGGGCTTACCGAGAGAATTCCTATCAATAATAAAGAAAACAAAGAATAAAAGCCATATTCCACAAAAACAAATTCTAGAAAGAAATAGAGAAAAAGAGAATTCAACCAAAAGTGTTTTTTTTTTAGAAAAAAGCACTTTTTAAAAAAAAGTAGGGTGTTTGGGTAACTTGTAAAACTATTTTTAAATAGAAGCAGAAACAGTTTTTCTGCTATTGGGAAGAAGCAAAAAATATTTGCTTTTTAAAAAAAGCAGAAGCAGCAAATTATTTTTTTATTGACAAAAATATCCCTCACTTATAAATATATACCAATATATCCCTTATTAATTAATTAGCATATATCATAAGTTTGATTAAAGTTTATTTTAAAATTTTATTTTTCATTTTTACATCATAAATTCTTTATTTTATTTTACGATTTATATATTATTGTTATTTTATTCCTCACTCCATTTCTTTAAAAAAAATTGAAAACATAATTGATGATGATGATAAATGAACATATAATTCTTTATTTTTTATTATTAGTGACAATAAATGACATACGAATCACGTTGCAAGACCAAATGGTATTTTGGCATCACTTGTAAATATAATTTGTCCATTGATACATGTCCTTTTTCATAATTTGTCTCTCAAAAGCACTTTTTAAAAAAAATTAGCCAAACACAATTTGTTAGTCAAAAGCACTTTTCAAATGAATTAGCCAAACACAAATTGCGTTTTTTCAAACACTTTTCTAAAAAGTCATTTATAAAAGTGCTTCTCAAATAAGCAGTGTTCTAGTAACAACCCCAAACAGGCTTTGAGCCACAAATTATCAACTGGCCATGGAAGCATATTTGGAAGATTAGAGTACCTCATAAAGTAGCATATTTCACTTGGCTTTAAGCCCACAAGGTTGTTCTTAACCTTGATAATGTGGCTAATAGAGCAATATCCCTATGCTCGAGATGTTTTTGTGTGGAAGGGATGCTGAGACAGTCAATCACCTGTTTCTACACTGTCCTGTCACTGATCAGTTGTGGAAGATTTTTATCAATCTCAGGGGCATTTCATGGACAATGCCTAGAAAGATTGTTGACACCCTCTTCATCTGGGAGGAAGCTAGAGTTGGTGCAAGAGATAGGATAGATGGAAGATCATTCCACCATGTATTTGGTGGACAAATTGGAAAGAAAGGAATGCTAATTTTGAGAATAGTAGTAATATACAGAATGCCAAGCTCAATTGTAGGTAATCAAAGAAAAATGTCAACCTCAATTGTATATTGTTTTTTCTGTTTTTGGTGTACAAACTTATGTTACTCGAACTCTTCAAGAATGTCAACGGGTGCGTGTCGGATTCTCCAAAACTAGTGTATTTTTTGGAGAATCCGACACGGGTGCAGCATCGAAAGTGAAGAGTTCGTGCAACATAGGTACAAATGCATGTGCTGATGATAATCTTAACAATCATAGATGTTTTGGGGTTTTATAGGTGGGTAGTATCAGTTTGCATTTTTCTTTATCTTCTTTTTGTAAATATGGTTTTCCAGTACTACCTAAGTACTGAAATTAATACAAAATAACCAAAAAAAAAAAAAAGGAACATGTAGACAAGGACAACACAATCAACACCTAAAACACCAATTCACACAAAATGGAAGAGATGCGGGAGTTGAAAAGGCTGGTGTTCAATAAGAATTTTGGGGAAAGTATATCGAAGGGACAGGGCAGGAAATAACGGACACCCATGAGATGAAAATAAATATTGTCAACTGCAATGTACCACCATTAAGTTGCAGAGAGCTTATCAAATCACTTTTCATGAGTGAGAATTCCCTAAGTTGCGCGGACTCTTCACTTTTGATGCTGCACCCGTGTCGGATTCTCCAAAAATACACTAGTTTTGGCGAATCCGATACGCACCCGTTGACATTTTTGAAGAGTCCGAGCAACATAGAGAATTCCAACATTATTGCATACGGGAAACAAAATGGGGAAGTGGGATACTGAAGACGTGAAACAGATTGGCCCAATAGATTTCCGACTAAATAACACTGGATGCTGAAAAGAGAATTGGAGGTTTGGCCATCTATTTTGTAGGATGAAATTGGAAGATTGTGTTAAGGTCACTCACTGTCAATCTTATTGTTGATGGGCTTGCTGAAGGAAATTCTTCACTGATTGATCAAAATGTAGAATACACAGAAAAATCACTATCAGGTACCATCAATGTTGTCAAAGGCGCGTTTAAAGAGCCCTTAAGCCCAGAAGCAGGCAATGTGCACTTCAGTGTTGTCATCAAGTTTAAATCCATATTTTTCCTTGCCAATGATCCTCTTCTGAAGAGGCACGATACTAAACAACTGATAGTTCACTTTTACATAAAAAAAAATTTAACTTCTTTATTCATATATTTGTCATTCATGCTTATAAGTATTAGTCTTGGATTAAACATATATATTTGTATTTTTTCTTTCTTTGCATCTTTTTTCATTAAAGCCCACATTTTATTTGCGCTTTGCGCTTAATGGCCCAACGGACTTTAGAGCTTTTTTGCACTTTTTACTTTTGATAACAATGTACCATAAATTATTGTTGGTCTTCAACAATAATCAAGATGTTTATATTTGCTTATTTACATGGTCGACCCCATTCAATGTCCTGCATTTTTCTTTTAGTTGTAGATATTTACGAGTTGAATTAATCAAGTGTTACTAGCTTATCTATTAGTTTGATGTACACACCAGCGAGTAAGTTTTTACCATCTGTGATTTCATAATTTTATTTGTTATACATTGCATAGAAAGCAATATTACAATTCATTTAATTTGCTCAAAGAAAAATCGAATGTGCATTGTGCGAGTACGTGTAATAGTTGTTCATAAAATGAATGGATTACAAACCAAAATGTCATATTACTTCTCTGTTCAATTACAACTAGGATCTTAAAAGTACTATCTTTATCTTCAATGTTTAAGATTGTCAAATGCCTGTACACAGTCATCAAACATCATTTCAATTATGTTAAGTGTGTTGTCCACACATAAACAAAGGAGAATCAGTACTTGGTTCTATTTTAGAATCAAAATACGGTTCAGTAAACAAGTCAACATTCAGAACCAGTGGAAATAAAATATTTGGTTAATTAACACACAATAGACTGCAAACATAACACAAAAGACGCACCATATTGATCACAGTGATATGCCAAGAGCAATCCCACATCCAGTATCAGCTTTCCAAGAGTTTTAAAGGCTGCGAAGCAACAAAAAAAAATCTTGAAGTGGTGATATCCTGAACAAAAAACTATTTTACCATTTCCAACTACCAAAATTCTTGCTAAAATTGGTATATTTAAATGCTTCTGGTGCATCATAGAACGAGAATATTGCAGAGGCACAGAGAATTGTTTCAGCATTCTAAAACAAGGTAGGCGGCAACATGATGTGAAATCTGTACTGTCCTTTTTAATATTTGATATCTAGCACCAGGTTATACGAGCATTTAAGTTGCTTTTTAAAGACAAAAGGTCTATGTATTCTTCTTCCTCTCATCCAGTCTTTTGAAATTCCCAAATTCTCACACCCCAATTAAAATAACATCCGCATGCCCAAACAAAAAAAGGAAATAGAAGCGTCAGATCCTGAGATAACCGAAAGAAAAAGATCGTATTCTGAGATAAACCAAAAGAATCCTGAGATAACGACGTCTCTTACTGAGGACGCATATGTTCAGTGGTCAACTAATTTTTCTGAATGCAGGCATCACATGCTCAAATGTTCTACCACAATATGGTGTTCAAGACTAAGAATTTCTTTATCAAAGGTGCTCCAGAATGTCTTTATCAAAGGTTCAAATTTGGATTTCCTCAAGGTCGTCATGGAAAAAAACATTCTTAATCTCCAAATAATAAAGAGGCCAGTGGGGAACAACAACAACATCATACCCAGTGTAATCCCACAAGCGAAGTCTGGGGAGGGTGGTGTATACGCAAACCTTGCCCTACCTTTTGAAGGTATAGAGGTTGTTTCTGAAAATGGCGAACAACAACCATGGATAGAAAAAGACGAACATATGCCATTTTATTTAGGGGACTGTAATCAAGCCCAAATATTTGAGTATACCCTTTTGCATAAGGCAAGCCTTAAGCCAACCAATTTGTATGTCCGGACCAACTTTGACGGCATAAACGACAATCAAAAATAGATTTATAAGGAAACAGAAAGTTTAGGAGTGAGGAATTTGGAGGTAAGATGTTATTGATGCTTTTGTCGGGAAACAATATTCCAGACGCAAGAATTAATAGGACAAATAATGATTAATATTTTCTGAATTATTTTGTTAGTAGAACAAAACTTTTCTAAGTGGATTAGAACTCTTGTTAATTCAGCTTTATAGGACCTTTTCTATTTCTAGTTTGCTAGGACTCTTTGCTACTGTAAACCTCTATTTAAGAGGGTTGACAGTATTAATAAAACAAGTTGGATTTTATCAAGAGAGTCGGAACTTTCTCAAACAAGTTCCCAGGTCTGTAGTGCCTATAACGTTGGGTCTGACTTTCAAGTTAATCGTCCGCGACTCGTTCCAAAACTAGGAACCGTGACAATTTGGTATCGGAGTTTGTCACTGTTAGAATATGAGTAGGAGAAGGAATAGTATACAGAATCCTACTTGGAAAAGGATTATAATTTAGTGTCCTACTTGGAAAAGGATTGGAATGTAGTGTCTATAAATAGGGCCTCATTGTAATAATGTAGTTACAACAATTCAATAATATTCTTATCTTATATTTTTCATAGTCACCATGGACGAGACTACTATAGAAGCAAAGCTGCAAAGTCTTTTACAGGAAGCCCAAACTCAAACCGAAGCAAAAGTAGCAGCTTCAGAAGCAAGGATAGACGCCAGATTCCAGCAACTATCGCTACAAATTGAAACCTTTATCCGCACCATGGCACGTGCAAAGGGAGTTTAAGTCGGAGACAATAGTGCTGCTTCTGTCCAACAAACCAGTAACGCAGGTGAACAGCTGGATGTGCATCTAGGAGGAAGAAACAACCACCTTGGGCATGAAACAACAATGGAGGAAGAGATATAGTTCCCAGATACACTAAATTAGACTTTCCTAATTATGATGGACGTGAAAATATTCTTATTTAGCTTCACCATTGTGAGAAATTTTTTGCTAACCAGCGTACTACCAACCAAGAAAAAGCAGTCTTAGCTACTTTTCACATGATAGGGGAGGCGTAATTGTTGGTTTATCAGCTGGAACGGGAGGAACCCAATTTAACATGGGGTGTCTTCAAAGAATATTGTACTCTTCGTTTTGGCCCACCAATGAAAAGCAATCCATTAGGGGAATTGATCAACTTGAAACAAACTGGTTCTGTTGAAGATTATCAGAGGGACTTCCAAAAGATGTTGGCTCGTGCATCATCTGTACGTGTAGACCAACAAGTAGATATGTTTACAGCAGGGTTAGTTGATTTGATTCGTCTCGATGTTGAATTGCACAACCCATCTAACCTAGTACAAGCAATGAGTCTAGCGAGAGCATTTGAGAAGAAGATACAAATTTCTTCTAGAAGATATAAATTTCTTCTAACACAAAGGGGCTATAATTCAACCTCAAATATGAGTGCAAGGGCTGCCACTACAGCAGTAAGTTCGGGGCCTCAGGTAACTGCTACTAATCCTTTTGTGAAAAGGTTGACTCGTGTCGAGATGGTTGCCCGATGTGCAAAGGGGTTGTGCTACAACTGTGATGATCCTTATGTTCAAGGCCATCAGTGCAAAAAGTTATTTTGGCTGGAAATCGAGGATATGGAATCTGAAGAAGTACCAACGGATAGTGGAGAACCTGCATCTCACTCCATGCTAGGCAAACAACATGAAGATACTATGCAGTTGCAAGTTGTAATTGATAAGAAGTTGTTGCTTAGCTTAGTGGATTCGGGCTGTTCACACAATTTTATTAGCTCTACGGCTGCCCAACATTTAGACTTGCCTATCCAAAGTCGAAGAAATCTCTATGTATCAGTGGCAAATGGAGAGAAAATTTCCAATTTGGGCAATTGCATGGCAGTGCAATTTTGTGTAGCTAACCATTCCTTCAGTGTTGATTTATCTGTGATTCTTTTGAATGCTTTTGATATTGTCCTAGGTATCAAGTGGTTGCAAACACTAGGTCCTATTCTGTGGGATTTTTCGCTATTAACCATGAGATTTCAAGTAAAACGAAAGCAGATCATTCTACATGGCCAGCAACAATTATTTCAGCCACACCTACGTCTTTTACAGGATTCTAAGCAAGGTGAGCTCGAGAAAGCATTAACCGAATTCAATGAGTTGTTCCAATAACTTGTAGATCTGCCTCCTATGCGTTACCTGTGATCATCACATATGTTTACTATCGGGAACTGATTCGGTGGTAGTTCGGCTCTATCGATACCCTCATTTTCAAAAAGATGAAATTGAGAAACAATGTGATCAAATGCTCCAGCAATGCATTATTCGACCCAGTCGTTCCCCATTAGCATCACCTGTACTGTTGGTTCGTAAACATGACGAAACATGACGCTTTTGAGTGGATTATAGGGAGCTAAATGCCAAAATAATAAAGGACAAATTCCCTATTCCAGTGGTGGAGGAATTACTTGAAGAATTGCATGGCACACAATTTTTCACCAAGCTTGATCTTCGCTCGGGTTATCATCAAGTCCACATAGACTCTGTAGATGTTGAGAAGACAGCTTTCAGAACACATCATGGTCATTTTGAGTTCCTTGTCATGCCATTTGGGTTGACTAATGCTCTTTCTACCTTTCAAGCATTGATGAATGAGGTATTCTGAAGGTACCTATGTAAATTTGTACTTGTATTTTTGATGACATCCTTGTCTATAGCATGACTTGGAAGGATCATTTGACACACATGCGACTCATCTTTGAGTTGTTGCAAGCTTATCGCCTCTATTTAAAAAAATCCAAATGTTCCTTTGGCGAAAATCAAGTAGCTTACCTGGGCCATATAGTCTCCAACATAGGTGTGTCAGCTGATGTTAGCAAAATTGAGGCCGTGATGGACTGGCCTCAGTCGTAATCAACAACAGCGTTGCGTGGATTCTTAGGATTGACGGGATATTACCGTAAATTCATCAAGAATTACGGCCTGATTGCTTCCCCCTTAACAAGTATGCTTAAGCGACAATCTTTTAAGTGGAATGATGATGCACTTGCTTCTTTAGAAACTCTTAAAAAGGCATTAGTTGCTGCCCCGATGTTACAGTTACCAAACTTTGAATAAGAATTTGTTGTTGAGTGTGATGTGTCGGGTGTTGGAATAGGAGCAATCCTTCAACAACAAGGACATCCAATTGCTTTTTTTAGTCGTAAGTTAGCTGACCAAAGCCTAAGACTTAGGTTTGTAGAAACAAACCCAATCCAAGCTCTGACACCAAATGATACGAGACGGAAAATGTGAAATGGAAATTCTAACACTAAGAATAAGAAATTAAAGATAAAAGGATAAAAAGGTAAGAGACAAATTGAAATCAAGGCAACCAATACTATATCAAAGTAATGACCTCCTTCAATATTCAAAATAAGCACCAAAACCTATGGATAGAAGCAAAACACAAGTATGAGATCTAATAGGCAACAATGACTATACGAAAGTCAAAGCCTCCTATTAAGAATCCAAACAAGCACCTATACTATCGAGACACCCTCAAGAGGAGTAGTATCCTCAAGCAAGCAATCCCATCAACATTTTCTAGCAACTATGGCCTTAGCCTCAACTCTCTCAAGAGTTTCACACATCAATTCATAATATCAAAAATAGTCTCTAAAATGAGCTATTCTCTCTTATTTATAGCCTACACTAGTAATTACAAAAATACCCTTAATGAAATAAAGGTCTTCTTTAGCATGAGGCTTGAATGTCAAGAATAGCCACTTTTGCATCCATAGCCTCTTTCTTCCTTTTTCACCTTTCTTCCTTGTACTTCCACTTAAGCATATGCTTGAGCTTTAATTCTTCATTCCATGATATTGATGAAGCTCGGCTTGCATCACCAACACTTGAAACTTCCAGCTTATGAACGTGAATTGATAGGCTTGACAAAGGCAGTTCAACATTGGAGGCCTTATCTCTTGGGTCAAGCCTTTCTAATTCGAACAGATCACTACAGCCTTAAATACCTGCTAGATCAACGTCTTACTACTACTCCTCAACAACATTAGCTTAGCAAGCTGATGGGGTTTGATTTTCGGGTGGAATATAAGGTTGGGAGATTGAATACCGCGGCAGATGCATTATCACGGTGAGAAGAGGCTGAAGATATGTTATTTGCTATTTCTCAGCCGGAAGTTTTGATATTCGAGGAAATCCGAGCAGAAGTCAAGCAGTCACTAATTCTTCAGGAACTTCAAGCTAAAATTGAACAGGGAGAGATGGATGGTGATTGGGTGTTTCGTGATGGGTTGTTCTTTAAAGATAGGGTCTATCTCTTGCCAAACTCACCATTGGTAAATTCTGTCTTATCCGGGGGATTCATGATAGCACCCATGAAGGTGTTCAGAAGACCATGCTACGTGTTCGCAAGGATTTCGATTGGCCAGCTATGAAGACAACTATCAAGGATTATGTTGCTGCCTGTTCAGTTTGCCAGCGTAATAAGGCTGTCAATTTGAGTCCAGCGGGACTGTTACAACCTTTACAACTGCCTAATCCAATCTGGTCGGATATCCCAATGGATTTTACAGATGTCCTGTCAAAATCAGGTGGCAAAACAGCTTTATTGGTGGTTGTGGACAGATTCTCTAAATATGCACATTTTATTCCTCTTGCTCATCCATATAATGCATCTTCTATAGCAAGAATTTTCTTTGAGAATATTGTTCATTTACATGGTATACCAGAATCAATTGTCAGTGATCGAGATGCCCTCTTCACTAGTATGTTCTGGAAAGAATTGTTTCGCTTATGTGGGACTAAATTAAACTTTTCATCTGCTTATCATCCACAATCGTACGCTCAAACTAAGTTTGTTAATCGCACGATCGAGATGTATTTGCAATGCTTGGTGGGTGATCGTCCTACGAAATGGATAGATTGGATTCCCTGGGCTGAATTTTGCTACAACACTTGCCATTTTAATAGCTCCAATTTCAGCCCAATCCACCCATTTGACAGCCCTAGTGTGGCCTATCTGTTGAGGACTCCACTTGGGAGGCAGTGCATCATTTCAAATCTGTCTTTCCAGACTTCAAGCTTGAGGACAAGCTTTTTCTCCGGGAAAGGGGTGATGTTATTGATGCTTTTGTCGGGAAACAATACTCCAGACGCAAGAATTAATAGGACAGATAATGATTAATATTTTCTGAATTATTTTGTTAGTAGAATAAAACTTCCCTGAGTGGATTAGGACTCTTGTTAATTCAGTTTTATAGGACTTTTTCTATTTCTAGTTTGTTAGGATTCTTTGCTACTGTAAACCTCTATTTAAGAGGGTTGACGTTATTAATAAAACAAGTTGGATTTTATCAAGAGAGTCGGAACTTTCTCAAACAAGTTACCAGGTCTGCAGTTCCCTGAATTAACTGCAAAATTCAGCAATCATAGGCAAGTGACAGAACAAAAACAAGGGTTAGACATAACGTTGGGTCTGACTTTCACGTTAATCGTCCAGCGACTCGATCCAACACTAGGGACTGTAACATAAGACAATAGCTAGAGATGTCAGACAGTTGAATTTAAGAGATATTCTAGTGGTTAAGGTTTAGTGGATACATCGTCTAGTCGAGGACGCTACCTGGGAGACCAAGCATGATATGTGGACTCAGTATCCTTATATGTTCGAACCTTTTGGTACTTAATTCTATACTTTTACGGATGAAAGTTTTTTTTAGTAGTGGATGTTGTAATGACCCTCCAGGTCATTTTATGATGTTTCATGCTTTTTCTGCATTTAGAGCTTTCTTATAGCTGCCCCAAGTCTTTTATGACTTGCTAGGACTGACAGTTCGATTATCGGGCAGTTCATTTGGTTTTTATAATTATTTCCCTATTTTGGAGCTTTTAAAGTTGAAAAAATGGTCTTAGACCAAAACTTCAAGTAAGCATCCCCGAATGGCAATTTTGACGTTTTCATTAGCTTTGAAATGTCTATTATAGGCTATGGGACCCCTGGTTTGGGTAGCAGTTTGTTTGCATTCACGGGATTCCAAACGAATCTCAAGGGCTTGTCCAGAGATTTTGCAACTTAGCAAAGATACTTGTGTGGGCCAAAATTTGTATATTGCATTAGAAGGCCTTGGCTGCATTTGCAAAGGTAAAGGATTTTTGTCTTTGCGCTCACGAGGCCTTGTCAATCGTGAAGGTCAGGGAATCTTGACCTCCTCATTGGCGAGCTAACCTACACGTTCGCGAAGAGAAAGCCGACCTGGCCGGTTCGGGCTCTTTCTTGGTGATCACATTAGACCGACCGCATTTATGAAGGCCATTCCTGGTTAGCTCCCGCGTTCATGACAGAGGTCCCGTGATCGCGAAGATGGACCCCTGGCAGCATATATTGTCCCTCCTTTCATTTTGTACATATTTCTAAGAGTTAAATCACTATTAGTCATCTTTGGGGCCCGAGAATTTGTAAGGGATCGTAAATTGAAGCTAGTTTTGAGTTGGAAATGTTCTAGTTATCATTTTCTCGTAAGTTCTCAATTTAAATTTGAAATAATTCTCCATTCTTAATTATTATTTCTTCAATTTGTTGGGACTGTTTGGGGCTGATTTGGAGCTCAGATTACGCTCAATTTTGGGGCAAGTAATACTTGAGCTAAGAAGGACTTGGTGATGGATTCAATTCTCAATTTTATCGGTGGGCCCTACTATTTAATTTTTGCCTGATTTCTGACCCGGATCATAAATTTGCAATATGGGAATCGATGTTCTTATCTTGACGTGTATAATATTTTTTTGATAGTGTGGCAATGAGAGAAAGCTTCTTATAAGGGAAAGGCTTCATTGTAGAGGTTTTTCGCGTGCTTTCGATGGCATCCAGGTAGGCTAGGCTTACCTTTCTTCTTGATTTTGCTTTTTTATAGTATTAGTGTGATATTGTGCTAGCTGTGGGTGGGTTCTTATGGCTCGAATTTTGATTAGTGTATTTCTGCTTAATTTAGTCGATGAGGGGCCTTTTCGGGTAGATCTCAGCCCCGTTTCCCTTAAGTTAGTCTATGATTATCCTTTAGAATTAGAGTTAGCTTATTTAATGCCTTGGGATGGTATTGAGAAACCTTCAGCTAGGATCTGGCAGGTGTTATCCTTAGGTTGGGTTTTCGGGACTTGTAGTGGGCCCTATAGCCCTTTTTTAGATATGATGCTCAGAGTTGCGCCCTTTTGACGTAAATGATCTCATAACCGCTCCTTTAAGCTATTACTTTGGTTTGGGTTGACTTAGTTATTATAATAAGCTAAGTTAGCTTCGTTACCCCGGGTAGGGTAGTATTTGACCTTAAATTGCATTTTCTGACCTAATAATTGGAACCCGCTTCTCCTTAAAGGATTTGGCCACCTAAAAATGGAATTTATGATTAAATGGTCTTGAGTTGGTTTAAAACTCTTGGATATCACTACATATTGCTTACTTAGTAGTTTGGGTTCGGGTTCGACAACTGACATATTGTTATTACCTATTAGTCTCGGTTCGAGTCCGATATTTTGCTATGTTGTCATTATCTATTAGTCTAGATTTGAGTCCAGCATTTGCTATATTGTTATTACCAGTTAGTTCTGATTTGTGTCCGACATCTGCTACATTGTTATTATTCACTATTTTTGATTTGAGTCCTGCATTTATTATCCTTATTATTACTGATCTGGCGTTGGGAATTCCGTAGAGATTGGTAGAATGGTGGTTATGGATGGAAAAGGAGTATAAGGTACACATATCGCTCATTTTGGGCTCGCTTTACTTTCATCACTATTATATCCTGTCCTTACTTTGGTATTGCTCTTTGTTTGTACCCACCTTACTTATTGGGGCTCAGGTGAGTTTATTTCTCCTTGCATGTGCCTTCTGGGCTTATGGGGGTCTAGTTAGGTTATAGCTCGACTTTTGTTTCCATTTTCAAGTTTCTTACCTTTGATTTATTACATTTGCCTAGCATAGTCTATTATTTACATTTCTCTCCCTTAATTATTGCCTTTAGATTATATACTCGCACTTTATTTATTCTTTTATTTTAACTGAGCTCAGTCGACATCATAGGTGTTTGGTACTCATACTACACTTCTGTATCTTTTTCCTTGATGCAGATCCTAGTTCGAGTCACCGCTGTTGATGTTGACCTCAGGCTGTGCTGTTGATCAGAAATAGGGTGAGCTTTCAGAGTCTGGAGTTGATCCCTCTCCTTCTGATTTCATGATAGTTTTATTTTGTATATTCTGAGACTACGATGTATAAGTTGACACTGTCTAGTACTCCTTTTTGATTAGTGGCTCTTGTATTGACCTTACCAGGTCTTGAGGGTATTCAGTTTTGTATTTTGTCCTATTTCCTCTCTTTTATAGTATGCTTATGTATATATATACCTAGTATTTCTCTTATTGCTTATTACTATCATCTTTACTCTTGTTTTCCTCTATCTTCACTCTGTTAGCCCGTTACTCACCATTTCGGGCTATGGTTTGGCTTACCTACTGGTGGGTTAAAGTATGTGCCATCATGACCTAAGAAATTGGTTCGTAACAACAAGAATTGTATTAAATATGAATAGAGGCATAACTCTTGACCAAATACCTAGGGCATGAATGAGGCATTATCTTTTAGAGCTTGATCATTGGGAATCAATGTGATACTGTTTAGTGATGACTTATACTTATTGTAGCCTTGCCACTCAAAATAGGGCATGTGTAATAGAGTACGGTAGGCACGAGTGTTTCATGGACCAAGCACATAAAACATGGATAGAGAGTTATTCTGAGCATGTAGATGACAGAACCATCCATCAATCATCATAAGTGGACATACATAGGACTTAGAGAGATGAAATCATAGGCATGAACTGTTCAACCCATCTACATGAGTAATATGATTTCATTAGATGATAATGGCATATTATGAGGCCTGAGTCCATAGAACTTGGCATGTTATGAGACATAAGTTCATATATCATGAGCTTCATAACATAAGACTTTAATTTATTGTATCATAGAATAGTTATAAAAAAAAAAATAATTGGAATATAAATACTTACAAAATGGATTTTATTCAAACATAGAAAGTGGCATACATCGCAGAAGTAGTGAACTTATTACAAGGAGAAGGGTCTTAGAAAATATGGGATAATTTTTGATACCTTTTCTTAATACAAATAAGAGCCTTCTATAGGCCTCAGATAAGAGTTGCACTTATCTGATGCGTACAAATAGAGGGCTGAGATTATGCCATTGCCTTTTTTATAAAGTAAATGGGCGACACTTTTATAAAGTAAATGGCCTCAACTTTTATAAAGTAAGTGCCCTACATCTTTGGATTCCTTTTAGAAATAGTAAAACGTCTCTCTCAAAAACAATTCTGGTTCTTTGAACCTATGCTTTCTTGAAGAGCCGTTTCCCTATTCATAATAAGGGTCCCTTTAGGCTTGTGCTATCCTTCTTGGATTTAGCATATCACCATTATTGGCTTCTACTGAAGAGGCTGAGGATTCTTCTAGCAGCAATTTGATATTGTTTTCATCTGGATTATTATCCAGATCCATGAGATCCTTTTTAAGCTTCTCTTTTAACTCTGCCTTTGAGAAAGATGCCTTTTTTGGAGTAATATTCTGAACTTTTGTTGCAAACTTTGGACTGGGTGTCCATCCTTTGATTTTTATCTCTTTTGACAGATACCTGATTCTGTCTATTTCTGAAATTGAAAAATTCCAACTAATAATATAAGATTTTCTTTTGTGAATATAATATTTACACAATTTAATGTGTTATGGTAGAGTGGATATCCTTTCTTTGTTCTGAAATTCATCAAACCTTTTGAGGAATTGTTGGGGAAGAATTTGGGTGGTTCCGTTAAAGTAGTTCCTCTTTTCGTAAAACCATCTGGGATGATGACCTATGTTTTATGGATAGATTTATGGGAGTATGCAAATAATATGTTAACCAGTTGAATGGTGTCGAGATCCTTTTTATTGTAAATATGGAGTAACTGATTTGTCCGTCACTCCTTCTGGTGTGTTCAATTTCTATTGAATCTGTATCTACTAGGATTGCTTTGTAGAACTTCCTGGTTTTTTATGGGTTTTCTGTATCCACATAATTTCCATCTGTGTAACATGGACCTAAAATTTGATCCACCTTGAAGTTTTCATATTCTTTGTCCAATGCTAATAATGGTAACACCTGCAAAATAACGAATTCGAAAGTTTCTTCCTTCAAGGATTTTTCCTCCCCTTTCAGAGTAACTGCTGGATTTACTGCTTGTGCGAAAGACTCAGGGGTCTTCGTTGTATAACTTTCCTTTGTTTGGACAGATGAGCTTGAAGCTGTTCCTTGGGAAAATGGTTTTATTGACTTTTGGTTGGTCAATTTTGGTGATGGGATGGGTAATGGCGGTGGAAGTTTTGGATATTCTACCAAAGCAGTATATTTTTTAAGGGTAATGAGATCTGGTCTCATTGCTGGGATTGTTTGTCTTAAATTCATTAGGCCTAACCTTTCAAAAGGCCTGATTGTTTTTAATATTTTTTTCTTCAACCTTGTTTCCCTTGAAGGGAGAGTTTGGCCTAGTTGGCCTTATTTTTGTTCTGTAAAAATTCTCTTGTTAGGAAATTAGAAAGGGTGTTATTTTCTCCTTTGATAAATTCAATTGAAAATCAAAGCTAGATAGGAGAGCTTGCCATCTATCAAAAATTTATTTAGAAACAAGATTTTGGCGTCTTTTTGAAAAATCTCTTTTGCAGAATTACAATCTACTCTAAGCAAGAATTCTTTGTTAATCAAATCATCTTGAAATTTTGTGATACATAGCACTATAGCAAAAACTTCTTTCTTTACAATGCTGTAATTATTTTGAGCAGAGTTCCAGATTTCTGAAGTAAATCTGACAAGTTCATTTTTTTCTAAACCAATCCTGTGTTTTAGAATTCCTCTATAACCTTTGTCTAAAGCATCAGTTTCTACAACCATAAAAGCTTCTGGGTTGGGAATACCTAAACAAGGTAAATTTTGAACTAATTCTTTGACTTATGACAATCCTAGTTTGCTCAGGTCCCCATAGAGTACGATTTTTCCTGATACGTTTATACAGGGGTTCACAAACCTGTCTAATATGCGGAATAAAATCTACAACATAATTAAGGCTTCCTAAGAGCCTTTGGAGTTGGGTTTTGTCAGTAATTTATTAGGAAATTTAGAGGAGAACTCGATGGCTCTACAAATGTTTTTATAGGTGTTTTGATATAAATTGTGGCCAAGAAACCTGATGGTGGTTTGAAAGAGTTACATCTTTTTAGCGCTAACAACTAAGCCATTACTTTTACCCCCTTTAAAAAAATTATTTAAGTGTTTAAAATGTGAATCTATATCTTCAGAGAATATTAGTATATCATCTGTGTAGACAATATACATGTTGCAATATGTATTGAAGATATTGTTCATTATGTTTTGAAATTCTGAAGGGGCATTTTTTTAACCCAAATGGTAAAACATTCCATTCATAATGTTCGAATGGTACGTTGAATGCAGTTTTAAACTTATCCTTTTTAGAAATCTGAATTTGCCAAAATCTTGATTTCATATCAAACTTACTATAGATATTTGCTCTATAGTTTCTTTTTAGAAGATCCCTTTTGTTGGGAATTGGATGGAGGATTCATTTTAAAATAGAATTAAGAGTCTTCTAATTAATTACAAGTCTAGGGGTACCTTTTTCTTTCTCAGTGCTATTATTAACATAAAAGGCAGAGCAACTCCAAGAAAACAATACCATCCTTTGCAGCAAGACGGTCTAACATCTGATCCATGAAGGGCATAGGAAAGTGATTTTTTTTGGTCCAAGAATTTAGCCTTCGATAATCCATGCAACCTCTCCATCCTATCACCAGCCTCAATGGGAATAACTCATTCTTATCATTTAAATCCACCATGATTCCACCATTTTTTGGCACACACTGAATCGGGCTCACCCACTTACTATCAGAAATGGAGTAAGCCACACCCGTATTTAACCACTTGATAATTTCTTTCTTCACAACTTCTTGCATTGGCGGGTTCAGACGATGTTGGTGCTTAATTCTTGGTATGCACTTAGCATCAAGCTGAATTTTGTGAGTGCAAATGCCGGGTGGAATCTCGATAATGTCAGCAATGGACCAACCAATGGCTCTTTTAACCTTTTCAACCCAGAAACAAGAGCCTCTACTTGCCACTCCATCAACTCAGCAAAAATAATCACGAGCAAGGTGTTGTTGGCTCCTAAGAATGCATAGTGAAGGTTAGACGGGAGAGCCTTAAACTCCAAAACTGGAGGCTCCTCAATAGAAGGAGGAGTCAGTGGGGTCACTCTATTTTTAAATCAAGATCAAGTTTCTTCAGAACAAGTGCACCAACCATCTCATCATAACCATCAATACCATCACTATCAAAGTTCATAATCATAGCAGCAAGACCTTCAACCCCCAACTTTTCTTTGATAGGAACAACCAAATCTGCTTCTTTGGCTATGTCAAGCATCGAAATTACACGCATGTCTTTTGGTTGCTTCATAGACTTGCAAACATTGAAGGTAACCTACTCATCATTTAACTTGAACTTTATTTGCCCAGTTTCCACGTCAACCAATGCACGGTCGGTGGAAAGGAATGATCTTCCCAAGATTATGGGAACCTCAAAATCAACCTCACAGTCTAGAATCACAAAGTAAGCCAGAAAGATGAAAGATGCCACCTTCACCAAAACATCATAAAAAATGCCCACCAACTTTTTCACAGTTCTATCCGCCATAAAAAGCCTCATCGAAGTCAGTTTTCGTGCTCCCAATCCTAACTGTTTAAACACGGCTAGCGACATCAAGCTAATACTAGAACTCAAATCACACAGTGCCTTTGCAAAGCTGTAAGACTCGATAGTACAAGGAATTGTGAAGGCTCTCAGATCCTCCTTCTTTTCTGTAACACCCCGTACCTTTTTGACCCTACTTGCTTGGTGATTTAGGGCGCATTTATATGTCGTATTTGAACCATGTTTACGAGCAATAAGTGCATATTTTGTATTGGTTTTGATGGACTATTGAAATTGTACTAACATCTGCAAAGAAAAGTCGAAGAAAGGAAGAAAATCACATTTTTGGTGTGGGGCGCGCCCAGGCCGCTCCTGCACACCTTTTTCAGAGCTGAAATTTTTCTAAGTCTCTAGGGCGCCCGGGAGCGTGCCGGGGTGCTTTTGGCCAGATTTCTTCTACGATTATTAGTCTATAAAGAGGACTCTTGGGTTATGGTGTCATTATTCCATCGTCATAGGGATACTCTTGAGCAAGTATGGCATCCGAGTTGGGGTTGATTCTTCGTCACAAGTATTTTATTAAATTATGTTCACTTAAGCCATGAGTGGCTAGAATGTCTTATTGTTTTGAGATTGAGGCTACGAACATGAATTTCGTGAGTGAATATTGTTGTAACATTTATGGAATTATTTAAACATGAGATAATTAGAGTATTACACATTGAAATTGGTGGGCTAAGTTAATATGTGTTAATGGGCTCAATTTAAGGCCCAAAATGGAATAAAAGACATGGCCCAAAAGGGGCAAATGACCCATTCTTCCATTTGACCAAGTAAATATAGCATTTAATGCCCAAGGAGTGGCTAAGGATGACTTGAGGGCTATATAAAGGCCAAAAATCAGATTTTTATTCATTTTAACACACATGCCATTCTAAACATTTCCAAAACATTTTTCTATCTTCCAAACCCTAAGGCAACCATTTTCTTTGGACACTTTGGGAAAGATCATCACTTTGTAAGCTTGGGTAAGTGTTTATTCTTGTAATTTAATATATTATATACATGAGAGATTGTGTAGATCATGATGGTTATGTTGGCAAGGTTGAATAGGGCACTTTTGCTTTTTGCTAAAAGATGTGCCATCTTTGTGATTTAAACTTGAAAGGAGACTTGGGGTTTTGATGAAAGTGCATGGTATGGATGAAATATAAACATGTATGGTGTGGTTATTGTAACACCCCGTATGTTTCCCAACCTAACCTAGTTAATTCTCATAACAATCATGGAATTATTTTAACATGAGAGACTTGATGAAATATACATTAATTTGTTGGGGCTTACATGAGTCTTGTGCCATTGGGTCCAAATGAGGCCCAAAAATCATAGAAAGACATGGCCCAAAATGGAATTTGACCCATTCTTTCATTGCTCTTTCATTGACCAAGTAAACCAATAAAAGAGTGGCTAAGGATGATTGTCAAGGGACTATATGAGTCAATAAAAATCATATTTTTATTCATTAGAGACACAAATGCCTTTTCTAACATTTTCTCAAACATTATCTCTCATACAAACCCTAAGCAACTAGCCTCTTTGGCCAAGATCATCACCTTGCAAGCTTTGGTAAGTATTTATTCTCATGGTTTACTATGTGATATGCTTAATATGGTGTAAAAATCATGTTGGTTATGTTGGAAAAGTGTTGGACAGTGTACTATGTGTAAAACTGTCTCTTTTTGCAATCAAAAAGAGGTTTTGCCTTGTAAACTTGAAAATTGACTTGTGGTCTTAAAGGAAGTGAACTTAGTGGATTCAATATTTACATGTGAGATGTGATTATAGTCTTAACTTGTTTATCCTTGTGTATGATGTTTGGAATTGTTATTCTGAGATTGGTTATGGATCTGGTGACGTAATAAAATGAAAGTGTAGTTTTGGTGTTGTTTATGTGCGTTATGGAACCATGAATGTTTGTTGGAATCCAAGTGAGCAAAAATATGTAAGTAAAAGCTTACTTATGGCCTTGGACCATTTATTACACAAAAGGACTCAAAAAGGACCCATTTTGGCCGATTTGGGCATCCGCCCTCGCAGACGAAGGCACCTGCGGGCGTAGATGCCAACGCAGGTGCCTCTGGCTTCTGTAAAAGGTCACCTGTGGGTCCACCTCAGCCACCTGCAGGCATAGGTGGCTTCGCAGGTCAGCCCAGGATTCGATTTTGTATGTTTTCGTCTTTCTTTGATCCCCGAAGGCCCCTATACCCTTTTGGGATGTAATTATCAAATTATGATACCGTTTTAATAACTTTAAAGTGTATTATGGAAGCATGTTGGACTATATTAAGTATGTATTGTTGTTCATATGTTGTTATTATGGAGTAATTGTGACGGAATGATAGTGAGGACACATAAAGGGCGAACGTGGTGTGAAATGCTATCGATGTATGATGTATTGGTCAATGTGTGGTATGTTATGGTATTGTTGATGTGGTAATGCAGTGGATTGTGTTGTAAAGGGTGAAATGACGTTATATAGCAGTCGTATAGCTCATTGTCATTTTGTATGCTTGTACGGTAAATAGTTATTAACGAGGGTTCCGTTATGTACTTATATTATAGAGTGAAACGTAAGGAAAGATCTGGACTATTGTGTTCATATATAGGCTTGTGTATTCATACTTGGAAAGGAAGATATGTAAGGTTACTCTATCCGTATCCTTCTGCAGCACATAGCATTCACATTGACATTGTACTTGTTCCATTCCGACATGTTCTAAGGTATCCTATTTCCAGGTATCAATTATTGGTTATCACATGTTTCCTACTCATTGATCAATTGTGATTCACATGTATCATATGCATTGACGAATGTCCCAAAGGTCCCATGGTTCCAATAATGTTATGTTTCCATTAATGTTATGTTTCCACTAATGTTATGTTTCCAATAATGTTACGTTTCCAATAATGTTATGACTATCATTGTATCAATCTCAAAAGTAATGAAAGAAGTAATGCACATGTGGTTAATAATTGAGGATGGGTGGTAGCTTTGGGGGCGAAAGCCTAGCTCAAGCCGATCCCGAGATTATTGGATCGGGGGTAGTCCTAGAGGCATAAACCTAGCTCAGACCGAAACTGACAGAGGGTACCTCTAGAGGTAAGAACCTAGCTCGAACCGAACCTGATATGTTGGTTTATGGGTGGCAGCTCTAGTGGTAACAACCTAGCTCGGGCCGAACCCGATGTATTGATTCATGGGTGGTAGCTCTAGAGGCATAAGCCTAGCTCGAGCCGATCCCAACATAACGTTATGTTAGTTAAGACCCACTTATCAGTCGGGGCCCGGGTACATAGTGATACAAGTGATGATGAATAAGCATGGAAGTAAATAAGCAAAGAAAGTAATGAAAGCAATGTACATGGTTTCCAACATACAGAATGTTAACTTATCCATATTGGTTATTCATTTGTATTTGAGTTCATGGATGTATTTACGTATCATACAGTTTCTTATGAGCCTTACATACTCAGTACATTCTTCGTACTGGCATCCCTTGTGGGACTTACTTTACTTGCTGTAGGCACAGGTGCTAGTAGTCCTCCACAGTAGGTTTCCAGTTAATTGCGGATCTTTGGTGAGCTCCAGTTGGTTCGGGGCTTTCTGAGTCACAGTTGTATATGTGTTTTGGTATTGTATATGTTGTATAAAGCGGGGCTTGTCCCGACTGTTAGTTAGTCTTGTAAATGCATCTGTTAGAGGCTTTTGTAGACATATGTGGGTACATGAACGTAAGAGATGTATGTCCTTTTGACTTGATGGCCCTAACGGCCACGTTTCACGTATATATATATAGATCACATGCTCCATGATTTCCGTTATTAGCATTTTATGTTTTTACGTGTTGGTGATATTTCCTATGGCATGCATATGAATGGACTTGAGCAAAGATTGGTTCTCTCGGGCCTTGTCGGCTCTGGGTGCCAGTCCACCCCGTTGGGATACGGGGCGTGATAAAAGTGGTATCAGAGCAGGTCGTTTTAAGGGTGTCTACAAAGTCGTGTCTGAGTAGAGTCTTACTTATCGATGTGTTGTGCACCACATTTATAAGTCGGAGGCTATGGGGCATTTAGGATGTTGTTTCTTTTCTTCACTTCTAGATCGTGCAATAGAGCCAATGTGGTAAGTGGAATTGTATCTAACCATTGGAATTGACTTTCTTTGATATAGTAAAAATGCCGATGACAAGAAGAGGTAGAGGTAAGGGTAAGCAGGTAGATATGCTTGCCGGTGAAGGAATGAGTAAATCACCACCTGACCAAGCTAGTCAAGGTGGAGCAAATACTGAAATTGCATCGCGGTCTTCTTCTACTTTTTCAGCTCCGGAAGAGCCAATCGGTAGAGAAGTACCCGCAGAACCACCAATGAATGCCACTGACCAAGATCTAAGAAATGTAGTACATATGTTGACTCAGTTAGTAGCGACACAAAGTCAAGGACGATCTGGTCCAACGACAAATGAGGATGATGTGGCTAGAGTGGTGAGTCGCAGAACACAGGATTTTCTAGAAACTGGACCTTTCTATATTTACTGGGTCAGATCCGAAAGCAGATCCACTGGACTTCGTGGATCAAATCTAGAGGGCTCTAGAAGTTATGCATGTGACTGGTGTTGAAACAGTTTAACTTGCGACATATAGATTGAAAGGAGAGGCGATATTGTGGTATGAATATTGGAAGAAGTCTCGTGGTATCGGTACAATTCCACCTAATTGGGAAGAATTTAAAATAGCATTCCTTGATCATTACCTCCCATATGAGATTCGGGAGGCACGTGCAGATCTGTTTCTAAATCTCCATCAGGGAAATTTGAGCGTTAGAGAATACAGTTTGCAATTTAATTCCTTGGCTCGATATGCTCCAAATGTGGTAGCCACAATGACAGACAGAGTCCATCGATATGTAGACAGATTAGAGCCATATTTGGTAAAGGACTGCACCATTGATGCCTTGAACAAAGATATGGACATAGCCAGAATACAGGCCTTCGCCCAGAAAATGGAAGATCAAAGACAGAGAAGAAGGGTACATGAATCTGACAGAGGACATTCCAAAAGAGCTAGACCTATGGGACAGTCTATGATGTCCCAAGGAGAATCTAGGCCTCGTATGTTTCCTAGACCACCTAGACCATTATTCTCTTATTCCACAGCAGGTGATCACTCTCAATTCCAAGGGTTTAGAGTTAGTCAATCTAGGCAAAGTAGTGGAGTTCATGGATCACAGGCAGCAGGATTTCCTCGTCAACAGTGTCAGCACTGTGGGTGTATTCATTCAGGTACATGCCGGTTGGTACAAAAGCTTGCTTTTGGTGCGGTATGATGGGACACATGATGAAAGAGTGTCCCCAGAGGAGCATGGGTGGTATAGCACGACCTGCGGGATTGGTCATTGCGTCATCATCATCAGTTCCTTCTTTAGGCCAAGGTGTGCATTCTGTTGGCCGTGGTAGAGGTGCCAGAGGAGCAGCCAGTACTAGTGGGGTCCAGAATCGCACTTATGCTCTAGTGGACCGACGGAATTCGGAGGTTTCTCCTGATGTCGTCACAGGTACATTATCCATATTTTCATATAATGTATATGCATTGATTGACCCGGGTTCTACATTGTCCTATGTTACTCCATTGATTGCTGCAAAATTTGCAAAAGCACCAGAATTATTAACTAAGTCAATTGAAGTATCTACACCGGTTGGTGAATATATTGTTGCAAAAAAAGTATATCGTAATTGTGTTGTAACTGTGTGTGGTCATGATACACTGGCCGATCTCATCGAACTAGACATGGTGGATTTTGATGTGATAATGGTAATGGATTGGTTAGCTTCTTGTTATTCCAAGGTGGATTGTTGGGCCAAGAAGGTACATTTTCATTTTCCATAAACGAATGTTCTTGAATGGAAAGGTGATGTAGGGGCACCAAGAGGAAGATTTATTTCTTATTTGAAAACCAGAAAAATGATTGCTAAGGGTTACATATGTCACTTAGTACGAGTGAAAGATATTGAAGTGGAACCGCTAACTCCTCAGTCGGTCCCAGTGGTTAATGAATTTCTTGATGTATTTCCAGAGTACCTTACAGCTTTGCCCCCAGAACGGGAAATATAATTTGGTATTGATGTGATTCCAGGCACTCAACCTATCTCTATTCCCTCGTATAGAATGGCTCCAACAGAATTGCGTGAATTGAAGGAGCAGTTGGAAGATTTGCTGGACAAGGGATTTATCAGGCCTAGTATATCCCCGTGGGATGCACTGATATTATTTGGACGGAAGAAAGACGGCACATTGAGAATGTCCATTTACTATCGACAATTGAATAAGGTAATGATCAAGAAAAAATATCCCCTCCCTCAAATTGACGATTTGTTTGATCAGTTACAGGGCGCCAAGTGTTTTTCAAAGATTGACTTGAGGTCGGGTTACCATCAAGTTAGTGTTAGAGAAGAAGATGTACCCAAGACAGCCTTCCGAACACGGTATGGCCATTATGAATTTTTAGTTATATCATTTGGACTAACAAATGCCCCAGTTGTGTTCATGGATTTGATGAATAGGGTGTTTAAGCCATTTCTAGATGTGTTCGTGACGGTATTTATAGATGACACCCTGGTTTATTCAAAGTCACAAGAGGGCCATGCTAAGCACTTACGACAAGTGTTACAAATTCTCCGTGAGTGTAAGTTGTATGCCAAGTTCTCTAAGTGTGACTTTTGGTTGAAATCCGTAGCATTTTTGGGTCACATTGTGTCGGATGAAGGGATTCGAGTTGATACACAAAAGATTGAGGAGCTGAAAAATTGGCCAAGGCCTACGACGCCCACGAAAATTTGTAGTTTTCTGGGGTTGGCAGGTTATTATCAAAGATTTGTTGAAGGGTTTTCTTCCATTGCTGCACCTTTAACGAAGCTTACACACAAGGCAGTCAAATTTCAGTGGAGTGATGCGTGTGAGAAAAGATTTCATGAGCTGAAAGATAAATTGACTTCTACACCGTTGTTAGTACTTTCGGAAGGCACCGAAGGTTATGCAGTATATTGTGATGCTTCCGGGATTGGCCTAGGGTGTGTATTAATGCAACATGGTAATGTCATAGCATATGCCTCACGACAGTTGCGGCCACTTGAGAGAAACTATCCCACACATGATCCCGAATTAGCAGCGGTGGTATTTGCTTTAAAGATATGGCGTCATTACTTGTATGGAGTTCATGTTGACATCTATACTGATCACAAAAGATCTTTAAGCAAAAGGAACTCAATTTGAGGCAACGAAGGTGGCTTCAGCTATTGAAAGATTATGACATTGATATTCTATATCATCCAGGAAAAATGAATGTGGTAGCTGATGCATTGAGCCGCAAGACGATAGGAGGCACTAGTGGCCAATTGATAGAAAAGCAAGATTTAGTCAAAGATTTACATCAATTAGCCATCTTGGGGGTTCGTCTTCTCGAATCCTTGGATGAAGGGGTTATTGTACAAAATGCGGCTGAATCTTTATTGATAGCTGAAGTGAAAGAGAAGCAATTTGCAGATCCTATATTATTGCAACTAAAAGAGAACGTACAACAAAATTTGACAAAGGCATTTGATCTTACACAAGAAGGGGTGCTTTAATGCCAAGGTAGGTTATGTTTACCTGATGTAGATGAACTGAGGAAACGAATTATGACCGAGGCGCATCATTCACGCTATTCTATTCACCCGGGTGCTACTAAAATGTACCATGATTTAAAAGAATATTGGTGGGGAAACATGAAAAAGAACATTGCAGAATTTGTCGTTCAATGCCCGAATTGTCAACAAATAAAGGTAGAGATCAGAAACCAGGAGGTTACATGCATTGTATCAATCTTCCAGTCTGGAAATGGGATATGATTAATATGGATTTCATCACAGGTTTGCCTCGTACACTGCGAAATTTGATTCTATATGGGTTATAGTTTTCATGCTTACCAAGTCAACACATTTTCTACCAGTCAAGACCACCTATACAACTGAAGATTATACGAGATTATATGTGAAGAAGATAGTACGATTGCATGGGATTACGATCTCCATTATATAAGACAGGGGAGCTCAGTTTACTGTGCATTTTTGGAGATCTTTTCAGCAGAGTTTGGGTAAACAGGTGAATCTGAGTACGACTTTCCATCCTCAGACAGATGGACAAGCAGAACGTACTATTCAAACACTTGAAGATATACTATCAGCTTGCACGTTAGATTTTCAAGGCAATTGGGATGATCATTTGCCTCTTATTGAATTTGCTTACAACAATAGCTATCATTCAAGTATTAAAATGGCACCCTATGAAGCTTTGTATGGAAGGAAATATAGATCACCAATTGAATGGTTTGAAGTGGGTGAAACTGCTTTACTTGGGCTAGATCTTGTTTATCAGGCTATGGAGAAAGTTAAAGTGATTCAACAGCGATTACAAATGGCCCAAAGTCGACACAAGTCCTATGCTGATGTTAGAAGAAGAGGGCTTGAATTCGCCATAGGTGATTGGGTATTTTTAAAGGTGTCCCCAATGAAAGGGGTAATGCGATTCGAAAAGAAAGAAAAACTGAGTCTACGTTATATAGGCCCATATGAAATTATTAGAAGATTTGGGCAAGTTGCGTATGAGTTGGCACTACCCGAAGAAATCTCCATAGTTCATCCAGTATTTCATGTTTTAATGCTTCGAAAGTGCATAGGTGATCCATCTCGTTTCACTCCTATTGACGATGTACAGGCTACAGAGGATCTTACCTATGAGGAGATACCTATTGCCATTCTGGATAGACAAGTGAAGAGGTTGAGGAATAAAGACATAGCTTTCGTAAAGGTACTTTGGAGAAATCAGTAAATAGAGAAGAGGTCACATGTGAAGCTGAAGAAATAATGAAGTCAAGTACCCTCATTTGTTCCAAAGGGAAGAACAAGCTCACGATATGAGATCGAAACAATGACAAGTAAGTATTTATAAGCATTGAGTATGTATATAGATATGATAACATGAAGAATGCTCTTAGACTTGTAATTTTTTAATTTGAAAATGTCACTAACATTCGAGGACGAATGTTTCTAAGGAGGGAAGAATGTAACACCCCATATGTTTTCGAACCTAACCTAGTTAATTCCCGTAACAGTCATGGAATTAGTTGAACATGAGACTCTTGATGAAATATACATTAATTTGTTGGGGCTTACATGAGTCTTGTGCCATTGGGCCCAAATGAGGCCCAAAAATCATAGAAAGACATGGCCCAAAATGAAATTTGACCCATTCTTTCGTTGCTCTTTCATTGACCAAGTAAACCATTAAATGAGTAGCTAAGGATGATTGAAGGGACTATATGAGTCAATAAAAATCATATTTTTATTCATTAGAGACACACATGCCTTTTCTAACATTTTCTCAAACATTATCTCTCATACAAACCCTAAGCAACTAGCCTCTTTGGCCAAGATCATCACCTTGCAAGCTTTGGTAAGTATTTATTCTCATGGTTTACTATGTTATATGCTTAATATGGTGTAAAAATCATGTTGGTTATGTTGGAAAAGTGTTGGACAGTATACTATGTGTAAAACTGTCTCTTTTTGCAATCGGAAAGAGGTTTTGCCTTGTAAACTTGAAAATTGACTTGTGGTCTTAAAGGAAGTGAACTTAGTGGATTCAATATTTACATGTGATATGTGATTATAGTCTTAAATTTTTTATCCTTGTGTATGATGTTTGAAATTGTTATTCTGAGATTGGTTATGGATCTGGTGACGTAATAAAAATGAAAGTGTAGTTTTGGTGATGTTTATGTGCGTTATGGAACCATGAATGTTTGTTGGCATCCAAGTGAGCAAAAATATGTAAGTAAAAGCTTACTTATGGCCTTGGACCATTTATTACACAAAAGGACTCAAAAAGGACCCATTTTGGCCGATTTGGGCATCCGCCCTCGCAGACGAAGGCACCTGCGGGCGTAGATGCCAACGCAGGTGCCTCTGGCTTCTGTAAAAGGTCACCTGTGGGTCCACCTCAGCCACCTGCAGGCATAGGTGGCTTCGCAGGTCAGCCCAGGATTCGATTTTGTATGTTTTCGTCTTTCTTTGATCCCCGAAGGCCCCTATACCCTTTTGGGATGTAATTATCAAATTATGATACCGTTTTAATAACTTTAAAGTGTATTATGGAAGCATGTTGGACTATATTAAGTATGTATTGTTGTTCATATGTTGTTATTATGGAGTAATTGTGACGGAATGATAGTGAGGACACATAAAGGGCGAACGTGGTGTGAAATGCTATCGATGTATGATGTATTGGTCAATGTGTGGTATGTTATGGTATTGTTGATGTGGTAATGCAGTGGATTGTGTTGTAAATGGTTAAATGACGTTATATGGCAGTCGTATAGCTCGTTGTCATTTTGTACGTTTGTACGATAAATAGTTATTAACGAGGGTTCCGTTATGTACTTGTATTGTAGAGTGAAACGTAAGGAAGGAGATGGACTATTGTGTTCATACATAGGCTTGTGTATTCATACTTGGAAAGGAAGATATGTAAGGTTACTCTATCCGTATCCTTCTGCAGCACATAGCATTCACATTGACATTGTACTTGTTCCATTCCGACATGTTCTAAGGTATCCTATTTCCGGGTATCAATTATTGTTTATCACATGTTTCCTACTCATTGATCAATTGTGATTCACATGTATCATATGCATTGACGAATGTCCCAAAGGTCCCATGGTTCCAATAATGTTATGTTTCCATTAATGTTATGTTTCCACTAATGTTATGTTTCCAATAATGTTACGTTTCCAATAATGTTATGACTATCATTGTATCAATCTCAAAAGTAATGAAAGAAGTAATGCACATGTGGTTAATAATTGAGTATGGGTGGTAGCTTTGGGGGCGAAAGCCTAGCTCAAGCCGATCCCGAGATTATTGGATCAGGGGGTAGTCTTAGAGGCATAAGCCTAGCTCGGACGGAACCTGACAGGGTAACCTAGCTCAAGCCGAACCTGATATGTTGATTTATGGGTGGCAGCTCTAGAGGTAATAACCTAGCTCGAGCCAAACCCGATGTATTGATTTATGGGTGGTAGATCTAGAGGCATAAGCCTAGCTCGAGCCGATACCAACATAACGTTATGCTATGTTAGGACCCACTGATCAGTCGGGGCCCAGGTACATAGTGATACAAGTGATAATGAATAAGCATGGAAGTAAAGAAGCAAAGAAAGTAATGAAAACTATGTACATGGTTTCTAATATACAGAATGTTAACTTATCCATATTGGTTATTCATTTGTATTTGAGTTCATGGACGTATTTACATATCATACAGTTTCTTATGAGCCTTACATACTCAGTACATTCTTCGCACTGACGTCCCTTGTGGGACTTACCTTACTTGCTGCAGGCGCAGGTGCTAGTAGTTCTCCACAGTAGGTTGCTAGTTAATTGCAGATCTTTGGTGAGCTCCAGTTGATTCGGGGCTTTTCGAGTCACAGTTGTATATGTGTTTTGGTATTGTATATGTTGTATAAAGCGGGGACTTGTCCCGACTTTCAGTTAGTCTTGTAAATGCATATGTTAGAGGCATTTGTAGACATATGTGGGTACATGAACATAAGAGATGTATGTCCTTTTTACTTGATGGCCCTAACGGCCACGTTTCACGTATTTATATATATATATATATATATATATAGAGAGAGAGATCACATGCTCCATGATTTCCGTTATTAGCATTTTATGTTCTTACGTGTTGGTGATGTTTTCTATGGCATGCATATGAATGGACTTGAGCAAAGATTGGTTCTCTCGGGCCTTGTCAGCTCTGGGTGCCAGTCCACCCCATTGGGATACGGGGCGTGACAGTTATGTTCCTTAACTTGTTATTTTTCTATAAGTATAATTTGTGGGATTGTTGTCGATATATTGTTATGAAGTTTATTGAGGTGATTTGATGGAGTAATTATGATGTTGTGTTGATGGAGAAGTGTAAAATATGAACTTGGTGTGACATGCTATTGGTTTATGATGTATTTTTCAATGTATGGAATGTTGTGGTATTGTTGGTATGATAATTTCATCAATGGTATTGTCAAGGGGGAAATGACATTTTAAGGCAATCATGTGACTCATTGTCGTCGTGTGCACTTGTAAGGTAGTTGGTTGTTAACGTAAGCTCCGTTATGTACTTGTGTTGTAGAGTGAAATGTAAGGGAGGAGATGGACTATTGTCTTCACATATAGGATTGTTTATTCATACTGGGAAGATAAGGTATGTAAGGTTACTCTTTACGTATCCTTCTGCAGCATAGTGTTCACATTGTCATTGTAATTGTTCCTTCCGAAATGTTCTAAGGTATCCCATCTCCGATTATTAATTATTGTTACCCACATGTTCCTTATTCCTTGGTCAATTGTGATTCACATGTCTCATGTTCATTGGCTAATGTCCCATTGTTCCAATAATGTTATGACTACCAATGTATCAATCTCATAGAAGTAAAGAAATGAAGTAATGTATAATTGTTTCTATATGCTTGAGTAACATCCCAGGGGCGACATAAAAGCCTAGAATGGGTTATTACAGTTACATCCCAGGGGCGATATAAAAGCTTAGCATGGGTTATAATAGTTACATACCAGGGGTGATATAAAAGCCTAGCATGGGTTATCACAGTAACATCCAGGGGCGACAGAAATGCTTAGCATGGGTTAATCACATCCCAGGGGTTAAAACACCTAGCATGGGTTAAATCTCATCCCAAGGGCGACAGATAAGCCTAGCATGGGTAGAACGATAAAGATGAATAAATGTAAAGGCAAATGAAGTAAAGGATATAATGTACATGGTTCCACATATGCAGACCGGTGGTTCATCTGCACTGACTATTTTCTTATACTTGATTTCCTGAAAGTACTTATATATATATCATACAGTTTCATATGAGCCTTACATACTCAGTACATTCTTCGTACTGACATCCCTTGGGGGACTTACCTTACTTGCTGCAGGCACAGGTGCTAGTAGACCTCCACAGTAGGTTGCGGATCATTTGCCGATCTTTGGTGAGCTCCAGTTGATTCGGGGATTTTCGAGTCTCATATGTACATTTTTTTTGGTACTGTAAGGTTGTATAAAGCGGGGACTTGTCCCGACTGTAAGATGGTTATGTGTATGCATCTGTTAGAGGCTTTGTAGACGTATGTGGGAATATGAATGTAAGAGATGTATGTCCATTTTGACTTGATGGCCCTAACGGCCAAGTTTCACATATGTATATACCACATGTTTCCATGACTTCCGCTATTAGCATCTTGTATCTATACGTGATGGTGGTGTTTCTTGAATGACATGCATATGAATGGACATGAGCAAAGATTGGTTCTCTCGGGCCTTATCGGCTTCGGGTGCCAGTCCGCCCCGTTGGAATTGGAGGTATGACATTTTCAACAAGGGAACGCGAAGCAACTGCACTATAATGGTGCAAATTATCTGCCATCTTAAAACTGATAGTTCTCTTCTTCGTCACCAAATCTTTCATGAACTTCACGTAACCTGGCATCTACTCCAAAGCCTCGACAAGAGGGATATTTACCAATAACTCCTTCAATATTGAAATAAATTTCTTTTATTTACCCTCTTCAGCTTTTTGTTTTTCAACCTTTGAGAAAAGGGAGGAGGAGGTCGTGGAATGGGTTTCAGAACTTGAGTAACCTCCTTCTCCTTTCCCTTTTCAGACTTAGATTCCTTATCAACACTTTGGGGCTTGTGAGCTGCATCGCCATCAATCTCTGAATTCTCTGGGTCTATCTCATCATCTTCATCAACTACAACCGGCTCATTTTTCTTACCACTATCCACAAGCCTAGATGGGTCAGTCGTGCTCTTCCCGCTTCTATTAGTAATGGCCAAAAAATGACTATCATTCTTTGGATTTTAAATGCTGTTGCTTGGAAGAGTGCCTGGTTGGCATTGGTTCAATACCACCGATATCTGCCTAAACTGTTGCTTCAACTATTTTATGGCAGTCGAATGAAATTCTACCTTCTAGCTTATTCCCGAAATGTCCACCCTAATATCCTTCAAGCAACTCTCCTGGCTCTCTGACCCCTTAACCAATTTATAAAAAGGGCTTCCATTCATGAATTTCCAGAATCATTATCACGGTTCCCCAGTGGAACATATGCATCACTCTTCTCTTTGTAATCATTCTTTCACCTCCAATCACCGTCATGATCCCTGTCTCTATCTCTATATCCTGACTTGTTGTAATTGTCTCCATAGTAGTTTCGACCTTGATTCCCTTGCCTCGAGTTTCGAGAGTCTTGATTAGACCCTTGGCCCTTGGCATGGAAACCCGCCGCCTCTCAATCTAAGTACTTAACCTCCTCATCAGATTCAAAATTGTCATGCCTAGGTGTTTTACCTCGTGCACCTAAAACATGCACCTTCTCAGCACCCCCAGCCGCAATCTGTTTGGCCAACAAGCCAATTTCTATCCTCAACTGTGCGACCTCTTGTTCTATAAATTCATCCAAAGACTGTTGTGTTGCCGAGGCTCCAATAGCATATGTCCCAGCTGGTATGTCTACCTCCCGAGTATGCCATCCTCGGTTGGTCTTAGTAGCCCGATCAAGAATCTCCGACGTTTGCTCCCATCGCAGCCTCATAAATGTTATGCCAATGATGGTATCCATATTAGCTTTGTATTAGCATTCAAGGTGAGGTAGAAGATTTCCAACAAGTTTCTCCCGCTGATTCTGTGGTTTGGAACATTCTGCAACTTTCTTTTGAACCTTAGACAGATTTCATAAAGTACCTCAAACTGCAACTACTTGAAGTGGTAAATCTCATCCTTCAATTGTAGCATCTTGGAGGGTGGGAAAAATCTCTCCAGAAATTGATTTCTCAATTCTTTCCAAGTAGTGATGGAACCTCGTGGTAACTCGATCAACCACAAAGTCGCTTCTCCTGTTTGGGAGAATGGAAATAATCTCAACTGAATAGCCTCTTGGTCAACTCTAGGCAAATTATATGAAGTGCAAACCCCCATAAAGTTCATCACATGTATGTTCGAATCATCTGTAGGAAGACCGACGAACACGCATTTCAAGTTTAGCAGGTGGATCATGGCACTTGTATGTCGAACTTATTTCCCTGAGGAAGTGCTGGTGGAACAATAGCGCTAGATTCAACTGGCTCCAAATAAGCTATCTTCTTTTCTTCCTGTTTAGTGTAATCCAGATAATAAGGTTGAAAAACTAGTTGTCGCACTCTCAGCCTCCTTTGCCTCTCTTCTAACTCAGCCAAACGTTGTGCTGCTGCTTGCATATTACGATTATCTCTGTCTGCCTGCCTAGCAGCAACTTGCCTGGCCGGCTCCTCCTATGTCAATCAAGCGATAGTTTGATCAGCTGTTTCTTGAACGACTGTATGAAGTGGTGTTTGACCCAAAACTTCCTCAATTGGGTGAGTCCCAACTGGAAGTTCAGGATCCCTTGTTTCGTCGTTAGTCATTCTCTACTTCTTCTATTTGTCCTTGTAGTTCTCTTAATTTCTAGGTCTAATGAAATTAGGGGATCGCCTTGACTCCGAGTATTGGGAATTGGGCATACACCGGCGTGTGCCCTGGAAATGGCAAAAAAGTAAATCAATCAACTCCAACAATCAAAGTCAACAAACTCCATAACCGTATTCCCCGGCAACGGCGCTAAAATTTGACATCGCCTAAACTATACCTCCAGAAAAGTATAACGCAGTCGCTGTATCAAATATACAACCCAACTAGGTTGGGGTCGATCCCACAGGGAATAGGACAGACTTCTATCGAATGCTTGTCCGAGTGATTGGCAAGTAAGTAAATAGGGTTTTTTTGTAAACAAATAGTAACAGTAACTATTGTTGATTTTCGGATTTTTAATCAATACGAGAAAGGCACTAGGACAGTGAGCACCAAGATTTCTTAACTCCACCGGGTACTTGTGCTGGCAAACTGTCCTGCTGTGTTGCGTGCAAAATCTAACAAGATAGGTTCATCTAAATGTCTCTCGACCTTGGTTAGATTAATTTCACTTTTCTCCTCTTGGTCTCCGAGTGTCGCGCTACTAACCCTTGTTCTTGATCTCAGATAACTATACCTATTACGACTCAAGTTGTTAGATGAAGGTTGATAGCTTGAAATCTCTATTGTTATTCTCTTTTCCCAATCTCTACCTCTCTCTCGAGTAAGTTTAGAATACATGTGAGTTTCCAACATTTGCAACCGTTAGAAGATTAATTATAACGAAGGAAATAACAATACATGCAGTCACACCCGTTAAGAATTGCTTCGCACTTAACCCATTTCGTTAATTCCTCATGGTTCACACAACCCTAGTTGAGAGATTTAGCTACTCATGATTGCAAGAACACAAGAAGAATTCAATAATGAAAACATAATTATGAACTCAAAAGAAGAATAAAACTCCGAAATCTCAATATAAATCAAAACCCTAGAATCGATGTTTGAGATTACAAGATCAATGTGTTTATGAATCTTAAAACAATGTAATAGAATCCATAACAATGTAATAGACCGCTCTCTAAACATAGGCTAACATGGGGGTATTTATATATACAAAATGAATACTATCCAAAAACATGTAGGAGAAAAAAGTCGGTAACTTTCCACAGACAGTGACTTGAGGTCGTGGACTCAACCCATGGACCGTGGGTCCAGATCGTATGAATCAGGCATCAATACACAATTGCAGAAGTTGAATCACATCCTTGACCTATGGTCCGTGAGTCAGGACCGTGGGTCATTTATGTGAAATTCAATTCCGCTCTTTTGTCTTCAAAAACTTCATTCCAGTGCATGCTACTTCCTATCTTCTCCATTTTGCCTCCAAAACCTATTTTCCGGCAAGATAGAACAGAAAACACATCATACCTACCAAACATACCCAAGTTATTGCATATTTTCCTTATTTTAAGCATCGAAAGTTCCATGAAATGATGGCACATTAAGGTCGTTCTATTACATTGTTGAAAGGTTCTAAGGCACATTATTGGCTTTGGAATTTCACTAACACTTTTTAGGGTTTTAATTCAAAGTGAGATCTGGGAGTTTTCATATTACTCTTGTAAGTTCATGCTTATTTTTTCTTTTATGGATACTTCGTGTGTGCTAGCAATTATAAGAAGCTAAACACCACCACTAGGGTTGCAGGAACCAAGATAGATTAACGATGTAGGGTTCAAGTACGAGGTAATCTTTAACCGGTGCACACATGTATTGATTGTTTCCTTGGGTTTGTGCACGCCCCGAATTCCATCAGAACGGATTGACACCCGTGGCCGACATGGCCCGAGAGAACCAAGCTTTGCTTCTATTCATTCATATGCATATCATAAGCAACACCATCATCACTTAAGAACATGAAAGACGAATAAAGGAAAACATGGAACATGGGACATATATATATATACATATGTGTAACTTGGCCGTTGAGGCCACCAAGTCAAAACGACATAAACCATCTTATATCCATACACCCACAAACGTCTATAAAAGCCTCTATCAGATGCATTGACCAAAACGAATTAAAAGTCGGGACAAGTCCCCACTTTATACAACATGTACAACACCAAAACATATGTACAACTGTGACTCGGATAAGCCCCAAACTAACTGGAGATCACCAATGATCCGCAACAACTGGCAACCTACTGTGGAGGCCTACTAGTACCTGCGCCTGCAGCAAGTAAGGTAAATCCCCCAAGAGGGGTCAGTACAAAGAATGTACTGAGTATGTAAGGCCATATGAAACTTGTATGATACGTAAAAATATCAATGCACTCAGATACAATAAATGATCAATATGGATAAGTCAATATACTGAACTTTGGGAACCATGTATTTTGCTTTTAGTACTTTCTTTGTATCTTTACTTCTATGTTTATTCATCTTTGCCTGTGATCTGTGATACCCGAGCCCCGACTGAACAGTGGGTTTTAACATAACATATCGTTATGTTGGGATCAGCTCGAGCTAGGCTTATGCCCCTAGAGCTGCCACCCATGAATTAATATATATCGGGATCGGCTCGAGCTAGGTTATTACCCCTAGAGCTGCCACCCATACCAACCTATCTGGTTTGGCTCGAGCTAGGTTATTACCTCTAGAGCTGCCCCCTATCAGGATCGGTCCGAGTTAGGCTTATGCCTCTAGGACTGCCCCCTGATCCAACAATCTCGGGATCGGCTTGAGCTAGGCATTGTGCCCCCAAAGCTACCACCCATACTTGATCATTAACCACATATTCATTACTTTGTTCATTACTTTGAGATTGATACAATGATAGTTGTAACTTTACTTGAAGCTTTGGATCATTAACCAATGAGTGAGAGACATAACATTATTAGAACCATAACACCATTGGAACCTTTGGACAATAATCCATGAATAAGAGACATGAGTATAATCACTATTGGAACATAACCTTATTGAGCTTTTGGAACATTAACCATGAATATGAGACATGTGGTTCACAATTGATCAATGAATAGGAACTATGTGATAATGACCATTGATAATCGGATATAGGATACCTTAGCACATTTCGGAGTAGGACACGCATAATGTCAATGTGAATACTATTTACCGCAGAAAGATACGGACAGAGTAACCTTACATACCTTGTATTCTCAATACGAATATACAATCTTAGATGCGTATACAATAGTTCCGCTCCTTCTTTATGTTTCACTCTACAACACAAATACATAACGGAATTGACATTAGCCACCAACTACCTTACAAACGCATATAACGTCAATGAGTTACATGTTTGCTTTAAAAATTTCATTTCCCCTTTGACAAAACCATTGATGAGATTATCATACCAATAATCCCACAATATTTCATACATTGACCAATACATGATAATTAACAACATTTCACCACAACACTTCTCCTTTACACCTTCTCATCCATACCATATTACAAATAATCCATCAATTCACCTTAATACACTTCATAGCACATATCGGCCAAAATCCTATAATTTACACTTATAGAAAAATAACAAGTTTAATAACAAAATCACACCATACATGTTCATATTTTATCCATACCATGCTCTTTCATCAAAGTCACAAGTCATATTTCAAGCTTAAATCCCATGGATCACAAATCTTTTACAAAAACACAAAGTATCATGTTCAACACTTCCAAGCATAACCAACATGATTTACATACTCTCTCATGCATATAATATATTAATCCATAACAATAATCACTTACCCAAGCTTGAAAATTGATGATCTTGCTCCAAAAATTGACTTTGAGTTCTTAGGGTTTTGAGAGAAAAATGGTGAAGAAAATATCAAAAAGGCATGAGATTTCCAAGTGAATAAAAATCAGCCTTTGGGTCTTTTATATAATCCCTCAAGTCCATCCTTATCCACTCACATAACATTTAATGTTATATCTAGAAGGTCAAGGCAAGAATGGGTCATTTGACCCATGTCTTCTTTCACATTTTGGGCCCTTTTTGAGCCCAATTCACTTAATCCAATAAAATCAATAATTTCTCATGTTTAAATCATCTCATACGTGTTACAACAATATTTCCACTCACGCTATTCATATCCGTAGCCTCAATCCCCAAAATAAGTGATTCATTCTAGCCACGTACGACTCATTTTGACCACAAGGGTAAAACCGTCATTTTGATGCCAAATTTGTTCACGAGTAATTTTATCATACCAATATAATATTTCATTAATTTCATGTATATACTCATGGTTGTATAAGAAACGTGGCAAAAATCGGCTCGGTATGTCCCCGGGTACCCTTGGGACTTAGAAAATTTCCAACTTTTGAAAAAGTGGCAAAACCAGCCTGGCACGCCCTTGGGCGCGCCAGCTTTATGCCTCTGGGATAAAAATTTTATCTTATAGCGGCGTCGCACGCCCTCTGACGCGCTCCAGCCTTAGTTTTTCAAAAAATTCCATTTTTTGACTTTTCGTTGCGGATTTGGTTAGATACTTCAAGTCCTATTCTTTAACTTACTTCTTACCCTTAATATTCTTTGTTTGGAGGTCCTATTAACCTTATTTTTAACCCCACAAATGCTCCACTAAAATCACAAAACACCTCCTACGAAGGCTAATCACATGTACGAGGCCAAATTTCAATTTTCTCATCATTAACATTACTACACACATGCTTATAGCTCTCGACACCTAAGTAAACATTATGTAATGTCGTCAAGTAGGGTTGGGAAGGTACGGGGTGTTACATTTTGAATACTTTTTAACTTAGTGCAAGGTTAGAACAAGCCTAATATGTATTTTTGATGAAAGGATGATTACGAATGGGAAGAAGGGAGTAAACAACAGAGACTTGGAGCTATCAACCTCCACTTAATAGCTTGAGATGATAATACGGGATAGCTATCTTGGATCTAGGATAGGGGTTAGTAATGCAGGCTCAGGAGAAGAGAAAACTTATCGAAGGATATTACTTAGACAAGAGCATAAAGCTGTTATAGGTGTAGCCTATCAATTCTGCGTACCAAACACCAGGAGAGATTGCAAAGTACAACGAACTTACGGAGTTATGAAGTATCAAAGTTCTAGTGCCTTTCTCATACTGATTACAAACTCGACAACTCAACAACTGCTAATATTGAATTAATTAATTAAAACTTCCCCCTCTTTTATTGAAAACTATTATTGATTACCCTGACATACATATTGATTGATATTTTGACCTATTCCCTGTGGGATCAATTCCAACCTTGGTTGGGTTCTATACTTGACAGCGACTGCATTACACTTTGTTTAGAGGTGTAATTTAGGCGACATCAAATTTTGAGGGTGTCTAAGGCAAATTGCCTAAGTTGAGGGTGGCTAGCATAGGGGTGCATGGAAGATTGGGTATGAAGAAATCGTAGTGAAAAAGAAAAAGGATTCGGGTGCGGTAAGAAAGAAAAAGAGAAAAAAAATAAAAAGAGAAAAGAAAAGAAAAGAAAAGTAATGAAAATAAAATCGCACCCGAGGTCCGAAAGCTTTAAAAGATTGAAAAAAGAGGAAAGAAATGAAGGACGGTAGATAAAGTGGAAGTCAGAATTAGTGTAGTGTCAAAAAGGGTTAACCACTACACCCATATGTACCATACCCACCCCCGATCCTACATTACAAACCAACAAAAGTCATATAGTGATCCTAATTCGACTGTCTGCAGACTAAGGCATAGAAAATAAGGGCAAGCCTATGGTACCAAATGCTCACAATCTGACTTTTTTGTGAGAGTGAGAGATTTGATTCAGTCCCGATTTTAAATTATGTTATATGGTAGTGTCATTTATTTAAAGTATTAAGTTGTTTGTTGAGAATATAATGCCATGTCTTGACCACGATGTGTTATGAATGATGGTTTGTATACATACAGTGTTGAGTTTGATGAGATTTGAGGGTGTTGAACTATGTTTAGTGATGCTTGCTGAAAATGGTTTTTTTGCAAATATTTGACTGCCATAGTATTCTTGGTTTTCTCTAGGTTAAGTGTCTTAATAGTCTTGTTTGTTTTGTTTGCCTGAGGACATGCAAACATTCTAAGTTGAGGGTGTTGATGTACCGTGAAATTACAGCACTTGAGACGCTTAAAATGGTGAATATTTGCAAGTATATAGGTATTTCTATGTGGATATAATGGGTTTTCAGGGTATTTGCAGGTCAAAAAGGTCTAAAGAAGTGGAGTGTTGGATTTTGGACAAATAAGGCATCAGAAGATAGATCCCATGATCGTACTATCTAATCGTTGGAAAGAAGTCCTAGAAACATGCATGCAGAAGTTAAGAAAGATCAGATGAAGTGTTCCCATGACCGTACCTAGATGTGACGGTCGGGCCTTGAGGTCATGGGATTAAAGACCAGAAGAGAAATCTGTAGGAGTTGAAGTTGAGGATGATCAGATAACTACATTGCATGATCGTATGTTGATATCACAGAGTCGTGCTGAGGACCGTACTATGAAAGACCTGAAAATGTCAAAATCCCAAAAGAAACCGCGAGCACTAAAGGACGATCGGGTATCTAACCACGATCGTACCTTCCACTCGCCCGACTGTGACCTATCCAGTTTTGCTGTTTTATTTAGGATAGGTTTTGTTTTGTCTATAAATACTCTTATTCATTTTATTTTATAGGAGAATGTTTTGTTACATTGTTGAAAGGTTTTAAGGCACATTATTGGCTTTGGAATTTCACACACACTTTTTAGGGTTTTAATTCAAAGTGAGATCTGGGAGTTTTCATATTATTCTTGTAAGTTCATGCTTATGTTTTCTTTTATGAATACTTTGTGTTTGATCACAATTATGAGAACCTAAATACCATAACTAGGATTGTGTAACACCCCGTATATTTCCGAACCTCTGTTATTACCCTAACATTTATGGAATTATTTAAACATGAGATTTGTTGGGGTTCTAAACATTAATTTGGTTGGGCTGAATTCACATGTGTTCATGGGCTCAATTTGAGGCCCAAATGGCCAATGACCCATTCTTCCTTTTGACCATGTAAACCATCCATTATTGACCAAAGTGTGGCTAAGGATGAGATTTAAAGGGGATATATAAGGCACCAAAAATCAGATTTTAATCAACAAAGCACACATGTCTCATTTCTAGATTTTTCCACAACATTCTCTTCATTCAAACTCTAAAGCAACTACCACTTGTTTGGAAAAGATCATCACTTTACAAGCTTGGATAAGTGTTTAATCTAATGGATTCATATATTATATGCTTAATATGGTGTATAAATCATGTTGGTTATGTTGTTCAAGTGTTGAGCAATTCACTATGGGTGAAACATTGTCTTTTTGCTTAATCGGTGAAGGGTTTTGCCTTCTAAACTTGAAAATGGACTTGTAGTCTTGAAGGAAGTGAGTTTGATGGATTAAACATCAAAATTTAAGATGTGGTTATGTGCTTAACTTGCTTTCTTTATGTGTAAAACTTGTGGGATTGTTGTTATGAAATTGGTCATGGAATTGATGACGTATTGAAAGGAAAATGTAGTTTTGGTGATGTTTATGTGCGTTGTGAAACCATGGATGATTTTTGGAATCTAAGATGACCTAAAATATGTTAAGAGAAGCTTAGTTATGATCATGGACCATTCATTACAAAAAAGAACCCAAAAGAGACCCATTTTGGTCGAAATGGGCACCCGCCCTCGCAGACGAAGGCACCTGCGGGCGTAGGTGACTTCACAGGTGCCCCTGGACACTGCCAATAGGCACCTTCGGCCACACCTCAACCACCTGCGGGTGAAGGTGGCTTTGCAGGTCAGCCCAGAAGGCCGTTTTGCATGTTTTTGCATCTCTTTGACCCCCCAAAGCCCCTATACCCTTGATGGATGCAATTATCAACTTATGGTACCTTTTGAATGACTTTAAAGGAGTATCCCGGAGGTATTTTGAGTGGTATAAATTATGTATTGTATTTAATGTGTTGTTGTGAAAGGTGTTTACGTGACGTAGTGAGGTAATTGTGACATGGTATTGAAGGGGAAGTGTAAGGTATAAACTTGGTGTGAAATGCTATTGGTTTGTGATGTCTTGGTTGATGTGTGGCATGTTGTGGTGTTGATTGGTATGGTGACACAATCTATTGTATTGTGAAGGGTTAAACAACGTTATATGGCAGTCATGTAACTCATTGTCGTCTTATGCACTTTTAATATAGTGAGTTGTTAACGTGAGCTCTGTGATGTACTTGTGTTGTAGAGTAACACGTAAGGAAGGAGATGGATTATCGTAATCACATATAGGACAGTGTATTCATATTGGGAAGATAAGGTATGTAAGGTTACTCTTTTCGAATCCTTCTGCAGAGCATATTGTTCACATTGTCGTTGTACTTGTTCTATCCCAACATATCAAAGGTATATCATTTCAGGTTGTCATCTATTGTTATTCACATGTTCCTTTTTCACTGACCAATTGTCATTCATGTATCACATAAGTATGGACATTACTCCCAAGTTCCAATAATGTCATGATCCCAATAATGTCATGATCCCCAATGTATCACTCTCACAAAAGTAAAGGAAAGAAGTAATGTAATGAATAATGAAAGAAGTAATGCATATATGGTTACTTTATGGTTACTTTATGATTATTGAGTACGGGTGACAACCCAAAGGGGCGAAAGCCTAACTGGGGGCGATCCCGATATTGTTGGATCAGGGGGAAAGCTCAGTAGGGTAAAAGCCAAACTTGATGCCGAACCTGCTTCATTGATTTCCAGGTGATAGCAGGGGGGAAGCTCAGTGGGGAAAAAGCCTAGCTTGATGCCGAACCTGACAGGGGGTAGCCCAAAGGGCCGAACCTGTTTTATTTATTTATGGTGTATTATATTATTCTCCCACTGATCAGTTGGTCCCGAGTTATATTAACGGTATTATATATTGGCGGATATATATATATATATATATATATATATATTATATTGACGGTTATACATATTGATGGTAATGTACATAAATAAAGTAATGAATATAAGGTACATGCTCCCACACATATAGAACAGTGGTTTATCCATATTGACTATTCTCTTATCTTGATCTCATTGAAGTTCGTATCTTTTATGTAGTTGCTCATAGCCTAGCGTACTCAGTACATTCTTCATACTGACCCCCCCTTGGGGGACTTAACTTACTTGCTGCAGGCACAGGTGCTAGTAGACCACCACCGTAAGCTACGAGTCATCTGTGGATCATTGGTGAGCTCCAGTTGGTTTGGGGCTTTCCGAGTCGCATGAGTACATTGTTTTGGTATTGTAATTATGGTATAAAGATGGGAATCATCCCGACTGTAGGTTGGTTATGTACATGTATCTGTTAGAGGCTTTGTAGACATATATGGGAAGATGAATGTAAGAGATGTATGTCCACTTTGACTTGATGGCCCTAACGACCAAGTTTCATATATTGTATATGTTTTTCATGACTTTCGCCTTTAGTATTTATTGGTTTCATGGGATAGAATGATATTCATACGGAAACATGCATATGAGTACACATGGATAACGATTGGTTCTCTCGGGCCTTAACGGCTTCGGGTGCCAGTCCGCCTCAATGGTATTTTGGGTGTGACAAAACTGGTATCAGAGCAGGTCGTCCTAAGGGTGTCTACAAAGCTGTGCCTGAGTAGAGTCTTGCTTATGGATGTGTTGTGCACCACATTTATAAGTAGGAGGCTACAGGACATTTAGGAGTTGTTTCTTTTCTTTATTTCTTAGATCGTGCAATAGAGCCAAGGTGATAGAATCATACCTGACCATTAACTTTGTTCTTTTTCATTATAGTAAGAATGCTGATTACAAGAAGAGGCAAGGGTAAAAGTAAGAAGCTAGACAGGATTGTCAGAGAAGGAACTAGAAAATTACCACCGGAACGGGTTGCGCAAGGTGAAGCTGAAAGTGAGTTTGCATCGCGGGCTTCTTCTACCTTTTCAACTCCAGAAGAGCCAAGAAGGAGAGAAGAACCTGCTGAGCCACCTGTTAATATCACCGAACAGGATTTAAGAAATGCAGTGTACATGTTGACTCAGATAGTTGCTGCACAGAATAAAGGACAAGCTGGTCCAATGACAAGTAATGACAGTGAGGCTGGGGCAGCTAGTCGAAGGATAAAGGATTTCCTGAAATTAGATCCCCCTATATTCACCGGATCGGATCTTAATGAGGACCCGCAAGATTTTATAGATCAAATCAAAAGGGCTTTGGATGTCATGCATATATTTGGTATAGAAACAGTTGACCTTGCGGCGTATATATTGAAAGGGGAGGCGATATTATGGTACGAAGATTGGAAACGATCTAGGGGTATCGGTGCACCCCCAACTAGTTGGGAAGAATTTAAAGTGGCATTCCTTGATCACTATCTCCCATATGAGATCCGAGAGGCTCGTGCAAACTAGTTTTTAAATCTTCATCAAGGGAATATGAGCGTCCGGGAGTACAGTCTTTGGTTTAATTCTTTGGCCAGATATGCTCCCCATGTGGTAGCCACCATGGCCTACAGAGTCCATTGATATGTGGATAGATTGGAGCCATATTTGGTGAGGGACTGTACTATTACTGCTTTGAACAGAGATATGGATATATCCAGAATACAGGCTTTTGCACAGAAGATGGAGGACCAGAGGCAAAGAAGAAGGGTGCACAAATTTGAAGGGGGGCCATCAAAGAAGGTTAGACCTATGGGACAGTTCATGACGTCCCAAGGAGAATTTAGGCCTCAAATTTTTAACAAACCACCGAGATCATCACTTTCTTGTCCTCCCAATTCCAAAGGTTCGGTGGCAGTCACATTGGGCAAAGTAGTGGAATTCGAGGTTCACAAACAGTGGGGTATCAAGAGCAAGGAAGTATGGACCAACCGGGGTTTTCTCGCCAGCCGTGTCAACACTGTGGAATGCTTCATTTAAAGGAATGCCGGTTTGGGATAAATATTTGCTTTTGGTACGGTATGTACGGGTACATGGTGAGAGATTACCCAATAAGGGGCACGGGTATTACTACGTGACCTACGGGATCAACCGTTGCATCATCATCATCGGTTCCTTTCTTAGGCCAAGGTGTGCAACCTATTGGTCGTGGTAGAGGTGCAGGGGGAACAACTAGTTTTAGTGGAGTACAGAACCGTACCTATGCTCTAGCGGGTCGACAGAATCTGGAGGCCTATCCTGATGTAGCTACAGGTACATTATCTGTTGAGTTTCACATAATGTATATGCATATGCATTGATTGATTCGGGTTCTATATGATCATATGTTACCCCATGGACTGCTACGAAATTCAAAGGAACACTGGAATTATTAGTTAGACCATTTAAGGTATCTACCCCTATTGGTGAATTTACTATAGTTAAGGAAGTACATCGTAACTGTATAGTACCTGTTTGTGAGCATGCTACGTTGGTTGATTTTATTGATCTAGAAATGGTAGGGTTTGATGTTATAATGGGTATGGATTGGTTGACTTCTTGTTATGCCACGGTGGATTGTGTCACGCCCCAAATCCCATTGAGGTGGACTGGCACCCGAAGCCGATAAGGCCCGAGAGAACCAATCCTTGCTAAAGTTCATTCATATGCATGCCATAAGAAACACCACCAGCACGTATAGAGATATAAGATACCAGTAGCGGAAATCATGGAACATATGATACATACATATGTGAAACTTGGCCATCAGGTCCATCAAGTAGAAATGGACATACACCTCTTACATTCATATACCCACATACGTCTACAAAAGCCTCTAACAGATGCATATACAAACCAACTTAAAGTCGGGACAAGTCCCCGCTTTATACAATGTTACAGTGCCAAAACAAATGTACAACTGTGACTCGAAAAGCCCCGAACCAACTGGAGCTCACCAAAGATCTGCAAATAACCTGCAACCTACTGTGGAGGTCTACTGGCACCTGCGCCTGCAGCAAGTAAGGTAAGTCCCCCAAGGGATGCCAGTATGAAGAATGTACTGAGTATGAAAGGCTATAAGAAACTGGATGATATATTAGTACTTCCATGAAATCAAATATAAGAGAAAAGTCCGTACAGATAAACCACCGGTCTAAATATATGGAACAAAGTACATTACATCCTTTACTTCTTTTGCCTTTACATTTATTCATCTTTATCGTTCTACCCATGCTAGGCTTTTCAGTCTCCCCTGGGATGAGATTAACCCATGCTAGGTATTTTAACCCCTGGGATATGATTAACCCAAGCTAGGCTTTTCTATCGCCCCTGGGATGTGATTAACCCATGCTAGGTACTTTGACCCCTGGGATGTTATATTAACCCATGCTAGGCTTTTATTTCTCCCCTGGGATGTTACTGTGATAACCCATGCTAGGCTTTTATATAGCCCCTGGGATGTTACTATAACCCATGCTAGGCTTTTATATCTCCCCTGGGATGTTAGTCAACCAAACAATTATACATTACTTCATATCTTTACTTCTATGAGATTGATACATTGGTGATTGTACATTATTGGAACTTTTGGAACATTAGTCAAAGAACATGAGACATGTGAATCAAAATTGATCAATGCATACGGAACATGTGATGAACAATAATTGATACCCGAAAATAGGATACCTTAGAACATTTCGGAATGGAACAAGTACAATGTCAATGTGAATACTACGTGTTGCAGAAAGATACGAAAAGAGTAACCTTAAATACCTTCACTTCCAAGTATCAATACACAAGCCTATATATGAACACAATAGTCCAGCTCCTTCCTTACATTTCACTCTACAATACAAGTACATAACGGAGCTTACATTAACAACTAGTTATCGTACAAGTGTACAAGACGACAATGAGCTATATGAATGCCATATAAAGTCATTTTATTCTTTATAATACAATCCACTGCATTACCATGTCAACAACACCATAACATTCCACACATTAACCAAGACATCATAAACCAATAGTATTTCACACCAAGTTTACCCTTTACGCTTCCTCATTATCATTACGTCACAATTACTCCATCAATTCTCCTCATAAAAACATATTAACAACAATCCATAATTGATATAATCCAACATGCCTCCATACGCCCCCTTAAAGTCATTAAAAACGTATTATAAGTTGATAATTACATCCAAAAAGGGTATAGGGGCCTTCGGGGATCAAAGAGAGACAAAACCATACAAATTGATATTCTGGGGTGACCTGAGAAGCCACCTGCGCCCGTAGGTGGATGAAATTCATCCGTAGGTGACCCTTGGCAGTGTCCAGGGGCACCTGCGAATTCACCTGCGCCCGCAGGTGCCTTCGTCTGCGAGGGCAGGTGCCCGTTTTGGCCAAAATGGGTCTCTTTTGGGTCTTTTTTTTGTAATGAATGGTCCATGGCCATGAATAAACTTCCCTTTACATAATTTAGGCCAACGTGGATTCTAAAAATCAATCATGGCTTCACAACACACATGAACATCACCAAAACCACACTTTTCCTTCAATACACCACCAAGTTCATGCACAATTTTGCTATAACAAATCCAAACATTATTTACAAGGATAAAACAAGTTAAGGCTATAATAACATCTCACATTTCAATATTAAAGCCATCAAGTTCACTTCCTTCAGTACCACAAGTCCATTTTCAAGTTTACAAGGCAAAATCCTTTTTCGATTGCAAAAATAAACAGTTTTACACATAGTAAACTGTCCAACACTTTGCCAAAATAACCAACATGATTTATACACCATATTAAACATATGATATACTAAACCATGATAATAAATACTTACCAAAGCTTTCAAGATGATGATCTTGGCCAAAGAGAATAGTTGCTTAGGGTTTGTGTGAGATGAGAGATATTTGAGAAAAATCTAGAAATGGCATGTGTATTGTGTTGAATAAAAATATGATTTTTTTCCTTTATTTATATGGTCCCTTAAGTAATCCTTAGCCACATACACCACATTAAATGAGGGTCTTACTTGGTCAATTGAAAGAATGGATCAAATTCCATTTGGGCCATGTCTTTCTTGTTAATTTTGGGCCTCTTTTGAGCCCATTAGCACAATTAAAATTCAGCCCAACAAATTAATGTATATTTCACCAACCCTTCCATGTTTAAATACTTCCATGAATGCAATGGTACTTTACTAGGTTCGGAAACATACGGGGTGTTACATTCTTCCCCTCTTAGAAACATTCGTCCTCGAATGTTAGTGACATTATTCAATTTAAACAGTCTAGGATCATTCATCATATTAGTATGTATATATATATATATATACTCAATGCTTATAAATACTTACTTGTCATTGTTCCGACCTCGTATAGTGAACTTATTCTTTCCTTTGGAACAAATGAGGGTACTTGGACTTCATCATTTCTTCAGCTTCTCATGTGATCTCTTTTATTTGCTGATTTCTCCAAAGTACCTTAACGGAAGCTATGTATTTATTCCTCAACCTCTTCACTTGTCTATACAGAATGGAAATAGGTATCTCCTCATAGGTAAGATCCTCCGTAATTTATACATCTTCAATGGGAGTAAAATGAGATGGATCCCCTATGCACTTTCGAAGCATCGAAACATGAAATACTGGATGAACTGTGGAGAGTTCTTGGGGTAATTTCAATTCATATGCAACTTACCCAAATCTTCGGACAATTTCATAGGGCCCTATACACCGGGGACTCAACTTCCCTTTCTTTCCAAATCTCATTATCCCTTTCATCGGTGACACCTTCAAAAATACCCAATCACCTATAGCGAATTCGAGACTTCTTCATCTAACATCAGTATAGGACTTATGTCGACTTTGGGTCGTTTGTAGCCGCTGTTGGATCACTTTGACTTTCTCCATAACCTGATGAACAAGATCTGGCCCAAGTAAAGCAGTTTCACCCGCTTCAAACCATCCAATTGGTGATCTACATTTCGTTCCATACAAAGCTTCATAAGGTGACATTTTAATACTTGAATGATAGCTATTGTTGTAAGCAAATTCAATGAGAGGCAAATGGTCATCCCAACTGCCTTGAAAATCTAACGTGCAAACTCGTAGCATATCTTCAAGTGTTTGGATAGTACGTTCTGCTTGTCCATCTGTCTGAGGATGGAAAGCCGTACTTAGATTCACCTGTGTACCCAAACTCTGCTGAAAAGATCTCCAAAAATGCACAGTAAACTGAGCTCCCCTGTCTGATATAATGGAGATCGGAATCCCTTGTAACCGCACTATTTCTTTAACATACAACTTTGCATAATCTTCTACTGTATAGGTGGTCTTGACTGGTAAGAAATGCGCTGACTTGGTAAGCCTGTCAACTATGACCCATATGGAATCAAATTTCTGCAGTGTACGAGGCAAACCTGCGATGAAGTCCATATTAATCATATCCCATTTCCAGACTGGAAGATTGATACATTGCATGAACCTCTAGGTTTCTGATGCTCCACTTTAACTTGTTGATCGTTTGGGCATTGAGCTATAAATTTTGCAATGTTCTTCTTCATATTTTCCCACCAATACACTAAATTTTAAATCGTGGTAAATTTTAGTAGCTCCCGGATGAATAGAATATCGCGAATGATGCGCCTCTGTCATAATTCGTTTCTCCAACTCGTTTTCATCCGGTACACATAATCTACCTTGGCATTGAAGTACTCCTTCTTGTATAAGATCAAATGCCTTTGTCAAATTCTGTTGTACATTCTCTTTTAGTTGCACTAACATAGGATTCAATAACTGCTTCTCTTTCACTTCAGCTATTAATAAAGATTCTGCCGAATTTTGTTAAATAACCCCTTCATTTGAGGATTCAAGAAGACGAACCCCCAAGCTGGCTAATTGATGTAGATCTTTGACTAACTCTTTCTTTTCCATCAATTGGCCACTAGTGACTCCTATTGTCTTGCGGCTCAATGCATCAGCTACCACATTTGCTTTTCCTGGATGATATAAAATTTCCATATCATAGTCTTTTAAGAGTTCTAGCCACCTTCGTTGCCTCAAATTGAGTTCCTTCTGCTTAAACATATATTGCAAACTTTTGTGATCAGTATATATATCAAGATGAACTCCGTACAAATAACGAAGCCATATCTTTAACGCAAATACCACCACTGCTAATTCAAGATTATGTGTGGGATAGTTTCTCTCCTGTGGCCGCAACTGTCGTGAGGCATATGCTATTACATTACCATGCTGCATCAATACACATCCGAGGCCAACTCCAGAAGCATCACAATATACTGCATAACCTTTAATGCCCTTCGAAAGTACTAATACGGGTGTGGAAGTCAATTTATCTTTCAACTCTTGGAAACTTTTCTCACATGCATCATTCCACTGAAATTTGACTGCCTTGTGTGTAAGCTTTGTTATAGGTGCAACAATGGAAGAAAACCCTTCAACAAATCTTTGATAGTAACCTGCTAGCCCAAGGAAGCTACGGATTTTCGTAGGAGTCGTAGGCCTTGGCCAATTTTTCACCGCTTCAATCTTCTGTGTATCAACTCAAATTCCTTCATCTGACACAATGTGACCCAAGAATGAGACGGACTTCAACCAAAATTCACATTTAGAGAACTTTGCATACAACTTACGCTCACGAAGAATCTGTAATACTTGCCATAAACCAGGATGTCATCTATAAATCAGGATGTCATCTATAAATACCGTCACGAACACGTCTAGAAATGGCTTAAACACCATATTCATCAAATCCATGAACACAGCTGGTGCATTTGTTAGTTCAAATGACATAACTAAAAATTCATAATGGCCATACCGTGTTCGGAAGGCTGTCTTGGGTACATCTTTTTCTCTAATCCTAACTTGATGGTAACCAGACCTCAAGTCAATCTTTGAAAAACACTTGGCGCCCTGTAACTGATCAAACAAATCGTCAATTCGAGGGAGGGGATATTTATTCTTGATCATTACCTTATTCAATTGCCGATAGTCGATGCACATTCTCAACGTGCCATCTTTCTTCCGTACAAATAATACCGGTGCACCCCACGGGGACATACTAGGCCTGATGAAGCCCTTGTACAGCAAATCGTTCAATTGCTCTTTCAATTCACGCAATTCTGCTGGAGCCATTCTATACGAGGGAATAGAGATAGGTTGTGTACCTGGATTTACATCAATACCAAACTCTACTTCCCGTTCTGAGGGCAAACCTGGAAGATCCTCTAGAAATACATCAAGAAATTCAGTGACCACTGGAACCGACTGAAGAGTTTGTGATTCCACATCAGTATCTTTTACTCATACTAAGTGACATATATACCCCTTGGCAATCATTTTCCTTGCTTTCAGATAGGAAATAAATTTTTCTTTTGGTGCCCCCACATTACCCTGCCATTTAAGACCATTTTCTTGTGGAAAACGAAAATGTACCTTCTTGGCCCAGAATCTACCGTGGCGTAACAAGAAGCCAACCAATCCATTCCCATTATCACATTAAAATCCACCATGTTTAGTTTAATGAGATAGGCCAATGTATCATGACCACACACAGTTACCACACAATTACGATACACTCTTTTAGAAATAATATAGTCACCAACTGGTGTAGCTACTTCAATTGACTTAGTTAACAGTTCCGGTGTTCTTACAAATTTTGCAGCAATCAATGCAGTAACATATGACAATGTAGAACCCGGATCAATCAATGCATATACATTATACAAAAATATGGATAATGTACCTGTGACGACATCAGGAGAGACCTCTGAATTCTGCCGGTCTACTAGAGCATAGGTGCAATTCTCGGTTCCACTGGAACTAGTTGCTCCTCTGGCACCTCTACCACGACCCGCAGGCTGCACACCTCGACCTAGGGAAGGAATCGATGATGATGATGCAACAGTTGATCCCATAGGTCGTGCTCGTGCTCCTCTGTAGGCATTCTCTCATTATATGCCTCATCGTACCACACCAAAAACAAACATTTATTCCCAACCGACATTCACCTAAATGATACCTCCCGCAACGCTGACACGGAGGATGAGAAAATCCTGCTGCCTGTGATCCGTGAATTCCACTACTCTGCCCAGATTACCTCTAAACCCTCAGAATTGATCTTGAGTGCCTACTGTGGAATAAGAAAATGAGGGCCTAGGTGGTCTAGGAAACATCCGAGGCCTAGATTCTCCTTGGTACACCATAGACTGTCCCATAGGTCTAGCTCTTTTGGACTGTCCTCTGTCAGATTCATGTACCCTCCTTTTCTGTCTCTGATCTTCCATTTTCTGTGCGAAGGCCTGAATTCTAGCTATATCTATATCTCTATTTAAAGCAACAATAGTGCAGTCTCTTACCAAATATGGCTCCAACCTGTCTACATATCGATGTACTCTGTCTGTCATTGTAGCCACTACATTCGGAGCATATCGACCCAAGGAATTAAACTGAAGACTATATTCTCGAACACTCATGTTCACTTAACGTAGATTCAGAAACTGGTCTGCTCGTGCCTCTAGGATCTCATATGGGAGGTAATGATCAAGGAATGCCATTTTAAATTCTTCCCAACAGCTGGAAGTGCATCAATACCCCTTGATATTTTCTAGTCTTCATACCACAATATTGCTTCACCTTTCAATCTATAAGCCGCAAGTTCAACTGTTTCAACACTAGTCACGTGCATAACTTCTAGAGCCCTCTAAATTTGATCCATGAAGTCCTGTGGATCTACTTTCGAATCTGACCCAGTGAATATACGAGGGTCTAATTTCAGAAAGTCTTGTGTCCTGCAACTCGCCATTCTAGCCGCATCATCCTCATTTGTCGTTGGACCAGCTCGTCCTTGACTTTGTGCCGCAACTAACTGAGTCAACATATGCACTGCATTTCTTAAATCCTGATCAGTGGCATTCATTAGTGGTTCTGCGGGTACTTCTGTACCTCTTGGCTCTTTCGGAGCTGGAAAAGTAGAAGAAGACCGCGATGCAATTTCAGTGTCAGCTCCACCTTGACTAGCTTGGTCAGGTGGTGATTTACTCGTGCCTTCTCCGGAAAGTACATCTACCTGCTTACCTTTGCCTCTACCTCTTGTTGTCATTGGCATTTTACTATAAACAAGAAAACCAATTCCAATGATCAGATACGATTCCACTTACAACTTTGGCTCTATTGCATGATAAAGAATTGAAGAAAAGAAACAACTCCTAAATGTCCCGTAGCCTCTCACTTATAAATGTGGTGCACAACACATCCATAAGCAAGACTCTACTCAGACACGACTTTGTAGACACCCTTAGAACGACCTGCTCTGATACCACTTTTGTCACGCCCCAAATCCCATTGAGATGGACTGGCACCCTAAGCCGATAAGTCCCGAGAGAACCAATCCTTGCTCATGTTCATTCATATGCATGCCATAAGAAACACCACCAACACATATAGAGATATAAGATAACAATAGCAAAAATCATGGAACATGTGATACATACATATGTGAAACTTGGCCGTCAGGGCCATTAAGTCGAAATGGACATACACCTCTTACATTCATATACCCATATACGTCTACAAAAGCCTCTAACAGATGCATATACAAACCAACTTAAAGTCGGGACAAGTCCCCGCTTTATACAATGTTACAGTGCCAAAACAAATGTACAACTGTGACTCGGAAAGCCCCGAACCAACTGGAGCTCACCAAAGATCTGCAAATAACCGACAACCTACTGTGGAGGTCTACTGACACCTGCGCCTGCAACAAGTAAGGTAAGTCCCCCAAGGGGGGGCAGTATGAAGAATGTACTGAGTATGAAAGGCTATAAGAAACTGCATGATATATTAGTACTTCCATGAAATCAAATATAAGAGAAAAGTCCGTACAGATAAACCACCGGTCTAAATATATGGAACAAAGTACATTACATCCTTTACTTCTTTTGCCTTTACATTTATTCATCTTTATCGTTCTACCCATGCTAGGCTTTTCAGTCTCCCCTGGGATGAGATTAACCCATGCTAGGTATTTTAACCCCTGGGATATGATTAACCCAAGCTAGGCTTTTCTATCGCCCCTGGGATGTGATTAACCCATGCTAGGTACTTTGACCCCTGGGATGTTATTTTAGCCCATGCTAGGCTTTTATGTCGCCACTGGGATATTACTGTGATAACCCATGCTAGGCTTTTATATAGCCCCTGGGATGTTACTATAACCCATGCTAGGCTTTTATATCTCCCCTGGGATGTTAGTCAACCAAACAATTATACATTACTTCATATCTTTACTTCTATGAGATTGATACATTGGTGATTGTACATTATTGGAACTTTTGGAACATTAGTCAAAGAACATGAGACATGTGAATCAAAATTGATCAATGCATACGGAATATGTGATGAACAATATTTGATACCCGAAAATAGGATACCTTAGAACATTTCAGAATGGAACAAGTACAATGTCGATGTGAATACTATGTGCTGCAGAAAGATACGGAAAGAGTAACCTTACATACCTTCACTTCCAAGTATCAATATACAAGCCTATATATGAACACAATAGTCCAGCTCCTTCCTTACGTTTCACTCTACAATACAAGTACATAACGGAGCTTACATTAACAACTAGTTACCGTACAAGTGTACAAGACGTCAATGAGCTATATGACTGCCATATAATGTCATTTTACCCTTTATAATACAATCCACTGCATTACCATGTCAACAACACCATAACATTCCACACATTGACCAAGACATCATAAACCAATAGTATTTCACACCAAGTTTACCCTTTACGCTTCCTCATTATCATTACGTCATAATTACTCCATCAATTATCCTCATAAAAACATATTAGCAACAATCCATAATTGATATAATCCAACATGCCTCCATACGACCCCTTAAAGTCATTAAAAACGTATCATAAGTTAATAATTACATCCAAAAAGGTATAGGGGCCTTCAGGGATCAAAGAGAGACAAAACCATACAAAATGATAATCTGGGGTGACCTGTTAAGACACATGCACCCAAAGGTGGCTGAAATGCATCTGCAGGTGACCCTTGGCAGTGTCCAGGGGCACCTGCGAAGTCACCTGCGCCCGCAGGTGCCTTCGTCTGCGAGGGCGGGTGCCCGTTTTGGCCAAAATGGGTCTCTTTTGGGTCCTTTTTTGTAATGAATGGTCCATGGCCATGAATAAACTTCCCTTTACATAATTTAGGTCAACTTGGATTCTAAAAATCAACCATGACTTCACAACACACATGAACATCACCAAAACCACACTTTTCCTTCAATACACCACCAAGTTCATGCACAATTTTGCTATAACAAATCCAAACATTATTTACAAGCATAAAACAAGTTAAGGCTATAATAAAATCTCACATTTCAATATTAAATCCATCAATTTCACTTCCTTCAATACCACAAGTCCATTTTCAAGTTTACAAGGCAAAACCCTTTTCCGATTGCAAAAATAGACAGTTTTACACATAGTAAAGCCAACATAACCAACATGATTTATACACCATATTAAACATATTATATACTAAACCATGAGAATAAATACTTACCAAAGCTTTCAAGATGATGATCTTGGCCAAAGAGAATAGTTGCTTAGGGTTTGTGTGAGATGAGAGATATTTCAGAAAAATCTAGAAATGGCATTTGTATTGTGTTGAATAAAAATCTGATTTTTTTCCTTTATTTATATGGTCCCTTAAGTCATCCTTAGACACATACACCACAGTAAATGAGGGGCTTACTTGGTCAATTGAAAGAATGGGTCAAATTCCATTTGGGCCATGTCTTTCTTGTTAATTTTGGGCCTCTTTTGAGCCCATTAGCACAATTAAAATTCAGCCCAACAAATTAATGTATAATTCACCAGCCCTCTCATGTTTAAATACTTCCATGAATGCTATGGTAATTTACTAGGTTTGGAAACATACGGGGTGTTACAGATTGTCGAGCTAAGAAGGTTCATTTCCATTATCCACAAAAGATCGTCCTTGAATGGAAGAGTAATATTGGCGTACCGAGGGGTAAATTTATTTCATATCTTAAGGCAATGAAAACGATATCCACGGGGATTCATAAGGCCTAGTATGTCCCCTTGGAATGTACCAGGATTATGTGTATGGAAAAGGGATTGCACGTTGAGAATGTGCATTGGTTATCGGCAACTGATTAAAGTGACAGTCAAGAATAAATATTCCCTCCCCAGAATTAATGAAACATTTGACCAATTATAGGGTGTCAAATTTTTCTCAAAGGATAACCTGAGATCGGGATATCATCAGGTAAGGGTTGGAGAAAAAGGATATACCCAAGATAGCTTTTCAAACGCGGTATGGTCACTATGAATTTTTGGTTATGTCTTTTGGGCTAACAAATGCACCCGCAGTTGTTATGGATAGGATAAATTGGGTGTTTGAGCCATTCTTTGATATGTATTGATGCAACATGGTAACGTAATAACTTATGCCTCAAGACAGTTGTGACCACACAAGAGGAACTATCCAACACATGATCTTGAGCTAGCAGTTGTGATATTAGCTTTAAAGATATGGCACCATTATTTGTATAGGGTCATGTTGACAAATATACTGATCATAAAAAAAGGGGTTTGCAATATATTTTTAGGCAGAAAACTTAAATTTGAAGCAGCAAAGGTGGCTGGAACTATTAAAGACCATGATATTGATATTACATCTAGGAAAAACAAGTGTAATAGCCGATGCGTTAAGTCACAGAACAATAGGAAGCACTAGTAGCCAGTTGACCGAAAAGCAAGGTATAGTCAAGGAATCACATCAATTAGACAGCCTGGTAGCTCATTTTCTTGAAACTCCAGATAAAAGAGTTATGGCGCAAAATGCGGCAAAGTCTTCATTCGTAGAGGTGAAGAAAAAACAATATACGAATCCTATTTTTATTGCAGCTGAAAAAGGAATGACAGTAAGGTTTGATAAAGGTATTTGAGCTTACGCAAAAGGGAGTACTTGAGCACTTTAATGCCAAGGTAGGTTTTGTGTACCTAGCTCAATGTCCAAACTGTCAACGGGTAATAACAGAGCATCAGAAACCTGAAGGTTATATGCAATACAGGAATCTTCCAGTTTGAAAAGAGGGATATGATTAACATGGGTTTTATCACAAGTTACCTCGTACATCTCAAAAATTTGATTCCATGTGGATGATAGTTGACATACTTACCAAGTAGCACACTTTTTACCTGTCAGGACCACTTGTACAACTGGAAATTATGCAAGGTTGTATGTTAAAGAGATAGTACAATTACATGGGATTCCAATTTCTATTATATCAGACAGATAGACAAACAGAACGTACCATCCAAACACTTAAAGATATGTTACAAGCTTGCACAAAGTAGTTGGGATGGTCATTTACCTCTTATGGAATTTGCCTACAAATCATTCAAGTATCAAATTGACACCTGATGAAGCTTATATGGGAGAAAGTGTAGATTACCAAGTGGATGGTTTGAAGTAGGTGAGACTGCTTTACTCGGGCCAAATCTTGTTCGTCAAGCTATAGAGAAAGTCAAGGTGATACAACAGTGGCCACAAACAGCCCAAAGTCGACACAAGTCATATGCCGATATTAGAAGAAGGGAAGTAGAATTGGCCATATGTGATTGGGTAGTTTTGACAGTGTCACCAATGAAAGGGGTAATGAGATTTGGCCCTATATAACATGCCATATGAGATTACCCAAAGATTTGGGTAAGTTGCACATAAATTAGCACTACCCTAAGAACTCCCCACAGTTTATTCAGTGTTCTATGTTTCAATGCTTCAAAAATGCATGGGAGATATGTACAAGTTACGGAGGATATCACATATGAAGAGGTACCTACGACTATTTTTGATCGATAAGTGAAAGGATTAATAAATAAAGAAGTAGTTTCCATAAAGGTACTATTGGGAGAAATCAGCAAGTAGACGGAATCACATGGAAAACCGAAGGAATGATGAAATCTAAAGTACTCGTATTTGTTGTAATCAGAAGAAAAAGTTCAAAGTGCGGAATTGAAGCAATAACAAGTAAGTCTCTACAAGTATCACGCGTATATGAGAACATTAAGGATACACTTAGATTTAAATTTGTTTCAATGAGATAATGTTACTAACATTCGAGGATGAATGTTCCTAAGGGGGGAGGGATGTAACACCCTGTATATTTACGAACTTATGTTATTATCGTAAAATTTATGGAATTATTTAAACATGATATTTGTTGGGGTTTTACACATTAATTTGGTTGGGCTGAATTCACATGTGTTCATGGGCTCAATTTGAGGCCCAAAATAAAGTAAAAGACATAGCCCAAATGGCCAATGACCCATTCTTCCTTTTGACCATGTAAACCATCCATTATTGACCAAAGTGTGGCTAAGGATGAGATTTAAAGGGAATATATAAGGCACCAAAAATCAGATTTTAATCAACAAAGCACACATGTCTCATTTCTAGATTTTTCCACAACATTCTCTTCATTCAAACTCTAAAGCAACTACCACTTGTTTGGAAAAGATCATCACTTTACAAGCTTGGGTAAGTGTTTAATCTAATGGATTCATATATTATATGCTTAATATGGTGTATAAATCATGTTGGTTATGTTGTTCAAGTGTTGAGCAATTCACTATGGGTGAAACAGTGTCTTTTTGCTTAATCGGTGAAGGGTTTTGCCTTCTAAACTTGAAAATGGACTTGTGGTCTTGAAGGAAATGAGTTTGATGGATTAAAAATCAACATGTAATATGTGTTTATGTTCATAACTTGCTTTATTTATGTGTAAAAATTGTGGGATTGTTGTTATGAAATTGGTCATGGAATTGGTGACGTATTGAAAGAAAAATGTAGTTTTGGTGATGTTTATGTGCGTTGTAAAACCATGGATGTTCATTGGTATATAAGATGACCTAAAATATGTTAAGAGAAGCTTAGTTATGATCATGGACCATTCATTACAAAAGAGAACCCGAAAGAGACCCATTTTGGCCGAAACGGGCACCCGCCCTCGCAGACGAAGGCACCTGCGGGCGTAGGTGACTTTGCAGGTGACCCTGGACACTGCCAAGAGGCACCTGCGACCACATCTCAATCATTTTCGGGCGCAGGTGTCTTCACAGGTCAGCCCAGAAGGTCATTTTGTATGTTTTTGCATCTCTTTGACCCCCCAAAGCCCCTATACCCTTGATGGATGCAATTATCAACTTATGGTACCTTTTGAATGACTTTAAAGGAGTATCCCGGAGGTATTTTGAGTGGTATAAATTATGTATTGTCTTTAATGTGTTGTTGTGAAAGGTGTTTACGTGACGTAGTGAGGTAATTGTGACATGGTATTGAAGGGAAAGTGTAAGGTATAAACTTGGTGTGAAATGCTATTGGTTTGTGATGTCTTGGTTAATGTGTGGCATTTTGTGGTGTTGATTGGTATGGTGACGCAATCTATTGTATTGTGAAGGGTTAAACAACGTTATATGGCAGTCATGTAACTCATTGTCGTCTTATGCACTTGTAATGTAGTGAGTTGTTAATGTGAGCTCTGTGATGTACTTGTGTCGTAGAGTAACACGTAAGGAAGGAGTTGGATTATCGTAATCACATATAGGACAGTGTATTCATATTGGGAAGATAAGGTATGTAAGGTTACTCTTTTCGAATCCTTCTGTAGAGCATATTGTTCACATTGTCGTTGTACTTGTTCTATCCCGACATATCAAAGGTATATCATTTCAGGTTGTCATCTATTGTCACTGACCAATTGTCATTCATGTATCACATAAGTATGGACATTACTCCCAAGTTCCAATAATGTCATGATCCCAATAATGTCATGATCCCCAATGTATCACTCTCACAAAAGTAAAGGAAAGAAGTAATGCAATGAATAATGAAAGAAGTAATGCATATATGGTTACTTGATGGTTACTCTATGGTTACTTTATGGTTACTTTATGGTTACTTTATGATTATTGAGTACGGGTGACAACCCAAAGGGGCAAAATCCTAACTGGGGGCGATCCCGATATTGTTGGATCAGGGGGAAAGCTCAGTAGGGTAAAAGTCAAACTTGATGCCGAACCTGCTTCATTGATTTCCAGGTGATAGCAGGGGGGAAGCTCAGTGGGGCAAAAGCCTAGCTTGAAGCCTAACCTGACAGGGGGTAGCCCAAAGGGCCGAACCTGCTTTATTTATTTATGGTGTATTATATTATTCTCCCACTAATCAGTTGGGCCCGAGTTATATTGACGATATTATATATTGACGGATATATATATATATATATATATATATATATATATATATATTATATTGACGGTTATACATATTGACGGTAATGTACATAAAGAAAGTAATGAATATAAGGTACATGCTCCCACACATACAGAACTGTGGTTTATCCATATTGACTATTCTCTTATCTTGATCTCATTGAAGTTCATATCTTTTATGCAGTTGCTCATAGCCTTGCATACTCAGTACATTCTTCGTACTGCCCCCCCTTGGGGGACTTAACTTACTTGCTGCAGGCACAGGTGCTAGTAGACCACCACCGTAAACTACGAGTCATCTGCGGATCATTGGTGAGCTCCAGTTGGTTCGGGGCTTTCTGAGTCACATGAGTACATTGTTTTGGTATTGTAATTATGGTATAAAGCGGGGACTCGTCCCGACTGTAGGTTGGTTATGTGCATGTATCTGTTAGAGGCTTTTGTAGACGTATGTGGGAAGATGAATGTAAGAGATGTATGTCCACTTTGACTTGATGGCCCTAACGGCCAAGTTTCATATATTGTATATGTTTTTCATGATTTCCACCTTTAGTATTTATTGGTTAGATGGGATAGAATGATATTCATACGGAAACATGGATATAAGTGTACATGGATAACGATTGGTTCTCTTGGGCTTTAATGGCTTCGGGTGCCAGTCTACCTCAATGGGATTTGGGGTGTGACAGGTTGAGAGAACCATGATGGATTGACAAAGTGGGGTGGTTCAAGTATGAAGTATTCTTCAACTGGTGTTCACATTTATTGATTATTTCCTTTGGTTTGAATGCTTTTTGATGGCGCGCAATGTTAGAACTTGCCTAATCTATATTCTAGATGAAAGGATGAGTATGGATGGGAAGAAGGGAGTAAACAACAGAGACTTGGAGCTATCAACCTCCACTTAATAGCTTGAGCCGATAATATGGGTTAACTATCTGGGATCTAGGATAGGGGTTAGTAACGCAGGCTCAAGAGAAGAGAAAACCTACCTGAGGATATGGCTTAGACAAGAGCGTAAAGCTATTCTAGGTATACCTAACCTATCGATTCTACATACCAAACACCGAGAGAGATTGCAAAGTACGACGAACCTACGAAGTTATGAAGTTATTGGAGACCCTAGTCCTAGTGCCTTTCTCATACTGATTACAAATCTGACAACTCAACAATTGCTACTATTGAATTAATTAATTACAAATTCCCCCTCTTTTACTAAAAACTGTTATTGATTACCTTGACATACATATTGATTGATATTTCGACCTATTCCCTATGGGATCGATTCCAGCCTTGGTTGGGTTCTATACTTGACAACGACTGCATTATACTTTGTTTAGAGGTGTGATTTGGGCGACATCAGTGGCCAATTAAAGAATTCTACCATGAGGAGTGCCTAGACCTACGTGGGTCACATAGGGGGCTATGTGGGTCACGTAGGTGAGCCACAGAGCTGAAGACAAAGTTTATAAAAACTCTATTTTGGGGGTAATTTCATCCGTGACCTTTTGAATACCTTTTTTCACAATTAACCCCCCCCCCCCCTTATTAAATTAAAATACTTAGATTTATTCATATATCATTTCTCTTTATCTCCTAAAACTCAAGAACTCATAGAAAGGTTTCTCAAATCCCAAAGCCCTAAAGCTGGAGCTCTCCAAGAAGTCTTCTTTTTTAAGTATGTAGGACTTCAATGGGTATTTTCTTTCATCCTCATGTCCAAACTTCCTTAGTTTTCATGAATTTAATTTCATAGTTTGGTTTTATAAACCCACTTTTGATCTTAACTATATTTAAACCAACTTCTTGATTTTCTTGAAGTATTTCTTGATGCTTTTGTTTTTTATGAATATTGTTTTGATTTCTACATTTAGTAAGATTCTACTTTCCACTCTTCTTCGTTCTTGACATGAATTTGTATATGATTCTCGAAACTTATGTCTTAAAGAATGAATTTAGAAATCTTATATTATTATGAATATTCAAGAAGATATATTAAACTCGTAGAAGGGTTAATTTATGATAGTTTCAGGATATGAAATTCAGTAAGGATTCAAGCTTTACTAATATATAGTGATTCAAATCTTTTATTGAACATATTATTATATGAACTATTTTGGGAGGATTATTTAGCACAGAGCAAATACAGGTTTAGAAAACCCAAATCCCATAATTATGTGCCTCCGTAGGATTATGTTTTCACTACAACGACGGTTAGTATTTAGCCTAAAAGGCTCATTTAGTGGACCCACATATAGATAGGTCCTATACCTTGCAAAGTATGGGGCAGCCTATCACGGCCCAATTTCTCAGGTCATGATAGCATCTACTATAACCCATCAGTAGGTAAGCCAACCTGTAATCCAAAACAACTAGTAACAGACTACCAATAGAAATGAAAAAAATAGCAGAAAGGAATTTAATAAAGAGAATAATATAGATTACAACCCCAAGACATGGTGAAGTTAGTACAAGAGCTTCTAATACAACAGGAGTACAAAGTGGAATACAGAGTCAATACATATACAAAGCTCTCTCTGAAATACAAAATAGAGATCTAACTAACAATATGAGGGAGAGTAGGAATACACCAAACATCAGGAGCTTACCCCAAATCTCCGATCCATGGCTTCTCTACACTATGTAAACACCAAGGAGAGAACTCGTACTATGATCTGCTGGCTGTAGAAGTGTAGTATAAGTACCAAACATGTGGTACTCAGTAGGCATCAACCAACTGAGCTCCAAAGATAATGCAAGCATAAATAATATGTAAAGCAGAAATATAACTACAGTCATCTATCCAAGAAATTAAACATAATAATGCTAATGGAGCTAAGGATAAACTATCCTATTCTAACAGTTTTCAGGAACTACAGTGCAATACCATATACGACTAGCCAATATATAACTAAAGAGTAAAAGAAGGATATCTAGTAGTAATACAAGGCCAAACGATACATATACAATATGAATAGATAAGGAAAGAGAGGGGTATACAGTAATATATATATAAATGCAGAGGGTCATAACTAAGAAAGAAAGCTAATAACTATAATAAAGTAACTGGCTAGTACAGACAAATAATAACCTAATCGGGCCACCATAAGCCTGGAAGGTTCGAGCAAGCACTCAGCATATAGCAACCATAACTTATACCTATACAGTCCCCCATAAGACTGTTAGATATAAGTGCCAAACAATTGTACTGGTGATAGACGATGCATATGAATGAATGAATGCAACATAAATCAATAATACCATATCCAATCCGAGTTCCATAACATACCAAGTGTATACCCCTCCTCCAGCCCAGTAGCTTGCAAAGGCAGGACATATGATGACTATCCTTCTCCGACACTATGGCTGACAGATGAAGGGGCCCATAGGGGACTCGGGATATCCGTATACACTGCTTGGTCTCGAACCAGGACTTCTAGTAACCATCATAATCAATATACTCCATTCAGTATCAGAGATATATATATAAGTATAACAAGTGCTCGGACTCGAACCGAGTCTAAAAGAGTATAAATCTGTAAATCCATTACTCGAGATTGAGTTTGGGACTAAATCAGCATAATAATGTAGAAATGGTCAAAATTTCCCTCGACCAAAGTAAATAGTAGTGGTAAAAGAGAGTGGATCAATAATGGACCGGATCACCCTCAGTCTAATTTCCAAAGTAATATGTTTAGTTCAAATATCATAATCCAATAATAAGGGTGGTACGACTTCCATTTTTAAAGAATCAATTTTAAAAGTGAAAGGGTGGGGATATATCCCTTTTTAAAAAATAGTAGTAAAATCAAGGTTTTGGTTGGAATAGAACCACTATGTGAGAAAAAATGTGCCTAACAGTATGCATTCCATCACTAGTATCCAAAAAATACAACCATTAGCGCCTAAGCGTCTGTAATCTAGAATCACACCCATTCAAAGGATAGATTTCTAACCTAGTGTCCAATTGGTATCGTAACCATAGCCTTGGGCCCAACAACAGATAACTCAATAAGATATTAATGCCATAAATCGGGAAACTAGGGTAAACAAGGGCATAAAGCTACTAAGAGGATCTAATCGGGAAATACCACCCAACTTACTAAGTAGTAAGGTAAGTTTTGTACTAAGGAATCCTTCATTTCAATCTATGGCTAAGAAAGCCTATAATCAAGTATACTAGGATCTTACAACCATAACGGGTATTCTAGGCTAGGGTTCGGGTCAAATTTCTATTTAAGTCCCCGAAATAAGTTTAGTCATGGTATTACTAGGTGTATAAATCCATCCTATAATCTCTACCTAGCATGCAATCTATACGATACACAATCTCACAGAAAAAAGTAGACCGAAGCCTACCTCGATGCCGAACCGCAATCTTGAATTGCCCATGAATCGTTCATCCTTGCTCCATGATCCCGAAAATGATGTCATACTATCAAAATTATAATCTACATATTAATAGGAGTAAAATGATATCCATATTGCTATGTAATATTCTGGGCTAAAAATTGGGTCAAGAACGAACCCATGGGGCCCTCAAATAGTTTTGAAATTGAATCCGTCACGAGGTCCCTCTAAGGACAAGGAATGAATGCTCAAAATTTGAGCACAAATAGAGCTCGAATCGAGGCCCAAATCAGCCCACAAAGTTAAGGAATTCAAAAACTAATTTCTAGGAATTTACAAGGAAAAGAACGGAATTTGTCGGGGAAAAACAAAGGGAAAGGATCAAAAGGTGTTGGATTAAATTACCTTAGCCTCAATGGACGATTTCCCACGCTCCAAGATCCAACAATGGCGGAAATCACAAAAAAAAAATGTGTATTATTGAAAAATGAGCAATATGAAGTTAAAGTCACATAGACAATGATTATACAAGAAAAACGCATCAAGAATCATCAAAATCGAAGCTTCCTAGCTCCCAAAATGTCAAAAATAGAAAATGGGGTCGGTTTAGTCTTTACTCAGTGATGGTCGCTTAAGCGGCACTTTGTTCGCTTAAGAGACTTGGTCAAAGGGTCAAACTACTGCTAAAGCGGTCAGTGGTTGCTTTAGCGGTTCGGTCAATGGTCTCTTAAACCAACACCAACAATTTCCAAAACTTGTTTTTGACCCTCGAAACTCGTTCGGAACCCTGTGAACATGAACTAATAGTGCATATTGATCATAAAACACGTTCCGGATCCAATGGAATCATTGAATTTTCAGAAAAAAGGCTGTTTGCAATAAATTAACCCCCGAGAATCCTATTAGGCTAATTTAACTAATTTTTGTCTAAACGCTCAAAAAAAAATATAAAGGCTCGGGACCCAAACTAAATATGCTACTAACCAAAAAAAAACATTGCAGACACAACGAAACCATCAAAAATTCCATCCGAGATCGTTTCGATAAAAAGCGGGCCCCACACCCAATGAGCCATTTTAACCAACTTTTGACCAATAGCCCAAATGAATCCAGAAGCCTCAGTGATATGCACCCTAAAATGAAAACGATGATTGATAAAGAAATAAAACACGATTTGACTAATGACAAGAGGATTAACAAGAAACAAGAGGAAGATAAATAGATAGACACAAATTGAGAATTAAAGACAACAACTTTAGTATATAAAGAGACCTTCCTTAAATATCCTAACAAGCACCTAACTATAAGAAGAACCTCAAGGGAAATGATATCCCAAGCAACTTTTCTTTCCAAACAATAAACAACTAAAAGCTTAGCAAGCTCTCATAATCTCTCAACAACAATGGAGTTTTTAGTTTATGAAAATTCTAAGTCTTCAAAGTATAAAAGAGGCTATTTATACTAAGCAAATAAAGAAGAAACTATGTTATTACATTTCTACCCTTAATGATGTAAGGGCTTTGTTTGGGATGTCCTCTTTGTGATGAATTCAAGAATTCATCAAATCAAAGCATAATCCTCCTTCTTCTTCTCACTGTATGCTCCATCAAATGCTATCACGAATATGTGGAATCCTCGGGGGGACTCCACAATGCACTTAGGTACATCTTTCTTCATGAATAGCCCTTGCCAATTTTGAAGCTCATGAGCTTGACTCCTTGTGAAAGGGCTTGTAAAAGGCTTTGGGAACCCTTGGGTTGCATCTCTCTCCCCTTCTCGAGAAGAATTTGTCCTTAAATTAAAGGGTCTTCATCACACACATCCATAGGAGAAAGATCACAAATGTTGAATGTATTGTGCACTTGGTAATCTGGGGGAAGATCAATTTTGTAGGCATTGTCATTAAGCCTTTCAAGCACTTCAAATGGGCCATAACCTCTTGAAATTAGCTTGGTCTTTCTTTTGTTGGCGAACCTCTCCTTTCGAAAATGGACCCACACCCAATCACCCGGTTCAAGCACCACCCTTTTTCTCCCCTTGTTGACTTTCTTGGCCGTTTCTTAATTCTTTTTCTCAAGTTGAAGTCTCACTTTCTCATGTAAAGCTTTCATTGCCTCGACCCTATTGTTACCATCTAAACTCAACACAATGTCTTGAGACAAAAGGGTTAGATCAAGAGGGGTAAGAGGGTTAAAACCATACACAACCTCGAATGGAGACATGCCAATAGGATTATGTGTGACATGATTAGATGAAAATTCAACTAAAGGTAATTGGTCTTCCCAAGATGTGAGTTTTACTTTGACCATGGACCGAAGAATAGAACCAAGTGTGCAGTTCACAACTTTGGTTTGACCATCAATTTGTGGGTGACAAGATGTAGAGAACAACAATTTTGTCCCAAGTCTACCCCACAACTCCTTCCAAAAGTGGCTAAGGAATTTAGGATCCCTATCACTCACTATGGATTGAGGAATACCATGCACCTTGACAATATGCTCAACAAACAAGGATGCAACATGGGGGGCATCATCACACTTGTGACATGCCATAAAATGAGCCATTTTAGAAAAACGGTCAACAACCACAAAGATGCTATCCATGCCCCTCTTAGTCCTCGGTAAACCCAATACAAAATCCACAGAAATATTAAGCCAAGGCCATTGAGGGGTGGGGAGAGGTGTATATAATCCATGGGAAAGTAACCTAGATTTAGCACTACGACAATCAACACATTGACCACAAATTTTAGCAACATCACTACGCATTTTAGGCTAATAGAAATGTTCTTCAAGGTTCCCTAATGTCTCGTCAATACCAAAGTGCCTCATCAAAACCCCATCATGTGCCTCTCTCACAAAAGGTTCCCTCCAAGAGCTTATAGGTACACAAAGTCACTTGTTCTTGAACAAGTAACCATCAAATGTAGCAAATGGGGTGGTAGGTTTATCCTTGAGCTTATGGTCTCTTACCCATGCTCCACAATTTTGGTAGATTTGAGCAAAAATGGGATCCTTGGGGTATAATGATTTCAAGCTCTCGAAAACTCAAAATTTGACCTAGGGTCAAAAACGGGTTTAGCAATTTTTTTTTTTTTTTTTGGGGATTTTTGATTTTGACACTTCTTTTTGTTGGGATTTTCAATTTCTAGACTCTAATAGTGTTAGGGAACAAGGATCTAACACTAGAAACACACAAAAATCAAGTCTCAAAAATTGAAAAACCCTAAAAATGTGAACAATAATTTTTTTCTTTTTTTTCAGTTTTTTTTTTTGATTTTCAAGGGTACAATCCCAAGATTGATTTTGTTGGAACAAAATCAAACCTTGCTCTGATACCAAATGATAGAAGAATGACCTAAAGAGATGAAGACTAAGAGAAATAAGTTAACAAACACGTGCAATAAAGTAAGATAGATAGCTTGACATACGAGATTACAAGAAATAGGAACCAAACCGTGTATCAAACGTTAAGACCCCTAAGACCCACAATATCAACACCAAACTCTTACGGTGACCGCTAAGGGAATCAACTCCGCCTTACAACCACCGTTTCTAAGCAAGGATCAATAATGGCTTTTCCAAGCCCTACACTACACTCGCAAAGGGAGAAGAAGAAGTCTTTCAAATATCAATAATCAACTGACTAGAAAATAAGACTAATGAAGTCTATTTATAACTATTACATCAAATGACCAAACTACCCTTAATGAAAAGGGGCTCCTATGGAGTGTAAAGAAAAGGCACAAAAAGACCAAAACACCCTTAATATTGGGTGGTCATGGAGTGTAAGGACTCCTTCTTCACACTTCAACCCTTGCAATCCTTTGGAGCCTCGGGTAGTCATCAAGGCAAGCCTCCAATCAACCTTCCACACATGAAATTGCTTTATTAAGTGTCCAAAATGACTTCCCCATGCATACTCTCGGGCCTTCAAGGTGTCCAAAATCAGATTCTCCACGTGTTGACCACGAATGATGGCATCAAAAGTTATGATGGCCATTTGTCTTGTATCATCCTCCCCTTCTTGAGAAGGATTCAACCTCGAATCCAAACCTTGCAAAACCAAAGAAAGGACAAGAGAATACAAACTCCTCATGGCATGAGGGTTAGGGTTAGCACAATAAATCATCTCAACATGCCAAGGTTGCTTATACTTGCAATATAACCAAGGATCCTTTGAATTAAATATTAAAAACTTATTAAAATATGCACAAAGGATTTGGCTATTTAAATCACCAAGAGATAAGGAAACTACAAAGGTCCTAATGGCATCAAATAATCCACAAGGTAAAACTACCTTCATCTTAGGATCCATAAGACACAATTGCTTCTTTATCTCTTCAAGAGACCATACCAAGGTTGGAGCCTCAATTGGTTCTAATGTCCACAAGATCCATATAGCATTATCATTCATACAAGTGGACAAGCCAACAAATTTCCTACCTCTACATAAAACAAATCCAAAACTAGCATGGATGTCATCATAGGCAAAGAGGTAGTATAGGAAAGAATCAAGTGTAAAGGCATACACGGGTGAAGACAAAGCATTTAAGCACATCCACATTCTTTCCTTCAAGCAAATAGAGAACTTGGCATCCACAAGTTGAGATTCTTGTATTTAAACACAATTGTGTCAAGCAAGGATGCACATTTAGAAATATTACCCCAAGGAAACAATGACACTTTTGCTCTCGGGTTTTCAAGAATGACACTTTGCTTGTCATGTAGACCAAGCAACAAGTTGGGTGCGCCAACATCACCATTTCTATATTTGGCACCGGGGTCAAATATAAAGAGTAGCCATAGACACGGGTCTAAACAATACTCCCTTTCCCCATAGGCTTCACCTAAACTACAAGATATACTCTCTACAATAGCATACATATCATCAAAAGCAAATAGAGAGTGGAGAATGGTATCACTCAAGTCAAGTTCAACTAAGGTGTCCTCATGTGAGTACTCACTACCAGTTTCAACATCATCACCATGAGTACTCTCAACAATAAGGTCACACATAGTAGAAGAAGTAATTTCCAAATAATGGACACCTTCCCTTTCTATGGAAGTACCCTCAAGTAGACACATACCACCACTAAAGTCTAAGGAATTATTACTTAAGTCTTTACAAGCAAGCAATTCATCCTTATAGTCATCAAACATGGGTGGGGTGTCATACAAAGGATCACAACCACAATCAATTTTCAAGGAAAAATCACTTATTGGGTTTCTTAAGAATTCAAGCAAATCAAAATTATCATCACCCAATTGATCATTCCTTTCCAAGACCTCACATTCCCTTCCCTTAAAAGTACTCTCATCTCCCAAGAAGAGATTTCTATCTTTAGGAGGAATGGTTTTACACCATAGTGGGTTGGCATATAGCCTATAGCTTTCAAGACAAGCTATACCTTCAACGTCATTCTCACCACTAGGTTCTTTAGGAGTGAACACATTATCTTCAAACAAGATATTGTACTTAAAGAGAGAAGGATCTATCCATGAAGAGGATATAGAACATGCAAATCCATTCTCTAAAAGATCATTATCAGGTATAAAAGATGTTTCAAGCACATGATTATCCTTATGAGCAAAATCGAGAGTAGAACATTTACTAGAGGTCATACTAAAGGGGTCACTCCTATTTATTTGATCAACATTTTCAATATAATCATTCACTTGAGATCCATTAAATACATCACACATATCCTCAAGTGGTGGAAAAATTTCGCACATAAGTTGATCAACACAATTCCCACAAGATGATGTACCATCATTCAACACATTGGCTTCAACACTAGGTGGACATAAATTGATCTTACAAGAAGAGTCAATTCTGTCATCAATAGGATTAACTAGTGTATCCACATTCACAATATGTACATCATCATCAAGGGGTAAAGAATCAATAGATGATGTATTATCATTCAACATAATGGCTTCAACACTAGGTGGACTTAAATTGACCTTACAAGAAGAGTCAATTCGATCATTAATAGGATCAACCAGTGTATCCACACTTACAACAAGTACATCATCAACAAGAGGCAAGGAATCAATAGACTCACAAATAGGTAAGCTACTACTCACACTCAATGGGCTACTAGCCACACAATTATAATTCACATGCACAAAAGTGTAAGAGTAAGCGATTTTACCTTGAAGTTCTTGAGTAAATTCTTTTTTGCTGTGGTGTGAAGGTTTCCCACATGCTTTGGCAACAACTTCTCTTTGGTCTTGTGCTTTTCCGCTTGCCATGTTGGTACCTACACAAATGTCCTTAGAAAGAAAAGGACAAACATAGTTAGCATGATTTGGTGGCAACCCCCTCACTTCACTCCACATAACCTCTCCTTTTTCCCCTCTCGGATTACCACCTTTCACACCCTTACTCCTCTCAATCTTTTGTCTCTCATAATCATTCAGCTTGGAGTAAGTGATCACATCTCCTTGCGGTTTGGGAATAATTGAGGCAAAGAGATGATTTCCCCAATGGTCCACTATAACCTTAGGCCAATTTAGCACATTTGGAACTCTATGTTGTGCAACCCAATCGGCACCCAAGCATACATGACCTGGTGTCAAAGGGAAGATATCACACCACACCTCCTCATAGTATTCAAATTAGGTGAAAACAATCCTCACTCTCTTGGTAACCTTATACTTGTCCAAGGAATATGGAACAAGTAAAGGTTCTCGAAACAACCCTAAATAGTCAACCATTGGTGGCATGATGTAGTTCTTGTGGCGCCAATCATCTAGCACAAGGAGGCAGCCCGGTACCCCATAAATGCTTACCTTTCCAGAGTGAACACTTCTCCTAGGATCAATATTGTAGAGTTTAGGACAACCCAAGGGCACATGAGTACCCCTCGGCCTTGGAGATGTACTCTCTCTTCTTCTCATGGGACAACCTATACTATAGCTAGTATACCCATTCACACTGCTTCGACCTTGATAAGATGTACTACAAGGTGAAGAATATGAATCTTCATTCTTCACACGTGCACTCTCACCATGGCTCTCATAAGCTTTACGAAGGAAGGGGTTATACCTTACACCAATTCTAGGTTCGAAATGGGAAGTGTAAGACTCCTCATATGCCCCAACTTCATCATAAGAACTATCATAAGGCCCTACATCATCTCCATATTCACCATAAGAACTAGGCACTTCATTCACGTCATTTTCTCCCTCAAAACCATAACCCTCAAATCTTCCCATGTCTTGATCATGGCTACATTCATAGCCCCCATAATCTACAACATCATCGTAGCCATAAAATCCCTCACTACAATCATAGTCTCCCATGTTGTAGTCAAAATAATACGAGGCTACCAAGATATGTTCCCGTTATATCACCTTGTACCTACAAAATGAACAAACAAGATTAGTAGTAAAAGCACCTCACCAACACTCGTATACACTCACCTTTGTGATCCTCACAATTGGAGCGGCAAATATTGAAAGTTGCTTATACTCCGGTAGTTAATAAGGTGTCAATCACTACTTAGCGACCGGAATAGATTATTGTTTGATCGAATCAAGACACAAAACAAAATCTACTTATGAACTTGAATCAAAGAAGTTCAATGAATCAAAATGAGAAAAGCACACAAAGAACGAAAAACACGAAGAAAACGGATTCAAAAACCAACTCACAATCTAGTAGGTGATTACTAGTTGTTAATTAGTACTAGAATCAAGAAATGAAACTAAAGAAACAAGGAAATGAAACTTAGAATCTGAAATTTGAGCTTAAGCTATTTTGGTGAAGTGATGACATGGCAGCCCTTGGTGGTGACATGGTAGCCTTCGGTTGGTTAATGTTTTTTTTTTTTTTTTAAATTTTTTTCTTGTATTCAACTTGAATTCAATCAATCTTCAACTTAGGAGGAAGGTAGGATCGGTTTTGATGAAGAAAACACAAAGAATGGACCCTTTTTCAAGCTCAAAAGAGTTTGAATTTGTGATGGTCCCCCCTTGTACTTGCCCTTGTCCTCTTCTTTGAGAATATTCCTTTTGATGCCTTTTGAATTCTTTTCTTCCTTTGGAAGACTTGGAATATTCTTTGAGACAAACAAGTAGTACACTCTCTTTCTCCTCCTTTTTAGATCAAACAACACCTTTTGAATGTTCTTCTTCAACAATACATGAAGAACATGAAGAACACCAAGAACATTCAAAGTTTGACCCAAAGTTGACCCTTAAGCAAATGAACTCGAAATTTGATTATTCTTGAAGATCCAAGCTCACGTTGACAATCCAATCACAAATATCACGTTTTCATCTCCATAAATGTCAACAACAACCTTCCACAATGAGATCTCACCTTCAAGTTTCTTCAAACTTAAGCTCAACAATGGTGGATGACTCAAATCACCTCCAATTTAGCTCAAATTCAAACCCTAGACTCCTATAGTGTTAGAGAACACAAATCTAACACTAAAAACAAAGAAAAATCCAAAATCAAAAACTCAAAATTTGACCTAAGGTCAAAAACGGGTTTAGCATTTTTTATTTTTTTTTGGGATTTTTGATTTTGACACTTCTTTTTGTTGGGATTTTCAATTTCTAGACTCTAATAGTGTTAGGGAACAAGGATCTAACACTAGAAACACACAAAACACACAAAAATCAAGTCTCAAAAATTGAAAAACCCTAAAAACGTGCTCAGTAACTTTTTTCTTTTTTTTCACTTTTTTTTTTTTGATTTTCAAGATAACAATCCCAAGATTGATTTTGTTGGAACAAAATTAAACCTTGCTCTGATACCAAATGATAGAAGAATGACCTAAAGAGATGAAGACTAAGAGAAATAAGTTAACAAACACGTGTAATAAAGTAAGATAGATAGCTTGACATGCGAGATTACAAGAAATAGGAACCAAACTGTGTATCAAACATTAAGACCCCTAAGACCCACAATAACAACACCAAACTCTTACGGTGACCGCTAAGGGAATCAACTCCGCCTTACAACCACCGTTTCTAAGCAAGGATCAATAATGGCTTTTCCAAGCCCTACACTACACTCGCAAAGAGAGAAGAAGAAGTCTTTCAAATATCAATAATCAACTGACTAGAAAATAAGACTAATGAAGTCTATTTATAACTATTACATCAAATGACCAAACTACCTTTAATGAAAAAGGGCTCCTATGCAGTGTAAAGAAAAGGCACAAAAAGACCAAAACACCCTTAATAAGGGGTGGTCATGGAGTGTAAGGACTCCTTCTTCACACTTCAACCCTTGCAATCCTTTGGAGCCTTGGGTAGTCATCAAGGCAAGCCTCCAATCAACCTTCCACACACGAAATTGCTTTATTATGTGTCCAAAATGACTTCCCCATGCATACTCTCGGGCCTTTAAGGTGTCCAAAATCAAATTCTCCACATGTTGGCCATGAATGATGACATCAAAAGTTATGATGGCCATTTGTCTTGTATCACCTAATCAAGGCATAAAGCTCAAGGTCATAGGTGGAGTAATTCAACGTTGCACCTCTAAGATTCTCACTAAAGTAGGCATTGGGTTTTAAATCTTGCAACAAAACAACCCCAATACCCACTTTACTAGCATCACATTCAATTTCAAATATTTTATCAAAATTGGGTAATTGCAACAATGGTATGAAACTTAGTATTTGTTTCAAGGTGGTAAAAGACTTGGCTTGTTCCTCACCCCAAAAAAAGGATGTATCCTTTCGGATCACCTTAGTCAAGGGGCAGGTATGGTGCTAAATCCTTTAACAAACAGCCTATAAAAACTAGCCAATCCATGTAAACTACGCACATCACCAATGGACGTGGGAGTTGGCCAATTCTTAATAGCGTCTATTTTGGATTCATCAACCTCAACTCCCCTTGAACTCACAACAAAACCCAAAAACACAACTTCATAAACACCAAAGGAGCATTTAGACACATTGGCAAATAGTTGTTCTTGCCTAAACACATCAAACACACACTTTAAATGATCAACATGCTCATCCATGGTCTTACTATACACCAACACATCATCAAAGTACACCACCACAAACCTACCAATAAAAGGTTTCATCACATGATCCATCAAACACATAAAAATACTAGAAGCATTGGTGAGGCCAAAAGGCATCACCAACCATTCATAGAGACCAAATTTGGTCTTGAATGCCGTTTCCCACTCATCTCCGACTTTTATTCGGATTTGATGGTAATCGCTCCTAAGGTCTATTTTTGAGAATATGCAAGAATTATTCAATTCATCAAGCACACCATCAAGTCAAGGAATGGGATGGCGATACTTTATCGTTATTTTGTTGATGGCTCGACAATCCACACACATACACCAAGTGCCATCCTTTTTAGGAACCAAAATCACCGGTACCGTACATAGGCTCAGACTCTCCCGCACCACCCCTTTCTCAAGGAGTTCATCCACTTGCCTTTGAAGTTCCTTGGTGTCCTCCAGATTGGATCTATAAGCCGACTTGTTTGACAATTGAGACCCCGGGATGAAATCAATTTGATGCTCAATTCCCCTTATAGGGGGAAAACCCTTTGGAAGTTCTGGAGGAAACACATCTCCATAGACCTGCAAAAGAGAAGAAATAGAACTAGGGAGAGAAGAAATTAGTTCATTAGTGAGCAAGGAATAATCCCTATGCATGAGAAGGACCATCGGTTGCCTCTCTTTCAATTCATCCTGAATCTCCTTAAAGTTTGTCAAAAAAGCCACCTTCTTTTCCCCCTTAGAATAACCTTTACCTTCACTTTCTGCCACGATACTTGACCTCATTACTAGCATCCACACCCTTTCCCTTATCAGTCAACTCTTTCAACTTGTGGTACATGTCACTAACTTGTACTGGTGTCATAGGATGTAGGATGTGTGTATGCCCTCCTTACTCAAAGGAATACCGATTGGTATGACCATCATGATTAGTAGCTCTATCATATTGCCATGGCCTCCCAAGTAATAAATGACAAGCTTGCATTGGCACCACATCACACAAAACTTCATCTTGGTACTTGCCAATCTTGAACTTAATCACAACTTGCCTATTTACCTTCAATTCCCCATAATCGCTCAACCATTGAAGTTTGTAAGGGGTAGAGTGTTTGGTAGTGGGGAGGTGAAGAAAAACCATCAACATAGTACTTTCAAAATTTGCACAACTTTATCCATCTATTATCAAGGAACACACATTTCCCTTGATGAGGCACTTAGAATGGAAAAGGTTTTCCCTTTGGTTTGGATCATGCAAGGCTTTACTTATCATTGTCAGTCGTACTACGTAGTTTGGGAGGGAGAGCTCACCTTCATAAGGTAAGTCCTTGATGAATAAGGCCCTTCTATTTAACCCATAAGGAACAACAACATCACCATACTCCTCACTCTCTTCCTCTTTATCATTATCCCCCATGTTATGAGTATCCTCATTAACATTCCCCTCAAGAAGAGGACACCATCAACATTACAAAAATCATCAATCATAACAACAAATGCCCTCCGATTGGGGCACTCACTCATTCTATGACCAAAACCTTGACATTTAAAACATCAAAGAGGTTTAGAAGAAGTACCTCCTTCATGTGGAGTAGTTTTGGGAGTTGGCTTCTCAACATGATTGGGTTGGACCAATGGTTTCTTGGTCTCTTGTGTGGTGCCCTTGTTCTTTGACCAAGTGGAAGAGGAAGATCCTCCTTCTTTGTTGTAGTTCCAAGACCCTTTGTAGCCTCTCGACTTGTCAAGTTTATCTTCCTTGAGCCCCAACTCAATTTCAATAGCCGCTTCAAGAGTTTCATCAATATCACGATAATTATGGAGTCTCATTTTGGAAGAAATCTCTTCACTCAACCCTACTCGAAATCGTGTCATAGCATGCAAAGGATCTTTTTCAAAGTCTATTCTAATTTTCATGAGTTGGAACTCATCATAGTATTGTTCCACACTTTTTGTGCCTTGTTGCAAAGTGTAAACCTTCTTGAGTTACTTTTGGTGATAATGATTGGTGACACACTTACGCCTCAAGATAGTTTTGCGTTCTTCCCAAGTGGGAGTGGGAGCTAAACCATGCAATCTCCTAGACTTCACTTGAGTTTCCCACCAAGTAGACGCAAACCCCTCAAATTGAGCAATAGCATAAGATGCCTTCCGCACCTCAAACATCTCATTAGTCAAGAAGAAGAGATCACATTGTATAACCCAATCAAGAAACACATCAGGGTTTCTCTTACCCTTGAAAGATGGAAGGGTTACCTTAATGGAGTTAAGACTCGTGTCTCGACCCCCAAGATTTCCATGAGGTCCTTTATGTCCATATGGATCCTCGCCATAGTTGTCATCATGGAATTCCCGACCTTGAAATCCCCTTTGCCTACCCAATTGAGGGATAAGACCATGTTTTCCTCCTCCACCTCTATGAGCACCATGGAATTGTACATGCGAACTCCTTATTCGGTGGGCATAGTCATCATTTGCTCCCTCAAACTCATCGTGGAACTCCTCTAGTAACTCCTCACCCAATGGTTGGATATTTTGGATTGGTTGGTGGTCATTTGGTGCTGGTGGAGGCCTATTTAATGGTGGTTGGGGAACTTGTTGGGGACGAAGGGGAGTATATGGTGGTGGTTGGAAATGTTGATAGGTGGCATTTGTGGTTTGGGTTTGAGTTGGTGAAGCGAAGGATGTGGGATAGAGCACTCAGTGAAGAGCATTGGGTGAAATTGGGGTTGAGGAGTCATGGCGAGCTCCACTTGTGTTTCCAAAGTAGTTAGTAGCCGGGGGAGTGAAAAAATCATCCCGGCTCCTTGCTTCAAGAGTTTATACTTGATTACCCAACCGGTCTAACCTCTCATCTATGCGGGTTGAGAAAACGGTGAATATGTTCAACAATTCAAGTATTGCGGGATCCCGTGTTGTAATCGAGTCACTGTCTCCTTGGTTCGACATATGTACCTAGTTAAAAAAACTCAAGCAAAACAAGCAATCACGTTAAGTTAGTCAAAATAAAAGCTCACAAACACTCAAGAAATCGCACATTTGTGTGTCTCACAAATTGCCTCGGCTAATGGTTGTAACTTTCTTAGCTCCGATGAGTTGCAAGGGTCCAATCTCTACTTGAAGGTTAAGAATGGATTTTTGACGACTCAAGAATGAAATTTCAAAAGCTAAGGATGGGAGCCAAGAAGTTCAAGGGAAAATAAAGAAGAAAAGCTAAAAAAAAAAGTAGCACGAAAAAATTCGGACTCAAAAACGAAGTAACAAAAGTAGAAGAATTACTTGTTGTTACTTAGTTTGACGGATTAAAAAAGAGGATTTGATGTTGTTAAACTAGTTAACAAGTAATTAAAGATGTTAATTACTTGTTAAATAGTTGAGAAATCGAAAGAAGAAAGCGTAGGAAAAAAAATCACGGAGTTTGGACACTTAGAAAATTGTTTGGGTCCAAAAAACTTAGGACCGCAAAAAAACTAAGTGTTGAAAATTGTTGCTCTCTGAAATTGCACATCACGCGCTGTAGGTTTTGTGTTTCTGATTTGCTGACGTCAGCTGCCACATGGCAGCCTGTTGTTGGTCCATGTCTGCAGTTGACTTGTTGACTGCTGACATGGCGCTGACGTGGCCTGTCCACGTGGAAATTAATTAATTTTTTTTCCAGTAATTAATTAATTTTTTTTTTCAAATTTTCACAAGTGGACCCACAAACACCTTTGACCAAAATTGACTTGAAATTTTTGGATCAAAGTGTACTTCCTCTCTCTTCTTCTCCAAGAACTATATGAAGATGTTCAAGAACACCTAGAACACCAAGAACACACACAAAATCCCAACACTTCCAAATCAACTCGAAATTTGCTCAAAATTTAGGAGTAGCTTCCCCAAGACGTAGGGAACAAACCCTAATGGTTTTTAAGCCTCAATTTCTTCTCAATCAACAAACCCACTTTTCAAGTTTGAAAAGTTCAAAAGCTTGAAAACCCTTTCATGGTAACTTCTTTTCTACAACTCCGAATTGAGTGAAATTCGAGATCTAGGCTCTAAAAACACTAGAGAAACAAGATCTAGTGTCAAAATCAACAAAACAAACAAAAAAATTTCTGGATTTTTTTTTTTTGAATATCAATCCCAAGACTTAGGATTGTGAAAACACCCCTAATCCAAGCTCTTGATACCAAATGATATGAACCCTAAAATGAAAACGAAGATTGATAAAGAAATAAAACACGATTTAGACTAGTGACAAGAGGATTAACAAGAAACAAGAGGAAGATAAATAGATAGACACAAATTGAGAATTAAAGACAACCACTTTAATAAATAAAGAGACCTTCCTTAAATATCCCAACAAGCACCTAACTCTAAGAAGAACCTCAAGGGAAATGATATCTCAAGCAACTCTTCTTTCCAAACAAGAAACAACTAAAAGATTAGCAAGCTCTCATAATCTCTCAACAACAATGGAGTTTTTAGTTTATGAAAATTCTCAAGTCTTCAAAGTATAAAAGAGGCTATCTATACTAAGCAAATAATGAAGAAACTATGTTATTACATTTCTATCCTTAATGATGTAAGGGCTTTGTTTGGGATGTCCTCTTTGTGATGAATTCAAGAATTCATCAAATCAAAGCATAATCCTCTTTCTTCTTCTCAATGTATGCTCCATCAAATGCTATCACGAACATGTGGAATCCTCGGAGGGACTCCACAATGCACTCAAGTACATCTTTCTTCATGAATAGCCCTTGCCAATTTTGAAGCTCACGAGCTTGACTCCTTGTGAAATTGCTTGTAAAAGGCTTTGAGAGCCTTTGGGATGCATCACTCGGGGCCTAGATCAAGGGTCCACCTAGCCTTAAATTGATGTTCCGGAGCTGATAGCGCTGTAGAAATTTCCATCCGAGTTCATTTACTATAGTTTTGATCCGAGACCAATTTCTTAAAAGCAAAATCTCTAAAACAGGAAAATGAGCCTAAAACCCAAATGAACTGTCCAAAAATCAAAACGACAGTTCTGACAAGTCATAAATGGTGTGTAGCCACTATGGGAAGGCTTGAAATGCCGAAAATGTGCTGAAATTAAGAAAATAACCTAGAGGGTCATTATAATATCCCCTACTAAAAGGACTTTCGTCCTCGAAAGTCAATGGATAGAAAGAGCCTGAAAGCTCGAAAGGATGAGGTACTGGGCGCGTATGCCCCTAGCAAGACTTCCCAGGTAACCTCCAAGGCTAACCAATGCTTCCAAGGGATTACATTAAAGGTATCCCTTTTTCAATCACATCCTAACTTCACCTCCAAATAACCAAAAAATCATCCTCATGTATACTTCTTCCACTGATTAGGCATTCAAAATTTCTGAAAACAACTAAGAAACCAAGGTCAAAAGCAGTAGAAACCAAAATCGTGTGCCAACAGACCAACTTCCAAGAATTTAGCTAATACCATCCTTCAGAACTGAAGAAGACTAAGTCGGTAGCTAAAAAGTAGGCTTAGTCAGCCTGTTAACAAATGCTTAACTGAATCAAATCTCAATAGGGAGGTTGTAAACAAGTTATGCAATTCATAGCTGTAATTTTATCACCGAAGCTGAACTACTCGATCTCAACTATCCAAACCGATCTTGTTGACGAGTAAGCATCCATGCGCCAAAATCTATCATAATTTCCAAGCCTTCCTTCAAACGAGTCAAAAATCACAACTGGAGCCAACAAGTCTTCACAAAGATCAAACATCCAAATCAATCTTACCATCCGAAATCAAGCATATACCCAATGCTTCTCACAAGGGCTGAAACTGAAATATTGCCGAAGAGTATAATCATAACTGAAGAAAACCATAGGCTAAAAATACGAGCAATCAAACCCACATTCACCGAAGGCATAACACACCAAGGCATAACCCAAAATCTAGCAAGGCTGCAAAGAGCACCAATAGTAGCCAAATCTCGAGCAACTCAAAAAGATACGATCTTAACTTGAATTTGGTCAAAACAATACTCAATCTATGGCAACAAATACACACTTCCAATAGACACCCGTTTTGGTTACCGACAGCTGATACATAAGCACATAGCTCCAAGCAGAAGCATTCCATAAAGTCATATTTGACCGAACAAATGCCAAAATGAGAAATTTCAAAATTTTCCCATTTAAACCAACCTTAACTCAATTGAACCATGAACCATATTGAAGAAAGAATAGAGTACCCATCTCAACACCAACACCAAGATCAAGACTACCATTAGGAAATGAACCAAACAAATCAAAACACAAACCTTAGAATTATCAACAATATGAGCGAACTATAGAAAAAGATCTCCAAAGCTAAAATCACCGCAAAACCATAAAAGGCCAAACCTTCTTTCACTTTCACATCCCTTTCAACGACCGACCTTAATAATAAAAAAAGAAAGCTAACCAACCAAGTTAGCCATCTAAGCCAACAGACAAGAATTACAAGAAAAGAGGTACTAACTAGATAATGCTAGTCTAGCCGTCTATCAAGCATCAATCATAGATTAAAAAATACCAAAAGTAACAACAGTAACAATAGAATCACTAGTATAAGTTGAAGGTGGTACCAAATGAGAAACATAACTAGTACCACTCTAAGATCACAACAAGGCCAAAATGCTAAAGGAAAGGGACTTTAACCCAAAAGCTACACCACATGAAATCACAATACTGACCTACCCAATCCACTACTAAAAGAATTCATCTATGGGGTATATGCATAAATCTATACAAAGGCTTACAATAATCAATCTAGTAACATAAAGGCATATGAACATCCATGGGTATGAAAACCCCAACTCAATCTAGGTAGAACTAAAAGGATAGAAAAACAAAAGCGCACCTATCCAATGGAATCCAAAGTCATAGTCCCTGACATGCCCAAAGAAGTATGAATATAAATGCGTCCAAATTCGAATAGAGCGTCTGATCGACCAACTGAAATACTAAGACCATTACCTTTGCCCGAAGGTACCACATCCTTACGAGACTAATCTAGATGCACTGACCACTCAATAATCCCAAGTCGGGGTCACTCTCTAGACCAATGACCAATCTCTCTGTAGTCGTAATAAACCCTAAAGCTCTAACCTGACGAGAAACAAGAGCTGACCCCAACAGGCTGACCAACTGACGCCTGGGGCACTCCCTAGACCAATGACCAATCTTACCACAATCAAAGTATTCCCCTGGGACTCTCTAATGCACTGTACCTACCGACCCAGAATGGCCACCATGGCCTAAAGATATAAATCGAGAACCCATAATGTTTGACCCGAACGTCCACTGTGACTACCATGACCTATCTAAGATCTATCTATACTCTGAAGGGCTAACAGTATGGATCTGATAGGCAGAAAGTGATGCTGACCTCTGCTGGGAGGATCCTGACCTCCAGATGGAATACCATTAACACTGTACCACGGACATAGCCACTTACTGCCACCTCTATATGTCTCAATACATGCCATCTCTGTAGTCCTCATATGATCAACAATCATCTCATTCTCTGTAGGATATAACATAGGAGTATGTCTGGCCCACTCGAGAAACCCAATCTCATACTATGAAACTGATAAAGAGCCCTGCTGCACACCAACAAACCCAACTCTGGCCTGAGAACCACTTGATGTACTGGGAACCACTGCTAATTGTGAAGTATCCTAAAAAAGTCTCAAATTACCTGACATAGTATCCTAAAAAAATGAGGTAGTTACAAACTCTGCCAGAGCTTGGGCTGGCCTAAGACCCTCTGGCTGACGCTGAAGATCCCCGATATTAATCTCTAACTCCCTATCCCAATGCTGGGCTAAAACATTGGTAACATGCACAGAAGTCCCATTCGTATTTATCGATAACCTCGTGCCATCCATCTTGGACAGAGTAGTGTCAAAGATGTACTTAGAGGTTCATAGGAATACGAACACACGACTTGGAATCAAGGGATAAAATTTCCTAAAAATTCCCTATAGCCTCCCGAAGATAGGATACAAACGTCTCCATACCGATCCGCAGGACTCTACTAGGCACTTTGCTCTTATACCAACAACACCGGTGAACCTAACTCTGATACTAATTGTATTCAACTAATTACTCATGAGTTACTCATGGATTAACAAATTAGCCTTGGAACCTCAAGTATCCGCCACGTCTTTTGATCGGTGGAAAAATATTTCTTGGCTAAATTCCGTTGGACATTAACCAAGTGTCAACACAAATAGTTCCAATCTATGGCTACACTAGGATTTGACTATGTCTAGCAAAAAATCTATTAGATGGGTCATACATCCCAAATCATGCTAAATTAATCTTTTCCAACCTCAATTAGCTCTTTCAAGCATAAATCAAAGTAGATGGGAAATTCCCACTCCAATCTCCTCTTTTAAGCTCAACTAGAGTAGAAATCAATAAGCATGAGATTAATTTAAACAAGTAAAACCCATTTATAAATCTAGAGTAATTAATTAACACAAAAGCATGAGATAAAATTAAAACCCCAAATATTTCTATGTTTCCAAATCAATATTTAATACTAAAATAAAAAACCACACTCAATTATGATCATTAAAAAGCAAGGAGATGAAGAAAAGAGTAAAGAAATTCTCAATACAAATCTTTCAAATCTTCACTCCAAGGGTGTTGATGGTGTTCCTTAGCTTTCAAGCTTGAGAAAAATGCCAAAGATGAAGTTTCAGATCTAAAAAATCCCTTTTATACCTCAAAATTGTGTTTCAGGTAATTATGAAAATGCAACCGCATTGGTCATCTGCTTCTCACCTGCCACCGCATGTCAGGGTACATGTGAGGTTTTAGCCCCTTACAGTTCACTGTTTTGGCCATCTGCAGCCTTATCTGAGTGGCCAAGTCACCATCTGCATAGGTAGGTGACCAATTTTTGATTCATGCATCATTCTAAGCTCCTTTCCTTTATTTTTGCACTTCTTTTCATCAAAACTCTTTGTAAACCCAAAGTACCTGAGATGATCACTATTCAAAGTATAATTAACCTCATATTATGAATTAACGACACAAAATCATAAGAAAAGAGATACAAATAAGTGGTAAAACCGCTACTTCTCAACCACCCCAACTTAAAGACTTTGCTTGTCCTCAAACAAAACAAAATCAAAACTTAATGAGGCTATCAATTTAAGCTCAAAAGCCAACATCAACACTTTCACATCATATTTTTCAATTAGTCACCATGATTATGACTTTGGTTGGTACTAACAATTAGTCAACAAGCATGTGAGTATTACCCAAGCAACTACCTCAATTTCAAACACATCTTCAAGGGTACAATGGAGTTTCAAGAATTATCAAGTAACAACCACCAATTCTCAAAAAGTGACTCATAATCAATAGTCAATCAAACATGCTCTTTTGCCTTATTTTAGGAATTTATCGACTTCACCAATCTATCTTAGTTTACATGCCATCACAAGAAAGAAAGTCCCAAAATTCACAATATTTATAACACTTATACAAGGGAAAAATGCACAAACACTCACACTTAACAACAAATTTCCAATGCTAACAAGTATCATACCATAGGCTTGCCCTTATTTTCAGTTGCCTCGGTTGGAGATCCTGAATGATTTTTTCTAGCTTGTAATGTTGGCTAGGGGAAGGGTAGGATAAGCATTTAGTATAAAAGTGAATACACCCTCCCTGAACTCTATAAAACACAATATAATTCAAACTTTGATCATTTGCCTCTTCGTTTTCATACAACACATGCCTATCTTTTTCATTCTAGTTCACCACCTTATTGACAACTTTCTCTTTTCCTTTCATTTTATAATTTTCTCTTATTTTATTCAATCATTTTTTTTCTTAAAGCACTCACTTACAAAACCACGGTGCATGATCACCTTTTTTAATTTCCACTGCACCCCCAACTTAGGCTTTTAGCCTCAAGTTGGCAATTTCAAGTTCAAAAAGGATAGGGTTCAAGAGAGGGAAAATTTTCAAAAGGTTCAAGGCTTATAATGTGGCTGCCAAAGAAAGGTTATTAGGATCAAATGGGATAGCTAGTGATAACATTTATGCACAGGTAGGCTTTTAAGGCTAAAGAGCTTTCTAAAAATCACAAAGAAGGCCTAAGATCATTTCTCCAACCAAACACAATCAAGACTAGCATTGACAGACCAATCGGGAAAGTTATAGATGACACAAGTAAGAACAAGAATTATTCAACAAAAACTCACCACTCGTGGCATGCAAACTATTCAAGAAAGATCGATTTCATTTCCTATACAAGAACAAAAGGAGTAATTTTCCACATTATTACCACCTAATGAGTAAAGAGTCACAAAAAGAGTCAAAGTGTTGTCACAAACATCATTCACTTCCATGCACTTGTTTTTCACAAAAGTTTTGGAGGGGTATGCTCATTTAAATGTTTCACAATGCAAGTCAATTCTATTAGTACCAAACAAGCCACAATCCTACATTTTGACTCCAACAAGGGCAATAATTTAATGGCTACTCAGACTTTACCATTTCAACACTCACAATACCAATTCATAATGACTACGGGTACTCAGAATTCCCCTACACAAATGACACCAACACCCAAAAACAACAATAATGGCGATTTTCCCTTAAGAATGTCATCACTCAATCCATCATTTGGGAAAAGGTCGCCCAAATCAACTACCAAAAAGAAAACTATAAGAAGCTAACATGATAAAGAAACTAATCTAGAAGTGCAAGAAAATGAAATGACTAATCCACCAAAATCAAATTAAGCTCAAACCCGACAAGGGCGCACAACATCCATAACCACATAAAACATCATTCAACTTGAGCTACCATCAAAACACTCTTTAGAAGACTTGAAAACTTGTAATTAAGTACACATAATAGCAAGAACACTTCCTAATAACAATTAGCACATGAAAAATGGAAGAGAGTAGAGAAAACTACATATAGGAATTTCATCGAACACATGGTGGGCATCATAAAGTAAACATCATGAAGAGTAGTGTGGGTACTCAAGAATTTCCAAAATTGGCATAACTCAACTTCAAACAACCAACAACATATCCCACATCTTGAAATTAACTCCACACAACAAAAATAACACTTCACATTAGCAATTGGAACATGGAGTAACAGAGAAAAAAATGGATGTTTCACTTAGGACTTTTATCAAACACATAGTGGGTGTTAAAGTGAGTACTTAAGAATTCCCCAAAATTCATGTCAAATGTGACACCCAAACTAAACCATTCACAAAGACAATAATTTTTGATGCCACATATTTCATTTCAAGCCCGACAAGGGCGCAATGATCTGAGGCGTATTTATATGCCTTAGTAGCGACTTTAACCCATGATTACCTTAGTTTTGAGAACAATACTTGTGTATTATATAAGTTTTTTTTGATGGAAAATGAGATAATGTGCTAACCAATATGATTAGACTCTTGTAGGTGGAATTTGCGACTTTGTGGAGCATGTTTAGCATGAAAAGTGAGGCTTGGAGGAGCTACGAGTGAAGAATATTGAAGATAAGAGACAATCCAAAGAGTTGATCTTAAAGAATCCATCCAAATCCGCGAAGAGAAGTCAACGAAAGCTAGAAAATTACAAAAAAAAAGGGCCTGGCGCGCTAGGCAGCGTGCCAGGCCGCATTTGGCAGCGTGCCAGGCCGCATTTGGCAAAACTGTCACCCGTCCAGGTAGTGCCCAGGCGCGCTAGACAGCGTGCCACGCCACCTGGGAGCACCCTGCTTGCTGAGGCAAAATCTGCCTAAGAGCTAGGCGCGCCCAATGGCGTGCCGGGCCGCTTTTTAGCCTATTTTTGCCTCGACTTGAGTCTATAAATATGGCTTTTGAGTTATTGTATCATATTGGATCCTCCCTAGAATATTTTGGGCGTTTTTGGGCATCTTAATTAGGTTCCAATCCTCTTCTTTTCAGTTTTGAAGTACTTTTATGGTATTTATTTACTTTTGGTTGTTGATAAACATTATGAGTGGCTAAAACCCCTCATTCTTGGGGTTAAGGCCAAGAACATGAACCTTTTGGGCTAATTGTATTGGTTTTTGCTGGAGTTTATTATAAAGTGGTTATTCATATATTCTAAAATTCATTATTTTGATGTTTGATCACCATTGGAATATATTTCTTGTCTTGAAGTGAGCTCGAGAGAGAAACAGAGAGATAGAACTTGAATATATGAAGTGTGGTCTGTCTCGGAGACGTAATTCTAAGGGATTGACCTGTGGTTAGGACCGAGAGGTACCTAACCACCCACACTTGATAAATTACAAGAAGAAAGCTTGAATGCTCTAGACTTGGTTAAGCTTATCACCACTCACAGATGTAGGTAGGTTTCTAAGTTCTAGGAGACAATTATAATTTGGAGACGAATATAGTTGTAAAATTAGCCTTGGGATCGATAACCATGATAAACTACTCAAAATGCTTAAACCAACAACAATTATGCTCGAGAGATGATGTTCAAGGTGCCTTAGCCCTGGGAATTCACTTTTTATTGATTTTTAAAGCATATTTGCGAAAATCAAAGTTACGGTAGCGAAGATAGGAGTTCTTAGTTCGCAATCATTTAATTTTTAGCACCCAATCACTTGTCGTTTTTGCAACACTAGTTTTTAATTATAGTTTGACGTCCAGAGTGATTTCTGTTGATGAAAGTCCCTTGGGTTCGATATCCGGCTCTTTAAAAGGAGCCACTTTATTACTTGCACGATCACGTACACTTGCGTGTATAGCTGGGTCGCAACACGCAACAATCTCCAACAACGCCCAACAAAGGTACAAATGTATCAAAATATATCAATAGTACAGAACCAAATAAAAACTAAGTTATTCCACCCCCAAATAAAAGCATTGCATTGTCCCCAATGCTAGCAAAATAAAGTAGAGAAGGAAGTAATGGGCTCCCTGAAGCACACTGGGCAGGAGGATTGACATAAGAGTGGTTTGTAGTAGTGTAATAGTTGGAATACTAGGAGCCTCCTCAGACTAGGCTCCTATTTTATTCCTATCAGATTTTTGCATACAAACCTGTTCAAATCACTTCCAAAACACCAAAATTTTGTGGATTAGTCAAAAATAAATTCCTAAGCTATTCTAAAAATTAAAATTTCAAAAGTAAATTAAATTTTTTTGAGAATGATGGGTTGCCTCCCATCAAGCTCTTGATTTAATGTCGCAGCAGATGCAAGCAATCTTACCATTTATCTCTCTACTTTGAGGATTTGAACCTTCGTTCCAACTTCACATCAAGATTTCAATGAAGCTTGTGGGGCAAATATAAGAAAGCAATGAGACTAACTCTATCTCGCCACTTTGAAGACTTGAATCTTTTACCCAACTTCATATCAACAATTCATTTAGGCTCGTTGGGTATTAGTGAGAAGATCAATTGGCTACTTGTTAAACTTTACATTTTACATTTCTTGGGCTTCAAGTGAGGGAAGTCATTTTGCCCTCTTGGGATGACAAATTTCAAAATGTAGGGACTTTGTCCCTCATCTCCAAAGTTCTCCATTTTCTCGGTTATTTTAATTCCATCACATCTACCAAGCACAATGTCGACAAATAGTTGAAATGAGGTTTAAGCCTCTCCATTCCCGAACTTGCATCTTTCTTGACATTCTCACTCCGAAATGAACTAGACTTTTCACAAAGAATTTGCTTGACTTTTTCTTGCAACTCTCGTATCACTTTTTCAATTTTGGCATCCTTCATTATTTTTGGCTCGATGGGTTGAAAAATCACCATGAATTCCTCAAATCAATCTTGACCACATCTTCATAGGAACTAAACTTGAACTCATTATCTTTGACCATTAAAAGAAGAGCATCATATGCCTCAAGTTTTGCATTCACATTGGACTTCAACTCATAAATAGCAAGTTCAAGTTGGATCATTTCATTTCATCGGTCAACATATATTTAGAAGAAATTATCCTTTATTCAGAAGATTCCCTAACGTAGTTTTCCATAGGCTTCAAGATGTTGAGCTCGGTTCAAGAGCCACTCTTGGCTCACAATTTTCAATTTGTCATGTGTTTCTTCATTTTGAAAGGCATCTTCACAAAGATATTCTTATCCTTCGCTACCTACTTTTGATACCACCATGGATTGATGCATAAGAGGTACCTCCTCACCCATTTTAGGTACCCATTCCTAGTTAGTTTGAAGCATTACTTGAATACCTTCATGACCGGCTCTTTGTGCTTCCAACTCCATGTTATTGCTTCTATCAAACTCAAAAGCCCAACTAGAAAATTCATTAGAGTTTGAGGGAGGGACATTTTCACAAGCATCACTATATTTATTTTGACCACCACATTCACAAAAAGTATATTCCACTTAAGATTGAGATGGTGTACACACCTCTCTCTCGGAAGCTTTTTCATAACTTTGCCAAAAGTAGGGCACTTCATAATAAGGACATGGGTCATTAACATATGATTTGCAACCACCAAACTCATTTTAATTCCATGATACCATAGTAACAAGTAAAAAAAAACTAAAATCTAACTACCACAAGAAACAAAATAAAATCATGAACACATATTTACAAGTCCAAATCAAAGCAAGTAAGCTAAAATTCCAAACTAACTCAATACGCTAAATTGTTGTAACACCCCATATATTTCCGAACCCATGAGACTACCTTAACATTTATGAAATTATTTAAACATGAGAGTGTTGGTGAATTATGCATTAATTTGTTGGGCTTAAATAAATCTTGTGCTATTGGGCTCAATTGAGGCCCAAAATTAGATAAAAAGACATGGCCCAAGTGGGAATAACCCATTCTTGGCATTGACCAAGTAAGCATAGTATTTATGATTAATGTGTGGCTAAGGATGAGACTAAAAGGGACTATAAAAGAGAACAAAAATCATATTTTTATTCACAAAGACACACATGCCATTTCTAGACTTTTGTAAAATATTTCTCTCTACACACAAACCCTAAGCCATCACCCTTTTGGCCAAGATCATCATCTTGCAAGATTTGGTAAGTATTTATTCTCATGGTTTAGTATATTATATGTTTAAGTTGGTGTATAAATCATGTTGGTTATGTTGTCAAAGTGTTGGACAGTTTACTATGTGTAAAACTGTCTATTTTTGCAATCGAAAAAGGGTTTTGCCTTGTAAACTTGAAAATGGACTTGTGGTCTTGAAGGAAGTGGAGTTGATGGATTAAATATTAACATGTGTGATGTGGTTATGTTCTTAACTTGATTTATCAATGTGTAAACCTTGTGGGATTTTTGGAATGAAATTGATCATGGAATTGGTGACGTATTGACCGAAAAATGTGATTTTGGTGATGTTCATGTGTGTTGTGAAACCATAGTTGTTCGTTGGCATCCGAGTTGACCCAAAAAATGTAAATATAAGCTTATTGGTGGACATGTACCATTTATTACAAAAAAAGGACCCTAAAATGACCCCGGGAGGCTGAAACGGGCATACGCCCTCGCGTCTGGAGCACCTGCGGGCAAAGATGCCAACACAGGTGGCTATGGACAAGGCCAGAGGGGCACCTGTGGACGTATTTCATCCACCTGTTGGTGTAGGTGACTTTGCAGGTCAGCCCAGAATCTCGTTTTGTCTATTTTTGTCTCTCTTTGATCCCCGAAGGCCCCTATACCCTTTTTGGATGTAATTATCAACTTATGATATCTTTTGAATGACTTTAAGGGTCGTTTGGAGGCATGTTGGATTATATCAATTATGTATTGTTTTTAATATGATGTAATGAGGTGACTTGATAAAGTAATTGAGACGGAATGATAATGAGGATGCGTAAAGGGGTAAACGTGGTGAGAAATGCTATTGGTTTATGATGTTTTGGTCAATGTGTGGAATGTTATGGTGTTGTTGGTATGGTAATGCAGTGCATTATATTGTAATGGGTGAAGTGACATTATATGATGATCATGTAGCTCATTGTCGTCTTGTGCACTTGTAAGGTAACTAGTTGTTAACGTAAGCTCCATTATGTACTTGTATTGTAGAGTGAAATGTAAGGAAGGAGCTGGACTATTGTATTCATATATAGGATTGTGTATTCATACTTGGAAGTAAAGGTATGTAAGGTTACTCTTTCTGTATCCTTCTGCAGCACATAGTATTCACATTGACATTGTACTTGTTCCATTCCGAAATGTTCTAAGGTATCCTATTTCTGGTTATCAATTATGGTTCTTCACATGTTCCTTATGCATTGATCAATTGTGATTCTCATGTCTCATGTGCATTGACTAATGTTCCAAAGATCCCATTGTTCCAATAATGTTATGTCTCCAATAATGTTATGACTATCATTGTATCAATCTCTCAAAAGTAAAGAAATGAAGTAATGCATAGTGTTGGTTACAAGAGTACGGATGGTAGCTTTAGAGGCATAAGCCTAGCTCGGGCCAAACCTGACAGGGGGTAGTAGCTCTAGAGGTAAGAACCTAGCTCGAGCCGAACCTGATATGTTGGTTTATGGGTGGCAGCTCTAGAGGTAATAACCTAGCTTGAGCCGAGCCCGATATATTGATTTATGGGTGGTAGCTCTAGAGGAATAAGCCTAGCTCGAGCCGATCCCAACATAACATTATGTTATGATAAGACCCACTGATCAGTCGGGGCTCGGGTATATTGTGACACAAGTGATGATATATGAATAAAGAAGCAAAGAAAGTAATGAAAGCAATATACATGGTTCCAAACATTCAGAACGATGGTTTATCCATATTGACGATTCTCTTGTATTTGAATTCATTGAAGTCTTATATATCATGCAGTTTCATATGAGCCTTAAATACTCAGTACATTCTTCGTACTAACGTCTCTTGGGGGACTTACCTTACTTGCTGCAGGCGCAGGTGCTAGTAGACCTCCACAGTAGGTTACCGGTCATTTGCAGATCTTTGGTGAGCTCCAGTTGGTTCGGTGATAGCCAAAAGGATATGAACACACGAAAATGGTTACTAATATACAAATTTCAGCAACCAAACAAAGAGAAAAACAACACATAGAATGGAGATGAAGAAGAAGAATACTTGAAATTTAAAGATAGATAGAAAGACCCTTACTTTTATTAAGTGATTAGCACTAGAAGATGTTTCAAATCTTCAAACACACTTCACAAACAAGAGTTCAAACCTTCCTCTTAGGTGACCCAAAGGAATCACTCTTCCTCAAGCACACCTTTCTTGCCAAATTATCCAAGACAAGTGAAACCCTAACTTCAAATGTCAAAGACCCAATTTTTGGATTCTACACTATCAACTACAAGACTAAAGCTACAAAATATGAGTAAGTTTCAATGTCATCAAAATCTAAGTAAAGAAAATGGCTAAGGCAACTATTTATAGTCCTTGCCTTTTCACAAATAGCCTATTACAAAAATAGCCCAAAAGTGACTATTTTAGTAATAACCCACAAGGGCCCTTCTTTATTGTCCAAATGACATCTTTATAGCCCATGACCTTGTATATTTATTTCTCCATGGCTTCCTTCGGGCTCCAAGCTATCATCCATATATGGAAGCCCATCCTAATGTGCCCCACGCTATCTATGCTCGTATCATCCTCCCCTTCTTCAAAAGGATTCGTCCTCGAATCCAAACCTTGCAAAAACATGAGAAAGACAAACAACAAACATATCCTAATAGCATGAGGGTTAGCACAAGGTTTATCAACCACACAAACTTCCCAAGGAGGCACACATTTAAAATACAACCAACTATCCTTTGTGTTAAAGAAGATCCATTCATCATATAAGGTACAAAGGAATTGGTCATAAAAAACATCATGAGACAAGGAAACCACAAAGGTCTTAATGGTATCAAGAATCCCAAGAGATGATATCACATATGATTTAGGAGCCATAAGACACAATTGTTTCATCGCCTCACAATAAGACCTCATCAAAAATGGCGCAATCACCCATAAGGGTTTATTCGGGTCAAAGAAGTAAAAGACCCACATATCTCTACCTCCATACGAAAAAAATCCCATACCATCATAGGTATCATCATAAGCAAAAAGGTAGTATAGAAAGGTGTTAAGTTCACTATTCTTATCTAGGGTGTGCCAAAAGATAAGGACATCGGTAGATAAGAAGAAACATTTTAAGCACAAAACAACCCTCTCTATCAAGCAACTTTCCAAAAAAAGAAAGTGCACCAACAAAGCCATGCTACTAGAATGGTTGAGGAATCTATTAGGAGTCAAATCACTCCATATCAAATAATACTTCCAATGAATTGGGGTCCCTCCTATCATAGTATCAAGCATGCTCCCAAGAGTCCCATTTGAAACTTCAACTTGTCCAACCTTATGAAGGTGACAAGGAGCTTTCAATATCCATGGACTCTCCCAAAAACAAATAAGCAACTTCGTACCCACTAGTTGTGGTCCACACAACTTAAGCACAAGTGTGTCAAATAAGGAAATAAGAATATAGGAAACTTCCAAAATAGGCAATGACACATTTGCCTTGGGGTTCACAAGCACGAGACCACATTTGAGAAAAGGGTCATCATATGCAAACAAGTAGTAAAGAAAGGTGTTACTTAAATGAACTTCATCCAAGGTGTTCCCACATATAGAATCACCCTTTGATCCACAAGCATTAATGCCTTGATCAAGAATGGGGTCACACAAGAATGAAGGGGTCATTGGAGAATATACACCCCCTTCATTTCGACCACTAACCCCTCCAATAGACGTACTATTAGCTTTCAAGAAGATAGTTTCATCTTCGAAAAGTGTGTGATCACACCATAGTGGATTCTCAATCACTTGGTAGTTCCCACGAGAGGCTACACTTCTATCATGACAAGACACACCACTATGTATTTCACCTTCATTAGTCATGTCAACCTCAAATAAGGGATTATCCTTGAAAACACATCTCACCTCAAAATTCTCATGAGAAGAACAAGGAATGGGATCACAATTCAAGGATTCATTATTTAAGTGCAATGATGTCACATGACTAACTACATGACCAACTATATCAACGCCATCACTAAATTGAGGTTCCTTAAGTTCATCACAAAACTTCTCATTTAGTGGGTCATCATTACACACGAGTTGATCAATACTAATATCAATTGATAATGAACTATCATTCAAAGCACATGTATCAACACTAGGTGGACACAAATTGATCTTACTAGAAGAATCAATTCAGTCATCAATAGGATCAACTAGTGTATCCACATTTTCAACATGCACATTATCAAAACATGGCAAAGAATCACATGACAATGTACTAGCATTCAAGGCACAAGTGTCAACACTAGGTGGACGCAAATTGATCTTACTAGAAGAATCAATTCGGTCATCAATAGGATCAACTAGTGTATGAACACTCTCAACAAATACATTATCACTATATAACATAGTTTCATCATAACATAGTTTTAAGCTCACACATATACATGACATCACTTACACTCAATTGGCTACTAGCCACACAAGGATCTTCTACTTTTGACAAAGTGTAAGGTTTAGCTTTGTTACCTTGTAGCTCATAAAAAGTATTGCATTCACCTTGCTTTTCACTTGTAACTTTTGTTTCAAGAACCCGCCTCTCTCGGTCATACACATCTTGAAATAATGAATTCTCTCTACTTCTATGGCTCATTGATCTTTCCATCCTACCTCCAACATCATTACCATAAGGATAACTAATCACATTGGAATAAGGATAAGAAGTACAAGTTCTTGACCATAAGAAGTAGAGAATGTTCTTCACCTATGGTGGGGTTGATTTAGTGGCTGGTTTTGTGGAACTCGTGGAGGGTTGAGCATTTGGTGATGTGTTTTGGGGGTTATAGTCATGGAAGAGTTATTGGCTTGGACGCTAGAGGATGCATGGTAGGGATTAGGAGTAGAAGGCCTTGAGTTCCTCCTACATTCAACACAATCAAGTCTTCCACTAAAAGTGGAAATTTCACCCCTCATAGCATCCACATTACTTCTCAAGGCATCAACATCACTCTTGAATTCTCTCCTCAAAGTATCATTACTATCCTCCATTTTTCGGGCAAAGGCCTCAAAGTGAGCCTTCAAGGCTCCCATTATATCATTTCCCAAGGATTGGGATGAAGAACCCTAGGCTTCCATGGTCAATTGTTCCTAAAAAGCAAAAAAACAACAACAAAAAACAGCAAGTAACACAACCTACAAAATGAGCAAACAAGTTAGTTCAAAAGCCTCACTTCACTCACACTCAACCTCACCTCACACTTGGCTTCACAAGTGTTGGAGAATCGGCAATACTTGGCAAGTTACTTGAGAGGTGAGAAGCTTTAGATCGGAATTGATCTTTGATTGAAATGACTCAAATAAAGTGATGCACACACTTGAACCAACAAAATACTATGACTTAAAAACGAGAAAAGCACACAAAAACCGAAGACACGAAATAAACGAACTCTAGACTAATTACCAACCTAGTAGGTACTTACTAGTTTGCTAATTAGTGATAGAATTAGCTTAAAAGAAACTAGAATCAAAGATTAGAAACTAGGAAATCTAAGTTTAGAGGTGAATTTTGGTTGATCACAAGTGATGACGTGGCACTACGTGGTTGGTTGTCACTTTTCAAAGTTTTTCAATTTTCCCAACACCTTTGTCTCGGCCATACAACACTTTGGGAAGAAGGAATTTTGGATTTGGAGGGGGTAGGAAGAAATTTGGAGCTTTTTCAAGCCTTCAATTGAAATGGAAAAAGAATTGCCCCCCCCCCCCCCTGTACTTGCAAGTGTACTTGTTTGTCCCCTTGTCCCCTCCTCCTTTTGGAAGAATGGAATATTCTTTGAATATGCTTTTGGACTAACAACTTTTGCACTCTCTTTCTTCCCTTTTTTGGATCAAACAACACCCTTGAACATTCTTCTTCACTAAGATATGAAGGTCATGGATGAACAAGATGAATATTCAAGCGTTGACCAAGTTTGACCTCCTAGCAAATGAACTCCAAATCTGATTTTTTTTTTGAAGATCTAGGTTCCTTAGGCCAAAAAAAACCCAACCCACTAAAAATCAGCCACAAATCAAGTCACCAACACTAACCCAAAACGTCACCATCTCCAAAAAAACTTCAAACAAGCCACAACAATGGTGGATCTAGCTCAAAATCAACCAAACTTCACTCTAAAAGTAGATCTAGACTCCCTATGTGCTAGAGATAAAGGATCTAGCACTAGAAACCTTCAAAACACAATAAAAACTTGTAGATCTAACTTGGAAATTTCGGATCTACAACAAACACACAAGACAACACACAATTGTTTTTTTTGGTAATTTCTGATTTTTGACTCTTTTTTGATGAAATTTTCTATATAAGAACACTAAAACCAAGATTTAGGGATGTTGGAACAACCCTAACCAAGGCTCTGATACCAAATGATAGCGAAAAGGCTATGAACACACGAAAATGGTTACTAAGATACAAATTTCAGCAACCAAACAAAGAGAAAAACAACACATAGAATGGAGATGAAGAAGAAGAATACTTGAAATTTAAAGATAGATAGAAAGACCCTTACTCTTATTAAGTGATTAGCACTAGAAGATGTTTCAAATCTTCAAACACACTTCACAAACAAGAGTTCAAACCTTCCTCTTAGGTGACCCAAAGGAATCACTCTTCCTCAAGCACACCTTTCTTGCCAAATTGTCCAAGACAAGTGAAACCCTAACTTCAAATGTCAAAGACCCAATTTTCGGATTCTACACTATCAACTACAAGACTAAAGCTACAAAATATAAGTAAGTTTCAATGTCATCAAAATCTAAGTAAAGAAAATGGCTAAGGCAACTATTTATAGTCCTTGCCTTTTCACAAATAGCCTATTACAAAAATAGCCTAAAAGTGACTATTTTAGTAATAACCCACAAGGGCCCTTCTTTATTGTCCAAATGACATCTTTATAGCCCATGACCTTGTATATTTATTGCTCCTTGGCTTCCTTCGGGCTCCAAGCTATCATCCATATATGGAAGCCCATCCTAATGTGCCCCACGCTATCTATGCTCATATCATTCGGGGCTTTCCAAGTTACAGTTGTACATTTGTTTTGGTATTGTAAATATTGTATAAAGCGGGGACTTGTACCGAGTTTAAGTTGGTTATGTGTATGCATCTGTTAGAGGCTTTGTAGACGTATGTGGGAATATGACTGAAAGAGATGTATGTCCATTTTGACTTGATGGCCCTAACGGCCAAGTTTTTTATACGTATATATCACATGTTTCCATGACTTCCGCTATTGGCATCTTATATCTCTATGCGTGATGGTGATGTTTATTGAATGACATGCATATGAATGGACAAGAGCAAAGATTGGTTCTCTCGAGACTTATCGGCTTCGTGTGTCAGTCCGCCTCATTGGAATTTGGGGTGTGACAAAAGTGGTATTAGAGCAGGTCGTCCTAAGGGTGTCTACAAATTCGTGTCTGAGTAGAGTCTTAGTTATGGATGCATTGTGAACCACATTTATAAGTAGGAGGCTATGGTACATTTAGGAGTTGTTTCTTTTCTTCAATTCTAGATCGTGCAATAGAGCCAATATTGTAAGTGGAATCGTATCTGACCATTGGAATTGGTTTTCTTGTTTTATAGTAAAATGCCGATGACAAGAAGAAGTAGAGGCAAAGGTAAGCAGGTAGATATGCTTGTCGGTGAAGGAATGAGTAAATCACCACCTGACCAAGCTAGTCAAGGTGGAGCTAACACTGAAATTGCATCGCGGTCTTCTTCTACTTTTCCAGCTCCGGAAGAGCCAAGAGGTTGAGAAGTACCCGCAGAACCACCAATGAATGCCACTGACCAGGATTTAAGAAATGCAGTGCATATGTTGACTCAGATAGTTGCTGCACAAAGTCAAGGACGAGCTGGTCCAATGATAAATGAGGATGATGCAGCTAGAGTGGCGAGTCGCAGGACACAGGACTTTCTGAAACTAGACCCTCCTATATTCATAGGGTCATATATGAAAGCAGATCCACAGGACTTCGTGGATCAAATTCAAAGAACTCTAGATGTTATGCACGTGATTGGTGTTGAAACAGTTGAACTTATGGCCTATAGATTGAAAGGTGAAGCTATATTGTGGTATGAAGACTGGAAAAGATCGAGGGTTATTGATGCACTTCCAGCAGGTTGGGAAGAATTTCAAATAGCATTCCTTGATCATTACCTCCCATATGAGATTCGGGAGGCACGTGCGGACCAGTTTCTAAATCTATGTCAAGGGAATATGAGTGTTAGAGAATATAGTCTTCAGTTTAATTCTTTGGCTCGATATGCTCCGAATGTAGTGGCCACAATGACAGATAGAGTCTATCGATATGTGGACAGACTAGAGCCATATTTGGTAAGGGACTGCACCATTGATTCCTTGAACAAAGATATGGACATATCCAGAATACAGGCCTTCGCACAGAAAATGAAAGATCAGAGACAGAGAAGGAGGGTACATGAATCTGACAGAGGACAGTCCAAAAGAGCTAGACCTATGGGATATTCTATAGTGTCCCAAGGAGAATCTAGGCCTCGAATGTTTCCTAGACCGCCTAGACCATCATTCTTCTATTCCACAACAAGCACCCACTCTCAATTTCGAGGGTTTAGAGGCGGTCAATCTGGGCAGAGTAGTGGAATTCACGGACCACAGGCAGCAGGATTTTCTCATCAGCAATGTCAGCACTGCGAGCGTACTCATTCAAGTACATGCCAGTTAGGGACAAATACTTGCTTTTGGTGTGGTATGTTGGGGCACATGATGAAAGAGTGTCCCCAGAGGAGCATGGGTGGTATAGCACGACCTATGGGGTCAACCGTTGCATCATCATCATCGGTTCCTTCTTTAGGCCAAGGTGTACAGTCTGTTGGTCGTGGTAGAGGTGTCAGAGGAGCAACCAGTACTCGTGGAGTCCAAAACCATACTTATGCTCTAGTGGACCGGTAGAATTCATAGGCATCTCCTGACGTCGTCACAGGTACATTATCCATATTTTCGTATAATGTATATGCTTTGATTGACCCGGGTTCTACATTGTCATATGTTACTCCGTTGATTGCTGCAAAATTTGAAAGAACACCAGAGTTATTAATTAAGTCAATTAAAGTATCTACACCCGTTAGTGAATATATTGTTGCAAAAAGAGTATATCGTAATTGTGTGGTAACTGTGTGTGGTCATGATACACTGGCTGATCTCATTAAACTAGACATGGTGGATTTTGATGTGATAATGGGAATGGATTGGTTGGCTTCTTGTTATGCTACGGTAGATTGTCGGGCCAAGAAGGTACATTTTCATTTTCCACAAGAAAATGGTCTTGAATGGCAGGGTAATATGGGGGCCCCAAGAGGAAAATTTATTTCCTATCTGAAAGCAAGGAAAATGATTGCCAAGGGGTACATATGTCACTTAGTACGAGTGAAAGATACTGAAGTGGAACCACTAAATCCTCAATCGATTCCAGTGGTCAATGAATTTCTTGATGTATTTCCAGAGGACCTTCCAGGTTTGCCCCTAGAATGGGAAGTAGAGTTTGGTATCGATGTAAATCTAGGCACTCAGCCTATCTCTATTCCCCCGTATAGAATGGCTCCAGTAGAATTGCATGAATTGAAGGAGCAATTGAAAGACTTGCTGGACAAGGGCTTCATCAGACCTAGTATGTCCCCGTGGGGTGCACCGGTATTATTTGTACTGAAGAAAGATGGCACATTGAGAATGTGTATTGACTATCGCCAATTGAATAAGGTAACGATCAAGAACAAATATCCCCTCCCCAGAATTGATGATTTGTTTGATCAGTTACAGGGTGCCAAGTGTTTTTCAAAGATTGACTTGAGATCGGGTTATCATCAAGTCAGAGTAAGAGAAAAAGACATACCAAAGACAACTTTTCGAACACGGTATGGTCACTACGAATTCTTAGTTATGTCATTTGGACTAACAAATGCACCAGCTGTTTTTATGGATTTGATGAATAGGGTGTTCAAACCATTCTTGGATGTATTTGTGACCGTGTTCATAGATGATATTCTGGTTTATTCGAAATCACAAGAGGACCATGCCAATCACTTACGGCAGGTGTTACAGATTCTCCAGGATCGTAAGTTGTATGCGAAGTTCTCTAAATATGAATTTTGGTTAAAATCCATTGCATTCTTGGTTCATATTGTATCAGACGAAGGGATACGGGTTGATACGCAAAAGGTTGAATCGATGAAAAATTGGCCAAGACCTATGACGCCTACGAAAATTCATAGTTTTCTAGGGTTGGCAGGTTATTATCAAAGATTTGTTGAAGGGTTTTCTTCCATTGCTGCACCTTTAATGAAGCTTACACACAAGGCAGTCAAATTTCAGTGGAATGATGCATGTGATAAAAGTTTCCAAGAGCTGAAAGATAAATTGACTTCCACACCCGTAGTAGTACTTTCGGAAGGCACCAAAGGTTATGCAGTATATTGTGATGCTTCCAGAGTTGGCCTCAGATGTGTGTTGATGTAACACGGTAATGTAATAGCATATGCCTCATGATAGTTGCGACCACATGAGAGAAACTATCCCACACATGATCTTGAGTTAGCAGTGGTGGTATTTGCTTTAAAGATATGATGTCATTATTTGTATGGAGTTCATGTACATATCTATACTAATCACAAAAGTTTGCAATATATCTTTAAGCAGAAGGAACTCAATCTGAGGCAGCGGAGGTGGCTTGAGCTATTGAAAGACTATGATATTGATATTCTATATCATCCAGGAAAAGCGAATGTGGTAGCTGATGCATTGAGCCGCAAGGCAATATGAGGCACTAGTGGCCAATTGACGGAAAAACAAGACTTAGTTAAGGATCTACATCAATTAGCCAGCTTGGAGGTTCGTCTTCTTGAATCCTTAGAAGAAGGGGTTATTGTACAAAATGCGGCAGAATCTTTATTAATAGCTGAAGTGAAAGAGAAGCAGTTTGCGGATCCTATGTTGTTGCAACTAAAAGAAAAGGTACAATAGGGTTTGACAAAGGTATTTGATCTTACACAAGAAGGAGTACTTCAATGCCAAGGTAGATTATGTGTACCGGATGTAGACGAGCTGAGGAAACAAATTATGATAGAGGCACATCATTCACGATATTCTATTCATCCGGGAGCTACCAAAATGTACCATGATTTAAAAGAAGTGTATTGGTGGGGAAATATGAAGAAGAACATTACAGAGTTTGTAGCTCAATGCCCAAATTGTCAACAAGTAAAGGTAGAGCATCAGAAGCCAGGAGGTTACATGCAATGTATCAATCTTCCAGTCTGGAAATAGGACATGATTAATATGGATTTCATCACAAGTTTGCCTTGTACACTGCGAAAATATGATTCCATATAGGTTCATAGTTGACAGGCTTACCAAGTCAGCACATTTCTTACCAGTCAAGACCACCTATACAGCAGAAGATTATGCAAGGTTGTATGTTAGAGAGATAGTACGATTACATGGAATTACGATCTCCATTATCTCAGACAGTAGAGCTCAATTTACCGCACATTTTTGGAAATCTTTTCAAAAGAGCTTGGGTACAAAAGTGAATCTGAGTACGACTTTTCATCCTCAGACAGATGGCCAAGCAGAACGTACTATCCAAACACTTGAAGATATGCTACGAGCTTGCACGTTGGATTTTCAAGGCAGTTGGGATGATCATTTGCCTCTTATTGAATTTTCCTACAACAATAGCTATCATTCAAGTATCAAAATGGCACCTTATAAAGCTTTATACGGAAGGAAATGTAGATCACCAATCGGATGGTTTGAAGCAGGCGAAACTGCTTTACTTGGGCCAGATCTTGTTCATCAAGCTATGGAGAAAGTTAAAGTGATCCAACAGCGGCTGCAAACGGCCCAGAGTCGACACAAGTCTTATGCTGATGTTAGAAGAAGAGGGCTCGAATTTTTCATAGGTGATTGGGTATTTTTGAAGGTGTCACCGATGAAAGGGGTAATGCGATTTGGAAAGAAAGGAAAGTTGAGTCCCTGATATATAGGGCCATATGAAATTATTAGAAGATTTGGGCAAGTTGCGTATGAGTTGGTACTACCCCAAGAACTCTCCACAGTTCATCCAGTAGTTCATGTTTCGATGCTTCGAAAGTGCATAGGAGATCCATCTCGTTTTACTCCCATTGACGATGTACAAGTTACAGAGGATCTTACCTATGAAGAGATACCTGTTGCTATTCTAGATAGACAAGTAAAGAGGTTAAGGAATAAAGATGTAGCTTCTGTAAAGCTAATTTGGAGGAACCAACAAGTAGAAGAGATCACATGGGAAGCTGAAGAAATGATGAAGTCAAAGTACCCTCATTTGTTTCAAATGAAAGAAAAAGTTCAAGATAATGAAGAATATATATATATATGATAACATGAAGAATAATTCTAGACTTGCAATTGTGTAACTTGAATAACGTCACTAACATTCGAGGATGAATGTTTCTAAGGGGGGAAGGATGTAACACCCCGTACATTTCCGAACCCATGAGACTACCTTAACATTTATGGAATTATTTGAACATGAGAGTGTTGGTGAATTATGCATTAATTTGTTGGGCTTAAATAAATCTTGTGCTATTGGGCTCAATTGAGGCCCAAAATTAGACAAAAAGACATGGCCCAAGTGGGAATGACCCATTCTTGGCATTGACCAAGTAAGCATAGTATTTATGATTAATGTGTGGCTAAGGATGAGACTAAAAGGGACTATAAAATATTTAAAAAATCAGATTTTTATTCACAAAGACACACATGCCATTTCTAGACTTTTGTAAAATATTTCTCTCTACACACAAACCCTAAGCCATCACTCTTTTGGCCAAGATCATTATCTTGCAAGCTTTGGTAAGTATTTATTCTCATGGTTTAGTATATTATATGTTTAAGTTGGTGTATAAATCATGTTGGTTATGTTGGCAAAGTGTTGGACAGTTTACTATGTGTAAAACTGTCTATTTTTGCAATCTGAAAAGGGTTTTGCCTTGTAAACTTGAAAATGGACTTGTGGTCTTGAAGGAAGTGAACTTTATGGATTAAATATTAACATGTGTGATGTGTTAATGTTCTTAACTTGCTTTCTCTATGTGTATACCTTGTGGCATTTTTATGAAATTGATCATGGAATTGGTGACGTATTGACCGAAAAATGTGATTTTGGTGATGTTCATGTGTGTTGTGAAACCATGGTTGTTCGTTGGCATCCGAGTTGACCTAAAACATGTAAATATAAGCTTATTGGTGGACATGGACCATTTATTACAAAAAAGGACCCTAAAATGACCCCTGGAGGCTGAAACGGGCATCCGCCCTCGCGTCTGGAGCACCTACGGGCGCAGATGCCAACGCAGTCGTTTTGTCTATTTTTGTCTCTCTTTGATCCCCAAAGGCCCCTATACCCTTTTTGGATGTAATTATCAATTATGATATCTTTTGAATGACTTTAAGGGGTCGTTTGGAGGCATGTTGGATTATATCAATTATGGATTGTTGTTAATATGTTGTTATGAGGCGACGTGATGGAGTAATTGTGACGGAATGATAATGAGGAAGCGTAAATGTAACACCCCGTACCTACCAAACCTTACTTGACGACGTCGAACAATGTTTACTTAAGTGTCGAGAGCCAAAAATATGTATTGTGTAATGTTATTGATGAGGTAATGGATATTTGTCACGCCTCAAATCCCCTTGGGGCGGACATGGCACCTGAAGCCATTAAGGCCCGAGAGAACCATTCTATACGTTTACATACTTGTCATCAATAGGCTAGCATTCAATCACTTATGGTTACAACATATCAATAGTAGAAATCTAATAAGAACATTTATATAAACATGAGACATGGCCGTTGGAGCCATATGGTCAAAAAAAGGTACAACATTCCTTCCTTTAACTATACAACATCTACAAAGCCTCTACCAGATACATAACCAAACCTACAGTCGGGATGAGTCCCCGCTTTATACATATGTAATACAATACCAAAATCAACATGTACATACGACTCGAAAAGCCCCGAACGAACTGGAGCTCACCAATAATTCGCAGATAACCCGCAGCTTACTGTGGAGGTCTACTATTACCTGTGCCTGCAGCAAGTAAGGTAAGTCCCCCAAGGGACGTCAGTACGAAAGAATGTACTGAGTATGTAAGGCTATAAGCAACTGCATGAGATATAGGAACTCAAATGGAATCAAATACAAGTGAATAGATAATACTGATAAACCACCTTTACTGTAATCGTGGAACCGTATACATTACATTAATTACTTCACTTTCTCTTTCTTTACTTTTCTTGTATTTATAAGGCATGCCATACATATACCCAACTGATCAGTGGTAACATAATCTGGGATCGTCTCTATGCTGGGCTATAAGCCCCATCGAGCTGCCACCCATAAATAATAAGTCGGGATCGTCTCTATGCTATGCTTTAAGCCCCCTCGAGCTACCACCCATAAATGGTAAGTCGGGATCGTCTCTATGCTAGGCTTTAAGCCCCCTCGAGCTGCCACCCGAACGTAACCATATTGAGTTACTTACTTTCTTTAATCTTTGAAGTTGTTATAGTGGTGGTTATAACATTATGGATCCTCAACAAAAGAGAACATCTGAAATTTGATAGTAAATGTGTATTGAGGTACTTTTAGAACATTTCGGAGTGGACACTAGGTCATTAGCTAGGTAGACAATATATGATGCCAAAGGATACGGGAAAGAGTAACCTTACATACCTTAACTTCACACCACGTGATTACAAAGATTCAGCTCCTTCCTTACATGTTACTCTACAATACAAGTACGTAATGGAGCTACATTAAAAGCTAATCACATTATAGGTTTACAAGGCGGTAACTAATTACTTAACGAAAAGTAAAAATCTGTCCGACCACCCCAACACAGAGTCTATTATTCCAACCTCCTTTATACTTTCACATAACTCTATTTCATCTCCTACATGGCAGCCCACTGCCTCACAACAACAATGCGACCAGAACAACCCATATGTTGACATAGACATTACGAACCGATAGGATTACCTATCTAGTTTATCCTTTACATTTCCACTCCAACGAAACTCCATATATTTATCCTATAAGGTCACCCTACTGCCTCCCACAATAACATACCAAAAAAACAGTCCACAACAGTTCCAAAATTCAGTTTAACATTACAAGAGAATATTCTCTTTTCATCACACCAAACGTTCCATTTACAAACACGTATAAACATTTCCATCAAGCCATACATAAAAATAAATGAACCAGGGGAAGAACCACACTTCAACACACTGAAATTTCATCCTCCAACTTCATTTCTTCAAGACCTTAAGCTCCTTTACAAGTCCAAACCACAAGGAAGAAAAATTCATTAAAACTAACACAAGTGGACTGCCAACTAATTAAGGGACTGTCCTTCACATTTTAAACATAACCAACCTGATTTACACACTTTATTATACATATATCACATTAATATACAAGGGTAAACACTTACCAAGGATTGAAAAGTGGAGGATTTACCCAAGAACCCTAGGGAAATTTGGGCGGCTAGTAGGGTTAAGAGAGAGAGAAAAGTGTTAATTTTTCTGGACTGTTTTTCAGCAATGAATTAAATGGAAAAATGAGCTGAGATGACCTTTATATACTCTCTCATTGAACCGCCGACACATTCCATCCTTAGCCAAGTTTTTGGTCCAAAATAGTCCAAGTAGGTGATGCACCTACTTGGTTATTAAATCTGTCCAAATCAGTCCAAGTAGGTGATGCACCTACTTGGTTTGTTTCTACATGGATCACCTTTGTTTTGGGCCTTAATTAAACTTGGAGTTGGGCTGATCATCCTTTCCCTTTTAATTACTTAACTTGGGCCTCAATTGAGTCCATTAACATAGGTCCAAATGCAGCCCAATAGCTTAAGTAGATGACACACCTACTATCTCAATTAAGTCACGGAAGCACCTCACTTACGTTTTCCCCTTTTTCCAACGTCTCAATCCCTCTACCTTAATACACCACTTAACTCTAACTTTACGCCTAAGTACATCCTTGTTCTCCCAAGTTTAAATACTTTTACCCATGTTAGGTTGGTCGTAGAAGTTTCAAAAATGTACGGGGTATTGTACTTGAATCAAAGAACTAGTTGATCCATTACCTATTGCCACAAGTCCGTACCATTTTCCAGATAAGTGAAAGTAGTGTGTATAGAATACGGGGTGTTACATCCTTCCCCCCTTAAGAACATTCGTCCTCGAATGTTAGTACCATCACTACACAGCTTAAAGAAGTTCAAGCCTAAATTTAATCTTTATGCTATCACATAATGCTTATATATACTTACTTGTTATTGCTCCAATTTAACATCTTGAACTTTCTCTTCAGTTTGAAACAAATGTGGGTACTTAGACTTCATCATTTCCTCGGCTTCCCATGTGATTTCTTGAATTTGCTGGTTTCTCCAAAGTACCTTTACGGAAGCTACTTCTTTATTTCTCAACTTCTTAACTTGTCGATCCAGAATAGCAATAGGCACTTTTTCATAGGTAAGATCTTCCGTAACTTGCACATCTTCAATGGGGGTAATTTGAGATGGATCTCCTATGCATTTTCGAAGCATCGAAACATGAAACACTGGATGAACTGCGGAGAGCTCTTGGGGTAATGCTAATTCATACGCCACTTGACCAAATCTTCAGATAATTTTATATGGCCCTATATAGCGTGGACTCAGCTTCCCTTTCTTTCCAAATCTCATCACCCCTTTCATTGGTGATACCTTTAAAAATACCCAATCACCTATAGCAAATTCAAGCCCTCTTCTTCTAACATCAGCATATGACTTAAGGCGGCTTTGAGCTGTCTGTAATCGCTGCTGTATCACTTTAACCTTGTCCATAGCTTGATAAACGAGATCCGATCCAAATAAAGCAGTTTCGCCTGCTTCAAACCATCCGATAGGTGACCTACACTTTCTCCCATATAACGCTTCGTAAGGAGCCATCTTAATACTTGAATGATAGCTATTATTGTAGGCAAATTCAACAAAAGGTAAATGATCATCCCAATTGCCTTTAAAGTCTAATGTGCACGCTCGTAGCATATCTTCAAGTGTTTGGATAGTACGTTCTGCCTGCCCATCTGTCTGGGGATGAAAAGCTGTACTTAAATTCACTTGGGTTCCCAAACTCTGCTGGAAAGACTTCCAAAAATGTGCAGTAAATTGAGCTCCCCTATCAGATATAATGGAGATTGGAACTCTGTGTAGTCGAACTATCTCTTTAATATACAATTTTGCATACTCTTCAGCTGTATAAGTAGTCTTAACAGGTAAGAAGTGTGCTGACTTAGTAAGTCTGTCAACTATCACCCATATGGAATCAAATTTCCGAAATGTACGAGGCAAACCAGTGATAAAATCCATATTAATCATGTCCCACTTCCATATTGGAAGATCCATACATTGCATGTAGCCTCCAGGCTTCTGATGTTCTACTTTTACTTGTTGACAATTTGGACATTGGGCTACAAATTCTGCAATGTTCTTCTTTATGTCACCCCACCAATATATACCTTTTAGATCATGGTACATTTTAGTTGATCCCGGATGGATAGAATACCTGGAATGATGTGCCTCTATCATAATTCTTCTTCTTAATTCATCTACATTCGGTACACATAATCTGTTTTGGCACCGAAGCACTCCTTCTTGCGTAAGCTCAAATGCCTTTGTCATACCTTGCTGTACATTCTCCTTAAGCTGTGATAGAATAGGATCTGTATACTGCTTTTCCTTCACTTCAGTTACTAACGAGGATTCTGCCACATTTTGTACAATAACTCCTTCATTTGGAGTTTCAAGTAGGCGAATCCCTAAGCTAGCTAGTTGATGTAGATCCTTGATTATCCCTTGTCTTTCTGTGAGCTGGACATAAGTACTCCCCATTGCCTTACGACTTAGTGCATCAGCTACCACATTTGTTTTCCCCGGATGATATAAAATATCAATGTCATAATCTTTTAATAATTCAAGCCACCTCCGCTGCCTCAGATTTAGGTCTTTATGCTTAAAGATATATTGCAAACTCTTATGGTCGGTATATATGTCAACATGAACCCCATACAGGTAGTGGCGCCATATCTTTAAAGCAAATACTACTGCTGCTAGCTCAAGATCATGTGTCGGATAATTTTTCTCATGTGGCCGCAATTGTCTTGAAGCATAAGCTATTACCTTGCCATGCTGCATCAACACACATCCCAAGCCAATTCCTGAAGCATCACAATACACTGCGTACCCTTCTGTGCCTTCTGGGAGGACCAACACAGGTGTAGAAGTCAACTTATTCTTCAGATCTTGGAAACTCTTTTCACACGGATCATTCCACTGGAATTTAGTTGTCTTGTGTGTCAGCTTTGTTAAAGGTGCCGAAATAGAAGAAAACCCTTCAACAAATCTCCTATAATAACCGGCTAGCCCAAGAAAACTACGAGTCTCTGTAGGCGTCGTAGGTCTTGGCCAATTCTTCACAGCTTCTATCTTTTGAGTATCAATACTTATTCCTTTATCAGATACAATATGACCCAAGAATACCACAGATTTTAACCAAAACTCACATTTAGAGAACTTTGCAAATAACTTACGATCACGAAGAATCTGCAACACTTGTCGTAAGTGATTAGCATGGTCCTCTTTTGATCTTGAATAAACAAGAATATCATCTATAAACACTATCACGAACACGTCTAAAAATGGCTTGAACACCCTATTCATCAGATCCATAAAAGCTGCTGGCGCATTTGTTAGCCCGAAGGACATAACTAAAAACTCATAATGACCATACTGTGTTCGGAAAACTGTCTTGGGTATATCTTTTTCTCTGACCTTTACTTGATGGTAACCTGACCTCAAGTCAATCTTTGAGAAACATTTAGCACCTTGTAATTGGTCAAACAAATCATCAATTCTAGGGAGTGGATATTTGTTCTTAATTGTTACCTTATTCAGTTGCCGATAGTCAATACACATTCTTAGGGTTCCATCTTTCTTCCGTACAAATAACACTGGTGCACCCCATGGAGACATACTAGGCCTTATGAATCCTTTGCCCAGTAAGTCTTTTAATTGCTCCTTCAATTCTCGCAATTCTGCCGGAGCCATTCTGTATGGAGGAATAGAGATAGGCTGAGTGCCTGGAATCACATCAATACCAAATTCTACTTCCCGTTCCGGAGGTAAACCTGGAAGATCTTCAGGAAATACATCAAGAAATTCATTTACCATCGGAACTGATTGGGGAGTGGGTGACGTCATATTGGTGTCTTGCACCCTTACCAGATGACATATGTACCCCTTGGATATCATTTTCCTTGCCTTAAGATAGGAAATAAATTTGGCTCTCGGTGCTCCAACATCACCCCTCCATTCAAGGACATCCTTTTGTGGAAAATAGAGTTGTACCCTTTTTGCTCGACAATCTACCGTCGCATAACAAGAAGCCAGCCAATCCATTCCCATTATAACATCAAAATCTATCATTTCTAACTCAACAAGATCAGCCAACGTATCATAACCACAAGCAGTAACTATGCAATTACGATACACTCTCTGCGCTATAATAGATTCACCAACAGGTGTAGACACTTCAAATGGCTTGACTAGTAATTTCGGTGTTCTTTCAAATTTTTCAGCAATCAATGGAGTAACATATGATAATGTAGAATCCGAATCGATCAATGCATATACATTATGTGAAAATATGGATAATGTACCTGTAACGACATCAGGAGAGGCCTCCGAATTCTGCCGGTCCGCCAGAGCATAGGTACGGTTCTGAGCTCCACTAGAACTAGCTGCTCCCTTACTGATTCGTCCACAACCAGTAGGCTGTACACCCCTACCTAAGAAAAGAACCGATGATGATGATGCAACGGCCGATCCGGTAGGTCGTACCATACTGTCTGCACCCCTTCGTGGGCAATCTCTAATCATATGCCCTGACACACTGCACCAATAACAAGTATTTGTCCCAACCCGACATGAACCTGAATGAAACCTCCCGCAGTGATGACACGGCTGGCGAAAAGACCCTGCTATTTATGAACCTCGAATCCCACTACTTTGCCCTATTTGATTGCCTCTAAACCCTCGGATTTGGGATGAAATGCCTATAGCAGGATAAGAAAATGAAGGTCTAGGTGGCCTATTGAAAACTCGAGGCCTAAATTCTCCTTGGGACCCCATAGACTGTCCCGTAGATCTAGCCCTCTTCGACGGCCCTTCTTCAAATCCTTGTGTTCTTCTCCGTTGCCTTTGATCTTCCATTTTCTGCGCAAAGGCCTGTATTCTAGCTATATCCATGTCCCTATTTAGCACAGCAATAGTACAATCTCGGACCAAATATGGCTCCAATCTATCCACGTACCGATGAACTCTGTCAGTCATAGTCGCGACCACATTCGGAGCATACCGGGCCAAGGAATTAAATCGAAGGCTATATTCTCGAACGCTCATGGTACCCTGCCGCAGATTCAAGAACTGGTCCGCACGAGCCTCTCGGACCTCATATGGGAGATAATGATCAAGGAATGCCATTTTAAATTCTTCCCAACCAGCTGGGAGTGCATCAATACCCCTCGCCCGCTTCCAATCATCATACCATAATATAGCTTCGCCCTTCAATCTATAGGCCGCAAGCTCGACTGTTTCTACACCGGACACATGTATGACCTCCAATGCTCTTTGGATTTGATCTATATAATCTTGCGGGTCTTCATTCGGATCCGATCTAGTAAAGGTAGGAGGGTCTAATTTCAGAAAATCCTGTGTCCGTCGACTAGCTGCTCTAGCTGCACTATCTTCACTTGTCGTTGGACCACCTTGTCCCTGAACTTGTGCAGCAACTATTCGGGTCAACATTTGCACTGCATTCTTTAAATCTTGGTTAGTAGCATTTACTGGTGGTTCTGCAGGTACTCCTCTTCCTCTTGGCTCTTCTGGAAGAGTAGAAGAAGCCTGCGATGCAAACTCCTGTTCAGCCCCACCCTGATTAACTTGTTCAGGCGGTGCTTTACAGGTTCCTTCTCCAGCAATCCTGTCCACCTTCTTTCCTTTACCTCTACCTTTTTTTGTAATCGGCATGTTCACTATAATAAAGAAAAGAAACAAATTCAGTGGTTAAACATAACTCCACCTACAACTTTGGCTCTATTGCACGATCTATGAAATGAAGAAAAAGAGAGAACTCCTAAATGTCCCGTAGCCTCCTACTTATAAATTTGGTGCACAACACATCCATAAGCAAGACTCTACTCAGACACGGCTTTGTAGACACCCTAGGACGACCCGCTCTGATACCACTTTTGTCACGCCTCAAATCCCCTTGGGGCGGACATGGCACCCGAAGCCGTTAAGGCCCGAGAGAACCATTCTATATGTTTACATACTTGTCATCAATGGGCTAGCATTCAATCACTTATGGTTACAACATATCAATAGTAGAAATCTAATAAGAACATTTATATAAACATGAAACATGGCCGTTGGAGCCATATGGTCAAAAAAAGGTACAACGTTCCTTCCTTTAACTATACAACATCTACAAAGCCTCTACCAGATACATAACCAAACCTACAGTTGGGATGAGTCCCCGCTTTATACATATGTAATACAATACCAAAATCAACATGTACATACGACTCGGAAAGCCCCGAACGAACTGGAGCTCACCAATAATTCGCAGATAACCCGCAGCTTACTGTGGAGGTCTACTATTACCTGTGCCTGCAGCAAGTAAGGTAAGTCCCCCAAGGGACGTCAGTACGAAAGAATGTACTGAGTATGTAAGGCTATAAGCAACTGTATGAGATATAGGAACTCAAATGGAATCAAATACAAGTGAATAGATAATACTGATAAACCACCTTTACTGTAATCGTGGAACCGTATACATTACATTAATTACTTCCCTTTCTCTTTCTTTACTTTTCTTGTATTTATAAGGCATGCCATACATATACCCAACTGATCAGTGGTAACATAATCTGGGATCGTCTCTATGCTGGGCTATAAGCCCCATCGAGCTGCCACCCATAAATAATAAGTCGGGATCGTCTCTATGCTAGGCTTTAAGCCCCCTCGAGCTACCACCCATAAATGGTAAGTCGGGATCGTCTCTATGCTAGGCTTTAAGCCCCCTCGAGCTGTCACCCGAACGTAACCATATTGAGTTACTTACTTTATTTAATCTTTGAAGTTGTTATAGTGGTGGTTTAACATTATGGATCCTCAACAAAAGAGAACATCTAAAAATTTGATAGTAAATGTGTATTGAGGTACTTTTAGAACATTTCGGAGTGGACACTAGGTCATTAGCTAGGTAGACAATATATGATGCCAAAGGATATGGGAAAGAGTAACCTTACATACCTTAACTTCACACCACGTGATTACAAAGATTCAGCTCCTTCCTTACATGTTACTCTACAATACAAGTACGTAATGGAGCTACATTAAAAGCTAATCACATTATAGGTTTACAAGGCGGTAACTAATTACTTAACGGAAAGTAAAAATCTGTCCGACCACCCCAACACAGAGTCTATTATTCCAACCTCCTTTATACTTTCACATAACTCTATTTCATCTCCTACATGGCAGCCCACTGCCTCACAACAACAATGCGACCAAAACAGCCCATATGTTGACATAGACATTACGAACCGATAGGATTACCTATCTAGTTTATCCTTTACATTTCCACTCCAACGAAACTCCATATATTTATCCTATAAGGTCACCCTACTGCCTCCCACAATAACATACCAAAAAAACAGTCCACAACAGTTCCAAAATTCAGTTTAACATTACAAGAGAATATTCTCTTTTCATCACACCAAACGTTCCATTTACAAACACGTATAAACATTTCCATCAAGCCATACATAAAAATAAATGAACCAGGGGCAGAACCACACTTCAACACACTGAAATTTCATCCTCCAACTTCATTTCTTCAAGACCTTAAGCTCCTTTACAAGTCCAAACCACAAGGAAGAAAAATTCATTAAAACTAACACAAGTGGACTGCCAACTAATTAAGGGACTGTCCTTCACATTTTAAACATAACCAACCTGATTTACACACTTTATTATACATATATCACATTAATATACAAGGGTAAACACTTACCAAGGATTGAAAAGTGGAGGATTCACCCAAGAACCCTAGGGAAATTTGGGGCGGCTAGTAGGGTTAAGAGAGAGAGAAAAGTGTTAATTTTTCTGGACTGTTTTTCAGCAATGAATTAAATGGAAAAATGAGCTGAGATGACCTTTATATACTCCCTCATTGAACCTCCTACACATTCCATCCTTACCCATGTTTTTGGTCCAAAATAGTCCAAGTAGGTGATGCACCTACTTGGTTATTAAATCTGTCCAAATCAGTCCAAGTAGGTGATGCACCTACTTGGTTTGTTTCTACATGGATCACCTTTGTTTTGGGCCTTAATTAAACTTGGAGTTGGGCTGATCATCCTTTCCCTTTTAATTACTTAACTTGGGCCTCAATTGAGTCCATTAACATAGGTCCAAATGCAGCCCAATAGCTTAAGTAGATGACACACCTACTATCTCAATTAAGTCACAGAAGCACCTCACTTACGTTTTCCCCTTTTTCCAACGTCTCAATCCCTCTACCTTAATACACCACTTAACTCTAACTTTACGCCTAAGTACATCCTTGTTCTCCCAAGTTTAAATACTTTTACCCATGTTAGGTTGGTCGTAGAAGTTTCAAAAATGTATGGGGTATTGTACTTGAATCAAAGAACTAGTTGATCCATTACCTATTGCCACAAGTCTGTACCATTTTCCAGATAAGTGAAAGTAGTGTGTATAGAATATGGGGTGTTACAATATTGGGCCTGGTACATGGGATTAGACCCTCGTGGGAGGTGTAACACCCCGTATGTTGTCGAACCTATACGACTACGTGTACATTTATGGAATTAATTAAACATGAGAGATTTGATGAATTATTCATTTATTTGATGGGGCTTATATGAGACTTGTGCCATTGGGCCAAATGAGGCCCAAGGATCATAAGAAAGACTTGGCCCAATGGGCAAAACATGATCCAATCTTCCATTTGACTAATCAACCATGCATTTAATGCCAAGAGATGGATAAGAGTGACTTGAGGGACCTATATATATATATATATATATATATATATATATATATATATATATATATATATATATAAGGAATTATACATAAAATTTGGTGGACTAAAGAAGTCTTGAGCAATTGGGCTCAATGGAGGCCCAAAAATCATATAAATACATGGCCCAAATGAAGGAATGACCCATTCTTGACCCATTCTTTCAAGACCAACTTGCTATATCATGAGTGGACCAAGTGTTTGGTGAATCAAGGACCATTAGGGGACTATATAATTGAGGGAAAATCAGATTTGATTCATTTGTTACCCCCATGCCTTTTCTAGAATTTTCTCAACACATTCTTATCTCATATAAACCCTAATCCTTCATCCCTTGGACCAAGATCATCATATTACAAGACTTGGTCAGTGTATATTATCACGGTTTAATATATTTTATGCATGGAATATGGTTTATATCATGTTGGTTATGTTGGTGAAGTGTGAGAAGTTCACTATGTGTAAAACGATTTGTGTATGCTAAATCGGAGGATGGTTTTGCCTTGTAAAATTGAGCATAGGCTTGTGGTCTTGAAGGAAGTGAATATTATGGATTCAACATTGACATGTGAGATTTGATTATAGTCTTACCTTGTTTTACCCTTGTGTATAATGTTTGGAATTTTTATTGTGAAGTTGGTTATGGATTTGATGACGTAATGTAAGGAAAGTGTTGTTTTGGTGATGTTATGTGTGTTGTGAGAACATGGATGATTGTTGGAATATAATATGATCTAAATTATGTCAAGGAAAGTTTAGTTATGATCATGGACCATTCATTGCATAAAAAGACCTAAAAGAGACCCTTTTTGGCCGAAATGGGCACCCACCCTCGCAGACGAAGCACCTGCGGGCACAGGTGCCAATGTAGATGCCCTTGGCTACTGCCAAAGGGCACCTGCGGATGCAGGTCATCCACCTGCGGGCTCAGGTGGCTTCGCAGGTCACAACCAGAACTCCGTTTTGCATGTTTTTGTTCCCCTTTGACCCCCGAAGGCCCCTATACCCTTTATGGATATAATTAGCAACTTGTGATGTCGTTTTAATGACTTTAAAGTGTCGTATGGAGTCATGTTGGACTGTATTAAGTATGTATTGTTGTGCATATGTTGTTATGAGGCAAGTTAATAGGAGACATTTTGACGGAATGCTAATGAGAAAGCATAAGGGTAAGTGTGATGTGAAATGCTATGGATGTGTAATATTTTGGTCAATGTGTGGAATATTATGGTGTTGTTGGTATTATAATGTAATGGAATGTACTGTGAAGGATGAAATGATGCTATGTAGCAGTCACATAACTTATTGTGACATTTATACATTTGTAAGGGAGTTGGTTGTTAACATGAACTTTGTTATGTACTTGTATTGTAGAGTAAGATGTAAGGAAGAAGCTGTACTGTTGTGTTCATATATAGACTCGTGTACTCATACTTGGAAGTGAAGGTATGTAAGGTTACTCTTTCCGTATCCTTCTACAATATATTATTCCTATTGACATTGGACTTGTTTCAATTCCGAGAGGCTTGAAGTATAGCAATTCAGGTTGACGTATATTGTATCCATAAGTGTCCTATTCTTAGAAGACTTATTATTCATTTATCTCTTATTCATTGATTGAAGTTCCAAAAGTGTCATCATGCGGTAATTCCCAAAAGGGACTATCTCAAGAGAGTAATAACATAAGAGAATCTATTTATCCTTGAAAAGCATTTTTCCAATCATGTCATGTTCCAAAGTCCAATAATGTGATGATTATCTTTATACCAATCTTTCATAAGTAAAAGTACCAATCTCGTAAGATTTCATAAGAGTAATAGGAGAGGTGATGTGCATGTTAATATATCTATTTCTCATAAGTGAAGATGTCAATCTCATGAATTAAAGAAGTGAAGTAATTTATATGTGTGCTTCAATAGTGTCATGATCCTCAATATATAAATCTCTCATAAGTGAATAAATCAACCTCTTCCAAGAAGGATAAGAATAATAAGAGGTGTAATTAATAAGTAATCATGGGTGTCCCAGGGGTTAAAGTACCTAGCATGGGTCGATCCCAATAACACGGGCGGTATCCCAGGGGCGACAGAAAAGCCTAGCATGGGTCGATCCCGATACATCCCAGGGGTGATAAGCCTAGCATGGGTTAATGATATCCCAGGGGTGACACGAAAGCCTAGCATGGGTTTACATAACATCCCAGGGGTCAAAGTACCTAGCATGGGTTAATATAACATCCCAGGGGTGATAAGCCTAACATGGGTTAATGACATCCCAGGGTCAACACGAAATCCTAGCATGGGTTCACATAACATCCCAGGGGTCAAAGTACCTAGCATGGGTTAATCTCATCCCAGGGACGACAAAACAGCCTAGCATGGGTAGAACAAATAAGATGGAAGTATGTAAATACAAGAGGAGTAAAGAACGTAATATACATGCTTCCCCACATACAGAAGGAGAGTTTATTCACTGAGCCTTACATACTCAGTACATTCTTTGTACTGACCCCCTCGGGGGACTTACCTTACATGTTGCAGGTGCAGGCATTAGTAGACCTCCTCGGTAGACTACGGATCATTTGCAGAGTTTTAGTGAGCTCCACTTGGATCAGAGCTTTCTCAGTCATAGTTGTATGTTTGTTTTGATGTTGTATAACGAGGGGACTTTTTCCGACTGTAAGTTGGTCTTGTTGATGCATCTGTTAGAGGCTTTTGTAGACATATGTGGGTATATGGATGTAAGAGATGAAAATGTAAAAGAGGAATGTCCGTTTTGACTTGATGGCCCCAACGGCCAAGTTTCCTAAATATATATGTATAGCGTATGTTTCCATGATTCATGTCTTCCGCATAGTTACATGAGGTATAATAAGATTCATACGAGGATAGGTATACGAAGGTTCATGAGCAAAGATTGGTTCTCTCGAGCCATATCGGGTTCGGGTGCCAGTTCGGCCCGAATGGGATTTTGGGTCGTGACAAAATTGGTATCAGAGCAGGTCGTTCTAAGGGTGTCTACAAAGCCGTGTCTAAGTAGAGTATTGCTTATGGATGTGTTGCGTGCCACATTTATAAGTAGGAGGCTACGGGATATTTAGGATGTTGTTTCCTTTCTTCACTTCTAGATTGTGCAATAGAGCCAATGTGGTAAGTGGAATCGTATCTAACCATTGGAATTGATTTTCTTGTGTATAGTAAACATGCCAATGACGAGAAGGGGAATTTGCCCTATACAACATGCCATGTGAAATTGCCAAAAGTGCATAAGAGTTCTATTTCGTATTGACCCCATTGGAAATATACAGGTTATGGAGGATATCACTAGGAAGAGCTATCTATTGTTATTCTAGATCGACAGGTGAAGAGGTTAAGAAATCAGGACGTAACTTTCGTAAAAGTTCCTTGGAGAAATCAACAAGTCGAGTAGATAACCTGAGCAGCTGAAAACAAATGATAAGACCAAGGTACCCATATTTGTTCCAAATAGAAGGAGAAAGTTCAAAAGTGTGAAAGTGGAGAAAGAATAAGTATCTATATGAGTATATGTATCGAGATGCTAATATAGAGATGCATGTGTTGTACATAAGACGATGTTGTCAACATTCGAGGACGAATGTTCCTAAGGGGGGAAGAATGTAACACCCTGTACCTACCAAACCCTACTTGACGACGTTGAACAATGTTTACTTAAGTGTCGAGATCCAAAAGTATGTATTGTGTAATGTTATTGATGAGGTAATGGATATTGGGCCTAGTACATGGGATTAGACCCTCATGGGAGGTGTAACACCCCGTATGTTGTCGAACCTATACGACTACGTGTACATTTATGGAATTAATTAAACATGAGAGATTTGATGAATTATTCATTTATTTGATGGGGCTTATATGAGACTTGTGACATTGGGCCAAATGAGGCCCAAGGATCATAAGAAAGACTTGGCCCAATGGGTCAAAACATGATCCAATCTTCCATTTGACTAATCAACCATGCATTTAATGCCAAGAGATGGATAAGAGTGAATTGAGGGACCTATATATATATATATATATATATAAGGAATTATACATAAAAGTTGGTGGGCTAAAGAAGTCTTGAGCCATTGGGCTCAATGGAGGCCCAAAAATCATATAAATACATGGCCCAAATGAAGGAATGAGCCATTCTTGACCCATTCTTTCAAGACCAACTTGCTATATCATGAGTGTACCAAGTGTTTGGTGAATCAAGGACCATTAGGGGACTATATAAATGAGGGAAAATCAGATTTTATTCATTTGTTACCCCCATGCCTTTTCTAGAATTTTCTCAACACATCCTTATATCATATAAACCCTAATCCTTCATCCCTTGGACCAAGATCATCATCTTGCAAGACTTGGTCAGTGTATATTATCATGGTTTAATATATTTTATGCATGGAATATGGTTTATATCATGTTGGTTATGTTGGTGAAGTGTGAGAAGTTCACTATGTGTAAAACGATTTGTGTATGCTAAATCGGAGGATGGTTTTGCCTTGTAACTTGAGCATAGGCTTGTGGTCTTGAAGGAAGTGAATATTATGGATTCAATATTGACATGTGAGATTTGATTATAGTCTTACCTTGTTTTACCCTTGTGTATAATGTTTGGAATTTTTATTGTGAAGTTGGTTATGGATTTGATGACGTAGTGTAAGGAAAGTGTCGTTTCGGTGATGTTATGTGTGTTGTGAGACCATGGATGATTTTTGGAATATAATATGATCTAAATTATTTCAAGTAAAGTTTATTTATGATCATGGACCATTCATTGCGTAAAAAGACCCAAAAGAGACCCTTTTTGGCCGAAATGGGCACCCGCCCTCGCAGACGAAGCACCTGCGGGCACAGGTGCCAATGTAGATGCCCTTGGCTACTGCCAAAGGGCACCTGTGGATGCAGGTCATCCACCTGCGGGCTCAGGTGGCTTTGCAGGTCACAACCAGAACTCCATTTTGCATGTTTTTGTTCCCCTTTGACCCCCGAAGGCCCCTATACCCTTTATGGATATAATTAGCAACTTGTGATGTCATTTTAATGACTTTAAAGTGTCGTATGGAGTCATGTTGGACTGTATTAAGTATGGATTGTTGTTCATATGTTATTATGAGGCAAGTTGATAGGAGACATTTTGACGGAATGCTAATAAGAAAGCATAAGGGTAAGTGTGATGTGAAATGCTATGGATGTGCGATATTTTGGTCAATGTGTGGAATGTTATGGTGTTGTTGGTATGATAATGTAATGGAATGTACTGTGAAGGATGAAATGATGCTATTTAGCAGTCACGTAACTCATTGTGACATTTATACGTTTGTAAGGGAGTTGGTTGTTAACATGAACTTTGTTATGTACTTGTATTGTAGAGTAAGATGTAAGGAAGAAGCTGTACTGTTGTGTTCATATATAGACTCGTGTACTCATACTTAGAAGTGAAGGTATGTAAGGTTACTCTTTCCGTATCCTTCTACAACATATTGTTCCTATTGACATTGGACTTGTTTCAATTTCGAGAGGCTTGAAGTATAGCAATTCAGGTTGACGTATATTGTATGCATAAGTGTCCTATTCTTAGAAGACTTATGATTCATTTATATCTTATTCATTGATTGAAGTTCCAAAAGTGTCATCATGTGGTAATTCCCAAAAAGGACTATCTCAAGAGAGTAATAACATAAGAGAATCTATTTATCCTTGAAAAGCATTTTTCCAATCATGTCATGTTCCAAAGTCCAATAATGTGATGATTATCTTTATACCAATCTTTCACAAGTAAAAGTACCAATCTCATAAGATTTCATAAGAGTAATAGGAGAGGTGATGTGCAAGTTAATATATCTATTTCTCATAAGTGAAGATGTCAATCTCATGAAGTAAAGAAGTGATTTAATTTATATGTGTGCTTCAATAGTGTCATGATCCTCAATGTATAAATCTCTCATAAGTGAATAAATCAACCTCTTCCAAGAAGGATAAGAATAATAAGAGGTGTAATTAATAAGTAATCATGGGTGGTATCCCAGGGGTTAAAGTACCTAGCATGGGTCGATCCCAATAACAAGGGTGGTATCCCAGGGGCGACAGAAAATCCTAGCATGGGTCGATCCCGATACATCCCAGGGGCGATAAGCTAGCATGGGTTAATGATATCCCAGGGTCGACACAAAAGCCTAGCATGGGTTCACATAACATCCTAGGGGTCAAAGTACCTAGCATGGGTTAATATAACATCCCAGGGATGATAAGCCTAGCATGGGTTAATGACATCCCAGGGGCGACACGAAAGCCTAGCATGGGTTCACATAACATCCCAGGGGTCAAAGTACCTAGCATGGGTTAATCTTATCCCAGGGCGACAGAACAGCCTAGCATGGGTAGAACAAATAAGATGGAAGTATGTAAAGACAACAGGAGTAAAGAACGTTATATATATGGTTCCCCACATATAGAAAGAGAGTTTATTCACGTTCATTACTATTTCTTTTATATTGATTCCATTATTGTTGTTATTATGTATAATGATTTCTTATAAGCCTTATATACTCAGTACATTCTTCGTACTGACCCCCTCAGGGGACTTACCTTACATGTTGCAGGTGCAGGCATTAGGAGACCTCCTCGATATACTAGGGATCATTTGCAGAGTTTTGGTGAGCTCCACTTGGTTTGGAGATTTCTGAGTCATAGTTGTATGTTTGTTTTGATGTTGTATATGTTGTATAAAGCGGGGACTTTTCCCGACTGTAAGTTGGTCTTATTGATGCATCTGTTAGAGGTTTTTGTAGATATATGTGGGTATATGGATGTAAGAGATGAAAATGTAAAAGAGGAATGTCCGTTTTGACTTGATGGACCCAACGACCAAGTTTCCTAAATATATATGTATAGCGTATGTTTCCATGATTCATGTCTTTCGCATAGTTACATGAGGTATAATAAGATTCATACGAGGATACGTATACGAAGGTTCATGAGCAAAGATTGGTTCTCTCGAGCCATATCGGCTTTGGGTGCCAGTCCGGCCCGAATGGGATTTCGGGTCGTGACAGTAAAGGGCTAAACGTGGTGTGAACTGCTATTGGTTTATGATGTCTTGGTCAATGTATGGAATGTTATGGTGTTGTTTGTATGGTAATGCAGTGGATTGTATTGTAAAGGGTGAAATGACATTATTTGACGGTCATGTAGCTCATTGTCGTCTTGTGTACTTGTAAGGTAACTAGTTGTTGACGTAAGCTCCATTATGTACTTGTATTGTAGAGTGAAATGTAAGGAAAGAGCTGGACTATTGTATTCATTTATAGGATTGTGTATTCATACTTGTAAGTGAAGGTATGTAAGGTTACTCTTTCCGTATCCTTCTGCAGCACATAGTATTCACATTGACATTGTACTTGTTCCATTCCGAAAAGTTCTAAGGTATCCTATTTCCGGTTATCAATTATGGTTCTTGACATGTTCCTTATGCATTGATCAATTGTGATTCACATGTATTATGTGCATTGACTAATGTTCCAAAGATCCCATTGTTCCAATAATGTTATGTCTCCAATAATGTTATGACTATCATTGTATCAATCTCTCAAAAGTAAAGAAATGAAGTAATGCATAGTGTTGGTTACAAGAGTACGGGTGGTAACTTTAGAGGCATAAGCCTAGCTCGAGATGATCCCGAGATTATTGGATCAGGGGGTAGTCCTAGAGGCATAAGCCTAGCTCGGGCCAAACCTGACAGGGGGTAGTAGCTTAGAGGTAAGAACCTAGCTCGAGCCGAACCTGATATGCTGTTTTATGGGTGGCAGCTCTAGAGGTAATAACCTAGCTCGAGCCGAGCCTGATATATTGGTTTATGGGTGGTAGCTCTAGAGGCATAAGCCTAGCTCGAGCCGATCCCAACATAACATTATGTTATGATAAGACCCACTGATCAGTCGTGGCCCGGGTACATTGTGACACAAGTGATGATATATGAATAAAGAATCAAAGAAAGTAATGAAAGCAATATACATGGTTTCAAACATTCAGAACGATGGTTTATCCATATTGACGATTCTCTTATATTTGAATTCATTGAAGTCTTATATATCATGCAGTTTCATATGAGCCTTACATACTCAGTACATTCTTCGTACTGACGTCCCTTGGGGGACTTACCTTACTTGCTGCAGGCGCAGGTTCTAGTAGAGCTCCAAGTAGGTTACCGGTCATTTGCAGCTCTTTGGTGAGCTCCAGTTGGTTTGGGGCTTTCCGAGTCACAGTTGTACATTTGTTTTGGTATTGTAAATGTTGTATAAAGCGGGGACTTGTCCCGACTTTAAGTTGGTTATGTGTATGCATCTGTTAGAGGCTTTGTAGACGTATGTGGGAATATGACTAAAAGAGATGTATGTCCATTTTGACTTGATGGCCCTAACGGCCAAGTTTCTTATACGTATATATCACATGTTTTCATGACTTCTGCTATTGGCATCTTATATCTCTATGCGTGATGGTAATGTTTCTTGAATGATATGCATATGAATGGACAAGACCAAAGATTGGTTCTCTCGGGCCTTATCGGCTTCGGGTGCCAGTCCGCCCCATTAGAATTCGGGGCGTGACAATTGTTCCCCAGCAACAATGCCATTTTTGATAATGCTCAAATACACCCTCGAAAAGAAGTGTACGCGGTTGTTGGCAATGTATTTTATCCAACTAGGAGTCGGGGTCGAATCCACGAGGAACAATGTGACTAGAGATAGAGATAGTACAAAATAAAAGTAATTAGCTAGAATCTAAACCTAAGATACAAATGTTTTGGGGGTTTCCAATATAAAAATGTAACAAGGGTAGAACCAATATTAATATAAATACGTTGATCTATGGCTTTCACAAATGAGGGAAACAAGGGAAATCATAATGGGGAATCAATTCTATCAATGACCCATTGTATTCAACTAATTACTCATGAATTACTCATGGATTAACAAATTAGCCTTGGAACCTCAAGTATCCACCACGTCTTTTGATCGGTGGAAAAATATTTCTTGGCTAAATTCCGTTGGACATTAACCAAGTGTCAACACAAATAGTTCCAATCTATGGCTACACTAGGATTTGACTATGTCTAGTAAAAAATCCATTAGATGGGTCATACATCCCAAATCGCGCTAAATTAATCTTTTCCAACCTCAATTAGCTCTTTCAAGCATAAATCAAAGTAGATGGGAAATTCCCACTCCAATCTCCTCTTTTAAGCTCAACTAGAGTAGAAATCAATAAAGCATGAGATTAATTTAAACAAGTAAAACCCATTTATAAATCTAGAGTAATTAATTAACACAAAAGCATGAGATAAAATCAAAACCCCAAATATTTCTATGTTTCCAAATCAATATTTAATACTAAAATAAAAAACTACATCCAAATATGAACATTAAAAAACAAGGAGTTGAAGAAAAGGGTAAAGAAATTTTCAATACAAAGCTTCCAAATCTTCACTCCAAGGGTGTTGATGGTGTTCCTTAGCCTCCAAGCTTGAGAAAAATGCCAAAGATGATGTTTCAAATCTGGAACCTGAGATGATCACTATTCAAAGGATAATTAGCGTCATATTATGAATTAATGATACAAAATCATAAGAAAAGAGATACAAATAAGTGGCAAAACCGCCACTTCTCAGAGTGCATGCCATCAGCTATATCTAAAAAATACAAACATAAGTGCCTAAGTGCTTGTAATCTAGAATCACGCCCTTTTAAAGGATAGAATACTAATCTGGTGTCCAACTGATATCGTAACTATGGCCTTAGTCCCAACAACATATAACTCCACAAGATATTTATGTCGTAAATTGGGAAACTAGGGTAAACCAGGGAATAAAGCAACTAAGAGGATCTAATTAGGAAATACCGCCCAACTTACTAAGTAGTAAGGTAAGTTTTATACTAAGGAATCCTTCATGTCAATCTATGGCTAAGCAAGCCTATAATCAAGTATACTAGGATCTTACAACCATAACGGGTATTTTAGGCATAACGGGTATTTTAGGCTAGGGTTCGGGTCACATTTCTATTCTAAGTCCCCTAAATAAATCAATTCATAGTATTACTAGGTATAAATCCATCCTATAGTCTCTACCTAGCATGCAATCTATACTATACATGATCTCATAGAGAAAAATAGACCGAAGCCTACCTCGATGCCGAACCGCAACTTGAATCACCCATGAATCGTTCGTCCTTGCTCCACAATCCCAAAAATGATGTCACACTAATCTACATGTTAATAGGAGTAACATAATGCCCACATTATTATATAAGAGGCTAAAATTTGGATCAAGAACGGACTCGTAGGGGACACAAATAGGATTTCAAAATTGAATCCATCACGAGTTCCCTTGAAGTATAAGGAATGCATGCTCAAAATTTGAGCCCAAACGGAGCTCGAATTGATGCCCAAATCAACCCACAAAGTTAAGAAATTCAAAATCTAATTTCTAGGAATTTACAATGAAAAGAGCAGAATTTGGCAAGGAAAAACAATGGGAAAGGATTAAAAGGTGTTAAATTAACTTAACTTATCCTTAATGAACGATTTCCTACAATTTCCCAAGCTCCAAGCTCCAATAATGGCAGAAAAAGGGTTTTGGATCATAATTTTAGTCGAAAACCATGAAAAATGAAATAAGTATTCTTGGAAAATGAGAAATATGAAGTTATACTCACATAGACAATTATTATACGAGAAAAACGCATCAAGAATCATCAAAATCAGAGCTTTCTAACTCCCAAAAATATCAAAAATATGAAATGGGTTTGGTTTGGTCTTATACTCAGCGATGGTCGCTTAAGCAGCACTTTGTTTTCTTAAGCAACCTGGTGAAAGGATCAAACTAATGCTAAAGTAGTCAAATGATTGCTTTAGCGGCTTGCTCAAATGGTCAGTGGTCGTTTAAGTGACCACACCCGCACCAGCAACTTCCAAAACTTGTTTTTGACCCTCGGAACTCAGGAACCGTATGAACATAAACCAATAGTGAAAATTGATCATAAAACATATTTAGGATCCAATGAAGTCATAAGATTTTCTAAAAAACATTGTTTACAATAAATTAAACCCTGGGACCCCTACTAGGCTATTTTAACTAATTTTTGTCTAAACACTCAAAATGAAATATAAAGGTTCGGGACCAAAACTAACTATGCTACTAACCCAAAATCGACATTCTAGACTCAAAAGAACCATCAAAAATTTCATCTGAGATTCTTTTGATAAAAAAGTGGACCCCACACCCAATGAGCCATTTTAACCAACTTTCGATTAATGGCCCAAAATGTGTCCAGAAGCCTCGAGACCCAGATCAAGGGTCCACCTAGCCTAAAATTGACATTCTGAAGCTAATAGAACTGTGAGAATTTCCATCCAAGTCCATTTACTAGGAGTTTTAGTTAGAGACCCATTTTTTAACAGCGAAAGATCTAATATAGGGAAATGAACCTAAAGTCGAAACAAACTGTCAAAAATCAAACCGACAGTTTTGAAAAGTCATAAATGACCTGTAGCCGCTATGGGAAGGCTAAAAATGCCAAAAACACATAGAACTTGAGAAAATGACCTAGAGGGTCATTACACAGCCCTCTTAACTAGTTTAGACGTTGGACATCATTAGCTCAAGTGATGTGTGTTGGTTATAAGAAACTCTCAACTGTACGATTTTTCTTTATTTTTTACACATGACTTGATATAAATATGACATAATTTCAGATAGCATGATTTTAAATATGCATCCTTTTAGATATGTAACTTCAGTTATTACAGATTTATTACTTCATTACCTTATCTCTAAATGATCTTTTACTCAGATTTCAACTATTATAATTTTCTTTAGATTTTTACCACATAAATGTACTTACATTGCTTTGAGAACCACTACAACAAATAGCGCTTTCAGCGGCAACTAAAGTCGTCACTAATACTTCAAAAGTAGCTACAAAAGATATTTAGTGGCGACTTGAGGGTCGTTGGTGTTACAACTGAAACTAAAGGTTATTTGTGCCGAAATAAAGAAGTCGCCACAAAAGGGAATTTTTTGTGACAATTTTGGTCGCCATAAAAGTGATACAAGCGGGATTATCCCAAAGATCCTCAATCAAGGTAATTGGTGTCCTTTTAGATGAGGAGGAGTATTGCAACCCACCATGATGATTTTGGCGATGAAGAAGTCTTGTTGATGAGAGCATTTGGCACTTGGGTCACTTTTGGGCCCACTTGGCATTTAGGGTAACTTTTGGGCCTATTATGTAATAAGACCCATGTCTATAAATAGTTAGCTTTCTTTTTATTTTTAGGAGATGATTATTGATGATGAATGTTACACTTGAGAGTGTTTATGTTAGCTTGTTAGGAGCTTTATATATTGTGAGAAATGACGATTGTTAGAGGTCCATTTCCTCTTTTGGTCTTCGTAAGAGATTGGTGCTTGTGGTAATTTAAAGAAAGTTCTTTGGTTTGAAATACCTTTGGTTGTCCTTTTCTTATCATATTGTGTCTATCTATCTATATTTTCCCTTTATTGTCTTTATTTTCGTTTTGTTCTTCGTCTCATATTTTTGTATTTCCTATTTTACCCTTGTCTCTATTGTTTTCGTAGTTTCTTCATATTTTGGTTTTAGATCATTTGGTATCATATCCAAGCTTGGATTCATTCCCATGAATTCAATCTTAGGTGTGTTATAAAAAAAAAATCAAAAATCACAAAAACATTTGGTGTTTCACGTTTTTGGGGTTAGCCCAGATTTTCAAGATTCTTGTTCCCTAACACTATTTGAGTCTAAATATCAAATTTGAGTTTAATTGGAGGTGATTTGAAGCCTCTACCATTATTGAGCCTTGAGTTTTTGAAGAAAGTGAAGTGGGTCTTCAAATCTAGAATTTTGGGAGTGGAATTGAAGGCTTAAGGTTGTTGGAGGTTGTTACTCGTACTACAAGGAGCTTGGGTTTCAAATTTTGTGAGATTTGGAGCTAAATTGAGAGAGATATGAATTTTTGAATATTCATCTTGTTCTTGGTGTTCTTCATAAATTCTTATCTTGTTGAAGACGAATCTTCCAAAAAGCTGTGTTAGATCTAAAAAGGAAGAAATATAAAGGTGTTTGGGTGTTGGTATAAAGAATATCCAAAATAAAAAAGGAATATTCCAAGAGAGAGAGTGCAAAAAAGACCCACAAAAAGCTTAAAATTTGGAGATTACAGCTGGCTGTCTAGCCACCTGTGCCCCCATTTGCGTGGGCAGGTGAACCATCTGCATGGAGAGGTGACCAAGGAAGGTCATTTTGCTTTGACATGTATTTCCACCTACGTGGGCAGGTCAACATCTGCGGGAGCAGGTCACCCCCAATGCACTTCAAAACTCTAAAATCTCATTTTGCTCAGGTTCCATCGTCTTAATTCCATTTCTTAATTCCTCACTTCATTTCTCAATTCCTAAACTAATTAACAACTAGTAATTCATCTACTTAGTTGGTTGATTAGTTCTTAAGTTCATTTTTCTTTCTTGTTCTTTTCTTTGTGTGTTTTGTCGTTTTCTTTCTTAGTTAACTTCTTTGAGTTGAGTCCTTTGTCTCTTAATCGGGTTGTTTGTATGTGCTTCATCCCTTTTTTCTCAATTGTACTAAGACAATGTATAGAGCAACCCTTGATACCATCTTGGAGGCACTCCTAGGGTTGCAACAAGATATGGATCAAATGATTGGACGAATGTTACCCATGAATGAGAAGTTGTCAAGTATTGATGGTAGGATGGCAAACATAGGGGATCATTTAAAGGCCTCTAATTTAAATCCTATACCCCATGCCCAAACTACCATCCCTACACTGGGGTTCGTCCACCAAAATTGTGCTCCAAGACATCAAGAACATGTTCCATTACATGTTCCATTACCCCAATCCAATATGAATCGAGATCCTCGAAACATTGTTTGACCACTACAAATCCAATTATGCAAAGACCCTTTTCATCTTAGGTCCACTAACCAGGATACTATCATTTTACCTAGTATCACTCCTTCTCTTATGTAGGGTCATGAACAAACACGTCCAAAGGAGGATGCAAGTAGAGGGCTTTATGAAGAAATGCTTGAAGACCTAACGGAGTTCTTACCAAAGAATTTTGAAATTGAAAAGTGTGATGGAGTAGGTTCAATGTTGAATTCTTTTCAAGAGGGAGAGGATGAAGTAAGCACGATTAGTATCAAGGGAACTCAAATTACCGTTGATACAATCCGAACTACATCTTGGAAAGAGCCTTCAAAAGATCAATATCGTGTATAGATGATATCTTGGAACATGGGAGATGAGTTGCTAAAAGACTCATGTGTTGGGGATATCACCGTACCAAATATGCTTACCAACAAAGTGCCATTTAAAGAAGGTTTGTTTCAAGAAGGAGAGGGTATCATCCCACTTTACTTGGCTAAGCAAGTTATGAATCCTCCCAATTTCAATTCCAAGGACTACCCCGAGAATCTTGATTTGCAAATAATGAACACTTGAATTTGAGGTCAAATTCTCTTCAAGAAGGAGAGGATGATACAAGCGGGATTACCCCAAATATCCTCACTCAAGGTAATTGGCATCTATTTAGAGATGAGGAGGAGTATTGTAACCCACCATGATGATTTTGGCGATGAAGAAGTCTTGTTGATGAGAGTGTTTGGCACTTGGGTCACTTTTGGGCCCACTTGGCATTTAGGGTCACTTTTGGGCCCATTATGTAATAAGGCCCATAACTATAAATAGTTAGCTTTCTTTTCATTTTTAGGAATATGATTATTGATGATGAATGTTACACTTGAGAGTATTTATGTTAGCTTGTTGGGAGCTTTCTAGATTGTGAGAAACGTCGATTGTTAGAGGTCCATTTCCTCTTTCGGCCTTCGTAGGAGATTGGTGCTTGTGGTAATTTAAAGGACGGTCTTTGGTTTGAAATACCTTTGGTTGTCCTTTTCTTATCATATTGTGTCTATCTATATATCTTTTCCCTTTATTGTCTTTGTTTTCCTTTTGTTCTTCGTCTCATATTTTCATATTTCCCATTTTACCCTTATCTCCGTTATTTTCGTAGTTTCTTCGTATTTTGGTTTGTATCAAAAAGGTTATGTACATCGCCACGAAAAATATTAGGAAAGGTGTCCACTAAGATGGTTTCCACTAAATGGAAGGATTTATCAGCGACAACTGTCACCACAAAAACGTACCAGAGGCGACGTTACCTTGCCACAATAGACAACTTTCAATATTGAGGAAATACACTTTTAGAGGTGACTTATAGTCTCCACAAATACTAATTTTTTTTTTTTAAAAATAATATAAATTTATTTTACAATTATTTCTCGATAATATATCAATTGTCCATTACTTATACAAAGACATAACCAAAGTGTTTCTCACTAAGAGAAAATTTAATATCTTCAAACTCCTTATCTATAATTCACCATCATTTGAAGAACCTTTCCCTATAATAGAAAAACAAAGTAAAGATTCATTTTGATATCCTGAAATTAAGCAAGAAAGGATTTGAGAACAATATAAGAAATTCAAGCTAACTGACATGTAAACATAGCTGTATTAAAAGCTACACCATACATGGATGGACACGTCCAATGTTGTAATAATTTACTCAAACAAAAGCTAAACAACAAAAATCTGATTGTTTCCTCAAAAATGTTCAAGGAAGCCATGGACGACTAGAATTTCTATTTTTGCGATTTAGACGACGAATGAGAATCTCGTAAGAGAATATTGTCGTGACATTATGAAATTATTTAAACATGAGATATATGGTGAATTATACATGAAAGTTGATGGGTGAAATGGATATGTGTTATTGGGCCCAAATTTAGGCCCAAAAATGGAATAAAATGCATGGCCCAAATGGGTCAAATGACCCATTCTTTCATTTGACCTTCTAGACCCAACATTTAATGCCAAAGAGTGGATAAGGATGGAAATTGAGGGTCTATAAAAAGGGGTAAAAATCTGATTTTTATCCATTACAAACACACATGTATTTCTATGTTTTTCTAAAACATTTCAAGAGAACCCCTTTTGCCCTCAAAACCCTAAATCAACTTTTGGAGAAGATCATCACTATTCAAGCTTGGGTAAGTGCTTATTATTATGGTTTAACATATTATATGCATGGGAGATTATGTATATCATGTTGGTTATGCTTGAAAATGGTGTACATGGTACTTTGTGTTTTTATATAAGATTTGTGATCCATAAGGTTCAAGCTTGAATTATGACTTGTGCCTTTGATGAAAGAGCATGGTATGGATGAAATATGAACATGTATGGTGTAATTTTGTTATTACACTTGTTATTTTTCTAAAAGTGTAAATTGTGGAATTTTGGCCGATATGTGCTATGAGGTGTATTAAGGTGATTTGATAGATTATGTGTGATGTAATATGGACAAGAAAGTGTAAAGGAGAAGTGTTGTGGTGAAATGTATTGATTATCATGTATTGGTCAATGCTGGGAATATTGTGGGATTTTTGGAATAATAATTTCATCAATGGTTTTGTCAAGGGGAAATGGCATGTTTAAAGGCAAACATGTACCTCATTGACGTTATATGCATTTGTAAGGTGGTTGGTGGTTAATGTGAATTTCGTTATGTATTTGTGTTGTAGAGTGATACATAAAGAAGGAGCGGGACTATTATATACGCGTCTAAGATTGTGTATTCGTATTAAGAATACAAGGTATGTAAGGTTACTCTTTCCGTATGCTTCTAAAACATATTGTTCCTATTGACATTGAAATTGTTTCAATTCCGAGAAGCTTGAAGTATAGCAATTCCGGTTGACGAATATTGTTATTCATATGTGTCCTATTCTTAGACGAATGATGATTCACTTATCTCTTATTCATTGATTGAAGTTCCAAAAATGTCATGATGTTGTAATTCATACAAGAACTATCTCAAGAGAGTAATAACATAAAAGAATCTATTTATCCTTGAGAAGCATTTTCCAATCATGTCATTCTCCAAAGTCCTATACTATGATGATTATCCTTGTAAAAATCTTTCACAAGTAAAAAGTACCAATCTCATAAGATCTCATAAGAGTAATAAGAGAAGTGATGTGCAAGTTAATATATCTATTTCTCATAAGTGAAGATGTCAATCTCATGAAGTACAAGAGTGAAGTAATATATATATGTGTGATTCCAATTATGTCATGATCCTCAATGTATCATTCTTAGAGCGGAAGTAAGAATAATAAGAGATATAATTGATGAGTATTCACGGGTGGTATCCTAGGGGTAAAAATGCCTAGCATGGGTCGATCCCGATACATCCCAGGGACGATATAAAAGCCTAGCTCGGATTATCATAATTACATCCCAGGGGCTACAGAAAAGCCTAGCATGGGTTAATATAACATCCCAGGAGTCAAAGTACCTAGCATTGGTTAGTAACATCCCAGGGGCTACAGAAAAGCCTAGCATGGGTTAATATAACATCCCAGGGGTCAAAGTACCTAGCATGGGTTAGTAACATCCCAGGGGCGACACGAAAGCCTTGCATGGGTTAACATAACATCCCAGGGGTCAAAGTACCTAACATGGGTTAATGTCATCCCAGGGGCGACAGAACAACCTAGCATGTGTAGAATAGTAAAGATGAGTAAAATATGAAGATAAAAGGAGTAAAGTACGTAAAATGCATGGTTCCCCACATATAGAAAGAGAGTTTATTCATATTTCTATTTCTCTTATATTGATTCTATTGTTGTGGTTATTATGTAAGATGAATTTCTTATGAGCCTTGCATACTCAGTACATTCTTCGTACTGACCCCCTCGGGGGAATTACCTTACATGTTGCAGGTGCAGGCACTAGTAGACTACCACTGTAGGTTGACAGTTGATTACGGATCTTTGGTGAGCCCCAGTTGCTTTGGGACTTTCCGAGTCATAGTTGTACAGTTGTGTTGATGTTGTATAAAGCGGGGACTTGTCCCGACTGTTAGTTGGTCTGGTAATGTATCTGTTAGAGGCTTTTGTAGACATATGTGGGTTATGAAGTAAAAGATAAATGTCAGTTTTGACTCGATGGCCCCAACGACCACATTTTATTTATATCTATATATGGCATATGCTTCCATATTCATGTATTTGCATGGGGTAATAAGATTCATACGAGGATATGTATACGAGGGTTCAAGAGCAAAGATTGGTTCTCTCGGGCCATATTGGCTTCGGGTGCCAGTCCGTTTCGATGGGATTCAGGGCGTGACAATATATTCACATAAATAACTAAATTTTCTTTGTCATTAACTGTAATTTGATTCTTTAGGGTAAAAATCCTATTGATTGAAATAATAATTAAAGAATACATGAAATAACTAATGAACTCATCAAAAGTGGAAGAACACGATATAAAGAGACATATAATACAGTTTATAGAGGTGGTACATGTCGATATTATTGTGCACCTAATTGACATCAAACTTCATTTAGGTGTACCGAGCACTATAAGTATGCACCTAATTCAGCTTCTTTTCCATGAGTTCACTTTAAGCTAGATATTCAAAGGTACATTGTCTAGAGTTCACTATAAGCTAGATATTCTCGTACAATCTAACTAGGGAAAGCTACAAAGAATGAATCAATATTCAAAGGTACATTGTCTGGCACTGTTGATTGATGGTCGCAATACTGCTCAAAGAAATATTACAATAAAAATTAAATCTTGAAAACCATAAACTGATTCACTTCTAGTGAAAATCACTTCAAAAATGTCCAACACAAGCTTATTTCACCAAAGCAAACCAAAATCATACAACGAAGCTTTAAAGGAATTAAAGTATATCCAAGATATATTGTATCCACTAATACTCCTACTATGAATCAATGAGAAAGACAAAACATGAAAAACACACACATCTGATTCATTACAATAAGCATTAGAAATATACTCTCTCCATTTCAATTTGTTTGTCAAGTTTTGACTTGGCACATAGTTTAAGAAAGTAATAAAGAAGACTTTTTGAATCTTATGATTTTACTAAAAATATGTGGAATGTACCAAAATTATCATTTAATCTTGTGATCTTCAACATACCATATGGAAAGTTGAAACTAAAGAATTGCGGAAAAAGAAAAAACACATTCTTTTATAAGAAGGAAGGAGTAACACTTAGTAGAATATAGGAATCTCAAATTCTTAACCTAGCTAAAATGTCCAGTTCATGTAAAATATTTTAAAGGAGAAAAAAAATATATACAGAAATGTCATACTTCAAATAAGTATAACACTAATACACAACCGCCCAATTTTTCAGATTACTCATGCTTGGATGAGGTCAAGTCCTAGAACAACTCAAAAGTTGGTCATCTAATCCTTTTTTATATAAATATAACTAAAACAAGGTAAATTTTGCAATTTACAACTTAATACTAGTGCTTTAAATAATGCAACTTTCTGCACCATAAGATTATATACCTTATACATGCTGACATTTAATACCAACAACCCCATCAGATAAATAATTTCTAGAAACCATCCACTTGCGTAGATTCTGAGAAATGAAAGAAAATCCCTTCATAAATAAATAAAAAGAGACTCAATTCCTGATAAATGGAACAATTCAATACTTCATTTTTTTCTTTAAGTGCAGGAAAATCTTAAGGGTAACAAAGTTTTTGTAACATGAAAGAGCAAATTCAATATTGAGTTGTACGTTTCTTATTTGTCCGACTTAATCCAAATCAATGCAAGTATCTAAGAATAGAATAAATTTAGGTGCATCCATAGACAAAAAAAATAATGTGAAATAAAATAGAAAGTGAAAATACAAGAGAAAAAGCCCTTCTAAAACTTACGAATATGTGAGGAAAGGAAAGAAAACAACATGAGCATGCTTTGCACTGCTCAGATCAAAGCAAAAGGAAAGGAAAGCATAAAACATGAATTAAATTTAATGAAATAGTGTATCCAAATTAAGAACCAAATATACAAGTAGTGGACATTCGTTTAATGAAGAAAGTACATGGATATGAAGCTAATGCTAAAGCCTAAAATTTAATTAAGGGTTATTACTTATTACTAATCAGAGATACTAAAAAATAGAATAACAAATAACAGAGAAATAACAACAATATACACCCCGTGAAATTTCACAACTGGGGTTCTTATATGGTAGAGTATACGAAGACCTTACCCTACCTCGGGAGGTAGAGAGGATGCTTTTGAAGGACCCTCGGATCAAGTACGACAACAAATAACAGAGGTAATTTCAAAAAGGGACTTGAAGGACTCATTTAAAATCATTTTGATGGAGTAACTATCAAAAGAATCCTTTACATATTTTCACAGATGAACCAAAGGACATGCTAAGAGTTTCAGCAGTTGTAGCACAAAGAATTATCCCCACTAGTAGCACAAAATATCTTTTGTTCACAAGTAACCAAAAATTAAACCATTATATATCCATTTGTGTAGAACTTCAACTTAAAAGTACAACAACCCCTTCTCAGTAATTAAATGTTGTATCAGGTAAATGTTGTAACAGGTAACAAGCACAAGGCAAAGTGCAAATATTATGTTACTTTGAAATGAAGGAAGAAGATTGTCACGACCCAATTTCTCAGGTCATGATGGAACCTACCATAACCCACCAGTAGGTAAGCCAACCCATAATCCAAAATAACAAGTAATGGACTATCAAGAGAATAGAAGAAAGCAGAGGAAAAAAGAATCCAATAAAGGGACTAATATAGAGAAGTAACCCCAAAACCTGGTGAAGTCAGTACAAGAGCTTCTAACAAAACAAGAGTACAAGGTAAGCATAATACATATATAGGGAACTGTCTCCGAAATACAAAATAAAGATCAGTCCAACAACTAAGGTAGAGCAGGAATAACCCCGAACGTCAAGAGCTCACCCCAAATCTCTGGTTCATGGTAGCTCTGCACGATGCACATGTCAGTAGTGAGATCTCGTACTATGATCTGCAGGATGCAAAAGTGTAGTATGAGTACCAGACATTAGGTACTCAGTAGGCATTGACCGACTGAGCTCTAAAGATAATGCAGGTATAAATAACATGTAAAGCAAGAACATACATTGAAGATAATATCTATGAAAAGAAGCATAACAATTTTAAGGGAGAGGTAAGGATACACTATCATATACTACAAGTAATCAAGGGTGAAAGAACAGTACCATAAGTAGCTAACCGATATACCGAGAAGAGTGAAGAAGGACTATATAATAGAAGTATGAGGCAAAGAGGTAATATACAATAAGAACAAATAAGAAAGAGAAAAAGATTACAATAATATTATAAGGAAACTAAACATAAAGATACTAACCTGAGGGAGCTAGCCTAGCATCTCAAGGATCATAACAATAAGGGAGCTAATCCTAGCACAGTCATAGCATCTAACCAAAGAGTAAATATTAGAAATAAAGAGGAAATGAACTCGAGAGCGTACCTATAACCTCGGTACCAATCCATAACCAGCCTACCATGATTTATACAATGATGACCAAATAATAATATAATCGGCTAGCCGAAAAACCAACAACCTAAATGGGCCCCCATAAGCCCAAAAAGTACAAGCAATCACTCAACAAATAATAACCAAAACCTATACCTTTCCAGCTCCCCATAAGACTGATAGATATAGGTGACAAACAATTATACTGGTGATAGGCAATGCATATGAATGAATGAATGCAATGTAAACCAATACTACTATATCGACTAAGAGCCAAACCGTACCAAATATATACACCTCTTCTGGCTTACCGACTCGTAAGGCAGGACCTATGAATATCACCTCTTCTGGTACGTGGTCCCCAAATTGAGAAATCCATAGGTGACTTGGGATATCCATATATAATGCTTGGTCCTGAACCAGGACTTCTAATAACCATCATAACAAATCTACTCCGTCCAGTACTAGAGAGAAATAAGAGTACAAAAAGGGTGCTCGGACTCAAACCGATGCTACATGAGTAGATATCCATAAATCTGGTGCTCGAGATCGAGTCTTGAACTAAAATAGTATAGTAATGTAGAATGGGTCAAATCTCTCTCGAACAAAGTGAGTAAGTAGTGGTAAAAAGAGTGGATCAATAACGGATCGGAACTTACCTAGATATAAGTTTCCTAAGTAGTATGTTTGGTTTAAAATATCATAATCCAATAATAAAGGTGGTACAACTTCCATTTTAAATGAATTAATTTTAAAAGTGAAAAGGTGAGGATAAATCCCTTTTTAGAAAATAGTAGTAAAACCAAGGTTCTCACCAAAATCGTACCACTAGATAAGCCTAAATACGTCTAAATGTATGCATGCTATCACCGGTATCCAAATAATACAAATGTAAGTGTCCAAGCATCTAAGAACTAAACCACGTCCTTTTGAAGAATTGAATACTAACCTGGTATCTGATTGGTATCATAACCATGACCTCAGTTCCAACAATATATAAATTAACAAGATATCAGCACCATAATTTAGGAAACTAAGGTAAAAAAAAGGCATAAGGCTACTAGAAGGATCTAATTGGGGGATATCATCCAATTCACTAAATAATATGGTAAGTCTTATACTAAAGGATCCTTCATGTCAATCTATGGTTAAACAAGTCTACAATCAAGTGAAATAGAATCCTACAACCATAACGGGTATTCTAGGCTAAGGCTCGAGTTACATTTCTATTCTAAATCCCCTAAGCAGGTCAAGTCCTGATATAACTAGGTATAAACCTATCCAAAAATCCTTACCTAGCATGTGATCTTAATAATACACAATCTCATAGAGAATAGTAGACTGTAGCCTATCTCGTAGCCAAACCACAGTCTCGAACGATCCATAAATCATAAATCTCTCATTTTTACTCCATGAACTCGGAGTGACGTCGTGCTATCAAAATCATAATCTACACATTTGTACGAGTATAACAAGACCCATATTGTAATATAAAGTTAAGGCCAAAAATTGAGTCAAAATAGGCCCATAGGCCCCCTAAATAGAATTCCAAAATTGATTCTGTTATGAGGTCCCTTGAAGGAAAGGAATGCCTGCTCAAAATTTGAGCACAAACGGAGCTTGAATCGAGGCCTAAAACAGCCCACAACGCTCAAAGAAACTAACCCTAAAACCAAGAATTAAACAGATTTTAGGATGAAATATCACGAGAACAAAAAGGGAAAAAATGTCCAAGGAATGATAAGCTAACATAGCTAAGCTCAATGAGATAAAGTGTCGATAATTTTCAAGCTCTAAGGGCCTCTAATGGCGGAAAAAAGGTTGGGAAATGAATGAAAATTAGGGAAGAAGTGTTTAAATACTGCAAGGGAATTGCCCTTCAGAAATATGGGTAAGGGGTCGCAAACGTGAAGGCTAGCAGGTTAGGTTATCACAAACGCAACACTAAGGGAAGTGAATGCAAAGAAAAGGAAAGGACTGGGTCAGATCGACCTTTCATTGTGAACGCTAGAGAAAGCTCGTGAACGCGATGGTCAAAGACCTGACCCTTCACAAACGCAGCCTATTCCTCACGAACGCAAAGAGTAAAATGGGCCAGCACCAGATGCTGAAAAACCAAAAAAATGCCAAGTCCGACAGGGTGTTCGGGATTTATTTGGAACCCCATGTGCAGAAACAAACTATGCTACCATACCAAATTCGACATTCCAGACTCAACGAAACCATTGAATTTTCCATCCGAGGTCGTTTGGATAAGAAGTGAGCCCTACACCCACTATTCCTTTTTCACTAAAATCCTCCTAATAGCCCAAACGAGCCCAGAAGCCTCGGGACCCAGATTAAGGGTCTCCTTAGCCTAAAAACCATGTTTCGGAGCTAACAACGCTGTTGGAATTCTTATTCGAGATCGTCTACTAGGAGTTTTGGTCCAAGACCAATTTCTCAACTTTAAAAGCTCTAAAATAGGGAAATGGGCTTAAAACCCAAATGAGCTGCCCAAAAACCAAACCGACAATTTCGGTAAGTCATAAATGACTTATAGCCACTATGAGAAGGCATGAAATGCTGAAAACAAGCAAAAATGAAGAAAATGACCTAGATGATTATTACAATATCAACTACTTAAAGGACTTTCATCCTCAAAAGTCAATGGATAGAAAGAACTCAAAAGCTCAAAAGGGCAAGGCATTGTCCTGCATACCCTCCAGGTCGTCCAGACAACCTCTACGGCCCAAAAAATTCTTCTAAGGGATTTTACTAAAGGTATCCCCTTTTCATTCACATCCTTACTTCACTTCCCTAAATAACCAAAAACTCATCCTCAACAACCAACTGGCCTCCACTTGAACCAAGATCGATTGAAGCATGTATGCCCAAAACCAAAGCATACTGACATCACAATGGTACAAGTACACTAAGTAGAAACTCAGCCAGGTTAAAGACATCCCAATGCAAGAACCATACAACTAACTAAGTAGAAACTCAGCCAGGTTAAAGACATCCCAATGCAAGAACCATACAACTAACCCCAAACTCCAAATCTAACATTCTCTTATCTTTCCAAACCTGATGGCTACTCTGAACTGCACAGAATCTCTCCAGCATCATCTGAGACCTGCTCGCATAATCATACCACACTAACCTCGAAAGGCTGAAGCTGACCCAAAAAAAATCCCCATGGACTAACATAAGAATAATGCCAATAAGGTTCCACCTAAATACTCATATGGTGGTGACCAATGTTTGCTATCTTTGCCAAAGCAACTAACTGGTTCAGATGACCCTCAAAACCAATAGTCATAAGTCTAAAGCACATTCTCTCAAAAATGAATGATCCACTTCAGAAAGCCCCACCAATTGTTGGTGAAATCACACTAAGCCCAATTCGAGTGCACTTTTTCTGCTGAGTAGACATTCAGAATTCTGATGACAATTGAGAAACCAAGGTCAAAATAGTAGGAACCAATACCATGTGCCAACAAACCATCCTTCGAGCATCTAAGTAACACAATATTCCTGAACTAAAGAAAATTGAGCCTGTAGGTAATGAGTAGGCCTAGTCAGCCTTTGAACGAATGCTCAACTGAATCAAAACCCTAAAATAGGACTGCAACCAAGTTACACAATCCATAACTATAATCTCAACACCAAAGCTAAACTACTCGATCTCAAGTATCCAAACTGATCCTATTGACGAGTACGCATCCATAGTCCAAAATCTATCACAATTTTCAAGCCGTCATTCAAAAGAGTCAAAAATCATAACTGGAGCCAACAAGTCTTTACTAAGGTCAAATAATTAAATCAATCTCACTATTAGAAATCAAGCATATATCCAACGGTCTCCGCAAGGGCTGAAACTGAAAGGTTGCTGAAGAACATAATCACAATTGAGGAAAACCACAGGCTAAGGATACGAGCAATCAAATCCGCATCCACTGAGGGCATAACACATCATAGCATAACCAAGAACTTACCAGGGCTGCAAAGAGTACTAATGGTAGCTAAATCTCGAGCAACTCAGAAAAATATGATCTTAGCCTGCATCTGGTCAAACCAATACTCAATCTAAGGTAACAACTACTCACTCCTAAAAGACACCTACTTTGGTTACCAACAACTGATACACAACCACATATCACCAAGCAGAAGCATTCCAGAAAGTCATATTAGGCCAAACAAATACCAAAATGAGAAATTTCTGAAATTACCTCTTTAAACCAACCTTAACTCAATTAAACCATGAACTATATCACAGAAGGAATAGAGTACCCAACTCAACACCAACACCAAGATTAAGACTGCTATCAGGTGATGAATCAAACAAATCAGAATAACAAACCTCAAACTTATCAACATTAGGAGCTGGCTATAGAAAAAGGATTGCCAATTTTAAAATCACAACAAAACCATGGAAGGACAAACCTACCTTCACTTACACAACCTACTCAACAACTGGCCTTACCTCACCAATAGAAAGGAAAACCAACCAACCAAGGTTCTAAGTCAAATAACCAAGAATTACAAGAAAGAAAACATTAACTAGATAACACTAGTCTAGTCATCTATCAAATAAGAATCAATAGAAACCAAAATAATAATAGTAGTAATGGTAACACCAGTATAAAGTGCAGTAAGCACCAAAACTGAACAACAACCAATACCACTCTAGTATCACATAAAGGCCAATATGCCAAAGGATACGAGAATTAATCCAAACATTATACCCCAAGACAACCACAATACCGATCCTTTCAATCCACTATTAAAAGAAAATATTTATGAGGGTAGTCACATGAGAATAAATCTACATAAAGACTTACAACAATCAATAGAGTAATATCAAGACATATGAACACCGATGGCTATGAGAACCCCAACTTAACTCAAATAGAACTAAAAGATAGAAAATCAAAAGCATACCTATAATGATGGAATCTAAAGCCATAGGCCCTGAACTACCTGAAAAATTACAAATTTGAACGCATCTAACTCGGACTGAGCGTCTGAATGACCAACTAAAATATTAAGTGCACTGCCTCTGCCCGGATGTGCCACATCCTTAAGAGACTAATCTGGCTATGCTAACTACCCTATAATCCCATGCTAAGGACACTCTCTAGACCAATGAACGCTCTTTTTACGATCATAAAAAACCCTTAAGCTCTAACCTAGTGAGAAACACGAGTTGACCCCAACTGGCTGACCAACTCACGCCTGGGGAACCCCTACACCAGTGACCAACCATTCTACAATCAAAACATTCCCTTGGAACTCTCTGATACGCTGCACTTACTGACCCAGAACAGCTGCCAAGGCCAAAAGACCTAGACTGAATATGCCTGAACAGAACTCTATCCACTATGACCACTATGACTTATCTGAGAGTCACCTGTAATCTGAGGTGCTACCCTACCTGATCTGATAGACTAAAAGTGATGTTGACCTCTGCTGGGAGGATCCTTACCTCTAGATAAAATACTAGTAACACTGTACTGCGGACATGGTCTCTTACCACCACCTCCATATGTCTCAAGAAATGCCCTCATTGTAGCCCTTGTATAGTTAACAACCTGAAGGAAAAAAAACTCAGTTGCTATCAAATGCTCCAATGTCAAGAAGAGAGGTAAAGCTAATACTCTAATGAATCCCTACGCCATCTCATACTCTATAAAATATAACATAGAAGCACATTTGTCCCACTTGAGAAACCCTATCTCATACTTTGAAATTGATAAAGAGCCCTACTGAATACCAACAAAACCAACTATGGCCCAAGAACCACTAGATATATCGGGCACCACCACTGACTGTGACATATCCACGAAAAGGCTTGAAATCCCCAACACAGTATCCTAAAAAGTTGAGGCATTCATAAACTCTGCCAGAGCCTGGGTTGGCCCTAGACCCTCTGGCTAACATTGAAGATCCTTAGTACCAATATCTAACTCCCTAGCCTGACGCTTAGCTGAAGCTCTGGTAACACACGTAAAAGTCTTATCCGCACCTATGAACAACCTCATGCTCTTCATCTGGGAAATAATGAAGTCAAAATAAGTACTTAGAGGTTCATAAAAGTATGGACACATAATAAGGAATCAAGATTTAGGATTTCCTAAGAATGCCCTATAGCCTCCTGAAGATAGGATACAGACGTCTCCATACCGATCCAATGACTCTAATAGGCACTTTACTCTTGTACCAACAACAGTGGTGAACTTATGCTTCGATACCAATCTGTACGTAATTTCTCAGGTCGTGATGACACCTACCATAACCCACCAGTAGGTAAGCCAACCAATAATCTAGAATAACAAGTAATGGACAATCACAAAAAAAGAATAAAGCAATTGAAAAATGAATCCAATAAAGGGAATAATATAGAGAAGTAACCCCTTAAACCTGGTGAAGTCAGTACAAGAGCTTCTGACAAAACAAGAGTGCAAGGTAAGTATAATACATATTTATGGAACTGTCTCTAAAATACAAAATAAAGATCAGTCCAACAACCGAGGGAGAGAAGGAACAACCCCAAACGTCAAGAGCTCACCCTAAATCTCCAATCCATAGCAGCTACACACGAGGCACATGTCAGTGGTGATAACTCGTACTATGATTTTTATGGTGAAGAAGTGTAGTATAAGTACCAAACACGAGGTACTTAGTAGGCATCAATGGACTGAGCTCCAAAGATAATACAGGTATCAATAACATGTAAAGTAGGAACATACATTTCAAAAAATATCTACAAAAAAAAGCATAACAATTCTAAGGAAGAGGTAAAGACAAACTATCATACACTACAAGTAATCAAGGGTGAAAGAATAGTACCATAAGTATCTAACCGATATACCGAGAAGAGTAAAGAAGGACTATATAATAGTATTACAAGGAAAGAAGGTAATACATAGTAAGAATAGATAAGGAAGAGAAGGAGATTGATATTATAAAGGAAGCTAAACAAAAGATACTAAACTGAGGAAGCTAGCCTAACATCTCGAGGATCATAAAAATAAGGGAACTAAACCTAGCACAGTCATAGCCTCTAACCAAAGAGTAAATATTCAAAATAAAAAGGAAGTGAACTTGGGAATGTAGCTATCACCTCGGTACCAATCCATAACCATCCTGTAATGAACTATACAATGATGACCAAATAATAATATAACTGGCTGGCCGTACAACCAGCAACCTAATCGGGCCCCTAAAAGCCTGAAAGATATGAGCAATCACTCAACAAACAACAATCAAAATGTATACCTATCCATCCCCCCATAAGACCAATAGATATATGCACCAAATAATTATACTGGTGATAGGCAATGCATATGAATGAACAAATACAACATAAACCAATACTACTATATCGACTGAGAGCCAAACCATTCCAAGTATATACACCTCCTTCGGCTCGCTGGCTCACAAAGTAGGACCTATGAATATCATCTCTTCCGGTATGTGGTCCCCAGATAGAAAAATCTATAGGGGACTTGGGATATTCATATGTATTGCCTGGTCCAATACTAGGACTTTCCATGACCATCATAACAAATCTACTCCATCCAGTATTGAAGAGAAATATGAGTATAAAAAGGCTGCTTAGACTCAAACCAATTCTAAATTAGTAGATATTCATAAATTTGGTGCCCAAGATTGAGTCTAGGACTAAAATGGTATAGTTATATAGAAAGGGTCAGGATCTCCCTCGATCGAAGTGAGTAAGTAGTGGTAAAAGAGTGGATCAATAACCGATCGGAACCTACCTCAGTATAAGTTTCCAAAGTAGTATGTTTGGTTTAAAATATCATAATCCAATAATAAAGGTGGCACAACTTCCACTTTAAACGAATCAATTTTAAAAGTGAAAAAGTAAGGATAAATCCCTTTTTTATAAAAAGTAGTAAAACTAAGGTTCTCAACGTAATCGTACCACTAAATAAGCGTAAATACGTCTAAATGTATGCATGCCATCACCGATATTTGAACAATACAAATGTAAGTATCCAAGTGCCTAAGAACTAAACCATGTCCTTTAAACGAATATAGTACTAACATGGTGTCCAACTGGTATCGTAACCATGGCCTCGAGCCCAATAATATATAAATTAACAAGATATCAACACCATAATTTAGGAAACTAAGGTAAGCAAGGGCATAAGGCTACTAGAAGGATCTAATCAGGGGTTATGGTCCAATTCACTAAGCAATACAGTAAGTCTTATACCAAAGGTTCCTTTATGTTAATCTATGGTTAAGGTGTGATATAATTCTACAATCATAACGGGTATTCTAGGCTAAGGCTCGAGTTACATTTCTCTTCTAAATCTCCTAAATAGGTTAAGTCATGATACAACTAGGTATAAACCTATCCTATAATACCAACATAGCATGCGATCTATATAATACATAATCTCATAGAAAAGAGTATACTGTAGCCTACGTCGTACCCAAACCACAATCTCAAACCATCCATAAACTATTCATTTTTTCTTGATGATCTCGTAATGACATTGCTCTATAAAAAAAAAAAACCCTACTTATTGGTACGAGTAGACCCATATTGTAATATAAAAGTTTAGGCCAAAAATTGGGTCAGAAATATGCTCGTAGGGCTTGCAAATGGAATTCCAAAATTGATTCTGTCACAATGTCCCCTCGAAAGACAAGGAATGCGTGTTCACAATTTGAGCATAAATGGAGCTCGAATCGAGGCCTAAAATAGCCCACAACGCCTAAAGAAACTAACCCTAAAACCAAGAATTAAATGGATTTTGGGACCGAATAACACAAGAACAAAAAAGGAAAAAATGACCAAGGAACAATAGGCTAAGGTAACTGAGCTTAATGAGATGAAATCCCTACAATTTCCAAGCTCCAAAGGCCTCTAATGGCAGAAAAAGGGTTGGGAAATGAATAAAAATAGGGGAAGAGGGGTTTAAATACTGCCAGGGAATTTCCCTTTGCGAACGCAGGCAAGGGGTCAAAAACGTAAAGGCTACTGGGTTAGGTTATCGCAAATGCAACACTAAGGGTCGCGAACACGAAGATGAGGAAAGGACTGGGTCGGGCGACCCTTTATCGTGAACGCAAGAGAAGGCTCACGAATACGATGGTCAAAGACCTGAACCTACACGAATATGGCCTACTCCTCATGAACGCGAAGAGTAAAATGGGCCTGCACTAGATGCTAAAAAACCATCAAAATGCCAAGTCCTAACGGACTCTGATGGGGTACTCGAGATTCATTTGGAACCCCGTGCAGACAAATAAACTATGCTACCATACCAAATTCGACATTCCAGACTTAAAAAAACCATAAAAATTTCCATCCAAGATTGTTTCAATAAAAAGTGGGCCCACACCCACTTTTCTATTTTCACTAAAATCCATCCAATAGCCTAAAATGAGCTTGAAAGCCTCAAAACTCGTCCCCTAGCCTAAAATCTATGTTCTGGAGCTAACGACACTGTCGAAATTCTCATATGAGGTTGTCAACTAGGAGTTTTGGTCCAAGATCAATTTCTCAATTTTAAAAGCTCCAAAATAGGAAAATGGGCTTAAAACCCAAATGAATTGCCTAAAAACTAAACAAGCTTACTAGATTTATTTCCTCAACAATTTTAAATATTAGCTTGCTAGACTATTTTAGTTCAACATTTTCTTGCAAAATCAACAAGCACAATAATATTCATTATCAAATCTATCATTATTGAATTTAGTTTCAAGCCAAGATCATATATCATATTAAGCTTGGCATTTGAGTACCTTTCAATTTGCATTATCCTCTTCAATTTTTTTTTTTATATCTATAACCAGGTATTAATCATTTAGAAGTAGTTTACATTGTACTTCTACTTCACCTTTATCATAATTTAGGTAATCAAAATGCAAGTAGACACTTTCTCTCGTACACTATAATTTTGTAACATTCCTTATAAGAGAGCATATTCAAGCATAATTACTTTTAATTATTAATATAAAATAAATTATCTAAACCCTAGTCTTCCATATCTCTTATCCTAATTCCAGTACTTTCCAATACTGAATCGAATATTTTATTGAGCTCAATAATTCCCATTCTTTAATTTCATCCAAAAAAGATTAGAATGATATTATCAAATCTAAAATTTCAAAAAGAAACTTTTAGCTTATCGGGAGAAAGAGATATCTGAGAGAGGAATGTCAATATCGAGAATTGTTAACATAAGTTTGACAAAGAAGGCCTCCTTTGGAAGAAGGGGGTGAGATTTTCCGACTCCTTTCAGATAAGGGCTTTAGATGACTTCTCCTGTGTAAATTTCTATTTATTCCAATATATTTTCAAGCTGGTCAGGTAAGTTGGAAGCAAAATCTGAGAATATAATGTAAATCATTGAAATCTATAGATTTTTAAGGGCAACTTCATGTACAACCAAAAGCGATACAACAAAGAAGATGCAAAAGACTTTAAAGAAACAAGAAAACAAAGAAACAAGATAAACAAAGATAAAAGGGATAGAAAGGTAGACACAAAAGTGGAATCAAAGGCAACCAATTCTATAAAAAGAAAAGACCTCCTTCATATATCCAAATAAGCACCTAAACCTATGAGAAATACCTCAAGGGAATTAGATTCCCAAGCAACCCTCCTTTCTAAACTTGAAACAATCAAAAGCTTCAACAACCTCTCAAACTCTCAAACTCTCAAATGAGTATTTAATATTCAATATTCATCAAGATAATCTCCCTCTAAAATGAACTATGCTCCACTATTTGTAGACTAGACTACTAATTACAAAAATACCCTTAATGAATTAAGGTTCTTCTTAGTCAAGAGGCTTGCATTTAAATAATAGCCACTTTGCGTACATAGCCTCTTTTCCTTTCTTCGAGTAGTCTTCCTCTTGGAGCCTTGTACTTCCATTTTAGCACGTTCCTAAGCTTCAATCGCTTGTTCCAAACTCCTTTCAAGCCTCCAAAGTATTGGCTCAATTCAAAGTTTTTGAGCTTTTTATCTTGGCTTGGCGTACATGCATCAAAAAGGATTTGAGATTTTAGAAAATATCTGATACTTTGAGCTGAGAGAGAATGGAGAATTTGCAACAGAGATGAAGCAATATTTTTCTATAACGGTGTTTTGCTTCTCTTATTAATCAGGGTTGTTCTTTTATTTTAATTTTTATTTAAAAAGTAATTCATAGATATAGTGGCGATTTAGTCACCACAAAGAGTCTTCAGAGGTGATTTCTAATAAACTGCTACTAAAAATTAGAGCTGAAATTTTACTTTCATTGGAATGAAAACACAAACATATTAGAGGCCACCTAAGAAATGTTGTCACTAAAAGTTTGACCATTTACAATGACTATCAAATGTCACTACTAAACATTAATCATTTCTGCCAAAAATAAAAGTCGCCACAAAAAGTTAATCTTTTGTGTCAATAAATTGGGTCGCCACTAAAAGTTGTCGCAATAATTTCTTGTAGTGACATGGTAATTTTATGACTCTGCATAGTGTAATTTCAGATATATATTTCTCAGAAAGTTTTTTTCACGATTTTAGCTAAACTTACTCATAGTTGACTATTATTATGTTTATGAAAATCCTATTTCTGGCACTTTTCTCTATTTATGTCACATATATGATTTCAGTTATTTAGTCTTATTCCTTTAATACTCAGTAAATTCAAACGTAATAATTGTATATCTCTCCAGCCTATATTTTTCATAAGATGTAGATCCAAGTGATCATTGTCATGCTCGTGGATAGAGAGTAGCAGTTCATAGTTTAGTAGTTGGTGAGTCCTCTCCCTTCGGGGACATAGCTTAGTCATTTCATTCATTATTTTAGTGTTTCTAGTATTTTAGTATTCGAGTTAGTTGGGGGCTTGACCCAACAACTCATTCTTTTAGTAGAGGCTTTCAAAAATTATCAGTGTATTCAGTTGTGATAGATTTATCTTTAAAATTTATTTCAGTATGGTTTTAGTTTACAGCTTCTGCTTTAGTTTCCCATATTATGCTTAGATATACTATGCCAAGGGTTAGCTTAGGATCAATTATGGTTCTAAGCACCATGTCTTGTCCAAGATGTAGACTTGGGTCATTACAAACTTGGTATTAGAGTAGTAGGTTCAAGAGTCTTAGGGTGTCTAAAAAGCCATGTCTAGTATAGTCTTTCTTATGGGTGTGTTGTGCACCACACATATAATTATGAGGCTATAGGGCATTCAGGAAATGTTTCCCTTCTTTCATACTCCAGATCATGGAGTAAAGTTGTCCTGTAAGAAACTTATGTAGATTCTTGTGTTACTCTAAATTCCTTTAACTATGCCTCATCTTTGAGGTAATAGCAGTAGTAAAGCTCAATTTCTACCGATATAGTGCTCTCAGATAAAACTATATGACACTTTAGAAACTGCATAAAAGGCTTGAGAGGAGTATGTTAGTGTGCTTTAGTCCTTCGATTTAAAATTTACATCCTTATCTATATAAATTGTGTTGTTGAACCATAAAAAATTATGTATTTGAATTCTTCCTTAACCCTTTGTTATAGATAACACCCATGAAAAAGGAAGAGTATATATTAAGATTAGATTCTTGAGTAGTATTTTCGTCGACAGACAATGTGATTTGGGATGTTACAATTTATGAGTAGTAGAATGACCCCAGAATTAGAAGTGTGAATCTAGAAGTGTAGTAGCATGAAAGGTGGGGATAGTGATTGGTTAAAGTATATAGATGAATCTATGTATTTTATTAAGTTAAAATTAAGGTGATATGTTTTTAGGGGTTTACTAAGGAGTAGTAAGTGTGGTGTAGATTTTATGGTAAAAGGTAGAAAAAGAGTTATTAATTTAGGTGACTTAGAGTATGCTTAAACTAGGAAAGGAGTTCTGATAGCGTATCATTGTATTAGAATAGTATAGGTCATTAATAAAAGTATAAGGTGGCTAAGGATTGATAGATCTAGGCTGCATCATGTGATTTTGTAAAGGAAACTGCTTGATGCTTATAGAGCCATGAATATAGTTTATATGCATATGGATGGATAAGTAGTAATGATATGTGAAAGGAGGATATGACAATGAACCATAATTAGATAGACCATAATATAAAGATCGACTATTGTTATCTTGAGATTTTAGTGGACTAGTGCTTCTTGATATATTTTTTCTCTAGTAACTGCTAAGCCAGAATAGTATGTGAAGTTGTGTTGTTAACCATGTCTAGTACTAGACACTAAGTTTAAATTATGGATGATCACCAAAGTGGAAATAATGATAGCTTGGGGGTAGTGATGCTGACTTTATGAAATTGATCTTATAGGCATGACATAGCGTATGCAGGAATTTAAGTTGGTTAATTTGTAATAAGTGTGATGGTGCAGGTATAATATAGATGTGTACCCAAGGTAATATGTGGCTACATCATATTCTAAGGTTATTAAGTGTTGTGTGTTCTTAGGTAGTACCCTTGAGTTGCTAAGTGTGAAGAAAGTTAGTAATATAGTATATGGTATTCTTAATAGCTAAATTGAGGAGTTATAGATAGACGATGTTGAGTCTCTTAGTATGATTTTAGTTCTCACGATTTCAGGTAAATATAAATTTAGAGGTGTGATATTAGTAAACTAAGAAGGAGAAGAGGGCAGATTGTTGTGTTTAGAAAGGCAGATGTGTTCACCAATGAGAGTGTAAGCATAGGATGATTATTATTAAACCTAGAGAAAGTTAAGAGTGGTATCTATGAAAAGAATGTCCATAATAAAGTTAGTATCTTCCAAACATAGTTTATCTGGGTGAGTTAAATGTTAATATGTAGATCGCTAGAGTAAAGAAACTAGCGCTCAATTTTGAGGATATGGAATACGCCCATAGACTTAGAATGTTGACTTTCATCTAAGGGGGAGATGATAGGGTGAAGAACCAAATCAAGTATTGTGAATTAGATTGTGATGCGTTTCAAGAAGAGTTATGATGAGATAACGATCCATTCTTACTCTAGCGTACTCCTCAGATTTCAGTCGCTACGACACCCTACCCATGTCTTGGGTGTTAGCGGCCTGTGACCTATGTTTATGCACTTCAATACATATTCATGTTCATTCTCAGCTCCTAGTAAAAGAAGTAATAGCTTCACTCTGTGATCCTAGTCCTCCCCCATGAATCTATGAATTTCGACCCTATGTTAAGTAACTTATGATATATATGAACTCATGTTCTGCAGCATGCTCAGTCCCCTGAACACATAATATGCTCTTAATGACTAGTGAAAATCACATTATTTCATGTATGTTCAAAGATCAGAACTCTTAAAAAAAATTGTGCTTCATGATCTCTTGTTCTAAGCCCCATGTAGGCCTATCTATGAAAGTAATGGATAGGAACGTCATGTCCATTGCCAGGATAACTCCCTACTCATACCCTTTGTGTTAATATACAAAATATTTGTGCCTCTTGTACCCTACCTCACAGGTCCCGATAAGTTTAATTTATAGCTGAGCAGTATCCCTCATATTCAAGATCCTCATACTCTAGCCCTTTAGCGACCCTCCTTATGTTAAGATATAAAGTGGTGATGAAAGTGGTAAAATAATGGTTTAAATGGGAGTGAGTATCTTCCTTATTATGGAAAATTATGGTGTTCTCTTTCTATTTAAGGTTAAAAGTATGGATGAAGATTGAGGCAAAGATTTGTTATATGAAATAGTTAGATATGAATATTTGGGAAGTCTCTTTGTAGTAGTTCCTAAGATTGTAGTTGGTAGAAATTTTAGGAAAGATGGGAAAGTTCTTAGGTAGTGTGGTTGCTTTGAAGTTTATGAGGTGCTTATAGAGATAGTCTTGAATATCGTGTTGATAGCATATGGGTGAACGCATCGTGCACTAGAGTTAGTTGTTTGAGGTGGCAAGAAGAAATAGTACCTTTGGGATGAAAAGCTCTTATAAAATATAGAATGCCATAGTTTAGACTAGTATTGTTGCTTCACGTGTAGTACCTTGTACCATTAAGTTAAGCTTAAACATGGAATTAACTTGCAGCAATACTTAGGCTCTAGTAGTTATGTGTTTGCATGGGGATCATTAGTAGAAGTTAATAAAGTGTAATAGTCAGAAAGAGGAGAATATTCAAGAAGTGTTACTAATCTTAGATAACTGGGCATACCGCTTAGAATGAGAGTATTCCTATTCTTGATTCTTTCCAAGTGTACTCATTTCCTTTATTGAGTCCTTCATGCCTATACTAGCCCTTTGCTCTTATTGTAATGACCCTCCAGGTCATTTTCTGCATGTCAGCACTATTTTGACGTTTAGAGTTTTCTCGTAGTTGACCCAAGTCATTTATGGCTTGTTGGAATTGACAATTCTATTACCGGGTAGTTCATTTGATTTTTAGAGCCAATTCCCTATTTAGAAGTCTTTGCTATTCAAATTTGGGAATCGGGCCTAAACCGCTGGTCAACGGCCTCGTATGCCAATTCTCACAGTTTGAACAACTCCAGAGAGTCAATTTTAGGCTAGGGGACCTTTGGTTTGGGTCCCAAGGCTCCCGGACTCATTTTGGTCTATTGGGTGGAAATTGGTTAAAATGACTATCGGGTGTGCGACGGTCATATTTCATAAAAATGACCTCGGATGGAAATTTTAATGGTGTTGTTGAGTCTGTAATATTTAATTGGTAGGCTAGTATAGTTCGTTTGCGTCTGCGAGATTCTGAAAGAATCCCGATGGTCCGGTCGAAACTTAGCAAAATTTGCTAAGTGGTGGTGCCTGGACTCAGCTGGAGCAGCCGCTTAAGTGGACTTTGCTCTCTTAAGCAGAGGTCGCTTTAGCGACCAGCCCTAGTCCCTGCCTTGATTCTTAAGTGGAGGCCTCATCACTTTAGCAAAGGTCGCTTAAGTGACAATCGTCCGCTTCAGCGGAGGCCGTCTTTTGAGGCTTGGCCGCTTAAGTGACAATTTGTTGCTTTAGGGACGACCGCTTAAGCGGTCAAGTGGCTGCTAAAGCAATCATTGCTTGTTCATTAAATTCTCCTATTACCCAATTTTAATTCATTTTTCTCCAATTCCAATTCCAAGTCCATAGAAACCTTAGAGAGATTATGGAGAGTGGGGTTTGATCATTGGGTGTTCGTGGTGAGTTGGGAACGTTATTTTGATCAATTCCTTGTCGATATTTCCTTGAGTTCCCATTAATTTCATGGTTAATTTCAAATTTAAACCCGAATCCCTAATTTACTTTACAGGCTGATTTGTTTATGCTTGGAATTTACCCATTTTAAAGGGTAAATGATCCTTGAGCTTAGAGGGACATTTTGATGGTTTCAAAGTTGTGATTTTGTAAGCAGCCCCACATGGTTTTTTTAGCTCGATTTTGGACCCGAAATATTTATATGAAATATGGGTATGTTATTCTTGTATTAATATGTAGATTATTATTTTGATAGCATGTCATCGTGAGGAGGGTTCTCGAAAGGGAAAAGCTCTTATTTAGTGGACTTTTCATTCATTCGTCAGCGTCCAGGTAGGCTAGGCTTACTTTCCTCATGGATTGAGCTCTATTATGGTATTAGTATAGTATTATACTAGAGTTAGATTGGAATTTATGGTTTGGTGGCATGATAGTGATATTTTGAATATTTAGCCGATTAGAGAGCCGTTTTTAGGTAGAGTTGACCCATTCATCTCTCCCTTAAATTAAATTGTTTCCTTAGGAATTGTTTAGACTTATCTAATACCTTAAGATGGAACTTTGAAGCTTTTGTGTAATTTCGGGTAGAAATTACCTTAGTATGGACTTTTGGGGTCAGTAGCTAGCCCCGCCGGCCCTATCTTAGGTCAATTATCCTAATTATCTCCTTCTAGACCTAGGAGGCCTTCTTTCATCATCTTGGGTGTCTTTTTAGAATTTATTATGACTTTGACATCTTTTCAACTTCCAACTAGACTTGTAACTTTGTATTTACTTTAAAGATCGATTCGAGTACGGCAACTACTATTGGCATATGGGTACTATATTCCCAGTTTGAGGGCGATATATATGATACTAGAGTTTGATTCGAGTCCGAAAATTATGGTATGGGAAGATTCAAAAATGATTTCAGTTGTTGGTCACTTCATACCTATTATTATTGATAGTTCTGCTCTTGATTGTATCCATCGGGTCTATGGGGGTTCGTTTGGATTAATCTTCTCTTGTTTATGCCTTCTGGGCTTATGGGGGCCCAGTTAGGCTGTAGTTAGCTTGCCTTCCTTTTGATATTATTTATACTATTATTTATTATCTGTCATTATTTCAGGTTTGTCCCTTATTCCCTGACTTAGTTTACATTCTCACATTCTATTATACTTTATTATGATTTAGCTCAGTCGACCGATGAAGTCTACTGAGTACCCGTTGTTTTATTACTCAACTACACTTCTTCTTCTTTTTTTGATGCATATACGAGTACAAGTTGCCACCGATGATGCTCTATTTAGGCTTACTTTTGAGTTCATTTGGAGATAGGGTGAACTTTTAGAGCTGGAGCTAATTCTCTCTCCTTCTATTATTTTGGACAGTCTTTACTTTCGAAACTATCTATATATTAGATATTATCAGTACTCTTATTCTTTTGGATTTAGTGGCTCTTGTACCGACCTTACTGGGTCCTGGGATATTCTTTTGCTATCTTTCTCTCCCTCATATATATATGTATAAACTATAGTACTTGTATTTTATTGCTTATAATCCTATTGTATGGTTAATTTTGGTATTTACTATGCCTTCCACCAACTAGCCCATTACTTATCATTTCGGGCTACGATTTGGCTTACCTACTGGTGGGATAAAGTAGGTGTCATTATGACTTGAGGAATTTGGTAGTGACAAATCGATATCAGAGCCTAGGTTCATTGGTATTATAGGTGCAAGAACAAGGGTTCAGTAGAGTCTCACGGATCGGAGCAACGACATCTGTATTTTATCTTCGGGAGGCTATATGACATTCTTAGGATGACTTCACTTTCTTTATTCATTTCGTGCATCGAGTCTATATTGGTTTCTAAAATTTACATTATTTCACTCTTTCGCAAATGGTTAGGACACGTGCTATGGAGACTAGAGACGAGGATCTCAAGTCCATAGCTAGGGCTCCTGCTAGAGATCATGCACAACCTACGGGTCGAGGCCAGTCTAGAGCTGCTGCCCCAGCTAGGGGTAAGGATAGGGAGCCTTCACCAGATCCTATTATTGCTCCCGAGGCAGAGGTTGATCTACAGGTTCCTCCACCCCAGTCATTGGTGGGCCATGGGGCAGCCCAGGCTCCACCGGGGTTTATTTCTTCGTCATTACTCAGAGATGCCTTGGTCCTATTATTGGGATTAGTTGGTGGTGCACCGTCTGATGGTGCTCAGTCTATAGATTAGAGTAGTACAAATATAGGGGTGCAACATATAGCTACGACTCCTAGAGTTGTGGTCCCTCCAACATCGGTAGTTGCTCAGCCGACAGCCGCTCAACCAGCTATATTTGTTGAGGAGCAGAAGATGTTGGGAAAATTTCTGAGATTGACTCCGTATAGGTTTTTTGGGGCTCCAAGTGAGGATACATTTGAGTACTTGACTGCTTGCGAGGGTAGTCTCCGTAATTTGGGCCTAGTTAAGGCTCGTGGGGTTGACTACACCACTTTTCTGTTGGATTTGGTAGCTAGACATTGGTGGAGAGGTTATCTTGATTGGGCCAGCTGGATCTCCCCCTATGAAATGGACTCAGTTTTCTGAGGCTTTCTTGGAGAATTATATGCCTCGTAGTTTTCGTGAGTTCCTGAGAGATCAGTTTACTGGCATACAATAGGGTTCTATGTTGGTGGTTTAGTATGAGGCGCAAAATTTATGGTTTATTTATGATGCTAAGAGTTCGAGTCCATCAATTATGGTATGGGAAGATTCAAATATGATTTTGGTTATTAGTCACTTCATACCTATTATTATTGATGGTTCTACTCTTGATTGCATCCATCGGGCTTATGGGGGCTCGTTTGGGTTAATCTTCTCTTGTTTGTGCCTTCTGGGCTTATGGGGGCCCAGTTAGGCTATAGTTAGCTTGCCTTCCTTTCAATATTATTTATACTGTTATTTATTATCTGTCAGCTGGAGCATTATTTTAGGTTTGCCCCTTATTCCTTGACTTAGTTTACATTCTTGCATTCTAATATACTTTTATTATGATTTAGCTCTGTCGGCCGATGATGTCTATTGAGTACCTGTTGTTTTGGTACTCATACTACACTTCTATATCTTTTTATGATTTAGATCCGAGTACTAGTTGCCGCCGTTGACACTCTATTCATGCTTACTTTTGAGTGCATTCGAAGATAGGGTAAGCTCTCAGAGCTAAAGCTAATTCTCTCTCTTTCTGTTATTTTGGACAGTCTTTACTTTTGAGACTATCTGTATATTGGATACTAGCAGTACTCTTATTCTTTTAGATTTAGTGGGTCTTGTACCGACCTTACTGGGTTGTGGGATATTATTTTGCTATCTTTCTCTATCTCTTATATATATACTGTTGTACTTGTATTTTATTGCCTACAATCTATTGTATGCTTAATTTTGGTATTTATTATACCTTCCACCAACTAGCCCATTACTTGTCGTTCCGGGCAATGGTTTGGCTTACCTACTGGTGGGATAAAGTATTTGCCATCATGACTTGAGGAATCGGGTCGTGACACATATAGCTCGTGCTTTCACATTTCTTAGTGTTAATTACCAGACCCTTGTTGTTAATACAGTTCAATCCATGCTAGTATATGTAGCACAGATAGCCTAAAGAAATCTTGAGTTACTCAATTTATATGTTCACTCTAGCTTTGACCTTCAGTCTTGGATTAATGATCCCATGGGGGAGATATTGAAACACCCCAAAAATTCTAAGCTAAGATCCACATCGTTCTTTAAATACTTATAGAACCAAAGTCAATAATTTCTAGTGGTAAATAGGTGTTAAGACCAATAAAGTAGTGTGAGAATTTCTTTGGGCATAAATTAAGGTCATAAGGAACTTCTAGCTCAAAGTTAAGTTGAAAGCTTCTTTATCGATTGAGTTCCCGTGTTAGATTCTACTAGAGTAAACTTCAAATGGTCATAACTCCTAGAATATGAAGAGTTTTGTAGCTCACGACCCACCAAATTAAAGATCTTCAAGTCTTCTTTCAACCCCCACTGACCGTTTGTCAATCCAATACCAGAGTAGAAGGTTATGATCATTTTAATAAAAGGTGTTAGAGCAGGTACACGGCCAGGCAGACATACGTGGGTCATGTAGTCAGCCACGTAGGCTGAGTGGCAAATTTCAAAATGCTGCCAAGAGGAGTGCCTAGACCTACGTGGGTCATATAGAAGGCTACGTGGGTCACGTAGGTGAGCCAAGTAGCTGAAGTGAAAGTTTATAAAAACTCTATTTCAGGGGCAATTTCATCCGTGACCATGGGTACCCTTTTTCACAATTAAAACCCCCCTTTGTTAGATTAAAACCATTATATTAGATTAAAACACTTAGATTTACACATATCATTCCTCTTTCTTCTCTTAAAACTCAAGAACACATAGAAGGGTTTCTCAAATCCCAAAGCCCTAAAGCTCCCTCTCCAAAAACTCTTCTTTTTTAGGTATATAGAACTTCAATGGGGATTTTCTTTCATCCTCATGACCAAAACTCCTCAGTTTTATGAATTTAATTTCATAGTTAGGGTTTACAAACTCTCTTTAAATTCTCACTTTATTTAAACCAAGTTCTTGATTTTCGTGAAGTATTTCTTGATGATTTTTGTTTTTATGATTGTCCGTTTAGTAAGATTCTACTTGTCACCCTGCTTCTTTCTTGACATGAATTTGTATATGATTTGCAAAACTTATGTTTTAAAGCATGAATTTAGAACTCTTATTTTATGATGAATATTCAAGAAGATAGATTAAACCCGTCGAAGGGTGAATTTATGATAGTTTCAAGATATAAAATTTAGTAAAGATTCATGCTTTACAATAGATAGACAGTGATTCAAAGCTTTTATTGAGCATATTATTATATGAAGTGTTTTGGGTGGATTATTTAGCATCAAGCGGATACGAGTTTAGAAAATCCAAATCCCATAACTACGTGCTACCATAGGATCATGTTTTCACTAAAATGATGGTTGATACTTAGCCTAAGAGTCTCATTTAGTGGATACATATATAGACAGATAGGTCCTATAGCTTGGCAAAGTATGGGGCAACCCTCCTGACTGGATTCAATGTTGGACATCATTAGCTCAAGTAATGTATGTTGGTTATAAGAAACTCCCATCTATACAATTTTTCTTTATTTTTTATATTTGACTTTATACAAATATGATATAATTTTGATATAGCATGATTTTAGATATGCATCCTTTTAGATATGTAGCTTCAGATATGATTCAGTTTCATTTATTAGAGATTTATGACTTCATTACCTTATCTCTAAATGAGCTTTTACTCAAATTTTTACTATTATGATTTTCTTCAGATTTTCACCACCTAAAAGTATTTACTTTGCTTTGACAACCTATGACATGGTCATTTTATGACTCTACATAATATGATTTCAGATATGTATTTCTCAGAAAGTTTTTCTCATGGTTTTAACAACTTACTCATAGTTGATTGTTATTATGCTTATGAAAATCCTATTTCTAGCTCTTTTCTCTATTTATGTCACATATATTATTTTAGTTATTTAGTCTTATTCCTTCATACTCAGTACATTCAAATGTACTAATCACATACCTTTTCTCCCTATATTTTTCATGAGATGTGGCTATGAGCGATCATTCTCAAGCTTGTGGCTAGAGAGTAGCAGTTCATAGTTCAACAGTTAGTGAGTCCTCCTCCTTTGAGGACATAACTTAGTCATTTCATTCCTTATTTTAGTCTTTATAGTATTGTAGCATTCAAGTTAGTTGGGAGCTTGTCCCAATAACTCATTCTTTTAGTAGAGGCTTTCAGATATATTCAGTGTATTCAGTTGTAATAGATTTATCTTTAAAATGTATTTCAGTATGGTTTTAGTTTACAACTTTCTCTTCAGTTTCCCATATTATGCTTAGATATGCTATGCCAAGGGTTAGCTTGGAATTACTTTTGGTTCTAAGCATCGTGTCTCATCTAGCGGGTAGACTCGGGTCATGACAGTACTAGTGATCTATCTTGGTGCTTAGCATGCAAAATTGGTAAGTTAGGTTCATCTAAACGGATGGTTGCCTATAAAGATGACTATTCTGAATCACCAGGTAGGTCTCAGGAGCTTTGTATGTTAACCCTTACCTTTGATCTCAAATTATCTATTCCCGGACAAGGTCAAGTTATTAGATGAGGGTTAATAGCCTCAAATCTTCATCGTTAACTCTCGTTTCCCATCCTTTACCCCCTTAGATAGGCAAAAACTATATATACAAGATTTGGATGTTGGGGCCACAATGTCTAAAAGACAAGACACTACCATGCTTAACTTTACATTGGTCTACAAAGCCTCTAAAAGATACATAAACTTATTTAAGTTCGAGACAAGACCCCACCTTACACTTAACTACTATATAATACCAGAATATATATGATAGACTCGAAAAGTCCCGAATCAACCTGGAGCTCACCAATAGCAACTGAATGTCCCGCTAGTAGAAAATAGGTCTATAGCAACAATTATTTTTCTATAGTTTTATCAGCGTTGTAATAGATATTCAATCGCAATGATTAAAATCGTTGCAATAGCCCACTGAACCTAATGAAACACTTTTACAAATAAACCGTTGCATTAGTAATTTAACCGTTGCCATAGAATTTCTTACTAAAATGATTGCCCAAAACCATTCCCATAGGTGATTATTTGGAAGCGGTTCTTATGTGAAAAAAATCTATTGCTATGGTTCCTTTTCCCCAATTTTTTTTCCCTCCACTAATTTTTCAACACTCGCAAAATTAAAGCTTCTTTTCAATTAAAAATTAATTTCTAAATATTTATGTAAATATATCAAATAGGTTTGGACCATATCCCATCAGACACACCTACCACTCTAGACACAATCTCATAGCTAGGTATTTTTCTCTGTGTTTTTCACCTTCAAATCTCACAGCTGCGATGTCACCAGAGCTAGGTTTTCATTTACATTGTTGAGATAGTGTCATATAGTAGTAGATTTGCTGGGTTTAGCTGTATACGGGTTGCTTTTTTTATGCTTTCTCTCTGAGCTTGAAATTAAAATACCCATTTCTCTCCTCTTATTTCCTTCTGTACTTAGCAAATCAAAGTTGTATGTTTTTCTTCATAGCACCTGCAATTCTTGACACAATTATTATTTAACAATTTGCATGTTGTTTTTTGCTTTCATTTTCAAGTAATTTTTTGTTTTGAATAACCTCTTTTTGTTATCAGGTCTTTTGAACATACGGTCTGGGTCTGTTGAACAACTCAAGTATCTCATCTGGGTCTTCACCTTGTAGGTATCACAACTTTGGGCTTTTGTGGATATCACATTTTTAGGGTCTTCATCTTTGCATTTATAGGTGTGCTTCAAAATCTATCTACATTAAAATTATGAGCTTTAGTGAAAGGGTTTTTTGGAAAAGATTTAAAAAATACACAAATCAATTTTTATGAAGTATATGTTTTTTTGTTCTAATTTATGTTTATGATTTTATCTTGTTGTGATTTAGAGTTTCTATCTGTATAAAAAAAAATTGGATGATAATATTGCAGAAATTTTGGGTTTTAGAAGAGGTGATGTCTTAGAAGATGAGTTTCAATTCTTCATTATAGAGGACAAATTTTATCTAACAAAAAATCATATGTTTTGGAGCACTGAAAAAAAAATTTCAACTCCACAGGTCTTCACTATCAAGAAAAAAAATCTGAAGTGTTTTCAAACTCCAAAGGGATTTCAAGTTGAGTATTAAGCATTTTAGTTTCTGTTTTGCTAGTAAAACTTTCAACTTCTAAGTTCATATTTTCTCTCCTCTTCTCTGAGGTTCTTATAGGCCGGAGGCCGGAGCATGAACAACTAGTCATTCCTCAAGACTTCGAAGCTTCAATACACTTCTTAAAAAGAGGTAATATTCTCTATTCTCTTAATTTTTGTCTTCCTTTTTTTGTTTGGTTTATACTGTTTTCCATTAATGTGTGTGTTTGATTATTTTATTGATACTCTTCTTTGTGTTTTGATGTTTATTCATTTCCAGTTAAATCATTCCTCATATTTGTGTTCTTTAAATTTTGGGTAGGTATTCGTATGTTTAGAGTAATGCAAAAAAATTTCCTTTATGTGATTTTAGTATTAGTTTTTTTCACTGATACATTGAGTAGATCTTGGGTCTAGTCGAGCTCTGCATAAGGCTTTGAGTGTTAACTCAGCCTGTCTAAGGTTTGTCCTAGATTAAGATCCTCATCATCTACCTTTTGAGTCATACGTTCTAAGTTATTAGGGTTTGTTCAGTTGCTTGAGTCACGTGTTCTGCTTACTTGTCTTCTTTTCTCTATCTTCAAGCCAATCTCCTAGTCTTTTCTTGTGTATGTGTAGTCTTGTGGTCATATGCTACTTACTTCCTTGAGCAAGGTTACTGACTTTTGCAAAATAGTATGAAATAGTGTATTTTTAATATGAATTGAAGCAAGAGAATATGTATTTGAATTCATTAGTTTGTTTTATTGTCTCATTATGCTCGTTTTACCTCAAATTTTATTAACAGTGTTAAATTAGAGACACAAAACCCTCTCCTGGATGAGTCAGATCTGTCTGGTTAGTTTAGCTATGCTTATCATTCACTTAAAAGGATATAGCTAGTTACGTTATCTGGTTTATGACGAGGAATGGGCTAATCTCCTACCGAGTAGGAATTTACTGTAATTTGCTACTTGGATTTATTTGACTGCTCCATCTTCCTAAATAAGATTGTGATATAAGAGAAGTTGATGTGTGTGACTGTGTGTGATATTCTTTATTTATTTAGAAACAATTTGTAACATAGAGATAACTATAGTATTTTTTACCTAACTTTGGTGCATTTTCTATTGCTATTTGCATCAGTTTTGATTTTGTTTTTGGTTGAGTATTAGTTTAGTCCTTTGATCTAGTTATGGTGCAGTTTTGCTACTGTTTGCTTTAGTTTTGCCTCCTATTTTTATTTCAGATTTGGTTGTAATGACCCTCCATGTCATTCCCAGTGTTTACAGAAGTTTATGATGTTTAGAGACTTTCCATGACTGCCTCAGGTCATGTATGACTTGCTGGGACTGGTAGTACGGTCACCTGGCAGTTTGTTTGACTTTTAAAGTCACTTTTCTATGTTGAATTTTCTGGTAGTCAGGTATGGCTCCCGGGCCTAAACCCCTGTTAAACGGCCTCGAATTCCATTTTTGACCATCTCATCTGATTTGAAATGTCGACTTAAGGTTGGGTCTTGAGGTTCCCGAACTTGTTTTGGGTGATAGGCCGACTATTGGCTAAAGTCGAGTTAGCCCTTGGGGCGTGGGCCCTAGTTTTAGTCGAAACGACCTTTGATAGAAATTCTAACAGCTCTATTGAGTTCGAAGCATCAAAATTAGTTAGGTAGCATAGTTCGTATGCGTTCACTAGAATCCGGATCGATCCCAGACACACAATCAAAATTGCCCGAACTTAGCCATTTTTGGCATTGGCCATGCACTTAAGCAGCCATAGGCACGCCTTAAAGCTGGGCGCTTAAGCGGCCCTAGGCGCGCTTTAGCGGCCAAGGTAGGCTAGGCCAAGGCGCTTTAGCGGCCAAGGGCATGGCTAAAGCGGCCAAAGGATCTTAAGAAACCCTTGGCTCCATTTTAGCGGCCAAGTGGTGGAAGCGGTGGAGCTCTTAATCGGCCACTTATACCGCTTTAGCTCTAGGGGATTAAGCGGCCATAAGGGCACTTTAAGGCCACCTGCCTTGGCTATATATATATATATATATATGTATTTCACCTTCTCTCTTTTCTTTAAAAGACCAAAGTCCATAGAAGCACCATTTTCAGAGCTTCAAGCTCTTATATAAGCTTGTATAGCAAGGTCCAAGCTTGGACACTTACATAGCTGAGTTCGTAGCTTTGTTCTCGACATTTCTACAGTATGTTTTCCCGATTTTATAGTCGTTTATGGTTTTTTTTGGATTTGTTGGTATTGTTATTGGTATTTGAGCTGTGTATTGAGCTCAGATGATAATATAGATGTTGTGACTATTGGTCACGGTGAGATTTGGGACGCTGTGACTATTCTGGTTTGGCAGATTCTGCAAGTGGGCCTTATATGAGTTGTCCGGTCATTTTTCGACCTAGTGACATATGGGTATCATTGGTTATGTTTTGACATCTAGTTTACCATTTTGATAGAGTGGCAGCAATAGGAGGCCACTCAGAAGGGGAAGGCTCCAGCCTAGCGAGTTCTTTGGCAGGCGTACGGAGGCGTCCAGGTCGGCTAGGTTTCCTTTGCACTTAGATTGGGCTTTTGTGATAACCGGAAAACTACGAAAATGAGAATTTAACTAAAAACCAAAAATGATAATCAATAGATAGAAGAAAAATAAGACACAAGAAGATGAGTAATATAGAACAATAGGATATATTAAACGCTAGAACCCTCAAATTACATTCATCAACTAACACCTAATTCTACGGTGACCAAGAGGGAATCGGAACGCCCTCGAAACAACACGTTACTAAGCAAACCTTCAACAAACGTTTACCCAAAACTCTCTCAAGATATTTTTTCATCAATATTCATCAAAAAAACTAAGAAAAATAAATCATGGTTTGGGTATTTATACCCATGGGTCATTTATTACATACTTAGGCCCAAAAGTGACCCATTCTTTTAAAATTGGACTTGGCAGCCGACATAGGCCACCTGCGCCTGCAGATGGGCACCTACCCACGCAGGTCAAGGCTGCAGGTACCACTGCCCACCATCTGCGGGCGCAAGTGAGCTCTCCAGGGCACTCCATGTGCCATTTTGCCCTCCTTGGCTTCCGTTTGATCCCTCTAAGGCCCCTTGATCCTCCTTAGATGCAATCACCACTATGTAGAACCCTTTTGATGGTAGTAGGATGCCGTCAAGTACCTCTCATTTCATGAACATTCCTTGAAGCGCTTGGAGTTCTCGTGCTTGACTTCTAGTGAACGGTTTGGACCTGATTTGGATTGTATCATCCTCTCCTTCTTGAGAAGAATTTGACCTCAAATTCTCATCCTCTATCATATAAAAGGGTGAGAGATCGCACACATTAAATGTGTTGTGCACTTGATACTCCGGTGGGAGTTCAACCTTGTAAGCATTGTCATTTATCCGCTCAAGTACTTGGAATGGGCCATCACCTCGAGGCATCAATTTAACCTTCCTTTGGGTTGGGAATAGATCCTTCCGGAGATGTACCCATACCCAATTGCTCGGTTCAAGTACAAGTCTTCTCCTCCCTTTGTTCACTCTTTTTTTTTTTTCTCAAGGTGAAGCCTCACTTTCTCATGCATCTTCTTCATTGCTTCCGCTCTTTTTCTCCCATCTAAGCTAATCACAACATTACTAGACAAAAGAGTGAGATCTAAGGGGTTTGGGGGGTTATAACCATAAACAAATTCAAAGGGGGTCATACTAATAGTCGAGTGAATAACACGATTGCAAGAAAATTCGACTAGGGGTAAGTGATCCTCCCAAGAGGCCATTTTCCCTTTAACCATAATGCGGAGCATAGAACCCAAGGTCCTATTCACAAGCTCGATTTGACCGTCAGTTTGTGGGTGGCAAGATGTTGAGAAAAGTAATTTGGTCCCAAGCCAATCCAACAATGTCCTCCAAAAGTGAGTAAGGAACTTAGAGTCCCGATCACTAACAATGGTCTGGGGAATTCCGTGTATCTTGACAACATGTTTTATAAACAAGGATGCCACATTGAAGGCATCATCACCCTTGTGACACGGAATAAAATGAGCCATTTTAGAGAACCGATCAACCATAACAAAGATGCTATCTCTTCCCCTCCTTGTCCTAGGTAATCCCAATACAAAATCCATAGATATGTCAAGCCATGGGTGTAGGGGAGTGGGAAGTGAGGTATATAACCCTTGAGGGAGAAGGCGTGACTTCGCACTTCTACAATCCATACATTGACCACAAATTCGTGCAACAACATGACTCATTTTGGGCCAATAGAATTGTTCCTCTAGGATTCCAAGGGTCTTGTCAATTCCAAAGTGACCCATCATACCACCATCGTGTGCCTCTCTAACAAATAACTCTCTCCAAGAGCTAGAGGGAACACACAATCTCTTTCCTTTGAATAGGAATCCATCAAACTTTGAGTAGGGTATAGAAGTTCTATCCCTAAGCCATTTTTCCCTTTCCCATTCCTCACAATCCTTAAAGAATTAAGCAAATCTAGGGTCCTTGGGATACAGTGTCTTCAAGCATTCAAACCAATCAATTTAGAAGACAAGGTACTAAGTAACACATGTTTTCGGGACAAGGCATAGGCCACTACATTCTCCTTCCCCTTTTTGTATTGGATTATGTAAGGGAAAGTTTCTAAGAATTCAATCCACTTGGCATGTTGTTTGTTCAATTTGTCTTGGGCCCTAAGGTGTTTCAAAGATTCATGGTCAGTTCAAATCATAAATTCCTTAGGCCACAAGTAGTGTGCCAATTGCCCAAAGTTCTAATCAAGGCATACAACTCAAGATCATACGTAGAGTAGTTCAAGGTTGCTCCTTTGAGCTTTTCACTAAAGTATGCAATGGGTTTTTGGTCTTGCATTAAGATGGCCCCAATGCCTACCTTACTAGCATCACATTCGACTTCAAACATTTTTCCAAAGTCAGGCAATTGCAACAAAGGGGAGGAGCTAAGCATTGTTTTCAAAGTTTCAAATGCCTTTCTTGCTCATCTCCCCACTTAAATGGCTTATCCTTTCGGATTACCTCAGTTAATGGGGAAGCTATGGTGCTAAACCCTTTGACAAACTTTCTATAGAAACTATCCAATCCATGAAAACTTCTCACATCACCAATGGATTGTGGAGTTGGCCAATTTCTTATAGCGTCTATCTTGGATTCATCCACTTCAACACCCCGGGAGCTTACAACATAACCCAAAAAGACAACCTCATCAACACAAAAGGAGCATTTCTCAAGATTAGCAAACAGTTGCTCCTTTCTAAGCACATAAAAAACACATTTTAAGTGTTTAGCATGGTCATCTATGGACTTGCTATAGACTAAGATATCATCAAAGTATACCACAACAAACTTCCCTATAAACGGTTTCATCACATGGTTCATTAACCGCATAAAGGTACTAGGAGAGTTGGTGAGCCCAAATGGCATAACCATCCATTCATAGAGACCAAACTTGGTCTTGAAGGCGGTTTTCCATTCATCACTGGGACTTATCCGAATTTTATGGTACCCACTCCTAAGATCAATCTTTGAAAACACACAAGAACCATTCAATTCATCTAACATATCATCTAACCTAGGGATAGTGTGGCGATACTTTACCGTTATCTTATTGATGGCCCGGCAATCAACACACATGTGCCAAGTCCCATCTTTCTTTGGCACGAATAATACCGGGACCGCACATGGGCTCATACTTTCTTTGATATATCCCTTGTTGAGAAGTTCCTCCAGTTGTCTTTGGAGCTCTTTGGTGTCCGTTGGGTTACTTCTATAAGCCGACTTGTTAGGCAATTGTGAGACCGACACGAAGTCTATTTGATGCTCAATTCCCTGAAGTGGGGGTAACCCTTGTGGTAGCTCCTTTGGAAACATATCTTTGAATTCCTGCAAAACAAGAGAAATAGAATGGGGAATAGGGAAAGTAGAGTGGTTAGCATGAAAGGCATGGGCTAAAAGGAGGATGGGCTCCTCATCATTAGCCTCCTCAAACAACTCTTTGTTTCTTGCCAACATCACCATTTGGGCCTTCCCTTTCGACTTCTTCCTCTCTTTTTCTTCATCACTCTCCTCTTTATGGGGTTCCTCCTCCTCTTTTTTACTACCCTTCTCCTTCAACTCCCTTATTCTTTGATGTACCTCATCACTTGTGATGGTAAAAGAGGGTGAAGGGTAAACTTTCGACCATTCAACTCAAGAGAATATAAGTTGGTTCTTCCATCATGTTTGGTTGAATGATCGTATTGCCATGATCTTCCAAGAAAAATATGATACGTTTGCATGGGAATGACATCACATAGTATTTCATCATGGTAGTTCCCAATCTTGAATCAGATCACAACTTGCCTAGTCACTTTTAATTCTCCACACTCATTTAACCATTGGAGCTTGTACGGTGTGGCATACTTGGTTGTGGGTAACTTCAAGAAATTAACCATGGTGGCACTAGATACATTTACACAACTCCCACTATTGATGACCAATGAGCATATATTCTCCTTGATAAGGCATTTAGTATGGAATAGATTTTCCCTTTGACTAGGGTCATCTATGGCCTTACTAATCATTACTTGTCTTACCACAAAGTTTGGAACCTCAAACTCTCCATCTTAAGGCCATGCATCCTCATTTCCTTCCTCTACTTGCTCATCTTCTTCTAAATTCTCTCCTTCTTGGGATTTCCCTTCATTATCATCTTCTTGTCCCACCTCTTCCCCAAGGTAAAATATCCTCCCTTCTCTAAGTATCACGTTCCTCCGATTAGGACACTCACTCTCTTTGTGTCCCCACCCGCAGTTAAAACATTGAAAACCTTTAGGATTTGGAGTTGGATACTTGTTACCTTCATTCCTTAGTGGGTACCTTGGAGTAGTGTTCTCAATGGGCTTCTTGTCATAAGACTTGTTGATGTCTTTATTCTTTTTCCATCCCGAAGAAGATTGGGCTACCTCCTTGCTCTTACTCCATGGATTAGTGGATGATTACCCCTTGGGTTTGAGAGATGTCCTCTCCTTGATGTATCTTTCAACTTCTAAGGCCGCTTGAAAGATTTCTTCTAAGGTAGCAAACTTATGGTACGTCATGGATGAAGAGATTTCTTTGTTCAAACCAACCTTGATACGGATGATGGAATGTTCTGTATTCTCTTGATATTCAAGTTTCAAGATCAATTGTTGAAACTCATCAAAGTAAGTTAAGACATTCTTGTTCCCTTGCTTTAGGTTGTAAAACTTGGCAAGAAACTCATGCCTATACCTTTTCGGCACATACTTTCTCCTCATGAGAGCCTTCAAAGCATCCCATTGTGGTTGTTCTCCATTATTCAAGACATTTTCAAATCGATTGGCATATTCCCACCATGTGATAGCAAATCCTTCGAATTGGGCTATGGCGTGGTAACTCTTCTTGTCATTGGTGAGATCATTGGCTTGAAAGATTCTTTCACAAGTAGACTCCTATGTTAGATAAGCTTCGGGATCACTCTCTCCTTTGAAACTTGGAATACTAGTCTTGATTGAATTGATCCCATTATCTCGACCTCCGTTTCCACCTTGATTATCATTGCATTAGTGCTCTCCTTGTGGACGATTCCCTAAGTTTCCTCTTCCATAAGGTGAGGGACCAAATCGTCCTCCTCGACCTCAAAATCCTTGTTGAGGCAAGGGTCTATTCCTCAATTACTCCGCATACACGGCCTCTTCATCATACCCTTCAAACTCAACTTATGGGTCCTCTTCCCCTATTTCCTCAACTTGAATGGGCTGATTTTGGTTACGGGGTATTTGGAGTGGGGGATTTTGGTCTAGTGGAGCTTGAGGTGGAGGGTTTTGGTTTGGTGGTGCTTGGGGTAGGTCTTGGTTACGGGGAATTTGGTCTTGTGGTCCTTCTTGATTGGCTTGGTTGAATTGAGGTTGTAGTGGACGGATGGGGTTTCGATTATGTGGATAGTTAGTGGCTTGGGTTATGGGGTCTTATGTTTGTCTTGGTGGATTGAACATTTGATGGAGTGTTTCCTGGGAGATAGTAGCGGAAGTGTCTTGAGCATGTTCGCTAGATGAGGCATGGTAGTTTTGAGGAGTGGATTGGGTGGAGTTTATACGACCTTTCATGTTCACTATCTTTCCACCCATAGTAGACACACTTTCTTGGAGTGTGGTCATATGACCTTCCATGGCTCCCATTCTCCCGTCCATGGATTCCATTCTACGGCTTAATGATTCAAGTGCCGCCAAGATCGCATTTGAAGTGTTGACATCCCTAGTTGATAGTGTCTCACCCTCCATGGCCATTGTACCTATTAGAATAGACACTAAACACAAACAACAATCAAGTTAGCGTTAAATAAAAAACCTCACGACTCTACGTACCTTTGTATGCCTCACGCTTGGGTTCGCAAATGTTGAAGATTGGCTTATTCTCCGGGTGGTAGTTGAGGTGTCAATTCTCTTCTCTTGATCAGATTGGATTTTTATTTGAAAGACTCAAAAGAAATATTTACGCACTTGAGTCAAGAAGTAACGACGAAAAGAAAACTAGAAAAGCACAAAACGAAATAGGACAAAGAAGGAAAACAAAATCAAGAACTAACCAACCAACTAAGTAGGTGAATTACTAGTGGTTAATTATTTTTAGAATTGAGAATTAAGATTAGGATTCAATGAATGAAACTAAATGGATGGAACCTGAGCAAAGTTGATTTTTAAGTGTTGAGGTACGTTTTGAACGACCTGTGGACGCAATTTGTGACCTGCCCACGCAAGTGGACGAACGCAGGTGATAACAGAAACTCGGCAGGTGACCTGCGTTGGTCACCTGCAGCCGTAGATGGCTCCCCTGCGTGCGCAGGTGCGGCGCAGATGTGGCTGGACAGTGTACCTGAAAACTCCAAATTTTCCTCTTCTATGGGCCCTTTTGGGGTTCTCTCTCCTAGAATATTCCTTTTCTTTGGGGATATTCCTTATACCAATACCCAATCACTTTTCTCTTGCTTTCTTTTTGGATCTAACAACACCTTTTTGAGGATTCTTCTTCTTGAAGATTTGAAGATCCTCAAGAACACCAAGAACTTCAAATTTTCCAACTAATTCATTTTGGCTCGAAAATCCATGAAACTTCAGATATGGGGCCCCTTCAACGAGAGTAACACCCTTCTAATTATTTTAACCCTCAAATCCACACCAAAATTTTTAGATTTCACAACCCACTGTACTTTTTCTCAAGAACTTCAAGCTCAACAATGGGTTTTTCTCCAAATCTCCTCAAATCAAGGCTAAGGCTCAAGATTCCGACCTAAATATTGTTAGAGGAGACAAATCTAACAATTGAAACTAAAACAAGACTCAAAACCTCAAAAATCTTTTTGGCATTTTTTGTAAAAGCGTTTTTGACACACTTTTTTTTTTTTTTTTGATTTTCTAGATAACGAGACCCAAGATTGAATTCGTGGGAACGAACTCAAGCTCGGCTCTGATACCAAATGATAACCCAAAAACTACGAAAATGAGAATTTAACTAAAAACCAAAAATGATAATCAATAGATAGAAGAAAAATTAGACACAAGAAGATGAGTAATCAAGAACAATAGGATATATTAAACCCTAGAACCCTCAAATTACATTCATCAACTAACACCTAATTCTACGGTGACCAAGAGGGAATCGAAACGCCCTCGAAACCACACGTTACTAAGCAAACCTTCAACAAACGTTTACCCAAAACTCTCTCAAGAGATTTGTTCATCAATATTCATCAAAAAAACTAAGGAAAATAAAGCATGGTTTGGGTATTTATACCCATGGGTCATTTATTACATACTTGGGCCCAAAAGTGACCCATTCTTTTAAAATTGGACTTGGCAGCCAACATAGGCCACCTGCGCCCACAGATGGGCACCTGCCCATGCAGGTCAAGGCCACAGGTGCCACTGCCCACCATTTGCGCATGCATGTGGCTCACTTGCGGGCGCATGTGAGCTCTCTAGGGCAGTCCATGTGCCATTTTGCCCTCCTTGGCTTCCGTTTGATCCCTCTAAGGCCCCTTGATCCTCCTTAGATGAAATCACCACCACGTATCACCCTTTTGATGGTAGTAGGATGCCGTCAAGTACCTCTCATTTCATGAACATTCCTTGAAGCGCTTGGAGTTCTCGTGCTTGACTTCTAGTGAACAGTTTGGATTGTATCATTATGTGTGATATATGTATACAACCGTGTTGGTGTTGCGGGCTGGTACTATAGGCTTGGTGGTGGTTTGTTGTGATTTAGGCCTTCTAGGCCGGATAGGGCTATTCGGACATATTCCAGGCCCGTTATCCTCGTGGTACACCACAAATGACTTATTTAGGGGTTGGATAGCATTGATGTTGTTGTTGATGGTTGGGGAATGTTATTGTTGGACCTTAGCCTAGACTTAGACAGGTATAACTAGGCTTGGTTTTTGGGATCTGGTAGTAGGTGTCGTTACCCTTTTTTTTTGACTCGTCAGAACTTTGACATCTTTGGGCTTAGTTAAGCCCTAATATGACATGTTAGGCTTGTGACGGGAGTGATTCACCCTGATTATACCCAGTTGTCCTGTTTAACCTTTTTATCCCTGACAGCACTGCATTTGATCGGGATTGCTGGCCTTGGCTTAGAATTGGGACCCACCTTGCCATGAGCTACTCTAGATACCCGGAATGACTTAGATATTGCATGATAGTAGACTATGGACCTAGGAGCACCCAGGGACTTACCTTGTAGCAGATGATTGGTTAGCTCCTTTGCCTATATTTCGGCTTCGGCATGGGACTAACATGTTCCCCGTTTATTAGTTATGATGTGACATTAGGCTCTGTTCTGGTTATTGGCTATGATTAGTTCCAGTTTGAGTTCGGCTACTGATTTAAGTATGATGATTTTGATTATTGACTATTGGTCATCCCGGTTCAAGTCTGGTCCTGGATAGTGGTGCACTATGAGTTTTGGTACTGGGTACCGTGATTATAATACTGTTGTTCTCTGAGTTCTGGTTCGAGTCTGGCAGATATAATATATATGTGGCCTATTGATATTTCCCACTGTGTCCGATTCAATTCCAATGTCTGGCCTCTTATTATTACCCGTTGGTGTCGGTTCAAGCCTGGTGTGCCCCATTAGTTATTGTGATTACAGGATACTGGTACAACTTCGAGACACTAGTGACTATGCATTTACTATTCTTATGTGTTCCATCGATTTATGGGGGCCAGGCTGGGTATTGTATTCTTTCGTGTGCCCAGCGGGCTTATGGGGCCCAGTTGGGTTATGTTTGACTTATGTGTTCAGTGCGTAGTTACTTACTATTCAATACCGCATTTACTTATCACTTATACACGAACTTAGCATGCACCCCCCCATACTTCAGCTTTTTTATCTTACATTGAGCTCAGTCGACCGATGATGTCTACTGAGTACCCGTTGCCCCGGTACTCATAATGCACTTTTGTATCTTTTCCCTATGCAGATCCAGGCATTAGCTGACGACCGTGACTCTCTTCTCAGCACTGACTTCAGAAAAGAGAAAGCTTACTGACGTCCGAGGCAGATCCAACTCTATCTCTGATGTATAGTCTTTTGGATCTGACACTATTGTATATATGTTGTGTACATTTGGTTTCTATCTTATATTCTGGATATGTCTAGTAGTGGCTCGTGTACTGACCTTACTAGGTCTTGGGAGGGGTTTTAGATTTATATATTGTCCTCTTCCTTTTTGTCCCGGTATGTATACTTCTTTTGACTTTACATTCGTAGCATGTGATAAGTAGTGGTTTTGCCACTTATTTGTATCTCTTTTCTCCTGATTTTTTGTGTTGTTAATTCATAATAAGAGGCTAATTATCCTTTGATTGGTGATCATCTCAGGTACTTTGGGTTTACAAAAAGTTTTGATGAAAAGAAGTGCAAAAATAAAGGATAGAGGCTTAGAATGATGCATGGATCAAAAAATTGGTCACCCACCCATGCAGATGGGGACCTGCCCACGCAGATGAGGCCACAGATAGCCAAAAAAGTGAGCTGGAAGGGGCTGAAACCTCACCTTCACCCTGACCTGCGGGGGCAAATGCCTTACCTGCACCCTGACCTGCGGGGGTAGATGTCCACCTACGGGGGCAGATGCTCACCTGCAGGGGCAGATGGGAAAGCAGATGACCAATGCGGTGGCATTTTTATAATTACCTGAAACACAATCTTTGAGCTATAAAAGGGATTTTTCATATCTGAAATTGGATCTTTGGCATATTTCTCAACCTTGGAGTCTAGGGTTCTTGACCCAACACCCTTGGAGTGAAGATTTAGAAGCTTTGTAGTGAATATTTCTTAATCTTTTCTTCATTCCATTGCTTTGTGTTGAATATTTGGGTGTAGATTCATTCTTGAATGTTGTTATTGGACACAATGCAATGTTTATGTTTTGAATTTGGGTTTTGATTTTATCTCATGCTTTTGTGTTAATTAATTACTCTTGATTTATAAATGAATTTTGCTTGTTTAAATTAATCTCATGCATTATCAATTTCTACTCTAGTTGAGCTTGAAAGAGGAGATTAGAGTGAGAATAACCTATCTACTTCAATTAATTCTTAAAAGAGCTAAGTGAGGTTGGAAAAGATTAGTTTAGCGTGATTTGGGACATATGACCCATCTAATGAATTTGTTGTTAGACATAGTCAAATTCTAGTGTAGCGATAGATTGGAACTACTTGTGTTGACACTTGTCTAATGTTCGACAGAATTTATCCAAGAAATATCCGTCAATCGATCCAAAGACGTGGCAGATACTTGAGGTTCCAAGGCTAATCTGTTAATCCATGAGTAATTCATGAGTAATTAGTTAAATACAATGGATAGTTGATAGAATTGATTCCCTATTATCATTTCCCTTGCTTTCCATCGTTTGTGAAAGGCATCGATCAACTTGTTCATATTAAAATAGGTTCTATCCTTGTTTTATTTTTATATATCAAAAATCCCCAAAACACTTGTAGATTTATTTGGATTTTAGCGAGTTGCTTTAGTTTTGTACTCTCTCGATCACTAGTCACATTGTTCCTCGTGGATTCGACCCCGACTCTTGTTGGGTAAATATATTTCTAACGACCGCATACACGCATTTCTAGGGTGTATTTGAGTGTTATCAGCATGTTGATGGTAATAGTTTTGCTTTATCTCCCTTTTTATGAGATCCCGCCTATTGGCCCGTCGCTTGTCGCCTTGGGCTTAGGTTTGGCTTGCCTATTGGTGGTTCTAGGTAGGAACCATCATGACTCTAGAATCAGGTTGTGACAGCTTGGTATTAGAGCCTAGGTTTTATGGGTAGTGTTAGTACATAAGACGATGTGTAGTAGGGTTCTGTGGATCGATACGAAAATGAATGTATCCTATTTTTTGTAGACTACAAAGCATTTTTAAGGGATAGTTTCATTCCTTAATTTACGTCCATGCGATAGAGTTAGTGTTGGTTTCTGATCCTTGTTTGGTTCACTCCTTCAGTAGATGGCTAGGACTTGTGGCACGAGAGTTAGAAAGCAGGACCTTAGCTCGCAGTGAGAGCTCCAGTCAGGGGATGAGGTCGACCCAGAGGTTGGGGGCAGGACCGAGTAGCAGCCCCAGGTTGAGATCAAACTAGGGATCCATTACTCGATCCCTTTGTAGCCCCAGATACTCTGCCTCCACAACAGTCAGTGGGCCAGGGAGCAGCCCAGGCTCCACCTGGATTTATTGATGCTTCAGTGCTCTGAGGTATGTTGGTACAGTTGCTGGGATTAGTTAGAGTCCGCCTGTTGCGGGAGTACAACTATTCACAGAGGGAGTTGGTGTTAGGGCGCAACCTGTAGCTGCAACATCTAGATTTGAGGTTTCGCCTGTACAGGTAGCAGGCCAGCCAGTTATGTCTGCAGAGGAGCAGAATATGTTGAGTCATTTTTTGAGATTACCTCCACCCAGATTTACGAGTACTCCAGGAGAGGACACTTATGAGTTTTTATCCAGCTGCAAGGAGAAGCTGAGGAATTTGGGATTAGTGGAGTCGCACGGGGTAGATTTCATTATTTATCAATTTGATACAGTCGCAAAGAGATGGTGGAGAGGTTATCTTGACTCCAGGCCAGCTGGATCTCCACCTGTTACTTGGGCACAGTTCTTCGAGGTATTTTTGGGGAAGTATATGCCCTGCAGCATGCGTGACCATCTTCGAGATGAGTTTTTCAGTTGAGGCAAGGGTCTATGACAGTAGCTGAGTATAAGGTTAGATTCCATGACTTAGCCAGACATGCTACGATTATCCTACCTGACGAGTATGAGAGGATCAGATATTTTGTCAGGGGATTGCGGTTATCACTTTGTATAGCTACACAATGTTTAGTGACTTTGGGAAGTCATTTGCTGAGATAGTTGAGCATGTGTATTCGATCGAAGAGATAGATCATGAGGCCTAAGAGGGCAGCGATAAGAGACCCTGATTCCAAGGTAGTTCCAGTGGTAGTCACAACAGCTCGCCGTTCAGAGGTTGCGGGTTTCAGGGTGGGTACCCTCAGTAGAAACAACAGTCTTTTCAGCGATAGGGTCAGCCTAGTAGGGTTGTACAGTCAGCCTTGTAGATTTTTGATAGGGGTCAGCCCACCTATAATGGTTATGGTAGTCAACCTCAGGGATGTGGTCAGTCCAGTTCATCAACAAGAGGTGGTCATATTGGATCAGCTGGATGTTTTAGGTCGAGCAGGTAGCCAGGAGCATGTTTTACTTGTGGGGTTATCGATCATTTTGTACATGAATGTCCTCAGCGCAGGGCGATTGAGCCTTCAATTCAGATAGCATAGCCCATCAAATCTATACCACCAGAAGGCAGAGATGGTGCACAACTGGGTCATCAGGGTGGTCCCCACGGTTCTCGAGGTAGAGTGTAGAAAGGTCAGACTGGTGGTCAGGTCGATGCTCAGACTAGTGGTAGCCAGCGTCAGTTGTATGCAGTGCCAGCTAGGCCGGAGGATGAGGCTTTGGATGCGGTGATCACAGGTATAATTTTTGTATGCCATCAGCTAGCTTCTGCATTATTTGATCCCGAATCCATGTTTTCTCGTGTATCTACTTATTATGCACCATGGTTGGGTTTATGTTCTGAGTTATTATCTATGCCCTTAAGTGTATTTATCCCCATTTGTCATTCCTTAATAGTGGATCGGGTAATAGATAGAGTCTGGTAACTGTTTGGGAGTTTAAGACTCAGGTTGATTTCATTGTATTGGCCATGGTAGACTTTGATGTGATTCTGGGCATGGATTATTTGTCTTTTCATCATGCAGTCTTAGACTACTTTGCCAAAACCATTACCTTAGCCATACCTGGTATACCTCCGATGGTGTGGTAGGATTCTGTTAGCCGCACATCGACGAGGATTATTTCTTACATTAGGGCTTGTAGATTGATGTCGAGGGGATGTGATTCATTTCTTGCTTATGTTTGGGATGCTAGTATTGAGAGTTTGTTGCTTGACTCCTTTCCTATTGTTCGTGAGTTTCCTGATGTATTCCTAACTAACCTACCTGGCCTTTCTTCTGAGCGTGAATAGAGTTTATATTGATCTTAAGCCGGGTAAACAACCTATTTCTATGGCTTCGTATCGTATGGCTCCTGCTAAGTTGATGGATTTGAGTAGTCAACTTGAGGATCTTTTGAATAAGGGTTTTATAAGGACGAGTGTGTCGTCGTGGGATTCTCTCATTCTGTTTGTGAAGAAGAAGGATAGATCTATGTTTATGTGTATTGATTATAGGCAGCTAAATAGGGTGACAGTGAAGAATAAGTATCCTATGCCTCGTATTGATGATTTATTTGATCTGCTTTAGGGCGCAGCAGTGTTCTCTAAAATAGATCTGAGATCTAGTTACCATTAGTTAAGAGTTAGGGCTGCAAACATCCCTAAGACAGCCTTTAAGACTCGTTACGGCCACTATGAGTTCTTGGTGATGTCTTTTGGCTTGACTAATGCGCCGGCAGCCTTCATAGATTTGATGAATTATGTATTCAGGTCCTACTTGGACTCTTTTGTGATTGTGTTCATCGACGACATTTTGGTTTATTCAAAGAGTAGTGAGGAGCACGAACAGCATTTGAGGATTGTACTCTACACTTTGAGAGATCATCGGCTTTATGCCAAATTCTTGAAGTGTGAGTTCTAGCTTGAGTCTATACCTTTCTTGAGGAATATTGTTTCCAGACATGGTATCATAGTAGACTCAGTAAAGATTGAGGCTATCCGAGGTTGGACTAGGCCCACATCGCCTACTGAGGTTCACATTTTTGTTGGGTTGGCAAGGTATTACAGACGGTTTGTTATGGGTTTCTCATTTGCAGCTCCTATGACTAGATTAACCAGAAAGGAGGTTCAATTTTAGTGGTCTGAGGGTTGTGAGATGAGCTTCCTAAAACTCAAGGACCGACTTAATTCTACTCATGTGTTGACTCTTTTAGTTGAGGGTGAGGGTTTCACTATCTACATTGACGCTTCTACTGTCGGCTTGGGTTGTATTCTAATGCAGTGAGGTCACTTAATTGCTTATGCATCAAGACAGCTAAAGGTGCACGAGAGTAATTACCCTACTCATGTCTTGGAGTTGGCAACAGTAATATTTGCTCTCAAAATTTAGAGGCACTATCTGTACGGGGTTCATTGTGAGATTTACACATATCACCGTAGTCTTCAGCATATTATGACTCAGAGGGATCTTACTTTGAGGCATCATTGATGGGTAGAATTGTTGAAGGATTATGACATATCTATTCTCTATCATCCGGGAAAGGTGAATATAGTTGCGAATGCCTTGAGCCGGAAGGTAGTGAGTATGGGTAGCTTAGCCTTCATTCCAGTCTCTCAGCGGACATTGGCTTTATACATTCAGTCCTTAACCAATTTGATGGTGCATATGGATATCTCTGGTCCCAAGAGGATTATTGCTTGTGTTAGGGCGAGGTCTACTTTTTTAGAGCAGATTCAAGGTCGATAGTTTGAGGATAGTGAACTTCGTGATCTTCGAGAGCGGGTAGTAAGAGGTGAGTCCCATAGGGTTACCTTGGGTTCTGATGGTGTACTGAGATATGATGGTTGTGTGTGTGTTTCGTGGGTTAGAGACTTGATTTCTTTGATTTTGTGCGAGGCACACAGTTCCAGATACTCTATTCACCCTGGGATCGCTAAGATGTACTGAGATCTGAGATAACACTACTGGTGGAGTGGTATGTGGTGAGATATTTCTGAGTTAGTGGCTTGATACCTGTGGTGTCAGCAGGTAAAGGTCGAGCACCAGAGACCCGGTGGTTTGCTGCAGCAGTTGCCCATTCCCGAGTGGAAGTGGGAGCAAGTCACTATGGATTTCATTGGTGGATTATCTCATACGTCCCACGATTTTGATAATATTTGGGTCATTGTAGACCGGTTGGCTAAGACAATGCATTTTATCCCTGTTCGAGTTTTCTACAGTGCTGAAAGGTTAGCTCGTATATATATTCTAGAGGTGGTTTGCCTACATGGAGTGCCATTATCTATTATCTCAGATCGAGGATCTTAGTTTACCTCCAATTTTTGGCAGACTTTCCAGGAAGAGTTGGGTACTCAAGTGGACCTTAGTACTGTGTTTCATCCTCAGACTGACGAACAGTCAGAGCGAACTATTGAGGTATTAGAGGATATGCTCTGTGCTTATGTGTTAGACTTTGGGGGTCAGTGGGATCAGTTCTAGCCTTTAGCAGAGTTTGCGTATAATAATAGTTTCCACTCCAGCATTCAGATAGCTCCATTTGAGGCTTTATATGGTAGGCGGTGTCGGTCTCCAGTTGGTTGGTTTTAAATGTCAGAGATCAGTCCTCGTGGTATGATTTGCTCTGTGAATCTTTAGACCGAGTTCAGGTGATTCAGAACTGACTACAGACAGCTCAGAGTAGACAGAGGAATTATGCTGACCATAAACATCATCCTTTGAGATTCAGAGGTAGTGATAAAGTCTTCTTACGAGTATCGCCTATGAAGGGCGTGATTCAATTTGGTAGGAGAGGCAAGCTTAGCCCCAGATATATGTCACGACCCGAAATCCCATTCGAGCCAGACTGGCACCCGAAGCTGATATGGCCCGAGAGAACCAATCTCTGCTCATGAACCTTCGTATGTATATCCTCGGACGAATCTTATTATACCTTGTGCAACTATGCGGAAAACATGAACATGGAACATATGCTATATAGATATTTGTGAAACTTGGTTGTTGGGGCCATCAAGTCAAAATGGACATTTGTCTCTTACATCCATATACCCACATATGTCTACAAAAGCCTCTAACAGATGCATTTACAAGACCAACTAACAGTCGGGACAAGTCCCCGCTTTATAAAACATTTATAACATCAAAAAAAATATACAACTATGACTCAGGAGGCTCCGAACCAACTGGAGCTCACCAAAACTCTGCAAATGATCCACAGTCTACGGAGGAGGTCTACTAATGTATGCACCTGCAACATGTAAGGTAAGTCTCCCGAGGGGGTCAGTACGAAGAATGTACTGAGTATGTAAGGCTATAAGATACTGCATAATATGTAAATGCCTTAATGGAATCAAGTATAAGACAATACCCAATATGGATAAAACATCAATCCGTATGTTTGGAACTGTATATGTGTTTATATATATATTGCTTTCGTTACATTACTTGCCTTTACGTTCATTTCCTTTATCAGTCACTCACTCCTTCGCTCATTACTCATCCTTCCACTCATATAATGCGCGGGCCCCAAGCTGATCAGTGGAAAAATAATATTGTCATGAAGGTGTTCATTTCACCCCATGGATACACCCATAATGTTGGGATGGTCATCATGAAGGTGTTTCTTTCACCCCATGGATATCATCATGAAGGTGTTTATTTCACCCCATGGATACACTCATAATGTTGGGATAGTCATCATGAAGGTGTGTTCTTCCACCCCATGGATACACTCATAATATTGGGATCGTCATCATGAAGGTGTGTTCTTCCACCCTATGGATACACTCATAATGCCTTACTTCATTCTTTAACTTTTACAAGATTGGTACCTTTACTTGTGAAAGATTAACACATTCACTTATGAGAGATTGATACTTTTACTTGTGTGAGATTGATACAGTGAGAATCATGACATTTTTGGAAGCACACACACATATTTGCATTTCGTTATCCTTCACTTCATGATATTGATACCTTCACTTATGAGGAATAATTATACTATCTTGCACATCACCTCTCTTATTACTCTTATGAGATTGGTACAAGGATAATCATCATACTATAGGACTTTGGAACATGACATGATTGGAAAAATGCTTCTCAAGAATAAATAGATTCTCTTACATCCTACTCTCTTTGAGATGGTTCTTTTAGAACTTTCAACGTTATGACACTTTACGTGCAGCTTTGGATCATTAACCAATGAGTGAGGGACATGTGAATAAACATTGTGAGAAACATAACATTATTAGAACCATAACACCATTTGAACCATTGGAAAATAATCCATGAACAAGAGACATAAGTATAATCACTATTGAAACATTTGAACATAACCTTATTGGACTTTTGGAACATTAACCATGAATATGAGACATGTGGTTCACAATTGATCAATGAGTAGGAACTATGTGATAATGACCATTGATAACCGGATATAGGATACCTTAGCACATTTCGGAATAGGACAAGTGAAAAGATACGGACAGAGTAACCTTACATACCTTGTATTCTCAATATGAATATACAACCTTAGATGTACATACAATGTCCCACTCCTTCCTTATGTTTGCCTCTACAACACAAATACATAACGGAGTTTACATTAACCACCAACTACCTTACAAATGTATATGACGTCAATGAATTACATGTTTGCCTTTAAAATTGTCATTTTCCCCTTGACAATACCATTGAAGAAATTATCATACCAATAATCCCACAATATTCCCAACATTGACCAAAATATCATAAACCATTAGCATGTCACACCAAGTTCATACGTTCCACTCTCCATCATCATAACATCACAATTATTCCATCAAATCACTTCAATACACCTCACAACAACAAATCGGCCAAAATCCCATAATTTACACTTATGGAAAAATAACAAGTTTAGGACCATAATCACACCATACATGTTGATATTTCATCCATACCATGCACTTTCATCAAGAAAACAAGTCATCTTTCAAGTTTAAATTCCATAGATGACACATCTTTTACAAAAATACAAAGTGCTATATTCACCACTTCCAAGCATAACCAACATGATCTACATAATATCTCATGCATATAATATGTTAAACACTTACCCAAGCTTGGAAAATGGTGATCTTGCTCCAAAGATGACTTAGGGTTTGAAGAGCCCAAAGGGGGCTTTCTTGAGAATTCTAGAAAAAGATAGAAAAGCATGTGTGTTGTTGTGTATTAAAAATCTGATTTTTTCCTCCTTTTATAGACCTTTTAAGTCATGCTTAGCCACTCTTGGCATTTAATGCTATGTGTGGCTTAGTCAATGGAAGAATTTGACCCATTCTTGGCCCATGTTTTCTTTCACATTTTGGGCCCTTTTTTGAGCCCAATTCACTTAACCCAATAAAATCAATAATTTCTCATGTTTACTTCATCTCATACATGTTACTACAATATTCCCACTCACGAAATTCATACTCGTAGCCTCAATCCAAAAAATAAGCAATTCTAGCCACGCATGGCTTATTCTCGAGTAATTTTATCATACCAATATAATACATCACTCATTTAATGTATATGCTCATGGTTGTAGAAGAAACGTGGCAAAAATCGGCTCAATACGTCCTCGGGCACCCTTGGGACTTAAGAAAATTTCCAACTTTGAAAAGTGGCCGAAACTAGCCTAGCACCCCCTTGGGCAATCCAGCTTGCTGCCCGTGGGCTAAAAATTTTAGCCCAGAGCGGCGTGGCATGCCCTCTAGCGCACCCCACACTTAATTTTTCAAAAAATTCTGTTTTTTGACTTTTCTTCGCGGATTTGGTTAGATACTTCAAGTCCTATTCTTTAACTTACTTCTTACCCTTAATATACTTTGTTTAGAGGTCCTCTTAGCCTTATTTTGAACCCCACAAATGCTCCACTAAAATCACAAAACACCTCCTACGAAGGGCTAATCACATGTACGAGGCCAAATTTCAATTTTCTCATCATTAACATTACCAATTACATACTTATAGCTCTCAACACCCAAGTAAACATTATTCAACATCGTCACCTAGGGTTGGGAAGGTACGGGGTGTTACATTATATTAGACCATTTGAGATTCTGCAGATAGTTGGGAGGTAGCATATGTGTTAGCTTTGACTCCAGCATTTTCAGCTATTCACCCAGTGTTTCATGTTTTTATGCTGCGACAGTACATTTCAGATAAGTTGTATATGCTGCAGTGGAACTCGATTCAGTTAGACGAGAAGTTAGCATTTGTAGATGAGCCTGTGTCTATTCTGGCCAGATATGTCAGACGATTGCAATCTCGAGATATTCTAGTGGTTAAGGTACAGTACCATTACCGTCTGGTTGAGGAGGCCACTTGGGAGCTTGAGCGTGATATGTGAGCCCAGTATCCCTACCTATTCACATTTTCAGGTATGTGCTGATTCTTGACTTTCGTGAATGAAATTCCCTTTTTGTAGTGGCTATTGTAATGCCCCTCCAGGTCATTCCTAGTGTTTACGATGTTTAGAGCCTTTCAATGACTACCTCAGGTCTTGTATGACTTGCTGGGACTGGCAGTATGGTTACCTGGCAGTTCATTTGACTTTTAGAGTCACTTTCCTATGTTGAATTTTCTGGTAGTCAGGTATGGCTCCCGGGTTTAAACCCCTATTAAACGGCCTCGAATCCCATTTTAGAACATCTCATTAGATCTATAATCTCAACTTTAGGTTAGGAAGACCTTTGGTTGGGTCTTGAGTTTCCCGAACTTATTTTGGGTGGTAGGTCGACTATTGGCTAAAGTTGAGTCAGTCCTTGGGGCGTGGGCCCCAATTTTAGTTAGAACGACCTCTCATGGAAATTCTAAAAATTCTATTGAGTCCAGATCATCGAAATTAGTAAGGTAGCATAGTTCGTTTTCATGTACAGGACTCCGGATCTATCCCGGACACATAGTCAAAATTGCCCGGACTTAACCATTTTTGGCATTGGCCAGGCGCTTAAGCGGCCATAGGCACGCCTTAGCACTGGGTGCTTAAGAGGCCCTAGGCACGCTTTAGCGTCCAAGGAAGGCTAGGCCAAGGCACTTTAGCGGCCAAGGGCATGGCTAAAATGGCCATACGAGCTTAAGCAAAACTTGGCTCCGCTTTAGCCGCCAAGCGATGGAAGCGAAGGAGCGCTTAAGTGGCCACTTATGGAGTTTAAACGACCAAAGTCTATAGAAGCACCATTTTCAGAGCTTTAAGCTCTTATATAAGCTTGAATAGCAAGTCCAAGCTTGGACACTTACATATTTGAGTTCGTAGCTTGGTTCTCGACATTTTTATGGCATGTTTTCTCAGTTTTACGATCGTTTACGTTTTTGTTGGATTTGTTGGTATTGTTATTGTTATTTGAGCTGTGTATTAAGCTCAGATGATAAGATAGGTATTGTAACTATTGGTCACGGTGATATTTTGGGAGGCTGTGATGGTTCCAGTTTGGCAGATTCTGCAAGCATGCCCCACGTGAGTTTTTCGGTCATTTTTCGACCTAGTGATTTATGGGTATCATTGGTTATGTTTTGACATCTAGTTTACCATTTTATAGTGTGTCAGCAATTGGAGGTCTCTTAGAAGGGGAAGGCTCCAGATTAACTGGTTCTTTGGCAGGCTTATAGCGGCATCGAGGTAGGATAGGTTTCCTTTACACTTAGATTGGGATTATGTGCTATATATGTATGCTATGGGTTTGGTAGTGGTTTACTGTGATTTAGGCCTTCTAGGCCGGATAGGGCTATTCAGACATATTCCAGGCCCGTTATCCTCGTGGTACACCACAGATGACCTATTTGGGGGTCGGATAGAGTTGATGTTATTGTTGCTGGTTGGGGAATGTTATTGTTGGACCTTAGCGCAGACTTAGACAGGTATAACTAGACTTGGTTTTCATGATCTGATAGTGGGCCTCGTTACCTTTTTTGTCGACTTGTCAGAACTTTTACATATTTAGGCTTAGTTAAGCCCTAGTATGACTTGTTAGGATTGTGACGGGGAGTGAGTCACCCAGATTATACCTGGTTGGCATGTTTAGCCTTTTAGTCCATGATAGCACCGCACTTGATCGGGATTGTTGGCCTTGGCTTAGAATTAGGACCCGCCTTGCCATGAGCTACTCTAGATACCTGGACTAACTTAGATAATGCGTGATAGTAGACTATGGACCTAGGAGGACCCGGGGACTTACCTTGTAGCAGATGATTGGTTAACTCATTTGCCTATATTTTAGTTTCGGTCTGGAACTAGCATGTTCCCCGTTTATTGGTCATGATGTGACATTGGTCTCTGTTCTAGTTACTGGCTATGATGAGTTTCGATTTGAGTTTGGCTGCTGATTCAGGTATGATTATTTTGCTTATTGACTATTGGGTGTCCCGGTTCGAGTTCGGCCCCTGATTGTGGTGCACTATGAGTTCTGGTACTGGGTACTGTGATTATGATACTGTTGTTCTCTGAGTTCCGATTCGAGTCTAGCAGATATGATATATATGTGGCCTATTGTTATTACCCCACTATATTTGATTCAATTCCAGCCTCTGGACTCTTGTTATTACCCATTGGTGTCGGTTCAATCCAAGTGCGCCCCATTGGTTATTATGATTACTGGATACTGGTACAACTTTGAGACACTGGTGGCTATGCATTTACCATTCTTATGTTTCCCTCAAGTTTATGGGGGCCAAGCTGGGTATTGTATTCTTCCGTGTGCCTAGTTGGCTTATGGGGCCCCAGTTGGGTTATGTTTGACTTATGTGTTTAGTGCGCAGTTACTTACTTATTATTAAGTACCGCATTTATTTATCGATTATACCCGGACTTAGTATGCACCCCAAACTTCAGCTTGTTTATGTTACATTGAGCTCAGCCGGCCGATGATGCCTACAGAGTACCCGTTGCCCCAGTACTCATACTGTACTTCTGCATCTTTTCCCGATGTAGATCCAGGCACTAGCCAATTGTCATGACGTGTGTTTTGACCATCCTTTTTGTCATTTTACTCATTCAAGCGTTTATTAGATCACGAGGTCAAAACACTACTTTTACTTATTATTATTTTTTTTTAATCAAATTTTGTGCTAACATGTATTATCCACATTATTTTAATATCATCTTATGATTATTATTATATCAACCTTCACTAGCAAAGGAATTTTATTTACTTGCTCTTTTATCTTACTATCTATTTTTTTATTATTTTTAACAACTGCTCTTGTTATATATTCTTAGTAGAATTTATTTAGACATATATATATATATATATATATATATATATATATATATATATATATATATATATATATATATATATATATATTGAGCCCAAAATTCAAATTTTAACTTTGCCAAATCTTTTTATATTTGGAAAATCCACCTCATTAATTTTCCTTTTATGTGAAGAATATTATGATTTTTTCAAAATCACTCAAAATCAATTCTTTCCTTTTTACTCTCCCCCCCAATATTATTTATTTTCTTTTTCTTCTCTCAATTATATGAATACATAGACCATATTTTCAAATTTGAATGACCCCCAAAAAAAGAAAAATCAATTCTCTCATTTTTTTTTTCTCTCTCTCTCTTACGTCCACTCTCAAGCAACCATAGCTATCTCTCACGATAAGAGCAGCTCTCTCTCACCAAATACCACCATTCCAACGCCGTTCCTCTGTCATCACCATGTTAAATTTCCTCACTTTCTTCATTTTGTTTTATTCCACCATGAAAACAAGCTCTTAAACCACATGTTCTCCACCATACAAATCACTGGTCTAAGTCACCGGGAAGCCGTGAACCATCCCTGAATTGCCTTTTTTTCCTCCATGAAATGTTATTGAAATCCACCTTAAAAAAACAACGACTTTAACCACTCCTATTTTGGTTCGATAGTTTTGAGTTTCCAACAATGTTATTTGAGTTCGGTATTGGTCTTGATTGCAGATGACTATATCAAATGGTTTGGATTCCTACTGTGTTCCTCCAGGAAAAGGCTTCTTTATTAAATTTAAAAAGTTCTATTCATTCTTTTCTTTTCTTTTTCCCCTTTTTTATGAAGTTTGATTTTGTTTTATGTATTTTGTTTGAAAGCATTTTCCTAAACTTGCTATTATCTCATTGTATTCATATATTTTATCTTAAATGGTGTTGATTGTTTTGTCCCGTATGTTTGTGGCTGGACGTGATGTTAGTTACAATATTCAAGGCATGTTTGACTTATGGTTTTTATTGTAGAGTAAATGTATTCATTTAAAAGATCTAATTAGTATAATTGTTGTAGTGTTCATAAGAAATCTCCTGTGACTATATGATTTCCTTAATTTTTAGTTTAGGAGCGGGTCAACTTATTAATGTTTATCCTTCTACAGTGAGGAAATTGATAAGTTTGATTAGACTATATGGTTACTTTTGTTTGCTCTTAGATTGATTTACTTGAATCTTAGTGGATGACCAATATGTGGACTACATTTGAATTGAATTTCTACCGTCTGTGGAGTAGACTGTGTTAGGGTAGCTAAGTTTTAAAGCAATAGTCTCGTGTTTTTTTCTTTCATTGATTAATTAAACATTAAGAACATACATACTCTCACCCATTTTAAATATTTCTACATGTGCATCACAATGAAACTCCATCGCTTGGAGTTCAACCATGGCAAGTGGAGAAGTCAACGTGTGAAACAGAGCTCAAATAGAGTCGTTGCTCTATCGAGGGCCAGGTATGTTTGGGAAAATGATGACAAAATACAGGCTATAGCTGACTTCTCGTATGAAGTACATAGAGCTTTATTAGCAAATATAAAGCACCTCGTTACTCCCTTTTTCTCTAATTTTTGCATGTCACCCTTTTAAAAGTCTCAAAGACTTGACAACTCTTACAATTATACTAATTGTATGCTTTGATATAATTTATATATTATACCTACATATTTTTTGCTTTACATGACTTTTAAATGCTAAAATATCTTTTTTTTATTTGAGATGTTATAATTTATGAGAGGTCTAGAACACTATGCGGAATAGAGAAAAGTTAAGGGCTCTTCAAGAATCTCGGTTGGCTTATTGGAGTACCGTTATTATTCATAACTCAACATTTTGAATATTGTAGCATTTTTATTAAATTGATGCTTCATAAATCAGGTCAGTCCCTCAATTTTTACAATTATTATTCTGTATAGTATAAGTTAATCAACTTAATCTCTTTCATTCATTTATGCTCATATTATGTAACTAAGTAACAATTGAATTTGTATTTTTTTTTTTAGTTATAAAATAGGTTGCGTGTCAACTTGCATGATAATCTTAAATTGCGTTTGTATTTAAAAATGCATGTATTTTGTTAGGTTTTTATTCATCTTTTCATTACTCTTTCACTTGCTTTTATTCTTCATCTAGAATAATTAAGTTAAATGTTTTATGCTTAGGCACTTGGTTATTTTAGATTAGTTAATTAACAATTCCTTTGTTTATCACGTAGAATCCCCACGTAATATATGAGTTCGGCTGGGACCCATATTTGTGGACCTCGAAAGGTGCCTAACACCTTCCTTTCGAGGTAACCTGAACCGTTACCCGAATTTCTGGTTGATGTAGACTAAAACATTAAAATAAGTTCGTAATTAGTCTAGAATGGTGCCCTAACGTACCTTAATTCATTAGGTGGCGATTCTTCTCTCCTAAGTCATCCTAAAAAGAGTTGTCACGTCGAATCCCGCTTTTCGCGAGAAAAATGGGACGCGACTGCCTGACGACTCTGTTGGGGATGCTTAGGTTCTAACCATTACGAATTTATGTGTTATGTGGAAATACATGTGTTTAAATTGATTTTTTTTTAAGTTGTTGTTTTTTCATTTTTTTATGCATGTTATCTTTTTCCCTTTTTCTTACCTTGTTTGTCTTTTCATGTCCCTCCACTTTTCCTTTTCCCTTTTAGTTGCTTATATGTTATCTCCTATTTTTCCTTACTCCCCTTTAATTAGGTTAATTTTTATTTGCTTTTATTATTTTCTTGTATTGTTCAACATGTTACTGCTTTTCACTATGTGCTATGTGTTACTGCTTTATATAATTGGCATTCCGTTCATGTTTTCTTCTCTTGGAAATTTCACACTTTCACACACTTTCACTATACTCGGATGTTGTGCCTTTGCACTTCTCCAAATTCTCTTAAAAACCCTAGAATAGAGAGTCGGCTAAGACGTGGTGGAGCGGGTAGTTTTACTACCATAGGACCACGTGCCTTCTCGCATAAGAATACCCTCGGTCCATGTCTATCCATATCTTAGAAAATTCTAAGTCACGCATGCATTAAGCATTATGTGCTATGTGTTTACTAACCTTATTTAAATTGTCATTTGACTCTTACTATTTCTCCAACCGCCATTTAAATTTCTCTAAGTCTTAAATTTCGAAGTACGTCTGACCTGATTCTTGTCCAACAAGATACGTAGGCAATCCTTTAAAGAATGCGGTCCTCCTTTTTTTCCATTATTTACAAAATATGCCCATATTTTTAAAAAAAATGTGAAACAATCTTTATCATTCAAATAATTTTTTCTATCAAATAATATATTCTCCTTTTCTTTCACCTTTCCATAATATCACAAGGGTGAAAACTAGAGTATTTTTGAATTATTCAAATGATTTCTCACAATCTTTTAAAATTCTCAATTGTTTCATACTAAATGTCTCAGTTGAGATAATTTTTAAAAATTTTGCAAATCTTCTATCCTCCTGCTTTTTCAAAATAAATCTCTTTAAAATATTCTATGTGTGATTTTTAAATTATTATTCATCTGTTCACTTGATCATCTTTAAGTACGAACTTAGTATTTAGGTTTTACTTAGAGCTTATGTTTTATGCTTGCTTCTCAAACTTAAGTTCTAGGCTATCCATTCGTCCTAAAGTCCACTTTGCCGAGATGACTCATATTTTCATACTATCTCTTTTATTATTGAATATACTGACTCTTGTTTTGTTTGATTTATTTATGTTGTTTAAAGGTTGTCTATCATTTGAACATCAACTCAATTGAGAATCTACAATATGAAAAATATGTTCAACATCCAAAATATTTCTAGTTTTCTTCCTTCTCCAATGCAAAATACTTTTGGACCATATCTCATCATGTTCTGATAACCGGGGAACTACGAAAACTATAATTTAACTACGAACCGAAAAGATAATCAATAGATAGATGAAAAATTAGACACAAGAAGATGAGTAATCAAGAACAGTAGGATATATTACACCCTAGAACCCTCAAATTACATTCATCAACTAACACCTAATTCCTACGGTGACCAAGAGGGAATCGAAACACCCTCGAAACCACACGTTACTAAGCAAACCTTCAACACTCGCTTACCAAAACTCTCTCAAGAGATTTGTTCATCAATATTCAAGAAAAAACTAAGGAAAATAAAGCATGGTTTGGGTATTTATACCCATGGGTCATTTATTACATACTTGGGTAAAAACGTGACCCATTCCTTTAAAAATTAACTTGGCAGCCGAAATAGGCCACCTGCCCATGCAGATGGGCACCTTCCCACGCAGATGGGCACCTGCCCATATAGGTCAGGGCCACAGGTGCCACTGCCTACCATCTGCGCGTGCACATGGCTCACCTGCGGGTGCAGGTGAGCTTTCCAGTGCACTCCATGTGCCATTTTGCCCTTCTTGGCTTCCGTTTGATCCCTCCAAGGCCCCTTGATACTCTTTAGATGCAATCACCACCACGTAGCACCCTTTTGATGGTAGTAGGATGCCTTCAAGTACCTCTCGTTTCATGAACATTCCTTGAAGTGCTTGGAGCTCTCGTTCTTGACTTCTAGTGAACGGTTTGGACCGGATTTGGATTGTATCATCCTCTCCATCTTGAGAAGAATTTGACCTTAAATTCTCATCCTCTATCATATCAAAAGGTGAGAGATCACACACAATAAATGTGTTGTGCCCTTGATACTCCGGTGGGAGGTCAACCTTGTAAGCATTGTCATTTATTTGCTCAAGTACTTGAAATGGGCCATCACCTCGAGGAATCAATTTAACCTTCCTTTGGGTGGGGAACCGATCCTTCCAGAGATATACCCATACCCAATCGTCCAGTTCAAGTACAATTCTTCTCCTCCCTTTGTTCACTCTCTTGGGTATTGCTTGATTCTTTTTCTCGAGGTGAAGCCTCACTTTCTCATGCATCTTCTTCATTTATTCCGCCCTTTCTCTCCCATCTAAGCTAATCACAACATCACTAGACAAAGGAGTGAGATCTAAGGGGGTTAGGGGGTTAAAACCATAAACAGATTCAAAGGGAGTCATACCAATAGTCGAGTCCGTAACACGATTGTAAGCAAATTCGACTAGGGGTAAGTGATCCTCCCAAGAGGCCATTTTCCCTTTGACCATGGTACGGAGCATAGAACCCAAGGTCCTATTCACAACCTTTGTTTTCCCGTCGGTTTGTGGGTGGCAAGATGTTGAGAAAAGCAATTTGGTGTCAAACCTACCCCACAATGACCTCCAAAAGTGACTAAGGAACTTAGAGTCCCGATCACTAACAATGGTCTGGAGAATTCCGTGTATCTTGACAACATGTTCTATAAACAAGGATGCCATATTGGAGGCATCATCACACTTGTGACACAGAATAAAATGAGCCATTTTTGAGAACCGATCAACCACAACAAAGATACTATCTCTTCCCCTCCTTGTCCTAGGCAATGCCAATACAAAATCCATAGATATGTCAAGCCATGGATGTAGGGGAGTGGGAAGTAGGGTATATAACCCTTGAGGGAGAAGGTGTGACTTTGCACTTCTACAATCCATACATTGACCACAAATTCATGTAACATCATGAGGCATTTTGGGCCAATAGAATTGTTCCTCTAAGATTCCAAGGGTCTTGTCAATTCCAAAGTGACCCATCATACCACCATCGTGTGCCTCTCTTACAAACAAATCTCTCCAAGAGATAGAGGGAACACACAATCTCTTTCCTTTGAATAGGAATCCATCAAATTTTCCTTAAAGATTTGATCAAATTTGGGGTCCTCGGGATACAATGTCTTCAAGTATTCAAACCCAATCAATTTAGAAGACAAAGTACTAAGTAACATATGTTTTCGGGACAAGGCATCGGCCACAACGTTCTCCTTCCCCTTTTTGGGCCCTAAGGTGTTTCAAAGATTCATGGTCGGTTAGAATCACAAATTCCTTAGGCCACAAGTAGTGTTGCCGATTTCCCAAAGCTCTAATCAAGGCATACAACTCAAGATCATACGTAGAGTAGTTTAAGGTAGCTCCTTTGAGCTTTTCAATAAAGTATGCAATGGTATTTTGGTCTTGCATTAAGACGACCCCAATGCCTACCTTGCTAGCATCACATTCGACTTTAAACATTTTTCTAAAGCTGGGCAATTGCAACAAAAGGGCGGAGCTAAGCATTGTTTTCAAAGTTTCAAATGCCTTCGCTTGCTCGTCTCCCCACTTAAAGGGCTTATCCTTTTGGATTACCTTAGTTAATATGGAGGCTATGGTGTTAAACCCTTTGACAAACCTTCTATAGAAACTAGCCAATCCATGAAAACTTCTCACATCACCAATGGATTATGGAGTTGGCCAATTTCTTATAGCGTCTATCTTGGATTCATCCACTTCAACACCCCGGGAGCTTACAACAAAGCCCAAAAAGACAACCTCATCAACATAAAAGGAGCATTTCTAAAGATTAGCAAACAATTGCTCATTTCTAAGCACACCAAAAACACATTTCAAGTGCTTAGCATGGTCATTTATGGACTTGCTATAGACAAAGATATCATCAACGTATACCACAACAAACTTTCCTATAAACGATTTCATCACATGGTTCATTAACCGTATAAAGGTACTAGGAGCGTTGGTGAGTCCAAATGGCATAACCATCCATTCATAGAGACCAAACTTGGTCTTGAAGGTGGTTTTCCATTCATCACCGGGATTCATCCGGATTTGATGGTACCCACTCCTAAGATCAATCTTTGAAAACACACAAGAACCATTCAATTCATCTAACATATCATCTAACCTAGGTATAGGGTGGTGATGCTTTACCGTTATCTTGTTGATGGCCCGACAATCAACACACATGCGCCAAGTCCCATCTTTCTTTGGCACCAATAATACCGGGACCGCACATAGGCTCATGCTTTATTTGACATATCCTTTGTTGAGAAGTTCCTGAACTTGTTTTTGGAGCTCTTTGGTGTCCGTTGGGTTACTTCTATAAGCCGGCTTGTTAGGCAATTGTGAGCCTGGCATGAAGTCTATTTGATACTCAATTCCCCAAAGTGGGGGTAACCCTTGTGGTAGCTCCTTTGGAAACACATCTTCGAATTCCTGCAAAACAAGAGAAATAGAATGAGGAATAGGAGAAGTAGAGTGGTTAGCATGAAAGGCATGGGCTAAAAGAAGGATGGGCTCCTCATCATTAGCCTCCTCAAACAGGTTCTTGTTTCTCACCAACATCACCATTTGGGCCTTCTCTTTCAACTTCCTCCTCTCTTTTGCTTCATCACCCTCCTCTTTATGGGGTTCCTCCTCCCCTTCTTTACTACCCTTCTCCTTCAAATCCCCCATTCTTTGATGTACCTTATTCACTTGTGATGTTAAAATAGGGTGAAGGGTAAACTTCCGACCATTCAACTCAAGAGAATACCGGTTGGTTCTCCCATCATGTTTGGTTGAACGATCATATTGCCATGGTTTTCCAAGCAAAATATGACACGCTTGCATGGGAATGACATCACATATTATTTCATCATGGTAATTCCCAATCTTGAATCGGATCACAACTTGCCTAGTCACTTTTAATTCTCCACACTTGTTTAACCATTAAAGCTTGTACGGTGCTGCATTCTTGGTTGTGGGTAACTTCAAGAAATTAACTATGGTGGCACCAGCTACATTTGCATAACTCCCACTATCGATGACCAATAAGCATATGTTCTCTTTGATAAGACATTTAGTATGGAATAGATTTTCCTTTTTACTAGGGTCATCTATGGCCTTACTAATCATCACTCGTATTACCACAAAGTTTGGAACCTCAAAATCTCCATCTTGAGGCCAAGCATCCTCATTTCCTTCCTCTACTTGCTCATCTTCTTCTAAAATTTCTTCTTCTTGGGCTTCTCCTTCATTATCATCTTCTTGTCCCAACTCTTCCCCAAGGTAAAATATCCTCCCTTCTCTAAGCATCACGTTCCTCCGATTAGGACACTCATTTACTTTGTGTCCCCAACCTTGGCATTTAAAACATTGAAAACCTTTAGAATTAGGAGTTGCAAACTTGTTACCTTCATTCCTTGGTGGGTACGTTGGAGTAGTCTTCTCAATGGGCTTCTTGTCATAAGACTTGTTGATGTCCTTATTCTTGTTCCATCCCGAAGAATGTTGGGCTACCTCTTTGCTCTTACTCCATGGATTAGTGGATGAGTACCCCTTGTATTTGGGAGATGTCCGCTCCTTTATGTCTCTTTCAACTTCTAAGGCCGCTTGAAAGAATAGGTAGAAAACTTATGGCAAGTCATGGATGAGGAGATTTCTTTTTTCAAACCAACCTTAAAATGGATGACGGAATGTTTCGCATTCTCTTGATATTCAAGTTTCAGGATCAATTTTTGAAACTCATCAAAGTAAGTCAAGACATTCTTGCTCCCTTGCCTTACATTGTACAACTTGGCAAGTAACTCATGTCTATACCTTTTCGGTACATACTTTTTCCTCATAAGATCCTTCAACGCATCCCATGGTGGTAGTTGTTCATCATTCAAGAAATTTTCAAATCGCTTGGCATATTCCCACCATGTGATAGCGAATCCTTCGAATTGGGCTATGGCGTAGCAACTCTTTTTGTCATCGGTGAGATCATTGACTTGAAAGATTCTTTCACAAGTAGACTCCCATGTTAAATAAGCTTTGGGATCACTCTCTCCTTTGAAAGTTGGAAGACTAGTCTTGATTGAATTGATCCCATTATCTCGACCTCCGTTTCCACCTTGATTATCCTTGTAATTCCATTGGTTCTCACCTTGTGGACGATTCCCTAAGTTTCCCCTTCCATAAGGTGCCGGACAGAATCTTCCTCCTCGACCTCGAAATCCTTGTTGAGGCAAGGGTCTATTCCTCCAATACTCCGCATGCACGGCCTCATCATCATACCCTTCAAACTCAACTTGTGGGTTCTCTTCTCCTACTCCCTCAACTTGAATGGGCTGATTTTGGTTACGAGGTATTTGGAGTGGGGGATTTTGGTTTAGTGGTGCTTGAGGTGGAGGGTTTTCGGTTGGTGGTGCTTGGGGTAGGTCTTGGTTACGGGGAATTTGGTCTTGTGGTCCTTCTTGATTGGCTTGGTTGAATTGAGGTTGTAGTGGACGGATGGGATTTTGGTTATGTGGATAGATAATGGCTTGGGTAATGGGTTCTTGTGTTTGTCTCGGTGGATTGAACATTTGGTGGAGAGTTTCCGGGGAGATAGTAGCGGATGTGTCTTGAGCATGTCCGCACGATGAGGCACGGTAGTTTTGAGGAGTGGATTGGGTGGAGTTTAGACGACCTTCCATGTTCACTATCTTTCCACCTATGGTAGACACACTTCCTTGGAGTGTGGTCATTTGACCTTCCATGGCTCCCATTCTACCGTCCATGGATTCCATTCTATGATTTAATGACTCAATTGCCGCCAAGATTGCATTTGAAGTGTTGACATCCATAGTTGGTGGTGTTTAAACTTTCGAGGTCATTGTACCTATTAGAAAAGACACTAAAAAGAAACAACAAACAAGTTAGAGTTAAAGAAATAACCTCACAACTCTACACATCTTTGTATGCCTCACACTTGGATTCGTAAATGTTGAAGATTGGTTTATTCTCCGGGTGGTAGTCAAGGTGTCAATTCTCTACTTTTGATTAGATTGGATTCTTGTTTGAAAGACTCAAAATAAATATTTACGGACTTGAATCAAGAATTAACGACGAAAAAGAAAACTAGAAAAACACAAAAAGAAATAGGACAAAGAAAGAAAATGAACTCAAGAACTAATCAATCAACTAAGTAGGTGAATTACTAGTTGTTAATTAGTTTTAGAATCGAGAATTGAGAGTAGGAATCAAGGGATGAAACTAAAAGGATGGGACTTGAGCAAAGCTGATTTTTAAGTGTCGAGATGCGTTTTGGTTGACCGGTGTACGCAGCTTGTGATCTTCCCACGCAGGTGAGCAAATGCAGGTGAAAATAGAAACTCAGAAGGTGACTTGCGTTAGTCACCTGTGGCCGCTGATGGCCTTCCTGCGTGGGTAGGTTGGGCTCAGGTGAGGCCAGGCAGTGCACCTGGAAGCTCCGAACTTCTCTCTCCGATGGGCCCTCTTTGACTCTCTTTCTTGGAATATTCTTTTTCCTTTTGGATATCCCTTTGTACCAACAAAGTTTTCTTCCTTTCTTATTTCTTTCTTGGATCAAACAACACCTTTTTGAGGATTCTTCTTCTTGAAGATTTTAAGATCCTCAAGAACTCCAAGAACTTCAAATTTTTCCAACTAATTCATTTTGGCTCGTAAATCCATGAAACTTCAGATCTGGGGCCCCTTCAACGTGAGAAACACTTTTCTAACAATTTCAACCCTCAAATACACACCAAATCAACAAGATCTAAGAACCCACTTTTCTATTTTCTTCAAACTCAAGAACACAAGCTCATCAATGGGGTTTTTCTCTAAATCACCTCAAATCAAGACTAAGCTCAAGATTCTGACCTAAATATTGTTAGAGGAGACAAATCTAATAATCGAAACTCAAACAAGACTCAAAACGACAAAATATTTTATTTTTTTTATTTTTCAATTTTCTAGATAACGAGAACCCAAGATTGAATTCGTGGGAACGAACTCAAGCTCGGCTATGATACCAAATGATAACCGGGAAACTACGAAAACTAGAATTTAACTACGAACCGAAAAGATAATCAATAGATAGATGAAACATTAGATACAAGAAGATGAGTAATCAAGAACAATAGGATATATTAAACCCTAGAACCCTCAAATTACATTCATCAACTAACACCTAATTCCTATGGTGACCAAGAGGGAATCGAAACGCCCTCGAAACTACACGTTACTAAGCAAACCTTCAACAAACACTTACCAAAAATCTCTCAAGAGATTTGTTCATCAATATTCAAGCAAAACTTAAGGAAAATAAAGCATGGTTTGGGTATTTATACCCATGGGTCATTTATTAAATACATGGGCCCAAAAGTGACCCATTCCTTTAAAAATTAACTTGGCAACCGAAATAGGCCACCTGCCCACGTAGGTCAGGGCCGCAGGTGCAACTTCCCACCATCTGCGCGCACATATGGCTCACCTGCGGGCGCAGGTGAGCTTTTCAGTGCACTTTATGTGCCATTTTGCCTTTCTTGGCTTCCGTTTGATCCCTCCAAGGCCCCTTGATCCTCTTTAGATGAAATCACCACCACGTAGCACCCTTTTGACAGTAGTAGGATGCCGTCAAGTACCTCTCATTTCATGAACATTCCTTGAAGCACTTGGAGCTCTCGTGCTTGACTTCTAGTGAATTTTTTGGACTGGATTTGGATTGTATCATGTTCTTACTCTCACAATATCATAACAAGCAAAATGTTATCATTCTCTATTCAACCACCTTATGGACAGAAAATTTTCAAGCTTTTTACAAGGTCCTTTATCCGATAAGTCTAATTTATTTTTGGTTCGTTCCATGACCTTCATATTGGCAAAATACAGACTCAAAATTGAGACCTCGAGGTTCAAATGTAAGACAACCGTTTGTTTTGAGCTAATATTTTTCTTTGAGTGTAGCAGGATTATAAGACTCCATGATTGAAAACTGGGGCAGAATTTTTGAGGAGACCTCAAAAATTTCATGAGCAAGCAACATCCCAATTCATAAGGAACATTTTTATTCTAAAATGGGGGCAGAAATTTTTGAGGATTCCTCAAAAATTTCACCATAATGGAGTTCAAGTCTGTCCATAAAATCAAAACAACGACAAGGAGCCTAGACGAGCAAAGGTATGAGTCAACCTTGCTTTTCAAAACTTACAATTTTTCTTTGAGTGCAGAAATAATAGGTACAAATACAGCAGCTACCTTGCAACACCTGAACAACTATCATCAAGGAAAGCCCATTGTACGTTCAACGTGGGAAAACAGCTAAGCTACTCTATCCTCTCATCAATATTGTATGGCTCCTGCAAGGGTCAATATTGTATGGCTCCCGCAAAAGTCCACACCGCAGTGCATCCGCAGAAATCTACATTACATGGCTCCTGCAAGGGTCAATATTACATGACAAGAGTCCACACCACAGTGCATCTGCAGAAAACTATATTACAAGGCTCCTGCAAGGGTCAATATGCATGGCTCCCACAAGAGTCCACACCGCAGTGCATCCACAGAAATCTACATTGCAAGGCTCCTGCAAGGGTCAATATTGCATGGCTCCCACAAGAGTCTACATCCGCAGAAATATACATTACATAGCTCCTACAAGGATTAATATTGTATGGCTCCCGCAAGAGTCCACACCGCAGTACATCCGTAGAAATCTACATTGCATGGCTCCTGCAAGGGGTCAATATTGCATAGCTCCCACAAGAGTCCATATCGCAGTGAATCCATAGAAATCTACATTTCATGGCTCCTGCAAGAGTCAATATTGCATGGCTCCCGCAAGAGTCCACACCGCAATGCATCTACAGAAATCAACATCGCATGGCTCCCGCAAGAGTCCACACCGCAGTGCATCCATAGAAATCTACATTGCACAGCTCCTGAAAGGTTCAATATTGCATGGCTCCCATAAGAGTCCACACCATAGTGCATCCATAGAAATCAATATCGCATGGCTCCTGCAAGAGTCCACATTGCAATACCTCGGCAGAAATCTATATTACATGGCTCCTGCAAGAGTGTGCATTACATTGCACCTGCAGAACCCACAATCAAGCATACAAATTGCATCAAGCTATTGAACCACGTCAAACTACTACAGACCAAGCTACTCAAATCACTCAACGACAAATTATGCTACTCAAGAAAGATACGCTTTCCTTAATCATTATATAATTACCCTAAGGCGTCATAGTTCAAAGGCATTATCTTCATATCCTGCAGACATCATCTCATGGCCTAAGGGTTTACTTTTTGCTTATCATGCTCTGAAGGCATCATGGTCTAAAGGCGTCATTTTCATGGCCTACGGACATCATTTCATGGCCTAAAGATTTACTTTCTGCTTATCATGCTCCAAAGGCGTCATAGTCTAAAGGTATCATTTTCATGGCCTACGGACATCATTTCATGGCCTTAGGATTTACTTTCTGCTTATCATGGCCCTAAGACATCATAGATTAAGACATCATCTTTGCCGTCTTAAAGCAAATGCTCATGGTTTAAATGGGAAATTGCATAATATTTAAAAATTTACAACAATTACTTATCATTTATATGATCTATATGATCTGACCATTTTATCTAGTTATACTAGAAGCACGCAGGTAACGAAAGAAAAAATGAGCCACGAACGAGAGCAATTTTTGCTCCTGTTTCAAGATACAATTCCATTTATCCCCATGTCACTCCAATTCAGTTCAAAACATGTTCACTTTTCATTTTTCACTTCTCATTTACATCATCACATTCAATCCTATCCACTCCAATCTCATCGATCCGTGCTATCGTTATTATTGCCCGTATACCATATTATTAATTTTTTTAGGAATATCATTAATTCCTAAATCTAGAACTACACACGGCCTGATACTCGTGAACCCGAGATATGTCGGCAACTTAAAACCAAAGTCTCCGCCACACCATTTTAATAAACCTTTCGATTCTAGCAAACTATTCTTTCGGTCAGACAAAATTGGCTACTACGTCAACGTTCTTTGCTCGATAATTCATTCTTCATTCTCTAGCAAAGAAGGGGCAGCTGTTGACACCCAATTTTGACCATAATTCTTGTCATTTTACTCATTCAAGCATTTATTAGATCACGAGGTCAAAACACTACTTTTACTTATTATTATTTTTTTTTAATCAAATTTTGTGCTAACATGTATTATCCGCATTATTTTAATATCATCTTATGATTATTATTATATCAACCTTCACTTGCAAAGGAATTTTATTTACTTGTTGTTTTATCTTACTATCTATTTATTTATTATTTTTAACAACTGCTCTTGTTATATATTCTTAGTAGAATTTATTTAGACCCATATATATATATATATAAATTTAAATTTTAACTTTGCCAAATCTTTTTATATTTGGAAAATCCTCCTCTTTAATTTTCCTTTCATGTGAAGAATATTATGATTTTTTCAAAATCACTCAAAATCAATTCTTTCCTTTTTACTCTCCCCCCAACATTATTTACTTTATTTGTCTTCTCTCAATTATATGAATAAATAGACCATATTCTCAAATTTGAATGACAAAAAAAAAAAAAAAAGAAAAATCAATTCTCTCATTTTTTTCACTTTCTCTTACGTCCACTCTCAGCAACCATAGCTATCTCTCACAACAAGAGCAGCTCTCTCTCACCAAATACTACCCTTCCAATGTCCTTCCTCTATCATCACCATGTTAAATTTCCTCACTTTATTCATTCTATTTTATTCCACCATGAAGACAAGCTCTTAAACCACATGTTCTCCACCATACAAATCACTGGTCTAAGTCACCGGGAAGCTGCGAACCATCCCTGAATTGCCTTTTTTTTCCTCCATGAAATGTCATTGAAATCCACCTTAAAAAAAAAACGACTTTAACCACTCCTATTTTGGTTCGATATTTTCGAGTTTCCAGCAATGTTATTTGAGTTCGTCTTGAGTTTTTCGGTACCGGTCTTGATCGTAGATGACTATATCAAATGGTTTGGATTCCTACTGTGTTCCTCCAGGAAAAGGCTTCTTCATTAAATTTAAAAAGTATTCATTCTTTTTTTTTTTTTTTCCCCCTTTTTTATGAAGTTTGATTTTGTTTTATGTATTTTGTTTGAAAGCATTTTCCTAAACTTGCTATTATCTCATTGTATTCGTATATTTTATCTTAAATGGTGTTGATTGTTTTGTCCCGTATGTTTGTGGTTGGACATGATGTTAGTTACAATATTTAAGGCATGTTTGACTTATGGTTTTTATTGTAGAGTAAATGTATTCATTTAAAAGATCTAATTAGTATAATTGTTGTAGTGTTCATAAGAAATCTCCTGTGACTATATGATTTCCTTAATTTTTAGTTTAGGAGCGGGTCAAATTATTAATGTTTATCCTTCTACAGTGAGGAAATTGATAAGTTTGATTAGACTATATGGTTATTTTTGTTTGCTCTTAGATTGATTTACTTGAATCTTAGTGGATGGCCAATATGTGGACTACCTTTGAATTGAATATCTACCGTCTGTGGAGCAGACTGTGTTTGGGTAGCTAAGTTTTAAAGCAATAGTCTCGTGTTTTTTTTTTCATTGATTAATTAAACATTAAGACCATACATACTCTCACCCATTTTAAATATTTCTACATGTGCATCACAATGAAACTCCATCGCTTGGAGTTCAACCATGGCAAATGGAGAAGTCAACGCGTGAAGCAGAGCTCAAATAGAGTCGTTGCCCCATCGAGGGCCAGGTATGTTTGGGAAAATGATGACAAAAGACAGGCTATAGATGACTTCTCGTATGAAGTACATAGAGCTTTATTATCAAATATAAAGCGCCTCATTACTCCCTTTTTCTCTAATTTTTGCATGTCACCCTTTTAAAAGTCTCAAAGACTTGACAACTCTTACAATTATACTAATTGTATGCTTTGATATAATCTATATATTATACCTACATATTTTTTTCTTTACATGACTTTTAAATGCCAAAATATTTTATTTAGTACTCTTAAATAAGTTTCTTTAAGAATTATATTCATCTTGTCTTGAGGCGTTTAAGAGAGTTGATCATATAAAAAATAGAGAAGACGGATGTAACATCGCATTGGGCCCGTAGCAGCCTTGTCATACCCTGATCCCACATTCTCTAACTCTTAGACCTAACTTTATGTATTGTTTATTTATTATCCATTATATTTGTCACCAAATTAAGGTGACACACATTTTACTAACAATTTCTTTTCTAATTTGAGATGTTATAATTTACGAGAGGTCTAGAACACTATGCAGAATAGAGAAAAGTTGAGGGCTCTTCAAGAATCTTGGCTGGCTTATTGGAATCCCATTATTATTCATAACTCAACATTTTGAATATTTTAGCATTTTTATTAAATTGATGCTTCATAAATCAGGTCAGTCCCTCAATTTTTACAGTTATTATTCTGTATAGTATAATTTAATCAACTTAATCTCTTTCATTTCTTTATGCTCATATTATGTCACTAAGTAACAATTGAATTTGTATTTTTTTTAGTTATAAAATAGGTTGCGTGTCAACTTGCATGATAATGTTAAATTGTGTTTGTATTTAAAAATGCATGTATTTTGTTAGGTTTTTATTCATCTTTTCATTACTCTTTCACTTGCTTTTATTCTTCATCTAGGATAATTAAGTTAAATGTTGAATGCTTAGACACTTGGTTATTTTAGATTAGTTAATTAACAATTCCTTTGTTTATCACGTAGAATACCCACGTAATTGTAACACCCCGTACATTTCCGAACCTAGTTGATTACCGTAACATTCATGGAATTAATTAAACATGGGAATTTTGAGGTATTATACATTAAATTGTGGGCTTGAGCCATTGGGCTCAATTGAGGCCCAAACATGGAGTAAAAGACATGGCCCAAAGGGGCAAAATGACCCATTCTTCCATTGACCAAGTAAGACACATTTAATGTTTGGATAAGAGTGACTTGAGGGGCTATATAAGGCAAGAAAAAAATCAGATTTTTATTCAAAAGTATACACATGCCATTTCTAGAATTTTCCAAAGGCTTTCCCTTTGTCTCTCAAACCCTAAGTCATTCCTTTGGACAAGATCACCTTTTTACAAGCCTTGGTAAGTGTTTATTTTTATGGTTTAATATATTATATGCATGGAAGATGGTGTAGATCATGTAGGTTATGTTGGTGAAGTGTGAGAAGTTCACTATGTGTGAAACAATTTATGTTTGCTTAATCGGTGAAGGGTTTTGCCTTGTAAACTTGAAAATGGACTTGTGGTCTTGAAGGAGGTGAATTTGATGGATTAAATATCAATATTTATGATGTGTTTATGTCCCTAACTTGCTTTCTCCTTATGTATAACATTTAGAATTGTTGTTGAGAAATTGTGCATGGAATTGGTGACGTATTGAAATAAAAATGTAGTTTGGTGATGTTTATGTGAGTTGTGAAACTATGGATGTTCTTTGGCATCTAACATGGACCATTTATTACAAAAAAGAACCCAAAAGAGACCCTTTTTGGCCGAACCGGGCATCCGCCCTCATGTCTGGAGCACCTGCGGGTGAGAACGCAGGTGGATTTGGACACTACCACGAGGCACCTGCGGACACAGGTCATCCACCTACGGGATCAGGTGGTTTTTCAGGTCAGCCGAAAACCCTTTTTTGATTGTTTTCACATCCCTTTGACCCCTCAAAGCCCCTATACCCTTCATGGATGCAATTATCAACTCAAGATACCTTTTAAATGACTTTAAAGGAGTATTCTGAAGGTATTTTGCATGGTATCAAGTATGGATTGTTGTTCATGTGTTGTTACAAAAGGTATTAAGATGACTTGATAGGGTAATTGTGACGTAGTGTTAATGTGGACGTATAAAGGGTAAACTTGGTGTGAAATGATATTGGTTTATGATGTCTTAGCCAATGTGTGGAATGTTATGGTATTGTTGGTATGGTGATGCAACAAATGATATTTTAAAGGGGGGGGGTGACATTATAAGGTAAACATGTAATTCATTGTCGTCTTATGCACTTGAAAGGTAGTGGTTGTTAACGTGAGCTTCATTATGTATTTGTGTTGTAGAGTGAAACGTAAGAAAGGAGCTGTACTATTGTGTTCACATATAGGATTGTGTGAATATTGGGAAGATAAGGTATGTAAGGTTACTCTTTCCGTACCCTTCTGCAGCACATATATTCATTGTCATTTTACTTATTCCATTCCAAAATGTTCAAAGGTATCTCATTTCAGGTTGTCAGCTATTGTTAGTTATACGTTCTTTATTCGTGGATCAATGGTTATTCATATGTCTCTTAATCATGAGCTGAAGTTCCAAAGTTCCAACAACATTAACTCAAGTTCCAATAATGATGTTACAATCACCAAGGTATCAATCTCTCACAAGTAAATGTATCAATCTTGCAAAAGTAAAGAAAGGAAGTAATGCATATATGGTTTATTGTTTGAGAACGGGACAGCATCAAAGGGGCACATAAGCCTAGCTCGAGCTGATCCTAATATTATATTATGACTACCCACTACTAAAGTGGATGACTACCCACTAATAAAGTGGATGACTACCCACTAATAAAGTGGATGACTACCCACCGATAGGGTGGCTGACTATATTAACCCACTAATAAAGTGGATGACTACCCACTAATAAAGTGGATGACTACCCACCAATAAGGTGGATGACTACCCACCGATAAGGTGGATGACTATACTAACCCACCAATAAGGTGGATGACTAATAATAATGATGGACGTAAAAGTAAGGAAAGTAATGAATGTAAAATACATAGTTCCACACATACAGAACGATGGTTCATCCATATTGACTATTCTCTTATATTTGATCCCAATGATGTTCTTATATATGATGTAGTGTCTTATAGACTTACATACTCAGTACATTCCCCGTTCTGACCCCCTTGGGGGACTTACCTTACTTGCTGCAGGCACAAGTGCTAGTAGACCTCCACAATAGGCTACAAGTCATTTGCAGATCTATGGTGAGCTCCAGTTGGTTCAGAGCTTTTCGAGTCATAGTGTACATTGTTTTGGTATTATGAATGTTGTATAAAGCGGGGACTTGTCCCGACTGTAGGTTGGTTATGTATATGTATCTATAGAGGTTTTGTAGACGGATGTGGGAAGACGAATGTAAGAGATGAATGCCCATTTTGTCTTGATGGCCCTAACAGCCAAGGTTCATATATATATATATATATAGCATATGTTTCCATGAATTATGCATAGTTGCATGAGGTATAATGAGGTTCATACGAAGACATGCATATGAATGTACATGAGCAAAGATTGGTTCTCTCGGGCCATAACGGCTTTGGGTGCCAGTCCACCCCATTGGAATTTGGGGCGTGATAAAAGTGGTATCAGAGCGGGTCGTCCTAAGGGTGTCTACAAAGCCGTGTCTGAGTAGAGTCTTGCTTATGGATGTGTAGCGCGCTACATTTATAAGTAGGAGGCTACGGGACATTTAGGATTTGTTTCATTTCTTCATTTCTAGATCGTGCAATAGAGCCAATGTTGTATGTGAAAATTGTATCTGACCATGGAATTGGTTTTCTTATTTATAGTAAAATGCCGATCACAAGACGAGGTAGAGGAAAAGGTAAGCAGGTAGATATGCTTGCCAGAGAGGGAATGAATGAATCACCACCTGACCAAGTTAGTCCAGGTGGTGCTGACGCTGAAATTGCATTGCGGTCTTTTTCTACTTTTCCATCTCCGAAAGAGCCAAGGGGTAGAGAGGTACCCGCGGAATCGCCTATGAATTCCACTGACCAGGATTTAAGAAATGCAGTACATATTTTGACCCAACTAGTTGCTGCACAAACTCAAGGATAAGTTGGTCCAATGACAGGCAATGATAGTAAGGCTGGAGCAGCTAGTCGGAGGACACAGGATTTTCTGAAAATAGACCCTCCCATATTCACTGGGTCAGACCCAAAAGCAGATCCACAGGACTTTGTAGATCAAATTCAAAAGGCTCTAGATGTCATGCATGTGACTGGTGTAGAAACAGTCAAACTTACGGCCTATAGATTGAAAGGTGAAGCTATATTATGGTATGAAGACTGGAAAAGATCGAGGGGTATTGATGTACCTCCAGCTGGTTGGGAGGAATTTAAAACGGCCTTTCTTGATCACTACCTTCTGTATGAGATCCGGAAGGCACGTGCAGACCAATTTCTAATTCTCCGTCAGGGGAATATGAGTGTTAGAGAATACAGTCTTCAGTTTAATTCCTTGGATCAATATGCTCCAAATGTAGTGGCCACAATGACAGACAGAGTCCATCAATATGTGGACAGATTAGAGCCATATTTGGTGAGGGACTGTACCATTGCTGTTTTGAACAAAGATATGGACATATCCAGAATACAGGCCTTTGCACAAAAGATGGAGGATCAGAGGCAACGAAGAAGGGTACATGAATTTGAAAGAGAGCCTTCAAAGAGGGCTAGACCTATGGGACAATTTATGGTGTCCCAAGGAGGATCTAGGCCTCGGAGTTCTCCTCGGTCGCCTAGACCATCATTTTCTTCCCCTAAGTAGGTACTTTATCACAATTTTGAGATTCTAGAGGCAGTCATGCTGGGCAAAGCAGTGTGGTTTGAGGTTCACAGACAGTAATATTTTCTCGTCAGCTGTGCTAGCACTGCGGGAAGTTTCATTCAGGTGAATGCTGGTATGGACCGAATGTTTGCTTGCGGTGCGGTATGTTAGGGCATCTGATGAGAGAGTATCTACAAGGGGACACGAGTAGTATGGTACGACCTACGGGATCAGCCATTATGGCATCATCATCTGGTGTACAACCTGCTGGTCATGGTAGAGGTGCTAGGGGAGCAACTAGTTCCAGTGGAGCCCAGAATCGAACCTATGCTCTAGTCGACCGACAGAATTTGGAAGCTTCTCCTGATGTAGATGCAGGTACAGTATCCATCTTTTTACATGAGGTATATGCATTGATTAATCCGAGTTCTACATTATCATATATTACTCCATTGATTGCGAAAAAAAAAAATGTGAAAGAACACCAGATTCACTAGTTAAGTCATTTAAAGTAGCTACACTAGTTGTGAATCTATTATAGCTAAAGGAGTATATCATAATTGTATAGAAAATGTTTGTGGTTATGACACACTAGTTGACCTTCCTGAATTTGAAATGGTAAATTTTGATGTTATCATGGGTATGGATTGGTTGACTTCTTGTTATGCCACGGTAGATTACCGAGCTAAAAAGTTACATTTTCGTTTTCCATGAAATAATGTTCTTGAATAAATGGGTAATACGGGAGCACCAAGAGGAAAATTTGTTTCCTATTTTAAATCAAGGGAAATGATACCCAAAGGAGTACGTATGTCACTTAGTAAGAGTGAAAGATGCTGATGTGAAGCCACCGACTCTTCCACATATTCCAGTATTAAATGAATTTCTTGATGTGTTTTCTGAAGATCCTCCAGGTTTACCTCCATAACGAGAAGTAGAGTTTGGTATTGACGTGATTCTAGGCACTCAGCCTACCTCTATTCCTCCATATAGAACGTCCCAGTAGAGTTACGAAAATTATAAGAGCATTTGAAAAGATGTACTGGAAAAAGGGATATATAAGACCTAGTACATCCCCTTGGGGTGCACCAGTACTATTGGTATGAAGGAAAGAGGGCACGTTGAGTATGTGTATTGGCTATCAGTAATTGAATAAAGTGACAGTTAAGAATAAGTAAAAGTATCCCCTCCTCAAAATTGATAATTTATTTGATTAACTACAGGGTGCCAAAAATTTCTCGAAAGTTGATTGAGATTGGGATATCACCAGGTAAGGGTTAGAAAAAAATGAGATAACCAATATAGCTTTATAAACACAGTATGGGCATTACGAATTTTTAGTTATGTCAATTGTACTGACGAATGCACCAGTATTTTTTATGGGTTTGACGAATAGGGTGTTCAAGCCATTGTTAAGATGTGCTCGAGACCATGCTTAGAGATGAAATTCAAGATCACGAGAGAGACATGCTAATCACTTGCGACAAGTGTTACGGATTCTTCGTTACCGTAAGCTATATGCAAAATTCTCTAAACATGATCGTTAGTTAGGATCCGTATCGTTCGTGGGTCACATTGTATAAGATGTGTATTGAAGTAGTACGGTAACGTAATAGCATATGCCTCAAGACAATTGCGTCCACATGAGAGAAATTATCCCACGCATGATCTTGAGTTAGCAGTTGTGATATTTGCTTTAAAGATATGGCACCACTACTTGTATGGAGTTCACGTTGATGGATGGTCCACTTACGAAAAGGCCAGGTATTATTAAGGGTATATGTCAATTAGGTAGCTTGAGGATTCATCTTCTTGATGAAAGAATGATAGTGCAAAATGCAACAAAGTCTTCACTTGTAGCTGTGGTGAAGAAAAAGCAATATGCAAATCCTATTTTAGTAAAAGAATGCACAACAAGTTCGACAAAGGTATGTGAGCTTACATGAGGGGGGGGGGATATTGCAATGCCAAGGTAGATTTTATGTATCGGATATATATGAGCTAAGGAAATGAATGATGACAAAAGCACATCATTCACGGTATTCTATTTATTAGGGAGCAACCAATATGTACCATGGTTGGAAAGAGATGTATTGGTAGGGGTTACATGAAAAGAACCTTGCAAAATTTATAGTTCAGGGACAGGAGTGACAACAAGTAAAGGTGAAGTGTGTGAAATCTGTAAGTTATAGGCCATGTAGGGATTTTCAGTTGGAAACGAAACATGATTAGCATGGATTTCATCACAAATTTGCCTCATACGCTTTGGAAATTTTATTCCATAAGAGTGATCGAAGACCGGCTTACCAACTAGCATACTTTTCACCTTTCAGGACCACTTACACAACCAACGATTATACGAGGTTATATCTTAAAGAGGTAGTTGACTGCACAGAATTCCAATCTCTATTATATCAAGACAGGGGAGCTCGATTTACTGCACATATGTAGAAATCTTTTCCAAAGAGTTTGGGAACCCAAGTGAATTTGAGTATCAGATAAATGGACAAGCAAAAACGTACTATTCAAACATGGAAAGTGAGTCCTATATAGCGTGCCTTATCATATTGTTCGAAGATGTGGTCAATTCGCGTCTGAATTGGTGCTACACCAAGACTTCTCCACAGTTCATCCAGTATTTTATGTTTCAATGCTTCGAAAGTGCATAGGAGATTCATTCCTCCCATTGAAGATGTACAAGTACGGAGGATTTCACTTATGAAGAGATACCTGTTGTTGTTCCGAATTGACAAATGAAGAGGTTAAGGGATAAAGAAATAACTTCTGTAAAGGTACTTTAGAGGTACACGGGAAACCGAAGAAAGAATGAAAGCAAAGTACCCATATTTGTTTCAAACCGAGGAGAAAGTCTAAGACGCTGAATTAGAGCAGTAAAAAGTAAGTAAGTATGAACATTATAAATATGTAACAATATGAAGAATGTATTTAGACTTACATTTATTGGAATTAACATTCGAGGACGAATGTTTTTAAGGGGGGAAGGATGTAACACCCCGTACATTTCCTAACCTAGTTGATTACCGTAACATTCATGAAATTAATTAAACATGGGAATTTTGAGGTATTTACATTAAATAGGTGGGCTTGAGCCATTGGGCTCAATTGAGGCCCAAACATGGAGTAAAAGACATGGCCCAAAGGGGCAAAATGACCCATTCTTCCATTTGACCAAGTAAGTTTGGATAAGAGTGACTTGAGGGGATATATAAGGCAAGGAAAAATCATATTCTTATTCAAAAGTATACACATGCCATTTCTAGAATTTTCCAAAGGCTTTCCCTTTGTCTCTCAAACCCTAAGTCATTCCTTTGGACAAGATCACCTTTTTACAAGCCTTGGTAAGTGTTTATTTTTATGTTTTAATATATTATATGCATGGAATATGGTGTAGATCATGTTGGTTATGTTGGTGAAGTGTGAGAAGTTCACTATGTGTGAAACAATTTATGTTTGCTTAATCGGTGAAGGTTTTTGCCTTGTAAACTTGAAAATGGACTTGTGGTCTTGAAGGAGGTGAATTTGATGGATTAAATATCAATATGTATAATGTTTTTATGTCCCTAACTTGCTTTCTCCTTATGTATAACATTTGGAATTGTTGTTGGGAAATTGTACATGGAATTGGTGACGTATTGAAAGAAAAATGTAGTTTGGTGATGTTTATGTGAGTTGTGAAACTATGGCTGTTATTTGGCATCCAATATGATCTAAAATATGTTAATATAAGTTTAGTTATGATCATGGACCATTTATTACAAAAAATAACCCAAAAGAGACCCTTTTTGGCCAAACCGGGCATCCACCCTCGTGTTTGGAGCACCTGCGGGCGCAGGTGCCAATGTAGGTGGCTATGGACACTGCCAAAAGGCACCTACAGATGCAGTTCATCCACCTAAGGATGCATTTCATCTACCTATGGGTACAAATGGCTTCGCAGGTCAGCCCAAAACCCTGTTTTGATTATTTTCGCATCCCTTTGACCCCCCGAAGCCCCTATACCCTTCATGGATGCAATTATCAACTCATGATACCTTTTAAATGAATTTAAAGGAGTATCCCGAAGGTATTTTGAATGGTATCAAGTATGGATTATTTTTCATGTGTTGTTACGAATGGTATTGAGATGACTTGATAGGGTAATTGTGACATAGTGTTAATGTGGACGTATAAAGGGTAAACTTGGTGTGAAATGATATTGGTTTATTATGTATTAGCGAATGTGTGGAATGTTATGGTATTGTTGGTATGGTGATGTAACAAATGATATTGTAAAGGGTGGGGTGGGGTGGGGGGGTGACATTATAAGGCAAACATGTAATTCATTGTCGTCTTATGCACTTGCAAGGTAGTTGGTTGTTAACGTGAGCTTCGTTATGTATTTGTGTTGTAGAGTGAAACGTAAGGAAGGAGCTGTACTATTGTGTTCACATATAGGATTGTGTGAATACTGGGAAGATAAGGTATGTAAGGTTACTCTTTCGGTACCCTTCTGCAGCACATATATTCATTGTCATTTTACTTATTCCATTCCGAAATGTTCAAAGGTATCTCACTTCAGGTTGTCAGCTATTGTTAGTTATACGTTCTTTATTCGTGGATCAATTGTTATTCATATGTCTCTTAATCATGAGCTGAAGTTCCAAAGTTCCAACAACATTAACTCAAGTTCCAATAATGATGTTACAATCACCAAGGTATCAATCTCTCACAAGTAAATGTATCAATCTTGCAAAAGTAAAGAAAGGAAGTAATGCATATATGGTTTATTGTTTGAGAATTGGACAGCATCAAAGGGGCAGCACATAAGCCTAGCTCAAGCTGATCCTAACATTATATTATGACTACCCACTACTAAAGTGGATGACTACCCACTAATAAAGTGGATGACTACCCACCGATAAGGTGAATGACTATATTAACCTACTAATAACGTGGATGACTACCCACTAATAAAGTGGATGACTACCCACCAATAAGGTGGATGACTACCCACCAATAAGGTGGATGACTACCCACCAATAAGGTGGATGACTACCCACCGATAAGGTGGATGACTATACTAACCCACCAATAAGGTGGATGACTAATAATAATGATGGACGTAAAAGCAAGGAAAGTAATGAATGTAAAATACATAGTTCCACACATACAGAATGATAGTTCATCCATAGTGACTATTCTCTTATATTTGATCCCAATGATGTTCTTATGTATGATGTAGTGTCTTATAGCCTTACATACTCAGTACATTCCCCGTACTGACCCCCTTAGGGGATTTAACTTACTTGCTGCAGGCACAGGTGCTAGTAGACCTCCACAGTAGGCTATGAGTCATTTGCAGATCTATGATGAGCTCCAGTTGGTTCAGGGCTTTCCGAGTCATAGTTTACATTGTTTTGGTATTATAAATGTTGTATAAAGCGGGGACTTGTCCCGACTATAGGTTGGTTATGTATATGTATCTATAGAGACTTGGTAGACGGATGTGGGAAGACGAATGTGAGAGATGAATGTCCATTTTGAGTTGATGGCCCTAACGGCCAAGTTTCATATATATATATATATAGCATATGTTTCCATGACTTCCGCATAGTTGCATGAGGTATAATGAGGTTCATACGAAGACATGCATATGAATGTACATGAGCAAAGATTGGTTCTCTCGGGCCATAACGGCTTCAAGTGTTAGTCCACCCCGTTGGAATTCGGGGCATGACAGTAATATATGAGTTTGGCCGGGACCCACATTTGTGGACCTCGAAAGGTGCCTAACACCTTCCTTTCGAGGTAACCTGAACCCTTACCCAAATTTCTGATTGATGTAGACTAAAACATTAAAATAAGTTCGTAATTAGTCTAGAATGGTGCCCTAGCGCACCTTAATTCGTTAGGTTGGGACTCTTCTCTCCTAAATCATCCCAAAAAATAGTTGTCACATCGAATCTCGCTTTTCGCGAGAAAAATGGGGCGCAACAGCATGGCGACTCTACTGGGGATGCTTAGGTTCTAACCATTACGAATTTATGTGTTATGTGGAATTTTACGTGTTTAAATTGATTTTTTTTAAGTTGTTTTTTTTCATTTTTTTTATGCATGTTATCTTTTTCCCGTTTTCTTACCTTGTTTGTCTTTTCATGTCCCTCCACTTTTCCTTTTCCCTTTTAGTTGCTTACATGTTATCTCCTATTTTTCCTTACTCCCCTTTAATTATGTTAATTTTTATTTGCTTTTATTATTTTCTTGTATTGTTCAACATGTTACTGCTTTTCACTATATGCTATGTGTTACTGCTTTATATAATTGGCATTCCGCTCATATTTTCTCCTCTTGGAAATTTCACACTTTCACACACTTTCACTATACTCGGATGTTGTGCCTTCGCACTTCTCCAAATTCTCTTCAAAATCCTATTATAGAGAGTCGGCTAAGACGTGGTAAAGCGGGTAGTTTTACTACCGTAGGACCACAAGCCTTCTCGCATAAGAATACCCTCGGTCCGTGTCTATCCATATCTTAAAAAATTCTAAGTCACGCATGCATTAACCATTATGTGCTATGTATTTACTATCCTTATTTAAATTGTCATTTGACTCTTACTATTTCTCCAACCGCCATTTAAATTTCTCTAAGTCTCAAATTTCGAACTGCATCTGACCTGATTCTTGTCCAACAAGATACGTAGGCAATCCTTTAAAGGATGCGGTCCTCCTTTTTATTCCATTATTTACAAAATATCCCCATATTTTTAAAAAAATGTGAATCAATCTTTATCATTCAAATAATTTTTTCTATCAAATAATATATTCTCCTTTCTTTCACCTTTCGATAATATCACAAGGGTGAAAACTAGAGTATTTTTGAATTATTCAAATGATTTCTCACAATCTTTTAAAATTCTCAATTGTTTCATACTAAATGTCTCAATTGAGCTAATTTTTAAAAATCTTTCAAAATTTTGCAAATCTTCTATCCTCCTGCTTTTTCAAAGTAAATCTCTTTAAAATTTTCTATGTGTGATTTTTAAATTATTATTCGTTTGTTCACTTGATCAGCTTTAAGTACGAACTTAGTATTTAGGTTTTAATTAGAGCTTATCTTTTATGCTCGCTTCTCAAACTTAAGTTCTAGGCTATCCATTCATCCTAAAGTCCTCTTTGCTGGGATGACTCATATTTTCATACTATGTCTTTTATTATTGAATATACTGACTCTTGTTTTGTTTGATTTATTTATGTTGTTTAAAGATTGTCTATCATTTGAACATCAACTCAATTGAGAATCTGCAATGTGACAAATATGTTCAACATCTAAAATATTTCTAGTCTTCTTCCTTCTCCAATGCAAAATACTTTTGGACCATATCTCATTATGTTCTGATAACCGGGAAACTACAAAAACTAGAATTTAACTACAAATCGAAAAGATAATCAATAGATAGATGAAAAATTAGACACAAGAAGATGAGTAATCAAGAACAATAGGATATATTACACCCTAGAACCCTCAAATTACATTCATACTAACACCTAATTCCTACGATGACCAAGAGGGAATCGAAACGCCCTCGAAACCACACATTACTAAGCAAACCTTCAACAAACGCTTACCAAAACTCTCTCAAGAGATTTGTTCATCAATATTCAAGAAAAAACTAAGGAAAATAAAGCATGGTTTGGGTATTTATACCCATGGGTCATTTATTACATACATGGGCCCAAAAGTGACCCATTCCTTTAAAAATTAACTTGGCAGCCAAAATAGGCCACCTGTAGAACCCGCAATCAAGCATACGAATTGCATCAGGCTGTTGAACCACGTCAAACTACTACAGACCAAGCTACTCAAATCACTCAACGACAAATTATGCTACTCAAGACAGATACGCTTTCTTTAATCATTATATAATTACCCTAAGGCGTCATAGTTCAAAGGCATCATCTTCTTAGCTTGTGGACATCATCTCATGTCCTAAGGGTTTACTTTCTTCTTATCATGTTTCGAAGGCATCATGGTCTAAAGGCGTCATTTTCATGGCCTATGGACATCATTTCATGGCCTAAAGATTTACTTTCTGCTTATCATGCTCCAAAGGTGTCATAGTCTAAAGGCATCATTTTCATGGCCTAAGGACATCATTTCATGGCCTTAGGATTTACTTTCTGCTTATCATGGCCCTAATACATCATAGCTTAAGACATCATATTTGCCGTTTTAAAGCAAACGTTCATGGTATAAATGGGAAATTGCATCATATTTAAATATTCACGAGAATTACTCATCATTTATATGATCCACATGATCTGACCATTTTATCTAGTTATACTAGAAGCACGCAGGTAACAAAATAAAAATGAGCTACGAACGAGAGCAATTTTCGCTCCTATTTCAAGATACAATTCTATTTATCCCCATGTCACTCCAATTCAGGTCAAAACACGTTCACTTTTCATTTTTCACTTCTCATTTACATCATCGCATTCAATCCTATCCACCCCAATCTCATCGATCCGTGCTATCGTTATTATTGCCCGTATACGATATTATTAATTTTTTTAGGAATATCATTAATTCCTAAATCTAGAACTACACACGGCCTGATACTCGTGAACCCGAGATATGTAGGAGACTTAAAACCAAAGTCTCAGCCACACCATTTTAATAAACCTCTCTTGCTTTTCGATTCCAGCAAACCATTCTTTCGGTCAAAAAAAATTGGCTACTACGTCAACGTTCTTTGCCCGATAATTCATTCTTCATTCTCGAGCAAAGAAGGGGCAGATGTTGACACCCAATTTTGACCATCCTTTTTGTCATTTTACTCATTCAAGCGTTTATTAGATCACGAGGTCAAAACACTACTTTTACTTATTATTATTTTTTTTAATCCAATTTTGTGCTAACATGTATTATCCGCATTATTTTAATATCATCTTATGATTATTATTATATCAACCTTCACTTGCAAAGGAATTTTATTTACTTGCTCTTTTATCTTACTATCTATTTATTTATTATTTTTAACAACTGCTCTTGTTATGTACTCTTAGTAGAATTTATTTAGACCCAAATATATATAACTTTGCCAAATCTTTTTATATTTGGAAAATCCTCCTCATTAATTTTCCTTTCATGTGAAGAATATTATGATTTTTTCAAAATCACTCAAAATCAATTCTTTCCTTTTTACTCTCCCCCCAACATTATTTACTTTCTTTTTCTTATCTCAATTATATGAATACATAGACCATATTTCAAATTTGAATGACCCCCCAAAAAAGAAAAATCAATTCTCTCATTTTTTCGCTCTCTCTTACGTCCACTCTCAGCAACCATAGCTATCTCTCACAACAATAGCATCTCTCTCTCACCAAATACCACCCTTCCAACTCCGTTCCTCTGTCATCACCATATTAAATTTCCTCACTTTCTTTATTCTATTTTATTCCACCATGAAAACAGGCTCTTAAACCACATATTCTCCACCATACAAATCACTGGTCTAAGTCACCGGGAAGCTGCGAACCATCCCTGAATTGCCTATTGTTCCTCCATGAAATGTCATTGAAATCCACCTTAAAAAAACAACGACTTTAACCACTCCTATTTTGGTTCGATATTTTCGAGTTTCCAGCAATGTTATTTGAGTTCGTCTTGAGTTTTTCGGTACCGGTCTTGATCGTAGATGACTATATCAAATGGTTTGGATTCCTACTGTGTTCCTCCAGGAAAAGGCTTCTTCATTAAATTTAAAAAGTATTCATTCTTTTCTTCTTTTTTTTTCCCCTTTTTTATGAAGTTTGATTTTGTTTTATGTATTTTGTTTGAAAGCATTTTCCTAAACTTGCTATTATCTCATTGTATTCGTATATTTTATCTTAAATGGTGTTGATTGTTTTGTCCCGTATGTTTGTGGCTGGACGTGATGTTAGTTACAATATTTAAGGCATGTTTGACTTATGGTTTTTATTGTAGAGTAAATGTATTCATTTAAAAGATCTAATTAGTATAATTGTTGTAGTGTTCATAAGAAATCTCCTGTGACTATATGATTTTCTTAATTTTTAGTTTAGGAGCGGGTCAACTAATTAATGTTTATCCTTCTACAGTGAGGAAATTGATAAGTTTGATTAGACTATATGGTTACTTTTGTTTGCTATTAGATTGATTTACTTGAATCTTAGTGGATGGTTAATATGTGGACTACATTTGAATTGAATATCTATCGTCTGTGAAGTAGACTGTGTTTGGGTAGCTAAGTTTTAAAGCAATAGTCTCGTGTTTTTTTTTTTCATTGATTAATTAAACATTAAGAACATACATACTCTCACCCATTTTATATATTTCTACATGTACATCACAATGAAACGCCATCGCTTGGAGTTCAACCATGGAAAGTGGAGAAGTCAATGCGTGAAGTAGAGCTCAAATAGAGTCGTCGCCCCATCGGGGGCCAGGTATGTTTGGGAAAATGATGACAAAAGACATGCTATAGCTGACTTCTCGTATGAAGCACATAGAGCTTTATTAGCAAATATAAAGCACCTCGTTACTCCCTTTTTCTCTAATTTTTGCATGTCACCCTTTAAAAGTCTCAAAGACTTGACAACTCTTACAATTATACTAATTGTATGCTTTGATATAATTTATATGTTATACCTACATATTTTTTTTCTTTACATGACTTTTAAATGCCAAAATATTTTATTTAGTACTCTTAAATAAGTTTCTTTAAGAGTTATATTCATCTTGTCTTGAGGCGTTTAAGAGAGTTGATCATATAAAAAATAGAGAAGAGGGATGTAACATCGCATTGGGCCTGTAGCAGCCTTGTCATACCCTAATCCCACATTCTCTCACTCTTAGCCCTAACTTTATGTATTGTTTATTTATTATCCATTCTATTACATTATATTTGTCACCAAATTAAGGTGTCAACTTGCATGATAATCTTAAATTGTGTTTGTATTTAAAAATGCATGTATTTTGTTAGGTTTTTATTCATGTTTTCATTACTCTTTCACTTGCTTTTATTCTTCATGTAGAATAATTAAGTTAAATGTTGCATGCTTGGGTACTTGTTTATTTTAGATTAGTTAATTAACAATTCCTTTGTTTATCACGTAGAATCCCCACGTAATATATGAGTTCGGTCAGGACCCACATTTGTGGACCTCGAAAGGTGCCTAACACCTTTCTTTTGAGGTAACCTGAACCCTTACCCAAATTTCTGGTTGATGTAGGCTAAATAATTAAAATAAGTTGTTAATTAGTCTAGAATAGTGCCCTAACGCACCTTAATTTGTTAGGTGGTGACTCTTCTCTCTCAAACCATCCAAAAAGAGTTTGTCACGTGAATCCCCCTTTTCGCAAGAAAAATGGGGAGCGACAATGTGAATCTCTTCTCAGCACCTATTCCTGAGCAGGGAAAACTTACTGACATCTGAGGCAGATTCCACTCCTTCTCTGATGTATAGTCTTTTGGATTCGAGACTGTTTTATATATGTTGTGTATATTTGGTTTCTGTCTTATATTCTTGATATGTCTAGTAGTGACTCGTGTACTGACCTCACCAGGTCTTGGGAGGGGTTTTAGAGTTATATCCTATCCTCTTTCTTTTTGTCCTGGTATGCATACTTCCTTTGTATTTTCATTCATAGCATATTGATGGTAATAGTTTTGCTTCATATCCTTTCTTATGAGATCCTACCTGTTGGCCCGTCACTTGTCGCCCTGGACTAGGGCTTGGATTGCCTATTAGTGGTTCTCGGTAGGCGCCATCATGACTCAAGAATCGGGTCGTGACATTGCTCTAGTTTCTGCTGCTGCTTTGTTGTTGTTTTAGGTAGAGTTTAGGTGCTGACCATAGATTTAGTATCAATGTTTGGATGAAAAAGCTTTAGTGTCCTTGCTTAATATCTTGGGTAAGTATAGCAAGTCATGTGATTACTACATTATGCAAGAATACATAAAAATCCATTCGTATATATGTTACTGGTTTTATTCTCTTATGTTATGTTAATGCCATGAAATGTAGCACAATTTAGCTTTTTGTAATCAGTTAGTTGCTACTCATGCCTGTAGCTATGTAATAAATTAGATATCGGATTTAAGATATTCCAGATTTCATTTTTGTCCATTTCATAAAAGATTTTGTATGACTTCAGTTTATGTTTTTCAATTAGTTTGTTATATTGTGTTATTCTTTCTCACTAAAATTTGGAAAGTCTTCAGTCTCGATGGAGTTATATTAGACTAAATTCACTTATTAAGTGTAACATATTTCTTGCCAAACTTATCTGCAGAGGTAAATGTTTTCAGTTTCTTTATTTTCTTATTTTGTCTTTCTTTTCTTGTTTGGTTTATTTTGATTTCCTTCTATTTGTGTTCTTTAAATTTTGGGTAGGTATTCGTATGTTTAGTGATGCACAAAATTTTTCTTTTTGTGATTCTTAGTATAATTTTTTTCCTTATACATTGAGTAAATCTTGGGTCTAGTCGAGCTTTGGATTTGGCTTTGAGTGTTAACTTAGCCTCTCTAAGATTTCTCCTAGATTTAGATCCTCATTATCTACCTATCGAGTCATACATTCTAAGTTCTCAAGGTCTGTTCAGTTGCTTGAGTCACGTGGTCTGCTTACTTGTCTTCTTTTCTCTAGCTTCAAGACAATCTCCTAGCCTTTTCTTGTTTATGTGGTCTTGTGGTCATATGCTGCTTACTTCCTTGAGCGAGGTTATTGACTTTGGCAAAATAGTATGAAATAGTGCATGTTTAAAATGAATTGAAGCAAGGGAATATGTGTTTGAATTCATTAGTTTGTTTTGTTGTCTCATTATGGTCCTTTTACCTCAAAATTTGATTAAGAGTGTAAAATTAGAGACACAACACTTTCCCTTGGTTGAGTCAGATCTGTCCAGTTAGTTTAGCTATGCTTATCATTCACTTAAAAGGATATAGTTAGTTAAGTTATTCTTGTCTATGACGAGGACTGGTCTCATTCAATACTTTATGAGATTTAATCCTATCATGTGAAATTTATTGCAATTTGCTACTTGAATTTTTTTGTAACACCCCGTACTTTCCCAACCCTATGTGACGACGTGGAACAATGGTTAATTGGGTGTCGAGATGCCATGAGTATGTATTTTGTAATGATGTTGATGAGAAAATTGAAATTTGGCTTTGTACATGTGATTAACCTTGCGTAGGAGGTGTTTTACGATTTTCATGGAGCATTTGTGGGGTTCAAAATGAGGCTAAGAGGACCTCTAGACAAAGTATATTAAGGGTAAGAAGTAAGTTAAAGAATAGGACTTGAAGTATCTAACCAAACCCGCGAAGAAAAGTCAAAAAATGAAATTTTTGGAAAAACCTAAGGTACAGGCGTGCCAGAGGGCGTTCCAGGACGCTTTGGGCCAAATTTTTTAGCCCAGAGGCAACAAGCTGGCGCGCCTAAGGGCGTGCCAGGCTGGTTTTTCCATTTTTCGAAAGTTGGAAATTTTCTTAAGTCCCAAGGGTACCCGGGGACGTATTGAGCCAATTTTTGCCACGTTTATTATACAACCATGAAAATATACATGAAATGAGTGAAGTATTATATTGGTATGATAAAATTACTCGAGAACGAATTTGACATCAAAATGACGATTTTACCCTTCTGGACAAAATAAGCCATACGTGGCTAGAATCGCTTGTTTTTGGGATTGAGGCTACGGATATGAATTGCATGAGTGGAAATATTGTTTTAACACATATGGAATGAATTGAACATGAGAAATTATTGATTTTATTGGATTAAGTGAATCGGGCTCAAAAAGGGCCCAAAATGAGAAAGAAAACATGGGCCAAGAATGGGTCAATTTGACCCATTCTTCCATTGACTAATGCAACACATTGCATTAAATGCCAAGAGTGTCTAAGTATGAAAATTAAGGGCCTATATAAAGGGGCAAAAGGCTGATTTTATTCAAGAGAAATACACGTGCTTTTTCTATCTTTTTCTAGAGAATTCTCAAGAAAGCTTCTTTGGCTCCCGAAACCCTAAGGCACTTCTTGGAGCAAGATCATCATCTTTCAAGCTTAGGTAAGTGATTATTATTATGAATTAACATATTATAAGCATGAGAGATTATGTATATCATGTTGGTTTTGGTTGAAAGTGTTGGACATGGCACTTTTGGTTTTGTGAAAAAGATGTGTTATCCATGGGATTGTAACTTGAATTATGAATTGTGACTTTGATGAAAGAGCATGGTATGGATAAAATATGAACATTTATGGTGTGGTTTTGTTATTAAACTTTTTATTTTTCTATAAGTGTAAATTGTGGGATTTTGGCCGATATGTGCTATGAGGTGTATTAAGGTGACTTGATGGATTATTTGTGATGTGGTGTGGATAAGAAAGTGTAAAGGAGAAGTGTTGTGGTGAAATGTATTGATTATCATGTGTTGTTCAATGCATGGAATATTGTGGGATTATTGGTACAATAATTTCATAAATGGTATTGTCAAGGGGGAAATGACATGTTAAAGCCAAACATGTGACTTATGGTTATTGTATGCCATTGTAAGGTAATTGGTGGTTAATGTTGGTTCTATTATGTACTTGTGTTGTAGAGTGAAACATAAGGAAGGAGCGGGACTATTGTATGCACGCCTAAGATTGTATATTCGTATTGAGAATACAAGGTATGTAAGTTTTTTTTGTTTTTTTTTTGTATTCTTCTGCAACATGTTGTTCACCTTAACATTGGGCTTGTTTCAATTCCGAGAGGCTTGAAGTATATCAATTCAGGTTGACGTATGTTGTTATTCATATATATCCTACTCTTAGGTGAATGATGATTCACTTATCTCTTATTCATTGATTGAAGTTCCTAAGATGTCATAACGTGGTAAGTCCTAAAAGGGCTATCTCAAGAGAGTAATAACATAAGCGAATCTATTTATTCTTGAAAGGCATTTTACATACCATGTCATGTTCCAGAATCCTTTAATATGAGGATCATCTTTGTACCAATCTCATAAGAGTAATAAGAGAGGTGATGTGCGAGTTAGTATAATTATTCCTCATAAGTGAAGATGTCAATCTCATGAAGTAAAGGGGTGAAGTGAGACGTGTATATAAGTGTGTGCTTTAGTTTCATGATCTTTAATGTGTCACTCTCATAACTAAATAAAAGGTATAAGATTGTAAAGAGGTAATGCGCATGGTTGCTATATGTTTCATGGAGTACGGATTACATTCTAGAGGGTATAAATTCAATATGGAATAGTCTCAATATTATGCTTTGTTATTTAGTATAGCCCACCAAAGGTGGAGGTCCGGTATCATATACTTACTTATATAAGATCTCATAAGAATAGTGAAGGAGGCGAAGTGCGAGCTAATATATCTATCCCTCACAAGTTAAGGTGTTACTCTCATGAAGTGTAATAGTGAGGTAATATAGTTGTGTGTTTCAAATAGTGTCATGAATGTATCAATCCCTCATAAGTTAATATATCAATCTCTCCCATGTATGTCACCCCACCATGAGAGTGGATGTATGTTGCCCCACCATAAGAGTGGATGTATGTCACCCCACCATGAGAGTGGATGTATGTCACCCCACCATGAGAGTGGATGTATGTTGCCCCACCATGAGAGTGGATGTATGTTACCCCACCATGAGAGTGGATGTATGTTACCCCGATGTATGTTGCCCCACCATGAGAGTGGATGTATGTTGCCCCACCATGAGAGTGGATGTATGCTAAACCACCAATAGAGTGGATGTAGGTTAAAACCACCCATAGAGTGGATGTATGTTAATAGAATAGATGTATGTTATATTATTACCCCCCACCACTAGAGTGGATGTATGTGGATGAGTGTTATTCTTTTACAACCTACTAACCAAGTAGGTGAATAATAACGGTAATGAATATAGAAGCAAGAAAGAATCTCTTGGGTATAGAAGAATCTAGTAGAGGCAAGTCTCTTGAGTGAAGGTAATTTCCCTTGAAGGAAAATATTTATAAACAATATTATATAAAATGATGGTTTATCCACATTGAATATTCTCTCATATTTTATTCTATTGACATTCTCATGTATGATGCTATTTCTTATGAGCCTTACATACTCAGTACATTCTTCGTACTGACCCCCTTGGGGGACTTACCTTACATGTTGCAGGTGCAGGCATTAGTAGACCTCCTCAGTAGACTGTGGATCATTTGCAGAATTTTGGTGAGCTCCACTTGGTTCGGAGCTTTCTGAGTCATAGCTGTATATTTATTTTGATGTTGTAAATGTAGTATAAGGCGGGGACTTGTCCCGACTTTATGTTGGTCTTGTTGATGTATCTGTTAGAGGATTTTGTAGACATATGTGGGTACATGAATGTAAGCTATGTACGTTCAGTTTGACGTAATGGCTCCAACGGCCAAGTTTGGTATATATATATTTATGGCATATGTTTCCATATTCATGTCTTCCGCATAGTTGCATGAAGTATAATAAGATTCATACGAGGTTATGCATACAAAGGGTCATGAGCAAAGATTGGTTCTCTCGGGCCATATCGGCTTCGGGTGCCAGTCCGGCCCGAATGGGATTTCGGGTCGTGACATTTTTTGAGTGCTCCATCTTCCTAAATAAGACTGTTGTATAAGAGAAGTGAATGTATGTGACTGTGTATGCTATTCTCTGTTCCTTTTGAAATAGTTTGTAAGATAGAAATAACTATAATATTTTTTACCTTACTTTATGTAGTTTTTTTGCTGTTTGCTTTATTTTTTGGACCAGTTTTGTTTTTTGTTGAGTATTAGTTCGGCCTTTTGATCTTGGTATGGTGTAGTTTAGCTACTGTTTGCTTCAATTTGGGCTGTTGTTTTTGTTTTAGATTTGATCCAGGTTTTGCTTCTTTTTCGTTGTAGTTTCGGGTAGAGTTTACGTTCTTGAATTAGTTTGTTACTTTGTGTTCTTCTTTCTCACTAATATTTGGGAAGTCTTCAGTCTTGATGGAGTTATATTAGACTAAATTCACTTATTAAGTGTAGTGTATTTCTTGCCAAACTTATATGCACAGTTAAATTTTTTTAGTTTCATAATCTTGTTTTATGTCAAGGTAATTGATGAATTAGAAAGGCATTAGATAATCTGCAGAAAAGAAAACTATTCTTACTTGGTGATTTACTTTTGGTGTCATATCGGATATTCAATATTAAATGGATAATGGAGATAAAAGTTGGATGGGTCTCCGAAGATCCTCCGATGAGTATATCTGTGGAGTGAATAATTTTCTTGATACAGTATTTGAATGAGCTTCCCAAGGAGATCAAATATTATGTCCTTACAGGGATTGTGCTAATTGAAAGTGGCATCAACAACATGTGGTGTAGGGTAACTTAATTCCTTTTGGGTTTAGGAAAGAGTACACAAAATTTATTTTTCATGGGGAAAGGTCTTCCATAAGAAATAATCCACAAAGAATGATAACGCCCTCAATCAAGTGACTAAAATCGATATCGAAAACACGAAATTAAACAACAAAATTAAAGGATAGTTGAGAAATAAGAGATGAGAAGTGAAGAAAGAAAGGCTTAATTGAAACAACAATTAAACCAAGGGAGAAAAGAACTCAATCAAATGCACGAGAAACCAAATTGAATCCACAATATGATAACTCGATGATTAATCAAGCGAAGAAGATAACACAAGCAATTCGGGAATCCACCCTAATCACTTGATCTAAGCTAATAATTGGACTTGAACCCAATCACTACCCTAACCTAGAGTAACCAAATATCAAGTCTATTAAAGACAATTCAATCATCCAAAATCTAAGTAAAGAAAATGGCTAAGGCAACTATTTATAGTCCTTGCCTTTTCACAAATAGCCTATTACAAAAATAGCCTAAAAGTGACTATTTTAGTAATAACCCACAAGGGGCCTTCTTGATTGTCCAAATGACATCTTTCTAGCCCATGACCTTGTATATTTATTGCTCCATATATTCCTTCAGGCTCCAAGCTATCATCCATATGTGGAAGCCCATCCTAATGTGCCCAACCCTATCCATGCTCTTATCATCCTCCCCTTCTTCAAAAGGATTCGTCCTCGAATTCGAACCTTGCAAAAACATGAGAAAGACAAACAACAAACATATCCTCATAGCATGAGGGTTAGCACAAGGGTTATCAACCACACCAACTTCCCAAGGAGGCACACATTTGAAATACAACCAACTATCCTTTGTGTTAAAGAAGATCCATTCATCATATAAGGTACAAAGGAATTGGTCATAAGAAACATCATGTGACAAGGAAACCACAAAGGTCTTAATGGCATCAAGAATCCCAAGAGATGATATCACATATGATTTAGGATCCGTAAGTCACAATCGTTTCATCGCCTCACAATAAGACCTCATCAAAAATGGTGCAATCACCCATAAGGTTTCATTTAGGTCAAAGAAGCAAAAAACCCACATATCTCTACCTCCATACATAACAAATCCCATACCATCATGAGTATCATCATAAGCAAAGAGGTAGTAGATAAAGGTGTTAAGCTCACTATTCTTATCTAGGGCATGCCAAAAGATAAGGACACCGGTAGATAAAAAAAGAAATTTTAAGCACAAAATAATCCTCTCTATCAAGCAACTTTCCAAAGAAAGAAAGTGCCCCATTGAAGCCATGCTACTAGAATGGTCGAGGAATCTATTAGGAGTCAAATCACTCCATATCAAATAATACTCCCAATGAATTGGGGTCCCTCCTATCATAGTATCAAGCATGCTTCCAAGAGTCCCATTTGAAACTTTAACTTATCCAACCCTATGAAGGTGACAAGGAGCTTTCAATATCCATGGACTCTCCCAAAAACAAACAATCAACTTAGCATCCACTAGTTGTGGTCCACACAACTTAAGAACAAGTGTGTCAAACAAGGATGAAAGAATATAGGAAACTCCCAAAATAGGCAATGACACATTTGCCTTGGGGTTCACAAGCATGAAACCACATTTGAGACAAGGGTCATCATATGCAAAAAAGTAGTAAAGAAAGGTGTTACTTAAATTAACTTCATCCAAGGTGTGCCCACATATAGAATCACCCTTTGATCCATAAGCATTAATGCCTTGATCAAGAATGGGGTCACACAAGAATAAAGGGGTTATTGGAGAACATACACCCTCTTTTTTTTGACTACTAACCTCCCCAATAGACTTACTATCATCTTCCAAGAAGAGAGTTCCATCTTCGAAAAATGTGTCATCATACCATAGTGGATTCTCAATCACTTGGTAGCCTTCAAGAGGGGCTACACTTATATCATGCCAAGACACACCACTATGAATTTCACCTTCATTAGTCATGTCAACATCATACAAGAGATTATCCTTAAAAACACATTCAACCTCATAATCCTCATGAGAAGAAAAAGGAATGGAATCGCAATTCAAGGATTCATCATTTAGGTGAAATGACTTCACATAACTATCTACATGAACAACTATATCAATGCCAACACTAAATTTAGGTTCCTTAAGTTCATCACAAAACTCCTCATTTAGTGGGTCATCATTACACATGAGTTGATCAACACCAATATCAATTGATAATGAACTATCATTTAAAGCACATGTATCAACACTAGGTGGATACAAATTGATCTTACTAGAAGAATCAATTCGGTCATCAATAGGATCAACTAGTGTATCCACATTCTAAACATTCACATTATCAAAACATGGCAAAGAATCACATGATAATGTACTATCATTCAAGGTACAAGTGTCAACACTAGGTGGACACAAATTGATCTTACTAAAAGAATCAATTCGGTCATCAATAGGATCAACTAGTGTATGAACACTCTCAACAAATACATTATCACTATGTAACAAGGTGTCATCAAGATGATCACAAGGCAACGAATCTTTAACCTCACACATATACATGCCATCACTTACACTCAATTAGCTACTAAACACACAAGGATCTTCAACTTTTGACAAAGTGTAAGGTTTAGCTTTGTTACCTTGTAGTTCATATAAAGGATTGCATTCACCTTGCTTTTCAACATTTGAGGACATTTTCTCCTTTGGAAAGCTTTCTAGCACCTCATGATTCTTCATTGCCTGAGGTACCTCACTAGGCTTGTCTCCAAGGATACTTGCACAAGAACCTAGACAACTAGAAAAGGAAGAAAGGTTGAAAAGTTAGTATAAGATTGTGACAACCCTCTCACATCACTCCTCACAACCTCTCCTTTTTCCACTCTAGAGTTATCATATATCACACCCTTACTCCTCTCAATCTTTTGTCTCTCAATTTTATTGGAGTTAGGACAAGTGCCAAGAATTCCTTGGGAAGGGTTTGGAGATCCCTTCACATCTAACTTCCACTTTGCGTTGCTAGGAGTAGCCTTTATTTCACTCATTGGATCCTCTTCAAGTACATTTTCATAAGGAGTAGCTTGTTTTACTTTCGACTCTTTGGAGACCATTTGAGAGATCTTGTCAAGAGTTATTAGCATGGAAGCAAACAATTTGTTCATCCTCAAAGTAATAGGATCCTCAATTGTGAGTGGTTCATCTGTAACTTTTGTTTTAAGAATTCGCCTCTCTCCATCATACGCATCTTGAGACAATTAATTCCCTCTACTTCTATGGCTCATTGATCCTCCCACCCTTCTTCTAACATCATTACCATATAAAGAACTATTCACATTAGAATGAGGATAAGAAGTATAAGTTGTTGCCCCATAAGAAGTGGAGAATGTTCTTCGCTTATGGTCCACACGACGTCTTTGAATTGGTTTTGCCCACACATCTATACCCCCTTGACTAGGATAGGAAGTAACATAAGATGAGGAAGGTAATTCATCCCCACAACATCCCCTTCTATCATAATCCTCTTCAAAAGGTTCACAAGGCATATAGGAGAAAGAATTGTACCTCACATCGTATTCATCACCATGGTGGGTAATATGAGAACCCTCATACCCTTCATCTTCACTATCAAATTCATCATAAGAGACTTCTACTCTTTTATGTTCATCATAAGAGCCATAAGCTCCATGCATCTCATATTCATCTTCGGTGTAGTAATTTTCATCACCATGTCGATCATAATCTCTTGGACCATCATATCCTTCATAAGATTCACCATCATACTCATGAGCTTCATTACTTTGCTCACAAGCACTCAAAGAACCCTCATGTTGCTCATCATCACTATACTCATAGCTCATGTCGCTACAAGCATAGTCACTAATGTCATCTCTACAATAATCCGAAGCTATGGATGACATTCTTTCTTATATCACCTTTTGTACCTATAAAACTAGCAAACAAGTTAGTAATAAAAGCCTCACGTCACTCATATATGAGCTCTCAATTCACCTTCTATGGCTTCTTTCCCAAATTGATAGGTTACTAGCTTTGCTCAATTAATTCAAGGTTATAAATGCTTGTGGAGGAATGGATTCTTGTGACTTATAAAAGAAGGACGGCTCAAATAAAACTAAAAGGACTTGAATCAAGAAGTTATCTATGAATTAAGATGAGAAAAGTAGAAGAAATGAAGCACGAAAGAAAAGGGACTCAAAGCTCATGGATTCTAGCCCATGACCTTGTATATTTATTGCTCCATGGATTCCTTCGAGCTCCAAGACATCATCCATATATGGAATCCCATCCTAATGTGCCCCACCCTATCCATGCTCTTATCATAGAAGCAATAATGATGTCAGTTCCAACATGCATGACAATATTGATGGACTAATTCATGATACTTTTAGAGATATTGAGGGTGAATTGAGGCAAGAAGGAGTGAGAGAGGGACTATCTAAAGATTGAAAGAAGTTTTTTGATTTATTGGAGGAAGGAAAACAAGAGTTATATCCCAGGGTGTGTGAATTTCTCTAAGCTGAATTTCACCATTCGATTGTTCTTGTTCAAGTGCATTCATGGATTGAGTAATATGGCCATTGGTGACTTGATAAACTTGTTGAAGGATGCTTTCCCATTTGCTCATCTACCTGAGTTGTTCTATAAGGTACAGAAAGTGATTAAAGATTTAGGTTTGCATTATGAAAAAAATACATGCATGTCTTAATGATTGCATGCTATTTTGGAAAGACAATGAGAAGGAAAATAGTTGCTATGTGTGTGGATCTTCTAGATGGAAGACTGTTAATGATCCCTTGACTAATGCAAGCTCCAAAATTCCCACAAAGGTTTTAAGGTACTTTCCTTTAAAGCCAAGACTTCAAAGGATATTCATGTGTCCTGAAACAGCTGTGCAAATATGACATGGCATACTATTGAAAGGCCCATTGATGGAAATATAAGGCATGCGGCTGATAGGGAAGCTTGGAAGAATTTTGATTCTCGATACAAAGACTTCACTAGAGATCCTCCTATTGTTAGATTGGGTCTTTCAAGTGATGATTTCATCCACTTTCAAACCATGAGCATTTCCCATAGCACATAGCATGTTATTTTAATAAACTATAATTTATCTCCATGGATTTGTTTGAAGCGGAAGTATATGATGTTGTCTATGATTATTCCATGTCCAATATCTCCAGGAAAGGACATTGATGTTTACCTTCAAACACTAGTTGCAGAATTGAACGAACTATGGGAAACTGGGATGGAAATATATGATGCTAATTCTAACCAAATGTTTCAGTTGTGTGTAGCCTTATTGTGAACCAGTAGTGATTTTCCAGCCTTTGCAATACTTTCTGGAAGGAGCACCAAAAGAAAAAAGGCATGCCCAACTTGTAATCATGAAACATGCTCTCAATATATCAAACATAGTAGTAAGATATGCTATATGGGTCATTTGGCATTTTTGCCTCCTGATCATCCATTTTGAAAAGATAAAAAATCATTTGATGGTAAAGAAGATCATAGATCTGTACCTACTCCCTTGTCGGGCACAGAAGTGTTGGATGAGTTGCGTGAATTCAATAATGTGTTTGGAATGGGACAAAAGAAAAGGCGTCAGGATAGTGAGGGTCCATGGAAGAAAAGGTCCATCTTTTTTGAATTGCCATATTGGGAAGATAGGGATAAAATGATACAAGACAAATCGGCATCAACCTTTTTTGGATTGTATTTCAAGGGCAACAACAATGGATCCCAGCCCTGAAGAGCTTAAGGCCATAAGGATGTGGGAGGAGGGTCCATTTTGCACTTCAAGTAGAGCAATGTCGCATATGGAAGATATCTTGGAGTCAAGGGAACCATTGGAGAGGTCGTCAGAGAGCTAAAAGGAGATAAACAATGACATGTGGTGTAACAACCCATACGTTCCCAACCCTACTTGACGACATTAAATAATATGTACGTAGGTATCGAGAGCTATAAGTATGCATTTGGTAAGGCTAGTGGTGAGATAATTGAATTTGGCTCTTGTTATGTGGTTAAACTTGCATGGAAGGTGTTTTGAAATTTTCATGATGCCATTGTGGGGTTCAAAATGAGGTTAATAATACCTCTAAACAAATTATAATAAGGTTAAGAAGTGAGTTAAAGAATAGGACTTAAAGTGCCTAACCAAACCCGCGAAGAGAAGTCGAAAAATGGAATTTTTGAAAAATTTAAAGAGGGGTGCGTTTGGGACCGTGCCATGCCGCTCTGGGCTAAAATTTTTATCCCATATGCAGTAGGTTGGCGCGCCCAGGAGCGTGCCACCTTGGGTTTTCCACTTTTTCGAAAGTTGGAAATTTCTAAGTCCCAAGGGTATCCGGGGACGTACCGAGCTGATTTTTGCTACGTTTCTTCTACAACCAAGAGTATATACATGAAATGAATGAAATATTACATTGGTATGATAAAATTACTCAAGAACGAAATTGGGGTCAAAATGATAGTTTTGCCCTTAAGGTCAAAATAAGCCAAAAGTGGCTAGAATCACTTGTTTTTAGGATTGAGGCTACGGATATGAATAGCATGAGTGGTAATATCATTGTAATACATATAATATTACTTAAACACGAGAAATTATTGATTTTATCGGGTTAAGTGAATTGGGCCCAAAAATGAAAAGAATGCATGGCCCAAAAATGGGTCAAAAGACCCATTCTTGCTTGGACCATCTAGAACCTATCATTAAATGACAAAGAGTGGCTAAGTATGGAATTGGGGTCCTATATAAAGGGCAAGAATGCTGATTTTTATTCTTCAAAAGTCTCATTCCTTTTAATTATATTCTCAAGCATTTTCTCTAGTTCCAAAACCCTAAAGCCAATATTTCCTTTGGACTCTTTGGTGAAGATCATCAATTCTAAGCCTTGGTAAGTATTTATTCTCATGTATTAATATATTATATGCATGAAAGAGTATGTAAATCATGTTGGTTGTGCTTGGAAATGTTGGACATGGTCCTTTGTGCTTTTGTATAAGATTTGTGATCCATGGGATTTGAACTTGAATTAGGACTTGTGCCTTTGATGAAAGATAATGGTATGGATAAAATATGAACGTCTATGGTGTTATTTTTGTTGTTAAACTTGTTCTTGTCTATAAGTGTAAATTGTGGGATTTTGGCCGATATGTGCTATGAAGTGTATTAAGGTGAATTGATGAATTATTTGTGATGTGGTGTGGGTAAGAAAGTGTAAAGGAGGAGTGTTATGGTGAAATGCAATGATTATTATGTATTGGTCAATGCTGGTAATATTGGAGGATTTTTGGAATAATGATGCTATCAATGGTTTTGTCAAGGGGAAATGACATGTTTCAAAGCAAACATGTACCCCATTGATGTTATATGCATTTGTGAAGTAGTTGTGGTTAATGTGAATTCCGTTATGTATTTGTGTTGTAGAGTGACACATAAAGAAGGAGCGGGACTATTGTATGCACATCTAGGATTGTATATCCGTATTGAGAGTACAAGGTATGTAAGGTTACTCTGTCCGTATCTTTTTGCGGCCAAACGTACCCACATTGCGATTTCACTAGTCTTACCTCGAAATGTGCTAAGGTATCCTCTATCCGTTTATCAATAGTCATTGTCATATATTTCCTACTCATGGATCATTTGTGAGTCTCATGTCTCATAATCATGGTTAATGTTCCAAAAGCTCAAATAAGGATATGTTCCAATGTTCCACTAGTGATATTACTTATGCCTCTTGTTCATAGATTATTGTCCCATAATTCCCATGGTGTTATGATTCTAATAATGTTATGTTGCCAAGTTATTCACATGTCTCTCACTCATTGGTTAATGGTTCAAAGTTTCCAATAATGTTATGTTCCAAAGTTCAAGTGATGTTATGACTATCAAATAGCAATCTCAAAGTAAAGATCAAAGTAATGCAAATGTGGTCAATGATCAAGTATGGGTGGCAAGTCTAGGGGCATAAGCCTAGCTCGACTCGATCCCGATGTATTGATTTATGGGTGGCAAGTCTAGGGGCATAAGCCTAGCTCGACTCGATCCCGATGTATTGATTTATGGGTGGCAAGTCTAGGGGCATAAGCCTAGCTCGACTCGATCCCGATGCAGTGCTTTATGGGTGGCAGGTCTTAGGGGCATAAGCCTAGCTCGACCCGATCCCAACATGACGATAAGTCATGGAAAGACCCACTGATCAGTAGGGGCCCGGGTACATTGTGACACATGTGAAGTAATGGAAGTAATGAAAGCAATTCACATGGTTCCCAAAATGCAAAATGGTGACTTACTCACATTGTCTAGACATTTATATTGAGTTCATTAGTATGTTCATGTGTTACAAAGTTTCATTTGAGCCTTACATACTCAGTACTTATTTCGTACTGACCTCTCTCGGGGAATTTACCTTACTTGCTGCAGGCGCAGGTCCCAGTAGGCCTCCTCAGTAGATTGCCAGTGTTAGCGGTTCCTTGGTGAGCTCCAGTTAATTTGGGGTTTCTCCGAGTCAGAGTAGCTATATGTTTTGATGATGTACATGTTGTATAAAGCGGGGACTTGTCCCGACTTTTGGTTTGTATTGGTCAATGCTCTTGTTAGAGGTTTTTGTAGACGGAGGTGGGTGTATCAGTGTAAAAGACATATGTTATTTTGACTGGAGGGGCATAATCCTAGCTCGACTCGATCCCGATGCAGCGCTTTATGGGTGGCAGGTCTTAGGGGCATAATCCTAGCTCGACCCGATCCCAACATGACGATAAGTCATGGAAAGACCCACTGATCTTAGGGGCCCGGGTACATTGTGACACATGTGAAGTAATGGAAGTAATGAAAGCAATTCACATGGTTCCCAAAATGCAAAATGGTGACTTACTCACATTGTCTAGACATTTGTATTGAGTTCATTAGTATGTTCATGTGTTACAAAGTTTCATTTGAGCCTTACATACTCAGTACTTATTTCGTACTGACCCCTCTCGGGGAATTTACCTTACTTGTTGCAGGCGCAGGTCCCAGTAGGCCTCCTCAGTAGATTGCCAGTGTTAGCGATTTCTTGGTGAGCTCCAGTTAATTTGGGGTTTCTCCGAGTCAGAGTAGCTATATGTTTTGATGATGTACATGTTGTATAAAGCGGGGACTTGTCCCGACTTTTGGTTTGTATTGGTCAATGCTCTTGTTAGAGGTTTTTGTAGACGGAGGTGGGCGTATCAGTGTAAAAGACATATGTTATTTTGAATGGATGGCCTCAACGGCCAAGTTTCATATACATGTATAACTATATCCCATGTTTTCCTTTATTCGTCTTTCATGTTCTTACACAATGGTGGTTATGATTATGATATGCATTTGATTGAACATAGGCAAAGATTGGTTCTCTCGGGCCTTATCGGCTACGGGTGCCAATCATGTCTCGATGGGATTCGGGGCGTGACATGTGGCCACCTGCACCCTTACATACGCCAGCAGGTTCCCTACCTGCGTAGGCGGATGCCCAATTTACTGTAATGGGTCAATTTTGGGCCCATTAAATATAATAAAAGGCCCAAGGCTATAAATACTAGTTCCTCTTTCATTTTCCTTAGATTTTGATGATATTGAGATTGTGAGACTCCTTATGGAAGATGTGCGTAGCTTGGAAAAGATTAAGTTGATTCTTGCCTAGAAATGGTGGTTGCAAGGGCGTTACAATTCCCTCGTGGTCATTCGTTAGAGTTAGGTTCTTTTGTTGGATTAATCTATCGAGGTTTTTGGATTCAATATATCCTTAAGTTTCGTTGGATTTCCTTGTTTGTGTCTATCTTTCTATCTCTATATATCTATCCTTTATTTTTCACATTTTTTATTCCATTATTTCTTTGAGTTTAGTGGTTATTTTTGACTTCCATATTGTGGGGGCTATCATTTGGTATCAGAGCTAGATTAGGGTTGTTTCCACAATCCTAAGTCTTGAGATTGATATTAACAAAAAAAATTGACATTTTCATTTTTGAGAAACACCCCAAAAAAATTATTTTTTCTGGTTTTGAGTTTCTTGTAGTTTCAACACTAGGTTTGTTTTCTCTATTTATTTGAGTCAGAATCTGAATTTTGAGCTTATTTGGAGTGGATTTGAAGAAACCCTAATGTTATGTTCTTGAGTTTGAAAAAAATTGAAAAAGAATTTCTCGAACTTGTGATTTGGTGTGGATTTGAGTGCTAAAAATTATTGGAAGTTGTTCTCCACGTTGAAGAGAACATAAATCTGAAAGTTGGTGCTATTTGGAGAAGTTTTGGAGAATCCACCATTTTTGAGGTTGAAGCTTGAAGAAGTTTCAAATGGATTTGAAAATCTGAAAATTTTGGCTTGAAATTGAGGGTTAAAGAGTATTGGGGATTGTTCCTCATATTAAATAGAGCCTATATTTCAAATTTCATTGAATTCCGAGCTAAAATGAAGAAGATATGAAGTTTTGAAGTTCATCCATGTTGTTGGTGTTCATCATGACATTCATATCTTGTTGAAAGGGAATATTCAAAAAGGTGTGTTAGATCCAAAAAAAAAAGAAATAGAAAAGTGTTTGGGTGATGGTACAAAGGAATATCCCAAAAGAAAAAGGAATATTTTAGGAGAGAGAACCCAAAAGGGCCCACAGAAAGGACCAAATTCGGAGCTTCCAGGTAAGGTGACTGGAGCACCGGCTGGAACAGGTGACACATGCGTCCTCACCTGGCCAGCGCAGGCCACTCCAGTGGCCTTCTACCTTCACCTATGATGTCCACCTGCGGGGTAGGTTACCACATGCGTCCACAGCCCATCCAAATGCACCTCAATGACTTCAAAACTCATTTTGCTTAGGTTCCATTATCTTAGTTTCATTTCTTGATTCTTTATTTCATTTCTTAATTCCTAAACTAATTATCAATGGGTAATCGTCCTTACTTAGTTGATTGATTAGTCTTTGAGTCCGTTTTTCTTTCTTAGTCCATTTTTTTTTATTTTTTTTTTATTTTTATTTCATAGTTAACTTCTTGATTCAAGTCCTTTGGTTTATAATCGAGTTGTCCTTATTTCTTTAAACAAGAATCTATTTCGGCCAAGAGTAGCAATCGACACCTTGTATACTACCGAAGTATAGGTAATCTTTAACACTAGCCGCTCCAATTGTGAGGCAATCAAAGGTGTGTAAACACGAGTGATTGTGAGATTTATTTTTCTAATGCTAACGTTGTTTATTGTCTTTTTTGAGTGTCTTAATTGCTAGGTACAATGGCTTCGGAAAAAAGAAACACCAAGCCTTGCGGGAGGTGTTACTTTTGGACCCGTAATGGAGGTAGACTTGAGCTTATCTTTTGATTTAAGGCAAATTATGGGAGACTTTGTGAAAGAGGACCTAGACCAAAGTGTGAATTTGTTTCATACGAGGGTTAAGGTGGTGGAGACCCTATGTTCCTTAGTTATTTATGGGAGGAGTAGCATTAATGTTATATCTTTCCACTGTGTTAATTTCTTAAAACTCCCTACACAAAGGCACCCCAAGACGTACAAGCCCATGTGTTTATATGAGAATGGTCCAATAAAGATGACCAAATAAGTGGTCATTAGATTTAGCGGGGGCAATCTTCAAGATGAAGTGCGATGTGATATGGTGCCCTTGCGAGGTTGTCATATATTGCTTGGTAGGTCATGGAAGGATGATAGAGTTGCCCAATATCAAGAGAAGTCCAATAGGTGATTGTATTGGGAGGAAGAAAGATCAACATCATGCCCTTAACACCCAAGCAAGTGAGTAAGGACTATAAGATCATGAAAGGGTTTTTGGAAGTATTGAAGAAGGAGGAAGTTGAGAAAAGGGAAAGGGAATTATCCCTTGTACAAGGAAAGAAAGGCTTGGCTCAAATAGGAGAGTTAAGTAAGACTGATGAGCCAAGTAGTTGCTTGAAGGAAGTGGACAAGGAACTCTTAATTGAGGGACTTATCAACACTGATCCCTTGTTACCCACTAACCATGATACTCGTATTTTACCTAGTATCACCCCTTCTCTTGTGCAGGTTCATGAACTTCCAAAGAAGGAACCAAGGAGAGTTCCTTATGAACATATGCTTGAATACCTAACAGAGTTCTTGGCTAAGAATTCCAATTTCGGGAAGAGTGATGAGGACTTTCCAAAGGAGAAAATGAGCTCCTATATTGAACACCAAGGTGAAGAACATACTTTGTGTGAGTTACAAGGTAATAACGCTAACCCTTGCACTTCTCTAAACTTGAAATGTCTTGATGTGGCTAGTAGAGTGTAATTGGTGGCTTGTCCAATGTAGAGTCTCATGAGTCTTCCCTTTGTGATACTCTTGGTAGTGCTAAGTTGCATGATGATCAAGTTCTTGTTATGAGTTTGCAAATACTAGTTGATCCTATAGATGATCGAATTGACTCTTCTAGCAAGATCGATTTGTGTCCACCTAGTGCTAGCACTTAAAACTTAAATGAGGTCCCATTTCCATGTAATAAGAGTATTCACAAACTAGTTGACCCATGTGAAAATTAAGGTGAGTCTATATTGGCATGTGAATTGCCTACAACTAGTGAAGGTGTGTGCATTGATCAACTTGCTTGTGAATCTAATCCACTACTTGAGCATATTTGTTGAGTGCTTGATGAGCCTCAAGATAGTGATGTAGTTGATAGAGTTGATCATGTGAATGAAAATGTTGTGAAAGATGACAAGTATCTTTTTTAGAGTGAAATTGCATGCTTTAATTCCTCACCTTTGGTTAATGATCGTCTCTCAAAGAAAGATGTCTTGATTGGTAATTATGATATCACTCCTAGTGTGTCATCTAGTGGTGTGCCTTTTGATGTGCTTGAAAAGAAGGATGGTATGCTTAAGGTTCACATGTTATTCTATTTCTTGAAATCCATTTAGAATATAGGATTGAGTGAAGATTGTGCTAACTATCCAATTCTTGCTAGTAATCTCTCACTTTTGAAAAGGAATGATCATTTGGGTAAAGATAGCTTTGACTTGCTTGAATATTTGAGAAACCCAACTAGTGATTGTTCTTATGAAAATGATTTTGGTTGTGATCCTTTGTATGACACTCCACCAATGTTTGATAAATGTGAGGATGAATTGTGTGATTCTTATAATGATTTGAGTCATGACCTCCATGATGTTGGTAGTGGTTTGTTTCTACTTGAGGATTCTTCTTATGAAAAAGAAGGTGTTAGTTGTTTAGAAATTGCCTCTACTTCTTCTTTGAGTGCTTCCATTATTGAGAATACTCATGGTGATGATCTTGAATCTAATAGTGAGTATATATACATGAGGACACCTTAGTTGAAGTTAACTTGCGTGACACCTTTCTCTACCCTCTCTTTGCTTATAAGATTCTCAATGGTGGTATAGAGGTTGTGTCTATTTGTACGAGGAATACCTATTGTAACACCCCATACATTTTCAAAACTTATACGACCAACCTAGCATGGATAAAAGTATTAAAACTTGAGATAATGAGGACGTATTTAAGCGTAAAGTTAAAGTTAAGTGGTGGATTAAGGTAGAAGAATTTAAAACATTGGAAAAAGGGGAGAACATAAGCAAGGTGCTTCCATGACTTAATTAAGATAATAGGTGTATCATCTACTTAAACTATTGGGCTGAATTGAGACATATGTTAATAGACTCAATTGAGGCCAAAACTAAGTAAAGGCAAAAGGGAAGGATGACCAGCCCAAAACCTAAGATTAATCAAGGCCCAACATGACATGATCCAACTAAAAATAACCCAAGTAGGTGGGCTGTTTTGAACAGCATAAATAAACCAAGTAGGTGCATCACCTACTTGGACTTTTTGAGCAGCTTGTATAGCCAAGTAGGTGCATCACCTGCTTGGACTATATTTGACTAAAATTTGGCTAAGTATAGCCTTAGAGAGGCGGTTCAAAGAGGGAGTATATAGAGCTGAAATTCAGCTAATTTTCTTCATATTTCAATTGCCAAATTCCAGCTTTTTAATTAAAACTCTCTCCTCTCTCAAACCCCAACCAGCCGCCCCTATTTCATTTTAGGATTCTTGGATAAATCCTCGACCTTGCAAGCCTTGGTAAGTGTAGCTTAGTGTAATATTTGCATAAGGGAGTATAGAAAGTAGGTTCTTTATGTTTAAAAAGGATAGGGCAGTCCCCTTTAATTGTGGCAGTCAACTTTTACTTGGTTTCTAAAGTATTTGCCTTCTTTATGGTTTAAACTTGAAAAGGTGCTTAAGTTCTTGAGGAAATTAAATTAAAAGGATGAAATTTCAGTATGTTAAAGTGTTGTTCTGCCCCTAATTTGTTCCTCTTTATGTATAGCTGGGTGGAAATATTTATACGTGTTTATATATGGAACGTTTGGTGTAGTGAAAAGATAATACTCTCTTGTTATGTTAAAGTGAATTTTGAAACCATTGTGGACTGTGTTTGGTATGTTGTTGTAGGGCAGTTAAGTGTCTTGATTGAATAAATATGTGGAGTTGCATTGAGTTGGTAATGTGAAGTATGAACTTGGTAGGAAATCCTATCGGTTTGTAACATTTGTGTTGGTTTGTGGACTGTTTTGGTGGTATTGCTGTTGTGAGGCAGTAAGTTATAGTGTAAGGGGGTGGAGTAAGGTTATTTGGCAGTATTAAGAAGGAGGGAGTGATACACTATGTGTTTAGAAGGTTGTATGGTTTTTACTTCCCGTTAAGTAACTAATTACCGTCTTGTAAACTTGTAATGTAATTAGCTTTTAATGTTAGTTCCATTATGTACTTAAATTGTAGAGTAACACTTAAAGGAAGAGCTGAATCGTTATAGGCACGTGGTGGGAAGATAAGGTATGTAAGGTTACTCTTTTTCGTATCCTTTGGCAGCATAAAATGTCCACGTAGTTTACGACCTTGTTTCCACTCCGTAATGTCTTAACGTACCTCAATATATGTTTATTGTCAAGTTAGCATGTGTACCTTAACTATCCAATTTCTGGTATTCGCATCTTAGTCAACTAAGATCTATCTATTAGTTTGGCTCCTAAGCATTTCAATTGTGTACAAGTATTCTTTACTTTATGGCAATTACATCAAATGTTTATTCGCGTGTTTTTTAATTTCACTCGAGCACCGTTATTCCAAAAAATTCCATAATGTTATCACCACCAATATAACAATTTCAAAGACTAAATAAAGTAAGCAACTTAAAGCTGGTTATGTGCGGGTGGCAGCTCTGGGGCGAAAGCCTAGCATGGGCCGATCCCGACTGATTTATATGGGTGGCAGCTCAGGGGCGTAAGCCTAGCATGGGCCGATATCAATTTGTTTACCACTGATCAGTTGGTCATTTGTAGTACATGGATTATTAAAGATTATAAAGAAAAGAAGGAAAAAGGAAAGTAAAGAATGTAATGTACATGGTTCCCCAGATACCAGCTAAGTTGGGTTGTTAACATTATCTATACACTTGTACTTAATGTCACTTAAACATTTGGGTTATGTACAGTTGCTTTAAGCCTTATATACTGAGTACATTCTTTCGTATTGACGTCTCTCTTGGGGGACCTACCTTTCATGCTGCAGGCACAGGAGCTAGTAGATTTCTCTAGTAGGAGTACAGGACATCTAAAGGCTATTGGTGAGCTCCAGGTTGATTCGGGGCTTTCCGAGTCAGTTGTATATATTTTTGGTATTGTGTAGTAGTTATGTGTAAGGCAGGGGCCCTTTCCCGACCTTAACTAAGTCTATGTATCTTTTAGAGGCTTTGTAGACATTGTAAAGTTAAGCATGGTAGTGTCTTGCCTTTAAAAGTTGTGGCCCCAACTGCCAAGTCCTGTATATCTATTTTGTATTTACCTACCTGGTTCACTTTATCGATACATCATGTCCATATACTGCAACACATTTGTTAGCTCAAGTACATGCATAAGAAGTATATGATCATAGGTTGGTTCTCTCGGGCTCTTACGGCTACGAGTGCCTGTCTGCCCCAATGGGATTTGAGGCATGACAAAAGGGGTATCAGAGCGGGTTGTCCTAGGGAGTCTACAAAGCCATTTCTATGTAGATTCTTTCTTATGGGTGTGTTGTGCACCATATCTATAAACAGGAGGCTACACGACATTTAGGAGTTGTCTCTTTTTCTTCATTTCTTAGATCATGCAATAAGAGCCAAAGTTGTAGGTGGAGTCATATTTAACCATTAAATTTGTTTTTTTTTCTTTTCTTTCTTTCCTCCCAATTACAAGAAGGAGTAAGAATAAAATCAAGAAGGTAGACATGGAGGCTGTAGAAGGGACCAGCAAGTCACCCCCTAGACGAACTAATCAAAGTGAAGTTGAAGATGAGTTTGTATCCCAGATCTCTTCTACTCTTCCATCTCTAGAAAAGCTAAGAAGGAGAGGAGTACTCCTAGAATCACCTATTACTACTAGTGAGCAAGATTTAAGGAATGAGGTGCAATTGTTGACTCGTATAGTTGCTGCACAAATTCAAGGACAAGCTGGTCCAACTACAGGTACGGATGGTACGGATAGGGCAACTAGTCTACGGACATAGGATTTCCTCAAATTGGATCCTCTCACATTCACTGGATCAGATCTTAATGAAGACCTACAAGACTTTATAGATCAAATCCAAAGGGCTTTGGATGTCATGCATGTATCTGGTGCAGAGACAGTTGAACTTGCAGCGTATAGATTAAAAGGGGAGGCTATCTTATGGTATGTAGATTGGAAATGATCTAGAGGCACCAGTTCACTTTTAGCTAGTTGGGAAGAGTTCAAAATGACATTTCTTGATCATTACCTTCCATTTGAGATCCAAGAGGCTCGTACAGATCAATTCTTAAATCTTTGTTAAGGTAATATGAGCATAAGGGAGTACAATCTTCGGTTTAACTCTTTGGCTAGGTATGCTCCTAATATAGTAGCTACTATGGGTGATAGAGTTCATCGATATGTGGATAGATTGGATCCATATTTGGTTAGGGATTGTACTATTGTGTCTTTGAATAGAGACATGGATATAGCAAGAATACAAGCTTTTGCCCAAAAAATGGAGGATCAGAGGCAAATGAGAAGAACACAGGAATTTCAAAGAGGACCTTCCAAGAGGGATAAACCTATGGGGCAGTTCATGGCATGGCATCCCAAGGAGAGTTTAGGCCTCAATTTCTTAATAGACCGCCTAGGCCATCACCTACCTACTCTACAGCAAGTGCTCCACCCCGATTCCAAGGCTTTAGGGGCAACCAATTTGGGAAAAGAAGTGAAATTCAAGGTTCACGGACAACAGGGTATCAAGAACAACGGAGTATGAGCCAATTAAGGCCTCCTCGTCAGCCATGTAGGCAATGCGAAAAGCTTCATTTAGGAGCATGTTGGTTTGGAACAATTACTTGTTTTTGGTGTGGTATGTCAGGGCATATGATGAGAGAATGCCCACATGAGTAGTATGGCACAACCTACTGGATCAACCGTTGCATCATCATCATCGCTTCCTTTCTTAGGTAGAGGTGTACAGCCTACTGGTCGTGGAAGAGGTAGTAAAGGAATAGCTAGTTATAGTAGAGCCCAGAATCGTACCTATGCTTTAGCGAATCGACAAAATTTGGAGGCTTCTCCTGATGTGGTTACAAGTACATTATCCATCTTTCACATAATGTATATGCATTAATTGATCCAGGTTCTACACTATCGTATGTCATTCCATTGATTGCTGGTAAATTCGAAAGAACACCAGAATTATTAGTTAAGTCATTTGAAGTATCTATACCAGTTGGTGAATTTATTCTAGCTAAGAGAGTCTATCATAATTGCATAGTAACTATTTGTGATCATGATACGTTGGCTGATCTTGTTGAGCTAGAGATGGTAGATTTTGATATTATAATGGGTATGGATTGATTGGCTTCTTGTTATGCCACAGTAGATTGCCGAACGAAGAAGGTACATTTTCATTTCCCAAAAGAGACAGTCCTTGAATAGAGGGGTAATGTTGGAGCGCCAAAAAGTAATTTTATTTCTTATCTTAAGGCGAAGAAAATGATATCCAAGGGGTACATATGTCACCTAGTAAGGGTGAAAGATACAGATGTGGAGCCATCGACTCTTTAATCTGTTCCAGTGGTAAATGAATTTCTTGATGTATTTCCTGAAGATCTCTTGGGTTTACCCCCAGAATGAGAAGTAGAGTTTGGTATTGATGTGATTCCCGGTACTCAACCTATCTCTATTCCTCCATATAGAATGGCCCCAACAGAGTTACGGGAATTTAAGGAGCAATTAAAAGACTTGCTAGAAAAGGGATTCATAAGGCCTAGTATGTCCCCATGGAGTGCACCAGTGTTATTTGTACACAAGAAAGATGGAACGTTGAGGATGTGTATTGATTATCGACAATTGAATAAGGTGACAATTAAGAACAAATATCCCCTCCCTAGAATTGATGATTTGTTTGATCAATTACAAGGTGCTAAATGTTTCTCAAAGGTTGACTTGAGGTCGGGTTACCATCAAGTAAAGATCAGAGAGAGAGATATACTCAAGACAGCTTTCCAAACACGGTACGGTCATTATGAGTTTTTAGTTATGTCCTTCGGGCTAACAAACGCACCAGCAACTTTTATGGATCTGATGAATAGGGTGTTCAAGCCATTTTTAGACGTGTTCATGATAGTGTTTATAGATGATATTCTTGTCTATTCAAGATCAAAAGAGGACCATGCTAGTCACTTATGACAAGTGTTGCAGATTCTTTGTGATCGTAAGTTATTTGCAAAGTTCTCTAAATGTGAGTTTTGGTTAAAATCTGTAGCATTCTTGGGTCATATTGTATCTGATGAAGGAATAAAAGTTGATACTCAAAAGATAAAAGCTGTGAAGAACTGGCCAAGACCTAAAAGGCCTACAGATATTCATAGTTTCCTCGGATTGGCAGGTTATTATAGAAGGTTTGTTGAAGGATTTTCTTCTATTGCTGCACCTTTAACAAAATTAACACACAAAGCAACCAAGTTTCAATGGAATGACACATGTGAAAGGAGTTTCCACGAGCTGAAGAATAAGTTAACTTCTACACCCGTATTGGTACTTCCAAAGGGTACAAAAAGGTATGTGGTGTATTGTGATGCTTCAGGAGTTGGCTTAGGATGTGTATTGATGCAACATGGTAAAGTGATAGCTTATGCCTCAAGACAATTGCTGCCACATGAAAAAAATTATCCGACACATGATCTTGAGCTAGCAACAGTAGTATTTGCTTTAAAGATATGGCGCCATTACTTTTATGGGGTTCATGTTGACATATATACCGACCATGAGAGTTAAGGCAAGGGTGAGAACTTATGGGCAGTCCACGAAAATACAAGGGATGACTAAATATCTACACCAACTAGCTAGCTTGGGTGTTCACCTTCTTGAATCTCCAGACGAAGGGGTTATTGTGCAAAATGCGGCAAAATCTTCATTAGTAGCTGAGGTAAAAGAGAAGCAGTATGCAGACCCTATTTTATTATAGCTTAAGGAGAATGTACAACAAGTTATGACAAAGGCATTTGAGCTTACGCAAGAGGCAGTACTTCGGTGCCAAAACAGATTGTGTGTGCCTAATGTAGATGGGCTAAGAAAGAGGATTATGACGGAAGCATATCATTCAAGGTATTCCATCCAACCGGGATCAACTAAAATGTATCATAATTTGAAAGGAGTGTATTGGTGGGGTGACATAAAGAAGAACATTGCAAAATTCGTAGCCCAATGTCCAAGTTGTCAATAAGTTAAAGTAAAGCACCAAAAACCTAGAGGTTATATGCAACGTATGGATCTTCCAATTTGGAAGTGGGACATAATCAACATGGATTTCGTCACTGGTTTGCCTCGCAAAATTTGGAAGTTTGATTCCATATGGGTAAATAGTTGATAGACTTACCAAATTATCATACTTTCTACCAGTTAAGACCACTTATACAGCTGAATAGTATGCAAAATTATATATTAAAGAGCTAGTTCGGCTACACGGAGTTCCAATATCTATTATATCTGATAGGGGAGCTTAATTTACTACAAACTTTTGGAAGTCTTTTCAAAGGAGTTTGGGTACACAAGTGAATTTAAGTACAACTTTTCACCCTCAGACGGATGGACAGGCAGAATGTACCATACAAACACTTGAAGATATGCTACGAGCTTGTGTATTAGACTTTAAAGGTAGTTGGGATGATCATTTACCTCTTATTGAGTTCGCCTACAATAATATCTATCATTCAAGTATCAAATGGCACTTTATGAAGCCTTATATGGGAGAAAATGTAGGTCACCGATTGGGTAGTTTGAAGTAGGTGAGACTGTTTTATTTGGACCAGATCTTGTTCATCAAGCCATGAAAAAGTCAAGGTGATACAAAAACGACTAGGAACAATCCAAAGTCGACATAAATCATATGCTGATGTTAGAAAAATGGGGCTAGAGTTTGCTATAAGTGATTGGGTATTGTTAAAAGTGTCGCCAATGAAAGGGGTGATGAGATTTGGGAAAAAGGGAAAGCTAAGTCCACGTTATATAGGACCATATAAGATTATCTGAAGATTTGGCCAAGTCGCATATGAGTTAGAACTACCCCAAGAACTCTCAACAGTTCATCCAGTATTTCACGTCTCAATGCTTCGGAAGTGCATAAGAGATCCATCTCATATTACTCCTACTGAGGATGTACAAGTTAAGAAAGATATCACCTATGAAGAAGTACCTATTTCTATTTTGGATCGACAAGTTAAGAAGTTAAGAAATAAAGAAGTAGCTTCCGTAAAAGTACTTTAGAGGAATCAACAGGTAGAAGAGATCACATGGGAAGCTGAGGAAATGATGAAATCTAAGTATCCTCAATTATTTGAAACCGAAGAGGAAGCTTTAGATACTGAATTGGAGCAATAACAAGTAAGTATATATATATATAAAAGTATTATGTGGTAGCATAAAGATTAAACTTAGGCTTGAACTTGTTTAGGCTGAGTAGTGATGATACTAACATTCGAGGACGAATGTTCCTAAGGGGGGAAGGTTGTAACACCCCATACATTTTTGAAACTTATACGACCAACCTAGCATGGATAAAAGTATTTAAACTTGAGATAATGAGGACGTATTTAAGCGTAAAGTTAAAGTTAAGTGGTGGATTAAGGCAGAAGGATTTAAAATGTTGGAAAAAGGGGAGAACATAAGCGAGGTGTTTTCGTGATTTAATTAAGATAGTAGGTGTAGCACATACTTAAACTATTGGGCTGAATTGAGACATATGTTAATAGACTCAATTGAGGCCCAAACTAAGTAAAGGAAAAAGGGAAGGATGACCTGCCCAAAACCTAAGATTAATCAAGGCCCAACATGACATGATCCAACTAAAAATAACCCAAGTAGGTGGGATGTTTTGGACAGCTTAAAAAAACTAAGTAGGTGCATCACCTACTTGGACTTTTTGAGTAGCTTGTATAGCCAAGTAGGTGCATCACCTACTTGGACTATTTTTGAATAAAATTTGGCTAAGTATAGCCTTAGAGAGTCGGTTCAAAGAAGGAGTATATAGAGCTTAAATTCAGCTTATTTTCTTCACATTTCACATGCCAAATTCCAGCTTTTTAATTAAAAACTCTCTCTTCTCTCAAACCCCAACCAACCACCCCTATTTCCCTTTAGGATTCTTGGATAAATCATCCACCTTGAAAGCCTTGGTAAGTGTTTACACTTATAGATTAGTGTAATATTTGCATAAGGGAGTATAGAAAGCAGGTTCTTTATGTTTAAAAAGGATAGGGCAACTCCCTTTAATTGTGGCAGTCCACTTTTACTTGGTTTCTAAAGGATTTGCCTTCTTTATGGTTTAAACTTAAAAAGGATCTTAATGTATTGATGAAATTAAATTAAAAGGATGAAATTTCAGTATGTTAAAGTGTGGTTCTGCCCCTAATTCGTTACTCTTTATGCATAGCTTGGTGGAAATATTTATACGTGTTTATATATGGAATGTTTGGTGTAGTGAAAAGAGAATACTCTCTTGTTATCTTAAAGTGAATTTTGAAACCATTGTGTACTGTTTTTGGTATGTTGTTGTAGGGCATTTAGGTGTCTTGATTGAATAAATATGTGGAGTTGCATTGAGTTGGTAATGTGAAGTATGAACTTGGTAGGAAATCCTATTGGTTTGTAACATTTGTGTTGGTTTGTGGACTGTTTTGGTGGTATTGCCATTGTGAGGTAGTAAGTTATAGTGTAAGGGGGGTGGAGTAAGGTTATTTGGCAGTATAAAGAATGGGGGAGTGATACACCATGTGTTTAGGAGGATGGACGGTTTTTACTTCCCGTTAAGTAACTAATTACCGTCTTGTAAACTTGTAATGTAATTAGCTTTTAATGTTAGTTCCATTATGTACTTAAATTGTAGAGTAACGCTTAAAGGAAGAGCTGAATCATTATAGGCATGTGGTGGGAAGATAAGGTATGTAAGGTTAATTTTTTTCGTATCCTTTGGCAGTATAAAATGTCCACGTAGTTAACGACCTTGTTTCCACTCCGTAATGTCTTAACGTACCTCAATATATGTTTGTTGTCAAGTTGGAAAGTCTACCTTCACTAGCCAATTTCTGGTATTCCCATCTTAGTCAACTAAGATCTATTTATTAGTTTGGCTCCTAAGCATTTCAATTGTGTACAAGTATTCTTTACTTTATGGCAATTACATCAAATGTTTATTCGCGTGTTTTTTAATTTCACTCGAGCGCTGTTATTCCAAAAAATTCCATAATGTTATCACCACTAATATAACAATCTCAAAGATTAAATAAAGTAAGCAACTTAAGCTTGTTATGTGCGGGTGGTAGTTCAGGGGCGAAAGCCTAGCATGGGCCGATCCCGACTGATTTATATGGGTGGCAGCTCAGGGGCGTAAGCCTAGCATGGGCCGATCCCGACTGATTTACATAGGTGGCAGCTCAGGGGTGTAAGCCTAGCATGGGCCGATCGCGATTTGTTTACCACTGATCAGTTGGTCATTTGTACTACATGGCTTATTAAAGATTATAAAGGAAAGAAGGAAAAAGGAAAGTAAAGAATGTAATGTACATGGTTCCCCAGATACCAGCTAAGGTAGGTTGTTAACATTATCTATACACTTGTACTTGATGTCACTTAAACATTTGGTTTATGTACAGTTGCTTTATGTAACACCCCGTACCTTCCCGACCCTACTTGACGACGTTGAACAATGTTTACTTGGGTGTCGAGAGCCACAAGTATGTATTTTGTAATGTTATTGATGAGATAGTTGATATTGGACCGGACCTCGTACATGTGATTAGACTTTTGTAGGAGGTATTTTGTGACTTCGTGGTACATTTGTGGGGTTAAAAACGAGGCTTGGAGGGGCCCCAAACAAAGGATATTAAAGGTAAGAAGTAAGTTGAAGAATAGAACTTGAAGTATCTAACCAAACCCGCAAAGAAAAGTCGAAGAACAAAATTTTCAAAACAATTAGTGCCAGGCGCGCCATAGGGCGTGCCAGTCCGCTAATTGCCCAAATTTTTTGGGCACAGGCAGCAAGCTGGCGCGCCCAAGGGCGTGCCAGGCTGCTTGTGCGCACCTTTCAAAAGTTGGAAATTTTTCTAAGTCCCGAGGGTGCCCGGGGACATACCGGGCCACTTTTTGTCACATTTCTTCTACAACCATGAGCCTATACATGGAATAATTGAAGTAATTGGCATTCCATTTGATAAGATTATTCGTGGACGAATTTGGCATCCAAATGATGGTTTTACCCTTTCAGTCAAAATAAGCCATACGTGGCTAGAATCACTTGTTTTTTTGAATTGAGGCTACGGATATAAATAGCGTGAGTGGTAATATTGTCATAACACGTATGAAATGATCTAAACATGAGAAATTGTTGATTTTATTGGGTTAAGTGAATTGGGCTCAATAAAAAGCCCAAAATAAGGAAGAAGACATGGGCCAAAATGGGTCAAATGACCCATTCTTCCCTTGACCTTCTAGATATAGAATTAAATTCTATAAAAAGTGGCTAAGGATGGAATTGAGAGATTATATAAAGGGACAAAATCTGATTTTTATTCATTACAAACTCTCATGCCTTTTAGACCAAAAATACAAGATATTTTCTCTCAAACCCTAAGAACCCTAAGCCATCTTTTGGAGAAAGATCATCATTTTTCAAGCTTGGGTAAGTGATTATTCTTATGGATTAATATATTATATGCATGGGAGAGTATATAAATCATGTTGTTTATGCTTGGAAGTGTTGAACATGGCACTTTGTGTTTTTGTAAAAGATGTGTTATCCATGGAATTTAATCTTGAAATGTGACTTGTGGTTTTGATGAAAGAGCATGGTATGGATGAAATAGCAACATGTATGGTGTGATTATGTTATTAAACTTGTTATTTTTCTATAAGTGTAAATTATGGGATTTTGGCCGATATGTTGATATGAGGTGTATTGAGGTGATTTGATGGAATAATTGTGATGTTGTGGTGATGAAGAGTGGAAAGTATGAACTTGGTGTGACATGCTATTGGTTATCATGTATTGTTCAATGTATGGAATATTGTGGGATTATTGGTATGATAATTTTATAAATGTTTTGTCAAGAGGGAAATGACATTGTTAAAGGCAAACATGAAACTCATTATCATTATATGCATTTGTAAGGTAGTTGGTGGTTGATGTAAATTCCATTATGTACTTGTGTTGTAGAGTGAAACATAAGGAAGGAGCGGGACTATTGTATGCACGTCTAAGATTGTATATTCGTATTGAGAATACAAGGAATGTAAGGTTACGCTGTCCGTATCTTTCTGCAGCAAATAGTATTCATATTGACATTACACTTGTCCTATCCCAAGATGTGCTAAGGTATCATATATCCGGTTATCAATGGTCATTATCACATGTTTTCTACTCATTGATCAATTGTGAATCACATGTCTCATATTCATTGATAATGTTCCAAAAGCCCAATAAGGTTGTGTTCCAAAGTTCCAATAGTGGTAATACTCATGTCTCTTATTCATTGATTACTGTCCAATGGTTCCAATAGTGTTATGTTTCTAATAAGGCTATGTTTCCAATAATGTTTATTCACATGTCTCTCACTAATTGATTATTGATCCAAAGCTTCAAATAAAGTTATGAGTATCACTGCATCAATCTCAAGGTAAAGAACAAAGTAATACATATGTGGTTAATGATTGAGTATAGGTGGTAGCTTTGGGGGAGAAATGCCTAGCTCAAGCCGATCCCAAAATTGTTGGATCAGGGGGCATTCCTAGAGGCATAAGCCTAGCTCGGACCGATCCTGAAAGAGGGTAGCTCTAGAGGTAATAACCTATCTCGAGACGAACCTAATATGTTGGTTTATGGGTGGCAGCTCTAGAGGTAATAACCTAGCTCGTGTCGAGCCCGATATACTGATTCATGGGTGGTAGCTCTAGAGGCATAAGCCTAGCTTGAGCCGATCCCAACATAACGTTATGTTATGTTAAAATCCACTGTTCAGTCGGGGCCCAGGTATCACAGGTCACAGGCAAATATGAATAATCATAGAAGCAAAGAAACAAAGGAAGTAATAAAAACAATATACATGGTTCCCAAAAGACAGAAGGATGATTTATCCATATGGGTTATTCATTTGTAACTGAGTTCATTGACATATTTGTGATTCATATAGTTTCTTATGAGCCTTACATACTCAGTACATTCTTCGTACTGACGTACCTTGTGGGACTTACCTTACTTGCTGCAGGCGCAGGTGCTAGTAGGCCTCCATAGTAGGTTGCCAGTTGTTTGCGGATCATTGGTGATCTCCAGTTAGTTCGGGGCTTCTTTGAGTCACAGTTGTGCATATGTTTTGGTGTTGTACATGTTATATAAAGCAGGGATTTGTCCCGACTTTCACTTAGTTTTGGTAAATGCATCTGTTAGAGGCTTTTGTAGAAGTATGTGGGTGTATGAATAGAAGAGGTATATGTTGTATTTGACTTGATGGCCTCGACGGCCAAGTTTCACATATGTATATCTATCACATGTTCCACGATTTCCGTTTTTATCCTTTTATGCTCGTACATGATAGTGGTATTTCTTATGTCATGCATATGAATGGATATAAGCAAAGCTTGGTTCTCTCGGGCCTTATCGGCTACGCGTGCCAATCCGTCCCAATGGGATTTGGGACGTGACAAAAGTGGCATCAGAGCAGGTCGTTCTAAGGGTGTCTACAAAGCCGTGTCTGAGTAGAGTCTTACTTATCGATGTGTTATGCACCACATTTATAAGTAGGAGGCTACGACACATTTAGGATGTCATTTCTTTTCTTTATTTCTAGATCGTACAATAGAGCCAGTTTTGTAAGTTGAATTGTATCTGACCATGGTAATTGTTTTTGTTTGGTATAGTAAAATGTCAATCACAAGAAGAGGTAGATGTAAAGATAGCAGGTAGATATGCCTGCTGAAGAAGGAATGAGTATATTACCACCTGACCAAGCTAGTCAAGGTGGAGCAAATTCTGAAATTCATCGCGGTCTTCTTCTACTTTTCCAGCTCCGAAAGAGCCAGTCGGTAGAGAAGTACCCATAGAACCACCAATGAACGCCACAGATCAGGATCTTAGAAATGCAGTTCATATGTTGACACAGTTAGTTGCAGCACAAAGTCAAGGACGAGCTGGTCCAATGACAAATGAGGATGATGCGGCTAGAGTGGAGAGTCGCAGAACAGAAGATTTTCTGAAACTGGACCATCCTATATTCACTGGGTCAAATCCAAAAGCAAATCCACAGGACTTCATGGATCAGATTCAGAGGGCTCTAAAAGTTATGCACGTGACGGGGGTAGAAACAGTTGAACTTGCTACGTATAGATTGAAAGGAGAGGCGATATTGTGGTATGAGGATTGGAAGAAATCTCGTGATATTGGTGCAAATCCACCTAATTGGGAAGAATTTAAAGCGGATTTCCTTGATTATTACCTTCCCTATGAGATCCGTTAGGCACGTGCAGATCAGTTTCTAAATCTCCGTCAGGGAAATTTGAGCGTTAGAGAATACAGTTTGCAATTTAATTCCTTGGCTCGATATGCTTCAAATGTGGTAGCAACGATGACAGACAGAGTCCATCGATACGTGGACAAATTAGAGCCATATTTGGTAAGGGATTGCACCATTGCTGCCTTGAATAAGGATATGGACATAGCGAGAATACAAGCCTTCACCCAGAAAATGGAAGATCAAAGACAGAAAAGAAGGGTACATGAATTTGACAGAGGACAGTCCAAAAGGGCTAGGCCTATGGGACCATCTGCAATGTCCCAAGGAGGATCTAGGCCTCGGATGTTTCTCAGACCGCCTAGACCATCATTCTCTTATTCCACAGCAGGTGCTCACTCTCAGTTCCGAGGGTCTAGAGGTGGTCCATCTGGGCAGAGTAGTGGAGTTCACGGATCACAGGCAGCAGGTTTTCCTCATCAGCAGTGTCAGCACTGCGGGCATATTCATGCAGGTACATGCCAATTGGGGACAAATGCTTGCTTATGGTGCGGTATGATAGGACATATGATGAAAGAGTGTCCCTAGAGGAGTATGGGTGGTATAGCAGGACCGGCGGGATCGACCATTGCGTCGTCATCGGTTCCTTCTTTAGGCCGAGGTGTGCAGTCTGTTGGCCGTGGTAGGGGTTCCAGAGGAGCATCCAGTACTAATGGGGTCTAGAATCGTACTTATGCTTTAGTGGATCGGTTTCTACATTGCCCTATGTTACTCCTTTGATTGCTGCAAAATTTGCAAGGGCACCAGAATTATTAATTAAATCAGTTGAAGTGTCTACACTGGTTGGTGAATATATTGTTGCAAAAAGAGTATATCGTAACTGTGTCGTAACTGTGTGTGGTCATGATACATTGATCGATCTCATTGAACTAGACATGGTGGATTTTGATGTGATAATGGGAATGGATTGGTTAGCCTCTTGTTATACCACGGTAGATTGCCGGGCCAAGAAGGTACATTTTCATTTCCCACAAATGAATATTCTTGAATGGAGGGGTGATGTAGGGGCACCACGAGGAAGATTTATTTCCTATCTGAAAGCAAGGAAAATGATTACCAAGGGGTACATATGTCACTTAGTACGAGTGAAAGATAATGATGTGGAGCCACTAACTCCGCAGTCGGTTCTAGTGGTCAATGAATTTCTTGATGTATTTCCAGAGGATCTTCCCGGCTTGCCCCCAGAACGGGAAGTAGAGTTTGGCATTGATATGATTTCGGGCACTCAGCCTATCTCTATTCCTCCATATAGAATGGCTCCAGCGGAATTGCGTGAATTGAAGGATCAGTTGAAAGATTTACTGGACAAGGGCTTCATCAGGCCTAATATGTCCCCGTGGAGTGCACCGGTATTATTTGTACGGAAGAAGGATGGCACATTGAGAATGTACATCGACTATTGGTAATTGAATAAGGTAACGATCAAGAAAAAATATCCCCTCCCTCGAATTGATGATTTGTTTGATAAGTTACAGGGCACCAAGTGTTTTTCAAAGATCGACTTGAGGTCGGGTTACCATCAAGTCAGTGTTAGAGAAGAAGATGTACCCAAGATAGCTTTCCGAACACGGTATGGCCATTATGAATTTTTAGTTATGTCATTTGGACTAACAAATGCACCAGCTGTGTTCATGGATTTGATGAATAGGGTGTTTAATCCATTTCTGGACGTGTTCGTGACGGTATTTATAGATGACATCCTGGTTTATTCAAGATCACCAGAGGACCATGCTAATCACTTACGGCAGGTGTTACAGATTCTCCGTGAGCGTAAGTTGTATGTAAAGTTCTCCAAATGTGAGTTTTGGTTAAAATCAGTCGCATTCTTGGGTCACATTGTGTCAGATGAAGGGATACAGGTTGATACATAGAAGATTGAAGCAGTGAAAAATTGGCCAAGACCTACGACACCCACAAAGATTCGTAGTTTTCTTGGACTGGCAGGTTATTACCAAAGATTTGTGGAAGGTTTTTCCTCCATTGCTGCACCGTTAACAAAGCTTACACATAAGGCAGTTAAATTTCAGTGGAATGATGCGTGTGAGAAAAGCTTCCAAAAGTTGAAAGATAAATTAACCTCCACACCAGTTTTAGTACTTCCCGAAGGCACCGAAGGTTATGCAGTGTATTGTGATGCTTCTGGGGTTGGCCTCGGATGTGTATTGATGAAGCACGTTAATGTCATAGCATATGCCTCACGACAGTTGTGGCCACATGAGAAAAATTATCCCACACATGATCTTAAATTAGCAGCGGTGGTTTTTTCTTTAAAGATATGGCGTCATTATTTGTATGGAGTTCATGTTGATATCTATACTGATCACAAAAGTTTGCAATATATCTTTAAGCAGAAGGAACTCAATTTGAGGCAACGAAGGTGGTTAGAGCTCTTAAAAGACTATGATATTGACATTCTTTATCATCCAGACATAGCAAATGTGGTAGCTAATGCATTGAGCCGCAAGGCAGTAGAAAGCACTAGTGGCAAGTTGACTGAAAAGTAAGAGATAATCAAAGATGTACATCAACTAGCCATCTTGGGAGTTCGCCTTATTGAATCTCCAGATGAAGGGGTTATTGTGCAAAATGCAATAGAATCCTCCTTAATAGCTGAAGTGAAAGAGAAGCAGTTTACGGATTCTATGTTATTGAAGCTAAAGGATAATGTACAACAGAATTTGAAAAAGGCATTTGTTCTTACACAAGAAGGGGTGCTTCAATGCTAAGGAAGATTATGTGTACCGGATATAGATAAGCTGAGGAAACGAATTATGACAGAGGCGCATCACTCGCGCTATTCTATTTATCTGGTTGCTACAAAACTGTACCATGATTTAAAAGAAGTGTATTGGTGGAGAAATATGAAAAAGAACATTGCAGAATTTGTCGCCCAATGCCCGAATTGTCAACAAGTGAGAGTAGAGCATCAGAAACCAGTGGGTTACATGCAATATATAAATCTTCCAGTCTGGAAATGGGATATGATTAATATGGATTTCATCACAGGTTTGCCTCGTACATTACAGAAATTTGATTCTATATGGGTCTTAGTTGACAGGCTGACCAAGTCCACGCATTTCCTACCAGTCAAGACCACCTATACAACTGAGGATTATGCAAGATTGTATGTTAAAGAAATAGTGTGGTTACATGTGATTTCGATCTCCATTATATCAGACAGGGGAGCCCAGTTTACTGCACATTTTTGGAGATCTTTTCAGCAGAGTTTGGGTACATAGGTGGATCTGAATACGGCTTTCCATCCTCAGACTGATGGACAAGCAGAACGTACTATTCAAACACTTGAAGATATGCTACGAGTGTGCACGTTAGATTTTCAAGGCAGTTGGGATGACCATTTGTCTCTTATTGAATTTTCTTACAACAATAGCTATCATTCAAATATTAAAATGACACCTTATGAAGCTTTGTACGGAAGGAAATGTAGATCACCAATTGGATGGTTTGAAGCGGGTGAAACTGCTTTACTTGGGCCAGATCTTGTTCATCAGGCTATGGAGAAAGTTAAAGTGATTCAACAGCGATTACAAATGGCCCAGAGTCGACACAAGTCCTATGGCGATGTTAGGAGAAGAGGGCTTGAATTTGCCATAGGTGATTAGGTATTTTTAAAGGTGTCATCGATGAAAGGGGTAATGCAGTTCGAAAAGAAAGGGAAATTGAGCCCACGTTATATAGGCCCATATGAAATTATTAGAAGATTTGGGCAAGTTGCGTATGAATTAGCACTACCTCAAGAACTTTTCTCAGTCCACCCAGTGTTTCATGTTTCGATGCTTCGAAAGTGCATAGGGGATCCATCTCATACTGTTCCCATAGAAGATATTCAAATTATGGAGGATCTTACTTATGAAGAGGTACCCATTGCTATTCTAGATCGACAAGTAAAAAGGTTGAGGAATAAAGACATAGCTTCTGTAAAGGTACTATGGCTATCATTCAAGTATTAAAATGACACCTTATGAAGCTTTGTACGGAAGGAAATGTAGATCACCAATTGGATGGTTTGAAGCGGGTGAAACTGCTTTACTTGGGCCAGATCTTGTTCATCAGGCTATGGAGAAAGTTAAAGTGATTCAACAGCGATTACAAATGGCCCAGAGTCGACACAAGTCCTATGGCGATGTTAGGAGAAGAGGGCTTGAATTTGCCATAGGTGATTAGGTATTTTTAAAGGTGTCATCGATGAAAGGGGTAATGCGGTTCGAAAAGAAAGGGAAATTGAGCCCACGTTATATAGGCCCATATGAAATTATTAGAAGATTTGGGCAAGTTGCGTATGAATTAGCACTACCTCAAGAACGTTTCTCAGTCCACCCAATGTTTCATGTTTCGATGCTTCGAAAGTGCATAGGGGATCCATCTCATACTGTTCCCATAGAAGATATTCAAATTATGGAGGATCTTACTTATGAAGAGGTACCCATTGCTATTCTAGATCGACAAGTAAAAAGGTTGAGGAATAAAGACATAGCTTCTGTAAAGGTACTATGGCGCAATCAACAAGTAGAGGAGATCACATGGGAAGCTGAAGAAATGATGAAATCCAAATACCCCCATCTATTTCAAAAGGACGAAGAAGTTCAAAGTGCGGAAGTGGAGCAATAAAAAGTAAGTATCCATGAGCCTTAAGTGTTTAACATGTATATGTATGCTAATATAGAGATGCATTTGTTATAATTGAAGCGATATTGTTAACATTCGAGGACGAATGTTCCTAATAGGGGAAGAATGTAACACCACGTACCTTCCCGACCCTACTTGACGACGTTGAACAATGTTTACTTGGGTTTCGAGAGCCACAAGTATGTATTTTGTAATGTTATTGATGAGATAGTTGATATTGGCCCTCGTACATGTGATTAGACTTTCATAGGAGGTGTTTTGTGACTTCATGGGACATTTGTGGGGTTAAAAACTAGGCTTGGAGGACCCCTAAACAAAGGATATTAAAGTTAAGAAGTAATTTGAAGAATAGAACTTGAAGTATCTAACCAAACCCGCAAAGAAAAGTCGAAGAACAAAATTTTCAAAAAAATTAGGGCCAGGCGCGCCAGAGGGAGTGAAAAGCCGCTAATTGCCCAAACTTTTTGGGAAAAGGTAGCAAGATGGTGCGTCCAAGGGCGTGCCAGGCTTCTTGTGCGCACCTTTCAAAAGTTGGAAATTTTTCTAAGTCCCAAGGGTGCCCGGGGACGTACCGGGCAGCTTTTTGCCACATTTCTTCTACAAACATGAGCCTATACATGGAATAATTGAAGTAATTGGCATTCCATTAGATAAGATTATTCGTGGATGAATTTAGCATCCAAATGACGGTTTTACCCTTTCGGTCAAAATAAGCCATACGTGGCTAGAATCACTTATTTTTGGAATTGAGGCTATGGATATAAATAGCATGAGTGGGAATATTGTCGTAACACGTATGAAATGATCTAAACATGAGAAATTGTTGACTTTATTGGGTTCAATAAAAAGCCCAAAATAAGGAAGAAGACATGGGCCAAAATTGGTCAAATGACCCATTCTTCCCTTAACCTTCTAGATATAGCATTAAATGCTATAAAGAGTGGCTGATGTCACCCAAAATATACCTCCAAAAAAGTACAATGCGGTCGCTGAATCAAATATAGAACCCAACTAGGTTGGGGTCGATCCCACAGGGAATAGGTCGAAGTATAAGTAGACTACCAGGTGGAATAATTGGAACGTAAATAATACTGAGGGGGCGGGGTTTGCTAGTGAATAGTTACAATGATGATTGCTGGTTGATATTTAGTTCGTAAACAATAAGAGAAATTCACTAGGACTGTGATCCCCAATGATTCCTTAACTCCACTGGTTACTTGTGCTTAACAAGATTGCCCCGCTGCGCTGCATGCAAAATCTAACAAGTTAGGTTCATCTAACTATCTCTCGACCTTCATTAGATGAATTTCACTCTTCTCCTCTCCGACTCCGAGTGTCGCACTACTAACCCTTGTCCTGGATTTCAGATAACCTTTCCCGCTAAGGGTCCGGTTATTAGATGAAGGTTGATAGCTTCAAATCTCTGTTGTTATCTCCTTTTCCCAATCTCTACCTCTCTCTCAAGCAAGTCTAGAATACAGGTGAGTTTCTAACATTTACAACCGTTATAAAAGCAATCACAACAAAGGAAACAATAATACATGCATACACAGCAGTACAAAGTGTTTTGCACTTAACCAGTTTCGTTAATTCCTCATGGTTCACACAACCCTAGTTGATAGGTTTAGCTGCTCATAATTGCAAGAACACAAGAATAATCCAAAGATGAAAGCATAATTATAATCTCACAAGAATGAAGGAAAAACTAAAATTTCAATTATCAATCAACCTCAAAATTAGGGTTTATGAATACAAAACCAAATATATGTCTGAAACAGTGTAAAATAACTCTCAAAGAAGTAAATTGTCCAACTCTCATACTTAGGACTACCTAGGGGTATGTATAGAGATAAAACTAGTCCTATCCAAAACAAAATAGGAGAACAGAGTCGGCAACTTTCACGGTGTCGTGACTTGGTATCGTAGAACCAAGTCACGGCCCATGACATATGTCATGGAAATCAGGCTTTCTTTCTTGGATCTCTGAAGTGGACTCACGCCAGCAAGTCACGCCACGTAGGTGGACTCACGTGGCGTGAGTCCTGTCGTGAAACTTAGGCGACATGTAATCCCTCTTGAACTTGACTCACGACATCCACTCACGACTCGTGAGTGGTAACCACGGCTCGTGAGTGGTGTCGTGGGTTACACTCAGGTGCAGATTCTTGTTGTTTCATCTTCAGACACTTCGTTATTGGGCTTGACTCTTCCTGTTTGATCATTTTTCCTTTAAACCCTGTATTCCTGCAAAGTAGGACAGAAACCACATCATACCAACAAAACACACCCAAGTTATTGCATATTTTCCTTGTTTTAAGCATCGAAAGTTCCATAAAACCATGGCACATCAGTGGATAAGGATGGAATTGAGGGCTTATATAAAGGGAAAAAATCTGATTTTTATTCATTACAAACTCTCATGCCTTTTAGACCAAAATATAAGATATTTTCTCTCAAACCCTAAGAACCCTAAGCCATCTTTTGGAGAAAGATCATCATTTTTCAAGATTGGGTAAGTGATTATTCTTATTGATTAATATATTATATGCATGGGAGAGTATATAAATCATGTTGGTTATGCTTGGAATTGTTGAACATGGCACTTTGTGTTTTTGTAAAAGATGTGTTATCCATGGAATTTAAACTTGAAATATGACTTGTGGTTTTGATGAAAGAGCATGGTATGGATGAAACAGCAACATGTATGCTGTGATTATGTTATTAAACTTGTTATTTTTCTATAAGTGTAAATTATGGGATTTTGGTCGATATGTTGATATGAGGTGTATTGAAGTGATTTGATGGAATAATTGTAATGTTATGGTGATGAAGAGTGGAAAGTATGAACTTGGTGTGACATACTATTGGTTATCATGTATTGGTCAATGTATGGAATATTGTGGGATTATTGGTATGATAATTTCATCAATGGTATTGTCAAGGGGGAAATGACATTGTTAAAGGCAAACATGAAACTCATTATCGTTATATGCATTTGTAAGGTAGTTGGTGGTTAATGTAAATTCTGTTATGTACTTGTGTTGTAGAGTAAAACATAAGGAAGGAGCGGGACTATTGTATGCACGTCTAAGATTGTATATTCGTATTGAGAATACAAGGTATGTAAGGTTACTCTGTCCGTATCTTTCTGCAGCAAATAGTATTCATATTGACATTACACTTGTCCTATCCCGAGATATGCTAAGGTATCCTATATCCGGTTATCAATGGTCATTATCACATCTTTCCTACTCATTGATCAATTGTGAATCAAATGTCTCATATTCATTGATAATGTTCCAAAAGCCCAATAAGGTTGTGTTCCAAAGTTCCAATAGTGGTAATACTCATGTCTCTTATTCATTGATTATTGTCCAATGGTTCCAATAGTGTTATGTTTCCAATAAGGCTATGTTTCCAATAATGTTTATTCACATGTCTCTCACTCATTGATTATTGATCCAAAGCTTCAAATAAAGTTATGACTATCACTGTATCAATCTCAAGGTAAAGAACAAAGTAATACATATGTGGTTAATGATTGAGTATGGGTGGTAGCTTTGGGGGAGAAATTCCTAGCTCAAGCCGATCCCAAAATTGTTGGATCAGGGGGCATTCCTAGAGGCATAAGCCTAGATCAGACCGATCCTGACAGGGGGTAGCTCTAGAGGTAATAACCTATCTCGAGTCGAACCTGATATGTTGGTTTATGGGTGGCAGCTCTAGAGGTAATAACCTAGCTCGAGTCGAGCCCGATATACTAATTCATGGGTGGTAGCTCTAGAGGCATAAGCCTAGCTCGAGCCGATACCAACATAACGTTATGTTATGTTAAAACCCACTGTTCAGTCGGGGCCTGGGTATCACAGGTCACAGGCAAAGATGAATAATCATAGAAGCAAAGAAACAAAGGAAGTAATAAAAACAATATACATGGTTTCCAAAACACAGAAGGATGATTTATCCATATGGGTTATTCATTTGTAACTGAGTTAATTGACATATTTGTGATTCATATAGTTTCTTATGAGCCTTACATACTCAGTACATTCTTCGTACTGACGTCCCTTGTGGGACTTACCTTACTTGCTGCAGGCACAGGTGCTAGTAGGCCTCCACAGTAGGTTGCCAGTTGTTTGCGGATCATTTGTGAGCTCCAGTTAGTTCGGGGCTTCTCCGAGTCACAGTTGTGCATATGTTTTGGTGTTGTACATGTTGTATAAAGTAGGGATTTGTCCCGACTTTCAGTTAGTTTTGGTAAATGCATCTGTTAGAGGTTTTTGTAGACGTATGTGGGTGTATGAATAGAAGAGGTATATGTTGTCTTTGACTTGATGGCCTCGACGTCCAAGTTTCACATATGTATATCTATCACATGTTCCACAATTTCCATTTTTATCCTTTTATGCTCGTACATGATAGTGGTATTTCTTATGTCATGCATATGAATGGATATAAGCAAAGCTTGGTTCTCTCGGGCCTTATCGGTTACGGGTGCCAATCCATCCCAATGGGATTTGGGACGTGACAGTTTAAGCCTTATATACTGAGTACATTCTTTCGTACTAACGTCTCTCTTGGGGGACCTACCTTTCATGTTGCAGGTACATGAGCTAGTAGATCTCTCCAGTAGGAGTACAGGACATCTAAAGGCTAATGGTGAGGTCCAGGTTGATTCAGGGCTTTTCGAGTCAGTTGTATATATTTTTGGTATTGTGTGGTAGTTATGTGTAAGGCCGGGGACCTATCCCGACCTTAACTAAGTCTATGTATCTTTTAAAGGCTTTGTAGATATTGTAAAGTTAAGCATGGTAGTGTCTTGTCTTTTAGAAGTTGTGGCCCCAACGACCAAGTCCTGTATATCTATTTTGTATTTACCTACCTGGTTCACTTTATCGATACATTATGTCCATACACTGCAGCATATTTTTTAGCTCAAGTACATGCATAAGAAGTATATGATCATAGGTTGGTTCTCTCAGGCTATTACGGCTAAGGGTGCCTATCCGCCCTAATGGGATTTGAGGCGTGACACCTATGTATTTGACCTAGGTAATGATAAGGGAGTAATCCCATTCTTGAAGATAGCTAGTGCATTAGATGGAGTCTTAATTTGGGATAACCTTTTTTATGACATTGCAATTAGCTATGGGAATTATTATGTGATTCTTAACCTAAAGGGGTTTTTGTACTTATTGAAATGTAGAACCAACGTGGGCTTGCATGTGTGGTTGACTAATTATTATGGTTCTTTCTATTTACCACTTTGTCGAAATCACTTGAGTAGCCAAGTAGTTCTTACTTTGTGGGGTTACACACCCTTGATTGATAGTTTTGATTCTTGGTTATATGTTAAGTGTATGCAACCTTGGAATGGTGATAGGATTGATTTTGCTAACACTAACCCTCATGCCATGAGGAAATTGTTGTTATTTTTTTTCCTTATGGTTTTGCAAGGTTTCGATTCGAGGTAGAATCCTTTTCAAAAAAGGAGGAAGATATAAGTCAAATTGGTGTCAACCTTTCTTGGCTTGTATTTCAAGGGCAACAACAATGGATCCAAGCCCCGAAGAGCTTAAGGCCACAAAGATGTGGGAGGAGGATCCATTTTGCACTTCAAGTAGAGCAATATCTCGTAAGGAAAATATCTTGGAGTCAAGGGAACCATTGGAGAGGTCGTCGGAGAGTTAAAAAGAGCTGAACAATGACCTGGGGCCACCTGCGCCCTACCTTCCACCCAGGTCATCCATCTCTGCCCACAGGTGGCCATTTTTACCATGCCAGTGGTACCTGTGCCCTCACATGCTCCAGCATGTGCCCCACCTGCGTGGGTGGATGCCCAATTTGCTGAAATGGGTCACTTTTGGGCCCATTAAATGTAATAAAAGGCCCAAGGCTATAAATACTAGTTCCTCTTCCATTTTCCTTAGATTTTGATGATATTGATATTGTGAGACTCCTTATGGAGCATGAGTGCAGCTTTGAGAAGCTTAGGTTGATTCTTGCTCAGAAATGGTGGTTGCGAGGGCGTTACATTCCCTCATCGTCTTTCGTTAAAGTTACCTGTTTTCTTTGGATTAATCTATCGAGGTTTTTGGATTCAATATATCCTTAAGTTTTGTTGGATTTCCTTGTTTGTGTCTATCTTTCTACCTCTATCTATTTATCCTTTGTTTTCCACATTTTTGATTCCATCGTTTGTTTAAGTTTTATGGTTATTTTCAACTTCTGTATTTTGGGGGCTATCATCAAAGGCACAATCTTGATATGATGCACATAGAATTTTTTTTTGTGAGAGTTTTCTTGGGACTTTGTCGGATATAACTGGAAAGTCAAAAGACTATGTGAATTCTCGCTATGACTTACAAGAAATGGGGATACGAAAGGAGCTTCAAAACAACCAGTAAGCGATGATAATGGAAGAGTTTATTTGGCTAAATCTTGTTTCTCCATGAAACCAGAAGAGAAAAGGTTGGTTTACACTGTTTTAAAAAATGCCAAATTGCCTAGAGGTTGTGTCTCAAATATATCACGATGTCTGCACATGGATGAGATGAAATATCAAGATAGAAGAGTCATGATGCTCACTTTATAATAAATTACTTGCTCCAGGTTGCTGTTAGAAAAGTGTTGCTCAAGAATGTTTCTATGTAGCAAGGTTATAAGGCAAAGTGATCATGATGCACTACAGTTTGAGATCAATGAAATTAAGTGTGAGCTTGAAAAAGTTTTTACTCCAACTTTTTTTAATATAATGGTACATTTGCCTATCCATTTAGTTAATGAAATTAAGCTTGGGGGTCTGACACATCTCCATTGGATGTATTCAACAGAAAGAGATCTATGTAACTTCAAGGGCTTTGTTCGTAATTGACTTCATCCAGAAGCGTCAATAACGGAGGGGTTTTTAGCAGTAGAGTGCTTGAAATTTTGTTCCAGATACCTACATGACGGGGTGAAAACAATGTTTGGTCGGTACCAATCAACGGATGCTGAGGGAATTGAAACAGAGGAAGATAATTTGTCACCTATATTCCCTAAGACTGGACAACTAATTGAAAGTGAGTAAGAAAAGAGAGGAAAGAATTTTGACATGAATTTGTAGTTATGTTTTGAAACACATCGATATGTACTATTTAATACTAGAGATGAACAAATGGATACCTTTATTAAGTAAGTTTTGTCACTTGTATTACAAACTTTAATATATTTATATTATAATATTTTCCAAACTTCTTGTATATATTTTAATTTGAAATATGCATACTTCCAGGGAACATAAGAGCCTAATTGACAATCATAGCAGACCAAATGCATGGGTAAGAACACAAAGTCATGGTCAGAAATTTGGAAACTGGTTTAAAAAGAAAGTTAAAACTGTTGAAGTACCTGAACATTTACAACAACTAGCTAAAAGGGCCTAATATAACAACAAAAGATATACGGCATATTTCATCAATGGATACCATTTCATACAATGAAATAGGATACTCGAGGCAAAACTCAGAATTATGGAATGACTTTGTCAGCAACAACATATAGTTTTGCTAGTGGTAGAGATTAAAATTCCATCGATGGAGAGGTTGTCTATTATGGAGCCATTCAGGATATTATTGAAAGCGATTATTGGGGTTACTTTAGTATTGTGCTATTCAGAAGTGATTTTTTGTAATAAAATGGATGACTATGGGTTAACTCGGGTATACTTCAATAAATTATGTAGTACTATAGATCTCTTTGTACTAGCCTCTCAAGTGCATCAAATTTTTTATGTAGAGGATCCAATTGAGAAAGATATTTATTATGCAAGAACTGAAGTGCCTGTTGATTAGTATGATTTGAAAGAAGAGAATTGTCCTAATATTGGAGACACATTTTGGAGGAAGCCTGATGATGAAATTGGCTCATCAAGTAGATTACCCAATGTTGACCTACAATGGTCTAGAGAAGATATACCTGGTGATGTCATTGATGTGCCATCTGATGCACAACATTCAGAAGATATGGAAGCATCATATGAAGAAGATAAGGACTTTGATAATACAGATTGGGATTGGGTGGTGGCTGATGATTGACAAAGGTACTTTTCAACTTCTTTTTGATATATATATAAATTTTGAAACATTAAAATATTTCTCTTTTGCATTTTCTGTCTTTGTCAAATGGAAAAGAATATTGATCTTGCCTCCTTGATTATTGTGTATTTCTGTCTTTTTGGGTTGTAAATTAATTATTTTTCTTTATGGTAATCTTAATTTAAATTTTGTGAAGTATGAAATGCAACTGAAAAGTTAGTAGTAGTTTCTGGTTGTCTTTGATCATCTTAGTAGTGTGTCCTCATAAATTAGTTTATGGTGCGTTGTTAATGAGCTGGTTTATGTTTTTGGCAGCTTTTCTGGGCTCGTCTTCTTCGACTTTTGATTTCTATGTACTTGTAAGTTCTTTTCTTCATATCTTGTTTATTGTTGCATCCTTTCAGTTGTTGTGTTGAGCTTGTCATCTTTTCTGTTTCAAAAGTTGTTTCTGCTGGTCCCTTCCCTTTCATATGATGTTGTATAATTACCCGCACCTCCTCCCATGTTGTTTTCTTTTGTGGTACAGTTGATATTTTGAATTGGGCCTTTTTTCTGTATATCTTTATTTGTAAACTGTGTGTGGACATCTTTTTGATAGTGAACCTTGGTGGTTTTTATTCTTCTACTAGAATATTCTGTAAGAACATTCACTGTGTTTGGATGATGATGTTGTCCCTTTGATATCTGTTACAGTACATATGAAGAGTCAAAATCTTATCTTCTTGATTCTTCTGGGAATTCTAACTCCTTATTTTTTAATCTCCATCTTTCCAATAGGAAGCACTGGATAATCATGAAGAACAAAAAGAATAAATCAACAAAAATAATTGTTCCAGCTGGAACACTTAAATTTTTGGCGACCAAAAGGAAGTTGTTGCTATCTAGATGAACAAATGTTCCAATTAGTTTTGTAAGGTCAACTGAAATGTGTCAGCGTCTCTTAAATGTAATAGAAAAACATCAGCCACTAGCACCACAACATTCAAAGGTAAGAGCCTATGTACAAACTGAGTCAACTAACCCTGCAGCACAATCAATAGAGGAATAAATGCAGGTGGATTTTGCTACTGTTGCCATAAATGAACAATGTGAAGAACAAGGCAAGAACATTTAGATTTTATTTAAAGTATTGATATCCCTTTTCAATTATAAAATCAAATTACAAGTCTAATTTAGAGATCATACTTTGTTTGCGTATTATTGCAGACTCTTCTACTCAAAAAAGACAAAGAGGTCAAACAAAGATGCTAAGTGTACATGGAAGGAGTGATCGTAAATTGATTGTACTAAATGACAACGGTTAGCCTATTGGTCCTAGTAAGGATGTTGTGACAAAGTTGAGCAGCTTCCTTGGTACACTTGCAAGGAATGCGACCCTTTGTCCTCTTGATATATTTAATTGGAGGAATATTGACACAAAAAAAGATTTGTGGGACTATACCCAGGTTTGAAGTTCTCAATTTACTTTTTTGTTGAATACGTTTCGCACTTTTTGCACTAACATCTATCGAACCAATTTTAGGGGAAATATGATATACCTAAAACTGGGAAAAAATGGACTTTGAATACAATTCAAGCAGCTTGGAGAAGGCGTAAGCATGATGTGAAAAGAGATAATTTTGATCCTTATGCTAATGATAAAGTTCGAATGGAAAAAAGGCCTGATGGTGTTCCAACATATCAATTTAAGGAACTTCTCATATACTGGAACTCAAAAAAATTTCAAGTAAGTTTTACTAGCTGATTTTGCAAAATTAGAGTTACTTAGAATGATATTCCAACTCTTCTCTATTTGTAGAAAATGTCTAAAACCAATATTAAGAATAGAAAAATGTGGAAGAATTCACATATAGTTGGTAAAAAAAGTTTGCTTAAGTCCGTATTGATTTGGAATGAGCTCTTATTTATCATTAAATATAAACTTATTATCATTTTTAAGAAAGATTTTTGATATTCACTTTCAATATACCTAAGCAAAAGACAGTGAAAAGTTTGATCCTATATCACTTAAGGAAATGTTTGTGGCTACTAGAAAAAGGAAACCCAATCGATTATACAAGGACTTAGATGATGATAAAACTAATAAAATTGTGTGAATTCTATCTAATTTTTATTTTGTTTGAGTTAAATTGTCTGTTCTTATCGACTTTTTATATGTACTGAATTCTCTTTTTAAAAAATTCAATAAAATTTTCATTATAGGCTGAGATGGAGAATATTGAAAAGCAACAAAATGAAGATGGTAGTGAGCTAATTGATGCATTTGTATCCGTCATGGGATTAGAACATCCAAGTCGTTTGAGATTACATGGATAAGGGATTACAAAAACTACTTTGAAAGGAAAAGTGGGACATTTTGAAACCTCTTCAAATGCAACAAATGATCTTGTACAAAAGATGGAAGAGAGGATGCTAAGATAGAAGGATAAAATTGAGGAACAAAAGGAACAATTTGAGGAACAAAAGACCATAATGAGATAAGAAATTGTAGAAGATGTCATAGCAAAACTTCAATGTTCAGGTCTACCAATTGATGCTAATGTATTAGCAACATTGATTGAAGACTCCTCAACACGAGCAGTAACTATTTGTCCAATCCATCGTCCATCTATTGGTAGCAACAATAGAGGTCAAAATACTACTCCTTCTGCTTTTTCTTCTTCTTCTACTTCTACGGCTTCTTTTTCTTTTACTGCAACTACAATCTTCTTGTGATGCTGCTGCAATGTTCTTATTATTTTTATCAAAGTTAGAATTATGCTCAATGTACAACATAAACGGAAGTAGAGGTAGATTTACTATTCCCTTGCACAAATCTTCCAGGGTTCAAAAGTATATCATGTGCATTGGGCATTGCAGTACTCTGTCTAGAAGCGTCTTCTGGATCGGGGTAGGATTAGAGATGACTTGTTCTCTTCCTTATCTTGTATGGTGATTTTTGCTTCTATAAGTAGAGTTATTTGGGGCTTGCATAAACCTGAAGTTGGGTAATTGCATTTTCTTCTTGTCTTCGTAATATATGTGCCTTGAACAATTATTGCTACTGATATTTTTTTGGTAATTAAAAAATCTGCATTTACCAAAGTGATATTCACACCTCAGGAATGACAAGATTAACATTAAACTGGACATAGATCCCATTATCAGCGGTTACTCAACACTAAACACAAACACTCAGCTCTATACTAGTAATGGTTGAGATAAAGTTACATAAATGGATAGCTTAGGCATCATGCTTTCTTAATAATTTACTTCCTATATAATAGCCTTCACAATAGCATATTTAGATCTCCTTCCTGTTGAAAGATCCTATTAGTTATTTCACGCCAAACAGAATACACAACAGCTCCCATTGCAATCCTGTAAACATTTGCACCTCGAATCTTTCTTTTATAAAATTTCAGAAGCCATTGTTTTTCTTCCTACCAGGGCATAGTATATATACTCTACATGATAATTTTTTAACTACTTCACCTCAAGTAAGAATAGTTCCTTATATATATATATACACACACACACACACATACACTAATGTATTTAATAGTATGCTACACACTTACACTTTGTTAAGCCACGATTATTTCAAAATAACTTCCTCCAGGTAACCTTTTAGATGTTACCTTGCAATAATTGATAAACCTTCTTGCTCGTCGTTATTTCTGTTGTATGTGTATGTAGCGTGTATGCTTTTGGACTTGTGCTGAGTGTTGTATCTATAGTTGTACCTCAAATGTGCTACATTATGATAGACAAAAGAAGGGGTTTGTGCACCTGGGCTAACTATTTCATTTTCCAATATTGAATTTAGTACTAGGGGCTTGTGCAGTATCTTGTCCCTCTATTTTCGTGTAAATATACATGTAAATATTTGCACGAAGTAACATTGGTTTTTCTTCTTGAAAGTTGCATCTTATGTGGTGGTATAATTTATGTCCAGAAAGAGGAAAAATTTGCATGTAGTAGTTTTGGTTTTTCTTCCTGAAAGTTGCATCGTATGTGGTGGTATAATTTATGTCCAAAAAGTGGAAAAATTAGAAGTTATATGACTCAATGCTTTCCCTTTTTAATTTTTTGAACTTACTCTTTCTTTTTCCTATATATGCTCTAAATTGTTCTAACTTTTTGAAATTATAAGTGAACAAAATGAACAAAGTGAATATGAAAGCAGTAAAGACCTTACCTAAAAAGTTTGAAATTGTAGGTGAACGAGATGAACAAAGTCGAGATAAAGTCAGTGAAGACCTTAGTTAAAGAATATTGGTTAATCTATGCCTACGAACATTCTAGGCTATTTTTGATTTTGGGCTGAATTTTTGCGAACTTATATATGTACACTTTAACTTTTGAATGGTCGATCACCACTATATATGTTTTTCTTTTAATGTGGATGATACTAGTTGAACATATATTTGCTTTGAGATTTCATTTATGAAGACTTTTCTTTAGATGTTAATATAAATTTGTGTATTATATCTTATTGCAATAGCTGATAATATAGCTGCTTCAACTGTATGTATAAATCTTAAACGTAACCCATTGCAATAGCTTGGGAAAACTATTGTAGTAGCTTAGTAAAACCATTGCAATAGCTTAAACCAAGACATATTACCAAATTATTACGGTATCTCTTTAGAAATGGTGTCCAACCATTGCAATAGATCTACCCCAATGGTTGGTAACTATTGCAACAACTATAGATAAGTGTTGTAAAGGTCTTGAAATTAACCATTACTATAGATATGTCTATGGTAATGATTTGCTATCCGTTGCCCAAAATTGTTGCCGCAGATCCATTGCAACATGCTTACAAGCAACAAACCATTTTTCGTTGCCATAGGTCTACTGCAATGCACTTTAGGTATATGGCATTGGATTTTCTGGCATTGCTAAAGACTTATTTCTAGTAGTGTCCTGTGCTCCTATTGGAGAGGTCTACTAGCTCCTGTGCCTGCAGCATAAAATGCATGTCCCCCATAAGGGATATCAGTATAAAAGAATGTATTGAATATGTAAGACTGAAAGTAACTATAAAAACCACAAGAGCTCAAATGAAATTAGGCACAAGTGTATAGATAGTACTAATACACCATCTGTTAGATATACTTGTGGAATCGTGTACATTACATTCCTTTCTTTACTTTACCTTTCTTTACTTTATAATCTTTGGAAGCCATATGATATAAATGACCAACTGATTAGTAGTAAATACCCAAGTTGGGATCAGCCCATGCTAGGCTTACGGTCATGAGCTGCAACCCATATGTAAAGAGATTGGGATCGACCCATGCTAGGCTTTCGCCCCTAAGCTGCCACCCATACATAACCAAATCTTTGTTACTAAGCTTATTAAATCTTTGAGATTGTTACTTTAGTGCTCATAACATTATTGAGCTTTAGGATAATAGTCCATTAGTAAAAGACGTGTTAATAAATACTTGATGCAATAAAAATGAGGTAAGGAGCACTTTGCACACAAATGAAATGCGTAGGAGCTGAAATAATACATGGGTCTTATTTGACTATGAGAACTCCTGAAACTTCCTAGTGAAAGTAGACATGCAGACTTAAGAATAAGCATGTATTGAAGTATTTTAACGCATTAGGGAGTGGAACAAGGTCATTAGCTGTATAGGAGATCGTACGCTGCCACTATGTATCATTTTCTATAGGAGAACTTTGGAAGCTTACTTTGTAACACAAGTGTTGAATTTCATACCAAAGAATATAGAATAAAGTAGTCTTACATACCTTGTTGTACAACTCTGATATTAACTCAAATTAACCTCCTACCTTTCCAATTACTTATGTACAATTAAGTACATGGTAAAACTAGTATTAGTAGATAACCAACACATTTGGGCCACTTAACTTCACTTAAATAGTAGTTGGGCAGTAAGCCCATAATTTAGCAAACCAAGGGTGTTCTTTCAACCCCTTATCCTCTAATTACATTTGTACAACACACAGAATCATATGAGATCCCCTGAAATCTCCCTTGGCTTCATAATATGTGAAAAATAGTTCATAAAGTATGACAGGCATCAAGCTTATACAACATCTAATTAAGTGGTGTATCATTACACCCTCCTTTTATATGTCAATACCAACTACTCACATCCCTTTTTAAGATCAACCAAGTTGTCCCTAACATATACACATAAAGAAGTCCCTAAAATAGCCCCAAAATCCTATCATCACACTAGGGAATTATTGACCTAAGGATTCCAGTCACCATCCCATGATTTCATGACAAAACACTCATAGAATTCTCCATTCAATTTTATATCTAAGGAGGAGAAAAAATTGGCAGTAGCCTTACCTTAATTTCTAGAATTTATCCTCTAAATGTGTACTTCTTTTAAAAGCTTGAATTATCCTTGATTTATCAAGATGAGGGTTTCTTTAAGAACCCTAGGAGGAATTTTATGGCTGTTGTTTTTGGTGTAGAGAGAATTTGAAAGCTAAGGAGAGAAATCTAGAATTTTTGTTGAATTATAATAACTTAAAATCAGCTACATTTACCCTAAAATAGACTCCTCTAAAAACTCCTCTTTTAGCTCTATTTTCAGCCTTATATTGGTCCAAGTAGGTGATTCACCTACTTAAGGGTTCAAGTTGCTCAAAAGGTCAAAGTAGGTGATGTGCCTACTTGCTTGATTCTTTGTTTAACTTAATTAAGTTGGGCCTTGGAAGATTTGGGTGTTGGGCTCTTTCTTTTTTTTTTTTTTTACTTAGTCTGGGCCACAAATGAGTACATTAATATAGGCCCACATTTGATTCATAACCTTGAATCCATTAACTTAGTCCATATAATTCAAGTAGGTGACTCACCTACTAGCTTAATTAAGTCAAGAAAGCACCTCAATATTTTATTCCTTTTTCATATTTTAATCCCTTTAATTTAACTTAAAATTTGTATACACTTAGTCACTTTAAACTTTAGACTCAAATTTCACCTTATGATCCCAAATTTAAGTACCTTTATCTACATGATCTTGATCATGCTACATTAAAATGTACAAACTGTTTCCTTCAGAACTATTTTACCATCACTACTCATATAGGAAACCGAGTCCATACCTATACCACAAGGCTATGCCAAGTTCCATTTCCTAGCACACGTAGAATACGGGATGTTACATAAAGGATCGGGTACCAAGCCTATATGATATGATGTTGTTGATGATGACGAGAATAGTAAGAGATGATGCACATATCTTGCATACATGCAGCACCCATTCATATGCATTGGATGTTATTTGATGGTTATATATGGTGATGAGTTATGATGAATGTGACCAAGTGTAAAGTCTGTAAAAGTAAAATTGTGATTTAGACCTATATGATGTATTTAGTTGTTGATGTCTTTTATTATGAGTTCTATTATGATCACTTTTATACTTGTATTGTTTGCTTACTTGTACATTGTTGGGTTAGTCAGCCTATGAGGCTTACCAGTACTTGTTGATGTACTGATGCTACCTGTACTCTTGTTTTGTTGAGTGCAGAACATCTTTCAGCGGCTGACACGCGACTCAGCTCTAGTTAGCTTTCTAGACTTGATTTTTACTGTGAGCACCATGACCGGGTAACTTTCGGATCTTCCTATTGATATTGATGCCCCTTGTTTCAGGACCAAGACGATTCTTCACTACTTATCTTTTTAGAAATTTTTAGTTGATTCAGACTTAGCTTATTCTTAGATGTTCTTGTATGGTGACTTCTGGTTTCGGGGATGTAATAAATAGAGGTTTCCTCACTCTACTTGTTTGGATTGATAGTGGTTGATGATTAGCTTAAGTTATTGAATAAACGCTATCTTATTCTTGTTTAAAACTGAGGATTAATATAAGTTGAATATAAAATTAACATTCATGATAGTAAGGGTGAGACTAGTATGGTTCCCCCGCCATAGATTAGGGTGGGTGCCAATCATGATCGGTTGGGTCGTAACACCACAATGACTCCAAGCTAACCCATGGCCTGACATAATACTAGTATACTAAATTGACTGATTAACTGATGTGAAAGCTAGCTGCCTTAAGAATATCTATCTAGATTAAATATGAGTCTAAATAAATCACTGAAATCTTATATGAATAACATTAATATACTATTTTAATAGAGATTATACCCCTACTATCCCACCCCACTATTCTCGTTGTTGATTGAGTTTTTTGGTGACTAATTGTCATCGCCGATCGAGTTTTTTGGCAACTGATTGCCTCGCCGATCCAGTTTTTTGGTAGGGTTTTTTATTTTATTATCTTTTTTCTCATAATTATTGCAATATATAACAAGAAGTGGAAGGATATGTCATTGATTATGTAAATGAGACCTAAAGATTTAGTTACTTTCTGACTATAGGCGATGGTCTATGACTTAAGAATGCAAGTTTGATCACTAATGATCTCATCTCCGGTGACTTCTTTAACATGTCGATATCATTTTCTATGACTTCTTAAAACGCGCTTATCTCATATCTGGCAACTTTTTTCTCTTTTATCTTTTCTATTATTTCTAACCCTTTACAGGTACTAGAAGCCCAGATTTGGAACATCTTCTCTGATGGCTCGCTGCAACAATAACAAGATTTTGGCCACTAATTTTTGCATCAAATTGCCGAAATACGAAAACTCAACCAAGAAAACCTACCCTACTTTGATCAGGTGTAATTGCTCTATCTTTGATCAAGTGCAATTGCTCTATCTTTTCCAGCTACTGCCTGTCTTGTTCGATATTCATATTTCGGACCCTTCTCTTGGTTTCTTGGCTGATTATCTTGTCTATTCATAATGGATTACTGGTTCGTATTTCCCAATTACATAGTAGTAGTTAGTTGGGACAAGTTTATATCTTTGTGTTGCCTCATTCAAACTTCATCATTAGTTACTGCCTAGTGTGTTGTTATTTTCTACTGGAGTTTTAGTCATCTTTGTTTCTAGCTCCTTATTCAGTTGCTCAATTTTTTTGTTAATTCTTGTTGTTGTTCCTAGTCGTGTTCTTTATGTGGTCTTGGTAGTATTTATTTTTTGGATTGTATTATTGTCGAGGGTGTGTTTTCTTAGTGTTTATTGAGTTATTGATATTAAATTGTACAGGCTATGGTGGTTGTGGTTAATGGTGTTAGTTTAGGGTCATGTCTTTGGGTAGGGCTGGGTTTGGGTTTGGGGTCAGGGTCAGGGTCGGGGGCTATGGCAGGGGCAAGGGCATGGGGAAGGAGAGGTAAGTGAGTGAAGGAAGACCCTAGGTTGGGAGTAGGGTCTTGGAACATAGGCTTTTTATCAAAGAAGTCTGCAGAGCTAGTGAAAATTCTTAGGAATAAATGATTAATATAGCTTGGCTCCAAGAAACCAAATGGGTAGGTACTAAGGCGAGGGCAGTAGATGGTTATAAGTTGTGGTACTCAGGAATCGTGACAAATAGGAATGAAGTAAGCATCCTAGTAAATGATGAGTTTAGGGAGCAAGTGGTAGAGGTTAGAAGGATCAACAATAGGATGATGTTGATTAAATTAGTTATTGGAGGGTATTGTTTGAATATTATTAGTGCGTATTCCTTACATGTAGGCTTGGATAAGGAAGAAAAAAAGAGTTTTTGTGTGGCTTTGGATAAGATGGTGAGTGGTTTCCCTAGCCACAGAAGCTTTTCATAGAAGGGGATATTAACAGGAACATAGGGTATTCTTCGAAGGGTTATGATGATGTGCATAGAGGTTTTGGTTTGGTGTAAGGAACGAAGGAGGAGTCGCACTTTTGGATTTTACTCAGGCTTTTGGGTTGATGATAGTCAATTCAAACTTTCCAAAGAAGAAGGTTCACTTGGTTACCTTACATAGTTTGGTGGCCAAGACTCAGATTGACTTTTTACTCCTTAGGAAAGGTGATAGGGGTCTTTATAAAGATTATAAGGTTTTACCTAGTGAGAAGCTTTCGACCCAGCATAGGCTTTTGGTAATGGGCTTGGAGATAAAGAAGGAGAGGGGGGAGGAGGAGGGGAGTGGATGACCGATCGAGTATTAGATGGGATAGCCTGACTATGGCGAGTGCACTTGAGATAGGGGAGAAGTTGATGGTGAGTAGGGCTTAGGAGAGTAGAGGGAATGCTATAGTATGTTGGATGAAACTGCTAGTTGCATCAGAGAGACAACTAGAGAGGTGATTAATGTCTCAAGAGACTACTCGAAAAAGCACCAAAGGGACTGGTAGTGGAATAGAGAGGTTAAAGAGAAGGTGGAAGCTAAGAAGAGGGCTTACGCAAATTTGGTCAAGAGTAAGGATGGGGAGGAGAAACGGAAGAATAGGGATGAGTATAAGATTTCTAGGAGAGAGGCAAATTTGGCAGTTACGACGGCTAAAAATGCAACTTTCGAAAGCTTATACACATCATTAAAGGGTAAAGGTGGTGATAAGAAGTTATACATGCTAGGACCTTCACCAAGTGAAATGTATTAAGGATACGAACGGAAAAGTTTTGGTGGAGAAGGTTCTTATTAAGAGGAGATGGCAGTCTTATTTCCATAAGCTCTTGAAAGAAGTAAGGGACACTAGCATTGTGTTGAGGGATTCAGAGCACTCTGAGAGGCTTTGCGAATATGGTTATTATAGGCGCATTAACGTTGAGGAGGTTAAGGGTTCTATTCGTAGGATGCATAGAGGTAGAGCGGTTGGGTCGGATGAGATTTTGATGGATATTTCGAAGTGTGCAGATGGGCTAGTATAGAGTGGCTTACTAGGTTGTTTAACATCATTTTTAGGATGGTGAAGTTTTCTGAAGCTTGGAGATGGAGAACGATGATTCAATTGTATAAGAACAAGGGTGACATTCAGGATTGCAACAATTATAGGGGTATCAAGTTGTTGAGCCATATAATAAATGTTTGGGAAAGGGTGGTAAGGTTAAGGTTACGAAGGATTGTTACTATTTCTGAGAATCAGTTTGGATTTATGCTAGTATATTTGACAGCTAAAGCCATCCATGTCGTTTAGAGATTGGTGGATTAGTATAGGTAGAGGAAAAAGGACCTGCACATGGTGTTCATCAACTTAGAGAAGGCCTATGATAGAGTCCCCAGGGAGGTTTTATAGAGGTGCTTATAGTCTCGAGGAGTACCTATGATTTTTGCTAGGGTGATTAAAGATATGTACAATGGAGTTAAGACTCGGTTTAGGACTGTGGGAGGGGACTCAGAGAACTTTATCATCTTGATAGGGTTACACCAAGGATTGACTCTTAGCCCGTTTCTATTTGCCTTGGTGATGGATGTTTTGACATTGCAAATTCAAGGTGAGGTACCTTGGTTTTTTCTATTTTCAGATGATATAGTCTGGATTGATGAGACCCGTGGTGGATTTAATGCTAAGTTGAAGTTTCAGAGGCAAGCTAATAACAAATCATAGAGGGAAGAACAAGAAGGGAAGAAAACAAAAGAAGGATATGTGGATTAGCATTCAAACTCTTGAATTTATAGGCAACAAGAGACTTGATACCCTCACTTCCCAATTGAATTCAACAATTCAAACACAAACCCTAGTTTGTAAAAATCAAAGGAAACCAAGAAACCACAAATGAGTAACCTTCGATTAACCAAACCAAAAAGTTCACCAACAATTCCAAGATCCACACTACTAAAATTACCAACTAATGCTAGGCTTCACCTAGAAACTACAAGCTTCAAAGCTCAATGCTCAATATTCATCAAAAGTCCCATGTAAAATGAGGAATTATCCTATTTATACTAGAGAAATAAAAGAAAACTAGTTATTACAAATATGCCCTTAATGAGAGACAAGGGCCTTGTTTGGTGACTCTTGTTGTGAATTCTTCAATTTAAAATCTAGCCACTTGTACAAATAGCCTCTTTTTCTTTATCCACATCACTCCCATGGACTCTTAAGCTTTCCTTTTCATGAACATTCTACGTGTCATCCACGTCATCCATGCTCGTGCCAACCATGAGATCCACACTAGTATCATCCTCCCCTTCTTGAAAATGATTCGTCCTCGAATCCAAACCTTGAAAACACATGAGAAGAACAAAAACCAAAGTATCCTCAAATTTTGAGGGTTAGTACAAGGGTTAGCTGTATATCACCATGCCAAGGAGGCACAAATTTGAGATACAACCAAATATCCTTTGCTTTCAATAAAGTCAATCCATCATTCATGGAGCAAAGGTTTGGGGTATGATAAACATCAAGAGACAAGGCAAACACAAAGATCTTTGTGGCATCAAGAACTCCAAAAGATGGTACCACATTTAACTTGGGAGCCATAAGACATAATTGTTTCATTGTCTCATAAAAAGGCCACACCAAAAGTGGTGTAATCACACACAAAGGTTCATCCGGGTCAAAGAAGTAAAAGACCCACATATATCTACCTCCATACAAAATAAATCCCATACCATCATGGGTATCATCATAAGAAAAGAGGTAGTAGAGAAAGGTGCTACTATTATGAACCTCATCTAGGGTACTCCATGGGTTAATGGTATCGGTAGAAAAGAAGAGACATTTTAAGAACCAAATAACCCTCTCTATCAAGCAATTTGCTAAAGAAAGGAAGTGCACCAATGAAGCCATGCTACTAGAATAGTCGAGGAATCTATTAGGAGTCAAATCACTCCATGCTAAATAATACTCCCAAGGAGTTGGGGTCCCTCCTATCATAGCACCAAGCATGCTTCCAAGAGTCCTATTTGAAACTTCAACTTGTCCAACCCTATGAAGGTGACAAGGAACTTTCAATATCCATGGACTTTCCAAAAAACAAATGATCAACTTAGCATCCACAAGCATGAGACCACATTTGAGAAAAGGGTCATCATATGCAAACAAGTAGTAAAGAAGGGAATAAAGGACATTTAACTCATCTCGAGGGTTCTCAAATGCAAATACACACCTTAAAGATTGAATGGTAACAAGAAAGTATTCACAATTGGAAACACACGAGGGCAAGATTAGGCATTTCAAGGATTAGGCATTTCAAGTACACTTCATTTTCCTTCCTTAAACAAACTCCCACAAGAAGTGGATCAACAAGTGTAGCCATGCTTCTTGAGAGATTGAAGGAACTATAGGATGTACTTTCTATGTTCACTAATCTTAGCATGCTCCTAAGAATCCATCCTAACACTTCAACTTGTCTAACCACATAATTTTGACAAGGATTATAATACATAAATTGGGCATCACGGAGGCCCCAATGATTCTTTTCCAAATAACAAGTATGGTTGGCATTCAAAACATAAAACTCAAATAACTTAAGCATAGCAAAAACCAACCATGAAAACATTAGAACTATATCATCACTCTCCTGGTAGGGTATGGGATCATATAATTTCAAAAACCTACCTACCATAGGGAAAATGTCATCATGATTCCAAGGATTGCTCGAAATAGGAGGGGAAGGGTACATACCTCGAAGAAGGGCTTTTGAGTGTGCATTCTTGTCCACAACACTTGGTTTCCCAAAGCTTTCCCTCCAGTATATCATGTTGGACCCATAGACTTGGTCCTTTTGTTTTTGCTTAGGAGTTGACTTGCTAGGTAGCTCCATCATTAGGCCTTCAACCCTTTGTTCATGAGGTACTTTATTCGGATCCTCATTTAGAAATAATTGTCCATAAACCTGCAAAAGAGAAGGAATGGTACTAGGCAAAATGCTAGCACCATAGTTAGTAGGCAACAATGGATTGGTATTGGCAAGTCCCACAATTAAGTGTTCCTTGTACACCTCTTCCAAGTCACTTCTTGGCTCATCAATCTCATACAACTCCCCTTATTGAACCAATTCTTTCTTCTCCTTTTCAAGTTGTTCTCTTAAGTACTTCTCGAAGCTCTCTCATTATCTTGTAGTCCTCACTCACTTGATAGGGTGTTAAAGGTACAAGAGTGTGCTTTCGTCCTCCTAATACAAATGAGTATTTGTTGGACTCCACTTGATATTGAACATCCCTATTGGTTATCCAAGGTCTACCAAACAACATATGACAAGATTGCATGGGCAAAACATCACATAACACCTCATCTTGATACTTGCCAATGCTAAAGTTTACAACCACTTGCTCGGTTACCTCTACTTCATCATTCTCAATGAGCCATTGAAGTTTGTACGGTTTGGGGTGTCTTTGTGTAGGAAGCTTCATTCTATCAACCATAGTACAACTCACCACGTTAGTACTACTCCTACCATCAATGACCAAGGAACATACCCTATCAATCATCTTAAACCTTGCATGGAATAGGTTCATACTTTGATCAAGTTCCTCTTTAGAAAGATCCCCCATGATTTGTTTTAGATCACAAGAAGAGTTCAAACCCTTCTTCAATTGCTCATTATCTACATTTAAGGTCGCTTCACCATGCCTAACCTTAGGCTCATCACAACCACTCCCAAGCTCACACTCTTTCACATTTTTAGCACAAGGTCCATCACACAAGAGCACATTTGACCTCTTTTGTGGACATTCTCTAGCATTATGTCCTTCACCTTGACATTTAGAACATCAAATGATAGAAGGAGAAGAAGGTTGAGTTATGTCATGATTACCTTTATAGGATTGATCTTCCCTTTTCATGTTTTAGTTAGCTTTAATAGCTTGACTTTCATCTTGAAACATTGGAAGACTCACCATGTTGTGACCCATCCCTTGATTTGGAATACCTTGACCACCATATCGATCACTTCGGTCTTCACACCTTCCTCCTTCATCCCTATACCTATCATCACTATCCCATTTCCCTTAACCTCTTCACATATTTTATCATAAATAGGGTTTTGATAATAGATATCTTGGTAGGGTACTTGTGGGTAGTGTTGTTGGATTGGAACATAGGGTACATGCAAGGATGCATGTGATACATTTCGTGGAGGTGCTTGACTTCTAACTTGGGTTTCCACAAAAGAAAGACTCCTTTGTGGTGGATGATATGGTTGTGTATTTGGATATGGGGTGACTTTCCTAACATAACACGGGTTCATTTGGAATGTAGTTTGATGGTAGGTTTGGTTCCAATTTGGTTGGGGGTAGTGTAGGTTGGATTCTTGACCCGAGGCCCTTCTTGTTTCTTCACTTTGACTAGTCATAGGGAACCTCCTTTCAATCATACTATCCATCTTTCTCACCCTTTCCTCCATACCTCCAAACCTTCCATTTGTTTCAACTACCCTTTCATTCACATTGGTCACTCTCCTTGACACATTAGCATATGTCCCCATGTGGTTTACCGAGCTCCTTCCTCCATGGTTATAAGGAGAGTGATTAGACATTGTACCTACAAAACTCAACAAATAATATTAGTGGTAAAATCCTCACGTCACTCATATATAAACTCTCAACTCACCTCCTAAAGCATCGTCTCAAAATTGGTAGTGAACTAGCTTGGCTCGATCAATTCAAGATCACCTATCCTTTGTGGTGGAGTGGATTCTTGTGACTCTTGAAAGAAGGAAAACTCGATTGAAGGTAGAAGGACTTGAATCAAGAATTTTATCTACGAATTAAGATGAGAAAAGTAGAAGAAAAGAAGCACGAAAGAAAACTGACGCAAAACAAAACTAAGTAACAAAAGTAGAAAAATTACTTATGTTGCTTAATTTAATGAATCAAAGAGAGGCTTTGATGTTTTAAAACTAGTTAACAAGTGATTAAAGATGTTAATTACTTGTTAAATATTTGAAAATTTAAAGAAGAAAGCGTAGGAAAAAGAATCACGGAGTTTGGACACTTAGAAAAATTTTTAGGTCCAAAAAACTTTAGGACCCAAAAAAAAAACTGAGTGTTGAAAACCTGAGATTTTTCAGCTCTCTGAAACTGTACCCCACGCGCCTGCTGACGTGGCATGCTAGCATGGAATTTTTTATTTTTTTTTTACCTAAAAACACTTTGACCAACTTTGACTTGAAGATTTTGGATCAAAGTATAGCTTTTCTATCTTCTTCTTCAAGAACAAGATGAAGATGTTCAAGAACAGCAACAAAAACCTCAATCTTCATATCTTCATAACTTCTTCGTTCTTGCACCAAATTCAATGAAATTTTCAGCAACACATTTCTTTTCATACCACGAACAAACCCCACTAACTCTTAGCCCTCAAAACCAAGCCAAAAATAAACCCACCTTTTAAAATTGGCCAAGTTTCAAAAGCTTCAAACCCTTCAATGGCATCTTCTCTTCTATAACTCTGAATTGAATAAAATTTGAGATTTAAACTCACAATACACTAGAGAATCAAGATCTAGTGTCAAAAACAACAAATCAAAACAAAAAAAATTTGGATTTTTTTTTTTTGGATTTTTAGATTTTTGAAGAAATCAAAATTCCAAGGGTAGATTTGTGGAAACAAACCTAAACCTAGGCTCTTGATACCAAAATGATAATGAATCAAAGAGGTAAGAACAAGAAGGAAAGAAAACAAAAGAAAGATATATGAATTAACATTCAAACTCTTGAATTTATGGGCAACAAGGAACTTGATACCCTCACCTCCCAATTGAATTCAACAATTCAAACACAAACCCTAGTTTGAGAAAATCAAAGGAAACCAAGAAACCACAAATGAGTAACCTTCGATTAACCAAAACAAAAAGTTCACCAACAATTCCAAGATCCACACTACTAAAATTACCAACTAATGCTAGGCTTCACCTAGAAACTACAAGCTTCAAAGCTCAATGTTCAATATTCATCAAAAGTCCCATGTAAAATGAGGAATTATCCTATTTATACTAGAGAAATAAAAGAAAACTAGTTATTACAAATATGCCCTTAATGAGAGACAAGGGCCTTGTTTGGTGACTCTTGTTGTGAATTCTTTAATTTAAAATCTAGCCACTTGTACAAATAGCCTCTTTTTCTTTATCCACATCACTCCTATGGACTCTTAAGCTTTCCTTTTCACGAACATTCTACATGTCATCTATGCTCGTGTCAACCATACGATCCACGCTAGTATCACAAGCCCTAGTGTCCAAAAAGATTTAGGTTAAGTAGGTCCAAGGCAGAGTATTTTGAGTATTATTTCAGTGAGGTGTTGCAAGAGGCTGAGATGGTTGTAAATCTTGATACTTAGGCCATCTAAAAGAGAGATAGTTTCAAGTATCTTGGGTCTATGATTTAGGAGAATATAGAGATTGATAAGAATGCCACTCATCGTATTGGGCTAGGGTGGATGAAATAGAGGCTCACGTCCAGTATCCTGTATGATAAGAAGGTTCCTTCTATACTCAAAGGCAAGTTCTACAGAGTTTTGGTTAGACCAGCTTTGTTTTATGGGTAGAGTGTTGGCCAATCAAGAAATCTCACATCCAAAAGATGAAGGTGGTGGAGATGAGAATGCTACGGTGGATGTGTAGATGTACTAGGAATGATAGGATTAGAAATGAGCTTATTCGTGATAAGGTGGGAGTGGCTTCGGTGGAAGCCAAGATGAGGTAAGTAAGGTTGAGATGGTTCGGACATGTGATGAGGAGGGGCATGGATTCCCTAGTGCGAAGGTGTGAGTGGTTGGATAGGGATGGATTCAGGCTAGGTAGAGGTAGACCAAAGAAGTATTGGAGGGAGGTGATTAGGCATGATATGGAGCATCTTCATCTTACCGACGACATAAATGTAGATAAGAAGGTATGAAGGAGGCAAATTAGGGTAGAAGGATGGTAGAAAGGAGTATGTCATTGCTAGTACGAAGAACGACTTTGTTTTGTAATCTGTACTAGTAGCTATAGTACTAGTATTATTTCAGAGTGTGGCATTGTTTGTCTTTTTACTCGGTGAGTCTTATTTGTGTTATTTTTGGGTATGGTAATTCCTATGTTTCTTTTCCCTTTATAATTTCTTTTCTGAGTTGGGGTTTTATCGAAAACAACCTCTCTATCTCACCTCTGAGGTAGTGGTATGAACCGCATACACTCGCACTCCCCAGACCCCACTTGGTGGGAATATACTGGTATTGTTATTGTTCTAATAAATCACTCAAACAATAACTAACTAGGTGTTTGGATATGCAATTTCATCTCGTGAGATGAAATCAACATTTGGACATGCAATTTAATGCTGATTTCATCTCACGATTTCATATCATGAGATGAAATCCCAAATTTTGCAAAAAACTTGATCTCGGATTTCATATCATGATTTGGTATTTTTCAAATACAGAAATTGTGCCCCAAATTTGTATTTTGTAAAAAAAAAAACCACATTTATATCTACTAATCATTTATTTCATGTGTACATAAAATTTCTAGTTCATATTATTACTTGTTAAATCATTTATATCTCGTATAACCATTACTCGCACAACCATAAAATTCATTATTAATTCAAACCAACTCCTACTTTAACATTTATTATTCACCAAATTCATTATTTTTGACCAACAAACGACTCAAAGTAACAATGTTGGTTCGTCTTCTTGGTCATTTGATCTAGAAATGCAAGCTCAGTGTGAGGAGATTGTTTGTACGGTGTGGGAGGATTATACTAAAGACACTCCAACTCATGTTCTATTTCTACTTTTTTACTGAACTAAAATTTGATCAATAAATGCTGTATTTTTTTAGAACAACTTTGTGATAGTGTATTATACTTTTGTTATAAACTTTTTCTTATTTGGTAATATTATTTAAAAAATTGAGACAATTTTTTTTTTCCACAACTTATGGGGTTTTTATGTTTATGAGAAAATATACAACTTAAAAATTCAAAATTGCATGTCCAAATAAAACTTCAACTTCATCTCATAACTTCAAATCATGATTTCATATCACATGGACAAACGAACCCTAAGTCTGACACAAATCATAAAGCTGAAATGTTTAACTGTCTATCTGAAAGCCTCTACTAACTAATGAATTGCTGGGACAAGTCCCTAGCTAACTCTAAATGTCTGTAAATAGAAACACTAAAAAATAAGAAATAAAGCCCTGAGTGAGTCGTTAGTTCCCGGGCTAAGGCAGGCTAGTGACCACGACCCCATCCCACGACTCGTGGGATATGCCAACGGATCATTATTTCCTTTCGTGGCCACTGAGGCAAAATGTTAAGTTTAAGTACTTGACCTAGGGCTACTCATAATGGTTGATCGAACGACTGGGCCTATTTCATAACGGTTCATTGTGGCTGGTCGTTGTCGCTGGGTGAAAATGTCAACTTTTGGGACTTTTGGCTTGGCACTCAGAATGGATGATCCAACGAGTCTTTAGTACTGACCACGACTCATGGTTCTGGGTCATCCTATGGGTTTTTCTCATTTCAACTAGTTTTCTATGCTCAGTCTGAGACATGATCATAGGTACATTTAGGTGTTACTCCTGTCTTGGATCTTCACCTATCATCTCCCCTTTAGTTTAAAGGTTGACATTCTAAGTCTGTGGACTTTCTCCCTAAATTGGGTTATAATGAAAAAACTATACATGGTTGAGTTGCAAAATAATTAAGATCAACAAATGATAAATAACTTAATTAATGAAAATGAAACTAATCAATATGATATTCAAACCACAACTTTCATGACTTTCACCACAATCCTATATACTAGAAGTTTAACTACTCATGAATTTGTTACAAGCTATCAAATGCATGAAGCAGTGATGAATTAATGATTAAAGAACAAAGTAATAAAGTAAAAACCTTTAAAATCTTGTTCTTCCCTCCTCTTTGAGTTTCTACGCTTCAATAATGAATAATAACAACCTAAATGATCTATCTATATAGTCCCAATAGGTCTAGGTTGGGTTTTCTTACTAAAAAAGGGACCGACCAGGACAAAATCAACCTGGGATTGTACTGATGCAGCACCCTAGGCGTCGCCCTAGGACAAAAGTACATTTGCTTTGTTGGCTTTGTTTCTAGGCATCATTTTCCACTAGGGCGATGCTCCATGCGCCTTTTTAGTGTATTATCTATATTTTCTTCTCATTTTATCTCCATTAAGCTCCCGTCTTGGTCCAACAGCTCTGTAGTTGATCTGGATCAACATATTAGGCTCCTACTTAGACTTCAATGCTCAATTATGCTCAAATTATGCTTAAACTCCATAAATCTCCATAATACAACAAAATATCTCACATAAGTGTAAACCACATCAAATAAGCTCAAGACACTATCAAAAAGTGAACAAACATGAGGAAAATAATTGTATAAAAATATAATGTTTAGCCTCAGATCAAGGGGCTCATATGAACTTGTAGAATATCATGTCATGGCACCTTCGCTCAAATTATTGGTTAGCCACATTAGGCTCATAATCATAAGTTAGCCTTTATTAACATGATAGAAAATTTGTGGAAGATAATATCGTAGTTATTATGTCATGGTTCATAAGTTATAAATTTTCATAAATTAATTTTGTTTTAGTATAATTTATGGTTGAGGAGTTCATATAATCATTTCAAAAAGCATAGAGAAGAGATTTCATATCATAAGATCATAGACTAGAAAATCATATCATAAGTCATGAATTATGAATTTTTGAAAAGAATTCACTTTTTGGGGTACATAAGGGAACATTGAATTTCACAAAGATCCTTAGATTTCATACCAATCATAAGTTTTATGAGATTTATGATTTTATTAGATTCATAGACTTCATAAGATTCATAAGGATCCTAAGATCATAAGTTAATTATTCTCTTGAGAAATCATAAAAACTTAGTAGAGGGTCACGTAACTTTCATAAACATTCATGAGTTCATGTAGAAAAATCCATAAAAAATCATATAGAATAGGGTTATCACGAGATAGGGGGATATGAGTAGAGATTACATGAGGTTTTCTTGAAGAATTGAAGAGATATCTTAATCATTAGGATCTTACTCTAGCCCTAGCTTGTTCATGAGAATCATTCTATGTAACAGAAAAGAATCTGTAAGTATGACATAGGTAGGATAGATTAACTCAAAGAGTGATGGAACTTGGATAAGAACTTCTGGATTCCCTTGCTTGAACACTTGAAACCCTTTTGTGAGTTAGGGGGAAAATGAGAGGGAAACAATACAAATAATCTAAGTGTTTATACTTTTAGAAGATTTTAGAAGTGGTCGGTAGTGTTTTTATAAAAAGGGTAGGACAAAAACTCTCTTATTGAAATAAAATAGGAAACTTTTCCCATCATAACAATGCCAAATTCGTTGCACTTCTAATAGCATTGGCAGAATAGTGCATCGGGGACCCTATTGAGTTGGGGGACTATTTTCTAACATCTTTGAAGTTTGGTGATAAGTGTGGCATGTTGGACATAGCATTGGCAAGCCAACACGTCGCCTTGGCTATTGTACATGCCTGGAACCTTTGTCTAAGTCCCATAACTTATTCCAATTGATATATAATCAATCTAAGGGTAATACAACATGATATCTAAGCTCTAACAAGCGTACAAAATTACTTAAAAATGATATGGAAGTGGGGTATTACAATATCTTTCCATTGGGATCATTTATCCTCGAATATTGGTCATGGACATAGATAAAATCTTAAATATGAAATCTTCTAAAAGCCTTTCTAGAGTTTAATTCATGGATTGGAATAACTCAATCTCTAAATGGCTATTAACTTACTAGGAACAGTATCATGAGCCTCACGGGACATCAAAAGGTGCATACACATGATGAACAACATAGGAACATGGACTTGGCCCCTATTAGCCTCTTAAAGCATGTAAAAGGGAACTCTCCTGAAATATAACTTTCACTTCATTCATCATCATAGACATCATCCTCATAGGAATTTTTATAAAACTTTGAGGAAAGAGTCATAGGGAATCATCTGAATATGAAACACTAATATGGCCTGTGTATTTTAGTTATCTAACCTGGGATAATAGAGCATACATGAAAGGATATAGACTTGGACATGAGTATCATTTAATCTGAAGTTTTAGGACATGAGACATGAGTTTATTGGGCATGAAGGAAGAATAAGACCACTTTTGCTTTAAGTAATACAACTGACAACCTTTAAGCTTGGAAACACTTCTCAATTATGTTTTGTCCTCTAGATATCACACTTCATCATTTACTACTTATAATTCTCACATGTGCATATATAAATACTAAAGGCTAAGTCTATCAACATGCTCTTACCATGTTCAAGATTTACATTTAAAAGGGATACACCTAAAATAATTATGTTTGTTTGAATTGTAGGATCCTATATGATATTTCCCCTTTAGGCGTCACGACCCAAGTCTGCACCGTAGAAGCGGGACAATACTTAGAACCACAAGTGGTCCCAAGCTAACCTATGGTACTAGCATGACACTAAACATATAGTCAAATAACTATGTGAAAGCTAAAACAAAACATGTGGATGACTAAAAAAAACTGGAATAACTGAAATTAAACATTTAGTCAGAATTCAAATCTAAATTGAACAATAAGTTAAAGTGTAAAACTCTGTCTGAAAGCCTCTAAGTGAACTGACGAGTTGTTGGGACAAGTCCCTAGCTAACTCTAAATAAATGAAACTAAAATAAATTCTGATAAACCATAACTAAAGTAATCTATCCTCGAATGATGAGGACTCACCACAAGTATAGCTGAACTAGCACAACAGCATATCTAACTGTGCAGTTGAGACTGAGCATCGAAACCTAAATCATAATAAGACATAGTTAGTACTTTTAATGTACTGGGCATGTGCGTTATGAAAGACATAAATAATATATGTAATCATATAGAAAACTTGAATCATATTGAATACATAATTTATCTGAAAAGAGTATAATCTAATGTACAATGACCCAAAAGTAAAATCACGCATTAAATGGTGAAACATAGTTGTAAGTCATGAGGTAATTCAATCTAAATAAATTTGTGGAACATGTACAAAATCATGTTAAAACTATTTCTGTGGGAGGTTCTCTTAACTGACATAAATTATGTAAGCAACCATGGAGTTCAATATATACACCCTGTTAGGAGGGCATAATATACCTTGTAAAGAGAATAAAGCAATGACTGATGTGGATCCATATATCTGAGCCCACGATCTTGGCTTTATTTAAATGTCCACGTTCCATTTTCTACCTAAATTATAACTTAGTTCTAGAATAATTTCGATTATATTCTCATATGTTTTGAATAAATGTTGTCCGGAAACTAATGTACATTATTATGGTTTTTGTAGGTTGGAAATGCATTTGGATTGAGCTAATTTTTAAGATAAAGGTTAAATGTCGGATCATGGAACATTAGATGAGCCAAAAATGGTATTGGAATGTGAACCCGTACCATTGAGGAGGTCTAGTGCATTCATTGGCATGCCACTTATAAAGTGTGTAAATTTGGAGAAGTAAGACGGCTAAAATAAAAAGGGTTCATATTGGTGCAGTGCCATGCTACCTCCTTTAGCGCGATGGTAAACTGCCACGCTGCTGAAGGAGTGCATTGTCAATAATGTCATTTCACCTACAATTTCCTACACTTGTATAAATAGGACACTTTGTTAAATCTCTAGGACCCTATCACGACTTGGAGTCAAAAATTTGTAACTAATCATGTGGTTACAATTGCACTTGTTTAATCTTATTGGCACGAGTTCACATTCCAACACCATTGGTTACACTAGTGCATTTCCTACATGGTGTTGGAATGTCAAACCTTGACATATAACTAATCATGTGGTTACAATTGCACTTATTTAATCTCTTAGTATTATGTGAATTGGATAGTTTGAAAAATCTCAAGTCCCTATGGGTTCGACATCCAACTTGCAAGAGTCACTATATTACTTGTACGATCGCGTACACTTACGTCTGTATTTGGATGCAAAATATATTTTTGGTGCCGTTAATTGGGACTTAAAAATTAGCTAATTTCTTGTTGTAGGATTTCTATTTAATTATACAAGTGCTAATAACTTGGTCTTATTCGTTGATTTTTCAGGTATAGGTTTGTCCTTACAACAAGCTGGCAAAGGATAGGGATTTGGTTGACCCACACCTTGAACCTTAGCGATACTTACATCAACTGAGAAGGAAAGCTTCTCTTCTCTACCTAATCGAGCAGGTTCAATAGGACTAGGTTGTTCTAGCAGAAATGGCAGGAAGACCAGTTTGTGAAGTGGCAATCCCACTTGCTACCAACGTCACCTCTAGCATCCATAGACCAGATCTAGGGGGTCGATTTGAGCTTAAATAGAATTGTCACACCTCAATTCCCATTGAGATGGACAAGCACCCGACGCCCTACAAACTCGAGAGAACCAACTTATAATCTTATTGTCCAAACAAATAACTATGGTAGTATTGGGGCTTGGCAAATATATACAAGCTATAGAAATGACAAAAGACTAACATAAAGATAGGCCCAAAACACATATATACGTGACTTGGCCGTTGGCAACAACTATTAAGGAACCAAACATAACTGCACTTTATACACTAGTCTACAAAGCCTCTACAAGATCGACAAATATGGTCTAGGTCGGGACAGGCCCCGCCTTATCCTTAACTATTATACAATACCAAAATATATACTAAAGACTCGGTAAAGTACCGAATTAACTTGGAGCTTACCAACCACAGCTGAGTATCTTGTGCTCCTACTGAGGAGGTCTACTAGCTGGAGTACCAGTACCTGCGGCATGAAACATAGCGCCCCATAAGGGACGTCAGTACGAAAGAATGTACTGAGTATGTAAGGCATAATGTGACCGTAGGTAAGATAAGATCTTATTGAAATCAGATATCAATATATAATTGTATAGATAAGAATAAAAGACCACCTTTGCTTGTATTTATGGGATCATGAACATTACATCTTGTACTTTACTTTATCCTCCTTTGAATTATGAAGTTGTAAGACATATAATACAAATGACCAGCTGATCAGTGGTAAAAGAGGATGACCCATGCTAGGTATTTTAACCCCTGGGATATGGTCCTCATAAATACAAAAATCGGGATCGACCCATACTAGGCTTTCCTTTCACTCCTGGGATACCACCCATGATATTAGGATCGACCCATGCTAGGTGTTCCTTCCACCCCTGGGATGCCACCCAAGAATATACAAGTCCTCTTTACATCATTTCTTTAATCTTTGAGATAGTTCTTTTAGTGGTCAAAACATTATTGAGTTTTAAACTATGGACCGGTAGTGAGAGACATATGAATATGCATTTAAGGCGGTAACAATGACGTAGGGAGCAAATGTAACATCAATGTACTAGATTTCATGCCAAAGAACATAGAATAAAATATCCTTACATACCTTATCTTTTGACCCCTGTGATTACAACAATTCAACTCTTCCTTTAAGTGTTGCACTACAATTTAAGTACATAATGGAACTAACATTAAAAGTTAATTACATTATGAGTTTATAAGATGGTAATTAATTACTTAACGGGAAGTAAAAATCGTCCAACCACATAAACACATAGTGTATCACTTCCCCCTTCTTTATACAGCTATATAACCTTATTCCACCACCTTACACTATAACTTACTGCCTCACAACAAAAATACCACCAAAACAGTCCACAAACCAACACAAATGTTACAAACCAATAGGAATTCCTACCAAGTTCATACTTCACATTACCACCTAAATGTAACTCCACATATTTATTTAATCAAGACACCTAAATGCCTTCAACAACAACATACCAAAAACAGTCCACAATGGTTTCAAAATTCACTTTAACACCACAAGAGAGTATTCTCTTTTCACGTATAAACATTTCCACCAAGCCATACACAAAGAGGAACGAATTAGGGTCAGAACCACACTTTAACATACTGAAATTTCACCCTTTAATTTAGTTTTCTCAAGACCTTAAGCTCTTTTTCAATTTTAAACCACAAGGAAGGCAAATCCATTAAAACTAAACACAAGTGGATTGTCACCAAAAAAAGGGACTGCCCTATACTTCTTAAACATAACCAACTTGATTTCCACAACCTCTTATACATATATTACATTAATATATAAGGGTAAATACTTACCAAGGCTTGCAAAGTGGAGGATTTATCCAAGAACCCTAAAGGGAAATAGGGGCGGCTGGTTAGGGTTTGAGAGAGGAGAGAGTTTTTAATTAAAAACCATTTTTTTTTCAAATAAAATGAATCAAAAATAAGGCTGAAATGATCCCTATATACTCACTCTTTTTCCGCCTCATTCCAGCTATCCTTAGCCAATTCTTTGGTCAAAAATAGTCCAAGTAGGTGATGCACCTACTTGGCTAAACAAGCTGCTCAAAAAAGTCCAAGTAGGTGATGCACCTACTTGGTTTATTTCCATTTGGATCCTATCATATTGGGACTTTATTAAATTTCGGCTTGGGCTGGTCATCCTTCCCTTTTTTCTTTACTTAGTTTGGGCTTCAATTGAGTCCATTAACATATGTCTCAATTCAGCCCAATAGTTTAAGTAGGTGATACACCTACTATCTTAATTAAGTCATAGAAGTGCCTCGCTTATATTCTCCTTTTTTTCCCAACGTTTTAAATCCTTCTGTCTTAATCCACCACTTAACTTTAACTTTACGCTTAAATACGTCCTCATTATCTCAAGTTTAAATACTTTTATCCATGCTAGGTTTGTCGTATAAGTTTCTGAAATGTACGGGGTGTTACATCCTTCCTCCCTTAAGAACATTCATCCTCGAATGTTAGTACCATCACTACTCAGCCTAAACAAGTTTAAGCCTAAGTTTAATCTTTATGCTACCACATAATACTTATATATATATACTTACTTGTTATTGCTCCAATTCAGCATCTACGGCTTCCTATTTGGTATCAAATAATTGCGGATACTTAGATTTCATCATTTCCTCAACTTCCCATGTAATCTCTTCTACCTGCTGATTCATCCAAAGCACTTTTACGAAAGATACTTCTTTATTTCTTAACTTCTTAACTTGTTGATCCAGAATAACAATAGGTACTTCTTCATAGGTGAGATCTTTCATAACTTGTACATCTTGAGTAGGAGTAATATGAGATGGATCTCCTATGCACTTTCGAAGCATTGAGACGTGAAACACTGGATGAACTGTGGAAAGTTCTTGGGGTAATTCTAACTCATATGAGACTTGGCCAAATCTTCGGATAATATTATATGGTCCTATATAACATGGACTTAGCTTTCCTTTTTTTCCAAATCGCATCACCCCTTTCATTGGCAACACTTTCAAAAATACCCAATCACCTATAGCAAACTCTAGCCCCCTTCTTCTAACATTGGCATATGATTTGTGTCGACTTTGGGCTGTTCCTAGACGTTGTTGTATCACCTTAACCTTTTCCATGGCTTGATGAACAAGATCTGGTCCAAATAAGACAGTCTCACCTACTTCAAACCACCTAATCAGTGACCTACATTTCCTCCCGTATAAGGCTTCATAAGGTGCCATCTTGATACTTGAATGATAGCTATTCTTTTAGGCAAACTCAATAAGTGAAAAATGATCATCCCAACTACCTTTGAAGTCTAATACACAAGCTCGCAGCATATCCTCAAGTGTTTGGATCGTATGTTCTGCTTGACCATCCGTTTGAGGGTGAAAAGTTGTACTTAAACTCACTTGCATTCCTAAACTCTTCTGAAATGGCTTCCAAAAGTTTGTGGTAAATTGAGATCCCCTATCGGATATAATAGAAATTGGGACTCCATGTAGCCGAACTATCTCTTTAATATATAACCTTGCATACTCTTCAGCTGTGTAAGTGGTCTTAACCAGTAGGAAATATGCTGATTTGGTAAGTCTATCAACTATTACCCATATGGAATCAAACTTTTTGAAATGTACGAGGCAAACCAGTGATGAAATCCATGTTGATCATGTCCTACTTCCAAATAGGGAGCTGCATATACTGCATATAACCTCCAGGATTTTGATGCTCTACTTTAACTTGTTAATAATTTGGACATTGGGCTACAAATTCTGTAATGTTCTTCTTCATATCTCCCCACCAGTATACTTCTTTCAAGTCATGATACATTTTGGTTGACCCTGGATGGACAGAATATCTTGAATGGTGTGCTTCCGCCATAATCCTCTTCCTTAGTTCATCAATATTAGGTACACACAATCTGTTTTGGCACTGAAGTACTCCTTCTTGCGTAGGCTCAAATGCCTTTATCATACCTTGTTGTACATTTTCCTTAAGCTGTAATTGAATAGGATTCACATACTGCTTTTCTTTCACTTTAGTTACTAATAAGGATTCTGCTGCATTTTGCACAATAACCCCCTCATTTAGAGATTCAAGAACGCGAACCCCCAAGCTAGCTAGTTGGTGTAGATCATTAGTTATCCCTTGTCTTTCTATGGACTGCCCATAAGTGCCTGCCATTGTCTTACGACTTAAAACATCAGCTACCACATTTGCTTTCCCCGGATGATACAAGATATCAACGTCATAGTCCTTTAATAGCTCAAGCCATCTTCGCTACCTTAGATTTAAGTCCTTCTGCTTAAAGATATATTGTAAAATTTTGTGGTCAGTATATATATCAACATGGACCCCATACAAGTAATGGCACCATATCTTTAAAGCAAATATTACCGCGGCTAGCTCAAGATCATGTGTTGGATAATTCTTCTCATATGGACGCAACTGCCTTGAAGCATAGGCCATTACCTTACCATGCTGCATCAATACACATCCCAAGCCAACTCCTGAAGAATCACATGATAGCCAAAAAACTACGGAAGCTATAAATCAACTACAAAAATAAAAGATAATCGAAAGATAGATAATTAAATTAGACACAAGAAGAGAAATAATCAAGAACAATAGGATATATTAAATCCTAAGACCCCTAATTACATTCATCAACTAACACCTAATTTCTATGGTGACCAAGAGGGAATCGAGACGCCCTCGGAACCATATATTTCTAAGCCAAACGCCAACAAAAGCTCTCCAAACTCTCTCTTAAGAGAAGTTGTAACACCCCGTACATTTCCAAACCTAGTTTATTACCGTAACATTCATGGAATTATTTAAACATGAGATTGTTAAGGTATTATACATTAAATTTGTTGGGCTAAATGAATCTTGTGATATTGGGCTCAATTGAGGCCCAAAATCATACAAAAGACATGGCCTAAAATGGAAATGACCCATTCCTCATGTTGACCAAGTAAACCATCATTTAATGACCAAGAATTGGCTAAGGATGACAATAAATAAGGATACAAAAATCATCTTTTATTCATTTCATTACACTTGCCAAATTCTAGAATTTTCCACAAAAGAGATATTTTCTCTTCTCTTCCAAACCCTAAGGCAACCATCTCTTTGGATAAGATCATCACTTTGCAAGCTTGGTTAAGTGTTTAATATTATGGTTTAGTATATTATATGCTTAAAATGTTGTATAAATCATGTTGGTTATGTTGGCAAAGTGTTGGACAGTTCACTATGTATAAAACAGTCTATTTTTGCTTAATCGGTGAAGGGTTTTGCCTTCTAAACTGGAAAGTGGACTTGTGGTCTTGAAGGAAGTGAATTTGATGGATTAAATATAAACATGTAAGATGTATTTATGTCCTTAACTTGCTTTCTCTTTGTGTATAACATTTGGAATTATTGTTATGAAATTGGTCACGAAATTGGTGGTGTATTGAAAGGAGGATGTAGTTTGGTGATGTTTATATGCGTTGTGAAACCATGTCTGTTCATTGGCATTAAATATAACTTCAAATATGAAAATATAAGTTTAATTATGACCATGGACCATTCATTGCAAAAAAGGACCCGAAAATGACCCTTGGAGGCTGAAACGACCATCCGCCTTCGCGGATGGGGCACCTGCGGGCGCAGATGCCAATGTAGGTGGACCTGGACCTGGAAAATGGTCACCTTTGGATGCACCTCACCCACCTAAAGGCACAGGTGTCTTCGCAGGTCAGTCCAGAACTCCGTTTCGATTATTTTTGCATCTCTTTGACCCCCCAGGGCCCCTTATACCCTTCTTGGATGCAATTATCAACTTATGGTACCTTTTTTAGTGGATTTAAGGGGTCGTTCGGAGGCATGTTAGATCATATCAATTAGGGATTGTTGTTAATGTGTTATTGTTAAAGGTATTTAAGTGACTTGATGGAGAAAAGGTAACGTAGTGTTAAAAGGGAAGTGTAAAGTATACCTTTGGTGTAAAATGCTATCGCGTTATGATGTTTTGGTTAATGTGTAGTATGTTATGGTGCTGTTGGTATGGTAATGTAGTGAATTGTATTATGAAGGGTGAAATGACGTTATATGGCAGTCACGTAATTCATTGTCGTCTTATGCACTTGTAATGTAGTTAGTTGTTAACGTGAGCTCCGTGATGTACTTGTGTTGTAGAGTAACACGTAAGGAAGGAGCTGGACTGTTGTATTCACATATAAGGTTGTGTATTCATACTTTGAAGATAAGGTATGTAAGGTTACTTTTTCCGTATCCTTCTGCAGCATATATTGTTCACATTGACATTGTACTTGTTCCATTCCAAAATGTTTAGAGGTATCTCATTTCAGGTTGTCATAGATTGTTATTCACATATTTCTTATCCGTTTCCCAATTGTTATTCATTTGTCACATAATTGTGGACATTGTTCCAAAGTTCCAATAATGTTACGTTCCAAAGTTCCAATAATGTTACAACCATTAATGTATAACTCTTATAATGAAAGAATGAAGTAATGTATAATTGTTTGTATATTCTTGAGTGGCATCCCAGGGGTGGAATAAACACCTATCTTGGGTCAATCCTAATATCATGGGTGGTATCCCAGGGGTTAACATATCTGGCATGGGTCGATCCCAATATCACAGTAGCATCCTAGGGGCGACAGAAAAGCCTAGCATGGGTTAATCTTATCCCAGGGGTAACAGAAAAGCCTAGCACGGGTTAATCTCATCCCAGGGGTGACAAAAAAGCCTTGAATGGGTTAATCTCATCCCAGGGGAGACAGAAAAGCCTAGCATGGGTTAATCTCATCCCAGGGGCGACAGAAACACCTAGCATAGGTTAATCTCATCCCAGGGGTTAAAATACCTAGCATGGCTTATCCTTTTTTACCACTGATCAATTGGTCATTTGTTTATTATATGCTTTGCAATTTCTTAATACAAAGAAGGATAACATTAAGTAATGTACGATAATGATGAATGAACGTAAAGGCAAAGAAAGTAATGAATGTAATATACATGGTTCCACACATACAGAACAGTGGTTCGTCCATATTGACTATTCTCTTATATTTGATTCCATTGAATTACTTATGTATCATGAAGTTTCATATAGCCTTACATACTCAGTACATTCTTCATACTGACGTCCCTTGGGGGACTTACCTTAGGCACAAGTGCAAGTAGACCTCCACTGTAGGTTGCGGGTCATTTACGGATCATTGGTGAGCTCTAGTTGGTTTGGGGATTTTTGAGTCATTATGTACATTTATTTTAGTACTGTACAAAGCGAGGACGTGTCCCGACTGTAGGTTGGTTATGTCTATATATCTGTAGATGCTTTGTAGATGTTGTGGGACAAACTAAGGAATGTAAGGGATGTATGCTTTTGACATGGTGGCCCTAACGGCCAAGTTTCATATATGTGTATATCATATGTTTTCCATGACTTACGCCATTAGTATCTTGTATCTATACGTGATAGTGATGTTCCTTGAGTCATGCATACGAATGTACATGAATGAAGAGTGGTTTTCTCGGGCCTTATCAGCTTCGGGTGCCAGTCCACCCCGTTGGAATTCGAGGCGTGACAAAAGTGGTATCAGAGCAGGTCATCCTAAGGGTGTCTACAAAGCCGTGTCTGAGTAGAGTCTTGTTTATGGATGTGTTGCGCGCCACATTTATAAGTAGGAGGCTATGGGACATTTAGGAGTTGTTTCTTTTCTTCATTTCTTAGATCGTGCATTAGAGCCAATGTTGTAGGTGGAATCATATCTGACCATGGGAATTGTTTTCTTGTGTGATAATAGAATGCCGATGGCAAGAAAAGGTTGGGGAAAAGGTAATAAGATAGACAAGACTGCCGGAGAAGGAACCAGTAGAGCACCACCTAAGCAAGCTGATCAAGGTGGGGCTGGAAATGAGTTCGTATCGCGGGCTTCTCCTACTCTTCCATCTACAGAAGAGCCAAGAAGGAGAGGAGTATCTTCAAAACTGCCCGTTAATACTATTGAGCAGGATTTAATGAGTGCGGTGCAAATATTGACCCGTGTAGTGGCTGCACAAATTCGAAGACAAGCTTTTGCGCAGCAGATGGAGGATCAGAGGCAAAGGAAAAGGATGCACAAATTGGAAGGTGGATCGTGATACGGGTGGGACAAGCTCCACAAGTACACGACCTTTCACACGAAGCCAAGCTCGAGAGTTACAAAAACTCCAAGCCTTGTTCATGCAAATGGCCGTGTGTGAGTTGGTCATTGAACCCCCAAAGGATCTAAATGTTTTAAGTGTGAAGTGGGACCTTGGAGTGTAATAAACTTACACTCCAAGGGGGCGGCAGATTGGAGAAGGGCAAACTAGTCCTTTTGGCTTCATTTTACCTTGTAATATAAATAGAACACATTAGGGTTATTTTGAGTAGTTCTTCCATTTTGACATTTGAATCACAAGACTTGTAACACTTAGGGCTCTCTTTCTCTCTCAAAACAGTCCACAAAGGAGAGGGATACTTGTGTTGTATCTTGGCTAGAAACAAGGATCTTGAGGTCATTGAGTTCCTCTTGGTCTAAGTAAGAACTTGGTGTTTATATTCAATAGTCTTAGGGTCCTTTCTTGATGTTAGGGTTCTTAGTCTCTTGAATATTATATGTCAAGTTATCTATCTTTTATTATCTTGTTGTTGTTGTCTTTGAGATCTTGAAGTCTAGTGAAGCCGGGTGGGGCTCTTTCGATTCACTAGCATTGTGTTCAACTTGTTAAACCTTGTGTTTGTTGGATTCTCTTGTTGTTGGTTGGCTGATTTTCGTGGCTGGTTGTGCCTATTTGTGTGTTGTGGACTTGATCTTGTATCACTTGGTATCAGAGCAAGACCGGTTGTGTTCCAACACAACCCATCTTGGGCTTGTTCTCGGATTAAACCAAAAAAAAAAATTTCTGAAATCTGTCCATTGAAGACAAAACCGAGAATGTTGTTGTATGTTTAGATCTAGGTGTTATTTTACTTGTTTAGTGTGTTTCTAGTGTTGGTTTATTTCTCACCAACACTAAGGTGTCTAGATCTAAAAGTTGAGCTTGAAAACTTGACCATTGTTGTGGTGACTTGAAGTGGCTGAAAGTTGTATGTTGTTGATGACAAAAATTGATGGTTGTGTGTCATGTGCTTGAAGAAGTTGATGAAGGTGTTCATCTTTTAAACTTGTTCATCTTTTTCATCTTGTTGTGTTCAAGTTGCAACACAAGTCATAAAGTTGTTGGTGAAATACTTGCACCCATCACTTCCTAGTCTTTTCAACCACTCTTCCCTAATTCAAGGAGCCTTGTTTTGTGGGACTAGTTAGTCAAACATCACCCTTTGAGTTTGAAAGGTTGAAAAGGCTACAAGACTATTATTTTTCCCTCCAAAACACATTGTCATCCATCACAAGTTGTATGAATATTGAATTTTAGATTTGAGACACAAAAAAAAAATAAAAAAAATATACATATAAGTTATATATATAATCGTGTGGGTCCAAGGCCAATTGCATGCTGCCACGTCACCCCTAAGCTCAACTTTGGATATTATTCTAGTTGCTAATTGTTGATTCTTGGTTTCCTTTACTTGGTTCTAGAACTAATTAACAAACTAGTACATTCCTACTAGGTTGTCGATTAGTCCTTTGAATCCGTTTGTTCGTGTCAAGGATTACTTGAGTGCCTTTTTATCTTTTGAATACATTGCTATTTTTGGTTCTAATCCGACAAGAATTCTTTGATTCTTCAAACAAAAATCCACTCCGGATAAGAGCTTACTCATACCTTAAAGGATTCACGGTTACTAGCCAATTTACAACACTTGTGGAACTCAAGCGTGTGGTGATCTAAAGAGCATAATACCTTGACAATGGAAGGGACCACGTCCCATAACGTGGATACTAATGCACTTGACTCTATGAGGGTCACGCTTGAGGCCGTTACCCGGACACTTGAAAGGTTGAATTCGGAATTTGGGGCCGTGAGAGGGGACTTGGCAGCAATCAAGGGAGAGGTGTCGACTATTAGTGGGAGGTTAGAACAAGTGGAGAGTCAAAGGAACTCTCGTCCTTCTACTCCTCTACATGTTTCTACCAATGGGCATGATAGGACGTCCTCCGCAACCATAACCCCCAAAACAGTCCACCAAATGCTAAATGCACCTCAAGCTCCACTAAATGCCGCAAGCCAAACCACCTTTTTCCCTCCTAACCGTGACCCCAATAGACCAACGCATTTCCAGAATTCCCAAGTCCCACATGAGGGATTTGGACGTCAAATTCCACCACTAAATCCGAACCTTCCATTCCAAGCTCCATTAAACCAAAGACCACCACCTCCACAAAATCCAATACCCCCAAATCAAATTCCAAATATCCAAAACCGACCAGCCCACCTTGAGGAGTATGGTAGGGAGGAGTATGAAGGGTATGGGGCCTTTGATGATACTTACATGAGGAAGGAGGAGGTGAGAGGGGGCATAGGAGTTCAACGGAGATACCGTGGATATGAAGAAAGAGGAAACCGACACCATGAGAGGGATGTAGGCATCAACACCATCAAGTTGAGTCTACCTCTCTTTAAGGGTGAAAGTGACCCCGAGGCATACTTAGCTTGGGAATCGGCTTGTGACAAAGTCTTCCAAGTCAATGATATCTCGGAAGAAAAGAAAGGAAGTTATGCTATAGCTCACTTTGAGGGTTATGCTAACACTTGGTGGGAGTACGTCAAGCGGTTTGATAATGAACTAGTTGATGGGCAGCCACCACCTTGGTATCGGTTGAGGTACTTGATGAGGCAACGATACCTTCCCGAGAGATATCGCCATGAGTTGCTTGCTAGATTTTATGGCTTGCGTCAAGGTAACAAGAGTGTGATGGCATATTTTGATGAGTTTCAACAACTCATGTTGAAACTTGATCATCGTGGGGAGCAAATCAGCCATGATATCATCCGGTTCAAGTATGGGTTGAACAAAGAGATCTCCACTCATTTAACCCTTCACAAGTTTGAAACCGTTGATGGTATTTTCCAAGCGGCTCTTGAGATTGAAAGGGAACTTAAAGAGAGATCATCTTTCAAGACAAGGGGACAAACCCCCTTGGGTTGGCCCAAAAATAAGGACCAACCCACCACTACAAGGCTGCCCGAGCCCAAAACAGTCCACAAATTCCCTCCGAAACCGGAGGCTCACAAGTATCCTAACCCAAAGGGATTCCAATGTTTCAAGTACCAAGGTTGGGGGCATAAGGCCAATGAATGTCCAAACCGACGCAATGTGATCCTACGGGAAGGGAGAGTGTATTACCTTGGTGAGGAGGTGGGTCTCGAAAGGGGAGAAGATGAGGACGAGCCTCAAGATGGAGAGGAAACCGATGATGGACCACACGATGATGATGGTAATGATGGTGAAGATGTTTAACCTCAAGAAGGGGAGTGTGTGGTTCCAAACTTTGTGGTTAGGCGCGTCATGATTAGTAAGGCAATAGATGACCCAAGCCAAAGGGAAAATCTATTCCATACTAAATGTCTTGTAAAGGGGAGTGTGTGTACCTTGGTGATCGATAGTGGTAGTTGTACAAATGTTCTAAGTCATGCTATGGTAAATTTCTTGAAGTTACCAACTACCCCGCACACTAGTCCTTACAAGTTACAATGGTTGAATGATTGTGGTGAGTTAAGGGTCGCAAGGCAATGTGTGATACGGTTTAAGGTGGGAAACTACCACGATGAAGTGCTTTGTGACGTGATACCAATGCAAGCATGTCACTTGTTGCTAGGTAGACCTTGGCAATATGATAGGTCTACTAAACACGATGGGAGGTCCAATCGGTATACACTTGAGAAGGATGGCCGAAAGGTTACTCTTCATCCGTTTTCGCCTTCCCAAGTAAATGAGTGGAATCAAAGGATGAGGGAGTTGAAGGAAAAGGGAAAGGAATCCAAAAAGGGAGAAAAGGGAGGGGATTCAAGGCTGCCCCAACGTCAAAGGCGTCGGAAAACATGGTGATGTTAGTTAGGAGGAAGGAACTCTTCGTGGATCATGATGAGGACACGCCTATGTTGCTCTTGGATCATTGTTTTAGTACTAACCCCACTAATTCTTCCATTTCCCCTTTGATTTCTTGTGTGTTGCAGGATTATGAGGATGTATTTCCTAAGGAGCTTCCGCAAGGATTGCCCCCGCTTCGGGGAATTGAGCACCAAATTGATTTTGTGCCGGGATCACGATTGCCAAACAAGCCGGCTTATAGGAGCAACCCTACGGACACCAAGGAATTGCAACGTCAAGTTGAGGAGCTCCTCAACAAAGGGAATATCAAGGAGAGCATGAGCCCATGTGCTGTTCCGGTGCTATTGGTGCCCAAAAAAGACGGAATGTGGCGCATGTGTGTGGACTGCCGAGCCATCAACAAAATTACGGTAAAATATCGCCACCCTATTCCTCGGTTAGATGATATGCTAGATGAGTTGAATTGTTCATGTTTGTTTTCCAAGATTGATTTAAGGAGTGGCTATCACCAAATAAGAATGCAACCCGGTGATGAATGGAAAATCGCCTTCAAGACCAAGTTTGGTCTCTATGAATGGATGGTTATGCCATTCGGCCTAACAAATGCTCCAAGTACTTTTATGAGGCTAATGAATCATATGATGAGGCCATTTATTGGAAAGTTTGTTATTGTCTACTTTGATGATGTCTTGGTGTATAGTAAGTCTTTAGAAGAGCATGTGATGCATTTACAATGTGTGCTTGATGTCCTTAGAAAGGAAAAATTGTATGCAAATCTGGAAAAGTGCTCTTTTGGCGTTAATGAAGTTATTTTCTTGGGTTTTGTTGTTAGTTCAAGAGGGGTCGAAGTGGATGAATCCAAGATAAATGCTATCAAAAATTGGCCAACCCCACAAACCGTTGGAGAAGTAAGAAGCTTCCACGGGTTGGCTAGTTTTTATAGAAGGTTTGTCAAAGGATTTAGCACCATAGCAGCCCCCTTGACCGAGGTCATTAGGAAAGAACAACCCTTCAAGTGGGGTGTCGAGCAAGCTAAGGCATTTGAAGCCTTGAAAGCGATGCTCATCTCCGCACCCTTGTTACAATTGCCCAACTTTGATAAGACCTTTGAGGTCGAGTGCGATGCGAGTAAAGTAGGTATAGGGGCTGTTTTGATGCAAGAATTGAAACCCATTGCTTATTTTAGCGAAAAGCTCAAAGGAGCAACTCTAAACTACTCCACGTATGATTTAGAGTTGTATGCCTTGATTAGAGCCTTGGCCACTTGGCAACACTACTTATGGCCTAAGGAGTTCGTGATCTGAACGGACCATGAATCCTTAAAGCATCTTCGGGCCCAAGACAAGCTTAACAAACGGCATGCCAAATGGATTGAGTTCCTTGAGACCTTCCCTTATGCTATCCAATACAAAAGGGGTAAGGACAACGTTGTAGCCGATGCTTTGTCTAGAAAACATGTGCTTGTGTCCACTTTGTCAACAAAATTGATGGGTTTTGAGAGTTTAAAAGAGTTGTATCCCAAGGACCCTCACTTTGCTCCTATCTTTAGGGAATGCGAAGACTTGGGTAGGGACAAGTGGGAATCGGCTAGGGGTTCAAGTCCCTATGCCAAGTTTTATGGTTACTTATTTAAAGGTAGACGATTGTGTGTGCCTTCTAGCTCTTGGAGAGAGTTGTTTGTGAGGGAAGCACACGATGGCAGTCTAATGGGTCATTTTGGGGTCGAAAAGACCCTCGGAATATTGGAGGAGCAATTCTATTGGCCCAAAATGCGCAAGGATGTGGCTAGGATTTGTGGCCAATGCGTAGAATGCAAGAGAGCCAAATCTCGGCTCCCCCCTCACGGGTTGTACACCCCGCTGCCCACTCCTCTACGTCCTTGGCTTGATATATCTATGGACTTTGTGTTGGGGCTGCCAAGGACTCGACGAGGTCGGGATAGTATTTTTGTTGTAGTCGACCGGTTTTCTAAAATGGCGCACTTTATTTCTTGCTCTAAGTGTGATGATGCCCCTAGCGTGGCCTCGTTATTTGTTGATAATGTTGTTAGATTGTATGGTGTCCCGAGGACCATTGTGAGTGATAGGGACTCTAAGTTCCTAAGCCACTTTTGGAAGTCTATGTGGGGTAGGCTTGGTACCAAGTTGTTATTCTCTACATCTTGCCACCCACAAACCGATGGCCAAATGGAAGTAGTAAATAGGACTTTGGGTGCTATGCTACGTTCCATGGTTAAGGGAAAAATGACTTCTTGGGAAAAGCACTTGCCATTGATTGAGTTTGCCTATAACCGTGTCATACACTCAAGTACGGGAATGACTCCCTTTGAGTGTGTATACGGCCTCAACCCCCTCAACCCTTTGGATTTAACGCCTTTGCCAAGTGATCTCATGATTAGCTTAGATGTAAGCAAGCGGGCAGATTCTATGAAGAAGTTACATAAGAAGGTGCGGCTTCAACTTGAGAAGAAAAACCAAGACATGGCAAGGAGGGCAAACAAGGGAAGAAAGGAATTCATTCTTGAACCGGGAGATTGGGTGTGGGTGCATCTTCGGAAGGATCGGTTTCCATCTCAAAGAAAGTCCAAATTGATGCCTAGGGGTGACGGGCCTTTCCAAGTACTTGAGAAGATCAATGACAACGCCTACAAGATTGACCTTCCACCGAAATATCAAGTGCACCACACTTTCAACGTTTGTGATCTCTCTCTCGTGAGTGCGGTGGACGATGACCAAATGCTGAATTTAAGGTCAAATTCCTCTCAAGATGGAGAGGATGATACGGGTGGGACAAGCTCCACAAGTACACGACCTTTCACACGAAGCCAAGCTCGAGAGTTACAAAAACTCCAAGCCTTGTTCATGCAAATGGCCGTGTGTGAGTTGGTCATTGAACCCCCAAAGGATCTAAATGTTTTAAGTGTGAAGTGGGACCTTGGAGTGTAATAAACTTACACTCCAAGGGGGCGGCAGATTGGGGAAGGGCAAACTAGTCCTTTTGGCTTCATTTTACCTTGTAATATAAATAGAACACATTAGGGTTATTTTGAGTAGTTCTTCCATTTTGACATTTGAATCACAAGACTTGTAACACTTAGGGCTCTCTTTCTCTCTCAAAACAGTCCACAAAGGAGAGGGATACTTGTGTTGTATCTTGGCTAGAAACAAGGATCTTGAGGTCATTGAGTTCCTCTTGGTCTAAGTAAGAACTTGGTGTTTATATTCAATAGTCTTAGGGTCCTTTCTTGATGTTAGGGTTCTTAGTCTCTTGAATATTATATGTCAAGTTATCTATCTTTTATTATCTTGTTGTTGTTGTCTTTGAGATCTTGAAGTCTAGTGAAGCCGGGTGGGGCTCTTTCGATTCACTAGCATTGTGTTCAACTTGTTAAACCTTGTGTTTGTTGGATTCTCTTGTTGTTGGTTGGCTGATTTTCGTGGCTGGTTGTGCCTATTTGTGTGTTGTGGACTTGATCTTGTATCAGATCGTCAAAGAGGGCTAAACCCATGGGACAAGTCATGGTGTCCCAAGGAGGATTTGGGCCTCAGATTTTTCACAGACCGCCTAGGCTATCATTTCCTCATTCTACAGCAAATGCTCCCCCTCTATTCCAAGGGTTTAGAAGCAACCAGTTTTGGCAAAGAAGTGAGATTCAGGATTCGCGGACAATGGGCTATCAAGCACAAGGAAGGATAAACCAATCGAGGTCTTCTCGTCAGCTGTGCTAGCACTGCGGGAAGTTTCATTTAGGTGAATGCCGGGTTGGAACGAATGTTTGCTATTTTTGAGGCGTGCAAGGGCACATGGTAAGAAAGTGCCCACAAAGGGGTATGGGTGGTATAGCACGACCTACGGGATCAACCATTGCATCATCATCATTGGTTCATTCTTTAGGCCAAGATGTACAGCCTGCTGGTCGTGGTAAGGGTGCCAGAGGTGTAGCCAGTGCTAGTGGAGTTCAGAATCATACCTATTCCATAGCGGATCGTCAGAATTTGGAGGCTTCTCCTGATGTAGTGACAGGTACATTATCCGTCTTTTCACATCATATATGCCTTGATTGATCTGGGTTCTACCCTATCATATGTTAGTCCATTGATTGCAACAAATAAAAAAATTGAAAGAAAACCAGAATTATGAGTTAAGCCATTTGAAGTATCTACACCAGTTGGTGAATCTATGGTAGCAAAAAGAATATATCGTAATTGCATAGTAAAAGCTTGTGATCCTGATACATTGGCTGATCTAATTGAGCTGGAAATGGTGGATTTTGATGTTATAATGGGTGTGGATTGGTTGGCTTCTTGTTATACCACGGTAGATTGTCGAGCTAAGAAGGTACATTTTCGTTTTCCCCAAAAGGATGACCCTGAATGGAAGGGTAATGTTGGAGCACCAAGAGGTAAAGTTATTTCTCATCTTAAGGCAAGGAAAATAATACTCTAAGGGGGTACATATGCCACCTAGTAAGTGTACAGGATACCGATGTGAAGTCACTAACTCTTCAATCGGTTCCAGTGGTAAATGAATTCCTTGATGTATTTCCTGAAGATCTTCCAGGCTTACCTCCAGAACGGGAAGTAGAGTTTGGTGTTGATGTGATTCCAGGCCCTCAGCCTATCTCTATTTCTCAGTATAGAATGGCCCCAGCAGAGTTACGAGAATTGAAGGAGCTACTAAAGGACTTGCTAGAAAAAGGATTCATAAGGCCTAGTATGTCCCCTTGGGGGTGCACCAGTGTTATTGTACGAAAGAGAGATGGTACACTAAGAGTGTGTATTGATTATCGACAACTGAATAAGGTGACAATCAAGGATGAATATTCCCTCCCCAGAATTGATGATTTTTTTGAGCAATTACAAGGTGCCAAAGGTTTTTCAAACATCAACTTGAGATCGGGTTCTTATTAAGTACGGGTTAGGGAGGGATATACCCAAGACAGACTTCCGAATACAGTGCGTCCATTATGAGTTTTTAGTTATGTCATTCGGACTAACAAATGCACCTGCAGTTTTATGGATTTGATGAATAGGGTGTTCAAGCCATTTTTAGATGTGTTCGTGATCGTGTTTAGAGGTGAAATTCTGGTTTACTCAAGATCACAAGAGGACCATGCTAATCACTTACGGCAGGTGTTACAGATTCTTCATGATCGTAAGTTATATGCGAAGTTCTCTAAGAGTGAATTTTTGTTAAAATCCATAGCATTTTTGGGTTACATTGTATCAGATGACAGAATAAGGGTAGAGACACAAAGGATATGTGTATATGATAAGATGACGAATGATCCTAGACTTGAATCTGTTTAAAATGGATAATGTCATTAACATTCGAGGACGGATGTTTCTAAGGGGGAAAGGATGAAACACCCCATACATTTTCGAACCTAGTTGATTACCGTAACATTCATGGAATTATTTAAACATGAGATTGTTGAGGTATTATACATTAAATTTTTTGGGCTAAATGAATCTTGCGCTATTGGGCTCAATTGAGGCCCAAAATCATACAAAAGACGTGGCCCAAAATGGAAATGACCCATTCCTCATGTTGACCAAGTAAACCATCATTTAATGACCAAGAATTGGCTAAGGATGACCACAAATAAGGCTACAAAAATCATCTTTTATTCATTTCATTACACTTGCTAAATTCTAGAATTTTCCACAAAAGAGATATTTTCTCTTCTCTTCCAAACCCTAAGGCAACCATCTCTTTGGACAAGATCATCACTTTGAAAGATTGGGTAAGTTTTTAATTTTAAGTTTTAGTATAATATATGCTTAATATGTTGTATAAATCATGTTAGTTATGTTGGCAAAGTGTTGGACAGTTCACTATGTGTAAAACAGTCTACTTTTGCTTAATCGGTGAAGGGTTTTGCTTTCTAAACTGGAAAGTGGACTTGCGGACTTGAAGGAAGTGAATTTGATGGATTAAATATCAACATGTAAGATGTGATTATATCCTTAACTTTCTTTCTCTTTGTGTATAACATTTGGAATTGTTGTTATGAAATTGGGCACGAAATTGGTGGTGTATTGAAAGGAGGATGTAGTTTGGTGATGTTTATATGCGTTGTGAAACCATGTATCTTCGTTGGCATCTAAGATAACTTAAAATATGAAAATATAAGTTTAATTATGACCATGGACCATTCATTGCAAAAAAGGACCCGAAAATGACCCCTGGAGGCTGAAACGGGCATCCGCCTTCGCGGATGGGGCACCTACGGGAGCAGATACCAATGCAGGTGGCCCTAGACTAGGACAATGGTCACTTTTGGATGCACCTCATGCACCTGCAGGCGCGTATGGCTTCACAAGTCAGTCCAAAACTCCATTTCGATTGTTTTTGCATCTCTTTGACCCCCCAAGGCCCTTATACCCTTCTTGGATGCAATTATCAACTTATGGTACCTTTCTAGTGGCTTTAAGGGGTCAATCGGAGGCATGTTTGATCATATCAATTAGGTATTATTGTTAATGTGTTATTGTGAAAGGTATTTAAGGTACTTGATGGAGAAAAGGTAACGTAGTGTTGAAAGGGAAGTGTAAAGTATAACTTTGGTGTAAAATGCTATCGCGTTATGATGTCTTGGTTAATGTGTAGTATGTTATGGTGTTGTTGGTATGGTAATGCATTGAATTGTATTATGAAGGGTGAAATGACGTTATATGGCAGTCACATAATTCATTGTCGTTTTATGCACTTGTAATGTAGTTAGTTGTTAACGTGAGCTCCGCGATGTACTTGTGTTGTAGAGAAACACGTAAGGAAGGTGATGGATTATTGTATTCACATATAGGGTTGTGTATTCATACTTGTAAAATAAGGTATGTAAGGTTACTCTTTCCGTATCCTTCTGCAGCTCATTTTGTTCACATTGACATTGTACTTGTTCCATTCCGAAATGTTCAGAGGTATCTCATTTCAAATTGTCATATATTGTTATTCACATGTTTCTTATTCGTTGCCCAATTGTTATTTATGTGTCACATAATTGTAGACATTGTTCCAGAGTTCCAATAATGTTACGTTCCAAAGTTCCAATAATGTTACAACCACCAATATATCACTCTTATAATGAAAGAATGAAGTAGTAATGTATAATTATTTGTATATTCTTGAGTGGCATCCCAGGGGTGGAATAAACACCTACCTTGGGTCAATCCTAATACCATGCGTTGTATCCCAGGGGTTAACATACCTGGCATGGGTCAATGCCAATATCACTGTAGCATCCCAGGGGCGACAGAAAAGCCTAGCATGGGTTAATCTCATCCCAGGGGCGACAAAAAAGCCTAGCGTGGGTTAATCTCATCCCAGGGGTGACAGAAAAGCCTTGCATGGGTTAATCTCATCCCAGGGGCGACATAAAAGCCTAGCATGGGTTAATCTCATCCCAGGGGCGACAGAAACGCCTAGCATGGGTTAATCTCATCCTAGGGGTTAAAATACCTAACATGGGTTATCCTTTTTTACCACTGATCAGTTGGTCATTTGTTTATCATATGCTTTAAAATTTCTTAATGCAAAGAAGGATAACTTTAAGTAATGAATGATAATGATGAATGAACATAAAGGCAAAGAAAGTAATGAATGTAATGTACATGGTTCCACACATACAGAACGGTGGTTCATCCATATTGACTATTCTCTTATATTTGATTCCATTGAAGTACTTATATATCATGCAGTTTCATATAACCTTACATACTCAGTATATTCTTCGTACTGACGTCCCTTGGGGGACTTACCTTACTTGTTGCAGGCACAGGTGCTAGTACATCTCCACAGTAGGTTGCGGGTCATTTGTGGATCATCGGTGAGCTCCAGTTGGTTCGGATCTTTTCGAGTCATTATGTACATTTGTTTTGGTATTGTATAAAGCGGGGACGTGTCCCGACTGTAGGTTGGTTATGTCTATGTATCTGTAGAGGCTTTGTACATATTGTGGGATAAATAAAGGAATGTAAGGGATGTATGCTTTTGACATGGTGGCCCTAACGACCAAGTTTCATATATGTGTATATCATATGTTTTCCATGACTTTCGCCATTATATCTAGTAAATATACGTGATAGTGATGTTCCTTGAGTCGTGCATATAAATGTACATGAATGAAGAGTGGTTCTCTCGGGCCTTATCGTCTTCGGGTGTCAGTCCGACCTGTTGGAATTCGAGGCCTGACAAAAGTGTTCATCAATAATAAAAAATAACTAATGAAGATAACGTGTGTTTTGGGTATTTATACCCATGGGTCATTTATTACATCCTTGGCCCAAAAAAGTGATCCATTACTTTAAAATCAGTTTGGCAGCTGAGATAGGCCACCTGCCCCGCAGGTCAGGGCCGCAGGTGCCACTGCCCGGCACCTGCGCATGCATATGGCTCACCTGCAGCCGCAGGTGAGCTTTCCAGTGCACTCCATGTGTCATTTTGCTCTTCTTAGCCTCCGTTTGATTCCTCCAATATCCCTTGATCCTCTTTAGATGTAATCACCAACATGTAGCACCCTTTGGATGGTAGTAGGATGTCGTCAAGTACTTCTCATTTCATGAACAATCCTTAGAGTGCTTGGAGCTCTCATGCTTGACTTCTAGTGAATGGTTTAGAATGGATTTGGATTGTATCATCCTCTCCATCTTAAGAATTTGACCTCAAATTCTCATCTTCTATTATGTCGAAAGGTGAGAGATCACACACATTGAATGTGTTGTGTACTTGATACTCCAGTGGGAGGTCAATCTTGTAAGCATTGTCATTTACCCATTCAAGCACTTGAAATGGACCATCACCTCGAGGCATCAACTTGGCTTTCCTTTGGGTTTGGAATCGGTCCTTCCGGAGATGTACCCATACCTAATTGCTCGGTTCAAGTACAAGTCTTCTCCTACCTTTGTTCACTCTCTTGGCTATTGCTTGATTCTTTTTCTCAAGGTAAAGACTTACCTTCTCATACATTTTCTTCATTGTGTCCGCCCTTTTTCTCCCATCTAAGTTAGTCACAACATCACTAGATAAATGAGTGAGATCTAAGGGGGTTAAAACCATAAACACATTCAAAAGGAGTCATACCAATAGTCGAGTGAATAACACAATTTTAGGCAAATTCGACTAGGGGTAAGTGATCCTCCAAAGAGGCCATTTTCCCTTTAACTATGGTGCGTAGCATAGAACCCAAGGTCTTATTCACAACCTCGGTTTGACCATTGATTTGTGGGTGGAAAGAGGTAGAGAAAAGCAATTTGGTGCCAAGCCTACCCCTCAACGTCCTCCAAAAGTGGCTAAGGAACTTAGAGTCCCTATCACTAACAATGGTCTGGGGAATTCCGTGTATCTTGACAACATGGTCTACAAACAAAGATGCCACATTAGGGGCATCATCACACTTATGACACCGAATGAAATGAGCCATTTTAGAAAAACGATCAACCACAACAAAAATACTATCTTTTCCCTTCCTTGTCCTAGGCAAACCCAACACAAAATCCATAGATATGTCAAGCCATGGGCGTAGGGGAGTGGGAAGTAGGGTATATAATCCTTGAGGGAGAAGGCAGGATTTTGCACTTCTATAATCCATACATTGACCACAAATTCGGGCGACATCATGACACATCTTAGGCCAATAGAATTGTTCCTCTAGGATTCCAAGGGTCTTGTCAACTCCAAAATGAACCATCATACCACCATCGTATGCATCTCTCACAAGCAACTCTCTCTAAGATCTAGAGGGCACACACAACCTCTTTCCTTTGAATAGAAAACCATCAAATTTAGTAAAGGGTATAAAAGTTCTATCCCTAAACCACCTTTCCCTTTCCCATTCCTCACAATCTTTAAAGATTTGAGAAAACATGGGGTCTTCGGGGTACAGTATTTTCAAGCATTCAAATCCAATTAATTTAGAAGATAAAGTACTAAGCAACATATGTTTTTGGGACAAGGCATCTGCCACTACGTTCTCCTTTCCCTTTTTGTATTGGATCACATAAAGGAAAGTTTCTAGGAATTCAATCCACTTGGCACGCCGTTTGTTCAATTTTTCTTAGGCCCTAAGGTGTTTCAAGGACTCATGGTCGGTACGAATCACAAATTCCTTAGGCCACAAGTAGTGTTGACAATTGCCCAAAGCTCTAATCAAGGCATACAACTCAAGATCATAAGTAGAGTAGTTCAAGGTTGCTCCTTTGAGCTTTTCGCTAAAGTATGCAATGGGCTTTTGGCTTGCATTATGACGGCCCCAATGCCTACCTTGCTAGCATCACATTCGACTTCAAAAATTTTCTCAAAGTTGGGCAATTGTAACAAAGGAGTGGAGCTAAGTATTGTTTTCAAGGTTTCAAATGTTGTTGCTTGCTCATCACCCATTTAAAGGGCTTATCCTTTTGGATTACCTCGGTCAACGAGGCGACTATGGTGCTAAACCCTTTGACAAACCTTCTAGGGAAACTGGCCAATCCATGAAAACTTCTCACATCACAAATGGATTGTGGAGTTGGCCAATTTCTTATAGTGTCTATCTTGGATTCATCCACTTCAACGCCCCGGGAGCTTACAACAAAGCCCAAAAAGACAACCGTATCAACACAAAAGGAGCATTTTTCAAGATTAGCAAACAATTGTTCCTTTCTAAGCACATCAAAAAACATCTCAAATGCTTAGCATGGTCACCTATGGACTTGCTATAAACTAAAATATCATCAAAGTATACCACAACAAATTTCCCTATGAACGGTTTCATCACATGATTCATTAACCGCATAAAGGTACTAGGAGCATTGGTGAGTCCAAAGGGCATAACCATCCATTCATAGAGACCAAACTTGGTCTTGAAGGCGGTTTTCCATTTATCACCGGGACTCATCCGAATTTTATGGTACCCACTCTTAAGATTAATCTTTGAAAACACACAAGAACCATTCAATTCATCTAGCATATCATCTAATCTAGGGATAGGGTGGAAATACTTTACCGTTATCTTGTTGATGGCCCGACAATCAACACACATGCGCCAAGTCCCATCTTTCTTTGGCACCAATAATACCGGGACCGCACATGGGCTGATGCTTCCTTAATATATCCCTTGTTGAGAAGTTCCTCAACTTGCCTTTGGAGTTCTTTGGTGTCCGTTGGGTTACTTCTATAAGCCGGTTTGTTAGGCAATTGTGAACCCGGCACGAAGTCTATTTGATACTCAATTCCCCAAAGTGGGGGTAACCCTTTTGGTAGCTCCTTTGGAAACACATCTCTGAATTTCTGCAAAACAAGAGAATGGGGGATAGGAGAAGTAGAGTGGTTAGCATGAAAAGCAAGGGCTAAAAGGAGTATGGGCTCCTCATCATTAGCCTCCTCAAATAAATCTTTGTTTCTTGCCAACATCACCATTTGGGACTTCCCCCTCGACTTCCTCCTCTCTTTTTCTTCATCGCTCTCCTCTTCACGGGGTTTCTCCTCCCCTTCTTTACTACCTTTCTCCTTCAACTCTCTCATTTTTTGATGTATCTCATTTACTTATGATAGTGAAAGAGGGTGCAGAGTAAACTTTCGACCATTCAACTCTAGAGAATACCGATTGATTCTTCCATCATGTTTGGTAGAACGATCGTATTGCCATGTCCTTCCAAGTAAAACATGACAAGCTTGCATGGGAATGACATTACATTGTATTTCATCATGGTAATTCCCGATCTTGAACCGGATCACAACTTGTCTAGTCACCTTTAATTCTCCACACTCATTTAGCCATTGGAGCTTGGACGGTGCGGCATGCTTGGTTATTTATACCCATGGGTCATTTATTACATCCTTGGCCCAAAAAAGTGACCCATTACTTTAAAATCAGTTTGGCAGTCGAGATAAGTCACCTGCCCACATAGGGCAGGGTCGTAGGTGCCACTGCTCGGCACCTGCGTGTGCATATGGCTCACCTGCTACTGCAGGTGAGCTTTCCAGTGCACTCCATGTGTCATTTTGCTCTTCTTGGCCTCCGTTTGATCCCTCCAATATCCCTTGATCCTCTTTAGATGTAATCACCAACACGTAGCACCCTTTGGATGGTAGTAGGATGTCGTCAAGTACTTCTCATTTCATGAACAATCCTTGGAGCGCTTGGAGCTCTCATGCTTGACTTCTAGTGAATGGTTTAGATTGGATTTGGATTGTATCATCACAATACACCGCATACCCTTCTGTGCCTTCTGGAAGTATCAATACAGGTGTAGAAGTCAACTCATTCTTCAGATCTTGGAAACTCTTTTCACATGCATCATTCCATTGAAACTTGGTTGCCTTGTGTGTTAGCTTTGTTAAAGGTGAAGCAATAGAAGAAAATCCTTCAACAAACCTTCTATAATAACCTGCCAATCTGAGGAAACTATGAATCGCTGTAGGCATTGTAGGTCTTGGTCAGTTCTTCACTGCTTCTATCTTTTGAGTATCAACCCTTATTCCTTCATCAAATACAATATGACCCAAGAATGCTACAAATTTTAACCAAAACTCACATTTAGAGAACTTTGCAAATAACTTACGATCACGAAGAATCTGCAACACCTATCATAAGTAGTTCTAGCATGGTCCTCTTTTGATCTTGAATAGACAAGAATATCATCTATAAACACTATCACGAACACGTCTAAAAATGGCTTGAACACCCTATTCATCAGATCCATAAAAGTTGCTGGTGCATTTGTTAGCCCGAAGGACATAACTAAAACCTCATAATGACCTTGCCATGTTCAGAAAGTTGTCTTGGGTATATATATCTCTCTGACCTTTACTTGATGGTAACCCAAACTCAAGTCAAACTTTGAGAAATATTTAGCACCTTGTAATTGATCAAACAAATCATCAATTCTAGGGAGAGGATATTTGTTCTTAATTTTCACCTTATTCAATTGCCAATAATCAATACACATCCTCAACGCACCATCTTTCTTGCATACAAATAACACTGGTGCACCCCATGGGGACATACTAGGCCTTATGAACCCCTTTTCTAGCAAGTCATTTAATTGCTCCTTCAATTCCTGTAATTCTATTGGGGCCATTATATACGGAGGAATAGAGATAGGTTGAGTACCTCGAATCACATCAATACAAAACTCTACTTCTCATTCTAGGGGAAAACCCGAGAGATCTTCAGGAAATACATCAAGAAATTCATTTACTACTGGAACAGATTGAAGAGTCGGTGGCTCCACATCTGTATCTTTCACCCTTTGTAACACCCCGTACGTTTCTGAGTTCAGTCGACAACCATAACATTTAAGAAAAAATGGAAACATAAGAGAATTGATGAATTATGTGTCCATATGTGGGCATTTAAAAGTCTTGCATAGTTGGGCCCAAATATGAAGCCCAAAAATGAACAAGAAGACATGGCCCAATATGACAAGTTGATCCATTCTTCCAATCTTCCATTTGACCAAATCAACCATGCATTTAATGCCAAGAGATGGATAAGAGTGACTTGGAGGATACTATATGTATGTATATATATATATATGAGGAATTATTCACTTGGTGGGCTCAATTAACAAATTGTCAATGAATTAAAAGAGGCCCAAATAGTAGCATGCAAGATATCGCCCAAAAAGGGCATTCTTGACCCATTCTTGACTTCTTCTTGCAAGAACAAGTCCCTACATTATTATTGGACCAAGTTTTTGGATAAATAGGGACTTAAAGTGGCTATAAATAGATCCAAAGATCAGATTTTAATTCATTTGGACACCATGCCTTTTCTAGAATTTTTTCCATATTTCCACAAACCCTAAGCCTTTATTCTTTGGGCCAAAGATCATCACTTGGTGAGTGTTGGTAAGTGTTTATTATTATGGTATAATATATTTTATGCATGTAATATGGTGTATAATATGTTGGTTATGTTGGTGGATTATTGAGAAGTTCACAATAAGTGAAATGTTATATGTTGCCAAATCGGATGGTGGTTTGTCTTGTAAACTTGACTATGGACTTGTGGTTTTGAAGAAAGTGAACTTGGTGGAGTAAATATTTACATGTGATATGTGATTATAGTCTTGACTTGTGTGGTCATGGTGTATAATGTTTGGAATTTCTATTGTGAAATTGGTTATGGTTTTGGTACCATATTGGCCGTGAAGTGTCGTTTTGGTGATGTTATTGTGTGTTGTGAGACCATGGCTGGTTGTTTGCATCTAATATGCTCAAAAATATGTTGAAATAAATTTGATTATGATCATGGACTATTCATTGCATTAAAAGACCCAAAAAAATGACATTTCGGACAAAAACGGGCATCCGCCCCCGCAGACGAGGGCACCTGCGAGCGCAGATGCCACTGGCTGCTGCCAGAGGGCACATGCGTGCACATCTCATCCACCTGCGTGCGCAGGTGGCAGCGCAGGTCAGTCCAGTTTTCGGTTTTGTGTGGTTCCGTCTCTAGTTGATCTCCGAAAGCCCCGATACCCTTTGTGAATGTAATTATCAACTTGTGAGGTTATTTTAATGACTTTAAAGTGTCGTATGGAGGTGTGTTTGACTGTATTAAGTATGGATGGTTGTTCATATGTTGTTATAAAGGAGTAATTACGACGTAATGGTAAAGAGAAACACATAAAGGATAAGTGTGGTGTGAAATGCTATCGATGTATGATCTTTTGGTCAATGTGTGTAATGTTATGGTGTTGTTGATATGGAAATGCAGTGGATTGTATTGTAAGGAATTACATGTCGTTATATGGTAGTCACATAGTTCATTGTCGTCTTGTACGCCTGTATAGTGACTAGTTGCTAATGTAAGTTCCGGTATGAATTTGTATTGTAGAGTAAGACATAAGGAAGAAGCTGGACTGTTGTATTCATATATAGACTTGTGTAATCGTACTTGGAAGTGAAGGTATGTAAGGTTATTCTGTCCGTATCTTCCTGCAGCACATATTATTCATGTTGTCATTGTCCTTGTTCAATTCCAAAATGGTAAAAGGCATATCATTTCAGGTTGTCACATGTTACTATTCTCATGTTTCTTAATCATGGACCAATCATGACTCATATGTCTCTTAATCATTGATCGATATTCCAAAACTTCCATAATGTTATAATTATTACCAATTATCAATCTCATGAACAAAGAAGAGTGAAGTAATGCAAGTATGTGTTCCAATAAGGTTATGATCCCCCAATGTACCAATCTCATAAAAGTAAAAGAGAGAAGTAATTCAAAGAGGTGATGAAAGAAGTGATTCCCGTATGGTTACTCTATATTTTTCTTATGGTTACTTCAAGATTATTGTATAATTACTTTACACGTACTTTAAAATTTCTTTATAATTACTTTATGGTTCTTTGAGTGCGGGTGATAGCTTTGGGGAAAAAGCCAAACTTGATGCCGAACCTGCTTCCTTATTTTCCGGGTGGTAGCAGGGGGAAAGCTCAGTGAGGCAAAATCCAAGCTTGACGCTGAACTTTATTATATTCACTGGATCAAGGGGGAAGCTCAGTGAGGTAAAAGCCAAACTTGACGCTGAACCTGCTTCCTTGTTTTCCAGGTGGTAGCAGGGGGAAAGCTCAGTGGGGTGAAAGCCTAGCTTGATGCCGAACTTGAGACGGTTGCATATTGACGGATGCATTGCATATTGACGGTTGCATATTAACGGTTATACATCATTGACAATTATCTATTGACGGTTCTAACTACTAACGGTAATGGACATAAAGGCAAATGAAATAATGAACGTAAAGTACCCAATTCCACACACGGAATGATGATGATTTATCCACATTGACTATTTCTCTTGGATTCCAGTTCATTAAGGTTTTTCAGTTTCATGAAGTTTCTTATAGCCTTACATACTCAGTACATTCTTCGTACTGACTCCTTGTGGGGAATTTACTTTAATTGCTGCAGGCACAGGTGTTAGTAGACCTCCACAATAGGCTACGACTCATCCGCGGATCATTGGTGAGCTCCAGTTAGTTCGGGGCTTCTCCGAGTCACATGTGTATATTGTTTTGGTTTTGTAATCATTGTATAAAGCGGGGACTTGTCCCAACTACAGGTTGTTGTGTTCATGTATCGGTTAGAGGCTTTGTAGACAAATGTGGGTTATGGATGTAAGAGAGACACATGTCCGTTTTGACTTGATGGCCCCAACGGCCAAGTTTCCTGAATACATTTATGTAGCGTATATTTCCATGTCCATGTTTTCCACATAGGGCATAAGGTATCATAAGATTCATACGAAGGTTCATAAGAAAAGATTGGTTCTCTCGGGCCATATCGGCTTCAGGTGCCAGTCCGGCCCGAATGGGATTTCGGGACGTGACACCCTTACTAGGTGACATATGTACCCCTTGGATATCATTTTCTTTGCCTTAAGATAACAAATAAACTCACCTTTTGGCACTCCAACATTACCCCTCCATTCAAGGACTGTCTCTTTTGGGAAATGAAAAGGTACCTTCTTAGCTTGGCAATCTATTGTGGCATAACAAAAAGACAACCAATCCATACCCATTATAATATCAAAGTCCACCATTTCTAGCTCAACAATGTCGGCTAATGTGTCACGGTCACAAACAGTAACTATGCAATTATGATAAACTCTTCTAGCTATAATAGATTCACCAACCGGTGTAGACACTTCAAATGGCTTAACTAGTGATTCCGGTGTTCTTTTGAACTTTCCAGCAATTAATGGAGTAATAAATGATAACATAGATCCCGGATCAATTAATCCATATACATTATGTGAAAAGTTGGATAATGTACCTGTAACCACATTAGGAGAAGCCTTCAATTTTGGTCGACCCGCTAGAGCATATGTACGGTTTTGGACTCCACTGGAACTAGCTGCTCCTCTACCACCTCTACCCCAACCAGCAGGTATCTGTTGACCTCTACCTAAAGAAGGTATCAATGATGATGATGCAATATATGATATAGTAGTTTCTGCCACACCACCCATTCCCCTTCGAGGGCAATGTTTTATCATATGGTTCGGTGTACCGCACCAATAACAAACATCTGTCCCAAACCAACATACACCTAGATGATGTCTCCCACATTATTTACAAGGCTGTCTAGGAGGTTTTGATTGGCTCATGCTTCCATGTTCTTGGTTCTGTGCTACTGACCCTTGGCTCTCACTTCTTTGCCCAAATTGATTACCCCTAAATCCTTGAAATCGGGGTAGGGCACTTGCTGTAAAATAGGAAGATGGTGTCCTAGGTGGTCTATTAGAAAATTGAGGTCTGAACTCACTTTGGGATGGCATAAATATCCCCACAGACCTAGCCCTCTTGGAGTACCTTCTCTCTGGCTCTTGTGTCCTTCTTTGTCTCTGATCTTCCATTTTTTGTGCAAAAGCTTGTATCCTTGCTATATCCATATCCTTATTCAAGGCAGCAATAGTACAATCTCTAACTAGATACGGATCCAATCTATCCACATATCTATGAACCCTATCTTCCATAGTAGCTACTACATTAGGAGCATACCTGGACAAAGAGTTAAACTGAAGACTGTACTCCCTCATGCTCATATTCTCTTGGCGAAGATTTAATAACTGATCTGGTCGAGCCTCTCAAATATCAAATGGAAGGTAATGATCAATAAATGCTACTTTGAATACTTCCCAATTAGTTTAAGGTGCACCTGTACCCCGAGATCATTTCTAGTCTTCATACCATAATATAGCCTCCCTTTTTAATCTATATGCTGCTAGCTCAACCATCTCTTTACTAGATACATGCATAACATCCAAAGCCCTTTGGATTTGATCAATAAAGTCTTGTGGGTCTTTGTTAAGATCTGACCCGATGAATGTGGAAGGGTCTAATTTAAGGAAATCCTATGTCCGTAGACTGGCTACTCTATCCACACCATTAGTACCCATAGTCAGACCAGCTTGGCCTTGACCTCGTCCAGCAACTATACGAGTCAATAATTGCACTGCATTCCTTAAATCTTGCTCAGTAGCATTAATAGGTGATTCTGAGGATGCTTCTCTCCTCCTTAGCTCTTTTGGAGATGGAGGAGTAGAAGAAGAATGTGAAACAAACTCAGCTTGAGCCTCATTTTGATTAGCTTATCTAGGTGGCAACTTGATGGTCCCTTCTCCGGTGGCCATATCCACTTGCTTAATTTTATTCTTACTCCTTCTTGTAATCGACATTTTCACTATATAAAAAAAAATATTTAAGGTTAAATACAAATCAACCTACATCATTGGCTCTATCGTACGATCTAAGAAATGAAGAAAAAGAAAAAAATCCTAAATGTCTCGTAGCCTCCTACTTATAGATGTGGTGCACAACACACCCATAAGCAAGACTCTACATCGACACGGCTTTGTAGACTCCCTAGGATGACCTACTTTGATACCACTTTTGTCACACCTCAATTCCCATTGAGATGGACAGGCACCCGACGCTCTACAGACTTGAGAGAACCAACTTATAATCTTATTGTCCAAACAAATAACTATGGTAGTAATGGGGCTTGTAAAATATATACAAGCTATAGCAATGACAAAAGACTAACATAAATATAGGCCCAAAACACATATATACGTGACTTGGCCATTGAGGCAACAACTGTTAAGAAACCAAACATAACTGCACTTTATACACTAGTCTACAAAGCCTCTACAAGATCGACAAATATGGTCTAGTTCGGGACAGGTCCTGCCTTATCCTTAACTATTATACAATACTAAAATATATACCAAAGACTCAGTAAGGCCCCGAATTAACTTGGAGCTTACCAACCACAGCTGAGTATCTTGTGCTCCTACTGAGGAGGTCTACTAGCTGGAGTACCTGTACCTGCGGTATAAAACATAGTGCCCCATAAGGGACGACAGTACGAAAGAATGTACTGAGTATGTAAGGCATAAAGTGACCATAGGTAAGATAAGCTCTTAATGAAATCAGATATCAATATATAATTGTATAGTTAAGAATAAAAGACCACCTTTGCTTGTATTTATGAGATCATGAACATTACATCTTTTAATTTACTTTATCCTCCTTTGCATTATGAAGTTGTAAGGCATATAATATAAATGACCAGCTTATCAGTGGTAAAAGAGGATGACCCATGCTAGGTATTTTAACCCCTGGGATACGGTCCTCACAAATACACAAATTGGGATCGACCCATGCTAGGCTTTCCTTTCACCCCTGGGATACCACCCGTGATATTGGGATCGACCCATGCTAGGTGTTCCTTCCACCCCTGGGATACCACCCAAGAATATACAAGTCCTCTTTACATCATTTCTTTAATCTTTGAGATAGTTCTTTTGGTGGTCAAAACATTATTGAGTTTTAAACTATGGACCGGTAGTGAGAGACATATGAATATGCATTTAAGGAGGTAACAATGACGTAGGGAGCAAATGTAACATCAATGTGTTAGATTTCATGCCAAAGAACATAGTTTATTTTTAGAGTATCTTTTATTTTTTAGGAGTAAATTTTATTTATTTATTATTTTTTTTTGGAGAGAAAAGAAAAGACCTATTTGACTTGTATGATACTAGCAATTTAGGCCTGAATTTGAGTAGTACTTTCCTGTGAGTGCTTGAGTGTAAATAAATTAGCCGACTTTTTGACACCTAGGCTCATGGTTGTGACTCTGTAAATAGTATATTTTATTTTATAGTTCGCTATGACCCTATATGTGCTAGAAGTGGAATTGATCCATCATGATTGGTTCTTGTGCCATGTGTGGTGAGGTTTTCTTGCATATATTTCATGTTTTCCATCTTAGTCTAGAACTTGCCCTGCATGTTATTGAAGCGAAATAAAAGTGTTGCTCTGTTTGGAAGATGATTTAGGCTTTCTTAGATTTGTCTTGAGAATTTTAGCCTTTTCAGATATTATACCACTAGTTAGCCCCTTTGACCCCGTAGTCATTTGTTTGGTAGTCATATTATTACCTTGATCATTTTGTTGAATCCCTAGTTTTTGCACGCTGCTTCCTTGAGCACTGTAGCATAAATTTGTTATAATTGTTAAATATGAAGAAAAGGATTGCTTGACTGGTAAAAGTGACCAATGATAGCTACAAAGTGATGAAAAAGCCCTATTTGAAAGACTGTGATATGAAGAAAATGAAAAAAAAAAAATTGTTTGAGAAAAAAAAATGATTGAAGCATTCTTGATATGATGAGAGTACTAGTGAAATAATTGTTGAAGAGAGGGCTGGGAAAAAAAGTGAAAGAAAATAATGGGTGATGAAGTCTAATAAAATGCAAAGTCCTTAGGGAAGTGTAGGTCACTATTATATAGTTTATCTACCCGTCTCCCAGCCAATATTTCTGTAACATCCCGTACATTTCTGACCCTACTTGATTGGTGATCTAGAGTTTATGTGTCTAATTTAAACCATGTTTACCTTAGTTTTGAGAGCAATAAGTACGCATTTTGTATTACTTTGATGAGGTATTTGATAGTGTGCTAATGTTTGTAAAGAAACGTCGAAGAAAGGAAGAAAATCAAAATTTAAGTGTGGGTCACGCCCCTGGCCGCTTTTGGACAAAATTTTTATGGCCTGGATAGGAAAGGGGCGCGCCTGGACGCTCAGGCTCCCCTTTTCCAGAGCTGAAATTCAGCTAAGTCCCAGGTACGCCCAGGGGCTTGCCGGGGTGCTTTTTGCCAAATTTCTTCTCTGATTATTAGTCTATAAAGAGGACTCTTGGGTTATGGTATCATTATTCCATCGTAGTAGGACTACTCTTGAGCGAGTTTGGCATCCAAGTTGGGGTTAATTCGTCGTCATAATTATTTTATCAAATTATGTTAAATTAAGCCATGAGTAGTAGAAATTGCTTATTCTTGGGATTGAGGCTACGAACATGAATCTCGTGAGTTGAATATTGTCGTAACATTTATGGAATTATTTGAACATGATATTGTTGGGGTATTACACATCGAATTTGGTGGGCTAAGTTAACATGTGTTAATGGGCTCAATTTAAGGCCCAAAATGAAGCCAAAAGACATGGCCCAAAAGGGCAAATGATCCATTCTTCCATGTTGACCATGTAAACATGGCATTTAATGCCAAGAATTGGCTAAGGATGACTTGAAGGGCTATATAAGACAAGGAAAAATCAGATTTTTATTCACATAAACACACATGCCATTCTAGACATTTCCAAGATTTTCCTTTTAGCTCTCAAAACCCTAAGTCATCTCTTTGGACAAGATCATCATTTTTCAAGCTTGGGTAAGTGATTATTATTGTGCTTTAATATATTATATGCATGATAGATGGTGTAGGTCATGATGGTTATGTCTAAAAGTGTTGAGTAGTGCACTTTTGCTTTTTGCTAAAAGATGTGTCATCTTTGTGATTTGAACTTGAAAGGAGACTTGAGGTTTTGATGGAAGTGAATGGTGTAGATGAAATATCAACATGTATGGTGTGATTATGTCCTTACCTTGTTTTTTTTATGTATTTGTATAACTTGGGAGATTATTGTGATGCAACATATTAAGGTGACTTGATGGAGTAATTGTGATGTTGTGTTGAAGGGGAAGCGTAAAGGAGAAACTTGGTGTGAAATGCTTTTGGTTTATGATGTTTTGGTCAATGTGTAGAATATTGTGGTATTGTTGGTATGATAATTCCATGAATGGTATTGTAAAGGGTGAAATGACGTTATAGGGCAATCATGTACCTCATTATCGTCTTATGTGCGTGAAAGGTAGTTAGTTGTTAACGTGACCTCCGTTATGTACTTGTGTTGTAGAGTGAAACATAAGGAAGGAGCTGGATTATTGTATTCACATATAGGACTGTGTATTCATTTTGGGAAGATAAGGTATGTAAGGTTACTCATTCCATATCCTTCTGCAGCACATAGTGTTCACATTGTCATTGTACTTGTTCCATTCCAAAATGTTCTAAGGTATTTCATTTCAGGTTGTTATCTATTGTTATTCACATATACCTTATTCATTGACCAATTGTTATTCATGTGTCACATAACTCTGTACATGGCTCCAAAGTTCCAATAATGTTACGTTCTAAAGTTCCAATAATGACATGACCATTGAATGAACCATTTCAAAGATTAAAGAAGTGATGTAATAAAGTCTCTATTCTTGGGTGGTATCCCAAGGGGTTAAAATACTTAGCATGGGTCGATCCCAATATCTTGGGTGGTATCCCAGGGGTGAAAAGAACTGTCACGCCCCAAATCCCATTGAGACGTGATTGGCACCCGAAGCCGATATAGCCCGAGAGAACCAATCTTTACTCCTGAACCTTCGTATGCATATCCTCATATGAATCTTATTGAACCTTATGCAATTATATGGAAAACATGAACATGGAAACATATGTTATAAACATATATATCAAACTTGGCCGTTGGGGCCATTACGTCTAACTGAACGTACATAGCTTACATACATATACCCACATATGTCTACAAAAGCCTCTAACAGATGCATTTACCAGACCAACTAAAAGTCGGTACAAGTCCCCGCTTTATACAAAATTTACAATGCCAAAACAACTATACAACTATGACCCAGAAAGCTCCGAATCAAGTGGAGCTCACCAAAACTCTGCGAATGATCCCGTCTATAGAGGAGGTCTACTAATGCCTGTACCTGCAACATGTAAGGTAAGTCCCCCGAGGGGGTCAGTACGAAGAATGTACTGAGTATGTAAGGCTTATAAGAAATAACATCATATATGAGAATGTCAATCTAATAAAAATATGAGAGAATAGTCAACGTAGGTAAACCATCATTTTAAATGTGGAAACATGCATATTGTATTAATATGTTAGATCACTCACTTAACTCCTTATTAGTCATATAATATCTTTCATACACATCCTCATTCAAGAGATTGTTCCTTCACTCAAAAGACTTACCTCCAAGAGGTTCTCCTATTCCAGAAATTCTAGAGGTTCCTCTATTCCATAGATTCCAGAGATTCTTTCTTGCTTCTATGCCCACTACCATTAATAATCATCTCCTTGGTTGGTCGGTTGTAAAAGAATAACACTCATCCACATACATCCACTCCAGTGGTAGGGTAGGGAATTAATAATATAACGTACATCCACTTTATTAACGTACATCCACTCTATTGGTGGTTTATCCTACATCCACTCTCATGGTGGGAGAATATACATCCACTCTATTGGTGGTAATTTAACTTATGCGTACACCTTTCTTCATTTCTTACTTTTGAGTGATTGATAAATAGTCATCATAAAGATGTGTTGTTTCACCCCATGGATACACTCATACTATTAAGATCGTCATCAGACATAATAAAAACAAAAGTGAAAAGAATTAATGAACATGAATAAACTCTTTTTCTACATGCGGGGATCTATGTAAATTACGTTCTTTATTTGTTTTGTCTTCATATTCATTCATCTTTATTGTTCTACCCATGCTAGGATGTTCTGTCGTCCCTGGGATGAGATTAACCCATGCTAGGTACTTTGACCCCTGGGATGTTATGTGAACCCATGCTAGGCTTTCGTGTCGCCCCTGGGATATCGTTAACCCATGCTAGGCTTATCGCCCCTGGGATGTTGTATTAACCCATGCTAGGCTTATCGCCCCTGGGATGTTATATTTACCCATGCTAGGCTTTCGTGTCGCCCCTGGGATGTACCATCATAACCCATGCTAGGCTTTTATATCGCCCCTGGGATGTATCGGGATCGACCCATGCTAGGCTTTCAACCCCTGGGATACCACCCATGATTACTTCTTAATTATACACCTCTTATTTCTCTTGTTATTCTTACTTCCATTCTTAAGAGTGATACAATGAGGATCATAACATGATTGGAATCACACAAATATATTACTTCACTCTGGTACTTCATGAGATTGACAACTTCACTTATGAGGGAAAGATATATTAGCTTGCACATCAGCTCTCTTATTCCTCTTATGAGATTTGTACTTCTACTTGTGAAAGATTGCTACATAGATAATCCTCATAATTTAGGACTTGGAACATGACATGATTGGAAAATACTATTCAAGAATAAATAGGTTCTCTTATGTTATGTTATTACTCTCTTGAGATCGTTCATTTAGGAATGATAACGTTATGACATTTTTGGAACTTCACTCAATGAACCAGAGACAAATGAATCATCATGCATTTAAGAGTAGGACACATATAAATAACAATATACGTCAACCTGAATTTGAGATACTTCAAACCTCTCGAAATTGAAACAAGTCCAATGTCAATGTGAACAACATGTTGCAGAGGGATATGGAAAAAGGAACCTTACATACCTTGTATTCTTATAAGAATACACAATCTTAGATTTGCATACAATATTCCTGCTCCTTCCTTATGTTTTGCTCTACAACACAAGTTTATAACGAAACCAACATTAACCACCAATTACCTTATAATGGCATACAACAACAATAAGTCACATGTTTAGCTTTAACATGTCCTTTCCTCCTTAACAAAACCATTGATAAAATCATTATTCCAAAAATCCTCCAATATTCCCAACATTGACCAATACATGATAATCAATACATTCCACCACAACACTTCCCCTTTACACTTTCTTATCCACACCACATCACAAACAATCCATCAATTCACCTTAATACACTTCATAGCACAAATCGGCCAAAATCCCACAATTTGCACTTATAGAAAATAACAAATTTAATAACAAAAATAACACCATAGACGTTCATATTTTATCCATACCATGATCTTTCATCAAAGGCACAAGTCCAAATTCAAGCTCAAATCCCATGGATCACAAATCTTATACAAAAGCACAAAGTGCCATGTCCAACATTTCCAACCATAACTAACATGATATACATATTCTATGATGCTTATAATATGTTAAAGTACAATAATATTCACTTAACCAAGCTTGGAAGATGATGATCTTGCTCCAAGAAGTGCCTTAGGGTTTTGAAAGCCAAAGTGATGTTCTTGGGAAATTTCTAGAAAAAGATAGAAAAGGCATGGGTGTTTCTCATGATAAAATCAGATATTTGGCCCCTTTTATAGACCTTTAGTCCATCCTTAGTCATTAATGTGGTCTTCTAGAAGGTCTTGGCAAGAATGGGTCATTTGACCCATTTTGGGCCATGCTTTCATTTCATTTTTGGGTCCTTTTTGGGCCCAATTCACGTAACCCAGTAAAATCAATAATTTCACGTGTTCAAGTCATATCATACATGTTAAAACAATATTACCACTCATTTTATTCATATCCGTAGCCTCAATTCCAAAAGCAAGCGATTCTAGCCACGTATGGCCCATTTTGACCAAAAGGGCAAAATCGTCATTTTGACCCCAAATTCGTTCTCGAGTAATTTTATCATACCAATGTGATAATTTACTCATTTAATGTATATGATCATTATTGTAGAAGAAACGTGGCAAAAATCGGCTTGATACGTCTTAAACAAAATTTCCAACTTTTGAAAGGTGCGCAGGGGCGGCGTGGCACGCTGCCTGGCGCGCACCTTTACTTCCTCTGGACTGAAAATTTCAGCCCATAGCGGCGTGGCACTCCCCTCCTTATTTTTTTTCCAAAATTTTTGTTTTTGACTTTTCTTCGCCGGGTTCGGTTAGATACTTCAAGTCCTATTCTTTATCTCACTTCTTAACCTTAATATACTTTGTTTAGAGGTATTATTAGCCTCATTTTGAACCCCACAAATGTTCCACGAAGATCATAAAACACCTCCTATGAAGGTTTAATCACATAACAAGAGCCAAATTCACTTATCTCACCAATAGCATTACCAAATGCATACTTATAGCTCTCGATACCTAAGTACATATTATTTAATGTCGTCAAGTAGGGTTGGGAACGTACGGGGTGTTACATTCTTCCCCCCTTAGGAACATTCGTCCTTGAATGTTAACAATATCATTTCAATTACAACAAATACATCTCTACATTAGCATACATACACGTAAGGCTCATGGATACTTACTTGTTATTGGTCTACTTCCACACTTTGAACTTTTTCTTCCATTTGAAACAAATAAGTGTCGTCGATTTCATCCTTTTTCTAGATTACCATGTGATCTCCTCTACTTGTTGATTTCTCCAAAGGACTTTTACAGAAAGTACGTCTCTCTTTATTAACCTTCACACTTGTCGGTCTAGAACAACAATAGGTATTTCATGCTGGGCAATCTTCTTGACATACAAGAAGCCAATCACTTCTTACCCATTATATCAGTAAAAATCCTTCGATTCCATCTTCATAAGATCAACCATCATCACATGCTCACCAACATCTACTATACCATTACGATATGCCCTCAACTATAATAAATTCACCAACAATAAGACGTCAAAGGACTTGACTAGTAATTCTAGGGTCAGCTCCACCTTGACTGGCTTGGTCAGGTGGTTCCTTCATCGGCAGGCATATCCACCTGCTTTCCTTTGCCTTCTCCCTTTCTCATCATCGGCATTCTTACGATACACAAGAAAAGCAACTCCAATGGTCAGCTACAATCTTACTTACAACACTGGCTCTATTGCACGATCTAGAAGTGAAGAAAGGAAACAACATCCTAAATGCCCCATAGCCTCCTGCTCATAAATGTGGTGCACAACACATCCATGAACAATACTCTACTCGGACACGGCTTTGTAGACACCCTTAGAACGAACTGCTCTGATACCACTTTGTCACGCCCCAAATCCCATTGAGATGTGATTGGCACCCGAAGCCGATATAGCCCGAGAGAACCAATCTTTACTCCTGAACCTTCGTATGTATATCCTCATATGAATCTTATTGAACCTTATGCAATTATATGGAAAACATGAACATGGAAACATATGCTATAAACATATATATCAAACTTGGCCATTGGGGCCATTACGTCTAACTGAACGTACATAGCTTACATCCATATAACCACATATGTCTACAAAAGCCTCTAACAGATGCATTTACCAGACCAACTAAAAGTCGGGACAAGTCCCCGCTTTATACAAAATTTACAATGCCAAAACAACTATACAACTATGACCCAGAAAGCTCCGAATCAAGTGGAGCTCACCAAAACTCTGCGAATGATCCCCAGTCTATAGAGGAGGTCTACTAATGCCTGTACCTGCAACATGTAAGGTAAGTCCCCCGAGGGGGTCAGTACGAAGAATGTACTGAGTATGTAAGGCTTATAAGAAATAACATCATATATGAGAATGTCAATCTAATAAAAATATGAGAGAATAGTCAACGTAGATAAACCATTATTTTAAATGTGGAAACATGCATATTGTATTAATATGTTAGATCACTCAATTAACTCCTTATTAGTCATATAATATCTTTCATACACATCCTCATTCAAGAGATTGTTCCTTCACTCAAAAGACTTACCTCCAAGAGGTTCTCCTATTCCAGAAATTCTAGAGGTTCCTCTATTCCATAGATTCCAGAGATTCTTTCTTGCTTCTATGCCTACTACCATTAATAATCATCTCCTTGGTTGGTCGGTTGTAAAAGAATAACACTCATCCACATACATCCACTCCAGTGGTAGGGTAGGGAATTAATAATATAACGTACATCCACTCTATTAACGTACATCCACTTTATTAACGTACATCCACTCTATTGGTGGTTTATCCTACATCCACTCTCATGGTGGGAGAATATACATCCACTCTATTGGTGGTAATTTAACTTATGCGTACACCTTTCTTCATTTCTTACTTTTGAGTGATTGATAAATAGTCATCATAAAGATGTGTTCTTTCACCCCATGGATACACTCATACTATTAGGATCGTCATCAGACATAATAAAAACAAAAGTGAAAAGAATTAATGAACGTGAATAAACTCTTTTTCTACATGCGGGGATCTATGTAAATTACGTTCTTTACTTCTTTTGTCTTCATATTCATTCATCTTTATTGTTCTACCCATGCTAGGATGTTCTGTCGCCCCTGGGATGAGATTAACCCATGCTAGGTACTTTGACCTCTGGGATGTTATGTGAACCCATGTTAGGCTTTCGTGTCGCCCCTGGGATATCGTTAACCCATGCTAGGCTTATCACCCCTGGGATGTTGTATTAACCCATGCTAGTCTTATCGCCCCTGGGATGTTATATTTACCCATGCTAGGCTTTCGTGTCGCCCCTGGGATGTACCATCATAACCCATGCTAGGCTTTTATATCGCCCCTGGGATGTATCGGGATCGACCTATGCTAGGCTTTCAACCCCTGGGATACCACCCATGATTACTTCTTAATTATACACCTCTTATTTCTCTTGTTATTCTTACTTCCATTCTTAAGAGTGATACAATGAGGATCATAACATGATTGGAATCACACAAATATATTACTTCACTCTGGTACTTCATGAGATTGACATCTTCACTTATGAGGGATAGATATATTAGTTTGCACATCACCTTTCTTATTCCTCTTATGAGATTTGTACTTCTACTTGTGAAAGATTGCTACATAGATAATCCTCATAATTTAGGACTTGGAACATGACATGATTGGAAAATACTATTCAAGAATAAATAGGTTCTCTTATGTTATGTTATTACTCTCTTGAGATCGTTCATTTAGGAATGATAACGTTATGACATTTTTGGAACTTCACTCAATGAACCAGAGACAAATGAATCATCATGCATTTAAGAGTAGGACACATATAAATAACAATATACGTCAACCTGAATTTGAGATACTTCAAACCTCTCGAAATTGAAACAAGTCCAATGTCAATGTGAACAACATGTTGCAGAGGGATATGGAAAAAGGAACCTTACATACTTTGTATTCTTATAAGAATACACAATCTTAGATTTGCATACAATATTCCTGCTCCTTCCTTATGTTTTGCTCTACAACACAAGTTTATAACGAAACCAACATTAACCACCAATTACCTTATAATGGCATACAACAACAATAAGTCACATGTTTAGCTTTAACATGTCCTTTCCCCCTTAACAAAACCATTGATAAAATCATTATTCCAAAAATCCTCCAATATTCCCAACATTGACCAATAAATGATAATCAATACATTCCACCACAACACTTCCCCTTTACACTTTCTTATCCACACCACATCACAAACAATCCATCAATTCACCTTAATACACTTCATAGCACAAATCGACCAAAATCCCACAATTTGCACTTATAGAAAATAACAAATTTAATAACAAAAATATCACCATATATGTTCATATTTTATCCATACCATGATCTTTCATCAAAGGCACAAGTCCAAATTCAAGCTCAACTCCCATGGATCACAAATCTTATACAAAAGCACAAAGTGCCATGTCCAACATTTCCAACCATAACTAACATGATATACATATTCTATGATGCTTATAATATGTTATAGTACAATAATATTCACTTACCCAAGCTTGAAAGATGATGATCTTGCTCCAAGAAGTGCCTTAGGGTTTTGAAAGCCAAAGAGATGTTCTTGGGAAATTTTTAGAAAAAGATAGAAAAGGCATGGGTGTTTCTCATGATAAAATCAGATATTTGGCCCCTTTTATAGACCTTTAGTCCATCCTTAGTCATTAATGTGGTCTTCTAGAAGGTCTTGGCAAGAATGGGTCATTTGACCCATTTTGGGCCATGCTTTCATTTCATTTTTGGGTCCTTTTTGGGCCCAATTCACGTAACCCAGTAAAATCAATAATTTCACGTGTTCAAGTCATATCATACATGTTAAAACAATATTACCACTCATTTTATTCATATCCGTAGCCTCAATTCCAAAAGCAAGCGATTCTAGCCACGTATGGCCCATTTTGACCAAAAGGGCAAAATCGTCATTTTACCCCAAATTCGTTCTCGAGTAATTTTATCATACCAATGTGATACTTTACTCATTTAATGTATATGATCATTATTGTAGAAGAAACGTGGCAAAAATTGGCTTGATACGTCCCCGGGCACCCTTGGGACTTAAACAAAATTTTCAACTTTTGAAAGGTGCGCAGGGGCGGCGTGGCACGCTGCATGGCGCGCACCTTTACTGCCTATGGACTTAAAATTTCAGCCCATAGAGGCGTGGCACCCCCCTGGGCGCACCCCTCCTTATTTTTTTCCAAAATTTTTGTTTTCGACTTTTCTTCGCGGATTCGGTTAGATACTTCAAGTCCTATTCTTTAGCTCACTTCTTAACCTTAATATACTTTTTTTAGAGGTATTATTAGCCTCATTTTGAACCCCACAAATTTTCCACGAAGATCATAAAACACCTCCTATGAAGGTTTAATCATATAACAAGAGCCAAATTCACTTATCTCACCAATAGCATTACCAAATGCATACTTATAGTTCTCGATACCTAAGTACATATCATTTAATGTCATCAAGTAGGGTTGGGAACGTACGGGGTGTTACAATAACACCTAGCATGGGTCAATCCCGCCACTACGGGTGGTATCCCAGGGGCAAAAAAAAGCCTAGCATGGGTCGATCCCAAATAATTGTTGATTATTACCCACTGATCAGCTTGGGGACCGGGCATTATATGAATAAAATGATGAGTAATGAATGAATGAATGAGTTATGAACGAATGAATGAGAGTAAAAGCAAAGAAAGTAATCAACGTAATGTATATGGTTCCACACATACAGAATGGTGACTTATCCATATTGATTATTCACTTGTATTTGATTCCAGTGAAGTCTTTATGTATCATACAATTACATTATTCATACTAACATCCCTTGGGGGACTTAACTTACTTGTTACAGGCACAGATGCTAGTAGACCTCCACAGTAGGTTGCGGATCATTACCGATCTTTGGTGAGCTCCAGTTGGTTCTGGGCTTTCCGAGTCACACGTGTACATTTGTTTTGGTATCGTAATGTTGTATAAAGTGGGGACTTGTCCCGACTTTAGGTTGGTTATGTATATGCATCTGTTAGAGGCTTTGTAGATGTATGTGGGAATAAAAATGTAAGGGATGTATGTCCATTTTGACTTGATGGCCCTAACGGCCAAGTTTCGTATATAGCATATGTTTTCATGACTCATGCTATTAGCATCTTGTATCTATACGTGATGGTGATGTTTCTTGAATGACATGCATATGAATGGACATAGATAAAGATTGGTTCTCTTGGGCCTTATCGGCTTAGGGTGTCAGTCCGCCCGGTTGGAATTCGAGGCGTGACAAAAGTGGTATCAGAGCAGGTTGTCCTAAGGGTGTCTACAAAGTCGTGTCTGAGTAGAGTCTTGCTTATGGATGTGTTTTGTACCATATTTATAAGTAGGAGGCTATGGGACATTTAGGAGTTGTTTCTTTTCTTCATTTCTAGATCGTGCAATAGAGCCAATGTTGTAAGTGGAATCGTATCTAACCATTAGAATTGGTTTTCTTTGTTATAGTATAATGCCGATTACAATATGAGGTAGGGGTAAAGGTAAGCAGGTAGATATGTTTGCCGGAGAAGGAACGAGTCAGTCACCACCTGACCAAGCTAGTCAAGGTGGCACTGAATAGGAGTTTGCATCACGGGCTTCTTCTACCCTTCCATTTCCGAAAGAGCTGAGAAGGAGAGAAGAAGCTGCAGAACCACCTGTTAATGCTACTGAGCAAGATCGTAGAAATGCGGTGCAAATATTGACTCAGATAGTTGCTGCACAAAGTCAAGGACGAGCTGGTCCAACAACAAGTGATGATGGTGTGGCTAGGGCAGCTAGTCGGCGGACATAGGACTTTCTGAAATTAGACCCTCCCACATTCACTGGGTCATATCTGAATGAAGATCCGCAAGACTTTATAGATCAAATTCAAAGGGCTTTAGATGTTATGCATGTGACTGGTATAGAAACAGTTTAGCTTGCGGCATATAGATTGAAAGGAGAAGCTATATTGTGGTATGAAGATTGGAAGAAATCTCGTGGCATCGGTGCAAATCCACCTAGTTGGGAAGAATTTAAAGCGGCATTCCTTGATCACTATCTTCCCTATGAGATTCGAGAGGCTCGTGTGGATCAGTTCTTAAATCTCCGTCAAGGGAATCTGAGTGTTAGAGAATATAGTTTGCAGTTTAATTCTTTGGCTCGATATGCTCAGAATGTAGTGGCCACAATGACAGACCGAGTCCATCGATATGTGGACAGATTGGAGCCATATTTGGTAAGGGACTGCACTATTGTTGCTTTGAACAGAGATATGGATATAGACAGAATATAGGCTTTCGCACAGAAAATAGAGGACCAGAGTCAAAGAAGAAGGGTACACGAATTTGAATGAGGGCCGTCAAAAAGGACTAGACCTATGGGACAGTCTATGGTGTCCCAAGGGGAAAATAGGCCTCGTATTTTTCCTATACCGCCTAGACCATCATTTTCTTCCCTTAGAGCAGGTACTTCATCCCAATTCTGGGGATTTAGAGGCAGTCATTTTGGGCAGAGTAGTGGGCTGCAAGTTCACAGATAGCAGGATTTTCTCGTCCTCCGTGTCAGCACTGCGGAAGGTATCATTTAGGTGAATGTCGGTTGGGGACAAATGTTTGTTTTTGGTGTGGTACTATGGGGAACATAATGAGAGAATGCCCACAAAGGGGCACAGGTGGTATAGCACGACCTACGGGATTCACCGTTGCATCATCATCATCGGTTCCTTCCCTAGGCAGAGGTGTACAGCCTGCTGGTCGTGGTAGAGGTGCCAGAGGAGCAGCCAGTTCCAGTGGAACCTAGAATCACACCTATGCTCTAGTGGACCAACAGAATTCAGAGGCTTCTCCCGATGTAGTCACAGGTACATTATCTATATTTTTGTATAACGTATATGCATTGATTGATCCGGGTTCTACATTATCATATGTTACTCCGTTGATTGCTGTAAAATTTGAAAGAACACCAAAATTATTAATTAAGTCAATTGAAGTATCTACGCCAGTTGGTGAATCTCTTGTTGTAAAAAGAGTATATCGTAATTGTGTGGTAACTGTGTGTGGTTATGATACACTGGCTAATCTTATTGAACTGGACATGGTGGATTTTGATGTCATAATGGGTATGGATTAGTTGGCTTCTTGTTATGGCACGATGGATTACCGGGCTAAGAAAGTACATTTTCATTTTCCACAAACGAAAGTTCTGGAATGGACGGGTAATGTGGGGGCACCGAGAGGAAAATTTATTTCCTATCTTAAAGCAAGGAAAATGATAGCCAAGGGGTACATATGTCACTTAGTAAGAGTGAGAGATACTGATGTGGAACCCCTAACTCCTCAGTCAGTTCCAGTGGTCAATGAATTCCTTGATGTATTTCCTGAGGATCTTCCCGGTTTACCTCTAGAACGGGAAGTAAAGTTTGGTATTGATGTGATGCCAGGCACCCAACCTATCTCTATTCCTCCATATAGAATGGCTCCAGCAGAATTGCGTGAATTGAAGGAGCAATTAAAAGACTTGCTGGACAAGGAATTCATCAGTCCTAGTATGTCCCCGTGGGGTGCACCAGTATTATTTGTACGAAAGAAAGACGGCACATTGAGAATGTGCATTGACTATCGACAATTGAATAAAGTAATGATCAAGAACAAATATCCCCTCCCCAGAATTGACGATTTGTTTGATCAGTTACAGGGTGCTAGATGTTTTTCAAAGATTGACTTGAGATCAGGCTACCATCAAGTCAGAGTTAGAGAAAAGGATATACCCAAGACAGCTTTTCGAAAATGGTATGGCCATTATGAATTTTTAGTTATGTCGTTTGGACTAACAAATGCACCAGCTGTTTTCATTGATTTTATGAATAGGGTGTTTAAGTTATTTCTAGACGTGTTCGTGACGGTGTTTATAGATGACATCCTGGTTTATTCAAGATCACAAGAGGACCATGCTAATCACTTACGGTAGGTGCTGCAAATTCTTCGTGAGCGTAAGTTGTATGCAAAGTTCTCTAAATGTCAATTTTGGTTAAAATCCGTCGCATTCTTGGGTCACATTATGTCAGATGAAGGGATACGGATTGATACGCAGAAGATTGAAGCAGTGAAAAATTGGCCAAGACCTACGACGCCCATGAAAATTCGTAGCTTCCTTGGGCTGGCAAGTTATTATCGAAGGTTTATTGAATGGTTTTCTTCCATTGCTGCACCTTTAATGAAGCTTACACATAAGGCAATCAAGTTTCAGTAGACTGATGCCTGTGAGAAAAGTTTCCAAGAGCTGAAAGATAAATTGACTTCTACACCGGTATTGGTGCTTTTGGAAGGCACCAAAGGTTATGCAGTATATTGTGCTACGTCCGGAGTTGGCCTAGGGTGTGTATTGATGCAGCACGGTAATGTCATAGCATATGCCTCACGACAGTTGCGACCACATGAGAAAAACTATCCCACACATGATCTTGAGTTAGCAGTTGTGGTATTTGCTTTAAAGATATGATGCCACTATTTGTATGGAGTTCATGTTGACATCTACACTGATCACAAAAGTGTACAATATATCTTTAAGATGAAGGATTTAAATTTGAGGCAGCGGAGGTGGCTTGAACTATTGAAAGACTATGATATTGATATCCTATATCATCCAGGGAAAGCGAATGTAGTGGCCGATGCATTAATCCGCAAAGCAGTAGGAAGCACTAGTGTCCAGTTGATGGAAAAGCAAGACCTAGTCAAAGATTTACATCAACTAGCCAGCTTGGGAGTTCGTCTTCTTGAATCTCCAGATGAAGGGGTTATTGTGCAAAATGCAACAGAATCTTCCTTAGTAGCTGAGGTGAAAGAGAAATAGGATGCGGATCCTATTTTATTTCAGCTGAAAGAAAATGTACAACAGGGTCTGACTAAGGCATTTGATCTTACGCAAGAATGAGTACTTCAATGCTAAGGTAGATTATGTGTACCAGATGTAGATGAGCTGAGGAGATGAATTATGGCAGAGGCGCATTAGTCACGATACTCTATTCATCCGGGAGCTACCAAAATGTACCATGACTTGAAAGCAATGTATTGGTGGGGAAACATGAAGAAGAACATTGCAGAATTTGGAGCTCAATGCCTGAATTGTCAATAAGTAAAAGCAGAGCATCAGAAACCTGGAGGTTACATGCAATGTATCAATCTTCCAGTCTGGAAATGGGACATGATTAATATGGATTTCATCACAGGTTTTCCTTGTACACTGTGAAAAGTTGATTCTATAAGGGTCATAGTTGACAGGCTTACCAATTCAGTGCATTTTCTACCAGTCAAGACAACTTATACAGCTGAAGATTATGCAAAGGTGTATGTTAAAGAGATAGTGCGATTGCATGGGATTCCAATTTCCATTATATCAGACAGGGGAGCACAATTTACCTCACATTTTTGGAGATCTTTTCAGAAGAGTGGGTACACGAATGAATTTGAGTATGGCTTTTCATCCTCAGACAGATGGACAAGCAGAACGTACTATCCATACACTTGAAGATATGCTACGAGCGTGCACGTTGGACTTTAAAGGCAGCTGGAATAATCATCTACCTCTTATTGACTTTGACTACAACAATATCTACCATTCAAGTATCAAAATGGCACCTTATGAAGCTTTATACGAAAGGAAATATAGATCACCAATTGGATGGTTTGAAGCGGGTGAAACTACTTTACTTAGGCCAGACCTTGTTCATCAAGCTATGGAGAAAGTTAAAGTAATCCAACAGCGGCTACAAACGGCCCAAAGTCGACACAAGTCATATGCTGATGTTAGAAGAAGAGGGCTCGAATTTGCCATAGGTGATTGGGTATTCTTGAAGGTGTCACCGTTAAAAGGGGTAACGCAATTTGGAAAGGAAGGGAAGTTGAGTCCCCGATATATATATGGCGGTGTGACTCCACTTCAACATGGAAGTGAAGTGGAGTGTACAGCTCATATGGTAAACATGTGGTGGCATTGATTTACGTTAGAACTTAGCATAGTTATTATTTTAATTAAATATTAAATTATTGCAAAGTAATTAATTTGTTTATATGCACATCTCATCTAGTAACATGACCTCCTACTATTTCTATTTAGATATGCACTTACTATTGTTTATATCACTATATTATCTTTTAAAGCATTCAAAATCTTTTGAACTTATTTTACACTTTTGAGTAAATATTGAGTCAAACGTGACTCTCTTTGTGTATTTATATATGTACTTATATTATTTTTTTTTCTACCTGTTTAGTAAATGAGGAGGAAATTTTGTGGGGAAGACAACTAAAGGTTTTTTTTCAATCACCAAAAAGAAATCAATTAACTTTATCAAGTTATTCAAGCTCGGATTAATAGGTATGGTAAGGCTATTCCTTTTTTTTTTGGAATGATTTTATAAGATTTATAACTTTCAGGTCTATCATGCTATTGAAAGAGTCGATTATTAGGTGTCTCTAAATTGGTGTTGGTATTGTTCTTGTTAAACAATCCCTATCTGGCCGGTGATGTCCATTCCGTATCAAGTTGATGAGTAGGAGATAGTGTATAGACCTTTTTGTGTACATTTTGGATTCTAGGATGGACGAATTGACCGTGATGTTAATATCTTGCTTGATCATGTTCACTGTTCCAAACACATTAGCTTGTTATTATCCTAAAAATGTTAGGTTTTGGTATTACAATTGTTACCCTCCTTCTAAGTTGTGCATTTTTAACTTACGGTGATGTACCTATAAATTTGTGACCAACCATTACTTTCCTACATTTATTACTTAGTGAATTTAGGTCAGAGTGTTGTCAATAAGGACTTAAAATATTTCTATTTTGCTGATGAAGGGTTAAAAAAATAAATTCTAAAGATACCAAATTACTTTTATGTTTATCATGCTTGTTTTACTTTAAAGTGTATTTTTCCTACCATTGATATATCAATAAACTATATTAACATGTTGATAGACCTTTCACTTCATCTCACTTCATGAACATTCATATTTGCACAGATTTATATATTATGGTGGTTTTGTCAGCCCGCATGGTAATATATGTGCTTTTAGACACCATGGTGGTTTTATATTTAAGTTATCGGTGGTTAGTTAACTAAAATTGTTGTTGTGGTATGATTTGCTTATTGGTTGGCCACATACATATGCATGGTCCATATGCATGGCATTTTATACCTTTTGAGGCTAGGATCGGGGTGCTCGCCCACACCATATGCATTACATACCCTCAAGGCTAGGGATCATAGTGCGCACCTACACCGCATATATTGTATTTCATTTCATATAGTTGTATAATATGACTTTGATTCATTGTTTTTAGTTGTGCATGGAAGCTTAGTAAGTTTCTAATATTATGGTGATTTAAGAATCAGGCATAGATAGAATTGGTTGCGAGTTATCAAAAGTAGGTTAGCGTGCTATAGTTGTGGCTTTTATGAGCTAAAGTAGGGCAGGTAATATTGTTGAGGCTATGGTATGTCGGCTTTAATTATTTTGCATTTCATTTTTTTATGTGATTGTGGTTAGTTGGCACTTGCCGAGCTTATTGGGGCTAGGTAGATTGTGGGTTTATTGTCTATAAACACTAGCTTTACCACTTATATTAGTGTAGACTATTCCCTTAAAAGGGAGGCTGAATCGTGGTAGTTGTATTGGTCAGAAACATGAATAAGTATGTAAAGGCTATTCTCTTTTTTTCATGGCATGATTCTTGATTTCAATACTTTGAATCTAGTGTACTATTATGGGATATCTCATAGAGCTTCCTGATTATATTGTTCTTACTGTTTGAAATAGTTATTCCTTTTTGAGAACTCATGTTAATATGGATCTAGTGCCCTGGAGAATCTCTAGTCATAAGGATAGTTCATTCAAACACCAATCGAGAAAATATTGGAGGCTTAGATATATGACAAGGTCTATGTAAGTAACTTAAATACGATTTAAAATTATACAGGATTTAGTAAACATAACATATCTTATTGTGTAGAGCTCTATTTTAAACACTAAAATATGTTTTGGAAAGAAAATGCATAGATATAAAACTTCTATTTTTATGGAAAAATATGGTTTTGCTGTTATGGAATCGATAGAGGGCACACAAAAGAGGACAAGTTCTATCTAGTTTTCCGATTTAGAAATCCCCCTATGTTCTACTGTTAGTATTTTGATGATATCAGTTTGTACATAATGTATATTTTGGTGATTCTAGATTACTTGCAACCCCAGGAGATATTCCTACAACTTTCATGCAGGCTAAAAAACTTGGTTTTGCCGATTTCCTATTCAAAACTAAGTTACTAAGCTAGATAGTGAGGCTGTCCAGGTTTACTCTTTTGAGGATTTAGTGTAATTTGCACAAACTAGGCTTACTTTTGATGCTAATCTTGATCCATATCAATATGCTGGAGTTACTAAAAATTCTAAAGGTATTTAATTGTGTGTTCAATGTTGTCTATACTCATGTATAAGCTGAGCAACTTGAAATAATTGTTTGGGTTATGATTTGAACTCTTCATGCTATGTTTGGAATGTTTATGTGACAAAGTGCTTCTATATGTGTTCATTGTCCTATACTGGTGTGTTTATACTTCCAAGTACTAATATGACAATGGTTCTCTAAGCAGCAAGTTTTATGAGTCATCCTCTAAGCTAAGTAAGATTTGTTGAGTCAATAAGATCCTATATTACACATGTTAAAAGAGTTCATATGTCGGATACACACTCTGCACATTATATATTTTATATGTCCTTAAGTGGAATGTATACTTGTCCCTATCTTAGATTTTCCCATGGTCTCTCAAGTGTGTTAAAGTAAGTCTATATGTGTTCATTACTCTATATCTATCTATTTGTTCTTCCAAGTACTAGTACGGCAAAGTTATTCTTAACAACAAGTTCTATGAGCTATTCCCTAGGTCAAACGAGGTTCATTATGTCATAAGAGTTCTTAATTATTACATTAATGTCATATTTATTTCATACATCATTAGTACTGCCCTAAGTATATTGTTCACGTGTCTGCAGTTCCAAAAGTTTAAAAATGTTATGACCACCAAAAGAACGATCTGAAAGATTAAAGAAACAATGTAAAGTGAATCTATATAATTATGGATGGCAGCTCAGGGGTTATGATACCTACCATGGGCCGATCCTAATTGATGTATTTATGGGTGACAGCTCAGGGGTTATGATACCTAGCATGGGCCGATCCCAATTGATTTGTATATTGGTGGCAACTCAGGGGTTATGATACCTAGCATAGGCCGATCCCTATCTATTTATATATGGGTGGCAACTCAGGGGTGTAAGCCTAGCATGGGCCTATCCCAACTTATGTATTTACCACTGATCAACTGGTCATTGTATCACATTTTATGATGTTTATAAAACAAAGAAAAGTAAAGTAAAGTAAAGAATGCAATGTACATGATTCCATAATTCTAAGAAAAGGTGGTCTTATATCCTTATCTATATAGTTATACATTGATACCTAATTTCATTTGAGCTCCTGTCTTACATATGGTCACTTTATGCCTTATATACTCAGTACATTCTTTTATACCGACGTCCCCATTGCTTGAGGGGCGCTGCATTTATGCCTGAAGGTTATCAAGTGGGAAGTATTCCTCACTTCGTGTGATCGATTTCAGCTGTGGTTGGTATGCTGCGTTCTTTCTGGAGTTGCTGAGTCTAGAGTCTATTTGGATTTATATAGTTATTGGGTACTTCAAGGCCTGTCCCGACTAGTGAGTAGCGATTTCTCATTCTAGAGGCTTGTAGACAACTGTTGTGGGTCTAGTAATCAGTTATAGTCTGGTTAGCCTTGCATTATGCTTTTTTTTATATTCGAGTTTATCTCTGTTGTATTTTTCTTTTTAATTTAGAAGCCTTGATGATCCACTATTACTGTTTAGTTTTGTTTCAGTCGATTCGCTCAGTTAAGTGTGGCACCAGTTGCCAGTTGCGCCCCTTCGAGTTTGGGGTATGGCAGTTTATGATTTCAAAGACTAGATTAAGAGTCTATAATGTTTTATGATAATGATTTGGCATGATATAGATGACTTGCAAGTCTTCGTATGACGATACCAAAACATAAATGCCTTTATGAATGACTCTATGGATAAATGTTATAAACAATGTTTTAATTGGGCTTAAATAGAATTATGTAGTTCACCGAGAAGGTGTAAATCCTTGTGACCAATGCCTGAAACCTATGTTTTACCGATATAGGGATTTTTTGCTCCCTAACGGGACAACCTTATATTGTTTCCTCTATGAGGTTGATATGATATGATGGCCAAATGACGTTTATCTCAGTCCATACGCCTAACATGGATAAGGCCCCGCCGGTTGGGTATGGAAAAGACCCATATAGCCCATGGATTACTTAATGTCGGTACAAGCTATATCAGAATTAATGTTTTTAAATGGTTATGTTTTTATGTTTTGAATCCCCTGCTCCATTCTTTCTCTATTATTAATTATGTTATGAATTTTTGACTTGCTTTATAAATTGTTTTGTCCCTTCCCCTAGGTCGTATGCCAGTACGAAGTCCTCGGATGCTACATATTTTCATGATGTAGGTTCGGAGGCATTTTCCCATGGTTCAGTGCAGCCCTAGGATTTTGTCGGGACAATAAGTAGCAAGTGGTGAGCCCTCCATCTTTCGGAAGGCACATGGTTTCTATTATTTGGATTTTGACTATCTTGTTTTATGGTATCGCTGGGGCCATGTTCTAGCTTATGATTTTCATTCATGATGTTAGAGGCTTTGTAGACTGATGTAAGCTAATATCATTGCATCATATTTTAGAGTTTGGTATTATTAATTTCTTTTAAAGTTGAACTTCTTATCATTGGGTCTATTTCTGCACTTTAATAATAGTTATGCTATGATATTATGCTACGGGGTCTCCTCGGGCCTTCGTTGGTCTAGGATGCCCGTTACGTCCAGGGCCTTGTCCTGGGACATAAAAAACTTGGTATCAAAGAATGGTTCAAGTGTCCTAGGGTGTTTACGAAGCTGTGTCGAGTAGAGTCCTTTTTATGAATGTGTTGCATGCCACATTTATAAAGGGGAAGCTGCAAGGCATTTAGGAATGTTTCCCTTCTTCGTGTTCTAGTTCCTGATAGAAAGTTTAGTTCTAAGAAAATTCTTCTAACTCTTAATCTTTCCAACGTTTCAGATCATGCCTCCAAAAAGGACTAACAACCAAAGGACTTCAGTTGGAACCTTCGTCTCTTTCGGGAAAAATGCTGAAGAGGTTCGTCCTACTCATGGGATGCAACTCATAATGGAGTCTGCACTTCTAGTCCAACTGCTTCTACTGGGGTTCCACCATTCCCGACTAGTCCTTCCCGGGCTCCAGAATTGGTCCTGCTTGAACTCAGTCCCCACAGGGTGAAGTTACTAACATTGAGTTTAGACAAACAATTTATATGCTTTCTCAGATTGTGTCATCTCAGTCTTGTTGGTCAGGTAATGTTGGGTTGCCTTTGCTTGCTCAGACTTTACTAGTGTTGGTCCATTCATGCGGCTGAACCCACCAGTTTTCACGAGATCCAAAGTTGAGGAAGATCCTCAGGATTTAATAGATAAGATGGAGAAGATTTTTAGGGTTATGTATGTTAGTGACACAAAAGGAATTGAGCTGTCGGCTTATTAGCTGAAAGGTGTGGCTTATCAGTGGTATGATGAGTGGGAAGAGATTAGGGGTAAAGACGCTGAACCTACTATTTGGGAAGACTTTTCTGCGGCCTTTCTTGACCATTTCTTTCCCAAGGAGTCGAGAAAGGCTAAGGTTGAGGAATTTGTGAACTTGAAGAAGGGAACTATGAGTGTTAAGGAGTATGCTCTAAAGTTTACTCAATTGTCTCGTTATGTTCCAGAGTTGGTGTCTACTATGAGAGCCAAAATGAGGAAATTTATGTCTGGTGTCTCTGATGATGTGAAAATAGAGTTGAAAAAGGTAATGTTGAACAATGACATGGATATATCCAGGCTAGTGGTTTATGCTCAGAAGTTGGAGGATGAGAAAAAAAAATCAGAAGCTATGGAGCATTAGAGTAAGAGGGCTAAACCTGCAGATCATAAAGTGAGCCACCAAAATAGTGGCAAGTAGCCTTTTAGGAAGAAATTTTTGGGGAATTCTCATTCATCCGCTAGTGCACCTGTATCCAGGCCTACAAAGGATCAGTGTTCCCAACCTAGTAATGGTCCTAGAATGCAGGGTACTTAATCTTAAGCCAGTGTAGCTTAGTCGGCTCTATCCTATCCTCCGAGCCACACCTGTGGAAAGCTCCATCATAGGTTTTACTACTTGTGTAAGAATGAATTGCAGATATCCTGGTCGTATACAGCGAGATTTCCCTTTGGCAAGAGGTACACCTTGGGTTAACAAATCCCTAGCTACTACTTCTTCAGCCCCAACTGCAAAGGGTGCTACTTTAGGGACATGCGGGGGTCGTAACCATTTGTATGCCTCATCTACTCGTCAGGAGTCCGAGGCCACGCCAGATGTTGTCATAGGTATGTTACAGATTTTCCCCCAAGATGTTTATGTGCTACTTGATCTCGATTCCACTCTATCTTATGTGTCACCTTATGTAGCTATGAAATTTGGTTTTGATCCTAAAAATATCCATGAACCCTTCTCAGTTTCTACCCCTGTTGGTGAGTCCATTATTGCTAGGAGGGTCTATAGAAATTGTGTTATGACTATCCTTCATCGGGATACTGTGGTGGATTTGGTAGAGCTTGATATGGTAGATTTTGATGTTATTCTGGGGATGGATTGGCTCCATTCTTGATATGCTTCTGTGAATTGTAGAACTAGAAAAGTCACCTCCATTTTCCAAATGAATCGGTTCTCGAATGGGAGGGTAGCCCTGTAGTACTAAAGGAAAGATTCATCTATTATCATAGAGCCCAAAAAATGATATCTAAGGGTTGTTTGTACCATTTAGTTTGGGTCAAGGATTCTAGTGCTTAATGTCCCACACTCTAGTACTTTCCTATAGTTAATGATTTTCCCAAAGTTTTCCCCAAAGATTTTCTAGGAATTTCTCTTGACAAGGAAATAGACTTTGGGATTGATCTCTTGCCTGATACTCTCCCAATTTCCATTCCACTATATAGAATGGCTTCTGCAGAGTTAAAAGAGTTAAAAGAGTAGTTGAAAAACCTCTTTGATAAAGGTTTTATCCATCCTAGTGTCTTCCCTTGGGGTGCTCCTGTACTTTTCATGCTCAAGAAAGATGGGTTTCTTCGTATGTGTATAGATTATCGTCAGCTGAATAAGGTGATAGTAAGAAATAAGTACCCTCTTCCCAGAATTGATGATCTCTTCGACTAACTTCAGGATGTTAAGTGTTTCTCCAAAAGAGATCTCCTTTTGGGTTACCATCAATTAAAGGTTAGGGAGGCTGACATTCCCAAGACTGCTTTCCAGACTTGGTATGGCCATTTTGAATTTCTGGTTATTTCCTTTGGTTTAATAATGCACCTGCATCTTTCATGGATCCTATGAATAGGGTGTGTAAGTAGTTTTTGGATATGTTCATTATAGTTTTTATCGATGATATCCTGGTTTACTCTCAAAGTGAGGAGGAGCATGCCAATCACCTTTGAATCATACTTCTGACACTCAAAGATTGAGAATTATATGCCAAATTCTCTAAGAGTGAGTTTTAGATGAATTCTGTGGCTTTTCTTGGTCATATTATTTTGAGTGATGAAATTAAAGTGGATCCCCAAAAGATTGAGGCGGTGAAGAAATAGCCTAGACCCACAACTCCAACTGATATTAGAAGTTTCTTAGGTTTGGCGGGCTATTACAAGAGGTTCGTGGAAAGTTTATCTACTATATCTTCCCCATTAACTAAGTTGACTCAAAAAAAGGTGAAGTTCTAGTGGTTCGATGCTTATGAGGGCAGTTTTAAGAAGTTAAATTATCGGTTGACTTCTACTCCTGTATTGACCCTACCCGAGGGTACTAAGGGGTTCATAGTATATTGTGATGCATCCCCAGTGGGGCTTGGTTGTGTTCTTATGCAGAATGACAAGGTTATGGCAGATGCTTCTAGACAACTTAAGTACCATGAGAAAAACTACACAATCCATAATCTTGAATTGGATTTTTACACTGAAGATTTGGCGTCATTATTTATATGGAGTACATGTAGACATTTTCTCTGATCATAAGAGTTTCCAATATGTTTTTATACAGAAAAAGTTGAATCTCAGGTAAAGGAGGTGGATTGATCTATTAAAGGATTATGACATGAGTTTGCATTATCACCCAGGAAAGGCTAACGTAGTTGTTGATGCTCTTAGCAGGTTGTCCATGAGGAGTCTGTCTAATGTAGAGAAGGAGAAGAGTGGGTTGGTGAAGGACATTCACCGACTTGCCAATTTTGGAGTTCAACTTTTGGACTCCAAGAATGGGGGAGTGATTGTTCAATAAGAAGGCTAAGTCTTCTTTGGGTGCCAAATTGAAAGAAAAGCAGATTAATGATCCTATACTTATGCAAATTAAGGAGGATGTTGGCCACTAGAGGGTTTTGGCTTTTGAGATTGGGGGAGATGGCATATTGTGATACCAAGGGAGATTGTGTGCCTAATGTTATAATTTGCATGAGAGGATTTTGATTGAGGCTCATGTTTCCAGGTATACTGTTCACCCAGGTGCTACTAAGATGTATCATGATTTGAATGAGATGTATTGGTGGAATAATATAAAGAGGGATATCGCAAATTTTGTTGCTAAGTGCTCCAATTGTCATCAAGTTAAGGTTGAGAATTTAAGGCTAGGTGACACGTCAAAATACATAGCTATCCCTATGCAGAAATGGGAGATGATAAATATGGACTTCATCACCGTCCTTTCGCATTCTCGCAACCAATATGATTATATTTGGGTCATTGTAGAAAGAATGAATAAGTATTGGTGCAATCCGAGCCTCATCAACATCATGGAATGAAGAGTTGAAGCTCGAGAATATGCTAAAGTAGAAGTACAAGAAAGAAAGGCGAAAAGGGAAGAAAGAGGTTATAGACGTAAAGTGGCTATTCTTAACATTAAAGACTCATGCTAAAGAAGACCCTTATTTCATTAAGGGTATTTTAATTATTAGTGTAGGCTATAAATAAGGGGGAATAACTCATTCTAGGGAGATTATCTTGATGAATATTGAATATTAAATACTCTTTTGAGAGTTTGAGAGCTTGTTGAAGCTTTTGATTGTTTCAAGTTTAGAAAGGAGGGTTTCTTGGGAATCTAATTTCCTTGAGGTCTTTCTCATAGGTTTAGGTGCTTATTTGGATATTTGAAGGAGGTCTTTTCTTTTTATAGAATTGGTTGCCTTTGATTCCACTTTTGTGTGTACCTTTCTATCCCTTTTATCTTTGTTTATCTTGTTTCTTTGTTTCCTTTGTTCTGTAAAGTCTTCCGCCTCTTCTTTCTTGCATCATTTGGTATCAGAGCTTGGATTGAGTTTGTTTCTACAAACTTAACTTTTGGGTTTTAGTATTTTTCAAAAAAAAAAAAATCCAAAATATTTTTTTTTGATTTGTTGTTTTTGATACTAGATCTTGATTCCCTAGTGTCTTGTGAGTCTAGATCTCAAATTCCATTCAATTAGGATTTGTAGAATTGAAGATACCATTAAAGGGTTTTGAGCTTTTGAAACTTTGTGGATTTTGAAAAGTGGTTTATTTTTGGCTTGATTTTGAAAGCTAAAAATTAGTGGGGTTTATTCGTGGCATTGAAAGGAACACGTGGGCGAAAATTTCATTGAATTTGGAGCAAAAACAAAGAAGTTATGAGCATTTTAAGATTGAAGTTTTTTTCTTGTGTTCTTGAGCATCTTCATATTGTTCTTGAAAAAGAAGGTAGAAAAAGTACACTTTGATCCAAAAATTTTGAGGTCAAAGTTGGTCAAAGTGTTTTTAGGTCCATTTGTAGAAAAAAAAATGCCACGTCAGCAGCGCGTGTGGGACAGTTTCAGAGAGCTGAAAATGCAGGTTTTTGACACTTATTTTTTTTTTTTGGGTCCTAAAGTTTTTTGGACCTAAAAAATTTTCTAAGTGTTCAAATTTCATGATTCTTTTTTTGTTTTCTTTCTCTTTCGATCCCTCAACTATTTAACAAGTAATTAAATCTTTAATCACTTGTTAACTAGTTTTAAACATCAAATCCTCTTCTTTGATCCTTCGTACTAAGTAACAACAAGTAATTCCTTCTCTACTTTTGTTACTTTGTTTTTGAGTCTGATTTTTTTTGTGCTACTTTCTTTTAGCTTTTCTTCTTTATTTTTCCTTGAAAACTTCTTGGTTCTCATCCTTAGCTTTTGAACTTTCTTTCTCGAATCAACCAAAATCTATTCTTGACCTCAAGTAGAGATTGGACCCTTGCAACTCATCGGACTAAACAAGATACAATCATTGACCGAAGCAATTTGTGAGGAAAACAAAGGTGTGATTTCTTGAGTGATTGTGAGCTTTATTTTAACTAACCTAACATGTTTGTTTGCTTTGGTTGAGTGGCTTAAATAGGTAACAATGGAAGGTCATGAAAAGAAAAACCAAGTTCCCATCGGGGAACCCACTTTGGGTGAATTGTTAAACTTGTTCACCACCCTCTCAACCAGAATTGAAGGACGGTTGATCGGTTGAGTACTTGAATTAATCGATTGCAACTTATCTTTCCACCAACTTTCCCTAATCCTCATCAAGGACTTGAAGAGTGTCCCAATGCATTGAGGGGATTCTCATCCCAAGGTAAAGAAGACCTTTCTTGTGAGCTTCAAGGTAAAATAGCTAAACTTGACACTTTCAAATTTTCAAATGAACAAAGTGTGAGAGATAGCTTGTCTTTATGTGAACTTAATAATTCTTTGCCACATAGTGTTAATGTCTATGTTGAGAGTGTTCATACACTAGTTGGTCCTATTGATGACCGAATTGATTCTTCTTGTGAGATCGATTTGTGTCCACCTAGTGTTGACACTTGTTACTTGAATGATAGTACATTGTCATGTGATTCTTTGCCATGTTTTGATAATGTGCTTGTTGAGAATGTGGATACACTAGTTGATCCTATTGATGACCGAATTGATCTTTTTAGTAAGATCAATTTGTGTCCACCTAGTGTAGATACATGTGTTTTGAATGATAGTTCATTATCAAGTGATATTGGTATTGATCAACTAGCTTTTGCGTGTAGTACACTACTTGAGGGATCTTGTGATGTCCTTATTGAGCGTCAAGTTAGTGGTAATATTGATGAAGTTGATCAATTGAGTAGGAGTGACTCTTTGAGCATATCTTTTATTGAAGATCCTATTGCTTGTTTTGCTCATAGAACTCATGTGCTTGAAACCTCCTTAAAAGATGACATTTGTCTTTTTGAGAATGAGATTACATGCTTTAATTCTCCATATTTCATTGATTCTTCTCACTTTAAGTATAATGTCTTGTTTGATGATGATGAGATCACTCCTAGTTTGATGCCTAGTGGTATGAATAGTGATTGTAATGTAGCTCTTCATGAGAGCTATACTTTGTATGATAACCCACTATGGGGTGTTGAGAAGGAAGGTGATGTGTGTTCATCAATTGCTACTTCTTCTTTGAGTGTTCCAATTCTTGATAGTATACTTGATATTCTTGAGTCTTCTAGTGATCTTACACGTGAGGACACCTTAGATGAAGTTATTTTGCGTGATACCTTTCTTTGCTATCTATTTGCATATGATGATGCTCATTCTTGTGGGAAGGGTACGTTGTATGTTGGTAGGAGTTTATTTGGGGCAAATGGTTGTTTTCTTGATCAAGATACATGGGTAATCTTTCCTTTTGACCCCGGTGACCCTTTGCATGTGTGGGAGTTGGCCATGGATCCATCTCAAAAATGGTTTTGTCTTGAAATAGAATATCGTTTGTGCTTTGTGTATAGAACCAATGTGTGTGTACCTAGTTGGTGTTTCAAACCTATTGGTTTCTTGATGATATCCTTATTTATTGAGCCTTGGACTAGCTAAGTACTTTGTGCTACATATGAATATTTATTCTTCATGAGATTAGTTGATGTTTGGTTATATAACAAGTTTGTACATCCTTGGCATGTTGGTGCATTTATTAACCCTTGTGCTAATCCTCATGCTATGAGGCCCTTTTTCTTGTTTGTCTTCCTTATGGTTTTGCTAGGTTTGGATTCGAGGACGAATCCTTTTCAAGAAAGGGAGAATGGTGCAAGGCAAGCCTCATCAACATCATGGAATGAAGAGTTGAAGCTCGAGAATATGCTAAAGTAGAAGTACAAGAAAGAAAGGCGAAAAGGGAAGAAAGAGGCTATAGACGTAAAGTGGCTATTCTTAACATTAAAGCCTCATGCTAAAGAAGACCCTTATTTCATTAAGGGTATTTTAATTATTAGTGTAGGCTATAAATAAGGGGGAATAACTCATTCTAGGGAGATTATCTTGTTGAATATTGAATATTAAATACTCTTTTGAGAGTTTGAGAGCTTGTTGAAGCTTTTGATTGTTTCAAGTTTAGAAAGGAGGGTTTCTTGGGAATCTAATTTCCTTGAGGTCTTTCTCATAGGTTTAGGTGCTTATTTGGATATTTGAAGGAGGTCTTTTCTTTTTATAGAATTGGTTTCCTTTGATTCCACTTTTGTGTCTACCTTTCTATCCCTTTTATCTTTGTTTATCTTGTTTCTTTGTTTCCTTTGTTCTTTAAAGTTTTCCGCCTCTTCTTTCTTGGATTAAGTTTGCTCATTTTTTGCCTCTGAGGATGTCGTATTCGAGAAAGGATTATGCAAAGCTATACATTCAGGAGATTGTTAGGTTGCATGGAGCCCCTGTTTACGTAATATCCGACAGAGGTATGCAATTTACTTCCCAGTTTTGGAGAGCTTTCCAGAAAGGTTTGGGTACACAGGTGAACCTTAACACCACTTTCAACCCTCAAATGGATGGGCAAGTGGAGTGCACTATTCAGACCTTGGAGGATATGTTGAGAGCTTGTGTTAGACTTTAAAGGTAGTTGGGTGGATCTCTTGCCTCTTATAGAATTCGCCTATAATAATAATTACCACTCTAGCATCTAGATGGATCCTTTTGAAGCCCTTCATGGTAGAAGGTGTAGGTCACCTATTGGGTGGTATGAGGTGAGCAAAGCTAAATTGTTGAGACCATACCTTGTACACCAAGCGATGGAGAAAGTTAAAATTATTTGAGAAAGGATAAAGACTACCCAAAGTCGTCAAAACTCCTATGCCAATGTGAGACAAAGGGAGTTAGAGTTTGATATTGGCGATTGGGTGTTTCTAAAAGTTTCTCCCATGAAAGGAGTGATAAGGTTTTGGAGAAAAGGTAAGCTTAGCCCTCGCTATATCGGTCCTTATCAGATTTTGAGAAAGTTTGGGAATGTTGCTTATGAGTTGGACTAACCTGCCAGTTTGGCATCGGTTCATCCAGTATTTCACGTGTCTATGCTTGAGATATCACCATCAAGATTTTCCCTTATTCTCTTCTTCAAGTCCCTTGCATGATCATATTCAGGTTTCTTTAGTACATGCTTGAGTTCTTTCAGCAGGTTTATGCTCATACCCCTCCATCCCACACTTATTTTCTTGTACCAGTGTTATCATGCATAAATTCTAGTAATGTGAAGGTCTGTTGAGTGTTTTGTAGTCTCTAAAAGTGACCTCTTCATCATTTAACTGCATCTTCAAGTTGCCTTCCCTCACATCAATCAAAGCGCCCTCAGTTGCTAAGAATAGGCATCCTAATATAATGGGAACCATGTCATTGATTTGATTATCAAGAATAATAAAATTAGTAGGGATTACAAAGTTTCCTACTTTTATGAGAACATCCTTAATGATACTTTTTGGAGCAACTCTAGATCTATAAACAAGCTGCAGAACTGCTTTGGAAGGCCTTAGTTTCCCTACGCCAAGAGTATTGAACAAAGACAGGGATGTCAAGTTTATACTTGCACCTAAATCACACAATGCCTGCATCAACTCACTTTTACCAACCTGTATCGAAAGGGTAAAACTCCCAGGGTCTTTAAGATTTTTGGGTAGTTTGCTCATCACCATAGAACTGCACTTCTTAGTTAGTGCCATAGTCTCCAAATCTACAAGCCACTTCTTGTTTATTATCACATCCTTCAGATATTTAGCATATTTAGACATTTCCTGCAAAACATCAAGTAAAACAGATTTATATGTAGTTCTTTGAAAATGTCAAAGAACTTCTTGAAGTATGCATCCTCTTTGCTCTTTGGAGTCATTGCAGAAATGGTGGTGGTAGTTTCTTTTTATGTGGGCTTGACCACATTCTCTGTAACTGCCTTCTTTGAAACCTTCTTTATATCCAGGCTGTATATACTCGGCTCTACTTGTACCTCATGATTTTTCTTTTCTGCGGGTACTTTATCTAATTCTTTTCTATTTCTCAAGGTGATTGCCATAACTTGCTTTCAATTTGGATATGTGTCACTAGGAAAACCCCCTTGAGGTCTTGTATTCTGAGCCTTAACTAACTGCGCATTTGTTTTTCCAAATTATTTTGAGCTGCTTGGGGATTCTTTATTTCTGTAGCTATTTCCTCTTGGTTTGCCATAATTGTCATGACTCAAATTCCAACAGGGCGGATGGTACCCAAAGCCATTAAGGCTCGAGAGAACCAATCTTCATTCATACACACTAATACGCATGTCACTCAATCAACATCACCATCATATATAGGCATAAGTTGTTAATGGCGGAAGTCATGGAAAATATATGATAAATATGAAACTTGGCCATTAGGGCCACCAAGTCAAAATGGACATACATTCTTTCGTTCATCTCACCATATACGTCTACAAAGACTCTAACAGATGCATATACATAACCAACCTAAAGTCGGGACAAGTCCTCGCTTTATACAACATTTACAATACCAAAACAAATGTACACATGTGACTCGGAAAGCCCCAAACCAACTGGAGCTCACCAATGATCCGCAAATGACCCGCAACCTACTGTGGAGGTCTACTAGTACCTATGCCTACAACAAGTAAGGTAAGTCCCCCAAGGGACGTCAGTACGAAGAATGTACTGAGTATGTAAGGCCGTAAGAAACTGCATGATACATAAGTTCTTCAATGATATCAAGTACAAATGAAATAATCAATATGGATAAACCTCCGTTCTGTATATGTGGAACCATGTACATTGCTTTAATTACTTTCATTTTTGATCCTTCATTCATATCATTATCATTCATAAATACCTTCCTTCAAGTGATATATTTTCATTCAAGTGTTGTACTTTCTTTGCTTTTACCTTTATCCTTATTACCATTCATCCAGCTGATCAATGGGCCATATATCATTCATCCAGCTGATCAGTGGGCTATAGTACAATCATCCACCTTATCGGTGGGCCATAACATAATATAATATTAACAATCTTCCACCTTATCGATGGGCCATAATATAATATAATGGTAACAATCTTCCACCTTATCGGTGGGCCATAATATTTAGATATATATACATTACTTAATTCCTTACTTGTGAGAGATTGATACATTTGCTTGTGTGAGATTGATACATTGGTGGTTGAAACATTATGGGAACTTTGGAACATAACATTATTATAACTTTGGAACATAACATTATTAGAACTTTGGAACTATGTCCACAATTATGTGACACGTGATTAACAAGTGATTAATGAATAAGGAACATGTGAATAACAATAGATGATAACCAGAAATGAGATACCTTAGACCATTTCGGAATGGAACAAGTACAATGACAATGTGAACACTATGTGCTGCAGAAGGATACGAAAAGAGTAACCTTACCTACCTTATTTTTACCATATGAATACACAGTCCTATATGTGAATACAACAATCCATCTCCTTCCGTACGTTTTACTCTACAACACAAGTACATAACGGAGTTCATGTTAACAACTAACTACCTTACAAGTGCATAAGATGACAATGAGTTACATGATTGCCCTATAACGTCATTTCACCCTTTACAATACCATTCATGACATTGTCACACCAACAATACCACAACATTCCACACATTGACCAAGGCATCATACACCATTAGCATTTTACACCAAGTTTATACTTTACACTTCCCCTTCAACACAACATCACAATTACTCTATCAAGTCACCTCAATATGTTGTATCACAACAATCTCACAAGTTATACACATACATAAAAAAAACAAGGTAAGGACATAAGCACACCATACATGTTGATATTTCATCCACACCATTCACTTCCATCAAAACCTCAAGTCTCCTTTCAAGTTCAAATCCCATAGATGACACATCTTTTAGCAAAAAGCAAAAGTGCACTACTCAACACTTTTAGACATAACTATCATGATATAAACCATCTCTCATGCATATAATATATTAAATCACAATAATAAATACTTACCCAAGCTTGCAAAGTGATGATCTTGTCCAAAGAGATGGCTTAGGGTTTTGAGAGCTAAAAGGAAAATCTTGGAAATGTCTAGAATGGCATGTGTGTTTATTTCAATAAAAATCTGATTTTTCCTTGTCTTATATAGTCCCTCAAGTCATCCTTAGCCAATTCTTGGCATTAAATGCCATGTTTACTTGGTCAACATGGAAGAATGGGTCATTTGCCCTTTTGGGCCATGTCTTTTGTCTTCATTTTGGGCCTTAAATTGAGCCCACCAAATTCGATGTGTAATACCCCAACAATCTCATGTTTAACTAATTCCATAAATGTTACGACAATATTCAACTCACGAGATTCATGTTCGTAGCCTCAATCCCAAGAATAAGCAATTTGAGCCACTCATGGCTTAATTTAACATAATTTGATAAAATAATTATGATGACGAATTAACCCCAACGTGGATGCCAAACTCGCTCAAGAATAGTACTGCTACGATGGAATAATGATACCATAACCCAAGATTCCTCTTAATAGACTAATAATTGGAGAAGAAATTTGGCAAAAAGCACCCCGGTACGCCCCTAGAACTTAGCCAAATTTCTGCTCCTGAAAGGGTGAGCATAAGCGGCCTGGCACACTGACTGGCGTGCCCCTCTGCTGCCTGTGCCAGAAAAATTTTGGCAGAAAGCGGCCTGGCATGCCCCTGGGCGCACCCCACACTTAAATTCCAATTTTCTTCTCTTCTTTGACTTTTCTTTGCGGACACTAGCACAATATCAAATACTCCATCAAAGAAATACAAAATATGTACTTATTGATCTCAAAACAAAGGTAAACATGGTTCAAATAAGACATATAAACTCTAGATCACCAATCAAGTAGGGTCGGAAATGTACGGGGTGTTACATCCTTCCCCCCTTAGAAATATTCGTCCTCAAATGTTAATAACATCTTCCCATGTACAACAAATGCACCTTTATATTAGCATATATACATGTACGCATAATGCGTATAGATACTTACTTGTTATTGCTCTCCTTCCGCACTTTGAAATTTTTCTTCCGTATAAAACAAATACGGGTACTTTGACTTCATCATTTCTTCGGCTTCCCATGTGATTTCTCCTACTTGTTGATTTCTATAAAGTACTTTTGCGGAAGCTATGTCTTTCTTCCTTATCCTCTTCACTTGATCCAGAATGGAAATAGGTGTTTCTTTCACAAATACACCGTCACCTATATAAGCTCGTAGCATATCTTCAAGTGTTTGAATAGTACGTTCTGCTTGCCCATCTCGCTGATATAATAGAAATTGGAATCCCATGTAATCACACTATATCTTTAACATACAACCTTGCATAATTTCCAGCTGTACAAGTGGTCTTGACAGGTAAAAAGTGTGCTACTTGATAAGTCTGGCCACTATCATACACATGTAATCAAATTTTCGAAATGTATGAGGCAACCTTGTGATGAAACCCCTATTAATCATATCCCTCTTCCAAACTGGAAGAGTCCTGTATTGCATGTAACCTCCAGATTTCTGATTCTCTACTTTTACCTATTGACAATTCGGACAATGAGTTACACATTCTGCAGTGTTCTTCTTCTTTATATTGCCTCACCAATACATCTCTTCCAAACCATGGTACATTTTGGTTACTCCCAAATGAGTAGAATACCGTGAATGATGTGCTTCTATCATAATTCATTTCCTTAGTTCATCTATATCTGGCATACAAAATCTACCTTGGCATTGAAGTAATCCCCCTTGCGTAAGTTCAAATACCTTCATCGACATTTGTTGTACATTCTTTTTCACTAACCTAAATAGGATTTGCATATTGCTTTTCCTTCTCTTAGCTACAAGTGAAGACGCTGCCACCTTTTACACTATAATTCCTTCATCTGGAGTTTCAAGAAGACGAACCCTCAAGCTGTCTAACTGGGTTAACGCATCGGTTACCACATTTGCTTTTTCCGGATGGTATAAGATATTACTATCATCTTCATTTAGTACTTCCATCCACCTTTGTCGTCTTCAGTGTGGGTCCTTTTGCTTAACAAAAATATATTGCAAAATTTCATGATCAGTATAATATATATATCAACATGAACCCTATACTTATTTTTAAAGCAAATATCACGACAGCTAACTCAAGATCATGTGTTACATAATTTCTTCCATGTGAATGCAACTGTCTTGAGGCATAGGCTATTACATGACCGTGTTGCATCAATACACATCCTAAGCTGACTCCTGAAACATCACAATATACTGCGTACTCTTATGTGCCTTCAAAAAGTACTAATACAGGTGTAGAAGTCAAGTTATCTTTCAGCTCTTGGAAACTCTTCTCACATGTGTCATTCCACAAAAACTTGGTTGCTCTGTGTTAGCTTGTTACGGGTGTTGAGGGTGCTAAAATGGAAGAAAAACTCTCCAACAAACTTTCTGTAATAGCCTGCCAACCAACTACTAATCTCTGTAGGCGTCGTAGGTTTTGGCCAATTCTTCACGGCTTATATCTTTTGTGTATCAACCCTTATTCCTTTATCTGATACCATGTGACCCAAGAATGATACAGATTTTAATCGAAATTCACACTTAAAGAGCGTTGCATATAACTTACGATCACGAAGAAGTTGTAACACCTGCCGCAAGTGCTTAGCATGGTCCTCTTGTGATCTTGAATAACCCAGAATGTCGTCTATAAACATGGTCACGAATACATCTAAAAATGGTGTGAACACCCTATTCATCAAATCCCTAACAACTGTTGGTACATTGCTTAGCCCAAATGGCATAACTAGAAATTCATAGTGACCATACCGTGTTCGAAAATATTTTTTTTTCGTAACCCTCACCTAGTGATATCCCGTGAAAAATATTTAGCACCCTGTAATTGGTCAATTAAATCATTAATTCTAGGGAGGGGATACTCATTCTTAATTGTCACTTTATTCAATTGCCAATAGTCAATACACATTCTCAACGTACCATCTTTCCTGTGCACAAATGATACTGGTGCACTCCAAGGGGACGTACGAGGTCTTATGTATCCCTTTTTCCAGCAAGTCTTTTTAAGTGCTCCTTTAATTCCTGTAACTCTATTAGGACATTTTATATGGTGGAATAGAGATAGGCTGAGTGTCTGGAAGACTTTTGGCTTCACATCAATATCTTTCACTCTTACTAAGTGACAAATGTACTCTTTTGAGTATCATTTCCCTTGCCTTGAGATAGGAAATAAAGTTACCTGTCGGAACTCCCATATTACCCTTCCATTCAAGAACATTCTTTGTGGAAGATGAAAATGTAACTTCTTAGCTGGGCAATGTCAACCAGTGTATCATAGCCATAAATAGTTACTATACAATTACGATATACTCTTTTAATTACTATGGATTCGCCAACTGGTGTATAGACTTCAAATGGTGTAACTAGTAGTTCTGGTGTTCTTTTAAAATGTTTTCCTTAATCAATGGAGTAACATATGATAATGTAGAATACGGGTCAGTCAATGGATATACCTTATGTAAACATATGAATACTGTACCTGTGTCTTTATCAGGATAAGCCTCCGAATTCTGTCGATCCGCTAAGGTATAGGCACGGTTTTGAATTTCACTAGAACTAGCTGCTCCGCTAGCACCTCAGCCATGGCCAGCAGGTGGTACACCTGACAATGATAATGCAATGGCTGATTTCGTAGGTCGTGTCATACTACCTGTGGCCCTATCGGGCCACTCTTTCATCATGTGCCCTAACTTCCTACACCAAAAGCAAACATTCGTTCCAAACCAACATTCACCTGAATGAAACTTCCCGCAGTGCTGGTACAGCTGATGAAAAGACCTCAATTGGCTCATACTTCCTTGTTCTCGATACCCCACTGTCTGTGAACCCCGAGTTCCACTACTATGCCCAGCTTGACCGCCTCTAAACCCTCAAATTAAGATGGAATACCTACTGTAGGGTAAGAGAATGATGGTCCAGGCGGTCTAGGCAAAACCGAAGGCCTAAATTCTCCTTGGGATGCCATAACCTGTCCCGTAGATCTAGCCCTTTTAGACGGCCCTCCTTCAACTTCTTGTGTCCTTCTTCTTTGCCTCTGATCTTCCATTTTTTGTGCAAAGGCTTGTATTCTAGCTATATCCATATCTCTGTTCAAAGCAGCAATGGTGCAGTCCCTCACCAAATATGGCTCCAATCTATCCACATATCAATAGACTTTGTTTGTCATTGTGGCCACTACATTCGGAGCATATCGAACCAAAGAATTAAACTGCAGACTGTATTCTCTGACACTCATATTCCCTTGACAGAGATTTAGGAACTGGTCTACACGTGCCTCTCGGATCTCCTATGGAAGATAATGATCAAGGAATATAGTTTTAAATTCTTCCCAACTAGCTGGAATTGCACCAGTACCCCTCGATCGTTTCCAATCTTCATACCATAATATAGCTTCTCCTTTCAATCTATAGGCTGCAAGCTCAACTGTTTCTATACCAGTCATATGCATAACCTCTAGAGCCCTTGGAATTTGGTCCACGAAGTACTGTGGGTCTGCATTCGGATCTGACCCAGTGAATGTGGGAGGATCTAATTTCAGAAAATCTTATGTCCGCCGACTAGCTACTCTAGCCGCACCATCCTCACTTGTCATTGGACCAACTTGTCATATATGATAAATATGAAACTTGGCCGTTAGGGCCACCAAGTCAAAATGGACATACATTCTTTGATTCATCTCACCACATACGTCTAAAAATCCTCTAACAGATGCATATACATAACCAACCTAAAGTCGGGACAAGTCCCCACTTTATACAACATTTACAATACCAAAACAAATGTACACATGTGACTCAGAAAGCCACGAACCAACTGGAGCTTACCAATGATCCACAAATGACCTGCAACCTACTGTGGAGGTCTACTAGTACCTGTACCTATGAAAAGTAAGGTAAGTCCCCCAAGGGACGTCAGTACGAAGAATGTACTGAGTATGTAAGGCTGTACGAAACTGCATGATACATAAGTTCTTCAATGATATCAAGTACAAGTGAAATAATCAATATGGATAAACCTCCGTTCTGTATATGTGGAACCATGTACATTGCTTTGATTACTTTTATTTTCGATCCTTCATTCATATCATTATCATTCATAAAAACCTTCCTTCTAGTGATATATTTTCATTTAAGTGCTTTACTTTCTTTGCTTTTACCTTTATCCTTATTACCATTCATCCAGCTGATCAGTGGGCCATATATCATTCATCCAGCTGATCAGTGGGCTATAGTACAATCATCCACCTTATCGGTGGGCCATAACATAATATAATATTAATAATCTTCCACCTTATTGGTGGGCCATAACATAATATAATATTAACAATCTTCCACCTTATCGTGGGCCATAATATTATATAATGGTAACAATCTTCCACCTTATCGGTGGGCCATATATAGATATATATACATTACTTCATTCCTTACTTGTGAGAGATTGATACATTGGTGGTTGAAACATTATGGGAATTTTAGAACATAACATTATTGGAACTTTGGAACTATGTCCACAATTATGTGACATGTGATTAACAAGTGATCAATGAATAAGGAACATGTGAATAACAATAGATGATAACCTGAAATGAGATACCTTAGACCATTTCGGAATGGAACAAGTACAATGACAATGTGAACTGCAGAAAGATACGGAAAGAGTAACCTTACATACCTTATCTTCCCCATATGAATACACATTCCTATATGTGAATACAACAATCCATCTCCTTCCTTACGTTTTACTCTACAACACAAGTACATAACGGAGCTCACGTTAACAACTAACTACCTTACAAGTGCATAAGACGACAATGAGTTACATGATTGCCCTATAATGTCATTTCACCCTTTACAATACCATTCACAGCATTGTCCACACATTGAACAAGGCATCATAAACCATTAGCATTTCACACCATGTTTATACTTTACACTTTCCCTTCAACACAACATCACAATTACTCCATCAAGTCACCTTAATATGTTGCATCACAACAATCTCACAAGGTATACATATACATAAAAAAAAAACAAGGTAAGGACATAATCACACCATACATGTTGATATTTCATCCACACCATTCACTTCCATCAAAACCTCAAGTCTCCTTTCAAGTTCAAATCCCATAGATGGCACATCTTTTAGCAAAAAGCAAAAGTGAACTACTCAGCACTTTTAGACATAACCATCATGATATACACCATCTATCATGCATATAATATATTAAATCACAAGAATTAATACTTACCCAAGCTTGCAAAGTGATGATCTTGTCCAAAGAGATGGCTTAGGGTTTTGAGAGCTAAAAGGAAAATCTTGGAAATGTCTAGAATGGCATGTGTGTTTATGTGAATAAAAATATGACTTTTCCTTGTCTTATATAGCCCCTCAAGTCATCCTTATCCAATTCTTGGCATTAAATGCCATGTTTACTTGGTCAACATGGAAGAATGGGTCATTTGCCCTTTTGGGCCATGTCTTTTGGCTTCATTTTGGGCCTTAAATTGAGCCCATTAACACATGTTAACTTAGCCCAACAAATTTGATGTGTAATGCCCCAACAATCTCATGTTTAAATAATTCCATAAATGTTACGATAATATTCAACTCACGAGATTCATGTTCGTAGCCTCAATCCCAAGAATAAGCAATTTGAGCCACTCATGGCTTAATTTAACATAATTTGATAAAATAATTATGACAAAAAATTAACCCCAACTTGGATGCCAAACTCGCTAAAGAGTAGTCCTACTACGATGGAATAATGATACCATAACCCAAGAGTCCTCTTAATAGACTAACAATCAGAGAAGAAATTATGCAAAAAGCATCCCGGCACGCCCCTGGGACTTAGCCAAATTTTTGCTCCTTAAACGGTGAGCATGAGTGGCCCGGCACGCTGCCTGGCGCGCCCCTCTGCTGCCTGTGCCAAAAAAAATTTAGCAGAAAGCGGCCTGGCACGCCCCTGTGCGGCCACACTTAAATTCCGATTTTCTTCTTTTCTTCGACTTTTCTTTGCGGACACTAGCACAATATCAAATACTTCATCAAAGCAATACAAAATGCGTACTTATTGCTCTCAAAACAAAGGTAAACATGGTTCAAATAAGACATATAAACTCTAGATCACCAATCAAGTAGGGTCGAAAATATACGGGGTGTTACAATAATCTTTTTCAGAATCTATTTGATGTTGCTAGATTGAGAACTAGCATCATCTCTCTGAGCCTATTGATAAAATTATTGATTTTTCCCTTGGTTGCCACCCCATGCAATGTTTGGTTGATCTATCAATTTTGATTGTAGGCATTCCCATAATTTTAATTTCCTCTCTATACATTACCTACAAAGTTTACGGACTCTGGATTTACTCCAGATGAATCAACAAAATGACCACTACATCTACAAATTTCACACCAAGTCTACATCTGTTGAACTTTATTTACTAGACCCTGAAGTTGAGCCACACTCAACTTGCTGAACTGAGTAATCATTTGTTTCTGGAAAGAAGCAAATTGTGCAGCCAATGTTGGGATACTATCCACCTCTAACATACCTATAGGCTTCTTTACTGAACCTCTAGTTGCATCACCCTGCTAATCAGGATTACCTTATGCAATTTAGTTGAGGAGAGTGTATAACTTATCATAGGCTTTCTCGGAGGTATAATGTAACACTCCGTATCCTACGTGTACTAGTTCTACTTATATGTCACTTGATATAGTCATATAGTATGGGTAATGGACTCGGTTTCCTATATAACTAGCGACGATAAGATGGGTTGGAAAGAACTGCCTGTACATTTTAATGTGACACGACTAAGTTAACATCGATGCAACTATTTAAACTTGGGATCATGAGTAGGTATTTGGATCTAAAGTTTAAAGTGACCAAGTGTACACAAGCTGTAAGTTAAATTAAAGGGATTAAGAACCGAAAATGGAATTAACTATTGAGGTGCTTGCTTGACTTAATTAAGCTAGTAGGTGAATCACCTACTTGAGATATATGGACCAAGTTAATGGACCCAAGGTTATAGATCAGATTTGGGCCAAGTTAAATGTTCCAAAGAGGTGTATTACCTACTTAAGCTATTGGGCTACATTTGGACATATATTAATAGACTCAATTGAGGCCCAAAATTAAGTACACAAAATGGGAAAGATGACCAACCCAATACCTAAGCATCACCTACTTAGACTATTGGACCAAATTGAGGCATATTAATGGATTCATTTGAGGCCCAAATTAAAGGGAAGGATGACCAGCCCAACACCTAAGATTTACTACCCAAACTAAGTACATAAAATGGGAAAAATGACCAGCCCAACACCTAAGATTTACTAAGGCCCAACATGACATGATCCAACTAGAAATAGCCTAAATAGGTGGGCTGGTTTGGACAGCTTAAGTAGACCAAGTAGGTGTATCACCTACTTGGACTTTTTGAGCAGCTTAAGGAGCCAAGCAGGTGCATAACCTACTTGGACTATGTTTGACCAATATGTGGCTGGAAATGAGCCTAAAAAGGTAGTCTAGAAGCCTTCTTATAAGATCAATATTAGCTGATCTCTTTACTCATTTTAACATACTAAATTTTTGATTTAATTCCAAAACTCTCTCCTCTCTATCAAACCCTAACCAGCCACCCTATTTCCCTTTAGGGTTCTTGGACAAATTGATGCAAGTATCAAGCCCTCAATACCTTTTACAAGGAGCCAAGCCAAGGAACTTCAACAACTTCAAGCTTTGTTCATGCACTTGAATGTTTGTGAAGGTGTTGTAGATTCGGCCAAGAGAGGGAATGCTTTGATTTGTTAAGAAAGGACTTGAAGAGTCTATATTTTACAAGGGGCAAGATGGACTTTCACTTTAAAAATCAACACTCAAGGGGCGCCTCTTCTCTTTAGTTCATTAAGGGTAGTTTTGACATTTGGCATATAATAGTATAAATAGACCATTTTACTTCTCTTTTCATTAGATTTTGATAACATTGAAACTTACTCATATTTTGTAGCTTTAGTCTTGTATTTGATAGTGTAGAACCCGAAAATTGGGTCTTTGACATTTGAAGTTAGGGTTTCACTTGTCTTGGATAATTTGGCAAGAAAGGTGTGCTTGAGGAAGAGTGATTCCTTTGGGTCACCTAAGAGGAAGGTTTGAACTCTTATTTGTGAAGTGTGTTTGAATATTTGAAACATCTTCTAGTGCTAATAACTTACTAAGAGTAAGGGTCTTTCTATCTATCTTTAAATTTCAAATATTCTTCTTCTTCATCTCCATTCTATGTGTTGCTTTTTCTCTTTGTTTGGTTGCAGAAATTTGTATCTTAGTAACCATTTTCGTGTGTTCATAGCCTTTTTGGCTATCATTTGGTATCAAAGCCTTGGTTAGGGTTGTTCCAACATCCCTAAATCTTGGTTTTAGTGTTCTTATATAGAAAATCTCATCAAAAAAGAGTCAAAAATCAGAAATTACCAAAAAAATTGTGTTGTCTTGTGTGTTTGTTGTAGATCCGAAATTTCCAAGTTATATATACAAGTTTTTATTGTGTTTTGAAGGTTTCTAGTGCTATATACTTTATCTCTAGCACATAGGGAGTCTAGATCTACTTTTAGAGTGAAGTGTGGTTGATTTTGAGCTAGATCCACCATTGTTGTGGCTTGTTTGAAGTTTTTTTGGAGAAGGTGACGTTTTGGATTAGTATTGGTGACTTGATTTGTGGCTGATTTTTAGTGGGTTGGGTTTGTTTTGGCCTAAGCAACCTAGATCTTCAAAAAAAAAATCAGATTTGGAGTTCATTTGCTAGGTGGTCAAACTTGGTCAACGCTTGAATATTCATCTTGTTCATCCATGACCTTCAATGTTCAAGGGTGTTGTTTGATCCAAAAAAGTAAAGAAAGAGAGTGCAAAAGTTTTTGGTCCAAAAGCATATTCAAAGAATATTCCATTCTGCCAAAAGGAGGAAGGGACAAGGGGACAAACAAGTACACTTGCAAGTACGGGGGGGGGGGGGGACCAATTCTTTTTCCATTTCAATTGAAGGCTTTAAAAAGCTCCAAATTGCTTCCTACCCCCTCCAAATCCGAAATTCCTTCTTCCCAAAGTGTTGTTTGGCCGAGACAAAGGTGTTGGGAAAATTGAAAACCTTCAAAAAGTGACAACCAACCACGTAGTGCCACATCATCACTTGTGATCAACCAAAATTCACCTCTAAACTTAGATTTCCTAGTTTCTAATCTTTGATTCTAGTTTCTTTTAAGCTTATTCTATCACTAATTAGCAAACTAGTAAGTACCTACTAGGTTGGTAATTAGTCTAGAAGTACCTACTAGGTTGGTAATTAGTCTAGAGTTCGTTTATTTCGTGTCTTCGGTTTTTGTGTTCTTTTCTCATTTTTAAGTCATAGTATTTTGTTGGTTCAAGTGCGTGCATCACTTTATTTGAGTCATTTCAATCAAAGATCAATTCCGATCCAAAGCTTCTCACCTCTCAAGTAACTTGCCAAGTATTGCCGATTCTCCAACACTTGTGAAGCCAAGTGTGAGGTACAATTGACCATGGAAGCCGAGGGTTCTTCATCCCAATCCTTGGGAAATGATATAATGGGAGCCTTGAAGGTTCACTTTGAGGCCTTTGCCCGAAAAATGGAGGATAGTAATGATACTTTGAGGAGAGAATTGAAGAGTGATGTTGATGCCTTGAGAAGTAATGTGGATGCTATGAGGGGTGAAATTTCCACTTTTAGTGGAAGACTTGATTGTGTTGAAAGTAGGAGGAACTCACGACCTTCTACTCCTAATCCTACCATGCATCCTCTAGCATCCAAGCCAATAACTCTTCCATGACTATAACCCCCGAAACTCTTCACCAAATGCTTAACCCCCCACGAGTTCCACAAAACCAGCCACTAAATCAACCCCAAACATCTCCTAACCGGACCCTACAAAGACCATTACATCACCAAATGAACCAAGTCCAACAAGAGGGACTTGGAACTCAAACTCCACCACCAAATCCAAACCTACTACCCCCACAACATACCACTTACCAAATGTCAAATCCCATGGACCAAAGACCTTACCCTCCACCTTTCCCAATACCACAAGTTCAAGTCACAAATAATCAAAGACCAAACACACTTCCCCAAAGGCCTTAAATCCGAAACTCACCCATCCAAATAGAGGATTATGGTAGAGGGGAGTACGAAGGCTATGAAGTTCCTCATGGTGATCCTTGGTTTGATGAAGAAGAGAGAGAAAGATATGAGCAAAGGGGACCTTATGGTGGTAGATTCCGAGGGCATGAGGTAAGACAAGGCCATGTTGATCATCAGAGAATCTGATACATTGGCATCAATTCAACAAAGGTTGGCATTCCGGTCTTCAAGGGAGAAAGTGACCCCGAGTTGTATCTTGCTTGGGAATCATCTTGAGAGAAATTGTTCCAAGTCAATGACTTATCCGAAGAGAAAAAGAGTTGCTACACCATTGCTCATTTTGAAGTGTATGCCAATACTTGGTGGGATTACACCAAGAGGTTTGGGAATGTCTTGATTGGTGGCCAACCACCCCCGTGGGAAGACTTGAAAAGGGTAATGAGAGAGCGGTATGTTCCGGAACAATATAGGCATGAACTCCTTGCCAAGCTTTACAATCTAAAGCAAGGAAGCAAGAGTGTCATGGCCTATTATGATGAATTTCAGCAACTTGTCTTGAAACTTGACCATAGAGGTGAACAAGTGCAACATGATGTTATTCGCTTCAAGGTTGGGTTGAACAAGGACATATCCTCCCGTTTGACTCTTGAAAAGTTTGAAACCGTGGTTGAAGTCTTCCAAGCGGCAATGGAGATTGAAAAAGAGAACAAAGAAAGGTACAAGCCAAGACTCCAAACACCCAATTCGGGTTGGTTCCACTCCAAAGGTCCAAATCAGCAAGTTTCGGGTTTAGGTAAAGGCAAGGAACCCTCAACTTTTGTCAAGCAATCCGAGATCAAACAAGTGCCAAAATACCCCACAAGACCCGAAGGTAATAAGCTTCCTACTCCTAATCCGAAAGGCCTTCAATGTTTCAAGTGTCAAGGATGGGGTCATCGGTAAAGTGAGTGTTCTACTCGTAGAAATATGATCCTAAGAGAAGGTAGGTTATACTACCTAGGTGAGGAAGTTGAGCTTGAACCCGAGGTTGATGATGTTGGTGTGCAAAATGGAGAGTTTTGTAATGGTGAACCCGAAACTACTTGTGATGATTGTGAGGAAGAAGACACTTGACCACAAGATGGAGAGTGTCTATTTCCTAATTATGTGGTGAGGAGGGCTATGGTAAGTAAGGCACTTGAAGATCCGAGCCAAAGAGAGAACTTGTTTCACACTAAATGCTTGATTAAGGGAGGGGTGTGTACTATGGTGATTGATAGTGGAAGTTGCACAAACGTTGCTAGTTCTACAATGGTGGATTTCTTGAAACTTCCTACCACTCCTCATGCTAATCCTTACAAACTACAATGGCTCAATGAATGTGGTGAGTTAAAAGTGACACGACAATGCATGATCAAGTTCATGGTAGGAAACTACCGAGATGAAGTTTGTTGTGATGTCATTCCAATGCAAGCGTGCCATTTGCTACTTGGTAGACCATGGCAATATGATAAATCTACCAAGCATGATGGGAGGTTTAACACCTACTCACTTATGCATGATGGGAATAAGTTCACATTACACCCACTATCACTCTCCCAAGTGAATGGAGCTTCAGCAGCTCAAAGGGCTTTGGATGAATCTGTGGCTCAAGAGGTCGCTCAATTGAGGACAGAAATTGTTCTTCTGGCTAAACAGATAGCGATCAGAGATATGAGATGCATCAAAAGTTAAGAGAGTTGAAAGAAAAGGGAAGCAAAAGACAAGAAATCGAAAAGAGGCAAAAGGGGGAGGTTTCGGGTTCTAACTCTTCTAAGGGAGAAGTTTCTGATTCTAAGGCTCAAAAGGGTCAAGGACCTAATGGTTATGTTGGCTAGGAGGAAGGATTTGTTCAAGGAACAAGACATGGACACACCTATGCTTCTCTTAGCTCATGCCCTAAATACTAACTTCTCTTTTCTTCTTCTTCTTCTTTTTCTCCTTTTTATTCTTCTCTTTCCCCTTCTATTTCACTTGTTTTGCAGGAGTTTGATGATGTTTTCCCACAATAATTACCACAAGTATTGCCCCCAATTCGGGGAATTGAGCACCAAATTAATTTGGTGTCGGGTTCACAACTTCCAAATGAACCGGCTTATAGGAGCAATCCCATGGACACTAAGGAGCTTGAGAGATAAGTTGAGGAGCTTCTCAACACATCAAATAAAGTATGAGTCCGTGTGTTGTCCTGGTGCTTTTGGTATCAAAGAAAGACGGAACTTGGCGCATGTGCGTTGATTGTAGAGCCATCAACAAAATCACTATAAGGTATCGTCATCCAATCCCTAGACTAGATGATATGTTAGATGAGCTCCATGGTGCTTGTTTTTTTTTCTAAAGTGGATATTAGGAGTGGCTACCACCAAATTCGCATGCAACTCGGTGATGAGTGGAAGACCGCATTCAAGACCAAATTCGGTCTATATGAGTGGCTGGTCATGCCCTTTGGCCTTACTAATGCTCTTAGAACCTTTATGAGGCTAATGAATCATGTAATGAAGCCTTATATTGGAAAGTTTGTGGTGATTTACTTTGATGATGTGTTGGTATATAGTAAATCTATTGATGATCATGTGATGCATTTGAGGTGTGTGTTTGATATGCTCTGAAAGGAGAAGTTGTATGCCAACATGGAGAAGTGTTCTTTTGGTGTTGATAAAGTGATTTTCTTGGGTTTTGTCGTGAGCTCAAGGGGTGTGTAAGTGGACGAATCCAAGATAGACTCTATACGAAGTTGGCCGACCCCTAAAACTATTGGAGAAATCTAAAGTTTTCATGGGTTAGCGAGCTTTTATAGGAGGTTTGTCAAAGGTTTTAGCTCCATAGCAGCCCCCTTGACCGAGTTATTAGAAAGGACCAACCCTTTAAGTTGGGTGATGAGCAAGCTAAGGCTTTTGAAGCCTTGAAAGCTACGCTCATCTCGGCGCCTTTGTTGCAATTGCCCAATTTTGATAAGATATTTGACGTTGAGTGTGACGCTAGTAAGGTTAGTATCGAGGCTGTTTTGATGCAAGAAGGCAAGCCCGTTGCTTATTTTAGTGAAAAGCTCAAAGGGGCAACTCTTAATTACTCGACTTATGATTTGGAGTTGTACGCCCTTGTTAGAGCTTTGGGTAATTGGCAACATTATTTGTGGCCTAAGGAGTTTGTGATAAGAATGGATCATGAATCGTTGAAACACCTTAAGAGCCAAGACAAGTTGAATAGGCGTCATGCTAAGTGGATTGAGTTTATTGAGACTTTCCCTTATGTAATTCATTACAAAAAGGGTAAGGAAAATGTTGTTGTCGATGCGTTGTCTAGAAAGCATGTGATTGTTGATACCTTATCTTCGAAGTTGATGGGATTTGAGAGCTTGCGGATGTTGTATCCCTAGGATCCTACCTTTGCTCCTATTTTTAGGGAATGTGAAGAGTGGGGAAGGGACCGATGGCTTAAAGAGAATAGCAATTCCTCCTACTCTCAGTTTGACGGCATTTGTTCAAAGAGAGGAGGTTATGTGTTCCTTCTAGTTCATGGAGGGAATTGTTTGTGAGAGAGGCACATGATGGTGGCCTCATGGGGCATTTTGGGGTTGACAAGACCCTCGATATCTTAGAGGAGCAATTCTATTGGCCCAAAATGTGCAAGGATGCTGCTAAAGTTTGCGGCCAATGTATGGATTGCCGGAGTGCAAAATCTCGCCTCCTACCTCAAGGATTGTACACCCCACTTCCCACTCCCCTTAGACCTTGGTTAGATATTTCGATGGACTTTATTTTGGGGCTGCCAAGGACTAGAAAGGGTCGAGATAGCATTTTTGTTGTTGTTGATAGATTCTCCAAAATGGCTCATTTCATTCCATGTGCTAAAACCGAGGATGCTCCTAGTGTAGCTTCATCATTTTTTGAACATGTTGTAAAGCTTCACGGGATCCCAAGGACTATTGTGAGTGACAGAGACTCAAAGTTCCTAAGTCTCTTTTGGAAGTCCATGTGGGGTAGGCTTGGAACGAAGTTGCTTTTCTCCATGTCTTGCCACCCACAAACTGATGGCCAAACGGAGGTAGTAAATAGAACCTTAGGGTCTATTCTACGTTCTATGGTTAAAGGTAAAATGACTTCATGGGAATATCACCTACCCTTGGTGGAATTTGCATACAATCGGGTAATACATTCAAGTACGGGAATGACGCCCTTTGAGTGTGTTTATGGCATGAATCCCCTTACCCCCTTTAGATCTAACTCCTTTGTCTAGTGATCTCATGATAAGCTTAGATGGATGCAAAAGAGCCGAGGCAATGAAAAAAATGCATGAGAAGGTGCGGATCAAGCTTGAAAAGAAGAACCAAGAGGTTGCAAAAAGGGTGAACAAAGGTAGAAGAAGGCTTGTGCTTGAACCCAGAGATTGGGTATGGGTACACTTAAGGAAGGAGTGGTTCACAAATCAAAGGAAAGCTAATCTTATGCCCCGGGGATATGGACCCTTCCAAGTGCTTAAACGGATCAACGACAATGCATACCAAATAGATCTACCTTCGGATTACCAAGTTCACAATACTTTCAATGTTTGTGACCTTTCACCAGTGGCCACTCTTGATGTTGATGAATCATCAAGTTTGAGGACAAACTCTCTTCAAGATGGAGAGTATGATGCAAGTATCAAGCCCTCAAGACCTTTTACAAGGAGCCAAGCCAAGGAACTTCAACAACTTCAAGCTTTGTTCATGCACATGAATGTTTGTGAAGGTGTTGTAGATTCGGCCAAGAGAGGGAATGCTTTGATTTGTTAAGAAAGGACTTGAAGAGTCTATATTTTACAAGGGGCAAGATGGACTTTCACTTTAAAAACCAACACTCAAGGGGCGCCTTTTCTCTTTAGTTCATTAAGGGTAGTTTTGGCATTTGGCATGTAATAGTATAAATAGACCATTTTACTTCTCTTTTCATTAGATTTTGATAACATTGAAACTTACTCATATTTTGTAGCTTTAGTCTTGTATTTGATAGTGTAGAACCCGAAAATTGGGTCTTTGACATTTGAAGTTAGGGTTTTACTTGTCTTGGATAATTTGGCAAGAAAGGTGTGCTTGAGGAAGAGTGATTCCTTTGGGTCACCTAAGAGGAAGGTTTGAACTCTTGTTTGTGAAGTGTGTTTGAAGATTTGAAACATCTTCTAGTGATAATCACTTAATAAGAGTAAGTGTCTTTCTATCTATCTTTAAATTTCAAGTATTCTTCTTCTTCATCTCCATTCTATGTGTTGCTTTTTCTCTTTGTTTGGTTGCTGAAATTTGTATCTTAGTAACCATTTTCGTGTGTTCATAGCCTTTTGGCTATCACAAATCCTCCACTTTGCAAGCTTTGGTAAGTGTGTATACTTATAGCTTAGTGTAATATTTTCATAAAGGAGTATAGAAAGCATGTTCTTTATGTTTAAAAAGGATGGGGCAGTCCCCTTTAATTATGATAGTCCCCTTGTGTTTGGTTTTAAAAGATTTGCCTTCCTTGTGGTTTAAACTTGTAAATGAGCTTAAAGTCTTGAAGAAATTAAGTTGGAGGGATGAAATTTCAATAGGTTAGGTTGTTGTTTTGTCCCTAATTGTTCCTTTTTATGTACAGCTTGGTGGAAGTGTTTATATGTATTTATATGTGGATGTTTGGTGTAGTGAAAAGAGAATACTCTCTTGTTATGTTAAAGTAAATTCTGAAACCATTGTGGACTGTTTTTTGGTAAGTTATTGTGGAATGCATTTAGGTATCTTGATGGGATAAATATGTGGAGTTGCATTGAGGTGGTAATGTGAAGTATGAACTTGGTAGGAAATCCTATCAGTTTGTAACATTTGTGTTGGTTTGTAGACTGTTTTGGTGGTATTATTGTGGTGAGGCAGTAGGTTATAGTGTAAGGTGTGGAATATGGTTATATGGCAGTATAAAGAAGGGGGGAGTGATACACCATTTGTTTAGGAGGTTGGACAGTTTTTATTTCCCGTTAAGTAACTAATTACCGTCTTGCAAACTTGTAATGTAATTAGCTTTTAATGTTAGCTTCGTTACGTACTTGTGTTGTAGAGTAACACATACAGAAGAAGTTGAATTATTGTATTCACGTGGTGGGAAGATAACTTATGTAAGGTTATTCTTTTCCGTATCCTTTGGCATCGTATACTGTCCACATAGTTAATGACCTTGTTTCCACTCCGAGATGTTCTAAAGTACCTTAATACATGTTTATTATCAAGTTCCAGGTGTTCTCTTTTGTTGTTCCAAAAATATTCAATAATGTTATAACCACCACTATAACAACTTCGATGATTAAACACATTAAGCAACTCGATATGGTTGTACGGGTGGCAGCTCTAGGGGCGAAAGCCTAGCTCAAGTCAATCCCGATTTGTTATTTATGGGTGGCAGCACCAGGGGTGAAAGCCTAGCATAGGCTGATCCCAGATTATTTACCACTGATCAGTTGGGTACATATATGGCATGGCTTATCAAGGTTATAAAGGAAAAAGGAAAGAAATGAATGTAATGTACTTGGTTCCATAGATACTAACGAAGGTAGTTTATTAGCATTATCTCTTCACTTGTACCTGATTTAATTTGAGCTCTTGTGTTATGTATAGTTACTTTTAGCCTTATATACTCAGTACATTCGTTCGTACTGACGTCCCTCTTGGGGGACTTTCCTTTCATGCTGCAGGCACAGGAGCTAGTAGATCTCTCCAGTAGGAGTACAGGACGTCCTAAGGCTATTGGTGAGCTCCAGGTTGATTCAGGGCTTTTCGAGTCAGTCGTATATATTTTTGGTGTTGTATAGCAGTTATGTGAAGGCGGGGACATGTCCCTACCTTAACTAAGTTTATGTATCTTTTAGAGGCTTTGTAGACATTGTAAATTTAAGCATGGTAGTGTCTTGACTTTTAGAAAATTGGTCCCAATGGTCAAGTCCGGTATATCTATTTTGTGTTTACCTACTTGGTTTACTTAATCGATACATCATGTCCATACACTACAGCACATTGTTAGCTCCATTATATGTATAAGAAGTATATGATCACAGGTTGGTTCTCTCGGGACTTTACGGCTATGGGTACTAGTCCGCCCCCGCCCCAATGGGATTTCAGGCATGACAAAAGTGGTATCAAAGCGGGTCATCCTAGGGAGTCTACAAAGACGTGTCTATGTAGAGTCTTGATTATGGGTGTGTTGTGCACCACATCTATAAGTAGGAGGCTACGGAACATTTAGGATTTGTTTCTTTTTCTTCATTTCTTAGATCGTGCGATAGAGCCAATGATGTAGGTTGATTTGCATTTAACCTTAAATAATTTTTTTCTCTATATAGTGAAAATGCCGATTACAAGAAGGAGTAAGAATAAAAGTAAGCAGGTGGATATGGCTGCCGGAGAAGGGACCAGTAAGTCACCACCTAGATGAACTAATCAAAGTGAAGCTGAAGATGAGTTTGTATCCCGGACTTCTTCTACTCTTCCATCTCCAGAAGAGCTAAGAAGGAGAGGAGTACTCCCAGAATCACCTCTTAATACCAGTGAGCAAGATTTAAGGAATGTGGTGCAATTGTTGACTCATATAGTTGCTGAACAAGGTCAAGGACAAGCTGGTCCAACTATAGGTACAGGTGGTACGGAAAGGGCAGCTAGTCTACGGACACAGGATTTCCTCAAATTGGATCCTTCCATATTCACCGGATCAGATTTTAATGAAGACCCACAAGATTTTATGGATCCAATCTAAAGAGCTTTGGATGTCATGCATGTATCTGGTATAGAGGCAGTTGAGCTTGTAGCGTATAGATTAAAAGGGGAGGCTCTATTATGGTATGAAGATTGGAAATGATCTAGAGGCACCGGTGCACTTTTAGCTAGTTGGGAAGAGTTTAAAACAGAATTCCTTGATTATTATCTTCCATTTGAGATCTGAGAGGCTCGTGCAGATCAGTTTTTAAATCTTTGTCAAGGTAATATGAGCGTGAGGGAGTACAGTCTTCGGTTTAACTCTTTGGCTAGGTATGGTCCTAATATAGTAGCTACTATGGATGATAGAGTTCATCGATATGTGGATAGATTGGATCCGTATTTGGTTAGAGATTGTACTATTGCTGCTTTGAATAGAGATATGGATATCGCTAGAATACAAGCTTTTGCATAAAAAATGAAGATCAGAGGCAAAGGAGAAGAACACAAGAATTTGAAAGAGGACCTTCCAAGAGGGCTAAACCTATGGGGCAGTTCATGGCATCCCAAGGAGAGTTTAGGCCTTGGTTTCTTAATAGACTACCTAGGCCATCACCTACCTACTCTACAGCAAGTGATCCACCCCGATTCCAGGGCTTTACGGGCAACTAATTTGGGCAAAGAAGTGAAATTCAAGGTTCACGGACAGTAGGGTATCAAGAACAAGGGAGTATGAGCCAATCAAGGCCTCCTTGTCAGCCATGTAGGCAGTACGGGAAGCTTCATTTAAGTGTATGTCGGTTTGAGATGGATGTTTGCTTTTGGTGTAGTATATCGGGGCATATTATGAGAGAGTACCCACAGAGGGGCACGGGTAGTATGGCACAACCTACTGGATCAGCCGTTACATCATCATCTCGGTTCCTTTCTTGGGTAGAGGTGTACAGCCTACTGGTTATGGAAGAGGTAGTAAAGGAGCAGCTAGTTTAGTGGAGCCTAGAATAGTACCTATGCTTTAGCAGATCGACAAAATTCAAAGGCTTCTCCGAATGTGGTTCCAGGTACATTATCCATCTTTTCACATAATGTATATGCATTAATTGATTCGGGTTCTACACTATCGTATGTCACTCCATTAATTGCTGAAAAATTCGAAAGAACACCAGAATTATTAGTTAATCCATTTGAAGTGTCTACACCGGTTGGTAAATCTATTATAGCTAGAAGAATTTATCATAATTGTATAGTTACTGTTTGTGACTGTGACACATTGGCCGACCTTGTTGAGCTAGAAATGGTGGACTTTGATGTTATAATGGGTATGGATTGGTTGTCTTCTTGTTATGCTACAGTAGATTGTCGAGCTAAGAAGGTACATTTTCATTTCGCAAAAGAGACAGCTCTTGAATGGAGGGGTAATGTTGGAGCGCCAAAAGATAAGTTTATTTCTTATCTTAAGGCAAAGAATATGATATCCAAGGGGTACATATGTCACCTAGTGAGGGTGAAAGATACAGATGTGGAGCCACCAACTCTTCAATCTGTTCCAGTGGTAATTGAATTTCTTGATGTATTTCCTGAAGATCTCTCGGGTTTGCCCCCAGAACGAGAAGTAGAGTTTGGTATTGATGTGATTCCATGTACTCAACCTATCTCTATTCTTCCATATAGAATGGCCCCAGCAGAATTATGGGAATTGAAGGAGCAATTAAAAGACTTGCTAGAAAAGGGATTCATAAGGCCTAGTATGTCCCCGTGGGGTGCACCAGTGTTATTTTTGCTCAAGAAATATGGCATGTTGAGAATGTGTATTGATTACCGGCAATTGAATAAGGCGTCAATTAAGAACAAATATCCCCTTCCTAGAATTGATGATTTGTTTGACCAATTACAAGGTGCTAAATGTTTCTCCAAGATTGACTTGAGGTCGGGTTACCATCAAGTAAAGGTCAGAGAGGGAGATATACCCAAGACATCTTTTCGAACATGGTACTGTCATTATGAGTTTTTAGTTATGTCCTTCGGGCTAACAAATGCACCAGTAGCTTTTATGGATCTGATGAATAGGGTGTTCAAGCCGTTTTTAGACGTGTTCGTGATAGTATTTATAGATGATATTCTTGTCTATTCAAGATCAAAAGAGGACCATGCTAGTCACTTACGACAGGTGTTGTAGATTCTTCGTGATCGTAAGTTATTTGCTAAGTTCTCTAAATGTGGGGTTTTGGTTAAAATTTGTAGCATTCTTGGGTCATATTGTATCTGATGAAGGAATAAGGGTTGATACTTAAAATATAGAAGTTGTGAAGAACTGGCCAAGACCTACAACGCCTACAGAGATTCGTAGTTTCCTCGGATTGGTAGGTTATTATAGAAGGTTTGCTGAAGGATTTTCTTCTGTTGCTGCACCATTAACAAAGCTAACACACAAGGCAACCAAGTTTCAATGGAATGATGCATATGAAAAGAGTTTCCAAGATCTGAAGAATAAGTTGACTTCTACACCTATATTGGTACTTCCAGAAGGAACAGAAGGGTATGCAGTGTATTGTGATGCTTCAGGAGTTGGCTTGGGATGTGTATTGATGCAGGATGGTAAAGTGATAGCTTATGCCTCAAGACAATTGTGGCCTCATGAGAAAAATTATCCGACACATGATCTTGAGCTAGCAGCAGTAGTATTTGGTTTAAAGATATGGCGCCACTACTTGTATGGGGTTCACGTTGACATATATACCGACCATAAGAGTTTGCAATATATATTTAAGTAGAAGGACCTAAATCTGAGGCAGCGGAGGTGGCTTAAACTATTAAAAGACTATGACATTGATATTTTATATCATCCGGGGAAAGCTAATGTGGTAGCTGATGCATGAAGTCGTAAGGCAATAGGAAGCACTTATGGCCAGCTCACAGAAAGACAAGGGATAATCAAAGATCTATATCAACTAGCTAGCTTAGGGGTTCGCCTTCTTGAAACTCCAAGTGAAGGAGTTATTGTGCAAAATGTGGCAGAATCTTCATTAGTAGCTGAGGTGAAAGAGAAACAATATGCAGACCCTATTTTATTATAGCTTAAGGAGAATGTACAACAAGGTATGACAGAGGCATTCGAGCTTACACAAGAGGGAGTACTTCGGTGCCAAAATAGATTGTGTGTACCTAATGTAGATGGACTAAGAAAGAGAATTATGATGGAAGCGCATCATTCAAGGTATTCTATCCATCCAGGATCAACTAAAAAGTACCATGATCTGAAAGGAATATATTGGTAGGGTGACATGAAGAAGAACATTGCAAAATTTGTAGCCCAATGTCCAAATTGTCAACAAGTAAAAGTAGAGCATCAGAAGCCTGGAGGTTATATGCAACGTATGTGATACACTATCAAGCCCACAACACACAAGTTCCCAACAAACAGCCACAAAGAGAACAAACTAACACAAGATCAACAAGTTTCAACAAGTGCTAGTGAATCGAAAGAGCCCCACACGGCTTCACTAGACTTCAAGATTACAAATACAACATTAACAAGATCACAAAAAGATAGTAACTTGACATAAAAGATTCAAGAGTCTAAGAACCCTAACAACAAGAGAGGACCCTAAGACTATTGAATATTAACACCAAGTTCTTACTTGGACCAAGAGGAACTCGATGACCTCAAGATCCTTGTTTCTAGCCAAGATACAACACAATTATCCCTCTAATTATGGGCTGGAATAGAGAGAGAGAGAGAACCAAAATATTACAAGTCTTATGTCTCAAAATAATAATGGAAGAACTACCCAAATAACCCTAATATGTTCTATTTATATTACAAGGCAAAATGACCAGCTTGTCCTTGTCATGGGGGCCGGCCTTGGAGTGTAAGTTTATTACACTTCAAGGTCCCTCTTCACATTTAAAAACATTTAGATCCTTAGGTGGATCAATCACCAACTCACACACGGCCATTTGCATGAACAAGGCTTGGAGTTTTTGTAATTCCCGAGCTTGGCTTCGTGTGAAAGGTCGTGTACTTGTTGGACAGCTTGTCCCACCTGTATCATCCGCTCTATCTTGAGAGGAATTTGACCTCAAATTCAGCATTTGGTCATCTTCAACCGCATCCACGAGAGAGATCACAAACGTTGAAAGTGTTGTGCACTTGATATTCCGATGGAAGGTCAATATTGTAGGCGTTGACATTGATTTTCTCAAGTACTTGGAATGGACCATCACCCCTAGGCATCAATTTGGACTTTCTTTGAGATGGAAACCGATCCTTCTGAAGATGCACCCACACCCAATCTCCCAGTTCAAGAATGAATTTCTTTCTCCCCTTGTTGGCCCTCCTTGCCATTTCTTGGTTTTTCTTCTCAAGTTGAAGACGCACCTTCTCATGTAACTTCTTCATAGAATCTGCCCGCTTGCTTCCATCTAAGCTAATCATGAGATCACTTGGCAAAGGCGTTAAATCCAAAGAGGTAAGGGGGTTGAGGCCGTATACACACTCAAAGGGATTCATTCCCGTACTTGAGTGTATGACACGGTTATAGGCAAATTCAATCAATGGTAAGTGCTCTTCCCAAGAAGTCATTTTTTCCTTAACCGTGGAACGTAGCATAGCACCCAAAGTCGTATTTACTACTTCCGTTTGGCTATCGGTTTGTGGGTGGCAGGACGTAGAGAACAACAACTTGGTACCAAGCCTACCCCACATGGACTTCCAAAAGTGGCTTAGGAACTTAGAGTCCCTATCACTCACAATGGTCCTCAGAACACCATGCAATTTAACAACATTATCAACAAATAAAGAGGCCACGCTAGGTGCGTCATCACATTTAGAGCAAGGAATAAAATGCACCATTTTAGAAAATCGGTAGACTACAATAAAAATACTATCCTGGCCTTGTCGAGTCCTTGGCAGCCCCAACACAAAATCCATAGATATATCAAGCCAAGGGCTTAGACGGGTGGGCAGCGGGGTGTACAACCCATGAGGTAGGAGTCGAGATTTGGCTCTCTTGTATTCTACACATTGGCCACAAATCCTAGCCACATCCGTGTGCATTGTAGGCCAATAGAATTGCTCCTCCAATATTTCGAAGGTCTTTTCGACCCCAAAATGACCCATTAGACCGCCATCATGTGTTTCCCTCACAAACAATTCTCTCCAAGAGCTAGAGGGTACACACAATCGTCTACCTTTAAATAAGTAACCATCAAACTTTGCATAGGGATTTAAACCCCTAACCGAATCCCACTTGTCCCTACCCAATTCTTCGCATATCCTAAACATAGGAGCAAAGTGAGGGTCCTTGGGATACAACTCTCTTAAACTCTCAAAACCCATCAATTTTGATGACAAAGTGGACACAAGAGCATGTTTTCTAGACAAATCCTCAGCTACTACATTGTCCTTACCCTTTTTGTATTGGATAACCTAAGGGAAGGTCTCAAGAAACTCAATCCATTTTGCATGCCATTTTTTAAGCTTGTCTTGGGCCCGAAGATGCTTTAAGGATTCATGGTCCGTTCGGATCACGAACTCCTTAGGCCATAAGTAGTGTTGCCAAATGGCTAAGGCTCTAATCAAGGCATACAACTCTAAATCATACGTGGAGTAGTTTAAAGTTGCTCCTTTGAGCTTTTCACTAAAATAAGCGATAGGTTTTGAATCTTGCATCAAAACAGCCCCTATGCCTACTTTACTCGCATTGCACTCGACTTCGAATGTCTTATCAAAGTTTGGAAATTGTAACAAGGGCGCGGAGATGTGCATAGATTTCAAGGCTTCAAAAGCCTTAGCTTGCTCGTCACCCCAATTGAAAGGTTGTTCTTTCCGAATGACCTCGGTCAAGGGGGCGCCTATGGTGCTAAATCCTTTGACAAACCTTCTATAAAAACTAGCCAACCCATGGAAGCTTCTTACTTCTCCAACGGTTTATGGGGTTGGCCAATTTTTGATATCATTTATCTTGGATTCATCCACTTCGACCCCTCTTGAACTAACAACAAAACCCAAGAAAACAACTTCATTAACACCAAAGGAGCACTTTTCCAGATTTGCATACCATTTTTCCTTTCTAAGGACACCAAGCACACATTGTAAATGCATCACATGCTCTTCTAAAGACTTGCTATACACCAAGACATCATCAAAGTAGACAACAACAAACTTTACAATAAATGGCCTCATCACATGATTCATTAGCCTCATAAAAGTACTTGGAGCGTTTGTTAGGCCGAAGGGCATAACCATCCATTCATAGAGACCAAACTTGGTCTTGAAGGCAGTTTTCCATTCATCACCGGGTTGCATTCTTATTTGGTGATAGCCACTTCTTAAATCAATCTTGGAAAACAAACATGAACCATTCAATTCATCTAGCATGTCATCTAACCGAGGAATCGGGTGGCGATATTTTATCGTAATCTTGTTGATGGCTCGGCAGTCCACACATATGCACCACGTTCTATCCTTTTTGGACACTAGTAGCACCGAAACCGCGCACGGACTCATCCTCTCCTTGATATACCCTTTGTTGAGGAGCTTCTCAACTTGATGTTGCAATTCTTTAGTGTTCGTAGGGTTGCTCCTATAAGCCGGCTTGTTTGGCAATTGTGATCCCGGCACAAAGTCAATTTGGTGCTCAATTCCCCGAAGCGGGGGTAATCCTTGCGGAATTTCCTTAGGAAATACATATTCATAATCCTACAACACACAAGAAATCAAAGGGGAAATGGAAGAATTAGTGGGGTTAGTATTAAAACAATGAGCCAAAAGTAACATAGGTGTGTCCTCATCATGATCCACGAAGAGTTCCTTCTTTCTAACCAACATCACCATGTTTTCTTTCCCTTTTGATGTTGGGGCAGCCTCGGATACCCCTACTGCCCCACCTTCGGGTTCCCTTCTTTTTCTTCCTTTTCAAATTTCTGTCCCCTTTCCTTCAATTCTCTTATCTTTTGATGCCACTCATTTACTTAGGAAGGCGAAAGAGGATGAAGTGTAACCTTTCGGCCATCCTTCTCAAGTGTATATTGATTGGACCTCCCATCGTGTTTGGTAGACCTATCATAGTGCTAAGGTATACCTAGCAATAAGTGACATGCTTGCATACCATCAAGTCACAAAGCACTTCATCGTGGTAGTTTCCCACCTTAAACTGTATCACACATTGCCTTGTGACCTTTAATTCACCACATTCATTCAACCATTGTAACTTGTAAGGACTAGTGTGCGGTGTAGTTGGTAACTTCAAGAAGTTTACCATAGCATTACTAACAACATTTGTACAACTACCACTATCGATCACCAAGGTGCACACACTCCCCTTTACAAGACATTTAGTATGGAATAGATTTTCCCTTTGGCTTGGGTCATCGATTGCCTTAATAATCATGACGCGCCTAACTACAAAGTTTGGAACCACACACTCCCCTTCTTGCGGATAAACATCTTCACCATCATCACCATCATCATCATGTGGTCCATTATCGGGTTCCTCTCCCTTTTCAAGGTCCACCTCCTCACCAAGGTAATTCAATCTCCCTTCTCGTAGGATCACATTGTGTCAGTTTGGACATTCATTGGCCTTATGTACCCATCCTTGGCACTTGAAACATTGGAATCCCTTTGGGTTAGGATACTTGTGAGCTTTTGGTTTTGGAGGAATTTTGTGGATTGTTTTGGGCTCGGGCAGCCTTGTAGTGGTGGGTTGGTCCTTGTTTTTGGGCCAGCTCGAGGTGGCTTGTCCCCTTGCCTTGAATGATGACCTCTCTTTAAGTTCCCTTTCAATCTCAAGAGCCGCCTAGAAAATACCTTCAACGGTATCAAACTTGTGAAGTGTTAAATGAGTGGAGATCTCTTTGTTCAACCCACACTTGAACCGGATGATGTCATGACTGATTTGTTCCCCACGATGATCAAGTTTCAACATGAGTTGCTGAAACTCATCAAAATACGCCATCACACTCTTGTTTCCTTGACTTAAGTTGTACAATCTAGCAAGCAACTCATGGCGATATCTCTCGGGAAGGTACCATTGCCTCATTAAGTACCTTAACCGAAACCAAGGTGGTGGTTTCCCATCAGCTAATTCATTACCAAACCGTTTGACGTACTCCCACCAAGTATTAGCATAACCCTCAAAATGAGCTATAGCATAGCAACCCTTATTTTCTTCCGAGATATCATTAACTTGGAAAACTTTGTCACAAGCCGATTCCCAAGCTAAGTAGGCCTCGAGGTCACTTTCACCTTTAAAGATGGGTAGGCTCAACTTGATAGTGTTGATGCCTACATCTCTCTCTTGGTGTCGGTTTCCCCTTTCTCCATACCCTCGGTATCTTCTTGGATCTCCACGACCCCCTCTCATCTCCTCCTCCCTCATGTAAGCATTATCAAAGGCTCCATATCCTTCATATTCCTCTCTACCATATTCCTCAAAGTGGGCTGGACGATTTTGGGCATTTTGGACTTGATTTGGAGGAATTGGATTTTGTGGAGGTGGTGGTCTTTGGTTTAATGGAGCTTGGAATGGAGGATTCGGATTTGGCGGAGGTACTTGAAGCCTAAATCCCTCTTGTGGAAATTGAGGAGTTTGGAAATGTATTGGTCTAGTGGGGTCACGGTTTGGAGGGAAAAGAGAGGTTTGGCTTGAGGCATTTAGTGGAGCTTGAGGTACATTTAGCATTTGGTGCAATGTGTCGGGGGTGATGGTTGCGGAATAAGTTCTATCATGCCCATTGGTAGATACATGTAGAGGAGTAGAAGGACGAGAGTTCCTTTGGCTCTCCACTTCTTCTAATCTCCCACTAATAGTTGACACTTCTCCCTTTATTGCTGCCAAATCCCCTCTCACAGCCCCAAATTCCGTATTCAACCTTTCAAGTGTTCGGGTAACGGCCTCAAGAGTGACCCTCATGGAGTCAAGATCATTAGTATCCATATTTTGGGACGTAGTCCCTTCCATTGCCAAGGTATTACACTCTTTGGATCACCTCACAATTGAGTTCCACAAGTGTTGTAGATTGGCTAGTAACCCGTGAATCCTTTAAGGTATGAGTAAGATCTTATCGAGAGTGGATTCGTCGGACTAGAACCAAGAAGTAACAACGTATTCAAAATATAAAAAAGCACCCAAGTAATCGTTGACACGAACAACGGATTCAAAGGACTAATTGACAACCTAGTAGGAATGTACTAGTTTGTTAATTAGTTCTAGAACCAAGTAATGAAACCAAGAATCAACCATTAGAAACTAGGAAAAGACTATCCAAATTTGAGCTTATTAGTGATGTGGCAGCATGTAATTGGTCTTGGGCACACACGAAATTTTTTTTTTTTTGTCACAAATCTGAAATTTCAAGATTCACACAACTTGTAATGGATGACAATGGTTTTGGAGGGAAGGTAAAGTCTGGTACTCTTTTTCAACTTTTCAAGCTCAAAAGTTAAGATTTGACTATACTAATCCCACAAAACAAGGTTCCATGATTTAAGGAAAAGTGGTTGTCAAGTCTAGGAAGTGATGTGTGCAAGTCTTCTCACCAACAACTTTATAACTTTTGTCTTACAACCTTTTGGATCTATTTTATACTTTTGTTGTCTTAAGTTGTAAGAATAGATTAAGAACAAGATGAACACCACAACAAACTTCAAGAACACAACATCAACTTCTTCAAGAACATAACACAAAATCCACCAATGGTCATCAACAAGGTACAACCTACGGCCCACTTCAAGTCACCACAACAATGGTCAATATTATAAGCTCAACTTTAGATCTAGACACTTTTAGTGTTGGTGAGAAAGAAACCAACACTAGAAAACACACAAACACCAATCTCGGTCAAGACAACAAGATAGACAGATTTCTCTCTTCTTTTTTTCTTGACCGAGTGAGAGCCCAAGATTGGTAGTGTAGGAACACAACCAGCCTTGATCTGATACCAAATGATACACTATCAAGCCCACAACACACAAGTTCCCAACAAACAGCCACAAAGAGAACAAACTAACACAAGATCAACAAGTTTCAACAAGTGCTAGTGAATCGAAAGAGCCCCACACAGCTTCACTAGACTTCAAGATTACAAATACAACATTAACAAGATCACAAAAAGATAGTAACTTGACATAAAAGATTCAAGAGTCTAAGAACCCTAACAACAAGAGAGGACCCTAAGACTATTGAATATTAACACCAAGTTCTTACTTGGACCAAGAGGAACTCGATGACCTCAAGATCCTTGTTTCTAGCCAAGATACAACACAATTATCCCTCTAATTATGGGCTGGAATAGAGAGAGAGAGAAAAATATTACAAGTCTTATGTCTCAAAATAATAATGGAAGAACTACCCAAATAACCCTAATATGTTCTATTTATATTACAAGGCAAAATGACCAGCTTGTCCTTGTCATGGGGGCCGGCCTTGGAGTGTAAGTTTATTACACTTCAAGGTCCCTCTTCACACTTAAAAACATTTAGATCCTTAGGTGGATCAATCACCAACTCACACACGGCCATTTGTATGAACAAGGCTTGGAGTTTTTGTAATTCCCGAGCTTGGCTTCGTGTGAAAGGTTGTGTACTTGTTGGACAGCTTGTCCCACCGGTATCAGTATGGATCTTCCAATTTGGAAGTGGGACATGATCAATATGGATTTCATCACTGGTTTGCCTCGTACATTTAGGAAATTTGATTCCATATGGGTGATAGTTGACAGACTTACCAAGTCAGCACACTTCTTACCTGTTAAGACTACTTATACAACGGAAGAGTATGCGAAATTATATATTAAAGAGATAGTTCGACTCCACGGAGTTCCAATCTCTATTATATATGATAGGGGAGCTCAATTTACTGCATACTTTTGGATGTCTTTTCAGAGGAATTTGGGTACACAAGTGAATTTAAGTACAACTTTTCACCCTTAGACGAATGGACAGGCAGAACGTGCCATACAAACACTTGAAGATATGTTGCCAGCTTGTGTATTAGACTTTAAAGGTAGTTGGGATGATCATTTACCTCTTATTGAGTTCACCTACAATAATAGCTATCATTCAAGTATCAAGATGGCGCCTTATGAAGCCTTATACGGGAGAAAATGTAGGTCACCAATTGGGTGGTTTGAAGTAGGTGAGACTGTTTTATTTGGACCAGATCTTGTTCATCAAGCCATGGAAAAGGTTAAGGTGATACAACAACGGCTAGGAACAGCCCAAAGTCAACACAAATCATATGTCGATGTTAGAAGAAGGGGGCTAGAGTTTGCTCTAGGTGATTAGGTATTTTTGAAAGTGTCACCGATGAAAGGGGTGATGCGATTTGGGAAAAAGGGAAAGCTAAGCCCACGTTATATAAGACCATATAATATTATCCGAATATTTGGCCAAGTAGAATATGAGTTGGAACTACCCCAAGAACTCTCCACAGTTCATCCAGTGTTTCACGTCTTAATGTTTCGGATATGCATAGGAAATCCATCTCATATTACTCCTACTGTGGATGTACAAGTTATGGAAGATCTCACCTATGAAGAAGTACCTATTGTGATTCTAGATCGACATGTTAAGAAGTTAAGAAATAAAGAAGTATCTTCCGTAAAAGTACTTTGGAGGAATCAACAGATAGAAGAGATCACATGGGAAGCTGAGGAAATGATGAAATCTAAGTATCCACGGTTATTTGAAACTGAAGAAGAAGCCTTAGATGTTGAATTAGAGCAATAACAAGTAAGTATATATAAATAATGTTGTAACAGGAAGATTAGACTTAGGCTTGAACTTGTTTAGGTTGGATAATAATGCTAACATTCGAGGACGAATGTTCCTAAGGGAGGGAGGATGTAACACCCCATATCCTACGTGTACTAGTTCTACTTATATGTCACTTGATATAGCCTTATAGTACGGGTAATGAACTCAGTTTCCTATATGACTAGCGACGATAAGATGGGTTGGAAGGAACTGCCCGTACATTTTAATGTTACACGACTAAGTTAACGTCGATGCAACTATTTAAACTTGGGATCGTGAGTAGGTATATTGATCTAAAGTTTAAAGTGACCAAGTGTACACAAGATGTAAGTTAAATTAAAGGGATTAAGAACCGAAAATGGAATTAACTATTAAGGTGCTTGCTTGACTTAATTAAGCTAGTAGGTAAATCACCTACTTGAGATATATGGACCAAGTTAATGGACCCAAGGTTATGGATCAGATTTGGGCCAAGTTAAATGTTCCAAAGAGGTGTATTACCTCTTAAGCTATTGGACTGCATTTGGACATATATTAATGGACTCAATTGAGGCCCAAAATTAAGTACACAAAATAGGAAAGATGACCAGCTCAATACCTAAGCATCACCTACTTAGACTATTGGACCTCCTGGCTCTGGTCTATGGATGCTGGAGGTTACATTTTTAGTGAGTAGGATTGCCACAATGCAGACCAATCTTACTACCATTACTTCAGGAACGATCTTATTTTATTGATCTTGCTGAACTTACAGTATGGGATAGAGAATTGTTGCTTCTCTCCTCAACTAATACAAGCATTGCTCAAGTTTAGGATGTGGTTAATCCCCTTCCCTTTCCAGCTTTCTATAAATTTAAACCTTTGCACGAAAGATCAATGACTAAGACCAAGTTGTTAGCACTTAACAATTAAAATAGTAAAACTAAAAATTAGAAATTTGCTAATTTTTCAAGTCCCCGAAAATGGTGCCATAAACTTATTGCGTCTAAATGCACGTCCAAGTGTATGCCGTCATAACAGTAATAAAATGGCACTTGCGATCCAGATATCTATCCCACAAAGACTTAGTACTTAGAAAACAATCATATTCAAGTACTGCTATAAAATTAGACAAGGGCGATTGTAACCAAAGATTTGTTGGTTATTTTTATTATAAAATAAATATTATAAGTAAAGACGCAAGTAAATTGGATGTAAATAATATCAAGGAGAATTCCATGGTTAAGGCTTCATTCACAATAATGTATACCGATAATTTCTTATTGGTTAAGCTATCTATCTTGGGTGTTGATTCACGGGGTTAATATCATGATTATGGTCTTTTGAGCCTCTAATCATCTATTCAAACTAGCCTCATAACTACATCATTGAGCGGGGATATGAGGATCTAATTCAAATGCATTTACATTTTATCCGACATATGATTAAAATAAAGCGTATTAGGTGTATTCCTAGCCTAACAGTGAATCTTATCCTTAATCCTTAGTTAAAGATAAGACCTCATCCCTTATGTTCTTTGTTCTAACCTATGTTCCTCTTTCTGGGTTCACAAAAGATTTCTAGATATATTTTAATGGTATCTAAGCATTAAAATAGTAATACAAGAACGTAAGAAGAATTAAATATGATAAATAACATCATCCAACTCAAAATAAAACTACACAATCATATTTAGTAACCTTAACCCTAGAATAAAGAGCTTTAGCCACTCATTGTGTAGTACAAACCTATATCATCTAGTACGAACTTATAAAATCAATATAGCCCATACAAGAATTAAGTAGATAAAAATATATGAAGAAGAACCCTCTTTTCAGCCTCCTCTAGCGTTGTTTTTAGCCCCAAGTCATCTATGAATATGTAGGAAATAACCCAAGTGTCCTTTATATAGTAGGCTAGAAAGTGTAGCCGGAACACCCCAAGTCCGTGCCACTTTGAAAAAATGGAGCCTAAGCTCTGTGGCACCTTAATATTAAAGAGCATAAGCTCCGTGGCTCCTCAATATCATGGAGGCTTTCTGGCTTGGCCAGCTCTCCTTCCTTCTAAATGGATTCTTGTTCGTGCCACGCCATGGACGCGGATAACCACTATTTTAGGAACCTTTTGCACTTACAAATTCATTCCTTGCTCCATGATTCAAGACGAATCAGTATTAATCTCCTAAGGCCTATACCCCGAGGCCAACACAAGGGAGTCCAAGCTATGACTACCTCTAGGGGGCAAAGGCAAATGCGTGTTTGGATGATATCTTGGCACCGGAGAAGAACTATATCTGATGATGCACTCCAAGGGCCCATCGAGCAACATCGTGTTTGGATGATAGCTTGGAGCATAGGAGGTGCATTGTTAAAAGAGCCTTATGGGCCACCTTGTCTTGTGGGTCACTTTTGGGCCCATTATGTAATAAAGCCCATGGCTATAAATAGTTAGCTTTGTTTTTATTTTAGGGTAGATGATTATTGATGATGAATGTTACACTTGAGAGTGTTTATGTTAGCTTGTTGGGAGCTTTCCTTATTGATTAGAAATGTTGGTTGTTGAGGTCCAATTCCTCTTCGGTCTTTGTAAGAGATTGGTGCTTTGAAGTAATCGAAAGGAAGGTTTGAGGGTTTAATATACTCTCTTGTTGTCCTCTCTTTATTTCATTGTGTCTATCTATCTATCCTTTTTCTTTATTGTCTTTGTTTTTCCCTTTGTTCTTCATCTCGTATTTTCGTATTTCCCATTTTACCCTTGTGTTCGTAGCTTCGTCGTCTTTTCGTATTTTGCGTCGTATCACTCCATGCCATAGCCTGGAATGCTCCAATGCTCCTCTGCGATGCGGATTTAGCTCCCATTACACATTTTTAGATCATTTGGCCTCTCGTAATCCATCTCTTAGCACTTGTCTTCAAGATTAGGCACTTTATCTTTTAAATTGAGCTCTATCAATAAGAAATTCCATCCTACACAAAGCTAATCACATACGTTAGTTCATGGGCACCTTTTAATCATAATACATGAAAATATAATCAAATTGGTTCTCAAACTAAGCTATAATATGGATAATTAACGACTCTTGGATGTATAAATATGCCCAAGATCAGTGTGCATAGATTTTGAAAATTGAACTCATGGACTGAAAAGGACCATTTCCTCATGCCATTCATGAACCAAATGCTTGACTATCTTGTGGGTAAGGGATTGATATAAGACGGAATACGCGGAAGATGAACGAAACCCTAAAATCTAAGAATATGAAATTAAAGATAAAAGGATAGAAAGGTAGAGACACAAATTGAAATCAAGGCAACCAATACTATATTAAAGTAAAGACCTCCTTAATATTCAAGATAAATATCTAAACCTATGAAAGCAAGACACAAGCATGAGATCTAATAGGCAACCAAGGCTATACAAAAACCAAGACCTCCTATTAAGAAACCAAACAAGCACCTATACTATCGAGACACCCTCAAGAGGAATGATATCCTCAAGCATGCAATCCCAACAACATTTCCTAGCAACTATGGCCTTGGCCTCAACTCTCTCAAGAGTTTCTCTCTTTCAAAATATCATCTCAAAATAATCTACCTCTAAAATGAGCTATTCTCTCTAATTTATAACCTAAACTAGTAATTACAAAAATACCCTTAATGAAATAAGGGTCTTCTTTAGCATGAGACTTTAATGTCAAGAATAGCCACTTTTGCATCCATAGCCTCTTTTTTTTTTTTTTTTACCTTTCTTCCTTGTACTTCCACTTAAGCATATTTTGGAGCTTCAATTCTTCATTCCATGGTATTGATGAAGCTCGGCTTGCATCATTCTCCCTTTCTTGAAAAGGATTTGTCCTCAAATCCAAACCTATCAAAACCATAGGGTAAATAAGCAACAACAAGATCCTCATGGCAGCCTTGAATTCCTTGTGGTCCCTTCTATTTTTGTCCTTTCCTTTTTTGAAATATTCCCCTTTTGTACTAACCTTATCATTCTTTCTCTTGAAATTTTGGAATATTCCTTGGTATAAACAAGTACACCTCCTTTTTTTTCACTACTTTTGGATCAAACACAACCTTTTTGAATATTCTTCTTCAACAAGATATGAAGAACATGAAGAACACAAGAACATTCAAATTTTGACCCTCAAGCAAACGAACTCGAAATTTGATGAAATTCGAAACCGAAGCTCCTTTCAAGCTTCCGAACAAACTCCAAACATTTTTAAGACCAAAAACTCAACCAATAATTTCAGATTTTAGAACCCACTTCAAATTTTCTTCAAACTCAAGCTCCAATAATGGTGGAATACTCAAATCAACCCGGAATTAGCTCAAATTTTAGAAATCGACTCAAATAGTACTAGGGAACAAGATTCTAGTACTAGAAACACAAAAAGTCTCAAAAATCATAAACTCAAAAATCTCAAAAACTCAAAAATGTTTTTTTTTTTTGGTGATTTTCAAGATAACAAACCCAAGACTAGAATCGAGGGGACGATTCTAAGCTCGGCTCTGATACCAAATGATACAAGACGGAATATGCGAAAGATGAACGAAACCCTAAAATCTAAGAATACGAAATTAAAGATAAAAGGATAGAAACGTAGAGACACAAATTGAAATCAAGTCAACCAATACTATATTAAATTAAAGACCTCCCTAATATTCAAGATAAATATCTAAACCTATGAAAGCAAGACACAAGCATGAGATCTAATAGGCAACCAAGGCTATACAAAAACCAAGACCTCCTATTAAGAAACCAAACAAGCACCTATACTATCGAGACACCCTCAAGAGGAATGATATCCTCAAGCAAGCAATCCCATCAACATTTCCTAGCAACTATGGCCTTGGCCTCAACTCTCTCAAGAGTTTCTCTCTTTCAAAATATCATCTCAAAATAATCTATCTCTAAAATGAGTTATTCTCTCTTATTTATAACCTAAACTAGTAATTACAAAAATATCCTTAATGAAATAAGGGTCTTCTTTAGCATGAGACTTTAATGTCAAGAATAGCCACGTTTGCATCCATAGCCTCTTTCTTTTTTTTTTTTTACCTTTATTCCTTATACTTCCACTTAAGCATATTCTTGAGCTTCAATTCTTCATTCCATGGTATTGATGAAGCTCGGCTTGCATCAGTAAGTGTCATCATGACCTGAGAAATCGAGCCGTGACAAGTACTAAGTTTCAAAAAAAAGACATTTAAGTTTTTAATCATGTCAAATTCAATATATCAACAGTTATTTTAATATTTCATAAATTTATTAATTTTTAATATGTCAATGATATATGATATAATTTTGTTATATCAAACAAATCTAATAATAATTTTCTATGATTAATTTCATTTGATAACAATAGAACACCTTTTAAAAAAATTAAATTATGGGCATAGGGTCTTTTTTATTGAACTTTAAACAATCTGTACAAAAAAGGCTCAATTGAACCCAAAAAAGAAACAAAAACACTGAAAAGTGGATCCGGATCCAAATAGGTCCAAATCCAAATAAATTGCCATAAAACCCTATTAGGTAAGATTTCCAAATCTGAGCTCTCACTTTCACTTTTCCCATCTTTCGATTCCTCTTTCTTTGGATCGTCAATCTTCCCGGAGATGATGTCGCTGGGAAGGATGTATTCTTCAGCTCACAAAAGTAAGCCTTCATTCTTAACTTATCTTGTCATTTACCAGCCTTTTTTAATTCTTTCTCTTCTTTTTGGAAACTTGTTATCTAGTGGATGCAGTGGAATTCATGGTGGATTCATTAGAGGTGTTGAGTCATGTGTTCCGATGTTGCAACTCCTTGTAAGTGACTCAACTCTGCCTATTTTCCTGCTTTTGTTTGGATCTTACCTCTTGTTTCTTTGCTTTTCAGCTGAAGCAGTAAAGGAGATATTATCACGACCCAAAAGGCGAGGTCATGATGGCACCTATCCCAACCCAACCATGGTAGGTAAGCCCAATACCAAACAAGATAGAGAATGCCGAAAGGAAATAAATAACACCCGATATGAGATTTCAAGATAAAGTCTGGCCAAATATATATATAAACCAAGTCTGATACTGAAATAAATACACCCAAATCCAAGATCTAGTGTCATGAGTAGGAGCACTAATAAATTGACATAGAATCCAAAATACTTGAATCTGTCTTTGATAAGTAAATAAATAAAAAAAAGATAGGATGGAGTCCGGAATATTCCCCGAACACTGGAGCTCACCAATAGTCCGAGACTGCCTATACTTCGCACGATCTTAAGCTCTGTGGGTCACACTTGTACTGGTATCTGCACCGAAAGTGTACAGAAAGTAAGAGTGAGTATGGTCCACTTGTACTCAGTAGGCATCATAGGTCGACCAAGCAAAGTAGAAAACAAAACATATAAAGGCGACTATGAGCAATACTTCCACCTGCATACAGAAAAGTTCCTAATAATGGCTCAAACTATATCTCCTAACAATGCAAATACTACAAATGTAATAACAGTATACGAATGACTACACACAAATATATAAAATAAGGCTAAATACATGATATCAAACACATAAGGAAATGCAAGTGATGCAATGCAATGTAATGGCCATGATGTAATGTCCCAATATCACCTCGTATACACCTTCCAAGATAAAGCTTCCAGGATAGGACACTATGGGGTTTCACAACCCATATACTATCACAATCACATATCTCAGTCAACCTTGCCGGCTCACCCCTCGGTCAAGGTGTTTTATAAAGAGTTTTATTTATATTTAAAAATTAATTTTTCTCAGTAATACCAATTCCAAGCATATGGATGAACGTAACAAGGATGCATGATTATAACCAAATCGATTATCATGATATGAATCAATTTGATAATGGTACAAATGAGTTCAAAATCTCCTCAATGTCAATAAATCATGATAAAAGTCATTGCAGGGAAACACAGTAATAAAGAGGCATGTGAGACATCAATAATATCAATCCAAGCCCCTCTTTGGGGATTTACAATAAAGGTAAAGACCAATATTGCTCAAATAAGGCCAATTATATCAATTCAAGTCCCCACTCGGGCATCACGATAATAGTAAAGGCAAATAAAGCTCAAATAAGATCAATACCTGCCCCCGTACACGGGAAAAACAATAATAATAATTCCTCAAGTCAATAATAATATTCGCAAAAGCCCCTACACGGGAGACACGATAAAAGTATGATCTCAAATATGAATATCACGATAAAATCCCCAACTGATAGCATATTTTACAGAAATGGTTAACCACCCAGCCTGGTCTAAAGACACTTAAGCAATAACCTACCTTGAAAGGCCGAATCTCAAGCCTGGACCCTTCAATAAGGAGTATTTCCCTTTCATACAGTCTCAAAATAAACCAAATCTATCAAAAAAAATAATCTACACGTCAAAAGGAGTCCAACAATACCTATATTAGCTACTTTCATTTTGGGTCCAAAAATAGTTCAAAAATTGACCTCAAAGAAAAAAGGGTAATATCAAAATTTTATTTATGAATCATGTTTACCATACTTTCTATATATGAAAACCCACTAAAAACAAGTTAAAATCGAGCTTGAAATCGAAGAAAACTATTTTTCCCCTACCGAGTAAAAATCCAAAATCTAAAGTTTAAAATTAAGGTTTTGAAGATGGTTTTGAAATCTAATCAATGAATAATGATAGAAATTATGTTTAGAAATTTACCCAAAAACATTTGATGAAAATCTCCTTTTAAATTGCCAATCCCAAGGTTTCTAAGTCCAAAAATGGTGAAAATTAGGAAAATGGAGAATTCATACTATTTAGGTGAATAGTGTCTTACGATCATGACCCCCACCTCGTGATTGAGAGGGTCAATATTGACCCCGATGATTAATAAGCCATCACGATCGCGGTATGTGGGCCTCACAACCGTAATAGGTAAGCCCGACCTGATCTACCAACTTACTCTTCGCGATAGCAGTACCCCACCTTGCGATCATGATGAGTAACATAATCAAAGCCTGTGATTGTGACATGTGTCCTTGTGATCGCAATGAAAGGCTCAATTTTCACCAGATATCAGCAATCAGCTAAAGGGAAAAGGTCCAAAGTCTTTCTAATGGACGATCAGAATTTGTTTGGGACCCCATAAATATAAATTGATAATGCTACTAGACTAATTTCGATGTTTTGGACTCAATGGAATTATCGGATTTAGCAAAAGAGGTCATTATCAGTAAATTAACCCCTCGAACCCCTCTTAGACTATATTAACTAGTTTCCTGTCTAACACGTCAAAATTCTGAATAAAGGCTCAGAACCTGATCTAACCACACTACTAAACCAAAATCAATATTTTGGATCTAATGAAATTGACAAAATCACCATCCGACACTCGGATCACAAAATGTTGACCACAGTCAAACTTATCACTTTTAAGGCTACTCAAAATCTCAAACTCACTCAAATTACTACCAAATGCTTTGGGGACCGTTCCAACCATCCTCACAACTCATATATGATGTATAGCAACTACGAGAAAGGACAAAATGGTCAAAATACAAAACAAGCAAAAAATTACAACAAGGGATATTATATTATCCACTACTAAAACACGAGTTCACCTCAAATGAAAAAGCAAATAAAGTATCTAAAGCGGTAAAAAGCTGGGGGTATCTACTTCACATATCAGACTCAACCTCCTACATAGCCTCATTAATTAGATGGTCTCTCCACTAAACCTTCACAAAATCAATGTGCTTAGACTTCAATTTCCTAGTCTGTCTATCTGGGATAGCAATGGGCTCCTCCTCGTTGGAAAAATCATGATCTAATGCAATAGAATCCCATCCGATCACATATGTATCATATGGATGATATCGTTTCAGCATTGAGACATAGAATACCTAATGAACAGCTGATAGATGTGGAGGTAAAGTTAACTTACACGCCATATCTCCAAACTTCCAATAAACCTCAGACTAAACTTTCTTTTCTACCCAAATCTCATCACACCCTTCATGGGTGATACCTTCAACAGAACCCACTTTCCAAGCATGAATGCAACATCACGTACTCATAATTGGTGTAACTTTTCTACCTACTCTGGGCAGCCCACAAGCCTCTATTTAATTAATCTCACTAGATCCATTGAGTCTCTCAACAAATCAGTTCCCAAAGGCCTAACCTCAAATAAATCAAACCATCCCATGGGGATCTACACCTCTGTCTATATAAAGCCTAAAAAGGCGCTATCTAAATACTAGAATAGTAATTGTTGTTGTAGGTAAACTCTGCTAAGGGTAAGAACTGGTCCTAATGACCACAAAAATCCATAACACGTGCTCTAAGCATGACCTATAACACTTGAATGGTCAGCTCTGATTGGCCATCTATCTAAGGGTGAAAAGTTGTGCTCATCTCAAGATGGGTACCAACTCACTCTATATATAACTCCAAAATTTTGAGGTAAATTGCATACCTCTATCAAAAATAAAAGGGATAGGAATACTATGCAACCGATCAATCTCTCGGATGCAGATCTTGGCCAACTTCTTCACATTATAGCTTACCTTCACAGGTATAAAGTACTCAAACTTAGTCAACCTATCCATAATCACCCAAATAGAATCAAACTTCCCCAAAGTCGGGAGTAGGCCAACCACAACATCCATAGTGATTCGCTCCCACTTTTATTTGGGAACAAGCATCCTCTGCATCGTACCACCCGATCGTTGATACTCATACTTCACTTGTTGACAATTCAAACACTCACCACTAATAGTGTTGCTTCAAGTCATGGTATATCTTAGCCTCTCCTGGATGAATAGAATACCTCAAACAATGAGCCTTCTCTAAGATCAGTCTAATCCAACCACCAACTCTCGACAGACAAACACAACCTTCAATCCTTAAAACACCCTCAATATCAAGAGATGTCGCCTTTGCCTCTCCACTCAACACTTTATCATGAATCACTCTCAACTTGTCACCATCAAACTGTCGAGCTTGAATTTTCTTCATCAATGAAGATCTATCCTTAACAAAGGCCAAAACACACCCAAGTGTCAAAATATCAAGCCTAACCAATAGGTTAGCTAATAGACTGAACATCTAATGCTAAAGGTCTCTCTTGTGCCAAAAGATAAGCCAAACTCCCCATACTCATCGCCTTCCAACACAAGGCATCTGCTACCATATTAGCCTAGCCAGGATGATAAAGAATGGTAAGATCATAATCCTTAAGCAACTCTAACCATCTACGTTATCTCATATTAAGATCTTGTTGAGTGACGAAGTACTAAAGGCTATAATGATCTGAGAATATCTCATAATGAACTACATACAAGTAGTATCGTCATAATTTCAACACAAACACAACTGCGGCTAACTCCAAATCATGAGTAGGGTAGTTCTTCTCATGATGCTTCAACTGTTGAGAAGCATAAGCAATCACCTTACCCTTTTGCATCAACACATCACCCAAGCCAACTTTAGAAGCATCACAAAACACAATGAAACCTACGCTCTCTTCAGGTAAAGTCAAGATAGGAGCCGAAGTCAACAACCCTTTAAGCTTTTGAAATCTACTTTCACAATCATCCGATTATTGAAAGACAATATTTTTCTGAGTCAACTTAGTCAAAAAGCTAAATAGAAGAGAGAACTTTGCATATAACTTACGGTCACGAAGAATCTGTAACACCTGTCGTAAGTGACTAGCATGGTATTCTTCTGATTTTGAAATCCTGCACAAACCAATGATAATAGCCTGCTAAGTCAATAAAACTTTGAATCTCGATAGGAAAATTAGGCAAAGCCCAATTATGAACTATTGCTACCTTCGCCATATCGACCATAATACCATCCTTGGTCACTACATGACCCAATAAAGAAATATAATTAATATATCCCAAATCAGCGTCAATGCTTTAGGGCATAGAATTTGAGGTCAACACATGGAGATCCAAGCCATGATCCTCATAAGGACACAAGGACGTGCTTGGAGGGCCCTTTTAGTGCTTCCACTAAAGTAATACCACGTATGGAAGATAGCTTGGAGCTTGGGATACATTGGAGGAACTCAAAAGGAAGGAATGATGGACTGTCTAGGTGTGATGGCTCATAGGAAGATTAGTCAAAGATGAGACCAACCGCCACAGGAGCCATCAAAGGAAAGCCAATAGAGGTGCACACTGTTTAGGGGTAACGAATTACTTGAACAACTGTCAAAGGCTTGACCAACCGTCACCTAATCCTCCAAGTGAAGGCCAAGTAGGGAAGACACTATTTTAGGGTGATATATTGAGTGAAGAACCGCCAAAAGCTTGACTAACCATCAAGCTAGCCGTCAAGAGCAACCGTCACACTTTGGCTATTTTCTTAATTGTTTCAAGGGACACTTTGGGGTGTCTTTGTATTAGACTATAAATAGAAACTCCCAGGTTTTTATTTCCTTAGTTTTTGATGAATATTGATGTAAGACTCTTGAGACAACATGAGATCTTGGAAAAGATTATATTGATTATTGCTTAGAAACAGTGGTTGTGAGGGTGTTACATTCCCTCTCAGTCATTGTAAGAGTTAGGTGCTTTCTTGGATTATTCATTTGAGGTTCTAGGATTTACCCTTTAATTTTGATTGATTTCCTCGTTTGTATCTATCTTTCTATCTCTAGCTTTCTAGCCTTTATTTATCGCATTTTGATTCCATTGATTTTTCTTCATTTTTGTGTTTATTTCCATTTCTGTATTTTGGATTGTATCATTTGGTATCAGAGCCGAGTTTGGATTCTTTCCCATGAATTCAATCTTGGATCTGTTATCTAGAAAATCAAAAAAAAAGTGTTAAAAACGTTTTGGTCATTTTTGAAATTTTGAGTTTTTGATTTTTTTTTTTGTCTTCTTGTGTTTCTAGTACTACAATCTTGTTCCCTAGTACTATTTGAGTCAAAATCTTAAATTTGAGCTTAATACGATAAGATTTGAGTGTTCCACCATTGTTGAAGCTTTAGTTTAAAGAAAAATTAAAGTGGGTTCTCAAATTTGAATTTTGTGATTGAGTTTTTGAGCTTAAAAATGTTTGGGGTTTGTTCGGGAGGTTGAAAGGAGTTTGGTTTAAAATTTGGTTGAATTCCTAGCTTGTTTGAGTGAGGGTCAAATTTTGAATGTTCATATGTTCTTCATAATCTTCATGTCTTGTTGAAGAAGAACATTCAAAAAGAAGGGTTTGATCCAAAAAGAGTAAAAGAAAAAGGAGGTGTACTTGTTTATTCCAAGGAATATTCAAAGATAGTACAAGGGACGATAAGATTCCACATCTGGAAAGGCTAATGGTTCCCCTGATGGTCAGTCACAAGGGTGACGATCAGTCACCAAGAGAGAAGCTTGGACCCTATTCTGGAAGAAAGTGACGATTCACCCGAGGATCAATCGTAAGGCTGATGATCAATCAACTGATCAGTCACCAAGAGAAAGATGAGACCACCTTCTGGATAAGCCTGACGGCTCCCTTGACGGTCAGTCATATGATCAGTCGCTGAGACAAAGTTGGAACCCCATTTTGGATAAGGAGTGACGACTCCACTGATTGTCAGTCACCTCAGTGATGGTCAGTCACCTGATCAGTCAACTTGAAAAAGTTTCTAAAAAATTCAAAACTTTTTTGTTACGCCACCCCCTACTATACCCCAAAATGTTTTTTAAAAAATTTCAAAATTCTTTTCTTACCCCAATCTTCTTACCCTATTCATTCTCTTTATTTTGTGTAAAATATATACAAATGGTTTTAGAAAATATTTTTCTACTTGCGTAATGAACACAAGAAAATAAGTAAAAAACAACTTGTTTTCCTAGAAAATATTTTCTTGAAAAATATTTTCCATGAATTTTCTAACATATAGAACACACCCTCAATGTTAATGATTTTCCTGCACTTACTGGTAGCTGTTACAATGTCTAAAATTATAGGAAACCTTCTTGGTTTAAAGTAAAATTAGCAAGCTTGTCTGCTAACTGATTTAATTCCCTGAAAATATGCTTAATTTGAACTTTTGTGCCCCTCATTAAATGTTGAATTTCCTCTATCTTTTTGGCTAGCTGCTAAGGTATCTTTCATTACCTTGTTATCATATTCTTTAAACTGAATTAATCAGTTTCTAGAATGATGTGATGAAGTTTTTTGACTTTGTACTATCTAAGAGCACTTAGAATTGCCATAGTCTCCACCTCCATATGTGTTGTGATCCCTATACCCTTGTGCTTTAATATAAATTAGATTGCCCAGCATATCTCTTATAAAAAAAACCATAAGAACTCTTTCCAAGATTTCCTCTACTTTGCACCATCTATATTATATTTTATCTAGCCTGGGTCTGGGAAACTCCATTTCATAGCAAGGCAATGCTTTATCCAACCAGAATTAAGAGAGTTCCCTCGATGTCGGTATTGGTATGTTGAAAGTTTTCTCCCTCGATGTTAATGCTTTGTTAGATCTTGGAGCTACCTTGTCTTTTTTGACTCCTTATATTGCTATAAAGTTTGGAATTAGTCCCAAACAACTTCTAGAGCCTTTCTCTATTTCCACTTTAGTTAGAGAGTCTGACTTAGCTAGATGAATCTATAGAAATTACACCATGTTAGTTCTTCAGAGAGAAACCACAGCTGGTCTAGTAGAGTTAGACATGGTGGACTTTTATGTCCTATTAGGTATGAACTGGTTATATTCTTATTATACTTCAGTTGATGTAGAACCCAAATTATAAAATTTTAGTTTCCTAGTACACTTGTCTTAGAGCGAAAAGGTAGTCCAGTCGTGCCTAAAGGTCATTTCATCTCCTATATTAAGGCCAGAAAGATGATTTCTAAGGTTTATATCAACCATCTCATTTGGTTTAAAGATTCTATTTTTAAAACTCCTTCTCTTCAGTTAGTACCTATAGTTAATGAGTTTTCTAAGGTTTTCCCTAATGATCTTCCTGGAGTTCCTCCCAATAGGGAGATAGATTTTAGGATAGACCTTCTTCTTGATACTCCGTCGATCTCTATTCTACCATATGAATGCTCTCACTGAGTTGAAAGAGCTTAAAGAGCAGTTAAAATATCTTCCAAATAATAGATTCATCTGACCTAGTATTTCCTTATGGGATGCCCCAGTTCTTTTTGGGCGTAAGAAAGATGGTTCCCTTAGAATGTGTATGGATTACCACCAATTGAACAAAGTCACCATTAATAATAAGTATCTCATTCCCAAAATTGATGACATGTTCGACCAACTTCAGGGTTCTACGTTCTTTTCAAAGATTGATCTCAGATCTAGTTACCATTAATCGAAGGTTAGGGAGGGCAATATTCCAAATACAAATTTTTGTACTCGGTATGGTCATTATGAGTTCCTTTTGATGTTTTTAGACTAATCAATGCTCTTGCAGCCTTTATGGATCTCATGAATAGGATGTTCAAGCCATACCTCAATAAGTTTGTGACTGTGTTCATAGATGATATTCTGATTTATTCCCATGTAAGGAGGAGCATGCTAATCACCTTAGAATTTTTCTTCAGACTCTGAAAGATAGATAGTTATATTCAAAGTTTTCTAAATATGAGTTTTCATTGAAGTCCATAACTTTTCTTCGGCATGTTGTTTCTAGTGAAGGTATTCTAGTTTATTCCCAAATAATTGAGGCAGTTAAGAATAGGCCTAGGCATACATCCCCATCAGACATCAAGAGTTTCTTGGGTTATCCAGTTATTACATATGGTTCGTAAAGGGTTTTTGTCTATTGCTACCCCATTGACTAAGTTCACTTAGAAGAAGGTAAAATTTCTGTGGTCTGATGCTTGTGCCAATATTTTTCAAGAGTTGAAAACTCAATTGACTTCAGCTTAAACTTTGACTTTGCCAGAGGGTACAAAGGATTTTGTGATTTATCATGATGCCTTGAGAGTTGGCCCTGTTTATGTATTAATGAAGAATGGTAAGGATATTCCTAATGCTTCTAGACAGCGTAAGACTCATGATAGGAATAATCGTACCCATGACCTCGAGTTGGAAGTATTGTCTTTGCTTTGTAGATTTGGCGTCATTATTTCTATGGTGTGCATGTTGATATTTTCACAAATCATAAGAGCGTCTAGTATGTTTTTAGTTAGAAAGGATTGAATCTTCAGCAGAGAAGATGGCTTGAGCTTCTCAATAATTATGATATAAGTGTGCTATACTACTTGGGTAAGGAAAATGTTGTTGTTGATGCTCTTAGTAGGTTGTCTATGGCAAGTGTTTCTCATATAGAGGAAGGTAAGAAGGAGTGTGTGAAGGATGTTCATAGACTTGCACGCTTAGGAGTTCATCTTTCAGATTCAGATGAAGGTAGGGTGATAGTACAAAATGGTTTTGAGTCCCCATTGGTGATTGAATTTTAGAGTTAAACTCTATCGCACAATATGGTGACAATATCCTTCCCATTCCTTTGGTATATCAATCCAGGGGAGCTTTACTTTGATTAATTAAAGTACCACTAACTTACTTTGTTGAAGAAGTCTGTGATAGCTAATCTCTTTTCCATGCCTCATGGAATTTCTCCTTTTCCACAACTCCAACATCAATATGGATGGTATGGCCCTAAAAATGAATTTTAGCTTTGTTGGAGCTGGGACATCCCACCATCAGGTAATCAACTGCTGGAGATAAACTCAATCCAAGCTAATACCTGCATGTGTAACAAAGTGTTTCCATTACTTTTGGGCTATGAAATCTGTTAGAAAAAGGTGGGACATAGCCTCCTGCTCAAACTTCTCACAATAATAACATTTGGAGGCTACGTTAATCATCATCCTTTTAATATTATCTTTAGTTGCAATCCTCTTTTTCCACACCCTCCAAAAAAAATAATCTTGAAAGGAACCCTTTTTATCCAGATGTTATTCAAGCATTCTTACTCCTTTTTTCTGTTTCTGATAATCTCATATGCTGATTTGACTAAGGAAACTCCATTAGTGTTGCCCATCAACCATGGTTTATGACTGATATTTTCAATTATGTGATCTGTCATCTCCTCATATATCAATTCCAAAAGTTTCTGCTTATTCCATTCTTCATTAGTGATGAAGTACTTTACCTTCATTTATTCCTCTCCTATGACATCTTCCTCTGTAAAGTACAATGCCCCTTGTTTGGTCTAATTATTAAACCAAAGCTAGAGTTTCCAAACTTGATTTTCCACTAAATATCATGTTCCACTTCCTGTCTCACTACCATCATCTTCTTCCAGACATGTGATGTACCAGAGCCTTTAGCAATGATGGGGTATATCTTCTTGCAATATTTATTCCATATGAAAGAACTCATAGAGATGGAGCTGAAACTCTAAAGTTCCACTATAGTTTAGCAAATAAGGCCTTGGACACATCATGAAGTGATCTAAAACAAACACCTCATTCCTTTTATGGATAACATAATTCATCCTATGTAACCTAGTGCTTTCAGCTCTCTCCCCTTATTTTGCTCCAAAAGAAACTAGCAAAAATTTGGTGCAACTGATCAATCACCTTTTTAGGAGGATTCATTGCTGATAATAAATAAACTGGTATAGATTGAAATACATATGCTACTAAAATGAATCTTCCACCAAAGGACAACAACTTGTTTTGCCATGTCATGATTCTCCTGGATAATTTCCTCAGTAGGTCTTTAAAATATGACGTAATTTTTCACATTAATTTTTCTCATGTAAAATTATTCATGTAATTTTTCTCAGCCTGATCCCTACTGCCAAAGGTGTATTTTCATGAAGGTAGAAAAAACTTTTATTTTTGTTTGTCATCTGCCTAAAAACATTCTCATAATCCCTTTCCACTACCATCATTTTAATTACTGATGTCATATTCCCAAAATAAAAAGAATTGCATCATCAGTATATGTGTAACACTTCAGAACTTGAACCTATGTTTACTCAGTACTTAGCCCAATCTAAATCAAAATAGCAGAGTCTCTAGTTTTCATGAGCGGAACCATGGTTATTGATTCAAGACCATGACTCATGCTTCCAACCGTGAAGCCAACTCTAAGAAATAAATGCTTCCAGGTTCCCATGGATAAAACCACGACCCGTGATCTCAGTCCGCGAATCATGGAATCAGACATGGAACCAAATCCAAAGAGTTGACATTTACTCAGGTTCTTATAAGAAGGTTCACGAGCCATGAAACAAAGTCCACTATCCATGGAAACCTTTTGTGATTCAGCCATAAAGATTTTGTAACTTTGACCCAAGAGACCACAAATGACAGCACGAACCATGAACCAAATTCCACGATCTATAAAGTCAAATTGTGAATCCATTCCAGAAACCTTACAAGTTTGTTCATACTTTCACGACTCAGATCAGGACTCATGGAATGTAACCATTGTTCATGAAACAAGCCATAGACTTTAGTCCAGACTAAGGAAAATTTTCCAAGATTCTATGAATCAAACCACGACTCGTGGAAGAGATCAAGGTCAGTGGAATGACCCATGGAATAGAATCTTGAATTTTTTAACAACATTTTAAAAAGGGTATTTTAGACTTTTCCTTTCCCGATTACACTATACCATATCATTTTAACCTCCAAAAGGTATAACTACCAGATTTTTAAGTCAATTCTTCTTTTATTCTCTCAAATCAAGTTAAAATCTAGTCAAGAGCAAGTTTTAGGGAAAATCAAGCATATAGAGTTCCTGTTATAGCAAGGTAGTCAAGTCTTCTCTTGTCAACGTTATTGTCTTCAACAGGTATGTAAGAATTTAGTAATTATATTTTGAAGTTATGTCTTCAACCGGTCCTTGCGTCCAAGTATTTTAAAGTTAGTATGAATTATGTTTAAATCTAGGGTTTTTATGCCCAACTCATTAAGGCAAATTCCTTTATGTGTTTAGCTTGACTTTATGAAAGAATTATTACAGAAATTTTAGAATCTTATAATTTTCAAGCTAAGTCCCACGTATCATTTGAACACTATGATTTAAGATTTATCTCTATGAAACCATGACCCTGTGTTCATGAATATATGTTTTAGATCAAAGATTTCAGAATATAATTTATGATACAAATTTGAGCATTGTTTCACAACAAGTATGATTACACAATAGAAACTTTGAACAAAGACTCATGATATGATTTCAGATAGTTTTACAAGATATGTTATGAGCCTATATGATTATAAAGATAGTTTTGGAAGGATTATTTAGGACCGAGAGGACATTGGTTCTAGATAGCACCTGTCCCATAACTATATTATGACCATAGAATATAGTTTGATCCGCAAGTCAGATGATCTCTTTATCCTACAAGGCTTAGTTTTGGATCCATAGATAGATAGGTTCTATACTTTGGCAAGTACAGGGAAACCCTCTCAACTAGGATTGTATGTTCGACATCATGATCTCACATAGTGCTTGTCGGTTATAAGAAACTCCTACTGATTTATGAATTCATGACTTTATAATATTATGTCTATATTTTCATGTGCATGAAAGATTCTCTTATACAAACTTTTGCTATTATATTCCTCTTAAAAATGTCAGCTGTTTTGAGATATTTTAAGTAATCTCATTAGACTTATGATTCAGCTTTTGTCTCTTGTTTAAGTTACTCCATACATGTCATTACATTCAGCTCTTCAGTTTATGTTATGTACGTATGTATGTACATTCTATTGTATTGACTGCATCTTGCACTATATCTTCTTATGATGTAAATTTAGGCATTCGAGCTTAAGGTTTGCTGGTAGACGTCTAGTAGCACCTGACATTCAAAAGATTTGTGATCCCTCTATCATCCAAGAGGCATAGAGTTAATTTCAGTTATCTTCTTAGTTTAGTTTAGATGGTTGTTTCAATAAAGGTTACGGGACCTCACCCTGGTTGACTCTTATGTTTAGTAGTAGAGGCTTCACTAAATAATAATTATGAAGTGGTTGGTAGTTTTTTATTTGTTCCAAGTAATGTCTCAATAAAGATTGTCTCTTTTAGATTTAGCCTATTATCATTGTTTATGTTTTCACTTTAGTTTCATTATTTGTATTGCTCTAAGATATGATATGTCAAGGGTCCTTCAGGACGACTAGTGAACAGCTAGTTATGGCTCATAGCTAGGTCGTGATAAACTTGATATCAGAGTTTTAGGTTCATGTTTCGTAGGGTGTCTGTGAAGCCATGTCTAGTAGAGTCTTACTTATGGGTGTGAAGCACGCCACATCTATAATTGGGAGGTTGCATGGCATATAAGAACAATTCTCTTCTTTCTTGGTAAAGTTTATATGATGGAGTTTAACTATATGTCTTTCTTCTGAATATGAGTTTTGGTTAAAGTCCATAGCTTTCCTTGGGCATTGATCTAAGGCATATTTGTACTCCTAAGTGTCATTATCTATGCGCTTTTAGCTTAATTTTGAGGATGCCTTGATGTTATTATTGAGTTTTTAAGTGTGTATATGTGTAATTTTCTATTAAAGTACATGTTCATAGTGCTTAAGGTGCATTCAAAACAAGTCTAGAGTCAAAAGGATCAAATAGAACTTAGATAAGGAAACTAGTGTCGCTAGCTTGAGCTATGCTTGTTCTAGCGTACTTTGATTTGTTCTATTATGTTTTATGGACTTATGGTTGTTGTTATATGTTTTAGGAGACTAATGGTGGAGCTATGTAAGCTAAATCAAACCTACAAACAAGCCACAAGATAAATGGGAACACAGAACGAAAGCACGAGAAAGAACGGACACAACCCCCACACCTTGGAGGGGGCCATGCGCTGCACCTCCCAAGGTGTGTGGGAGGGTGTGTGACCCACCATTTAGCACACCATTCTACTGGTTTGGGAGTGCGGTGAGCCACGCGGCGCACCACACCCAAATCCGACCCAAAGTTGGTGTTTAACTTGTTTTTAAGTGGGAGAAAACCTGTAAATGCATGGGATTCATTTGGGGCACCTCATGGATGAACTAAAGCACTATAAAAGGAGTAATTATCCATATTTATTCACATTTTTTGAAATCTTTTGCAAGACACACGAATTGGAGAGCAAAGGAGACATCAAGGAGCTCAAACTAGGGTTTTTTCTTCTTTTACTTTTCATTCTTGTAGTTTGAAGTTATGAACTCTTTTATGGAGATTGTTTGTATGAATATGAGTGGATAATCACCCTAATTCTAGGGTTGAGGCTACAACATTATTGCTTAATTATGGTTTTATAGTTGGTATATTTGTTTATCAAGTCATGTGATTGTTCTTGCATTCTTGTTGTACTATTCTAAAGCATCATGAACTTTAGGATAAATCTTAGTCTCAAAACAAACTGACCATAAGAGTGGAGAGACGGAACGAAGAATGTAAGGAGTGTGGAGCATGTTTTAATGGTTAGCTATTGATTGTTAAGGGATGATTTGCGGTTAGGATAGCGACATACCTAAACACCCCACTTGGTTAATGAAACGGGAAGATAGTTTAATGCACTCAAATTAAAGACTCACATCCCTGCTCAACGATGTAGTTGTGAGATTAATTTGGGTAGATGACTTAGAGGATGACAATTCCCAAGTTGAATATCAACCCTGTAGATCAACAATCACGATAAGCACCAACACTGATTAGAAACCATAGTTATGTATGAATGTGAAGTAATTGCCTCAACCCTGGAACTCTCCATATATTGCTTACAATCCAAATTTAATATCGTCGTTATTTCTAGTATTTATTTATAAAAACAAAACTCAAACTATCTTTGGTTACGAATTGCACTTAATTAACTTCAATAGTATTACTTAAGTTGGATCGTCTGCCAAACACCAAGTTCCTGTGGGATCGATATTCGGCTCAAAAGGGCTACTGTATTACTTGCACGACCATGTATGCTTGTGTGTGTGCTTGGGAGCGATAAGTTTTTGGCGCCGTTGCCGGGGACTTGAAAATTAGCAACCTTCTAATTTTCAGTTTTACTATTTTGTTTGATAAGTGATAACAACTTGGTCTTAGCTACTGAATTTGCAGGTACAGGTTCATATTGAGTAAGATGGCAAAGGAGAGGGAATTAGTTGAACCATATCCCTAAACTGAGTGATGCTTGCACTAAGAAGAAGCACTTCTCTATCCAATCCCATAAGTTCAAGAAGGCGAAACTATTCCTGCAACAATGGGTGATGAACAACCACCTCGCAGGATAGTGTACAATGTGACAATCCCACTAGCAACTAATGTGACCTCCTGTATTCAAAAGCCAGACGCAGAAGGCAGATTTGAGCTGAAGCAAAACATGGTATAGTTGTTGCACACAAGCGGGCAGTTTATAGGCTTGCTTATTACATGAGGATCCATAGGTTCATCTATAAAACTTTTTGGAGATCAGCCCTTTTATTCCCTTAGAAGTCTCCACAGACTATGTGAGGCTCACATATTTCCCATTCTCACTTTTGGGAGAAGCGAAGAATTATAGGCAGAACCTTCAAACTCAATTACAACTTGGGATGATTTGGCAAAGAAGTTCCTCATCTGATTCTTTCCTTTGGGCAAAACTGCAGGTGAAGGAGTGAGATTCTGAGTTTCAAGCAAAAGCCAGATGAGAATCTCTATCATGTATGGGAGAGATTCAAGTCACTTCTTAGAGATATTCCTCATCACCAACAGACCAATAAGGTATTATCTCATAATTTTTTTGAAGGTCTTGACCATAATACAAAAATTTTGTTAGATTCAGCGGCAGGTGGTCAGGCTTTGGAGAAAACCTATGATGAGTTGTACCCTCTCCTAAATAGAATTGCACAAGGCAATCCAGATTGAAATAGTGATATATCTAGAAGCATGGTGAAGAAGCCTGCAGGTATGATTGAGGTAGATGGTGTCACAGCATTGTCCGCACAATTGGCCAGCTTTCAGAATCAAATAATGGTCTAGTTCAACAAGTTAAGTGTGGCTCAACTTTAGGCACAAGTTAATCCAGTTCAGCAAGTTCAGACTTGGTGTGAAATTTATGGTAATAGTGGTCATTCTTCTGAATTATGTGCAGCAAATTCGGAGTCTGTAAATTTTGTGGGCAATGCGCAAAGAGGTAATCAAAGTTATGGTAATGCTTACAACCGCAAATGGCAGAGTCAGCCCAGTTACTCATGGGGCAATAATCAGGACTAAACCCAGTAGTTTCAGCAGCAACAAGTTACCCAGAATAACACTCAGGCTAGCAATATAGAGGAAACTTTGAAAAAGACATTGGCCAACCAAGAACAAATGGTTGTGGAAATCAAAAATCAGCAACTTGCCCAAAAGAATTTGGAGATACAAATGGGTCAGTTAGCTCAGGTACATAACACAAGACCTCAAGGGGGTCTACCTAGTGATACAGCGCTCCTAAGTAAGTTATGGTAATCATATTGATAAGTGGTAGAGATTTGATTGATGTACCTCCAAAATAAATCATGAAGTGCAAGCAAAATTAACCATACTGGAGCAAACAGAGAAGCAAACTCATCCCAAAGAAGCTGACAAAAAGGGGAAGTATGAGTACCCTAATGAAAATCCTATTGAGCAACCTCGAAACAGACTACCACTACCTTTCCCTCAAAGGCTAAATAAAGAAAAAGAAAATGCTTATTTTTAGAAGTTCTTTGATACATTTAGAGAACTTCACATTAACCTTCTTCTTGTAGATGTTTTGTAGGGAATGTCAAAGTATGTTAAGTACTTGAAGGACGTGGTGACCAATAAAAGGAGGCTTGGTGATATTGAGACGGTAGCACTTACTGAAGAGTGCAGTTCTGTAGTCATGAGCAAGATGCCCAAAAAGCTCAAGGACCCTGGGAGTTTCACCATCCCGATACAAATTGGTGAAAGTGATTTTTTCCATGCTTTGACTGATTTGGGGGCAAGAATCAACTTGATGCCCCTTTCAATTTTTAATACTCTTGGTTTGGGAAGGTCGAGGCCCTCCTCAGTCGTGTTACAAATGGCGAACAGAAAGAGAGTGATCCCCAAAGAAATCATAGAGGATGTTCTTATTAAGGTTGGTAAGTTCATTATTCCTGCTGACTTTATTATTCTTGATTATGATGCATATGATAGGGTACCAACCATATTGGGACGCCCATTCTTGGCTAATGGTGGAGCATTGATAGACATGAGAAAAGGCACACTCAAGATGAGATTGAATGATGAAGAGGTGGTCTTCAGGGTGTACAAAGCACTCAACACACCCTCACACTATATAGATCTATGCATGATCACAGCGATGGAAGTGGATGAGTGTGGGGTGGAAGTGTACAAACTACCAATTCCCTCTTTAGACTCTCTCATGGAGTTGCCCAAGTTGACAAATAAGCCTGAACCCACAAACGTGAATGGCATGCTGAAAAGGTAGGTATAAGAAGAGTGGATGATCTCGACCATGAGCATTCGAGAGGTCAGAAAAGAAGGAGAAGATGGGCTCCAAGTAAGAGGAAGAGGATAAGAGAATATGGATGATGAAGTTGTGATGTGAGTCGCGCCGCGACAATAAATCAGGAGCTACTTGGGAGGCAACCCAAGTTAAGTTAGTTATTTTATTTTTTTTACTTTTCTTTATTATCTCCTTTGTTTTTATTTTTTGTTTTGACTTGACAGGTTGAGGGGAAGTCTGAGTACCAGAGATCTTAACTAAGGAGCATGGCAAAAACTGAGTGTGGGGTCCCTCGGACCTCCTTGATGAATATGATGCTACTGGCTAGGCCTAGAGGCCTCGGGAAGTATTTCTATCCTTACTTTTATTTTATACTTTGGGGATAAAGTGTGATTTTAAGTGTGGGGTGGGAAATCTTTCAATTTGGTTAGGGTGGAGTGTGCTATAGGAGTCGTTTGGTTATTTGGTTAGTTGCTTTTTGCTTATGTTGCTGGAAATTCGAAAAATACAAAAAGAGATTTTCTTTTAGTAATTTTTAGTTTTATTTAGGGGCACACTTCATCCACCCCTATTTTTCTTTTCAGTTCTTTTCCGAGGGGAGCCTTTTGAATCCAGTATCCTTTTTTTATTTTTAGGAGTAATTTTAAAAAAATTTAGATGCTCTAGTTAGATGCTATGCATGATTGTATGATGCAAGTAGGTTTTGAATGTCGAAGCATGTGTAGTGAATTGAATGACTATTGTGGAACACTTAGGCTCATTTGTTTGACTCTTGTGTGATGTTGTCTTGATATTGAATTCTTACTAGTGCTTGGTTGAGAGTTTATAGGGATCCTTCTTGACTTAAACATGTGCCATGTGTGAGTGAGATTTTGCTATATTCCATGTTGTATAGTGATGTCTAGAACTTGCCCGGTGTGTTTGCAAAGCAAAATAAAGAATGTTGAGTTTAGGAGATGATATAGGCATTTCTTTGATAGCCATGTTTTATACCAACCTTATCTACCCTTTTTGCATGACTTAGTTAACCCCATTTAGCCTTTAGCCTATTCATTGGTAGCCTCATATGTAGCTTATTCCCTTTCTTTCAATTGACCATAATTTGATCCAAATCTCCTAAGCGCTTTAGTTGGAAAAAAAATTAAAATGTTAGGGAGTGGAAAAATTGAAGAAGGAAAAAGTCAATTTGAAGTCCCAAGTAAATAGCTTTTGGTGTGTTGTGAAAGTATTATGTATTTTTGGTTAGGAATAATGTAATGAAAAGAAAAATTGATCAAAAGTGAATCATGTGTTAATAGCAAATTGTCACGCCTCAAATCCCAATGGGGCGGACTGGCACCCGAAGCCGTTAAGGCCCCAAGAGAACCAACCTATGATCGTGTACATTCATATGCGTGTCACTAAGTGAACAACATTCTGTCACATATAGATACAAGATATCAATGATGGAAGTCATGGAAAGACATTCAACTAGATATGAGACTTGGCCATTAGGGCCACCACGTAAAAAGGGTAAGACATTCCTTCGTTTGACTTACAACGTCTACAAAGCCTCTAACAGATACATAACCATGCATAACGTCGGGACAAGTCCCCGCTTTATACAAATGTTACACAGTACCAAAACAAGTGTATACAAGTGACTCGGAAAGCCCCAAACCAATCTGGAGCTGACCAATAGTCTGCGGATGGCCCGTATCCTACTGTGAAGGTCTACTAGCTCCTGTACCTGCAGCAAGTAAGGTAGGTCCCCCAAAGGACGTCAGTACGAAAGAATGTACTGAGTATGTAAGGCTATAAGTAACTGCATGAAATATAAGAACTCCAATGGAATCAAATACAAGTGAATGGACAATATTGACAAACCACTGTACTGTATATATGGAGCCATGTACATTGCCTTCATTACTTTTATTTTACGTTCATATCAATATCAACATCAATCATACAATGCCCGGGACCAACTGATCAGTGGTAAATGACATTGGGATAGGCTCGAGCTAGGCTTATGCCCCCAGAGCTGCCACCCATAAATCAATAAATCAGGTTTGGCTCGAGCTAGGTTTTCTGATAACGACCTCAATCAAGTGACTAAAATCGATATCAAAAATGCGAAATTAAATAACAAAATTGAAGGATAGTTGAGAAATAAGAGATGAGAAGTGAAGAAAGAAAGGCCCAATTGAAACAAAATTAAACCAAGGGAGAAGAAAACTCACTCAAATGCATGAGAAACCAAATTGAATCCACAATATGATAACTAGATGATTAATCAAGTGAAGAAGATAACACAAGCAATTCGGGAATCCACCCTAATCACTCGATCTAAGCTAAAAATTGGAATTGAACCCAATCACTACCCTAACCTAGAGTAACCAAATATCAAGTCTATTAAAGACAACTCAATCATCCAAAATCTAAGTAAAGAAAATGGCTAAGGCAACTATTTATAGTCCTTGCCTTTTCACAAATAGCCTATTACAAAAATAGCCCAAAAGTGACTATTTTAGTAATAACCAACAAGGGCCCTTCTTGAATGTCCAAATGACATCTTTATAGCCCATGACCTTGTATATTTATTGCTCCATGGCTTTCTTTGAGCTCCAAGCTATCATCCATATGTGGAAGCCCATCCTAATGTGCCCCACGCTATCCATGCTCTTATCATCCTCTCCTTCTTCAAAAGGATTTGTCCTCAAATCTGAACCTTACAAAAACATGAGAAAGACAAACAACAAACATATCCTCATAGCATGAGGGTTAGCACAAGGGTTATCAACCACACCAACTTCCCAAGGAGGCACACATTTGAAATACAACCAACTATCCTTTGTGTTAAAGAAGATCCATTCATCATATAAGGTACAAAGGAATTGGTCATAAGAAACATCATGTGACAAGGAAACCACAAAGGTCTTAATGGCATCAAGAATCCCAAGAGATGATATCACATATGATTTAGGATCCGTAAGACACAGTTGTTTCATCGCCTCACAATAAGACCTCATCAAAAATGGTGCAATCACCCATAAGGGTTCATTTGGGTCAAAGAAGTAAAAGACCCACATAGCTCTACCTCCATACATAACAAATCCCATACCATCATGGGTATCATCATAAGCAAAGAGGTAGTAGAGAAAGGTGTTAAGCTCCCTATTCTCATTTAGGGCATGCCAAAAGATAAGGACACCGGTAGATACGAAAAGAAATTTTAAGCACACAATGTCCCTCTCTATCAAGCAACTTTCCAAAGAAAGAAAGTGCACCAACGAAGCCATGCTACTAGAATGGTCGAGGAGTCTATTAGGAGTCAAATCACTCCATATCAAATAATACTCCCAATGAATTGGGGTCCCTCCGATCATAGTATCAAGCATGCTTCCAAGAGTTTTATTTGAAACTTCAACTTGTCCAACCCTATGAAGGTGACAAGGAGTTTTCAATATCCATGGACTCTCCCAAAAACAAACAAGCAACTTAGCACCCACTAGTTGTGGTCCACACAACTTAAGCACAAGTGTGTCAAACAAGGATGCAAGAATATAGGAAACTCCCAAAATAGGCAATGACACATTTACCTTGGGGTTCACAAGCATGAGACCATATTTGAGAAAAAGGTCATCATTTGCAAACAAGTAGTAAAGAAAGGTGTTACTTAAATGAACTTCATCCAAGGTGTGCCCACATATAGAATCACCCTTTGATCCACAAGCATTAATGCCTTGATCAAGAATGGGGTCACACAAGAATTAAGGGGTTATTGGAGAACATACACCCTCTTTCTCTTGACCACTAACCTCCCCAGTAGACGTACTATCATCTTTCAAGAAGAGAGTTCCATCTTCGGAAAGTGTGTCATCATACCATAGTGGATTCTCAATCACTTGGTAGCCTTCGAGAGGGGCTACACTTATATCATGCCAAGACACACCACTATGCATTTCACCTTCATTAGTCATGTCAACATCAAAAAAGAGATTATCCTTAAAAACACATTCAACCTCACAATCCTCATGAGAAGAACAAGGAATGGAATCACAATTCAAGGATTCATCATTTAGGTGCAATGACTTCACATGACTATCTACATGACCAATTATATCAATACCATCACTAAATTGAGGTTCCTTAAGTTCAACACAAAACTCTTCATTTAGTGGGTCATCATTACACACGAGTTGATCAACACCAATATCAATTGATAATGACTATCATTCAAAGCACATGTATCAACACTAGGTGGAAACACATTGATCTTACTAGAAGAATCAATTTGGTCATCAATAGGATCAACTAGTGTATCCACATTTTCAACATGCACATTATCAAAACATGGAAAAGAATCACATGACAATGTACTATCATTCAAGGCACAAGTGTCAACACTAGGTGGACACAAATTGATCTTACTAGAAGAATCAATTCGGTCATCTATAGGATCAAATAATGTATGAACACTCTTAACAAATACATTATCACTATGTAACATGGTGTTATCAAGATGATCACAAGGCAAAGGATATTTAAGCTCACACATATACATGCCATCACCTACACTCAATTGGCTATTAGCCACAAAATGATCTTTTACTTTCAACAAAGTGTAAGGTTTAGCTTTGTTACCTTGTAGATCATAGGAATGATTGTCTTCACCTTGATTTTCAACATCGGAGCATAAATGTTCTTTTGGGAAGCTTTTTAGCACCTCATGATTCTTCATTGATCACGGTGCCACACTAAGCTTGCTCCCAAGGATACCTACACAAGAATCAAGACAACTAGAAAAGGAAGAAAGGCTGCAAAAGTTAGTATAAGATTGTGACAACTCTCTCATATCACTCCTCACAACCTCTCCTTTTTACACTCTAGAGTTGTCACATATCACACCCTTACTCCTCTCAATCTTTTGTCTCGCAATCTTATTAGAGTTAGGACAAGTGCCAAGAATTCCTTGGGAAGGATTTGGAGATCCCTTCACCTCTAACTTCCACTTTGGGTTGCAAGGAGCAGCCTTCATTTCATTCATCGAATCCTCTCCAAGGACATTTCCACAAGGAGTAGCTTGTTTTGCTTTCGACTCTTTGGTATTAAGCTTGGAGACTATTTGAGAGATCTTGTCAAGAGTTATAAGCATGGAAGCAAAATTTTTATTCATCTTCAAAGTAATAGGATCCTCAATTGGAAAAGGTTCACTTGTAATTTTTGTTTCAAGAACCCGCCTCTCTCGGTCATACACATCTTGAAATAATGAATTCTCTCTAATTCTATGGATCATCGATCTTTCCATCCTACCTCCAACATCATTACCATAAGGATAACTAGTCACATTGGAATAAGGATAAGAAGTACAAGTTCTTGCACCATAAGAAGTAGAGAATGTTCTTCGTCTATGGTCCACACGACGTCTTTGAATTGGTTTTACCCACACATCAATACCCCCTCGACTAGGATAGGAATTAACATAAGATGAGGAAGGTAATTCATCCCCACAACATCCCCTTCTATCACAATCCTCTTCAAAAGGTTCACAAGACATATAGGAGAAAGAATTGTACCTCACATCGTCTTCATCACCATGGTGGGTAATATGAGAACCCCCATACTCTTCATCTTCACTATCAAATTCATCATAAGAAACTTCAACTCTTTTATGTTCATCATAAGAGCCATAAGCTCCATGTATCTCATATTCATCTCCGATGTAGTAATTCTCATCATCATGTCGATCATAATCTCTTGGACCATCATATCCTTCATAAGATTCACCATCATACTCATGAGCTTTATTGCTTTTCTCACAAGCTCTCAAAGAACCCTCATGTTGCTCATCATCAATAGACTCATAGCTCATGCCACTACAAGCATAGTCACTAATGTCATCTCCACAATAATCCGAAGCTATGGATGACATTCTCCTTTATATCACCTTTTGTACCTACAAAACTAGCAAACAAGTTAGTAATAAAAGCCTCACGTCACTCATATATGAGCTCTCAACTCACCTTCTACGGCTTCTTTCCCAAATTGATATGTTACTAGCTTTGCTTAATAAATTCAAGGTTATCAATGCTTGTGGAGGAATGGATTCTTGTGAGTCGTAAAAGAAGGAAGGCTAAAATAAAACTAAAAGGACTTGAATGAAGAATTTATCTACGATTTAAGATGAGAAAAGTAGAAGAAATGAAGCACGAAAGAAAACGGACTCAAAAAAAAAACTAAGTAACAAAAGTAGAAAAGTTACTTGTGTTACTTAATTTGAAGGATCAAAAAAGTGATTTTATGTATTAAAACTAGTTAAAAAGTGATTAAATATTTTAATTACTTTTTAATTAGTTAGGAAATTGAAAGAGAAAGATAACAAAAAAAGAATCGCGAAATTTGGACACTTAGAAAAATTTTGAGGCCTTGAAGAAGTTCATCACTTTAAAGGGGTTTAATTTGATGATTTAATGATTAAAACTAGTTATCAAGTGATTAAAGATGTTAATTACTTGATAAATAATTGAGTAATCAAAGGAGAAAGAGAACAAAAAAAGAATCACGAAGTTTGGACACTTAGAACAATTTTTAGGTCCAAAAAACTTTAAGAACCCCAAAAAAAAACTAAGTGTAAAAACCTGAAATTTTCTTGCTCTCTGAAAGTGCCATGCACACGCCTAGCTGGCGAGTGGGGCACTGATTGGGCGTTGGTTGCTGCATTGGCAGCTGACTGTTGAAGTGGCAGTTGACAGCTGACTGTTGAAGTGGCGCCTCTCTCGGTCATACACATCTTGAAATAATGAATTCTCTCTAATTCTATGGCTCATTGATCTTTCCATCCTACCTCCAACATCATTACCATAAGGATAACTAGTCACATTGAAATAAGTATAAGAAGTACAAGTTCTTGCACCATAAGAAGTAGAGAATGTTTTTCGTCTATGGTCCATACGACGTCTTTGAATTGGTTTTCCTACACATATATACCCCCTCGACTAGGATAGGAAGTAAAAAAAGATGAGGAAGGTAATTCATCCCCTTCTATCACAATCCTCTTCAAAAGGTTCACAAGACATATAGGAGAAAGAATTGTACCTCACATCGTCTTCATCACCATGGTGGGTAATATGAGAACCCCCATACTCTTCATCTTCACTATCAAATTCATTATAAGAAACTTCTACTCTTTTATGTTCATCATAAGAGCCATAAGCTCCATGTATCTCATATTCATCTCCGATGTAGTAATTCTCATCATCATGTCGATCATAATCTCTTGGACCATCATATCCTTCATAAGATTCACCATCATACTCATGAGCTTTATTACTTTTCTCACAAGCTCTCAAAGAACCCTCATGTTGCTCATCATCAATAGACTCATAGCTCATGCCACTACAAGCATAGTCACTAATGTCATCTCCACAATAATCCAAAGCTATGGATGACATTCTCCCTTATATCACCTTTTGTACCTACAAAACTAGCAAACAAGTTAGTAATAAAAGCCTCACATCACTCATATATGAGCTCTCAACTCACCTTCTACGGCTTCTTTCCCAAATTGATATGTTACTAGCTTTGCTCAATAAATTCAAGGTTATCAATGCTTGTGGAGGAATGGATTCTTGTGAGTCGTAAAAGAAGGAAGGCTAAAATAAAACTAAAAGGACTTGAATCAAGAATTTATCTACGAGTTAAGATGAGAAAAGTAGAAGAAATGAAGCACGAAAGAAAACGGACTCAAAAAAAAAACTAAGTAACAAAAGTAGAAAAGTAACTTGTGTTACTTAATTTGAAGGATCAAAAAAGTGATTTTATGTATTAAAACTAGTTAACAAGTGATTAAATATTTTAATTACTTTTTAATTAGTTAGGAAATTGAAAGAGAAAGATAACAAAAAAAGAATCGCGAAATTTGGACACTTAGAAAAATTTTGAGGCCTTGAAGAAGTTCATCACTTTAAAGGGGTTTAATTTGATGATTTGATGATTAAAACTAGTTAACAAGTGATTAAAGATGTTAATTAATTGATAAATAGTTGAGTAATCGAAGGAGAAAGAGAACAAAAAAAGAATCACGAAGTTTGGACACTTAGAACAATTTTTAGGTCCAAAAAACTTTAAGAACCCCAAAAAAAAAAAACTAAGTGTAAAAACCTGAAATTTTCTTGCTCTCTGAAAGTGCCATGCACGCGCCTAGCTGGCGAGTGGGGCGCTGATTGGGCGCTGGTTGTTGCATTGGCAGCTGACTGTTGAAGTGGCAGTTGACTGCTGACGTGGCAGCTGACAGCTGACGTGGAAATTAATTTATTTTTTTTTCAGATTTTCATTTTTTTTATTTTTATTTTTTCAAATTTCCACAAGTAGCCCCACTAACACTTTGACCTTAGATTTTTGGGATCAAAGTGTACTTTTCAACCTTCTTCCTCAAGAACAAGATGAAGAATCTCAAGAACACCAACAAAAATTTCAATCTTCACAACTTCATTACTTCTTCGTTTCAACTCCAAATTCAATGAAATTTCGCCCACATGTTCCTTTCAACACCACGAACAAACCCCACTAATTTTTAACCTTCAAAACTAAGCCAAAAATAAACCCACTTTTCAAAATTGATAAAGTTTCAAAAGCTTCAAACCCTACAATGGTAACTTCAATTCTAAACCTCTAAATCCCACGAAATTTGAGATCTAGGCTCAAAAAACACTAGAGAATTAAGATCTAGTGTCAAAAACAACAAATCAAAACAAAAATAATTTCGGATTTTTTATTTTTTTGGGATTTTTGAAGAAATCAAAATCCCACTATTAAGATTTGTGAAAACAAACCTTAACCTAGGCTCTGATACCAAAATGATAACGATCTCAATCAAGTGACTAAAATCGATATCGAAAATGCGGAATTAAATAACAAAATTGAAGGATAGTTGAGAAATAAGAGATGAGAAGTGAAGAAAGAAAGGCCCAATTGAAACAAAATTAAACCAAGGGAGAAGAGAACTCAATCAAATGCATGAGAAACCAAATTGAATCCACAATATGATAACTCGATGATTAATCAAGCGAAGAAGATAACACAAGCAATTCGAGAATCCACCCTAATCACTCGATCTAAGCTAATAATTGGAATTGAACCCAATCACTACCCTAACCTAGAGTAACCAAATATCAAGTCTATTAAAGACAACTCAATCATCCAAAATCTAAGTAAAGAAAATGGCTAAGGCAACTATTTATAGTCCTTGCCTTTTCACAAATAGCCTATTACAAAAATAGCCCAAAAGTGACTATTTTAGTAATAACCAACAAGGGCCCTTCTTGATTGTCCAAATGACATCTTTATATCCCATGACCTTGTATATTTATTGCTCCATGGATTTCTTCGGGCTCCAAGCTATCATCCATATGTGGAAGCCCATCCTAATGTGCCCCACGCTATCCATGCTCTTATCATTTTCACCCCCAGAGCTGCCCCCTATATCCAATAAATCAGGTTCGGCTCGAGCTAGGCTTTCACCCCCAGAGCTGCCCCCTGTACTCAACCAAATATGCATTACTTCATTTCTTTAATCTTTGTGAGATTGTTACATTGGTGGTCATAACATTATTGGAGCTTTGGAACAATAGTCAACAAATAAGAGACACGTGAATAACAATTGCTAACAACCTGAAATGAGACACTTTAAAATATTTTGGACTGGAAACAAGTTCGGTAACGATGTGAACAATAGGTGTTGCCAAAGGATACGGAAAGAGTAACCTTACATACCTTATCCTTCCAATGTGTGACTATAAGAGTTCAGCTCTTCCTTAAAGTTTTACTCTACAATATGAATACATAATAGAGCTTACATTAAAAGTCAACTACATTACAAGTTCACAAGGTGATAATAAACTACTCGACTGCCATATAACTTCATTCCACCCTCCTATAATACAATTTACTGCCTCACCATACCAACAACACCAAACCAGTCCACACATCAACCTAGATATCACAAACCGATTGGAATTCACACCAAGTTATACTTTACATTTCCTCCTCAACACATCGTCACATTTACTCCATCAAGTCACCTAAATACCTTTCACAACAACACATTAAAAATAATCCACAATTGATACAATCCAAAATGCCTCTGAACTACCCCTTTAGAGCTCTCCAAAGGGTACCATGAGTTGGTGAATGCATCTAAGAAGGGTAGGTGGCCTTGGAGGGTCAAAGAGAAGTAAAGACAAGCCAAAAGAGGTTCTGGAAGGACTAACGGAGCAACCTGCTCCCGTAGGTGATGAGGTGCAGCTGCAGGTGCCCTCTTGGCCCTGTCCAGAGCCACCTATGGAGTTACCTGCGCAGACAGGTGGCTCATCCGAGAGGGCGGATGCCCGAATTGGCTGTAATGAGTCTCTTTTGGGTCTATCTTTGTAATAAATGGCCCATGTCCATAAGTAAGCTTCTCTTTTCATATTTTAGGTTAACTTTGATGCCAATGAACAATTATGGTTTCAAAATGCACATGAACATCACAAGACTATATTCTCCTTTCACTACACCACAGGTTCCATGCACAATTCCATAACAACATTTCCACAAGTCATACACAAGGAGTAAACAAGTTAGGGACATAACCAAATCCTAACATGTTAAAATTTCATCCATCTAATTCACTTCCTTCAAGACCTTAAGTCCCCTTTCAAGTTTAAACCACATAGAAGGCAAATCCTTTAGTAAAGGAGCAAAAGTGGACTGCTCAACACTTTTTAAACATAACCAACATGATCTACACAACCCCTCATGCATATAATATATTAAACCATAAGAGTAAACACTTACCAAGGCTTGCAAGGGGAAGATCTTGTCCAAAGGGGTGGTTGCTTAGGGTTTGAGAGAGGAGAAAATATCTTTTGCAAAAATCTGGAATTTTGCAAGTGTATTATGGTGAATAAGAGCTGATTTTCAGCCTTATATAGTCCCTCCAAACCACCTCTCTTTATGGTCATCCTTATCCAAACTTTTGGTCAAAGATGATGTGTTTACTTGGTCAAATTTTGAATGGATCATTTCCTTTTGGGCCATGTCTTATTTGCTTAATTTTTGGGCCTCAATTGAGCCTATTAGCACAATATTAATTCAGCCCAATAAAGTTAGTGGGTAATACACCAACTATCTCAAGTTTAAATAATTCCATAAATGTTAAGGTAGTCAAATAAGTTCGAAAATGTACGGGTGTTACACAAATACTCCATGCTAAAGATGTGTAAGCTAGCTTAAAAAGATGGGGCAAAACAAAAGAAAGTTGGAAAGATGATAGTGGTGTGAAATAGGTTGGTTGGAGATGAGCTTAGTGTAAATTGTGATGTATTAAAGCTCTTAGGGAAGATAGTCACTATTCTTGACCAAATAGTTCCTACCCGCCCCTTAGTCTACATTACAACCCTTAAAGTCCTACTTGATCTTGAGATTTGACATTCTTATATTAGTATAGTACTCTAAGGGCAAGCTTATGATTCATCTTATGTAACATGTGAATTCTTTGTGAGAGTGAGCGGAATTTGATTCGTACACCCATTCTTGTGATAAATTGCATAGTTGTAAGTGAATTTGGGTGACTCTCTTGTGGTGAGGGCACATGTTTGATTATAGATAGGTTACTTATATGATCTCTTTGTTAATTAATATGCATGAGTTTGTCAACTTGGTAGAGTAAATTCTTGAGGCTAGGAGGTTTTGAAGTAGTATTCATGTGTTTCAAAGTTGTAATAAGACATGTCGAATGAAGAACTTGCTATTCATGTGGTATGTGTAGTTCTAGTTTGAGTGTATTAGTTGTAGTAATAATGTTACATTATTCCTTGATGGTGATTTATGTAAAGAGTTGTTCGAGGACTAACAAGGCTATAACTATGGGGTGGTGATCTCAGGCGTATTTGTACTCCTTAGTGTCATTATCTATTCTCTTTTAGCTTAGTTTTGAGGATGACTTGATGTGATTATTGAGTTTTTAAGTGTGTATCTATATATCTACGTGTTAAATTACATGTTCATAGTGCTTAAGGTGCATTCGAAACATGTCTAGAGTCAAAAAGATCAAATAGAACTTAGATGAGGAAACTAGTGTCGCTAGCTTAAGCTATGCTTGTTCTAGCGTACTTTGATTTGTTATATTGTCTTGTATGGACTTATGGTTGTTGTGAGATTTTTTATGAAACCAATTTAGGATCTACAGAAGCAAAATCAAGCCTACAAACAAGCCATAAGATGAACGGGAACAAGGAACAAAAGTACGAGAAGGAACGGACACAACCCCCACACTTTGGAGGAGGCCATGTGCCGCACCTCCCAGAGCATGGGAGGGGGAAATGAACCACACCTCACAAGGTGTGTGGTAGGGTTTTCACTTCACCATGTATCACACCATGTTACTGTTTTGGGTGTGTGGTAAGCCACGCGGTGCACCACCTTCAAATCCGACCCAAAGTTGGTTTTTAACTTGTTTTTAAGTGGGGGCAAAGTTGTAAATGCATGGGATTCGTTTGGGGAACCTCAAGGACGATCTAAAGCACTATAAAAGGATTACTTAGACACTTTTATTAACATTTTTTGAAACCTTTTGGAATACACACGAATTGGAGAGCAAAGGAGACATCAAGGAGCTCAAACTAGGGTTCTTTCTTCTTTTACTTTTCATTCTTGTAGTTTGAAGTTATGAACTCTTTTATGGAGATTGTTTGTATGAATATGAGTGAATAAAATCCCTCATTCTAGGATTGGGTCTACAACATGATTGCTTAATTATGGTTTTTATAGTTGGTATATTTGTTTATCAAGTCATGTGATTGTTCTTGTGTTCCTGTTGTACTATTCGAAAGCATTATGAACTTTAGGATAAATCTTAGTCTCAAAAAGAATTGGCCATAGGAGTTGAGAGATGGAACAAATAATGTAAGGAGTGTGGATCATTTTTTAATGGTTAGATATTTATTGTTAAAGGATGATTTACGGTTAGGATAGCAATATACCTAAACGCCCCACTTGGTTAATGAAATGGGAAGATAGTTTAATGCACTCGAATTAAAGACTAACATCCCTGCTCAACGATGTAGTTGTGAGATTAATTTGGGTATATGACTTAGAGGATGACCATTCCCAAGTTTAATATCAACCTCATAGATCAAAAATCACGATAAGCACCAACACCGAATAGAAATCATAGTTATGCATGAATGTGAAGTAATTGCCTCAACCCTAGAACTCTTCATATATTGCTTACAATCCAAATTTCATATCATTGTTATTTATAGTATTTATTTATAAAAAAAAAACTCAAACTCTCTTTGGTTACGAATTGCACTTAATTAACTTCAATTGTATTACTTAAGTCATATCGTCTGCCAAACACTAAGTCCCTGTGGGATCGATATTCGTCTTGAAAGGGCCACTATATTACTTGATGACCACGTACACTTGCGTGTACGCTTGGGAGGTACAGGTATGTTGTTTTTAGTGAGGGTATTCTGCTCTATTCCCAAATTATTAATGTAGTTAAGAATTGGATGAGACATACATCCCCGTCAGACATCAAGTGTTTATTGGGTTTATCCAATTACTATAGATTGTTCATAGTGATTTTTTTGTCTATTATTGCCCCATTGACTAAGTTGACTTAGAAGAAGGCAAAACTTCAATGGTTTGATGCTTGTGAGAAAAGTTTTCAAGAGTATAAAGATCGATTGACTGCAGCTCCAATTTTGACTTCACCTGAGGATAAAAATGGTTTTGTGGTTTATTGTGATACCTATAGAGTTGTCCTTAGTTGTGTATTGATGCAGAATGGTAGGGTTCCTAATGACCTCTGCGGGAAAGAAAGTCGGCTCCTACCACTGGTTCTCTGCTAGCTATGCTCAAAGTTACCTGCTCTGGCCCTTTTATTCTCTTTTTCACTCTCCTTTAGTTTCTCCTCCTATAGCTTTTGTGCATGAGTCATCAATCTGTAGATATCCATATCCCTAATCAGCATAGCAGTCTTGCACTCCTTCTTTAACAAATCTGAAATACCAAAAACAAACTTACTCATCTTAGCCCTCGGCTTGGACTCATATCAGGAGCATACCTAGATAACTGAGTGAACTTCAAGCTATATTGTTTTACTGACGTAGACCTCTATTTCATGTTTAGAAACTCCTTAGCCTTTACCTTTTTTCAACTCTCTTAGAAAGAACCGATCAAGGAAAGCATCAAAAAAATCATTCCAAACTACAGGAGTTGCATTTTACCCCGACTGTCCTTCAACTGAGTAAACTATAAATGAGCCACATCCTTGAGCTGATAGGAAGCCAGCCTAACACTCTCAACCCCATTCACCTATATAACTTGGTCAATATTTTTCACTTTATCAATGAAGTTCTGTGGGTTCTCCTCAACCTTTGAGCCAAAAAACTCTGATATGTTCATAAGAACAAAGTCTTCAACTCAAGCAACAACTTACCCACCATTTAGGTTAGCAAAGACTGCTACCTGTTGATTCAGTTGGGCTATCATAGCCTGCTCCAACATTTGAATGGCATTGTGGAACTCGACATCTGTAATATCATTAATTACTGGTGCAGGTGGATTAGCATTCTAATTATTTCTCTATCCAGTGTTTCTTTATGTAGGAATTGTCTAAAATACGTTAAGCAAGAGTTAGAAGGATAAATAGAGTTAAACTCTATTGCATGATAAAAAATATGAAAGAAGGGAATGTTTCCTAAAATGTCTCGCAGCCTCTCCCTCATAAGTTTGGCACACTTCACACCCATGAAAAAAGACTCCACTAAACACGATTTTGGGGTTGTTCAGACATCCTAGGACTCTTGAACATAATTCTCTGATACCAAGTTTGTCACGACTTGAGTCTACACCCTAGATGAAACATGGTACTTAGAACCACAAGTGATCCCAAGTGAACCCTTGGTACTAGCATATTACTAAGATCATACATTTAAAATAACTGAACAGAAGCTTAAACATAGTAAAATGGGAAAACTGAAAATAAACTAAAATTTTGAAAGGGAAATATACAAATCCAATAATAACTGAACTGTCTAACTATGTCTGAAAACCATTACTAAAACTGATGAGTTACTGGCATAAGACCCCCACCTAACCCTAAATAACTAAAAACTAAAATAAGTTCTGAAATGAAATAAACTAAAACTGCAAGCATCCCAGAATCATGAGGACTCACCAAATCAACTACTAAAAGCTGGGATCTAAACTAACCACAAGCATGAGAATGGGTGCATGAATCTACATCATGAAATAATGCAGCACCAGGAAAAGTATGTGGTCAGTACTATAGGATGTACTGAGCATGTGAGGTATGAAATGTCATAAATTTACTGAAAAGATGCTTTAAACTAAATTTGGATGTAATAAGCAAAATTGTATATGAGTATTAAAGTTGTAGTACAATGACTCAAAAGTGTAATCAAAAACTATTAATATGAAGTATATATATAAGTCATGAAAGGTTTAACTAAGCTAAAAACTATGAGCCATGTACAATGTTATGTGTTAAATTATTTATGTGGGAGAGTTTCTTACAACCGACATAAACCATGTGAGCAGAGTCCAACATACAACCCCAGTTGGGAGGGTGCCTTATACCTTGCCAAGGGTATAGAACCTGCCTGATGTGGATCCACTAATTGAGCCCATTGGGCTAAGGTGTCAATCTCAACTAGAAAAAGACACATATCCTACAACAGTGATGTAGTTTTAGGACTTAGGTTATCTAGAACCCATATCCGCAGTGCTAAATAGTCCTCCGAAAACTATATTACTGTTTGCTCATAATAGATAAATTGTGTCTGAAAATAAAGCATGATACTAGTTTATATTTACTATTCCTACTAAAATTCTGAAATACTGGAACTAGGCATGCTAAATTTACTGAATTCTGAGATCATGTGTTCAAAACATGCCAAGTTATACTAAAATAAGCTGAAATCTATAAAATCATGCATAGTTTTTGTTCAAGTATAATAATAACTAAATTGAAATAATTAGAAATCATGCAAAATCATTTTAACAAGAACCATAATCATATGATAATATAAGGAAACTGAATTTCAAGAAATATGCGTAATTGGGTGTTAACCCGAATTTACAAAATCATGAAAACCATACTGTAAAATCTGAAGTGTTAGGTATAAGGGTGAAAGGAAACCCTTATTGAAACCCACATACCTGCTTAAGAAATTTGATCTAAAACTTGGGATTGATGCTTTAAGTTTGAAACTTGAGGAGTGAACCCTAATTTGGCTTGAGAGGCATTTTTTTTCTAACATAGATGTTTAATCAAGGGAATGAGGGATTAGGTGACTGGTTAACCTTTAATCTCCCTCCAGAATAGCAAAAATGACGTAGTATAGGACTTAAAAGGTATGAAAAGACTTATTTACCACTTTTAAAATTAACTCATTTTCTGAAAACTACATCTCATGGGTCGTTGTAGGACGCGTACTTTGGCATCATGAGTCGTGGTTTGACTCGTAGTCCCTAGAACCATTTTTGGATTATTTTTGGAACTCAATTCTACGATTCACAGTATGTGTCGTGAACTCATTTCACGATTCATACTGGTGATCTGTGGTTTGAAGGAAAATCTATCAACTTGTGGACTAGGTTCCACGACTCTGCAGTATGACTCGTGGTTCACTCCACTAGTTGTACCTTGACTCATGGGAACCTATTATTTTACTAATTCAGGGTATACTTTTCACGAGTAATCTCACGACTCGTGAAATGATACCACAATTTATAGACTGACTCATGATTCACTAAGGAGCTTAAGTCTAATTCCATGATTTGGTCCATGAGTCATGGATTGGTCTCACGACTCATTGGCCATCTCATGGGCACAAGGACTGTATTTTTTTCTAGTTTGGTTTTTGTGCACTAAGTCCGAATCAAAGCATAGAAAAGCATGAGGTGGTACAGAAGTAAAAGAGAAATAAGAGAGAGACCCCATATTACTCCAGTTGAAAGAAACAGTTCTTAAGAAAAAAGTGTTGGTTTTCTCCCAAAGGGGAGATGGTGTACTTCGGTATCAAGGCTCATTATGTGTTCCAGACATTGATGGCTTGAGAGAATGGATTATGATTTAGGCGCATAGTTCTAGATACTCCATTAATCCAGGTTCCATAAAGATGTACCACGACTTGAGAGAGATCAATTGGTGGAATGCTATGAAGAGGGATATTGAAAATTTTGTAGCTAAGTATCCCAATTGTCAGTAAGTAAAGGTTGATCATCAAAGACCTAGTGAGTTGGCTCAAGACATAAGTATCCCTACTTGGAAGTAGGAGATGCTAAATATGAACTTCATTACAGGTTTGCCAAGTACACGACATCAGCATGATACCATTTGGGTGATTGTTGATTGCATGACTAAACAAGCCCATTTTTTTCCTGTTAAAATGACTGATATAGTAGAGGATTATGCTAGGATGTACATCAAGGAATACAGTAGAGGATTATGCTAGGATATACATCAAGGAGATAGTTAAGCTTCATGGAATCCCATTGTCCATCATTTCAAATAGGGGTGCATAGTTTACAACTCATTTTTGGTCGTTATTTCAAAAAGGTTTAGGTATAAAGGTGAACCTTAGTACTACTTTCCATCCACAAACCAACGGTCAGGTAGAGTGCACTATTTAGACTCTTGAAGACATGTTGAGAGCTTTTGTTATTGATTTTAAAGGTAATTGGGATAATCAGTACCTCTTATTGAGTTTGCTTATAACAATAGTTATTACTGTAGCATTCAGATAGAACCATTTGAGGCATTTTATGGGCGAAGATCTAGATTTCCTATTGGATGGTTTGAGGTTGGTGAGGCTGGATTGATAGGGCCAGACATGGTTATAAGGCGATGAAAAAAGTTAAGATGATTTAAGATCGATTAAAGACCGCGCAGAGCCAACATAAATCATATTCAAATGTGAGGAAAAGATACTTAGAGTTTGAGATTGATGATTGGGCGGGTTTTCTTAAAAGTCTCACCCAAGAAGAGTGTTATGCATTTTGGTAAGAAAGGGAAACTTAGTCCCCAATTTATTTTTCCCTATAGAATTGTTGATAAAATGAGAAAGATGGCTTATGAGTTAGAGTTACCCATAGATTTGGCATCCATTCATCTAATATTTCACATCACTATGTTGAAGAAGTGTATTGGTGATCCATTACATGTTGTCCCTATGGGGAATGTTGGTGTTAAGGACAACCTATCATATGAAGTGATCCCTTTTTAGATTTTAGATCATCAAGTACACAAGTTGATAACCAAAGAGGTTGCACCAGTCAAAGTTTTATGGAGAAATCAAGTAGTTGAAGAAGCCACATAGGAAGCTGAAAAAGATATGAAAGCTAGATATCCTCATCTTTTCACTCCTTCCAACAAAAGTGATTAAGGTAGCAACATTATTCTTATAGTGATTCCTAGAACTCTTATGTCACATCTTGATATATTATATGTCATGTTTATGATTGAACTTATGTGCACTCTAGTTGAGTCAAAGCCTCAGTATAATTCAATTAAGTTCAGCTTATGATAGTTCATTTCATTTCCTAATTCTAGCTTTAGTCTTTATTCAAGAATGAATGATATCAAGGGAGAGATAATGTAACACCTCAGAATTTGAACCCATGTGTACTTTGTACTAAGCTTCGTCTAAATCAAAATTGGAGAGTTTCAGGCTTCCATAAGTGGAACCATGAATTGGAGAGTTTCAGGCTTCCATAAGTGGAACCATGATAAGTGGTGATTTTACAACTTATTATTGTCTTTGCCTTATGATTTTGCATTGTTAATTCATGATTAATTTATGGTGCGAGGCTATTTACAGTGTGAAATGTGTCAAATGCAGGTATGATGAAGCACAAATTGAATTGGCATAAAAGAAACCAAGACTTGAGCAAAAAGGAGAAGAAATCGCAGTAAGGCTGCCAGGTGACTCGCTTTAGCGAGAAAAGGACCGCCTAAGCTATCCCACTCAGGAAAATAAAGAGTCACCTTAGGTTCTCCAGTAACTGAAAAAATTGCTCAGGAAAAGAATCTACTAAAGTCAATATCCACCTTAGCAATGGATTTCTCAATGTCATTACCCGAGACTACCCCTTTGTCATAACACGGTGCTTAGAGTCACAAGTGACCCCAAGCTAACCCATGTCCTGTCATGACACTAAGAATGTTGTATAAAATGGATAATTACTAGGAGGAAGCTAAATTTAAATTATATAATTATATCAAAAACAAAACTTAATAGTCAAAATGGAAATCATCTAAACAAAACCATAAAGCTGGAAACTACTATCTGTCTATCTGAAAGTCTCTTATAAGATGAGTTGCTGGGACAAGCCCCCAACTAACTCTAACTGTCTGAAAACTGAACTACTGAAATAAAGAGACTAAACATAAGATTTTTCCTTGAAAGATGAGAACTCACCAAACTCAGCTGCTGAGATGATACAAAATCGTACTAACCACGAGCTAGATGTTGGGCATCAGAACCTTTATTATAAAACAATATAGCGTAAAAGAAAGTATGTGGTCAGTACTTTGAATATACTGAGCTTGTGAGATGTGCACTATTCTATATAGAACTGAACATGTTGAACATAAGAGACTAAATTGAACATGAAGTAGAGGAATGTAAACTAATGCAATGACCAAATAAGTAAACATGTAACTAAACAATAATATGTTGAATAAATTGAATACAAAGGCATGTGATATCCGAGTCTAAACTGTGGGAACAACTGTTAACCAACATACCTCATCTGAGCTAAATGGGGCCCAACCTATAACCCTAGCTAGAAGGGTGTTCTATAACTTGTGAAGGGTACGAACATTGACTAACGTGGAACCAATAAATCGGTGCCCAAAAGGATTAAGGTACCAAGCCTGGTCTAATGAGTGACCCTTTTGAACCTACAATGGCGCCATATTTTTGGGACTTAGGGATTTCTACTAAAGGTCTCAACCTAACTGATGGGTGAGCCTTTATCCCTACATCCGTTCGGTGCTAAATACTACTCCCAACTGAATTATACTGATAATTCATAGGCTCATTTATACTGGAGTCTGAGACTGAAATAAAGACACTTCATCTAAAAGCATCCAAAAAACATATGAAATTGAAGGACTGAACATTCAATTATCAAGGCATAAGAACCTAAGTCATCGGATGTTCATAACCCACCATATCTAAAGAATGCAACTATTAATGACAATTTCCATACGCTGAATGGAATATGAAATTACATTCCACAAGTCCAAAATCACGAATTTATCAATATACTGAGGGTTCATAATTATAAAGATGTAAAGATACTAAAATCATGGAAAAACATGTATTCATGGCTTAATCATAATAAGGAACAGAAACATAAGGGAATTCATAGTTTTCATGGAAACCCTTACCTCTGAAAAATGAATTAACTGAAGGAATTGGGTTCACTTAGGGACTCAATGGGTGAAAGGATACCCATTGATAAAATCCCACATACCTAAAAGTGAAAATCTTGAACTTAAAGCTTGAAGATTTATGAACCCTAACTTTCTTGCTTTGGAGAGGAAGAAATCACCTATTTCTCTGATTTTTCTCTAAGTGTTTATTGATTTTGAGGGAATGAGGTATTTGAGGTAGTTTAGGCTTAATATTCAGCCTTGGAATAGCCAAAACGACATAGTTTTGGTGTTAAAAGAGTGAAAAAACACCAAACAACCATTTGAAAATGCTTTAATAGTGCAAAAAGTTTGCGTCTGATGGTTCAGGTGACGAACCATCAAACCCTTATGAACTATCAAAACAAGACCAAATTTTGGTGTTACTGGTTAAGCTTGACGGTTTGGCTTGACAGACCATCACAAGTGTGACGGTTCGTCATACCAAGTTATCATACTCTGGGAGATAGACACCTTCTGGTAAATTGAGCATAACTTTCTACTCCGGTATTAGATTGACAAAGGCCGATGGCGTTACTCAAAGAACTGTTATTTGGTAGGTCTTGAGCTATAAAACTCTTTATATTCTAGGAGTTATGCCCCTATGAAGTTGACCCTAGTAAAATCTTATAAAAGAATTTGATCGGTAAGGGAGCTTTTAACTTAACTATGCTCTAGGAGTTACTTATGGCCATAATTCTTGTCTTAATCACCTCTCATACTACCAAATCACTAAGTTTAGTTCTAAATGAACTTGAAAATTGGTTCTAATCTTATCTCGAATTATCAGGGTGTTACAATATCTCCCTCTTGGGGTCATTCATCTATGAATGAAAACTAACTAAGTTGAGAGGATAGGGAAAGAGTTGCAATACCAACACTGAGTTCTAAGAGCTAAATACTGACATGATAACTGAGATTCTAACTGAAGCATGGACTGAACTGAACTCATGTACGCATGCTATGACATCTGAATAACTAACTAACATGAAACTGAGAGAAGTAATAAGGAGAAAATTGTTACCTAAGCTAGAATGGAATTCGAAGAGAAAAGATGGGGATACTTGGCTATCATATCTGCTTCTACTTTCCAAGTAGCTCACTCAACTAGATGATTCCTCCAAAGACCCTTCACTGAAGTGACTTCCTTATTTCTTAACTTACTAGCCTGACGGTCAAGAATCTTAACTGGAACCTCCTAGTAAGAGAGACTATCTTTCATACCCACACTCTCTAAAGATATAAGTAAGGCTGGATCACCAATACACATCTTTAATAAGGACACATAAAAAACTGGATGCACTGATGCCAAGTCTGCAAGCAAGTCTAACTCATAGGCCACATTGCCAATGTACCTCAAAATCTTATAAGGACCAACATAGTGGGGATTGAGTTTCCCTTTCTTGCCAAATCTCTTCACCCCTTTCATAGGTAAAACTTTCAAGTAAACTGAGGCACCAATCGCGAACTCAAGCTTCCTTCTCTTCATATCTACATTGGATTTTTGATGACTCTGATTTGATTTCAATCTTTTCCTAATCAACCGAACCTTATCCCTAACCTCATGGACTGAATTGGGACCTATCAGAGTAGCTTCACCAACCTCAAACCAACCAATATGAGATCTACACCTCCTGCCATACAACGCTTCAAATGGGTCCATCTGAATACTGGAGTGATAACTATTATTATAGGCAAACTTAATCAAAGGCAAATGATCATCCCAACTACTTTTAAAATCGATGACGCAAGCTCGTAACATGTCTTCTAAAGTCTGAATGATCCGCTTAGCCTCACCATCTATCTACGAGTAAAAAGTTATGTTGAGATGAGCTTGGTGATAGCCAAAAGGCTATGAACACACGAAAATGGTTACTAAGATACAAATTTCAGCAACCAAACAAAGAGAAAAACAACACATAGAATGGAGATGAAGAAGAAGAATACTTGAAATTTAAAGATAGATAGAAAGACCCTTACTCTTATTAAGTGATTAGCACTAGAAGATGTTTCAAATCTTCAAACACACTTCACAAACAAGAGTTCAAACCTTCCTCTTAGATGACCCAAAGGAATCACTCTTCCTTAAGCACACCTTTCTTGCCAAATTATCCAAGACAAGTGAAACCCTAACTTCAAATGTCAAAGACCCAATTTTCGGATTCTACACTATCAACTACAAGACTAAAGCTACAAAATATGAGTAAGTTTCAATGTCATCAAAATCTAAGTAAAGAAAATGGCTAAGGCAACTATTTATAGTCCTTGCCTTTTCACAAATAGCCTATTACAAAAATAGCCCAAAAGTGACTACTTTAGTAATAACCCACAAGGGCCCTTCTTGATTGTCCAAACAACATCTTTATAGCCCATGACCTTGTATATTTATTGCTCCATGGCTTCCTTCGGTCTCCAAGCTATCATCCATATATGGAAGCCCATCCTAATGTGCCCCACGCTATCTATGTTTGTATCATCCTCCCCTTCTTCAAAAGGATTCGTCCTCGAATCCGAACCTTGCAAAAATATGAGAAAGAAAAACAACAAACATATCCTCATAGCAAGAGGGTTAGCACAAGGTTTATCAACCATACCAACTTGCCAAGGAGGCACACATTTAAAATACAACCAACTATCCTTTGTGTTAAAGAAGATCCATTCATCATATAAGGTACAAAGGAATTGGTCATAAAAAACATCATGAGACAAGGAAACCACAAAGGTCTTAATGGTATCAAGAATCCCAAGAGATGATATCACATATGATTTAGGAGCCATAAGACACAATTGTTTCATCGCCTCACAATAAGACCTCATCAAAAATGGCGCAATCACCCATAAGGGTTTATTCGGGTCAAAGAAGTAAAAGACCCACATATCTCTACCTCCATACAAAACAAATCCCATACCATCATAGGTATCATCATAAGCAAAAAGGTAGTATAGAAAGGTGTTAAGTTCACTATTCTCATCTAGGGTGTGCCAAAAGATAAGGACATCGGTAGATAAGAAGAAACATTTTAAGCACAAAACAACCCTCTCTATCAAGCAACTTTCCAAAAAAAGAAAGTGCACCAACAAAGCCATGCTACTAGAATGGTTGAGGAATCTATTAGGAGTCAAATCACTCCATATCAAATAATACTTCCAATGAATTGGGGTCCCTCCTATCATAGTATCAAGCATGTGCCCAAGAGTCCCATTTGAAACTTCAACTTGTCCAACCTTATGAAGGTGACAAGGAGCTTTCAATATCCATGGACTCTCCCAAAAACAAACAAGCAACTTAGCACCCACTAGTTGTGGTCCACACAACTTAAGCACAAGTGTGTCAAATAAGGACGCAAGAATATAGGAAACTTCCAAAATAGGCAATGACACATTTGCCTTGGGGTTCACAAGCACGAGACCACATTTGAGAAAAGGGTCACCATATGCAAACAAGTAGTAAAGAAAGGTGTTACTTAAATGAACTTCATCCAAGGTGTGCCCACATATAGAATCACCCTTTGATCCACAAGCATTAAGGCCTTGATCAAGAATGGGGTCACACAAGAATGAAGGGGTCATTGGAGAATATACACCCCCTTCATTTCGACCACTAACCCCTCCAATAGACGTACTATTAGCTTTCAAGAAGATAGTTTCGTCTTCGAAAAGTGTGTGATCACACCATAGTGGATTCTCAATCACTTGGTAGCTCTTAAGAGAGGCTACACTTCTATCATGCCAAGACACACCACTATGTATTTCACCTTCATTAGTCATGTCAACCTCAAATAAGGGATTATCCTTGAAAACACATCTCACCTCAAAATTCTCATGAGAAGAACAAGGAATGGAATCACAATTCAAGGATTCTTTATTTAAGTGCAATGACGTCACATGACTAACTACATGACCAACTATATCAACGCCATCACTAAATTGAGGTTCCTTAAGTTCATCACAAAACTCCTCATTTAGTGGGTCATCATTACACACGAGTTGATCAACACCAATATCAATTGATAATGAACTATCATTCAAAGAACATGTATCAACACTAGGTGGACACAAATTGATCTTACTAGAAGAATCAATTCAGTCATCAATAGGATCAACTAGTGTATCCACATTTTCAACATGCACATTATCAAAACATGGCAAAGAATCACATGACAATGTACTAGCATTCAAGGCACAAGTGTCAACACTAGGTGGACACAAATTGATCTTACTAGAAGAATCAATTCAGTCATCAATAGGATCAACTAGTGTATGAACACTCCCAACAAATACATTATCACTATGTAACATGGTTTCATCAAGATGTTCACAAGGCAAAGGATCTTTAAGCTCACACATATACATGTCATCACTTACACTCAATTGGCTACTAGCCACACAAGGATCTTCTACTTTTGACGAAGTGTAAGGTTTAGCTTTGTTACCTTGTATCTCATAGAAAGTATTGCATTCACCTTGCTTTTCACTTGTAACTTTTGTTTCAAGAACCCGCCTCTCTCGGTCATACACATCTTGAAATAATGAATTCTCTCTACTTCTATGGCTCATTGATCTTTCCATCCTACCTCCAACATCATTACCATAAGGATAACTAGTCACATTGGAATAAGGATAAGAAGTACAAGTTCTTGCACCATAAGAAGTAGAGAATGTTCTTCGCCTATGGTGGGGTTGATTTAGTGGCTGGTTTTGTGGAACTCGTGGAGGGTTGAGCATTTGGTGAAGAGTTTCGATGGTTATAGTCATGGAAGAGTTATTGGCTTGGACGCTAGAGGATGCATGGTAGGGATTAGGAGTAGAAGGTCGTGAGTTCCTCCTACTTTCAACACAATCAAGTCTTCCACTAAAAGTGGAAATTTCACCCCTCATAGCATCCACATTACTTCTCAAGGCATCAACATCACTCTTGAATTCTCTCCTCAAAGTATCATTACTATCCTCCATTTTTCGGGCAAAGGCCTCAAAGTGAGCCTTCAAGGCTCCCATTATATCATTTCCCAAGGATTGGGATGAAGAACCCTCGGCTTCCATGGTCAATTGTTCCTAAAAAGCAAAAAAAAAAAAAACAGCAAGTAACACAACCTACAAAACGAGCAAACAAGTTAGTTCAAAATCCTCACTTCACTCACACTCAACCTCACCTCACACTTGGCTTCACAAGTGTTGGAGAGTCGGCAATACTTGGCAAGTTACTTGAGAGGTGAGAAACTTTGGATCGGAATTCATCTTTGATTGAAATGACTCAAATAAAGTGATGCACACACTTGAACCAACAAAATACTACGACTTAAAAATGAGAAAAGCACACAAAAACCGAAGACACGAAATAAATGAACTCTAGACTAATTACCAACCTAGTAGGTACTTACTAGTTTGCTAATTAGTGATAGAATTAGCTTAAAAGAAACTAGAATCAAAGATTATAAACTAGGAAATCTAACTTTAGAGGTGAATTTTGGTTGATCACAAGTGATGACGTGGCACTACGTGGTTGGTTGTCACTTTTCAAAGTTTTTCAATTTTCCCAACACCTTTGTCTCGGCCAAACAACACTTTGGGAAGAAGGAATTTCGGATTTGGAGGGGGTAGGAAGCAATTTGGAGCTTTTTCAAGCCTTCAATTGAAATGGAAAAAGAATTGGTCCCCTCCCCCTTGTACTTGCAAGTGTACTTGTTTGTCCCCTTGTCCCCTCCTCCTTTTGGAAGAATGGAATATTCTTTGAATATGCTTTTGGACCAACAACTTTTGCACTCTCTTTCTTCCCTTTTTTGGATCAAACAACACCCTTGAACATTCTTCTTCACTAAGATATGAAGGTCATGGATGAACAAGATGAATATTCAAGCGTTGACCAAGTTTGACCTCCTAGCAAATGAACTCCAAATCTGGTTTGTTTGTGTGTTTTTTTTAAAATCTAGGTTCCTTAGGCCAAAACAAACCCAACCCACTAAAAATCAGCCACAAATCAAGTCACCAAAACGTCACCTTCTCCAAAAAAAAGCTTCAAACAAGCCACAACAATGGTGGATCTAGCTCAAAATCAACCAAACTTCACTCTAAAAGTAGATCTAGACTCCCTATGTGCTAGAGATAAAGGATCTAGCACTAGAAACCTTCAAAACACAATAAAAACTTGTAGATCTAACTTGGAAATTTCGTATCTACAACAAACACACAAGACAACACACAATTTTTTTGGTAATTTCTGATTTTGACTCTTTTTTGATGAGATTTTCTATATAAGAAAACTAAAACCAAGATTTAGGGATGTTGGAACAACCCTAACCAAGGCTTTGATACCAAATGATAGCCAAAAGGCTATGAACACACGAAAATGGTTACTAAGATACAAATTTCAGCAACCAAACAAAGAGAAAAACAACACATAGAATGGAGATGAAGAAGAAGAATACTTGAAATTTAAAGATAGATAGAAAGACCCTTACTCTTATTAATTGATTAGCACTAGAAGATGTTTCAAATCTTCAAACACATTTCACAAAAAAGAGTTCAAACCTTCCTCTTAGGTGACCCAAAGGAATCACTCTTCCTTAAGCACACCTTTCTTGCCAAATTATCCAAGACAAGTGAAACCCTAACTTCAAATGTCAAAGACCCAATTTTCGGATTCTACACTATCAACTACAAGACTAAAGCTACAAAATATGAGTAAGTTTCAATGTCATCAAAATCTAAGTAAAGAAAATGGCTAAGGCAACTATTTATAGTCCTTGCCTTTTCACAAATAGCCTATTACAAAAATAGCCCAAACGTGACTATTTTAGTAATAACCCACAAGGGCCCTTCTTGATTGTCCAAATAACATCTTCATAGCCCATGACCTTGTATATTTATTGCTCCATGGCTTCCTTCGGGCTCCAAGCTATCATCCATATATGGAAGCCCATCCTAATGTGCCCCACGCTATCTATGCTCGTATCACTTGGGTACCAAGACCCTTCTTAAATGACTTCTGAAATTGAGAAGTAAACTAAGTACCCCTATCTGAGATGATAGCCAAAGGAATGCCACGCAATTTCACCAATTCCCTAAGTGAAGTATAGCATAATCCATTGTTGAATAAAGTCTTAACTGGGAGGAAATGTTCTGACTTAGTCATTTGGTCCATGATAACCTAAATAGAATCATGTTGTCGGCGAGTACAAGGTAACACTGTAATGAAATTCATGTTCACCATTTACCACTTCCAAGTAGGAATAGTAATATCTTGAATCATACCACCAGGTCTCTAGTGCTCAACCTTAACCTGCTGGCAATTTGGACATTTATCCACAAATTTTGTGATATCCTTCTTCATGCTATTACACCAATAGACTTCTCGCAGATCACGGTAAATCTTAGTGGCTCCTGGGTGAATAGAATACCGATAACTGTGAGCTTCTGTCAATATCCGCTGTCTCAAGTCATCCATATTTAGAACACAAAGTCTGCCCTAACAATGAAGATCACAATCTACCCCTTGGGAGAAAATTTCAACTTTCTAAATTTGGACAGCTTCTTTCAACCTAAGAAAAATAGGATCACTATCTTGCTTTGCTTTCACCTCAGCTATCAAAGAAGATTTTGAAACATTTTGAAAAAAGATACTACCTTCAGCTGAATCAACCAACCATACTTCCAATCTACCAAGCCTGTGGACCTTGCAAACCAACTCTTTCTTCTCATCCTCTACATGAGCAACACTTCCCATGGACAACCTGCTAAGAGCATCAGCCACTATATTGTCTTTACTTGAATGGTACAAGACACTCATATCATAGTCCTTTAACAACTGTAACCATCTCCTCTGACAAAGATTTAGATCTTTTTGACTAAACACATACTGAAGGATCTTGTGATCAGTGAACACGTCTACATAAACCCCATAAAGGTAATGCCTCCAAATCTTTAAGGCAAAAATAATTGTTTCCAACTCAAGATCATGAGTCGGGTTATTCTTCTCATGAGGCTTGAGATGTCTAGAGGCATATGCTATAACCTTACCATACTAAATCAACACACAACCAAAACCGACTCTTGAGGCATCATAATACATTACAAACCCATCTAGACCCCCTGGCAGAGTCAAAACTGGAACGGAGGTGAGTTGAGTCTTCAACTCCTGAAAACTCTTCTCAAAAGCATCAAACCACTGAAACTTGACTTTAATTTGAGTCAATATGGACATATGAGAAGCAATAGATAAAAATCATTCAACAAACCATCTATAGTAACCAGTTAAACCCAAGAAACTCTTGATATCTGATGGAGAGATAGGCATAGGCCAATTTCTAACTGCTTTAGTCTTTTGAGGATCAACCTGAATGCCCTCACCGAAAATGATATGACCAAGGAATGCTACTAATTTAATCCAAAATTGACACTTACTGAACTTGCAAAAAACTGGCGATCTTTGAGGGTCTGCAAGACAATCCTCAAATAGTCTGCATATTCATTCTCACTCTTAGAATAAATGAGGATGTCATCTATAAAGACCACAATGAACATGTCCAAGTACTGTTTAAACACCCTATTCATCAATTCCATAAAAGCTATAGGAGCATTCGTTAGTCCAAAAGATATAACAACAAATTTGAAGTGACCATACCAAGTTTTTAAGGTTGTCTTCGAAATGTCATGTTCTCTGAATCTGAGCTGATAATAGTTGGATATGAGGTCTATCTTAGAAAAGAAACTGCACCTTAAGCTAGTCGAATTTTGACTTTGTTTAAATGACGGTAATCGATGTACATTCTGAGAGAACAATCTTTCTTACGCACGAAAAGGACTGGAGCACCATGGGGAGATTCTGGGACTAATAAAACCTTTATCTAAAAGATCTTTCAACTGTTCCTTTAATTTCTTAAGCTCCGTTGGAGCTATTCTGTAAGGTGGAATTAAAATAGGCTGGGTATATGGAAGGAGATCTATTCCAAGTCAATTTCCTGCTTGGGAGGAACTCCGGGCAGATCTTCTGAAAATATTTTTGGGAACTCATTAACCACTCTAACTGACTAAAGAGTTGGGGTCTCAGGCTTTGAATCCTTAACCCTATCAAGATGATAGATACACCCCTTGGAAATTATTTTTCTTCCATTAAGGTATGAGACAAACCGACCTATAGGCGCTGAGGTACTACCCTTCCACTATAAGACAGGCTCATTTGGAAACTGAAACTAGACTACTCTATATTTACAATCGACCGAGGCATAGTAAGAATTTAGTCAATCCATGCCAAGAATGACATCAAAATCAGTCATATCTAACTCTACAAGCTCAACTGAGGTGACTTTTTAAGGAACTATGACATAGTAATTTTTTATACCCGTCTAGCTATGACTGAATTACCAACAACAATAGATACTAAGAAAGGTTCTGAGAGGATTTCTAGACTAACAACAAAGTCTGCTACGGTATAAGGAGTCAAAAAGAAAAGAATGGCTCCGGGTTCTAACAAGGCATAACAATAATATGAAAAACTTGTAATGTACTAGTGACTACATCAGGGGAACCCTCCTAATCATGTCGAGTCTGAAGTGCATAAAATCTATTTTGACACTGACCGCCACTTGCACTAGATGAGGCACCCTGCTGAGTCAGGTGACTGCTAGAGCTGCTAAAGAGTTAGGCTGATACAACTAACGAGTATCCTTGCCCCTCTGTGAGGCTGGTGGACACTCCCTTAATTTATCGCGTGGCTTACCACACCCTAAACAATTACCACTATAGGCCATACACTCACCTTGGTGGTTTTTACCATACTTCTTGCAAATCGAATGAGTACGTCCACTCGTAACACTGCCCTGGCACTTAGAGATTGGTGTCCTATCCCAATGGTACTTTCTAAACTTGGGCACTGGGGCAGTAGCAGAAGATGGGGCTGGAGCTCAAAACTTCTAACAAAACTGAGAATTACTACCATCATCTGACCTCTTCTGAGAAAAGTTAAAATTGACTGTTCTGACCCTCATATTCTCCCTTTCCTTCTCCTTGATCTTTCCTTCTCAATCTTTTAGGCATGAGTCATCAATCTAGAGATGTTTTTCTCCTTAACCAACATAGCAATTCTACACTCTTTAACCATATCCTCCAAAACACCAGATATGAACTAGCTCATACGGGGCCTGGAATCAGCCACCATTGCCGCAGCATACTTAGAAATCTGAGTAAACTTGAGAGAATACTCCTTCACAATCATGTTTCCCTGCTTCAAGTTAATAAGCTCCTAAACCTTGGTTTCACTTAACTCAAGTGGGAAAAACCTATCAAGATATGCAGCTACAAACTCATCCCAATCTACCGAACCTGCATCCACACTTCTATCTTCCTTCCACTGCTTATATCAAGTATGAGCCACTCCTTTCAACTAATAAGCAACTAAATCTGCACTCTCAATTGGAGTTACACCCATGATCTGAGTGACCTTCTGAATACCATCAAGGAACTCCTGCATATCCTCCTCAGGATTAGAACCATGGAACTCAGGAGGATTCATTCAAGTGAAATCCCAGACTCTAGCCACTACCGTACCAAAATTTGGATTGACCTATGCAACAGCATGTTGATTCACCTGGGTAATCATTGCCTGAGCTAGCATTTGAAAGTAGCCCTAAACTCAGTATGTGAAACTTGTTTGTTCAAAGGGTCTGCTGGAGCTGGTGGTGCTTGCTAGTTCCCATTGCTGTTATCATTTCCATTTTCATTTCTCCTTTTACTCACTCTTTTGAGAGGTATTTTCTGTAAATGCGTAGAGCACTAGTTAGAAGGAGGCTAAATATAGTTCACACTCTATCGCACAATATGAACATGAAAAAAGTGAAACTTTCCCTAAAACGTTATATAGCCTCTCATGCACAAGTGTGGCGTGCTTTACACCCATAAACAAAACTCTACTTAATGCGGCTTTCAAACACCCTAGGACACTTTAAGCCTGATGCTTTGATACCAAGTTTGTCATGACCCGAGACTACCCTCTAGTTGTAACACGGTGCTTAGAGTCACAAGTGGCCCCAACCTAACCCATGGATTGGCATAACACTAAGAATGTTGTATAAAATGGATAAATCACTAGGCGAAAGCTAAATATGAATAATATAAGTATATCCAAAACAAAACTTAATAGTCAAAACCGAAATCATTTTAACAAAACCATAAAGCTGAAAGCCTTTTCTAAGATGAGTTGCTAGTACAAACCCCCCAGCTAACTCTAACTATCTGAAAATTGAATGACTAAAATAAAAAAAAGTAAACATAAGCCTTGTTCTCGAAAGATAAGGACTCACCAAACTATGCTGCTGGGATGATACAGAACATACTAACCACGAGTTGGATGTTAGGCGTCAAAACCTATATATAAAATAATACAGCGCAAAAGAAAGTATGCGATCAGTACTTTGAATGTGTTGAGCATATAAGATATACACAATTCTATATGGAGCTGAACATGCTGAACGTAAGAGACTAAACTGAACATGAAATTAAGGAATGTAAACTAATGCAATGACCAAGTATGTAAACATGTAACTAAATAATAATACGCTAAATAAAATGAATACAAGGGCATGCGATATTTGAGTCTGAACTGTGGGAGATACTATTAACTGACATACCCCATTTGAGCTAAATGGAGCCTAACCTGTAACCCCAACTAGAAGGGTAATTTGTACCTTGCCAAGGGTACAAACACTGACTGACATGGATCAACTAAACTGATGTCCAAAAGGACTAAGGTGTCAAGTCTGGTCTGATAGGTGACCCATTAGAACCTATGGTGGCACCGTAGTTCTGAGACTTAGGGACTTCTACTAAAGGTGTTAGCCTAAATGATGGGTGAGCCTTCATCCCTACGTCCGCTTGGTGCTAAGTACTACTCCCAACTGAATTATACTGATAACTCATAGGCTTATTTAAACTGGAGTCTCAGACTGAAATATAGACACTTCGTCTAAAAGCATCCTAAACACATATGAAATTGAAGGACTGAACATTCAACTATCAATGCAAGAGAACCTAAGTCATTAGGTGAAACCGCCATCTCTGAAAAATGCAACTATTCATAATAATTTCCATAATCTAAATGGAATATGAAATTACATACCACAAGTCCAAAATCATGAATTTATCAATATACTGAGGGTTCATAATTATAAAGATGTAAAGATACTGAAATCATGGGAAAACATGTATTCATGGCTTAATCATAATAAAGAACTGAAATATCAGGGAATTCATACTTTTCATGGAAACCCTAAGCTTTGAAGAATGAATTAACTGAAGGAATTAGGTTCACTTAGGGACTCAATGGGTGAAAGGATACCCATTGATGAAATCCCATTGATGAAATCCCACATACCTGAAAGTGAAAACCTTGAACTTGAAGCTTGAAGATTGATGAACCCTAGCTTTCTTTCTTTGGAGAGGAAAAAATTATTTGTTTCTCTGATTTTTCTGTAAGTGTCAATTGATTTTGAGAGAATGAGGGATTTGGGGTAGTTTAAACTTATTATTCAGCCTTGGAATAGCCAAAACGATGTAGTTTTGGTGTTAAAAGATTGGTAAAAGACCAAACAACCCTTTGAAAACAATTTCAAAGTGCAATAAGTTCACGTCTGATCGTTCAGGTGACGAACCATCAAACCCTTGATGAACCATCACTCTAAATCATCAAAATATGACCAAATTTTGGTTTTACTGGTTAAGTTTGACGGTTTGCCTTGATGGATCGTACAAGTGTGATGGCTCATTACATCGGGTCTCTATACTTTGGCAGATAGATACCTTCTGGTAAATTGAGCATGACTTTTTACACTAGTATTGGATTAACAACAGCCGATAGCGTCGGAAAGAAGACTCGAAGAACTTTTATTTGGTGGATCTTGAGCTACGAAACTCTTTATATGCTAGGAGTTATGCCCCTTTAAAGTTGACCCTAGTAAGATCTTATATAAGAATTCGATCGGTAAGGGAGCTTTCAACTTAATTATACGCTAGGAGTTACTTATGGCCTTAATTCATGTCTAAATCACTTCTCATACTACCAAATCACTAAGTGATACAAGATCAAACCCGCAACACAAGATTTCAGCAACAACAACAAGATGAACAACTATCACAAGAACAACAAGTTGAACAACAAGTGCTAGTGAATCGAAAGAGCCCCACACGGCTTCACTAGACTTCAAGATTTACAAACACAAGCTTAACAAGATTACAAAAAAAAGGATAGATAGCTTGACATACGAGATTACAAGAAGAAGGAACCAAACCGTGTATCAAACGATAAGACCCCTAAGACCCGCAATAACAACACCAAACTCTTATGGTGACCGCTAAGGGAATCAACTCCGCCTTACAACCACCGTTTCTAAGCAAGGATCAATAATGGCTTTTCCAAGCCCTACACTACTTGGCCTTTCCAAGCCCTACACTACATTCTCAAAGAGAGAAGAAGAAGTCTTCAAATATCCATAATGAACTAACTAGAAAATAAGACTAATGAAGCCTATTTATAACTATTACATCACATGACCAAACTACCCTTAATGAAAAGAGGCTCCTATGGAGTGTAAAGAAAAGGCACAAAAAGACCAAAACACCCTTAATAAGGGGCGGTCATGGAGTGTAAGGACTCCTTCTTCACACTTCAACCCTTGCAATTCTTTGGAGCCTCGGGTAGTCATCAAGGCATGCCTCCAAGCAACCTTTCACACACGAATTTGCTTTATTATGTGTCCAAAATGACTTCATGACTTCCCCATGCATACTCTTGGGCCTTCAAGGTGTCCAAAATCAGATTCTCCATGTGTTGGCCACGAATGATGGCATCAAAAGTTATGATGGCCATTTGTTTTGTATCATCCTCCCCTTCTTGAAAAGGATTCGACCTCGAATCCAAACCTTGCAAAACCAAAGAAAGGGCAAACAAATACAAACTCCTCATGGCATGAGGGTTAGGGTTAGCATAATAAATCATCTCAACATGCCAAGGTTGCTTATACTTGCAATATAACCAAGGATCCTTTGAATTAAATATTAAAAACTTATTAAAATATGCACAAAGAATTTGGCTATTTAAATCACCAAGAGATAAGGAAACTACAAAGGTCCTAATGGCATCAAATAATCCACAAGGTAAAACTACCTTCATCTTAGGAGACATAAGACACAATTGCTTCTTTATCTCTTCAAGAGACCACACCAAGGGTGGAGCCTCAATTGGTTCTAATGTCCACAAGATCCATATAGCATTATCATTCATACAAGTGGACAAACCAAAAAATTTCCTACCTCTACATAAAACAAATCCAAAACTAGCATGGATGTCATCATAGGCAAAGAGGTAGTATAGGAAAGAATCAAGTGTAAAGGCATACAAGGGTGAAGACAAAGCATTTAAGCACATCCACATTCTTTCCTTCAAGTAAATAGAGAAATTGGCATCCACAAGTTGAGATTCTTGTAATTTAAACACAATTGTGTCAAGCAAGGATGCAGATTTAGAAACATTACCCCAAGGAAACAATGACACTTTTTCTCTCGGGTTTTCAAGAATGACACTTTGCTTGTCATGTAGACCAAGCAACAAGTTGGGTGCGCCAACATCACCATTTCTATATTTGGCACCGGGGTCAAATAGAAAGAGTAGCCATAGACACGGGTCTAGACAATACTCCCTTTCCCCATAGGCTTCACCCAAACTACAAGATACTCTCTACAATAGCATACATATCATCAAAAGCAAATAGAGAGTGGAGAATGGTATCACTCAAGTCAAGTTCAACTAAGGTGTCCTCATGTGAGTGCTCACTACCAGTTTCAACATCATCACCATGAGTACTCTCAACAATAAGGTCACACATAGTAGAAGAAGTAATTTCCAAATAATGGACACCTTCCCTTTCTATAGAAGTACCCTCAAGTAGACACATACCACCACTAAAGTCCAAGGAATTATTACTTAAGTCTTTACAAGCAAGCAACTCATCCTTATAGTCATCAAACATGGGTGGGGTGTCATACAAAGGTTCATAACCACAATCAATTTTCAAGGAAAAATCATTTATTGGGTTTCTTAAGAATTCAAGCAAATCAAAATTATCATCACCCAATTGATCATTCCTTTCCAAGACCTCACATTCCCTTCCCTTAAGAGTACTCTCATCTCCCAAGAAGAGATTTCCATCTTTAGGAGGAATGTTTTTACACCTTAGTGGGTTGGCATATAGGCTATAGCTTTCAAGACAAGCTATACCTTCAACGTCATACTCACCACTAGGTTCTTTAGGAGTGAACTCATCATCTTCAAACAAGATACTGTACTTAAAGAGAGAAGGATCTATCCATGAAGAGGATATAGAACATGCAAATCCATTCTCTAAAAGATCATTATCAAGTATCAAAGATGTTTCAAGCACATGATTATCCCTATGAGCAAAACCGAGTGTAGAACATTTACTAGAGGTCATACTAAAGGGGTCACTCCTATTTATTTGATCAACATTTTCAATATAATCATTCACTTGAGATCCATTAAACACCTCACACATATCCTCAAGTGGTGGACAAATTCCGGACATAAGTTGATCGACACAATTCCCACAAGATGATGTACCATCATTCAACACATTGGCTTCAACACTAGGTGGACTTAAATTGACCTTACAAGAAGAGTCAATTCGATCATCAATAGGATCAACTAGTGTATCCACACTCCCAACAAGTACATCATCAACAAGAGGCAAAGAATCAATAGACTCACAAATAGGTAAGCTACTACTCACACTCAATGGGCTACTAGTCACACAATTATCATTCTCATGCACAAAAGTGTAAGAGTAATCGATTTTACCTTGAAGTTCTTGAGTAAATTCTTCTTTGTCGTGGTGTGAAGGTTTCCCACATGCTTCGGCAGCAACTTCTCCTTGGCCTTGTGCTTCTCCGCTTGCCATGTTGGTACCTACACAAATGTCCTTAGAAAGAAAAGGAAAAACATAGTTAGCATGATTTGGTGGCAACCCCCTCACTTCACTCCACACAACCTCTCCTTTTTCCACTCTCGGATTACCACCTTTCACACCCTTACTCCTCTCAATCTTTTGTCTCTCATAATCATTCGGCTTGGAGTAAGTGATCACATCTCCTTGCGATTTGGGAATAATTGAGGTAAATAGATAATTTCCCCAATGGTCCACTATAACCTTAGGCCAATTTAGCACATTTGGAACTCTATGTTGTGCAAACCAATCGGCACCCAAGCATACATGACCTGGTGTCAAGGGAAAGATATCGCACCACACCTCCTCATAGTATTCAAATTGGGTGAAGACAATCCTCACTCTCTCGGTAACCTTATACCCGCCAAGGAATATGGAACAAGTAAAGGTTCTTGAAACAACCCTAAATAGTCAACCATCGGTGGCATGATGTAGTTCTTATGGCGCCAATCATCTAGCACAAGGAGGCAGCCCGATACCCCATCAATGCTTACCTTTTCGGAGTGAACACTTCTCCTTGGATCAACATTGTAGAGTTTAGGACAACCCAAGGGCACATGAGTACCCCTCGGCCTTGGAGATGTATTCTCTCTTCTTCTCATGGGACAACCTACACTATAGCTAGCATACCCATTCACACCGCTTCTACCTTGATAAAATGTACTACAAGGTGAAGAATATGAATCTTCATTCTCCACACGTGCACTCTCACCATGGCTCTCATAAGCTTTGCGAAGGGAGGGGTTATACCTTACACCAATTCGAGGTTCGAAATGGGAAGTGTAAGACTCCTCATATGCCCCAACTTCATCATAAGAAATTGGCACTTCATTCACCTCATGTTCTCCCTCAAAACCATAACCCTCAAATCTGCCCATGTCTTGATCATGGCTATATTCATAGCCCCCATAATCTACAACATCATCGTAGCCATAAAATCCCTCACTACAATCATAGTCTCCCATGTTGTAGTCACAATAATACGAGGCTACCAAGATATGTTCCCCTTATATCACCTTGTACCTACAAAATGAACAAACAATATTAGTAGTAAAAGCACCTCACCAACACTCGTATACACTCACCTTTGTGATCCTCACAATTGGAGCGGCCAATATTGAAAGTTGCTTATACTCCGGTAGTTAATAAGGTGTCAATCACTACTTAGCGACCGAAATAGATTATTGTTTGATCGACTCAAGACACAAAACAAAATCTACTTATGAACTTGAATCAAAGAAGTTCAACAAATCAAAATGAGAAAAGCACACAAAGAACGAAAAACACGAAGAAAACGGATTCAAAAAAACCAACTCACAATCTAGTAGGTGATTACTAGTTGTTAATTAGTACTAGAATCAAGAAATGAAACTAAAGAAACAAGGAAATGAAACTTAGAATCTGAAATTTGAGCTTAAGCTATTTTGGTGAAGTGATGACGTGGCAGCATGCAATTGGTCTTGGGCCCACACGATTTTTTTGTTTGTTTGTTACAAATCTGAAATTTCAAGAGTCCCACAACTTGTAATGGATGACAATGGTTTTGGAGGGAAGGTAAAGTCTTGTACACTTTTTCAACTTTTCAAACTCCAAAAAGGTAAGATTTGACTATACTAATCCCACAAAACAAGGTTCCGTGTTTTAAGGAAAAGTGGTTGTCAAGTCTAGGAAGAGATGTTGGCAAGTCTTCTCACCAACAACTTTATAACTTTTGTCTTACAACCTTTTGGATCTATTTTATACTTTTGTGGTCTTAAGTTGTAAGAATAGATGAAGAACAAGATGAACACCACAACAACCTTCAAGAACACAACATCAACTTCTTCAAGAACATAACACAAAAACCACCAATGGTCATCAACAAGGTACAACCTACGGCCCACTTCACGTCACCACAACAATGGTCAATATTATAAGCTCATCTTTAGATCTAGACACTTTTAGTGTTGGTGAAAAATAAACCAACACTAGAAACACACTAAACAAGTAAAATAACACCTAGATCTAAACACACAAACACTATTCTCAACCAAGACAACAAGATGGACAGATTTCGTTTGTTTTTTTTTTGACAGATTTCATTTTTTTTGTTTTTTTTTTTTGACCGAGATAGCCCAAGATTGGTAGTGTAGGAACACAACCAGCCTTTCTTTGATACCAAATGATACAAGATCAAACCCGCAACACAAGATTTCAGCAACAACAACAAGATGAACAACTATCACAAGAACAACAAGTTGAACAACAAGTGCTAGTGAATCGAAAGAGCCCCACACGGCTTCACTAGACTTCAAGATTTACAAACACAAGCTTAACAAGATTACAAAAAAAAAGGATAGATAGCTTGACATACGAGATTACAAGAAGAAGGAACCAAACCGTGTATCAAACGATAAGACCCCTAAGACCCGCAATAACAACACCAAACTCTTATGGTGACCGCTAAGGGAATCAACTCTACCTTACAACCACCGTTTCTAAGCAAGGATCAATAATGGCTTTTCCAAGCCCTACACTACTTGGCCTTTCCAAGCCCTACACTACATTCTCAAAGAGAGAAGAAGAAGTCTTCAAATATCCATGATGAACTAACTAGAAAATAAGACTAATGAAGCCTATTTATAACTATTACATCACATGATTAAACTACCCTTAATGAAAAGAGGCTCCTATGGAGTGTAAAGAAAAGGCACAAAAAGACCAAAACACCCTTAATAAGGGGCGATCATGGAGTGTAAGGACTCCTTCTTCACACTTCAACCCTTGCAATTCTTTGGAGCCTCGGGTAGTCATCAAGGCATGCCTCCAAGCAACCTTCCACACACGAATTTGCTTTATTATGTGTCCAAAATGACTTCATGACTTCCCCATGCATACTCTTGGGCCTTTAAGGTGTCCAAAATCAGATTCTCCATGTGTTGGCCACGAATGATGGCATTAAAAGTTATGATGGCCATTTGACTTGTATCACTAAGTTTGGTTCTAAATGTACTTGAAAATTGGTTCTAATCTCAGCTCAAATCATTCATCTCCCCCTTGGGATCATTCATCCCCGAATGAAAACTAACTAAGTTGAAAGGATAGGGAAAGAGTTGTAATCCCAACACTAACCTCTAAGAGCTGAATACTGACATGATAACAGAGATTCTAACTGAAGCATGGACTGAACTGAACTCATGCATGCATGCTATGACATAGGAGTAACTGACAGACATAAGACTAAGAGAAGCAATAAGGAGAAAACTATTACCTTAAGCTGGAATGGAATTCAAATAGAAAAGATGGGGATACTTGGCCATCATATCTGCTTCTGCTTCCCAAGTAGCTCTCTTAACTAGCTGATTCCTCCAGAGAACCTTCACTGAAGCAAATTACTTATTTCTCAACTTACAAACCTGACGATCAAAAATATTAACTCGAACCTCCTCATAAGAGAGACTATCTTTTACGTCCACACTCTCTATAGATACAATTGAAGATGGACGCACTATTGCCAAGTCTGCAGGCAATTCTAACTCATAGGCCATATTGCCAATGTGCCTCAAAATCTTATAAGGACCAATATAGTAGGGACTGAGTTTTCCTTTCGTGCTAAATCTCTTCACCCCTTTCATGGGTGAAACTTTTACGTAAACCAATTCACCAATCGCAAACTCAAGCTCCCTTCTATTCACCCCTTTCCTTACATCTGTAATGAAATCCATGTTCACCACTTCCCACTTCTAAGTAAGAATACTGATATCCTGAATCATACCACCAGGTCTATGGTGCTTAATCTAAAGTTGTTGGTAATTTGGACGTTTATCCACAAATTCTATGATATCCTTCTTCATGCAATTACACTAATAAACTTCTCATAGATCACGGATAATCTTAATGGCTCATGGGTGAGTAGAATATCAAGGACTGTGAGCCTCTGCCAATATCCTCTATCTCAATTCTTCTAGCTAGAACACAAAGTCTGCCCTGACAACAAAGAACACCATCTACCCCTTGGGTGGAAACCTTAACTTTCTAAATTTGGACAGCTTCTTTCAACCTAAAGCAAAATAGGATCACTATAATGCATTAACACATAACCAAGACTGTCTCTTGAGGCATCACAATACACTATAAACCCATTATGTGAGACTTGTTTGTTCAAAGGTTAGTCATTGCCTAAGCTAGAACCTGAAAAGCAGCCTTAAACTCAGTATATGAGACTTGTTTGTTCAAAGGGTTTACTGGAGCTGGTGGTGCTAGCTGGTTCCCATTCCTGTTATCATTTCCATTTCTGTTTCTTCTCCTATTCTCTCTTCTGGGAGGCATTTTCTATAAACACGTAGAGCATGAGTTAGAAGGAGGTTAAATAGAGTTCACATTCTCTTACATGATATGAACATGAAAAAAGTGAGATTTTCCCCAAAATGTTTCATAGCCTCTCATTCATAAGTGTAGCAAGCTTCACACCCATGAACAAGACTCTACTTAACGTGATTTTTAGACACCCTAAGACACATTAAACCTGATGCTCTGATACCAAGATTGTCACGACCCAAGACTACCCCCTAGTCGTAACATGGTGCTTAGAGTCACAAGGGACCCCAAGACAACACATGGTCTGGCATGACACTAAGAATGATGTATAAAATGGATAATCACTAGGAGGAAGCTAAATATGAATGATATAAGTATATCCAAAACAAAATTAATAGTCAAAAAGAAATCATCTGTACAAAACCATAAAGCTGGAAACTATTGTATGTCTTAAAGCCTCTTCTAAGATAAGTTGCTAGTACAAGCCACCAGCTAACTCTAACTGTCTGAAAATTGAATGACTGAAATAAAAAAAAGTAAACATAAGTCTTGTCCTCTAAATATGAGGACTCACCAAACTCTACTGGTGAGATGATATAGAATTGTACTAACCACTAGTTGGATGCTGGGCGTCAGAACCTATATCATAAGATAATATAGCGCAAAGAAAGTATGTTGTCAGTACTTTAAATGCACTGAGCATATGAGCTATGCACTATTTTATATGGAACTGAACATGCTGAACATAAGAGACTAAACTGAACATGAAACTGAGGAATGTAAACTGATGCAATGAGCAAGTATGTAAACATGTAACTAAACAATAATATGCTGAGTAAATTGAATACAAAGTACATGCGATATATGAGTCTGAACTGTGGGAGCTACTATTAATCGACATACCCTATCTTAGCTAAATAGGGCCCAACCTATAACCCTAACTGGAAGGGTGTTCTATACCTTGCCAAGGGTATAAATACTAACTGATGTGGATCCACTAAACTAATGTCCAAAAGGACTAAGGTATCAAGCCTAGTCTCACAGGTGACCATTTAGAACCTACGAAAGCACCGTAATTCTGGGACATAGGGACTTCTACAAACGGTCTTAGCCTAACTAAAGGGTAAAACTTCATCCATGTGTCCGATTGATACTAAGTACTACACCCAACTAAATTACACTGATAATTTGTAGGCTCATTTATACTGGAGTCTGAGACTGAAATATAGACAATTCATCTGAAAGCATCCTAAACACATATGAAATTAAAGGACTGAACATTCAATTATCAATGCATGAGAGCCTAAGTCATCGGGTGTTCAGAACCCGCCATCTCTGAATAATGCAACTATTCATGACAATTTCCATAATTTGAATGGAATATGAAATTACATACCACAAGTCCAAAATCTCAAATTTATCAATACATTGTGGGTTCATAATTATAAAGATGTAAAGATACTAAAATCATGGGAAAACATTTATTCATATCTTAATCATAATAAGGAACTGAAACATAAGGGAATTCATACTTTTCATGGAAACCCTAAGCTCTAAAAAATGAATTAACTGAAGGAATTGGGTTCACTTAGGGACTCAATGGGTGAAAGAATACCCATTAATGAAATCCCATATACCTAAAAGTAAAAAGTGAAAACCTTGAACTTGAAGATTGATGAACCCTAGCTTTCTTGCTTTGGAGAGGAAGAAATTGCTTGTTTCTCTAATTTTTCTGTTAGTGTCAATTAATTTTGAGGGAATGAAGGATTTGGGTTAGTTTAGGCTTAATATTCAGCCTTGAAATAGCCTAAACGATGTAATTTGGGTGTTAAAAGAGTGGTAAAAGATCAAACAACCCTTTGAAAACATTTTAATAGTGCAAAAATTCACATCTGGTGGTTCAAGTGACGAACCATCAAACCCTTGACGAACCGTCACTCTGAACAGTCAAAACATGAACAGATTTTGGTCTTATTGGTTAAACTTAACGGTTTGCCTTGACGAACAGTAACAAGTGTGACGGTTCGTCATATCGAGTCATCACACTCTGACAGACAAACACATTCTGGTAAACTGAGCATGACTTTCTACTCCGGTATTTAATCGACAACAATCAGCGGCATTGGAAAGAAGACTCAAAAAACTTTTATTTGGTGGGTCTTGAGCTATAAAACTCTTTATACAAGGAGTTATGCCCCTTTTAAGTTGACCCTAATAACATCTTATACAAGAATTCAATCGGAAAGGGAGCTTTCAACTTAACTATGCCCTAGGAGTTACTTATGGCCTTAGTTCATGTGTAAACCACTTCTCATACTATCAAATCACTAAGTTTGGATCTAAATGTACTTGAAAATTTATTTTGATCTTCGCTCAAATTTTTTAGATGTTACACTCGCCTAGGTGAGGCCGCCTTGGCGATCAAAATGTCACCTAAGCGACTGATGGGGCACTACTTAGAGCAGATTCATCAAATAACATTTTTTCAATCCCAATCCATATAAAACCCGCTTCCAGCTCTTCCAAGACTATCTTTGGATATTTTCTGAAGATTAGATGCTAGAGTTCTTCAACCAACACCCTTGAAGTGAAGATTTGGAAGCTTTGTAGTGGTATATTTTTAAATCCTTTCTTCAACTCCTTGTTTTGTAGAGAATATATTTAGGTGTAGTTGTTAATTTTGGTTTTGACTATTGATTTGAAAACATAGCAATATTTGGGTGGTTTTGATTTTATCTTATGCTTTTGTATTAATTGAATACTCTTTGATTTATGAATGGGTTTTGCTTGTCTAAATTAAACTCATGCTTTAATTGATTTTCAAAAGGAGTAGCTAACCCGACGACTTGCCCATTTACTTTAATTAAGCTATAAAAAGTTAATTGAGGTTGGAAAGATTACTTAACACGATTTGGAATGTATGACCCATCTAATAGAATTGAACTAGAGATAGGGGAATTCCAAGCGTAGCCTAAGATTGGAACTATTTGTGTTGGCACTTTGCTAAGATTCGAGAGAATTTAGTTAAGAAATATTAGCTTTTATTCAAGAGACATTAGAGGATGCTTGAGGTTCCAAGGCTAATTTGATAAATTCGTGATTAATTATTGAGTAATCAATTAAATACAATGGACCATTGATAGAATTAATTTCCTGCTATCAATCCTCTTGTTTTCCATCATTTGTGAAATCCATTGATCAATTTGTTTATATTATTATTGGTTCTATCCTTGTTTACTTTTTAGATTAAAATACCCCCAATAAAAAACACTTGTATCAATTGTTTGAATTCGAGTAAGTTACTCTTACTCCTTATTTGCTTAATTTTTAGTCACATTGTTCCTCGTGGAATCGACCCCGACTCTATAGTTGGGTAAATATATTACTAATGACTACGTATATATTTTTATGGGTGTAATTGAGCATTACCAAAAATGGCACCGCCGAGAAACAATTTGGCGTATTGAGTTAGTTTGGGATTTGAGCTTACTTGCTTTGACACAAATTTGTGAATACCTGTTTGTAATTTTCTTTTGCTTTTTGTGCTAGTTAGATTTTGTTTTTGATATACTTGTTACTATGGCATCTTGGAATGAAAATGAGTTTGGTGGTTGCAAGTCTTCTATTGATGACCCGCATTCATATTGTGAAGGACCCTACTTTTGGCAAAATTATGAAAATGCCCCTGGAAGAGAGGTGCATGCACCATCTCGATCCTATGATGGTATGATTGTTACTTGTGTGGTGGTCGAAATGAATGTTGGAGTGATTTTCCCAATTATTGTTCCCCTTCCCCTAGTTATGCTAACGAAAGTGCTAGTTGTTCTTTTGAATTTGATAGGAATCATGATATGGCAAATAAAGAGCAACGTGCCAGACACGAAGATATTGAAACAATGCTTCACACTCTCTTGGACCGAGTGACTAAATATAGATAAAGATATGCATCTCATGCACCAATCCATGATGGTATTTGGAAACGAATGTGAAAAAATAGGAAGACCGTTGTGAAAATATCAATCTCTCAAGTGTATGGATTTGCCAAATCCTCAAAATAAAGTGGTTGAAGAAGAGATTTCACGCTATGTGGTTGAGCCAAAAATGTGTGATGACCATAATGAAAGTTGCCAAACTGAAGAAGTGGCTCAAATTGAAGAAAAAGCACAAAATTGTGATGAAGAAATCTCGAATTCTCAAAGGAAATAAGTTGAGGAGATGTTGAAAAAGCACAATGGATAAGAGTGAAAATATGGGAAAGCCTTGGCCAAATGGTGGGACCTAATCCAACATGGTGATGATGAAGTTGTCCATAATATTGATTTTTCCATGGGTGGATTTTTGCAAGCAGTGATTAAGTCCAAAAATGAAGAAAAACTTGACAAGGACGAAATTGTGAGGCCAAGAGTGGCTATTGAATCAAGCTCAAAAACTTGAAGTTAATGAGGAAAACGTGATAGAATCTTTCTAATGATGGATGAATCCCTCAGAATGCATGTTGAGCGATGTAAAGTATGATTCAAATTGAAATGGCTACCCAAATATAGAAATCAAATTGAATACAAAAATTGAGGCATGTGGTAGCCAATGTCAAATGATCATGAATAATTGTGATGAGATGGTTTCCAATGAAGAATTAATCAATATTGATGTTGAAGAATTCATAATGATTTACCAACCAACCGAGCCAAAGTTAATTCAAGATGCCAAAATTGAACAAATGATGCTAGAGTTGCAAGAAAAAGTAAATCAAATTATTTGTGAAGACTTTAGTTCAATTTGTTATGGGAATGTTAAGAAAGATGAAAATTCAGAAATGGAAAGGCTTAAACCTCATTCAAACTATTTCTCAACATTGAGCTTGGATGAGGTTATAGAAATTGAAATTGCCAAGCCTATGGAGAATTTTGGAGATAAGAAACTAAGTCCCTACATTTTGGAGTTTGTCGCTCCATGAAGGCAAAGTGACGTTCCTCACTTGAAGGACAAAAAGTGCAAAATACGATATTCTAGGAGTGGCCTATTACTTTGCTTACCATTGCCAAATGAGCCTCAATAGAGAGCTTAGAAAAGCTTTTGATGAAACTTCATATTGAAACATGGGTTGTAAGGAGATCGATCTCCTTGAGGTCTTCGTAAGAGAAAGGTGTTCATTGTAGGATCAATCAATTAGGGTTTTAGGGTTTGATATACCCTTTGGTTTCATTAATTTCCTCTTTTTGTGTCTTATTGTTTATCTTTATCTTTCTATCTTTTAATTTTCTACACTTCGATTCCATCTTTGTGGGTTAATTCATATCAAATTTTTAGTACCAAATAAAGTCATAGTCTTTGTGCTTAATTGAAAATGCTAAATGAAAATGATATTTTTGGCTCTTGAGCTTGAATTGATAGACCTCATTGCACTCTTGATTTTGTTTTTCTTGAGGACAAGCAAAGTTTTAAGTTGGGGTGTTGATAAGTGGTGATTTTACCACTTATTAGTGTCTTTTTCTTATGATTTTGCATTGTTAATTCATGATTTATGTATGGTAAAAGGCTATTTACAATGTGAAATATGTCAAATGAAGGTATGATGAAGCACAAATTAAATTGACACAAAAGGAACCAACAAAAAGGAGAAGAAATTACAGTAAGGTTGCCAGGTGACTGCTTTAGTGAGAAAAAGACTGCCTAAGCGATCTCTTTCAGGTGAAGAAGGAGTCGCCTTAGCGATAGCGCTCCAGCAACCAAATTAATTGCTCAGGTGAAGCATCTACTAAATTCAATATCCTCCTTAGCGATAGATTGATCGCCTAGGCGATCAAAATGTCGCCTAAGCGACTGATGGTGCACTGTTCAGGGCAGATTCATCAAATCAAATTTTCTCAATCCCAATCAATATAAAACTCGTTCACAGCTCTTCCAAGACTATCTTTGGCTATTTTCTCAAGCTTGGAGGCTAGGGTTCTTCAACCAACACCCATGGAGTGAAGATTTGAAAGCTTTGTAGTGATAAATCTCTAAATCCTTTCTTCAAATCCTTATTTTGTAGAGATTATATTTGGGTGTAGTTATTAATTGTTAATTTTAGTTTTGAATATTGATTTGGAAACATAGCAATATTTGAATTTTGATTTTATCTTATGCATTTGTATTAATTGAATACTCTTTGATTTATGAATGAGTTTTGCTTGTCTAAATTAGTCTCATGCTTTAATTGATTTCCAAAGGGAGTGATCAACCCTAGGACTTGGAACATTTACTTCAATTTGGATTGAAAGAGTTAATTGAGGTTAGGAAAGATTAATTTAGCGTTATTTGGGCGTATGTCTCATCTAATGGATTTGAGCTAGAGATAGTAAGATTCTAGTGTAGCCCAAAAATTAATTTTGTAATTAATGTTTCTTAGCTTGTTCCAAGAGAACAAGTGAGGATTAAACCCACAATGATCGAAAGACATTAGTGGGTGATTTCGAATCCAAGGCTAATTTGCTAAATTTGTGATTAATTAGGTGAGTAATTAGTTAAGTACAATGGATTGTTGATAGAATTGATTCCCGTTATCAATCCCCTTATTTCTCCATCGTTTGTAAACTCCATTGATTCCCCATCTATTTTATTATTGTCTCTATCCTTGTTCGTTTTTATATTGAAACCCCCCCAAAAAATACTCGTATCAACTATTTAGATTAGAGTAAGTAGTTTTAATTCCTTATTTTCTCAATCGCCACTTATATTGTTCCTCGTGGAATCGACCCCGACTCTGTAGTTAGATAAATATATTACTAGCAATCGCACAAACTTTCTAATTGATTTTAGATCTTAGTTGAGTTTTATCAAACCATAGTTTGTGATTCAAGACCACGACTCGTGCTTCCAACCGTGAAGCCAGTTCGAAGAAATAAATGCTTCCAGGTTTCCATGAAAGAAACCACGACCTGTGATCTTAGTCCATGGATCGTAGAATCAGACATGGAACCAGATCTAGAAAGTTAACATTTTACTTAGGTTCCCACGAAAAGGCTTACGAGTCATGAAATAGAGTCCATGGTCCACGGAACCCTTTGTGATTTAGATACAGAAATTTTATAACTTTGACCCAGGAGACCAGGATGACAGCAGGTCACGCCCCGAATCCCATCGGGACGGATTGGCACTCGTAGCCGACAAGGCCCGAGAGAACCAAACTTTGCTTCTATTCAATCATATGCATGCCATAAGAAACCCATGATCACGTAAGAGCTTAAAATACCAACAACGGAATTCATGGAACATATGATATATACACACATATGCGAAACTTGGCCATTGAGGCCATCAAGTCAAAATGTCATGTACCATCTTACATCCATACACCCACATACGTCTACAAAAGCCTCTAACAGATGCAAGTACCAAAACTAACTGAAAGTCGGGACAACTCCCTGCTTTATACAACATGTACAACACCAAAACATATATACAATTGCGACTCGGAGAAGCCCCAAACTAACTGAAGCTCACCAATGATCCGCACACAACTGGCAACCTACTGTGGAGGCCTACTAGCACCTGCGCCTGCAGCAAGTAAGGTAAGTCCCACAAGGGTTGTCAGTACGAAGAATGTACTAAGTATGTAAGGCTCAAATGAAACTGTATGATATGTAAATATGTCAATGAACTATACAAATGCATAACCAATATGGATAAGTCACTGTTCTGTACTTTGGAAACCATGTATATTGCTTTCATTACTTTCTTTGCTTCTATGATTATTCATCTTTACCTGTGACCTATGATACCCGGACCCCGACTGAACAGTGGGTTTTAACATAACATAACGTTATGTTGGGATCGGCTCGAGCTAGGATTATGCCCCTAGAGCTACCACCCTATGAATCAATATAGATTGGGATCGGCTCGAGCTAGGTTATTACCTCTAGAGCTGCCACCCATACCAACATATCAGGTTTGGCTCGAGCTAGGTTATTACCTCTAGAGCTACCCCCTGTTAGGATCGGTCCAAGCTAGGCTTATGCCTCTAGGACTGCCCCTTGATCCAACAATCTCGGGATCGACTTAAGCTAGGCATTTCGCCCCCAAAGCTACCACCCATACTCAATCATTAACCACATATGCATTACTTTATTCATTACTTTGAGATTGATACAATAATAGTCATAACTTTATTTGAAGCTTTGGATCATTAACCAATGAGTGAGAGATATGTGAATAAACATTATTGGAAACATAGCACTATTGGAACCATTGGACAATAATCAATGAACAAGATACATGAGTATAACCACCATTGGAACATTAGAACACAACCTTATTGGGCTTTCGGAACATCATCAAGGAATATGAAACATGTGATTTACAATTTACCAGTGAGTATGAAACATGTGATATTGACAAATGGGTAACCGGATATAGGATACCTTAGCACATTTCGGGCTAGGACAAGTGCAATGTCAATGTGAATGTTATGTGCTGCAGAAAGATACGGACAGAGTAACCTTACATACCTTGTATTCTCAATACGAATATATAATCTTAGATGCGCATACAATGTCCCGCTCCTTCCTTATGTTTCACTCTACAACACAAATACATAACGAAATTTACATTAACCACCAACTACCTTACAAATGCATATGACGTCAATGAGTTACATGTTTGCCGTAAAAATGTCATTTCCTTCTCTACAATACCATTTTCGGCATGGTCATACCGAAAATACCTTAATCATACCATACATTGACCACAACATCATATACCAATAACATTTCACCACAAAGCTTCTCCTTTACACTTTCTCATTCACACCATATCACAAATAATCCATCAAGTTACCTTAATTCACTTCATAGCACATATCGGCCAAAATCCCATAATTTACACTTATAGAAAAATAATAAGTTTAATAACATAATCACACCATACATGATCATATTTCATCCATACCATGCTCTTTCATCAAAACCACAAGTCATATTTCAAGATTAAATCCCATGGATAACAAATCTTTTACAAAAACACAAAGTACCATGTTCAAAACTTCCAAGCATAACCAACATGATTTACATACTCTCCCATGCATATAATATATTAATCCATAAGAATAATCACTTACCCAAGCTTGAGAAATGATGATCTTTCTCCAAAAGTTGGCTTTGAGTTCTTAGGGTTTAAGAGAAAAATAGTTGAGAAATATCTAGAAAGCATGAGAGTTTCAAGTGAATAAAAATCAGATTTTTTGGTACTTTATATAAGTCCTCAATTCCATCCTTATCCACTCTTATAGCATTTAATGCTATATCTAGAAGGTCAAGGGAAGAATGGGTCATTTGACCCATTTTGGCCCATGTCTTCTTCTTTATTTTTGGGCCTTTTATTGAGCCCAATTCACTTAACCCGATGAAATCAATAATTTCTCATGTTTAACTCCTTTCATACGTGTTACTATAATATTCCCACTCACGCGATTCATATTCGTAGCCTCAATCCCAAAAACAAATGATTCTAACCACGTATGGCCTACTTTGACCACAAGGGCAAAACTGTCATTTTGATGCCAAATTTGTTCACGAGTAATTTTACCACACCAATATAATACTTCAATCATTCCATGTATATGCTCGTGGTTGTAGAAGAAACGTGGCAAAAATCGGCCCAGTACATCCCCGGGCACCCTTGGGACTTAAGAAAAATTTCCAACATTGAAAGGTGCGCACAAGCAGCCTGGCACGCCCTTGGACACGCCAGCTTGCTTCCTGTGCCCAAAAGATTTGGGCAATAAGCGGACTGGTATGCCCTCTGGCGTGCCTGAGCCTTAAATTTTTTGAAAATTTCGTTTTTCGACTCTTCTTTGCATGTTCGGTTAGATACTTCAAGTTCTATTCTTTAACTTACTTCTTAGATTTAATATCCTTTGTTTGGAGGTCCTCCAAGCCTCGTTTTTAACCCCACAAATGTTCCACGAAGTCACAAAACACTTCCTACGAAAGTCTAATCACATGTACGAGGGCCAATATCAACTATCTCATCAATAACATTTCAAAATACATACTTATGGCTCTCGACACCTAGGTAAACATTATTCAATATCGTCAAGTAGGGTTAGGAAGGTACGGGGTGTTACACAGCATGAACCATGAACTGCATTCCACGGTCTGTGAAGTCAAATCATGAATCCATTCCTAAAACCTTATAAGTTTTTTCAGACTTCTACGACTCAGATCACGACTCGTGGAACTTAACCACATTCTGTGAAATGAGCCGTAGACCTCAGTCGAGAATCACTTCAAAAAAATTCCAGGCTTCTACGGATCAGACCACTACTCGTGGAAGTGATCCACGGTCCGTGGAATAACCCGTGGTATGGAATCTTGAATTTTTCAGCAACATTTTAAAAAGGGTATTTTTAACTTTTTCTTACCCTATTACTCTATACCATGTTGTTTTAACCTCTAAAAGGTATAAATAGGAAATCCTTAAGTCAATTCTTCTTTTATTCTCTCAAATCAAGTCAAAAGCAAGTAGAGAATAAGTTCAAAGGCAAATCAAGCACATAGGGTTCCTGTTCTAGCAAGATAGTCAAGTCTTCTCTTGTCAACATTATTGTCTTCAACGGGTACGCAAGAATTTAGTAATGAATCTCTTTCATCCTCACGTCCAAGTATTTTGAATTTAGTATGAATTATCTTTAAAGCTAGGGTTTTTATGTCCAACTCATTAAAGCGAATTCCTTTATGCGTTTAGCCTGACTTTATAAAAGAATTATTATAGAAATTTCATAATCTTATGATTTTCAAACTAAGTTCCACGTATGATTTGAACACTATGACTTAAGATTTATCTTTATGAAACCATAACCTTGTGTTCATGAATATATGTTTTAGATCAAAGATTTTAACATATGATTTATGATATAGATTTGAGCATTGTCTCTCAACAAGTATGATTACAGAATAGAAACTTTGAGCGAAGACTCATGATATGATTTTAGATAGTTGTACAAGATATATTATTTAGGACCGAGAGGATATGGTTTAGATAGCACATGTCTCATAACTACATTGCTACCGTAGAATATGATTCGATCTGCAAGTCGAATGATCTCTTTAGTCTAAGAGGCTTAGTTTTGGATCCATAGATAAATAGGTTCTATACCTTGGCAAGTATAGGGCAGCCCTCTCAACTGGGATTGTACGTTCGACATCACGAGCTCACATGGTGTTTGTCAGTTATAAGAATCTCCTATTAATTTATGAATTCATGACTTTCTGATTTTATGACTTTATTTTCATATGCATGAAAGATTATCTTATACAGACTTTTGCTATTATGTTCCTCTTTAGACTGTCAGCTATTTAAAGATATTTTAAGTGATCTCATTGAGACTTATGATTTAGCTTTTGACTCTTGTTTTAAGCTACTCCATACATGTCATTACGTTCAACTCTTCGGTTTATGCTATTTATATATGTATAAATTGCATATCAATACATTACATTGTATTGAATGTGCCTTGCACTATATCTTTTTATGATGTAGATTCAGGTATTTGAGCTTAAGGTTTGCTGCTAGACATTCGGTAGAACCTGACATTTAGCAGATTGGTGAGCTCTCCTATCATCCAGGAGGCGTAGAGTTGATTTTAGTTTTCTTCTTAGTTTGGTTTAGACGTTTGTTTCAATGAAGTTTACAGGGCCTCGTCCCGATTGACTTTTATGTTTAATAGTAGAGTCTTCACTAGACAACAATTATGAAGTAGTTGGTAGTTTTTCATTTGCTCCCAGTTATGTCATAATAAATATGGTCTCTTTTAGATTTAGCACATCATCATTATTTATGTTTGAACTTCAGTTTCATTATTTATATTACTCTATAGATATGTTATGCCAAAGTTCCTTCAGGACCACTAGTGAGCAACTAGTTATGCTCACGGCTAAGGTGTAGACTCAGGTCGTGACAATATGATAAATGATTAATTTCTGAGCTCCTATTTAGGCATTCCATATCTTTTGAAATCCCCATCTTCATAATGTTTGTTCAATCCCCTAGCTAACACTTACAACAATAATGAATAAAGTAGGAGATAAAAAGATCACTTTATTTCAAACCTCTACTGGAGGGGAAAAATTCATAAGATTGTTAATTGATTAGAACTGAATACCAATTACTAGATACAAGCCTCCATACCATGTCAGTAATAATCACTAAGAAACTAATACATGTGCGGGTACTAGTACTAATTTTTCTTTTAAAAAATACTAGTGTAAGGGTGTGGTGCGACTCCACAATAGTTATGAGTTGGGTTCCACAAGCTGTGCTTTGGGGTTGGGCCTTTTTAGCCAATTAGATAAAGGGAAAAGTACACTAAATGGACTAAAAAACTAAAGTATTTTACACCCAAATACCCCTTCCCATACTAATTCTTTAAATGTCTATTCGGCAGTAAATAATTACATGGAATACTCTCCACTCGACAAACACCTGACGCGCAGCCTTTTTGGCCAATCATTTTTACTTTTAATTTTTCATATGCCACTTGCCTGACAGTTGACAGCCTTTCTCCTTTCCAATTCTTTTCACTATCCAATTCATTTTCTTTCGTTCGTTCTTTTTTTTCTATGTTTTTTGTAATTTTTTTTTTATTTTGTTTGGTTTATTTGTCTTTCGAACAACGTCTACCTCATATAATAATATTTTTCAACATAATTAGACTTGCTATCTCACTTAAAATGGCAATAAATTATAAAATCATATAAAAATAAATACATGTGCAATAATATCAAAACTAAACAATTTTCATAAGTATTTACGACATTTTTGAAAGACAGTAAAATTATATTTTTTTTTATCAAATTCTAATTTAAATCAAATATTTTTGAACACGCGCGATATTGATAAACTTCTCAAAATTAGACTCATACGCTTTCGGTACGGGACGAAGGACAACCTCAGACACCCAGAGTGTTATATGTGGCTTCCAATTCATGTTTTTTTCTCTTTTTTTTATATATATTTTTGTACTTCAATTTTCTTTTTATGTTATTTATGTTTATTTTATTTGAATGTAAAAATAAGTATCATGGAGGTCTCACGGTAGGATTGAAGCAGACATCAATGATATCATGATAGTAGATTTATACTATGTTGCTATCATTACGGATTGAAACAAACCTCAATGATACCATGTCAGTGTATATATATTGCGATGGTATTATGGAGGTCTCACTGATGGATTGAAGCAGAAATCAATGACACCATGGTAGTATATAAATGTATTGTGATAGTATCATTGAGGTCCACTGAATGATTGAAGAAAATATCAATGATAACATGACAGTATATAGTTATATTGTGATGGTATCATTAAGAACTGAAGCAAATTCAATGATACCATGTCAGTATATATATATATATATGTTGTGATGGTATCATGGAGGTCTGACTGAAGGATTGAAACAGACATCAATGATACCATGACAGTATATAGATATACTGTGATAATATCATGGAGGTCTCACTGAATAATGAAACATACATCATTGATAACATGACGTTATATAGATATACTATGATGGTATCATTACTGACTGAACCAAACCCAATGATACCATGTCAGTATATATATACTATAATGGTATCATGGGGGTCTGACTGAAGGATTGAAGCAGACATCAATGATACCATGATGGTATATAGATATACTGTGATGGTATCATAGAGGTCTCACTGAATAATGAAGCATACATCAATGATACCATGACAATATATAGTTATACTGTGATGATATCATTACGGACTGAAATAAACTCAATGATACCATGTCAGGATATATATACTGTGATGGTATCATGGAGGTCTGACTGAAAGATTGAAGCAAACATCAATGATACCATGATAGTATATAAATATACTGTGATGGTATCATTACGGACTAAAACAAATGAAAAAAAACAGAAATAAAAAAGAAAAAAAATCAAATAAAATTACAAAAGAAAAGAAATAAATAAATAAAAAAGGATCGAAAATATGAAATTAGCTTGTGGTGAAAAAATAAAAATATTATGATTTGAGAAAAAAAATGAATGAAAAATAAAGAATAAAGAAATAAATTTTAAAAAAAAAAAAAGAAAAGGAAAGAAAAAGAAATAGAGAAATTGAAAAACAAAGAGAAAATAAAAAATGAAAAACACAAAAATAAAAGGAATCAATAAAAGAAAAAAGAGAAAAATAAATGTAGGAAAAAAAGAAGTAGAGAAAACAAAATAAAGAATAAAGAAATAAACGGAAAAAAAAATAGAAAAGAAAAGGATTAAAAAAATAAAGAAATTAATAAACAAAAAATAAATATAAAAGAAAAAACACAAATATAAAAGGAATCAATAAAGTAAAAAAAGAGAAAAATAAAAGTAGAAATTTGTTCAAAGATTTTTGACACTACCATTTCAAATTGGTTTTTAAATTGGTGGTCTTATCACGACCCAACGGTAAAAAATTTACCAAAACCTTTTTTTATTTTGTATCAAAAATGGAAAATTGTTTCCCTAGATTTAAACAATTTGTACCGAGCAGATCATATTTTCTACCCTGAACAAATTAATCAAATTTGCTTCTTTTTGGAATTCTCCATTCCCTGGATCCATAAATGGACTCCAGAATTGGGATACACTGATGAGCAAATCCCTTGCTTATATAGCACCTTTTTCAACAATTTTTGGGACAGATTAATGAAATTTGACCCCCCGACCAAAATCCTTCATGGTCAAGCTTTACTAGATCAGATTGGATCAAAAGTTCACGAGTACGAAGCTACTGCAGAACAATGTAAAATGGATGACCCATCCATCCGACAACTTGCTCGCAAAATTATGTTTCAGGAAGGAGATAAAGAAATTATATTCCGGCTAGAAATCGTGTTGTATCTTTGCATACTATTTCTTCGACTAATAGTCATATAGATCAATTAAAAATTGATCCAACAACCAATGTTTTGCACGCTAATAATGATGATATTTCTGATAAGGATATTCCTTCTGCATCCGAAATGGATTTTGACCCAAATCATATTTAATGATTCCACACAAAATCGATTTTAGTCCAGGCTCCCTGGCAAGAAAACATATTCAAAAAGATTTTTATGATGCTAAATGGAACCAATTTCGAACTTGGTTTTTTAAAGCTTATAGCAAAGAAGATATGAATAATATCTCTCAAGAGTTTTATGAAACTTGTGCATTGCATAATCAAATTATGTATTTTTTACCCTGGTTTATAACCACTTATTTGCCTTTATATATCAAGGCTATTGAATGCACTTATAAAGATAATAGTGGAAACCTTATAACTACGGTGTTTCCTCCACAATCTTCTTTTGTTATGCCTAATAATATAGGTATAACTTTTAACGCTCTTCAACAATTCATTGATAATGAAGTTGGAAAAGTTAGTATTTTAGAAATTAATAAATTAATGGCTCAAAATAATTATTTGGGTTTATATGTTAAAGTTTTGGGAGAACATATTGTTTCTCTTGATCAAAAACTTGATGATTTAGCTATTCTTGTTAAATTCTTAAATAATGTCAAGCTCGACAAAGTTTTAAATCAACTAGATGAGATTAGTAATATTACTGAGAAAATAGAAGTTGACAAAAAGGTTGTGGATTCCACAGCTAGTACTTCAAAAACAACATATGTTCCTCGTATTATAGCTAATCCTATTCAACGGCCTCTCGAGATTACGGACTTTAAAATCAAAACTTTTGATGATCTCTAGGATTTACTCGAACAAAAAATTTCTAAATTAAATATTAGTCCTCTGGACTTATTTGCTCAATTTGCTGATAATATCGCCAGTTCTTCTAATTTTAAAGAAGACCTAACTTTCGAGTTTAATAAGCTTAAGGGTTCTGCTAGGCATCCTCGTTATGCTTCTAAACCTGATTTGAAAATATTTTACTATCCTCGTCCTACTCCTCAAGATGTTCTTATTGAGGAAAGAGATTGGAATGAGACTAATACGTCTTATAGTGGTAATCAAATATACGAGTGGAATATAGATGGTTTGACTGATAGGCAAATGACAATTCAAATACATCGGATGATGATGTATGCTACTATTTGCACGGTCACTGCTCCTAGAAATACGTCTGATAAGACTATCTGCAAAATGATTGTTGCAGGATTTATCGGTCAACTTAGAGGCTGGTGGGATAATTATATGCCCTTAGATGTTAAAACATCTATTATAGAAGCTAAAAATATGGGAGAGAGTGTTGATACTCTAGGTCGTAAGCTAGAAGCATGCCGAGAAGATGTGGTCTATGTATTAGTAATGACCATTTTAGAACATTTCAGTGGTAGATTTACCAGTAACTTTGAGTCTCTTAGAACCCTGTTAAATGGTCTACTATGTAGACATTTAGGTGAATTTCAGTGGTATAAAGAAACCTTCCTTAGTAGGGTCTTAGAATTACCCGAAAATAATAGTGAACATTGGAAAGCCAAGTTTATAGATGACTTCCCTCAATTATTTGCTGAAAAGGTTAGAAAAGCTCTTCGGGGAAATCATATCGAGATCCCTTATGCAGCTTATACTTATGGAAACCTTATCGGTATTTGTACACAAGAAGGATTAAACTTTAGTAATGATTTAAAACTCTCTTAACAGCTTAAGATGGATAAGCTTCAGAAAAAATCCCAATTAGGCAATTTCTGTACCCAATTTGGCATGTCTCAACCTTCTACTCATAGTAAGAAGAAGAAAGATAGCTATGTTAAGACCTCGAATCCAGATGGTTCTTATTCCTATCATAGGAAGAAATCTAGACGATTTAGATATAGATCAAATGAAGAACGTGAGGCTAGAAAAGCTCACCATAAGTCTACTAGATTTACGAAAAATAGGTCTAAGAGAGACTTAGCCAAGATTAAGTGCTATAGATGTGGAAATTTTGGCCACATAGCTCCAAATTATAAATTAGAAAATCTTAAAGTCTTAGAATTAGACAATGATCTTCATGGTAAGATTTATGGGATGTTATACACTTCGGGATCTGAATTCGATTATGAACCTGAACATTCTGACTCTGAAGTCGAAGTAGATTTACTTGATTTTTCTGATGAAGAAATAGGAAATAATAGTCCTAATAATCCTACGTGCACTACTTGCACGGGTGATAATTGTGTTTGTGAAAATGATGCATTTTATCAATTGCACTCTCTATTTCAAGATTTGAATATTCGGACAATCACCTCCGAAAATGTTATTGAACTTCTGAAGGAGGTTACTGATAATAACCTTCGCGAAAAAATTATTAATTTGGCAGCTAGTTCTAATTCTAATTCTAGTTCTAGTTCTAGTTCAAATATTTCAAAAAATAAATTTAAATATTCTTCTCCTTATTCTTTATCTGAAGTCCAGCGAAGACTTTTGAAAAAACATACCCCTTCTAGGGAAACTTCTTTTGACGATTTAAAAATTGAAATTGAAAGTTTGAAACAAGAAATTAAATCTCTTAAACAAAATCAAATGATTTGTGATCATAGGATTACACAAATAGAGAATTATAATTCTCTCATTGATAATCCTAAACCTAATGGTAAAGAAAAAATTGTTTCTGACCGTTCAGATGATAATGCTAAGACTTCAAAACAACTTGATGTGAGTCCTAATGATGATATGTTTTTAGGAATGATGCAAATTGTCACAACTCATAAATGGTACATTAAATTTACAATTTTGATTGATAATCATTATTATGTAAATGATATTGCTATGATTGATTATCAATATGGTAAGAACTGCATCCCGACATGCTTTAGATATACAATATAAATTATCTAATGTGCATATTTGTCAGTCTAAAGTCTACATACCACATTTCTTCTTTTTGGTTAAAAACCAATTATCTCTTCCAATTATACTTGGAACCCCTTTTATAAATGTTATTTATCCTTATACTTATATTGATGCTAAAGGATTTAAAGCTACCTTTAATGATAAGGAAATAAGTTATACTTTTGTCACAGATCCAGTGACTAGAGATATCAATGCCTTAATTGATATGAAACAAAAACATCTTGATTCTTTACAGCTAGAGATATTTAGCATGAATATTAATGATACTTTAAAATCCCCAAAGATTCAGGAAAAAATCAAATTGATTTCTGAACAACTTGCTATTGATATTTGTGCTGACTATCTCAGTGCTTTCTGAAATAGGAAAAAACATATTGTCACTCTTCCATACAAAGATGATTTCTCTAAGGATAATATTCCTACAAAATCAAGACCATGTCAGATGAACTCTGAATTAGTAGAATTTTGAAAAAAAAATTTGATATTTATCGCAAATAGGTTTGATGAAACCTTCCAAGTCTCCTTAGTCGTGTACAACGTTTTATGTTAATAACGCAGCTGAAAAAAGAAAAGGGTGTGCCCAGATTGGTCATTAATTATAAACCTCTTAATAAGTTTTTAAAATGAATTCGGTATCCGATTCCTAACAAAAAGGATTTATTATAAAGATTATATGATGCCAATATCTTTTCAAAATTTGATATAAATCAGGTTATTGGCAAATATAGATTTTTAAAGAGTATACTTATAGAACAGTTTTTAATGTCCCATTTGGACAATATGAGTGGAATGTTATGCCTTTTGGATTGAAAAATGCACTTTCTGAATTTCAGAAAATTATGAATGATATTTTCAATCCTTATCTAGAATTAATAATTGTTTATATTGATGACATATTAGTCTATTCCAAGACATTTGAAATTCATATTAAGCATTTAGTGTAACACCCCGTATGTTTTCGAACCTATACGACTACGTGTATATTTATGGAATTAGTTCAACATGAGAGATTTGATGAATTATACATTAATTTGTTGGGCATTCATGATTCTTGTGCCATTGGGCCCAAATGAGCCCCAATAATCATAAGAAGACATGGCCCAATGGGGCAAAAATGACCCATTCTTCCATTTGACCAAGCAAACATTGTATTTAATGCCAAGACTTGGATAAGAGTGACTTGAGGGACTATATATAGCAAGAAAAATCAGATTTTTATGTCAATACAACACCCATGCCCTTTTCTAGAATATTCACAACATTTTCTTTTGCTCTCAAGAACCCTAAGTCATCTTTGTGGACCAGATCACCTTTGTACAAGATTTGGTAAGTGTTTATTACTATGGTTTAATATATTATGTGCATAAGAGGGTGTATAAATCATGTTGGCTATGTTGATGAAGTATTTAGAAGTTCACTATGTGTGAAATGTTACATGTTTGTTAAATTGGCAAAGGGTTTTGCCTTATAAAATTTAGAGTGGACTTGTGGTCTTGAAGAAAGTGGATTTGGTGGATTGAATATCAACATGTATGGTTTGGTTATATTTTGTCTTGTTTTCCTTTATGTCTAACATTTGGAAGTGTTGTGGCGAATTTGTTCATGGAATAGGTGACGTAAGTAAAGGGAAAGTGTCGTATTGGTGATGTTTTTGTGCGTGTTGAAACCATGGTTGTTCGTTGACATTTAAGTGACCTAAAATATTCAAAGAGAAGCTTATTTATTGCTTTGAACCATTTATTACACAAAAAGACCCAAAAGAGACCCATTTTGACTAAAACGGGCATCCGCCCCCGCAGACAAAGGCACCTGCGGGCGCAGATGCCAACGCAGGTACCTATGGCTTCTGCCAAAGGCCACCTGTAGGCGTACCTCAGCCACTTGCGGGCGCATGTGGCTTCGCAGGTCAGCCCAGAATTTGGTTTTGTATGTTTTCGTCTCTCTTTGATCCCCGAAGGCCCCTATACCCTTTTTGGATGTATTTATCAACTTATGACACCGTTTTAATGACTTGAAAGGGGTGTATGGAGGCATTTTGGACTATATTAAGTATGAATTGTTGTTCATATGTTGTTATGGAGGTGTAATTGTGACGGAATGATAATGAGGAGACATAAAGGGTAAGCGTGGTGTGAAATGCTATTGATGTATGATGTCTTGGTCAATGTGTGGAATGTTAAGGTGTTGTTGGTATGAGAATGTAGTGGATTGTATTTTAAGGGGTGACATGACGTTGTGTGGCAGTCATATAGCTCATTGTCGTCTTGTACACTTGTATAGTAGCTAGTTGCCAATGTAAGCTCCGGTATGTACTTGTATTGTAGAGTAAGACGTAAGGAAGGAGTTGGACTATTGTATTCACGTGTAGGATTGAGTGTTCATATTGAGAAGATAAGGTATGTAAGGTTACTCTTTCCGTATCCTTCTGCAGCATGTAGTATTCACCTTGTTATTGTACTTACTCATTTCCGAAATGTTCTAAGGCATCTCATTTCAGGTTATCCTCTATTGTTAATCATATATACCTTATCCTTGATCTATTGGAATTCATGTGTCACCTAATTGTGGACATGGTTCCAAAGTTCCAATAATGTTATATTCAAAAGTTCCAATAACAACTTGATCATCGAATGAACTATTTCAAAGACTAAGAAGTGAGGTAATGAAGTCTCTATTCTTGGGTGGTATCCCAGCGATTAAAATACATAGCATGGGTCGATCCCAATATCTATGGGTGGTATCCCAGGGGTGAAAAGAACACCTAGCATGGGTCAATCCCGCTACTACGGGTGGTATCCCAGGGGCAAAAGAAAAGCCTAGCATGGGTCGATCCCGAAAACAGTTGATTACCCACTGATTACCTTGGGGCCCGAGTATTGAAAGAATGGAAGGATAAGTAATGAATGAAGAAGTGAGTGAAGAATGGAAAAATGAGCATAAAAGTAAATAAAGTAATTAACGTAATGCACCTATTTTCATACATACAGAATGGTGACTTATCCACATTGGTTACTCACTTACCTTTGATTCCATTGAAGTATCTATGTAATGTACTGTTTCTTATGGCCTTACATACTCAGTACATTCTTCGTACTGACGTCCCTTATGGGACTTACCTTACTTGCTGCAGGCACATGTACTAGTAGACCTCCACAGTAAGCTGCGGGTCATCTACTGATTTTTGGTGAGCTCCAGTTGGATCGGGGCTTTCCGAGTCACAGTTGTACATTGGTTTTGGTATTGTAAATGTTATGTAAAGCGGGGACTTGTCCCGAATTTAGGTTGGTCATGTATGTACTTATGTTAGAGGCTTTTGTAGACATATGTGGGTATATGAGCGTAAGAGATGTATATCCTTTTGACTTGATAGCCCTAACGGCCAAGTTTCACGTATATGTATATATCACATATTCCATGATTTCCGCTATTAGCATTTTATGTCCTTACGTGGTGGTGATGTTTCTAATGGCATGCATATGAATGGACAGGAGTAAAGATTGGTTCTCTCGGGCCTTATCGGCTTCGGGTGCCAGTCCACCCCGTTGGGATACGGGGCATGACAAAAGTGGTATCAGAGCAGGTTGTTCTAAGGGTGTCTACAAAGCCGTGTCTGAGTAGAGTCCTACTTATCGATGTGTTGTACACCACATTTATAAGTGGGAGGCTACGGGACATTTAGGAGCTGTTTCATTCCTTCATTTCTAGATCGTGCATTAGAGCCGAAGCTATAGGTGGACTTGTTTCTGACCATAAAAATTGTTGTTCTTGTATATTATAGCAAAATGCCGATAACAAGAAAAGGTCGAGGTAAAAGTAAGAGGATAGACAGAATTACTGGAAAAGAAACTAGTAGAGCACCGCCTGAACCAACTAATCAAGGCGACGCTGAACCAGAGATGGCATCACAGGCTTCTTCTACTTTTTCATTGTCAGAAGAGTCAAGAGGAAGAGAAGTACCTGCAGAATCACCAGTAAATACTACTGACCAGGACTTAAAGAATGCAGTGCAAATGTTGACCCGAATAGTTGCTGCACAAGTTCAGGGACAAGGTGGTCCAATGACAAGTGATGATAGTGCAGCTAGAGCAGCTAGTCGACGGACGCAGGATTTTCTGAAATTAGATCCTCCCACATTCACTGTATCAAATCCAAATGAAGACCCGCAAGATTTTATAGATCAAATCCAAAGGGCTCTGGAGGTTATGCATGTATCGGGTGTAGAAACGGTGGAGCTTGCGGCCTATAGATTGAAGGGCGAGGCTATATTGTGGTATGAAGACTGGAAGAAAGCTCGTTGTATTGGTGCAAACCCACCTACTTGGGAAGAATTTAAAGCGGCTTTCCTTGATCACTACCTTCCTTATGAGATCCGAGAGGCTCGTGCGGATCAATTCTTGAATCTGCGTCAAGGGAATCTTAGTGTAAGAGAATACAGTCTGCAATTTAATTCTTTGGCTCGATATGCCCCGAATGTAGTGGCCACAATGATCGACAGAGTACATCGATATGTGGACAGATTGGAGCCATATTTGGTACGAGACTGCACTATTGCTGCCTTAAATCGAGATATGGATATAGCTAGAATTCAGGCCTTCGCACAAAAGATGGAGGACCAAAGGTAAAGAAGAAGAGTACATGAATCTGAACGAGGACAGTCCAAAAGAGCTAGACCTATGGGACAGTCTATGGTGTCCCAAGGAGAATCTAGACCTCGGATGTTTCCTAGACCGTCATTCTCTTATTCCGCAGCAGGCACTCAAGCTCAATTTCGAGGGTTTAAAGGTAGTAATATTGGGCAGAGTAGTGGGATTCGAGGTTCGCAGACCGCTGGATTTTCTCGTCAGCCATGTCAATAATGTGGACGGTTTTATTTAGGTGAATGTCGGCGTGGGTCAAATGTTTGCTTTTGGTGCGGTATGGCGGGGCATATGATGAGAGACTGCCCACAAAGAGGCTTGGGTAATGTGGCGCGACCTTCGGGATCAACCGTTGCATCATCATCATCGGTTCCTTCCCTAGGCAGAGGTGTACAACCTGCGGGTCGTGGTAGAGGTGTCAGAGGAACAACCAGATCCAGTGGAACTCAGAATCGTACTTATGCTCTAGTGGATCGACAGAATTCGGAGGCTTCTCCTGATGTCATCACAGGTACATTATCCATATTTTCATATAATGTCTATGCATTGATTGATCCAGGTTCTACATTGTCATATGTTACTCCATTGGTTGTTGCAAAATTTGAAAGAACACCGGAATTATTAACTAAGTCGATTGAAGTATCTACACCAGTCGGTGACTATATTGTTGCAAAAAGAGTATATCGTAATTGTGTGGTAACTGTGTGTGGTTATGACACACTGGCCGATCTTATTGAACTGGACATGGTGGATTTTGATGTCATAATGGGCATGGATTGGTTGGCTTCTTGTTATACCACGATAGATTGCCGAGCTAAGAAAGTACATTTTCATTTTCCACAAACGAATGTCCTTGAATGGAAGGGTGATGTAGGGGCACCAAGAGGCAAATTTATTTCCTATCTTAAGGCTAGGAAAATGATATCCAAGGGGTATATATGCCACTTAGTGAGAGTGCATGATATTGATGCGAAACCACTAACTCCCCAATCAGTTCCAGTGGTCAATGAGTATCTTGATGTATTTCCAGAAGATCTTACAGGTTTGGCCCCATAACGGGAAATAGAATTTGGTATTGATGTGATTCCAGGCACTTAGCCTATCTCTATTCCCCCGTATAGAATGGCTCCAGCAGAATTGCGTGAATTGAAAGAGCAATTGAAAGATTTGCTGGAAAAGGGCTTCATTAGGCCTAGTATGTCCCCATGGGGTGCACCGGTATTGTTTGTACAAAAGAAAGATGGCACATTGAGAATGTGCATTGGCTATCGGCAATTGAACTAACGATCAAGAACAAATATCCCCTCCCTCGAATTGATGATTTGTTTGATCAGTTATAGGGCGCCAAGTGTTTTTCAAAGATTGACTTGAGGTCAGGTTACCATCAAGTCAGAGTTAGAGAAAAAGATGTACCCAAGACAGCTTTCCGAACACGGTATGGCCATTATGAACTTTTAGTTATGTCATTTGGACTAACAAATGCCCCAGCTGTGTTCATGGATTTGATAAATAGGGTGTTTAAGCCATTTCTAGACCTGTTCGTGACGGTATTTATAGATGACATCCTTGTTTATTCAAAGTCACAAGAGGACCATGTTAATCACTTACGGCAAGTGTTATAAATTCTCCGTGAGCGTAAGTTGTATGTGAAGTTCTCTAAATGTGAATTTTGGTTGAAATCCGTAGCATTCTTGGTTCACATTGTGTTAGATGAAGGAATTCGAGTTGATACACAAAAGATTGAGGCGGTGAAAAATTAGCTAAGGTCTACAATGCCCACGAAAATTCGTAGTTTTCTGGGGTTAACAGGTTATTATCAAAGATTTGTTGAAGGGTTTCTTCCATTGCTGCACCATTAACGAAGCTTACACACAAGGTAGTCAAATTTCAGTGGAATGATGCATGTGAGAAAAGTTTTCAGGAGTTGAAAGATAAATTGACTTCTACACCAGTGTTAGTACTTTCGGAAGGCACCGAGGGTTACGCAATGTATTGTGATGCTTCCGGGATTGGTCTAGGGTGTGTATTGATGCAGCACGGTAATGTCATAGCATATGCCTCACGACAGTTGCGGCCACATGAGAGAAACTATCCCACGCATGATCTTGAATTAGCAGCGGTGGTATTTGCTTTAAAGATATGGCGTCATTATTTGTATGGAGTTCATGTTGACATCTATACTGATCACAAAAGTTTGCAGTATATCTTTAAGCAAAAGGAACTCAATTTGAGGCAACGAAGATGGCTTGAGCTATTGAAAGATTATGATATTGATATCCTATATCATTCAGGAAAAGTGAATGTGGTAGCTGATACATTGAGTCGCAAGGCAATAGGAGTCACTAGTGGCCAATTGACAGAAAAGAAAGAGTTAGTCAAGGATCTACATCAATTAGCCAGCTTGGGGGTTCGTCTTCTTGAATCCTCAGATGAAGGAGTTATTGTACAAAATGCGGCTGAATCTTTACTAATAGCTGAAGTAAAAGAGAAGCAGTTTGCAGATTCTATGTTATTGCAGCTAAAGGAAAATGTACAACAGAATTTGACAAAGGCATTTAACCTTACACAAGAAGGGGTGCTTCAATGCCAAAGTAGATTATGTGTACCGGATGTAGATGAACTGAGGAGACGAATTATGACAGAGGTGCATCATTCACGATATTCTATTCATCCAGGAGCTACTAAAATGTACCATGATTTAAAAGAAGTGTATTGGTGGGGAAATATGAAGAAGAACATTGCAGAATTTGTCGCTCAGTGCCTGAATTGTCAACAAATCTTGGTAGAGCATCAGAAACTTGGAGGTTACATGCAATGTATTAATCTTCCAGTCTAGAAATGGGATATGATTAATATGGACTTCATTACAGGTTTGCCTCGTACACTGCGGAAATTTGATTCTATATGGGTTATAGTTGACATGCTTACCAAGTCAACACTTTTTCTACCAGTCAAGACCACCTATACAGCAGAAGATTATGCAAGACTGTATGTGAAGGAGATAGTACGATTGTATGGGATTTCGGTCTGCATTATATCAGATAGAGGAGCACAATTTACTGCGCATTTTTGGAGATCTTTTCAGTAGAGTTTGGGTACACAGGTGAATATGAGTACGGCTTTCCATCCTCAGACAGATGGACAAGCAGAACATACTATTCAAACACTTGAAGATATGCTACGAGCTTGCACGTTAGATTTTCAAGGCAGTTGGGATGACCATTTGCCTCTTATTGAATTTGCTTACAACAATAGCTATTATTCAAGTATTAAAATGACACCTTATGAAGCTTTGTATGGAAGGAAATGTAGGTCACCAATTGGATAGTTTGAAGCGGGTGAAACTACTTTACTTGGGCCAGATCTTGTTCATCAGGCTATGGAGAAAGTTAAAGTGATTCAACAGTGATTACAAATGGCCCAGAGTCGACACAAGTCCTATGCTGATGTTCGAAGAAGAGGGCTTGAATTTGCCATAGGTGATTGGGTATTTTTAAAGGTGTCACCAATGAAAGGGGTAATGCGATTCGAAAAGAAAAGAAAATTGAGTCCACGATATATAGGCCCGTATGAAATTATTAGAATATTTGGGCAAGTTGCGTATGAGTTGGCACTACCCCAAGAACTCTCCACAGTTCATCCAGTATTTCATGTTTCGATGCTTCGAAAGTGCATAGGGGATCCATCTCGTTTTACTCCTATTGACGATGTACAAGTTACAGAGGATCTTACCTATGAGCAGATACCTATTGCCTTTCTAGATAGATAAGTAAAGAGGTTGAGGAATAAAGATGTCGCTTCCGTAAAGGTACTTTGGAGAAATCAGTAAATAGAAGAAGTCATATGGGAAGCTGAAGAAATGATGAAGTCCAAGTACCCTCATTTGTTCCAAAGGGAAGAAGAACAATTTCACGATACGAGATTGGAACAATGACAAGTAAGTATTTATAAGCATTGAGTATATATATATATATATATATATATATATATGATAACATAAAGAATGCTCCTAGACTTGAAATTGTTTACTTTGAATAATGTCAGTAACATTCGAGGACGAATGTTTCTAAGGGGGGAAGAATGTAACCCCCCGTATGTTTTCGAACCTATACGACTACGTGTACATTTATGGAATTAGTTAAACATGAGAGATTTGATGAATTATACATTAATTTGTTGGGCATTCATGAGTCCTGTGCCATTGGGCCCAAATGAGCCCCAATAATCATAAGAAGACATGGCCCAATGGGGCAAAAATGACCCATTCTTCCATTTGACCAAGCAAACATTGCATTTAATGCCAAGACTTGGATAAGAGTGACTTGAGGGACTATATATAGCAAGAAAAATCAGATTTTTATGTCAATACAACACCCATGCCCTTTTCTAGAATATTCACAACATTTCCTTTTGCTCTCAAGAACCCTAAGTCATCTTTGTGGACCAGATCACCTTTGTACAAGATTTGGTAAGTGTTTATTACTATGGTTTAATATATTATGTGCATGAGAGGGTGTATAAATCATGTTGTCTATGTTGATGAAGTATTTAGAAGTTCACTATGTGTGAAATGTTACATGTTTGTTAAATTGGCAAAGGGTTTTGCCTTATAAAATTTAGAGTGGACTTGTGGTCTTGAAGGAAGTGGATTTGGTGGATTGAATATAAACATGTATGGTTTGGTTATGTTTTTATCTTGTTTTCCTTTATGTCTAACATTTGGAAGTGTTGTGGCGAATTTGTTCATGGAATAGGTGACGTAAGTAAAGGGAAAGTGTCGTATTGGTGATGTTTTTGTGCGTGTTGAAACCATGGTTGTTCGTTGACGTTTAAGTGACCTAAAATATTCAAAGAGAAGATTATTTATGGCTTTGAACCATTTGTTACGCAAAAATACCCAAAAGAGACCCATTTTGACTAAAACGGGCATCCGCCCCCACAGACAAAGACACCTGCGGGCGCAGATGCCTATGGCTTCTGCCAAAGGCCACCTGCGGGCGCACCTCAACCACCTGTGGGCGCAGGTGGCTTCGCAGGTCAGCCCAGAATTCGGTTTTGTATGTTTTCGTCTCTCTTTGATCCCCGAAGGCCCCTATACCCTTTTTGGATGTATTTATCAACTTATGACACCGTTTTAATGACTTGAAAGGGGTGTATGGAGGCATTTTGGACTATATTAAGTATGAATTGTTGTTCATATGTTGTTATGGAGGTGTAATTGTAACGGAATGATAATGAGGAGACATAAAGGGTAAGCGTGGTGTGAAATGCTATTGATGTATGATGTCTTGGTCAATGTGTGGAATGTTAAGGTGTTGTTGGTATGAGAATGTAGTGGATTGTATTTTAAGGGGTGACATGACGTTATATGGCAGTTATATAGCTCATTGTCGTCTTGTACACTTGTATAGTAGCTAGTTGCCAATGTAAGCTCCGGTATGTACTTGTATTGTAGAGTAAGACGTAAGGAAGGAGCTGGACTATTGTATTCACGTGTAGGATTGAGTGTTCATATTGAGAAGATAAGGTATGTAAGGTTACTCTTTCCGTATCCTTCTGCAGCATGTAGTATTCACCTTGTTATTGTACTTACTTATTTTCGAAATATTCTAAGGCATCTCATTTCAGGTTATCCTCTATTGTTAATCATATATACCTTATCCTTGATCTATTGGAATTCATGTGTCACCTAATTGTGGACATGGCTCCAAAGTTCCAATAATGTTATATTCAAAAGTTCCAATAACGACTTGATCATCGAATGAACTATTTCAAAGACTAAGAAGTGAGGTAATGAAGTCTTTATTCTTGGGTGGTATCCCAGCGATTAAAATACCTAGCATGGGTCGATCCCAATATCTACGGGTGGTATCCCAGGGGTGAAAAGAACACCTAGCATGGGTCAATCCCGCTACTACGGGTGGTATCCCAGGGGCAAAAGAAAAGCCTAGCATGGGTCGATCCCGAAAACTGTTGATTACCCACTGATCACCTTGGGGCCCGGGTATTGAAAGAATGGAAGGATAAGTAATGAATGAAGAAGTGAGTGAAGAATGGACAAATGAGCGTAAAAGTAAAGAAAGTAATTAACGTAATGCACCTATTTTCATACATACAGAATGGTGACTTATCCACATTGGTTACTCACTTACCTTTGATTCCATTGAAGTATCTATGTAATGTACTGTTTCTTATGGCCTTACATACTCAGTACATTCTTCGTACTGACGTCCCTTATGGGACTTACCTTACTTGCTGCAGGCACATGTACTAGTAGACCTCCACAGTAAGCTGCGGGTCATCTACTGATTTTTGGTGAGCTCCAGTTGGATCGGGGCTTTCCGAGTCACAGTTGTACATTGGTTTTGGTATTGTAAATGTTATGTAAAGCGGGGACTTGTCCCGAATTTAGGTTGGTCATGTATGTACTTATGTTAGAGGCTTTTGTAGACATATGTGGGTATATGAGCGTAAGAGATGTATGTCCTTTTGACTTGATGGCCCTAACGGCCAAGTTTCACGTATATGTATATATCACATATTCCATGATTTCCGTTATTAGCATTTTATGTCCTTACATGGTGGTGATGTTTCTAATGGTATGCATATGAATGGACAGGAGTAAAGATTGGTTCTCTCGGGCCTTATCGGCTTCGGGTGCCAGTCCACCCCGTTAGGATACGGGGCGTGACATTTAGATATTTTTAAGAAAATTGTCATTCAAAATGGTTTGGTTATATCTAAACTTAAAATGAGTTTATTCCAAACAAATGTCCGCTTTTTAAGACATAATGTTTGTCAAGGGAAGATTTCTCCCATTCAACGTTCTATTGATTTTGCATCAAAATTTCCCTATGTTATTACTGATAGAACTCAATTACAAAGATTTTTAAGAAACGTGAATTATATTGCTCCCTTTTATAAAAATCTTTCTCGTGATTTAGCTCCATTATATGATAGGCTAAAAAAGAATTATAAAGGGTCTTGGACTGATAAGCATACTACTCTTGTTCAAGATATTAAAAAATGAGTTATATCTCTGCCTTGTTTAACTTTGGCTAATCCAGCTTGGAAAAAGATAATTGAGACAGATGCGTCCAATGTCTGTTTCGGTGGAGTACTGAAGCAAATTAACCCTAATGATACTTGTGAATATCTTATTCGCTTTCATTTAGGAAAATGGACTGAGGCACAGAAAAAATATGCTACTGTGGCTCATGAGATGCTTACCATTGTTAAATGTGTCTTGAAATTTCAGGATGATTTATATAATCAATATTTTTTGATTAAAACTGATGCTCAATCAGTCAAATATATGTTTAATAAAGATTTTAAACACGATGCGTCAAAAATGATATTTGTACGATGGCAAGCTCAATTAGCTCCTTTCGATTTTGAGATCCAATACAAAAAAGGAATTGATAATTCTTTGCCTGACTTTTTATCTCGTGAATATCTACAGGATGGCTGACCCTTGGACTCATATAGTCTGTGGTCGTGGTCGCGGCAGAGGCCGAGGGAGATTACCCTCTTCACCTACAACTTCCCAGGCTTATAGCCAAGGATCATCTACAAATTCCCCTATGATACAGATGGAAAAAAAGAGCTTGATAAACTCACAAATATCACAAGGAGAATCCTCCTCCTCCAAAAATTCTATACATCTAGATGATATTCCAGGAGACCATCCGTTATATGAACAGATGCAGACATATTTGGCCTCCCAAAAACAAAAGGATACTTTTGCTTCAGTTACTAAAGAAGGAAATGATGATATCAAACCCTATGAAAAGGTACCTAAACAGGAAATGATATTTCTGGTCGAAAATTCTGAGATATTGCGGAAACATGATCCATAGAAGATTTTCCAAAGATATTTGATTCAGGGATTATATTTTCCCGAAGAGTCTTATAAGACTCGAGCATATTATGAAGCAATATTAACAGAAACAGGCAGTGCTGAGATTCAACATTTTCTTGTCGGACAACCCGAACATAGTTATTCGAAAATTATTATTAAACCAATTATATCTGTAGAAGATTGGGACATTACTACAATGTGTGAGAGGCAGATAAGCTTCAATAATATTACCATGAATATTACTTTTTGGGACTATATTAAAGCATTTTCTAAAGTCCTATATTACAATAATACTAAGCAAGGAACCTGTTAGGATCTACATATTCATAATGAGCCCGTGTATCTGGAGGTTCTAACCGAAAAAGATTGCCCTATTCTATCTTGTTCGGGCTAGTAAACCGGCTGACCAGACGTAGTTACTAAGACAAAGCCATTATAAATAGTACCAGATCCGACTGTATCACCATCTCAGAACCAAGTCAAATTGATATATAAAAATTTTCTTTATATTTTGATAAAGCCAGATCTTTAAGATTAAAGTGCAGAAGAAGTTAGGTACTCAACATAGATAAGAAATTTAGCCGGACATACGTTGGTTCAACCGGAGTTATGAGCGAAGGCATAGGGGGCATTAACCTATGACTATGACTTCTAGGCAATAATCTATTGCTACTGTTACCAGAAAATGACTGCCTGTTATAAACAGAAGAATTATCCTCAAATTGGATACAAACTTGCCCATCTGGAGTTTGTGTCACATGAGAAAAGTCATAATTAGTAATTTTTTCAGCTATCTGACTTGGTGATATAACAGAATTTAAAACCCAAGTAGACGGAAAATTAATTTCTTCCTACCTAATAGGTCGACGAGTAGTAATTTTTGATTTCAAAAAGTTAGTTTCAAACAAAATAGTTTGATCGGATGTATCAAATAATTTACATTTAGGATTTAAAGATGTCAATAATTTATAATATATACGATAAGATAAACAAATAAGTTTAGATCCAGGTGCATAGTTATACCCATGCGTCTTAACATTTAATGTTAAAACATCTAAAATATTCACATCAGACAAAGATAATTGTAAATTTGGCTGAGTATTGAAATAAACTGGATCATAGGCCACAGTGGATTCTATCGATCCCATTAAAGACTGTCTGAAATTCAAATTTTGTTGCATCTCGTAAAGCTGCCAGAAATGTTTCCGGTAACCCTTTAAGGGTTAAAGGCTTAAATGCAATCTGAACTATGCCAATATGCACAAAATTATATTTATGCTTATAAACATCAATATCGCGTTTATTTAACAAACGAATAGTTGGTTCTGAAGAATTTAAAGCAAGTGATTTTTCAGTTGTTTTTATTAACTGAGTGGAAGATAGGCGGTCAAACCAGCCATAATCGTAAATCGTTTTTATCTTAACTTCAGGAATAGTCCATCTATTTAATAGATCTAGGTTACGAGGTACATCTACCTCTTATAATCTATCATTTTTTATATGAGATTCTCCCATATCCATTTTTAGAAATTATATATGTTGAATACGTTCACATCTAGTACAAATTAACCTTCAAAATCATGGCTCTGATACCAAGTTGGCAGGATCTCTTAGGCGGGCGGTAATCCGCGCGACCAGACAGATCTAGCTAAACCAGCACCTTTATATTGTGATATAAAAATCGAAATATATAAGAATTTTCATACATCGATTGACTGATAGAAGACTATGTCATTTTATCTAAGCAAGGGGAGAAAAAAGTATATAAAATAAAAATTGAATGTAAATTAGATTATATCGTAAAAAAATAAAAAATAAAATAATTTTATAAAAAAATAAATGAATAAAGAAATATAAAAAGAAAAAAGATATGAGAATAAAAACAGAAAAAGGAAAAAAAAAAGAAAAGAAGTAGAGAAATAAAAAAATAAAAAAAATAAAAATAGAGAAATAAAAAAAATTAGATGAAAGATAAATAATTCAAAATAATTAAAAAAACATACTCCATCCGTTTTAAAAAGAATAATCTAATTTAACTTGATATGAAATTTAAAAAATAAAGAAAACTTTTAACTTTTATGGTCCTAAATTAAAGTTATGTTAAATGTATTAAACTATCTTTTAATCTTATGAGTTTAAATATATCATATAAAAAATTAAAATTAAAATATTATTAAAAAAGAAATAATTATTTTTTTAAAAATAGATTAAAAAGAAAATATTTCATTCTTTTTGAAACGAATTAGTATTTTTTTTTGGTAACTAGTTTGAAGACATTTTAGGTAACACGTCTAATTGGTAAATAGTTTGCTGTGGAACGATGTAATTTCCCTGGGATAAACACACAACAGTGAATGGCAGTTTCAGCCATAGCCACTCTGACTCGTCACTGTGCTTTGTGCTACTCTATATCACCATCCTCATTTTGGTCATCTCATTCTTCCTCACTGATTCACAAAACTCGTACTAGAAAGCTACTCACCAGCAAACTATCTGTTCGTACCAGAATGTCTTATACAAATACCAACTCACCGCCACCGCAAACCCAACCTTCGACTGTGAAGAAACACACGGCACCCTATGGTTCTTGGAAGTCACCCATCACTGCTGATGTCGTTTCTGGCTCCAGTAAACGCCTTGGTGGCTTTTCTGTCGATTCAGTTGGTCATCTTTTCTGGCTAGAATCTCGCCCTACAGAGTCCGGGCACATATATACATAAATAATATTTGCATAAGAAGCTCATCTGTGTTTTGTGTATAAATTCCGAAACCCCTAATTATTGTGATATTGTTTAGTGGGTTTTATGTAAAGTTTGATATTATTCATTCTTGTGCATTCATATTCCCATATGAATTCATGTTTACTATCTTCATGTTTAAACCCGAACCACCATAACTATTGTGATATTTCTTTGTTTGTTTTGTGTAATTTGCATTTTGACATCTTATGCATTCATAATTTGCATATGAAAGCCGTGTTTACTGTCTTAATGTTTAAACCCCAAAGCTCCTATTGTTTGTAATGTTGTTTGAGGATTTTTATGTTAAGTTTGATTTTCTGAATCATACGCATTAATAGTTTGCATATGAACACCATACTATCACCACCAAGGGGTGTGGTGTGATAGAGCCAATACTGGAGATCCCTCCACCCCCAATCTAGAGGTCTGGAGTTAGAGCAATTCGAGCCATGTGAATGGAGAAACCACAAGTGAGGAGTGGCGCACGCTTCCCCCTTTAATGAGCCAGGCACAAATCCGGATTAATCAGACCAGTGGGTTCTGTATATCAGATGGTTAGACAAAAAAAAAAATAGTTTCCTTATGAAACTTATGTTTATGGATTTGTGTTCAAACCAAAAAGATTGTAAAATTTTCTCATGGGTTTTACTCTCGTGTTTGAATATATCTTGTTATGCATCCTTGATTTGCATATGAAACTCATGTTTCCTGTCTTCGCTCTTAAATCCAAAAACCCATAGAGATTTTGATATTAAATAATATTTGCATAAGAAGCTCATCTGTGTTTTGTGTATAAATTCCGAAACCCCTAATTATTGTGATATTGTTTAGTGGGTTTTATGTAAAGTTTGATATTATTCATTCTTGTGCATTCATATTCCCATATGAATTCATGTTTACTATCTTCATGTTTAAACCCGAACCACCATAACTATTGTGATATTTCTTTGTTTGTTTTGTGTAATTTGCATTTTGACATCTTATGCATTCATAATTTGCATATGAAAGCCGTGTTTACTGTCTTAATGTTTAAACCCCAAAGCTCCTATTGTTTGTAATGTTGTTTGAGGATTTTTATGTTAAGTTTGATTTTCTGAATCATACGCATTAATAATTTGCATATGAACACCATACTATCACCACCAAGGGGTGTGGTGTGATAGAGCCAATACTGGAGATCCCTCCACCCCCAAACTAGAGGTCTGGAGTTAGAGCAATTCGAGCCATGTGAATGGAGAAACCACTAGTGAGGAGTGGCGCACGCTTCCCCCTTTAATGAGCCAGGCACAAATCCGGATTAATCAGACCAGTGGGTTCTGTATATCAGATGGTTAGACAAAAAAAAAAAATAGTTTCCTTATGAAACTTATGTTTATGGATTTGTGTTCAAACCAAAAAGATTGTAAAATTTTCTCATGGGTTTTACTCTCGTGTTTGAATGTATCTTGTTATGCATCCTTGATTTGCATATGAAACTCATGTTTCCTGTCTTCGCTCTTAAATCCAAAAACCCATAGAGATTTTGATATTAAATAATATTTGCATAAGAAGCTCATCTGTGTTTTGTGTATAAATTCCGAAACCCCTAATTATTGTGATATTGTTTAGTGGGTTTTATGTAAAGTTTGATATTATTCATTCTTGTGCATTCATATTCCCATATGAATTCATGTTTACTATCTTCATGTTTAAACCCGAACCACCATAACTATTGTGATATTTCTTTGTTTGTTTTGTGTAATTTGCATTTTGACATCTTATGCATTCATAATTTGCATATGAAAGCCGTGTTTACTGTCTTAATGTTTAAACCCCAAAGCTCCTATTGTTTGTAATGTTGTTTGAGGATTTTTATGTTAAGTTTGATTTTCTGAATCATACGCATTAATAATTTGCATATGAACACCATACTATCACCACCAAGGGGTGTGGTGTGATAGAGCCAATACTGGAGATCCCTCCACCCCCAAACTAGAGGTCTGGAGTTAGAGCAATTCGAGCCATGTGAATGGAGAAACCACTAGTGAGGAGTGGCGCACGCTTCCCCCTTTAATGAGCCAGGCACAAATCCGGATTAATCAGACCAGTCGGTTCTGTATATCAGATGGTTAGACAAAAAAAAAAATAGTTTCCTTATGAAACTTATGTTTAGGGATTTGTGTTCAAACCAAAAAGATTGTAAAATTTTCTCATGGGTTTTACTCTCGTGTTTGAATATATCTTGTTATGCATCCTTGATTTGCATATGAAACTCATGTTTCCTGTCTTCGCTCTTAAATCCAAAAACCCATAGAGATTTTGATATTTTCTTGAGGAGATTTTATCTTGAGCTTGAAAACTCATTCCTATGCCTTCATAAGTTGCATTTGAAATCCATGTTTACAGTTGTCATGTTTAAGCTCCAAAACCCATAAAGATTGTGATTCCTTCTGGATTTCATGTAAAGTTCAAATTTTTTTACTGTTCCGCAATCATAATTTGCATATAAACTCATGTTTACTGTCTTCGTGTTTATACCCCAGAACCCATAAAGTTTGTGATATTTTTTGTGGGTTCGGTGTGAAGTTTGAACTTTTTTTAATGTTATGCATTCAGACGAGCGGTTATTGTGAAGGAACCAGGGAAACCGGGGGAAGACCCTATAGATGTAACTCCTAAAGATTTTGCTGTGAGGACATTGGCTCAGGAGTATGGTGGTGGTGATTTTTGTATATCCGGAGACACTTTGATCTTCTCTAATTACAAGGATCAGAGACTTTATAAACAGTCCATTTCGTCCTCAGGTCTTCACTTTCCTTTGTTTTCTACGTCATTGAATGCAGTTGAATATAATTGCTTCCAGTTTTTACCCTTTTGTAGTATATTTAACATAATGTTCAATGGAGATACAATTTTGTTTATGTACATATTTGGGTTTATTATTAGCTGCTGCTCGTTTACAAATGTGCCGATATTTGATCTGTCCATTTTTATGGTGATTGTTGAATTTAAATAACACAACAACAAAAGACAACATATCCAGTGTAGTTCCACAAAGTGGGGTCTGGGGAGGGTAGAGTGTGTAGTCCTTAACCCTACCTCAGAGGTAGAGAGGCTGTTTCAGATAGACCCTAGGCTCATTAACCAGAAAAGAAAAAAGAAACTGTCTCGCAGGTAGCAAGTTGGTTCATATTAATTTGAAAGCTTGAAGCTCTTTCATTTTTGCATATAGTTCATCATATTTACTATTTACATCCCATTAGCATTAGTACTAGTCTCATAGTTTCCTGTGCTTCAATTTTTGTTACTGCCTGTTGTTTCTTTGCTTCGGTTATCACATTATTTTGCTGTTGTTACTGATCCTTTTTCTGAATGCTATGTAATGATTTCTCTATTATTTGCTACGTCTGCTTTACTTCTGTATTTTTTTTTTTTTTTTGTAATTTTTAAATTGCTTTGATATGTGTTACTTGAGCCGAGGGTGTTTTGGAAGCAGCCTACCTACCTCGTGGAGGTAGGGGTAAGGTTTGCATACATTCTGATTCTATCCTCCCCGGATCCCACTTGTGGGATTACACTGGGTATGTTGTTGTTGTTGTTTCATCATAGTTACTATCACTATGTTTGAGATGTTTCTTTCCAATTGATCCCTGTTGTTTTGGTATTAGATTCTGCTCCGTTGCCTCTCACTCCAGATTATGGTGGACCAAGCGTATGCTATGCTGATGGAGTGGTTGACTCTCACTTTAACCGTTATGTGACAGTGAGAGAAGGTAAGTTCTCAATATTCATTATCCTTCATAAATTTTTGCTTGATTCTCCAAGAAATTTTATCCTAATTTTTGCTCCTTCTGTAGATCAACGTGAAAGTGGTATAAATGCGATTACCACAATTGTATCTATCGATCTAAGCAGTAACAACGCTCAAGGTGAGAATTTGTCAGTATTGGTTTACCATGATTCAATTTGAATTTTTCCTTGCTTATGTCTGTTTTTGGGTGAATTGAGGCTAGAAAAACTGTCAAAAGATATTTATACATTGTGAAGGGCTATTCGATTGTTTTCGTATTTCCCCTTCCCCCCTAGGCAATATTTGTTGAACTGTACAATGAGTGAACATATGATCTTAAGTTTTTTTCGCTTGTTTGGCACATAAATGCAGAACCAAGGCTATTAGTTGGGGGCAATGACTTTTATGCTTCTCCTCGGATTGATCCCAAAGGGGAACGTATGACATGGATTGAATGGGGTCATCCAAATATGCCATGGGATAGATCGGAGCTTTGGGTTGGTTATATATCACACAATGGGTATGGCTCTAATAAATCTCTCTCTCTCTCTCTCTCTCTCTCTCATGCGCACACAGGCACAAACACACAGATACACACATCTATAAGACACACTCCTACCAACAAGGAGGCGCATTCACCTAGAGATCACATTCTGTTCAGGGCTGCATAAGTTCTCACCGTTTCCCAAATACAAAATCAAATTATGTGACTGCTGGTATACGAGGAACATCATCATCTACTGGTTGATTTGATCTTTGCTTTTCTTTGACTTTCCCCTAGGGATGTGCAAAAACGCCTTTGTGTTGCTGGTGGTGATCCTACTCTTGTGGAGTCTCCTACTGAACCCCAATGGTCTTCACAAGGTACTCTTGAATAAATTGCCAGCTTTTGCATCGTATAAACTTTAATTGCCCTTCTCTGTTTCCAGGATTAGATTTGCTAGAGAAGTATTAAAAATTAGTCCTGTGTTTTAGTGAACATTATTGGCTTTTGGTAGCATAAATTGGAATTCAAGGTCTTTATGTCTGAAAACGTGGCTTGGAGGGTCAGGCCTTTGTTGTGGGAGAAATTGCGGCAACTCTTGGAACTGAAGCATAACTTGTCATTGCAAAACAAAGAGATACAACCAATTTGGGAGGTGCCTGTTTTGTACACTCTGCAATTTGGACTAACTAAGTTCTTTTTCAGCAAAGAAACACTGGACTGGCTGTTGATTTCTTGTACAATCTGGAAGTGCTATTTTGCCTGTAACTAATTCTTTGTTTCGCCTCATTTCTCTATAAAATGTCGTAGAAGAAATGGAGTGTACTCTTGATCCATTTACATTTAGAGCTAGTGTTCTTTAGTATTTCTAATTCGCCTGCAAAAAGCGTATCAGCAGTTTGATAGTTGAGCCACTATTCTTTTTGCTGTAGATGAGCACTTAAATAAGCTTGTATTTAGCTTGAGAGAGCAAACTAAGCCAATCAGGCAATCACTGCACTGAGCTGGAACATTTTTTTTTACTCCATAAAGTATAGTTCCCAACCTTTTTCTACTCAATTTCTTTCACCTCCTCTATGCTCTCTCCGCCACTTCTCACTATAATGAAAACCTCTATTTTTTGTAATGCTGACATTTTCACGAGCCTTAGTGTTTGCTTACTCGAACTGTGTCACACTTCTACTTGTCCATAAGCCAAGGTGGTCCCAAAATCACACAAAATTTGCTCTTGACTTCACTTTGAAGTATCTATATATTATTACAGTAGGGGCTTTCCCTACAGCAATATAGCAGTAAATTCTGGAGGGCCCACTGGCCAATCTCTTTTTTTGCCGACTTGACTTCCTGTTTTCTTATATTCATCAGAAAATGTGTAAGAAAGTATGAGATTCTAGAAAATTGGTGGTTTCTGTCAATTTTGTGTAATTGTTGACAGATACATGAAATTTGATACAGATCTTCTGGATAATGCACAAATTGTTTTATATTTTGTTTTTCCTTTTCAGTCTTTAGCGAATAGTGAATAAAATGCCAACATATGCATGATATAAAAAAGGGCAGCCCGGTGCACTAAAGCTACCGCTATGCGCGGTGTCCAGGGAAGGGCCCCACCACAAGGGTGTATTGTACGCAGCCTTACCTTGCATTTCTGCCAGAGGCTGTTTCCAAGGCTTGAACCCGTGACCTCCTGGTCACATGGCAGCAACATATGCATGATATAAACTTCAATTTTCCTTTTCTAATTCCAGGATTAGTCTCGATTGTAGAATTGTTAAAAAAACTAGGTGATTTCTCCCATATGTCCGAGCCTTGGTGCATAGAGTTACCCGGTTCCTGTGCTGGTGGGAGGTAGCATATACCCCGTGGAATTAGTCGTGTTTTGTGCAAGCTGGTTCGGACACAAGTGTTTCAAACAAGAAAAAAAGAAGAGAAAAATATTAAAAATCACTCTGCCTTTCAGAGATCTATTCATGATGATTTGATGCATATGCTTTAACCTCAAAATTGTTTTTTTATTTGTTTTCCTTTTTAACTCTTTTCCACCAGATATTTTAGCTCTCAATTCTCTCGAGTCAAATATGTTTATGTAATGCATATATGTTGATGTGTTGTTCCTTAATTATATTTTTCTTTGTGAAGTGCTTTTTAATACTTTGTTTTCATCAAGTTTATTACTGTATGAGCAAAGATTTTTAGTTATTTGTTTTTTAACAGGTCACACAGATATCATTTTGAAATTTCTGATTTTGAAAATTCACGTTCTTAAAGATGTGTTGTTTATAACTTACATCAAATGCTAGAAAGATGTTAAAATGGTTGGTGGTGTAGTTGCTCATGTGATGTGGTTTTTGAGAAGAAGAAAGTCTTGTTGTATTTCAATATATTTCTTGTTGTATTTCAATATATTTGAACAACATATGAGCTTGAGTATATGTACAATAAGTCCTATCTCTAACTTATCAAAGACAATCCATGCCAATTACAATAAAATAAAATAAGATCTTCTATAATTAAGCTAGGAGATAAAGTCTCCTAGAATCAAGCTAATCAACATTTCCCCTCAAATTGGTGCAAAGATGTCGCACGTGCCAAACTTGCAGATCAATGTATGAAAAGTCCGGTTGTTGAGACCTTTTCTGAGCACATCAGCTAGCTGTTTCTCTGACAACACATGAAGCAAACTCTGGATACCACTTGTAGCATTTTCTTTAATGAAGTGTCGACAATTTCAACATGCTTTGTATGCTCATGTTGAACAGGATTATTAGCTATACTAATTGCATCCTTGTTGTGGCCTTATGAGTAAATTTCTCCTTTTTTTTGGACAGTACCAATTCCTAACTTTTGTATGCAAAGAAGTTTGCAGCACCCTGGGCCATAGCTCTGTATTCTGCCACGTCATTTTTCTTGCAACTGACTTTGCTTCTCGCTTATCAAAAATGACTAAGTTCCCTCCTACGAATGTACAATACCCTGATGTATATTTTCTATCATCTAGAGACCCAGCCCATTTTGCATCTGTATAGATTTTTATAGAGAGGTGACCATGTTAGAAAGATAATTAGGCCTTTCCTCGAAGAAGACTTCAAATATAGCAAAATATGGAAGATAACTTGCATATGAGAATCTCCGGGATCATGCATAAACTGACTCGTCAAGCCGACTGAATTAGCTATGTTGGTCTAGTATGTGAGAGATGATTCTTCCAACCAACCTCTAATATCTCTCCTTAGCAACTGGCTCTCTAACCCCTGTTTGTAACTTTATGATTAGTTTCAATGGGCAAATTTGCTGGTTTGCAACCTATCATACCATTATTGTAGCAATCTAGAATATACTTCCCTTTGCAGTTTCAAAAAAAAAAAAGAATAGACTTCCTTTTGAGAGATAGAAACCCTATTTGATATAGAAACCTTGATACAATATTGATAGCGGAAGGAACCCTAAAACTAAGAACAAGAAGTGAAGGATAGGAGAAAGACACAAGTAAAAGAATTAACTGGCAATAATAGCTATGTTCTTTAGTTGGCAATAAAGCGGAAGGTTGTCTACGTTAGTTGGTGTTTCATGTGCAAGGAGACGGGCGAGGACGTGAATCACCTTCTTTTACATTGCGGGCTTACCATGAGATTATGGTGGGATATGTTTAGATGGTTTCACACTTCTTTTGTAATGCCAAGAACCATGAAAGATCTGATGCTTATTTGGAAGAGTAGGTGAGGAAGGAGAAGACGAAGGGCCTGGAACATGGTTCCAATTGCATATTAGTTTGGGGAGAGAGAAATAAGAGGGCTTTTGAAGGTGTAGAGTCGAGTTTCTTGTAGTTGAGGAGTAGCCTCCGCTTATTTTCTCTTGTTGTAAACAAAATGTTCCTTGTTACTCAGAGGATTGGAAGGAGTTTGTAGAGAATCATATCTTGTAGTCTTGATCTTTTGGTATAAACTGTGTATACGACCATTCTGGTCATGATTATGAATGAAAATACTTTTACTTGATCAAAAAAAAAATAACCTAAAACCTTCAATTAATGAACCAAAACAAGCACCAATTATGTAAAGATACCCTCAAGAGGATTGGGGGTGTGTTCGGTATGAAGGAGAATTTTCCTATTTTCTCATGTTCGTTTAGCTAAAATTTTTGGAATGAAAACCAGTTTCAAAAAAAATAATAGAATTTTGGAATGAAAACAAGCTCCTTGAAAATAAGGAAAATGACTTCCTTAATAAAAATAGGTAAACAAGTCACATTGTCTCCTCCCACTCTCACAACCACCCACCCCACCACCAAATCTCACCCACCCCCACCCCCACCATAACACCCATCACCCTACTTCTATCGATTCTCATTGTTTTGTGTTAGATATATACAAATTATTTTAGGATAATATTTTTTACTTGCTTACCGAACACAAGAAATTAAGTAAGAAACCACTTATTTTCCTTGAAGATGTTTTCTTGAAAAATATTTTCCATGGAATACATTTTCCTCCATACTGGACACACCCTGAATCCTAAAGCAAGCAATCTCATCAACATTGCTTAGCAACCAAGTCATAACATATCAAAATAATCTCTAAAATAGTCTATCTTTAAAGGAGCTATTTTCCACTATTTATAGCCTAAGCTAATTATTACAAAAATACTTTTAAGAAAATAAGGGCCTTCTTAAGCATGAGGCTTTATTTAAGAATAGTCTCTTTTCATAAATAGTTCCTTTCTCCTTTCTCCAAGTTGTCTTCCAATTGGAGCCTTCATTCCAAGCTCCCTCCAAGCCCATGAAGTAGTAGTGACTTCATGAGATGCTATTGAAATCCTTAGCTTGCCTTGGTATGCTTGCATCAAACCTCAATTCCCAAGAACTGCAATTTTCCTAGATCACTGATTTCAACTTCTCTTGCCAATAACTTTTTCAATCGAGGTTTCTCCTCTTTGTCATTTCCTATTATATCAACAAGATAAAATATGAGAAGGGTGACTTTACCCTTTTGTTGTCACGAAGAGGGTATGGTCAACATTGCTTTGTTGGTAGCCAAAAGAGAGATTATTGCTTTGCAGAATCTGTCAAACTAGCTCGAGGGGATTACGTAAGTGAGACCATATAAGGCCTTCTTCAATTTGTATACCTTACCTTGACTTTGTTTTGTATCAAATGTAAGACGGATCTCTATATACACCTCTTTTTCTAAGTTTCATTGAAAAAATGCATTTTTCAGATCAAACTGTTGTAAGTCCCAATCAAGATTAGCTACACAAAATAAAGGAATTCTGATGGTGTTCATTTTAAAAACATGGGCAAATGCCTTTTGATAATCCACTCCTTAAGTTTGAGTAAATCTCTTAGCCGCCAATATTGCTTTGAATCTTTCAATCAAACAATCAACTTTGTCTTTTACGGTGAAAACCTATTCATATCCAACCAACTTCTTGTTAGCTGGTGAAGTGACAAGTTTCCAAGTCTCATTTTTTGATAAGGCCTTCAGTTCTTCAATTATAGTCTGCTTCCATTTAAGATCTCCAAAGCATCCCTCCAATTCTAGAGAATAGACATAAAAGATATAGACAATGCAGAGGCTCTATTATAGGAGGGAGAGATAGAATTATAGGAGAAAATTAGATAAAGGATATTTGGTGCAAGATTTGACTCCTTTTCTATGAGAAATTGGCAAATCTAACTAATTAGGGAATGTGGATAACTCACAAGTAGAAGAGAATTTAACTTCAGCTGATTGCTTTCTCCTTGCGTAAGTTGTTAAATTAGGTATATTCAAATGCCCAATAGTTTCCTGTTGAAATAATCAATAAAAGTAATAAACCATCGAGTACTAGACAAAGAAACTGTTTGAGTAGGACCTTGTACATTAGAATGAATAGTCGCAAAAGAAGTTGTATTTTTATCATCACCCAAATGATAAGAGTTTCAAGTAATCTTTGTCTACCATGTAGTTCTTAGTATGTGTTCGTTGTATGCCTTGGCTTTCCACGATAATCATAGTGAAGGAGGTCATTATCGGAATTGATTGCCCTTGGCTGCTAGTGAGACACAGTTAACCCAAACTTCTGGGTTGTGCCGAATACGATAGGAACCCTCGTCAACTCTCTTATTGTTAAACATAGGAGTATGCATCCTTAAGAGGAGGATTTTTTTTTTTTAAGAACAACTTGAACCCTGATCTAATCATACTCTTTGTCTAAACCGGCTAGAAAATTATAAAACCTTTTCTTTTCAACCAATTACTTAAAGAGAACTGCATCATCGATACACTTTGCTTGGAGATCCTGGTAGTAGTCTACCTCTTGCCATAACCCACTTAATTTAGAATAATAATAATTGATAGTCAACGCCTTGCTTAATAGCATAAATTTTGTTTCGAATTTCAAATATCTTAGCATCATTTCCCTTGCGAGAGTTAGTACACTTAGTTGAATTTCAAAATTTTCAGTAGTGTCAAGTAATAATCACCGTTTAGAAATTTGAGGATGTATAGTATTCAAAGCCATGTCATAACAAGGGAAATATCAAATCCTATTGACCATAGTTAGTATTAGTCATAACATGTGCTTTCTTTTCTCCAGTAATAACCAAGAAATTTTTTAAATTTAATTAAAAAAACAAACAAGATCTTGACTAAGCAAGATATATACCAGCTCCATCTAGTTTTATGACTCTGGTTTTTGAGAGACATGTATTATTTACTGTCTTTGTGTCTCCCATAGTTTTAACAAAACAACATACCCAGTATAGTCCCACATAGTAGGGTCTGAGAATATAGAGTGTATGCAAACCTTACCCCTGTCTAAGAGGTAGAGAGGTTGTTTTCGCTAGACCCTCGACTCAAGACAAACGGTTCAAAGCAATCCAGAAAAAGAAATAATAGAAGTATAAGAAATAACAGATACTAACAGAACAGTACTACAACAAAACAATATGACAGTCGAAGTACAAGAAACAACATATGGTAACATTAATCGAAGGACAAGCAACTACAAAAGTAATACTACAACTACTAGTATGGACGAACGACAAGACAATGCAGTCCCAACTACTAACTTTCTAACCTAATCTGTGTCCTCCACAACCTCCTATCTAAGGTCATGTACTCGGTAGGCTGAAACTGCACTATGTCTTATCTAATCACCTCCCCCATACTTCTTCGGTCTACCTCTATCTCTCCTGAAACCATCCATGGTCAACCTCTCACACCTTCGCATTTGGGCATCCGTGGGAAAGAAAGTATCTTTTCCTGATCAATCACCTGAATTCAAAGGATTCCAAGCATTTCAGTGCTCTGTTATGCTGGAAACTTAAAGAAAAAAGGGCAGCCCAGTGCACTAAAGCTCCCGCTAGTGCGGGGTCTGGGGAAAGGTCGGACCACAAGGGTCTATTTTATGGAACTTTACTTTGCATTTCTGCCAAAGGCTGTTTCCACGGCTTGAACCCATTCAGTTCTGTTAAACTGGAAACTTAGCTCCAATATTTTGAAAATAGTGGAACTTGGATGGGTAGGCTTGGTTGGAATAGGCCAGCGGCCCACCAGGGGAAAGATCTCCCTGAAAAAGTTGTTGGAAAAGGGCCTACTCACCATTGCGTGTGATTGACACGTCGCCATAGATAGTGTTGTCAATAGCGATGTATTGGTTTTGGCGGAGATTTTTGCTGGGTTTTGGTCGTTGGTGCAAGGGGAAGCTTGTGGTGGTGTTGGTTTTTGCACACCACTGCCACAAAGCAACTCCCACTTGCACAACCTTTGGAAACAAAATGAAACAGTAAAAGAGTTAAACTCAAACCTCTAGGAATCCTAGTGTTGTAGAGGAGAAAACTCACCTAAAAAAGACAACAATGGCTTTGATACCATGTAGATTTTTAGAATTAGAAAGTCTTCTTGTATTTCAATATATTTGTACAACCTATGAGCTAGGGTATTTATACAATAAGTCCTATCTGTAGTTTAGGGAAGATGATCAGTGCTATAGGATCTATAATTAAACGAGTAGCTCCTTGAATCATGCTAATCAAATAATCAACAAAAAGGGATATACTTTGACTGATAATATTGAGTTCATATGTGCTTTAGTATTCAACTGTAAGCTTCTGATTCGGTGATTCCTATGTTGTGATTTGTTCATGTTAGATCTTGTTTCATGATTAGCTCTAGACTTGCAATATGCTGAGACTGATTTCTCTTGTTCCTTGCATTGATTTGCAAATTCTTTTGGGGTGCAGGAGAACTGTACTTTGTAACTGACAGGAAAACTGGGTTTTGGAATATCTACAAATGGGTAAGTCCTCATCCCATGTAATGTCGTACTTATTGAATCTCTGCCATCTGATATTTGTATCTATCTTCTATCGTGCCTAATGTCTTAACTTGAACTTCTTATATCTATCTTCTGTCGAGCCTACTGGCTTAACTTAACTTCTCTTCTGGATATGATTGCATAAACTTGTGTTCTTTTGCTCTTTACAAGTCTGACCCTAGTGTTTTTTTGACTTGTAAAAGTCTTAAAGTTGTGGATACTGGATACTAGGCAGATGTTGCATTAGCATTAAATTCCATTGCATTACAAATATGGGGAACTTTCAGTCTGGCCCTTTATTAACCACATTCTTGTTAGAGAAGATGTGAAGTTGCATTAATAAGAAATGAAATGGTTAAAACTATGATATTTTGGAGATCGAGGTCTTGAAAGTTTCAATTAACTAGATGCTGCAGTTCTAAAAATATGAAAAAAATTATCGCTATAGTGGCCTCCAACTATAACTTAGTCCTTATCATTTAGTGTTTAAGAGAGACCTTAGTAGGCGTTTGGCCATATATTTCAAATATTTTTCACTTCATTTGGAATTTATCAAGTTGAAGTTGGAGATGGAATTGTGTTTGGTTGTACTTTTTGTGAAGAAAAGAAGAGAACATTTTATTTGGAATTTATAAAGATGGAGTTGGAAAATAGGTTTGGAGCACTTTTACAAATTTGGAATCCAACTCCAAGTTGGATTTGTAAATTTTATAACCAAACACTGATTTTGAAATAACGTGAAAAATTATTCCGGAAAAAAGTGAATACTTGTGCCAAACGACTCCTTAATCTCCACATAAGCATTACACTTTCAGCCCCTCTGCTGAAACACTATTTTTGATGGAAAATGTATAACATTTTACTTTACATGAATTTTTGCATGATAAAAGTGAGAGAATTCACCTTACCCTTCCCATGCTAAGCGTAGTCCAACTTTAGGGGTCTCATATGCCAAAAAGTTAATCCGAAGTTCCGCCATGGCCCCTTCATCTGACCCAGTAATGAAGTACAGAGGGAAAGTGGAAAAGAAAACAACCTTTTTGTGCTTATTTCAATCCCTGCACAACCAGACTTCCATTTTTCGTGTTATTCATGGTGCGGGATATTGGGCCTGGAATGTGCATCAAAGATTCAGCATCTATGTGGAAAAACAATGAACTATGTATCAGTAAAACTTCCTTGTTGTTGTTGCTGGCACTGACTCGTACTTTAAGTGAGACAATGTAGACTTGATTGGCCTGTTTATTTATTGTTGACAGGTGGAGTCTTCTAACGAGGTGCTACCAGTTTACTCCCTCGATGCTGAGTTTACAAGACCCTTATGGATATTTGGGATGAAGTCTTATGACTTTCTTAAGAACCACGATCGAAATGCTTTAATTGCCTGCAGTTACAGGTCAAGCTAATAAGCAGTTTGCAATTTTAATATTTTTTGTGTGTATCATGATATTTGAAATCCTAGTGCTTTTATGCTGATTGTTTTTGTAACAAAGAAGTTCTTTATATGGTTTCTCACTTTTCTCTTCCCCTCGCTCAGGGAAGAGAACCATTCTGGGAGGAAAATTGATGTAGTTCATCTAATCTTGTTTGAAAAAATATGTGCAGGGAGAATGGGAAGTCATATCTTGGAGTTTTGGATGTTACCCAAGGCAAAGTATCAGTGCTTGATATTCCTTTCACAGAAATAAACAACATTGTAAGATCTTGGTAGCAAAACTGTAGTTGCTGCACTTAGTGTACTTTATGAGTTTTTATCATTGTGCTGGTCTTGATAAATACCCTTATCACCTAAACAGACTTCTGGGGTTCATTGCTTGTATGTTGAAGGAGCATCTGCTGTTCATCCATCTTCAATAGCTAAGGTTCTTTAGACACTTTCTAGTTACTGAAATTTTGAAAACAGTACTTCTAAATCTGTTCTAGATCAGTCTTTTAGCATTTTTCTGTTATTTCTGCAGGTTACTTTGGATGATCAGAGAACAAAAGTAACTGATTTCAAGATTATGTGGTCGTCATCATCTGTTAGTGAGATGTATAACTCGTATTACAGTCGGCCAGAGTTTATAGAGTTCCCAACAGATGTCCCGGGTCAATGTGCATATGCATACTTTTATCCACCAGCAAACCCCTACTGTCAAGCTAGTCATGGAGAAAAACCTCCCTTGCTCTTGCGAAGTCATGGTTATTGTTTCCCTCACTGCTTCTGCCTGATTGGTTTCTTAGTTAAAAAGCTGGGATTAATTGTTTTATGTATGAGATGTAAATGTATAGTTTATGATGATCCAGGAGGTCTTACAGCTGAAGCACGGGGATGTTTAAATCTTAGTGTTCAATATTGGACCAGTCGTGGTTGGGCCTACGTGGATGTGAATTCTGGTGGAAGCAGTGGTACACACATGGCCTTTTTACTCCTTCCATCGTTGGCTTGCTATTCTTGCTATTTTGTTTCTTGATTAGGGGACTATTTTAAAAGATTCAGCTTTTTGATGGAACATCATTTCTTGCTTTTATTGACTGATTGTCAGAACCTTATTGATATGTATAAGAAGGAAATATACGAAATTACTTCATATTGGTAGAAAAAGCAGAGGTGGCCAAAGAATCAGGATGGCGTATGACACAGTGGTAGGCTAGTTAGCTGCTGTTAAGTTGGCTAATATCTTTTGTTTTTGGTTCATATGAAGGTTATGGCAGAGAATTTAGAGAAAGACTATTGGGAAGTTGGGGAATTGTGGATGTCAACGACTGCTGCAATTGTGCCAAGTTTTTGGTAAATAAAAAATTGAGCTTACTCTTATATTCCTTTAATGCTGCTATTAATTTTGTAAGTAATGGTAAATTAGTCTGTTTCATCCAGGTTGACAGTGGAAGGGTTGATGGTGAAAGACTTTGTATTACAGGGAGTTCAGCCGGTGGTTATACAACATTAGCTGCACTAGCATTTAAAGATGTTTTCAAGGCTGGAGCTTCCTTGTATGGTGTGAGTGAATTATAAAATTTGTTTTTGATAAGTAGTATTGCATTCCCATATTTTATGTGATCTTGCGCGTGCAACCATCTGTTCTGAGCCGGGGGTCTATACGAAACAACCTCTCTACTTCATCTGAGGTAGTGGTATGGATTGTGTACACTTTACCCTCCCCAGACCCCACTTGGTGGGAATACACTGGTTATGTTGTTGTTGCTTGCGCGTGCAACCAGAAACTGATCATAAAAATACGATAAGAAAATTTTGAAGTTGAGGCTGATGCCTATATATGTGGTATCCTGTTATCGTAGATGATCATCTTCAATGTAGAATAGAATCAGTTGGTTCATAAGCCTTGATGAAGGGTGCTGATTTTGTATGTGAATGTGATGCTAAGTGCTGTCAACTTAACATTTTTGTCTTGATATTTTTTGCAACTTCTGGATGTTTTTTCTGTAAAGTTCTAGAGTTCATAAGCTAGTTGTAGTGTGTGGTTGACCTTTATTTCAGCTCAACATAAGGAGACAGATTTCCAGGATTTGAGGGATATTTGACAGACCACTTTATGTATTATATATTTTGCTGTATGAATGTAGAAAATTAGCTCCACTTTCTCAGATTTTCTTCCCCTTTTTCATGTTTGTTTTCTCTCTCTCTCTCTCTCTCTCTCCTTCAAGCCTACTCAAAGCTCCTTATGTATCAAATTCATTTTTTAGTTTCAATGCTTTATGCCGTCATCTTTCATTAAACAGATTGGTGATCTGCTATTGCTGAGAGCAGAAACTCACAAGTTCGAATCTCACTATACTGACAATCTAGTTGGTAATTATCTAATCAATTTATGGTTACAATATATATGCATAAAGTTTTTCTGCTGATCAATGTTTTTCAGTATGTGTTTGAGGCCTTTTGAATCATTGCAGGGGATGAAAAGGCATATTTTGAGAGGTCGCCTATCAATTTCGTAAACCACTTTTCCAGCCCCATTATCTTATTTCAAGGATTAGAGGACAAGGCAAGCATAACATGTCCCTTTTGATGCAATAACATTCAATTGATAAATGCAGCTTGCACTGAAGTTCATGGTCTTTTGCCTTGTCCATCATAAGTGTTGGATATTTAGCTAGTATAACTTTGCATCTTTAAGACAGTTCAATTCAGTTTCATATGAGTTTATTATGGCCCCTTCCTTAAACAACATGATGATTGAAATGCGAGAAATCAAGCAATCACCTCTGTTTTTAATTGCTGTTGCTTGTTGGTAGAATTAAGCATTCCAGCCCTATTTGCAGGTCGTTTCCCCTGATCAAGCACGCAAAATCTACGGAGCGTTGAAGGAAAAAGGGTTGCCTGTTGCACTCATTGAATATGAAGGAGAGCAGCATGGTTTCCGTAGGGTATTGTATCATTTTCCAGATTTGGGAGATAAATTTTAGTCTGTCCGCCTTGGAGGGAATTAGCTGATTCTTTTTGTTATATGCAGGCTGAAAATATTAAATTCACCCTTGAACAACAGATGGTGTTCTTTGCTCGTTTGGTGGGACATTTTGAAGTGGCCGATGAAGTTACCCCAGTCAAAATTGATAATAATTTTGACTAAGGTAACTACTGAATGCTCTGCGCCATAATAGAGTTGTTCAATACATGTTTGCCATAACTAGGAAAATTTTGATGATGGAGAGAAAGAAGCGGCCAGCAAGAGGATCTAATTTGCTGGAACGGTAAATAGGCTATGCTTCTAGGAAGACGTCGAGAAAACATTTATATTATAATATCATCAATATTTACTGATCAAAGAAAACAAAAATTGAGTTCACGGAACACATGGAGTTTGTTCTTGTAACTTGTAAGTGTATTACAGATTTGCTTAATCAGGCAATTAAGCCTCAAGGGGAGAGGAATTGGGAACTCCCGCCCCCTTGGGTTGGGGTGTGCAATGCTGGATCTATTTTCTATCGTCCGACTAATTCTGCTTCTCTTTAGGTTCTGATAACATGTGAAAATGAAGGCAGAAGAGTAATCTCAGTAAATTGGTTAGAAGATATAATACTAGAAGCCTCCTTATATAAAATTTTAGACTACACAAAGTGTGGACAAGTTTCTTAATGATCAATTCTTATAATGGCTCGAGTAACTTGTGAAAATTTTCGAAAAAGTAACTGATATAAGTGAGTCTGAAACCTTGAGAAAAGAAACTGTAGTTTCTTCATTTCTAGTTTACTGGGTAGTATGGAAGACAGATGGTATGTAGGAGAAGTAGAACAATAAGGGATTAATATCTTCATTGAACGTGGGAAGCAACATCATCAGTTGTATCAAGGCAAGGGAAAAGAGATTTAAAATTACTGTCAGTAATTTTGTTTCTGCTTTTTCAATATATCGGCCTGTATTTGACTTTGATATTGAAACCCAGTGAAAAAGGTGAATGCCTACTAGTGTAATTAGTCAAATTTTCAATGTGACTACTTACATTTGAGATGGTTTTCCATGTTTGTCTTTGCCTCTGAGGAGCTGGAAAGAATCCCAAAATAAGGTAATTTCAGTTTCTATTTTGCCGACACACTTTTTCTCATAATGGGCTTGTCTTTCAGTTCTTTGAGAGCTTACATAGTGAATGTGTAAATTAAGTCAAATCCTTGGTAATAGCAAAATGAACTTTTCACCTCTAAAGCAAACACCACGCTCCCTTAGCACCAAATGAGATGACGAATCTCTGGACAGAATTGGGGTGAAAGTTATAGAGACGCCTGATGTAATGTATTGGTAATGAATTGATCGAGAAACTTGGGTGTTTTGACAATGACTCGAACTACAATAGTGTAGAATAGCTGCTACATCACTATTACAATCAAATTCTCCACTACGCGATTAAGCTTTAATGGTGGATAATACCTTGATAAGAAGTTGCAGGGTATTAGGGTTAATGAATGAAGAAGAAGAAAGAGTGGAGAGAACATGAAATTACCATATTCATAATTGTCTTCCTTTTAGGTGCAAATGGGAGTTATAATAGCTTCTAACTAACTGATCTAGTTGGCCGTTGACGTGTCTCCCCTTGGGGTGTTTGATGCTCAACTCAGCTTCTAATCAGAACCCTCTATCAACATTAAAGATTGACACACGTGTCCTATGCTATAGCTCAGATGACCCCATGTATCCGATATTGTCTAATTCAGAATGGCTTTTCAATTCATTTCCCCTAAATCACAAACCCTAATTGATATGATATAGGCATAATAATAACCACGCATTAAATTGAGCTTGTCATCAAGGTCAGAATTGCACAACAAACACCGGCAACTGACCTTAGATGTAACCCCATTCCTCCCAGGCCGCGTCATCTTCACTGATGTTCGACCATTGAACTAGATCTGTGAGATTGCTGCATTATTGAGGCACATCATCTTGCATTAGAGAATGGCCACTGGTTGAATCAATACTCAACCATCTGAGTTGCACACAAGAGGTTGAGCTTGGAAGGCGATGGCAGGACCAACCCCCTTCTTCAACTAAGAGATGTGGAACATCGAATGGATTAAGGACCTCGCTGGAAACTCGAGCTGGTAAGCCATTGACCAACCTTCTAATGGACCTCATAAGGTCCATAAAATATGGCACATAACTTCAAATTATGCCTCACAACCACAAAAGCCTGCCTATAAGGCTGGAGCTTCAAATAAACCAAGTCTCCGACAACCAAAACCTTGCCAATTTTTTGTTTATCAGTAGAGAATTTCATTAGGGCTTGGAAAAGCCATTATTGATCCTTGCTTAGAAACGGTGGTTGTAAGCGGAGTTGATTCCCTTAGCGGTCACCATAAGAATTTGGTGTTGTTATTGCGGGTCTTAGGGGGTCTTATCGTTTGATACACGGTTTGGTTCCTTATTCTTGTAATCTCGTATGTCAAGCTATCTATCTTTTTTTTTGTAATCTTGTTAAGCTTGTGTTTATAATCTTGAAGTCTAGTGAAGCCGTGTGGGGCTCTTTCTATTCACTAGCACTTGTTGTTCAACTTGTTGTTCTTGTGATAGTTGTTCATCTTGTTGTTGTTGCTGAAATCTTGTGATGCGGGTTTGATATTGTATCATAAACAGTAGTTAGATTAAGCTTAGTCCTCATAGACCTGAATAATTGCTCCCAAAACTGGCTAGTGAAGAGTGGATCCCTATTAAGTTACAATAAAATTAGGAACACCATGGAGTTGTAAACCTCCATGAGAAATACACCAACCAACTCCTTAATATTGTATGGGTGTTTAAGAGATAAAAAATGACCATATTTGGTCAGCCTGTTCACCACCACCAATCTAAAATTCATACGCCGTGAAAAAGGCAACCTGACAATAATAAAGTTCATGGCTATGTGTCGTGACCCAAAAGTTGAGGTCATGGTGATACTTACCTCGATCCAGCCTTGGTTAGTAAGCCGAAACCCCTTAATAGAAAAGGAAATCGAAATAAGACAGAAATGAAAATAATACCATACTTCTAGAACGAAGTCAGGCCATAATACTCATAAAATTGAGAAAAATCCAAAAGAAATACAATAAATCCCCCCAAACCTAGTGTAATAAATGTGAAGAACATCTAATCCAATACTAAAAATCTGAAATACATGAATATGTCTCTGAAAGTAAATAAAGACAAGATAAGATAGGAGGATGTCCGGAATCTGCCCTGAACACTGGAGCTCACCAGTACCTCGAATTCAGTTTCTCACAACACAAAGTCAGCCACTGCAGGTCGCACTCGTACTGGGATCTGCACCAAAAGGGCACAGAAGTAGGAGTGAGTACGGTCCACTTGTACTTAGTAGGTATCATAAGCCAACTGAGCAAAGTAGAAAACAAAACAAGTAAAGAATACTATGAACACGCCTCCACCTGCATATAGAAAAGTCCCCAAATGGTAGCTCACATTGTATCTCCTACCAGTTTCTACAATATATTATCTGAATAAGAATAACTACACATAAAACTATAAGGAAAATTAAGTACACGACAACAAACACATAAGGAAAGTACAACGATGCAATGCAATGCAATAATGGTGGGATATGATGACATAAGCCATCACATGACTTTCATATACACCTTCCAAGCCTCAACGCTTCAGGACAGGACCCAGGGACGGTTCGCAATCCATATACTTTCACAATCTTAATCTCATATCTCAATTACCTTGTCGGCACGTTCCTTGATCAAGGGTTTTGTAAAGGGTTTCATTTTCTTTTAAGAATCAGTGTTTCTCAGTGGTACCCATACCACCCATCTCATGAATATGTATGAATGAAATGAAGATATAATGCTCCCAACCAAATCAGTATAGAGATAATGATCAATTCAATGCAGGTATAAATGAGTTCGAAATCAACTCAATATAATGATAATTCATGATATAAGTCCTCGCATGGCACCACTAAAATAAATAATCATGTAAGACATTAATAATATCATTTCAAACCCCTCACTTGGGCATTAGTATAATGATAGAAACAAATAATACTTAAATAAGACCTATAATATCTATTCAAGCCCCCACACGGGCATCACAACGATAATAATGACAATTAATGCACAAATTAGGCCTATAATATCAAATAAAGCCCCTACACGGGAATTCTTGAAGTGTCCACCAATCGCTCGATCTTGCTCCACGATCCCGAATCGACGTCACACTATCAAAATAGTAACCTACACGTCAACACGAGTAAAACGATACCCACATTGTAATATACAACTCCAGGCCCAAAATCAGGTCAATAATGGGCCCGTGGGTCCCGCTAATGAAATTCCAAAATTGAATTGGAATGTGTGCTCAAAAATTCAGCACAAATGGAGCATAAATCGGGCTTAATCAGTCCCCAAAAATTAGGATTTCAAAGACCTAATTTCTAAGAATTTACAATGAAATAGGACGGAATTCAATGGGTAAAATGATGAATAATGACCAAGGAGTGATGAGCTAACTTACCTTAGCTTCAACTTCAAAGGATGTTTTCCTCCATTTTCCCACGTCCCATGTTCTCAAAAATTAAGGAAAAGGGTTGAGAAATGAGGGAGAAAATGGGTTAAGAAGGGGATTTATTAGCCCTCAAGTGCCGCTAAAGTGGACACCTGGCCGCTTAAGCGGCTACCGCTAAAGCGGAATTTGACCACTTAAGCGGTCACCGACAAAAGGGTAGAGGCCGCTAAAGAGGTACCCCATCGCTTAAGCAACGTCCGCTTAAGCGGACAAGGGAGCGCTTAAGCGGTCCCCGTCGAAATGGCCATGGCTGCTAAAACGGCTTGGTACCGCTAAAGTGGCTATCGGTAAAGAGGAGCCGCTTTAGCGGTCATACCAGATATCAACTACCAGATTTTAGCTAAGTTCAAAATGGACTCCGATTGAGTGCTCGGGATTCGTTCAAAACCCCGTGTGTGTTAAACGAACTATGCTACCATAACAAATTTGATATTTCAGACTCAATGGAACCATCAAAATTTCCATCTGAGGTCGTTTCGATTAAATGTGGGTCACACACTTATACTTCCATTTTTCACCAAATCTACTCAATAGCCCAAAATGAGTTCGAAAGCCTCGGGACCCGGACTAAGAGTCCCCTAGCCTAAAATCAACGTTCCAGAGCTGATGGCACTATCAGAATTTCCATCTGAGATCATCTACTAGGAGTTTTGGTCCGAGACCAAATCCTTAACAGCGAAAGCTCCATAACAGGGAAATGAGTCTAAAACTAAAATGGACTGTCCGATAATTGAACCGACAGTATCGACAAGTCATAAATGACCTGTAGCCGCTATGGGAAGGCTCGAAATATTGGAACACACAGAGATCGAGAAAATGACCTTCAGGGTCATTACAGGAGACCTGGTAAATACTTATCCCACCCCTACGTATAGGTCAGTGTTTCTTTATTGTCATTTGTTCTAGTTCCCTACCCAAGTAAGTATTGGGGTTGGCCCTCTTGTGACCCAAACTATTGCCCCAAATGGTAGCTTGAGTACAATGCCATGGTTCTTTGTTCCATGTTATCTTCCCCTTCTTATTCCAACCCTCCAGCTCCCTTTCCTAGTGTCTTACTTTCTCCACAACTTGGCTTAGTGTGTAAGGATTAATCATTTAAACATTGTACCAAATATCTTTCTTAAGGCCCTTCACAAAAAATTCCAAGAAGAACCTCTAGAATAAGGGTGGGCTGTAACACCCCGTATCCGACGTGTACTAGTTCTACTTATATGTCACTTGATATAGCCTTATGGTACGGGTAATGGACTCGGTTTCCTACATGACTAGCGACGGTGAGATGGGTTGGAAGGAACTGCCCGTACATTTTAATATGACACGAGTAAGTTAACGTCGATGCAACTATTTGAACTTGGGATCGTGAGTAGGTATTTGAATCTAAAGTGACCAAGTGTACACAAGCTGTAAGTTAAATTAAAGGGATTAAGAACTGAAAATGGAATTAACTATTGAGGTGCTTGCTTGACTTAATTAAGCTAGTAGATGAATCACCTACTTGAGCTATATGGACCAAGTTAATGGACCTAAGGCTATGGATCAGATTTGGGCCAAGTTAAATGTGCCAAGGAGGTGTATTACCTACTTAAGCTAATGGATCCGTTTAAGGCCTATATTAATGGGCTCTTTTAAGGCCCAAATTAAGTAAAATAAAAGGAGAGGAGAATGGGCAACCCAACACCTAAAATCTGTCCAAAAGCCCAATGAGTTGAAGGTCCATTTTAGACATTAATAAAGCAAGTAGGTGCATCACCTACTTTGACCTTTTGAGCAGCTTGAACCCTTAAGTAGGTGCATCACCTACTTGGATCAATTTGTGGCTGAAAACAGAGTTAAAAGAGGAGGTCTAGAGCGATCAATATAAGACCAATATAGCTAGTCTTTTTATTCATTTTTAACACAAATTCCAGCCTTTAACTTTAGCTTTCTCACTTTTCTCTCAAGGCTTAAAACAACAACCCCTATATTCCTCCTAGGGTTCTTGAAGGAACCCTCACCTTTGCTATCTAAGGTAATTAAAAATACTTATGAATTTAGCTTGATTCTTTTAATGGAAACTAGGAAATCATGTTGGTTATGCTTAAAAGTATGGGACTGCCTTTCCTCCAAGTTAGCTGCCCCATGTCCCTTGGTTATTTAGAGGTCTTATTCTCTTGTTGGTTAACTTTGAAAGATAATTCAAGCTCTTGAAAGAAGTGCAAATTTGTTGGTTAACTTTGAAAGATAATTCAATCTCTTGAAAGAAGTGCAAATTTAGTGGATAAATTCTAGAAATTAAGGTAAAGCTACTGCCCATTTTTGCCCTTTTCTATATACATGTTTTGGTGGAGAATTGTGTATATATTGTTGTTAAGAATGCAAGGGATAATGAGTTCAATATTGGGTTGCTATAATAAAGGATTTTGGGACTGTTTTAGGGGCTGTTTTATGTCTATATTTGGGGACAACTTGGTTGATCTGAAAAAAAAGGATGTGAGTTGTTGGTATTGGCATATAAAAGGAGGGTGTAATGATATACCACTTAATTAGATGTTGTATAAGCTTGCTGTCTATCATACTTTGTGGACTGTTTTGTACATGTTATGAAGTCAAAGGATCCTCCGGGGATCTTATATGAATTCGTGTGTTGTACAAATGTAATTAGAGGAGAAGGGGTTGAAAGAACACCCTTGATTTGGTGAATTACGGGCGTGCTGCCTGGGTACTATTTTGAGTGAAGTTGAATAGCCCAAATTTATTAATTAATACTAATACTAGTTTTACCACGTACTTCATTGTAGATAAGTAATCTAAAAGGAAGGAGGTTAATTCGGGGTAATACCGGAGCTATACAACAAGGTATGTAAGGCTACTCTATTCCGTATTCTTTGGCTTGAAATCCAACACTTGTGTTACAAAGTAAGCTTACAAAGTTCTCCTATAGTAAATGATATATAGTGGCAGCGTACGATCTCCCATTTAGCTAACGACCTTGTTCCCACTCCCTAACATGTTAAAATACTTCAATATGTGCTTATTATTAAGTCTGCACGTTTACTTTCACTAGCAATTTTTAGGAGTTCTCCTTTTAGTTAAATAAGATTTATGTGTTATTTTAGCTCCTAAGCATTTCATTTGTGTACAAATTGCTCCCTACCTCATTGTTTCTGCATCGAGTGCTTATTCACATGTCTCTTACTGGTGGACTACTGTCCCAAAGCTCAATAATGTCATGACCACCAAAGTAACAATCTCAAAGGTAATAAACTAAGAAAAGCAAATCTGGTCATATACGGGTGGCAACTCAGGGGCGTAAGCCTAGCATGGGCCGATCCCAATTCATTTTTATATGGGTGGCAGCTCAGGGGTGTAAGCCTAGCATGAGCCGATCCCAACTTGTGTATTTACCACTAATCAGTTGGTCATTTGTATCACATGGCTTACAAAGATTATAAAGTAAGAATGGTAAAGTGAAGAAAAGAATGTAATATACCTGATTCCATAGATACAGGTAAAGATGGTCTATTATGGTTTACACTTGTTCTGATTTCACTTGAGCTCTCATTTTATGTATTAGTTACTCTTTGCCTTACATATTCAGTTCATTCTTTCGTACTGATGTCCCTCACGGGGGAACCTGCATTTCATGCTGTAGGCACGGGTACTTCAGCTAGTAGACCTCTCCAGTAGGAGTACAGGACATCCAATAGCTGTTGGTGAGCTCCAGGTTGATTCGGGGCTTTTCGAGTCTCTTATATATGTTTTGGTATTATATAGTAGCTAAGTGTAAGGCGGGGGCTTGATATCTCTTTTAGAGGCTTTATAAACGGTAAAGTAAAGTATGGTTGTGCCTTGTCTTCCAGTCATTGTGGCCCCAACGGCCAAGTCATGTATATAGTTTTGGGCTTGACTACGTGGTTTATTTTCATTAAAGCTTAATTTCCATATTTCGCAGCATCTTTAAATGTTCATGACAATGCATGGTAAGTACAAGGTTACGGGTTGGTGCTCTCGGGCCTTTACGGCTACGGATGCCTATCCGCCCCAATAGGATTTGAGGAGTGACAAAAGTGGTATCAGAGCAGGCCGTCCTAGGGAGTCTGCTACTAGCATGGATCGCATGGTTGACACGAGCATGGATGACTTGGATGACACGTAGAATGTTCGTGAAAAGGAAAGCTTAAGAGTCCATGGGAGTGATGTGGATAAAGAAACGAGGCCATTTGTACAAGTGGCTAAATTTTAAATTCAAGAATTCACAACAAGAGTCACCAAACAAGGCCCTTGTCTCTTATTAAGGGCATATTTGTAATAACTAGTTGTCTTTTATTTCCTTAGTATAAATAGGATAATTCCTCATTTTGCATGGGATTTTGGATGATTGAATTGTCTTTAATAGACTTAATATTTGGTTACTCTAGGTTAGGCTAGTGATTGGGTTCAAGTCCAATTATTAGCTTAGATCGAGTGATTAGGGTGGATTCCCGAATTGCTTGTGTTATCTTCTTCGCTTGATTAATCATCGAGTTATCATATTGTGGATTCAATTTGGTTTTTCATGCATTTGATTGAGTTCTTTTCTCCCTTGGTTTAATTGTTGTTTCAATTGAGCCTTTCTTTCTTCACTTCTCATCTCTTATTTCTCAACTATCCTTTAATTTTGTTGTTTAATTCCGTGTTTTCGATATCGATTTTAGTCACTTGATTGAGGTCGTTATCATTTTGGTATCAAGAGCCTAGGTTAAGGTTTGTTCACAAATCTTAATCTTGGGATTTTGATTTTGTCACGCCCCGAATCCCATCGAGACATGATTGGCACCCGAAGCCGATATGGCCCGAGAGAACCAACCTTTGCTCATGTACACTCATATGCATATCCTCATTTGAATCTTATTCATCAGGTAACTATACGAAAGTCATGGACATGAAAACATGTGCTATGTATACATTTATGAAACTTGGCCGTTAGGGCCATTATGTCAAAACAGACATTCCTCTCTTACATTCACATACCCACATAAGTCTACAAAAGCCTCTAACTGATGCATTTACAAACCATCTAAAAATCGGGACAAGTCCCCGCTTTACAACATCAAAATAAATGTACAACTGTGATAAGTCCCGAAGCAACTGGGGCTCACCAAAGGTCCGCAACTAACTGTCAACTTACAAATCTACTAGTGCATGTACTTGCAACATGTAAGGTAAGTCCTCAAGAGGGGTTAGTACGAAGAATGTACTGAATATGTAAGGCCATAAGAAAACTGCGTCAGTACATAAGAGCTTGAATGAAAATAATTATAAGAGACAACTTTATATACGAACTTATGTAACATTCTTCTGTTAATGTCATTTACGATCATTCATACATAATAACAAGAACCATGGAACCAATATAAAAGAAATAGCAAATGTGAATAAACTCTCTTTCTATATGTGGGGAACCATGTACATTACGTTCTTTCTTTCTCTTGCCATTACTTTACTTCACTTTACTTTACTTCTCTTGCTTTCATACTCATTCATCTTTATTGTTCTACCCATGCTAGGCTGTTTTGTAGCCCCTAGGATGAGATGAACCCATGCTAGGTACTTTGACCCCTGGGATGTCATATGAACCCATGCTAGGCTTTCGTGTCGCCCCTGGGATGTCATTAACCCATGCTAGGCTTATCGCCCCTGGGATGTTATGCTATGTAAACCCATGCTAGGCTTTCGTGTCGCCCCTGGGATGTCATTAACCCATGCTAGGCTTATCGCCCCTGGGATGTATCAATATGTATCGGGATCGACCCATGCTAGGCTTATCGCCCCTGGGATGCCACCCAGTAAACATTGCTTCTTTATTTCATTACTCTTTCTTTCATTCAATGAGTTATACCTTGTTGATGGAAACATTCTTGCAACTTGAAACACAACATACATTACTTCACATCTTACTCTTGTAAGATTAACATCTTTACTTGTGAGGGATAGGTACATTAGCTTGTACATTACACATTTGCTTGTGATAGATTGGTACATTCACTTGTAAGCGATTGATACTTTTGCTTATGGAAGATCGATACAATGATAGGCACAACTTTATTTGAAGCATTTGACCAATAATCAATGAGTGAGAAACACGCAAATAAACATTATTGGAACATAGCCCCCATGGAAACATAACACTGTTGGAACCATTGGACAATGATCAATGAACAAAACACATGAATATAACCACTATTGAAACCTTGGAACATAACCTCATCGGACTTTTAGAACATATATGAAACGTATATATAACTCTATTGGAACTTGGACTCATGTCATGATTGGAATAGTGCTATTCAACTAACCAAGCTCTCTTTACCTCATTGCTCTTGTTGAGATAGTTCCCGTAGGATCTACAACATATGACGACTTAAGAACTTTCGTCCATCAATAAGAACTAAATGGGTCATAATTCGTCTAGGAGTAAAACACATATAAATAACAATGTATATCAACTATAGAACCCCTTTGGAATAGTACACTCTTGGAATCTTAGGATAATGTTCACTAAACACGATACATGTGGATATCAACTGTTCACCAACCCGAGATGCAATACCTTACAACATTTGGAACTCTTGACATATTAGCCAATGAACGTGAGGCAACCAATGGACATGAGTCAATCAATGAACATAAAACAACCAATGAACATGAGTCATATGATTTACCATTGACCAATGAAGAAGGAACATATGAGTAACTCTAACCAACTCTCGAACACGGAATACCTTAGAGTATGTCGAAATCAAATGAGTACTTGACAATGTAAACACCATATGTTGCAGAAAGATATAGAAGAGTAACCTTACATACCTTGTATTTTTAATACGAATACACAATTTTAGACGTGTGTACAATAGTCCCGCTCCTTCTTTATATTTCACTCTACAACACAGTTCGTAACAAAACCAACATTAACCACCAATTACCTTACAATGGTATACAATAACAATAAGTCACATGTTTAGCTTTAACATGTCAGTTCCCCCTTGACAATACCATTTATGAATTCATTATACCAATAATCCCACAATATTCAATACATTGACCAACACATGATAACCAAAAGCATGTCACACCAAGTTCACGTTTTACACTTCTCCATCATCACAACATCACAATTATGCCATCACTTTACTTCAATACACCTCCCAACAACAAATCGGCCAAAATCCCATAATTTACACTTATATGACAATAACAAGTTTAGGACCATAATAACACCATACATGTTGTTATTTCATCCATACCATGCTTTTTCATCAAGACCACAAGTCAAAATTCAAGTTACAATCCCATGGATTTCACATCTTTCACAAAAACACAAAGTGCCATATCCAACACTCCCAAGCATAACCAACATGATTTACATACTCTTCCATGCATATAATATGTTAAATTACAAGGATAATCACTTACCTAAGCTTGTAAGATGATGATCTTGCTCCAAAATTTGACTTTGAGCTCTTAGGGTTTGAGAAAAAAAAGAGATGAGAAATATCTAGAAAGCATGAGAGTTTCCAATGAAAAAAATCTGATTTGTTGGCCCCTTTTATAAGACTTTAATCCATGCTTATCTCATATGACATGTGTGTGCCTAGTCAATGGGAGAATGGGTCATTTGACCCATTCTTGGCCCATGTTTTCTTTCACATTTTGGGCCCTTTTTGAGCCCAATTTACTCAACCCAATAAAATCAATAATTTACCATGTTTAAGTCATCTCACATGTATTACAATAATATTCCCACTCATTCTATTCATATCCGTAGCCTCAATCCAAAAACCAAGTGATTCTAGCCACGTTTGGCTTATTTTGACTATAGGGGTAAAATTGTCATTTTGGCCCCAAATTCGTTCTCGAGTAATTTTATCATACCAATATAATATGTCATTCATTTCATGTATTTACTCATGATTGTATAAGAAACGTGGCAAAAATCGGCTCGGTACGACCCCGGATACCCTTGGGACTTAGAAATTTCCAACTTTCGAAAAAGTGGAAAACCCAAGGTGGCACGCTCCTGGGCGCGCCAACCCACTGCCTCTGGGCTAAAAATTTTAGCCCAGAGCGGCGTGGTACGGTCCCAAACGCACCCCTCTTCAAAATTTTCGAAAATTCCATTTTTCGACTTCTCTTCGCGGGTTTGGTTAGATACTTCAAGTCCCATTCTTTAACTCACTTCTTAACCTTATTATACTTTGTTTAGAGGTCTTTTTAGCCTCATTTTGAACCCCACAAATGCGCAATGAAAATTTCAAAACACCTTCTATGCAAGTTTAACCACATAACAAGAGCAAAATTCACTTAGCTCACCAATAGCATTACCAAATGCATACTTATAGCTCTCGATACCTAAGTAGATATCATTTAATGTCATCAAGTAGGGTTGGGAACGTACGGGGTGTTACAGATTTCTTCAAAAATTCAAAAAAAAAAAAAAATTAAAAAAATCTGCAATTTTTTTTGTTTTTATTTGCTATTTTTGACACTAGATTTTGATTCTCTAGTGTTTTTTAAGTCTAGATTTCAAATTTCGTTCAAATCGGAGTTGTAGAAGTGAAGTTACCATTAAAAGGTTTTCAAGCTTTTGAGTTTTTGAAACTTGAAAAGTGGATTTATTTTTGGCTTGAAGTTGAGAGCCAAAAATCATTGGGGATTGTTCGTGGCGTTGAAAGGAGCACGTGGGTGAAAGTTTCATTGAATTTGGAGCAAAAACGAAGAAGTTATGAGCATTTGAAGATTGAGATTTTTTCTTGTGTTCTTGAGCATCTTCATCTTGTTCTTGAAGAGGAAGATAGCAAATGTACACTTTGATCCAAAATTTTTGAAGTCAAAGTTGGTCAAGTGTTAGTAGGTCCATTTGGGGAATTTTGAAAAAAAAACAAAAAAACAAACAAAATCTGAAAAAAAAAAATCCACATGGACTTGCCACATCAGCAGTCAACGGTCAAAGTCAACTATTGACTGCCAACACAGCGCCACATTAGCACCAGCAGCCTTGTCAGCGCCCCCTACCTCCCCACTCTCGCCACGTGGCGCGTGGAGCCCAATTTCAGAGAGATGAAAATTTCAGGTTTCCAACACTTAGTTTTTTTTTGGGGGGGGTTCTTAAAGTTTTTTGGACCTAAAAATTGTTCTAAGTGTCCAAACTTTCGTGATTCTTTTTTTGTTCTCTTTCTCCTTCGATTCCTCAACTATTTAACAAGTAATTAACATCTTTAATCACTTGTTAACTAGTTTTAATCATCAAATCATCAAATTAAACCCCTTTAAAGTGATGAACTTCTTCAAGGCCTCAAAATTTTTCTAAATGTCCAAATTTCGCGATTCTTTTTTTGTTCTCTTTCTATTTCAATTTCCTAACTAATTAACAAGTAATTAACATATTTAATCACTTGTTAACTAGTTTTAATACATCAAATCACTTTTTTGATCCTTCAAATTAAGTAACACAAGTAACTTTTCTACTTTTGTTACTTAGTTTTTTTGGAGTCCGTTTTCTTTCGTGCTTCATTTCTTATACTTTCTCATATTAATTCGTAGATAACTTCTTGATTCAAGTCCTTTTAGTTTTATTTGAGCCGTCCTTCTTTTATGAGTCACAAGAATCCATTCCTCCACAAGCATTGATAACCTTGAATTAATTGAGCAAAGCTAGTAACCTATCAATTTGGGAAAGAAGCCATAGAAGGTGAATTGAGAGATCATATATGAGTGACGTGAGGCTTTTATTACTAACTTGTTTGCTAGTTTTGTAGGTACAAAAGGTGATATAAGAAAGAATGTCATCCATAGCTTCAGATTATTGTGGAGATGACATTAGTGACTATGCTTGTAGCGACATGAGCTATGAGTATAGTGATGATGAGCAACATGAGGGTTCTTTGAGTGCTTGTGAGAAAAGTAATGAAGCTCATGAGTATGATGGTGAATCTTATGAAGGATATGATGGTCCAAGAGATTATGATGGACATGGTGATGAGAATTACTACACCGGAGAGGAATATGAGATGCATGGAGCTTATGGCTCTTATGATGAACATAAAAGAGTAGAAGTCTCTTATGATGAATTTGATAGTGAAGATGAAGGGTATGGGGGTTCTCATATTACCCACCATGGTGATGAAGACGATGTGAGGTACAATTCTTTCTCCTATATGTCTTGTGAACCTTTTGAAGAGGATTGTGATAGAAGGGGATGTTGTGGGGATGAATTACCTTCCTCATCTTATGTTACTTCCTATCCTAGTCGAGGGGGTATAGATGTGTGGGCAAAACCAATTCAAAGACGTCGTGTGGACCATAGGTGAAGAACATTCTCCACTTCTTATGGGGCAACAACTTATACTTCTTATCCTCATTCCAATGTGACTAGTTCTTTATATGGTAATGATGTTGGAGGAAGGGTGGGAGGATCAATGAGCCATAGAAGTAGAAGGAATTCATTGTCTCAAGATGCGTATGATGGGGAGAGGCGGATTCTTGAAACAAAAGTTACAAATGAACCACTCACAATTGAGGATCCTATTACTTTGAGGATGAACAAATTGTTTGCTTCCATGCTAATAACTCTTGACAAGATCTCTCAAATGGTCTCCAACGAGTCGAAAGCAAAACAAGCTACTCCTTGTGGAAATGTGCTTGAAGAGGATCCAATGAGTGAAATAAAGGCTACTCCTAGCAACGCAAAGTGGAAGTTAGATGTGAAGGGATCTCCAAACCCTTCCCAAGGAATTCTTGGCACTTGTCCTAACTCCAATAAAATTGAGAGACAAAAGATTGAGAGGAGTAAGTGGTGCAAGCCGAGCCTCATAAATATCATGGAATGAAGAGTTGAAGCTCGAGAATATGCTAAAGTGGAAGTACAAGAAAGAAAGGCGAAAAGGGAAGAAAGAGGCTATAGACGTAAAGTGACTATTCTTGATATCCAAGCCTCATGCTAAAGAAGACCCTTATTTCATTAAGGGTGTTTTTGTAATTATTAGTGTAGACTATAAATAAGGGAGAATAGCTCATTTTAGGGTAGATCATCTTGATGAATGTTGAATATTAAATACTCTTTTGAGAGTTTGAGAGCTTGTTGAAGTTTTTGATTGTTTCAAGTTTAGAAAGGAGGGTTGCTTGGGAATCTAATTCCCTTGAGGTCTTTCTCATAGGTTTAGGTGCTTATTTGGATATTTGAAGGAGGTCTTTTCTTTCTATAGAATTGGTTGCCTTTGATTCCACTTTTGTGTCTACCTTTCTATCTCTTTTATCTTTGTTTATCTTGTTTCTTTGTTTCCTTTGTTCTTTTATCTTCCGCGTCTTCTTGCTTGTACCATTTGGTATCAAAGCAAGATTTGATTTTGTTCCAACAAAATCAATCTTGGGTTTGTTATCTTGAAAATCATAAAAAAAAAAAAAAAAAAAAAAAACTGGATATTTTTTTGTTTTGATTTATTATTTTTGACACTAGATCTTGATTCCCTAGTATTTTTTGAGTCTAGATTTAAAATTTCGTTCAAATCGGAGTTGTAGAAGTGAAGTTACCATTAAAGGGTTTCCAAACTTTTGAGTTTTTGAAACTTGAAAAGTGAGTTTATTTTTTGGCTTGAAGTTGAAAGCTAAAAATTATTGGGGATTGTTCGTGGCGTTGAAAGGAGTACGTGGGCGAAAATTTCATTGAATTTGAAGCAAAAACGAAGAAGTTATGAGCATTTAAAGATTGGGGGTTTTGTTGGTGTTCTTGAGCTTCTTCATTTTGTTTTTGGAGAAGAAGATAGAAAAAATATACTTTGATCCAAAATCTTCAAGTCAAAGTTGGTCAAAGTGTTAGAAGGTCCATTTGTGGAATTTTGAAAAAATAAATAAAAAACCACTTGGACTGCCACGTCATCTGCCATGTCAGCAGTCAATGGTCAAAGTCAACTGTTGACTGCCACACAACAGCCAACTCAGCGCCCCTCCAGCCCACTTGCGCCACGTGGCCCGTGGACAGCAACTTCAGAGAGCTGAAATTTCTCAGGTTTCAACACTTAGTTTTTTTTTGGGGTCCTAAAGTTTTTTGGACCTAAAAATTGTTTTAAGTGTCCAAACTTCGTGATTCTTTTTTTGTTCTCTTTCTCCTTCGATTCCTCAACTATTTAACAAGTAATTAACGTCTTTCATCACTTGTTAACTAGTTTTAATCATCAAATCATCAAATTAAACCCCTTTAAAGTGATGCACTTCTTCAAGGCCTCAGAATTTTTCTAAGTGTCCAAATTTCGTGATTCTTTTTTTGTTCTCTTTCTCTTTCGATTCCTCAACTATTTAACAGGTAATTAACATCTTTAATCACTTGTTAAATAGTTTAAAACATCAAATCATCTCTTTGATTCATCAAATTAAGCAACAACAAGTAATTTTTCTACTTTTGTTGCTTAGTTTTCTTTGAGTCCGATTTTTTTGTGCTACTTTCTTTTAGCTTTTCTTCTTTATTTTCTCTTGAAAACTTCTTGGTTCTCGTCCTTAGCTTTTGCACTTTCTTTCTCGAGTCAACAAGAATCCATTCTTGATCTCAAGTAGAGATTGGACCCTTGCAACTCATTGGACTAAACAAGATGCAATCATTGGCCGAAGCAATTTGTGAGGCAAATAAAGGTGCGATTCTTGAGTGATTGTGAGTCCATTTTAACTAACCTAACATGTTTGTTTGCTTTGGTTGAGTGTCTTAAATAGGTAACAATAGAAGGTCATGAAAAGAAAAACCAAGTTCCCATCGGGGAACCCACTTTGGGTGAATTGTTAAACTTGTTCACCACTCTCTCTATCAAAATGGAAGGACGGTTGGATCGGTTGAGTACTCGAATTAATCGATTGCAACTTATCTTTCCACCAACTTTCCCTAATCCTCATCAAGGACTTGAAGAGTGTACCAATGCATTGAGGGGATTCTCATCCCAAGGTAAAGAAGACCTTTCTTGTGAGCTTCAAGGTAAACTAGCTAAACTTGACACTTTCGAATTTTCAAATGAACAAAGTGTGAGTGATAGCTTTTCTTTATGTGCACTTAATAATTCTTTGCCACATAGTAATAATGTCTATATTGAGAGTGTTCATACACTAGTTGATCCTATTGATGACCGAATTGATTCTTCTTGTGAAATCGATTTGTGTCCACCTAGTGTTGACACTTGTGACTTGAATGATAGTACATTGTCATGTGATTCTTTGCCATGTTTTGATAATGTGCTTGTTGAGAATGTGGATACACTAGTTGATCCTATTGATGACCGAATTGATTCTTTTAGTAAGATCAATTTGTGTCCACCTAGTGTTGATACATGTGTTTTGAATGATAGTTCATTATCAAGTGATATTGGTATTGATCAACTAGCTTTTGCGTATAGTACACTACTTGAGGGATCTTGTGATGTTCTTATTGAGCGTCAAGTTAGTGGTAATATTGATGAAGTTGATCAATTGAGTAGGAGTGACTCTTTGAGCATATTTTTTATTGAAGATCCTATTGCTTGTTTTGCTCATAGAACTCATGTGCTTGAAACCGCCTTAAAAGATGACATTTGTCTTTTTGAGAATGAGATTACATGCTTTAATTCTCCATCTTTCATTGATTCTTCTCACTTTAAGTATAATGTCTTGTTTGATGATGATGAGATCCCTCCTAGTTTGGTGCCTAGTGGTGTGAATAGTAATTGTAATGTAGCTATTCATGAGAGCTATTCTTTTTATGATAACCCACTATGGGATGTTGAGAAGGAAGGTGATGTGTGTTCATCAATTGCTACTTCTTCTTTGAGTGTTCCAATTCTTGATAGTATACTTGATATTCTTGAGTCTTCTAGTGATCTTACACGTGAGGACACCTTAGATGAAGTTGTTTTGCATGATACCTTTCTTTACTATCTATTTGCATATGATGATGCTCATTCTTGTGGGGAGGGTACGTCGTATGTTGATAGGAGTTTATTTGGGACAAATGGTTGTTTTCTTGATCAAGATGCATGGGTAATCTTTCCTTTTGACCCCGGTGACACTTTGCATGTGTGGGAGTTGGCCATGGATCCATCTCCAAAATGGTTTTGTCTTGAAATAGAAGATCATTTGTGCTTTGTGTATAGAACCAACGTGTGCATACCTAGTTGGTGTTTCAAACCTATTGGTTCCTTGATGATATCTTTAATTATTGATCCTTGGACTAGCCAAGTACTTTGTGCTACATGTGAAGATTTATTCTTCATGAGACTAGTTGATGTTTGGTTATATAACAAGTTTGTGCATCCTTGGCATGTTGGTGAATTTATTAACCCTTGTGCTAATCCTCATGCTATGAGGCCCTTGTTCTTGTTTGTCTTCCTTATGGTTTTGCTAGGTTTGGATTTGAGGACGAATCCTTTTCAAGAAAGGGAGAATGGTGCAAGCCGAGCCTCATCAATATCATGGAATGAAGAGTTGAAGCTCGAGAATATGCTAAAGTGGAAGTACAAGAAAGAAAGGCGAAAAGGGAAGAAAGAGGCTATAGACGTAAAGTGACTATTCTTGATATCTAAGCCTCATGCTAAAGAAGACCCTTATTTTATTAAGGGTGTTTTTGTAATTATTAGTGTAGACTATAAATAAGGGAGAATAGCTCATTTTAGGGTAGATCATCTTGATGAATGTTGAATATTAAATACTCTTTTAAGAGTTTGAGAGCTTGTTGAAGTTTTTGATTGTTTCAAGTTTAGAAAGGAGGGTTGCTTGGGAATCTAATTCCCTTGAGGTCTTTCTCATAGGTTTAGGTGCTTATTTGGATATTTGAAGGAGGTCTTTTCTTTCTATAGAATTGGTTGCCTTTGATTCCACTTTTGTGTCTACCTTTCTATCTCTTTTATCTTTCTTTATCTTGTTTCTTTGTTTCCTTTGTTCTTTTATCTTCCGCGTCTTGTTGCTTGTATCAGTAAGGGTGTGATATGTGATAACTCTAGAGTGGAAAAAGGAGAGGTTGTGAGGAGTGATATGAGAGGGTTGTCACAATCTTATACTAACTTTTACAACCTTTCTTCCTTTTCTAGTTGTCTAGATTCTCGTGCAGGTATCCTTGGAGACAAGTCTAGTGAGGCACCTCGAGCAATGAAGAATCATGAGGTGCTAGAAAACTTTCCAAAGGAGCAAATGTTCTCAAATGTTGATAAGCAAGGTGAATGCAATCCTTTCTATGAACTACAAGGTAACAAAGCTAAACCTTACACTTTGTCAAAAGTTGAAGATCCTTGTGTGGTTTGTAGCTAATTGAGTGTTAGTGATAACATGTATATGTGTGACCTTAAAGATTCTTTGCCTTGTGATCATCTTGATGACACCTTGTTACATAGTGATAATGTATTTGTTGAGAGTGTTCATACACTAGTTGATCCTATTGATGACCGAATTGATTCTTTTAGTAAGATCAATTTGTGTCCACCTAGTGTTGACACTTGTGCCTTGAATGATAGTACATTGTCATGTGATTCTTTGCCATGTTTTGATAATGTGCATGTTGAGAATGTGGATACACTAGTTGATCCTATTGATGACCGAATTGATTCTTCTAGTAAGCTCAATTTGTGTCCACCTAGTGTTGATACATGTGCTTTGAATGATAGTTCATTATCAATTGATATTGGTGTTGATCAACTCATGTGTAATGATGACCCACTAAATGAGGAGTTTTGTGATGAACTTAAGGAACCTCAATTTAGTGTTGGCATTGATATAGTTGGTCATGTAGATAGTCATGTGAAGTCATTGCACCTAAATGATGAATCCTTGAATTAGGATTCCATTCCTTTTTCTTCTCATGAGGATTGTGAGGTTGAATGTGTTTTTAAGGATAATCGCTTGTTTGATGTTGACATGACTAATGAAGGTGAAATGCATAGTGGTGTGTCTTGGCATGATATAAGTGTTGCCCCTCTTGAAGGCTACCAAGTGATTGAGAATCCACTATGGTATGATGACACACTTTCCGAAGATGGAACTCTCTTCTTGGAAGATGATAGTACGTCTATTGGGGAGATTTGTGGTCAAAAGAAAGAGGGTGTATGTTCTCCAATAACCCCTTCATTCTTGTGCGACCCCATTCTTGATCAAGGCATTAATGCTTGTGGATCAAAGGGTGATTCTATATGTGGGCACACCTTGGATGAAGTTCATTTAAGTAACACCTCTCTTTACTACTTGTTTGCATATGATGAACTTTTTCTCAAATATGGTCTCATGCTTGTGAACCCCAAGGCAAATGTGTCATTGCCTATTTTGGGAGTTTCCTATATTCTTGCATCCTTGTTTGACACACTTGTGCTTAAGTTGTGTGGACCACAACTAGTGGGTGCTAAGTTGCTTGTTTGTTTTTGGGAGAGTCCATGGTTATTGAAAACTCCTTGTCACCTTCGTAGGGTTGGACAAGTTGAACTTTCAAATAGGACTCTTGGAAGCATGCTTGATACTATGATCGGAGGGACCCCAATTCATTGGGAGTATTATTTAGCATGGAGTGATTTGACTCCTAATAGATTTCTCGACTATTTTAGTAACATGACTTCATTGGTGCACTTCCTTTCTTTAGGAAATTGCTTGATAGAGAGGGTTGTTTGGTGCTTAAAATGTCTCTTCTTATCTACCGGTGTCCTTATCTTTTGGCACGCCCTAGATGAGAATAGTGAGCTTAACACCTTTCTCTACTACTTCTTTGCTTATGATGATACTCATGATGGTATGGAATTTATTTTGTATGGAGGTGGAGATATGTGGGTCTTTTGCTTCTTTGACCCGGATGAACCCTTGTGGATGATTATTCCACTTTTGGTGTGGTCTTCTTGTGAGATAATGAAACAATTGTGTCTTACGGCTCCAAAGATAAATGTGATACCACCTTTTGAAGTTCTTGATGCCACAAGGATCTTTGTGTTTGCCTTGTCTCTTGATGCTTATCATACCCAAAACCTTTGCTCCTTGAATGATGGATTGCTTTTATTGAAAGCAAAGGATATTTGGTTGTATCTCAAATTTGTGCCTCCTTGGCATGGTGATATTGTTGCTAACCCTTGTACTAACCCTCAAACTTTGAGGATGCTTTGGCTATTGTCCTTCTCATATGTTTGCAAGGTTTGGATTCGAGGACGAATCCTTTTCAAGAAGGGGAGAATGATACTAGCATGGATCGCATGGTTGACACGAGCATGGATGACTTGGATGACACGTAGAATGTTCGTGAAAAGGAAAGCTTAAGAGTCCATGGGAGTGATGTGGATAAAGAAACGAGGCCATTTGTACAAGTGGCTAGATTTTAAATTCAAGAATTCACAACAAGAGTCACCAAACAAGGCCCTTGTCTCTTATTAAGGGCATATTTGTAATAACTAGTTGTCTTTTATTTCCTTAGTATAAATAGGATAATTCCTCATTTTGCATGGGATTTTGGATGATTGAATTGTCTTTAATAGACTTGATTTTTGGTTACTCTAGGTTAGGATAATGATTGGGTTCAAGTCCAATTATTAGCTTAGATCGAGTGATTAGGGTGGATTCCCGAATTGCTTGTGTTATCTTCTTCGCTTGATTAATCATCGAGTTATCATATTGTGGATTCAATTTGGTTTCTCATGCATTTGATTGAGTTCTTTTCTCCCTTGGTTTAATTGTTGTTTCAATTGAGCCTTTCTTTCTTCACTTCTCATCTCTTATTTCTCAACTATCCTTTAATTTTGTTGTTTAATTTCGTGTTTTCGATATCGATTTTAGTCACTTGATTGAGGTCGTTATCAGAGTCTACAAAGCCGTGTCTATGTAGAGTCTTTCTTATAGGTGTGTTGCGCACCACATCTATAGACAAGAGGCTACGGGATATTTAGGAGTTGTCTTTTTTTTTTTTTTTCATATCTTCGATCGTGCAATAAAGCCAAGGTTGTAGGTGGAGTCATATTTAACCATTGAATTTTTTTTTTTCTCATTATTGTAGAGATGTCGATTATAAGAAGGAGTAAAAATAAAAGTAAGCAAGTAGATGTGACTGCCGGAGAAGGGACCAGCAATTCACCACCTAGACATGCTAATCAAAGTGAGGTTCAAGATGAGTTTGTATCACGGACTTCTTCTACTCCTCCATCTCCAGAAGAGCTAAGAAGGAGAGGGGTACCCTCAGAATCACCTATTAATGCTACTGAGCAAGATTTAAGAAATGCGGTGCAATTGTTGACTCGAATAGTTGATGGACAAGGTCAAGGACAAGCTAGTCCAATTACAGGTACTAGTGGTAGTGATAGGATAGCTAGTCTACGGACACATGGTTTTCTTAAATTGGATCCTCCCACAGTTACCAGGTCAGATCTTAATGAAGACCCATAAGACTTTATTGATCAAATACAAAGGGCTTTGGATGTCAAGCATGTATCTGGTAAACAGACAGTTGAGCTAGCAGCATATAGATTAAAAGGGGAGGCTATATTATGGTATAAAAACTGGAAACAATCTAGGGGTACAGGTGCACCTTCAACTAGTTGGAAAGAGTTCAGAGAGGCATTTCTTGATCATTACCTTCCATTTGAAATTCGGGAGGCTCGTGCAGATCAGTTTTTAAATCTTCGTCAAGGGAATATGAGCGTGAGAGAGTATAGTCTTTGATTTAACTCTTTGGCTAGGTATGCTCCTAATGTAGTAGCTACTATGGATGATAGAGTTCATCGATATGTCGATAGATTAGATCCGTATTTGCTTAGAGATTATACTATTGCTGCTTTTAATAAAGATATGAATATAGCAAAGATACAAGCTTTTGCACAAAAAATAAAGGATCAAAGGCAAAGGAGAAGAACACAAGAGTTGGAAAGAGAGCATCCCAAGAGGGCCAGACCTACAGGCCAGTTTATATCATCCCAAAGTGAGTTCAGGCCTTGGTTTTCTAATAGAACGCCTTAGCCATCATTTTCCTACTCTGCAGCAAGTGCTTCACCCCGATTTCAAGGGTTTAGGGGTAACCAGTTTGGGAAAAAAAGTGAGAGTCAAGGTTCACGGACAATGGGGTATTAAGAGCAAGGGAGTATGAGCCAATCAAGACCTCCTCGATAGCCATGTAGGCAATGTGGAAAGCTTCATTTAGGTGCATGCCGCTTTGGGACAGATGCTTGCTTTTGGTGTGGTATGTCGGGGCACATGATGAGAGAGTGCCTACAAAGGGGCATGAGTGATATGGCACAACCTACTAGATCAGTCGTTGCATCGTCATCATTGGTGCCTTCCTTAGGTAGGGGTATACAGCCTACAGGTCGTGGTAGAGGTGCTGAAGGAGCAGCTAGTTCTAGCGGAGTTTAGAGTCGTACATATCCTCTAGCGGGTCGACAAAATTTGGAGGCTTCTCCTGATGTGGTTACAGGTACATTGTCCGTCTTTTCACATAATGTATATGCATTAATTGATCCAAGTTCTACACTATCATATGTCACTCCATTGATTGCTGGAAAGTTCAAAAGAACACCGAAATCACTGGTTAATCCATTTGAAGTGTCTACACCGATTGGTGAGTCTATTATAGCTAAAAGAGTTTATCATAATTGCATAGTAACCATTTGTGATCATGACACATTGACCGACCTTGTTGAGCTAGAAATGGTAGACTTTGATGTTATAATAGGTATGGATTAGTTGACTTCTTTTTATGCCACAGTAAATTGCCGAACTAAGAGGGTGCATTTTCATTTTCCAAAAGAAGTAGTCCTTGAATGGAGGGGTAATATTGGGGAGCCTAGAGGTAAATTTATTTCTTATCTTAAGGCAAAGAAAATGATGTCTAAAGGGTACATATGTCATCTAGTGAGAGTGAAAGATATAGATGCGGAGCCACCAAATCTTCAATCAGTTCCAGTGGTAAATGAATTTTCTGATGTATTTCCTGAAGATCTTTTAGGTTTGCCTCCAGAACGAGAAGTAGAGTGATACAATATCAAGTATGTAACACAAGATTTCAGCAACAATAACACAAAAATCAGTAAACCAAGAACAACAAGATGAACACAAAAGCTAGTGAATCGAAAGAGCCCCACACGGTTTCACTAGACTTCAAGATCACAAACACAACAACAACAAGATAAATAAAAGATAGTTAACTTGACATATGATATTCAAAAGGCTAAGAACCCTAACAACAAGAGAGGACCCTAAGACTATTGAATATGAACACCAAGTTCTTACTTGGACCAGGAGGAACTCAAATAACCTCAAGACCCTAGTTTCTAGCCCAAACACAACACAAGCTTCACTCTTGGAAAGCTTGGCAGATTTTGCCTCCCCAATGGAAGAGAGAGAGAGAGAAATATTACAAGTCCTTTGTCTTGAAATTACAATGAGAAAACTAAGCAAAATAACCCTAAGCTTGTCTATTTATATTACAAGCCAAATGAAAGACAAAATGACCCTTTTGCCCCTCTCTGAAACAGGCGACCTTGGAGTGTTGTATTTATTACACTTCAAGGTCCTCTTCACACTTAAGAACATTGAGACCGTTAGGTGGGCCCAAGACCAGTTCACACACGTCCATTTGCATGAATAAGGCTTGGAGTTTTTGTAACTCCCGGGCTTGACTACGCGTGAAAGGACGTGGTCTTGTTGGACAACTCACACCCGTATCATCCTCTCCATCTTGAGAGGAATTTGACCTCAAATTCGGCATTTGTCCATCTTCAACCACACCTACGAGAGAAAGATCACCTACGTTGAAAGTGTTGTGCACTTGATATTCCGGTGGAAGAGCAATCTTGTAGGCATTGTCATTGATTTTCTTAAGTACTTGGAATGGACCATCACCCCTCGGCATCAATTTGGTCTTTCTTTGAGATGGGAATCTGTCCTTCCGAAGATGCACCCACACCCAATCTCCCGGTTCAAGAATGAGTTCCTTTCTCTCCTTGTTGGCCCTCCTTGCAACTTCTTGGTTTTTCTTCTCAAGTTGAAGTCGCACCTTCTCATGTAGACTTTTCATAGAATCTGCTCGCTTGCTTCCATCTAAGCTAATCATGAGATCACTTGGCAAAGGCGTTAAATCCAAAGGGGTAAGGGGGTTGAGGCCGTATACACACTCAAAGGGAGTCATTCCCGTACTTGAGTGTATGACACGGTTATAAGCAAACTCAATTAATGGTAAGTGTTCCTCCCAAGAAGTCATTTTTCCCTTAACCACGGAGTGTAGCATATCACCCAAAGTCCTATTTACTACTTCCGTTTGGCCATCGGTTTGTGGGTGGCAGGACGTAGAGAACAACAACTTGGTCCCAAGCCTACCCCACATGGACTTCCAAAAGTGACTTAGGAACTTAGAGTCCCTATCACTTACAATGGTCCTCGGAACACCATGCAATCTCACAACATTATCAACAAATAGAGAGGCCACGCTAGGGGCGTCATCACATTTAGAGCAAGGAATAAAGTGCGCCATTTTAGAAAACCGGTCGACTACAACAAAAATACTATCCCTGCCTTGATGAGTCCTTGGCAGCCCTAACACAAAGTCCATAGATATATCAAGCTAAGGTCGTAGAGGAGTGGGCAGCGGGGTGTACAACCCATGAGGTAGGAGCCGAGATTTGGCTCTCTTGCATTCTACGCATTGGCCGCAAATTCTAGTCACATCCTTGTGCATTTTGGGCCAATAGAATTGCTCCTCCAATATTCCGAGGGTCTTTTCAACCCCAAAATGACCCATTAGACCGCCATCATGTGCTTCCCTCACAAACAATTCTCTCCAAGAGCTAGAGGGTACACACAATCGTCTACCTTTAAATAAGTAACCATCAAACTTGGCATAAGGATTTGATCCCCTAGCCGAATCCCACTTGTCCCTACCCAATTCTTCACATTCCCTAAAGATAGGAGCAAAGTGAGGGTCCTTGGGATACAATTCTCTTAAACTCTCAAAACCCATCAACTTTGATGACAAGGTGGACACAAGGACATGTTTTCTAGACAAAGCATCGGCTACTACATTGTCCTTACCCCTTTTGTATTGGATAACATAAGGGAAGGTCTCAAGAAACTCAATCCATTTGGCATGCCGTTTGTTAAGCTTGTCTTGGGCCCGGAGATGCTTTAAGGATTCATGGTCCGTTCGGATCACGAACTCCTTAGGCCATAAGTAGTGTTGCCAAGTGGCCAAGGCTCTAATTAAGGCATACAACTCTAAATCATACGTGGAGTAGTTTAGAGTTGCTCCTTTGAGCTTTTCACTAAAGTAAGCAATGGGTTTCAATTCTTGCATCAAAACAGCCCCTATGCCTACTTTACTCGCATCACACTCGACCTCAAAGGTCTTATCAAAGTTGGGCAATTGTAACAAAGGGGCGGAAATGAGCATAGCTTTCAAGGCTTCAAATGCCTTAGCTTGCTCGACACCCCACTTGAAGGGTTGTTCTTTCCGAATGACCTCGGTCAAGGGGGCGGCTATGGTGCTAAATCCTTTGACAAACCTTCTATAAAAACTAGCCAACCCGTGGAAGCTTCTTGCTTCTCCAACGGTTTGAGGGGTTGGCCAATTTTTGATAGCATTTATCTTGGATTCATCCACTTCGACCCCTCTTGAACTAACAACAAAACCCAAGAAAACAACTTCATTAACGCCAAAAGAGCACTTTTCCAGATTTGCATACAACCTTTCCTTTCTAAGGACATCAAGCACACATTGCAAATGCATCACATGCTCTTCTAAAGATTTACTATACACCAAGACATCATCAAAATAGACAACAACAAACTTTCCAATAAATGGCCTCATCACATGATTCATTAGCCTCATAAAAGTACTTGGAGCGTTTGTTAGGCCGAATGGCATAACCATCCATTCATAGAGACCAAACTTGGTCTTGAAGGCGATTTTCCATTCATCACCGGGTTGCATTCTTATTTGGTAATAGCCACTTCTTAAATCAATCTTGGAAAATAAACACGAACCATTCAGTTCATCAAGCATGTCATCTAATCGAGGGATAGGGTGACGATACTTTACCATAATCTTGTTGATGGCTAGGCAGTCCACACACATACGCCACGTTCCATCCTTCTTGGGCACTAGTAGCACCGGAACCGCGCACGGACTCATGCTCTTCTTGATATACCCTTTGTTGAGAAGCTCCTCCACTTGACGTTGAAATTCCTTGGTATTCGTAGGATTGCTTCTATAAGCCGGCTTGTTTGGCAATTGTGATCCCGGCACAAAATCAATTTGGTGCTCAATTTCCTGAAGCGGGGGCAATCCTTGCGGAAGCTCCTTAGGAAACACATCCTCATAATCCTGCAACATACAAGAAATCAAAGGGGAAAGGGAAGAATTAGTGGGGTTAGTATTAAAACAATGAGCCAAGAGTAACATAGGCGTGTCCTCATCATGATCCACGAAGAGTTCCTTCCTCCTAACTAACATCACCATGTTTTTCGGCCCTTGTGACGTTGGGGCAGCCTTGGATGACCCCACTGCCCCACCTACGGAATTCCCTCCCTTTTCTCCCTTTTCGGATTCCTTTCCCTTTTCCTTCAATTCCCTCATCCTTTGATGCCACTCATTTACTTGGGAAGGCGAAAGCGGATGAAGAGTAACCTTTCGGCCATCCTTCTCAAGCGTATACCGATTGGACCTCCCATCATGTTTAGTAGACCTATCATTTTGCCAAGGTCTACCTAGCAACAAGTGACATGCTTGCATTGGTATCACGTCACAAAGCACTTCATCGTGGTAGTTTCCCACCTTAAATCGTATCACACATTGCCTTGCGACCCTTAGCTCACCACAATCATTCAACCATTGTAACTTGTAAGGACTAGTGTGCGGGGTAGTTGGTAACTTCAAGAAATTTACCATAGCATGACTTACAACATTTGTACAACTACCACTATCGATCACCAAGGTACACACACTCCCCTTTACAAGACATTTAGTATGGAATAGATTTTCTCTTTGGCTTGGGTCATCTATTGCCTTACTAATCATGACGCGCCTAACCACAAAGTTTGGAACCACACACTCCCCTTCTTGCGGGTAAACATCTTCACCATCATCACCATCATCATCATGTGGTCCATCATCGGTTTCCTCTCCATCTTGAGGCTCGACCTCATCTTCTCCCCTTTCGGGACTCACCTCCTCACCAAGGTAATACACTCTCCCTTCCCGTAGGATCACATTGCGCCGGTTTGGACATTCATTGGCCTTATGCCCCCAACCTTGGCACTTGAAACATTGGAATCCCTTTGGGTTAGGGTACTTGTGAGCCTCCGGTTTCGGAGGGAATTTGTGGACTGTTTTGGGCTCGGGCAGCCTTGTAGTGGCGGGTTGGACCTTGTTTTTAGGCCAACCCGAGGGGGTTTGTCCCCTTGTCTTGAAAGATGATCTCTCTTTAAGTTCCCTTTCAATCTCAAGAGCCGCTTGGAAAATACCATCAACGGTTTCAAACTTGTGAAGTGTTAAATGAGTGGAGATCTCTTTGTTCAACCCACACTTGAACCGGATGATGTCGTGGCTGATTTGCTCCCCACGATGATCAAGTTTCAACATGAGTTGTTGAAACTCATCAAAATATGCCATCACACTCTTGTTACCTTGACGCAAGCCATACAATCTAGCAAGCAACTCATGGCGATATCTTTCGGGAAGGTATCGTTGCCTCATCAAGTACCTCAATCGATACCAAGGTGGTGGCTGCCCATCAATTAGTTCATTACCAAACCGCTTGACATACTCCCACCAAGTGTTGGCATAACCCTCGAAATGAGCTATAGCATAGCATCCCTTCTTTTCCTCCGAGATATCATTAACTTGGAAGACTTTGTCACAAGCCGATTCCCAAGCTAAGTATGCCTCGGGGTCACTTTCACCCTTAAAGAGAGGTAGACTCAACTTCATGGTGTTGATGCCTACATCTCTCTCATGGTGTCGGTTTCCCCTTTCTTCATATCCACGGTATCTCTGTTGAGCTCCTCTGCCCCCTCTCACCTCCTCCTCCCTCATGTAAGTATCATCAAAGGCCCCGTACCCTTCATACTCCTCCCTACCATACTCCTCAAGGTGGGCTGGTCGGTTTTGGATATTTGGAATTTGATTTGGGGGTATTGGATTTTGTGGAGGTGGTGGTCTTTGGTTTAATGGAGCTTGGAATGGAAGGTTCGGATTTAGTGGTGGAATTTGACGTCCAAATCCCTCATGTGGGACTTGGGAATTCTGGAAATGCGTTGGTCTATTGGGGTCACGGTTAGGAGGGAAAAAGGTGGTTTGGCTTGCGGCATTTAGTGGAGCTTGAGGTGCATTTAGCATTTGGTGGACTGTTTCGGGGGTGATGGTTGCGGAGGAAGTCCTATCATGCCCATTGGTAGAAACATGTAGAGGAGTAGAAGGACGAGAGTTCCTTTGACTCTCCACTTGTTCTAACCTCCCACTAATAGTCGACACCTCTCCCTTGATTGCTGCCAAGTCCCCTCTCACGGCCCCAAATTCCGAATTCAACCTTTCAAGTGTCCGGGTAACGGCCTCAAGAGTGACCCTCATAGAGTCAAGTGCATTAGTATCCACGTTATGGGACGTGGTCCCTTCCATTGGCAAGGTATTATACTCTTTAGATCACCACACGCTTGAGTTCCACAAGTGTTGTAAATTGGCTAGTAACCGTGAATCCTTTAAGGTATGAGTAAGCTCTTATCCGGAGTGGATTTTTGTTTGAAGACTCAAAGAATTCTTGTCGGACTAGAACCAAAAATAGCAACGTATTCAAAAGATAAAAAGGCACTCAAGTAATCGTTGACACGAACAAACGGATTCAAAGGACTAATCGACAACCTAGTAGGAATGTACTAGTTTGTTAATTAGTTCTAGAACCAAGTAAAGGAAACCAAGAATCAACAATTAGCAACTAGAATAATATCCAAAGTTGAGCTTAGGGGTGACGTGGCAGCATGCAATTGGCCTTGGACCCACACGGTTTGTATATATAACTTATGTGTATATTTTATTTTATTTTTGTGTCACAAATCTGAAATTCAATATTCATACAACTTGTGATGGATGACAATGTGGTTTGGAGGGAAAAATAAGAGTCTTGTAGCCTTTTCAACCTTTCAAACTCAAAGGGTGAAGTTTGACTAACTAGTCCCACAAAACAAGGCTCCTTGAATTAGGGAAAAGTGGTTGACAAGACTAGGAAGTGATGGGTGCAAGTCTTTCACCAACAACTTTATGACTTGTGTTGCAACTTGAACACAACAAGATGAACAAGTTTAAAAGATGAACACCTCAACAACCTTCATCAACTTCTTCAAGCACATAACACACAACCACCAATTTTTGTCATCAACAACATACAACTTTCAGCCACTTCAAGTCACCACAACAATGGTCAAGTTTTCAAGCTCAACTTTTAGATCTAGACACTTTAGTGTTGGTGAGAAAGAAACCAATACTAGAAACTCACTAAACAAGCAAAATAACACCTAGATCTAAACATACAACAACATTCTCGGTTTTGTCTTCAATGGACAGATTTCAGATTTTTTTTTTTTTTTTTTTTTGTTTAATCCGAGAACAAGCCCAAGATGGGTTGTGTTGGAACACAACCAGTCATGCTCTGATACCAAATGATACAATATCAAGTATGTAACACAAGATTTCAGCAACAATAACACAAAAATCAGTAAACCAAGAACAACAAGAAGAACACAAATGCTAGTGAATCGAAAGAGCCCCACACGGCTTCACTAGACTTCAAGATCACAAACACAACAACAAGAAGATAAATAAAAGATAGTTAACTTGACATATGATATTCAAAAGGCTAAGAACCCTAACAACAAGAGAGGACCCTAAGACTATTGAATATGAACACCAAGTTCTTACTTGGACCAAGAGGAACTCAAATGACCTCAAGACCCTAGTTTCTAGCCCAAACACAACACAAGCTTCACTCTTGGAAAGCTTGGCAGATTCTGCCTCCCCAATGGAAGAGAGCGAGAGAGAAATATTACAAGTCCTTTGTCTTGAAATTACAATGAGAAAACTAAGCAAAATAACCCTAAGCTTGTCTATTTATATTACAAGCCAAATGAAAGACAAAATGACCCTTTTGCCCCTCTCTAAAACAGGCGGCCTTGGAGTGTTGTATTTATTACACTTCAAGGTCCTCTTCACACTTAAGAACATTGAGACCGTTAGGTGGGCCCACGTCCAGTTCACATGCGTCCATTTGCATGAATAAGGCTTGGAGTTTTTGTAACTCCCGGGCTTGACTACGCGTGAAAGGACGTGGTCTTGTTGGACAGCTCACACCCGTATCATAGAGTTTGGTATTGATTTGATCCTAAATACTTAACCTATATCTATTCCTCCGTATAAAATGGCTCCGACAGAATTAAGGGAGTTGAAAGAGCAATTGAAAGACTTGCTAGAAAAATGATTCATAAGGCCTAGTATGTCCCCTTGGGGCGCACCAGTGTTATTTGTGTGTAAGAAAGATGGTATGTTGAGAATGTGTATTGACTACCGACAACTGAATAAGGTGACTATTAAGAACAAATATCCCCTTCCAAGAATTGATGATTTATTTGATCAGTTACAAGATGCTAAGTGTTTCTAAAAGATTGATTTGCTGTCGGGTTACCACCAAGTGAGGGTCAAAGAGAAAGATATACCCAAGATAGCTTTTCAAACACGGTATGATCATTGTGAGTTTTTAGTTATGCCATTTGGGCTAACAAATGCACCAACAGCTTTTATGGATTTGATGAATAGGGTGTTCAAGCCATTCTTAGATGTGTTCGTGATAGTATTTATTGATGATATTCTGGTGTCTTCAAGATCGAAAGAGGTCCATGCTAATCATTTGCGGCAGGTGTTACAGGTTCTTCGTGATCATAAGTTATATGCAAAGTTCTCTAAATGTGAGTTTTGGTTAAAATCTGTAGCATTCTTGGGCCATATTGTATCTGATGAAGGAATAAGAGTTGATACTCAAAAGATAGAAGTCGTGAAGGACTGGCCAAGACCAACAACGCTTACGGAGGTTCGTAGTTTCCTTGGGTTGGCAGGTTATTATAGAAGGTTTTTTGAAGGGTTTTCTTCTATTTCTGTACCTTTAACAAAGTTAACACACAAAACAGCTAAGTTTCAATGGAATACCACATGTGAAAGAAGTTTCCAAGAGCTGAAGAATAAGTTGACTTCTACACTCGTATTGGTACTTCCAGAAGGTACAAAAGGGTATGTGGTGTATTGTGATGCTTCAGGAGTTGGCTTAGGATGTGTATTGATGTAACATGGTAAAGTAATAGCTTATGCCTCAAGAAAATTGCGGTCGCATGAGAAAAGTTATCCAACACATGATCTTGAGTTAGCAACGGTTGTATTTGCTTTAAATATATGGCGCCACTACTTGTATGGGGTTCATGTTGACATATATACCGACCATAAGAGTTTGCAATATATCTTTAAGCAGAAGAACCTAAATTTGAGGCAGCGGAGGTGGCTTGAACTATTAAAAGATTATGATATTGATATTTTGTATCATTCGAAGAAAGCAAACGTAGTAGCTGATGCGTTAAGTCGTAAGGCAATGGTGAGCACTTATGGGAAGTTCATGGAAATACAAGGGATGAATAAAGATCTACACAAACTAGCTAGCTTGGGAGTTCGCCTTCTTGAATCTCTAGACGAAGGAGTTATTGTACAAAATGTGGCAGAATCTTCATTAGTAGCTGAGGTGAAAAAAAAGCAGTATGCAGACCCTATTCTATTACAACTTAAGGAGAATGTACAACAAGGTATGACAAAGGCATTTAAGCTTACGCAAGAGGGAGTACTTTGGTGTCAAAACAAATTGTGTGTACCTAATGTAGATGGACTAAGAAAGATAATACGGGCGGGACAAGCTGTCCAACAAGTCCACGACCATTCACACGAAGCCAAGCTTGGGAATTACAAAAACTCCAAGCCTTGTTCATGAAAATGGCCGCGTGTGAGTTGGTGACTGATCCATCTAATGATTTAAATGTTTTTAAGTGTGAAGAGGGACCTTGAAGTGTAATAAACTTACACTCCAAGGACGCCCCATGGCAAGGGCAAGCTGGTCATTTTCCTTTCCCTTTGGGGTGTAATATAAATAGACAATATTAGGGTTATTTGAGTAGTTCTTCCATTATTATTTTGAGACATAAGACTTGTAATATTTTGGTTCTCTCTCTCTATTTCAACCCACAAGTAGAGGGATACTTGTGTTGTATCTTGGCTAGAAACAAGGATCTTGAGGTCATCGAGTTCCTCTTGGTCCAAGTAAGAACTTGGTGTTAATATTCAATAGTCTTAGGGTCCTCTCTTGTTGTTAGGGTTCTTAGACTCTTGAATATTTTATATCAAGTTACTATCTTTTTGTGATCTTGTTAATGTTGTATTTGTAATCTTGAAGTCTAGTGAAGCCGTGTGGGGCTCTTTCGATTCACTAGCACTTGTTGGAACTTGTTGATCTTGTGTTAGTTTGTTCTCTTTGTGGCTGTTTGTTGGGAACTTGTCTGTTGTGGACTTGATATTGTATCATTTGGTATCAAGAGCAAGGCTGGTTGTGTTCCTACACTACCAATCTTGGGCTATCTCGATTTTAAAAAAAAAAAAAAAGAAGAGAAATTTGTCCGTCTTGTTGTCTCAACCGAGATTGGTGTTTGTGTGTTTAGATCTTTTTTTTTTTTTTGCTTGTTTAGTGTGTTTCTAGTGTTGGTTTCTTTCTCACCAACACTAAAGTGTCTAGATCTAAAGTTGAGCTTATAATATTGACCATTGTTGTGGTGACTTGAAATTGGACCGTAGGTTGTATCTTGTTGATGACCATTGGTGGTTTTTGTGTTGTGTTCTTGAAGAAGTTGATATTGTGTATTGAAGGTTGTTGTGGTGTTCATCTTGTTGTTCATCTATTCTTACAACTTAAGACAACAAAAGTGTAAAATAGATCCAAAGGTTGTAAGACAAAAGTTATAAAGTTGTTGGTGAGAAGACTTGCACACATCACCTCCTAGACTTGACAACCACTTTTCCTTAAATCACGGAACCTTGTTTTGTGGGATTAGTATAGTCAAATCTTACCTTTTTGAGTTTGAAAAATTGAAAAAAGAGTACAAGACTTTACTTTCCCTCCAAACCCATTGTCATCCATGACAAGTTGTGTGAATATTGAAATTTCAGATTTGTGACAAAAAAAATTAAAAATCGTGTGGGACCAAAACCAATTACATGCTGCCACGTCACTAATAAGCTCAAATTTGGATACTCTTTTTTCTAGTTTCTAATGGTTGATTCTTGGTTTCCTTACTTGGTTCTAGAACTAATTAACAAACTAGTACATTCCTACTAGGTTGTCAATTAGTCCTTTGAATCCGTTGTTCGTGTCAACGATTACTTGGGTGCTTTTATCTTTTGAATACGTTGCTACTTCTTGGTTCTAGTCCGACGAGAATTCTTTGAGTCTTCAAACAAAAATCCACTCCGGATAAGAGCTTACTCATACCTTAAAGGATTCACGGGTTACTAGCCAAGATATAACACTTGTGGAACTCAAGTGTGAGGTGATCCAAAGAGTGTAATACCTTGACAATGGAAGGGACCACGTCCCAAAATGTGGATACTAATGACTTGACTCTATGAGGGTCACTCTTGAGGCCATTACTCGAATGCTTGAAGGTTGAATACGGACTTTGGAGCTGTGAGAGGGGATTTGGCAGCAATAAAGGGAGATGTGTCGGCTATTAGTGGGAGATTAGAGCAAGTGGAAAGTCAAAGAAACTCTCGGCCTTCTACTCCTCTACATGTTTCTACCAATGGGCATGATAGAACTTCCTCCGCAACCATCACTCCCGAAACATTGCACCAAATGCTAAATACACCCCAAGCTCCACTAAATGCCGCAAGCTAAACCAATCCTTTCCCTCCAAACCGTGACCCCACTAGACCCATACATTTCCAAACTCCTCAAGTTCCACAATAGGGATTTGAACGTCAAGTACCTCCGCCAAATTCGAACCCTCCATTCCAAGCTCCATTAAACCAAAGACCACCACCTCCACAAAACCCAATTCCTCCATATCAAGCCCCAAATGCCCAAAACCATCCAACCCACTTTGAGGAATATGGTAGAGAGGAATATGAAGGATATGGAGCCTTTGATGATGCTTACATGAGGGAGGAGGAGATGAGAGGGGGTCATGGAGATCCAAGGAGATACCGAGGGTATGGAGAAAGGGGAAACCGATACCAAGAGAGAGATGTGGGCATCAACACCATCAAATTGTGCCTACCCATCTTTAAAGGTGAAAGTGACCCCGAAGCCTACTTAGCTTGGGAATCGGCTTGTGACAAAGTATTCCAAGTTAATGATATCTCGGAAGAAAAGAAAGGTTGTTATGCTATAGCTCATTTTGAGGGTTATGCTAACACTTGGTGGGAGTACGTCAAGTGGTTTGGTAATGAAGTAGTTGATGGGCAGCCACCACCTTGGTTTCGGTTGAGGTACTTGATGAGGCAACGGTACCTTCCCGAGAGATATCGCCATGAGTTGCTTGCTAGATTGTACAACTTGCGTCAAGGTAACAAGAGTGTGATGGCGTATTTTGATGAGTTTCAACAACTCATGTTAAAACTTAATCATCGTGGGGAGCAAATCAGTCATGACATCATCCGGTTCAAGTGTGGGTTGAACAAAGAGATTTCCACTCATTTAACACTTCACAAGTTTGATACCGTTGAGGGTATTTTCCAGGCGGCTCTTGATATTGAAAGGGAACTTAAAGATAGGTCGTTGTTCAAGGCAAGGGGACAAGCCACCTCGGGCTGGCCCAAAAACAAGGACCAACCCGCCACTACAAGGCTGCCCGAGCCCAAAACAGACCACAAAATTCCTCCAAAATCAGAAGTTCACAAGTAGCCTAACCCAAAAGGATTCCAATGTTTCAAGTGCCAAGGTTGGGGACATAAGGCCAATGAATGTCCAAACCGATGCAATGTGATCCTACGAGAAGGGAGATTGTATTACCTTGGTGAGGAGGTGGGTCCTGAAAAGGGAGAAGATGAGGCCGAGCCTCAAGATGGAGAGGAACCCGATGATGGACCACATGATGATGATGGTGATGATGGTGAAGATGTTTATCCGCAAGAAAGGGAGTGTGTGGTTCCAAACTTTGTGGTTAGGCGCGTCATGATTAGTAAGGTAATCGATGACCCACGTCAAAGGGAAAATCTATTCCATACTAAATGTCTTGTAAAGGGGAGTGTGTGCACCTTGGTGATCTATAGTGGTAGTTGTGCAAATGTTATCAGTGTTGCTATGGTAAACTTCTTGAAGTTGCCAACTACACCGCACACTAGTCCTTAAAAGTTACAATGGTTGAATGAATGTGGTGAATTAAAGGTCACAAGGCAATGTGTGATACGATTTAAGGTGGGAAACTACCACAATGAAGTGCTTTGTGACGTGATACCCATGCAAGCGTGTCACTTGTTGTTAGGAAGACCTTGGCAGTATGATAGGCCTACCAAACATGATGGGAGGTCCAATCGATATACGCTTGAGAAGGATAGCCAAAAGGTTACACTTCATCCTCTTTCGCCTTCCCAAGTGAATGAGTGGCATCAAAGGATGAGAGAATTGAAGGAAAATGGACAAAAATCTGAAAAGGGGGAAAAAAGAGGGCATCCCGTAGGTGGGGCAGTAGGCATATCCTAGGCTGCCTCAACATCAAAAGGGACGAAAAACATGGTGATGTTGGTTAGGAAGAAGGAACTCTTCGTGGATCATGATGAGGACACGCCTATGTTACTTTTGGCTCATTGTTTTAATACTAACCCCACTAATTCTTCCCTTTCCCCTTTGATTTCTTGTGTGTTGCAGGATTATGAAGATGTATTTCCTAAAGAACTTCCGCAAGGATTACCCCCGCTTCGGGGAATTGAGCACCAAATTGACTTTGTGCCGGGATCTCAATTGCCAAACAAGCAGGCTTATAGGAGCAACCCTACGGACACCAAAGAATTGCAACGTCAAGTTGAGGAGCTCCTCAACAAAGGGTATGTCAAGGAGAGCATGAGTCCGTGCGCGGTTTCGGTGCTACTAGTGCCCAAAAAGGACGGAATATGGCATATGTGTGTGGACTGCCGAGCCATCAACAAGATTACGGTAAAATATCGCCACCCTATCCCTCGATTAGATGACATGCTAGATGAATTGAATGGTTCATGTTTGTTTTCCAAGATTGATTTAAGAAGTGGCTATCACCAAATAAGAATGCAACCTGGTGATGAATGGAAAACCGCCTTCAAGACCAAGTTTGGTCTCTATGAATGGATGGTTATGCCCTTCGGCCTCACAAACACTCTGATACGGGTGGGACAAGCTCCACAAATACACGACCTTTCACACGAAGCCAAGCTCTTGTTCATGCAAATGGCCGTGTGTGAGTTGGTCATTGAACCCCCAAAGGATCTAAATGTTTTAAGTGTGAAGTGGGACCTTGGAGTGTAATAAGCTTACACTCCAAGGGGGCGGCAGATTGGTGAAGGGCAAACTAGTCTTTTTGGCTTCATTTTACCTTGTAATATAAATAGAACACATTAGGGTTATTTTGAGTAGTTATTCCATTTTGACATTTAAATCACAAAACTTGTAACACTTAGGGCTCTCTTTCTCTCTCAAAACAGTCCACAAAGGAGAGGGATACTTGTGTTGTATCTTGGCTAGAAACAAGGATCTTGAGGTCATTGAGTTCCTCTTGATCTAAGTAAGAACTTGGTGTTTATATTCAATAGTCTTAGGGTCCTTTCTTGATGTTAGGGTTCTTAGTCTCTTGAATATTATATGTCAAGTTATCTATCTTTTATTATCTTGTAGTTGTTGTCTTTGAGATCTTGAAGTCTAGTGAAGCCGGGTGGGGCTCTTTCAATTCACTAGCATTGTGTTCAACTTGTTAAATCTTGTGTTTGTTGGATTCTCTTGTTGTTGGTTGGCTGATTTTCGTGGCTGGTTGTGCCTAATTGTGTGTTGTGGACTTGATCTTGTATCACACTCCAAGTACTTTTATGAGGCTAATGAATCATGTGATGAGGCCATTTATTGGAAAGTTTGTTGTTGTCTACTTTGATGATGTCTTGGTGTATATCAAGTCTTTAGAAGAGCATGTGCTGCATTTACAATGTGTGCTTGATGTCCTTAGAAAGGAAAAATTGTATGCAAATCTGGTAAAATGCTCCTTTGGTGTTAATGAAGTTGTTTTCTTGGGTTTTGTTGTTAGTTCAAGAGGGGTCGAAGTGGATGAATCCAAGATAAATGCTATCAAAAATTGGCCAACCCCACAAACCGTTGGAGAAGTAAGAATTTTCCACGGGTTGGCTAGTTTTTATAGAAGGTTTGTCAAAGGATTTAGCACCATAGCCGCCCCCTTGACCGAGGTCATTCGAAAAGAACAACCCTTCAAGTGGGGTGACGAGCAAGCTAAGGCTTTTGAAGCCTTGAAAGCCATGGTCATCTCCGCGCCCTTGTTACAATTGCCCAACTTTGGTAAGACCTTTGAAGTCGAGTGCGATGTGAGTAAACAAGGCGTAGGGGCTGTTTTGATGCAAGATTTAAAGCCCATTGCTTACTTTAGCGAAAGGCTCAAAGGAGCAACTTTAAACTACTCCACGTATGATTTAGAGTTGTATGCCTTGATTAGAGCCTTGGCCACTTGGCAACACTACCTATGGCCTAAGGAGTTCGTGATCCGAACGGACCATGAATCCTTAAAGCATCTTCGGGCCCAAGACAAGCTTAACAAACGGCATGCCAAGTGGATTGAGTTCCTTGAGACCTTCCCTTATGTTATCCAATACAAAAAGGGTAAGGACAATGTAGTAGCCGATGCTTTGTCTAGAAAACATGCTCTTGTGTCCGCTTTGTCATCAAAATTGATGGGTTGAGTTTAAGAGAATTGTATCCCAAGAACCCTCGCTTTGCTCCTATCTTTAGGGAATGCGAAGAATTGGGTAGGGACAAGTGGGATTCGGCTAGGGGTTCAAATTCCTATGCCAAGTTTGATGGTTACTTATTTCAATGTAGACTATTGTGTGTACCCTCTAGCTCTTGGAGAGAGTTGTTTGTGAGGGAAGCATATGATGGCAGTCTAATGGGTCATTTTGGGGTCGAAAAGACCTTTAAAATATTGGAGGAGCAATTCTATTGGCCTAGAATGCACAAGGATGTGGCTAGGATTTGTGGCCAATGTGTAGAATGCAAGAGAGCCAAATCTCGTCTACTACCTCAGGGTTATATACCCCACTGCCCACCCCTCTACGTCCTTGGCTTGATATATCTATGGATTTTGAGTTGGGGCTGCCAAGGACTCGACGAGGCCGGGATAGTATCTTTGTTATAGTTGATCGATTTTCTAAAATGGTGCACTTTATTCCTTGCTCTAAATGTGATGACGCACCTAGCGTGGCCTCGTTATTTGTTGATAATGTTGTTAAGTTGCATGGTGTTCCGAGGACCATTGTGAGTGATAGGGACTCTAAGTTCCTAAGTCACTTTTGAAAGTCCATGTGGGGTAGGCTTGGTACTAAGTTGTTGTTCTCTACGTCCTGCCACCCATAAACCGATGGCCAAACGAAAGTAGTAAATAGGAATTTGGGTGCTATGCTACGTTCCATGGTTAAGGGAAAGTGACTTCTTGGGAAGAGCACTTACCATTGATTGAATTTGCCTATAACCGTGTCATACACTCAAGTACGGGAATGACTCCCTTTGAGTGTGTATACGGCCTCAACCCCCTTACCTCTTTGGATTTAACGCCTTTGCCAAGTAATCTCATGATTAGCTTAGATGGAAGCAAGTGGCCAAATTCTATGAAGAAGTTACATGAGAAGGTGCGGCTTCAACTTGAGAAGAAAAACCAAGAGATTGCAAGGAGGGCCAACAAGGGGAGAAAGAAATTCATTCTTGAACCGGGAGATTGGGTGTGGGTGCATCTTCGAAAGGATCGGTTTCCATCTCAAAGAAAGTCCAAATTGATGCCGAGGGGAGATGGTCCATTCCAAGTACTTGAGAAAATCAATGACAATGCCTACAAGATTTACCTTCCACCGGAATATCAAGTGCACAACACCTTTAACGTTTGTGATCTTTCTCTCGTGGATGCGGTTGAAGATGACCAAATGCCGAATTTGAGGTCAAATTCCTCTCAAGATGGAGAGGATGATACGGGTGGGACAAGCTGTCCAACAAGTCCACGACCATTCACACGAAGCCAAGCTCGGGAATTATAAAAACTCCAAGTCTTGTTCATGCAAATGGCCGCGTGTGAGTTGGTGACTGATCCATCTAATGATTTAAATGTTTTTAAGTGTGAAGAGGGACCTTGAAGTGTAATAAACTTACACTCCAAGGCTGCCCCATGGCAAGGGCAAGCTGGTCATTTTCCTTTCCCTTTGGGGTGTAATATAAATAGACAATATTAGGGTTATTTGAGTAGTTCTTCCATTATTATTTTGAGACATAAGACTTGTAATATTTTGGTTCTCTCTCTCTCTTTTTCAGCCCACAAGTAGAGGGATACTTGTGTTGTATCTTGGCTAGAAACAAGGATCTTGAGGTCATCGAGTTCCTCTTGGTCCAAGTAAGAACTTGGTGTTAATTTTCAATAGTCTTAGGGTCCTCTCTTGTTGTTAGGGTTCTTAGACTCTTGAATATTTTATTTCAAGTTACTATCTTTTTGTGATCTTGTTAATGTTGTATTTGTAATCTTGAAGTCTAGTGAAGTCGTGTGGGGCTCTTTCGATTCACTAGCACTTGTTGGAACTTGTTGATCTTGTGTTAGTTTGTTCTCTTTATGGCTGTTTGTTGGGAACTTGTGTGTTGTGGACTTGATATTGTATCAAAAGAGGATTATGACGGAGGCACATCATTCAAGGTATTCCGTCCATCCGGGGTCAACTAAAATGTATCATGATTTGAAAGGAGTGTATTGGTGGGGTGACATGAAGAAGAACATTTCAGAATTTGTAGCCCAATGTCCAAGTTGTCAACAACTTAAAGTAGAGCACCAAAAACCCGAAGGTTATATGCAACGTATGGATCTTCCAATTTGGAAGTGGGACATGATCAACATGGATTTCTCCACTGATTTGCCTTGTACAAATTGGAAGTTTGATTCCATATGGGTAATAGTTGATAGACTTACCAAATTAGCACACTTCCTGCCAGTTAAGACCACTTATACAGCTGAAGAGTATGCAAAATTGTATATTAAAGAAATAGTTCGGCTACACGAAGTCCCAATCTCTATTATATCTGATAGGGGAGCTCAATTTACTGCAAACTTTTGGAAGTCATTTCAAAAGAGTTTGGAAACGCAAGTGAATAAGTACAACTTTTTATCCTCAAACGGACTGACAAGCAGAACGTACCATTCAAACACTTGAAGATATGTTGCGAGCTTGTGTATTGGACTTCAAAGGTAGTTGGGATTATCATTTGCCGCTTATTGAGTTTGCCTACAATAATAGCTATCATTCAAGTATCAAAATGGCTCCTTATGAAACTTTATTTGGAAGGTGCAGATCACCAATTAGAAGGTTTGAAGCGGGTGAAACTACCTTATTTGGGCCAGATCTTGTTCATCAAGCTATGGAAAAAGTTAAGGTGATACAACAGCGGCTAGAAACAGCTCAAAGTCGACACAAATCATATGTAGATATTAGAAGAAGAGGGCTAGAATTTGCTATAGGAGATTGGGTATTCTTAAAGGTGTCACCAATGAAAGGGGTAATGAGGTTTGGTAAAAAGGGAAAACTAAGTCCATGTTATATAAGGCCATATAAGATTATTCAAAGGTTTGGCCAAGTTGCATATGAGTTAGAGCTTGATACACTATCAAGTCCACAACACAAAGTTCCAACAATCAGCAACAAGAAGAACAAACTAAAATAAGATCAACAAGTGCTAGTGAATCGAAAGAGCCCCACACGGCTTCACTAGACTTCAAGATTACAAACACCAAGAAGATAGCAACTTGACATATAAGATTCAAGAGTATAAAAACCCTAACAACAAGAGAGGACCCTAAGACTAACGAATATTAACACCAAGTTCTTACTTGGACCAAGAGGAACTCTATGACCTCAAGACCCTTGTTTCTAGCCAAGATACAACACAAGTATCACTCTACTTGTGAGTTTTCCAACCCGGGGCTTCTCCAATGGAAGAGAGAGAAGTCTAAAATATTACAAGTGTTTATGTCTTCAAAATGATCATGAAAGAACTACTCCAAATAACCCTAATATTGTCTATTTATATTATACCCCAAATGAAGGAGAAGAAAATGACCAGATTGTTCTTGCCATGGGCCGGCCTTGGAGTGTAAGTTTATTACACTTCAAGGTCCCTCTTCACACTTAAAACATTTAGACCATTAGGTGGATCAATCACCAACTCACAAACGGCCATTTGCATGAACAAGGCTTGGAGTTTTTGTAATTCCCGAGCTTGGCTTCGTGTGAATGGTCGTGGACTTGTTGGACAGCTTGCCCCACCCGTATCATAGCTACCCCAAGAGCTCTCAACAGTTCATCCGATGTTTCACGTTTCAATGCTTCGAAAGTGCATAGGAGATCCATCTTGTATTACTCCTACTAAAGATGTATGAGTTATGGAAGATCTCATTTATGAAGAAGTACCCATTGCTATTTGGATCGACAAGTTAAGCAGTTATGAAATAAAGAAGTAGCTTTCGTAAAGGTACTTTGGAGGAACCAGCAAGTATAAGAGATCACGTGGGAAGCTGAGGAAGCAATGAAATCTAAGTACCCTCATTTATTCGAATCCAAAAAGAAAGTCCAAGATGCTGAATCAGATCAATAATAAGTAAGTATATACGTATAAATATTATGTTGTAACAGGAAGATTAAACTTAGGCTTGAACTTGTTTAGGTTGGATAATCATGCTAACATTCGAGGACAAATGTTCCTAAGGGGGGGGGGGGGAGGATGTAACACCCCGTATTCTATGTGTACTAGTTCTACTTATATGTCACTTGTTATAGCCTTATAGTACGGGTAATGGACTTGGTTTCCTACATGACTAGTGATGATAAGATGGGTTAGAAGGAGCTGCTCGTGTATTTTAATGTGACACGACTAAGTTAACGTCGATGCAACTATTTAAACTTGGGATCGTGAGTAGGTATTTGAATCTAAAGTTTAAAGTGACCAAGTGTACACAAGCTGTAAGTTAAATTAAAGGGATTAAGAACTGAAAATGGAATTAACTATTGAGTTTCTTGCTTGACTTAATTAAGCTAGTAGGTGAATCACCTACTTGAGCTATATGGACCTAGTTAATGGACCTAAGGCTATGGATCAGATTTGGGCCAGGTTAAATGTGCCAAAGAGGTGTATTACCTATTTAAGCTAATGGATCAGATTAAGGCCTATATTAATGGGCTCTTTTAAGGCCCAAACTAAGTAAAATAAAAGGAGATGAGAATGGGCAGCCCAACACCTAAAATCTGTCCAAAAACCCAATGAGTTGAAGGTCCATTTTAGACATTGATAAAGCAAGTTGGTGTATCACCTACTTTGACCTTTTGAGCAGTTTGAACCCTTAAGTAGGTGCATCACCTACTTGGACCTATTTGTGGATGAAAATGGAGTTAAAAGAGGAGGTTCTAGAGGGATCAATATAAGACCAATATAGTTGGTCTTTTTACTCATTTTTAACACAAATTCAAGCCTTTAACTGAAGCTTTCTCACTTTTCTCTCAAGGCTTAAAACAACAACCCCTATATTCCTCCTAGGGTACTTGAAGGAACCCTCCTCTTTGCTAGCTAAGGTAAATGAAAATACTTATGGATTTAGCTTGATTCTTCTATTGGAAACTCGAAAATCATGTTGGTTATGCTTAAAAGTATGGGACTGCCTTTCCTCCATGTTAGCTGCCCCATGTCCCTTGGTTATTAAGAGTCCTTATTCTCTTATTGGTTAACTTTGAAGGATAATTCAAGCTCTTGAAAGAAGTGCAAATTTAGTGGATAAATTCCAGAAATTAAGGTAAAGCTACTACCCATTTTTGCCCTTTTCTATATACATGTTTTTGTGGAGAATTATGTATATATTGTTGTTAAGAGTACAAGGGATAATGAGTTCAATATTGGGTTGCCATAATAAAGGATTTTGGGACTGTTTAGGGGTTGTTTTATGTCTATATTTGGGGACAGGTTAGTTGATCTAAAAAAGGGATGTGAGTTGTTGGTATTGACATATAAAAGAAGGGTGTAATGATACACCACTTAATTAGATGTTGTATAAGCTTTCTACCTATCATACTTTGTTGACTGTTTTGTACATGTTATGAGGCCAAATGAGTCTTTGGGGATCTTATATGAATCTGTGTATTGTACAAATATAATTAGAGGAGAAGGGGTTGAAAGAACACCCTTAATTTGGTGAATTACGGCTGCCCGACTACTGTTTTGAGTGAAGTTGAATAGCCCAAATTTATTAATTAATTACTAATACTAGTTTTACCACGTACTTCATTGTAGATAATTTATCTGAAAGGAAGGAGGTTAATTCAGGGTAATACCAGAGTTATATAACAAGGTATGCAAGGCTACTCTATTCCGTATTCTTTGGCATGAAATCCAACACTTGTGTTACAAAGTAAGCTTCCAAAGTTCTCCTATTGTAAATGATATATAGTGGTAGCGTACTATCTTCCATGTAGCTAACGACCTTGTTCCCACTCCCTAACATGTTAAAATACTTCAATATGTGCTTATTATTAAGTCTACACGTCTACTTTTACTAGCAAGTTTCATTAGTTCTCCTTTTAGTTAAATAATATTTATGTGTTATTTCAGCCCCTAAGCATTTCATTTGTGTACAAATTGCTCCCTACCTCATTGTTACTGCATCGAGTGTTTATTCATATGTCTCTTACTGGTGGACTACTGTCCCAAAGCTCAATAATGTCATGACCACCAAAGTAACAATCTCAAAGGTAATAAACTAAGAAATGCAAATCTGGTTATATATGGGTGGCAGCTCAGGGGCGTAATCCTAGCATGGGCCGATCTCAATTTTTTTATATATGGGTAGCAGCTCAGGGGTGTAAGCCTAGCATGGGCCGATCCCAACTTGTGTATTTACCACTGATCAATTAGTCATTTGTATCACATGGCTTACAAAGATTATAAAGTAAGACTGGTAAAGTGAAGAAAAGAATGTAATATACATGATTCCACAGATACAGGTAAAGGTGGTCTATTATGGTTTACACTTGTTCTGATTTCACTTGAGCTCTCACTTTACATATTAGTTACTCTTTGCCTCACATATTCAGTACATTCTTTCGTACTGATGTCCCTTACGGTGGAACCTGCATTTCATGCTACAGGCACAGGTACTTCAGCTAGTACACCCCTCCAGTAGAAGTACAGGACATCCAATAGCTGTTGGTAAGCTCCAGGTTGATTCGGGGCTTTTCGAGTCTCTTATATATGTTTTGGTATTGTATAGTAGCTAAGTGTAAGGCGAGGGCTTGTACCGACCTTAACTAAGTTTATATCTCATTTAGAGGCTTTGTAGACGGTAAAGTAAGTGTGGTTGTGCCTTGTTTTCCAATCATTATGGCCCCAACGGCCAAGTTATGTATATATAGTTTTGGTCTTGACTACGTAGTTTATTTTCATTAAAGCTTAGTTTCCATATTTGGCAGTATGATCATGATAATGCATGGTAAGTACTCGGTTATAGGTTGGTGCTCTCAGGCCTTTACCGCTACGGGTGCTTGTCCGTCCCAATAGGATTTAAGGCGTGACATGGGCATTGGGGGATGGGATGGTCGGTCAGGGATGAATCGGTATCGGAATGGCTGGACCACGATTTGTCATCGGGACGGGATATGTCGGGACAAAACTTTGGTCCCGTCCCGTCCCACTAGATACCAGGACAGTAGCTGTAGATCGAGATGGGACGAAACGGGACAAATGGGACAGTGAATATATTTTTTTAAAAATTATATCTTAGTTTTTTAGAGTTAAAGAATGCAAATATTATATTTTGAATTACGAATCAAGATTTTTTTTTCTAAGTTTTTCAATTTGTAAGTTATAAGTTTTTAAGTTTTGAAATCTTTTAAGTTTATAAGATTTGAAATTTATAAATTATAAGTTTGTAAGTTAAGCCTGAAAAAGTATATTTTTTCTAAGTTTTTCAATTTATAATTTATAAGTTTTTAAGTTTTGTAATTTTTTAAGTTTATAAGATTTGAAGTTTATATGTTTGTAAGTTAAGTTTTTTTTTTTTGATAACCGTGGTGTCCAGGCCAACTTACACGCACCTCAATTAATTCTACAGGATACCTACCACCTCTCACCCACAATAGGTACCGGGTAACTCTGTCCACCAAGGCTAGAACTGATGGGATGAAATCACCTAGTGTTCGTCTCTGTTGGGAATTGAACCTGAGACCTCATGGTGCTCAACCCAACTTCATTGAACCACTAGGCCACACCCTTGGGTTTTGTAAGTTAAGTTTGAAAAAGTATTTTTTTTCCTAAGTTTTTCAATTTATAAGTTATAAGTTTTTAAGTTTTGAAATATTTTAAGTTTATAAGATTTGAAGTTTAAAAGTTTGTAAGTTAAGATTGAAAAAGTATTTTTTCCCTAAGTTTTTCAATTTATAAGTTATAAGTTTTTAAGTTTATAAGATTTGAAGTTTAAAAGTTTGTAAGTTAAAAATTCAAAATAAACCAAAAAGAAATGTATTAAATAAAAGTATAAAACAAGGATAAAAACCTTTAAATTTATTCATATATGTATTATAATTTACAACTATTGGTAGAGCGCCTAATTTACGCAGCCATCTTCTAGGAAGGGTTCTGTTTCAACTAAGCCTTGAATGTAATACTAATAGTTGTACAGTACTATAAAGCTTTTTTCTAACTCTTGTAAAAATTGAGCGTTTTTGATTTCTGGTCTTGGTAAAGCTTGTTGACGATCTTGAAGTTCCAATCCATCATCACTATTACATCCAAGTACTAAATCTAAGTAATCTTCTTATTAGATAGTTAACTTTGTTAGCCCTTGATTTCTTTGCTCGACGTTGATCCAATCTCTAAACAATAGAGAAATTTTCAAGCTGTCTTCTGCTAGTGAATATCTGTGGTCTTCGATTTGAAATCTTGCCACGCTGAAAGCTGCCTCTGAAGCTACTAATGATCCTTGAATACCTAGCACATCCTTCACCATCCTACTAAGTTTTGGAAATTGATTGCCACAAGATCTCCACCAATTCAACAGCTGAGGTATGCTTTCCTCATTCGTAATAATATCATATCTCTGGTCAAGATATTCATCCAAATCACATTTATTAGAAGAATCAAGACCAAGTTGAGCTTTTAACCTACTATGGGTATCGACTCGAGGTCTAGTAGTTTGAGGAGTTTCGGCATTATTTATTTCTAAGGAGCAATACTTGTCATACATTTCTCTTGCACGTACTCTAATGCTATTTTGACATATTAGCAAATCCGGTTTTCATGTGGTTAAATACCTAAATTTTCATAAATGCATTTAACTAATGCTTTTGCACCAGTTTCTTTATATTCAGGTTAAAAAGAATTGCAGTTAAATAAATTTAGAGATACGAAAAAACTATTTTTTGAATGTTTCAACCATAATTTCAATAGCCGATTCAAATTATTCCTTTTCTCTATATTCAGAAAAGAGAGTTGAAATCTCACATACATGTATCAAAACTTCACAAATAGTAGGATAATATATTCCAAAAAAAACTTTTGTAGTATCATAAAATGCTTTAAAGTTTTTTACAAGTTCATTTACTTCATGCCAACCAGTATCAGAAAGTTTCAATTCTGAATAAGCAGTATGAGAATTAAATTGCATACTAATATACTTTCGATATTTATATGCAACATCAAGCATATCATAAAAAGAATTCCATCTAGTTTTAACATGCTTTGAAATTTTTCTGCAAGGAAGGTCACACACATTGCAAAGTTCTTTAAATTAATTAATTCTGCTGCTTTTATATATATGAAAAAATCAAAAACAAGCATTTTCAACTTTATCACAACTACTATCAAACAATTTCACACCATCACTCACAATCAAATTTAATATATGTGTAGCACATTTAACATGAAAAAGCATCCTTACTAGTTGGACAAATTTTAGTTTTAGCAAATTTATACATTTAAATTAGCAGAAGCATTATCTAAAGTAACACTAATTGCATTATCTAAAGCAACACTAATCAATTTGTCACAAAGACAATAAAATTCTAAAATTTCAACTACAGCACCAGCAATATACGCACCAGTTTTCCTATGTTCACAAATTTTATAATAGATAATTCCTTTTTGCAAATTTCAATTATAATCAATCCAATGTGCAACAACAACTAAATAATCAAAATCATTAGGATACGACCCATATCAGTGGTAATAACAGCTTTACAATCCTTTATTTCAAAATAGGCATGAATAAAGTGACAATGTTTTTCTTGAAATTCAAAAATATCTCTTTTTATCATATTTATGAAAAACCTTTAAAATTGGGATTATATGTAACCGAATATATATAACAAAATCGGGATGTTCTCCAAAACTAAAAGGCAAACCACAAACAATAATCATTTTAGCAAAATTTTCACGATCACGATCCCTATTATATGGGCGTTATGAAACAGGGCTAGTTGGGTTTGAAGGGTTTAGTTCACTTTGAACCATGTTTGACCCTCCAACCAATGGTCCAATGCCACTACTAGAATGACCAATAGTACCAAGAGTAGCTAAATGCGCAAACCACTCTCTTTTATGTTTATCACTCAAATGTCTTTTTAACCCCCTCGTTTAACCTCCACTCCTGCCAGAAACATACTTCCATGATTGTTTACAAAGACTACATGTAGAAATAATTTTTTCTTCATTCATATAACAAAATTTCCACACTTTTGATTTTAAAGGACGTTGTACCTTGGTCTTACCCTTTTTTGGAGGAAGAGGGGGATGACTAGCTCTAACCTGAGGGGTAACCTGAGGTGGAGCTTTGATATCGGTGGGGCCGAGACTAGTTGGTTTATCATTATCATCTTCTACTTCTTCATCTAAATCATCTTCAAAATTATTATACATTCTCTCATAAGCTTCATGGAGAATATGAGTATCGATATTAATTTCTATGGGAGGAGGGGCAAAATCAGTTTCATTCACATGAGTACAATCATCCGTATTTATTCTAAGTTTAAGAATTTGAAAAGAACTAGAATTATAACCCTTTTTTTTACCATAGTAAAAAAATTAGCAGCTTTTTGTGCAATACTTTTTTCTTTACGGAACTATTTTTAGATGAATTCATGATATAATGAATAAAAAATAAAATTAGAAATTCAAACAAATAAATGACAAATAATCAATAAGGAAAATAAATTAAAAAATTAGAGAGTGGAACGAATGTACCAAACGTCTGCATAAAAGCAAATGATTATAACCAAAAATTAAAAAATTTATGTCGAAACTTGAAGCTTAAAGAAGATATTTCCTAAAAAATTCACCAAATTATACTTTAATTACAAAATAATAACAAGAATTAGAGAGATTGAGAGTGGAAAATTGAGACAGAGAGTGAGAGAATACTAATTTCTCAAATAAAATGTGAAAGGAGGGAGGGTATTTATAAAATTAGGGGGGGAGAGGGGGTTAAGAAAGGGGGTATTGGGGAGCTTGGAGGTGGCTGGGGGGGTGGGGTGATGGGGGTGAGGGGTGAGGAGGGGTTTAGTAGCCTTTAGGGGGGCAATGGTCCCCAACGGCTACTGGCTGTTAATAATTATTTTTTTTGTTGAATATTACCGGACTGGACCGGGACAAACCGGGATGGATCGGGACGAACTGGTACTTGAATAATGGGGACAAAGACCTGGTCCCATTGCATCCCATGACCCGGTCAACATGTCCCATCCCTTCTCAGGTGATCTTAGGCGTATTTATACACCTAAGTGTCGTGATCTACACGTATTTAACTTAGTTTTGAGGATAACTATATGTGCTTAGTGAAGCACAAAGTGTGTATTTGTGTATTTCTATGATAAGTTGCATGTTTAGAGTGTTTAACGTGCATTTGAAACAATTCAAGAGACAAAATGATCAAATAAATTTTAGAAAACTAGTTCGGCTAGCCTACGCTATGCTTGTTCTAGTGTACTTTGATGAGCTTTATTGTGTTGAATGGACTAATGTTTGTTATGAGATGTTGTAGGAGACCATTGGAGTAGATATTGAAGCTAAATGAAGCCTACACACAATCCTAAGAAGTGGGGAAACAAGGAACCAGTGGACGAGATGAAGAGAACAAAGATTAATCGAGTTCGCACCTTGAGGAGGTGGCCATACGCCGCAACCCCCATAGCATGGGAGGGGGACATGCACCGCACCCCCTATAGAAATGGGATACTGTTTTGGTCATGCTATGAGCCTTGTGTCGCACTCCCTTGTCCATGCGATGCAACCCCCCTCCAAACGTCTAAAATTTGGTTTTTACCTGGTTTAAGTTGGGGGTAAAGCGGTAAATGCATATAATTCGATTAGGGATGCTTATGGACAACCTAAAGGACTATATAAGGAGTACTTAGCCACATTTATAATACTTTTGAAACAATACACGTTGGGACATAGGAGAAGGCATCAAGGGCTCTACGTTAGGGTTTTTCTTCCTTTAACTTTTAGTTTTCTTATAGTTTTACTTATGAACTCATTAATGGTGATTATTTGTATGACTATGAGTGGATAAACACCTCTTTCTAGGGTCGAGGCTACAAACATGATTGCTTAGCATACATTCAAGTTAGTTAATGTTAAATATCACAATTGGTTGTTTTTATGTTCTTGCCCTTACTATTCTATTGATTCACGACCTTTAGAATACATCTATATTTCTGTTCTAAGCCCGAAAGGAGTAACATTAGATTAGATGATACAAGACAAATGACCATCATAACTTTTGATGCCATCATTCGTGGCCAACACGTGGAGAATCTGATTTTGGACACCTTGAAGGCCCGAGAGTATGCATGGGGAAGTCATGAAGTCATTTTGGACACATAATAAAGCAAATTCATGTATGGAAGGTTGCTTGGAGGCTTGCTTTGATGACTACCCGAGGCTCCAAAGAATTACAAGGGTTGAAGTATGAAGAAGGAGTCCTTACACTCCATGGCCGCCCTTATTAAGGGTGTTTTGGTCTTTTTGTGCCTTTTTTTTACACTCCATAGGAGCCTCTTTTCATTAAGGGTAGTTTGGTCATTTGATGTAATAGTTATATATAGGCTTCATTAGTCTTATTTTCTAGTTAGTTCATTATGGATATTTGAAGACTTCTTCTTCTCTCTTTGAGAATGTAGTGTAGGGCTTGGAAAGGCCAAGTAGTGTAGGGCTTGGAAAAGCCATTATTGATCCTTTCTTAGAAACGGTGGTTGTAAGGCGGAGTTGATTCCCTTAGCGGTCACCATAAGGGTTTGGTGTTGTTATTGCGGGTCTTAGGGGGTCTTATCATTTGATACACGGTTTGGTTCCTTATTCTTGTAATCTCGTATGTCAAGCTATCTATCTTACTTTATTGTACGTGTTTGTTAACTTGTTTATCTTAGTCCTCATCTCTTTAGGTCATTCTTGTATCATTTGGTATCAAAGCAAGGCTGGTTGTGTTCCTACACTACCAATCTTGGGCTATCTCTGTCAAAAAATAAAATAAAATGAAATCTGTCAAAAAAAAAATAAAAAAAAATCTGTCCATCTTGTTGTCTTGGTCGAGAATAGTGTTTGTGTGTTTAGATCTAGGTGTTATTTTACTTGTTTAGTGTGTTTCTAATGTTGGTTTCTTTCTCACCAACACTAAAAGTGTCTAGATCTAAAAATGAGCTTATAATATTGACCATTGTTGTGGTGACTTGAAGTGGGCCGTAGGTTGCACCTTGTTGATGACCATTGGTGGTTTTTTGTGTTATGTTCTTGAAGAAGTTGATGTTGTGTTCTTGAAGGTTGTTGTGGTGTTCATCTTGTTCTTCATCTATTCTTACAACTTAAGACCACAAAAGTATAAAATAGATCCAAAAGGTTGTAAGACAAAAATTATAAAGTTGTTGGTGAGAAGACTTGCACACATATCTTCTTAGACTTGACAACCACTTTTCCTTAAAACACGGAACCTTGTTTTGTGGGATTAGAATAGTCAAATTTTACCTTTTTGAGTTTGAAAAGTTGAAAATAGAGTACAAGACTTTACTTTCCCTCCAAAACCCATTGTCATCCATGACAAGTTGTGTTTCATATTGAAATTTCAGATTGGTGACAAAAAATAAAATAAAATAAATATATCTTTTCGTATGGGCCCAAGACCAATTGCATGCTGCCACGTCACCATTAAGCTCAAATTTCAGATTCTAAGTTTCATTTCCTTGTTTCTTTAGTTTCATTTCTTGATTCTAGTACCAATTAACAACTAGTAATCACCTACTAGATTGTGAATTGGTTTTTGAATCCGTTTTTCTTCGTGTTTTTTGTTCTTTGTGTGTTTTTCTCATTTCAATTCGTTGAACTTCTTTGATTCAAGTTCATAAGTAGATTTTGTTTTATGTCTTGAGTCGATCAAACAATAATCTATTCCAGTCGCTAAGTAGTGATTGACACCTTATTAACTACCGGAGTATAAGCAACTTTCAATATTCGTTGCTCCAATGGTGAGGATCACAAAGGCGAGTGTATACGAGTGTTGGTGAGGTGCTTTTACTACTAATCTTGTTTGTTCATTTTGTAGGTACAAGGTGATATAAGGGGAACATATCTTGGTAGCCTCGTATTATGTGACTACAACATGGGAGACTATGATTGTAGTGAGGGATTTTATGGCTACGATGATGTTGTAGATTATGGGGGCTATGAATATAGCCATGATCAAGACATGGGCAGATTTGAGGGTTATGGTTTTGAGGGAGAACATGAGGTGAATGAAGTGCCAAGTTCTTATGATGAAGTTGGGGCATATGAGGAGTCTTACACTTCCCATTTCGAACCTCGAATTGGTGTAAGGTATAACCCCTCCCTTCGCAAAGCTTATGAGAGCCATGGTGAGAGTGCACGTGTGGAGAATTAAGATTCATATTCTTCACCTTGTAGTACATTTTATCAAGGTCAAAGCGGTGTGAATGGGTATACTAGTTATAGTGTAGGTTGTCCCATGAGAAGAAGAGAGAATACATCTCCAAGGATGAGGGGTACTCATATGCCCTTGGGTTGTCCTAAACTCTACAATGTTGATCCTAGGAGAAGTGTTCACTCCGGAAAGGTAAGCATTGATGGGGTACCGGGCTGCCTCCTTGTGCTAGATGATTGGCGCCATAAGAACTACATCATGCCGCCGATGGTTGACTATTTAGGGTTGTTTCGAGAACCTTTACTTGTTCCATATTCCTTGGACGGGTATAAGGTTACCGAGAGAGTGGGGATTGTCTTCACCCAATTTGAATACTATGAGGAGGTATGGTGCGATATCTTCCCCTTGACACCAGGTCATGTATGCTTGGGTGCAGATTGGTTTGCACAACATAGAGTTCCAAATGTGCTAAATTGGCCTAAGGTTATAGTGGACCATTGGGGAAATTATCTTTTTACCTCAATTATTCCCAAACCGCAAGGAGATGTGATCACTTACTCCAAGACGAATGATTATGAGAGACAAAAGATTGAGAGGAGTAAGGGTGTGAAAGGTGGTAATCTGAGAGTGGAAAAAGGAGAGGTTGTGTGGAGTGAAGTGAGGGGGTTGCCACCAAATCATGCTAACTATGTTTGTCATTTTCTTTCTAAGGACATTTGTGAAGGTACTAACATGGCAAGCGGAGAAGCACAAGGCCAAGGAGAAGTTGCTGCCGAAGCATGTGGGAAACCTTCACACCACGGCAAAGAAGAATTTACTCAAGAATTTCAAGGTAAAATCGCTTACTCTTACACTTTTGTGCATGAGAATGATAATTGTGTGACTAGTCGCCCATTGAGTGTGAGTAGTAGCTTACCTATTTGTGAGTCTATTGATTCTTTGTCTCTTGTTGATGATGTACTTGTTGGGAGTGTGGATACACTAGTTGATCCTATTGATCATCGAATTGACTCTTCTTGTAAGGTCAATTTAAGTCCACCTAGTGTTGAAGCCAATGTGTTGAATGATGGTACATCATCTTGTGGGAATTGTGTTGATCAACTTATGTGCGGAATTTGTCCACCACTTGAGGATATGTGTGATGTGTTTAATGGATCTCAAGTGAATGATTATATTGAAAATGTTGATCAAATAAATAGGAGTGACCCCTTTAGTATGACCTCTAGTAAATGTTCTACTCTCAGTTTTGCTCATAGGGATAATCATGTACTTGAAACATCTTTGATACTTGATAATGATCTTTTAGAGAATGGATTTGCATGTTCTATATCCTCTTCATGGATAGATCCTTCTCTCTTTAAGTACAATATCTTGTTTAAAGATGATGAGTTCACTCCTAAAGAACCTAGTGGTGAGAATGACGTTGAAGGTATAGCTTGTCTTGAAAGCTATAACCTATATGCCAACCCACTATGGTGTAAAAACATTCCTCCTAAAGATGGAAATCTCTTCTTGGGAGATGAGAGTACTCTTAAGGGAAGGGAATGTGAGGTCTTGGAAAGGAATGATCAATTGGGTGATGATAATTTTGATTTGCTTGAATTCTTAAAAAACCCAATAAGTGATTTTTCCTTGAAAATTGATTGTGGTTGTGATCCTTTGTATGACACCCCACCCATGTTTGATGACTATAAGGATGAATTGCTTGCTTGTAAAGACTTAAGCAATAATTCCTTGGACTTTAGTGGTGGTATGTGTCTACTTGAGGGTACTTTCATAGAAAGGGAAGGTGTCCATTATTTGGATATTACTTCTTCTACTATGTGTGACCTTATTGTTGAGAGTACTCATGGTGATGATGTTGAAACTGGTAGTGAGTACTCACATGAGGACACCTTAGTTGAACTTGACTTGAGTGATACCATTCTCCACTCTCTATTTGCTTTTGATGATATGTATGCTATTGTAGAGAGTATATCTTGTAGTTTGGGTGAAGCCTATGGGGAAAGGGAGTATTGTCTAGACCCGTGTCTATGGCTACTCTTTTTATTTGACCCCGGTGCCAAATATAGAAATGGTGATGTTGGCACACCCAACTTGTTGCTTGGTCTACATGACAAGCAAAGTGTCATTCTTGAAAACCCGAGAGCAAAAGTGTCATTGTTTCCTTGGGGTAATGTTTCTAAATATGCATCCTTGCTTGACACAATTGTGTTTAAATTACAAGAATCTCAACTTGTGGATGCCAAGTTCTCTATTTGCTTGAAGGAAAGAATGTGGATGTGCTTAAATGCTTTGTCTTCACCCTTGTATGCCTTTACACTTGATTCTTTGCTATACTACCTCTTTGCCTATGATGACGTCCATGCTAGTTTTGGATTTGTTTTATGTAGAGGTAGGAAATTTGTTGGTATGTCCACTTGTATGAATGATAATGCTATATGGATCTTGTGGACATTAGAACCAATTGAGGCTCCACCCTTGGTGTGGTCTCTTGAAGAGATAAAGAAGCAATTGTGTCTTAAGTCTCCTAAGATGAAGGTAGTTTTACCTTTTGGATTATTTGATGCCATTAGGACCTTTGTAGTTTCCTTATCTCTTGGTGATTTAAATAGCCAAATCCTGTGTGCATATTTTAATAAGTTTTTAATATTTAATTCAAAGGATCCTTTGTTATATTGCAAGTATAAGCAACCTTGGCATGTTGAGATGATTTATTGTGCTAACCCTAACCCTCATGCCATGAGGAGTTTGTATTTGTTGTCCTTTCTTTGGTTTTGCAAGGTTTGGATTCGAGGTCGAATCCTTTTCAAGAAGGGGAGGATGATACAAGACAAATGGCCATCATAACTTTTGATGCCATCATTCGTGGCCAACACGTGGAGAATCTGATTTTGGACACCTTGAAGGCCCGAGAGTATGCATGGGGAAGTCATGAAGTCATTTTGGACACATAATAAAGCAAATTCGTGTGTGGAAGGTTGCTTGGAGGCTTGCTTTGATGACTACCCGAAGCTCCAAAGAATTGCAAGGGTTGAAGTGTGAAGAAGGAGTCCTTACACTCCATGGCTACCCTTATTAAGGGTGTTTTGGTCTTTTTGTGCCTTTTCTTTACACTCCATAGGAGCCTCTTTTCATTAAGGGTAGTTTGGTTATTTGATGTAATAGTTATAAATAGGCTTCATTAGTCTTATTTTCTAGTTAGTTCATTATGGATATTTGAAGACTTCTTCTTCTCTCTTTGAGAATGTAGTGTAGGGCTTGGAAAGGCCAAGTAGTGTAGGGCTTGGAAAAGCCATTATTGATCCTTTCTTAGAAACGGTGGTTGTAAGGCGGAGTTGATTCCCTTAGCGGTCACCATAAGAGTTTGGTGTTGTTATTGCGGGTCTTAGGGGGTCTTATCATTTGATACACGGTTTGGTTCCTTATTCTTGTAATCTCGTATGTCAAGCTATCTATCTTACTTTATTGTACGTGTTTGTTAACTTGTTTATCTTAGTCCTCATCTCTTTAGGTCATTCTTGTATCATTAGAACATGGAACATAAGGAATGAGTTCTTGTCTTTTAGATGAATTAAAGATAAGATTCACGGTTAGGATAGGAATATACCTAATTAGCCCTGTTTGGCTCAAATACAGGATGAAATATAAATGCATTTGAATTAGTTCCTACATCCCCGCTCAATGATGTCGTAGTGAGGCTAATTTAAATAGACGATTAGAGGCTCGGAAGACCATAACCATGATATCAACCCCGTGAACCAACAACCAAGATAGATAACATAACCAACAAGGTTGTAAAGCTTTGCATGGTTGTTCAAGATGCCTTGACCCTAGAATCCTCCAAATTATTGTTTCCAACACTTTTAATTTCTGTTATTGTTCATTGTTACTTTTAGCAAAATAAAACTTAAATTCTATTTGGTCACTGATACAATATCAAACCCGCAACACAAGATTTCAACAACAACAACAAGATGAACAACTATCACGAGAACAACAAGTTGAACAACAAGTGCTAGTGAATCGAAAGAGCCCCACACGGCTTCACTCGACTTCAAGATTATAAACACAAGCTTAACAAGATTACAAAAAAGAAAGATAGATAGCTTGACATACGAGATTACAAGAATAAGGAACCAAACCGTGTATCAAACGATAAGACCCCTAAGACCCGCAATAACAACACCAAACTCTTATGGTGACCGCTAAGGGAATCAACTCCGCCTTACAACCACCGTTTCTAAGCAAGGATCAATAATGGCTTTTCCAAACCCTACACTACTTGGCCTTTCCAAGCCCTACACTACATTCTCAAAGAGAGAAGAAGAAGTCTTCAAATATCCATAATGAACTAACTAGAAAATAAGACTAATGAAGCCTATTTATAACTATTACATCAAATGACCAAACTACCCTTAATGAAAAGAGGCTCCTATGGAGTGTAAAGAAAAGGCACAAAAAAAAGACCAAAACACCCTTAATAAGGGGCGGTCATGGAGTGTAAGGACTCCTTCTTCACACTTCAACCCTTGCAATTCTTTGGAGCCTCGGGTAGTCATCAAGGCAAGCCTCCAAGCAACCTTCCACACACGAATTTGCTTTATTTTGTGTCCAAAATGACTTCGTGACTTCCCAATGCATACTCTCGGGTCTTCAAGGTGTCCAAAATCAGATTCTCCACGTGTTGGCCACGAATGATGGCATCAAAAGTTATGATGGCCATTTGTCTTGTATCCTCCTCCCCTTCTTGAAAAGGATTCGACCTCGAATCCAAACCTTGCAAAACCAAAGAAAGGACAAACAAATACAAACTCCTCATGGCATGAGGGTTAGGGTTAGCACAATAAATCATCTCAACATGCCAAGGTTGCTTATACTTGCAATATAACAAAGGATCCTTTGAATTAAATATTAAAAACTTATTAAAATATGCACACAGGATTTGGCTATTTAAATCACCAAGAGATAAGGAAACTACAAAGGTCCTAATGGCATCAAATAATCCAAAAGGTAAAACTACCTTCATCTTAGGAGACTTAAGACACAATTGCTTCTTTATCTCTTCAAGAGACCACACCAAGGGTGGAGCCTCAATTGGTTCTAATGTCCACAAGATCCACATAGCATTATCATTCATACAAGTGGACATACCAACAAATTTCCTACCTCTACATAAAACAAATCCAAAACTAGCATGGATGTCATCATAGGCAAAGAGGTAGTATAGGAAAGAATCAAGTGTAAAGGCATACAAGGGTGAAGACAAAGCATTTAAACACATCCACATTCTTTCCTTCAAGCAAAGAGAGAACTTGGCATCCACAAGTTGAGATTCTTGTAATTTAAACACAATTGTGTCAAGCAAGGATGCACATTTAGAAACATTACCCCAAGGAAACAATGACACTTTTGCTCTCGGGTTTTCAAGAATGACACTTTGCTTGTCATGTAGACCAAGCAACAAGTTGGGTGCGCCAACATCACCATTTCTATATTTGGCACCGGGGTCAAATAGAAAGAGTAGCCATAGACACGGGTCTAGACAATACTCCCTTTCCCCATAGGCTTTACCCAAACTACAAGATATACTCTCTACAATAGCATACATATCATCAAAAGCAAATAGAGAGTGGAGAATGGTATCACTCAAGTCAAGTTCAACTAAGGTGTCCTCATGTGAGTACTCACTACCAGTTTCAACATCATCACCATGAGTACTCTCAACAATAAGGTCACACATAGTAGAAGAAGTAATTTCCAAATAATGGACACCTTCCCTTTCTATGGAAGTACCCTCAAGTAGACACATACCACCACTAAAGTCCAAGGAATTATTACTTAAGTCTTTATAAGCAAGCAATTCATCCTTATAGTCATCAAACATGGGTGGGGTGTCATACAAAGGATCACAACCACAATCAATTTTCAAGGAAAAATCACTTATTGGGTTTTTTAAGAATTCAAGCAAATCAAAATTATCATCACCCAATTGATCATTCCTTTCCAAGACCTCACATTCCCTTCCCTTAAGAGTACTCTCATCTCCCAAGAAGAGATTTCCATCTTTAGGAGGAATGTTTTTACACCATAGTGGGTTGGCATATAGGCTATAGCTTTCAAGACAAGCTATACCTTCAACGTCATTCTCACCACTAGGTTCTTTAGGAGTGAACTCATCATCTTCAAACAAGATATTGTACTTAAAGAGAGAAGGATCTATCCATGAAGAGGATATAGAACATGCAAATCCATTCTCTAAAAGATCATTATCAAGTATCAAAGATGTTTCAAGCACATGATTATCCCTATGAGCAAAACCGAGAGTAGAACATTTACTAGAGGTCATACTAAAGGGGTCAGTCCTATTTATTTGATCAACATTTTCAATATAATCATTCACTTGAGATCCATTAAACACATCACACATATCCTCAAGTGGTGGACAAATTCCGCACATAAGTTGATCAACACAATTCCCACAAGATGATGTACCATCATTCAACACATTGGCTTCAACACTAGGTGGACTTAAATTGACCTTACAAGAAGAGTCAATTCGATCATCAATAGGATCAACTAGTGTATCCACACTCTCAACAAGTACATCATCAACAAGAGGCAAAGAATCAATAGACTCACAAATAGGTAAGATACTACTCACACTCAATGGGCTACTAGTCACACAATTATCATTCTCATGCACAAAAGTGTAAGAGTAAGCGATTTTACCTTGAAGTTCTTGAGTAAATTCTTCTTTTCCGTGGTGTGAAGGTTTCCCACATGCTTCGGCAGCAACTTCTCCTTGGCCTTGTGCTTCTCCGCTTGCCATGTTGGTACCTACACAAATGTCCTTAGAAAGAAAAGGACAAACATAGTTAGCATGATTTGGTGGCAACCCCCTCACTTCACTCCACACAACCTCTCCTTTTTCCACTCTCGGATTACCACCTTTCACACCCTTACTCCTCTCAATCTTTTGTCTCTCATAATCATTCGGCTTGGAGTAAGTGATCACATCTCCTTGCGGTTTGGGAATAATTGAGGTAAAGAGATAATTTCCCCAATGGTCCACTATAACCTTAGGCCAATTTAGCACATTTGGAACTCTGTGTTGTGTAAACCAATCGGCACCCAAGCATACATGACCTGGTGTCAAGGGAAAGTGATACGGGTGGGACAAGCTGTCCAACGAGTACCCGACCATTCACACGAAGCCAAGCTCGAGAATTACAAAAACTCCAAGCCTTGTTTATGCAAATGGCCGTGTGTGAGTTGGTGATTGAACCACCTAAGGATATAATTGTTTTAAAGTGTGAAGAGGGACCTTGAAAGTGTAAGTCACAAGGCCCACATGGGACACTCCAAGGCCGGCTGCCCCCAAGGGCTAAACTTGTCATTTTATCTTTCATTTTGGATGTAATATAAATAGACCCTCTTAGTGTTATTAGCCCTAGTTCACTCATTATATTTTTGAAGATAAAACCCTTGTCACACTAAGGACTTCTCTCTCACCATTGGAGAAGCTCCAAAACCGAAACTCACAAGTGGAGTTACACTTGTGTTGTATCTTGGCTAGAAACAAGGATCTTGAGGTCATTGAGTTCCTCTTGGTCTAAGTAAGAACTTGGTGTTTATATTCATTAGTCTTAGGGTCCTTTCTTGATGTTAGGGTTCTTAGTCTCTTGAATATTATATGTCAAGTTAACTATCTTTCATTATCTTGTTGTTGTTGTGTTTGTGATCTTGAAGTCTAGTGAAGCCGTGTGGGGCTCTTTCGATTCACTAGCACTTGTTGTTCAACTTGTTATTCTTGTGTTGGTGGGCTGATTTTCGTGGCTGGTTGTGCCTATTTGTGTGTTGTGGACTTGATCTTGTATCATTTGGTATCAAAGCAAGACCGGTTGTGTTCCAACACTACCCATCTTGGGCTTTCTCTCGGCCAAAAAAAAAAAAAAAGAAGAGAAATCTGTCCATTGTTGCCTTGGCCGAGAATATTGTTGTGTGTATAGATCTAGGTGTTGTTTTACTTGTTTAGTGTGTTTCTAGTGTTGGTTTCTTTCTCACCAACACTAAAGTGTCTAGATCTAAAAGTTGAGCTTAAAATATTGACTATTGTTGTGGTAACTTGAAAGGTGGACCGTAGGTTATATGTTGTTGATGACAATTGGTGGTTTTGTGTGATGTGCTTGAAGAAGTTGATGTGTGTTCATGAAGGTGTTGAGATTGTTGAGATGTTCATCTTGTTGAAAGTTGAGTTCATGTTGTAGAACAAAAGTCATAAAGTTGTTGGTGAAGGAAGACTTGCACACATCTCTTCCAAGACTTGACAACCACTTTTCCTTAAAACACGGAACCTTGTTTTGTGGGATTAGCCTAGTCAAATCTTACCTTTTTGAGTTTGAAAGGTTGAAAGACTACAAGACTTTTACTTTCCCTCCAAAACACATTGTCATCTATAACAAGTTGTGTGAGTATTGAAAAAATTTCAGATTTGAGATAAAAAAAAAAAAAAAAAAAAGAGAACAAGGAAGAAGCAAAAACGTGTGGGACCACTTACATGCTGCCACGTCACTATAAGCTCAACTTTGGATATTATTCTAGTTGCTAATTGTTGATTCTTGGTTTCCTTTACTTGGTTCTAGAACTAATTAACAAACTAGTACATTCCTACTAGGTTGTCGATTAGTCCTTTGAATCCGTTTGTTCGTGTCAACGATTACTTGAGTGCCTTTTATCTTTTGAATACGTTGCTGTTTTTTGGTTCTAGTCCGACAAGAATTCTTTGAGTCTTCAAACAAGAATCCACTTCGGATAAGAGCTTACTCATACCTTAAAGGAATTCACGGTTACTAGCCAATTTACAACACTTGTGGAACTCAAGCGTGTGGTGATCTAAAGAGTATAATACCTTGACAATGGAAGGGACCACGTCCCATAACGTGGATACTAATGCACTTGACTCTATGAGGGTCACTCTTGAGGCCGTTACCCGGACACTTGAAAGGTTGAATTTGGAATTTGGGGCCGTGAGAGGGGACTTGGCAGCAATCAAGGGAGAGGTGTCGACTATTAATGGGAGGTTAGAACAAGTGGAGAGTCAAAGGAACTCTCGTCCCTCTACTCCTCTACATGTTTCTACTCAAAGAGGGGGTCGAGAAGATCCAAGGAGATACCGAGGGTGTGGAGATAGGGGAAACCGACACCAAGAGAGAGATGTAGGCATCAACACCATCAAGTTGAACCTACCCATCTTTAAAGGTGAAAGTGACCCCGAGGCTTACTTAGCTTGGTAATCGGCTTGTGACAAAGTTTTCCAAGTTAATGATATCTCGGAGGAAAAGAAGGGATGCTATGCTATAACTCATTTCGAGGGTTATGCTAACACTTGGTGGGAGTATGTCAAGCGGTTTGGTAATGAACTAATTGATGGGCAGCCACCACCTTGGTATCGATTGAGGTACTTGATGAGGCAACGATACCTTCCCGAGAGATATCGCCATGAGTTGCTTGCTAGATTGTATGGCTTGCGTCAAGGTAACAAGAGTGTGATGGCATATTTTGATGAATTTCAACAACTCATGTTGAAACTTGATCATCGTGGGGAGCAAATCAGCCATGACATCATTCGGTTAAAGTGTGGGTTGAACAAAGAGATCTCCACTCATTTAACACTTCACAAGTTTGAAACCGTTGATGGTATTTTCCAAGCGGCTCTTGATATTGAAAGGGAACTTAAAGAGAGATCATCTTTCAAGACAAGGGGACAAACCCCCTCGGGTTGGCCCAAAAACAAGGACCAACCCGCCACTACAAGGCTGCCCGAGCCCAAAACAGTCCACAAATTCCCTCCGAAACCAGAGGCTCACAAGTATCCTAACCCAAAGGGATTCCAATGTTTCAAGTGCCAAGGTTGGGGGAATAAGGCCAACGAATGTCCAAACCGACGCAATGTGATCTTACGGGAAGGGAGAGTGTATTACCTTGGTGAAGAGGTGGGTCCCGAAAGGGGAGAAGATGAGGCCGAGCCTCAAGATGGAGAGAAAACCGATGATGGCCCACATGATGATGATGGTGATGATGGTGAAGATGTTTACCCGCAAGAAGGGGAGTGTGTGATTCCAAACTTTGTGGTTAGGCGCGTCAGGCAATAGATGACCCAAGCCAAAGGGAAAATCTATTCCATACTAAATGTCTTGTAAAGGGGAGTGTGTGTACCTTGGTGATCGATAGTGGTAGTTGTACAAATGTTGTAAGTCATGCTATGGTAAATTTCTTGAAGTTACCAACTACCCCGCACACTAGTCCTTACAAGTTACAATGGTTGAATGATTGTGGTGAGTTAAGGGTCGCAAGGCAATGTGTGATACGGTTTAAAGTGGGAAACTACCACGATGAAGTGCTTTGTGACGTGATACCAATGCAAGCATGTCACTTGTTGCTAGGTAGACCTTGGCAATATGATAGGTCTACTAAACACGATGGGAGGTCCAATCGGTATTGATACAAGATCAAGTCCACAACACACAAATAGGCACAACCAGCCACGATAATCAGCCAACCAACAACAAGAGAATCCAACAAACACAAGATTTAACAAGTTGAACACAATGCTAGTGAATCGAAAGAGCCCCACCCGGCTTCACTAGACTCAAGATCTCAAAGACAACAACAACAAGATAATAAAAGATAGATAACTTGACATATAATATTCAAGAGACTAAGAACCCTAACATCAAGAAAGGACCCTAAGACTATTGAATATAAACACCAAGTTCTTACTTAGACCAAGAGGAACTCAATGACCTCAAGATCCTTGTTTTCTAGCCAAGATACAACACAAGTATCCCTCTCCTTTGTGGACTGTTTTGAGAGAGAAAGAGAGCCCTAAGAGTTACAAGTCTTGTGATTCAAATGTCCAAATGGAAGAACTACTCAAAATAACCCTAATGTGTTCTATTTATATTACAAGGTAAAATGAAGCCAAAAAGACTAGTTTGCCCTTCACCAATCTGCCGCCCCCTTGGAGTGTAAGTTTATTACACTCCAAGGTCCCACTTCACACTTAAAACATTTAGATCCTTTGGGGGTTCAATGACCAACTCACACACGGCCATTTGCATGAACAAGGCTTGGAGTTTTTGTAACTCCCGAGCTTGGCTTCGTGTGAAAGGTCGTGTACTTGTGGAGCTTGTCCCACCCGTATCATCCTCTCCATTTTGAGAGGAATTTGACCTCAAATTCAACATTTGGTCATCGTCCACCGCACTCACGCGAGAGAGATCACAAACGTTGAAAGTGTGGTGCACTTGATATTTCGGTGGAAGGTCAATCTTGTAGGCGTTGTCATTGATCTTCTCAAGTACTTGGAAAGGCCCGTCACCCCTAGGCATCAATTTGGACTTTCTTTGAGATGGAAACCGATCCTTCCGAAGATGCACCCACACCCAATCTCCCGGTTCAAGAATGAATTCCTTTCTTCCCTTGTTTGCCCTCCTTGCCATGTCTTGGTTTTTCTTCTCAAGTTGAAGCCGCACCTTCTCATGTAACTTCTTCATAGAATCTGCCCGCTTGCTTCCATCTAAGCTAATCATGAGATCACTTGGCAAAGGCGTTAAATCCAAAGGGGTGAGGGGGTTGAGGCCGTATACACACTCAAAGGGAGTCATTCCCGTACTTAAGTGTATGACACGGTTATAGGTAAACTCAATCAATGGCAAGTGCTCTTCCCAAGAAGTCATTTTTCCCTTAACCATGGAACGTAGCATAGCACCCAAAGTCCTATTTACTACTTCCGTTTGGCCATCGGTTTGTGGGTGGCAAGATGTAGAGAATAACAACTTGGTACCAAGCCTACCCCACATAGACTTCCAAAAGTGGCTTAGGAATTTAGAGTCCCTATCACTCACAATGGTCCTCGGGACACCATGCAATCTAACAACATTATCAACAAATAACGAGGCCACGCTAGGGGCATCATCACACTTAGAGCAAGAAATAAAGTGCGCCATTTTAGAAAACCGATCGACTACAACAAAAATACTATCCCGACCTCGTCAAGTCCTTGGCAGCCCCAATACAAAGTCCATAGATATATCAAGCCAAGGACGTAGAGGAGTGGGCAACGGGGTGTACAACCCGTGAGGGAGGAGCCGAGATTTGGCTCTCTTGCATTCTACGCATTGGCCACAAATCCTAGCCACATCCTTGCGCATTTTGGGCCAATAGAATTGCTCCTCCAATATTCCGAGGGTCTTTTCGACCCCAAAATGACCCATTAGACCGCCATCGTGTGCTTCCCTCACAAACAACTCTCTCCAAGAGCTAGAAGGCACACACAATCGTCTACCTTTAAATAAGTAACCATCAAACTTGGCATAGGGATTTGAACCCCTAGCCGATTCCCACTTGTCCCTACCCAAGTCTTCGCATTCCCTAAAGATAGGAGCAAAGTGAGGGTCCTTGGGATACAACTCTCTTAAACTCTCAAAACCCATCAATTTTGTTGACAAAGTGGACACAAGCACATGTTTTCTAGACAAAGCATCGGCTACAACGTTGTCCTTTGACAAACCTTCTATAAAAACTAGCCAACCCGTGGAAGCTTCTTACTTCTCCAACGGTTTGTGGGGTTGGCCAATTTTTGATAGCATTTATCTTGGATTCATCCACTTCGACCCCTCTTGAACTAACAACAAAAACCAAGAAAATAACTTCATTAACGCCAAAAGAGCACTTTTCCAGATTTGCATACAATTTTTCCTTTCTAAGGACATCAAGCACACGTTGTAAATGCATCACATGCTCTTCTAAGGACTTACTATACACCAAGACATCATCAAAGTAGACAACAACAAACTTTCCAATAAATGGCCTCATCACATGATTCATTAGCCTCATAAAAGTACTTGGAGCATTTGTTAGGCCGAATGGCATAACCATCCATTCATAGAGACCAAACTTGGTCTTGAAGGCGGTTTTCCATTCATCACCGGGTTGCATTCTTATTTGGTGATAGTCACTCCTTAAATCAATCTTGGAAAACAAACATGAACCATTCAACTCATCTAGCATATCATCTAACCGAGGAATAGGGTGGCGATATTTTACCGTAATTTTGTTGATGGCTCGGCAGTCCACACACATGCGCCACGTTCCGTCTTTTTTGGGCACCAATAGCACCGGAACAGCACATGGGCTCATGCTCTCCTTGACATACCCTTTGTTGAGGAGCTCCTCAACTTGACGTTGCAATTCCTTGGTGTCCGTAGGATTGCTCCTATAAGCCGGCTTGTTTGGCAATTGTGATCCCGGCACAAAATCAATTTGGTGCTCAATTCCCCAAAGCGGGGGCAATCCTTGCGGAAGTTCCTTAGGAAATACATCCTCATAATCCTGCAACACACAAGAAATCAAAGGGGAAATGGAAGAATTAGTGGGGTTAGTATTAAAACAATGAGCCAAGAGTAACATAGGCGTGTCCTCATCATGATCCAAGAAGAGTTCCTTCCTCCTAACTAACATCACCATGTTTTCCGGCCCTTTTGACGTTGGGGCAGCCTTGGATGACCCCACTGCCCCACCTACAGAATCCCCTCCCTTTTCTCCCTTTTCGGATTCCTTTCCCTTTTCCTTCAACTCCCTCATCCTTTGATGCCACTCATTTACTTGGGAAGGCGAAAGCGGATGAAGAGTAACCTTTTGGCCATCCTTCTCAAGTGTATACCGATTGGACCTCCCATCGTGTTTAGTAGACCTATCATATTGCCAAGGTCTACCTAGCAACAAGTGACATGCTTGCATTGGTATCACGTTACAAAGCACTTCATCGTGGTAGTTTCCCACCTTAAACCGTATCACACATTGCCTTGCGACCCTTAACTCACCACAATCATTCAACCATTGTAACTTGTAAGGACTAGTGTGCGGGGTGGGTTGGTAATTTCAAGAAATTTACCATAGCATGACTTACAATATTTGTACAACTAACACTATCGATCACCAAGGTACACACACTCCCCTTTACAAGACATTTAGTATGGAATAGATTTTCCCTTTGGCTTGGGTCATCTATTGCCTTACTAATCATGACGCGCTAACCACAAAGTTTGGAACCACACACTCCCCTTCTTGCGGGTAAACATCTTCACCATCATCACCATCATCATCGTGTGGTCCATCATCGGTTTCCTCTCCATCTTGAGGCTCGGCCTCATCTTCTCCCCTTTCGGGACCCACCTTCTCACCAAGGTAATACACTCTCCCTTCCCGTAGGATCACATTGCGCCGGTTTGGACATTCATTGGCCTTATGCCCCCAACCTTGGCACTTGAAACATTGGAATCCCTTTGGGTTAGGATACTTGTGAGCCTCCAGTTTTGGAGGGAATTTGGGGACTGTTTTGGGCTCGGGCAGCCTCGTAGTGGCGGGTTGGTCCTTGTTTTTGGGCCAACCCGAGGGGGCTTGTCCCCTTGCCTTGAAGGATGATCTCTCTTTAAGTTCTCTTTCAATCTCAAGAGCCGCTTGGAAAATACCGTCAACGGTTTCAAACTTGTGAAGGGTTAAATGAGTGGAGATCTCTTTGTTCAACCCACACTTGAATCGGATGATGTCCTGAATGATTTGCTCCCCACGATGATCAAGTTTCAACATGAGTTGTTGAAACTCATCAAAATATGCCATCACACTCTTGTTACCTTGACGCAAGCCATACAATCTAGCAAGCAACTCATGGCGATATCTCTCGGGAAGGTATCGTTGCCTCATCAAGTACCTCAACCGATACCAAGGTGGTGGCTGCCCATCCACTAGTTCATCACCAAACCGCTTGACGTACTCCCACCAAGTGTTAGCATAACCCTCAAAGTGAGCTATAGCATAACTTCCTTTCTTTTCTTCCGAGATATCATTAACTTGGAAGACTTTGTCACAAGCCGATTCTCAAGCTAAGTATGCCTCGGGGTCACTTTCACCCTTAAAGAAAGGTAGACTCAACTTGATGGTGTTGATGCCTACATCCCTCTCATGGTGTCGATTTCCTCTTTCTTCATATCCACGGTATCTCCGTTGAACTCCTCTGCCCCCTCTCACCTCCTCCTCCCTCATGTAAGTATCATCAAAGGCCCCGTACCCTTCATACTCCTCCCTACCATACTCCTCAAGGTGGGCTGGTCGGTTTTGGATATTTGGAATTTGATTTGGGGGTATTGGATTTTGTGGAGGTGGTGGTCTTTGGTTTAATGGAGCTTGGAATGGAAGGTTCGGATTTAGTGGTGGAATTTGACGTCCAAATCCCTCATGCGGGACTTGGGAATTCTGGAAATGCATTGGTCTATTGGGGCCACGGTTAGGAGGGAAAAAGGTGGTTTGGCTTGCGGCATTTAGTGGAGCTTGAGGTGCATTTAGCATTTGGTGGACTGTTTTGAGGGTGATGGTTGCGGAGGAAGTCCTATCATGCCCATTGGTAGAAACATGTAGAGGAGTAGAAGGACGAGAGTTCCTTTGACTCTCCACTTGTTCTAACCTCCCACTAATAGTCGACACCTCTCCCTTGATGGCTGCCAAGTCCCCTCTCACGACCCCGAATTCCGAATTCAACCTTTCAAGTGTCTGGGTAACGGCCTCAAGAGTGACCCTCATAGAGTCAAGTGCATTAGTATCCACGTTATGGGACGTGGTCCCTTCCATTGTCAAGGTATTATACTCTTTGGATCACCACACGCTTGAGTTCCACAAGTGTTGTAAATTGGCTAGTAACCGTGAATCCTTTAAGGTATGAGTAAGCTCTTATCCGGAGTGGATTTTTGTTTGAAGACTCAAAGAATTCTTGTCGGACTAGAACCAAAAATAGCAACGTATTCAAAAGATAAAAAGGCACTCAAGTAATCGTCGACACGAACAAACGGATTCAAAGGACTAATCGACAACCTAGTAGGAATGTACTAGTTTGTTAATTAGTTCTAGAACCAAGTAAAGGAAACCAAGAATCAACAATTAGCAACTAGAAGAATATCCAAAGTTGAGCTTAGGGGTGACGTGGCAGCATGCAATTGGTCTTGGACCCACACGGTTTGTATATATAACTTCTATGTATATATATTTTTTTTTTTGTCTCAAATCTGAAATTCAATATTCATATAACTTGTGATGGATGACAATGTGTTTTGGAGGGAAAAATAATAGTCTTGTAGCCTTTTCAACCTTTCAAACTCAAAAGGGTGATGTTTGACTAACTAGTCCCACAAAACAAGGCTCCTTGAATTAGGGAAGAGTGGTTGAGAAGACTAGGAAGTGATGGGTGCAAGTCTTTCACCAACAACTTTATGACTTGTGTTGCAACTTGAACACAACAAGATGAACAAGTTTAAAAGATGAACACCTTCATCAACTTCTTCAAGCACATAACACACAACCATCAATTTTTGTCATCAACAACATACAACTTTCAGCCACTTCAAGTCACCACAACAATGGTCAAGTTTTCAAGCTCAACTTTTAGATCTAGACACTTTAGTGTTGGTGGGAAAGAAGCCAACACTAGAAACACACTAAACAAGCAAAATAACACCTAAATCTAAACATACAACAACATTCTCGGTTTTGTCTTCAATGGACAGATTTCAGAATTTTTTTTTTTTTTTTTTGTTTAATCCGAGAACAAGCCCAAGATGGGTTGTGTTGGAACACAACCGGTCTTGCTCTGATACCAAATGATACAAGATCAAGTCCACAACACACAAATAGGCACAACCAGCCACGAAAATCAGCTAACCAACAACAAGAGAATCCAACAAACACAAGATTTAACAAGTTGAACACAATGCTAGTGAATCGAAAGAGCCCACCCGGCTTCACTAGACTCAAGATCTCAAAGACAACAACAACAAGATAATAAAAGATAGATAACTTGACATATAATATTCAAGAGACTAAGATCCTAACATCAAGAAATGACCCTAAGACTATTGAATATAAACACCAAGTTCTTACTTAGACCAAGAGGAACTCAATGACCTTAAGATCCTTGTTTCTAGCCAAGATACAACACAAGTATCCCTCTTCTTTGTGGACTGTTTTGAGAGAGAAAGAGAGCCCTAAGAGTTACAAGTCTTGTGATTCAAATGTCCAAATGGAAGAACTACTCAAAATAACCCTAATGTGTTCTATTTATATTACAAGGTAAAATGAAGCCAAAAAAACTAGTTTGCCCTTCACCAATCTGCCGCCCCCTTGGAGTGTAAGTTTATTACACTCCAAGGTCCCACTTCACACTTAAAACATTTACATCCTTTGGGGGTTCAATGACCAACTCACACATGGCCATTTGCATGAACAAGGCTTGGAGTTTTTGTAACTCCCGAGCTTGGCTTCGTGTGAAAGGTCGTGTACTTGTGGAGCTTGTCCCACCCGTATCAGGTATACACTTGAGAAGGATGGCCGAAAGGTTACTCTTCAACCGCTTTCTCCTTCCCAAGTAAATGAGTGGCATCAAAGGATGAGGGAATTGAAGGAAAAGGGAAAGGAATTCGAAAAGGGAGAAAAGGGAGGGAATTTCGTAGGTGGGGCAGTGGGGTCATCCAAGGCTACCCCAACGTCAAAAGGGCCGAAAAACATGGTGATGTTAGTTAGGAAGAAGGAACTCTTCGTGGATCATGATGAGGACACGCCTATGTTACTCTTGGCTCATTGTTTTAATACTAACCCCACTAATTCTTCTATTTCCCCTTTGATTTCTTATGTGTTGCAGATTATGAGGATGTATTTCCTAAGGATCTTCTGCAAGGATTGCCCCCGCTTCGGGGAATTGAGCACCAAATTGATTTTGTGCCGGGATCACAATTGCCTAACAAGCCGGCTTATAGGAGCAATCCTACGGACACCAAGGAATTACAACGTCAAGTTGAGGAGCTCCTCAACAAAGGGTATGTCAAAGAGAGCATGAGCCCGTGTGCTGTTCCGGTGCTATTGGTGCCCAAAAAAGACGGAACGTGGCGCATATGTGTGGACTGCCGAGCCATCAACAAAATTACGGTAAAATATCGCCACCCTATTCCTCGGTTAGATGACATGCTAGATGAGTTGAATGGTTCATGTTTGTTTTCCAAGATTGATTTAAGGAGTGGCTATCACCAAATAAGAATGCAACCCGATGATGAATGGAAAACCGCCTTCAAGACCAAGTTTGGTCTCTATGAATAATGCCATTCGGCCTAACAAACGCTCCAAGTACTTTTATGAGGCTAATGAATCATGTGATGAGGACATTTATTGGAAAGTTTGTTGTTGTCTATTTTGATGATGTCTCGGTGTATAGTAAGTCTTTAGAAGAGCATGTGATGCATTTGCAATGTGTGCTTGATGTCCTTAGAAAGGAAAGGTTGTATGCAAATCTGGAAAAGTGCTCTTTTGGCGTTAATGAAGTTGTTTTCTTGGGTTTTGTTGTTAGTTCAAGAGGGGTCGAAGTTGATGAATCCAAGATAAATGCTATCAAAAATTGGCCAATCCCTCAAACCGTTGGAGAAGTAAGAAGCTTCCACGGGTTGGCTAGTTTTTATAGAAGGTTTGTCAAAGGATTTAGCACCATAGCCGCCCCCTTGACCGAGGTCATTCGGAAAGAACAACCCTTCAAGTGGGGTGTCGAGAAAGCTAAGGCATTTGAAGCCTTGAAAGCTATGCTCATTTCCACCCCTTTGTTACAATTGCCCAACTTTGATAAAACCTTCGAGGTCGAGTATGATGCGAGTAAAGTAGGCATAGGGGTTGTTTTGATGCAAGAATTGAAATCCATTGCTTACTTTAGTGAAAAGCTCAAAGGAGCAACTCTAAACTACTCCACGTATGATTTAGAGTTGTATGCCTTGATTAGAGCCTTGGCCACTTGGCAACACTACTTATGGCCTAAGGAGTTCGTGATCCGAACGGACCATGAATCCTTAAAGCATCTCCGGGCCCAAGACAAGCTTAACAAACAGCATGCCAAATGGATTGAGTTTCTTGAGACCTTCCCTTATGTTATCCAATACAAAAGGGGTAAGGACAATGTAGTGGCCGATGCTTTGTCTAGAAAACATGTCCTTGTGTCCACCTTGTCATCAAAGTTGATGGGTTTTGAGAATTTAAGAGAATTGTATCCCAAGGACCCTCACTTTGCTCCTATCTTTAGGGAATGCGAAGAATTGGGTAGGGACAAGTGGGATTCGGCTAGGGGATCAAATCCCTATGCCAAGTTTGATGGTTACTTATTTAAAGGTAGACGATTGTGTGTACCCTCTAGCTCTTGGAGAGAATTGTTTGTGAGGGAAGCACATGATGGCGGTCTAATGGGTCATTTTGGGGTTGAAAAGACCCTCGAAATATTGGAGGAGCAATTCTATTGGCCCAAAATGCGCAAGGATGTGACTAGGATTTGCGGCCAATGTGTAGAATGCAAGAGAGCCAAATCTCGGCTCCTACCTCATGGGTTGTACACCCCGCTGCCCACTCCTCTAAGTCCTTGGCTTGATATATCTATGGACTTTGTGTTAGGGCTGCCAAGGACTCATCGAGGCCGGGATAGTATTTTTGTTGTAGTCGACCGGTTTTCTAAAATGGCGCACTTTATTCCTTGCTCTAAATGTGATGACGCCCCTAGCGTGGCCTCGTTATTTGTTGATAATGTTGTTAGATTGCATGGTGTCCCGAGGACCATTGTGAGTGATAGGGACTCTAAGTTCCTAAGCCACTTTTGGAAGTTCATGTGGGGTAGGCTTGGTACCAAGTTATTGTTCTCTACGTCCTGCCACCCACAAACCGATGGCCAAACGAAAGTAGTAAATAGGACTTTGGGTGCTATGCTACGTTCCATGGTTAAGGGAAAAATGACTTCTTGGGAAGAGCACTTACCCTTGATTGAGTTTGCCTATAACCGTGTCATACACTCAAGTACGGGAATGACTCCCTTTGAGTGTGTATATGGCCTCAACCCCCTCACCCATTTGGATTTAACGCCTTTGCCAAGTGATCTCATGATTAGCTTAGATGGGAGCAAGCGGGCAGATTCTATGAAGAAGTTACATGAGAAGGTGCGGCTTCAACTTGAGAAGAAAAACCAAGACATGGCAAGGAGGGCCAACAAGGGAAGAAAGAAATTCATTCTTGAACCGGGAGATTGGGTGTGGGTGCATCTTCGGAAAGATCGGTTTCCATCCCAAAGGAAGTCCAAATTGATGCCTAGGGGTGATGGTCCATTCCAAGTACTTGAGAGAATCAATGACAATGCCTACAAGATTGACCTTCCACCGGAATATCAAGTGCACAATACTTTCAACGTTTGTGATCTTTCTCTCGTGGATGCGGTTGGAGATGACCAAGTGCTGAATTTGAGGTCAAATTCCTCTCAAGATGGAGAGGATGATACGGGTGGGACAAGCTGTCCAACGAGTACCCGACCATTCACACGAAGCCAAGCTCGGGAATTACAAAAACTCCAAGCCTTGTTCATGCAAATGGCCGTGTGTGAGTTGGTGATTGAACCACCTAAGGATCTAAATGTTTTAAAGTGTGAAGAGGGACCTTGAAAGTGTAAGTCACAAGGTCCACATGGGACACTCCAAGGCCGGCTGCCCCCCAAGGGCTAAACTTGTCATTTTATATTTCATTTTGGATGTAATATAAATAGACCCTCTTAGTGTTATTAGCCCTAGTTCACTCATTATATTTTTGAAGATAAAACTCTTGTAACACTAAGGACTTCTCTCTCACCATTGGAGAAGCTCCAAAATCGAAACTCACAAGTGGAGTTACACTTGTGTTGTATCTTGGCTAGAAACAAGGATCTTGAGGTCATTGAGTTCCTCTTGGTCTAAGTAAGAACTTGGTGTTTATATTCATTAGTCTTAGGGTCCTTTCTTGATGTTAGGGTTCTTAGTCTCTTGAATATTATATGTCAAGTTAACTATCTTTCATTATCTTGTTGTTGTTGTGTTTGTGATCTTGAAGTCTAGTGAAGTCGTGTGGGGCTCTTTCGATTCACTAGCACTTGTTGTTCAACTTGTTATTCTTGTGTTGGTGGGCTGATTTTCGTGGTTGGTTGTGCCTATTTGTGTGTTGTGGACTTGATCTTGTATCAGGTTCCAAACTTTGTGGTTAGGCGCGTCATGATTAGTAAGGCAATAGATGACCCAAGCCAAAGGGAAAATCTATTCCATACTAAATGTCTTGTAAAGGGGAGTGTGTGTACCTTGGTGATCGATAGTGGTAGTTGTACAAATGTTGTAAGTCATGCTATGGTAAATTTCTTGAAGTTACCAACTACCCAGCACACAAGTCCTTACAAGTTACAATGGTTGAATGATTGTGGTGAGTTAAGGGTCGCAAGGCAATGTGTGATACGGTTTAAGGTGGGAAACTACCATGATGAAGTGCTTTGTGACGTGATACCAATGCAAGCATGTCACTTGTTGCTAGGTAGACCTTGGCAATATGATAGGTCTACTAAACACGATGGGAGGTCCAATCGGTATACACTTGAGAAGGATGGCCGAAAGGTTACTCTTCATCCGCTTTCGCCTTCCCAAGTAAATGAGTGGCATCCAAGGATGAGGGAATTGAAGGAAAAGGGAAAGGAATCCGAAAAGGGAGAAAAGAGAGAGAATTCCGAAGGTGGGGCAGTGGGGTCATCCAAGGCTGCCCCAATGTCAAAAGGGCCGAAAAACATGGTGATGTTAGTTAGGAGGAAGGAACTCTTCATGGATCATGATGAGGACACGCCTATGTTACTCTTGGCTCATTGTTTTAATACTAACCCCACTAATTTTTCCATTTCCCCTTTGATTTCTTGTGTGTTGCAGGATTATGAGGATGTATTTCCTAAGGAGCTTCCGCAAGGATTTCCCCCGCTTCGGGGAATTGAGCACCAAATTGATTTTGTGCCGGTATCACAATTGCCAAACAAGCCGGCTTATAGGAGCAATCCTACGGACACCAAAGAATTGCAACGTCAAGTTGAGGAGCTCCTCAACAAAGGGTATGTCAAGGAGAGCATGAGCCCGTGTGCTGTTCCGGTGCTATTGGTGCCCAAAAAAGACGGAACGTGGCGCATGTGTGTAGACTGCCGAGCCATCAACAAAATTACGGTAAAATATCGCCACCCTATTCCTCGGTTAGATGACATGCTAGATGAGTTGAATGGTTCATGTTTGTTTTCCAAGATTGATTTAAGGAGTGGCTATCACCAAATAAGAATGCAACCCGGTGATGAATGGAAAACCGCCTTCAAGACCAAGTTTGGTCTCTATGAATGGATGGTTATGCCATTCGGCCTAACAAATGCTCCAAGTACTTTTATGAGGCTAATGAATCATGTGATGAGGACATTTATTGGAAAGTTTGTTGTTGTCTATTTTGATGATGTCTCGGTGTATAGTAAGTCTTTAGAAGAGCATGTGATGCATTTGCAATGTGTGCTTGATGTCCTTAGAAAGGAAAGGTTGTATGCAAATCTGGAAAAGTGCTCTTTTGGCGTTAATGAAGTTGTTTTCTTGGGTTTTGTTGTTAGTTCTAGAGGGGTCGAAGTGGATTAATCCAAGATAAATGCTATCAAAAATTGGCCAATCCCTCAAACCGTTGGAGAAGTAAGAAGCTTCCACGGGTTGGCTAGTTTTTATAGAAGGTTTGTCAAAGGATTTAGCACCATCGCCGCCCCCTTAACCGAGGTCATTCGGAAAGAACAACCCTTCAAGTGGGGTGTCGAGAAAGCTAAGGCATTTGAAGCCTTGAAAGCTATGCTCATTTCCGCCCCTTTGTTACAATTGCCCAACTTTGATAAGACCTTCGAGGTCGAGTGTGATGCGAGTAAAGTAGGCATAAGGGTTGTTTTGATGCAAGAATTGAAATCCATTGCTTACTTTAGTGAAAAGCTCAAAGGAGCAACTCTAAACTACTCCACGTATGATTTAGAGTTGTATGCCTTGATTAGAGCCTTGGCCACTTGGCAACACTACTTATGGTCTAAGGAGTTCGTGATCCGAACGGACCATGAATCCTTAAAGCATGATACAAGATCAAGTCCACAACACACAATACGCAGCAATCAGTCACGAAATCCAGCCAACCAACAACAAGAGAATCCAACAAACACAAGATTTAACAAGTTGAACACAATGCTAGTGAATCGAAAGAGCCCCACCCGGCTTCACTAGACTTCAAGATCTCAAAGACAACAACAACAAGATAATAAAAGATAGATAACTTGACATATAATATTCAAGAGACTAAGAACCCTAACATCAAGAAATGACCCTAAGACTATTGAATATAAACACCAAGTTCTTACTTAGACCAAGAGGAACTCAATGACCTCAAGATCCTTGTTTCTAGCCAAGATACAACACAAGTATCTCTCTCCTTTGTGGACTGTTTTGAGAGAGAAAGAGAACCCTAAGTGTTACAAGTCTTGTGATTCAAATGTCAAAAATTGAAGAACCCCTCAAAATAACCCTAATGTGTTCTATTTATATTACAAGGTAAAATGAAGCCAAAAAGACTAGTTTGCCCTTCTCTAGGCTGCCGCCCCCTTGGAGTGTAAGTTTATTACACTCCAAGGTCCCACTTCACACTTAAAACATTTAGATCCTTTGGGGGCTCAATGACCAACTCACACACGGCCATTTGCATGAACAAGGCTTGGAGTTTTTGTAACTCCCGAGCTTGGCTTCATGTGAAAGGTCGTGTACTTGTGGAGCTTGTCCCACCCGTATCATCCTCTCCATTTTGAGAGGAATTTGACCTCAAATTCAGCATTTGGTCATCATCCACCGCACTCACGAGAGAGAGATCACAAACGTTGAAAGTTTGGTGCACTTGATATTCCGGTGGAAGGTCAATCTTGTAGGCGTTGTCATTGATCCTCTCAAGTACTTGGAAAGGCCCGTCACCCCTAGGCATTAATTTGGACTTTATTTGAGATGGAAACCGATCCTTCCGAAGATGCACCCACACCCAATCTCCCGGTTCAAGAATGAATTTCTTTCTTCCTTTGCTTGCCCTCCTTACCATGTCTTGGCTTTTCTTCTCAAGTTGAAGCCGCACCTTTTCATGTAACTTCTTCATAGAATCTGCCCGCTTGCTTCCATCTAAGCTAATCATGAGATCACTTGGCAAAGGCGTTAAATCCAAAAGGGTGAGGGGGTTGAGGCCGTATACACACTCAAAGGGAGTCATTCCCTTACTTGAGTGTATGACACGGTTATAGGCAAACTCAATCAATGGCAAGTGCTCTTCCCAAGAAGTCATTTTTCCCTTAACCATGGAACGTAGCATAGCACCCAAAGTCCTATTTATTACTTCCGTTTGGCCATCGATTTGTGGGTGGCAAGACGTAGAGAATAACAACTTGGTGGGCCTACCCCACATAGACTTCCAAAAGTGGCTTAGGAATTTAGAGTCCCTATCACTCACAATGGTCCTCGGGACACCATGCAATCTAATAACATTATCAACAAATAACGAGGCCACGCTAGGGGCATCATCACACTTAGAGCAAGAAATAAAGTGCGCCATTTTAGAAAACCGGTCGACTACAACAAAAATACTATCCCGACCTCGTCGAGTCCTTGGCAGCCCCAACACAAAGTCCATAGATATATCAAGCCAAGGACGTAGAGGAGTGGGCAGCGGGGTGTACAACCCGTGAGGGAGGAGCCGAGATTTGGCTCTCTTGCATTCTATGCATTGGCCACAAATCCTGGCCACATCCTTGCGCATTTTGGGCCAATAGAATTGCTCCTCCAATATTCCGAGGGTCTTTTCGACCCCAAAATGACCCATTAGACCGCCATCGTGTGCTTCCCTCACAAACAACTCTCTCCAAGAGCTAGAAGGCACACACAATCGTCTACCTTTAAATAAGTAACCATCAAACTTGGCATAGGGATTTGAACCCCTAGCCGAACCCCACTTGTCCCTACCCAAGTCTTCGCATTCCCTAAAGATAGGAGCAAAGTGAGGGTCCTTGGGATACAACTCTCTTAAACTCTCAAAACCCATCAATTTTGTTGACAAAGTGGACACAAGCACATGTTTTCTAGACAAAGCATCGGCTACTACGTTGTCCTTACCCCTTTTGTATTGGATAACATAAGGGAAGGTCTCAAGGAACTCAATCCATTTGGCATGCCGTTTGTTAAGCTTGTCTTGGGCCCGAAGATGCTTTAAGGATTCATGGTCCGTTCGGATCACGAACTCCTTAGGCCATAAGTAGTGTTGCCAAGTGTCCAAGGCTCTAATCAAGGCATACAACTCTAAATCATACGTGGGGTAGTTTAGAGTTGCTCCTTTGAGCTTTTCGCTAAATTAAGCAATGGGTTTCAATTCTTGCATTAAAACAGCCCCTATGCTTACTTTACTCGCATCGCACTCGACCTCGAAGGTCTTATCAAAGTTGGGCAATTGTAACAAGGGTGCGGAGATGAGCATCGCTTTCAAGGCTTCAAATGCCTTAGCTTGCTCGACACCCCACTTGAAGGGTTGTTCTTTCTGAATGACCTCGGTCAAGGTGGCGGCTATGGTGCTAAATCCTTTGACAAACCTTCTATAAAAACTAGCCAACCCGTGGAAGCTTCTTACTTCTCCAACGGTTTGTGGGGTTGGCCAATTTTTGATAGCATTTATCTTGGATCATCCACTTCGACCCCTCTTGAACTAACAACAAAACCCAAGAAAATAACTTCATTAACGCCAAAAGAACACTTTTCCAGATTTGCATACAATATTTCCTTTCTAAGGACATCAAGCACACATTGTAAATGCATCACATGCTCTTCTAAAGACTTACTATACACCAAGACATCATCAAAGTAGACAACAACAAACTTTCCAATAAATGGCCTCATCACATGATTCATTAGCCTCATAAAAGTACTTGGAGCATTTGTTAGGCCGAATGGCATAACCATCCATTCATAGAGACCAAACTTGGTCTTGAAGGCGGTTTTCCATTCATCACCGGGTTGCATTCTTATTTGGTGATAGCCACTCCTTAAATCAATCTTGGAAAACAAACATGAACCATTCAACTCATCTAGCATATCATCTAACCGAGGAATAGGGTGGCGATATTTTACCGTAATTTTGTTGATGGCCCGGCAGTCCACACACATGCGCCACGTTCTGTCCTTTTTGGGTACTAATAGCACCGGAACCGCACACGGACTCATGCTCTCCTTGACATACCCTTTGTTGAGGAGCTCCTCAACTTGACGTTGCAATTCCTTGGTGTCCGTAGGGTTGCTCCTATAAGCCGGCTTGTTTGGCGATTGTTATCCCGGCACAAAGTCAATTTGGTGCTCAATTCCTCGAAGCGGGGGCAATCCTTGCGGAAGTTCCTTAGGAAATACATCCTCATAATCCTGCAACACACAAGAAATCAAAGGAGAAATGGAAGAATTAGTGGGGTTAGTATTAAAACAATGAGCCAAGAGTAACATAGGTGTGTCCTCATCATGATCCACGAAGAGTTCCTTCTTCCTAACCAACATCACCATGTTTCCCGTCCCCTTTGTCGTTGAGGCAGCCTTGGATGACCCCACTGCCCCACCTACGGAATTCCCTCCCTTCTCCCTCTTTTCGGATTCCCTTCCCTTTTCCTTCAATTCTCTCATACTTTGATGCCACTCATTTACTTGGGAAGGTGAAAGAGGGTGAAGTGTAACCTTTCGACCATCCTTCTCAAGTGTATATCGATTGGTCCTCCCATCGTGTTTGGTAGACCTATCATATTGCCATGGTCTACCTAGCAACAAGTGACATGCTTGCATTGGTATTACATCATAAAGCACTTCATCGTGGTAGTTGCCCACCTTAAACCGTATCACACATTGCCTTGCGACCCTTAATTCACCACAATCATTCAACCATTGTAACTTGTAAGGACTAGTGTGCGGGGTAGTTGGTAATTTCAAGAAGTTTACCATAACATTACTTACAACATTTGTACAACTACCACTATCGATCACCAAGGTACACACACTCCCCTTTACAAGACATTTAGTATGGAAGAGATTTTCCCTTTGGCTTGGGTCATCTACTGCCGTACTAATCATGACACGCCTAACCACAAAGTTTGGAACCACACACTCCCTTTCTTGCGGATAAACATCTTCACCATCATCACCATCATCATCATGTGGTCCATCATCGGTTTTCTCTCCATCTTGAGGCTCGGCCTCATCTTCTCCCCTTTCGGGACCCACCTCCTCACCAAGGTAATACACTCTCCCTTCCCGTAGGATCACATTGCGCCGGTTTGGACATTCATTGGCCTTATGCCCCCAACCTTGGCACTTGAAACATTGGAATCCCTTTGGGTTAGGATACTTGTGAGCCTCCAGTTTTGGAGGGAATTTGGGGACTGTTTTGGGCTCGGGCAGCCTCGTAGTGGCGGGTTGGTCCTTGTTTTTGGGCCAACCCGAGGGGGCTTGTCCCCTTGCCTTGAAGGATGATCTCTCTTTAAGTTCTCTTTCAATCTCAAGAGCCGCTTGGAAAATACCGTCAACGGTTTCAAACTTGTGAAGGGTTAAATGAGTGGAGATCTCTTTGTTCAACCCACACTTGAACCGGATGATGTCCTGAATGATTTGCTCCCCACGATGATCAAGTTTCAACATGAGTTGTTGAAACTCATCAAAATATGCCATCACACTCTTGTTAACTTGACGCAAGCCATACAATCTAGCAAGCAACTCATGGCGATATCTCTCGGGAAGCTATCGTTGCCTCATCAAGTACCTCAACCGATACCAAGGTGGTGGCTGCCCATCAATTAGTTCATTACCAAACCGCTTGACGTACTCCCACCAAGTGTTAGCATAACCCTCAAAGTGAGCTATAGCATAACTTCCTTTCTTTTCTTCCGAGATATCATTAACTTGGAAGACTTTGTCACAAGCCGATTCCCAAGCTAAGTATGCCTCGGGGTCACTTTCACCCTTAAAGAGAGGTAGACTCAACTTGATGGTGTTGATGCCTACATCTCTCTCTTGGTGTCGGTTTCCCCTATCTCCATACCCTCGATATCTCCTTGGATCTCCACGACCCCCTCTTACCTCCTCCTCCCTCATGTAAGCATCATCAAAGGCTCCATATCCTTCATACTCCTCTCTACCATATCCTTCAAAGGGGGCTGGTCGGGCTTGGGCATTTTGATTCGGAGGAATTGGATTTTGTGGCCTTTGGTTTAATGGAGCTTGGAATAGAGGGTTCGGATTTAGTGGAGGTACTTGACGTCCAAATCCCTCTTGTGGAACTTGAGGAGCTTGGAAATGTATTGGTCTAGTGGGGTCACGGTTTGGAGGAAAAAAGGTGGTTTGGCTTGTGGCATTTAGTGGAGCTTTGGGTGCATTTAGCATTTGGTGGACTGTTTCGGGGGTGATTGTTGCGGAGGAAGTCCTATCATGCCCATTGGTAGAGACATGTAGAGGAGTAGAAGGACGAGAGTTCCTTTGACTCTCCACTTGTTCTAACCTCCCACTAATAGTCGACACTTCTCCCTTGATTGCTGCCAAGTCCCCTCTCACGGCCCCAAATTCCGAATTCAACCTTTCAAGTGTCCGGGTAACGGCCTCAAGAGTGACCCTCATAGAGTCAAGGGCATTAGTATCCACGTTATGGGACGTGGTCCCTTCCATTGTCAAGGTATTATACTCTTTAGATCACCACACGCTTGAGTTCCACAAGTGTTGTAAATTGGCTAGTAACCGTGAATTCCTTTAAGGTATGAGTAAGCTCTTATCCGAAGTGGATTCTTGTTTGAAGACTCAAAGAATTCTTGTCGGACTAGAACCAAAAAACAGCAACGTATTCAAAAGATAAAAGGCACTCAAGTAATCGTTGACACGAACAAACGGATTCAAAGGACTAATCGACAACCTAGTAGGAATGTACTAGTTTGTTAATTAGTTCTAGAACCAAGTAAAGGAAACCAAGAATCAACAATTAGCAACTAAAAGAATATCCAAAGTTGAGCTTATAGTGACGTGGCAGCATGTAAGTGGCCCCACATGTTTTTGCTTCTTCTTTTTTTTTTTTTTTATCTCAAATCTGAAATTTTCAATACTCACACAACTTGTTATAGATGACAATGTGTTTTGGAGGGAAAGTAAAAGTCTTGTAGTCTTTCAACCTTTCAAAATTAAAAAGGTAAGATTTGACTAGGCTAATCCCACAAAACAAGGCTCCGTGTTTTAAGGAAAAGTGGTTGTCAAGTCTTGGAAGAGATGTGTGCAAGTCTTCCTTCACCAACAACTTTATGACTTTTGTCTTACAACATGAACTCAACTTTCAACAAGATGAACATCTCAACAATCTCAACACCTTCATGAACACAACATCAACTTCTTCAAGCACATCACACAAAACCACCAATTATCACCAACAACATACAACCTACGGTCCACCTTTAAAGTTACCACAACAATGGTCAATATTTTAAGCTCAACTTTTAGATCTAGACACTTTAGTGTTGGTGAGAAAGAAACCAACACTATAAACACACTAAACAACCAAAATAACACCTAGATCTAAACATACAACAACATTCTCGGTTTTGTCTTCAATGGACAGATTTTAGAATTTTTTTTTTTGTTTAATCCGAGAACAAGCCCAAGATGGGTTGTGTTGGAACACAACCGGTCTTGCTTTGATACCAAATGATACAAGATCAAGTCCACAACACACAATATGCAGCAATTAGCCACGAAATCCAGCCAACCAACAACAAGAGAATCCAACAAACACAAGATTTAACAAGTTGAACACAATGCTAGTGAATCGAAAGAGCCCCACCCGGCTTCACTAGACTTCAAGATCTCAAAGACAACAACAACAAGATAATAAAAGATAGATAACTTGACATATAATATTCAAGAGACTAAGAACCCTAACATCAAGAAAGGACCCTAAGACTATTGAATATAAACACCAAGTTCTTACTTAGACCAAGAGGAACTCAATGACCTCAAGATCCTTGTTTCTAGCCAAGATACAACACAAGTATCTCTCTCCTTTGTGGACTGTTTTGAGAGAGAAAGAGAACCCTAAGTGTTACAAGTCTTGTGATTCAAATGTCAAAAATTGAAGAACCCCTCAAAATAACCCTAATGTGTTCTATTTATATTACAAGGTAAAATGAAGCCAAAAAGTCTAGTTTGCCCTTCTCTAGGCTGCCGCCCCCTTGGAGTGTAAGTTTATTACACTCCAAGATCCCGCTTCACACTTAAAACATTTAGATCCTTTGGGGGCTCAATGACCAACTCACACACGGCCATTTACATGAACAAGGCTTGGAGTTTTTGTAACTCCTGAGCTTGGCTTCGTGTGAAAGGTCGTGTACTTGTGGAGCTTGTCCCACCCGTATCAAAGCATCTCCGGGCCCAAGACAAGCTTAACAAACGGCATGCCAAATGGATTGAGTTTCTTGAGACCTTCCCTTATGTTATCCAATACAAAAGGGGTAAGGACAATGTAGTGGCCGATGCTTTGTCTAGAAAACATGTCCTTGTGTCCACCTTGTCATCAAAGTTGATCGGTTTTGAGAATTTAAGAGAATTGTATCCCAAGGACCCTCACTTTGCTCCTATCTTTAGGGAATGCGAAGAATTGGGTAGGGACAAGTGGGATTCGGCTAGGGGATCAAATCCCTATGCCAAGTTTGATGGTTACTTATTTAAAGGTAGACGATTGTGTGTACCCTCTAGCTCTTGGAGAGAATTGTTTGTGAGGGAAGCACATGATGGCGGTCTAATGGGTCATTTTGGGGTTGAAAAGACCCTCGGAATATTGGAGGAGCAATTCTATTGGCCCAAAATGCACAAGGATGTGACTAGGATTTGCGGCCAATGTGTAGAATGCAAGAGAGCCAAATCTCGGCTCCTACCTCATGGGTTGTACACCCCGCTGCCCACTCCTCTACGTCCTTGGCTTGATATATCATGGACTTTGTGTTAGGGCTGCCAAGGACTCGTCGAGGCCGGGATAGTATTTTTGTTGTGTCGACCGGTTTTCTAAAATGGCGCACTTTATTCCTTGCTCTAAATGTGATGACGCCCCTAGCGTGGCCTCGTTATTTGTTGATAATGTTGTTAGATTGCATGGTGTCCCGAGGACCATTGTGAGTGATAGGGACTCTAAGTTCCTAAGCCACTTTTGAAAGTCCATGTGGGGTAGGCTTGGTACCAAGTTATTGTTCTCTACGTCCTGCCACCCACAAACCGATGGCCAAACGGAAGTAGTAAATAGGACTTTGGGTGCTATGCTACGTTCCATGGTTAAGGGAAAAATGACTTCTTGGGAAGAGCACTTACCCTTAATTGAGTTTGCCTATAACCGTGTCATACACTCAAGTACGGGAATGACTCCCTTTGAGTGTGTATACGGCCTCAACCCCCTCACCCCTTTGGATTTAATGCCTTTGCCAAGTGATCTCATGATTAGCTTAGATGGGAGCAAGCGGGCAGATTCTATGAAGAAGTTACATGAGAAGGTGCGGCTTCAACTTGAGAAGAAAAACCAAGACATAGCAAGGAGGGCCAACAAGGGAAGAAAGAAATTCATTCTTGAACCGGGAGATTGGGTGTGGGTGCATCTTCGGAAGGATTGGTTTCCATCCCAAAGAAAGTCCAAATTGATGCCTAGGGGTGATGGTCCATTCCAAGTACTTGAAAGAATCAATGACAACGCCTACAAGATTGACCTTCCACCGGAATATCAAGTGCACAACACTTTCAACGTTTGTGATCTTTCTCTCGTGGATGCGGTTGGAGATGACCAAGTGCTGAATTCGAGGTCAAATTCCTCTCAAGATGGAGAGGATGATACGGGTGGGACAAGCTGTCCAACGAGTACCCGACCATTCACACGAAGCCAAGCTCGGGAATTACAAAAACTCCAAGCCTTGTTCATGCAAATGGCCGTGTGTGAGTTGGTGATTGAACCACCTAAGGATCTAAATGTTTTAAAGTGTGAAGAGGGACCTTGAAAGTGTAAGTCACAAGGCCCACATGGGACACTCCAAGGCCGGCTTCCCTCAAGGGCTAAACTTGTGATTTTATCTTTCATTTTGGATGTAATATAAATAGACCCTCTTAGTGTTATTAGCCCTAGTTCACTCATTATATTTTTGAAGATAAAACCCTTGTCATACTAAGGACTTCTCTCTCACCATTGGAGAAGCTCCAAAACCGAAACTCACAAGTGGAGTTACACTTGTGTTGTATCTTGGCTAGAAACAAGGATCTTGAGGTCATTGAGTTCCTCTTGGTCTAAGTAAGAACTTGGTGTTTATATTCATTAGTCTTAGGGTCCTTTCTTGATGTTAGGGTTCTTAGTCTCTTGAATATTATATGTCAAGTTAACTATCTTTCATTATCTTGTTGTTGTTGTGTTTGTGATCTTGAAGTCTAGTGAAGCCGTGTGGGGCTCTTTCGATTCACTAGCACTTGTTGTTCAACTTGTTATTCTTGTGTTGGTGGGCTGATTTTCGTGGCTGGTTGTGCCTATTTGTGTGTTGTGGACTTGATCTTGTATCAGAAAGATATCGCACCACACCTCCTCATAGTATTCAAATTGGGTGAAGACAATCCTCACTCTCTCGGCAACCTTATACCCGTCCAAGGAATATGGAACAAGTAAAGGTTCTCGAAACAACCCTAAATAGTCAACCATCGGCGGCATGATGTAGTTCTTATGGTGCCAATCATCTAGCACAAGGAGGCAGGTACCCCATCAATGCTTACCTTTTCGGAGTGAACACTTCTCCTAGGATCAACATTGTAGAGTTTAGGACAACCCAAGGGCACACGAGTACCCCTCGGCCTTGGAGATGTATTCTTTCTTCTTCTCATGGGACAACCTACACTATAGCTAGTATACCCATTCACACCGCTTTGACCTTGATAAAATGTACTACAAGGTGAAGAATATGAATCTTAATTCTCCACACGTGCACTCTCACCATGGCTCTCATAAGCTTTGCGAAGGGAGGGGTTATACCATTGTTGTGGTGACTTGAAGTGGGCCGTAGGTTGTACCTTGTTGATGACCATTGGTGGTTTTTTGTGTTATGTTCTTGAAGAAGTTGATGTTGTGTTCTTGAAGGTTGTTGTGGTGTTCATCTTGTTCTTCATCTATTCTTACAACTTAAGACAACAAAAGTTATAAAGTTGTTGGTTGTTGGTGAGAAGACTTGCACACATCTCTTCTTAGACTTGACAACCACTTTTCCTTAAAACACGGAACCTTGTTTTGTGGGATTAGAATAGTCAAATCTTACCTTTTTTAGTCTGAAAAGTTGAAAAAAGAGTACAAGACTTTACTTTCCCTCCAAAACCCATTGTCATCCATGACAAGTTGTATTTCATATTGAAATTTCAGATTTGTGACAATATATATATATATATATATATATATATTTTCGTGTGGGACCAAGACCAATTGTATGCTGCCACGTCACCATTAAGATCAAATTTCAGATTCTAAGTTTCATTTCCTTGTTTCTTTAGTTTCATTTCTTGATTCTAGTACTAATTAACAACTAGTAATCACCTACTAGATTGTGAGTTGGTTTTTTGAATCCGTTTTCTTCGTGTTCTTCGTTCTTTGTGTGCTTTTCTCATTTTGATTCGTTGAACTTCTTTGATTCAAGTTCATAAGTAGATTTTTTGTTTTGTGACTTGAGTCGATCAAACAATAATCTATTCCGGTTGCTAAGTAGTGATTGACACCTTATTAACTACCGGAGTATAAGCAACTTTCAATATTCGCCGCTCCAATTGTGAGGATCACAAAGGTGAGTGTATACGAGTGTTGGTGAGGTGCTTTTACTACTAATCTTGTTTGTTCATTTTGTAGGTACAAGGTGATATAAGGGGAACATATCTTAGTAGCCTCGTATTATTGTGACTACAACATGGGAGACTATGATTGTAGTGAGGGATTTTATGGCTATGATGATATTGTGGATTATGGGGGCTATGAATATAGCCATGATCAAGACATGGGCAGATTTGAGGGTTATGGTTTTGAGGGAGAACATGAGGTGAATGAAGTGCCAAGTTCTTATGATGAAGTTGGGGCATATGAGGAGTCTTACACTTCCCATTTCGAACCTCGAATTGGTGTAAGGTATAACCCCTCCCTTCGCAAAGCTTATGAGAGCAATGGTGAGAGTGCACGTGTGGAGAATGAAGATTCATATTCTTCACCTTGTAGTACATTTTATCAAGGTCGAAGCGGTGTGAATGGGTATGCTAGCTATAGTGTAGGTTGTCCCATGAGAAGAAGAGAGAATACATCTCCAAGGCCGAGGGGTACTCATGTGCCCTTGGGTTGTCCTAAACTCTACAATGTTGATCCTAGGAGAAGTGTTCACTCCGGAAAGGTAAGCATTGATGGGGTACCGGGCTGCCTCCTTGTGCTAGATGATTGGCGCCATAAGAACTACATCATGCCACAGATGGTTGACTATTTAGGGTTGTTTCGAGAACCTTTACTTGTTCCATATTCCTTGGACGGGTATAAGGTTACCGAGAGAGTGAGGATTGTCTTCACCCAATTTGAATACTATGAGGAGGTGTGGTGCGATATCTTTCCCTTGACACCAGGTCATGTATGCTTGGGTACCGATTGGTTTGCACAACATAGAGTTCCAAATGTGCTAAATTGGCCTAAGGTTATAGTGGACCATTGGGGAAATTATCTTTTTACCTCAATTATTCCCAAATCGCAAGGAGATGTGATCACTTACTCCAAGCCGAATGATTATGAGAGACAAAAGATTGAGAGGAGTAAGGGTGTGAAAGGTGGTAATCCAAGAGTGGAAAAAGGAGAGGTTGTGTGGAGTGAAGTGAGGGGATTGCCACCAAATCATGCTAACTATGTTTGTCCTTTTCTTTCTAAGGACATTTGTGTAGGTACCAACATGGCAAGTGGAGAAGCACAAGGCCAAGGAGAAGTTGCTGCCGAAGCATGTGGGAAACCTTCACACCACAGCAAAGAAGAATTTACTCAAGAACTTCAAGGTAAAATCGCTTACTCTTACACTTTTGTGCATGAGAATGATAATTGTGTGACTAGTAGCCCATTAAGTGTGAGTAGTAGCTTACCTATTTGTGAGTCTATTGATTCTTTGCCTCTTGTTGATGATGTACTTGTTGGGAGTGTGGATACACTAGTTGATCCTATTGATGATCGAATTGACTCTTCTTGTAAGGTCAATTTAAGTCCACCTAGTGTTGAAGCCAATGTGTTGAATGATGGTACATCATCTTGTGGGAATTGTGTCGATCAACTTATGTGCGGAATTTTTCCACCACTTGAGGATATGTGTGATGTGTTTAATGGATCTCAAGTGAATGATTATATTGAAAATGTTGATCAAATAAATAGGAGTGACCCCTTTAGTATGACCTCTAGTAAATGTTCTACTCTCGGTTTTGCTCATAGGGATAATCATGTGCTTGAAACATCTTTGATACTTGATAATGATCTTTTAGAGAATGGATTTGCAAGTTCTATATCCTCTTCATGGATAGATCCTTCTCTCTTTAAGTACAATATCTTGTTTGAAGATGATGAGTTCACTCCTAAAGAACCTAGTGGTGAGAATGACGTTGAAGGTATAGCTTGTCTTGAAAGCTATAGCCTATATGCCAACCCACTATGGTGTAAAAACATTCCTCCTAAAGATGGAAATCTCTTCTTGGGAGATGAGAGTACTCTTAAGGGAAGGGAATGTGAGGTCTTGGAAAGGAATGATCAATTGGGTGATGATAATTTTGATTTGCTTGAATTCTTAAGAAACCCAATAAGTGATTTTTCCTTGAAAATTGATTGTGGTTGTGATCCTTTGTATGACACCCCACCCATGTTTGATGACTATAAGGATGAATTGCTTGCTTGTAAAGACTTAAGTAATAATTCCTTGGACTTTAGTGGTGGTATGTGTCTACTTGAGGGTACTTCCATAGAAAGAGAAGGTGTCCATTATTTGCAAATTACTTCTTCTACTATGTGTGACCTTATTGTTGAGAGTACTCATGGTGATGATGTTGAAACTGGTAGTGAGTACTCACATGAGGACACCTTAGTTGAACTTTACTTGAGTGATACCATTCTCCACTCTCTATTTGCTTTTGATGATATGTATGCTATTGTAGAGAGTATATCTTGTAGTTTAGGTGAAGCCTATGGGGAAAGGGAGTATTGTCTAGACCCGTGTCTATAGCTACTACTCTTTCTATTTGACCCCGGTGCCAAATATAGAAATGGTGATGTTGGCGCACCCAACTTGTTGCTTGGTCTACATGACAAGCAAAGTGTCATTCTTGAAAACCCGAGAGCAAAAGTGTCATTGTTTCCTTGGGGTAATGTTTCTAAATGTGCATCCTTGCTTGACACAATTGTGTTTAAATTACAAGAATCTCAACTTGTGGATGCCAAGTTCTCTATTTGCTTGAAGGAAAGAATGTGGATGTGCTTAAATGCTTTGTCTTCACCCTTGTATGCCTATACACTTGATTCTTTCCTATACTACCTCTTTGCCTATGATGACATCCATGTTAGTTTTGGATTTGTTTTATGTAGAGGTAGGAAATTTGTTGGTTTGTCCACTTGTATGAATGATAATGCTATATGGATCTTGTGGACATTAGAACCAATTGAGGCTCCACCCTTGGTGTGGTCTCTTGAAGAGATAAAGAAGCAATTGTGTCTTATGGCTCCTAAGATGAAGGTAGTTTTACCTTGTGGATTATTTGATGCCATTAGGACCTTTGTAGTTTCCTTATCTCTTGGTGATTGAAATAGCCAAATCCTTTGTGCATATTTTAATAAGTTTTTAATATTTAATTCAAAGGATCCTTGGTTATATTGCAAGTATAAGCAACCTTGGCATGTTGAGATGATTTATTGTGCTAACCCTGACCCTCATGCCATGAGGAGTTTGTATTTGTTTGCCCTTTCTTTGGTTTTGCAAGGTTTGGATTCGAGGTCGAATCCTTTTCAAGAAGGGGAGGATGATACAAGACAAATGGCCATCATAACTTTTGATGCCATCATTCGTGGCCAACACGTGGAGAATCTGATTTTGGACACCTTGAAGGCCCGAGAGTATGCATGGGGAAGTCATGAAGTCATTTTGGACACATAATAAAGCAAATTCGTGTGTGGAAGGTTGCTTGGAGGCTTGCCTTGATGACTACCCGAGGCTCCAAAGAATTGCAAGGGTTGAAGTGTGAAGAAGGAGTCCTTACACTCCATGACCGCCCCTTATTAAGGGTGTTTTGGTCTTTTTGTGCCTTTTCTTTACACTCCATGGGAGCCTCTTTTCATTAAGGGTAGTTTGGTCATGTGATGTAATAGTTATAAATAGGCTTCATTAGTCTTATTTTCTAGTTAGTTCATTATGGATATTTGAAAGACTTCTTCTTCTCTCTTTGAGAATGTAGTGTAGGGCTTGGAAAGGCCAAGTAGTGTAGGGCTTGGAAAAGCCATTATTGATCCTTGCTTAGAAACGGTGGTTGTAAGGAGGAGTTGATTCCCTTAGCGGTCACCATAAGAGTTTGGTGTTGTTATTGCGGGTCTTAGGGGTCTTATCGTTTGATACACGGTTTGGTTCCTATTTCTTGTAATCTCGTATGTCAAGCTATCTATCCTTTTTTTTGTAATCTTGTTAAGCTTGTGATTCTAATCTTGAAGTCTAGTGAAGCCGTGTGGGGCTCTTTCGATTCACTAGCACTTGTTGTTAAATTTGTTGTTCTTGTGATAGTTGTTCATCTTCTTGTTGTGGGATTGATATTGTATCAATTCTCCACACGTGCACTCTCACCATGGCTCTCATAAGCTTTGCGAAGGGAGGGGTTATACCTTACACCAATTCGAGGTTCGAAATGGGAAGTGTAAGATTCCTCATATGCCCCAACTTCATCATAAGAACTTGGCACTTCATTCACCTCATGTTCTCCCTCAAAACCATAACCCTCAAATCTGCCCATATCTTGATCATGGCTATATTCATAGCCCCCATAATCTACAACATCATCGTAGCCATAAAATCCCTCACTACAATCATAGTCTCCCATGTTGTAGGCACATAATACGAGGCTACCAAGATATGTTCCCTTTATATCACCTTGTACCTACAAAATGAACAAACAAGATTAGTAGTAAAAGCACCTCACCAACACTCGTATACACTCGCCTTTGTGATCCTCACCATTGGAGTGGCGAATATTGAAAGTTGCTTATACTCCGGTAGTTAATAAGGTGTCAATCACTACTTAGCGACCGGAATAGATTATTGTTTGATCGACTCAAGACACAAAACAAAATCTACTTATGAACTTGAATCAAAGAAGTTCAACGAATCGAAATGAGAAAAACACACAAAGAACGAAAAACACGAAGAAAAACGAATTCAAAAACCAATTCACAATCTAGTAGGTGATTACTAGTTGTTAATTGGTACTAGAATCAAGAAATGAAACTAAAGAATCAAGGAAATGAAACTTAGAATCTGAAATTTGAGCTTAATGGTGATGTGGCAGCATGCAATTGGTCTTGGGCCCACACAAAAATATATATATATATATATATATATATTTTTTTATTTTTTTCACCAATCTGAAATTTCAATATGAAACACAACTTGTCATGGATGACAATGGGTTTTGGAGGGAAAGTAAAGTCTTGTACTCTTTTTTCAACTTTTCAAACTCAAAAAGGTAAGATTTGACTATTCTAATCCCACAAAACAAGGTTCCGTGTTTTAAGGAAAAGTGGTTGTCAAGTCTAAGAAGAGATGTGTGCAAGTCTTCTCACCAACAACTTTATTACTTTTGTCTTACAACCTTTTGGATCTATTTTATACTTTTGTGGTCTTAAGTTGTAAGAATAGATGAAGAACAAGATGAAAACCACAGCAACCTTCAAGAACACAACATCAACTTCTTCAAGAACATAACACAAAAAACCACCAATGGTCATCACAAGGTACAACCTACGGCCCACTTCAAGTCACCATAACAATGGTCAATATTATAAGCTCATCTTTAGATCTATACACTTTTAGTGTTGGTGAGAAAGAAACCAACACTAGAAACACACTAAACAAGTAAAACAACACCTAGATCTATACACACAACAATATTCTCGACCAAGGCAACAATGGACAGATTTCTCTTCTTTTTTTTTTGTTTTGGCCAAGAGCAAGCCCAAGATGGGTAGTGTTGGAACACAACTGGTCTTGCTTTGATACCAAATGATACAAGATCAAACCCACAACACAAGATTTCAGCAACAACAACAAGATGAACACTTTCACAAGAACAACAAGTTGAACAACAAGTGCTAGTGAATCGAAAGAGCCCTACACGGCTTCACTAGTCTTCAAGATCTCAAACACAACAACAACAAGATAATAAAAAGATAGTTAACTTGACATATAATATTCAAGAGACTAAGAACCCTAACATCAAGAAAGGACCCTAAGACTAATGAATATAAACACCAAGTTCTTACTTAGACCAAGAGGAACTCAATGACCTCAAGATCCTTGTTTCTAGCCAAGATACAACACAAGTGTAACTCCACTTGTGAGTTTCGGTTTTGGAGCTTCTCCAATGGAGAGAGAGAAGTCCTTAGTGTTACAAGAGTTTTGTCTTCAAAAATATAATGAGTGAACTAGGGCTAATAACACTAAGATGGTGTATTTATATTACATCTAAAATGAAAGATAAAATGACAAGTTTAGCCCTTGGGGCAGCCGGCCTTGGAGTGTTCTATGTGGCTCTTGTGACTTACACTTTCAAGGTCCCTCTTCACACTTTAAAACATTTAGATCCTTAGGTGGTTCAATCACCAACTCACACACGGCCATTTGCATGAACAAGGCTTGGAGTTTTTGTAATTCCCGATCTTGGCTTTGTGTGAATGGTCGGGTACTTGTTGGACTGCTTGTCCCACCCGTATCACATATTCTTGACCTCCCATGCCTTGGGCCCACCTCAATTCCCGAGGCCAGAACCCTTCCCTTGGTACTCCATAACCACCCGTTCCTCCATACTCCCAAAATTCATCGTTGTTGAGCTCATCATTCATTTTATCATAGAGGGTTTTGGTATTGCTAGTCTTGGTATGGCCTTTGTGGTGCATTTTGTGGAGGTGATATGTGGGAATCATGTATGGATGCATTTGATACACTATCAAGTCCACAACACAAAGTTCCAACAGCCAACAACAAGAAGAACAACTAACGCAAGATCAACAAGTTGAACAACAAATGCTAGTGAATCGAAAGAGCCCCACATGGCTTCACTAGACTTCAAGAATACAAACACAATATTAACAAGATCACAAGAAGATAGTAACTTGACATAAAAGATTCAAGAGTCTAAGAACCCTAACAACAAGAGAGGACCCTAAGACTATTGAATATTAACACCAAGTTCTTACTTGGACCAAGAGGAACCCTATGACCTCAAGATCCTTGTTTCTAGCCAAGATACAACACAAGTATCCCTCTCTTGTGAGCTAAAATTGATAGGGGAATGACCTAAAGAGATGAAGACTAAGAGAAACAAGTTAACAAACACGTACAATAAAGTAAGATAGATAGCTTGACATACGAGATTACAAGAAATAGGAACCAAACCGTGTATCAAACGATAAGACCCCTAAGACCCACAATAACAACACCAAACTCTTACAGTGACCGCTAAGGGAATCAACTCCGCCTTACAACCACCGTTTCTAAGCAAGGATCAATAATGGCTTTTCCAAGCCCTACACTACTTGGCTTTTCCAAACCCTACACTACACTCGCAAAGAGAGAAGAAGAAGTCTTTCAAATATCCATAATCAACTACTAGAAAATAAGACTAATGAAGTCTATTTATAACTATTACATCAAATGACCAAACTACCCTTAATGAAAAGGGGCTCCTATGGAGTGTAAAGAAAAGGCACAAAAAGACCAAAACACCCTTAATAAGGGGTGGTGATGGAGTGTAAGGACTCCTTCTTCACACTTCAACCCTTCCAATCCTTTGGAGCCTCGGGTAGTCATCAAGGCAAGCCTCCAAGCAACCTTCCACACACGAAATTGCTTTATTAAGTGTCCAAAATGACTTCCCCATGCATACTCTTGGGCCTTCAAGGTGTCCAAAATTAGATTCTCCACGTGTTGGCCACGAATGATGGCATCAAAAGTTATGATGGCCATTTGTCTTGTATCAGGACATGATAGCATATTTGTAGTAGTGGATAGATTTTCTAAAATGACTCATTTTATTCCATGCCATAAGTGTGATGATGCATCTCATGTTGCCTCCTTGTTTGTCATTCATGTACTTAAATTGCATGGAGTCCCTCAAACCATTGTGAGTGATAGAGATTCCAAATTTCTTAGCCATTTTTGGAAGAGTCTTTTGGGTACACTTGGCACCAAACTTATGTTTTCTACTTCTTGCCACCCCCAAATGGATGGGCAAACCGTGGTAGTCAATCGGACTCTTGGTAACATGCTTAGGTGTATGATTAAAGGAACCCCAACTACTTGGGAAGACCGTTTACCCTTGATTGAATTTGCATATAACCGGTCTTTCCTCTATTGGGATGTCTCCATTTGAAGCATGTTATGGTTTTAATCCTTTGTTTCCATTAATCATGACTCCTTTGTCTAGTCATGTTGTTGTATGCCTAGATGCCAAGCAAAGGACAAGAGAGATGATGAACATTCATTCTAAGGTAAGAGAGGCCATCGAAAAGAACAATTCCAAAGTGACCATGAGGAAGAATCTTGGGAGAAATTAGGTGATCTTCAACCCGGATGATTGGGTATGGGTCCATTTCAGAAAGGAAAGGTTCCTACAAATCCGAAGAGGAAAGCTAAGTCCAAGGGGAGATGGTCCTTTCAAAGTGCTCAAGCGGATCAATGATAATGCCTACATGGTTGACTTTCCAGGTGAGTACAATGTTCATAATGTGTTTAATGTTAGTGATCTATCTCCTTGTGTTGTAGGTGAACCTTTGGATTCGAGGACGAATCCTTTTCAAGAAGGGGAGAATGATGCTAGCATAAAGGGGACACGTCCTTTCACACGGAGTCAAGCAAGCGAACTCCAAGGTCTACAAAGGATGCTTATGCAAAAGGGGACTTGGGAGAAGCCCGGAGATTGTCAATGGAGAATCTACAATGTGTGGAAGAATCAAAGGGGTGAAGCGGATGAAGAAAAGGGGGTCATTGGTGCAAGTGGCTAGATTTTAAATTCAAGAATTCACAACAAGATGACCCAAACAAGGCCCTTGTCTCTCATTAAGGGCATATTTGTAATAACTAGTTGTCTTTATTTCTTTAGTATAAATAGGATAATTCCTTATTTGGCATGGTAGACTTTTGATGAATATTGAACATTGAGCTTTGAAGCTTGTAGTTTCTAGGTGAAGCCTAGCATTTAGCTTGTAGTTTCTAGGTGAAGCCTAGCATTAGTTGGTAATTTTAGTAGTGTGGATCTTGGAATTGTTGGTGAACTTTTTGGTTTGGTTAATCGAAGGTTACTCATTTGTGGTTTCTTGGTTTCCTTTGATTTTCTCAAACTAGGGTTTGTGTTTAAATTGTTGAATTCAATTGGGAGGTGAGGGTATCAAGTCCCTTGTTGCCCATAAATTCAAGAGTTTGAATATTAATCCACATATCCTTCTTTTATTTTCTTTCCTCCTTGTTCTTCCCTCTTTGATTCGTTATCATTTTGGTATCAAGAGCCTAGGATTAGGTTTGTTTCCACAAATCTACCCTTGGGATTTTGATACACTATCAAGTCCACAACACAAAGTTCCAACAGCCAACAACAAGAAGAACAACTAACACAAGATCAACAAGTTGAACAACAAATGCTAGTGAATCGAAAGAGCCCCACACAGCTTTACTAGACTTCAAGAATACAAACACAATATTAACAAGATCACAAGAAGATAGTAACTTGACATAAAAGATTATATTAAAACCAAGTTCTTACTTGGACCAAGAGGAACCCTATGACCTCAAGATCCTTGTTTCTAGCCAAGATACAACACAAGTATCCCTCTCTTGTGAGCTGAAATAGCTCGAGAGAACCAAAATATTACAAGGCTTATGTCTCAAAATAATAATGGAAGAACTACCCCAAGTAACCCTAATATTGTCTATTTATATTACAAGGCAAAAAATGACCAGTTTTCCCCTTGCCATGGGCGGCCTTGGAGTGTAAGTTTATTACACTTCAAGGTCCCTCTTCACACTTAAAAACGTTTAAATCCTTAGATGGATCAGTCACCAACTCATACACGGCCATTTGCATGAACAAGGTTTGGAGTTTTTGTAATTCTCGAGCTTGGCTTCGTGTGAATAGTCGTGGACTTGTTGGACAGCTTGGCCCACACGTATCATCCTCTCCATCTTGAGAGGAATTTGACCTCAAATTCCGCATTTGGTCATCTTCAACCGCATCCACGAGAGAAAGACCACAAACGTTGAAGGTGTTGTGCACTTGATATTCTTTGAGATGGAAACCGATCCTTCCGAAGATGCACCCACACCCAATCTCCCGGTTCAAGAATGAATTTCTTTCTCCCCTTGTTGGCCCTCCTTGCAATCTCTTGGTTTTTCTTCTCAAGTTGAAGCCGCACCTTCTCATGTAACTTCTTCATAGAATCTGCCCGCTTGCTTCCATCTAACCTAATCATGAGATTACTTGGCAAAGGCGTTAAATCCAAAGGGGTAAGGGGGTTGAGGCCGTATACACACTCAAAGGGAGTAATTCCCATACTTGAGTGTATGAAACGGTTATAGGAAAATTCAATCAATGGTAAGTGCTCTTCCCAAGAAGTCACTTTTTCCTTAACCATGGAACGTAGCATAGCACCCAAAGTCCTATTTACTACTTTCGTTTGGACATCGGTTTGTGGGTGGCAGGACTTAGAGAACAACAACTTGGTACCAAGCCTACCTGATAACGACCTCAATCAAGTGACTAAAATCGATATCAAAAATGCGGAATTAAACAACAAATTGAAGGATAGTTGAGAAATAAGAGATGAGAAGTGAAGAAAGAAAGGCCCAATTGAAACAACAATTAAACCAAGGGAAAAGAGAACTCAATCAAATGCATGAGAAACCAAATTGAATCAACAATATGATAACTCGATGATTAATTAAGCGAAGAAGATAACACAAGCAATTCGGGAATCCACCCTAATCACTCGATCTAAGCTAATCATTGGAATTGAACCCAATCACTACCCTAATCTAATGTAACTAAATAACAATGTCTATTCAAGACAATTCAATCATCCAAAATCTAAGTAAAGAAAATGGCTAAGGCAACTATTTATAGTCCTTGCCTTTTCACAAATAGCCTATTAAAAAAATAGCCCAAAAGTGACTATTTTAGTAATAAACCACAAGGGCCCTTCTTGATTGTCCAAATGACATCTTTATAGCCCATGACCTTATATATTTATTGCTCCATGGCTTCCTTCAAGATCCAAGCTATCATCCATATGTGGAAGCCCATCCTAATGTGCCCCACGCTATACATGCTCTTATCATCCTCCCCTTCTTCAAAAGGATTCATCCTCGAATCCGAACCTTGCAAAAATATGAGAAAGACAAACAACAAACATATCCTCATAGCATGAGGGTTAGCACAAGGATTAGCAACCACACCAACTTGCCAAGGAGGCACACATTTGAAATACAACCAACTATCCTTTGTGTTAAAGAAGATCCATTCATCATATAAGGTACAAAGGAATTGGTCATAAGCAACATCATGAGACAAGGAAACCACATAGGTCTTAATGGCATCAAGAATTCTAAGAGATGATATCACATATGATTTAGGAGCCATAAGACATAATTGTTTCATCGCCTCACAATAAGACCTCATCAAAAATGGTGCAATCACCCATAAGGGTTCATTTGGGTCAAAGAAGTAAAAGACCCACATATCTCTACCTCCATACACAACAAATCCCATACCATCATGGGTATCATCATAAGCAAAGAGGTAGTAGAGAAAGGTGTTAAGCTCACTATTCTCATCTAGGGCATGCCAAAAGATAAGGACACCGGTAGATAAGAAAAGACATTTTAAGCACAAAACAACCCTCTCTATTAAGCAACTTTCCAAAGAAAGAAAGTGCACCAAAGAAGCCATGCTACTAGAATGGCCGAGAAATCTATTAGGGGTCAAATCACTCCATATCAAATAATACTCCCAATGAATTGGGGTCCCTTCGATCATAGTATCAAGCATGCTTCCAAGAGTCTGATTTGAAACTTCAACTTGTCCAACCCAATGAAGGTGACAAGGAGTTTTCAATATCCATGGACTCTCCCAAAAACGAACAAGCAACTTAGCACCCACTAGTTGTGGTCCACACAACTTAAGCACAAGTGTGTCAAACAAGGATGCAAGAATATAGGAAACTCCCAAAATAGGCAAGGACACATTTGCCTTGGGGTTCACAAGCATGAGACCATATTTGAGAAAAAGGTTATCATATGCAAACAAGTAGTAAAGAAAGGTGTTACTAAAATGAACTTCATCCAAGGTGTGCCCACATATAGAATCACCCTTTGATCCACAAGTATTAATGCCTTGATCAAAAATGGGGTCACACAAGAATGAAGGGGTTATTGGAGAACATACACCCTCTTTCTTTTGACCACTAACCTTCCCAATAGACGTACTATAATCTTCCAAGAAGAGAGTTCTATCTTCGAAAAGTGTGTCATCATACCATAGTGGATTCTCAATCACTTGGTAGCCTTCAAGAGGGGCTTCACTTATATCATGCCAAGACACACCACTATGCATTTCACCTTCATTAGTCATGTCAACATCAAACAAGAGATTATCCTTAAAAACACATTCAACCTCAGAATCCTCATGAGAAGAAAAAGGAATGGAATCGCAATTCAAGGATTCATCATTTAGGTGCAATGACTTCACATGACTATCTACATAACCAACTATATCAATTCCAACACTAAATTGAGGTTCCTTAAGTTCATCACAAAACTCCTCATTTAGTGGGTCATCATTACACATGAGTTGATCAACACCAATATCAATTGATCATGAACTATCATTTAAAGCACATGTATCAACACTAGGTGGACACAAATTGATCTTACTAGAAGAATCAATTCGGTCATCAATAGGATCAACTAGTGTATCCACATTCTCAACATGCACATTATCAAAACATGGCAAAGAATCACATGGTAATGTACTAGCATTTAAGGCACAAGTGTCAACACTAGGTGGACACAAATTGATCTTACTAAAAGAATCAATTCGGTCATCAATAGGATCAACTAGTGTATGAACACTCTCAACAAATAAATTATCACTATGTAACAAGGTGTCATCAAGATGATCACAAGGCAACGAATCTTTAAGCTCACACATATACATGCCATCACTTACACTCAATTGGCTACTAGCCACACAAGGATCTTCAACTTTTGACAAAGTGTAAGGTTTAGCTTTGTTACCTTGTAGTTCATAGAAAGGATTGCATTCACCTTGATTTTCAACATTTGAGAACATTTGCTCCTTTGGAAAGCTTTCTAGCACCTCATGATTCTTCATTGCTCGAGGTGCCTCACTAGGCTTGTCTCCAAGGATACCTGCACAAGAATCTAGACAACTAGAAAAGGAAGAAAGGTTGCAAAAGTTAGTATAAGATTGTGACAACACTCTCATATCACTCCTCACAACCTCTCCTTTTTCCACTCTAGAGTTGTCACATATCACACTCTTACTCCTCTCAATCTTTTGTCTCTCAATTTTATTGGAGTTAGGACAAGTGCCAAGAATTCCTTGGGAAGGATTTGGAGATCCCTTCACATCTAACTTCCACTTTGCATTGCTAGGAGTAGCCTTCATTTCACTCATTAGATCCTCTTCAAGCATATTTTCACAAGGAGTAGCTTGTTTTGCTTTCGACTCTTTGGAGACCATTTGAGAGATCTTGTCAAGAGTTATTAGGAAGCAAACAATTTTTTCATCCTCAAAGTAATAGGATCCTCAATTGTGAGTGATTCATTTGTAACTTTTGTTTCAAGAATTCTCCTCTCCCCATCATACGCATCTTGAGACAATGAATTCCCTCTACTTCTATGGCTCATTGATCCTCCCACCCTTCCTCCAACATTATTACCATATAAAGAACTAGTCATATTGGAATGAGGATAAGAAGTATAAGTTCTTGCCCCATAAGAAGTAGAGAATATTCTTCACCTATGGTCCCCACGACGTCTTTGAATTGGTTTTGCCCACACATCTATACCCCCCCGACTAGGATAGGAAGTAACATAAGATGAGGAAGGTAATTCATCCCCACAACATCCCCTTCTATCACAACCCTCTTCAAAAGGTTCACAAGACATATAGGAGAAAGAATTGTACCTCACATCGTCTTCATCACCATGGTGGGTAATATGAGAATCCCCATACTCTTCATCTTCACTATCAAATTCATCATAAGAGACTTCTACTCTTTTATGTTCATCATAAGAGCCATAAGCTCCATGCATCTCATATTCATCTCCGATGTAGTAATTCTCATCATCATGTCGATCATAATCTCTTGGACCATCATATCCTTCATAAGATTCACCATCATACTCATGAGCTTTATTACTTTGCTCACAAGCACTCAAAGAACCCTCATGTTGCTCATCATCACTATACTCATAACTCATGTCACTACAAGCATAGTCACTAATGTCATCTCCACAATAATCCGAAGTTATGGATGACATTCTCCCTTATATCACCTTTTGTACCTATAAAAATAGTAAACAAGTTAGTAATAAAAGTCTCACTTCACTCATATATGAGCTCTCAACTCACCTTCTATGGCTTCTTTCCCAAATTGATAGGTTACTAGCTTTGCTCAATCAATTCAAGGTTATCAATGCTTGTGGAGGAATGGATTCTTGTGACTCGTAAAAGAAGAACGGCTCAAATAAAACTAAAAGGACTTGAATCAAGAAGTTATCTATGAATTAAGATGAGAAAAGTAGAAGAAATGAAGCACGAAAGAAAACGGACTCAAAAAAAACTAAGTAACAAAAGTAGAAAAATTACTTGTGTTGCTTAATTTGAAGAATAAAAAAAAGTGATTTGATGTTTTAAAACTAGTTAAAAAGTGATTAAATATGTTATTTACTTGCTAATTAGTTAGAAAATTGAAAGATAAAGAGAACAAAAAAAGAATCGCGAAATTTGGACACTTAGAAAAATTTTGAGGCCTTGAAGAAGTTCATCACTTTAAAGGGGTTTAATTTGATGATTTGATGATTAAAACTAGTTAACAAATGATTAAAGATGTTAATTACTTTCTAAATAGTTGAGGAATCGAAGAAGAAAGAGAACAAAAAAAGAATCACGACGTTTGAACACTTAGAACAATTTTTAGGTCCAAAAAACTTTAAGAACCCCCCCAAAAAACTAAGTGTAAAAACCTAAAATTTTCTTGCTCTCTGAAAGTGCCATGCACGCGCCTAGCTGGCGAGTGGGGCTTTGACTGGGCGTTGGTTGCTGCGTTGGCAGTTGATGTGGCAGTTGACTGCTGATGTGGAAATTAATTTTTTAATTTTTTTTTTTCAGATTTTCATTTTTTTTTTTTTATTTATTTATTTTCAAATTTCCACAAGTAGCCCCACTAACACTTTGACCAACTTTGACCTTAGATTTTTGGGATCAAAGTGTACTTTTCAACCTTCTTCCTCAAGAACAAGATGAAGAATCTCAAGAACACCAACAAAAATTTCAATCTTCAAAACTTCATAACTTCTTCATGTCAACTCCAAATTCAATGAAATTTTCGCCCACGTGTTCCTTTCAATGCCACAAACAAACCCCACTAATTTTTAACCTTCAAAACTAAGCCAAAAATAAACCCACTTTTCAAAATTGATAAAGTTTCAAAAGCTTCTAACCCTTCAATGGTAACTTCAATTCTAAACCTCCAAATCGCACGAAATTCGAGATCTAGGCTCAAAAAAAATAGAGAATCAAGATCTAGTGTCAAAAACAACAAATCAAAAGAAAAATAATTTTTTTTTTTTTTTTTTTTTGAAGAAATCAAAATCCCAATATTAAGATTTGTGAAAACAAACCTTAACCTAGGCTCTTGATACCAAAATGATAACGACCTCAATCAAGTGACTAAAATCGATATCGAAAATGCGGAATTAAACAACAAAATTGAAGGATAGTTGAGAAATAAGAGATGAGAAGTGAAGAAAGAAAGGCCCAATTGAAACAACAATTAAACCAAGGGAAAAGAGAACTCAATCAAATACATGAGAAACCAAATTGAATCCACAATATGATAACTCGATGATTAATCAAGCGAAGAAGATAACACAAGCAATTTGGGAATCCACCTTAATCACTCGATCTAAGCTAATAATTGGAATTGAACCTAATCACTACCCTAATATAATGTAACTAAATAACAATGTCTATTCAAGACAATTCAATCATCCAAAATCTAAGTAAAGAAAATGGCTAAGGCAACTATTTATAGTCCTTGCCTTTTCACAAATAGCCTATTACAAAAATAGCCCAAAAGTGACTATTTTAGTAATAAACCACAAGGGCCCTTCTTGATTGTCCAAATGACATCTTTATAGCCCATGACCTTATATATTTATTGCTCCATGGCTTCCTTCGGGCTCCAAGCTATCATCCATATGTGGAAGCCCATCCTAATGTGCCCCACGCTATCCATGCTCTTATCACTACCCCACATGGACTTCCAAAAGTGACTTAGGAACTTAGAGTCCCTATCACTCACAATGGTCCTCGGAACACCATGCAATTTGACAATATTATCAACAAATAAAGAGGCCACGCTAGGTGCGTCATCACATTTAGAGCAAGGAATAAAGTGCGCCATTTTAGAAAACCGATCGACTACAACAAAGATACTATCCCGGCCTCATCGAGTCCTTGGCAGCCCCAACACAAAATCCATAGATATATCAAGCCAAGGACGTAGAGGGGTGGGCAGCGGGGTGTACAACCCGTGAGGTAGGAGTCGAGATTTGGCCATCTTTCATTCTACACATTGGCCGCAAATCCTAGCCACATCCTTGTGCATTCTAGGCCAATAGAATTGCTCCTCCAATATTCCGAAGGTCTTTACGACCCCAAAATGACCCATTAGACCTCCATCATGTGCTTCCCTTACAAACAACTCTCTCCAAGAGCTAGAGGGTACACACAATCATCTACCTTTAAATAAGTAACCATCAAACTTGGCATAGGGATTTGAACCCCTAGCCGAATCCCACTTGTCCCTACCCAATTCTTCGAATTCCCTAAAGATAGGAGCATAGTGAGGGTCCTTGGGATACAATTCTCTTAAACTCTCAAAACCCATCAACTTCGATGACAAAGTGGACACAGGAACATGTTTTCTAGACAAAGCATCAGCTACTACATTGTCTGATACGAGTGGGACAAGCTGTCCAACAAGTACCCGACCATTCACACTAAGCCAAGCTCGGGAATTACAAAAACTACAAGCTTTGTTCATACAAATGACCGTGTGTGAGTTGGTGATTGATCCATCTAATGATCTAAATGTTTTCAAGTGTGAAGAGGGACCTTGAAGTGTAATAAATGTACACTCCAAGGCCGCCCAAGGGCTTAAGGACAAGCTGGTCATTTTACTTCATTTTTACCTTGTAATATAAATAGAACATGTTAGGGTTATTTGGGTAGTTCTCTCATTATAATTTTGAAGACAAAAACTCTTGTAATATTAAGGACTTCTCTCTCCTCCATTTGGGAAGCTCCAAAACAGCAACTCACAAGTGGAGTTCACTTGTGTTGTATCTTGGCTAGAAACAAGGATCTTGAGGTCATTGAGTTCCTCTTGATCTAAGTAAGAACTTGGTGTTCATATTCATTAGTCTTAGGGTCCTTTCTTGATGTTAGGGTTCTTAGTCTTTTGAATATTATATGTCAAGTTAACTTTCTTTTATTATCTTGTTGTTGTTGTGTTTGTGATCTTGAAGTCTAGTGAAGCCGTGTGGGGCTCTTTCAATTCACTAGCATTGATGTTCAACTTGTTAATCTTGTGTTTGTTGGTTCTTCTTCTTGTTGTTGTTGGAATCTTTGTATTGTGAACTTGATCTTGTATCATTTGGTATCAAAGCAAGACCGGTTGTGTTCCAACACTACCCATCTTGGGCTTGCTCTCGGTCAAAAAAAAAAAGAAAAAGAGAAAAGAGAAAATCTGTCCATTGTTGTCTTGGCCGAGAATGTTGTTGTGTGTATAGATCTAGGTGTTATTTTACTTGTTTAGTGTGTTTCTAGTGTTGGTTTCTTTCTCACCAACACTAAAGTGTCTAGATCTAAAAGTTGAGCTTAAAAAAAAAAAATTGGCCATTGTTGTGGTGACTTGAAAAGTGGACCGTAGGTTGCATGTTGTTGACAACAATTGGTGGTTTTGTGTTATGTGCTTGAAGAAGTTGTTGTTGTGTTCATGAAGGTGTTGGGATTGTTGAGGTGTTTATCTTATAAACTTGTTCATCTTGTTGAAAGTTGAGTTCATGTTGTAAGACAAAAGCCATAAAGTTGTTGGTGAAAAGACTTGCACCCATCACTTCCTAGTCTTGACAACCACTCTTCCTTAATTCAAGGGACCTTGTTTTGTGGGAATAGCATAGTCAAACCTCCCCTTTTTGAGTTTGAAAGGTTGAAAGAATACAAGACTTTTACTTTCCCTCCAAAACACATTGTCATCCATAACAAGTTGTGTGAGTATTGAAAATTTCAAATTTGAGACAAAAAAAAACAAAAAAAAAAACAAATGTGTGGGACCACTTACATGCTGCCACGTCACTATAAGCTCAACTTTGGATATTCTTCTAGTTGCTAATTGTTGATTCTTGGTTTCCTTACTTGGTTCTAGAACTAATTAACAAACTAGTACATTCCTACTAAATTGTCAATTAGTCCTTTGAATCCGTTTGTTCGTGTCAACGATTACTTGAGTGCCTTTATTCTTTTGAATACGTTACTGTTTTTTTTTTGGTTCTAGTCCGACAAGAATTCTTTGAGTCTTCAAACAAGAATCCACTCCGGATAAGAACTTACTCATACCTTAAAGGATTCACGGTTACTAGCCAATCTACAACACTTGTGGAACTCAAGCGTGAGGTGATCCAAAGAGTATAATACCTTGACAATGGAAGGGACCACGTCCCATAACGTGGATACTAATGCACTTGACTCTATGAGGGTCACTCTTGAGGCCGTTACCCAGACACTTGAAAGGTTGAATACGGAATTTGGAGCCGTGAGGGGGGACTTGGCAGCAATAAAGGGAGAAGTGTCGACTATTAGTGGGAGATTAGAACAAGTGGAGAGTCAAAGGAACTCTCATCCTTCTACTCCTCTACATGTTTCTACCAATGGGCATGATAGAACTTCCTCCGTAACCATCACCCCCGAAACAGTCCACCAAATGCTAAATGCACCTCAAGCTCCACTAAATGCCGCAAGCCAAACCACCTTTTCCCCTCCAAACGTGACCCCACAAGGCCAATACATTTCCCAGCTCCTCAAGTTCCATAAGAGGGATTTGGACGTCAAGTACCTCCACTAAATCCGAACCCTCCATTCCAAGCTCCATTAAACCAAAGGCCACAAAATCCAATTCCTCTGAATCAAGTCCAAAATCCAAGACCGGCCAGCCCCCTTTGAAGAATATGGTAGAGAGGAGTATGAAGGATATGGAGCCCTTAATGATGCTTACATGAGGGAGGAGGAGAGAAAAGAGGGGTCTGTGGAGATCCAAGGAGATACCGAGGGTATGGAGATAGGGGAAACCGACACCAAGAGAGAGATGTAGGCATCAACACCATCAAGTTGACCCTACCCATCTTTAAGGCTGAAAGTGACCCCGAGGCCTACTTAGCTTAGGAATCGGCTTGTGACAAAGTTTTCCAAGTTAATGATATCTCGAAAGAAAAGAAGGGTTGCTATGCTATAGCTCATTTCGAGGGTTATGCTAACACTTGGTGGGAGTATGTCAAGCGGTTTGGTAATGAACTAATTGATGGGCAGCCACCACCTTGGTATCGGTTGAGGTACTTGATGAGGCAACGATACCTTCCCGAGAGATATCGCCATGAGTTGCTTGCTAGATTGTACAGCTTGCGTCAAGGTAACAAGAGTGTGATGGCATATTTTGATGAGTTTCAACAACTCATGTTGAAACTTGATCATCGTGGGGAGCAAATCAGTCACGACATCATCCGGTTCAAGTGTGGGTTGAACAAAGAGATCTCCACTCATTTAACACTTCACAAGTTTGAAACCGTTGATGGTATTTTCCAAGCAGCTCTTGAGATTGAAAGGAAACTTGAAGAGAGATCATCTTTCAAGGCAAGGGGACAAGTCCCCTCGGGTTGGCCCAAAAACAAGGACCAACCCGCCACTACAAGGCTGCCCGAGCCCAAAACAGTCCACAAAATTCCTCCAAAACTGGAGGCTCACAAGTATCCTAACCCAAAGGGATTCCAATGTTTCAAGTGCCAAGGTTGGGGGCATAAGGCAATGTGATCCTACGGGAAGGGAGATTGTATTACCTTGGTGAGGGGGTGGGCCCTGAAAGGGGAGAAGATGAGGCCGAGCCTCAAGATGGACAGGAAACCAATGATGGACCACATGATGATGATGGTGAAGATTTTTATCCGCAAGAAGGGGAGTGTGTGATTCCAAACTTTGTGGTTAGGCGCGTCATAATTAGTAAGGCAATAGATGACCCAAGCCAAAGGGAAAATCTATTCCATAGTAAATGTCTCGTAAAGGGGAGTGTGTGTACCTTGGTGATCGATAGTGGTAGTTGTACGAATGTGGTAAGTAATGCTATGGTAAATTTCTTGAAGTTACCAACTACCCCGCACACTAGTCCTTACAAGTTACAATGGTTGAATGATTGTGGTGAATTAAGGGTCGCAAGGCAATGTGTGATACGGTTTAAGGTGGGAAACTAGCACGATGAAGTGCTTTGTGACGTGATACCAATGCAAGCATGTCACTTGTTGCTAGGTAGACCTTGGCAATATGATAGATCTACCAAACATGATGGGAGGTCCAATCGATATACACTTGAGAAGGATGGCCGAAAGATTACACTTCATCCTCTTTCACCTTCCCAAGTAAATGAGTGGCATCAAAGGATGAGAGAATTGAAGGAAAAGGGAAAGGAATCCGAAAAGGGAGAGAAGGGAGGGAATTTCGTAGGTGGGGCAGTGAGGGCATCCAAGGCTGCCTCAACGGCAAAAGGGACGGAAAACATAGTGATGTTGGTTAGGAAGAAGGAACTCTTCGTGGATCATGATGAGGACACGCCTATGTTACTCTTGGCTCATTGTTTTAATACTAACCCCACTAATTCTCCCATTTCCCCTTTGATTTCTTGTGTGTTGCATGATTATGAGGATGTATTTCCTAAGGAACTTCCACAAGGATTGCCCCCGCTTCGGGGAATTGAGCATCAAATTGACTTTGTGCCGGGATCACAATTGTCAAACAAGCCGGCTTATAGGAGCAACCCTACGGACACCAAGGAATTGCAACGTCAAGTTGAGGAGCTCCTCAACAAAAGGTATGTCAAGGAGAGCATGAGTCCGTGCGCAGTTCCGGTGCTATTAGTGCCCAAAAAAGAAGGAACGTGGCGCATGTGTGTGGACTGCAGAGCCATCAACAAAATTACGGTAAAATATCGCCACCCAATTCCTCGGTTAGATGACATGCTAGATGAGTTGAATGGTTCATGTTTGTTTTCTAAGATTGATTTAAGGAGTGGCTATTACCAAATAAGAATGCAACCCGGTGATGAATGGAAAACCGCCTTCAAGACCAAGTTTGGTCTCTATGAATGGATGGTTATGCCTTTCGGCCTAACAAACGCTCCAAGTACTTTTATGAGGCTAATGAATCATGTGATGAGGCCATTTATTAGAAAGTTTGTTGTTGTCTACTTTGATGATGTCTTGGTGTATAGCAAGTCTTTAGAAGAGCATGTGATGCATTTACAATGTGTGCTTGATGTCCTTAGAAAGGAAAAATTGTATGCAAATCTGGAAAAGTGCTCTTTTGGTGTTAATGAAGTTGTTTTCTTGGGTTTTGTTGTTAGTTCAAGAGGGGTCAAAGTGGATGAATCCAAGATAAATGCTATCAAAAATTGGCCAACCCCACAAACCGTTGGAGAAGTAAGAAGCTTCCACGGGTTGGCTAGTTTTTATAGAAGGTTTGTCAAAGGATTTAGCACCATAGCCGCCCCCTTGACCGAGGTCATTCGGAAAGAACAACCCTTCAAGTGGGGTGTCAAGCAAGCTAAGGCCTTTGAAGCCTCTAAAGCTATGCTCATCTCCGCACCCTTGTTACAATTGCCTAACTTTGATAAGACCTTCGAAGTCGAGTGCGATGCGAGTAAAGTAGGCATAAGGGCTGTTTTGATGCAAGATTTGAAACCCATTGCTTACTTTAGCGAAAAGCTCAAAGGAGCAACTCTAAACTACTCCACGTATGATTTAGAGTTGTATGCCTTGATTAGAGCCTTGGCCACTTGGCAACACTACTTATGGCCTAAGGAGTTCGTGATCCGAACGGACCATGAATCCTTAAAGCATCTTCGGGCCCAAGACAAGCTTAACAAATGGCATGCCAAATGGATTGAGTTCCTTGAGACCTTCCCTTATGTTATCCAATACAAAAAGGGTAAGGACAACGTAGTAGCCGATGCTTTGTCTAGAAAACATGCTCTTGTGTCCACTTTGTCAACAAAATTGATGGGTTTTGAGAGTTTAAGAGAGTTGTATCACAAGGACCCTCACTTTGCTCCTATCTTTAGAGAATGCGAAGACTTGGGTAGGGACAAGTGGAATTCGGCTAGGGGTTCAAATCCCTATGCCAAGTTTGATGGTTACTTATTTAAAGGTAGACGATTGTGTGTGCCCTCTAGCTCTTGGAGAGAATTATTTGTGAGGGAAGCACACGATGGCGGTCTCATGGGTCATTTTGGGGTCGAAAAGACCTTCGAAATATTGGAGGAGCAATTTTATTAGCCCAAAATGCGCAAGGATGTGACTAGGATTTGCGGCCAATGTGTAGAATACAAGAGAGCCAAATCTCGGCTCCTACCTCACGGGTTGTACACCCCGCTGCCCACTCTTCTACGTCCTTGGCTTGATATATCTATGGATTTTGTGTTGGGGCTGCCAAGGACTCGATGAGGTCGGGATAGTATTTTTGTTGTAGTCGACCAATTTTCTAAAATGGCGCACTTTATTCCTTGCTCTAAATGTGATGACGCCCCTATCGTGGCCTCGTTATTTGTTGATAATGTTGTTAGATTGCATGGTGTCCGAGGACCATTGTGAGTGATAGGGACTCTAAGTTCCTAAGCCACTTTTGGAAGTCCATGTGAGGTAGGCTTGGTACCAAGTTGTTGTTCTCTACGTCCTGCCACCCACAAACCGATGGCCAAACGGAAGTAGTAAATAGGACTTTGGGTGCTATGCTATGTTCCATGGTTAAGGGAAAAATGACTTCTTGGGAAGAGCACTTGCCATTGATTGAGTTTGTCTATAACCGTGTCATACACTCAAGTACGGGAATGACTCCCTTTGAGTGTGTATACGGCCTCAACCCCCTCACCCCTTTGGATTTAATGCCTTTGCCAAGTGATCTCATGATTAGCTTAGATGAAAGCAAGCGGGCAGATTCTATGAAGAAGTTACATGAGAAGGTGTGACTCCAACTTGAGAAGAAAAAACAAGAAATGGCAAGGAGGTCCAACAAGGGGAGAAAGAAACTCATTCTTGAACCGGGAGATTGGGTGTGGGTGTATCTTCGGAGGGATCGGTTTCCATCTCAAAGAAAGTCCAAATTGATGCCGAGGGGTGATGGTCCATTCCAAGTACTAGAGAAAATCAATGACAATGCCTACAAGACTGACCTTCCACCGGAATGTCATGTGCACAACACTTTCAACATTTGTGATCTTTCTCTCGTAGAGGCAATTGACGAGGACCAAATGCTGAATTTGAGGTCAAATTCCTCTCAAGATTGAGAGGATGATATGGGTGGGACAAGCTGTCCAACAAGTACCCGACCATTCACACGAAGCCAAGCTCGGGAATTACAAAAACTCCAAGCTTTGTTCATGCAAATGACCGTGTGTGAGTTGGTGATTGATCCATCTAATGATGTAAATGTTTTCAAGTGTGAAGAGGGACCTTGAAGTGTAATAAATGTACACTCCAAGGCCGCCCAAAGGCTTAAGGACAAGCTGGTCATTTTACTTCATTTTTACCTTGTAATATAAATAGAACATGTTAGGGTTATTTGGGTAGTTCTCTCATTATTATTTTGAAGACAAAAACTCTTGTAATATTAAGGACTTCTCTCTCCTCCATTTGGGAAGCTCCAAAACAGCAACTCACAAGTGGAGTACACTTGTGTTGTATCTTGGCTAGAAACAAGGATCTTGAGGTCATTGAGTTCCTATTGGTCTAAGTAAGAACTTGGTGTTCATATTCATTAGTCTTAGGGTCCTTTCTTGATGTTAGGGTTCTTAGTCTCTTGAATATTATATGTCAAGTTAACTATCTTTTATTATCTTGTTGTTGTTGTGTTTGTGATCTTGAAGTCTAGTGAAGCCGTGTGGGACTCTTTCGATTCACTAGCATTGTTGTTCAACTTGTTAATCTTGTGTTTGTTGGTTCTTCTTCTTGTTGTTGTTGGAATCTTCGTATTGTGAACTTGATCTTGTATCATTGTACTTACCCTTTTTGTATTGGATAACATAAGAGAAAGTCTCAAGGAACTCAATCCATTTGGCATGCCTTTTGGTAAGCTTGCCTTGGGCCCGAAGATGCTTTAAGGATTCATGGTCCGTTCGGATCACGAACTCCTTAGGCCATAGGTAGTGTTGCCAAGTGGCCAAGGCTAGAATCAAGGCATACAACTCTAAATCATACGTGGAGTAGTTTAAAGTTGCTCCTTTGAGCTTTTCGCTAAAATAAGCGATAGGTTTTGAATCTTGAATCACAACAGCCCCTATGCATACTTTACTCGCATCGCACTTGACTTCGAATGTCTTATCAAAGTTGGGCAATTGTAACAAGGGCGCGGAGATGAGCATAGATTTCAAGGCTTCAAAAGCCTTAGCTTGCTCGTCACCCCACTTGAAGGGTTGTTCTTTTTGATTGACCTCGGTCAAGGGGGCGGCTATGGTGCTAAATCCTTTGACAAACCTTCTATAAAAACTAGCCAACCCGTGGAAGCTTCTTACTTCTCCAACGGTTTGTGGGGTTGGCCAATTTTTGATAGCATTTATCTTGGATTCATCCACTTCGACCCCTCTTGAACTAACAACAAAACCCAAGAAAACAACTTCATTAACACCAAAGGAGCACTTTTCCAGATTTGCATACAATTTTTCTTTTCTAAGGACATCAAGCACACATTGTAAATGCATCACATGCTCTTCTAAAGACTTACTATACACCAAGACATCATCAAAGTAGACAACAACAAACTTTCCAATAAATGGCCTCATCACATGATTCATTAGCCTCATAAAAGTACTTGGAGTGTTTGTTAGGCAGAAGGGCATAACCATCCATTCATAGAGACCAAACTTGGTCTTGAAGGCGGTTTTCCATTCATCACCGGGTTGCATTCTTATTTGGTGATAGCCACTTCTTAAATCAATCTTGGAAAACAAACATGAACCATTCAACTCATCTAGCATGTCATCCTCTCCCTTTTCATGGCCCACCTCCTCACCAAGGTAATACAATCTCCCTTCCCGTAGGATCACGTTGCGTCGATTTGGACATTCATTGGCCTTATATCCCCAACCTTGGTACTTGAAACATTGGAATCCTTTTGAGTTAGGATACTTGTGAACTTCTGATTTTGGAGGAATTTTGTGGTCTATTTTGGGCTCGGGCAGCCTTGTGGTGGCGGGTTGGTCCTTGTTTTTGGGCCAGCCCGAGGTGGCTTGTCCCCTTGCCTTGAACGACGACCTATCTTTAAGTTCCCTTTCAATCTCAAGAGCCGCCTGGAAAATACCCTCAACGGTATCAAACTTGTGAAGTGTTAAATGAGTGGAGATCTCTTTGTTCAACCCACACTTGAACTGGATGATGTCATGACTGATTTTCTCCCCACGATGATCAAGTTTCAACGTGAGTTGTTGAAACTCATCAAAATACGCCATCACACTCTTGTTACCTTGACGCAAGTTGTACAATCTAGCAAGCAACTCATGGAGATATCTCTTGGGAAGGTACCGTTGTCTCATCAAGTAGCTCAACCGAAACCAAGGTGGTGGCTGTCCATCAACTACTTCATTACCAAACCGCTTGACGTACGCCCACTAAGTGTTAGCATAACCCTCAAAATGAGCTATAGCATAACAACCTTTCTTTTCTTCCGAGATATCATTAACTTGGAATACTTTGTCACAAGCCGATTCCCAAGCTAAGTAGGCCTCGGGGTCACTTTCACCCTTAAAGATGGGTAGGGTCAACTTGATGGTGTTGATGCCTACATCTCTCTCTTGATGTCGGTTTCCTCTTTCTCCATACCCTCGGTATCTCCTTGGATCTCCACGACCCCCTCTCATCTCCCCCTCCCTCATGTAAACATCATCAAAGGCTCCATATCCTTCATATTCCTCTCTACCATATTCCTCAAAGTGGGCTGGACGGTTTTGGGCATTTTGGACTTGATTTGGAGGAATTGGATTTTGTGGAGGTGGTGGTCTTTGGTTTAATGGAGCTTGGAATGGAAGATTCGGATTTGGCGGAGGTACTTGACGTCCAAATCCCTCTTGTGGGACTTAAGGAGTTTGGAATTGTATTGGTCTAGTCGGGTCAAGGTTTGGAGGGAAAGGAGTGGTTTGGCTTGCGGCATTTAGTGGAGCTTGAGATGTATTTAGCATTTGGTGCAAGGTTTCGGGAGTGATGGTTGTGGAGGAAGTTCTATCATGCCCATTGGTAGAAACATGTAGAGGAGTAGAAGGGTGAGAATTCCTTTGACTCCACTTGTTCTAATCTCCCACTAATAGTCGACACTTCTCCCTTTATTGCTTCCAAGTCCCCTCTCATAGCCCCAAATTGCGTATTCAACGTTTCAAGTGTTCGGGTAACGGCCTCAAGAGTGACCCTCATGGAGTCAAGAGCATTAGTATCCATATTTTGGGACGTGGTCCCTTCCTTTGCCAAGGTATTACACTCTTTGGATCACCTCACAATTGAGTTCCACAAGTGTTGTAGATTGGCTAATAACCTATGAATCCTTTAAGGTATGAGTAAGCTCTTATCCGGAGTGGATTTTTTTTTGAAGACTCAAAGAATTCTCGTCGGACTAGAACCAAGAAGTAATTGGTATTCAAAAGATAAAAAGCACTCAAGTAATCGTTGACACGAACAACGGATTCAAAGGACTAATTGACAACCTAGTAGGAATGTACTAGTTTGTTAATTAGTTCTAGAACCAAGTAAGGAAACCAAGAATCAACCATTAGAAACTAGGAAAAGAGTATCCAAATTTGAGCTTATTAGTGACATGGCAGCATGTAATTGGTATTGGGCCCACACGGATTTTTTTTTTTTTGGTCAAAAATCTGAAATTTCAAGATTCACACAACTTGTAATGGATGACAATGGTTTTGGAGGAAAGGTAAAGTCTTGTACTCTTTTTCAACTTTTCAAACTCAAAAGGTAAGATTTGACTATACTAATCCCACAAAACAAGGTTCCGTGATTTAAGGAAAAGTGGTTGTCAAGTCTAGGAAGTGATGTGTGCAAGTCTTCTCACCAACAACTTTATAACTTTTGTCTTACAACCCTTTGGATCTATTTTATACTTTTGTTGTCTTAAGTTGTAAGAATAGATGAAGAACAAGATGAACACCACAACAACATTTAAAGAACACAACATCAACTTCTTCAAGAACATAACACAAAAGCCACCAATGGTCATCAACAAGGTACAACCCACGGCCCACTTCAAGTGGTGCAAGCCGATCCTCATCATTATCATGGAATAAAGAGTTAAAGCTCGAGAATATGCTAAAGTGGAAGTACAAGAAAGAAAGGCAAAAAGGGAAGAAAGAGGCTATAGACGTAAAGTGACTATTCTTGATATCCAAGCCTCATGCTAAAGAAGACCCTTATTTCATTAAGGGTATTTTTGTAATTATTAGTGTAGGCTATAAATAAGGGAGAATAGCTCATTTTAGGGGAGATGATCTTGATGAATATGGAATATTAAATACTCTTTTGAGAGTTTGAGAGCTTGTTGAAGCTTTTGATTGTTTCACGTTTAGAAAGGAGGGTTGCTTGGGAATCTAATTCCCTTGAGGTCTTTCTCATAGGTTTAGGTGCTTATTTGGATATTTGAAGGAGGTCTCTTCTTTTTATAGAATTGGTTGCCTTTGATTCCACTTTTGTGTCTACCTTTCTATCCCTTTTATCTTTGTTTATCTTGTTTCTTTGTTTCCTTTGTTCTTTGTAGCTTCCGAGTCCTCTTTATTGTATCATTTGGTATCAGAGCGAGGTTTGATTTTGTTCCAACAAAATCAATCTTGGGATTGTTATCTTGAAAATCAAAAAAAAAAAAAAAAAAAAAAAAAAAAAAATCCGAAATTTTTTTGTTTTGATTTGTTGTTTTTGATACTAGATCTTGATTCCCTAGTATCTTGTGAGTCTAGATCTCAAATTTCGTTCAATTCGGAGTTGTAGAATTGAAGATACCATTAAAGAGTTTTGAGCTTTTGAAACTTTGTGGATTTTGAAAAGTGGGTTTATTTTTGGCTTGATTTTGAAAGCTAAAAATTAGTGGGGTTTGTTCGTGGCATTGAAAGGAACACGTGGGCGAAAATTTCATTGAATTTAGAGCAAAAACGAAGAAGTTATGAGCATTTGAAGATTGAAGTTTTTTCTTGTGTTCTTGAGCATCTTCATATTGTTCTTGAAGAAGAAGGTAGAAAAAGTACACTTTGATCCAAAAATTTTGAGGTCAAAGTTGGTCAAAGTGTTTGTAGGTCCATTGGTGGAAAAAAAAAAAAAAAAAAAAAAAATTTGCAAAAAAAATAAAAAAAAAATAAATAAAAAAATGCCACATCATCATGCCACGTCAGCAACGCGTGTGGACAGTTTCAGAGAGCTGAAAATGCAGGTTTTTGACACTTTGTTTTTTTTTTGGGGTCCTAAAGTTTTTTGGACCTAAAAAATTTTCTAAGTGTCCAAATTTCGTGTTTCTTTTTTTGTTCTCTTTCTCTTTCGATCCCTCAACTATTTAACAAGTAATTAACATCTTTAATCACTTGTTAACTAGTTTTAAACATCAAATCATTTCTTTGATTCATCAAATTAAGCAACAAGTAATTTTTCTACTTTTGTTGCTTAGTTTTCTTTGAGTCCGTTTTTTTTTGTGCTACTTTCTTTTAGCTTTTCTTCTTTATTTTCTCTTGAAAACTTCTTGGTTCTGGTCCTTAGCTTTTGCACTTTCTTTCTCGAGTCAACAAGAATCCATTCTTGATCTCAAGTAGAGATTGGACCCTTGCAACTCATTGGACTAAACAAGATGCAATCATTGGCCGAAGCAATTTGTGAGACAAATAAAGGTGCGATTCTTGAGTGATTGTGAGTCTATTTTAACTAACCTAACATGTTTGTTTGCTTTGGTTGAGTGTCTTAAATAGGTAACAATGGAAGGTCATGAAAAGAAAAACCAAGTTCCCATCGGGGAACCCACTTTGGGTGAATTGTTAAACTTGTTCACCACTCTCTCTACCAGAATGGAAGGACGGTTGTATCGGTTGAGTACTCGAATTAATCGATTGCAACTTATCTTTCCACCAATTTTCCCTAATCCTCATCAAGGACTTGAAGAGTGTACCAATGCATTGAGGGGATTCTCATCCCAAGGTAAAGAAGACCTTTCTTGTGAGCTTCAAGGTAAAATAGCTAAACTTGACACTTTCGAATTTTCAAATGAACAAAGTGTGAGTGATAGCTTGTCTTTATGTGCACTTAATAATTCTTTGCCACATAGTGATAATGTCTATGTTGAGAGTGTTCATACACTAGTTGATCCTATTGATGACCGAATTGATTCTTCTTGTGAAATCGATTTGTGTCCACCTAGTGTTGACACTTGTGACTTGAATGATAGTACATTGTCATGTGATTCTTTGCCATGTTTTGATAATGTGCTTGTTGAGAATGTGGATACACTAGTTGATCCTATTGATAACCGAATTGATTCTTCTAGTAAGATCAATTTGTGTCCACCTAGTGTTGATACATGTGTTTTGAATGATAGTTCATTATCAAGTGATATTGGTATTGATCAACTAGCTTTTGCGTGTAGTACACTACTTGAGGGATCTTGTGATGTTCTTATTGAGCGTCAAGTTAGTGGTAATATTGATGAAGTTGATCAATTGAGTAGGAGTGACTCTTTGAGCATATCTTTTATTGAAGATCCTATTGCTTGTTTTGCTCATAGAACTCATGTGCTTGAAACTGCCTTAAAAGATGACATTTGTCTTTTTGAGAATGAGATTACATGCTTTAATTCTCCATCTTTCATTGATTCTTCTCACTTTAAGTATAATATCTTGTTTGATGATGATGAGATCCCTCCTAGTTTGGTGCCTAGTGGTATGAATAGTGATTGTAATGTAGCTATTCATGAGAGCTATACTTTGTATGATAACCCACTATGGGATGTTGAGAAGGAAGGTGATGTGTGTTCATCAATTGCTACTTCTTCTTTGAGTGTTCCAATTCTTGATAGTATACTTGATATTCTTGAGTCTTCTAGTGATCTTACACGTGAGGACACCTTAGATGAAGTTGTTTTGCATGATACCTTTCTTTACTATCTATTTGCATATGATGATGTTCATTCTTGTGGGGAGGGTGCGTCGTATATTGATAGGAGTTTATTTGGGGAAAATGGTTGTTTTCTTGATCAAGATGCATGGGTAATCTTTCCTTTTGACCCCGGTGACACTTTGCATGTGTGGGAGTTGGCCATGGATCTATCTCAAAAATGGTTTTGTCTTGAAATAGAAGATCATTTGTGCTTTGTGTATAGAACCAATGTGTGCATACCTAGTTGGTGTTTCAAACCTATTGGTTCCTTGATGATATCTTTAATTATTGATCCTTGGACTAGCCAAGTACTTTGTGCTACATGTGAAGATTTATTCTTCATGAGACAAGTTGATGTTTGGTTATATAACAAGTTTGTGCATCCTTGGCATGTTGGTGAATTTATTAACCCTTGTGCTAATCCTCATGCTATGAGGCCCTTGTTCTTGTTTGTCTTCCTTATGGTTTTGCTAGGTTTGGATTCGAGGACGAATCCTTTTCAAGAAAGGGAGAATGGTGCAAGCCGATCCTCATCATTATCATGGAATAAAGAGTTAAAGCTCGAGAATATGCTAAAGTGGAAGTACAAGAAAGAAAGGCAAAAAGGGAAGAAAGAGGCTATAGACGTAAAGTGACTATTCTTGATATCCAAGCCTCATGCTAAAGAAGACCCTTATTTCATTAAGGGTATTTTTGTAATTATTAGTGTAGGCTATAAATAAGGGAGAATAGCTCATTTTAGGGGAGATGATCTTGATGAATGTTGAATATTAAATACTCTTTTGAGAGTTTGAGAGCTTGTTGAAGCTTTTGATTGTTTCAAGTTTAGAAAGAAGGGTTGCTTGGGAATCTAATTCCCTTGAGGTCTTTCTCATAGGTTTAGGTGCTTATTTGGATATTTGAAGGAGGTCTCTTCTTTTTATAGAATTGGTTGCCTTTGATTCCACTTTTGTGTCTACCTTTCTATCTCTTTTATCTTTGTTTATCTTGTTTCTTTGTTTCCTTTGTTCTTTTAAGTCTTCCGCGTCCTTCTTCTTGTATCATTAAGTCACCACAATAATGGTCAATATTATAAGCTCAACTTTAGATCTAGACACTTTAGTGTTGGTGAGAAAGAAACCAACACTAGAAACACACTAAAAAAGCAAAATAACACCTAGATTTAAACACACAAACACCAATCTCGGTTGAGACAACAAGACAGACAGATTTCTCCTCTCTTTTTTTTTTTTTTTTAAAAAAAAACCGAGATAGCCCAAGATTGGTAGTGTAGGAACACAACCAGCCTTTCTATGATACCAAATGATACACTATCAAGTCCACAACATAAAGTTCCAACAGCCAACAACAAGAAGAACAACTAACACAAGATCAACAAGTTGAACAACAAATGCTAGTGAATCGAAAGAGCCCCACACGGCTTCACTAGACTTCAAGAATACAAACACAATATTAACAAGATCACAAGAAGATAGTAACTTGGCATAAAAGATTCAAAAGTCTAAGAACCCTAACAACAAGAGAGGACCCTAAGACTATTGAATATTAACACCAAGTTCTTACTTGGACCAAGAGGAACCCTATGACCTCAAGATCCTTGTTTCTAGCCAAGATACAACACAAGTATCCCTCTCTTGTGAGCTGAAATAGCTCGAGAGAACCAAAATATTACAAGTCTTATGTCTCAAAATAATAATGGAAGAACTACCCCAAGTAACCCTAATATTGTCTATTTATATTACAAGGCAAAAAATGACCAGTTTTCCCCTTGCCATGGGCGGCCTTTGAGTGTAAGTTTATTACACTTCAAGGTCCCTCTTCACACTTAAAAACATTTAAATCCTTAGATGGATCAGTCACCAACTCACACACGGCCATTTGCATGAACAAGGTTTGTAGTTTTGGTAATTCCCGAGCTTGGCTTCGTGTGAATGGTCGTGGACTTGTTGGACAGCTTGGCCCACCCGTATCAGTTTTGATTTCTTCAAAAATCCAAAAAAAAAAAAAAGATTCGAAGATTTTTTATTTTGATTTGCTGTTTTGACACTAAATCTTGATTCTCTAGTGTCTTGTGAGTTTAAATCTCAAATTTCATTCAATTCAGAGTTATTGAAGAGAAGTTGCCATTGAAGGGTTTGAAGCTTTGAAACTTGGCCAATTTTAAAAAGTGGGTTTATTTTTGGCTTGGTTTTGAGGGCTAAGAGTTAGTGGGGTTTGTTCGTGGTGTGAAAAGAAATGCATTGGTGAAAATTTCATTGAATTTGGTGCAAGAACGAAGAAGTTATGAAGATGTGAAGATTGAGGTTTTTGTTGGTGTTCTTGAGCATCTTCATCTTGTTCTTGAAGAAGAAGATAGAAAAGGTATACTTTGATCCAAAATCTTCAAGTCAAAGTTGGTCAAAGTGTTTGTAGGTAAAAAAAAAAATTGAAAAAAAATTGAAAAAATGCCACTTCAGCAGGCGCGTGGGGCACAGTTTCAGAGAGCTGAAAATCTCAGGTTTCCAACACTTAGTTTTTTTTTTGGGTCCTAAAGTTTTTTGGACCTAAAAATTTTTCTAAGTGTCCAAACTCCGTGATTCTTTTTCCTACACTTTCTTCTTTTGATTTCTCAACTATTTAACAAGTAAGTAACATCTTTAATCACTTGTTAACTAGTTTTAAAACATCAAATCCTCTTTTTGATTCATCAAAATTAAGCAACACAAGTAATTTTTCTACTTTTGTTACTTAGTTTCTTTTTGAGTCCATTTTCTTTCGTGCTTCTTTTCTTTAACTTTTCTCATCTTAATTCGTTGATAAACTTCTTGATTCAAGTCCTTTTACCTTCAATCGAGTCATCCTTCTTTCAAGAGTCACAAGAATCCATTCTACCACAAAGGATAGGTGATCTTGAATTGATCAAGCAAAGCTAGAGTTCACTACCAATTTTGAGATGACACTTTAGGAGGTGAGTTGAGAGTTTACATACGAGTGACGTGAGGCTTTTTCTACTAATATTGTTTGTTGAGTTTTGTAGGTACCATGTGGAATGCGAGTCCAAGTGGTGAAGCCTCAAACCCCATCATGGAGGCTATCACCCACCTCACCAAACAAATTGCGGAAATGAGTGGAAGAATGGGAGGTATGGAGGAAAGGTTGGTACGGGTTGAGAGAGGGAAATTATTTCAAATTGAAAATGAGGAGATGAGGAGGGCGTCGGTGCAATCCACCACCATTACTCCGGGGCAAGCTCATGAATTATGTTACCCTCCACCACATCAAACCCGAAACTTCCAACAACCCATCTTCCAAACGAACAACACTCCAAATTTTCCAAGACAACCTACACCATACCCCCATCCACAACCCTATCATCCTCCACAAGAGAACCGATTTCTTGTGGACGACCAAGTTCCAAACCAAACTACAATCCGAAACACATCAAATGCATCCATACATGATTCCCACATATCACCTCCACAAAATACACCACAAATGCCATACCAAGACTATCAATACCAAAACCCTCTCTATGATGAAATGAATGATGAGCTTAACAACGATGAATTTTGGGAGCATGGAGGAAGGGGTGGTTATGGTATTGATACGGGTGGGACAAGCTGTCCAACAAGTACCCGACCATTCACACGAAGTCAAGCTCGGGAGTTACAAAAACTCCAAGCCGTATTCATGCAAATGGCCGTGTGTGAGTTGGTTATTGAACCACCTAAGGGTCTAAATGTTTTAAGGTGTGAAGATAGGCCTTGAAGTGTAATGTTTTTACACTCCATGGCCGGCTGCTCCACATGGCCCATAAGGTCATTTTTGTCTTTCATTTGGCTTGTAATATAAATAGACAAGCCTAGAATTATTTTGCCTTAGTTTTCTCATTGTAATTTCAAGACAAAGACTTGTAATATTTCACTTTCTCTCTCTCTTCCATTGAGAGGCAGATTCGGCCACAAGCTTGCTAGAAGGAAGCTTGTGTTGTGTTTTGGCTAGAAACTAGGGTCTTGAGGTCATTGAGTTCCTCTTGGTCCAAGTAAGAGCTTGGTGTTTATATTCAATAGTCTTAGGGTCCTCTCTTGATGTTAGGGTTCTTAGTCTCTTGAATATTATATGTCAAGTTATCTATCTTTTCATTATCTTGTTGTTGTTGTCTTTGAGATCTTGAAGTCTAGTGAAGCCGTGTGGGGCTCTTTCGATTCACTAGCATTGTTGCTTACTTGTTAATCTTGTGTTTGTTGGGTTTTCTTGTTGGTGTTGCTGAAATCTTGTGATACATACTTGATCTTGTATCATTTGGTATCAGAGCAAGACCGGTTGTGTTCCAACACAACCCATCTTGGGCTTGTTCTTGGATTAAACAAAAAAAAAAAAATTCTGAAATCTGTCCATTGTAGACCAAAACCGAGAATGATGTTGTATGTTTAGATCTAGGTGTTATTTTGCTTGTTTAGTGTGTTTCTAGTGTTGGTTTCTTTCTCACCAACACTAAAGTGTCTAGATCTAAAAGTTGAGCTTGAAAAAAAAAACTTGATCCTTGTTGTGGTGACTTGAGGTGGCCGAAAGTTGTATGTTGTTGATGACAAAAAAATTGGTGGTTGTGTGTTATGTGCTTGAAGAAGTGGATGAAAAGTTGTTGAGGTGTTCATCTTTTAAAAACTTGTTCATCTTGTTCATCTTGTTGTGTTCAAGTTGCAAGACAAGTCATAAAGTTGTTGGTGAAAAGACTTGCACCCATCACTTCCTAGTCTTGCCAACCACTCTTCCCTAATTCAAGGAGCCTTGTTTTGTGGGACTAGTTAGTCAAACTTCACCTTTTTTGAGTTTGAAAAGATTGAAAGACTACAAGACTTTTACTTTCCCTCCAAAACACATTGTCATCTAAAACAAGTTGTGTGAATATGAAAAAAATTTCAGATTTGAGATAAAAAAAAAAAAAAAAAAAGAGAACAAGGAAGAAACAAAAACGTGTGGGCCCAAGGCCAATTGAATGCTGCCACGTCATCCCTAAGCTCAACTTTGGATAATTTTCTAGTTTCTAATTGTTCATTCTTAGTTTCCTTACTTGGTTCTAGAACTAGTTAACAAACTAGTATAGTCCTACTAGATTGTCAATTAGTCCTTTGAATTCGTTTGTTCGTGTCAACGTTTACTTGAGTGCTTTTATCTTTTGAACACGTTGTTGTTTTTGGTTCTAGTCCTACAAGAATTCTTTGAGTCTTCAAACAAGAATCCACTCCGGATAAGAGCTTACTCATACCTTAAAGGATTCACGGTTACTAGCCAATTTACAACACTTGTGGAACTCAAGCGTGTGGTGATCTAAAGAGTATAATACCTTGACAATGGAAGGGGCCACGTCCCATAACGTGGATACTAATGCACTTGACTCTATGAGGGTCGCTCTTGAGGCCGTTACTCGGACACTTGAAAGGTTGAATTCGGACTTTGGGGCCGTGAGAGGGGACTTGGCAGCCATCAAGGGAGAAGTGTCGACTATTAGTGGGAGATTAGAACAAGTGGAGAGTCAAAGGAACTCTCGTCCTTCTACTCCTCTACATGTCTCAACCAATGGACAAGATAGGACTTCCTCCGCAACCATCACCCCCGAAACAGTCCACCAAATGCTAAATGCACCCCAAGCTCCACTAAATGCCGCAAGCCAAACCACCTATTTTCCTCCAAACCGTGACCCCAATAGACCAACGCATTTCCAGAATTCCCAAACCCCGCATGAGGGATTTGGACGTCAAATTCCACCACTAAATCCGAACCTTCCATTCCAAGCTCCATTAAACCAAAGACCACCACCTCCACAAAATCCAATACCCCCAAATCAAATTCCAAATAACCAAAATCGACCAGCCCACCTTGAGGAGTATGGTAGGGAGGAGTATGACGGGTACGGGGCCTTTGATGATACTTACATGAGGGAGGAGGAGGTGAGAGGGGGCAGAGGAGTTCAACGGAGATACCGTGGATATGAAGAAAGAGGAAACCGACACCATGAGAGAGATGTAGGCATCAACACCATCAAGTTGAGTCTACCGCTCTTTAAGGGTGAGAGTGACCCCGAGGCATACTTAGCTTGGGAATCGGCTTGTGACAAAGTCTTCCAAGTTAATGATCTCTCAGAAGAAAAGAAAGGAAGTTATGCTATAGCTCACTTTGAGGGTTATGCTAACACTTGGTGGGAGTACGTCAAGCGGTTTGGTAATGCACTAGTTGACGGGCAGCCACCACCTTGGTATCGATTGAGATACTTGATGAGGCAAAGGTACCTCCCCGAGAGTTATCGCCATGAATTGCTTGCAAGGTTGTACAACTTACGTCAAGGTAACAAAAGTGTGATGGCATACTTTGATGAGTTTCAACAACTCATGTTAAACCTTGACCATCGTGGGGAGCAAATCAGTCATGATGTCATTCGGTTCAAGTGTGGATTGAACAAGGAGATCTCAACTCATTTGACACTTCACAAGTTTGATACCGTTGAGGGTATTTTCCAAGCGGCTATTGAGGTTGAAAAAGAGCTAAAGGAGAGGTCGTCGTTTAAGGCAAGGGTACCAGCCCCCTCGGGTTGGTCCAAAAACAAGGGGCAATCCAGCCTTCCAAGGCTGCCCGAGCCCAAGGCCGACCCCAAACTTCCTCCAAAACAAGAAGCTCACAAGTACCCTAACCCAAAAGGATTCCAATGTTTCAAGTGCCAAGGTTGGGGACATAAAGCCAATGAGTGTCCAAACCGACGCAATGTGATCCTTCGGGAAGGGAGGGTGTATTACCTTGGTGAAGAGGTGGATCTTGAGAAGAGTGAAGATGAGGCCGAGCCTCAAGATAGAGAGGAACCCGAGAATGGGCCATATGATGATGAGGGCGAAGATGTTTACCCTCAAGAAGGGGAGTGTGTGGTTCCCAACTTTGTGGTTAGGCGCGTCATGATTAGTAAGGCGATAGATGACCCTAGTCAAAGGGAGAATCTATTCCATACTAAATGTCTTGTAAAGGGAAGTGTGTGCACCTTGGTGATTGATAGTGGTAGTTGCACAAATGTTGTTAGTATGGCTACGGTTAACTTCTTGAAGTTACCAACTACCCCGCACACTAGTCCCTACAAGCTACAATGGTTGAATGACTGTGGTGAACTAAAGGTCACGAGGCAATGTATGATACGTTTTAAGGTGGGAAACTACCAAGATGAAGTGCTTTGTGACGTGATACCAATGCAAGCGTGTCACTTGTTGTTAGGTAGACCTTGGCAATATGATAGGTCTACCAAACACGATGGGAGGACCAATCGATATACACTTGAGAAGGATGGCCGAAAGGTCACACTTCACCCGCTTTCACCCTCCCAAGTAAATGAGTGGCACCAAAAGATGAGAGAGTTGAAGGAAAAGGGGAAGAAATCCGAAAGAGAAGAAGAGGGAAGGGAAACCGTGGTTGGGGCAGTAGGGTCACCCGTGACTGCCTCAACTTCAAAGGGGGCTGAAAACGTGGTGATGTTAGCTAGAAAGAAGGAACTCTTCGTGGACCATGATGTGGGCACACCTATGTTGCTTTTGGCTCATTGTTTAAATACTAACCCCGCTAATTCTTCCATTTCCCCTTTGATTTCTTGTGTGTTGCAGGATTATGAAGATGTATTTCCTAAAGAACTTCCGCAAGGATTGCCCCCACTTCGGGGAATTGAGCACCAAATTGATTTGGTGCCGGGTTCACAACTTCCAAACAAACCAGCCTATAGGAGCAATCCCATGGACACTAAGGAGCTTGAGAGACAAGTTGAGGAACTTCTCAACAAGGGATACATCAAAGAAAGTATGAGTCCTTGTGCTGTTCCGGTGCTTTTGGTACCAAAGAAAGACGGAACTTGGCGCATGTGCGTCGATTGTAGAGCCATCAACAAAATCACTATAAGGTATCGTCATCCAATCCCTAGACTAGATGATATGTTAGATGAGCTCCATGGCTCTTGTTTGTTTTCTAAGGTGGATCTTAGGAGTGGCTATCACCAAATTCGCATGCAACCCGGTGATGAGTGGAAGACCGCATTCAAGACCAAATTCGGTCTATATGAGTGGCTGGTCATGCCCTTTGGCCTTACCAATGCTCCTAGCACCTTTATGAGGCTAATGAATCATGTAATGAAGCCTTATATTGGGAAGTTTGTGGTGGTTTACTTTGATGATGTGTTGGTATATAGTAAATCTATTGATGATCATGTGATGCATTTGAGGTGTGTGTTTGAGGTGCTCCGAAAGGAGAAGTTGTATGCAAACATGGAGAAGTGTTCTTTTGGTGTTGATAAAGTGATTTTCTTGGGTTTTGTCGTGAGCTCAAAGGGTGTGGAAGTGGACGAATCCAAGATAGACTCTATACGAAGTTGGCCAATCCCTAAAACTATTGGAGAAATCCAAAGTTTTCATGGATTAGCAAGCTTTTATAGGAGGTTTGTCAAAGGTTTTAGCTCCATAGCAGCACCCTTGACTGAGGTTATTAGAAAGGACCAACCCTTTAAGTGGGGTGATGAGCAAGCTAAGGCTTTTGAAGCCTTGAAAGCTATGCTCATCTCGGCGCCTTTGTTACAATTGCCCGATTTTGATAAAATGTTTGAAGTGGAGTGTGATGCTAGTAAGGTTGGTATCGGGGCTGTTTTAATGCAAGAAGGCAAGCCCGTCGCTTATTTTAGTGAAAAACTCAAAGGGGCAACTCTTAATTACTCGACTTATGATTTGGAGTTGTACGCCCTTGTTAGAGCCTTGGGCAATTGGCAGCATTATTTGTGGCCTAAGGAGTTTGTGATACGAACGGACCATGAATCGTTGAAACACCTTAAGAGCCAAGACAAGTTGAATAGGCGTCATGCTAAGTGGATTGAGTTTATTGAGACTTTCCCTTATGTAATTCATTACAAAAGGGGGAAGGAGAATGTTGTTGCTGATGCGTTGTCTAGAAAGCATGTGCTTGTTGCCACTTTGTCTTCGAAGTTGATGGGTTTTGAGAGTTTAAGAGAATTGTATCCCAAGGACCCTCACTTTGCTCCTATCTTTAGGGAATGCGAAGAATGGGGTAGGGACAAGTGGGATTCGGCTAGGGGTTCAAATCCCTATGCCAAGTTTGATGGTTACTTATTTAAAGGTAGACGATTGTGTGTACCCTCTAGCTCTTGGAGAGAATTGTTTGTGAGGGAAGCACATGATGGCGGTCTAATGGGTCATTTTGGGGTCGAAAAGACCCTCGGAATATTGGAGGAGCAATTCTATTGGCCCAAAATGCGCAAGAGAGCCAAATCTCGGCTCCTACCTCATGGGTTGTACACCCCGCTGCCCACTCCTCTACGTCCTTGGCTTGATATATCGATGGACTTTGTGTTAGGGCTGCCAAGGACTCGATGATACGGGTGGGACAAGCTGTCCAACAAGTACCCGACCATTCACACGAAGTCAAGCCCGGGAGTTACAAAAACTCCAAGCCGTATTCATGCAAATGGCCGTGTGTGAGTTGGTTATTGAACCACCTAAGGGCCTAAATGTTTTAAGGTGTGAAGATGGGCCTTGAAGTGTAATGTTTTTACACTCCATGGCCGGCTGCTCCACATGGCCCATAAGGTCATTTTTGTCTTTCATTTGGCTTGTAATATAAATAGACAAGCCTAGAATTATTTTGCCTTAGTTTTCTCATTGTAATTTCAAGACAAAGACTTGTAATATTTCACTTTCTCTCTCTCTTCCATTGGGAGGCAGATTCGGCCACAAGCTTGCTAGAAGGAAGCTTGTGTTGTGTTTTGGCTAGAAACTAGGGTCTTGAGGTCATTGAGTTCCTCTTGGTCCAAGTAAGAGCTTGGTGTTTATATTCAATAGTCTTAGGGTCCTCTCTTGATGTTAGGGTTCTTAGTCTCTTGAATATTATATGTCAAGTTATCTATCTTTTCATAATCTTGTTGTTGTTGTCTTTGAGATCTTGAAGTCTAGTGAAGCCGTGTGGGGCTCTTTCGATTCACTAGCATTGTTGCTTACTTGTTAATCTTGTGTTTGTTGGGTTTTCTTGTTGGTGTTGCTGAAATCGTGTGATACATACTTGATCTTGTATCACTCGACGAGGCCGGGATAGTATCTTTGTTGTAGTTGACTGGTTTTCTAAAATGGCGCACTTTATTCCTTGCTCTAAGTGTGATGACGCCCCTAGCGTGGCCTCGTTATTTGTTGATAATGTTGTTAGATTGCATGGTGTCCCGAGGACCATTGTGAGTGATAGGGACTCTAAGTTCCTAAGCCACTTTTGGAAGTCCATGTGGGGTAGGCTTGGTACCAAGTTATTGTTCTCTACCTCTTGCCACCCACAAACCGATGGCCAAACGGAAGTAGTAAATAGGACTTTGGGTGCTATGCTACGTTCCATGGTTAAGGGAAAAATGACTTCTTGGGAGGAGCACTTACCATTGATTGAGTTTGCATATAACCGTGTCATACACTCAAGTACGGGAATGACTCCCTTTGAGTGTGTATACGGCCTCAACCCCCTCACCCCTTTGGATTTAACGCCTTTGCCAAGTGATCTCATGATTAGCTTAGAAGGAAGCAAGCGGGCAGATTCTATGAAGAAGTTACATGAGAAGGTGCGGCTTCAACTTGAGAAGAAAAACCAAGACATGGCAAGGAGGGCCAACAAGGGAAGAAAGAAAGTCATCCTTGAACCGGGAGATTGGGTGTGGGTGCATCTTCGGAGGGATCGGTTTCCATCCCAAAGAAAGTCCAAATTGATGCCGAGGGGTGATGGTCCATTCCAAGTGCTTGAGAAAATCAATGACAACGCCTACAAGATTGACCTCCCACCGGAATACCAAGTGCACCACACTTTTAACGTTTGTGATCTTTCTCTCGTGGAGGCGGTTGAAGACGACCAAGTGCTGAATTTGAGGCCAAATTCCTCTCAAGATGGAGAGGATGATACGGGTGGGACAAGCTGTCCAACAAGTACCCGACCATTCACACGAAGTCAAGCTCGGGAGTTACAAAAACTCCAAGCCGTATTCATGCAAATGGCCGTGTGTGAGTTGGTTATTGAACCACCTAAGGGTCTAAATGTTTTAAGGTGTGAAGATGGGCCTTGAAGTGTAATGTTTTTACACTCCATGGCCGGCTGCTCCACATGGCCCATAAGGTCATTTTTGTCTTTCATTTGGCTTGTAATATAAATAGACAAGCCTAGAATTATTTTGCCTTAGTTTTCTCATTGTAATTTCAAGACAAAGACTTGTAATATTTCACTTTCTCTCTCTCTTCCATTGAGAGGCAGATTCGGCCACAAGCTTGCTAGAAGGAAGCTTGTGTTGTGTTTTGGCTAGAAACTAGGGTCTTGAGGTCATTGAGTTCCTCTTGGTCCAAGTAAGAGCTTGGTGTTTATATTCAATAGTCTTAGGGTCCTCTCTTGATGTTAGGGTTCTTAGTCTCTTGAATATTATATGTCAAGTTATCTATCTTTTCATTATCTTGTTGTTGTTGTCTTTGAGATCTTGAAGTCTAGTGAAGCCGTGTGGGGCTCTTTCGATTCACTAGCATTGTTGCTTACTTGTTAATCTTGTGTTTGTTGGGTTTTCTTGTTGGTGTTGCTGAAATCTTGTGATACATACTTGATCTTGTATCAGGTGTGCCAAGGGAAGGGTTCCAGCCTCGGGAATTGAGGTGGGCCCAAGGCATGGGAGGTCAAGAATACGAGTATAGAGGAGATAGAATGGGAAATAGAGGAGATAGGATGGGATATAGAGGTGATAGAATGGGAGTTACAGGAGATAGGTTTGGGGAGAGAAATGATCAAGATCGAGGCTTGAACACTATCAAGGTCACACTTCCAAGGTTCAAAGGAAGTAATGACCCCGATGAGTTCTTGGAATGGAAAATTCAAAGTGAGCGGATCTTTCTTACAAATAATATTTTGGAAACTTTGAAGGCAAAGTATGCTCCCACGCAATTCGAAGGGTATGCCTCAACTTGGTGGGAGTCCAAGAGGCGGGAAAGGGAGAGCCATCACAACTATGAGTTGCCTACGTGGCTCGAATTGATTACACTTATGGAGATGAGGTACTTGACTCCTAACTACTACCAAGAAGTGCTCAAGAAGGTGTATATGTTGAGGCAAGGTTCCAAAAGTGTGGAAGAGTATTATGATGATTGAAAACTTGAGAATGAAGTCTAAACTTGAAGAAAGCTTGGAATGTACGGTGATTCGATTCGTGGCCAATTTGAGGTATGATATTCTAAAGCCTTTGAAACTTAAACACTATGATACTCTTGAAGCGGCCTTTCATGATGCCTCAAAGGTCGAGACGGATTTGAAAGAAGAAAAGTCCTACAAGGCCAAGAATACTTCCACATCCACATGGGACAAGAGTAGAGATAATCGGAAGGCGACATCTTCTAAAGGGCAATCTAAGGGTGTTGGTCAAGATATTCAAGTCAAGTTTGATTACAAGTCCAAGACAAATGAGAACCCACAAGGAGGTAACTATGTCAAACCTAACTTTCCTCGACCTTATACCATTCAATGCTTTAGATGCCAAGGAAGGGGACATGTTGCTAGTGAGTGCCCCAATAGAAGAACAATTGTTGCACTTTGGGATGGGTATAGAACTGAGGATAAGGAAGAGGGTGTTGAAAAGAGTGAGAAAGAGGGAGACAAAAGTGAGGAAGAAGGAGATGCTTAGGGGGATGAAGAAGAAAGGTTAGATGAGAGGGTGAATTTTGCTTGCTTCCTTGAAAAGGGAAGACCTTTACTTGATAGTGATGAAGAATTGAAGGTGAATACCAATCTTTCTTACGTTGTGAGGTGCATCATGGGAGCCCTTGCCAAAGAAGAACTTGATCAATGGGAGAATTTATTCCATGCTAGGTGCAAAATACAAGACAAGGTGTGTTCTTGATTATTGATAGTGGGAGTTGCACCAATGTAGTAAGTAGTTCTTTGGTGGAGCGTATGCAAATTCCAACAAGAAAACACTCCAACCCTTACAAGCTACAATGGCTCAATGAGAGTGGTGAGATGAAAGTCCTCAAACAAGCAAGTATCCGATTTAGTGTGGGCAAGTACAATGAGGAGTTGATTTGTGATGTTGTGCCTATGTTGGCTTGTCATATATTGTTGGGACGGCTGTGGCAATTTGTGATGCAAGAAACAAAGAGGCGGAAGCTAAGAAGAACAAAGGAAATAAAGAAACAAGATAAACAAATATAAAAGGGATAGAAAGGTAGACACAAAAGTGGAATCAAAGGCAACCAATTCTATAAAAAGAAGAGACCTCCTTCAAATGTCCAAATAAGCACCTAAACCTATGAGAAAGACCTCAAGGGAATTAGATTCCCAAGCAACCCTTCTTTCTAAACTTGAAACAATCAAAAGCTTCAACAAGCTCTCAAACTCTCAAAAGAGTATTTAATATTCAACATTCATCAAGATAATCTACCCTAAAATGAGCTATTCTCCCTTATTTATAGCCTACACTAATAATTACAAAAATACCCTTAATGAAATAAGGGTCTTCTTTAGCATGAGGCTTGGATATCAAGAATAGTCACTTTACGTCTATAGCCTTTTTCTTCCCTTTTTGCCTTTCTTTCTTGTACTTCTACTTTAGCATATTCTCGAGCTTTAACTCTTTATTCCATGATAATGATGAGGATCGGCTTGCACCATTCTCCCTTTCTTGAAAAGGATTCGTCCTCGAATCCAAACCTAGCAAAACCATAAGGAAGACAAACAAGAACAAGGGCCTCATAGCATGAGGATTAGCACAAGGGTTAATAAATTCACCAACATGCCAAGGATGCACAAACTTGTTATATAACCAAACATCAACTTGTCTCATGAAGAAGAAATCTTCACATGTAGCACAAAGTACTTGGCTAGTCCAAGGATCAATAATTAAAGATATCATCAAGGAACCAATAGGTTTGAAACACCAACTAGGTATGCACACATTGGTTCTATACACAAAGCACAAATGATCTTCTATTTCAAGACAAAACCATTTTTGAGATAGATCCATGGCCAACTCCCACACATGCAAAGTGTCACCGGGGTCAAAAGGAAAGATTACCCATGCATCTTGATCAAGAAAACAACCATTTTCCCCAAATAAACTCCTATCAATATACGACGCACCCTCCCCACAAGAATGAACATCATCATATGCAAATAGATAGTAAAGAAAGGTATCATGCAAAACAACTTCATCTAAGGTGTCCTCACGTGTAAGATCACTAGAAGACTCAAGAATATCAAGTATACTATCAAGAATTGGAACACTCAAAGAAGAAGTAGCAATTGATGAACACACATCACCTTCCTTCTCAACATCCCATAGTGGGTTATCATACAAAGTATAGCTCTCATGAATAGCTACATTACAATCACTCTTCACACCACTAGGCACCAAACTAGGAGGGATCTCATCATCATCAAACAAGATATTATACTTAAAGTGAGAAGAATCAATGAAAGATGGAGAATTAAAGCATGTAATCTCATTCTCAAAAAGACAAATGTCATCTTTTAAGGCAGTTTCAAGCACATGAGTTCTATGAGCAAAACAAGCAATAGGATCTTCAATAAAAGATATGCTCAAAGAGTCACTCCTACTCAATTGATCAACTTCATCAATATTACCACTAACTTGACGCTCAATAAGAACATCACAAGATCCCTCAAGTAGTGTACTACACGCAAAAGCTAGTTGATCAATACCAATATCACTTGATAATGAACTATCATTCAAAACACATGTATCAACACTAGGTGGACACAAATTGATCTTACTAGAAGAATCAATTCGGTTATCAATAGGATCAACTAGTGTATCCACATTCTCAACAAGCACATTATCAAAACATGGCAAAGAATCACATGACAATGTACTATCATTCAAGTCACAAGTGTCAACACTAGGTGGACACAAATCGATTTCACAAGAAGAATCAATTCGGTCATCAATAGGATCAACTAGTGTATGAACACTCTCAACATAGATGTTATCACTATGTGGCAAAGAATTATTAAGTGCACATAAAGGCAAGCTATCACTCACACTTTGTTCATTTGAAAATTCGAAAGTGTCAAGTTTAGCTATTTTACCTTGAAGCTCACAAGAAAGGTCTTCTTTACCTTGGGATGAGAATCCCCTCAATGCATTGGTACACTCTTCAAGTCCGTGATGAGGATTAGGGAAAATTGGTGGAAAGATAAGTTGCAATCGATTAATTCGAGTACTCAACCGATACAACCGTCCTTCCATTCTGGTAGAGAGAGTGGTGAACAAGTTTAACAATTCACCCAAAGTTGGTTCCCCGATGGGAACTTGGTTTTTCTTTTCATGACCTTCCATTGTTACCTATTTAAGACACTCAACCAAAGCAAGCAAACATGTTAGGTTAGTTAAAATAGACTCACAATCACTCAAGAATCGCACCTTTATTTGTCTCACAAATTGCTTCGGCCAATGATTGCATCTTGTTTAGTCCAATGAGTTGCAAGGGTCCAATCTCTACTTGAGATCAAGAATGGATTCTTGTTGACTCGAGAAAGAAAGTGCAAAAGCTAAGGACGAGAACCAAGAAGTTTTCAAGAGAAAATAAAGAAGAAAAGCTAAAAGAAAGTAGCACAAAAAAAACGGACTCAAAGAAAACTAAGCAACAAAAGTAGAAAAATTACTTGTTGCTTAATTTGATGAATCAAAGAAATGATTTGATGTTTAAAACTAGTTAACAAGTGATTAAAGATGTTAATTACTTGTTAAATAGTTGAGGGATCGAAAGAGAAAGAGAACAAAAAAAGAAACACGAAATTTGGACACTTAGAAAATTTTTTAGGTCCAAAAAACTTTAGGACCCCCAAAAAAAAACTAAGTGTCAAAAACCTGCATTTTCAGCTCTCTGAAACTGTCCCACACGCGCTGCTGACGTGGCATGATGACGTGGCAATTTTTTTTTTTTTTTTTTTTTTTTTTTTTTTTTTTTTTTTGCAAATTTTTTTTTTTTTTTTTTTTTTTTTTTCCACCAATGGACCTACAAACACTTTGACCTCAAAATTTTTGGATCAAAGTGTACTTTTTCTACCTTCTTCTTCAAGAACAATATGAAGATGCTCAAGAACACAAGAAAAAACTTCAATCTTCAAATGCTCATAACTTCTTCGTTTTTGCTCTAAATTCAATGAAATTTTCGCCCACGTGTTCCTTTCAATGCCACGAATAAACCCCACTAATTTTTAGCTTTCAAAATCAAGCCAAAAATAAACCCACTTTTCAAAATCCATAAAGTTTCAAAAGCTCAAAACTCTTTAATGGTATCTTCAATTCTACAACTCCGAATTGAACGAAATTTGAGATCTAGACTCACAAGATACTAGGGAATCAAGATCTAGTATCAAAAACAACAAATCAAAACAAAAAAAATTCGGATTTTTTTTTTTTTTTTTTTTTTTTTTTTTTTTTTTGATTTTCAAGATAACAATCCCAAGATTGATTTTGTTGGAACAAAATCAAACCTCGCTCTGATACCAAATGATGCAAGAAACAAAGAGGCGGAAGCTAAGAAGAACAAAGGAAATAAAGAAACAAGATAAACAAATATAAAAGGGATAGAAAGATAGACACAAAAGTGGAATCAAAGGCAACCAATTCTATAAAAAGAAGAGACCTCCTTCAAATGTCCAAATAAGCACCTAAACCTATGAGAAAGACCTCAAGGGAATTAGATTCCCAAGCAACCCTTCTTTCTAAACTTGAAACAATCAAAAGCTTCAACAAGCTCTCAAACTCTCAAAAGAGTATTTAATATTCAACATTCATCAAGATAATCTACCCTAAAATGAGCTATTCTCCCTTATTTATAGCCTACACTAATAATTACAAAAATACCCTTAATGAAATAAGGGTCTTCTTTAGCATGAGGCTTGGATATCAAGAATAGTCACTTTACGTCTATAGCCTTTTTCTTCCCTTTTTGCCTTTCTTTCTTGTACTTCTACTTTAGCATATTCTCGAGCTTTAACTCTTTATTCCATGATAATGATGAGGATCGGCTTGCACCAATTTGATATAGATGTTATGCACCACGAAAGAGCCAACAAGTATGCTTTTGTGATTGAAGGTAAGAAGTACGTGCTCGCACCTCTCACTCCATATCAAGTGAGTGAGGACTATAGGGCTATGAAGGAACTTCGGGAGAGGATAAGGGTAGATGAGGCAAGGAGTGAGGGTGAAAGCTCCACCAATGTTCCAAAGGAAGGAAGTGACTTGGCTAAGAACAAGAAGAACATGTGTATGATAGCCAAGTCGAGCAAGTGTCTCAAGGGTGTGGATGAGGAACGCTTTCTAGTGTGCCTTGTCAATACCAATCTTTTGTTGCATGCTAATCAAGATACTAGCACTTTGCCTAGTATTGTTTCTTCTCTTTTGCAGGACTATAATGATCTATTTTGGTAGGAGATGCCTAAGGGATTACCACCCTTGAGGGGAATTGAGCACCAAATTGATTTTGTACCGGGTTCACAAATTCCAAACCGGCTGGCCTATAGAAGCAATCCGGAAGAAACCAAGGAACTACAAAGGAAAGTGGAAGAACTTCTTGAGAAGGGGTTGATCAAAGAAAGCCTAAGTCCTTGTGCCATACGGGTAATCCTTGTTCCCAAAAAGGATGGCACTTGGAGGATGTGCATTGATTGTAGAGTCGTGAACAAGATTACAATCAAGTATAGGCATCCAATTCCTAGACTTGATGACATGTTGGATGAATTGTATGGCTAAGTATCTTCTCAAAGATTGACCTTCGAAGTGGCTATCATCAAATTCGCGTGAAACTGGGTGATGAATGGAAAATGGCTTTCAAGACGAAGTTTGGGTTGTATGAATGGCTTGTCATGCCATTTGGGTTGACAAATGCTCCAAGCACTTTCATGAGGTTGATGAACTATGTTCTCAAGTCTTTCATCAACAAGTTTGTGGTGGTATATTTTGATGACATCCTTGTGTATAGTAAGACAATTGAAGAGCATGTGATCCATTTGAGGCAAGTGTTCGATGTTTTGCTACAAGAAAGGCTCTTTGCTAATCTCAAGAAGTGCTCCTTTTGTGTTGAGAAAGTCATCTTTTTAGGTTTTGTGGTTAGTGCAAATGGTATCGAAGTTGATGAAGAAAAGGTAGAATCCATCAAGTCATGGCCAACTCCAACTAATGCAACCGAGGTGATACAAGAAAAATGGCCATCATAACTTTTGATGCCATCATTCATGGCCAACACGTGGAGAATCTAATTTTGGACACCTTGAAAGCCCGAGAGTATGCATGGGAAGTCATGAAGTCATTTTGGACACATAATAAAGCAAATTCGTGTGTGGAAGGTTGCTTGGAGGCTTGCCTTGATGACTACCCGAGGCTCCAAAGAATTGCAAGGGTTGAAGTGTGAAGAAGGAGTCCTTACACTCCCTGACCGCCCTTATTAAGGGTGTTTTGGTCTTTTTGTGCCTTTTCTTTACACTCCATAGGAGCCTCTTTTCATTAAGGGTAGTTTGTTCATTTGATGTAATAGTTATAAATAGGTTTCATTAGTCTTATTTTCTAGTTAGTTCATGATGGATATTTGAAAGACTTCTTCTTCTCTCTTTGAGAATGTAGTGTAGGGCTTGGAAAGGCCAAGTAGTGTAGGGCTTGGAAAAGCCATTATTGATCCTTGCTTAGAAACGGTGGTTGTAAGCGGAGTTGATTCCCTTAGCGGTCACCATAAGAGTTTGGTGTTGTTATTGCAGGTCTTAGGGGGTCTTATCGTTTGATACACGGTTTGGTTCCTTATTCTTGTAATCTTGTATGTCAAGCTATCTATCTTTCTTTTTTTTTTTTGCAATCTTGTTAAGCTTGTGTTTATAATCTTGAAGTCTAGTGAAGCCGTGTGGGGCTCTTTCGATTCACTAGCACTTGTTGTTCAACTTGTTGTTCTTGTGATAGTTGTTCATCTTGTTGCTGTTGCTGAAATCTTGTGTTGAGGGTTTGATCTTGTATCATTTGGTATCAAAGCAAGGCTGGTTGTGTTCCTACACTACCAATCTTGGGCTATCTCGGTCAAAAAAAAAAATGAAATCTGTCAAAAAAACAAAAAAAAAAAAAAAAGAAATTTGTCCATCTTGTTGTCTTGGCCGAGAATAGTGTTTGTGTGTTTAGATGTAGGTGTTATTTTACTTGTTTAGTGTGTTTCTAGTGTTGGTTTCTTTCTCACCAACACTAAAAGTGTCTAGATCTAAAGATAAGCTTATAATATTGACCATTGTTGTGGTGACTTGAAGTAGGCCGTAGGTTGTACCTTGTTGATGACCATTGGTGGTTTTTTGTGTTATGTTCTTGAAGAAGTTGATATTGTGTTCTTGAAGGTTGTTGTGGTGTTCATCTTGTTCTTCATCTATTCTTACAACTTAAGACCACAAAAGTATAAAATAGATCCAAAAGGATGTAAGACAAAAGTTATAAACATGTTGGTGAGAAAACTTGCACACATCTCTTCTTAGACTTGACAATCACTTTTCCTTAAAACACGGAACCTTGTTTTACGGGATTAGAATAGTCAAATTTTACCTTTTTGAGTTTGAAAAGTTGAAAAAAGAGTACAAGACTTTACTTTCCCTCCAAAACCCATTGTCATCCATGACAAGTTGTGTTTCATATTGAAATTTCAAGACCAATTGCATGCTGCCACATCACCATTAAGCTCAAATTTCAGATTCTAAGTTTCATTTCCTTGTTTCTTTAGTTTCATTTCTTGATTCTAGTATCAATTAACAACTAGTAATCCCCTACTAGATTGTGAATTGGTTTTTGAATCCGTTTTTCTTTGTGTTTTTCGTTCTTTGTGTGTTTTTCTCATTTCGATTCGTTGAACTTCTTTGATTCAAGTTCATAAGTAGCTTTTGTTTTGTGTCTTGAGTCGATCAAACAATAATCTATTCCGGTCGCTAAGTAGTGATTGACACCTTATTAACTACCAGAGTATAAGCAACTTTCAATATTTGCCGCTCCAATAGTGAGGATCACAAAGGTGAGTGTATACGAGTGTTGGTGAGGTGCTTTTACTACTAATCTTGTTTGTTCATTTTGTAGGTACAAGGTGATATAAGGGGAACATATCTTGGTAGCCTCGTATTATTGTGGCTACAACATGGGAGACTATGATTTTAGTGAGGGATTTTATGGCTACGATGATGTTGTAGATTATGGGGGCTATGAATATAGCCATAATCAAGACATGGGCAGATTTGAGGGTTATGGTTTTGAGGGAGAACATGAGGTGAATGAAGTTCCAAGTTCTTAAGATGAAGATGGGGCATATGAGGAGTCTTACACTTCCCATTTCGAACCTAGAATTGGTGTAAGGTATAACCCCTCCCTTCGCAAAGCTTATGAGAGCCATGGTGAGAGTGCACGTGTGGAGAATGAAGATTCATATTCTTCACCTTGTAGTACATTTTATCAAGGTCGAAGCGGTGTGAATGGGTATACTAGCTATAGTGTAGGTTGTCCCATGAGAAGAAGAGAGAATACATCTCCAAGGCCGAGGGGTACTCATGTGCCCTTGGGTTGTCCTAAACTCTACAATGTTGATCCTAGGAGAAGTGTTCACTCCGGAAAGGTAAGCATTGATGGGGTACCGAGCTGCCTCCTTGTGCTAGATGATTGGCGCCATAAGAACTACATCATGCCGCCGATGGTTGACTATTTAGGGTTGTTTCGAGAACCTTTACTTGTTCCATATTCCTTGGACGGGTATAAGGTTACCGAGAGAGTGAGGATTGTCTTCACCCAATTTGAATACTATGAGGAGGTGTGGTGCGATATCTTCCCCTTGACACCAGGTCATGTATACTTGGGTGCCGATTGGTTTGCACAACATAGAGTTCCAAATGTGCTTAATTGGCCTAAGGTTATAGTGGACCATTGGGGCAATTATCTTTTTACCTCAATTATTCCCAAATCGCAAGGAGATGTGATCACTTACTCCAAGCCGAATGATTATGAGAGACAAAAGATTGAGAGGAGTAAGGGTGTGAAAGGTGGTAATCCGAGAGTGGAAAAAGGAGAGGTTGTGTGGAGTGAAGTGAGGGGGTTGCCACCAAATCATGCTAACTATGTTTGTCCTTTTCTTTCTAAGGACATTTGTGTAGGTACCAACATGGCAAGCGGAGAAGCACAAGGCCGAGGAGAAGTTGCTGCCGAAGCATGTGGGAAACCTTCACACCACGGCAAAAAAGAATTTACTCAAGAACTTCAAGGTAAAATCTCTTACTCTTACACTTTTGTGCATGTGAATGATAATTGTGTGACTAGTCGCCCATTGAGTGTGAGTAATAGCTTACCTATTTGTGAGTCTATTGATTCTTTGCCTCTTGTTGATGATGTACCTGTTGGGAGTGTGGATACACTAGTTGATCCTATTGATGATCGAATTGACTCTTCTTGTAAGGTCAATTTAAGTCCACCTAGTGTTGAAGCGAATGTGTTGAATGATGGTACATGATCTTGTGGGAATTGTGTTGATCAACTTATGTGCGGAATTTGTCGACCACTTGAGGATATGTGTGATGTGTTTAATGGATCTCAAGTGAATGATTATATTGAAAATGTTGATCAAATAAATAGGAGTGACCCCTTTAGTATGACCTCTATGATACGGGTGGGACAAGCTCCACAAGTACCCGACCTTTCACACGAAGCCAAGCTCGAGAGTTACAAAAACTCCAAGCCTTGTTCATGCAAATGGCCATGTGTGAGTTGGTCATTGAACCCCCAAAGGATCTAAATGTTTTAAGTGTGAAGTGGGACCTTGGAGTGTAATAAACTTACACTCCAAGGGGGCGGCAGATTGGAGAAGGGCAAACTAGTCTTTTTGGCTTCATTTTACCTTGTAATATAAATAGAACACATTAGGGTTATTTTGAGTAGTTCTTCCATTTTGACATTTGAATCACAAGACTTGTAACACTTAGGGCTCTCTTTCTCTCTCAAAACAGTCCACAAAGGAGAGGGATACTTGTGTTGTATCTTGGCTAGAAACAAGGATCTTGAGGTCATTGAGTTCCTCTTGGTCTAGTAAGAACTTGGTGTTTATATTCAATAGTCTTAGGGTCCTTTCTTGATGTTAGGGTTCTTAGTCTCTTGAATATTATATGTCAAGTTATCTATCTTTTATTATCTTGTTGTTGTTGTCTTTGAGATCTTGAAGTCTAGTGAAGCCGGGTGGGGCTCTTTCGATTCACTAGCATTGTGTTCAACTTGTTAAATCTTGTGTTTGTTGGATTCTCTTGTTGTTGGTTGGCTGGTTTTCGTGGCTGATTGCTGCATATTGTGTGTTGTGGACTTGATATTGTATCATTTGGTATCAAAGCAAGACCGGTTGTGTTCCAACACAACCCATCTTGGGCTTGTTCTCGGATTAAACAAACAAAAAAAAAAATCTGAAATCTGTCCATTGAAGACAAAACCGAGAATGTTGTTGTATGTTTAGATCTAGGTGTTATTTTGCTTGTTTAGTGTGTTTCTAGTGTTGGTTTCTTTCTCACCAACACTAAGGTGTCTAGATCTAAAAGTTGAGCTTGAAAACTTGACCATTGTTGTGGTGACTTGAAGTGGCTGAAAGTTGTATGTTGTTGATGACAAAAATTGATGGTTGTGTGTTATGTGCTTGAAGAAGTTGATGAAGGTGTTCATCTTTTAAACTTGTTCATCTTGTTTATCTTGTTGTGTTCAAGTTGCAACACAAGTCATAAAGTTGTTGGTGAAAGACTTGCACCCATCACTTCCTAGTCTTTTCAACCACTCTTCCCTAATTCAAGGAGCCTTGTTTTGTGGGACTAGTTAGTCAAACATCACCCTTTGAGTTTGAAAGGTTGAAAAGGCTACAAGACTATTATTTTTCCCTCCAAAACACATTGTCATCCATCACAAGTTGTATGAATATTGAATTTCAGATTTGAGACACAAAAAAAATAAAAAAATATACATATAAGTTATATATACAAACCGTGTGGGTCCAAGGCCAATTGCATGCTGCCACGTCACCCCTAAGCTCAACTTTGGATATTATTCTAGTTGCTAATTGTTGATTCTTGGTTTCCTTTACTTGGTTCTAGAACTAATTAACAAACTAGTACATTCCTACTAGGTTGTCGATTAGTCCTTTGAATCCGTTTGTTCGTGTCAACGATTACTTGAGTGCCTTTTTATCTTTTGAATACGTTGCTATTTTTGGTTCTAGTCCGACGAGAATTCTTTGAGTCTTCAAACAAAAATCCACTCCGGATAAGAGCTTACTCATACCTTAAAGGATTCACGGTTACTAGCCAATTTACAACACTTGTGGAACTCAAGCGTGTGGTGATCTAAAGAGCATAATACCGTGACAATGGAAGGGACCACGTCCCATAACATGGATACTAATGCACTTGACTCTATGAGGGTCACTCTTGAGGCCGTTACCCGGACACTTGAAAGGTTGAATTCGGAATTTGGGGCCGTGAGAGGGGACTTGGCAGCAATCAAGGGAGAGGTGTCGACTATTAGGGGGAGGTTAGAACAAGTGGAGAGTCAAAGGAACTCTCGTCCTTCTACTCCTCTACATGTTTCTACCAATGGGCATGATAGGACGTCCTCCGCAACCATCACCCCCGAAACAGTCCACCAAATGCTAAATGCACCTCAAGCTCCACTAAATGCCGCAAGCCAAACCACCTTTTTCCCTCCTAACCGTGACCCCAATAGACCAACGCATTTCCAGAATTCCCAAGTCCCATATGAGGGATTTGGACGTCAAATTCCACCACTAAATCCGAACCTTCCATTCCAAGCTCCATTAAACCAAAGACCACCACCTCCAAAAAATCCGATACCCCCAAATCAAATTCCAAATATCCAAAACCGACCAGCCCACCTTGAGGAGTATGGTAGGGAGGAGTATGAAGGGTACGGGGCCTTTGATGATACTTACATGAGGGAGGAGGAGGTGAGAGGGGGCAGAGGAGTTCAACGGAGATACCGTGGATATGAAGAAAGAGGAAACCGACACCATGAGAGGGATGTAGGCATCAACACCATCAAGTTGAGTCTACCTCTCTTTAAGGGTGAAAGTGACCCCGAGGCCTACTTAGCTTGGGAATCGGCTTGTGACAAAGTCTTCCAAGTTAATGATATCTCGGAAGAAAAGAAAGGAAGTTATGCTATAGCTCACTTTGAGGGTTATGCTAACACTTGGTGGGAGTACGTCAAGCGGTTTGGTAATGAACTAGTTGATGGGCAGCCACCACCTTGGTATCGATTGAGGTACTTGATGAGGCAACGATACCTTCCCGAGAGATATCGCCATGAGTTGCTTGCTAGATTGTATGGCTTGCGTCAAGGTAACAAGAGTGTGATGGCATATTTTGATGAGTTTCAACAACTCATGTTGAAACTTGATCATCGTGGGGAGCAAATCATCCACGACATCATCCGGTTCAAGTGTGGGTTGAACAAAGAGATCTCCACTCATTTAACACTTTACAAGTTTGAAACCGTTGATGGTATTTTCCAAGCGACTCTTGAGATTGAAAGGGAACTTAAAGAGAGATCATCTTTCAAGACAAGGGGACAAACCCCCTTGGGTTGGCCAGAAAACAAGGACCAACCCGCCACTACAAGGCTGCCCGAGCCCAAAACAGTCCACAAATTCCCTCCGAAACCGGAGGCTCACAAGTATCCTAACCCAAAGGGATTTCAATGTTTCAAGTGCCAAGGTTGGGGGCATAAGGCCAATGAATGTCCAAACCGACGCAATGTGATCCTACGGGAAGGGAGAGTGTATTACCTTGGTGAGAAGGTGGGTCCCGAAAGGGGAGAAGATGAGGCCGAGCCTCAAGATGGAGAGGAAACCGATGATGGACCACATGATGATGATGGTGATGATGGTGAAGATGTTTACCCGCAAGAAGGGGAGTGTGTGGTTCCAAACTTTGTGGTTAGGCGCGTCATGATTAGTAAGGCAATAGATAACCCAAGCCAAAGGGAAAATCTATTCCATACTAAATGTCTTGTAAAGGGGAGTGTGTGTACCTTGGTGATCGATAGTGGTAGTTGTACAAATGTTGTAAGTCATGCTATGGTAAATTTCTTGAAGTTACCAACTACCCCACACACTAGTCCTTACAAGTTACAATGGTTGAATGATTGTGGTGAGTTAAGGGTCGCAAGGCAATGTGTGATACGGTTTAAGGTGGGAAACTACCACGATGAAGTGCTTTGTGACGTGATACCAATGCAAGCATGTCACTTGTTGCTAGGTAGACCTTGGCAATATGATAGGTCTACCAAACACGATGGGAGGTCCAATCGGTATACACTTGAGAAGGATGGCTGAAAGGTTACTCTTCATCCGCTTTCGCCTTCCCAAGTAAATGAGTGGCATCAAAGGATGAAGGAGTTGAAGGAAAAGGGAAAGGAATCCGAAAAGGGAGAAAAGGGAGGGGATTCCGTAGGTGGGGCAGTGGGGTCATCCAAGGCTGCCCCAATGTCAAAGGGGCCGGAAAACATGGTGATGTTAGTTAGGAGGAAGGAACTCTTCGTGGATCATGATGAGGACACGCCTATGTTGCTCTTGGCTCATTGTTTTAGTACTAACCCCACTAATTCTTCCATTTCCCCTTTGATTTCTTGTGTGTTGCAGGATTATGAGGATGTATTTCCTAAGGAGCTTCCGCAAGGATTGCCCCCGCTTCGGGGAATTGAGCACCAAATTGATTTTGTGCCGGGATCACAATTGCCAAACAAGCCGGCTTATAGGAGCAACCCTGCGGACACCAAGGAATTGCAACGTCAAGTTGAGGAGCTCCTCAACAAAGGGTATGTCAAGGAGAGCATGAGCCCATGTGCTGTTCCGGTGCTATTGGTGCCCAAAAAAGACGGAACGTGGCGCATGTGTGTGGACTGCCGAGCCATCAACAAAATTATGGTAAAATATCGCCACCCTATTCCTCGGTTAGATGATATGCTAGATGAGTTGAATGGTTCATGTTTGTTTTCCAAGATTGATTTAAGGAGTGGCTATCACCAAATAAGAATGCAACCCGGTGATGAATGGAAAACCGCCTTCAAGACCAAGTTTGGTCTCTATGAATGGATGGTTATGCCATTCGGCCTAACAAATGCACTTTTATGAGGCTAATGAATCATGTGATGAGGCCATTTATTGGAAAGTTTGTTGTTGTCTACTTTGATGATGTCTTGGTGTATAGTAAGTCTTTAGAAGAGCATGTGATGCATTTACAATGTGTGCTTGATGTCCTTAGAAAGGAAAAATTGTATGCAAATCTGGAAAAGTGCTCTTTTGGCGTTAATGAAGTTATTTTCTTGGGTTTTGTTGTTAGTTCAAGAGGGGTCGAAGTGGATGAATCCAAGATAAATGCTATCAAAAATTGGCCAACCCCACAAACCGTTGGAGAAGTAAGAAGCTTCCACGGGTTGGCTAGTTTTTATAGAAGGTTTGTCAAAGGATTTAGCACCATAGCAGCCCCCTTGACCGAGGTCATTCGGAAAGAACAACCCTTCAAGTGGGGTGTCGAGCAAGCTAAGGCATTTGAAGCCTTGAAAGCGATGCTCATCTCCGCACCCTTGTTACAATTGCCCAACTTTGATAAGACCTTCGAGGTCGAGTGCGATGCGAGTAAAGTAGGCATAGGGGCTGTTTTGATGCAAGAATTGAAACCCATTGCTTATTTTAGCGAAAAGCTCAAAGGAGCAACTCTAAACTACTCCACGTATAATTTAGAGTTGTATGCCTTGATAAGAGCCTTGGCCACTTGGCAACACTACTTATGGCCTAAGGAGTTCTTGATCCGAACGGACCATGAATCCTTAAAGCATCTTCGGGCCCAAGACAAGCTTAACAAACGGCATGCCAAATGGATTGAGTTCCTTGAGACCTTCCCTTATGTTATCCAATACAAAAGGGGTAAGGACAACGTTGTAGCCGATGCTTTGTCTAGAAAACATGTGCTTGTGTCAACTTTGTCAACAAAATTGATGGGTTTTGAGAGTTTAAAAGAGTTGTATCCCAAGGACCCTCACTTTGCTCCTATCTTTTGGGAATGCGAAGACTTGGGTAGGGACAAGTGGGAATCGGCTAGGGGTTCAAATCCCTATGCCAAGTTTGATGGTTACTTATTTAAAGGTAGACGATTGTGTGTGCCTTTTAGCTCTTGGAGAGAGTTGTTTGTGAGGGAAGCACACGATGGCGGTCTAATGGGTCATTTTGGGGTCGAAAAGACCCTCGGAATATTGGAGGAGCAATTCTATTGGCCCAAAATGCGCTAGGATGTGGCTAGGATTTGTGGCCAATGCGTAGAATGCAAGAGAGCCAAATCTCGGCTCCTCCCTCACGGGTTGTACACCCCGCTGCCCACTCCTCTACGTCATTGGCTTGATATATCTATGGACTTTGTGTTGGGGCTGCCAAGGACTCGACGAGATCGGGATAGTATTTTTGTTGTAGTCGACCGGTTTTCTAAAATGGCGCACTTTATTTCTTGCTCTAAGTGTGATGATGCCCCTAGCGTGGCCTCGTTATTTGTTGATAATGTTGTTAGATTGCATGGTGTCCCGAGGACCATTGTGAGTGATAGGGACTCTAAGTTCCTAAGCCACTTTTGGAAGTCTATGTGGGGTAGGCTTGGTACCAAGTTGTTATTCTCTACATCTTGCCACCCACAAACCGATGGCCAAACGGAAGTAGTAAATAGGACTTTGGGTGCTATGCTACGTTCCATGGTTAAGGGGAAAATGACTTCTTGGGAAGAGCACTTGCCATTGATTGAGTTTGCCTATAACCGTGTCATACACTCAAGTACGGGAATGACTCCCTTTGAGTGTGTATACGGCCTCAACCCCCTCACCCCTTTGGATTTAACGTCTTTGCCAAGTGATCTCATGATTAGCTTAGATGGAAGCAAGCGGGCAGATTCTATGAAGAAGTTACATGAGAAGGTGCGGCTTCAACTTGAGAAGAAAAACCAAGACATGGCAAGGAGGGCAAACAAGGGAAGAAAGGAATTCATTCTTAAACCGGGAGATTGGGTGTGGGTGCATCTTCGGAAGGATCGGTTTCCATCTCAAAGAAAGTCCAAATTGATGCCTAGGGGTGATGGGCCTTTCCAAGTACTTGAGAAGATCAATGACAACGCCTACAAGATTGACCTTCCACTGGAATATCAAGTGCACCACACTTTCAACGTTTGTGATCTCTCTCTCGTGAGTGCGGTGGACGATGACCAAATGCTGAATTTGAGGTCAAATTCCTCTCAAGATGGAGAGGATGATACGGGTGGGACAAGCTCCACAAGTACCCGACCTTTCACACGAAGCCAAGCTCGAGAGTTACAAAAACTCCAAGCCTTGTTCATGCAAATGGCCGTGTGTGAGTTGGTCATTGAACCCCCAAAGGATCTAAATGTTTTAAGTGTGAAGTGGGACTTTGGAGTGTAATAAACTTACACTCCAAGGGGGCGGCAGATTGGAGAAGGGCAAACTAGTCTTTTTGGCTTCATTTTACCTTGTAATATAAATAGAACACATTAGGGTTATTTTGAGTAGCTCTTCCATTTTGACATTTGAATCACAAGACTTGTAACACTTAGGGCTCTCTTTCTCTCTCAAAACAGTCCACAAAGGAGAGGGATACTTGTGTTGTATCTTGGCTAGAAACAAGGATCTTGAGGTCATTGAGTTCCTCTTGGTCTAAGTAAGAACTTGGTGTTTATATTCAATAGTCTTGGGGTCCTTTCTTGATGTTAGGGTTCTTAGTCTCTTGAATATTATATGTCAAGTTATCTATCTTTTATTATCTTGTTGTTGTTGTCTTTGAGATCTTGAAGTCTAGTGAAGCCGGGTGGGGCTCTTTCGATTCACTAGCATTGTGTTCAACTTGTTAAATCTTGTGTTTGTTGGATTCTCTTGTTGTTGGTTGGCTGGTTTTCGTGGCTGATTGCTGCATATTGTGTGTTGTGGACTTGATATTGTATCACTCTAGTAAATGTTCTACTCTCGGTTTTGCTCATAGGGATAATCATGTGCTTGAAACATCTTTGATACTTGATAATGATCTTTTAGAGAATGGATTTGCATGTTCTATATCCTCTTCATGGATAGATCCTTCTCTCTTTAAGTACAATATCTTGTTTGAAGATAATGAGTTCACTCCTAAAGAACCTAGTGGTGAGAATGACGTTGAAGGTATAGCTTGTCTTGAAAGCTATAGCCTATATGCCAACCCACTATGGTGTAAAAACATTCCTCCTAAAGATGGAAATCTCTTCTTGGGAGATGAGAGTACTCTTAAGGGAAGGGAATGTGAGGTCTTGGAAAGGAATGATCAATTGGGTGATGATAATTTTGATTTGCTTGAATTCTTAAGAAACCCAATAAGTGATTTTTCCTTGAAAATTGATTGTGGTTGTGATCCTTTGTATGACACCCCCACCCATGTTTGATGACTATAAGGATGAATTGCTTGCTTGTAAAGACTTAAGTAATAATTCCTTGGACTTTAGTGGTGGTATGTGTCTATTTGAGGGTACTTCCATAGAAAGGGAAGGTGTCCATTATTTGGAAATTACTTCTTCTACTATGTGTGACCTTATTGTTGAGAGTACTCATGGTGATGATGTTGAAACTGGTAGTGAGTACTCACATGAGGACACCTTAGTTGAACTTGACTTGAGTGATACCATTCTCCACTCTCTATTTGCTTTTGATAATATGTATGCTATTGTAGAGAGTATATCTTGTAGTTTGGGTGAAGCCTATAGGGAAAGGGAGTATTGTCTAGACTCGTGTCTATGGCTACTCTTTCTATTTGACCCCGGTGCCAATTATAGAAATGGTGATGTTGGCGCACCCAACTTATTGCTTGGTTTACATGACAAGCAAAGTGTCATTCTTGAAAACCCGAGAGCAAAAGTGTCATTGTTTCCTTGGGGTAATGTTTCTAAATGTGCATCCTTGCTTGACACAATTGTGTTTAAATTACAAGAATCTCAACTTGTGGATGCCAAGTTCTCTATTTGCTTGAAGGAAAGAATGTGGATGTGCTTAAATGCTTTGTCTTCACCCTTGTATGCCTTTACACTTGATTCTTTCCTATACTACCTCTTTGCCTATGATGACATCCATGCTAGTTTTGGATTTCTTTTATGTAGAGGTAGGAAATGTGTTGGTATGTCCACTTGTATGAATGATAATGCTATATGGATCTTGTGGACATTAGAACCAATTGAGGCTCCACCCTTGGTGTGGTCTCTTGAAAAGATAAAGAAGCAATTGTGTCTTAAGGCTCCTAAGATGAAGGTAGTTTTACCTTGTGGATTATTTAATACGGGTGGGACAAGCTGTCCAACGAATACCCGACCATTCACACGAAGCCAAGCTCGGGAATTACAAAAACTCCAAGCCTTGTTCATGCAAATGGCCGTGTATGAGTTGGTGATTGAACCACCTAAGGATCTAAATGTTTTAAAGTGTGAAGAGGGACCTTGAAAGTGTAAGTCACAAGGCCCACATGGGACACTCCAAGGCCGGCTGCCCCCAAGCGCTAAACTTGTCATTTTATCTTTCATTTTGGATGTAATATAAATAGATCCTCTTAGTGTTATTAGCCCTAGTTCACTCATTATATTTTTGAAGATAAAACCCTTGTAACACTAAGGACTTCTCTCTCACCATTGGAGAAGCTCCAAAATCGAAACTCACAAGTGGAGTTACACTTGTGTTGTATCTTGGCTAGAAACAAGGATCTTGAGGTCATTGAGTTCCTCTTGGTCTAAGTAAGAACTTGGTGTTTATATTCATTAGTCTTAGGGTCCTTTCTTAATGTTAGGGTTCTTAGTCTCTTGAATATTATATGTCAAGTTAACTTTCTTTCATTATCTTGTTGTTGTTGTGTTTGTGATCTTGAAGTCTAGTGAAGCCGTGTGGGGCTCTTTCGATTCACTAGCACTTGTTGTTCAACTTGTTATTCTTGTGTTGGTGGGCTGATTTTTGTGGCTGGTTGTGCCTATTTGTGTGTTGTGGACTTGATCTTGTATCATTATTTGATGCCATTAGGACCTTTGTAGTTTCCTTATCTCTTGGTGATTTAAATAGCCAAATCCTTTGTGCATATTTTAATAAGTTTTTAATATTTAATTCAAAGGATCCTTGGTTATATTGCAAGTATAAGCAACCTTGGCATGTTGAGATGATTTATTGTGCTAACCCTAACCCTCATGCCATGAGGAGTTTGTATTTGTTGTCCTTTCTTTGGTTTTGCAAGATTTGGATTCGAGGTCGAATCCTTTTCAAGAAGGGGAGGATGATACAAGACAAATGGCCATCATAACTTTTGATGCCATCATTCGTGGCCAACACGTGGAGAATCTGATTTTGGACACCTTGAAGGCCAGAGAGTATGCATGGGGAAGTCATGAAGTCATTTTGGACACATAATAAAGCAAATTCGTGTGTGGAAGGTTGCTTGGAGGCTTGCCTTGATGACTACCCGAGGCTCCAAAGAATTGCAAGGGTTAAAGTGTGAAGAAGCAGTCCTTACACTCCATGGCCGCCCTTATTAAGGGTGTTTTGGTCTTTTTGTGCCTTTTCTTTACACTCCATAGGAGCCTTTTTTCATTAAGGGTAGTTTGGTCATTTGATGTAATAGTTATAAATAGGCTTCATTAGTCTTATTTTCTAGTTAGTTCATGATGGATATTTGAAAGACTTCTTCTTCTCTCTTTGAGAATGTAGTGTAGGGCTTGGAAAGGCCAAGTAGTGTAGGGCTTGGAAAAGCCATTATTGATCCTTGCTTAGAAACGATGGTTGTAAGTGGAGTTGATTCCCTTAGCGGTCACCATAAGAGTTTGGTGTTTTTATTGCAGGTCTTAGGGGGTCTTATCGTTTGATACACGGTTTGGTTCCTTATTCTTGTAATCTCGTATGTCAACCTATCTATTTTATTTTTTTTTTGCAATCTTGTTAAGCTTGTGTTTATAATCTTGAAGTCTAGTGAAGCCGTGTGGGGCTCTTTTGATTCACTAGCACTTGTTGTTCAACTTGTTGTTCTTGTGATAGTTGTTGTTCATCTTGTTGTTGTTGCTGAAATCTTGTGTTGAGGGTTTGATCTTGTATCACGAGGTACGAAGTTTGAAACTGTTTTGGCCTTTGGTTTAATGGAGCTTGGAATGGAGGGTTCGGATTTTGTGGGGGTACTTGACGTCCAAATCCCTCTTGTGGAACTTGAGGAGTTTGGAAATGTATTGGTCTAGTGGGGTCACGGTTTGGAGGGAAAAGAGATGTTTGGCTTGAGGCATTTAATGGAGATTGAGGTACATTTAGCATTTGGTGCAATGTGTCGGGGGTGATGGTTGCGGAGGAAGTTCTATCATGCCCATTAGTAGATACATGCAAAGGAGTAGAAGGACGAGAGTTCCTTTGGCTCTCTCCACTTGTTCTAATCTCCCACTAATAGTTGACACTTCTCCCTTTATTACTCCCAAATCCCCTCTCACGGCCCCAAATTCCGTATTCAACCTTTCAAGTGTCCGGGTAACGGCCTCAAGAGTGACCCTCATAGAGTCAAGTGCATTAGTATCCACGTTATGGGAAGTGGTCCCTTCCATTGTCACGGTATTATGCTCTTTAGATCACCACACGCTTGAGTTCCACAAGTGTTGTAAATTGGCTAGTAACCGTGAATCCTTTAAGGTATGAGTAAGCTCTTATCCAGAGTGGATTCTTGTTTGAAGACTCAAAGAATTCTTGTCAGACTAGAACCAAAAACAGCAACGTATTCAAAAGATAAAAGGCACTCAAGTAATTGTTGACACGAACAAACGGATTCAAAGGACTAATCGACAACCTAGTAGGAATGTACTAGTTTGTTAATTAGTTCTAGAACCAAGTAAGGGAAACCAAGAATCAACAATTAGCAACTAGAAGAATATCCAAAGTTGAGCTTATAGTGACGTGGCAGTATGTAAGTGGTCCCACACGTTTTTGCTTCTTCCATTTTTTTTTTGTCTCAAATCTGAAATTTTCAATACTCACACAACTTGTTATAGATGACAATGTGTTTTGGAGGGAAAGTAAAAGTCTTGTAGTCTTTCAACCTTTCAAACTCAAAAAGGTAAGATTTGACTAGGCTAATCCCACAAAACAAGGTTCCGTGTTTTAAGGAAAAGTGGTTGTCAAGTCTTGGAAGAGATGTGTGCAAGTCTTCTTTCACCAGCAACTTTATGACTTTTGTCTTACAACATGAACTCAACTTTCAACAAGATGAACAAGTTTATAAGATGAACATCTCAACAATCTCAACACCTTCATGAACACAACATCAACTTCTTCAAGCACATCACACAAAAAACCACCAATTGTGATCAACAACATACAACCTACGGCCCACCTTTCAAGTTACCACAACAATGGTCAATATTTTAAGCTCAACTTTTAGATCTAGACAATTTAGTGTTGGTGAGAAAGAAACCAACAATAGAAACACACTAAACAAGTAAAACAACACCTAGATCTATACACACAACAATATTCTCGGCCAAGGCAACAATGGACAGATTTCTCTTCTTTTTTTTTTTTTTTGACCGAGAGCAAGCCCAAGATGGGTAGTGTTGGAACACAACCGGTCTTGCTTTGATACCAAATGATACAAGATCAAACCCACAACACAAGATTTCAGCAACAACAACAAGATGAACACTTTCACAAGAACAACAAGTTGAACAACAAGTGCTAGTGAATCGAAAGAGCCCCACACGGCTTCACTAGACTTCAAGATCTCAAACACAACAACAACAAGATATTAAAAAGATAGTTAACTTGACATATAATATTCAAGAGACTAAGAACCCTAACATCAAGAAAGGACCCTAAGACTAATGAATATAAACACCAAGTTCTTACTTAGACCAAGAGGAACTCAATGACCTCAAGATCCTTGTTTCTAGCCAAGATACAACACAAGTGTAACTCCACTTGTGAGTTTCGGTTTTGGAGCTTCTCCAATGGAGAGAGAGAAGTCCTTAGTGTTACAAGAGTTTTATCTTCAAAAATATAATGAGTGAACTAGGGCTAATAACACTAAGATGGTCTATTTATATTACATCCAAAATGAAAGATAAAATAACAAGTTTAGCCCTTGGGCAGCCGGCCTTGGAGTGTTCCATGTGGTCCTTGTGACTTACACTTTCAAGGTCCCTCTTCACACTTTAAAACATTTAGATCCTTAGGTGGTTCAATGACCAACTCACACACGGCCATTTGCATGAACAAGGCTTGGAGTTTTTATAATTCTCGAGCTTGGCTTCGTGTGAATGGTCGGGTACTTGTTGGACAGCTTGTCCCACCCGTATCAAATAAGAAGCCAACCAATCCATACCCATTATAACATCAAAATTTACCATTTCTAGCTCAACAAGGTCATCCAATGAATCATGATCACAAATAGATACTATGCAAATATGAGTTGCCAACCATAAGTACATGAATTAGGATAGGCCCATCCTAGGCTTATGCCCATGAGCTGCAACCCATAAATACATGAATTGGGATCAGCCCATGCTAGGCTTATGCCCCTGGTCTGCCATCCATAATTACATATGCAGATTCACTTTGCATCATTTTCTTTAATCTTTGAGATTGTTATTCTGGTGGCCATGGTTTATTGAGCTATGGAGATATAGACTAGTAGTAACAGACATGGGAAAATAATTGGAGGCAGTAACCATAACATAGAAACCAAGGGTAACATCAATATGACACTTAGAAACTTACATACTCAATGAGCTTCATTTGACTTAGAAAAGAACTCATCAAATTCATTGTTAAGATACCCTTTTCATACTAGCAATTAGGAGTACAAACACACAAATATAGAGTAAGTAACACATATTGAAGCAATTCAACACATTAAGGAGAGGGAATAATATCATCAGCCATATTGGAGACCAGAGGTTGTCACTATGTTTCCTTTACTAGGAAGAGCACTTAAGAAGCTCACTTTGATGGTAGTGACACAAGTATAGAATTCATCCCAATGAATATGGAATCAAATAGCCTTACATATCTTGATGTACAATTCAAATAGTACGACTTAAACTCCTTACCTTCATATTATTAATCTTCAATAAAATAATAATTAAAACTATTATTAGTAGCTAATCAACCAATTTGAGCTACTTGATCTCACCAAAATAGTAACCAGGCAGTAAGCTACAATTTATCTCCAAGGTGTTATTTTCTCCCCTTTTCCTTTAATCACGTCTATATACCATACAACTTTCTTATAAGTTCCTCCCCAAAACTCCATGAGTTGTAGAACACATACAACTTAATATACAAGTGTGTGGTAGGCAGTAAGTCCATGTAACACCCAATTAAGTGGTATGTCACCACATCCTCCTTTTCCACTTCAATAAAACTACATACAACCATCCTATAATATTAGCCACTACTACCCAACAACAATACATATAAAATAGTCCCTAATCAGTCCCAAATTCCTTCAGCATAATAGGAGAATATTCCAATCACCATTCCATGAGTTTTTGACAATATTACATACAAAATTCTCTACCAAAACATATATAGAAAGGGGGAAAAAAGGGCAGTAGCCTTACCTTAGTTTTTGTGATAGTTTATTCTCTTAACTTGTATCTCTTCAAGATCATGATTCCTTCACACACAAACCAAAAGAGAAGAGAAAAATCTCTTAATAACCAAGAAAAATGGGACTGCCACACTCATAGAGGGTTGTCCTTTGATTTAAACATGAAGAACATAATTCTCATAGTCTTTTTAAGATAAGCTCATGATTTTTTCACTTACATTTAGATTAGAAGGAAAGGAAATCCCAAGAACCCTATTGGAATTTTAAGGTTACTGTAGAAGCTTAGATAGAGCAAGAGAAAGCACTAGAATTCTGATTTTTGCAAGTTTAAATGAGTCAAATGAACTAATCTCAAACACTTTTAAAAGTTCTCCTTTTGTCCAATCTTTTTGGGTCATTTTGGGCCATAATTTGTCAATTAGGTGAAGCACCTACTTGTCCATTTAACTTGAGCCTTTGTGGACTTACGTTATTGGGCCTTGGCTGCCCATTCTTCACATTTTCTTCCAATCTGTTTGGGCCATAATTAATTCAAGTAGATGATACTCTTACTTGGCCCATTAAGCTGGTCAGTGAGTCTTAGTAGGTGATGCACCTACTTGGTTCTTTAGGCTAGTCAATAAGTTAAAGTAGGTAATGCACCTACTTGTCACCTATTAGTTTAATTTAAGTCAAGCAAGAAGCTCACTCATTTTATTTGTTTTTCCAAATTTTAATACTTTCTACTTACTTAATTGATACAAGATCAAACCCACAACACAAGATTTCAGCAACAACAACAAGATGAAAAACTATCACAAGAACAACAAGTTGAACAACAAGTGCTAGTGAATCGAAAGAGCCCCACACGGCTTCACTAGACTTCAAGATTATAAACACAAGCTTAACAAGATTACAAAAAGATAGATAGCTTGACATACGAGATTACAAGAAATAGGAACCAAACCGTGTATTAAATGATAAGACCCCTAAGACCCGCAATAACAACCCCAAACTCTTATGGTGACCTCTAAGAGAATCAACTCCGCTTACAACCACCGTTTCTAAGCAAGGATCAATAATGGCTTTTCCAAGCCCTACACTACTTGGCCTTTCCAAGCCCTACACTACATTCTCAAAGAGAGAAGAAGAAGTCTTTCAAATATCCATAATGAACTAACTAGAAAATAAGACTAATGAAGCCTATTTATAACTATTACATCAAATGAACAAACTACCCTTAATGAAAAGAGGCTCCTATGGAGTGTAAAGAAAAGGCACGAAAAGACCAAAACACCCTTAATAAGGGCGGTCAGGGAGTGTAAGGACTCCTTTTTCACACTTCAACCCTTGCAATTCTTTGGAGCCTCGGGTAGTCATCAAGGCAAGCCTCCAAGCAACCTTCCACACACGAATTTGCTTTATTATGTGTCCAAAATGACGTCATGACTTCCCCATGCATACTCTCGGGCCTTCAAGGTGTCCAAAATCAGATTCTCCACGTGTTGGCCATGAATGATGGCATCAAAAGTTATGATGGCCATTTGTCTTGTATCATCCTCCCCTTCTTGAAAAGGATTCGACCTCGAATCCAAACCTTGCAAAACCAAAGAAAGGACAAACAAATACAAACTCCTCATGGCATGAGGGTTAGGGTTAGCATAATAAATCATCTCAACATGCCAAGGTTGCTTATACTTGCAATATAACCAAGGATCCTTTGAATTAAATATTAAAAACTTATTAAAATATGCACAAAGGATTTGGCTATTTAAATCACCAAGAGATAAGGAAACTACAAAGGTCCTAATGGCATCAAATAATCCACAAGGTAAAACTACCTTCATCTTAGGAGCCTTAAGACACAATTGCTTCTCTCACACCAAGGGTGGAGCCTCAATTGGTTCTAATGTCCACAAGATCCACATAGCATTATCATTCATACAAGTGGACATACCAACAAATTTCCTACCTCTACATAAAACAAATCCAAAACTAGCATGGATGTCATCATAGTCAAAGAGGTAGTATAGGAAAGAATCAAGTGTAAAGGCATACAAGGGTGAAGACAAAGCATTTAAGAACATCCACATTCTTTCCTTCAAGCAAATATAGAACTTTGCATCCACAAGTTGAGATTCTTGTAATTTAAACACAATTGTGTCAAGCAAGGATGCACATTTAGAAACATTACCCCAAGGAAACAATGACACTTTTGCTCTCGGGTTTTCAAGAATGACACTTTGCTTGTCATGTAGACCAAGCAATAAGTTGGGTGCGCCAACATCACCATTTCTATAATTGGCACCGGAGTCAAATAGAAAGAGTAGCCATAGACACGGGTCTAGACAATACTCCCTTTCCCTATAGGCTTCACCCAAACTACAAGATATACTCTCTACAATAGCATACATATTATCAAAAGCAAATAGAGAGTGGAGAATGGTATCACTCAAGTCAAGTTCAACTAAGGTGTCCTCATGTGAGTACTCACTACCAGTTTCAACATCATCACCATGAGTACTCTCAACAATAAGGTCACACATAGTAGAAGAAGTAATTTCCAAATAATGGACACCTTCCCTTTCTATGGAAGTACCCTCAAATAGACACATACCACCACTAAAGTCCAAGGAATTATTACTTAAGTCTTTACAAGCAAACAATTCATCCTTATAGTCATCAAACATGGGTGGGGTGTCATACAAAGGATCACAACCACAATCAATTTTCAAGGAAAAATCACTTATTGGGTTTCTTAAGAATTCAAGCAAATCAAAATTATCATCACCCAATTGATCATTCCTTTCCAAGACCTCACATTCCCTTTCCTTAAGAGTACTCTCATCTCCCAAGAAGAGATTTCCATCTTTAGGAGGATTGTTTTTACACCATAGTGGGTTGGCATATAGGCTATAGCTTTCAAGACAAGCAATACCTTCAACGTCATTCTCACCACTAGGTTCTTTAGGAGTGAACTCAGCATCTTCAAACAAGATATTGTACTTAAAGAGAGAAGGATCTATCCATGAAGAGGATATAGAACATACAAATACATTCTCTAAAAGATCATTATCAAGTATCAAAGATGTTTCAAGCACATGATTATCCCTATGAGCAAAACCGAGAGTAGAACATTTACTAGAGGTCATACTAAAGCCGAGTACTCGCCCTATATCCATCCCTCCCTATAGGATGGTAACAGAAGAGTTAAGAGAATTAAAATCTCAGTTTTAGGAGTTGTTGGGGAAGGTTTTTATTCAAATGAACACTTCTCCTTAGGGTGCTCCAATGCTTTTTGTGAAAAGGAAAGATGACAGTAGCGGATGTGAATAGACTACCGACAACTGAATAAGAAGACCAATGGTAATAAGTATCCCTTGCCTAGGATAGATGACTTATTTGACCAGTTGAAGGGAGTCGCAGTATTCTCCAATACTGATTTAAGTTTGGGATATGATCAGCTTAAGATTCGGGCATAGGACATCCCAAAGACTACCTTCCAAACTCGTTTCGATTATGACGAGTTCTTGGTTATGTCTTTTAGCTTGACCAACGTCCCAGCTACTTTTATGAGTTTGATGATTAGAGTATTCAAGCCTTATTTGGATTCGTTTGTTATTGTTTTCATTAATAATATATTGGTTTACTCTAAAACTAAGGAGGAGCATGAAGCTTACATGCGTACAGTGATAGCCAAAAGGCTATGAACACACGAAAATGGTTACTAAGATATTATGAACACACGAAAATGGTTACTAAGATACAAATTTCAGCAACCAAACAAAGAGAAAAGCAACACATAGAATGGAGATGAAGAAGAAGAATTCTTGAAATTTAAAGATAGATAGAAAGACCCTTACTCTTATTAAGTGATTAGCACTGGAAGATGTTTCAAATCTTCAAACACACTTCACAAACAAGAGTTCAAACCTTCCTCTTAGGTGACCCAAAGGAATCACTCTTCCTCAAGCACACCTTTCTTGCCAAATTATCCAAGACAAGTGAAACCCTAACTTCAAATGTCAAAGACCCAATTTTTGGATTCTACACTATCAACTACAAGACTAAAGCTACAAAATAAGGGTAAGTTTCAATGTCATCAAAATCTAATGAAAAGAGAAGTAAAATGGTCTATTATACTATTACATGCCAAATGTCAAAGCTACCCTTAATGAACTAAAGAGAAGAGGTGCCCTTGAGTGTTGGTTTTTAAAGTGAAAGTCTATCTTGCCCCTTGTAGAATATATACTCTTCAAGTCCTTTCTTCACAAATCAAAGCATTCCCTCTCTTGGCCGAATCTACAGCACCTTAACAAACATTCAAGTGCATGAACAAAGCTTGAAGTTGTTGAAGTTCCTTGGCTTGGCTCCTTGTAAAAGGTCTTGAGGGCTTGATACTTGCATCATCCTCTCCATCTTGAAGAGAGTTTGTCCTCAAACTTGCTGATTCATCAACATCAAGAGTGGCCACGGGTGAAAGGTCACAAACATTGAAAGTATTGTGAACTTGGTAATCCGAAGGTAGATCTATTTGGTATGCATTGTCTTTGATCCGTTTAAGCACTTGGAAGGGTCCATCTCCCCAGGGCATAAGCTTAGCTTTCCTTTGATTCGGGAACCGCTCCTTCCTTAAGTGTACCCATACCCAATCTCCTGGTTTAAGCACAAGCCTTCTTCTACCTTTGTTCACCCTTTTTGCAACCTCTTGGTTCTTCTTTTCAAGCTTGATCCGCACCTTCTCATGCATTTTTTTCATTGCCTCGGCTCTTTTGCGTCCATCTAAGCTTATCATGAGATCACTAGACAAAGGAGTGAAATCTAAAGGGGTAAGGGGATTCATGCCATAAACACACTCAAAGGGCGTCATTCCCGTACTTGAATGTATTACCCGATTGTATGCAAATTCCACCAAGGGTAGGTGATCTGCCCATGAAGTCATTTTACCTTTAACCATAGAACGTAGCATAGACCCTAAGGTTCTATTTACTACCTCCGTTTGGCCATCGGTTTGTGGGTGGCAAGACGTGGAGAAAAGCAACTTCGTTCCAAGCCTACCCCACATGGACTTCCAAAAGAGACTTAGGAACTTTGATTCCCTATCACTCACAATAGTCCTTGGGATCCAGTGAAGCTTTACAACATGTTCAACAAATAATGAAGCTACACTAGGAGCATCCTCGATTTTAGCACATAGAATGAAATGAGCCATTTTGGAGAATCTATCAACAACAACAAAAATGCTATCTCGACCCTTTCTAGTCCTTGGCAGCCCCAAAACAAAGTTCATCGAAATATCTAACCAAGGTCTAAGGAAAGTGGGAAGTGGGTGTACAATCCTTGAGGTAGGAGGCGAGATTTCGCACTTCGGCAATCCATACATTGGCCGCAAACTTTAGCAACATTCTTGCGCATTTTGGGCCAATAGAATTGCTCCTCTAAGATACCGAGGGTCTTGTCAACCCCAAAATGCCCCATGAGGCCACCATCATGTGCCTCTCTCACAAATAATTCCATCCATGAACTAGAAGGAACACAAAACCTCCTCCCTTTGAATAAATAGCTATCAAATCGAGATTAGGAGGAATTGCTATTCTCTTTAAGCCATTGGTCCCTTCCCCACTCTTCACATTCCCTAAAAATAGGAGTAAAGGTAGGATCCTCGGGATACAACATCCGCAAGCTCTCAAATCCCATCAACTTCGAAGACAAGGTAGCAACAAGCACATGCTTTCTAGACAACGCATCGGCAACAACATTTTCCTTCCCCTTTTTGTAATGAATTACATAAGGGAAAGTCTCAATAAACTCAATCCACTTAGCATGACGCCTATTCAACTTGTCTTGGCTCTTAAGGTATTTCAAAGATTCATGATCCGTTCGTATCACAAACTCCTTAGGCCACAAATAATGTTGCCAATTGCCCAAAGCTCTAACAAGGGCATACAACTTCAAATCATAAGTCGAGTAATTAAGAGTTGCCCCTTTGAGCTTTTCACTAAAATAAGCAAAGGGCTTGCCTTCTTGCATCAAAACAGCCCCGATACCAACCTTAATAGCATCACACTCAACTTCAAACATCTTATCAAAATCGGGCAATTGCAACAAAGGCGTCGAGATGAGCGTAGCTTTCAAGGCTTCAAAAGCCTGAGCTTGCTTATCACCCCACTTAAAGGGTTGGTCCTTTCTAATAACCTCGGTCAGGGGGGCTGCTATGGAGCTAAAACATTTGACAAACCTCCTATAAAAGCTCGCCAACCCATGAAAACTTTAGATTTCTCCAATAGTTTTAGGGGTCGGCCAACTTCGTATAGAGTCTATCTTGGATTCGTCCACTTCCACACCCCTTGAGCTCACGACAAAACCCAAGAAAATCACTTTATCAACACCAAAAGAACACTTCTCCATGTTGGCATACAACTTCTCCTTTCGGAGCACATCAAACACACACCTCAAATGCATCACATGATCATCAATAGATTTACTATATACCAACACATCATCAAAGTAAACCACCACAAACTTTCCAATATAAGGCTTCATTACATGATTCATTAGCCTCATAAAGGTGCTAGGGGCATTGGTAAGGCCAAAGGGCATGACCAGCCACTCATATAGACCGAATTTGGTCTTGAATGCGGTCTTTCACTCATCACCGGGTTGCATGCGAATTTGGTGGTAGCCACTCCTAAGATCCACTTTAGAAAACAAATAAGCACCATGGAGCTCATCTAACATATCATCTAGTCTAGGGATTGGATGACGATAAATTATAGTGATTTTGTTGATAGCTCTACAATCGACGCACATGCGCCAAGTTCCGTCTTTCTTTGGTACCAAAAGCACCGGGACAGCACATGGACTCATACTTTCTTTGATGTAACCCTTGTTTAGAAGCTCCTCAACTTGTCTCTCAAGCTCCTTAGTGTCCATGGGATTGCTCCTATAAGCCGGTTTGTTTGGAAGTTGTGAACCCGACACCAAATCAATTTGGTGCTCAATTCTCCGAATCGGGGGCAATCCTTGTGGTAATTCTTGTGGGAAAACATCATCAAACTCCTGCAAAACAAGTGAAATAGAAGGGGAAAGAGAAGAAGAAAAAGGAGAAAAAGAAGAAAAAGAAGAAGAGAAGTTAGTATTAAGGGCATGAGCTAGGAGGAGCATAGGGGTGTCCATGTCTTGTTCCTTGAACAAATCCTTCCTCCTAGCCAACATAACCATGGGTCCTTGACCCTTTTGAGCCTTAGAATCAGCAACTTCTCCCTTAAAAGAGGTAGAACCCGAAACCTCCCCCTTTTGCCTCTTTTCGGTTTCTTGTCTTTTCTTCCCTTTTCTTTCAACTCTCTTAACTTTTGATGCATCTCATTCACTTGGGAGGGTGATAGTGGGTGTAATGTGAACTTTTTACCATCATGCACAAGTGAGTAGGTGTTCAACCTCCCATCATGCTTGGTAGATTTGTCATATTGTCATGGTCTACCAAGTAGCAAATGGCACTCTTGCATTGGAATGACATCACAACAAACTTCATCTCGGTAGTTTCCTACCATGAACTTGATCATGCATTGTCGTGTCACTTTTAACTAACCACATTCATTGAGCCATTGTAGTTTGTAAGGATTAGCATGAGGAGTGGTAGGAATTTTTAAGAAATCCACCATTGCAGAACTAGCAACGTTTGTGCAACTTCCACTATCAATTTGATACGGGTGGGACAAGCTGTCCAACAAGTACCCGACCATTCACAAGAAGCCAAGCTCGGGAATTATAAAAACTCCAAGCCTTGTTCATGCAAATGGCCGTGTGTGAGTTGGTGATCGAGCCTCCTAAGGATCTCAATGTTTTAAGTGTGAAGAGGGACCTTGAAGTGTAATAAACTTACACTCCAAGGGGCAGCAGCCTAGACAAGGGCAAGCTAGTCATTTTGCTTCATTTTGACTTGTAATATAAATAGAACATTTTAGGGTTATTTGGGGTAGTCTTCCATTATTATTTTTGAATCACAAGACTTGTAATATTTTGGGTTCTCTCTCTCTCTCAAAACAGCCCACAAAGAAGAGAGACACTTGTGTTGTATCTTGGCTAGAAACAAGGATCTTGAGGTCATTGAGTTCCTCTTGGTCTAAGTAAGAACTTGGTGTTTATATTCATTAGTCTTAGGGTCCTTTCTTGATGTTAGGGTTCTTAGTCTCTTGAATATTATATGTCAAGTTATCTATCTTTTATTATCTTGTTGTTGTTGTGTTTGAGATCTTGAAGTCTAGTGAAGCCGTGTGGGGCTCTTTCGATTCACTAGCATTGTTGTTTAACTTGCTAATCTTGTGTTTGTTGGGTCTTCTTATTGTTGTTGCTGAAATCTTCATATTGTGGATTTGATCTTGTATCATTTGGTATCAAAGCAAGACCAGTGGTGTTCCAACACTACCCATCTTGGGCTTGCTCTCAGCCAAAAAAAAAAAAAAAAAAGAGCAAAATCTGTCCATTGTTGCCTTTGGCCGAGAATATTGTTGTGCGTATAGATCTAGGTGTTGTTTTACTTGTTTAGTGTGTTTCTAGTGTTGGTTTCTTTCTCACCAACACTAAAGTATCTAGATCTAAAAGTTGAGCTTAAACTATTGACCATTGTTGTGGTAACTTGAAAGGTGGACCGTAGGTTGTATGTTGTTGATGACAATTGGTGGTTTTGTGTGATGTGCTTGAAGAAGTTGATGTTGTGTTCATGAAGGTGTTGAGATTGTTGAGATGTTCATCTTATAAACTTGTTCATCTTGTTGAAAGTTGAGTTCATGTTGTAAGACAAAAAGTCATAAAGTTGTTGGTGAAAGAAGACTTGCACACATCTCTTCCAAGACTTGACAACCACTTTTCCTTAAAACACGGAACCTTGTTTTGTGGGATTAGCCTAGTCAAATCTTACCTTTTTGAGTTTGAAAGGTTGAAAGACTACAAGACTTTTACTTTTCCTCCAAAACACATTGTCATCTATAACAAGTTGTGTGAGTATTGAAAATTTCAGATTTGAGATTAAAAAAAAAAAAAAAAAAAAAAAAAAAAAAAAAAAGGAAGAAGCAAAAACGTGTGGGACCACTTACATGCTGCCACGTCACTATAAGCTCAACTTTGGATATTCTTCTAGTTGCTAATTGTTGATTCTTGGTTTCCTTTACTTGGTTCTAGAACTAATTAACAAACTAGTACATTCCTACTAGGTTGTTGAATAGTCCTTTGAATCCGTTTGTTCGTGTCAACGATTACTTGAGTTTTTATCTTTTGAATACGTTGTTGTTTTTGGCTCTAGTCCGACAAGAATTCTTTGAGTCTTCAAACAAGAATCTACTCCGGATAAGAGCTTACTCATACCTTAAAGGATTCACGGTTACTAGCCAATTCACAACACTTGTGGAACTCAAGCGTGTGGTGATCTAAAGAGTGTAAGACCTTGACAATAGAAGGGACCACGTCCCATAACGTGGATACTAATGCACTTGACTCTATGAGGGTCACTCTTGAGGCCGTTACCCGGACACTTGAAAGGTTGAATACGGAATTTGGAGCCGTGAGGGGGGACTTGGCAGCAATCAAGGGAGAAGTGTCGACTATTAGTGGGAGGTTAGAATAAGTGGAGAGTCAAAGGAACTCTCGTCCTTCTACTCCTCTACATGTTTCTACCAATGGGCATGATAGAACTTCCTCCGCAACCATCACCCCCGAAACAGTCCACCAAATGCTAAATGCACCTCAAGCTCCACTAAATGTCGCAAGCCAAACCACCTTTTTCCCTCCAAATCGTGACCCCACTAGACCAATACATTTCCAAGCTCCTCAAGTTCCACAAGAGGGATTTGGACGTCAAGTACCTCCACTAAATCCGAACCCTCCATTCCAAGCTCCATTAAACCAAAGGCCACAAAATCCAATTCCTCCGAATCAAAATGCCCAAGACCGACCAGCCCCTTTTGAAGGATATGGTAGAGAGGAGTATGAAGGATATGGAGCCTTTGATGATGCTTACATGAGGGAGGAGGAGATAAGAGGGGGTCGTGGAGATCCAAGGAGATACCGAGGGTATGGAGATAGGGGAAACCGACACCAAGAGAGAGATGTAGGCATCAACACCATCAAGTTGAACCTACCCATCTTTAAAGGTGAAAGTGACCCCGAGGCCTACTTAGCTTGGGAATCGGCTTCTGACAAAGTTTTCCAAGTTAATGATATCTCGGAAGAAAAGAAGGGTTGCTATGCTATAGCTCATTTCGAGAGTTATACTAACACTTGGTGGGAGTATGTCAAGCGGTTTGGTAATGAACTAATTGATGGGCAGCCACCACCTTGGTATCGGTTGAGGTACTTGATGAGGCAACGATACCTTCCCGAGAGATATCGCCATGAGTTGCTTGCTAGATTCTATGGCTTGCATCAAGGTAACAAGAGTGTGATGGCATATTTTGATGAGTTTCAACAACTCATGTTGAAACTTGATCATCGTGGGGAGAAAATCAGTCACGACATCATTCGGTTCAAGTGTGGGTTGAACAAAGAGATCTCCACTCATTTAACACTTCACAAGTTTGATACAGTTGACGGTATTTTCCAAGCGGCTCTTGAGATTGAAAGGGAATTTAAAGAGAGATCATCTTTCAAGGCAAGGGGACAAGCCCCCTCGGGTTGGCCCAAAAACAAGGACCAACCCGCCACTACAAGGCTGCCCGAGCCCAAAACAGTCCCCAAAATTCCTCCAAAACCGGAGGCTCACAAGTATCCTAACCCAAAGGGATTCCAATGTTTCAAGTGCCAAGGTTGGGGGCATAAGGCCAATGAATGTCCAAACCGATGCAATGTGATCCTACGGGAAGGGAAAGTGTATTACCTTGGTGAGGAGGTGGGTCCCGAAAGGGGAGAAGATGAGGCCGAGCCTCAAGATGGAGAGGAAACCGATGATGGACCACATGATGATGATGGTGATGATGGTGAAGATGTTTATCCGCAAGAAGAGGAGTGTGTGGTTCCAAACTTTGTGGTTAGGCGCGTCATGATTAGTAATGCAATAGATGACCCAAGCCAAAGGAAAAATCTATTCCATACTAAATGTCTTGTAAAGGGGAGTATGTGTATTTTGGTGATCGATAGTGGTAGTTGTACAAATGTTGTAAGTCATGCTATGGTAAATTTCTTGAAGTTACCAACTACCCCGCACACTAGTCCTTACAAGTTACAATGGTTGAATGATTGTGGTGGATTAAGGGTCGCAAGGCAATGTGTGATACGGTTTAAGGTGGGAAACTACCACGATGAAGTGCTTTGTGACGTGATACCAATGCAAGCATGTCACTTGTTGCTAGGTAGACCTTGGCAATATGATAGGTCTACTAAACACGATGGGAGGTCCAATCGATATAAACTTGAGAAGGATGGCCGAAAGGTTACTCTTCATCCTCTTTCGCCTTCCCAAGTAAATGAGTGGCATCAAAGGATGAGAGAATTGAAAGAAAAGAGAAAGAAATCCAAAAAGGGAGAGAAGGGAGGGAATTCCGTAGGTGGGGCAGTGGGGTCATCCAAGGCTGCCCCAACGGCAAAGGGGATGGAAAACATGGTGATGTTAGTTAGGAAGAAGGAACTCTTCATGGATCATGATGAGGACACGCCTATGTTACTCTTGGCTCATTGTTTTAATACTAACCCCACTAATTCTTCCATTTCCCCTTTGATTTCTTGTGTGTTGCAGGATTATGAGGATGTATTTCCTAAGGAACTTCCGCAAGGATTGCCCCCGCTTCGGGGAATGGAGCACCAAATTGATTTTGTGCCGGGATCACAATTGCCAAACAAGCCAGCTTATAGGAGCAATCCTACGGACACCAAGGAATTACAACGTCAAGTTGAGGAGCTCCTCAACAAAGGGTATGTCAAGGAGAGCATGAGTCCGTGTGCTGTTCCGGTGCTATTGGTGCCCAAAAAAGACGAAACGTGGCACATGTGTGTGGACTGCCGAGCCATCAACAAAATTACGATAAAATATCGCCACCCTATTCCTCGGTTAGATGACATGCTAGATGAGTTGAATGATTCATGTTTGTTTTTCAAGATTGATTTAAGGAGTGGCTATCACCAAATAAGAATGCAACCCGGTGATGAATGGAAAACCGCCTTCAAGACCAAGTTTGGTCTCTATGAATGGATGGTTATGCCATTCGGCCTAACAAACGCTCCAAGTACTTTTATGAGGCTAATGAATCATGTGATGAGGCCATTTATTGGAAAGTTTGTTGTTGTATATTTTGATGATGTCTTGGTGTATAGTAAGTCTTTAGAAGAGCATGTGATGCATTTACAATGTGTGCTTGATGTCCTTAGAAAGGAAAAATTGTATGCAAATCTGGAAAAGTGCTCTTTTGGCGTTAATGAAGTTGTTTTCTTGGGTTTTGTTGTTAGTTCAAGAGGGGTCGAAGTGGATGAATCCAAGATAAATGCTATCAAAAATTGGCCAACCCCACAAACCGTTGGAGAAGTAAGAAGCTTCCACGGGTTGGCTAGTTTTTATAGAAGGTTTGTCAAAGGATTTAGCACCATAGCCGCCCCCTTGACCGAGGTCATTCGAAAAGAACAACCCTTCAAGTGGGGTGTCGAGCAAGCTAAGGCATTTGAAGCGTTGAAAGCTATGCTCATCTCCGCACCCTTGTTACAATTGCCCAACTTTGATAAGACCTTCGAAGTCGAGTGCGATGCGAGTAAAGTAGGCATAGGGGCTGTTTTGATGCAAGATTTGAAACCCATTGCTTACTTTAGTGAAAAGCTTAAAGGAGCAACTCTAAACTACTCCACGTATGATTTAGAGTTGTATGCCTTGATTAGAGCCTTGGCCACTTGGCAACACTACTTATGGCCTAAGGAGTTCGTGATCCGAACGGACCATGAATCCTTAAAGCATCTTCGGGCCCAAGACAAGCTTAACAAACGACATGCCAAATGGATTGAGTTCCTTGAGACCTTCCCTTATGTTATTCAATACAAAAAGGGTAAGGACAACGTAGTAGCCGATGCTTTGTCTAGAAAACATGCTCTTGTGTCCACTTTGTCATCAAAATTGATGGGTTTTGAGAGTTTAAGAGAGTTGTATCCCAAGGACCCTCACTTTGCTCCTATCTTTAGGGAATGCGAAGACTTGGGTAGGGACAAGTGGAATTCGGCTAGGGGTTCAAATCCCTATGCCAAGTTTGATGGTTACTTATTTAAAGGTAGACGATTGTGTGTGCTCTCTAGCTCTTGGAGAGAATTGTTTGTGAGGGAAGCACACGATGGCGGTCTAATGGGTCATTTTGGGGTCGAAAAGACCTTCAAAATATTGGAGGAGCAATTCTATTGGCCCAAAATGCGCAAGGATGTGGCTAGGATTTGTGGCCAATATGTAGAATGCAAGAGAGCCAAATCTCGGCTCCTACCTCATGGGTTGTACACCCCGCTGCCCACTCCTCTACATCCTTGGCTTGATATATCTATGGATTTTGTGTTAGGGCTGCCAAGGACTCAACGAGGTCGGGATAGTATTTTTATTGTAGTCGACCGGTTTTCTAAAATGGCGCACTTTATTCCTTGCTCTAAATGTGATGACGCCCCTAGCGTGGCCTCGTTATTTGTTGATAATGTTGTTAGATTGCATGGTGTTTCGAGGACCATTGTGAGTGATAGGGACTCTAAGTTCCTAAGCCACTTTTGGAAGTCCATGTGGGGTAGGCTTGGTACCAATTTGTTGTTCTCTACGTCCTGCCAACCACAAACCGATGGCCAAACGGAAGTAGTAAATAGGACTTTGGGTGCTATGCTACGTTCCATGGTTAAGGGAAAAATGACTTCTTGGGAGGAGCACTTACCATTGATTGAGTTTGCCTATAACCGTGTCATACACTCAAGTACGGGAATGACTCCCTTTGAGTGTGTATACGGCCTCAACCCCCTCACCCCTTTGGATTTAACGCCTTTGCCAAGTGATCTCATGATTAGCTTAGATGGAAGCAAGCGGGCAGATTCTATGAAGAAGTTACATGAGAAGGTGCGGCTTCAACTTGAGAAGAAAAACCAAGACATGGCAAGGAGGGCCAGCAAGGGAAGAAAGAAATTCATTCTTGAACCGGGAGATTGGGTGTGGGTGCATCTTTGGAAGGATCGGTTTCCATCTCAAAGAAAGTCCAAATTGATGCCGAGAGGTGATGGTCCATTCCAAGTACTTGAGAAAATCAATGACAACGCCTACAAGATTAACCTTCCACCAAAATATCAAGTGCACAACACTTTCAACGTTTGTGATCTTTCTCTCGTGGAGGCGGTTGAAGATGACCAAGTGCTGAATTTGAGGTCAAATTCCTCTCAAGATGGAGAGGATGATACCGGTGGGACAAGCTGTCCAACAAGTACCCGACCATTCACACGAAGCCAAGCTCGGGAATTACAAAAACTCCAAGCCTTATTCATGCAAATGGCCGTGTGTGAGTTGGTGATCGAGCCTCCTAAGGATCTCAATGTTTTAAGTGTGAAGAGGGACCTTGAAGTGTAATAAACTTACACTCCAAGGGGCAGCAGCCTAGACAAGGGCAAGCTAGTCATTTTGCTTCATTTTGACTTGTAATATAAATAGAACATTTTAGGGTTATTTGGGGTAGTCTTCCATTATTATTTTTGAATCACAAGACTTGTAATATTTTGGGTTCTCTCTCTCTCTCAAAACAGCCCACAAAGAAGAGAGACACTTGTGTTGTATCTTGGCTAGAAACAAGGATCTTGAGGTCATTGAGTTCCTCTTGATCTAAGTAAGAACTTGGTGTTTATATTCATTAGTCTTAGGGTCCTTTCTTGATGTTAGGGTTCTTAGTCTCTTGAATATTATATGTCAAGTTATCTATCTTTTATTATCTTGTTGTTGTTGTGTTTGAGATCTTGAAGTCTAGTGAAGCCGTGTGGGGCTCTTTTGATTCACTAGCATTGTTGTTTAACTTGCTAATCTTGTGTTTGTTGGGTCTTCTTGTTGTTGTTGCTGAAATCTTCATATTGTGGACTTGATCTTGTATCACAATCACCATAGTACACACCCCTCCCTTAATCAAGCATTTAGTGTGAAACAAGTTCTCTCTTTGGCTCAGATCTTCAAGTGCCTTACTTACCATAGCCCTCCTCACCACATAATTAGGAACTAGACACACTCCATCTTGTGGTATTGGGAAAGGTGGAGGGTAAGGTCTTTGGTCCATGGGATTTGGCATTTGGTAAGTGGTATGTTATGGGGGTAGTAGGTTTAGATTTGGTGGTGGAGTTTGAGTTCCAAGTCCCTCTTGTTGGACTTGGTTCATTTGGTGATGTAATGGTATTTGTAGGGTCCGGTTAGTCATTTGGTGAAGAGTTCGGGGGTTATAGTCATGGAAGAGTTATTGGCTTGGACGCTAGAGGATGCATGGTAGGGATTAGGAGTAGAAGGTCGTGAGTGCCTCCTACTTTCAACACAATCAAGTCTTCCACTAAAAGTGGAAATTTCACCCCTCATAGCATCCACATTACTTCTCAAGGCATCAACATCACTCTTCAATTCTCTCCTCAAAGTATCATTACTATCCTCTATTTTTTCGGCAAAGGCCTCAAAGTGAGCCTTCAAGGCTCCCATTATATCATTTCCCAAGGATTGGGATAAAGAACCCTCGGCTTCCATGGTCAATTGTACCTCACACTTGGCTTCACAAGTGTTGGAGAATCGGCAATACTTGGCAAGTTACTTGAGAGGTGAGAAGCTTTGGATCGGAATTGATCTTTGATTGAAATTACTCAAATAAAGTGATGCACGCACTTGAACCAACAAAATACTACGACTTAAAAATGAGAAAAGCACACAAAAACCGAAGACACGAAATAAACGAACTCTAGACTAATTACCAACCTAGTAGGTACTTACTAGTTTGCTAATTAGTGATAGAATTAGCTTAAAAGAAACTAGAATCAAAGATTAGAAACTAGGAAATCTAAGTTTAGAGGTGAATTTTGGTTGATCACAAGTGGTTGGTTGTCACTTTTCAAAGTTTTTCAATTTTCCCAACACCTTTGTCTCGGCCAAATAACACTTTGGGAAGAAGGAATTTTAGATTTGGAGGGGGTAGGAAGCAATTTGGAGCTTTTTCAAGCCTTCAATTGAAATGGAAAAAGAATTGGTCCCCCCCCCCTCCTTGTACTTGCAAGTGTACTTGTTTGTCCCCTTGTCCCCTTCTCCTTTTGGAAGAATGGAATATTCTTTGAATATGCTTTTGGACCAACAACTTTTGCACTCTCTTTCTTCCCTTTTTTGGATCAAACAACACCCTTGAACATTCTTCTTCACTAAGATATGAAGGTCATGGATGAACAAGATGAATATTCAAGCGTTGACCAAGTTTGACCACCTAGCAAATGAACTTCAAATCTGATATTTTTTTTTTTTGAAGATCTAGGTTCCTTAGGCCAAAACAAACCCAACCCACTAAAAATCAGCCACAAATCAAGTCACCAATACTAATCCAAAACGTCACCTTCTCCAAAAAAACTTCAAACAAGCCACAACAATGGTGGATCTAGCTCAAAATCAACCAAACTTCACTCTAAAAGTAGATCTAGACTCCCTATGTGCTAGAGATAAAGGATCTAGCACTAGAAACCTTCAAAACACATTAAAAACTTGTAGATCTAACTTGGAAATTTCGGATCTACAACAAACACACAAGACAACACACAATTTTTTTGGTAATTTGATTTTTGACTTTTTTGATGAGATTTTCTATATAAGAACACTAAAACCAAGATTTAGGGATGTTGGAACAACCCTAACCAAGGCTTTGATACCAAATTATAGCCAAACGGCTATGAACACACGAAAATGGTTACTAAGATACAAATTTCAGCAACCAAACAAAGAGAAAAGCAACACATAGAATGGAGATGAAGAAGAAGAATACTTGAAATTTAAAGATAGATAGAAAGACCCTTACTCTTATTAAGTGATTAGCACTAGAAGATGTTTCAAATCTTCAAACACACTTCACAAACAAGAGTTCAAACCTTCCTCTTAGGTGACCCAAAGGAATCACTCTTCCTCAAGCACACCTTTCTTGCCAAATTATCCAAGACAAGTGAAACCCTAACTTCAAATGTCAAAGACCCAATTTTCGGATTCTACACTATCAACTACAAGACTAAAGCTACAAAATATGAGTAAGTTTCAATGTCATCAAAATCTAATGAAAAGAGAAGTAAAATGGTCTATTTATACTATTACATGCCAAATGTCAAAACTACCCTTAATGAACTAAAGAGAAGAGGCGCCCCTTGAGTGTTGGTTTTTAAAGTGAAAGTCCATCTTGTCCCTTGTAGAATATAGACTCTTCAAGTCCTTTCTTCACAAATCAAAGCATTCCCTCTCTTGGCCGAATGTGCACCTTTACAAACATTCAAGTGCATGAACAAAGCTTGAAGTTGTTGAAGTTCCTTGGCTTGGCTCCTTGTAAAAGGTCTTGAGGGCTTGGTACTTGCATCATACATTGTTGGGGTTGCTTAAGGAGAAGCAACTTTATGCTAAGTATTCAAAGTGTGAATTCTGTTTGTTTTCAATGTCCTTCTTAGGATATATGGTGTCTGAAGAAGGGTTATGGTAGACCCGTAAAAGGTTGAAGCTGTTAATAATTGGGCATGACCGGCCAATGTGATAGAGGTTCGTAGTTTTGTGAGGTTGGCCAGCTATTATCGCTGATTCATGGAAGATTTTGCCTCCACTTCTTCTCATATGACTTGTCTAACTCAGAAGGAGGTACCTTTTGTATGGAATAATGAATGTGAGGAGATCTTTCAAAAGATCAAGACTTTACTAACTTCAGCTCCTATTCTTACCTTGCCTATAGAAGGTAAGGACTTCATTGTGTATTGTGAAGCTTCACGGTTTGGTTTAGGTGCTATTTTGATGCAGGACAAAAATGTAATTGCTTATGCTTCGAGGCAGCTAAATTCATATGAGAAGAACTACCCCACCCATGATCTAGAGTTGGCAGCGATGGGTTTTGCTCTCAAGATATGGAGACATTACATCTATGCAGTGAAGTGTGAGATGTTCACGGACCACCGCAATTTGTAACATGTATTACCTAGCAAGATTTGAATTTGAGGAAGCGAAAGTGGATGGAGTTAATCAAACATTATGATATTTTAATTCTTTATCATCCGGGCAAGGCCAATGTGGTAGCGGATGCATTGAGCCAGAATGATACAATATCAATCCCACAACACAAAGTTCGCACGAAATCAGCAACAAGAAGAACAAAATAACACAAAAATCAGCAAGTTGAACAACAAATGCTAGTGAGTCGAAAGAGCCCCACACGGCTTCACTAGACTTCAAGATTATAAACACAAGCTTAACAAGATTACAAAAAGATAAATAGCTTGACATACGAGATTACAAGAAATAGGAACCAAACCGTGTATCAAACGATAAGACCCCTAAGACCCGCAATAACAACACCAAACTCTTATGGTGACCGCTAAGGGAATCAACTCCGCCTTACAACCACCGTTTCTAAGCAAGGATCAATAATGGCTTTTCCAAGCCCTACACTACTTGGCCTTTCAAATCCCTACACTACATTCTCAAAGAGAGAAGAAGAAGTCTTTAAAATATCAATAATGAACTAACTAGAAAATAAGACTAATGAAGCCTATTTATAACTATTACATCAAATGACCAAACTCCCTTAATGAAAAGAGGCTCCTATGGAGTGTAAAGAAAAGGCACAAAAAGACCAAAACACCCTTAATAAGGACGGTCATAGAGACCAAAACACCCTTAGTAAGGACTCCTTCTTCACACTTCAACCCTTGCAATTCTTTGGAGCCTCGGGTAGTCATCAAGGCAAGCCTCCAAGCAACCTTCCACACACGAATTTGCTTTAGTATGTGCCCAAAATGACTTCATGACTTCCCCATGCATACTCTCGGGCCTTCAAGGTGTCCCAAAATCAGATTCTCCACGTGTTGGCCACGAATGATGGGATCAAAAGTTATGATGGCCATTTGTCTTGTATCATCCTCCCCTTCTTGAAAAGGATTCGACCTCGAATCCAAACCTTGCAAAACCAAAGAAAGGACAAACAAGTACAAACTCCTCATGGCATAGGGGTTTGGCTCTGATACCAAACCTTAAGAGTGAACCGCTAACCAACTGCACTAAAAGCTATAGCTGGTAGTGGAAGGCGCAACCCACCCTTTATAGGCCCTGAACCAGGCGGGGACGAACCCGATCCACACACCCACCATGGCCAACCCGGGACACATCCCTCTTCCAGGGGGTGGCTACTCTTATTTTCGCCATCATTCCCCCTTTCTTTGGAAAGGTTCATCCTCGGACCTGTGCATGGTGTAAATGGGATTCGAACCCGCGACCTCCGCTCTGATACCAAACCTTAAGAGTGAACCGCTAACCAACTGCACTAAAAGCTATAGCTGGTAGTGGAAGGCGCAACCCACCCTTTATAGGCCCTGAACCAGGCGGGGACGAATCCGATCCACACCCCCACCACGGCCAACCCGGGACACATCCCTCTTCCAAGGGGTGGCTACTCTTGTTTTCGCCATCACAGAAGCCTATGAACATGGGGAATTTGGCATGGTTAGAGGTGTCAAGAAGTCCATTGGCTAAAAAGGTACAAAATTTAAGTAATGGTTTTATAAGGTTGTAGGTGACCAATGAGGGAGGAGTTTTAGCCCATGTTGAGTCTAAGTCCATTTTCCTTAAGAAGATTAAAGAAAGGCAATTTAAGGATGAGAAGCTAAACAAAATTCTAGAGAAAGTGTTACAAGGTGAGGCCAAGAAGGCCATTCTTGATGAGGAGGGAGTGTTGAGGATCTGAGGGCGTGTTTATGTGCCTCTTGTGGGTAACTTAATTTATGCTATCCTTGCATAGGCTCACAGTTCTAAGTATTCTATACATCTGGGTGCAACCAAAATATATAGAGACTAAGGCAGCACTATTGGTCGCGCAAGATGAATTGAGACATTGTCGACTTTGTGACTAAGTGTCAAAACTATCAACAGGTTAAATATGAGCATTGAAAACTTCGCGGCACTTTTCAGAGGATACCCATTACGAAATGGAAGTGGGATAGAATAACTATGGACTTTGTTGTAGGTCTTTCTAAGACCCTAAGGAAATGTGACTCTATTTGGGTAATCGTCGATTGGTTGACCAAGTCTGCACACTTTATTCCAATACGGGTGGACTATAATGCAGCCAAGTTGGCTAAGATTTATGTGAAAGATATTGTTAGACTTCATGGGGTGCCTATCTCCATCGTGTCGGATAGAGGTATACAATTTACCTCCAATTTTTAGGAGAAGTTTCTAACAGAGTTGGTACTAGGTTGGACCTAAGTATATCTTTCCATCCACGGACTGATGAGCGGTCAGAATGGACTATCCAGGTGCTAGAATATATGCTCTAGGCATGTGTGATGGATTTGGTGTTCAGTGGGACCAATTCTTTCCTTTGGTTTGATAATTGAAAAACTATGGAAACTAGAAATTAACTGAGAAACAAAAGATAAGCGTTAGATAAATGAAAGATTAGACACAAGAAGATGAGTAATTAAGAACAATAGGATATATTAAACCCTAGAACCCCTAAATTATATTCATCAACTAACACCTAATTCCTACGGTGACCAAGAGGGAATTGATTGCCCTCAAAACCACACGTTACTAAGCAAACCTTCAATAAACGCTCACCAAAAACTCTCTCAAGAGATTTGTTCATCAATATTCAAGAAAAAATTAAGGAAAATAAAGCATGGTTTGGGTATTTATACCTATGGGTCAATTATTACAAACTTGGGCCCAAAAGTGACCCATTTCCTTTAAAATATAGCATTCCAGCCGATTAAGGCCACAAGCCCACAAAAGTGGGCACCTGCCCACACAGATCAGGGACACAGATGCCACTGCTTCACCTGCTGGCACATGTGGTTCACCTGCTGGTGTAGGTGAGCTCGCACGTGTACTCAATATGCCATTTTTCTCCTTTTTACATTCCTTTGACCCCTCCAAGGTTCCTTGATCCTTTGTAAATGCAATTACCAACACCTAACACCCTTTTAATGGTAGTAGGATATCGTCAATTATCTCTTGCTTCATAAACATCCCTTGGAGTTCTTGAAGTTCTCGTGCTTGGCTTCTAGTGAACGGTTTAGAGTGGGTTTGGATTGTATCATCCTTTCCATCTTGAGAAGAATTTGACCTCAAATTCTCATCTTCTATCATATCAAAAGGTGAGAGATCACACACATTGGACATATTATTCACTTGATACTCTGGTGGAAGGTCAACCTTGTAAGCATTATCATTTATCCGCTCAAGCACTTGGAACGGTCCATCACCTCTAGGCATCAACTTAGCTTTCCTTTTGGTTGGGAACCGATCTTTCTGGAGGTGTACCTATACCCAATCACCCTGTTCAAGTACAAGTCTTCTCCTCTCTTTGTTTACTCTTTTATCTATTGCTTGATTCTTCTTCTCGAGCTGAATCCTCACCTTCTCATGCTTCTTCTTCATTGCTTTCACCCTTTTGCTCCCATCTAAGCTAATCACAACATCAGTAGATAAAGGGGTGAGCTCCAAAGAGGTTAGGGGGTTAAAACCATAGACACACTCAAAATGAGTCATACCAATAGTTGAGTGAATGACACAATTGTAAGCAAATTCGACTAAGGGTAGGTGATCCTCCTAAGAGGTCGTATTCCCTTTAACCAAGGTGCGTAGCATAAAACCTAAGGTCCCATTCAAAACCTCAGTTTGACCATCGATTTGTGGGTGGCAATATGTTGAGAAAAGCAATTTAATGCCTAGCCTACCCCGCAATGTCCTCCAAAAGTGACTAAGGAACTTAGAGTCCCTATCACCAACAATGGTCCGGGGAATTCCATGTATTTTGACAACATAATCAATAAACAAGGATGCCACATTGGAGGCATCATCACACTTATGACATAGAATGAAATGAGCCATTTTAGAAGACCGATCAACCACAACAAAAATACTATCTCTTCCCCTCCTTGTCCTAGGCAAACCCAATACAAAATCCATAGACATGTCAAGCCATGGGCGGAGGGGAGTGGGAAGAGGGTTATACAATCCTTGAGGGAGAAGGCAAAATTTTGCACTTCTACAATCCATACATTGACCACAAATTTGGGCAATATCATGACTCATCTTGGGCCAATATAATTGTTCCTATAGGATTCCAAGTGTCTTGTCAATCCCAAAGTGACCCATCATACCACCATCGTGTGCCTCTCTAATAAGCAACTCTCTCCAAGAACTAGGGGGCACACATAACCACTTTCTTTTGAATAGAAAACCATCGAATTTAGAGTAGGGTATAGAAGTTTGATACGGGTGGGACAAGCTCCACAAGTACACGACCTTTCACACGAAGCCAAGCTCGGGAGTTATAAAAACTCCAAGCCTTGTTCATGCAAATGGCCGTGTGTGAGTTGGTCATTGAACCCCCAAAGGATCTAAATGTTTTAAGTGTGAAGTGGGACCTTGGAGTGTAATAAACTTACACTCCAAGGGGGCGGCAGATTGGAGAAGGGCAAACTAGTCTTTTGGGCTTCATTTTACCTTGTAATATAAATAGAACACATTAGGGTTATTTTGAGTAGTTCTTCCATTTTTGACATTTGAATCACAAGACTTGTAACACTTAGGGCTCTCTTTCTCTCTCAAAAAAGTCCACAAAGGAGAGGGATACTTGTGTTGTATCTTGGCTAGAAACAAGGATCTTGAGGTCATTGAGTTCCTCTTGGTCTAAGTAAGAACTTGGTGTTTATATTCAATAGTCTTAGGGTCCTTTCTTGATGTTAGGGTTCTTAGTCTCTTGAATATTATATGTCAAGTTATCTATCTTTTATTATCTTGTTGTTGTTGTCTTTGAGATCTTGAAGTCTAGTGAAGCCAGGTGGGGCTCTTTCGATTCACTAGCATTGTGTTCAACTTGTTAAATCATGTGTTTGTTGGATTCTCTTGTTGTTGGTTGGCTGGTTTTCGTGGCTGATTGCTGCATATTGTGTGTTGTGGACTTGATCTTGTATCATTTGGTATCAGAGCAAGATCGGTTGTGTTCCAACACAACCTATCTTGGGCTTGTTCTCGGATTAAACAAACAAAAAAAAAATTCTGAAATCTGTCCATTGAAGACAAAACCGAGAATGTTGTTGTATGTTTAGATCTAGGTGTTATTTTGCTTGTTTAGTGTGTTTCTAGTGTTGGTTTCTTTCTCACCAACACTAAAGTGTCTAGATCTAAAAGTTGAGCTTGAAAACTTGACCATTGTTGTGGTGACTTGAAGTGGCTGAAAGTTGTATGTTGTTGATGACAAAAATTGATGGTTGTGTGTTATGTGCTTGAAGAAGTTGATGAAGGTGTTCATCTTTTAAACTTGTTCATCTTGTTCATCTTGTTGTGTTCAAGTTGCAACACAAGTCATAAAGTTGTTGGTGAAAGACTTGCACCCATCACTTCCTAGTCTTTTCAACCACTCTTCCCTAATTCAAGGAGCCTTGTTTTGTGGGACTAGTTAGTCAAACATCACCCTTTGAGTTTGAAAGGTTGAAAAGGCTACAAGACTATTATTTTTCCCTCCAAAACACATTGTCATCCATCACAAGTTGTATGAATATTGAATTTCAGATTTGAGACACAAAAAAAATAAAAAAATATACATATAAGTTATATATACAAACCGTGTGGGTCCAAGGCCAATTGCATGCTGCCACGTCACCCCTAAGCTCAACTTTGGATATTATTCTAGTTGCTAATTGTTGATTCTTGGTTTCCTTTACTTGGTTCTAGAACTAATTAACAAACTAGTACATTCCTACTAGGTTGTCGATTAGTCCTTTGAATCCGTTTGTTCGTGTCAACGATTACTTGAGTGCCTTTTTATCTTTTGAATACGTTGCTATTTTTGGTTCTAGTCCGACGAAAATTCTTTGAGTCTTCAAACAAAAATCCACTCCGGATAAGAGCTTACTCATACCTTAAAGGATTCACGGTTACTAGCCAATTTACAACACTTGTGGAACTCAAGCGTGTGGTGATCTAAAGAGTATAATACCTTGACAATGGAAGGGACCACGTCCCATAACGTGGATACTAATGCACTTGACTCTATGAGGGTCACTCTTGAGGCCGTTACCCGGACACTTGAAAGGTTGAATTCGGAATTTGGGGCCGTGAGAGGGGACTTGGCAGCCATCAAGGGAGAAGTGTCGACTATTAGTGGGAGATTAGAACAAGTGGAGAGTCAAAGGAACTCTCGTCCTTCTACTCCTCTACATGTTTCTACCAATGGGCATGATAGGACTTCCTCCGCAACCATCACCCCCGAAACAGTCCACCAAATGCTAAATGCACCTCAAGCTCCACTAAATGCCGCAAGCCAAACCACCTTTTTCCCTCCAAACCGTGACCCCGCTAGAACAATACATTTCCAAGCTCCTCAAATTCCACAAGAGGGATTTGGACGTCAAATTCCACCCCTAAATCCGAACCTTCCATTCCAAGCTCCATTAAACCAAAGACCACCACCTCCACAAAATCCAATACCCCCAAATCAAATTCCAAATATCCAAAACCGACCAGCCCACCTTGAGGAGTATGGTAGGGAGGAGTATGAAGGGTACGGGGCCTTTGATGATACTTACATGAGGGAGGAGGAGGTGAGAGGGGGTAGAGGAGTTCAACGGAGGTACCGTGGATATGAAGAAAGAGGAGACCGACACCATGAGAGGGATGTAGGCATCAACACCATCAAGTTGAGTCTACCTCTCTTTAAGGGTGAAAGTGACCCCGAGGCATACTTAGCTTGGGAATCGGCTTGTGACAAAGTCTTCCAAGTTAATGATATCTCGGAAGAAAAGAAAGGAAGTTATGCTATAGCTCACTTTGAGGGTTATGCTAACACTTGGTGGGAGTACGTCAAGCGGTTTGGTAATGAACTAGTTGATGGGCAGCCACCACCTTGGTATCGGTTGAGGTACTTGATGAGGCAACGATACCTTCCCGAGAGATATCGCCATGAGTTACTTGCTAGATTGTATGGCTTGTGTCAAGGTAACAAGAGTGTGATGGCATATTTTGATGAGTTTCAACAACTCATGTTGAAACTTGATCATCGTGGGGAGCAAATCAGTCACGATATCATCCGGTTCAAGTGTGGGTTGAACAAAGAGATCTCCACTCATTTAACCCTTCACAAGTTTGAAACCGTTGACGGTATTTTCCAAGCGGCTCTTGAGATTGAAAGAGAACTTAAAGAGAGATCATCCTTCAAGGCAAGGGGACAAGCCCCCTCGGGTTGGCCCAAAAACAAGGACGAACCCGCCACTACGAGGCTGCCCGAGCCCAAAACAGTCCCCAAATTCCCTCCAAAACCGGAGGCTCACAAGTATCCTAACCCAAAGGGATTCCAATGTTTCAAGTGCCAAGGTTGGGGGCATAAGGCCAATGAATGTCCAAACCGGTGCAATGTGAGCCTACGGGAAGGGAGAGTGTATTACCTTGGTGAGGAGGTGGGTCCCGAAAGGGGAGAAGATGAGGCCGAGCCTCAAGATGGAGAGGAAACCGATGATGGACCACATGATGGTGATGATGGTGAAGATGTTTATCCACAAGAAGGGGAGTGTGTGGTTCCAAACTTTGTGGTTAGGCGTGTCATGATTAGTACGGCAGTAGATGACCCAAGCCAAAGGGAAAATCTCTTCCATACTAAATGTCTTGTAAAGGGGAGTGTGTGTACCTTGGTGATCGATAGTGGTAGTTGTACAAATGTTGTAAGTAATGCTATGGTAAACTTCTTGAAATTACCAACTACCCCGCACATTAGTCCTTACAAGTTACAATGGTTGAATGATTGTGGTGAATTAAGGGTCGCAAGGCAATGCGTGATACGGTTTAAGGTGGGAAACTACCACGATGAAGTACTTTGTGATGTGATACCAATGCAAGCATGTCACTTGTTGCTAGGTAGACCATGGCAATATGATAGGTCTACCAAACACGATGGGAGGACCAATCGATATACACTTGAGAAGGATGGTCGAAAGGTTACACTTCACCCTCTTTCACCTTCCCAAGTAAATGAGTGGCATCAAAGGATGAGAGAATTGAAGGAAAAGGGAAGGGAATCCGAAAAGGGGGAGAAGGGAGGAAATTCCGTAGGTGGGGAAGTGGGGTCATCCAAGGCTGCCTCAACGATAAAGGGGACGGGAAACATGGTGATGTTGGTTAGGAAGAAGGAACTCTTCGTGGATCATGATAAGGACACACCTATGTTACTCTTGGCTCATTGTTTTAATACTAACCCCACTAATTCTTCCATTTCTCCTTTGATTTCTTGTGTGTTGCAGGATTATGAGGATGTATTTCCTAAGGAACTTCCGCAAGGATTGCCCTCGCTTCGAGGAATTGAGCACCAAATTGACTTTGTACCGGGATCACAATTGCCAAACAAGCCGGCTTATAGGAGCAACCCTACGGACACCAAGGAATTGCAACGTCAAGTTGAGGAGCTCCTCAACAAAGGGTATGTCAAGGAGAGCATGAGTCCGTGTGCGGTTTCGGTGCTATTAGTGCCCAAAAAGGACGGAACGTGGCGCATGTGTGTGGACTGCCGGGCCATCAACAAAATTATGGTAAAATATCGCCACCCTATTCCTCGGTTAGATGATATGCTAGATGAGTTGAATTGTTCATGTTTGTTTTCCAAGATTGATTTAAGGAGTGGCTATCACCAAATAAGAATGCAACCCGGTGATGAATGGAAAACCGCCTTCAAGACCAAGTTTGGTCTCTATGAATGGATGGTTATGCCATTCGGCCTAACAAATGCTCCAAGTACTTTTATGAGGCTAATGAATCATGTGATGAGGCCATTTATTGGAAAGTTTGTTGTTGTCTACTTTGATGATGTCTTGGTGTATAGTAAGTCTTTAGAAGAGCATGTGATGCATTTACAATGTGTGCTTGATGTCCTTAGAAAGGAAAAATTGTATGCAAATCTGGAAAAGTGCTCTTTTGGCGTTAATGAAGTTATTTTCTTGGGTTTTGTTGTTAGTTCAAGAGGGGTCGAAGTGGATGAATCCAAGATAAATGCTATCAAAAATTGGCCAACCCCACAAACCGTTGGAGAAGTAAGAAGCTTCCACGGGTTGGCTAGTTTTTATAGAAGGTTTGTCAAAGGATTTAGCACCATAGCAGCCCTTTTGACCGAGGTCATTCGGAAAGAACAACCCTTCAAGTGGGGTGTCGAGCAAGCTAAGGCATTTGAAGCCTTGAAAGTGATGCTCATCTCCGCACCCTTGTTACAATTGCCCAACTTTGATAAGACCTTCGAGGTCGAGTGCGATGCGAGTAAAGTAGGCATAGGGTCTGTTTTGATGCAAGAATTGAAACCCATTGCTTACTTTAGCGAAAAGCTCAAAGGAGCAACTCTAAACTACTCCACGTATGATTTAGAGTTGTATGCCTTGATTAGAGCCTTGGCCACTTGGCAACACTACTTATGGCCTAAGGAGTTCATGATCCGAACGGACCATGAATCCTTAAAGCATCTTCGGGCCCAAGACAAGCTTAACAAACGGCATGCCAAATGGATTGAGTTCCTTGAGACCTTCCCTTATGTTATCCAATACAAAAGGGGTAAGGACAACGTAGTAGCCGATGCTTTGTCTAGAAAACATGTGCTTGTGTCCACTTTGTCAACCAAATTGATGGGTTTTGAGAGTTTAAGAGAGTTGTATCCCAAGGACCCTCACTTCGCTCCTATCTTTAGGGAATCCAAAGACTTGGGTAGGGACAAGTGGGAATCGGCTAGGGGTTCAAATCCCTATGCCAAGTTTGATGATTACTTATTTAAAGGTAGACGATTGTGTGTGCCTTCTAGCTCTTGGAGAGAGTTGTTTGTGAGGGAAGCACACGATGCCGGTCTAATGGGTCATTTTGGGGTCGAAAAGACCCTCGGAATATTGGAGGAGCAATTCTATTGGCCCAAAATGCGCAAGGATGTGGCTAGGATTTGTGGCCAATGCGTAGAATGCAAGAGAGCCAAATCTCGGCTCCTCCCTCACGGGTTGTACACCCCATTGCCCACTCCTCTACGTCCTTGGTTTGATATATCTATGGACTTTGTGTTGGGGGCTGCCAAGGACTCGACGAGGTCGGGATAGTATTTTTGTTGTAGTCGACCGGTTTTCTAAAATGGCGCACTTTATTTCTTGCTCTAAGTGTGATGATGCCCCTAGCGTGGCCTCGTTATTTGTTGATAATGTTGTTAGATTGCATGGTGTCCCGAGGACCATTGTGAGTGATAGGGACTCTAAATTCCTAAGCCACTTTTGGAAGTCTATGTGGGGTAGGCTTGGTACCAAGTTGTTATTCTCTACGTCTTGCCACCCACAAACCGATGGCCAAACGGAAGTAGTAAATAGGACTTTGGGTGCTATGCTACGTTCCATGGCTAAGGGAAAAATGACTTCTTGGGAAGAGCACTTGCCATTGATTGAGTTTGCCTATAACCGTGTCATACACTCAAGTACGGGAATGACTCCCTTTGAGTATGTATACGGCCTCAACCCCCTCACCCCTTTGGATTTAACGCCTTTGCCAAGTGATCTCATGATTAGCTTAGATGGAAGCAAGCGGGCAGATTCTATGAAGAAGTTACATGAGAAGGTGCAGCTTCAACTTGAGAAGAAAAACCAAGACATGGCAAGGAGGGCAAACAAGGGAAGAAAGGAATTCATTCTTGAACCGGGAGATTGGGTGTGGGTGCATCTTCGGAAGGATCGGTTTCCATCTCAAAGAAAGTCCAAATTGATGCCTAGGGGTGACGGGCCTTTCCAAGTACTTGAGAAGATCAATGACAACGCCTACAAGATTGACCTTCCACCGGAATATCAAGTGCACCACACTTTCAACGTTTGTGATCTCTCTCTCGTGAGCGCGGTGGACGATGACCAAATGCTGAATTTGAGGTCAAATTCCTCTCAAGATGGAGAGGATGATACGGGTGGGACAAGCTCCACAAGTACACGACCTTTCACACGAAGCCAAGCTCGGGAGTTACAAAAACTCCAAGCCTTGTTCATGCAAATGGCCGTGTGTGAGTTGGTCATTGAACCCCCAAAGGATCTAAATGTTTTAAGTGTGAAGTGGGACCTTGGAGTGTAATAAACTTACACTCCAAGGGGGCGGCAGATTGGAGAAGGGCAAACTAGTCTTTTGGGCTTCATTTTACCTTGTAATATAAATAGAACACATTAGGGTTATTTTGAGTAGTTCTTCCATTTTTGACATTTGAATCACAAGACTTGTAACACTTAGGGCTCTCTTTCTCTCTCAAAAAAGTCCACAAAGGAGAGGGATACTTGTGTTGTATCTTGGCTAGAAACAAGGATCTTGAGGTCATTGAGTTCCTCTTGGTCTAAGTAAGAACTTGGTGTTTATATTCAATAGTCTTAGGGTCCTTTCTTGATGTTAGGGTTCTTAGTCTCTTGAATATTATATGTCAAGTTATCTATCTTTTATTATCTTGTTGTTGTTGTCTTTGAGATCTTGAAGTCTAGTGAAGCCGGGTGGGGCTCTTTCGATTCACTAGCATTGTGTTCAACTTGTTAAATCTTGTGTTTGTTGGATTCTCTTGTTGTTGGTTGGCTGGTTTTCGTGGCTGATTGCTGCATATTGTGTGTTGTGGACTTGATCTTGTAACAAAGTTCTATCCCTAAGCCATCTTTCCCTTTTCCATTCCTCACAATCTTTGAAGATTTGAGCAAACTTGGGGTCCTCGGGATACAATGTATTTAACCATTCAAATCCAATCAATTTAGAAGACAAAGTATTAATCCACTTGGCATGTCATTTGTTCAATTTGTCTTAGGCCCTAAGGTGTTTCAAAGACTCATGGTCGATCCGAATCACAAATTTCTTAGGCCACAAGTAGTGTTACCAACTTTCCAAAGCTCTAATCAAGGAATACAACTCAAGATCATACGTAGAGTAATTCAAGGTTGCTCCTTTGAGATTTTCGCTAAAGTATGCAATGGGCTTTTGGTCTTGTATTAAGAAGGCTCCTATGCCTACTTTGCTAGCATCACATTCAACTTCAAACATTTTTCCAATGTTGGGCAATTGCAATAAAGGGGCGGAGCTAAGCATTTTTTTCAAAGTTTCAACTGCCTTTGCTTGCTCATCCCTCCACTTAAAGGGATTATCCTTTCAGATTACCTTGGTCAACAGGGCAGCTATGGTGCTAAACTCTTTGATAAACCTTTTATAAAAACTAGCCAATCCATAAAAACTTCTCAACACCCGGGAGCTTACAACAAAGCCCTAAAATACAACCTCATCAACACAAAAGGAGCATTTCTCAAGATTAGCAAACAATTGCTCCTTTATAAGAACATCAAAAATACATCTCAAATGCTTAGCATGTTCATCTATGGACTTTCTATAAACTAAAATATCATCAAAGTACACGACAACAAATTTCCCTATAAACGATTTCATCACATGGTTCATTAATCGTATAAACGTACTAGGAGTATTGGTGAGTCCAAATGGAATAACCATCCATTCATAGAGACCAAACTTGGTCTTGAAGGTAGTTTTCCATTCATCACCGGGATTCATCCGGATTTGATGGTACCCACTCTTAAGATCAATCTTTGAAAACACACAAGAACTATTCAATTCATCTAACATATCATCTAATCTCGGGATAGGTGGCGATACTTGATACACTATCAAGTCCACAACACACAAGTTTCCAACAACCAGCCATGAAATCAACAAACCAACACAAGATCAACAAGTTTCAACAAGTGCTAGTGAATCAAAAGAGCCCCACACGGCTTCACTAGACTTCAAGATTAAAAAAATAACATTAACAAGATCACAAAAGATAGTAACTTGACATAAAAGATTCAAGAGTCTAAGAACCCTAACAACAAGAGAGGACCCTAAGACTATTAAATATTAACACCAAGTTCTTACTTGGATCAAGAGGAACTCTATGACCTCAAGATCCTTGTTTCTAGCCAAGATACAACACAAGTAACCCTCTTCTTGTGGGCTGGTTTAGAGAGAGAGAACCCAAAATATTACAAGTCTTGTGTTTCAAAATAATAATGGAAGAACTACCCAAATAACCCTAATATGTTCTATTTATATTACAAGGCAAAATGAGGCAAAATGACCGGCTTGTCCTTGTCACGGGGGCCGGCCTTGGAGTGTAAGTTTATTACACTTCAAGGTCCCTCTTCATACTTAAAAACATTTAAATCCTTAGGTGGATCATTCACCAACTCACACATGGCCATTTGCATGAACAAGGCTTGGAGTTTTTGTAATTTCCGAGCTTGGCTTCGTGTGAAAGGTCGTGTACTTGTTGGACAGCTTGTCCCACCCGTATCAATACTTTACCATTGTCTTGTTGATGGGTCGGCAATCAATACACATGCACCAAGTTCCATCTTTCTTTGGTACCAATAATACTGGGACTGTAATGGACTCATGTTTTCCTTGATGTATCCCTTGTTAAGAAGTTTCTCAACTTGCTTTTGGAGCTCTTTGGTGTTCGTTGGGTTACTTCAATAAGCTGGTTTATTAGGCAATTGTGAACCCAGCATGACGTCCATTTGATGCTCAATTCCCCGAAGTGGGGGTAACCCTTTTGGTAGCTCCTTTGGAAACATATCTTCAAGTTCCTGCAAAACAAGAGAAATAAAATGAGGGATAGGAGAAGTAGTATGGTTAGCATGAAAAACAGAGTATAGCCTCCTTATCATTAGCCTCCTCAAACAAGTCTTTGTTTCTAACCAACATCACCATTTGATCTTTCCCCTTTAACTTCCTCCTCTCTTTTGCTTCATCACTCTCCTCTTCTTGCGGTTCCTCCTTCTTTTCTTTTCTACCCTTCTCTTTCAAAACTCTCATCCTTAGATGGACCTCATTCGCTTGTGATGGTGAAAGAGGGTGAAGGGTGAACTTTCGACCATTCAAATCAAGAGACTAGCGATTGGTTCTTCCATCATGCTTGGTTGCACGATCATATTGACATGGTATTCCAAGCAAAATATAACAAGCTTGCATGGGAATGACATCACATAGTATCTCATCATGGTAATTCCCAATCTTGAACCGAATCACCACTTGTCTAGTCACTTTCAATTCTCCACACTTATTTAACCGATTGAGCTTATATGGTGCGACATGCTTGGTTGTGGGTAGTTTCAAGAAATTAACCATGGTGGCACTAGCAACATTGGCACAACTCCCACTATTAATGACCAATGAGCACACATTCTCCTTGATAAGACATTTAGTATAGAATAGATTTTCCCTTTGACTAGGGTCATCTAAGTCATCTAATTCCTTACTAATCATCACTCGTCTTACCACAAAGTTTGGAACCTCAAACTCTCCATCTTCAGGCCAAGCATCCTCATTTCCTTTCTCTACTTGCTCATCTTCTTCACACCCCTCTCCATCTTGGGTTTCTCCCTCATTATCATTTTTTTGTCCCACATCTTCTCCAAGGTAATAAAACCTTCCTTCTCTAAGGATCACATTCCTCTGATTAGGACATTCATTTGCCTTGTGTCCCCAACCTTGACCTTTAAAACATTGAAAACCTTTAGGGTTAGGGGTTGGATATTTTTTATGTTCATTCTTTGGTGGGTACTTTGGAGTAGTCTTTTCCACGGGCTTCTTGTCATAGAATTTGGAGAAGTCCTTATTCTTGTTCCATCTCGTTGAAGGTTGAACTACCTCTTTGTTCTTACTCCATAGATTAGTGGATGAATACCCTTTGGGTTTGATCAATGTTTTCTCCTTAAAATCTCTCTCAACTTCTAAAGCCAATTGGAAAATAGCTTCTAAAGTAGCAAACCTATGGCTGTCATTAGGATGAGATCTTCTTGCTCAACCCAACCTTAAAACAGATGACAACATGTTCCACATTCTCTTGATACTCAAGTCTCAAGATCAATTGTTGAAACTCATCAAAGTAGGTTAAGACACTCTTGTTCTCTTGCCTTAGATTGTACAACTTGGAAAATAGCTCATGTATATGCCTCTCCGGTATATACTTACTTCTCATGATAGCCTTCAATGCATCCCATGGTGGTGGTTGTCTGATACACTATCAAGTCCACAACACACAAGTTTCCAACATTAGCCACGAAATCAACAAACCAACACAAGATCAACAAGTTTCAACAAGTGCTAGTGAATCGAAAGAGCCCCACACGGCTTCACTAGACTTCAAGATTACAAAAACAACATTAACAAGATCACAAAAAGATAGTAACTTGACATAAAAGATTCAAGAGTCTAAGAACCCTAAAAACAAGAGAGGACCCTAAGACTATTGAATATTAACACCAAGTTCTTACTTGGACCAAGAGGAACTCTATGACCTCAAGATACTTTGTTTCTAGCCAAGATACAACACAAGTATCCCTCTTCTTATGGGCTGGTTTAGGGAGAGAGAGAACCCAAAATATTACAAGTCTTGTTTTTCAAAATAATAATGGAAGAACTACCCAAATAACCCTAATATGTTCTATTTATATTACAAGGCAAAATGACTAGCTTGTCCTTGTCATGGGGGTCGGCCTTGGAGTGTAAGTTTATTACACTTCAAGGTCCCTCTTCACACTTAAAACATTTAAACCCTTAGGTGGCTCAATCACCAACTCACACACGGCCATTTGCATGAACAAGGCTTGGAGTTTTTGTAATTCCCGAGCTTGGGTTCGTGTGAAAGGTCATGTACTTGTTGGACAGCTTGTCCCACCCATATCATCCTCTCTATCTTGAGAGGAATTTGACCTCAAATTCAGCATTTGGCCATTTTCAACCGCATCCACGAGAGAGAGATCACAAATGTTGCAAGTGTTGTGCACTTGATATTCCGGTGGAAGGTCAATCTTATAGGCGTTGTCATTGATTCTTTCAAGTACTTGGAATGGACCATCACCTCTAGGCATCAATTTGGACTTTCTTTGAGATGGAAACCAATCCTTTCGAATATGCACCCATACCCAATCTCCCGGTTCAAGAATGAATTTCTTTCTTCCCTTGTTGGCCCTCCTTGCCATTTCTTGGTTTTTCTTCTCAAGTTGAAGCGGCACCTTCTCATGTAGCTTCTTCATAGAATCTGCCCGCTTGCTTCCATCTAAGCTAATCATGAGATCACTTGGCAAAGGCGTTAAATCCAAAGGGGTAAGGGGGTTGAGGCCGTATACACACTCAAAGGGAGTCATTCCCGTACTTGAGTGTATGACACGGTTATAGGCAAATTCAATCAATGGTAAGTGCTCTTCCCAAGAAGTCATTTTTCCCTTAACCATGGAACGTAGCATAGTACCCAAAGTCCTATTTACTACTTCTGTTTGGCCATCGGTTTGTGGGTGGCAGGACGTAGAGAACAACAACTTGGTACCAAGCCTACCCCACATGGACTTCCAAAAGTGGCTTAGGAACTTAGAGTCCCTATCACTCACAATGGTCTTCCGAATACCATGCAATTTAACAACATTATCAACAAATAAACAGGCCACGCTAGGTGCGTCATCACATTTAGAGAAAGGAATAAAGTGCGCCATTTTAGAAAATCGGTCGACTACAACAAAAATACTATCCCGGCCTCGTCGAGTCCTTGGCAGCCCCAACACAAAATCCATAGATATATCAATCCAAGGACGTAGAGGAGTGGGAAGCGGGGTGTACAACCCATGAGGTAGGAGTCGAGATTTGGCTCTCTTGCATTCTACACATTGGCCTCAAATTCTAGCCACATCCTTGTGCATTCTAGGCCAATAGAATTGCTCCTCCAATATTCCAAAGGTCTTTTCGACCCCAAAATGACCCATTAGACCGTCATCATGTGCTTCCCTCACAAACAATTCTCTCCAAAAGCTAGAGGGTACACACAATCATCTACCTTTAAACAAGTAACCATCAAACTTGGCATAGGGATTTGAACCCCTAGCCGTATCCCACTTGTCCATACCCAATTCTTCGTATTCCCTAAAGATAGGAGCAAAGTGAGGGTCCTTGGGATACAACTCTCTTAAACTCTCAAAACCCATCACTTTTGATGACAAGGTGGACACAAGAGCATGTTTTCTAGACAAAGCATCGGCTACTACATTGTCCTTACCCTTTTTGTATTGGATAACATAAGGGAAGGTCTCAAGAAACTCAATCCATTTGGTATGCCATTTGTTAAGCTTGTCTTGGGCCCGAAGATGCTTTAAGGATTCATGGTCCATTCGGATCACGAACTCCTTAGGCCATAAGTAGTGTTGCCAAGTGGCCAAGACTCTAATCAAGGCATACAACTCTAAATCATACGTGGAGTAGTTTAAAGTTGCTCCTTTGAGCTTTTTGCTAAAGTAAGCGATAGGTTTTGAATCTTGCATCAAAACAGCCCCTATGCCTACTTTACTCGCATTGCACTCGACTTCGAATGTCTTATCAAAGTTGGACAATTTTAACAAGGGCGCGGAGATGAGCATAGCTTTCAAGGCTTCAAAAGCCTTATCTTGCTCGTCTCCCCACTTGAAGGGTTGTTCTTTCCGAATGACCTTGGTCAAGGGGGGGCTATGGTGCTAAATCCTTTGACAAACCTTCTATAAAAACTAGCCAACCCGTGGAAGCTTCTTACTTCTCCAACGGTTTGTGGGGTTGACCAATTTTTTATAGAGTTTATCTTGGGTTCATCCACTTTGACCCCTCTTGAACTAACAACAAAACCCAAGAAAACAACTTCATTAACACCAAAAGAGCATTTTTCCAGATTTGCATACAATTTTTCCTTTCTAAGGACATCAAGCACACATTGTAAATGTATTACATGCTCTTTTAAAGACTTGCTATAAACCAAGACATTATCAAAGTAGACAACAACAAACTTTCCAATAAATGGCCTCATCACATGATTCATTAGCCTCATAAAAGTACTTGGAGCGTTTGTTAGGCCGAAGGGCATAACCATCCATTCATAGAGACCAAACTTGGTCTTGAAGACGGTTTTCCATTCATCACCGGGTTGCATTCTTATTTGGTGATAGCCACTTCGTAAATCAATCTTGGAAAATAAACATGAACCATTCAATTCATCTAGCATGTCATCTAACCGAGGAATAGGGTGGCGATATTTTATCGTAATCTTGTTATGGCTCGGCAGTCCACACAGATGCGCCATGTTCCGTCCTTTTTGGGCACTAGTAGCACCAAAATCGCGCACGGACTCATGCTCTCCTTGATATACCCTTTGTTGAGGAGCTCCTCAACTTGACGTTGCAATTCTTTGGTGTCCATAGGGTTGCTCCTATAAATCGGCTTGTTTGGCAATTGTGATCCCGACACAAAGTCAATTTGGTGCTCAATTCCCCGAAGCAGGGGCAATCCTTGCGGAAGTTCCTTAGGAAATACATCTTCATAATCCTGCAACACACAAGAAATCAAAGGGGAAATGGAAGAATTAGTGGGGTTAGTATTAAAACAATGAGCCAAAAGTAACATAGGCATGTCCTCATCATGATCCATGAAGAGTTCTTTCTTTCTAACCAACATCACCATGCTTTCTTTCCCTTTTGATGTTGGGGCAGCCTCGGATACCCCTACTGCCCCACCTTCGGGTTCCCCTCTTTTTTCTTCCTTTTCAAATTTCTGTCTCTTTTCCTTCAATTCCCTCATCTTTTGATGCCACTCATTTACTTGGGAAGGCGAAAGAGGATGAAGTGTAATCTTTCGGCCATCCTTCTCAAGTGTATATCGATTGAACCTCCCATCGTGTTTGGTAGACCTATCATATTGTTAAGGTATACCTAGCAACAAGTGACATGCTTGCATTGGCATCACGTCACAAAGCACTTCATCGTGGTAGTTTCCCACCTTAAACCGTATGACACATTGCCTTGTGACCTTTAATTCACCACATTCATTCAACCATTGTAACTTGTAAGGACTAGTGTGCGGTGTAGTTGGTAACTTCAAGAAGTTTACCATAGCATTACTAACAACATTTGTACAACTACCACTATCGATCACCAAGGTGCACACACTCCCCTTTACAAGACATTTAGTATGGAATAGATTTTCCCTTTGGCTTGGGTCATCGATTGCCTTACTAATCATGACGCGCCTAACTACAAAGTTTGGAACCACACACTCCCCTTCTTGCGGATAAACATCTTCACCATCATCATCATGAGGCCCATTTTTGGTTTTCTCTCCATCTTGAGGCTTGGCCTCATCCTCTCCCTTTTCAGGGTCCACCTTCTCACCAAGGTAATACAATCTCCCTTCCCGTAGGATCACATTGCGTTGGTTTGGACATTCATTGGCCTTATGTCCCCAACCTTGGCACTTGAAACATTGGAATCCCTTTGGGTTGGGATACTTGTGAGCTTTCGGTTTTGGAGGAATTTTGTGGACAGTTTTGGGCTCGGGCAGCCTTGTAGTGGCGGGTTGGTCCTTTTTTTTGGGCCAGCCCGAGGGGGCTTGTCCCCTTGCCTTGAACGACGACCTCTCTTTAACTTCCCTTTCAATCTCAAGAGCCGCTTGGAAAATACCTTCAACGGTATCAAACTTGTGGAGTGTTAAATGAGTGGAGATCGCTTTGTTCAACCCACACTTGAATCAGATGATGTCGTGACTGATTTGTTCCCCACTATGATCAAGTTTCAACATGAGTTGCTGAAACTCATCAAAGTATGCCATCACACTCTTGTTTCCTTGACGCAAGTTGTACAACCTAGAAAGCAACTCATGGCGATATCTCTCGGGAAGGTACCGTTGTCTCATTAAGTACCTTAACCGAAACCAAGGTGGTGGCTGCCCATCAACTAATTCATTACCAAACCGCTTGACGTACTCCCACCAAGTATTAGCATAACCCTCAAAATGAGCTAATAGCATAGCAACTCTTCTTTTCTTCCGAGATGTCATTAACTTGGAAAACTTTATCACAAGCCGATTCCCAAGCTAAGTAGGCCTCGGGGTTACTTTCACCTTTAAAGATGGGTAGGCTTAACTTGATGGTGTTGATGCCTACATCTCTCTCTTGGTGTCAGTTTCCCCTTTCTCCATACCCTCGGTATCTCCTTGAATCTCCACGACCCCATCTCATCTCCTCCTCCCTCATGTAAGCATCATCAAAGGCTCCATATCCTTCATACTCCTCTCTACCATATTCCTCAAAGTGGGTTGGGCGGTTTTGGGCATTTTGGACTTGATTTGGAGGAATTGGATTTTGTGGAGGTGGTGGTCTTTGGTTTAATGGAGCTTGGAATGGAGGATTCGTATTTGGCGGAGGTACTTGACATCCAAATCCCTCTTGTGGGACTTGAGGAGTTTGGAATTGTATTGGTCTAGTGGCGTCTTGGTTTGGAAGGAAAGGAGTGGTTTGGCTTGCGGCATTTAGTGGAGCTTGAGATGTATTTAGCATTTGGTGCAATGTTTCGAGAGTGATGGTTGCGGAGGAAGTTCTATCATGCCCATTGGTAGAAACATGTAGAGGAGTAGAAGGGTGAGAGTTCCTTTGACTCTCCACTTGTTCTAATCTCCCACTAATAGTCGACACTTCTCCCTTTATTGCTGCCAAATCCCCCCTCACAGCCCCAAATTCCATATTCAACCTTTCAAGTGTTCAGGTAACGGCCTCAAGAGTGACCCTCATGGAGTCAAGAGCATTAGTATCCATATTTTGGGATGTGGTCCCTTCCATTGCCAAGGTAATACACTCTTTAGATCACCTCACAATTAAGTTCCACAAGTGTTGTAGATTGGCTAGTAACCCGTGAATCCTTTAAGGTATGAGTAAGTTCTTATCCGGAGTGGATTTTTGTTTGAAGACTCAAAGAATTCTCGTCGGACTAGAACCAAGAAGTAACAACGTATTCAAAAGATAAAAAAAGCACCCAAGTAATCGTTGACACGAACAACGGATTCAAAGGACTAATTGACAACCTAGTAGGAATGTACTAGTTTGTTAATTAGTTCTAGAACCAAGTAAGGAAACCAAGAATCAACCATTAGAAACTAGGAAAAGAGTGTCCAAATTTGAGCTTATTAGTGACGTGGCAGCATGTAATTGGTCTTGGCCCACACGAAATTTTCTTCTCTTTTTTTTTTTCACAAATCTGAAATTTCAAGATTCACACAACTTGTAATGGATGACAATCGTTTTGGAGGGAAGGTAAAGTCTTGTACTCTTTTTCAACTTTTCAAACTCAAAAGGTAAGATTTGACTATACTAATCCCACAAAACAAGGTTCCGTGATTTAAGGAAAAGTGGTTGTCAAGTCTAGGAAGAGATGTATGCAAGTCCTCTCACCAACACTTTATAACTTTTGTCTTACAACCTTTTGGATCTATTTTATACTTTGTTGTCTTAAGTTGTAAGAATAGATGAAGAACAAGATGAACACCACAACAACCTTCAAGAACACAACATCAACTTCTTCAAGAACATAACACAAAAACTACCAATGGTCATCAACAAGGTACAACCTACGGTCCAAGTTCAAGTCACCACAATAATGGTCAATATTATAAGCTCAACTTTAGATCTAGACACCTTTAGTGTTGGTGAGAAAGAAACCAACACTAGAAACACACTAAACAAGTAAAATATCACCTAGATCTAAACACACAAGCACCAATTTCGGTCAAGACAACAAGATGGACAGATTTCATTTTTGACCAAGAGAGCCCTAGATGGTAGTGTAGGAACACAACCAGCCATGCTCTAATACCAAATGATACACTATCAAGTCCACAACACACAAGTTTCCAAAAACCAGCCACGAAATCAACAAACCAACACAAGATCAACAAGTTTCAACAAGTGCTAGTGAATCGAAAGAGCCCCACACGGCTTCACTAGACTTCAAGATTACAAAAACAACATTAACATGATCACAAAAAGATAGTAACTTGACATAAAAGATTCAAGAGTCTAAGAACCCTAACAACAAGAGAGGACTCTAAGACTATTGAATATTAACACCAAGTTCTTACTTGGAGCAAGAGGAACTCTATGATCTCAAGATACTTTGTTTCTAGCCAAGATACAACACAAGTATCCCTCTTCTTGTGGGCTGGTTTAGAGAGAGAGAGAACCCAAAATATTACAAGTCTTGTGTTTCAAAATAATAATGGAAGAACTACCCAAATAACCCTAATATGTTCTATTTATATTACAAGGCAAAATGACTAGCTTGTCCTTGTCATGGGGGTCGGCCTTGGAGTGTAAGTTTATTACACTTCAAGGTCCCTCTTCACACTTAAAACATTTAAACCCTTAGGTGGCTCAATCACCAACTCACACACGGCCATTTGCATGAACAAGGCTTGGAGTTTTTGTAATTCCCGAGCTTGGCTTCGTGTGAAAGGTCGTGTACTTATTGGACAGCTTGTCCCACCCGTATCATTGTCCCTCATTTAAGATGTTTTCAAATCATTTGGCATGTTCCCACTATGTGATAGAAAATCCTTTGAATTGGGCTATGGCATAGCAACTCTTCTTGGTATCGTGAAATCATTGACTTGAAAGATTCTTTCACAAGTAGACTCCCATGTTAGATAAGCTTTGGGATCACTCTCTTCTTTAAAAGTAGGAAGACTATTCTTGATTGAATTGATCCCATTATCTTGAACTCCATTGCCTACTTGATTCTCATTATAGTTCCATTGGTCCTCACCTTGGGGACGATTCCCTTAGTTTCCTCTTCCATAAGGTGCCAGAACAAATCTTCCTCCTTGACCTCAGAATCCTTGTTGAGGCAATGGTCTATGCCTCCAATACTCCATATGCACGGCCTCTTCATCATACCTATCAAACTAAACTTATGGGTCCTCTTCTCCTACTTTCTCACCTTGGACAGGTTGGTTTTGGTTACAGGGCATTTTAAGTAGGGGAATTTATTTTAATGGAGCTTGAGTGGTGGGTTTTGGTTTGGTGGTGCTTGGGGTAGGCCTTGGTTATGGGGTATTTGGTCTTGTGGTCCTCTTTGGTTGGCTTGGTTGAATTGGGGTTGTAGTAGACGGACGGGGTTTCAATTATGTGGATAGATAGTGGCTTGGGTGATGGGGTCTTGTGTTTCTCTCAGTGGATTGAGTATTTGATGGAGTGTTTTCAAGGAGATAGTAGTGGATGCGTCTGTAGCATGTCCGCTAGATAAGACATGGTAGTTTTGGGGAGTGGATTGGGTGGAGTTTAGACGACCTTCCATATTTACTATCTTTCCACCCATGGTTAACACACTTCATTAGAGCACGATTATGTGACCTTCCATGGATTCCAATCTACGACCCAAAGATTCAGTTGCGACCAAGATCATATTCGAAGTATTGACATCTATGGATGGTGGTGTTTCACTTTTTGGGGTCACGGTACCTATTAAAATACACTAACACAAGCAACAAATAAGTTAGCATTAAAGAAATAACCTCACAACTCTACATACCTTTGTATGCCTCATACTTGGATCAACAAATATTTAAGGATAGCTTATACTTTGGGTGGTAAACAAAATGTCGATTGCTACTCTTGATTGAATTGGATTCTTGTTTGAAAGACTCAAAACAATTTCTTAAGGACTTGAATCAAGAATTAACGACGAAAAGAAAGCTAGAAAAGCACAAAAAGAAGTAGGCCTAAGATTGAAATCAAACTCAAGAACTAATCAACCAACTAAGTAGGTGAATTACTAGTTGTTAATTAGTTTAGGGATCAAGAAATGAGATTAGGAATCAAGAAATGAAACTAAGACTATGGGAACCTGAGCAAAAATTAATTTTCGAAAACTTGACCTGCGTTTCCGCTCTTGTGGGCACAAATGGCACATGCCCACGCAGGTTGACTAATGCAGATGGAAGCAGAAGGTTCTTCCATGGCCTGCGTTAGGTTCCTACAGGTGTAGGTCAGGCCTGGCAGCTCACTTGGAATTCTGAAATTCTTCTTTTCTGTGGGCCCTCTTGGGTTCTCTCTCTGGAATATTCTCTTTTCCTTTTGGATATTCTTTGTACAAACAACTGTCTTTCATTTCTAAGATCAAACAACAACCTTTGACAATTCTTCCTCTTGAATATATGAATCTTCTTCAAGAACACCAAAATTCCCAACTAATTTATTTTGACTCGGAATTCCACGAAACTTCAGATCTAGGTTCCCTTTAACTTGTAGAACACTTTTCTAACAAATTTCAACTCTCAAATCCACACCAAATCAACAATATCTAAAAACCCATTTCCATTTTCTCTTCAAGCTTAAGAACACAAGCTCAACAAAAGGATTTTTCTTCAAATCAACTCAAAACAAGGTCAAAGCTCAACATTCCATCTCAAATATACTAGAGAAAACAAGATATAGTATAGAAACTTCAAGAAAGACTCAAAAAAACAAAAATATTTTAGATTTTTTTCTAAAAAATGTTTTCCACCTTTTTTTTGAAATATCAATCCCAAGACTTATGATTGTGGAAACAACCCTAATCCAAGCTCTTGATACCAAATGATAACTGGAAAACTATGAAAACTAGAAATTAACTCAGAAACGAAAGATAATCAATAGATAGATGAAAGATTAGACACTAGAAGATGAGTAATTTAAAACAATAGGATATATTAAACCTAGAACCCCTAAATTACATTAATCAACTAACACCTAATTCCTACAGTGACCAAGATGGATTGATCGCCCTCAAAACCACACGTTACTAAGAAAACCTTCAACAAACGCTCACAAAAAACTCTCTCAAGAGATTTGTTCATCAATATTCAAGCAAAAATTAATAATAATAAAGCATGGTTTGGGTATTTATACCCATGGGTCAATTATTACAAACTTGGGCCCAAAAGTGACCCATTTCCTTTAAAATATAGCATTCCAGCCAATTAAGGCCACCTACCCACGCAGGTTAGGGACGCAGATGTCACTTTCTTCATCTTCGGGCGCATGTGGTTCACCTGCTAGCACATGTGGTTCACCTGCTAGTACAGGTGGGCTCGCAGGGACACTCAATGTGTCATTTACTCCTTTTTGCATTCCTTTGACCCCTCCAAGGTTCCTTGATCCTTTATAGATGCAATCACCAATATGTAACACCCTTTTGATGGTAGTAGGATGTCATCAAGTATCTCTCTCTTCATAAACATCCCTTTGAGTGCTTGAATCTCTCATGCTTAGCTTCTAGTGAAATGTTTAGAGTGGGTTTGGATTGTATCATGTGTGAATTTACATACAATAAGAGCTACCACTCAAGCATTGACATGGCTCCTTTTGAAGCTTTATATGGAAGAAGGTGTAGATCGCCAATTAGGTGATTTGATGCCTTCGAGGTGAGACCTTGGGGCACTGATGTGTTGAATGAGTCAATGGAGAAAGTAAGATTCATCCAAGAGAAGTTGGTAATAGCCTAGAATATACAAAAAGAGTATGCGGACAATCAGGTAAGGGATGTTCATTTTGAGAAGAAAGAGAGTTTTGCTCGAAATGTCACCCATGAAGGGTGTAATGCGGTTCGGGAAGAAAGGTAAGTTTTGTCTGAGGTATATCAGTTCATTTAAGATATTAAATGGAGTAGGGTCAGTGGCTTAGAGATTGGTTCTACCTCCTTGTTTGTTAGGAGTCCATCCAATATTCCATGTTTAGATGCTTAAGAATTAACATGAAGATGGGGATCATATCATTCATTCAGATTCAAAGTTGTTTGACAAGGAGCTCTCTTTTGAAGTGGAGTTGATTGCTATCTAGATAGAGATATGAGAAAGTTTAAGAACTAAGGTCATTTCGTTCGTGAAAGTTCAGTGAAGGAATTGTCCTGTTGAGGAGGCCATATGGGAGACTGAGGAGGATTTACACAATCGCTATCCTCACTTATTCGTCGAGTCAGGTAACTTTTTGCTTATTTTGTTCATCTTTCCTTGCTAGTTATCATTTGTGGATGAATGAGTGGTAAATTAGTATCTAATATAATGACCCAAAATGTTTTTACGATGAAATAGAGAGTAAAACCTAAGCTTAACCTTTCCCTAGGCTAATTTTGTGAAATTTAGGGCTAGCCTAGTTTTAGGTAGAATTTGAATATGGAGTGGTCTAGGAAATTTGGTTGTTATCAGTGTAGTGGTTGTGAGTTGATGATGTGTTAGATGACGAGTTTAGAAAGATGAAGAAACTTTTGGTGCATAAAATGGGTTAGTAGAACTCTGATTATAGCAATTACCATGAAAGTGTCAGTTTGTGATGTTGAAATTTGAGAAGTCTGTTGTGAAATGGATAGAGATGGGAACGGATCCTGAGCTACTATTTTAGCATCACTGTAGTGACAAATCCATCACTACAGTAGTGTCACCATAGCGACAGAAGTGTTGCCACGGTAATGGGTCCCTTTAGCCTAAGCATCGCCACAGCTGCAGATTTTTTGTTGTAGTGATGGAAACGCAGTAAATACCAGTTAACATAGAAAAGTTGTATTTTTCATTTCCATTCTTTTAGTTTTTATTTAAGGGCTTAGATAGGGCAATTTTCACCATACTTAGGGGGGTTTCATCTTTGAGGTATGGTTTCTTTATCATTCAAACTTCTAGTTACTTCCTTAGATTCTTAGAATAGTAAGGATCATAATCATGGTTGAAAAATTGGGAATTATCCCTAGGTTTATGAACTGATGGGAGTTGGTGGGGAATAACTTAAATTTCATTATTTTTTATCCTAGGTTGTTAGAAAACACTTCCTAGTGTAGAATTCTTTTTTGTAATCATGAAATGCGGGGAATTTAAAGAGATTAAAGGTAGAAAACCCTTGAATGATAACCTAGGTTAAGTTTATATGCCGGAATTTATGGGTTTTTGGTTTGTAATACCTAGAAGTGGGGAATGTTGTATGATATGTGCTTATTTGTTGTTTATAGACCAAGAACAAATAGAAATTGAAAGGAAAGGCAAGGCCTTGGCCAAGTAGTGCTTTCAAATGAGGATACGAGGTAGGCTATGGTTTAAATGTAGTTATAGACTTGATCTGACGATGCTTATGAGTTAAATGTACGTTCATAACTAGCCCTCAGGCATTATTTGTGATTATTGATTTTCATCATGTATTGGCATTTTATTGAGGGTTTTTAGAGAAATAATGTTATTTGGATGTCATGTCGATAATGTTATTTGGATCAGTTGTCATACTGATACTGTTATATGGATCAAGTACCACACTGACACCTGTACATGGACTGAGCTCGTCCCCTGTAGGTCATAGCTAAGGGTCCCTGTTGACCCTAGTATGTGTGTACATATTGCATGCAATCATTTTTATATTTGTATATATGGTTGTCTTTGATTGTTGTTGATTGAATCTGCCTAAGTGTAAATGATGTACCTATATAACTTGAACATTGTTTGATATGAAGAGAATTATTGGTGGTTTTGTGAGTTGAATTGTTATGAATGTACATTTAACTGTCAACTGATTATGAGTGGTGTCTTGATTGCTTCTTACGTGTGTTTAACTTATTTATTTGTATAGTCACAAATCGATTTCTCAGGCTATGATGACACCTACTATAACCCACCAGTAAGTAAGTCAACCCATAGTCTGAAACAACTAATAACAAACCAATAAGAGAAATGGAAGCAAAACTAAATAAAAGAGAAAGAAGACAAAAAGGAAGTAAGTACATCCCCAAAACATAGTGAAGTCTGTACAAGAGTTTCTAATACAACAGGAGTACAAAGTGGAACACAAAGTTAACATATACAAAGTCGTCTCTGAAATACAAAAATAGAGATCAGTCTAATAATAATAGGGAGAACAAGAACAACTCTGAATGTCAGGAGCTCACCCCAAATCTCTGATCCATGGCTGCTCCGTACGATGCACACATCAACAGTGAAGACTCGTATTATGATCTGCAGGTTGCAGAAGTATAGTTTGAGTACCAAACATAAGGTACTCAGTAGGTATCGGCTGACTTTGCTCTAAAGATAATGCAAGTATAAATAACATGTAAAGTAGGAAAATAAACTACATGTTACTATCTAAGAAATGGAACATAATAATACTACGGGAAAGGTAAAGGTAAACTATCAGATACTACCAGTAATCAAGAACGAAGCGCGATTTCATTAGTAACTAGTCTGTCACACCCCAAGCCTTGGTGAGGTGGACAAGCACCATATGAGCACGTGCTATACGAATGACCCATGATGAGCAAAATAATCACTATACAAATAGGATTTGTAATGAGAAGATTATACATAAAACATCAGCTAGCTAAACCAATACAAATGGCAAATGAAACTATAAATATATATGACGCCTTTACAATGTCTACAAAGCATCTAAGAAGATCCAAGACTGTATTACTATCAAAATATATATGCTAAATTAGCCCCAAATCAACATAGAGCTAGCCCACAATCGCAGAGTATCATGTGCTTCAATGAGAGAGATCTACTAGCAGAGAACCTGTGCCTACAGGATGGAATACAGGTCCCCCATGAGGGACGTCAATATGAAGAAATGTACAAAATATGTAAGGCATGAAGTAACCATATGTAAAACAAAATCTCAATGAAATTAGGTGTCAATACATATATAGGCAAGGATGAAAGACCACCTTTACTTACACTTGTGGAATCATGTGCATTACATTATTTTTTGTACTCATCTTTACTTTATAATCTTTATGAGCCATGTGATACATATGACCATCTAATCAGTGGTAAAAAAGGATAACCCATGCTACGCATTATACCCCTGGGATACGTTCCTTATCAATACACAAATCGGGATTGACCCATGCTAGGCTTTCTTTTCACCCCTAGGAAACCACCTGTAATATTGGGATCGACCCATGCTAGGTGTTCCTTCCACCCCTTGGATACCACCCATAAGTCCATGAATTGGGATTGGCCCATGCTAGGTTTTTTCCCCTGAGCTACCACCCATATATAATTAGATTTTCTTACACCACTTCTTTAATCTTTGAGATTGTTATTTTGGTAGTCATAGTGTTACTAAGCTTTAGGACAACAAACCATAGTATGAGACATGTGAATATGGACTTAAGGTAGTAACAATAACATAGGAAGCAACTGTAACACCAACATAATACTTAGGAGTTTATGTGAGACAATAAGAATTTTGATAGCTCAAATTGAAACACATATCAAGTGGAGACATTTAACTCATCAAGGCAAGAGATATGGACTTTATATAGTGATATGATGGCCAAATACTTAGTAAATGATATCAAATGAAAGGGTTACATGATACAAGATCAAGTCCACAACACACAATATGCAGCAATCAGCCACGAAATCCAGCCAACCAACAACAAGAGAATCCAACAAACACAAGATTTAACAAGTTGAACACAATGCTAGTGAATCGAAAGAGCCCCACCCGGCTTCACTAGACTTCAAGATCTCAAAGACAACAACAACAAGATAATAAAAGATAGATAACTTGACATATAATATTCAAGAGACTAAGAACCCTAACATCAAGAAAGGACCCTAAGACTATTGAATATAAACACCAAGTTCTTACTTAGACCAAGAGGAACTCAATGACCTCAAGATTCTTGTTTCTAGCCAAGATACAACACAAGTATCTCTCTCCTTTGTGGACTGTTTTGAGAGAGAAAGAGAACCCTAAGTGTTACAAGTCTTGTGATTCAAATGTCAAAATGGAAGAACCACCCAAAATAACCCTAATGTGTTCTATTTATATTACAAGGTAAAATGAAGCCAAAAAGACTAGTTTGCCCTTCTCTAGGCTGCCGCCCCCTTGGAGTGTAAGTTTATTACACTCCAAGGTCCCACTTCACACTTAAAACATTTAGATCCTTTGGGGGCTCAATGACCAACTCACACACGGCCATTTGCATGAACAAGGCTTGGAGTTTTTGTAACTCCCGAGCTTGGCTTCGTGTGAAAGGTCGTGTACTTGTGGAGCTTGTCCCACCCGTATTATCCTCTCCATCTTGAGAGGAATTTGACCTCAAATTCAGCATTTGGTCATCGTCCACCGCACTCACGAGAGAGAGATCACAAACGTTGAAAGTGTGGTGCACTTGATATTCCGGTGGAAGGTCAATCTTGTAGGCGTTGTCATTTATCCTCTCAAGTACTTGGAAAGGCCCGTCACCCCTAGGAATTAATTTGGACTTTCATTGAGATGGAAACCGATCCTTCCGAAGATGCACCCACACCCAATCTCCCGGTTCAAGAATGAATTTCTTTCTTCCCTTGTTTGCCCTCCTTGCCATGTCTTGGTTTTTCTTCTGAAGTTGAAGCCGCACCTTCTCATGTAACTTCTTCATAGAATCTGCCTGCTTGCTTCCATCTAAGCTAATCATGAGATCACTTGGCAAAGTGATACGGGTGGGACAAGCTCCACAAGTACACGACCTTTCACACGAAGCCAAGCTCGGGAGTTACAAAAACTCCAAGCCTTGTTCATGCAAATGACCGTGTGTGAGTTGGTCATTGAACCCCCAAAGGATCTAAATGTTTTAAGTGTGAAGTGGGACCTTGGAGTGTAATAAACTTACACTCCAAGGGGGCGGCAGATTGGAGAAGGGCAAGCTAGTCTTTTGGGCTTCATTTTACCTTGTAATATAAATAGAACACATTAGGGTTATTTTGAGTAGTTCTTCCATTTTTGACATTTGAATCACAAGATTTGTAACACTTAGGGCTCTCTTTCTCTCTCAAAACAGTCCACAAAGGAGAGGGATACTTGTGTTGTATCTTGGCTAGAAACAAGGATCTTGAAGTCATTGAGTTCCTCTTGGTCTAAGTAAGAACTTGGTGTTTATATTCAATAGTCTTAGGGTCCTTTCTTGATGTTAGGGTTCTTAGTCTCTTGAATATTATATGTCAAGTTATCTATCTTTTATTATCTTGTTGTTGTTGTCTTTGAGATCTTGAAGTCTAGTGAAGCCGGGTGGGGCTCTTTCGATTCACTAGCATTGTGTTCAACTTGTTAAATCTTGTGTTTGTTGGATTCTCTTGTTGTTGGTTGGCTGGTTTTCGTGGCTGATTGTTGCATATTGTGTGTTGTGGACTTGATCTTGTATCATTTGGTATCAGAGCAAGACCGGTTGTGTTCCAACACAACCCATCTTGGGCTTGTTCTCGGATTAAACAAAAACAAAAAAAAAAGTCTGAAATCTGTCCATTGAAGACAAAACCGAGAATGTTGTTGTATGTTTAGATCTAGGTGTTATTTTGCTTGTTTTGTGTGTTTCTAGTGTTGGTTTCTTTCTCACCAACACTAAAGTGTCTAGATCTAAAAGTTGAGCTTGAAAACTTGACCATTGTTGTGGTGACTTGAAGTGGCTGAAAGTTGTATGTTGTTGATGACAAAAATTGATGGTTGTGTGTTATGTGCTTGAAGAAGTTGATGAAGGTGTTCATCTTTTAAACTTGTTCATCTTGTTGTGTTCAAGTTGCAACACAAGTCATAAAGTTGTTGGTGAAAGACTTGCACCCATCACTTCCTAGTCTTTTCAACCACTCTTCCCTAATTCAAGGAGCCTTGTTTTGTGGGACTAGTTAGTCAAACATCACCCTTTGAGTTTGAAAGGTTGAAAAGGCTACAAGACTATTATTTTTCCCTCCAAAACACATTGTCATCCATCACAAGTTGTATGAATATTGAATTTCAGATTTGAGACACAAAAAAAATAAAAAAATATACATATAAGTTATATATACAAACCGTGTGGTCCAAGGCCAATTGCATGCTGCCACGTCACCCCTAAGCTCAACTTTGGATATTATTCTAGTTGCTAATTGTTGAATCTTGGTTTCCTTTAAATAAGTAACCATCAAACTTGGCATAGGGATTTGAACCCCTAGCCGAACCCCACTTGTCCCTACCCAAGTCTTCGCATTCCCTAAAGATAGGAGCGAAGTGAGGGTCCTTGGGATACAACTCTCTTAAACTCTCAAAACCCATCAATTTTGTTGACAAAGTGGACACAAGCACATGTTTTCTAGACAAAGCATCGGCTACTACGTTGTCCTTACCCCTTTTGTATTGGATAACATAAGGGAAGGTCTCAAGGAACTCAATCCATTTGGCATGCCGTTTGTTAAGCTTGTCTTGGGCCCGAAGATGCTTTAAGGATTCATGGTCCGTTCGGATCACGAACTCCTTAGGCCATAAGTAGTGTTGCCAAGTGGCCAAGGCTCTAATCAAGGCATACAACTCTAAATCATACGTGGAGTAGTTTAGAGTTGCTCCTTTGAGCTTTTCGTTCTTGCATCAAAACAGCCCCTATGCCTACTTTACTCGCATCGCACTCGACCTCGAAGGTCTTATCAAAGTTGGGCAATTGTAACAAGGGTGCGGAGATGAGCATCGCTTTCAAGGCTTCAAATGCCTTAGCTTGCTCGACACCCCACTTGAAGGGTTGTTCTTTCCGAATGACCTTGGTCAAGGGGGCTGCTATGGTGCTAAATCCTTTGACAAACCTTCTATAAAAACTAGCCAACCCGTGGAAGCTTCTTACTTCTCCAACGGTTTGTGGGGTTGGCCAATTTTTGATAGCATTTATCTTGGATTCATCCACTTCGACCCCTCTTGAACTAACAACAAAACCCAAGAAAATAACTTCATTAACGCCAAAAGAGCACTTGTCTAGATTTGCATACAATTTTTCCTTTCTAAGGACATCAAGCACACTTTGTAAATGCATCACATGCTCTTCTAAAGACTTACTATACACCAAGACATCATCAAAGTAGACAACAACAAACTTTCCAATAAATGGCCTCATCACATGATTCATTAGCCTCATAAAAGTACTTGGAGCATTTGTTAGGCCGAATGGCATAACCATCCATTCATAGAGACCAAACTTGGTCTTGAAGTCTGTTTTCCATTCATCACCTGGTTGCATTCTTATTTGGTGATAGTCACTCCTTAAATCAATCTTGGAAAACAAACATGAACCATTCAACTCATCTAGCATATCATCTAACCGAGGAATAGGGTGGCGATATTTTATCGTAATTTTGTTGATGGCCCGGCAGTCCACACACATGTGCCACGTTCCATCCTTTTTGGGCACTAATAGCACCGGAACCGCACACGGACTCATGCTCTCCTTGACATACCCTTTGTTGAGGAGCTCCTCAACTTGACGTTGCAATTCCTTGGTGTCCGTAGGGTTGCTCCTATAAGCCGGCTTGTTTGGCAATTGTGATCCCGGCACAAAGTCAATTTGGTGCTCAATTCCTCGAAGTGGGGGCAATCCTTGCGAAAGTTCCTTAGGAAATACATCCTCATAATCCTGCAACACACAAGAAATCAAAGGAGAAATGGAAGAATTAGTGGGGTTAGTATTAAAACAATGAGCCAAGAGTAACATAGGTGTGTCCTCATCATGATCCACGAAGAGTTCCTTCTTCCTAACAAACATCACCATGTTTCCCGTCCCCTTTGTCGTTGAGGCAGCCTTGGATGACCCCACTGCCCCACCTACGAAATTCCCTCCCTTCTCCCCCTTTTCGAATTCCCTTCCCTTTTCCTTCAATTCTCTCATCCTTTGATGCCACTCATTTACTTGGGAAGGTGAAAGAGGGTGAAGTGTAACCTTTCGACCATCCTTCTCAAGTGTATATTGATTGGTCCTCCCATCGTGTTTGGTAGACCTATCATATTGCCATGGTCTACCTAGCAACAAGTGACATGCTTGCATTGGTATCACATCACAAAGCACTTCATCGTGGTAGTTTCCCACCTTAAACCGTATCACACATTGCCTTGCGACCCTTAATTCACCACAATCATTCAACCATTGTAACTTGTAAGGACTAGTGTGCGGGGTAGTTGTTAATTTCAAGAAGTTTACCATAGCATTACTTACAACATTTGTACAACTACCACTATCGATCACCAAGGTACACACACTCCCCTTTACAAGACATTTAGTATGGAAGAGATTTTCCCTTTGGCTTGGGTTATCTACTGCCGTACTAATCATGACACGCCTAACCACAAAGTTTGGAACCACACACTCCCCTTCTTGCGGATAAACATCTTCACCATCATCACCATCATCATCATGTGGTCCATCATCGGTTTCCCCTCCATCTTGAGGCTCGGCCTCATCTTCTCCCCTTTCGGGACCCACCTCCTCACTAAGGTAATACACTCTCCCTTCCCGTAGGCTCACATTGCGCCGGTTTGGACTTTCATTGGCCTTATGCCCCCAACCTTGGCACTTGAAACATTGGAATCCCTTTGGGTTAAGATACTTGTGAGCCTCCAGTTTTGGAGGGAATTTGGGGACTGTTTTGGGCTCGGGCAGCCTCGTAGTGGCGGATTGGTCCTTGTTTTTGGGCCAACCCGAGGGGGCTTGTCCCCTTGCCTTGAAGGATGATCTCTCTTTAAGTTCTCTTTCAATCTCAAGAGCCGCTTGGAAAATACCGTCAACGGTTTCAAACTTGTGAAGGATTAAATGAGTGGAGATCTCTTTGTTCAACCCACACTTGAACCGGATGATGTCGTGACTGATTTGCTCCCCACGATGATCAAGTTTCAACATGAGTTGTTGAAACTCATCAAAATATGCCATCACACTCTTGTTACCTGATACGGGTGGGACAAGCTGTCCAACAAGTACCCGACCATTCACACGAAGTCAAGCTCGGGAGTTACAAAAACTCCAAGCCTTATTCATGCAAATGGCCGTGTGTGAGTTGGTCATTGAACCAACTAAGGATCTAAATGTTTTAAGGTGTGAAGATAGGCCTTGAAGTGTAATAAACTTACACTCCAAGGCCTCCATGGCCGGCTGGCCCATATGGTCATTTTGTCTTTCATTTAGCTTGTAATATAAATAGACAAGCTTAGAATTATTTTGCGGTAGTTTTCTCATTGTAATTTCAAGACAAAGACTTGTAATAAACTTACACTCCAAGGCCTCCATGGCCGGCTGCCCCAACATGGCCCATATGGTCATTTTGTCTTTCATTTAGCTTGTAATATAAATAGACAAGCTTAGAATTATTTTGCGGTAGTTTTCTCATTGTAATTTCAAGACAAAGACTTGTAATATTTCTCTTTCTCTCTCTCTTCCATTGGGAGGCAGATTTCGGCCAAGCTTACTAGAGTGAAGCTTGTGTTGTGTTTTGGCTAGAAACAAGGATCTTGAGGTCATTGAGTTCCTCTTGGTCTAAGTAAGAACTTGGTGTTTATATTCCATAGTCTTAGGGTCCTTTCTTGATGTTAGGGTTCTTAGCCTCTTGAATATTATATGTCAAGTTATCTATCTTTTATTATCTTGTTGTTCTTGTCTTTGAGATCTTGAAGTCTAGTGAAGCCGGGTGGGGCTCTTTCGATTCACTAGCATTTGTGTTGGTTGCTGTTTTTGTTGTGTTGTTGTTGGAATCTTTGTGTTGTGGACTTGATCTTGTATCATTTGGTATCAAAGCAAGACCGATTGTGTTCCCACACAACCCATCTTGGGCTTGTTCTCGGATTAAACAAAAAAAAAAAAAAAAAAAAAAATTGGAAATCAGTTCATTGAAGACAAATCCGAGAATGTTGTTGTATGTTTAGATCTAGGTGTTATTTTGCTTGTTTAGTGTGTTTCTAGTGTTGGTTTCTTTCTCACCAACACTAAAGTGTCTAGATCTAAAAGTTGAGCTTGAAAACTTGACCATTGTTGTGGTGACTTGAAGTGTTTGAAAGTTGTATGTTGTTGATGACAAAAATTGGTGGTTGTGTGTTATGTGCTTGAAGAAGTTGATGAAAGTTGTTAAGGTGTTCATCTTTTAAACTTGTTCATCTTGTTCATCTTGTGGTGTTCAAGTTGCAAGACAAGTCATAAAGTTGTTGGTGAAAGACTTGCACCCATCACTTCCTAGTTGGCCAACCACTCTTCCTTAATTCAAGGAGCCTTGTTTTGTGGGACTAGTTAGTCAAACCTAACCCTTTGAGTTTGAAAGGTTGAAAAAGGCTACAAGACTATTATTTTTCCCTCCAAAAACACATTGTCATCCTTCACAAGTTGTATGAATATTGATTTTCAGATTTGTGACAAAAAAAAAAAAAAAAGTACATATAAGTTATATATATACAAACCGTGTGGGCCCAAGGCCAATTGCATGCTGCCACGTCACCCCTAAGCTCAACTTTGGATAATTTTTTTGTTTCTAATTGTTGATTCTTAGTTTCCTTACTTGATTCTAGAACTAATTAACAAACTAGTACATTCCTACTAGATTGTCAATTAGTCCTTTGAATTCGTTTGTTCGTGTCAACGTTTACTTGAGTGCTTTTATCTTTTGAACACGTTGTTGTTTTTGGATCTAGTCCGACAAGAATTCTTTGAGTCTTCAAATAAGAATCCACTCCGGATAAGAGCTTACTCATACCTTAAAGGATTCACGGTTACTAGCCAATTTACAACACTTGTGGAACTCAAGCGTGTGGTGATCTAAGGAGTATAATACCTTGACAATGGAAGGGGCCACGTCCCATAACGTGGATACTAATGCACTTGACTCTATGAGGGTCACTCTTGAGGCCGTTACCCGGACACTTGAAAGGTTGAATTCGGAATTTGGGGCCGTGAGAGGGGACTTGGCAGCAATCAAGGGAGAAGTGTCGACTATTAGTGGGAGATTAGAACAAGTGGAGAGTCAAAGGAACTCTCATCCTTCTACTCCTCTACATGTCTCTACCAATGGGCATGATAGGACTTCCTCCGCAACCATCACCCCCGAAACAGTCCACCAAATGCTAAATGCACCCCAAGCTCCATTAAATGCCGCAAGCCATACCACCCATTTTCCTCCAAACCGTGACACCACCTTTTCCTCCAAACCGTGACCCCACTAGACCAATACGTTTCCAAGCTCCTAAAGTTCCACAAGAGGGATTTGGACGTCAAGTCCCTCCACTAAATCCGAACCCTCCATTCCAAGCTCCATTAAACCAAAGGCCACAAAATCCAATTCCTCCGAATCAAAATGCCCAAGCCCGACCAGCCCCCTTTGAAGGATATGGTAGAGAGGAGTATGAAGGGTATGGAGCCTTTGATGATGATTACATGAGGGAGGAGGAGATAAGAGGGGGTCGTGGAGATCCAAGGAGATACCGAGGGTATGGAGATAGGGGAAACCGACACCAAGAGAGAGATGTAGGCATCAACACCATCAAGTTGAACCTACCAATCTTTAAAGGTGATAGTGACCCCGAGGCCTACTTAGCTTGGGAATCGGCTTGTGACAAAGTTTTCCAAGTTAATGACATCTCGGAAGAAAAGAAGGGTTGCTATGCTATAGCTCATTTTGAGGGTTATGCTAACACTTGGTGGGAGTATGTCAAGCGGTTTGGTAATGAACTCATTGATGGGCAGCCACCACCTTGGTATCGATTGAGGTATTTGATGAGGCAACGATACCTTCCCGAGAGATATCGCCATGAGTTGCTTGCTAGATTGTATGGTTTGCGTCAAGGTAACAAGAGTGTGATGGCATATTTTGATGAGTTTCAACAACTCATGTTGAAGCTTGATCATCGTGGGGAGCAAATCAGCCACGACATCATCCGGTTCAAGTGTGGGTTGAACAAAGATATTTCCACTCATTTAACCCTTCACAAGTTTGAAATCGTTGACGGTATTTTCCAAGCGGCTCTTGAGATTGAAAGGGAACTTAAGGAGAGATCATCTTTCAAGACAAGGGGACAAGCCCCCTCGGGTTGGCCCAAAAACAAGGACCAACCCGCCACTACTAGGCTGCCCGAGACCAAAACAGTCCCCAAATTGACTCCAAAACCGAAGGCTCACAAGTATCCTAACCCAAAGGGATTCCAATGTTTCAAGTGCCAAGGTTGGGGGCATAAGGCCAATGAATGTCCAAACCGACGCAATGTGATCCTAAGGGAAGGGAGAGTGTATTACCTTGGTGAGGAGGTGGGTCCCAAAAGGGGAGAAGATGAGGCCGAGCCTCAAGATGGAGAGGAAACCGATGATGGACCCCACGATGATGATGGTGATGATGGTGAAGATGTTTATCCTCAAGAGGGAGAGTGTGTGGTTCCAAACTTTGTGGTTAGGCGCGTCATGATTAGTACGGCAGTAGATGACCCAAGCCAAAGGGAAAATCTATTCCACACTAAATGTCTTGTAAAGGGGAGTGTGTGCACCTTGGTGATCGATAGTGGTAGTTGTACAAATGTCGCAAGTCATGCTTTGGTAAATTTCTTGAAGTTACCAACTACACCACACTCTAGTCCTTACAAGTTACAATGGCTGAATGATTGTGGTGAATTGAAGGTCACAAGGCAATGTGTGATACGGTTTAAGGTGGGAAACTACCACGATGAAGTACTTTGTGACGTAATACCAATGCAAGCATGTCACTTGTTGTTAGGTAGACCTTGGCAATATGATAGGTCTACTAAACACGATGGGAGGTCCAATCGATATACACTTGAGAAGGATGGCCGAAAGGTCACACTTCATCCTCTTTCACCTTCCCAAGTAAATGAGTGGCATCAAAGGATGAGAGAATTGAAGAAAAGGGGAAAGGAACCCGAAAAGGGAGAAAAGAGAGGGAGTTCCGTAGGTGGGGCAGTAGGTACATCGGAGGCTGCCCCAACAACAACGGGGGGAGGGACTATGGTGATGTTGGCTAGGAAGAAGGAACTTTTCATAGATCATGATGAGGGCACGCCTATGTTACTCTTGGCTCATTGTTTTAATACTAACCCCACTAATCCTTCCATGTCTCCTTTGATTTCTTGTGTATTGCAGGATTATGAAGACGTATTTCCTCAAGAACTTCCACAAGGATTGCCCCCACTTCGGGGAATTGAGCACCAAATTGATTTGGTGCCGGGTTCACAACTACCAAACAAACCGGCCTATAGGAGCAATCCCATGGACACTAAGGAGCTTGAGAGGCAAGTTGAGGAGCTTCTCCACAAGGGATACATCAAGGAAAGTATGAGTCCGTGTGCTGTCCCGGTGCTTTTGGTACCAAAGAAAGACGGAACTTGGCGCATGTGCGTCGATTGTAGGGCCATCAACAAAATCACTATAAGGTATCGTCATCCAATCCCTAGACTAGATGATATGTTAGATGAGCTCCATGGTTCTTGTTTGTTTTCTAAAGTGGATCTTAGGAGTGGCTACCACCAAATTCGCATGCAACCCGGTGATGAGTGGAAGACCGCATTCAAGACCAAATTTGGTCTATATGAGTGGCTGGTCATGCCCTTTGGCCTTACCAATGCTCCTAGCACCTTTATGAGGCTAATGAATCATGTAATGAAGCCTTATATTGGAAAGTTTGTGGTGGTGTATTTTGATGATGTGTTGGTATATAGTAAATCTATTGATGATCATGTGCATTTGAGGTGTGTGTTTGATGTGCTCCGAAAGGAGAAGTTGTATGCCAATGTAGAGAAGTGTTCTTTTGGTGTTGATAAAGTGATTTTCTTGGGTTTTGTCGTGAGCTCAAGGGGTGTGGAAGTGGACGAATCCAAGATAGACGCTATACGAAGTTGGCCGACCCCTAAAACTATTGGAGTAGTCCAAAGTTTCCATGGGTTGGCGAGCTTTTATAAGAGGTTTGTCAAAGGTTTCAGCTCCATAGCAGCACCCTTGACCGAGGTTATTAGAAAGGACCAACCCTTTAAGTGGGGGGGAGAGCAAGCTAAGGCTTTTGAAGCCTTGAAAGCTATGCTCATCTCGGCGCCTTTGTTGCAATTGCCCAATTTTGATAAGATGTTTGAAGTAGAGTGTGATGCGAGTAAAGTTGGCCTCGGGGCTGTTTTAATGCAAGAAGGCAAGCCCATTGCTTATTTTAGTGAAAAGCTCAAAGGGGCAACTCTTAATTACTCGACTTATGATTTGGAGTTGTACGCCCTTGTTAGAGCTTTGGGCAATTGGCAACATTATTTGTGGCCTAAGGAGTTTGTGATACGAACGGACCACGAATCGTTGAAACACCTTAAGAGCCAAGACAAGTTGAATAGGCGTCATGCTAAGTGGATTGAGTTTATTGAGACCTTCCCTTATGTAATTCATTACAAAAGGGGGAAGGAAAATGTTGTGGCTGATGCGTTGTCTAGAAAACATGTGCTTGTTGCTACCTTGTCTTCGAAGTTGATGGGATTTGAGAGCTTGCGGATGTTGTATCCCGAGGATCCTACCTTTGCTCCTATTTATAGGGAATGTGAAGAGTGGGGAAGGGACAGATGGCTTAAGGAGAATAGCAATTCCTCCTACTCTCGATTTGATGGTTATTTGTTCAAAGGGAGGAGGTTGTGTGTTCCTTCTAGTTCATGGAGGGAATTGTTTGTGAGAGAGGCAAATGATGGTGGCCTCATGGGGCATTTTGGGGTTGACAAGACCCTCGGTATCTTAGAGGAACAATTCTATTGGCCCAAAATGCGCAAGGATGTTGCTAAAATTTGCGGCCAATGTGTGGATTGTCGGTGTGCAAAATCCCGCCTCCGACCTCAAGGATTGTACACCCCACTTCCCACTCCCCTTAGCCCTTGGTTAGATATTTCGATGGACTTTGTTTTGGGGCTGCCAAGGGCTAGAAAGGGTCGAGATAGCATTTTTGTTGTTGTTGATAGATTCTCCAAAATGGCTCATTTCATTCCATGTGCTAAAACTGAAGATGCTCCTAGTGTAGCTTCATTATTTGTTGAACATGTTGTAAAGCTTCACGGAGTCCCAAGGACTATTGTGAGTGATAGGGACTCAAAGTTCCTAAGTCTCTTTTGGAAGTCTATGTGGGGTAGGCTTGGAACGAAGTTGCTTTTCTCCACGTCTTGCCACCCACAAACCGATGGCCAAACGGAGGTAGTAAATAGAACCTTAGGGTCTATGCTACGTTCTATGGTTAAAGGTAAACTGACTTCATGGGAGGATCACCTACCCTTGGTGGAATTTGCATACAATCGGGTAATACATTCAAGTACGGGAATGACTCCCTTTGAGTGTGTTTATGGCTTGAATCCCCTTACCCCTTTAGATCTCACTCCTTTGTCTAGTGATCTCATGACAAGTTTAGATGGATGCAAAAGAGCCGAGGCAATGAAAAAGGTACATGAGAAGGTGCGGATCAAGCTTGAAAGGAAGAACCAAGAGGTTGCAAAAAGGGTAAACAAAGGACGAAGAAGGCTTGTGCTTGAACCCGGAGATTGGGTGTGGGTGCACCTTCGAAAGGATCGATTTCCATCTCAAAGAAAGTCCAAGTTGCTGCCTAGGGGTGATGGTCCATTCCAAGTACTTGAGAGGATCAATGACAACGCCTACAAGATTGACCTTCCACCGGAATATCAAGTGCACCACACTTTCAATGTTGGTGATCTCTCTCTCGTGGATGCAGTTGAAGACGACCAAGTGCTGAATTTGAGGTCAAATTCCTCTCAAGATGGAGAGGATGATACGGGTGGGACAAGCTGTCCAACAAGTACCCGACCATTCACACGAAGTCAAGCTCGGGAGTTACAAAAACTCCAAGCCTTATTCATGTAAATGGCCGTGTGTGAGTTGGTCATTGAACCACCTAAGGATCTAAATGTTTTAAGGTGTGAAGATGGGCCTTGAAGTGTAATAAACTTACACTCCAAGGCCTCCATGGCCGGCTGCCCCAACATGGCCCATATGGTCATTTTGTCTTTCATTTAGCTTGTAATATAAATAGACAAGCTTAGAATTATTTTGCGGTAGTTTTCTCATTGTAATTTCAAGACAAAGACTTGTAATAAACTTACACTCCAAGGCCTCCATGGCCGGCTGCCCCAATATGGCCCATATGGTCATTTTGTCTTTCATTTAGCTTGTAATATAAATAGACAAGCTTAGAATTATTTTGCGGTAGTTTTCTCATTGTAATTTCAAGACAAAGACTTGTAATATTTCTCTCTCTCTCTCTCTTCCATTGGGAGGCAGATTTCGGCCAAGCTTACTAGAGTGAAGCTTGTGTTGTGTTTTGGCTAGAAACAAGGATCTTGAGGTCATTGAGTTCCTCTTGGTCTAAGTAAGAACTTGGTGTTTATATTCCATAGTCTTAGGGTCCTTTCTCATGTTAGGGTTCTTAGCCTCTTGAATATTATATGTCAAGTTATCTATCTTTTATTATCTTGTTGTTCTTGTCTTTGAGATCTTGAAGTCTAGTGAAGCCGGGTGGGGCTCTTTCGATTCACTAGCATTTGTGTTGGTTGCTGTTTTTGTTGTGTTGTTGTTGGAATCTTTGTGTTGTGGACTTGATCTTGTATCATTACCTTGACGCAAGCCATACAATCTAGCAAGCAACTCATGGCGATATCTCTCGGGAAGGTATCGTTGCCTCATCAAGTACCTCAACCGATACCAAGGTGGTGGCTGCCCATCAATTTGTTCATTACCAAACCGCTTGACATACTCCCACCAAGTGTTAGCATAACCCTCGAAATGAGCTATAGCATAGCAACCCTTCTTTTCTTTCGAGATATCATTAACTTGGAAAACTTTTTCACAAGCCGATTCCCAAGCTAAGTAAGCCTCGGGGTCACTTTCACCTTTAAAGATGGGTAGGTTCAACTTGATGGTGTTGATGCCTACATCTCTCTCTTGGTGTCGGTTTCCCCTATATCCATACCCTCGGTATCTCCTTGGATCTCCACGACCCCCTCTTATCTCCTCCTCCCTCATGTAAGCATCATCAAAGGCTCCATATCCTTCATACTCCTCTCTACCATATCCTTCAAAGGGGGCTGGTCGGGCTTGGGCATTTTGATTCGGAGGAATTGGATTTTGTGGTCTTTGGTTTAATGGAGCTTGGAATGGAGGGTTCGGATTTAGTGGAGGTACTTGACGTCCAAATCCCTCTTGTGGAACTTGAGGAGCTTGGAAATGTATTGGTCTAGTGGGGTCACGGTTTGGAGGAAAAAAGGTGGTTTGGCTTGCGGCATTTAGTGGAGCTTGGGGTGCATTTAGCATTTGGTGGACTGTTTCGGGGGTGATGGTTGTGGAGGAAGTCCTATCATGCCCATTGGTAGAGACATGTAGAGGAGTAGAAGGACGAGAGTTCCTTTGACTCTCCACATGTTCTAATCTCCCACTAATAGTCGACACTTCTCCCTTGATTGCTGCCAAGTCCCCTCTCACGGCCCCAAATTCCGAATTCAACCTTTCAAGTGTCCGGGTAACGGCCTCAAGAGTGACCCTCATAGAGTCAAGTGCATTAGTATCCACGTTATGGGACGTGGTCCTTTCCATTGTCAAGGTATTATACTCTTTAGATCACCACACGCTTGAGTTCCACAAGTATTGTAAATTGGCTAGTAACCGTGAATTCCTTTAAGGTATGAGTAAGCTCTTATCCGGAGTGGATTCTTGTTTGAAGACTCAAAGAATTCTTGTCGGACTAGAACCAAAAAAAACAGCAACGTATTCAAAAGATAAAAGGCACTCAAGTAATCGTTGACACGAACAAGCGGATTCAAAGGACTAATCGACAACCTAGTAGGAATGTACTAGTTTGTTAATTAGTTCTAGAACCAAGTAAAGGAAACCAAGAATCAACAATTAGCAACTAAAAGAATATCCAAAGTTGAGCTTATAGTGACGTGGCAGCATGTAAGTGGCCCCACACGTTTTTGCTTCTTCTTTTTTTTTTTTTTTTATCTCAAATCTGAAATTTTCAATACTCACACAACTTGTTATAGATGACAATGTGTTTTGGAGGGAAAGTAAAAGTCTTGTAGTCTTTCAACCTTTCAAAATCAAAAAGGTAAGATTTGACTAGGCTAATCCCACAAAACAAGGTTCCGTGTTTTAAGGAAAAGTGGTTGTCAAGTCTTGGAAGAGATGTGTGCAAGTCTTCCTTCACCAACAACTTTATGACTTTTGTCTTACAACATGAACTCAACTTTCAACAAGATGAACAAGTTTATAAGATGAACATCTCAACAATCTCAACACCTTCATGAACACAACATCAACTTCTTCAAGCACATCACACAAAACCACCAATTGTCACCAATAACATACAACCTACGGTCCACCTTTCAAGTTACCACAACAATGGTCAATATTTTAAGCTCAATTTTTAGATCTAGACACTTTAGTGTTGGTGAGAAAGAAACCAACACTAGAAACACACTAAATAAGCAAAATAACACCTAGATCTAAACATACAACAACATTCTCGGTTTTGTCTTCAATGGACAGATTTCAGAATTTTTTTTTTGTTTAATCCGAGAACAAACCCAAGATGGGTTGTGTTGGAACACAACCGGTCTTGCTTTGATACCAAATGATACAAGATCAAGTCCACAACACACAATATGCAGCAATCAGCCACGAAATCCAGCCAACCAACAACAAGAGAATCCAACAAACACAAGATTTAACAAGCTGAACACAATGCTAGTGAATCGAAAGAGCCCCACCCGGCTTCACTAGACTTCAAGATCTCAAAGACAACAACAACAAGATAATAAAAGATAGATAACTTGACATATAATATTCAAGAGACTAAGAACCCTAACATCAAGAAAGGACCCTAAGACTATTGAATATAAACACCAAGTTCTTACTTAGACCAAGAGGAACTCAATGACCTCAAGATCCTTGTTTCTAGCCAAGATACAACACAAGTATCTCTATCCTTTGTGGACTGTTTTGAGAGAGAAAGAGAACCCTAAGTGTTACAAGTCTTGTGATTCAAATGTCAAAATGGAAGAACCACCCAAAATAACCCTAATGTGTTCTATTTATATTACAAGGTAAAATGAAGCCAAAAAGACTAGTTTGCCCTTCTCTAGGCTGCCGCCCCCTTGGAGTGTAAGTTTATTACACTCCAAGGTCCCACTTCACACTTAAAACATTTAGATCCTTTGGGGGCTCAATGACCAACTCACACACGGCCATTTGCATGAACAAGGCTTGGAGTTTTTGTAACTCCCGAGCTTGGCTTTGTGTGAAAGGTCGTGTACTTGTGGAGCTTGTCCCACCCGTATCATTACATGAACATGGGAACTAACAAAGCACTTGGACAAATTCAACTTAGGGACAGTACACGTTTCAAGTTAGGACATATAAACTATATAACAAAACAAGTAAGGATTATGTGAGCTAAAATTATAGAGTAAGACAATGGGAGTGATATCCAATAAAGGGAATATATAAACATGTGAGAAAATGAAGTGTAAAATTAAATAGACCAATTGAAGCAAGTTGGCAGTAAGTGTGTTGATTGTGTACCCAACAAACGAACATACTTACCATGTGTAATCTAGGATCTTATTGACTCATATAAGATAAACATATGACGAGGGTTTTTGTTTTAATGATGAAATAGGTTTAAACCTTGCATGCTAATACTTGGTAGAGTAAACACATAGATCTAGTAATAAACTCATATTGAAGTATTTTAAAGCACTAACGAGTGGGAACGAGATCATTAGCTACATTGGTGATCATATACTGCCCCTATGTATCATTTACTACCAAGAGCACTTAGAAAGCTTACTTTGTAACGCAAGTGTTGGATTCATGCCAAAGAAATAGAAAATCGAATAGCCTTACATACCTTACCGTACAACTTGGGTAGTACCATGAATTGAACTTCTTTCTTTCAGATTACTTATCTACAATAAGCTAAGTGGTAAAACTAGTATTAGTAGCTAATCAACACATCTAGGCTGCTTAACCTCACAAAAATAGTAGCCGACCAATAAGCTTGTGGTTTACCAAATCAAGGGTGTTCTTTCAACCCCTTCTCCTCTAATCTCATCTATAAGCCATACAACCTTTTTATAAGGTTCCCCAAAACTCATGTGGCTTCATGACACATATAAAATAGTATAAAAAAGTGTGTGGGTAGTAAGCTCATGCAACATCCAATTTGGTGGTGTATCATTACATTATCCTTCAACATTTCAACACCAACTACTTACACCCTTTTCCAATATCAATCAAACTGTGGAACATGTATACATAAAACACTCCCTAAAACAGCCCCAAAATTCCTTCAGCCTAATAGGAGATAGTTGAACCCAAAAATCCCAATCACCATCCTATGATTTAACAAAAACATAATTAGTATTCTCCACCCAAACCTATATATTAAGAGGGGTGAAATAGACAGCATGCTTACACAACTTCCAATCAAAATGGTGTACCACTAAACCCTTAATTTCTGCCCCATAATAACATTAACCAATCATTTACTAAGGACATCCATGACCTTCCAAACTTCTCAATGACATATAACATCCCCCATCATCACAATATAATCAAAAAACTTATATTCACTACTTTCAATCTCCATCCCGTGAGTTCCAACAAACAAGTACATCTAGAATGCTCAAATGAGCTAATAATTAGAGATTGGGGCAGCACCTTACCTTGAATGTATTAACCTGTTATTCTCCCTCAGTTTCTATTTTTGTAATCTTCTCTAAACCACAAAATAGGAAAGGAAAAATCAGTACAAGCATCACATAAAAATAGGATAAGAACCCAAGCTTATAACATGAAATTCTTACCTTAATCTTTGGAAGAAAGTGGCAGCAATTTGTCTGCCAACACCTATAGCTTCATTCCCCTTGAATAACTCTCTATTATACTTGAAACTAAGGGGGAGAAGAAGTGATTTTGTGTGCTTTTTTGTAAGAAATAAGTTGAGGAACATGTAAAACCCTATTGGGAAAATAGGGTGGCTGTTTGGAGGATAAGAGAGAGAGATTGAGAGAATTAGACAACCTAAATTTGATGATAAAATAATGCAATATTTGCATCATATTTTTTGCCTTTAAAGGACACTTTTTTATGACTCTTTCTCCTCTTATTTCTAGCTACCATTTGGCTTAATTTGAGCAACAAATGTTAAGTAGGTGGTTATAACACCCCAAAAATCCAAGCTAAGATTAGAACCCTGCTTCAAGTACATGTAGAATCAAACATCATGTTTTGTTAGTATGGGAAGTGAATTAGATGTGTATTTAGGCAACAAGTAACTCCTAGCACATAGCCAAGTTGAAACCTCCCTTACCGATTGATTTATTGTGAAGAATAATATTATAGTCAACTTTAAATGAGCATAACTCCTAGATTCTGAAGTATGTTTCATTTCAAGACCCAAAAAATAATAGATATTTGAATTACCTTTCCAACTCATCTGATTGCTCGTTAATTCGGTATTAGAGTAAAAAGTTATGGCCATTTTACTGAAGCATTATTAAAGTTGTCAGCGAACTCCCGTCAGGAGACCTGATGGGTCGTGGGAAAGCCCCACAGGCCGTGGGATGGCTCATGGCTAATGCTGAGGGAAGAAAAAATCATTTCCTAGGTGAAGACTCAGGCTACGACCTGTGGACAGTCCCTACGGGCCATCACGTGAATCATCGGGACTAGTTCCAATAACTTTCCACACGATTTTAAAAGGGTTGTTTGGTCTTTTCCACATGATTTTAAAAGTTACCCAAGGGCTGAATAACAATCCTAAAACACCCCTGAAGTCCCTCATTTCTCATGATTCATTTGACGCTTAGCAAATACAAAAGAAAAAAGTGATTAGTTTCTCCAAAGGCAGGAATTAGAGTTTCTCAACTTCAAGCTCTAAATTTAAAGGTTTCACCAAGGTTTTCACTTTCAGGTTTGTGGGATTTCATCAGTCGGTCCTAAAATACATTCAGTTCCTTATTTAATTCATGATCTTGAAATTAGGGTTTTCATTACAACCATGATTCTTCTTGTACTTCAGTTCCCCATAACTAGTAAATTATAAATACATGTTTCTCCATGAAATTTAGTACATTGATAGTATCATATCCATGAACCCTAAGTATAATGATATTCCATGATTTTGGGCTTGTATTATGTAATTTCATATTCCATTCATATCATCGAAGTTGTCATGAATAGTTGCATTCTTCAGAGATGGAAGGTTATGAACACTCGATGACCTAGGATCCCATGCATTGTTAATTAAAGACTCATTTCATTAGGTTTACATGGTTTAGGATACTTTCAGATAGGGGGTTTGTTGCTCAATCTCAGTTTATCAGTACTTTCAGTGTTACTGACCTGCAGAGTGTTTTCAAATAAATTATATTCTAAATGGTGTTTTTTTAAATAAATTCACCATATTAGACTACTAGTAGTTTCATGAGTAAGGATTCAGGGTTCAGGTATAGCCTTATAGATTTCTTCCAAATCTCAGTTCTCGCAAGTTTCTTTTATGTATTTACTCTAGCCATCTCATGTCACCCATAAATGTACAAGTCTCATAATTCATAAATACATGATCTATATATAGATATCTACTCATATGATACTCAGGAGCTTTGTCTCATATAAGTAAGACGTATGACAAGTCTGACATCCAGATATACCATCAATGCTCTGAACAATTTTCCCAAAAGTAAGGTTTATACGGGTGGGCCAAGATGTCCAACAAGTCCACGACCATTCACACGAAGCCAAGCTCGGGAATTATAAAAACTCTAAACCTTGTTCATGCAAATGGCCGTGTGTGAGTTGGTGACTGATCCATCTAAGGATTTAAATGTTTTTAAGTGTGAAGAGGGACCTTGAAGTGTAATAAAATGATACGGGTGGGACAAGCTGTCCAACGAGTACCCGACCATTCACACGAAGCCAAGCCCGGGAATTACAAAAACTCCAAGCCTTGTTCATGCAAATGGCCGTGTGTGAGTTGGTGATTGAACCACCTAAGGATCTAAATGTTTTAAAGTGTGAAGAGTGACCTTGAAAGTGTAAGTCACAAGGCCCACATGGGACACTCCAAGGCCGGCTGACCCCCAAGGGCTAAACTTGTCATTTTATCTTTCATTTTGGATGTAATATAAATAGACCCTCTTAGTGTTATTAGCCCTAGTTCACTCATTATATTTTTGAAGATAAAACTCTTGTAACACTAAGGACTTCTCTCTCACCAATGGAGAAGCTCCAAAACCGAAACTCACAAGTGGAGTTACACTTGTGTTGTATCTTGGCTAGAAACAAGGATCTTGAGGTCATTGAGTTCCTCTTGGTCTAAGTAAGAACTTGGTGTTTATATTCATTAGTCTTAGGGTCCTTTCTTGATGTTAGGGTTCTTAGTCTCTTGAATATTATATGTCAAATTAACTATCTTTCATTATCTTGTTGTTGTTGTGTTTGTGATCTTGAAGTCTAGTGAAGCCGTGTGGGGCTCTTTCGATTCACTAGCACTTGTTGTTCAACTTGTTATTCTTGTGTTGGTGGGCTGATTTTTGTGGTTGGTTGTGCCTATTTGTGTGTTGTGGACTTGATCTTGTATCATAAACTTACACTCCAAGGCCGTCCATGGCAAGGGGCAAACTGGTCATTTTTGCCTTATAATATAAATAGACAATATTAGGGTTACTTGGGGTAGTTCTTCCATTATCATTTTGAACATAACACTTGTAATATTTTGGATTCTGTCTCTCTCTATTTCAGCTCACAAGAGAGGGATACTTGTGTTGTATCTTGGCTAGAAACAAAGATCTTGAGGTCATAGGGTTCCTCTTGGTCCAAGTAAGAACTTGGTGTTAATATTCAATAGTCTTAGGGTCCTCTCTTGTTGTTAGGGTTCTTAGACTCTTGAATCTTTTATGTCAAGTTACTATCTTCTTGTGATCTTGTTAATATTGTGTTTGTATTCTTGAAGTCTAGTGAAGCCGTGTGGGGCTCTTTCGATTCACTAGCATTTGTTGTTCAACTTGTTGATCATGTGTTAGTTGTTCTTCTTGTTGTTGGCTGTTGGAACTTTGTGTCGTGGACTTGATAGTGTATCATTTGGTATCAGAGCAAGGCTGGTTGTGTTCCTACACTACCAATCTTGGGTTATCTCGGTTAAAAAAAAAAAAAGAGAGAGAGAGAAGAGAAATCTGTCCGTCTTGTTGTCTCAACCGAGATTGGTGTTTGTGTGTTTAGATCTAGGTGTTATTTTGCTTGTTTAGTGTGTTTCTAGTGTTGGTTTCTTTCTCACCAACACTAAAGTGTCTAGATCTAAAGTTGAGCTTATAATATTGACCATTGTTGTGGTGACTTGAAATTGGACCGTAGGTTGTACCTTGTTGATGACCATTGGTGGTTTTTGTGTTATGTTCTTGAAGAAGTTGATATTGTGTTCTTGAAGGTTGTTGTGGTGTTCATCTTGTTCTTCATCTATTCTTACAACTTAAGACCACAAAAGTGTAAAATAGATCCAAAAGGTTGTAAGGCAAAAGTTATAAAGTTGTTGGTGAGAAGACTTGCACACATCACTTCCTAGACTTGACAACCACTTTTCCTTAAATCCCGGAACCTTGTTTTGTGGGATTAGTATAGTCAAATCTTACCTTTTTGAGTTTGAAAAGTTGAAAAAAGAGTACAAGACTTTACTTTCCCTCCAAAACCCATTGTTATCCATGACAAGTTGTGTGAATATTGAAATTTCAGATTTGTGACAAAAAAAACAAAATCGGGTGGGACCAAAGCCAATTACATGCTGCCACGTCACTAATAAGCTCAAATTTGGATACTCTTTCTTTTTTTCTAGTTTCTAATGGTTGATTCTTGGTTTACATACTTGGTTTTAGAACTAATTAACAAACTAGTACATTCCTACTAGTCTGTCAATTAGTCCTTTGAATCCGTTGTTCGTGTCAACGATTACTTGGGTGCTTTAATCTTTTGAATACGTTGCTACTTCTTGGTTCTAGTCCGACGAGAATTCTTTGAGTCTTCAAACAAAAATCCACTCCGGATAAGAGCTTACTCATACCTTAAAGGATTCACGGGTTACTAGCCAATCTACAATACTTGTGGAACTCAAGTGTGAGGTGATCCATAGAGAGTAATAATACCTTGACAATGGAAGGGACCACGTCCCAAAATGTGGATACTAATGCACTTGACTCTATGAGGGTCACTCTTGAGGCCGTTACTCGAACGCTTGAAAGGTTGAATACGGACTTTGGAGCTGTGAGAGGGGATTTGGCAGCAATAAAGGGAGACGTGTCGGCTATTAGTGGGAGATTAGAACAAGTAGAGAGTCAAAGGAACTCTCGCCCTTCTACTCCTCCACATGTTTCTACCAATAGGCATGATAGAACTTCCTCCGCAACCATCACTCCCGAAACATTGCACCAAATGCTAAATACCCCCCAAGCTCCACTAAATGCCGCAAGCCAAACCACTCCTTTCCCTCCAAATCGTGACCCCACTAGACCAATACATTTCCAAACTCCTCAAGTCCCACAAGAGGGATTTGGACGCCAAGTACCTCCGCCAAATCCGAATCCTCCATTCCAAGCTCCATTAAACCAAAGACCACCACCTCCACAAAATCCAATTCCTCCAAATCAAGTTCAAAATGCCCAAAACCGTCCAGCCCACTTTGAGGAGTATGGTAGAGAGGAATATGAAGGCTATGGAGCCTTTGATGATGTTTACATGAGGAAGGAGGAGATGAGAGGGGGTCGTGGAGATCCAAGGAGATACCAAGGGTATGGAGAAAGGGGAAACCGACACCAAGAGAGAGATGTAGGCATCAACACCATCAAGTTGAGTCTACCCATCTTTAAGGGTGAAAGTGACCCCGAGGCCTACTTAGTTTGAGAATCGGCTAGTGATAAAGTATTCCAAGTTAATGATATATCGGAAGAAAAGAAAGGTTGTTATGCTATAGCTCATTTTGAGGGTTATGCTAACACTTGGTGAGAGTACGTCAAGCGGGTTGGTAATGAAGTAGTTGATGGATAGCCACCACCTTGGTGTCGGTTGAGGTACTTGATGAGACAACGGTACCTTCCCAAGAGATATCGCCATGAGTTGCTTGCTAGATTGTACAACTTGCGTCAAGGTAACAAGAGTGTGATGGTGTATTTTTATGAGTTTCAACAACTCATATTGAAACTTGATCATCGTGGGGAGCAAATCAGTCATGACATCATCCGGTTCAAGTGTGGGTTGAACAAAGAGATCTCCACTCATTTAACACTTCACAAGTTTGATACCGTTGAGGGTATTTTCCAGGCGGCTCTTGAGATTGAAAGGAAACTTAAAGATAGGTCGTCGTTCAAGGCAAGGGGACAAGCCACCTCGGGCTGCCCCAAAAACAAGGACCAACCCACCACTACAAGGCTGCCCGAGCCCAAAATAGACCACAAAATTCCTCTAAAATCAGAAGTTCACAAGTATCCTAACCCAAAAGGATTCCAATGTTTCAAGTGCCAAGGTTGGGGACATAAGGCCAATGAATGTCCAAACTGACGCAACGTGATCCTACGGGAAGGGAGATTGTATTACCTTGGTGAGGAGGTGGGCCGTGAAAAGGGAGAGGATGAGGCCGAGCCTCAAGATGGAGAGGAACCCGATAATGGACCATATGATGAAGATGGTGATGATGGTGAAGATGTTTATCCGCAAGAAAGGGAGTGTGTGGTTCCAAACTTTGTAGTTAGGCATGCCATGATTAGTAAGGCAATCGATGACCCAAGCCAAAGGGAAAATCTATTCAATACTAAATGTCTTGTAAAAGGGAGTGTGTGCACCTTGGTGATCGATAGTGGTAGTTGTACAAATGTTGTCAGTAATGCTATGGTAAACTTCTTGAAGTTACCAACTACACCGCACACTAGTCCTTACAAGTTACAATGGTTGAATGAATGTGGTGAATTAAAGGTCACAAAGCAATGTGTGATACGGTTTAAGGTGGGAAACTACCACGACGAAGTACTTTGTGACGTGATACCAATGCAAGCATGTCATTTGTTGCTAGGTAGACCATGGCAATATGATAGGTCTACCAAACACAATGGGAGGTCCAATCGATATACACTTGAGAAGGATGGCCGAAAGGTCACACTTCATCCTCTTTTGCCCTCCCAAGTAAATGAGTGGCATCAAAAGATGAGAGAATTGAAGGAAAGGGGACAGAAATTTGAAAGGGAAGAAAAAAGAGGGGAACCCGAAGGTGGGGCAGTAGGGGTACCCGAGGCTGCCTCAACATCAAAAGGGGAAGAAAACATGGTGATGTTGGTTAGAAAGAAGGAACTCTTCGTGGATCATGATGAGGACACGCCTATGTTACTTTTTGATACAAGATCAAACCCACAACACAAGATTTCAGCAACAACAACAAGATGAACAACTATCACAAGAACAACAAGTTGAACAACAAGTGCTAGTGAATTGAAAGAGCCCCACACGGCTTCACTAGACTTCAAGATTATAAACACAAGCTTAACAAGATTACAAAAAGATAGATAGCTTGACATACGAGATTACAAGAAATAGGAACCAAACCGTGTATCAAACGATAAGACCCCTAAGACCCGCAATAACAACACCAAACTCTTATGTTGACCACTAAGGGAATCAACTCCGCCTTACAACCACCGTTTCTAAGCAAGGATCAATAATGGCTTTTCCAAGCCCTACACTACTTGGCCTTTCTAAGCCCTACACTACATTCTCAAAGAGAGAAGAAGAAGTCTTTCAAATATCCATAATGAACTAACTAGAAAATAAGACTAATAAAGCCTATTTATAACTATTACATCAAATGACCAAACTACCCTTAATGAAAAGAGGCTCCTATGGAGTGTAAAGAAAAGGCACAAAAAGACCAAAACACCCTTAATAAGGGGCGGTCATGGAGTGTAAGGACTCCTTCTTCACACTTCAACCCTTACAATTCTTTGGAGCCTCGGGTAGTCATCAAGGCAAGCCTCCAAGCAACCTTCCACACACGAATTTGCTTTATTATGTGTCCAAAATGACTTCATGACTTCCCCATGCATACTCTCGGGCCTTCAAGGTGTCCAAAATTAGATTCTCCATGTGTTGGCCACGAATGATGGCATCAAAAGTTATGATGGCCATTTGTCTTGTATCATCCTCCCCTTCTTGAAAAGGATTCGATCTCGAATCCAAACCTTGCAAAACCAAAGAAAGGACAACAAATACAAACTCCTCATGGCATGAGGGTTAAGGTTAGCACAATAAATCATCTCAACATTCCAAGGTTGCTTATACTTGCAATATAACCAAGGATCCTTTGAATTAAATATTAAAAACTTATTAAAATATGCACAAAGAATTTGGTTATTTAAATCACCAAGAGATAAGGAAACTACAAAGGTCCTAATGGCATCAAATAATCCACAAGGTAATGTCCACAAGATCCATATAGCCTTATCATTCATACAAGTGGACAAACCAACAAATTTCCTACCTCTACATAAAACAAATCCAAAACTAGCATGGATGTCATCATAGGAAAAGAGGTAGTATAGGAAAGAATCAAGTGTAAAGGCATACAAGGGTGAAGACAAAGCATTTAAGCACATCCACATTCTTTCCTTCAAGCAAATAGAGAACTTGGCATCCACAAGTTGAGATTCTTGTAATTTAAACACAATTGTGTCAAGCAAGGATGCACATTTAGAAACATTACCCCAAGGAAACAATGACACTTTTGCTCTCGGGTTTTCAAGAATGACACTTTGCTTGTCATGTAGACCAAGCAACAAGTTGGGTGCGCCAACATCACCATTTCTATATTTGGCACCGGGGTCAAATAGAAAGAGTAGCCATAGACACGGGTCTAGACAATACTCCCTTTCCCCATAGGCTTCACCCAAACTACAAGATATACTCTCTAGAATAGCATACATATCATCAAAAGCAAATAGAGAGTGGAGAATGGTATCACTCAAGTCAAGTTCAACTAAGGTGTCCTCATGTGAGTACTCACTACCAGTTTCAACATCATCACCATGAGTGCTCTCAACAATAAGGTCACACATAGTAGAAGAAGTAATTTCCAAATAATGGACACCTTTCCTTTCTATAGAAGTACCCTCAAGTAGACACATACCACCACTAAAGTCCAAGGAATTATTACTTAAGCCTTTACAAGCAAGCAATTCATCCTTATAGTCATCAAACATGGGTGGGGTATCATACAAAGGATTACAACCACAATCAATTTTCAAGGAAAAATCACTTATTGGGTTTCTTAAGAATTCAAGCAAATCTAAATTATCATCACCCAATTGATCATTCCTTTCCAAGACCTCACATTCCCTTCCCTTAAGAGTACTCTCATCTCCCAAGAAGAGATTTCCATCTTTAGGAGGAATGTTTTTATACCATAGTGGGTTGGCATATAGGCTATAGCTTTCAAGACAAGCTATACCTTCAACGTCATTCTCACCACTAGGAGTGAACTCATCATCTTCAAAGAAGATATTGTACTTAAAGAGAGAAGGATCTATCCATGAAGAGGATATAGAACATGCAAATCCATTCTCTAAAAGATCATTATCAAGTATCAAAGATGTTTCAAGCACATGATTATCCCTATGAGCAAAACCGAGAGTAGAACATTTACTAGAGGTCATACTATAGGGATCACTCCTATTTATTTGATCAACACAATTCCCACAAGATGATGTACCATCATTCAACACATTGGCTTCAACACTAGGTGGACATAAATTGATCTTACAAGAAGAGTCAATTCGATCATCAATAGGATCAACTAGTGTATCCACACTCACAACAAGTACATTATCAACAAGAGGCAAAGAATCAATAGACTCACAAATAGGTAAGCTACTACTTACACTCAATGGGCTACTAGCCACACAATTATCATTCACATGCACCAACGTGTAAGAGTAAGCGATTTTACCTTGAAGTTCTTGAGTAAATTCTTCTTTGCCGTGGTGTGAAGGTTTCCTACATGCTTCGGCAGCAACTTCTCTTTGGCCTTGTGCTTCTCCACTTGCCATGTTGGTACCTACACAAATGTCCTTAGAAAGAAAAGGACAAACATAGTTAGCATGATTTGGTGGAAAACCCCTCACTTCACTCCACGCAACCTCTCCTTTTTCCCCTCTCGGATTACCACCTTTCACACCCTTACTCCTCTCAATCTTTTGTCTCGGCTTGGAGTAAGTGATCACATCTCCTTGCGGTTTGGGAATAATTGAGGTAAAGAGATAATTTCCCCAATGGTCCACTATAACCTTAGGCCAATTTAGCACATTTGGAACTCTATGTTGGGCAAACCAATCGGCACCCAAGCATACATGACCTGGTGTCAAGGGGAAGATATCGCACCACACTTCCTCATAGTATTCAAATTGGGTGAAGACAATCCTCACTCTCTCGGTAACCTTATACCCGTCCAAGGAATATGGAACAAGTAAAGGTTCTCAAAACAACCCTAAATAGTCAACCATCGACGGCGTAATGTAGTTCTTATGGCGCCAATCATCTAGCACAAGGAGGCAGCCCGGTACCCCACCAATGCTTACCTTTCCGGACACTTCTCCTAGGATCAACATTGTAGAGTTTAGGACAACCCAAGGGCACATGAGTACCCCTCGGACTTGGAGATGTATTCTCTCTTCTGCTCATGGGACAACCTACACTATAGCTAGTATACCCATTCTGATACAAGACAAATGGCCATCATAACTTTTGATGCCACCATTCGTGGCCAACACGTGGAGAATCTGATTTTGGACACCTTGAAGGCCCGAGAGTATGCATGGGGAAGTCATGAAGTCATTTTGGACACATAATAAAGCAAATTCGTGTGTGGAAGGTTGCTTGGAGGCTTGCCTTGATGACTACCCGAGGCTCCAAAGAATTGTAAGGGTTGAAGTGTGAAGAAGGAGTCCTTACACTCCATGACCGCCCCTTATTAAGGGTGTTTTGGTCTTTTTGTGCCTTTTATTTACACTCCATAGGAGCCTCTTTTCATTAAGGGTAGTTTGGTCATGTGATGTAATAGTTATAAATAGGCTTCATTAGTCTTATTTTTGAGGGAGTTGATTATGGATATTTTAAAGACTTCTTCTTCTCTCTTTGAGAATGTAGTGTAGGGCTTGGAAAGGCCAAGTAGTGTAGGGCTTGGAAAAGCCATTATTGATCCTTGCTTAGAAACGGTGGTTATAAGGCGGAGTTGATTCCCTTAGCGGTCACCATAAGAGTTTTGTGTTGTTATTGCGGGTCTTAGGGGTCTTATCATTTGATACACGGTTTGGTTCCTATTTCTTGTAATCTCGTATGTCAAGCTATCTATCTTTTTGTAATCTTGTTAAGAATGTGTTTATAATCTTGAAGTCTAGTGAAGCCGTGTGGGGCTCTTTCGATTCACTAGCACTTGTTGTTCAACTTGTTGTTCTTGTGATAGTTGTTCATCTTGTTGTTGTTGCTGAAATCTTGTGTTGTGGGTTTGATCTTGTATCACATTCACACTGCTTCGACCTTGATAAAATGTACTACAAGGTGAAGAATATGAATCTTCATTCTCCACACGTGCACTCTCACCATGGCTCTCATAAGCTTTGCGAAGGGAGGGGTTATACCTTACACCAATTCGAGGTTCGAAAAGGGAAGTGTAAGACTCCTCATATGCCCCAACTTCATCATAAGAACTTGGCACTTCATTCACCTCATGTTCTCCCTCAAAACCATAACCCTCAAATCTGCCCATGTCTTGATCATGGTTATATTCATAGCCCCCATAATCTATAACATCATCATAGCCATAAAATCCCTCACTACAATCATAGTCTCCCATGTTGTAGTCACATAATACGAGGCTACCAAGATATGTTCCCCTTATATCACCTTGTACCTACAAAATGCACAAACAAGATTAGTAGTAAAAGCACCTCACCAACACTCGTATACACTCGCCTTTGTGATCCTCACCATTGGAGCGACGAATATTGAAAGTTGCTTATACTCCGATAGTTAATAAGGTGTCAATCACTACTTAGCGACCAGAATAGATTATTGTTTGATCGACTCAAGACACAAAACAAAATCTACTTATGAACTTGAATCAAAGAAGTTCAACAAATCGAAATGAGAAAAACACACAAAGAACGAAAAACACGAAGAAAAACGGATTCAAAAACCAATTCACAATCTAGTAGGTGTTTACTGGTTGTTAATTGGTACTAGAATCAAGAAATGAAACTAAAGAAACAAGGAAATGAAACTTAGAATCTGAAATTTGAGCTTAATGGTGACGTGGCAGCATGCAATTGGTCTTGGGCCCACACGAAAATATATATATATATATATATATTTTTATCTTTTATTTTTATTTTTTTTTGGTCACAAATCTGAAATTTCAATATGAAACACAACTTGTCATGGATGACAATGGGTTTTGGAGGGAAAGTAAAGTCTTGTACTCTTTTTTCAACTTTTCAAACTTAAAAAGGTAAGATTTGACTATTCTAATCCCACAAAACAAGGTTCCGTGTTTTAAGGAAAAGTGGTTGTCAAGTCTAAGAAGAGATGTGTGCAAGTCTTCTCACCAACAACCAACAACTTTATAACTTTTGTTGTCTTAAGTTGTAAGAATAGATGAAGAACAAGATGAACACCACAACAACCTTCAAGAACACAACATCAACTTCTTCAAGAACATAACACAAAAATCACCAATTGTCATCAACAAGATACAACCTACGGCCCACCACAACAATGGTCAATATTATAAGCTCATCTTTAGATCTAAACACTTTTAGTGTTGGTGAGAAAGAAGCCAACACTAGAAACACACTAAACAATTAAAATAACACGTAGATCTAAACACACAATCACTATTCTCGGCCAAGACAACAAGATGGACATATTTCGTTTTTTTTTTATTTTTGACCGAGATAGCCCAAGATTGGTAGTGTAGGAACACAACCAGCCTTGCTTTGATACCAAATGATACAAGATCAAACCCGCAACACAAGATTTTAGCAACAACAACAAGATGAACAACTATCACAAGAACAACAAGTTGAACAACAAGTGCTAGTGAATCGAAAGAGCCCCACACGGCTTCACTAGACTTCAAGATTATAAACACAAGCTTAACAAGATTACAAAAAGATAGATAGCTTGACATACGAGATTACAAGAAATAGGAACCAAACCGTGTATCAAACGATAAGACCCCTAAGACCCGCAATAACAACACCAAACTCTTATGGTGACCGCTAAGGGAATCAACTCCGCCTTACAACCACCGTTTCTAAGCAAGGATCAATAATGGCTTTTCCAAGCCCTACACTACATTCTCAAAGAGAGAAAACGAAGTCTTTCAAATATCCATAATGAACTCACTAGAAAATAAGAAACCTTAAGAGTGAACCGCTAACCAACTCCACTAAAAGCTATAGCTGGTAGTGGAAGGCGCAACCCACCCTTTATAGGCCCTGAACCAGGCGAGGACCAACCCGATCCACACCCCCACCACGGCCAACCCGGGACACATCCCTCTTCCAGGGGGTGGCTACTCTTATTTTCGCCATCATTCCCCCTTTCTTTGGAAAGGTTCGTCCTCGGACCTGCGCATGGTGTAAATGGGATTCGAACCTGTGACCTCCACTCTGATACCAAACCTTAAGAGTGAACCGCTAACCAACTCCACTAAAAGCTATAGCTGGTAGTGGAAGGCGCAACCCACCCTTTATAGGCCCTGAACCAGGCAGGGACGAACCCGATCCACACCCCTACCACGGCCAACCCGGGACACATCCCTCTTCCAGGGGGTGGCTACTCTTGTTTTCGCCATCACTTAGTTTTTTTTTAAGGGTCCTAAGTTTTTGGGACCTAAAAATTTTTCTAAGTGCCCAAACTCCGTGATTCTTTTTCCCACGCTTTCTTCTTTCGATTTCTCAACTATTTAACAAGTAATTAACATCTTTAATCACTTGTTAACTAGTTTTAAAACATCAAATCATCTCCTTGATTCATCAAATTAAGCAACACAAGTAATTTTTCTACTTTTGTTACTTAGTTTTTTTTTTGAGTCCGTTTTCTTTCGTGCTTCTTTTCTTCAACTTTTCTCATCTTAATTCATTGATAAACTTCTTGATTCAAGTCCTTTTACCTTCAATCGAGTCGTCCTTCTTTCAAGAGTCACAAGAATCCACTCTACCACAAAGGATAGGTGATCTTGAATTGATCAAGCAAAGCTAGAGTTCACTACCAATTTTGAGACGACACTTTAGGAGGTGAGTTGATAGTTTACATATGAGTGATGTGAGGCTTTTACCACTAATATGGTTTGTTGAGTTTTGTAGGTACAATGTCTAATCATTTTTCTTATAACCATGGAGGAAGGAGCTCGATTAACAAAATGGTGACAAATTCCAATGTATCAAGGAGAGTGACCAATGTGAATGAAAGGGTGGTTGAAACAAATGGGAGGTTTAGAGGTATGGAGAAAAGGGTGAAAAGGATGGATAGTATGATTGAAAGGAGGTTCCCTATGACAAGTCGAAGTGAAGAAATAAGAAGGACCTTGGGTCAAGAATCCAACCTATACTACCCCCAACCAAATTGGAACCAAACTTACCCTCAAGCTACATTCCGAATGAACCCGAGCTATGTTAGGCAAGTCACCCCATATCCAAATACCCAACCATATCATCCACCACAAATGAATCCTTCTTTTGTGGAGACCCAAGTTAAAAGCCAAGCACCTCCACTAAATGTATCACATGCATCCTTGCATGTACCCTATGTTCCAATCCAACACTACCCACAAGTACCCTACCAAGATATCTATTATCAAAACCCTCTTTATGATGAAATGTGTGAAGAGGTTAACCCGAATAAATGGTGGGAAGGACCCGAAGGCTTTGGTACGAACCATGGCATGAGATGTCAAGGGAAATGGGATAGTGATGATAGGTATAGGGATGAAGGAGGAAGGTGTGAAGACCGAAGTGATCGATATGGTGGTCAAGGTATTCGAAATCAAGGGATGGGTCACAACATGGTGAGTCTTCCAATGTTCCAAGATGGTAGTCAAGCTATTCAAGCTAACTACAACACAAAAGGGGAAGATCAAGCCTATGGAGGTAAGCATGATGTACCTCAATCTTCTTCTCCTTCTATCATTCGATGTTCTAAATGTCAAGGTGAAGGACATATTGCTAGAGAATGTCCACAAAGGAGGTCAAATGTGATCTTGCATGATGGACCTTGTGCTAAAAATGTGATAGAGTATGAGGTTGAGAATGATTGTGATGAGCCTAAGGTTATGCATGATGACACAACTTTGAATGTAGATTATGAGCAATTGGAGAAGGATGGGAACCCTTCTTGTGATCTAAATCGAATCATGGGGGATCTTTCTAAAGAGGAACTTGATCAAAGTGTGAACCTATTCCATGCAAGGTTCAAGATGATTGATAGGGTATATTCCTTGGTCATTGATGGTAGGAGTTGTACTAATGTGGTGAGTTGCACTATGGTTGATAGACTGAAGCTTCCTACACAAAGACACCCTAAGCCATACAAACTTCAATGGCTCATTAAAAATGATGAAGTAGAGGTAACCGAGCAAGTGGTTGTAAACTTTAGCATTGGAAAGTATTGAGATGAGGTGTTATGTGATGTTTTGCCCATGCAATCTTGTCATATGTTGTTTGGTAGACCTTGGCTAACCGATACGGATGTTCGATATCAAGTGGAGTCCAACAAATACTCATTTGTATTAGGAGGACTAAAGCACACTCTTCTACCTTTAACACCCTATCAAGTGAGTGAGGACTACAAGATAATGAGGGAGCTTCGAGAAGTACTTAAGAGAGAACAACTTGAAAAGGAGAAGAAAGAATTGGTTCAAGAAGGGGAGTTGTATGATATTGATGAGCCAAGAAGTGACTTGGAAGAGGTGCACAAGGAACACTTAATTGTGGGACTTGCCAATACCAATCCATTGTTGCCTACTAACTATGGTGCTAGCATTTTGCCTAGTACCATTCCTTCTCTTTTGAAGGTTCATGGACAATTATTTCTAAATGAGGATCCAAACAAAGTACCTCATGAACAAAGGGTTGAAGGCCTAATGATGGAGCTACCTAGCAAGTCAACTCCTAAGAAAAAACAAAAGGACCAAGTCTATGGGTCCAAGATGATACATTGGAGGGAAAGCTTTGGGAAACCAAGTGTGGTGTACAAGAATGCACACTCAAAGGCCCTTCTTCGAGGTATGTACCCTTCCCCTCCTATTCCAAGCAATCCTTGGAGTCATAATGACATTTTCCCTATGGTAGGTAGGTTTTTGAAATTATATGATCCCATACCCTACCATAAGAGTGATGATATAGTTCCAATGTTTTTATGGTTGGTTTTGGCTATGCTTAAGTTATTTGAGTTTTATGTTTTGAATGCCAACCATACTTGTTGTTTGGGAAAGAATTATTGGGGCCTCCGTGATGCCCAATTTATGTATTATACTCCTTGTCACACTTATGTGGTTAGACAAGTTGAAGTGTTAGGATGGATTCTTAGGAGCATGCTAAGATTAGTGAACATAGGAAGTGCATCCTATAGTTCCTTCAATCTCTCAAGAAGCATGGCTCCACTTGTTGATCCACTCCTTGTGGGAGTTTGTTTGAGGAAGGAAAATGAAGTGTACTTGAAATGCCTAATCTTGCCCTCTTGTGTTTCCAATTGTGAATACTTTCTTGTTACCATTCAATCTTTAAGGTGTGCATTTGCATTTGAGAACCTGCGAGATGAGTTAAATGTCCTTTATTCCCTTCTTTACTACTTGTTTGCATGTGATGACCCTTTTCTCAAATGTGGTCTCATGCTTGTGGATGCTAAGTTGATTATTTGTTTTTTGGAAAGTCCATGGATATTGAAAGTTCCTTGTCACCTTCATAGGGTTGGACAAGTTGAAGTTTCAAATAGGACTCTTGGAAGCATGCTTGGTGCTATGATAGGAGGGACCCCAACTCCTTGGGAGTATTATTTAGCATGGAGTGATTTGACTCCTAATATATTCCTCGACTATTCTAGTAGCATGGCTTCATTAGTGCACTTTCTTTCTTTAGCAAATTGCTTGATAGAGAGGGTTATTTGGTTCTTAAAATGTCTCTTCTTATCTACCGGCACCCTTAACTCATGGAGTACCCTAGATGAGGTTCATAATAGTAGCACCTTTCTCTACTACCTCTTTTCTTATGATGATACCCATGATGGTATAGGATTTATTTTGTATGGAGGTAGAGATATGTGGGTCTTTTGCTTCTTCGACCCCGATGAACCTTTGTGGGTGATTACATCACTTTTGGTGTGGCCTTTTTGTGAGACAATGAAACAATTAAGTCTTATGGCTCCCAAGTTAAATGTGGTACCATCTTTTGGAGTTCTTGATGCCACAAAGAACTTTGTGTTTGCCTTGTCTCTTGATGTTTATCATACCCAAGACCTTTGCTCCATGAATAATGGATTGGCTTTATTGAAAGCAAAGGATATTTGGTCGTATCTCAAATTTGTGCCTCCTTGGCATGGTGATATTGTTGCTAACCCTTGTACTAACCCTCAAAATTTGAGGATACTTTTGGTTTTTTTTGTCCTTCTCATGTGTTTGCAAGGTTTGGATTCGAGGACGAATCCTTTTCAAGAAGGGGAGAATGATACTAGCGTGGATTGCATGATTGACACGAGCATGGATGACGTGGATGACACGTAGAATGTTCATGAAAAGGAAAGCTTAAGAGTCCATGGGAGTGATGTGGATAAAGAAAAGAGGCTATTTGTACAAGTGGCTAGATTTTAAATTGAAGAATTCACAACAAGAGTCACCAAACAAGGCCCTTGTCTCTCATTAAGGGCATATTTGTAATAACTAGTTGTCTTTTATTTCTCTAGTATAAATAGGATAATTCCTCATTTTACATGGGACTTTTGATGAATATTGAACATTGAGCTTTGAAGCTTGTAGTTTCTAGGTGAAGCCTAGCATTTAGCTTGTAGTTTCTAGGTGAAGCCTAGCATTAGTTGGTAATTTTAGTAGTGTGGATCTTGGAATTGTTGGTGAACTTTTTGGTTTGGTTAATTGAAGGTTACTCATTTGTGGTTTCTTCGTTTTCTTTGATTTTCTCAAACTAGGGTTTGTGTTTAAATTGTTGAATTCAATTGGGAGGTGAGGGTATCAAGTCCCTTGTTGCCCATAAATTCAAGAGTTTGAATATTAATCCACATATCCTTCTTTTGTTTTCTTTCCTTCTTGTTCTTTCCTCTTTGATTCGTTATCACTTCTACCTACATTTTTCATGTGATGTAGATTCAGGTACTTACTATCAGGATCCTAGTCAGGCAGATCACAACTTCTAGTCAGCAGGTGATGAGTTCTTTTTATTCGAAAACTCAATCAAGTTTACAATTACAATATTTTATGTCTATTTGTATGTATTGGTTAGGGATAGTTGGGGGTCATATCCCAGCTATCTGTAGTTAGTATTAGTAGAGGCTTCATAGATAGTCAGTCAGAGTTGTTGTATATAGTTCCAGTTTTTATTTCTTTCAAATTACAGTGTTGTAAATTGCTAACAGTGATGTATTGGACCAATTTATTTCATGATTAAGCTTCATCTCAGTCAATTTAGCTTTTATTCATGTTCATATTCAGTTTCTCATGCATTATGCCAGTGCCATGAGTTAGCTTGGTATCACTTGTAGTTCTAAGCACCGTGTTACAACTAGGGGGTAATCTCAGGTCATGACAGTGAAACACCTACTTTGGTCATTTAAGTTGGTCAAAAATCCAAGTAGGTGATGCACCTACTAGGATATTTTAATTACTTCTTTGTGGGCTTGGAAATATTTGGCCCTGGGATTCCATTCTACTCATTTCCTTTCACTTAGATTTGGCCTCAAATTGGTTACTTAATATAGGCCCCAATTTGCCCCATTAGTTTAAGTAGGTGATGCACCTATTTGTCACCTACTAGCTAAATTAAGTGAAGCAAGCACCTCACTTTTTTAATCCTATTACCAAGTCTTAATCCCCTTAATTTAATTTAACGCTTAACTTTAAACTTTAAACTCAAGTACCTCCTTACTATATCAATTTTTAAACACTTTCATCAATATTAGCTTAGTCGTATATGTGTTGATATGTACGAGGTGTTACATAGTCCATACATGATAGTATAGTGAAGAAAGAGATATACAATATACAATAGTAGTAGAAAGAAAGGAAATAATATACAAAGAGTGCCAAAGAAGAATATATATATCACCACGCTATACGGATAACCAAATACAAAGGTACTACTCTAAGGATTCAAAGGACTAATTGACAACCTAGTAGGAATGTACTAGTTTGTTAATTAGTTCTAGAACCAAGAATCAACCATTAGAAACTAGAAAAAAAAGAGTATCCAAATTTGAGCTTATTAGTGATGTGGCAGCATGTAATTGGACTTGGTCCCACACGATATTTTTTTTGTCACAAATCTGAAATTTCAATATCCACACAACTTGTCATGGATGACAATGGGTTTTGGAGCGCTTATTAGGCCGAAGGGCATAACCATCCTTTCATAGAGAACAAACTTGGTCTTGAAGGCGGTTTTCCATTCATCACTGGGTTGCATTCTTATTTGGTGATAGCCACTTCTTAAATCAATCTTGGAAAATAAACACGAACCATTCAATTCATCTAGCATGTCATCTAACCGAGGGATAGGGTGACGATATTTTATCGTAATCTTGTTGATGGCTCGGCAGTCCACACACATACGCCACGTTCCATCCTTTTTGGGCACTAGTAGCACCGAAACTGCGCACGGTCTCATGCTCTCCTTGATACACCCTTTGTTGTGGAGTTCCTCAACTTGACGTTGCAATTCTTTTGTGTCCGTAGGGTTTCTCCTATAAGCCGGCCTGTTTGGCAATTGTGATCCCGACACAAAGTCAATTTGGTGCTCAATTCCCCGAAGCGGGGGCAATCCTTGTGGAAGTTCTTTAGGAAATACATCTTCATAATCCTACAACATACAAGAAATCAAAGGAGAAATGGAAGAATTAGTGGTGTTAGTATTAAAACAATGAGCCAAAAGTAACATAGGCGTGTCCTCATCATGATCCATGAAGAGTTCCTTCCTTCTAACCAACATCACCATGTTCTCTTTCCCTTTTGATGTTGAAGCAGCCTCGGATACGCCTACTGCCCCACCTACGGGTTCCCCCTCTTTTTCCTTCCTTTTCACATTTCTTTCCCTTTTCCTTCAATTCTGTCATCTTTTGATGCCACTCATTTACTTGGGAGGGCAAAACAACTGACTTGCTTGCATGGGTATCACGTCACAAAGCACTTCATCGTGGTAGTTTCCCACCTTAAACCGTATCACACATTGCCTTGTGACCTTTAATTCACCACATTCATTCAACCATTGTAACTTGTAAGGACTAGTGTGCAGTGTAGTTGGTAACTTCAAGAAGTTTACCATAGCAATACCGACAACATTTGTACAACAACCACTATCGATCACCAAGGTGCACACACTTCCCTTTACAAGACATTTAGTATGGAATAGATTTTCAAGGACTTGGGTCATCGATTGCCTTAATAATCATGACGCGCCTAACCACAAAGTTTGGAACCACACACTCCCCTTCTTACGGATAAACATCTTCACCATCACCATCATCATCATGTGGTCCACTATCGGGTTCCTCTCCATCTTGAGGCTCGGCCTCATCCTCTCCCTTTTAAAGGTCCACCTCCTCACCAAGGTAATACAATCTCCCTTTCCGTAGGATCACGTTGCATCGGTTTGGACATTCATTGGCCTTATGTCCCCAACCTTGGCACTTGAAACATTGGAATCCTTTCGGGTTAGGATACTTGTGAACTTCTAGTTTTGGAGGAATTTTGTGGTCTGTTTTGGGCTCGGCAGCCTTGTAGTGGTGGGTTGGTCCTTGTTTTTGGGCCAGCCCGAGGTGGCTTGTCCCCTTGCCTTGAACGACGATCTCTCTTTAAGTTCCCTTTCAATCTCAAGAGCCACCTGGAAAATACCTTCAACGGTATCAAACTTGTGAAGTGTCAAATGAGTGGAGATCTCTTTGTTCAACCCACACTTGAACCGGATGATGTCATGACTGATTTGTTCCCCAAGATGATCAAGTTTCAACATGATTTGTTGAAACTCATCAAAATACGCCATCATACTCTTGTTACCTTGACGCAAGTTGTACAATCTAACAAGCAACTCATGGCGATATCTCTCAGGAAGGTATCGTTGTCTCATTAAGTACCTCAACTGAAACCAAGGTGGTGGCTGGCCATTAACTAATTCATTACCAAACCGCTTGACGTACTCCCACCAAGTGTTAGCATAACCCTCAAAATGAGCTATAGCATAACAACCTTTCTTTTCTTCCGAGATATCATTAACTTGGAATACTTTGTCACAAGCCGATTCCCAAGCTAAGTAGGCCTCGGGGTCACTTTCACCTTTAAAGATGGGTAGGCTCAACTTGATGGTGTTGATGCCTACATCTCTCTCTTGGTGTCGGTTTCCCCTTTCTCCATACCCTCGGTATCTCTTTGGATCTCCACGACCCCCTCTCATCTCCTCCTCCCTCATGTAAGCATCATCAAAGGCTCCATATCCTTAATATTCCTCTCTACCATATTCCTCAAAGTGGATTGGACGGTTTTGGGCATTTTGAACTTGATTTGGAGGAATTGGATTTTGTGGAGGTGGTGGTCTTTGGTTTAGGAGCTTGGAAGAGGGTTCGGTTTAATCCCTCTTGTGGGACTTGAGGAGTTTGGAAATGTATGGGTCTAGTGGGGTCACAGTTTGGAGGGAAAGGAGTGGTTTAGCTTGCGGTATTTAGTGGAACTTAGGGTGTATTTAGCATTTGGTGCAATATTTCGAGAGTGATGGTTGCGGAGGAAGTTCTATCATGCCCATTGGTGGAAACATGTAGAGGAGTAGAAGGTCGAGAGTTCCTTTGACTCTCCACTTGTTCTAGTCTCCCACTAATAGCCGATACATCTCCCTTTATTGCTGTCAAATCCCCTTTCACAGCCCCAAATTTTGTATTCAACCTTTCAAGCGTTCGGGTAACGGCCTCAAGAGTGACCCTCATAGAGTCAAGTGCATTAGTATCCACATTTTGGGATGTGGTCCCTTCCATTGCCAAGGTATTACACTCTTTGGATCACCTCACACTTGAGTTCCACAAGTGCTGTAGATTGGCTAGTAACCCGTGAATCCTTTAAGGTATGAGTAAGCTCTTATCCGGAGTGGATTTTTGTTTGAAGACTCAAAGAATTCTCGTCGGACTAGAACCAAGAAGTAGCAACGTATTCAAAAGATAAAAGCACCAAAGTAATCGTTGACACGAACAACGGATTCAAAGGACTAATTGACAACCTAGTAGGAATGTACTAGTTTGTTAATTAGTTCTCAAACCAAGTAAGGAAACCAAGAATCAACCATTAGAAACTAGAAAAAAAAAGAGTATCCAAATTTGAGCTTATTAGTGATGTGGCAGCATGTAATTGGTCCTGGTCCCACACGATATATATATTATTTTTTTTGGTCACAAATCTGAAATTTCAATATTCACACAACTTGTCATGGATGACAATGGGTTTTGGAGGGAAGGTAAAGTCTTGTACTCTTTTTTCAACTTTTCAAACTCAAAAGGGTAAGATTTGACTATACTAATCCCACAAACCAAGGTTCCTTGACTTAAGGAAAAGTGGTTGACAAGTCTAGGAAGTGATGTGTGCAAGTCTTCGCACCAACAACTTTATGACTTTCTTACAACCCTTGGGATTCATTTTACACTTTTATTGTCTTAAGTTGTAAGAATAGATGAAGAACAAGATGAACACCACAACAACCTTCAAGAACACATTATCAACTTCTTCAAGAACATATCACAAAAGCCACCGATGGTCATCAACAAGGTACAACCTACGGTCCACTTCAAGTCACCACAACAATGGCCAATATTATAAGCTCAACTTTAGATCTAGACACTTTTAGTGTTGGTGAGAAAGAAACCAACACTAGAAACACACCAAACAAGTAAAATAACACCTAGATCTAAACACACAAACACCAATCTCGGTCAAGACAACAAGATGGACAGATTTCGTTTTTTGACCAAGAGAGCCCTAGATTGGTAGTGTAGGAACACAACTAGCCATGCTCTGATACCAAATGATATACTATCAAGTCCACAACACAAAAGTTCCAACAATCAACAACAAGAAGAACAAACTAACAGAGGATCAACAAGTTGGACAACAAGTGCTAGTGAATCGAAAGAGCCCCACACGGCTTCACTAGACTTCAAGATTACAAATATAACATTAACAAGATCACAAAAAGATAGTAACTTGACATAAAAGATTCAAGAGTCTAAGAACCCTAACAACAAGAGAGAACCCTAAAACTGTTGAATATGAACACCAAGTTCTTACTTGAACCAAGAGGAACTCTATGACCTCAAGATCCTTGTTTCTAGCCAAGATACAACACAAGTATCACTCTACTTGTGAGATGGAGTAGAGAGAGAGATCCAAAATATTACAAGTGTTATGTTTCAAAATGATAATGGAAGAACTACCCAAGTAACCCTAATATTGTCTATTTATATTACAAGGAAAATGATAAGCTTGTCCCTTGCCATAGGGCGGCCTTGGAGTGTAAGTTTACACTTCAAGGTCCCTCTTCACACTTAAAAACATTTAGATCATTAGATGGATCAGTCACCAACTCATACACGGCCATTTGCATGAACAAGGCTTGGAGTTTTTACAATTTCCGAGCTTGGCTTCGTGTGAATGGTCGTGTACTTGTTGGAAAGTTGTCCCACCCGTATCATCCTCTCCATCTTGAGAGGAATTTGACCTCAAATTCAGCATTTGGTCATCTTCAACCGCATCCACGAGAGAAAGATCATAAACGTTGAAGGTGTTGTGCACTTGATATTCCGGTGGAAGGTCAATCTTGTAGGCATTGTCATTGATTTTCTCAAGTACTTGGAATGGACCATTGTCACGCCCCAAATTCCAACGAGGCGTGATTGGCACCCGAAGCCGATATGGCCCGAGAGAACCAATCTTTGCTCATGAACCTTCGTATACGTATCCTTGTATGAATCTTATTATGCTTCATGCAACTATGCAGAAGACATGAATCATGGAAACATATGCTATACATATATATTTAGGAAACTTGGCCGTTGGGGCCATCAAGTCAAAACGGACATTCATCTTTTACATATTCGTCTCTTATATTCATATACCCGCATATGTCTACAAAAGCCTCTAACAGATGCATCTACAAGACCAACTTAAAGTTGGGACAAATCCCCACTTTATACAATATTTACCATACCAAAACAAATATACAACTATGACCCAGAAAGCTCCGAACCAAGTGGAGCTCACCAAAACTCTACAAATGATCCACAGTCTACTGAGGAGGTCTACTAATGCCTGTACCTGCAACATGTAAGGTAAGTTCCCCCGAGGGGGTCAGTACGAAGAATGTACTGAGTATGTAAGGCTCCTAAGAAATAGCATCATACATGAGAATGTCAATAGAATAAAATATGAGAGAATAGTCAATGTGGATAAACCATCATTTTATACAATATCTTTTATAATTACTCTCCTTCAAAGGAAATTACCTTCACTCAAGAGACTTGCCTCCAATAGATTCTTCTATACGCAAGAGATTCTTTCTTGCTTCTATGTTCATTACCACTATTGTTCATCTACTTGGTTAGTAGGTTGTAAAAGACTAACCTTCATCCACATACATCCACTCTAGGGATGGGGTAACAATATAACATACATCTACTCTATTGGCGGGTTAACATGCATCCACTCTATTGGTGGATTAACATACATCCACTCTCATGGTGGGGCAACATACATCCACTCTCATGGTGGGGAAACATACATCCACTCTCATGGTGGGTTAACATACATCCACTCTCGTGGTGTGGTAACATACATGATACAAGATCAAGTCCACAACACACAAATAGGCACAACCAGCCACGAAAATCAGCCAACCAACAACAAGAGAATCCAACAAACACAAGATTTAACAAGTTGAACACAATGCTAGTGAATCGAAAGAGCCCCACCCGGCTTCACTAGACTTCAAGATCTCAAAGACAACAACAACAAGATAATAAAAGATAGATAACTTGACATATAATATTCAAGAGACTAAGAACCCTAACATCAAGAAAGGACCCTAAGACTATTGAATATAAACACCAAGTTCTTACTTAGACCAAGAGGAACTCAATGACCTCAAGATCCTTGTTTCTAGCCAAGATACAACACAAGTATCCCTCTCCTTTGTGGACTATTTTGAGAGAGAAAGAGAGCCCTAAGTGTTACAAGTCTTGTGATTCAAATGTCAAAATGGAAGAACTACTCAAAATAACCCTAATGTGTTCTATTTATATTACAAGGTAAAATGAAGCCAAAAGACTAGTGTGCCCTTCTCCAATCTGCCGCCCCCTTGGAGTGTAAGTTTATTACACTCCAAGGTCCCACTTCACACTTAAAACATTTAGATCCTTTGGGGGTTCAATGACTAACTCACACACGGCCATTTGCATGAACAAGGCTTGGAGTTTTTGTAACTCCCGAGCTTGGCTTCGTGTGAAAGGTCATGTACTTGTGGTGCTCTTCCCACCCGTATCATCTTCTCATGGGACAACCTACTTGTGTGAAAGGTCGTGTACTTGTGGATACTTGTGTTGTATCTTGGCTAGAAACAAGGATCTTGAGGTCATTGAGCTCCTCTTGGTCTAAGTAAGAACTTGGTGTTTATATTCAATAGTCTTAGGGTCCTTTCTTGATGTTAGGGTTCTTAGTCTCTTGAATATTATATGTCAAGTTATCTATCTTTTATTAACTTGTTGTTGTTGTCTTTGAGATCTTGAAGTCTAGTGAAGTCGGGTGGGGCTCTTTCGATTCACTAGCATTGTGTTCAACTTGTTAATTCTTGTGTTTGTTGGATTCTCTTGTTGTTGGTTGGCTGATTTTCGTGGCTGGTTGTGCCTATTTGTGTGTTGTGGACTTGATCTTGTATCATTTGGTATCAGAGCAAGACCGGTTGTGTTCCAACACAACCCATCTTGGGCTTGTTCTCGGATTAAAAAAAAAAAAAAAAAAAAAATCTGAAATCTGTCCATTGAAGACAAAACCGAGAATGTTGTTGTATGTTTAGATCTAGGTGTTATTTTGCTTGTTTAGTGTGTTTCTAGTGTTGGTTTCTTTCCCACCAACACTAAAGTGTCTAGATCTAAAAGTTGAGCTTGAAAACTTGACCATTGTTGTGGTGACTTGAAGTGGCTGAAAGTTGTATGTTGTTGATGACAAATATTGATGGTTGTGTGTTATGTGCTTGAAGAAGTTGATGAAGGTGTTCATCTTTTAAACTTGTTCATCTTGTTCATCTTGTTGTGTTCAAGTTGCAACACAAGTCATAAAGTTGTTGGTGAAAGACTTGCACCCATCACTTCCTAGTCTTCTCAACCACTCTTCCCTAATTCAAGGAGCCTTGTTTTGTGGGACTAGTTAGTCAAACATCACCCTTTGAGTTTGAAAGGTTGAAAAGGCTACAAGACTATTATTTTTCCCTCCAAAACACATTGTCATCCATCACAAGTTATATGAATATTGAATTTCAAATTTGAGACACACACAAAAAAAATATATACATAGAAGTTATATATACAAACCGTGTGGGTCCAAGGCCAATTGCATGCTGCCACGTCACCCCTAAGCTCAACTTTGGATATTATTCTAGTTGCTAATTGTTGATTCTTGGTTTCCTTTACTTGGTTCTAGAACTAATTAACAAACTAGTACATTCCTACTAGGTTGTCGATTAGTCCTTTGAATCCGTTTGTTCGTGTCGACGATTACTTGAGTGCCCTTTTATCTTTTGAATACGTTGCTATTTTTGGTTCTAGTCCGACAAGAATTCTTTGAGTCTTCAAACAAAAATCCACTCCGGATAAGAGCTTACTCATACCTTAAAGGATTCACGGTTACTAGCCAATTTACAACACTTGTGGAACTCAAGCGTGTGGTGATCTAAAGAGTATAATACCTTGACAATGGAAGGGACCACGTCCCATAACGTGGATACTAATGCACTTGACTCTATGAGGGTCACTCTTGAGGCCGTTACCCGGACACTTGAAAGGTTGAATTCGGAAATTGGGGCCGTGAGAGGGGACTTGGCAGCAATCAAGGGAGAGGTGTCGACTATTAGTGGGAGGTTAGAACAAGTGGAGAGTCAAAGGAACTCTCGTCCGTCTACTCCTCTACATGTTTCTACCAATGGGCATGATAGGACTTCCTCCGCAACCATCACCCCCGAAACAGTCCACCAAATGCTAAATGCACCTCAAGCTCCACTAAATGCCGCAAGCCAAACCACCTTTTTTCCTCCTAACCGTGGCCCCAATAGACCAACGCATTTCCAGAATTTCCAAGTCCCGCATGAGGGATTTGGACGTCAAATTCCACCACTAAATCCGAACCTTCCATTCCAAGCTCCATTAAACCAAAGACCACCACCTCCACAAAATCCAATACCCCCAAATCAAATTCCAAATATCCAAAACCGACCAGCCCACCTTGAGGAGTATGGTAGGGAGGAGTATGAAGGGTACGGGGCCTTTGATGATACTTACATGAGGGAGGAGGAGGTGAGAGGGGGCAGAGGAGTTCAACGGAGATACCGTGGATATGAAGAAAGAGGAAACCGACACCATGAGAGGGATGTAGGCATCAACACCATCAAGTTGAGTCTACCTTTCTTTAAGGGTGAAAGTGACCCCGAGGCATACTTAGCTTAGGAATCGGCTTGTGACAAAGTCTTCCAAGTTAATGTTATCTCGAAAGAAAAGAAAGAAAGTTATGCTATAGCTCACTTTGAGGGTTATGCTAACACTTGGTGGGAGTACGTCAAGCGCTTTGGTGATGAACTAGTGGATGGGCAGCCACCACCTTGGTATCGGTTGAGGTACTTGATGAGGCAACGATACCTTCCCGAAAGATATCGCCATGAGTTGCTTGCTAGATTGTATGGCTTGCGTCAAGGTAACAAGAGTGTGATGGCATATTTTGATGAGTTTCAACAACTCATGTTGAAACTTGATCATCGTGGGGAGCATATCAGTCACGACATCATCCGGTTCAAGTGTGGGTTGAACAAAGAGATCTCTACTCATTTAACCCTTCACAAGTTTGAAACCGTTGACGGTATTTTCCAAGCGGCTCTTGAGATTGAAAGAGAACTTAAAGAGAGATCATCCTTCAAGGCAAGGGGACAAGCCCCCTCGGGTTGGCCCAAAAACAAGGACCAACCCGCCACTACGAGGCTGCCCGAGCCCAAAACAGTCCCCAAATTCCCTCCAAAACCGGAGGCTCACAAGTATCCTAACCCAAAGGGATTCCAATGTTTCAAGTGCCAAGGTTGGGGGCATAAGGCCAATGAATTTCCAAACCGGTGCAATGTGATCCTACGGGAAGGGAGAGTGTATTACCTTGGTGAGGAGGTGGGTCCCAAAAGGGGAGAAGATGAGGCCGAGCCTCAAGATGGAGAGGAAACCGATGATGGACCACACGATGATGATGGTGATGATGGTGAAGATGTTTACCCGCAAGAAGGGGAGTGTGTGGTTCCAAACTTTGTGGTTAGGCGCGTCATGATTAGTAAGGCAATAGATGACCCAAGCCAAAGGGAAAATCTATTCCATACTAAATGTCTTGTAAAGGGGAGTGTGTGTACCTTGGTGATCGATAGTGGTAGTTGTACAAATGTTGTAAGTCATGCTATGGTAAATTTCTTGAAGTTACCAACTACCCCGCACACTAGTCCTTACAAGTTACAATGGTTGAATGATTGTGGTGAGTTAAGGGTCGCAAGGCAATGTGTGATACGGTTTAAGGTGGGAAACTACCACGATGAAGTGCTTTGTGACGTGATACCAATGCAAGCATGTCACTTGTTGCTAGGTAGACCTTGGCAATATGATAGGTCTACTAAACACGATGAGAGGTCCAATCGGTATACACTTGAGTAGGATGGCCGAAAGGTTACTCTTCATCCGCTTTCGCCTTCCCAAGTAAATGAGGGGCATCAAAGGATGAGGGAGTTGAAGGAAAAGGGAAAGGAATCCGAAAAGGGAGAAAAGGGAGGGGATTCCGTAGGTGGGGCAGTGGGGTCATCCAAGGCTGCCCCAAAGTCAAAAGGGCCGAAAAACATGGTGATGTTAGTTAGGAGGAAGGAACTCTTCGTGGATCATGATGAGGACACGCCTATGTTACTCTTGGCTCATTGTTTTAATACTAACCCCACTAATTCTTCCATTTCCCCTTTGATTTCTTGTGTGTTGCAAGATTATGAGGATGTATTTCCTAAGGAACTTCCGCAAGGATTGCCCCCGCTTCGGGGAATTGAGCACCAAATTGATTTTGTGCCGGGATCACAATTGCCAAACAAGCCGGCCTATAGGAGCAATCCTACGGACACCAAGGAATTGCAACGTCAAGTTGAGGAGCTCCTCAACAAAGGGTATGTCAAGGAGAGCATGAGCCCATGTGCTGTTCCGGTGCTATTGGTGCCCAAAAAACTTAAGTAATAATTCCTTGGACTTTAGTGGTGGTATGTGTCTACTTGAGGGTACTTCCATAGAAAGGGAAGGTGTCCATTATTTGGAAATTACTTCTTCTACTATGTGTGACCTTATTGTTGAGAGTACTCATGGTGATGATGTTGAAACTGGTAGTGAGTACTCACATGAGGACACCTTAGTTGAACTTGACTTGAGTGATACCATTCTCCACTCTCTATTTGCTTTTGACGTTATGTATGCTATTGTAGAGAGTATATCTTGTAGTTTGGGTGAAGCCTATGGGTAAAGGGAGTATTGTCTAGACCCGTGTCTATGGCTACTCTTTCTATTTGACCCCGGTGCCAAATATAGAAATGGTGATGTTGGCGCACCCAACTTGTTGCTTGGTCTACATGACAAGCAAAGTGTCATTCTTGAAAACCCGATAGCAAAAGTGTCATTGTTTCCTTGGGGTAATGTTTCTAAATATGCATCCTTGCTTGAAACAATTGTGTTTAAATTACAAGAATCTCAACTTGTGGATGCCAAGTTCTCTATTTGCTTGAAGGAAAGAATGTGGATGTGCTTAAATGCTTTGTCTTCACCCTTGTATGCCTTTACACTTGATTCTTTCCTATACTACCTCTTTGCCTATGATGAAATCCATGCTAGTTTTGTATTTGTTTTATGTAGAGGTAGGAAATTTGTTGGTTTGTCCATTTGTATGAATGATAATGCTATATGGATCTTGTGGACATTAGAACCAATTGAGGCTCCACCCTTGGTGTGGTCTCTTGAAGAGATAAAGAAGCAATTGTGTCTTATGGCTCCTAAGATGAAGGCAGTTTTACCTTGTGGATTATTTGATGCCATTAGGACCTTTGTAGTTTCCTTATCTCTTGGTGATTTAAATATCCAAATCCTTTGTGCATATTTTAATAAGTTTTTAATATTTAATTCAAAGGATCCTTGGTTATATTGCAAGTAAAAGCAACCTTGGCATGTTGAGATGATTTATTGTGCTAACCTTAAGAGGAGTTCGTATTTGTTTGTCCTTTCTTTGGTTTTGCAAGGTTTGGATTCGAGGTCGAATCCTTTTCAAGAAGGGGAGGATGATACAAGACAAATGGCCATCATAACTTTTGATGCCATCATTCGTGGCCAACACGTGAAGAATCTGATTTTGGACACCTTGAAGGCCCGAGAGTATGCATGGGGAAGTCATGAAGTCATTTTGGACACATAATAAAGCAAATTCGTGTGTGGAAGGTTGCTTGGAGGCTTGCCTTGATGACTACCCGAGGCTCCAAAGAATTGCAAGGGTTGAAGTGTGAAGAAGGAATCATTACACTCCATGGCCGCCCTTATTAAGGGTGTTTTGGTCTTTTTGTGCCTTTTCTTTACACTCCATAGGAGCCTCTTTTCATTAAGGGTAGTTTGGTCATTTGATGTAATAGTTATAAATAGGCTTCATTAGTCTTATTTTCTAGTTAGTTCATGATGGATATTTGAAAGACTTCTTCTTCTCTCTTTGAGAATGTAGTGTAGGGCTTGGAAAGGCCAAGTAGTGTAGGGCTTGGAAAAGCCATTATTGATCCTTGCTTAGAAACGGTGGTTGTAAGGCGGAGTTGATTCCCTTAGCGGTCACCATAAGAGTTTGGTGTTGTTATTGCGGGTCTTAGGGGTCTTATTGTTTGATACACGGTTTGGTTCCTTCTTCTTGTAATCTCATATGTCAAGCTATCTATCCTTTTTTTGTAATCTTGTTAAGCTTGTGTTTGTAAATCTTGAAGTCTAGTGAAGCCGTGTGGGGCTCTTTCGATTCACTAGTACTTGTTGTTCAACTTGTTGTTCTTGTGATAGTTGTTCATCTTGTTGTTGTTGCTGAAATTTTGTATTATGGGTTTGATCTTGTATCAAATTTTGTTGACAAAGTGGACACAAGCACATGTTTTCTAGACAAAGCATCGGCTACAACGTTGTCCTTACCCCTTTTGTATTGGATAACATAAGGGAAGGTCTCAAGGAACTCAATCCATTTGGCATGCCGTTTGTTAAGCTTGTCTTGGGCCCGAAGATGCTTTAAGGATTCATGGTCCGTTCGGATCACGAACTCCTTAGGCCATAAGTAATGTTGCCAAGTGGCCAAGGCTCTAATCAAGGCATACAACTCTAAATCATACGTGGAGTAGTTTAGAGTTGCTCCTTTGAGCTTTTCGCTAAAATAAGCAATGGGTTTCAATTCTTGCATCAAAACAGCCCCTATGCCTACTTTACTCGCATCGCACTCGACCTCGAAGGTCTTATCAAAGTTGGGCAATTGTAACAAGGGTGCGGAGATGAGCATCGCTTTCAAGGCTTCAAATGCCTTAGCTTGCTCGACACCCCACTTGAAGGGTTGTTCTTTCCGAATGACCTCGGTCAAGGGGGCTTCTATGGTGCTAAATCCTTTGACAAACCTTCTATAAAAACTAGCCAACCCGTGGAAGCTTCTTACTTCTCCAACGGTTTGTGGGGTTGGCCAATTTTTGATAGCATTTATCTTGGATTCATCCACTTCGACCCCTCTTGAACTAACAACAAAACCCAAGAAAATAACTTCATTAAAGCCAAAAGAGCACTTTTCCAGATTTGCATACAATTTTTCCTTTCTAAGGACATCAAGCACACATTGTAAATGCATCACATGCTCTTCTAAAGACTTACTATAGACCAAGACATCATCAAAGTAAACAACAACAAACTTTCCAATAAATGGCCTCATCACATGATTCATTAGCCTCATAAAAGTACTTGGAGCATTTGTTAGGCCGAATGGCATAACCATCCATTCATAGAGACCAAACTTGGTCTTGAAGGCGGTTTTTCATTCATCACCGGGTTGCATTCTTATTTGGTGATAGCCACTCCTTAAATCAATCTTGGAAAACAAACATGAACCATTCAACTCATCTAGCATATCATCTAACCGAGGAATAGGGTGGCGATATTTTACCGTAATTTTGTTGATGGCTCGGCAGTCCACACACATGCGCCACGTTCCGTCTTTTTTGGGCACCAATAGCACCGGAACAGCACATGGGCTCATGCTCTCCTTGACATACCCTTTGTGGAGGAGCTCCTCAACTTGACGTTGCAATTCCTTGGTGTCCGTAGGATTGCTCCTATAAGCCGGCTTGTTTGGCAATTGTGATCCCGGCACAAAATCAATTTGGTGCTCAATTCCCCGAAGCAGGGGCAATCCTTGCGGAAGTTCCTTAGGAAATACATCCTCATAATCCTGCAACACACAAGAAATCAAAGGGGAAATGGAAGAATTAGTGGGGTTAGTATTAAAACAATGAGCCAAGAGTAACATAGGCGTGTCCTCATCATGATCCACGAAGAGTTCCTTCCTCCTAACTAACATCACCATGTTTTCCGGCCCTTTTGACGTTGGGGCAGCCTTGGATGACCCCACTGCCCCACCTACGGAATCCCCTCCCTTTTCTCTCTTTTCGGATTCCTTTCCCTTTTCCTTCAACTCCCTCATCCTTTGATGCCCCTCATTTACTTGGGAAGGCGAAAGCGGATGAAGAGTAACCTTTCGGCCATCCTTCTCAAGTGTATACCGATTGGACCTCCCATCGTGTTTAGTAGACCTATCATATTGCCAAGGTCTACCTAGCAACAAGTATCACGTCACAAAGCACTTCATCGTGGTAGTTTCCCACCTTAAACCGTATCACACATTGCCTTGCGACCCTTAACTCACCACAATCATTCAACCATTGTAACTTGTAAGGACTAGTGTGCGGGGTAGTTGGTAACTTCAAGAAATTTACCATAGCATGACTTACAACATTTGTACAACTACCACTATCGATCACCAAGGTACACACACTCCCCTTTACAAGACATTTAGTATGGAATAGATTTTCCCTTTGGCTTGGGTCATCTATTGCCTTACTAATCATGACGCGCCTAACCACAAAGTTTGGAACCACACACTCCCCTTCTTTCGGGTAAACATCTTCACCATCATCACCATCATCATCGTGTGGTCCATCATCGGTTTCCTCTCCATCTTGAGGCTCGGCCTCATCTTCTCCCCTTTTGGGACCCACCTCCTCACCAAGGTAATACACTCTCCCTTCCCGTAGGATCACATTGCGCCGGTTAGGACATTCATTGGCCTTATGCCCCCAACCTTGGCACTTGAAACATTGGAATCCCTTTGGGTTAGGATACTTGTGAGCCTCCAGTTTTGGAGGGAATTTGGGGACTGTTTTGGGCTCGGGCAGCCTCGTAGTGGCGGGTTGGTCCTTGTTTTTGGGCCAACCCGAGGGGGCTTGTCCCCTTGCCTTGAAGGATGATCTCTCTTTAAGTTCTCTTTCAATCTCAAGAGCCGCTTGGAAAATACCGTCAACGGTTTCAAACTTGTGAAGGGTTAAATGAGTGGAGATCTCTTTGTTCAACCCGCACTTGAACCGGATGATGTCATGACTGATTTGCTCCCCACGATGATCAAGTTTCAACATGAGTTGTTGAAACTCATCAAACTATGCCATCACACTCTTGTTACCTTGACGCAAGCCATACAATCTAGCAAGCAACTCATGGAGATATCTCTCGGGAAGGTATTGTTGCCTCATCAAGTACCTCAACCGATACCAAGGTGGTGGCTGCACATCAACTAGTTCATCACCAAACCGCTTGACGTATTCCCACCAAGTGTTAGCATAACCCTCAAAGTGAGCTTTAGGATAACTTCCTTTCTTTTCTTTCGAGATATCATTAACTTGGAAGACTTTGTCACAAGCCGATTCCCAAGCTAAGTATGCCTCGGGGTCACTTTCACCCTTAAAGAGAGGTAGACTCAACTTGATGGTGTTGATGCCTACATCCCTCTCATGGTGTCGGTTTCCTCTTTCTTCATATCCACGGTATCTCCGTTGAACTCCTCTGCCCCCTCTCACCTCCTCCTCCCTCATGTAAGTATCATCAAAGGCCCCGTACCCTTCATACTCCTCCCTACCATACTCCTCAAGGTGGGCTGGTCGGTTTTGGATATTTGGAATCTGATTTGGGGGTATTGGATTTTGTGGAGGTGGTGGTCTTTGGTTTAATGGAGCTTGGAATGGAAGGTTCGGATTTAGTGGTGGAATTTGACGTCCAAATCCCTCATGTGGGACTTGGGAATTCTGGAAATGCGTTGGTCTATTGGGGCCACGGTTAGGAGGGAAAAAGGTGGTTTGGCTTGCGGCATTTAGTGGAGCTTGAGGTGCATTTAGCATTTGGTGGACTGTTTCGGGGGTGATGGTTGCAGAGGAAGTCCTATCATGCCCATTGGTAGAAACATGTAGAGGAGTAGAAGGACGAGAGTTCCTTTGACTCTCCACTTGTTCTAACCTCCCACTAATAGTCGACCCCTCTCCCTTGATTGCTGCCAAGTCCCCTCTCACGGCCCCAAATTCCGAATTCAACCTTTCAAGTGTCCGGGTAACGGCCTCAAGAGTGACCCTCATAGAGTCAAGTGCATTAGTATCCACGTTATGGGACGTGGTCCCTTCCATTGTCAAGGTATTATACTCTTTAGATCACCACACGCTTGAGTTCCACAAGTGTTGTAAATTGGCTAGTAACCGTGAATCCTTTAAGGTATGAGTAAGCTCTTATCCGGAGTGGATTTTTGTTTGAAGACTCAAAGAATTCTTGTCGGACTAGAACCAAAAATAGCAACGTATTCAAAAGATAAAAGGGCACTCAAGTAATCGTCGACACGAACAAACGGATTCAAAGGACTAATCGACAACCTAGTAGGAATGTACTAGTTTGTTAATTAGTTCTAGAACCAAGTAAAGGAAACCAAGAATCAACAATTAGCAACTAGAATAATATCCAAAGTTGAGCTTAGGGGTGACGTGGCAGCATACAATTGGCCTTGGACCCACACGGTTTGTATATATAACTTATATGTATATTTATTTATTTTTTGTGCCTCAAATCCGAAATTCAATATTCATACAACTTGTGATGGATGACAATGTGTTTTGGAGGGAAAAATAATAGTCTTGTAGCCTTTTCAACCTTTCAAACTCAAAAGGTGATGTTTGACTAACTAGTCCCACAAAACAAGGCTCCTTAAATTAGGGAAGAGTGGTTGAAAAGACTAGGAAGTGATGGGTGCAAGTCTTTCACCAACAACTTTATGACTTGTGTTGCAACTTGAACACAACAAGATGAACAAGATGAACAAGTTTAAAAGATGAACACCTTCATCAACTTCTTCAAGCACATAACACACAACCATCAATTTTTGTCATCAACAACATACAACTTTCAGCCACTTCAAGTCACCACAACAATGGTCAAGTTTTCAAGCTCAACTTTTAGATCTAGACACTTTAGTGTTGGTGGGAAAGAAACCAACACTAGAAACACACTAAACAAGCAAAATAACACCTAGATCTAAACATACAACAACATTCTCGATTTTGCCTTCAATGGACAGATTTCAGAATTTTTTTTTTTTTTTAATCCGAGAACAGGCCCAAGATGGGTTGTGTTGGAACACAACCGGTCTTGCTTTGATACCAAATGATACAAGATCAAGTCCACAACACACAAATAGGCACAACCAGCCATGAAAATCAGCCAACCAACAACAAGAGAATCCAACAAACACAAGATTTAACAAGTTGAACACAATGCTAGTGAATCGAAAGAGCCCCACCCGGCTTCACTAGAATTCAAGATCTCAAAGACAACAACAACAAGATAATAAAAGATAGATAACTTGACATATAATATTCAAGAGACTAAGAACCCTAACATCAAGAAAGGACCCTAAGACTATTGAATATAAACACCAAGTTCTTACTTAGACCAAGAGGAACTCAATGACCTCAAGATCCTTGTTTCTAGCCAAGATACAACACAAGTATCCCTCTCCTTTGTGGACTGTTTTGAGAGAGAAAGAGAGCCCTAAGTGTTACAAGTCTTGTGATTCAAATGTCAAAATGGAAGAACTACTCAAAATAACCCTAATGTGTTCTATTTATATTACAAGGTAATATGAAGCCAAAAGACTAGTATGCCCTTCTCCAATCTGCCGCCCCCTTGGAGTGTAAGTTTATTACACTCCAAGGTCCCACTTCACACTTAAAACATTTAGATCCTTTGGGGGTTCAATGACTAACTCACACACGGCCATTTGCATGAACAAGGCTTGGAGTTTTTGTAACTCCCGAGCTTGGCTTCGTGTGAAAGGTCGTGTACTTGTGGTGCTCTTCCCACCCGTATCAATACATCCACTCTAGTGGTGGGGTAATCATGGTGGGTTAACATACATCCACTCTCATGGTGGGTTAACATACATCCACTCTCGTGGTGGGTAAACATACATGGGGGAGATTGATATATCAACTTATGAGAGATTAATACATTAAGGATCATGATAGTATATAATACCGGGCCTCCACCTTTGGTGGGTTATATTAAATGACATAACATAATATTGGGATTATTCCATATTGAACTTATACCCTCTAGAATGTGTTCCATACTCAATGAAACGTATAGTAACCATGCGCATTACTTCTTTACAATCTTATACCCTTTACTTGGTTATGAGAATGACACGTTAAAGATCATGACATTAAAGCACACACTTACATACACATCTCACTTCACTCCTTTACTTCATGAGATTGACATCTTCACTTATGAGGAATAATTATACTAACTTGCACATTATCTCTCTTATTACTCTTATGAGATTGGTACCTTTACTTATGAAAGATTGGTACAAGGATAATCATCGTACTATAGGACTTTGGAACATGGCATGATTGGAAAATGCTTTTCAAGAATAAATAGATTCTCTTACATCTTACTCTCTTTGAGATAGTTCTTTTAGAACTTACAACGTTATGACATCTTTGAACTTCAATCAATGAACAAGAGATAAATGAACCATAAGTCATCTAAGAATAGGACACATATGAATAACAATATACGTCACCCTGAATTGATATACTTCAAGCCTCTCGGAATTGAAACAAGTCCAATGTCAATGTGAACAACATGTTCCAGAAGGATATGGAAAAAGGAACCTTACATACCTTCACTTCCAAGTATGAGTACACGAGTCTATATATGAACACAATAGTCCAGCTTCTTCCTTACGTCTTACTCTACTATACAAGTACATAACAAAGTTCATGTTAACAACCAACTCCCTTACAAATGTATAAATGTCACAATGAGTTACGTGACCGCTACATAGCATCATTTCGTCCTTCACAGTACATTCCATTGCATTATCATACCAATAACACCATAACATTCCACACATTGACCAAAATATCACACATCAATAGCATTTCACATCACACTTACCCTTATGCTTTCTCATTAGCATTTCGTCACAATTACTCCTATCAACTTGCCTTATAACAACTTATGAACAACAATAAAAACTTAAAATAGTCCAACATGCTTCCATACGCCCCTTTAAAGTCATTAAAATGACATCACAAGTTGCTAATTATATCCATAAAGGGTATAGGGGCCTTCAGGGGTCAAGGGGGAACAAAAACATGCAAAACGGGGTTCTGGATGGGACCTGCGAAGCCACCTGCATCCACAGGTGCCCTTTGGCAGTAGCCAGGGGCATCTGCGTTGGTACCTGCGCCCGCAGCTGCCTCACCTGCGAGGGCGGGTGCCCCTTTTCGGCCAAATTGGTCTCTTTTGGGTCTTTTCATGCAATAAATTGTCCATGATCATAACTAAACTTCTTTTAACATATTTTTGATCATATTACATGCTAACAAGCAGCCATGGTCTCACAACACACATAAACATCACCAAAACCTCACTTTCTTTTCAATCCATCACCAAATCCATAACCAAATTTACGACAACAATTCCAAACATTATACACAAGGATAAAACAAGGCAAGACTATAATCACATCTCACATGTCAATATTGAATCCATCAAGTTCATTTCCTTCAAGATCACAAGTCCATGTTCAAGTTTACAAGACAAAACCATCCTCCGATTTAGCAAACACAAATTGTTTTATTACACATAGTGAACTTCTCACACTTCACCAACATAACCAACATGATATAAACCATCTTCCATGCATAAAATATATTAAACCATAATAATATACACTTACCAAGTCTTGCAAGACAATGATCTTGGTCCAAGGGATGAAGAGTTAGGGTTTGTGTGAGATAAGGAAAAGTTAGAGAAAATTCTAGAAAAGGCATGGGTGGAACAAATGAATAAAAATCTGATTTTCCTCATATATATAGGTCCCTTTAAGTCTCTCTTATCCCATTCTTGACATTAAATGCATGGTTGATTTGGTCAAATGGAAGATTGGATCATTTTGCTCCATTGGGCCAAGTCTTCCATGTGATTTTGGGCCTCATTCAAGCCCAATGGCTCATGACTGATTAATGCCCAACAAATTAATGTATAATTCATCAAATTTCTCATGTTTCACTAATTCCATAACTGTATACGTAGTCGTATAGGTTCGACAACATACGGGGTGTTACACCTCCTACAAAGGTCTAATCCCATATACTAGGCCCAATATCAATTATTTCACCGCTAACATTACAAAATACATACTTTGTACTCTCGACACTTGAGTAACCATTGTTCAACGTCGTCATATAGGGTTTAGTAGGTACGGGGTGTTACAACCATCACCCCTCGGCATCAATTTGGACTTTCTTTGAGATGAAAACCGCTCCTTCCAAAGATGCACCCACACCCAATCTCCCGGTTCAAGAATGAGTTTCTTTCTCCCCTTGTTGGCCCTCCTTGCAATCTCTTGGTTTTTCTTCTCAAGTTAAAGCCGCACCTTCTCATGTAACTTCTTCATAGAATCTGCCCGCTTGCTTCCATCTAAGCTAATATGAGATCACTTGGCAAAGGCGTTAAATCCAAAGGGGTAAGGTGGTTGAGGCCGTATACACACTCAAAGAGAGTCATTCCCGTACTTGAGTGTATGACACGGTTATAGGCAAATTCAATCAATGGTAAGTACTCTTCCCAAGAAGTCACTTTTCCCTTAACCATGGAATGTAGCATAGCACCCAATGTCCTATTTACTACTTCCGTTTGGCCATCGGTTTGTGGGTGGCAGGACGTAGAGAACAATAACTTGGTACCAAGCCTACCTCACATGGACTTCCAATAGTGACTTAGGAACTTAGAGTCCCTATCACTCACAATGGTCCTTGGAACACCATGCAATTTGACAACATTATCAACAAATAAAGAGGCCACGCTGGGTGCGTCATCACATTTAGAGCAAGGAATAAAGTGCACCATTTTAGAAAACCGATCGACTACAATAAAAATACTATCCCGGCCTCGTCGAGTCCTTGGCAGCCCCAACACAAAATCCATAGATATATCAAGCCAAGGTCGTAGAGGGGTGGGCAGCGGGGTGTACAACCCGTGATGTAGGAGCCGAGATTTGGCTCTCTTGCATTCTACAATTGGCCGCAAATCCTAGCCACATCCTTGTGCATTTTGGGCCAATAGAATTGCTCCTCCAATATTCCAAAGGTCTTTTCGACCCCAAAATGACCCATTAGACCTCCATCATGTGCTTCACTCACAAACAACTCTCTCCAAGAGCTAGAGGGTACACACAATCGTCTATCTTTAAATAAGTAACCATCAAACTTGGCATAGGGATTCGAACCCCTAGCCGAATCCCACTTGTCCCTACCCAATTCTTCGCATTCCCTAAAGATAGGAGCAAAGTGAGGGTCCTTGGGATACAATCCTCTTAAGCTCTCAAAGCCCATCAATTTTGATGACAAAGTGGACACAAGAACATGTTTTCTAGACAAAGCATCGGTTACTACATTGTCCTTACCCTTTTTGTATTGGATAACATAAGGGAAGGTCTCAAGGAACTCAAGACATTTGGCATGCCGTTTGTTAAGCTTGTCTTGGGCCCGAAGATGCTTTAAGGATTCATGGTCCGCTCGGATCACGAACTCCTTCGGCCATAAGTAGTGTTGCCAAGTGGCCAAGGCTCTAATCAAGACATACAACTCTAAATCATACGTGGAGTAGTTTAAAGTTACTCCTTTGAGCTTTTCGCTAAAGTAAGCAATGGGCTTTAAATCTTGCATCAAAACAGCCCCTATGCCTACTTTACTCGCATCGCACTAGACTTCGAACGTCTTATCAAAGTTGGGCAATTATAACAAGGGCGCAAAGATGAGCATAGCTTTCAACGCTTCAAAAGCCTTAGCTTGCTTGTCACCCCACTTGAAGAGTTGTTCTTTCCAAATGACCTCGGTCAAGGGGGCGGCTATGGTGCTAAATCCTTTGACAAACCTTCTATAAAAACGAGCCAACCCGTGGAAGCTTCTTACTTCTCCAACGGTTTGTGGGGTTGGCCAATTTTTGATAGCGTTTATCTTGGATTCATCCACTTCGACCCCTCTTGAACTAACAACAAAACCCAAGAAAACAACTTCATTAACACCAAAGGAGCATTTTTCCAGATTTACATACAATTTTTCCTTTCTAAGGACATCAAGCACACATTGTAAATGCATCATATGCTCTTCTAATGACTTTCTATAAACCAATACATCATCAAAGTAGACAACAACGAACTTTCCAATAAACGGCCTCATCACATGATTCATTAGCCTCATAAAAGTACTTGGAGCGTTTGTTAGGCCGAAGGGCATAACCATCCATTCATAGAGACCAAACTTGGTCTTGAAGGCGGTTTTCCATTCATCACCGGGTTGCATTCTTATTTGGTGATAGCCATTTCTTAAATCAATCTTGGAAAATAAACACGAACCATTCAATTCATCTAGCATGTCATCTAACCGAGGGACAGGGTGACGATATTTTACCATAATCTTGTTGATGGCTCGACAGTCCACACACATACGCCACGTTCGGTCCTTTTTGGGCACTAGTAGCACCGGAACCGCGCACGGACTCATGCTCTCCTTGATATACCCTTTGTTGAGGAGTTCCTCAACTTGACGTTGCAATTCTTTGGTGTCCATAGGGTTGCTCCTATAAGCCGGCCTGTTTGGCAATTGTGATTCTGGCACAAAGTCAATTTGGTGCTCAATTCCCCGAAGCGGGGGCAATCCTTGCGGAAGTTCTTTAGGAAATACATCTTCATAATCCTGCAACACACAAAAAATCAAAGGAGAAATGGAAGAATTAGTGGTGTTAGTATTAAAACAATGAGCCAAAAGTAACATAGGCGTGTCCTCATCATGATCCACGAAGAGTTCCTTCCTTCTAACCAACATCACCCTGTTCTCTTTCCCTTTTGATGTTGAGGAAGCCTCGGATACGCCTACTGCCCCACCTACGGGTTCCCCTCTTTTTCTTTCCTTTTCATATTTCTTTTCTTTTTCCTTCAATTCTCTCATCTTTTGATGCCACTCATTTACTTGGGAGGGCAAAAGAGGATGAAGTGTGACCTTTCGGCCATCCTTCTCAAGTGTATATCGATTAGACCTCCCATCGTGTTTGGTAGACCTATGATATTGTCAAGGTCTACCTAGCAACAAGTGACATGCTTGCATTGGTATCACATCACAAAGCACTTCATCGTGGTAGTTTCCCACCTTAAACCGTATTACACATTACCTTGTGACCTTTAATTCACCACATTCATTCAACCATTGTAACTTGTAAGGACTAGTGTGCGGTGTAGTTGGTAACTTCAAGAAGTTTACCATAGCAATACCGACAACATTTGTACAACTACCACTATCGATCACCAAGGTGCAGACACTTCCCTTTACAAGACATTTAGTATACCAAGTGTATACACCTCCTCCCACTTAGTAGCTCACAAAGGCAGTACCTACGGGAACCATCTTTCTCTGGTACTGTGGCTCATAAGACAAAGGGGCCCATAGGGGACTCGAAATATTCGTATACATTGCCTGGTCCCAAACTAAGACTTTTATAATCCATCAAACAAATCTACTCCATCCAGTATTGTAGAGAAATAAGAGTATAATAACTGGTCAGACTTGAACCGAGGCTAAATATGTATAAAACTAAAAATCCATTGCCCGAGACCGAACTAAAATGGTATAATAATTTAGAAAGGGTCGGAATCTCCCTCAACCATAGTGAGTAAGTAGTGGTAAAAGAGAGTGGATGAATAATGGACCAGAATTAGCCTCGGTCTACTTTCCAAAATAATATGTTTAGTTTAAGAGGTCATAATTCAATAATAAGGGTGGTATGACTTCTGTATTCAAAGAATCAATTTTAAAGGTGAAAAAGTGAGAATAAATCCCTTTTTAGAGAACAATAGTAAAACCAGGGTTTTAATCAAAATCATACCACTAAATAGACGTAGATGCGTCTAAATGTATGAATGCCATCACCAGTATCCAAATAATACAACCATACGCGTCTAAGCATTTAAGAACTAAACCACGTCCTTTCAAATGATAGAATACTAACCTGGTGTCTAACTGGTAATGTAACCATGGCCTCGGGACTAACATTATATGTATCAACAAGATATCAGTACCATAAACTGGGATACTAAGGTAAACAGGGTATAAAGCTACTAGAAGGATTTAATTCAGGGAATATTATCCAATTCACTAAGTAATTTTGTATGTTTTATACTAAGGGATCCTTCAGGTAAATCTATGGTTAAATAAGTCTTTAATCAAGTGAAATAGGATCCTACAACCATAACGAGTATTCTAGGCTAAGGTTCAAGTCACATTTCTATTCTAAATCCCTTAAATAGGTCAAGTCATGATATTACTAAGTATAAACCTATCCTATAATCCCTACCTAGCATGCAATCTATACATTACACCATCTCATAGAGAAAAGTAGATCGGAGCCTACCTCGTAGCCGAACCGCAACCTCAAACCATCCATAAACCACTCATCTTTGCTGCACAATCCCACAATATCATCACACTATTAAAATCATAACCTACACATTAATACAATTAAAACAATACCCATATTACAATATAATACTCTGGGTTGAAAATCAGATCTAAAATGGCTAGGTGGGACCCACACATGAAATCTAAAAATGAAACCTATGATTAGGTCCCTCATGACTCAAGGAACATGCGCCCAAAATTTTGGAACAATTCGAGCTCATTAGCTCATTCAAATCAGCCCCAACATTAGAGAAATCAATAAACTTTAATGGAGAAATTAAGAGAAGGAAAGCTCGTAACTTATGAAATTCGTATGAGATGAAGGTTGCTTTGACGTTCCCGTAATATCACCGTCCTTAAACTAATGTTCCCCAACTAATATTTGAGCTTAAATGGCATTCAGGAAGGTTTGGAAATGGGGGGAAATGAACTGGGGTCAAAGGGGGGAACAAACATAAAAGGACCAGATTGGTCGCCTAGGCGCACATTTGGTCGCCAAGGAGACATCACTTAGGTGCCCATTTGGTCTCCAAGGCAGCCTCGCTAGGTTCCAAAATAGTCGCTAGGTGATACGAGCATAGATAGCGTGGGGCACATTAGGATGGGCTTCCATATATGGATGATAGCTTGGAGCCCGAAGGAAGCCATGGAGCAATAAATATACAAGGTCATGGGCTATAAAGATGTCATTTGGACAATCAAGAAGGACCCTTGTGGGTTATTACTAAAATAGTCACTTTTGGGCTATTTTCTATTTTTGTAATAGACTATTTGTGAAAAGGCAAGGACTATAAATAGTTGCCTTAGCCATTTTCCTTACTTAGATTTTGATGACATTAAAACTTACTCATATTTTGTAGCTTTAGTCTTGTAGTTGATAGTGTAGAATCCGAAAATTGGGTCTTTGACATTTGAAGTTAGGGTTTCACTTGTCTTGGATAATTTGGCAAGAAAGGTGTGCTTGAGGAAGAGTGATTCCTTTGGGTCACCTAAGAGGAAGGTTTGAACTCTTGTTTGTGAAGTGTGTTTGAAGATTTGAAACATCTTCTTGTGCTAATCACTTAATAAGAGTAAGGGTCTTTCTATCTATCTTTAAATTTCAAGTATTCTTCTTCTTCATCTCCATTCTATGTGTTGTTTTTCTCTTTGTTTGGTTGCTGAAATTTGTATCTTAGTAACCATTTTCGTGTGTTCATAGCCTTTTGGCTATCATTTGGTATCAGAGCCTAGGTTAGGGCTGTTCCAACATCCCTAAATCTTGGTTTTAGTGTTCTTATATAGAAAATCTCATCAAAAAAGAGTCAAAAATCAGAAAATACCAAAAAAAAAATTTGTGTTGTCTTGTGTGTTTGTTGTAGATCCGAAATTTCCAAGTTAGATCTACAAGTTTTTATTGTGTTTTGAAGGTTTCTAGTGCTAGATCCTTTCTCTCTAGCACATAGGGAGTCTAGATCTACTTTTAGAGTGAAGTTTGGTTGATTTTGAGCTAGATCCACCATTGTTGTGGCTTGTTTGAAGCTTTTTTGGAGAAGGTGACATTTTGGGTTAGTGTTGGTGACTTGATTTGTGGCTGATTTTTAGTGGGTTGGGTTTGTTTTGGACTAAGGAACCTAGATCTTCAAAAAAAAATCAGATTTGGAGTTCATTTGCTAGGTGGTCAAACTTGGTCAACGCTTCAATATTCATCTTGTTCATCCATGATCTTCATATCTTAGTGAAGAAGAATGTTCAAGGGTGTTGTTTGATCCAAAAAAAAAAAAGTAAGAAAGAGAGTGCAAAAGTTGTTGGTCCAAAAGCATATTCAAAGAAGGGGGGAACCAATTCTTTTCCATTTTAACTGAAGGCTTGAAAAAGCTCCAAATTGCTTCCTACCCCCTCCAAATCCGAAATTCCTTCTTCCCAAAGTGTTGTTTGACTGAGATAAAGGTGTTGGGAAAGTTGAAAATTTTTGAAAAGTGACAACCAACCACGTAATGCCATGTCATCATTTGTGATCAACCAAAATTCACCTCTAAACTTAGATTTCCTAGTTTCTAATCTTTGATTCTAGTTTCTTTTAAGCTAAGTCTATCACTAATTAGCAAACTAGTAAGTACCTACTAGATTGGTAATTAGTCTAGATTTCGTTTATTTCGTGTCTTCGGTTTTTGTGTGCTTTTCTCATTTTTAAGTCGTAGTATTTGTTGGTTCAAGTGCGTGCATCACTTTATTTGAGTCATTTCAATCAAAGATCAATTCTGATCCAAAGCTTCTCACCTCTCAAGTAACTTGCCAAGTATTGCCGATTCTCCAACACTTGTGAAGCCAAGTGTGAGGTGAGGTTGAGTGTGAGTGAAGTGAGGCTTTTGAACTAACTTGTTCGCTCGTTTTGTAGGTTGTGTTACTTGCTCGTTTTGCTTTTTTTTTTTAGGTGCAATTGACCATGGAAGCCGAGGATTCTTCATCCCAATCCTTGGGAAATGATATAATGGGAGCCTTGAAGGCTCACTTTGAGGCCTCTTCCCGAAAAATGGAAGATAGTAATGATACTTTGAGGAGAGAATTCAAGAGTGATGTTGATGCATTGAGAAGTAATGTGGATGCTATAAGGGGTGAAATTTCCACTTTTAGTGGAAGACTTGATTGTGTTGAAAGTAGGACGAACTCACGACCTTCTACTCCTAATCCCTACCATGCATCCTCTAGCATCCAAGCGAATAACTCTTCCATGACTATAACCCCCGAAACTCTTCACCAAATGCTCAACCCTCCACGATTTCCACAAAACCAGCCACTAAATCAACCCCACCATAGGCAAAGAACATTCTCTACTTCTTATGGTGTAAGAACTTGTACTTCTTATCCTTATTCCAATGTGACTAGTTATCCTTATGGTAATGATGTTGGAGGTAGGATGGAAAGATCAATGAGCCATAGAAGTAGAGAGAATTCATTATTTCAAAATGTGTATGACCGAGAGAGGCGGTTTCTTGAAACAAAAGTTACAAGTGAAAAGCAAGGTGAATGCAATACTTTCTATGAGCTACAAGGTAACAAAGCTAAACCTTACACTTTGTCAAAAGTAGAAGATCCTTGTGTGGCTAGTATCCAATTGAGTGTAAGTGATGGCATGTATATGTGTGAGCTTAAAGATCCTTTGCCTTGTGAACATCTTGATGAAACCATGTTACATAGTGATAATGTATTTGTTGAGAGTGTTCATACACTAGTTGATCATATTGATGACCGAATTGATTCTTCTAATAAGATCAATTTGTGTCCACCTAGTGTTGACACTTGTGCCTTGAATGCTAGTACATTGTCATGTGATTCTTTGCCATGTTTTGATAATGTGGATGTTGAAAATGTGGATACACTAGTTGATCCTATTGATGACCGAATTTATTCTTATAGTAAGATCAATTTGTGTCCACCTAGTGTTGATACATGTGCTTTGAATGATAGTTCATTATCAATTGATAGTGGTGTTGATCAACTCGTGTGTAATGATGACCCACTAAATGAGGAGTTTTGTGATGAACTTAAGGAACCTCAATTTAGTGATGGCGTTGATATAGTTGGTCATGTAGTTAGTCATGTGACGTCATTGCACTTAAATAATGAATTCTTGAATTGTGATCCCATTCCTTGTTCTTCTCATGAGAATTTTGAGGTGAGATGTGTTTTCAAGGATAATCCCTTATTTGAGGTTGACATGACTAATGAAGGTGAAATACATAGTGGTGTGTCTTGGCATGATAGAAGTGTAGCCTCTCTTGAGAGCTACCAAGTGATTGAGAATCCACTATGGTGTGATCACACACTTTTCAAAGACGAAACTATCTTCTTGGAAGTTAATAGTACGTCTATTGGAGGGGTTAGTGGTCGAAATGAAGGGGGTGTATATTCTCTAATGACCTCTTCATTCTTGTGTGACCCCATTCTTGATCAAGGCCTTAATGCTTGTGGATCAAAGGGTGATTCTATATGTGGGCACACCTTGGATGAAGTTCATTTAAGTAACACCTTTCTTTACTACTTGTTTGCATATGATGACCCTTTTCTCAAATGTGGTCTCGTGCTTGTGAACCCCAAGGCAAATGTGTCATTGCCTATTTTGGAAGTTTCTTATATTCTTGCGTCCTTATTTGACACACTTGTGCTTAAGTTGTGTGGACCACAACTAGTGGGTGCGAAGTTGCTTGTTTGTTTTTGGGAGAGTCCATGGATATTGAAAGCTCCATGTCACCTTCATAAGGTTGGACAAGTTGAAGTTTCAAATAGGACTCTTGGGAGCATGCTTGATACTATGATAGGAGGGACCCCAATTCATTGGAAGTATTATTTGATATGGAGTGATTTGACTCCTAATAGATTCCTCAACCATTCTAGTAGCATGGCTTTGTTGGTGCACTTTCTTTTTTTGGAAAGTTGCTTGATAGAGAGGGTTGTTTTGTGCTTAAAATGTTTCTTCTTATCTATCGATGTCCTTATCTTTTGGCACACCCTAGATGAGAATAGTGAACTTAACACCTTTCTATACTACCTTTTTGCTTATGATGATACCTATGATGGTATGGGATTTGTTTTGTATGGAGGTAGAGATATGTGGGTCTTTTACTTCTTTGACCCGAATAAACCCTTATGGGTGATTGCGCCATTTTTGATGAGGTCTTATTGTGAAGCGATGAAATAATTGTGTCTTATGGCTCCTAAATCATATGTGATATCATCTCTTGGGATTCTTGATACCATTAAGACCTTTGTGGTTTCCTTGTCTCATGATGTTTCTTATGACCAATTCCTTTGTACCTTATATGATGAATGGATCTTATTTAACACAAAGGATAATTGGTTGTATTTTAAATGTGTGCCTCCTTGGCAAGTTGGTATGGTTGATAAACCTTGTGCTAACCCTCATGCTATGAGGATATGTTTGTTGTTTGTCTTTCTCATGTTTTTGCGAGGTTCGAATTCGAGGACGAATCCTTTTGAAGAAGGGGAGGATGATACGAGCATAGATAGCGTGGGGCACATTAGGATGGGCTTCCATATATGGATGATAGCTTGGAGCCCGAAGGAAGCCATGGAGCAATAAATATACAAGGTCATGGGCTATAAAGATGTCATTTGGACAATCAAGAAGGACCCTTGTGGGTTATTACTAAAATAGTCACTTTTGGGCTATTTTTGTAATAGGCTATTTGTGAAAAGGCAAGAACTATAAATAGTTGCCTTAGCCATTTTCTTTACTTAGATTTTGATGACATTGAAACTTACTCATATTTTGTAGCTTTAGTCTTGTAGTTGATAGTGTAGAATCCAAAAATTGGGTCTTTGACATTTGAAGTTAGGGTTTCACTTGTCTTGGATAATTTGGCAAGAAAGGTGTGCTTGAGGAAGAGTGATTCCTTTGGGTCACCTAAGAGGAAGGTTTGAACTCTTGTTTGTGAAGTGTGTTTGAAAATTTGAAACATCTTCTAGTGCCAATCACTTAATAAGAGTAAGGTTCTTTCTATCTATCTTTAAATTTCAAGTATTCTTCTTCTTCATCTCCATTCTATGTGTTGTTTTTCTCTTTGTTTGGTTGCTGAAATTTGTATCTTAGTAACCATTTTCGTGTGTTCATAGCCTTTTGGCTATCACTAGGGCGGTGGCACCAGAAAACTATCAATGCTCAAACTTCATTTGAGTACTCAGGGCCCATCTAGAAACCCGTGAACATAAATGAACTATCCTACCCCATCGAAAATGGCATTCCAAACTCAATAAAATGAATGAAATTTCCATCAACGTCGTTTTGACAAAATGTGGGCCCTAAACCCAATGTGTCATTTTAACCAACTTTCAACCAATAGCCCAAAATGAGTCTGGAAGCCTCGAGACCTGGACCAAGGGTCCCCCAGCCTAAAATCCATGTTCCAGAGCTAACGGTATTGTCAGAATTTCCTTCCGAGTCTGTTTACTATGTGTTTTGGTCCGAGACCAATTTCTCAACTTCAAAAGCTCCAAAATAGGAAAATGGGTTTAAAACCCAATTGAACTGCCCGAAAACCATATTGACGGTTTCGACAAGTCATAAATGACCTGTAGCCACTGTGGGAAGGCACAAAATATCAAAAATGCATGGAAATCGAGAAAATGACCTAGAGGGTCATTACAATATCCATTATTAAAAAAATTTTGTCCTCAAAAGTCAAGGCACAGAAAGAGCCTGAAAGCTTGAAAGGATGAGGTACTAGGCCCGTATGCGGGGCAAGACTCCCCAGATTATCTCTAAGGAAAAATAATGTTTCCAAGGGATTTTGCTAAAGGTATCCCTTTTTCCTTCGCATCCTTACTTCACTTTCCAACCAACTACAAACTCATCCTCAACAACCAACTGGCCTCCAACTTAACAGAGCACGACCGAAGCATGTAAACCCAAACCATAGCATACTGACATCACACTGAAACGAGCACAACTAAGCAGATACTTAACCAGGCTAAAGACAACTTAAGGCATGAATCTTGCAGCCAACTCCAAACTATTCTTTTACCTTTCTAAACGTGATTTCTACTCTGAACTGTACAGACTCTCTACAGCATCATCTTAGTCCTGCCTGCAATCACATTACATTAACCTCGAAAGACTAAAGCTAACCCACAGAATCTATATGGTCTATCAAAAGGAAAAAGGCCATAAGGTTCTACCTGAATACTCAAATGGTGGTGATCAATGTCTGCAATCTCTGCCAAAGCTACTAACTAGTCCGGATGACCCTCGAAACCAATAGTCATGAGTGCAAAGCACAAACTCTCGAAACTAAATGATCTACTCTAGAATGGCCCACCAACTGTGGCTGAAACCATGCTAAGCCCAACTCGAGTACACTTCTTCGCCATTCAAAATTTCAGAGGACAACTGAGAAACCAAAGTCAAAAGTAGTAGAAACCAATACAATGTAACAATAAACCATCCCTCGAACATCTATCAAGTCAAACCCTCTGAACTTAAGAAAACTGAACTAATAGGTAGAGAGTAGGCTTGGTCAGCCTGTCATTGAATGCTCAACCGAAGCAAATCCTGAAATAGGGGCTGCAACTAAGTTATGCAATTTATAGCTATAATATCAACACCGAAGTTTAACTACTCGATCTCAACTATCCAAACTGGTCCTGCTGATGAGTAAGCATTCACACACCAAAATCTATCACAACTCCTAAATCGTTATTCGAATAAGTAAAAAACCATAACTGGAGCCGACAAGTCTTCTCTAAAGTCAAATACACAAATCAATCTCACCTTTATAGACTAAGCATACATCCAATGGTTTCCACAAGCGCTGAAACTGAAATATTGCCGAAGAACATACTCACAACTGAGGAAAACCATAGGCAAAAGATACGAGTAATCAAATCCACATCCACTGAGGACATAACCATCAAGGCATAACCAAGAACTCACCAAGGCTGCAAAGAGTACTAATGGTAGCCAAATCTCGAGCAACTCAGAATAAAATACAATCTTAGCTTTAATCTGGTCAAACCAATACTCAATCCATGGCAACAAATACTCACTCCCAAAAGACATCCACTTTGGTTACCCATAACTACTACACAAGCACATATCACCAAGCAGAAGCATTCCCCGAAGTCATATTAGGCCAAACAATTACCTCAATGAGAAATTTTTGAATTCACCTATTTGCACCAACCTTAACTCAATTGATCCATAAACTACATCGCAGAACAAACAGAGTACCAAACTCAACACCAACACCAAGATCAAGACTACTATCGGGAAACAAACCAAACAAACCAGAATATCAAACCTGATATGGGTGGGCCAAGCTGTCCAACAAGTCCATGACCATTCACACGAAGCCAAGCTCGGGAATTACAAAAACTCCAAGCCTTGTTCATGCAAATGGCCGTGTGTGAGTTGGTGACTGATCCATCTAAGGATTTAAATGTTTTTAAGTGTGAAGAGGGACCTTGAAGTGTAATAAACTTACACTCCAAGGCCGCCCATGGCAAGGGGCAAACTGGTCATTTTTTGCCTTGTAATATAAATAGACAATATTAGGGTTACTTGGGGTAGTTCTTCCATTATCATTTTGAGACATAAGACTTGTAATATTTTGGTTCTCTCTCTCTCTATTTCAGCTCACAAGAGAGGGATACTTGTGTTGTATCTTGGCTAGAAACAAGGATCTTGAGGTCATAGGATTCCTCTCTTGTTGTTAGGGTTCTTAGACTCTTGAATCTTTTATGTCAAGTTACTATTTTCTTGTGATCTTGTTAATATTGTGTTTGTATTCTTGAAGTCTAGTGAAGCCGTGTGGGGCTCTTTCGATTCACTAGCATTTGTTGTCCAACTTGTTGATCTTGTGTTAGTTGTTCTTCTTGTTGTTGGCTGTTGGAACTTTGTGTTGTGGACTTGATAGTGTATCAAAACCTCAGACTTGTCAACATTAGGAATGGGCTATAAAAAGATCACTCAAGCTAGAATCACAACAATACCATGGAAGGAAAAACCTTCCTTCACTTTCACAACCCACTCAACAACCGACCTTACCTTACTAACAGAAAGGAAAACAAACAAACCAAGGTAGTCGTCTAAGCCAAAAAGAGAAGAATCACAAGAAAGGAGATACTAAGTAGATAAAGCTAGTCTAGCCATCTACCAAGTAAGAATCAACAGCAACCAAAATAACAATACTAACAATAGTAAAACTAGTATAAAGTGCATGTGACACCATAATGGAAAATAACCTATACTACTGTAAGATAACAACAAGTCCAATATGCCAAAGGAAAGGGACTTTAACCTAAATGACACACCCCAAGGAAATCAGAATAATCCACTACTAAAAGAAAATATCTATGTGGTAGTCAAATATGCGTAAAATCTACATAAAGGCTTACAACAATCAATATAGCAACATCAAGGCATATAAACACAGATGGGTATGAAAACCCCAAATCAATTCAAGTAGACACCAAAAGCTAGTAAATCAAAATTGCACCTATATGATGGAATCTGATGTCATAGTCTCTGTCCTGCCCTAAAAAGTATGAATATGAATGTGTCAAACCTCGGACTGAGCATCTGAACGACCAACTGAAATACTAAGTGCACTACCTCTACCCAAAGGTACCACATATCTAATAGACTAATCTAGATACACTGACTGCTTAATAAACCCACATCAGGGACACTCTCTGGACCAATGGTCGGTCTCTCACAGTCGTAACAAACCCGTGAAACTCTAACCTGGCAAGAAACATGAACTGACCCCAACTAGCTGACCAACTCGTGCTTAGGTCACTCCTTAGACCAATGACAAAATCTCACCACAGTAAAAACATACCCTTGGAACTTTGTTATGAATTGTACCTGCTGACCCAAAATGGCCGTCACGGCCTGAAGACCTAGACCGAGAACCCTGTAAAGTCTGAACAGAACTCTATCCGCTGTGACCACCACGACCTATCTGAGAGCCACCTATACTCTGAGGTGCTAACTGTATGGATCTGATAGGCGAAAAGTGATGCTGACCTCTTCTAGGATAATCCCTTCCATCAAGCGAAATACTACTAACACTGAACTGCTGATATGGCACCTTACCGCCACCTCCATATGTCTCAAGACATGCCCTCTCTGTAGTCTTCATATGATCAACAACCTAAAAGAAAGAAGACCCAACTGCTATCAAATGCTTTGATGCTATATGGAGTGGTAAGGCTAACCCTCTAATAAATCCCTAATCAACTCATGCTCTGTAGGAAATAACATGGGAGTATGTCTGGCCCACTCGAAAAAATCAATAACATACTACGAAACTAATAAAGAGCCCTGCTAAACACCAACAAACCCAACTCTGGCCTGAGAACCACTCGATGTATCAGGCACCACCAGTGACTATAAAGTATCCATGAAAAGACTGGGAATCGCTAACATGATGTCCTAAAAAGTTGAGGCAGTCACAAACTCTACCAAAGCCTAGGATGGCCCCAGACCCTCTGGCTGATGCTGAAGATCCTCGACATTAATCTCTAACTCTCTAGCCCGACGCTAAGCTGAAACTCTAGTAACATGCATAGAATTCTTGTCCGTATGTATAGATATTCTCATGCTATCCATCCGGGAAAGAGTGGAGTCAAAGAAGTACTTAGAGGTTAATAGAAGTACAGACACACGACCAGGAATCAAGGAACAAAATTTCCTAAGAATGCCCTGTAGCATCCCGAAGATAGGATACAGAAGTCTCCATAGGCACTTAGCTCTTGTGCCAACAACACCAGTAAACCTAGGCTCTAATACTAATTTGTCACGACCTAATTTCTCAGGCCATAATGCCACCTACCTAAATCCACCAGTAGGTAAGCCAACCCATAGTCTGAAACAGCTAGTAACGGACTAATAAGAAAATGAAAGCAAAACTAAATAACAGAGAAAGAAGACAAGAAGGAAGTAAATATATTCCCAAAATCTGGTAAAGTCAGTACAAGACCTTCTAATACAATAGGAGTACAAAGTGGAACACAAAGTAAACATATATAAAGTCATCTCTAAAATACAAAAATAGAGATCAGTTTAACAATAAGAGGGAGAGCAAGAAAAACTTCGAACGGTGGGAACTCACCCTAAATCTCTGATCCATGGCTACTCCGAATGATGCACACATCAATAGTGAAGACTTATACTATGATCTGCAAGCTGCAGAAGTGTAGTATGAGAACCAAACACAAGGTTCTCAGTAGGCATCTGCTGACTAAGCTCTAGAGTTAATGCAAGTATAAATAACATGTAAAGCAGGAAAATAAACTACATGCAACTATCTAAGAAATAACACATAATAATACTAAGGGAAAGGTAAAGGTAAACTATCAGATACAATCAGTAATCAGTGACGAAGTAGGGTTTCATTAGTATCTAGTTCATACACGATAGTATAGTGAAGAAATAGATATACAGTATAAAATAGTAGTAGAAAGGAAGGAAATAATATACAAAGAGTAGCCAAAGAAAATATATATATATATATATATCACCACGCTATATGGACAACCAAATACAAAGGTACTACTCTAAGTGAGCTAATCTAACATCACTGGTCATAAGTAGTAAGGGATCTAACACTAGCATAATCAGGTTCTCTAGCTGAAATAGGAAAAATCAAAAGATACTTTAACAATAATAAACCTTACCATAATAAGGAGAAAAGGGATCAGATACATACTGACAACCTCGGGTACCAATTCATAAACAACCTGCCATGAACTATACAATAATAATTGAATAATAATGTAACTGGCTAGCCTAGACAATCAATAACCCAATTGAGTCCCCATAAGCCTAGAGAGCCACAAGCAAACACTCAGTAAACAACAATCATGACATGTACCTATACGGCACCCCATAAGAGCAAATAGATAAAGGCTCCAAATAATTATACCGATGATAGGTAATGCATATTAATGAGTGAGTGAAATTATAACCTAGTTCCATAATGTACCAAGTGTATACACCTCCTCCAGCTCAGTAGCTTACAAAGGCAGGACCTACAGAAACCATTCATCTCTGGTACTGTGGCTCATTATTATCGCCTAAATTATACCCTGCATTGAAGTATAAAGAAGTAGATGTCAAATATAGAACCCAAATAAGGTGGGGTCAATCCCACAGGGAATAGGTCAAAATATCAAGCAAGAAGTAGTTGAGGTAATCAATAACAATCTCTAGGAAAAAGGGGGGTTTGTAAATAAATAATTTAGTAGTAATAGTTGTTGGTTTGTTGGACTTGTAATCAATATGAGTGAAGCACTAGGACTACGCTCCCCAATAAATTCATAACTCTGTAGGTTCTTCGTACTTTACAATCCCTCCCGGTGTTTGTTCCGCCATGAGAAGTCTCATCAAAGTCAGTTTGGGCGACCCTAACTGTTCATGAACTGCTAGAGGTATCAAATTAATGCTCGCACCCAAATCACATAAAGCTTTTGCAAAGTTGAAACACCCAATAGTACATGGAATCGTGAATGCTCCTGGTATTATTTCTTCTCAACCAAAGATCTAGAGGCTATTGCACTACAATGGTGCATATTGTCGACGGGATCAAAACTCACCATCCTCTTGTTAGCACCAAGTCCATCATAAACTTTGTGCAACCTGGAATTTTCTTCAAGGGCCTCAATTAGAGGGACATTTATTGTCAACTCCTTCAACATAGAAATAAACTTTTGGCACTTTCCCTCTTCAACTTTTTTCTTTAGTCTTTGTGGAAAAGAAAGAGGAGGTCATGAAATAGGAGTCAACACTTTTGGGACCTCCTATTCCTTCTAATTTCTTGTCCTCACCTCATGTTCATCAGCTTGAGGCTTTTTAAGTGCATTTTGATACACTATCAAGTCCACAACATCAAAGTTCCCAACAATCAACAACAAGAAGAACAAACTAACACAAGCTCAACAAGTTTCAACAAGTGCTAGTGAATCGAAAGAGCCCCACACGGCTTCACTAGACTTTAAAATTACAAACACAACAATAATAATGTCACAAGAAGATAGTAACTTGACATGTAACATTCAAGAGTCTAAGAACCGTAACAACAAGAGAGGACCCTAAGACTAACGAATATGAACACCAAGTTCTTACTTGGACCAGGAGGAACTCTATGACCTCAAGATCCTTGTTTCTAGCCAAGATACAACACAAGTATCACTCTACTTGTGAGATGGAATAGAGAGAGAGAGATCCAAAATATTACAAGTGTTATGTTTCAAAATGATAATGGAAGACTACTCAAAATAACCCTAATATTGTCTATTTATATTACACCTCAAATGGAAAGGAAAATGACCAGCTTGCCATTGCCATGGGGCAGCCTTGGAGTGTAAGTTTATTACACTTCAAGGTCCCTCTTCACACTTAAAACATTTAGACCATTAGGTGGATCAGTCACCAACTCACACACGGCCATTTGCATGAACAAGGCTTGGAGTTTTTGCAATTCCCGAGCTTGGCTTAGTGTGAATGGTCGTGGACTTGTGGGACAGCTTGCTCCACCCGTATCATCCTCTCCATCTTGAGAGGAATTTGACCTCAAATTCGGCATTTGGTCATCTTCAACCGCATCCACGAGAGATCACACACATTGAAGGTGTTGTGCACTTGATATTCTGGTGGAAGGTCAGTCTTGTAGGCGTTGTCATTGATTTTCTCAAGTACTTGGAATGGACCATCACCCCTCGACATCAATTTGGACTTTCTTTGAGATGGAAACCGACCCTTCCGAAGATGCACCCACACCCAATCTCTCGATTCAAGAATGAATTTCTTTCTCCCCTTGTTGGCCCTCCTTGCAATTTCTTGGTTTTTCTTCTCAAGTTGAAGTTGCACCTTCTCATGTAACTTCTTCATAGAATCTGCCCACTTGCTTCCATCTAAGCTAATCATGAGATCACTTGGCAAAGGCGTTAAATCCAAAGGGGTAAGGGGGTTGAGGCCGTATACACACTCAAAGGGAGTCATTCCCGTAACTTGAGTGTATGACACGGTTATAAGCAAATTCAATCAATGGTAAGTGCTCTTCCCAAGAAGTCATTTTTCCCTTAACCATGGAACGTAGCATAGCACCCAAGGTCCTATTTACTACTTCCGTTTGGCCATCGATTTGTGGGTGGCAGGACGTAGTGATACACTATCAAGCCCACAACACAAAGTTCCCACGAAATCAGCAACAAGAAGAACAAAATAACACAAAAATCAGCAAGTTGAGCAAAAAGTGCTAGTGAATCGAAAGAGCCCCACATGGCTTCACTAGACTTCAAGATTACAAATACAACATTAACAAGATCACAAAAAGATAGTAACTTGACATAAAAGATTCAAGAGTCTAAGAACCCTAACAATAAGAGAGGACCCTAAGACTATTGAATATTAACACCAAGTTCTTACTTGGACCAAGAGGAACTCTATGACCTCAAGATCCTTGTTTCTAGCCAAGATACAACACAAATATCACTCTACTTGTGAGATGGAGTAGAGAGAGAGAGATCCAAAATATTACAAGTGTTATGTTCAAAATCTGATGGGAGAACTACCCAAATAACCCTAATATGTTCTATTTATATTACAAGGAAAAAATGACTAGTTTACCCTTGTCATAGGGGCCGGCCTTGGAGTGTAAGTTTATTACACTTCAAGCTCCCTCTTCACACTTAAAAACATTTAAACCCTTAGGTGGATCAATCACCAACTCACACACGACCATTTGCATGAACAAGGCTTGGAGTTTTTGTAATTACCGAGCTTGGCTTTGTGTGAAAGGTCGTGTACTTGTTGGACAACTTGTCCCACCCGTATCACGTAGAAAACAACAACTTGGTACCAAGCCTACCCCACATGGACTTCCAGAAGTGGCTTAGGAACTTAGAGTCCCTATCACTCACAATGGTCCTCGGAACAGCATGCAATTTAACAACATTATCAACAAATAAAGAGGCCACGCCAAGTGCATCATCACATTTAGAGCAAGGAATAAAGTGCTCCATTTTAGAAAACCGATCGACTATAACAAAGATACTATCCCGGCCTCGTCGAGTCCTTGGAAACCCCAACACGAAATCCATAGATATATCAAGCCATGGACCTAGAGGGGTGGGCAGCGGGGTGTACAACTCATGAGGTAGGAGCCGAAATTTGGCTCTCTTGCATTCTACACATTGGCCGCAAATCCTAGCCACATCCTTGCGCATTTTGGGCCAATAGAATTGCTCCTCCAATATTCCAAAGGTCTTTTCGACCCCAAAATGACCCATTAGACCGCCATCATGTGCTTCCCTCACAAACAACTCTCTCCAAGAGCTAGAGGGTACACACAATCGTCTACCTTTAAATAAGTAACCATCAAACTTGGCATAGGGATTTGAACCCCTAGCGAATCCCACTTGTCCCTACCCAATTCTTTGCATTCCATAAAGATAGGAGCAAAGTGAGGGTCCTTGGGATACAGTCCTCTTAAGCTCTCAAAACCCATCAATTTTGATGACAAAGTGGACACAAGAGCATGTTTTCTAGACAAAGCATCGGCTACCACATTGTCCTTACCCTTTTTGTATTGGATAACATAAGGGAAGGTCTCAAGAAACTCAATCCATTTGGCAAGCCGTTTGTTAAGCTTGTCTTGGGCCCGAAGATGCTTTAAGGATTCATGGTCCGTTCGGATCACGAACTCCTTAGGCCATAAGTAGTGTTGCCAATTGGCCAAGGCTCTAATCAAGGCGTACAACTCTAAATCATACGTGGAGTAGTTTAAAGTTGCTCCTTTGAGCTTTTCACTAAAGTAAGCAATGGGTTTTAAATCTTGCATCAAAACAACCCCTATGCCTACTTTACTCGCATCACACTGGACTTCAAACGTCTTATCAAAGTTGGGCAATTGTAACAAGGGCGCGGAGATGAGCATAGCTTTCATCGCTTCAAAAGCCTTAGCTTGCTCGTCACCCCACTTGAAGGGTTGTTCTTTTTGAATTACCTCGGTCAAGGGGGAGGCTATGGTGCTAAATCCTTTGACAAACCTTCTATAAAAACTAGCCAACCCGTGGAAACTTCTTACTTCTCCAACGGTTTGTGGGGTTGGCCAATTTTTGATAGCGTTCATCTTGGATTCATCCACTTCGACCCCTCTTGAACTAACAACAAAGCCCAAGAAAACAACTTCATTAACACCAAAGGAGCATTTTTTCAGATTTGCATACAATTTTTCCTTTCTAAGGACATCAAGCACACATTGTAAATGCATCACATGCTCTTCTAAAGACTTGCTATAAACCAAGACATCATCAAAGTAGACAACAACAAACTTTCCAATAAACGGCCTCATCACATGATTTATTAGCCTCATAAAAGTACTTGGAGCATTTGTTAGGCCGAAGGGCATTACCATCCATTCATAAAGACCAAATTTGGTCTTGAAGGCGGTTTTCCATTCATCACCGGGTTGCATTCTTATTTGGTGATAGCCACTTCTTAAATCAATCTTGGAAAATAAACACGAACTATTCAATTCATCTAGCATGTCATCTAACCGAGGGATAGGGTGACGATATTTTACCATAATCTTGTTGATGGCTCGGCAGTCCACACACATACGCCACGTTCCATCCTTTTTGGGCACTAGTAGCACCGAAACCGCGCACGGTCTCATGCTCTCCTTGATATACCCTTTGTTGAGGATTTCCTCAACTTGACGTTGCAATTCTTTGGTGTCCGTAGGGTTGCTCCTATAAGCCGACCTGTTTGGCAATTGTGATCCCGGCACAAAGTCAATGTGGTGCTCAATTCCCCGAAGCGGGGCCAATCCTTGCGGAAGTTCTTTAGGAAATACATCCTCATAATCCTGCAACACACAAGAAATCAAAGGAGAAATGGAAGAATTAGTGGGGTTAGTATTAAAACAATGAGCCAAAAGTAACATAGGCTTGTCCTCATCATGATCCACGAAGAGTTCCTTCCTTCTAACCAACATCACCATGTTCTCCTTCCCTTTTGAGGTTGAGGCAGCCTCAGATACGCTTACTGCTACCTACGGGTTCCCCTCTTCTTCTTTCCTTTTCACATTTCTGCCCCTTTTCCTTTAATTCTCTCATCTTTTGATGCCACTCATTTACTTGGGAGGGCAAAAAAGGATGAAGGGTGACCTTTCGGCCATCCTTCTCAAGTGTATATCGATTAGACCTCCCATCGTGTTTGGTAGACCTATCATATTGCCAAGGTCTACCTAGCAACAAGTGACATGCTTGCATTGGTATCACGTCACAAAGCACTTCATCGTGGTAGTTTCCCACCTTAAACCGTATAACACATTGCCTTGTGACCTTTGATTCACCACATTCATTCAACCATTGTAGCTTGTAAGGTGGTAGCTGTCACGACCCAAATCCCATCGAGGTGTGATTGTCACCCAAAGCCGATATGGCTCGAGAGAACCAAGATTTGCTTCTATTCAATCATATGCATGCCATAAGAAACCCATAATCACATAAGAGCAAAACAATACTAACAATGGAATTTATGAAACGTGTGATATATATACATATGCGAAACTTGGCCGTTGAGGCCATCAAGTCAAAAACGTCATGTATCATCTTACATACATACACCCACATACGTCTACAAAAGCCTCTAACAGATGCATTGACCAAAATGAATTAAAAGTCGGGATAAGTCCCCGCTTTATACAACATGTACAACACCAAAACATATGTACAACTGTGACTCGGAGAAGCCCCAAACTAATTGGAGCTCACCAAAAGGTGTGAATGTCCTGCAACCTACTGTGGAGGTCTACTAGAACCTGCGCCTGCAGCAAGTAAGGTAAATTCCCCAAAGGGGTCAGTACGAAGAATGTACTGAGTATGTAAGTGATACAAGACAAATGGCCATCATGGCCATCATAACTTTTGATGCCATCATTCGTGGCCAACACGTGGAGAATCTGATTTTGGACACCTTGAAGGCCCGAGAGTATGCATGGGGAAGTCATGAAGTCATTTTGGACACATAATAAAGCAAATTCGTGTGAGGAAGGTTTCTTGGAGGCTTGCCCTGATGACTACCCGAGGCTCCAAAGAATTGCAAGGGTTGAAGTGTGAAGAAGGAATCCTTACACTCCATGGCCGCCCTTATTAAGGGTGTTTTGGTCTTTTTGTGCCTTTTCTTTACACTCCATAGGAGCCTCTTTTCATTAAGGGTAGTTTGGTCATTTGATGTAATAGTTATGAATAGGCTTCATTAGTGTTATTTTCTAGGGAGTTCATTATGGATATTTGAAGACTTCTTCTTCTCTCTTTGAGAATGTAGTGTAGGGCTTGGAAAGGCCAAGTAGTGTAGGGCTTGGAAAAGCCATTATTGATCCTTGCTTAGAAACGGTGGTTGTAAGGCAGAGTTGATTCCCTTAGCGGTCACCATAGGAGTTTGGTGTTGTTATTGCGGGTCTTAGGGGGTCTTATCGTTTGATACACGGTTTGGTTCCTTATTCTTGTAATCTCGTATGCCAAGCTATCTATCTTTTTTTTTTTAAGTAATCTTGTTAAGCTTGTGTTTATAATCTTGAAGTCTAGTGAAGCCGTGTGGGGCTCTTTCGATTCACTAGCACTTGTTGTTCAACTTGTTGTTCTTGTGATAGTTGTTCATCTTATTATTGTTGCTGAAATCTTCATATAGTGGACTTGATCTTGTATCATTTGGTATCAAAGCAAGGCTGGTTGTGTTCCTACACTACCAATCTTGGGCTATCTCGGTCAAAAAAAAATTAAAAAAAAATGAAATCTGTCCAAAAAAAAAAAAAAAGGAATCTGTGCATCTTGTTGTCTTGGCCGAGAATAGTGTTTGTGTGTTTAGATCTAGGTGTTTTTTTACTTGTTTAGTGTGTTTCTAGTGTTGGTTTCTTTCTCACCAACACTAAAAGTGTCTAGATCTAAAGATGAGCTTATAATATTGACCATTGTTGTGGTGACTTGAAGTGGGCCGTAGGTTGTACCTTGTTGATGACCATTGGTGCTTTTTGTGTTAAGTTCTTGAAGAAGTTGATGTTGTGTTCTTAAAGGTTGTTGTGGTGTTCATCTTGTTCTTCATCTATTCTTACAACTTAAGACCACAAAAGTATAAAATAGATCCAAAAGGTTGTAAGACAAAAGTTATAAAGTTGTTGGTGAGAAGACTTGCACACATCTCTTCCTAGACTTGACAACCACTTTTCCTTAAAACACGGAACCTTGTTTTGTGGGATTAGTATAGTCAAATCCTACCTTTTTGAGTTTGAAAAGTTGAAAAAGAGTACAAGACTTTACCTTCCCTCCAAAACCATTGTCATCCATTACAAGTTGTGTGAATCTTGAAATTTCAGATTTGTAACAAAATATATATATATATATATATATATATATTTTCGTGTGGGCCCAAGACCAATTGCATGCTGCCACATCACTATTAAGCTCAAATTTCAGATTCTAAGTTTCATTTCCTTGTTTCTTTAGTTTCATTTCTTGATTCTAGTACCAATTAACAACTAGTAATCATCTACTAGATTGTGAATTGGTTTTTGAATCCGTTTTCTTCGTGTTTTTCGTTCTTTGTGTGTTTTTCTCATTTTGATTCGTTGAACTTCTTTGACTCAAGTTCATAAGTAGATTTTGTTTTGTGTCTTGAGTCGATCAAACAATAATCTATTCCGGTCGCTAAGTAGTGATTGACAACACCTTATTAACTACCGGAGTATAAACAACTTTCAATATTCGCCGCTCCAATTGTGAGGATCACAAAGGTGAGTGTATACGAGTGTTGGTGAGGTGCTTTTACTACTAATCTTGTTTGTTCATTTTGTAGGTACAAGGTGATATAAGGGGGACATGTCTTGGTAGCCTCGTATTATTGTGACTACAACATGGGAGACTATGATTATAGTGAGGGATTTTATGGCTACGATGATGTTGTAGATTATGGGGGCTATGGATATGGCCATGATCAAGACATGGGCAGATTTGAGGGTTATGGTTCTGAGGGAGAAAATGAGGTGAATGAAGTGCCTAGTTCTTATGGTGAATATGGAGATGATGTAGGGCCTTATGATAGTTCTTATGATGAAGTTGGGGCATATGAGGAGTCTTACACTTCCCATTTCGAACCTAGAATTGGTGTAAGGTATAACCCCTTCCTTCGCAAAGCTTATGAGAGCCATGGTGAGAGTGCACGTGTGGAGAATGAAGATTCATATTCTTCACCTTGTAGTACATCTTATCAAGGTTGAAGCAGTGTGAATGCGTATACTAGCTATTGTATAGGTTGACCCATGAGAAGGAGAGAGAGTACATCTCCAAGGCCGAGGGGTACTCATGTGCCCTTGGGTTGTCCTAAACTCTACAATGTTGATCCTAGGAGAAGTGGTCACTCCGGAAAGGTAAGCATTTCTGGGGTACCCTGCCTCCTTGTGCTAGATTATTGGCTCCATAAGAACTACATCATGCCACCGATGGTTGACTATTTAGGGTTGTTTCGAGAACCTTTACTTGTTCCATATTCCTTGGACGGTATGGTTACCAAGAGAGTGAGGATTGTCTTCACCCAATTTGAATACTATGAGGAGGTATGGTACGATATCTTTCCCTTGACACTAGGTCATGTATGCTTGGGTGCCGATTGGTTTGCACAACATAGAGTTCCAAATGTGCTAAATTGACCTAAGGTTATAGTGGACCATTGGGGAAATTATCTCTTTACCTCAATTATTCCCAAACCGCAAGGAGATGTGATCACTTACTCCAAGCCGAATGATTATGAGAGACAAAAGTTTGAGAGGAGTAAGGGTGTGAAAGGTGGTAATCCGAGAGTGGAAAAAGGAGAGGTTGTGTGGAGTGAAGTGAGGGGGTTGCCACCAAATCATGCTAACTATGTTTTTCCTTTTCTTTCTAAGGACATTTGTGCAGGTACCAACATGGCAAGCTGAAAAGCACAAGGCCAAGGAGAAGTTGCTGTCGAAGCATGTGGGAAACCTTCACACCAATGCAAAGAAGAATTTACTCAAGAACTTCAAGGTAAAATCGCTTACTCTTACACTTTTGTGCATGAGAATGATAATTGTGTGACTAGTAGCCCATTGAGTGTGAGTAGTAGCTTACCTATTTGTGAGTCTATTGATTCTTTGCCTCTTGTTGATGATGTACTTGTTGGGAGTGTGGATACACTAGTTGATCCTATTGATAATCGAATTGACTCTTCTTGTAAGGTCAATTTAAGTCCACCTAGTGTTGAAGCCAATGTGTTGAATGATGGTACATCATCTTGTGGGAATTGTGTTGATCAACTTATGTGCGGAATTTGTCCACCACTTGAGGATAATGTGTGATGTGTTTAATGGATCTTAAGTGAATGATTATATTGAAAATGTTGATCAAATAAATAGGAGTGACCCCTTTAGTATGACCTCTAGCAAATGTTCTACTCTCGGTTTTGCTCATAGGGATAATCATGTGCTTGAAACATCTTTGATACTTGATAATGATCTTTTAGAGAATGGATTTGCATGTTCTATATCCTCTTCATGGATAGATCCTTCTCTCTTTAAGTACAATATCTTGTTTGAAGATGATGAGTTCACTCCTAAAGAACCTAGTGGTGAGAATGACGTTGAAGGTATAGCTTGTCTTGAAAGCTATAGCCTATATGCCAACCCACTATGGTGTAAAAACATTCCTCCTAAAGATGGAAATCTCTTCTTGGGAGATGAGAGTACTCTTAAGGGAAGGGAATGTGAGGTCTTGGAAAGGAATGATCAATTGGGTGATGATAATTTTGATTTGCTTGAATTCTTAAGAAACTCAATAAGTGATTTTTCCTTGAAAATTGATTATGGTTGTGATCCTTTGTATGACACCCCACCCATGTTTGATGACTATAAGGATGAATTGCTTGCTTGTAAAGACTTAAATAATAATTCCTTAGACTTTAGTGGTGGTATGTGTCTACTTGAGGGTACTTCCATAGAAAGGAAAGGTGTCCATTATTTGGAAATTACTTCTTCTACTATGTGTGACCTTATTGTTGAGAGTACTCATGGTGATGATGTTGAAACTGGTAGTGAGTACTCACATGAGGACACCTTAGTTGAACTTGACTTGAGTGATACCATTCTCCACTCTCTATTTGCTTTTGATGATATGTATGCTATTGTAGAGAGTATATCTTGTAGTTTGGGTGAAGCGTATGGGGAAAGGGAGTATTGTCTAGACCCGTGTCTATGGCTACTCTTTCTATTTGACCCCGGTGCCAAATATAGAAATGGTGATGTTGGCGCACCCAAATTGTTGCTTGGTCTACATGACAAGCAAAGTGTCATTCTTGAAAACCCGAGAGCAAAAGTGTCATTGTTTCCTTGGGATAATGTTTCTAAATGTGCATCCTTGCTTGACACAATTGTGTTTAAATTACAAGAATCTCAACTTGTGGATTCCAAGTTCTCTATTTGCTTGAAGGAAAGAATGTGGATGTGCTTAAATGCTTTGTCTTCACCCTTGTATGCCTTTACACTTGATTCTTTCCTATACTACCTCTTTTCCTATGATGACATCCATGCTAGTTTTGGATTTGTTTTATGTAGAGGTAGGAAATTTGTTGGTTTGTCCATTTGTATGAATGATAATGCTATATGGATCTTGTGGACATTAGAACCAATTGAGGCTCCACACTTGGTGTGGTCTCTTGAAGAGATAAAGAAGCAATTGTGTCTTATGGCTCCTAAGATGAAGACAGTTTTACCTTGTGGATTATTTGATGCCATTAGGACCTTTGTAGTTTCCTTATCTCTTGGTGATTTAAATAGCCAAATCGTTTGTGCATATTTTAATAAGTTTTTAATATTTAATTCAAAGGATCCTTGGTTATATTGCAAGTATAAGCAACCTTGACATGTTGAAATGATTTATTGTGCTAACCCTAACCCTCATGCCATGAGGAGTTTGTATTTGTTTGTCCTTTCTTTGGTTTTGCAAGGTTTGGATTCGAGGTCGAATACTTTTCAAGAAGGGGAGGATGATACAAGACAAATGGCCATCATGGCCATCATAACTTTTGATGCCATCATTCGTGGCCAACACGTGGAGAATCTGATTTTGGACACCTTGAAGGCCCGAGAGTATGCATGGGGAAGTCATGAAGTCATTTTGGACACATAATAAAGCAAATTCGTGTGTGGAAGGTTGCTTGGAGGCTTGCCTTGATGACTACCCGAGGCTCCAAAGAATTGCAAGGGTTGAAGTGTGAAGAAGGAATCCTTACACTCCATGGCCACCCTTATTAAGGGTGTTTTGGTCTTTTTGTGCCTTTTCTTTACACTCCATAGGAGCCTCTTTTCATTAAGGGTAGTTTGGTCATTTGATGTAATAGTTATAAATAGGCTTCATTAGTGTTATTTTCTAGGGAGTTCATTATGGATATTTGAAGACTTCTTCTTCTCTCTTTGAGAATGTAGTGTAGGGCTTGGAAAGGCCAAGTAGTGTAGGGCTTGGAAAAACCATTATTGATCCTTGCTTAGAAACGATGGTTGTAAGGCGGAGTTGATTCCCTTAGCGGTCACCATAAGAGTTTGGTGTTGTTATTGCGGGTCTTAGGGGGTCTTATCGTTTGATACACGGTTTGGTTCCTTATTCTTGTAATCTCGTATGTCAAGCTATCTATCTTTTTTTTTTTTAGTAATCTTGTTAAGCTTGTGTTTATAATCTTGAAGTCTAGTGAAGCCGTGTGGGGCTCTTTCGATTCACTAGCACTTGTTGTTCAACTTGTTGTTCTTGTGATAGTTGTTCATCTTATTATTGTTGCTAAAATCTTCATATTGTGGACTTGATCTTGTATCAGTAAGGCCATAAGCAACTGTGACATATATATATGAACATCAGTGGAAACAAATGTAGTAGAATAGAGAATATGGATAAACGATCACTCAATGTATTTGGATTCATGTTCTTTACTTTCAATACTTTCTTTGCTTCATGGCTTCATTGTTCATTCATCTTTACCTGTGATCTATGATACCCAGGCCCCTACTGAACAGTGGGTTTGAACATAACATATCGTTATGTTGGGATCGGCTTGAGCTAGGCTTATACCCCTAGAGCTGCCACCCTATGAATTAGCATATATCGGGATCGGCTCGAGCTAGGTTATTACCTCTAGAGCTGCCACCCATACTAACATTTCAGGTTCGACTCGAGCTAGGTTATTACCTCTAGAGCTGCCCCCTGTCAGGATTGGTCCGAGCTAGGCTTATGCCTCTAGGACTGCCCCCTGATCCAACAATCTCAGGATCGACTTGAGCTAGGCATTTCGCCCCCAAAGCTACCACCCATACTTGATCATTAACCACATATGCATTACTTTAATCTTTACTTTGAGATTGATACAATGATAGTCATAACTAGACTTGAAGCTTTGGATCATTAACCAATGAGTGAGAGACATGTGAATAAACATTGTGAGAAACATAACATTATTAGAACCATAACACTATTGGAACCATTGGATAATATTCCATGAACAAGAGACATGAGTGTAATCACTATTGGAACATTGGAACATAACCTTATTGGGCTTTTGGAACACTATTCATGAATATGAGACATGAGATTCACAATTGATCAATGAGTAGAAAATATATGATAATGACCATTGATAACCGGATATAGGATACCTTAGCACATTTCGGGATGGAACAAGCGTAATGTCAATGTGAATACTATTTGCCGCAGAAAGATACAGACAGAGTAACCTTACATACCTTGTATTCTCAATACGAATATACAATCCTAGATATGCATACAATAGTCCCGCTCCTTCTTTATGTGTCACTCTACAACACAAATACATAACGGAGTTTACATTAACCACCAACTACCTTACAAATGCATATAACGATAATGAGTTTCATGTTTGCCTTTAAACATGCCATTTCCCCTTTGACAAAATCATTGATGAAATTATCATACCAATAATCACCCAATATTCCATACATAACATTTCACCACAAAACTTCTCCTTTACACTTTCTCATCCACACCACATCACAAATAATCCATCAAGTCACCTTAATACACCTCATAGCACATATCGGCCAAAATTCCATAATTTACACTTATAGAAAAATAACAAGTTTAATAACAAAATCACACCATGCATGTTCATATTTTATCCATACCATGCTCTTGCATCAAAGTCACAAGTCATATTTCAAGTTCAAATCACAAAGATGGCACATCTTTTACCAAAAGCAAAAATATACTATTCACCACCTTGCCAACATAACCATCATGATATACATGCCATCTTAAGCATATAAGATATTAATCCATGAGAGTAGGCACTTACCAAGGCTTGCAAAGTGATGATCTTTACCAAAGAGTCTAAAGGAAATAGTTGCCTCAGGGTTTGGAAACTAGAGAAATGTTTGAGAAATATCTTAAAAGGCATGAGAGTGTTATATGAATAAAATCTGATTTTTGCCTTTAAATACACTCTCAAGTCATCCTTAGCCATTCCTTGGCATTAAATGCCATGGTCCCTTGGTCAAAGTGGAAGAATGGATCATTTTGCCCTTTTGGGCCATGTCTTTTATTCCATTTTGGGCCCTAATTTGGGCCCAATTGCACATGTTAGCTTAGCCCACCAACTTTAATGTATAATTCACCATATATCTCATGTTTAAATAATTTCATAATGTCACAACAATATTCACTTACAAGAGTCATGTTCATCGCCTCAATCGCATAAATAAGAATTCTAGCCACCCATGGCTTACTTGAACTCAATTTGATAAATCCTTGTGTTTCATCATTTGATTGCGTCGGAGTATGTAGAAGTGTATTGAAGTATTTGAAGCTTTAACAATGCTCAAAAAACTCCAAAGAACCAAAAGAAACCATAGAAGAATCGACGTAGCATTGCGTCGCAAAACAAGCACGGAAAGGCCAACTTGTTGTGCCTTGCGCCACTGCTGCAAAGCAAGGCAGTGGTGCGAGATTTCCTTGCCCTATGAACCTGAAGGCTTGTGCCACACACCCTGAAACAGGGAGTGGCGCAAGTTTTATTGGCTCTCTGATTTTTTTTCAGCTTTTGCAAATACTAGCCTACCATCCAATACCATCCAAGATACGTACTTTTTGTCCTCAATACTAAGGTAAACATAGCTCAAAGTCGTCAAGTAAGGTCAAAAATGTACAGGGTATTACATTCTTCCCCTCTTAGAAACATTCGTCCTCGAATGTTAACATCATCGTCTCATGCACAACCAATGCATCTCTATAGTAACATACATATACATATACACATAATGCTCTTAGATACTTACTTGTTATTGTTCCACTTCTGCACTGTGAACTTCTTGGTCCATTTGAAATAGATGGGGATACTTGGATTTCATCATTTCTTCAGCTTCCCATGTGATCTCCTCTACTTGTTGATTTCGCCAAAGGACTTTCACGGAAGGTATGTCTTTATTCCTCAATCTTTTTACTTGTCGATCTAGAATAGCAATGGGTACCTCATCATAAGTAAGATCCTCTGTAATTTGAACATCTTCAATAGGAACAATACGAGATGGATCCCCTATGGACTTTCGAAGCATCGAAACATGAAATACCGAATGGACTGAGGAAAGTTCTTGAGTGATACAAGATCAAACCCACAACACAAGATTTCAGCAACAACAACAAGATGAACAACTATCACAAGAACAACAAGTTGAACAACAAGTGCTAGTGAATCGAAAAAGCCACACACGGCTTCACTAGACTTCAAGATTATAAACACAAGCTTAACAAGATTACAAAAAGATAGATAGCTTGACATACGAGATTACAAGAAATAGGAACCAAACCGTGTATCAAACGATAAGACCCCTAAGACCCGCAATAACAACACCAAACTCTTATGGTGACCGCTAAGGGAATCAACTCCACCTTACAACCACCGTTTCTAAGCAAGGATCAATAATGGCTTTTCCAAGCCCTACACTACTTGGCCTTTCCAAGTCCTACACTACATTCTCAAAGAGAGAAGAAGAAGTCTTTCAAATATCCATAATGAACTAACTAGAAAATAAGACTAATGAAGCCTATTTATAACTATTACATCAAATGACCAAACTACCCTTAATGAAAAGAGGCTCCTATGGAGTGTAAAGAAAAGGCACAAAAAAGACCAAAACACCCTTAATAAGGGCGTTCATGGAGTGTAAGGACTCCTTTTTCACACTTCAACCCTTGCAATTCTTTGGAGCCTCGGGTAGTCATCAAGGCAAGCCTCCAAGCAACCTTCCACACACGAATTTGCTTTATTATGTGTCCAAAATGACTTCATGACTTCCCCATGAATACTCTCGGGCCCTCGAGGTGTCCAAAATCAGATTCTCCACGTGTTGGCCACGAATGATGGCATCAAAAAGTTATGATGGCCATTTGTCTTGTATCATCATCCCCTTCTTGAAAAGGATTCGACCTCGAATCCAAACCTTGCAAAACCAAAGAAAGGAAAAACAAATACAAACTCCTCATGGCATGAGGGTTGGGGTTAGCACAATAAATCATCTCAACATGCCAAGGTTGCTTATACTTGCAATATAACCAAGGATCCTTTGAATTAAATATTAAAAACTTATTAAAATATGCACAAAGGATTTGGCTATTTAAATCACCAAGAGATAAGGAAACTACAAAGGTCCTAATGGCATCAAATAATCCAAAAGGTAAAACTACCTTCATCTTAGGAGCCTTAAGACACAATTGCTTCTTTATCTCTTCAAGAGACCACACCAAGGGTGGAGCCTCAATTGGTTCTAATGTCCACAAGATCCACATAGCATTATCATTCATACAAGTGGACATACCAACAAATTTCCTACCTCTACATAAAACAAATCCAAAACTAGCATGGATGTCATCATAGGCAAAGAGGTAGTATAGGAAAGAATCAAGTGTAAAGGCATACAAGGGTGAAGACAAAGCATTTGAGCACATCCACATTCTTTCCTTCAAGCAAATAGAGAACTTGGCATCCACAAGTTGAGATTCTTGTAATTTAAACACAATTGTGTCAAGCAAGGATGCACATTTAGAAACATTACCCCAAGGAAACAATGACACTTTTGCTCTCGGGTTTTCAAGAATGACACTTTGCTTGTCATGTAGACCAAGCAACAATTTGGGTGCGCCAACATCACCATTTCTATATTTGGCATCGGGGTCAAATAGAAAGAGTATCCATAGACACGGGTCTAGACAATACTCCCTTTCCCCATACGCTTCACCCAAACTACAAGATATACTCTCTACAATAGCATACATATCATCAAAAGCAAATAGAGAGTGGAGAATGGTATCACTCAAGTCAAGTTCAACTAAGGTGTCCTCATGTGAGTACTCACTACCAGTTTCAACATCATCACCATGAGTACTCTCAACAATAAGGTCACACATAGTAGAAGAAGTAATTTCCAAATAATGGACACCTTCCCTTTCTATGGAAGTACCCTCAAGTAGACACATACCACCACTAAAGTCCAAGGAATTATTACTTAAGTCTTTACAGGCAAGCAATTCATCCTTATAGTCATCAAACATGGGTGGGGGGTCATACAAAGGATCACAACCACAATCAATTTTCAAGGAAAAATCACTTATTGGGTTTCTTAAGAATTCAAGCAAATCAAAATTATCATCACCCAATTGATCATTCCTTTCCAAGACCTCACATTCCCTTCCCTTAAGAGTACTCTCATCTCCCAAGAAGAGATTTCCATATTTAGGAGGAATGTTTTTACACCATAGTGGGTTGGCATATAGGCTATAGCTTTCAAGACAAGCTATACCTTCAACGTCATTCTCACCCCTAGGTTCTTTAGGAGTGAACTCATCATCTTCAAACAAGATATTGTACTTAAAGAGAGAAGGATCTATCCATGAAGAGGATATAGAACATGCAAATCCATTCTCTAAAAGATCATTATCAAGTATCAAAGATGTTTCAAGCACATGATTATCCCTATGAGCAAAACCAAGAGTAGAACATTTACTAGAGGTCATACTAAAGGGGTCACTCCTATTTATTTGATCAACATTTTCAATATAATCATTCACTTGAGATCCATTAAACACATCACACATATCCTCAAGTGGTGGACAAATTCCGCACATAAGTTGATCAACACAATTCCCACAAGATGATGTACCATCATTCAACACATTGGCTTCAACACTGGGTGGACTCAAATTGACCTTACAGGAAGATTCAATTCGATCATCAATAGGATCAACTAGTGTATCCACACTCCCAACAAGTACATCATTAACAAGAGGCAAAGAATCAATAGACTCACAAATAGGTAAGCTACTACTCACACTCAATGGGCGACTAGTCACACAATTATCATTCACATGCACAAAAGTGTAAGAGTAAGCGATTTTACCTTGAAGTTGTTGAGTAAATTCTTCTTTGCCGTGGTGTGAAGGTTTCCCACATGCTTCGGCAGCAACTTCTCCTTGGCCTTGTGCTTCTCCGCTTGCCATGTTGGTACCTACACAAATGTCCTTAGAAAGAAAAGGACAAACATAGTTAGCATGATTTGGTGGCAACCCCCTCACTTCACTCCACACAACCTCTCCTTTTTCCACTCTCGGATTACCACCTTTCACACCCTTACTCCTCTCAATCTTTTGTCTCTCATAATCATTCGGCTTAGTGTAAGTGATCACATCTCCTTGCGGTTTGGGAATAATTAAGGTAAAAAGATAATTTCCCCAATGGTCCACTATAACCTTAGGCCAATTTAGCACATTTGGAACTCTATGTTGTGCAAACCAATCGGCACCCAAGCATACATGACCTGGTGTCAAGGGAAAGATATCATACCACACCTCCTCATAGTATTCAAATTGGGTGAAGACAATCCTCACTCTCTCGGTAACCTTATACCCTTCCAAGGAATATGGAACAAGTAAAGGTTCTCGAGACAACCCTAAATAGTCAACCATCAGTGGCATGATGTAGTTCTTATGGCGCCAATCATCTAGCACAAGGAGGCTGCCCGGTACCCCAGAAATGCTTACCTTTCCGGAGTGAACACTTCTCCTAGGATCAACATTGTAGAGTTTAGGACAACCCAAGGGCACGTGAGTACCCCTCGGCCTTGGAGATGTATTCTCTCTTCTTCTCATGGGACAAACTACACTATAGCTAGTATACCCATTCACACCGCTTCGACCTTGATAAAATGTACTACAAGGTGAAGAATATGAATCTTCATTCTCCACACGTGCACTCTCACCATGGCTCTCATAAGCTTTGCGAAGGGAGGGGTTATACCTTACACCAATTCGAGGTTCGAAATGGGAAGTGTAAGACTCCTCATATGCGGACTTCATCATAAGAACTTGGCACTTCATTCACCTCATGTTCTCCCTCAAAACCATAACCCTCAAATCTGCCCATGTCTTGATCATGGCTATATTCATAGCCCCCATATTCTACAACATCATCGTAGCCATAAAATCCCTCACTACAATCATAGTCTCCCATGTTGTAGTCACAATAATACGAGGCTACCAAGATATGTTCCCCTTATATCACCTTGTACCTACAAAATGAACAAACAAGATTAGTAGTAAAAGCACCTCAGCAACACTCGTATACACTCACCTTTGTGATCCTCACAATTGGAGCGGCGAATATTAAAAGTTGCTTATACTCCGGTAGTTAATAAGGTGTCAATCACTACTTAGCGACCGGAATAGATTATTGTTTGATCGACTCAAGACACAAAACAAAATCTACTTATGAACTTGAATCAAAGAAGTTCAACAAATCAAAATGAGAAAAACACACAAAGAACGAAAAACATGAAGAAAACGGATTCAAAAAACCAACTCACAATCTAGTAGGTGATTACTAGTTGTTAATTGGTACTAGAATCAAGAAATGAAACTAAAGAAACAAGGAAACTTAGAATCTGAAATTTGAGCTTAAGCTATTTTGGTGAAGTGATGATGTGGCAGCATGCAATTGGTCTTGGGACCACACGATTTTTTTTGTTTGTTTGTTTGTTACAAATCTGAAATTTCAAGAGTCCCACAACTTGTAATGGATGACAATGGTTTTGGAGGGAAGGTAAAGTCTTGTACTCTTTTTCAACTTTTCAAACTCAAAAAAAGGTAAGATTTGACTATACTAATCCCACAAAACAAGGTTCCGTGTTTTAAGGAAAAGTGGTTGTCAAGTCTAGGAAGAGATGTGTGCAAGTCTTCTCACCAACAACTTTATAACTTTTGTCTTACAACCTTTTGGATCTATTTTATACTTTTGTGGTCTTAAGTTGTAAGAATAGATGAAGAACAAGATGAACACCACAACAACCTTCAAGAACACAACATCAACTTCTTCAAGAACTTAACACAAAAACCCACCAATGCTCATCAACAAGGTACAACCTACGGCCCACTTCAAGTCACCACAACAATGGTCAATATTATAAGCTCATCTTTAGATCTAGACACTTTTAGTGTTGGTGAGAAAGAAACCAACACTAGAAACATACTAAACAAGTAAAATAACACCTAGATCTAAACACACAAACACTATTCTCGGCCAAGACAACAAGATGGACAGATTTTTTTTTTTTTTTTTTTTTTTTTTGACTGATTTCATTTTTTTTTTTTTTGACCGAGATAGCCCAAGATTGGTAGTGTAGGAACACAACAAGCCTTTCTTTGATACCAAATGATACAAGATCAAACCCACAACACAAGATTTCAGCAACAACAACAAGATGAACAACTATCACAAGAACAACAAGTTGAACAACAAGTGCTAGTGAATCGAAAGAGCCACACACGGCTTCACTAGACTTCAAGATTATAAACACAAGCTTAACAAGATTACAAAAAGATAGATAGCTTGACATACGAGATTACAAGAAATAGGAACCAAACCGTGTATCAAACGATAAGACCCCTAAGACCCGCAATAACAACACCAAAATCTTATGGTGACCGCTAAGGGAATCAACTCCGCCTTACAACCACCGTTTCTAAGCAAGGATCAATAATGGCTTTTCCAAGCCCTACACTACTTGGCCTTTCCAAGCCCTACACTACATTCTCAAAGAGAGAAGAAGAAGTCTTTCAAATATCCATAATGAACTAACTAGAAAATAAGACTAATGAAGCCTATTTATAACTATTACATCAAATGACCAAACTACCCTTAATGAAAAGAGGCTCCTATGGAGTGTAAAGAAAAGGCACAAAAAAGACCAAAACACCCTTAATAAGGGGAGTGTAAGGACTCCTTCTTCACACTTCAACCCTTGCAATTCTTTAGAGCCTCGGGTAGTCATCAAGGCAAGCCTCCAAGCAACCTTCCACACACGAATTTGCTTTATTATGTGTCCAACATGACTTCATGACTTCCCCATGCATACTCTCGGGCCCTCGAGGTGTCCAAAATCAGATTCTCCACGTGTTGGCCACGAATGATGGCATCAAAAAGTTATGATGGCCATTTGTCTTGTATCATTGAGGTAGTGCTAATTCATAAGCAACTTGCCCAAATCTTCTAATAATTTTATATGGGCCTATGTAACGTGGACTCAATTTCCCTTTCTTTCCGAACCGTATTACCCCTTTCATCGGTGACACCTTTAAAAATACCCAATCACCTATGGCGAATTGAAGTCCTCTTCTTCTAACATCAGCATATGACTTTTGGCAACTTTGGATCGTTTGTAATCGCTGTTGAATCACTTTAACTTTCTCCATAGCCTGATGAACAATATCTGGCCCAAGTAAAGCAGTTTCACCCGCTTCAAACCATCCAATTGGTGATCTACATTTCCTTTCGTACAAGGCTTCATAAGGTGCCATTTTAATACTTGAATGATAGCTATTGTTGTAAGCAAATTCAATAAGAGGCAAATGGTCATCCTAACTGCCTTGAAAATCTAACGCGCATGCTCGTAGCATATCTTCAAGTGTCTGAATAGTACGTTCTGCTTGTCCATCAGTCTGAGGATGGAAAGCAGTACTCAAATTCACCTGTGTGCCAAACTCTATTGAAAAGATCTCCAAAAGTGCGTTGTGAATTGTGCTCCTCTGTCTGATATAATGGAAAGTGGAATACCATGCAATCGTACTATCTCTTTCACATACAACTTCGCATAATCCTCAGCGGTATAGGTGGTCTTGACTGGTAGAAAATGTGCTGATTTGGTAAGCCTGTCCACTATGACCCATATAGAATCAAATTTCTAAAATGTACGAGGCAAACCTGTAATGAAGTCCATATTAATCATATCCCATTTTCAGACTGGAAGATTTATGCATTGCATGTAACCCCCTGGTTTCTGATGCTCTACTTTCACTTGTTGACAATTCGGGCATTGAGCGACAAATTCCGCAATGTTCTTCTTCATATTTCCCTACCAATACACTTCTTTCAAGTCGTGGTACAGTTTAGTAGCACCCGGATGAATAGAATAGTGCGAATGATGTGCCTCCATCATAATTCATTTCCTCAACTCATCTACATCTGGTACACATAATCTACCTTGGCATTGGAGTACCCCTTCTTGTGTAAGATTAAATGCCTTTGTCAAATTTTGCCGTACATTTTCCTTTAGCTGCAATAACATAGAATCCTCAAACTGCTTCTCTTTCACTTCAGCTATTAAGGAGGATTCCGCTGCATGTTGCACAATAACTCCATCATTTGAGGATTCAATAAGGCGAACTCCCAAGCTGGCTAATTGATGTATATCTTTGATTATCTCCTGCTTTTCAGTCAACTAGCCACTAGTGCTTTCTACTGCCTTGCGGCTCAATGCATCAGCTACCACATTTGCTTTGCCTGGATGATAAAGAATATCAATATCATAGTCTTTTAACAGCTCTAACCACCTTCGTTACCTCAAATTAATTTCCTTCTGCTTAAAGAGATATTGCAAACTTTTGTGATCCGTATAGATATATCAACATGAACTCCATATAAATAATGACGCCATATCTTTAAAGCAAAGACCACCGCTGCTAATTCAAGATCATGTGTGGGATAATTTTTCTCGTGTGGCCGCAACTGTCGTGAGGCATATGCTATGACATTACCGTGTTGCATCAATACACATCCGAGGCCAACCCCAAAAGCATCAAAATACACTACATAACCTTTGGTACCTTCGGGAAGCACTAAAACTGGTGTGGAGGTTAATTTATCTTTCAACTTTTGGAAGCTTTTATCATACGCATCATTCCACTAAAATTTACCTGCCTTATGTGTAAGCTTTGTTAACGGTGCAGCAATGGAGGAAAAACCTTCTACAAATCTTCGGTAATAACCTGCCAGTCCAAGAAAACTACAAATCTCTGTGGGTGTTGTAGGTCTTGGCCAATTTTTCACTGCTTCAATCTTCTGTGTATCAACCTGTATCCCTTCATCTGACACAATGTGACCCAAGAATGCAACTGATTTTAACCAAAACTCACACTTTGAGAACTTGGCATATAACTTACGCTCACGGAGAATCTGTAACACTTGTCGTAAGTGATTAGCATGATCCTCTGGTGATCGTGAGTAAACCAAGATGTCATCTATAAATACCGTGACGAACACATCCAGAAATGGCTTAAACACCCTATTCATCAAATCCATGAACACAGCTGGTGCATTTGTTAGTCCAAATGACATAACTAAGAATTCATAATGGCCATACCGTGTTCGGAAAGCCATTTTGGGTACATCTCCTTCTTTAACTCGGACTTGATGGTAACCCGACCTTAAGTCAATTTTTGAAAAACACGTGGCACCCTCTAACTGATCAAACAAATCATCAATTTGAGGGAGGGGATATTTGTTTTTGATCGTTACCTTATTCAATTGCCGATAATCAATGCACATTCTCAATGTGCCATCTTTCTTTCGTACAAATAATACAGGTGCACCCCACGGGGACATACTAGGCCTAATGAAGCCCTTGTCTAGCAAATCTTTCAATTGCTCCTTCAATTCACGCAGTTCTACCGGAGCCATTCTATATGGAGGAATAGAAATAGGCTGAGTGCCCGGAATCACATCAATGCCAAATTCCACTTCCCATTCTGGGGGTAAGCCTGGAAGATCCTCTGAGAATACATCTAGAAATTCATTGACCACTGGAACCAACTGCGGAATTAGTGGTTCCACATCATTATCTTTCACCCGTACTAAATGACATACGTAACCCTTAGCAATCATTTTCCTGGCTTTCAAATAGGAAATAAATCTTTCTCGTGGTGCTCCTACATTACCCTGCCATTCAAGAATATTTTCTTGCGGAAAACAAAAATGCACCTTCTTGGCCCGGCAATCTACCGTAGCATAACAAGAGGCCAACCAATCCATTCCCATGATCACATCAAAATCCACCATGTCTAATTCAATGAGATCGGCCAATGTATCATGACCACACACTGTTACCACACAATTATGATATACACTTTTTGCAACAATACATTCACCAACCGGTGTAGACACTTCAATTGATTTAATTAATAATTCTGGTCACGCAGCAAGTTCAACTGTTTCTACCCCCGTCACGTGCATAACTTCCAGAGCCCGCTGAATCTGATCCATGAAGTCCTGTGGATCTGCTTTCGAATCTGACCCAATGAATATAGGAGGGTCCAATTTTAGGAAATCCTGTGTTCTGCGACTCGCCACTCTAGCCGCATCATCCTCATTTGTCATCGAACCAGCTCGTCCTTGACTTTGTGCCACCACTAACTGTGTCAACATCTGCACTGCATTCTTTAGGTCCTGGTCCGTAGTATTGACTGGTGGTTCTACAGGTACACTTCTCCTACTCGACTCTTCTGGAATAGAGGGAGTGGAGGAAGCCAGCGACACAAATTCATTCTCAGTCTCGCCTTGATGAACTTGATCAGGTGGTGGTAAACTGGTTCCTTCTCCATCAATTCTATCTATTCTCTTACTTTTACCTCGACCTCTTCTTGTCATCGGCATTGTTACTATAACAAGAAATCAAATTTCAATGATTAGATACGATTCCACTTACAACATTGGCTCTATTACACGATCTAGAATGAAGAAAAGAAACAACTCCTAAATGTCCCGTAGCCTCCTACTTATAAATGTGGTGTATAGCACATTCATAAGCAAGACTCTACTCAGACACAGCTTTGTAAACACCCTTAGACCAACCTGCTCTGATACCACTTTTGTCACGCCCCAAATCCCATCAACGTGTGATTGGCACCCAAAGCCGATATGGCTCGAGAGAACCAAGCTTTGCTTCTATTCAATCATATGCATGCTATAAGAAACCCATAATCACATAAGAGCGAAACAATACTAACAATGGAATTTATGGAACGTGTGATATATATACATATGCGAAACTTGGCCGTTGAGGCCATCAAGTCAAAAACGTCACGTATCATCTTACATCCATACACCCACATACGTCTACGAAAGCCTCTAACAGATACATTGACCAAAATGAATTAAAAGTCGGGACAAGTCCCTGCTTTATACAACATGTATAACACCAAAACATATGTACAACTGTGACTCGGAGAAGCCCCAAACTAACTGGAGCTCACCAAAAGGTGTGAATGTCCTGCAACCTACTGTGGAGGTCTACTAGAACCTGCGCCTGCAACAAAAAAGGTAAATTCCCCAAAGGGGTCAGTACGAAGAATGTACTGAATATGTAAGGCCATAAGCAACTGTGACATATATATATATGAACATCAGTGGAAACAAATGTAGTAGAATAGAGAATATGGATAAACCATCACTCAATGTATTTGGATTTATGTTCTTTACTTTCAATACTTTCTTTGCTTCTTGGCTTCATTGTTCATTCATCTTTACCACTATGATACCCGAGCCCCGACTGAACAGTGGGTTTGAACATAACACATCGTTATGTTGGGATTGGCTCGAGCTAGGCTTATGCCCCTAGAGCTGCCACCCTATGAATTAGCATATATCGGGATCGGCTCGAGCTAGGTTATTACCTCTAAAGCTACCCCCTGTCAGGATCGGTCCAAGTTAGGCTTATGCCTCTAGGACTGCCCCCTGATCCAACAATCTCGGGATCGGCTTGAGCTAGGCATTTCGACCCCAAAGCTACCACCCATACTTGATAGTTAACCACATATGCATTACTTTAATCTTTACTTTGAGATTGATACAATGATAGTCATAACTGGACTTGAAGCTTTGGATCATTAACCAATGAGTGAGAGACATGTGAATAAACATTGTGAGAAACATAACATTATTAGAACCATAACACCATTGGAACCAATGGACAATATTCCATGAATAAGAGACATGAATGTAATCACTATTGGAACATAACCTTATTGGGCTTTTGGAACATTATTCATGAATATGAGATATGAGATTCACAATTGATCAATGAATAGAAAATATATGATAGTGACCATTGATAATCGGATATAGGATACCTTGGCACATTTCGGGATGGAACAAGCGTAATGTCAATGTGAATACTATTTGCCGCAGAAAGATACAGACAGAGTAACCTTACATACCTTGTATTCTCAATACGAATATACAATCCTAGATATGCATACAATAGTCCCGCTCCTTCTTTATGTGTCACTCTACAACACAAATACATAACGGAGTTTACATTAACCACCAACTACCTTACAAATGCATATAACGATAATGAGTTTCATGTTTGCCTTTAAACATGCCATTTCCCCTTTGACAAAACCATTGATGAAATTATCATACCAATAATCACCTAATATTCCATACATAACATTTCACCACAAAACTTCTCCTTTACACTTTCTCATCCACACCACATCACAAATAATCCATCAAGTCACCTTAATACACCTCATAGCACATATCGGCCAAAATCCCATAATTTACACTTATAGAAAAATAACAAGTTTAATAACAAAATCACACCATACATGTTCATATTTTATCCATACCATGCTCTTGCATCAAAGTCACAAGTCATATTTCAAGTTCAAATCACAAAGATGGCACATCTTTTACCAAAAGCAAAAATACACTATTCACCATCTTGCCAACATAACCATCATGATATACATGTCATCTTAAGCATATAAGATATTAATCCATGAGAGTAGGCACTTACCAAGGCTTGCAAAGTGATGATCTTTACCAAAGAGTCCAAAGGAAATAGTTGCCTCAGGGTTTGGAAACTAGAGAAATGTTTGAGAAATATCTTAAAAGGCATGAGAGTGTTATATGAATAAAATCTGATTTTTGCCTTTAAATACACTCTCAAGTCATCCTTAGCCATTCCTTGGCATTAAATGCCATGGTCCCTTGGTCAAAGTGGAAGAATGGATTTATTCCATTTTGGGCCCTAATTTGGGCCCAATTGCACATGTTAGCTTAGCCCACCAACTTTAATGTATAATTCACCATATATCTCATGTTTAAATAATTCCATAATGTCACAACAATATTCACTTACAAGAGTCATGTTCATCGCCTCAATCGCAAAAATAGGAATTCTACCACCCATGGCTTACTTGAACTCAATTTGATAAATCCTTGTGTTTCATCATTTGATTGTGTAGGAGTATGTAGAAGTGTATTTTCAGTATTTGAAGCTTTAACAGTGCTCAAAGAACTCCAAAGAACCAAAAGAAACCATAGAAGAATCGACGTCGTAAAACAAGCACGGAAAGGCCAACTTGTTCTTCCTTGAGCCACTGCTGCAAAGCAAGGCAGTGGCGCGAGATTTCCTTGCCCTCTGAACCTGAAGGCTTGCGCCACATACCCTGAAACAGGGAGTGGTGCAAGTTTTGTTGGTTCTCTGATTTTTTTCAGCTTTTGCAAATACTAGCCTACCATCCAATACCATCCAAGATACATACTTTTTGTCCTCAATACTAAGGTAAACATAGCTCAAAGTCGTCAAGTAAGGTCAAAAATGTATGGGGTACTACAGTAACTTCAAGAAGTTTACCATAGCAACACCGACAACATTTGTATAACTACCACTATCGATCACCAAGGTGCACACACTCCCCTTTACAAGACATTTAGTATGGAATAGATTTACCCTTTGACTTGGGTCATCAATTGCCTTCCTAATTGATACAATATCAAACCCGCAACACAAGATTTCAGCAACAACAACAAGATGAACAACTATCACAAGAACAACAAGTTGAACAACAAGTGCTAGTGAATTGAAAGAGCCCCACATGGCTTTACTAGACTTCAAGATTATAAACACAAGCTTAACAAGATTACAAAAAAAAGATAGATAGCTTGACATACGAGATTACAAGAATAAGGAACCAAACCGTGTATCAAACGATAAGACCCCCTAAGACCCGCAATAACAACACCAAACTCTTATGGTGACCGCTAAGGGAATCAACTCCGCCTTACAACCACCGTTTCTAAGCAAGGATCAATAATGGCTTTTCCAAGCCCTACACTACTTGGCCTTTCCAAGCCCTACACTACATTCTCAAAGAGAGAAGAAGAAGTCTTCAAATATCCATAATGAACTCCCTAGAAAATAAGACTAATGAAGCCTATTTATAACTATTACATCAAATGACCAAACTACCCTTAATGAAAAGAGGCTCCTATGGAGTGTAAAGAAAAGGCACAAAAAGACCAAAACACCCTTAATAAGGGCGGCCATGGAGTGTAAGGATTCCTTCTTCACACTTCAACCCTTGCAATTTGGAGCCTCGGGTAGTCATTAGGGCAAGCCTCCAAGCAACCTTCCACACACGAATTTGCTTTATTATGTGTCCAAAATGACTTCATGACTTCCCCATGCATACTCTCGGGCCTTCAAGGTGTCCAAAATCAGATTCTCCACGTGTTGGCCACGAATGATGGCATCAAAAGTTATGATGGCCATTTGTCTTGTATCACTAATCATGACGCGCCTAACCACAAAGTTTGGAACCACACACTCCCCTTCTTGCGGATAAACATCTTCACCATCATCACCATCATCATCATGGGGTCCATTATCGGGTTCCTCTCCATCTTGAGGGTCGGCCTCATCCTCTCCCTTTTCAAGGTCCACCTCCTCACCAAGGTAATACAATCTCCCTTACCTTAGGATCACGTTGCGTCTATTTGGACATTCATTGGCCTTATTTCCCCAACCTTGGCACTTGAAACATTGGAATCCTTTTGGGTTAGGATACTTGTGAACTTCTGATTTTGGAGGAATTTTGTGGTCTGTTTTGGGCTCGGGCAGACTTGTAGTGGCGGGTTGGTCCTTTTTTTGGGCCAGCCCGAGGTGGCTTGTCCCCTTGCCTTGAACGACGACCTATATTTAAGTTCCCTTTCAATCTCAAGAGCCGTCTGGAAAATACTCTCAACGGTATCAAACTTGTGAAGTGTTAAATGAGTGGAGATCTCTTTGTTCAACCCACACTTGAACCGGATGATGTCATGACTGATTTGTTCCCCACGATGATCAAGTTTCAACATGAGTTGTTGAAACTCATCAAAATACGCCATCACATTCTTGTTACCTTGACGCAAGTTGTACAATCTAGCAAGCAACTCATGGCGATATCTCTCAGGAAGGTACCGTTGTCTCATCAAGTACCTCAACCAAAACCAAGGTGGTGGCTTCCCATCAACTAATTCATTACCAAACCGCTTGACGTACTCCCACCACATGTTAGCATAACCTTCAAAATGAGCTATAGCATAACAACCTTTCTTTTCTTTCGAGATATCATTAACTTGGAAGACTTTGTCACAAGCCGATTCCCAAGCTAAGTAGGCCTCGGGGTCACTTTCACCTTTAAAGATGGGTAGACTCAACTTGATGGTGTTGATGCCTACATCTCTCTTTTGGTGTCGGTTTCCCCTTTATCCATACCCTCGGTATCTCCTTGGATCTTGATACAAGACAAATGGCCATCATAACTTTTGATGCCATCATTCGTGGCCAACACGTGGAGAATCTGATTTTGGACACCTTGAAGGCTCGAGAGTATGCATGGGGAAGTCATGAAGTCATTTTGGACACATAATAAAGCAAATTCATGTGTGGAAGGTTGCTTGGAGGCTTGCCTTGATGACTACCCGAGGCTCCAAAGAATTGCAAGGGTTGAAGTGTGAAGAAGGAGTCCTTACACTCCATGACCGCCCTTATTAAGGGTGTTTTGGTCTTTTTGTGCCTTTTCTTTACACTCCATAGGAGTTTCTTTTCATTAAGGGTAGTTTGGTCATTTGATGTAATAGTTATAAATAGGGTTCATTAGTCTTATTTTCTAGTTAGTTCATTATGGATATTTGAAAGACTTCTTCTTCTCTCTTTGAGAATGTAGTGTAGGGCTTGGAAAGGCCAAGTAGTGTAGGGCTTGGAAAAGCCATTATTGATCCTTGCTTAGAAACGGTGGTTGTAAGGCGGAGTTGATTCCCTTAGCGGTCACCATAAGAGTTTGGTGTTGTTATTGCGGGTCTTAGGGGGTCTTATCGTTTGATACACGGTTTGGTTCCTTATTCTTGTAATCTCGTATGTCAAGCTATCTATCTTTTTTTTGTAATCTTGTTAAGCTTGTGTTTATAATCTTGAAGTCTAGTGAAGCCGTGTGGGGCTCTTTCGATTCACTAGCACTTGTTGTTCAATTTGTTGTTCTTGTGATAGTTGTTCATCTTGTTGTTGTTGCTGAAATCTTGTGTTGCGGGTTTGATATTGTATTATTTGGTATCAGAGCAAGGCTGGTTATGTTCCTACACTACCAATCTTGGGCTATCTCGGTCAAAAAAAAAAATGAAATCTGTCAAAAAAAAAAAAACGAAATCTGTCCATCTTGTTGTCTTGGCCGAGAATAGTGATTGTGTGTTTAGATCTAGGTGTTCTTTTACTTGTTTAGTGTGTTTCTAGTGTTGGTTTCTTTCTCAGCAACACTAAAAGTGTCTAGATCTAAAGATTAACTTATAATATTGACCATTGTTGTGGTGACTTGAAGTGGGCCGTAGGTTGTATCTTGTTGATGACCATTGGTGGTTTTTGTGTTATGTTCTTGAAGAAGTTGATGTTGTGTTCTTGAAGGTTGTTGTGGTGTTCATCTTGTTCTTCATCTATTCTTACAACTTAAGACAACAAAAGTTATAAAGTTGTTGGTTGTTGGTGAGAAGACTTGCACACATCTCGAACTTGACAACCACTTTTCCTTAAAACACGGAACCTTGTTTTGTGGGATTAGAATAGTCAAATCTTACCTTTTTGAGTTTGAAAAGTTGAAAAAAGAGTACAAGACTTTACTTTCCCTCCAAAACCCATTGTCATCCATGACAAGTTGTGTTTCATATTGAAATTTCAGATTTGTGACAAAAAAAATAAATATATATATATTTTCGTGTGGGCCCAAGACCAATTGCATGCTGCCACGTCACCATTAAGCTCAAATTTCAGATTCTAAGTTTCATTTCCTTGTTTCTTTAGTTTCATTTCTTGATTCTAGTACCAATTAACAACTAGTAATCACCTACTAGATTGTGAATATTTTGAATCCATTTTTCTTCATGTTTTTCGTTCTTTGTGTGTTTTTCTCATTTCGATTCGTTGAACTTCTTTGATTCAAGTACATAAGTAGATTTTGTTTTGTGTCTTGAGTCGATCAAACAATAATCTATTCCGGTCGTTAAGTAGTGATTGACACCTTATTAACTACCGGAGTATAAGCAACTTTCAATATTCGCCGCTCCAATGGTGAGGATCACAAAGGCGAGTGTATACGAGTGTTGGTGAGGTGATTTTACTACTAATCTTGTTTGTGCATTTTGTAAGTACAAGGTGATATAAGGGGAACATATCTTGGTAGCCTCGTATTATGTGACTACAACATGGGAGACTATGATTGTAGTGAGGGATTTTATGGCTACGATGATGTTGTAGATTATGGGGGCTATGAATATAGCCATGATCAAGACATGGGCAGATTTGAGGGTTATGGTTTTGAGGGAGAACATGAGGTGAATGAAGTGTCAAATTCTTATGATGAAGTTGGGGCATATGAGGAGTCTTACACTTCCCATTTCGAACCTCAAATTGGTGTAAGGTATAACCCCTCCCTTCGCAAATCTTATGAGAGCCATGGTGAGAGTGCACGTGTGGAGAATGAAGATTCATATTCTTCACCTTGTAGTACATTTTATCAAGGTCGAAGCAGTGTGAATGGGTATACTAGCTATAGTGTAGGTTGTCCCATGAGAAGAAGAGAGAATACATCTCCAAGGCCGAGGGGTACTCATGTGCCCTTGGGTTGTCCTAAACTCTACAATGTTGATCCTAGGAGAAGTGTTCACTTCGGAAAGGTAAGCATTGATGGGGTACCGGGCTGCCTCCTTGTGCTAGATGATTGGCGCCATAAGAACTACATCATGCCGCCGATGGTTGACTATTTAGGGTTGTTTTGAGAACCTTTACTTGTTCCATATTCCTTGGACGGGTATAAGGTTACCGAGAGAGTGAGGATTGTCTTCACCCAATTTGAATACTATGAGGAGGTGTGGTGTGATATCTTCCCCTTGACACCAGGTCATGTATGCTTGGGTGCCGATTGGTTTGCACAACATAGAGTTCCAAATGTGCTAAATTGGCCTAAGGTTATAGTGGACCACTGGGGAAATTATCTTTTTACCTCAATTATTCCCAAACCGCAAGGAGATGTGATCACGTACTCCAAGCCGAATGATTATGAGAGACAAAAGATTGAGAGGAGTAAGGGTGTGAAAGGTGGTAATTCGAGAGTGGAAAAAGGAGAGGTTGTGTGGAGTGAAGTGAGGGGGTTGCCACCAAATCATGCTAACTATGTTGGTCCTTTTCTTTCTAAGGACATTAGTATAGGTACCAACATGGCAAGCGGAGAAGCACAAGGCCAAGGAGAAGTTGCTGCCGAAGCATGTGGGAAACCTTCACACCACGGCAAAGAAGAATTTACTCAAGAACTTCAAGGTAAAATCGCTTACTCTTACACTTTTGTGCATGAGAATGATAATTGTGTGACTAGTAGCCCATTGAGTGTGAGTAGTAGCTTACCTATTTGTGAGTCTATTGATTCTTTGCCTCTTGTTGATGATGTACTTGTTGGGAGTGTGGATACACTAGTTGATCCTATTGATGATCGAATTGACTCTTCTTGTAAGGTCAATTTAAGTCCACCTAGTGTTGAAGCCAATGTGTTGAATGATGGTACATCATCTTGTGGGAATTGTGTTGATCAACTTATGTGCGGAATTTGTCCACCACTTGAGGATATGTGTGATGTGTTTAATGGATCTCAAGTGAATGATTATATTGAAAATGTTGATCAAATAAATAGGAGTGACCCCTTTAGTATGACCTCTAGTAAATGTTCTACTCTCGGTTTTGCTCATAGGGATAATCATATGCTTGAAACATCTTTGATACTTGATGATGATCTTTTAGAGAATGGATTTGCATGTTCTATATCCTCTTCATGGATAGATCCTTCTCTCTTTAAGTACAATATCTTGTTTGAAGATGATGAGTTCACTCCTAAAGAACCTAGTGGTGAGAATGACGTTGAAGGTATAGCTTGTCTTGAAAGCTATAGCCTATATGCCAACCCACTATGGTGTAAAAACATTCCTCCTAAAGATGGAAATCTCTTCTTGGGAGATGAGAGTACTCTTAAGGGAAGAGAATGTGAGGTCTTGGAAAGGAATGATCAATTGGGTGATGATAATTTTGATTTGCTTGAATTCTTAAGAAACCCAATACTTGATTTTTCCTTAAAAATTGATTGTGGTTGTGATCCTTTGTATGACACCCCACCCATGTTTGATGACTATAAGGATGAATTGCTTGCTTGTAAAGACTTAAGTAATAATTCCTTGGACTTTAGTGGTGGTATGTGTCTACTTGAGGGTACTTTCATAGAAAGGGAAGATGTCCATTATTTGAAAATTACTTCTTCTACTATGTGTGACCTTGTTGTTGAGAGTACTCATGGTGATGATGTTGAAACTGGTAGTGAGTACTCACATGAGGACACCTTAGTTGAACTTGACTTGAGTGATACCATTCTCCGCTCTCTATTTGCTTTTGATGATATGTATGCTATTGTAGAGAGTATATCTTGTAGTTTGGGTGAAGCTTATGGGGAAAGGGAGTATTGTCTAGACCCGTGTCTATGGCTACTCTTTCTATTTGACCCCGGTGCCAAATATAGAAATGGTGATGTTGGCGCACCCAAATTGTTGCTTGGTCTACATGACAAGCAAAGTATCATTCTTGAAAACCCGAGAGCAAAAGTGTCATTGTTTCCTTGGGGTAATGTTTCTAAATCTGCATCCTTGCTTGACACAATTGTGTTTAAATTACAAGAATCTCAACTTGTGGATGCCAAGTTCTCTATTTGCTTGAAGGAAAGAATGTGGATGTGCCTAAATGCTTTGTCTTCACCCTTGTATGCCTTTACACTTGATTCTTTCCTATACTACCTCTTTGCCTATGATGACATCCATGCTAGTTTTGGATTTGTTTTATGTAGAGGTAGAAAATTTGTTGGTATGTCCACTTGTATGAATGATAATGCTATATGGATCTTGTGGACATTAGACCCAATTGAGGCTCCACACTTGGTGTGCTCTTGAAGAGATAAAGAAGCAATTGTGTCTTAAGGCTCCTAAGATGAAGGTAGTTTTACCTTGTGGATTATTTGATGCCATTAGGACCTTTGTAGTTTCCTTATCTCTTGGTGATTTAAATAGCCAAATCCTTTGTGCATATTTTAATAAATTTTTAATATTTATTTCAAAGGATCCTTGGTTATATTGCAAGTATAAGCAACCTTGGCATGTTGAGATGATTTATTGTGCTAACCCTAACCCTCATGCCGTGAGGAGTTTGTATTTGTTTGTCCTTTCTTTGGTTTTGCAAGGTTTGGATTCGAGGTCGAATCCTTTTTCAAGAAGGGGAGGATGATACAAGACAAATGGCCATCATAGCTTTTGATGCCATCATTCGTGGCCAACACGTGGAGAATCTGATTTTGGACACCTTGAAGGCCCGAGAGTATGCATGGGGAAGTCATGAAGTCACTTTGGACACATAATAAAGCAAATTCGTGTGTGGAAGGTTGCTTGGAGGCTTGCCTTGATGACTACCCGAGGCTCCAAAGAATTGCAAGGGTTGAAGTGTGAAGAAGGAGTCCTTACACTCCATGACCACCCTTATTAAGGGTGTTTTGGTCTTTTTGTGCCTTTTCTTTACACTCTATAGGAGCCTCTTTTCATTAAGGGTAGTTTGGTCATTTGATGTAATAGTTATAAATAGGCTTCATTAGTCTTATTTTCTAGTGAGTTCATGATGGATATTTGAAAGACTTCTTCTTCTCTCTTTGAGAATGTAGTGTAGGGCTTGGAAAAGCCATTATTGATCCTTGCTTAGAAACGGGGGTTGTAAGGCGGAGTTGATTCCCTTAGCGGTCACCATAAGAGTTTGGTGTTGTTATTGCGGGTCTTAGGGGGTCTTATCGTTTGATACACGGTTTGGTTCCTTATTCTTGTAATCTCGTATGTCAAGCTATCTATCTTTTTTTTTGTAATCTTGTTAAGCTTGTGTTTATAATCTTGAAGTCTAGTGAAGCCGTGTGGGGCTCTTTCGATTCACTAGCACTTGTTGTTCAACTTGTTGTTCTTGTGATAGTTGTTCATCTTGTTGTTGTTGCTGAAATCTTGTGTTGTGGGTTTGATATTGTATTAGATCTCCACGACCCCCTCTCATCTCCTCCTCCCTCATGTAAGCATCATCATAGGCTCCATATCCTTCATATTCCTCTCTACCATATTCCTCAAAGTAGGCTGGACGGTTTTGGGCATTTTGGACTTGATTTGGAGGAATTAGATTTTGTGGAGGTGGTGGTTTTTGGTTTAATGGAGCTTGGAATGGAGGGTTCGGATTTGGCGGAGGTACTTGACGTCCAAATCCCTCTTGTGGGATTTGAGGAGTTTGGAAATGTATGGGTCTAGTTTGGAGGGGAATGAGTGGTTTGGCTTGTGGCATGTAGTGGAGCTTGGGGTGTATTTAGCATTTGGTGCAATGTTTCGGGAGTGATGGTTACGGAGGAAGTTCTATCATGCCCATTGGTAGAAACATGTAGAGGAGCAGAAGGGTGAGAGTTCCTTTGACTCTCCACTTGTTCTAATCTCCCACTAATAGCCGACACATCTCTCTTTATTGTTGCCAAATCCCCTCTCACAGCTCCAAAGTCCGTATTCAACCTTTCAAGAGTTTGGGTAATGGCCTCAAGAGTGACCCTCATAGAGTCAAGTGCATTAGTATCCACATTTTGGGACGTGGTCCCTTCCATTGCCAAGGTATTACACTCTTTGGATCACCTCACACTTGAGTTCCACAAGTGTTGTAGATTGGCTAGTAACCCGTGAATCCTTTAAGGTATGAGTAATCTCTTATCCGGAGTGGATTTTTGTTTGAAGACTCAAAGAATTCTCGTCGGACTAGAACCAAGAAGTAGCAACGTATTCAAAAGATAAAAGCACCCAAGTAATTGTTGACACGAACAACGGATTCAAAGGACTAATTGACAACCTAGTAGGAATGTATTAGTTTGTTAATTAGTTCTAGAACCAAGTAAGGAAACCAAGAATCAACCATTAAAAACTAGGAAAAGAGTATCCAAATTTGAGCTTATTAGTGATGTGGCAGCATGTAATTGGTCTTGGTCCCACACTTTTTTTTTTTTTTCACAAATCTAAAATTTCAATATTCACACAACTTGTCATGGATGACAATGGGTTTTGGAGGGAAGGTAAAGTCTTGTACTCTTTTTCAACTTTTAAAACTCAAAAAGGTAAGATTTGACTATACTAATCCCACAAAACAAGGTTCCTTGACTTAAGGAAAAGTGGTTGTCAAGTCTAGGAAGTGATGTGTGCAAGTCTTCTCACCAACAACTTTATAACTTTTTTCTTACAACCTTTTGGATCTATTTTACACTTTTGTTGTCTTAAGTTGTAAGAATAGATGAAGAACAAGATGAACACCACAACAACCTTCAAGAACACAATATCAACTTCTTCAAGAACATAACACAAAAGTCACCAATGGTCATCAAGAAGGTACAACCTACGGTCCAATTCAAGTCACCACAACAATCGTCAATATTATAAGCTCAACTTTAGATCTAGACACTTTTAGTGTTGGTGAGAAAGAAACCAACACTAGAAACACACTAAACAAGTAAAATAACACCTAGATCTAACACACAAACACCAATCTCGGTTGAGACAACAAGAAGGACAGATTTCTCTTCTCTTTTTTTTTTTTTGACCGAGATAGCCCAAGATTGGTAGTGTTGGAACACAACCAGCCTTGCTTTGATACCAAATGATACACTATCAAGTCCACAACATCAAAGTTCCTAACAATCAACAACAAGAAGAACAAACTAACACAAGATCAACAAGTTTCAACAAGTGCTTGTGAATCGAAAGAGCCCCACACGGCTTCACTAGACTTCAAGATTACAAACACAACAATAATAATGTCACAAGAAGATAGTAACTTGGCATATAACATTCAAGAGTCTAAGAACCCTAACAACAAGAGAGGACCCTAAGACTAACGAATATGAACACCAAGTTCTTACTTGGACCAAGAGTAACTCTATGACCTCAAGATCCTTGTTTCTAGCCAAGATGCAACACAAGTATCACTCTACTTGTGAAATAGAATAGAAAGAGAGAGATCCAAAATATTACAAGTATTATGTTTCAAAATGATAATGGAAGACTACTCAAAATAACCCTAATATTGTCTATTTATATTACACCCCAAAGGGAAAGAAAAATGACCAGCTTACCCTTGCCATGGGGCCCTTGGAGTGTAAGTTTATTACACTTCAAGGCCCCTCTTCACACTTAAAACATTTAGACCATTAGGTGGATAAGTCACCAACTCACACACGACCATTTGCATGAACAAGGCTTGGAGTTTTTGCAATTCTCGAGCTTGGCTTTGTGTGAATGGTCGTGGACTTGTGGGACAACTTGCTCCACCCATATCACATTCTTATCCACCAATGTGTCTTCAAATTCGGCAACCTTTTGATCATCAACAACTACCGGTTCTACCTCTTTTTCGACAATCATGGGCATAGGTGGATCAGTGGTTATCTTACTACTCCTAGTAGCAATTTCCAAGGAATGACCATCATTCTTTGAATTTCGGATGGTGTTGCTCAAAATTTTGCCTTGCTGATGCTGATTCAATGCTGCTAAAATCTGACCAAACTGTTGCTTGAGTTATTTTATGGTGGTAGCATACAATTCAACCTTCTGATTCATTCCCATAATATTTTCCTTAATCTCTTTTAGGTAGTCTTCCATTTTCTCTACCCTTTTCACAACCTTTGTATTCATGTCTTTCATCCTTGAATTACTCAAACTAGCATCACGGTTACCGGTGAAACATAAAGGCCACTCTTATCTTTGTAGTCATCCTTTCTCCTCCAATCACCATCTCGATCCCTACTCTTATCTCCATACCCAGACTTATTGTAATTATTATCTCCATAGTAGTTCTGACCTTGATTCCCTTTCCTCGAGTTCCAAGTGTCTTGGTTAGACCCTTGGCCCTTGGTATAGAAACCCGCCACTTCTCTATCTAGATATTTTGCCTCCTCCTCAAAGTCTGAATCTTCATACCTGGGTGCCTTGCCTTGCGAACCGACTTCATTAACCTTTTTAGCTCCAGCTGCTGCAAATTATTTAGTAAGCAACCCAATCTCAATCCTCAGCTATGCTACCTCTTGAGCTACTGTCTCATCTAGTGTTCTTTGCTCTGTGGATGCTCCAATTGCATATGTACCTACGGGTCTGTCTGCATCCCGAGTATGCCAACCTCGGTTGGTTATTGTGATCTGATCTAGGATCTCAAAAATATGCTCCCAATGTAGACTCATGAATTCTCTACCAGTGATAGTGTCTGCTACAGCCTTAGTGTTAGAATTCAAAGCTCTGTAGAAGATCTCAAGCATGTTTCTACCAGTCATCCAGTGATTTGGAATATTTTACAGCTTCTTCTTGAACCTCAACCAAGTCTCATATAATGCCTCCGAATGTAATTGTCTAAAATTATAAATCTCATCTTTCAACTACAACTTCCTGGAAGGTGGAAAGAATCTATCTAAGAACTGTGTCCTCAAAATATTCCAAGTGGTAATCGATCCACGTTGTAACTCAGCTGATACGGGTGGGACAAGCTCCACAAGTACACGACCTTTCACACGAAGCCAAGCTCGGGAGTTACAAAAACTCCAAGCCTTGTTCATGCAAATGGCCGTGTGTGAGTTGGTCATTGAACCGCCAAAGGATCTAAATGTTTTAAGTGTGAAGTCCCAACCTTGGAGTGTAATAAACTTACACTCCAAGGGGGCGGCAGATTGGAGAAGGGCAAACTAGTCTTTTTGGCTTCATTTTACCTTGTAATATAAATAGAACACATTAGGGTTATTTTGAGTAGTTCTTCCATTTTGACATTTGAATCACAAGACTTGTAAATCTTAGGGCTCTCTTTCTCTCTCAAAACAGTCCACAAAGGAGAGGGATACTTGTGTTGTATCTTGGCTAGAAACAAGGATCTTGAGGTCATTGGGTTCCTCTTGGTCTAAGTAAGAACTTGGTGTTTATATTCAATAGTCTTAGGGTCCTTTCTTGATGTTAGGGTTCTTAGTCTCTTGAATATTATATGTCAAGTTATCTATCTTTTATTATCTTGTTGTTGATGTCTTTGAGATCTTGAAGTCTAGTGAAGCCGGGTGGGGCTCTTTCGATTCACTAGCATTGTGTTCAACTTGTTAAATCTTGTGTTTGTTGGATTCTCTTGTTGTTGGTTGGTTGATTTTCGTGGCTGGTTGTGCCTATTTGTGTGTTGTGGACTTGATCTTGTATCATTTGGTATCAAAGCAAGACCGGTTGTGTTCCAACACAACCCATCTTGGGCTTGTTCTCGGATTAAAAAAAAATAATCTGAAATCTGTCCATTGAAGACAAAACCGAGAATGTTGTTGTATGTTTAGATCTAGGTGTTATTTTGCTTGTTTAGTGTATTTCTAGTGTTGGTTTCTTTCTCACCAACACTAAAGTGTCTAGATCTAAAAGTTGAGCTTGAAAACTTGACCATTGTTGTGGTGACTTGAAGTGGCTGAAAGTTGTATGTTGTTGATGACAAAAATTGGTGGTTGTGTGTTATGTGCTTGAAGAAGTTGATGAAGGTTGTTGAGGTGTTCATCTTTTAAACTTGTTCATCTTGTTCATCTTGTTGTGTTCAAGTTGCAACACAAGTCATAAAGTTGTTGGTGAAAGACTTGCACCCATCTCTTCCAAGACTTGACAACCACTTTTCCTTAAAACACGGAACCTTGTTTTGTGGGATTAGCCTAGTCAAATCTTACCTTTTTGAGTTTGAAAGGTTGAAAGACTACAAGACTTTTACTTTCCCTCCAAAACACATTGTCATCTATAACAAGTTGTGTGAGTATGGAAAAAATTTCAGATTTGAGATAAAAAAAAAAAATAAAAAAAAAAGAAGGAACAAGGAAGAAGCAAAAATGTGTGGGACCACTTACATGCTGCCACGTCACTATAAGCTCAACTTTGGATATTATTCTAGTTGCTAATTGTTGATTCTTGGTTTCCTTTACTTGGTTCTAGAACTAATTAACAAACTAGTACATTCCTACTAGGTTGTCGATTAGTCCTTTGAATCCGTTTGTTCATGTCAACGATTACTTGAGTGCCTTTTATCTTTTGAATACGTTGCTATTTTTGGTTCTAGTCCGACAAGAATTCTTTGAGTCTTCAAACAAAAATCCACTCCGGATAAGAGCTTACTCATACCTTAAAGGATTCACGGTTACTAGCCAATTTACAACACTTGTGGAACTCAAGCGTGTGGTGATCTAAAGAGTATAATACCTTGACAATGGAAGGGACCACGTCCCATAACGTGGATACTAATGCACTTGACTCTATGAGGGTCACTCTTGAGGCCGTTACCCGGACACTAGAGAGGTTGAATTCGGAATTTGGGGCCGTGAGAGGGGACTTGGCAGCAATCAAGGGAGAGGTGTCGACTATTAGTGGGAGATTAGAACAAGTGGAGAGTCAAAGGAACTCTCTTCCTTCTACTCCTCTACATGTTTCTACCAATGGGCATGATCGGACTTCCTCCGCAACCATCACCCCCGAAACAGTCCACCAAATGCTAAATGCACCTCAAGCTCCACTAAATGCCGCAAGCCAAACCACCTTTTTCCCTCCAAACCGTGACCCCACTAGACCAATACATTTCCAAGCTCCTCGAGTTCCACAAGAGGGATTTGGACGTCAAGTACCTCCACTAAATCCGAACCCTCCATTCCAAGCTCCATTAAACCAAAGGCCACCAAATCCAATTCCTCTGAATCAAAATGCCCAAGACCGACCAGCCCACTTTGAAGGATATGGTAGAGAGGAGTATGAAGGATATGGAGCCTTTGATGATGCTTACATGAGGGAGGAGGAGATAAGAGGGTCGAGGAGATCCAAGGAGATACCGAGGGTATGGAGATAGGGAAAACCGACACCAAGAGAGAGATGTAGGCATCAACACCATCAAGTTGAACCTACCCATCTTTAAAGGTGAAAGTGACCCCGAGGCTTACTTAGCTTGGGAATCGGCTTGTCACAAAGTTTTCCAAGTTAATGATATCTCGGAGGAAAAGAAGGGATGCTATGCTATAGCTCATTTCGAGGGTTATGCTAACACTTGGTGGGAGTATGTCAAGCGGTTTGGTAATGAACTAATTGATGGGCAGCCACCACCTTGGTATCGGTTGAGGTACTTGATGAGGCAACGATACCTTCCCGAGAGATATCGCCATGAGTTGCTTGCTAGATTGTATGGCTTGCATCAAGGTAACAAGAGTGTGATGGCATATTTTGATGAGTTTCAACAACTCATGTTGAAACTTGATCATCGTGGGGAGCAAATCAGTCACGACATCATCCGGTTCAAGTGTGGGTTGAACAAAGAGATCTCCACTCATTTAACCCTTCACAAGTTTGAAACCGTTGACGGTATTTTCCAAGTGGCTCTTGAGATTGAAAGAGAACTTAAAGAGAGATCATCCTTCAAGGCAAGGGGACAAGCCCCCTCGGGTTGGCCCAAAAACAAGGACCAACCCGCCACTACAAGGCTGCCCGAGCCCAAAACAGTCCACAAATTCCCTCCAAAACCGGAGGCTCACAAGTATCCTAACCCAAAGGGAATCCAATGTTTCAAGTGCCAAGGTTGGGGGCATAAGGCCAATGAATGTCCAAACCGACGCAATGTGATCCTACGAGAAGGGAGAGTGTATTACCTTGGTGAGGAGGTGGGTCCCAAAAGGGGAGAAGATGAGGCCGAGCCTCAAGATGGAGAGGAAACCGATGATGGACCACATGATGATGATGGTGATGATGGTGAAGATGTTTACCCGCAAGAAGGGGAGTGTGTGGTTCCAAACTTTGTGGTTAGGCGCGTCATGATTAGTAAGGCAATAGATGACCCAAGCCAAAGGGAAAATCTATTCCATACTAAATGTCTTGTAAAGGGGAGTGTGTGTACCTTGGTGATCGATAGTGGTAGTTGTACAAATGTTGTAAGTCATGCTATGGTAAATTTCTTGAAGTTACCAACTACCCCACACACTAGTCCTTACAAGTTACAATGGTTGAATGATTGTGGTGAGTTAAGGGTCGCAAGGCAATGTGTGATTCGGTTTAAGGTGGAAAACTACCACGATGAAGTGCTTTGTGACGTGATACCAATGCAAGCATGTCATTTGTTGCTAGGTAGGCCTTGGCAATATGATAGGTCTACTAAGCATGATGGGAGGTCCAATCAGTATACACTTGAGAAGGATGGCCGAAAGGTTACTCTTCATCCGCTTTCGCCTTCCCAAGTAAATGAGTGGCATCAAAGGATGAGGGAATTGAAGGAAAAGGGAAAGGAATCCGAAAAGGGAGAAAAGGGAGGGAATTCCGTAGGTGGGGCAGTGGGGTCATCCAAGGCTGCCCCAACGTCAAAAGGGCCGGAAAACATGGTGATGTTAGTTAGGAGGAAGGAACTCTTCGTGGATCATGATGAGGACACGCCTATGTTACTCTTGGCTCATTGTTTTAATGCTAACCCCACTAATTCTTCCATTTCCCCTTTGATTTCTTTTGTGTTACAGGATTATGAGGATGTCTTTCCTAAGGAGCTTCCGCAAGGATTGCCCCCGCTTCGGGGAATTGAGCACCAAATCGATTTTGTGCCGGGATCACAATTGCCAAACAAGCCGGCTTATAGGAGCAATCCTACGGACACCAAGGAATTGCAACGTCAAGTTGAGGAGCTCCTCAACAAAGGGTATGTCAAGGAGAGCATGAGCCCGTGTGCTGTTCCGGTGCTATTAGTGCCCAAAAAGGACGGAACGTGGAGCATGTGTGTGGACTGCCGGGCCATCAACAAAATTACGATAAAATATCGCCACCCTATTCCTCGGTTAGATGATATGCTAGATGAGTTGAATGGTTCATGTTTGTTTTCCAAGATTGATTTAAGGAGTGGCTATCACCAAATAAGAATGCAACCCGGTGATGAATGGAAAACCGCCTTCAAGACCAAGTTTGGTCTCTATGAATGGATGGTTATGCCATTCGGCCTCACAAATGCTCCAAGTACTTTTATGAGGCTAATGAATCATGTGATGAGGCCATTTATTGGAAAGTTTGTTGTTGTCTACTTTGATGATGTCTTGGTGTATAGAAAGTCTTTAGAAGAGCATGTGATACATTTACAATGTGTGCTTGATGTCTTTAGAAAGGAAAAATTGTATGCAAATCTGGAAAAGTGCTCTTTTGGCGTTAATGAAGTTATTTTCTTGGGTTTTGTTGTTAGTTCAAGAGGGGTCGAAGTGGATGAATCCAAGATAAATGCTATCAAAAATTGGCCAACCCCACAAACCGTTGGAGAAGTAAGAAGCTTCCACGGGTTGGCTAGTTTTTATAGAAGGTTTGTCAAAGGATTTAGCACCATAGCAGCCCCCTTGACCGAGGTCATTCGGAAAAAACAACCCTTCAAGTGGGGTGTCGAGCAAGCTAAGGCATTTGAAGCCTTGAAAGCGATGCTCATCTCCGCACCCTTGTTACAATTGCCCAACTTTGATAAGACCTTCGAGGTCGAGTGCGATGCGAGTAAAGTAGGCATAGGGGCTGTTTTGATGCAAGAATTGAAACCCATTGCTTACTTTAGCGAAAAGCTCAAAGGAGCAACTCTAAACTACTCCACGTATGATTTAGAGTTGTATGCCTTGATTAGAGCCTTGGCCACTTGGTAACACTACTTATGGCCTAAGGAGTTCGTGATCCGAACGGACCATGAATCCTTAAAGCATCTTCGGGCCCAAGACAAGCTTAACAAACGGCATGCCAAATGGATTGAGTTCCTTGAGACCTTCCCTTATGTTATCCAATACAAAAGGGGTAAGGACAACGTAGTAGCCGATGCTTTGTCTAGAAAACATGTGCTTGTGTCCACTTTGTCAACCAAATTGATGGGTTTTGAGAGTTTAAGAGAGTTTTATCCCAAGGACCCTCACTTCGCTCCTATCTTTAAGGAATGCGAAGACTTGGGTAGGGACAAGTGGGAATCGGCTAGGGGTTCAAATCCCTATGCCAAGTTTGATGGTTACTTATTTAAAGGTAGACGATTGTGTGTGCCTTCTAGCTCTTGGAGAGAGTTGTTTGTGAGGGAAGCACACGATGGCAGTCTAATGGGTCATTTTGGGGTCGAAAAGACCCTCGAAATATTGGAGGAGCAATTCTATTGGCCTAAAATGCGCAAGGATGTGGCTAGGATTTGTGGCCAATGCGTAGAATGCAAGAGAGCCAAATCTCGGCTCCTCCCTCACGGGTTGTACACCCCGCTGCCCACTCCTCTACGTCCTTGGCTTGATATATCTATGGACTTTGTGTTGGGGCTGCCAAGGACTCGACGAGGTCGGGATAGTATTTTTGTTGTAGTCGACCGGTTTTCTAAAATGGCGCACTTTATTCCTTGCTCTAAGTGTGATGATGCCCCTAGCGTGGCCTCGTTATTTGTTGATAATGTTGTTAGATTGCATGGTGTCCCGAGGACCATTGTGAGTGATAGGGACTCTAAATTCCTAAGCCACTTTTGGAAGTCTATGTGGGGTAGGCTTGGTACCAAGTTGTTATTCTCTACGTCTTGCCACCCACAAACCGATGGCCAAACGGAAGTAGTAAATAGGACTTTGGGTGCTATGCTACGTTCCATGGTTAAGGGAAAAATGACTTCTTGGGAAGAGCACTTGCCATTGATTGAGTTTGCCTATAACCGTGTCATACACTCAAGTACGGGAATGACTCCCTTTGAGTGTGTATACGACCTCAACCCCCTCACCCCTTTGGATTTAACGCCTTTGCCAAGTGATCTCATGATTAGCTTAGATGGAAGCAAGCGGGCAGATTCTATGAAGAAGTTACATGAGAAGGTGCGGCTTCAACTTGAGAAGAAAAACCAAGACATGGCAAGGAGGGCAAACAAGGGAAGAAAGGAATTCATTCTTGAACCGGGAGATTGGGTGTCGGTGCATCTTCGGAAGGATCGGTTTCCATCTCAAAGAAAGTCCAAATTGATGCCTAGGGGTGACGGGCCTTTCCAAGTACTTGAGAAGATCAATGACAACGCCTACAAGATTGACCTTCCACCAGAATATCAAGTGCACCACACTTTCAACGTTTGTGATCTCTCTCTCGTGAGTGCGGTGGACGATGATCAAATGCTGAATTTGAGGTCAAATTCCTCTCAAGATGGAGAGGATGATACGGGTGGGACAAGCTCCACAAGTACACGACCTTTCACACGAAGCCAAGCTCGGGAGTTACAAAAACTCCAAGCCTTGTTCATGCAAATGGCCGTGTGTGAGTTGGTCATTGAACCGCCAAAGGATCTAAATGTTTTAAGTGTGAAGTGGGACCTTGGAGTGTAAGTTTATTACACTCCAAGGGGGCGGCAGATTGGAGAAGGGCAAACTAGTCTTTTTGGCTTCATTTTACCTTGTAATATAAATTGAACACATTAGGGTTATTTTGAGTAGTTCTTCCATTTTGACATTTGAATCACAAGACTTGTAACTCTTAGGGCTCTCTTTCTCTCTCAAAACAGTCCACAAAGGAGAGGGATACTTGTGTTGTATCTTGACTAGAAACAAGGATCTTGAGGTCATTGGGTTCCTCTTGGTCTAAGTAAGAACTTGGTGTTTATATTCAATAGTCTTAGGGTCCTTTCTTGATGTTAGGGTTCTTAGTCTCTTGAATATTATATGTCAAGTTATCTATCTTTTATTATCTTGTTGTTGATGTCTTTGAGATCTTGAAGTCTAGTGAAGCCGGGTGGGGCTCTTTCGATTCACTAGCATTGTGTTCAACTTGTTAAATCTTGTGTTTGTTGGATTCTCTTGTTGTTGGTTGGCTGATTTTCGTGGCTGGTTGTGCCTATTTGTGTGTTGTGGACTTGATCTTGTATCATCAGCCAACCATAATGTAGCCTTTTTCGTCAGCGAGAAAGAAAAGAGCCATAGTCTGATTACCTCGTGGGTCACTACAGGTAGATTATACGACGTGCAAATCCCCATAAATTTCATTACATGCATGTTTGCATCATCAGTAGAAAGTCCTGAGAACAGCCCCTTTAAGTTCAGCAAATGATTCATGGCACTATTGATATCAAACTTAGTTCCTAGAGGTAACTCTGGTGGAATAATAGCACCAGTTTCTACCGGCTCCAAATCTTCCTTCAGATCCTATAATCGTGATTATGGTTAATATCATGATTATGTTTTTTTGAGCCTCTAATCGTCTACTTAAATTTGCCTCACAACTACATTGTTGAGCAGGGATGTGGGAACTAATTCAAACGCATCTATATTTCATCTCGTATTTGAGCTAAATGGGGCTAATTAGGTATATTCCTATCCTAACCACGAATCTTATCTTTAATTCATCTAAAAGAAAGGAACCCATTCCTTATGTTCCACGTTCTAATCTAATGTTACTCCTTTCAGGCTCACAAAATAAATATAGATGTATTCTAAAGGTCGTGAATCAATAGAATAGTAAGTGCAAGAACATAAGAACAACCAATTGTCATATTTAATATTAACCAACTTGAATGTATGCTAAGCAATCTTGTATGTAGCCTCAACCCTAGAAAGAGGGTGTTTCGCCACTCATAGTCATACAAAGAATCACCATTAATGTGTTCATAAGTAAAACTACAAGAAAACTAAAATTTAAAGGAAGAAAAACCCTAACGTAGAGCCCTTGATACCTTCTCCTCTCTCCCAATGTGTATTGTTCCAAAAGTCTTGTAAATGTGCATAAGATTCCCCAAATGAATTATATGCATTTACCATTTTACCCCTAACTTAAACCATGTAAAAACCAAGTTTTACACATTTAGGAGGAGTTGCATTGCATGGCCAAAGGGGTGCAACGAAAGGCCCATAGAATGACCAAAATAGTATCCCCTTGCTATAGGGTGTGCAGCGCATGGCCCCCTCCCATGCTATGGGGGGTACGGCGTATGGCCACCTCCTCAAGGTGAGAACTCGGTCAATCTTTGTTCTCTTCGTCTCGTCCACTTGTTCCTTGTTTCCCCACTTCTTATGGCTTGTATGTAGGCTTCATTTAGCTTCCATATCTGCTTCAATTATCTCCTACAACATATCATAACAAACATTAGACCATTCGACACAATAAAACTCATCAAAGTACACTAAAACAAGCATAGCGTAGTCTAGCCAAACTAGTTTTCTCATCTAAACTCTATTTGATCATTTTGACTCTTGACTTGTTTCAAATGCACCTTAAACACTCCAAACATGCAACTTAGCACACAATACACAAATACACTCTTTATACTTTATTAATCACATCAATTTATCCTCAAAACTAAGCTAAACGTGCGTAGATAATGACACTTAGGTGTATAAATATGCCTAAGATCACCACCCCACATTTAAAGCCTTGTTCGTCCTCGCACAACTCTTTACACTAATCACAATCAAAGAAGACTCTACATGTAACACCCCATATGTTTCCAAACCTATTTAATTACTGTAAGATTTATGGACTAATTTAAACATGAGATGGTTGGTGAATTATGCATGATTTTGATGGGCTGAATTTAATCTTGTGATTTGGGACTCAAATGAGGCCCAAAATGAAGCAAAAAGGCATGGCCCAAATGAAAATGACCCATTTTTGGCATTGACCAAGTAAACACACATTTAATGTGGCTAAGGATGACCATTGAAGCACTATATAAGGCAAAAAAAATCAGATTTTTATTCATATCAATACACATACCATTTCTAGAATTTCCAAAGATATTTCTCATCTCTCACAAACCCTAAGTCATCACTCCTTTGGACAAGATCACTTTCTTACAAGCTTTGGTAAGTGTTTACTCTCAGGGTTTAATATATTATATGCTTAAGATGGTGCATAAATCATATTGGTTATGTTGGCAAAGTGTTGGACAGTTCACTATGTGTAAAACTGTCTACTTTTGCAATCGAAAAAGGGTTTTGCCTTCTAAACTTGAAAGTAGACTTGTGGTCTTGAAGAAAATGAATTTGGTGGATTAAATATCAACATGTATGATGTGTTTATGTCCTTAAATTGCTCTCCCCTTGTGTATAACTGTAACACCTCGTATGTTTTCGAACCTAGTAAAGTACCGTAACATTCATGGAAGTATTTAAACATGAGAGGGTTGGTGAATTATACATTAATTTATTGGGCTTAAATGAGTCCTGTTCCATTGGGCTCAATTGAGGCCCAAAGATGGAGCAAAAGACATGGCCCAAATGGAATTTGACCCATTCTTCAAATTGACCAAGTAAGCCTAGCATTTATGACTAATGTGTGGCTAAGGAATACATGGGACTATAAAAGGGACCAAAAAACAAATTTTTATTCACAAAGACTCACATGCCATTTCTAGATTTTTCTCAAATATTTCTCATCTCACACAAACCCTAAGCCTTCATTCCTTTGGACAAGATCACTCTTTTTCAAGCTTTGGTAAGTGTTTACTTTCATGGTTTAATATATTATATGCTTAGGATGGTGCATAAATCATATTGGTTATGTTGACAAACTGTTGGATAGTTTACTATGTGTAAAACAGTCTAGTTTTGCAATCGAAAAAGGGTTTTGCCTTATAAACTTGAAAATGGACTTGTGGTATTGAAGGAAGTGATTTTGATGGATTAAATATTTACATGTAAGATGTGATTATAGCCTTAACTTGTTTTATCCTTGTATATAATGTTTGGAATTGTTATTGCAAAATTGTGCATGGACTTGGTGGTGTATTAAAGGAAAAATGTGGTTTTGGTGATGTTCATGTTTGTTGTGAAACCATGGTTGATTTTTGGTATCCAAGTTGACCTAAATTATGTAAAGGGAAGTTTATTCATGGCCATGGACCATTTATTACATAAAGGACCTAAAAGAGACCCTTTTTGGCCGAAACGGGCATCCGCCCTCACGTCTGGAGCACCTACGGGCGCAGGTGGCTCTGGACAAGGCCAGAGGGCACCTGCAGCCGCATTTCAACTACCTAAGGGTGCAAGTGGCTTCGCAGGTCAACCCAAAATGTCATTTTGTATGGTTTTGTCTCTCTTTGATCCCCAAAGCCTCCTATACCCTTCTTGGATGTAATTATCAACTTATGATACCTTTTTAATGACTTTAAGGGGTCGTATGGAGGCATGTTGGATTATATCAATTATGGATTGTTGTTCATGTGTTTGTTATGAGGAGAATTGATGGAGTAATTGTGACATAATGATAATGAGGAAGAGTAAAGGGTAAATTTGGTGTGAAATGCTATTGGTTTATGATGTCTTGGTCAATGTGTGGAATGTTATGGTGTTGTTGGTATGGTAATGCAGTGGATTGTATTATAAAGGGTGAAATGACGTTATATGGCAGTCATGTAGCTCATTGTCGTCTTGTGCACTTGTAAGGTAGTTAGTTGTTAACGTGAGCTCCGTTATGTACTTGTGTTGTAGAGTGAAACGTAAGGAAGGAGCTGGATTATTGTATTCACCTATAGGACTGTGTATTCATATTGGGAAGAAAAGGTATGTAAGGTTACTCTTTCTGTATCCTTATGCAGCACATAGTGTTCACATTGTCATTGTACTTGTTCCATTCCGAAATGTTCTAAGGTATTTCATTTCAGGTTGTCATCTATTGTTATTCATGTGTCACATAATTGTGGACATGGTTCCAAAGGTCCAATAGTGTTATGATTCCAAAGTTCCAATAATGTTATGACTATCAACGTATCAATCTCTCAAAGTAAAGAAATGAAGTAATGCATAGTTGTTGGTTGTAAGAGTACGGGTGGCAGCTCTAGAGGCATAAGCCTAGCTCGAGCCGATCCCGAGATTATTGGACAGGGGGCAGCTCTAGAGGCATAAGCCTAGCTCGGACGGAACCTGACATGGGGAAACACTAGAGGTAAGAACCTAGCTCGAGCCGAACTTGATATATTGGTTTATGGGTGGCAGCTCTAGAGGTAAGAACCTAGCTCGAGCCAAACCCGATATATTGATTTATGGGTGGCAGATCTAGAGGCATAAGCCTAGCTCGGGCCGATCCCAACATAACGTTATGTTATGTTAAGACCCACTAATCAGTTGGGGCCCAACTTTAGGTTGGTTATGTACATGTATCTATTAGAGGCTTTGTAGACGTACGTGGGAAGATGAATGAAAGAATGTATGCTTTTGACATGATGGCCCCAACGACCAAGTTTCATATATATCATATGTTTTCCATGACTTCCGCCATTAGTATCTTACAATTACATGAGATAGAATGTGGTTCATACAGAGACATGCATATGAGTGCACATGAATGAAGATTAGTTCTCTCGGGCCTTAACGGCTTCGGGTGCCAGTCCGCCCCGTTGGAATTCTAGGCGTGAAAAAAATGGTATCAGAGCAGGTTGTCCTAAGGGTGTCTACAAATCCGTGTCTGAGTAGAGTCTTGCTTATGGATGTGTTGTGCACCACATTTATAAGTAGGAGGCTACGGAGATGTCACGCCTCAAATCCCATTAAGGTGGACTGGCACCCGAAGCCGTTAAGGCACGAGAGAACTAATCTATGATCATGTACATTCATATGCATGTCCCTGAGTGAACAACATCCAGTCATACAGATACAAGATGTCAAAGACGAAAATCATGGAAAGACATTCAAATAGATATGAGACTTGGCCGTTGGGGCCGTAGCGTCAAAAAGGAGAATACACTTCTACATTTGACTTTACCACAGTCTAAAAAGCCTCTAAAAGATGTACATAACCAAAACTAAGGTCGGTACAAGTCCCCGCCTTATACCACTACTACACAGTACCAAAACAAATTTACAATGACTCGGAAAGCCCTGAAGTAACCTGGAGCTCACCAACAATCTGTGGATGACCCGTATCCTACTGTGGAGGTCTACTAACACCTGTGCCTGTAGCAAGTAAGGTAAGTCCCCCAAGGGACGTCAGTACGAAAGAATGTACTGAGTATGTAAGACTAAAAGTAACTGTATAAAATATAGGAACTCAAAAGGAATCAGATACAAGTGAAAAGATAATATTGATAAACCACCTTTACTGTAATCGTGCAACCGTATACATTACATTCATTATTTCCCTTTTTCTTTCTTTACTTTTCTTGTCTTTATAAGGCATGCCATACATATAGCCAACTGATCAGTGGTAACATAATCTGGGATCATCTCTATGCTGGGCTTTAAGGCCCCTCGAGCTGCCACCCATACATAATAAATCAGGATCGTCTCTATGCTGGGTTTTAAGCCCCCTCGAGCTGCCACCAGAACATAACCATATTGAGTTACTTACTTTATTTAATCTTTGAAGTTGTTATAGTGGTGGTTATAACATTATGGATCCTTTTTGGAACAATAAAAGAGAACATCTGAAACTTGATAGTAAATATATATATACCTTAGAGCATTTCGGAGTGGAAACAAGGTCATTAGCTATGTGGACAGTATACGATGCCAAAGGATACGAAAAAGAGTAACCTTACATACCTTAACTTCACACCACGTGACTACAACAATTCAACTCCTTCTTTATGTGTTACTCTACAATATAAGTACATAATGGAGTTACATTAAAAGTTAATCACATTATAGGTTTACAAGGCAGTAACTAACTACTTAACGGGAAGTAAAATTTGTCCGACCACCCCAACACATGGTATCTCATCCCAACCTCCTTTATACTTCCACATAACTCTATTCCAGATCCTACACGGCAGACCACTGCCTCACAACAACAATGCTACCAAAATAGTCCATATGTTGACATAAACATTACAAACCGATAGGATTACCTACCTAGTGATACGGGTGGGACAAGCTGTCCAACAAGTACACGACCATTCACACGAAGCCAAGCTCGGAAATTATAAAAACTCCAAGCCTTGTTCATGCAAATGGCCGTGTATGAGTTGGTGACTGATCCATCTAATGATCTAAATGTTTTTAAGTGTGAAGAGGGACCTTGAAGTGTAATAAACTTACACTCCAAGGCCGCCCCATGGCAAGGGACAAGCTGGTCATTTTCCTTGGAATATAAATAGACAATATTAGGGTTACTGATACACTATCAATCTCACAACACAAAGTTCCCACGAAATCAGCAACAAGAAGAACAAAATAACACAAAAATCAGCAAGTTGAACAACAAATGCTAGTGAATCGAAAGAGCCCCACACGGCTTCACTAGACTTCAAGATCACAAACACAACAACAACAAGATAATAGAGTAAGATAGATAGCTTGACATACGAGATTACAAGAAATAGGAACCAAACCGTGTATCAAACGATAAGACCCCTAAGACCCGCAATAACAACACCAAACTCTTACGGTGACCGCTAAGAGAATCAACTCCGCCTTACAACCACCGTGTCTAAACAAGGATCAATAATTGCTTTTCCAAGCCCTACACTACTTGGCTTTCCAAGCCCTACACTACACTCTCAAAGAGAGAAGAAAAAGTCTTTCAAATACCAATAATCAACTAACTAGAAAATAAGACTAATGAAGTCTATTTATAACTATTACATCAAATGACCAAACTACCCTTAATGAAAAGGGGCTCCTATGAAGTGTAAAGAAAAGGCACAAAAAAGACCAAAACACCCTTAATAAGGGGTGGTCATGGTGATACGAGCATGATTAGCATGGGGCACATTAGGATAGGCTTCTACATATGGATGATAGCTTGGAGCCCGGAGGAAAGTCATGGAGCAATAAATATACAAGGTCATGGGCGACCAAGATGTCATTTGGACAATCAAAAAGGGCCTTTGTGGGTTATTACTAAAATAGTCACTTTTGGGCTATTTTTGTAATAGGCTATTTGTAAAAAGGCAAGGACTATAAATAGTTGCCTTAGCCATTTTCTTTACTTGAATTTTGGATGATTGAATTGTCTTTAATAGACTTGATATTTGGTTACTCTAGGTTAGGGTAGTGATTGGGTTCAAGTCCAATTATTAGCTTAGATCGAGTGATTAGGGTGGATTCCCGAATTGCTTGTGTTATCTTCTTCGCTTGATTAATCATCGAGTTATCATATTGTGGATTCAATTTGGTTTCTCATGCATTTGATTGAGTTCTTTTCTCCCTTGGTTTAATTGTTGTTTCAATTGAGCCTTTCTTTCTTCACTTCTCATCTCTTATTTCTCAACTATCCTTTAATTTTGTTGTTTAATTCCGTGTTTTCGATATCGATTTTAGTCACTTGATTGAGGTCGTTATCATTTTGGTATCAAGAGCCTAGGTTAAGGTTTGTTTTCACAAATCTTAATCTTGGGATTTTGATTTCTTCAAAAATCCAAAAAAAATAAAAAAAAATTATCCAAAAATTCGAAAGAAAAAACAAATCTGGAAATTTTTTTGTTTTAATTTGTTGTTTTTGACACTAGATCTTGATTCCCTAGTGTCTTGTGAGTCTAGATTTCAAATTTCGTTCAAATCGGAGTTGTAGAAGTGAAGTTGTCATTGAAGGGTTTCAAGCTTTTGAAACTTTGTCAATTTTGAAAAGTGGGTTTATTTTTTGCTTGGTTTTGAAGGCTAAATAGTGGGGTTTGTTCGTGGCGTTGAAAGGAACACGTGGACTAAAATTTCATCAAATTTGGAGTTGAAATGAAGAAGTTATGAGGTTGTGAAGATTGGGGTTTTTGTTGGTGTTCTTGAGCATCTTCATCTTGTTCTTGAAGAAGAAGATAAAAAGGTACACTTTGATCCAAAAATTTTAAAGTTAAAGTTGGTCAAGTGTTAGTTGGTCCATTTGTGGAATTTTGAAAAAAAATAAAAATAAAAATAAAAATCTGAAAAAAAAAAAAATTGAAAAAAATTCCACATGGACTGCCACGTCATCTGCTACGTCAGCAGTCAACGGTCAAAGTCAACCATTGACTGCCATGAAGCAGCCAACTCAGCGCCCACCAGCCCACTCGCGCCACATGGCGCGTGCAAGTCAACTTCTGAGAGCTGAAATTTTCAGGTTTCAACACTTAGTTTTTTTTTTTGGTCCTAAAGTTTTTTGGACCTAAAAATTGTTTTAAGTGTCCAAACTTCGTGATTCTTTTTTTGTTCTCTTTCTCCTTCGATTCCTCAACTATTTAATAAGTAATTAACATCTTTAATCACTTGTTAACTAGTTTGAATCATCAAATCATCAAATCAAACCTCTTTAAAGTGATGAACTTCTTCAAGGCCTCAAAATTTTTCTAAGTGTCCAAATTTCGCGATTCTTTTTTTGTTCTCTTTCTCTTTCAATTTTCTAAATAATTATCAAGTAATTAACATATTTAATTACTTGTTAACTAGTTTTAAAACATCAAATCACTTTTTTTATATTCTTCAAATTTTACTTTTGTTGCTTAGTTTTTTTTGAGTCCGTTTTCTTTCTTGCTTCTTTTCTTCAACTTTTCTCATCTTAATTCATAGATAACTTCGTGATTCGAGTCCTTTTTATTTTATTTGAGTCGTCCTTCTTTAACAAGTCACAAAATCCATTCCTCCACAAGCATTGATAACCTTGAATTGATTGAGCAAAGCTAATAACCTATCAATTTGGGAAAGAAGCAATAGAAGGTGAGTCGAGAGCTCATATATGAGTGACGTGAGGCTTTTATTACTAACTTGTTTGCTAGTTTTGTAGGTACAAAAGGTGATATAAGAAAGAATGTCATCCATAGCTTCGGATTATTGTGGAGATGACATTAATGACTATGCTTGTAACGACATGAGCTATGAGTATAGTGATGATGAGCAACATGAGAGTTCTTTGATTGCTTGTGAGCAAAGTAATGAAGCTCATGAGTATTATGGTGAATCTTATGAAGGATATGATGGTCCAAGAGATTATGATCGACATGGTGATGAGAATTACTACACCGGAGATGAATATGAGATGCATGGAGCTTATGGCTCTTATGATGAACATAAAAGAGTAGAAATCTCTTATGATGAATTTGATAGTGAAGATGAAGGGTATGGGGGTTCTCATATTACCCACCATGGTGATGAAGACGATGTGAGGTACAATTCTTTCTCCTATATGTCTTGTGAACCTTTTGAAGAGGATTGTGATAGAAGGGGATGTTTGTGGGGATGAACTACCTTCCTCATCTTATGTTACTTCCTATCCTATTTGAGGGGGTATAGATGTGTGGGCAAAACCAATTCAAAGACGTCGTGTGGATCATAGGCGAAGAACATTCTCCACTTCTTATGGGGCAACAACTTATACTTCTTATCCTCATTCCAATGTGACTAGTTCTTTATATGGTAATGATGTTGGAGGAAGGGTGGGAGGATCAATGAGCCATAGAAGTAGAGGGAATTCATTGTCTCAAGATGCGTATGATGGGAAGAGGCGGATTCTTGAAACAAAAGTTACAAATGAACCACTCACAATTGAGGATCCTATTACTTTGAGGATGGACAAATTGTTTGCTTCCATGCTAATAACTCTTGACAAGATCTCTCAAATGGTCTCCAAAGAGTCTAAAGCAAAACAAGCTACTCCTTGTGGAAATGTGCTTGAAGAGGATCCAATGAGTGAAATAAAGGCTACTCCTAGCAACGCAAAGTGGAAGTTAGATGTGAAGGGATCTCCAAACCCTTCCCAAGGAATTCTTGGCACTTGTCCTAACTCTAATAAAATTGAGAGACAAAAGATTGAGAGGAGTAAGGGTGTGATATGTGACAACTCTAGAGTGGAAAAAGGAGAGGTTGTGAGGAGTGATGTGAGAGAGTTGTCACAATCTTATACTAACTTTTGTAGCCTTTCTTCCTTTTCTAGTTGTCTTGATTCTTGTGTAGGTATCCTTGGGAGCAAGCCTAGTGAGGCACCGCGATCAATGAAGAATCATGAGGTGCTAAAATGCTTCCCAAAAGAACATTTATGCTCCGATGTTGAAAATCAAGGTGAAGACAATCATTCCTATGATCTACAAGGTAACAAAGCTAAACCTTACACTTTGTTGAAAGTAAAAGATCATTTTGTGGCTAATAGCCAATTAAGTGTAGGTGATGGCATGTATATGTGTGAGCTTAAAGATCCTTTGCCTTGTGATCATCTTGATAACACCATGCTACATAGTGATAATGTATTTGTTGAGAGTGTTCATACACTAGTTGATCCTATTGATGACCGAATTGATTCTTCTAGTAAGATCAATTTGTGTCCACCTAGTGTTGACACTTGTGCCTTGAATGATAGTACATTGTCATGTGATTCTTTGCCATGTTTTGATAATGTGCATGTTGAAAATGTGGATACACTAGTTGATCCTATTGATGACCGAATTGATTCTTCTAGTAAGATCAATTTGTATCCACCTAGTGTTGATACATGTGCTTTGAATGATAGTTCATTATCAATTGATATTAGTGTTGATCAACTCGTATGTAGTGATGACCCACTAAATGAAGTGTTTTGTGATGAACTTAAGGAACCTCAATTTAGTGTTGTGATACAAGATCAAGTCCACCCGTATCATCCTCTCCATCTTCCTTGTGACCCACCTAAGGATCTAAATGTTTTAAGGTGTGAAGATGGGCCTTGACAGCTTGTCCCACCCGTATCATCCTCTCCATCTTGAGAGGAATTTGACCTCAAATTCAGCACTTGGTCGTCTTCAACCGCCTCCACGAGAGAAAGATCACAAACGTTAAAAGTGTGGTGCACTTGATATTCCGGTGGAAGGTCAATCTTGTAGGCGTTGTCATTGATTTTCTCGAGTACTTGGAATGGACCATCACCCCTCGGCATCAATTTGGACTTTCTTTGGGATGGAAACCGATCCCTCCGAAGATGCACCCACACCCAATCTCCCGGTTCAAGGATGACTTTCTTTCTTCCCTTGTTGGCCCTCCTTGCCATGTCTTGGTTTTTCTTCTCAAGTTGAAGCCGCACCTTCTCATGTAACTTCTTCATAGAATCTGCCCGCTTGCTTCCTTCTAAGCTAATCATAAGATCACTTGGCAAAGGCGTTAAATCCAAAGGGGTGAGGGGGTTGAGGCCGTATACACACTCAAAGGGAGTCATTCCCGTACTTGAGTGTATGACACGATTATATGCAAACTCAATTAATGGTAAGTGCTCTTCCCAAGAAGTCATTTTTCCCTTAACCATGGAACGTAGCATAGCACCCAAAGTCCTATTTACTACTTCCGTTTGGCCATCGGTTTGTGGGTGGCAGGACGTAGAGAATAATAACTTGGTACCAAGCCTACCCCACATGGACTTCCAAAAGTGGCTTAGGAACTTAGAGTCCCTATCACTCACAATGGTCCTCGGGACACCATGCAATCTAACAACATTATCAACAAACAACGAGGCCACGCTAGGGGCGTCATCACATTTAGAACAAGGAATAAAGTGCGCCATTTTAGAAAACCGGTCAACTACAACAAAAATACTATCCCGGCCTCGTCGAGTCCTTGGCAGCCCTAACACAAAGTCCATAGATATATCAAGCCAAGGACGTAGAGGAGTGGGCAGCGGGGTGTACAACCCATGAGGTAGGAGCCGAGATTTGGCTCTCTTGCATTCTACACATTGGCTGCAAATCCTAGCCATCCTTGCGCATTTTGGGCCAATAGAATTGCTCCTCCAATATTCCAAGGGTCTTTTCGACCCCAAAATGACCCATTAGACCGCCATCATGTGCTTCCCTCACAAACAATTCTCTCCAAGAGCTAGAGGGTACACACAATCGTCTACCTTTAAATAAGTAACCATCAAACTTGGCATAGGGATTTGAACCCCTAGCCGAATCCCACTTGTCCCTACCCAATTCTTCACATTCCCTAAAGATAGGAGCAAAGTGAGGGTCCTTGGGATACAATTCTCTTAAACTCTCAAAACCCATCAATTTTGATGACAAGGTGGACACAAGGACATGTTTTCTAGACAAAGCATCGGCCACTACATTGTCCTTACCCTTTTTGTATTGGATAACATAAGGGAAGGTCTCAAGAAACTCAATCCATTTTGCATGCCGTTTGTTAAGCTTGTCTTGGGCCCGAAGATGCTTTAAGGATTCATGGTCCGTTCGGATCACGAACTCCTTGGGACATAAGTAATGTTGCCAAGTGGCCAAGGCTCTAATCAAGGCATACAACTCTAAATCATACGTGGAGTAGTTTAGAGTTGCTCCTTTGAGCTTTTCGCTAAAGTAAGCAATGGGTTTCAAATCTTGCATCAAAACAACCCCTATGCCTACTTTACTCGCATCGCACTCGACCTCGAAGGTCTTATCAAAGTTGGGCAATTGTAACAACGGTGCGGAGATGAGCATAGCTTTCAAGGCTTCAAATGCCTTAGCTTGCTCGACACCCCACTTGAAGGGTTGTTCTTTTCGAATGACCTCGGTCAAGGGGGCGGCTATGGTGCTAAATCCTTTGACAAACCTTCTATAAAAACTAGCCAACCCGTGGAAGCTTCTTACTTCTCCAACGTTTTGTGGGGTTGGCCAATTTTTGATAGCGTCTATCTTGAATTCATCCACTTCGACACCCCTCGAGCTCACGACAAAACCCAAGAAAATCACTATATCAACACCAAAAGAACACTTCTCTACATTGGCATACAACTTCTCCTTTCGGAGCACATCAAACACACACCTCAAATGCATCACATGATCATCAATAGATTTACTATATACCAACACATCATCAAAATACACCACCACAAACTTTCCAATATAAGGCTTCATTACATGATTCATTAGCCTCATAAAGGTGCTAGGAGCATTGGTAAGGCCAAAGGGCATGACCAGCCACTCATATAGACCAAATTTGGTCTTGAATGCGGTCTTCCACTCATCACCGGGTTGCATGCGAATTTGGCGGTAGCCACTCCTAAGATCCACTTTAGAAAACAAACAAGAACCATGGAGCTCATCTAACATATCATCTAGTCTAGGGATCGGATGACGATACCTTATAGTGATTTTGTTGATGGCCCTACAATCGACGCACATGCGCCAAGTTCCGTCTTTCTTTGGTACCAAAAGCACCGGGACAGCACACGGACTCATACTTTCCTTGATGTATCCCTTGTGGAGAAGCTCCTCAACTTGTCTCTCAAGCTCCTTAGTGTCCATGGGATTGCTCCTATAGGCCGGTTTGTTTGGAAGTTGTGAACCCGGCACCAAATCAATTTGGTGCTCAATTCCCCGAAGTGGGGGCAATCCTTGTGGAAGTTCTTGAGGAAATACGTCTTCATAATCCTGCAATACACAAGAAATCAAAGGAGACATGGAAGGATTAGTAGGGTTAGTATTAAAACAATGAGCCAAGAGTAACATAGGCGTGCCCTCATCATGATCTATGAAAAGTTCCTTCTTCCTAGCCAACATCACCATAGTCCCTCCCCCCGTTGCTGTTGGGGCAGCCTCCGATGTACCTACTGCCCCACCTACGGAACCCCCTCTCTTTTCTCCCCTTTCGGGTTCCTTTCCCTTTTTCTTCAATTCTCTCATCCTTTGATGCCACTCATTTACTTGGGAAGGTGAAAGAGGATGAAGTGTGACCTTTCGGCCATCCTTCTCAAGTGTATATCGATTGGACCTCCCATCGTGTTTGGTAGACCTATCATATTGCCAAGGCCTACCTAACAACAAGTGACATGCTTGCATTGTTATTACGTCACAAAGTACCTCATCGTGGTAGTTTCCCACCTTAAACCGTATCACACATTGCTTTGTGACCTTCAATTCACCATAATCATTCAGCCATTGTAACTTGTAAGGACTAGAGTGTGGTGTAGTTGGTAACTTCAAGAAATTTACCAAAGCATGACTTGCGACATTTGTACAACTACCACCATCGATCACCAAGGTGCACACACTCCCCTTTACAAGACATTTAGTGTGGAATAGATTTTCCCTTTGGCTTGGGTCATCTACTGCCGTACTAATCATGACGCGCCTAACCACAAAGTTTGTGTTACATCTTCACCATCATCACCATCATCATCGTGTGGTCCATCATCGGTTTCCTCTCCATCTTGAGGCTCGGCCTCATCTTCTCCCCTTTCGGGACCCACCTTCTCACCAAGGTAATACACTCTACCTTCCCGTAGGATCACATTGCGTCGGTTTGGACATTCATTGGCCTTATGTCCCCAACCTTGGCACTTGAAACATTGGAATCCCTTTGGGTTAGGATACTTGTGAGCCTCCGGTTTTGGAGTCAATTTGGGGACTGTTTTGGTCTCGGGCAGCCTAGTAGTGGCGGGTTGGTCCTTGTTGTTGGGCCAACCCGAGGGGGCTTGTCCCCTTGTCTTGAAAGATGATCTCTCCTTAAGTTCCCTTTCAATCTCAAGAGCCGCTTGGAAAATACCGTCAACGGTTTCAAACTTGTGAAGGGTTAAATGAGTGGAGATATCTTTGTTCAACCCACACTTGAACCGGATGATGTCGTGGCTGATTTGCTCCCCACGATGATCAAGCTTCAACATGAGTTGTTGAAACTCATCAAAATATGCCATCACACTCTTGTTACCTTGACGCAAACCATACAATCTAGCAAGCAACTCATGGCGATATCTCTCGGGAAGGTATCGTTGCCTCATCAAATACCTCAATCGATACCAAGGTGGTGGCTGCCCATCAATGAGTTCATTACCAAACTGCTTGACATACTCCCACCAAGTGTTAGCATAACCCTCAAAATGAGCTATAGCATAGCAACCCTTCTTTTCTTCCGAGATGTCATTAACTTGGAAAACTTTGTCACAAGCCGATTCCCAAGCTAAGTAGGCCTCGGGGTCACTATCACCTTTAAAGATTGGTAGGTTCAACTTGATGGTGTTGATGCCTACATCTCTCTCTTGGTGTCGGTTTCCCCTATCTCCATACCCTCGGTGTCTCCTTGGATCTCCACGACCCCCTCTTATCTCCTCCTCCCTCATGTAATCATCATCAAAGGCTCCATACCCTTCATACTCCTCTCTACCATATCCTTCAAAGGGGGCTGGTTGGGCTTGGGCATTTTGATTCGGAGGAATTGGATTTTGTGGCCTTTGGTTTAATGGAGCTTGGAATGGAGGGTTCGGATTTAGTGGAGGGACTTGACGTCCAAATCCCTCTTGTGGAACTTGAGGAGCTTGGAAACGCATTGGTCTAGTGGGGTCACGGTTTGGAGGAAAAAGGGTGGTTTGGCTTGCGGCATTTAATGGAGCTTGGGGTGCATTTAGCATTTGGTGGACTGTTTCGGGGGTGATGGTTGCGGAGGAAGTCCTATCATGCCCATTGGTAGAGACATGTAGAGGAGTAGAAGGATGAGAGTTCCTTTGACTCTCCACTTGTTCTAATCTCCCACTAATAGTCGACACTTCTCCCTTGATTGCTGCCAAGTCCCCTCTCACGGCCCCAAATTCCGAATTCAACCTTTCAAGTGTCCGGGTAACGGCCTCAAGAGTGACCCTCATAGAGTCAAGTGCATTAGTATCCATGTTATGGGACGTGGCCCCTTCCATTGTCAAGGTATTATACTCCTTAGATCACCACACGCTTGAGTTCCACAAGTGTTGTAAATTGGCTAGTAACCGTGAATCCTTTAAGGTATGAGTAAGCTCTTATCCGGATTGGATTCTTGTTTGAAGACTCAAAGAATTCTTGTCGGACTAGAACCAAAAAAAAAAAAAACGTGTTCAAAAGATAAAAGCACTCAAGTAAACGTTGACACGAAAAACGAATTCAAAGGACTAATTGACAATCTAGTAGGAATGTACTAGTTTGTTAATTAGTTCTAGAATCAAGTAAGGAAACTAAGAATCAACAATTAGAAACTAGAAAATTATCCAAAGTTGAGCTTAGGGGTGACGTGGCAGTATGCAATTGGCCTTGGGCCCACACGGTTTGTATATATATAACTTATATGTATTTTTTTTTTTTTTGTCACAAATCTGAAAATCAATATTCATACAACTTGTGAAGGATGACAATGTGTTTTGGAGGGAAAAATAATAGTCTTGTAGCCTTTTTCAACCTTTCAAACTCAAAGGGTTAGGTTTGACTAACTAGTCCCACAAAACAAGGCTCCTTGAATTAAGGAAGAGTGGTTGGCCAACTAGGAAGTGATGGGTGCAAGTCTTTCACCAACAACTTTATGACTTGTCTTGCAACTTGAACACCACAAGATGAACAAGATGAACAAGTTTAAAAGATGAACACCTTAACAACTTTCATCAACTTCTTCAAGCACATAACACACAACCACCAATTTTTGTCATCAACAACATACAACTTTCAACCACTTCAAGTCACCACAACAATGGTCAAGTTTTCAAGCTCAACTTTTAGATCTAGACACTTTAGTGTTGGTGAGAAAGAAACCAACACTAGAAACACACTAAACAAGCAAAATAACACCTAGATCTAAACATACAACAACATTCTCGGATTTGTCTTCAATGGACTGATTTCCGATTATTTTTTTTTTATTTTTTTTTTGTTTAATCCGAGAACAAGCCCAAGATGGGTTGTGTGGGAACACAACCGGTCTTGCTTTGATACCAAATGATACAAGATCAAGTCCACAACACAAAGATTCCAACAACAAAAACAACAAAAACAGCAACCAACACAAATGCTAGTGAATCGAAAGAGCCCCACCCGGCTTCACTAGACTTCAAGATCTCAAAGACAAGAACAACAAGATAATAAAAGATAGATAACTTGACATATAATATTCAAGAGACTAAGAACCCTAACATCAAGAGAGGACCCTAAGACTATTGAATATAAACACCAAGTTCTTACTTAGACCAAGAGGAACTCAATGACCTCAAGATCCTTGTTTCTAGCCAAATCACAACACAAGCTTCACTCTTGGAGCTTGGCCGAATCTGCCTCCCAATGGAAGAGAGAGAGAGAGAAATATTACAAGTCCTTTGTCTTGAAATTACAATGAGAAAACTAAGGCAAAATAATTCTAAGCTTGTCTATTTATATTACAAGCCAAATGAAAGACAAAATGACCATATGGGCCATGTTGGGGCAGCCGGCCATGGAGGCCTTGGAGTGTAAGTTTATTACACTTCAAGGCCCATCTTCACACCTTAAAACATTTAGATCCTTAGGTGGTTCAATGACCAACTCACACACGGCCATTTGCATGAATAAGGCTTGGAGTTTTTGTAACTCCCGAGCTTGACTTCGTGTGAATGGTCGGGTACTTGTTGGACAGCTTGTCCCACCCGTATCATGTTGGCATTGATATAGTTGGTCATGTAGATAGTCATGTGAAGTCATTGCACCTAAATGATGAATCCTTGAATTGTGATTCCATTCCTTTTTCTTCTCATGAGGATTGTGAGGTGGAATGTGTTTTTAAGGATAATCTCTTATTTGATGTTGACATGACTAATGAAGGTGAAATGCATAGTGGTGTGTCTTGGCATGATATAAGTGTAGCCCCTCTTGAAAGCTACCAAGTGATTGAGAATTCACTATGGTATGATGACACACTTTTCAAAGATGGAACTCTCTTCTTGGAAGATGATAGTACGTCTATTGGAGAGGTTAGTGGTCAAAAGAAAGAGGGTGTATGTTCTCTAATAACCCCTTCATTCTTCTGTGATCAAGGCCTTAATGTTTGTGGATCAAAGGGTGATTCTATATGTGGGCACACCTTGGATGAAGTTCATTTAAGTAACATCTTTCTTTACTACTTGTTTGCATATGATGACCCTTTTCTCAAATGTGATCTCACACTTGTGAACCCCAAGGCAAATGTGTCATTGCCTATTTTGGGAGTTTCCTATATTGTTGCATTCTTGTTTGACACACTTGTGCTTAAGTTGTGTGGACCACAACTAGTGGGTGCTAAATTGTTTGTTTGTTTTTGGGAGAGTCCTTGGATATTGAAAGCTCCTTGTTACCTTCATAGGGTTGGACAAATTGAAGTTTCAAATGGAACTCTTAGAAGCATGCTTGATACTATGCTAGGAGGGACCCCAATCCATTGGGATTATTATTTGATATGGAGTGATTTGACTCCTAATAGATTCCTCAATCATTCTAGTAGCATAGCTTCATTGGTGCATTTTCTTTCTTTGGAAAGCTGCTTGATAGAGAGGGTTGTTTTGTGCTTAAAATGTTTCTTCTTATCTATCGGTGTCCTTATCTTTTGGCACACCCTAGATGAGAATAGTGAGCTTAACGCCTTTCTATACTACCTTTTTGCTTATGATGATACCCATGATGGTATGGGATTTGTTTTTTATGGAGGTAGAGATATGTGGGTCTTTTACTTCTTTGACCAGAATGAACCCTTATGGGTGATTGCACCATTTTTGGTGAGGTGTTATCGTGAGGTAATGAAACAATTGTGTCTTATGGCTCCTAAAGTAAATGTGATGTTATCTCTTGAGATTCTTGATGCCATTAAGACCTTTGTGGTTTCCTTGTTTCATGATGTTGCTTATGACCAATTCCTTTGCACTTTATATGATGAATGGATCTTATTCAATACAAAGGATAGTTAGTTGTATGTCAAATGTGTGCCTCCTTGGCAAGTTGGTATGATTGATAACCCTTGTGCTAACCCTCATTCTATGAGGATATGTTTGTTATTTGTCCTTCTTATTTTTGCAAGGTTCGGATTCGAGGACGAATCCTTTTGAAGAAGGGGAGGATGATACGAGCATGATTAGCATGGGGCACATTAGGATAGGCTTCTACATATGGATGATAGCTTGGAGCCTGGAGGAAAGTCATGGAGCAATAAATATACAAGGTCATGGGCGACCAAGATGTCATTTGGACAATCAAAAAGGGCCTTTGTGGGTTATTACTAAAATAGTCACTTTTGGGCTATTTTTGTAATAGGCTATTTGTAAAAAGGCAAGGACTATAAATAGTTGCCTTAGCCATTTTCTTTACTTGGATTTTGGATGATTGAATTGTCTTTAATAGACTTGATATTTGGTTACTCTAGGTTAGGGTAGTGATTGGGTTCAAGTCCAATTATTAGCTTAGATCGAGTGATTAGGGTGGATTCCCGAGTTGCTTGTGTTATCTTCTTCGCTTGATTAATCATCGAGTTATCATATTGTGGATTCAATTTGGTTTCTCATGCATTTGATTGAGTTCTTTTCTCCCTTGGTTTAATTGTTGTTTCAATTGAGCCTTTCTTTCTTCACTTCTCATCTCTTATTTCTCAACTATCCTTTAATTTTGTTGTTTAATTCCGTGTTTTCGATATCGATTTTAGTCACTTGATTGAGGTCGTTATCACATGGAGTGTAAGGAGTTCTTCACACTTCAACCCTTGCAATCCTTTGGAGCCTCGGGTAGTCTGATGGCAAGCCTTCAAGCAACCTTCCACCCACGAAATTGCTTTATTAAGTATCCAAAATGACTTCCCCATGCATACTCTCGGCCTTCAAGGTATTTATTAAGTGTCCAAAATGACTTCCCCATGCATACTCTCGGCCTTCAAGGTGTCCAAAATCAGATTCTCCATGTGTTGGCCACGATTGATGGCATCAAAAGTTATGATGGCCATTTGTCTTGTATCATCCTCCCCTTCTTGAAAAGGATTCGACCTCGAATCCAAACTTTGCAAAACCAAAGAAAGGACAAACGAATACAAACTCCTCATGGCATGAGGGTTAGGGTTAGCACAATAAATCATCTCAACGTGCCAAGGTTGCTTATACTTGCAATATAACTAAGGAACCTTTGAATTAAATATTAAAAACTTATTAAAATATGCACAAAGGATTTGGCTACTTAAATCACCAAGAGATAAGGAAACTACAAAGGTCCTAATGGCATCAAACAATCCACAAGGTAAAACTACCTTCATCTTAGGAGCCATAATACACAATTGCTTCTTTATCTCTTCAAGAGACCACACCAAGGGTGGAGCCTCAATTGGTTCTAATGTCCACAAGATCCATATAGCATTATCATTCATACAAGTGGACAAACAAACAAATTTCCTACCTCTACATAAAACAAATCCAAAACTAGCATGGATGTCATCATAGGCAAAGAGGTAGTATAGGAAAGAATCAAGTATAAAGGCATACACGGGTGAAGACAAAGCATTTAAGCACATCCACATTCTTTCCTTCAAGCAAATAGAGAACTTGGCATCCACAAGTTGAGATTCTTGTAATTTAAACACAATTGTGTCAAGCAAGGATGCACTTTTAGAAACATTACCCCAAGGAAACAATGACACTTTTGCTCTCGGGTTTTCAAGAATGAGACTTTGCTTGGCATGTAGACCAAGCAACAAGTTGGGTGCGCCAACATCACCATTTCTATATTTGGCACCGGGGTCAAATAGAAAGAGTAGCCATAGACACGGGTCTAGACAATACTCCCTTTCCCCAGAGGCTTCACCCAAACTACAAGATATACTCTCTACAATAGTATACATATCATCAAAAGCAAATAGAGAGTGGAGAATGGTATCACTCAATTCAAGTTCAACTAAGGTGTCCTCATGTGGGTACTCACTACCAGTTTCAACATCATCACCATGAGTACTCTCAACAATAAGGTCACACATAGTAGAAGAAGTAATTTCCAAATAATGGACACCTTCCCTTTCTATTGAAGTACTCTCAAGTAGACACATACCACCACTAAAGTCCAAGGAATTATTACTTAAGTCTTTACGAGCAAGGAACTCATCCTTATAGTCATCAAACATGGGTGGGGTGTCATACAAAGGATCACAACCACAATCAATTTTCAAGGAAAAATCACTTATTAGGTTTCTTAAGAACTCAAGCAAATCAGAATTATCATCACCCAATTGATCATTCCGTTCCAAGACCTCACATTCCCTTCCCTTAAGAGTACTCTCATCTCCCAAGAAGAGATTTCCATCTTTAGGAGGAATGTTTTTACACCATAGTAGGTTGGAATATAGGCTATAGCTTTCAAGACAAGCTATACCTTCAACGTCATTCTCACCACTAGGTTCTTTAGGAGTGAACTCATCATCTTCAAACAAGATATTGTACTTAAAGAGAGAAGGATCTATCCATGAAGAGGATATAGAACATGCAAATCCATTCTCTAAAAGATCATTATCAAGTATCAAAGATGTTTCAAGCACATGATTATCCCTATGAGCAAAACCGAGAGTAGAACATTTACTAGAGGTCATACTAAATGGATCACTGATACAAGATCAAGTCCACAACACACAATATGCAGCAATCAGCCACGAAATCCAGCCAACCAACAAAAAGAGAATCCAACAAACACAAGATTTAACAAGTTGAACACAATGCTAGTGAATCGAAAGAGCCCCACCCGGCTTCACTAGACTTCAAGATCTCAAAGACAACAACAACAAGATAATAAAAGATAGATAACTTGACATATAATATTCAAGAGACTAAGAACCCTAACATCAATAAAGGACCCTAAGACTATTGAATATAAACACCAAGTTCTTACTTAGACCAAGAGGAACTCAATGACCTCAAGATCCTTGTTTCTAGCCAAGATACAACACAAAGTATCTCTCTCCTTTGTGGACTGTTTTGAGAGAGAAAGAGAACACTAAGTGTTACAAGTCTTGTGATTCAAATGTCAAAATGCAAGAACTACTCAAAATAACCCTAATGTGTTCTATTTATCTTACAAGGTAAAATGAAGCCAAGAAGACTAGTTTGCCCTTCTCTAGGCTGCCGCCCCCTTGGAGTGTAAGTTTATTACACTCCAAGGTCCCACTTCACACTTAAAACATTTAGATCCTTTGGGGGCTCAATGACCAACTCACACACGGCCATTTGCATGAACAAGGCTTGGAGTTTTTGTAACTCCCGAGCTTGGCTTCGTGTGAAAGGTCGTGTACTTGTGGAGCTTGTACCGCCCGTATCATCCTCTCCATCTTGAGAGTAATTTGACCTCAAATTCAGCATTTGGTCATCGTCCACCGCACTCACGAGAGAGAGATCACAAACGTTGAAAGTGTGGTGCACTTGATATTCCGGTGGAAGGTCAATCTTGTAGGCGTTGTCATTGATCCTCTCAAGTACTTGGAAAGGCCCGTCACCCCTAGGCATCAATTTGGACTTTCTTTGCGATGGAAACCAATCCTTCCGAAGATGCACCCACACCCAATTTCCCAGTTCAAGAATGAATTCCTTTCTTCCCTTGTTTGCCCTCCTTGCCATGTCTTGGTTTTTCTTCTCAAGTTGAAGCCGCACCTTCTCATGTAACTTCTTCATAGAATCTGCCCGCTTGCTTCCATCTAAGCTAATCATGAGATCACTTGGCAAAGGCGTTAAATCCAAAGGGGTGAGGGGGTTGAGGCCGTATACACACTCAAAGGGAGTCATTCCCGTGCTTGAGTGTATGACACGGTTATAGGCAAACTCAATCAAGGGCAAGTGCTCTTCCCAAGAAGTCATTTTTCCCTTAACCATGGAACGTAGCATAGCACCCAAAGTCCTATTTACTACTTCCATTTGGCCATCGGTTTGTGGGTGGCAAGACGTAGAGAATAACAACTTGGTACCAAGCCTACCCCACATAGACTTCCAAAAGTGGCTTAGGAATTTAGAGTCCCTATCACTCACAATGGTCCTCGAGACACCATGCAATCTAACAACATTATCAACAAATAACGAGGCCACGCTAGGGGCATCATCACACTTAGAGCAAGAAATAAAGTGCGCCATTTTAGAAAACCGGTCGACTACAACAAAAATACTATCCCGACCTCGTCGAGTCCTTGGCAGCCCCAACACAAAGTCCATAGATATATCAAGCCAAGGACGTAGAGGAGTGGGCAGTGGGGTGTACAACCCATGAGGGAGGAGCCGAGATTTGGCTCTCTTGCATTCTACGCATTGGCCACAAATCCTAGCCACATCCTTGCGCATTTTGGGCCAATAGAATTGCTCCTCCAATATTTAGAGGGTCTTTTCGACCCCAAAATGACCCATTAGACCGCCATCGTGTGCTTCCCTCACAAACAACTCTCTCCAAGAGCTAGAAGGCACACACAATCGTCTACCTTTAAATAAGTAACCATCAAACTTGGCATAGGGATTTGAACCCCTAGCCGATTCCCACTTGTCCCTACCCAAGTCTTCGCATTCCCTAAAGATAGGAGCGAAGTGAGGGTCCTTGGGATACAACTCTCTTAAACTCTCAAAACCCATCAATTTTGTTGACAAAGTGGACACAAGCACATGTTTTCTAGACAAAGCATCGGCTACTACGTTGTCCTTACCCTTTTGTATTGGATAACATAAGGGAAGGTCTCAAGGAACTCAATCCATTTGGCATGTCGTTTGTTAAGCTTGTCTTGGGTCCGAAGATGCTTTAAGGATTCATGGTCCATTCGGATCACGAACTCCTTAGGCCATAAGTAGTGTTGCCAAGTGGCCAAGGCTCTAATCAAGGCGTACAACTCTAAATCATACGTGGAGTAGTTTAGAGTTGCTCCTTTGAGCTTTTCGCTAAAGTAAGCAATGGGTTTTAATTCTTGCATCAAAACAGCCCCTATGCCTACTTTACTCGCATCGCACTCGACCTCGAAGGTCTTATCAAAGTTGGGCAATTGTAACAAGGGTGCGGAGATGAGCATCGCTTTCAAGGCTTCAAATGCCTTAGCTTGCTCGACACCCCACTTGAAGGGTTGTTCTTTCCGAATGGCCTCGGTCAAGGGGGCTGCTATGGTGCTAAATCCTTTGACAAACCTTCTATAAAAACTAGCCAACCTGTGGAAGCTTCTTACTTCTCCAACGGTTTGTGGGGTTGGCCAATTTTTGATTGCATTTATCTTGGATTCATCCACTTCGACCCCTCTTGAACTAACAACAAAACCCAAGAAAATAACTTCATTAACGCCAAAAGAGCACTTTTCCAGATTTGCATACAATTTTTCTTTCTAAGGACATCAAGCACACATTGTAAATGCATCACATGCTCTTCTAAAGACTTACTATACACCAAGACATTATCAAAGTAGAAAACAACAAACTTTCCAATAAATGGCCTCATCACATGATTCATTAGCCTCATAAAAGTACTTGGAGCATTTGTTAGGCCTAATGGCATAACCATCCATTCATAGAGACCAAACTTGGTCTTGAAGGCGGTTTTCCATTCATCACCGGGTTGCATTCTTATTTGGTGATAGCCACTCCTTAAGTCAATCTTGGAAAACAAACATGAACCATTCAACTCATCTAGCATATCATCTAACCGAGGAATAGGGTGGCGATATTTTACCGTAATTTTGTTGATGGCCCGGCAGTCCACACACATGCGCCACGTTCTGTCCTTTTTGGGCACTAATAGCATCGGAACCGCACATAGACTCATGCTCTCCTTGACATACCCTTTGTTGAGGAGCTCCTCAACTTGACGTTGCAATTCCTTGGTGTCCGTAGGGTTGCTCCTATAAGCCGGCTTGTTTGGCAATTGTGATCCCGGCACAAAGTCAATTTGGTGCTCAATTCCTCGAAGCGGGGGCAATCCTTGCGGAAGTTCCTTAGGAAATACATCCTCATAATCCTGCAACACACAAGAAATCAAAGGAGAAATGGAAGAATTAGTGGGGTTAGTATTAAAACAATGAGCCAAGAGTAACATAGGTGTGTCCTCATCATGATCCACGAAGAGTTCCTTCTTCCTAACCAACATCACCATGTTTCCCATCCCCTTTGTCGTTGAGGCAGCCTTGGATGACCCCACTGCCCCACTTACGGAATTCCCTCCCTTCTCCCCCTTTTCGGATTCTCTTCCCTTTTCCTTCAATTCTCTCATCCTTTGATGCCACTCATTTACTTGGGAAGGTGAAAGAGGGTGAAGTGTAACCTTTCGAACATCCTTCTCAAGTGTATATCGATTGGTCCTCCCATCGTGTTTGGTAGACCTATCATATTGCCAAGGCCTACCTAGCAACAAGTGACATGCTTGCATTGGTATCACATCACAAAGCACTTCATCGTGGTAGTTTCCCACCTTAAACCGTATCACACATTGCCTTGCGACCCTTAATTCACCACAATCATTCAACCATTGTAACTTGTAAAGACTAGTGTGCGGGGTAGTTGGTAATTTTAAGAAGTTTACCATAGCATTACTTACAACATTTGTACAACTACCACTATCGATCACCAAGGTACACACACTCCCCTTTACAAGACATTTAGTATGGAAGAGATTTTCCCTTTGGCTTGGGTCATCTACTGCCGTACTAATCATGACACGCCTAACCACAAAGTTTGGAACCACACACTCCCCTTCTTGCGGATAAACATCTTCACCATCATCACCATCATCATCATGTGGTCCATCATCGGTTCCTCTCCATCTTGAGGCTCGGCCTCATCTTCTCCCCTTTCGGGACCCACCTCCTCACCAAGGTAATACACTCTCCCTTCCCGCAGGATCACATTGCGTCGGTTTGGACATTCATTGGCCTTATGCCCCCAACCTTGGCACTTGAAACATTGGAATCCCTTTGGGTTAGGATACTTGTGAGCCTCCGATTTTGGAGGGAATTTGGGGACTGTTTTGAGCGCGGGCAGCCTCGTAGTGGCGGGTTGGTCCTTGTTTTTGGGCCAACCCGAGGGGGCTTGTCCCCTTGCCTTGAAGGATGATCTCTCTTTAAGTTCTCTTTCAATCTCAAGAGCCGCTTGGAAGATACCGTCAACGGTTTCAAACTTGTGAAGGGTTAAATGAGTGGAGATCTCTTTGTTCAACCCACACTTGAACCGGATGATGTCGTGACTGATTTGCTCCCCACGATGATCAAGTTTCAACATGAGTTGTTGAAACTCATCAAAATATGCCATCACACTCTTGTTACCTTGACGCAAGCCATACAATCTAGCAAGCAACTCATGGCGATATCTCTCGGGAAGGTATCGTTGCCTCATCAAGTACCTCAACCGATACCAAGGTGGTGGCTGCCCATCAATTAGTTCATTACCAAACCGCTTGACGTACTCCCACCAAGTGTTAGCATAACCCTCAAAGTGAGCTATAGCATAACTTCCTTTCTTTTCTTCCGAGATATCATTAACTTGAAAGACTTTGTCACAAGCCGATTCCCAAGCTACGTATGCCTCGGGGTCACTTTCACCCTTAAAGAGAGGTAGACTCAACTTGATGGTGTTGATGCCTACATCCCTCTCATGGTGTCGGTTTCCTCTTTCTTCATATCCACGGTATCTCCGTTGAACTCCTCTGCCCCCTCTCACCTCCTCCTCCCTCATGTAAGTATCATCAAAGGCCCCGTACCCTTCATACTCCTCCCTACCATACTCCTCAAGGTGGGATGGTCGGTTTTGGATATTTGGAATTTGATTTGGGGGTATTGGATTTTGTGGAGGTGGTGGTCTTTGGTTTAATGGAGCTTGGGATGGAAGGTTCGGATTTAGTGGTGGAATTTGACGTCCAAATTCCTCTTGTGGAATTTGAGAAGCTTGGAAATGTATTGGTCTAGTGGGGTCACGGTTTGGAGGGGAAAAGGTGGTTTGGCTTGCGGCATTTAGTGGAGCTTGAGGTGCATTTAGCATTTGGTGGACTGTTTCGGGGGTGATGGTTGCGGAGGAAGTCCGATCATGCCCATTGGTAGAAACATGTAGAGGAGTAGAAGGACGAGAGTTCCTTTGACTCTCCACTTGTTCTAACCTCCCACTAATAGTCGACACCTCTCCCTTGATGGCTGCCAAGTCCCCTCTCACGGCCCCAAATTTCGAATTCAACCTTTCAAGTGTCCGGGTAACGGCCTCAAGAGTGACCCTCATAGAGTCAAGTGCATTAGTATCCACGTTATGGGATGTGGTCCCTTCCATTGTCAAGGTATTATACTCTTTAGATCACCACACGCTTGAGTTCCACAAGTGTTGTAAATTGGCTAGTAACCGTGAATCCTTTAAGGTATGAGTAAGCTCTTATCCGGAGTGGATTTTTGTTTGAAGACTCAAAGAATTCTTGTCGGACTAGAACCAAAAATAGCAACGTATTCAAAAGATAAAAAGGCACTCAAGTAATCGTTGACACGAACAAACGGATTCAAAGGACTAATCGACAACCTAGTAGGAATGTACTAGTTTGTTAATTAGTTATAGAACCAAGTAAAGGAAACCAAGAATCAACAATTAGCAACTAGAATAATATCCAAAGTTGAGCTTAGGGGTGACGTGGCAACATGCAATTGGCCTTGGACCCACACGGTTTGTATATATAACTTATATGTATATTTTATTTTATTTTTTTTGTGTCTCAAATCTGAAATTCAATATTCATACAACTTGTGATGGATGACAATGTGTTTTGGAGGGAAAAATAATAGTCTTGTAGCCTTTTCAACCTTTCAAACTCAAAGGGTGAGGTTTGACTAACTAGTCCCACAAAACAAGGCTCCTTGTATTAGGGAAGAGTGGTTGACAAGACTAGGAAGTGATGGGTGCAAGTCTTTCACCAACAATTTTATGACTTGTGTTGCAACTTGAACACAACAAGATGAACAAGATGAACAAGTTTAAAAGATGAACACCTTCATCAACTTCTTCAAGCACATAACACACAACCACCAATTTTTGTCATCAACAACATACAACTTTCAGCCACTTCAAGTCACCACAACAATGGTCAAGTTTTCAAGCTCAACTTTTAGATCTAGACACTTTAGTGTTGATGAGAAAGAAACCAACACTAGAAACACACTAAACAAGCAAAATAACACCTAGATCTAAACATACAACAACATTCTCGGTTTTGTCTTCAATGGACAGATTTCAGATTTTTTTTTTTTTTTGTTTAATCCGAGAACAAGCCCAAGATGGGTTATGTTGGAACAAGACCGGTCTTGCTTTGATACCAAATGATACAAGATCAAGTCCACAACACACAATATGCAGCAATCAGCCACGAAATCCAGCCAACCAACAACAAGAGAATCCAACAAACACAAGATTTAACAAGTTGAACACAATGCTAGTGAATCGAAAGAGCCCCACCCGGCTTCACTAGACTTCAAGATCTCAAAGACAACAACAACAAGATAATAAAAGATAGATAACTTGACGTATAATATTCAAGAGACTAAGAACCCTAACATCAAGAAAGGACCCTAAACCTATTGAATATAAAAACACCAAGTTCTTACTTAGACCAAGAGGAACTCAATGACCTCAAGATCCTTGTTTCTAGCCAAGATACAACACAAGTATCTCTCTCCTTTGTGGACTGTTTTGAGAGAGAAAGAGAACCCTAAGTGTTACAAGTCTTGTGATTCAAATGTCAAAATGCAAGAACTACTCAAAATAACCCTAATGTGTTCTATTTATCTTACAAGGTAAAATGAAGCCAAGAAGACTAGTTTGCCCTTCTCTAGGCTGCCGCCCCCTTGGAGTGTAAGTTTATTACACTCCAAGGTCCCACTTCACACTTAAAACATTTAGATCCTTTGGGGGCTCAATGACCAACTCACACACGGCCATTTGCATGAACAAGGCTTGGAGTTTTTGTAACTCCCGAGCTTGGCTTCGTGTGAAAGGTCGTGTACTTGTGGAGCTTGTACCGCCCGTATCATCCTCTCCATCTTGAGAGTAATTTGACCTCAAATTCAGCATTTGGTCATCGTCCACCGCACTCACGAGAGAGAGATCACAAACGTTGAAAGTGTGGTGCACTTGATATTCCGGTGGAAGGTCAATCTTGTAGGAGTTGTCATTGATCCTCTCAAGTACTTGGAAAGGCCCGTCACCCCTAGGCATCAATTTGGACTTTCTTTGCGATGGAAACCGATCCTTTCGAAGATGCACCCACACCCAATCTCCCGGTTCAAGAATGAATTCCTTTCTTCCCTTGTTTGCCCTCCTTGCCATGTCTTGGTTTTTCTTCTCAAGTTGAAGCCGCACCTTCTCATGTAACTTCTTCATAGAATCTGCCCGCTTGCTTCCATCTAAGCTAATCATGAGATCACTTGGCAAAGGCGTTAAATCCAAAGGGGTGAGGGGGTTGAGGCCTTATACACACTCAAAGGGAGTCATTCCCGTGCTTGAGTGTATGACACGGTTATAGGCAAACTCAATCAAGGGCAAGTGCTCTTCCCAAGAAGTCATTTTTCCCTTAACCATGGAACGTAGCATAACACCCAAAGTCCTATTTACTACTTTCGTTTGGCCATCGGTTTGTGGGTGGCAAGACGTAGAGAATAACAACTTGGTACCAAGCCTACCCCACATAGACTTCCAAAAGTGGCTTAGGAATTTAGAGTCCCTATCACTCACAATGGTCCTCGGGACACCATGCAATCTAACAACATTATCAACAAATAACGAGGCCACGCTAGGGGCATCATCACACTTAGAGCAAGAAATAAAGTGCGCCATTTTAGAAAACCGGTCGACTACAACAAAAATACTATCCCGACCTCGTCGAGTCCTTGGCAGCCCCAACACAAAGTCCATAGATATATCAAGCCAAGGACGTAAAGGAGTGGGCAGCGGGGTGTACAACCCATGAGGGAGGAGCCGAGATTTGGCTCTCTTGCATTCTACGCATTGGCCACAAGTCCTAGCCACATCCTTGCGCATTTTGGGCCAATAGAATTGCTCCTCCAATATTCCGAGGGTCTTTTCGACCCCAAAATGACCCATTAGACCGCCATCGTGTGCTTCCCTCACAAACAACTCTCTCCAAGAGCTAGAAGGCATACACAATCGTCTACCTTTAAATAAGTAACCATCAAACTTGGCATAGGGATTTGAACCCCTAGCCGATTCCCACTTGTCCCTACCCAAGTCTTCGCATTCCCTAAAGATAGGAGCGAAGTGAGGGTCCTTGGGATACAACTCTCTTAAACTCTCAAAACCCATCAATTTTGTTGACAAAGTGGACACAAGCACATGTTTTCTAGACAAAGCATCGGCTACTACGTTGTCCTTACCCTTTTGTATTGGATAACATAAGGGAAGGTCTTAAGGAACTCAATCCATTTGGCATGCCGTTTGTTAAGCTTGTCTTGGGCCCGAAGATGCTTTAAGGATTCATGGTCCATTCGGATCACGAACTCCTTAGGCCATAAGTAGTGTTGCCAAGTGGCCAAGGCTCTAATCAAGGCATACAACTCTAAATCATACGTGGAGTAGTTTAGAGTTGCTCCTTTGAGCTTTTCGCTAAAGTAAGCAATGGGTTTTAATCCTTGCATCAAAACAGCCCCTATACCTACTTTACTCGCATCGCACTCGACCTCGAAGGTCTTATCAAAGTTGGGCAATTGTAACAAGGGTGCGGAGATGAGCATCGTTTTCAAGGCTTCAAATGCCTTAGCTTGCTCGACACCCCACTTGAAGGGTTGTTCTTTCCGAATGACCTCGGTCAAGGGGGCTGCTATGGTGCTAAATCCTTTGACAAACCTTCTATAAAAACTAGCCAACCCGTGGAAGCTTCTTACTTCTCCAACGGTTTGTGGGGTTGGCCAATTTTTGATTGCATTTATCTTGGATTCATCCACTTCGAACCCTCTTGAACTAACAACAAAACCCAAGAAAATAACTTCATTAACGCCAAAAGAGCACTTTTCCAGATTTGCATACAATTTTTCTTTCTAAGGACATCAAGCACACATTGTAAATGCATCACATGCTCTTCTAAAGACTTACTATACACCAAGACATTATCAAAGTAGAAAACAACAAACTTTCCAATAAATGGCCTCATCACATGATTCATTAGCCTCATAAAAGTACTTGGAGCATTTGTTAGGCCGAATGGCATAACCATCCATTCATAAAGACCAAACTTGGTCTTGAAGGCGGTTTTCCATTCATCACCGGGTTGCATTCTTATTTGGTGATAGCCACTCCTTAAATCAATCTTGGAAAACAAACATGAATCATTCAACTCATCTAGCATATCATCTAATCGAGGAATAGGGTGGCGATATTTTACCGTAATTTTGTTGATGGCCCGACAGTCCACACACATGCGCCACGTTCTGTCCTTTTTGGGCACTAATAGCATCGGAACCGCACATGGACTCATGCTCTCCTTGACATACCCTTTGTTGAGGAGCTCCTCAACTTGACGTTGCAATTCCTTGGTGTCCGTAGGGTTGCTCCTATAAGCCGGCTTGTTTGGCAATTGTGATCCCGGCACAAAGTTAATTTGGTGCTCAATTCCTCGAAGCGGGGGCAATCCTTGCAGAAGTTCCTTAGGAAATAAATCCTCATAATCCTGCAACACACAAGAAATCAAAGGAGAAATGGAAGAATTAGTGGGGTTAGTATTAAAACAATGAGCCAAGAGTAACATAGGTGTGTCCTCATCATGATCCACGAAGAGTTCCTTCTTCCTAACCAACATCACCATGTTTCCCGTCCCCTTTGTCGTTGAGGCAGCCTTGGATGACCCCACTGCCCCACTTATGGAATTCCCTCCCTTCTCCCCCTTTTCGGATTCTCTTCCCTTTTCCTTCAATTCTCTCATCCTTTGATGCCACTCATTTACTTGGGAAGGTGAAAGAGGGTGAAGTGTAACCTTTCGAACATCCTTCTCAAGTGTATATCGATTGGTCCTCCCATCGTGTTTGGTTGACCTATCATATTGCCAAGGCCTACCTAGCAACAAGTGACATGCTTGCATTGGTATCACATCACAAAGCACTTCATCGTGGTAGTTTCCCACCTTAAACCGTATCACACATTGCCTTGCGACCCTTAATTCACCACAATCATTCAACCATTGTAACTTGTAAAGACTAGTGTGCGGGGTAGTTGGTAATTTTAAGAAGTTTACCATAGCATTACTTACAACATTTGTACAACTACCACTATCGATCACCAAGGTACACACACTCCCCTTTACAAGACATTTAGTATGGAAGAGATTTTCCCTTTGGCTTGGGTCATCTACTGCCGTACTAATCATGACACGCCTAACCACAAAGTTTGGAACCACACACTCCCCTTCTTGCGGATAAACATCTTCACCATCATCACCATCATCATCATGTGGTCCATCATCGGTTCCTCTCCATCTTGAGGCTCGGCCTCATCTTCTCCCCTTTTGGGACCCACCTCCTCACCAAGGTAATACACTCTCCCTTCCCGCAGGATCACATTGCGTCGGTTTGGACATTCATTGGCCTTATGCCCCCAACCTTGGCACTTGAAACATTGGAATCCCTTTGGGTTAGGATACTTGTGAGCCTCCGATTTTGGAGGGAATTTGGGGACTGTTTTGAGCGCGGGCAGCCTCGTAGTGGCGGGTTGGTCCTTGTTTTTGGGCCAACCCGAGGGGGCTTGTCCCCTTGCCTTGAAGGATGATCTCTCTTTAAGTTCTCTTTCAATCTCAAGAGCCGCTTGGAAGATACCGTCAACGGTTTCAAACTTGTGAAGGGTTAAATGAGTGGAGATCTCTTTGTTCAACCCACACTTGAACCGGATGATGTCGTGACTGATTTGCTCCCCACGATGATCAAGTTTCAACATGAGTTGTTGAAACTCATCAAAATATGCCATCACACTCTTGTTACCTTGACGCAAGCCATACAATCTAGCAAGCAACTCATGGCGATATCTCTCGGGAAGGTATCGTTGCCTCATCAAGTACCTCAACCGATACCAAGGTGGTGGCTGCCCATCAATTAGTTCATTACCAAACCGCTTGACGTACTCCCACCAAGTGTTAGCATAACCCTCAAAGTGAGCTATAGCATAACTTCCTTTCTTTTCTTCCGAGATATCATTAACTTGAAAGACTTTGTCACAAGCCGATTCCCAAGCTACGTATGCCTCGGGGTCACTTTCACCCTTAAAGAGAGGTAGACTCAACTTGATGGTGTTGATGCCTACATCCCTCTCATGGTGTCGGTTTCCTCTTTCTTCATATCCACGGTATCTCCGTTGAACTCCTCTGCCCCCTCTCACCTCCTCCTCCCTCATGTAAGTATCATCAAAGGCCCCGTACCCTTCATACTCCTCCCTACCATACTCCTCAAGGTGGGATGGTCGGTTTTGGATATTTGGAATTTGATTTGGGGGTATTGGATTTTGTGGAGGTGGTGGTCTTTGGTTTAATGGAGCTTGGGATGGAAGGTTCGGATTTAGTGGTGGAATTTGACGTCCAAATTCCTCTTGTGGAATTTGAGAAGCTTGGAAATGTATTGGTCTAGTGGGGTCACGGTTTGGAGGGGAAAAGGTGGTTTGGCTTGCGGCATTTAGTGGAGCTTGAGGTGCATTTAGCATTTGGTGGACTGTTTCGGGGGTGATGGTTGCGGAGGAAGTCCGATCATGCCCATTGGTAGAAACATGTAGAGGAGTAGAAGGACGAGAGTTCCTTTGACTCTCCACTTGTTCTAACCTCCCACTAATAGTCGACACCTCTCCCTTGATGGCTGCCAAGTCCCCTCTCACGGCCCCAAATTTCGAATTCAACCTTTCAAGTGTCCGGGTAACGGCCTCAAGAGTGACCCTCATAGAGTCAAGTGCATTAGTATCCACGTTATGGGACGTGGTCCCTTCCATTGTCAAGGTATTATACTCTTTAGATCACCACACGCTTGAGTTCCACAAGTGTTGTAAATTGGCTAGTAACCGTGAATCCTTTAAGGTATGAGTAAGCTCTTATCCGGAGTGGATTTTTGTTTGAAGACTCAAAGAATTCTTGTCGGACTAGAACCAAAAATAGCAACGTATTCAAAAGATAAAAAGGCACTCAAGTAATCGTTGACACGAACAAACGGATTCAAAGGACTAATCGACAACCTAGTAGGAATGTACTAGTTTGTTAATTAGTTCTAGAACCAAGTAAAGGAAACCAAGAATCAACAATTAGCAACTAGAATAATATCCAAAGTTGAGCTTAGGGGTGACGTGGCAGCATGCAATTGGCCTTGGACCCACACGGTTTGTATATATAACTTATATGTATATTTTATTTTATTTTTTTTGTGTCTCAAATCTGAAATTCAATATTCATACAACTTGTGATGGATGACAATGTGTTTTGGAGGGAAAAATAATAGTCTTGTAGCCTTTTCAACCTTTCAAACTCAAAGGGTGAGGTTTGACTAACTAGTCCCACAAAACAAGGCTCCTTGAATTAGGGAAGAGTGGTTGACAAGACTAGGAAGTGATGGGTGCAAGTCTTTCACCAACAATTTTATGACTTGTGTTGCAACTTGAACACAACAAGATGAACAAGATGAACAAGTTTAAAATATGAACACCTTCATCAACTTCTTCAAGCACATAACACACAACCACCAATTTTTGTCATCAACAACATACAACTTTCAGCCACTTCAAGTCACCACAACAATGGTCAAGTTTTCAGGCTCAACTTTTAGATCTAGACACTTTAGTGTTGATGAGAAAGAAACCAACACTAGAAACACACTAAACAAGCAAAATAACACCTAGATCTAAACATACAACAACATTCTCGGTTTTGTCTTCAATGGACAGATTTCAGAATTTTTTTTTTTTTTTGTTTAATCCGAGAACAAGCCCAAGATGGGTTGTGTTGGAACAAGACCGGTCTTGCTTTGATACCAAATGATACAAGATCAAGTCCACAACACACAATATGCAGCAATCAGCCACGAAATCCAGCCAACCAACAACAAGAGAATCCAACAAACACAAGATTTAACAAGTTGAACACAATGCTAGTGAATCGAAAGAGCCCCACCCGGCTTCACTAGACTTCAAGATCTCAAAGACAACAACAACAAGATAATAAAAGATAGATAACTTGACGTATAATATTCAAGAGACTAAGAACCCTAACATCAAGAAAGGACCCTAAACCTATTGAATATAAAAACACCAAGTTCTTACTTAGACCAAGAGGAACTCAATGACCTCAAGATCCTTGTTTCTAGCCAAGATACAACACAAGTATCTCTCTCCTTTGTGGACTGTTTTGAGAGAGAAAGAGAACCCTAAGTGTTACAAGTCTTGTGATTCAAATGTCAAAATGCAAGAACTACTCAAAATAACCCTAATGTGTTCTATTTATCTTACAAGGTAAAATGAAGCCAAGAAGACTAGTTTGCCCTTCTCTAGGCTGCCGCCCCCTTGGAGTGTAAGTTTATTACACTCCAAGGTCCCACTTCACACTTAAAACATTTAGATCCTTTGGGGGCTCAATGACCAACTCACACACGGCCATTTGCATGAACAAGGCTTGGAGTTTTTGTAACTCCCGAGCTTGGCTTCGTGTGAAAGGTCGTGTACTTGTGGAGCTTGTACCGCCCGTATCATCCTCTCCATCTTGAGAGTAATTTGACCTCAAATTCAGCATTTGGTCATCGTCCACCGCACTCACGAGAGAGAGATCACAAACGTTGAAAGTGTGGTGCACTTGATATTTCGGTGGAAGGTCAATCTTGTAGGAGTTGTCATTGATCCTCTCAAGTACTTGGAAAGGCCCGTCACCCCTAGGCATCAATTTGGACTTTCTTTGCGATGGAAACTGATCCTTTCGAAGATGCACCCACACCCAATCTCCCGGTTCAAGAATGAATTCCTTTCTTCCCTTGTTTGCCCTCCTTGCCATGTCTTGGTTTTTCTTCTCAAGTTGAAGCCGCACCTTCTCATGTAACTTCTTCATAGAATCTGCCCGCTTGCTTCCATCTAAGCTAATCATGAGATCACTTGGCAAAGGCGTTAAATCCAAAGGGGTGAGGGGGTTGAGGCCTTATACACACTCAAAGGGAGTCATTCCCGTGCTTGAGTGTATGACACGGTTATAGGCAAACTCAATCAAGGGCAAGTGCTCTTCCCAAGAAGTCATTTTTCCCTTAACCATGGAACGTAGCATAACACCCAAAGTCCTATTTACTACTTTCGTTTGGCCATCGGTTTGTGGGTGGCAAGACGTAGAGAATAACAACTTGGTACCAAGCCTACCCCACATAGACTTCCAAAAGTGGCTTAGGAATTTAGAGTCCCTATCACTCACAATGGTCCTCGGGACACCATGCAATCTAACAACATTATCAACAAATAACGAGGCCACGCTAGGGGCATCATCACACTTAGAGCAAGAAATAAAGTGCGCCATTTTAGAAAACCGGTCGACTACAACAAAAATACTATCCCGACCTCGTCGAGTCCTTGGCAGCCCCAACACAAAGTCCATAGATATATCAAGCCAAGGACGTAGAGGAGTGGGCAGCGGGGTGTACAACCCATGAGGGAGGAGCCGAGATTTGGCTCTCTTGCATTCTACGCATTGGCCACAAATCCTAGCCACATCCTTGCGCATTTTGGGCCAATAGAATTGCTCCTCCAATATTCCGAGGGTCTTTTCGACCCCAAAATGACCCATTAGACCGCCATCGTGTGCTTCCCTCACAAACAACTCTCTCCAAGAGCTAGAAGGCATACACAATCGTCTACCTTTAAATAAGTAACCATCAAACTTGGCATAGGGATTTGAACCCCTAGCCGATTCCCACTTGTCCCTACCCAAGTCTTCGCATTCCCTAAAGATAGGAGCGAAGTGAGGGTCCTTGGGATACAACTCTCTTAAACTCTCAAAACCCATCAATTTTGTTGACAAAGTGGACACAAGCACATGTTTTCTAGACAAAGCATCGGCTACTACGTTGTCCTTACCCTTTTGTATTGGATAACATAAGGGAAGGTGTCAAGGAACTCAATCCATTTGGCATGCCATTTGTTAAGCTTGTCTTGGGCCCGAAGATGCTTTAAGGATTCATGGTCCATTCGGATCACGAACTCCTTAGGCCATAAGTAGTGTTGCCAAGTGGCCAAGGCTCTAATCAAGGCATACAACTCTAAATCATACGTGGAGTAGTTTAGAGTTGCTCCTTTGAGCTTTTCGCTAAAGTAAGCAATGGGTTTTAATTCTTGCATCAAAACAGCCCCTATACCTACTTTACTCGCATCGCACTCGACCTCGAAGGTCTTATCAAAGTTGGGCAATTGTAACAAGGGTGCGGAGATGAGCATCGTTTTCAAGGCTTCAAATGCCTTAGCTTGCTCGACACCCCACTTGAAGGGTTGTTCTTTCCGAATGACCTCGGTCAAGGGGGCTGCTATGGTGCTAAATCCTTTGACAAACCTTCTATAAAAACTAGCCAACCCGTGAAAGCTTCTTACTTCTCCAACGGTTTGTGGGGTTGGCCAATTTTTGATTGCATTTATCTTGGATTCATCCACTTCGAACCCTCTTGAACTAACAACAAAACCCAAGAAAATAACTTCATTAACGCCAAAAGAGCACTTTTCCAGATTTGCATACAATTTTTCTTTCTAAGGACATCAAGCACACATTGTAAATGCATCACATGCTCTTCTAAAGACTTACTATACACCAAGACATTATCAAAGTAGAAAACAACAAACTTTCCAATAAATGGCCTCATCACATGATTCATTAGCCTCATAAAAGTACTTGGAGCATTTGTTAGGCCGAATGGCATAACCATCCATTCATAGAGACCAAACTTGGTCTTGAAGGCGGTTTTCCATTCATCACCGGGTTGCATTCTTATTTGGTGATAGCCACTCCTTAAATCAATCTTGGAAAACAAACATGAATCATTCAACTCATCTAGCATATCATCTAATCGAGGAATAGGGTGGCGATATTTTACCGTAATTTTGTTGATGGCCCGACAGTCCACACACATACGCCACGTTCTGTCCTTTTTGGGCACTAATAGCATCGGAACCGCACATGGACTCATGCTCTCCTTGACATACCCTTTGTTGAGGAGCTCCTCAACTTGACGTTGCAATTCCTTGGTGTCCGTAGGGTTGCTCCTATAAGCCGGCTTGTTTGGCAATTGTGATCCCGGCACAAAGTTAATTTGGTGCTCAATTCCTCGAAGCGGGGGCAATCCTTGCAGAAGTTCCTTAGGAAATAAATCCTCATAATCCTGCAACACACAAGAAATCAAAGGAGAAATGGAAGAATTAGTGGGGTTAGTATTAAAACAATGAGCCAAGAGTAACATAGGTGTGTCCTCATCATGATCCACGAAGAGTTCCTTCTTCCTAACCAACATCACCATGTTTCCCGTCCCCTTTGTCGTTGAGGCAGCCTTGGATGACCCCACTGCCCCACTTACGGAATTCCCTCCCTTCTCCCCCTTTTCGGATTCTCTTCTCTTTTCCTTCAATTCTCTCATCCTTTGATGCCACTCATTTACTTGGGAAGGTGAAAGAGGGTGAAGTGTAACCTTTCGAACATCCTTCTCAAGTGTATATCGATTGGTCCTCCCATCGTGTTTGGTAGACCTATCATATTGCCATGGTCTACCTAGCAACAAGTGACATGCTTGCATTGGTATCACATCACAAAGCACTTCATCGTGGTAGTTTCCCACCTTAAACCGTATCACACATTGCCTTGCGACCCTTAATTCACCACAATCATTCAACCATTGTAACTTGTAAGGACTAGTGTGCGGGGTAGTTGGTAATTTCAAGAAGTTTACCATAGCATTACTTACAACATTTGTACAACTACCACTATCGATCACCAAGGTACACACACTCCCCTTTACAAGACATTTAGTATGGAAGAGATTTTCCCTTTGGCTTGGGTCATCTACTGCCGTACTAATCATGACACGCCTAACCACAAAGTTTGGAACCACACACTCCCCTTCTTGCGGATAAACATCTTCACCATCATCACCATCATCATCATATGGTCCATCATCGGTTCCTCTCCATCTTGAGGCTCGGCCTCATCTTCTCCCCTTTCGGGACCCACCTCCTCACCAAGGTAATACACTCTCCCTTCCCGCAGGATCACATTGCGCCGGTTTGGACATTCATTGGCCTTATGCCCCCAACCTTGGCACTTGAAACATTGGAATCCCTTTGGGTTAGGATACTTGTGAGCCTCCGGTTTTGGAGGGAATTTGGGGACTGTTTTGGGCTCGGGCAGCCTCGTAGTGGCGGGTTGGTCCTTGTTTTTGGGCCAACCCGAGGGGGCTTGTCCCCTTGCCTTGAAGGATGATCTCTCTTTAAGTTCTCTTTCAATCTCAAGAGCCGCTTGGAAAATACCGTCAACGGTTTCAAACTTGTGAAGGGTTAAATGAGTGGAGATCTCTTTGTTCAACCCACACTTGAACCGGATGATGTCGTGACTGATTTGCTCCCCACGATGATCAAGTTTCAACATGAGTTGTTGAAACTCATCAAAATATGCCATCACACTCTTGTTACCTTGACGCAAGCCATACAATCTAGCACGCAACTCATGGCGATATCTCTCGGGAAGGTATCGTTGCCTCATCAAGTACCTCAACCGATACCAAGGTGGTGGCTGCCCATCAATTAGTTCATTACCAAACCGCTTGACGTACTCCCACCAAGTGTTAGCATAACCCTCAAAGTGAGCTATAGCATAACTTCCTTTCTTTTCTTCCGAGATATCATTAACTTGGAAGACTTTGTCACAAGCCGATTCCCAAGCTACGTATGCCTCGGGGTCACTTTCACCCTTAAAGAGAGGTAGACTCAACTTGATGGTGTTGATGCCTACATCCCTCTCATGGTGTCGGTTTCCTCTTTCTTCATATCCACGGTATCTCCGTTGAACTCCTCTGCCCCCTCTCACCTCCTCCTCCCTCATGTAAGTATCATCAAAGGCCCCGTACCCTTCATACTCCTCCCTACCATACTCCTCAAGGTGGGATGGTCGGTTTTGGATATTTGGAATTTGATTTGGGGGTATTGGATTTTGTGGAGGTGGTGGTCTTTGGTTTAATGGAGCTTGGAATGGAAGGTTCGGATTTAGTGGTGGAATTTGACGTCCAAATCCCTCTTGTGGAATTTGAGGAGCTTGGAAATGTATTGGTCTAGTGGGGTCACGGTTTGGAGGGGAAAAGGTGGTTTGGCTTGTGGTATTTAGTGGAGCTTGAGGTGCATTTAGCATTTGGTGGACTGTTTCGGGGGTGATGGTTGCGGAGGAAGTCCGATCATGCCCATTGGTAGAAACATGTAGAGGAGTAGAAGGACGAGAGTTCCTTTGATTCTCCACTTGTTCTAACCTCCCACTAATAGTCGACACCTCTCCCTTGATGGCTGCCAAGTTCCCTCTCACGGCCCCAAATTTTGAATTCAACCTTTCAAGTGTCCGGGTAACGGCCTCAAGAGTGATCCTCATAGAGTCAAGTGCATTAGTATCCACGTTATGGGACGTGGTCCCTTCCATTGTCAAGGTATTATACTCTTTAGATCACCACACGCTTGAGTTCCACAAGTGTTGTAAATTGGCTAGTAACCGTGAATCCTTTAAGGTATGAGTAAGCTCTTATCCGGAGTGGATTTTTGTTTGAAGACTCAAAGAATTCTTGTCGGACTAGAACCAAAAATAGCAACGTATTCAAAAGATAAAAAGGCACTCAAGTAATCGTTGACACGAACAAACGGATTCAAAGGACTAATCGACAACCTAGTAGGAATGTACTAGTTTGTTAATTAGTTATAGAACCAAGTAAAGGAAACCAAGAATCAACAATTAGCAACTAGAATAATATCCAAAGTTGAGCTTAGGGGTGACGTGGCAACATGCAATTGGCCTTGGACCCACACGGTTTGTATATATAACTTATATGTATATTTTATTTTATTTTTTTTGTGTCTCAAATCTGAAATTCAATATTCATACAACTTGTGATGGATGACAATGTGTTTTGGAGGGAAAAATAATAGTCTTGTAGCCTTTTCAACCTTTCAAACTCAAAGGGTGAGGTTTGACTAACTAGTCCCACAAAACAAGGCTCCTTGAATTAGGGAAGAGTGGTTGACAAGACTAGGAAGTGATGGGTGCAAGTCTTTCACCAACAATTTTATGACTTGTGTTGCAACTTGAACACAACAAGATGAACAAGATGAACAAGTTTAAAAGATGAACACCTTCATCAACTTCTTCAAGCACATAACACACAACCACCAATTTTTGTCATCAACAACATACAACTTTCAGCCACTTCAAGTCACCACAACAATGGTCAAGTTTTCAAGCTCAACTTTTAGATCTAGACACTTTAGTGTTGATGAGAAAGAAACCAACACTAGAAACACACTAAACAAGCAAAATAACACCTAGATCTAAACATACAACAACATTCTCGGTTTTGTCTTCAATGGACAGATTTCAGAATATTTTTTTTTTTTTTGTTTAATCCGAGAACAAGCCCAAGATGGGTTGTGTTGGAACAAGACCGGTCTTGCTTTTATACCAAATGATACAAGATAAGTCCACAACACACAATATGCAGCAATCAGCCACGAAATCCAGCCAACCAACAATAAGAGAATCCAACAAACACAAGATTTAACAAGTTGAACACAATGCTAGTGAATCGAAAGAGCCCCACCCGGTTTCACTAGACTTCAAGATCTCAAAGACAACAACAACAAGATAATAAAAGATAGATAACTAGACATATAATATTCAAGAGACTAAGAACCCTAACATCAAGAAAGGACCCTAAGCCTATTGAATATAAACACCAAGTTCTTACTTAGACCAAGAGGAACTCAATGACCTCAAGATCCTTGTTTCTAGCCAAGATACAACACAAGTATCTCTCTCCTTTGTGGACTGTTTTGAGAGAGAAAGAGAACCCTAAGTGATACAAGTCTTGTGATTCAAATGTCAAAATGCAAGAACTACTCAAAATAACCCTAATGTGTTCTATTTATATTACAAGGTAAAATGAAGCCAAAAAGACTAGTTTGCCCTTCTCTAGGCTGCCGCCCCCTTGGAGTGTAAGTTTATTACACTCCAAGGTCCCACTTCACACTTAAAACATCTAGATCCTTTGGGGGCTCAATGACCAACTCACACACGGCCATTTGCATGAACAAGGCTTGGAGTTTTTGTAACTCCCGAGCTTGGCTTCGTGTGAAAGGTCGTGTACTTATGGAGCTTGTCCCACCCGTATCAATCACTCCTATTTATTTGATCAACATAATTCCCACAAGATGATGTACCATCATTCAACATATTGGCTTCAACACTAGGTGGACATAAATTGATCTTACAAGAAGAGTCAATTCGATCATCAATAGGATCAACTAGTGTATCCACACTCACAACAAGTACATCATCAACAAGAAGCAAAGAATCAATAGACTCACAAATAGGTAAGCTACTACTCACACTCAATGGGCTACTAGCCACACAATTATCATTCACATGCACCAAAGTGTAAGAGTAAGCGATTTTACCTTAAAGTTCTTGAGTAAATTCTTCTTTGCCGTGGTGTGAAGGTTTCCCACATGCTTCGGCAGCAACTTCTCTTTGGCCTTGTGCTTCTCCGCTTGCCATGTTGGTACCTACACAAATGTCCTTAGAAAGAAAAGGACAAACATAGTTAGCATGATTTGGTGGCAACCCCCTCACTTCACTCCACACACCTCTCCTTTTTCCCCTCTCGGATTACCACCTTTCACACCCTTACTCCTCTCAATCTTCTGTCTCTCATAATCATTCGGCTTGGAGTAAGTGATCACATCTCCTTGCGGTTTGGGAATAATTGAGGTAAAGAGATAATTTCCCCAATGGTCCACTATAACCTTAGGCCAATTTAGCACATTTGGAACTCTATGTTGGGAAAACCAATCGGCACCCAAGCATACATGACCTGGTGTCAAGGGGAAGATATCGCACCACACCTCCTCATAGTATTCAAATTGGGTGAAGACAATCCTCACTCTCTCGGTAACCTTATACCCATCCAAGGAATATGGAACAAGTAAAGGTTCTCGAAACAACCCTAAATAGTCAACCATCGGTGGCATGATGTAGTTCTTATGGCGCCAATCATCTAGCACAAGGAGGCAGCTCGGTACCTCATAAATGCTTACCTTTCCGGAGTGAACACTTCTCCTAGGATCAACATTGTAGAGTTTAGGACAACCCAAGGGCACATGAGTACCCCTCGGCCTTGGAGATGTACTCTCTCTTCTTCTCATGGGACAACCTACACTATAGCTAGTATACCCATTCACACCGCTTCGACCTTGATAAGATGTACTACAAGGTGGAGAATATGAATCTTCATTCTCCACACGTGCACTCTCACCATGGCTCTCATAAGCTTTGCAAAGGAAGGGGTTATACCTTACACCAATTCTAGGTTCGAAATGGGAAGTGTAAGACTCCTCATATGCCCCAACTTCATCATAAGAACTATCATAAGGCCCTACATCATCTCCATATTCACCATAAGAACTAGGCACTTCATTCACCTCATTTTCTCCCTCAAAACCATAACCCTCAAATCTGCCCATGTCTTGATCATGGCTATATTCATAGCCCCCATAATCTGCAACATCATCGTAGCCATAAAATCCCTCACTACAATCATAGTCTCCCATGTTGTAGTCACAATAATACGAGGCTACCAAGATATGTTCCCCTTATATCATCTTGTACCTACAAAATGAACAAACAAGATTAGTAGTAAAAGCACCTCACCAACACTCGTATACACTCACCTTTGTGATCCTCACAATTGGAGCGGCGAATATTGAAAGTTGCTTATACTCCGGTAGTTAATAAGGTGTCAATCACTACTTAGCGACCGGAATAGATTATTGTTTGATCGACTCAAGACACAAAACAAAAAATCTACTTATGAACTTGAATCAAAGAAGTTCAACGAATCAAAATGAGAAAAGCACACAAAGAACGAAAAACACGAAGAAAACGGATTCAAAAACCAACTCACAATCTAGTAGGTGATTACTAGTTGTTAATTAGTACTAGAATCAAGAAATGAAACTAAAGAAACAAGGAAATGAAACTTAGAATCTGAAATTTGAGCTTAAGCTATTTTGGTGAAGTGATGACGTGGCAGTCCTTGGTGGTAACGTGGCAGCCTTTGGTTGGTTGATGGTTTTTTTTTTTTTTTTTTTGTCTCAAATCTGAAATTTTCAATACTCACACAACTTGTTATGGATGACAATGTGTTTTGGAGGGAAAGTAAAAGTCTTGTATTCTTTTCATCTTTTCAAACTCAAAAAGGTGTGGTTTGACTATATTATTCCCACAAAACAAGGTCCCTTGAATTAAGGAAGAGTGGTTGTCAAGACTAGGAAGTGATGGGTGCAAGTCTTTTCACCAACAACTTTATGACTTTTGTCTTACAACATGAACTCAACTTTCAACAAGATGAACAAGTTCATAAGATGAACACCTCAACAATCCCAACACCCTTCAAGAACACAACATCAGCTTCTTCAAGCACATAACACAAAACTACCAATTGTCATCAACAACATACAACCTACGGTCCACCTTTCAAGTCACCACAACAATGGTCAATATTTTAAGCTCAACTTTTAGATCTAGACACTTTAGTGTTGGTGAGAAATAAATCAACACTAGAAACACACTAAACAAGTAAAATAACACCTAGATCTAAACACATAACAACATTCTCGGCCAAGACAACAATGGACAGATTTTCTCTTTTTTTTTTTTTTTTTTGTTGACCGAGAGCAACCCCAAGATGGGTAGTGTTGGAACACAACCGGTCTTGCTTTGATACCAAATGATACACTATCAATCCCACAACACAAAGTTCCCATGAAATCAGCAACAAGAAGAACAAAATAACACAAAAATCAGCAAGTTGAACAACAAATGCTAGTGAATCGAAAGAGCCCCACACGGCTTCACTAGACTTCAAGATCAAAAACACAACAACAACAAGATAATAGAGTAAGATAGATAGCTTGACATACGAGATTACAAGAAATAGAAACCAAACCGTGTATCAAACGATAAGACCCCTAAGACCCGCAATAACAACACCAAACTCTTACGGTGAACGCTAAGAGAATCAACTCCGCTTTACAACCACCGTGTCTAAACAAGGATCAATAATTGCTTTTCCAAGCCCTACACTACTTGTCTTTCCAAGCCCTACACTACACTCTCAAAGAGAGAAGAAGAAGTCTTTCAAATACCAATAATCAACTAACTAGAAAATAAGATTAATGAAGTCTCTTTATAACAATTACATCAAATGACCAAACTACCCTTAATGAAAAGGGGCTCCTATGGAGTGTAAAGAAAAGGTACAAAAAAGACCAAAACACCCTTAATAAGGGGTGGTCATGGAGTGTAAGGACTCCTTCTTCACACTTCAACCCTTGCAATCCTTTGAAGCCTCGGGTAGTCATCAAGGCAAGCCTCCAAGCAACCTTCCACCCACGAAATTGCTTTATTAATGTCCAAAATGACTTCCCCATGCATACTCTCGGCCTTCAAGGTGTCCAAAATCAGATTCTCCACGTGTTGGCCACGACTGATGGCATCAAAAGTTATGATGGCCATTTGTCTTGTATCAGTTACTTGGGTAGTTCTTCCATTATCATTTTGAAACATAACACTTGTAATATTTTGGATCTCTCTCTCTACTCCATCTCACAAGTAAAGTGATACTTGTGTTGTATCTTAGCTAGAAACAAGAATCTTGAGGTCATAGAGTTCCTCTTGGTCCAAGTAAAAACTTGGTGTTAATATTCAATAGTCTTAGGGTTCTCTTTTGTTGTTAGGGTTCTTAGACTCTTGAATCTTTTATGTCAAGTTACTATCTTTTTGTGATCTTGTTAATGTTGTATTTGTAATCTTGAAGTCTAGTGAAGCCGTGTGGGGCTCTTTCGATTCACTAGCACTTGTTGTCCAACTTGTTGATCTTGTGTTAGTTTGTTCTTCTTGTTGTTGATTGTTGGAAATTTTGTGTTGTGGACTTGATAGTGTATCATTTGGTATCAGAGCATGACTGGTTGTGTTCCTACACTACCAATCTAGGGCTCTCTTGGTCAAAAAATGAAATCTGTCCATCTTGTTGTCTTGACCGAGATTGGTGTTTGTGTGTTTAGATCTAGGAGTTATTTTACTTGTTTAGTGTGTTTCTAGTGTTGGTTTCTTTCTCACCAACACTAAAAGTGTCTAGATCTAAAGTTGATCTTAATAATATTGGCCATTGTTGTGGTGACTTGAAGTGTCACGCCCCGAGTCCCAACGAGGCGTGATTGGCACCCGAAGCTGATATGGCCCGAGAGAACCAATCTTTGCTCATGTCTACCCAGATGCATCTCCTCGTATGAATCGTGTTAAATATTATTATGCCTTATGCAACTAAGCGGAAGTCATGCACATGGAAACATATATCATATCTATATACGAAACTTGGCCGTTAGGGCCATTAAACCAAGACTTCATGAATCATCTGATATACATATACATGTACCCACATATGTCTACAAAAGCCTCTAACAGATGCATTGACCATAACAAACTAAAAATCGGGACAAGTCCCCGCTTTATACAAAATTTACAACTTCAAAATGACTGTACAACTGTGACTTGGAAAGTCCCGAAGCAACTGGGGCTCACCAAAGATTTGCAAATAACTGTTCTCTTACTGTGGAGGTCTACTAATGCCTGCACCTGCAACATGTAATGTAAGTCCCTCGAGGGGGTCAGTACGAGGAATGTACTGAGTATGTAAGGCGTATAATAAATAGCATCATATATGAGCATGTCAAATAGAATAAAAATATGAGAGAATAGTCAATGGGGATAAGCCATCATTTTAACTAATATCAATTCTCATTCCTTTCCTTAATGGAAACTATCTTCACTCAAGGAACTTGCCTCAAATAACTTCTTCTATATACAAGAGATTCTTTCTTACTTCTAGGCTCATTACCACTAGTGTTCATCTACATGATTAGAATACTATATCATACATCTCTTCTATTGGCGTACATCCCCTCTCTTAATTGTTTAACCTACATCCACTCTCATGGTGGGAGAACATGCATCTATTCTATCAACGTACCTCCACTCTATTGGTGGTTTATCCTGCATCCACTCTCATGGTGGGAGAATTTGATGAATTTGATATGTCAACTTATGAGAGATTAATACATTAAGGATCATGATACTAATCGAAACACACAAATATACTTCACCTTACTCTTATACGTCATGAGAAATACATCTTAACTTATGAGGGATAGATATATATCAGTTTGTACTTTACCTCCAACACTAACCCCATGAGATCTTACATGGGTATGTACATGATACCGAACCTCCACCTCGGGTGGGCTATACTAAATGACATATCACAATCTTGGGGTTATTCCATCTTAAACTTATACGCTCTAGAAGGTGGTCCATACTCAATGAAACGTATAATAACCATGTGCATTACCTTTTCACAATCTTATACCCTCTACTTAGCTATGAGAATGACATGCTAAAAATCATGGCATTAAAGCACACACTTATATACACATCTCACTTCACTCCTTTACCTCATGAGATTGACAACTTCACTTATGGGGAATAATTATACTTACTTGCACATCACCTCTCTTCTTACTCTTATGAAATCTTATGAGATTGGTAATCTTACTTATGAACAATTGGCACAAGGATAACCATCATACTATAGGACTTTGGATCAAGACATGATTGGAATCATGCTACTCAACTAAACAATCTCTCTTTACCTCATTGCTCTCATTGAAATAGTTCTCTTAGGAATTACCATGTTATGACATCTTAGGAACTTCACTCAATGAATAAGAGATGAGTGAATCATCAATCATCCCAAACTTGGATACATATGAATAATAATATACGTCAACCTGAATTGATATACTTCATGCCTTTCGAAATTGAAACAAGTCCAACGTCAATAGGAATAATATGTTGTAGAAGGATACGGAAAGAGTAACCTTACATACCTTGTCTTCTTAATACGAATACACAATTTTAGACGCGTGTACAATAGTCCCACTTCTCCTTTATGTTTTCACTCTACAACACAAGTTCATAACGAACCAACATTAACCACCAATTACCTTATAATGGCATACAATAACAATAAGTCACATGTTTAGCTTCAACATGTCATTTCCCCCTTGACAATATCACTTATGAAATCATTATACCAATAATCCCACAATATTCCATACATTGACCAACACATGATAACCTATTGCATGCCACACCAAGTTCATATTTTACACTTCTCCATCATCACAACATCACAATTATGCCATCACTTTACTTCAATACACCTCACAACAACAAATCGGCCAAAATCTCATAATTTACACTTATATGAAAATAACAAGTTTAGGACAATAATAACACCATACATGTTGTTCTTTCATCCATACCATGCTTTTTCATCAAGACCACAAGTCATAATTCAAGTTACAATCCCATGGATTTCACATCTTTTTCACAAAATCAAAAAGTGCCATGTCCAATATTTCCAACCATAACCAACATGATATACATATTCTCTCATGCTTATAATATGTTAAAGTACAATAATAGTCACTTACCCAAGCTTGGAAGATGATGATCTTGCTCCAAGAAGTGCCTTAGGGTTTTGAAAGCCAAAGAGATGTTCTTGGGAAATTTCTAGAAAAAGATAGAAAAGGCATGGGTGTTTATCATGACAAAATCAGATATTTGGCCCCTTTTATAGACCTTGAGTCTATCCTTAGTCATTAATGTGGTATTCTAGAAGGTCTTGGCAAGAATGGGTCATTTGACCCATTTTGGGCCATGCTTTCATTTCATTTTTGGGTCCTTTTTGGGCCCAATTCACTTAACCCAGTAAAATCAATAATTTCACGTGTGCAAGTCATCTCATACATGTTACAACAATATTTCCCACTCATGTTATTCATATCCGTAGCCTCAATCTCAAAAACAAGCGATTCTAGCCACGTATGGCCATTTTGACCAAAAGGGCAAAATCGTCATTTTGACCCCAAAGTCATCCTCGGGTAATTTTATCATACCAATATAATATTTTACTCATTTCATGTATATACTCATGATTGTAGAAGAAACGTGGCAAAAATCGGCTCGGTACGACCCCGGATACCCTTGAGACTTAGAAATTTCCAACTTTCGAAAAAGTGAAAAAGCCAAGGTAGCACGCCCCTGGGAGCGCCAACCTACTGCCTCTGGACTAAAAATTTTAGCCCAGAGCGGCGTGGCATGGTCCCAAACGCGCCCCTCCTTAAAATTTTTCAAAAATTTCATTTTTCGACTTCTCTTCGCGGGTTTGGTTAGATACTTCAAGTCCTATTCTTTAACTCACTTCTTAACCTTAATATCATTTTTTTAGAGGTACTCTTAACCTTGTTTTGAACCTCACAAATGTTCCACGAAAATCACAAAACACTCCTATGAAGGTTTGCTCACATATACGAGGCCAAATGTCAATTTTCTCATCATTTACTTTACCACATGCATACTCATGGTGTCTCAACACCTAAGTAACCCTCGTTCAATGTCATCGCATAGGGTTGGGAAGGTATGGGGTGTTACATGAAGTGGACCATAGGTTGTACCTTGTTGATGACCATCAGTGGCTTTTGTGATATGTTCTTGAAGAAGTTGATAATGTGTTCTTGAAGGTTGTTGTGGTGTTCATCTTTTTCTTCATCTATTCTTACAACTTAAGACAACAAAAGTGTAAAATAAATCCCAAGGGTTGTAAGACAAAAGTCATAAAGTTGTTGGTGAGAAGACTTGCACACATCACTTCCTAGACTTGTCAACCACTTTTCCTTAAGTCAAGGAACCTTGTTTTGTGGGATTAGTATAGTCAAATCTTACCCTTTTGAGTTTGAAAAGTTGAAAAAAGAGTACAAGACTTTACCTTCCCTCCAAAACCCATTGTCATCCATGACAAGTTGTGTGAATATTGAAATTTCAAATTTGTGACAAAAAAAAAATATATCGTGTGGGACCAAGACCAATTACATGCTGCCACATCACTAATAAGCTCAAATTTGGATACTCTTTTTTTTCTAGTTTCTAATGGTTGATTCTTGGTTTCCTTACTTGGTTCTAGAACTAATTAACAAACTAGTACATTTCTACTAGGTTGTCAATTAGTCCTTTGAATCTGTTGTTCGTGTCAACGAATACTTGGGTGCTTTTATCTTTTGAATACGTTGCTACTTCTTGGTTCTAGTCCGACGAGAATTCTTTGAGTCTTCAAACAAAAATCCACTCCGGATAAGAGCTTACTCATACCTTAAAAGAATCACGGGTTACTAGCCAATCTACAACACTTGTGGAACTCAAGTGTGAGGTGATCCAAAGAGTGAACCTTGGCAATGGAAGGGACCACGTCCCAAAATGTGGATACTAATGCACTTGACTCTATGAGGGTCACTCTTGAGGCCGTTACCCGAACGCTTGAAAGGTTGAATACTAAATTTGGGGCTGTGAGAGGGGATTTGGCAGTAATAAAGGGAGATGTGTCGGCTATTAGTGGGAGACTAGAACAAGTGGAGAGTCAAAGGAACTCTTGGCCTTCTACTCCTCTACATGTTTCCACCAATGGGCATGATAGAACTTCCTTCGCAACCATCACTCCCGAAACATTGCACCAAATGCTAAATACACCCCAAGCTCCACTAAATGCCGTAAGCCAAACCATTCCTTTCCCTCCAAACCATGACTCCACTAGACCCATACATTTCCAAACTCCTCAAGTCCCACAAGAGGGATTTGGACGTCAAGTACCTCCTCCAAATCCAAACCCTCCATTCCAAGCTCCATTAAACCAAATACCACCACCTCCACAAAATCCAATTCCTCCAAATCAAGTTCAAAATGCCCAAAATCGTCCAGCCCACTTTGAGGAATATGGTAGAGAGGAATATGAAGGATATGGAGCCTTTGATGATGCTTACATGAGGGAAGAGGAGATGAGAGGGGGTCGTGGAGATCCAAGGAGATACCGAGGGTATGGAGAAAGGGGAAACAGACACCAAGAGAGAGATGTAGGCATCAACACCATCAAGTTGAGCCTACCCATCTTTAAAGGTGAAAGTGACCCCGAGGCCTACTTAGCTTGGGAATCGGCTTGTGACAAAGTATTCCAAGTTAATGATATCTCGGAAGAAAAGAAAGGTTGTTATGCTATAGCTCATTTTGAGGGTTATGCTAACACTTGGTGTGATATAAACCCTAAAGGAATGCTAAGATTGATAAAGAAATAAAGCACGATTTAGACTAATGACAAGAGGATTAACAAGAAACAAGAGGAAGATAAATAGATAGACACAAATTGAGAATTAAAGACAACCACTTTAATAAATAAAGAGACCTTCCTTAAATATCCCAACAAGCACCTAACTCTACTAAGAACCTCAAGGGAAATTATATCCGAAGCAACTCTGCTTTCCAAACAAGAAACAACTAAAAGCTTTAGCAAGCTCTCTTAATTCTCTCAACAATGGAGTTTTTAGTTTATGAAAATTCTAAGTCTTCAAAGCATAAAAGAGGCTATTTATACTAAGCAAATAAAGAAGAAACTATTTTATTACATTTCTACCCTTAATGATGCAAGGGTCTTGTTTGGATGTCCTCTTTGTGATGAATTCAAGAATTCATCAAACCAAAGCCTAATCCTCCTTCTTCTTCTCAATGTGTGCTCCATCAAATGCTATCACGAACATGTGGAATCCTTGGGAGGACTCCATAATGCACTCAAGTGCATCTTTCTTCATGAATAACCCTTGCCAAGTTTGGAGCTCACGAGCTTGACTCCTTGTGAAAGGCCTTGTAAAAGGCTTTGGGGGCCCTTGCGTTGCATCACTCTCCCCTTCTCGAGAAGAATTTGTCCTCAAATTCAAAGGGTCTTTATTACACACATCCATAGGAGAAAGATCACAAATGTTGAATGTATTGTGCACTTGGTAATCCGGGGGAAAATCAATTTTGTAGGCATTATCATTAAGCCTTTCTAGAACTTCAAATGGGCCATCACCTCTAGGCATTTTGGTCTTTCTTTTGTTGGGAAACCTCTCCTTTCAAAAATGGACCCAAACCCAATCACCCGGTTCAAGAACCACCCTTTTACTCCCCTTGTTGACTTTCTTGGCCGTTTCTTGATTCTTCTTCTCAAGTTGAAGTCTCACTTTCTCATGTAAAGCTTTCATGGCCTCGGCCCTATTGTTACCATCTAAACTCAACACAACATCTTGAGATAAAGGGGTCAGATCAAGAGGGGTAAGGGGGTTAAAACCATACACAACCTCGAATGGAGACATGCCAATAGGATTATGAGTGACACGATTATATGCAAATTTAACTAAAGGCAATTGGTCTTCCCAAGATGTGAGTTTTCCTTTAACCATGGCCCGAAGCATAGAACCAAGGGTGCAGTTTACAACTTCGGTTTGACCATCGGTTTGTGGGTGACATGATGTAGAAAACAACAATTTTGTCCCAAGTCTACCCCACAACTCCTTCCAAAAGTGGCTAAGGAATTTAGGATCCCTATCACTCACTATGGATTGAGGAATACCATGCAATTTGACAACATGTCAGCAAATAATGATGCAACATGGGGGGCATCATCACACTTATGACATACAATAAAATGAGCCATTTTGGAAAAACGGTCAACAACCATAAAGATGCTATCCATGCCCCTCTTAGTACTCGGCAAACCCAATATAAAATCCATAGAAATATCAAACCAAGGCTGTTGAGGGGTGGGGAGAGGGGTATATAAGCCATGGGGAAGTAACCTTGATTTAGCACTAAGACAATCAACACATTGACCACAAATTTTAGCAACATCACTACGCATTTTAGGCCAATAGAAATGTTCTTCAAGGATCCCCAATGTCTTGTCAATACCAAAGTGCCCCATCAAACCCCCATCATGTGCCTCTCTCATAAAAAGTTCCTTCCAAGAGCTCATAGGCACACAAAGTCGCTTGTTCTTGAACAAGTAACCATCAAATATAGCAAATGGGGTGGTAGGTTTATCCTTGAGCCTATGGTCCCTTAACCATGCTCCACAATCTTGGTAGATTTGAGCAAAAATGGGATCCTTGGGGTATGATGATTTCAAGCTCTCAAAACCCAACAACTTAGAAGTCAAAGTAGAGACTAAAACATGCTTCCTTGACAAGGCATCCGCCACTACATTATCCTTCCCCTTTTTGTAATGAATCACATAAGGGAATGTTTCAAGAAATTCAACCCACTTGGCATGTCTCTTGTTTAACTTTCCTTGTGACCTAAGATATTTCAAGGACTCATGATAGGTCCTAATGACAAACTCCTTAGGCCATAAGTAGTGTTGCCAATTACCCAAAGCCCGAATCAAGGCATAAAGCTCAAGGTCATAAGTGGAGTAATTCAACGTCGCACCTCTAAGCTTCTCACTAAAGTAGGCAATGGGTTTTAAATCTTACATCAAAATAGCCCCAATACCCACTCTACTAGCATCACATTCAATTTCAAATGTTTCATCAAAGTTGGGTAATTGCAACAATGGTGCGGAACTAAGCATTTGTTTCAAGGTAACAAAAGCTTTTGCTTGTTCCTCACCCCAAAAGAAGGATGTATCCTTTCGGATCACCTTAGTCAAGGGGGCGGCTATAGTGCTAAATCCTTTAACAAACCGCCTATAAAAACTAGCCAATCCATGAAAACTACGCACATCACCAATGGACGTGGGAGTTGGCCAATTCATAATAACGTCTATTTTGGATTCATCAATCTCAACTCCCCTTGAACTCACAACAAAACCCAAGAAAACAACTTCATCAACACCAAAAGAGCATTTAGACAAATTGGCAAAAAGTTGTTCTTGCCTAAGCACATCAAACACACACTTTAAATGATCAACATGCTCATCCATGGTCTTACTATACACTAACATATCATCAAAATACACAACCACAAACCTACCAATAAAAGGTTTCATCACATGATTCATCAAACGCATAAAAGTACTAGGAGCATTGGTGAGGCCAAAAGGCATCACCAACCATTCATAGAGACCAAATTTGGTCTTGAATGTCGTTTTCCACTCATCCCCGGGCTTCATCCATATTTGATGGTAACCGCTCCTAAGGTCTATTTTTGAGAATATGCAAAAACCACTCAACTCATCAAGCATGTCATCAAGCCGAGGAATGGGATGGCAATACTTTACTGTTATTTTGTTGATGGCTCGACAATCCACACACATGCGCCAAGTGCCATCCTTTTTAGGAACCAACATCACCGGTACTGTACGTGGGCTCATGCTCTCCCGCACCACCCCTTTCTCAAGGAGTTCTTCCACTTGCCCTTGAAGTTCTTTGGTGTCCTCCGGATTGGATCTATAAGCCGGTTTGTTTGGTAATTGGGACCCTGGGATGAAATCAATTTGATGCTCAATTCCCCTTATAGAGGGCAATCCCTTTGGAAGTTTTGGGGGAAACACATCTTCATAGCCCTGCAAAAGAGAAGAAAGAGAACTAGGGAGAGAAGAAGTTAGTTCATTAGTGAGCAAGGAATAATCCCTATGCATGAGAAGGACCACTGGTTGCCTCTCTTTCAACTCATCCCGAATCTCCTTAAAGTTTACCAAAAGAGCCACCTTCTCTTTCCCCTTAGAACAACCTTTCCCTTCACTCTCTCCCACGACACCATTGACCTCATTACTAGCATCCAAACCCTTTCCCTTATTAGTTAACTCTCTCAACTTGTGGTACATGTCATGAACTTGTACCGGTGTCATAGGATGTAGGATGTGTGTATACCCTCCATGCTCAAAGGAATACCGATTGGTGCGACCATTATGATTAGTAGCTCTATCATATTGCCACGGCCTCCCAAGTAATAAATGACAAGCTTGCATGGTACCACGTCACACAAAACTTCATCTTGGTACTTTCCAACCTTGAACTTAATCACGACTTGTCTATTTACCTTCAATTCCCCACAATCACTCAACCATTGAAGTTTGTAAGGGGTAGAGTGTTTGGTAGTGGGAAGGTGAAGAAAATCCACCAATGTAGTACTTGCAACATTAACATAACTTCCTCCATCGATTATCAAGGAACACTTATTTCCCTTGATGAGGCACTTAGAATGGAAAAGGTTTTCCCTTTGGTTTGGATCATCCAAGGCCTTGCTTATCATTGTCCTCCTCACGACATAGTTCGGGAAGGTAAGCTCCCCTTCTTGAGGCAAGTCCTCGATGAATAAGGCACTCACTCATTCTATGACCAAATCCTTGACATTTAAAACACCGAAGAGGTTTAGAAGAAGTACCCCCATCATGTGGAGTGGATTTGGGAGTGTGCCTCTCAACTTGATTGTTTTGGACCAATGGTTTCTTGGTCTCTTGTGTGGTGCCCTTGTTCTTTGACCAAGCGGAAGAGGAAAATCCCCCTTCTTTGTTGTAGTTCCAAGACCCTTTGTAGCCTCTCGACTTGTCAAGTTTCTCTTCCTTGAGCCCCAACTCAATTTCAATAGCCACTTCAAGAGTTTCATCAATATCACGATAATTATGGAGTCTCATTTTGGAAGCAATCTCTTTATTCAACCCCGCACAAAACCGTGTCATAACATGCAAAGGATCTTCTTCAAGGTTTATTCTCATTTTCACAAGTTGGAACTCATCATAGTATTGTTCCACACTTTCTGTGCCTTGGAGCAAAGTGTAAATCTTCTTGAGTTGCTCTTGCTGATAACGATCGGTGACATACTTACGCCTCAAGATAGTTTTGAGTTCCTCCCAAGTAGGAGTGGGAGCTAAACCGTGCAATCTCCTAGCTTTCACTTGAGTTTCCCACCAAGTAGATGCAAACCCTTCAAATTGAGCAATAGCATAAGATGCCTTTCGTACCTCGAACATCTCATTAGTCAAGAAGATGCAATCACATTATGTCACCCAATCAAGAAATACATCGGGGTTGCTTTCACCCTTGAAAGATGGAAGAGTAACCTTGATGGAGTTAAGACTCGTGTCTCGACCCCCAAGATGTCCATGAGGTCCATTATGTCCATAATGATCCTCGCCATAGTTGTCATCATGAAATTCCCGACCTTGAAATCCCCTTTGCCTACCCAATTGAGGGATAGGACCATGTCTTCCTCCTCTACCTCGATGAGCACCATGGAATTATTCATGCGGACCCCTCATTCGGTGGGCGTATTCATCATTTACACCCTCAAACTCATTGTGGAACTCCTCTAGTAACTCATCACCCAATTGTTGGATATTTTGGATTGGGGGGGAATTACGGAGTGGTTGGTGGTCCTTTGGTGGTGGTGGAGGTCTATATAGTGGTGGTTGGGGAACTTTTTGGGGATGGAGAAGAGTATATGGGGATGGTTGGAAACGTTGGTGGGTGGCATTTGCGGTTTGGGTTTGAGTTGGTGGAGTGGAGGATGAAGGATGGAGCACTCGATGAAGAGCATCGGGTGAAATTGGGGTTGAGGAGTCACGGCGAGCTCCGCTTGTGGTTCCAAAGTAATTAGTAGCCGGGGGAGTGAAGGAAGCATCCTGATTCCTTGCTTCAAGAGTTTCTACTTGATTACCCAACCGGTCCAACCTCTCATCCATGCGGGTTGAGAAAGCGGTGAACATGTTCAACAATTCAAGTATTGCGGGATCCCGTGTTGTAATCGAGTCACCATCTCCGTGGTTCGACATAGGTACCTAGGTAAAACACTCAAGCAAAACAAGCAAACACATTAAGTTAGTCAAAAGAAAGCTCATGAACACTCAAGAAATCGCACCTATGGTTGCCTCACAAATTGCCTCGGCTAATGGTTGTAACTTGTTTAGCTCCGATGAGTTGCAAGGGTCCACTCTCTACTTGAAGGTTAAGAATGGATTTTTGGACGACTCAAGAAGGAACGTACAAAAGCTAAGGTCGGGAACCAAGAAGTTTCAAGGGGAAATAAAGAAGAAAAGCTCAAAGAAAAAGAGCACAAAAAAAATCGGACTCAAAGACGAAGTAAGAAAAGTAGAAAGAATTACTTGTTGTTACTTAGTTTGAAGGATCAAAGAAGAGGATTTAATGTTGTAAACCAGTTACCAAGTGATTAAAGATGTTAATTACTTGGTAAATAGTTGAGAAGTTGAAAGAAGAAAGCGTAGGAAAAAAAATCACGGAGTTTGGACACTTAGAAAAATTTTGGGGTCCAAAGCTTAATAAAAAACTAAGTGTTGGGAATTTCCTGCTCTTGAATCTGAGCACCACGCGCCTGCAGGGGTGGATAGGGAATTTTTTATTTATTTATTTTTTTTGTTAAATTTCCACAAGTGGATCCACAAACACCTTGGACCAAAATTGACTTGAGATTTTTGGATCAAAGTGTATTTCCCCTCTCTTATTCTCCAAGAACAATATGAAGATGTTCAAGAACACCTAGAACACCAAGAACACACAGTAAACCCCAACACCTCCAAATCAACTCGGAATTGGCTCAAAATTTAGGAGTAGCTTCCCCAAGACGTAGGGAACAAACCCCAATGGTTTTTAAGCTACAATTTCTTCTCAATCAACAAACCCACTTTCCAAGTTTGAAAAGTTTAAAAGCTTGAAAACCCTTTCATGGTAACTTCCTTTCTACAACTCCGAATTGAGTGAAATTCGAGATTTAGACTCTAAAAACACTAGAGAAGCAAGATCTAGTGTCAAAAACAACAAATCAAAACAAAAAATATTCTGGAATTTTTTAATTTTTTTTTTGAGAAAATACCAAACCCCAAGACTTAGGTTTGTAGAAACAAACCCAATCCAAGCTCTTGATACCAAATGATATAAACCCTAAAGGAAAGCTAAGATTGATAAAGAAATAAAGCACGATTTAGACTAATGACAAGAGGATTAACAAGAAACAAGAGGAAGATAAATAGATAGACACAAATTGAGAATTAAAGACAACCACTTTAATAAATAAAGAGACCTTCCTTAAATATTCCAACAAGCACCTAACTCTAAGAAGAACCTCAAGGGAAATGATATCCCAAGCAACTCTTCTTTCCAAACAAGAAACAACTAAAAGCTTTAGCAAGCTCTCTTAATTCTCTCAACAATGGAGTTTTTAGTTTATGAAAATTCTAAGTCTTCAAAGCATAAAAGAGGCTATTTATACTAAGCAAATAAAGAAGAAACTATGTTATTACATTTCTACCCTTAATGATGCAAGGGTCTTGTTTGGATGTCCTCTTTGTGAATTCATCAAACCAAAGCCTAATCCTCCTTCTTCTTCTCAATGTGTGCTCCATCAAATGCTATCACGAACATGTGGAATCCTCGGGAGGACTCCATAATGCACTCAAGTGCATCTTTCTTCATGAATAACCCTTACCAAGTTTGGAGCTCACGAGCTTGACTCCTTGTGAAAGGCCTTGTAAAAGGCTTTGGGGTCCCTTGGGTTGCATCATGGTGGGAGTACGTCAAGCGGTTTGGTAATGAATCAGTTGATGGCCAGCCACCACCTTGGTGTCGGTTGAGGTACTTGATGAGACAACGGTACCTTACCGAGAGATATCGCCATGAGTTGCTTGTTAGATTGTACAACTTGCGTCAAGGTTACAAGAGTGTGATGGCGTATTCTATGAGTTTCAACAACTCATGTTGAAACTTGATCATCGTGGGGAACAAATCAGTTATGACATCATCTGGTTCAGGTGTGGGTTGAACAAAGAGATCTCCACTCATTTGACACTTCACAAGTTTGATACCGTTGAAGGTATTTTCCAGGCGGCTCTTGAGATTGAAAGGAAACTTAAAGAGAGATCGTCGTTCAAGGCAAGGGACAAGCCACCTCGGGCTGGCCCAAAAACAAGGACCAACCCGCCACTACAAGGTAGCCCGAGCCCAAAACAGACCACAAAATTCCTCCAAAACCAGAAGTTCACAAGTATCCTAACCCGAAAGGATTCCAATGTTTCAAGTGCCAAGGTTGGGGACATAAGGCCAATGAATGTCCAAACCGACGCAACGTGATCCTACGGGAAGGGAGATTGTATTACCTTGGTGAGGAGGTGGACCTTGAAAAGGGAGAGGATGAGGCCGAGCGTCAAGATGGAGAGGAACACGATAATGGACCACATGATAATGATGGTGATACGGGTGGGACAAGCTGTCCAACAAGTACCCGACCATTCACACGAAGTCAAGCTCGGGAGTTACAAAAACTCCAAGCCGTATTCATGCAAATGGCCGTGTGTGAGTTGGTTATTGAACCACCTAAGGGTCTAAATGTTTTAAGGTGTGAAGATGGGCCTTGAAGTGTAGTGTTTTTACACTCCATGGCCGGCTGCTCCACATGGCCCATAAGGTCATTTTTGTCTTTCATTTGGCTTGTAATATAAATAGACAAGCCTAGAATTATTTTGCCTTAGTTTTCTCATTGTAAATTCAAGACAAAGACTTGTAATATTTCACTTTCTCTCTCTCTTCCATTGAGAGGCAGATTCGGCCACAAGCTTGCTAGAAGGAAGCTTGTGTTGTGTTTTGGCTAGAAACTAGGGTCTTGAGGTCATTGAGTTCCTCTTGGTCCAAGTAAGAGCTTGGTGTTTATATTCAATAGTCTTAGGGTCCTCTCTTGATGTTAGGGTTCTTAGTCTCTTGAATATTATATGTCAAGTTATCTATCTTTTCATTATCTTGTTGTTGTTGTCTTTGAGATCTTGAAGTCTAGTGAAGCCGTGTGGGGCTCTTTCGATTCACTAGCATTGTTGCTTACTTGTTAATCTTGTGTTTGTTGGGTTTTCTTGTTGGTGTTGCTGAAATCTTGTGATACATACTTGATCTTGTATCATTTGGTATCAAAGCAAGACCGGTTGTGTTCCCACACAACCCATCTTGGGCTTGTTCTCGGATTAAACAAAAAAAAAAAAAAAAAAAAAAAATCAGAAATCAGTCCATTGAAGACAAATCCGAGAATGTTGTTGTATGTTTAGATCTAGGTGTTATTTTGCTTGTTTAGTGTGTTTCTAGTGTTGGTTTCTTTCTCACCAACACTAAAGTGTCTAGATCTAAAAGTTGAGCTTGAAAACTTGACCATTGTTGTGGTGACTTGAAGTGGTTGAAAGTTGTATGTTGTTGATGAAAAAAAAAAAAATTGGTGGTTGTGTGTTATGTGCTTGAAGAAGTTGATGAAAGTTGTAAGGTGTTCATCTTTTAAACTTGTTCATCTTGTTCATCTTGTGGTGTTCAAGTTGCAAGACAAGTCATAAAGTTGTTGGTGAAAGACTTGCACCCATCACTTCATAGTTGGCCAACCACTCTTCCTTAATTCAAGGAGCCTTGTTTTGTGGGAATAGTTAGTCAAACCTAACCCTTTGAGTTTGAAAGGTTGAAAAAGGCTACAAGACTATTATTTTTCCCTCCAAAACACATTGTCATCCTTCACAAGTTGTATGAATATTGATTTTCAGATTTGTGACAAAAAAAAATAAAAAATACATATAAGTTATATATATACAAACCGTGTGGGCCCAAGGCCAATTGCATGCTGCCACATCACCCCTAAGCTCAACTTTGGATAATTTTCTAGTTTCTAATTGTTGATTCTTAGTTTCCTTACTTGATTCTAGAACTAATTAACAAACTAGTACATTCCTACTAGATTGTCAATTAGTCCTTTGAATTCGTTTGTTCGTGTCAACGTTTACTTGAGTGCTTTTATCTTTTGAACACGTTGTTGTTTTTGGTTCTAGTCCTACAAGAATTCTTTGAGTCTTCAAACAAGAATCCACTCCGGATAAGAGCTTACTCATACCTTAAAGGATTCACGGTTACTAGCCAATTTACAACACTTGTGGAACTCAAGCGTGTGGTGATCTAAAGAGTATAATACCTTGACAATGGAAGGGGCCACGTCCCATAACGTGGATACTAATGCACTTGACTCTATGAGGGTCGCTCTTGAGGCCGTTACTCGGACACTTGAAAGGTTAAATTCGGACTTTGGGGCCGTGAGAGGGGACTTGGCAGCCATCAAGGGAGAAGTGTCGACTATTAGTGGGAGATTAGAACAAGTGGAGAGTCAAAGGAACTCTCGTCCTTCTACTCCTCTACATGTCTCAACCAATGGACAAGATAGGACTTCCTCCGCAACCATCACCCCCGAAACAGTCCACCAAATGCTAAATGCACCCCAAGCTCCACTAAATGCCGCAAGCCAAACCACCTATTTTCCTCCAAACCGTGACCCCAATAGACCAACGCATTTCCAGAATTCCCAAACCCCGCATGAGGGATTTGGACGTCAAATTCCACCACTAAATCCGAACCTTCCATTCCAAGCTCCATTAAACCAAAGACCACCACCTCCACAAAATCCAATACCCCCAAATCAAATTCCAAATAACCAAAACCGACCAGCCCACCTTGAGGAGTATGGTAGGGAGGAGTATGACGGGTACGGGGCCTTTGATGATACTTACATGAGGGAGGAGGAGGTGAGAGGGGGCAGAGGAGTTCAACGGAGATACCGTGGATATGAAGAAAGAGGAAACCGACACCATGAGAGAGATGTAGGCATCAACACCATCAAGTTGAGTCTACCGCTCTTTAAGGGTGAGAGTGACCCCGAGGCATACTTAGCTTGGGAATCGGCTTGTGACAAAGTCTTCCAAGTTAATGATCTCTCGGAAGAAAAGAAAGGAAGTTATGCTATAGCTCACTTTGAGGGTTATGCTAACACTTGGTGGGAGTACGTCAAGCGGTTTGGTAATGCACTAGTTGACGGGCAGCCACCACCTTGGTATCGATTGAGATACTTGATGAGGCAAAGGTACCTCCCCGAGAGTTATCGCCATGAATTGCTTGCAAGGTTGTACAACTTACGTCAAGGTAACAAAAGTGTGATGGCATACTTTGATGAGTTTCAACAACTCATGTTAAACCTTGACCATCGTGGGGAGCAAATCAGTCATGATGTCATCCGGTTCAAGTGTGGATTGAACAAGGAGATCTCCACTCATTTGACACTTCACAAGTTTGATACCGTTGAGGGTATTTTCCAAGCGGCTATTGAGGTTGAAAAAGAGCTAAAGGAGAGGTCGTCGTTTAAGGCAAGGGTACCAGCCCCCTCGGGTTGGTCCAAAAACAAGGGCAATCCAGCCTTCCAAGGCTGCCCGAGCCCAAGGCCGACCCCAAACTTCCTCCAAAACAAGAAGCTCACAAGTACCCTAACCCAAAAGGATTCCAATGTTTCAAGTGCCAAGGTTGGGGACATAAAGCCAATGAGTGTCCAAACCGACGCAATGTGATCCTTCGGGAAGGGAGGGTGTATTACCTTGGTGAAGAGGTGGATCTTGAGAAGAGTGAAGATGAGGCCGAGCCTCAAGATGGAGAGGAACCCGAGAATGGGCCATATGATGATGAGGGTGAAGATGTTTACCCTCAAGAAGGGGAGTGTGTGGTTCCCAACTTTGTGGTTAGGCGCGTCATGATTAGTAAGGCGATAGATGACCCTAGTCAAAGGGAGAATCTATTCCATACTAAATGTCTAGTAAAGGGAAGTGTGTGCACCTTGGTGATTGATAGTGGTAGTTGCACAAATGTTGTTAGTATGGCTACGGTTAACTTCTTGAAGTTACCAACTACCCCGCACACTAGTCCCTACAAGCTACAATGGTTGAATGACTGTGGTGAACTAAAGGTCACAAGGCAATGTATGATACGTTTTAAGGTGGGAAACTACCAAGATGAAGTGCTTTGTGACGTGATACCAATGCAAGCGTGTCACTTGTTGTTAGGTAGACCTTGGCAATATGATAGGTCTACCAAACACGATGGGAGGACCAATCGATATACACTTGAGAAGGATGGCCGAAAGGTCACACTTCACCCGCTTTCACCCTCCCAAGTAAATGAGTGGCACCAAAAGATGAGAGAGTTGAAGGAAAAGGGGAAGAAATCCGGAAGAGAAGAAGAGGGAAGGGAAACCGTGGTTGGGGCAGTAGGGTCACCCGTGACTGCCTCAACTTCAAAGAGGGCTGAAAACGTGGTGATGTTAGCTAGAAAGAAGGAACTCTTCGTGGACCATGATGTGGGCACACCTATGTTGCTTTTGGCTCATTGTTTAAATACTAACCCCGCTAATTCTTCCATTTCCCCTTTGATTTCTTGTGTGTTGCAGGATTATGAAGATGTATTTCCTAAAGAACTTCCGCAAGGATTGCCCCCACTTCGGGGAATTGAGCACCAAATTGATTTGGTGCCGGGTTCACAACTTCCAAACAAACCAGCCTATAGGAGCAATCCCATGGACACTAAGGAGCTTGAGAGACAAGTTGAGGAACTTCTCAACAAGGGATACATCAAAGAAAGTATGAGTCCTTGTGCTGTTCCGGTGCTTTTGGTACCAAAGAAAGACGGAACTTGGCGCATGTGCGTCGATTGTAGAGCCATCAACAAAATCACTATAAGGTATCGTCATCCAATCCCTAGACTAGATGATATGTTAGATGAGCTCCATGGCTCTTGTTTGTTTTCTAAGGTGGATCTTAGGAGTGGCTATCACCAAATTCGCATGCAACCCGGTGATGAGTGGAAGACCGCATTCAAGACCAAATTCGGTCTATATGAGTGGCTGGTCATGCCCTTTGGCCTTACCAATGCTCCTAGCACCTTTATGAGGCTAATGAATCATGTAATGAAGCCTTATATTGGGAAGTTTGTGGTGGTTTACTTTGATGATGTGTTGGTATATAGTAAATCTATTGATGATCATGTGATGCATTTGAGGTGTGTGTTTGAGGTGCTCCGAAAGGAGAAGTTGTATGCCAACATGGAGAAGTGTTCTTTTGGTGTTGATAAAGTGATTTTCTTGGGTTTTGTCGTGAGCTCAAGGGGCGTGGAAGTGGACGAATCCAAGATAGACTCTATACGAAGTTGGCCAATCCCTAAAACTATTGGAGAAATCCGAAGTTTTCATGGATTAGCAAGCTTTTATAGGAGGTTTGTCAAAGGTTTTAGCTCCATAGCAGCACCCTTGACTGAGGTTATTAGAAAGGACCAACCCTTTAAGTGGGGTGATGAGCAAGCTAAGGCCTTTGAAGCCTTGAAAGCTATGCTCATCTCGGCGCCTTTGTTACAATTGCCCGATTTTGATAAAATGTTTGAAGTGGAGTGTGATGCTAGTAAGGTTGGCATCGGGGCTGTTTTAATGCAAGAAGGCAAGCCCGTCGCTTATTTTAGTGAAAAACTCAAAGGGGCAACTCTTAATTACTCGACTTATGATTTGGAGTTGTACGCCCTTGTTAGAGCCTTGGGCAATTGGCAGCATTATTTATGGCCTAAGGAGTTTGTGATACGAACGGACCATGAATCGTTGAAACACCTTAAGAGCCAAGACAAGTTGAATAGGCGTCATGCTAAGTGGATTGAGTTTATTGAGACTTTCCCTTATGTAATTCATTACAAAAGGGGGAAGGAGAATGTTGTTGCTGATGCGTTGTCTAGAAAGCATGTGCTTGTTGCCACTTTGTCTTCGAAGTTGATGGGTTTTGAGAGTTTAAGAGAATTGTATCCCAAGGACCCTCACTTTGCTCCTATCTTTAGGGAATGCGAAGAATGGGGTAGGGACAAGTGGGATTCGGCTAGGGGTTCAAATCCCTATGCCAAGTTTGATGGTTACTTATTTAAAGGTAGACGATTGTGTGTACCCTCTAGCTCTTGGAGAGAATTGTTTGTGAGGGAAGCACATGATGGCGGTCTAATGGGTCATTTTGGGGTCGAAAAGACCCTCGGAATATTGGAGGAGCAATTCTATTGGCCCAAAATGCGCAAGGATGTGACTAGAACTTGTGGCCAATGTGTAGAATGCAAGAGAGCCAAATCTCGGCTCCTACCTCATGGGTTGTACACCCCGCTGCCCACTCCTCTACGTCCTTGGCTTGATATATCGATGGACTTTGTGTTAGGGCTGCCAAGGACTCGACGAGGCCGGGATAGTATCTTTGTTGTAGTTGACCGGTTTTTTAAAATGGCGCACTTTATTCCTTGCTCTAAGTGTGATGACGCCCCTAGCGTGGCCTCGTTATTTGTTGATAATGTTGTTAGATTGCATGGTGTCCCGAGGACCATTGTGAGTGATAGGGACTCTAAGTTCCTAAGCCACTTTTGGAAGTCCATGTGGGGTAGGCTTGGTACCAAGTTATTGTTCTCTACCTCTTGCCACCCACAAACCGATGGCCAAACGGAAGTAGTAAATAGGACTTTGGGTGCTATGCTACGTTCCATGGTTAAGGGAAAAATGACTTCTTGGGAGGAGCACTTACCATTGATTGAGTTTGCATATAACCGTGTCATACACTCAAGTACGGGAATGACTCCCTTTGAGTGTGTATACGGCCTCAACCCCCTCACCCCTTTGGATTTAACGCCTTTGCCAAGTGATCTCATGATTAGCTTAGAAGGAAGCAAGCGGGCAGATTCTATGAAGAAGTTACATGAGAAGGTGCGGCTTCAACTTGAGAAGAAAAACCAAGACATGGCAAGGAGGGCCAACAAGGGAAGAAAGAAAGTCATCCTTGAACCGGGAGATTGGGTGTGGGTGCATCTTCGGAGGGATCGGTTTCCATCCCAAAGAAAGTCCAAATTGATGCCGAGGGGTGATGGTCCATTCCAAGTGCTCGAGAAAATCAATGACAACGCCTACAAGATTGACCTTCCACCGGAATACCAAGTGCACCACACTTTTAACGTTTGTGATCTTTCTCTCGTGGAGGCGGTTGAAGACGAACAAGTGCTGAATTTGAGGCCAAATTCCTCTCAAGATGGAGAGGATGATACGGGTGGGACAAGCTGTCCAACAAGTACCCGACCATTCACACGAAGTCAAGCTCGGGAGTTACAAAAACTCCAAGCCGTATTCATGCAAATGGCCGTGTGTGAGTTGGTTATTGAACCACCTAAGGGTCTAAATGTTTTAAGGTGTGAAGATGGGCCTTGAAGTGTAGTGTTTTTACACTCCATGGCCGGCTGCTCCACATGGCCCATAAGGTCATTTTTGTCTTTCATTTGGCTTGTAATATAAATAGACAAGCCTAGAATTATTTTGCCTTAGTTTTCTCATTGTAAATTCAAGACAAAGACTTGTAATATTTCACTTTCTCTCTCTCTTCCATTGAGAGGCAGATTCGGCCACAAGCTTGCTAGAAGGAAGCTTGTGTTGTGTTTTGGCTAGAAACTAGGGTCTTGAGGTCATTGAGTTCCTCTTGGTCCAAGTAAGAGCTTGGTGTTTATATTCAATAGTCTTAGGGTCCTCTCTTGATGTTAGGGTTCTTAGTCTCTTGAATATTATATGTCAAGTTATCTATCTTTTCATTATCTTGTTGTTGTTGTCTTTGAGATCTTGAAGTCTAGTGAAGCCGTGTGGGGCTCTTTCGATTCACTAGCATTGTTGCTTACTTGTTAATCTTGTGTTTGTTGGGTTTTCTTGTTGGTGTTGCTGAAATCTTGTGATACATACTTGATCTTGTATCAGATGGTGATGATGGTGAAGATGTTTATCCGCAAAGAAGGGGAGTTTGTGGTTCCAAACTTTGTGGTTAGGCGCGTCATGATTAGTATGGCAATCGATGACCCAAGTCAAAGGGAAAATCTATTCCATACTAAATGTCTTGTAAAGGGAAGTGTGTGCACCTTGGTGATCGATAATGGTAGTTGTACAAATGTTGTCGGTATTGCTATGGTAAGCTTCTTGAAGTTACCAACTACACCACACACTAGTCTTTACAAGTTACAATGGTTGAATGAATGTGGTGAATTAAAGGTCACAAGGCAATGTGTGATACGGTTTAAGGTGGGAAACTACCACGATGAAGTGCTTTGTGACGTGATACCAATGCAAGCATGTCACTTGTTGCTAGGTAGACCTTGGCAATATGATAGGTCTACCAAACACGATGGGAGGTCCAATCGATATACACTTGAGAAGGATGGCCGAAAGGTTACACTTCATCCTCTTTCGCCTTCCCAAGTAAATGAGTGGCATCAAAGGATGAGAGAATTGAAAGAAAAGGGAAAGGAATTCGAAAAGGGAGAGAAGGGAGGGAATTCCGTAGGTGGGGCAGTGGGGGCATCCAAGGCTGCCACAAGAGCAAAAGGGACGGAAAACATGGTGATGTTGGTTACAAGGAAGGAAATCTTCGTGGATCATGATGAGGACACGCCTATGTTACTTTTGGCTCATTGTTTTAATACTAACACCACTAATTCTTCCATTTCTCCTTTGATTTCTTGTGTGTTGCAGGATTATGAAGATGTATTTCCTAAAGAACTTCCGCAAGAATGAGCACCAAATTGACTTTATGCCGGGATCACAATTGCCAAACAGGCTGGCTTATAGGAGCAACCCTACGGACACCAAAGAATTGCAATGTCAAGTTTAAGAACTCATCAACAAAGGGTATATCAAGGAGAGCATGATTCTGTGCGCGGTTTCGGTGCTACTAGTACCCCAAAAGGACGGAACGTGGCATATGTGTGTGGACTGCCTAGCCATCAACAAGATTACGGTAAAATTGCCAAACAAGCCGGCTTATAGGAGCAATCCTACGGACACCAAGGAATTGTAACGTCAAGTTGAGGAGCTCCTCAACAAAGGGTATGTCAAGGAGAGCATGAGCCCGTGTGCTGTTCCGGTGCTATTGGTGCCCAAAAAAAACGGAACGTGGCGCATGTGTGTGGACTGCCGAGCCATCAACAAAATTATGGTAAAATATCGCCACCCTATTCCTCGGTTAGATGACATGCTAGATGAATTGAATGGTTCGTGTTTATTTTCCAAGATTGATTTAAGAAGTGGCTATCACCAAATAAGAATGCAACCCGGTGATGAATGGAAAACCGCCTTCAAGACCAAGTTTGGTCTCTATGAATGGATGGTTATGCCCTTCGTCCTAACAAAAGCTCCAAGTACTTTTATGAGGCTAATGAATCATGTGATGAGGCCGTTTATTGGAAAGTTTGTTGTTGTCTACTTTGATGATGTCTTGGTTTATAGCAATTCTTTAGAAGCGCATGTGATGCATTTACAATGTGTGCTTGATGTCCTTAAAAAGGAAAAATTGTATGCAAATCTGAAAAAAATGCTCCTTTGGTGTTAATGAAGTTGTTTTCTTGGGTTTTGTTGTTAGTTCAAGAGGGGTCGAAGTGGATGAATCCAAGATAAACGCTATCAAAAATTGGCCAACCCCACAAACCGTTGGAGAAGTAAGAAGTTTCCATGGGTTGGCTAGTTTTTATAGAAGGTTTGTCAAAGGATTTAGCACCATAGCCGCCCCCTTGACCGAGTTCATTCGGAAACTAAGGCTTTTGAAGCGTTGAAAGCTATGCTCATCTCCACGCCCTTGTTACAATTGTCCAACTTTGATAAGATGTTCAAAGTCGAGTGCGATGCGAGTAAAGTAGGCATAGGGGCTGTTTTGATGCAAGATTTAAAGCCCTTTGCTTACTTTAGCGAAAATCTCAAAGGAGCAACTTTAAACTACTCCACGTATGATTTAGAGTTGTATGCCTTGATTAGAGCCTTGACCACTTGGCAACACTACTTATGGCCTAAGGAGTTCGTGATCCGAACGGACCATGAATCCTTAAAGCATCTTCGGGCCCAAGACAAGCTTAACAAACGGCATGCCAAATGGATTGAGTTCCTTGAGACCTTCCCTTATGTTATCCAATACAAAAAGGGTAAGGACAACGTAGTAGCCGATGCTTTGTCTAGAAAACATGCTCTTGTGTCCACTTTGTCAACAAAATTGATGGGTTTTGAGAGTTTAAGAGAGTTGTATCCCAAGGACCCTCACTTTGCTCCTATCTTTAGGGAATGCGAAGACTTGGGTAGGGACAAGTGGAATTCAGCTAGGGGTTCAAATCCCTATGCCAAGTTTGATGGTTACTTATTTAAAGGTAGACGATTGTGTGTGCCCTCTAGCTCTTGGAGAGAATTGTTTGTGAGGGAAGCACACGATGGCGGTCTAATGGGTCATTTTGGGGTCAAAAAGACCTTCGAAATATTGGAGGAGCAATTCTATTGGCCCAAAATGCGCAAGGATGTGACTAGGATTTGCGGCCAATGTATAGAATGTAAGAGAGCCAAATCTCAGCTCCTACCTCATGGGTTATACACCCCGCAGCCCACTCCTCTACGTCCTTGGCTTGATATATCTATGGATTTTGTATTGGGGCTGCCAAGGACTCGACGAGGTCGGGATAGTATTTTTATTGTAGTCGACCGGTTTTCTAAAATAGCGCACTTTATTCCTTGCTCTAAATGTGATGACGCACCTAGCGTGGCCTCGTTATTTGTTGATAATGTTGTTAGATTGCATGGTGTCCCGAGGACCATTGTGAGTGATAGGGACTCTAAGTTCCTAAGCCACTTTTGGAAGTCCATGTGGGGTAGGCTTGGTACCAAGTTGTTGTTCTCTACGTCCTGCCACCCACAAACCGATGGCCAAACGAAAGTAGTAAATAGGACTTTGGGTGCTATGCTACGTTCCATGATTAAGGGAAAAATGACTTCTTGGGGAGAGCACTTACCATTGATTGAGTTTGCCTATAACCGTGTCATACACTCAAGTACGGGAATGACTCCCTTTGAGTGTGTATACGGCCTCAACCCCCTCACCCCTTTGGATTTAACGCCTTTGCCAAGTGATCTCATGATTAGCTTAGGTGGAAGCAAGCGGGCAGATTCTATGAAGAAGTTACATGAGAAGGTGCGACTCTAACTTGAGAAGAAAAACCAAGAAATAGCAAGGAGGGCCAACAAGGGGAGAAAGAAACTCATTCTTGAACCGGGAGATTGGGTGTGGGTGCATCTTCGGAGGGATCGGTTTCCATCTCAAAGAAAGTCCAAATTGATGCCGAGGGGTGATGGTCCATTCCAAGTACTTGAAAAAATCAATGACAACGCCTACAAGATTAAACTTCCACCGGAATATCAAGTGCACAACACTTTCAACATTTGTGATCTTTCTCTCGTGGAGGCGGTTGAAGAGGACCAAATGCTGAATTTGAGGTCAAAATCCTCTCAAGATGGAGAGAGTGATATGGGTGGGACAAGCTGTCCAACAAGTACCCAACCATTCACACGAAGCCAAGCTCGGGAATTACCAAAACTCCAAGCTTTATTCATGCAAATGACCGTGTGTGAGTTGGTGATTGATCCATCTAATGATCTAAATCTTTTCAAGTGTGAAGAGGTACCTTGAAGTGTAATAATTGTACACTCCAAGGCCGCCCAAGGGCTTAGGGACAAGCTGGTCATTTTGCCTCATTTTTGCCTTGTAATATAAATAGAACATGTTAGGGTTATTTGGGTAGTTCTTCCATTATTATTTTGAATCACAAGACTTGTAATATTTTGGATTCTCTCTCTCTAAAACAGTCCACAAGAAGAGAGACACTTGTGTTGTATCTTGGCTAGAAACAAGGATCTTGAGGTCATTGAGTTCCTCTTGGTCTAAGTAAGAACTTGGTGTTCATATTCATTAGTCTTAGGGTCCTTTATTGATGATAGGGTTCTTAGTCTCTTGAATATTATATGTCAAGTTAACTATCTTTTATTATCTTGTTGTTGTTGTTGTGTTTGTGATCTTGAAGTCTAGTGAAGCCGTGTGGGGCTCTTTCAATTCACTAGCATTGTTGTTCAACTTGTTAATCTTGTGTTTGTTGGGTCTTCTTGTTGTTGTTGTTGGAATCTTCGTATTGTGGACTTGATCTTGTATCAATAAAGGGTCGCAAGGCAATGTGTGATACAGTTTAAGGTGGGAAACTACCACGATGAAGTGCTTTGTGATGTGATACCAATGCAAGCATGTCACTTGTTGCTAGGTAGACCTTGGCAATATGATAGGTCTACCAAACACAATGGGAGGTCCAATCGATATACACTTGAGAAGGATGGCCGAAAGGTTACACTTCATCCTCTTTCGCCTTCCCAAGTAAATAAGTGGCATCAAAGGATGAGAGAATTGAAGAAAAAGGGAAAGGAATCCGAAAAGAGAGAAAAGGGAGGGAATTCCGTAGGTGGGGCAGTGGGGGCATCCAAGGCTGCCTCAAGAGCAAAAGGAACGAAAAACATGGTGATGTTGGTTAGGAAGAAGGAACACTTCGTGGATCATGATGAGGACACGCCTATGTTACTTTTGGCTCATTCTTTTAATTCTAACCCCACTAATTCTTCCATTTCCCCTTTGATTTCTTGTGTGTTGCAGGATTATGAAGATGTATTTCCTAAAGAACTTCCGCAAGGATTGCCCCCACTTTGGGGAATTGAGCACCAAATTGACTTTTTGTCGGGATCACAATTGCCAAACAAGCCGGCTTATAGGAGCAACCCTACGGACACCAAGAAATTGCAACGTCAAGTTGAGGAGCTCCTCAACAAAGGGTATGTCAAGGAGAGCATGAGTCCGTGCGCGGTTCCGGTGCTATTAGTGCCCAAAAAGGACGGAACTTGGCGTATGTGTGTGGACTGCCGAGCCATCAACAAAATTATGGTAAAATATCGCCACCCTATTCCTCGGTTAGATGAGATGCTAGATGAATTGAATGGTTCATGTTTGTTTTTCAAGATTGATTTAAGGAGTGGATATCACCAAATAAGAATGCAACCCGGTGATGAATGAAAAACCGCCTTCAAGACCAAGTTTGATCTCTATGAATGGATGGTTATGCCCTTCGGCCTAACAAACGCTCCAAGTACTTTTATGAGGCTAATGAATCATGTGATGAGGCCATTTATTGGAAAGTTTGTTGTTGTCTACTTTGATGATGTCTTGGTGTATAGCAAGTCTTTAGAAGAGCATGTGATGCATTTACAATGTGTGCTTGATGTCCTTAGAAAGGAAAAATTGTATGCAAATCTGGAAAAGTGCTCCTTTGGTGTTAATGAAGTTGTTTTCTTGGGTTTTGTTGTTAGTTCAAGAGGGGTCGAAGTGGATGAATCCAAGATAAATGTTATCAAAAATTGGCCAACCCCACAAACCATTGGAGAAGTAAGAAGCTTCCACGGGTTGGCTAGTTTTTATAGAAGGTTTGTCAAAGGATTTAGCACCATAGCCGCCCCCTTGACCGAGGTCATTCGAAAAGTACAACCCTTCAAGTGGGGTGATGAGCAAGCTAAGGCCTTTGAAGCCTTGAAAGCTATGCTCATCTCCGCACCCTTGTTACGATTGCCCAACTTTGATAAGACCTTCGAAGTCGAGTGCGATGCGAGTAAAGTAGGCATAGGGGCTGTTTTGATGCAAGATTTGAAACCCATTGCTTACTTTAGCGAAAAGCTCAAAGGGACAACTCTAAACTACTCCACGTATGATTTAGAGTTGTATGCCTTGATTAGAGCCTTGGCCACTTGGCAACACTACTTATGGCCTAAGGAGTTCGTGATCCGAACGGACCATGAATCCTTAAAGTATCTTCGGGCCCAAGACAAGCTTAACAAACGGCATGCCAAATGGATTGAGTTTCTTGAGACCTTCCCTTATGTTATCCAATACAAAAAGGGTAAGGTGATACAAGATCAAACCTGCAACACAAGATTTCAGTAACAACAACAAGATGAACAACTATCACAAGAACAACAAGTTGAACAACAAGTGCTAGTGAATCGAAAGAGCCCCACACGGCTTCAGTAGACTTCAAGATTATAAACACAAGCTTAACAAGATTACAAAAAGATAGATAGCTTGACATACGAGATTACAAGAAATAGGAACCAAACCGTGTATCAAACGATAAGACCCCTAAGACCCGCTATAACAACACCAAACTCTTATGGTGACCGCTAAGGGAATCAACTCCACCTTACAACCACCGTTTCTAAGCAAGGATCAATAATGGCTTTTCCAAGCCCTACACTACTTGGCCTTTCCAAGCCCTACACTACATTCTCAAAGAGAGAAGAAGAAGTCTTTCAAATATCCATAATGAACTAACTAGAAAATAAGACTAATGAAGCCTATTTATAACTATTACATCAAATGACCAAACTATTGAATATGAACACCAAGTTCTTACTGGGCCCAAGAGGGACTCAAATGACCTCAAGACCCTAGTTTCTAGCCAAAACACAACACAAGCTTCACTCTTGGAAAGCTTGGCAGATTCTGCCTCCCCAATGGACGAGAGAGAGAGAGAAATATTACAAGTCTTTTGTCTTGAAATTACAATCAAAAACTAAGTAAAATAACCCTAAGCTTGTCTATTTATATTACAAGCCAAATGAAAGACAAAATGACCCTTTTGCCCTCTCTAAAACAGGCGGCCTTGGAGTGTTGTATTTGTTACGCTTCAAGGTCCTCTTCACACTTAAGAACATTGAGACCATTAGGTGGGCCCACGACCAGTTCACACGCATCCATTTGCATGAATAAGGCTTGGAGTTTTTGAAACCCCCGGGCTTGACTATGCGTGAAAGGTCGTGGTCTTGTTGGACAGCTCACACCCGTATCATCCTCTCCATCTTGAGAGGAATTTGACCTCAAATTCGGCATTTGTCCATCTTCAACCACACCTACGAGAGAAAGATCACCTACGTTGAAAGTGTTGTGCACTTGATATTCCGGTGGAAGATCAATCTTGTAGGCGTTGTCATTGATTTTCTCAAGTACTTGGAATGGACCATCACCCCTCGGCATCAATTTGGTCTTTCTTTGAGATGGGAATCGGTCCTTCCGAAGATACACCCACACCCAATCTCCCGGTTCAAGAATGAGTTCCTTTCTCCCCTTGTTGGCCCTCCTTGCAACTTCTTGGTTTTTCTTCTCAAGTTGAAGTCGCACCTTCTTATGTAGACTTTTCATAGAATCTGCCCGCTTGCTTCCATCTAAGCTAATCATGAGATCACTTGGCAAAGGCGTTAAATCCAAAGGGGTAAGGGGGTTGAGGCCGTATACACACTCAAAGGGAGTCATTTCCGTACTTGAGTGTATGACACGGTTATAAGCAAACTCAATTAATGGTAAGTGTTCCTCCCAAGAAGTCATTTTTCCCTTAACCATGGAGCGTAGCATAGCATCCAAAGTCCTATTTACTACTTCCGTTTGGCCATCGGTTTGTGGGTGGCAGGATGTAGAGAACAACAACTTGGTCCCAAGCCTACCCCACATGGACTTCCAAAAGTGACTTAGGAACTTAGAGTCCCTATCACTTACAATGGTCCTCGGAACACCATGCAATCTCACAACATTATCAACAAATAGAGAGGCCACGCTAGGGGCGTCGTCACACTTAGAACAAGCAATAAAGTGTGCCATCTTGGAAAACCGATCAACTACAACAAAGATGCTATCCCTGCCTCGTCGGGTCCTTGGTAACCCCAATACAAAATCCATAGATATATCAAGCCAAGGACGTAGAGGGGTGGGCAGTGGGGTGTACAACCCATGAGGTAAGAGCCGAGATTTGGCTCTTTTGCATTCTAGACATTGGCCGCAAATTCTAGCTATATCCTTGTGCATCCTAGGCCAATAGAATTGCTCCTCCAATATTTTGAAGGTCTTTTCGACCCCAAAGTGACCCATTAAACCACCATCATGTGCTTCGCTCACAAACAACTCTCTCCAAGAGCTAGAGGGTACACACAATCGTCTACCTTTAAACAAGTAACCATCAAACTTGGCATAGGGTTTTGAACCCTTAGCCGACTCCCACTTGTCCCTACCCACTTCTTCGCATTCCCTAAAGATAGGAGCAAAGTCAGGGTCCTCGGGATACAACTCTCTTAAACTCTCAAAACCCATCAACTTTGATGACAAAGTGGACACAAGAGCATGTTTTCTAGACAAGGCATCGGCTACTACATTATCCTTACCCTTCTTGTATTGGATAACATAAGGGAAGGTCTCAAGGAACTCAATCCATTTAGCATGCCGCTTATTAAGCTTGTCTTGGGCCCACAGATGTTTTAAGGATTCATGGTCCGTTCGGATCACAAACTCCTTAGGCCATAAGTAGTGTTGCCAAGTGGCCAAAGCTCTAATCAAGGCATACAACTCTAAATCATACGTGGAGTAGTTTAAAGTTGCTCCTTTGAGCTTTTCGCTAAAGTAAGCAATGGGTTTTAAATCTTGCATCAAAACAGCCCCTATGCCTACTTTACTCGCATCACACTCGACCTCGAAGGTCTTATCAAAGTTGGGCAATTGTAACAAAGGGGCGGAAATGAGCATAGCTTTCAAGGCTTCAAATGCCTTAGCTTGCTCGACACCCCACTTGAAGGGTTGTTCTTTCCGAATGACCTCGGTCAATGGGGCGGCTATGGTGCTAAATCCTTTGACAAACCTTCTATAAAAACTAGCCAACCCGTGGAAGCTTCTTACTTCTCCAACTGTTTGAGGGATTGGCCAATTTTTGATAGCATTTATCTTGGATTCATCCACTTCGACCCCTCTTGAACTAACAACAAAACCCAAGAAAACAACTTCATTAACGCCAAAAGAGCACTTTTCCAGATTTGCATACAACCTTTCCTTTCTAAGGACATCAAGCACACATTGCAAATGCATCACATGCTCTTCTAAAGACTTACTATACACCAAGACATCATCAAAATAGACAACAACAAACTTTCCAATAAATGGCCTCATCACATGATTCATTAGCCTCATAAAAGTACTTGGAGCATTTGTTAGGCCGAAGGGCATAACCATCCATTCATAGAGACCAAACTTGGTCTTGAAGGCGGTTTTCCATTCATCACCGGGTTGCATTCTTATTTGGTGATAGCCACTCCTTAAATCAATCTTGGAAAACAAACATGAACCATTCAACTCATCTAGCATGTCATCTAATCGAGGAATAGGGTGGCGATATTTTACCGTAATTTTGTTGATGGCTCGGCAGTCCACACACATGCGCCACGTTCCGTCTTTTTTGGGCACCAATAGCACCGGAACAGCACACAGGCTCATGCTCTCCTTGACATACCCTTTGTTGAGGAGCTCCTCAACTTGACATTGCAATTCCTTGGTGTCTGTAGGATTGCTCATATAAGCCGGCTTGTTTGGCAATTGTGATCCCGGCACAAAATCAATTTGGTGCTCAATTCCCCGAAGCGGGGGCAATCCTTGCGGAAGCTCCATAGGAAATACATCCTCATAATCCTGCAACACACAAGAAATCAAAGGGGAAATGGAAGAATTAGTGGAGTTAGTATTAAAACAATGAGCCAAGAGTAACATAGGCGTGTCCTCATCATGATCCACGAAGAGTTCCTTCCTCCTAACTAAAATCACCATGTTTTCTGACCCTTTTGACGTTGGGGCAGCCTTGGATGACCCCACTTGATACGGGTGGGACAAGCTGTCCAACAAGTACCCGACCATTCACACGAAGTCAAGCTCGGGAGTTACAAAAACTCCAAGCCGTATTCATGCAAATGGCCGTGTGTGAGTTGGTTATTGAACCACCTAAGGGTCTAAATGTTTTAAGGTGTGAAGATGGGCCTTGAAGTGTAATGTTTTTACACTCCATGGCCGGCTGCTCCACATGGCCCATAAGGTCATTTTTGTCTTTCATTTGGCTTGTAATATAAATAGACAAGCCTAGAATTATTTTGCCTCAGTTTTCTCATTGTAATTTCAAGACAAAGACTTGTAATATTTCACTTTCTCTCTCTCTTCCATTGAGAGGCAGATTCGGCCACAAGCTTGCTAGAAGGAAGCTTGTGTTGTGTTTTGGCTAGAAACTAGGGTCTTGAGGTCATTGAGTTCCTCTTGGTCCAAGTAAGAGCTTGGTGTTTATATTCAATAGTCTTAGGGTCCTCTCTTGAGGTTAGGGTTCTTAGTCTCTTGAATATTATATGTCAAGTTATCTATCTTTTCATTATCTTGTTGTTGTTGTCTTTGAGATCTTGAAGTCTAGTGAAGCCGTGTGGGGCTCTTTCGATTCACTAGCATTGTTGCTTACTTGTTAATCTTGTGTTTGTTGGGTCTTCTTGTTGGTGTTGCTGAAATCTTGTGATACATACTTGATCTTGTATCATTTGGTATCAAAGCAAGACCGGTTGTGTTCCAACACAACCCATCTTGGGCTTGTTCTTGGATTAAACAAAAAAAAAAAAATTCCGAAATCTGTCCATTGTAGACCAAAACCGAGAATGATGTTGTATGTTTAGATCTAGGTGTTATTTTGCTTGTTTAGTGTGTTTCTAGTGTTGGTTTCTTTCTCACCAACACTAAAGTGTCTAGATCTAAAAGTTGAGCTTGAAAAAAAAAACTTGATCCTTGTTGTGGTGACTTGAGGTGGCCGAAAGTTGTATGTTGTTGATGACAAAAAAATTGGTGGTTGTGTGTTATGTGCTTGAAGAAGTGGATGAAAAGTTGTTGAGGTGTTCATCTTTTAAAAACTTGTTCATCTTGTTCATCTTGTTGTGTTCAAGTTGCAAGACAAGTCATAAAGTTGTTGGTGAAAAGACTTGCACCCATCACTTCCTAGTCTTGCCAACCACTCTTCCCTAATTCAAGGAGCCTTGTTTTGTGGGACTAGTTAGTCAAACTTCACCTTTTTTGAGTTTGAAAAGATTGAAAGACTACAAGACTTTTACTTTCCCTCCAAAACACATTGTCATCTAAAACAAGTTGTGTGAATATGAAAAAAATTTCAGATTTGAGAAAAAAAAAAAAAAAAAAAAAAAAAAGAGAGAACAAGGAAGAAACAAAAACGTGTGGGCCCAAGGCCAATTGCATGCTGCCACGTCATCCCTAAGCTCAACTTTGGATAATTTTCTAGTTTCTAATTGTTCATTCTTAGTTTCCTTACTTGGTTCTAGAACTAGTTAACAAACTAGTATAGTCCTACTAGATTGTCAATTAGTCCTTTGAATTCGTTTGTTCGTGTCAACGTTTACTTGAGTGCTTTTATCTTTTGAACACGTTGTTGTTTTTGGTTCTAGTCCTACAAGAATTCTTTGAGTCTTCAAACAAGAATCCACTCCGGATAAGAGCTTACTCATACCTTAAAGGAATCACGGTTACTAGCCAATTTACAACACTTGTGGAACTCAAGCGTGTGGTGATCTAAAGAGTATAATACCTTGACAATGGAAGGGGCCACGTCCCATAACGTGGATACTAATGCACTTGACTCTATGAGGGTCACTCTTGAGGCCGTTACTCGGACACTTGAAAGGTTGAATTCGGACTTTGGGGCCATGAGAGGGGACTTGGCAGCCATCAAGGGAGAAGTGTCGACTATTAGTGGGAGATTAGAACAAGTGGAGAGTCAAAGGAACTCTCGTCCTTCTACTCCTCTACATGTCTCAACCAATGGACAAGATAGGACTTCCTCCGCAACCATCACCCCCGAAATAGTCCACCAAATGCTAAATGCACCCCAAGCTCCACTAAATGCCGCAAGCCAAACCACCTATTTTCCTCCAAACCGTGACCCCAATAGACCAACGCATTTCCAGAATTCCCAAACCCCGCATGAGGGATTTGGACGTCAAATTCCACCACTAAATCCGAACCTTCCATTCCAAGCTCCATTAAACCAAAGACCACCACCTCCACAAAATCCAATACCCCCAAATCAAATTCCAAATAACCAAAACCGACCAGCCCACCTTGAGGAGTATGGTAGGGAGGAGTATGAAGGGTATGGGGCCTTTGATGATACTTACATGAGGGAGGAGGAGGTGAGAGGGGGCAGAGGAGTTCAACGGAGATATCGTGGATATGAAGAAAGAGGAAACCGACACCATGAGAGAGATGTAGGCATCAACACCATCAAGTTGAGTCTACCGCTCTTTAAGGGTGAGAGTGACCCCGAGGCATACTTAGCTTGGGAATCGGCTTGTGACAAAGTCTTCCAAGTTAATGATCTCTCGGAAGAAAAGAAAGGAAGTTATGCTATAGCTCACTTTGAGGGTTATGCTAACACTTGGTGGGAGTACGTCAAGCGGTTTGGTAATGCACTAGTTGACGGGCAGCCACCACCTTGGTATCGATTGAGATACTTGATGAGGCAAAGGTACCTCCCCGAGAGTTATCGCCATGAATTGCTTGCAAGGTTGTACAACTTACGTCAAGGTAACAAAAGTGTGATGGCATACTTTGATGAGTTTCAACAACTCATGTTAAACCTTGACCATCGTGGGGAGCAAATCAGTCATGATGTCATCCGGTTCAAGTGTGGATTGAACAAGGAGATCTCCACTCATTTGACACTTCACAAGTTTGATACCGTTGAGGGTATTTTCCAAGCGCTATTGAGGTTGAAAAAGAGCTAAAGGAGAGGTCGTCGTTTAAGGCAAGGGTACCAGCCCCCTCGGGTTGGTCCAAAAACAAGGGGCAATCCAGCCTTCCAAGGCTGCCCGAGCCCAAGGCCGACCCCAAACTTCCTCCAAAACAAGAAGCTCACAAGTACCCTAACCCAAAAGGATTCCAATGTTTCAAGTGCCAAGGTTGGGGACATAAAGCCAATGAGTGTCCAAACCGATGCAATGTGATCCTTCGGGAAGGGAGGGTGTATTACCTTGGTGAAGAGGTGGATCTTGAGAAGAGTGAAGATGAGGCCGAGCCTCAAGATGGAGAGGAACCCGAGAATGGGCCATATGATGATGAGGGCGAAGATGTTTACCCTCAAGAAGGGGAGTGTGTGGTTCCCAACTTTGTGGTTAGGCGCGTCATGATTAGTTAGGCGATAGATGACCCTAGTCAAAGGGAGAATCTATTCCATACTAAATGTCTTGTAAAGGGAAGTGTGTGCACCTTGGTGATTGATAGTGGTAGTTGCACAAATGTTGTTAGTATGGCTACGGTTAACTTCTTGAAGTTACCAACTACCCCGCACACTAGTCCCTACAAGCTACAATGGTTGAATGACTGTGGTGAACTAAAGGTCACAAGGCAATGTATGATACGTTTTAAGGTGGGAAACTACCAAGATGAAGTTCTTTGTGACGTGATACCAATGCAAGCGTGTCACTTGTTGTTAGGTAGACCTTGGCAATATGATAGGTCTACCAAACACGATGGGAGGACCAATCGATATACACTTGAGAAGGATGGCCGAAAGGTCACACTTCACCCGCTTTCACCCTCCCAAGTAAATGAGTGGCACCAAAAGATGAGAGAGTTAAAGGAAAAGGGGAAGAAATCCGAAAGAGAAGAAGAGGGAAGGGAAACCGTGGTTGGGGCAGTAGGGTCACCCGTGACTGCCTCAACTTCAAAGGGGGCTGAAAACGTGGTGATGTTAGCTAGAAAGAAGGAACTCTTCGTGGACCATGATGTGGGCACACCTATGTTGCTTTTGGCTCATTGTGTAAATACTAACCCCGCTAATTCTTCCATTTCCCCTTTGATTTCTTGTGTGTTGCAGGATTATGAAGATGTATTTCCTAAAGAACTTCCGCAAGGATTGCCCCCACTTCGGGGAATTGAGCACCAAATTGATTTGGTGCCGGGTTCACAACTTCCAAACAAACCAGCCTATAGGAGCAATCCCATGGACACTAAGGAGCTTGAGAGACAAGTTGAGGAACTTCTCAACAAGGGATACATCAAAGAAAGTATGAGTCCTTGTGCTGTTCCGGTGCTTTTGGTACCAAAGAAAGACGAAACTTGGCGCATGTGCGTCGATTGTAGAGCCATCAACAAAATCACTATAAGGTATCGTCATCCAATCCCTAGACTAGATGATATGTTAGATGAGCTCCATGGCTCTTGTTTGTTTTCTAAGGTGGATCTTAGGAGTGGCTATCACCAAATTCGCATGCAACCCGGTGATGAGTGGAAGACCGCATTCAAGACCAAATTCGGTCTATATGAGTGGCTGGTCATGCCCTTTGGCCTTACCAATGCTCCTAGCACCTTTATGAGGCTAATGAATCATGTAATGAAGCCTTATATTGGGAAGTTTGTGGTGGTTTACTTTGATGATGTGTTGGTATATAGTAAATCTATTGATGATCATGTGATGCATTTGAGGTGTGTGTTTGAGGTGCTCCGAAAGGAGAAGTTGTATGCCAACATGGAGAAGTGTTCTTTTGGTGTTGATAAAGTGATTTTCTTGGGTTTTGTCGTGAGCTCAAAGGGTGTGGAAGTGGACGAATCCAAGATAGACTCTATACGAAGTTGGCCAATCCCTAAAACTATTGGAGAAATCCAAAGTTTTCATGGATTAGCAAGCTTTTATAGGAGGTTTGTCAAAGGTTTTAGCTCCATAGCAGCACCCTTGACTGAGGTTATTAGAAAGGACCAACCCTTTAAGTGGGGCGATGAGCAAGCTAAGGCTTTTGAAGCCTTGAAAGCTATGCTCATCTCGGCGCCTTTGTTACAATTGCCCGATTTTGATAAAATGTTTGAAGTGGAGTGTGATGCTAGTAAGGTTGGCATCGGGGCTGTTTTAATGCAAGAAGGCAAGCCCGTCGCTTATTTTAGTGAAAAACTCAAAGGGGCAACTCTTAATTACTCGACTTATGATTTGGAGTTGTACGCCCTTGTTAGAGCCTTGGGCAATTGGCAGCATTATTTGTGGCCTAAGGAGTTTGTGATACGAACGGACCATGAATCGTTGAAACACCTTAAGAGCCAAGACAAGTTGAATAGGCGTCATGCTAAGTGGATTGAGTTTATTGAGACTTTCCCTTATGTAATTCATTACAAAAGGGGGAAGGAGAATGTTGTTGCTGATGCGTTGTCTAGAAAGCATGTGCTTGTTGCCACTTTGTCTTCGAAGTTGATGGGTTTTGAGAGTTTAAGAGAATTGTATCCCAAGGACCCTCACTTTGCTCCTATCTTTAGGGAATGCGAAGAATGGGGTAGGGACAAGTGGGATTCGGCTAGGGGTTCAAATCCCTATGCCAAGTTTGATGGTTACTTATTTAAAGGTAGACGATTGTGTGTACCCTCTAGCTCTTGGAGAGAATTGTTTGTGAGGGAAGCACATGATGGCGGTCTAATGGGTCATTTTGGGGTCGAAAAGACCCTCGGAATATTGGAGGAGCAATTCTATTGGCCCAAAATGCGCAAGGATGTGACTAGAACTTGTGGCCAATGTGTAGAATGCAAGAGAGCCAAATCTCGGCTCCTACCTCATGGGTTGTACACCCCGCTGCCCACTCCTCTACGTCCTTGGCTTGATATATCGATGGACTTTGTGTTAGGGCTGCCAAGGACTCGACGAGGCCGGGATAGTATCTTTGTTGTAGTTGACCGATTTTCTAAAATGGCGCACTTTATTCCTTGCTCTAAGTGTGATGACGCCCCTAGCGTGGCCTCGTTATTTGTTGATAATGTTGTTAGATTGCATGGTGTCCCGAGGACCATTGTGAGTGATAGGGACTCTAAGTTCCTAAGCCACTTTTGGAAGTCCATGTGGGGTAGGCTTGGTACCAAGTTATTGTTCTCTACCTCTTGCCACCCATAAACCGATGGCCAAACGGAAGTAGTAAATAGGACTTTGGGTGCTATGCTACGTTCCATGGTTAAGGGAAAAATGACTTCTTGGGAGGAGCACTTACCATTGATTGAGTTTGCATATAACCGTGTCATACACTCAAGTACGGGAATGACTCCCTTTGAGTGTGTATACGGCCTCAACCCCCTCACCCCTTTGGATTTAACGCCTTTGCCAAGTGATCTCATGATTAGCTTAGAAGGAAGCAAGCGGGCAGATTCTATGAAGAAGTTACATGAGAAGCTGCGGCTTCAACTTGAGAAGAAAAACCAAGACATGGCAAGGAGGGCCAACAAGGGAAGAAAGAAAGTCATCCTTGAACCGGGAGATTGGGTGTGGGTGCATCTTCGGAGGGATCGGTTTCCATCCCAAAGAAAGTCCAAATTGATGCCGAGGGGTGATGGTCCATTCCAAGTGCTCGAGAAAATCAATGACAACGCCTACAAGATTGACCTTCCACCGGAATACCAAGTGCACCACACTTTTAACGTTTGTGATCTTTCTCTCGTGGAGGCGGTTGAAGACGACCAAGTGCTGAATTTGAGGCCAAATTCCTCTCAAGATGGAGAGGATGATACGGGTGGGACAAGCTGTCCAACAAGTACCCGACCATTCACACGAAGTCAAGCTCGGGAGTTACAAAAACTCCAAGCCGTATTCATGCAAATGGCCGTGTGTGAGTTGGTTATTGAACCACCTAAGGGTCTAAATGTTTTAAGGTGTGAAGATGGGCCTTGAAGTGTAATGTTTTTACACTCCATGGCCGGCTGCTCCACATGGCCCATAAGGTCATTTTTGTCTTTCATTTGGCTTGTAATATAAATAGACAAGCCTAGAATTATTTTGCCTCAGTTTTCTCATTGTAATTTCAAGACAAAGACTTGTAATATTTCACTTTCTCTCTCTCTTCCATTGAGAGGCAGATTCGGCCACAAGCTTGCTAGAAGGAAGCTTGTGTTGTGTTTTGGCTAGAAACTAGGGCCTTGAGGTCATTGAGTTCCTCTTGGTCCAAGTAAGAGCTTGGTGTTTATATTCAATAGTCTTAGGGTCCTCTCTTGAGGTTAGGGTTCTTAGTCTCTTGAATATTATATGTCAAGTTATCTATCTTTTCATTATCTTGTTGTTGTTGTCTTTGAGATCTTGAAGTCTAGTGAAGCCGTGTGGGGCTCTTTCGATTCACTAGCATTGTTGCTTACTTGTTAATCTTGTGTTTGTTGGGTCTTCTTGTTGGTGTTGCTGAAATCTTGTGATACATACTTGATCTTGTATCACCACTGCCCCACCTATGGAATTCCCTCCCTTTTCTCCCCTTTCGAATTCCTTTCCCTTTTCCTTCAATTCCCTCATCCTTTGATGCCACTCATTTACTTGGGAAGGCGAAAGCGGATGAAGAGTAACCTTTTGGCCATCCTTCTTAAGTGTATACCGATTGGACCTCCCATCGTGTTTAGTAGACCTATCATATTGCCAAGGTCTACCTAGCAACAAGTGACATGCTTGCATTGGTATCACGTCACAAAGCACTTCATCGTGGTAGTTTCCCACCTTAAACCGTATCACACATTGCCTTGCGACCCTTAACTCACCACAATCATTCAACCATTGTAACTTGTAAGGACTAGTGTGCGGGGTAGTTGGTAACTTCAAGAAATTTACCATAGCATGACTTACAACATTTGTACAACTACCACTATCGATCACCAAGGTACACACACTCCCCTTTACAAGACATTTAGTATGGAAGAGATTTTCCCTTTGGCTTGGGTCATCTATTGCCTTACTAATCATGACGCGCCTAACCACAAAGTTTGGAACCACACACTCCCCTTCTTGCGGGTAAACATCTTCACTATCATCACCGTCATCATCATGTGGTCCATCATCGGTTTCCTCTCCATCTTGAGGCTCGGCCTCATCTTCTCCCCTTTTGGGACCCACCTCCTCACCAAGGTAATACACTCTCCCTTCCCGTAGGATCACATTGCGTCGGTTTGGACATTCATTGGCCTTATGCCCCCAACCTTGGCACTTGAAACATTGGAATCCCTTTGGGTTAGGATACTTGTGAGCCTCCGGTTTCGGAGGGAATTTGTGGACTGTTTTGGGCTCGAGCAGCCTTGTAGTGGCGGGTTGGTCCTTGTTTTTGGGCCAACCCGAGGGGGTTTGTCCCCTTGTCTTGAAAGATGATCTCTCTTTAAGTTCCCTTTCAATTTCAAGAGCCGCTTGGAAAATACCATCAACGGTTTCAAACTTGTGAAGTGTTAAATGAGTGGAGATCTCTTTGTTCAACCCACACTTGAATCAGATGATGTCGTGGCTGATTTCCTCCCCACGATGATCAAGTTTCAACATGAGTTGTTGAAACTCATCAAAATATGCCATCACACTCTTGTTACCTTGACGCAAGCCATACAATCTAGCAAGCAACTCATGGCGATATCTCTCGGGAAGGTATCGTTGCCTCATCAAGTACCTCAATCGATACCAAGGTGGTGGCTGCCCATCAATTAGTTCATTGCCAAACCGCTTGACATACTCCCACCAAGTGTTAGCATAACCCTCGAAATGAGCTATAGCATAGCATCCCTTCTTTTCCTCCGAGATATCATTAACTTGGAAAACTTTGTCACAAGCCGATTCCCAAGCTAAGTAAGCCTCGGGGTCACTTTCACCTTTAAAGATGGGTAGGTTCAACTTGATGGTGTTGATGCCTACATCTCTCTCTTGGTGTCGGTTTCCCCTATCTCCATACCCTCGATATCTCCTTGGATCTCCTCGACCCCCTCTTATCTCCTCCTTCCTCATGTAAGCATCATCAAAGGCTCCATATCCTTCATACTCCTCTCTACCATATCCTTCAAAGTGGGCTGGTCGGTCTTGGGCATTTTGATTCGGAGGAATTGGATTTGGTGGCCTTTGGTTTAATGGATCTTGGAATGAAGGGTTCGGATTTAGTGGAGGTACTTGATGTCCAAATCCCTCTTGTGGAACTTGAGGAGCTTGGAAATGTATTGGTCTAGTGGGGTCACGGTTTGGAGGGGAAAAGGTGGTTTGGCTTGCGGCATTTAGTGGAGCTTGAGGTGCATTTAGCATTTGGTGGACTGTTTCGGGGGTGATGGTTGCGGAGGAAGTCCTATCATGCCCATTGGTAAAAACATGTAGAGGAGTAGAAGGACGAGAGTTCATTTGACTCTCCACTTGTTCTAACCTCCCACTAATAGTCGACACCTCTCCCTTGATTGTTGTCAAGTCCCCTCTCACGGCCCCAAATTCCGAATTCAACCTTTCAAGTGTCCGGGTAACGGCCTCAAGAGTGACCCTCATAGAGTCAAGTGCATTAGTATCCACGTTATGGGACGTGGTCCCTTCCATTGTCAAGGTATTATACTCTTTAGATCACCACACGCTTGAGTTCCACAAGTGTTGTAAATTGGCTAGTCACCGTGAATCCTTTAAGGTATGAGTAAGCTCTTATCCGGAGTGGATTTTTGTTTGAAGACTCAAAGAATTCTTGTCGGACTAGAACCAAAAATAGCAACATATTCAAAAGATAAAAAGGCACTCAAGTAATCGTTGACACGAACAAACGGATTCAAAGGACTAATCGAAAACCTAGTAGGAATGTACTAGTTTGTTAATTAGTTCTAGAACCAAGTAAAGGAAACCAAGAATCAACAATTAGCAACTAGAATAATATCCAAAGTTGAGCTTATAGTGATGTGGCAGCATGTAAGTGGTCCCACACGTTTTTGCTTCTTCCTTGTTCTTTTTTTTTTTTATCTCAAATCTGAATTATTTTTTTTTCAATACTCACACAACTTGTTATAGATGACAATGTGTTTTGGAGGGAAAGTAAAAGTTTTGTAGTCTTTCAACCTTTCAAACTCAAAAAAGGTAAGATTTGACTAGGCTAATCCCACAAAACAAGGTTCCGTGTTTTAAGGAAAAGTGGTTGTCAAGTCTTGGAAGAGATGTGTGCAAGTCTTCCTTCACCAACAACTTTATGACTTTTGTTCTACAACATGAACTCAACTTTCAACAAGATGAACAAGTTTATAAGATGAACATCTCAACAATCTCAACACCTTCATGAACACACATCAACTTCTTCAAGCACATCACACAAAACCACCAATTGTCATCAACAACATACAACTTTCAGCCACTTCAAGTCACCACAACAATGGTCAAGTTTTCAAGCTCAACTTTTAGATCTAGACACTTTAGTGTTGGTGAGAAAGAAACCAACACTAGAAACACACTAAACAAGCAAAATAACACCTAGATCTAAACATACAACAACATTCTCGATTTTGTCTTCAATGGACAGATTTCAGATTTTTTTTTTTTTTTTTTTTTAGTTTAATCCGAGAACAAGCCCAAGATGGGTTGTGTTGGAACACAACCGGTCTTGCTTTGATACCAAATGATACAATATCAAGTATGTAACATAAGATTTCAGCAACAATAACACAAAAATCAGTAAACCAAGAACAACAAGATGAACACAAATGCTAGTGAATCGAAAGAGCCCCACACGGCTTCACTAGACTTCAAGATCACAAACACAACAACAACAAGATAAATAAAAGATAGTTAACTTGACATATGATATTCAAAAGGCTAAGAACCCTAACAACAAGAGAGGACCCTAAGACTATTGAATATGAACACCAAGTTCTTACTTGGACCAAGAGGGACTCAAATGACCTCAAGACCCTAGTTTCTAGCCAAAACACAACACAAGCTTCACTCTTGGAAAGCTTGGCAGATTCCGCCTCCCCAATGGAAGAGAGAGAGAGAGAAATATTACAAGTCTTTTGTCTTGAAATTACAATCAAAAACTAAGCAAAATAACCCTAAGCTTGTCTATTTATATTACAAGCCAAATGAAAGACAAAATGACCCTTTTGCCCTCTCTGAAACAGGCGGCCTTGGAGTGTTGTATTTATTATGCTTCAAGGTCCTCTTCACACTTAAGAACATTGAGACCATTAGGTGGGCCCACAACCAGTTCACACGCGTCCATTTGCATGAATAAGGCTTGGAGTTTTTGTAACTCCCGGGCTTGACTACGCGTGAAAGGTCGTGGTCTTGTTGGACAGCTCACACCCGTATCATACTTCAACCCTTGCAATTCTTTGGAGCCTCAGGTAGTCATCAAGGCAAGCCTCCAAGCAACCTTCCACACACGAATTTGCTTTATTATGTGTCCAAAATGACTTCATGACTCCCCCATGCATACTCTCGGGCCTTCAAGGTGTCCAAAATCAGATTCTACACGTGTTGGCCACGAATGATGGCATCAAAAGTTATGATGGCCATTTGTCTTGTATCATCCTCCCCTTCTTGAAAAGGATTCGACCTCGAATCCAAACCTTGCAAAACCAAAGAAAGGACAAACAAATACAAACTCCTCATGGCATGAGGGTTAGGGTTAGCACAATAAATCATCTCAACATGCCAAGGTTGCTTATACTTGCAATATAACCAAGGATCCTTTGAATTAAATATTAAAAACTTATTAAAATATGCACAAAGGATTTGGCTATTTAAATCACCTAGAGATAAGGAAACTACAAAGGTCCTAATGGCATCAAATAATCCACAAGGTAGAACTACCTTCATCTTAGGAGCCTTAAGACACAATTGCTTCTTTATCTCTTCAAGTGACCACACCAAGGGTGGAGCCTCAATTGGTTCTAATGTCCACAAGATCCATATAGCATTATCATTCATACAAGTGGACATACCAACAAATTTCCTACCTCTACATAAAACAAATCCAAAACTAGCATGGATGTCATCATAGGCAAAGAGGTAGTATAGGAAAGAATCAAGTGTAAAGGCATACAAGGGTGAAGACAAAGCATTTAAGCACATCCACATTCTTTCCTTCAAGCAAATAGAGAACTTGGCATCCACAAGTTGAGATTCTTGTAATTTAAACACAATTGTGTCAAGCAAGGATGCACATTTAGAAACATTACCCCAAGGAAACAATGACACTTTGCTTGTCATGTAGACCAAGCAACAAGTTGGGTGCGCCAACATCACCATTTCTATATTTGGCACCGGGGTCAAATAGAAAGAGTAGCCATAGACACGGGTCTAGACAATACTCCCTTTCCCCATAGGCTTCACCCAAACTACAAGATATACTCTCTACAATAGCATACATATCATCAAAAGCAAATAGAGAGTGGAGAATGGTATCACTCAAGTCAAGTTCAACTAAGGTGTCCTCATGTGAATACTCACTACCAGTTTCAACATCATCACCATGAGTACTCTCAACAACAAGGTCACACATAGTAGAAGAAGTAATTTCCAAATAATGGACACCTTCCCTTTCTATGGAAGTACCCTCAAGTAGACACATACCACCACTAAAGTCCAAGGAATTATTACTTAAGTCTTTACAAGCAAGCAATTCATCCTTATAGTCATCAAACATGGGTGGGGTGTCATACAAAGGATCACAACCACAATCAATTTTCAAGGAAAAATCACTTATTGGGTTTCTTAAGAATTCAAGCAAATCAAAATTATCATCACCCAATTGATCATTCCTTTCCAAGACCTCACATTCCCTTCCCTTAAGTCACTCTCATCTCCCAAGAAGAGATTTCCATCTTTAGGAGGAATGTTTTTACACCATAGTGGGTCTGCATATAGGCTATAGCTTTCAAGACAAGTTATACCTTCAACGTCATTCTCACTACTAGGTTCTTTAGGAGTGAACTCATCTTCAAATAAGATATTGTACTTAAAGAGAGAAGGATCTACCCATGAAGAGGATATAGAACATGCAAATCCATTCTCTAAAAGATCATTATCAAGTATCAAAGATGTTTCAAGCACATGATTATACCTATGAGCAAAACCGAGAGTAGAACATTTACTAGAGGTCATACTAAAGGGGTTTCTCCTATTTATTTGATCAACATTTTCAATATAATCATTCACTTGAGATCCATTAAACACATCACACATATCCTCAAGTGGTGGACAAATTCCGCACATAAGTTGATCAACACAATCCCCACAAGATGATGTACCATCATTCAACACATTGGCTTCAACACTAGGTGGACTTAAATTGACCTTACAAGAAGAGTCAATTCGATCATCAATAGGATCAACTAGTGTATCCACACTCCCAACAAGTACATCATCACCAAGAGGCAAAGAATCAATAGACTCACAAATAGGTAAGCTACTACTCACACTCAATGGGTGACTAGTCACACAATTATCATTCACATGCACAAAAGTGTAAGAGTAAGCGATTTTACCTTGAAGTTCTTGAGTAAATTCTTCTTTGCCGTGGTTTGAAGGTTTCCCACATGCTTCGGCAGCAACTTCTCCTTAGCCTTGTGCTTCTCTGCTTGCCATGTTGGTACCTACACAAATGTCCTTAGAAAGAAAAGGACAAACATAGTTAGCATGATTTGGTGGCAACCCTCTCACTTCACTCCACACAACCTCTCCTTTTTCCACTTTTGGATTACCACCTTTGACACCCTTACTCCTCTCAATCTTTTGTCTCTCATAATCATTCGGCTTGGAGTAAGTGATCACATCTACTTGCGGTTTGGGAATAATTGAGGTAAAAAGATAATTTCCCCAATGGTCCACTATAACCTTAGGCCAATTTAGCACATTTGGAACTCTATGTTGTGCAAACCAATCGGCACCCAAGCATACATGACCTGGTGTCAAGGGGAAGATATCGCACCACACCTCCTCATAGTATTCAAATTGGGTGAAGACAATCCTCACTCTCTCGGTAACCTTATACCCGTCCAAGGAATATGGAACAAGTAAAGGTTCTCGAAACAACCCTAAATAGTCAACCAACGGCAGCATGATGTAGTTCTTATGGCGCCAATCATCTAGCACAAGGAGGCAGCCCGGTACCCCATCAATGCTTACCTTTTCGGAGTGAACACTTCTCCTAGGATCAACATTGTAGAGTTTAGGACAACCCAAGGGCACATGAGTACCCCTAGGCCTTGGAGATGTATTCTCTCTTCTTCTCATGGGACAACCTACACTATAGCTAGTATACCCATTCACACCGCTTCAACCTTGATAAAATGTACTACAAGGTGAAGAATATGAATCTTCATTCTCCACACGTGCACTCTCACCATGGCTCTCATAAGCTTTGCGAAGGGAGGGGTTATACCTTACACCAATTCGAGGTTCGAAATGGGAAGTGTAAGACTCCTCATATGCCCAACTTCATCATAAGAACTTGGCACTTCATTCACCTCATGTTCTCCCTCAAAACCATAACCCTCAAATCTGCCCATGCCTTGATCATGGCTATATTCATAGCCCCCATAATCTACAACATCATCGTAGCCATAAAATCCCTCACTACAATCATAGTCTCCCATGTTGTAGTCACAATAATACGAGGCTACCAAGATATGTTCCCCTTATATCACCTTGTACCTACAAAATGAACAAACAAGATTAATAGTAAAAGCACCTCACTAACACTCGTATACACTCTCCTTTGTGATCCTCACCATTGGAGCGGAGAATATTGAAAGTTGCTTATACTCCAGTAGTTAATAAGGTGTCAATCACTACTTAGCGACCGGAATAGATTATTGTTTGATCGACTCAAGACACAAAACAAAATCTACTTATGAACTTGAATCAAAGAAGTTCAACGAATCGAAATGAGAAAAACACACAAAGAACGAAAAACACGAAGAAAAACGGATTCAAAAACCAATTCACAATCTAGTAGGTGATTACTAGTTGTTAATTGGTACTAGAATCAAGAAATGAAACTAAAAAAACAAGGAAATGAAACTTAGAATCTGAAATTTGAGCTTAATGATGATGTGGCAGCATGCAATTGGTATTGGGCCTACACGAATATATATATATATATATATATATATTTTGTCACAAATCTGAAATTTCAAAATGAAACACAACTTGTCATGGATGACAATGGGTTTTGGAGGGAAAGTAAAGTCTTGTACTCTTTTTTCAACTTTTCAAACTCAAAAAGGTAAGATTTTTCTATTCTAATCCCACAAAACAAGGCTCCGTGTTTTAAGGAAAAGTGGTTGTCAAGTCTAAGAAGAGATGTGTGCAAGTCTTCTCACCAACAACTTTATAACTTTTGTCTTACAACCTTTTGGATCTATTTTATACTTTTGTGGTCTTAAGTTGTAAGAATAGATGAAGAACAAGATGAACACCACAACAACCTTCAAGAACACAACACAAAAAAACCACCAATGGTCATCAACAAGGTACAACCTACGGCCCACTTTTCAAGTCACCACCACAATGGTCAATATTTTAAGCTCAATCTTTTAGATCTTGACACTTTAGTGTTGGTGAGAAAGAAACCAACACTAGAAACACACTAAACAAGTAAAATAACACCTAGATCTAAACACACAAACACTATTCTCGGCCAAGACAACAAGATGGACATATTTTTTTTTTTGACAGATTTCATTATTTTTTTTTGACCAAGATAGCCCAAGATTGGTAGTGTAGGAACACAACCAGCCTTGCTCTGATACCAAATGATACAAGATCAAACCCGCAACACAAAATTTCAGCAACAACAACAAGATGAACAACTATCACAAGAACAACAAGTTGAACAACAAGTGCTAGTGAATCGAAAGAGCCCCACACGGCTTCACTAGACTTCAAGATTATAAACACAAGCTTAACAAGATTACAAAAAGATAGATAGCTTGACATACGAGATTACAAGAAATAGGAACCAAACCGTGTATCAAATGATAAGACCCCTAAGACCCGCAATAACAACACCAAACTCTTATGGTGACCGCTAAGGGAATCAACTCCGCCTTACAACCACCGTTTCTAAGCAAGGATCAATAATGGCTTTTCCAAGCCCTACACTACTTGGCCTTTCCAAGCCCTACACTACATTCTCAAAGAGAGAAAAAGAAGTCTTTCAAATATCCATAATGAACTAACTAGAAAATAAGACTAATGAAGCCTATTTATAACTATTGTAATCAAATGACCAAACTAGCCTTAATGAAAAGAGGCTCCTATGGAGTGTAAAGAAAAGGCACAAAAAGACCAAAACACCCTTAATAAGGGCGGTCATGGAGTGTATCACACTTCAACCCTTGCAATTCTTTGGAGCCTCGGGTAGTCATCAAGGCAAGCCTCCAAGCAACCTTCCACACACGAATTTGCTTTATTATGTGTCCAAAATAACTTCATGACTTCCCCATGCATACTCTCGGGCCTTCAAGGTGTCCCAAACCAGATTCTCCACGTGTTGGCCACAAATGATGGCATCAAAAGTTATGATGGCCATTTGTCTTGTATCATAAGGACAACGTAGTAGCCGATGCTTTGTCTAAAAAACATGCTCTTGTGGCCACTTTGTCAACAAAATTGATGGGTTTTGAGAGTTTAAGAGAGTTGTAACCCAAGGACCCTAACTTTGCTCCTATCTTTAGGGAATGCGAAGACTTGGGTAGGGACAAGTGGGATTCGGCTAGGGGTTCAAATCCCTATGCCAAGTTTGATAGTTACTTATTTAAAGGTGGACGATTGTGTGTGCCTTCTAGCTCTTGGAGAGAATTGTTTGTGAGGGAAGCACACGATGGCGGTCTAATGGGTCATTTTGGGGTCGAAAAGACTTTCGAAATATTGGAGGAGCAATTCTATTGGCCCAAAATGCGCAAGGATGTGACTAGGATTTGAGGCCAATGTGTAGAATGCAACAGAGCCAAATCTCGGCTCCTACCTCACGGGTTGTACACCCCACTGCCCACTCCTCTACGTCCTTGGCTTGATATATCTGTGGATTTTATGTTGGGGCTGCCAAGGACTCGACGAGGTCGGGATAGTATTTTTGTTGTAGTCAACCGGTTTTCTAAAATGGCGCACTTTATTCCTTGCTCTAAATGTGATGACGCACCTAACGTGGCCTCTTTGTTTGTTGATAATGTTGTTAAATTGCATGGTGTTCCGAGGACCATTGTGAGTGATAGGGATTCTAAGTTCCTAAGCCACTTTTGGAAGTCCATGTGGGGTAGGTTTGGCACCAAGTTGTTGTTCTCTACGTCCTGCCACCCAAAAACCAATGGCCAAACGGAGGTAGTAAATAGAACTTTGGATGCTATGCTACGTTCCATGGTTAAGGGAAAAATGACTTCTTGGGAAGAGCACTTACCATTGATTGAATTTGTATATAACCGTGTCATACACTCAAGTACGAGAATGACTTCCTTTGAGTGTGTATATGGCCTCAACCCCCTTACCCCTTTGGATTTAACGCCTTTGCCAAGTGATCTCATGATTAGCTTAGATGGAAGCAAGCGGGCAGATTCTATGAAGAAGTTACATGAGAAGGTGCGGCTTCAACTTGAGAAGAAAAACCAAGAGATTGCAAGGAGGGCCAACAAGGGGAGAAAGAAACTCATTCTTGAACCGGGAGATTGGGTGTGGGTGCATCTTCGGAAGGATCGGTTTCCATCTCAAAGAAAGTCCAAATTGATGCCTAGGTTTGATGGTCCCTTCCAAGTACTTGAGAGAGTCAATGAAAACGCCTACAAGATTGACCTTCCACCGGAATATCAAGTGCACAACACTTTCAACGTTTGTGATCTCTCTCTCGTGGGTGCGGTTGAAAATGACCAAATGCTGAATTTAAGGTCAAATTCCTCTCAAGATGGAGAGGATGATACGGGTGGGACAAGCTCTACAAGTACACGACCTTTCACATGAAGCCAAGCACGGGAATTACAAAAACTCTAAGCCTTGTTCATGCAAATGGCCATGTGTGAATTGGTCATTGAGCCTCCTAAGGATCTAAATGTTTTTAAATGTGAAGAGGGACCTTGAAGTGTAATAAACTTACACTCCAAGGGCGGCACCCTAGACAAGGACAAGCTGGTCATTTTGCCTTGTAATATAAATAGAACATATTAGGGTTATTTGGTTAGTTCTCTCATTATAATTTTGAAGACAAAAAAACTCTTGTAATATTAAGGACTTCTCTCTCCTCCATTTGGGAAGCTCCAAAACAGCAACTCACAAGTGGAGTACACTTGTGTTGTATCTTGGCTAGAAACAAGGATCTTGAGGTCATTGAGTTCCTCTTGGTCTAAGTAAGAACTTGGTGTTCATACTCATTAGTCTTAGGGAGGTCTTGATGTTAGGGTTCTTAGTCTCTTGAATATTATATGTCAAGTTAACTATCTTTTATTATCTTGTTGTTGTTGTGTTTGTGATCTTGAAGTCTAGTGAAGCCGTGTGGGGCTCTTTCGATTCACTAGCATTGTTGTTCAACTTGTTAATCTTGTGTTTGTTGGGTCTTCTTGTTGTTGTTGTTGGAATCTTCGTATTGTGAACTTGATCATGTATCACAAACCGATGGCCAAACGGAAGTAGTAAATAGGACTTTGGGTGCTATGCTACGTTCCATGGTTAAGGGAAAAGTGACTTCTTGGGAAGAGCACTTACCATTGATTGAATTTGCATATAACCGTGTCATACACTCAAGTACGAGAATGACTCCCTTTGAGTGTGTATACAGCCTCAACCCCCTTACCCCTTTGGATTTAACGCCTTTGCCAAGTGATCTCATGATTAGCTTAGATGGAAGCAAGCGGGCAGATTCTATGAAGAAGTTACATGAGAAGGTGCGGCTTCAGTTTGAGAAGAAAAACTAAGAGATTGCAAGGAGGGCCAACAAAGGGAGAAAGAAACTCATTCTTGAACCGGGAGATTGGGTGTGGGTGCATCTTCGGAAGGATCGGTTTCCATCTCAAAGAAAGTCCAAATTGATGACGAGGGGTGATGGTCCATTCCAAGTACTTGAGAAAATCAATGACAATGCCTACAAGATTGACCTTCTTCCATCGGAATATCAAGTGCACAACACCTTCAACGTTTGTGATCTTTCTCTCGTGGATGCGGTTGAAGATGACCAAATGCCGAATTTGAGGTCAAATTCCTCTCAAGATGGAGAGGATGATACAGGGGGGACAAGCTGTCCAACAAGTACATGACCATTCACACGAAGCCAAGCTCGAGAATTACAAAAACTCCAATCCTTGTTCATGCAAATGGCCGTGTATGAGTTGGTGACTGATCCATCTAATGATCTAAATGTTTTTAAGTGTGAAGAGGGACCTTGAAGTGTAATAAACTTACACTCCAAGGCTGCCCCATGGTAAGGGACAAGCTGGTTATTTTCCTTGTAATATAAATAGACAATATTAGGGTTACTTAGGTAGTTCTTCCATTATCATTTTGAAACATAACACTTACAATATTTTGGATCTCTCTCTCTACTCCATCTCACAAGTAGAGTGATACTTGTGTTGTATCTTGGCTAGAAACAAGGATCTTGAGGTCATAGAGTTCCTCTTGGTCCAAGTAAGAACTTGGTGTTAATATTCAATAGTCTTAGGGTTCTCTCTTGTTGTTAGGGTTCTTAGACTCTTGAATCTTTTATGTCAAGTTACTATCTTTTTGTGATCTTGTTAATGTTGTATTTGTAATCTCGAAGTCTAGTGAAACCGTGTGGGGCTCTTTCGATTCACTAGCACTTGTTGTCCAACTTGTTGTTCTTGTGTTAGTTTGTTCTTCTTGTTGTTGATTGTTGGAACTTTTGTGTTGTGGACTTGATAGTGTATCACCTAGTTTATCCTTTACATTTCCACTCCAACAAAACTTCATATATTCATCCCATAAGGTCACCCTACTGCCTTCCACAGTAACATACCAAAAACAGTCCACAGTAGTTCCAAAATTCAGTTTAACATAACAAGAGAATATTCTCTTTTCACTATACCAAACGTTCCATTTACAAACATGTATAAACATTTCCATCAAGCCATACATACAAGGAACGATTTAGGGGCAGAATCACACTTTAATATACTGAAATTTTATCCTCCTAACTTAATTTCTTCAACACCTTAAGCCCCTATACAAATTCAAACCACAAGGAAGACAAATTCATTAAAACTAACACAAGTGGACTGCCAACTTGATACACTATAAAGTCCACAACACAAAAAGTTCCCAACAATCAACAACAAGAAGAACAAACTAACACAAGATCAACAAGTGCTAGTGAATCAAAAGAGCCCCACACGGCTTCACTAGACTTCAAGATTACAAACACAACAACACAACAATAACAATGTCACAAGAAGATAGTAACTTTACATATAAGATTCAAGAGTCTAAGAACCCTAACAACAAGAAAGGACCCTAAGACTAACGAATATTAACACCAAGTTCTTACTTGGACCAAGAGGAACTCTATGACCTCAAGATCCTTGTTTCTAGCCAAGATACAACACAAGTATCGCTCTACTTGTGAGATGGAATAGAGAGAGAGAGAGATCCAAAAATATTACAAGTGTTATGTTTCAAAATGATCATGGAAGAACCACCCCAAATGGTAGCCAAAAGGCTATGAACACACGAAAATGGTTACTAAGATACAAATTTCAGCAACCAAACAAAGAGAAAAGCAACACATAGAATGGAGATGATGAAGAAGAATACTTGAAATTTAAAGATAGATAGAAAGAAGCTCTTATTAAGTGATTAGCACTAGAAGATGTTTCAAATCTTCAAACACACTTCACAAACAAGAGTTCAAACCTTCCTCTTAGGTGACCCAAAGGAATCACTCTTCCTCAAGCACACCTTTCTTGCCAAATTATCCAAGACAAGTGAAACCCTAACTTCAAATGTCAAAGACCCAATTTTCGGATTCTACACTATCAACTACAAGACTAAAGCTACAAAATATGAGTAGGTTTCAATGTTATCAAAATCTAATGAAAAGAGAAGTAAAATGGTCTATTTATACTATTACATGCCAAATGTCAAAACTACCCTTAATGAACTAAAGAGAAGAGGCGCCCCTTGAGTGTTGTTTTTTAAAGTGAAAGTCCATCTTGCCCCTTGTAGAATATAGACTCTTCAAGTCCTTTCTTCACAAATCAAAGCATTCCCTCTCTTGGCCGAATCTACAACACCTTCACAAACATTCAAGTGTATGAACAAAGCTTGAAGTTGTTGAAGTTCCTTGGCTTGGCTCCTTGTAAAAGGTCTTGAGGGCTTGATACTTGCATCATTCTCTCCATCTTGAAGAGAGTTTGTCCTCAAACTTGCTGATTCATCAACATCAAGAGTGGCCACGGGTGAAAGGTCACAAACATTGAAAGTATTGTGAACTTGGTAATCCGAAGGATCTCTATTTGGTATGCATTGTCGTTGATCCGTTTAAGAACTTGGAAGGGTCCATCTCCCCGGGGCATAAGCTTAGCTTTCCTTTGATTCGGGAACCGCTCCTTCCTTAAGTGTACCCATACCCAATCTCCGGGTTCAAGCACAAGCCTTCGTCTACCTTTGTTCACCCTTTTTACAACCTCTTGGTTCTTCTTTTCAAGCTTGATCCGCACTTTCTTATGCTTTTTTTTCATTGCCTCGGCTCTTTTGCATCCATCTAAGCTTATCATGAGATCACTAGACAAAGGAGTGAGATCTAAAGGGGTAAGGGGATTCATGCCATAAACACACTCAAAGGGCGTCATTCCCGTACTTGAATGTATTACCCGATTGTATGCAAATTCCACCAAGGGTAGGTGATCTTCCCATGAAGTCATTTTACCTTTAACCATAGAACGTAGCATAGACCCTAAGGTTCTATTTACTACCTCCATTTGGCCATCGGTTTGTGGGTGGCAAGACGTGGAGAAAAGCAGCCTACCCCACATGGACTTCCAAAAGAGACTAAGGAACTTTGAGTCCCTATCACTCACAATAGTCCTTGGGATCCCGTGAAGCTTTACAACATGTTCAACAAATAATGAAGCTACACTAGGAGCATCCTCGATTTTAGCACATGGAATGAAATGAGCCATTTTGGAGAATCTATCAACAACAACAAAAATGCTATCTCGACCCTTTCTAGTCCTTGGCAGCCCCAAAACAAAGTCCATCAAAATATCTAACCAAGGTCTAAGGGGAGTGGGAAGTGGGGTGTACAATCCTTGAGGTAGGAGGCGAGATTTCGCACTCCGGCAATCCATACATTGGCCGCAAACTTTAGCAACATCCTTGTGCATTTTGGGCCAATAGAATTGCTCCTCTAAGATACCGAGGGTCTTGTCAACCCCAAAATGCCCCATGAGGCCACCATCATGTGCCTCTCTCACAAATAATTCCCTCCATGAACTAGAAGTAACACACAACCTCCTCCCTTTGAACAAATAGCCATCAAACCGAGAGTAGGAGGAATTGCTATTCTCTTTAAGCCATCGGTCCCTTCCCCACTCTTCACATTCCCTAAAAATAGGAGCAAAGGTAGGATCCTCGGGATACAACATCCGCAAGCTCTCAAATCCCATCAACTTCGAAGACAAGGTAGCAACAAGCACATGCTTTCTAGACAACGCATCGGCAACAACATTTTCCTTCCCCTTTTTGTAATGAATTGTAAGGGAAAGTCTCAATAAACTCAATCCACTTAGCATGACGCCTATTCAACTTGTCTTGGCTCTTAAGGTGTTTCAACGATTCATGATCCGTTCGTATCACAAACTCCTTAGGCCACAAATAATGTTGCCAATTGCCCAAAGCTCTAACAAGGGAGTACAACTCCAAATCATAAGTCGAGTAATTAAGAATTGCCCCTTTGAGCTTTTCACTAAAATAAGCAACGGGCTTGCCTTCTTGCATTAAAACAGCCCCGATACCAACCTTACTAGCGTCACACTCAACTTCAAACATCTTATCAAAATCAGGCAATTGCAACAAAGGAGCTGAGATGAGCGTAGCTTTCAAGGCTTCAAAAGCCTTAGTTTGCTCATCACCCCACTTAAAGGGTTGGTCCTTTCTAATAACCTCAGTCAAGGGGGATGCTATGGAGCTAAAACATTTGACAAACCTCCTATAAAAGCTCGCCAACCCATGAAAACTTCGGATTTCTCCAATAGTTTTAGGGGTCGGCCAACTTCGTATAGAGTCTATCTTGGATTCGTCCACTTCCACACCCCTTGAGTTCACGACAAAACCCAAGAAAATCACTTTATCAACACCAAAAGAACACTTCTCCATGTTGGCATATAACTTCTCCTTTCGGAGCACATCAAACACACACATCAAATGCATCACATGATCATCAATAGATTTACTATATACCAATGCATCATCAAAGTAAACCACCACAAACTTTCCAATATAAGTCTTTATTACATGATTCATTAGCCTCATAAAGGTGCTAGGAGCATTGGTAAGGCCAAAGGGCATGACCAGCCACTCATATAGACCGAATTTGGTCTTGAATGCGGTCTTCCACTCATCACCGAGTTGCATACAAATTTGGTGGTAGCCACTCCTAAGATCCACTTTAGAAAACAAACAATCACCATGGAGCTCATCTAACATATCATCTAGTCTAGGGATTGGATGACGATACCTTATAGTGATTTTGTTGATGGCTCTACAATCAACGGACATGCGCCAAGTTCCGTCTTTCTTTGGTACCAAGAGCACCGGGACAGCACACGGACTCATACTTTCTTTGATTTAACCCTTGTTGAGAAGCTCCTCAACTTGTCTCTCAAGCTCCTTAGTGTCCATGGGATTGCTCCTTAGTGTCAATTTGGTGCTCAATTCCCCGAATTGGGGGCAATCCTTGTGGTAATTCTTGAGGGAAAACATCATCAAACTCCTGCAAAACAAGTGAAATAGAAGGGGAAAGAGAAGAAGGGGAAAGAGAAGTTAGTATTAAGGGCATGAGCTAGGAGGAGCATAGGGGTGTCCATGTCTTGTTCCTTGAACAAATACTTCCTCCTAGCCAACATAACCATGGGTCCTTGACCCTTTTGAGCCTTAGAATCAGCAACTTCTCCCTTAGAAGAGGTAGAACCTGAAACCTCCCCCTTTTGCCTCTTTTCGGTTTCTTGTCTTTTGCTTCCCTTTTCTTTCAACTCTCTTAACTTTTATGCATCTCATTCACTTGGGAGGGTGATAGTGGGTGTAATGTGAACTTCTCTTCCCATCATGCACAAGTGAGTAGGTGTTCAACCTCCCATCATGCTTGGTAGATTTGTCATATTGCCATGGTCTACCAAGTAGCAAATGGCACGCTTGCATTGGAATGACATCACAACAAACTTCATCTTGGTAGTTTCCTACCATGAACTTGATCACGCATTGTCGTGTCACTTTTAACTCACCACATTCATTGATCCATTGTAGTTTGTAAGGATTAGCATGAGGAGTGGTAGGAAGTTTCAAGAAATCCACCATTGTAGAACTAGCAACGTTTGTGCAACTTCCACTATCAATCACCATAGTACACACCCCTCCCTTAATCAAGAATTTAGTGTGAAACAAGTTCTCTCTTTGTCTTGGATCTTCAAGTGCCTTACTTACCATAGCCCTCCTCACCACATAATTAGGAACTAGACACTGTCCATCTTGTGGCCAAGTGTCTTCTTCCTCACAATCATCACAAGTAGTTTTGGGTTCACCATCACAAAACTCTCAATTTGGCACACCAACATCATCAACCTCGGGTTCAAGCTCAACTTCCTCACCTAGGTAGTACAACCTACCTTCTCTTAGGATCATATTTCTATGAGTAGCACACTCATTGCCCGATGACCCCATCCTTGACACTTGAAACATTGAAGGCCTTTCGGATTAGGAGGAGAAAGCTTATTACCTTCGGGTCTTGTGGGGTATTTTGGGACTTGTTTGATCTCGGATTGCTTGGCAAAAGTTGAGGGTTCCTTGCCTTTACCTAAACCTGAAACTTGCTAATTTGGACCTTTGGAGTGGACCCAACCCAAATTGGGTGTTTGGAATCTTGGCTTGTACCTTTCTTTGTTCTCTTTTTCAATCTCCATTGCCGCTTGGAAGACTTCAACCACGGTTTCAAACTTGTGAAGAGTCAAACGGGAGGATATGTCCTTGTTCAACCCAACCTTGAAGCGAATAACATCATGTTGCACTTGTTCACCTCTATGGTCAAGTTTCAAGACAAGTTGCTGAAATTCATCATAATAGGCCATGACATTCTTGCTTCCTTGCTTTAGATTGTAAAGCTTGACAAGGAGTTCATGCCTATATTGTTCCGGAACATACCGCTCTCTCATTACCCTTTTCAAGTCTTCCCACGGGGGTGGTTGGCCACCAATCAAGAAATTCCCGAACCTCTTGGTGTAATCCCACCAAGTATTGGCATACCCTTCAAAATGAGCAATGGCGTAGCAACTCTTTTTCTCTTCGGATAAGTCATTGACTTGGAACAATTTCTCACAAGATGATTCCCAAGCAAGATACAACTTGGGGTCACTTTCTCCCTTGAAGACCGGAATGCCAACCTTTATAGAAATGATGCCAATGTCTCAGATTCTTTGATGATCAACATGGTGTTGTCTTACCTCATGCCCTCGGAATCTACCACCATAAGGTCCCGTTTGCTCATATCTTTCTCTCTCTTCTTCATCAAACCAAGGATCACCATGAGGAACTTCATAGCCTTCATACTTCCCTCTACCATAATCCTCTATTTGGATGGGTGGGTTTCGAATTTGAGGCCTTTGGGGAAGTGTGTTTGGTCTTTGATTATTTGTGACTTGAACTTGTGGTATTGGGAAAGGTGGAGGGTAAGGTCTTTGATCCATGGGATTTGGCATTTGGTAAATGGTATGTTGTGGGGGTAGTAGGTTCGGATTTGGTGGTGGAGTTTGAGTTCCAAGTCCCTCTTTTTGGACTTGGTTCATTTGGTGATGTAATGGTCTTTGTAGGGTCCGGTTAGGAGATGTTTGGGCTTGATTTAGTGGCTGGTTTTGTGGAACTCGTGAAGGTTTATGCATTTGGTGAAGAGTTTCAGGGGTTATAGTCATGGAAGAGTTATTGGCTTGGATGCTAGAGGATGCATGGTAGGGATTTGATACAAGACAAATGGCCATCATAACTTTTGATGCCATCATTCGTTGGCACACGTGGAGAATCTGATTTTGGACACCTTGAAGGACCGAGAGTATGCATGGGGAAGTCATGAAGTCATTTTGGACACATAATAAAGCAAATTCGTGTGTGGAAGGTTGCTTGGAGGCTTGCCTTGATGACTACCCAAGGCTCCAAAGAATTGCAAGGGTTGAAGTGTGAAGAAGGAGTCCTTACACTCCATGGCCGCCCTTATTAAGGGTGTTTTGGTCTTTTTGTGCCTTTTCTTTACACTCCATAGGAGCCTCATTTCATTAAGGGTAGTTTGGTCATTTGATGTAATAGTTATAAATAGGCTTCATTAGTCTTATTTTCTAGTTAGTTCATTATGGATATTTGAAAGACTTCTTCTTCTCTCTTTGAGAATGTAGTGTAGGGCTTGGAAAGGCCAAGTAGTGTAGGGCTTGGAAAAGCCATTATTGATCCTTGCTTAGAAACGGTGGTTGTAAGTCGGAGTTGATTCCCTTAGCGGTCACCATAAGAGTTTGGTGTTGTTATTACGGGTCTTAGGGGTCTTATCGTTTGATACACGGTTTGGTTTCTATTTCTTGTAATCTCGTATGTCAAGCTATCTATCTTTTTGTAATCTTGTTAAGCTTGTGTTTATAATCTTGAAGTCTAGTGAAGCCGTGTAGGCCTCTTTCGATTCACTAGCACTTGTTGTTCAACTTGTTGTTTTTGTGATAGTTGTTCATCTTGTTGTTGTTGCTGAAATCTTGTGTTGTGGGTTTGATCTTGTATCATTTGGTATCAAAGCAAGGATGGTTGTGTTCCTACACTACCAATCTTGGGCTATCTCGGTCAAAAAAAAAAATAAAATGAAATCTGTCAAAAAAAAAAAAAAATCTGTCCATCTTGTTGTCTTGGCCGAGAATAGTGTTTGTGTGTTTAGATCTAGGTGTTATTTTACTTGTTTAGTGTGTTTCTAGTGTTGGTTTCTTTCTCACCAACACTAAAAGTGTCTAGATCTAAAGATGAGCTTATAATATTGACCATTGTTGTGGTGACTTGAAGTGGGCCATAGGTTGTACCTTGTTGATGACCATTGGTGGTTTTTTTCGTGTTATGTTCTTGAAGAAGTTGATGTTGTGTTCTTGAAGGTTGTTGTGGTGTTCATCTTGTTCTTCATCTATTCTTACAACTTAAGACCACAAAAGTATAAAATAGATCCAAAAGGTTGTAGGACAAAAGTCATAAAGTTGTTGGTGAGAAGACTTGCGCACACATCACTTCCTAGACTTGTCAACCACTTTTCCTTAAGTCAAGGAACCTTGTTTTGTGGGATTAGTATAGTCAAATCTTACCCTTTTGAGTTTGAAAAGTTGAAAAAAGAGTACAAGACTTTACTTTCCCTCCAAAACCCATTGTCATCCATGACAAGTTGTGTTTCATATTGAAATTTTAGATTTGTGACAAAAAAAATATATATATATATATATTTTTGTGTGGGCCCAAGACCAATTGCATGCTGCCACATCACCATTAAGCTCAAATTTCAGATTCTAAGTTTCATTTCCTTGTTTCTTTAGTTTCATTTCTTGATTCTAGTACCAATTAACAACTAGTTATCACCTACTAGATTGTGAATTGGTTTTTGAATCCATTTTTCTTCGTGTTTTTCGTTCTTTGTGTGTTTTTCTCATTTCGATTCGTTGAACTTCTTTGATTCAAGTTCATAAGTAGATTTTGTTTTGTGTCTTGAGTCGATCAAACAATAATCTATTTCGGTCGCTAAGTAGTGATTGACACCTTATTAACTACCGGAGTATAAGCAACTTTCAATATTCGCCGCTCCAATGGTGAGGATCGCAAAGGCGAGTGTATACGAGTGTTGGTGAGGTGCTTTTACTACTAATCTTGTTTGTTCATTTTGTAGGTACAAGGTGATATAAGGGGAGCATATCTTGGTAGCCTCGTATTATTGTGACTACAACATGGGAGACTATGATTGTAGTGAGGGATTTTATGGCTACGATGATGTTGTAGATTATGGGGGCTATGAATATAGCCATAATCAAGACATGGGCAGATTTGAGGGTTATGGTTTTGAGGGAGAACATGAGATGAATGAAGTGCCAAGTTCTTATGATGAAGTTGGGGCATATGAGGAGTCTTACACTTCCCATTTCGAACCTCGAATTGGTGTAAGGTATAACCCCTCCCTTCGCAAAGCTTATGAGAGCCATGGTGAGAGTGAACGTGTGGAGAATGAAGATTCATATTCTTCACCTTGTAGTACATTTTATCAAGGTCGAAGCGGTGTGAATGGGTATACTAGCTATAGTGTAGGTTGTCTCGTGAGAAGAAGAGAGAATATATCTCCAAGGCCGAGGGGTACTCATGTGCCCTTGGATTGTCCTAAACTCTACAATGTTGATCCTAGGAGAAGTGTTCACTCCGGAAAGGTAAGCATTGATGGGGTACCGGGCTGCCTCCTTGTGCTAGATGATTGGCGCCATAAGAACTACATCATGCCGCCGATGGTTGACTATTTAGGGTTGTTTCGAGAACCTTTACTTATTCCATATTCCTTGGACGGGTATAAGGTTACCGAGAGAGTGAGGATTGTCTTCACCCAATTTGAATACTATGAGGAGGTGTGGTGCGATATCTTCCCCTTGACACCAGGTCATGTATGCTTGGGTGCTGATTGGTTTGCACAACATAGAGTTCCAAATGTGCTAAATTGGCCTAAGGTTATAGTGGACCATTGGGGAAATTATCTTTTTACCTCAATTATTCCCAAACCGCAAGGAGATGTGATCACTTACTCCAAGCCGAATGATTATGAGAGATAAAAGATTGACAGGAGTAAGGGTGTGAAAGGTGGTAATCCGAGAGTGGAAAAAGGAGAGGTTGTGTGAAGTGAAGTGAGGGGGTTGCCACCAAATCATGCTAACTATGTTTGTCCTTTTCTTTCTAAGGACATTTGTGTAGGTACCAACATGGCAAGCGGAGAAGCACAAGGCCAAGGAGAAGTTGCTGCCGAAGCATGTGGGAAACCTTCACACCATGGCAAAGAAGAATTTACTCAAGAACTTCAAGGTAAAATCTCTTACTCTTACACTTTTGTGCATGTGAATGATAATTGTGTGACTAGTCGCCCATTGAGTGTGAGTATAGCTTACCTATTTGTGAGTCTATTGATTCTTTGCCTCTTGTTGATGATGTACTTGTTGGGAGTGTGGATACACTAGTTGATCCTATTGATGATCGAATTGACTCTTCTTGTAAGGTCAATTTAAGTCCACCTAGTGTTGAAGCCAATGTGTTGAATGATGGTACATCATCTTGTGGGAATTGTGTTGATCAACTTTTGTGCGGAATTTGTCCACCACTTGAGGATATGTGTGATGTGTTTAATGGATCTCAAGTGAATGATTATATTGAAAATGTTGATCAAATAAATAGGAGTGACCCCTTTAGTATGACCTCTAGTAAATGTTCTACTCTCGGTTTTGCTCATAGGGATAATCATGTGCTTGAAACATCTTTGATACTTGATAATAATCTTTTAGAGAATGGATTTGCATGTTCTATAACCTCTTCATGGATAGATCCTTCTCTCTTTAAGTACAATATCTTGTTTGAAGATGATGAGTTCACTCCTAAAGAACCTAGTGGTGAGAATGACATTGAAGGTATAGTTTGTCTTGAAAGCTATAGCCTATATGCCAACCCACTATGGTGTAAAAACATTCCTCCTAAAGATGGAAATCTATTCTTGGGAGATGAGAGTACTCTTAAGGAAAGGGAATGTGAGGTCTTGGAAAGGAATGATCAATTGGGTGATGATAATTTTGATTTGCTTGAATTCTTAAGAAACCCAATAAGTGATTTTTCCTTGAAAATTAATTGTGGTTGTGATCCTTTGTATGACACTCCACCCATGTTTGATGAATATAAGGATGAATTGCTTGCTTGTAAGGACTTAAGTAATAATTCCTTGGACTTTAGTGGTGGTATGTGTCTACTTGAGGGTACTTCCATAGAAAGGGAAGGTGTCCATTATTTGGAAATCACTTCTTCTACTATGTGTGACCTTGTTGTTGAGAGTACTCATGGTGATGATGTTGAAACTGGTAGTGAGTACTCACATGAGGACACCTTAGTTGAACTTGACTTGAGTGATACCATTTTCCACTCTCTATTTGCTTTTGATGATATGTATGCTATTGTAGAGAGTATATCTTGTAGTTTGGGTGAAGCCTATGGGGAAAGGGAGTATTGTCTAGACTTGTGTCTATGGCTACTCTTTCTATTTGACCCCGGTGCCAAATATAGAAATGGTGATGTTGGCGCACCCAACTTGTTGCTTGGTCTACATGCCAAGCAAAGTGTCATTCTTGAAAACCCGAGAGCAAAAGTGTCATTGTTTCCTTGGGGTAATATTTCTAAATATGCATCCTTGCTTGACACAATTGTGTTTAAATTACAAGAATCTCAACTTGTGGATGCCAAGTTCTCTATTTGCTTGAAGGAAAGAATGTAGATGTGCTTAAATGCTTTGTCTTCACCCTTGTATGCCTTTACACTTGATTCTTTCCTATACTACCTCTTTGCCTATGATGACATCCATGCTAGTTTTGGATTTGTTTTATGTAAAGGTAGGAAATTTGTTGGTATGTCCAACTTGTATGAATGATAATGCTATATGGATCTTGTGGACATTAGAACCAATTGAGGCTCCACCCTTGGTGTGGTCTCTTGAAGAGATAAAGAAGCAATTGTGTCTTAAGGCTCCTAAGATGAAGGTAGTTTTACCTTGTGGATTATTTGATGCCATTAGGACCTTTGTAGTTTCCTTATCTCTTGGTGATTTAAATAGCCAAATCCTTTGTGCATATTTTAATAAATTTTTAATATTTAATTCAAAGGATCCTTGGTTATATTGCAAGTATAAGCAACCTTGGCATGTTGAGATGATTTATTGTGCTAACCCTAACCCTCATGCCATGAGGAGTTTGTATTTGTTGTCCTTTCTTTGGTTTTGCAAGGTTTGGATTCGAGGTCGAATCCTTTTCAAGAAGGGGAGGATGATACAAGACAAATGGCCATCATAACTTTTGATGCCATCATTCGTGGCCAACACATGGAGAATCTGATTTTGGACACCTTGAAGGCCCGAGAGTATGCATGGGGAAGTCATGAAGTCATTTTGGACACATAATAAAGCAAATTCGTGTGTGGAAGGTTGCTTGGAGGCTTGCCTTGATGACTACCTGAGGCTCCAAAGAATTGCAAGGGTTGAAGTGTGAAGAAGGAGTCCTTACACTCCATGGCCGCCCTTATTAAAGGTGTTGTAGTCTTTTTGTGCCTTTTCTTTACACTCCATAGGAGCCTCTTTTCATTAAGGGTAGTTTGGTCATTTGATGTAATAGTTATAAATAGGCTTCATTAGTCTTATTTTCTAGTTAGTTCATTATGGATATTTGAAAGACTTCTTCTTCTCTCTTTGAGAATGTAGTGTAGGGCTTGGAAAGGCCAAGTAGTGTAGGGCTTGGAAAATCCATTATTAATCCTTGCTTAGAAACGGTGGTTGTAAGTCGGAGTTGATTCCCTTAGCGGTCACCATAAGAGTTTTGTGTTGTTATTGCGGGTCTTAGGGGTCTTATCGTTTGATACACGATTTGGTTCCTATTTCTTGTAATCTCGTATGTCAAGCTATCTATCTTTTTGCAATCTTGTTAAGCTTGTGTTTATAATCTTGAAGTCTAGTGAAGCCGTGTGGGGCTCTTTTGATTCACTAGCACTTGTTGTTCAACTTGTTGTTCTTGTGATAGTTGTTCATCTTGTTGTTGTTGCTGAAATCTTGTGTTGTAGGTTTGATCTTGTATCAGTATTAGGAGAAGAAGGTCATGAGTTCCTCCTACTTTCAACACAATCAAGTCTTCCACTAAAACTGGAAATTTCACCCCTCATAGCATCCACATTAGTCTCAAGCTATCAACATCACTCTTCAATTCTCTCCTCAAAGTATCATTACTATCCTCCATTTTTCGGGGAAAGGCCTCAAAGTGAGCCTTCAAGGCTCCTATTATATCATTTCCCAAGGATTGGGATGAAGAACCCTCGGCTTCCATGGTCAATTGTTGATACAAGATCAAGTCCACAACACACAAATAGGCACAACCAGCCACGAAAATCAGCCAACCAACAACAAGAGAATCCAACAAACACAAGATTTAACAAGTTGAACACAATGCTAGTGAATCGAAAGAGCCCCACCCGGCTTCACTAGACTTCAAGATCTCAAGGACAACAACAACAAGATAATAAAAGATAGATAACTTGACATATAATATTCAAGAGACTAAGAACCCTAACATCAAGAAAGGACCCTAAGACTAATGAATATAAACACCAAGTTCTTACTTAGACCAAGAGGAACTCAATGACCTCAAGATCCTTGTTTCTAGCCAAGATACAACACAAGTATCCCTCTCCTTTGTGGACTGTTTTGAGAGAGAAAGAGAGCCCTAAGAGTTACAAGTCTTGTGATTCAAATGTCAAAAAATGGAAGAACTACTCAAAATAACCCTAATGTGTTCTAATTATATTACAAGGTAAAATGAAGCCAAAAAGACTACTTTGCCCTTCTCCAATCTGCCGCCCCCTTGGAGTGTAAGGTCCCACTTCACACTTAAAACATTTAGATCCTTTGGGGGTTCAATGACCAACTCACACACGGCCATTTGCATGAACAAGGCTTGGAGTTTTTGTAACTCCCGAGCTTGGCTTCGTGTGAAAGGTCGTGTACTTGTGGAGCTTGTCCCACCCGTATCATCGACCTCAAATTCAGCATTTGGTCATCGTCCACCGCACTCACGAGAGAGAGATCACAAACGTTGAAAGTGTGGTGCACTTGATATTCCGGTGGAAGGTCAATCTTGTAGGCGTTGTCATTGATCTTCTCAAGTACTTGGAAAGGCCCGTCACCCCTAGGCATCAATTTGGACTTTCTTTGAGATGGAAATCGATCCTTCCGAAGATGCACCCACACCCAATCTCCCGGTTCAAGAATGAATTCCTTTCTTCCCTTGTTTGCCCTCCTTGCCATGTCTTGGTTTTTCTTCTCAAGTTGAAGCCGCACCTTCTCATGTAACTTCTTCATAGAATCTGCCCGCTTGCTTCCATCTAAGCTAATCATGAGATCACTTGGCAAAGGCGTTAAATCCAAAGGGGTGAGGGGGTTGAGGCCGTATACACACTCAAAGGGAGTCATTCCCGTACTTGAGTGTATGACACGGTTATAGGCAAACTCAATCAATGGCAAGTGCTCTTCCCAAGAAGTCATTTTTCCCTTAACCATGGAACGTAGCATAGCACCCAAAGTCCTATTTACTACTTCCGTTTGGCCATCGGTTTGTGGGTGGCAAGATGTAGAGAATAACAACTTGGTACCAAGCCTACCCCACATAGACTTCCAAAAGTGGCTTAGGAATTTAGAGTCCCTATCACTCACAATGGTCCTCGGGACACCATGCAATCTAACAACATTATCAACAAATAACGAGGCCACGCTAGGGGCATCATCACACTTAGAGCAAGAAATAAAGTGCGTCATTTTAGAAAACCGGTCGACTACAACAAAAATACTATCCCGACCTCGTCAAGTCCTTGGCAGCCCCAACACAAAGTCCATAGATATATCAAGCCAAGGATGTAGAGGAGTGGGCAGCGGGGTGTACAACCCGTGAGGGAGGAGCCGAGATTTGGCTCTCTTGCATTCTACGCATTGGCCACAAATCCTAGACACATCCTTGTGCATTTTGGGCCAATAGAATTGCTCCTCCAATATTCCGAGGGTCTTTTCGACCCCAAAATGACCCATTAGACCGCCATCGTGTGCTTCCCTCACAAACAACTCTCTCTAAGAGCTAGAAGGCACACACAATCGTCTACCTTTAAATAAGTAACCATCAAACTTGGCATAGGGATTTGAACCCCTAGCCGATTCCCACTTGTCCCTACCCAAGTCTTCGCATTCCCTAAAGATAGGAGCAAAGTGAGGGTCCTTGGGATACAACTCTTTTAAACTCTCAAAACCCATCAATTTTGTTGACAAAGTGGACACAAGCACATGTTTTCTAGACAAGGCATCGGCTACAACGTTGTCCTTACCCCTTTTGTATTGGATAACATAAGGGAAGGTCTCAAGGAACTCAATCCATTTGGCATGCCGTTTGTTAAGCTTGTCTTGGGCCCGAAGATGCTTTAAGGATTCATGGTCCGTTCGGATCACGAACTCCTTAGGCCATAAGTAGTGTTGCCAAGTGGCCAAGGCTCTAATCAAGGCATACAACTCTAAATCATACGTGGAGTAGTTTAGAGTTGCTCCTTTGAGCTTTTCGCTAAAATAAGCAATGGGTTTCAATTCTTGCATCAAAACAGCCCCTATGCCTACTTTACTCGCATCGCACTCGACCTCGAAGGTCTTATCAAAGTTGGGCAATTGTAACAAGGGTGCGGAGATGAGCATCGCTTTCAAGGCTTCAAATGCCTTAGCTTGCTCGACACCCCACTTGAAGGGTTGTTCTTTCCGAATGACCTCGGTCAAGGGGGCGGCTATGGTGCTAAATCCTTTGACAAACCTTCTATAAAAACTAGCCAACCCGTGGAAGCTTCTTACTTCTCCAACGGTTTGTGGGGTTGGCCAATTTTTGATAGCATTTATCTTGAATTCATCCACTTCGACCCCTCTTGAACTAACAACAAAACCCAAGAAAATAATTTCATTAACGCCAAAAGAGCACTTTTCCAGATTTGCATACAATTTTTCCTTTCTAAGGACATCAAGCACACATTGTAAATGCATCACATGCTCTTCTAAAGACTTACTATACACCAAGACATCATCAAAGTAGACAACAACAAACTTTCCAATAAATGGCCTCATCACATGATTCATTAGCCTCATAAAAGTACTTGGAGCATTTGTTAGGCCGAATGGCATAACCATCCATTCATAGAGACCAAACTTGGTCTTGAAGGCGGTTTTCCATTCATCACCGGGTTGCATTCTTATTTGGTGATAGCCACTCCTTAAATCAATCTTGGAAAACAAACATGAACCATTCAACTCATCTAGCATATCATCTAACCGAGGAATAGGGTGGCGATATTTTACCGTAATTTTGTTGATGGCTCGGCAGTCCACACACATGCGCCACGTTCCGTCTTTTTTGGGCACCAATAGCACCGGAACAGCACATGGGCTCATGCTCTCCTTGACATACCCTTTGTTGAGGAGCTCCTCAACTTGACGTTGCAATTCCTTGGTGTCCATAGGATTGCTCCTATAAGCCGGCTTGTTTGGCAATTGTGATCCCGGCACAAAATCAATTTGGTGCTCAATTCCCCGAAGCGGGGGCAATCCTTGCGGAAGTTCCTTAGGAAATACATCCTCATAATCCTGCAACACACAAGAAATCAAAGGGGAAATGGAAGAATTAGTGGGGTTAGTATTAAAACAATGAGCCAAGAGTAACATAGGCGTGTCCTCATCATGATCCACGAAGAGTTCCTTCCTCCTAACTAACATCACCATGTTTTCCGGCCCTTTTGACGTTGGGGCAGCCTTGGATGACCCCACTGCCCCACCTACGGAATTCCCTCCCTTTTCTCCCTTTTCGGATTCCTTTCCCTTTTCCTTCAATTCCCTCATCCTTTGATGCCACTCATTTACTTGGGAAGGCGAAAACGGATGAAGAGTAACCTTTCGGCCATCCTTCTCAAGTGTATACCGATTGGACCTCCCATCATGCTTAGTAGACCTATCATATTGCCAAGGTCTACCTAGCAACAAATGACATGCTTGCATTGGTATCACATCACAAAGCACTTCATCGTGGTAGTTTCCCACCTCAAACCGTATCACACATTGCCTTGCAACCCTTAACTCACCACAATCATTCAACCATTGTAACTTGTAAAGACTAGTGTGTGGGGTAGTTGGTAACTTCAAGAAATTTACCATATCATGACTTACAACATTTGTACAACTACCACTATCGATCACCAAGGTACACACACTCCCCTTTACAAGACATTTAGTATGGAATAGATTTTCCCTTTGGCTTGGGTCATCTATTGCCTTACTAATCATGACGCGCCTAACCACAAAGTTTGGAACCACACACTCCCCTTCTTGCGGGTAAACATCTTCACTATCATCACCATCATCATCATGTGGTCCATCATCGGTTTCCTCTCCATCTTGAGGCTCGGCCTCAACTTCTCCCCTTTCGGGACCCACCTCCTCACCAAGGTAATACACTCTCCCTTCCCGTAGGATCACATTGCGTCGGTTTGGACATTCATTGGCCTTATGCCCCCAACCTTGGCACTTGAAACATTAGAATCCCTTTGGGTTAGGATACTTGTGAGCCTCCGGTTTCGGAGGGAATTTGTGGACTGTTTTGGGCTCGGGCAGCCTTGTAGTGGCGGGTTGGTCCTTGTTTTTGGGCCAACCCTAGGGGGCTTGTCCCCTTGCCTTGAAGGATGATCTCTCTTTAAGTTCTCTTTCAATCTCAAGAGCCGCTTGGAAAATACCGTCAACGGTTTCAAACTTGTGAAGGGTTAAATGAGTGGAGATCTCTTTGTTCAACCCACACTTGAACCGGATGATGTCGTGACTGATTTGCTCCCCACGATGATCAAGTTTCAACATGAGTTGTTGAAACTCATCAAAATATGCCATCACACTCTTGTTACCTTGACGCAAGCCATACAATCTAGCAAGCAACTCATGGCGATATCTCTCGGGAAGGTATCGTTGCCTCATCAAGTACCTCAACTGATACCAAGGTGGTGGCTGCCCATCAATTAGTTCATTACCAAACCGCTTGACATACTCCCACCAAGTGTTAGCATAACCCTCGAAATGAGCTATAGCATAGCATCCCTTCTTTTCCTCTGAGATATCATTAACTTGGAAAACTTTGTCACAAGCCGATTCCCAAGCTAAGTAAGCCTCGGGGTCACTTTCACCTTTAAAGATGGGTAGGTTCAACTTGATGGTGTTGATGCCTACATCTCTCTCTTGGTGTCGGTTTCCCCTATCTCCATATGATACAAGATCAAGTCCACAACACAAAGATTCCAACAACAACACAACAAAAACAGCAACCAACACAAATGCTAGTGAATCGAAAGAGCCCCACCCGGCTTCACTAGACTTCAAGATCTCAAAGACAAGAACAACAAGATAATAAAAGATAGATAACTTGACATATAATATTCAAGAGGCTAAGAACCCTAACATCAAGAAAGGACCCTAAGACTATGGAATATAAACACCAAGTTCTTACTTAGACCAAGAGGAACTCAATGACCTCAAGATCCTTGTTTCTAGCCAAAACACAACACAAGCTTCACTCTAGTAAGCTTGGCCGAAAATCTGCCTCCCAATGGAAGAGAGAGAGAGAGAGAAATATTACAAGTCTTTGTCTTGAAATTACAATGAGAAAACTAGGGCAAAATAATTCTAAGCTTGTCTATTTATATTACAAGCTAAATGAAAGACAAAATGACCATATGGGCCATGTTGGGGCAGCCGGCCATGGAGGCCTTGGAGTGTAAGTTTATTACACTTCAAGGCCCATCTTCACACCTTAAAACATTTAGATCCTTAGGTGGTTCAATGACCAACTCACACACGGCCATTTGCATGAATAAGGCTTGGAGTTTTTGTAACTCCCGAGCTTGACTTTGTGTGAATGGTCGGGTACTTGTTGGACAGCTTGTCCCACCCGTATCATCCTCTCCATCTTGAGAGGAATTTGACCTCAAATTCAGCACTTGGTCGTCTTCAACCGCATCCACGAGAGAGAGATCACCAACATTGAAAGTGTGGTGCACTTGATATTCCGGTGGAAGGTCAATCTTGTAGGCGTTGTCATTGATCCTCTCAAGTACTTGGAATGGACCATCACCCCTAGGCAGCAACTTGGACCTTCTTTGAGATGGAAATCGATCCTTTCGAAGGTGCACCCACACCCAATCTCCGGGTTCAAGCACAAGCCTTCTTCGTCCTTTGTTTACCCTTTTTGCAACCTCTTGGTTCTTCCTTTCAAGCTTGATCCGCACCTTCTCATGCACCTTTTTCATTGCCTCGGCTCTTTTGCATCCATCTAAACTTGTCATGAGATCACTAGACAAAGGAGTGAGATCTAAAGGGGTAAGGGGATTCAAGCCATAAACACACTCAAAGGGAGTCATTCCCGTACTTGAATGTATTACCCGATTGTATGCAAATTCCACCAAGGGTAGGTGATCCTCCCATGAAGTCAGTTTACCTTTAACCATAGAACGTAGCATAGGCCCTAAGGTTCTATGTACTACCTCCGTTTGGCCATCGGTTTGTGGGTGGCAAGACGTGGAGAAAAGCAACTTCGTTCCAAGCCTACCCCACATGGACTTCCAAAAGAGACTTAGGAACTTTGAGTCCCTATCACTCACAATAGTCCTTGGGGCTCCGTGAAGCTTTACAACATGTTCAACAAATAATGAAGCTACACTAGGAGCATCTTCAGTTTTAGCACATGGAATGAAATGAGCCATTTTAGAGAATCTATCAACAACAACAAAAATGCTATCTCGACCCTTTCTAGTCCTTGGCAGCCCCAAAACAAAGTCCATCGAAATATCTAACCAAGGGCTAAGGGGAGTGGGAAGTGGGGTGTACAATCCTTGAGGTCGGAGGCGGGATTTTGCACACCGACAATCCACACATTGGCCACAAATTTTAGCAACATCCTTGCGCATTTTGGGCCAATAAAATTGTTCCTCTAAGATACCGAGGGTCTTGTCAACCCCAAAATGCCCCATGAGGCCACCATCATGTGCCTCTCTCACAAACAATTCCCTCCATGAACTAGAAGGAACACACAACCTCCTCCCTTTGAACAAATAACCATCAAATCGAGAGTAGGAGGAATTGCTATTCTCCTTAAGCCATCTGTCCCTTCCCCACTCTTCACATTCCCTATAAATAGGAGCAAAGGTAGGATCCTCGGGATACAACATCCGCAAGCTCTCAAATCCCATCAACTTCGAAGACAAGGTAGCAACAAGCACATGCTTTCTAGACAACGCATCAGCCACAACATTTTCCTTCCCCCTTTTGTAATGAATTACATAAGGGAAGGTCTCAATAAACTCAATCCACTTAGCATGACGCCTATTCAACTTGTCTTGGCTCTTAAGGTGTTTCAACGATTCGTGGTTCGTTCGTATCACAAACTCCTTAGGCCACAAATAATGTTGCCAATTGCCCAAAGCTCTAACAAGGGCGTACAACTCCAAATCATAAGTCGAGTAATTAAGAGTTGCCCCTTTGAGCTTTTCACTAAAATAAGCAATGGGCTTGCCTTCTTGCATTAAAACAGCCCCGAGGCCAACTTTACTCGCATCACACTCTACTTCAAACATCTTATCAAAATTGGGCAATTGCAACAAAGGCGCCGAGATGAGCATAGCTTTCAAGGCTTCAAAAGCCTTAGCTTGCTCTCCCCCCCACTTAAAGGGTTGGTCCTTTCTAATAACCTCGGTCAAGGGTGCTGCTATGGAGCTGAAACCTTTGACAAACCTCCTATAAAAGCTCGCCAACCCATGGAAACTTCGGACTTCTCCAATAGTTTTAGGGGTCGGCCAACTTCGTATAGCGTCTATCTTGGATTCGTCCACTTCCACACCCCTTGAGCTCACGACAAAACCCAAGAAAATCACTTTATCAACACCAAAAGAACACTTCTCTACATTGGCATACAACTTCTCCTTTCGGAGCACATCAAACACACACCTCAAATGCGCCACATGATCATCAATAGATTTACTATATACCAACACATCATCAAAATACACCACCACAAACTTTCCAATATAAGGCTTCATTACATGATTCATTAGCCTCATAAAGGTGCTAGGAGCATTGGTAAGGCCAAAGGGCATGACCAGCCACTCATATAGACCAAATTTGGTCTTGAATGCGGTCTTCCACTCATCACCGGGTTGCATGCGAATTTGGTGGTAGCCACTCCTAAGATCCACTTTAGAAAACAAACAAGAACCATGGAGCTCATCTAACATATCATCTAGTCTAGGGATTGGATGACGATACCTTATAGTGATTTTGTTGATGGCCCTACAATCGACGCACATGCGCCAAGTTCCGTCTTTCTTTGGTACCAAAAGCACCGGGACAGCACACGGACTCATACTTTCCTTGATGTATCCCTTGTGGAGAAGCTCCTCAACTTGCCTCTCAAGCTCCTTAGTGTCCATGGGATTGCTCCTATAGGCCGGTTTGTTTGGTAGTTGTGAACCCGGCACCAAATCAATTTGGTGCTCAATTCCCCGAAGTGGGGGCAATCCTTGTGGAAGTTCTCGAGGAAATACGTCTTCATAATCCTGCAATACACAAGAAATCAAAGGAGACATGGAAGGATTAGTGGGGTTAGTATTAAAACAATGAGCCAAGAGTAACATAGGCGTGCCCTCATCATGATCTATGAAAAGTTCCTTCTTCCTAGCCAACATCACCATAGTCCCTCCCCCCGTTGTTGTTGGGGCAGCCTCCGATGTACCTACTGCCCCACCTACGGAACTCCCTCTCTTTTCTCCCCTTTCGGGTTCCTTTCCCTTTTTCTTCAATTCTCTCATCCTTTGATGCCACTCATTTACTTGGGAAGGTGAAAGAGGATGAAGTGTGAACCTTTCGGCCATCCTTCTCAAGTGTATATCGATTGGACCTCCCATCGTGTTTAGTAGACCTATCATATTGCCAAGGTCTACCTAACAACAAGTGACATGCTTGCATTGGTATTACGTCACAAAGTACTTCATCGTGGTAGTTTCCCACCTTAAACCGTATCACACATTGCCTTGTGACCTTCAATTCACCACAATCATTCAGCCATTGTAACTTGTAAGGACTAGAGTGTGGTGTAGTTGGTAACTTCAAGAAATTTACCAAAGCATGACTTACGACATTTGTACAACTACCACTATCGATCACCAAGGTGCACACACTCCCCTTTACAAGACATTTAGTGTGGAATAGATTTTCCCTTTGGCTTGGGTCATCTACTGCCGTACTAATCATGACGCGCCTAACCACAAAGTTTGGAACCACACACTCTCCCTCTTGAGGATAAACATCTTCACCATCATCACCATCATCATCGTGTGGTCCATCATCGGTTTCCTCTCCATCTTGAGGCTCGGCCTCATCTTCTCCCCTTTTGGGACCCACCTCCTCACCAAGGTAATACACTCTTCCTTCCCTTAGGATCACATTGCGTCGGTTTGGACATTCATTGACCTTATGCCCCCAACCTTGGCACTTGAAACATTGGAATCCCTTTGGGTTAGGATACTTGTGAGCCTCCGATTTTGGAGTCAATTTGGGGACTGTTTTGGTCTCGGGCAGCCTAGTAGTGGCGGGTTGGTCCTTGTTTTTGGGCCAACCCGAGGGGGCTTGTCCCCTTGTCTTGAAAGATGATCTCTCCTTAAGTTCCCTTTCAATCTCAAGAGCCGCTTGGAAAATACCGTCAACGGTTTCAAACTTGTGAAGGGTTAAATGAGTGGAAATATCTTTGTTCAACCCACACTTGAACCGGATGATGTCGTGGCTGATTTGCTCCCCACGATGATCAAGCTTCAACATGAGTTGTTGAAACTCATCAAAATATGCCATCACACTCTTGTTACCTTGACGCAAACCATACAATCTAGCAAGCAACTCATGGCGATATCTCTCGGGAAGGTATCGTTGCCTCATCAAATACCTCAATCGATACCAAGGTGGTGGCTGCCCATCAATGAGTTCATTACCAAACCGCTTGACATACTCCCACCAAGTGTTAGCATAACCCTCAAAATGAGCTATAGCATAGCAACCCTTCTTTTCTTCCGAGATGTCATTAACTTGGAAAACTTTGTCACAAGCCGATTCCCAAGCTAAGTAGGCCTCGGGGTCACTATCACCTTTAAAGATTAGTAGGTTCAACTTGATGGTGTTGATGCCTACATCTCTCTCTTGGTGTCGGTTTCCCCTTGTAAGGTCCCACTTCACACTTAAAACATTTAGATCCTTTGGGGGTTCAATGACCAACTCACACACGGCCATTTGTATGAACAAGGCTTGGAGTTTTTGTAACTCCCGAGCTTGGCTTCGTGTGAAAGGTCGTGTACTTGTGGAGCTTGTCCCACCTGTATCAGGTAGGAAGCAATTTGGAGCTTTTTCAAGCCTTCAATTGAAATGGAAAAAGAATTGGTCCCCCCCCCCCCGCCCCCGTACTTGCAAGTGTACTTGTTTGTCCCCTTTTCCCCTCCTCCTTTTGGAAGAATGGAATATTCTTTGAATATGCTTTTGGACCAACAACTTTTGCACTCTCTTTCTTCCCTTTTTTGGATCAAACAACACCCTTGAACATTATTCTTCACTAAGATATGAAGGTCATGGATGAACAAGATGAATATTCAAGCATTGACCAAGTTTGACCACCTAGCAAATGAACTCCAAATCTGATTTTTTTTTTTTTTTTTTTTTTTTGAAGATCTAGGTTCCTTAGGCCAAAACAAACCCAACCCACTAAAAATCAGCCACAAATCAAGTCACCAATTGATACTAGCATGGATCGCATGGTTGACACGAGCATGGATGACTTGGATGATACGTAGAATGTTCGTGAAAAGGAAAGCTTAAGAGTCCATGGGAGTGATGTGGATAAAGAAACGAGGCCATTTGTACAAGTGGCTAGATTTTAAATTCAAGAATTCACAACAAGAGTCACCAAACAAGGCCCTTGTCTCTTATTAAGGGCATATTTGTAATAACTAGTTGTCTTTTATTTCCTTAGTATAAATAGGATAATTCCTCATTTTGCATGGGAGATTTTTTGGATGATTGAATTGTCTTGAATAGACATTGATATTTAGTTACTTTAGATTAGGGTAGTGATTGGGTTCAATTCCAATTATTAGCTTAGATCGAGTGATTAGGGTGGATTCCCAAATTGCTTGTGTTATCTTCTTCGCTTAATTAATAATCGATTTATCATATTGTGGATTCAATTTGGTTTCTCGTACATTTGATTGAGTTCTTTTCTCCCTTGGTTTAATTGTTCTTTCAATTGAGCCTTTCTTTCTTCACTTCTCATCTCTTATTTCTCAACTATCCTTTAATTTTGTTGTTTAATTCCGCGTTTTCAATATCGATTTTAGTCACTTGATTGAGGTCGTTATCACCAATACTAATCCAAAACATCACCTTCTCCAAAAAAACTTCAAACAAGCCACAACAATGGTGGATCTAGCTCAAAATCAACCAAACTTCACTCTAAAAGTAGATCTAGACTCCCTGTGTGCTAGAGATAAAGGATATAGCACTAGAAACCTTCAAAACACAATAAAAACTTGTAGATCTAACTTGGAAATTTCGGATCTACAACAAACACACAAGACAACACACAATTTTTTTGGTAATTTCTGATTTTTGACTCTTTTTTGATGAGATTTTCTATATAAGAACACTAACACCAAGATTTAGGGATGTTGGAACAACCCTAACCAAGGATCTGATACCAAACGATAGCCAAAAGGCTATGAATGGTTACTAAGATACAAATTTCAGCAACCAAACAAAGAGAAAAGCAACACATAGAATGGAGATGAAGAAGAAGAATACTTGAAATTTAAAGATAGATAGAAAGACCCTTACTCTTATTAAGTGATTAGCACTAGAAGATGTTTCAAATCTTCAAACACACTTCACAAACAAGAGTTCAAACCTTCCTCTTAGGTGACCCAAAGGAATCACTCTTCCTCAAGCACACCTTTCTTGCCAAATTATCCAAGACAAGTGAAACCCTAACTTCAAATGTCAAAGACCCAATTTTCGGATTCTACACTATCAACTACAAGACTAAAGCTACAAAATATGAGTAAGTTTCAATGTTATCAAAATCTAATGAAAAGAGAAGTAAAATGGTCTATTTATACTATTACATGCCAAATGTCAAAACTACCCTTAATGAACTAAAGAGAAGAGGCGCCCCTTGAGTGTTGTTTTTTAAAGTGAAAGTCCATCTTGCCCCTTGTAGAATATAGACTCTTCAAGTCCTTTCTTCACAAATCAAAGCATTCCCTCTCTTGGCCGAATCTACAACACCTTCACAAACATTCAAGTGCATGAACAAAGCTTGAAGTTGTTGAAGTTCCTTGGCTTGGCTCCTTGTAAAAGGTCTTTAGGGCTTGATACTTGTGATACAAGACAAATGGCCATCATAACTTTTGATGCCATCATTCGTGGCCAACACATGGAGAATCTGATTTTGGACACCTTGAAGGCCCGAGAGTATGCATGGGGAAGTCATGAAGTCATTTTGGACACATAATAATGCAAATTCGTGTGTGGAAGGTTGCTTGGAGGCTTGCCTTGATGACTAACCGAGGCTCCAAAGAATTGGAAGGGTTGAAGTGTGAAGAAGGAGTCCTTACACTCCATGACCGCCCTTATTAAGGGTGTTTGGTCTTTTTGTGCCTTTTCTTTACACTCCATAGGAGCCTCTTTTCATTAAGGGTAGTTTGTTCATTTGATGTAATAGTTATAAATAGGCTTCCTTAGTCTTATTTTCTAGTTAGTTGATTATTGGTATTTGAAAGACTTCTTCTTCTCTCTTTGAGAGTGTAGTGTAGGGCTTGGAAAAACCATTATTGATCCTTGCTTAGAAATGGTGGTTGTAAGGCGGAGTTGATTCCCTTAGGGGTCACCATAAGAGTTTGGTGTTGTTATTGCGGGTATTAGGGGGTCTTATTGTTTGATACACGGTTTGGTTCCTTATTCTTGTAATCTCGTATGTCAAGCTATCTATCTTTTTTTTTTTTGTAATTTTGTTAAGCTTGTGTTTATAATCTTGAAGTCTAGTGAAGCCGTGTGGGGCTCTTTCGATTCACTAGCACTTGTTGTTCAACTAGTTGTTCTTGTGATAGTTGTTCATCTTGTTGTTGTTGCTGAAATCTTGTGTTACGGGTTTGATATTGTATCATTTGGTATCAAAGCAAGTCTGGTTGTATTCCTACACTACCAATCTTAGGCTATCTCAGTCAAAAAAAAAAAATGAAATCTGTCAAAAAAAAATAAATGAAATCTGTCCATCTTGTTGTCTTGGTCGAGAATAGTGGTTGTGTGTTTAGATCTAGGTGTTATTTTACTTGTTTAGTGTGTTTCTAGTGTTGGTTTCTTTCTCACCAACACTAAAAGTGTCTAGATCTAAAGATGAGCTTATAATATTGACCATTGTTGTGGTGACTTGAAGTGGGCCGTAGGTTGTAGCTTGTTGATGACCATTGGTGGTTTTTGTGTTATGTTCTTGAAGAAGTTGATGTTGTGTTCTTGAAGGTTGTTGTGGTGTTCATCTTGTTCTTCATCTATTCTTACAACTTAAGACAACAAAAGTTATAAAGTTGTTGGTTGTTGGTGAGAAGACTTGAACACATCTCTTCTTAGACTTGACAACCACTTTTCCTTAAAACACGGAACCTTGTTTTGTGGGATTAGAATAGTCAAATCTTACCTTTTTGAGTTTGAAAAGTTGAAAAAAGAGTACAGGACTTTACTTTCCCTCCAAAACCCATTGTCATCCATGACAAGTTGTGTTTCATATTGACATTTCAGATTTGTGACAAAAAAAATAAATATATATATATTTGTGTGGGCCCAAGACCAATTGCATGCTGCCACATCACCATTAAGCTTAAATTTCAGATTATAAGTTTCATTTCCTTGTTTCTTTAGTTTCATTTCTTGATTCTAGTACCAATTAACAACTAGTAATCACCTACTAGATTGTGAATTGGTTTTTGAATCCGTTTTTCTTCGTGTTTTTCGTTCTTTGTGTGTTTTTCTCATTTCGATTCGTTGAACTTCATTGATTATAGTTCATAAGTAGATTTTGTTTTGTGTCTTGAGTCGATCAAACAATAATCTATTCCGGTCGCTAAGTAGTGATTGACACCTTATTAAATACCGGAGTATAAGCAACTTTCAATATTCGCCGCTCCAATGGTGAGGATCACAAAGGCGAGTGTATACGAGAGTTGGTGAGGTGCTTTTACTACTAATCTTGTTTGTGCATTTTGTAGGTACAAGGTGATATAAGGAGAACATATCTTGGTAGCCTCGTATTATGTGACTACAACATGGGAGACTATGATTGTAGTGAGGGATTTTATGGCTACGATGATGTTGTAGATTATGGGGGCTATGAATATAGCCATGATCAAGACATGGGCAGATTTGAGGGTTATGGTTTTGAGGGAGAACATGAGGTGAATGAAGTGCCAAGTTCTTATGATGAAGTTGGGGCATATGAGGAGTCTTACACTTCCCATTTCGAACCTCGAATTGGTGTAAGGTATAACCCCTCCCTTCGCAAAGCTTATGAGAGCCATGGTGAGAGTGCATGTGTGGAGAATGAAGATTCATATTCTTCACCTTGTAGTACATTTTATCAAGGTCGAAGCGGTGTGAATGGGTATACTAGCTATAGTGTAGGTTGTCCCATGAGAAGAAGAGAGAATACATCTCCAAGGCCGAGGGGTACTCATGTGCCCTTGGGTTGTCCTAAACTCTACAATGTTGATCCTAGGAGAAGTGTTCACTCCGGAAAGGTAAGCATTGATGGGGTACCGGGCTGCCTCCTTGTGCTAGATGATTGGCTCCATAAGAACTACATCATGCCGCCGATGGTTGACTATTTAGGGTTGTTTCGAGAACCTTTACTTGTTCCATATTACGTGGACGGGTATAAGGTTACCGAGAGAGTGAGGATTGTCTTCACCCAATTTGAATACTATGAGGAGGTGTGGTGCGATATCTTCCCCTTGACATCAGGTCATGTATGCTTGGGTGCCAATTGGTTTGCACAACATAGAGTTCCAAATGTGCTAAATGTGCCTAACGTTATAGTGGACCATTGGGGAAATTATCTTTTTACCTCAATTATTCCCAAACCGCAAGGAGATGTGATCACTTACTCCAAGCCGAATGATTATGAGAGACAAAATATTGAGAGGAGTAAGGGTGCGAAAGGTGGTAATCCGAAAGTGGAAAAAGGAGAGGTTGTGTGGAGTGAAGTGAGGGGGTTGCCACCAAATCATGCTAACTATGTTTGTCCTTTTCTTTCTAAGGACATTTGTGTAGGTACCAACATGGCAAGCGGAGAAGCACAAGGCCAAGGAGAAGTTGCTGCCGAAGCATGTGGGAAACCTTCACACCACGGCAAAGAAGAATTTACTCAAGAACTTCAAGGTAAAATTGCTTACTCTTACACTTTTGTGCATGTGAATGATAATTGTGTGACTAGTCGCCCATTGAGTGTGAGTAGTAGCTTACCTATTTGTGAGTCTATTGATTCTTTGCCTCTTGTTGATGATGTACTTGTTGGGAGTGTGGATACACTAGTTGATCCTATTGATGATCGAATTGACTCTTCTTGTAAGGTCAATTTAAGTCCACCTAGTGTTGAAGCCAATGTGTTGAATGATGGTACATCATCTTGTGGGGATTGTGTTGATCAACTTATGTGCGGAATTTGTCCACCACTTGAGGATATGTGTGATGTGTTTAATGGATCTCAAGTGAATTATTATATTGAAAATGTTGATCAAATAAATAGGAGTGACCCCTTTAGTATGACCTCTAGTAAATGTTCTACTCTCGGTTTTGCTCATAGGGATAATCATGTGCTTGAAACATCTTTGATACTTGATAATGATCTTTTAGAGAATGGATTTGTATGTTCTATATCCTCTTCATGGATAGATCCTTCTCTGTTTAAGTACAATATCTTGTTTGAAGATGATGAGTTCACTCCTGAAGAACCTAGTGGTGAGAATGACGTTGAAGGTATAGCTTGTCTTGAAAGCTATAGCCTATATGCCAACCCACTATGGTGTAAAAACATTCCTCCTAAAGATGGAAATCTCTTCTTGGGAGATGAGAGTACTCTTAAGGGAAGGGAATGTGAGGTCTTGGAAAGGAATGATCAATTGGGTGATGATAATTTTGATTTGCTTGAATTCTTAAGAAACCCAATAAGTGATTTTTCCTTGAAAATTAATTGTGGTTGTGATCCTTTGTATGACACCCCACCCATGTTTGATGACTATAAAGATGAATTGCTTGCTTGTAAGGACTTAAGTAATAATTCCTTGGACTTTAGTGGTGGTGTGTGTCTACTTGAGGGTACTTCCATAGAAAGGGAAGGTGTCCATTATTTGGAAATCACTTCTTCTACTATGTGTGACCTTGTTGTTGAGAGTACTCATGGTGATGATGTTGAAACTGGTAGTGAGTACTCACATGAGGACACCTTAGTTGAACTTGACTTGAGTGATACCATTCTCCACTCTCTATTTGCTTTTGATGATATGTATGCTATTGTAGAGAGTATATCTTGTACTTTGGGTGAAGCCTATGGGGAAAGGGAGTATTGTCTAGACCCGTGTCTATGGCTACTCTTTCTATTTGACCCCGGTGCCAAATATAGAAATGGTGATGTTGGCGCACCCAACTTGTTGTTTGGTCTACATGACAAGCAAAATGTCATTCTTGAAAACCCGAGAGCAAAAGTGTCATTGTTTCCTTGGGGTAATGTTTCTAAATGTGCATCCTTGCTTGACACAATTGTGTTTAAATTACAAGAATCTCAACTTGTGGATGCCAAGTTCTCTATTTGCTTGAAGGAAAGAATGTGGATGTGCTTAAATGCTTTGTTTCACCCTTGTATGCCTTTACACTTGATTCTTTCCTATACTACCTCTTTGCCTATGATGACATCCATGCTAGTTTTGGATTTGTTTTATAGAGGTAGGAAATTTGTTGGTATGTCCACTTGTATGAATGATAATGCTATATGGATCTTGTGGACATTAGAACCAATTGAGGCTCCACCCTTGGTGTGGTCACTTGAAGAGATAAAGAAGCAATTGTCTCTTAAGGCTCCTAAGATGAAGGTAGTTTTACCTTGTGGATTATTTGATGCCATTAGGACCTTTGTAGTTTCCATATCTCTTGGTGATTTAAATAGCCAAATCCTTTGTGCATATTTTAATAAGTTTTTAATATTTAATTCAAAGGATCCTTGGTTATATTGCAAGTATAAGAAACCTTGGCATGTTTGATACAAGATCAAGTCCATAACACAAGATTTCAGCAACAACAACAAGATGAACACTCTCACAAGAACAACAAGTTGAACAACAAGTGCTAGTGAATCGAAAGAGCCCCACACGGCTTTACTAGACTTCAAGATATCAAACACAACAACAACAAGATAATGAAAAGATAGTTAACTTGACATATAATATTCAAGAGACTAAGAACCCTAACATCAAGAAAGGACTCTAAGACTAATGAATATAAACACCAAGTTCTTACTTAGACCAAGAGGAACTCAATGACCTCAAGATCCTTGTTTCTAGCCAAGATACAACACAAGTGTAACTCCACTTGTGAGTTTCGATTTTGGAGCTTCTCCAATGGAGAGAGAGAAGTCCTTAGTGTTACAAGAGTTTTGTCTTCAAAAATATAATGAGTGAACTAGGGCTAATAACACTAAGATGGTCTATTTATATTACATCCAAAATGAAAGATAAAATGACAAGTTTAGCCCTTGGGCAGCCGGCCTTGGAGTGTTCCATGTGGCCCTTGTGACTTACACTTTCAAGGTCCCTCTTCACACTTTAAAACATTTAGATCCTTAGGTGGTTCAATCACCAACTCACACACGGCCATTTCCATGAACAAGGCTTGGAGTTTTTGTAATTCCCGAGCTTGGCTTCGTGTGAATGGTCGGGTACTTGTTGGACAGCTTGTCCCACCCGTATCATCACTTGTTGGACAACTTGTCCCACCCGTATCAATGTTGAGATGATTTATTATGCTAACCCTAACCCTTATGCCATGAGGAGTTTGTATTTGTTTGTCCTTTCTTTGGTTTTGCAAGGTTTGGATTCGAGGTCGAATCCTTTTCAAGAAGGGGAGTATGCATCATAACTTTTGATGCCATCATTCGTGGCCAACACATGGAGAATCTGATTTTGGACACCTTGAAGGCCCGAGAGTATGCATGGGGAAGTCATGAAGTCATTTTGGACACATAATAATGCAAATTCGTGTGTGGAAGGTTGTTTGGAGGCTTGCCTTGATGACTAACCGAGGCTCCAAAGAATTGCAAGGGTTGAAGTGTGAAGAAGGAGTCCTTACACTCCATGACCGCCCTTATTAAGGGTGTTTTGTTCTTTTTGTGCCTTTTCTTTACACTCCATAGGAGCCTCTTTTCATTAAGGGTAGTTTGATCATTTGATGTAATAGTTATAAATAGGCTTCCTTAGTCTTATTTTTTAGTTAGTTGATTATTGGCATTTGAAAGACTTCTTCTTATCTCTTTGAGAGTGTAGTGTAGGGCTTGGAAAGCCAAGTAGTGTAGGACTTGGAAAAGCCATTATTGATCCTTGCTTAGAAACGGTGGTTGTAAGACGGAGTTGATTCCCTTAGCGGTCACCATAAGAGTTTGGTGTTGTTATTGCGGGTATTAGGGGGTCTTATAGTTTGATACACGGTTTGGTTCCTTATTCTTGTAATCTCGTATGTCAAGCTATCTATCTTTTTTTTTTTGTAATCTTGTTAAGCTTGTGTTTATTATCTTGAAGTCTAGTGAAGCCGTGTGGGGCTCTTTCGATTCATTAGAACTTGTTGTTCAACTAGTTGTCTTGTGATAGTTGTTCATCTTGTTGTTGTTGCTGAAATCTTGTGTTGCGGGTTTGATATTGTATCAACTTGCATCACCAAATAACCCTAATATTGTCTATTTATATTACAAGGAAAATGACCAGCTTGTCCTCTTGCCATGGGCCGGCCTTGGAGTGTAAGTTTATTATACTTCAAGGTCCCTCTTCACACTTAAAAACATTTAAACCATTAGGTGGATCAATCACCAACTCACACACGGCCATTTGCATGAACAAGGCTTGGAGTTTTTGTAATTCCCGAGCTTGGCTTCGTGTGAATGGTCGTGGACTTATTAGACAGCTTGTCCCACCCGTATCATCCTCTCCATCTTGAAAGGAATTTGACCTCAAATTCGGCATTTGGTCATCTTCGACCGCATCCACGAGAAAAAGATCACAAACATTAAAGGTGTTGTGTACTTGATATTCTGGTGGAAGGTCAATCTTGTAGGCGTTGTCATTGATTTTCTCAAGTACTTGGAATGGACCATCACCCCTCGGCATCAATTTGGACTTTCTTTGAGATGAAAATCGATCCTTCCGAAGATGCACCCACATCCAATCTCCCGGTTCAAGAATGAATTTCTTTCTCCCCTTGTTGGCCCTCCTTGCAATTTTTTGGTTTTTCTTCTCAAGTTGAAGCTGCACCTTCTCATGTAACTTCTTCATAGAATCTGCCCGCTTGCTTCCATCTAAGATAATCATGAGATCACTTGGCAAAGGAGTTAAATCCAAAGGGGTAAGGGGGTTTAGGCCGTATACACACTCAAAGGGAGTCATTCCCGTACTCGAGTGTATGACACGGTTATAGGCAAATTCAATCAATGGCAAGTGCTCTTCCTAAGAAGTCATTTTCCCCTTAACCATGGAATGTAGCATAGCACCCAAAGTCCTATTTACTACTTCCGTTTGGCCATCGGTTTGTGGGTGGCAAGACGTAGAGAACAACAACTTGGTACCAAGCCTACCCCACATGGACTTCCAAAAGTGGCTTAGGAACTTAGAGTCCCTATCACTCACAATGGTCCTCGTAACACCATGCAATTTAACAACATTATCAACAAATAAGGAGGCCACGCTAGGTACATCATCACATTTAGAGCAAGGAATAAAGTGCGTCATTTTAGAAAACTGATCGACTACAACAAAGATACTATCCCGGCCTCGTCGAGTCCTTGGCAGCCCCAACACGAAATCCATAGATATATCAAGCCAAGGACGTAGAGGGGTGGGCAGCGGGGTGTACAACCCGTGAGGTAGGAGCCGAGATTTAGCTCTCTTGCATTCTACACATTGGCCGCAAATCCTAGCCACATCCTTGTGCATTTTGGGCCAATAGAATTGCTCCTCCAATATTTCTAAGGTCTTTTCGACCCCAAAATGACCCATTAGACCGCCATCATGTGCTTCCCTCACAAACAACTCTCTCCAAGAGCTAGAGGGTACACACAATCGTCTACCTTTAAATAAGTAACCATCAAACTTGGCATAGGGATTTGAACCCCTAACCGAATCCCATTTGTCCCTACCCAATTCTTCGCATTCCCTAAAGATAGGAGCAAAGTGAGGGTCCTTGGGATACAATCCTCTCAAGCTCTCAAAACCCATCAATTTTGATGACAAAGTGGACACAAGAGCATGTTTTCTAGACAAAGCATCGGCTACTACATTGTCCTTCCCCTTTTTGTATTGGATAACATAAGGGAAGGTCTCAAGAAACTCAATCCATTTGGCATGCCGTTTGTTAAGCTTGTCTTGGGCCCGAAGATGCTTTAAGGACCGTTCGGATCACGAACTCCTTAGGCCATAAGTAGTGTTGCCAAGTGGCCAAGGCTCTAATCAAGGCATACAACTCTAAATCATATATGGAGTAGTTTAAAGTTGCACCTTTGAGCTTTTCGCTAAAGTAAGCAATGGGTTTTAAATCTTGCATCAAAACAGCCCCTATGCCTACTTTACTCGCATCGCACTCGACTTCGAACGTCTTATCAAAGTTGGGCAATTGTAACAAGGGCGCGGAGATGAGCATAGCTTTCAACGCTTCAAAAGCCTTAGCTTGCTCGTTACCCCACTTGAAGGGTTGTTCTTTCCAAATGACCTCGGTCAAGGGGGCGGCTATGGTGCTAAATCCTTTGACAAACCTTCTATAAAAACTAGCCAACCTGTGGAAGCTTCTTACTTCTCCAACGGTTTGTGGGGTTGGCCAATTTTTGATAGCGTTTATCTTGGATTCATCCACTTCGACCCCTCTTGAACTAACAACAAAACCCAAGAAAACAACTTCATTAACACCAAAGGAGCATTTTTTCAGATTTGCATACAATTTTTCCTTTCTAAGGACATCAAGCACACATTGTAAATGCATCACATGCTCTTCTAAAGACTTGCTATACACCAAGACATCATCAAAGTAGACAACAACAAACTTTCCAATAAACGGCCTCATCACATGATTCATTAGCCTCATAAAAGTACTTGGAGCGTTTGTTAGGCCGAAGGGCATAACCATCCATTCATAGAGACCAAACTTGGTCTTGAAGGCGGTTTTCCATTCATCACCGGGTTGTAATCTTATTTGGTGATAGCCACTTCTTAAATCAATCTTGGAAAATAAACACGAACCATTCAATTCATCTAGCATGTCGTCTAACCGAGGGATAGGGTGATGATATTTTACCGTAATCTTGTTGATGGCTTGGCAGTCCACACACATACGCCACGTTCCATCCTTTTTGGGCACTAGTAACACAGGAACCACGCACTGACTCATGCTCTCCTTGATATACCCTTTGTTGAGGAGTTCCTCAACTTGACGTTGTAATTCCTTAGTGTCCATAGGGTTGCTCCTATAAGCCGGCCTGTTTGGCAATTGTGATCCCGGCACAAAGTCAATTTGGTGCTCAATTCCCCAAAGCGGGGTCAATCCTTGCGGAAGTTCTTTAGGAAATACATCTTCATAATCCTGCAACACACAAGAAATCAAAGGAGAAACGGAAGAATTAGTGGGGTTAGTATTAAAACAATAAGCCAAGAGTAACATAGGCGTGTCCTCATCATGATCCACGAAGAGTTCCTTCTTTCTAACCAACATCCCCATGTTTTCTATCCCTTTTGATGTTGAGGCAGCCTCGGATACCCCTACTGCCCCACCTATGGGTTCCCCTCTTTTTTTCTCCCTTTTCAGATTTCTGTCCCTTTTCCTTTAATTCTCTCATCTTTTGATGCCACTCATTCACTTGGGAAGGCGAAAGAGGATGAAGTGTAACCTTTCGACCATCCTGCTCAAGCGTATATCGATTGGACCTCCCATCGTGTTTGGTAGACCTATCATATTGCCAAGTCTACCTAACAACAAGTGACACGCTTGCATGGGTATCACGTCACAAAGCACTTCATCGTGGTAATTTCCCACCTTAAATCGTATCACACATTCACCACATTCATTCAACCATTGTAACTTGTAAGGACTAGTGTGCGGTGTAGTTGGCAACTTCAAGAAGTTTACCATAGCAACACTGACAACATTTGCACAACTACCACTATCGATCACTAAAGTGCACACACTCTGATACGGGTGGGACAAGCTCCACAAGTACACGACCTTTCACATGAAGCCAAGCTCGGGAGTTACAAAAACTCCAAGCCTTGTTCATGCAAATGACCGTGTGTGAGTTGGTCATTGAACCCCCAAAGGATCTAAATATTTTAAGTGTGAAGTGGGACCTTGGAGTGTAATAAACTTACACTCCAAGGGGGCGGCAGATTGGAGAAGGGTAAACTAGTCTTTTGGGCTTCATTTTACCTTGTAATATAAATAGAACACATTAGGGTTATTTTGAGTAGCTCTTCCATTTTTGACATTTGAATCACAAGACTTGTAACACTTAGGGCTCTCTTTCTCTCTCAAAACAGTCCACAAAGGAGAGGGATACTTGTGTTGTATCTTGGCTAGAAACAAGGATCTTGAGGTCATTGAGTTCCTCTTGGTCTAAGTAAGAACTTGGTGTTTATATTCAATAGTCTTAGGGTCCTTTCTTGATGTTAGGGTTCTTAGTCTCTTGAATATTATATGTCAAGTTATCTATCTTTTATTATCTTGTTGTTGTTGTCTTTGAGATCTTGAAGTCTAGTGAAGCCGGGTGGGGCTCTTTCGATTCACTAGCATTGTGTTCAACTTGTTAAATCTTGTGTTTGTTGGATTCTCTTGTTGTTGGTTGGCTGGTTTTTGTGGCTGATTGCTGCATATTGTGTGTTGTGTGCTGGTTTTTAAATCTTGGGCTTGTTCTCGGATTAAACAAAAAAAATAAAATTCTGAAATCTGTCCATTGAAGACAAAACCGAGAATGTTGTTGTATGTTTAGATCTAGGTGTTATTTTGCTTGTTTAGTGTGTTTCTAGTGTTGGTTTCTTTCTCACCAACACTAAAGTGTCTAGATCTAAAAGTTAAGCTTGAAAACTTGACCATTGTTGTGGTGACTTGAAGTGGCTGAAAGTTGTATGTTGTTGATGACAAAAATTGATGGTTGTGTGTTATGTGCTAGAAGAAGTTGATGAAGGTGTTCATCTTTTAAACTTGTTCATCTTGTTCATCTTGTTGTGTTCAAGTTGCAACACAAGTCATAAAGTTGTTGGTGAAAGACTTGCACCCATCACTTCCTAGTCTTTTCAACCACTCTTCCCTAATTCAAGGAGCCTTGTTTTGTGGTACTAGTTAGTCAAACATCACCCTTTGAGTTTGAAAGGTTGAAAAGGCTACAAGACTATTATTTTTCCCTCCAAAACACATTGTCATCCATCACAAGTTGTATGAATATTGAATTTTAGATTTGAGACACAAAAAAAATTAAAAAATATACATATAAGTTATATATACAAACCGTGTGGGTCCAAGGCCAATTGCATGCTGCCACGTCACCCCTAAGCTCAACTTTGGATATTATTCTAGTTGCTAATTGTTGATTCTTGGTTTCCTTTACTTGGTTCTAGAACTAATTAACAAACTAGTACATTCCTACTAGGTTGTCGATTAGTCCTTTGAATCCGTTTGTTCGTGTCAACGATTACTTGAGTGCCTTTTTATCTTTTGAATACGTTGCTATTTTTGGTTCTAGTCCGACGAGAATTCTTTGAGTCTTCAAACAAAAATCCACTCTGGATAAGAGCTTACTCATACCTTAAAGGATTCACGGTTACTAGCCAATTTACAACACTTGTGGAACTCAAGCGTGTGGTGATCTAAAGAGTATAATACCTTGACAATGGAAGGGACCACGTCCCATAACGTGGATACTAATGCACTTGACTCTATGAGGGTCACTCTTGAGGCCGTTACCCGGACACTTGAAAGGTTGAATTCGGAATTTGGGGCCGTGAGAGGGGACTTGGCAGCCATCAAGGGAGAAGTGTCGACTATTAGTGGGAGATTAGAACAAGTGGAGAGTCAAAGGAACTCTCGTCCTTCTACTCCTCTACATGTTTCTACCAATGGGCATGATAGGACTTCCTCCGCAACCATCACCCCCGAAACAGTCTACCAAATGCTAAATGCACCTCAAGTTCCACTAAATGCCGCAAGCCAAACCACCTTTTTCCCTCCAAACCGTGACCCCGCTAGACCAATACATTTCCAAGCTCCTCAAATTCCACAAGAGGGATTTGGACGTCAAATTCCACCCCTAAATCCGAACCTTCCATTCCAAGCACCATTAAACCAAAGACCACCACCTCCACAAAATCCAATACCCCCAAATCAAATTCCAAATATCCAAAACCGACCAGCCCACCTTGAGGAGTATGGTAGGGAGGAGTATGAAGGGTACGGGGCCTTTGATGATACTTACATGAGGGAGAAGGAGGTGAGAGGGGGCAGAGGAGTTCAACGGAGGTACCGTGGATATGAAGAAAGAGGAAACCGACACCATGAGAGGGATGTAGGCATCAACACCATCAAGTTGAGTCTACCTCTCTTTAAGGGTGAAAGTGACCCCGAGGCATACTTAGCTTGGGAATCGGCTTGTGACAAAGTCTTCCAAGTTAATGATATCTCGGAAGAAAAGAAAGGAAGTTATGCTATAGCTCACTTTGAGGGTTATGCTAACACTTGGTGGGAGTACGTCAAGCGGTTTGGTAATGAACTAGTTGATGGGCAGCCACCACCTTGGTATCGGTTGAGGTACTTGATGAGGCAACGATACCTTCCCGAGAGATATCGCCATGAGTTGCTTGCTAGATTGTATGGCTTGCGTCAAGGAAACAAGAGTGTGATGGCATATTTTGATGAGTTTCAACAACTCATGTTGAAACTTGATCATCGTGGGGAGCAAATCAGTCACGATATCATCCGGTTCAAGTGTGGGTTAAACAAAGAGATCTCCACTCATTTAACCCTTCACAAGTTTGAAACCGTTGACGGTATTTTCCAAGCAGCTCTTGAGATTGAAAGAGAACTTAAAGAGAGATCATCCTTTAAGGCAAGGGGACAAGCCCCCTCGGGTTGGCCCAAAAACAAGGACCAACCCGCCACTACGAGGCTGCCCGAGCCTAAAACAGTCCCCAAATTCCCTCCAAAACCGGAGGCTCACAAGTATCCTAACCCAAAGGGATTCCAATGTTTCAAGTGCCAAGGTTGGGGGCATAAGGCCAATGAATGTCCAAACCGGCGCAATGTGATCCTACGGGAAGGGAGAGTGTATTACCTTGGTGAGGAGGTGGGTCCCGAAAGGGGAGAAGATGAGGCCGAGCCTCAAGATGGAGAGGAAACCGATGATGGACCACATAATGGTGATGATGGTGAAGATGTTTATCCACAAGAAGGGGAGTGTGTGGTTCCAAACTTTGTGGTTAGGCGTGTCATGATTAGTACGGAAGTAGATGACCCAAGCCAAAGGGAAAATCTCTTCCATACTAAATGTCTTGTAAAGGGGAGTGTGTGTACCTTGGTGATCGATAGTGGTAGTTGTACAAATGTTGTAAGTCATGCTATGGTAAACTTCTTGAAATTACCAACTACCCCGCACACTAGTCCTTACAAGTTACAATGGTTGAATGATTGTGGTGAATTAAGGGTCGCAAGGCAATGCGTGATACGGTTTAAGGTGGGAAACTACCACGATGAAGTGCTTTGTGATGTGATACCAATGCAAGCATGTCACTTGTTGCTAGGTAGACCATGGCAATATGATAGGTCTACCAAACACGATGGGAGGACCAATCGATATACACTTGAGAAGGATGGTCGAAAGGTTACACTTCACCCTCTTTCACCTTCCCAAGTAAATGAGTGGCATCAAAGGATGAGAGAATTGAAGGAAAAGGGAAGGGAATCTGAAAAGGGGGAGAAGGGAGGAAATTTCGTAGGTGGGGCAGTGGGGTCATCCAAGGCTGCCTCAACGACAAAGGGGACGGGAAACATGGTGATGTTGGTTAGGAAGAAGGAACTCTTCGTGGATCATGATGAGGACACACCTATGTTACTCTTGGCTCATTGTTTTAATACTAACCCCACTAATTCTTCCATTTCTCCTTTGATTTCTTGTGTGTTGCAGGATTATGAGAATGTATTTCCTAAGGAACTTCCGCAAGGATTGCCCCCGCTTCGAGGAATTGAGCACCAAATTGACTTTGTGCCGGGATCACAATTGCCAAACAAGCCGGCTTATAGGAGCAACCCTACGGACACCAAGGAATTGCAACGTCAAGTTGAGGAGCTCCTCAACAAAGGGTATGTCAAGGAGAGCATGAGTCCGTGTGCGGTTCCGGTGCTATTAGTGCCCAAAAAGGACGGAACGTGGCGCATGTGTGTGGACTGCCGGGCCATCAACAAAATTACGGTAAAATATCGCCACCCTATTCCTCGGTTAGATGATATGCTAGATGAGTTGAATGGTTCATGTTTGTTTTCCAAGATTAATTTAAGGAGTGGCTATCACCAAATAAGAATGCAACCCGGTGATGAATGGAAAACCGCCTTCAAGACCAAGTTTGGTCTCTATGAATGGATGGTTATGCCATTCGGCCTAACAAATGCTCCAAGTACTTTTATGAGGCTAATGAATCATGTGATGAGGCCATTTATTGGAAAGTTTGTTGTTGTCTACTTTGATGATGTCTTGGTGTATAGTAAGTCTTTAGAAGAGCATGTGATGCATTTACAATGTGTGCTTGATGTCCTTAGAAGGGAAAAATTGTATGCAAATCTGGAAAAGTGCTCTTTTGGCGTTAATGAAGTTATTTTCTTGGGTTTTGTTGTTAGTTCAAGAGGGGTCGAAGTGGATGAATCCAAGATAAATGCTATCAAAAATTGGCCAACCCCATAAACCGTTGGAGAAGTAAGAAGCTTCCACGGGTTGGCTAGTTTTTATAGAAGGTTTGTCAAAGGATTTAGCACCATAGCAGCCCCCTTGACCGAGGTCATTCGGAAAGAACAACCCTTCAAGTGGGGTGTCGAGCAAGCTAAGGCATTTGAAGCCTTGAAAGCGATGCTCATCTCCGCACCCTTGTTACAATTGCCCAACTTTGATAAGACCTTCGAGGTCGAGTGCGATGCGAGTAAAGTAGGCATAGGGGCTGTTTTGATGCAAGAATTGAAACCCATTGCTTACTTTAGCGAAAAGCTCAAAGGAGCAACTCTAAACTACTCCACGTATGATTTAGAGTTGTATGCCTTGATTAGAGCCTTGGCCACTTGGCAACACTACTTATGGCCTAAGGAGTTCGTGATCCGAACGGACCATGAATCCTTAAAGCATCTTCGGGCCCAAGACAAGCTTAACAAACGGCATGCCAAATGGATTGAGTTCCTTGAGACCTTCCCTTATGTTATCCAATACAAAAGGGGTAAGGACAACGTAGTAGCCGATGCTTTGTCTAGAAAACATGTGCTTGTGTCCACTTTGTCAACCAAATTGATGGGTTTTGAGAGTTTAAGAGAGTTGTATCCCAAGGAACCTCACTTCGCTCCTATCTTTAGGGAATGCGAAGACTTGGGTAGGGACAAGTGGGAATCGGCTAGGGGTTCAAATCCCTATGCCAAGTTTGATGGTTACTTATTTAAAGGTAGACGATTGTGTGTGCCTTCTAGCTCTTGGAGAGAGTTGTTTGTGAGGGAAGCACACGATGGCGGTCTAATGGGTCATTTTGGGGTCGAAAAGACCCTCGGAATATTGGAGGAGCAATTCTATTGGCCCAAAATGCGCAAGGATGTGGCTAGGATTTGTGGCCAATGAGTAGAATGCAAGAGAGCCAAATCTCGGCTCCTCCCTCACGGGTTGTACACCCCACTGCCCACTCCTCTACGTCCTTGGCTTAATATATCTATGGACTTTGTGTTGGGGCTGCCAAGGACTCGACGAGGTCGGGATAGTATTTTTGTTGTAGTCGACCGATTTTCTAAAATGGCGCACTTTATTTCTTGCTCTAAGTGTGATGATGCCCCTAGCGTGGCCTCGTTATTTGTTGATAATGTTGTTAGATTGCATGGTGTCCCGAGGACCATTGTGAGTGATAGGGACTCTAAATTCCTAAGCCACTTTTGGAAGTCTATGTGGGGTAGGCTTGGTACCAAGTTGTTATTCTCTACGTCTTGCCACCCACAAACCGATGGCCAAACGGAAGTAGTTAATAGGACTTTGGGTGCTATGCTACGTTCCATGGTTAAGGGAAAAATGACTTCTTGGGAAGAGCACTTGCCATTGATTGAGTTTGCCTATAACCGTGTCATACACTCAAGTACGGGAATGACTCCTTTTGAGTGTGTATACGGCCTCAACCCCCTCAGCCCTTTGGATTTAACGCCTTTGCCAAGTGATCTCATGATTAGCTTAGATGGAAGCAAGCGGGCAGATTCTATGAAGAAGTTACATGAGAAGGTGCGGCTTCAACTTGAGAAGAAAAACCAAGACATGGCAAGGAGGGCAAACAAGGGAAGAAAGGAATTCATTCTTGAACCGGGAGATTGGGTGTGGGTGCATCTTCGAAAGGATCGGTTTCCATCTCAAAGAAAGTCCAAATTGATGCCTAGGGGTGACGGGCCTTTCCAAGTACTTAAGAAGATCAATGACAACGCCTACAAGATTGACCTTCCACCGGAATATCAAGTGCACCACACTTTCAACGTTTGTGATCTCTCTCTCGTGAGCGCGGTGGACGATGACCAAATGCTGAATTTGAGGTCAAATTCCTCTCAAGATGGAGAGGATGATACGGGTGGGACAAGCTCCACAAGTACACGACCTTTCACACGAAGCCAAGCTCGGGAGTTACAAAAACTCCAAGCCTTGTTCATGCAAATGGCCGTGTGTGAGTTGGTCATTGAACCCCCAAAGGATCTAAATGTTTTAAGTGTGAAGTGGGACCTTGGAGTGTAATAAACTTACACTCCAAGGGGGCGGCAGATTGGAGAAGGGCAAACTAGTCTTTTGGGCTTCATTTTACCTTGTAATATAAATAGAACACATTAGGGTTATTTTGAGTAGCTCTTCCATTTTTGACATTTGAATCACAAGACTTGTAACACTTAGGGCTCTCTTTCTCTCTCAAAACAGTCCACAAAGGAGAGGGATACTTGTGTTGTATCTTGGCTAGAAACAAGGATCTTGAGGTCATTGAGTTACTCTTGGTCTAAGTAAGAACTTGGTGTTTATATTCAATAGTCTTAGGGTCCTTTCTTGATGTTAGGGTTCTTAGTCTCTTGAATATTATATGTCAAGTTATCTATCTTTTATTATCTTGTTGTTGTTGTCTTTGAGATCTTGAAGTCTAGTGAAGCCGGGTGGGGCTCTTTCGATTCACTAGCATTGTGTTCAACTTGTTAAATCTTGTGTTTGTTGGATTCTCTTGTTGTTGGTTGGCTGGTTTTCGTGGCTGATTGCTGCATATTGTGTGTTGTGGACTTGATCTTGTATCACACTCCCCTTTACAAGACATTTAGTATGGAATAGATTTTCCCTTTGACTTGGGTCATCGATTGCCTTACTAATCATGACGCGCCTTACCACAAAGTTTGAAACCACACACTCCTCTTCTTGCGGATAAACATCTTCACCATCATCACCATGTGGTCCATTATCGAGTTCCTCTCCATCTTGAGGCTCGACCTCATCCTCTCCCTTTTCAAGGCCCACCTCCTCACCAAGGTAATACAATCTCCCTTCCCGTAGGATCACGTTGCGTCGGTTTGGACATTCATTGGCCTTATGTCCCCAACCATGGCACTTGAAACATTGGAATCCTTTTGGGTTAGGATACTTGTGAACTTCTGGTTTTGGAGGAATTTTGTGGTCTATTTTGGGCTCGGGCAGCCTTGTAGTGGTGGGTTGGTCCTTGTTTTTGGGCCAGCCCGAGGTGGCTTGTCCCCTTGCCTTGACCGACGATCTCTCTTTAAGTTCCCTTTCAATCTCAAGAGCCGCCTAGAAAATACCTTCAACGGTATCAAACTTGTGAAGTGTTAAATGGGTGGAGATCTCTTTGTTCAACCCACACTTGAGCCGGATGATGTCATGACTGATTTGCTCCCCACGATGATCAAGTTTCAACATGAGTTGTTGAAACTCATCAAAATACGCCATCACACTCTTGTTACCTTGACACAAGTTGTACAATCTAGCAAGCAACTCATGGCGATATCTCTCGGGAAGGTACCGTTGTCTCATCAAGTACCTCAACCGAAACCAAGGTGGTGGCTGTCCATCAACTAATTCATTACCAAACCGCTTGACGTACTCCCATCAAGTGTTAGGATAACCCTCAAAATGAGCTATAGCATAACAACCTTTCTTTTCTTCCGAGATATCATTAACTTGGAATACTTTGTCACAAGCCGATTCCCAAGATAAGTAGGCCTCGGGGTCACTTTCACCTTTAAAGATGGGTAGGCTCAACTTAATGGTGTTGATGCCTACATCTCTCTCTTGGTGTCGGTTTCTCCTTTCTCCATACCCTCGGTATCTCCTTGGATCTCCAAGACCCCCTCTCATCTCCTTCTCCCTCATATAAGCATCATCAAAGGCTCCATATCCTTCATATTCCTCTCTACCATATTCCTCAAAGTGGGCTGGATGGTTTTGGGCATTTTGAACTTGATTTGGAGGAATTGGATTTTGTGGAGGTGGTGGTCTTTGGTTTAATGGAGCTTGGAATGGAGGGTTCGGATTTGGAGGAGGTACTTGACGTCCAAATCCCTCTTGTGGGACTTGAGGAGTTTGGAAATGTATGGGTCTAGTGGGGTCACGGTTTAGAGGGAAAGGAGTGGTTTGGCTTGCGGCATTTAGTGGATCTTGGGGTGTATTTAGCATTTAGTGCAATGTTTTGGGAGTGATGGTTGCGGAGGAAGTTCTATCATGCCCATTGGTAGAAACATGTAGAGGAGTAGAAGGCCGAGAGTTCCTTTGACTCTCCACTTGTTCTAGTCTCCCACTAATAGCCGACACATCTCCCTTTATTGCTGCCAAATCCCCTCTCACAGCCCCAAATTCCGTATTCAACCTTTTAAGCATTCGGGTAACGGCCTCAAGAGTGACCCTCATAGAGTCAAGTGTATTAGTATCCACATTTTGGGACGTGGTCCCTTCCATTGCCAAGGTATTACACTCTTTGGATCACCTCACACTTGAGTTCCACAAGTGTTGTAGATTGGCTAGTAACCCGTGAATCCTTTAAGGTATGAGTAAGCTCTTATCCAGAGTGGAGTTTTGTTTGAAGACTCAAAGAATTCTCATCGGACTAGAACCAAGAAGTAGCAACGTATTTAAAAGATAAAAGCACCCAAGTAATCGTTGACACGAACAACGGATTCAAAGGACTAATTGACAACCTAGTAGGAATGTACTAGTTTGTTAATTAGTTCTAGAACCAAGTAAGGAAACCAAGAATCAACCATTGGGAACTAGAAAAAAAAAAGTATCCAAATTTGAGCTTATTAGTGATGTGGCAGCATGTAATTGGTCTTGGTCTCACACGATTTTTTTTTTTCACAAATCTGAAATTTCAATATTCACACAGCTTGTCATGATGACAATGGATTTTGGAGGGAAGGTAAAGTCTTGCACTCTTTTTTCAACTTTTCAAACTCAAAAAGGTAAGATTTGACTATACTAATCCCACAAAACAAGGTTCCTTGACTTAAGGAAAAGTGGTTGTCAAGTCTAGGAAGTGATGTGTGCAAGTCTTCTCACCAACAACTTTATAACTTTTGTCTTACAACCTTTTGGATCTATTTTACACTTTTGTTGTCTTAAGTTGTAAGAATAGATGAAGAACAAGATGAACACCACAACAACCCTCAAGAACACAATATCAACTTCTTCAAGAACATAATACAAAAACCACCAATGGTCATCAACAAGATACAACCTACGGTCCACTTCAAGTCACCACAACAATGGATCATATCATAAGCTCAACTTTAGATCTAGACAATTTTAGTGCTGGTGAGAAAGAAGCCAACACTAGGAACACATTAAACAATTAAAATAACATCTAGATCTAAACACACAAACACCAATCTCGGTCGAGACAACAAGATGGATAGATTTCATTTTATTTTTTTTTGTTGCTGACCAAGAGAGCCCTAGATTGGTAGTGTAGGAACACAACCAGCCATGCTCTGATACCAAATGATACACTATCAAGTCCACAACACAAAAAGTTCCCAACAATCAACAACAAGAAGAACAAACTAACACAAGATCAACAAGTTTCAACAAGTGCTAGTGAATCGAAAGAGCCCCACACGGCTTCACTAGACTTCAAGTTACAAACACAACAACACAACAATAACAATGTCACAAGAAGATAGTAACTTGACATATAAGATTCAAGAGTCTAAGAACCCTAACAACAAGAAAAGACCCTAAGACTAACGAATATTAACACCAAGTTCTTACTTGGACCAAGAGGAACTCTATGACCTCAAGATCCTTGTTTCTAGCCAAGATACAACACAAGTATCACCCTACTTGTGAGATGGAATAGAGAGAGAGAGATCCAAAATATTACAAGTGTTATGTTTCAAAATGATCATGGAAGAACCACCCCAAATGATAGCCAAAAGGCCATGAACACACGAAAATGGTTACTAAGATACAAATTTCAGCAACCAAACAAAGAGAAAAGCAACACATAGAATGGAGATCTCCCAGTTCAAGAATGAATTTCTTTCTCCCCTTGTTGGCCCTCCTTGCCATTTCTTGGTTTTTCTTCTCAAGTTGAAGCTGCACCTTCTCATGTAACTTCTTCATAGAAGCAGTCCACACACATACGCCACGTTCCATCCTTTTTGGGCACTAGTAGCACCAGAACCGCTCACGGACTCATGCTTTCCTTGATGTACCCTTTGTTGAGGATTTCCTCAACTTGACGTTGCAATTCTTTGGTGTTCGTAGGGTTGCTCCTATAAGCTGGCTTGTTTGGCAATTATGATCCCAGCACAAAGTCAATTTGGTGCTCAATTCCCCGAAGTGGGGACAATCCTTGCGGAAGTTCTTTAGGAAAGACATCTTCATAATCCTGCAACACACAAGAACGCAAAGGAGAAATGGAAGAATTAGTGGGGTTAGTATTAAAACAATGAGCCAAAAGTAACATAGGCGTGTCCTCAACATGATCCACGAAGAGTTCCTTCTTCCTAACCAACATCACCATGTTCTCCATCCCTTTTGATGTTGAGGCAGCCTTGGATGCCCCTACTACCCCACCTACGAAATTCCCTCTTTTTTCCCCCTTTTCGGACTCCTTTCCCTTTTCCTTCAATTCTCTCATCCTTTGTGATACAATATCAATCCCACAACATGAAGATTTCAGCAACAACAACAAGATGAACAACTATCACAAGAACAACAAATTTAACAACAAGTGCTAGTGAATCGAAAGAGCCCCACACGGCTTTACTAGACTTCAAGATTAGAATCACAAGCTTAACAAGATTACAAAAAAAAAGGATAGATAGCTTGACATACGAGATTACAAGAAATAGGAACCAAACCGTGTATCAAACGATAAGACCCCTAAGACCTACAATAACAACACCAAACTCTTATGGTGACCGCTAAGGGAATCAACTCTTCCTTACAACCACCGTTTCTAAGCAAGGATCAATAATGGCTTTTCCAAGCCCTACACTACTTGGCCTTTCCAAGCCCTACACTACATTCTCAAAGAGAGAAGAAGAAGTCTTTCAAATATCCATAATGAACTAACTAGAAAATAAGACTAATGAAGCCTATTTATAACTATTACATCACATGACCAAACTACCCTTAATGAAAAGAGGCTCCTATGGAGTGTAAAGAAAAGGCACAAAAAGACCAAAACACCCTTAATAAGGGGCGGTCATGGAGTGTAAGGACTCCTTCTTCACACTTCAACCCTTGCAATTCTTTGGAGCCTCGGGTAGTCATCAAGGCAAGCCTCCAAGCAACCTTCCACACACGAATTTGCTTTATTATGTGTCCAAAATGACTTCATGACTTCCCCATGCATACTCTCGGGCCTTCAAGGTGTCCAAAATCAGATTCTCCACGTGTTGGCCACGAATGATGGCATCAAAAGTTATGATGGCCATTTGTCTTGTATCACTTTGATGCCACTCATTCACTTGGGAAGGCGAAAGAGGATGAAGTGTAACCTTTCGGCCATCCTTCTCAAGTGTATATCGATTGGACCTCCCATCGTGTTTGGTAGACCTATCATATTGCCAAGGTATACCTAGCAGCAAGTGACATGCTTGCATTGGTATCACGTCACCAAGCACTTCATCGTGGTAGTTTCCCATCTTAAACCGTATCACACATTGCCTTGTGACCTTTAATTCACCACATTCATTCAACCATTGTAACTTGTAAGGACTAGTGTGTGGAGTAGTTGGTAACTTCAAGAAATTTACCATAGCATTACTAACAACATTTGTACAACTACCACTATCGATCACCAAGGTGCACACACTCCCCTTTACAAGACATTTAGTATGGAATAGATTTCCCTTTGGCTTGGGTCATCAATTGCCTTACTAATCATGACGCGCCTAACTACAAAGTTTGGAACCACACACTCCCCTTCTTGAGGATAAACATCTTCACCTCCATCACCCTCATCATCATGTGGTCCATTATCGGGTTTCTCTCCATCTTGAGGCTCGACCTCATCCTCTCCCTTTTCAAGGTCCACCTCCTCACCAAGATAATATAATCTCCCTTCCCATAGGATCATGTTGCGTCGGTTTGGACGTTCATTAGCCTTATGTCCCCAAACTTGGCACTTGAAACATTGGAATCCCTTTGGGTTAGGATACTTGTGAGCTTTCGGTTTTGGAGGAATTTTGTGGGCTGTTTTGGCTTCGGGCAGCCTTGTAGTGGCGGGTTGGTCCTTGGTTTTGGCCAGCCCGAGGAGGCTTGTCCCCTTGCCTTGAAAGACGATCTCTCTTTAAGTTCCCTTTCAATCTCAAGAGCCGCCTAGAAAATACCTTCAACGGTATCAAACTTGTGAAGTGTTAAATGAGTGGAGATCTCTTTATTCAACCCACACCTGAACCAGATGATGTCATGACTGATTTGTTCCACACGATGATCAAGTTTCAACATGAGTAGTTGATACTCATCAAAATACGCCATCACACTCTTGTTACCTTGACGCAAGTTGTACAATCTAGCAAGCAACTCATGGCGATATCTCTCGGGAAGGTACCGTTGTCTCATCAAGTATCTCAATCGAAACCAAGGTGGTGGCTGCCCATCAACTACTTCATTACCAAACCGCTTGATATACTCCCACCAAGTGTTAGCATAACCGCTTGATAGCATAACAACCTTTCTTTTCTTCCGAGATATCATTAACTTGGAATACTTTGTCAGAAGCTGATTCCCAAGGTAAGTAGGCCTCGGGGTCACTTTCACCTTTAAATATGAGTAGGCTCAACTTGATGGTGTTGATGCTTACGTCTCTCTCTTGGTGTCGGTTTCTCCTTTCCCCATACCCTCGGTATCTCCTTGGATCTCCACGACCCCCTCTCATCTCTTCCTCCCTCATGTAAGCATCATCAAAGGCTCCATATCCTTCATATTCCTCTCTACCATACTCCTCAAAGTGGGCTGTACGGTTTTGGGCATTTTGAACTTGATTTGGAAGAATTGGATTTTGTGGAGGTGGTGGTCTTTGGTTTAATGGAGCTTGGAATGGAGGGTTAGGATTTAGCGGAGGTACTTGACTTCCAAATCCCTCTTGTGGGACTTGAGGAGTTTGGAAATGTATTGGTCTAGTGGGGTCACGGTTTGGAGGGAAAGGAATGGTTTGGCTTGCGGCATTTAGTGGATCTTGGGGTGTATTTAGCATTTGGTACAATATTTCGGGAGTGATGGTGGCGAAGGAAGTTCTATCATGCCCATTAGTAGAAACATATAGAGGAGTAGAAGGCCGAGAGTTCCTTTGACTCTCCACTTGCTCTAATCTCCCACTAATAGCCGACACATCTCCCTTTATTGCTGCCAAATCCCCTCTCACAGCTCCAAAGTCCGTATTCAACCTTCAAGCATTCGAGTAACGGCCTCAAGAGTGACCTTCATAGAGTCAAGTCATTAGTATCCACATTGTGGGATGCGGTCCCTTCCATTGCCAAGGTATTACACTCTTTGGATCACCTCATGCTTGAGTTCCACAAGTGTTGTAGATTGGCTAGTAACTGTGAATCCTTTAAGGTATGAGTAAGCTCTTATCTGGAATGGATTTTTGTTTGAAGACTCAAAGAATTCTCGTCGGACTAGAACCAACGTATTCAAAAGATAAAAAGCACCCAAGTAATCGTTGACACGAACAACGGATTCAAAGGACTAATTGACAACCTAGTAGGAATGTACTAGTTTGTTAATTAGTTCTAGAACCAAGTAAGGAAATCAAGAATCAACCATTAGAAACTAGGAAAAGAGTATCCAAATTTGAGCTTATTAGTGATGTGGCAGCATGTAATTGGTCTTGGGCCCACACAAAATTTTTTTTTTTTTGTCAAAAATCTGAAATTTCAAGATTCACACAACTTGTAATGGATGACAATGGTTTGGGAGGGAAGGTAAAGTCTTGTACTCTTTTTCAACTTTTCAAATCCCACAAAACAAGGTTCCGTGATTTAAGGAAAAGTGGTTGTCAAGTCTAGGAAGTGATGTGTGCAAGTCTTCTCACCAACAACTTTATAACTTTTGTGTTACAACCCTTTGGATCTATTTTATACTTTTGTTGTCTTAAGTTGTAAGAATAGATGAAGAATAAGATGAACACCACAACAACATTCAACAGCACAACATCAACTTCTTCACGAACATAACACAAAAGCCACCAATGGTAATCAACAAGGTACACCTACGGCCCACTTCAAGTCACCACAACAATGGTCAATATTATAAGCTCAACTTTAGATCTAGACACTTTAGTGTTGGTGAGAAAGAAACCAACACTAGAAACACACTAAACAAGCAAAATAACACCTAGATCTAAACACACAAACACCAAACTCGGTTGAGACAACAAGACGGACAAATTTCTCTTCTCTTTTTTTTTTAAAAAAATCGAGATAGCCCAAGATTGGTAGTGTAGGAACACAACCAGCCTTGCTCTTGATACCAAATGGTACTATCAAGCCCACAACACAAAGTTCCCACGAAATCAGCAACAAGAAGAACAAAATAACACAAAAATCAGCAAGTTGAACAACAAGTGCTAGTGAATCGAAAGAGCCCCACAAGGCTTCACTAGACTTCAAGATTACAAATACAACATTAACAAGATCACAAAAAGATAGTAACTTGACATAAAAGATTCAAGAGTCTAAGAACCCAACAACAAGAGAGGACCCTAAGACTATTAAATATTAACACCAAGTTCTTACTTGGACCAAGAGGAAGTCTATGACCTCAAGATCCTTGTTTCTAGCCAAGATACAACACAAGTATCACTCTACTTGTGAGATGGAGTAGAGAGAGAGAGAGATCCAAAATATTACAAGTGTTATGTTCAAAATCTGATGGGAGAACTACCCAAATAACCCTAATATGTTCTATTTATATTACAAGGCAAAATGAGGCAAAATGACCAGCTTGTCCTTGTCATGGGGGGCGGCCTTGGAGTGTAAGTTTATTACACTTCAAGGTACCTTTTCACACTTAAAAACATTTAAAATCCTTAGGTGGATCAGTCACCAACTCACACACGGCCATTTGCATGAACAAGGCTTGGAGTTTTTATAATTCCCGAGCTTGGCTTCATGTGAAAGGTCGTCTACTTGTTGGACAGCTTGTCCCACCCGTATCATCATGGAAGAACCACCCCAAATAACCCTAATATTGTCTATTTATATTACAAGGAAAATGACCAGCTTGTCCTCTTGCCATGGGCCGGCCTTGGAGTGTAAGTTTATTACACTTCAAGGTCCCTCTTCACACTTAAAAACATTTAAACCATTAGGTGGATCAATCACCAACTCACACACGGCCATTTGCATGAATAAGGCTTGGAGTTTTTGTAATTCCCGAGCTTGGCTTCGTGTGAATGGTCGTGGACTTGTTGGACAGCTTGTCCCACCAGTATCACAACTAATTAAGGGACTGCCCTATACATTTTAAACATAACCCACCTGACTTCCACACTTTCTTATACATATATTACATTAATCTACAAGGGTAAACACTTACCAAGGCTTGCAAAGTGGAGGATTCACCCAAGAACCCTAAAGGGAAATTAGGGACGACTGATTTTTAGGGTTTAGAGTGTTTTGTTTAAAGCTGGAATTTGTAAGTGTATTGTGAGGAAAAAAACAAGCTGAAATGATGTATATATACACCCTTCTTGGATCGCCTCTTCTCCAGCCATCCTTAGCCAATTTTGCTCAAAAAATAGTCCAAGTAGGTGATGCACCTACTTGGTTATTAAATCTGTCCAAATCAGTCCAAGTAGGTGATGCACCTACTTGGTTTATTTCTACATGGATCACCTTAGTTTTGGGCCTTAATTAAACTTGGAGTTGGGCTGATCATCCTTCCCCTTTTAATTACTTAACTTGGGCCTCCATTGAGTCCATTAATATATGTCCAAACGCAACCCAATAGCTTAAGTAGGTAATACACCTCTTTGGAACATTTAACTTGGCCCAAATCTGATCCATAACCTTGGGTCCATTAACTTGATCCATATATCTCAAGTAGGTGATTCACCTACTAGCTTAATTAAGTCAAGCAAGCACCTCAATAGTTAATTTCATTTTCGGTTCTTAATCCCTTTAATTTAACTTACAGCTTGTGTGCACTTGGTCACTTTAGACGTTAGATCCAAATACCTACTCACAATCCCAAGTTTAAATAGTTGCATCGACGTCAACTTAGTCGTGTCACATTAAAATGTATGGGCAGTTCCTTCCAACACATCTTATCGTCGCTAGTCATATAGGAAACCGAGTCCATTACCCGTACTATAAGGCTGTATTAAGTGACATATAAGTGGAACTAGTACACGTAGGATACGGGGTGTTACATCCTCCCCCCCTTCAGAACATTAGTTCTCGAATGGTAGTATCATCGCTATTCAGCTTAAACGAGTTCAAACCTAAGTTAAATCTTTATACTACCACATAATACTTATATATATATATATATACACTTACTTGTTATTGCTCCAATTCAGCATCTAAGGCTTCCACTTCAGTTTCAAATAATTGAGGATACTTAGATTTCATCATCTCCTCGGCTTTCCATGTGATTTCCTCTACTTGCTGATTTTTCCAAAGCACTTTTACGGAAGCTACCTCTTTATTCCTTAACTTCTTAACTTGTCGATCCAGAATAGCACTAGGTACTTCTTCATAGGTGAGATCTTTCGTAACTTGTACTTCTTCAGTAGGAGTAATATGAGATGAATCTCCTATGCACTTTCGAAGCATTGAGACGTGAAATACTGGATGAACTGTGGAGAGTTCTTGGGGTAGTTCCAACTCATACGCGACTTGGCCAAATCTTTGGATAATCTTATATGGCCCTATATAACGTGGACTTAGCTTTCCCTTCTTTCCAAATCTCATTACCCCTTTCATTGGTGATACTTTCAAAAATACCCAATCATCGATAGCAAATTCTAACCCTCTTCTTCTAACATCGGTATATGATTTGTGTCGACTTTGCGCTGTTCCTAGTTATTGTTGTATCACCTTAACCTTTTCCATGGCTTGATGAACAAGGTCTGGTCTAAATAAAATGATTTCACCTACTTCAAACCATCCAATTGGTGATCTACACTTCCCTCCGTATAAAGCTTCATAAGGGACCATCTTGATGCTTGAATGATAGCTATTATTATAGGCGAACTCAATAAGAGGTAAATGATCATCCTAACTACCTTTAAAGTCTAATATACAAGCGCGTAGCATATCTTCAAGTGTTTGGATAGTACGTTCTGCTTGTCCATCTGTTTGAGGATGAAAAGTCGTACTTAAATTCACTTGGGTTCCCAAACTCTTCTGAAAATATTTCCAAAAATGTGCAGTAAATTGAGCTCCCCTGTCTGATATAATAGAGAGTGGAGTCCCATGTAATCGCACTATCTCTTTAACATACAACCTTACGTAATCTTCAGCTATATAGTTGGTCTTGACTGGTAGGAAATGTACTGACTTGGTAAGCCTGTCAACTATTACCCATATGGAATCAAATTTCCGCAGTGTACGAGGCAAACCTGTGATGAAATCTATGTTAATCATATCCCACTTCCAAACTGGAAGACTTATACATTGCATATAACCTCCAGGCTTCTGGTGCTCTACTTTTACTTGTTGATAATTTGGACATTGGGCTACAAATTTTGCAATGTTCTTCTTCATGTCACCCCACTAATATATTCCTTTCATATCATGGTACATTTTAGTTGATCCCGGATGGATAGAATACCTGGAATAATGTGCCTCTGTCATCCTTCTTCTTAACTTATCTACATTAGGTACACATAATCTATTTTGGCACTGAAGCATTCCTTCTTGCGTAAGCTCAAATGCCTTTGTCATACCTTGTTGTATATTCTCTTTAAACTGTGATAGAAAAGGGTTTACATACTGCTTCTCTTTCACCTCAGCTACTAATAAAGATTCTGCCGCATTTTGCACAATAACTCCTTCCTCTGGAGTTTCAATAAGGCGAACCCCTAAGCTAGCTAATTGATGTAAATCCTTGATTAAACCTTGTCTTTCTGTAAGCTGGCCATAAGTGTTCCCCATTGCCTTACGACTTAATGCATCAGCTACCACATTTGCCTTCCCCGGATGATATAAAATATCAATGTCATAATCTTTCAATAGTTCAAGCCACCTCCACTGCCTCAGATTTAGGTCCTTCTGCTTAAAGATATATTGCAAACTCTTATGGTCGGTATATATGTCAACATGAACCCCATACAAATAGTGGCGCCATGTCTTTAAAGCAAATACTACTGCTACTAGCTCAAGATCATGTCTCGGATAATTTTTCTCATGTGGCCGCAATTGTCTTGAGGCATAAGCTATCACTTTACCATGCTGCATCAATACACATCCCAAGCCAACTCCTAAAGCATCACAATACACTGCATACCCTTCTGTGCCTTCTGGAAGTACCAATACAGGTGTAGAAGTCAACTTATTCTTCAGATCTTGGAAACTCTTTTCACATGCATCGTTCCATTGAAACTTGGTTGCCTTGTGTGTTAGCTTTGTTAATGGTGCAGCAATAGAAGAAAATCCTTCAACAAACCTTCTATAATAACCTGCCAATCCGAGGAAACTACGAATCTCTGTAGGCATTGTAGGTCTTGGCCAGTTCTTCACAGCTTCTATCTTTTGAGTATCGACCCTTATTCCTTCATCCGACACAATATGACCCAAGAATGCTACAGACTTTAACCAAAATTCACATTTAGAGAACTTTGCATATAACTTACGATCACGAAGAATCTGCAACACCTATCGTAAGTGACTAGCGTGGTCCTCTTTTGATATTGAATAGACAAGAATATCATCTATAAATACTATCACGAACACGTCTAAAAATGGCTTGAACACCCTATTCATCAGATCCATAAAAGCTGCTGGTGCATTTGTTAGCCCGAAGGACATAACTAAAAACTCATAATGATCGTACCGTGTTTGGAAAGTTGTCTTGGGTATATCTCTCTCTCTGACCTTTACTTGATGGTAACCCGACCTCAAGTCAATCTTTGATAAACATTTAGCACCTTGTAATTGATCAAAAAAATCATCAATTCTAGGGAGGGGATATTTATTATTAATTGTCACCTTATACAGTTGTCGGTAATTAATACACATTCTCAATGTACCATCTTTCTTACGTACAAATAACACTGGTGCACCCCACGGGGACACGCTAGGCCTTATGAATCCCTTTTCTAGCAAGTCTTTTAATTGCTCCTTTAACTCCTGTAATTCTGCCGGGGCCATTCTATACGGAGGAATAGAGATAGGCTGAGTACCTGGAATCACATCATAACCAAACTCTACTTCTCGTTCCAAAGGTAATCCCAAGAGATCTTCAGGAAATACATCAAGGAATTCATTTACCACTGGAACAGATTGAAGAGTCGGTGGCTCCACATCTGTATCTTTCACCCTTACTAGGTGACATATGTACCCCTTGGATATCAGTTTCTTCGCCTTAAGATAAGAAATAAACTTACCTTTTGGCGCTCCAACATTACCCCTCCATTCAAGGACTATCTCTTTTAGGAAAGGAAAATATACCTTCTTTGTTCGACAATCTACTGTGGCATAACAAGAAGCCAACCAATCCACACCCATTATAACATCAAAATCTACCATTTCTAGTTCGACAAGATCAGCCAACGTATCATGATCACAAACAGTTACTATGCAATTACGATAGACTCTTTTAGCTACAATAAATTCACTAACTAGTGTAGATATTTCAAATGGCTTAGCTAATAATTCTAGTGTTCTTTTGAATTTTTTTGCAATCAATGGAGTCACATATTATAGGGTAGAGCCCGGATCAATCAATGCATATACATTATGTGAAAAGATGGATAATGTACCTGTAACTACATCCGGAGAAGCCTCCAAATTCTGACGGTCCGCTAAGGCATAGGTACGGTTCTGGACTCCACTAGAACTGGTTACTCCTCTAGCACCTCTACCATGACCAGTAGGTTGTACACCCCTACCTAAGAAAGGGACCGACGATGATGATGCAACGGCTGATCCGGTAGGTCGCACCATACTACCCGTGCCCCTCTGTGGGCATTCTCTCATTATATGTCCCAACATACCACACCAAAAACAAGTATTTGTCCCAAACCAGTCACCTAAATGAAGCTTTCCGCAGTGCTGACACGGGGCTGCGAGAAAACCTTGATTGGCTAAGATTCGCTTGCTCTTGATACCTGATGTCCGTGAACCTTGAATTCAACTACTCTGCCCCACGGCGCCGCCTCTAAACCCTCGGAATTGGGATGAAGTACCTGCTGGAGGATAGAAAAATGATGGTCTAGGTGGTCTAGGAAAAACTCAAGGCCTAAACTCTCCTTGGGACGCCATAAACTGTCCCATAGGTCTAGCCCTCTTTGACGGCCCTCTTTCAAATTCTTGCACCCTTTTCCTTTGCCTTTGATCCTCCATCTTCTGTGCAAAAGCTTGTATTCTGGCTATATCCATATCTCTGTTCAAAGCAGCAATGGTACAGTCCCTCACCAAATATGGCTCCAATCTGTCTACATACCGATGAACTCTGTCATCCATCATGGCTACTACATTAGGAGCATATCGAGCCGAAGAGTTAAACCGAAGAATGTACTCTCTGACACTAATATTCCCTTGACGAAGATTTTAAAACTAATCCGGATGAGCCTCTCGGATCTCATATGGAATATAGTGATCAAGGAATGCCGCTTTGAATTCTTCCCAATTAGCTGGAAGTGCACCGACACCCCTAGATTGTTTCCAATCTTCATACCATAAGATAGCCTCTCCTTTTAATCTATACTCTGTAAGTTCAACTGTCTCTGCACCAGATACATGCATGACATCCAAAGCTCTTTGGATTTGATCCATAAAATCTTGTGGGTCTTCATTAAAATCTGATCCGGTGAATGTGGGAGGATCCAATTTGAGGTTGTCCTTGACCTTGTGCTGCAACTATACGAGTCAACAATTGCACCACATTCCTTAAATCTTGGTCACTATTATTAATAGGTGATTCTGGGAGTACTCCTCTCCTTCTTAGCTCTTCTGGAGATGGAAGAGTAGAAGAAGTCCGAGATACAAACTCATCTTCAGCTTCACTTTGATTAGTTCGTCTAGGTGGTGACTTGTTAGTTCCTTCTCTGGCGGCCATATCCACTTGCTTGGCTCTATAGCACGATCTAAGAAATGAAGAAAAAGAAACAAATCCTAAATGTCCCGTAGCCTCCTACTTATAAATGTGGTGCACAACACATCTATAAGCAAGACTCTACTCAGACACGGCTTTGTAGACACCCTAGGATGACCCGCTCTGATACCACTTTTGTCACGCCTCAAATCCCATTGAGGTGGACTGGCACCCGAAGCCGTTAAGGCCCGAGAGAACCAATCTATGATCATGTACATTCATATGCATGTCCTTGAGTGAAAAACATCCAGTCATACAGATACAAAATGTCAAAGACAAAAATCATGGAAAGACATTCAAATAAATATGAGACTTGGTCGTTGGGGCTGCAGCGTTAAAAAGGAGAATACACTTTTACATTTGACTTTACTACAGTCTACAAAGCCTCTAAAAGATGTACATAACCAAAACTAAGGTCGGGACAAGTCCCGACCTTATACCACTACTACACAGTACCAAAATAAATTTACAATGAATCGAAAAGCCCCGAAGTAACCTGGAGCTCACCAACAATCTGTGGATGACCCGTATCCTACTGTGGAGGTCTACTAACACCTGTGCCTGCAGCAAGTAAGGTAAGTCCCCCAAGATACGTAAGTACGAAAGAATGTACTGAGTATGTAAGGCTAAAAGTAACTGTATAAAATATAGGAACTCAAAAGAAATCAGATACAAGTGAATAGATAATACTGATAAACCACCTTTACTGTAATCGTGCAACCGTATACATTACATTCATTATTTCCCTTTTTCTTTCTTTACTTTTCTTGTCTTTATAAGGCATGCCATACATATACCCAATTGATCAGTGGTAACATAATCTGGGATCGTCTCTATGCTCGGCTTTAAGCCCCCTCGAGCTGCCACCCATACATAATAAATCGAGATCGTCTCTATGCTGGGCTTTAAGCCCCCTCGAGCTGCCACCCGAACATAACTATATTGAGTTGCTTACTTTATTTAATCTTTGAAGTTGTTATAGTGGTGGTTATAACATTATGGATCCTTTTTGGAACAACAAAAGAGAACATCTGAAATTTGATAGTAAATATATATATTGAGGTACCTTAGAGCATTTCGGAGTGGAAACAAGGTCATTAGCTATGTGGACAGTAGACGATGCCAAAGGATACGGAAAAGAGTAAACTTACATACCTTAAATTCACACCACGTGACTACAACAATTCAGCTCCTTCCTTATGTGTTACTCTACAATATAAGTACATAATGGAGTTACATTAAAAGCTAATCACATTATAGGTTTACAAGGCAGTAACTAACTACTTAACGGGAAGTAAAATTTGTCCGACCACCCCAACACATGGTATCTCATCCCAACCTCCTTTATACTTCCACGTAACTCTATTCCAGCTCCTACACGGCAGCCCACTGCCTCACAACAACAATGCTACCAAAACAGTCCATATGTTGACATAAACATTACAAACAGATAGGATTACCTACCTAGTTTATCCTTTACATTTCCACTCCAACGAAACTTCATATATTCATCCCATAAGGTCACCCTACTGCCTTCCACAGTAATATACCAAAAATAGTCCACAGCAGTTCCAAAATTCAGTTTAACATAACAAGAGAATATTCTCTTTTCACTACACCAAACGTTCCATTTACAAACACGTATAAACGTTTCCATCAAGCCATACATACAAGGGACGATTTAGGGGCAGAATCACACTTTAATATACTGAAATTTTATCCTCCTAACTTAATTTCTTCAACACCTTAAGCCCCTATACAAATTCAAACCACAAGGAAGACAAATTCACTAAAACTAACACAGGTGGACTGCCAATTAATAAAGGGACTGCCCTATACATTTTAAACATAACCCACCTGACTTCCACACTTTCTTATACATATATTACATTAATCTTCAAGGGTAAGCACTTACCAAGGCTTGCAAAGTGGAGGATTCACCCAAGAACCCTAAAAGGAAATTAGGGGCGGCTGATTTTTGGGGTTTAGAGTGTTTTGTTTAAAGCTGGAATTTGTAAGTGTATTGTGAGGAAAAAAACAAGCTGAAATGATGTATATATACACCCTTCTTGGACTGCCTCTTTTCCAGCCATCCTTAGCCAATTTTGGTCAAAAAATAGTCCAAGTAGGTGATGCACCTACTTGGTTATTAAATCTGTCCAAATCAGTCCAAGTAGGTGATGCACCTACTTGGTTTATTTCTACATGGATCACCTTAGTTTTGGGCCTTAATTAAACTTGGAGTTGGGCTGATCATCCTTCCCCTTTTAATTACTTAACTTGGGCCTCCATTGAGTTCATTAATATATGTCCAAATGCAGCCCAATAGCTTAAGTAGGTAATACACCTCTTTGGAACATCTAACTTGGCCCAAATCTGATCCATAACCTTGGGTCCATTAACTTGGTCCATATATCTCAAGTAGGTGATTCACCTACTAGCTTAATTAAGTCAAGCAAGCACCTCAATAGTTAATTTCATTTTTGGTTCTTAATCCCTTTAATTTAACTTACAGCTTGTGTGCACTTGGTCACTTTAGACGTTAGATCCAAATACCTACTCACGATCCCAAGTTTAAATAGTTGCATCGACGTCAACTTAGTCGTGTCACATTAAAATGTACGGGCAGTTCCTTCCAACACATCTTATCATCGCTAGTCATATAGGAAACCGAGTCCATTACCCGTACTATAAGGCTGTATTAAGTAACATATAAGTGGAACTAGTACACGTAGGATACGGGGTGTTACAGGGGAAATTTAGGAGTTGTTTCTTTTCTTCATTTCGAGATCATGCAATAGAGCCAATGATGTAGGTGGACTCATATCTGACCATTGTAATTGGTTTTGTTTGTTATAGTAAAATGCCGATGACAAGACGAGGTAGGGGCAAAGGTAAGCAGGTAGATATACTTGCCGGAGAAGGAACGAGTAAATCACCACTTGACCAAGCTAGTCATGGTGGAGCTGACACTAAAATTGCATCGCGGTCTTCTTCTACTTTTCCAGCTCCAGAAGAGCCGAGAGGTAGAGAAGTACCTGCAGAACCACCTATGAATGCCACTGAAAAGGATTTAAGAAATGCAGTGCATATGTTGACCCAGATAGTTGCTGCACAAACTCAGGGATGAGCTAGTCCAACGACAAGTGAGGATGACGCGGCTAGAGTAGCTAGTCGGCGGACACAGGATTTTCTGAAATTAGACCCTCCCATATTCACTGGGTCAGATCCGAAAGCAGATCCACAGGACTTTGAGGACCAAATTCAAAGGGCTCTCGATGTTATGCACGTGACTGGTATAGAAACAGTTGAGCTTGCAGCCTATAGATTAAAAGGAGAAGCTATATTGTGGTATGAAGATTGGAAAAAATCTCGTGGTATCGGTGCAAATCCACCTAATTGGGAAGAATTTAAAGTGGCATTCCTTGATCACTATCTTCCATATGAGATCTGAGAGGCTCGTGCGGATCAGTTTCTAAATCTTTGTCAAGGGAATATGAGTGTCAGAGAATACAGTCTGTAGTTTAATTCTTTGGCTTGATATGCTCTGAATATAGTAGCCACAATGACAGACAGAGTCCATCGATATGTGAACAGATTGGAGCCATATTTGGTAAGGGACTGTACTATTGCTGCTTTGAACAGAGATATGGATAAAGCCAGAATACAGGCGTTTGCACAAAAGATGGAGGACCAGAGGCAAAGAAGGAGGGTGCACGAATTTGAAAAAGTGCCTTCAAAAAGGGCTAGACCTATGGGACAGTCTATGGTGTCCCAAAGAGAATCTAGGCCTCTGGTTTTTCCTAGACCGCCTAGACAATCATTCTCTTATTCCACAGCAGACACTCAATCTCAATTTCGAGGGTTTAGAGGTAGTCAAGCTGGGCAGAGTAGTGGCCTTCAAGGTTCACAGGCAGCAGGATTTCTTCGTCAGCTGTGTCAGCACTGCGAATGGACTCATTCAGGTATATGCCGATTAGGGACGACTGCTTGTTTTTGGTACGGTATGTCGGGGCACATGATGAGAGAGTGTCCACAAAGGGGCATGGGTGTTATAGCACGACCTACGGGATCAACCGTTGCATCATCATCATCGATTCCTTCCCTAGGCAGAGGTGTACAGCCTGCTGGTTGTGGTAGAGGTGCCAGAGGAGCAGCCAGTTCCAGTGGAGCCCAGAATCGCACCTATGCTCTAGTGGACCGGCAGAATTCAGAGGCTTCTCCCAATGTAGTCACAGGTACATTATCTATATTTTTGCATAATGTATATGCATTGATTGACCCAGGTTCTACATTATCATATGTTACTCCATTGATTGCTGTGAAATTTAAAAGAATGCCGGAATTATTGAATAAGTCATTTGAAGTATCCACGCTTGTCGGTGAATTTTATAGCTAAGAGAGTTTATCGTGATTGCGTAATTACTGTTTGTGGTCATGATACGTTGGCCGATCTTATTGAGTTGGAGATGATAGATTTTGATGTCATAATGGGTATGGATTGGTTGGCTTCTTGTTATGCCACATTAGATTGCCGCGCTAAGGAAGTACATTTTCATTTTCCACAAACGAATGTTCTTGAATGGAAGGGTAATGTAGGGGCACCGAGAGAAAAATTTATTTCCTATCTTAAAGCAAGGAAAATGATAGCCAAGGGGTACATATGTCACTTAGTAAGAGTGAAAGATATTGATGTGGAACCACTAACTCCTCAGTCGGTTCCAGTGGTCAATGAATTCCTTGATGTATTTCTTGAGGATCTTTCAGGTTTGCCTCCGAAATGGGAAGTAGAGTTTGGTATTGATGTAATTCCAGGCACTCAGCCTATCTCTATTCCCCAGTATAGAATGACTCCAGCAGAATTGTGAGAACTGAAGGAGCAATTAAAAGACTTGCTGGACCCTCATAAGGCCTAGTGTGTCCCCGTGGGGTGCAACAGTATTATTTGTACGGAAGAAAGATGGCACATTGAGAATGTACATTAACTATCGGCAATTGAATAAGGTAACGATCAAGAACAAATATCTCCTCCCCAGAATTGACGATTTGTTTGATCAGTTACAGGGTGCCAAATATTTTTTGAAGATTGACCTGAGATCGGGTTACCATCAAGTCAGAGTTAGAGAAAAAGATATACCCAAGACAGCTTTTCGAACACGGTATGGCCATTATAAATTTTTAGTTATGTCGTTTGGACTAACAAATGCACTAGCTGTCTTCATGGATTTGATGAATAGGGTGTTTAAGCCATTTCTCGACGTGTTCGTGACGGTGTTTATAGATGACATCTTGGTTTATTCAAGATCACAAGAGGACCATGCTAATCATTTACGGCAGGTGTTACACATTCTTCGTGAGCGTAAGTTGTATGCAAAGTTCTCTAAATGTGAATTTTGGTTGAAATCCGTAGCATTCTTGGGTCACATTGTGTTAGATGAAGGGATAAGGGTTGATACGCAAAAGATAGAGGCGATGAAGAATTGGCCAAGACCTACGACACCTATGGAAATTCGTAGCTTCCTTGGGTTTGCATGTTATTACAGAAGATTTGTTGAAGGGTTTTCTTCTATTGTTGAGCCTTTAACGAAGCTTACACACAAGACAGTCAAGTTTCAGTGGAATGATGCATGTAAGAAAAGTTTCCAAGAGCTGAAAGATAAATTGACTTTTACACCGGTATTGGTACTTTCGGAAGGCACAGAAGGGTATGCAGTATATTGTGATGCCTCCGGAGTTGGCCTAGGTTGTGTATTGATGAAACACGGTAATGTAATAGCGTATGCGTCACGACAGTTGCGGCCACATGAGAGAAATTATCCCACACATGATCTTGAGTTAGCAGCTGTGGTATTTGCTTTATTTGTATGGGGTTCATGTTGATATATACACTGATCACAAAAGTTTGCAATATATATTTAGCAGAAAGACTTAAATCTGAGGCAGCGGAGGTGGCTTGAACTGTTGAAAGACTATGATATTGATATTCTATATCATCCAGGGAAAGCTACTGTGGTAGCCGATGCACTCAGCCACAAAGCTATAGAAAGCACTAGTAGCCAGTTGACGAAAAAGCAAGACCTAGTCAAGGATCTATATCAACTAGACAGCTTGGGCGTTCGTCTTCTTGAATCTTCAGATGAAGGGGTTATGTACAAAATGCGGCAGAATCTTTATTAAGAGCTGAAGTGAAAGAGAAGCAGGATGCGGATTCTATGTTATTGCAGTTGAAAGAGAATGTACAACAGGGTTTAACAAAGGCATTTGATCTTACGCAAGAAGGAGTACTTCAATGTCAAGGTAGATTATGTGTACCGGATGTAGATGAGCTGAGGAGACGAATTATGACAGAGGCGCATCATTCACGATATTCTATTCATTCGAGAGCTACCAAAATGTACATGATTTGAAAGAAATGTATTAGTGGGGAAACATGAAGAAGAACATTGCAGAATTTGTAGCTCAATGCCCAAATTGTCAACAAGTAAAAGCAGAGCATCATAAATCTGGAGGTTACATGCAATGTATCAATTTTCCAGTCTGGAAATGGGACATGATTAACATAGATTTCATCACAGGTTTGCCTCGTACACTGCAGAAATTTGATTCCATATGGGTAATAGTTGACAGGCTTACCAAGTCAGTACATTTCCTACTAGTCAAGATCAACTATACAGCTGAAGATTACGCAAGGTTGTATGTTAAAGAGATAGTGAGATTACATGGGACTCCACTCTCTATTATATCAGACAGGGGAGCTCAATTTACTGCACATTTTTGGAGATCTTTTCAGAAGAGTTTGGGAACCCAAGTGAGTTTGAGTATGACTTTTCATCCTCAGACAGATGGACAAGCAGAACGTACTATCCAAACACTTGAAGATATGCTACGAACTTGCACGTTAGATTTTAAAGGTAGTTGGGATGATCATTTACCTCTTATTGAATTTGCCTACAACAATAGCTATCATTCAAGTATCAAAATGGCACCTTATGAAGCTTTATACGGAAGGAAGTATAGATCACCAATTGGATGGTTTGAAGCGGGTTGAAACTGCTTTACTTGGGCTAGATCTTGTTCATCAGGCTATGGAAAAAGTTAAAGTGATTCAACAGCGGCTACAAACGGCCCAAAGTCGACACAAGCCATATGTTGATGTTAGAAGAAGAGGGATAGAATTTGCCATAGGTGATTGGGTATTCTTGAAGGTGTCACCGATGAAAGGGGTAATGAGATTTAGAAAGAAATGGAAGTTGAGTCCCCGTTATATAGGGCCATATGAAATTGTCTGAAGATTTGGGCAAGTTGCATATGAATTAGCATTACCCCAAGAACTCTCCACAGTTCATCCAGTATTTCATGTTTCGATGCTTCAAAAGTGCATAGGAGATCCATCTCGTTTTGCTCCCATTGAAGATGTATAAGTTACGGAGGATCTCACCTATAAAGAAGGTACTCTGGAGAAATCAGCAAGTAGAAGAGATCACTTGGGAAGCTGAAGAAATGATGAAGTCAAAGTACCCTTATTTGTTTCGAATGGAAGAAAAAGTTTAAGATACGGGATCGGAGCAATAACAAGTAAGTATTATAAGCATTAAGTATATATATATATTCATAACATGAAGAATGATCCTAGACTTGAATTTGTTAAACTGGATAATGTCACTAACATTCGAGGACGAATGTTTCTAAGGGGGGAAGAATGTAACACCCCGTATGTTTTCGAACCTATTTAATTACTGTAACATTTATGGACTCATTTAAACATGAGATGGTTGTTGAATTATGCATGAATTTGATGGGCTGAATTTAATCTTGTGATTTGGGGCTCAAATGAGGCCCAAAATGAAGCAAAAAGGCATGACCCAAATGAAAATGACCCATTCTTGGCATTGACCAAGTAAACACACATTTAATGTGGCTAAGGATGACCATTGAAGCACTATATAAGGCAAAAATTTAGATTTTTATTCATATCAATACACATGCCATTTCTAGAATTTCCAAAGATATTTCTCATCTCTCACAAACCCTAAGTCATCACTCCTTTGGACAAGATCACTTTATTGCAAGCTTTGGTAAGTGTTTACTCTCATGGTTTAATATATTATATTCTTAAGATGGTGCATAAATCATGATGGTTATGTTGGCAAAGTGTTGGACAGTTCACTATGTGTAAAACTGTCTACTTTTGCAATCGAAAAAGGGTTTTGCCTTCTAAACTTGAAAGTAGACTTGTGGTCTTGAAGGAAATGGATTTGATGAATAGGGTGGAGTCTCAATTGGTTCTAATGTCCAAAAGATCCATCTAGCATTATCATTCATACAAGTGGACAAACCAACAAATTTCCTACCTCTACATAAAACAAATCCAAAACTAGCATGGATGTCATCATAGGCAAAGAGGTAGTTTAGGAAAGAATCAAGTGTAAAGGCATACACGGGTGAAGACAAAGCATTTAAGCACATCCACATTCTTTCCTTCAAGCAAATAGAGAACTTGGCATCCACAAGTTGAGATTCTTGTAATTTAAACACAATTGTGTCAAGCAAGGATGCACATTTAGAAACATTACCCCAATGATAATAGAAGCAAAGAAAATAATGAAAGCAATGTACATGGTTCCACATATACAGAGCGATGGTTTATCCATATTGACTATTCTCTTATTATTGTCTTCATTGAATGAAGTTCTTATGTATGATGCAGTTTCATATGGCCTTACATACTCAGTACATTCTTCGTACTGACGTCCCTTGTAGGGCTTACCTTACTTGCTGCAGGCGCAGGTGCTAGTAGACCTCCACAGTAGGTTGCGAGTCATTTGCAGATCTTTGGTGAGCTCTAGTTGGTTCGGGGCTTTCCGAGTCACAGCTGTACATTGGTTTTGGTACTATGTAAATGTTGTATAAAGCGGGGACTTGTCCCGACTTTAGGTTGGTTATGTACATGTATCTGTTAGAGGCTTTGTAGATGTACGTGGGAAGATGAATGAAAGAATGTATGCTTTTGACATGATGGCCCCAACGGCCAAGTTTCATATATATCATATGTTTTCCATGACTTCCGCCATTAGTATCTTACAATTACATGAGATAGAATGTGGTTCATCCAGAGACATGCATATGAGTGCACATGAATGAAGATTGGTGCTCTTGGGCCTTAACGGCTTTGGGTGCCAGTCCGCCCGTTGGAATTCGAGGCGTGACACTACATCACTAGTTGAACTAAGACACTCAAGCTAGAACTACAATGACTACATGAATAGTAAGTTCTACATTAGGCATGTCATATTACAATTGAACACACATGAATACTACTTCAAGACATCCTAGCCTCAAGAATTGACTCTACCAAGTGGGCAAACTCATGCATATTACTCACCAAAGAGACCATATAAGTCATCTATCCATAATTAAATATATGCCCTCACCACAAGAGAGTCACCTATATTCACTTACAAAGATGCAATTTATTACAAGAATGGGTGTAAGAATCAAATTACGCATACTCTCACAAAGAATTCACTTGTCACATAAGATGAACTATAAGCTTGACCTTAGTGTAGTACTCTACTAATATCAGAATGGCAAAGCTCAGGATCAAGTAGGACTTTAAGGGTTGTAATGTAGGCTAAGGAACTGGTAGGAACTATTCTGTCCAGTAATAGTGACTATCTTCCCTAAGTGCTTTAATACCATAACACTTTACATTAAACTCATCTCCAACCAACCTATTTTCTACCACTTTTTCTTCCCACCTCTCTTTTGTTTTTCCACATCTCTTTAAGCTAGCTTACAAATCTTTAGTAGGGAGTATTTGCTATCAACACATGATTCAATTCTTTTGATCAATTTTTCTATTCATTACACTACTCTCTACCACAACACATAAACTTTTTCAACACACCAATATCTATTGTTTTGGGGCTTCACTTTCACTTTTTATTTCTTCTTTACTTCTCACTCCTTACCAGCCTTAATTCTTTAACTGAAGCACTTAGGAGTTTTGGATCAATTTATGGTCAATTAAAAAAAAAGGAATAAGCTACATATGAGGCTACCAAAGAATAGGCTAAGTGATACAAGACAAATGGCCATCATAACTTTTGATGCCATCATTCGTGGCCAACACATGGAGAATCTGATTTTGGACACCTTGAAGGCCCGAGAGTATGCATGGGGAAGTCATTTTGGACACTTAATAAAGCACTTTCGTGTGTGGAAGGTTGCTTGGAGGCTTGCCTTGATGACTACCCGAGGCTCCAAAGGATTGCAAGGGTTGAAGTGTGAAGAAGGAGTCCTTACACTCCATGACCAGCCCTTATTAGGGGTGTTTTGGTCTTTTTGTGTCTTTTCTTTACACTCCATAGGAGCCCCTTTTCATTAAGGGTAGTTTGGTCATTGATGTAATAGTTATAAATAGACTTCATTAGTCTTATTTTCTAGTTAGTTGATGATGGATATTTGAAAGACTTCTTCTTCTCTCTTTGAGAGTGTAGTGTAGGGCTTGGAAAGCCAAGTAGTGTAGGGCTTGGAAAAGCCATTATTGATCCTTGCTTAGAAATGGTGGTTGTAAGGCGGAGTTGATTCCCTTAGCGGTCACCGTAAGAGTTTGGTGTTGTTATTGTGGGTCTTAGGGGTCTTATCGTTTGATACACGGTTTGGTTCCTATTTCTTGTAATCTCATATGTCAAGCTATCTATCTTACTTTATTTATCTTGTTGTTGTTGTGTTTGTAATCTTGAAGTCTAGTGAAGCCGTGTGGGGCTCTTTCGATTCACTAGCATTGTTGTTCAACTTGCTGATTTTTGGGTCTTTTGTTTCCCTTGTTGCTGATTTCGTGGGAAATCTTGTGTTGTGGGTTTATTATTGTATCATTTGGTATCAAAGCAAGATCGGTTGTGTTCCAACACAACCCATCTTGGGCTTGTTCTCGGATTAAACAAACAAACAAAAAAAATCTGAAATCTGTCCATTGAAGACAAAACCGAGAATGTTGTTGTATGTTTAGATCTAGGTGTTCTTTTGCTTGTTTAGTGTGTTTCTAGTGTTGGTTTATTTCTCACCAACACTAAGGTGTCTAGATCTAAGAGTTGAGCTTAAAATATTGACCATTGTTGTGGTGACTTGAAAAGTGGACCGTAGGTTGTATGTTGTTGATGACAATTGGTGGTTTTGTGTTATGTTCTTGAAGAAGTTGATGTTGTGTTCTTGAAGGTTGTTGTGGTGTTCATCTTGTTCTTCATCTATTCTTACAACTTAAGACAACAAAGGTATAGAATAGATCCAAAAGGGGCTAAGACCAAAGTCAAAAGTTTGTTGGTGAAAGACTTGCACCCATTACTTTCTAGACTTGACAACCACTTTTCCTTAAAACACGGAACCTTGTTTTGTGGGATTAGTATAGTCAAATCTTACCTTTTTGAGTTTGAAAAGTTGAAAAGAATACAAGACTTTTACTTTCCCTCCAAAACACTTGTCATATAACAAGTTGTGTGAATATTGAAATTTCAGATTTGTGACCAAAAAAAAAAAAAAAAAAAAAGAAGAAAACATCAACCAACCAAAGGATGCCACGTCACCCCCAAGGACTGCCATGTCATCACTTCACCAAAATAGCTTAAGCTCAAATTTCAGATTCTAAGTCTCATTTCCTTGTTTCTTTAGTTTCATTTCTTGATTCTAGTACTAATTAACAACTAGTAATCACCTACTAGATTGTGAGTTGGTTTTTGAATCCGTTTTCTTCGTGTTTTTCGTTCTTTGTGTGCTTTTCTCATTTTGATTCGTTGAACTTCTTTGATTCAAGTTCATAAGTAGATTTTATTTTGTGTCTTGAGTCGATCAAACAATAATCTATTCCGGTTGCTAAGTAGTGATTGATACCTTATTAACTACCGGAGTATAAGCAACTTTCAATATTCGCCGCTCCAATTGTGAGGATCACAAAGGTGAGTGTATACGAGTGTTGGTGAGGTGCTTTTACTACTAATCTTGTTTGTTCATTTTGTAGGTGCAAGGTGATATAAGGGGAACATATCTTGGTAGCCTCGTATTATTGTGACTACAACATGGGGGACTATGATTGTAGTGAGGGATTTTACGGCTACGATGATGTTGTAGATTATGGGGGCTATGAATATTGTCATGATCAAGACATGGGCAGATTTGAGGGTTATGGTTTTGAGGGAGAAAATGAGGTGAATGAAGTGCCTAGCTCTTATGGTGGATATGGAGATGATTTAGGACCTTATGATAGTTCTTATGATGAAGTTGGGGCATATGAGGAGTCTTACACTTCCCATTTCGAACCTAGAATTGGAGTCAGGTATAACCCCTCACTTCGCAAAGCTTATGAGAGCCATGGTGAGAGTGTACGTGTGGGGAATGAAGATTCATATTCTTCACCTTGTAGTACATCTTGTCAAGGTCGAAGCGGTGTGAATGGGTATACTAGCTATAGTGTAGGTTGCCCCATGAGAAGAAGAGAGAGTACATCTCCAAGGCCGAGGGGTACTCATGTACCGTTGGGTTGTCCTAAACTCTACAATGTTGATCCTAGGAGAAGTGTTCACTCCGGAAAGGTAAGCATTGACGGGGTATCGGGCTGCCTCCTTGTGCTAGATGATTGGCGCCATAAGAACTACATCATGCCACCGATGGTTGACTATTTAGGGTTGTTTCGAGAACCTTTACTTGCTCCATATTCCTTGGACGGGTATAGGGTTACCGAGAGAGTGAGGATTGTCTTCACCCAATTTGAATACCATGAGGAGGTGTGGTGCGATATCTTTCCCTTGACACAAGGTCATGTATGCTTGGGTACCGATTGGTTTGCACAACATAGAGTTCCAAATGTGCTAAATTGGCCTAAGGTTATAGTGGACCATTGGGGAAATTATCTCTTTACCTCAATTATTCCCAAACCGCAAGGAGATGTGATCACTTACTCCAAGCCGATTGATTATGAGAGACAAAAGATTGAGAGGAGTAAGGGTGTGAAAGGTGGTAATCCGAAAGGGGAAAAAGGAGAGGTTGTGTGGAGCGAAGTGAGAGGGTTGCCACCAAATCATGCTAACTATGTTTGTCCTTTTCCTTCTAAGGACATTTGTGTAGGTACCAACATGGCAAGCGGAGAAGCACAAGGCCAAGGAGAAGTTACTGCCGAAGCATGTGGGAAACCTTCACACCACGGCAAAGGAGAATTTACTCAAGAACTTCAAGGTAAAATCGCTTACTCTTACACTTTTGTTCATGTGAATGATAATTGTGTTGCTAGTAGCCCATTGAGTGTGAGTAGTAGCTTGCCTATTTGTGAGTCTATTGATTCTTTGCCTCTTGTTGATGATGTACTTGTTGTGAGTGTGGATACACTAGTTGATCCTATTGATGACAAAATTGACTCTTCTTGTAAGATCAATTTATGTCCACCTAGTGTTGAAGCCAATGTGTTGAATGATGGTACATCATCTTGTGGGAATTGTGTTGATCAACTTATGTGCGAAATTTGTCCACCACTTGAGGATATGTGTGATGTGTTTAATGGATCTCAAGTGAATGATTATATTGAAAATGTTGATCAAATAAATAGGAGTGACCCCTTTAGTATGACCTCTAGTAAATGTTCTACTCTCGGTTTTGCTCATAGGGATAATCATGTGCTTGAAACATCTTTGATACTCGATAATGATCTTTTAGAGAATGGATTTGCATGTTCTATAGCCTCTTCATGGATAGATCCTTCTCTCTTTAAGTACAATATCTTGTTTGAAGATGATGAGTTCACTCCTAAAGAACCTAGTGGTGAGAATGACGTTGAAGGTATAGCTTGTCTTGAAAGCTATAGCCTATATGCCAACCCACTATGGTGTAAAAACATTCCTCCTAAAGATGGAAATCTCTTCTTGGGAGAGGAGAGTACTCTTAAGGGAAGGGAATGCGAGGTCTTGGAAAGGAATGATCAATTGGGTGATGATAATTTTGATTTGCTTGAATTCTTAAGAAACCCAATAAGTGATTTTTCCTTGAAAATTGATTGTGGTTGTGATCCTTTGTATGACACCCCACCCATGTTTGATGACTATAAGGATGAATTGCTTGCTTGTAAAGACTTAAGTAACAATTCCTTGGACTTTAGTGGTGGTATGTGTCTACTTGAGGGTACTTCCATAGAAGGGGAAGGTGTCCATTATTTGGAAATTACTTCTTCTACTATGTGTGACCTTATTGTTGAGAGTGCTCACGGTGATGATGTTGAAACTGGTAGTGAGTACTCACATGAGGACACCTTAGTTGAACTTGACTTGAGTGATACCATTCTCCACTCTCTATTTGCTTTTGATGAGATGTATGTTATTGTAGAGAGTATATCTTGTAGTTTGGGTGAAGCCTATGGGGAAAGGAAGTATTGTCTAGACCCGTGTCTATGGCTACTTTTTTTATTTGACCCCGGTGCCAAATATAGAAATGGTGATGTTGGCGCACCCAACTTGTTGCTTGGTCTACATGACAAGCAAAGTGTCATTCTTGAAAACCCGAGAGCAAAAGTTTCATTGTTTCCTTGGGGTAATGTTTCTAAATGTGCATCCTTGCTTGACACAATTGTGTTTAAATTACAAGAATCTCAACTTGTGGATGCCAAGTTCTCTATTTGCTTGAAGGAAAGAATGTGGGTGTGCTTAAATGCTTTGTCTTCACCCGTGTATGCCTTTACACTTGATTCTTTCCTATACTACCTCTTTGCCTATGATGACATCCATGCTAGTTTTGGATTTGTTTTATTTAGAGGTAGGAGATTGGTTGGTTTGTCCACTTGTATGAATGATAATGCTATATGGATCTTGTGGACATTAGAACCAATTGAGGCTCCACCCTTGGTGTGGTCTCTTGAAGAGATAAAGAAGCAATTGTGTCTTATGGCTCCTAAGATGAAGGTAGTTTTACCTTGGAGATTATTTGATGCCATTAGGACCTTTGTAGTTTCCTTATCTCTTGGTGATTTAAATAGCCAAATCCTTTGTGCATATTTTAATAAGTTTTTAATAATTAATTCAAAGGATCCTTGGTTATATTGCAAGTATAAGCAACCTTGGCATGTTGAGCTGGTTTATTGTGCTAACCCTAACCCTCATGCCATGAGGAGTTTGTATTCGTTTGTCCTTTCTTTGATTTTTGCAAGGTTTGGATTCGAGGTCGAATCCTTTTCAAGAAGGGGAGGATGATACAAGACAAATGGCCATCATAACTTTTGATGCCATCATTCGTGGCCAACACATGGAGAATCTGATTTTGGACACCTTGAAGGCCCGAGAGTATGCATGGGGAAGTCATTTTGGACACTTAATAAAGCACTTTCGTGTGTGGAAGGTTGCTTGGAGGCTTGCCTTGATGACTACCCGAGGCTCCAAAGGATTGCAAGGGTTGAAGTGTGAAGAAGGAGTCCTTACACTCCATGACCAGCCCTTATTAGGGGTGTTTTGGTCTTTTTGTGTCTTTTCTTTACACTCCATAGGAGCCCCTTTTCATTAAGGGTAGTTTGGTCATTGATGTAATAGTTATAAATAGACTTCATTAGTCTTATTTTCTAGTTAGTTGATGATGGATATTTGAAAGACTTCTTCTTCTCTCTTTGAGAGTGTAGTGTAGGGCTTGGAAAGCCAAGTAGTGTAGGGCTTGGAAAAGCCATTATTGATCCTTGCTTAGAAATGGTGGTTGTAAGGCGGAGTTGATTCCCTTAGCGGTCACCGTAAGAGTTTGGTGTTGTTATTGTGGGTCTTAGGGGTCTTATCGTTTGATACACGGTTTGGTTCCTATTTCTTGTAATCTCATATGTCAAGCTATCTATCTTACTTTATTTATCTTGTTGTTGTTGTGTTTGTAATCTTGAAGTCTAGTGAAGCCGTGTGGGGCTCTTTCGATTCACTAGCATTGTTGTTCAACTTGCTGATTTTTGGGTCTTTTGTTTCCCTTGTTGCTGATTTCGTGGGAAATCTTGTGTTGTGGGTTTATTATTGTATCACTAAGGGATCAACTTGGCTAACTAAGGTCATGCAGAAAGGGTAGAAAGCAGGTATAACTCATGGCTATCAAAGAAATGCCTATATCATCTCCTAAACTCAGCATTATTTATTTCACTTTGCAAACACACCGGGCAAGTTCTAGACATCATTATGCAAACATGGACAATACAAAAACCTCAACACACATGGCACATTTTTAAATCAAGACGGATACTCTCAACCAAGCAATCACAAGAATTCAAGTTTAAACCAAAATCACACAAGAGTTAGATAAAAGAGCCTAGGTGTCTTACATAAGTCATTCAATTTTTTACAATATGTCTTAGAATTCAACACTAACTTACAACAACTAATCATGTGTAGCACCTAGCTAGAGAATCTCTATTTATTCCAAATGACAAAAAATTTAAATTTACTCCTTAAATCAAAAAGGATACTGGGTTCAAAGGGCTCCCCCTCAAAAAAGAACCGAAAAGAAAAATCGAGGGGTGGGTGAAGTGTACTTCTACTAAACGGCCAAACAACAAAAACTGAATATAAACAAAGGTAAAATCTTTTTGTATTTTCCTAGATTTAGTTAGAAACTTACAAATAAATCAAAACCAAATTCCTATAGAGCACTTCAGTCTAAACAAATCGGAAGATTCCCACCCCACACTTGAAATAATACTATGTCCCCAAAGCATAAATCAAATTAAGAACAAGGATTAGGAATACTCCTTGAGGTCGCGAGGCCTATCTAGTAGCATGCCACTCCCTCAAATTTTCATCATGAGGGACGGAGGACCCCACACTTATGCTTTCATCATGCTCCATAGCTTAGATTTTGGGTACTCAAACTTCCCCTAATCTGCAAAACAAACAAACAAAAATAAAAAGAAAGGTGACACTTTATAAAAATAACAAAATCTATTACAACATGGGTTACCTCCCAAGCATCACCTGATTTAATGTCAGTCTCTCAATCTCTTCTTCCCTTTTGACGCAATCCAAAATACCTTCAAACCTTTTTATGGGATGCTCATGAAGCAAGAGGTGTTTGACGAAACCTTAGTGCTATCCAAAGGGTGCCATAAGTTAGTGATTACATTCGAGAAGGGTAGAGGGCCTTAAAGAGGTCAAAGGGAAGCAAAAGATTGCTAAAACAGGCCTTGAAGGGTCCTATGAAGCCATCTGCTCCCGCACGTGCAGCCACAGATGGCCTTTTGGCCCTATCCAGAGCCACCTGTGAAGTAACATGCATGGGCAGGTGGCTCACCTGCATGGACGGATGCCCCAACTTGCTGAAATGGGTCACTTTTAGGGCCATCATTGTAATAAATGGCCCATGGCTAGCTTCTTCTTCATTTTTAGGTAACTTTGATGCTAATGAACATTTATACACTTGAGAGTGTGAGTGAGCCAGGATTAGCTTTCATTGAACAGTCATTTGGAAATGTTGGTTGCTTGGGAGTTCAATTCCCTTGTGGTCTATGTAAGATTTAGGTGCTTTGTAGGATAACTTGATTGAGGATTAAGGGTTTGATATACCCTTTATCTGCTTACAATTTCCTTCTTTGTGTCTATCTATTTGTTTATCTTTCTATCTTTTCCTTTTCAATTCCTTGCTTATCTTTGTTACGTATCTTATTCTTTGTTTCATATTTTATCCATTATTATTTTGTATTAGAGCTGAGCTTGAGTTCGTTCCCACAAATTCAATCTTGGGTTTGTTATCTTCGAAAAATATAAAAAAAAGAGTCAAAAATGTTTTCAACAAAAACCCCAAAAATATTTTTGTGTTTTTGAGTCGTTTCTATACTAGATTTGTTCCATATAGTACTATCTAGGGTGGATCTTGAGTATTCGGTGTGATTTAAGAAGATTTGGAGAAAAATCCAATTGTTGAGCTTGAGTTCTTGAGAAAAGAAAGTGGGTTTTCAGATCTAAATGTTTTGTTGGTGTGGATTTGGATGCTAAAAACTTTTGGAAAGAGTTATCTACATTGAAGGGAACCTAGATTTGAAGTTTTGTGCAATTCAGAGAAAAAATGAGTTAGTTTGGAAATTTTGAGTTTTTGGTGTTCTTAAAGAAATTCATATCTTCAAGAGGAAGATTCATCAAAAAGATGTTGTTAGATCCAAAAGGAGGCCAAAAGTAGCAAAGAAAAGTATTAGTACTAAGGAATAATCAAAAAGAAAAGAATATTCTTGGAAAGAGAGTACAAGAGGGCCCACAAAAGGACAAATACAGAAGCTTCAAGTGCACTTCCTAGGGTCATCTACGCCCGCACCTGCCAGTGCAGGTCAGGACCTGCGGACACAGGTCATCACGCAGGTGACAACCAATAATATTGGAAGTGACCTGGAAAGTTCCACCTGTGAAGGCAGGCCCCATCTGCGCGCACTCCTCACCTAAACGCACCTCAATTAGTCCAAATTTAATTTTCGCTCAGGTTCCAACATCCTAATCTCATTTCTTGATTCTTAACCTGATTTATTGATTCCTAAAACTAATTAACAGCTAGTAATTGATCTACTTAGTTGGTTGATTAGTTCTTAGAGTCCATTTTTCTTTCTTCTTCTGTTTCTTTTTGTGCTTTTTCTCTTTTGTTTCGCTGTTATTTCTTGTTTCAAGTACATTAGTTTGTTTTGTGTCATTTATTCTTCTTCAAACAAAAATCCATCCCGACCACGAGTAGCAATTGACACCACTTTTCTAATGGACTAAAATCGATCTTTAAAGTGGACTAAAATCAATCTTTCAATGCTAGCGACCCCTATTGTGAAGCAAACAAAGGTGTGTACTCTGAGAGATTGTGAGGTTGATTTCTTAACGCTAACTTGTTTGTTGTTTTTGTTTAGTGTTTCCTCTAGCTAGGAGGTACAATGGCCCCGGGAGATGATGCCCAAGGTTCATCGGGAGATATTAATTTGGAATCCCTAATGGCTGCTATAATGAGTATGAGGCAAGATATGAATGAGAAGTTTAATGCCATGGATAACCAAATGGGAACAATAGAAGGGGATGTGACTAACTTGAAAGAACATCAAAACTCCACCTTTTCCACTCCCCAAAACTAACATGCTACCTCCAGTGGTCATGCTTAAAAATCCTCCACTACTATCTTCTCAAAAACACTTCACCAAATATTCAATCCACCGAGGCAAGTACATGATCTCATCATCCAAATAACTGAAATCCCGTTCATCCACTACAACCCTAATTCAATCAAGAAGCTCCACAAAACCAACCCATAATCAAAATCCACCACCCTCTTACCCACTTAACCAAAATCAACCCATACAAGTCAAGGATGTAGGGGGAGAGGGACTCCAAGGAGGAGATGGAGCGATAGATGAAGTGGCCCTATTCTCAAAAATTGTATGGAATAGGCGAAGAGCTCATGGAAGAGGGAATAAAGGACGAGGAGGAAGGTTTGTCCGGTTCCCCATGGTAGAGGAAACTTGGAAAACCAACCCCAAGATCAAGGAGATCATTAATAGGATCAAGGAGGTAATGCGGGTCAAGACAAGGGTCTTAACTCCATCAAGATCACTCTTCCTACCTTCAAGGGAACTAGTGATCCATCTACCTACCTTGATCGGGAAGTACAATGTGATAGTACTTGGTGGGAAACCCAAAGGTTACAATGAAAAAGAAATGGTAATCCCGATCTTCTGAATTGGGACCAATTAAAAGCGCTTATGAGGGGAAAGTATGTAATGACAAGGTACAAACAAGAACAACTCACCAAGCTATACAACTTGAAGCAAGGAGGTAAATGTGTGGAATACTTCTATGAGGAATTCCAAAACTTGATCCTTCAACTTGAGATTGTTGAACCACCACACCATTGTATGGCTCAATTCAAAAGAGGGTTGGAATATGACATAGCTTCTCAACTATTTGTCCTCAAGTTTGAAAACATAGAAGCCCTTGTTGAAGCGGCAAAGAAAAGAAGTCTTTCAATCCTAAAGGTTACACATCTTCTAGTTCATCCGGGTGGAACAAGAATAAGTACTTCAATAAGTCCTATGAGAAGAAACCCGTTGAAAAGATTACCCCAAGGTATCCACCTAAGAATAAAGGTAACCAATACCTGAACATAAATTCTAGAGGTATTGTAGGTTTTAAATGTCAAGATTGGGGACATAAGGCAAGTGAGTGTCCCAATCAAAGAAACATTGTTTTGGTGAAAGGTAAGGCTTACTTTGTTAGGGATAAGGTGTACCAAGAAGATGGTGGTGATAAAGAAACTCAAGAGGTTGAATACTTTGAAAATGAAGGGGAACTTACGGGAGATCCTAATGAAGGGGAAATTAACACACTCTTTGGCATGATGATGAAGGTTCCCCATGAAGACGTTTTGCCTCAAGAAGGAGAGATAATAAATTTTAACTTTATGATGAGGTGAGTGTTGAGTAGTAAGGCCTTGGGAGATACAAGCCAAGAGGAGGAAATGAACTTGGCTCGAGAAGGGGAACTTTATGTCAACCCTAAACCCTTATTGTTTTCTAACCATAGTACTAGCATCTTGCCTAGTACCAATACTTCTCTTTTGCAGGGTCATGAAGGAATGTTTCCAAATGAGGATCCGAAGAAAGTTCCTTCTGGTATGCACTTGAAGGCCTAGATGAGTTCTTATCGAAGGACTCCAAAATTGATGAAGGTTTAACTTAAAGGAGGCTCCTAGGCAATCTCCTATAGGTTGATGGATAATTGCTAGCAAGGGGTGAAACATCTAACCCCATGGATCGAATGAAGGAGTCACCTACAAAGGAAACTCCTCCAAGGAGGCAAAAGGACTAAGCCTATTTGGTCCAAGTTGATGTATGGGAGGGAAGGTCCTTATGGTGCCAGTATGGAAGGTAAGAGAGCAAACTCAAAACCTTTTCCCAAATTTATGTCCCTACCCCCTTTTGTTCCAAGCAATCCTTGGAATCATAATGACATTTACCCTATAGTAGGCAAATTTTTTAATTTGTTTGACTTTAAGTCCTACCAAGAGAATATTGATGTCTCTCCAACCACTTCATGGTTTGTCATAGATATCCCAAAAATGTATGGCCTCCACAACCTAGAAGCCTAATCCATTTGTTACTTTAAGAAGAGTCTATGGTCCCTACTTGAAAAATAACTCTTGTTTCCTATTGGTTGTCACACTTATGTGGGTAGACAAGTTGACACAATAGGGTGGACTTCACTAGTGAATGCACTTTTCTTGGAAAGTTGTTTAAGTGAAAGGGATGTGAGGTGTTTAAGTTGCTTATTCTTACTTTTTTGTGTTCTTGTCTTTGATAGCACCTTAAATGATTGTCGCTCTTTCATTCGTATCTCTTTGTTTATAAAAATAGACATGTTTGTATTGAGATTGCCTTTTCTGTAAACATGATTTGTTGTGGAAGGAAGGGTAATCCACACCCTAATGCCTACTTTATTCTATCCTTGGTTGTTCTAAAATGTGGTGATTTGCTTTCTAACTCACTTGAGCCTATTAGTAATCTTGTTAATGGAAACACCTTGGGAGAGTCTCATGATGCTTATGGTAGCCAACACCAGGGTATGATGAGTTCTTTTTATTGAACATGAATGATAATTGGTTATATGTCAAGTGGGTGTCCCCTTGGCACAGAAATTTTGATGTTAACCCTTGTGCTAACCCTCGCGCTTTGAGGAAATATTGGTTGTTTGTTCGTCTCTTGTGCCTTTAGGACTTAGATTCGAGGTCAAATCTTTTCCAAGAAAGGGAGGATGATACAATACAAAATGCCTTCAGACCTTTTTATGGGATACTCATGAAGCGACAGGTGTTTGACAACCCGTTAGTGCTATCCAAAGGGTTCCATGAGTTGGTGATTATAGTTGAGAAGGGTAGAGGGGCTTTGGAGTGGTCAAAACAAAGTAAAGGAGAGATAAAAGTAGCCCTGAATGGTCATGCAAAGCCACCTGCACTCGCAAGTGCTGAGGTGCAGCCGCAGATGGCTTTTTGGCCCCATCCAGAGCCACCTGTAAAGTCACATGAGTGGGTAGGTGGCCCATCTGCATGGGCAGATGCCCCAATTTGCCGAAATGGGTCTCTTTTGGGCCCATCTTTGTAATAAATAGCCCATGGCTATAAATAGTAGCTTCTTCTTCAGTTTTAGGTAACTTTGATGCTAATGAACATTTATACACTTGAGAGTGTGAGTGAGATAGAATTAGCTTGCATTGAACAATCATTTGGAAACATTGGTTGCTTGGGAGTTTGATTCCCTTCTGGTCTACGTAAGATTTAGGTGCTTTGTAGGATAATTTGATTGAGGATTAATTTGTTTTGTATCTTGTTCTTCGTTTCGAATTTTGTCCATTATCACCTTTCAACCACAACTTTTTTCTCATCTTTACTCTACCAATAATACTATCAGAATTTGTCCTTTTACCACTTTTCTCACCTCGTGTAGAATCACATGCAAGCTCTTCAAGCTTAGGCTTAGTCATGAATTCGGGCAATTCTAGAAGAGAGTCCAAAAAGGTAATTGGAAGTTTGTACTCCTCCACTCCACACTTATCCACTTCTATAACTGTGATCATGCATAGATCTTTATAGTGTTAGGGTGTGTTGAGTGTTTTGTACACTACGAACACCACCTCTTCATCATTCAATCTCATCACCTCTTCATTATTCAATCTCATCTTGAGCGTTTCCTGTCGTTAACATCTATCAAAGCTCCACTGATAGCCAAAAATAGACGTCCTAATATGATTGGTACCCTGTCATATACCTCATAGTCAAGAACAATAAAGTCAATAGGAATAATGAACTTAACAATCTTAATTAGAACATCCTCTATGATTCATTTGGGGACCACTCAAGTTCTTTCCACCATCTGTAGCACAACTGATGTAGGCTCTGGCTTTCCTAAACCTAAAGTTTTAAACACAAAAAGGGGCGTCAAGTTTATGCTTGCCCCCAAATCACTCAAAGCTTGAACAAAATCACTTTCACCAATTTGTATGGGGAGGGTGAAACTCCCAGGGTCATTAAGCTTTTTGGACATCTTGCTCATAACCACAAAACTACACTCTTCAGTAAGTGCTATAGTCTCAATATCACCAAGCCTTCTTTTGTTCGCCACCATATCCTTCAAGTACCTAGCATACTTAGGCATTCCCTGTAAAATATCTAACAAAGGAAGGTTAATGTGAAGTTCTCTGAATGTGTCAAAGAACTTCTTAAAATAAGCATCTTCTTTGGCTTTCTTAAGCTTTTGAGGTAACGTAGTGGTGGTCTATTTTGAGATTGCTCGATTGGCTTTTCATTTGGGTACTCAGACTTTCTCTTTTTGTTAGCTTCTTTGATTTCAATTTGTTTTTCTATCTGCATAGGTGTGATCAACTCTGTTTGCACCTCATGATTATTCTCTGGAGATACATCACTCAAATCTCTACCACTTCTCAAAGTGATTGCCATAAATTGCTATGGAGCTTGCTCGATGACATAAGCCAAATCGGCGTCAACCTTTTTTGGCTTGTAATCCAAGGAGGACAATAAGGGATCCAAGCCACCAGGAGCTTAAGGCCACAAGGAGGTGGATGGAGGGTCTATTTTGTACTTCAAATAGAGCAATATCGCATATGGAAGATATCTTGGAGTCAAGAGAGCCATTGGAGAGGTCATCGGAGAGTTAAAAGGAGCTAAACAATGACCTGGATCCACCTACGACCGCAGGTGACCCATATGCTCTAGCAGGTGGCCATTTGTCCACTTCTAGTGGCACCTGCGCCCTGACATGTACTAGCAGGTGCCCCACCTGCGTGGGCGAATGCCCAATTTGCTAAAATAGGTCACTTTTGGGTTGGGCCCATTAAATGTAATAAAATGCCCAAGGCTATAAATACTAGTTCCTATCTTCATTTTCTTAGTCTTGATGATATTGATATTGTGAGACTCCTTATGGAGCAAGAGAGCTTGGATAAGCTATTAGAAACGTTGGTTGATTGGGTGCTTTAATTCCCTCTCGGTCTTCATAAAAGGTAGGTGCTTGATTGTATTTGAAGGGGAGGTTGTTGAATTTAATATATTCTTTGATTGTCCTTTCTTATATTCTCTTGTGTCTATCTATCTATCTATCTATCTATCTATCCGTTACTTTTCGTACTCTGATTCTATCTTTTCTTTAGTTTTCGTGTTTGTTTCAACTTCCGTATTTTAGGGGTTATCATTTGGTATCAGAGCCGAGCTTAGATTCATTTTTACGATTCTAGTCTTGGGTTTGTTAACTAGAAAAAAAAGAGTCACAATAAAATCATTTTTACCAAAAATCTCAAAAATATTTTTGTGTTTTTGAGTCATTTTTGAAGTTTCAACACTAGATGTGTTTCCTCTAGTGTTATTAGAGTCGGAATCTAAAAATTTGGATTTGATTTGAGTAGATTTGAAGAAAAGTACCATTGTTGAGCTTGAGTTTGAAGAAACTTGAAAGTGTTTTTTTAGATCTAGCCATTTTTGTGTTGATTTGAAGGATAAAAATTGTTGGAAAGTGTTCTCTACGTTGAAGGGAACCTAGATTGTCACGCCTCAAATCCCATTCGGGTGGACTGGCACTCGTAGTCATAAAGGCCTGAGAGAACCAACGTGTGAGTATGTAATGGAGCTAACAAATGTGTTGCAGTGTATGGACGCGATGTATCGATAAAGTAAACCAAGTAGGTAAACACAAATAGATATACAGGACTTGGCCGTTGGGGCCACAATTTCTAAAAGTCAAGACACTACCATGTTTAACTTTACAATGTCTACAAAGCCTCTAAAAGATACATAGACTTAGTTAAGGTCGGGACAGGTCCCCGCCTTACACATAACTACTACACAATACCAAAAATATGCAACTGACTCGGAAAGCCCCGAATCAACCTGGAGCTCACCAATAGCCTTAGGACGTCCTGTACTCCTACTGGAGAGATCTACTAGCTCCTATGCCTACAGCATGAAAGGTAGGTTCCCCAAGAGGGACGTTAGTACGAAAAATGTACTGAGTATATAAGGCTCAAAGCAACTGTACATAACCCAAAAGTTTAAGTGACATCAAGTACAAGTGTATAGATAATGTTAATAACCCACCTTGGTTGGTATCTGGGGAACCACGTAATTACATTCTTTACTTTCCTTTTTCCTTCTTTCTTTTATAATCTTTAATAAGCCATGTAGTACAAATGACCAACTGATCAGTGGTAAACAAATCGGGATCGGCCCATGCTAGGCTTATGCCCCTGAGTTGCCACCCGCACATAACCAGCTTTAAGTTGCTTACTTTATTTAGTCTTTGAGATTGTTATATTGGTGGTTATAACATTATGGAATTTTTGGAATAGTAATGCTCGAGTAAAAAAGAAAAGAAACACGCGAATAAACATTTGATGTAATTGCCATAAAGTAAAGAATACTTGTACATGATTGAAATGCTTAAGAGCCAAACTAATAAATAGATCTTAGTTGACTAAGATGGAAACACCAAAAAAATTGGGTAGTGAAGGTATGGTGCAAGCCGATCCTCATCATTATCATGGAATAAAGAGTTAAAGCTCGAGAATATGCTAAAGTAGAAGTACAAGAAAGAAAGGCAAAAAGGGAAGAAAAAGGCTATAGACGTAAAGTGACTATTCTTGATATCCAAGCCTCATGCTAAAGAAGACCCTTATTTCATTAAGGGTATTTTTGTAATTATTAGTGTAGGCTATAAATAAGGGAGAATAGCTCATTTTAGGGTAGATTATCTTGATGAATGTTGAATATTAAATACTCTTTTGAGAGTTTGAGAGCTTGTTGAAGCTTTTGATTGTTTCAAGTTTAGAAAGAAGGGTTGCTTGGGAATCTAATTCCCTTGAGGTCTTTCTCATAGGTTTAGGTGCTTATTTGGACATTTGAAGGAGGTCTCTTCTTTTTATAGAATTGGTTGCCTTTGATTCCACTTTTGTGTCTACCTTTCTATCCCTTTTATATTTGTTTATCTTGTTTCTTTATTTCCTTTGTTCTTCTTAGCTTCCGCCTCTTTGTTTCTTGCATCATTTGGTATCAGAGCGAGGTTTGATTTTGTTCCAACAAAATCAATCTTGGGATTGTTATCTTGAAAATCAAAAAAAAAAAAAAAAAAAAAAAAAAAAAAAAAATCCGAATTTTTTTTGTTTTGATTTGTTGTTTTTGATACTAGATCTTGATTCCCTAGTATCTTGTGAGTCTAGATCTCAAATTTCGTTCAATTCGGAGTTGTAGAATTGAAGATACCATTAAAGAGTTTTGAGCTTTTGAAACTTTATGGATTTTGAAAAGTGGGTTTATTTTTGGCTTGATTTTGAAAGCTAAAAATTAGTGGGGTTTATTCGTGGCATTGAAAGGAACACGTGGGCGAAAATTTCATTGAATTTAGAGCAAAAACGAAGAAGTTATGAGCATTTGAAGATTGAAGTTTTTTCTTGTGTTCTTGAGCATCTTCATATTGTTCTTGAAGAAGAAGGTAGAAAAAGTACACTTTGATCCAAAAATTTTGAGGTCAAAGTGTTTGTAGGTCCATTGGTGGAAAAAAAAAAAAAAAAAAAAAAAAAAATTGCCACGTCATCATGCCACGTCAGCAGCGCGTGTGGGACAGTTTCAGAGAGCTGAAAATGCAGGTTTTTGACACTTAGTTTTTTTTTGGGGGTCCTAAAGTTTTTTGGACCTAAAAAATTTTCTAAGTGTCCAAATTTCGTGTTTCTTTTTTTGTTCTCTTTCTCTTTCGATCCCTCAACTATTTAACAAGTAATTAACATCTTTAATCACTTGTTAACTAGTTTTAAACATCAAATCATTTCTTTGATTCATCAAATTAAGCAACAAGTAATTTTTCTACTTTTGTTGCTTAGTTTTCTTTGAGTCCGTTTTTTTTGTGCTACTTTCTTTTAGCTTTTCTTCTTTATTTTCTCTTGAAAACTTCTTGGTTCTCGTCCTTAGCTTTTGCACTTTCTTTCTCGAGTCAACAAGAATCCATTCTTGATCTCAAGTAGAGATTGGACCCTTGCAACTCATTGGACTAAACAAGATGCAATCATTGGCCGAAGCAATTTGTGAGACAAATAAAGGTGCGATTCTTGAGTGATTGTGAGTCTATTTTAACTAACCTAACATGTTTGCTTGCTTTGGTTGAGTGTCTTAAATAGGTAACAATGGAAGGTCATGAAAAGAAAAACCAAGTTCCCATCGGGGAACCAACTTTGGGTGAATTGTTAAACTTGTTCACCACTCTCTCTACCAGAATGGAAGGACGGTTGTATCGGTTGAGTACTCGAATTAATCGATTGCAACTTATCTTTCCACCAATTTTCCCTAATCCTCATCACGGACTTGAAGAGTGTACCAATGCATTGAGGGGATTCTCATCCCAAGGTAAAGAAGACCTTTCTTGTGAGCTTCAAGGTAAAATAGCTAAACTTGACACTTTCGAATTTTCAAATGAACAAAGTGTGAGTGATAGCTTGCCTTTATGTGCACTTAATAATTCTTTGCCACATAGTGATAACATCTATGTTGAGAGTGTTCATACACTAGTTGATCCTATTGATGACCGAATTGATTCTTCTTGTGAAATCGATTTGTGTCCACCTAGTGTTGACACTTGTGACTTGAATGATAGTACATTGTCATGTGATTCTTTGCCATGTTTTGATAATGTGCTTGTTGAGAATGTGGATACACTAGTTGATCCTATTGATAACCGAATTGATTCTTCTAGTAAGATCAATTTGTGTCCACCTAGTGTTGATACATGTGTTTTGAATGATAGTTCATTATCAAGTGATATTGGTATTGATCAACTAGCTTTTGCGTGTAGTACACTACTTGAGGGATCTTGTGATGTTCTTATTGAGCGTCAAGTTAGTGGTAATATTGATGAAGTTGATCAATTGAGTAGGAGTGACTCTTTGAGCATATCTTTTATTGAAGATCCTATTGCTTGTTTTGCTCATAGAACTCATGTGCTTGAAACTGCCTTAAAAGATGACATTTGTCTTTTTGAGAATGAGATTACATGCTTTAATTCTCCATCTTTCATTGATTCTTCTCACTTTAAGTATAATATCTTGTTTGATGATGATGAGATCCCTCCTAGTTTGGTGCCTAGTGGTGTGAAGAGTGATTGTAATGTAGCTATTCATGAGAGCTATACTTTGTATGATAACCCACTATGGGATGTTGAGAAGGAAGGTGATGTGTGTTCATCAATTGCTACTTCTTCTTTGAGTGTTCCAATTCTTGATAGTATACTTGATATTCTTGAGTCTTCTAGTGATCTTACACGTGAGGACACCTTAGATGAAGTTGTTTTGCATGATACCTTTCTTTACTATCTATTTGCATATGATGATGTTCATTCTTGTGGGGAGGGTGCGTCGTATATTGATAGGAGTTTATTTGGGGAAAATGGTTGTTTTCTTGATCAAGATGCATGGGTAATCTTTCCTTTTGACCCCGGTGACACTTTGCATGTGTGGGAGTTGGCCATGGATCTATCTCAAAAATGGTTTTGTCTTGAAATAGAAGATCATTTGTGCTTTGTGTATAGAACCAATGTGTGCATACCTAGTTGGTGTTTCAAACCTATTGGTTCCTTGATGATATCTTTAATTATTGATCCTTGGACTAGCCAAGTACTTTGTGCTACATGTGAAGATTTCTTCTTCATGAGACAAGTTGATGTTTGGTTATATAACAAGTTTGTGCATCCTTGGCATGTTGGTGAATTTATTAACCCTTGTGCTAATCCTCATGCTATGAGGCCCTTGTTCTTGTTTGTCTTAAGGTTTTGCTAGGTTTGGATTCGAGGACGAATCCTTTTCAAGAAAGGGAGAATGGTGCAAGCCGATCCTCATCATTATCATGGAATAAAGAGTTAAAGCTCGAGAATATGCTAAAGTAGAAGTACAAGAAAGAAAGGCAAAAAGGGAAGAAAAAGGCTATAGACGTAAAGTGACTATTCTTGATATCCAAGCCTCATGCTAAAGAAGACCCTTATTTCATTAAGGGTATTTTTGTAATTATTAGTGTAGGCTATAAATAAGGGAGAATAGCTCATTTTAGGGTAGATTATCTTGATGAATGTTGAATATTAAATACTCTTTTGAGAGTTTGAGAGCTTGTTGAAGCTTTTGATTGTTTCAAGTTTAGAAAGAAGGGTTGCTTGGGAATCTAATTCCCTTGAGGTCTTTCTCATAGGTTTAGGTGCTTATTTGGACATTTGAAGGAGGTCTCTTCTTTTTATAGAATTGGTTGCCTTTGATTCCACTTTTGTGTCTACCTTTCTATCCCTTTTATATTTGTTTATCTTGTTTCTTTATTTCCTTTGTTCTTCTTAGCTTCCGCCTCTTTGTTTCTTGCATCAAGGTAGACATGCCAACTTGACAATAAACATATATTGAAGTACGTTAAGTCATTTCGGAGTGGAAATAAGGTCGTTAACTACGTAGACATTATGTACTGCCAAAGGATACGAAAAAGAGTAACCTTACATACCTTATTTTTCCACCACGCGCCTATAATGATTCAGATCTTTCTTTAAGTGTTACTCTACAATTTAAGTACATAGTGGAACTAACATTAAAAGCTAAATTACATTACAAGTTTACAAGACGGTAATTAGTTACTTAACGGGAAGTAAAAACTGTCCAACCTCCTAAACACATGGTGATGCTAGCATGGAGGGCACACATCCTTTCACACGGAGTCAAGCAAGGGAACTCCAAGGTATAAAAATGATGCTTATGCAAAAGGGGACTTGGGAGAAGCTCGAAGATTGTCAATGGAGAATCTACAACGTGTGGAAGAATCAAAGGGGTGAAGCGGATGAAGAAAAGGGGGTCATTGGTGCAAGTGGCTAGATTTTAAATTCAAGAATTCACAACAAGATGACCCAAACAAGGCCCTTGTCTCTCATTAAGGGCATATTTGTAATAACTAGTTGTCTTTATTTCTTTAGTATAAATAGGGTAATTCCTTATTTGGCATGGTAGATTTTGATGAATATTGAACAATATTGTTAAATTTAGCCTTCTTCTTAGCATATTCCCTTAAGGAATTAGTGGTTAATTAGTGAGTGTTTAGTTGGTGGAATCTTGAGATTGGTGTTGAACTTCTTTGGTTTGAATTAATTTGAGGATTACCCATTTGTGGTATTTGGTTTCCTTTAATTTGTTCAAATTAGGGTTTGTGTTTGGATGTTGAAATTAATTAGGAGGTGAGGGTATCAAGCCCCTTGTTGCCCATAATTTCAATACTTAGATATTAATCCACATATTCTTCTTTTGTTTTCCTTCCTTCTTGTTCTTCCCTCTTTGATTCGTTATCATTTATTCTCCCCTTCTTGAAAAGGATTCGTCCTCGAATCCAAAGGTTCACCTACAACGCAAGGAGATAGATCACTAACATTAAACACATTATGAACATTGTACTCACCCGGTAAGTCAACCATGTAGGCATTATCATTGATCCGCTTGAGCACTTTGAAAGGGCCATCTCCCCTTGGACTTAGCTTCTCTCTTCGGACTTGTGGGAACCTTTCCTTTCGGAAATGGACCCATACCCAATCATCCGGGTTGAAGATCACCTCCTTTCTCCAGCGATTCTTCCTCATGGCCACTTTGGAATTGTTTCTTTCGATGGCCTCTCTTACCTTGGAATGAATGTTCATCATCTCTCTTGCCCTTTGTTTGGCATCTAGGCTTACAACAACATGACTAGACAAAGGAGTCATGATTAATGGAAACAAAGGATTAAAACCATAACATGCTTCAAATGGAGACATCCCAATAGAGGAATGGAAAGATCGGTTATATGCAAATTCAATCAAGGGTAAACAGTCTTCCCAAGTAGTTGGGGTTCCTTTAATCATACACCTAAGCATGTTACCAAGAGTCCGGTTGACTACCTCGGTTTGCCCATCCGTTTGGGGGTGGCAAGAAGTAGAAAACATAAGTTTGGTACCAAGTGTACCCTAAAGACTCTTCCAAAAATGGCTAAGAAATTTGGAATCCCTATCACTCACAATGGTTTGAGGGACGCCATGCAATTTAAGTACATGAATGACAAACAAGGATGCAACATGAGATGCATCATCACACTGGTGGCATGGAATGAAATGAGTCATTTTAGAAAATCTATCCACTACCACGAATATGCTATTATGTCCTCTCTTAATCCTAGGAAGTCCTAATACAAAATCCATAGAAATGTCCATCCATGGACCACTAGGAGTAGGAAGAGGAGTGTACTTACCTTGAGGCCGAGTCGTGGATTTGGCTTGCTTGCAATCTAGACATTGTCCATAAATCCGCTCCATATCATGCTTCATCTTGGGCCAATAGAATTGCTCCATGAGAATGTCAAGTGTCTTGGGTACCCCAAAGTGTCCCATCAAACCACCACTATGTGCCTCTTTGACGAACAACTCTCTCCATGAACTCATGGGTACACAAACCCGCCCATCCTTGAACAAGAAACCATCAACCAATTGAAATCTATCAATTCACTTCCCTTGATGAAGACTTTCAAAAGTCTCCTTGAAGTCGGAATCCATATCATAGAATCCCTTCAAGCTTTCAAATTGATACGGGTGGGGAAAGATCCACAAGTGCACGGCCTTTCACATGAAGCCAAGCTCGGGAGTTACAAAAACTCCAAGCCTTGTTCATGCAAATGGCCGTGTGTGAGTTGGTGAGTCAGCCACCTAAGGATCTAAATGTTTTTAAGTGTGAAGTGGGACCTTGAAGTGTAATAAGCTTACACTCCAAGGGGGCGGCTGCCAAGGGCTAAACTTGTCATTTTGGCTTGTAATATAAATAGACAAGCTTAGGGTCATTTTTGCTTAGTTTTTTCATTGTAATTTCAAGACAAAGACTTGTAATATTTCTCTCTCTCTCTCTCTTCCATTGGGAGGCAGATTTCGGCCAAGCTTGCTAGAGTGAAGCTTGTGTTGTGTTTTGGCTAGAAACAAGGATCTTGAGGTCATTGAGTTCCTCTTGGTCTAAGTAAGAACTTGGTGTTTATATTCCATAGTCTTAGGGTCCTTTCTTGATGTTAGGGTTCTTAGTCTCTTGAATATTATATGTCAAGTTATCTATCTTTTACTATCTTGTCGTTGTTGTCTTTGAGATCTTGAAGTCTAGTGAAGCCGTGTGGGGCTCTTTCGATTCACTAGCATTGGTGTTGGTTTGCTGTTTTGTTGTTGTTGTTGTTGGAATCTTTGTGTTGTAGACTTGATCTTGTATCATTTGGTATCAGAGCAAGACCGATTGTGTTCCAACACAACCCATCTTGGGCTTGTTCTCGAATTAAACAAAAAAAAAAAAGAAAAAAAATAATTCTGAAATCTGTCCATTGAAGACAAATCCGAGAATGTTGTTGTATGTTTAGATCTAGGTGTTATTTTGCTTGTTTAGTGTGTTTCTAGTGTTGCTTTCTTTCTCACCAACACTAAAGTGTCTAGATCTAAAAGTTGAGCTTGAAAACTTGACCATTGTTGTGGTGACTTGAAGTGGTTGAAAGTTGTATGTTGTTGATGACAAAATTGGTGTGTGTGTGTTATGTGCTTGAAGAAGTTGATGAAGGTTGTTGAGGTGTTCATCTTTTAAACTTGTTCATCTTGTTGTGTTTAAGTTGCAACACAAGTCATAAAGTTGTTGGTGAAAGACTTGCACCCATCTCTTCCAAGACTTGACAACCACTATTCCTTAAAACACGGAACCTTGTTTTGTGGGATTAGCCTAGTCAAATCTTACCTTTTTGAGTTTGAAAGGTTGAAAGACTACAAGACTTTTACTTTCCCTCCAAAACACATTGTCATCTATAACAAGTTGTGTGAGTATTGAAAAATTTCAGATTTGAGATAAAAAAAAAAAAAAAAAAAAAAAAAAAGGAACAAGGAAGAAGCAAAAACGTGTGGGACCACTTACATGCTGCCACGTCACTATAAGCTCAACTTTGGATATTATTCTAGTTGCTAATTGTTGATTCTTGGTTTCCTTTACTTGGTTCTAGAACTAATTAACAAACTAGTACATTCCTACTAGGTTGTCAATTAGTCCTTTGAATCCGTTTGTTCGTGTCAACGATTACTTGAGTGCCTTTTATCTTTTGAATACGTTGCTATTTTTGGTTCTAGTCCGACAAGAATTCTTTGAGTCTTCAAGCAAAAATCCACTCCGGATAAGAGCTTACTCATACCTTAAAGGATTCACGGTTACTAGCCAATTTACAACACTTGTAGAACTCAAGCGTGTGGTGATCTAAAGAGTATAATACCTTGATAATGGAAGGGACCACGTCCCATAACGTGGATACTAATGCACTTGACTCTATGAGGGTCACTCTCGAGGCCGTTACCCGGACACTTGAGAGGTTGAATTCGGAATTTGGGGCCGTGAGAGGGGACTTGGCAGCAATCAAGGGAGAGGTGTCGACTATTAGTGGGAGGTTAGAACAAGTGGAGAGTCAAAGGAACTCTCGCCCTTCTACTCCTCTACATGTTTCTACCAATGGGCATGATAGGACTTCCTCCGCAACCATCACTCCCGAAACAGTCCACCAAATGCTAAATGCACCTCAAGCTCCACTAAATGCCGCAAGCCAAACCACCTTTTTACCTCCTAACCGTGGCCCCAATAGACCAACGCATTTCCAGAATTCCCAAGTCCCGCATGAGGGATTTGGACGTCAAATTCCACCACTAAATCCGAACCTTCCATTCCAAGATCCATTAAACCAAAGACCACCACCTCCACAAAATCCAATACCCCCAAATCAAATTCCAAATATCCAAAACCGACCAGCCCACCTTGAGGAATATGGTAGGGAGGAGTATGAAGGGTACGGGGCCTTTGATGATACTTACATGAGGGAGGAGGAGGTGAGAGGGGACAGAGGAGTTCAATGGAGATACCGTGGATATGAAGAAAGAGGAAACCGACACCATGAGAGGGATGTAGGCATCAACACCATCAAGTTGAGTCTACCTTTATTTAAGGGTGAAAGTGACCCCGAGGCATACTTAGCTTGGGAATCGGCTTGTGACAAAGTCTTCCAAGTTAATGATATCTCGGAAGAAAAGAAAGGAAGTTATGCTATAGCTCACTTTGAGGGTTATGCTAACACTTGGTGGGAGTACGTCAAGCGGTTTGGTGATGAACTAGTGGATGGGCAGCCACCACCTTGGTATCGGTTGAGGTACTTGATGAGACAACGATACCTTCCCGAGAGATATCGCCATGAGTTGCTTGCTAGATTGTATGGCTTGCGTCAAGGTAACAAGAGTGTGATGTCCTACTTTGATGAGTTTCAACAACTCATGTTGAAGCTTGATCATCGTGGGGAGCAAATCAGCCACGACATTATCCGGTTCAAGTGTGGGTTGAACAAAGAGATATCCACTCATTTAACCCTTCACAAGTTTGAAACCGTTGACGGTATTTTCCAAGCGGCTCTTGAAATTGAGAGGGAACTTAAAGAGAGATCATCTTTCAAGGTTAGGGGACAAGCCCCCTCGGGTTGGCCCAAAAACAAGGACCAACCCGCCACTACAAGGCTGCCCGAGCCCAAAACAGTCCCCAAATTTCCTCCAAAACCGGAGGCTCACAAGTATCCTAACCCAAAGGGATTCCAATGTTTCAAGTGCCAAGGTTGGGGGCATAAGGCCAATGAATGTCCAAACCGACGCAATGTGATCCTAAGGGAAGGGAGAGTGTATTACCTTGGTGAGGAGGTGGGTCCCGAAAGGGGAGAAGATGAGGCCGAGCCTCAAGATGGAGAGGAAACCGACGATGGACCACACGATGATGATGGTGATGATGGTGAAGATGTTTATCCTCAAGAAGGGGAGTGTGTGGTTCCAAACTTTGTGGTTAGGCGCGTCATGATTAGTACGGCAGTAGATGACCCAAGCCAAAGGGAAAATCTATTCCACACTAAATGTCTTGTAAAGGGGAGTGTGTGCACCTTGGTGATCGATGGTGGTAGTTGTACAAATGTCGCAAGTCATGCTTTGGTAAATTTCTTGAAGTTACCAACTACACCACAATCTAGTCCTTACAAGTTACAATGGCTGAATGATTGTGGTGAATTGAAGGTCACAAGGCAATGTGTGATACGGTTTAAGGTGGGAAACTACCACGATGAAGTACTTTGTGACGTGATACCAATGCAAGCATGTCACTTGTTGTTAGGTAGGCCTTGGCAATATGATAGGTCTACCAAACACGATGGGAGGTCCAATCGATATACACTTGAGAAGGATGGCCGAAAGGTCACACTTCATCCTCTTTCACCTTCCCAAGTAAATGAGTGGCATCAAAGAATGAGAGAATTGAAGAAAAAGGGAAAGGAACCCGAAAGGGGAGAAAAGAGAGGGAGTTCCGTAGGTGGGGCAGTAGGGACATCGGAGGCTGCCCCAACAGCAACGGGGGGAGGGACTATGGTGATGTTGGCTAGGAAGAAGGAACTTTTCATAGATCATGATGAGGGCACACTTATGTTACTCTTGGCTCATTGTTTTAATACTAACCCCACTAATCCTTCCATGTCTCCTTTGATTTCTTATGTATTGCAGGATTATGAAGACGTATTTCCTCAAGAACTTCCACAAGGATTGCCCCCACTTCGGGGAATTGAGCACCAAATTGATTTGGTGCCGGGTTCACAACTTCCAAACAAACCGGCCTATAGGAGCAATCCCATGGACACGAAGGAGCTTGAGAGACAAGTTGAGGAGCTTCTCCACAAGGGATACATCAAGGAAAGTATGAGTCCGTGTGCTGTCCCGGTGCTTTTGGTACCAAAGAAAGACGGAACTTGGCGCATGTGCGTCGATTGTAGAGCCATCAACAAAATCACTATAAGGTATCGTCATCCAATCCCTAGACTAGATGATATGTTAGATGAGCTCCATGGTTCTTGTTTGTTTTCTAAAGTGGATCTTAGGAGTGGCTACCACCAAATTCGCATGCAACCCGGTGATGAGTGGAAGACCGCATTCAAGACCAAATTTGGTCTATATGAGTGGCTGGTCATGCCCTTTGGCCTTACCAATGCTCCTAGCACCTTTATGAGGCTAATGAATCATGTAATGAAGCCTTATATTGGAAAGTTTGTGGTGGTGTATTTTGATGATGTGTTGGTATATAGTAAATCTATTGATGATCATGTGATGCATTTGAGGTGTGTGTTTGATGTGCTCCGAAAGGAGAAGTTGTATACCAACGTAGAGAAGTGTTCTTTTGGTGTTGATAAAGTGATTTTCTTGGGTTTTGTCGTGAGCTCAAGGGGTGTGGAAGTGGACGAATCCAAGATAGACGCTATACGAAGTTGGCCGACCCCTAAAACTATTGGAGAAATCCGAAGTTTCCATGGGTTGGCGAGCTTTTATAGGAGGTTTGTCAAAGGTTTCAGCTCCATAGCAGCACCCTTGACCGAGGTTATTAGAAAGGACCAACCCTTTAAGTGGGGGGGAGAGCAAGCTAAGGCTTTTGAAGCCTTGAAAGCTATGCTCATCTCGGCGCCTTTGTTGCAATTGCCCAATTTTGATAAGATGTTTGAAGTAGAGTGTGATGCTAGTAAAGTTGGCCTCGGGGCTGTTTTAATGCAAGAAGGCAAGCCCGTTGCTTATTTTAGTGAAAAGCTCAAAGGGGCAACTCTTAATTACTCGACTTATGATTTGGAGTTGTACGCCCTTGTTAGAGCTTTGGGCAATTGGCAACATTATTTGTGGCCTAAGGAGTTTGTGATACGAACGGACCACGAATCGTTGAAACACCTTAAGAGTCAAGACAAGTTGAATAGGTGTCATGCTAAGTGGATTGAGTTTATTGAGACCTTCCCTTATGTAATTCATTACAAAAGAGGGAAGGAAAATGTTGTGGCTGATGCGTTGTCTAGAAAGCATGTGCTTGTTGCTACCTTGTCTTCGAAGTTGATGGGATTTGAGAGCTTGCGGATGTTGTATCCCGAGGATCCTACCTTTGCTCCTATTTATAGGGAATGTGAAGAGTGGGGAAGGGACCGATGGCTTAAGGAGAATAGCAATTCCTCCTACTCTCGATTTGATGGCTATTTGTTCAAAGGGAGGAGGTTGTGTGTTCCTTCTAGTTCATGGAGGGAATTGTTTGTGAGAGAGGCACATGATGGTGGCCTCATGGAGCATTTTGGGGTTGACAAGACCCTCGGTATCTTAGAGGAACAATTCTATTGGCCCAAAATGCGCAAGGATGTTGCTAAAATTTGCGGCCAATGTGTGGATTGCCGGTGTGCAAAATCCCGCCTCCGACCTCAAGGATTGTACACCCCACTTCCCACTCCCCTTAGCCCTTGGTTAGATATTTCAATGGACTTTGTTTTGGGGCTGCCAAGGACTAGAAAGGGTCGAGATAGCGTTTTTGTTGTTGTTGATAGATTCTCCAAAATGGCTCATTTCATTCCATGTGCTAAAACTGAAGATGCTCCTAGTGTAGCTTCATTATTTGTTGAACATGTTGTAAAGCTTCACGGAGTCCCAAGGACTATTGTGAGTGATAGGGACTCAAAGTTCCTAAGTCTCTTTTGGAAGTCCATGTGGGGTAGGCTTGGAACGAAGTTGCTTTTCTCCACGTCTTGCCACCCACAAACCGATGGCCAAACGGAGGTAGTAAATAGAACCTTAGGGTCTATGCTACGTTCTATGGTTAAAGGTAAACTGACTTCATGGGAGGATCACCTACCTTTGGTGGAATTTGCATACAATCGGGTAATACATTCAAGTACGGGAATGACTCCCTTTGAGTGTGTTTATGGCTTGAATCCCCTTACCCCTTTAGATCTCACTCCTTTGTCTAGTGATCTCATGACAAGTTTAGATGGATGCAAAAGAGCCGAGGCAATGAAAAAGGTGCATGAGAAGGTGCGGATCAAGCTTGAAAGGAAGAACCAAGAGGTTGCAAAAAGGGTAAACAAAGGACGAAGAAGGCTTGTGCTTGAACCCGGAGATTGGGTGTGGGTGCATCTTCGAAAGGATCGATTTCCATCTCAAAGAAAGTCCAAATTGCTGCCTAGGGGTGATGGTCCAATCCAAGTACTTGAGAGAATCAATGACAACGCCTACAAGATTGACCTTCCACCGGAATATCAAGTGCACCACACTTTCAATGTTGGTGACCTCTCTCTCGTGGATGCGGTTGAAGATGACCAAATGCTGAATTTGAGGTCAAATTCCTCTCAAGATGGAGAGGATGATACGGGTGGGGCAAGATCCACAAGTGCACGGCCTTTCACACGAAGCCAAGCTCGGGAGTTACAAAAACTCCAAGCCTTGTTCATGCAAATGGCCGTGTGTGAGTTGGTGAGTCAGCCACCTAAGGATCTAAATGTTTTTAAGTGTGAAGTGGGACCTTGAAGTGTAATAAGCTTACACTCCAAGGGGGCGGCTGCCAAGGGCTAAACTTGTCATTTTAGCTTTCATTTTGGCTTGTAATATAAATAGACAAGCTTAGGGTCATTTTTGCTTAGTTTTTTCATTGTAATTTCAAGACAAAGACTTGTAATATTTCTCTCTCTCTCTCTCTTCCATTGGGAGGCAGATTTCGGCCAAGCTTGCTAGAGTGAAGCTTGTGTTGTGTTTTGGCTAGAAACAAGGATCTTGAGGTCATTGAGTTCCTCTTGGTCTAAGTAAGAACTTGGTGTTTATATTCCATAGTCTTAGGGTCCTTTCTTGATGTTAGGGTTCTTAGTCTCTTGAATATTATATGTCAAGTTATCTATCTTTTACTATCTTGTCGTTGTTGTCTTTGAGATCTTGAAGTCTAGTGAAGCCGTGTGGGGCTCTTTCGATTCACTAGCATTGGTGTTGGTTTGCTGTTTTGTTGTTGTTGTTGTTGGAATCTTTGTGTTGTAGACTTGATCTTGTATCACAAATCCCATCATCTTAGAAGCTAAAGTGATACAATATCAAGTCCACAACACACAAATAGGCACAACCAGCCACGAAAATCAGCCAACCAACAACAAGAGAATCCAACAAACACAAGATTTAACAAGTTGAACACAATGCTAGTGAATCGAAAGAGCCCCACCCGGCTTCACTAGACTTCAAGATCTCAAAGACATCAACAACAAGATAATAAAAGATAGATAACTTGACATATAATATTCAAGAGACTAAGAACCCTAACATCAAGAAAGGACCCTAAGACTATTGAATATAAACACCAAGTTCTTACTTAGACCAAGAGGAACCCAATGACCTCAAGATCCTTGTTTCTAGCCAAGATACAACACAAGTATCCCTCTCCTTTGTGGACTGTTTTGAGAGAGAAAGAGAGCCCTAAGAGTTACAAGTCTTGTGATTCAAATGTCAAATGGAAGAACTACTCAAAATAACCCTAATGTGTTCTATTTATATTACAAGGTAAAATGAAGCCAAAAAGACTAGTTTGCCCTTCACCAATCTGCCGCCCCCTTGGAGTGTAAGTTTATTACACTCCAAGGTCCCACTTCACACTTAAAACATTTAGATCCTTTGGGGGTTCAATGACCAACTCACACATGGCCATTTGCATGAACAAGGTTTGGAGTTTTTGTAACTCCCGAGCTTGGCTTCGTGTGAAAGGTCGTGTACTTGTGGAGCTTGTCCCACCCGTATCATCCTCTCCATCTTGAGAGGAATTTGACCTCAAATTCAGCATTTGGTCATCGTCCACCGCACTCATGAGAGAGAGATCACAAACGTTGAAAGTATGGTGCACTTGATATTCCGGTGGAAGGTCAATCTTGTAGGCGTTGTCATTGATCTTCTCAAGTACTTGGAAAGGCCCGTCACCCCTAGGCATCAATTTGGACTTTCTTTGAGATGGAAACCGATCCTTCCGAAGATGCACCCACACCCAATCTCCCGGTTCAAGAATGAATTCCTTTCTTCCCTTGTTTACCCTCCTTGCCATGTCTTGGTTTTTCTTCTCAAGTTGAAGCCGCACCTTCTCATGTAACTTCTTCATAGAATCTGCCCGCTTGCTTCCATCTAAGCTAATCATGAGATCACTTGGCAAAGGCGTTAAATCCAAAGGGGTGAGGGGGATGAGGCCGTATACACACTCAAAGGGAGTCATTCCCGTACTTGAGTGTATGACACGGTTATAGGCAAACTCAATCAATGGCAAGTGCTCTTCCCAAGAAGTCATTTTTCCCTTAACCATGGAACATAGCATAGCACCCAAAGTCCTATTTACTACTTCCGTTTAGCCATCGGTTTGTGGGTGGCAAGATGTAGAGAATAACAACTTGGTACCAAGCCTACCCCACATAGACTTCCAAAAGTGGCTTAGGAATTTAGAGTCCCTATCACTCACAATGGTCCTCAGGACACCATGCAATCTAACAACATTATCAACAAATAACGAGGCCACGCTAGGGGCATCATCACACTTAGAGCAAGAAATAAAGTGCGCCATTTTAGAAAACCGATCGACTACAACAAAAATACTATCCCGACCTCGTCGAGTCCTTGGCAGCCCCAACACAAAGTCCATAGATATATCAAGCCAAGGACGTAGAGGAGTGGGCAGCGGGGTGTACAACCCGTGAGGGAGGAGCCGAGATTTGGCTCTCTTGCATTCTACGCATTGGCCACAAATCCTAGCCACATCCTTGCGCATTTTGGGCCAATAGAATTGCTCCTCCAATATTTCGAGGGTCTTTTCGACCCCAAAATGACCCATTAGACCGCCATCGTGTGCTTCCCTCACAAACAACTCTCTCCAAGAGCTAGAAGGCACACACAATCGTCTACCTTTAAATAAGTAACCATCAAACTTGGCATAGGGATTTGAACCCCTAGCCGATTCCCACTTGTCCCTACCCAAGTCTTCGCATTCCCTAAAGATAGGAGCAAAGTGAGGGTCCTTGGGATACAACTCTTTTAAACTCTCAAAACCCATCAATTTTGTTGACAAAGTGGACACAAGCACATGTTTTCTAGACAAAGCATCGGCTACAACGTTGTCCTTACCCTTTTTGTATTGGATAACATAAGGGAAGGTCTCAAGGAACTCAATCCATTTGGCATGCCGTTTGTTAAGCTTGTCTTGGGCCCGAAGATGCTTTAAGGATTCATGGTCCGTTCGGATCACGAACTCCTTAGGCCATAAGTAGTGTTGCCAAGTGGCCAAGGCTCTAATCAAGGCATACAACTCTAAATCATACGTGGAGTAGTTTAGAGTTGCTCCTTTGAGCTTTTCGCTAAAATAAGCAATGGGTTTCAATTCTTGCATCAAAACAGCCCCTATGCCTACTTTACTAGCATCGCACTCGACCTCGAAGGTCTTATCAAAGTTGGGCAATTGTAACAAGGGTGCGGAGATGAGCATCGCTTTCAAGGCTTCAAATGCCTTAGCTTGCTCGACACCCCACTTGAAGGGTTGTTCTTTCCGAATGACCTCGGTCAAGGGGGCTGCTATGGTGCTAAATCCTTTGACAAACCTTCTATAAAAACTAGCCAACCCGTGGAAGCTTCTTACTTCTCCAACGGTTTGTGGGGTTGGCCAATTTTTGATAGCATTTATCTTGGATTCATCCACTTCGACCCCTCTTGAACTAACAACAAAACCCAAGAAAATAACTTCATTAACACCAAAAGAGCACTTTTCCAGATTTGCATACAATTTTTCCTTTCTAAGGACATCAAGCACACATTGTAAATGCATCACATGCTCTTCTAAAGACTTACTATACACCAAGACATCATCAAAGTAGACAACAACAAACTTTCCAATAAATGGCCTCATCACATGATTCATTAGCCTCATGAAAGTACTTGGAGCATTTGTTAGGCCGAATGGCATAACCATCCATTCATAGAGACCAAACTTGGTCTTGAAGGCGGTTTTCCATTCATCACCGGGTTGCATTCTTATTTGGTGATAGCCACTCCTTAAATCAATCTTGGAAAACAAACATGAACCATTCAACTCATCTAGCATATCATCTAACCGAGGAATAGGGTGGCGATATTTTACCGTAATTTTGTTGATGGCTCGGCAGTCCACACACATGCGCCACGTTCCGTCTTTTTTGGGCACCAATAGCACCGGAACAGCACATGGGCTCATGCTCTCCTTGACATACCCTTTGTTGAGGAGCTCCTCAACTTGACGTTGCAATTCCTTGGTGTCCGTAGGATTGCTCCTATAAGCCGGCTTGTTTGGTAATTGTGATCCCGGCACAAAATCAATTTGGTGCTCAATTCCCCGAAGCGGGGGCAATCCTTGCGGATGTTCCTTAGGAAATACATCCTCATAATCCTGCAACACACAAGAAATCAAAGGGGAAATGGAAGAATTAGTGGGGTTAGTATTAAAACAATGAGCCAAGAGTAACATAGGCGTGTCCTCATCATGATCCACGAAGAGTTCCTTCCTCCTAACTAACATCACCATGTTTTCCGGCCCTTTTGACATTGGGGCAGCCTTGGATGACCCCACTGCCCCACCTACGGAATCCCCTCCCTTTTCTCCCTTTTCGGATTCCTTTCCCTTTTCCTTCAACTCCCTCATCCTTTGATGCCACTCATTTACTTGGGAAGGCGAAAGCGGATGAAGAGTAACCTTTCGGCCATCCTTCTCAAGTGTATACCGATTGGACCTCCCATCGTGTTTAGTGGACCTATCATATTGCCAAGGTCTACCTAGCAACAAGTGACATGCTTGCATTGGTATCACGTCACAAAGCACTTCATCGTGGTAGTTTCCCACCTTAAACCGTATCACACATTGCCTTGCGACCCTTAACTCACCACAATCATTCAACCATTGTAACTTGTAAGGACTAGTGTGCGGGGTAGTTGGTAACTTCAAGAAATTTACCATAGCATGACTTACAACATTTGTACAACTACCACTATCGATCACCAAGGTACACACACTCCCCTTTACAAGACATTTAGTATGGAATAGATTTTCCCTTTGGCTTGGGTCATCTATTGCCTTACTAATCATGACGCGCCTAACCACAAAGTTTGGAACCACACACTCCCCTTCTTGCGGGTAAACATCTTCACCATCATCATCGTGTGTTCCATCATCGGTTTTCTCTCCATCTTGAGGCTCGGCCTCATCTTCTCCCCTTTTGGGACCCACCTCCTCACCAAGGTAATACACTCTCCCTTCCCGTAGGATCACATTGCGCCGGTTTGGACATTCATTGGCCTTATGCCCCCAACCTTGGCACTTGAAACATTGGAATCCCTTTGGGTTAGGATACTTGTGAGCCTCCGGTTTTGAAGGGAATTTGGGGACTGTTTTGGGCTCGGGCAGCCTCGTAGTGGCGGGTTGGTCCTTGTTTTTGGGCCAATCCGAGGGGGCTTGTCCCCTTGCCTTGAAGGATGATCTCTCTTTAAGTTCTCTTTCAATCTCAAGAGCCGCTTGGAAAATACCATCAACGGTTTCAAACTTGTGAAGGGTTAAATGAGTGGAGATCTCTTTGTTCAACCCACACTTGAACCGGATGATGTCGTGACTGATTTGCTCCCCACGATGATCAAGTTTCAACATGAGTTGTTGAAACTCATCAAAATATGCCATCACACTCTTGTTACCTTGACGCAAGCCATACAATCTAGCAAGCAACTCATGGCGATATCTCTCGGGAAGGTATCGTTGCCTCATCAAGTACCTCAACCGATACCAAGGTGGTGGCTGCCCATCCACTAGTTCATCACCAAACCGCTTGACGTACTCCCACCAAGTGTTAGCATAACCCTCAAAGTGAGCTATAACATAACTTCCTTTTTTTTCTTCCGAGATATCATTAACTTGGAAGACTTTGTCACAAGCCGATTCCCAAGCTAAGCATGCCTCGGGGTCACTTTCACCCTTAAATAAAGGTAGACTCAACTTGATGGTGTTGATGCCTACATCCCTCTCATGGTGTCGGTTTCCTCTTTCTTCATATCCACGGTATCTCCGTTGAACTCCTCTGCCCCCTCTTACCTCCTCCTCCCTCATGTAAGTATCATCAAAGGCCCCGTACCCTTCATACTCCTCCCTACCATACTCCTCAAGGTGGGCTGGTCGGTTTTGGATATTTGGAATTTGATTTGGGGGTATTGGATTTTGTGGAGGTGGTGGTCTTTGGTTTAATGGAGCTTGGAATGGAAGGTTCGGATTTAGTGGTGGAATTTGACGTCCAAATCCCTCATGCGGGACTTGGGAATTCTGGAAATGTGTTGGTCTATTGGGGCCACGGTTAGGAGGGAAAAAGGTGGTTTGGCTTGCGGCATTTAGTGGAGCTTGAGGTGCATTTAGCATTTGGTGGACTGTTTCGGGGATGATGGTTGCGGAGGAAGTCCTATCATGCCCATTGGTAGAAACATGTAGAGGAGTAGAAGGACGAGAGTTCCTTTGACTCTCCACTTGTTCTAACCTCCCGCTAATAGTCGACACCTCTCCCTTGATTGCTGCCAAGTCCCCTCTCACGGCCCCAAATTCCGAATTCAACCTTTCAAGAGTCCGGGTAACGGCCTCAAGAGTGACCCTCATAGAGTCAAGTGCATTAGTATCCACGTTATGGGACGTGGTCCCTTCCATTGTCAAGGTATTATACTCTTTAGATCACCACACGCTTGAGTTCCACAAGTGTTGTAAATTGGCTAGTAACCGTGAATCCTTTAAGGTATGAGTAAGCTCTTATCCGGAGTGGATTTTTGTTTGAAGACTCAAAGAATTCTTGTCGGACTAGAACCAAAAATAGCAACGTATTCAAAAGATAAAAAGGCACTCAAGTAATCGTCGACACGAACAAACGGATTCAAAGGACTAATCGACAACCTAGTAGGAATGTACTAGCTTGTTAATTAGTTCTAGAACCAAGTAAAGGAAACCAAGAATCAACAATTAGCAACTAGAATAATATCCAAAGTTGAGCTTAGGGGTGACGTGGCAGCATGCAATTGGTCTTGGACCCACACGGTTTGTATATATAACTTCTATGTATATTTTTTTTTGTGTGTGTGTCTCAAATCTGAAATTCAATATTCATACAACTTGTGATGGATGACAATGTGTTTTGGAGGGAAAAATAATAGTCTTGTAGCCTTTTCAACCTTTCAAACTCAAAAGGGTGATGTTTGACTAACTAGTCCCACAAAACAAGGCTCCTTGAATTAGGGAAGAGTGGTTGAGAAGACTAGGAAGTGATGGGTGCAAGTCTTTCACCAACAACTTATGACTTGTGTTGCAACTTGAACACAACAAGATGAACAAGATGAACAAGTTTAAAAGATGAACGCCTTCATCAACTTCTTCAAGCACATAACACACAACCATCAATTTTTGTCATCAACAACATACAACTTTCAGCCACTTCAAGTCACCACAACAATGGTCAAGTTTTCAAGCTCAACTTTTAGATCTAGACACTTTAGTGTTGGTGGGAAAGAAACCAACACTAGAAACACACTAAACAAGCAAAATAACACCTAGATCTAAACATACAACAACATTCTCGGTTTTGTCTTCAATGGACAGATTTCAGAATTTTTTTTTTTTTTTTTGTTTAATCCGAGAACAAGCCCAAGATGGGTTGTGTTGGAACACAACCGGTCTTGCTTTGATACCAAATGATACAATATCAAGTCCACAACACACAAATAGGCACAACCAGCCACGAAAATCAGCCAACCAACAACAAGAGAATCCAACAAACACAAGATTTAACAAGTTGAACACAATGCTAGTGAATCGAAAGAGCCCCACCCGGCTTCACTAGACTTCAAGATCTCAAAGACATCAACAATAAGATAATAAAAGATAGATAAATTGACATATAATATTCAAGAGACTAAGAACCCTAACATCAAGAAAGGACCCTAAGACTATTGAATATAAACACCAAGTTCTTACTTAGACCAAGAGGAACCCAATGACCTCAAGATCCTTGTTTCTAGACAAGATACAACACAAGTATCCCTCTCCTTTGTGGACTGTTTTGAGAGAGAAAGAGAGCCCTAAGAGTTACAAGTCTTGTGATTCAAATGTCAAATGGAAGAACTACTCAAAATAACCCTAATGTGTTTAGTTTGCCCTTCACCAATCTGCCGCCCCCTTGGAGTGTAAGTTTATTACACTCCAAGGTCCCACTTCACACTTAAAACATTTAGATCCTTTGGGGGTTCAATGACCAACTCACACACGGCCATTTGCATGAACAAGGCTTGGAGTTTTTGTAACTCCCGAGCTTGGCTTCGTGTGAAAGGTCGTGTACTTGTGGAGCTTGTCCCACCCGTATCATAAAGCATTGACCAAAACATACCTTCTTGATAGAGCATCCGCCACCACATTCTCCTTTCCTTGCTTGTAGTTGATCACATATGGGAAGGTTTCAATAAACTCAACCCATTTAGCATGTCGTTTATTCAACTTGGATTGCCCCTTGAGGTGTTTTAAGGACTCATGATCAGTCCTTATTACGAATTCTTTATGCCACAAGTAGTGTTGCCAATGAGCCAACACCCGCACAAGGGCATACAACTCCTTGTCATAAGTTGAGTACCTAAGAGAAGCCCCCTTTAGTTTTTCGCTAAAGTAAGCTGATGGTTTCCCTTCTTGCATCAATACACCACCTATACCAACACCCGAAGCATCACATTCAATCTCAAAAGCTTTATCAAAGTTGGGTAGTTGAAGTAATGGTGAGGAACTCAACATCAATTTCAAGGCTTGAAAGGACTTCTCTTGCTCATCCCCCCCCCCCCACACACAAAAGGTACATCTTTTTTGATCAATTCGGTCAAAGGAGAAGCAATTGAACTAAAACCCTTTACAAATCACCGGTAAAAGCTTGCCAACCCATGAAAACTTCTTACCTCGGTTGCATTAGTTGGAGTTGGCCATGACTTGATAGATTCTACCTTTTCTTCATCAACTTCAATACCATTTGCACTAACCACAAAACCTAAAAAGACGACTTTCTCAACACAAAATGAGCACTTCTTGAGATTAGCAAAGAGCCTTTCTTGTAGCAAAACATCAAACACTTGCCTCAAATGGATCACATGCTCTTCAATTGTCTTACTATACACAAGGATGTCATCAAAATATACCACCACAAACTTGTTGATGAAAGGTTTGAGAACATGGTTCATCAACCTCATGAAAGTGCTTGGAGCATTTGTCAACCCAAATGGCATGACAAGCCATTCATACAACCCAAACTTCGTCTTGAAAGCCATTTTCCATTCATCACCCGGTTTCATGCGAATTTGATGATAGCCACTTTGAAGATCAATCTTTGAGAAGACACTTGAGCCACACAATTCATCTAACATGTCATCAAGTCTAGGGATTGGATGCCTATACTTGATTGTAATCTTGTTCACGGCTCTACAATTAATGCACATCCTCCAAGTGCCATCCTTTTTGGGAACAAGAATTACCGGTATGGCACAAGGACTTAGGCTTTCTTTGATCAACCCCTTCTCAAGAAGTTCTTCCACTTGCCTTTGTAGTTCCTTGGTTTCTTCCGGATTGCTTCATAGGCCGGCCGGTTTGGAATTTATGAACCCGGTACAAAATCAATTTGGTGCTCAATTCCCCTCAAGGGTGGTAATCCCTTAGGCATCTCTTTCGGAAATAGATCATTATAGTCCTGCAAAAGAGAAGAAACAATACTAGGCAAAGTGTTAGTATCTTGATTAGCATGCAACAAAAGATTGGTGTTGACAAGGCACACTAGAAAGCGTTCCTCATCCACACCCTTGAGACACTTGCTTGGCTTGGCTATCATACACATGTTCTTCTTGTTCTTAGCCAAGTCACTTCCTTCCTTTGGAACATTGGTGGAGCTTTTACCCTCACTCCTCGCCTCATCCACCCTTATCCTCTCCCAAAGTTCCTTCATAGCCCTATAGTCCTCACTCACTTGATATGGTGTGAGAGGTGAGAGCACATACTTCTTACCTTTAATCACAAAAGCATACTTGTTGGATCTTCCGTAGTGCACAACATCTCTATCAAATTGCCACGACCGTCCCAAAAATATATGACAAGCCAACATAGGCACAACATCACAAATCAACTCCTCATTGTACTTGCCCACACTAAATCGGATACTTGCTTGTTTGAGGACTTTCATCTCACCACTCTCATTGAGCCATTGTAGATTGTAAGGGTTGGAGTGTTTTCTTGTTGGAATTTGCATACGCTCCACCAAAGAACTACTTACTACACTGGTGCAACTCCCACTATCAATAATCAAAGAACACACCTTGTCTTGGATTTTGCACCTAGCATGGAATAAATTCTCCCATTGATCAAGTTCTTCTTTGGCAAGGGATCCCATGATGATACGGGTGGGACAAGCTGTCCAACAAGTACACGACCATTCACACGAAGCCAAGCTCGGGAATTACAAAAACTCCAAGCTTTGTTCATGCAAATGGCCGTGTGTGAGTTGGTGATTGATTCATCTAATGATCTAAATGTTTTCAAGTGTGAAGAGGGACCTTGAAGTGTAATAAATGTACACTCCAAGGCCGCCCAAGGGCTTAGGGACAAGCTGGTCATTTTGCCTCATTTTTGCCTTGTAATATAAATAGAACATGTTAGGGTTATTTGGGTAGTTCTCCATCAGATTTTTGAAACATAACACTTGTAACATTTTGGCTTCTCTCTCTTCCTTTGGAGCAGCCCAACTTGGAAGTTCACAAGTAGAGTGATACTTGTGTTGTATCTTGGCTAGAAACAAGGATCTTGAGGTCATTGAGTTCCTCTTGGTCTAAGTAAGAACTTGGTGTTCATATTCATTAATCTTAGGGTCCTTTCTTGAGGTTAGGGTTCTTAGTCTCTTGAATATTATATGTCAAGTTAACTATCTTTTTATTATCTTGTTGTTGTTGTGTTTGTGATCTTGAAGTCTAGTGAAGCCGTGTGGGGCTCTTTTGATTCACCAGCACTTGTTGTTCAACTTGCTGAATTTCGTGTTCTTTTGTTCTTCTTGTGGTTGATTTCGTGGGAACTTTTTGTTGTGGAATTGATAGTGTATCATTTGGTATCAAAGCATGGCTGGTTGTGTTCCTACACTCCCAATCTAGGGCTTCCTTGGTCAAAAAAAAAATGGAAAAAAAAAAATGAAATCTGTCCATCTTTTGGCTTGACCGAAATTGGTGCTTGTATGTTTAGATCTAGGTGTTATTTTACTTGTTTAGTGTGTTTCTAGTGTTGGTTTCTTTCTCACCAACACTAACGGTGTCTAGATCTAAAGTTGAGCTTATAATATTGGCCATTGTTGTGGTGACTTGTACTTGGACCGTTGTTGTACCTTGTTGATGACCATTGGTGGCTTTTGTGTTATGTTCTTGAAGAAGTTGATGTGGTGTTCTTGAAGGTTGTTGTGGTGTTCATCTTGTTCTTCATTTATTCTTACAACTTAAGACAACAAAAGTATAAAATAGATCCAAAAGGTTGTAAGACAAAAGTTATAAAGTTGTTGATGAGAAGACTTGCACACATCACTTTCTAGACTTGACAACCACTTTTCCTTAAAACACGGAACCTTATTTTGTGGGATTAGTATAGTCAAATTTTACCTTTTGAGTTTGAAAAGTTGAAAAAAGAGTACAAGACTTTACCTTCCCTCCAAAACCATTGTCATCCATTACAAGTTGTGTGAATCTGAAATTTCAGAATTGTGACCAAAAAAAAAAAATCGTGTGGGCCCAAACCAATTACATGCTGCCACGTCACTAATAAGCTCAACTTTGGATATTCTTCGAGTTGCTAATTGTTGATTCTTGGTTTCTTTACTTGGTTCTAGAACTAATTAACAAACTAGTACATTCTACTAGGTTTTCAATTAGTCCTTTGAATCCGTTTGTTCGTGTCAACGATTACTTGAGTGCCTTCTTATCTTTTGAACACGTTGCTGTTTTTGGTTCTAGTCCGACAAGAATTCTTTGAGTTTTCAAACAAAAATCCACTCCGGATAAGAGCTTACTCATACCTTAAAGAATTCACAGGTTACTAGCCAATCTACAACACTTGTGGAACTCAATTGTGAGGTGATCTAAAGAGTGTAATACCTTGGCAATGGAAGGGACCACGTCCCAAAATATGGATACTAATGCTCTTGACTCTATGAGGGTCACTCTTGAGGCCGTTACCCGAACACTTGAAAGGTTGAATACGGAGTTTGGGGCCGTGAGAGGGGATTTGGCAGCAATCAAGGGAGAAGTGTCGACTATTAGTGGGAGATTAGAACAAGTGGAGAGTCAAAGGAACTCTCACCCTTCTACTCCTCTACACGTTTCTACCAATGGGCATGATAGAACTTCCTCCGCAACCATCACTCCCGAAACATTGCACCATATGCCAAATACATCTCAAGCTCCACTAAATGCCGCAAGCCAAACCATTCCTTTCCTTCCAAATCGAGACCCCACTAGACCAATGCAATTCCAAACTCTTCAAGTCCCACAAGAGGGATTTAGAAGTCAAGTACCTCCGCCAAACCTGAATCCTCCATTCCGAACTCCATTAAATCAAAGACCACCACCTCCACAAAACCCAATTCCTCCAAATCAAGTCCAAAATGCCCAATACCGTCCAGCCCACTTTGAGGAATATGGTAGAGAGGAGTATGAAGGATATGGAGCCTTTGATGATGCTTACATGAGGGAGGAGGAGATGAGAGGGGGTCGTGGAGATCCAAGGAGATACCGAGGGTATGGAGAAAGGGGAAACCGACACCAAGAGAGAGATGTAGGCATCAACACCATCAAGTTGAACCTACCCATCTTTAAAGGTGAAAGTGACCCCGAGGCCTACTTAGCTTGGGAATCGGCTTGTGACAAAGTTTTTCAAGTTAATGATATCTCGAAAGAAAAGAAGGGTTGCTATGTTATAGCTCATTTTGAGGGTTATGCTAAAACTTGGTGGGAGTATGTCAAGCGGTTTGGTAATGAACTCATTGATGGGCAGCCACCACCGTGGTATCGGTTGAGGTACTTGATGAGGCAACGATACCTTCCCGAGAGATATCGCCATGAGTTGCTTGCTAGATTGTACGGCTTGCGTCAAGGTAACAAGAGTGTGATGGCATATTTTGATGAGTTTCAACAACTCATGTTGAAACTTGATCATCGTGGGGAACAAATTAGTCACGACATCATCCGGTTCAAGTGTGGGTTGAACAAAGAGATCTCCACTCATTTAACACTTTACAAGTTTGATACCGTTGACGGTATTTTCCAAGCGGCTCTTGAGATTGAAAGGGAACTTAAAGAGAGGTCGTCTTTCAAGGCAAGGGGACAAGCCCCCTCGGGCTGGCCCAAAAACAAGGACCAACCCGCCACTACAAGGCTGCCCGAGTCCAAAACAGTCCACAAATTTCCTCCAAAACCGGAGGCTCACAAGTATCCTAACCCAAAGGGATTCCAATGTTTCAAGTGCCAAGGTTGGGGGCATAAGGCAAATGAATGTCCAAACCGATGCAATGTGATCCTACGGGACGGGAGATTGTATTACCTTAGTGAGGAGGTGGACCATGAAAAGGGAGAAGATGAGGCCGAGCCTCAAGATGGAGAGGAAACCGATGATGGACCACATGATGATGATGGTGATGATGGTGAAGATGTTTATCTGCAAGAAGGGGAGTGTGTGGTTCCAAACTTTGTGGTTAGGCGTGTCATGATTAGTAAGGCAATAGATGACCCAAGCCAAAGGGAAAATCTATTCCATACTAAATGTCTTATAAAGGAGAGTGTGTGTACCTTGGTGATCGATAGTGGTAGTTGTACAAATGTTGTAAGTCATGCTATGGTAAATTTCTTGAAGTTACAAACTACCCCGTACACTAGTCCTTACAAGTTACAATGGTTGAATGATTGTGGTGAATTAAGGGTCGCAAGGCAATGTGTGATACGGTTTAAGGTGGGAAACTACCACGATGAAGTGCTTTGTGACGTGATACCAATGCAAGCATGTCACTTATTGCTAGGTAGACCTTGGCAATATGATAGGTCTACTAAACACGATGGGAGGTCCAATAGATATACACTTGAGAAGGATGGCCGAAAGGTTACACTTTGATATGGGTGGGACAAGTTCCACAAGTACACGACCTTTCACACGAAGCCAAGCTCGAAAATTACAAAAACTCCAAGCCTTGTTCATGCAAATGGTCGTGTGTGAGTTGGTGATTGAGCCTCCAAAGGATCTAAATGTTTTTAAGTGTGAAGAAGGACCTTGAAGTGTAATAAACTTACACTCCAAGGGTCGGCAGCCTAGACAAAGGGCAAGATAGTCATTTTGCTTCATTTTGCCTTGTAATATAAATAGAACATATTAGGGTTATTTGGAGTAGTCTTCCATTATTATTTTTGAATCACAAGACTTGTAACATTTTGGGTTCTCTCTTTCTCTCTCTAAACAACCCACAAAGAAGAGAGACACTTGTGTTGTATCTTGGCTAGAAACAAGGATCTTGAGGTCATTGAGTTCCTCTTGGTCTAAGTAAGAACTTGGTGTTTATATTCATTAGTCTTAGGGTCCTTTCTTGATGTTAGGGTTCTTAGTCTCTTGAATATTATATTTCAAGTTAACTATCTTTTTATTATCTTGTTGTTGTTGTCTTTGAGATCTTGAAGTCTAGTAAAGCCGTGTGGGGCTCTTTCGATTCACTAGCATTGTTGTTTAACTTGTTACTCTTGTGTTGTTGGGTCTTCTTGTTGTTGTTGCTGAAATCTTCATATTTTGGACTTGATCTTGTATCATTTGGTATCAAAGCAAGACCGGTGGTGTTCCAACACTACCCATCTTGGGCTTGCTCTGGCCAAAAAAAAAAAAAAAGAAAAAAAAAAAGAGAAATCTGTCCATTGTTGCCTTTGGCCGAGAATATTGTTGTGTGTATAGATCTAGGTGTTGTTTTACTTGTTTAGTGTGTTTCTAGTGTTGGTTTCTTTCTCACCAACACTAAAGTGTCTAGATCTAAAAGTTGAGCTTAAAAAAAATTGGCCATTGTTGTGGTGACTTGAAAGGTGGACCGTAGGTTGTATGTTGTTGATGACAATTGGTGGTTTTGTGTTATGTGCTTGAAGAAGTTGATGTTGTGTTCATGAAGGTGTTGGGATTGTTGAGATGTTCATCTTATAAACTTGTTCATCTTGTTGAAAGTTGAGTTCATGTTGTAAGACCAAAAGTCATAAAGTTGTTGGTGAAAGAAGACTTGCACACATCTCTTCCTAGACTTGACAACCACTTTTCCTTAAAACACGGAACCTTGTTTTGTGGGATTAGTATAGACAAATCTTACCTTTTTGAGTTTGAAAAGTTGAAAAAGAGTACAAGACTTTACCTCCCTTCAAAACCATTGTCATCCATTACAAGTTGTGTGAAATCTTGAAATTTCAGATTTGTAACCAAAAAAAATAAAATGTGTGGGCCCAAGACCCATTTGCATGCTGCCACGTCACTAATAAGCTCAACTTTGGATATTCTTCTAGTTGCTAATTGTTGATTCTTGGTTTCCTTACTTGGTTCTAGAACTAATTTACAAACTAGTACATTCCTACTAGGTTGTCAATTAGTCCTTTGAATCCATTTGTCCGTGTCAACGATTACTTGAGTGCCTTTTTATCTTTTGAATACGTTGCTGATTTTGGTTCTAGTCCGACAAGAATTCTTTGAGTCTTCAAACAAGAATCCACTCCGGATAAGAGCTTACTCATACCTTAAAGGATTCACAGTTACTAGCCAATCTACAAAACTTGTGGAACTCAAGCGTGGGGTGATCCAAAGAGTGTAAGACCTTGACAATGGAAGGGAACACGTCCCATAACGTGGATACTAATGCACTTGACTCTATGAGGGTCACTCTTGAGGCCGTTACCCGGACACTTGAAAGGTTGAATACGGAGTTTGGGGCCGTGAGAGGGGACTTGGCAGCGATAAAGGGTGAAGTGTCGACTATTAGTGGGAGATTAGAACAAGTGGAGAGTCAAAGGAACTCTCGTCCTTCTACTCCCCTACATGTTTCTACCAATGGGCATGATAGGACTTCCTCCGCAACCATCACCTCCGAAACAGTCCACCAAATGCTAAATGCACCTCAAGCTCCACTAAATGCCGCAAGCCAAACCACCTTTTTCCCTCCAAACCGTGACCCCAATAGACCAATACATTTCCAAGCTCCTCAAGTTCCACAAGAGGGATTTGGACGTCAAGTACCTCCACTAAATCCGAACCCTCCATTCCAAGCTCCATTAAACCAAAGCCCACAAAATCCAATTCCTCCGAATCAAGTCCAAAATGCCCAAGACCGGCCAGCCCCCTTTGAAGGATATGGTAGAGAGGAGTATGAAGGATATGGAGCCTTTGATGATGCTTACATGAGGGAGGAGGAGATAAGAGGGGGTCGTGGAGATCCAAGGAGATACCGAGGGTATGGAGATAGGGGACACCGACACCAAGAGAGATGTAGGCATCAACACCATCAAGTTGAACCTACCCATCTTTAAAGGTGAAAGTGATCCCGAGGCCTACTTAGCTTGGGAATCGGCTTGTGACAAAGTTTTCCAAGTTAATGATATCTCGGAAGAAAAGAAGGGTTGCTATGCTATAGCTCATTTCGAGGGTTATGCTAACACTTGGTGGGAGTATGTCAAGCGGTTTGGTAATGAACTCATTGATGGGCAGCCACCACCTTGGTATCGGTTAAGGTATTTGATGAGGCAATGATACCTTCCTGAGAGATATCGCCATGAGTTGCTTGCTAGATTGTACGGCTTGCGTCAAGGTAACAAAAGTGTGATGGCATATTTTGATGAGTTTCAACAACTCATGTTGAAACTTGATCATCGTGGGGAACAAATCAGTCATGACATCATCCGGTTCAAGTGTGGGTTGAACATAGTAAGTCTTTAGAAGAGCATGTGATGCATTTACAATGTGTGCTTGATGTCCTTAGAAAGGAAAAATTGTATGCAAATCTGGAAAAGTGCTCTTTTGGTGTTAATGAAGTTGTTTTCTTGAGTTTTGTTGTTAGTTCAAGAGGGGTCGAAGTGGATGAATCCAAGATAAATGCTATCAAAAATTGGCCAACCCCATAAACCGTTGGAGAAGTAAGAAGCTTCCACGGGTTGGCTAGTTTTTATAGAAGGTTTGTCAAAGGATTTAGCACCATAGCCGCCCCCTTGACCGAGGTCATTCGGAAAGAACAACCCTTCAAGTGGGGTGTCGAGCAAGCTAAGGCATTTGAAGCCTTGAAAGCTATGCTCATCTCCGCACCCTTGTTACACTTGCCCAACTTTGATAAGACCTTCGAAGTCGAGTGCGATGCGAGTAAAGTAGGCATAGGGGCTGTTTTGATGCAAGATTTGAAACCCATTGCTTACTTTAGCGAAAAGCTCAAAGGAGCAACTCTAAACTACTCCACGTATGATTTAGAGTTGTATGCCTTGATTTTGCCTTGGCCACTTGGCAACACTACTTATGGCCTAAGGAGTTCGTGATCCGAACGGACCATGAATCCTTAAAGCATCTTCGGGCCCAAGACAAGCTTAACAAACGGCATGCCAAATGGATTGAGTTCCTTGAGACCTTCCCTTATGTAATCCAATACAAAAGGGGTAAGGACAATGTAGTAGCGGATGCTTTGTCTAGAAAACATGCTCTTGTGTCCACTTTGTCAACAAAATTGATGGGTTTTGAGAGTCTAAGAGAGTTGTATCCCAAGGACCCTCACTTTGCTCCTCCTATCTTTAGGGAATGCCAAGACTTGGGTAGGGACAAGTGGAATTCAGCTAGGGGTTCAAATCCCTATGCCAAGTTTGATGGTTACTTATTTAAAGGTAGACGATTGTGCATGCCCACTAGCTCTTGGAGAGAATTGTTTGTGAGGAAAGCACACGATGGCGGTCTAATGGGTCATTTTGGGGTCGAAAAGACCTTCGGGATATTGGAGGAGCAATTCTATTGGCCAAAAATGCGCAAGGATGTGGCTAGGATTTGCGGCCAATGTGTAGAATGCAAGAGAGCCAAATCTCGGCTCCTACCTGATACAAGATCAAACCCACAACACAAGATTTCAGCAACAACAACAAGATGAACAACTATCACAAGAACAACAAGTTGACAAACCCACAACACAAGATTTCAGCAACAACAACAAGATGAACAACTATCACAAGAACAACAAGTGCTAGTGAATCGAAAGAGCCCCACACGGCTTCACTAGGCTTCAAGATTATAAACACAAGCTTAACAAGATTACAAAAAAAAGGATAGATAGCTTGACATATGAGATTACAAGAAATAGGAACCAAACCGTGTATCAAACGATAAGACCCATAAGACCCGCAATAACAACACCAAACTCTTATGGTGACCGCTAAGGGAATCAACTCCGCCTTACAACCACCGTTTCTAAGCAAGTGATACAAGATCAAGTCCACAACACAAAGATTCCAACAACAACAACAACAAAAAACAGCAACCAACACAAATGCTAGTGAATCGAAAGAGCCCCACCCGGCTTCACTAGACTTCAAGATAATAAAAGATAGATAACTTGACATATAATATTCAAGAGACTAAGAACCCTAACATCAAGAGAGGACCCTAAGACTATTGAATATAAACACCAAGTTCTTACTTAGACCAAGAGGAACTCAATGACCTCAAGATCCTTGTTTCTAGCCAAAACACAACACAAGCTTCACTCTAGCAAGCTTGGCCGAAATCTGCCTCCCAATGGAAGAGAGAGAGAGAGAGAAATATTACAAGTCTTTGTCTTGAAATTACAATGAGAAAACTAAGGCAAAATAATTCTAAGCTTGTCTATTTATATTACAAGCCAAATGAAAGACAAAATGACCATATGGGCCATGTTGGGGCAGCCGGCCATGGAGGCCTTGGAGTGTAAGTTTATTACACTTCAAGGCCCATCTTCACACCTTAAAACATTTAGATCCTTAGGTGGTTCAATGACCAACTCACACACGGCCATTTGCATGAATAAGGCTTGGAGTTTTTGTAACTCCCGAGCTTGACTTCGTGTGAATGGTCGGGTACTTGTTGGACAGCTTGTCCCACCCGTATCATCCTCTCCATCTTGAGAGGAATTTGACCTCAAATTCAGCACTTGGTCGTCTTCAACCGCCTCCACGAGAGAAAGATCACAAACGTTAAAAGTGTGGTGCACTTGATATTCCGGTGGAAGGTCAATCTTGTAGGCGTTGTCATTGATTTTCTCGAGTACTTGGAATGGACCATCACCCCTCGGCATCAATTTGGACTTTCTTTGGGATGGAAACCGATCCCTCCGAAGATGCACCCACACCCAATCTCCCGGTTCAAGGATGACTTTCTTTCTTCCCTTGTTGGCCCTCCTTGCCATGTCTTGGTTTTTCTTCTCAAGTTGAAGCCGCACCTTCTCATGTAACTTCTTCATAGAATCTGCCCGCTTGCTTCCTTCTAAGCTAATCATAAGATCACTTGGCAAAGGCGTTAAATCCAAAGGGGTGAGGGGGTTGAGGCCGTATACACACTCAAAGGGAGTCATTCCCGTACTTGAGTGTATGACACGGTTATATGCAAACTCAATTAATGGTAAGTGCTCTTCCCAAGAAGTCATTTTTCCCTTAACCATGGAACGTAGCATAGCACCCAAAGTCCTATTTACTACTTCCGTTTGGCCATCGGTTTGTGGGTGGCAGGACGTAGAGAATAATAACTTGGTACCAAGCCTACCCCACATGGACTTCCAAAAGTGGCTTAGGAACTTAGAGTCCCTATCACTCACAATGGTCCTCGGGACACCATGCAATCTAACAACATTATCAACAAACAACGAGGCCACGCTAGGGGCGTCATCACATTTAGAACAAGGAATAAAGTGCGCCATTTTAGAAAACCGGTCAACTACAACAAAAATACTATCCCGGCCTCGTCGAGTCCTTGGCAGCCCTAACACAAAGTCCATAGATATATCAAGCCAAGGACGTAGAGGAGTGGGCAGCGGGGTGTACAACCCATGAGGTAGGAGCCGAGATTTGGCTCTCTTGCATTCTACACATTGGCCGCAAATCCTAGCCACATCCTTGCGCATTTTGGGCCAATAGAATTGCTCCTCCAATATTCCAAGGGTCTTTTCGACCCCAAAATGACCCATTAGACCGCCATCATGTGCTTCCCTCACAAACAATTCTCTCCAAGAGCTAGAGGGTACACACAATCGTCTACCTTTAAATAAGTAACCATCAAACTTGGCATAGGGATTTGAACCCCTAGCCGAATCCCACTTGTCCCTACCCAATTCTTCACATTCCCTAAAGATAGGAGCAAAGTGAGGGTCCTTGGGATACAATTCTCTTAAACTCTCAAAACCCATCAATTTTGATGACAAGGTGGACACAAGGACATGTTTTCTAGACAAAGCATCGGCCACTACATTGTCCTTACCCTTTTTGTATTGGATAACATAAGGGAAGGTCTCAAGAAACTCGATCCATTTTGCATGCCGTTTGTTAAGCTTGTCTTGGGCCCGAAGATGCTTTAAGGATTCATGGTCCGTTCGGATCACGAACTCCTTGGGCCATAAGTAATGTTGCCAAGTGTCCAAGGCTCTAATCAAGGCATACAACTCTAAATCATACGTGGAGTAGTTTAGAGTTGCTCCTTTGAGCTTTTCGCTAAAGTAAGCAATGGATTTCAAATCTTGCATCAAAACAGCCCCTATGCCTACTTTACTCGCATCGCACTCGACCTCGAAGGTCTTATCAAAGTTGGGCAATTGTAACAACGGTGCGGAGATGAGCATAGCTTTCAAGGCTTCAAATGCCTTAGCTTGCTCGACACCCCACTTGAAGGGTTGTTCTTTTCGAATGACCTCGGTCAAGGGGGCGGCTATGGTGCTAAATCCTTTGACAAACCTTCTATAAAAACTAGCCAACCCGTGGAAGCTTCTTACTTCTCCAACGTTTTGTGGGGTTGGCCAATTTTTGATAGCGTCTATCTTGGATTCATCCACTTCGACACCCCTCGAGCTCACGACAAAACCCAAGAAAATCACTTTATCAACACCAAAAGAACACTTCTCTACATTGGCATACAACTTCTCCTTTCGGAGCACATCAAACACACACCTCAAATGCATCACATGATCATCAATAGATTTACTATATACCAACACATCATCAAAATACACCACCACAAACTTTCCAATATAAGGCTTCATTACATGATTCATTAGCCTCATAAAGGTGCTAGGAGCATTGGTAAGGCCAAAGGGCATGACCAGCCACTCATATAGACCAAATTTGGTCTTGAATGCGGTCTTCCACTCATCACCGGGTTGCATGCGAATTTGGTGGTAGCCACTCCTAAGATCCACTTTAGAAAACAAACAAGAACCATGGAGCTCATCTAACATATCATCTAGTCTAGGGATTGGATGACGATACCTTATAGTGATTTTGTTGATGGCCCTACAATCGACGCACATGCGCCAAGTTCCGTCTTTCTTTGGTACCAAAAGCACCGGGACAGCACACAGACTCATACTTTCCTTGATGTATCCCTTGTGGAGAAGCTCCTCAACTTGTCTCTCAAGCTCCTTAGTGTCCATGGGATTGCTCCTATAGGCCGGTTTGTTTGGAAGTTGTGAACCCGGCACCAAATCAATTTGGTGCTCAATTCCCCGAAGTGGGGGCAATCCTTGTGGAAGTTCTTGAGGAAATACGTCTTCATAATCCTGCAATACACAAGAAATCAAAGGAGACATGGAAGGATTAGTGGGGTTAGTATTAAAACAATGAGCCAAGAGTAACATAGGCGTGCCCTCATCATGATCTATGAAAAGTTCCTTCTTCCTAGCCAACATCACCATAGTCCCTCCCCCCGTTGCTGTTGGGGCAGCCTCCGATGTACCTACTGCCCCACCTACGAAACCCCCTCTCTTTTCTCCCCTTTCGGGTTCCTTTCCCTTTTTCTTCAATTCTCTCATCCTTTGATGCCACTCATTTACTTGGGAAGGTGAAAGAGGATGAAGTGTGACCTTTCGGCCATCCTTCTCAAGTGTATATCGATTGGACCTCCCATCGTGTTTGGTAGACCTATCATATTGCCAAGGCCTACCTAACAACAAGTGACATGCTTGCATTGGTATTACGTCACAAAGTACCTCATCGTGGTAGTTTCCCATCTTAAACCGTATCACACATTGCCTTGTGACCTTCAATTCACCACAATCATTCAGCCATTGTAACTTGTAAGGACTAGAGTGTGGTGTAGTTGGTAACTTCAAGAAATTTACCAAAGCATGACTTGCGACATTTGTACAACTACCACCATCGATCACCAAGGTGCACACACTCCCCTTTACAAGACATTTAGTGTGGAATAGATTTTCCCTTTGGCTTGGGTCATCTACTGCCGTACTAATCATGACGCGCCTAACCACAAAGTTTGGAACCACACACTCCCCTTCTTGAGGATAAACATCTTCACCATCATCACCATCATCATCGTGTGGTCCATCATCGGTTTCCTCTCCATCTTGAGGCTCGGCCTCATCTTCTCCCCTTTCGGGACCCACCTCCTCACCAAGGTAATACACTCTACCTTCCCGTAGGATCACATTGCGTCGGTTTGGACATTCATTGGCCTTATGTCCCCAACCTTGGCACTTGAAACATTGGAATCCCTTTGGGTTAGGATACTTGTGAGCCTCCGATTTTGGAGTCAATTTGGGGACTGTTTTGGTCTCGGGCAGCCTAGTAGTGGCGGGTTGGTCCTTGTTTTTGGGCCAACACGAGGGGGCTTGTCCCCTTGTCTTGAAAGATGATCTCTCCTTAAGTTCCCTTTCAATCTAAAGAGCCGCTTGGAAAATACCGTCAACGGTTTCAAACTTGTGAAGGGTTAAATGAGTGGAGATATCTTTGTTCAACCCACACTTGAACCGGATGATGTCGTGGCTGATTTGCTCCCCACGATGATCAAGCTTCAACATGAGTTGTTGAAACTCATCAAAATATGCCATCACACTCTTGTTACCTTGACGCAAACCATACAATCTAGCAAGCAACTCATGGCGATATCTCTCGGGAAGGTATCGTTGCCTCATCAAATACCTCAATCGATACCAAGGTGGTGGCTGCCCATCAATGAGTTCATTACCAAACCGCTTGACATACTCCCACCAAGTGTTAGCATAACCCTCAAAATGAGCTATAGCATAGCAACCCTTCTTTTCTTCCGAGATGTCATTAACTTGGAAAACTTTGTCACAAGCCGATTCCCAAGCTAAGTAGGCCTCGGGGTCACTATCACCTTTAAAGATTGGTAGGTTCAACTTGATGGTGTTGATGCCTACATCTCTCTCTTGGTGTCGGTTTCCCCTATCTCCATACCCTCGGTGTCTCCTTGGATCTCCACGACCCCCTCTTATCTCCTCCTCCCTCATGTAATCATCATCAAAGGCTCCATACCCTTCATACTCCTCTCTACCATATCCTTCAAAGGGGGCTGGTCGGGCTTGGGCATTTTGATTCGGAGGAATTGGATTTTGTGGCCTTTGGTTTAATGGAGCTTGGAATGGAGGGTTCAGATTTAGTGGAGGGACTTGACGTCCAAATCCCTCTTGTGGAACTTGAGGAGCTTGGAAACGCATTGGTCTAGTGGGGTCACGGTTTGGAGGAAAAAGGGTGGTTTGGCTTGCGGCATTTAATGGAGCTTGGGGTGCATTTAGCATTTGGTGGACTGTTTCGGGGGTGATGGTTGCGGAGGAAGTCCTATCATGCCCATTGGTAGAGACATGTAGAGGAGTAGAAGGATGAGAGTTCCTTTGACTCTCCACTTGTTCTAATCTCCCACTAATAGTCGACACTTCTCCCTTGATTGCTGCCAAGTCCCCTCTCACGGCCCCAAATTCCGAATTCAACCTTTCAAGTGTCCGGGTAACGGCCTCAAGAGTGACCCTCATAGAGTCAAGTGCATTAGTATCCATGTTATGGGACGTGGCCCCTTCCATTGTCAAGGTATTATACTCCTTAGATCACCACACGCTTGAGTTCCACAAGTGTTGTAAATTGGCTAGTAACCGTGAATCCTTTAAGGTATGAGTAAGCTCTTATCCGGAGTGGATTCTTGTTTGAAGACTCAAAGAATTCTTGTCGGACTAGAACCAAAAAAAAAAACAACGTGTTCAAAAGATAAAAGCACTCAAGTAAACGTTGACACGAAAAACGAATTCAAAGGACTAATTGACAATCTAGTAGGAATGTACTAGTTTGTTAATTAGTTCTAGAATCAAGTAAGGAAACTAAGAATCAACAATTAGAAACTAGAAAATTATCCAAAGTTGAGCTTAGGGGTGACGTGGCAGTATGCAATTGGCCTTGGGCCCACACGGTTTGTATATATATAACTTATATGTATTTTTATTTTTTATTTTTTTGTCACAAATCTGAAAATCAATATTCATACAACTTGTGAAGGATGACAATGTGTTTTGGAGGGAAAAATAATAGTCTTGTAGCCTTTTTCAACCTTTCAAACTCAAAGGGTTAGGTTTGACTAACTAGTCCCACAAAACAAGGCTCCTTGAATTAAGGAAGAGTGGTTGGCCAACTAGGAAGTGATGGGTGCAAGTCTTTCACCAACAACTTTATGACTTGTCTTGCAACTTGAACACCACAAGATGAACAAGATGAACAAGTTTAAAAGATGAACACCTTAACAACTTTCATCAACTTCTTCAAGCACATAACACACAACCACCAATTTTTGTCATCAACAACATACAACTTTCAACCACTGCAAGTCACCACAACAATGGTCAAGTTTTCAAGCTCAACTTTTAGATCTAGACACTTTAGTGTTGGTGAGAAAGAAACCAACACTAGAAACACACTAAACAAGCAAAATAACACCTAGATCTAAACATACAACAACATTCTCGGATTTGTCTTCAATGGACTGATTTCCGATTTTTTTTTTTTTTTTTTGTTTAATCCGAGAACAAGCCCAAGATGGGTTGTGTGGGAACACAACCGGTCTTGCTTTGATACCAAATGATACAAGATCAAGTCCACAACACAAAGATTCCAACAACAACAACAACAAAAAACAGCAACCAACACAAATGCTAGTGAATCGAAAGAGCCCCACCCGGCTTCACTAGACTTCAAGATAATAAAAGATAGATAACTTGACATATAATATTCAAGAGACTAAGAACCCTAACATCAAGAGAGGACCCTAAGACTATTGAATATAAACACCAAGTTCTTACTTAGACCAAGAGGAACTCAATGACCTCAAGATCCTTGTTTCTAGCCAAAACACAGCACAAGCTTCACTCTAGCAAGCTTGGCCGAAATCTGCCTCCCAATGGAAGAGAGAGAGAGAGAGAAATATTACAAGTCTTTGTCTTGAAATTACAATGAGAAAACTAAGGCAAAATAATTCTAAGCTTGTCTATTTATATTACAAGCCAAATGAAAGACAAAATGACCATGGGCCATGTTGGGGCAGCCGGCCATGGAGGCCTTGGAGTGTAAGTTTATTACACTTCAAGGCCCATCTTCACACCTTAAAACATTTAGATCCTTAGGTGGTTCAATGACCAACTCACACACGGCCATTTGCATGAATAAGGCTTGGAGTTTTTGTAACTCCCGAGCTTGACTTCGTGTGAATGGTCGGGTACTTGTTGGACAGCTTGTCCCACCCGTATCAGCAAGGATCAATCATGGCTTTTCCAAGCCCTACACTACTTGGCCTTTCCAAGCCCTACACTACATTCTGAAAGAGAGAAGAAGAATTCTTTCAAATATCCATAATCAACTAACTAGAAAATAAGACTAATGAAGCCTATTTATAACTATTACATCACATGACCAAACTACCCTTAATGAAAAGAAGCTCCTATGGAGTGTAAAGAAAAGGCACAAAAAGACCAAAACACCCTTAATAAGGGGCGGTAATGGAGTGTAAGGACTCCTTCTTCACACTTCAACCCTTGCAATTCTTTGGAGCCTCGGGTAGTCATCAAGGCATGCCTCCAAGCAACCTTCCACACACGAATTTGCTTTATTATGTGTCCAAAATGACTTCATGACTTCCCCATGCATACTCTTGGGCCTTCAAGGTGTCCAAAATCAGATTCTCCATATGTTGGCCACGAATGATGGCATCAAAAGTTATGATGGCCATTTGTCTTGTATCACTACCTCACGGGTTGTACACCCCGCTGCCCACTCCTCTACGTCCTTGGCTTGATATATCTATAGATTTTGTGTTAGGGCTGTCAAGGACTCGACGAGGTTGGGATAGTATTTTTGTTGTAGTCGACCGATTTTCTAAAATGGTGCACTTTATTCCTTGCTCTAAATGTGATGACGCCCCTAGCGTGGCCTCGTTATTTGTTGATAATGTTGTTAGATTGCATAGTGTCCCGAGGACCATTGTGAGTGATAGGGACTCTAAGTTCCTAAGCCACTTTGGAAGTCCATGTGGGGTAGGCTTGGTACCAAGTTGTTGTTCTCTACGTCCTGCCACCCACAAACCGATGGCCAAACGAAAGTAGTAAATAGGACTTTGGGTGCTATGCTACGTTCCATGGTTAAGGGAAAAATGACTTATTGGGAAGAGCACTTACCATTGATAGAGTTTGCCTATAACCGTGTCATACACTCAAGTACGGGAATGACTCCCTTTGAGTGTGTATACGACCTCAACCCCCTCACCCCTTTGGATTTAATGCCTTTGCCAAGTGATCTCATGATTAGCTTAGATGGAAGCAAGCGGGAAGATTCTATGAAGAAGTTACATGAGAAGGTACGACTCCAACTTGAGAAGAAAAACCAAGAAATGGCAAGGAGGGCCAACAAGGGGAGGAAGAAACTCATTCTTGAACCGGGAGATTGGGTGTGGGTGCATCTTCGGAGGGATCGGTTTCCATCTCAAAGAAAGTCCAAATTGATGCTGAGGGGTGATAGTCCATTCCAAGTACTTGAGAAAATCAATGACAACGCCTACAAGATTGACCTTCCACCGGAATACCAAATGCACAACACTTTCAACGTTTGTGATCTTTCTCTCGTGGAGGCGGTTGAAGAGGACCAAATGCTGAATTTGAGGTCAAATTCCTCTCAAGATGGAGAGGATGATACGGGTGGGACAAGCTATCCAACAAGTACACGACCATTCACACGAAGCCAAGCTCGGGAATTACAAAAACTCCAAGCTTTGTTCATGCAAATGGGCATGTGTGAGTTGGTGATTGATTCATCTAATGATCTAAATGTTTTCAAGTGTGAAGAGGGACCTTGAAGTGTAATAAATGTACACTCCAAGGCCGCCTAAGGTCTTAGGGACAAGCTGGTCATTTTGCCTCATTTTTGCCTTGTAATATAAATAGAACATGTTAGGGTTATTTGGGTAGTTCTCCCATCAGATTTTTGAAACATAACACTTGTAATATTTTGGCTTCTCTCTCTTCCTTTGGAGCAGCCCAACTTGGAAGCTCACAAGTAGAGTGATACTTGTGTTGTATCTTGGCTAGAAACAAGGATCTTGAGGTCATTGAGTTCCTCTTGGTCTAAGTAAGAACTTGGTGTTCATATTCATTAGTCTTAGGGTCCTTTCTTGAGGTTAGGGTTCTTAGTCTCTTGAATATTATATGTCAAGTTAACTATCTTTTTATTATCTTGTTGTTGTTGTGTTTGTGATCTTGAAGTCTAGTGAAGCCGTGTGGGACTCTTTCGATTCACTAGCACTTGTTGTTCAACTTGCTGAATTTCGTGTTCTTTTGTTCTTCTTGTGGTTGATTTCGTGGGAACTTTGTGTTGTGGACTTGATAGTGTATCACATGATGAGCCTCACAACGCAAGAAAGATTGGTGTTCACCTTCAATTCTTCATCACTATCAAGTAAAGGTCTTCCCTTTTCAAGGAAGTAAGTAAAATTCACCCTCTCATCCAACCTTTCTTCTTCATCCCCCGAAGCATCTCCCTCTTCCTCACTTTTTTCTACCTCCTTCTCACTCTTTTCAACACCCTCTTCCTCATCCTCGGTTCTATACCCATCCCGAAGTGCAACAATTGTTCTTCTATTGGGGTACTCACTAGCAACATGTCCCCTTCCTTGGCATCTAAAGCATTGAATGGTAGAAGGTCGAGGAAAGTTAGGTTTGACATAGTTACCTCCTTGTGGCTTCTCATTTATCTTAGACTTGTAATCAAACTTGACTTGAGTATCTTGACCAACACCCTTAGATTACCCTTTAGAAGATGTCGCCTTCCAATTATCTCTACTCTTGTCCCATGTGGATGTGGAAGTATTCTTGGCCTTGTAGGGCTTTTCTTCTTTCAAATCTATCTCGACCTTTGAGGCATCATGAAAGGTCGCTTCAAGAGTATCATAGTGTTTAAGTTTCAAAGGCTTTAGAATATCGTACCTCAAATTGGCCACGAATCGAATCACCATACATTCCAAGCTTTCTTCAAGTTTAGACTTTATTATCAAGTTTTCAAACTCATCATAATACTCTTCCACACTTTTGGAACCTTGCCTCAACATATACACCTTCTTGAGCACTTCTTGGTAGTAGTTAGGAGTCAAGTACCTCATCTCCATAAGTGTAATCAATTCTAGCCATGTAGGCAACTCATAGTTGTGATGGCTCTCCCTTTTCCCGCCTCTTGGACTCCCACCAAGTTGAGGCATACCCTTCGAATTGCGTGAGAGCATACTTTGCCTTCAAAGTTTCCGAAATATTATTTGTAAGGAAGATCCGCTCACTTTGAATTTTCCATTCCAAGAACTCATCGGGGTCACTACTTCCTTTGAACCTTGGAAGTGTGACCCTGATAGTGTTCAAGCCTCGATCTTGATCATTCCTCTCCCCAAACCTATCTCCTCTAACTCCCATCTTATCACCTCTATATCTGATACGAGCATGATTAGCATGAGGCACATTAGGATGGACTTCTACATATGGATGATAGCTTGGAGCCTGGAGGAAAGTCATGGAGCAATAAATATACAAGGTCATGGGCGACCAAGATGTCATTTGGATAATCAAGAAGGGCCTTTGTGAGTTATTACTAAAATAGTCACTTTTGGGCTATTTTTGTAATAGGCTATTTGTAAAAAGGCAAGGACTATAAATAGTTGCCTTAGCCATTTTCTTTACTTAGATTTTGGATGATTGAATTGTCTTTAATAGACTTGATATTTGGTTACTCTAGGTTAGGGTAGTGATTGGGTTCAAGTCCAATTATTAGCTTAGATCGAGTGATTAGGGTGGATTCCCGAATTGCTTGTGTTATCTTCTTTGCTTGATTAATCATCGAGTTATCATATTGTGGATTCAATTTGGTTTCTCATGCATTTGATTGAGTTCTTTTCTCCCTTGGTTTAATTGTTGTTTTAATTGAGCCTTTCTTTCTTCACTTCTCATCTCTTATTTCTCAACTATCCTTTAATTTTGTTGTTTAATTTTGGTTTTCGATATCGATTTTAGTCACTTGATTGAGGTCGTTATCATTTTGGTATCAAGAGCCTAGGTTAAGGTTTGTTTTCACAAATCTTAATCTTGGGATTTTGATTTCTTCAAAATCCAAAAAAATCAAAAATTATCCAAAAATCCAAGAAAAAAAAAAGAAAAATCTGGAATTTTTTTTGTTTTTATTTGCTATTTTTGACACTAGATCTTGATTCTTTAGTGTTTTTTGAGTCTAGATTTCAAATTTCATTCAAATCGGAGTTGTAGAAGTGAAGTTACCATTAAAGGGTTTTCAAGTTCTTGAGTTTTTGAAACTTGAAAAGTGGGTTTATTTTTGGCTTGAAGTTGAGAGCCAAAAATCATTGGAGATTTTTTGTGGCATTGAAAGGAGCACGTGGGCGAAAATTTCATTGAATTTGGAGCAAAAACGAAGAAGTTATGAGTATTTGAAGATTGAGATTTTTTCTTGTGTTCTTGAGCATCTTCATCTTGTTCTTGAAGAGGAAGATGGCAAATGTACACTTTGATCTAAAATTTTTGAAGTCAAAGTTGGTCAAGTGTTAGTAGGTCCATTTGTGGAATTTTAAAAAAAAAAAAATATATCAAAAAATGAAATCTGAAAAAATAAAATAAAATCCACATGGACTTGCCACGTCAGCAGTCAATGGTCAAAGTCAACCATTGACTGCCAACACAGCGCCACATCAGTGCCAGCAGCCTTGTCAGTGCCTCCAGCCTCCCCACTCACGCCACGTGGCGCGAGGAGCCCAATTTCAGAGAGCTAAAAAATTCAGGTTTTCAACACTTAGTTTTTTTTTTTGGGTCCGAAAGTCTTTTGGACCTAAAAATTGTTCTAAGTGTCCAAACTTCTTGATTCTTTTTTTGTTCTCTTTCTCCTTCGATTCCTCAACTATTTAACAAGTAATTAACATATTTAATAACTTGTTAACTAGTTTGAATCATCAAATCAAACCCCTTTAAAGTGATGAACTTCTTCAAGGCCTCAAAATTTTTCTAAGTGTCCAAATTTCGCGATTCTTTTTTTGTTCTCTTTCTCTTTCAATTTTTTAACTAATTAGCAAGTTAATAACATATTTAATCACTTTTTAACTAGTTTTAAAACATCAAATCACTTTTTTTTATTCTTCAAATTAAGCAACACAAGTAATTTTTCTACTTTTGTTACTTAGTTTTTTTTTTTGAGTCTGTTTTTTTTCTTGCTTCTTTTCTTCAACTTTTCTCATCTTAATTCATAGATAACTTCGTGATTCAAGTCCTTTTTTTTATTTCATTTGAGTCGTCCTTCTTTAACAAGTCATAAAAATCCATTCCTCCACAAGCATTGATAACCTTGAATTGATTGAGCAAGCTAGTAACCTATCAATTTGGGAAAGAAGTCGTAGAAGGTGAGTTGAGAGCTCATATATGAGTGACGTGAGGCTTTTATTACTAACTTGTTTGCTATTTTTGTAGGTACAAAAGGTGATATAAGGGAGAGTGTCATTCATAGCTTCGGATTATTGTGGAGATGACATTAGTGACTATGCTTGTAGTGACATGAGCTATGAGTATAGTGATGATGAGCAATATGAGGGTTCTTTGAGTGCTTGTGAGCAAAGTAATAAAGCTCATGAGTATGATGGTGAATCTTATGAAGGATATGATGGTCCAAGAGATTATGATGGACATGGTGATGAGAATTACTACACCGGAGATGAATATGAGATGCATGGAGCTTATGGCTCTTATGATGAACATAAAAGAGTAGAAGTCTCTTATAATGAATTTGATAGTGAAGATGAAGGGTATGGGTGTTCTCATATTACCCACCATGGTGATGAAGAAGATGTGAGGTACAATTCTTTCTCCCATATGTCTTGTGAACCTTTTGAAGAGGATTGTGATAGAAGGGGATGTTGTGGGGATGAATTACCTTCCTCATCTTATGCTACTTTCTATCCTAGTCGAGGGGGTATAGATGTGTGGGCAAAACCAATTCAAAGACGTCGTGTGAACCATAGGCGAAGAACATTCTCTACTTCTTATGCTGCAAGAACTTGTACTTCTTATCCTTATTCCAATGTGACTAGTTATCCTTATGGTAATGATGTTGGAGGTAGGATGGAAAGATCAATGAGACATAGAACTAGAGGGAATTCATTGTTTCAAGATGTGTATGAACGGGATAGGCCGATTCTTGAAACAAAAGTTACAAGTGAACCACTCCCAATTGAGGATCCTATTACTTTGGGGATGAACAAATTGTTTGAATCTATGCTAATAACTCTTGACAAGATTTCTCAAATGGTCTCCAAGGAGTTGAAAGCAAAACAAGCTATTCCTTGTGGAAATGTGCTTGAAGAGGATCCAATGAGTGAAATGAAGGCTACACCTAGCAACGCAAAGTGGAAGTTAGATTTGAAGGGATCTCCAAACCCTTCCCAAGGAATTCTTGGCACTTATCCTAACTCCAATAAAATTGAGAGACAAAAGATTGAGAGGAGTAAGGGTGTGATATGTGAGAACTCTAGAGTGGAAAAAGGAGAGGTTGTGAGGAGTGATGTGAGAGAGTTGTCACAATCTTATACTAACTTTTGTAACCTTTCTTCCTTTTCTAGTTGTCTAGATTCTTGTGCAGGTATCCTTGGAGACAAGCCTAGTGAGGCACCTCAAGCAATGAAGAATCATGAGGTGCTAGAAAGCTTTCCAAAGGAGCAAATATTCTCCAATGTTGAAAAGCAAGGTGAATGCAATCCTTTCTATGAGCTACAAGGTAACAAAGCTAAACCTTACACTTTTTCAAAAGTAGAAGATCCTTGTGTAGCTAGTAGCCAATTGAGTGTAAGTGGTGGTATGTATATGTGTGAGCTTAAAGATCCTTTGCCTTGTGAATATCTTGATGACACCATGTTACATAGTGATAATGTATTTGTTGAGAGTGTTCATACACTAGTTGATCGTATTGATGACCGAATTGATTCTTCTAGTAAGATCAATTTGTGTCCACCTATTGTTGACACTTGTGCCTTGAATGATAGTACATCGTCATGTGATTCTTTGCCATGTTTTGATAATGTGCATGTTGAAAATGTGGATACACTAGTTGATCCTATTGATGACCGAATTGATTCTTCTAGTAAGATCAATTTGTGTCCACCTAGTGTTGATACATAAGCTTTGAATGATAGTTCATCATCAATTGATATTGGTGTTGATCAACTCGTGTGTAATGATGACCCACTAAATGAGGAGTTTTGTGTTGAACTTAAGGGACCTCAATTTAGTGAAGGTATTGATATAGTTGGTCATGTAGATAGTCATGAGAAGTCATTGCACCTAAATGATGAATCCTTGAATTGTGATTCCATTCCTTGTTCTTCTCATGAGGATTGTGAGGTTGAATCTGTTTTTAAGGATAATCTCTTATTTGATGTTGACATGACTAATGAAGGTGAAATGCATAGTGGTGTGTCTTGGCATGATATAAGTGTAACCCCTCTTGAAGGCTACCAAATGATTGAGAATCCACTATGGTATGATGACACACTTTTCGAAGATGGAACTCTCTTCTTGAAAGATGATAGTACGTCTACTGGGGAGGTTAGTGGTCAAAAGAAAGAGGGTGTATGTTCTCCAATAACCCCTTCATTCTTGTGTGACCCGGTTCTTGATCAAGGCATTAATGCTTGTGGATCAAAGGGTGATTCTATATGTGGGCATACCTTGGATGAAGTTCATTTAAGTAACACCTTTCTTTACTACTTGTTTGCATATGATGACCTTTTTCTCAAATATGGTCTCATGCCTGTGAACCCCAAGGCAAATGTGTCATTGCCTATTTTGGGAGTTTCCTATATTATTGCATCCTTGTTTGACACACTTGTGCTTAAGTTGTGTGGACCACAACTAGTGGATGTTAAGTTGCTTGTTTGTTTTTAGGAGAGTCCATGGATATTGAAAGCTCCTTTTCACCTTCATAGGGTTGGACAAGTTAAAGTTTCAAATGGGACTCTTGAAAGCATGCTTGATACTATGATAGGAGGGACCCCAATTCATTGGGAGTATTATTTGATATGGAGTGATTTGACTCCTAATAGATTCCTCGACCATTCTAGTAGCATGGCTTCGTTGGTGCACTTTGTTTCTTTGAAAAGTTGCTTGATAGAGAGGGTCATTTTGTGCTTAAAATGTTTCTTCTTATCTACCGGTGTCCTTATCTTTTGGCACACCCTAGATGAGAATAGTGAGCTTAACGGCTTTCTATACTACCTTTTTGCTTATGATGATACCCATGATGGTATGGGATTTGTTTTGTATGGAGGTAGAGATATGTGGGTCTTTTACTTATTTGGCCAGAATGAACCCTTATGGGTGATTGCACCATTTTTGGTGAGGTGTTATCGTGAGGTAATGAAATAATTGTGTCTTATGGCTCCTAAAGTAAATGTGATGTTATCTCTTAAGATTCTTGATGCCATTAAGACCTTTGTGGTTTCCTTGTTTCATGATATTGCTTATGACCAATTCCTTTGCACTTTATATGATGAATGGATCTTATTCAATACAAAGGATAGTTGGTTGTGTGTCAAATGTGTGCCTCTTGGCAAGTTGGTATGATTGATAACCCTTGTGCTAACCCTCATGCTATGAGGATATGTTTTTTGTTTGTCCTTCTCATATTTTTGCAAAGTTCAGATTCGAGGACGAATCCTTTTGAAGAAGGGGAGGATGATACGAGCATGATTAGCATGAGGCATATTAGGATGGGCTTCTACATATGGATGATAACTTGGAGCCCGGAGGAAAGTCATGGAGCAATAAATATACAAGGTCATGGGCGACCAAGAGGTCATTTGGATAATCAAGAAGGGCCTTTGTGGGTTATTACTAAAATAGTCACTTTTGGGCTATTTTTGTAATAGGCTATTTCTAAAAAGGCAAGGACTATAAATAGTTGCCTTAGCCATTTTCTTTACTTAGATTTTGGATGATTGAATTGTCTTTAATAGACTTGATATTTGGTTACTCTAGGTTAGGGTAGTGATTGGGTTCAAGTCTAATTATTAGCTTAGATCGAGTGATTAGGGTGGATTCCCGAATTGCTTGTGTTATCTTCTTCGCTTGATTAATCATCGAGTTATCATATTGTGGATTCAATTTGGTTTCTCATGCATTTGATTGAGTTCTTTTCTCCCTTGGTTTAATTGTTGTTTTAATTGAGCCTTTCTTTCTTCACTTCTCATCTTCTATTTCTCAACTATCCTTTAATTTTGTTGTTTAATTTTGGTTTTCGATATCAATTTTAGTCACTTGATTGAGGTCGTTATCAATATCCCATCCTATCTCCTCTATTTCCCATTCTATCTCCTCTATTCCCGTATTCTTGACCTCCCATGCCTTGGCCCCACCTCAATTCCCGAGGTTGGAACCCTTCCCTTGGTACTCCATAACCACCCCTTCCTCCATGCTCCCAAAATTCATCGTTATTGAGCTCATCATTCATTTCATCATAAAGAGGGTTTTGGTATTGGTAGTCTTGGTATGGCATTTATGGTGCATTTTGTGGAGGTGATATGTGGGAATCATGTATGGATGCATTTGATGTGTTTCGGATTAGAGTTTGGTTTCGAACTTGGTCGTACACAAGAAATCGGTTCCCTTGTGGAGGATGATAGAGTTGTGGATGGGGGTATGGTGTAGGTTGTCTTGGAAAATTTGGAGTGTTGTTCGTTTGGAAAGTGGGTTGTTGGAAGTTTCAGGTTTAATGTGGTGGAGGGTAACATAATTCATGAGCTTGCCCTGGTAATGGTGGTGGATTGCACCGACGCCCTCCTTATCTCCTCATTTTCGATTTGAAGTGATTTCCCTCTCTCAACCCGTACCAACCTTTCCTCCATACCTCCCATTCTTCCACTCATTTCCGCAATTTGTTTGGTGATAGCCTCCATGATGGGGTTTAAGGCTTCACCACTTGGACTCGCATTCGACATGGTACCTACAAAACTCAACAAACAATATTAGTAGAAAAAGCCTCACGTCACTTGTATATAAACTCTCAACTCACCTCCTAAAGCGTCGTCTCAAGATTGGTAGTGAACTAGCTTTGCTTGATCGATTCAAGATCACCTATCCTTTGTGGTTGAGTGGATTCTTGGGACTCTCAAAAAGGACGACTCGATTGAAGATAGAAGGACTTGAATCAAGAAGTTTATCAACGAATTAAGATGAGAAAAGTCGAAGGAAAGCACGAAGAAAAAAAATGGACTCAAAAAAAACTAAGTAACAAAAGTAGAAAAATTACTTATGTTGCTTAATTTGATGAATCAAAGAGAGGATTTGATGTTTTAAAACTAGTTAACAAGTGATTAAAGATGTTAATTACTTGTTAAATAGTTGAGAAATTGAAAGAAGAAAGCGTAGGAAAAAGAATCACGGAGTTTGGACACTTAGAAAAATTTTTAGGTCCAAAAAACTTTAGGACCCAAAAAAAAACTAAATGTTGGAAACCTGAGATTTTTCAGCTCTCTGAAACTGGCCCCACGTGCCTGCTGATGTGGCATGCTGACGTGGAATTTTAAAATTTTTTTGACCTATAAACACTTTGACAAACTTTGACTTGAAGATTTTGGATCAAAGTATATCTTTTTCTATCTTCTTCTTCAAGAACAAGATGAAGATGCTCAAGAACACCAACAAAAATCTCAATCTTCACATCTTCATAACTTCTTCGTTCTTGCACCAAATTCAATGAAATTTTTACCAATGCGTTTATTTTCACACCACGAACAAACCCCACTAACTCTTAGCCCTCAAAACCAAGCCAAAAATAAACCCACTTTTTAAAATTGGCCAAGTTTCAAAAGCTTCAAACCCTTCAATGGCAACTTCTCTTCTATAACTCCGAATTGAATAAACTTTGAGATTTAAACTCACAAGACACTAGAGAATCAAGATCTAGTGTCAAAAACAACAAATCAAAACAAAAAATTTCAATTTTTTTTTTTTTTTTTTTTTTTTTGGATTTTTGGATTCTTGAAGAAATCAAAATCCCAAGATTAAGATTTGTGAAAACAAACCTTAACCTGGCTCTGATACCAAAATGATAACGAATCAAAGAGGGAAGAACAAGAAGGAAGGAAAACAAAAGAAGGATATGTGGATTAATATCTAAGTATTGAAATTATGGGCAACAAGGGGCTTGATACCCTCACCTCCCAATTGATTCCAACACCCAAAAACAAACCCTAATTTGAACAAATTAAAGGAAACCAAATCCACAAATGGGTAATCCTCAAATTAATTCAAACCAAAGAAGTTCAACACCAATCTCAAGATTCCACCAACTAAACACTCACTAATTAACCACTAATTCCTTAAGGGAATATGCTAAGAAGAAGGTTAATTTAACAATATTGTTCAATATTCATCAAAATCTACCATGCCAAATAAGGAATTACCCTATTTATACTAAGGAAATAAAAACAATTAGTTATTATAAATATGCCCTTAATGAGAGACAAGGCCCTTGTTTGGGTCATCTTGTTGTGAATTCTTGAATTTTAAATCTAGCCACTTGCACCAATGACCCCCTTTTCTTCATCCGCGTCACCCCTTTGATTCTTCCACACGTTGTAGATTCTCCATTGACAATCTTCGGGCTTCTCCCAAGTCCCCTTTTGCATAAGCGTCATTTGTAGACCTTGGAGTTCCCTTGCTTGACTCCGTGTGAACGGACGTGTGCCCTCCATGCTAGCATCACATGGTGTATCACTCCCCCCTTCTTTATACTGCCATATAACCATATTCCAGCCCCTTACTCTATAACCTACTGCCTCACCACAATAATACCACTAAAACAGTCCACAAACCAACACAAATGTTACAAACCGATAGGATTTCCTACCAAGTTCATACTTCACATTACCACCTCAATGCAACTCCACATATTTATCCCATCAAGACACCTAAATGCCTTCCACAATAACATACCAAAAACAGTCCACAATGGTTTCAAAATTTATTTTAACATAACAAGAGAGTATTCTCTTTTCACTGCACCAAACGTCCCACATATAAATACGTATAAACATTTCCACCAAGCTGTACATAAAAAGGAACAATTAGGGACAGAACAACCTAACCTACTAAAATTTCATCCCTCCAACTTAATTTCTTCAAGACTTTAATCTTCTTTACAAGTTTAAACCACAAGGAAGGCAAATCCTTTAAAACTAAACACAAGTGGACTGTCACAATTAAAGGGGACTGCCCTATCCTTTTTAAACATAAAGAACATGCTTTCTATACTCCCTTATGCAAATATTACACTAAGCTATAAGTATAAATACTTACCAAAGCTCTAAGAACCCTAAAGGGAAATAGGGGTGGCTGGTTAGGGTTTGAGAGAGAGGAGAGAGTTTTGGAATTAAATCAGAAATTTGGCATGTTAAAATTAGTAAAGAGATCATCCAATATTGATCTTATAAGGAGGCTTTTAGACTACCTTTTTAGGCTCATTTCCATCCACATATTGGTCAAACATAGTCCAAGTAGGTGATGCACCTACTTGGCTCTTTAAGCTGCTCAAAAAGTCCAAGTAGGTGATGCACCTACTTGGTCTACTTAAGTTGTCCAAAACAGCCCACCTATTTGGGCTATTTCTAGTTGGATCATGTCATGTTGGGCCTTAGTAAATCTTAGGTGTTGGGCTGGTCATCTTTTCCATTTTATGTACTTAATTTGGGCCTCAATTGAGTTCGTTAACATATGTCCAAGTGCAACCCAATAGTCTAAGTAGGTGATGCACCACTTGTTACCTACTAGCTTAACTAAGTCAAGCAAGCACCTCACTTATGCTCTCCCCTTTTTCCAATGTCTTAATCCTTCTACCTTAATCCACCACTTAACTTTAACTTTACGCTTAAATACGTCCTTATTATCTCAAGTTTAAATACTTTTATCCATGCTAGGTTGGTCGTATAAGTTTTGAAAATGTACGGGCTGTTGTAACTCACATAAAAAAAATATCTAGTTCATTACCTACTAGCACAAGCCCGTACCAAGTTCCATATAAGTAAGAGTAGTGTCTATAGAATACGGGGTGTTACATAGATCTAAAAGTTGGTGCTATTTGGAGAAGTTTTAGAGAATCCACCATTTTTGAGTTTTGAAGCTCTAAGAAGATTCAAATGGGTTTGAAAATCTGAAAAAAAATTCCTTGAATTTAGGCAAAAGAGTATTGGGGATTGTTTCTCATATCAAAGACAACCTAGATTTCAAATTTCATTGAATTCTGAGCTAAAACGAAGAAGAAATGAATTTTTGAAGTTCATCCATGTTCTTGGTGTTCTTCATGAAATTCATATCTTGTTGAAGAAGAATATTCAATAACGTGTTTTTAGATCCAAAAGAGGGCCAACATAATCAAGCAAAACGTGTTAGTACCAATGAATATTCCAAAAAGGAAAGGTCCTAGGAAAGAGAAATCAAGAGGGCCCATAAAAAGTTGAAAATTCGAAAGCTTCAGTTGGTCTGCCCAGAGCACTTGCACCCTCACCTGTGCTAGTAGGTGGAGCACCTGCGGGGGCAGATGGCCAACGCAGATGACACTAGTTTGAAATATGTTTCCACCTGCAGGGGCAGGTCATCACTTGAGGGAGCAGGTCGACCAAACCATCTCATAGGTCCAAAATCCCATTTTTCTCAAGTTCCATTATCTAGTTTCATTTCTTGCTTCTTTACTTCAATTTTTGATTCCTAAACTAATTAACAACTAGAAATTCATATACTTAGTTGATTGATTAGTCTTTGAGTCCATTTTTTTTCTTAGTCCATTTTCTTTGTATGCTTTTCTAGTTTTATTTCGTAGCTAACTTCTTGTTTCAAGTACGTATTTGTTTTTAAGTCATCCGTTCTTCTGACAAACAAAAATTTATTCCTATCAAGAGTAGCAATCAATATTTCATCTATCACCGAAGTATAACACGCCTTAAACATTGGCTGATCCAATTGTGAGGCATATAAAGGTGAGATTCTTACGAGTGTTGGTGTGGAGCTTTACTACTAATCTTGTTTGTTTGTTTTGTAGGTACATCGAGTTATAAGGAAGTATATCTTCGGTAGCCTCGGATACATGTGACTATGACATAGGAGGCTATGATTGTACTGATGAAGGCTATGCCTATAATGAAGATGGTGATTATGGGGGCTATGAATATAGCCATGATCAAGTGTCGTGTGAAAATAAGAGCTACTATTTCGGAGAAGAATATAGGGTAAATGATGAATCTAGCTCTTATGGTGAATGCGGAGAGTATGAAGGGCCTTGTGATGGTTCTTATGAGGATAATGGGGCATGTGAAGAGCCTACCACTTCCCACTCTAAGCATGAAGATAATGAGAGCTATACTACTTACTCGTATGCACCTTGTACAACTTATGGTGGGAATGTTCATAAGATGAGTGAAGATTCATATTTTTGGTCTTGTGGTACATCTTATCCTAATCAAAGTGGTGTGAGTGGTTATGCTAGTTCGAGTGGAAGTCAGCCTACGGGGAGAAAAGAGTGTGCATCTCCAATGTCTAGGAATTCTACATCTTACCCTTCTTATTCTAGTGCTCAAGCATTCAAAAGTAGGAACCAAGATGGATATAAGCAACAAGATAGGGATCTCAATCCCATCAAGGTCACTCTTTCTCTTTTCAAAGGAGAGCATGATCTCGAGATCTATCTCAGTTGGGAATGAAAGTGTGAGTTGGTTTTCCAAGACCATGATTGGAGTGAAGTTGTGCAAGCAACATATGCTAGTAAACATCTTCAAGGGCTTGCATTGATTTGGTGGGATGTCTATAATCAAGGTCAAAGAATGTATGGTGACATCATATTTCCCTCATGGAGTGAATTAAAAAGGTTTTTGAGGTTCAAATGTGTGCCAAAAAGGTACAAGGGGCTCTATAATATTAATCCAATGAGACAAGACCTTACAAGAAAGGTGGAAATTTGTAGGGTTCTGGGATGTGTTCTTGTCTTAGATGATTGGTGTTATGCAAATTATATCACTTCTTCTATGGTCGAATACTTGAGGATACCTCGAGTTATGAAGTGTTATCCATATTTCTTAAAAGACCATAGAGTTACCTATAGTGTGAAGGTTTACTTCACCTATAATGGATATTATGAGGAGGTTTGGCGTGATATACTACCCATGGACTTTGGTCATTTATGTTTGGGCGCCAATTGGTTTGAGTGGACCAGTGGGGAAATCATCTCTTTCCACCTACCCTTCCCAAGACTCAAGGAAATGTGACCACTTACTCCAAGTCCCTTGATAATAAGAGACAAAAGATTAAGAGAAGTCAGGGAGTGCAAAGTGACAACCTACGAGTGGAAAAAGGAGAGGTTGTGTGGAGTGATATAAGTGGGTTGTCACAACCTTATCCTAACTCATGTAACTTTTTTTCTCTCTCTAGTTGTGTTAACACTTGTGTAGGTATTGTTGGAAGCCAATCTAATGGGGATCCCCAAAGTGTAAAGAACCAAGAGGTGCTTAAAGGGTGCCTAAATGAGGAGTTAACTCAAGAGAGTAGAATTGACAAACTCCCATGTGAAGAGAACTTCCCAAAGGAGCAAATGAGCTCCCATGTTGAACACCAAGGTGAAGACCATACTTTGTATGAGCTACAAGGTAACAATGTTAATCCTTGCACTTCTTTAAACTTAAAATGTCATGATATGGCTAGTAGACAATTAAGTTTGAGTGATGCCTTGTCTAGATTTAAGCATCATGAGTCTTCCCTTTGTGATATTCTTGAGAGAACTATGTTGCATGATGATCAAGTTCTTATTGTGAGTTTGCAAACACTAGTTGATCTTATAGATGACTGAATCAATTCTTCTACTAAGAATGATTTATGTCCACCTAGTGTTAGTACTTATAGCTTGAATGAGGTTCCATTGACATGTGATGAGAGTATTCATACACTAGTTGACCCTTATGAAAATCAAAGTGGGTCTAAGTTGGCATGTGAATTGCCAATAACTAGTAAAGGTGTGTGCATTGATCAACTTGCTTGTGAACCGAATCTACTACTTGAGCATATTTGTTGTGAGCTTGATGAGCCTCAAGATAGTGATGTTGTTGATAGAATTGATCATGTGAATGAAAATGTTGTGAAAAATGATATGTATCTTTTTGAGAGTGAACTTGCATGCTTTAGTTCCTCACCTTTGGTTAATGATCCTCCCTCAAAGAAAGATGTCTTGATTGATAATTGTGAGATCACTCCTAGTGTGGCATCTAGTGATGTGCATTTTTGATGTGCTTGAAAAAGAGGATGGTATGCTTAAGATTCACATGTTATCCTAGTTCTTTAAATCTATTAATAATATAGGATTGAGTGAAGACTTTGCTAACTATACAAGTCTTGATAGTGATCTTTTGAAAAAGAATGATCAATTGGGTAAAGATAGCTTTGATTTACTTGAACATTTGAGAAACCCAATTAGTGATTGTTCTTGTGAAAATAATTTTGGTTGTGATCCTTTGTCTGACACCCCACCATTGTTTGATAAATATGAGGATGAATTATGTGATTCTTGTAATGACTTGATTCATGACCTCCTTGATGTTATAGGTGGTTTGTGCCTACTTGAGGATTCTTTCCTTGAAAAAGAAGGTGTTATTTGTTTGGAAATTGCTTATACTTCTTCTTTGTGTGCTTCCTTTGTTGAGGACACTCATGATGATGATCTCGAACCTAATAGTGAGTATATGCATGAGGATACCTTAATTGAAGTTGACTTGCATGACACCTTTTTCTACTCTCTCTTTGTTTATGATATTGTCCATAGTAGTATAGAGGGTATGTATATTTGTATGGGTGACACGTTTGGGGAAAATGGGTATTGTCTTGACCCATGTTCTTGGATCCTTCTCCCATTTGACCCAAGTGACCTCTCAAAATGTGGTGATTGTTATACACCCAACTTGGTGCTCGGTCAAGACGACAAACAAAGTTTGATTGAGGTTGTTGATAGGCCCTATGATGAAAGGTCTTTCTTGAGGATTCACAATCCACTTGATAGACTCAAGTTGTGCATGGGAGGACTTTCCAGCAACGTTAAGTGTTCCTTAAAAAAGAGAGGTTATATGAGCTTAAATGCATTATGTTTACCCATTTGTACGGGGGATACCTTTGTATTTGACCCCGGTGATGATTTGGGAGTAATCCCATTTTTGAAGATAGCTAATGCATTGGATGGAGTCTTAACTTGGTATAACCTTGTTTATAACATTGCACTTAGCTATAGGAATTATTATGTGATTCTTGACCTAAAGGGGTTTTTGTGCTTATTGAAATGTAGAACCAATATGGGCTTGTATGTGTGGTTGACTAATTATCATGGTTCTTTTGGTTTACCTCTTTGTCGAAATCATTTGAGTAGCCAAGTAGTTCTTACTGTATGGGGTTACGCACCCTTGATTGATAGTTTTGATACTTGGTTATATGTTAAGTTTGTTCAACCTTGGCATGGTGATAGGATTGATGTTTCTAACACTAATCCTCATTCCATAAGAAAATTGTTGTTGTTTGTTTTCCTTATGATTTTGCAAGGTTTGAATTTGAGGTCGAATCCTTTTCAACAAGGGAAGGATGATACAATCCAAATCAGCGTCAATCTTTCTTGGCTTGTATTTCAAGGGCAACAACAAGGGATCCAAGCCACAAGGAGGTGGGTGGAGGGTCCATTTTGCACTTCAAGTAGAGCAATATTGTGTATGGAAGATAACTTGGAGTCAAGGGAGCCATTGGAGAGGTCATCAAAGAGTTAAAAGGAGCTAAACAACAACCTGGATCCATCTATGCCCTGACCTGCGGCCGAAGGTCACCCATCTACGCTGGCAGGTGGCAATTTGGCCACATCCAGTGGCACCTGCGCCCTGAGATATGCCAGCAGGTACCCCACTTGCATGGGTGGATGCACAATTTGTTGAAATGGGTCACTTTTGGATCCATTAAATGTAATAAAAGGCACAAGGCTATAAATACTAGTTCCTACCTTTAGTTTCTTAGTTTTGATGATATTGATATTGTGAGACTCCTTATGGAGCAAGAGAGCTTAGATAAGCTTTTGTTGAACACTTATTAGAAACGTTGATTGATTGGGTGCTTTGATTCGCTCTCGGTCTTTATAAGAGGTAGGTGTTTGATTGTATTTGAAAGGGAGGTTGTTGAATTTAATATATTCTTCGATTGTCCTTTCCTATATTCTCTTGTGTCTATGTATCTATCTGTCCTTTACTTTTCGTACTCCGATTCTATCTTTTCTTTAGTTTTCATGTTTGTTTTAACTTTTATATTTTGGGGGTTATCACTTTATATCACTAGGTAGACCCTCTTGGGGTCTTGTGTTTTATGCCTGAGTTAACTGAGCCATCTACGACTCTAAATTCTTTTGAGCCAATTGTCGATTTTTAATCTCTGTAGCCATTTATTCTTAGTTGGCCAGAATCTTTTTAAAGTCTCTTCTATATTATTGGCCTGAGTGTTGTTCTGAATACCTTGTTGCTGCTGAAACTGCTGAGGTTGGACTTGATTATTACCCCAAGAGTAGTTGGGTTGACTCTTCCAATTGTGGTTGCAGGCATTATCATAGTTCGTATTACCCACAAAATTTACCAACTCTGGATTTGCTCCCCATAATTCTATCGAGTGACCACTACTACTATAAATTTCACATCAAGTTTAAACCTGTTGAACTGCATTAACCTGGGGCTGAGGTTGAGCCATACTCAACTTGTTGAACTGAGTCATTATTTGGTTCTGAAAAGAGGCCAATTGGACAGCCAATGTTGTGACACTATCTACCTCGATCATACCTACTGTCTTCTTCACCATACTTCTGGATACAACAGCCTACCACTCTGGCGTACCTTGCACAATACGGTTGAGGAGAGTATACAGCTCATTATAGGTTTTCTCCAAATCCTAACCACCTGCTGCTTAATCTAGCAAAATCTTTGTGTTATGGTCAAGACTTTCAACAAAAGTATGAGCTCATTCCTCATTTGTCTGTTGGTGATTTAGGCAATCTATGAGAAGAGACTTGAATCTCTCTCATGCATGATAGAGATTTTTGTCTGGCTTCTACTTGAAACTTAAGATCTCACTCCTAAACTTTGCAGTTTTACCCGATGGAAAGAATCTAATGAGGAACTTCTTTGCCAAGTCATCCCAAGTTGTGATTTAATTTGAAGGTTTTACAGTCAACCATTTCTTTGCTTCTCCCAAGAGTGAGAATGGGAAAAGAGTGAGTCTCACCTAATCTGTAGAGACTCCTACGGGAATGAATGTGTCACTAATCTCCAAGAAGTTCTATAGATGGACATGTGGATCCTCTTGTGACAATCATGTAAACTGCCCGCTTGTGCGCAACAATTGCACCATATTCTATTTAAGCTCAAATCTGCCTTTTGCGTCCGATTTGCAGATAATGGAGGTTACATTGGTTGCGAGTGGGATTGCTACTTTACGCACTATCCTGCGGGCTGGTTGTTCATCACCCATGGCGACAGGAATGGTCTCGGCCTGTTAAACTTGTAGGATTGGATAGAGAAGGGTTGCCTCTCTTCTTAATTGGTGCAAGCGTCGCTCAGGTTTGGGATGTGGTTCAACTAATTCCCTCCCCTTTGTCATCTTGCTTAAGATTCAAACCTGTACCTATAAATTGAGTAGCTAAGACCAAGTATTTAGCACTTATCAAACAAAATAATAAAACTAAAATTAGAGGGTTGCTAGTTTTTCAAGTCCCCGACAATGGCACCAAATACTTGTTGCGTCAAACACACAAGTGTATGTAGACGTGTAAGTAATAAAGTGGCTCTTGCGAGTCGAGTATCAATCCCACAGGGATTTGGCATTTAGCAGACAATCCAATTCAAGTATTTTTATTAAGGTTAAACAAGTGCAATTTGTGACTGATACAAGACAAATGGCCATCATAACTTTTGATGCCATCATTCGTGGCCAACACGTGGAGAATCTGATTTTGGACACCTTGAAGACCCGAGAGTATGCATTGGGAAGTCATGAAGTCATTTTGGACACATAATAAAGCAAATTCGTGTGTGGAAGGTTGCTTGGAGGCTTGCCTTGATGACTACCCGAGGCTCCAAAGAATTGCAAGGGTTGAAGTGTGAAGAAGGAGTCCTTACACTCCATGACCGCCCCTTATTAAGGGTGTTTTGGTCTTTTTTTTGTGCCTTTTCTTTACACTCCATAGGAGCCTCTTTTCATTAAGGGTAGTTTGGTCATTTGATGTAATAGTTATAAATAGGCTTCATTAGTCTTATTTTCTAGTTAGTTCATTATGGATATTTGAAGACTTCTTCTTCTCTCTTTGAGAATGTAGTGTAGGGCTTGGAAAAGCCATTATTGATCCTTGCTTAGAAACGGTGGTTGTAAGGCGGAGTTGATTCCCTTAGGGGCACCATAAGAGTTTGGTGTTGTTATTGCGGGTCTTAGGGGTCTTATCGTTTGATACACGGTTTGGTTCCTTATTCTTGTAATCTCGTATGTCAAGCTAGATAATCTTTCTTTTTTGTAATCTTGTTAAGCTTGTGTTTATAATCTTGAAGTCTAGTGAAGCCATGTGGGGCTCTTTCGATTAACTAGCACTTGTTGTTCAACTTGTTGTTCTCGTGATAGTTGTTCATCTTGTTGTTGTTGCTGAAATCTTGTGTCGCGGGTTTGATATTGTATCATTTGGTATCAGAGCAAGGCTGGTTGTGTTCCTACACTACCAATCTTGGGCTATCTCGGTCAAAAAAAAATAAATGAAATCTGTCCATCTTGTTGTCTTGGCCGAGAATAGTGTTTGTGTGTTTAGATCTAGGTGTTATTTTACTTGTTTAGTGTGTTTCTAGTGTTGGTTTCTTTCTCACCAACACTAAAAGTGTCTAGATCTAAAGATGAGCTTATAATATTGACCATTGTTGTGGTGACTTGAAGTGGGCCGTAGGTTGTACCTTGTGATGACCATTGGTGGTTTTTTGTGTTATGTTCTTGAAGAAGTTGATGTGGTGTACTTGAAGGTTGCTGTGGTGTTCATCTTGTTCTTCATCTATTCTTACAACTTAAGACCACAAAAGTATAAAATAGATCTAAAAGGTTGTAAGACAAAAGTTATAAAGTTGTTGGTGAGAAGACTTGCACACATCTCTTCTTAGACTTGACAACCACTTTTCCTTAAAACACGGAACCTTGTTTTGTGGGATTAGAATAGTCAAATCTTACCTTTTTGAGTTTGAAAAGTTGAAAAAAGAGTACAAGACTTTACTTTCCCTCCAAAACCCATTGTCATCCATGACAAGTTGTGTTTCATATTGAAATTTCAGATTGGTGAAAATATATATATATATATATATATTTTTGTGTGGGCCTAAGACCAATTGCATGCTGCCACATCACCATTAAGCTCAAATTTCAGATTCTAAGTTTCATTTCCTTGATTCTTTAGTTTCATTTCTTGATTCTAGTACCAATTAACAACTAGTAATCACCTACTAGATTGTGAATTGGTTTTTGAATCCGTTTTTCTTCGTGTTTTTCGTTCTTTGTGTGTTTTTCTCATTTCGATTCGTTGAACTTCTTTGATTCAAGTTCATAAGTAGATTTTGTTTTGTGTCTTGAGTCGATCAAACAATAATCTATTTCGGTCGCTAAGTAGTGATTGACACCTTATTAACTACCGGAGTATAAGCAACTTTCAATATTCGCCACTCCAATGGTGAGGATCACAAAGGCGAGTGTATACGAGTGTTGGTGAGGTGCTTTTACTACTAATCTTGTTTGTTCATTTTGTAGGTACAAGGTTAAAGGGAACATATCTTGGTAGCCTCGTATTATGTGCCTACAACATGGGAGACTATGATTGTAGTGAGGGATTTTATGGCTACGATGATGTTGTAGATTATGGGGGCTATGAATACAGCCATGATCAAGATATGGGCAGATTTGAGGGTTATGGTTTTGAGGGAGAACATGAGGTGAATGAAGTGCCAAGTTCTTATGATGAAGTTGGGGCATATGAGGAGTCTTACACTTCCCATTTCGAACCTCGAATTGATGTAAGGTATAACCCCTCCCTTCGCAAAGCTTATGAGATCCATGGTGAGAGTGCACGTGTGGAGAATGAAGATTCATATTCTTCACCTTGTAGTACATTTTATCAAGGTCGAAGCGGTGTGAATGGGTATACTAGCTATAGTGTAGGTTGTCCCATGAGAAGAAGAAAGAATACATCTCCAAGGCCGAGGGGTACTCATGTGCCCTTGGGTTGTCCTAAACTCTACAATGTTGATCCTAGGAGAAGTGTTCACTCCGGAAAGGTAAGCATTGATGGGGTACCGGGCTGCCTCCTTGTGCTAGATGATTGGCGCCATAAGAACTACATCATGCCGCCGATGGTTGACTATTTAGGGTTGTTTCGAGAACCTTTACTTGTTCCATATTCCTTGGACGGGTATAAGGTTACTGAGAGAGTGAGGATTGTCTTCACCCAATTTGAATACTATGAGGAGGTGTGGTGCGATATCTTTCCCTTGACACCAGGTCATGTATGCTTGGGTGCCGATTGGTTTGCACAACATAGAGTTCCAAATATGCTAAATTGGCCTAAGGTTATAGTGGACCATTGGGGAAATTATCTCTTTACCTCAATTATTCCCAAACCGCAAGGAGATGTGATCACTTACTCTAAGCCGAATGATTATGAAAGACAAAAGATTGAGAGGAGTAAGGGTGTGAAAGGTGGTAATCCGAGAGTGGAAAAAGGAGAGGTTGTGTGGAGTGAAGTGAGGGGGTTGCCACCAAATCATGCTAACTATGTTTGTCCTTTTCTTTCTAAGGACATTTGTGTAGGTACCAACATGGCAAACGGAGAAGCACAAGGCCAAGGAGAAGTTTCTGCCGAAGCATGTGGGAAACCTTCACACCACGGTAAAGAAGAATTTACTCAAGAACTTCAAGGTAAAATCGCTTACTCTTACACTTTTGTGCATGAGAATGATAATTGTGTGACTAGTAGCCCATTGAGTGTGAGTAGTAGCTTACCTATTTGTGAGTCTATTGATTCTTTGCCTCTTGTTGATGATGTACTTGTTGTGAGTGTGGATACACTAGTTGATCCTATTGATGATCGAATTGACTCTTGTTGTAAGGTCAATTTAAGTCCACCTAGTGTTGAAGCCAATGTGTTGAATGATGGTACATCATCTTGTGGGAATTGTGTTGATCAACTTATGTGCGGAATTTGTCCACCACTTGAGGATATGTGTGATGTGTTTAATGGATCTCAAGTGAATGATTATATTGAAAATGTTGATCAAATAAATAGGAGTGACCCCTTTAGTATGACCTCTAGTAAATGTTCTACTCTCGGTTTTGCTCATAGGGATAATCATGTGCTTGAAACATCTTTGATACTTGATAATGATCTCTTAGAGAATGGATTTTCATGTTCTATATCCTCTTCATGGATAGATCCTTCTCTCTTTAAGTACAATATCTTGTTTGAAGATGATGAGTTCACTCCTAAAGAACCTAGTGGTGAGAATGACGTTGAAGGTATAGCTTGTCTTGAAAGCTATAGCCTATATGCCAACCCACTATGGTGTAAAAACATTCCTCCTAAAGATGGAAATCTCTTCTTGGGAGATGAGAGTACTCTTAAGGGAAGGGAATGTGAGGTCTTGGAAAGGAATGATCAATTGGGTGATGATAATTTTGATTTGCTTGAATTCTTAAGAAACCCAATAAGTGATTTTTCCTTGAAAATTGATTGTGGTTGTGATCCTTTGTATGACACCCCACCCATGTTTGATGACTATAAGGATGAATTGCTTGCTTGTAAAGACTTAAGTAATAATTCCTTGGACTTTAGTGGTGGTATGTGTCTACTTGAGGGTACTTCCATAGAAAGGGAAGGTGTCCATTATTTGGAAATTACTTCTTCTACTATGTGTGACCTTATTGTTGAGAGTACTCATGGTGATGATGTTGAAACTGGTAGTGAGTACTCACATGAGGACACCTTAGTTGAACTTGACTTGAGTGATACCATTCTCCACTCTCTATTTGCTTTTGATGATATGTATGCTATTGTAGAGAGTATATCTTGTAGTTTGGGTGAAGCCTATGGGGAAAGGGAGTATTGTCTAGACCCGTGTCTATGGCTACTCTTTCTATTTGACCCCGGTGCCAAATATAGAAATGGTGATGTTGGCGCACCCAACTTGTTGCTTGGTCTACATGACAAGCAAAGTGTCATTCTTGAAAACCCGAGAGCAAAAGTGTCATTGTTTCCTTGGGGTAATGTTTCTAAATGTCCATCCTTGCTTGACACAATTGTGTTTAAATTACAAGAATCTCAACTTGTGGATGCCAAGTTCTCTATTTGCTTGAAGGAAAGAATGTGGATGTGTTTAAATGCTTTGTCTTCACTCTTGTATGCCTTTACACTTGATTCTTTCCTATACTACCTCTTTGCCTATGATGACATCCATGCTAGTTTTGGATTTGTTTTATGTAGAGGTAGGAAATTTGTTTGTATGTCCACTTGTATCAATGATAATGCTATGTGGATCTTGTGGACATTAGAACCAATTGAGGCTCCACCCTTGGTGTGGTCTCTTGAAGAGATAAAGAAGCAATTGTGTCTTAAGGCTCCTAAGATGAAGGTAGTTTTACCTTTTGGATTATTTGATGCCATTAGGACCTTTGTAGTTTCCTTATCTCTTGGTGATTTAAATAGCCAAATCCTTTGTGCATATTTTAATAAGTTTTTAATATTTAATTCAAAGGATCCTTGGTTTATAAGCAACCTTGGCATGTTGAGATGATTTATTGTGCTAACCCTAACCCTCATGCCATGAGGAGTTTGTATTTGTTTGTCCTTTCTTTGGTTTTGCAAGGTTTGGATTCGAGGTCGAATCCTTTTCAAGAAGGGGAGGATGATACAAGACAAATGGCCATCATAACTTTTGATGCCATCATTCGTGGCCAACACGTGGAGAATCTAATTTTGGACACCTTGAAGACCCGAGAGTATGCATTGGGAAGTCATGAAGTCATTTTGGACACATAATAAAGCAAATTCGTGTGTGGAAGGTTGCTTGGAGGCTTGCCTTGATGACTACCCGAGGCTCCAAAGAATTGCAAGGGTTGAAGTGTGAAGAAGGAGTCCTTACACTCCATGACCGCCCCTTATTAAGGTTGTTTTGGTCTTTTTTTGTGCCTTTTCTTTACACTCCATAGGAGCCTCTTTTCATTAAGGGTAGTTTGGTCATTTGATGTAATAGTTATAAATAGGCTTCATTAGTCTTATTTTCTAGTTAGTTCATTATGAATATTTGAAGACTTCTTCTTCTCTCTTTGAGAATGTAGTGTAGGGCTTGGAAAGGCCAAGTAGTGTAGGGCCTGGAAAAGCCATTATTGATCCTTGCTTAGAAACGGTGGTTGTAAGGCGGAGTTGATTCCCTTAGCGGTCACCATAAGAGTTTGGTGTTGTTATTGCGGGTCTTAGGGGTCTTATCGTTTGATACACGGTTTGGTTCCTTATTCTTGTAATCTCGTATGTCAAGCTATCTATCTTTCTTTTTTTGTAATCTTGTTAAGCTTGTGTTTATAATCTTGAAGTCTAGTGAAGCCGTGTGGGGCTCTTTCGATTCACTAGCACTTGTTGTTCAACTTGTTGTTCTTGTGATAGTTGTTCATCTTGTTGTTGTTGCTGAAATCTTGTGTTGCGGGTTTGATATTGTATCACCCTTTTGATGGATATAGTAGAGAGGAGTATGAAGGGTATGGAGCCTTTGATGATGCTTACATGAGAGAGGAGGAGATAAGAGGGGGTCGTGGAGATCCAAGGAGATACCGAGGGTATGGAGATAGGGGAAACCGACACCAAGAGAGAGATGTAGGCATCAACACCATCAAGTTGAACCTACCCATCTTTAAAGGTGAAAGTGACCCCGAGGCCTACTTAGCTTGGGAATCGGCTTGTGACAAAGTTTTCCAAGTTAATGATATCTCAGAAGAAAAGAAGGGTTGCTATGCTATAGCTCATTTCGAGGGTTATGCTAACACTTGGTGGGAGTATGTCAAGCGGTTTGGTAATGAGCTAATTGATGGGCAGCCACCACCTTGGTATCGGTTGAGGTACTTGATGAGGCAACGATACCTTTCCGAGAGATATCGCCATGAGTTGCTTGCTAGATTGTATGGCTTGCGTCAAGGTGAGTGTGATGGCATATTTTGATGAGTTTCAACAACTCATGTTGAAACTTGATCATCATGGGGAGAAAATCAGTCACGACATCATCCGGTTCAAGTGTGGGTTGAACAAAGAGATCTCCACTCATTTAATACTTCACAAGTTTGAAACCGTTGACGGTATTTTCCAAGTGGCTCTTAAGATTGAAAGGGAACTTAAAGAGAGATCATCTTTCAAGGCAAGGGGACAAGCCCCCTCGGGTTGGCCCAAAAACAAGGACCAACCCGCCACTATAAGGCTGCCCGAGCCCAAAACAGTCCACAAAATTCCTCCAAAACCGAAGGCTCACAAGTATCCTAACCCAAAGGAATTCCAATGTTTCAAGTGCCAAGGTTGGGGGCATAAGGCCAATGAATGTCCAAACCGACGCAATGTGATCCTACGGGAAGGGAGATTGTATTACCTTGGTGAGGAGGTGGGTGGGCCCTGAAAGGGGAGAAGATGAGGCCGATCCTCAAGATGGAGAGGAAACCGATGATGGACCACATAATGATGATGGTGATGATAGTGAAGATGTTTATCTGCAAGAAGGGGAGAGTGTGGTTCCGAATTTTGTGGTTAGGCGCGTCATGATTAGTAAGGCTATATGACCCAAGCCAAAGGGAAAATCCATTCCATACTAAATGTCTTGTAAAGGGGAGTGTGTGTACCTTGGTGATCGATAGTGGTAGTTGTACGAATGTTGTAAGTAATGCTATGGTAAATTTCTTGAAGTTACCAACTACCCCGCACACTAGTCCTTAGAAGTTACAATGGTTGAATGATTGTGGTGAATTAAGGGTCGCAAGGCAATGTGTGATACAGTTTAAGGTGGGAAACTACCACGATGAAGTGCTTTGTGACGTGATACCAATGCAAGCATGTCACTTGTTGCTAGGTAGGCCTTGGCAATATGATAGGTCTACCAAACACCATGGGAGGTCCAATCGATATACACTTGAAAAGGATGGCCGAAAGGTTACACTTCATCCTCTTTCGCCTTCCCAAGTAAATGAGTGGCATCAAAGGATGAGAGAATTGAAGGACAAGGAATCCGAAAAGGGAGAGAAGGGAGGGAATTCAGTAGGTGGGGCAGTGGGGTCATCCAAGGCTGCCCCAACGGCAAAGGGGACGGAAAACATGGTGATGTTGGTTAGGAAGAAGGAACTCTTCGTGGATCATGATGAGGACACGCCTATGTTACTCTTGGCTCATTGTTTTAATACTAACCCCACTAATTCTTCCATTTCTCCTTTGATTTCTTGTGTGTTGCAGGATTATGAGGACGTATTTCCTAAGGAACTTCCGCAAGGATTGCCCCCGCTTCGGGGAATTGAGCACCAAATTGACTTTGTGCCGGGATCACAATTGCCAAACAAGCCAGCTTATAGGAGCAATCCTACGGACAACAAGGAATTGCAACGTCAAGTTGAGGAGCTCCTCAACAAAGGGTATGTCAAGGAGAGCATGAGTCCGTGTGTTGTTCCGGTGCTATTAGTGTCAAAAAAAGACGAAACGTGGCGCATGTGTGTGGACTGCCGAGCATCAACAAAATTACGGTAAAATATCGCCACCCTATTCCTCGGTTAGATGACATGCTAGATGAGTTGAATGGTTCATGTTTGTTTTCCAAGATTGATTTAAGGAGTGGCTATCACCAAATAAGAATGCAACCCAGTGATGAATGGAAAACCGCCTTCAAGACCAAGTTTGGTCTCTATGAATGGATGGTTATGCCATTCGGCCCAACAAATGCTCCAAGTACTTTTATGAGGCTAATGAATCATGTGATGAGGCCATTTATTGGAAAGTTTGTTGTTGTCTATTTTGATGATGTCTTGGTGTATAGTAAGTCTTTAGAAGAGCATGTGATGCATTTACAATGTGTGCTTGATGTCCTTAGAACGGAAAAGTTGTATGCAAATCTGGAAAAGTGCTCTTTTGGCGTTAATGAAGTTGTTTTCTTGGGTTTTGTTGTTAGTTCAAGAGGGGTCGAAGTGGATGAATCCAAGATAAATGCTATCAAAAATTGGCCAACCCCACAAACCGTTGGAGAAGTAAGAAGCTTCCACGGGTTGGCTAGTTTTTATAGAAGGTTTGTCAAAGGATTTAGCACCATAGCCGCCCCTTTGATCGAGGTCATTCGGAAAGAACAACCCTTCAAGTGGGGGTGTCGAGCAAGCTAAGGCATTTGAAGCCTTGAAAGCTATGCTCATCTCTGCACCTTTGTTACAATTGCCCAACTTTGATAAGACCTTCGAAGTCGAGTGTGATGCGAGTAAAGTAGGCATAGGGGCTGTTTTGATGCAAGATTTGAAACCCATTGCTTACTTTAGCGAAAAGCTCAAAGGAGCATCTCTAAACTACTCCACGTATGATTTAGAGTTGTATGCCTTGATTAGAGCCTTGGCCACTTGTCAACACTACTTATGGCCTAAGGAGTTTGTGATCCGAACGGACCATGAATCCTTAAAGCATCTTCGGGCCCAAGACAAGCTTAATAAATGGCATGCCAAATGGATTGAGTTTCTTGAGACCTTCCCTTATGTTATCCAATACAAAAAGGGTAAGGACAATGTAGTGGCCGATGCTTTGTCTAGAAAACATGTCCTTGTGTCCACCTTGTCATCAAAATTAATGGGTTTTGAGAGTTTAAGAGAATTGTATCCCAAGGACCCTCACTTTGCTCCTATCTTTAGGGAATGCGAAGAATTGGGTAGGGACAAGTGGGATTCGGCTAGGGGTTCAAATCCCTATGCCAAGTTTGATGGTTACTTATTTAAAGGTAAACGATTGTGTGTACCCTCTAGCTCTTGGAGAGAATTGTTTGTGAGGGAAGCACATGATGGCGGTCTAATGGGTCATTTTGGGGTCGAAAAGACCCTCGGAATATTGGAGGAGCAATTCTATTGGCCCAAAATGCGCAAGGATGTGACTAGGATTTGCGGCCAATGTGTAGAATGCAAGAGAGCCAAATCTCAGCTCCTACCTCATGGGTTGTACACCCCGCTTCCCACTCCTCTACGTCCTCGGCTTGATATATCTATGGACTTTGTGTTAGGGCTGCCAAGGACTCGACGAGGCCAGGATAGTATTTTTGTTGTAGTCGACCGGTTTTCTAAAATGGCGCACTTTATTCCTTGCTCTAAATGTGATGACGCCCCTAGCGTGGCCTCGTTATTTGTTGATAATGTTGTTAGATTGCATGGTGTCCCGAGGACCATTGTGAGTGATAGGGACTCTAAGTTCCTAAGCCACTTTTGGAAGTCCATGTGGGGTAGGCTTGGTACCAAGTTATTGTTCTCTACGTCCTGCCACCCATAAACCGATGGCCAAACAGAAGTAGTAAATAGGACTTTGGGTGCTATGCTACGTTCCATGGTTAAGGGAAAAATGACTTCTTGGGAAGAGCACTTACCATTGATTGAGTTTACCTATAACCGTGTCATACACTCAAGTACGGGAATGACTCCCTTTGAGTGTGTATACGGCCTCAACCCCCTCACCCCTTTGGATTTAACGCCTTTGCCAAGTGATCTCATGATTAGCTTAGATGGAAGCAAGCGGGCAGATTCTATGAAAAAGTTACATGAGAAGGTGCGGCTTCAACTTGAGAAGAAAAACCAAGACATGGCAAGGAGGGCCAACAAGGGAAGAAAGAAATTCATTCTTGAACCGGGAGATTGGGTGTGGGTGCATCTTCGGAAGGATCGGTTTTCATCCCAAAGAAAGTCCAAATTGGTGCCTAGGGGTGATGGTCCCTTCCAAGTACTTGAGAGAATCAATGACAACGCCTACAAGATTGACCTTCCACCGGAATATCAAGTGCACAACACTTTCAACGTTTGTGATCTTTCTCTCGTGGAGGCGGTTGAAGATGACCAAGTGCTGAATTTGAGGTCAAATTCCACTCAAGATGGAGAGGATGATACGGGTGGGACAAGCTGTCCAACAAGTACCCGACCATTCACACGAAGCCAAGCTCGAGAATTCCAAAAACTCCAAGCCTTGTTCATGCAAATGGTCGTGTGTGAGTTGGTGATTGAACCACCTAAGGATCTAAATATTTTAAAGTGTGAAGAGGGACCTTGAAAGTGTAAGTCACAAGGGCCACATGGAACACTCCAAGGCCGGCTGCCCCAAGGGCTAAACTTGTCATTTTATCTTTCATTTTGGATGTAATATAAATAGACCATCTTAGTGTTATTAGCCCTAGTTCACTCATTATATTTTTGAAGACAAAACTCTTGTAACACTAGGACTTCTCTCTCTCCATTGGAGAAGCTCCAAAACTGAAACTCACAAGTGGAGTTACACTTGTGTTGTATCTTGGCTAGAAACAAGGATCTTGAGGTCATTGAGTTCCTCTTAGTCTAAGTAAGAACTTGGTGTTTATATTCATTAGTCTTAGGGTCCTTTCTTGATGTTAGGGTTCTTAGTCTCTTGAATATTATATGTCAAGTTAACTATCTTTTTATTATATTGTTGTTGTTGTGTTTGAGATCTTGAAGTCTAGTGAAGCCGTGTGGGGCTCTTTCGATTCACTAGCACTTGTTGTTCAACTTGTTGTTCTTGTGAAAGTGTTCATCTTGTTGTTGTTGCTGAAATCTTGTGTTGTGGGTTTGATCTTGTATCAATATGGGAATAGAGGAGATAAAATGGGAAATAGAGGAGATAGAATGGGATATAGAGGTGATAGGATGGGAGTTAGAGGAGATAGGTTTGGGGAGAGGAATGATCAAGATCGAGGCTTGAACACTATCAAGGTCACACTTCCAAGGTTCAAAGGAAGTAATGACCCCGATGACTTCTTGGAATGGAAAATTCAAAGTGAGCGGATCTTCCTTACAAATAATATTTCAGAAACTTTAAAGATAAAGTATGCTCCCACGCAATTCGAAGGGTATGCCTCAACTTGGTGGGAGTCCAAGAGGCGGGAAAGGGAGAGTCATCACAACTATGAAACTGCCTACGTGGCTCGAATTGATTACACTTATGGAGATGAGGTACTTGACTCCTAACTACTACCAAGAAGTGCTCAAGAAGGTGTATATGTTGAGGCAAGGTTCCAAAAGTGTGGAAGAGTATTATGATGAGTTTGAAAACTTGAGAATGAAGTCTAAACTTGAAGAAAGCTTGGAATGTACGGTGATTCGATTCGTGGCCAATTTGAGGTATGATATTCTAAAGCCTTTGAAACTTTTACACTATGATACTCTTGAAGCGGCCTTTCATGATGCCTCAAAGATCGATATGGATTTGAAAGAAGAAAAGTCCTACAAGGCCAAGAATACTTCCACATCCACATGGGACAAGAGTAGAGATAATTGGAAGGCGACATCTTCTAATGGGCAATCTAAGGGTGTTGGTCAAGATAATCAAGTCAAGTTTGATTACAAGTCCAAGACAAATGAGAAGCCACAAGGAGGTAACTATGTCAAACCTAACTTTCCTCGACCTTCTACCATTCAATACTTTAGATGCCAAGGAAGGGGACATGTTGCTAGTGAGTGCCCCAATAGAAGAACAATTGTTGCACTTCGGGATGGGTATAGAACCGAGGATGAGGAAGAGGGTGTTGAAAAGAGTGAGAAGGAGGGAGACAAAAGTGAGGAAGAAGGAGATGCTTCGGGGGATGAAGAAGAAGGTTGGATGGGAGGGTGAATTTTGCTTGCTTCCTTGAAAAGGGAAGACCTTTACTTGATAGTGATGAAGAATTGAAGGTGAATACCAATCTTTCTTGCGTTGTGAGGTGCATCATGGGAGCCATTGCCAAAGAAGAACTTGATCAACGGGAGAATTTATTCCATGCTAGGTGCAAAATCCAAGACAAGGTGTGTTCTTTGATTATTGATAGTGGGAGTTGCACCAATGTAGTAAGTAGTTCTTTGGTGGAGCGTATGCAAATTCTAACAAGAAAACACTCCAACCCTTACAAGCTACAATGGCTCAATGAGAGTGGTGAGATGAAAGTCCTCAAACAAGCAAGTATCCGATTTAGTGTGGGCAAGTACAATGAGGAGTTGATTTGTGATGTTGTGCCTATGTTGGCTTATCATATATTGTTGGGACGACCGTGGCAATTTGATAGAGATGTTGTGCACCACAGAAGATCCAACAAGTATGCTTTTGTGATTGAAGGCAAGAAGTATGTGCTCGCACCTCTCACTCCATATCAAGTGAGTGAGGACTATAGGTCTATGAAGGAACTTCAGGAGAGGATAAGGGTGGATGAGGCAAGGAGTGAGGGTGAAAGCTCTACCAATGTTCCAAAGGAAGGAAGTGACTTGGCTAAGAACAAGAAGAACATGTGTATGATAGCCAAGCCGAGCAAGTGTCTCAAGGGTGTGGATGAGGAACGCTTTCTAGTGTGCCTTGTCAACACCAATCTTTTGTTGCATGCTAATCAAGATATTAGCACTTTACCTAGTATTGTTTCTTCTCTTTTACAGGACTATAATGATCTATTTCAGGAGGAGATGCCTAAGCGATTACCACCCTTGAGGGGAATTGAGCACCAAATTGATTTTGTACCGGGTTCAAAAATTCCAAACTGGCCGGCCTATAGAAGCAATCAGGAAGAAACCAAGGAACTACAAAGGCAAGTGGAAGAACTTCTTGAGAAGGGGTTGATCAAAGAAAGCCTAAGTCCTTGTGCCATACGGGTAATCCTTGTTCCCAAAAAGGATGGCACTTGGAGGATGTGCATTGATTGTAGAGCCGTGAACAAGATTACAATCAAGTATAGGAATCCAATTCCTAGACTTGATGACATGTTGGATGAATTGTATGGCTCAAGTGTCTTCTCAAAGATTGACCTTCGAAGTGGCTATCATCAAATTCGCATGAAATCAGGTAATGAATGGAAAACGGCTTATAAGATGAAGTTTGGGTTGTATGAATGGCTTGTCATGCCATTTGGGTTGACAAATGCTCCAAGCACTTTCATGAGGTTGATGAACCATGTTCTCAAGTCTTTCATCAACAAGTTTGTGGTGGTATATTTTGATGACATCCTTGTGTATAGTAAGACAATTGAAGAGCATGTGATCCATTTGAGGCAGGTGTTCGATGTTTTACTACAAGAAAGGCTCTTTTGCTAATCTCAAGAAGTGCTCCTTTTGTGTTGAGAAAGTCGTCTTTTTAGGTTTTGTGGTTAGTGCAAATGGTATCGAAGTTGATGAAGAAAAGGTAGAATCCATCAAGTCATGGCCAACTTCAACTAATGCAACCGAGGTACAAAGTTTTCTTGGGTTGGCAAGCTTTTCCCGGTGATTTGTAAAGGGGTTTAGTTCAATTGCTTCTCCTTTGACCGAATTGATCAAAAAAGATGTGCCTTTTGTGTGGGGAGATGAGCAAGAGAAGTCCTTTCAAGCCTTGAAATTGATGTTGAGTTCCTCACCATTACTTCAACTACCTAACTGTGATAAAGCTTTTGAGATTGAGTGTGATGCTTCGGGTGTTGGTATAGGTGGTGTATTGATGCAGGAAGGGAAACCATTAGCTTACTTTAGCGAAAAACTAAAGGGGGCTTCTCTTAGGTACTCAACTTATGACAAGGAGTTGTATGCCCTTGTGTGGGTGTTGGCTCATTGGCAACACTACTTGTGGCACAAAGAATTCGTAATAAGGACCGATCATGAGTCCTTAAAACACCTTAAGGGGCAATCCAAGTTGAATAAGTGGCATGCTAAATGGGTTGAGTTTATTGAAACCTTCCCATATGTGATCAACTACAAGCAAGAAAAGGAGAATGTGGTGGCGGATGCTCTATCAAGAAGGTATGTTTTGGTCAATGCTTTAGCTTCTAAGATGATGGGATTTGAAAGCTTGAAGGGATTCTATGCTATGGATTACAACTTCAAGGATACTTTTGAAAGTCTTCATCAAGGGAAGCGGGTTGATAGGTTTCAATTGGTTGATGGTTTTTTGTTCAAGGATGGGCGGGTTTGTGTACCCATGAGTTCATGGAGAGAGTTGTTCGTCAAAGAGGCACATAGTGGTGGTTTGATGGGACACTTTGGGGTACCCAAGACACTTGACATTCTCATGGAGCAATTCTATTGGCCCAAGATGAAGCATGATGTGGAGCGGTATTTGTGGACAATGTCTAGATTGCAAGCAAGCCAAATCCACAACTCGGCCTCAAGGTAAGTACACTCCTCTTCCTACTCCTAGTGGTCCATGGATGGACATTTCTATGGATTTTGTATTAGGACTTCCTAGGACTAAGAGAGGACATGATAGAAGAATGACCTAAAGAGATGAAGACTAAGAGAAACAAGTTAACAAATACGTGCAATAAAGTAAGATAGATAGCTTGAAATACGAGATTACAAGAAATAGGAACCAAATAGTGTATCAAACGATAAGACCCCTAAGACCCACAATAACAACACCAAACTCTTACGGTGACCGCTAAGGGAATCAACTCCGCCTTACAACCACCGTTTCTAAGAAAGGATCAATAATGGCTTTTCCAAGCCCTATACTACTTGGTTTTTCCAAGCCCTACACTACACTCGCAAAGAGAGAAGAAGAAGTCTTTCAAATATCCATAATCAACTACTAGAAAATAAGACTAATGAAGTCTATTTATAACTACTAGAAAATAAGACAAATGAAGTCATGGAGTGTAAGGACTCCTTCTTCACACTTCAACCCTTGCAATCCTTTGGAGCCTCGGGTAGTCATCAAGGCAAGCCTCCAAGAAACCTTCCACACACGAAATTGCTTTATTAAGTGTCCAAAATGACTTCCCCATGCATACTCTCGGGCCTTCAAGGTGTCCAAAATCAGATTCTCCACGTGTTGGCCACGAATGATGGCATCAAAAGTTATGATGGCCATTTGTCTTGTATCATCCTCCCCTTCTTAAAAATGATTCGACCTCAAATCCAAACCTTGCAAAACCAAAGAAAAGACAAACGAATACAAACTCCTCATGGCATAAGGGTTAGGGTTAGCACAATAAATCATCTCAACATGCCAAGGTTGCTTATACTTGCAATATAACCAAGGATCCTTTGAATTAAATATTAAAAACTTATTAAAATACGCACAAAGGATTTGGCTATTTAAATCACCAAGAGATAAGGAAACTACAAAGGTCCTAATGGCATCAAATAATCCACAAGGTAAAACTACCTTCATCTTAGGAGCCATAAGACACAATTGCTTCTTTATCTCTTCAAGAGACCACACCAAGGGTGGAGCCTCAATTGGTTCTAATGTCCACAAGATCCATATAGCATTATCATTCATACAAGTGGACAAACCAACAAATTTCCTACCTCTACATAAAACAAATCCAAATCTAGCATGGATGTCATCATAGGTAAAGAGGTAGTATAGGAAAGAATCAAGTGTAAAGGCATACACGTGGGAAGACAAAGCATTTAAGCACGTCCACATTCTTTCCTTCAAGCAAATAGAGAACTTGGCATCCACGAGTTGAGATTCTTGTAATTTAAACACAATTGTGTCAAGCAAGGATGCACATTTAGAAACATTAGCCCAAGGAAACAATGACACTTTTGCTCTCGGGTTTTCAAGAATGACACTTTGCTTGTCATGTAGACCAAGCAACAATTTGGGTGCGCCAACATAACCATTTCTATATTTGGCACCGGGGTCAAATAGAAAGAGTAGCCATAGACACGGGTCTAGACAGTACTCCTTTTCCCCATAGGCTTCACCCAAACTACAAGATATACTCTCTACAATAGCATACATATCATCAAAAGCAAATAGAGAGTGGAGAATGGTATCACTCAAGTCAAGTTCAACTAAGGTGTCCTCATGTGAGTACTCACTACCAGTTTCAACATCATCACCATGAGTACTCTCAACAATAAGGTCACACATAGTAGAAGAAGTAATTTCCAAATAATGGACACCTTTCCTTTCTATGGAAGTACCCTCAAGTAGACACATACCACCACTAAAGTCCAAGGAATTATTACTTAAGTCTTTACAAGCAAGCAATTCATCCTTATAGTCATCAAACATGGGTGGGGTGTCATACAAAGGATCACAACCACAATCAATTTTCAAGGAAAAATCACTTATTGGGTTTCTTAAGAATTCAAGCAAATCAAAATTATCATCACCCAATTGATCATTCCTTTCCAAGACCTCACATTCCCTTCCCTTAAGAGTACTCTCATCTCCCAAGAAGAGATTTCCATCTTTAGGAGGAATGTTTTTACACCATAGTGGGTTGGCATATAGGCTATAGCTTTCAAGACAAGCTATACCTTCAACGTCATTCTCACCACTAGGTTCTTTAGGAGTGAACTCATCATCTTCAAACAAGATATTGTACTTAAAGAGAGAAGGATCTATCTATGAAGAGGATATAGAACATGCAAAACCATTCTCTAAAAGATCATTATCAAGTATCAAAGATGTTTCAAGCACATGATTATCCCTATGAGCAAAACCGAGAGTAGAACATTTACTAGAGGTCATACTAAAGAGGTCACTCCTATTTATTTGATCAACATTTTCAATATAATCATTCACTTGAGATCCATTAAACACATCACACATATCCTCAAGTGGTGGACAAATTTCGTACATAAGTTGATCAACACAATTCCCACAAGATGATGTACCATCATTCGACACATTGGCTTCAACACTAGGTGGACATAAATTGATCTTACAAGAAGAGTCAATTCTGTCATCAATAGGATCAACTAGTGTATCCACATTCACAATATGTACATCATCATCAAGGGGTAAAGAATCAATAGATGATGTATTATCATTCAACACAATGGCTTCAACACTAGGTGGACTTAAATTGACCTTACAAGAAGAGTCAATTCGATCATCAATAGGATCAACTAGTGTATCCACACTCACAACAAGTACATCATCAACAAGAGGCAAAGAATCAATAGACTCACAAATAGGTAAGCTACTACTCACACTCAATGGGCTACTAGCCACATAATTATCATTCACATGCACAAAAGTGTAAGAGTAAGCGATTTTACCTTGAAGTTCTTGAGTAAATTCTTCTTTGCCGTGGTGTGAAGGTTTCCCACATGCTTCGGCAGCAACTTCTCCTTGGCCTTGTGCTTCTCCGCTTGCCATGTTGGTACCTACACAAATGTCCTTAGAAAGAAAAGGACAAACATAGTTAGCATGATTTGGTGGCAACCCCCTCACTTCACTCCACACAACCTCTCCTTTTTCCCCTCTCGGATTACCACCTTTCACACCCTTACTCCTCTCAATCTTTTGTCTCTCATAATCATTAGGCTTGGAGTAAGTGATCACATCTCCTTACGGTTTGGGAATAATTGAGGTAAAGAGATAATTTCCCCAATGGTCCACTATAACCTTAGGCCAATTTAGCACATTTGGAACTCTATGTTGTGCAAACCAATCGGCACCCAAGCATACATGACCTGGTGTCAAGGGGAAGATATCGCACAACACCTCCTCATAGTATTCAAATTGGGTGAATACAATCCTTACTCTCTCGGTAACCTTATACCCGTCCAAGGAATATGGAACAAGTAAAGGTTCTCGAAACAACCCTAAATAGTCAATCATCGGTGGCATGATGTAGTTCTTATGGAGCCAATCATCTAGTACAAGGAGGCAGCCCGGTACCCCATAAATGCGTACCTTTCCTGATACGGGTGGGACAAGCTGTACAACAAGTACACGACCTTTCACACGAAGCCAAGCTCGGGAATTACAAAAACTCCAAGCCTTGTTCATGCAAATGGTCGTGTGTGAGTTGGTGATTGAACCACCTAAGGATCTAAATGTTTTTAAGTGTGAAGAGGGACCTTGAAGTGTAATAAACTTACACTCCAAGGCCGGCCCCCATGACAAGGGCAAGCTGGTCATTTTGCCTTGTAATATAAATAGAACATATTAGGGTTATTTGAGTAGTTCTCCCATCAGATTTTTGAACATAACACTTGTGATATTTTGGGTTCTCTCTCTAAACCAGCCCACAAGAAGAGGGATACTTGTGTTGTATCTTGGCTAGAAACAAGGATCTTGAGGTCATAGAGTTCCTCTTGGTCCAAGTAAGAACTTGGTGTTAATATTCAATAGTCTTAGGGTCCTCTCTTGTTGTTAGGGTTCTTAGACTCTTGAATCTTTTATGTCAAGTTACTATCTTTTTGTGATCTTGTTAATGTTGTTTTTGTAATCTTGAAGTCTAGTGAAGCCGTGTGGGGTTCTTTTGATTCACTAGCACTTGTTGAAACTTGTTGATCTTGTGTTGGTTTTGTTGATTTCGTGGCTGGTTGTTGACTACTTTGTGTGTTGTAGACTTGATATTGTATCATTTTCGGAGTGAACACTTCTCCTAGGATCAACATTGTAGAGTTTAGGACAACCCAAGGGCACATGAGTACCCCTCGGCCTTGGAGATATACTCTCTCTTCTTCTCATGGGACAACCTACACTATAGCTAGTATAACCATTCACACTGCTTTGACCTTGATAAGATGTACTACAAGGTGAAGAATATGAATCTTTATTCTCCACACGTGCACTCTCACCATGGCTCTCATAAGCTTTGCGAAGGAAGGGGTTATACCTTACACCAATTCTAGGTTCGAAATGGGAAGTGTAAGACTCCTCATATGCCCCAACTTCATCATAAGAACTATCATAAGGCCCTACATCATCTCCATATTCACCATAAGAACTAGGAACTTCATTCACCTCATTTTCTCCCTCAAAACCATAACCCTCAAATCTGCCCATGTCTTGATCATGGCTATATTCATAGCCCCCATAATCTACAACATCATCGTAGCCATAAAATCCCTCACTACAATCATAGTCTCCCATGTTGTAGTCACAATAATACGAGGTTACCAAGATATGATCCCCTTATATCACCTTGTACCTACAAAATGAACAAACAAGATTAGTAGTAAAAGCACCTTACCAACACTCGTATACACCTTTGTGATCCTCACAATTGGAGCGGCGAATATTGAAAGTTGCTTATACTCCAGTAGTTAATAAGGTGTCAATCACTACTTAGCGACCGGAATAGAATATTGTTCGATCGACTCAAGACACAAAACAAAATCTACTTATGAACTTGAATCAAAGAAGTTCAACGAATCAAAATGAGAAAAGCACACAAAGAACAAAAAACACGAAGAAAATGAATTCAAAAACCAACTCACAATTTAGTAGGTGATTACTAGTTGTTAATTAGTACTAGAATCAAGAAATGAAACTAAAGAAACAAGGAAATGAAACTTAGAATCTGAAATTTGAGCTTAAGCTATTTTGGTGAAGTGATGACGTGGCAGCCTTCGGTTGGTTGATGTTTTTTTTTTTTGAAAATTTTTTCTTGTATTCAGCTTGAATTCAATCAATCTTCAACTTAGCAGGAAGGTAGGATCGGTTTTGATGAAGAAAACACAAAGAATGGACCCTTTTTCAAGCTCAAAAGAGTTTGAATTTGTGATGGTCCCCCCCTTGTACTTTCCCTTGTACTTGTCCTTGTCCTCTTCTTTGGGAATATTCCTTTTGATGCCTTTTGAATTCTTTTCTTCCTTTGGAAGACTTGGAATATACTTAGAATATTCTTTGAGACAAACAAGTAGTACACTCTCTTTCTCCTCCTTTTTAGATCAAACAACACCTTTTGAATGTTCTTCTTCAACAATACATGAAGAACATGAAGAACACCAAGAACATTCAAAGTTTGACCCAAAGTTGACCCTTAAGCAAATGAACTCGGAATTTGATTATTCTTGAAGATCCAAGCTCACGTTGACAATCCAATCAAAACTATCACGTTTTCATCTCCATAAATGTCAACAACAACCTTACACAATGAGATCTCACCTTCAAGTTTCTTCCAACTCAAGCTCAACAATGGTGGATGACTCAAATCACCTCCAATTTAGCTCAAATTCAAACCCTAGACTCCTATAGTGTTAGAGAACACAAATCTAACACTAAAACACAAGAAAAAAAACACAAAATCAAAAACTCAAAAACTCAAAATTTAACCTAGGGTCAAAAACGGGTTTAGCATTTTTTTTTAATTTATTTATTTTTTTGGGATTTTTGATTTTGACACTTCTTTTTGTTGGGATTTTCAATTTCTAGACTCTAATAGTGTTAGGGAACAAGGATCTAACACTAGAAACACACAAAAATCAAGTCTCAAAAATTGAAAAACCCTAAAAATGTGAACAGTAACTTTTTTTTTTTTTTTTTTTTGATTTTCAAGATAACAATCCCAAGATTGATTTTGTTGGAACAAAATCAAACCTTGCTCTGATACCAAATGATAGAAGAATGACCTAAAGAGATGAAGACTAAGAGAAACAAGTTAACAAACACGTGCAATAAAGTAAGATAGGAACCAAACCGTGTATCAAACGATAAGACCCCTAAGACCCACAATAACAACACCAAACTCTTACGGTGACCGCTAAGGGGATCAACTCCGCCTTACAACCACCGTTTCTAAGTAAGGATCAATAATGGCTTTTCCAAGCCCTACACTACTTGGCTTTTCCAAGCCCTACACTACACTCCCAAAGAGAGAAGAATAAGTCTTTCAAATATCCATAATCAACTACTAGAAAATAAGACTAATGAAGTCTATTTATAACTATTACATCAAATGACCAAACTACCCTTAATTAAAAGGGGCTCCTATAGAGTGTAAAGAAAAGGCACAAAAAGACCAAAACACCCTTAATAAGGGGTGGTCATGGAGTGTAAGGACTCCTTCTTCACACTTCAACCCTTGCAATCCTTTGGAGCCTCGGGTAGTCATCAAGGCAAGCCTCCAAGCAACCTTCCACACACGAAATTGCTTTATTAAGTGTCCAAAATGACTTCCCCATGCATACTCTCGGGCCTTTAAGGTGTCCAAAATCAGATTCTCCACGTGTTGGCCAACGAATGATGGCATCAAAAGTTATGATGGCCATTTGTCTTGTATCAGAAATAGAGAGAGAGAACCAAAATATTACAAGTCTTATGTCTCAAAATAATAATGGAAGAACTACCCAAAGAACCCTAATATGTTCTATTTATATTACAAGGCAAAAATGACTAGTTTACCCTTGTCATGGGGGCCGGCCTTGGAGTGTAAGTTTATTACACTTCAAGATCCCTCTTCACACTTAAAAACATTTAAACCCTTAGGTGGATCAATCACCAACTCACACACGGCCATTTGCATGAACAAGGCTTGAAGTTTTTGTAATTCCCGAGCTTGGCTTTGTGTGAAAGGTCGTGTACTTGTTGGACAGCTTGTCCCACCCGTATCATCCTCTCCATCTTGAGAGTAATTTGACCTCAAATTCAGCATTTGGCCATCGTCAACCGCACTCACGAGAGAGAGATCACAAACGTTGAAAGTGTTGTGAACTTGATATTCCGGTGGAAGGTCAATCTTGTAGGCGTTGTCATTGATTCTCTCAAGTACTTGGAATGGACCATCACCCCTAGGCATCAATTTGGACTTTCTTTGAGATGGAAACCGATCCTTTCAAAGATGCACCCACACCTAATCTCCCGGTTCAAGAATGAATTTCTTTCTCCCCTTGTTTGCCCTCCTTGCCATTTCTTAGTTTTTCTTCTCAAGTTGAAGCTGCACCTTCTCATGTAACTTCTTCATAAAATCTGCCTGCTTGCTTCCATCTAAACTAATCATGAGATCACTTAGCAAGGGCGTTAAATCCAAAGGGGTAAGGGGGTTGAGGCCGTATACACACTCAAAGGGAGTCATTCCCGTACTTGAGTGTATGACACGGTTATAGGCAAATTCAATCAATGGTAAGTGCTCTTCCCAAGAAGTCATTTTTTCCATTAACCATGGAACGTAGCATAGTACCCAAAGTCCTATTTACTACTTCCGTTTGGCCATCGGTTTGTGGGTGGCAGGACGTAGAGAACAACAACTTGGTACCAAACCTACCCCACATGGACTTCCAAAAGTGGCTTAGGAACTTAGAGTCCCTATCACTCACAATGGTCCTCGGAACACCATGCAATTTAACAACATTATCAACAAATAAAGAGGCCACGCTAGGTGCGTCATCACATTTAGAGCAAGGAATAAAGTGTGCCATTTTAAAAAATTGGTCGACTACAACAAAAATACTATCCCGGCCTTGTCGAGTCCTTGGTAGCCCCAACACAAAATCCATAGATATATCAAGCCAAGGACGTAGAAGAGTGGGCAGTGGGGTGTACGACCCGTGAGGTAGGAGCTGAGATTTGGCTCTCTTGCATTCTACACATTGGCCGCAAATCCTAGTCACATCCTTGCACATTTTGGGCCAATAGAATTGCTCCTCCAATATTCCGAAGGTCTTTTCGATCCCAAAATGACCCATTAGACAGCCATCATGTGCTTCCCTCACAATCAATTCTCTCCAAGAGCTAGAAGGTACACACAATCGTCTACCTTTAAATAAGTAACCATCAAACTTGGCATAGGGATTTGAACCCCTAGCCGAATTCCACTTGTCCCTACCCAATTCTTCGCATTCCCTAAAGATAGAAGCAAAGTGAGGGTCCTTGGGATACAACTCTCTTAAACTCTCAAAACCCATCAATTTTTATGACAAGGTGGACACAAGGGCATGTTTTCTAGACAAATCATCGGCTACTACATTGTCCTTACCCTTTTTGTATTAGATAACATAAGGAAAGGTCTCAAGAAACTCAATCCATTTGGCATGCCGTTTGTTAAGCTTGTCTGGGGCCCGAAGATGCTTTAAGGTTTCATGCTCCATTCGGATCACGAACTCCTTAGGCCATAAGTAGTGTTTCCATATCCAAGGCTCTAATCAAGGCATACAACTCTAAATCATACGTGGAGTAGTTTAAAGTTTCTCTTTGAGCTTTTCGCTAAAGTAAGCAATGGGTTTCAAATCTTGCATCAAAACAGCCCCTATGCCTACTTTACTCGCATCGCACTCGACTTCGAAGGTCTTATCAAAGTTGGGCAATTGTAACAAGGGTGCGGAGATGAGCATAGCTTTCAAGGCTTCAAATGCCTTAGCTTGCTCGACACCCCACTTGAAGGGTTGTTCTTTCTGAATGACCTCGGTCAAGGGGGCGGCTATGGTGCTAAATCCTTTGACAAACCTTCTATAAAAACTAGCCAACCCGTGGAAGCTTCTTACTTCTCCAACGGTTTGTGGGGTTGGCCCATTTTTGATAGCATTTATCTTGGATTCATCCACTTCGACCCCTCTTGAACTAACAACAAAACCCAAGAAAGCAACTTCATTAACGCCAAAAGAGCACTTTTCCAGATTTGCATACAACTTTTCTTTTCTAAGGACATCAAGCACACATTGTAAATGCATCACATGCTCTTCTAAAGACTTACTATACACCAAGACATCATCAAAGTAGACAACAACAAACTTTCCAATAAATGGCCTCATCACATGATTCATTAGCCTCATAAAAGTACTTGGAGTGTTTGTTAGGCCGAATGGCATAACCATCCATTCATAGAGACCAAACTTGGTCTTGAAGGCGGTTTTCCATTCATCACCGGGTTGCATTCTTATTTGGTGATAGCCACTCCTTAAATCAATCTTGGAAAACAAACATGAACCATTCAACTCATCTAGTATGTCATCTAACCGAGGGATAGGGTGGCGATATTTTACCGTGATCTTGTTGATGGCTCGGCAGTCCACACACATACGCCACGTTCCATCCTTTTTGGGCACTAGTAGCACCGGAACCGCACACGGACTCATGCTCTCCTTGATATACCCTTAGTTTAGGAGCTCCTCAACTTGACGTTGCAATTCTTTGGTGTCCGTAGGGTTGCTCCTATAAGCCGGCTTGATTGGGAATTGTGATCCCGGCACAAAGTCAATTTGGTGCTCAATTTCCTGAAGTGGGGGCAATCCTTGCGAAAGTTCTTTAGGAAATCAAAGGAGAAATGGAAGAATTAGTGGGGTTAGTATTAAAACATGAGACAAAAGTAACATAGGCGTGTCCTCATCATGATCCATGAAGAGTTCTCTTCCTAACCAACATCACCATGTTTTCCGTCCCTTTTGATGTTGAGGCAGCCTCGGATGCCCCTACTGCCCCACCTACGGAATTCCCTCTTTTTTCTCCCTTTTCGGACTCTTTTACTTTTTCCTTCAATTCTCTCATCCTTTATGCCACTCATTCACTTGGGAAGGCGAAAGAGGATGAAGTGTAACCTTTCGGCCATCCTTCTCAAGTGTATATTGATTGGACCTCCTATCGTGTTTGGTAGACCTATCATATTGCCAAGGTCTACCTAGCAGCAAGTGACATACTTGCATTGGTATCACGTCACAAAGCACTTCATTGTGGTAGTTTCCCACCTTAAACCGTATCACACATTGCCTTGTGACCTTTAATTCACCACATTCATTCAACCATTGTAACTTGTAAGGACTAGTGTGCGGTGTAGTTGGTAACTTCAAGAAATTTACCATAGCATTACTAACAACATTTGTACAACTACCAATATCGATCACCAAGGTGCACACACTCCCCTTTACAAGACATTTAGTATGGAATAGATTTTACCAGGGCTTGGGTCATCAATTGCCTTACTAATCATGATGCGCCTAACTACAAAGTGATACGGGTGGGACAAGCTATCCAACAAGTACACGACCTTTCACACGAAGCCAAGCTCGGGAATTACAAAAACTCCAAGCCTTGTTCATGCAAATGGCCGTGTGTGAGTTGGTGATTGAACCACCTAAGGATCTAAATGTTTTTGAGTGTGAAGAGGGACCTTGAAGTGTAATAAACTTACACTCCAAGGCCAGCCCCCATGACAAGGGCAAGCTGGTCATTTTGCCTCATTTTGCCTTGTAATATAAATAGAACATATTAGGGTTATTTGAGTAGTCTCCCATCAGATTTTAAAAGATAAGACTTGTAATATTTTGGTTCTCTCTCTCTCTCTAAACCAGCCCACAAGAAGAGAGATACTTGTGTTGTATCTTGGCTAGAAACAAGGGTCTTGAGGTCATAGAGTTCCTCTTGGTCCAAGTAAGAACTTGGTGTTAATATTCAATAGTCTTAGGGTCCTCTCTTGTTGTTAGGGTTCTTAGACTCTTGAATCTTTTACGTCAAGTTACTATCTTTTTGTGATCTTGTTAATGTTGTATTTGTAATCTTGAAGTCTAGTGAAGCCGTGTGGGGCTCTTTCGATTCACTAGCACTTGTTGTTCAACTTGCTGATTTTTGTGTTATTTTGTTCTTCTTGTTGCTGATTTCGTGGGAACTTTGTGTTGTGGGCTTGATAGTGTATCATTTGGTATCAAGAGCAAGGCTGGTTGTGTTCCTACACTACCAATCTTGGGCTTTCTTGGTTTTAAAAAAATAAATAAAAATAAAATCTGTCTTGGTCAAAAAAAGAGAAGAGAAATCTGTCCATCTTGTTGTCTAGGCCGAGCATGTTGTTTGTGTGTTTAGATCTAGGTGTTATTTTACTTGTTTAGTGTGTTTCTAGTGTTGGTTTCTTTCTCACCAATACTAAAAGTGTCTAGATCTAAAGTTGAGCTTATAATATTGACCATTGTTGTGGTGACTTGAAGTGGGCCGTAGGTTGTACCTTGTTGATGACCATTGGTGGTTTTTGTGTTATGTTCTTGAAGAAGTTGATGTTGTGTTCTTGAAGGTTGTTGTGGTGTTCATCTTGTTCTTCATCTATTCTTACAACTTAAGACCACAAAAGTATAAAATAGATCCAAAAGGTTGTAAGACAAAAGTTATAAAGTTGTTGGTGAGAAGACTTGAACACATCTCTTCCTAGACTTGACAACCACTTTTCCTTAAAACACGGAACCTTGTTTTGTGGGATTAGTATAGTCAAATCTTACCTTTTTGATTCTGAAAAGTTGAAAAAGAGTACAAGACTTTACCTTCCCTCCAAAACCATTGTCATCCATTACAAGTTGTGTGACTCTTGAAATTTTAGATTTGTAACAAAAAAAAATAAAAAATCGTGTGGGCCCAAGACCAATTGCATGCTGCCACGTCACTAATAAGCTCAAATTTGGATACTCTTTTCCTAGTTTCTAATAGTTGATTCTTGGTTTCCTTACTTGGTTCTAGAACTAATTAACAAACTAGTACATTCCTACTAGGTTGTTAGTTAGTCCTTTGAATCCGTTGTTCGTGTCAACGATTACTTGGGTGATTTTTATCTTTTTAATACGTTGTTACTTCTTGGTCCTAGTCCGACGAGAATTCTTTGAGTCTTCAAACGAAAATCCATTCCGGATAAGAGCTTACTCATACCTTAAAGGATTCACGGTTACTAGCCAATCTACAACACTTGTGAAACTCAATTGTGAGATGATCTAAAGAGTGTAATACCTTGGCAATGGAAGGGACCACGACCCAAAATATGGATACTAATGCTCTTGACTCCATGAGGGTCACTCTTGAGGCCGTTACCCAAATACTTGAAAGGTTGAATACGGAATTTGGGGCTGTGAGAGGGGACTTGGCAGTGATAAAGGGAGAAGTGTCGACTATTAGTGGGAGATTAGAACAAGTGGAGAGTCAAAGGAACTCTCGGCCTTCTACTCCTCTACATGTTTCTACCAATGGGCATGATAGAACTTCCTCCGCAACCATCACTCCCAAAACATTGCACCAAATGCTAAATACACCCCAAGCTCCACTAAATGCCGCAAGCCAAACCACTCCTTTCCAAACTCCTCAAGTCCCACAAGAGGGATTTGGACGTCAAGTACGTCCGCTAAATTCGAACCCTCCATTCTGATACAAGATCAAGTCCCCAACACAAAGATTCCAACAACAACAACAACAAAAACAGCAACCAACACAAATGCTAGTGAATCGAAAGAGCCCCACCCGGCTTCACTAGACTTCAAGATCTCAAAGACAAGAACAACAAGATAATAAAAGATAGATAACTTGACATATAATATTCAAGAGACTAAGAACCCTAACATCAAGAGAGGACCCTAAGACTATTGAATATAAACACCAAGTTCTTACTTAGACCAAGAGGAACTCAATGACCTCAAGATCCTTGTTTCTAGCCAAATCACAACACAAGCTTCACTCTTGAAGCTTGGCCGAATCTGCCTCCCAATGGAAGAGAGAGAGAGAGAAATATTACAAGTCCTTTGTCTTGAAATTACAATGAGAAAACTAAGCAAAAATGACCCTAAGCTTGTCTATTTATATTACAAGCCAAAATGAAAGCTAAAATGACAAGTTTAGCCCTTGGCAGCCGCCCCCATGGAGTGTAAGCTTATTACACTTCAAGGTCCCACTTCACACTTAAAAACATTTAGATCCTTAGGTGGCTGACTCACCAACTCACACACGGCCATTTGCATGAACAAGGCTTGGAGTTTTTGTAACTCCCGAGCTTGGCTTCGTGTGAAAGGCCGTGCACTTGTGGATTTTGTCCCACCCGTATCATCCTCTCCATCTTGAGAGGAATTTGACCTCAAATTCAGCATTTGGTCATCTTCAACCGCATCCACGAGAGAGAGGTCACCAACATTGAAAGTGTGGTGCACTTGATATTCCGGTGGAAGGTCAATCTTGTAGGCGTTGTCATTGATTCTCTCAAGTACTTGGAATGGACCATCACCCCTAGGCAGCAATTTGGACTTTCTTTGAGATGGAAATCGATCCTTTCAAAGATGCACCCACACCCAATCTCCGGGTTCAAGCACAAGCCTTCTTCGTCCTTTGTTTACCCTTTTTGCAACCTCTTGGTTCTTCCTTTCAAGCTTGATCCGCACCTTCTCATGCACCTTTTTCATTGCCTCGGCTCTTTTGCATCCATCTAAACTTGTCATGAGATCACTAGACAGAGGAGTGAGATCTAAAGGGGTAAGGGGATTCAAGCCATAAACACACTCAAAGGGAGTCATTCCCGTACTTGAATGTATTACCCGATTGTATGCAAATTCCACCAAGGGTAGGTGATCCTCCCATGAAGTCAGTTTACCTTTAACCATAGAACGTAGCATAGACCCTAAGGTTCTATTTACTACCTCCGTTTGGCCATCGGTTTGTGGGTGGCAAGACGTGGAGAAAAGCAACTTCGTTCCAAGCCTACCCCACATGGACTTCCAAAAGAGACTTAGGAACTTTGAGTCCCTATCACTCACAATAGTCCTTGGGACTCCGTGAAGCTTTACAACATGTTCAACAAATAATGAAGCTACACTAGGAGCATCTTCAGTTTTAGCACATGGAATGAAATGAGCCATTTTGGAGAATCTATCAACAACAACAAAAATGCTATCTCGACCCTTTCTAGTCCTTGGCAGCCCCAAAACAAAGTCCATTGAAATATCTAACCAAGGGCTAAGGGGAGTGGGAAGTGGGGTGTACAATCCTTGAGGTTGGAGGTGGGATTTTGCACACCGACAATCCACACATTGGCCGCAAATTTTAGCAACATCCTTGCGCATTTTGGGCCAATAGAATTGTTCCTCTAAGATACCGAGGGTCTTGTCAACCCCAAAATGCCCCATGAGGCCACCATCATGTGCCTCTCTCACAAACAATTCCCTCCATGAACTAGAAGGAACACACAACCTCCTCCCTTTGAACAAATAGCCATCAAATCGAGAGTAGGAGGAATTGCTATTCTCCTTAAGCCATCGGTCCCTTCCCCACTCTTCACATTCCCTATAAATAGGAGCAAAGGTAGGATCCTCGGGATACAACATCCGCAAGCTCTCAAATCCCATCAACTTCGAAGACAAGGTAGCAACAAGCACATGCTTTCTAGACAACGCATCAGCCACAACATTTTCCTTCCCCCTTTTGTAATGAATTACATAAGGGAAGGTCTCAATAAACTCAATCCACTTAGCATGACGCCTATTCAACTTGTCTTGGCTCTTAAGGTGTTTCAACGATTCGTGGTCCGTTCGTATCACAAACTCCTTAGGCCACAAATAATGTTGCCAATTGCCCAAAGCTCTAACAAGGGCGTACAACTCCAAATCATAAGTCGAGTAATTAAGAGTTGCCCCTTTGAGCTTTTCACTAAAATAAGCAACGGGCTTGCCTTCTTGCATTAAAACAGCCCCGAGGCCAACTTTACTAGCATCACACTCTACTTCAAACATCTTATCAAAATTGGGCAATTGCAACAAAGGCGCCGAGATGAGCATAGCTTTCAAGGCTTCAAAAGCCTTAGCTTGCTCTCCCCCCCACTTAAAGGGTTGGTCCTTTCTAATAACCTCGGTCAAGGGTGCTGCTATGGAGCTGAAACCTTTGACAAACCTCCTATAAAAGCTCGCCAACCCATGGAAACTTCGGATTTCTCCAATAGTTTTAGGGGTCGGCCAACTTCGTATAGCGTCTATCTTGGATTCGTCCACTTCCACACCCCTTGAGCTCACGACAAAACCCAAGAAAATCACTTTATCAACACCAAAAGAACACTTCTCTACGTTGGCATACAACTTCTCCTTTCGGAGCACATCAAACACACACCTCAAATGCATCACATGATCATCAATAGATTTACTATATACCAACACATCATCAAAATACACCACCACAAACTTTCCAATATAAGGCTTCATTACATGATTCATTAGCCTCATAAAGGTGCTAGGAGCATTGGTAAGGCCAAAGGGCATGACCAGCCACTCATATAGACCAAATTTGGTCTTGAATGCGGTCTTCCACTCATCACCGGGTTGCATGCGAATTTGGTGGTAGCCACTCCTAAGATCCACTTTAGAAAACAAACAAGAACCATGGAGCTCATCTAACATATCATCTAGTCTAGGGATTGGATGACGATACCTTATAGTGATTTTGTTGATGGCTCTACAATCGACGCACATGCGCCAAGTTCCGTCTTTCTTTGGTACCAAAAGCACCGGGACAGCACACGGACTCATACTTTCCTTGATGTATCCCTTGTGGAGAAGCTCCTCAACTTGTCTCTCAAGCTCCTTAGTGTCCATGGGATTGCTCCTATAGGCCGGTTTGTTTGGAAGTTGTGAACCCGGCACCAAATCAATTTGGTGCTCAATTCCCCGAAGCGGGGGCAATCCTTGTGGAAGTTCTTGAGGAAATACGTCTTCATAATCCTGCAATACACAAGAAATCAAAGGAGACATGGAAGGATTAGTGGGGTTAGTATTAAAACAATGAGCCAAGAGTAACATAGGCGTGCCCTCATCATGATCTATGAAAAGTTCCTTCTTCCTAGCCAACATCACCATAGTCCCTCCCCCCGTTGTTGTTGGGGCAGTCTCCGATGTCCCTACTGCCCCACCTACGGAACTCCCTCTCTTTTCTCCCCTTTCGGGTTCCTTTCCCTTTTTCTTCAATTCTCTCATCCTTTGATGCCACTCATTTACTTGGGAAGGTGAAAGAGGATGAAGTGTGACCTTTCGGCCATCCTTCTCAAGTGTATATCGATTGGACCTCCCATCGTGTTTGGTAGACCTATCATATTGCCAAGGCCTACCTAACAACAAGTGACATGCTTGCATTGGTATCACGTCACAAAGTACTTCATCGTGGTAGTTTCCCACCTTAAACTGTATCACACATTGCCTTGTGACCTTCAATTCACCACAATCATTCAGCCATTGTAACTTGTAAGGACTAGAGTGTGGTGTAGTTGGTAACTTCAAGAAATTTACCAAAGCATGACTTGCGACATTTGTACAACTACCACCATCGATCACCAAGGTGCACACACTCCCCTTTACAAGACATTTAGTGTGGAATAGATTTTCCCTTTGGCTTGGGTCATCTACTGCCGTACTAATCATGACGCGCCTAACCACAAAGTTTGGAACCACACACTCCCCTTCTTGAGGATAAACATCTTCACCATCATCACCATCATCATCATGTGGTCCATCGTCGGTTTCCTCTCCATCTTGAGGCTCGGCCTCATCTTCTCCCCTTTCGGGACCCACCTCCTCACCAAGGTAATACACTCTCCCTTCCCTTAGGATCACATTGCGTCGGTTTGGACATTCATTGGCCTTATGCCCCCAACCTTGGCACTTGAAACATTGGAATCCCTTTGGGTTAGGATACTTGTGAGCCTCCGGTTTTGGAGGAAATTTGGGGACTGTTTTGGACTCGGGCAGCCTTGTAGTGGCGGGTTGGTCCTTGTTTTTGGGCCAACCCGAGGGGGCTTGTCCCCTAACCTTGAAAGATGATCTCTCTTTAAGTTCCCTCTCAATTTCAAGAGCCGCTTGGAAAATACCGTCAACGGTTTCAAACTTGTGAAGGGTTAAATGAGTGGATATCTCTTTGTTCAACCCACACTTGAACCGGATAATGTCGTGGCTGATTTGCTCCCCACGATGATCAAGCTTCAACATGAGTTGTTGAAACTCATCAAAGTAGGCCATCACACTCTTGTTACCTTGACGCAAGCCATACAATCTAGCAAGCAACTCATGGCGATATCTCTCGGGAAGGTATCGTTGTCTCATCAAGTACCTCAACCGATACCAAGGTGGTGGTTGCCCATCCACTAGTTCATCACCAAACCGCTTGACGTACTCCCACCAAGTGTTAGCATAACCCTCAAAGTGAGCTATAGCATAACTTCCTTTCTTTTCTTCCGAGATATCATTAACTTGGAAGACTTTGTCACAAGCCGATTCCCAAGCTAAGTATGCCTCGGGGTCACTTTCACCCTTAAAGAAAGGTAGACTCAACTTGATGGTGTTGATGCCTACATCCCTCTCATTGTGTCGGTTTCCTCTTTCTTCATATCCACGGTATCTCCGTTGAACTCCTCTGCCCCCTCTCACCTCCTCCTCCCTCATGTAAGTATCATCAAAGGCCCCGTACCCTTCATACTCCTCCCTACCATATTCCTCAAGGTGGGCTGGTCGGTTTTGGATATTTGGAATTTGATTTGGGGGTATTGGATTTTGTGGAGGTGGTGGTCTTTGGTTTAATGGAGCTTGGAATGGAAGGTTCGGATTTAGTGGTGGAATTTGACGTCCAAATCCCTCATGCGGGACTTGGGAATTCTGGAAATGCGTTGGTCTATTGGGGCCACGGTTAGGAGGTAAAAAGGTGGTTTGGCTTGCGGCATTTAGTAGAGCTTGAGGTGCATTTAGCATTTGGTGGACTGTTTCGGGAGTGATGGTTGCGGAGGAAGTCCTATCATGCCCATTGGTAGAAACATGTAGAGGAGTAGAAGGGCGAGAGTTCCTTTGACTCTCCACTTGTTCTAACCTCCCACTAATAGTCGACACCTCTCCCTTGATTGCTGCCAAGTCCCCTCTCACGGCCCCAAATTCCGAATTCAACCTCTCAAGTGTCCGGGTAACGGCCTCAAGAGTGACCCTCATAGAGTCAAGTGCATTAGTATCCACGTTATGGGACGTGGTCCCTTCCATTGTCAAGGTATTATACTCTTTAGATCACCACACGCTTGAGTTCTACAAGTGTTGTAAATTGGCTAGTAACCGTGAATCCTTTAAGGTATGAGTAAGCTCTTATCCGAAGTGGATTTTTGCTTGAAGACTCAAAGAATTCTTGTCGGACTAGAACCAAAAATAGCAACGTATTCAAAAGATAAAAGGCACTCAAGTAATCGTTGACACGAACAAACGGATTCAAAGGACTAATTGACAACCTAGTAGGAATGTACTAGTTTGTTAATTAGTTCTAGAACCAAGTAAAGGAAACCAAGAATCAACAATTAGCAACTAGAATAATATCCAAAGTTGAGCTTATAGTGATGTGGCAGCATGTAAGTGGTCCCACACGTTTTTGCTTCTTCCTTGTTCCTTATTTTTTTTATTTTTTTTTTATCTCAAATCTGAAATTTTTTAATACTCACACAACTTGTTATAGATGACAATGTGTTTTGGAGGGAAAGTAAAAGTCTTGTAGTCTTTCAACCTTTCAAACTCAAAAAGGTAAGATTTGACTAGGCTAATCCCACAAAACAAGGTTCCGTGTTTTAAGGAAAAGTGGTTGTCAAGTCTTGGAAGAGATGGGTGCAAGTCTTTCACCAACAACTTTATGACTTGTGTTGCAACTTGAACACAACAAGATGAACAAGATGAACAAGTTTAAAAGATGAACACCTCAACAACCTTCATCAACTTCTTCAAGCACATAACACACAACCGCCAATTTTGTCATCAACAACATACAACTTTCAACCACTTCAAGTCACCACAACAATGGTCAAGTTTTCAAGCTCAACTTTTAGATCTAGACACTTTAGTGTTGGTGAGAAAGAAAGCAACACTAGAAACACACTAAACAAGCAAAATAACACCTAGATCTAAACATACAACAACATTCTCGGATTTGTCTTCAATGGACAGATTTCAGAATTTTTTTTTTTTTTTTTTTTGTTTAATCCGAGAACAAGCCCAAGATGGGTTGTGTTGGAACACAACCGGTCTTGCTTTGATACCAAATGATACAAGATCAAGTCCCCAACACAAAGATTCCAACAACAACAACAACAAAAACAGCAACCAACACAAATGCTAGTGAATCGAAAGAGCCCCACCCGGCTTCACTAGACTTCAAGATCTCAAAGACAAGAACAACAAGATAATAAAAGATAGATAACTTGACATATAATATTCAAGAGACTAAGAACCCTAACATCAAGAGAGGACCCTAAGACTATTGAATATAAACACCAAGTTCTTACTTAGACCAAGAGGAACTCAATGACCTCAAGATCCTTGTTTCTAGCCAAATCACAACACAAGCTTCACTCTTGGAGCTTGGCCGAATCTGCCTCCCAATGGAAGAGAGAGAGAGAGAAATATTACAAGTCCTTTGTCTTGAAATTACAATGAGAAAACTAAGCAAAAATGACCCTAAGCTTGTCTATTTATATTACAAGCCAAAATGAAAGCTAAAATGACAAGTTTAGCCCTTGGCAGCCGCCCCCTTGGAGTGTAAGCTTATTACACTTCAAGGTCCCACTTCACACTTAAAAACATTTAGATCCTTAGGTGGCTGACTCACCAACTCACACACGGCCATTTGCATGAACAAGGCTTGGAGTTTTTGTAACTCCCGAGCTTGGCTTCGTGTGAAAGGCCGTGCACTTGTGGATCTTGTCCCACCCGTATCACATTCCAAGCTCCATTAAACCAAAGACCACCACCTCCACAAAATCCAATTCTTCCAAATCAAGTCCAAAATGCCCAAAACCGTCCAACCCACTTTGAGAATATGGTAGAGAGGAATATGAAGGATATGGAGCCTTTGATGATGCTTACATGAGGGAGGAGGGAATGAGAGGGGGTCGTGGAGATCCAAGGAGATACCGAGGGTATGGAGAAAGGGGAAATCGACACCAAGAGAGAGACGTAGGCATCAACACCATCAAGTTGAGCCTACCCATCTTTAAAGGTGAAAGTGACCCCGAGGCCTACTTAGCTTGGGAATCAGCTTGTGACAAAGTATTCCAAGTTAATGATATCTCGGAAGAAAAGAAAGGTTGTTATGCTATAGCTCATTTTGAGGGTTATGCTAACACTTGGTGGGAGTATATTAAGTGGTTTGGTAATGAAGTAGTTGATGGGTAGTGATACAATATCAAGTCCACAATATGAAGATTTCAACAACAACAACAAGAAGACCCAACAAACACAAGATTAACAAGTTAAACAACAATGCTAGTGAATTAAAAGAGCCCCACACGGTTTCACTAGACTTCAAGATCTCAAGCACAACAACAAGATAATAAAAAAGATAGTTAACTTGACATATAATATTCAAGAGACTAAGAACCCTAACCTCAAGAAAGGACCCTAAGACTAATGAATATGAACACCAAGTTCTTACTTAGACCAAGAGGAACTCAATGACCTCAAGATCCTTGTTTCTAGCCAAGATACAACACAAGTGTCTCTCTTCTTGTGGCTGTTTAGAGAGAGAGAGAACCCAAAATATTACAAGTCTTGTGATTCAAAATAATAATGGAAGAACTACTCAAATAACGCTAATATGTTCTATTTATATTACAAGGCAAAATGAAGCAAAATGACTAGCTTGCCCTTGTCTAGGCTGCCGCCCCTTGGAGTGTAAGTTTATTAGTACTTCAAGGTCCCACTTCACACTTAAAAACATTTAGATCCTTTGGAGGCTCAATGACAAACTCACACACGGCCATTTGCATGAACAAGGCTTGGAGTTTTTGTAATTCCCGAGCTTGGCTTCGTGTGAAAGGTCGTGTACATGTGGAGCTTGTCCCACCCGTATCATCCTCTCCATATTGAGAGGAATTTGACCTCAAATTCAGCATTTGGTCATCGTCAACCGCACTCACGAGAGAGAGATCACAAACATTGAAAGTGTTGTGAACTTGATATTTCGGTGGAAGGTCAATCTTGTAGGCGTTCTCATTGATCCTCTCAAGTACTTGGAAGTGACCATCACCCCTAGGCATCAATTTGGACTTTCTTTGGGTTGGAAACCGATCCTTCCGAAGATGCACCCACACCCAATCTCCTGGTTCAAGAATGAATTTTTGTCTTCCCTTGTTGGCCCTCCTTGCCATGTCTTGGTTTTTCTTCTCAAGTTGAAGCCGCACCTTCTCATGTAACTTCTTCATAGAATCTGCCCGCTTTCTTCCATCTAAGCTAATCATGAGATCACTTGGCAAAGGCGTTAAATCCAAAGGGGTGAGGGGGTTGAGGCCGTATACACACTCAAAGGGAGTCATTCCTGTACTTGAGTGTATGACACTGTTATAGGCAAACTCAATCAATGGTAAGTGCTCTTCCCAAGAAGTCATTTTTCCCTTAACCATGGAACGTAGCATAGCACCCAAAGTCCTATTTACTATTCCGTTTGGCCATCGGTTTGTGGGTGGCAGGACGTAGAGAACAACAACTTGGTACCAAGCCTACCCCACATGGACTTCCAAAAGTGGCTTAGGAACTTAGAGTCCCTATCACTCACAATGGTCCTCGGGACACCATGCAATCTAACAACATTATCAACAAATAACGAGGCCACGCTAGGGGCGCCATCACATTTAGAGCAAGGAATAAAGTATGCCATTTTAGAAAACTGGTCGACTACAACAAAAATACTATCCCGACCTCGTCGAGTCCTTGGCAGCCCCAACACAAAATCCATAGATATATCAAGCCAAGAACGTAGAGGAGTGGGCAGTGGGGTGTACAACCCATGAGGTAGGAGCTGAGATTTGGCTCTCTTGCATTCTACGCATTGGCTGCAAATCCTAGCCACATCCTTGCGCATTTTGGGCCAATAGAATTGCTCCTCCAATATTCTGAAGGTCTTTTCGACCCCAAAATGACCCATTAGACCGCCATCATGTGCTTCCCTCACAAACAATTCTCTCCAAGAGCTAGAGGGTACACACAATCGTCTACCTTTAAATAAGTAACCATCAAACTTGGCATAGGGATTTGAACCCCTAGCCGAATTCCACTTGTCCCTACCCAAGTCTTCGCATTCCCTAAATATAGGAGCAAAGTGAGGGTCCTTGGGATACAACTCTCTTAAACTCTCAAAACCCGTCAATTTTGTTGACAAAGTGGACACAAGCGCATGTTTTCTAGGCAAGTCCTTAACCTTTTTGTATTGGATAACATAAGGGAAGGTCTCAAGGAACTCAATCCATTTAGCATGCCGTTTGTTAAGCTTGTCTTGGGCCCGAAGATGCTTTAAGGATTCATGGTCCGTTCGGATCACGAACTCCTTAGGCCATAAGTAGTGTTGCCAAGTGGCCAAGGCTCTAATCAAGGCATACAACTCTAAATAATACGTGGAGTAGTTTAGAGTTGCTCCTTTGAGCTTTTCGCTAAAGTAAGCAATGGGTTTCAAATCTTGCATCAAAACAGCCCCTATGCCTACTTTACTCGCATCACACTCGACTTCGAAGGTCTTATCAAAGTTGGGCAATTGTAATAAGGGTGCGGAGATGAGCATAGCTTTCAAGGCTTCAAATGCCTTAGCTTGCTCGACACCCCACTTGAAGGGTTGTTCTTTCCGAATGACCTCGGTCAAGGGGGCGGCTATGGTGCTAAATCCTTTGGCAAACCTTCTATAAAAACTAGCCAACCCGTGGAAGCTTCTTACTTCTCCAACGGTTTGTGGGGTTGGCCCATTTTTGATAGCATTTATCTTGGATTCATCAACTTCGACCCCTCTTGAACTAACAACAAAACCCAAGAAAGCAACTTCATTAACACCAAAAGAGCACTTTTCCAGATTTGCATACAACTTTTCTTTTCTAAGGACATCAAGCACACATTGTAAATGCATCACATGCTCTTCTAAAGACTTACTATACACCAAGACATCATCAAAGTAGACAACAACAAACTTTCCAATAAATGGCCTCATCACGTGATTCATTAGTCTCATAAAAGTACCTGGAGTGTTTGTTAGGCCGAATGGCATAACCATCCATTCATAGAGACCAAACTTGGTCTTGAAGGCGGTTTTCCATTCATCACCGGGTTGCATTCTTATTTGGTGATAGCCACTCCTTAAATCAATCTTGGAAAACAAACATGAACTATTCAACTCATCTAGCATGTCATCTAACCGAGGAATAGGGTGGCGCTATTTTACCATAATTTTGTTGATGGCTCGCCAGTCCACACACATGCGCCACGTTCTGTCTTTTTTGGGCACTAATAGCACCGGAACCGCGCACGGACTCATGCTCTCCTTGACATACCCTTTGTTGAGGAGTTCCTCAACTTGACATTGCAATTCCTTGGTGTCCGTAGGGTTGCTCCTATACGCCGGCTTGTTTGGCAATTGTGATCCCGACACAAAGTCAATTTGGTGCTCAATTCCCCGAAGAGGGGGCAATCCTTGCGGAAGTTCCTTAGGAAATACATCCTCATAATCCTGCAACACACAAGAAATCAAAGGGGAAATGGAAGAATTAGTGGGGTTAGTATTAAAACAATGAGCCAAGAGTAACATAGGCGTGTCCTCATCATGATCCACGAAGAGTTCCTTCTTCCTAACCAACATCACCATGTTTTCCATCCCTTTTGCCGTTGAGGCAGCCTTGGATGCCCCTACTGCCCCACCTACGGAATTCCCTCCCTTTTCTCCCTTTTCGGATTCCTTTCCCTTTTCCTTCAATTCTCTCATCCTTTGATGCCACTCATTTACTTGGGAAGGCGAAAGAGGATGAAGGGTAACCTTTCGGCCATCTTTCTCAAGTGTATATCGATTGGACCTCCCATCGTGTTTAGTAGACCTATCATATTGCCAAGGTCTAACTAGCAACAAGTGGCGTGCTTGCATTGGTATCACTTCACAAAGCACTTCATTGTGGTAGTTTCCCACCTTAAACCATATCACACATTGCCTTGTGATACAAGACAAATGGCCATCATAACTTTTGATGCCATCATTCGTGGCCAACACATGGAGAATCTGATTTTGGACACCTTGAAGGCCCAAGTGTATGCATGGGGAAGTCATGAAGTCATTTTGGACACATAATAAAGCAAATTCGTGTGTGGAAGGTTGCTTGGAGGCATGCCTTGATGACTACCCGAGGCTCCAAAGAATTGCAAGGGTTGAAGTGTGAAGAAGGAGTCCTTACACTCCATGACCGCCCCTTATTAAGGGTGTTTTGGTCTTTTTGTGCCTTTTCTTTACACTCCATAGGAGCCTCTTTTCATTAAGGGTAGTTTGGTCATGTGATGTAATAGTTATAAATAGGCTTCATTAGTCTTATTTTCTAGTTAGTTGATTATGGATATTTGAAAGAATTCTTCTTCTCTCTTTGAGAATGTAGTGTAGGGCTTGGAAAGGCCAAGTAGTGTAGGGATTGGAAAAGCCATTATTGATCCTTGCTTAGAAACGGTGGTTGTAAGGCAGAGTTGATTCCCTTAGCGGTCACTATAAGAGTTTGGTGTTGTTATTGCGGGTCTTAGGGGTCTTATCATTTGATACACGGTTTGGTTCCTATTTCTTGTAATCTCGTATGTCAAGCTATCTATCCCTTTTTTTATAATCTTGTTAAGCTTGTGTTTATAATCTTGAAGCCTAGTGAAGCCGTGTGGGGCTCTTTCGATTCACTAGAACTTGTTGTTCAACTTGTTGTTCTTGTGATAGTTGTTCATCTTGTTGTTGTTGCTGAAATCTTGTGTTGTGGGTTTGATCTTGTATCATTTGGTATCAAAGCAAGGCTGGTTGTGTTCCTACACTACCAATCTTGGGCTATCTCGGTCAAAAAAAAAAAAAAAAAACGAAATCTGTCCATCTTGTTGTCTTGGCCGAGAATAGTGTTTGTGTGTTTAGATCTAGGTGTTATTTTACTTGTTTAGTGTGTTTCTAGTGTTGGTTTCTTTCTCACCAACACTAAAAGTGTCTAGATCTAAAGATGAGCTTATAATATTGACCATTGTTGTGGTGACGTGAAGTGGGCCATAGGTTGTACCTTGTTGATGACCATTGGTGGTTTTTGTGTTATGATCTTGAAGAAGTTGATGTTGTGTTCTTGAAGGTTGTTGTGGTGTTCATCTTGTTCTTCATCTATTCTTACAACTTAAGACCACAAAAGTATAAAATAGATCCAAAAGGTTGTAAGACAAAAGTTATAAAGTTGTTGGTGAGAAGACTTGCACACATCTCTTCCTAGACTTGACAACCACTTTTCCTTAAAACACGGAACCTTGTTTTGTGGGATTAGTATAGTCAAATCTTACCTTTTTGAGTTTGAAAAGTTGAAAAAGAGTACAAGACTTTACCTTCCCTCCAAAACCATTGTCATCCATTACAAGTTGTGGGACTCTTGAAATTTCAGATTTGTAACAAAAAAAAAATAAAAAAATCATGGGGGCCCAAGACCAATTGCATGCTGCCACGTCATCACTTCACCAAAATAGCTTAAGCTCAAATTTCAGATTCTAAGTTTCATTTCCTTGTTTCTTTAGTTTCATTTCTTGATTCTAGTACTAATTAACAACTAGTAATCCACCTACTAGATTGTGAGTAGGTTTTTTGAATCCGTTTTCTTCGTGTTTTTCGTTCTTTGTGTGCTTTTCTCATTTTGATTCGTTGAACTTCTTTGATTCAAGTTCATAAGTAGATTTTGTTTTGTGTCTTGAGTCGATCAAACAACAATCTATTTCGGTCGCTAAGTAGTGATTGACACCTTATTAACTACCGGAGTATAAGCAACTTTCAATATTCGCCGCTCCAATTGTGAGGATCACAAAGGTGAGTGTATACGAGTGTTGGTGAGGTGCTTTTACTACTAATCTTGTTTGTTCATTTTGTAGGTACAAGGTGATATAAGGGGAACATATCTTGGTAGCCTCGTATTATTGTGACTACAACATGGGAGACTATGATTATAGTGAGGGATTTTATGGCTACGATGATGTTGTAGATTATGGGGGCTATGAATATAGCCATGATCAAGACATGGGCAGATTTGAGGGTTATGGTTTTGAGGGAGAACATGACGTGAATGAAGTGCCAAGTTCTTATGATGAAGTTGGGGCATATGAGGAGTCTTACACTTCCCATTTCGAACCTCGAATTGGTGTAAGGTATAACCCCTCCCTTCGCAAAGCTTATGAGAGCCATGGTGAGAGTGCACGTGTGGAGAATGAAGATTCATATTCTTCACCTTGTAGTACATTTTATCAAGGTCGAAGCGGTGTGAATGGGTATGCTAGCTATAGTGTAGGTTGTCCCATGAGAAGAAGAGAGAATACATCTCCAAGGCCGAGGGGTACTCATGTTCCCTTGGGTTGTCCTAAACTCTACAATGTTGATCCTAGGAGAAGTGTTCACTCCGGAAAGGTAAGCATTGATGGGGTACCGGGCTGCCTCCTTGTGCTAGATGATTGGCGCCATAAGAACTACATCATGCCACCGATGGTTGACTATTTAGGGTTGTTTTGAGAACCTTTACTTGTTCCATATTCCTTGGACGGGTATAAGGTTACCGAGAGAGTGAGGATTGTCTTCACCCAATTTGAATACTATGAGGAGGTGTGGTGCGATATCTTTCCCTTGACACCAAGTCATGTACGCTTGGGTGCCGATTGGTTTGCACAACATAGAGTTCCAAATGTGCTAAATTGGCCTAAGGTTATAGTGGACCATTGGGGAAATTATCTTTTTACCTCAATTATTCCCAAATCGCAAGGAGATGTGATCACTTACTCCAAGCCGAATGATTATGAGAGACAAAAGATTGAGAGGAGTAAGGGTGTGAAAGGTGGTAATCCGAGAGTGGAAAAAGGAGAGGTTGTGTGGAGTGAAGTGAGGGGGTTGCCACCAAATCATGCTAACTATGTTTGTCCTTTTCTTTCTAAGGACATTTGTGTAGGTACCAACATGGCAAGCGGAGAAGCACAAGGACAAGGAGAAGTTGCTGCCGAAGCATGTGGGAATTCACACCACGGCAAAGAAGAATTTACTCAAGAACTTCAAGGTAAAATCGATTACTCTTACACTTTTGTGCATGAGAATGATAATTGTGTGACTAGTAGCCCATTGAGTGTGAGTAGTAGCTTACCTATTTGTGAGTCTATTGATTCTTTGCCTCTTGTTGATGATGTACTTGTTGGGAGTGTGGATACACTAGTTGATCCTATTGATGATCGAATTGACTCTTCTTGTAAGGTTAATTTAAGTCCACCTAGTGTTGAAGCCAATGTGTTGAATGATGGTACATCATCTTGTGGGAATTGTGTCGATCAACTTATGTCCGGAATTTGTCCACCACTTGAGGATATGTGTGATGTGTTTAATGGATCTCAAGTGAATGATTATATTGAAAATGTTGATCAAATAAATAGGAGTGACCCCTTTAGTATGACCTCTAGTAAATGTTCTACACTTGGTTTTGCTCATAGGGATAATCATGTGCTTGAAACATCTTTGATACTTGATAATGATCTTTTAGAGAATGGATTTACATGTTCTATATCCTCTTCATGGATAGATCCTTCTCTCTTTAAGTACAATATCTTGTTTGAAGATGATGAGTTCACTTCTAAAGAACCTAGTGGTGAGTATGACGTTGAAGGTATAGCTTGTCTTGAAAGCTATAGCCTATATACCAACCCACTATGGTTTAAAAACATTCCTCCTAAAGATGGAAATCTCTTCTTGGGAGATGAGAGTACTCTTAAGGGAAGGGAATGTGAGGTCTTGGAACGGAATGATCAATTGGGTGATGATAATTTTGATTTGCTTGAATTCTTAAGAAACCCAATAAATGATTTTTCCTTGAAAATTGATTGTGGTTGTGAACCTTTGTATGACACCCCCCCCCCCCCCATGTTTGATGACTATGAGGATGAATTGCTTGCTTGTAAAGACTTAAGTAATAATTCCTTGGACTTTAGTGGTGGTATGTGTCTACTTGAGGGTACTTCCATAGAAAGGGAAGGTGTCCATTATTTGGAAATTACTTCTTCTACTATGTGTGACCTTATTGTTGAGAGTACTCATGGTGATGATGTTGAAACTGGTAGTGAGCACTCACATGAGGACACCTTAGTTGAACTTGACTTGAGTGATACCATTCTCCACTCTGTATTTGCTTTTGATGATATGTATGCTATTGTAGAGAGTATATCTTGTAGTTTGGGTGAAGCCTATGGGGAAAGGGAGTATTGTCTAGACCCGTGTCTATGGCTACTCTTTCTATTTGACCCCGGTGCCAAATATAGAAATGGTTATGTTGGCGCACCCAAATTGTTGCTTGGTCTACATGACAAGCAAAGTGTCATTCTTGAAAACCCGAGAGCAAAAGTGTCATTGTTTCCTTGGGCTAATGTTTCTAAATGTGCATCCTTGCTTGACACAATTGTGTTTAAATTACAAGAATCTCAACTCGTGGATGCCAAGTTCTCTATTTGCTTGAAGGAAAGAATGTGGACGTGCTTAAATGCTTTGTCTTCCCACGTGTATGCCTTTACACTTGATTCTTTCCTATACTACCTCTTTACCTATAATGACATCCATGCTAGATTTGGATTTGTTTTATGTAGAGGTAGGAAATTTGTTGGTTTGTCCACTTGTATGAATGATAATGCTATATGGATCTTGTGGACATTAGAACCAATTGAGGCTCCACCCTTGGTGTGGTCTCTTGAAGAGATAAAGAAGCAATTGTGTCTTATGGCTCCTAAGATGAAGGTAGTTTTACCTTGTGGATTATTTGATGCCATTAGGACCTTTGTAGTTTCCTTATCTCTTGGTGATTTAAATAGCCAAATCCTTTGTGCGTATTTTAATAAGTTTTTAATATTTAATTCAAAGGATCCTTGGTTATATTGCAAGTATAAGCAACCTTGACATGTTGAGATGATTTATTGTGCTAACCCTAACCCTTATACCATGAGGAGTTTGTATTCGTTTGTCGTTTCTTTGGTTTTGCAAGGTTTGGATTCGAGGTCGAATCCTTTTCAAGAAGGGGAGGATGATATAAGACAAATGGCCATCATAACTTTTGATGCCATCATTCGTGGCCAACACGTGGAGAATCTGATTTTGGACACCTTGAAGGCCCGAGAGTATGCATGGGGAAGTCATGAAGTCATTTTGGACACATAATAAAGCAAATTCGTGTGTGGAAGGTTGCTTGGAGGCATGCCTTGATGACTACCCGAGGCTCCAAAGAATTGCAAGGGTTGAAGTGTGAAGAAGGAGTCCTTACACTCCATGACCGCCCCTTATTAAGGGTGTTTTGGTCTTTTTGTGCCTTTTCTTTACACTCCATAGGAGCCTCTTTTCATTAAGGGTAGTTTGGTCATGTGATGTAATAGTTATAAATAGGCTTCATTAGTCTTATTTTCTAGTTAGTTGATTATGGATATTTGAAAGAATTCTTCTTCTCTCTTTGAGAATGTAGTGTAGGGCTTGGAAAGGCCAAGTAGTGTAGGGATTGGAAAAGCCATTATTGATCCTTGCTTAGAAACGGTGGTTGTAAGGCGGAGTTGATTCCCTTAGCGGTCACCATAAGAGTTTGGTGTTGTTATTGCGGGTCTTAGGGGTCTTATCATTTGATACACGGTTTGGTTCCTATTTCTTGTAATCTCGTATGTCAAGCTATCTATCCTTTTTTTTTGTAATCTTGTGTTTATAATCTTGAAGCCAAGTGAAGCCGTGTGGGGCTCTTTCGATTCACTAGCACTTGTTGTTCAACTTGTTGTTCTTGTGATAGTTGTTCATCTTGTTATTGTTGCTGAAATCTTGTGTTGTGGGTTTGATCTTGTATCACCTTGCGACCCTTAATTTACCATAATCATTCAACCATTGTAACTTGTAAGGACTAGTATGCGGGGTAGTTGGTAATTTCAAGAAATTTACCATAGCATTACTTACAACATTTTCACAACTACCACTATCGATCACCAAGGTACACACACTCCCCTTTACAAGACATTTAGTATGGAATAGATTTTCCCTTTGGCTTGGGTCATCTATTTCCTTACTAATCATGACGCGCCTAACCACAAAGTTTGGAACCACACACTCCCCTTCTTGCGGATAAACATCTTCACCGTCATCACCATCATCTTCATGTGGTCCATCCTCGGTTTCCTCTCCATCTTGAGGCTCGACCTCATCTTCTCCCCTTTCAGGGCTCACCTCTTCACCAAGGTAATACAATCTCCCTTCTCGTAGGATCACATTGCGTCGGTTTGGACATTCATTGGCCTTATGCCCCCAACCTTGGCACTTGAAACATTGGAATCCCTTTGGGTTAGGATACTTGTGAGCCTCCCGTTTCGGTGGAATTTTGTGGACTGTTTTGGGCTTGGGCAGCCTTGTTGTGGCGGGTTGGTCCTTGTTTTTGGGCCAGCCCGAGGGGGCTTGTCCCCTTGCCTTGAAAGATGATCTCTCCTTAAGTTCCCTTTCAATCTCAAGAGCCGCTTGGAAAATACCGTCAACGGTTTCAAACTTGTGAAGTGTTAAATGAGTAGAGATCTCTTTGTTCAACCCACACTTGAATCGGATGATGTCGTGACTGATTTGTTTCCCACGATGATCAAGTTTCAACATGAGTTGTTGAAACTCATCAAAATATGCCATCACACTCTTGTTACCTTGACGTAAGCCGTACAATCTAACAAGCAACTCATGGCTATATCTCTCGGGAAGGTATCGTTGTCTCATCAAGTACCTCAACCGATACCAAGGTGGTGGCTGCCCATCAATTAGTTTATTACCAAACCGCTTGACATACTCCCACCAAGTGTTAGCATAACCCTCGAAATGAGCTATAGCATAGCAACCCTTCTTTTCTTTCGAGATATCATTAACTTGGAAAACTTTGTCACAAGCCGATTCCCAAGCTAAGTAGGCCTCGGGGTCACTTTCACCTTTAAAGATGGGTAGGTTCAACTTGATGGTGTTGATGCCTACATCTCTCTCTTGGTGTCGGTTTCCCCTTTCTCCATACCCTCAGTATCTTCTTGGATCTCTACGACCCCCTCTTACCTCCTCCCCTCTCATATAAGCATCATCAAAGGCTCCATATCCTTCATACTCCTCTCTACCATATCAATCAAAGGGGGCTGGCCGGTTTTGGGAATTTTGGACTTGATGTGGAGGAATTGGATTTTGTGGCCTTTGGTTTAATGGAGCTTGGAATGGAGGGTTCGGATTTTGTGGGGGTACTTGACGTCCAAATCCCTCTTGTGGAACTTGAGGAGTTTGGAAATGTATTGGTCTAGTGGGGTCACGGTTTGGAGGGAAAAGAGAGGTTTGGCTTGAGGCATTTAGTGGAGCTTGAGGTACATTTAGCATTTGGTGCAATGTGTCGGGGGTGATGGTTGCGGAGGAAGTTCTATCATGCCCATTGGTAGATACATGTAGAGGAGTAGAAGGACGAGAGTTCCTTTGGCTCTCCACTTATTCTAATCTCCCAGTAATAGTTGACACTTCTCCCTTTATTGCTGCCAAATCCCCTCTCACGGTCCCAAATTCCGTATTCAACCTTTCAAGTGTCGGGTAACGACCTCAAGAGTGACCCTCATAGAGTCAAGTGCATTAGTATCCACGTTATGGGACGTGGCCCCTTCCATTGTCAAGGTATTATACTCTTTGGATCACCTCACGCTTGAGTTCCACAAGTGTTGTAGATTGGCTAGTAACCGTGAATCCTTTAAGGTATGAGTAAACTCTTATCCGGAGTGGATTCTTGTTTGATTGAAGACTCAAAGAATTCTTGTCGGACTAGAACCAAAAAACAGCAACGTATTCAAAAGATAAAAGGCACTCAAGTAATCGTTGACACGAACAAACGGATTCAAAGGACTAATCGACAACCTAGTATGAATGTACTACTTTGTTAATTAGTTCTAGAACCAAGTAAGGGAAACCAAGAATCAACAATTAGCAACTAGAAGAATATCCAAAGTTGAGCTTATAGTGACGTGGCAGCATGTAAGTGGTCCCACACGTTTTTGCTTCTTTTTTTTTTTTTTCTCAAATCTGAAATTTTCAATACTCACACAACTTGTTATAGATGACAATGTGTTTTGGAGGGAAAGTAAAAGTCTTGTATTCTTCAACCTTTCAAACTCAAAAAGGGAAGGTTTGACTATGCTATTCCCACAAAACAAGGTCCCTTGAATTAAGGAAGAGTGGTTGTCAAGACTAGGAAGTGATGGGTGCAAGTCTTTTCACCAACAACTTTATGACTTTTGTCTTACAACATGAACTCAACTTTCAACAAGATGAACAAGTCAACAATCCCAACACCCTTCAAGAACACAACATCAACTTCTTCAAGCACATAACACAAAACCACCAATTGTCATCAACAACATACAACCTACGGTCCACTTTCAAGTCACCACAACAATGGTCAATATTTTAAGCTCAATCCTTTAGATCTTGACACTTTAGTGTTGGTGAGAAAGAAACCAACACTAGAAACACACTAAACAAGTAAAATAACACCTAGATCTATACACACAACAACATTCTTGGCCAAGGCAACAATGGACAGATTTTCTCTTTTTTTTTTTTTTTTTTTTTTTGGCCGAGAGCAAGCCCAAGATGGGTAGTGTTGGAACACCACCGGTCTTGCTCTGATACCAAATGATACAAGATCAAGTCCACAATATGAAGATTTCAGCAACAACAACAAGAAGACCCAACAAACACAAGATTAACAAGTTAAACAACAATGCTAGTGAATCGAAAGGGCCCCACACGACTTCATTAGACTTCAAGATCTCAAGCACAACAACAACAAGATAATAAAAAGATAGTTAACTTGACATATAATATTCAAGAGACTAAGAACCCTAACCTCAAGAAAGGACCCTAAGACTAATGAATATGAACACCAAGTTCTTACTTAGACCAAGAGGAACTCAATGACCTCAAGATCCTTGTTTCTAGCCAAGATACAACACAAGTGTCTCTCTTCTTGTGGCTGTTTAGAGAGAGAGAGAACCCAAAATATTACAAGTCTTGTGATTCAAAATAATAATGGAAGAACTACTCAAATAACGCTAATATGTTCTATTTATATTACAAGGCAAAATGAAGCAAAATGACTAGCTTGCCCTTGTCTAGGCTGCTGCCCCTTGGAGTGTAAGTTTATTAGTACTTCAAGGTCCCACTTCATACTTAAAAACATTTAGATCCTTTGGAGGCTCAATGACCAACTCACACACGACCATTTGCATGAACAAGGCTTGGAGTTTTTGTAATTCCCGAGCTTGGCTTCTTGTGAAAGGTCGTGTACTTGTGGAGCTTGTCCCACCCGTATCAGGCATCCACCACCCTGGTTTCGATTGAGGTACTTGATGAGACAACGGTACCTTTCCGAGAGATATCGCCATGAGTTGCTTGCTAGATTGTACAACTTGCGTCAAGGTAACAAGAATGTGATGGCGTATTTTGATGAGTTTCAACAACTCATGTCGAAACTTGATCATCGTGGGGAACAAATCAGTCATGACGTCATCCGGTTCAAGTGTGGGTTGAACAAAGAGATCTCCACTCATTTAACACTTCTCAAGTTTGATACCGTTGAAGGTATTTTCCAAGCGGCTCTTGAGATTGAAAGGGAACTTAAAGAGAGATCATTTTTCAAGGCAAGGGGACAAGCCACCTCGGGCTGGCCCAAAAACAAGGACCAACCCGCCACTACAAGGCTGCCCGAGTGATGGCGAAAACAAGAGTAGCCACCCCTGGAAGAGGGATGTGTCCCGGGTTGGCCTTGGTGGGGGTGTGGATCGGGTTCGTCCCCGCCTGGTTCAGGGCCTATAAAGGGTGGGTTGCGCCTTCCACTACCAGCTATAGCTTTTAGTGGAGTTGGTTAGCGGTTCACTCTTAAGGTTTGGTATCAGAGCGGAGGTCGCGGGTTTGAATCCCATTTACACCATGCGCAGGTCGGAGGACGAACCTTTCCAAAGAAAGGGGGAATGATGGCGAAAACAAGAGTAGCCACCCCCTGGAAGAGGGATGTGTCCTAGGTTGGCCTTGGTGGGGGTGTGGATCGAGTTCGTCCCCGCCTGGTTCAGGGCCTATAAAGGGTAGGTTGCGTCTTCCACTACCAGTTATAGCTTTTAGTGGAGTTAGTTAGCGGTTCACTCTTAAGGTTGATGATACAAGACAAATGACCATCATAACTTTTGATGCCATCATTCGTGGCCAACACGTGGAGAATCTGATTTTGGACACCTTGAAGGCCCGAGAGTATGCATGGAGAAGTCATGAAGTCATTTTGGACACATAATAAAGCAAATTCATGTGTGGAAGGTTGCTTGGAGGCTTGCCTTGATGACTACCCGAGGCTCCAAAGAATTGCAAGGGTTGAAGTTTGAAGAAGGAGTTCTTACACTCCATGACCGCCCTTATTAAGGGTGTTTTGGTCTTTTTGTGCCTTTTCTTTACACTCCATAGGAGTCTCTTTTCATTAAGGGTAGTTTGGTCATTTGATGTAATAGTTATAAATAGGCTTCATTAGTCTTATTTTCTAGTTAGTTCATTATGGATATTTGAAAGACTTCTTCTTCTCTCTTTGAGAATGTACTGTAGGGCTTGGAAAGGACAAGTAGTATAGGGCTTGGCAAGCGGAGAAGCACAAGGCCAAGGAGAAGTTGCTGCCGAAGCAGGTGGGAAACCTTCACACCACGGCAAAGAAGAATTTACTCAAGAACTTTAAGGTAAAATCGCTTACTCTTACACTTTTGTGCATGTGAATGATAATTGTGTGACTAGTCGCCCATTGAGTGTGAGTAGGAGCTTACCTATTTGTGAGTCTATTGATTCTTTGCCTCTTGTTGATGATGTACTTGTTGGGAGTGTGGATACACTAGTTGATCCTATTGATGATTAAATTGACTCTTCTTGTAAGGTCAATTTAAGTCCACCTAGTGTTGAAGCCAATGTGTTGAATGATGGTACATCATCTTGTAGGGATTGTGTTGATCAACTTATGTGCGGAATTTGTCCACCACTTGAGGATATGTGTGATGTGTTTAATGGATCTCAAGTGAATGATTATATTGAAACTGTTGATCAAACAAATAGGAGTGACCCCATTAGTATGACCTCTAGTAAATGTTCTACTCTTGGTTTTGCTCATAGGGATAATCATGTGCTTGAAACATCTTTGATACTTGATAATGATCTTTTAGAGAATGGATTTGCATGTTCTATATCCTCTTCATGGATAGATCCTTCTCTCTTTAAGTACAATATCTTGTTTGAAGATGATGAGTTCACTTCTAAAGAACCTAGTGGTGAGAATGACGTTGAAGGTATAGCTTGTCTTGAAAGCTATAGCCTATATGCCAACCCACTATGGTGTAAAAACATTCCTCCTAAAGATGGAAATCTTTTCTTGGGAGATGAGAGTACTCTTAAGGGAAGGGAATGTGAGGTCTTGGAAAGGAATGATCAATTGGGTGATGATAATTTTGATTTGCTTGAATTCTTAAGAACCCCAATAAGTGATTTTTCCTTGAAAATTGATTGTGGTAGTGATCCTTTGTATGACACCCCACCCATGTTTGATGACTATAAGGATGAATTGCTTGCTTGTAAAGACTTAAGTAATAGTTCCTTGGACTTTAGTGGTGGTATGTGTCTACTTGAGGGTACTTCCATAGAAAGGAAAGGTGTCCATTATTTGGAAATTACTTCTTCTACTATGTGTGACCTTGTTGTTGAGAGTACTCATGGTGATGATGTTGAAACTGGTAGTGAGTACTCACATGAGGACACCTTAGTTGAACTCAAATTGAGTGATACCATTCTCCACTCTCTATTTGCTTTTGATGATATGTATGCTATTGTAGAGAGTATATCTTGTAGTTTGGGTGAAGCCTATGGGGAAAGGGAGTATTGTCTAGACCCGTGTCTATGGCTACTCTTTCTATTTGACCCCGGTGCCAAATATAGAAATGGTGATGTTGGCGCACCCAACTTGTTGCTTGGTCTACATGACAAGCAAAGTGTCATTCTTGAAAACCCGAGAGCAAAAGTGTCATTGTTTCCTTGGGGTAATGTTTCTAAATGTGCATCCTTGCTTGACACAATTGTGTTTAAATTACAAGAATCTCAACTTGTGGATGCCAAGTTCTCTATTTGCTTGAAGGAAAGAATGTGGATGTGCTTAAATGCTTTGTCTTCACTCTTTGCTTATGATGACATCCATGCTAGTTTTGGATTTGTTTTATGTAGAGGTAGGAAATTTGTTGGTATGTCCACTTGTATGAATGATAATGCTATATGGATCTTGTGGCCATTAGAACCAATTGAGGCTCCACCCTTGGTGTGGTCTCTTGAAGAGATAAAGAAGCAATTGTGTCTTAAGGCTCCTAAGATGAAGGTAGTTTTACCTTGTGGATTATTTGATGCCATTAGGACCTTTGTAGTTTCCTTATCTCTTGGTGATTTAAATAGCCAAATCCTTTGTGCATATTTTAATAAGTTTTTAATATTTAATTCAAAGGATCCTTGGTTATATTGCAAGTATAAGCAACCTTGGCATGTTGAGATGATTTATTGTGCTAACCCTAACCCTCATGCCATGAGGAGTTTGTATTTGTTTGTCCTTTCTTTGGTTTTGCAAGGTTTGGATTCGAGGTCGAATCCTTTTCAAGAAGGGGAGGATGATACAAGACAAATGGCCATCATAACTTTTGATGCCATCATTCGTGGCCAACACGTGGAGAATCTGATTTTGGACACCTTGAAGGCCCGAGAGTATGCATGGGGAAGTCATGAAGTCATTTTGGACACATAATAAAGCAAATTCGTGTGTGGAAGGTTGCTTGGAGGCTTGCCTTGATGACTACCCGAGGCTCCAAAGAATTGCAAGGGTTGAAGTGTGAAGAAGGAGTCCTTACACTCCATGATCGCCCTTATTAAGGGTGTTTTGGTCTTTTTGTGCCTTTTCTTTACACTCCATAGGAGCCTCTTTTCATTAAGGGTAGTTTGGTCATTTGATGTAATAGTTATAAATAGGCTTCATTAGTCTTATTTTCTAGTTAGTTCATTATGGATATTTGAAAGACTTCTTCTTCTCTCTTTGAGAATGTAGTGTAGGGCTTGGAAAAGCCAAGTAGTGTAGGGCTTGGAAAAGCCATTATTGATCCTTGCTTAGAAACGGTGGTTGTAAGGTGGAGTTGATTCCTTTAGCGGTCACCATAAGAGTTTGGTGTTGTCATTGCGGGTCTTAGGGGTCTTATCATTTGATACACGGTTTGGTTCCTATTTCTTGTAATCTCGTATGTCAAGCTATCTCTCCTTTTGTAATCTTGTTAAGCTTGTGTTTATAATCTTGAAGTCTAGTGAAGCCGTGTGGGGCTCTTTCGATTTACTAGCACTTGTTGTTCAACTTGTTGTTCTTGTGATAGTTGTTCATCTTGTTGTTGTTGCTGAAATCTTGTGTTGTGGGTTTGATAAGTATCACCGAGCCCAAAACAGTCCACAAAATTCCTCCAAAATCGGAAGCTCACAAGTATCCTAACCCAAAGGGATTCTAATGTTTCAAGTGCCAAGGTTGGGGACATAAGGCCAATGAATGTCCAAACCGACGCAACATGATCCTACGGGAAGGGAGATTGTATTATCTTGGTGAGGAGGTGGACCTTGAAAGGGGAGAGGATGAATCCGAGCCTCAAGATGGAGAGGAACCCGATAATGGACCACATGATGATGATGGTTGATACGGGTGGGACAAGCTGTCCAACAAGTACCCGACCATTCACACGAAGTCAAGCTCGGGAGTTACAAAAACTCCAAGCCGTATTCATGCAAATGGCCGCGTGTGAGTTGGTTATTGAACCACCTAAGGGTCTAAATGTTTTAAGGTGTGAAGATGGGCCTTGAAGTGTAATAACATTACACTCCATGGCCGGCTGCTCCACATGGCCCATAAGGTCATTTTTGTCTTTCATTTGGCTTGTAATATAAATAGACAAGCCTAGAATTATTTTGCCTTAGTTTTCTCATTGTAATTTCAAGACAAAGACTTGTAATATTTCACTTTCTCTCTCTCTTCCATTGAGAGGCAGATTCGGCCACAAGCTTGCTAGAAGGAAGCTTGTGTTGTGTTTTGGCTAGAAACTAGGGTCTTGAGGTCATTGAGTTCCTCTTGGTCCAAGTAAGAGCTTGGTGTTTATATTCAATAGTCTTAGGGTCCTCTCTTGATGTTAGGGTTCTTAGTCTCTTGAATATTATATGTCAAGTTATCTATCTTTTCATTATCTTGTTGTTGTTGTCTTTGAGATCTTGAAGTCTAGTGAAGCCGTGTGGGGCTCTTTCGATTCACTAGCATTGTTGCTTACTTGTTAATCTTGTGTTTGTTGGGTTTTCTTGTTGGTGTTGCTGAAATCTTGTGATACATACTTGATCTTGTATCATTTGGTATCAAAGCAAGACCGGTTGTGTTCCAACACAACCCATCTTGGGCTTGTTCTTGGATTAAATAAAAAAAAAAATAAAAAAAAATCTGAAATCTGTCCATTGTAGACCAAAACCGAGAATGATGTTGTATGTTTAGATCTAGGTGTTATTTTGCTTGTTTAGTGTGTTTCTAGTGTTGGTTTCTTTCTCACCAACACTAAAGTGTCTAGATCTAAAAGTTGAGCTTGAAAAAAAAAAAAAAAAAAAACTTGATCCTTGTTGTGGTGACTTGAGGTGGCCGAAAGTTGTATGTTGTTGATGACAAAAAAATTGGTGGTTGTGTGTTATGTGCTTGAAGAAGTGGATGAAAAGTTGTTGAGGTGTTCATCTTTTAAAAACTTGTTCATCTTGTTCATCTTGTTGTGTTCAAGTTGCAAGACAAGTCATAAAGTTGTTGGTGAAAAGACTTGCACCCATCACTTCCTAGTCTTGCCAACCACTCTTCCCTAATTCAAGGAGACTTGTTTTGTGGGACTAGTTAGTCAAACTTCACCTTTTTTGAGTTTGAAAAGATTGAAAGACTACAAGACTTTTACTTTCCCTCCAAAACACATTGTCATCTAAAACAAGTTGTGTGAGTATGAAAAAAATTTCAGATTTGAGATAAAAAAAAAAAAAAAAGAGAACAAGGAAGAAACAAAAACGTGTGGGCCCAAGACCAATTGCATGCTGCCACGTCATCCCTAAGCTCAACTTTGGATAATTTTCTAGTTTCTAATTGTTCATTCTTAGTTTCCTTACTTGGTTCTAGAACTAGTTAACAAACTAGTATAGTCCTACTAGATTGTCAATTAGTCCTTTGAATTCGTTTGTTCGTGTCAACGTTTACTTGAGTGCTTTTATCTTTTGAACACGTTGTTGTTTTTGGTTCTAGTCCTACAAGAATTCTTTGAGTCTTCAAACAAGAATCCACTCCGGATAAGAGCTTACTCATACCTTAAAGGATTCACGGTTACTAGCCAATTTACAACACTTGTAGAACTCAAGCGTGTGGTGATCTAAAGAGTATAATACCTTGACAATGGAAGGGGCCACGTCCCATAACGTGGATACTAATGCACTTGACTCTATGAGGGTCGCTCTTGAGGCCGTTACTCGGACACTTGAAAGGTTGAATTCGGACTTTGGGGCCGTGAGAGGGGACTTGGCAGCCATCAAGGGAGAAGTGTCGACTATTAGTGGGAGATTAGAACAAGTGGAGAGTCAAAGGAACTCTCGTCCTTCTACTCCTCTACATGTCTCAACCAATGGACAAGATAGGACTTCCTCCGCAACCATCACCCCCGAAACAGTCCACCAAATGCTAAATGCACCCCAAGCTCCACTAAATGCCGCAAGCCAAACCACCTATTTTCCTCCAAACCGTGACCCCAATAGACCAACGCATTTCCAGAATTCCCAAACCCCGCATGAGGGATTTGGACGTCAAATTCCACCACTAAATCCGAACCTTCCATTCCAAGCTCCATTAAACCAAAGACCACCACCTCCACAAAATCCAATACCCCCAAATCAAATTCCAAATAACCAAAACCGACCAGCCCACCTTGAGGAGTATGGTAGGGAGGAGTATGAAGGGTACGGGGCCTTTGATGATACTTACATGAGGGAGGAGGAGGTGAGAGGGGGCAGAGGAGTTCAACGGAGATACCGTGGATATGAAGAAAGAGGAAACCGACACCATGAGAGAGATGTAGGCATCAACGCCATCAAGTTGAGTCTACCGCTCTTTAAGGGTGAGAGTGACCCCGAGGCATACTTAGCTTGGGAATCGGCTTGTGACAAAGTCTTCCAAGTTAATGATCTCTCGGAAGAAAAGAAAGGAAGTTATGCTATAGCTCACTTTGAGGGTTATGCTAACACTTGGTGGGAGTACGTCAAGCGGTTTGGTAATGCACTAGTTGACGGGCAGCCACCACCTTGGTATCGATTGAGATACTTGATGAGGCAAAGGTACCTCCCCGAGAGTTATCGCCATGAATTGCTTGCAAGGTTGTACAACTTACGTCAAGGTAACAAAAGTGTGATGGCATACTTTGATGAGTTTCAACAACTCATGTTAAACCTTGACCATCGTGGGGATCAAATCAGTCATGATGTCATCCGGTTCAAGTGTGGATTGAACAAGGAGATCTCCACTCATTTGACACTTCACAAGTTTGATACCGTTGAGGGTATTTTCCAAGCGGCTATTGAGGTTGAAAAAGAGCTAAAGGAGAGGTCGTCGTTTAAGGCAAGGGTACCAGCCCCCTCGGGTTGGTCCAAAAACAAGGGGCAATCCAGCCTTCCAAGGCTGCCCGAGCCCAAAGCCGACCCCAAACTTCCTCCAAAACAAGAAGCTCACAAGTACCCTAACCCAAAAGGATTCCAATGTTTCAAGTGCCAAGGTTGGGGACATAAAGCCAATGAGTGTCCAAACCGACGCAATGTGATCCTTCGGGAAGGGAGGGTGTATTACCTTGGTGAAGAGGTGGATCTTGAGAAGAGTGAAGATGAGGCCGAGCCTCAAGATGGAGAGGAACCCGAGAATGGGCCATATGATGATGAGGGCGAAGATGTTTACCCTCAAGAAGGGGAGTGTGTGGTTCCCAACTTTGTGGTTAGGCGCGTCATGATTAGTAAGGCGATAGATGACCCTAGTCAAAGGGAGAATCTATTCCATACTAAATGTCTTGTAAAGGGAAGTGTGTGCACCTTGGTGATTGATAGTGGTAGTTGCACAAATGTTGTTAGTATGGCTACGGTTAACTTCTTGAAGTTACCAACTACCCCGCACACTAGTCCCTACAAGCTACAATGGTTGAATGACTGTGGTGAACTAAAGGTCACAAGGCAATGTATGATACGTTTTAAGGTGGGAAACTACCAAGATGAAGTGCTTTGTGACGTGATACCAATGCAAGCGTGTCACTTGTTGTTAGGTAGACCTTGGCAATATGATAGGTCTACCAAACACGATGGGAGGACCAATCGATATACACTTGAGAAGGATGGCCGAAAGGTCACACTTCACCCGCTTTCACCCTCCCAAGTAAATGAGTGGCACCAAAAGATGAGAGAGTTGAAGGAAAAGGGGAAGAAATCCGAAAGAGAAGAAGAGGGAAGGGAAACCGTGGTTGGGGCAGTAGGGTCACCCGTGACTGCCTCAACTTCAAAGGGGGCTGAAAACGTGGTGATGTTAGCTAGAAAGAAGGAACTCTTCGTGGACCATGATGTGGGCACACCTATGTTGCTTTTGGCTCATTGTTTAAATACTAACCCCGCTAATTCTTCCATTTCCCCTTTGATTTCTTGTGTGTTGCAGGATTATGAAGATGTATTTCCTAAAGAACTTCCGCAAGGATTGCCCCCACTTCGGGGAATTGAGCACCAAATTGATTTGGTGCCGGGTTCACAACTTCCAAACAAACCAGCCTATAGGAGCAATCCCATGGACACTAAGGAGCTTGAGAGACAAGTTGAGGAACTTCTCAACAAGGGATACATCAAAGAAAGTATGAGTCCTTGTGCTGTTCCGGTGCTTTTGGTACCAAAGAAAGACGGAACTTGGCGCATGTGCGTCGATTGTATAGCCATCAACAAAATCACTATAAGGTATCGTCATCCAATCCCTAGACTAGATGATATGTTAGATGAGCTCCATGGCTCTTGTTTGTTTTCTAAGGTGGATCTTAGGAGTGGCTATCACCAAATTCGCATGCAACCCGGTGATGAGTGGAAGACCGCATTCAAGACCAAATTCGGTCTATATGAGTGGCTGGTCATGCCCTTTGGCCTTACCAATGCTCCTAGCACCTTTATGAGGCTAATAAATCATGTAATGAAGCCTTATATTGGGAAGTTTGTGGGTGTTTACTTTGATGATGTGTTTGTATATAGTAAATCTATTGATGATCATGTGATGCATTTGAGGTGTGTGTTTGAGGTGCTCCGAAAGGAGAAGTTGTATGCCAACATGGAGAAGTGTTCTTTTGGTGTTGATAAAGTGATTTTCTTGGGTTTTGTCGTGAGCTCAAAGGGTGTGGAAGTGGACGAATCCAAGATAGACTCTATACGAAGTTGGCCAATCCCTAAAACTATTGGAGAAATCCGAAGTTTTCATGGATTAGCAAGCTTTTATAGGAGGTTTGTCAAAGGTTTTAGCTCCATAGCAGCACCCTTGACTGAGGTTATTAGAAAGGACCAACCCTTTAAGTGGGGTGATGAGCAAGCTAAGGCTTTTGAAGCCTTGAAAGCTATGCTCATCTCGGCGCCTTTGTTACAATTGCCCGATTTTGATAAAATGTTTGAAGTGGAGTGTGATGCTAGTAAGGTTGGCATCGGGGCTGTTTTAATGCAAGAAGGCAAGCCCGTCGCTTATTTTAGTGAAAAACTCAAAGGGGCAACTCTTAATTACTCGACTTATGATTTGGAGTTGTACGCCCTTGTTAGAGCCTTGGGCAATTGGCAACATTATTTGTGGCCTAAGGAGTTTGTGATACGAACGGACCATGAATCGTTGAAACACCTTAAGAGCCAAGACAAGTTGAATAGGCGTCATGCTAAGTGGATTGAGTTTATTGAGACTTTCCCTTATGTAATTCATTACAAAAGGGGGAAGGAGAATGTTGTTGCTGATGCGTTGTCTAGAAAGCATGTGCTTGTTGCCACTTTGTCTTCGAAGTTGATGGGTTTTGAGAGTTTAAGAGAATTGTATCCCAAGGACCCTCACTTTGCTCCTATCTTTAGGGAATGCGAAGAATGGGGTAGGGACAAGTGGGATTCGGCTAGGGGTTCAAATCCCTATGCCAAGTTTGATGGTTACTTATTTAAAGGTAGACGATTGTGTGTACCCTCTAGCTCTTGGAGAGAATTATTTGTGAGGGAAGCACATGATGGCGGTCTAATGGGTCATTTTGGGGTCGAAAAGACCCTCGGAATATTGGAGGAGCAATTCTATTGGCCCAAAATGCGCAAGGATGTGACTAGAACTTGTGGCCAATGTGTAGAATGCAAGAGAGCCAAATCTCAGCTCCTACCTCATGGGTTGTACACCCCGCTGCCCACTCCTCTACGTCCTTGGCTTGATATATCGATGGACTTTGTGTTAGGGCTGCCAAGGACTCAACGAGGCCGGGATAGTATCTTTGTTGTAGTTTACCGGTTTTCTAAAATGGCGCACTTTATTCCTTGCTCTAAGTGTGATGACGCCCCTAGCGTGACCTCGTTATTTGTTGATAATGTTGTTAGATTGCATGGTGTCCCGAGGACCATTGTGAGTGATAGGGACTCTAAGTTCCTAAGCCACTTTTGGAAGTCCATGTGGGGTAGGCTTGGTACCAAGTTATTGTTCTCTACCTCTTGCCACCCACAAACCGATGGCCAAACGGAAGTAGTAAATAGGACTTTGGGTGCTATGCTACGTTCCATGGTTAAGGGAAAAATGACTTCTTGGGAGGAGCACTTACCATTGATTGAGTTTGCATATAACCGTGTCATACACTCAAGTACGGGAATGACTCCCTTTGAGTGTGTATACGGCCTCAACCCCCTCACCCCTTTGGATTTAACGCCTTTGCCAAGTGATCTCATGATTAGCTTAGAAGGAAGCAAGCGGGCAGATTCTATGAAGAAGTTACATGAGAAGGTGCGGCTTCAACTTGAGAAGAAAAACCAAGACATGGCAAGGAGGGCCAACAAGGGAAGAAAGAAAGTCATCCTTGAACCGGGAGATTGGGTGTGGGTGCATCTTCGGAGGGATCGGTTTCCATCCCAAAGAAAGTCCAAATTGATGCCGAGGGGTGATGGTCCATTCCAAGTGCTCGAGAAAATCAATGACAACGCCTACAAGATTGACCTTCCACCGGAATACCAAGTGCACCACACTTTTAACGTTTGTGATCTTTCTCTCGTGGAGGCGGTTGAAGACGACCAAGTGCTGAATTTGAGGCCAAATTCCTCTCAAGATGGAGAGGATGATACGGGTGGGACAAGCTGTCCAACAAGTACCCGACCATTCACACGAAGTCAAGCTCGGGAGTTACAAAAACTCCAAGCCGTATTCATGCAAATGGCCGCGTGTGAGTTGGTTATTGAACCACCTAAGGGTCTAAATGTTTTAAGGTGTGAAGATGGGCCTTGAAGTGTAATAACATTACACTCCATGGCCAACTGCTCCACATGGCCCATAAGGTCATTTTTGTCTTTCATTTGGCTTGTAATATAAATAGACAAGCCTAGAATTATTTTGCCTTAGTTTTCTCATTGTAATTTCAAGACAAAGACTTGTAATATTTCACTTTCTCTCTCTCTTCCATTGAGAGGCAGATTCGGCCACAAGCTTGCTAGAAGGAAGCTTGTGTTGTGTTTTGGCTAGAAACTAGGGTCTTGAGGTCATTGAGTTCCTCTTGGTCTAAGTAAGAGCTTGGTGTTTATATTCAATAGTCTTAGGGTCCTCTCTTGATGTTAGGGTTCTTAGTCTCTTGAATATTATATGTCAAGTTATCTATCTTTTCATTATCTTGTTGTTGTTGTCTTTGAGATCTTGAAGTCTAGTGAAGCCGTGTGGGGCTCTTTCGATTCACTAGCATTGTTGCTTACTTGTTAATCTTGTGTTTGTTGGGTTTTCTTGTTGGTGTTGCTGAAATCTTGTGATACATACTTGATCTTGTATCAATGGTGATGATGGTGAAGATGTTTATCCGCAAGAAGGGGAGTATGTGGTTCCAAACTTTGTAGTTAGGCGCGTCATGATTAGTAAGTGATAACAAATCAAAGAGGGAAGAAAAGGAAAGGAAACAAAAGAAGGATATGTGGATTAATATTCAAACTCTTGAATTTCTGGGCAATAGGGGACTTGATAACCTCACCTCCCAATTGAATTCAACAATTTAAACACAAACCCTAGTTTGAGAAAATCAAAGGAAACCAAGAAACCACAAATGAGTAACCTTCGATTAACCAAACCAAAAAGTTCACCAACAATTCCAAGATCCACACTACTAAAATTACCAACTAATGCTAGGCTTCACCTAGAAACTACAAGCTAAATGCTAGGCTTCACCTAGAAACTACAAGCTTCAAAGCTCAATATTCAATATTCATCAAAAGTCCCATGTAAAATGAGGAATTATCCTATTTATACTAGAGAAATAAAAGACAACTAGTTATTACAAATATGTCCTTAATGAGAGACAAGGGCCTTGTTTGGTGACTCTTGTTGTGAATTCTTCAATTTAAAATCTAGCCACTTGTACAAATGGCCTCTTTTCTTTATCCACATCACTCCCATGGACCCTTAAGCTTTCCTTTTCACGAACATTCTACGTGTCATCCACGTCATCTGATACGGGTGGGACAAGCTCCACAAGTACACGACCTTTCACACGAAGCCAAGCTCGGGAGTTACAAAAACTCCAAGCCTTGTTCATGCAAATGGCCGTGTGTGAGTTGGTCATTGAACCCCCAAAGGATCTAAATGTTTTAAGTGTGAAGTGGGACCTTGGAGTGTAATAAACTTACACTCCAAGGGGGCGGCAGATTGGTGAAGGGCAAACTAGTCTTTTTGGCTTCATTTTACCTTGTAATATAAATAGAACACATTAGGGTTATTTTGAGTAGTTCTTCCATTTGACATTTGAATCACAAGACTTGTAGCTCTTAGGGCTCTCTTTCTCTCTCAAAACAGTCCACAAGGAGAGGGATACTTGTGTTGTATCTTGGCTAGAAACAAGGATCTTGAGGTCATTGGGTTCCTCTTGGTCTAAGTAAGAACTTGGTGTTTATATTCAATAGTCTTAGGGTCCTTTCTTGATGTTAGGGTTCTTAGTCTCTTGAATATTATATGTCAAGTTATCTATCTTTTATTATCTTGTTGTTGATGTCTTTGAGATCTTGAAGTCTAGTGAAGCCGGGTGGGGCTCTTTCGATTCACTAGCATTGTGTTCAACTTGTTAAATCTTGTGTTTGTTGGATTCTCTTGTTGTTGGTTGGCTGATTTTCGTGGCTGGTTGTGCCTATTTGTGTGTTGTGGACTTGATCTTGTATCATTTGGTATCAAAGTAAGACCGGTTGTGTTCCAACACAACCCATCTTGGGCTTGTTCTCGGATTAAACAAAACAAAACAAAAAAAATAATTCTGAAATCTGTCCATTGAAGACAAAACCGAGAATGTTGTTGTATGTTTAGATCTAGGTGTTATTTTGCTTGTTTAGTGTGTTTCTAGTGTTGGTTTCTTTCCCACCAACACTAAAGTGTCTAGATCTAAAAGTTGAGCTTGAAAACTTGACCATTGTTGTGGTGACTTGAAGTGGCTGAAAGTTGTATGTTGTTGATGACAAAAATTGATGGTTGTGTGTTATGTGCTTGAAGAAGTTGATGAAGGTGTTCATCTTTTAAACTTGTTCATCTTGTTGTGTTCAAGTTGCAACACAAGTCATAAAGTTGTTGGTGAAAGACTTGCACCCATCACTTCCTAGTCTTCTCAACCACTCTTCCCTAATTCAAGGAGCCTTGTTTTGTGGGACTAGTTAGTCAAACATCACCCTTTTGAGTTTGAAAGGTTGAAAAGGCTACAAGACTATTATTTTTCCCTCCAAAACACATTGTCATCCATCACAAGTTGTATGAATATTGAATTTCAGATTTGAGACACACAAAAAAAAAATATACATAGAAGTTATATATACAAACCGTGTGGGTCCAAGACCAATTGCATGCTGCCACGTCACCCCTAAGCTCAACTTTGGATATTATTCTAGTTGCTAATTGTTGATTCTTGGTTTCCTTTACTTGGTTCTAGAACTAATTAACAAACTAGTACATTCCTACTAGGTTGTCGATTAGTCCTTTGAATCTGTTTGTTCGTGTCGACGATTACTTGAGTGCTTTTTTATCTTTTGAATACGTTGCTATTTTTGGTAGTCCGACAAGAATTCTTTGAGTCTTCAAACAAAAATCCACTCCGGATAAGAGCTTACTCATACCTTAAAGGATTCACGGTTACTAGCCAATTTACAACACTTGTAGAACTCAAGCGTGTGGTGATCTAAAGAGTATAATACCTTGACAATGGAAGGGACCACGTCCCATAACGTGGATACTAATGCACTTGACTCTATGAGGGTCACTCTTGAGGCCGTTACCCGAACACTTGAAAGGTTGAATTCGGAATTTGGGGCCGTGAGAGGGGACTTGGCAGCAATCAAGGGAGAGGTGTCGACTATTAGTGGGAGGTTAGAACAAGTGGAGAGTCAAAGGAACTCTCGTCCTTCTACTCCTCTACATGTTTCTACCAATGGGCATGATAGGACTTCCTCCGCAACCATCACCCCCGAAACAGTCCACCAAATGCTAAATGCACCTCAAGCTCCACTAAATGGCGCAAGCCAAACCACCTTTTTCCCTCCTAACCGTGGCCCCAATAGACCAACGCATTTCCAGAATTCCCAAGTCCCGCATGAGGGATTTGGACGTCAAATTCCACCACTAAATCCGAACCTTCCATTCCAAGCTTCATTAAACCAAAGACCACCACCTCCACAAAATCCAATACCCCCAAATCAAATTCCAAATATCCAAAACCGACCAGCCCACCTTGAGGAGTATGGTAGGGAGGAGTATGAAGGGTACGGGGCCTTTGATGATACTTACATGAGGGAGGAGGAGGTGAGAGGGGGCAGAGGAGTTCAACGGAGATACCGTGGATATGAAGAAAGAGGAAACCGACACCATGAGAGGGATGTAGGCATCAACACCATCAAGTTGAGTCTACCTTTCTTTAAGGGTGAAAGTGACCCCGAGGCATACTTAGCTTGGGAATCGGCTTGTGACAAAGTCTTCCAAGTTAATGATATCCGGAAGAAAAGAAAGGAAGTTATGCTATAGCTCACTTTGAGGGTTATGCTAACACTTGGTGGGCGTACGTCAAGCGGTTTGGTGATGAACTAGTGGATGGGCAGCCACCACCTTGGTATCTGTTGAGGTACTTGATGAGGCAACGATACCTTCCCAAGAGATATCGCCATGAGTTGCTTGCTAGATTGTATGGCTTGCGTCAAGGTAACAAGAGTGTGATGGCATATTTTGATGAGTTTCAACAACTCATGTTGAAACTTGATCATCATGGGGAGCAAATCAGTCACGACATCATCCGGTTCAAGTGTGGGTTGAACAAAGAGATCTCCACTCATTTAACCCTTCACAAGTTTGAAACCGTTGACGGTATTTTCCAAGCGGCTCTTGAGATTGAAAGAGAACTTAAAGAGAGATCATCCTTCAAGGCAAGGGGACAAGCCCCCTTGTGTTGGCCCAAAAACAAGGACCAACCCGCCACTACGAGGCTGCCCGAGCCCAAAACAGTCCCCAAATTCCCTCCAAAACCGGAGGCTCACAAGTATCCTAACCCAAAGGGATTCCAATGTTTCAAGTGCCAAGGTTGGGGGCATAAGGCCAATGAATGTCCAAACCGGCGCAATGTGATCCTACGGGAAGGGAGAGTGTATTACCTTGGTGAGGAGGTGGGTCCTGAAAGGGGAGAAAATGAGGCCGAGCCTCAAGATGGAGAGGAAACCGATGATGGACCACACGATGATGATGGTGATGATGGTGAAGATGTTTACCCGCAAGAAGGGGAGTGTGTGGTTCCAAACTTTGTGGTTAGGCGCGTCATGATTAGTAAGGCAATAGATGACCCAAGCCAAAGGGAAAATCTATTCCATACTAAATGTCTTGTAAAGGGGAGTGTGTGTACCTTGGTGATCGATAGTGGTAGTTGTACAAATGTTGTAAGTCATGCTATGGTAAATTTCTTGAAGTTACCAACTACCCCGCACACTAGTCCTTACAAGTTACAATGGTTGAATGATTGTGGTGAGTTAAGGGTCGTAAGACAATGTGTGATACGGTTTAAGGTGGGAAACTACCACGATGAAGTACTTTGTGACGTGATACCAATGCAAGCATGTCACTTGTTGCTAGGTAGACCTTGGCAATATGATAGGTCTACTAAACACGATGGGAGGTCCAATCGGTATACACTTGAGAAGGATGGCCGAAAGGTTACTTTTCATCCGCTTTCGCCTTCCCAAGTAAATGAGTGGCATCAAAGGATGAGGGAGTTGAAGGAAAAGGGAAAGGAATCTGAAAAGGGAGAAAAGGGAGGGGATTCCGTAGGTGGGGCAGTGGGGTCATCCAAGGCTGCCCCAACGTCAAAAGGGCCGGAAAACATGGTGATGTTAGTTAGGAGGAAGGAACTCTTCGTGGATCATGATGAGGACACGCCTATGTTACTCTTGGCTCATTGTTTTAATACTAACCCCACTAATTCTTCCATTTCCCCTTTGATTTCTTATGTGTTGCAGGATTATGAGGATGTATTTCCTAGGGAACTTCCGCAAGGATTGCCCCCGCTTCGGGGAATTGAGCACCAAATTGATTTTGTGCCGGGATCACAATTGCCAAACAAGCCGGCTTATAGGAGCAATCCTACGGTCACCAAGGAATTGCAACGTCAAGTTGAGGAGCTCCTCAACAAAGGGTATGTCAAGGAGAGCATGAGCCCATGTGCTGTTCCGGTGCTATTGGTGCCCAAAAAAGACAGAACGTGGCGCATGTGTGTGGACTGCCGAGCCATCAACAAAATTACGGTAAAATATCGCCACCCTATTCCTCGGTTAGATGATATGCTAGATGAGTTGAATGGTTCATGTTTGTTTTCCAAGATTGATTTAAGGAGTGGCTATCACCAAATAAGAATGCAACCCGGTGATGAATGGAAAACCGCCTTCAAGACCAAGTTTGGTCTCTATGAATGGATGGTTATGCCATTCGGCCTAACAAATGCTCCAAGTACTTTTATGAGGCTAATGAATCATGTGATGAGGCCATTTATTGGAAAGTTTGTTGTTGTCTACTTTGATGATGTCTTGGTGTATAGTAAGTCTTTAGAAGAGCATGTGATGCATTTACAATGTGTGCTTGATGTCCTTAGAAAGGAAAAATTGTATGCAAATCTGGAAAAGTGCTCTTTTGGCGTTAATGAAGTTATTTTCTTGGGTTTTGTTGTTAGTTCAAGAGGGGTTGAAGTGGATAAATCCAAGATAAATGCTATCAAAAATTGGCCAACCCCACAAACTGTTGGAGAAGTAAGAAGCTTCCACGGGTTGACTAGTTTTTATAGAAGGTTTGTCAAAGGATTTAGCACCATAGCAGCCCCCTTGACCGAGGTCATTCGGAAAGAACAACCCTTCAAGTGGGGTGTCGAGCAAGCTAAGGCATTTGAAGCCTTGAAAGCGATGCTCATCTCTGCACCCTTGTTACAATTGCCCAACTTTGATAAGACCTTCGAGGTCGAGTGCGATGCGAGTAAAGTAGGCATAAGGGCTGTTTTGATGCAAGAATTGAAACCCATTGCTTATTTTAGCGAAAAGCTCAAAGGAGCAACTCTAAACTACTCCACGTATGATTTAGAGTTGTATGCCTTGATTAGAGCCTTGGCCACTTGGCAACACTACTTATGGCCTAAGGAGTTCGTGATCCGAACGGACCATGAATCCTTAAAGCATCTTCGGGCCCAAGACAAGCTTAACAAACGGCATGCCAAATGGATTGAGTTCCTTGAGACCTTCCCTTATGTTATCCAATACAAAAGGGGTAAGGACAACGTTGTAGCCGATGCTTTGTCTAGAAAACATGTGCTTGTGTCCACTTTGTCAACAAAATTGATGGGTTTTGAGAGTTTAAAAGAGTTGTATCCCAAGGACCCTCACTTCGCTCCTATCTTTAGGGAATGCAAAGACTCGGGTAGGGACAAGTGGGAATTGGCTAGGGGTTCAAATCCCTATGCCAAGTTTGATGGTTACTTATTTAAAGGTAGACGATTGTGTGTGCCTTCTAGCTCTTGGAGAGAGTTGTTTGTGAGGGAAGCACACGATGGCGGTCTAATGGGTCATTTTGGGGTCGAAAAGACCCTCGGAATATTGGAGGAGCAATTTTATTGGCCCAAAATGCGCAAGGATGTGGCTAGGATTTGTGGCCAATGCATAGAATGCAAGAGAGCCAAATCTCGGCTCCTACCTCATGGGTTGTACACCCCGCTGCCCACTCCTCTACGTCCTTGGCTTGATATATCTATGGACTTTGTGTTGGGGCTGCCAAGGACTCGACGAGGTCGGGATAGTATTTTTGTTGTAGTCGATCGATTTTCTAAAATGGCGCACTTTATTTCTTGCTCTAAGTGTGATGATGCCCCTAGCGTGGCCTCGTTATTTGTTGATAATGTTGTTAGATTGCATGGTGTCCCGAGGACCATTGTGAGTGATAGGGACTCTAAATTCCTAAGCCACTTTTGGAAGTCTATGTGGGGTAGGCTTGGTACCAAGTTGTTATTCTCTACATCTTGCCACCCACAAACCGATGGCCAAATGGAAGTAGTAAATAGGACTTTGGGTGCTATGCTACGTTCCATGGTTAAGGGAAAAATGACTTCTTGGGAAGAGCACTTGCCATTGATTGAGTTTGCCTATAACCGTGTCATACACTCAAGTACGGGAATGACTCCCTTTGAGTTTGTATACGGCCTCAACCCCCTCACCCCTTTGGATTTAACGCCTTTGCCAAGTGATCTCATGATTAGCATAGATGGAAGCAAGCGGGTAGATTCTATGAAGAAGTTACATGAGAAGGTGCGGCTTCAACTTGAGAAGAAAAACCAAGACATGGCAAGGAGGGCAAACAAGGGAAGAAAGGAATTCATTCTTGAACCGGGAGATTGGGTGTGGGTGCATCTTCGGAAGGATCTGTGTCCATCTCAAAGAAAGTCCAAATTGATGCCTAGGGGTGACGGGCCTTTCCAAGTACTTGAGAAGATCAATGACAACGCCTACAAGATTGACCTTCCACCGGAATATCAAGTGCACCATACTTTCAACGTTTGTGATCTCTCTCTCGTGAGTGCGGTGGACGATGACCAAATGCTGAATTTGAGGTCAAATTCCTCTCAAGATGGAGAGGATGATACGGGTGGGACAAGCTCCACAAGTACACGACCTTTCACACGAAGCCAAGCTCGGGAGTTACAAAAACTTCAAGCCTTGTTCATGCAAATGGCCGTGTGTGAGTTGGTCATTGAACCCCCAAAGGATCTAAATGTTTTAAGTGTGAAGTGGGACCTTGGAGTGTAATAAACTTACACTCCAAGGGGGCGGCAGATTGGTGAAGGGCAAACTAGTCTTTTTGGCTTCATTTTACCTTGTAATATAAATAGAACACATTAGGGTTATTTTGAGTAGTTCTTCCATTTGACATTTGAATCACAAGACTTGTAACTCTTAGGGCTCTCTTTCTCTCTCAAAACAGTCCACAAAGGAGAGGGATACTTGTGTTGTATCTTGGCTAGAAACAAGGATCTTGAGGTCATTGGGTTCCTCTTGGTCTAAGTAAGAACTTGGTGTTTATATTCAATAGTCTTAGGGTCCTTTCTTGATGTTAGGGTTCTTAGTCTCTTGAATATTATATGTCAAGTTATCTATCTTTTATTATCTTGTTGTTGATGTCTTTGAGATCTTGAAGTCTAGTGAAGCCGGGTGGGGCTCTTTCGATTCACTAGCATTGTGTTCAACTTGTTAAATCTTGTGTTTGTTGGATTCTCTTGTTGTTGGTTGGCTGATTTTCGTGGATGGTTGTGCCTATTTGTGTGTTGTGGACTTGATCTTGTATCATCATCTATGCTCGTGTCAACCATGCGATCCACGCTAGTATCATTCTCCCCTTCTTGAAAAGGATTTGTCCTCAAATCCAAACCTTGCAAACACATGAAAAGGAAAAAAAACAAACCAAAGCATCCTCAAAGTTTGAGTGTTAGTACAAGGGTTAGCAACAATATCACCATGCCAAGGAGGCACAAATTTGAGATACAACCAACTATCCTTTGCTTTCAATAAAGCCAATCCATCATTCATGGAGCAAAGGTTTGGGATATGATAAACATCAAGAGACCTGCAAACACAAAGATCCTTGTGGCATCAAGAACTCCAAAAGATGGTACCACATTTAACTTGGGAGCCATAAGACATAATTGTGTCATTGTCTCACAAAAAGGCCACACCAAAAGTGGTGTAATCATCCACAAAGGTTCATCCGGGTCAAAAAAGCAAAAGACCCACATATCTCTACCTCTATACAAAATAAATCCCATACCATCATGGGTATCATCATAAGAAAAGAGGTAGTAGAGAAAGGCTCTACTATTATGAACCTCATCTAGGGTACTCCATGAGTTAAGGGTACCGGTAGATAAGAAGAGGAGTTCTAAATATAAAGTCACCTTCTCTATCAAACACCTTCCAAGAGTCCAAGTAGAAAATCCTACTTGCCTAACCCTATGAAGGTGACAAGAGGGTTTCCATAACCATGGACTCTCCCACAATTGAACAATCAACTTAGCATCCACAAGTCGGGGTCCATACATATTAAGCACAAGTGTGTCAAACAAGGATACAAGTATATCTACAACTCTCAAGAAAGGAAATGACACATTAGCCTTAGAGTTCACAAGAAAGAAACCACATATGAACAAAGAGTCATCAAAGGCAAACAAGTAGTAAAGAAAGGAATGAAGGACATTCAACTCATCTCGAGGGTTCTCAAATGCAAATACACATATTAAAGATTGAATGTTAACAAGAAAGTATTCACAATTGGAAACATGATACAAGATCAAGTCCACAACACATAAATATGCACAACCAGCCACGAAAATCAGCCAACCAACACAAGAATAACAAGTTGAACAACAAGTGCTAGTGAATCGAAAGAGCCCCACACGGCTTCACTAGACTTCAAGATCACAAACACAACAACAACAAGATAATGAAAGATAGTTAACTTGACATATAATATTCAAGAGACTAAGAACCCTAACATCAAGAAAGGACCCTAAGACTAATGAATATAAACACCAAGTTCTTACTTAGACCAAGAGGAACTCAATGACCTCAAGATCCTTGTTTCTAGCCAAGATACAACACAAGTGTAACTCCACTTGTGAGTTTCGGTTTTGGGGCTTCTCCAATGGTGAGAGAGAAGTCCTTAGTGTTACAAGAGTTTTGTCTTCAAAAATATAATGAGTGAACTAGGGCTAATAACACTAAGATGGTCTATTTATATTACATCCAAAATGAAAGATAAAATGACAAGTTTAGCCCTTGGGGGCAGCCGGCCTTGGAGTGTCCCATGTGGTCCTTGTGACTTACACTTTCAAGGTCCCTCTTCACACTTTAAAACATTTAGATCCTTAGGTGGTTCAATGACCAACTCACACACGACCATTTGCATGAACAAGGCTTGGAGTTTTTGTAATTCCCGAGCTTGGCTTCGTGTGAATGGTCGGGTACTCGTTGGACAGCTTGTCCCACCCGTATCATCCTCTCCATCTTGAGAGGAATTTGACCTCAAATTCAGCACTTGGTCATCTTCAACCGCCTCCACGAGAGAAAGATCACAAACGTTGAAAGTGTTGTGCACTTGATATTCCGGGGGAAGGTCAATCTTGTAGGCATTGTCATTGATTCTCTCAAGTACTTGGAATGGACCATCACCCCTAGGCATCAATTTGGACTTTCTTTGGGATGGGAACCGATCCTTCTGAAGATGCACCCACACCCAATCTCCCGGTTCAAGGATGAATTTCTTTCTTCCCTTGTTGGCCCTCCTTGCCATGTCTTGGTTTTTCTTCTCAAGTTGAAGCCGCACCTTCTCATGTAACTTCTTCATAGAATCTGCCCGCTTGCTCCCATCTAAGCTAATCATGAGATCACTTGGCAAAGGCGTTAAATCCAAAGGGGTAAGGGGGTTGAGGCCGTATACACACTCAAAGGGAGTCATTCCCGTACTTGAGTGTATGACATGGTTATAGGCAAACTCAATCAATGGTAAGTGCTCTTCCCAAGAAGTCCCTTTTCCCTTAACCATGGAACGTAACATAGCACCCAAAGTCCTACTTACTACTTCCGTTTGGCCATCGGTTTGTGGGTGGCAGGACGTTGAGAACAATAACTTGGTACCAAGCCTACCCCACATGGACTTCCAAAAGTGGCTTAGGAACTTAGAGTCCCTATCACTCACAATGGTCCTCGGGACACCATGCAATCTAACAACATTATCAACAAATAATGAGGCTACGCTAGGGGCGTCATCACATTTAGAGCAAGGAATAAAGTGCGCCATTTTAGAAAACCGGTCAACTACAACAAAAATACTATCCCGGCCTCGACGAGTCCTTGGCAGCCCTAACACAAAGTCCATAGATATATCAAGCCAAGGACGTAGAGGAGTGGGCAGCGGGGTGTACAACCCATGAGGTAGGAGCCGAGATTTGGCTCTCTTGCATTCTACACATTGGCCGCAAATCCTAGTCACATCCTTGCGCATTTTGGGCCAATAGAATTGCTCCTCCAATATTCTGAGGGTCTTTTCAACCCCAAAATGACCCATTAGACCGCCATCATGTGCTTCCCTCACAAACAATTCTCTCCAAGAGCTAGAGGGTACACACAATCGTCTACCTTTAAATAAGTAGCCATCAAACTTGGCATAGGGATTTGAACCCCTAGCCGAATCCCACTTGTCCCTACCCAATTCTTCGCATTCCCTAAAGATAGGAGCAAAGTGAGGGTCCTTGGGATACAATTCTCTTAAACTCTCAAAACCCATCAACTTTGATGACAAGGTGGACACAAGGACATGTTTTCTAGACAAAGCATCGGCCACTACATTGTCCTTACCCTTTTTGTATTGGATAACATAAGGGAAGGTCTCAAGAAACTCAATCCATTTGGCATGTCGTTTGTTAAGCTTGTCTTGGGCCCGAAGATGCTTTAAGGATTCATGGTCCGTTCGGATCACGAACTCCTTAGGCCATAAGTAGTGTTGCCAAGTGGCCAAGGCTCTAATCAAGGCATACAACTCTAAATCATACGTGGAGTAGTTTAGAGTTGCTCCTTTGAGCTTTTCGCTAAAATAAGCAATGGGTTTCAAATCTTGCATCAAAACAGCCCCTATGCCTACTTTACTCGCATCACACTCGACCTCGAAGGTCTTATCAAAGTTGGGCAATTGTAACAAAGGTGCGTAAATGAGCATAGCTTTCAAGGCTTCAAATGCCTTAGCTTGCTCGACACCCCACTTGAAGGGTTGTTCTTTCCGACTGACCTCGGTCAAGGGGGAGGCTATGGTGCTAAATCCTTTGACAAACCTTCTATAAAAACTAGCCAACCCGTGGAAGCTTCTTACTTCTCCAACGGTTTGTGGGATTGGCCAATTTTTGATAGCATTTATCTTGGATTCATCCACTTCGACCCCTCTTGAACTAACAACAAAACCCAAGAAAACAACTTCATTAACGCCAAAAGAGCACTTTTCCAGATTTTGCATACAACTTTTCCTTTCTAAGGACATCAAGCACACATTGTAAATGCATCATATGCTCTTCTAAAGACTTACTATACACCAAGACATCATCAAAGTAGACAACAACAAACTTTCCAATAAATGACCTCATCACATGATTCATTAGCCTCATAAAAGTACTTGGAGCGTTTGTTAGGCCGAATGGCATAACCATCCATTCATAGAGACCAAACTTGGTCTTGAAGGCAGTTTTTCATTCATCACTGGGTTGCATTCTTATTTGGTGATAGCCACTCCTTAAATCAATCCTGGAAAACAAACATGAACCATTCAACTCATCTAGCATGTCAGCTAACCGAGGAATAGGGTGGCGATATTTTACCGTAATCTTGTTGATGGCTCGGTAGTCCACACACATGCTCCACGTTCCGTCTTTTTTGGGCACCAATAGCACCGAAACAGCACACGGACTCATGCTCTTCTTGACATACCCTTTGTTGAGGAGCTCCTCAACTTGACGTTGTAATTCCTTGGTGTCCGTAGGATTGCTCCTATAAGCCGGCTTGTTTGATACGGGTGGGACAAGCTCCACAAGTACACGACCTTTCACACGAAGCCAAGCTCGGGAGTTACAAAAACTCCAAGCCTTGTTCATGCAAATGGCCGTGTGTGAGTTGGTCATTGAGCCGCCAAAGGATCTAAATGATTTAAGTGTGAAGTGGGACCTTGGAGTGTAATAAACTTACACTCCAAGGGGGCGGCAGATTGGAGAAGGGCAAACTAGTCTTTTGGGCTTCATTTTACCTTGTAATATAAATAGAACACATTAGGGTTATTTTGAGTAGTTCTTCCATTTTTGACATTTGAATCACAAGACTTATAACACTTAGGGCTGTCTTTCTCTCTCAAAACAGTCCACAAAGGAGAGGGATACTTGTGTTGTATCTTGGCTAGAAACAAGGATCTTGAGGTCATTGAGTTCCTCTTGGTCTAAGTAAGAACTTGGTGTTTATAGTAGTCTTGGGTCCTTTCTTGATGTTAGGATTCTTAGTCTCTTGAATATTATATGTCAAGTTATCTATCTTTTATTATCTTGTTGTTGTTGTCTTTGAGATCTTGAAGTCTAGTGAAGCCGGGTGGGGCTCTTTCGATTCACTAGCATTGTGTTCAACTTGTTAAATCTTGTGTTTGTTGGATTCTCTTGTTGTTGGTTGGCTGGTTTTCGTGGCTGATTGCTGCATATTGTGTGTTGTGGACTTGATCTTGTATCAATGGGTCTTTTACTTCTTTGACCCAAATGAACCCTTAGGGGTGATTGCACCATTTTTGATGAGGTCTTATTGTGAGGCGATGAAACAATTGTGTCTTACGGCTCCTAAATCATATGTGATATCATCTCATAGGATTCTTGATGCCATTAAGACCTTTGCGGTTTCATTGTCTCATGATGTTGCTTATGACCAATTCCTTTGCACCTTATATGATGAATGGATCTTCTTTAACACAAAGGATAGTTGGTTGTATTTCAAATGTGTGCCTCCTTGGCAAGTTGGTGTGGTTGCTAATCCTTGTGCTAACCCTCATGCTATGAGGATATATTTGTTGTTTGTCTTTCTCATGTTTTTGCAAGGTTCAGATTCGAGGACGAATCCTTTTGAAGAAGGGGAGGATGATACGAGCATGGATAGTGTAGGGCACATTAGGATGGGCTTCCACATATGGATGATATCTTGGAGGCCAAAGGAAGCCATGGAGCAATAAATATACAAGGTCATGGGCTATAAATATGTCATTTGGACAATCAAGAGGCCCCTTGTGGGTTATTACTAAAATAGTCACTTTTGGGCTATTTTTGTAATAGGCTATTTGTGAAAAGACAAGGACTATAAATAGTTTCCTTAGCTTTTACTTTACTTAGATTTTGGATGATTGAGTTGTCTTTAATAGACTTGATATTTGGTTACTCTAGGTTAGGGTAGTGATTGGGCTCAATTCCAATTATTAGCTTAGATCGAGTGATTAGGTTGGATTCCCGAATTGCTTGTGTTATCTTCTTTGCTTGATTAATCATCGAGTTATCATATTGTGGATTCAATTGGTTTTTCATGCATTTGATTGAGTTCTTTTCTCCCTTGGTATAATTGTTGTTTCAATTGAGCCTTTCTTTCTTCACTTCTCATCTCTTATTTCTCAACTATCCTTTAATTTTGTTGTTTAATTTCGTGTTTTCGATATCGATTTTAGTCACTTGATTGAGGTCATTATCCTTTTGGTATCAAGAGCCTAGGTTAAGGTTTGTTTTCACAAATCTTAATCTTGGGATTTGATTTCTTCAAAATCCAAAAAAATCAAAAATTATCCAAAAATCCAAAAAAAAAAAAATCTGGAATTTTTTTTTTATTTACTATTTTTGACACTAGATCTTGATTCTCTAGTGTTTTTTGAGTCTAGATTTCAAATTTCTCTCAAATCGGAGTTGTAGAAGTGAAGTTACCATTAAAGGGTTTTCAAGCTTTTGAGTTTTTGAAACTTGAAAAAGTGGGTTTATTTTTGGCTTGAAGTTGAGAGCCAAAAATCATTGAAGATTGTTCGTGGCATTGAAAGGAGCACGTGGGCAAAAATTTCATTGAATTTGGAGCAAAAACAAAGAAGTTATGAGCATTTGAAGATTGATATTTTTTCTTGTGTTCTTGAGCATCTTCATCTTGTTCTTGAAGAGGAAGATAGCAAATGTACACTTTGATCCAAAATTTTTGAAGTCAAAGTTTGTTAAGTGTTAGTAGGTCCATTTGTGGAATTTTGAAAAAAAAATAAAAAAATAGAAATTTGAATTAAAATAAAAATCTGAAAAAAATAATAAAAATCCACATGGACTTGCCACATCAGCAGTCAACGGTCAAAGTCAACAGTTGACTGCCAACACAGCGCCACATCAGCACCAGCAGCCTTGTCAGCGGCCCCAGCCTCCCCACTCTCGCCACGTGGCGCGTGGAGGCCAATTTCAGAGAGCTGAAAATTTCAGGTTTCCAACACTTAGTTTTTTTTTTTGGGTCCTAAAGTTTTTGGACCTAAAAATTATTCTAAGTGTCCAAACTTCGTGATTCTTTTTTTGTTCTCTTTCTCCTTCGATTCCTCAACTATTTAACAAGTAATTAACATCTTTAATCACTTGTTAACTAGTTTGAATCATCAAATCATCAAATCAAACCCCTTTAAAGTGATGAACTTCTTCAAAGCCTCAAAATTTTTCTAAGTGTCCAAATTTCGCGATTCTTTTTTTGTTCTCTTTCTCTTCAATTTTCTAACTAATTAACAAGTAATTAACGTATTTAATCACTTGTTAACTAGTTTTAAGACATCAAATCACTTTTTTGATCCTTCAAATTAAGTAACACAAGTAACTTTTCTACTTTTGTTACTTAGTTTTTTTTTTAGTCCGTTTTCTTTCGTGCTTCATTTCTTATACTTTCTCATCTTAATTCGTAGATAAATTCTTGATTCAAGTCCTTTTAGTTTTATTTGAGTCGTCCTTCTTTTACGAGTCACAAGAATCCATTCCTCTACAAGCATTGATAACCTTGAATTGATTAAGCAAAGCTAGTAACCTATCAATTTGGGAAAGAAGCCGTAGAAGGTGAGTTGAGAGCTCATATATGAGTCACGTGAGGCTTTTATTACTAACTTGTTTGCTAGTTTTGTAGGTACAAAAGGTGATATAAGGGAGAATGTCATCCATAGCTTCGGATTATTGTGGAGATGACATTAGTGACTATGCTTGTAGTGACATGAGCTATGAGTATAGTGATGATGAGCAACATAAGGGTTCTTTGAGTGCTTGTGAGCAAAGTCATTGCCTATTTTGGGAGTTTCCTATATTCTTGCATCCTTGTTTGACACACTTGTGCTTAAGTTGTGTGGACCACAACTAGTGGGTGCTAAGTTGCTTGTTCATTTTTTGGAGAGTCCATGGATATTGAAAACTCCTTGTCACCTTCATTGGGTTGGACAAGTTGAAGTTTCAAATAAGACTCTTGGAAGCATGCTTGATACTATGATTGGAGGGACCCCAATTCATTGGGAGTATTATTTGATATGGAGTGATTTGACTCCTAATAGATTCCTCGACCATTCTAGTAGCATGGCTTCTTTGGTGCACTTTCTTTCTTTGGAAAGTTGCTTGATAGAGAGCGTTGTTTTGTGCTTAAAATGTCTTTTCGTATCTACCGGTGTCCTTATCTTTTGGCACGCCCTAGATGAGAATAGTTAGCTTAACACCTTTCTCTACTACCTCTTTGCTTATGATGATACCCATGATGGTATGGGATTTGTTGTGTATGGAGGTAGAGATATGTGGGTCTTTTACTTCTTTGACCCAAATGAACCCTTAGGGGTGATTGCACCATTTTTGATGAGGTCTTATTGTGAGGCGATGAAACAATTGTGTCTTACGGCTCCTAAATCATATGTGATATCATCTCATAAGATTCTTGATGCCATTAAGACCTTTGTGGTTTCATTGTCTCATGATGTTGCTTATGACCAATTCCTTTGCACCTTATATGATGAATGGATCTTCTTTAACACAAAGGATAGTTGGTTGTATTTCAAATGTGTGCCTCCTTGGCAAGTTGGTGTGGTTGCTAATCCTTGTGCTAACCCTCATGCTATAAGGATATATTTGTTGTTTGTCTTTCTCATATTTTTGCAAGGTTCAGATTCGAGGACGAATCCTTTTGAAGAAGGGGAGGATGATACGAGCATGGATAGTGTAGGGCACATTAGGATGGGCTTCCACATATGGATGATATCTTGGAGGCCAAAGGAAGCCATGGAGCAATAAATATACAAGGTCATGGGCTATAAATATGTCATTTGGACAATCAAGAGGGCCCTTGTGGGTTATTACTAAAATAGTCACTTTTGGGCTATTTTTGTAATAGGCTATTTGTGAAAAGACAAGGACTATAAATAGTTTCCTTAGCTTTTACTTTACTTAGATTTTGGATGATTGAGTTGTCTTTAATAGACTTGATATTTGGTTACTCTAGGTTAGGGTAGTGATTGGGTTCAATTCCAATTATTAGCTTAGATCGAGTGATTAGGTTGGATTCCCGAATTGCTTGTGTTATCTTCTTTGCTTGATTAATCATCGAGTTATCATATTGTGGATTCAATTGGTTTCTCATGCATTTGATTGAGTTCTTTTCTCCCTTGGTTTAATTGTTGTTTCAATTGAGCCTTTCTTTCTTCACTTCTCATCTCTTATTTCTCAACTATCCTTTAATTTTGTTGTTTAATTTCGTGTTTTCGATATCGATTTTAGTCACTTTATTGAGGTTGTTATCACTGCCCATCAACTACTTCATTACCAAACCGCTTGATATACTCCCACCAAATGTTAGCATAACCCTCAAAATGAGCTATAGCATAACAACCTTTCTTTTCTTCAGAGATATCATTAACTTGGAATACTTTGTCACAAGCTGATTCCCAAGCTAAGTAGGCCTCGGGGTCACTTTCACCTTTAAAGATGGGTAGGCTCAACTTGATGGTGTTGATGCCTACGTCTCTCTCTTGGTGTCGGTTTCCCCTTTCCCCATACCCTCGGTATCTCCTTGGCTCTCCACGACCCTCTCTCATCTCTTCCTCCCTCATGTAAGCATCATCAAAGGCTCCATATCCTTCATATTCCTCTCTACCATACTCCTCAAAGTGGGCTGGACGGTTTTGGGCATTTTGAAACTTGATTTGGAAGAATTGGATTTTATGGAGGTGGTGGTCTTTGGATTAATGGAGCTTGGAATGGAGGGTTCGGATTTAGCGGAGGTACTTGACGTCCAAATCCCTCTTGTGGGACTTGAGAAGTTTGGAAATGTATTGGTCTAGTGGGGTCACGGTTTGGAGGGGAAGGAATGGTTTGGCTTGCGGCATTTAGTGGAGCTTTGGGTGTATTTAGCATTTGGTGCAATGTTTCGGGAGTGATTGATACTAGCGTGGATCACATGGTTGACACGAGCATGGATGACGTGGATGACACGTAGAATGTTCGTGAAAAGGAAAGCTTAAGAGTCCATGGGAGTGATGTGGATAAAGAAAAGAGGCTATTTGTACAAGTGGCTAGATTTTAAATTGAAGAATTCACAACAAGAGTCACCAAACAAGGCCCTTGTGTCTCATTAAGGATATATTTGTAATAACTAGTTGTCTTTTATTTCTCTAGTATAAATAGCATAATTTCTCATTTTACATGGGACTTTTGATGAATATTGAATATTGAGTTTTGAAGCTTGTAGTTTCTAGGTGAAGCCTAGCATTTAGCTTGTAGTTTCTAGGTGAAGCCTAGCATTAGTTGGTAATTTTAGTAGTGTGGATCTTGGAATTGTTGGTGAAATTTTTGGTTTGGTTAATCGAAGGTTACTCATTTGTGGTTTCTTGGTTTTCTTTGATTTTCTAAACTAGGGTTTGTGTTTAAATTGTTGAATTCAATTGGGAGGTGAGGGTATCAAGTCCCTTGTTGCCCATAAATTCAAGAGTTTGAATATTAATCCACATATCCTTCTTTTGTTTTCTTTCCTTCTTGTTCTTTCCTCTTTGGTTCGTTATCATTTTGCTATCAGAGCCTAGGTTTAGGTTTGTTTCCACAAATCTACCCTTGGGATTTTGATTTCTTCAAAAATCCAAAAATTCGAAGAAAAAAAAAATCCAAAATTTTTTTGTTTTGATTTGTTGTTTTTGACACTAGATCTTGATTCTCTAGTGTCTTGTGAGTTTAAATCTCAAATTTCATTCAATTTGGAGTTAGAAGAGAAGTTGCCATTGAAGGGTTTGAAGCTTTTGAAACTTGGCAAATTTTAAAAAGTGGGTTTATTTTTGGCTTGGTTTTGAGGGCTAAGAGTTAGTGGGGTTTGTTCGTGGTGTGAAAAGAAATGCATTGGTGAAAATTTCATTGAATTTGGTGCAAGAACGAAGAAGTTATGAAGATGTGAAGATTGAGGTTTTTGTTGGTGTTCTTGAGTATCTTCATCTTGTTCTTGAAGAAGAAGATAGAAAAGGTATACTTTGATCCAAAATCTTCAAGTCAAAGTTGGTCAAACTATGTAGGTCCATTGTGAAAAAAAAATAAAAATAAAAAATAAAAAAATTCCACGTCAGCCGCCACGTCAGAATTTTCCAACACTTAGTTTTTTTTTGGGGGGGTCCAAAAAATTTTTCTAAGTGTCCAAACTCCGTGATTCTTTTTCCTACGCTTTCTTCTTTCGATTTCTCAACTATTTAACAAGTAATTAACATCTTTAATCACTTGTTAACTAGTTTTAAAACATTAAATCATCTCCTTGATTCATCAAATTAAGCAACACAAGTAATTTTCTACTTTTGTTACTTAGTTTTTTTTGTGTCCGTTTTCTTTCATGCTTCTTTTCTTCAACTTTTCTCATCTTAATTCATTGATAAACTTCTTGATTCAAGTCCTTTTACCTTCAATCGAGTCATCCTTCTTTCAAGAGTCATAAGAATCCATTCTACCACAAAGGATAGGTGATCTTGAATTGATCAAGCAAAGCTAGAGTTCACTACCAATTTTGAGACGACACTTTAGGAGGTGAGTTGATAGTTTACATATGAGTGATGTGAGGCTTTTACCACTAATATGGTTTGTTGAGTTTTGTAGGTACAATTTCTAATCATTTTTCTTATAACCATGGAGGAAGGAGCTCGGTTAACAACATGGTGACAAATTCCAATGTATCAAGGAGAGTGACCAATGTGAATGAAAGAGTGGTTGAAACAAATGGGAGGTTTAGAGGTATGGAGAAAAGGGTGAAAATGATGGATAGTACGATTGAAAGGAGGTGGAACAAGTCGAAGTGAAGAAATAAGAAGGACCTCGGGTCAAGAATCCACCTTATACTACCCCCAACCAAATTGGAACCAAACTTACCCTCAAGCTACATGCCGAATGAACCCGAGCTATGTTAGGCAAGTCACCCCATATCCAAATACCCAACCATATCATCCACCACAAATGAATCCTTCTTTTGTGGAGACCCAAGTTAGAAGCCAAGCACCTCCACGAAATGTATCACATGCATCCTTGCATGTACCCTATGTTCCAATCCAACAACACTACCCTCTTTATGATGAAATGTGTGAAGAGGTTAACCCGAATGAATGGTGGAAAGGACCCGAAGGCTTTGGTACGAACCAAGGCATGAGATGTCAAGGGAAATGGGATAGTGATGATAGGTATAGGGATGAAGGAGGAAGGTGTGAAGACCAAAGTGATCGATATGATGGTCAAGGTATTCCAAATCAAGGGATGGGTCACAACATGGTGAGTCTTCCAATGTTCCAAGATGGTAGTCAAGCTATTCTAGCTAACTACAACACAAAAGAGGAAGATCAAGCCTATGGAGGTAAGCATGATGTACCTCAATCTTCTTCTCCTTCTATCATTCGATGTTCTAAATGTCAAGGCAAAGGACATAATGCTAGAGAATGTCCACAAAGGAGGTCAAATGTGCTCTTGTGTGATAGACCTTGTGCTAAAAATGTGATAGAGTGTGAGCTTGGGAATGGTTGTGATGAGCCTAAGGTTAGGCATGGTGAAACGACCTTAAATGTAGATAATGAGCAATTGAAGAAGGGTTTGAACTCTTCTTGTGATCTAAAACAAATCAGGGGGGATCTTTCTAAAGAGGAACTTGATCAAAGTGTGAACCTATTCCATGCGAGGTTTAAGATGATTGATAGGGTATGTTCCTTGGTCATTGATGGTAGGAGTAGTACTAACATGGTGAGTTCTACTATGGTTGATAGAATGAAGCTTCCTACCCAAAGACACCCCAAACCGTACAAACTTCAATGGCTCATTGAGAATGCTGAAGTAGAGGTAACCAAGCAAGTGATTGTGAATTTTAGCATTGGCAAGTATCGAGATGAGGTGTTACGTGATGTTTTGCCTTTGCAATCTTGTCATATGTTGTTTGGTAGACCTTGGCTAGCCGATAAGGATGTTCGATATCAAGTGGAGTCCAACAAATACTCATTTGTATTTGGAGGAAGAAAGCACACTCTTGTTCCATTAACACCCTATCAAGTGAGTGAGGACTACAAGATAATGAGAGAGCTCCGGGAAGAACTTAAGAGAGAAGAAGAACTCGAGAAGGAAGAGAAAGAATTGGCTCAAGAAGGGGAGTTACCTACCAAGGAACCTCCTACAAAGAAGCGGGTGGACGATCCTTGTGAAGCATGTGTACAAGACAAGAAAGCAATCTCCAACGCTTGTTCCCAAGGTATGTATCTACCCCCTCCTATTCCTAGTGATCCTTGGAGACATGATGATATTTTCCTTATGGAAAGTAGAATCTTGGAAATGAGTGATCCCTCACCATACCATGAGAAGATTGAAGTCTCCAAGATTCTTTCATGGTTTATTTCTTTTATGCTTAAAGTGTGTGAGCTTCATGTTTTGGATGTCAACTATACTTGTTGTTTGGAAAAGAATTCATGGTGTATCCGTGATGCCCAAATTATGTGTCATACTCCTTGTCACACTTATGTGGTTAGACAAGTTGAGGTGTTAGGATGGATTCTTAGGAGCATGCTCCTTGTGGAAGTTTGCTTGAGGAAGGACAATGAAGTGTACTTGAAATGCTTAATCTTGTCCTTTTGTGTTTCAAATTGTGAATACCGTTTTGCTAATATTCTTGCCTTAAAGTGCGTTTTAATAATTGAGAACCCTTGGGATGAGTTGAATGCCCTTTATTCCTTTCTTTACTACTTGTTTGCATATGACGACCCTTTTCTCAAATGTGGTCTCATTCTTGTGGATGCTAAGTTGATCATTTGTTTTTTGGGAGAGTCCACGGATATTGAAAGCTCCTTGTCACCTTCATAGGGTTGGACAAGTTGAAGTTTCAAATAGGACTCTTGGAAGCATGCTTGGTGCTATGATAGGAGGGACCCCAACTCCGTGGGAGTATTATTTAGCATGGACTGATTTGACTCCTAATAGATTCCTCGACTATTCTAGTAGCATGGCTTCATTGGTGCACTTCCTTTCTTTAGGAAATTGCTTGATAGAGAGGGTTGTTTGGTGCTTAAAATGTCTCTTCTTATCTACCGGTGTCCTTATCTTTTGGCACGCCCTAGATGAGAATAGTGAGCTTAACACTTTTCTCTACTACCTCTTTACTTATGATGATACTCATGATGGTATGGAATTTATTTTGTATTGAGGCAGAGATATGTGGGTCTTTTGCTTCTTTGACTTGGATGAACCCTTGTGGGTGATCACACCACTTTTGGTGTGGCCTTTTTGTGAGACAATAAAACAATTATGCGTTATGGCTCCCAAGTTAAATGCGGTACCATCTTTTGGAGTTCTTGATGACACAAAGATCTTTGTGTTTGCCTTGTCTCTTGATGTTTATCATGCCCAAAACCTTTGCTCCATGAATGATGGATTGGCTTTATTGAAAGCAAAGGATATTTGGCTGTATCTTAAATTTGTGCCTCCTTGGCATGGTGATATTGTTGCTAACCCTTGTACTAACCCTCAAACTTTGACGATGCTTTGGTTTTTGTCCTTCTCATGTGTTTGCAAGGTTTGGATTCGAGGACGAATCCTTTTCAAGAAGGGGAGAATGATACTAGCGTGGATCGCATGGTTCACACGAGCATGGATGACGTGGATGACACGTAGAATGTTCGTGAAAAGGAAAGCTTAAGAGTCCATGGGAGTGATGTGGATAAAGAAAAGAGGCTATTTGTACAAGTGGCTAGATTTTAAATTAAAGAATTCACAACAAGAGTCACCAAACAAGGCCCTTGTGTCTCATTAAGGGCATATTTGTAATAACTAGTTGTCTTTTATTTCTCTAGTATAAATAGGATAATTCCTCATTTTACATGGGACTTTTGATGAATATTGAGCTTTGAAGCTTGTAGTTTCTAGGAGAAGCCTAGCATTTAGCTTGTAGTTTCTAGGTGAAGCCCAGCATTAGTTGGTAATTTTAGTAGTGTGGATCTTGGAATTGTTGGTGAACTTTTTGGTTTGGTTAATCGAAGGTTACTCATTTGTGGTTTCTTGGTTTCCTTTGATTTTCTCAAACTAGGGTTTGTGTTTAAATTGTTGAATTCAATTGGGAGGTGAGGGTATCAAGTCCCTTGTTGCCCATAAATTCAAGAGTGAGAATATTAATCCACATATCCTTCTTTTGTTTTCTTTCCTTCTTGTTCTTCCCTCTTTGATTCGTTATCAGTGATGGTGGCGGAGGAAGTTCTATCATGCCCATTAGTAGAAACATGTAGAGGAGTAGAAGGCCGAGAGTTACTTTGACTCTCCACTTGTTCTAATCTCCCACTAATAGTCGACACATCTCCCTTTATCACTGCCAAATCCCCTCTCACGGCTCCAAATTCCGTATTCAACCTATCAAGCATTCGGGTAATGGCCTCAAGAGTGGCCCTCATAGAGTCAAGAGAAATATTATCCACATTGTGGGACGCGGTCCCTTCCATTTCCAAGGTATTACACTCTTTGGATCACCTCACGCTTGAGTTCCACAAGTGTTGTAGATTGGCTAGTAACCGTGAATCCTTTAAGGTATGAGTAAGCTCTTATCCGGAATGGATTTTTGTTTAAAGACTCAAAGAATTCTCGTCGGACTAGAACCAAGAAGTAACAACGTATTCAAAAGATAAAAAGCACCCAAGTAATCGTTGACACGAACAACGGATTCAAAGGACTAATTGACAACCTAGTAGGAATGTACTAGTTTGTTAATTAGTTCTAGAACCAAGTAAGGAAACCAAGAATCAACCATTAGAAACTAGGAAAAGAGTATCCAAATTTGAGCTTATTAGTGACGTGGCAGCATGTAATTGGTCTTGGGCCCACACGATTTTTTTTTTTGTTTTGTCAAAAATCTGAAATTTCAAGATTCACACAACTTGTAATGGATGACAATGGTTTTGGAGGGAAGGTAAAGTCTTGTACTCTTTTTCAACTTTTCAAACTCAAAAGGTAAGATTTGACTATACTAATCCCACAAAACAAGGTTCTGTGATTTAAGGAAAAGTGGTTGTCAAGTCTAGGAAGTGATGTGTGCAAGTCTTCTCACCAACAACTTTATAATTTTTGTCTTACAACCCTTGGATCTATTTTATACTTTTGTTGTCTTAAGTTGTAAGAATATGATACAAGACAAATGGCCATCATAACTTTTGATGCCATCATTCGTGGCCAACACGTGGAGAATCTGATTTTGGACACCTTGAAGGCCCGAGAGTATGCATGGGGAAGTCATGAAGTCATTTTGGACACATAATAAAGCAAATTCGTGTGTGGAAGGTTGCTTGGAGGCTTGCCTTGATGACTACCGAGGCTCCAAAGAATTGCAAGGGTTGAAGTGTGAAGAAGGAGTCCTTACACTCCATGACCGCCCCTTATTAAGGGTGTTTTGGTCTTTTTGTGCCTTTTCTTTACACTCCATAGGAGCCTCTTTTCATTAAGGGTAGTTTGGTCATGTGATGTAATAGTTATAAATAGGCTTCATTAGTCTTATTTTCTAGTTAGTTCATTATGGATATTTGAAAGACTTCTTCTTCTCTCTTTGAGAATGTAGTGTAGGGCTTGGAAAGGCCAAGTAGTGTAGGGCTTGGAAAAGCCATTATTGATCCTTGCTTAGAAACGGTGGTTGTAAGGCGGAGTTGATTCCCTTAGCGGTCACCATAAGAGTTTGGTGTTGTTATTGCGGGTCTTAGGGGTCTTATCGTTTGATACACGGTTTGGTTCCTATTTCTTGTTATCTCGTATGTCAAGCTATCTATCTTTTTGTAATCTTGTTAAGCTTGTGTTTATAATCTTGAAGTCTAGTGAAGCCATGTGGGGCTCTTTTGATTCACTAGCACTTGTTGTTCAACTTTCTGATTTTTGTGTTATTTGTTCTTCTTGTTGCTGATTTCGTGGGAACTTTGTGTTGTGGGTTTGATAGTATATCATTAACCTTAAGAGTGAACCGCTAACCAACTGCACTAAAAGCTATAGCTGGTAGTGGAAGGCGCAACCCACCCTTTATAGGCCCTGAACCAGGCGGGGACGAACCCGATCCACACCCCCACCATGGCCAACCCGGGACACATCCCTCTTCCAGGGGTGGCCCCCCCTTTGAGGGCCATCATTCCCCCTTTCTTTGGAAAGGTTCATCCTCGGACCTGCGCATGGTGTAAATGGGATTCGAACCCGCGACCTCCGCTCTGATACCAAACCTTGAGAGTGAACCGCTAACCAACTGCACTAAAAGCTATAGCTGGTAGTGGAAGGCGCAACCCACCCTTTATAGGCCCTGAACCAGGCGGGGACGAACCCGATCCACACCCCCACCACGGCCAACCCGGGACACATCCCTCTTCCAGGGGTGGCCCCCCCTTTGAGGGCCATCACCATCTTCCAACAACTCCTTAATTTTATCTCTCTCTTCTTGATTTTGACCTTCAGCACCCCAAGGATGGTCATTACCTGGTAAATTTGATGGAACAGAATCTTGGAAATTATTGTGATCAAATAAACCAAAAGCATCATTCAACATATCTTGCATCGGATATTGTCTAACCGACTCAGATTGTAATCGGGATGTTGTACCTACATTGGAAAGTACATGTTTTTCGCCATGCATAAACCAACATGTGTACTTTTCTGGAAATCCCTTTTGAAGAAGATGACTAAACACTTCAGATCTATTGCACATAACAAAAAATCCACATGTAGTACAAGGACATGAAATTTTTCCATCTACAAACACTTTTGAAAAGGCAAAGTCCAAAAATTGGACTACACCATCTGAGAATTCTTTTGAATTAATTGGCTTCCCAATCTAACTCTTGTCAATCATGTCGGAATGGAACTGGTTCAAATATGAACAATTAATATACGCGAGAAATAAGACTAAGATCTTAATAAACTTAAGTAATAAAAATTCTCATAGAACAAACAATTATACAACCACTATATTCAAATAAGGTTCTACAAAATTGAAACTCTAACTAACAGTTGCAGAATACCACTGGATTCAAAAAGGAACAAAATCAATACTCAGTTTGTACTTTAAACATTCCATCTTAATGCCATTAGTTTAAACAATGATTAAAAATAGGAAAAAATCACAAGACAATGGTGAGCCAAAGACCACTGATGCAAATATCTAAAAAAATAGCCTCAAATCAAGTTTTTGCATGTAAAACCTATGCTGCTCGGACTCTTCAAAAATGTCATCAGGTATGTGTTGAATCCTTCAAAAGTAGTGCATTTTTGAAGTATCCGATACTGGTGCAATAATATTTTTGGAGAGTTCGAGCAACTTAGCTTAAAGCTTTTGTAGTATGAAATGCTATGTCAAAAGGAAACATACATGCATACAATGATCAAATTATTAAAGGACTAGCAATCCAATATGTCAAATAATAATAAAGATGAATCTGTAATCAAAGAGGGACATTCTCAATAATTCTCTTTCGAAATTTGTCGCGTAGATATACCAAAAATGGAAAAGAAAAAACTAAATTACCTCGTATTCAGTTGTTTGCTTCTCGAATTCTTGGAGAGGTATGTAATACTTGGCCAAACGACTCTTTTCTAATAAGAAATAACAGTAAGTTGTTAACAACTAGGAAAACCACCAAAATCATAAAGAATAAAAAAAGTGGCAACGTTGGAGAGATTTGGATTACATTAGACTATCAAGAATCAAGAAATAGCAAAGAAGACATGCATTATATATAGCATTTTAAATAAAACTAATTGCAAATCATGTAGTGCAGGTTATTCAAGAATAGGAGTCACTTGTTAGCATATAAATTGTGACATACTGAAGTTTGGACCATAAAATATATAGATGGTGACTGTATGGGAATCCTATGCACAAACTTCTTCAGTGATCACTGGTTGGCCGTTACACATATATAGTTATAACTGAATGCAACAAAACTTGCATGCATACAAGTTGAAACTTTTTGGAAATTTCTCTCTTTACAATCTAGTAAAAATACTCATTCTATTTGTTGATTAAGTTTTTACACTATTGGTGCAATTCAATCATTTGTTACTGTTACTATTTTACTTTTTAGGTTACCTTATAATAAGGTTTAATTTGATATACAGAATTACCTTCTGTTGTGTTGGTAAATTTGACCATGTAGTGTAAAAGTTCTTTTCACGCGTCAGTACACATAGAAAATAAACTCAACTAAATTCTCTCTATGAATACTTGCCGGTACTTCCTTACTCCAGTATATCTTTGCCATTCGAGCATCGTCGTATCATTTCCACCAATTTCACAAGCAACGGTAGGAGAAGATCACGAAAGAATGGCTAGCGTGGGTGAAAATAGAAACAAGTCTTCTCGTAGTATTCCTCATTCTTTATTCTTGATAAGAATGGCAATGAGAATATGAAGAGCAAGATGGTTTAGTTTCCTAAGAAGAGTTTCAATCACCAGAATGGATCAAGATCGGATCTTCGGTCGAAGCCCTTCAACTCAATAACTTGGATGATGATGGAGTGTTTATCACTAATTAAGTACCCCAAATAATTATGAGTGTATATACATTGTCTGTTTCAAAAGAGGAGAAGCCAGTTTGGCCAATGTCTTTGGTTGTATCATTACTTTCGTGCTGCTTTACTGGCACTACTGGGAAATCTATATAAGGCCGCAAAGAAATGAATAGCAAAGAATCCATGATAAATCCAGGTGATTATTAATTATACCGTTTGTCCCAATTTATGTGACACCTTTTGAGTTTTGATAGTCAAATGAATTTCTGAAAAAATTCATAGGAAATATGCTATACTAATATCAGATTATCAACAATGTTTCAATTATAAAGCTATACTGATATATTTTGTATTTGTACTAATCAAAATGAATTTATTCGTTTAATAATATTAGAGTAAGAAGCACCAAACCTTTACTTACTTTTTGAAATTGTCAAAAATTTAGGAATATCTCAAATACTAGTTCATATCCTACTCCTATGAAGCTTTAATAGATCTGTTCTTCACATGCATATTCAACTAGAAAACTAAACAAAAATATTCTCATAACCCCATAAACTTCTACATCAAATTGCAGATTTCACAAAACCCATCATAATTCTCATTCTTAACAACTAGAAATCCCACCAAAATCCATCAAATTTCCCATTTTTAACAACTAGAAAATCCACCAAAACATATCAATTTCACATTTCATAAGCTTACAACTTCAATAAACAAGAAAAACATAGAACCCTATTTTCAATTTTGACCTTTAAAACTCTACATTGCAAAGATTTGTTACCTGGAAGAAGTACCTTTACCACTTTCCGCTACTATTTGAAGCTAGGAATATTGAAGAAGAGTTAATTTTTAGGAAAATCGGATAAAAAAATCGTGATTTACATTTTGGGTGTGAAGAGGTTGAGTATTTTGTGGAGAAAGAGTTATCTTTTAGGTATAAGTGAGAGAAAAGTGGGAAAATTATAGTACTTAGAAAATTTTGGGGGCAAATAAAAAATAAAGGGAGGGAACGAAATATTTTACCCGCGTGTATTAGCCACGATATTTTTGCCACATTTTCTAATGTGTAGAGAATTTTTATTTTTTTTTATCAATTTTGCCACGATTTTTGTAACCGTGGCTAATAAACCGTGGCTAAAAGGCATTTTTTTGGTAGTGTTAACTCTTTGTTTTTGAATAATATTGGGGCTGATTTGTGGCTCATTCAAGCTCAAATTTCACCCAAACTTTGGCTTAAATGATTCTTCAGCTATGAGGGACACGTTGACGGTTTCAAAATTGTGATTCCTCAAGCAGGCCCCCATATGGGATTTTTGGCTTAATTTTGGACCAGAAGCATTTATATTCAATATGGTCATGGTTATTCTTGTATTTATGTATAGATTATTTTGATAGTGTGGCATCATGTGAGGGCTTCTCGAAAGGAAAAACTCCAATCAAGTGGACTTTATTGAGCTTTCGGCGACGTCCAGGTAGGCTAGGCTTATTCTCTTCTCAGATTGAGCTTAATTTTGGTATTTGCATAATATTATTTAGTGGAATTCTGATACGGGTGGGACAATCTGTCCAACAAGTACACGACCTTTCACAAGAAGCCAAGCTCGGGAATTACAAAAACTCCAAGCCTTTTTCATGCAAATGGCCATGTGTGAGTTGGTGACTGATCCACCTAAGGATTTAAATGTTTTTAAGTGTGAAGAGGGACCTTGAAGTGTAATAAACTTACACTCCAAGGCCGACCCCCATGACAAGGACAAGCTGGTCATTTTGCCTTGTAATATAAATAGAACATATTAGGGTTTTTGGGTAGTTCTTCCATTATTATTTTGAGACATAAGACTTGTAATATTTTGGTTCTCTCTCTCTCTCTCTCTATTTCAGCTCACAAGAGAGGGATACTTGTGTTGTATCTTGGCTAGAAACAAGGATCTTGAGGTCATAGAGTTCCACTTGGTCCAAGTAAGAACTTGGTGTTAATATTCAATAGTCTTAGGGTCCTCTCTTGTTGTTAGGGTTCTTAGACTCTTGAATCTTTTATGTCAAGTTACTATCTTTTTGTGATCTTATTAATGTTGTATTTGTAATCTTGAAGTCTAGTGAAGCCGTGTGGGGCTCTTTCGATTCACTAGCACTTGTTGTTCAACTTGCTGATTTTTGGTGTTAGTTTGTTAATTTTGTGGTTGTCCGTTGGGAACTTGTGTTTGTGGACTTGATATTGTAACATTTGGTATCAGAGCATGGCTGGTTGTGTTCCTACACTACCAATCTAGGGCTCTCTTGGTCAAAAAAAAATCTGTCCATCTTGTTGTCTTGACCGAAATTGGTGCTTGTGTGTAGATCTATGTGATATTTTACTTGTTTAGTGTGTTTCTAGTGTTGGTTTCTTTCTCACCAACACTAAAGGTGTCTAGATCTAAAGTTGAGCTTATAATATTGACCATTGTTGTGGTGACATGAACTTGGACCGTAGGTTGTACCTTGTTGATGACCATTGGTGGCTTTTGTGTTATGTTCTTGAAGAAGTTGATGTTGTGTTCTTGAAGGTTGTTGTGTTATTCATCTTGTTCTTCATCTATTCTTACAACTTAAGACAACAAAGTATAAAATAGAGCCAAAAGGTTGTAAGACAAAAGTTATAAAGTTGTTGATGTTCTTGCACACATCACTTCCTAGACTTGACAACCACTTTTCCTTAAATCACGGAACCTTGTTTAGTGGGATTAGTATAGTCAAATCTTACCATTTTGAGTTTGAAAAGTTGAAAAAGAGTACAAGACTTTACCTTCCCTCCAAAACCATTGTCATCCATTACAAGTTGTGTGAATCTTGAAATTTCAGATTTGTGACAAATAAATAAATAAATAAATAAATTTTCGTGTGGGCCCAAGACCAATTACATGCTGACACATCCCGAATAAGCTCAAATTTGGATACTCTTTTCCTAGTTTCTAATGGTTAATTCTTGGTTTCCTTACTTGGTTCTAGAACTAATTAACAAACCAGTACATTCCTACTAGGTTGTCAATTAGTCCTTTGAATCCGTTGTTCGTGTCAACGATTACTTGGGTGCTTTTTATCTTTTGAATACGTTGTTACTTTTTGGTTCTAGTCCGGCGAGAATTCTTTGAGTCTTCAAACAAAAATCCACTCCAAATAAGAGCTTACTCATACCTTAAAGGATTCACGGGTTACTAGCCAATCTACAACACTTGAAGAACTCAATTGTGAGGTGATCCAAAGAGTGTAATACCTTGGCAATGGAAGGGACCACGTCCCAAAATATGGATACTAATGCTCTTGACTCCATGAGGGTTACTCTTGAGGCCGTTACCCGAACACTTGAAAGGTTGAATACGGAATTTGGGGCTGTGAGGGGGGATTTGGCAGCAATAAAGGGAGAAGTGTCGACTATTAGTGGGATATTAGAACCAATGGGCATGATAGAACTTCCTCCGCAACCATCACTCCCGAAACATTGCACCAAATGCTAACTACATCTCAAGCTCCTCTAAATGCCGCAAGCCAAACCACTCCTTTCCTTCTAAACTGTTACCCCACTAGACCAATACAATTCCAAACTCCTCAAGTCCCACAAGAGGGCTTTGGACATCAAGTACCTCTGCCAAATCCGAATCCTCCATTCCAAGCTCCATTAAACCAAAGACCACCACCTCCACAAAATCCAATTCCTCCAAATCAAGTCCAAAATGCCCAAAATCGTCCAACCCACTTTGAGGAATATGGTAGAGAGGAATATGAAGGGTATGGAGCCTTTGATGATGCTTACATGAGGGAGGAGGAGATAAGAGGGGGTCGTGGAGATCCAAGGAGATACCGAGGGTATGGAGAAAGGGGAAACCGACACCAACAGATAGATGTAGGCATCAACACCATCAAGTTGAGCCTACCCCTCTTTAAAGGTGAAAGTGACCCCGAGGCTTACTTAGCTTGGGAATCGGCTTGTGACAAAGTTTTCCAAGTTAATGATATCTCGGAAGAAAAGAAAGGTTGCTATGCTATATAGCTCATTTTGAGGGTTATGCTAACACTTGGTGGGAGTACGTCAAGCGGTTTGGTAATGAATTAGTTGATGGGCAGCCACCACCTTGGTTTCGATAGAGGTACTTGATGAGACAACGGCACCTTCCCGAGAGATATCGCCATGAGTTGCTTGCTAGATTATACAACTTGCGTCAAGGTAACAAGAGTGTGATGGCGTATTTTGATGAGTTTCAACAACTCATGTTGAAACTTGATCATCGTGGGGAACAAATAAGTCATGACATCATCCGGTTGAAGTGTGGGTTGAACAAAACGATCTCCACTCATTTAACACTTCACAAGTTGGATACCGTTGAAGGTATTTTCCAAGCGGCTCTTGAGATTGAAAGGGAACTTAAAGAGAGATCATCTTTCAAGACAAGGGGACAAGCCACCTCGGGCTGGCCCAAGAACAAGGACCGACCCGCCACTACAAGGCTGCCCGAGCCCAAAATAGTCCACAAAATTCCTCCAAAACCGAAAGCTCACAAGTATCCTAACCCAAAGGGATCCCTATGTTTCAAGTGCCAAGGTTGGGGACATAAAGCCAATGAATGTCCAAACCGACGCAAAATGATCCTACGGGAAGGGAGATTGTATTACCTTGGTGAGGAAGTGGACCTTGAAAAGGGAGAGGATGAGGCTAAGCCTCAAGATGGAGAGGAACCCGATAATGGACCACATGATGATGATGGTGATGATGGTGAAGATGTTTATCCGCAAGAAGGGGAGTGTGTGGTTCCAAACTGATACGGGTGGGACAAGCTGTCCAACAAGTACCCGACCATTCACACGAAGTCAAGCTCGGGAGTTACAAAAACTCCAAGCCGTATTCATGCAAATGGCCGTGTGTGAGTTGGTTATTGAACCACCTAAGGGTCTAAATGTTTTAAGGTGTGAAGATGGGCCTTGAAGTGTAATGTTTTTACACTCCATGGCCGGCTGCTCCACATGGCCCATAAGGTCATTTTTGTCTTTCATTTGGCTTGTAATATAAATAGACAAGCCTAGAATTATTTTGCCTTAGTTTTCTCATTGTAATTTCAAGACAAAGACTTGTAATATTTCACTTTCTCTCTCTCTTCCATTGAGAGGCAGATTCGGCCACAAGATTGCTAGAAGGAAGCTTGTGTTGTGTTTTGGCTAGAAACTAGGGTCTTGAGGTCATTGAGTTCCTCTTGGTCCAAGTAAGAGCTTGGTGTTTATATTCAATAGTCTTAGGGTCCTCTCTTGATGTTAGGGTTCTTAGTCTCTTGAATATTATATGTCAAGTTATCTATCTTTTCATTATCTTGTTGTTGTTGTCTTTGAGATCTTGAAGTCTAGTGAAGCCGTGTGGGGCTCTTTCGATTCACTAGCATTGTTGCTTACTTGTTAATCTTGTGTTTGTTGGGTTTTCTTGTTGGTGTTGCTGAAATCTTGTGATACATACTTGATCTTGTATCATTTGGTATCAGAGCAAGACCGGTTGTGTTCCAACACAACCCATCTTGGGCTTGTTCTTGGATTAAACAAAAAAAAAAAAAAAAAATTCTGAAATCTGTCCATTGTAGACCAAAACCGAGAATGATGTTGTATGTTTAGATCTAGGTGTTATTTTGCTTGTTTAGTGTGTTTCTAGTGTTGGTTTCTTTCTCACCAACACTAAAGTGTCTAGATCTAAAAGTTGAGCTTGAAAAAAAAAAAAAAACTTGATCCTTGTTGTGGTGACTTGAGGTGGCCGAAAGTTGTATGTTGTTGATGACAAAAAAATTGGTGGTTGTGTGTTATGTGCTTGAAGAAGTGGATGAAAAGTTGTTGAGGTGTTCATCTTTTAAAAACTTGTTCATCTTGTTCATCTTGTTGTGTTCAAGTTGCAAGACAAGTCATAAAGTTGTTGGTGAAAAGACTTGCACCCATCACTTCCTAGTCTTGCCAACCACTCTTCCCTAATTCAAGGAGCCTTGTTTTGTGGGACTAGTTAGTCAAACTTCACCTTTTTTGAGTTTGAAAAGATTGAAAGACTACAAGACTTTTACTTTCCCTCCAAAACACATTGTCATCTAAAACAAGTTGTGTGAATATGAAAAAAATTTCAGATTTGAGATAAAAAAAAAAAAAAAAAAAAAAAAGAGAGAACAAGGAAGAAACAAAAACGTGTGGGCCCAAGGCCAATTGCATGCTGCCACGTCATCCCTAAGCTCAACTTTGGATAATTTTCTAGTTTCTAATTGTTCATTCTTAGTTTCCTTACTTGGTTCTAGAACTAGTTAACAAACTAGTATATAGTCCTACTAGATTGTCAATTAGTCCTTTGAATTCGTTTGTTCGTGTCAACGTTTACTTGAGTGCTTTTATCTTTTGAACACGTTGTTGTTTTTGGTTCTAGTCCTACAAGAATTCTTTGAGTCTTCAAACAAAAATCCACTCCGGATAAGAGCTTACTCATACCTTAAAGGATTCACGATTACTAGCCAATTTACAATACTTGTGGAACTCAAGCGTGTGGTGATCTAAAGAGTATAATACCTTGACAATGGAAGGGGCCACGTCCCATAACGTGGATACTAATGCACTTGACTCTATGAGGGTCGCTCTTGAGGCCGTTACTCGGACACTTGAAAGGTTGAATTCGGACTTTGGGGCCGTGAGAGGGGACTTGGCAGCCATCAAGGGAGAAGTGTCGACTATTAGTGGGAGATTAGAACAAGTGGAGAGTCAAAGGAACTCTCGTCCTTCTACTCCTCTACATGTCTCAACCAATGGACAAGATAGGACTTCCTCCGCAACCATCACCCCCGAAACAGTCCACCAAATGCTAAATGCACCCCAAGCTCCACTAAATGCCGCAAGCCAAACCACCTATTTTCCTCCAAACCGTGACCCCAATAGACCAACGCATTTCCAGAATTCCCAAACCCCGCATGAGGGATTTGGACGTCAAATTCCACCACTAAATCCGAACCTTCCATTCCAAGCTCCATTAAACCAAAGACCACCACCTCCACAAAATCCAATACCCCCAAATCAAATTCCAAATAACCAAAACCGACCAGCCCACCTTGAGGAGTATGGTAGGGAGGAGTATGACGGGTACGGGGCCTTTGATGATACTTACATGAGGGAGGAGGAGGTGAGAGGGGGCAGAGGAGTTCAACGGAGATACCGTGGATATGAAGAAAGAGGAAACCGACACCATGAGAGAGATGTAGGCATCAACACCATCAAGTTGAGTCTACCGCTCTTTAAGGGTGAGAGTGACCCCGAGGCATACTTAGCTTGGGAATTGGCTTGTGACAAAGTCTTCCAAGTTAATGATCTCTTGGAAGAAAAGAAAGGAAGTTATGCTATAGCTCACTTTGAGGGTTATGCTAACACTTGGTGGGAGTACGTCAAGCGGTTTGGTAATGCACTAGTTGACGGGCAGCCACCACCTTGGGATAGATTGAGATACTTGATGAGGCAAAGGTACCTCCCCGAGAGTTATCGCCATGAATTGCTTGCAAGGTTGTACAACTTACGTCAAGGTAACAAAGTGTGATGGCATACTTTGATGAGTTTCAACAACTCATGTTAAACCTTGACCATCGTGGGGAGCAAATCAGTCATGATGTCATCCGGTTCAAGTGTGGATTGAACAAGGAGATCTCCACTCATTTGACACTTCACAAGTTTGATACCGTTGAGGGTATTTTCCAAGCGGCTATTGAGGTTGAAAAAGAGCTAAAGGAGAGGTCGTCGTTTAAGGCAAGGGTACCAGCCCCCTCGGGTTGGTCCAAAAACAAGGGGCAATCCAGCCTTCCAAGGCTGCCCGAGCCCAAGGCCGACCCCAAACTTCCTCCAAAACAAGAAGCTCACAAGTACCCTAACCCAAAAGGATTCCAATGTTTCAAGTGCCAAGGTTGGGGACATAAAGCCAATGAGTGTCCAAACCGACGCAATGTGATCCTTCGGGAAGGGAGGGTGTATTACCTTGGTGAAGAGGTGGATCTTGAGAAGAGTGAAGATGAGGCCGAGCCTCAAGATGGAGAGGAACCCGAGAATGGGCCATATGATGATGAGGGCGAAGATGTTTACCCTCAAGAAGGGGAGTGTGTGGTTCCCAACTTTGTGGTTAGGCGCGTCATGATTAGTAAGGCGATAGATGACCCTAGTCAAAGGGAGAATCTATTCCATACTAAATGTCTTGTAAAGGGAAGTGTGTGCACCTTGGTGATTGATAGTGGTAGTTGCACAAATGTTGTTAGTATGGCTACGGTTAACTTCTTGAAGTTACCAACTACCCCGCACACTAGTCCCTACAAGCTACAATGGTTGAATGACTGTGGTGAACTAAAGGTCACAAGGCAATGTATGATACGTTTTAAGGTGGGAAACTACCAAGATGAAGTGCTTTGTGACGTGATACCAATGCAAGCGTGTCACTTGTTGTTAGGTAGACCTTGGCAATATGATAGGTCTACCAAACACGATGGGAGGACCAATCGATATACACTTGAGAAGGATGGCCGAAAGGTCACACTTCACCCGCTTTCACCCTCCCAAGTAAATGAGTGGCACCAAAAGATGAGAGAGTTGAAGGAAAAGAGGAAGAAATCCGAAAGAGAAGAAGAGGGAAGGGAAACCGTGGTTGGGGCAGTAGGGTCACCCGTGACTGCCTCAACTTCAAAGGGGGCTGAAAACGTGGTGATGTTAGCTAGAAAGAAGGAACTCTTCGTGGACCATGATGTGGGCACACCTATGTTGCTTTTGGCTCATTGTTTAAATACTAACCCCGCTAATTCTTCCATTTCCCCTTTGATTTCTTGTGTGTTGCAGGATTATAAAGATGTATTTCCTAAAGAACTTCCGCAAGGATTGCCCCCACTTCGGGGAATTGAGCACCAAATTGATTTGGTGTCGGGTTCACAACTTCCAAACAAACCAGCCTATAGGAGCAATCCCATGGACACTAAGGAGCTTGAGAGACAAGTTGAGGAACTTCTCAACAAGGGATACATCAAAGAAAGTATGAGTCCTTGTGCTGTTCCGGTGCTTTTGGTACCAAAGAAAGATGGAACTTGGCGCATGTGCGTCGATTGTAGAGCCATCAACAAAATCACTATAAGGTATCGTCATCCAATCCCTAGACTAGATGATATGTTAGATGAGCTCCATGGCTCTTGTTTGTTTTCTAAGGTGGATCTTAGGAGTGGCTATCACCAAATTCGCATGCAACCCGGTGATGAGTGGAAGACCGCATTCAAGACCAAATTCGGTCTATATGAGTGGCTGGTCATGCCCTTTGGCCTTACCAATGCTCCTAGCACCTTTATGAGGCTAATGAATCATGTAATGAAGCCTTATATTGGGAAGTTTGTGGTGGTTTACTTTGATGATGTGTTGGTATATAGTAAATCTATTGATGATCATGTGATGCATTTGAGGTGTGTGTTTGAGGTGCTCCGAAAGGAGAAGTTGTATGCCAACATGGAGAAGTGTTCTTTTGGTGTTGATAAAGTGATTTTCTTGGGTTTTGTCGTGAGCTCAAAGGGTGTGGAAGTGGACGAATCCAAGATAGACTCTATACGAAGTTGGCCAATCCCTAAAACTATTGGAGAAATCCGAAGTTTTCATGGATTAGCAAGCTTTTATAGGAGGTTTGTCAAAGGTTTTAGCTCCATAGCAGCACCCTTGACTGAGGTTATTAGAAAGGACCAACCCTTTAAGTGGGGTGATGAGCAAGCTAAGGCTTTTGAAGCCTTGAAAGCTATGCTCATCTCGGCGCCTTTGTTACAATTGCCCGATTTTGATAAAATGTTGGCATCGGGGCTGTTTTAATGCAAGAAGGCAAGCCCGTCGCTTATTTTAGTGAAAAACTCAAAGGGGCAACTCTTAATTACTCGACTTATGATTTGGAGTTGTACGCCCTTGTTAGAGCCTTGGGCAATTGGCAGCATTATTTGTGGCCTAAGGAGTTTGTGATACGAACGGACCATGAATCGTTGAAACACCTTAAGAGCCAAGACAAGTTGAATAGGCGTCATGCTAAGTGGATTGAGTTTATTGAGACTTTCCCTTATGTAATTCATTACAAAAGGGGGAAGGAGAATGTTGTTGCTGATGCGTTGTCTAGAAAGCATGTGCTTGTTGCCACTTTGTCTTCGAAGTTGATGGGTTTTGAGAGTTTAAGAGAATTGTATCCCAAGGACCCTCACTTTGCTCCTATCTTTAGGGAATGCGAAGAATGGGGTAGGGACAAGTGGGATTCGGCTAGGGGTTCAAATCCCTATGCCAAGTTTGATGGTTACTTATTTAAAGGTAGACGATTGTGTGTACCCTTAGCTCTTGGAGAGAATTGTTTGTGAGGGAAGCACATGATGGCGGTCTAATGGGTCATTTTGGGGTCGAAAAGACCCTCGGAATATTGGAGGAGCAATTCTATTGGCCCAAAATGCGCAAGGATGTGACTAGAACTTGTGGCCAATGTGTAGAATGCAAGAGAGCCAAATCTCGGCTCCTACCTCATGGGTTGTACACCCCGCTGCCCACTCCTCTATGTCCTTGGCTTGATATATCGATGGACTTTGTGTTAGGGCTGCCAAGGACTCGACGAGGCCGGGATAGTATCTTTGTTGTAGTTGACCGGTTTTCTAAAATGGCGCACTTTATTCCTTGCTCTAAGTGTGATGACGCCCCTAGCGTGGCCTCGTTATTTGTTGATAATGTTGTTAGATTGCATGGTGTCCCGAGGACCATTGTGAGTGATAGGGACTCTAAGTTCCTAAGCCACTTTTGGAAGTCCATGTGGGGTAGGCTTGGTACCAAGTTATTGTTCTCTACCTCTTGCCACCCACAAACCGATGGCCAAACGGAAGTAGTAAATAGGACTTTGGGTGCTATGCTACGTTCCATGGTTAAGGGAAAAATGACTTCTTGGGAGGAGCACTTACCATTGATTGAGTTTGCATATAACCGTGTCATACACTCAAGTACGGGAATGACTCCCTTTGAGTGTGTATACGGCCTCAACCCCCTCACCCCTTTGGATTTAACGCCTTTGCCAAGTGATCTCATGATTAGCTTAGAAGGAAGCAAGCGGGCAGATTCTATGAAGAAGTTACATGAGAAGGTGCGGCTTCAACTTGAGAAGAAAAACCAAGACATGGCAAGGAGGGCCAACAAGGGAAGAAAGAAAGTCATCCTTGAACCGGGAGATTGGGTGTGGGTGCATCTTCGGAGGGATCGGTTTCCATCCCAAAGAAAGTCCAAATTGATGCCGAGGGGTGATGGTCCATTCCAAGTGCTCGAGAAAATCAATTACAACGCCTACAAGATTGACCTTCCACCGGAATACCAAGTGCACCACACTTTTAACGTTTGTGATCTTTCTCTCGTGGAGGCGGTTGAAGACGACCAAGTGCTGAATTTGAGGCCAAATTCCTCTCAAGATGGAGAGGATGATACGGGTGGGACAAGCTGTCCAACAAGTACCCGACCATTCACACGAAGTCAAGCTCGGGAGTTACAAAAACTCCAAGCCGTATTCATGCAAATGGCCGTGTGTGAGTTGGTTATTGAACCACCTAAGGGTCTAAATGTTTTAAGGTGTGAAGATGGGCCTTGAAGTGTAATGTTTTTACACTCCATGGCCGGCTGCTCCACATGGCCCATAAGGTCATTTTTGTCTTTCATTTGGCTTGTAATATAAATAGACAAGCCTAGAATTATTTTGCCTTAGTTTTCTCATTGTAATTTCAAGACAAAGACTTATAATATTTCACTTTCTCTCTCTCTTCCATTGAGAGGCAGATTCGGCCACAAGCTTGCTAGAAGGAAGCTTGTGTTGTGTTTTGGCTAGAAACTAGGGTCTTGAGGTCATTGAGTTCCTCTTGGTCCAAGTAAGAGCTTGGTGTTTATATTCAATAGTCTTAGGGTCCTCTCTTGATGTTAGGGTTCTTAGTCTCTTGAATATTATATGTCAAGTTATCTATCTTTTCATTATCTTGTTGTTGTTGTCTTTGAGATCTTGAAGTCTAGTGAAGCCGTGTGGGGCTCTTTCGATTCACTAGCATTGTTGCTTACTTGTTAATCTTGTGTTTGTTGGGTTTTCTTGTTGGTGTTGCTGAAATCTTGTGATACATACTTGATCTTGTATCACAAACTTTGTGGTTAGGCGCTTCATGATTAGTAAGGCAATCGATGACCCAAGTCAAAGGGAAAATCTATTCCATACTAAGTGTCTTGTAAAGGGGAGTGTGTGCACTTTGGTGATCGATAGTGGTAGTTGTGCAAACGTTGTTAGTGTTGCTATGGTAAACTTCTTGAAGCTGCCAACTACACCGCACACTAGTTCTTACAAGTTACAATGGTTATTATGAATGTGGTGAATTAAAGGTCACAAGGCAATGTGTGATACGGTTTAAGGTGGGAAACTACCACGATGAAGTGCTTTGTGACGTGATACCCATGCAAGCGTGTCACTTGTTGTTAGGTAGACCTTGGCAGTATGATAGGTTTACCAAACACGATGGGAGGTCCAATCGATATACGCTTGAGAAGGATGGACGAAAGGTTACCCTTCATCCTCTTTCGCCTTCCCAAGTAAAAAAGTGGCATCAAAGGATGAGAGAATTGAAGGAAAAGGGAAAGAAATCCGAAAAGGGAGAAAAAAGAGGGAATTCCATAGGTGGGGCAGTAGGGGCATCCGAGGCTGCCTCAACATCAAAAGGGACGGAAAACATTGTGATGTTGGTTAGGAAGAAGGAACTCTTCGTGGATCATGATGAGGACACGCCTATGTTACTTTTGGCTCATTGTTTTAATACTAACCCCACTAATTCTCCCATTTCTCCTTTGATTTCTTGTGTGTTGCAGGACTATAAAGATGTATTTCCTAAAGAACTTCTGCAAGGATTGCCCCCACTTCGGGGAATTGAACACCAAATTGACTTTGTACCAGGATCACAATTGCCAAACAGGCTGGCTTATAGGAGAAACCCTATGGACACTAAAGAATTGCAACGTCAAGTTGAGGAACTCCTCAACAAAGGGTACATCAAGGAAAGCATGAGTTCGTGCGTGGTTCCGGTGCAACTAGTGCCCCAAAAGGACAGAACGTGGCGTATGTGTGTGGACTACCAAGCCATCAACAAGATTACGGTAAAATATCGTCACCCTATCCCTCGGTTAGATGACATGCTAGATGAATTGAATGGCTCATGTTTGTTTTCCAAGATTGATTTAAGAAGTGGCTATCACCAAATAAGAATGCAACCCGGTGATGAATGGAAAACCGTCTTCAAGACAAAGTTTGGTCTCTATGAATGGATGGTTATGCCCTTTGGCCTAACAAACGCTCCAAGTACTTTTATGAGGCTAATGAATCATGTGATGAGGCCATTTATTGGAAAGTTTGTTGTTGTCTACTTTGATGATGTCTTGGTGTATAGCAAGTCTTTGGAAGAGCATGTGATTCATTTACAATGTGTGCTTGATGTCCTTAGAAAGGAAAAATTGTATGCAAATCTAGAAAAAATGTTCCTTTGGTGTTAATGAAGTTGTTATCTTGGGTTTTGTTGTTAGTTCAAGAGGGGTCGAAGTGGACGAATCCAAGATAAATGCTATCAAAAATTGGCCAACCCCACAAACCGTTGGAGAAGTAAGAAGCTTCCACGGGTTGGCTAGTTTTTATAGAAGGTTTGTCAAAGGATTTAGCACCATAGCCGCCCCCTTGACCAAGGTCATTCGGAAAGAACAACCCTTCAAGTGGGGTGACAAGCAAGCTAAGGCCTTTGAAGCCTTGAAAGCTATGCTCATCTCCGCACCCTTGTTACAATTGCCCAACTTTGATAAGACATTCGAAGTCGAGTGCGATGCGAGTAAAGTAGGCATAGGGGCTGTTTTGATGCAAGATTTAAAACCCATTGCTTACTTTAGCGAAAAGCTCAAAGGAGCAACTTTAAATTACTCCACGTATGATTTAGAGTTGTATGCCTTGATTAGAGCCTTGGCCACTTGGCAACACTACTTATGGCCTAAGGAGTTCGTTGATACGGGTTGGACAAGCTCCACAAGTACACGACCTTTCACACGAAGCCAAGCTCGGGAATTACAAAAACTCCAAGCCTTGTTCATGCAAATGGCCGTGTGTGAGTTGGTGATTGAGCCTCCAAAGGATATAAATGTTTTTAAGTGTGAAAAGGGACCTTGAAGTGTAATAAACTTACACTCCAAGGGGCGGCAGCCTAGACAAGGGCAAGCTAGTCATTTTGCTTCATTTTGCCTTGTAATATAAATAGAACATATTAGGGTTATTTGGGTAGTTCTCTCATTATAATTTTGAAGACAAAAACTCTTGTAATATTAAGGACTTCTCTCTCCTCCATTTAGGAAGCTCCAAAACAGAAACTTACAAGTGGAGTACACTTGTGTTGTATCTTGGCTAGAAACAAGGATCTTGAGGTCATTGAGTTCCTCTTGGTCTAAGTAAGAACTTGGTGTTCATATTCATTAGTCTTAGGGTCCTTTCTTGATGTTAGGGTTCTTACTCTCTTGAATATGATATGTCAAGTTAACTATCTTTTTATTATCTTGTTGTTGTTGTGTTTGTGATCTTGAAGTCTAGTGAAGCCATGTGGGGCTCTTTTGATTCACTAGCATTGTTGTTCAACTTGTTAATCTTGTGTTTGTTGGGTCTTCTTGTTGTTGGAATCTTTGTATTGTTTACTTGATCTTTTATCATTTGGTATCAAAGCAAGACTGGTTATGTTCCAACACTACCCATCTTGGGCTTGCTCAAGGTCAAAAAAAAAAAAAAAAGAGAAAGAGAAATCTGTCCATTGTTGTCTTGGCCGAGAATGTTGTTGTGTGTATAGATCTAGGTGTTATTTTACTTGTTTAGTGTGTTTCTAGTGTTGGTTTCTTTCTCACCAACACTATAGTGTCTAGATCTAAAAGTTGAGCTTAAAAAATTGGCCATTGTTGTGGTGACTTGAAGAGTGGACCGTAGGTTGTATGTTGTTGATGACAATTGGTGGTTTTGTTTTATGTGCTTGAAGAAGTTGATGTTGTGTTCATGAAGGTGTTGGGATTGTTGAGATGTTCATCTTATAAACTTGTTCATCTTGTTGAAAGTTGAGTTCATGTTGTAAGACAAAAGTCATAAAGTTGTTGGTGAAAAGACTTGCACCCATCACTTCCTAGTCTTGACAACCACTCTTCCTTAATTCAAGGGCCCTTGTTTTGTGGGAATAGTATAGTCAAACCTCACCTTTTTGTGTTTGAAAGGTTGAAAAGACTACAATACTTTACTTTCCCTCCAAAACACATTGTCATCCATAACAAATTGTGTGAGTATTGAAAATTTCAGATTTGGAGATAAAAAAAAATAAAAAAATAAGAACCGTGTGGGACCAAGACCGACCACTTACATGCTGCCAGGTCACTATAAGCTCAACTTTGGATATTCTTCTAGTTGCTAATTGTTGATTCTTGATTTCCTTACTTGGTTCTAGAACTAATTAACAAACTAGTACATTCCTACTAGGTTGTCAATTAGTCATTTGAATCCGTTTGTTCGTGTCAACGATTACTTGAGTGCCTTTTATCTTTTGAATACGTTGCTGTTTTTTGGTTCTAGTCCGACAAGAATTCTTTGAGTCTTCAAACAAGAATCCACTCCGGATAAGAGCTTACTCATACCTTAAAGGATTCACGGTTACTAGCCAATCTACAACACTTGTGGAACTCAAGCGTGAGGTGATCCAAAGAGTATAATACCTTGACAATGGAAGGGACCACGTCCCATAACGTGGATACTAATTCACTTGACTCTATGAGGGTCACTCTTGAGGCTGTTACCCGGACACTTGAAAGGTTGAATACGGAATTTGGGGCCGTGAGGAGGGACTTGGCAGCAATAAAGGGAGAAGTGTCGACTATTAGTGAGAGGTTAGAACAAGTGGAGAGTCAAAGGAACTCTCGTCCTTCTACTCCTCTACATGTTTCTACCAATGGGCATGATAGAACTTCCTCCGCAACCATCACCCCCGAAACAGTGCACCAAATGCTAAATGCACCTCAAGCTCCACTAAATGCCGCAAACCAAACCACTCTTTTCCCTCCGAACCGTGACCCCACTAGACCAATACATTTCCAAGCTCCTCAAGTTCCACAAGAGAGATTTGGACGTCAAGTACCTCCACTAAATTCGAACCCTCCATTCCAAGCTCCATTAAACCAAAGGCCACAAAATCCAATTCCACCAAATCAAGTCCAAAATACCCAAGACCGGCCATCCCCCTTTGAGGGATATGGTAGATAGGAGTATGAAGGATATGGAGCCTTTGATGATGCTTACATGAGGGAGGAGGAGATAAGAGGGGGTCGTGGAGATCCAAGGAGATACCGAGGGTATGGAGATAGGGGAAACCGACACCAAGAGAGAGATGTAGGCATCAACACCATCAAGTTGACCCTACCCATCTTTAAGGGTGAAAGTGACCCCGAGGCCTACTTAGCTTGGGAATCGGCTTGTGACAAAGTTTTCCAAGTTAATGATATCTCGAAAGAAAAGAAGGGTTGCTATGCTATAGCTCATTTCGAGGGTTATGCTAACACTTGGTGGGAGTATGTCAAGCGGTTTGACAATGAACTAATTGATGGGCAGCCACCACCTTGGTATCGGTTGAGGTACTTGATGAGGCAACGATACCTTCCCGAGAGATATCGCCATGAGTTGCTTGCTAGATTGTACGGCTTGCGTTAAGGTAACAAGAATGTGATGGCATATTTTGATGAGTTTCAACAACTCATGTTGAAACTTGATCATCGTGGGGAACAAATCAGTCACGACATCATCCCGTTCAAGTGTGGGTTGAACAAAGAGATCTCCACTCATTTAACACTTCACAAGTTTGATACCGTTGACGATATTTTCCAAGCGGCTCTTGAGATTGAAAGGGAACTTAAAGAGAGATCATCTTTCAAGGCAAGGGAACAAGACCCCTCGGGCTGGCCCAAAAACAAGGACCAACCCGCCACTACAAGGCTGCCCGAGCCCAAAACAGTCCACAAAATGCCTCCAAAACAGGAGGCTCACAAGTATCCTAACCCAAAGGGATTCCAATGTTTCAAGTGCCAAGGTTGGGGGCATAAGGCCAATGAATGTCCAAACCGGTGCAATGTGATCCTACGGGAAGGGAGATTGTATTACCTTGGTGAGGAGGTGGGCCCTGAAAGGGGAGAAGATGAGGCCGAGTGATACAGGTGGGACAATCTCCACAAGTACACGACCTTTCACACGAAGCCAAGCTCGGGAGTTACAAAAACTCCAAGCCTTGTTCATGCAAATGGCCATGTGTGAGTTGGTCGTTGAACCCCCAAAGGATCTAAATGTTTTAAGTGTGAAGTGGGACCTTGGAGTGTAAGAAACTTACACTCCAAGGGGGCGGCAGATTGGAGAAGGGAAAACTAGTCTTTTTGGCTTCATTTTACCTTGTAATATAAATAGAACACATTAGGGTTATTTTAAGTAGTTCTTCCATTAATATTTTGAATCACAAGACTTGTAATATTTTAGGTTCTCTCTCTCTCTCTCAAAACAGCCCACAAGAAGAGAGACACTTGTGTTGCATCTTGGCTAGAAACAAGGATCTTGAGGTCATTGAGTTCTTCTTGGTCTAAGTAAGAACTTGGTGTTTATATTCATTAGTCTTAGGGTCCTTTCTTGATGTTAGGGTTCTTAGTCTCTTGAATATTATATGTCAAGTTAACTATCTTTTAGTATCTTGTTGTTGTTGTGGTTGAGATCTTGAAGTCTAGTGAAGCCGTGTGGGGCTCTTTCGATTCACTAGCATTGTTGTTTAACTTGTTAATCTTGTGTTGGTTGGCTGATTTCGTGGCTGGTTGTTGCATATTGTGTGTTGTGGACTTGATCTTGTATCATTTGGTATCAAAGCAAGACCGGTTGTGTTCCAACACAACCCATCTTGGGCTTGTTCTCGGATTAAAAAAAAAATAATCTGAAATCTGTCCATTGAAGACAAAACCGAGAATGTTGTTGTATGTTTAGATCTAGGTGTTATTTTGCTTGTTTAGTGTGTTTCTAGTGTTGGTTTCTTTCTCACCAACACTAAAGTGTCTAGATCTAAAAGTTGAGCTTGAAAACTTGACCATTGTTGTGGTGACTTGAAGTGGCTGAAAGTTGTATGTTGCTGATGACAAAAATTGGTGGTTGTGTGTTATGTGCTTGAAGAAGTTGATGAAGGTTGTTGAGGTGTTCATCTTTTAAACTTGTTCATCTTGTTCATCTTGTTGTGTTCAAGTTGCAACACAAGTCATAAAGTTGTTGGTGAAAGACTTGCACCCATCTCTTCCAAGACTTGACAACCACTTTTTCTTAAAACACGGAACCTTGTTTTGTGGGATTAGCCTAGTCAAATCTTACCTTTTTGAGTTTGAAAGGTTGAAAGACTACAAGACTTTTACTTTCCCTCCAAAACACATTGTCATCTATAACAAGTTGTGTGAGTATTGAAAAATTTCAGATTTGAGATAAAAAAAAAAAAAAAAAGGAGCAAGGAAGAAGCAAAAACGTGTGGGACCACTTACATGCTGCCACGTCACTATAAGCTCAACTTTGGATATTATTCTAGTTGCTAATTGTTGATTCTTGGTTTCCTTTACTTGGTTCTAGAACTAATTAACAAACTAGTACATTCCTACTAGGTTGTCTATTAGTCCTTTGAATCCGTTTGTTCGTGTCAACGATTACTTGAGTGCCTTTTAACTTTTGAATACGTTGCTATTTTTGGTTCTAGTCCGACAAGAATTCTTTGAGTCTTCAAACAAAAATCCATTCCGGATAAGAGCTTACTCATACCTTAAAGGATTCACGGTTACTAGCCAATTTACAACACTTGTGGAACTCAAGCGTGTGGTGATCTAAAGAGTATAATACCTTGACAATGGAAGGGACCACGTCCCATAACGTGGATACTAATGCACTTGACGCTATGAGGGTCACTCTTGAGGCCGTTACCCGGACACTTGAGAGGTTGAATTCGGAATTTGGGGCCGTGAGAGGGGACTTGGCAGAAATCAAGGGAGAGGTGTCGACTATTAGTGGGAGATTAGAACAAGTGGAGAGTCAAAGGAACTCTCGTCCTTCTACTCCTCTACATGTTTCTACCAATGGGCATGATCGGACTTCCTCCGCAACCATCACCCCCGAAACAGTCCACCAAATGGTAAATGCACCTCAAGCTCCACTAAATGCCGCAAGCCAAACCAACCTTTTCCCGCCAAACCGTGACCCCACTAGACCAATACATTTCCAAGCTCCTCAAGTTCCACAAGAGGGATTTGGACGTCAAGTACCTCCACTAAATCCGAACCCTCCATTCCAAGCTCCATTAAACCAAAGGCCACCAAATCCAATTCCTCCGAATCAAAATGCCCAAGACCGACCAGCCCACTTTGAAGGATATGGTAGAGAGGAGTATGAAGGATATGGAGCCTTTGATGATGCTTACATGAGGGAGGAGCAGATAAGAGGGGGTCGAGGAGATCCAAGGAGATACCGAGGGTATGGAGATAGGGGAAACCGACACCAAGAGAGAGATGTAGGAATCAACACCATCAAGTTGAACCTACCCATCTTTAAAGGTGAAAGTGACCCCGAGGCTTACTTAGCTTGGGAATCGGCTTGTGACAAAGTTTTCCAAGTTAATGATATCTCGGAGGAAAAGAAGGGATGCTATGCTATAGCTCATTTCGAGGGTTATGCTAACACTTGGTGGGAGTATGTCAAGCGGTTTGGTAATGAACTAATTGATGGGCAGCCACCACCTTGGTATCGGTTGAGGTACTTGATGAGGCAACGATACCTTCCCGAGAGATATCGCCATGAGTTGCTTGCTAGATTGTATGGCTTGCGTCAAGGTAACAAGAGTGTGATGGCATATTTTGATGAGTTTCAACAACTCATGTTGAAACTTGATCATCGTGGGGAGCAAATCAGTCACGACATCATCCGGTTCAAGTGTGGGTTGAACAAAGAGATCTCCACTCATTTAACCCTTCACAAGTTTGAAACCGTTGACGGTATTTTCCAAGCGGCTCTTGAGATTGAAAGAGAACTTAAAGAGAGATCATCCTTCAAGGCAAGGGGACAAGCCCCCTCGGGTTGGCCCAAAAACAAGGACCAACCCGCCACTACAAGGCTGCCCGAGCCCAAAACAGTCCACAAATTCCCTCCGAAATCGGAGGCTCACAAGTATCCTAACCCAAAGGGATTCCAATGTTTCAAGTGCCAAGGTTGGGGGCATAAGGCCAATGAATGTCCAAACCAACGCAATGTGATCCTACGGGAAGGGAGAGTGTATTACCTTGGTGAGGAGGTAGGTCCCGAAAGGGGAGAAGATGAGGCCGAGCCTCAAGATGAAGAGGAAACCGATGATGGACCACATAATGATGATGGTGATGATGGTGAAGATGTTTACCCGCAAGAAGGGGAGTGTGTGGTTCCAAACTTTGTGGTTAGGCGCGTCATGATTAGTAAGGCAATAGAATGACCCAAGCCAAAGGGAAAATCTATTCCATACTAAATGTCTTGTAAAGGGGAGTGTGTGTACCTTGGTGATCGATAGTGGTAGTTGTACAAATGTTGTAAGTCATGCTATGGTAAATTTCTTGAAGTTACCAACTACCTCACACACTAGTCCTTACAAGTTACAATGGTTGAATGATTGTGGTGAGTTAAGGGTCGCAAGGTAATGTGTGATACGGTTTAAGGTGGGAAACTACCACGATGAAGTGCTTTGTGACGTGATACCAATGCAAGCATGTCATTTGTTGCTAGGTAGACCTTGGCAATATGATAGGTCTACTAAGCACGATGGGAGGTCCAATCGGTATACACTTGAGAAGGATGGCCGAAAGGTTACTCTTCATCCGCTTTCGCCTTCCCAAGTAAATGAGTGGCATCAAAGGATGAGGGAATTGAAGGAAAAGGGAAAGGAATCCGAAAAGGGAGAAAAGGGAGGGAATTCCATAGGTGGGGCAGTGGGGTCATCCAAGGCTGCCCCAACGTCAAAAGGACCGGAAAACATGGTGATGTTAGTTAGGAGGAAGGAACTCTTCGTGGATCATGATGAGGACACGCCTATGTTACTCTTGGCTCATTGTTTTAATGCTAACCCCACTAATTCTTCCATTTCCCCTTTGATTTCTTTTGTGTTGCAGGATTATGAGGATGTATTTCCTAAGGAGCTTCCGCAAGGATTTCCCCCGCTTCGGGGAATTGAGCACCAAATCAATTTTGTGCCGGGATCACAATTGCCAAACAAGCCGGCTTATAGGAGCAATCCTACGGACACCAAGGAATTGCAACGTCAAGTTGAGGAGCTCCTCAACAAAGGGTATGTCAAGGAGAGCATGAGCCCGTGGGCGGTTCCGGTGCTATTAGTGCCCAAAAAGGACGGAACGTGGCGCATGTGTGTGGACTGCCGGGCCATCAACAAAATTATGGTAAAATATCGCCACCCTATTCCTCGGTTAGATGATATGCTAGATGAGTTGAATGGTTCATGTTTGTTTTCCAAGATTGATTTAAGGAGTGGCTATCACCAAATAAGAATGCAACCCGGTGATGAATGGAAAACCGCCTTCAAGACCAAGTTTGGTCTCTATGAATGGATGGTTATGCCATTCGGCCTCACAAATGCTCCAAGTACTTTTATGAGGCTAATGAATCATGTGATGAGGCCATTTATTGGAAAGTTTGTTGTTGTCTACTTTGATGATGTCTTGGTGTATAGTAAGTCTTTAGAAGAGCATGTGATGCATTTACAATGTGTGCTTGATGTCCTTAGAAAGGAAAAATTGTATGCAAATCTGGAAAAGTGCTCTTTTGGCATTAATGAAGTTATTTTCTTGGGTTTTGTTGTTAGTTCAAGAGAGGTCGAAGTGGATGAATCCAAGATAAATGCTATCAAAAATTGGCCAACCCCACAAACCGTTGGAGAAGTAAGAAGCTTCCATGGGTTGGCTAGTTTTTATAGAAGGTTAGAAGGTTTGTCAAAGGATTTAGCACCATAGCAGCCCCCTTGACCGAGTTCATTCGGAAAGAACAACCCTTCAAGTGGGGTGTCGAGCAAGCTAAGGCATTTGAAGCCTTGAAAGCGATGCTCATCTCCGCACCCTTGTTACAATTGCCCAACTTTGATAAGACCTTCGAGGTCGAGTGCGATGCGAGTAAAGTAGGCATAGGGGCTGATTTGATGCAAGAATTGAAACCCATTGCTTACTTTAGCAAAAAGCTCAAAGGAGAAACTCTAAACTACTCCACGTATGATTTAGAGTTGTATGCCTTGATCTAGCCTTGGCCACTTGGCAACACTACTTATGGCCTAAGGAGTTCGTGATCCGAACGGACCATGAATCCTTAAAGCATCTTCGGGCCCAAGACAAGCTTAACAAATGGCATGCCAAATGGATTGAGTTCCTTGAGACCTTCCCTTATGTTATCCAATACAAAAGGGGTAAGGACAACGTAGTAGCCGATGCTTTGTCTAGAAAACATGTGCTTGTGTCCACTTTGTCAACCAAATTGATGGGTTTTGAGAGTTTAAGAGAGTTGTATCCCAAGGACCCTCACTTTGCTCCTATCTTTAGGGAATGCGAAGACTTGGGTAGGGACAAGTGGGAATTGGCTAGGGGTTCAAATCCCTATGCCAAGTTTGATGGTTACTTATTTAAAGGTAGACGATTGTGTGTGCCTTCTAGCTCTTGGAGAGAGTTGTTTGTGAGGGAAGCACACGATGGCGGTCTAATGGGTCATTTTGGAGTCGAAAAGACCCTCGAAATATTGGAGGAGCAATTCTATTGGCCCAAAATGCGCAAGGATGTGGCTAGGATTTGTGGCCAATGCGTAGAATGCAAGAGAGCCAAATCTTGGCTCCTCCCTTACGGGTTGTACACCCCGCTGCCCACTCATCTACGTCCTTGGCTTGATATATCTATGGACTTTGTGTTGGGGCTGCCAAGGACTCGACGAGGTCGGGATAGTATTTTTGTTGTAGTCGACCAGTTTTCTAAAATGGCGCACTTTATTTCTTGCTCTAAGTGTGATGATGCCCCTAGCGTGGCCTCGTTATTTGTTGATAATGTTGTTAGATTGCATGGTGTTCCGAGGACCATTGTGAGTGATAGGGACTCTAAATTCCTAAGCCACTTTTGGAAGTCTATGTGATGTAGGCTTGGTACCAAGTTGTTATTCTCTACATCTTGCCACCCACAAACCGATGGCCAAACGGAAGTAGTAAATAGGACTTTGGGTGCTATGCTACGTTCCATGGTTAAGGGAAAAATGACTTCTTGGGAAGAGCACTTGCCATTGATTGAGTTTGCCTATAACCGTGTCATACACTCAAGTACGGGAATGACTCCCTTTGAGTGTGTATACGGCCTCAACCCCCTCACCCCTTTGGATTTAACGCCTTTGCCAAGTGATCTCATGATTAGCTTAGATGGAAGCAAGCGGGCAGATTCTATGAAGAAGTTACATGAGAAGGTGCGGCTTCAACTTGAGAAGAAAAACCAAGACATGGCAAGGAGGGCAAACAAGGGAAGAAAGGAATTCATTCTTGAACCGGGAGATTGGGTGTGGGTGCATCTTCGGAAGGATCGGTTTCCATCTCAAAGAAAGTCCAAATTGATGCCTAGGGGTGACGGGCCTTTCCAAGTACTTGAGAAGATCAATGACAACGCCTACAAGATTGACCTTCCACCGAAATATCAAGTGCACCACACTTTCAACGTTTGTGATCTCTCTCTCGTGAGTGCGGTGGACGATGACCAAATGCTGAATTTGAGATCAAATTCCTCTCAAGATGGAGAGGATGATATGGGTGGGACAAGCTCCACAAGTACACGACCTTTCACACGAAGCCAAGCTCGGGAGTTACAAAAACTCCAAGCCTTGTTCATGCAAATGGCCGTGTGTGAGTTGGTCATTGAACCCCCAAAGGATCTAAATGTTTTAAGTGTGAAGTGGGACCTTGGAGTGTAACACTCCAAGGGGGCGGCAGATTGGAGAAGGGCAAACTAGTCTTTTTGGCTTCATTTTACCTTGTAATATAAATAGAACACATTAGGGTTATTTTAAGTAGTTCTTCCATTAATATTTTGAATCACAAGACTTGTAATATTTTAGGTTCTCTCTCTCTCTCTCAAAACAGCCCACAAGAAGAGAGACACTTGTGTTGCATCTTGGCTAGAAACAAGGATCTTGAGGTCATTGAGTTCCTCTTGGTCTAAGTAAGAACTTGGTGTTTATATTCATTAGTCTTAGGGTCCTTTCTTGATTTTAGGGTTCTTAGTCTCTTGAATATTATATGTCAAGTTAACTATCTTTTAGTATCTTGTTGTTGTTGTGTTTGAGATCTTGAAGTCTAGTGAAGCCGTGTGGGGCTCTTTCGATTCACTAGCATTGTTGTTTAACTTGTTAATCTTGTGTTGGTTGGCTGATTTCGTGGCTGGTTGTTGCATATTGTGTGTTGTGGACTTGATCTTGTATCACCGAGCCTCAAGATGGAGAGGAAACCGATGATGGACCACATTATGATGATGGTGATGATGGTGAAGATGTTTATCCGCAAGAAGGGGAGTGTGTGGTTCCAAACTTTGTGGTTAGGCGCGTCATGATTAGTAAGGCAATAGATGACCCAAGCCAAAGGGAAAATCTATTCCATACTAAATGTCTTGTAAAAGGGAATGTGTGTACCTTGGTGATCGATAGTGGTAGTTGTACGAATGTTGTAAGTAATGTTATGGTAAATTTCTTGAAGTTACCAACTACCCTGCACACTAGTCCTTACAAGTTACAATGGTTGAATGATTGTGGTGAATTAAGGGTCGCAAGGCAATGTGTGATACGGTTTAAGGTGGGAAACTACCACGATGAAGTGCTTTGTGACGTGATACCAATGCAAGCATGTCACTTATTGCTAGGTAGACCTTGGCAATATGATAGGTCTACCAAACACGATGGTAGGTCCAATCAATATACACTTGAGAAGGATGGCCGAAAGGTTACACTTCATCCTCTTTCGCCTTCCCAAGTAAATGAGTGGCATCAAAGGATGAGAGAATTGAAGGAAAAGGGAAAGGAATCCAAAAAGGGAGAGAAGGGAGGGAATTCCGTAGGTGGGGCAGTGGGGGCATCCAAGGCTGCCTCAACGGCTAAAGGGACGGAAAACATGGTGATGTTGGTTAGTAAGAAGGAACTCTTCGTGGATCATGATGAGGACACGCCTATGTTACTTTTGGCTCATTGTTTTAATACTAACCCCACTAATTCTTCCATTTTCCCTTTGATTTCTTGTGTGTTGCAGGATTATGAAGATGTATTTCCTAAAGAACTTCCGCAAGGATTGCCCCCACTTCGGGGAATTGAGCACCAAATTGATTTTGTGCCGGGATCACAATTGCCAAACAAGCCGGCTTATAGGAGCAACCCTACGGATACTAAGGAATTGCAACGTCAAGTTGAGGAGCTCTTTAACAAAGGTTATGTCAAGGAGAGCATGAGTCCGTGGGCGGTTCCGGTGCTATTAGTGCCCCAAAAGGACGGAACGTGGTGCGTGTGTGTGGACTGCCGAGCCATCAACAAAATTACGGTAAAATACCGCCACCCTATTCCTCGGTTAGATGACATGCTAGATGAATTGAATGGTTCATGTTTGTTTTCCAAGATTGATTTAAGAAGTGGCTATCACCAAATAAGAATGCAACCCGGTGATGAATGGAAAACCGCCTTCAAGACCAAGTTTGGTCTCTATGAATGGATGGTTATGCCCTTTGGCCTAACACACGCTCCAAGTACTTTTATGAGGCTAATGAATCATGTGATGAGGCCATTTATTGGAAAGTTTGTTGTTGTCTACTTTGATGATGTCTTGGTGTATAGCAAGTCTTTAGAAGAGCATGTGTTGCATTTACAATGTGTGCTTGATGTCCTTAGAAAGGAAAAATTGTATGCAAATCTGGAAAAATGTTCCTTTGGTGTTAATGAAGTTGTTTTCTTGGGTTTGTTGTTAGTTCAAGAGGGGTCAAAGTGGATGAATCCAAGATAAATGCTATCAAAAATTGGCCAACCCCACAAACTGTTGGAGAAGTAAGAAGCTTCCACGGGTTGGCTAGTTTTTATAGAAAGTTTGTCAAAGGATTTAGCACCATAGTCGCCCCCTTGACCGAGGTCATTCGAAAAGAGCAACCCTTCAAGTGGGGTGACGAGCAAGCTAAGGCCTTTGAAGCCTTGAAAGCTATGCTCATCTCCGCACCTTTGTTACAATTGCCCAACTTTGATAAGACATTCGAAGTCGAGTGCAATGCGAGTAAAGTAGGCATAGGGGCTGTTTTGATGCAAGATTTAAAACCCAAAGCGAAAAGCTCAAAGGAGCAACTTTAAACTACTCCACGTATGATTTAGATTTGTATGCCTTGATTAGAGCCTTGGCCACTTGGCAACACTACTTATGGCCTAAGGAGTTCGTGATCCGAACGGACCATGAATCCTTAAAGCATCTTTGGGCCCAAGACAAGCTTAACAAACGGCATGCCAAATGGATTGAGTTCCTTGAGACCTTCTCTTATGTTATCCAATACAAAAAGGGTAAGGACAATGTAGTAGCCGATGCTTTGTCTAGAAAACATGCTCTCGTGTCCACTTTGTCATCAAAATTGATGGGTTTTGAGAGTTTAAGGGAGTTGTATCCCAAGGACCCTCAATTTGCTCCTATCTTTAGGGAATGCGAAGAATTGGGTAGGGACAAGTGGGATTCGGCTAGGGGTTCAAATCCCTATGCCAAGTTTGATGGTTACTTATTTAAAGGTAGACGATTGTGTGTGCCCTATAGCTCTTGGAGAGAGTTGTTTGTGAGGGAAGCACACAATGGCGGTCTAATGGGTCATTTTGGGGTCGAAAAGACCTTCGGAATATTGGAGGAACAATTCTATTGGCCTAAAATCCGCAAGGATGTGACTAGGATTTGCGGCCAATGTGTAGAATGCAAGAGAGCCAAATCTCGGCTCCTACCTTACGGGTTGTACACCCCGCTGCCCACTCCTCTACGTCCTTGAAGTGTAATAAACTTACACTCCAAGGGGCAGCAGCCTAGACAAGGGCAAGCTAGTCATTTTGCTTCATTTTGCCTTGTAATATAAATAGAACATATTAGGGTTATTTGGGTAGTTCTCTCATTATAATTTTGAAGACAAAAACTCTTGTAATATTAAGGACTTCTCTCTCCTCCATTTGGGAAGCTCCAAAACAGAAACTTACAAGTGGAGTACACTTGTGTTGTATCTTGGCTAGAAACAAGGATCTTGAGGTCATTGAGTTCCTCTTGGTCTAAGTAAGAACTTGGTGTTCATATTCATTAGTCTTAGGGTCCTTTCTTGATGTTAGGGTTCTTACTCTCTTGAATATTATATGTTAAGTTAACTATCTTTTTATTATCTTGTTGTTGTTGTGTTTGTGATCTTGAAGTCTAGTGAAGCCGTGTGGGGCTCTTTCGATTCACTAGCATTGTTGTTCAACTTGTTAATCTTGTGTTTGTTGGGTCTTCTTGTTGTTGTTGTTGGAATCTTCGTATTGTTTACTTGATCTTGTATCATTCGTGATCCGAACGGACCATGAATCCTTAAAGCATCTTCGGGCCCAAGACAAGCTTAACAAACGACATGCCAAATGGATTGAGTTTCTTGAGACCTTCCCTTATGTTATCCAATACAAAAAGGGTAAGGACAATGTAGTAGCCGATGCTTTGTCTAGAAAACATGCTCTTGTGTCCACTTTGTCATCAAAATTGAAGTCTAGTGAAGCCGTGTGGGGATCTTTCGATTCACTAGCACTTGTTGTTCAACTTGCTGATTTTTGGTGTTAGTTTGTTAATTTTGTGGCTGTCCGTTGGGAACTTGTGTTTGTGGACTTGATATTGTATCAAATTCGACCTCGTCAACCATCTTAATCATTGTAATAATCCCTTAGGACTAGTTTTGGCTTACCTCATATCGTAGGGTAGAATTGTGAAGCAGTTTTGGCTTACCTCATATCGTAGGGTAGAATTGTGAAGCCTTAGCCTAAGCTTGGGTAGGTGCTTGATTTAGTGTGGGTCTTCGGGACTAGTAGCGGGCCATGCTGGCCCTCTTCATTGGTTAATTATCTGAATTAGGTCCTTGCAGACGTAGGAAGCCTTCTTTGGTTACCTTACTAAGGCCTTTTATTGGTTTCTGGCTTTTTGAAATGCCTAAATTAGTACCAGTTGACCTTTAAGTTTCCTTCTTAGACTCAGTGAGTAGACCTCGCTACCCTTGTAGAGTCATTATTGAATTTGGTAATTTAATATTAAGTTGGATTAAGGGAGGTTATGGCTTCAGATGCTCTTTGCTACATGGTTTATTTCCTAGTTCCGGTTTAAGTCTGACATTTATGATCTGTTTCATGGAACTATTATGACAAAACTGTTCTTCAGTTCCAGTTCAAGTTCGGCATTACCGTTTGAAGGGAATTTTGGCTATGGTTTCACTGGTTGGTCACTTAAAGTCATGATTATCGGTGTTTTCTTCCTTGTTTGTATTCTTCGGGCTTATGGGAGCTCAGTTGGATTGCTTTTCTCACTTGCATGTTCCTTCTGGCTTATAGGGGTCCAGTTAGGGTTATAGTAGACTACATATATATGATTTATATATTATGTATAGTTATTGTTTTATTCCCGTTTAGAGTAGTAATTTAGATATAGTCTTTATCCATGACTTTATTTACTTTCTCTCATTTTAGTACACTTTTATCATGATTTAGCTAAGACGGTCGATGATGTCTACTGAGCCCCGATTGTTTTTGGTACTCATACTAAACTTCTGCACTTTTTCTTTATGCAGATCCGAGTATGAGTCACCGTCATTGATGTTTCATCGGGTTTGGTTTTGGAGATTTAGAGATAGGGTTAGCTTTCATAACCAGAGTTGATTCTTTCTCTTTTTGCTATTTTTGGACAGTCTTTTCATTTCTGAGTCTACCTGCATATTTGATACTATTTAGTAGTCTATTTTAATTTAGTGGCTCTTGTACCTACCTTACTAGGTCATTGGATACTCTTTTGTAATTTTCCTCCGTACTATCGTATTTATGTATTTTGCTGCTTGGTACTTCTATTGCATGTTTACTTCTTGTATTCTTATATCTTCTGTCGTTTAGCCCATTACTTGTCCTTTTGGGCAATGGTTTGGCTTACCTACTGGTATGTAAAGGTAGGTGCCCTCAAGACTTGATAAATCAGGTCTTGAAAAATTGGTATCAGAGCAAAGGTTCACTAGTATTGTTGGTACAAGAGCAAGTATCTAGTAGAGTCCCGCAGATTGGTACGATGACGTCTGTATCCTATCTTCAAGAGGCTATAGGATATTCTTAGGAAAATCTCACCTTCTTTGATCATTTTGTACGATGAGTTTGTGCTGGAATATGAGTTCTCATTTGTTTCACTCTTTCACAGATGACTAGGACGCAAGCTATAACGACCAAAGATGGAGAACCCAAGCCTACAGCTAGGGCACCCATCAAAGGTTGAGGCCAGGCTAGAGCTGCAGCCCTTGCTAGGGGTCAGGACAGGGAACCTTCACCAGATCCTTCTATTGATCCTGAGCTAGAGGTAGCTCCAGGGTTTCAGCCACCCCAGACGCTGGTGGGCCAGGGGAAGCCCAGGCCCCATCGGGGTTTATTTCTTTCTCAGTTCTCAGAGATGTCGTGCTTCAGCTATTAAGACTGGTAGGTTGTGCACCATTTGATGGTGCTCAGTCAGCAGACTAGAGTGGTACTGACTTAGGAGCGGAACCTATAGCTGAGGCTTGCCGAGTTGGGTTCCTCCAGCATTGATAGCTCCACATTCAGCAAGTGCTCAGCTTGTTATATCTATCAAGGAGCAGAAGATGTTGGGCCAATTTCTTAGATTGACTCCACTTAGGTTTGTAGGGACCCACGAGAGGATGCTTATAAGTTTCTGACTAGTTGTGAGGAGATGCTCCGTATTTTGGGCCTAGTTTAGTCGGATATTACCTAGAATGAATTTTCTTTCTCTCAAATTATTAATGTACAATGAAATAAGTGGTAAAATTAGTATTAGTAGTAATCAATATATTTGGGCTACTTGATCTCACCAAAACAGTAATCAAGTAGTAAGCCCATGTTTTATCAAATCAAGAGTATTCTTTACACGCCTTCTCCTCTGATTATGTCTATATACTATAACACCTTCTTATAAGGTTTCCTAAAACTCCTCTAGCTACATAACACAAACACAATAGTATACAATGGTGTGTCAAGTAGTAATCTCATGCAATATCTAATTAGGTGGTGTACTACCACACCCTTTAATGCTTTTATCCTTTAAGAAATTTCCATAACTTCTCAACACATCCAGCCATGCCTCCTTATCTTAATTCACACAAAACAATCTCTAAACAACACAAGGTTGTAGGGCTAATTCACTCATGTATTTCGATTAGCATCATGTGGGTTCCAACTAACATTATATTTAAAATGCTCAAGTGAGCACACAATTGGAGCAAAATGGGACACCCTTCCATAACTGTCCCAATATCCATACACCACCAGAAATCCCCTATAAGATCACATAATACAAAATGAACAATCCCCAATTCATTAACACATTCAAAATTTCCTTATCAATTCAAGAACTAAGAGGGATGAAAATTTCAGTAGCTTTCCTTAATGTATAGAAATATCACTTGCCTTATTCTTCAAGGTTTATGTTTTTCTCTCCAACTTAGCTTGAGAAGAATAGAGGGATTACTGAAATCAACACACCATACTCTTACTAATTCAAGCTTAAGAAAAGTTAATATGGCAGTAGATTTACCTTAAGGTGAAATCAACTTCTTCACTTGAATTCCTTAAGATGGGAGATGTTCTACAAACTTGTACTTGAAAAAGATATGAGTTTGCTTTAGATTTTCATGGCGAAGATTTGGACCAGAACTTTGGGGGCTACCATGACTTTCTTTGGGAGTAATTTTCTGAAGAACAAGTGAGAAGAGAAATAAGATGAACTTCAGGCCTTTCGGGGTTCTTATGGACATTTTTTATTAATAAAATAGGGAAAATCTGGTCCTTTACTTTAAACACCTCCTTAATTTTTGCCACAGGTTCTTAAGTAGGTGGATCACCTTGTACATTTAGTTGTATGTGCACATAACTCATGCAATATATAACATTGTATTTTCATATGTCACAAGAAATGGAAGGAAAAAATAGAGATAGAATCAAACATGAGAACACTAATCAATGTATATGCACCACTTTTTTCAAAAAAATGAAATAAATATGAAGTACGTGTACATATTCCTTCTAAAATTGTCTAAAGAATTTGAAACCTAAAAGGACTCTATAACCACCATTATATCAAAAAGGAGGAGTTTGATTGTAATGATGACACTTTTTTGAAAACAATAACAGTCCTTTCCTCTATTGATGATTTTAATCATCCATCTGATTTTGATAAAAACTCACCCTTCTCTTCTTCTGGTGAGCTGGTATGATTGGAAAATTGTATGATGTTGTGGGTACTAAGACAGAGCTATCCAGTGTGTTGGCTCTTATGGGATAAGTCTACGGTCTACAGTGGTCCACTTGAAACAATAATCAATATTAGGGTCCCACTAGTGATTTTTGTGGAAGATATTACATTGCTCATATAATAAACACTTTGGAACCTGAGAAAATTGAGGAACTTGGCGGCGATGATTGTACTTTAATGGTGCATAATTAGGACAAATTTGATGAATTATGTGAAGGGGATTCATCTAGGACTACTAATTAGAGGTAATCACTGCTTAAGGATGTTGTTGTAGTTGAGGGAGTTGAAGAGGATGCATCTCGTGAGGGGGAACTTTTTGGAAACCCCATAGTAAAGCTTGTTTTATCTGATGGGCTAAACTTTTTGGATGCATCATGTCAGGAGGAATCTCTGGGAGACCTTTGAGTGGAACTTTGTTCTCCTACTAGGCTCTATATAGAAGGAAGTTTAGAACTGGTGCTTTGGGTGAAGTGTTGGGGGATTGGTGTCTCAATGTCTTTCGAATATTTCAATATGATTGGGTCCTTGGCATCGACTGCACACACTCTTGTGACAATACTCCCTTAGCCATGTTGGTTACTAAGAGGGTGAGGTATCATCTCAAGAATGCTAATATGGTCATTCCTAAGGATGAACTAGTGCCTTCTTCACTTGCTCTAGTTACTCCAATTCGTCCTCCTCTCACTAGGAGAAAATGAAAGGAAGTTGAAGCTAATTTGGCTGCTAGTGCTCATTCCACCAAAATCACTCGGCAAAATAGAGCTAAGTCTACGCAGCTTCAGACCCATTGAGATACTTGTTAAAGAGGCGGAGGCTTCTAAACAGAAGAAAAAATAAAAAGGTGTTGCATCTTCTAGTTGTAACATCCCGTATTTTGCGTGTACTTATTCTATTGATATGGGACTTGAGGTAACCTTGTTGTATATGTAAGGGACCAAGTTTCTTAAGTGATTAGTTGTGGTTTAACGAGGATTAAAGGGATATTATAACTCACCAAACATTTCAGCATGAATACGTCAAGTTAACCCCAACGGGAGTGTTTAAACGCGAGATAGTAAGGTGGTATTCTACCTCAAGGATTAAAGTGTCCAAGTGTATATAAGTATTAAGTTAACACAAAGGGTTAACACTTAGAATATGGAATAAAATAAGTGAGTTGCTTGCTTGACTTAAATTAAGCTAGTAGGTGACAAGTAGGTGTATCACCTACATTGACTTATTGACCAATCTAAGAACCAAGTAGGTGCATCTCCTACTAAGACTCCTTTGACTAGCTTATTGGGCAAAGTACACTACCACCTACTTGAATTAATTCTGGCCCAAGTTAAAAGACAGAAAGGGAGAAGAATGGACAACCCAATAGTTTCAGATCCACAAAGGCCCAAGTATAATGGGCAAGTTGGTGCACCAAATACTTGATAAAATATGGCCTAAATTATCCAAGAAAGTCGTCCATGAGCAGCTCCCTTTAAAAGGATTGTAACTAGCTCATTTGACCCATTTTAACTTAGACAAAATTTCAGCTTTCTAAAGTTTTCTCTCTTACTCTGTCTTAGCTTTAAGCAAAAGTAGACTGTTTCACACATAGTGGACTGCTCAACACTTAAGAACAAACACTTACCAAATGATAACCGAAAAACTATGAAAACTAGAATTTAACTAAGAACCGAAAAGATAATCAATAGATAGATGAAAAATTAGACACAAGTAGATGAGTATCCAAGAACAATAGGATATATTAAACCCTAGAACCCTCAAATTACATTCATCAACTACACCTAATTCCTACGGTGACTGATACGAGCATGGTTAGCATGGGGAATATTTAGACGGCTTTCTATATATGGATGATAGCTTGAAGCCCGGAGGAAGGAATGAAGAATAAAATACACAAGGTCATGGGCAATCAATATGTTATTTGGGAAATCAAGATGCTATTTGGGCAATTAAGAAGGTCCCTTGTGGGGTTATTTACTAAATAGTCACTTTTGGGCTATTTTTGTAATAGGCTATTTGTGAAAAGGCAAGGACTATAAATAGTTGCCTTAGCCATTTTCATTAGGGAGATTTTGGATGATTGAATTGTCTTTAATAGACTTGATAGTTGGTTACTCTAGGTTAGGGTAGTGATTGGGTTCAAATCCAATTATTAGCTTAGATCGAGTGATTAGGGTGGATTCCCGAATTGCTTGTGTTATCTTCTTCGCTTGATTAATCATCGAGTTATCATATTGTGGATTCAATTTGGTTTCTCATGCATTTGATTGAGTTCTTTTCTCCCTTGGTTTAATTGTTATTTTAATTGAGCCTTTCTTTCTTCACTCCTCATCTCTTATTTCTCAACTATCCTTTAATTTTATTGTTTAATTTCGATTTTCGATATCGATTTTAGTCACTTGATTGAGTTTGTTATCATTTTGGTAGCAGAGCCTAGGTTAAAATTTGTTTTCACAAATCTTAATCTTGGAATTTTGATTTCTTCAAAATCCAAAAAAATAAAAAATTATCCAAAAATCCAAAAAAAAAAAAAATCTGGAATTTTTCTTTTTTTTATTTGCTATTTTTGACACTAGATCTTGATTCTCTAGTGTTTTTTGAGTCTAGATTTCAAATTTCATTCAAATCGGAGTTGTAGAAGTGAAGTTACCATTAAAGGGTTTTCAAGTTTTTGAGTTTTTGAAACTTAAAAAGTAGGTTTATTTTTGGCTTGAAGTTAAGAGCCAAAAATCATTGGAGATTGTTCGTGGCGTTGAAAGGAGCACGTGGGCAAAAATTTCATTGAATTTGGAGCAAAAACGAAGAAGTTATGAGCATTTGAAGATTGAGATTTTTTCTTGTGTTCTTGAGCATCATCATTTTGTTCTTGAAGAGGAAGATAGTAAATGTACACTTTGATCCAAAATTTTTGAAGTCAAAGTTGGTCAAGTGTTAGTAGGTCCATTTGTGGAATTTTGAAAAAAAAAAAATCAAAATTTGAAAAAAAAAAAAAAACGAAATCTGAAAAAAAAAAAAATTGCAAAAAAAAATAAAAAATCCACATGGACTTGCCACATCAGCAGTCAAAGTCAACATTGACTTCCAACACAACGCCACATCAGCACCAGCAGCCTTGTCAGCGCCTCCAGCCTCCCCACTCGCGCCACGTGGCGCGTGGAGCCCAATTTCAGAGAGCTGAAAAATTCATGTTTTCAACACTTAGTTTTTTTTTTTGGGTCCTAAAGTTTTTTGGACCTAAAAATTGTTCTAAGTGTCCAAACTTCGTGATTCTTTTTTTGTTCTCTTTCTCCTTCGATTCCTCAAATATTTAACAAGTAATTAACATATTTAATCACTTGTTAACTAGTTTGAATCATCAAATCATCAAATCAAACGCCTTTAAAGTGATGAACTTCTTCAAGGCCTCAAAATTCTTCTAAGTGTCCAAATTTCGCGATTCTTTTTTTGTTCTCTTTCTCTTTCAATTTACTAACTAATTAGCAAGTAATTAAAATATTTAATCACTTGTTAACTAGTTTTAAAACATTAAATCACTTTTTTTTTTATTCTTCAAATTAAGCAACACAAGTAATTTTTCTACTTCTGTTACTTAATTTTTTTTGAGTCCGTTTTCTTTCTTACTTCTTTTCTTCTACTTTTCTCATCTTAATTCGTAGATAACTTCTTGATTCAAGTCCTTTTAGTTTTATTTGAGCCGTCATTCTTTTACGAGTCACAAGAATCCATTCCTCCACAAGCATTGATAACCTTGAATTGATTGAGCAAAGCTAGTAACCTATCAATTTGGGAAAGAAGCCGTAGAAGGTGAGTTGAGAGCTCATATATGAGTGACGTGAGGCTTTTATTACTAACTTGTTTGCTAGTTTTGTAGGTACAAAAGGTGATATAAGGGAGAATGTCATCCATAGCTTTGGATTATTGTGGAGATGACATTAGTGACTATGCTTGTAGTGACATGAGTTATGAGTATAGTGATGATGAGCAACATGAGGGTTCTTTGAGTGCTTGTGAGAAACGTAATAAAGCTCATGAGTATGATGGTGAATCTTATGAAGGATATGATGGTCCAAGAGATTATGATCAACATGATGATGAGCATTACTACATCGGAGATGAATATGAGATGCATGGAGCTTATGGCTCTTATGATGAACATAAAAGAGTAAAAGTCTCTTTGATGAATTTGATAGTGAAGATGAAGAGTATGGGGATTCTCATATTACCCACCATGGTGATGAAGACGATGTGAGGTACAATTCTTTCTCCTATATGTCTTGTGAACCTTTTGAAGAGGGTTGTGATAGAAGGGGATGTTGTGGGAATGAATTACCTTCCTCATTTTATGTTACTTCCTATCCTAGTCGAGGGGGTATAGATGTGTGGGCAAAACCAATTCAAAGACGTCATGTGGACCATAGGCGAAGAACATTCTCTAGTTCTTATGGGGCAAGAACTTATACTTCTAATCCTCATTCCAATATGACTAGTTCTTTATATGGTAATGATGTTGGAGGAAGGGTGGGAGGATCAATGAGCCATAGAAGTAGAGGAAATTCATTGTCTCAAGATGTGTATGATGGGGAGAGGCGAGTTCTTGAAACAAAAGTTACAAATGAACCACTCACAATTGAGGATCCTATTACTTTGACGATGAACAAATTGTTTGCTTCCATGCTAATAACTCTTGACAAGATCTCTCAAATGGTCTCCAAAGAGTCGAAAGCAAAACAAGCTACTCCTTGTGAAAATGTGCTTGAAGAGGATCCAATGAGTGAAATGAAGGCTACTCCTAGCAACGCAAAGTGGAAGTTAGATGTGAAGGGATCTCCAAAACCTTCCCAAGGAACTCTTGGCACTTGTCCTACCTCCAATAAAATTGAGAGACAAAAAATTGAGAGGAGTAAGGGTGTGATATGTGACAACTCTAGAGTGGAAAAAGAAGAGGTTGTGAGGAGTGATGTGAGAGGATTGTCATAATCTTATACTAACTTTTGCAACCTTTCTTCCTTTTCTAGTTGTCTAGATTCTTGTGCATGTATCCTTGGAGACAAGCCTAGTGAGGCACCTCGAGCAATGAAGAATCATGAGGTGCTAGAAAGCTTTCCAAAGGAGCAAATGTTCTCAAATGTTGAAAAGCAAGGTGAATGCAATCCTTTCTATGAACTACAAGGTAACAAATCTAAATCTTACACTTTGTCAAAAGTTGAAGATCCTTGTGTGGCTAGTAGCCAATTGAGTATAAGTGATGGCATGTATATATGTGAGCTTAAAGATTCGTTGCCTTGTGATCATCTTGATGACACCTTGTTACATAGTGATAATGTATTTGTTGAGCATGTTCATACACTAGTTGATCCTATTGATGACCGAATTGATTCTTCTAGTAAGATCAATTTGTGTCCACCTAGTGTTGACACTTGTGCCTTGAATGATAGTACATTGTCATGTGATTCTTTGCCATGTTTTGATAATGTGCATGTTGAAAATGTGGATACACTAGTTGATCCTATTGATGACCGAATTGATTCTTCTAGTAAGATCAATTTGTGTCCACCTAGTGTTGGTACATGTGCTTGGAATGATAGTTCATTATCAATTGATATTGGTGTTGATCAACTCGTGTGTAATGATGACCCACTAAATGAGGAGTTTTGTGATGAACTTAAGGAACCTCAATTTAGTGTTGGCATTGATATAGTTGGTCATGTGGATAGTCATGTGAAGTCATTGCACCTAAATGATGAATCCTTGAATTGTGATTCCATTCCTTTTTCTTCTCATGAGGATTTTGAGGTGGAATGTGTTTTCAAGGATAATCCCTTGTTTGAGGTTGCCATGACTAATGAAGGTGAAATGCATAGTGGTGTGTCTTGTCATGATAGAAGTGTAGCCCCTCTTAAAGGCTACCAAGTGATTGAGAATCCACTATGGTATGATGACACACTTTTTGAAGATGGAACTCTCTTCTTGAAAGATGATAGTACGTCTATGGGAAAGGATGGTGTTCAAAAGGAGGGTGATGTATGTACTATAACTATCGTTTCATTCTTGTGTAACCCCATGCTTGATCAAGGCCTTAATGCTTGTAGATCAAAAATTCATTCTATATGTGGGCACACCTTGGATGAAGTTCATTTAAGTAACACCTTTCTATACTATTTGTTTGCATATGATGATACTCTTGCCTTTGAGTGGAGTATGTTGTGTGAGAGTAAAAGTGACAATGGGGAAAATAGGTGTATGCTTTATCCATGTTTATGGATTTCCTTTTCCTTTGACCCCGGTAATGATTTGAATAGTGACATTTGTGATGAAATGCTTGGTCCAAATGACAAGCAATTTGTGAGTGAGGTTGTTGGCTTGTATGGTGATAAGTATAGTAGTAACATTTCTTTTCTCTCATGTGATTATTTCTTGGTGTTATTACTTGATCTTATAGGTTTGAATAAGATATATTTGCCAACTTGTGTGGGGAATACCTTTGTATTTGACCCCGGTGATGAATTGGGAGTAATCCCATTCTTGAAGATAGCTAGTGTATTGGGTGGAGTTTTAACATGGGACCTTGTTTATGGCATGACATTTAGATATGTGGGCTATCATGTGTTACTTGACTTAAAGGGTGATTTGTGTTTTTCTAAATATAGAACCATTGAGGATTTGCATGTTTGGTTGCCTAAATACCATGGTTCTTTTAATTTACCCCTTTGTCAATATTTCTTATGTAGCCAAGTATCTCTGGTTTTGTTGGGTTACAAATCATTTGTGGCTCATTTTGATGCTTGGTTATATATTAAATGTGTGCACCATTAGCATGGTGATAGATTTGTTATTGCTAACTCTTGTGCTAACCCTCATGCTATGAGGATATGTTTGTTGTTTGTCCTTCTCATATTTTTGCAAGGTTCGGATTCGAGGACGAATCCTTTAGAAGGGGAGGATGATACGAGCATAGTTAGCATGGGGAATATTTAGACGACCTTCTATATATGGATGATAGCTTGAAGCCCGGAGGAAGGCATGAAGAATAAAATACACAAGGTCATGGGCAATCAATATGTTATTTGGGAAATTAAGATGCTATTTGGGCAATTAAGAAGGTCCCTTGTGGGGTTATTTACTAAATAGTCACTTTTGGGCTATTTTTGTAATAGGCTATTTGTGAAAAAGCAAGGACTATAAATAGTTGCCTTAGCCATTTTCATTAGGGAGATTTTGGATGATTGAATTGTCTTTAATAGACTTGATATTTGGTTACTCTAGGTTAGGATAGTGATTGGGTTCAAGTCCAATTATTAGCTTAGATCGAGTGATTAGGGTGGATTCCCAAATTGCTTGTGTTATCTTCTTCGCTTGATTAATCATCGAGTTATCATATTGTGGATTCAATTTGGTTTCTCATGCATTTGATTGAGTTCTTTTCTCCCTTGGTTTAATTGTTGTTTTAATTGAGCCTTTCTTTCTTCACTCCTCATCTCTTATTTCTCAACTATCCTTTAATTTTATTGTTTAATTTCGGTTTTCGATATCGATTTTAGTCACTTAATTGAGTTCGTTATCAGTGACCAAGAGGGAATTCGAAACGTCCTCGAAACCACGCGTTACTAAGCAAACCTTCAACAAACGCTTACCAAAAACTCTCTCAAGAGATTTGTTCATCAATCAAGAAAGACTAAGGAAAATAAAGCATGGTTTGGGTATTTATACCCATGGGTCATTTATTACATACTTGGGGCCCAAAAGTGACCCATTCTTTTAAAATTGGATTTGGCAGCCGACATAGGCCACCGGCTCCCGCAGATGGGCATCTGTCCAAGAAGGTCAAGGCGGCAGGTGCCGCTGCCCACCATCTACGCGCGCATCCGTAGGTGAGCTCTCCAGGGCACTCCATGTGCCATTTTGCCCTCCTTGGCTTCCGTTTGATCCCTCTAAGGCCCCTTGATCCTCCTTAGATGCAATCACCACCACGTAGCACCCTTTTGATTGTATTAGGATGCCTTCAAGTACCTCTCATTTCATGAACATTCCTTGAAGCGCTTGGAGTACTCGTGCTTGAGTTCTAGTAAACGGTTTGGACCGGATTTGAATTGTATCATCCTCTCCTTCTTGAGAAGAATTTGACCTCAAATTCTCATCCTCTATTATATCAAAGGGTGAGAGATCGCACACATTAAATGTGTTGTGCACTTGATACTCCGGTGGGAGGTCAACCTTGTAATCATTGTCGTTTATCCGCTCAAGTACTTGGATTGGGTCATCACCTCGAGGCATCAATTTAACTTTCCTTTGGGTTGGGAACCGATCCTTCCGGAGATGTACCCATACCCAATCGCTCTGTTCAAGTACAAGTCTTCTCCTCTCTTTGTTCACTCTCTTGGCTATTGCTTGATTCTTTTTCTCAAGGTGAAGCCTCACTTTCTCATGCGTCTTCTTCATTGCTTCCGCTCTTTTTCTCCCATCTAAGCTAATCACAACATCACTAGACAAAGGAGTGAGATCTAAGGGGGTTAGGGGGTTATAACCATAAACACATTCAAAGGGGGTCATAGCAATAGTCGAGTGAATAACACGATTGTAAGCAAATTCAACTAGGGGTAAGTGATCCTCCCAAGAGGACATTTTCCCTTTAACTATGGTGCGAAGCATAGAACCCAAGGTCCTATTCACAACCTCAGTTTGTGGGTGGCAAGATGTTGAGAAAAGTAATTTGGTGCCAAGCCTACCCCACAATGTCCTCCAAAAGTGACTAAAGAACTTAGAGTCCCAATCACTAACAATGGTCTGGGGAATTCCGTGTATCTTGACAACATGTTCTATAAACAAGGATGCCACATTGGAGACATCATCACACTTGTGACACGGAATAAAATGATCCATTTTAGAGAACCGATCAACCACAACAAAGATACTATCTCTTCCCCTTCTTGTCCTAGGTAATCCCAATACAAAATCCATAGATATGTCAAGCCATAGGTGTAAGGGAGTGGGAAGTGGGGTATATAACCCTTGAGGGAGAAGGCGTGACTTTGTACTTCTACAATCCATACATTGACCACAAATTCGTGCAACATCATGACGCATTTTGGGCCAATAGAATTGTTTCTCTAGGATTCCAAGGGTCTTGTCAATTCCAAAGTGACCCATCATACCACCATCGTGTGCCTCTCTAACAAACAACTCTCTCCAAGAGCTAGAGGGAACACACAATCTCTTTCCTTTGAATAGGAATCCATCAAACTTTGAGTAGGGTATAGAAGTTCTATCCATAAGCCATTTTTCCCTTTCCCATTCCTCACAATCCTTAAAGATTTGAGCAAATTTGGGGTCCTCGGGATACAATGTCTTCAAGCATTCAAACCTAATCAATTTAGAAGACAAGGTACTAAGTAACACATGTTTTCGGGACAAGGCATCGGCCACTACATTCTCCTTCCCCTTTTTGTATTGGATTACGTAAGGGAAAGTTTCTTAGAATTCAATCCACTTGGCATGCCGTTTGTTCAATTTGTCTTGGGCCCTAAGGTGTTTCAAAGATTCATGGTCGGTTCGAATCACAAATTCCTTAGGCCACAAGTAGTGTTGCCAATTGCCCAGAGCTCTAATCAAGGCATACAATTCAAGATCATACGTAGAGTAGTTCAAGGTTGCTCCTTTGAGCTTTTCACTAAAGTATGCAACGGGTTTTTGGTCTTGCATTAAGACGGCCCCAATGTCTACCTTACTAGCATCACATTTGACTTCAAACATTTTTCCAAAGTCGGGCAATTGCAACAAAGGGGCGGAGCTAAGCATTGTTTTCAAAGTTTCAAATGCCTTCGCTTGCTCATCTCCCCACTTAAAGGGCTTATCCTTTCAGATTACCTCAGTTAATGGGGAGGCTATGGTGCTAAACCCTTTGACATCCCTTCTATAGAAACTAGCCAATTCATGAAAACTTCTCACATCACCAATGGATTGTGGAGTTGGACAATTTCTTATAGTGTCTATCTTGGATTCATCCACTTCAACACCCCGGGAGCTTACAACAAAGCCCAAAAAGACAACCTCATCAACACAAAAGGAGCATTTCTCAAGATTAACAAATAATTGCTCCTTTCTAAGCACATCAAAAACACATTTTAAGTGTTTAGCATGGTCATCTATGGACTTGCTATAAACTAAGATATCATCAAAGTATACCACAACAAACTTCCCTATAAACGGTTTCATCACATGGTTCATTAACCGCATAAAGGTACTAGGAGCGTTGGTGAGCCCAAATGGCATAACCATCCATTCATAGAGACCAAACTTGGTCTTGAAGGCCATTTTCCATTCATCACCGGGACTCATCCGGATTTGATGGTACCCACTCCTAAGATCAATCTTTGAAAACACACAAGAACCATTCAATTCATCTAACATATCATCTAACCTAGGGATCTTGTTGATGGCCTGACAATCAACACACATGCGCCAAGTCCCATCTTTCTTTGGCACCAATAATACCGAAATCGCACATGGGCTCATGCTTTCTTTGATATATCCCTTGTTGAGAAGTTTCTCCACTTGTCTTTGGAGCTCTTTGGTGTCCGTTGGGTTACTTCTATAAGCCGGCTTGTTAGGCAATTGTGAGCCCGATACGAAGTCTATTTGATGCTCAATTCCCCGAAGTGGAGGTAACCCTTGTGGTAGATCCTTTGGAAACACATCTTTGAATTCCTGCAAAACAAGAGAAATAGAATGGGGAATAGGGGAAGTAGAGTGGTTAGCATGTGATACAGGTGGGACAAGCTGTCCAACAAGTACCCGACCATTCACACAAAGCCAAGCTCGGGAATTACAAAAACTCCAAGCCTTGTTCATGCAAATGGCCGTGTGTGAGTTGGTGATCGAGCCTCCTAAGGATCTCAATGTTTTTAAGTGTGAAGAGGGACCTTGAAGTGTAATAAACTTACACTCCAAGGGGCAGCAGCCTAGACAAGGGCAAGCTAGTCATTTTGCTTCATTTTGACTTGTAATATAAATAGAACATTTTAGGGTTATTTGGGGTAGTCTTCCATTATTATTTTTGAATCACAAGACTTGTAATATTTTGGGTTCTCTCTCTCTCTCAAAACAGCCCACAAAGAAGAGAGACACTTGTGTTGTATCTTGGCTAGAAACAAGGATCTTCAGGTCATTGAGTTCCTCTTGGTCTAAGTAAGAACTTGGTGTTTATATTCATTAGTCTTAGGGTCCTTTCTTGATGTTAGGGTTCTTAGTCTCTTGAATATTATATGTCAAGCTATCTATCTTTTATTATCTTGTTGTTGTTGTGTTTGAGATCTTGAAGTCTAGTGAAGCCGTGTAGGGCTCTTTCGATTCACTAGCATTGTTGTTTAACTTGCTAATCTTGTGTTTGTTGGGTCTTCTTGTTGTTGCTGCTGAAATCTTCATATTGTGGACCTTATCTTGTATCATTTGGTATCAAAGCAAGACCGGTGGTGTTCCAACACTACCCATCTTGGGCTTGCTCTCGGCCAAAAAAAAAAAAAAAAAAAAAAGAGCAAAATCTGTCCATTGTTGCCTTTGGCCGAGAATATTGTTGTGTGTATAGATCTAGGTGTTGTTTTACTTGTTTAGTGTGTTTCTAGTGTTGGTTTCTTTCTCACCAACACTAAAGTGTTTAGATCTAAAAGTTGAGCTTAAAATATTGACCATTGTTGTGGTAACTTGAAAGGTGGACCGTAGGTTGTATGTTGTTGATGACAATTGGTGGTTTTGTGTGATGTGCTTGAAGAAGTTGATGTTGTGTTCATGAAGGTGTTGAGATTGTTGAGATGTTCATCTTATAAACTTGTTCATCTTGTTGAAAGTTGAGTTCATGTTGTAAGACAAAAGTCATAAAGTTGTTGGTGAAAGAAGACTTGCACACATCTCTTCCAAGACTTGATGATACGGGTGGGACAAGCTGTCCAACGAGTACCAGACCATTCACATGAAGCCAAGCTCGGGAATTACAAAAACTCCAAGCCTTGTTCATGCAAATGGCCGTGTGTGAGTTGGTGATTGAACCACCTAAGGATCTAAATGTTTTAAAGTGTGAAGAGGGACCTTGAAAGTGTAAGTCACAAGGCCCACATGGGACACTCTAAGGTCGGCTGCCCCAAGGGCTAAACTTGTCATTTTATCTTTCATTTTTGATGTAATATAAATAGACCCTCTGATACAAGACAAATGGCCATCATAACTTTTGATGCCATCATTCGTGGCCAACACATGGAGAATCTGATTTTGGACACCTTGAAGGCCCAAGAGTATGCATGGGGAAGTCATGAAGTCATTTTGGACACATAATAAAGCAAATTTGTGTGTGGAAGGTTGCTTGGAGGCATGCCTTGATGACTACTCGAGGCTCCAAAGAATTGCAAGGGTTGAAGTGTGAAGAAGGAGTCCTTACACTCCATGACCGCCCCTTATTAAGGGTGTTTTGGTCTTTTTTGTGCCTTTTCTTTACACTCCATAGGAGCCTCTTTTCATTAAGGGTAGTTTGGTCATGTGATGTAATAGTTATAAATAGGCTTCATTAGTCTTGTTTTCGAGGGAGTTGATTATGGATATTTGAAAGACTTCTTCTTCTCTCTTTGAGAATGTAGTGTAGGGCTTGGAAAGGCCAAGTAGTGTAGGGCTTGGAAAAGCCATTATTGATCCTTGCTTAGAAACGATGGTTGTAAGGCGGAGTTGATTCCCTTAGCGGTCACCATAAGAGTTTGGTGTTGTTATTGCGGGTCTTAGGGGTCTTATCGTTTGATACACGGTTTGGTTCCTATTTCTTGTAATCTCGTATGTCAAGCTATCTATCCTTTTTTTTGTAATCTTGTTAAGCTTGTGTTTGTTAATCTTGAAGTCTAGTGAAGCCGTGTGGGGCTCTTTCGATTCACTAGCACTTGTTGTTCAATTTGTTGTTCTTGTGATAGTTGTTCATCTTGTTGTTGTTGCTGAAATCTTCATGTTGTGGGATTGATATTGTATCATTTGGTATCAAAGCAAGGCTGGTTGTGTTCCTACACTACCAATCTTGGGCTATCTCGGTCAAAAAAAAAAAAAAAAAAAGAAATCTGTCAAAAAAAAAAAACGAAATCTGTCCATCTTGTTGTCTTGGCCGAGAATAGTGATTGTGTGTTTAGATCTAGGTGTTATTTTACTTGTTTAGTGTGTTTCTAGTGTTGGTTTCTTTCTCACCAACACTAAAAGTGTCTAGATCTAAAGATGAGCTTATAATATTGACCATTGTTGTGGTGACTTGAAGTGGGCCGTAGGTTGTACCTTGTTGATGACCATTGGTGGTTTTTGTGTTATGTTCTTGAAGAAGTTGATGTTGTGTTCTTGAAGGTTGTTGTGGTGTTCATCTTGTTCTTCATCTATTCTTACAACTTAAGACAACAAAAGTTATAAAGTTGTTGGTTGTTGGTGAGAAGACTTGCACACATCTCTTCTTAGACTTGACAACCACTTTTCCTTAAAATACGGAACCTTGTTTTGTGGGATTAGAATAGTCAAATCTTACCTTTTTGAGTTTGAAAAGTTGAAAAAAGAGTACAAGACTTTACTTTCCCTCCAAAACCCATTGTCATCCATGACAAGTTGTGTTTCATATTGAAATTTCAGATTTGTGACCAAAAAATAAATAAATATATATATATATATATATATATATTTTCGTATGGGCCCAAGACCAATTGCATGCTGCCACGTCACCATTAAGCTCAAATTTCAGATTCTAAGTTTCATTTCCTTGTTTCTTTAGTTTCATTTCTTGATTCTAGTACTAATTAACAACTAGTAATCACCTACTAGATTGTGAGTTGGGTTTTTTTTTGAATCCATTTTCTTCGTGTTCTTCGTTCTTTGTGTGCTTTTCTCATTTTGATTCGTTGAACTTCTTTGATTCAAGTTCATAAGTAGATTTTTGTTTTGTGTCTTGAGTCGATCAAACAATAATCTATTCCGGTCGCTAAGTAGTGATTGACACCTTATTAACTACCGGAGTATAAGCAACTTTCAATATTCGCCGCTCCAATTGTGAGGATCACAAAGGTGAGTGTATACGAGTGTTGGTGAGGTGCTTTTACTACTAATCTTGTTTGTTCATTTTGTAGGTACAAGGTGATATAAGGGGAACATATCTTGGTAGCCTCGTATTATTGTGACTACAACATGGGAGACTATGATTGTAGTGAGGGAGTTTATGGCTACAATGATGTTGTGGATTATGGGGGCTATGAATATAGCCATGATCAAGACATGGGCAGATTTGAGGGTTATGGTTTTGAGGGAGAACATGAGGTGAATGAAGTGCCAAGTTCTTATGATGAAGTTGGGGCATATGAGGAGTCTTACACTTCCCATTTCGAACCTCGAATTGGTGTAAGGTATAACCCCTCCCTTCGCAAAGCTTATGAGAGCCATGGTGAGAGTGCACGTGTGGAGAATGAAGATTCATATTCTTCACCTTGTAGTACATTTTATCAAGGTCGAAGCGGTGTGAATGGGTATACTAGCTATAGTGTAGGTTGTCCTATGAGAAGAAGAGAGAATACATCTCCAAGGCCGAGGGGTACTCATGTGCCCTTGGGTTGTCCTAAACTCTACAATGTTGATCCTAGGAGAAGTGTTCACTCCGAAAAGGTAAGCATTTCTGGGGTACCGGGCTGCCTCCTTGTGCTAGATGATTGGCGCCATAAGAACTACATCATGCCACCGATGGTTGACTATTTAGGGTTGTTTCGAGAACCTTTACTTGTTCCATATTCCTTGGACGGGTATAAGGTTAACGAGAGAGTGAGGATTGTCTTCACCCAATTTGAATACTATGAGGAGGTGTGGTGTGATATCTTTCCCTTGACACCAGGTCATGTATGCTTGGGTGCCGATTGGTTTGCACAACATAGAGTTCCAAATGTGCTAAATTGGCCTAAGGTTATAGTGGACCATTGGGGAAATTATCTCTTTACCTCAATTATTCCCAAACCGCAAGGAGATGTGATCACTTACTCCAAGCCGAATGATTATGAGAGACAAAATATTGAGAGGAGTAAGGGTGTGAAAGGTGGTAATTCGAGAGTGGAAAAAGGAGAGGTTGTGTGGAGTGAAGTGAGGGGGTTGCCACCAAATCATGCTAACTATGTTTGTCCTTTTCTTTCTAAGGACATTTGTGTAGGTACCAACATGACAAGCGGAGAAGCACAAGGCCAAGGAGAAGTTGCTGCCGAAGCATGTGGAAAACCTTCACACCACGGCAAAGAAGAATTTACTCAAGAACTTCAAGGTAAGATCGCTTACTCTTACACTTTTGTGCATGTGAATGATAATTGTGTGACTAGTTGCCCATTGAGTGTGAGTAATAGCTTACCTATTTGTGAGTCTATTGATTCTTTGCCTCTTGTTGATGATGTACTTGTTGGGAGTGTGGATACACTAGTTGATCCTATTGATGATCGAATTGACTCTTCTTGTAAGGTCAATTTAAGTCCACCTAGTGTTGAAGCCAATGTGTTGAATGATGGTACATCATCTTGTGGGAATTGTGTTGATCAACTTATGTGCGGAATTTGTCCACCACTTGAGGATATGTGTGATCTGTTTAATGGATCTCAAGTGAATGATTATATTGAAAATGTTGATCAAATAAATAGGAGTGACCCCTTTAGTATGACCTCTAGTAAATGTTCTACTCTCGGTTTTGCTCATAGGGATAATCATGTGCTTGAAACATCTTTGATACTTGATAATGATCTTTTAGAGAATGGATTTGCATGTTCTATATCCTCTTCATGGATAGATCCTTCTCTCTTTAAGTACAATATCTTGTTTGAAGATGATGAGTTCACTCCTAAAGAACCTAGTGGTGAGAATGACGTTGAAGGTATAGCTTGTCTTGAAAGCTATAGCCTATATGCCAACCCACTATGGTGTAACATTCCTCCTAAAGATGGAAATCTCTTCTTGGGAGATGAGAGTACTCTTAAGGGAAGGGAATGTGAGGTCTTGGAAAGGAATGATCAATTGGGTGATGATAATTTTGATTTGCTTGAATTCTTAAGAAACCCAATAAGTGATTTTTCCTTGAAAATTGATTGTGGTTGTGATCCTTTGTATGACACCCCACCCATGTTTGATGACTATAAGGATGAATTGCTTGCTTGTAAAGACTTAAGTAATAATTCCTTGGACTTTAGTGGTGGTATGTGTCTACTTGAGGGTACTTCCATAGAAAGGGAAGGTGTCCATTGTTTGGAAATTACTTCTTCTACTATGTGTGACCTTATTGTTGAGAGTACTCATGGTGATGATGTTGAAACTGGTAGTGAGCACTCACATGAGGACACCTTAGTTGAACTGGACTTGAGTGATACCATTCTCCACTCTCTATTTGCTTTTGATGATATGTATGCTATTGTAGAGAGTATATCTTGTAGTTTGGGTGAAGCCTATGGGGAAAGGGAGTATTGTCTAGACCCGTGTCTATGGCTACTCTTTCTATTTGACCCCGGTGCCAAATATAGAAATGGTGATGTTGGCGCACCCAACTTGTTGCTTGGTCTACATGACAAGCAAAGTGTCATTCTTGAAAACCCGAGAGCAAAAGTGTCATTGTTTCCTTGGGGTAATGTTTCTTAATGTGCATCCTTGCTTGACACAATTGTGTTTAAATTACAAGAATCTCAACTTGTGGATGCCAAGTTCTCTATTTGCTTGAAGGAAAGAATGTGGATGTGCTTAAATGCTTTGTCTTCACCCTTGTATACCTTTACACTTGATTTTTTCCTATACTACCTCTTTGCCTATGATGACATCCATGCTAGTTTTGGATTTGTTTTATGTAGAGGTAGGAAATTTTTTGGTTTGTCCACTTGTATGAATAATAATGCTATATGGATCTTGTGGACATTAGAACCAATTGAGGCTCCACCCTTGGTGTGGTCTCTTGAAGAGATAAAGAAGCAATTGTGTCTTATGGCTCCTAAGATGAAGGTTTTACCTTGTGGATTATTTGATGCCATTAGGACCTTTGTAGTTTCCTTATCTCTTGGTGATTTAAATAGCCAAATCCTTTGTGCATTAATAAGTTTTTAATATTTAATTCAAAGGATCCTTGGTTATATTGCAAGTATAAGCAACCTTGGCATGTTGAGATGATTTATTGTGCTAACCCTAACCCTCATGCCATGAGGAGTTTGTATTTGTTTGCCCTTTCTTTGGTTTTGCAAGGTTTGGATTCGATGTCGAATCCTTTTCAAGAAGGGGAGGATGATACAAGACAAATGGCCATCATAACTTTTGATGCCATCATTCGTGGCCAACACATGGAGAATCTGATTTTGGACACCTTGAAGGCCCAAGAGTATGCATGGGGAAGTCATGAAGTCATTTTGGACACATAATAAAGCAAATTTGTGTGTGGAAGGTTGCTTGGAGGCATGCCTTGATGACTACTCGAGGCTCCAAAGAATTGCAAGGGTTGAAGTGTGAAGAAGGAGTCCTTACACTCCATGACCGCCCCTTATTAAGGGTGTTTTGGTCTTTTTTGTGCCTTTTCTTTACACTCCATAGGAGCCTCTTTTCATTAAGGGTAGTTTGGTCATGTGATGTAATAGTTATAAATAGGCTTCATTATTCTTGTTTTCGAGGGAGTTGATTATGGATATTTGAAAGACTTCTTCTTCTCTCTTTGAGAATGTAGTGTAGGGCTTGGAAAGGCCAAGTAGTGTAGGGCTTGGAAAAGCCATTATTGATCCTTGCTTAGAAACGGTGGTTGTAAGGCGGAGTTGATTCCCTTAGCGGTCACCATAAGAGTTTGGTGTTGTTATTGCGGGTCTTAGGGGTCTTATCGTTTGATACACGGTTTGGTTCCTATTTCTTGTAATCTCGTATGTCAAGCTATCTATCTTTTTTTTGTAATCTTGTTAAGCTTGTGTTTGTTAATCTTGAAGTCCAGTGAAGCCATGTGGGGCTCTTTCGATTCACTAGCACTTGTTGTTCAACTTGTTGTTCTTTTGATAGTTGTTCATCTTGTTGTTGTTGCTGAAATCTTGTGTTGTGGGTTTGATCTTGTATCACCCTCTTAGTGTTATTAGCCCTAGTTCACTCATTATATTTTTGAAGATAAAACTCTTGTAACACTAAGGACTTCTCTCTCACCATTGGAGAAGCTCCAAAATCGAAACTCACAAGTGGAGTTACACTTGTGTTGTATCTTGGCTAGAAACAAGGATCTTGAGGTCATTGAGTTCCTCTTGGTCTAAGTAAGAACTTGGTGTTTATATTCATTAGTCTTAGGGTCCTTTCTTGATGTTAGGGTTCTTAGTCTCTTGAATATTATATGTCAAGTTAACTATCTTTCATTATCTTGTTGTTGTTGTGTTTGTGATCTTGAAGTCTAGTGAAGCCGTGTGGGGCTCTTTCGATTCACTAGCACTTGTTGTTCAACTTGTTATTCTTGTGTTGGTGGGCTGATTTTCGTGGCTGGTTGTGCCTATTTGTGTGTTGTGGACTTGATCTTGTATCATTTGGTATCAGAGCAAGACCGGTTGTGTTCCAACACAACCCATCTTGGGCTTGTTCTTGGATTAAACAAAAAAAAAAATCTGAAATTTGTCCATTGAAGACAAAACCGAGAATGTTGTTGTATGTTTAGATCTAGGTGTTATTTTGCTTGTTTAGTGTGTTTCTAGTGTTGGTTTCTTTCTCACCAACACTAAAGTGTCTAGATCTAAAAGTTGAGCTTGAAAACTTGACCATTGTTGTGGTGACTTGAAGTGGATGAAAGTTGTATGTTGTTGATGACAAAAATTGGTGGTTGTGTGTTATGGGCTTGAAGAAGTTGATGAAGGTTGTTGAGGTGTTCATCTTTTAAACTTGTTCATCTTGTTCATCTTGTTGTGTTCAAGTTGCAACACAAGTCATAAAGTTGTTGGTGAAAGACTTGCACCCATCACTTCCTAGTCTTGTCAACCACTTTTCCTTAAAACACGGAACCTTGTTTTGTGGGATTAGCCTAGTCAAATCTTACCTTTTTGAGTTTGAAAGGTTGAAAGACTACAAGACTTTTACTTTCCCTCCAAAACACATTGTCATCTATAACAAGTTGTGTGAGTATTGAAAAATTTCAGATTTGAGATAAAAAAAAAAAAGGAACAAGGAAGAAGCAAAAATGTGTGGGACCACTTACATGCTGCCACATCACTATAAGCTCAACTTTGGATATTATTCTAGTTGCTAATTGTTGATTCTTGGTTTCCTTTACTTGGTTCTAGAACTAATTAACAAACTAGTACATTCCTACTAGGTTGTCGATTAGTCCTTTGAATCCGTTTGTTCGTGTCAACGATTACTTGAGTGCCTTTTATCTTTTGAATACGTTGCTATTTTTGGTTCTAGTCCGACAAGAATTCTTTGAGTCTTCAAACAAAAATCCACTCCGGATAAGAGCTTACTACCTTAAAGGATTCACGGTTACTAGCCAATTTACAACACTTGTGGAACTCAAGCGTGTGGTGATCTAAGGAGTATAATACCTTGACAATGGAAGGGTTAACGTGGATACTAATGCACTTGACTCTATGAGGGTCACTCTTGAGGCCGTTACCCGGACACTTGAAAGGTTGAATTCGGAATTTGGGGCCGTGAGAGGGGACTTGGCAACAATCAAGGGAGAGGTGTCGACTATTAGTGGGAGGTTAGAACAAGTGGAGAGTCAAAGGAACTCTCGTCCTTCTACTCCTCTACATGTTTCTACCAATGGGCATGATAGGACTTCCTCCTCAACCATCACCCCCGAAATAGTCCACCAAATGCTAAATGCACCTCAAGCTCCACTAAATGCCGCAAGCCAAACCACCTTTTTCCCTCCAAACCGTGACCCCACTAGACCAATACATTTCCAAGCTCCTCAAGTTCCACAAGAGGGATTTGGACGTCAAGTACCTCCACTAAATCCGAACCCTCCATTCCAAGCTCCATTAAACCAAAGGCCACCAAATCCAATTCCTCCGAATCAAAATGCCCAAGACCGACCAGCCCACTTGGAAGGATATGGTAGAGAGAAGTATGAAGGATATGGAGCCTTTGATAATGCTTAGATGAGGGAGGAGGAGATAAGAGGGGGTCGAGGAGATACCGAGGGTATGGAGATAGGGGAAACCGACACCAAGAGAGAGATGTAGGCATCAACACCATCAAGTTAAACCTACCCATCTTTAAAGGTGAAAGTGACCCCGAGGCTTACTTAGCTTGGGAATCGGCTTGTGACAAAGTTTTCCAAGTTAATGATATCTCGGAGGAAAAGAAGGGATGCTATGCTATAGCTCATTTCGAGGGTTATGCTAACACTTGGTGGGAGTATGTCAAGCGGTTTGGTAATGAACTAATTGATTGGCAGCCACCACCTTGGTATCGATTGAGGTACTTGATGAGGCAACGATACCTTCCCGAGAGATATCGCCATGAGTTGCTTGCTAGATTGTATGGCTTGCGTCAAGGTAACAAGAGTGTGATGGCATATTTTGATGAGTTTCAACAACTCATGTTGAAACTTGATCATCGTGGGGAGCAAATCAGCCACGACATCATTCGGTTCAAGTGTGGGTTGAACAAAGAGATCTCCACTCATTTAACACTTCACAAGTTTAAAACCGTTGATGGTATTTTCCAAGCGGCTCTTGAGATTGAAAGGGAACTTAAAGAGAGATCATCTTTCAAGACAAGGGGACAAACCCCCTCGGGTTGGCCCAAAAACAAGGACCAACCCGCCACTACAACGCTGCCCGAGCCCAAAACAGTCCACAAATTCCCTCCGAAATCGGAGGCTCACAAGTATCCTAACCCAAAGGGATTCCAATGTTTCAAGTGCCAAGGTTGGGGGCATAAGGCCAACGAATGTCCAAACCGACGCAATGTGATCCTACGGGAAGGGAGAGTGTATTACCTTGGTGAGGAGGTGGGTCCCGAAAGGGGAGAAGATGAGGCCGAGCCTCAAGATGGAGAGGGAACCGATGATGGACCACATGATGATGATGGTGATGATGGTGAAGATGTTTACCCGCAAGAAGGGGAGTGTGTGGTTCCAAACTTTGTGGTTAGGCGCGTCATGAGTAAGGCAATAGATGACCCAAGCCAAAGGGAAAATCTATTCCATACTAAATGTCTTGTAAAGGGGAGTGTGTGTACCTTGGTGATCGATAGTGGTAGTTGTACGAATGTTGTAAGTCATGCTATGGTAAATTTCTTGAAGTTACCAACTACCCCGCACACTAGTCCTTACAAGTTACAATGGTTGAATGATTGTGGTGAGTTAAGGGTCGCAAGGCAATGTGTGATACGGTTTAAGGTGGGAAACTACCACGATGAAGTGCTTTGTGACGTGATACCAATGCAAGCATGTCACTTGTTGCTAGGTAGACCTTGGTAATATGATATGTCTACTAAACACGATGGGAGGTCCAATTGGTATACACTTGAGAAGGATGGCTGAAAGGTTACTCTTCATCCGCTTTCGCCTTCCCAAGTAAATGAGTGGCATCAAAGGATGAGGGAATTGAAGGAAAAGGGAAAGGAATCCGAAAAGGGAGAAAAGGGAGGGAATTCTATAGGTGGGGCAGTGGGGTCATCCAAGGCTGCCCCAACGTCAAAAGGGCCGGAAAACATGGTGATGTTAGTTAGGAAGAAGGAACTCTTCTTGGATCATGATGAGGACACGCCTATGTTACTCTTGGCTCATTGTTTTAATACTAACCCCACTAATTCTTCCATTTCCCCTTTGATTTTTTGTGTGTTGCAGGATTATGAGGATGTATTTCCTAAGGAGCTTCCGCAAGGATTGCCCCCGCTTCGGGAAATTGAGCACCAAATTGATTTTGTGCCGGGATCACAATTGCCAAACAAGCCGGCTTATAGGAGCAATCCTATGGACACCAAGGAATTACAACGTCAAGTTGAGGAGCTCCTCAACAAAGGGTATGTCAAAGAGAGCATGAGCCCGTGTGCTGTTCCGGTGCTATTGGTGCCCAAAAAAGACGGAACGTGGCGCATGTGTGTGGACTGCCGAGCCATTAACAAAATTACGGTAAAATATCGCCACCCTATTCCTCGGTTAGATGACATGCTAGATGAGTTGAATGGTTCATGTTTGTTTTCCAAGATTGATTTAAGGAGTGACTATCACCAAATAAGAATGCAACCCGGTGACGAATGGAAAACAGCCTTCAAGACCAAGTTTGGTCTCTATGAATGGATGTTTATGCCATTCGGCCTAACAAACGCTCCAAGTACTTTTATGAGGCTAATGAATCATGTGATGAGGCCATTTATTGGAAAGTTTGTTGTTGTCTATTTTGATGATGTCTTGGTGTGTAAGTCTTTAGAAGAACATGTAATGCATTTGCAATGTGTGCTTGATGTCCTTAGAAAGGAAAGGTTGTATGCAAATCTGGAAAAGTGCTCTTTTGGCGTTAATGAAGTTGTTTTCTTGGGTTTTGTTGTTAGTTCAAGAGGGGTCGAAGTGGATGAATCCAAGATAAATGCTATAAAAAATTGGCCAATCCCTCAAACCGTTGGAGAAGTAAGAAGCTTCCACGGGTTGGCTAGTTTTTATAGAAGGTTTGTCAAAGGATTTAGCACCATAGCCGCCCTCTTGACCGAGGTCATTCGAAAAGAACAACCCTTCAAGTGGGGTGTCGAGCAAGCTAAGGCATTTGAAGCCTTGAAAGCTATGCTCATTTCCGCCCCTTTGTTACAATTGCCCAACTTTGATAAGACCTTCGAGGTCGAGTGTGATGCGAGTAAAGTAGGCATAGGGGCTGTTTTGATGCAAGAATTGAAACCCATTGCTTACTTTATTGAAAAGCTCAAAGGAGCAACTCTAAACTACTCCACGTATGATTTAGAGTTGTATGCCTTGATTAGAGCCTTGGCCACTTGGCAACACTACTTATGGCCTAAGGAGTTCGTGATCCGAATGGACCATGGATCCTTAAAGCATCTCCGGGCCCAAGACAAGCTTAACAAACGGCATGCCAAATGGATTGAGTTTCTTGAGACCTTCCCTTATGTTATCCAATACAAAAGGGGTACGGACAATGTAGTGGCCGATGCTTTGTCTAGAACACATGTCCTTGTGTCCACCTTGTTATCAAAGTTGATGGGTTTTGAGAGTTTGAGAGAATTGTATCCCAAAGACCCTCACTTTGCTCCTATCTTTAGGGAATGCGAAGAATTGGGTAGGGACAAGTGGGATTCGGCTAGGGGATCAAATCCCTATGCCAAGTTTGATGGTTACTTATTTAAAGGTAGACGATTGTGTGTACCCTCTAGCTCTTGGAGAGAATTGTTTGTGAGGGAAGCATATGATGGCGGTCTAATGGGTCATTTTAGGGTTGAAAAGACCCTCGGAATACTGGAGGAGCAATTCTATTGGCCCAAAATGCGCAAGGATGTGACTAGGATTTGCGGCCAATGTGTAGAATGCAAGAGAGCCAAATCTCGGCTCCTACCTTATGGGTTGTACACCCCGCTGCCCACTCCTCTACGTCCTTGGCTTGATATATCTATGGACTTTGTGTTAGGGCTGCCAAGGACTCGTCGAGGCCGGGATAGTATTTTTGTTGTAGTCGACCGGTTTTCTAAAATGGCGCACTTTATTCCTTGCTCTAAATGTGATGACGCCCCTAGCGTGGCCTCGTTATTTGTTGATAATGTTGTTAGATTGCATGGTGTCCCTAGGACCATTGTGAGTGATAGGGACTCTAAGTTCCTAAGCCACTTTTGGAAGTCCATGTGGGGTAGGCTTGGTACCAAGTTATTGTTCTCTACGTCCTGCCACCCACAAACCGATGGCCAAACGGAAGTAGTAAATAGGACTTTGGGTGCTATGCTACGTTCCATGGTTAAGGGAAAAATGACTTCTTGGGAAGAGCACTTACCATTGATTGAGTTTGCCTATAACCGTGTCATACACTCAAGTACGGGAATGACTCCCTTTGAGTGTGTATACGGCCTCAACCCCCTCACCCCTTTGGATTTAACGCCTTTGCCAAGTGATCTCATGATTAGCTTAGATGGGAGCAAGCGGGCAGATTCTATGAAGAAGTTACATGAGAAGGTGTGGCTTCAACTTGAGAAGAAAAACCAAGACATGGCAAGGAGGGCCAACAAGGGAAGAAAGAAATTCATTCTTGAACCGAGAGATTGGGTGTGGGTGCATCTTCGGAAAGATCGGTTTCCATCCCAAAGGAAGTCCAAATTGATGCCTAGGGGTGATGGTCCATTCCAAGTACTTGAGAGAATCAATGACAATGCCTACAAGATTGACCTTCCACCGGAATATCAAGTGCACAATACTTTCAACGTTTGTGATCTTTCTCTCGTGGATGCGGTTGGAGATGACCAAATGCTGAATTTGAGGTCAAATTCCTCTCAAGATGGAGAGGATGATACGGGTGGGACAAGCTGTCCAACGAGTACCCGACCATTCACACGAAGCCAAGCTCGGGAATTACAAAAACTCCAAGCCTTGTTCATGCAAATGGCCGTGTGTGAGTTGGTGATTGAACCACCTAAGGATCTAAATGTTTTAAAGTGTGAAGAGGGACCTTGAAAGTGTAAGTCACAAGGCCCACATGGGACACTCCAAGGCCGGCTGCCCTGATACAAGACAAATGGCCATCATAACTTTTGATGCCATCATTCGTGGCCAACACATGGAGAATCTGATTTTGGACACCTTGAAGGCCCAAGAGTATGCATGGGGAAGTCATGAAGTCATTTTGGACACATAATAAAGCAAATTCGTGTGTGGAAGGTTGCTTGGAGGCATGCCTTGATGACTACCTGAGGCTCCAAAGAATTGCAAGGGTTGAAGTGTGAAGAAGGAGTCCTTACACTCCATGACCGCCCCTTATTAAGGGTGTTTTGGTCTTTTTGTGCCTTTTCTTTACACTCCATAGGAGCCTCTTTTCATTAAGGGTAGTTTGGTCATGTGATGTAATAGTTATAAATAGGCTTCATTAGTCTTATTTTCTAGTTAGTTCATTATGGATATTTGAAAGACTTCTTCTTCTCTCTTTGAGAATGTAGTGTAGGGCTTGGAAAGGCCAAGTAGTGTAGGGCTTGGAAAAGCCATTATTGATCCTTGCTTAGAAACGGTGGTTGTAAGGAGGAGTTGATTCCCTTAGCGGTCACCATAAGAGTTTGGTGTTGTTATTGCGGGTCTTAGGGGTCTTATCGTTTGATACACGGTTTGGTTCCTATTTCTTGTAATCTCGTATGTCAAGCTATCTATCCTTTTTTTTTGTAATCTTGTTAAGCTTGTGATTCTAATCTTGAAGTCTAGTGAAGCCGTGTGGGGCTCTTTCGATTCACTAGCACTTGTTGTTAAATTTGTTGTTCTTGTGATAGTTGTTCATCTTGTTGTTGTTGCTGAAATCTTCATGTTGTGGGATTGATATTGTATCATTTGGTATCAAAGCAAGGCTGGTTGTGTTCCTACACTACCAATCTTGGGCTATCTCGGTCAAAAAAAAAAAAAAAAAAAAGAAATCTGTCAAAAAAAAAAACGAAATCTGTCCATCTTGTTGTCTTGGCTGAGAATAGTGATTGTGTGTTTAGATCTAGGTGTTATTTTACTTGTTTAGTGTGTTTCTAGTGTTGGTTTATTTCTCACCAACACTAAAAGTGTCTAGATCTAAAGATGAGCTTATAATATTGACCATTGTTGTGGTGACTTGAAGTGGGCCGTAGGTTGTATCTTGTTGATGACCATTGGTGGTTTTTTGTGTTATGTTCTTGAAGAAGTTGATGTTGTGTTCTTGAAGGTTGTTGTGGTGTTCATCTTGTTCTTCATCTATTCTTACAACTTAAGACAACAAAAGTTATAAAGTTGTTGGTTGTTGGTGAGAAGACTTGCACACATCTCTTCCTAGACTTGACAACCACTTTTCCTTAAAATACGGAACCTTGTTTTGTGGGATTAGAATAGTCAAATCTTACCTTTTTGAGTTTGAAAAGTTGAAAAAAGAGTACAAGACTTTACTTTCCCTCCAACACCCATTGTCATCCATGACAAGTTGTATTTCATATTGAAATTTCAGATTTGTGACCAAAAAAAAAAAATAAAAATATATATATATATATATATTTTCGTGTGGGCCCAAGACCAATTGCATGCTGCCACGTCACCATTAAGCTAAAATTTCAGATTCTAAGTTTCATTTCCTTGTTTCTTTAGTTTCATTTCTTGATTCTAGTACTAATTAACAACTAGTAATCACCTATTAGATTGTGAGTTGGTTTTTTTGAATCCATTTTCTTCGTGTTCTTCGTTCTTTGTGTGCTTTTCTCATTTTGATTCGTTGAACTTCTTTGATTCAAGTTCATAAGTAGATTTTTTGTTTTGTGTCTTGAGTCGATCAAACAATAATCTATTCTGGTCTCTAAGTAGTGATTGACACCTTATTAACTACCGGAGTATAAGCAACTTTCAATATTCGCCGCTCCAATTGTGAGGATCACAAAGGTGAGTGTATATGAGTGTTGGTGAGGTGCTTTTACTACTAATTTTGTTTGTTCATTTTGTAGGTACAAGGTGATATAAGGGGAACATATCTTGGTAGCCTCATATTATTGTGACTACAACATGGGAGACTATGATTGTAGTGAGGGATTTTATGGCTACGATGATGTTGTGGATTATGGGGGCTATGAATATAGCCATGATCAAGACATGGGCAGATTTGAGGGTTATGGTTTTGAGGGAGACATGAGGTGAATGAAGTGCCAAGTTCTTATGATGAAGTTGGGGCATATGAGGAGTCTTACACTTCCCATTTCGAACCTCGAATTGGTGTAAGGTATAACCATGGTGAGAGTGCACGTGTGGAGAATGAAGATTCATATTCTTCACCTTGTAGTACATTTTATCAAGGTCGAAGCGGTGTGAATGGGTATACTAGCTATAGTGTAGGTTGTCCCATGAGAAGAAGAGAGAATACATCTCCAAGGCCGAGGGGTACTCATGTGCCCATGGGTTGTCCTAAACTCTACAATGTTGATCCTAGGAGAAGTGTTCACTCCGGAAAGGTAAGCATTTCTGGGGTACCGGGCTGCCTCCTTGTGCTAGATGATTGGCGCCATAAGAACTACATCATGCCACCAATGGTTGACTATTTAGGGTTGTCTCGAGAACCTTTACTTGTTCCATATTCCTTGGACGGGTATAAGGTTACCGAGAGAGTGAGGATTGTCTTCACCCAATTTGAATACTGGAGGTGTGGTGCGATATCTTTCCCTTGACACCAGGTCATGTATGCTTGGGTGCCGATTGGTTTGCCCAACATAGAGTTCCAAATGTGCTAAATTGGCCTAAGGTTATAGTGGACCATTGGGGAAATTATCTCTTTACCTCAATTATTCCCAAACCGCAAGGAGATGTGATCACTTACTCCAAGCCGAATGATTATGAGAGACAAAAGATTGAGAGGAGTAAGGGTGTGAAAGGTGGTAATCCGAGAGTGGAAAAAGGAGAGGTTGTGTGGAATGAAGTGAGGGGGTTGCCACCAAATCATGCTAACTATGTTTGTCCTTTTCTTTCTAAGGACATTTGTGTAGGTACCAACATGGCAAGCGGAGAAGCACAAGGCCAAGGAGAAGTTGCTGCCGAAGCATGTGGGAAACCTTCACACCACGGCAAAGAAGAATTTACTCAAGAACTTCAAGGTAAAATCGCTTACTCTTACACTTTTGTGCATGAGAATGATAATTGTGTGACTAGTAGCCCATTGAGTGTGAGTAGTAGCTTACCTATTTGTGAGTCTATTGATTCTTTACCTCTTGTTGATGATGTACTTGTTGTGAGTGTGGATGCACTAGTTGATCCTATTGATGATCGAATTGACTTTTCTTGTAAGGTCAATTTAAGTCCACCTAGTGTTGAAGCCATTGTGTTGAATGATAATACATCATCTATTGATTCTTTACCCCTTGATGATGATGTACATATTGTGAATGTGGATACACTAGTTGATCCTATTGATGACAAAATTGACTCTTCTTGTAAGATCAATTTATGTCCACCTAGTGTTGAATGATGATACATCATCTTGTGGGAATTGTGTTGATCAAATAAATAGGAGTGATCCCTTTAGTATGACCTCTAGTAAATATTCTACTCTCGGTTTTGCTCATAGGGATAATCATGTGCTTGTAACATCTTTGATACTTGATAATGACCTTTTAGAAAATGGATTTGCATGTTCTATATCCACTTCATGGATAGATCCTTCTCTCTTTAAGTACAATATCTTGTTTGAAGATGATGAGTTCACTCCTAAAGAACCTAGTGGTGAGTATGACGTTGAAGGTATAAGCTTGTCTTGAAAGCTATAGCCTATATGCCAACCCACTTTGGTGTAAAAACATTCCTCCTAATGATGGAAATCTCTTCTTGGGAGATGAGAGTACTCTTAAGGGAAGGGAATGTGAGGTCTTGGAAAGGAATGATCAATTGGGTGATGATAATTTTGATTTACTTGAATTCTTAAGAAACCCAATAAATGATTTTTCCTTGAAAATTGATTGTGGTTGTGAACCTTTGTATGACACCCCACCCATGTTTGATGACTATAAGGATGAATTGCTTGTTTGTAAAGACTTAAGTAATAATTCCTTGGACTTTAGTGGTGGTATGTGTCTACTTGAGGGTGCTTCCATAGAAAGGGAAGGTGTCCATTATTTGGAAATTACTTCTTCTACTATGTGTGACCTTATTGTTGAGAGTACTCATGGTGATGATGTTGAAACTGGTAGTGAGCACTCACATGAGGACACCTTAGTTGAACTTGACTTGAGTGATACCATTCTCCACTCTCTATTTGCTTTTGATGATATGTATGCTATTGTAGAGAGTATATCTTGTAGTTTGGGTGAAGCCTATGGGGAAAGGGAGTATTGTCTAGACCCGTGTCTATGGCTACTCTTTCTATTTGACCCCGGTGCCAAATATAGAAATGGTGATGTTGGCGCACCCAACTTGCTGCTTGGTCTATATGACAAGCAAAGTGTCATTCTTGAAAACCCGAGAGCAAAAGTGTCATTGTTTCCTTGGGGTAATATTTCTAAATGTGCATCCTTGCTTGACACAATTGTGTTTAATTTACAAGAATCTCAACTTGTGGATGCCAAGTTCTCTATTTGGTTGAAGGAAAGAATGTGGATGTGCTTAAATGCTTTGTCTTCACCCTTGTATGCCTTTACACTTGATTCTTTCCTATACTACCTCTTTGCCTATGATGACATCCATGCTAGTTTTGGATTTGTTTTATGTAGAGGTAGGAAATTTTTTGGCTTGTCCACTTGTATGAATCATAATGCTATATGGATCTTGTGGACATTAGAACCAATTGAGGCTCCACCCTTGGTGTGGTCTCTTGAAGAGATAAAGAAGCAATTGTGTCTTATGACTCCTAAGATGAAGGTAGTTTTACCTTGTGGATTATTTGATGCCATTAGGACCTTTGTAGTTTCCTTATCTCTTGGTGATTTAAATAGCCAAATCCTTTGTGCATATTTTAATAAGTTTTTAATATTTAATTCAAAGGATCCTTGGTTATATTGCAAGTATAAGCAACCTTGGCATGTTGAGATGATTTATTGTGCTAACCCTAACCCTCATGCCATGAGGAATTTGTATTTGTTTGCCCTTTCTTTGGTTTTGCAAGGTTTGGATTCGAGGTCGAATCCTTTCAAGAAGGGGAGGATGATACAAGACAAATGGACATCATAACTTTTGATGCCATCATTCGTGGCCAACACATGGAGAATCTGATTTTGGACACCTTGAAGGCCCAAGAGTATGCATGGGGAAGTCATGAAGTCATTTTGGACACATAATAAAGCAAATTCGTGTGTGGAAGGTTGCTTGGAGGCATGCCTTGATGACTACCCGAGGCTCCAAAGAATTGCAAGGGTTGAAGTGTGAAGAAGGAGTCCTTACACTCCATGACCGCCCCTTATTAAGGGTGTTTTGGTCTTTTTGTGCCTTTTCTTTACACTCCATAGGAGCCTCTTTTCATTAAGGGTAGTTTGGTCATGTGATGTAATAGTTATAAATAGGCTTCATTAGTCTTATTTTCTAGTTAGTTCATTATGGATATTTGAAAGACTTCTTCTTCTCTCTTTGAGAATGTAGTGTAGGGCTTGGAAAGGCCAAGTAGTGTAGGGCTTGGAAAAGCCATTATTGATCCTTGCTTAGAAACGGTGGTTGTAAGGAGGAGTTGATTCCCTTAGCGGTCACCATAAGAGTTTGGTGTTGTTATTGCGGGTCTTAGGGGTCTTATCGTTTGATACACGGTTTGGTTCCTATTTCTTGTAATCTCGTATGTCAAGCTATCTATCCTTTTTTTTTGTAATCTTGTTAAGCTTGTGATTCTAATCTTGAAGTCTAGTGAAGCCGTGTGGGGCTCTTTCGATTCACTAGCACTTGTTGTTAAATTTGTTGTTCTTGTGATAGTTGTTCATCTTGTTGTTGTTGCTGAAATCTTCATGTTGTGGGATTGATATTGTATCATGCCCCAAGGGCTAACTTGTCATTTTATCTTTCATTTTTGATGTAATATAAATAGACCCTCTTAGTGTTATTAGCCCTAGTTCACTCATTATATTTTTGAAGATAAAACTCTTGCAACACTAAGGACTTCTCTCTCACCATTGGAGAAGCTCCAAAACCGAAACTCACAAGTGGAGTTACACTTGTGTTGTATCTTGGCTAGAAACAAGGATCTTGAGGTCATTGAGTTCCTCTTGGTCTAAGTAAGAACTTGGTGTTTATATTCATTAGTCTTAGGGTCCGTCCTTTCTTGATGTTAGGGTTCTTAGTCTCTTCAATAATGTATGTCAAGTTAACTATCTTTCATTATCCTGTTGTTGTTGTGTTTGTGATCTTGAAGTCTAGTGAAGCCGTGTGGGGCTCTTTCTATTCACTAGCACTTGTTGTTCAACTTGTTATTCTTGTGTTGGTGGGCTGATTTTCGTGGCTGGTTGTGCCTATTTTTGTGTTGTGGACTTGATCTTGTATCACTTGACAACCACTTTTCCTTAAAACACGGAACCTTGTTTTGTGGGATTAGCCTAGTCAAATCTTACCTTTTTGAGTTTGAAAGGTTGAAAGACTACAAGACTTTTACTTTCCCTCCAAAACACATTGTCATCTATAATAAGTTGTGTGAGTATTGAAAATTTCAGATTTCAGATTAAAAAAAAAAAAAAAAAGAAGGAAGAAGCAAAAACGTGTGGGACCACTTACATGCTGCCACGTCACTATAAGCTCAACTTTGGATATTCTTCTAGTTGCTAATTGTTGATTCTTGGTTTCCTTTACTTGGTTCTAGAACTAATTAACAAACTAGTACATTCCTACTAGGTTGTCGAATAGTCCTTTGAATCCGTTTGTTCGTGTCAATGATTACTTGAGTGCCTTTTATCTTTTTAATACGTTGCTTTTTTTGGTTCTAGTCCGACAAGAATTCTTTGAGTCTTCAAACAAGAATCCACTCCGGATAAGAGCTTACTCATACCTTAAAGGATTCACGGTTACTAGCCAATTCACAACACTTGTGGAACTCAAGCGTGTGGTGATCTAAAGAGTGTAAGACCTTGACAATGGAAGGGACCACGTCCCATAACGTGGATACTAATGCACTTGACTCTATGAGGATCACTCTTGAGGCCGTTACCCGGACACTTGAAAGGTTGAATATGGAATTTGGAGCCGTGAGGGGGGACTTGGCAGCAATCAAGAGAGAAGTGTCGACTATTAGTGGGAGATTAGAACAAGTGGAGAGTCGAAGGAACTCTCATCCTTCTACTCCTCTACATGTTTCTACCAATGGGCATGATAGGACTTCCTCCGCAACCATCATCCCCGAAACAGTCCACCAAATGCTAAATGCACCACAAGCTCCACTAAATGCCGCAAGCCAAACCACCTTTTTCCCTCCAAACCGTGACCCCACTAGACCAATACATTTCCAAGCTCCTCAAGTTCCACAAGAGGGATTTGGACGACAAGTACCTCCACTAAATCCGAACCCTCCATTCCAAGCTCCATTAAACCAAAGGCCACAAAATCCAATTCCTCCGAATCAAATTGCCCAAGACCGACCAGCCCTTTTTGAAGGATATGGTAGAGAGGAGTATGAAGGATATGGAGCCTTTGATGATGCTTACATGAGGGAGGAGGAGATAAGAGGGGGTCATGGAGATCCAAGGAGATACCGAAGGTATGGAGATAGGGGAAACCGACACCAAGAGAGAGATGTAGGCATCAACACCATCAAGTTGAACCTACCCATCTTTAAGGGTGAAAGTGACCCCGAGGCCTACTTAGCTTGGGAATCGGCTTGTGACAAAGTTTTCCAAGTTAATGATATCTCGGAAGAAAAGAAGGGTTGCTATGCTATAGCTCATTTCGAGGGTTATGCTAACACTTGGTGGGAGTATGTCAAGCGGTTTGGTAATGAACTAATTGATGGGCAGCCACCACCTTGGTATCGGTTGAGGTACTTGATGTGGCAACGATACCTTCCCGAGAGATATCGCCATGAGTTGCTTGCTAGATTGTATGTCTTGCGTCAAGGTAACAAGAGTGTGATGGCATATTTTGATGAGTTTCAACAACTCATGTTGAAACTTGATCATCGTGGGGAGCAAATCAGTCACGACATCATCCGGTTCAAGTGTGGGTTGAACAAAGAGATCTCCACTCATTTAACACTTCACAAGTTTGATACCGTTGACGGTATTTTCCAAGCGGCTCTTGAGATTGAAAGGGAACTTAAAGAGAGATCATCTTTCAAGGCAAGGGGACAAGCCCCCTCGGGTTGTCTCAAAAACAAGGACCAACCCGCCACTACAAGGCTGCCCGAGCCCAAAACAGTCCCCAAAATTCCTCCAAAACTGGAGGCTCACAAGTATCCTAACCCAAAGGGATTCCAATGTTTCAAGTGCCAAGGTTGGGGGCATAAGGCCAATGAATGTCCAAACCGACGCAATGTGATCCTACGGGAAGGGAGAGTGTATTACCTTGGTGAGGAGGTGGGTCCCAAAAGGGGAGAAGATGAGGCCGAGCCTCAAGATGGAGAGGAAACCGATGATGGACCACATGATGATGATGATGGTGATGGTGAAGTTGTTTATCCGCAAGAAGGGGAGTGTGTGGTTCCAAACTTTGTGGTTAGGCGCGTCATGATTAGTAAGGCAATAGATGACCCAAGCCAAAGGGAAAATCTATTCCATACTAAATGTCTTGTAAAGGGGAGTGTGTGTACCTTGGTGATCGATAGTGGTAGTTGTACAAATGTTGTAAGTCATGCTATGGTAAATTTCTTGAAGTTACCAACTAGCCCGCACACTAGTCCTTACAAGTTACAATGGTTGAATGATTGTGGTGAATTAAGGGTCGCAAGGCAATGTGTGATACGGTTTAAGGTGGGAAACTACCACGATGAAGTGCTTTGTGACGTGATACCAATGCAAGCATGTCACTTGTTTCTAGGTAGACCTTGGCAATATGATAGGTCTACTAAACACGATGGGAGGTCCAATCGATATACACTTGAGAAGGATGGCCGAAAGGTTACTCTTCATCCTCTTTCGCCTTCCCAAGTAAATGAGTGGCATCAAAGGATGAGAGAATTGAAGGAAAAGGGAAAGGAAACCAAAAAGGGAGAAAAGGGAGGGAATTCCGTAGGTGGGGCAGTGGGGTTATCCAAGGCTGCCCCAACGGCAAAGGGGACGGAAAACATGGTGATGTTAGTTAGGAAAAAGGAACTCTTCGTGGATCATGATGAGTACACGCTTATGTTACTCTTGGCTCATTGTTTTAATACTAACCCCACTAATTCTTCCATTTCCCCTTTGATTTCTTGTGTGTTGCAGGATTATGAGGATGTATTTCCTAAGGAACTTCCGCAAGGATTGCCCCCACTTCGGGGAATTGAGCACCAAATTGATTTTGTGCCGGAATCACAATTGCCAAATAAGCCGGCTTATAGGAGCAATCCTACGGACACCAAGGAATTGCAACGTCAAGTTGAGGAGCTCCTCAACAAAGGGTATGTCAAGAAGAGCATGAGTCTGTGTGCTGTTTCGGTGCTATTGGTGCCCAAAAAAGATGGAACGTGGCGCATGTGTGTGGACTGCCGAGCCATCAACAAAATTATGGTAAAATATCGCCACCCTATTCCTCGGTTAGACGACATGCTAGATGAGTTGAATGGTTCATGTTTGTTTTCCAAGATTGATTTAAGGAGTGGCTATCACCAAATAAGAATGCAACCCGGTGATGAATGGAAAACCGTCTTCAAGACCAAGTTTGGTCTCTATGAATGGATAGTTATGCCATTCGGCCTAACAAACGCTCCAAGTACTTTTATGAGGCTAATGAATCATGTGATGAGGCCATTTATTGGAAAGTTTGTTGTTGTCTATTTTGATGATGTCTTGGTGTATAGTAAGTCTTTAGAAGAGCATGTGATGCATTTACAATGTGTACTTGATGTCCTTAGAAAGGAAAAATTGTATGCAAATCTGGAAAAGTGCTCTTTTGGCGTTAATGAAGTTGTTTTCTTGGGTTTTGTTGTTAGTTCAAGAGGGGTCGAAGTGGATGAATCCAAGATAAATGCTATCAAAAATTGGCCAACCCCACAAACCGTTGGAGAAGTAAGAAGCTTCCACGGGTTGGCTAGTTTTTATAGAAGGTTTGTCAAAGGATTTAGCACCATAGCCGCCCCTTTGACCGAGGTCATTCGGAAAGAACAACCCTTCAAGTGGGGTGTCGAGCAAGCTAAGGCATTTGAAGCCTTGAAAGTTATGCTCATCTCCGCACCCTTGTTACAATTGCCCAACTTTGATAAGACCTTCGAAGTCGAGTGCGATGCTAGTAAAGTAGGCATAGGGGCTGTTTTGATGCAAGATTTGAAACCCATTGCTTACTTTAGTGAAAAGCTCAAAGGAGCAACTCTAAACTACTCCACCTATGATTTAGATTTGTATGCCTTGATTAGAGCCTTGGACACTTGGCAACACTACTTATGGCCTAAGGAGTTCGTGATCCGAACGGACCATGAATCCTTAAAGCATCTTCGGGCCCAAGAAAAGCTTAACAAACGGCATGCCAAATGGATTGAGTTCATTGAGACCTTCCCTTATGTTATCCAATACAAAAAGGGTAAGGACAACGTAGTAGCCGATGCTTTGTCTAGAAAACATGCTCTTGTGTCCACTTTGTCATCAAAATTGATGGGTTTTGAGAGTTTAAGAGAGTTGTATCCCAAGGACCCTCACTTTGCTCCTATCTTTAGGGAATGCGAAGACTTGGGTAGGGACAAGTGGAATTCGGCTAGGGGTTCAAATCCCTATGCCAAGTTTGATGGTTACTTATTTAAAGGTAGACGACTGTGTGTGCCCTCTAGCTCTTGGAGAGAATTGTTTGTGAGGGAAGCACACGATGGCGGTCTAATGGGTCATTTTGGGGTCGAAAAGACCTTCGAAATATTGGAGGAGCAATTCTATTGGGCCAAAATGCGCAAGGATGTGTCTAGGATTTGAGGCCAATGTGTAGAATGCAAGAGAGACAAATCTCGGCTCCTACCTCACGGGTTGTACACCCCGCTGCCCACTCCTCTACGTCCTTGGCTTGATATATCTATGGATTTTGTGTTAGGGCTGCCAAGGACTCAACGAGGTCGGGATAGTATTTTTGTTGTAGTCGATCGGTTTTCTAAAATGGCACACTTTATTCCTTGCTCTAAATGTGATGACGCCCCTAGCGTGGCCTCGTTATTTGTTGATAATGTTGTTAGATTGCATGGTGTTCCGAGGACCATTGTGAGTGATAGGGACTCTAAGTTCCTAAGCCACTTTTGGAAGTCCATGTGGGGTAAGCTTGGTACCAAGTTGTTGTTCTCTACGTCCTGCCACCCACAAACCGATGGCCAAACGGAAGTAGTAAATAGGACTTTGGGTGTTATGCTACGTTCCATGGTTAAGGGAAAAATGACTTCTTGGGAGGAGCACTTACCATTGATTGAGTTTGCCTATAACCGTGTCATACACTCAAGTACGGGAATGACTCCCTTTGAGTGTGTATACGGCCTCAACCCCCTCACCCCTTTGGATTTAATGCCTTTGCCAAGTGATCTCATGATTAGCTTAGATGGAAGCAAGCGGGCAGATTCTATGAAGAAGTTACATGAGAAGGTGCGGCTTCAACTTGAGAAGAAAAACCAAGACATGGCAAGGAGGGCCAACAAGGGAAGAAAGAAATTCATTCTTGAACCGGGAGATTGGGTGTGGGTGCATCTTCGGAAGGATTAGTTTCCATCTCAAAGAAAGTCCAAATTGATGCCGAGAGGTGATGGTCCATTCCAAGTACTTGAGAAAATCAATGACAACGCCTACAAGATTGACCTTCCACCGGAATATCAAGTGCACAACACTTTTAACGTTTGTGATCTTTCTCTCGTGGAGGCGGTTGAAGATGACCAAGTGCTGAATTTGAGGTCAAATTCCTCTCAAGATGGAGATGATGACGGGTGGGACAAGCTGTCCAATAAGGACCCGACCATTCACACGAAGCCAAGCTCGGGAATTACAAAAACTCCAAGCCTTGTTCATGCAAATGGCCGTGTGTGAGTTGGTGATCGAGCCTCCTAAGGATCTCAATGTTTTTAAGTTTGAAGAGGGACCTTGAAGTGTAATAAACTTACACTCCAAGGGGCAGCAGCCTAGACAAGGGCAAGCTAGTCATTTTGCTTCATTTTGACTTGTAATATAAATAGAACATTTTAGGGTTATTTGGGGTAGTCTTCCATTATTATTTTTGAATCACAAGACTTGTAATATTTTGGGTTCTCTCTCTCTCTCAAAACAGCCCACAAAGAAGAGAGACACTTGTGTTGTATCTTGGCTAGAAACAAGGATCTTGAGGTCATTGAGTTCCTCTTGGTCTAAGTAAGAACTTGGTGTTTATATTCATTAGTCTTAGGGTCCTTTCTTGATGTTAGGGTTCTTAGTCTCTTGAATATTATATGTCAAGTTATCTATCTTTTATTATCTTGTTGTTGTTGTGTTTGAGATCTTGAAGTCTAGTGAAGCCGTGTGGGGCTCTTTCGATTCACTAGCATTGTTGTTTAACTTGCTAATCTTGTGTTTGTTGGTTCTTCTTGTTGTTGTTGCTGAAATCTTCATATTGTGGACCTTATCTTGTATCAGCATGAAAGGCATGGGCTAAAAGGAGGATGGGCTCCTCATCATTAGCCTCCTCAAACAAATCTTTGTTTCTTTCCAACATCACCATTTGGGTCTTCCCTTTTGACTTCCTCCTCTCTTTTGCTTCATCACTCTCCTCTTCATAGGGTTCGTCCTCCCCTTCCTTACTACCCTTCTCCTTCAACTCCCTCATTCTTTGATGTACCTCATTTACTTGTGATGGTAAAAGAGGGTGAAGAGTAAACTTCCGACCATTCAACTCAAGAGAATACCGGTTGGTTCTTCCATCATGTTTGGTTGAACGATCGTACTGCCATGGTCTTCCAACCAAAATATGACACGCTTGCATAGGAATGACATCACATAGTATTTCATCATGGTAGTTCCCAATCTTGAATCAGATCACAACTTGCCTAGTCACTTTTAATTCTCCACACTCGTTTAACCATTGGAGCTTGTACGGTGTGGCATGCTTGGTTGTGGGTAACTTCAAGAAATTAACCATGGTGGCACTAGCTACATTTGTACAACTCCCACTATCGATGACCAATGAGAATATATTCTCCTTGATAAGACATTTAGTATGGAAGAGATTTTCCCTTTGACTAGGGTCATCTATGGCCTTACTAATCATCACTCGTCTTACCACAAAGTTTGGAACCTCAAACTCTCCATCTTGAGGCCAAGAATCCTCATTTCCTTCTTCTACTTGCTCATCTTCTTCTAAATTCTCTCCTTCTTGGGCTTCCCCTTCATTATCATCTTCTTGTCCCACCTCTTCCCCAAGGTAAAATATCCTCCCTTCTCTAAGTATCACGTTCCTCCGATTAGGACACTCATTCATGTTGTGTCCCTACCCTTGGCATTTAAAACATTAAAAACCTTTAGGATTAGGAGTTGGATACTTGTTACCTTCATTCCTTGGCGGGTACCTTGGGGTAGTCTTCTCAGTGGGCTTCTTGTCATAAAACTTGTTGATGTCCTTATTCTTGTTCCATCCCGAAGAAGGTTGGGCTACCTCCTTGCTCTTATTCCATGGATTAGTGGATGAGTACCCCTTGGGTTTGAGAGATGTCCTCTCCTTGATGTCTCTTTCAACTTCTAAGGCCGCTTGAAAGATTTCTTCTAAGGTAGCAAACTTATGGCACGTCATGGATGAGGATATATCTTTGTTCAAACCAACCTTGAAACGAATGACGGAATGTTCCGCATTCTCTTGATATTCAAGTTTCAAGATCAATTGATGAAACTGATCAAAGTAAGTTAAGACATTCTTGTTCCCTTGCCTTAGGTTGTACAACTTGGCAAGTAACTCATGCCTATACCTTTCCAGCACATACTCTCCTCATGAGAGCCTTCAAAGCATCCCATGGTGGTGGTTGTCCATTATTCAAGACATTTTCAAATCGCTTGGCATATTCCCACCATGTGATAGCAAATCCTTCGAATTGGGATATGGCGTAGCAACTCTACTTGTCATTGGTGAGATCATTGGCTTGAAAGATTTTTTCACAAGTAGACTCCCATGTTAGATAAGCTTCGGGATCACTCTCTCCTTTGAAACTTGGAAGACTAGTCTTGATTGAATTGATCCCATTATCTCGACCTCCGTTGCCACCTTGATTATCATTGTAATTCCATTGGTGCTCTCTTTGTGGACGATTCCCTAAGTTTCCTCTTCCATAAGGTGCCGGATCGAATCTTCCTCCTCGACCTCAAAATCCTTGTTGAGGTCCCTATTCCTCCAATACTCTGCATGCACGACCTCTTCATCATACCCTTCAAACTCAACTTGTGGGTCCTCCTCTCCTATTTCCTCAACTTGAATGGGCTGATTTTGGTTACGGGGTATTTGGAGTGGGGGATTTTGGTCTAGTGGAGGTTGAGGTGGAGGGTTTTGGTTTGGTGGTGCTTGGGGTAGGCCTTGGTTATGAGGAATTTGGTCTTGTAGTCCTTCTTGATTGGTTTGGTTGAATTGGGGTTGTAGTGGACGGACGGGGTTTTGATTATGTGGATAGTTAGTGGCTTGGGTTATGGGGAGTGTTTGTCTCGGTGGATTGAACATTTGGTGGAGTGTTTTCAGGGAGATAGTAGCGGATTTGTCTTGAGCATGTCCTCTAGATGAGGCATGGTAGTTTTGAGGAGTGGATTGGGTGGAGTTTAGATTCCATTCGACGACTTAATGATTCAAGTGCCGCCAAGATCGTATTTGAAGTGTTGACATACCTAGTTGATGGTGTCTCACCCTCCATGTCCATTGTACCAATTAGAAAAGACACTAAACACAAACACCAATCAAGTTAGCATTAAATAAAGAACCTCACAACTCTACACACCTTTGTATGCCTCACGCTTGGGTTCACATATATTGAAGATTGGCTTATTCTCCGGGTGGTAGTTGAGGTGTCAATTCTCTTCTCTTGATCGGATTGGATTTTTGTTTGAAAGACTCAAAAGAAATATTTACGGACTTGAGTCAAGAAGTAACGACAAAAAGAAAACTAGAGAAACACAAAAAGAAATAGGACAAAGAAGGAAAACGAACTCAAGAACTAACCAACCAACTAAGTAGGTGAATTACTAGTGGTTAATTAGTTTTAGAATCGAGAATTTAGATTAGGATTCAATGAATGAAACTTGATACACTATCAAGTCCACAACACAAGTTCCAACACTCAACAACAAGAAGAACAAATGAAACAAGATCAACAAGTTGAACAACAAGTGCTAGTGAATCGAAAGAGCCCCACACGGCTTCACTAGACTTTAAAGATTACAAACACAACAACACAACAATAACAATGTCACAAGAAGATAGTAACTTGACATAAAAGATTCAAGAGTCTAAGAACCCTAACAACAAGAGAGGACCCTAAGACTAACGAATATTAACACCAAGTTCTTACTTGGACCAAGAGGAACTCTATGACCTCAAGATCCTTGTTTCTAGCCAAGATACAACACAAGTATCACTCTACTTGTGATACAATATCAAGTATGTAACACGAGGTTTCAGCAACAATAACACAAAAATCAGTAAACCAAGAACAACAAGATGAACACAAATGCTAGTGAATCGAAAGAGCCCCACACGGCTTCACTAGACTTCAAGATCACAAACACAACAACAACAAGATAAATAAAAGATAGTTAACTTGACATATGATATTCAAAAGGCTAAGAACCCTAACAACAAGAGAGGACCCTAAGACTATTGAATATGAACACCAAGTTCTTACTTGGACCAAGAGGAACTCAAATGACCTCAAGACCCTAGTTTCTAGCCAAAACACAACACAAGCTTCACTCTTGGAAAGCTTGGCAGATTCTGCCTCCCCAATGGAAGAGAGAGAGAGAGAAATATTACAAGTCCTTTGTCTTGAAATTACAATGAGAAAACTAAGCAAAATAACCCTAAGCTTGTCTATTTATATTACAAGCCAAATGAAAGACAAAATGACCCTTTTGCCCTCTCTGAAACAGGCGGCCTTGGAGTGTTGTATTTATTACGCTTCAAGGTCCTCTTCACACTTAAGAACATTGAGACCATTAGGTGGGCCCACGACCAGTTCACACGCGTCCATTTGCATGAATAAGGCTTGGAGTTTTTGTAACTCCCGGGCTTGACTACGTGTGAAAGGTCGTGGTCTTGTTGGACAGCTCACACCCGTATCAACTTGTGGGCTATAATAGAGAGAGAGAGATCCAAAATATTACAAGTGTTATGTTCAAAATGATAATGGAAGCACTACCCAAGTAACCCTAATATTGTCTATTTATATTACAAGGAAAACGACCAGCTTGTCCCTTGCCATGGGGCGGCCTTGGAGTGTAAGTTTATTACACTTCAAGGTCCCTCTTCACACTTAAAAAAATTTAGATCATTAGATGGATCAGTCACCAACTCATACACGACCATTTGCATGAACAAGGCTTGGAGTTTTTGTAATTCCCGAGCTTGGCTTCGTGTGAATGATCGTGTACTTGTTGGACAGCTTGTCCCACCCGTATTATCCTCTCCATCTTGAGAGGAATTTGACCTCAAATTTGGCATTTGGTCATCTTCAACCACATCCACGAAAGAAAGATCACAAATGTTGAAGTTGTTGTGCACCTGATATTCCGGTGAAAGGTCAATCTTGTAGGCGTTGTCATTTATTTTCTCAAGTACTTGGAATGGACCATCACCCCTCGGTATCAATTTGGACTTTCTTTGAGATGGAAACCGATCCTTCTGAAGATGCACCCACACCCAATCTCTCGGTTCAAGAATGAGTTTCTTTCTCCCCTTTTTGGCCCTCCTTGCAATCTCTTGGTTTTTCTTCTCAAGTTGAAGCCGCACCTTCTCATGTAACTTCTTCATAGAATCTGCCCGCTTGCTTCCATCTAAGATAATCATGAGATCACTTGGCAAAGGCGTTAAATCCAAAGGGGTAAGGGGATTGAGGCCGTATACACACTCAAAGGGAGTCATTCCCGTACTTGAGTGTATGACAAGGTTATAGGCAAATTCAATCAATGGTAAGTGCTCTTCCCAAGAAGTCACTTTTCCCTTAACCATGGAATGTAACATAGCACCCAAAGTCCTATTTACTACTTCCGTTTGGCCATCGGTTTGTGGGTGGCAGGACGTAGAGAACAACAACTTGGTACAAGGCCTACCCCACATGGACTTCCAAAAGTGACTTAGGAACTTAGAGTCCCTATCACTCACAATGGTCCTCGGAACACCATGCAATTTGACAACATTATCAACAAATAAAGAGGCCACGCTAGGTGCGTCATCACATTTAGAGCAAGGAATAAAGTGCGCCATTTTAGAAAACCGATCAACTACAACAAAAATACTATCCCGGCCTCGTCGAGTCCTTGGCAGCCCCAACAAAAAATCCATATATATATCAAGCCAAGGTCGTAGAGGAGTGGGCAGAGGGATGTATAACCCGTGAGGTAGGAGTCGAGATTTGGCTCTCTTGCATTCTACACATTGGTCGCAAATCCTAGCCACATCCTTGTGCATTTTGGGCCAATAGAATTGTTACTCCAATATTCCGAAGGTCTTTTCGACCCCAAAATGACCCATTAGACCGCCATCATGTGCTTCCCTCACAAACAACTTTCTCTAAGAGCTAGAGGGTGCACACAATCATCTACCTTAAAATAAGAAACCATCAAACTTGGCATAGGGATTCGAACCCCTAGCCGAATCCCACTTGTCCCTACCCAATTCTTCGCATTCCCTAAAGATAGGAGCAAAGTGAGGGTCCTTGGGATACAATCCTTTTAAGCTATCAAAGCCCATCAATTTTGATGACAAAGTGGACACAAGAACATGTTTTCTAGACAAAGCATCGGCTACTACGTTGTCCTTACCCTTTTTGTATGGGATAACATAAGGGAAGGTCTCAAGGAACTCAATCCATTTGGCATGCCGTTTGTTAATCTTGTCTTCGGCCCGAAGATGCTTTAAGGATTCATGGTCCGTTCGGATCACGAACTCCTTAGGCCATAAGTAGTGTTGCCAAGTGGCCAAGGCTCTAATAAAGGTATACAACTCTAAATCATACGTGGAGTAGTTTAGAGTTGCTCCTTTGAGCTTTTCGCTAAAGTAAGCAATGGGCATTAAATCTTGCATCAAAACAGCCCCTATGCCTACTTTACTCGCATCGCACTCGACTTTGAACGTCTTATCAAAGTTGGGCAATTGTAACAAGGGTGCGGAGATGAGCATAGCTTTCAACGCTTCAAAAGCTTTAGGTTGTGCGTCGCCCCACTTGAAGGGTTGTTCTTTCCGAATGACCTCGGTCAAGGGGGCGGCTATGGTGCTAAATCCTTTGACAAACCTTCTATAAAAACTAGCCAACCCGTGGAAGCTTCTTACTTCTCCAATGGTTTGTGGGGTTGGCTAATTTTTGATAGCGTTTATCTTGGATTCATCCACTTCAACCCCTCTTGAACTAACAACAAAACCCAAGAAAACAACCTCATTAACATCAAAGGAGCATTTTTCCAGATTTGCATACAATTTTTCCTTTCTAAGGACATCAAGCACACATTGTAAATGCATCACATGCTCTTCTAAAGACTTGCTATAAACCAAGACATCATCAAAGTAGACAACAACAAACTTTCCAATAAACGGCCTCATCACATGATCCATTAGCCTCATAAAAGTACTTGGAGTGTTTGTTAGGCCGAAGGGCATACCCATCCATTCATAGAGATCAAACTTGGTCTTGAAGGCGGTTTTCCATTCATCACCGGGTTGCATTCTTATTTGGTGATAGCCACTTCTTAAATCAATCTTGGAAAATAAACACGAACCATTCAATTCATCTAGAATGTCATCTAACCGAGGGATAGGGTGATGATATTTTACCGTAATCTTGTTGATGGCTCGGTAGTCCACACACATATGCCACGTTCCATCCTTTTTGGGAACTAGTAGCACCGAAACCGCGCACAGACTCATTCTCTCTTTGATATACCCTTTGTTGAGGAGTTCCTCAACTTGACGTTGCAATTCTTTGGTGTTCGTAGGGTTGCTCCTATAAGCCGGCCTGTTTGACAATTGCGATCCCGGCACAAAGTCAATTTGGTGCTCAATTCCCTGAAGCGGGGGCAATCCTTGCGGAAGTTCTTTGGGAAATACATCTTCATAATCCTGCAACACACAAGAAATCAAAGGAGAAATGGAAGAATTAGTGCTGTTAGTATTAAAACAATGAGCCAAAAGTAACATAGGCGTGTCCTCATCATGATCCACAAAGAGTTTCCTTCTAACCAACATCACCATGTTATCTTTCCCTTTTGATGTTGAGGCAGCCTCAGATACGCCTACTGCCCCACCTACGGGTTCCCCTCTTTTTCCTTCCTTCACATTTCTTTCCCTTTTCCTTCAATTCTCTCATCTTTTGATGCCACTCATTTACTTGGGAGGGCAAAAGAGGATGAAGTGTGACCTTTCGGCCATCCTTCTCAAGTGTATATCGATTAGACCTCCATCGTGTTTGGTAGACCTATCATATTGCCAAGGTCTACCTAGCAACAAGTGACATGCTTGCATTGGTATCACGTCACAAAGCACTTCATTGTGGTAGTTTCCCACCTTAAACCATATCACACATTGCCTTATGACCTTTAATTCACCACATTCATTCAACCATTGTAACTTGTAAGGACTAGTGTGCGGTGTAGTTGGTAACTTTAAGAAGTTTACCATAGCAATACCGACAACATTTGTACAACTACCACTATCGATCACCAAGGTGCACACACTTCCCTTTACAAGACATTTAGTAAGGAATAGATTTTCCGTTTGACTTGGGTCATCGATTGACTTAATAATCATGACGCGCCTAACCACAAATTTTGGAACCACACACTCCCCTTCTTGCGGATAAACATCTTCACCATCATCACCATCATCATCATATGGTCCATTATCGGGTTCCTCTCCATCTTGAGGCTCGGCCTCATCCTCTCCCTTTTCATGGCCCACCTCCTCACCAAGGTAATACAATCTCCCTTCCCGTAGGATCACGTTGCATCGGTTTGGACATTCATTGGCCTTATGTCCCCAACCTGGGCACTTGAAACATTGGAATCCTTTTGGGTTAGGATACTTGTGAACTTCTGATTTTGGAGGAATTTTGTGGTCTGTTTTGGGCTCGGGCAGCCTTGTAGTGGAGGGTTGGTCCTTGTTTTTGGGCCAACCCGAGGGGGATTGTCCCCTTGCCTTGAAGGATGATCTCTCTTTAAGTTCTCTTTCAATCTCAAGAGCCGCCTGGAAAATACCTTCAACGGTATCAAACTTGTGAAGTGTTAAATGAGTGGAGATCTCTTTGTTCAACCCACACTTGAACCGGATGATGTCATGACTGATTTGTTCCACATGATGATCAAGTTTCAACATGAGTTGTTGAAACTCATCAAAATACGCCATCACACTCTTGTTTCCTTGATGCAAGTTGTACAATCTAACAAGCAACTCATGGCGATATCTCTCGGGAAGGTACCATTGTCTCATCAAGTACCTCAATCGAAACTAAGGTGGTGGTTGTCCATCAACTACTTCATTACCAAACCGCTTGACGTACTCCCACCAAGTGTTAGCATAACCCTCAAAATGAGATATAGCATAATAACCTTTCTTTTCTTCCGAGCTATCATTAACTTGGAATACTTTGTCACAAGCCGATTCCCAAGCTAAGTAGGCCTTGGGGTCACTTTCACCTTTAAAGAGGGGTAGGCTCAACTTGATGGTGTTGATGCCTACATCTCTCTCTTGGTTTCGGTTTCCTCTTTCTCCATACCCTCGGTATCTCCTTGGATCTCCACGACCCCCTCTCATTTCCTCCTCCCTCATGTAAGCATCATCAAAGGCTCCATATCCTTCATATTCCTTTCTACCATATTCCTCAAAGTGGGCTGGACGGTTTTGGGCATTTTGGACTTGATTTGGAGGAATTGGATTTTGTGGAGGCAGTGGTCTTTGGTTTAATGGAGCTTGGAATGGAGGGTTTGGATTTGGCGGAGGTACTTGACGTCCGAATCCCTCTTGTGGGACTTGAGGAGTTTGGAAATGTATGGGTCTAGTGGGGTCACGGTTTGGAGGGAAAGGAGTGGTTTGGCTTGTGGCATTTAGTGGAGCTTGGGGTGTATTTAACATGTGATGCAATGTTTTGGGAGTAATGGTTGCGGAGGAAGTTCTATCATGCCCATTGGTAGAAACATGTAGAGGAGTAGAAGGGCGAGAGTTCCTTTGACTCTCCACTTGTTCTAATCTCCCACTAATAGCCGACACATATCCCTTTATTGCTGCCAAATCCCCTCTCACAGCTCCAAAGTCCGTATTCAACCTTTCAACTGTTTGGGTAATGGCCTCAAGAGTGACCCTCATAGAGTCAAGTACATTAGTATCCACATTTTGGGACGTGGTCCCTTCCATTGCCAAGGTATTACACTCTTTGGATCACCTCACACTTGAGTTCCACAAGTGTTGTAGATTGGCTAGTAACCCGTGAATCCTTTAAGGTATGAGTAAGCTCTTATCCATGGTGGATTTTTTTTTTGAAGACTCAAAGAAGTAGCAACATATTCAAAAGATAAAAGCACCCAAGTAATCGTTGACACGAACAACAGATTTAAAGGACTAATTGACAACCTAGTAGGAATGTACTAGTTTGTTAATTAGTTCTAGAACCAAGTAAGGAAACCAAGAATCAACCATTAGAAACTAGAAAAAAAAAAAGAGTATCCAAATTTGAGCTTATTAGTGACGTGGCAGCATGTAATTGGTCTTGGTCCCACACGATTTTTTTTTTTGTCACAAATCTGAAATTTCAATATTCTCACAACTTGTCATGGATGACAATGGGTTTTGGAGGGAAGTTAAAGTCTTGTACTCTTTTTTCAACCTTTCAAACTCAAAAAGGTAAGATTTGACTATAGTAATCCCACAAAACAAGGTTCCTTGACTTAAGGAAAAGTGGTTGTCAAGTCTAGGAAGGGATGTGTGCAAGTCTTCTCACCAACAACTTTATAACTTTTGTCTTACAACCTTTTGGATCTATTTTACACTTTTGTTGTCTTAAGTTGTAAGAATAGAGGAAGAACAAGATGAACACCACAAAAACCTTCAAGAATACAATATCAACTTCTCCAAGAACATAACACAAAAGCCACCAATGGTCATCAACAAGGTACAACGTACGATCCAATTCAAGTCACCACAACAATGGTCAATATTATAAGCTCAACTTTAGATCTAGACACTTTTAGTGTTGGTGAGAAAGAAACCAACACTAGAAACACACTAAACAAGTAAAATAACACCTAGATCTAAACACACAAACATCAATCTCGGTCAAGACAACAAGATGGACAGATTTCATTTTTTTTTTTTGACCAAGAGAGCCCTAGATTGGTAGTGTAGGAACACAACCAGCTATGCTTTGATACCGAATGATACACTATCAATTCCACAACACAAGTTCCAACACTCAACAACAAGAAGAACAAATAAAACAAGAGCTAGTGAATCGAAAGAGCCCCACACGGCTTCACTAGACTTCAAGATTACAAACACAACAACACAACAATAACAATGTCACAAGAAGATAGTAACTTGACATAAAAGAATTCAAGAGTCTAAGAACCCTAACATCAAGAGAGGACCCTAAGACTAACGAATATTAACACTAAGTTCTTACTTGGACCAAGAGGAACTCTATGACCTCAAGATCCTTATTTCTAGCCAAGATACAACACAAGTATCACTCTACTTGTGGGCTAGAATAGAGAGAGAGAGATCCAAAATATTACAAGTGTTATGTTCAAAATGATAATGGAAGCACTACCCAAGTAACCCTAATATTGTCTATTTATATTACAAGGAAAATGACCAGCTTGTCCCTTGCCATGGGGCGGCCTTGGAGTGTAGGTTTATTACACTTCAAGGTCCCTCTTCACACTTAAAAACATTTAGATCATTAGATGGATCAGTCACCAACTCATACACGACCATTTGCATGAACAAGGCTTGGAGTTTTTGTAATTCCCGAGCTTGGCTTCGTGTGAATGGTTGTGTACTTGTTGGACAGCTTGTCCCACCCGTATCAAAACTAAAGGATGGAACCTGAGCAAAGTTGATTTTTAAGTGTTGAGGTGCATTTTGAACGACCTGTGGACGCAGCTTGTGACCTGCCCATGCAGGTGGTCGAACGCAGGTGATAATAGAAACTCGACAGGTGACCTGCGTTGGTCACCTGCGACCGTAGATGGCCCTCCTGCGTGCGCAGGTGGGGGTGCAGATGGGCTGGACAGTGCACCTGAAAACTCCGAATTCTCCTCTTCTGTGGGCCCTTTTGGGTTGTCTCTCCTAGAATATTCCTTTTTTGGGGGATATTCCTTGTACCAACACCCAAACACTTTTCTCTTGCTTCCTTTTTGGATCTAACAACACCTTTTTGAGGATTCTTGATACAAGATCAAGTCCACAACACACAATATGCAGCAATCAGCCACGAAATCCAGCCAACCAACAACAAGAGAATCCAACAAACACAAGATTTAACAAGTTGAACACAATGCTAGTGAATCGAAAGAGCCCCACCCGGCTTCACTAGACTTCAAGATCTCAAAGACAACAACAACAAGATAATAAAAGATAGATAACTTGACATATAATATTCAAGAGACTAAGAACTCTAACATCAAGAAAGGACCCTAAGACTATTGAATATAAACACCAAGTTCTTACTTAGACCAAGAGGAACTCAATGACCTCAAGATCCTTGTTTCTAGCCAAGATACAACATAAGTATCTCTCTCCTTTGTGGACTGTTTTGAGAGAGAAAGAGAACCCTAAGTGTTACAAGTCTTGTGATTCAAATGTCAAAATGGAAGAACCACCCAAAATAACCCTAATGTGTTCTATTTATATTACAAGGTAAAATGATTCCAAAAAGACTAGTTTGCCCTTCTCTAGGCTGCCGCCCCCTTGGAGTGTAAGTTTATTACACTCCAAGGTCCCACTTCACACTTAAAACATTTAGATCCTTTGGGGGCTCAATGACCAACTCACACACGGCCATTTGCGTGAACAAGGCTTGGAGTTTTTGTAACTCCCGAGCTTGGCTTCGTGTGAAAGGTCGTGTACTTGTGGAGCTTGTCCCACCCGTATCATCCTCTCCATCTTGAGAGGAATTTGACCTCAAATTCAGCATTTGGTCATCGTCCACCGCACTCACGAGAGAGAGATCACAAACGTTGAAAGTGTGGTGCACTTGATATTCCGATGGAAGGTCAATCTTGTAGGCGTTGTCATTGATCCTCTCAAGTACTTGGAAAGGCCCGTCACCCCTACGCATTAATTTGGACTTTCTTTGAGATGGAAACCGATCCTTCCGAAGATGCACCCACACCCAATCTCTCGGTTCAAGAATGAATTTCTTTCTTCCCTTGTTGGCCCTCCTTGCCATGTCTTGGTTTTTCTTCTCAAGTTGAAGCCGCACCTTCTCATGTAACTTCTTCATAGAATTTGCCCGCTTGCTTCCATCTAAGCTAATCATGAGATCATTTGGCAAAGGCGTTAAATCCTAAGGGGTGAGGGGGTTGAGGCCGTATACACACTCAAAGGGAGTCATTCCCGTACTTGAGTGTATGACACGGTTATAGGCAAACTCAATCAATGGCAAGTGCTCTTCCCAAGAAGTCATTTTTTCCTTAACCATGGAACGTAGCATAGCACCCAAAGTCCTATTTACTACTTCCGTTTGGCCATCGGTTTGTGGGTGGCAAGACGTAGAGAATAACAACTTGGTACCAAGCCTACCCCACATAGACTTCCAAAAGTGGCTTAGGAATTTAGAGTCCCTATCACTCACAATGGTCCTCGGGACACCATGCAATCTAACAACATTATCAACAAATAACGAGGCCACGCTAGGGGCATCATCACACTTAGATCAAGAAATAAAGTGCGCCATTTTAGAAAACCGGTCGACTACAACAAAAATACTATCCCGACCTCGTCGAGTCCTTGGTAGCCCCAACACAAAGTCCATAGATATATCAAGCCAAGGACGTAGAGGAGTGGACAGCGGGGTGTACAACCCGTGAGGGAGGAGCCGAGATTTGGCTCTCTTGCATTCTACGCATTGGCCACAAATCCTAGCCACATCCTTGCGCATTTTGGGCCAATAGAATTGCTCCTCCAATATTTGAGGGTCTTTTCGACCCCAAAATGACCCATTAGACCGCCATCGTGTGCTTCCCTCACAAACAACTCTCTCCAAGAGCTAGAAGGCACACACAATCGTCTACCTTTAAATAAGTAACCATCAAACTTGGCATAGGGATTTGAACCCCTAGCCGAACCCCACTTGTCCCTACCCAAGTCTTCGCATTCCCTAAAGATAGGAGCAAAGTGAGGGTCCTTGGGATACAACTCTCTTAAACTCTCAAAACCCATCAATTTTGTTGACAAAGTGGACACAAGCACATGTTTTCTAGACAAAGCATCGGCTACTACGTTGTCCTTACCCCTTTTGTATTGGATAACATAAGGGAAGGTCTCAAGGAATTCAATCCATTTGGCATGCCGTTTGTTAAGCTTGTCTTGGGCCCGAAGATGCTTTAAGGATTCATGGTCCGTTCGGATCACGAACTCCTTAGGCCATAAGTAGTGTTGCCAAGTGGCCAAGGCTCTAATCAAGGCATACAACTCTAAATCATACGTGGAGTAGTTTAGAGTTGAGCAATGGGTTTCAATTCTTGCATCAAAACAGCCCCTATGCCTACTTTACTCGCATCGCACTCGACCTCGAAGGTCTTATCAAAGTTGGGCAATTGTAACAAGGGTGCGGAGATGAGCATCGCTTTCAAGGCTTCAAATGCCTTAGCTTGCTCGACCCCCCACTTGAAGGGTTGTTCTTTCCGAATGACCTCGGTCAAGGGGGCGGCTATGGTGCTAAATCCTTTGACAAACCTTCTATAAAAACTAGCCAACCCGTGGAAGCTTCTTACTTCTCCAACGGTTTGTGGGGTTGGCCAATTTTTGATAGCATTTATCTTGGATTCATCCACTTCGACCCCTCTTGAACTAACAACAAAACCCAAGAAAATAACTTCATTAACGCCAAAAGAGCACTTGTCCAGATTTGCATACAATTTTTCCTTTCTAAGGACATCAAGTACACGTTGTAAATGCATCACATGCTCTTCTAAAGACTTACTATACACCAAGACATCATCAAAGTAGACAACAACAAACTTTCCAATAAATGGCCTCATCACATGATTCATTAGCCTCATAAAAGTACTTGGAGCATTTGTTAGGCCGAATGGCATAACCATCCATTCATAGAGACCAAACTTGGTCTTGAAGGCGGTTTTCCATTCATCACCGGGTTGCATTCTTATTTGGTGATAGCCACTCCTTAAATCAATCTTGGAAAACAAACATGAACCATTCAAATCATCTAGCATATCATCTAACCGAGGAGGGTGGTGATATTTTACCGTAATTTTGTTGATGGCCTGGCAGTCCACACACATGCGCCACGTTTCGTCCTTTTTGGGCACTAATAGCATCGGAACCGCACACGGACTCATGCTCTCCTTGACATACCCTTTGTTGAGGAGCTCCTCAACTTGACGTTGCAATTCCTTGGTGTCCGTAGGGTTGCTCCTATAAGCTGGCTTATTTGGCAATTGTGATCCCGGCACAAAGTCAATTTGGTGCTCAATTCCTCGAAGCGGGGGCAATCCTTGCGGAAGTTCCTTAGGAAATACTTCCTCATAATCCTGCAACACATAAGAAATCAAAGGAGAAATGGAAGAATTAGTGGGGTTAGTATTAAAACAATGAGCCAAGAGTAACATAGGTTGTGTCCTCATCATGATCCACGAAGAGTTCCTTCTTCCTAACCAACATCACCATGTTCCCATCCCCTTTGTCGTTGAGGCAGCCTTGGATGACCCCACTGCCCCACCTACGGAATTCCCTCCCTTCTCCCCCTTTTCGGATTCCCTTCCCTTTTCCTTCAATTCTCTCATCCTTTGATGCCACTCATTTACTTGGGAAGGTGAAAGAGGGTGAAATGTAACCTTTCGACCATCCTTCTCAAGTGTATATCGATTGGTCCTCCCATCATGTTTGGTAGACCTATCATATTGCCATGGTCTACCTAGAAACAAGTGACATGCTTGCATTGGTATCACATCACAAAGCACTTCATCGTGGTAGTTTCCCACCTTAAACCGTATCACACATTGCCTTGCGACCCTTAATTCACCACAATCATTCAACCATTGTAACTTGTAAGGACTAGTGTGCGGGGTAGTTGGTAATTTCAAGAAGTTTACCATAGCATTACTTACAACATTTGTACAACTACCACTATCGATCACCAAGGTATACACACTCCCCTTTAAAAGACATTTAGTATGGAAGAGATTTTCCCTTTGGCTTGGGTCATCTACTGCCGTACTAATCATGACACGCCTAACCACAAAGTTTGGAACCACACACTCCCCTTCTTGCGGATAAACATCTTCACCATCATCACCATTATCATCATGTGGTCCATCATCGGTTTCCTCTCCATCTTGAGGTTCGGCCTCATCTTCTCCCCTTTCGGGACCCACCTCCTCACCAAGGTAATACACTCTCCCTTCCCGTAGGATCACATTGCGCCGGTTTGGACATTCATTGGCCTTATGCCCCCAATCTTGGCACTTGAAACATTGGAATCCCTTTGGGTTAGGATACTTGTGAACCTCCGGTTTTGGAGGGAATTTGGGGACTGTTTTGGGCTCGGGCAGCCTTGTAGTGGCGGGTTGGTCCTTGTTTTTGGGCCAACCCGAGGGGGATTGTCCCCTTGCCTTGAAGGATGATCTCTCTTTAAGTTCTCTTTCAATCTCAAGAGCCGCTTGGAAAATACCGTCAACGGTTTCAAACTTGTGAAGGGTTAAATGAGTGGAGATCTCTTTGTTCAACCCACACTTGAACCGGATGATGTCGTGACTGATTTGCTCCCCACGATGATCAAGTTTCAACATGAGTTGTTGAAACTCATCAAAATATGCCATCACACTCTTGTTACCTTGACGCAAGCCATACAATCTAGCAAGCAACTCATGGCGATATCTCTCGGGAAGGTATCGTTGCCTCATCAAGTACCTCAACCGATACCAAGGTTGTGGCTGCCAAAGGGATACACGAAGCTCTATAATATTGATTCAAGAAAACAAGTTGACTTTAGGAAGGTGAGTATTTGTGGGGTTTCGGGATGCATTTTTGTTCTCGATGATTGGTGCTATGTAAACTACATCACTCCCTCTATGGTCAACTATTTAGGAATTCCTCAAATATCCAAGCGATATCCATATTTCTTGGAGGGCTATAGGGTTTCTGAGAGTATGAAGGTTTCCTTCACCCAAAATTAGTAAAATTGGTCTAAGATTTTAGTGGACCAATGGGGAAACCATCTCTTTCCACCTACCCTTCACAAGACCCAAATAAATGTGACCACTTGCTCCATGTCCTTTGATAATGAGAGACAAAAGATTGAGAGGAGTAAGGGAGTGCCAAGTGGTAACCCAAGAGTGGAAAAAGGAGAGGTTGTAAGGAGAGAGGTGGGGGGTTACCATACACACAATCTAACTTTGTTTGTCCTTCTCTTAGTAAGGACACTTGTGCAGGTACTAATGTTGCAAATGGAGGAGGAATACAAGCTTCAAACATAGGGTCTAATCAAAAAGATTGGGAGATTAATTTGGACCTATGCCTCAAACCATATGAAGAGTATTCTAACACTTTGATACGAACATGATTCGCATGGGGCATATTAGGATGGGCTTCTACATATGGATGATAGCTTGGAGTCCGGAGGAAAGTCATGGAGCAATATACACAAGGTCATGGGCGATAAAGATATCATTTGGACAATCAAGAAGGGCCCTTGCGGGTTATTACTAAAATAGTCACTTATGGGCTATTTTTGTAATAGTCTATTTGTCAAAAGGCAAGGAGTACAAATAGTTGCCTTAGACATTTTCTTTACTTATATTTTGGATGATTGAATTGTCTTGAATAGACTTGATATTTAGTTACTCTAGGATAGGATAGTAATTGGGTTCAATTCCAATTGTTAGCTTAGATCGAGTGATTAGGGTGGGTTTCCGAATTACTTGTGTTATCTTCTTTGCTTGATTGATCATCGAATTACCATGTTGTGGATTCAATTTGGTAAATGAGAAGGAGAAATACGGTGAAGGTGAGAGTGAAGATGTTGTAGAACTTCCTTTTAATGATGGTTTGATTGGGGTAGTTAGGAGGCTTATGAATATTAATTTGGGAATCAATAGTGATGAACAAAGGGAGAAATATTCCATACTAGGTGTGGGATAAAGGGGAGAACTTGTTCTATGATTATTGATAGTGGTAGTTGTGCTAATGTGGTGAGTTCACACTTGGTAGATATGTTAGGGCTTGCATGCATGAAACACCCTAAGCCTTATAGACTCCAGTGGTTGAATGATAGTGGTGAATTAAAGGTCAACAAACAATGCACGATGATTTCATTCAATGTTAGAAGGTATGAGGATGAAACTCTTTGTGATGTGATTCCTATGCAAGTTTGTCATATCTTGCTTGGTCGTCTATGGCAGTTTGATAGACATACTTTTCATGATGGAAGGCTGAATAGATATTCACTTGAGCTTAATGGCAAGAAGTATACTCTTGCACCTTTAACTCCTTCTCAAGTGTTTGAAGATCAAAAGAGGTTGAGGGAATGATGGGAAAACAAAAGGGAGAGAAAACAAGTGAGCTTGAGGGAAAAGATAAACAATTTGGCCAAGAGTTAGAAAGAAAAAAGAGATGGCCAAGAGAGAGAAAAAAAGGGTTCGAGCGAAAAAAAAGAGAGCTTCTATATAAAAGCCAAAAAGTGTTTGAGTGCAAGAAAAGAGGGGCTACCCATAATACTACTTACTTACAAAGAAGTCTTGATTAATTCTGAGCTACTAACTTCTTCTTTGCCAAGTAGTGTTACTTCACTTTTGCAGGATTTTGATGATATTTTTCCTGATGGTATTCCTAAGGGTCTACCACCTTTGCGTGGCATTGAGCACCAAATTGACTTTGTGCCTGGAGCACAAATTCCAAATAGGCCTGCTTATAGGAGTAATCCTGAAAAGACAAAGGAATTGCAAAGGCAAGTTGAAGAATTACTTGAAAAGGGGTTTGTGCGAGAGAGCATGAGTCCTTGCTCTGTTCCTGTTCTATTGGTTCCAAAAAAGGATGGATCTTGGAGGATGTGTGTGAATTGTCGAGCTATCAACAAGATAACGGTAAAGTATCGTCATCCCATCCCTCGTCTTGATGACATGTTAGAACAATTACATGGGTCTAAAATTTTTTCTAAAATTGATCTAAAAAGTGGTTACCATCAGATTCGAATGAATCCTGGAGATGAGTGGAAAACTGCTTTTAAGACCAAATATGGGCTTTATGAGTGGTTAGTTATGAATTTTGGCTTGACTAATGCACCCAGCACTTTCATGAGATTAATGAATCATGTTTTTAAGGATTTTCATGGAAAATTTGTGGTGGTTTATTTTGATGATATCTTGATCTTTTCTAAGAATCTGGATGAGCATGTTGAACACCTAAAAAAAGTTTTTGAAATTCTAAAAAAACAACAATTGTTTGCTAATCTCAAAAAGGGTACCTTTTGTGTGGATCGTGTTGTATTCTTGGGTTTTTTGGTTAGTTCTAAGGGAGTTGAAGTTGATGAAGAGAAAATAAAGGCAATCAAAAATTGGCCTAAGAGTGTAACTGAGATTAGAAGTTTTCATGGGGTTGCTAGTTTTTATAGGAGATTTGTTAGAGATTTTAGCACCATTACTGCTCCTTTGACTGAAGTCATTAAGAAGGACAAGGTTTTCACATGGGGAAAAGAACAAGATGCTTCTTTTAACTTGTTGATAGAAAAATTGTGTTCTGCTCCTCTTTTGCAATTACCTGATTTTTCTAAGTCTTTTGAGGTTGAATGTGATGCCTCTGGAAGAGGTATAGGTGCTGTTTTAATGCAGGATTCAAAGCCCATTGCATACTTTAGTGAAAAGCTGAGTGGAGCTACATTGAACTACTCAACTTATGACAAGTAGCTATATGTTTTGGTCAAGGTTTTAGCTACATGGCAACACTATTTGTGGCCTAGAGAGTTTGTGGTTAAGACTGACCATGAATCCTTGAGGTACTTGAAGAGCCAAGGTAAGCTTAATCGTAGGCATGCAAAATGGGTTGAATTCATTGAAACTTTCCCATATGTGATTGCTTACAAGCAAGGAAAAGATAATGTGGTTGCTGATGCACTTTCAAGAAGGTATGTATTGGTCTCTACTCTCACTTCTAAATTAATGGGTTTTGATCAAATCAGGGGCCTTTATGCTAATGATTCTGATTTTGGCAAAGTTTTTGCAGAATGTAAGTTGGGCCCTTATGAGAGGTTCACCCTTCAAGATGGATTCCTTTTTAAGGAAAATAAGTTGTGTATTCCTAATTACTCTTTGCGTGAATTATTTGTTAGGGAAGCACATTGTGGTGGACTCATGGGACACTTTGGAGTTCCTAAAACATTGGATATACTTGCTGAACATTTCTTTTGGCCTGGCATGCGAAAGGATGTTGAGAAAGTGTGCTCCCAATGTCTTGAATGTAAACAGGCCAAATCAAAAGTGTTACCACATGGTCTTTATACTCCTTTACCTGTTCCTACTTCTCCTTGGATTGATATTTCTATGGATTTTCTGTTAGGACTGCCTAGAACTAAACATGGTAAGGACAGTATATTTGTAGTGGTAGACAGATTTTCAAAAATGGCTCATTTTATTCCATGTTTGAAGACTAATGATGCATCACATGTGGCTGACTTATTTGTGAAAGAAGTGGTTAAATTACATGGTTTACCTAAAACTATTATTAGTGATAGGGATGCTAAGTTTTTAAGTCACTTTTGGAGGGTTCTTTGGGGAAAGTTAGGGACTAAACTACTATTCTCTACATCTTGTCACCCGCAAACTGATGGGCAAACAGAAGTAGTTAATAGGACTTTAGGGAATATGTTAAGGGCTGTTTTAAAGGGAAAATTAACTGTTTGGGAGGAGCATTTGCCCATGGTAGAGTTTGCTTATAATAGAACTATCCATTCTTCTACTGGTAAGTCTCCTTTTGAAATTGTTTATGGATTTAATCCCCTCACCCCCCTTGATTTGCTGCCTCTATGATACAAGACAAATGGCCATCATAACTTTTGATGCCATCATTCGTGGCCAACACATGGAGAATCTGATTTTGGACACCTTGAAGGCCCGAGAGTATGCATGGGGAAGTCATTTTGGACACTTAATAAAGCACTTTCGTGTGTGGAAGGTTGCTTGGAGGCTTGCCTTGATGACTACCCGAGGCTCCAAAGGATTGCAAGGGTTGAAGTGTGAAGAAGGAGTCCTTACACTCCATGACCAGCCCTTATTAAGGGTGTTTTGGTCTTTTTGTGTCTTTTCTTTACACTCCATAGGAGCCCCTTTTCATTAAGGGTAGTTTGGTCATTGATGTAATAGTTATAAATAGACTTCATTAGTCTTATTTTCTAGTTAGTTCATTATGGATATTTGAAAGACTTCTTCTTCTCTCTTTGAGAATGTAGTGTAGGGCTTGGAAAGCCAAGTAGTGTAGGGCTTGGAAAAGCCATTATTGATCCTTGCTTAGAAATGGTGGTTGTAAGGTGGAGTTGATTCCCTTAGCGGTCACCGTAAGAGTTTGGTGTTGTTATTGTGGGTCTTAGGGGTCTTATCGTTTGATACACGGTTTGGTTCCTATTTCTTGTAATCTCATATGTCAAGCTATCTATCTTACTTTATTTATCTTGTTGTTGTTGTGTTTGTAATCTTGAAGTCTAGTGAAGCCGTGTGGGGCTCTTTCGATTCACTAGCATTGTTGTTCAACTTGCTGATTTTTGGGTCTTTTGTTCCCCTTGTTGCTGATTTCGTGGGAAATCTTGTGTTGTGGGTTTGTTAGTGTATCATTGTGGGTTTGTTAGTGTATCATTTGGTATCAGAGCAAGACCGGTTGTGTTCCAACACAACCCATCTTGGGCTTGTTCTCGGATTAAACAAAAAAAAAATAAAAAAAAAATCTGAAATCTGTCCATTAAAGACAAAACCGAGAATGTTGTTGTATGTTTAGATCTAGGTGTTATTTTGCTTGTTTAGTGTGTTTCTAGTGTTGGTTTCTTTCTCACCAACACTAAGGTGTCTAGATCTAAGAGTTGAGCTTAAAATATTGACCATTGTTGTGGTGACTTGAAAAGTGGACCGTAGGTTGTATGTTGTTGATGACAATTGGTGGTTTTGTGTTATGTTCTTGAAGAAGTTGATGTTGTGTTCTTGAAGGTTGTTGTGGTGTTCATCTTGTTCTTCATCTATTCTTACAACTTAAGACAACAAAGGTATAGAATAGATCCAAAAGGGGCTAAGACCAAAGTCAAAAGGTTGTTGGTGAAAGACTTGCACCCATCACTTTCTAGACTTGACAACCACTTTTCCTTAAAACACGGAACCTTGTTTTGTGGGATTAGTATAGTCAAATCTTACCTTTTTGAGTTTGAAAAGTTGAAAAGAATACAAGACTTTTACTTTCCCTCCAAAACACTTGTCATATAACAAGTTGTGTGAATATTGAAATTTCAGATTTGTGACCAAAAAAAAAAAAAAAAAAAAAAAAAAGAAGAAAACATCAACCAACCAAAGGCTGCCACGTCACCCCCAAGGACTGCCATGTCATCACTTCACCAAAATAGCTTAAGCTCAAATTTCAGATTCTAAGTCTCATTTCCTTATTTCTTTAGTTTCATTTCTTGATTCTAGTACTAATTAACAACTAGTAATCACCTACTAGATTGTGAGTTGGTTTTTGAATCCGTTTTCTTCGTGTTTTTCGTTCTTTGTGTGCTTTTCTCATTTTGATTCGTTGAACTTCTTTGATTCAAGTTCATAAGTAGATTTTATTTTGTGTCTTGAGTCGATCAAACAATAATCTATTCCGGTCGCTAAGTAGTGATTGACACCTTATTAACTACCGGAGTATAAGCAACTTTCAATATTCGTCGCTCCAATTGTGAGGATCACAAAGGTGAGTGTATACGAGTGTTGGTGAGGTGCTTTTACTACTAATCTTGTTTGTTCATTTTGTAGGTGCAAGGTGATATAAGGGGAACATATCTTGGTAGCCTCGTATTATTGTGACTACAACATGGGAGACTATGATTGTAGTGAGGGATTTTACGGCTACGATGATGTTGTAGATTATGGGGGCTATGAATATAGTCATGATCAAGACATGGGCAGATTTGAGGGTTATGGTTTTGAGGGAGAAAATGAGGTGAATGAAGTGCCTAGCTCTTATGGTGGATATGGAGATGATTTAGGACCTTATGATAGTTCTTATGATGAAGTTGGGGCATATGAGGAGTCTTACACTTCCCATTTCGAACCTAGAATTGGAGTAAGGTATAACCCCTCCCTTCGCAAAGCTTATGAGAGCCATGGTGAGAGTGCACGTGTGGGGAATGAAGATTTATATTCTTCACCTTGTAGTACATCTTGTCAAGGTCGAAGCGGTGTGAATGGGTATACTAGCTATAGTGTAGGTTGCCCCATGAGAAGAAGAGAGAGTACATCTCCAAGGCCGAGGGGTACTCATGTACCGTTGGGTTGTCCTAAACTCTACAATGTTGATCCTAGGAGAAGTGTTCACTCCGGAAAGGTAAGCATTGATGGGGTACCGGGCTGCCTCCTTGTGCTAGATGATTGGCGCCATAAGAACTACATCATGCCACCGATGGTTGACTATTTAAGGTTGTTTCGAGAACCTTTACTTGCTCCATATTCCTTGGACGGGTATAGGGTTACCGAGAGAGTGAGGATTGTCTTCACCCAATTTGAATACCATGAGGAGGTGTGGTGCGATATCTTTCCCTTGACACAAGGTCATGTATGCTTGGGTGCCGATTGGTTTGCACAATATAGAGTTCCAAATGTGCTAAATTGGCCTAAGGTTATAGTGGACCATTGGGGAAATTATCTCTTCACCTCAATTATTCCCAAACCGCAAGGAGATGTGATCACTTACTCCAAGCCAAATGATTATGAGAGACAAAAGATTGAGAGGAGTAAGGGTGTGAAAGGTGGTAATCCGAAAGGGGAAAAAGGAGAGGTTGTGTGGAGCGAAGTGAGAGGGTTGCCACCAAATCATGCTATCTATGTTTGTCCTTTTCCTTCTAAGGACATTTGTATAGGTACCAACATGGCAAGCGGAGAAGCACAAGGCCAAGGAGAAGTTACTGCCGAAGCATGTGGGAAACCTTCACACCACGGCAAAGGAGAATTTACTCAAGAACTTCAAGGTAAAATCGCTTACTCTTACACTTTTGTGCATGTGAATGATAATTGTGTTGCTAGTAGCCCATTGAGTGTGAGTAGTAGCTTGCCTATTTCTGAGTCTATTGATTCTTTGCCTCTTGTTGATGATGTACTTGTTGTGAGTGTGGATACACTAGTTGATCCTATTGATGACAAAATTGACTCTTCTTGTAAGATCAATTTATGTCCACCTAGTGTTGAAGCCAATGTGTTGAATGATGGTACATCATCTTGTGGGAATTGTGTTGATCAACTTATGTGCGAAATTTGTCCACCACTTGAGGATATGTGTGATGTGTTTAATGGATCTCAAGTGAATGATTATATAGAAAATGTTGATCAAATAAATAGGAGTGACCCCTTTAGTATGACCTCTAGGAAATGCTCTACTATTGGTTTTGCTCATAGGGATAATCATGTGCTTGAAACATCTTTGATACTCGATAATGATCTTTTAGAGAATGGATTTGCATGTTCTATAGCCTCTTCATGGATAGATCCTTCTCTCTTTAAGTACAATATCTTGTTTGAAGATGATGAGTTCACTCCTAAAGAACCTAGTGGTGAGAATGACGTTGAAGGTATAGCTTGTCTTGAAAGCTATAGCCTATATGCCAACCCACTATGGTGTAAAAACATTCCTCCTAAAGATGGAAATCTCTTCTTGGGAGATGAGAGTACTCTTAAGGGAAGGGAATGCGAGGTCTTGGAAAGGAATGATCAATTGGGTGATGATAATTTTGATTTGCTTGAATTCTTAAGAAACCCAATAAGTGATTTTTCCTTGAAAATTGATTGTGGTTGTGATCCTTTGTATGATACCCCACCCATGTTTGATGACTATAAGGATGAATTGCTTGCTTGTAAAGACTTAAGTTACAATTCCTTGGACTTTAGTGGTGGTATGTGTCTACTTGAGGGTACTTCCATAGAAGGGGAAGGTGTCCATTATTTGGAAATTACTTCTTCTACTATGTGTGACCTTATTGTTGAGAGTGCTCACGGTGATGATGTTGAAACTGGTAGTGAGTACTCACATGAGGACACCTTAGTTGAACTTGACTTGAGTGATACCATTCTCCACTCTCTATTTGCTTTTGATGAGATGTATGCTATTGTAGAGAGTATATCTTGTAGTTTGGGTGAAGCCTATGGGGAAAGGAAGTATTGTCTAGACCCGTGTCTATGGCTACTTTTTTTATTTGACCCCGGTGCCAAATATAGAAATGGTGATGTTGGCGCACCCAACTTGTTGCTTGGTCTACATGACAAGCAAAGTGTCATTCTTGAAAACCCGAGAGCAAAAGTATCATTGTTTCCTTGGGGTAATGTTTCTAAATGTGCATCCTTGCTTGACACAATTGTGTTTAAATTACAAGAATCTCAACTTGTGGATGCCAAGTTCTCTATTTGCTTGAAGGAAAGAATGTGGGTGTGCTTAAATGCTTTGTCTTCACCCGTGTATGCCTTTACACTTGATTCTTTCCTATACTACCTCTTTGCCTATGATGACATCCATGCTAGTTTTGGATTTGTTTTATTTAGAGGTAGGAAATTGGTTGGTTTGTCCACTTGTATGAATGATAATGCTATATGGATCTTGTGGACATTAGAACCAATTAAGGCTCCACCCTTGGTGTGGTCTCTTGAAGAGATAAAGAAGCAATTGTGTCTTATGGCTCCTAAGATGAAGGTAGTTTTACCTTGGAGATTATTTGATGCCATTAGGACCTTTGTAACTCTTGGTGATTTAAATAGCCAAATCCTTTGTGCATATTTTAATAAGTTTTTAATAATTAATTCAAAGGATCCTTGGTTATATTGCAAGTATAAGCAACCTTGGCATGTTGAGCTGATTTATTGTGCTAACCCTAACCCTCATGCCATGAGGAGTTTGTATTCGTTTGTCCTTTCTTTGATTTTTGCAAGGTTTGGATTCGAGGTCGAATCCTTTTCAAGAAGGGGAGGATGATACAAGACAAATGGCCATCATAACTTTTGATGCCATCATTCGTGGCCAACACATGGAGAATCTGATTTTGGACACCTTGAAGGCCCGAGAGTATGCATGGGGAAGTCATTTTGGACACTTAATAAAGCACTTTCGTGTGTGGAAGGTTGCTTGGAGGCTTGCCTTGATGACTACCCGAGGCTCCAAAGGATTGCAAGGGTTGAAGTGTGAAGAAGGAGTCCTTACACTCCATGACCAGCCCTTATTAAGGGTGTTTTGGTCTTTTTGTGTCTTTTCTTTACACTCCATAGGAGCCCCTTTTCATTAAGGGTAGTTTGGTCATTGATGTAATAGTTATAAATAGACTTCATTAGTCTTATTTTCTAGTTAGTTCATTATGGATATTTGAAAGACTTCTTCTTCTCTCTTTGAGAATGTAGTGTAGGGCTTGGAAAGCCAAGTAGTGTAGGGCTTGGAAAAGCCATTATTGATCCTTGCTTAGAAATGGTGGTTGTAAGGTGGAGTTGATTCCCTTAGCGGTCACCGTAAGAGTTTGGTGTTGTTATTGTGGGTCTTAGGGGTCTTATCGTTTGATACACGGTTTGGTTCCTATTTCTTGTAATCTCATATGTCAAGCTATCTATCTTACTTTATTTATCTTGTTGTTGTTGTGTTTGTAATCTTGAAGTCTAGTGAAGCCGTGTGGGGCTCTTTCGATTCACTAGCATTGTTGTTCAACTTGTTAATCTTGTGTTTGTTGGGTCTTCTTGTTGTTGTTGTTGGAATCTTCATATTGTGGACTTGATCTTGTATCAAACACCATCAAGTTGAGCCTACCCATCTTTAAGGGTGAAAGTGATCCCGAGGCCTACTTAGCTTGGGAATCGGCTTGTGACAAAGTATTCCAAGTTAATGATATCTCGGAAGAAAAGAAAGGTTGTTATGCTATAGATCATTTTGAGGGTTATGCTAACACTTGGTGGGAGTACGTCAAGCGGTTTGGTAATGAAGTAGTTGATGGACAGCCACCACCTTGGTTTCGGTTGAGGTACTTGATGAGACAACGGTACCTTCCCGAGAGATATCGCCATGAGTTGCTTGATAGATTGTACAACTTGTGTCAAGGTAACAAGAGTGTAATGGAGTATTTTGATGAGTTTCAACAACTCATGTTGAAACTTGATCATCGTGAGGAGCAAATCAGTCATGAAATCATTCGGTTCAAGTGTGGGTTGAACAAAGAGATCTCCACTCATTTAACACTTCACAAGTTTGATACCGTTGAGGGTATTTTCTAGGCGGCTCTTGAGATTGAAAGGGAACTTAAAGATAGGTCGTCGTTCAAGGCAAGGGAACAAGCCACCTGGGGTGGCCCAAAAACAAGGACCAATCCGCCACTACAAGGCTGCCCGATCCCAAAATAGACCACAAAATTCCTCCAAAATTAGAAGTTCACAAGTATCCTAACCCAAAAGGATTCCAATGTTTCAAGTGCCAAGGTTGGGGACATAAGGCCAATGAATGTCAACCGACGCAACGTGATCCTATGGGAAGGGAGATTGTATTACCTTGGTGAGGAGGTGGGCCGTGAAAAGGGAGAGGATGAGGCCGAGCCTCAAGATGGAGAGGAACCCGATAATGGACCACATGATGATGATGGTGATGATGTTGAAGATGTTTATCCACAATAAGGGGAGTCTGTGGTTCCAAACTTTGTAGTTAGGCGCGTCATAATTAGTAAGGTAATCGATGACCAAGCCAAAGGGAAAATCTATTCCATACTAAATGTCTTGTAAAGGAGAGTGTGTGCACCTTGGTGATCGATAGTGGTAGTTGTACAAATGTTGTTAGTAATGCTATGGTAAACTTATTGAAGTTACCAACTACACCGCACACTAGTCCTTACAAGTTACAATGGTTGAATGATTGTGGTGAATTAAGGGTCGCAAGGCAATGTGTCAAATATAGAAATGGTGATGTTGGCGCACCCAACTTGTTGCTTGGTCTACATACAAGCAAAGTGTCATTCTTGAAAACCCGAGAGCAAAAGTGTCATTGTTTCCTTGGTGTAATGTTTCTAAATGTGCATCCTTGCTTGACACAATTATGTTTAAATTACAAGAATCTCAACTTGTGGATGCCAACATGGCAAGCGGAGAAGCACAAGGCCAAAGAGAAGTTGCTGCCGAAGCATGTGGGAAACCTTCACACCACGGCAAAGAAGAATTTACTCAAGAACTTCAAGGTAAAATCGCTTACTCTTACACTTTGGTGCATGTGAATGATAATTGCGTGGCTAGTAGCCCATTGAGTGTGAGTAGTAGCTTACCTATTTGTGAGTCTATTGATTCTTTGCCTCTTGATGATGATGTAGATATTGTGAATGTGGATACACTAGTTGATCCTATTGATGACAAAATTGACTCTTCTTGTAAGATCAATTTATGTCCACCTAGTGTTGAAGCCAATGTGTTGAATGATGGTACATCATCTTGTGGGAATTGTGTTGATCAAATAAATAGGAGTGATCCCTTTAGTATGACCTCTAGTAAATGTTCTACTCTCGGTTTTGCTCATAGGGATAATCATGTGCTTGAAACATCTTTGATACTTGATAATGATCTTTTAGAGAATGGATTTGCATGTTCTATATCCTCTTCATGGATAGATCCTTCTCTCTTTAAGTACAATATCTTGTTTGAAGATGATGAGTTCACTCCTAAAGAACCTAGTGGTGAGTATGACGTTGAAGGTATAGCTTGTCTTGAAAGCTATAGCCTATATGCCAACCCACTATGGTGTAAAAACATTCCTCCTAAAGATGGAAATCTCTTCTTGGGAGATGAGAGTACTCTTAAGGGAAGGGAATGTGAGGTCTTGGAAAGGAATGATTGGGTGATGATAATTTTGATTTGCTTGAATTCTTAAGAAACCCAATAAATGATTTTTCCTTGAAAATTGATTGTGGTTGTGATCCTTTGTATGACACCCCACCCATGTTTGATGACTATAAGGATGAATTGCTTGCTTGTAAAGACTTAAGTAATAATTCCTTGGACTTTAGTGGTGGTATGTGTCTACTTGAGGGTACTTCCATAGAAAGGGAAAGTGTCCATTATTTGGAAATTACTTCTTCTACTATGTGTGACCTTATTGTTGAGAGTACTCATGGTGATGATGTTGAAACTGGTAGTGAGTACTCACATGAGGGTACCATAGTTGAACTCGACTTGAGTGATACCATTCTCCACTCTCTATTTGCTTTTGATGATATGTATGCTATTGTAGAGAGTATATCTTGTAGTTTGGGTGAAGCCTATGAGGAAAGGGAGTATTGTCTAGACCCGTGTCTATGGCTACTCTTTCTATTTGACCCCGGTGCCAAATATAGAAATGGTGATGTTGGCGCACCCAACTTGTTGCTTGGTCTACATGACAAGCAAAGTGTCATTCTTGAAAACCCGAGAGCAAAAGTGTCATTGTTTCCTTGGGGTAATATTTCTAAATGTGCATCCTTGCTTGACACAATTATGTTTAAATTACAAGAATCTCAACTTGTGGATGCCAAGTTCTCTATTTGCTTGAAGGAAAGAATGTGGATGTGCTTAAATGCTTTGTCTTCACCCTTGTATGCCTTTACACTTGATTCTTTCCTATACTACCTCTTTGCCTATGATGACATCCATGCTAGTTTGGGATTTGTTTTATGTAGAGGTAGGAAATTTGTTGGTTTGTCCACTTGTATGAATGATAATGCTATATGGATCTTGTGGACATTAGAACCAATTGAGGCTCCACCCTTGGTGTGGTCTCTTGAAGAGATAAAGAAGCAATTGTGTCTTATGGCTCCTAAGATGAAGGTAGTTTTACCTTGTGGATTATTTGATGCCATTAGGACCTTTGTAGTTTCCTTATCTCTTGGTGATTTAAATAGCCAAATCCTTTGTGCATATTTTAATAAGTTTTTAATATTTAATTCAAAGGATCCTTGGTTATATTGCAAGTATAAGCAACCTTGGCATGTTGAGATGATTTATTGTGCTAACCCTAACCCTCATGCCATGAGGAGTTTGTATTTGTTTGTCCTTTCTTTGGTTTTGCAAGGTTTAGATTCGAGGTCGAATCCTTTTCAAGAAGGGGAGGATGATACAAGACAAATGGCCATCATAACTTTTGATGCCATCATTCGTGGCCAACACGTGGAGAATCTGATTTTGGACACCTTGAAGGCCCGAGAGTATGCATGGGGAAGTCATGAAGTCATTTTGGACACATAATAAAGCAAATTCGTGTGTGGAAGGTTGCTTGGAGGCTTGCCTTGATAACTACCCGAGGCTCCAAAGAATTGCAAGGGTTGAAGTGTGAAGAAGGAGTCCTTACACTCCATGATCGCCCCTTATTAAGGGTGTTTTGGTCTTTTTGTGCCTTTTCTTTACACTCCATAGGAGCCTCTTTTCATTAAGGGTAGTTTGGTCATGTGATGTAATAGTTATAAATAGGTTTCATTAGTCTTATTTTCTAGTTAGGTCATTATGGATATTTGAAAGACTTCTTCTTCTCTCTTTGAGAATGTAGTGTAGGGCTTGGAAAGGCCAAGTAGTGTAGGGCTTGGAAAAGCCATTATTGATCCTTGCTTAGAAACGGTGGTTGTAAGGCGGAGTTGATTCCCTTAGCGGTCACCATAAGAGTTTGGTGTTGTTATTGCGGGTCTTAGGGGTCTTATCGTTTGATACACGGTTTGGTTCCTATTTCTTGTAATCTCGTATGTCAAGCTATCTATCTTTTTGTAATCTTGTTAAGCTTGTGTTTATAATCTTGAAGTCTAGTGAAGCCGTGTGGGGCTCTTTCGATTCACTAGCACTTGTTGTTCAACTTGTTGTTCTTGTGATAGTTGTTCATCTTGTTGTTGTTGAAATCTTGTGTTGTGGGTTTGATATTGTATCATTAAACCTTAAGAGCAAGTCTGGTTGTGTTCCTACACTACAAATCTTGGGCTATCTCGGTCAAAAAAGAAAAAAAGAAAAATAAAAAAAAATGAAATCTGTCCATCTTGTTGTCTTGGCCGAGAATAGTGATTGTGTGTTTAGATCTAGGTGTTATTTTACTTGTTTAGTGTGTTTCTAGTGTTGGTTTCTTTCTCACCAACACTAAAAGTGTCTAGATCTAAAGATGAGCTTTATAATATTGACCATTGTTGTGGTGACTTGAAGTGGGCCGTAGGTTGTATCTTGTTGATGACCATTGGTGGTTTTTGTGTTATGATCTTGAAGAAGTTGATGTTGTGTTCTTGAAGGTTGTTGTGGTGTTTATCTTGTTCTTCATCTATTCTTACAACTTAAGACCACAAAAGTATAAAATAGATCCAAAAGGTTGTAAGACAAAAGTTATAAAGTTGTTGGTGAGAAGACTTGCACACATCTCTTCCTAGACTTGACAACCACTTTTCCTTAAAACACGGAACCTTGTTTTGTGGGATTAGTATAGTCAAATCTTACCTTTTTGAGTTTGAAAAGTTGAAAAAGAGTACAAGACTTTACCTTCCCTCCAAAACCATTGTCATCCATTACAAGTTGTGGGACTCTTGAAATTTTAGATTTGTAACAAACAAAAAAAAAATCGTGTGGGCCCAAGACCAATTGCATGTTGCCACGTCATCACTTCACCAAAATAGCTTAAGCTCAAATTTCAGATTCTAAGTTTCATTTCCTTGTTTCTTTAGTTTCATTTCTTGATTCTAGTACTAATTAACAACTAGTAATCACCTACTAGATTGTGAGTTGGTTTTTTGAATCCGTTTTCTTCGTGTTTTTCGTTCTTTGTGTGCTTTTCTCATTTTGATTCGTTGAACTTCTTTGATTCAAGTTCATAAGTAGATTTTGTTTTATGTCTTGAGTCGATCAAACAATAATCTATTCCGGTCGCTAAGTAGTGATTGACACCTTATTAACTACCGGAGTATAAGCAACTTTCAATATTCGCCGCTCCAATTATGAGGATCAAAAAGGTGAGTGTATACGAGTGTTGGTGAGGTGCTTTTACTACTAATCTTGTTTGTTCATTTTGTAGGTACAAGGTGATATAAGGGGAACATATCTTGGTAGCCTCGTATTATTGTGACTACAACATGGGAGACTATGATTGTAGTGAGGGATTTTATGGCTACGATGATGTTGTAGATTATGGGGGCTATGAATATAGTCATGATCAAGACATGGCCAGATTTGAGGGTTATGGTTTTGAGGGAGAACATGAGGTGAATGAAGTGCCAAGTTCTTATGATGAAGTTGGGGCATATGAGGAGTCTTACACTTCCCATTTCGAACCTCGAATTGGTGTAAGGTATAACCCCTCCCTTCGCAAAGCTTATGAGAGCCATGGTGAGAGTGCACGTGTGGAGAATGAAGATTCATATTCTTCACCTTGTAGTACATTTTATCAAGGTCGAAGCGGTGTGAATGGGTATGCTAGCTATAGTGTAGGTTGTCCCATGAGAAGAAGAGAGAATACATCTCCAAGGCCGAGGGGTACTTATGTGCCCTTGGGTTGTCCTAAACTCTACAATGTTGATCCTAGGAGAAGTGTTCACTCCGGAAAGGTAAGCATTTCTGGGGTATCGGGCTGCCTCCTTGTGCTAGATGATTGGCGCCATAAGAACTACATCATGCCACCGATGGTTGACTATTTAGGGTTGTTTTGAGAACCTTTACTTGTTCCATATTCCTTGGACGGGTATAAGGTTACCGAGAGAGTGAGGATTGTCTTCACCCAATTTGAATACTATGAGGAGGTGTGGTGCGATATCTTTCCCTTGACACCAGGTCATGTATGCTTGGGTGCCGATTGGTTTGCACAACATAGAGTTCCAAATGTGCTAAATTGGCCTAAGGTTGTGGACCATTGGGGAAATTATCTTTTTACCTCAATTATTCCCAAACCGCAAGGAGATGTGATCACTTACTCCAAGCCGAATGATTATGAGAGAAAAAGATTGAGAGGAGTAAGGGTGTGAAAGGTGGTAATCCAAGAGTGGAAAAAGGAGAGGTTGTGTGGAGTGAAGTAAGGGGGTTGCCACCAAATCATGCTAACTATGTTTGTCCTTTTCTTTCTAAGGACATTTGTGTAGGTACCAACATGGCAAGCGGAGAAGCACAAGGCCAAAGAGAAGTTGCTGCCGAAGCATGTGGGAAACCTTCACACCACGGCAAAGAAGAATTTACTCAAGAACTTCAAGGTAAAATCGCTTACTCTTACACTTTGGTGCATGTGAATGATAATTGCGTGGCTAGTAGCCCATTGAGTATGAGTAGTAGCTTACCTATTTGTGAGTCTATTGATTCTTTGCCTCTTGATGATGATGTAGATATTGTGAATGTGGATACACTAGTTGATCCTATTGATGACAAAATTGACTCTTCTTGTAAGATCAATTTATGTCCACCTAGTGTTGAAGCCAATGTGTTGAATGATGGTACATCATCTTGTGGGAATTGTGTTGATCAAATAAATAGGAGTGATCCCTTTAGTATGACCTCTAGTAAATGTTCTACTCTCGGTTTTGCTCATAGGGATAATCATGTGCTTGAAACATCTTTGATACTTGATAATGACCTTTTAGAGAATGGATTTGCATGTTCTATATCCTCTTCATGGATAGATCCTTCTCTCTTTAAGTACAATATCTTGTTTGAAGATGATGAGTTCACTCCTAAAGAACCTAGTGGTGAGTATGACGTTGAAGGTATAGCTTGTCTTGAAAGCTATAGCCTATATGCCAACCCACTATGGTGTAAAAACATTCCTCCTAAAGATGGAAATCTCTTCTTGGGAGATGAGAGTACTCTTAAGGGAAGGGAATGTGAGGTCTTGGAAAGGAATGATTGGGTGATGATAATTTTGATTTGCTTGAATTCTTAAGAAACCCAATAAATGATTTTTCCTTGAAAATTGATTGTGGTTGTGATCCTTTGTATGACACCCCACCCATGTTTGATGACTATAAGGATGAATTGCTTGCTTGTAAAGACTTAAGTAATAATTCCTTGGACTTTAGTGGTGGTATGTGTCTACTTGAGGGTACTTCCATAGAAAGGGAAAGTATCCATTATTTGGAAATTACTTCTTCTACTATGTGTGACCTTATTGTTGAGAGTACTCATGGTGATGATGTTGAAACTGGTAGTGAGTACTCACATGAGGGTACCATAGTTGAACTCGACTTGAGTGATACCATTCTCCACTCTCTATTTGCTTTTGATGATATGTATGCTATTGTAGAGAGTATATCTTGTAGTTTGGGTGAAGCCTATGAGGAAAGGGAGTATTGTCTAGACCCGTGTCTATGGCTACTCTTTCTATTTGACCCCGGTGCCAAATATAGAAATGGTGATGTTGGCGCACCCAACTTGTTGCTTGGTCTACATGACAAGCAAAGTGTCATTCTTGAAAACCCGAGAGCAAAAGTGTCATTGTTTCCTTGGGGTAATGTTTCTAAATGTGCATCCTTGCTTGACACAATTATGTTTAAATTACAAGAATCTCAACTTGTGGATGCCAAGTTCTCTATTTGCTTGAAGGAAAGAATGTGGATGTGCTTAAATGCTTTGTCTTCACCCTTGTATGCCTTTACACTTGATTCTTTCCTATACTACCTCTTTGCCTATGATGACATCCATGCTAGTTTTGGATTTGTTTTATGTAGAGGTAGGAAATTTGTTGGTTTGTCCACTTGTATGAATGATAATGCTATATGGATCTTGTGGACATTAGAACCAATTGAGGCTCCACCCTTGGTGTGGTCTCTTGAAGAGATAAAGAAGCAATTGTGTCTTATGGCTCCTAAGATGAAGGTAGTTTTACCTTGTGGATTATTTGATGCCATTAGGACCTTTGTAGTTTCCTTATCTCTTGGTGATTTAAATAGCCAAATCCTTTGTGCATATTTTAATAAGTTTTTAATATTTAATTCAAAGGATCCTTGGTTATATTGCAAGTATAAGCAACCTTGGCATGTTGAGATGATTTATTGTGCTAACCCTAACCCTCATGCCATGAGGAGTTTGTATTTGTTTGTCCTTTCTTTGGTTTTGCAAGGTTTAGATTCGAGGTCGAATCCTTTTCAAGAAGGGGAGGATGATACAAGACAAATGGCCATCATAACTTTTGATGCCATCATTCGTGGCCAACACGTGGAGAATCTGATTTTGGACACCTTGAAGGCCCGAGAGTATGCATGGGGAAGTCATGAAGTCATTTTGGACACATAATAAAGCAAATTCATGTGTGGAAGGTTGCTTGGAGGCTTGCCTTGATAACTACCCGAGGCTCCAAAGAATTGCAAGGGTTGAAGTGTGAAGAAGGAGTCCTTACACTCCATGATCGCCCCTTATTAAGGGTGTTTTGGTCTTTTTGTGCCTTTTCTTTACACTCCATAGGAGCCTCTTTTCATTAAGGGTAGTTTGGTCATGTGATGTAATAGTTATAAATAGGTTTCATTAGTCTTATTTTCTAGTTAGGTCATTATGGATATTTGAAAGACTTCTTCTTCTCTCTTTGAGAATGTAGTGTAGGGCTTGGAAAGGCCAAGTAGTGTAGGGCTTGGAAAAGCCATTATTGATCCTTGCTTAGAAACGGTGGTTGTAAGGCGGAGTTGATTCCCTTAGCGGTCACCATAAGAGTTTGGTGTTGTTATTGTGGGTCTTAGGGGTCTTATCGTTTGATACACGGTTTGGTTCCTATTTCTTGTAATCTCGTATGTCAAGCTATCTATCTTTTTGTAATCTTGTTAAGCTTGTGTTTATAATCTTGAAGTCTAGTGAAGCCGTGTGGGGCTCTTTCGATTCACTAGCACTTGTTGTTCAACTTGTTGTTCTTGTGATAGTTGTTCATCTTGTTGTTGTTGAAATCTTGTGTTGTGGGTTTGAGATTGTATCATTAAACCTTAAGAGCAAGTCTGGTTGTGTTCCTACACTACAAATCTTGGGCTATCTCGGTCAAAAAAGAAAAAAAGAAAAAAAATAAAAAATGAAATCTGTCCATCTTGTTGTCTTGGCCGAGAATAGTGATTGTGTGTTTAGATCTAGGTGTTATTTTACTTGTTTAGTGTGTTTCTAGTGTTGGTTTCTTTCTCACCAACACTAAAAGTGTCTAGATCTAAAGATGAGCTTATAATATTGACCATTGTTGTGGTGACTTGAAGTGGGCCGTAGGTTGTATCTTGTTGATGACCATTGGTGGTTTTTGTGTTATGATCTTGAAGAAGTTGATGTTGTGTTCTTGAAGGTTGTTGTGGTGTTCATCTTGTTCTTCATCTATTCTTACAACTTAAGACCACAAAAGTATAAAATAGATCCAAAAGGTTGTAAGACAAAAGTTATAAAGTTGTTGGTGAGAAGACTTGCACACATCTCTTCCTAGACTTGACAACCACTTTTCCTTAAAACACGGAACCTTGTTTTGTGGGATTAGTATAGTCAAATCTTACCTTTTTGAGTTTGAAAAGTTGAAAAAGAGTACAAGACTTTACCTTCCCTCCAAAACCATTGTCATCCATTACAAGTTGTGGGACTCTTGAAATTTTAGATTTGTAACAAACAAAAAAAAAATCGTGTGGGCCCAAGACCAATTGCATGTTGCCACGTCATCACTTCACCAAAATAGCTTAAGCTCAAATTTCAGATTCTAAGTTTCATTTCCTTGTTTCTTTAGTTTCATTTCTTGATTCTAGTACTAATTAACAACTAGTAATCACCTACTAGATTGTGAGTTGGTTTTTTGAATCCGTTTTCTTCGTGTTTTTCGTTCTTTGTGTGCTTTTCTCATTTTGATTCGTTGAACTTCTTTGATTCAAGTTCATAAGTAGATTTTGTTTTATGTCTTGAGTCGATCAAACAATAATCTATTCCGGTCGCTAAGTAGTGATTGACACCTTATTAACTACCGGAGTATAAGCAACTTTCAATATTCGCCGCTCCAATTATGAGGATCAAAAAGGTGAGTGTATACGAGTGTTGGTGAGGTGCTTTTACTACTAATCTTGTTTGTTCATTTTGTAGGTACAAGGTGATATAAGGGGAACATATCTTGGTAGCCTCGTATTATTGTGACTACAACATGGGAGACTATGATTGTAGTGAGGGATTTTATGGCTACGATGATGTTGTAGATTATGGGGGCTATGAATATAGTCATGATCAAGACATGGCCAGATTTGAGGGTTATGGTTTTGAGGGAGAACATGAGGTGAATGAAGTGCCAAGTTCTTATGATGAAGTTGGGGCATATGAGGAGTCTTACACTTCCCATTTCGAACCTCGAATTGGTGTAAGGTATAACCCCTCCCTTCGCAAAGCTTATGAGAGCCATGGTGAGAGTGCACGTGTGGAGAATGAAGATTCATATTCTTCACCTTGTAGTACATTTTATCAAGGTCGAAGCGGTGTGAATGGGTATGCTAGCTATAGTGTAGGTTGTCCCATGAGAAGAAGAGAGAATACATCTCCAAGGCCGAGGGGTACTTATGTGCCCTTGGGTTGTCCTAAACTCTACAATGTTGATCCTAGGAGAAGTGTTCACTCCGGAAAGGTAAGCATTTCTGGGGTATCGGGCTGCCTCCTTGTGCTAGATGATTGGCGCCATAAGAACTACATCATGCCACCGATGGTTGACTATTTAGGGTTGTTTTGAGAACCTTTACTTGTTCCATATTCCTTGGACGGGTATAAGGTTACCGAGAGAGTGAGGATTGTCTTCACCCAATTTGAATACTATGAGGAGGTGTGGTGCGATATCTTTCCCTTGACACCAGGTCATGTATGCTTGGGTGCCGATTGGTTTGCACAACATAGAGTTCCAAATGTGCTAAATTGGCCTAAGGTTGTGGACCATTGGGGAAATTATCTTTTTACCTCAATTATTCCCAAACCGCAAGGAGATGTGATCACTTACTCCAAGCCGAATGATTATGAGAGAAAAAGATTGAGAGGAGTAAGGGTGTGAAAGGTGGTAATCCAAGAGTGGAAAAAGGAGAGGTTGTGTGGAGTGAAGTAAGGGGGTTGCCACCAAATCATGCTAACTATGTTTGTCCTTTTCTTTCTAAGGACATTTGTGTAGGTACCAACATGGCAAGCGGAGAAGCACAAGGCCAAAGAGAAGTTGCTGCCGAAGCATGTGGGAAACCTTCACACCACGGCAAAGAAGAATTTACTCAAGAACTTCAAGGTAAAATCGCTTACTCTTACACTTTGGTGCATGTGAATGATAATTGCGTGGCTAGTAGCCCATTGAGTGTGAGTAGTAGCTTACCTATTTGTGAGTCTATTGATTCTTTGCCTCTTGATGATGATGTAGATATTGTGAATGTGGATACACTAGTTGATCCTATTGATGACAAAATTGACTCTTCTTGTAAGATCAATTTATGTCCACCTAGTGTTGAAGCCAATGTGTTGAATGATGGTACATCATCTTGTAGGAATTGTGTTGATCAAATAAATAGGAGTGATCCCTTTAGTATGACCTCTAGTAAATGTTCTAATCTCGGTTTTGCTCATAGGGATAATCATGTGCTTGAAACATCTTTGATACTTGATAATGACCTTTTAGAGAATGGATTTGCATGTTCTATATCCTCTTCATGGATAGATCCTTCTCTCTTTAAGTACAATATCTTGTTTGAAGATGATGAGTTTACTCCTAAAGAACCTAGTGGTGAGTATGACGTTGAAGGTATAGCTTGTCTTGAAAGCTATAGCCTATATGCCAACCCACTATGGTGTAAAAACATTCCTCCTAAAGATGGAAATCTCTTCTTGGGAGATGAGAGTACTCTTAAGGGAAGGGAATGTGAGGTCTTGGAAAGGAATGATTGGGTGATGATAATTTTGATTTGCTTGAATTCTTAAGAAACCCAATAAATGATTTTTCCTTGAAAATTGATTGTGGTTGTGATCCTTTGTATGACACCCCACCCATGTTTGATGACTATAAGGATGAATTGCTTGCTTGTAAAGACTTAAGTAATAATTCCTTGGACTTTAGTGGTGGTATGTGTCTACTTGAGGGTACATCCATAGAAAGAGAAGGTTTCCATTATTTGGAAATTACTTCTTCTACTATGTGTGACCTTATTGTTGAGAGTACTCATGGTGATGATGTTGAAACTGGTAGTGAGTACTCACATGAGGGTACCTTAGTTGAACTCGACTTGAGTGATACCATTCTCCACTCTCTATTTGCTTTTGATGATATGTATGCTATTGTAGAGAGTATATCTTGTAGTTTGGGTGAAGCCTATGAGGAAAGGGAGTATTGTCTAGACCCGTGTCTATGGCTACTCTTTCTATTTGACCCCGGTGCCAAATATAGAAATGGTGATGTTGGCGCACCCAACTTGTTGCTTGGTCTACATGACAAGCAAAGTGTCATTCTTGAAAACCCGAGATCAAAAGTGTCATTGTTTCCTTGGGGTAATGTTTCTAAATGTGCATCCTTGCTTGACACAATTATGTTTAAATTACAAGAATCTCAACTTGTGGATGCCAAGTTCTCTATTTGCTTGAAGGAAAGAATGTGGATGTGCTTAAATGCTTTGTCTTCACCCTTGTATGCCTTTACACTTGATTCTTTCCTATACTACCTCTTTGCCTATGATGACATCCATGCTAGTTTTGGATTTGTTTTATGTAGAGGTAGGAAATTTGTTGGTTTGTCCACTTGTATGAATGATAATGCTATATGGATCTTGTGGACATTAGAACCAATTGAGGCTCCACCCTTGGTGTGGTCTCTTGAAGAGATAAAGAAGCAATTGTGTCTTATGGCTCCTAAGATGAAGGTAGTTTTACCTTGTGGATTATTTGATGCCATTAGGACCTTTGTAGTTTCCTTATCTCTTGGTGATTTAAATAGCCAAATCCTTTGTGCATATTTTAATAAGTTTTTAATATTTAATTCAAAGGATCCTTGGTTATATTGCAAGTATAAGCAACCTTGGCATGTTGAGATGATTTATTGTGCTAACCCTAACCCTCATGCCATGAGGAGTTTGTATTTGTTTGTCCTTTCTTTGGTTTTGCAAGGTTTAGATTCGAGGTCGAATCCTTTTCAAGAAGGGGAGGATGATACAAGACAAATGGCCATCATAACTTTTGATGCCATCATTCGTGGCCAACACGTGGAGAATCTGATTTTGGACACCTTGAAGGCCCGAGAGTATGCATGGGGAAGTCATGAAGTCATTTTGGACACATAATAAAGCAAATTCGTGTGTGGAAGGTTGCTTGGAGGCTTGCCTTGATAACTACCCGAGGCTCCAAAGAATTGTAAGGGTTGAAGTGTGAAGAAGGAGTCCTTACACTCCATGATCGCCCCTTATTAAGGGTGTTTTGGTCTTTTTGTGCCTTTTCTTTACACTCCATAGGAGCCTCTTTTCATTAAGGGTAGTTTGGTCATGTGATGTAATAGTTATAAATAGGTTTCATTAGTCTTATTTTCTAGTTAGGTCATTATGGATATTTGAAAGACTTCTTCTTCTCTCTTTGAGAATGTAGTGTAGGGCTTGGAAAGGCCAAGTAGTGTAGGGCTTGGAAAAGCCATTATTGATCCTTGCTTAGAAACGGTGGTTGTAAGGCGGAGTTGATTCCCTTAGCGGTCACCATAAGAGTTTGGTGTTGTTATTGTGGGTCTTAGGGGTCTTATCGTTTGATACACGGTTTGGTTCCTATTTCTTGTAATCTCGTATGTCAAGCTATCTATCTTTTTGTAATCTTGTTAAGCTTGTGTTTATAATCTTGAAGTCTAGTGAAGCCGTGTGGGGCTCTTTCGATTCACTAGCACTTGTTGTTCAACTTGTTGTTCTTGTGATAGTTGTTCATCTTGTTGTTGTTGAAATCTTGTGTTGTGGGTTTGAGATTGTATCATTAAACCTTAAGAGCAAGTCTGGTTGTGTTCCTACACTACAAATCTTGGGCTATCTCGGTCAAAAAAGAAAAAAAGAAAAAAAAAAAAAAAATGAAATCTGTCCATCTTGTTGTCTTGGCCGAGAATAGTGATTGTGTGTTTAGATCTAGGTGTTATTTTACTTGTTTAGTGTGTTTCTAGTGTTGGTTTCTTTCTCACCAACACTAAAAGTGTCTAGATCTAAAGATGAGCTTATAATATTGACCATTGTTGTGGTGACTTGAAGTGGGCCGTAGGTTGTATCTTGTTGATGACCATTGGTGGTTTTTGTGTTATGATCTTGAAGAAGTTGATGTTGTGTTCTTGAAGGTTGTTGTGGTGTTCATCTTGTTCTTCATCTATTCTTACAACTTAAGACCACAAAAGTATAAAATAGATCCAAAAGGTTGTAAGACAAAAGTTATAAAGTTGTTGGTGAGAAGACTTGCACACATCTCTTCCTAGACTTGACAACCACTTTTCCTTAAAACACGGAACCTTGTTTTGTGGGATTAGTATAGTCAAATCTTACCTTTTTGAGTTTGAAAAGTTGAAAAAGAGTACAAGACTTTACCTTCCCTCCAAAACCATTGTCATCCATTACAAGTTGTGGGACTCTTGAAATTTTAGATTTGTAACAAACAAAAAAAAAATCGTGTGGGCCCAAGACCAATTGCATGTTGCCACGTCATCACTTCACCAAAATAGCTTAAGCTCAAATTTCAGATTCTAAGTTTCATTTCCTTGTTTCTTTAGTTTCATTTCTTGATTCTAGTACTAATTAACAACTAGTAATCACCTACTAGATTGTGAGTTGGTTTTTTGAATCCGTTTTCTTCGTGTTTTTCGTTCTTTGTGTGCTTTTCTCATTTTGATTCGTTGAACTTCTTTGATTCAAGTTCATAAGTAGATTTTGTTTTATGTCTTGAGTCGATCAAACAATAATCTATTCCGGTCGCTAAGTAGTGATTGACACCTTATTAACTACCGGAGTATAAGCAACTTTCAATATTCGCCGCTCCAATTATGAGGATCAAAAAGGTGAGTGTATACGAGTGTTGGTGAGGTGCTTTTACTACTAATCTTATTTGTTCATTTTGTAGGTACAAGGTGATATAAGGGGAACATATCTTGGTAGCCTCGTATTATTGTGACTACAACATGGGAGACTATGATTGTAGTGAGGGATTTTATGGCTACGATGATGTTGTAGATTATGGGGGCTATGAATATAGTCATGATCAAGACATGGCCAGATTTGAGGGTTATGGTTTTGAGGGAGAACATGAGGTGAATGAAGTGCCAAGTTCTTATGATGAAGTTGGGGCATATGAGGAGTCTTACACTTCCCATTTCGAACCTCGAATTGGTGTAAGGTATAATCCCTCCCTTCGCAAAGCTTATGAGAGCCATGGTGAGAGTGCACGTGTGGAGAATGAAGATTCATATTCTTCACCTTGTAGTACATTTTATCAAGGTCGAAGCGGTGTGAATGGGTATGCTAGCTATAGTGTAGGTTGTCCCAAGAGAAGAAGAGAGAATACATCTCCAAGGCCGAGGGGTACTTATGTGCCCTTGGGTTGTCCTAAACTCTACAATGTTGATCTTAGGAGAAGTGTTCACTCCGGAAAGGTAAGCATTTCTGGGGTATCGGGCTGCCTCCTTGTGCTAGATGATTGGCGCCATAAGAACTACATCATGCCACCGATGGTTGACTATTTAGGGTTGTTTTGAGAACCTTTACTTGTTCCATATTCCTTGGACGGGTATAAGGTTACCGAGAGAGTGAGGATTGTCTTCACCCAATTTGAATACTATGAGGAGGTGTGGTGCGATATCTTTCCCTTGACACCAGGTCATGTATGCTTGGGTGCCGATTGGTTTGCACAACATAGAGTTCCAAATGTGCTAAATTGGCCTAAGGTTGTGGACCATTGGGGAAATTATCTTTTTACCTCAATTATTCCCAAACCGCAAGGAGATGTGATCACTTACTCCAAGCCGAATGATTATGAGAGAAAAAGATTGAGAGGAGTAAGGGTGTGAAAGGTGGTAATCCAAGAGTGGAAAAAGGAGAGGTTGTGTGGAGTGAAGTAAGGGGGTTGCCACCAAATCATGCTAACTATGTTTGTCCTTTTCTTTCTAAGGACATTTGTGTAGGTACCAACATGGCAAGCGGAGAAGCACAAGGCCAAAGAGAAGTTGCTGCCGAAGCATGTGGGAAACCTTCACACCACGGCAAAGAAGAATTTACTCAAGAACTTCAAGGTAAAATCGCTTACTCTTACACTTTGGTGCATGTGAATGATAATTGCGTGGCTAGTAGCCCATTGAGTGTGAGTAGTAGCTTACCTATTTGTGAGTCTATTGATTCTTTGCCTCTTGATGATGATGTAGATATTGTGAATGTGGATACACTAGTTGATCCTATTGATGACAAAATTGACTCTTCTTGTAAGATCAATTTATGTCCACCTAGTATTGAAGCCAATGTGTTGAATGATGGTACATCATCTTGTAGGAATTGTGTTGATCAAATAAATAGGAGTGATCCCTTTAGTATGACCTCTAGTAAATGTTCTAATCTCGGTTTTGCTCATAGGGATAATCATGTGCTTGAAACATCTTTGATACTTGATAATGACCTTTTAGAGAATGGATTTGCATGTTCTATATCCTCTTCATGGATAGATCCTTCTCTCTTTAAGTACAATATCTTGTTTGAAGATGATGAGTTTACTCCTAAAGAACCTAGTGGTGAGTATGACGTTGAAGGTATAGCTTGTCTTGAAAGCTATAGCCTATATGCCAACCCACTATGGTGTAAAAACATTCCTCCTAAAGATGGAAATCTCTTCTTGGGAGATGAGAGTACTCTTAAGGGAAGGGAATGTGAGGTCTTGGAAAGGAATGATTGGGTGATGATAATTTTGATTTGCTTGAATTCTTAAGAAACCCAATAAATGATTTTTCCTTGAAAATTGATTGTGGTTGTGATCCTTTGTATGACACCCCACCCATGTTTGATGACTATAAGGATGAATTGCTTGCTTGTAAAGACTTAAGTAATAATTCCTTGGACTTTAGTGGTGGTATGTGTCTACTTGAGGGTACATCCATAGAAAGAGAAGGTTTCCATTATTTGGAAATTACTTCTTCTACTATGTGTGACCTTATTGTTGAGAGTACTCATGGTGATGATGTTGAAACTGGTAGTGAGTACTCACATGAGGGTACCTTAGTTGAACTCGACTTGAGTGATACCATTCTCCACTCTCTATTTGCTTTTGATGATATGTATGCTATTGTAGAGAGTATATCTTGTAGTTTGGGTGAAGCCTATGAGGAAAGGGAGTATTGTCTAGACCCGTGTCTATGGCTACTCTTTCTATTTGACCCCGGTGCCAAATATAGAAATGGTGATGTTGGCGCACCCAACTTGTTGCTTGGTCTACATGACAAGCAAAGTGTCATTCTTGAAAACCCGAGATCAAAAGTGTCATTGTTTCCTTGGGGTAATGTTTCTAAATGTGCATCCTTGCTTGACACAATTATGTTTAAATTACAAGAATCTCAACTTGTGGATGCCAAGTTCTCTATTTGCTTGAAGGAAAGAATGTGGATGTGCTTAAATGCTTTGTCTTCACCCTTGTATGCCTTTACACTTGATTCTTTCCTATACTACCTCTTTGCCTATGATGACATCCATGCTAGTTTTGGATTTGTTTTATGTAGAGGTAGGAAATTTGTTGGTTTGTCCACTTGTATGAATGATAATGCTATATGGATCTTGTGGACATTAGAACCAATTGAGGCTCCACCCTTGGTGTGGTCTCTTGAAGAGATAAAGAAGCAATTGTGTCTTATGGCTCCTAAGATGAAGGTAGTTTTACCTTGTGGATTATTTGATGCCATTAGGACCTTTGTAGTTTCCTTATCTCTTGGTGATTTAAATAGCCAAATCCTTTGTGCATATTTTAATAAGTTTTTAATATTTAATTCAAAGGATCCTTGGTTATATTGCAAGTATAAGCAACCTTGGCATGTTGAGATGATTTATTGTGCTAACCCTAACCCTCATGCCATGAGGAGTTTGTATTTGTTTGTCCTTTCTTTGGTTTTGCAAGGTTTAGATTCGAGGTCGAATCCTTTTCAAGAAGGGGAGGATGATACAAGACAAATGGCCATCATAACTTTTGATGCCATCATTCGTGGCCAACACGTGGAGAATCTGATTTTGGACACCTTGAAGGCCCGAGAGTATGCATGGGGAAGTCATGAAGTCATTTTGGACACATAATAAAGCAAATTCGTGTGTGGAAGGTTGCTTGGAGGCTTGCCTTGATAACTACCCGAGGCTCCAAAGAATTGTAAGGGTTGAAGTGTGAAGAAGGAGTCCTTACACTCCATGATCGCCCCTTATTAAGGGTGTTTTGGTCTTTTTGTGCCTTTTCTTTACACTCCATAGGAGCCTCTTTTCATTAAGGGTAGTTTGGTCATGTGATGTAATAGTTATAAATAGGTTTCATTAGTCTTATTTTCTAGTTAGGTCATTATGGATATTTGAAAGACTTCTTCTTCTCTCTTTGAGAATGTAGTGTAGGGCTTGGAAAGGCCAAGTAGTGTAGGGCTTGGAAAAGCCATTATTGATCCTTGCTTAGAAACGGTGGTTGTAAGGCGGAGTTGATTCCCTTAGCGGTCACCATAAGAGTTTGGTGTTGTTATTGTGGGTCTTAGGGGTCTTATCGTTTGATACACGGTTTGGTTCCTATTTCTTGTAATCTCGTATGTCAAGCTATCTATCTTTTTGTAATCTTGTTAAGCTTGTGTTTATAATCTTGAAGTCTAGTGAAGCCGTGTGGGGCTCTTTCGATTCACTAGCACTTGTTGTTCAACTTGTTGTTCTTGTGACAGTTGTTCATCTTGTTGTTGTTGAAATCTTGTGTTGTGGGTTTGAGATTGTATCATTAAACCTTAAGAGTGAACCGCTAACCAATTCCACTAAAAGCTATAGCTGGTAGTGGAAGGCGCAACCCACCCTTTATAGGCCCTGAACCAGGCGGGGACGAACCCGATCCACACCCTCACCAGAGCCAACCCGGGACACATCCCTCTTCCAGGGGTGGCTACTCTTATTTTCGCCATCATTCCCCCTTTCTTTGGAAAGGTTCGTCCTCGGACCTGCGCATGGTGCAAATGGGATTCGAACCCGCGACCTCCGCTCTGATACCAAACCTTAAGAGTGAACCGCTAACCAATTCCACTAAAAGCTATAGCTGGTAGTGGAAGGCGCAACCCACCCTTTATAGGCCCTGAACCAGGCGGGGATGAACCCGATCCACACCCTCACCACGGCCAACCCGGGACACATCCCTCTTCCAGGGGTGGCTACTCTTATTTTCGCCATCATGTCCTTAGAAAGGAAAAATTGTATGCAAATCTGGAAAAGTGCTCCTTTGGTGTTAATGAAGTTGTTTTCTTGGGTTTTAGTTCAAGAGGGGTTGAAGTGGATGAATCCAAGATAAATGCTATCAAAAATTGGCCAACCCTACAAACCGTTGGAGAAGTAAGAAGCTTCCACGAGTTGGCTAGTTTTTATAGTAGGTTTGTCAAAGGATTTAGCACCATAGCCGCCCCCTTGACCGAGGTCATTCGGAAAGAACAACACTTCAAGTGGGGTGACGAGCAAGCTAAGGCTTTTGAAGCCTTGAAAACTATGCTCATCTCCGCGCCCTTATTACAATTGCCCAACTTTGATAAGACATTTGAACTCTAGTGCGATGCAAGTAAAGTAGGCATAGGGGCTGTTTTGATGCAAGATTCAAAACCTATTGCTTATTTTAGCGAAAAGATCAAAGGAGCAACTTTAAACTACTCCACGTATGATTTAGAGTTGTATGCCTTGATTAGAGCCTTGGCCACTTGGCAACACTACTTATGGCCTAAGGAGTTCGTGATCCGAACGGACCATGAATCCTTAAAGCATCTTCGGACCCAAGACAAGCTTTACAAACGACATGCCAAATGGATTGAGTTTCTTGAGACCTTCCCTTATGTTATCCAATACAAAATGGGTAAGGACAATGTAGTAGCCGATGCTTTGTCTAGAAAACATGCTCTTGTGTCCACTTTGTCATCAAAATTGATGGGTTTTGAGAGTTTAAGAGAGTTGTATCCCAAGGACCCTCACTTTGCTCCTATCTTTAGGAAATGCGAAGAATTGGGTGGGGACAAGTGGGATTCGGCTAGGGGTTCAAATCCCTATGCCAAGTTTGATGGTTACTTATTTAAAGGTTGACGATTGTGTGTACCCTCTAGCTCTTGGAGAGAATTGTTTGTGAGGGAAGCATATGATGGCGGTCTAATGGGTCATTTTGGGGTCGAAAAGACCTTCGGAATATTGGAGGAGCAATTCTATTGGCCTAGAATGCACAAGGATGTGGCTAGGATTTGCGACCAATGTGTAGAATGCAAGAGAGCCAAATCTCGACTCCTACCTCACGGGTTGTACACCCCGCTGCCCACCCCTCTGCGTCCTTGGCTTGATATATTTGTGGATTTTGTGTTGGGGCTTCCAAGGACTCGACGAGGCCGGGATAGTATTTTTGTTATAGTCGACCGGTTTTCTAAAATGGCGTACTTTATTCCTTGCTCTAAATGTGATGACGCACCTAGCGTGGCCTCTTTTGGAAGTCCATGTGGGGTAGGCTTGGTACCAAGTTGTTGTTCTCTACGTCCTGCCACCCACAAACCGATGTCCAAACGAAAGTAGTAAATAGGACTTTGGGTGCTATGCTACGTGCCATGGTTAAGGGAAAAATGACTTTTTGGGAAGAGCACTTACCATAGATTGAATTTGCCTATAACAGTGTCATACACTCAAGTACGGGAATGACTCCCTTTGAGTGTGTATACGGCCTCAACCCCCTTACCCCTTTGGATTTAATGCCTTTGCCAAGTGATCTCATGATTAGCTTAGATGGAAGCAAGCGGGCAGATTCTATGAAGAAGTTACATGAGAAGGTGCGGCTTCAACTTGAGAAGAAAAACCAAGAAATGGCAAGGAGGGCCAACAAGGGGAGAAAGAAATTCATTCTTGAACTGGGAGATTGGGTGTGGGTGCATCTTCGAAATGATCGGTTTCCATCTCAGAAAAAGTCCAAATTGATGCCTAGGGGTGATGGTCCATTCCAAGTACTTGAGAAAATCAATGACAACGCCTACAAGATTGACCTTCCACCGGAATATCAAGTGCACAACACTTTCAACATTTGTGATCTCTCTCTCGTGGATGCGGTTGAAGATGACCAAATGCTGAATTTGAGGTCAAATTCCTCCCAAGTTGGAGAGGATGATACGGGTGGGACAAGCTGTTCAACAAGTACACGACCTTTCACACGAAGCCAAGCTCGGGAATTACAAAAACTCCAAGCCTTGTTCATGCAAATGGCCGTGTGTGAGTTGGTAATTGATCCACCTAAGGATCTAAATGTTTTTAAGTGTGAGGAGGAACCTTGAAGTGTAATAAACTTACACTCCAAGGCCGGCCCCCATGACAAGGACAAGCTGGTCATTTTGCCTTGTAATATAAATAGAACATATTAGGGTTATTTGGGTAGTTCTTCCATTATTATTTTGAGACATAAGACTTGTAATATTTTGGTTCTCTCTCTCTCTATTCCAGCCTAAGTAGAGGGATACTTGTGTTGTATCTTGGCTAGAAACAAGGATCTTGAGGTCATTGAGTTCCTCTTGGTCCAAGTAAGAACTTGGTATTAATATTCAATAGTCTTAGGGTCCTCTCTTGTTGTTAGGGTTCTTAGACTCTTGAATCTTTTATGTCAATTTACTATCTTTTTGTGATCTTGTTAATGTTGTATTTGTAATCTTGAAGTCTAGTGAAGCCGTGTGGGGCTCTTTCGATTCACTAGCACTTGTTGAAACTTGTTGATCTTGTGTTAGTTTGTTCTCTTTGTGGCTGTTTGTGGGGAACTCGTGTGTTGTGGAGTTGATATTGTATCAACATATATACTGATCATAAGAGTTTGCAGTATATCTTCAAGCAGAAGGACCTAAATTGGAGATAGCGGAGGTGGCTGGAACTATTGATACGGGTGGGATAAGCTGTCCAACAAGTACCCGACCATTCACACGAAGCCAAGCTCGGAAATTACAAAAACTCCAAGCTTTGTTCATGCAAATGACCGTGTGTGAGTTGGTGATTGATCCATATAATGATTTAAATATTTTCAAGTGTGAAGAGGGACCTTGAAGTGTAATAAATGTACACTCCAAGGCCGCCCAAGGGCTTAGGGACAAGCTGGTCATTTTGCTTCATTTTTTGCCTTGTAATATAAATAGAACATGTTAGGGTTATTTGGGTAGTTCTTCCATTATTATTTTGAATCAAAAGACTTGTAATATTTTGGGTTCTCTCTCTCAAAACAGCCCACAAGAAGAGAGACACTTGTGTTGTATCTTGGCTAGAAACAAGGTTCTTGAGGTCATTGAGTTCCTCTTGGTCTAGGTAAGAACTTGGTGTTCATATTCATTAGTCTTAGGGTCCTTTCTTGATGTTAGGGTTCTTAGTCTCTTGAATATTATATGTCAAGTTAAATATCTTTTTATTATCTTGTTGTTGTTGTGTTTGAGATCTTGAAGTCTAGTGAAGCCGTGTGGGGCTCTTTCGATTCACTAGCATTGTTGTTTAACTTGTTAATCTTGTGTTTGTTGGGTCTTCTTGTTGTTGTTGCTGAAATCTTCATATTGTGGACTTGATCTTGTATCATTTGGTATCAAAGCAAGACCGGTGGTGTTCCAACACTACCCATCTTGGGCTTGCCCTCGGCCAAAAAAAAAAAAAAGAAAGAAAAGAGAAAATCTGTCCATTGTTGTCTTGGCCGAGAATGTTGTTGTGTGTATAGATCTAGGCGTTATTTTACTTGTTTAGTCTGTTTCTAGTGTTGGTTTCTTTCTCACCAACACTAAAGTGTCAAGATCTAAAAGATTGAGCTTAAAATATTGACCATTGTTGTGGTGACTTAAAAAGTGGACCGTAGGTTGTATGTTGTTGATGACAATTGGTGGTTTTGTGTTATGTGCTTGAAGAAGTTGATGTTGTGTTCTTGAAGGGTGTTGGGATTGTTGAGGTGTTCATCTTATAAACTTATTCATCTTGTTGGAAGTTGAGTTCACGTTGTAAGACAAAAGTCATAAAGTTGTTGGTGAAAAGACCAAACCCATCACTTCCTAGTCTTGACAACCACTCTTCCTTAATTCAAGGGACCTTGTTTTGTGGGAATAGCATAGTCAAACCTCCCCTTTTTGAGTTTGAAAGGTTGAAAGAATTCAAGACTTTTACTTTCCCTCCAAAACACATTGTCATCCATAACAAGTTGTGTGAGTATTGAAAATTTCAGATTTGAGAAAAAAAAAAAAAAAGAGAAACGTGTGGGACCAAGACCGACCACTTACATGCTGCCACGTCACTATAAGCTCAACTTTGGATATTTTTCTAGTTGCTAATTGTTGATTCTTGGTTTCCTTACTTGGCTCTAGAACTAATTAACAAACTAGTACATTCCTACTAGGTTGTCAATTAGTCCTTTGAATCCGTTTGTTCGTGCCAACGATTACTTGAGTGCCTTTTTTATCTTTTGAATACGTTGCTGTTTTTGGTTCTAGTCCGACAAGAATTCTTTGAGTCTTCAAACAAGAATCCACTCCGGATAAGAGCTTACTCATACCTTAAAGGATTCACGGTTACTAGCCAATCTACAACACTTGTGGAACTCAAGCGTGAGGTGATCCAAAGAGTGTAATACCTTGACAATGGAAGGGACCACGTCCCACAACATGGATACTAATGCACTTGACTCTATGAGGGTCACTCTTGAGGCCGTTACCCGCACACTTGAAAGGTTGAATACGGAATTTGGGGCCGTGAGAGGGGATTTGGCAGCAATAAAGGGAGAAGTGTCGATTATTAGTGGGAGATTAGAACAAGTGGAGAGTCAAAGGAACTCTCGCCCTTCTACTCCTCTACATGTATCTACCAATGGGCATGATAGAACTTCCTCCCGCAACCATCACCCCCGACACATTGCACCAAATGCTAAATGTACCTCAAGCTCCACTAAATGCCGCAAGCCAAACCACTCTTTTCCCTCCAAAACGTGACCCCACTAGACCAACACATTTCCAAACACCTCAAGTTCCACAAGAGGGATTTGGACGTCAAGTACCCCCACAAAATCCGAACCCTCCATTCCATGCTCCATTAAACCAAAGGCCACAAAATCCAATTCCTCCAAATCAAGTCCAAAATGCCCAAAACTGGCCAGCCCCCTTTGAGGGATACGGTAGAGAGGAGTATGAAGGATATGGAGCCTTTGATGATGCTTACATGAGGGAGGAGGATATAAGAGGGGGTCGTGTAGATCCAAGGAGATACCGAGGGTATGGAGATAGGGGAAACCGACAACAAGAGAGAGATGTAGGCATCAACACCATCAAGTTGAACCTACCCATCTTTAAGGGTGAAAGTGACTCCGAGGCCTACTTAGCTTGGGAATCGGCTTGTGACAAAGTTTTCCAAGTTAATGATATCTCGAAAGAAAAGAAGGGTTGCTATGTTATAGCTCATTTCGAGGGTTATGCTAACACTTGGTGGGAGTATGTCAAGCGGTTTGGTAATGAACTAATTGATGGGAAGCCACCACCTTGGTATCGGTTGAGGTACTTGATGAGGCAACGATACCTTCCCGAGAGATATCGCCATGAGTTGCTTGCTAGATTGTACGGCTTGCGTCAAGGTAACAAGAGAGTGATGGCATAGTTTGATGAGTTGACTCATGTTGAAACTCGATCATCGTGGGGAACAAATCAGTCATGACATCATCCGGTTCAAGTGTGGGTTGAACAAAGAGATCTCCACTCATTTAACACTTCACAAGTTTGAAACCATTGACGGTATTTTCCAAGCCGCTCTTGAGATTGAAAGGGAACTTAAAGAGAGATCATCTTTCAAGGCAAGGGGACAAGTCCCCTCGGGCTGGCCCAAAAACAAGGACCAACCCGCCACTACAAGGCAGCCCGAGCCCAAAACAGTCCACAAAATTCCTCCAAAATCTAAGGCTCACAAGTATCCTAACACAAAGGGATTACAATGTTTCAACTGCCAAGGTTGGGGGCATAAGGCCAATGAATGTCCAAATCGACGCAATGTGATCCTACGGGAAGGGAGATTGTATTACCTTGGTGAGGAGGTGGGCCCTGAAAGGGGAGAAGATGTGGTCGCGCCTCAAGATGGAGAGGAAACCGATGATGGACCACATGATGATGATGGTGATGATGGTGAAGATGTTTATCCGCAAGAAGGGGAGTGTGTGGTTCCAAATTTTGTGGTTAGGCGCGTCATGATTAGTAAGGCAATAGATGACCCAAGCCAAAGGGAAAATCTATTCCACACTAAATGTCTTGTAAAGGGGAGTGTGTGTACCTTGGTGATCGATAGTGGTAGTTGTTCAAATGTTGTAAGTAATGCTATGATAAATTTCTTGAAGTTACCAACTACCCCGCACACTAGTCCTTACAAGTTACAATGGTTGAATGATTGTGGTGAATTAAGGGTCGCAAGGCAATGTGTGATACGATTTAAGGTGGGAAACTACCACGATGAAGTGCTTGTGATACCAATGCAAGCATGTCACTTGTTGCTAGGTACACCTTGGCAATATGATAGGTCTAACAAACATGATGGGAGGTCCAATCGATATACACTTGAGAAGGATGGCCGAAAGGTTACACTTCATCCTCTTTCGCCTTCCCAAGTAAATGAGTGGCATCAAAGGATGAGAGAATTGAAGGAAAAGGGAAAGGAATCCGAAAAGGGAGAGAAGGGAGGGAATTCCGTAGGTGGGGCATTGGGGGCATCCAAGGCTGCCTCAACGGCAAAAGGGACGGAAAACATGGTGATGTTGGTTAGAAAGAAGGAACTCTTCGTGGATCATGATGAGGACACGCCTATGTTACTCTTGGCTCATTGTTTTAATACTAACCCCACTAATTCTTCCATTTCCCCTTTGATTTCTTGTGTGTTGCAGGATTATGAGGATGTATTTCCTAAGGAACTTCCGCAAGGATTGCCCCCGCTTCGGGGAATTGAGCACCAAATTGACTTTGCCGGGATCACAATTACCAAACAAGCTGGCTTATAGGAGCAATCCTACGGACACCAAAGAATTGCAATGTCAAGTTGAGGAGCTCCTCAACAAAGGGTATGTCAAGGAGAGCATGAGTCCGTGCGCGGTTCCGGTGCTATTAGTGCCCCAAAAAGATGGAACGTGGCGCATGTGTGTGGACTGCCGAGACATCAACAAAATTACGGTAAAATATCGCCACCCTATTCCTCGGTTAGATGACATGCTAGATGAGTTGAATGGTTCATGTTTGTTTTCCAAGATTGATTTAAGGAGTGGCTATCACCAAATAAGAATGCAACCCGGTGATGAATGGAAAACCGTCTTCAAGACCAAGTTTGGTCTCCATGAATGGATGGTTATGCCTTTCGGCCTAACAAACGCTCCAAGTACTTTTATGAGGCTAATGAATCATGTGATGAGGCCATTTATTGGAAAGTTTGTTGTTGTCTACTTTGATGATGTCTTGGTGTATATCAAGTCGTTAGAAGAGCATGTGATGCATTTACAATGTGTGCTTGATATCCTTAGAAAGGAAAAATTGTATGCAAATTTGGAAAAGTGCTCTTTTGGTGTTAATGAAGTTGTTTTCTTGGGTTTTGTTGTTAGTTCAAGAGGGGTCGAAGTAGATGAATCCAAGATAAATACTATCAAAAATTGGTCAACCCCACAAACCGTTGGAGAAGTAAAAAGCTTCCACGGGTTGGCTAGTTTTTATAGAAGGTTTGTCAAAGGATTTAGCACCATAGCCGTCCCCTTGACCGAGGTCATTCGCACCCTTGTTACAATTGCCCAACTTTGATAAGACATTTGAACTCTAGTGCGATGCAAGTAAAGTAGGCATAGGGGCTGTTTTGATGCAAGATTCAAAACCTATTGCTTATTTTAGCGAAAAACTCAAAGGAGCAACTTTAAACTACTCCACGTATGATTTAGAGTTGTATGCCTTGATTAGAGCCTTGGCCACTTGGCAACACTACTTATGGCCTAAGAAGTTCGTGATCCGAACGGACCATGAATCCTTAAAGCATCTTCGGGCCCAAGACAAGCTTAACAAACGGCATGCCAAATGGATTGAGTTCCTTGAGACCTTCCCTTATGTTATCCAATACAAAAAGGGTAAGGACAACGTAGTAGCCGATGCTTTGTCTAGAAAACATGCTCTTGTGTCCACTTTGTCAACAAAATTGATGGGTTTTGAGAGTTTAAGAGAGTTGTATCCCAAGGACCCTCACTTTGCTCCTATCTTTAGGGAATGCGAAGACTTGGGTAGGGACAAGTGGAATTCGGCTAGGGATTCAAATCCCTATGCCAAGTTTGATGGTTACTTATTTAAAGGTAGACGATTGTGTGTGCCCTCTAGCTCTTGGAGAGAATTGTTTGTGAGGAAGCACATGATGGCGGTCTAATGGGTCATTTTGGGGTCGAAAAGACCTTCGGAATATTGGAGGAGCAATTCTATTAGCCCAAAATGCATAAGGATGTGACTAGGATTTGCGGCCAATGTGTAGAATGCAAGAGAGCCAAATCGTGGCCACCACATTTGGAGCATATCGTGCCAAGGAGTTAAACTGCAAACTGTACTCTCTAACACTCATATTTCCTTGACGTAAACTTAAAAACTGATCCGCACGAGCCTCACGAATCTCGTAGGGAAGATAATGATCAAGAAATACTGTTTTAAATTCTTCCCAATTTGGTGGCATTGCACCAATACCACGAGACTTCTTCCAATCTTCATACCACAATATCGCCTCGCCCTTCAGTCTATAAGCTGCCAACTCAACCGTTTCCACCCCGAACACATGCATAACCTCCAAAGCTCTCTGAATTTGATCCACGAAGTCCTGTGGATCTGCTTTTAAGTCTGACCCAGTGAATATAGGAGGGTCCAGTTTCAAGAAATCCTGTGTCCTGCGACTTGCCATTCTAGCCGCATCATCATCATGTGTCTTTGTGCCAGCGCGTCCCTGACTTTGTGCCGCCACTAACTGTGTCAACATATGTACAACATTTCTAAGATCCTGGTCAGTGGTATTCATTGGCGGTTCTGCAGGTACTTCTCTACCTCTTGGCTCTTCTGGAGCTGGAAAAGTAGAGGAAGACTGCGATGCAATCTCGGCGTCAGCTCCACCTTGACTCGCTTGGTCAGGTGGTAATCTACTCATTCCTTCTTCAGCAGGCACATCCACCTGCTTCCCTTTACCTCTACCTCCTCTCGTGATTGGCATTTAACTATACCAAAGAAAAACAATCACTATGATCAGGTCCAATTCAACTTACAACACCGGCTCTATTGCACGATCTAGCATGAAGAAAAGAAACAACATCCTAAATGCCCCATAGCCTCTTGATCATAAATGTGGTGCACAACACATCCATGAACAAGACTCTACTCGGACACGGCTTTGTAGACACCCTTAGAATGAACTGCTCTGATACCACTTTTGTCAAGCCCCGAATCCCATCGAGACATGATTGGCACCCATAGCTGATAAGGACCGAGAGAACCAACCTTTGCCTATGTTCATTCGTATGCATATCTTCGCATGAACCTTATTAAACCTTATTCAACTATGCGGAAAACTTGAACATGGAAACATATGCAATACATATATATATTTAGGAAACTTGGCCGTTAAGGCCATTAAGTCAGAATAGACATTCGTTTCTACATACTCGTCTCTTACATCCATATACCCACATATGTCTACAAAAGCCTCTAACAGATGCATCAACAAGACCAACTTACAGTCGGGACAAGTCCCCGCTTTATACAATTTATATAACATCACAACAAATATACACCTATGACTCAGGGGGCTCCGAATCAAGTGGAGCTCACCAAATAGCTGCAAATGATCCCCAGTCTATAGAGGAAGTCTACTAATGCCTGCACCTGCAACATGTAAGGTAATTCCCCCGAGGGGGTCAGTACGAAGAATGTACTGAATATGTAAGGCTCATAAGAAATTCATCATACATAATAACAACAATAATGGAATCAATATAAGGAAACAGAAATGTGAATAAACTCTCTTTCCGTATGTGGGAAACCATGTATATTACGTTCTTTACTCCTTTTGTCTTCATCTTTTATTCATCTTTATTGTTCTACCCATGCTAGGCTATTATGTCGCCCCTGGGATGAGATTAACCCATGCTAGGTGCTTTGACCCCTTGGATGTTATGTGAACCCATGCTAGGCTTTCGTGTCGCCCCTGGGATATCATTAACCCATGCTAGGCTTATCGCCCCTGGGATGTTATATTAACCCATGCTAGGCTTTCGTGTCGCCCCTGGGATGTACCATCATAACCCATGCTAGGCTTTTATATCGCCCCTGGGATGTATCGGGATCGACCCATGCTAGGCTTTTCTGTCGCCCCTGGGATTCCACCCGTGTTATTGGGATCGACCCATGCTAGGTATTTTAACCCCTGGGATACCACCCATGATTACTTCTTAATTATACACCTCTTACTTCTCTTGTTATTCTTACTTCCATTCTTAAGAGTGATTGAGATATTGAAGATCATGACATAATAGGAATCACACATATGTATATTACTTCTTCACTCTTGCTTCATGAGATTGACATCTTCACTTATGAGGAATAGATATATTAGCTTGCACATCACCTCTCTTATTACTCTTATGAGATCTTATGAGATTGGTACTTTTACTTGTAAAAGATTGATACAAAGATAAGCATCATAATTGAGGACTTGGGGCATATCATGATTGGAACATACTATTCAAGAATAAATAGGTTCTCTTATGTTATTACTCTCTTGAGATCGTTCATTTAGGAATGATAACGTTATGACATTTTGGAACTTCACTCAATGAACAAGAGACAAAAGAATCATCATGCATTTGAGAATAAGACACATATGAATAACAACATACGTCAACCTGAATTTGAGATACTTCAAACCTCTCGGAATTGAAACAAGTCCAATGTCAATGTGAACAACATGTTGCAGAAGGATATGGAAAAAGGAACCTTACATACCTTGTATTCGTACTTACGATTACACAATCTTAGATGTGCATACAATATTCCTGCTCCTTCCTTATGTTTCGCTCTACAACACAAGTTTATAACGAAACCAACATTAACCACCAATTACCTTATAATGGCATACAACAACAATAAGTCACATGTTTAGCTTTAACATGTCATTTCCCCCTTACCAAAACCATTGATAAAATCATTATTCCAAAAATCCTCCAATATTCCCAACATTGACCAATACATGATAATCCATACATTCCACCACAATACTTCCCCTTTACACTTTCTTATCCACACCACATCACAAACAATCCATCAATTCACCTTAATACACTTCATAGCACAAATCGGTCAAAATCCCACAATTTGCACTTATAGAAAATAATAAATTTAATAACAAAAATAACACCATAGACGTTCATATTTTATCCATACCATGATCTTTCATCAAAGGCACAAGTCCAAATTCAAGCTCAAATCCCATGGATCACCAATCTTATACAAAAGCACAAAGTGCCATGTCCAACATTTCAACCATTAACAACATGATATACATATTCTCTCATGCTTATAATATGTTAAAGTACAATAATATTCACTTACCCAAGCTTGAAAGATGATAATCTTGCTCCAAGAAGTGTTAGGGTTTTGAAAGCCAAAGAGATGTTCTTGGGAAATTTCTAGAAAAAGATAGAAAAAGCATGTGTGTTTCTCTTCAATAAAAATCAGCATTTTGCCCCTTTATATAGGCCTTGAGTCCATCCTTAAGTCATTAATGTGGCACTCTAGAAGGTCTTGGCAAGAATGGGTCATTTGACCCATTTTGAGCCATGCTTTCATTTCATTTTTGGGCCCTTTTTGGGCCCAATTCACTTAACCCGATAAAATCAATAATTTCTCGTGTTTAAGTCGTATCATAGGTATGACAATAATATTTCCACTCATGCTATTCATATCCGTAGCCTCAATCCAAAAACCAAGTGATTCTAGCCACGTTTGGCTTATTTTGACTATAGGGGTAAAATCGTCATTTTGGCCCCAAATTCGTTCTTGAGTAATTTTATCATACCAATGTAATATGTCATTCATTTCATGTAGGTTGTAGAAGAAACGTAGAAAAAATTGGCTCGGTACGACCCCGGATACCCTTGGGACTTAGAAATTTCCAACTTTCAAAAAAGTGGAAAACCCAAGGTGGCACGCTTCTGGGCGCGCCAACCCACTGCCTCTGGGCTAAAAATTTTAGCCCAGAGAGGCGTGGCACGATCCCAAATGCACCCCTCTTCAAAATTTTCGAAAATTCCATTTTTCGACTTCTCTTCGCGGGTTTGGGTTAGATACTCAAGTCCCATTCTTTAACTCACTTCTTAACCTTATTATACTTTGTTTAGAGGTCTCCTTAGCCTCATTTTGAACCCCACAAATACGCAATGAACATTTCAAAACACCTTCTATGCAAATTTAACCACATAACAAGAGCAAAATTCACTTAGCTCACCAATAGCATTACCAAATGCATACTTATAGCTCTCGATACCTATGTACATAGAATTTAATGTCGTCAAGTAGGGTTGGAAATGTACGGGGTGTTACAGAAAAAGGTGGTTTGGCTTGCGGCATGTAGTGGAGCTTGAGGTACATTTAGCATTTGGTGGACTGTTTCGGGGGTGATGGTTGCGGAGGAAGTCCTATCATGCCCATTGGTAGAAACATGTAGAGGAGTAGAAGGACGAGAGTTCCTTTGACTCTCCACTTGTTCTAACCTCCCACTAATAGTCGACACTTCTCCCTTGATTGCTGCCAAGTCCCCCCTCACGGCTCCAAATTCCGTATTCAACCTTTCAAGTGTCCGGGTAACGGCCTCAAGAGTGACCCTCATAGAGTCAAGTGCATTAGTATCCACGTTATGGGACGTGGTCCCTTCCATTGTCAAGGTCTTACACTCTTTAGATCACCACACGCTTGAGTTCCACAAGTGTTGTGAATTGGCTAGTAATCGTGAATCCTTTAAGGTATGAGTAAGCTCTTATCCGGAGTGGATTCTTGTTTGAAGACTCAAAGAATTCTTGTCGGACTAGAGACAAAAATAGCAACGTATTCAAAAGATAAAAGGCACTCAAGTAATCGTTGACACGAACAAACGGATTCAAAGGACTATTCGACAACCTAGTAGGAATGTACTAGTTTGTTAATTAGTTCTAGAACCAAGTAAAGGAAACCAAGAATCAACAATTAGCAACTAGAAGAATATCCAAAGTTGAGCTTATAGTGACGTGGCAGCATGTAAGTGGTCCCACACGTTTTTGCTTCTTCCTTCTTGGGCTTGCTCTTGGCCAAAAGAAAAAAAAAAGAAGAGAAATCTGTCCATTGTTGCCTTGGCCGAGAATATTGTTCTGTGTATAGATCTAGGTGTTGTTTTACTTGTTTAGTGTGTTTCTAGTGTTGGTTTCTTTCTCACCAACACTAAAGTGTCTAGATCTAAAAGTTGAGCTTAAAATATTGACCATTGTTGTGGTAACTTGAAAGGTGGGCCGTAGGTTGTATGTTGTTGATGACAATTGGTGGTTTTGTGTGATGTGCTTGAAGAAGTTGATGTTGTGTTCTTGAAGGTGTTGAGATTGTTGAGATGTTCATCTTATAAACCTGTTCATCTTGTTTAAAGTTGAGTTCATGTTGTAAGACAAAAGTCATAAAGTTGTTGGTGAAAGAAGACTTGCACACATCTCATCCAAGACTTGACAACCACTTTTCCTTAAAACACGGAACATTGTCTTGTGGGATTAGCCTAGTCAAATCTTACCTTTTTGAGTTTGAAAGGTTGAAAGACTACAAGACTTTTACTTTCCCTCCAAAACACATTGTCATCTATAACAAGTTGTGTGAGTATTGAAAATTTCAGATTTGAGACAAAAAAAAAAAGGAAGAAGCAAAAACGTGTGGGACCACTTACATGCTGCCACGTCACTATAAGCTCAACTTTGGATATTCTTCTAGTTGCTAATTGTTGATTCTTGGTTTCCCTTACTTAGTTCTAGAACTAATTAACAAACTAGTACCTTCCTACTAGGTTGTCGATTAGTCCTTTGAATTCGTTTGTTCGTGTCAATGATTACTTGAGTGCCTTTTATCTTTTGAATACGTTGCTGTTTGGTTCTAGTCCGACAAGAATTCTTTGAGTCTTCAAACAAGAATCCACTCTGGATAAGAGCTTACTCATACCTAAAAGGATTCACGGTTACTAGCCAATTTACAACACTTGTGGAACTCAAGCGTGTGGTGATCTAAAGAGTATAATACCTGGACAATGGAAGGGACCACGTCCCATAACGTGGATACTAATGCACTTGGCTCTATGAGGGTCACTCTTGAGGCCGTTACCCACACACTTGAAAGGTTGAATACGGAATTTGGGGCCGTGAGAGGGGATTTGGCAGCAATAAAGGGAGAAGTGTCAACTATTAGCGGGAGATTAGAACAAGTGGAGAGCCAAAGGAACTCTCGTCCTTCTACTCCTTTACATGTATCTACCAATGGACATGATAGAACTTCCTCCGTAACCATCACCCCCGACACATTGCACCAAATGCTAAATGTACCTCAAGCTCCATTAAATGCCTCAAGCCAAACCTCTCTTTTCCCTCCAAATCGTGACCCCACTAGACCAATACATTTCCAAACTCCTCAAGTTCCACAAGAGGGATTTGGACGTCAAGTACCCCCCACAAAATTCGAACCCTCCATTCCAAGCTCCATTAAACCAAAGGCCACAAAATCCACTTTCGCCAAAACGCCCAAAACCGGCCAGCCCCCTTTGATGGATACGGTAGAGAGGAGTATGAAGGGTATGGAGCCTTTGATGATGCTTACATGAGGGAGGAGGAGATAAGAGGGGGTCGTGGAGATCCAAGGAGATACCGAGGGTATGGAGATAGGGGAAACCGACACCAAGAGAGAGATGTAGGCATCAACACCATCAAGTTGAACCTACCCATCTTTAAAGGTGAAAGTGACCCCGAGGCCTACTTAACTTGGGAATCGTCTTGTGACAAAGTTTTCCAAGTTAATGATATCTCGAAAGAAAAGAAGGGTTGCTATGCTATAGCTCATTTCAAGGGTTATACTAACACTTGGTGGGAGTATGTCAAGCGGTTTGGTAATGAACTAATTGATGGGCAGCCACCACCTTGGTATCGGTTGAGGTACTTGGTGAGGCAACGATACCTTCCCGAGAGATATCTCCATGAGTTGCTTGCTAGATTGTATGGCTTGCGTCAAGGTAACAAGAGTGTGATGGCATATTTTGATGAGTTTCAACAACTCATGTTGAAACTTGATCATCGTGGGGAGAAAATCGGTCACGACATCATCCGGTTCAAGTGTGGGTTGAACAAAGAGATCTCCACTCATTTAACACTTCACAAGTTTGAAACCGTTGACGGTATTTTCCAAGCGGCTCTTGAGATTGAAAGGAAACTTAAAGAGAGATCATCTTTCAAGGTAAGGGGACAAGCCCCCTCGGGTTGGCCCAAAAACAAGGACCAACCCGCCACTACAAGGCTGCCCAAGCCCAAAACAGTCCCCAAAATTCCTCCAAAACCGAAGGCTCACAAGTATCCTAACCCAAAGGGATTCCAATGTTTCAAGTGCCAAGGTTGGGGGCATAAGGCCAATGAATGTCCAAACCGACGCAATGTGATCCTATGGGAAGGGAGATTGTATTACCTTGGTGAGGAGGTGGGCCCTGAAAGGGGAGAAGATGAGGCCGAGCCTCAAGATGGAGAGAAAACCGATGATGGACCATATGATGATGATGGTGATGATGGTGAAGATGTTTATCCGCAAGAAGGGGAGAGTGTGGTTCCGAATTTTGTGGTTAGGTGCGTCATGATTAGTAAGGCAATAGATGACCCAAGCCAAAGGGAAAATCTATTCCATACTAAATGTCTTGTAAAGGGGAGTGTGTGTACCTTGGTGATCGATAGTGGTAGTTGTACGAATGTTGTAAGTAATGCTATGGTAAATTTCTTGAAGTTACCAACTACCCCGCACACTAGTCCTTACAAGTTACAATGGTTGAATGATTGTGGTGAATTAAGGGTCGCAAGGCAATGTGTGATACGGTTTAAGGTGGGAAACTACCACGATGAAGTGCTTGTGACGTGATACCAATGCAAGCATGTCACTTGTTGCTAGGCCTACCTTGGCAATATGATAGGTCTACCAAACATGATGGGAGGTCCAATCGATATACACTTGAGAAGGATGGCCGAAAGGTTACACTTCATCCTCTTTCGCCTTCCCAAGTAAATGAGTGGCATCAAAGGATGAGAGAATTGAAGGAAAAGGGAAAGGAATTCGAAAAGGGAGAGAAGGGAGGGAATTTCGTAGGTGGGGCAGTGGGGTCATCCAAGGCTGCCCCAACGGCAAAGGGGACGAAAAACATGGTGATGTTGGTTAGGAAGAAGGAACTCTTCGTGGATCATGATGAGGACACTCCTATGTTACTCTTGGCTCATTGTTTTAATACTAACCCCACTAATTCTTCCATTTCTCCTTTGATTTCTTGTGTGTTGCAGGATTATGAAGATGTATTTCCTAAGGAACTTCCGCAAGGATTGCCCCCGCTTCGGGGAATTGAGCACCAAATTGACTTTGTGCTGGGATCACAATTGCCAAACAAGCCTTCTTATAGGAGCAATCCTACGGACACCAAGGAATTGCAACGTCAAGTTGAGGAGCTCCTCAACAAAGGGTATGTCAAGGAGAGCATGAGTCCGTGTGCTGTTCCGGTGCTATTAGTGCAAAAAAAAAAGACGAAACGTGGCGCATGTGTGTGGACTGCCGAGCCATCACCAAAATTACGGTAAAATATCACCACCCTATTCCTCGGTTAGATGACATGCTAGATGAGTTGAATGGTTCATGTTTGTTTTCCAAGATTGATTTAAAGAGTGGCTATCACCAAATAAGAATGCAACCCGGTGATGAATGGAAAACCGCCTTCAAGACCAAGTTTGGTCTCTTTGAATGGATGGTTATGCCATTCGGCCTAACAAATGCTCCAAGTACTTTTATGAGGCTAATGAATCATGTGATGAGGCCATTTATTGGAAAGTTTGTTGTTGTCTATTTTGATGATGTCTTGGTGTATAGTAAGTCTTTAGAAGAGCATGTGATGCATTTACAATGTGTGCTTGATGTCCTTAGAAAGGAAAAGTTGTATGCAAATCTGGAAAGGTGCTCTTTTGGCGTTAATGAAGTTGTTTTCTTGGGTTTTGTTGTTAGTTCAAGAGGGGTCGAAGTGGATGAATCCAAGATAAGTGCTATCAAAAATTGGCCTACCCCACAAATCGTTGGAGAAGTAAGAAGCTTCCACGGGTTGGCTATTTTTATAGAAGGTTTGTCAAAGGATTTAGCAACATAGCCGCCCACTTGACCGAGGTCATTCGGAAAGAACAACCCACCCTTCAAGTGGGGTGTCGAGCAAGCTAAGGCATTTGAAGCCTTGAAAGCTATGCTTCTCCGCCCGCACCTTTGTTACAATTGCCCAACTTTGATAAGACCTTCGAAGTCGAGTGTGATGCGAGTAAAGTAGGCATAGGGGCTGTTTTGATGCAAGATTTAGAACCCATTGCTTACTTTAGCGAAAAACTCAAAGTAGCAACTCTAAACTACTCCACGTATGATTTAGAGTTGTATGCCTTGATTAGAGCCTTGGCCACTTGGCAACACTACTTATGGCCTAAGGAGTTCGTGATCCGAACGGACCATGAATCCTTAAAGCATCTTCGGGCCCAAGACAAGCTTAACAAACGGCATGCCAAATGGATTGAGTTTCTTTAGACCTTCCCTTATGTTATCCAATACAAAAAGGGTAAGGACAATGTAGTGGCCGATGCTTTGTCTAGAAAACATGTCCTTGTGTCCACCTTGTTATCAAAATTGATGGGTTTTGAGAGTGTAAGAGAATTGTATCCCAAGGACCCTCACTTTGCTCCTATCTTTAGGGAATGCGAAGAATTGGGTAGGGACAAGTGGGATTAGGCTAGGGGTTCAAATCCCTATGCCAAGTTTGATGGTTACTTATTTAAAGGTAGACGATTGTGTGTACCCTCTAGCTCTTGGAGAGAATTGTTTGTGAGGGAAGCACATGATGGTGGTCTAATGGGTCATTTTGGGGTCGAAAAGACCCTCGAAATATTGGAGGAACAATTCTATTGGCCCAAAATGCACAAGGATGTGACTAGGATTTGCGGCCAATGTGTAGAATGCAAGAGAGCCAAATCTCGGATCCTACCTCATGGGTTGTACACCCCTCTGCCCACTCCTCTACGTCCTTGGCTTGATATATCTATGGACTTTGTGTTAGGGCTGCCAAGGACTCGACGAGGCCAGGATAGTATTTTTGTTGTAGTCGACCGGTTTTCTAAAATGGCGCACTTTATTCCTTGCTCTAAATGTGATGACGCCCCTAGCGTGGCCTCGTTATTTGTTGATAATGTTGTTAGATTGCATGGTGTCCCGAGGACCATTGTGAGTGATAGGGACTCTAAGTTCCTAAGCCACTTTTGGAAGTCCATGTGGGGTAGGCCTGGTACCAAGTTATTGTTCTCTACATCCTGCCACCCACAAACCGATGGCCAAACGGAAGTAGTAAATAGGACTTTGGGTGCTATGCTACGTTCCATGGTTATGGGAAAAATGACTTCTTGGGAAGAGCACTTACCATTGATTGAGTTTGCCTATAACTGTGTCATACACTCAAGTACGGGAATGACTCCCTTTGAGTGTGTATACGGCTTCAACCCCCTCACCCCTTTGGATTTAACGCCTTTGCCAAGTGATCTCATGATTAGCTTAGATGGAAGCAAGCGGGCAGATTCTATGAAGAAGTTACATGAGAAGGTGCGGCTTCAACTTGAGAAGAAAAACCAAGACATGGCAAGAAGGGCCAACAAGGGGAGAAAGAAACTCATTCCTGAACCGAGAGATTGGGTGTGGGTGCATCTTCGGAGGGATCGGTTTCCATCTCAAAGAAAGTCCAAATTGATGCCGAGGGGTGATGGTCCATTCCAAGTACTTGAGAAAATCAATGGAGACGCCTACAAGATTAACCTTCCACCGGAATATCAAGTGCACAACACTGTCAACATTTGTGATCTTTCTCTCGTGGAGGCGGTTGAAGATGACCAAGTGATGAATTTGAGGTCAAATTCCTCTCAAGATGGAGAGGATGATACGGGTGGGACAAGCTGTCCAACAAGTACCCGACCATTCACACGAAGCCAAGCTCGGGAATTATAAAAACTCCAAGCCTTGTTCATGCAAATGGCCGTGTGTGAGTTGGTGATTGAACCAACTAAGGATCTAAATGTTTTAAAGTGTGAAGAGGGACCTTGAAAGTGTAAGTCATAAGGGCCACATGGAACACTCCAAGGCCGGCTGCCCCAAGGGCTAAACTTGTGATTTTATCTTTCATTTTGGATGTAATATAAATAGACCATCTTAGTGTTATTAGCCCTAGTTCACTCATTATATTTTTGAAGACAAAACTCTTGTAACACTAAGGACTTCTCTCTCTCCATTGGAGAAGCTCCAAAACCGAAACTCACAAGTGGAGTTACACTTGTGTTGTATCTTGGCTAGAAACAAGGATCTTGAGGTCATTGAGTTCCTCTTGGTCTAAGTAAGAACTTGGTGTTCATATTCATTAGTCTTAGGGTCCTTTCTTGATGTTAGGGTTCTTAGTCTCTTGAATATTATATGTCAAGTTAACTATCTTTTTATTATCTTGTTGTTGTTGTGTTTGAGATCTTGAAGTCTAGTGAAGTCGTGTGGGGCTCTTTCGATTCACTAGCACTTGTTGTTCAACTTGTTGTTCTTGTGAAAGTTTTCATCTTGTTGTTGTTGCTGAAATCTTGTGTTGTGGGTTTGATCTTGTATCATGTCCTAAGGACCATTATGAGTTATAGGGACTCTAAGTTCCTAAGCCACTTTTGGAAGTCCATGTGGGGTAGGCTTGGTACCAAGTTATTGTTCTCTATGTCCTGCCACCCACAAACCGATGGCCAAATGGAAGTAGTAAATAGGACTTTGGGTGCTATGCTACGTTCCATGGTTAAGGGAAAAATGACTTCTTGGGATTGAGTTTGCCTATAACCGTGTCATACACTCAAGTATGGGAATGACTCTCTTTGAGTGTGTATACGGCCTCAACCCCCTCAACCCTTTGGATTTAACGCCTTTGCCAAGTGATCTCATGATTAGCTTAGATGGAAGCAAGCGGGTAGATTCTATGAAGAAGTTACATGAGAAGGTGCGACTCCAACTTGAGAAGAAAAACCAAGAAATGGCAAGAAGGGCCAACAAGGGGAGAAAGAAACTCATTCCTGAACCGAGAGATTGGGTGTGGGTGCATCTTCAGAGGGATCGGTTTCCATCTCAAAGAAAGTCCAAATTGATGCCGAGGGGTGATGGTCCATTCCAAGTACTTGAGAAAATCAATGAAAACGCCTACAAGATTGACCTTCCACCGGAATATCAAGTGCACAACACTTTCAACGTTTGTGATCTTTCTCTCTTGGAGGCGGTTGAAGAGGACCAAATGCTGAATTTGAGGTCAAATTCCTCTCAAGATGGAGAGGATGATACAGGTGGGACAAGCTGTCCAACAAGTACCCGACCATTCACACGAAGCCAAGCTCGAGAATTACAAAAACTCCAAGCTTTGTTCATGCAAATGACCGTGTGTGAGTTGGTGATTGATCCATCTAATGATTTAAATGTTTTCAAGTGTGAAGAGGGACCTTGAAGTGTAATAAATGTACACTCCAAGGCTGCCCAAGGATCCTTGGCTAGAAACAAGGATCTTGAGGTCATTGAGTTCCTCTTGGTCTAAGTAAGAACTTGGTGTTCATATTCATTAGTCTTAGGGTCCTTTCTTGATGTTAGGGTTCTTAGTCTCTTGAATATTATATGTCAAGTTAACTATCTTTTTATTATCTTGTTGTTGTGTTTGAGATCTTGAAGTCTAGTGAAGCCGTGTGGGGCTCTTTCGATTCACTAGCATTGTTGTTTAACTTGTTAATCTTGTGTTTGTTGGGTATTCTTGTTGTTGTTGCTGAAATCTTCATATTGTGGACTTGTTCTTGTATCAACTATTATCCCGGAAAAGTAAATGTAGTAGCCGACGCGTTAAGTCAAAAAGAAATGGTAAGCACTGATGGCCAGGACACGGAGAAACAAGGTATAGTCAGGGATCTGCATCAACTAGCCAGTTTAGGGGTTCGTCTTATTGAAACTCCAAATGAAGAAATTATTGTGCAAAATGCGGCAGAATCTTCATTAATAGCTAAAGTGAAGGAAAAACAATATGCGGATCCTATGTTATTGCAGCTGAAAGAGAATGTACAACGAGGATTGACAAAGGCCTTTGATCTTACGCAAGAGGGAGTGCTTCAGTACCAAAGCAGATTATGTGTACCTGATATAGATGAACTAAGGAGGCGAATTATGACAGAGGTACATCATTCACGGTATTCTATTCACCCAAGAGCAACCAAAATGTATCATGATTTGAAAGAAATGTATTGGTGGGGTAATATGAAGAAGAACATTGCAGAATTCGTAGCTCAATGTCCAAATTGTCAACAAGTAAAAGTAGAGCATCAAGAGCCTGGAGATTATATGCAATGTATAAATCTTCCAGTCTGGAAGTGGGACGTGATTAACATGGATTTCATCACAGGTTTGCCTCTTACACTGCGGAAATTTGATTCCATATGGGTAATAGTTGACAGGCTTACCAAGTCAGTGCATTTCCTACCGGTCAAGAGCACCTATATAGCTGAAGATTATGCATGGTTGTATGTTAAAGAGATAGTTCGATTGCATGGAATTCCAATCTCTATTATATCAGACTGGGGAGCCCAATTCACTGCACACTTTTGGAAATCTTTTTGGAAGAGTTTGGGTACTCAAGTGAATTTATGTACGACTTTTCATCCTCAGACGGATGGACAAGCAGAACGTACTATTCAAACACTTGAGGATATGTTACGAGCTTGCACCTTGGACTTTAAAGGTAGTTGGGATGATCATCTATCGCTTATTGAATTTGCCTACAATAATAGCTATCATTCAAGTATCAAAATGGCACCTTATGAAGCTTTATACAGAAGAAAGTGTAGATCACCAATTGGATGGTTTGAAGCGGGCAAAACTGCTTTACTCAAAAAAATGGCCTAAAGTCGACACAAGTCATATGCCGATGTTAGAAGAAGAGGGCTAGAATTTGCCCGAGGTGATAGCCGAAAAACTACAAAAATTAGAATTTAACTAAGAACCGAAAAGATAATCAATAGATAGGTGAAAAATTAGACACAAGAAGATGAGTATTCAAGAACAATAGGATATATTAAACCCTAGAACCCTCAAATTACAATCATCAACCACACCTAATTCCGATGGTGACCAAGAGGGAATCGAAACGCCCTCAAAACCACACGTTACTAAGCAAACCTTCAACAAACGCTAACCAAAAACTCTCTCAAGAGATTTGTTCATCAATATTCAAGAAAAAACTAAGGAAATTAAAGCATGGTTTGGGTATTTATACCCATGGGTCATTTATTACATACTTGGGCCCAAAAGTGACCCATTCCCTTAAAAATTGGCTTGGTAGCTGAAATAGGCCATCTGCCCATGCAGATGGGCTCCTGCGCACGCAGGTCAAGGCCGCAGGTGCCACTGGCCACCATCTGCGCGCGTATGTGGCCCGCAGGTGAGCTTTCCAGTGCACGCCATGTGCTATTTTGCCCTCCTTAGCTTTTGTTTGGTCCCTATAAGGCCCCTTGATCCTCTTTAGATGCAATCACCACCACGTAACACCCATTTGATGGTAATAGGATGTCATCAAGTACCTCCCGTTTCATGAACATTCCTTGAAGCGCTTGGAGTTCTCGTGCTTGACTTCTAGTGAACGGTTTGGACCGGATTTGGATTGTATCATCCTCTCCATCTTGAGAAGAATTTGGCCTCAAATTCTCATCCTCTATCATATCAAAGGGTGAGAGATCGCACACATTAAATGTGTTGTACACTTGATACTCCGGTGGGAGGTCAACCTTGTAAGCATTGTCATTTATCTGCTCAAGTACTTGGAATGGGCCATCACCGCGAGGCATCAATTTAACCTTCCTTTGGGTTGGGAACCGGTCCTTTCGGAGATGTACCCATACCCAATCGCCCGATTTAATTACAAGTCTTCTCCTCCCTTTATTCACTCTCTTGGCTATTGCTTGATTCTTCTTCTCAAGATGAAGCTTCACTTTCTCATGCATCTTCTTCATTGCTTCCGCCCTTTTTCTCCCATCTAAGCTAATCACAACATCACTAGACAAAGGAGTGAGGTCTAAGGGGGTTAGGGGTTAAAACCATAAACACATTCAAAGGGATTCATACCAATAGTCGAGTGAATAACATGATTGTAAGCAAATTCGACTAGGGGTAAGTAATCCTCCCAAGAGGCCATTTTCCCTTTAACCATGGTGCGGAGCATAGAACCCAAGGTCCTATTCACAACCTTGGTTTGACCGTCTATTTGTAGGTGGCAAGATGTTGAGAAAAGTAATTTGGTGCCAAGCCTACCCCACAATGTCCTCCAAAAGTGACTAAGAAACTTAGAGTCCCGATCACTAACAATGGTCCGGGGAATTCCATGTATCTTGACAACATGTTCTATAAACAAAGATGCCACATTGGAGGCATCATCACACTTGTGACACGGAATAAAATGAGAGCCATTTTTGAGAACCGATCAACCACAACAAAGATACTATCTCTTCCCCTCCTTGTCCTAGGTAATCCCAATACAAAGTCCATAGATATGTCAAGCCATGGATGTAGGGGAGTGGGAAGTGAGGTATATAACCCTTGAGGGAGAAGGCGTGTCTTCGCACTTCTACAATCCATACATTGACCACAAATTCGTGCAACATCATGATGCATTTTGGGCCAATAGAATTGTTCCTCTAGGATTCCAAGGGTCTTGTCAATTCCAAAGTGACCCATCATACCACCATCGTGTGCCTCTCTTACAAATAATTCTCTCCAAGAGCTAGAGGGAACACACAATCTCTTTCCTTTGAATAGGAATCCATCAAACCTTGAGTAGGGTATAGAAGTTCTATCCCTAAGCCATTTTTCCTTTTCCCATTCCTCACAATCCTTAAAGATTTGAGCAAATTTGGGGTCCTCGGGATACAATGTCTTCAAGCATTCAAACCCAATCAATTTAGAAGACAAAGTACTAAGTAACACATGTTTTCGGGACAAGGCATCGGCCACAACGTTCTCCTTCCCCTTTTTGTATTGGATTACGTAAGGGAAAGTTTCTAAGAATTCAATCCACTTGGCATACCATTTGTTCAATTTGTCTTGGGCCTAAGGTGTTTCAAAGATTCATGGTCGGTTCGAATAAAAAATTCCTTAGGCCACAAGTAGTGTTGCCAATTGCCCAAAGCCCTAAGCCCTAATCAAGGCATACAACTCAAGATCATACGTAAAGTAGTTCAAGGTTGCTCCTTTGAGCTTTTCACTTAAGTATGCAATGGGCTTTTGGTCTTGCATTAAGACGGCCCCAATGCCTACCTTGCTAGCATCACATTCGACTTCAAACGTCTTTCCAAAGTCGGGCAATTGCAACAAAGGGGCGGAGCTAAGCATTGTTTTTAAGGTTTCAAGCGCCTTTGCTTGCTAGTCTCCCCACTTAAAGGGCTTATCCTTTCGGATTACCTCTGTTAATGGGGCAGCTATAGTGCTAAACCCTTTGACAAACCTTCTATAGAAACTAGCCAATCCATGAAAACTTCTCACATCACCAATGGATTGTGGAGTTGGCCAATTTCTTATAGCGTCTATCTTGGATTCATCCACTTCAACACCTCGGGAGCTTACAACAAAGCCCCAAAAGACAACCTCATCAACACAAAAGGAGTATTTCTCAAGGTTAGCAAACAATTGCTCCTTTCTAAGTGATACGGGTGGGACAAGCTCCACAAGTACATGACCTTTCACACGAAGCCAAGCTCGGGAATTACAAAAACTCCAAGCCTTGTTCATGCAAATGGCCGTGTGTGAGTTGGTGATTGAGCCTCCAAAGGATCTAAATGTTTTTAAGTGTGAAGTGGGACCTTGAAGTGTAATAAACTTACACTCCAAGGGGTGGCAGCCTAGACAAGGGCAAGCTAGTCATTTTGCTTCATTTTGCCTTGTAATATAAATAGAACATATTAGGGTTATTTCACTAGTTCTCCCATCAGATTTTTGAAATATAACACTTGTAATATTTTGGCTTCTCTCTCTTCCTTTGGAACAACCCAACTTGGAAGCTCACAAGTAGAGTGATACTTGTGTTGTATCTTGTCTAGAAACAAGGATCTTGAGGTCATTGAGTTCCTCTTGGTCTAAGTAAGAACTTGGTGTTCATATTCATTAATCTTAGGGTCCTTTCTTGATGTTAGGGTTCTTAGTCTCTTGAATATTATATGTCAAGTTAACTATCTTTTATTATCTTGTTGTTGTTGTGTTTGTGATCTTGAAGTCTAGTGAAGCCGTGTGGGGCTCTTTCGATTCACTAGCATTGTTGTTCAACTTGTTAATCTTGTGTTTGTAGGTTCTTGTTGTTGTTGTTGTTGGAATCTTCGTATTGTGAACTTGATCTTGTATCATTTGGTATCAAAGCAAGACCGGTGGTGTTCCAACACTACCCATCTTGGGCTTGCTCTCGGCCAAAACAAAAAAAAAAAGAAAAGAGAAAATCTGTCCATTGTTGCCTTTGGCCGAGAATGTTGTTGTGTGTATAGATCTAGGTGTTATTTTACTTGTTTAGTGTTTTTCTAGTGTTGGTTTCTTTCTCACCAACACTAAAAGTGTCTAGATCTAAAGATGAGCTTATAATATTGACCATTGTTGTGGTGACTTGAAGTGGGCCGTAGGTTGTACCTTGTAGAACAAAACCGAGAGTAGAACATTTACTAGAGGTCATACTAAAGGGGTCACTCCTATTTATTTGATCAACATTTTCAATATAATCATTCACTTGAGATCCATTAAACACATCACACATATCCTCAAGTGGTGGACAAATTCCGCACATAAGTTGATCAACACAATTCCCACAAGATGATGTACCATCATTCAACACATTGGCTTCAACACTAGGTGGACTTAAATTGACCTTACAAGAAGAGTCAATTCGATCATCAATAGGATCAACTAGTGTATCCACACTCCCAACAAGTACATCATCAACAAGAGGCAAAGAATCAATAGACTCACAAATAGGTAAGTTATTACTCACACTCAATGGGCGACTAGTCACACAATTATCATTCACATGCACAAAAGTGTAAGAGTAAGCGATTTTACCTTGAAGTTCTTGAGTAAATTCTTCTTTGTCGTGGTGTGAAGGTTTCCCACATGCTTCGGCAGCAACTTCTCCTTGGCCTTGTGCTTCTCCGCTTGCCATGTTGGTACCTACACAAATGTCCTTAGAAAGAAAAGGACAAACATAGTTAGCATGATTTGGTGGCAACCCCCTCCCTTCACTCCACACAACCTCTCCTTTTTCCACTCTCGGATTACCACCTTTCACACCCTTACTCCTCTCAATCTTTTGTCTCTCATAATCATTCGGCTTGGAGTAAGTGATCACATCTCCTTGCGGTTTGGGAATAATTGAGGTAAAAAGATAATTTCCCCAATGGTCCACTATAACCTTAGGCCAATTTAGCACATTTGGAACTCTATGTTGTGCAAACCAATCGGCACCCAAGCATACATGACCTGGTGTCAAGGGGAAGATATCGCACCACACCTCCTCATAGTATTCAAATTGGGTGAAGACAATCCTCACTCTCTCGGTAACCTTATACCCGTCCAAGGAATATGGAACAAGTAAAGGTTCTCGAAACAACCCTAAATAGTCAACCATCGGTGGCATGATGTAGTTCTTATGGCGCCAATCATCTAGCACAAGGAGGCAGCCCGGTACCCCATCAATGCTTACCTTTCCGGAGTGAACACTTCTCCTAGGATCAACATTGTAGAGTTTAGGACAACCCAAGGGCACATGAGTACCCCTCGGCCTTGGAGATGTATTCTCTCTTCTTCTCATGGGACAACCTACACTATAGCTAGTATACCCATTCACACCGCTTCGACCTTGATAAAATGTACTACAAGGTGAAGAATATGAATCTTTATTCTCCACACGTGCACTCTCACCATGGTTATACCTACCTTACACCAATTCGAGGTTCGAAATGGGAAGTGTAAGACTCCTCATATGCCCCAACTTCATCATAAGAACTTGGCACTTCATTCACCTCATGTTCTCCCTCAAAACCATAACCCTCAAATCTGCCCATGTCTTGATTATGGCTATATTCATAGCCCCCATAATCTACAACATCATCGTAGCCATAAAATCCCTCACTACAATGGTTTCCCATGTTGTAGTCACAATAATACGAGGCTACCAAGATATGTTCCCCTTATATCACCTTGTACCTACAAAATGAACAAACAATATTAGTAGTAAAAGTACCTCACCAACACTCGTATACACTCGCCTTTGTGATCCTCACCATTGGAGCGGCGAATATTGAAAGTTGCTTATACTCCGGTAGTTAATAAGGTGTCAATCACTACTTAGCGACCGGAATAGATTATTGTTTGATCGACTCAAGACACAAAACAAAATCTACTTATGAACTTGAATCAAAGAAGTTCAACGAATCAAAATGAGAAAAACACACAAAGAACGAAAAACACGAAGAAAAACGGATTCAAAAACCAATTCACAATCTAGTAGGTGATTACTAGTTGTTAATTGGTACTAGAATCAAGAAATGAAACTAAAGAAACAAGTAAATGAAACTTAGAATCTGAAATTTGAGCTTAATGGTGACGTGGCAGCATGCAATTGGTCTTGGGCCCACACGAAAATATATATATATATTTTTTTTTGTCACCAATCTGAAATTTCAATATGAAACACAACTTGTCATGGATGACAATGGGTTTTTGGAGGGAAAGTAAAGTCTTGTACTCTTTTTTCAACTTTTCAAACTCAAAGAGGTAAGATTTGACTATTCTAATCCCACAAAACAAGGTTCCGTATTTTAAGGAAAAGTGGTTGTCAAGTTTAAGAAGAGATGTGTGCAAGTCTTCTCACCAACAACTTTATAACTTTTGTCTTACAACCTTTTGGATCTATTTTATACTTTTGTGGTCTTAAGTTGTAAGAATAGATGAAGAACAAGATGAACACCACAACAACCTTCAAGAACACAACATCAACTTCTTCAAGAACATAACACAAAAAACCACCAATGGTCATCAACAAGGTACAACCTACGGCCCACTTCAAGTCACCACAACAATGGTCAATATTATAAGCTCATCTTTAGATCTAGACACTTTTAGTGTTGGTGAGAAAGAAACCAACACTAGAAACACACTAAACAAGTAAAATAACACCTAGATCTAAACACACAAACACTATTCTCGGCCAAGACAACAAGATGGACAGATTTCGTTTTTTTTTTTGACAGATTTCGTTGTTTTTTTTTTTTGGACCGAGATAGACCAAGATTGGTAGTGTAGGAACACAACCAGCCTTGCTCTGATACCAAATGATACAATATCAAACCCACAATACGAAATTTGAGCAACAACAACAAGATGAACAACTATCACAAGAACAACAAGTGCTAGTGAATCGAAAGAGCCCCACACGGCTTCACTAGACTTCAAGATTATAAACACAAGCTTAACAAGATTACAAAAAAAAAGATAGATAGCTTGACATACGAGATTACAAGAATAAGGAACCAAACCGTGTATCAAACGATAAGACCCCCTAAGACCCGCAATAACAACACCAAACTCTTATGGTGACCGCTAAGGGAATCAACTCCGCCTTACAACCACCGTTTCTAAGCAAGGATCAATAATGGCTTTTCCAAGCCCTACACTACTTGGCCTTTCCAAGCCCTACACTACATTCTCAAAGAGAGAAGAAGTCTTCAAATATCCATAATGAACTAACTAGAAAATAAGACTAATGAAGCCTATTTATAACTATTACATCACATGACCAAACTACCCTTAATGAAAAGAGGCTCCTATGGAGTGTAAAGAAAAGGCACAAAAAGACCAAAACACCCTTAATAAGGGGCGGTCATGGAGTGTAAGGACTCCTTCTTCACACTTCAACCCTTGCAATTCTTTGGAGCCTCGGGTAGTCATCAAGGCAAGCCTCCAAGAAACCTTCCACACACGAATTTGCTTTATTATGTGTCCAAAATGACTTCATGACTTCCCCATGCATAGTCTCGGGCCTTCAAGGTGTCCAAAATCAGATTCTCCACGTGTTGGCCACGAATGATGGCATCAAAAGTTATGATGGCCATTTTGTCTTGTATCATCCTCCCCTTCTTGAAAAAGATTCGACCTCGAATCCAAACCTTGCAAAACCAAAGAAAGGACAAACAAATACAAACTCCTCATGGCATGAGGGTTAGGGTTAGCACAATAAATCATCTCAACATGCCAAGGTTGCTTATACTTGCAATATAACCAAGGATCCTTTGAATTAAATATTAAAAACTTATTAAAATATGCACAAAGGATTTGGCTATTTAAATCACAAATAGATAAGGAAACTACAAAGGTCCTAATGGCATCAAATAATCCACAAGGTAACACTACCTTCATCTTAGGAGCCATAAGACACAATTGCTTCTTTATCTCTTCAAGAGAACACACCAAGGCTGGAGCCTCAATTGGTTCTAATGTCCAAAAGATCCATATAGCATTATCATTCATACAAGTGGACAAACCAACAAATTTCCTACCCCTACATAAAACAAATCCAAAACTAGCATGGATGTCATCATAGGCAAAGAGGTAGTATAGGAAAGAATCAAGTGTAAAGGCATACAAGGGTGAAGACAAAGCATTTAAGCACATCCACATTCTTTCCTTCAAGCAAATAGAGAACTTAGCATCCACAAGTTGAGATTCTTGTAATTTAAACACAATTGTGTCAAGCAAGGATGCACGTTTAGAAACATTACCCCAAGGAAACAATGACACTTTTGCTCTCGGGTTTTCAAGAATGACACTTTGCTTGTCATGTAGACCAAGCAAAAAGTTGGGTGCGCCAACATCACCATTTCTATATTTGGCACCGGGGTCAAATAGAAAGAGTAGCCATAGACACGGGTCTAGACAATACTCCCTTTCCCCATAGGCTTCACCCAAACTACAAGATATACTCTATACAATAGCATGCATATCATCAAAAGCAAATAGAGAGTGGAGAATGGTATCACTCAAGTCAAGTTCAACTAAGGTGTCCTCATGTGAGTACTCACTACCAGTTTCAACATCATCACCATGAGTACTCTCAACAATAAGGTCACACATAGTAGAAGAAGTAATTTCCAAATAATGGACACCTTTCCTTTCTATGGAAGTACCCTCAAGTAGACACATACCACCACTAAAGTCCAAGGAATTATTACTTAAGTCTTTACAAGCAAGCAATTCATCCTTATAGTCATCAAACATGGGTGGGGTGTCATACAAAGGATCACAACCACAATCAATTTTCAAGGAAAAATCACTTATTGGGTTTCTTAAGAATTCAAGCAAATCAAAATTATCATCACCCAATTGATCATTCCTTTCCAAGACCTCACATTCCCTTCCCTTAAGAGTACTCTCATCTCCCAAGAAGAGATTTCCATCTTTAGGAGGAATGTTTTTACACCATAGTGGGTTGGCATATAGGCTATAGCTTTCAAGACAAGCTATACCTTCAACGTCATTCTCACCACTAGGTTCTTTAGGAGTGAACTCATCATCTTCAAACAAGATATTGTACTTAAAGAGAGAAGGATCTATCCATGAAGAGGATATAGAACATGCAAATCCATTCTCTAAAAGATCATTATCAAGTATCAAAGATGTTTCAAGCACATGATTATCCCTATGAGCAAAACCGAGAGTAGAACATTTACTAGAGGTCATACTAAAGGGGTCACTCCTATTTATTTGATCAACATTTTCAATATAATCATTCACTTGAGATCCATTAAACACATCACACATATCCTCAAGTGGTGGACAAATTCCGCACATAAGTTGATCAACACAATTCCCACAAGATGATGTACCATCATTCAACACATTGGCTTCAACACTAGGTGGACTTAAATTGACCTTACAAGAAGAGTCAATTCGATCATCAATAGGATCAACTAGTGTATCCACACTCCCAACAAGTACATCATCAACAAGAGGCAAAGAATCAATAGACTCACAAATAGGTAAGTTATTACTCACACTCAATGGGCGACTAGTCACACAATTATCATTCACATGCACAAAAGTGTAAGAGTAAGCGATTTTACCTTGAAGTTCTTGAGTAAATTCTTCTTTGTCGTGGTGTGAAGGTTTCCCACATGCTTCGGCAGCAACTTCTCCTTGGCCTTGTGCTTCTCCGCTTGCCATGTTGGTACCTACACAAATGTCCTTAGAAAGAAAAGGACAAACATAGTTAGCATGATTTGGTGGCAACCCCCTCCCTTCACTCCACACAACCTCTCCTTTTTCCACTCTCGGATTACCACCTTTCACACCCTTACTCCTCTCAATCTTTTGTCTCTCATAATCATTCGGCTTGGAGTAAGTGATCACATCTCCTTGCGGTTTGGGAATAATTGAGGTAAAAAGATAATTTCCCCAATGGTCCACTATAACCTTAGGCCAATTTAGCACATTTGGAACTCTATGTTGTGCAAACCAATCGGCACCCAAGCATACATGACCTGGTGTCAAGGGGAAGATATCGCACCACACCTCCTCATAGTATTCAAATTGGGTGAAGACAATCCTCACTCTCTCGGTAACCTTATACCCGTCCAAGGAATATGGAACAAGTAAAGGTTCTCGAAACAACCCTAAATAGTCAACCATCGGTGGCATGATGTAGTTCTTATGGCGCCAATCATCTAGCACAAGGAGGCAGCCCGGTACCCCATCAATGCTTACCTTTCCGGAGTGAACACTTCTCCTAGGATCAACATTGTAGAGTTTAGGACAACCCAAGGGCACATGAGTACCCCTCGGCCTTGGAGATGTATTCTCTCTTCTTCTCATGGGACAACCTACACTATAGCTAGTATACCCATTCACACCGCTTCGACCTTGATAAAATGTACTACAAGGTGAAGAATATGAATCTTTATTCTCCACACGTGCACTCTCACCATGGTTATACCTTACACCAATTCGAGGTTCGAAATGGGAAGTGTAAGACTCCTCATATGCCCCAACTTCATCATAAGAACTTGGCACTTCATTCACCTCATGTTCTCCCTCAAAACCATAACCCTCAAATCTGCCCATGTCTTGATTATGGCTATATTCATAGCCCCCATAATCTACAACATCATCGTTGATATGGGTGGGACAAGATCCACAAGTGCACGGCCTTTCACACGAAGCCAAGCTCGGGAGTTACAAAAACTCCAAGCCTTGTTCATGCAAATGGCCGTGTGTGAGTTGGTGAGTCAGCCACCTAAGGACCTAAATGTTTTTAAGTGTGAAGTGGGACCTTGAAGTGTAATAAGCTTACACTCCAAGGGGGCGGCTGCCAAGGGCTAAACTTGTCATTTTAGCTTTCATTTTGGCTTGTAATATAAATAGACAAGCTTAGGGTCATTTTTGTTTAGTTTTCTCATTGTAATTTCAAGACCAAGGACTTGTAATATTTCTCTCTCTCTCTCTTCCATTGGGAGGCAGATTCGGCCAAGCTCCAAGAGTGAAGCTTGTGTTGTGATTTGGCTAGAAACAAGGATCTTGAGGTCATTGAGTTCCTCTTGGTCTAAGTAAGAACTTGGTGTTTATATTCAATAGTCTTAGGGTCCTCTCTTGATGTTAGGGTTCTTAGTCTCTTGAATATTATATGTCAAGTTATCTATCTTTTATTATCTTGTTGTTCTTGTCTTTGAGATCTTGAAGTCTAGTGAAGCCGGGTGGGGCTCTTTCGATTCACTAGCATTTGTGTTGGTTGCTGTTTTTGTTGTTGTTGTTGTTGAAATCTTTGTGTTGTGGACTTGATCTTGTATCATTTGGTATCAAAGCAAGACCGGTTGTGTTCCAACACAACCCATCTTGGGCTTGTTCTCGGATTAAACAAAAAAAAAAAAAAAAAAAATTCTGAAATCTGTCCATTGAAGACAAATCCGAGAATGTTGTTGTATGTTTAGATCTAGGTGTTATTTTGCTTGTTTAGTGTGTTTCTAGTGTTGCTTTCTTTCTCACCAACACTAAAGTGTCTAGATCTAAAAGTTGAGCTTGAAAACTTGACCATTGTTGTGGTGACTTGAAGTGGTTGAAAGTTGTATGTTGTTGATGACAAAATTGGTGGTTGTGTGTTATGTGCTTGAAGAAGTTGATGAAGGTTGTTGAGGTGTTCATCTTTTAAACTTGTTCATCTTGTTCATCTTGTTGTGTTCAAGTTGCAACACAAGTCATAAAGTTGTTGGTGAAAGACTTGCACCCATCTCTTCCAAGACTTGACAACCACTTTTCCTTAAAACACGGAACCTTGTTTTGTGGGATTAGCCTAGTCAAATCTTACCTTTTTGAGGTTGAAAGGTTGAAAGACTACAAGACTTTTACTTTCCCTCCAAAACACATTGTCATCTATAACAAGTTGTGTGAGTATTGAAAAAATTTCAGATTTGAGATAAAAAAAAAAAAAAAAAAAAGGAACAAGGAAGAAGCAAAAACGTGTGGGGCCACTTACATGCTGCCACGTCACTATAAGCTCAACTTTGGATATTATTCTAGTTGCTAATTGTTGATTCTTGGTTTCCTTTACTTGGTTCTAGAACTAATTAACAAACTAGTACATTCCTACTAGGTTGTCGATTAGTCCTTTGAATCCGTTTGTTCGTGTCAACGATTACTTGAGTGCCTTTTATCTTTTGAATACGTTGCTATTTTTGGTTCTAGTCCGACAAGAATTCTTTGAGTCTTCAAGCAAAAATCCACTCCGGATAAGAGCTTACTCATACCTTAAAGGATTCACGGTTACTAGCCAATTTACAACACTTGTAGAACTCAAGCGTGTGGTGATCTAAAGAGTATAATACCTTGACAATGGAAGGGACCACGTCCCATAACGTGGATACTAATGCACTTGACTCTATGAGGGTCACTCTTGAGGCCGTTACCCGGACACTTGAGAGGTTGAATTCGGAATTTGGGGCCGTGAGAGGGGACTTGACAGCAATCAAGGGAGAGGTGTCGACTATTAGTAGGAGGTTAGAACAAGTGGAGAGTCAAAGGAACTCTCGCCCTTCTACTCCTCTACATGTTTCTACCAATGGGCATGATAGGACTTCCTCCGCAACCATCACTCCCGAAACAGTCCACCAAATGCTAAATGCACCTCAAGCTCCACTAAATGCCGCAAGCCAAACCACCTTTTTACCTCCTAACCGTGGCCCCAATAGACCAACGCATTTCCAGAATTCCCAAGTCCCGCATGAGGGATTTGGACGTCAAATTCCACCACTAAATCCGAACCTTCCATTCCAAGCTCCATTAAACCAAAGACCACCACCTCCACAAAATCCAATACCCCCAAATCAAATTCCAAATATCCAAAACCGACCAGCCCACCTTGAGGAATATGGTAGGGAGGAGTATGAAGGGTACGGGGCCTTTGATGATACTTACATGAGGGAGGAGGAGGTGAGAGGGGGCAGAGGAGTTCAACGGAGATACCGTGGATATGAAGAAAGAGGAAACCGACACCATGAGAGGGATGTAGGCATCAACACCATCAAGTTGAGTCTACCTTTCTTTAAGGGTGAAAGTGACCCCGAGGCATACTTAGCTTGGGAATCGGCTTGTGACAAAGTCTTCCAAGTTAATGATATCTTGGAAGAAAAGAAAGGAAGTTATGCTATAGCTCACTTTGAGGGTTATGCTAACACTTGGTGGGAGTACGTCAAGCGGTTTGGTGATGAACTAGTGGATGGGCAGCCACCACCTTGGTATCAGTTGAGGTACTTGATGAGACAACGATACCTTCCCGAGAGATATCGCCATGAGTTGCTTGCTAGATTGTATGGCTTGCGTCAAGGTAATAAGAGTATGATGGCCTACTTTGATGAGTTTCAACAACTCATGTTGAAGCTTGATCATCGTGGGGAGCAAATCAGCCACGACATTATCCGTTTCAAGTGTGGGTTGAACAAAGAGATATCCACTCATTTAACCCTTCACAAGTTTGAAACCGTTGACGGTATTTTCCAAGCGGCTCTTGAAATTGAGAGGGAACTTAAAGAGAGATCATCTTTCAAGGTTAGGGGACAAGCCCCCTCGGGTTGGCCCAAAAACAACGACCAACCCGCCACTACAAGGCTGCCCGAGTCCAAAACAGTCCCCAAATTTCCTCCAAAACCAGAGGCTCACAAGTATCCTAACCCAAAGGGATTCCAATGTTTCAAGTGCCAAGGTTGGGGGCATAAGGCCAATGAATGTCCAAACCGACGCAATGTGATTCTAAGGGAAGGGAGAGTGTATTACCTTGGTGAAGAGGTGGGTCCCGAAGGGGAGAAGATGAGGCCGAGCCTCAAGATGGAGAGGAAACCGACGATGGACCACACGATGATGATGGTGATGATGGTGAAGATGTTTATCCTCAAGAAGGGGAGTGTGTGGTTCCAAACTTTGTGGTTAGGCGCGTCATGATTAGTACGGCAGTAGATGACCCAAGCCAAAGGGAAAATCTATTCCACACTAAATGTCTTGTAAAGGGGAGTGTGTGCTCCTTGGTGATCGATGGTGGTAGTTGTACAAATGTCGCAAGTCATACTTTGGTAAATTTCTTGAAGTTACCAACTACACCACACTCTAGTCCTTACAAGTTACAATGGCTGAATGATTGTGGTGAATTGAAGGTCACAAGGCAATGTGTGATACGGTTTAAGGTGGGAAACTACCACGATGAAGTACTTTGTGACGTGATATTGATGCAAGCATGTCACTTGTTGTTAGGTAGGCCTTGGCAATATGATAGGTCTACCAAACACGATGGGAGGTCCAATCGATATACACTTGAGAAGGATGGCCGAAAGGTCACACTTCATCCTCTTTCACCTTCCCAAGTAAATGAGTGGCATCAAAGGATGAGAGAATTGAAGAAAAAGGGAAAGGAACCCGAAAGGGGAGAAAAGAGAGGGAGTTCCATAGGTGGGGCAGTATGGACATCGGAGGCTGCCCCAACAGCAACGGGGGGAGGGACTATGGTGATGTTGGCTAGGAAGAAGGAACTTTTCATAGATCATGATGAGGGCACGCCTATGTTACTCTTGGCTCATTGTTTTAATACTAACCCCACTAATCCTTCCATGTCTCCTTTGATTTCTTGTGTATTGCAGGATTATGAAGACGTATTCCCTCAAGAACTTCCACAAGGATTGCCCCCACTTCGGGGAATTGAGCACCAAATTGATTTGGTGCCGGGTTCACAACTTCCAAACAAACCGGCCTATAGGAGCAATCCCATGGACACTAAGGAGCTTGAGAGACAAGTTGAGGAGCTTCTCCACAAGGGATACATCAAGGAAAGTATGAGTCCGTGTGCTGTCCCGGTGCTTTTGGTACCAAAGAAAGACGGAACTTGGCGCATGTGCGTCGATTGTAGAGCCATCAACAAAATCACTATAAGGTATCGTCATCCAATCCCTAGACTAGATGATATGTTAGATGAGCTCCATGGTTCTTGTTTGTTTTCTAAAGTGGATCTTAGGAGTGGCTACCACCAAATTCGCATGCAACCCGGTGATGAGTGGAAGACCGCATTCAAGACCAAATTTGGTCTATATGAGTGGCTGGTCATGCCCTTTGGCCTTACCAATGCTCCTAGCACCTTTATGAGGCTAATGAATCATGTAATGAAGCCTTATATTGGAAAGTTTGTGGTGGTGTATTTTGATGATGTATTGTTATATAGTAAATCTATTGATGATCATGTGATGCATTTGAGGTGTGTGTTTGATGTGCTCCGAAAGGAGAAGTTGTATGCCAACGTAGAGAAGTGTTCTTTTGGTGTTGATAAAGTGATTTTCTTGGGTTTTGTCGTGAGCTCAAGGGGTGTGGAAGTGGACGAATCCAAGATAGACGCTATATGAAGTTGGCCGACCCCTAAAACTATTGGAGAAATCTGAAGTTTCCATGGGTTGGCGAGCTTTTATAGGAGGTTTGTCAAAGGTTTCAGCTCCATAGCAGCACCCTTGACCGAGGTTATTAGAAAGGACCAACCCTTTAAGTGGGGGGGAGAGCAAGCTAAGGCTTTTGAAGCCTTGAAAGCTATGCTCATCTCGGCGCCTTTGTTGCAATTGCCCAATTTTGATAAGATGTTTGAAGTAGAGTGTGATGCTAGTAAAGTTGGCCTCGGGGCTGTTTTAATGCAAGAAGGCAAGCCCGTTGCTTATTTTAGTGAAAAGCTCAAAGGGGCAACTCTTAATTACTCGACTTATGATTTGGAGTTGTACGCCCTTGTTAGAGCTTTGGGCAATTGGCAACATTATTTGTGGCCTAAGGAGTTTGTGATACGAACGGACCACGAATCGTTGAAACACCTTAAGAGCCAAGACAAGTTGAATAGGCGTCATGCTAAGTGGATTGAGTTTATTGAGACCTTCCCTTATGTAATTCATTACAAAAGGGGGAAGGAAAATGTTGTGGCTGATGCGTTGTCTAGAAAGCATGTGCTTGTTGCTACCTTGTCTTCGAAGTTGATGGGATTTGAGAGCTTGCGGATGTTGTATCCCGAGGATCCTACCTTTGCTCCTATTTATAGGGAATGTGAAGAGTGGGGAAGGGACCGATGGCTTAAGGAGAATAGCAATTCCTCCTACTCTCGATTTGATGGCTATTTGTTCAAAGGGAGGAGGTTGTGTGTTCCTTCTAGTTCATGGAGGGAATTGTTTGTGAGAGAGGCACATGATGGTGGCCTCATGGGGCATTTTGGGGTTGACAAGACCCTCGGTATCTTAGAGGAACAATTCTATTGGCCCAAAATGCGCAAGGATGTTGCTAAAATTTGCGGCCAATGTGTGGATTGCCGGTGTGCAAAATCCCGCCTCCGACCTCAAGGATTGTACACCCCACTTCCCACTCCCCTTAGCCCTTGGTTAGATATTTCAATGGACTTTGTTTTGGGGCTGCCAAGGACTAGAAAGGGTCGAGATAGCATTTTTGTTGTTGTTGATAGATTCTCCAAAATGGCTCATTTCATTCCATGTGCTAAAACTGAAGATGCTCCTAGTGTAGCTTCATTATTTGTTGAACATGTTGTAAAGCTTCACGGAGTCCCAAGGACTATTGTGAGTGATAGGGACTCAAAGTTCCTAAGTCTCTTTTGGAAGTCCATGTGGGGTAGGCTTGGAACGAAGTTGCTTTTCTCCACGTCTTGCCACCCACAAACCGATGGCCAAACGGAGGTAGTAAATAGAACCTTAGGGTCTATGCTACGTTCTATGGTTAAAGGTAAACTGACTTCATGGGAGGATCACCTACCCTTGGTGGAATTTGCATACAATCGGGTAATACATTCAAGTACGGGAATGACTCCCTTTGAGTGTGTTTATGGCTTGAATCCCCTTACCCCTTTAGATCTCACTCCTTTGTCTAGTGATCTCATGACAAGTTTAGATGGATGCAAAAGAGCCGAGGCAATGAAAAAGGTGCATGAGAAGGTGCGGATCAAGCTTGAAAGGAAGAACCAAGAGGTTGCAAAAAGGGTAAACAAAGGACGAAGAAGGCTTGTGCTTGAACCCGGAGATTGGGTGTGGGTGCATCTTCGAAAGGATCGATTTCCATCTCAAAGAAAGTCCAAATTGCTGCCTAGGGGTGATGGTCCATTCCAAGTACTTGAGAGAATCAATGACAACGCCTACAAGATTGACCTTCCACCGGAATATCAAGTGCACCATACTTTCAATGTTGGTGACCTCTCTCTCGTGGATGCGGTTGAAGATGACCAAATGCTGAATTTGAGGTCAAATTCCTCTCAAGATGGAGAGGATGATACGGGTGGGACAAGATCCACAAGTGCACGGCCTTTCATACGAAGCCAAGCTTGGGAGTTACAAAAACTCCAAGCCTTGTTCATGCAAATGGCCGTGTGTGAGTTGGTGAGTCAGCCACCTAAGGACCTAAATGTTTTTAAGTGTGAAGTGGGACCTTGAAGTGTAATAAGCTTACACTCCAAGGGGGCGGCTGCCAAGGGCTAAACTTGTCATTTTAGCTTTCATTTTGGCTTGTAATATAAATAGACAAGCTTAGGGTCATTTTTGTTTAGTTTTCTCATTGTAATTTCAAGACCAAGGACTTGTAATATTTCTCTCTCTCTCTCTTCCATTGGGAGGCAGATTCGGCCAAGCTCCAAGAGTGATTCAGCTTGTGTTGTGATTTGGCTAGAAACAAGGATCTTGAGGTCATTGAGTTCCTCTTGGTCTAAGTAAGAACTTGGTGTTTATATTCAATAGTCTTAGGGTCCTCTCTTGATGTTAGGGTTCTTAGTCTCTTGAATATTATATGTCAAGTTATCTATCTTTTATTATCTTGTTGTTCTTGTCTTTGAGATCTTGAAGTCTAGTGAAGCCGGGTGGGGCTCTTTCGATTCACTAGCATTTGTGTTGGTTGCTGTTTTTGTTGTTGTTGTTGTTGAAATCTTTGTGTTGTGGACTTGATCTTGTATCAATCGTAGCCATAAAATCCCTCACTACAATCATGGTTTCCCATGTTGTAGTCACAATAATACGAGGCTACCAAGATATGTTCCCCTTATATCACCTTGTACCTACAAAATGAACAAACAATATTAGTAGTAAAAGTACCTCACCAACACTCGTATACACTCGCCTTTGTGATCCTCACCATTGGAGCGGCAAAATTGAAAGTTGCTTATACTCCGGTAGTTAATAAGGTGTCAATCACTACTTAGCGACCAGAATAGATTATTGTTTGATCGACTCAAGACACAAAACAAAATCTACTTATGAACTTGAATCAAAGAAGTTCAACGAATCAAAATGAGAAAAACACAGAAAGAACGAAAAACACAAAGAAAAACGGATTCAAAAACCAATTCACAATCTAGTAGGTGATTACTAGTTGTTAATTGGTACTAGAATCAAGAAATGAAACTAAAGAAACAAGTAAATGAAACTTAGAATCTGAAATTTGAGCTTAATGGTGACGTGGCAGCATGCAATTGGTCTTGGGCCCACACGAAAATATATATATATATTTTTTTTTGTCACCAATCTGAAATTTCAATATGAAACACAACTTGTCATGGATGACAATGGGTTTTTGGAGGGAAAGTAAAGTCTTGTACTCTTTTTTCAACTTTTCAAACTCAAAAAGGTAAGATTTGACTATTCTAATCCCACAAAACAAGGTTCCGTATTTTAAGGAAAAGTGGTTGTCAAGCTTAAGAAGAGATGTGTGCAAGTCTTCTCACCAACAACTTTATAACTTTTGTCTTACAACCTTTTGGATCTATTTTATACTTTTGTGGTCTTAAGTTGTAAGAATAGATGAAGAACAAGATGAACACCACAACAACCTTCAAGAACACAACATCAACTTCTTCAAGAACATAACACAAAAAACCACCAATGGTCATCAACAAGGTACAACCTACGGCCCACTTCAAGTCACCACAACAATGGTCAATATTATAAGCTCATCTTTAGATCTAGACACTTTTAGTGTTGGTGAGAAAGAAACCAACACTAGAAACACACTAAACAAGTAAAATAACACCTAGATCTAAACACACAAACACTATTCTCGGCCAAGACAACAAGATGGACAGATTTCATTTTTTTTTTTTTTGACCGAGATAGATCAAGATTGGTAGTGTAGGAACACAACCAGCCTTGCTCTGATACCAAATGATACAATATCAAACCCACAATACGAAATTTGAGCAACAACAACAAGATGAACAACTATCACAAGAACAACAAGTTGAACAACAAGTGCTAGTGAATCGAAAGAGCCCCACACGGCTTCACTAGACTTCAAGATTATAAACAACAAGCTTAACAAGATTACAAAAAAAAAGATAGATAGCTTGACATACGAGATTACAAGAATAAGGAACCAAACCGTGTATCAAACGATAAGACCCCCTAAGACCCGCAATAACAACACCAAACTCTTATGGTGACCGCTAAGGGAATCAACTCCGCCTTACAACCACCGTTTCTAATATCCATAATGAACTAACTAGAAAATAAGACTAATGAAGCCTATTTATAACTATTACATCACATGACCAAACTACCCTTAATGAAAAGAGGCTCCTATGGAGTGTAAAGAAAAGGCACAAAAAGACTAAAACACCCTTAATAAGGGGCGGTCATGGAGTGTAAGGACTCCTTCTTCACACTTCAACCCTTGCAATTCTTTGGAGCCTCGGGTAGTCATCAAGGCAAGCCTCCAAGCAACCTTCCACACACGAATTTGCTTTATTATGTGTCCAAAATGACTTCATGACTTCCCCATGCATACTCTCGGGCCTTCAAGGTGTCCAAAATCAGATTCTCCACGTGTTGGCCACGAATGATGGCATCAAAAGTTATGATGGCCATTTGTCTTGTATCACAACCACTCTTCCTTAATTCAAGGGACCTTGTTTTGTGGGAATAGCATAGTCAAACCTTCCCTTTTTGAGTTTGAATGGTTGAAAGAATACAAGACTTTTAGTGTCCCTCCAAAACACATTGTCATCTATAACAAGTTGTGTGAGTGTTGAAAATTTCAGATTTGAGAAAAAAAAAAGAAGTAAAAATGTGTGGGACCATTTACATGCTGCCATGTCACTATAAACTCAACTTTGGATATTCTTCTAGTTGCTAATTGTTGATTCTTGGTTTCCCTTACTTGGTTCTAGAACTAATTAACAAACTAGTACATTCCTACTAGGTTGTCGATTAGTCCTTTGAATCCGTTTGTTCGTGTCAACGATTACTTGAGTGCCTTTTATCTTTTGAATACGTTGCTGTTTTTTGGTTCTAGTCCGACAAGAATTCTTTGAGTCTTCAAACAAGAATCCACTCCTGATACAAGATCAAGTCCACAACACAAAGTTCCCACGAAATCAGCAACAAGAAGAACAAAAGAACACAAAATTCAGCAAATGGAACAACAAGTGCTAGTGAATCGAAAGAGCCCCACACGGCTTCACTTGACTTCAAGATCACAAACACAACAACAACAAGATAATAAAAATATAGTTAACTTGACATATAATATTCAAGAGACTAAGAACCCTAACTTCAAGAAAGGACCCTAAGACTAATGAATATGAACACCAAGTTTTTACTTAGACCAAGAGGAACTCAATGACCTCAAGATCCTTGTTTCTAGCCAAGATACAACACAAGTATCACTCTAATTGTGAGCTTCCAAGTTGGGCTGCTCCAAAGGAAGAGAGAGAAGCCAAAATATCACAAGTGTTATGTTTCAAAAATTTGATGGGAGAACTAGCGAAATAACCCTAATATGTTCTATTTAGATGGATCAACCACCAACTCACACATGGTCATTATTTGCATGAACAAAGCTTGGAGTTTTTGTAATTTCCGAGCTTGGCTTCGTGTGACTGGTCGGGTACTTGTTGGAAAGCTTGTCTCACCCGTATCATCCTATCCATCTTGAGAGGAATTTGACCTCAAATTCAACATTTGGTCCTCTTCAACCGCCTCCACGAGAGAAAGATCACAAACGTTGAAAGTGGAAAAAGGAGAGGTTGTGTGGAGTGAAGTGAGGGGGTTACCACCAAATCATGCTAACTATGTTTGTCCTTTTCTTTCTAAGGACATTTGTGTAGGTACCAACATGGCCAGCGGAGAAGCACAAGGCCAAGGAGAAGTTGCTGCCGAAGCATGTGGGAAACCTTCACACCACGGCAAAGAAGAATTTACTCAAGAACTTCAAGGTAAAATCGTTTACTCTTACACTTCTGTGCATGTTAATGATATTTGTGAGCCTATTAATTCTTTGCCTCTTGTTGATGATGTACTTGTTGGGAGTGTGGATACACTAGTTGATCCTATTGATGATCGAATTGACTCTTCTTGTAAGGTCAATTTATGTCTACCTAGTGTTGAAGCCAATGTGTTGAATGATGGTACATCATCTTGTGGGAATTGTGTTGATCAACTTATGTGCGGAATTTGTCCACCACTTGAGGATATGTGTGATGTGTTTAATGGATCTCAAGTGAATGATTATATTGAAAATGTTGATCAAATAAATAGGAGTGACCCCTTTAGTATGACCTCTAGTAAATGTTCTACTCTCGGTTTTTCATAGGGCTAATCATGTGCTTGAAACATCTTTGATACTTGATAATGATCTTTTAGAGAATGGATTTGCATGTTCTATATCCTCTTCATGGATAGATCCTTCTCTCTTTAAGTACAATATCTTGTTTGAAGTTGATGAGTTCACTCCTAAAGAACCTAGTGGTGAGAATGACGTTGAAGGTATAGCTTGTCTTGAAAGCTATAGCCTATATGCCAACCCACTATGGTGTAAAAACATTCCTCCTAAAGATGGAAATCTCTTCTTGGGAGATGAGAGTACTCTTAAGGGAAGGGAATGTGAGGTCTTGGAAAGGAATGATCAATTGGGTGATGATAATTTTGATTTGCTTGAATTCTTAAGAAACCCAATAAGTGATTTTTCCTTGAAAATTGATTGTGGTTGTGATCCTTTGTATGACACCCCACCCATGTTTGATGACTATAAGGATGAATTGCTTGCTTGTAAAGACTTAAGTAATAATTCCTTGGACTTTAGTGGTGGTATGTGTCTACTTGAGGGTACTTCCATAGAAAGGGAAGGTGTCCATTATTTGGAAATTACTTCTTCTACTATGTGTGACCTTCTTGTTGAGAGTACTCATGGTGATGATGTTGAAACTGGTAGTGAATACTCACATGAGGACACCTTAGTTGAACTTGACTTGAGTGATACCATTCTCCAATCTCTATTTGCTTTTGATGATATGTATGCTATTGTAGAGAGTATATCTTGTAGTTTGGGTGAAGCCTATGGGGAAAGGGAGTATTGTCTAGACCCGTGTCTATGGCTACTCTTTCTATTTGACCCCGGTGCCAAATATAGAAATGGTGATGTTGGCGCACCCAACTTGTTGCTTGGTCTACATGACAAGCAAAGTGTCATTCTTGAAAACCCGAGAGCAAAAGTGTCATTGTTTCCTTGGGGTAATGTTTCTAAATGTGCATCCTTGCTTGACACAATTGTGTTTAAATTACAAGAATCTCAACTTGTGGATGCCAATTTCTCTATTTGCTTGAAGGAAAGAATGTGGATGTGTTTAAATGCTTTGTCTTCACCCTTGTATGCCTTTACACTTGATTCTTTCCTATACTACCTGTTTGCCTATGATGACATCCATGATAGTTTTGGATTTGTTTTATGTAGAGGTAGGAAATTTATTGGTATGTCCATTTGTATGAATGATAATGCTATGTGGATCTTGTGGACATTAGAACCAATTGAGGCTCCACCCTTGGTGTGGTCTCTTGAAGAGATAAAGAAGCAATTGTGTCTTAAGGCTCCTAAGATGAAGGTAGTTTTACCTTTTGGATTATTTGATGCCATTAGGACCTTTGTAGTTTCCTTATCTCTTGGTGATTTAAATAGCCAAATCCTTTGTGCATATTTTAATAAGTTTTTAATATTTAATTCAAAGGATCCTTGGTTATATTGCAAGTATAAGCAACCTTGGCATGTTGAGATGATTTATTGTGCTAACCCTAACCCTCATGCCATGAGGAGTTTGTATTTGTTTGTCCTTTCTTTGGTTTTGCAAGGTTTGGATTCGAGGTCGAATCCTTTTCAAGAAGGGGAGGATGATACAAGACAAATGGCCATCATAACTTTTGATGCCATCATTCGTGGCCAACACGTGGAGAATCTGATTTTGGACACCTTGAAGGCCCGAGAGTATGCATGGGGAAGTCATGAAGTCATTTTGGACACATAATAAAGCAAATTCGTGTGTGGAAGGTTGCTTGGAGGCTTGCCTTGATGACTACCCGAGGCTCCAAAGAATTGCAAGGGTTGAAGTGTGAAGAAGGAGTCCTTACACTCCATGACCGCCCCTTATTAAGGGTGTTTTGGTCTTTTTGTGCCTTTTCTTTACACTCCATAGGAGCCTCTTTTCATTAAGGGTAGTTTGGTCATTTGATATAATAGTTATAAATAGGCTTCATTAGTCTTATTTTCTAGTTAGTTCATTATGGATATTTGAAGACTTCTTCTTCTCTCTTTGTGAATGTAGTGTAGGGCTTGGAAAGGCCAAGTAATGTAGGGCTTGGAAAAGCCATTATTTTAGAAACGGTGGTTGTAAGGCGGAGTTGATTCCCTTAGCGATCACCATAAGAGTTTGGTGTTGTTATTGCGGGTCTTGTCGTTTGATACACGGTTTGGTTCCTTATTCTTGTAATCTCGTATGTCAAGCTATCTATCTTTTTTTTTGTAATCTTGTTAAGCTTGTGTTTATAATCTTGAAGTCTAGTGAAGCCGTGTGGGGCTCTTTCGATTCACTAGCACTTGTTGTTCAACTTGTTGTTCTTGTGATAGTTGTTCAACTTGTTGTTCTTGTGATAGTTGTTCATCTTGTTGTTGTTGCTAAAATCTTGTGTTGTGGGTTTGATATTGTATCATTGAGAGTGTAGTGTAGGGCTTGGAAAAGCCAAGTAGTGTAGGGCTTGGAAAAGCCATTATTGATCCTTGCTTAAAAACGGTGGTTGTAAGGCGGAGTTGATTCCCTTAACGGTCACCATAAGAGTTTGGTGTTGTTATTGTGGGTCTTAGGGGTCTTATCGTTTGGTACATGGTTTGGTTCCTATTTCTTGTAATCTCGTATGTCAAACTATCTATCTTACTTTATTATCTTGTTGTTGTTGTGTTTGTGATCTTGAAGTCTAGTGAAGCCGTGTGGGGCTCTTTCGATTCACTAGCATTGTTGTTCAACTTGTTAATCTTGTGTTTGTTGGGTCTTCTTCTTGTTGTTGCTGGAATCTTCGTATTGTGAACTTGATCTTGTATCATTTTGTATCAGAGCAAGACCGGTTGTGTTCCAATACTACCCATCTTGGGCTTGCTCTCGGTCAAAAAAAAAAAAATAGAACAAAAAAACGAAATCTATCCATCTTGTTGTCTTGGCCGAGCATGGTGTTTTTGTGTTTAGATCTAGGTGTTATTTTACTTGTTTAGTGTATTTCTAGTGTTGGTTTCTTTCTCACCAACACTAAAAGTGTCTAGATCTAAAGTTGAGCTCATAATATTGACCATTGTTTTGGTGACTTGAAGTGGGCCGTAGGTTGTACCTTGTTGATGACCATTGGTGGTTTTTGTTATGTTCTTGAAGAAGTTGATGTTGTGTTCTTGAAGGTTGTTGTGGTGTTCATCTTGTTCTTCATCTATTCTTACAACTTAAGACCACAAAAGTATAAAATAGATCCAAAAGGTTGTAAGACAAAAGTTATAAAGTTGTTGGTGAGAAGACTTGCACACATCTCTTCCTAGACTTGACAACCACTTTTCCTTAAAATACGGAACCTTGTTTTGTGGGATTAGTATAGTCAAATCTTACCTTTTTGAGTTTGAAAAGTTGAAAAAGAGTGCAAGACTTTACCTTCCCTCCAAAACCATTGTCATCCATACAAGTTGTGGGACTCTTGAAATTTCAGATTTGTAACAAACAAAAAAAAAATCGTGTGGACCCAAGACCAATTGCATGCTGCTACATCATCACTTCACCAAAATATCTTAAGCTCAAATTTCAGATTCTAAGTTTCATTTCCTTGTTTCTTTAGTTTCATTTCTTGGTTCTAGTACTAATTAACAACTAGTAATCACCTACTAGATTGTGAGTAGGTTTTTGAATCCGTTTTCTTCGTGTTTTTCGTTCTTTGTGTGCTTTTTCTCATTTTGATTCGTTGAACTTCTTTGATTCAAATTCATAAGTAGATTTTGTTTTGTGTTTTGAGTCGATCAAACAATAATCTATTCCGGTCGCTAAGTAGTGATTGACACCTTATTAACTACCAGAGTATAAGCAACTTTCAATATTCGCCGCTCCAATTGTGAGGATCACAAAGGTGAGTGTATACGAGTGTTAGTGAGGTGCTTTTACTACTAATCTTATTTGTTCATTTTGTAGGTACACGGTGATATAAGGGGAACATATTGGTAGCCTCGTATTATTGTGACTACAACATGGGAGACTATGATTGTAGTGAGGGATTTTATGGCTACGATGATGTTGTAGATTATGGGGGCTATGAATCTAGCCATGATCAAGACATGGGCAGATTTGAGGGTTATGGTTTTGAGGGAGAAAATGAGATGAATGAAGTGCCTAGTTCTTATGGTGAATATGGAGATGATGTAGGGCCTTATGATAGTTCTTATGATGAAGTTGGGGCATATGAGGAGTCTTACACTTCCCTTCCTTCGCAAAGCTTATGAGAGCCATGGTGAGAGTGCACGTGTGGAGAATGAAGATTCATATTCATCACCTTGTAGTACATCTTATCAAGGTCGAAGCGGTGTGAATGGGTATAGCTATAGTGTAGGTTGTCCCATGAGAAGAAGAGAGAGTACATCTCCAAGGCCGAGGGGTACTCATGTGCCCTTGGGTTGTCCTAAAGTCTACAACGTTGATCCTAGGAGAATTGTTCACTCCGGAAAGGTAAGCATTTATAGGGTACCGGGCTGCCTCCTTGTGCTAGATGATTGGCGCCATAAGAACTACATCATGCCACCGATGGTTGACTATTTAGGGTTGTTTCGAGAACCTTTACTTGTTCCATATTCCTTGGATGGGTATAAGGTTATCGAGAGAGTGAGGATTGTCTTCACCCAATTTGAATACTATGAGGAGGTGTGATGCGATATCTTTCCCTTGACACCAGGTCATGTATGCTTGGGTGCCGATTGGTTTGCACAACATAGAGTTCCAAATGTGCTAAATTGGCCTAAGGTTATAGTGGACCATTGGGGAAATTATCTCTTTACCTCAATTATTCCCAAACCGCAAGGAGATGTGATCACTTACTCTAAGCCGAATGATTATGAGAGACAAAGGATTGAAAGGAGTAAGGGTGTGAAAGGTGGTAATCCGAGAGGGGAAAAAGGAGAGGTTGTGTGGAGTGAAGTGAGGGGGTTGCCACCAAATCATGCTAACTATGTTTGTCCTTTTCTTTCTAAGGACATTTGTGGAGGTACCAACATGGCAAGCGGAGAAGCACAAGGCCAAGGAGAAGTTGCTGCCGAAGCATGTGGGAAACCTTCACACCACGGCAAAGAAGAATTTACTCAAGAACTTCAAGGTAAAATCGCTTACTCTTACACTTTTGTGCATGTGAATGATAATTGTGTGACTAGTAGCCCATTGAGTGTGAGTAGTAGCTTACCTATTTGTGAGTCTATTGATTCTTTGCCTCTTGTTGATGATGAACTTGTTGTGAGTGTGGATACACAAGTTGATCCTATTGATGATCGAATTGACTCTTCTTGTAAGGTCAATTTAAGTCCACCTATTGTTGAAACCATTGTGTTGAATGATAATACATCATCTATTGATTCTTTACCCCTTGATGATGATGTACATATTGTGAATGTGGATACACTAGTTGATCCTATTGTTGACAGAATTGACTCTTCTTGTAAGATCAATTTATGTCCACCTAGTGTTGAAGTCTGTTGAATGATGGTACATCATCTTGTGGGAATTGTGTTGATCAACTTATGTGCGAAATTTGTCCACCACTTGAGGATATGTGTGATGTGTTTAATGGACCTCAAGTGAATGATTATATTGAAAATGTTGATCAAATAAATAGGAGTGACCCCTTTAGTATGACCTCTAGTAAATGTTCTACTCTCGGTTTTGCTCATAGGGATAATCATGTGCTTGAAACATCTTTGATACTTGATAATGATCTTTTAGAGAATGGATTTGTATGTTCTATATCCTCTTCATGGATAGATCCTTCTCTCTTTAAGTACAATATCTTGTTTGAAGTTGATGAGTTCACTCCTAAAGAACCTAGTGGTGAGAATGACGTTGAAGGTATAGCTTGTCTTGAAAGCTATAGCCTATATGCCAACCCACTATGGTGTAAAAACATTCCTCCTAAAGATGGAAATCTCTTCTTGGGAGATGAGAGTACTCTTAAGGGAAGGGAATGTGAGGTCTTGGAAAGGAATGATCAATTGGGTGATGATAATTTTGATTTGCTTGAATTCTTAAGAAACCCAATAAGTGATTTTTCCTTGAAAATTGATTGTGGTTGTGATCCTTTGTATGACACCCCACCCATGTTTGATGACTATAAGGATGAATTGCTTGCTTGTAAAGACTTAAGTAATAATTCCTTGGACTTTAGTGGTGGTATGTGTCTACTTGAGGGTACTTCCATAGAAAGGGAAGGTGTCCATTATTTGGAAATTACTTCTTCTACTATGTGTGACCTTCTTGTTGAGAGTACTCATGGTGATGATGTTGAAACTGGTAGTGAATACTCACATGAGGACACCTTAGTTGAACTTGACTTGAGTGATACCATTCTCCAATCTCTATTTGCTTTTGATGATATGTATGCTATTGTAGAGAGTATATCTTGTAGTTTGGGTGAAGCCTATGGGGAAAGGGAGTATTGTCTAGACCCGTGTCTATGGCTACTCTTTCTATTTGACCCCGGTGCCAAATATAGAAATGGTGATGTTGGCGCACCCAACTTGTTGCTTGGTCTACATGACAAGCAAAGTGTCATTCTTGAAAACCCGAGAGCAAAAGTGTCATTGTTTCCTTGGGGTAATGTTTCTAAATGTGCATCCTTGCTTGACACAATTGTGTTTAAATTACAAGAATCTCAACTTGTGGATGCCAATTTCTCTATTTGCTTGAAGGAAAGAATGTGGATGTGTTTAAATGCTTTGTCTTCACCCTTGTATGCCTTTACACTTGATTCTTTCCTATACTACCTGTTTGCCTATGATGACATCCATGCCAGTTTTGGATTTGTTTTATGTAGAGGTAGGAAATTTGTTGGTTTGTCCACTTGTATGAATGATAATGCTATATGGATCTTGTGTACATTAGAACCAATTGAGGCTCCACCCTTGGTGTGGTCTCCTGAAGAGATAAAGAAGCAATTGTGTCTTATGGGTCATAAGATGAAGGTAGTTTTACCTTGTGGATTATTTGATGCCATTAGGACCTTTGTAGTTTCCTTATCTCTTGGTGATTTAAATAGCCAAATCCTTTGTGCATATTTTAATAAGTTTTTAATATTTAATTCAAGGGATCCTTGGTTATATTGCAAGTATAAGCAACCGTGGCATGTTGAGATGATTTATTGTGCTAACCCTAACCCTCATGCCATGAGGAGTTTGTATTCGTTTGTCCTTTCTTTGGTTTTGCAAGGTTTGGATTCGAGGTCGAATCCTTTTCAAGAAGGGGAGGATGATACAAGACAAATGGCCATCATAACTTTTGATGCCATCATTCGTGGCCAACACATGGAGAATCTGATTTTGGACACCTTGAAGGACCGAGAGTATGCATGGGGAAGTCATTTTGGACACTTAATAAAGCAATTTCTTATGTGGAAGGTTGCTTGGAGTCTAGCCTTGATGACTACCCGAGGCTCCAAAGGATTGCAAGGGTTGAAGTGTGAAGAAGGAGTCCTTACACTCCATGACCACCCCTTATTAAGGGTGTTTTGGTCTTTTGTGCCTTTTCTTTACACTCCATAGGAGCCCCTTTTCATTAAGGGTAGTTTGGTCATTTGATGTAATAGTTATAAATGGACTTCATTAGTCTTATTTTCTAGGGAGTTGATTATTGATATTTGAAAGACTTCTTCTTCTCTCTTTGAGAGTGTAGTGTAGGGCTTGAAAAAGCCAAGTAGTGTAGGGCTTGGAAAAGCCATTATTTTAGAAACGGTGGTTGTAAGGCGGAGTTGATTCCCTTAGCGGTCACCATAAGAGTTTGGTGTTGTTATTGCGGGTCTTAGGGGTCTTATCGTTTGGTACACGATTTGGTTCTGATACTGATGGGACAAGCTGTCCAACAAGTACCCGACCATTCACACGAAGCCAAGCTCGGGAATTACAAAAACTCCAAGCCTTGTTCATGCAAATGGCCGTGTGTGAGTTGGTGATTGAACCACCTAAGGATCTAAATGTTTTAAAGTGTGAAGAGGGACCTTGAAAGTGTAAGTCACAAGGGCCACATGGAACACTCCAAGGCCAGCTGCCCAAGGGCTAAACTTGTCATTTTATCTTTCATTTTGGATGTAAGATAAATAGACCATCTTAGTGTTATTAGCCCTAGTTCACTCATTATATTTTTGAAGACAAAACTCTTGTAACACTAAGGACTTCTCTCTCTCTCCATTGGAGAGGCTCCAAAACCGAAACTCACAAGTGGAGTTACACTTGTGTTGTATCTTGGCTAGAAACAAGGATCTTGAGGTCATTGAGTTCCTCTTGGTCTAAGTAAGAACTTGGTGTTTATATTCATTAGTCTTAGGGTCTATTCTTGATGTTAGGGTTCTTAGTCTCTTGAATATTATATGTCAAGTTAACTATCTTTTCATTATCTTGTTGTTGTTGTGTTTGATATCTTGAAGTCTAGTGAAGCCGTGTGGGGCTCTTTCGATTCACTAGCACTTGTTTATCAACTTGTTGTTCTTGTGAGAGTGTTCATCTTGTTGTTGTTGCTGAAATCTTGTGTTGTGGACTTGATCTTGTATAATTTGGTATCAGAGCAAGACCGGTGGTGTTCCAACACTACCCATCTTGGTGTGTATAGATCTAGGTGTTGTTTTACTTGTTTAGTGTGTTTCTAGTGTTGGTTTCTTTCTCACCAACACTAAAGTGTCTAGATCTAAAAGTTGAGCTTAAAATATTGACCATTATTGTGGTAACTTGAAAGGTGGGCCGTAGGTTGTGTGTTGTTGATGACAATTGGTGGTTTTTGTGTGATGTGCTTGAAGAAGTTGATGTTGTGTTCATGAAGGTGTTGAGATTGTTGAGATGTTCATCTTATAAACTTGTTCATCTTGTTGAAAGTTGAGTTCATGTTGTAAGACAAAAGTCATAAAGTTGTTGGTGAAAGAAGACTTGCACACATCTCTTCCAAGACTTGACAACCACTTTTTCTTAAAACACGGAACCTTGTTTTGTGGGATTAGCCTAGACAAATCTTACCTTTTTGAGTTTGAAAGGTTGAAAGACTACAAGACTTTTACTTACCCTCCAAAACACATTGTCATCTATAACCAGTTGTGTGAGTATTGAAAATTTCAGATTTGAGACAAAAAAAAAAAAAAAGGAAGAAGCAAAAACGTGTGGGACCACTTGCATGCTGCCACATCTCTATAAGCTCAACTTTGGATATTCTTCTAGTTGCTAATTGTTGATTCTTGGTTTCCCTTACTTTGTTCTAGAACTAATTAACAAACTAGTACATCCCTACTAGGTTGTCGATTAGTCCTTTGAATCCGTTTGTTCGTGTCAACGATTACTTGAGTGCCTTTTATCTTTTGAATGCTTTGCTGTTTTTGGTTCTAGTCCGACAAGAATTCTTTGAGTCTTCAAACAAGAATCCACTCCGGATAAGAGCTTACTCATACCTTAAAGGATTCACGGTTACTAGCCAATTTACAACACTTGTGGGAACTCAAGCGTGTGGTGATCTAAAGAGTATAATACCTTGACAATGGAAGGGACCACGTCCCATAACGTGGATACTAATGCACTTGACTCTATGAGGGTCACTCTTGAGGCCGTTACCCGGACACTTGAAAGGTTGAATACGGAATTTGGGGTCGTGAGAGGGGATTTGGCAGCAATAAAGGGAGAAGTGTCAACTATTAGTGGGAGATTAGAACAAGTGGAGAGCCAAAGGAACTCTCGTCCTTCTACTCCTTTGCAGTATCTACCAATGGGCATGATAGAACTTCCTCCGCAACCATCACCCCCGACACATTGCACCAAGCTCCATTAAATGCCTCAAGCCAAACCTCTCTTTTCCCTCCAAACCGTGACCCCACTAGACCAATACATTTCCAAACTCCTCAAGTTCTATAAGAGGGATTTGGACGTCAAGTACCCCCACAAAATCCGAACCCTCCATTCCAAGCTCCATTAAACCAAAGGCCACAAAATCCACTTCCTCTAAATCAAGCCCAAAACGCCCAAAACCGGCCAGCCCCCTTTTATGGATACAGTAGAGAGGAGTATGAAGGGTATGGAGCCTTTGATGATGCTTACATGAGGGAGGAAGAGATAAGAGGGGGTCGTGGAGATCCAAGGAGATACCGAGGGTATGGAGATAGGGGAAACCGACACCAAGAGAGAGATGTAGGCATCAACACCATCAAGTTGAACCTACCCATCTTCAAAGGTGAAAGTGACCCCGAGGCCTACTTAGCTTGGGAATCGGCTTGTGACAAAGTTTTCCAAGTTAATGATATCTCGGAAGAAAAGAAGGGTTGCTATGCTATAGCTCATTTCGAGGGTTATGCTAACACTTAGTGGGAGTATGTCAAGCGGTTTGGTAATGAACTAATTGATGGGCAGACACCACCTTGGTATCGGTTGAGGTACTTGATGAGGCAACGATACCTTCCTGAGAGATATCGACATGAGTTGCTTGCTAGATTGTATGGCTTGCGTCAAGGTAACAAGAGTGTGATGGCCTATTTTGATGAGTTTCAACAACTCATGTTGAAACTTGATCATCGTGGGGAGCAAATCAGTCACGACATCATCCGGTTCAAATGTGGGTTGAACAAATAGATCTCCACTCATTTAACCCTTCACAAGTTTGAAACCGTTGACGGCATTTTCCAAGCGGGGCTCTTGAGATTGAAAGGGAACTTAAAGAGAGATCATCTTTCAAGGCAAGGGGACAAGCCCCCTCGGTTTGGCCCAAAAACAAGGACCAACCCGCCACTACAAGGCTGCCCAAGCCCAAAACAGTCCCCAAAATTCCTCTAAAATCGGAGGCTCACAAGTATCCTAACCCAAAGGGATTCCAATGTTTCAAGTGCCAAGGTTGGGGGCATAAGGCCAATGAATGTCCAAACCAACTCAATGTGATCCTACGAGAAGGGAGAGTGTATTACCTTGGTGAGGAGGTGGGTCCCGAAAGGGGAGAAGATGAGGCCGAGCCTCAAGATGGAGAGGAAACCGATGATGGACCACATGATAATGATGGTGATGATGGTGAAGATATTTATCCGCAAGAAGGGGAATGTGTGGTTCCAAACTTTGTGGTTAGGCGCGTCATGATTAGTAAGGCAATAGATGACCCAAGCCAAAGGAAAAATCTATTCCATACTAAATGTCTTGTAAAGGGGAGTGTGTGTACCTTGGTGATCGATAGTGGTAGTTGTACAAATGTTGTGAGTCATGCTATGGTAAATTTCTTGAAGTTACCAACTACCCCGTACACTAGTCCTTACAAGTTACAATGGTTGAATGATTGTGGTGAATTAAGGGTCGCAAGGCAATATGTGATATGGTTTAAGGTGGGAAACTGCCACGATTAAGTGCTTTGTGACGTGATACCAATGCAAGCATGTCACTTGTTGCTAGGTAGACCTTGGCAATATGATAGGTCTACTAAACACGATGGGAGGTCCAATCGATATACACTTGAGAAGGATGGCCGAAAGGTTACTCTTCATCCTCTTTTGCCTTCCCAAGTAAATGAGTGCAATCAAAGGATGAGGGAATTGAAGGAAAAGGGAAAGGAATCCGAAAAGGGAGAAAAGGGAGGGAGTTCCGTAGGTGGGGCAATAGGGGCATCCAAGGCTGCCTCAACGGCAAAAGGGACGGAAAACATGGTGATGTTGGCTAGGAAGAAGGAACTCTTCGTGGATCATGATGACGACACGCCTATGTTACTCTTGGCTCATTGTTTTAATACTAACCCCACTAATTCTTCCATTTCCCCTTTGATTTCTTGTGTGTTGCAGGATTATGAGGACGTATTTCCTAAGAAACTTCCGCAAGGATTGGCCCCGCTTCGGGGAATTGAGCAACAAATTGATTTTGTGCCGGGATCACAATTGCCAAACAAGCCGGCTTATAGGAGCAATCCTATGGACACCAAGGAATTGCAACATCAAGTTGAGGAGCTCCTCAACAAACGGTATGTCAAGGAGAGCATGAGTCCGTGAGCGGTTCTGGTGCTATTAGTGCTCAAAAAAGACGGAACGTGGCGCATGTGTGTGGACTGCCGAGCCATCAATAAAATTACGGTAAAATATTGCCACCCTATTACTCGGTTAGATGACATGCTAGATGAGTTGAATGGTTCATGTTTGTTTTCCAAGATTGATTTAAGGAGTGGATATCACCAAATAAGAATGCAACCCGGTGATGAATGGAAAACCGCCTTCAAGACCAAGTTTGGTCTCTATGAATGGATGGTTATGCCATTCGGTCTAACAAATGCTCCAAGTACTTTTATGAGGCTAATGAATCATGTGATGAGGCCATTTATTGGAAAGTTTGTTGTTGTCTATTTTGATGATGTCTTGGTGTATAGTAAGTCTTTAGAAGAGCATGCGATGCATTTACAATGTGTGCTGATGTCCTTAGAAAGGAAAAGTTGTATGCAAATTTGGAAAAATGCTCTTTTGGCGTTTATGAAGTTGTTTTCTTGGGTTTTGTTGTTAGTTCGAGGGGTCGAAGTGGATGAATCCAAGATAAATGCTATCTAAAATTGGCCAACCCCACAAACCGTTGGAGAAGTAAGAAGCTTCCACGGGTTGGCTAGTTTTTATAGAAGCTTTGTCAAAGGATTTAGCACCATAGCCGCCCCCTTGACCGAGGTCATTCGGAAAGAACAACCCTTCAAGTGGGGTGTCGAGCAAGCTAAGGCATTTGAAGCCTTGAAAGCTATGCTCATCTCCGCACCTTTGTTACAATTGCCCAACTTTGATAAGACCTTCGAAGTCGAGTGTGATGCGAGTAAAGTAGGCATAGGGGCTGTTTTGATGCAAAATTTGAAACCCATTGCTTACTTTAGTGAAAAGCTCAAAGGAGCAACTCTAAACTACTCCACGTATGATTTAGAGTTGTATGCCTTGATTAGAGCCTTGGCCACTTGGCAACACTACTTATGGCCTAAAGAGTTCGTGATCCGAACGGACCATGAATCCTTAAAGCATCTTCGGGCCCAAGACAAGCTTAACAAACGGCATGCCAAATGGATTGAGTTTCTTGAGACCTTCCCTTATGTTATCCAATACAAAAAGGGTAAGGACAATGTAGTGGCCGATGCTTTGTCTAGAAAACATGTCCTTGTGTCCACCTTGTCATCAAAATTGATGGGTTTTGAGAGTTTAAGAGAATTGTATCCCAAGGACCCTCACTTTGCTCCTATCTTTAGGGAATGCGAAGAATTGGGTAGGGACAAGTGGGATTCGGCTAGGGGTTCAAATCCCTATGCCAAGTTTGATGGTTACTTATTTAAAGGTAGACGATTGTGTGTACCCTCTAGCTCTTGGAGAGAATTGTTTGTGAGGGAAGCACATGATGGCGGTCTAATGGGTCATTTTGGGGTCGAAAAGACCCTCGAAATATTGGAGGCGCAATTCTATTGGCCCAAAATGCGCAAGGATGTGACTAGGATTTGCGGCCAATGTGTAGAATGCAAGAGAGCCATATCTCGGCTCCTACCTCATGGGTTGTACACCCCGCTGCCCACTCCTCTACGTCCTTGGCTTGATATATCTATGGACTTTGTGTTAGGGCTGCCAAGGACTCGACGAGGCCGGGATAGTATTTTTATTGTAGTCGACCGGTTTTCTAAAATGGCGCACTTTATTCCTTGCTCTAAATGTGATGACGCCCCTATCATGGCCTCGTTATTTGTTGATAATGTTGTTAGATTGCATGGTGTCCCGAGGACCATTGTGAGTGATAGGGACTCTAAGTTCCCAAGCCACTTTTGGAAGTCCATGTGGGGTAGGCTTGGGACCAAGTTATTGTTCTCTACGTCCTGCCACCCACAAACTGATGGCCAAACGGAAGTAGTAAATAGGACTTTGGGTGCTATGCTACTGATACAAGACAAATGGCCATCATAACTTTTGATGCCATCATTCGTGGCCAACACATGGAGAATCTGATTTTGGACACCTTGAAGACCCAAGAGTATGCATGGGGAAGTCATGAAGTCATTTTGGACACATAATAAAGCAAATTCGTGTGTGGAAGGTTGCTTGGAGGCATGCCTTGATGACTACCCGAGACTCCAAAGAATTGCAAGGGTTGAAGTGTGAAGAAGGAGTCCTTACACTCCATGACCGCCCCTTATTAAGGGTGTTTTGGTCTTTTTGTGCCTTTTCCTTACATTCCATAGGAGCCTCTTTTCATTAAGGGTAGTTTGGTCATGTGATGTAATAGTTATAAATAGGCTTCATTAGTCTTATTTTCTAGTTAGTTCATTATGGATGTTTGAAAGACTTCTTCTTCTCTCTTTGAGAATGTAGTGTAGGGCTTGGAAAGGCCAAGTAGTGTAGGGCTTGGAAAAGCCATTATTGATCCTTGCTTAGAAACGGTGGTTGTAAGGCGGAGTTGATTCCCTTAGCGGTCACCATAAGAGTTTGGTGTTGTTATTGCGGGTCTTAGGGGTCTTATCATTTGATACACGGTTTGGTTCCTATTTCTTGTAATCACGTATGTCATGCTATCTATCTTTTTGTAATCTTGTTAAGCTTGTGTTTATAATCTTTAAGTCTAGTGAAGCCGTGTGGGGCTCTTTCGATTCACTAGCACTTGTTGTTCAACTTGTTGTTCTTGTGATAGTTGTTCATCTTGTTGTTGTTGCTGAAATCTTGTGTTGTGGGTTTGATATTGTATCATTTGGTATCAGAGCGGAGGTCGCGGGTTCGAATCCCATTTGCACCATGCGCAGGTCCGAGGACGAACCTTTCCAAAGAAAGGGGGAATGATGGCAAAAATAAGAGTAGTCACCCCTGGAAGAGGGATATGTCCCGGGTTGGCCGTGGTGAGGGTGTGGATCGGGTTCGTCCCCGCCTGGTTCAAGGCCTATAAAGGGTGGGTTGCGCCTTCGACTACCAGCTATAGCTTTTAGTGGAGTTGGTTAGCGGTTCACTCTTAAGGTTTGGTATCAGAGCCAGGTTGGTTGTGTTCCTACACTACCAATCTTGGGCTATCTCGGTCAAAAGTCAAAAAAAAAAAATGAAATCTGTCCATCTTGTTGTCTTGGCTGAGAATAGTGTTTGAGTGTTTAGATCTAGGTGTTATTTTACTTGTTTAGTGTGTTTCTAGTATTGGTTTCTTTCTCACCAACACTAAAAGTGTCTAGATCTAAAGATGAGCTTATAATATTGACCATTGTTGTGGTGACTTGAAGTGGGCCGTAGGTTGTACCTTGTTGATGACCATTGGTGGTTTTTGTGTTATGTTCTTGAAGAAGTTGATGTTGTGTTCTTGAAGGTTGTTATGGTGTTCATCTTGTTCTTCATCTATTCTTACAACTTAAGACCACAAAAGTATAAAATAGATCCAAAAGGTTGTAAGACAAAAGTTATAAAGTTGTTGGTGAGAAGACTTGCACACATCTCTTCCTAGACTTGACAACCACTTTTCCTTAAAACACGAAACCTTGTTTTGTGGGATTAGTATAGTCAAATCTTACCTTTTTGAGTTTGAAAAGTTGAAAAAGAGTACAAGACTTTACCTTCCCTCCAAAACCATTGTCATCCATTACAAGTTGTGGGACTCTTGAAATTTCAGATTTGTAACAAACAAACAAAAAAAAATCGTGTGGGCCCAAGACCAATTGCATGCTGCCACGTCATCACTTCACCAAAATAGCTTAAGCTCAAATTTCAGATTCTAAGTTTCATTTCCTTGTTTCTTTAGTTTCATTTCTTGATTCTAGTACCAATTAACAACTAGTAATCACCTACTAGATTGTGAGTTGGTTTTTTGAATTCGTTTTCTTCGTGTTTTTCGTTCTTTGTGTGCTTTTCTCATTTTGATTTGTTGAACTTCTTTGATTCAAGTTCATAAGTAGATTTTGTTTTGTGTCTTGAGTCGATCAAACAATAATCTATTCCGATCGCTAAGTAGTGATTGACACCTTATTAACTACCGGAGTATAAGTAACTTTCAATATTCGCCGCTCCAATTATGAGGATCACAAAGGTGAGTGTGTACGAGTGTTGGTGAGGTGCTTTTACTACTAATCTTGTTTGTTCATTTTGTAGGTACAAGGTGATATAAGGGGAACATATCTTGGTAGCCTCGTATTATTGTAACTACAACATGGGAGACTATGATTGTAGTAAGGGATTTTATGGCTCCGATGATGTTGTAGATTATGGGGGCTATGAATATAGCCATGATCAAGACATGGGCAGATTTGAGGGTTATGGTTTTGAGGGAGAACATGAGGTGAATGAAGTGCCAAGTATTTATGATGAAGTTGGGGCATATGAGGAGTCTTACACTTCCCATTTCGAACCTCGAATTGGTGTAAGGTATAACCCCTCCCTTCGCAAAGCTTATGAGAGCCATGGTGAGAGTGCATTTGTGGAGAATGAAGATTCATATTCTTCACCTTGTAGTACATTTTATCAAGGTCGAAGCGGTGTGAATGGGTATGCTAGCTATAGTGTAGGTTGTCCCATGAGAAGAAGAGAGAATACATCTCCAAGGCCGAGGGGTACTCATGTGCCCTTGGGTTGTCCTAAACTCTACAATGTTGATCCTAGGAGAAGTGTTCACTCCGGAAAGGTAAGCATTTCTGGGGTACCGGGCTGCCTCCTTGTGCTAGATGATTGGCGCCATAAGAACTACATCATGCCACCGATGGTTGACTATTTAGGGTTGTTTCGAGAACCTTTACTTGTTCCATATTCCTTGGACGGGTATAAGGTTACCGAGAGAGTGAGGATTGTCTTCACACAATTTGAATACTATGAGGAGGTGTGGTGCGATATCTTTCCCTTGACACCAGGTCATGTATGCTTGGGTGCCGATTGGTTTGCACAACATAGAGTTCCAAATGTGCTAAATTAGCCTAAGGTTATAGTGGACCATTGGGGAAATTATCTCTTTACCTCAATTATTCCCAAACCGCAAGGAGATGTGATCACTTACTCCAAGCCGAATGATTATGAGAGACAAAAGATTGAGATGAGTAAAGGTGTGAAAGGTGGTAATCCGAGAGTGGAAAAAGGAGAGGTTGTGTGGAGTGAAGTGAGGGGGTTGCCACCAAATCATACTAACTATGTTTGTCCTTTTCTTTCTAAGGACATTTGTGTAGGTACCAACATGGCAGGCGGAGAAGCACAAGTGATAACGAATCAAAGAGGGAAGAACAAGAAGGAAAGAAAACAAAAGAAGGATATGTGGATTAATATCTAAGTATTGAAATTATGGGCAACAAGGGGCTTGATACCCTCACCTCCCAATTGATTCCAACACCCAAACACAAACCCTAGTTTGAATAAATTAAAGGAAACCAAATACCAAAAATGGGTAATCCTCAAATTAATCCAAACCAAAGAAGTTCAACACCAATCTCAAGATCCCACCAACTAAACACTCACTAATTAACTACTAATTCCTTAAGGGAATATGCTAAGAGGAAGACTAAAATTTAACAATATTGTTCAATATTCATCAAAATCTACATGCCAAATAAGGAATTACCCTATTTATACTAAAGAAATAAAGACAACTAGTTATTACAAATATGCCCTTAATGAGAGACAAGGGCCTTGTTTGGGTCATCTTGTTGTGAATTCTTGAATTTAAAATCTAGCCACTTGCACCAATGACCCCTTTTTCTTCATCCGCTTCACCCCTTTGATTCTTCCACACGTTGTAGATTCTCCATTGACAATCTTCGGGCTTCTCCCAAGTCCCCTTTTGCATAATCATCATTTTTAGACCTTGGAGTTCCCTTGCTTGACTCCGTGTGAAAGAACGTGTGCCCTCCATGCTAGCATCATTCTCCCCTTCTTGAAAAGAATTCGTCCTCGAATCCAAAGGTTCACCTACAACACAAGGAGATAGATCACTAACATTAAACATATTATGAACATTGTACTCACCCGGTAAGTCAACCATGTAGGCATTATCATTGATCCGCTTGAGCACTTTAAAAGGGCCATCTCCCCTTGGACTTAGCTTCCCTCTTCGGACTTGTGGGAACCTTTCCTTGCGGAAATGGACCCATACCCAATCATCCGGGTTGAAGATCACCTCCTTTCTCCCGCGATTCTTCCTCATGGCCACTTTGGAATTGTTCTTTTCGATTCGCCTCTCTTACCTTGGAATGAATGTTCATCATCTCTCTTGCCCTTTGTTTGGCATCTAGGCTTACAACCACATGACTAGACAAAGGAGTCATTATTAATGGAAACAAAGGATTAAAACCATAACAAGCTTCAAATGGAGACATCCCAATAGAGGAATGGAAAGATCGGTTATATGCAAATTCAATCAAGGGTAAACGATCTTCCCAAGTAGTTGGGGTTCCTTTAATCATACACCTAAGCATGTTACCAAGAGTCCGGTTGACTACCTCGGTTTGCCCATCTGTTTGGGGGTGGCAAGAAGTAGAAAACATAAGTTTGGTACCAAGTGTACCCCAAAGACTCTTCCAAAAATGGCTAAGAAATTTGGAATCCCTATCACTCACAATGGTTTGAGGGACTCCATGCAATTTAAGTACATGAATGACAAACAAGGAAGCAACATGAGATGCATCATCACACTTATGGCATGGAATAAAATGAGTCATTTTAGAAAATCTATCCACTACCACGAATATGCTATCATGTCCTCTCTTAGTCCTAGGAAGTCCTAATACAAAATCCACAAAAATGTCCATCCATGGACCACTAGGAGTAGGAAGAGGAGTGTACTTACCTTGAGGCCGAGTCGTGGATTTGGCTTGCTTGCAATCTAGACATTGTCCACAAATCCACTCCACATCATGCTTCATCTTGGGCCAATAGAATTGCTCCATGAGAATGTCAAGTGTCTTGGGTACCCCAAAGTGTCCCATCAATCCACCACTATGTGCCTCTTTGACGAACAACTCTCTCCATGAACTCATGGGTACACAAACCCGCCCATCCTTGAACAAAAACCCATCAATCAATTGAAACCTATCAACCCGCTTCCCTTGATGAAGACTTTCAAACGTATCCTTGAAGTCGGAATCCATAGCATAGAATCCCTTCAAGCTTTCAAATCCCATCATCTTAGAAGCTAAAGCATTGACCAAAACATACCTTCTTGATAGAGCATCCGCCACCACGTTCTCCTTTCCTTGCTTGTAGTTGATCACATATGGGAAGGTTTCAATAAACTCAACCCATTTAGCATGCCGTTTATTCAACTTGGATTGCCCCTTAAGGTGTTTTAAGGACTCATGATCGGTCCTTATTACGAATTCTTTGTGCCATAAGTAGTGTTGCCAATGAGCCAACACCCGCACAAGGGCATACAACTCCTTGTCATAAGTTGAGTACCTAAGAGAAGCCCCCTTTAGTTTTTCGCTAAAGTAAGCTAATGGTTTCCCTTCTTGCATCAATACACCACCTATACCAACACCCGAAGCATCACATTCAATCTCAAAAGCTTTATCAAAGTTGGGTAGTTGAAGTAATGGTGAGGAACTCAACATCAATTTCAAGGTTTGAAAGTACTTCTCTTGCTCATCCCCCCACACAAAAGGTACATCTTTTTTGATCAATTCGGTCAAAGGAGAAGCAATTGAACTAAAACCCTTTACAAATCGCCGGTAAAAGCTTGCCAACACATGAAAACTTCTTACCTCGGTTGCATTAGTTGGAGTTGGCCATGACTTGATGGATTCTACCTTTTCTTCATCAACTTCAATACCATTTGCACTAACCACAAAACCTAAAAAGACGACTTTCTCAACACAAAATGAGCACTTCTTAAGATTAGTAAAGAGCCTTTCTTGTAGCAAAACATCAAACACTTGCCTCAAATGGATCACATGCTCTTCAATTGTCTTACTATACACAAGGATGTCATCAAAATATACCACTACAAAATTGTTGATGAAAGGTTTGAGAACATGGTTCATCAACCTCATGAAAGTGCTTGGAGCATTTGTCAACCCAAATGGCATGACAAGCCATTCATACAACCCAAACTTCGTCTTGAAAGCCGTTTTCCATTCATCACCCGATTTCATGCGAATTTGATGATAGCCACTGCGAAGATCAATCTTTGAGAAGACACTTGAGCCGCACAATTCATCTAACATGTCATCAAGTCTAGGAATTGGATGCCTATACTTGATTGTAATCTTGTTCACGGCTCTACAATCAATGCACATCCTCCAAGTGCCATCCTTTTTGGGAACAAGGATTACCGGTATGGCACAAGGACTTAGGCTTTCTTTGATCAACGCCTTCTCAAGAAGTTCTTCCACTTGCCTTTGTAGTTCCTTGGTTTCTTCCGGATTGCTTCTATAGGCCGGCGGGTTTGGAATTTGTGAACCCAGTACAAAATCAATTTGGTGCTCAATTCCCCTCAAGGGTGGTAATCCCTTAGGCATCTCCTCCGGAAATAGATCATTATAGTCCTGCAAAAGAGAAGAAACAATACTAGGCAAAGTGCTAGTATCTTGATTAGCATGCAACAAAAGATTGGTGTTGACAAGGCACACTAGAAAGCGTTCCTCATCCACACCTTTGAGACACTTGCTTGGCTTGGCTATCATACACATGTTCTTCTTATTCTTAGCCAAGTCACTTCCTTCCTTTGGAACATTGGTGGAGCTTTCACCCTCACTCCTTGCCTCATCCACCCTTATCCTCTCCCGAAGTTCCTTCATAGCCCTATAGTCCTCACTCACTTGATATGGAGTGAGAGGTGCGAGCACATACTTCTTACCTTCAATCACAAAAGCATACTTGTTGGATCTTCCGTGGTGCACAACATCTCTATCAAATTGCCACGGCCGTCCCAACAATATATGACAAGCCAACATAGGCACAACATCACAAACCAACTCCTCATTGTACTTTCCCACACTAAATCGGATACTTGCTTGTTTGAGGACTTTCATCTCACCACTCTCATTGAGCCATTGTAGCTTGTAAGGGTTGGAGTGTTTTCTTGTTGGAATTTGCATACGCTCCACCAAAGAACTACTTACTACATTGGTGCAACTCCCACTATCAATAATCAAAGAACACACCTTGTCTTGGATTTTGCACCTAGCATGGAATAAATTCTCTCGTTGATCAAGTTCTTCTTTGGCAAGGGCTCCCATGATGCGCCTCACAACGCAATAAAGATTGGTATTCACCTTCAATTCTTCATCACTATCAAGTAAAGGTCTACCCTTTTCAAGGAAGCAAGCAAAATTCACCCTCTCATCCAACCTTTCTTCTTCATCCCCCGAAGCATCCCTTTCTTCCTCACTTTTGTCTCCCTCCTTCTTACTCTTTTCAACACTCTCTTCCTCATCCTCGGTTCTATACCCATCCCGAAGTGCAACAATTGTTCTTCTATTGGGGCACTCACTAGCAACATGTCCCCTTCCTTGGCATCTAAAACATTGAATGGTAGAAGGTCGAGGAAAGGTAGGTTTGACATAGTTACCTCCTTGTGGCTTCTCATTTGTCTTGGACTTGTAATCAAACTTGACTTGAGGATCTTGACCAACACCCTTAAATTGCCCTTTAGAAGATGTCGCCTTCCAATTATCTCTACTCTTGTCCTATGTGGATGTGGAAGTATTCTTGGCCTTGTAGGACTTTTCTTCTTTCAAATCCATCTCGACCTTCGAAGCATCATGAAAGGCCGCTTCAAGAGTATCATAGTGTTTAAGTTTCAAAGGCTTTAGAATATCATACCTCAAATTGGCCACGAATCGAATCACCGTACATTCCAAGCTTTCTTCAAGTTTAGACTTCATTCTCAAGTTTTCAAACTCATCATAATACTCTTCCACACTTTTGGAACCTTGCCTCAACATGTACACCTTCTTGAGCACTTCTTGGTAGTAGTTAGGAGTCAAGTACCTCATCTCCATAAGTGTAATCAATTCTAGCCACGTAGGCAACTCATAGTTGTGATGGCTCTCCCTTTCCCGCCTCTTGGACTCCCACCAAGTTGAGGCATACCCTTCAAATTATGTGAGAGCATACTTTGCCTTCAAAGTTTCCGAAATATTATTTGTGAGAAAGATCCGCTCACTTTGAATTTTCCATTCCAAGAACTCATCGGGGTCACTACTTCCTTTGAACCTTGGAAGTGTGACCTTGATAGTGTTCAAGCCTCGATCTTGATCATTCCTCTCCCCAAACCTATCTCCTCTAACTCCCATCCTATCACCTCTATATCCCATTCTATCTCCTCTATTTCCCATTCTATCTCCTCTATTCCCATATTCTTGACCTCTCATGCCTTGAGCCCACCTCAATTCCCGAGGCCGGAACCCTTCCCTTGGTACTCCATAACCACCCCTTCCTCCATGCTCCCAAAATTCATCGTTATTGAGCTCATCATTCATTTCATCATAGAGAGGGTTTTGGTATTGGTAGTCTTGGTATGGCATTTGTGGTGCATTTTGGTATTCATCATAATGATGCTAGCATGGAGGGCACACGTCCTTTCACACGGAGTCAAGCAAGGGAACTCCAAGGTCTACAAATGATGATTATGCAAAAGGGGACTTGGGAGAAGCCCGAAGATTGTCAATGGAGAATCTACAACGTGTGGAAGAATCAAAGGGGTGAAGCGGATGAAGAAAAGGGGGTCATTGGTGCAAGTGGCTAGATTTTAAATTCAAGAATTCACAACAAGATGACCCAAACAAGGCCCTTGTCTCTCATTAAGGGCATATTTGTAATAACTAGTTGTCTTTATTTCTTTAGTATAAATAGGATAATTCCTTATTTGGCATGTAGATTTTGATGAATATTGAACAATATTGTTAAATTTTAGTCTTCCTCTTAGCATATTCCCTTAAGGAATTAGTAGTTAATTAGAGAGTGTTTAGTTGGAGGGATCTTGAGATTGGTGTTGAACTTCTTTGGTTTGGATTAATTTGAGGATTACCCATTTGTGGTATTTGGTTTTCTTTAATTTATTCAAACTAGGGTTTGTGTTTGGGTGTTGGAATCAATTGGGAGGTGAGGGTAGCAAGCCCCTTGTTGCCCATAATTTCAATACTTAGATATTAATCCACATATCCTTCTTTTGTTTTCTTTCCTTCTTGTTCTTCCCTCTTTGATTCGTTATCAACAAGGCCAAGGAGAAGTTGCTGCCGAAGCATGTGGGAAACCTTCACACCATGGCAAAGAAGAATTTACTCAAGAACTTCAAGGTAAAATCGCTTACTCTTACACTTTTGTGCATGAGAATGATAATTGTGTGACTAGTAGCCCATTGAGTGTGAGTAGTAGCTTACCTATTTGTGAGTCTATTGATTCTTTGCCTCTTGTTGATGATGTACTTGTTGGGAGTGTGGATACACTAGTTGATCCTATTGATGATCGAATTGACTCTTCTTGTAAGGTCAATTTCAGTCCACCTAGTGTTGAAGCCAATGTGTTGAATGATGGTACATCATCTTCTGGGAATTGTGTCGATCAACTTATGTGCGGAATTTGTCCACCACTTGAGGATATGTGTGATGTGTTTAATGGATCTCAAGTGAATGATTATATTGAAAATGTTGATCAAATAAATAGGAGTGACCCCTTTAGTATGACCTCTAGTAAATGTTCTACTCTCGGTTTTGCTCATAGGGATAATCATGTGCTTGAAACATCTTTGATACTTGATAATGATCTTTTAGAGAATGGATTTGCATGTTCTATATCCTCTTCATGGATAGATCCTTCTCTCTTTAAGTACAATATCTTATTTGAAGATGATGAGTTCACTCCTAAAGAACCTAGTGGTGAGAATGAAGTTGAAGGTATAGCTTGTCTTGAAATCTATAGCCTATATGCCAACCCACTATGGTGTAAAAACATTCCTCCTAAAGATGGAAATCTCTTCTTGGGAGATGAGAGTACTCTTAAGGGAAGGGAATGTGAGTTCTTGGAAAGGAATGATCAATTGGGTGATGATAATTTTGATTTGCTTGAATTCTTAAGAAACCCAATAAGTGATTTTTCCTTGAAAATTGATTGTGGTTGTGAACCTTTGTATGACACCCCACCCATGTTTGATGACTATAAGGATGAATTGCTTGCTTGTAAAGACTTAAGTAATAATTCCTTGGACTTTAGTGGTGGTATGTGTCTACTTGAGGGTACTTCCATAGAAAGGGAAGGTGTCCATTATTTGGAAATTACTTCTTCTACTATGTGTGACCTTCTTGTTGAGAGTACTCATGGTGATGATGTTGAAACTGGTAGTGAGCACTCACATGAACTTGACTTGAGTGATACCATTCTCCACTCTCTATTTGCTTTTGATGATATGTATGCTATTGTAGAGAGTATATCTTGTAGTTTGGGTGAAGCCTATGGGGAAAGGGAGTATTGTCTAGACCCGTGTCTATGGCTACTCTTTCTATAACCCCGGTGCCAAATATAGAAATGGTGATGTTGGCGCACCCAACTTGTTGCTTGGTCTACATGACAAGCAAAGTGTCATTCTTGAAAACCCGAGAGCAAAAGTGTCATTGTTTCCTTGGGGTAATGTTTCTAAATGTGCATCCTTGCTTGACACAATTGTGTTTAAATTACAAGGATCTCAACTTGTGGATGCCAAGTTCTCTATTTGCTTGAAGGAAAGAATGTGGATGTGCTTAAATACTTTGTCTTCACCCTTGTATGCCTTTACACTTGATTCTTTCCTATACTACCTCTTTGCCTATGATGACATCCATGCTAGTTTTGGATTTGTTTTATGTAGAGGTAGGAAATTTTTTGGTTTGTCCACTTGTATGAATGATAATGCTATATGGATCTTGTGGACATTAGAACTAATTGAGGCTCCACCCTTGGTGTGGTCTCTTAAAGAGATAAAAAAGCAATTGTGTCTTATGGCTCCTAAGATGAAGGTAGTTTTACCTTGTGGATTATTTGATGCCATTAGGACCTTTGTAGTTTCCTTATCTCTTGGTGATTTAAATAGCCAAATCCTTTGTGCATATTTTAATAAGTTTTTAATATTTAATTCAAAGGATCCTTGGTTATATTGCAAGTATAAGAAACCTTGGCATATTGAGATGATTTATTGTGCTAACCCTAACCCTCATGCCATGAGGAGTTTGTATTTGTTTGCCCTTCTTTGGTTTTGCAAGGTTTGGATTCGAGGTCGAATCCTTTTCAAGAAGGGGAGGATGATACAAGACAAATGGCCATCATAACTTTTGATGCCATCATTCGTGGCCAACACATGGAGAATCTGATTTTGGACACCTTGAAGGCCCAAGAGTATGCATGGGGAAGTCATGAAGTCATTTTGGACACATAATAAAGCAAATTCGTGTGTGGAAGGTTGCTTGGAGGCATGCCTTGGTGACTACCCGAGACTCCAAAGAATTGCAAGGGTTGAAGTGTGAAGAAGGAGTCCTTACACTCCATGACCTCCCCTTATTAAGGGTGTTTTGGTCTTTTTGTGCCTTTTTCTTACACTCCATAGGAGCCTCTTTTCATTAAGGGTAGTTTGGTCATGTGATGTAATAGTTATAAATAGGCTTCATTAGTCTTATTTTCTAGTTAGTTCATTATGGATATTTGAAAGACTTCTTCTTCTCTCTTTGAGAATGTAGTGTAGGGCTTGGAAAGGCCAAGTAGTGTAGGGCTTGGAAAAGCCATTATTGATCCTTGCTTAGAAACGGTGGTTGTAAGGCGGAGTTGATTCCCTTAGCGGTCACCATAAGAGTTTGGTGTTGTTATTGCGGGTCTTAGGGGTCTTATCGTTTGATACACGTTTTGGTTCCTATTTCTTGTAATCTCGTATGTCAAGCTATCTATCTTTTTGTAATCTTGTTAAGCTTTTGTTTATAATCTTGAAGTCTAGTGAAGCCGTGTGGGGCTCTTTCGATTCACTAGCACTTGTTGTTCAACTTATTGTTCTTGTGATAGTTGTTCATCTTGTTGTTGTTGCTGAAATCTTGTGTTGTGGGTTTGATATTGTATCAGCTACGTTCCATGGTTAAGGGAAAAATGACTTCTTGGAAAGAGCACTTACTATTGATTGAGTTTGCCTATAACCGTGTCATACACTCAAGTACGGGAATGACTCCCTTTGAGTGTGTATACGGCCTCAACCCCCTCACCCCTTTGGATTTAACGCCTTTGCCAAGTGATCTCATAATTAGCTGAGATGGAAGCAAGCGGGCAGATTCTATGAAGAAGTTACATGAGAAGGTGCGGCTTCAGATTGAGAAGAAAAACCAAGACATAGCAAGGAGGGCCAACAAGGGAAGAAAGAAATTCATTCTTGAACCGGGAGATTAGGTGTGGGTACATCTTCGGAAGGATTGATTTCCATCTCAAAGAAAGTCCAAATTGATGCCTAGGGGTGATGGTCCCTTCCAAGTACTTGAGACAATCAATGACAACGCCTACAAGATTGACCTTCCACCAGAATATCAAGTGCACAACACTTTCAACGTTTGTGATCTCTCTCTCGTGGGTACGGTTCACGATGACCAAATGCTGAATTTGAGGTCAAATTCCTCTCAAGATGGAGAGGATGATAAGGGTGGGACAAGCTTTCCAACAAGTACCCGACCATTCACGCGAAGCCAAGCTCGGGAATTACAAAAACTCCAAGCCTTGTTCATGCAAATGGCCCTGTGTGAGTTGGTGATTGAACCACATAAGGATCTAAATGTTTTAAAGTGTGAAGAGGGGCCTTGAAAGTGTAAGTCACAAGGGCCACATGGAACACTCCAAGGCCGACTGCCCAAGGACTAAACTTGTCATTTTATCTTTCATTTTGGATGTAATATAAATAGACCATCTTAGTGTTCTTAGCCCTAGTTCACTCATTATATTTTTGAAGACAAAACTCTTGTAACACTAAGGACTTCTCTCTCTCTCCATTGGAGAAGCTCCAAAACCAAAACTCACAAGTGGAGTTACACTTGTGTTGTATCTTGGCTAGAAACAAGGATCTTGAGGTCATTTAGTTCCTCTTGGTCTAAGTAAGAACTTGGTGTTTATATTCATTAGTCTTAGGGTCCTTTCTTGATGTTAGGGTTCTTAGTCTCTTGAATATTATATGTCAAGTTAACTATCTTTACATTATCTTGTTGTTGTTGTGTTTGATATCTTGAAGTCTAGTGAAGCCGTGTGGGGCTCTTTCGATTCACTAGCACTTGTTGATCAACTTGTTGTTCTTGTGAGAGTGTTCATCTTGTTGTTGTTGCTGAAATCTTGTGTTGGGGACTTGATCTTGTATCAGGTTCCTATTTCTTGTAATCTCGTATGTCAAGCTATCTATCTTACTTTATTATCTTGTTGTTGTTGTGTTTGTGATCTTGAAGTCTAGTGAAGCCGTGTGGGGCTCTTTCGATTCACTAGCATTGTTGTTCAACTTGTTAATCTTGTGTTTGTTGGGTCTTCTTCTTGTTGTTGTTGGAATCTTCGTATTGTGAACTTGATCTTGTATCAAAAAGTGACCCATTCCCTTAAAAATTGGGTTGGCAGCTGAAACAGGCCATCTGCCCACGCAGATGGGCACCTGCGCATGCAGGTCAAGGCTGCAGGTGCCACTAGCCACCATCTGCGCGTGCATGTGGCTCACCTGCGGGCGCAGGTGAGCTTTATTACATACTTGGGCCCAAAAGTGACCCATTCCCTTAAAAATTGGCTTGGCAGCTGAAACAGGCCATCTGCCCACGCAGATGGGCACCTGCGCATGCAGGTCAAGGCCGCAGGTGCCACTGGCCATGATACACTATCAAGTCCACAACACACAAGTTTCCAACAACCAGCCACAAAATCAACAAACCAACACAAGATCTACAAGTTTCAACAAGTGCTAGTGAATCGAAAGAGCCCCACACGGCTTCACTAGACTTCAAGATTACAAAAACAACATTAACAAGATCACAAAAAGATAGTAACTTGACATAAAAGATTCAAGAGTCTAAGAACCCTAACAACAAGAGAGGACCCTAAGACTATTGAATATTAACACCAAGTTCTTACTTGGACCAACAGGAACTCTATGACCTCAAAATCCTTGTTTCTAGCCAAGATACAACACAAGTATCCCTCTTCTTGTGGGCTGGTTTTAGAGGGAGAGAGAGAGAACCCAAAATATTACAAGTCTTGTGTCTCAAAATAATAATGGAAGAACTAACCCAAGTAACCCTAATGTTATCTATTTATATTACAAGGGAAAAATGACCAGCTTGTCCCTAAGCCATGGGGCGGCCTTGGAGTGTAAGATTATTACACTTCAAGGTCCCTCTTCACACTTAAAAACATTTAGATCATTAGATGGGTTAGTCACCAACTCACACACGACCATTTGCTTGGAGCTTTTGTAATTCCCGAGCTTGGCTTCGTGTGAAGGGTCATGGATTCGTTGGACAGCTTGTCTCACCCGTATCATCCTCTCCTTCTTGAGAGGAATTTGACCTCAAATTTGGCATTTGGTCATCTTCAACCACATCCACGAGAGAAAGATCACAAACGTTAAAAGTGTTGTGCACTTGATATTCCGGTGGAAGGTCAATCTTGTAGGCGTTGTCATTGATTCTCTTAAGTACTTGGAATGGACCATCACCCCTCGGCATCAATTTGGACTTTCTTTGAGATAGAAACCGATCCTTTCGAAGATGCACCCACACCCAATCTCCCGGTTCAAGAATGAATTTCTTTCTCCCCTTGTTGGCCCTCCTTGCAATCTCTTGGTTTTTCTTCTCAAGTTGAAGCCGCACCTTCTCATGTAACTTCTTCATAGAATCTGCCCGCTTGCTTCCATCTAAGCTAATCATAAGATCACTTGGCAAAGGCGTTAAATCCAAAGGGGTAAGGGGGTTGAGGCCGTATACACACTCAAAGGGAGTCATTCCCATACTTGAGTGTATGACAAGGTTATAAGCAAATTTAATAAAGGGTAAGTGCTCTTCTCAAGAAGTCACTTTTCCCTTAACCATGGAACGTAGCATAGCACCCAAAGTCCTATTTACTACTTCTGTTTGGCCATCGATTTGTGGGTGGCAGGACGTAGAGAACTACAACTTGGTACCAAGCCTACCCCACATGGACTTCCAAAAGTGACTTAGGAACTTAGAGTCCCTATCACTCACAATGGTCCTTGGAACACCATGCAATTTAACAACATTATCAACAAATAAAGAGGCCACGCTAGGTGCATCATCACATTTAGGGCAAGGAATAAAGTGTGCCATTTTAGAAAATCGATCGACTACAAGAAAGATACTATCCCGACCTCATCGAGTCCTTGGCAGCCCCAACACAAAATCCATAGATATATCAAGCCAAGGACGTAGAGGGGTGGGCAGCGCGGTGTACAACCCATGAGGTAGGAGCCGAGATTTGGCTCTCTTGCATTCTACACATTGGCCGCAAACCCTAGCCACATCCTTGCGCATTTTGGGCCAATAGAATTGCTCCTCCAATATTTCGAAGGTCTTGTCGACCCCAAAATGACCCATTAGACCGCCATCATGTGCTTTCCTCACAAACAACTCTCTCCAAGAGCTAAAGGGTACACACAATCGTCTACCTTTAAATAAGTAACCATCAAACTTGGCATAGGGATTCGAACCCCAGCTGAATCCCACTTGTCCCTACCCAATTCTTCATATTCCTTAAAAATAGGAGCAAAAATGAGGGTCCTTGGGATACACTCCTCGGGTAGTCATCAAGACAAATGGCCATCATAACTTTTGATGCCATCATTCGTGGCCAACACGTGGAGAATCTGATTTTGGACACCTTGAAGGCCCGAGAGTATGCATGGGGAAGTCATGAAGTCATTTTGGACACATAATAAAGCAAATTCGTGCGTGGAAGGTTGCTTGGAGGCTTGCCTTGATGACTACCCGAGGCTCCAAAGAATTGCAAGGGTTGAAGTGTGAAGAAGGAGTCCTTACACTCCATAACCGCCCTTATTAAGGGTGTTTTGGTCTTTTTGTGCCTTTTCTTTACACACCATAGGAGCCTCTTTTCATTAAGGGTAGTTTGGTCATTTGATGTAATAGTTATAAATAGGCTTCATTAGTCTTATTTTCTAGTGAGTTCATGATGGATATTTGAAAGACTTCTTCTTCTCTCTTTGAGAATGTAGTGTAGGGCTTGGAAAGGTCAAGTAGTGTAGGGCTTGGAAAAGCCATTATTGATCCTTGCTTAGAAACGGTGGTTGTAAGGCAGAGTTGATTCCCTTAGCGGTCACCATAAGAGTTTGGTGTTGTTATTGCAGGTCTTAGGGGTCTTATCGTTTGATACACGTTTTGATTCCTATTTCTTGTAATCTCGTATGTCAAGCTATCTATCTTTTTGTAATCTTGTTAAGCTTGTGTTTATAATCTTGAAGTCTAGTGAAGCCGTGTGGGGCTCTTTCGATTCACTAGCACTTGTTGTTCAACTTGTTGTTCTTGTGATAGCTGTTCATCTTGTTGTTGTTGCTGAAATATTGTGTTGCGGGTTTCATCTTGTATCATTTGGTATCAGAGCAAGGCTGGTTGTGTTCCTACACTACCAATCTTGGGCTATCTCGGTAAAAAAAAAACACGAAATCTGTCAAATAAAAAAAAAAAATCTGTCCATCTTGTTGTCTTGGCCGAGAATAGTGTTTGTGTGTTTAGATCTAGGTGTTATTTTACCTGTTTTGTGTGTTTCTAGTGTTGGTTTCTTTCTCACCAACACTAAAGTGTCAAGATCTAAAAGATTGAGCTTAAAATATTGACCATTGTGGTGGTGACTAGAAAAGTGGGCCGTAGGTTGTACCTTGTTGATGACAATTGGTGGTTTTTTTGTGTTGTGTTCTTGAAGGTTGTTGTGGTGTTCATCTTGTTCTTCATCTATTCTTACAACTTAAGATCACAAAAGTATAAAATAGATCCAAAAGGTTGTAAGACAAAAGTTATAAAGTTGTTGGTGAGAAGACTTGCACACATCTCTTCTTAGACTTGACAACCACTTTTCCTTAAAACACGGAACCTTGTTTTGTGGGATTAGAATAGTCAAATCTTACCTTTTTGAGTTTGAAAAGTTGAAAAAAGAGTACAAGACTTTACTTTCCCTCCAAAACCCATTGTCATCCATGACAAGTTGTGTTTCATATTGAAATTTCAGATTTGTGACAATATATATATATATTAAGCTCAAATTTCAGATTCTAAGTTTCATTTCCTTGTTTCTTTAGTTTCATTTCTTGATTCTAGTACCAATTAACAACTAGTAATCACCTACTAGATTGTGAATTGGTTTTTGAATCTGTTTTTCTTCGTGTTTTTTGTTCTTTGTGTGTTTTTCTCATTTAGATTCATTGAACTTCTTTGATTCAAGTTCATAAGTAGATTTTGTTTTGTGTCTTGAGTCAATCAAACAATAATATATTCCGGTCGCTAAGTAGTGATTGACACCTTATTAACTACCGGAGTATAAGCAACTTTCAATATTCGCCGCTCCAATGGTGAGGATCACAAAGGTGAGTGTATACGAGTGTTGGTGAGGTGCTTTTACTACTAATCTTGTTTGTTCATTTTGTAGGTACAAGGTGATATATGGGGACATGTCTTGGTAGCCTCGTATTATTGTGACTACAACATGGGAGACTATGATTGTAGTGAGGGATTTTATGGCTACGATGATGTTGTAGATTATGGGGTGATAACGAATCAAAGAGGGAAGAACAAGAAGAAAAGAAAACAAAAGAAGGATATGTGGATTAATATCTAAGTATTGAAATTATGGGCAACAAGGGGCTTGATACCCTCACCTCCCAATTGATTCCAACACCCAAACACAAACCCTAGTTTGAATAAATTAAAGGAAACCAAATACCACAAATGGATAATCCTCAAATTAATCCAAACCAAAGAAGTTCAACACCAATCTCAAGATCCCACCAACTAAACACTCACTAATTAACTACTAATTCCTTAAGGGAATATGCTAAGAGGAAGACTAAAATTTAACAATATTGTTCAATATTCATCAAAATCTACATGCCAAATAAGGAATTACCCTATTTATACTAAAGAAATAAAGACAACTAGTTATTACAAATATGCCCTTAATGAGAGACAAGGGCCTTGTTTGGGTCATCTTGTTGTGAATTCTTGAATTTAAAATCTAGCCACTTGCACCAATGACCCCCTTTTCTTCATCCGCTTCACCCCTTTGATTCTTCCACACGTTGTAGATTCTCCATTGACAATCTCCGGGCTTCTCCCAAGTCCCCTTTTGCATAATCATCATTTGTAGACCTTGGAGTTCCCTTGCTTGACTCCGTGTGAAAGGACGTGTGCCCTCCATGCTAGCATCATTCTCCCCTTCTTGAAAAGGATTCGTCCTCGAATCCAAAGGTTCACCTACAACACAAGGAGATAGATCACTAACATTAAACACATTATGAACATTGTACTCACCCGGTAAGTCAACCATGTAGGCATTATCATTGATCCGCTTGAGCACTTTAAAAGGGCCATCTCCCTTTGGACTTAGCTTCCCTCTTCGGACTTGTGGGAACCTTTCCTTGCGGAAATGGACCCATACCCAATCATCCGGGTTGAAGATCACCTCCTTTCTCCCGCGATTCTTCCTCATGGCCACTTTGGAATTGTTCTTTTCGATGGCCTCTCTTACCTTGGAATGAATGTTCATCATCTCTCTTGCCCTTTGTTTGGCATCTAGGCTTACAACCACATGACTAGACAAAGGAGTCATTATTAATGGAAACAAAGGATTAAAACCATAACAAGCTTCAAATGGAGACATCCCAATAGAGGAATGGAAAGACCGGTTATATGCAAATTCAATCAAGGGTAAACGGTCTTCCCAAGTAGTTGGGGTTCCTTTAATCATACACCTAAGCATGTTACCAAGAGTCCCGTTGACTACCTCGGTTTGCCCATCCGTTTGGGGGTGGCAAGAAGTAGAAAACATAAGTTTGGTACCAAGTGTACCCCAAAGACTCTTCCAAAAATGGCTAAGAAATTTGGAATCCCTATCACTCACAATGGTTTGAGGGACTCCATGCAATTTAAGTACATGAATGACAAACAAGGAAGCAACATGAGATGCATCATCACACTTATGGCATGGAATAAAATGAGTCATTTTAGAAAATCTATCCACTACCACGAATATGCTATCATGTCCTCTCTTAGTCCTAGGAAGTCCTAATACAAAATCCATAGAAATGTCCATCCATGGACCACTAGGAGTAGGAAGAGGAGTGTACTTACCTTGAGGCCGAGTCGTGGATTTGGCTTGCTTGCAATCTAGACATTGTCCACAAATCCGCTCCACATCATGCTTCATCTTGGGCCAATAGAATTGCTCCATGAGAATGTCAAGTGTCTTGGGTACCCCAAAGTGTCCCATCAATCCACCACTATGTGCCTCTTTGACGAACAACTCTCTCCACGAACTCATGGGTACACAAACCCGCCCATCCTTGAACAAAAACCCATCAATCAATTGAAACCTATCAACCCGCTTCCCTTGATGAAGACTTTCAAACGTATCCTTGAAGTCGGAATCCATAGCATAGAATCCCTTCAAGCTTTCAAATCCCATCATCTTAGAAGCTAAAGCATTGACCAAAACATACCTTCTTGATAGAGCATCCGCCACCACGTTCTCCTTTCCTTGCTTGTAGTTGATCACATATGGGAAGGTTTCAATAAACTCAACCCATTTAGCATGCCGTTTATTCAACTTGGATTGCCCCTTAAGGTGTTTTAAGGACTCATGATCGGTCCTTATTACGAATTCTTTGTGCCATAAGTAGTGTTGCCAATGAGCCAACACCCGCACAAGGGCATACAACTCCTTGTCATAAGTTGAGTACCTAAGAGAAGCCCCCTTTAGTTTTTCGCTAAAGTAAGCTAATGGTTTCCCTTCTTGCATCAATACACCACCTATACCAACACCCGAAGCATCACATTCAATCTCAAAAGCTTTATCAAAGTTGGGTAGTTGAAGTAATGGTGAGGAACTCAACATCAATTTCAAGGCTTGAAAGGACTTCTCTTGCTCATCCCCCCACACAAAAGGTACATCTTTTTTGATCAATTCGGTCAAAGGAGAAGCAATTGAACTAAAACCCTTTACAAATCGCCGGTAAAAGCTTGCCAACCCATGAAAACTTCTTACCTCGGTTGCATTAGTTGGAGTTGGCCATGACTTGATGGATTCTACCTTTTCTTCATCAACTTCAATACCATTTGCACTAACCACAAAACCTAAAAAGACGACTTTCTCAACACAAAATGAGCACTTCTTGAGATTAGCAAAGAGCCTTTCTTGTAGCAAAACATCAAACACTTGCCTCAAATGGATCACATGCTCTTCAATTGTCTTACTATACACAAGGATGTCATCAAAATATACCACTACAAAATTGTTGATGAAAGGTTTGAGAACATGGTTCATCAACCTCATGAAAGTGCTTGGAGCATTTGTCAACCCAAATGGCATGACAAGCCATTCATACAACCCAAACTTCGTCTTGAAAGCCGTTTTCCATTCATCACCAGGTTTCATGCGAATTTGATGATAGCCACTTCGAAGATCAATCTTTGAGAAGACACTTGAGCCGCACAATTCATCTAACATGTCATCAAGTCTAGGAATTGGATGCCTATACTTGATTGTAATCTTGTTCACGGCTCTACAATCAATGCACATCCTCCAAGTGCCATCCTTTTTGGGAACAAGGATTACCGGTATGGCACAAGGACTTAGGCTTTCTTTGATCAACCCCTTCTCAAGAAGTTCTTCCACTTGCCTTTGTAGTTCCTTGGTTTCTTCCGGATTGCTTCTATAGGCCGGCCGGTTTGGAATTTGTGAACCCTGTACAAAATCAATTTGGTGCTCAATTCCCCTCAAGGGTGGTAATCTCTTAGGCATCTCCTCCGGAAATAGATCATTATAGTCCTGCAAAAGAGAAGAAACAATACTAGGCAAAGTGCTAGTATCTTGATTAGCATGCAACAAAAGATTGGTGTTGACAAGGCATACTAGAAAGCGTTCCTCATCCACACCTTTGAGACACTTGCTTGGCTTGGCTATCATACACATGTTCTTCTTATTCTTAGTCAAGTCACTTCCTTCCTTTGGAACATTGGTGGAGCTTTCGCCCTCACTCCTTGCCTCATCCACCCTTATCCTCTCCCGAAGTTCCTTCATAGCCCTATAGTCCTCACTCACTTGATATGGAGTGAGAGGTGCGAGCACATACTTCTTACCTTCAATCACAAAAGCATACTTGTTGGATCTTCCGTGGTGCACAACATCTCTATCAAATTGCCACGGCCGTCCCAACAATATATGACAAGCCAACATAGGCACAACATCACAAACCAACTCCTCATTGTACTTTCCCACACTAAATCGGATACTTGCTTGTTTGAGGACTTTCATCTCACCACTCTCATTGAGCCATTGTATCTTGTAAGGGTTGGAGTGTTTTCTTGTTGGAATTTGCATACGCTCCACCAAAGAACTACTTACTACATTGGTGCAACTCCCACTATCAATAATCAAAGAACACACCTTGTCTTGGATTTTGCACCTAGCATGGAATAAATTCTCTCGTTGATCAAGTTCTTCTTTGGCAAGGGCTCCCATGATGCGCCTCACAACGCAATAAAGATTGGTATTCACCTTCAATTCTTCATCACTATCAAGTAAAGGTCTACCCTTTTCAAGGAAGCAAGCAAAATTCACCCTCTCATCCAACCTTTCTTCTTCATCCCCCGAAGCATCCCTTTCTTCCTCACTTTTGTCTCCCTCTTTCTCACTCTTTTCAACACTCTCTTCCTCATCCTCGGTTCTATACCCATCCCGAAGTGCAACAATTGTTCTTCTATTGGGGCACTCACTAGCAACATGTCCCCTTCCTTGGCATCTAAAACATTGAATGGTAGAAGGTCGAGGAAAGGTAGGTTTGACATAGTTACCTCCTTGTGGCTTCTCATTTGTCTTGGACTTGTAATCAAACTTGACTTGAGGATCTTGACCAACACCCTTAAATTGCCCTTTAGAAGATGTCGCCTTCCAATTATCTCTACTCTTGTCCCATGTGGATGTGGAAGTATTCTTGGCCTTGTAGGACTTTTCTTCTTTCAAATCCATCTCGACCTTTGAAGCATCATGAAAGGCCGCTTCAAGAGTATCATAGTGTTTAAGTTTCAAAGGCTTTAGAATATCATACCTCAAATTGGCCACGAATCGAATCACCGTACATTCCAAGCTTTCTTCAAGTTTAGACTTCATTCTCAAGTTTTCAAACTCATCATAATACTCTTCCACACTTTTGGAACCTTGCCTCAACATGTACACCTTCTTGAGCACTTCTTGGTAGTAGTTAGGAGTCAAGTACCTCATCTCCATAAGTGTAATCAATTCTAGCCACGTAGGCAACTCATAGTTGTGATGGCTCTCCCTTTCCCGCCTCTTGGACTCCCACCAAGTTGAGGCATACCCTTCAAATTATGTGAGAGCATACTTTGCCTTCAAAGTTTCCGAAATATTATTTGTGAGAAAGATCCGCTCACTTTGAATTTTCCATTCCAAGAACTCATCGGGGTCACTACTTCCTTTGAACCTTGGAAGTGTGACCTTGATAGTGTTCAAGCCTCGATCTTGATCATTCCTCTCCCCAAACCTATCTCCTCTAACTCCCATCCTATCACCTCTATATCCCATCCTATCTCCTCTATTTCCCATTCTATCTCCTCTATTCCCATATTCTTGACCTCCCATGCCTTGAGCCCACCTCAATTCCCGAGGCCGGAACCCTTCCCTTGGTACTCCATAACCACCCCTTCCTCCATGCTCCCAAAATTCATCGTTATTGAGCTCATCATTCATTTCATCATAGAGAGGGTTTTGGTATTGGTAGTCTTGGTATGGCATTTGATGTGTTTCGGATTGGAGTTTGGTTCCGAACTTGGTCGTCCATATGAAATCGGTTCTCTTGTGGAGTATGATAGGGTTGTGGATGAGGGTATGGTGTAGGTTGTCTTGGAAAATTTGGAGTGTTGTTCGTTTGGAAGGTGGGTTGTTGGAAGTTTCGGGTTTGATGTGGTGGAGGGTACCATAATTCATGAGCTTGCCCCGGAGTAATGGTGGTGGATTGCACCGATGCCCTCCTTATCTCCTCATTTTCGATTTGAAGTGATTTCCCTCTCTCAACCCGTACCAACCTTTCCTCCATACCTCCCATTCTTCCACTCATTTCCGCAATTTGTTTGGTGAGGTGGGTGAGAGCCTCCATGATGGGGTTTGAGGCTTCACCACTTGGACTCGCATTCGACATGGTACCTACAAAACTCAACAAACAATATTAGTAGAAAAAGCCGCACGTCACTCGTATGTAAACTCTCAACTCACCTCCTAAAGTGTCGTCTCAAAATTGGTAGTGAACTCTAGCTTTGCTTGATCAATTCAAGATCACCTATCCTTTGTGGTAGAATGGATTCTTGTGACTCTTGAAAGAAGGACGACTCGATTGAAGGTAAAAGGACTTGAATCAAGAAGTTTATCAACGAATTAAGATGAGAAAAGTTGAAGAAAAGGAGCACGAAAGAAAACGGACTCAAAAAAAACTAAGTAACAAAAGTAGAAAAATTACTTGTGTTGCTTAATTTGATGAATCAAGGAGATGATTTGATGTTTTAAAACTAGTTAACAAGTGATTAAAGATGTTAATTACTTGTTAAATAGTTGAGAAATTGAAAGAAGAAAGCGTAGAAAAAAGAATCACGGAGTTTGGACACTTAGAAAAATTTTTGGGTCCAAAATAAAAAAAAAACTAAGTGTTGAAATTGGTTGCTCTCTGAAACTGTAGTCACGCGCCTGCAGGTTTTTGATTGCTGATTTGCTGACGTCAGCTGCTGACGTGGCGGCTGACGTGGAATTTTTTTTTTTTTTTCAGAATTGAATAATTTTTTTTTTTTTTAATTTTTTTTTTCAAATTTCCACAAGTGGACCCACAAACGCCTTTGACCAAACTTGACTTGAAATTTTGGATCAAAGTGTACTTCTTCTCTCTTCTTCTCCAAGAACAATATGAAGGTGTTCAAGAACACCAAAAACACACACTAAACCCTAGCACACCCAAATCAACTCGAAATTGGCTCAAAATTTAGGAGTAGCTTCCCTATGACTTAGAGAACAAACCCCAATGAATTTTAAGCCTCAATTTCTCCTCAATCAACAAACCCACTTTTCAAGTTTTGAAAACTCAAAAGCTTGAAAATCCTCTAATGGCAACTTCACTTTTCCAACTCCGATTTGAACGAAATTCGAGATTTGGACTCACAAAACACTAGAGAATCAAGATCTAGTGTCAAAAACAACAAATCAAAACAAAATATTTTCGGATTTTTGAAGAAATCAAAATCCCAAGGGTAGATTTGTGGAAACAAACCTAAACCTAGGCTTTGATACCAAAATGATAACGAATCAAAGAGGGAAGAACAAGAAGGAAAGAAAACAAAAGAAGGATATGTGGATTAGTATCTAAGTATTGAAATTATGGGCAACAAGGGGCTTGATACCCTCACCTCCCAATTGATTCCAACACCCAAACACAAACCCTAGTTTGAATAAATTAAAGGAAACCAAATACCACAAATGGATAATCCTCAAATTAATCCAAACCAAAGAAGTTCAACACCAATCTCAAGATCCCACCAACTAAACACTCACTAATTAACTACTAATTCCTTAAGGGAATATGCTAAGAGGAAGACTAAAATTTAACAATATTGTTCAATATTCATCAAAATCTACATGCCAAATAAGGAATTACCCTATTTATACTAAAGAAATAAAGACAACTAGTTATTACAAATATGCCCTTAATGAGAGACAAGGGCCTTGTTTGGGTCATCTTGTTGTGAATTCTTAAATTTAAAATCTAGCCACTTGCACCAATGACCCCCTTTTCTTCATCCGCTTCACCCCTTTGATTCTTCCACACGTTGTAGATTCTCCATTGACAATCTCCGGGCTTCTCCCAAGTCCCCTTTTGCATAATCATCATTTGTAGACCTTGGAGTTCCCTTACTTGACTCCGTGTGAAAGGACGTGTGCCCTCCATGCTAGCATCATGGGGGCTATGAATATGGCCATGATCAAGACATGGGCAGATTTGAGGGTTATGGTTCTGAGGGAGAAAGTGAGGTGAATGAAGTGCCTAGTTCTTATGGTGAATATGGAGATGATGTAGGGCCTTATGATAGTTCTTATGATGAAGTTGGGGCATATGAGGAGTCTTACACTTCCCATTTTGAACCTAGAATTGGTGTATGGTACAACCCCTTCCTTCGCAAAGCTTATGAGAGCCATGGTGAGAGTGCACGTGTGGAGAATGAAGATTCATATTCTTCACCTTGTAGTACATCTTATCAAGGTCGAAGCGGTGTGAATGGGTATACTAGCTATAGTGTAGGTTGTCCCATGAGAAGGAGAGAGAGTACATCTCCAAGGCCGAGGGGTACTCATGTGCCCTTGGGTTGTCCTAAACTCTACAATATTGATCCTAGGAGAAGTGTTCACTCCGGAAAGGTAAGCATTTTTGGGGTACCGGGCTGCCTCCTTGTGCTAGATGATTGGCGCCATAAGAACTACATCATGCCACCGATGGTTGACTATTTAGGGTTGTTTCGAGAACCTTTACTTGTTCCATATTCCTTGGACGGGTATAAGGTTACCGAGAGAGTGAGGATTGTCTTCACCCAATTTGAATACTATGAGGAGGATCTTTCCCTTGACACCAGGTCATGTATGCTTGGGTGTCGATTGGTTTGCACAACATAGAGTTCCAAATGTGCTAAATTGGCCTAAGGTTACAGTGGACCATTGGGGAAATTATCTTTTTACCTCAATTATTCCCAAACCGCAAGGAGATGTGATCACTTACTCCAAGCCAAATGATTATGAGAGACAAAAGATTGAGAGGAGTAAGGGTATGAAAGGTGGTAATCCGAGAGTGGAAAAAGGAGAGGTTGTGTGGAGTGAAGTGAGGGGGTTGCCACCAAATCATGCTAACTATGTTTGTCCTTTTCTTTCTAAGGACATTTGTGTAGGTACCAACATGGCAAGCGGAGAAGCACAAGGCCAAGGATAAGTTGCTGCCGAAGCATGTGGGAAACCTTCACACCACGGCAAAGAAGAATTTACTCAAGAACTTCAAGGTAAAATCGCTTACTCTTACATTTTTGTGCATGTGAATGATAATTGTGTGACTAGTTGCCCATTGAGTGTGAGTAGTAGCTTACCTATTTGTGAGTCTATTGATTCTTTGCCTCTTGTTGATGATGTACTTGTTGGGAGTGTGGATACACTAGTTAATCCTATTGATCATCGAATTGACTCTTCTTGTAAGGTCAATTTAAGTCCACCTAGTGTTGAAGCCAATGTGTTGAATGATGGTACATCATCTTGTGGCAATAGTGTTGAACACTTATTTGCGGAATTTGTCCACCACTTGAGGATATGTGTGATGTGTTTAATGGATCTCAAGTGAGTGATTATATTGAAAATGTTGATCAAATAAATAGGTGATACAAGATCAAATGGCCATTATAACTTTTGATGCCATCATTTGTGGCCAACACGTGGAGAATCTGATTTTGGACACCTTGAAGGCCCGAGAGTATGCATGGGGAAGTCATGAAGTCATTTTGGACACATAATAAAGCAAATTCGTGTGTGGAAGGTTGCTTGGAGGCTTGCCTTGATGACTACCCGAGGCTCCAAAGAATTGCAAGGGTTGAAGTGTGAAGAAGGAGTCCTTACACTCCATGACCGCCCTTATTAAGGGTGTTTTGGTCTTTTTGTGCCTTTTCTTTACACTCCATAGGAGCCTCTTTTCATTAAGGGTAGTTTGGTCATTTGATGTAATAGTTATAAATAGGCTTCATTAGTCTTATTTTCTAGTTAGTTCATGATTGATATTTGAAAGACTTCTTCTTCTCTCCTTGAGAATATAGTGTAGGGCTTGGAAAGGCCAAGTAGTGTAGGGCTTGGAAAAGCCATTATTGATCCTTGCTTAGAAACGGTGGTTGTAAGGCGGAGTTGATTCCCTTAGCGGTCACCATAAGAGTTTGGTGTTGTTATTGCGGGTCTTAGGGGTCTTATCGTTTGATACACGGTTTGGTTCCTATTTCTTGTAATCTCGTATGTCAAGCTATCTATCAGATTTGTAACAAACAAACAAACAAAAAAATAATCGTGTGGTCCCAAGACCAATTGCATGCTGCCACGTCATCACTTCACCAAAATAGCTTAAGCTCAAATTTCAGATTCTAAGTTTCATTTCCTTGTTTCTTTAGTTTCATTTCTTGATTCTAGTACTAATTAAAAACTAGTAATCACCTACTAGATTGTGAGTTGGTTTTTGAATCCGTTTTCTTCATGTTTTTCGTTCTTTGTGTGCTTTTCTCATTTTGATTTGTTGAACTTCTTTGATTCAAGTTCATAAGTAGATTTTGTTTTGTGTCTTGAGTCGATCAAACAATAATCTATTCCGGTCGCTAAGTAGTGATTGACACCTTATTAACTACCGGAGTATAAGCAACTTTCAATACTCGCCGCTCCAATTGTGAGGATCACAAAAGTGAGTGTATACGAGTGTTGGTGAGGTGCTTTTACTACTAATCTTGTTTGTTTATTTTATAGGTACAAGGTGATATAAGGGGAACATATCTTGGTAGCCTCGTATTATTGTGACTACAACATGGGAGACTATGATTATAGTGAGGGATTTTATGGCTACGATGATGTTGTAGATTATGGGGGCTATGAATATAGCCATGATCAAGACATGGGCAGATTTGAGGGTTATGGTTTTGAGGGAGAACATGAGGTGAATGAAGTGCCTAGTTCTTATGGTGAATATGGAGATGATGTAGGGCCTTATGATAGTTCTTATGATGAAGTTGGGGCATATGAGGAGTCTTACACTTCCCATTTCGAACCTCGAATTGGTGTAAGGTATAACCCCTCCCTTCACAAAGCTTATGAGAGCCATGGTGAGAGTGCACGTGTGGAGAATGAAGATTCATATTCTTCACCTTGTAGTACATCTTATCAAGGTTGAAGCGATGTGAATGGTTATACTAGCTATAGTGTAGGTTGTCCCATGAGAAGGAGAGAGAGTACATCTCCAAGGCCGAGGGGTACTCATGTGCCCTTGGATTGTCCTAAACTCTACAATGTTGATCCTAGGAGAAGTGTTCACTCCGGAAAGGTAAGCATTTCTGGGGTACCGGGCTGCCTCCTTGTGCTAGATGATTGGCGCCATAAGAACTACATCATGCCACCGATGGTTGACTATTTAGGGTTGTTTCGAGAACCTTTACTTGTTCCATATTCCTTGGACGGGTATAAGGTTATCGAGAGAGTGAGGATTGTCTTCACCCAATTTGAATACTATGAGGAGGATCTTTCCCTTGACACCAGGTCATGTATGCTTGGGTGCCGATTGGTTTGCACAACATAGAGTTCCAAATGTGCTAAATTGGCCTAAGGTTATAGTGGACCATTGGGGAAATTATCTCTTTACCTCAATTATTCCCAAACCGCAAGGAGATGTGATCACTTACTCCAAGCTGAATGATTATGAGAGACAAAAGATTGAGAGGAGTAAGGGTGTAAAAGGTGGAAATTCGAGAAGGGAAAAAGGAGAGGTTATGTGGAGTGAAGTGAGGGGGTTGCCACCAAATCATGCTAACTATGTTTGTCCTTTTCTTTCTAAGGACATTTGTGTAGGTACCAACATGGCAAGCGGAGAAGCACAAGGCCAAAGAGAAGTTGCTGCCGAAGCATATGGGAAACCTTCACACCACGGCAAAGAAGAATTTACTCAAGAACCTCAAGGTAAAATCGCTTACTCTTCTTACACTTTGGTGCATGTGAATGATAATTGCGTGGCTAGTAGCCCATTGAGTGTGAGTAGTAGCTTACCTATTTGTGAATCTATTGATTCTTTACCCCTTGATGATGATGTACATATTGTGAATGTGGATACACTAGTTGATCCTATTGATGACAAAATTGACTCTTCTTGTGAGATCAATTTATGTCCACCTAGTGTTGAAGCCAATGTGTTGAATGATGGTACATCATCTTGTGGGAATTGTGTTGATCAAATAAATAGGAGTGATCCCTTTAGTATGACCTCTAGTAAATGTTCTACTCTCGGTTTTGCTCATAGGGATAATCATGTGCTTGAAACATCTTTGATACTTGATAATGACCTTTTAGAGAATGGATTTGCATGTTCTATATCCTCTTCATGGGTAGATAGATCCTTCTCTCTTTAAGTACAATATCTTGTTTGAAGATGATGATTTCACTCCTAAAGAACCTAGTGGTGAGTATGACGTTGAAGGTATAGCTTGTCTTGAAAGTTATAGCCTATATGCCAACCCACTATGGTGTAAAAATATTCCTCCTAAAGATGGAAATCTCTTCTTGGGAGATGAGAGTACTCTTAAGGGAATGGAATGTGAGGTCTTGGAAAGGAATGATCAATTGGGTGATGATAATTTTGATTTGCTTGAATTCTTAAGAAACCCAATAAATGATTTTTCCTTGAAAATTGATTGTGGTTGTGATCCTTTGTATGACACCCCACCCATGTTTGATGACTATAAGGATGAATTGCTTGCTTGTAAAGACTTAAGTAATAATTCCTTGGACTTTAGTGGTGGTATGTGTCTACTTGAGGGTACTTCCATAGAAAGGGAAGGTGTCCATTATTTGGAAATTACTTCTTTTACTATGTGTGACCTTCTTGTTGAGAGTACTCATGGTGATGATGTTGAAACTGGTAGTGAGTACTCACATGAGGACACCTTAGTTGAACTTGACTTGAGTGATACCATTCTCCACTCTCTATTTGCTTTTGATGATATGTATGCTATTGTAGAGAGTATATCTTGTAGTTTGGGTGAAGCCTATGGGGAAAGGGAGTATTGTCTAAACCCGTGTCTATGGCTACTCTTTCTATTTGACCCCGGTGCCAAATATAGAAATGGTGATGTTGGCGTACCTAACTTGTTGCTTGGTCTACATGACAAGCGAAGTGTCATTCTTGAAAACCCGAGAGCAAAAGTGTCATTGTTTTCTTGGGGTAATGTTTCTAAATGTGCATCCTTGCTTGACACAATTGTGTTTAAATTACAAGAATCTCAACTTGTGGATGCCAAGTTCTCTATTTGCTTGAAGGAAAGAATGTGGATGTGCTTAAATGCTTTGTCTTCACCCTTGTATGCCTTTACACTTGATTCTTTCCTATACTACCTCTTTGCCTATGATGACATCCATGTTAGTTTTGGATTTGTTTTATGTAGAGGTAGGATATTTGTTGGTTTGTCCACTTGTATGAATGATAATCCTATATGGATCTTGTGGACATTAGAACTAATTGAGGCTCCACCCTTGGTGTGGTCTCTTGAAGAGATAAAGAAGCAATTGTGTCTTATGGCTCCTAAGATGAAGGTAGTTTTACCTTGTGGATTATTTGATGCCATTAGGACCTTTGTAGTTTCCTTATCTCTTGGTGATTTAAATAGCCAAATCCTTTGTGCATATTTTAATAAGTTTTTAATATTTAATTCAAAGGATCCTTGGTTATATTTCAAGTATAAGCAACCTTGGCATGTTGAGATGATTTATTGTGCTAACCCTAACCCTCATGCCATGAGGAGTTTGTATTTGTTTGTCCTTTCTTTGGTTTTGCAAGGTTTGGATTCGAGGTCGAATCCTTTTCAAGAAGGGGAGGATGATACAAGACAAATGGCCATCATAACTTTTGATGCCATCATTTGTGGCCAACACCTGGAGAATCTGATTTTGGACACCTTGAAGGCCCGAGAGTATGCCTGGGGAAGTCATGAAGTCATTTTGGACACATAATAAAGCAAATTCGTGTGTGGAAGGTTGCTTGGAGGCTTGCCTTGATGACTACCCGAGGCTCCAAAGAATTGCAAGGGTTGAAGTGTGAAGAAGGAGTCCTTACACTCCATGACCGCCCCTTATTAAGGGTGTTTTGGTCTTTTTGTGCCTTTTCTTTACACTCCATAGGAGCCTCTTTTCATTAAGGGTAGTTTGGTCATGTGATGTAATAGTTATAAATAGGCTTCATTAGTCTTATTTTCTAGTTAGTTCACGATGGATATTTGAAAGACTTCTTCTTCTCTCTTTGAGAATGTAGTGTAGGGCTTGGAAAGGCCAAGTAGTGTAGGGCTTGGAAAAGCCATTATTGATCCTTGCTTAGAAATGGTGGTTGTAAGGTGGAGTTGATTCCCTTAGCGGTCACCATAAGAGTTTGGTGTTGTTATTGCGGGTCTTAGGGGTCTTATCGTTTGATACACAGTTTGGTTCCTATTTCTTGTAATCTCGTATGTCAAGCTATCTATCCTTTTTTTTTTTGTAATCTTGTTAAGCTTGTGTTTATAATCTTGAAGTCTAGTGAAGCCGTGTGGGGCTCTTTCGATTCACTAGCACTTGTTGTTCAACTTGTTGTTCTTGTGATAGTTGTTCATCTTGTTGTTGTTGCTGAATTCTTGTGTTGTGGGTTTGATCTTGTATCTATCCTTTAGTATGTTCTACTCTCGGTTTTGCTCATAGGGATAATCATGTGCTTGAAACATCTTTGATACTTGATAATGATCTTTTAGAGAATGGATTTGCATGTTCTATATCCTCTTCATGGGTAGATAGATCCTTCTCTCTTTAAGTACAATATCTTATTTGAAGATGATGAGTTAACTCCTAAAGAACCTAGTGGTGAGAATGACGTTGAAGGTATAGCTTGTCTTGAAAGCTATAGCCTATATACCAACCCACTATGGTGTAAAAACATTTCTCCTAAAGATGGAAATCTCTTCTTGGGAGATGAGAGTACTCTTAAGGGAAGGGAATGTGAGGTCTTGGAAAGGAATGATCAATTGGGTGATGATAATTTTGATTTGCTTGAATTCTTAAGAAACCCAATAAGTGATTTTTCCTTGAAAATTGATTGTGGTTGTGATCCTTTGTATGACACCCCATGATGGCACCCAAAGGGTGGCCACCCCTTGGAAGAGGGATGTGTCCCGGGTTGGCCTTGGTGGGGGTGGGGGTCGGGTTCATCCCCCCTGGTTCAAGGCCTATAAAGGGTGGGTTGCGCCTTCCACTATCAGCGATAGCTTTTAGTGCAGTTGGTTAGCGGTTCACTCTTAAGGTTTGGTATCAGAGCGGAGGTCGCGGGTTCGAATCCCACTTACACCATGCGCAGGTTCGAGGATGAACCTTTTCCAAAAAAAGGGGGAATGATGGCACCCAAAGGGTGGCCACCCCTTGGAAGAGGGATGTGTCCCGGGTTGGCCTTGGTGGGGGTGTGGGTCGAGTTCGTCCCCCCTGGTTCAAGGCCTATAAAGGGTGGGTTACGCCTTCCACTATCAGCTATAGCTTTTAGTGCAGTTGGTTAGCGGTTCACTCTTAAGGTTGATGATACGGGTGGGACAAGTTCCACAAGTACACGACCTTTCACACGAAGCCAAGCTCGGGAATTACAAAAACTCCAAGCCTTGTTCATGCAAATGGCCGTGTGTGAGTTGGTGATTGAGCCTCCAAAGGATCTAAATGTTTTTAAGTGTGAAGGACCTTGAAGTGTAATAAACTTACACTCCAAGGGGCGGCAGCCTAGACAAAGGGCAAGCTAGTCATTTTGCTTCATTTTGCCTTGTAATATAAATAGAACATATTAGGGTTATTTGGGGTAGTCTTCCATTATTAATTTTGAATCACAAGACTTGTAATATTTTGGGTTCTCTCTCTCTTTCAAAACAGCCCACAAAGAAGAGAGACACTTGTGTTGTATCTTGGCTAGAAACAAGGATCTTGAGGTCATTGAGTTCCTCTTGGTCTAACTTTGTGTTTATATTCAATAGTCTTAGGGTCCTTTCTTGATGTTAGGGTTCTTAATCTCTTGAATATTATATGTCAAGTTAACTATCTTTTTATTATCTTGTTGTTGTTGTCTTTAAGATCTTGAAGTCTAGTGAAGCCGTGTGGGGCTCTTTCGATTCACTAGCATTGTGTTCAACTTGTTAATCTTGTGTTTGTTGGGTCTTCTTGTTGTTGGTTGGCTGATTTCGTGGCTGGTTGTTACATATTTGTGTGTTGTGGACTTGATCTTGTATCATTTGGTATCAAAGCAAGACCGGTGGTGTTCCAACACTACCCATCTTGGGCTTGCACTCGGCCAAAACAAAAAGAAAATAGAAAATCTGTCCATTGTTGCCTTTGGCTGAGAATATTGTTGTGTGTATAGATCTCGGTGTTGTTTTACTTGTTTAGTGTGTTTCTAGTGTTGGTTTCTTTCTCACCAACACTAAAGTGTCTAGATCTAAAAGTTGAGCTTAAAAAAAAATGGCCATTGTTGTGGTGACTTGAAAAGTGGACCGTAGGTTGTATGTTGTTGATGACAATTGGTGGTTTTGTGTTATGTGCTTGAAGAAGTTGATGTTGTGTTCATGAAGGTGTTGGGATTGTTGAGATGTTCATCTTATAAACTTGTTCATCTTGTTGAAAGTTGAGTCATGTTGTAAGACAAAAGTCATAAAGTTGTTGGTGAAAGAAGACTTGCACACATCTCTTCCTAGACTTGACAACCACTTTTCCTTAAAATACGGAACCTTGTTTTGTGGGATTAGTATAGTCAAATCTTACCTTTTTGAGTTTGAAAAGTTGAAAAAGAGTACAAGACTTTACCTTCCCTCCAAAACCATTGTCATCCATTACAAGTTGTGTGAAATCTTGAAATTTCAGATTTGTAACCAAAAAAAAAATGTGTGGGCCCAAGACCCATTTGCATGCTGCCACGTCACTAATAAGCTCAACTTTGAATATTCTTCTAGTTGCTAATTGTTGATTCTTGGTTTCCTTATTTGGTTCTAGAACTAATTAACAAACTAGTACATTCCTACTAGGTTGTCAATTAGTCCTTTGAATCCGTTTGTTCGTGTCAACGATTACTTAAGTGCCTTTTTATCTTTTGAATACGTTGCTGTTTTTTGGTTCTAGTCCGACAAGAATTCTTTGAGTCTTCAAACAAGAATCCACTCCAGATAAGAGCTTACTCATACCTTAAGGATTCACGGTTACTAGCCAATCTACAACACTTGTGGAACTCAAGCGTGGGGTGATCCAACGAGTATAATACCTTGACAATGGAAGGGACCACGTCCCATAACGTGGATACTAATGCACTTGACTCTATGAGGGTCACTCTTGAGGCCGTTACCCGGACACTTGAAAGGTTGAATACGAAATTTGGAGCCGTGAGGGGGGACTTGGCAGCGATAAAGGGTGAAGTGTCGACTATTAGTGGGAGATTAGAACAAGTGGAGAGTCAAAGGAACTCTCGTCCTTCTACTCCTCTACATGTTTCTACCAATGGGCATGATAGGACTTCCTCCGCAACCATCACCCCCGAAACAGTCCACCAAATGCTAAATGCACCTCAAGCTCCACTAAATGCCGCAAGCCAAACCACCTTTTCCCCTCCAAACCGTGACCCCACTAGACCAATACATTTCCAAGCTCCTCAAGTTCCACAAGAGGGATTTGGACGTCAAGTACCTCCACTAAATCCGAACCCTCCATTCCAAGCTCCATTAAACCAAAGGCCACAAAATCCATTCCTCCGAATCAAGTCCAAAATGCCCAAGACCGGCCAGCCCCCTTTGAAGGATATGGTAGAGAGGAGTATGAAGGATATGGAGCCTTTGATGATGCTTACATGAGGGAGAAGGAGATAAGAGGGGGTTGTGGAGATACCGAGGGTATGGAGATAGGGGACACCGACACCAAGAGAGAGATGTAAGCATCAACACCATCAAGTTGAACCTACCCATCTTGATACAAGACAAATGGCCATCATAACTTTTGATGCCATCATTCGTGGCCAACACATGGAGAATCTGATTTTGGACACCTTGAAGGCCCGAGAGTATGCATGGGGAAGTCATGAAGTCATTTTGGACACATAATAATGCAAATTCGTGTGTGGAAGGTTGCTTGGAGGCTTGCCTTGATGACTACCCGAGGTTCCAAAGAATTGCAAGGGTTGAAGTGTGAAGAAGGAGTCCTTACACTCCATGGACTCCCTTATTAAGGGTGTTTTGGTCTTTTTGTGCCTTTTCTTTACACTCCATAGGAGCCTCTTTTCATTAAGGGTAGTTTGGTCATTTGATGTAATAGTTATAAATAGGCTTCCTTAGTCTTATTTTCTAGTTAGTTGATTATTGGTATTTGAAAGACTTCTTCTTCTCTCTTTGAGAGTGTAGTGTATACTTATATGAAATAAATCATTTGAATTAAATCATCTCAACATGCCAAGGTTGCTTATACTTGCAATATAACCAAGGATCCTTTGAATTAAATATTAAAAACTTATTAAAATATGCACAAAGGATTTGGCTACTTAAATCACCAAGAGATAAGGAAACTACAAAGTTCCTAATGGCATCAAACAATCCACAAGGTGAAACTACCTTCATCTTAGGAGCCATAAGACACAATTTCTTCTTTATCTCTTCAAGAGACCACACCAAGGGTGGAGCCTCAATTGGTTCTAATGTCCACAAGATCCACATAGCATTATCATTCATACAAGTGGACAAAACAACAAATTTCCTACCTCTACATAAAACAAATCCAAAACTAGCATGGATGTCATCATAGGGAAAGAGGTAGTATAGGAAAGAATCAAGTATAAAGGCATACACGGGTGAAGACAAAGCATTTAAGCACATCCACATTCTTTCCTTCATGTAAATAGAGAACTTGGCATCCACAAGTTGAGATTCTTGTAATTTAAACACAATTGTGTCAAGCAAGGATGCACATTTAGAAACATTACCCCAAGGAAACAATGACACTTTTGCTCTCGGGTTTTCAAGAATGACACTTTGCTTGTCATGTAGGCCAAGCAACAAGTTGGGTGCGCCAACATCACCATTTCTATATTTGGCACCGGGGTCAAATAGAAAGAGTAGCCATAGACACGGGTCTAGACAATACTCCCTTTCCCCATAGGCTTCACCCAAACTACAAGATATACTCTCTACAATAGCATACATATCATCAAAAGCAAATAGAGAGTGGAGAATGGTATCACTCAAGTCAAGTTCAACTAAGGTGTCCTCATGTGGGTACTCACTACCAGTTTCAACATCATCACCATGAGTACTCTCAACAATAAGGTCACACATAGTAGAAGAAGTAATTTCCAAATAATGGACACCTTCCCTTTCTATGGAAGTACTCTCAAGTAGACACATACCACCACTAAAGTCCAAGGAATTATTACTTAAGTCTTTACGAGCAAGCAACTCATCCTTATAGTAATCAAACATGGGTGGGGTGTCATACAAAGGATCACAACCACAATCAATTTTCAAGGAAAAATTACTTATTGGGTTTCTTAAGAACTCAAGCAAATCAGAATTAAAGAGAGAAAGATCTATCCATGAAGAGGATATAGAACATGCAAATCCATTCTTCAAAAGATCATTATCAAGTATCAAAGATGTTTCAAGCACATGATTATCCCTATGAGCAAAACCGAGAGTAGAACATTCACTAGAGGTCATACTAAAGGGATCACTCCTATTTATTTGATCAACACAATTCCCACAAGATGATGTACCATCATTCAACACATTGGCTTCAACACTAGGTGGACATAAATTGATCTTACAAGAAGAGTCAATTTTGTCATCAATAGGATCAACTAGTGTATCCACATTCACAATATGTACATCATCATCAAGGGGTAAAGAATCAATAGATGATGTATTATCATTCAACACAATGGCTTCAACACTAGGTGGACTTAAATTGACCTTACAAGAAGAGTCAATTCGATCATCAATAGGATCAACTAGTGTATCCACACTCACAACAAGTACATCATCAACAAGAGGCAAAGAATCAATAGACTCACAAATAGGTAAGCTACTACTCACACTCAATGGGCTACTAGCCACACAATTATCATTCACATGCACCAAAGTGTAAGAGTAAGCGATTTTACCTTGAAGTTCTTGAGTAAATTCTTCTTTGCCGTGGTGTGAAGGTTTCCCACATGCTTCGGCAGCAACTTCTCTTTGGCCTTGTGCTTCTCCGCTTGCCATGTAGGTACCTACACAAATGTCCTTAGAAAGAAAAGGAAAAACATAGTTAGCATGATTTGGTGGCAACCCCCTCACTTCACTCCACACAACCTCTCCTTTTTCCCCTCTCGGATTACCACCTTTCACACCCTTACTCCTCTTAATCTTTTGTCTCTCATAATCATTCGGCTTGGAGTAAGTGATCACATCTCCTTGCGGTTTGGGAATAATTGAGGTAAAGAGATAATTTCCCCAATGGTCCACTATAACCTTAGGCCAATTTAGCACATTTGGAACTCTATGTTGGGCAAACCAATCGGCAGCCCAGCATACATGACCTGGTGTCAAGGAGAAGATATCGCACCACACCTCCTCATAGTATTCAAATTGGGTGAAGACAATCCTCACTCTCTCGGTAACCTTATACCCATCCAAGGAATATGGAACAAGTAAAGGTTCTCGAAACAACCCTAAATAGTCAACCATCGGTGGCATGATGTAGTTCGTATGGCGCCAATCATCTAGCACAAGGAGGCAGCTCGGTACCTCATAAATGTTTACCTTTCCGGAGTGAACACTTCTCCTAGGATCAACATTGTAGAGTTTAGGACAACCCAAGGGCACATGAGTACCCCTCGGCCTTGGAGATGTATTCTCTCTTCTTCTCACGGGAAAACCTACACTATAGCTAGTATACCCATTCACACCGCTTCGACCTTGATAAAATGTACTACAAGGTGAAGAATATGAATCTTCATTCTCCACACGTGCACTCTCACCATGGCTCTCATAAGCTTTGCGAAGGAAGGGGTTATACCTTACACCAATTCTAGGTTCGAAATGGGAAGTGTAAGACTCCTCATATGCCCCAACTTCATCATAAGAACTATCATAAGGTCCTACATCATCTCCATATTCACCATAAGAACTAGGCACTTCTTCACCTCATTTTCTCCCTCAAAACCATAACCCTCAAATCTGCCCATGTCTTGATCATGGCTATATTCATAGCCCCCATAATCTACAACATCATCGTAGCCATAAAATCCCTCACTACAATCATAGTCTCCCATGTTGTAGTCACATAATACGAGGCTACCAAGATAGGTTCCCCTTATATCACCTTGTACCTACAAAATGAACAAACAAGATTAGTAGTAAAAGCACCTCACCAACACTTGTATACACTCGCCTTTGTTATCCTCACCATTGGAGCGGCGAATATTGAAAGTTGCTTATACTCCGGTAGTTAATAAGGTGTCAATCACTACTTAGCGACCGGAATAGATTATTGTTTGATCGACTCAAGACACAAAACAAAATCTACTTATGAACTTGAATCAAAGAAGTTCAACGAATCGAAATGAGAAAAAAACACAAAGAACGAAAAACACGAAGAAAAACGGATTCAAAAACCAATTCACAATCTAGTAGGTGATTACTAGTTGTTAATTGGTACTAGAATCAAGAAATGAAACTAAAGAAACAAGGAAATGAAACTTAGAATCTGAAATTTGAGCTTAATGGTGATGTGGCAGCATGCAATTGGTCTTGGGCCCACACGAAAATATATATATATATATATTTTTTTTGTCACCAATCTGAAATTTCAATATGAAACACAACTTGTCATGGATGACAATGGGTTTTGGAGGAAAAGTAAAGTCTTGTACTCTTTTTTCAACTTTTCAAACTCAAAAAAGGTAAGATTTGACTATTCTAATCCCACAAAACAAGGTTCCGTGTTTTAAGGAAAAGTCGTTGTCAAGTCTAAGAAGAGATGTGTGCAAGTCTTCTCACCAACAACTTTATAACTTTTGTCTTACAACGTTTTGGATCTATTTTATACTTTTGTGGTCTTAAGTTGTAAGAATAGATGAAGAACAAGATGAACACTACAACAACCTTCAAGAACACAACATCAACTTCTTCAAGAACATAACACAAAAAACCACCAATGGTCATCAACAAGGTACAACCTACGGCCCACTTCAAGTCACCACAACAATGGTCAATATTATAAGCTCATCTTTAGATGTAGACACTTTTAGTGTTGGTGAGAGAGAAACCAACACTAGAAACACACTAAACAAGTAAAATAACACCTAGATCTAAACACACAAACACTATTCTCGGCCAAGAGAACAAGATGGACAGATTTCATTTTTATTTTTTTTTGACAGTTTTTTTTTTTTTTTTTTTTAAGGAGATAGCCCAAGATTGGTAGTGTAGGAACACAACCAGCCTTGCTCTGATACCAAATGATACAAGATCAAACCCGCAACACAAGATTTCAGCAACAACAAATGCTAGTGAATCGAAAGAGCCCCACACGGCTTCACTAGACTTCAAGATCACAAACACAACAACAACAAGATAATAGAGTAAGATAGATAGCTTGACATATGAGATTACAAGAAAATAGGAACCAAACCGTGTATCAAACGATAAGACCCCTAAGACCCGCAATAACAATACCAAACTCTTACGGTGACCGCTAAGAGAATCAACTCCGCCTTACAACCACCGTGTCTAAACAAGGATCAATAATGGCTTTTCCAAGCCCTACACTACTTGGCTTTCCAAGCCCTACACTACACTCTCAAAGAGAGAAGAAGAAGTCTTTCAAAATACCAATAATCAACTAACTAGAAAATAAGACTAATGAAGTCTATTTATAACTATTACATCAAATGACCAAACTACCTTTAATGAAAAGGGGCTCCTATGAAGTGTAAAGAAAAGGCACAAAAAGACCAAAACACCCTTAATAAGGGGTGGTCATAGAGTGTAAGGGCTCCTTCTTCACACTTCAAACCTTGCAATCCTTTGGAGCCTCGGGTAGTCATCAAGGCAAGCCTCCAAGCAACCTTCCACCCACGAAATTGCTTTATTAAGTGTCCAAAATGACTTCCCCATGCATACTCTCGGCCTTCAAGGTGTCCAAAATCATATTCTCCACGTGTTGGCCACGATTGATGGCATCAAAAGTTATGATGGCCATTTGTCTTGTATCACTATTCCTCAGTTAGATGACATGCTAGATGAGTTGAATGGTTCATGTTTGTTCTCCAAGATTGATTTAAGGAGTGGCTATCTCCAAATAAGAATGCAACCCGGTGATGAATGGAAAACCGCCTTCAAGACCAAGTTTGGTCTCTATGAATGGATGGTTATGCCTTTCGGCCTAACAAACACTCCAATTACTTTTATGAGGCTAATGAATCATGTGATGAGGCCATTTATTGGGAAGTTTGTTGTTGTCTATTTTGATGATGTCTTGGTGTATAGTAAGTCTTTAGAAGAGCATGTGATGCATTTACAATGTGTGCTTGATGTCCTTAGAAAGGAAAAATTATATGTAAATTTGGAAAAGTGCTCTTTTGGCGTTAATGAAGTTGTTTTCTTGGGTTTTGTTGTTAGTTCAAGAGGGGTCGAAGTGGATGAGTCCAAGATAAATGCTATCAAAAATTGGCCAATCCCACAAACCGTTGGAGAAGTAAGAAGCTTCCACGGGTTGGCTAGTTTTTATAGAAGGTTTGTCAAAGGATTTAGCACCATAGCCGCCCCCTTGACCGAGGTCATTCGGAAAGAACAACCCTTCAAGTGGGGTGTCGAGCAAGCTAAGGCATTTGAAACCTTGAAAGCTATGCTCATCTCCGCACCCTTGTTACAATTGCCCAACTTTGATAAGACCTTTGAAGTCGAGTGCGATGCGAGTAAAGTAGGCATAGGGGCTATTTTGATGCAAGATTTGAAACCCATTGCTTACTTTAGCAAAAAGCTCAAAGGACCAACTCTAAACTACTCCACCTATGATTTAGAGTTGTATGCCTTGATTAGAGCCTTGGCCACTTGGCAACACTACTTATGGCCTAAGGAGTTCGTGATCCGAACGGACCATGAATCCTTAAAACATCTTCGGGCCCAAGACAAGCTTAACAAACAGCATGCCAAATGGATTGAGTTCCTTGAGACCTTCCCTTATGATACTAGCATGGATCGCATGGTTGACACGAGCATGGATGACGTGGATGACACGTAGAATGTTCGTGAAAAGGAAAGCTTAAGAGTCCATGGGAGTGATGTGGATAAAGAAAAGAGGCTATTTGTACAAGTGGCTAGATTTTAAATTTAAGAATTCACAACAAGAGTCACCAAACAATGCCCTTGTCTCTCATTAAGGGCATATTTGTAATAACTAGTTGTCTTTTATTTCTCTAGTATAAATAGGATAATTCCTCATTTTACATGGGACTTTGGATGAATATTGAATATTGAGCTTTGAAGCTTGTAGTTTCTAGGTGAAGCCTAGCATTTAGCTTGTAGTTTCTAGGTGAAGCCTAGCATTAGTTGGTAATTTTAGTAGTGTGGATCTTGGAATTGTTGGTGAACTTTTTGGTTTGGTTAATCGAAGGTTACTCATTTGTGGTTTCTTTGTTTCCTTTGATTTTCTCAAACTAGGGTTTGTGTTTAAATTGTTGAATTCAATTGGGAGGTGAGGGTATCAAGTCCCTTGTTGCCCATAAATTTAAGAGTTTGAATATTAATCCACTTATCCTTCTTTTGTTTTCTTTTATTCTTGATCTTCCCGCTTTGATTGTTATCATTTTGGTATCAATAGCCTAGGTTAAGGTTTGTTTTCACAAATCTTAATATTGAGATTTTGATTTCTTCAAAAAAATAAAAAATTATCCAAAAAAATTCGAAAATATTTTTTTTTGATTTGTTGTTTTTGACACTAGATCTTGATTCTCTAGTGTTTTTTGAGTCTAAATCTCAAATTTCGTTCAAATCGGAGTTGGGAAAGTGAAGTTGCCATTAAAGGGTTTTCAAGCTTTTGAAGTTTCAAAACTTGAAAAGTGGGTTTGTTAATTGAGGAGAAATTGAGGCTTAAAATTCATTGGGTTTTGTTCTCTAAGTCGTAGGGAAGCTACTCCTAAATTTTGAGTCAATTTCGAGTTGATTTGGGTGTGCTAGGGTTGGTGTTTTTTTTTGGTGTTCTTGAACACCTTCATATTGTTCTTGGAGAAGAAGAGAGAAGAAGTACACTTTGATCCAAAATTCCAAGTCAAATTTGGTCAAAAGTGTTTGTGGGTCCACTTGTGGAAATTCTGGAAAAAAAAAATTGCAAAAAAAAAAAAAAAAAAAATTGCAAAAAAAAAAAAATTAATTAAAAATCCACGTGGACATGCCATGTCAGCATTGACCAGTCAACAGGCTGCCATGCCAGCGCCATGCAAGCGCCAGCGCAGCAGCTGGCCAGTCAACCGTCCAGTCAACAGGCGACCAGCACGCCCACTCGCACCTGCACGCGCGTGCAGTGCACTTTCAGAGGCCAAATTCCTGCAGTTTCAACACTTAGTTTTTTTTAAGGGTCCTAAGTTTTTGGGACCTAAAAATTTTTCTAAGTGTCCAAACTCCGTGATTCTTTTTCCCACGCTTTCTTCTTTCGATTTCTCAACTATTTAACAAGTAATTAACATCTTTAATCACTTGTTAACTAGTTTTAAAACATCAAATCATCTCGTTGATTCATCAAATTAAGCAACACAAGTAATTTTCTACTTTTGTTACTTAGTTTTTTTTGAGTCCGTTTTCTTTTGTGCTTCTTTTCTTTAACTTTTCTCATCTTAATTCGTAGATAAACTTCTTGATTCAAGTCCTTCTACCTTCAATCGAGTCGTCCTTCTTTCAAGAGTCGTAAGAATCCACTCCACCACAAAGGATAGGTGATCTTGAATTGATCAAGCCAAGCTAGTTCACTACCAATTTTGAGACGACGCTTTAGGAGGTGAGTTGAGAGTTTACATATGAGTGATGTGAGGCTTTTACCACTAATATTGTTTGTTGAGTTTTGTAGGTATAATGTCTAATCATTTTTCTTATAACCATGGAGGAAGGAGCTCGGTTAACAACATGGTGACAAATTCCACTGTATCAAGGAGAGTGACTAATGTGAATGAAAGGGTGGTTGAAACAAATGGGAGGTTTAGAGGTATGGAGAAAAGGGTGAAAGGGATGGATAGTATGATTGAAAGGAGGTTCCCTATGACAAGTCGAAGTGAAGAAACAAGAAGGACCTCGGGTCAAGAATCCAACCTATACTACCCCCAACCAAATTGGAACCAAACTTACCCTCAAGCTACATTCCGAATGAACCCGAGCTATGTTAGGCAAGTCACCCCATATCCAAATACCCAACCATATCATCCACCACAAATGAATCCTTCTTTTGTGGAGACCCAAGTTAGAAGCCAAGCACCTCCACGAAATGTATCACATGCATCCTTGCATGTACCCTATGTTCCAATCCAACAACACTACCCACAAGTACCCTACCAAGATATCTATTATCAAAACCCTCTTTATGATGAAATGTGTGAAGAGGTTAACCCGAATGAATGGTGGGAAGGACCCGAAGGCTTTGGTACGAACCAAGGCATGAGATGCCAAGGGAGATGGGATAGTGATGATAGGTATACGGATGAAGGAGGAAGGTGTGAAGACCGAAGTGATCGATTTGATGGTCAAGGTATTCCAAATCAAGGGATGGGTCACAACATGGTGAGTCTTCCAATGTTCCAAGATGGTAGTCAAGCTATTCAAGCTAACTACAACGCAAAAGGGGAAGTCAAGCCTATGGAGGTAAGCATGATGTACCTCAATCTTCTTCTCCTTCTATCATTCAATGTTATAAATGTCAAGGTGAAGGACATATTGCTAGAGAATGTCCACAAAGGAGGTCAAATGTGATCTTGTGTGATGGACCTTGTGCTAAAAATGGGATAGAGTATGAGGTTGAGAATGATTGTGATGAGCCTAAGGTTAGGCATGATGACACAACTTTGAATGTAGATTATGAGCAATTGGAGAAGGATTGGAACCCTTCTTGTGATCTAAATCGAATCATGGGGGATCTTTCTAAAGAGGAACTTGATCAAAGTGTGAACCTATTCCATGCAAGGTTCAAGATGATTGATAGGGTATGTTCCTTGGTCATTGATGGTAGGAGTAGTACTAATGTGGTGAGTTGCACTATGGTTGATAGAATGAAGCTTCCTACACAAAGACACCCCAAGCCATACAAACTTCAACGGCTCATTAAAAATGATGAAGTAGAGGTAACTAAACAAGTGGTCATGAATTTTAGCATTGGAAAGTATCTAGATGAGGTGTTATGTGATGTTTTGCCCATGCAATCTTGTCATATGTTGTTTGGTAGACCTTGGCTAGCCGATAGAGATGTCCGATATCAAGTGGAGTCCAACAAATACTCATTAGTATTTCGAGGACGAAAGCACACTCTTGTTCCATTAACACCCTATCAAGTAAGTGAGGACTACAAGATAATGAGAGAGCTTCGGGAAGAACTTAAGAGAGAAGAACTTGCCAAGGAGGAGAAAGAATTAGCTCAAGAAGGGGAGTTACCTACCAAGGAATCTCCTACAAAGAAGCGGGTGGACGATCCTTGTGAAGCATGTGTACAAGACAAGAAAACAATCTCCAACGCTTGTTCCCAAGGTATGTATCTACCCCCTCCTATTCCTAGTGATCCTTGGAGACATGATGATATTTTCCTTATGGAAAGTAGAATCTTGGAAATGAGTGATCCCTCACCATACCATGAGAAGATTGAAGTCTCCAAGATTCTTGCATGGTTTATTTCTTTTATGGTTAAATTGTGTGAGCTTCATGTTTTGAATGTCAACTATACTTGTTGTTTGGAAAAGAATTCATGGTGTATCCGCGATGCCCAAATTATATGTCCTACTCCTTGTCACACTTATGTGGTTAGACAAGTTGAGATGTTAGGATGGATTCTTAGGAGCATGCTCTTTGTGGAAGTTTGTTTGAGGAAGGACAATGAAGTGTACTTGAAATGCTTAATCTTGTCCTCTTGTGTTTCAAATTGTGAATACCGTTTTGCTAATATTCTTGCCTTAAAGTGCGTATTAACAATTGAGAACCCTTGGGATGAGTTGAATGCCCTTTATTCCTTTCTTTACTACTTGTTTGCATATGATGACCCTTTTCTCAAATGTGGTCTCTTTCTTGTGAACTCTAAGGCTAATGTGTCATTGCCTTTCTTGAGAGTTGTAGATATACTTGTATCCTTGTTTGACACACTTGTGCTTAATATGTATGGACCCCGACTTGTGGATGCTAAGTTGATTGTTCAATTGTGGGAGAGTCCATGGTTATGGAAACCCTCTTGTCACTTTCATAGGGTTAGGCAAGTAGGATTTTCTACTTGGACTCTTGGAAGCTGTTTGATAGAGAGGGTGACTTTATGTTTAGAACTCCTCTTCTTATCTATCGGTACCCTTAACTCATGGAGTACTCTAGATGAGGTTCATAATAGTAGAACCTTTCTCTACTACCTCTTTTCTTATGATGATACCCATGATGGTATGGGATTTATTTTGTATGGAGGTAGAGATATGTGGGTCTTTTGCTTCTTTGACCAGGATGAACCTTTGTGGGTGATTACACCACTTTTGGTGTGGCCTTTTTGTGAGACAATGACACAATTATGTCTTATGGCTCCCAAGTTAAATGTGGTACCATCTTTTGGAGTTCTTGATGCCACAAGGATCTTTGTGTTTGCCTTGTCTCTTGATGTTTATCATACCCAAAACCTTTTCTCCATGAATGATGGATTGGCTTTATTGAAAGCGAAGGATATTTGGTTGTATCTCAAATTTGTGCCTCCTTGGCATGGTGATATTGTTGCTAACCCTTGTACTAACCCTCAAACTTTGAGGATGCTTTGGTTTTTGTCCTTCTCATGTGTTTGCAAGGTTTGGATTCGAGGACGAATCCTTTTCAAGAAAGGGAGAATGATACTAGCGTGGATCGCATGGTTGACACGAGCATGGATGACGTGGATGACACGTAGAATGTTCGTGAAAAGGAAAGCTTAAGAGTCCATGGGAGTGATGTGGATAAAGAAAAGAGGCTATTTGTACAAGTGGCTAGATTTTAAATTTAAGAATTCACAACAAGAGTCACCAAACAATGCCCTTGTCTCTCATTAAGGGTATATTTGTAATAACTAGTTGTCTTTTATTTCTCTAGTATAAATAGGATAATTCCTCATTTTACATGGGACTTTGGATGAATATTGAATATTGAGCTTTGAAGCTTGTAGTTTCTAGGTGAAGCCTAGCATTTAGCTTGTAGTTTCTAGGTGAAGCCTAGCATTAGTTGGTAATTTTAGTAGTGTGGATCTTGGAATTATTGGTGAACTTTTTGGTTTGGTTAATCGAAGGTTACTCATTTGTGGTTTCTTGGTTTCCTTTGATTTTCTCAAACTAGGGTTTGTGTTTAAATTGTTGAATTCAATTGGGAGGTGAGGGTATCAAGTCCCTTGTTGCCCATAAATTCAAGAGTTTGAATATTAATCCAGTTATCCTTCTTTTGTTTTCTTTTATTCTTGATCTTCCCGCTTTGATTGTTATCACCTTATGTAATCCAATACAAAAAGGGTAAGGACAACGTAGTAGCCGATGCTTTGTCTAGAAAACATGCTCTTGTGTCCACTTTGTCAACAAAATTGATGGGTTTTGAGAGTCTAAGAGAGTTGTATCCCAAGGACCCTCACTTTGCTCCTATCTTTAGGGAATATGAAGACTTGGGTAGGGACAAGTGGAATTCGGCTAGGGGTTCAAATCCCTATGCCAAGTTTGATGGTTACTTATTTAAAGGTAGACGATTGTGTGTGCCCTCTAGCTCTTGGAGAGAATTGTTTGTGAGGGAAGCACATGATGGCGGTCTAATGGGTCATTTTGGGGTCGAAAAGACCTTCGGATAATTGGAGGAGCAATTCTATTGGCCCAAAATGCGCAAGGATGTGGCTAGGATTTGCGGCCAATGTGTAGAATGCAAAAGAGACAAATCTCAGCTCTTACCTCACTGGTTGTACACCCCGCTGCCCACTCCTCTACGTCCTTGGCTTGATATATCTATGGATTTTATGTTGGGGCTGCCAAGGACTCGACGAGGTCGGGATAGTATTTTTGTTGTAGTCGACCGGTTTTCTAAAATGACGCACTTTATTCCTTACTCTAAATGTGATGACGCCCCTAGCGTGGCCTCATTATTTGTTGATAATGTTGTTAGATTGCATGGTGTCCCGAGGACCATTGTGAGTGATAGGTACTCTAAGTTCCTAAGCCACTTTTGGAAGTCCATGTGGGGTAGGCTTGGTACCAAGTTGTTGTTCTCTACATCCTGCCACCCACAAACCAATGGCCAAACGGAAGTAGTAAATAGGACTTTGGGTGCTATGCTACGTTCCATGGTTAAGGGAAAAATGACTTCTTGGGAAGAGCACTTACCATTGATTGAATTTGCCTATAACCGTGTCATACACTCAAGTACGGGAATGACTCTCTTTGAGTGTGTATACGGCCTCAACCCCCTCACCCCTTTGGATTTAACGCCTTTGCCAAGTGATCTTATGATTAGCTTAGATGGAAGCAAGCGGGCAGATTCTATGAAGAAGTTACATGAGAAGGTGTGGCTTCAGCTTGAGAAGAAAAACCAAGACATGGCAAGGAGGGCCAATAACGGAAGAAAGAAATTCATTCTTGAATCGGGAGATTGGGTGTGGGTGCATCTTCGGAAGGATCGATTTCCATCTCAAAGAAAGTCCAAATTGATGCCTAGGGGTGATGGTCCCTTCCAAGTACTTGATAGAATCAATGACAACGCCTACAAGATTGACCTTCCATCGGAATATCAAGTGCACAACACTTTCAACGTTTGTGATCTCTCTCTCGTGGGTGCGGTTGACGATGACCAAATGCTGAATTTGAGGTCAAATTCCTCTCAAGATGGAGAGGATGATACGGGTGGGACAAGTTCCACAAGTACACGACCTTTCACACGAAGCCAAGCTCGGGAATTACAAAAACTCCAAGCCTTGTTCATGCAAATGGCCGTGTGTGAGTTGGTGATTGAGCCTCCAAAGGATCTAAATATTTTTAAGTGTGAAGAAGGACCTTGAAGTGTAATAAACTTACACTCCAAGGGGCGGCAGCCTAGACAAAGGGCAAGCTAGTCATTTTGCTTCATTTTGCCTTGTAATATAAATAGAACATATTAGGGTTAGTTGAGGTAGTCTTCCATTATTAATTTTGAATCACAAGACTTGTAATATTTTGAGTTCTCTCTCTCTTTCAAAACAGCCCACAAAGAAGAGAGACACTTGTGTTGTATCTTGGCTAGAAACAAGGATCTTGAGGTCATTGAGTTCCTCTTGGTCTAAGTAAGAACTTGGTGTTTATATTCAATAGTCTTAGGGTCCTTTCTTGATGTTAGGGTTCTTAGTCTCTTGAATATTATATGTCAAGTTAACTATCTTTTTATTATCTTGTTGTTGTTGTCTTTGAGATCTTGAAGTCTAGTGAAGCCGTGTGGGGCTCTTTCGATTCACTAGCATTGTGTTCAACTTGTTAATCTTGTGTTTGTTGGGTCTTCTTGTTGTTGGTTGGCTGATTTCGTGGCTGGTTGTTGCATATTTGTGTGTTGTGGACTTGATCTTGTAGCATTACCCCACCCATGTTTGATGACTATAAGGATGAATTGCTTGCTTGTAAAGACTTAAGTAATAATTCCTTGGACTTTAGTGGTGGTATGTGTCTACTTGAGGGTACTTCCATAGAAAGGGAAGGTGTCCATTATTTGGAAATTACTTCTTCTACTATGTGTGACCTTGTTGTTGAGAGTACTCATGGTGATGATGTTGAAACTGGTAGTGAGTACTCACATGAGGACACCTTAGTTGAACTTGACTTGAGTGATACCATTCTCCACTCTCTCTTTGCTTTTGATGATATGTATGCTATTGTAGAGAGTATATCTTGTAGTTTGGCTGAAGCCTATGGTGAAAGGGAGTATTGTCTAGACTCATGTCTATGGCTACTCTTTCTATTTGACCCCGGTGCCAAATATAGAAATGGTGATGTTGGCGCACCCAACTTGTTGCTTGGTCTTCATGACAAGCAAAGTGTCATTCTTGAAAACCCGAGAGCAAAAGTGTCATTGTTTCCTTGGGGTAATGTTTCTAAATGTGCATCCTTGCTTGACACAATTGTGTTTAAATTACAAGAATCTCAACTTGTGGATGCCAAGTTCTCTATTTGCTTGAAGGAAAGAATGTGGATGTGCTTAAATGCTTTGTCTTCACCCTTGTATGCCTTTACACTTGATTCTTTCCTATACTATCTCTTTGCCTATGATGACATCCATGCTAGTTTTGGATTTGTTTTATGTAGAGGTAGGAAATTTGTTGGTATGTCCAGTTGTATGAATGATAATGCTATATGGATCTTGTGGACATTAGAACCAATTGAGGCTCAACCCTTGGTGTGGTCTCTTGAAGAGATAAAGAAGCAATTGTGTCTTAAGGCTCCTAAGATGAAGGTAGTTTTACCTTGTGGATTATTTGATGCCATTAGGACCTTTGTAATTTCCTTATCTCTTGGTGATTTAAATAAGCCAAATTCTTTGTGCATATTTTAATAAGTTTTTAATATTTAATTCAAAGGATCCTTAGTTATATTGCAAGTATAAGCAACCTTGGCATGTTGAGATGATTTATTGTGCTAACCCTAACCCTCATGCCATGAGGAGTTTGTATTTGTTTGTCCTTTCTTTGGTTTTACAAGGTTTGGATTCGAGGTCGAATCCTTTTCAAGAAAGGGAGGATGATACCAGACAAATGGCCATCATAACTTTTGATGCCATCATTCGTGGCCAACACGTGGAGAATCTGATTTTGGACATCTTGAAGGCCCGAGAGTATGCATGGGGAAGTCATGAAGTCATTTTGGACACATAATAATGCAAATTCGTGTGTGGAAGGTTGCTTGGAGGCTTGCCTTGATGACTACCCGAGGCTCCAAAGAATTGCAATGGTTGAAGTGTGAAGAAGGAGTCCTTACACTCCATGACCGCCCTTCTTAAGGGTGTTTTGGTCTTTTTGTGCCGTTTCTTTACACTCCATAGGAGCCTCTTTTCATTAAGGGTAGTTTGGTCATTTGATGTAATAGTTATAAATAGGCTTCATTAGTCTTATTTTCTAGTGAGTTCATTATGGATATTTGAAAGACTTCTTTTTCTCTCTTTGAGAATGTAGTGTAGGGCTTGGAAAGGCCGAGTAGTGTAGGGCTTGGAAAAGCCATTATTGATCCTTGCTTAGAAACGGTGGTTGTAAGGCGGAGTTGATTCCCTTAGCGGTCACCATAAGAGTTTGGTGTTGTTATTGCGGGTCTTAGGGGTCTTATCGTTTGATACAGGGTTTGGTTCCTATTTCCTGTAATCTCGTATGTCAAGCTATCTATCTTTTTGTAATCTTGTTAAGCTTGTGTTTATAATCTTGAAGTCTAGTGAAGCCGTGTGGGGCTCTTTCGATTCACTAGCACTTGTTGTTCAACTTGTTGTTCTTGTGATAGTTGTTCATCTTGTTGTTGTTACTGAAATCTTGTGTTGCGGGTTTGATCTTGTATCACTTAAGCTCTCAAAGCCCATCAATTTTGATGACAAAGTAGACACAAGAACATGTTTTCTAGACAAAGCATCGGCTACTACATTGTCCTTACCCTTTTTGTATTGGATAACATAAGGGAAGGTCTCAAGGAACTCAATCCATTTGGCATGCCGTTTGTTAAGCTTGTCTTGGGCCCGAAGATGCTTTAAGGATTCATGGTCCGTTCGGATCACGAACTCCTTAGGCCATAAGTAGTGTTGCCAAGTGGCCAAATCTCTAATCAAGGCATACAACTCTAAATCATATGTGGAGTAGTTTAGAGTTGCTCCTTTGAGCTTTTCAAATCTTGCATCAAAACAGCCCCTATGCCTACTTTACTCGCATTGCACTCGACTTCGAACGTCTTCTCAAAGTTGGGCAATTGTAACAAAGGAGCGGAGATGAGCATAGCTTTCAAGGCTTCAAAAGCCTTAGCTTGCTCGTCACCCCACTTGAAGGGTTGTTCTTTCCGAATGAGCTCGGTCAAGGGGGAGGCTTCTTACTTCTCCAACGGTTTGTGGGGTTGGCCAATTTTTGATAGCATTTATCTTGGATTCATCCACTTCGACCCCTCTTGAACTAACAACAAAACCCTAGAAAACAACTTCATTAACACCAAAGGAGCATTTTTCCAGATTTGCATACAATTTTTCCTTTCTAAGGACATCAAGCACACATTGTAAATGCATCACATAAGCTTCTAATGACTTGCTATAAACCAAGACATCATCAAAGTAGACAACAGCAAACTTTCCAATAAACGGCCTCATCACATGATTCATTAGCCTCATAAAAGTACTTGGAGCGTTTGTTAGGCCGAAGGGCATAACCATCCATTCATAGAGACCAAATTTGGTCTTGAAGGCGGTTTTCCATTCATCACCGGGTTGCATTCTTATTTAGTGATAGCCACTTCTTAAATCAATCTTGGAAAATAAACACGAACCATTCAATTCATCTAGCATGTCATCTAACCGAGGGATAGGGTGACGATATTTTACCGTAATCTTGTTGATGGCTCGGCAGTCCACGTACATACGCCACGTTCCATCCTTTTTGGGCACTAGTAGCACCGGAACCGTGCACGGACTCATGATCTCCTTGATATACCCTTTGTTGAGGAGTTCCTCAACTTGAAGTTGCAATTCTTTGGTGTCTGTAGGGTTGCTCCTATAAGCCGGCCGATTTGGCAATTGTGATCCCGGCACAAAGTCAATTTGGTGCTTAATTCCCCGAAGCGGGGGCAATCCTTGCGGAAGTTCTTTAGGAAATACATCTTCATAATCCTGCAACACACAAGAAATCAAAGGAGAAATGGAAGAGTTAGTGGGGTTAGTATTAAAATAATGAGTCAAAAGTAACATAGGCGTGTCCTCATCATGATCCACGAAGAGTTCCTTCCTTCTAACCAACATCACCATGTTCTCTTTCCCTTTTGAGGTTGAGGCAGCCCCGGATACGCGTACTGCCCCACCTACGGGTTCCCCTCTTCTTCCTTCCTTTTCACATGGCTGTCCCCTTTTCTTCAATTCTCTCATCTTTTGATGCCACTCATTTACTTGGGAGGGCAAAAGAGGATGAAGGGTGACCTTTCGGCCATCATTTTCAAGTGTATATCGATTAGACCTCCCATCGTGTTTGGTAGACCTATCATATTGCCAAGGTCTACCTAGCAACAAGTGACATGCTTGCATTGGTATCACATCACAAAGCACTTCATCGTGCTAGTTTCCCCACCTTAAACCGTATCACACATTGCCTTGTGACATTTAATTCACCACATTCATTCAACCATTGTAACTTGTAAGGACTAGTGTACGGTGTAGTTGGTAACTTCAAGAAGTTTACCATAGCATTACTAACAACATTTGTACAACTACCACTATCAATCACCAAGGTGCACACACTCCCCTTTACAAGACATTTAGTATGGAATAGATTTTCCCTTTGGCTTGGGTCATCGATTGCCTTACTAATCATGACACGTCTAACTACAAAGTTTGGAACCACACACTTCCCGTCTTGCGGATAAACATCTTCACCATCATCATCATGTGGTCCATTATCAGTTTTCTCTCCATCTTGAGGCTCGACCTCATCCTCTCCCTTTTCAAGGCCCACCTCCTCACCAAGGTAATACAATCTCCCTTCCCGTAGGATCACATTGCGTCAGTTTGGACATTCATTGGCCTTATGTCCCCAACCTGCACTTGAAACATTGGAATCCCTTTGGGTTAGGATACTTATGAGCTTTCGGTTTTGGAGGAATTTTGTGGACTGTTTTGGGCTCGGGCAGCCTTGTAGTGGCGGGTTGGTCCTTGTTTTTGGGCCAGCCCGAGGTGTCTTGTCCCCTTGCCTTGAACGAGGACCTCTCTTTAAGCTCCCTTTCAATCTCAAGAGCCGCCTGGAAAATACCTTCAACGGTATCAAACTTGTGGAGTGTTAAATGAGTGGAGATCTCTTTGTTCAACCCATACTTGAACCGGATGACGTCATGACTGATTTGTTCCCCACGATGGTCATGTTTCAACATGAGTTGCTGAAACTCATCAAAGTACACCATCACACTCTTTTTTCCTTGACGTAAGTTATACAATCTAGCAAGCAACTCATGGCGATATCTCTCGGGAAGGTACCGTTGTCTCATTAAGTACCTTAACCGAAACCAAGGTGGTGGTTGCCCATCAACTAATTCATTACCAAACCGCTTGATGTACTCCCACCAAGTATTAGCATAACCCTCAAAATGAGCTATAGCATAACAACCCTTCTTTTCTTCCGAGATATCATTAACTTGGAAAACCTTATCACAAACCGATTCCCAAGCTAAGTAGGCCTCGGGGTCACTTTCACCTTTAAAGATGGGTAGGCTCAACTTGATGGTGTTGATGCCTACATCTCTCTCTTGGTGTCGGTTTCCCCTTTCTCTATACCCTCGGTATCTCCTTGGATCTCCACGACCCTCTCTCATCTCCTCCTCCCTCATGTAAGCATCATCAAAGGCTCCATATCCTTCATACTCCTCTCTACCATATTCCTCAAAGTGGGCTGGACGGTTTTGGGCATTTTGGACTTAATTTGGAGGAATTGGATTTTGTGGAGGTGGTGGTCTTTGGTTTAATGGAGCTTGGAATGGAGGAATCGGATTTGGCGGAGGTACTTGACGTCCAAATCCCTCTTGTGGGACTTGAGGAGTTTGGAATTATATTGGTCTAGTGGGGTCTCAGTTTGGAAGGAAAGGAATGGTTTGGCTTGCGTCATTTAGTGGAGCTTGAGATGTATTTAGCATTTGGTGCAATGTTTCGGGAGTGATGGTTGCGGAGGAAGTTCTATCATGCCCATTGGTAGAAACATGTAGAGGAGTAGAAAGGTGAGAGTTCCTTTGACTCTCCACTTGTTCTAATCTCCCATTAATAGTCGACACTTCTCCCTTTATTACTGCCAAATCCCCCCCTCACAACCCCAAATTCCGTATTCAACCTTTCAAGTGTTCGGGTAATGGCCTTAAGAGTGACCCTCATGGAGTCAAGAGCATTAGTATCCATATTTTGGGACGTGGTCCCTTTCATTGCCAAGGTATTACACTCTTTAGATCACCTCACAATTGAGTTCCACAAGTGTTGTAGATTGGCTAGTGATACGGGTGGGACAAGCTGTCCAACAAGTACACGACCATTCACACAAAGCCAAGCTCGGGAATTACAAAAACTCCAAGCTTTGTTCATGCAAATGACCGTGTGTGAGTTGGTGATTGATCCATCTAATGATCTAAATGTTTTCAAGTGTGAAGAGGGACCTTGAAGTGTAATAAATGTACACTCCAAGGCCGCCCAAGGACTTAGGGACAAGCTGGTCATTTTACCTCATTTTTGCCTTGTAATATAAATAGAACATGTTAGGGTTATTTGGGTAGTTCTTCCATTATTATTTTGAATCACAAGACTTGTAATATTTTGGGTTCTCTCTCTCTAAAACAGCCCACAAGAAGAGAGACACTTGTGTTGTATCTTGGCTAGAAACAAGGATCTTGAGGTCATTGAGTTCCTCTTGGTCTAAGTAAGAACTTGGTGTTCATATTCATTAGTCTTAGGGTCCTTTCTTGATGTTAGGGTTCTTAGTCTCTTGAATATTATATGTCAAGTTAACTATCTTTTATTATCTTGTTGTTGTTGTGTTTGAGATCTTGAAGTCTACTGAAGCCGTGTGGGGCTCTTTCGATTCACTAGCATTGTTGTTCAACTTGTTAATCTTGTGTTTGTTGGGTCTTCTTGTTGTTGTTGTTGGAATTTTCGTATTGTGAACTTGATCTTGTATCATTTGGTATCAAAGCAAGACCGGTTGTGTTCCAACACTACCCATCTTGGGCTTTCTCTCGGTCAAAAAAAAAAGAAAAAGAGAAAAGAGAAAATATGTCCATTGTTGTCTTGGCCGAGAATGTTGTTGTGTGTATAGATCTAGGTGTTATTTTACTTGTTTAGTGTGTTTCTAGTGTTGTTTTCTTTCTCACCAACACTAAAGTGTCTAGATCTAAAAGTTGAGCTTAAAATATTGACCATTGTTGTGGTAACTTGAAAAGTGGACCGTAGGTTGTATGTTGTTGATGACAATTCGTGGTCTTGTGTTATGTGCTTGAAGAAGTTGATGTTGTGTTCTTGAAGGGTGTTGGGCAATCTTATAAACTTGTTCATCTTGTTGAAAGTTGAGTTCATGTTGTAAGACAAAAGTCATAAAGTTGTTGGTGAAAGAAGACTTGCACACATCTCTTCCTAGACTTGACAACCACTTTTCCTTAAAATACGGAACCTTGTTTTGTGGGATTAGTATAGTCAAATCTTACCTTTTTGAGTTGGAAAAGTTGAAAAAGAGTACAAGACTTTACCTTCCCTCCAAAACCATTGTCATCCATTACAAGTTGTGTGAAATCTTGAAATTTCAGATTTGTAACAAAAAAAAAATGTGTGGGACCAAGACCGACCACTTACATGCTGCCACGTCACTATAAGCTCAACTTTGGATATTCTTCTAGTTGCTAATTGTTGATTCTTGGTTTCCTTACTTGGTTCTAGAACTAATTAACAAACTAGTACATTCCTACTAGGTTGTCAATTAGTCCTTTGAATCCGTTTGTTCGTGTCAACGATTACTTGAGTGCCTTTTTTATCTTTTGAATACGTTGCTGTTTTTGGTGCTAGTCCGACAAGAATTCTTTGAGTCTTCAAACAAGAATCCACTCCGGATAAGAGCTTACTCATACCTTAAAGGATTCACGATTACTAGCCAATCTACAACACTTGTGGAACTCAAGCGTGAGGTGATCCAAAGAGTATAATACCTTGACAATGGAAGGGACCATGTCCCACAACGTGGATACTAATGCACTTGACTCGATGAGGGTCACTCTTGAGGCCGTTACCCGGACACTTGAAAGGTTGAATACGGAATTTGGGGCCGTGAGAGGGGATTTGGCAGCAATAAAGGGAGAAGTGTCGACTATTAGTGGGAGGTTATGATACAATATCAAAACCGTAACACAAGATTTCACGAAATCAGCAACAACAAGAAGAAAATAACACAAAATTCAGCAAGTTGAACAACAAGTGCTAGTGAATCGAAAGAGCCCCACACGGCTTCGTTAGACTTCAAAATTACAAACACAAGCTTAACAAGATTACAAAAAAAAGATAGATAGCTTGACATACGAGATTACAAGAAATAGGAACCAAACCGTGTATCAAACGATAAGACCCCTAAGACCCGCAATAACAACACCAAACTCTTATGGTGACCGCTAAGGGAATCAACTCCGCCTTACAACCACCGTTTCTAAGCAAGGATCAATAATGGTTTTTCCAAGCCCTACACTACTTGGCCTTTCCAAGCCCTACACTACATTCTCAAAGAGAGAAGAAGAAGTCTTTCAAATATCCATAATGAACTAACTAGAAAATAAGATTAATGAAGCCTATTTATAACTATTACATCAAATGACCAAACTACCCTTAATGAAAAGAGGCTCCTATGGAGTGTAAAGAAAAGGCACAAAAAGACCAAAACATCCTTAAGGGGCGGTCATGGAGTGTAAGTACTCCTTCTTCACACTTCAACCCTTGCAATTCTTTGGAGCCTCGGGTAGTCATCAAGGCAAGCCTCCAAGCAACCTTCCACACACGAATTTGCTTTATTATGTGTCCAAAATGACTTCATGACTTCCCCATGCATACTCTCGGGCCTTCAAGGTGTCCAAAAATCAGATTCTCCACGTGTTGGCCACGAATGATGGCATCAAAAGTTATGATGGCCATTTGTCTGGTATCATCCTCCCCTTCTTGAAAAGGATTCGACCTCGAATCCAAACCTTGCAAAACCAAAGAAAGGACAAACAAATACAAACTCATCATGGCATGAGGGTTAGGGTTAGCACAATAAATCATCTCAACATGGCAAGGTTGCTTATACTTGCAATATAACCAAGGATCCTTTGAATTAAATATTAAAAACTTATTAAAATATGCACAAAGGATTTGGCTATTTAAATCACCAAGAGATAAGGAAAACAAAGGTCCTAATGGCATCAAATAATCCACAAGGTAAAACTACCTTCATCTTAGAAGCCATAAGACACAATTGCTTCTTTATCTCTTCAAGAGACCACACCAAGGGTGGAGCCTCAATTGGTTCTAATGTCCACAAGATCCATATAGCATTATCATTCATACACGTGGACAAACCAACAAATTTCCTACCTCTACATAAAACAAATCCAAAACTAGCATGGATGTCATCATAGGCAAAGAGGTAGTATAGGAAAGAATCAAGTGTAAAGGCATACAAGGGTGAAGACAAAGCATTTAAGAACATTCACATTCTTTCCTTCAAGCAAATAGAGAACTTGGCATCCACAAGTTGAGATTCTTGTAATTTAAACACAATTGTGTCAAGCAAGGATGCACATTTAGAAACATTACCCCAAGAAACAATGACACTTTTGCTCTCGGGTTTTCAAGAATGAAACTTTGCTTGTCATGTAGACCAAGCAACAAGTTGGGTGTGCGAACATCACTATTTCTATATTTGGCACCGGGGTCAAATAGAAAGAGTAGCCATAGACACGGGTCTAGACAATACTCCCTTTCCCCATAGGCTTCACCCAAACTACAAGATATACTCTCTACAATAGCATACATATCATCAAAAGCAAATAGAGAGTGGAGAATGGTATCACTCAAGTCAAGTTCAACTAAGGTGTCCTCATGTGAGTACTCACTACCAGTTTCAACATCATCACCATGGGTACTCTCAACAATAAGGTCACACATAGTAAAAGAAGTAATTTCCAAATAATGGACACCTTCCCTTTCTATGGAAGTACCCTCAAGTAGACACATACCACCACTAAAGTCCAAGGAATTATTACTTAAGTCTTTACAAGCAAGCAATTCATCCTTATAGTCATCAAACATGGGTGAGGTGTCATATAAAGGATCACAACCACAATCAATTTTCAAGGAAAAATCACTTATTGGGTTTCTTAAGAATTCAAGCAAATAAAAATTATCATCACCCAATTGATCATTCCTTTCCAAGACCTCACATTCCTTTCCCTTAAGAGTACTCTCATCTCCCAAGAAGAGATTTCCAACTTTAGGAGGAATGTTTTTACACCATAGTGGGTTGGCATATAGGCTATAGCTTTCAAGACAAGCTATACCTTCAACATCATTCTCACCACTAGGTTCTTTAGGAGTGAACTCATCATCTTCAAACAAGATATTGTACTTAAAGAGAGAAGGATCTATCCATGAAGAGGATATAGAACATGCAAATCCATTATCTAAAAGATCATTATCAAGTATTGATACAAGATCAAGTCCACAACACACAATATGCAGCAATCAGCCACGAAATCCAGCCAACCAACAACAAGAGAATCCAACAAACACAAGATTTAACAAGTTGAACACAATGCTAGTGAATCGAAATAGCCCCACCCGGCTTCACTAGACTTCAAGATCTCAAAGACAACAACAAGATAATAAAAGATAGATAACTTGACATATAATATTCAAGAGACTAAGAACCCTAACATCAAGAAAGGACCCTAAGACTATTGAATATAAACACCAAGTTCTTACTTAGACCAAGAGGAACTCAATGACCTCAAGATCCTTGTTTCTAGCCAAGATACAACACAAGTATCTCTCTCCTTTGTGGACTGTTTTGAGAGAGAAAGAGAACCCTAAGTGTTACAAGTCTTGTGATTCAAATGTCAAAATGGAAGAACTTCTCAAAATAACCCTAATGTGTTCTATTTATATTACAAGGTAAAATGAAGCCAAAAAGACTAGTTTGCCCTTCTCAATGTTGTCGCCCCCTTGGAGTGTAAGTTCACACTTAAAACATTTAGATCCTTTGGGGGCTCAATGACCAACTCACACACGGCCATTTGCATGAACAAGGCTTGGAGTTTTTATAACTCCCGAGCTTGGCTTCGTGTGAAAGGTCGTGTACTTGTGGAGCTTGTCCCACCCGTATCATCCTCTCCATCTTGAGAGGAATTTGACCTCAAATTCAGCATTTGATCATCGTCCACCGCACTCACGAGAGAGAGATCACAAACGTTGAAAGTGTGGTGCACTTGATATTCCGGTGGAAGGTCAATCTTGTAGGCGTTGTCATTGATCCTCTCAAGTACTTGGAAAGGCCCGTCACCCCTAGGCATCAATTTGGACTTTCTTTGAGATGGAAACCGATCCTTTCGAAGATGCACCCACACCCAATCTCCCGGTACAAGAATGAATTCCTTTCTTCCCTTGTTTGCCCTCCTTACCATGTCTTGGTTTTTCTTCTCAAGTTGAAGCCGCACCTTCTCATGTAACTTCTTCATAGAATCTGCCCGCTTGCTTCCATCTAAGCTAATCATGAGATCACTTGGAAAAGGCGTTAAATCCAAAAGGGTGAGGGGGTTGAGGCCGTATACACACTCAAAGGGAGTCATTCCTGTACTTGAGTGTATGACACGGTTATAGGCAAACTCAATCAATGGCAATTGCTTTTCCCAAGAAGTCATTTTCCCCTTAACCATGGAACGTAGCATAGCACCCAAAGTCCTATTTACTACTTCCGTTTGGCCATCGGTTTGTGGGTGGCAAGACGTAGAGAATAACAACTTGGTACCAAGCCTACCCCACATAGACTTCCAAAAGTGGCTTAGGAATTTTGTTAGAGTCCCTATCACTCACAATGGTCCTCAGGACACCATGCAATCTAACAACATTATCAACAAATAATGAGGCCAGGCTAGGGGCATCATCACACTTAGAGCAAGAAATAAAGTGCGCCATCTTAGAAAATCGATCGACTACAACAAAAATACTATCCCGACCTCGTCGAGTCCTTGGCAGCCCCAATACAAAGTCCATAGATATATCAAGCCAAGGACGTAGAGGAATGGGCAGCGGGGTGTACAACCCGTGAGGGAGGAGTCGAGATTTGGCTCTCTTGCATTCTACGCATTGGCCACAAATCCTAGCTACATCCTTGCGCATTTTGGGCCAATAGAATTGCTCCTCCAATATTCCGAGGGTCTTTTCGACCCCAAAATGACCCATTAGACCGCCATCGTGTGCTTCCCTCACAAACAACTCTCTCCAAGAGCTAGAAGGCACACACAATCGTCTACCTTTAAATAAGTAACCATCAAACTTGGCATAGGGATTTGAACCCCTAGCCGATTCCCACTTGTCCCTACCCAAGTCTTCACATTCCCTAAAGATAGGAGAGAAGTGAGGGTCCTTGGGATACAACTCTCTTAAACTCTCAAAACCCATCAATTTTGTTGACAAAGTGGACATAAGAACATGTTTTCTAGACAAAGCATCGGCTACTACGTTGTCCTTACCCCTTTTGTATTGGATAACATAAGGGAAGGTCTCAAGGAACTCAATCCATTTGGCATGCCATTTGTTAAGCTTGTCTTGGGCCCGAAGATGCTTTAAGGATTCATGGTCCGTTCGGATCACGAACTCCTTAGGCCATAAGTAATGTTGCCAAGTGGCCAAGGCTCTAATCAAGGCATACAACTCTAAATCATACGTAGAGTAGTTTAGAGTTGCTCCTTTGAGCTTTTCGCTAAAGTAAGCAATGGGTTTCAATTCTTGCATCAAAACAGCCCCTATGCCTACTTTACTCGCATCGCACTCGACCTCGAAGGTCTTATCAAAGTTGGGCAATTGTAACAAGGGTGCGGAGATGAGCATCGCTTTCAAGGCTTCAAATGCCTTAGCTTGCTCGACACCCCACTTGAAGGGTTGTTCTTTCCGAATGACCTCGGTCAAGGGGGCTGCTATGGTGCTAAATCCTTTGACAAACCTTCTATAAAAACTAGCCAACCCGTGGAAACTTCTTACTTCTCCAACGGTTTGTGGGGTTGGCCAATTTTTGATAGCATTTATCTTGGATTCATCCACTTCGACCCCTCTTGAACTAACAACAAAACCCAAGAAAATAACTTTATTAAAGCCAAAAGAGCACTTTTCCAGATTTGCATACAATTTTTCCTCTCTAAGGACATCAAGAACACTTTGTAAATGCATCACATGCTCTTCTAAAAGACTTACTATACACCAAGACATCATCAAAGTAGACAACAACAAACTTTCCAATAAATGGCCTCATCACATGATTCATTAGCCTCATAAAAGTACTTGGAGCATTTGTTAGGCCGAATGGCATAACCATCCATTCATAGAGACCAAACTTGGTCTTGAAGGCGGTTTTCCATTCATCACCGGGCTGCATTCTTATTTGGTGATAGCCACTCCTTAAATCAATCTTGGAAAACAAACATGAACCATTCAACTCATCTAGCATATCATCTAACCGAGGAATAGGATGGCAATATTTTACCGTAATTTTGTTGATGGCCCAGTAGTCCACACACATGCGCCACATTCCGTCCTTTTTGGGCACTAATAGCACCGGAACCGCACACGGACTCATGCTCTCCTTGACATACCCTTTGTTGAGGAGCTCCTCAACTTGACGTTGCAATTCCTTGGTGTCCGTAGGGTTGCTCCTATAAGTCGGCTTGTTTGGCAATTGTGATCCCGGCACAAAGTCAATTTGGTGCTCAATTCCTCGAAGTGGGGGCAATCCTTGCGGAAGTTCCTTAGGAAATACATCCTCATAATCCTGCAACACACAAGAAATCAAAGGAGAAATGGAAGAATTAGTGGGGTTAGTATTAAAACAATGAGCCAAGAGTAACATAGGTGTGTCCTCATCATGATCCACGAAGAGTTCCTTCTTCCTAACCAACATCACCATGTTTCCCGTCCCCTTTGTCGTTGAGGCAACCTTGGATGACCCCACTGCCCCACCTACGGAATTCCCTCCCTTCTCCCCCTTTTCGGATTCCCTTCCCTTTTCCTTCAATTCTCTCATCCTTTGATGCCACTCATTTACTTGGGAAGGTGAAAGAGGGTGAAGTGTAACCTTTCGACCATCCTTCTCAAGTGTATATCGATTGGTCCTCCCATCGTGTTTGGTAGACCTATCATATTGCCATGGTCTACCTAGCAACAAGTGAAATGCTTGCATTGGTATCACATCACAAAGCAATTCATCGTGGTAGTTTCCCACCTTAAACCATATCACACATTGCATTGCGACCCTTAATTCACCACAATCATTCAACCATTGTAACTTGTAAGGACTAGTGTGCGGGGTAGTTGGTAATTTCAAGAAGTTTACCATAGCATTACTTACAACATTTGTACAACTACCACTATCGATCACCAAGGTACACACACTCCCCTTTACAAGACATTTAGTATGGAAGAGATTTTCCCTTTGGCTTGGGTCATCTACTGCCGTACTAATCATGACACGCCTAACCACAAAGTTTGGAACCACACACTCCCCTTTTTGCGGATAAACATCTTCACCATCATCACCATCATCATCATGTGGTCCATCATTGGTTTCCTCTCCATCTTGAGGCTCGGCCTCATCTTCTCCCCTTTCGGGACCCACCTCCTCACCAAGGTAATACACTCTCCCTTCCCGTAGGATCACATTGCGCCGGTTTGGACATTCATTGGCCTTATGCCCCCAACCTTGGCACTTGAAACATTGGAATCCCTTTGGGTTAGGATACTTGTGAGCCTCCGATTTTGGAGGGAATTTGGGGACTGTTTTGGGCTCGGGCAGCCTCGTAGTGGCGGGTTGGTCCTTGTTTTTGGGCCAACCCGAGGGGGCTTGTCCCCTTGCCTTGAAGGATGATCTCTCTTTAAGTTCTCTTTCAATCTCAACAGCCGCTTGGAAAATACCGTCAACGGTTTCAAACTTGTGAAGGGTTAAATGAGTGGAGATCTCTTTGTTCGACCCACACTTGAACCGGATGATGTCGTGACTGATTTGCTCCCCACGATGATCAAGTTTCAACATGAGTTGTTGAAACTAATCAAAATATGCCATCACACTCTTGTTACCTTGACGCAAGCCATACAATCTAGCAAGCAACTCTTGGCGATATCTCTCGGGAAGGTATCGTTGCCTCATCAAGTACCTCAACCGATACCAAGGTGGTGGCTGCCCATCAACTAGTTCATTACCAAACCGCTTGACGTACTCCCACCAAGTGTTAGCATAACCCTCAAAGTGAGCTATAGCATAACTTCCTTTCTTTTCTTCCGAGATATCATTAACATGGAAGACTTTGTCACAAGCCGATTCCCAAGCTAAGTATGCCTCGGGGTCACTTTCACCCTTAAAGAGAGGTAGACTCAACTTGATGGTGTTGATGCCTACATCCCTCTCATGGTGTCGGTTTCCTCTTTCTTCATATCCACGGTATCTCCGTTGAACTCCTCTGCCCCCTCTCACCTCCTCCTCCCTCATGTAAGTATCATCAAAGGCCACGTACCCTTCATACTCCTCCCTACCATACTCCTCAAGGTGGGCTGGTCGGTTTTGGATATTTGGAATTTGATTTGGGGGTATTGGGTTTTGTGGAGGTGGTGGTCTTTGGTTTAATGGAGCTTGGAATGGAAGGTTCGGATTTAGTGGTGGAATTTGACGTCCAAATCCCTCTTGTGGAATTTGAGGAGCTTGGAAATGTATTGGTCTAGTGGGGTCACGGTTTGGAGGGAAAAAGGTGGTTTGGCTTGCGGCATTTAGTGGAGCTTGAGGTGCATTTAGCATTTGGTGGACTGTTTCGGGGGTGATGGTTGCGGAGGAAGTCCTATCATGCCCATTGGTAGAAACATGTAGAGGAGTAGAAGGACGAGAGTTCCTTTGACTCTCCACTTGTTCTAAGCTCCCACTAATAGTCGACACTTCTCCCTTGATGGCTGCCAAGTCCCCTCTCACGGCCCCAAATTCCGAATTCAACCTTTCAAGTGTCCGGGTAACGGCCTCAAGAGTGACCCTCATAGAGTCAAGTGCATTAGTATCCACGTTATGGGACGTGGTCCCTTCCATTGTCAAGGTATTATACTCTTTAGATCACCACACGCTTGAGTTCCACAAGTGTTGTAAATTGGCTAGTAACCGTGAATCCTTTAGGTATGAGTAAGCTCTTATCCGGAGTGGATTTTTGTTTGAAGACTCAAAGAATTCTTGTCGGACTAGAACCAAAAATAGCAACGTATTCAAAAGATAAAAAAGGCACTCAAGTAATCGTTGACACGAACAAACGGATTCAAAGGACTAATCGACAACCTAGTAGGAATGTACTAGTTTGTTAATTAGTTCTAGAACCAAGTAAAGGAAACCAAGAATCAACAATTAGCAACTAGAATAATATCCAAAGTTGAGCTTATTAGTGACATGGCAGCATGCAATTGGCCTTGGACCCACACGGTTTGTATATATAACTTATATGTATATTTTATTTTATTTTTTTGTGTCTCAAATCTGAAATTCAATATTCATACAACTTGTAATGGATGACAATGTGTTTTGGAGGGAAAAATAATAGTCTTGTAGCCTTTTCAACCTTTCAAACTCAAAGGGTGAAGTTTGACTACTAGTCCCACAAAACAAGGCTTCTTGAATTAGGGAAGAGTGGTTGACAAGACTAGGAAGTGATGGGTGCAAGTCTTTCACCAACAACTTTATGACTTGTGTTGCAACTTGAACACAACAAGATGAACAAGATGAACAAGTTTAAAAGATGAACACCTTCATCAACTTCTTCAAGCACACAACACACAACCACCAATTTTTGTCATCAACAACATACAACTTTCAGCCACTTCAAGTCACCAAAACAATGGTCAAGTTTTCAAGCTCAACTTTTAGATCTAGACACTTTAGTGTTGGTGAGAAAGAAACCAACACTAGAAACACACTAAACAAGCAAAATAACACCTAGATCTAAACATACAACAACATTCTCGGTTTTGTCTTCAATGGACAGATTTCAGATTTTTTTATTTTTTTTTTGTTTAATTCGAGAACAAGCCCAAGATGGGTTGTGTTGGAACACAACCGGTCTCGCTCTGATACCAAATGATACAAGATCAAGTCCACAACACACAATATGCAGCAATCAGCCACGAAATCCAGCCAACCAACAATAAGAGAATCCAACAAACACAAGATTTAACAAGTTGAACACAATGCTAGTGAATCGAAATAGCCCCACCCGGCTTCACTAGACTTCAAGATCTCAAAGACAACAACAACAAGATAATAAAAGATAGATAACTTGACATATAATATTCAAGAGACTAAGAACCCTAACATCAAGAAAGGACCCTAAGACTATTGAATATAAACACCAAGTTCTTACTTAGACCAAGAGGAACTCAATGACCTCAAGATCCTTGTTTCTAGCCAAGATACAACACAAGTATCTCTCTCCTTTGTGGACTGTTTTGAGAGAGAAAGAGAACCCTAAGTGTTACAAGTCTTGTGATTCAAATGTCAAAATGGAAGAACTTCTCAAAATAACCCTAATGTGTTCTATTTATATTATAAGGTAAAATGAAGCCAAAAAGACTAGTTTGCCCTTCTCAATGCTGCCGCCCCCTTGGAGTGTAAGTTTATTACACTCCAAGGTCCCACTTCACACTTAAAACATTTAGATCCTTTGGGGGCTCAATGACCAACTCATACACGGCCATTTGCATGAACAAGGCTTGGAGTTTTTGTAACTCCCGAGCTTGGCTTCGTGTGAAAGGTCGTGTACTTGTGGAGCTTGTCCCACCCGTATCAAGTATCAAAGATGTTTCAAGCACATGATTATCCCTATGAGCAAAACCGAGATTAGAACATTTACTAGAGGTCATACTAAAGGGGTCACGCCTATTTATTTGATCAACATTTTCAATATAATCATTCGCTTGAGATCCATTAAACACATCACACATATCCTCAAGTGGTGGACAAATTCCGCACATAAGTTGATCAACACAATTCCCACAAGATAATGTACCATCATTCAACACATTGGCTTCAACACTAGGTGGACTTAAATTGACCTTACAAGAAGAGTCAATCCGATCATCAATAGGATCAACTAGTGTAGCCACACTCCCAACAAGTACATCATCAACAAGAGGCAAAGAATCAATAGACTCACAAATAGGTAAGCTACTACTCACACTCAATGGGCTACTAGTCACACAAGTATCATTCTCATGCACAAAAGTGTAAGAGTAAGCGATTTTACCTTGAAGTTCTTGAGTAAATTCTTCTTTGCCACGGTGTGAAGGTTTCCCACATGCTTCAGCAGCAACTTCTCTTTGGCCTTGTGCTTCTCCGCTTGCCATGTAGGTACCTACACAAATGTCCTTAGAAAGAAAAGGACAAACATAGTTAGCATGATTTGGTGGCAACCCCCTCACTTCACTCCACACAACCTCTCCTTTTTCCCCTCTCGGATTACCACCTTTCACACCCTTACTCCTCTCAATCTTTTGTCTCTCATAATCATTCGGCTTGGAGTAAGTGATCACATCTCCTTGCGGTTTGGGAATAATTGAGGTAAAGAGATAATTTCCACAATGGTCCACTATAACCTTAGGCCAATTTAGCACATTTGGAACTCTATGTTGTGCAAACCAATCGGCACCCAAGCATACATGACCTGGCGTCAAGGGAAAGATATCGCACCACACCTCCTCATAGTATTCAAATTGGGTGAAGACAATCCTCACTCTCTCGGTAACCTTATACCCGTCCAAGGAATATGGAACAAGTAAAGGTTCTCGAAACAACCCTAAATAGTCAACCATCGGTGGCATGATGTAGTTCTTATGGCGCCAATCATCTAGCACAAGGAGGCAGCCCGGTACCCCATCAATGCTTACCTTTCCGGAGTGAACACTTCTTCTCCTAGGATCAACATTGTAGAGTTTAGGACAACCCAAGGGCACATGAGTACCCCTCGGCCTTGGAGATGTATTCTCTCTTCTTCTCATGGGACAACCTACACTATAGCTAGTATACCCATTCACACCGCTTCGACCTTGATAAAACGTACTACAAGGTGAAGAATATGAATCCTCATTCTCCACACGTGCACTCTCACCATGGCTCTCATAAGCTTTGCGAAGGGAGGGGTTATACCTTACACCAATTCTAGGTTCGAAATGGGGAGTGTAAGACTCTCCTCATATGCCCCAACTTCATCATAAGAACTTGGCACTTCATTCACCTCATGTTCTCCCTCAAAACCATAACCCTCAAATCTGCCCATGTCTTGATCATGGCTATATTCATAGCCCCCATAATCTACAACATCATCGTAGCCATAAAATCCCTCACTACAATCATAGTCTCCCATGTTGTAGTCACAATAATACGAGGCTACCAAGATATGTTCCCCTTATATCACCTTGTACCTACAAAATGAACAAACAAGATTAGTAGTAAAAGCACCTCACCAACACTCGTATACACTCACCTTTGTGATCCTCACAATTGGAGCGGCGAATATTGAAAGTTGCTTATACTCTGGTAGTTAATAAGGTGTCAATCTCTACTTAGCGACCGGAATAGATTATTGTTTGATCGACTCAAGACACAAAACAAAATCTACTTAGGAACTTGAATCAAAAAAAAAAGTTCAACGAATCAAAATGAGAAAAACACACAAAGAACGAAAAACACGAAGAAAAACGGATTCAAAAACCAATTCACAATCTAGTAGGTGATTACTAGTTGTTAAATGGTGCTAGAATCAAGAAATGAAACTAAAGAAACAAGGAAATGAAACTTAGAATCTGAAATTTGAGCTTAATGGTGACGTGGCAGCATGCAATTGGTCTTATGCCCACACGAAAATATATATATATATATTTATTTTTTTTGTCACAAATCTGAAATTTCAATATGAAACACAACTTGTCATGGATGACAATGGGTTTTGGAGGGAAAGTAAAGTCTTGTACTCTTTTTTCAACTTTTCAAACTCAAAAAAGGTAAGATTTGACTATTCTAATCCCACAAAACAAGGTTCTGTGTTTTAAGGAAAAGTTGTTGTCAAGTCTAAGAAGAGATGTGTGCAAGTCTTCTCGCCAACAGCGTTATAACTTTTGTCTTACAACCTTTTGGATCTATTTTATACTTTTGTGGTCTTAAGTTGTAAGAATAGATGAAGAACAAGATGAACACCACAACAACCTTCAAGAACACAACATCAACTTCTTCAAGAACATAACACAAAAAACCACCAATGGTCATCAACAAGGTCCTACGGCCCACTTCAAGTCACCACAACAATGGTCAATATTATAAGCTCATCTTTAGATCTAGACACTTTTAGTGTTGGTGAGAAAGAAACCAACACTAGAAACACACTAAACAAGTAAAATAACACCTAGATCTAAACACACAAACACTATTCTCGGCCAAGACAACAAGATGGACAGATTTTATTATTTTTTTTTTTTGACCGAGATAGCCCAAGATTGGTAGTGTAGGAACACAACCATCCTTGCTCTGATACCAAATGATACAAGATCAAACCCGCAACACAAGATTTCAGCAACAACAACAAGATGAACAACTATCACAAGAACAACAGGTTGAACAACAAATGCTAGTGAATCGAAAGAGCCCCACACGGCTTCACTAGACTTCAAGATCACAAACACAACAACAACAAGATAATAGAGTAAGATAGATAGCTTGACATATGAGATTACAAGAAAATAGGAACCAAATTGTGTATCAAACGATAAGACCCCTAAGACCCGCAATAACAACACCAAACTCTTACGGTGACCGCTAAGAGAATCAAATCCGCCTTACAACCACCGTGTCTAAACAAGGATCAATAATGGCTTTTCCAAGCCCTACACTACTTGGCTTTCCAAGCCCTACACTACACTCTCAAAGAGAGAAGAAGAAGTCTTTCAAAATACCAATAATCAACTAACTAGAAAATAAGACTAATGAAGTCTATTTATAACTATTACATCAAATGACCAAACGACCTTTAATGAAAAGGGGCTCCTATGGAGTGTAAAGAAAAGGCAAAAAAAGACCAAAACACCTTTAATAAGGGGTGGTCATGGAGTGTAAGGACTCCTTCTTCACACTTCAACCCTTGCAATCCTTTGGAGCCTCGGGTAGTCATCAAGGCAAACCTCCAAGCAACCTTCCAACCACAAAATTGCTTTATTAAGTGTCCAAAATGACTTCCCCATGCATACTCTCGGCCTTCAAGGTGTCCAAAATCAGATTCTCCACGTGTTGGCCACGATTGATGGCATCAAAAGTTATGATGGCCATTTGTCTTGTATCACTATTCCTCGGTTAGATGACATGCTAGATGAGTTGAATGGTTCATGTTTGTTCTCCAAGATTGATTTAAGGAGTGGCTATCTCCAAATAAGAATGCAACCCGGTGATGAATGGAAAACCACCTTCAAGACCAAGTTTGGTCTCTATGAATGGATGGTTATGCCTTTCGGCCTAACAAACGCTCTAAGTACTTTTATGAGGCTAATGAATCATGTGATGAGGCCATTTATTGGAAAGTTTGTTGTTGTCTATTTTGATGATATCTTGGTGTATAGCAAGTCTTTAGAAGAGCATGTGATGCATTTACAATGTGTGCTTGATGTCCTTAGAAAGGAAAAATTGTATGCAAATCTGGAAAAGTGCTCTTTTGGCGTTAATGAAGTTGTTTTCTTGGGTTTTGTTGTTAGTTCAAGAGGGGTCGAAGTGGATGAATCCAAGATAAATGCTATCAAAAATTGGCCAACCCCACAAACCGTTGGAGAAGTAAGAAGCTTCCACGGGTTGGCTAGTTTTTATAGAAGGTTTGTCAAAGGATTTAGCACCATAGCCGCCCCCTTGACCGAGGTCATTCGGAAAGAACAACCCTTCAAGTGGGGTGTCGAGCAAGCTAAGGCCTTTGAAGCCTTGAAAGCTATGCTCATCTCCGCACCCTTGTTACAATTGCCCAACTTTGATAAGACCTTCAAAGTCGAGTGCGATGCGAGTAAAGTAGGCATAGGGGCTGTTTTGATGCAAGATTTGAAACCCATTGCTTACTTTAGCGAAAAGCTCAAAGGAGCAACTCTAAACTACTCCACCTATGATTTAGAGTTGTATACCTTGATTAGAGCCTTGGCCACTTGGCAACACTACTTATGGCCTAAGGAGTTCGTGATCCGAATGGACCATGAATCCTTAAAGCATCTTCGGGCCCAAGACAAGCTTAACAAACAGCATGCCAAATGGATTGAGTTCCTTGAGACCTTCCCTTATGCAATCCAATACAAAAAGGGTAAGGACAACGTAGTAGCCGATGCTTTGTCTAGAAAACATGCTCTTGTGTCCACTTTGTCAACAAAATTGATGGGTTTTGAGAGTCTAAGAGAGTTTTATCCCAAGGACCCTGACTTTGCGCCTATCTTTAGGGAATGCGAAGACTTGGGTAGGGATAAGTGGAATTCGGCTAGGGGTTCAAATCCCTATGCCAAGTTTGATGGTTACTTATTTAAAGGTAGACAATTGTGTGTGCCCTCTAGCTCTTGGAGAGAATTGTTTGTGAGGGAAGAACACGATGGCGGTCTAATGGGTCATTTTGGGGTCGAAAAGACCTTCGGGATATTGGAGGAGCAATTCTATTGGCCCAAAATGCGCAAGGATGTGGCTAGGATTTGCGGCCAATGTGTAGAATGCAAGAGAGCCAAATCTCAGCTCTTACCTCATGGGTTGTACACCCCACTGCCCACTCCTCTACGTCCTTGGCTTGATATATCTATGGATTTTATGTTGGGGCTGCCAAGGACTCGACGAGGTCGGGATAGTATTTTTGTTGTAGTCGACCGATTTTCTAAAATGGCGCACTTTATTCCTTGCTCTAAATGTGATGACGCCCCTAGCGTGGCCTCGTTATTTGTTGATAATGTTGTTAGATTGCATGGTGTCCCGAGGACCATTATGAGTGATAGGGACTCTAAGTTCCTAAGCCACTTTTGGAAGTCCATGTGGGGTAGGCTTGGTACCAAGTTGTTGTTCTCTACGTCTTGCCACCCACAAACCGATGGCCAAACGGAAGTAGTAAATAGGACTTTGGGTGCTATGCTACGTTCCATGGTTAAGGGAAAAATGACTTCTTGGGAAGAGCACCTACCATTGATTGGGTTTGCCTATAACCGTGTCATACACTCAAATACGGGAATGACTCCCTTTGAGTGTGTATACGGCCTCAACCCTCTCACCCCTTTGGATTTAACGCCTTTGCCAAGTGATCTCATGATTAGTTTAGATGGAAGCAAGCGGGCAGATTCTATGAAGAAGTTACATGAGAAGGTGCGGCTTCAGTTTGAGAAGAAAAAACAAGACATGGCAAGGAGGGCCAACAAGGGAAGAAAGATATTCATTCTTGAACCAGGAGATTGGGTGTGGGTGCATCTTCGGAAGGATCGATTTCCATATCAAAGAAAGTCCAAATTGATGCCTAGGGGTGATGGTCCCTTCCAAGTACTTGAGAGAATCAATGACAACGCCTACACGATTGACCTTCCACCGGAATATCAAGTGCACAACACTTTCAACGTTTGTGATCTCTCTCTCTTGTGGGTGCGGTTGACGATGACCAAATGCTGAATTTGAGGTCAAATTCCTCTCAAGATGGAGAGGATGATACGGGTGGGACAAGTTCCACAAGTACACGACCTTTCACACGAAGCCAAGCTCGGGAATTACAAAAACTCCAAGCCTTGTTCATGCAAATGGCCGTGTGTGAGTTGGTGATTGAGCCTCCAAAGGATCTAAATATTTTTAAGTGTGAAAAAGGACCTTGAAGTGTAATAAACTTACACTCCAAGGGGCGGCAGCCTAGACAAAGGGCAAGCTAGTCATTTTGCTTCATTTTGCCTTGTAATATAAATAGAACATATTAGGGTTATTTGAGGTAGTCTTCCATTATTAATTTTGAATCACACGACTTATAATATTTTGGGTTCTCTCTCTCTTTCAAAACAGCCCACAAAGAAGAGAGACACTTGTGTTGTATCTTGGCTAGAAACAAGGATCTTGAGGTCATTGAGTTCCTCTTGGTCTAAGTAAGAACTTGGTGTTTATATTCAATAGTCTTAGGGTCCTTTCTTGATGTTAGGGTTCTTAGTCTCTTGAATATTATATGTCAAGTTAACTATCTTTTTATTATCTTGTTGTTGTTGTCTTTGAGATCTTGAAGTCTACTGAAGCCGTGTGGGGCTCTTTCGATTCACTAGCATTGTGTTCAACTTGTTAATCTTGTGTTTGTTGGGTCTTCTTGTTGTTGGTTGGCTGATTTCGTGGCTGGTTGTTGCATATTTGTGTGTTGTGGACTTGATCTTGTAGCATTACCCCACCCATGTTTCATGACTATAAGGATGAATTGCTTGCTTGTAAACACTTAAGTAATAATTCCTTGGACTTTAGTGGTGGTATGTGTCTACTTGAGGGTACTTCCATAGAAAGGGAAGGTGTCCATTATTTGGAAATTACTTCTTCTACTATGTGTGACCTTGTTGTTGAGAGTACTCATGGTGATGATGTTGAAACTGGTAGTGAGTACTCACATGAGGACACCTTAGTTGAACTTGACTTGAGTGATACCATTCTCCACTCTCTATTTGCTTTTGATGATATGTATGCTATTGTAGAGAGTATATCTTGTAGTTTGGGTAAAGCCTATGGTGAAAGGGAGTATTGTCTAGACCCGTGTCTATGGCTACTCTTTCTATTTGACCCCGGTGCCAAATATAGAAATGGTGATGTTGGCGCACCCAACTTGTTGCTTGGTCTACATGACAAGCAAAGTGTCATTCTTGAAAACCAGAGAGCAAAAGTGTCATTGTTTCCTTGGAGTAATGTTTCTAAATGTGCATCCTTGCTTGACAGAATTGTGTTTAAATTACAAGAATCTCAACTTGTGGATGCCAAGTTCTCTATTTGCTTGAAGGAAAGAATGTGGATGTGCTTAAATGCTTTGTCTTCACCCTTGTATGCCTTTACAGTTGATTCTTTCCTATACTACCTCTTTGCCTATGATGACATCCATGCTAGTTTTGGATTTGTTTTATGTAGAGGTAGGAAATTTTTTGGTATGTCCACTTGTATGAATGATAATGCTATATGGCATATCTTGTGGACATTAGAACCAATTGAGGCTCAACCCTTGGTGTGGTCTCTTGAAGAGATAAAGAAGCAATTGTGTCTTAAGGCTCCTAAGATGAAGGTAGTTTTACTTTGTGGATTATTTGATGCCATTAGGACCTTTGTAGTTTCCTTATCTCTTGGTGATTTAAATAGCCAAATCCTTTGTGCATATTTTAATAAGTTTTTAATATTTAATTCAAAGGATCCTTGGTTATATTGCAAGTATAAGCAACCTTGGCATGTTGAGATGATTTATTGTGCTAACCCTAACCCTCATGCCATGAGGAGTTTGTATTTGTTTGTCCTTTCTTTGGTTTTGCAAGGTTTGGATTCGAGGTCGAATCCTTTTCAAGAAGGGGAGGATGATACAAGACAAATGGCCATCATAACTTTTGATGCCATCATTCGTGGCCAACACGTGGAGAATCTGATTTTGGACATCTTGAAGGCCCGAGAGTATGCATGGGGAAGTCATGAAGTCATTTTGGACACATAATAAAGCAAATTCGTGTGTGGAAGGTTGCTTGGAGGCTTGCCTTGATGACTACCCGAGGCTCCAAAGAATTGCAAGGGTTGAAGTGTGAAGAAGGAGTCCTTACACTCCATGACCGCCCTTATTAAGGGTGTTTTGGTCTTTTTGTGCTTTTTTTTTACACTCCATAGGAGCCTCTTTTCATTAAGGGTAGTTTGGCCATTTGATGTAATAGTTATAAATAGGCTTCATTAGTCTTATTTTCTAGTGAGTTCATTATGGATATTTGAAAGACTTCTTTTTCTCTCTTTGAGAATGTAGTGTAGGGCTTGGAAAGGCCGAGTAGTGTAGGGCTTGGAAAAGCCATTATTGATCCTTGCTTAGAAACGGTGGTTGTAAGGCGGAGTTGATTCCCTTAGCGGTCACCATAAGAGTTTGGTGTTGTTATTGCGGGTCTTAGGGGTCTTATCGTTTGATACACGGTTTGGTTCCTATTTCTTGTAATCTCGTATGTCAAGCTATCTATCTTTTTGTAATCTTGTTAAGCTTGTGTTTATAATCTTGAAGTCTAGTGAAGCCGTGTGGGGCTCTTTCGATTCACTAGCACTTGTTGTTCAACTTGTTGTTCTTGTGATAGTTGTTCATCTTGTTGTTGTTGCTGAAATCTTGTGTTGCGGGTTTGATATTGTATCACTTAAGCTCTCAAAGCCCATCAATTTTGATGACAAAGTGGACACAAGAACATGTTTTCTAGACAAAGCATCGGCTACTACATTGTCCTTACCCTTTTTGTATTGGATAACATAAGGGAAGGTCTCAAGGAACTCAATCCATTTGGTATGCCGTTTGTTAAGCTTGTCTTGGGCCCGAAGATGCTTTAAGGATTCATGGTCCGTTCGGATCACGAACTCCTTAGGCCATAAGTAGTGTTGCCAAGTGGCCAAGTCTCTAATCAAGGTATACAACTCAAAATCATACGTGGAGTAGTTTAGAGTTGCTCCTTTGAGCTTTTCACTAAAATAAGCAATGGGTTTCAAATCTTGCATCAAAACAGCCCCTATGCCTACTTTACTCGCATCGCACTCGACTTCGAACGTCTTCTCAAAGTTGGGCAATTGTAACAAAGGTGCGGAGATGAGCATAGCTTTCAAGGCTTCAAAAGCCTTAGCTTGCTCGTCACCCCACTTGAAGGGGTGTTCTTTCCGAATGAGCTCGGTCAAGGGGGAGGCTATGGTGCTAAATCCTTTGACAAACCTTCTATAAAAACTAGCTAACCCGTGGAAGCTTCTTACTTCTCCAACGGTTTGTGGGGTTGGCCAATTTTTGATAGCATTTATCTTGGATTCATCCACTTAGACCCCTTTTGAACTAACAACAAAACCCAAGAAAACAACTTCATTAACACCAAAGGAGCATTTTTCCAGATTTGCATACAATTTTTCTTTTCTAAGGACATCAAGCACACATTGTAAATGCATCACATGCTCTTCTAATGACTTGCTATAAACCAAGACATCATCAAAGTAGACAACAGCAAACTTTCCAATAAACGGCCTCATCACATGATTCATTAGCCTCATAAAAGTACTTGGAGCGTTTGTTAGGCCGAAGGGCATAACCATCCATTCATAGAGACCAAATTTGGTCTTGAAGACGGTTTTCCATTCATCACCGGGTTGCATTCTTATTTGGTGATAGCCACTTCTTAAATCAATCTTGGAAAATAAACACGAACCATTCAATTCATCTAGCATGTCATCTAACCGAGGGATAGGGTGATGATATTTTACCGTAATCTTGTCGATGGCTCGGCAGTCCACGCACATACGCCACGTGGATCCTTTTTGGGCACTAGTAGCACCGGAACCGTGCATGGACTCATGCTCTCCTTGATATACCCTTTGTTGAGGAGTTCCTCAACTTGAAGTTGCAATTCTTTGGTGTCCGTAGGGTTGCTCCTATAAGCAGGCCGGTTTGGCAATTGTGATCCCGACATAAAGTCAATTTGGTGCTCAATTCCCCGAAGCGGGGGCAATCCTTGCAGAAGTTCTTTAGGAAATACATCTTCATAATCCTGCAACACACAAGAAATCAAAGGAGAAATGGAAGAGTTAGTGGGGTTAGTATTAAAACAATGAGTCAAAAGTAACATAGGCGTGTCCTCATCATGATCCACGAAGAGTTCCTTCCTTCTAACCAACATCACCATGTTCTCTTTCCCTTTTGAGGTTAAGGCAGCCCCGAATACGCGTACTGCCCCACCTACGGGTTCCCCTCTTCTTCCTTCCTTTTCACATGGCTGTCCCCTTTCCTTCAATTCTCTCATCTTTTGATGCCACTCATTTACTTGGGAGGGCAAAAAAGGATGAAGGGTGACCTTTCGGCCATCATTTTCAAGTGTATATCGATTAGACCTCCCATCGTGTTTGGTAGACCTATCATATTGCCAAGGTCTACCTAGCAACAAGTGACATGCTTGCATTGGTATCACATCACAAAGCACTTCATCGTGGTAGTTTCCCCACCTTAAACCGTATCACACATTGCCTTGTGACCTTTAATTTACCACATTCATTCAACCATTGTAACTTGTAAGGACTAGTGTACGGTGTAGTTGGTAACTTCAAGAAGTTTACCATAGCATTACTAACAACATTTGTACAACTACCACTATCAATCACCAAGGTGCACACACTCCCCTTTACAAGACATTTAGTATGGAATAGATTTTCCCTTTGGCTTGGGTCATCGATTGCCTTACTAATCATGACACGTCTAACTACAAAGTTTGGAACCACACACTCCCCGTCTTGCGGATAAACATCTTCACCATCATCATTATGTGGTCCATTATCAGTTTTCTCTCCATCTTCAGGCTCGGCCTCATCCTCTCCCTTTTGAGGGTCCACCTCCTCACCAAGGTACTACAATCTCCCTTCCTGTAGGATCACATTGCGTCAGTTTGGACATTCATTGGCCTTATGTCCCCAACCTTGGCACTTGAAACATTGGAATCCCTTTGGGTTAGGATACTTATGAGCTTTCAGTTTTGGAGGAATTTTGTGGACTGTTTTGGGCTCGGGCAGCCTTGTAATGGCGGGTTGGTCCTTGTTTTTGGGCCAGCCCGAGGTGTCTTGTCCCCTTTCCTTGAACGAGGACCTCTCTTTAAGCTCCCTTTCAATCTCAAGAGCTGCCTGGAAAATACCTTCAACGGTATCAAACTTGTGGAGTGTTAAATGAGTGGAGATCTCTTTGTTCAACCCACACTTGAACATGACTGATTTGTTCCCCACGATGGTCAAGTTTCAACATGAGTTGCTGAAACTCATCAAAGTACACCATCACACTCTTGTTTCCTTGACGTAAGTTGTACAATCTAGCAAGCAACTCATGGCGATTATCTCTCGGGAAGGTACTGTTGTCTCATTAAGTACCTTAACCGAAACCAAGGTGGTGGTTGCCCATCAACTAATTCATTACCAAACCGCTTGATGTACTCCCACCAAGTATTAGCATAACCCTCCAAGTGAGCTATAACATAACAACCCTTCTTTTCTTCCGAGATATCATTAACTTGGAAAACCTTGTCACAAACCGATTCCCAAGCTAAGTAGGCCTCGGGGTCACTTTCACCTTTAAAGATGGGTAGGCTCAACTTGATGGTGTTGATGCCTACATCTCTCTCTTGGTGTCGGTTTCCCCTTTCTCCATACCCTCTGTATCTCCTTGGATCTCCACGACCCCCTCTCATCTCCTCCTCCCTCATGTAAGCATCATCAAAGGCTCCATATCCTTCATACTCCTCTCAACCATATTCCTCAAAGTGGGCTGGACGGTTTTGGGCATTTTGGACTTGATTTGGAGGAATTGGATTTTGTGGAGGTGGTGGTCTTTGGTTTAATGGAACTTGGAATGGAGGAATCGGATTTGGCGGAGGTACTTGACGTCCAAATCCCTCTTGTGGGACTTGAGGAGTTTGGAATTGTATTTGTCTAGTGGGGTCTCGGTTTAGAAGGAAAGGAATGGTTTGGCTTGCGGCATTTAGTGGAGCTTTAGATGTATTTAGCATTTGGTGCAATGTTTCGGGAGTGATGGTTGCGGAGGAAGTTCTATCATGCCCATTGGTAGAAAAATGTAGAGGAGTAGAAGGGTGAGAGTTCCTTTGACTCTCCACTTGTTCTAATCTCCCATTAATAGTCGACACTTCTCCACCATAAGAGTTTGGTGTTGTTATTACGGGTCTTAGGGGTCTTATCGTTTGATACACGGTTTGGTTCCTATTTCTTGTAATCTCGTATGTCAAGCTATCTATCTTTTTGTAATCTTATTAAGCTTGTGTTTATAATCTTGAAGTCTAGTGAAGCCGTGTGGGGCTCTTTCGATTCACTAGCACTTGTTGTTCTTGTTATAGTTGTTCATCTTGTTGTTGTTGCTGAAATCTTGTGTTGTGGGTTTGATCTTGTATCACTTGATATGGAGTGAGAGGTGCGAGCACATACTTCTTACCTTCAATCACAAAAGCATACTTGTTGGATCTTCCGTGGTGCACAACATCTCTATCAAATTGCCACGGCCGTCACAAATATATGACAAGCCAACATAGGCACAACATCACAAATCAACTCCTTATTGTACTTGCCCACACTAAATCGGATACTTGCTTGTTTGAGGACTTTCTTCTCACCACTCTCATTGAGCCATTGTAGCTTGTAAGGGTTGGAGTGTTTTCTTGTTGGAATTTGCATACGCTCCACCAAAGAACCACTTACTACATTGGTGCAACTCCCACTATCAATAATCAAAGAACACACCTTGTCTTGGATTTTGCACCTAGCATGGAATAAATTCTCCCGTTGATCAAGTTCTTCTTTGGCAAGGGCTCCCATGATGCGCCTCACAACGCAAGAAAGATTGGTATTCACCTTCAATTCTTCATCACTATCAAGTAAAGGTCTTTCCTTTTCAAGGAAGCAAGCAAAATTCACCCTCTCATCCAACCTTTCTTCTTCATCCCCCGAAGCATCTCCTTCTTCCTCACTTTTGTCTCCCTCCTTCTCACTCTTTTCAACACCCTCTTCCTCATCCTCGGTTCTATACCCATCCCGAAGTGCAACAATTGTTCTTCTATTGGGGCACTCACTAGCAACATGTCCCCTTCCTTGGCATCTAAAGCATTGAATGGTAGAAGGTCTAGGAAAGTTAGGTTTGACATAGTTACCTCTTTGTGGCTTCTCATTTGTCTTGGACTTGTAATCAAACTTGACTTGAGTATCTTGACCAACACCCTTAAATTGCCCTTTAGAAGATGTCGCCTTCCAATTATCTCTAATCTTGTCCCATGTGGATGTGGAAGTATTCTTGGCCTTGTAGGACTTTTCTTCTTTCAAATCCGCCTCGACCTTTGAGGCATCATGAAAGGCCACTTCAAGAGTATCATAGTGTTTAAGTTTCAAAGGCTAAAGAATATCATACCTCACCACGAATCGAATCACCATACATTCCAAGCTTTCTTCAAGTTTAGACTTCATTCTCAAGTTTTCAAACTCATCATAATACTCCTCCACACTTTTGGAACCTTGCCTCAACATGTACACCTTCTTGAGCACTTCTTGGTAGTAGTTAGGAGTCAATTACCTAATCTCCATAAGTGTAATCAATTCTAGCCACGTAGGCAACTCATAGTTGTGATGGCTCTCCCTTTCCCGCCTCTTGAACTCCCACCAAGTTGAGGCATACCCTTCGAATTGTGTGAGAGCATACTTTGCCTTCAAAGTTTCCGAAATATTATTTGTGAGAAAGATCCGCTCACTTTGAATTTTCCATTCCAAGAACTCATCGGGGTCACTACTTTCTTTGAACCTTGGAAGTGTGACCTTGATAGTGTTCAAGCCTCGATCTTGATCATTCCTCTCCCCAAACCTATCTCCTCTAACTCCCATCCTATCACCTCTATATCCCATCCTATCTCCTCTATTTCCCATTCTATCTCTTTTATTCCCGTATTCTTGACCTCTCATGCCTTGGGCCCACCTCAATTCCCGAGGCCGGAACCCTTCCCTTGGTACTTGATACAAGATCAAGTCCACAATACGAAGATTCCAACAACAACAATAAGAAGACCCAACAAACACAAGATTAACAAGTTAAACAACAATGCTAGTGAATCGAAAGAGCCCCACACGGCTTCACTAGACTTCAAGATCTCAAACACAACAACAACAAGATAATAAAAAGATAGTTAACTTGACATATACTATTCAAGAGACTAAGAACCCTAACATCAAGAAAGGACCCTAAGAATAATGAATATGAACACCAAGTTCTTACTTAGAACAAGAGAAACTCCATGACCTCAAGATCCTTGTTTCTAGCAAAGATACAACACAAGTGTCTCTCTTCTTGTGAGCTGTTGTAGAGAGAGAGAACCCAAAATATTACAAGTCTTGTGATTCAAAAATAATAATGGAAGAACTACCTAAATAACCCTAACATGTTCTATTTATATTACAAGGCAAAAATGAGGCAAAATGACCAGCTTGTCCCTAAGCCCTTGGGCGGCCTTGGAGTGTACATTTATTACACTTCAAGGTCCCTCTTCACACTCGAAAACATTTAGATCATTAGACGAATCAATCATCAACTCACACACGGTCATTTGCATGAACAAAGCTTGGAGTTTTTGTAATTCCCGAGCTTGGCTTCGTGTGAATGGTTGGGTACTTGTTGGACAGCTTGTCCCACCCGTATCATCCTCTCCATCTTGAGAGGAATTTGACCTCAAATTCAGCATTTGGTCCTCTTCAACCGCCTCCACGAGAGAAAGATCACAAACGTTGAAAGTGTTGTGCACCTGATATTTCGGTGGAAGGTCAATCTTGTAGGCGTTGTCATTGATTTTCTCAAGTACTTGGAATGGACCATCACCCCTCGGCATCAATTTGGACTTTCTTTGAGATGGAAATCGATCCCTCCGAAGATGCACCCACACCCAATCTCTCGGTTCAAGAATGAGTTTCTTTCTCCCCTTGTTGGCCCTCCTTGCCATTTCTTGGTTTTTCTTCTAAACTTGGAGTCGCACCTTCTCATGTAACTTCTTCATAGAATCTGCCCGCTTGCTTCCATCTAAGCTAATCATGAGATCACTTGGCAAAGGCGTTAAATCCAAAGGGGTGAGGGGGTTAAGGCCGTATACACACTCAAAGGGAGTCATTCCCGTACTTGAGTGTATGACACGGTTATAGGCAAACTCAATCAATGGTAAGTGCTCTTCCCAAGAAGTCATTTTTCCCTTAACCATGGAACGTAGCATAGCACCCAAAGTCCTATTTACTACTTCCGTTTGGCCATCGGTTTGTGGGTGGCAGGACGTAGAGAACAACAACTTGGTACCATGCCTACCCCACATGGACTTCCAAAAGTGGCTTAGGAACTTAGAGTCCCTATCACTCACAATAGTCCTCGGGACACCATGCAATCTAACAACAAATAATGAGGTCACGCTAGGGGCGTCATCACATTTAGAGCAAGGAATAAAGTGCACCATTTTAGAAAATCGGTAGACTACAACAAAAATACTATCCCGACCTCATCGAGTCCTTCGCAGTCCCAACACAAAATCCATAGATATATCAAGCCAAGGACGTAGAGGAGTGGGCAGCGGGGTGTACAACCCATGAGGTAGGAGGCGAGATTTGGGTCTCTTGCATTCTACACATTGGCCGCAAATCCTAGTCACATCCTTGCACATTTTGGGCTAGTATAATTTCTCCTCCAATATTCCGAAGGTCTTTTCGACACCAAAATGACCCATTAGACCGCCATCGTGTGCTTTCCTCACAAACAATTCTCTCCAAGAGCTAGAGGGCACACACAATCGTCTACCTTTAAATAAGTAACCATCAAACTTGGCATAGGGATTTGAACCCCTAGCCGAATTCCACTTGTCCCTACCCAAGTCCTCGCATTCCCTAAAGATAGGAGCAAAGTGAGGGTCCTTGGGATACAACTCTCTTAAACTCTCAACGGTTTGTGGGGTTGGCCAATTTTTGATAGCATGTATCTTGGATTCATCCACTTCGACCCCTCTTGAACTAACAACAAAACCCAAGAAAACAACTTCATTAACACCAAAAGAGCACTTTTCCAGATTTGCATACAATTTTTCCTTTCTAAGGACATCAAGCACACATTGTAAATGCATCACATGCTCTTCTAAAGACTTGCTATACACCAAGACATCATCAAAGTAGACAACAACAAACTTTCCAATAAATGGCTTCATCACATGATTCATTAGCCTCATAAAAGTACTTAGAGCGTTTGTTAGGCCGAAAGGCATAACCATCCATTCATAGAGACCAAACTTGGTCTTGAAGGCGGTTTTCTATTCAACACCGGGTTGCATTCTTATTTGGTGATAGCCACTCCTTAAATCAATCTTGAAAAACAAACATGAACTATTCAACTCATCTAGCATGTCATCTAACCGAGGAAAAGGGTGGCGATATTTTACCGTAATTTTGTTGATGGCTCGGCAGTCCACACACATGCGCCACGTTCCGTCTTTTTTGGGCACTAATAGCACCGAAACCGCGCACGGACTCATGCTCTCCTTGACATACCCTTTGTTGAGGAGCTCCTCAACTTGACGTTGCAATTCCTTGGTGTCTGTAGGTTTGCTCCTATAAGCCGGCTTGTTTGGCAATTGTGATCCCGGCACAAAGTCAATTTGGTGCTCAATTCCCCGAAGCGGGGGCAATCCTTGCGGAAGTTCCTTAGGAAATACATCCTCATAATCCTGCAACACACAAGAAATCAAAGGGGAAATGGAAGAATTAGTGGGGTTAGTATTAAAACAATGAGCCAAGAGTAACATAGGTGTCTCCTGATCATGATCCACGAAGAGTTCCTTCTTCCTAACCAACATCACCATGTTTTCCGTCCCTTTTGCCGTTGAGGCAGCCTTGGATGCCCCCACTGCCCCACCTACAGAAGTCCCTCCCTTCTCTCCCTTTTCGAATTCCTTTCCCTTTTCATTCAATTCTCTCATCCTTTGATGCCACTCATTTACTTGGGAAGGCAAAAGAGGATGAAGTGTAACCTTTCGGCCATCCTTCTCAAGTGTATATCGATTGGACCTCCCATCGCGTTTGGTAGACCTATCATATTGCCAAGGTCTACCTAGCAACAAGTGACATGCTTGCATTGGTATCACGTCACAAAGCACTTCATCGTGGTAGTTTCCTACCTTAAACCGTATCAAACGGCCTTGCGACCCTTAATTCACCACAATCATTCAACCATTGTAACTTGTATGGACTAGTGTGCGGGGTAGTTGGTAACTTCAAGAAATTTACCATAGCATTACTTACAACATTCGTACTACTACCACTATCGATCATCAAGGTACACACACTACCCTTTACAAAATATTTAGTATGGAATAGATTTTCCTTTTGGCTTGGGTCATCTATTGCCTTACTAATCATGACGCGCCTAACCACAAAGTTTGGAACCACACACTCCCTTTTTTGCGGATAAACATCTTCACCATCATCACCATCATCATCATGTGGTCCATCATCGGTTTCCTCTCCATCTTGAGGCTCGGCCTCATCTTCTCCCCTTTTAGGGCCCACCTCCTTACCAAGGTAATACAATCTCCCTTCCCGTAGGATCACATTGCGTCGGTTTGGACATTCATTGGCCTTATGCCCGCAACCTTGGCACTTGAAACATTGGAATCCCTTTGGGTTAGGATACTTGTGAGCCTCCGGTTTTGGAGGAATTTTGTGGACTGTTTTGGGCTCGGGCAGCCTTGTAGTGGCGGGTTGGTCCTTGTTTTTAGGCCAGCCCGAGGGGACTTATCCCCTTGCCTTGAAATATGATCTCTCTTTAAGTTCCCTTTCAATCTCAAGAGCCGCTTGGAAAATACCGTCAACGGTTTCAAACTTGTGAAGTGTTAAATGAGTGGAGATCTCTTTGTTCAACCCACACTTGAACCGGATGATGTCGTGACTGATTTGTTCCCCACGATGATCAAGTTTCAACATGAGTTGTTGAAACTCATCAAAATATGCCATCACACTCTTGTTACCTTGACGCAAGCCGTACAATCTAGCAAGCAACTCATGGCTGTATCTCTCGGGAAGTATCGTTGCCTCATCAAGTACCTCAACCGATACTGATACGGGTGGGACAAGCTGTCCAACGAGTACCCGACCATTCTTCTAGTTGCTAATTGTTGATTCTTGGTTTCCTTATTTGGTTCTAGAACTAATTAACAAACTAGTACATTCCTACTAGGTTGTCAATTAGTCCTTTGAATCCGTTTGTTCCTGTCAACGATTACTTGAGTGCCTTTTTATCTTTTGAATACGTTGCTGTTTTTTGGTTCTAGTCCGACAAGAATTCTTTGAGTCTTCAAACAAGAATCCACTCCGGATAAGAGCTTACTCATACCTTAAGGATTCACGGTTACTAGCCAATCTACAACACTTGTGGAACTCAAGCGTGGGGTGATCCAACGAGTATAATACCTTGACAATGGAAGGGACCACGTCCCACAACGTGGATACTAATGCACTTGACTCTATGAGGGTCACTCTTGAGGCCATTACCCGGACACTTGAAAGGTTGAATACGGCGTTTGGGGCCGTGAGAGGGGACTTGGCAGCAATAAAGGGAGAAGTGTTGACTATTAGTGGGAGATTAGAACAAGTGGAGAGTCAAAGGAACTCTCGTCCTTCTACTCCTCTACATGTTTCTACCAACGGGCATGATAGAACTTCCTCCGCAACCATCACCCCCGAAGCAGTCCACCAAATACTAAATGCACCTCAAGCTCCACTAAATACAGCAAGCCAAGCCACCTTTTCCCCTCCCAACCGTGACCCCACTAGGCCAATACATTTCCAAGCTCCTCAAGTTCCACAAGAGGGATTTGGACGTCAAGTACCTCCACTAAATCCGAACCCTCCATTCCAAGCTCCATTAAACCAAAGGCCACAAAATCCAATTCCTCCGAATCAAGTCCAAACTGCCCAAGACCGGCCAGCCCCCTTTGAAGGATATGGTAGAGAGGAGTATGAAGGATATGGAGCCTTTGATGATGCTTACATGAGGGAGGAGGAGATAAGAGGGGGTCGTGGAGATCCAAGGAGATACCGAGGGTATGGAGATAGGGGACACCGACACCAAGAGAGAGATATAGGTATCAACACCATCAAGTTGAACCTACCCATCTTTAAGGGTGAAAGTGATCCCGAGGCCTACTTAGCTTGGGAATCGGCTTGTGACAAAGTTTTCCAAGTTAATGATATCTCGGAAAAAAAGAAGGGTTGCTATGCTATAGCTCATTTCGAGGGTTATGCTAACATTTGGTGGAAGTATGTCAAGCGGTTTGGTAATGAACTCATTGATGGGCAGCCACCACCTTGGTATCGGTTGAGGTATTTGATGAGGCAACGATACCTTCCCGAGAGATATCTCCATGAGTTGCTTGCTAGATTGTACGACTTGCATCAAGGTAACAAGAGTGTGATGGCATATTTTGATGAGTTTCAACAACTCATGTTGAAACTTGATCATCATGGGGAGCAAATCAGTCACGACATCATCCGGTTCAAGTGTGGTTTGAACAAAGAGATCTCCACTCATTTAACACTTCACAAGTTTGAAACCGTTGATGGTATTTTCCAAGCGGCTCTTGAGATTGAAAGGGAACTTAAAGAGAGATCATCTTTCAAGGCAAGGGGACAAGCCCCCTCGGGCTGGCCCAAAAACAAGGACCAACCCGTCACTACAAGGCTGCCCGAGCCCAAAACAGTCCACAAATTCCCTCCAAAACCGGAGGCTCACAAGTATCCTAACCCAAAGGGATTCCAATGTTTCAAGTGCCAAGGTTGGGGGCATAAGGCCAATGAATGTCCAAACCGACGCAATGTGATCCTATGGGAAGGGAGAGTGTATTACCTTAGTGAGGAGGTGGGCCCTGAAAGGGGAGAAGATGAGGCCGAGCCTCAAGATGGAGAGGAAACCGATGATGGACCACATGATGATGATGGTGATGATGGTGAAGATGTTTATCCGCAAAAAGGGGAGTGTGTGGTTCCAAACTTTGTGGTTAGGCGCGTCATGATTAGTAAGGTAATAGATGACCCAAGCCAAAGGGAAAATCTATTCCATACTAAATGTTTTGTAAAGGGTAGTGTGTGTACCTTGGTGATCGATAGTGGTAGTTGTACGAATGTTGTAAGTAATGCTATGGTAAATTTCTTGAAGTTACCAACTACCCCGCACACTAGTCCATACAAGTTACAATGGTTGAATGATTGTGGTGAATTAAGGGTCGCAAGGCAATGTTTGATACGGTTTAAGGTGGGAAACTACCACGATGAAGTGCTTTGTGACGTGATACCAATGCAAGCATGTCACTTGTTGCTAGGTAGACCTTGGCAATATGATAGGTCTACCAAACACGATGGGAGGTCCAATTGATATACACTTGAGAAGGATGGCTGAAAGGTTACACTTCATCCTCTTTCGCCTTCCCAAGTAAATGATTGGCATCAAAGGATGAGAGAATTGAACGAAAAGGGAAAGGAATTCGAAAAGGGAGAGAAGGGAGGGAATTCTGTAGGTGGGGCAGTGGGGGCATCCAAGGCTGCCTCAACGGCAAAAGGGACGGAAAAATGGTGATGTTGGTTAGGAAGAAGGAACTCTTCGTGGATCATGATCAGGACACACCTATGTTACTCTTGGCTCATTGTTTTAATACTAACCCCACTAATTCTTCCATTTCTCCTTTGATTTCTTGTGTGTTGTAGGATTATGAGGATGTATTTCCTAAGGAACTTCCGCAAGGATTGCCCCCGCTTCGAGGAATTGAGCACCAAATTGACTTTGTGCCGGGATCACAATTGCCAAACAAGCCGGCTTATAGGAGCAACCCTACGGACACCAAGGAATTGCAATGTCAAGTTGAGGAGCTCCTCAACAAAGGGTATGTCAAGGAGAGCATGAGTCCGTGCGCGGTTTCGGTGCTATTAGTGCCCAAAAAAGACGGAACGTGGCGCATGTGTGTGGACTGCCGAGCCATCAACAAAATTACGGTAAAATATCGCCACTCTATTCCTCGGTTAGATGAAATGCTAGATGAGTTGAATGGTTCATGTTTGTTTTCCAAGATTGATTTAAGGAGTGGCTATCACCAAATAAGAATGCAACCCGGAGATGAATGGAAAACCGCCTTCAAGACCAAGTTTGGTCTCTATGAATGGATGGTTATGCCTTTCGGCCTAACAAACGCTCCAAGTACTTTTATGAGGCTAATGAATCATGTGATGAGGCCATTTATTAGAAAGTTTGTTGTTGTCTACTTTGATGATGTCTTGGTGTATAGCAAGTCTTTAGAAGAGCATGTGATGCATTTACAATGTGTGCTTGATGTCCTTAGAAAGGAAAAATTGTATGCAAATCTGGAAAAGTGCTCTTTTGGCGTTAATGAAGTTGTTTTCTTGGGTTTTGTTGTTAGTTCAAGAGGGGTCGAAGTGGATGAATCCAAGATAAATGCTATCAAAAATTGGCCAACCCCACAAACCGTTGGAGAAGTAAGAAGCTTCCACGGGTTGGCTAGTTTTTATAGAAGGTTTGTCAAAGGATTTAGCACCATAGCCGCCCCCTTGACCGAGGTCATTCGGAAAGAACAACCCTTCAAGTGGGGTGTCGAGCAAGCTAAGGCCTTTGAAGCCTTGAAAGCTATGCTCATCTCCGCACCCTTGTTACAATTGCCCAACTTTGATAAGACCTTCGAAGTCGAGTGCGATGCGAGTAAAGTAGGCATAGGGGCTGTTTTGATGCAAGATTTGAAACCCATTGCTTACTTTAGCAAAAAGGTCAAAGGAGCAACTCAAAACTATTCCACGTATGATTTAGAGTTGTATGTCTTGATTAGAGCCTTGGCCACTTGGCAACACTACTTATGGCCTAAGGAGTTCATGCAAATGGCCGTGTGTGAGTTGGTGATTGAGCCTCCAAAGGATCTAAATGTTTTTAAGTGTGAAGAAGGACCTTGAAGTGTAATAAACTTACACTCTAAGGGGCGGCAGCCTAGACAAAGGGCAAGCTAGTCATTTTGCCTTGTAATATAAATAGAACATATTAGGGTTATTTGGGGTAGTCTTCCATTATTATTTTGAATCACAAGACTTGTAATATCTTTGGGTTCTCTCTCTCTCTCTCAAAACAGCCCACAAAGAAGAGAGACACTTGTGTTGTATCTTGGCTAGAAACAAGGATCTTGGGGTCATTGAGTTCCTCTTGGTCTAAGTAGAACTTGATGTTTATATTCATTAGTCTTAGGGTCCTTTCTTGATGTTAGGGTTCTTAGTCTCTTGAATATCATATGTCAAGTTAACTATCTTTTTATTATCTTGTTGTTGTTGTGTTTGAGATCTTGAAGTCTAGTGAAGCCGTGTGGGGCTCTTTCTATTCACTAGCACTTGTTGTTCAACTTGTTGTTCTTGTGAGAGTGTTCATCTTGTTGTTGTTGCTGAAATCTTGTGTTGTGAGTTTGATCTTGTATCATTTCAACCTTTCAAACTCAAAAAGGGGAGGTTTGACTATGCTATTCCCACAAAACAAGGTCCCTTGAATTAAGGAAGAGTGGTTGTCAAGACTAGGAAGTTAAACAAGTTAAACAACAAACTAGTACATTCCTACTAGGTTGTCTAATCTTTTGAATCCGTTTGTTCGTGTCAACGATTACTTGAGTGCCTTTTATCTTTTGAATACGTTGCTGTTTTTGGTTCTAGTCCGACAAGAATTCTTTGAGTCTTCAAATAAGAATCCACTCCGGATAAGAGCTTACTCATACCTTAAAGGATTCATGGTTACTAGCCAATTTACAACACTTGTGGAACTGAAGCGTGTGGTGATCTAAAGAGTATAATACCTTGACAATGGAAGGGACCACCTCCGCAACCATCACCCCGACACATTGCACCAAATGCTAAATGTACCTCAAGCTCCATTAAATGCCTCAAGCCAAAGGTGAACCTACCCATCTTTAAAGGTGAAACTGACCCCGAGGCCTACTTAGCTTGGGAATCGGCTTGTGACAAAGTTTTCCAAGTTGATGATATCTCGGAAGAAAAGAAGGGTTGCTATGTTATAGCTCATTTCGAGGGTTATGCTAACACTTGGTAGGAGTATGTCAAGCGGTTTGGTAATGAACTCATTGATGGGCAGCCACCACCTTGGTATCGGTTGAGGTACTTGATGAGGCAACGATACCTTCCCAAGAGATATCGCCATGAGTTGCTTGCTAGATTGTATGGCTTGTGTCAAGGTAACAAGAGTGTGATGGCATATTTTGATGAGTTTCAACAACTCATGTTGAAACTTGATCATCGTGGGGAGCAAATCAGTCACGACATCATCCGGTTCAAGTGTGGTTTGAACAAAGAGATCTCCACTCATTTAACCCTTCACAAGTTTGAAACCGTTGACGGTATTTTCCAAGTGGCTCTTGAGATTGAAAGGGAACTTAAAGAGAGATCATCTTTCAAGGCAAGGGGACAAGCCCCCTCGGGTTGGCCTAAAAACAAGGACCAACCCGCCACTACAAGGCTGTCCGAGCCCAAAACAGTCCCCAAAATTCCTCCAAAATTGGAGGCTCACAAGTATCCTAACCCAAAGGGATTCCAATGTTTCAAGTGCCAAGGTTGGGGGCATAAGGCCAATTAATGTCCAAACCGATGCAATGTGATCCTACGGGAAGGGAGAGTGTATTACCTTGGTGAGGAGGTGGGTCCCAAAAGGGGAGAAGATGAGGCCGAGCCTCAAGATGGAGAGGAAACCGATGATGGACCACATGATGATGATGGTGATGATGGTGAAGATATTTATCCACAAGAAGGGGAGTGTGTGGTTCCAAACTTTGTGGTTAGGCGCGTCATGATTAGTAAGGCAATAGATGACCCAAGCCAAAGAGAAAATCTATTCCATACTAAATGTCTTGTAAAGGGGAGTGTGTGTACCTTGGTGATCGATAGTGGTAGTTGTACAAACGTTGTAAGTCATGCTATGGTAAATTTCTTGAAGTTACCAACTACCCCGCACACTAGTCCTTACAAGTTACAATGGTTGAATGATTGTGGTGAATTAAGGGTTGCAAGGCAATGTGTGATACGGTTTAAGGTGGAAAACTACCACGATGAAGTGTTTTGTGACGTGATACCAATGCAAGCATGTCACTTGTTGCTAGGTAGACCTTGGCAATATGATAGGTCTACTAAACACGATGGGAGGTCCAATCGATATACACCTGAGAAGGATGGTCGAAAGGTTACTCTTCATCCTCTTTCGCCTTCCCAAGTAAATGAGTGGCATCAAAGGATGAGGGAATTGAAGGAAAAGGGAAAGGAATCCGAAAAGGGAGAAAAGGGAGGGAGTTCCGTAGGTGGGGCAGTAGGGGCATCCAAGGCTGCCTCAACGACCAAAGGGACGGAAAACAAGGTGATGTTGGTTAGGAAGAAGGAACTCTTCATGTATCATGATGAGGACACACCTATGTTACTCTTGGCTCATTGTTTTAATACTAACCCCACTAATTCTTCCATTTCCCCTTTGATTTCTTGTGTGTTGCAGGATTATGAGGACGTATTTCCTAAGGAACTTCCGCAAGGATTGCCCCCGCTTCGAGGAATTGAGCACCAAATTTACTTTGTGCCGGGATCACAATTGCCAAACAAGCCGGCTTATAGGAGTAATCCTACGGACACCAAGGAATTGCAACGTCAAGTTGAGGAGCTCCTCAACATAGGGTATGTCAAGGAGAGCATGAGTCTGTGTGCTATTCCGGTGCTATTAGTGCCAAAAAAAGACGAAACATGGCGCATGTGTGTGGACTGCCGAGCCATCAATAAAATTATGGTAAAATATCGCCACCCTATTCCTCGGTTAGATGACATGCTAGATGAGTTGAATGGTTCATGTTTGTTTTCCAAGATTGATTTAAGGACCCACCTCCTCACCAAGGTAATACACTCTCCCTTCCCGTAGGATCACATTGCATCGGTTTGGACATTCGTCGGCCTTATGCCCCCAACCTTGGCACTTGAAACATTGGAATCCCTTTGGGTTAGGATACTTGTGAGCCTCCAATTTTGGAGGAATTTTGGGGACTGTTTTGGGCTCGGACAGCCTTGTAGTGGCGGGTTGGTCCTTGTTTTTAGGCCAACCCGAGGGGGCTTGTCCCCTTGCCTTGAAAGATGATCTGTCTTTAAGTTCCCTTTCAATCTCAAGAGCCGCTTGGAAAATACCGTCAACGGTTTCAAACTTGTGAAGGGTTAAATGAGTGGAGATCTCTTTGTTCAAACCACACTTGAACCGGATGATGTCGTGACTGATTTGCTCCCCACGATGATCAAGTTTCAACATGAGTTGTTGAAACTCATCAAAATATGCCATCACACTCTTGTTACCTTGACACAAGCCATACAATCTAGCAAGCAACTCATGGCGATATCTCTCGGGAAGGTATCGTTGCCTCATCAAGTACCTCAATCGATACCAAGGTGGTGGCTGCCCATCAATTAGTTCATTACCAAATTGCTTGACATACTCCCACCAAGTGTTAGCATAACCCTCGAAATGAGCTATAGCATTGCATCCCTTCTTTTCCTCCAAGATATCATTAACTTGGAAAACTTTGTCACAAGCCGATTCCCAAGCTAAGTAAGCCTCGGGGTCACTTTCACCTTTAAAGATGGGTATGTTCAACTTGATGGTGTTGATGCCTACATCTCTCTCTTGGTGTCGGTTTCCCCTATCTCCATACCCTCGGTATCTCCTTGGATCTCCTCGACCCCCTCTTATCTCCTCCTCCCTCATGTAGGCATCATCAAAGGCTCCATATCCTTCATACTCCTCTCTACCATATCCTTCAAAGTGGGCTGGTCAGTCTTGGGCATTATGATTCGGAGGAATTGGATTTGGTGGCCTTTGGTTTAATGGAGCTTGGAATGGAGGGTTCGGATTTAGTGGAGGTACTTGACGTCCAAATCCCTCTTGTGGAACTTGTGGAGCTTGGAAATGTATTGCTCTAGTGGGGTCACGGTTTGGAGGGGAAAAGGTGGTTTGGCTTGCGGCATTTAGTGGAGCTTGAGGTGCATTTAGCATTTGGTGGACTGTTTCGGGGGTGATGGTTGCGGAGGAAGTCCTATCATGCCCATTGGTAGAAACATGTAGAGGAGTAGAAGGACGAGAGTTCCTTTGACTCTCCACTTGTTCTAACCTCCCACTAATAGTCGATACCTCTCCCTTGATGGCTGCCAAGTCCCCTCTCACGGCCCCAAATTCCGAATTCAACCTTTCAAGTGTCCGGGTAACGGCCTCAAGAGTGACCCTCATAGAGTCAAGTGCATTAGTATCCACGTTATGGAACATGGTCCCTTCCATTGTCAAGGTATTATAACTCCTTAGATCACCACACGCTTGAGTTCCACAAGTGTTGTAAATTGGCTAGTAATCGTGAATCCTTTAAGGTATGAGTAAGCTCTTATCTGGAGTGGATTTTTGTTTGAAGACTCAAAGAATTCTTGTCGGACTAGAACCAAAAATAGCAACGTATTCAAAAGATAAAAGGCACTCAAGTAATCGTTGACACGAACAAACGGATTCAAAGGACTAATCGACAACCTAGTAGGAATGTACTAGCTTGTTAATTAGTTCTAGAACCAAGTAAAGGAAACCAAGAATCAACAATTAGCAACTAGAATAATATCCAAAGTTGAGCTTATAGTGATGTGGCAGCATGTAAGTGGTCCCACACGTTTTTGCTTCTTCCTTGTTCCTTTTTTTTTTTTTTTTTTTATCTCAAATCTGAAATTTTTTCAATACTCACACAACTTGTTATAGATGACAATGTGTTTTGGAGGGAAAGTAAAAGTCTTGTAGTCTTTCAACCTTTCAAACTCAAAAAGGTAAGATTTGACTAGGCTAATCCCACAAAACAAGGTTCCGTGTTTTAAGGAAAAGTGGTTGACAAGACTAGGAAGTGATGGGTGCAAGTCTTTCACCAACAACTTTATGACTTGTGTTGCAACTTGAACACAACAAGATGAACAAGATGAACAAGTTTAAAAGATGAACACCTCAACAACCTTCATCAACTTCTTCAAGCACATAACACACAACCACCAATTTTTGTCATCAACAACATACAACTTTCAGCCACTTCAAGTCACCACAACAATGGTCAAGTTTTCAAGCTCAACTTTTAGATCTAGACACTTTAGTGTTGGTGAGAAAGAAACCAACACTAGAAACACACTAAACAAGCAAAATAACACCTAGATCTAAACATACAACAACATTCTCGGTTTTGTCTTCAATGGACAGATTTCAGAATTTTTGTTTGTTTGTTTGTTTAATCCGAGAACAAGCCCAAGATGGGTTATGTTGGAACACAACCGGTCTTGCTCTGATACCAAATCTTAAGAGTGAACCGCTAACCAACTCCACTAAAAGCTATAGCTGGTAGTGGAAGGCGCAACCCACCCTTTATAGGCCCTGAACCAGGCGGGGACGAACCCGATCCACACCCTCACCACGGCCAACCCGGGACACATCCCTCTTCCAGGGGTGGCTACTCTTATTTTCGCCATCATAGGGGGGATGGTCCCTTCCAACTACTTGAGAGAATCAATGACAACGCCTACAAGATTGACCGTCCACCGGAATATCAAGTGCACAACACTTTCAACGTTTGTGATCTTTCTCTCGTGGAGGCGGTTGAAGATAACCAAGTGCTGAATTTGAGGTTAAATTCCTCTCAAGATGGAGAGGATGATACGGGTGGGATAAGCTGTCCAACAAGTACCCGACCATTCACACGAAGCCAAGCTCGGGAATTACAAAAACTCCAAGCCTTGTTCTTGCAAATGGCCGTGTGTGAGTTGGTGATTGAACCACCTAAGGATCTAAATGTTTTAAAGTGTGAAGAGGGACCTTGAAAGTGTAAGTCACAAGGGCCACATGGAACACTCCAAGGCCGGCTGCCCCAAGGGCTAAACTTGTCATTTTATCTTTCATTTTGGATGTAATATAAATAGACCATCTTAGTGCTATTAGCCCTAGTTCACTCATTATATTTTTGAAGACAAAACTCTTGTAACACTAAGGACTTCTCTCTTTCCATTGGAGAAGCTCCCAAAACCGAAACTCACAAGTGGAGTTACACTTGTGTTGTATCTTGGCTAGAAACAAGGATCTTGAGGTCATTGAGTTCCTCTTGGTCTAAGTAAGAACTTGGTGTTTATATTCATTAGTCTTAGGGTCCTTTCTTGATGTTAGGGTTCTTAGTCTCTTGAATATTATATGTCAAGTTAACTATCTTTTTATTATCTTCTTGTTGTTGTGTTTGAGATCTTGAAGTCTAGTGAAGCCGTGTGGGGCTCTTTCGATTCACTAGCACTTGTTGTTCAACTTGTTGTTGTTGCTGAAATCTTGTGTTGTAGGTTGATCTTGTATCAGGATTCTCCCAAGTCCGCTTCACCCCTTTGATTCTTCCACACATTATAGATTCTCCATTGACAATCTTCGGGCTTCTCCCAAGTCCCCTTTTGCATAATCATCATTTGTAGACCTTGGAGTTCCCTTGCTTGACTCCGTGTTAAAGGACGTGTGCCGTCCATGCTAGCATCAAAACTCCACCCTTTCTACTACTTATCTAAATAACCAAAATCAACCTGTTCAATTCAAGGGAGTAGAGAGAGAGGAAATTAAGGTGGAGAAGAACTTGGCTCAACAAGAGGAGTTGTGTGAGAATTTTGAGTTAGGGAATGAGTTAGAGGAGGAGGACAAGGAACATCAAGTTGTGGAACTTGTCAACCCCAAACCTTTGTTACCTAGAGGAGAATTTTGGAGTGCCTAATTTACGCAACCACCTTCTAGGAAGGGTTCTATTTCAACTAAGCCTCTAATGTAATACTAATAGTTGTATAGATTTATAAAGTTATCTTCGAACTCTTTTAAAGATTGAGCGTTATTAACCTCCGGTCTTGGTAAAGCTTATTGACGATCTTCAATTTCCATGTCATCTTCACTATTACATCCAATGATTGAATCTATGTAAGCTTCATGTATTTTTTGTAACTTTGGTCTTCCTTTATTTCTTCGCTCGGCGTTGATCCAATCTCTAAACAACACTGACACCTCCAAACTGTCTTATGGTTAGGAATATTTATGGCCTCCGATTTGAAATCTTGCCGCGTTGAAAGCTTGCTCCAAAGCAACTGATGATCCTTGAATAGCTAGCACATCTCTCACCATCTTGCTAAGTTTTAGAAAGTGATGTTCACGAGTCCTCCACAAATTCAATAGTTGTGGTATGCCTACTGAATATGTAATATTATCAGTACCCTGTTCAAGATATTTATTAAATTCACACTTATTTGAAAAATCAAGTCCAAGTGTAGATTTTGCTTTACCATGGACACCTAATTCCGACATAGAACTTTGAGGGACAGTAATATTATTAGATTATAAGGTGCAATATTAGACATACAATTCCTTAGCACATGTTTGAATACTATTCTGACATATTATCAAATCTGGTTCTTCATGTAATAGAATATCTAAATTAGTATAAATTCCTAATCCGGTTCTTCATGTAATAGAATATCTAAATTAGTATAAATTCCTAATCCGGTTCTTCATGTAATAGAATATCTAAATTAGTATAAATTTCTTTAACTAAAGCTTTTGCACCATGTTCTTTATATTCTGGGTTAAAAAGAATTGCAATTAAATAAATTTGGGGTATAGAAAAAAAATATTTTTTAAAATTTTTCAACCATATCTTCAATACAATCCTTAAAATATGCATTTTGATTATACGTAGCAAAAAGGCATGAAATATTCCAAATATGTATTAAAATTTCACTAATAGTAGGATAATATGTTCCAGAAAAAACTTTATCATAAAATGCTTTTAAAAATTTTCTAAGTGCATCTACTACACTCCAATCACTATCAGAAAGTTTATGAGTAGGATAAGCATTATTATTATTATTAAACATCATAGTAATAGGACTTTTATAATCATATGCAATGTCAAGCATTTCATAAAAAGAATTCCATCTAGTTTTAACATGCCTTGAGATTTTTCTACATGGAACATCACACACACAACAAAGATCTTTATATATGAAAAATCTAAAAAATTGCATTTTCAACTTTATCAATAAAACTATCAAATAAATCAATACCATCTTTCACAACTAAATTTAATATATGTGCAACACATTTAATATGAAAAGCATATTTACTAATTGGATAAAGTCTAGTTTCTAGCATAGTCATAGCATTTAAATTAGCAGAAGCATTATCTAAAGTAATACTAATCACTTTATCAACAAGATAATAAAATTCTAAAATATGACCTACAGTTTGAGCAATATAAGAACCAGTTTTCTTATGTTCACAAATTATATAACCGATAATCCTTTTTTGCAAATTCCAGTTATAATCAGTCCAATGTACAGTAATAGTTAAATAATCATTATCGCTAGGACTACAACCCATATCAGTGGTAATAGCAGCCCTACAATCCAACATATAAAAATAGCTACGAAGCTATTGCATATGTTTTTCTTGAAATTATAAAATATCTGTTTTTACCATACTTCTTGAAAAATCATCAAAACTGAAATTATATGTATCCCGAATATATGTTATAAAACCATCATGTTCTCCAAAATTAAAATGCAAACCACAAACAACAATCATTTTAGCAAAATTTTCACGATCACGGTCCTTATTATAGGCCCGTTGTGAAACATGACCAACAGGATTTGAAGGATTTAGTGAACTTTGAACTATGTTGGACCTAATACCGGAGGATCCAACGTTAGAGCCTGCAAGTTGACCCGTAGTAGATAAAAATGATTTCCACTCTCTCGGATGTTTCGTAGTCAAATGGGTTTTTAATCCCCCAGTCGAACCTCCATTCCTGCCAGTGATACGATACAAAATATCAAAAGACGAAGAAACCACGTAAACAACGGAGACAAGGGTAAAATGGAAAATAAGAGACGAAGAACAAAAGGAAAACAAAGACAATGAAGGGAAAAGATAGATAGATAGACACAATATGATAAGAAAAGGACAACCAAAGGTATTTCAAACCGAAGATCTTTCTTTAAATTACCACAAGCACCAATCTCTTACGAAGACCGAAAGAGGAAATAGACCTCTAACAATCGACGTTTATCACAATCTAGAAAGCTCCCAACAAGCTAACATAAACACTCTCAAGTGTAACATTCATCATCAATAATCATCTCCCTAAAATGAAAAGAAAGCTAACTATTTATAGCCATGGACCTTATTACATAATGGGCCCAAAAGTGACCCAATGTACCAAATAGCCATATGTTGGTACATATGATCTCCCGTGTCCCAAGCTATGAGCCAAATCCCATGTTGTTCTAAACTCCCTAAGATGGTATCATCAAATATAGCTCCTCCCACGCTCCAAGCTATCATCCACACATGATATTGTTCTAGTGGGAGCTCTAAAAGGGTACTCCAAACATGTATTGGAGTCCTTGAGGTGATCATGGCTTGGACTCCCTTGAGTTGACCTCGGGGTATAGGCCTTAGGAGGTTGATGTCGATTCGGCTTGTATCATCCTCCCTTTCTTGAAAAGGATTCGACCTCGAATCCAAATCTTTTGTCGGCTTGTCATCACACTTTCCAAGTTTGGAATCCTTGGGCAAGAACTCTGTTAGGCCTTCAAGCTTATTTTCATAAGGCACTCTCCTTGTATCTTCCTTTGAAATTATTTGTTCATGTACCTGCACAAGAGAAAGAGTGATACTAGGTAAATGCTAGTATCATGGTTAGTGGACCTAAGATGGAAAGGGTCTTTGCCTAATTGGATTTGGAGTGGTCGAACAACATTTTGTGGAGCTCGGTTTATTTTGTTTCGGGGTGAGGGAGCATATTCATGAGGTCTTAGAGCACAATTTTGATGGACGAACCCCGGTGTAGGGATGGTAGTTTGGGCATGGGGTAGAAATGTTAAATTAGAGGCCTTTAAATGATCCCAATGTTTTCCATCCTACCATCAATACTTGGCAACTTCTCATTCATGGGTGACATTTGTCCAATCAGTTGATCCATTTTTTGATGTAACCCTAGGAATGCCTCCAAGATGGTATCAAGGGTTGCTCCACCCATTGTCTTAGTACAATTGAGAAAAATATGAAATGCGTATGGACGACTCGATTAAGAGAAAAAGGACTCTACTCAAAGAAGTTAACTAATAAAGAAACGATAAAAGCACACAAAGAAAAAGAACGAGAAAGAAAATGAACTTAAGAACTAATCAACAACTAAGTAGGATGATTACTAGTTGAAATTTAGTTGTTAAGAATCAAAGAAAGTGATTAGGAATCAAGAAAATGAACTAGAAGGTTAGAACTAGAGAAGGATAGATTTTGGAGTTGTTCGCCTGCGTTGGGTGGGGTGCGGACGCATCTGGTGATACAAGCCAAATTGGCATCAACCTTTCTTGGCCTACATTTCAAGGGCAACACCAAGGAATTCAAAGCCATGAAGATATTAAGGCAACAAGGACGTGTTTGGAGGACCCTTGTTGAGCTCCAACTCGAGCAATACCACATATGGATGATAGCTTGGAGCCGAGGGAAGCATGGCATCAGGAATAAGGAGAGCCCTTGTGGGTTATTTTTGAAATAGCCACTTTGGGGCTATTTTTGTAATAGGTTATTTGTGCAAAGGCAAATACTATAAATAGGTGCCTTAGCCATTTCATTTCCTGAGATTTTGATGACATTGAAACTTACTCATATTTTGTAGCTTTAGTCTTGTAGTTGATAGTGTAGAATCTGAAAATTGGGTCTTTGACATTTGAAGTTAGGGTTTCACTTGTCTTGGATAATTTGGCAAGAAAGGTGTGCTTGAGAAAGAGTGATTCCTTTGGGTCACCTAAGAGGAAGGTTTGAACTCTTGTTTGTGAAGTGTGTTTGAAGATTTGAAACATCTTCTAGTGCTAATCACTTAATAAGAGTAAGGGTCTTTCTATCTATCTTTAAATTTCAAGTATTCTTCTTCTTCATCTTCATTCTATGTGTTGTTTTTCTCTTTGTTTGGTTGCTGAAATTTGTATCTTAGTAACCATTTTCGTGTGTTCATAGCCTTTTGGCTATCATCTGGGGACATGCCCTCGTAGGTAGGGCTTCGCAGGTGAAAACAGAAGGCTGCTAGAGTGACATGGCGCAGGTGCCTCTGGACAGCAAGCTGGAGCTCCGTATTTTTTTCTCTTGTGGGCCCTTTTTACACCCTCTCTCTTGGAATATTCTCTTTTCTTTGGCATATTCTTTTGTACCACACCCCAAAAACCTTTCTCTTTCTTCCCTTTTGGATCAAACACCCCTTTTTGGAAGATTCTTCTTCAACAAGATATGAATTTCTGAAGAACACCAAGAACAAGATGAATTTTCAAAAATTCATATCTCTCTCAATTTAGCTCCAAATCTCACAAAATTTGAAACCCAAGCTCCTTTTTCTATGTGTAACAACTTCCAAAAACTTTAAGCCTTCAATTCCACTCCCAAAATTCCAGATTTCAAGACCCACTTCACTTTCTTCAAAAACTCAAGACTCAACAATGGTAGAGGCTTCAAATCACCTCCAATTAAGCTCAAACTTGAGATTTAGACTCTAATAGTGTTAGGGAACAAGAATCTAACACCAAAAACACAAGAAAACACCAAAATCAAAAACTCAAAATTTGGACTAGACTCAAAAACGTGAAACCCTAATTTTTTTTATGATTTTTCAATTTTCTTTCGATAACACATCCAAGACTAGAATCGTGGGAAAGATTCTAAGCTCGGCTCTGATACCAAATGATACGATAAAAAATATGAAAAGACGAAGAAACCACGAAAACAACGGAGACAAGGGTAAAATGGAAAATACGAGAGGAAGAACAAAAGGAAAACAAAGACAATAAAGGGAAAAGATAGATAGATAGACACAATATGATAAAAAAAGGACAACCAAAGGTATTTCAAACCGAAGACCTTCCTTTAAATTACCACAAGCACCAATATCTTACGAAGACCTAAAGAGGAAATAGACCTCTAACAATCGACGTTTCTCACAATCTAGAAAGCTCCCAACAAGCTAACGTAAACACTCTCAAGTGTAACATTCATCATCAATAATCATCTCCCTAAAATGAAAAGAAAGCTAACTATTTATAGCCATGGACTTTATTACATAATGGGCCCAAAAGTGACCCAATGTACCAAATAGCCATATGTTGGTACATATGCTCTCCCGTGTCCCAAGCTATGAGCTAAATACGATGTTGCTCCATACTCCCTAAGATGGTATCATCAAATATAGCTCCTCCCGCGCTCCAAGCTATCATCCACACATGATATTATTCTAGTGGGAGCTCTAAAAGGGTACTCCAAACATGTCTTGGCGTCCTTGAGGTGATCATGGCTTGGACTCCCTTGAGTTGACCTCGGGGTATAGGCCTTAGGAGGTTGATGCCGATTCGGCTTGTATCAGCCAGATACATATTTCTAACTTTGTTTACAAAGATGATACGTAGACTTATTCTTTTCTTCATTCAAAAAACAAAATTGCCACGCAGGTGATTTTAAAGCATGTTGTGGTTTGGTCTTACCCCTCATTGGAGCAATAGGGGGAAGACCAACTCCAACTTGAGGATTATCCTGAGTTGGAGCTTTGGCACTAGTGGGGGCGAAAGCGGGACTAGTTGGTGTATCCTCTAAATTATCATCCACATATAATTCTACTTCTTCATCTAATTCATCTTCAAAATCATTATGCAATCTCTCTAAATCTTCATGGGGAATAGGAGTATCCGTATTATATGCAAAATCAGTTTCATTAACATATGTAAAATCATCCGTATCAAATCTAATTGTAGGAGCAGCAGGCATGCGTATCAACACGCTTTTTGCTTTTGAAGCAATAGTTTTTTTACCAGATTTTTTTAAATGAATCCATAATATTATAAAATAAAATATGAAATTAGCAAATTAAAACAAACAAATCACAACTAATAAACATGAAAAAAATTAAAAGACTAGAGAATGGAACGAATGTACCAACTGTCTGTCGTAAAAGCAGACGATTATAATTGATACTTGAAGCTTAAAGAAGATTGCTCCTCCAACATTCACCAAATTATACTTCAATTGTAAAATAATAATAATAATTATAAAATTTATAGATATTGAGAATAAAAAATTGAGAGAGAATGAGAGTTGAAATTGTGAACAAAAATTTGAATGGGGGAGGGGTATTTATAAGAATTTGGAAAGGGAGGGTGCGGCTAGGGGATACTTGGGGGGATGGGGGGTCAAACTAACCATTGAGGGACCCACTAGTTGTTGCCAACAGTCCCCAACAGCTAGTTAGACATTACAGAGTTAAAAAAAATTCTAATTTCACATGAAAGGATCTGACCGAACAGGGTCAGAACCGGTATAGAAAGATATGAACCGATACCAGATTACTGGTATGAAAATAGCATGTCGTTCCAGTTTGGGTAATGTTTCAACCCATACCATCCCATTCGGACGAGTACTGAAACGATATAGATTGGTACCAGAATAGGTCGAAACGGTACCGGTACATACCGGTCCGGCGGCCAGCTTTAGATATGACCAAGGAATTCTACTAATTTCAACTAGAATTCACACTTGCTAAACTTAACATATAATTGCCGGTCTTTGAGAGTCTACAAGACAATCATCAAATGGTCTACATGTTTATCCTCACTCCGGGAATAAACGAGGATGTCATCAATAAAGACAATGACGAACATGTCCAAGTACTGCTTCAACACCCTATTCATCAAGTCCATAAAAGCTATAAGAGATTCGTTAGTCCAAAAAACATAACAAGAAATTTGAAGTGACTATATCGAGTTCTGAAGGTTGTCTTTGGAATGTCACATTCTCTGACTCTGAGTTGATGATAGCCAAATATGAGATCTATCTTAGAGAAGCAATTGGCACCCTAAAGTTGGTTAAACAAGTAATCAATCTTGAGAATGTGATACTTATTCTTGATTCTGACTTTGTTCAACTAACGGTAGTAGATGCATATTCTGAGAGAACCGTCTTTCTTGCACACGAAAAGAACTAGAGCACCCTATGGAGTGATGTTGGGTCTGATGAAACCCTTGTCTAGGAGATCTTTCAATTGTTCCTTCAATTTCTTAAGCTCAACTAGAGCCATTCTGTAGTTTGAAATCGAAATAGGCTGGGTAACTGGAGGGAGATCTATTTCGAAGTTAATTTCCCGTTCGGGAGGAACTCTGGGTAGATCTTCAGCTGGAAATTCATTAATCATTCGAGCTGACTCAAGAGTTGGGGTCTCAAACTTTGAATTCTTAACCCCAAACAAGATGATAGATGCACCTTTTGGAAATCATATTTCTAGCCTTAAGGTAAGAGACAAACCAACCTATAGGCACTGAGGTACTACCCTTCCACTCTATGACTGGCTCATTTGGGAACTAAAATTGGACTACTCTATTTCTACAATTAATGGAGGCATAGCAAGAGTGGAACCAATCCATGCTAAGAATAATATCAAAATCTATCATATCTAACTCTAGCAGATCAACTGGGGTGACTTTTTGAGAAACTGTGGATGGGTAATTTTTGTATACCCATCTAGCTATGACTGAATCACCTAGTGGAGTAGAGACTGAGAAAGGTTCTAAAAGGATTTCAGGATCGTCACCAAAGTCTATAGCTATATAAGGAGACATGAAGGAAAGTTTGCTCCGAGATCTGATAATGCATAGGCATGAATACAAAAGACCTATAACGTACTAGTGACCAGATTAAGAGAACCCTCCTAATCCTGCCAAGTCTGAAGGGCATAGAACCTACTTTGATATTGTCCACCAGCTGCACTAGATGAGGCACCCTGCTGAGTCAAATGACCTACTGGAGCTGATGAAGAGTTAGTCTGATTCTGCTTGCGGGCATCCCTACCCCTCTGTGAAGCCACTAGACACTCCCTCAATCTATGACCTGGCTTACCATACCCAAAATGAGTTATCATTACCGACCATACACTCACCTTAGTGGTTCTTTCCATACTTCTTGCACACTGGGTAAGTACGACCACTAGTAACATTGCCTTAGTACATAGAGCCTGGTGCCCTATCCCGATTATCCTACCTAAACTTGGTCACTACAGTACTAGAAAAAAATGGGGCTGGGGCTGAAGATTTTTAACAGAACTAATAATGATTACGAATATCTGACCGCTACTGAGAGAAGTTAAAACTACATGTTCTAGCCCTTTTATTCTCTCTTTCTCTCTCCTTGATCTTTTCCTCCTCAATTTATTAGGCATGAACCATCAACCTGAAGATATCTATTTCATTAACCAACATAGCAGTTCTACATTCTTTAACTACATCCTCAAAAACAACTATCAAAAACTTACTCATGCGGGCTTTGGAGTCAGCAACCATTGCCGGAGCATACTTTGCAAGTTGAGTAAATTTGAGAGAATACTCCTTCACACTCATGTTGCCCTATTTCAGATTTATGAACTCCTAAAACCTTGGCCTCTCTTAGCTCAAGTAGGAAGAACGTGTCCAGAAAAACAGCAACAAGCTCATCCTATTCTGCTGGTCCTACATCTGTACCTCTATCCTCATTCCACTGCTTTCACCAAGTGTGAGATACTCCCTTCAACTAATAAGTAGCCAAGTCAGCACTCTCAATTAGAGTGATACCCATAATTTCAGTAACCTTCTGAATATCATCAAGAAACTCATGTGGATCTTCCTCAATCTTGGAACCATGGAACTAAGAAGGATTTATCCAAGTGAAGTCCCTGACTCTAGTTGTTGTTATGGTACCAATAGGATTGACTGAGGGAAAAACATGTTAATGCGCCTGAGTGGTCATGGCCAGAGCTAGCTCCATGAAAGCAGCCCTAAACTCAGCATGAGAGACATGCTCATTCAAAGGGTCTGCTGGAGCTAGTGGTGCTTGTTGATCTCTATTCATGTTACCATATCCATTTCCATTTTTCCTTCCATTGGCTCTTCTGGGAGGCATTATCTGTAAATGCGTAAAGCATGAGTTAGAAGAAAGTTTTAATAGAGTTCACACTCTATCACACGTCTGATACACGAATGATGACATGACCATGGGATTTGTCCACGGTCGTACAAAGACTATCGTACCAAGAACCCGAGGATTGGTTCTCAGAAATTAATCAGACGGAAGGATTTTACGGTCATAGGTTGATTGTACGACCGTACAAAGCAAGAATAGGAGGCCTGCCCAATTGTAATCTATAGGAGTCAAGTGTAATGAAGATCAGACGAAGGCTACCTACGACCTTGCTTTGAAGTCACGATCATACCTGGTTGTTCTAGGGAGGACCTCTAGATTTGAAGTTTACAAGATTCCAAGTGAAGATCTAACAGATAACCGCATTGTACTATCATGAGAAGAAGATACGAGGCTGTACTGAGAGTCATACCAGCCAAGACCTGAAGATGAAAATCCATAAGCCAAACCACGAGCACCCAAGGACGATCGTGGATTCTAACCACGATCGTACTTTTCTATCGTCCAAAATCACCAACCTAGATTTCCTGTTTGTAATAGGATACATTTTATTTTGTCTATAAATACTCCTATAAAATTATTTGTATGGGGGACACTCTGTCATATTTTTAAACTTTATATTGTGGGATTCTAAGGCATATACTTGGAATTTCATGAACATCTATTCTAGGGTTTTAATTCAAGTTAAGATTTTAAAGTTTTTCTTATTATTTTAAGTTCATATTTATGTTTTCATCTATGAACTCTTCTTTTGTTCTTGCAATCATGAGCAGCTAAACACCACAACTAGGGTTGTGGGAGCCATGACGTAATAACGATAAAGCATTTGAAGTACAAAGTGATCTTCTAAGGGTAGTTGGGCATGTATTGTTGTTTCTTTTGGATTGATTGCTTTTCAATAAGTGCACGCATTGGGACTTATCCTATCTCTACCCTGGATTATAACAAGGGTAATCAGATAATCCATTTAATTAGCATTGAGCTGGTAAATGGGAAAGACTATATTGGGATCATAGATAAGGGTTAGTAATGTAATATTCATGATACATTAACCTTTGTTCTTGGGGATAGTCATCTACAAGGGGTGTAACATAGTTAGTTAGATGATATATAACCTATCAATTCTGCATGCCAAATACCATGAGAGATCACTAAATTACGGAGAACCTATGAAGTTATGAAGTTATTGGGGAACACAGTCCTAAAGCCTGTCTCATATTGATTACAAATCCAATAAATCAACACTTGTTACTATTGATCTTTACTTGTTGCTATTGATCTTTTGTTTCCCAAAATCCTGCCTCTTTTACGTATTTTCTAATTACTTAAACAAACACTTGATAGAATTTTGACCTATTCCCTATGGGATCAACCCCAACCTTGCTAGGTTCTATATTTAATTCAGTGACCGCTTTATACTTCTTAGGGAGGTGTAATTTGGGCAACATCACCAACATAACTAACATACTGAAAATCTAATTATCTGTCTGAAAAGCCTCTAAGTTGATAAGTTGTTGGGGTAAGCCTCCAACTAACTCCAACTATCCAAAACAAAAATAAAACTGAAAAGAAATACTGATAATTGGCCCTCAAAAGATGAGGACTCACCAAAACACTGCTACTGATATGATGTTGAATCTACTAGCCTCGAGCGGGATGCTAAATTTCAGAACCTATATTATAAGACAATATAATGCAAAGGAAAATATGCAGTAGTACTTGGAATGTACTGAGCATATGAGATATGCATGATCTAATATAAGCTGAATATGCTGAATGTAACATGGTAAATTAAACATGAGTTTGAGACATGCAAAATGATACTAAGACAGATTAATAAACATGTAGTGGTATAATAAGATGAAAAAACTGATTACAAGGTCATAATACAAATATCTGAATCTGAACTGTGGACTGTGGGAGCTACCGTTAATCTATATATCCTAATCTGAGCTAACCGAGGTCCAACCTATAACCCCAACTTGAGGGGTGCTCTGTACCTTACCAAGGGTATGAACACTAACTGACGTGGATCCAATAAACTGATGTCCAAAAAGGACTAAGATGTCAAGCCTTGTCTGACATGTGACCCTTTAGAACTTATAATAGCACCGTAATTTTGGGACTTAAGTACTTCTACTAAAGGTCTCAGCCTAACTGATGGATGAGCCTTTATACCTGCGTCCACTCAGTGCTAAGTACTATTCCCAACTAAAATACCAACTAATTACAGGATAGTTCATTTTGGATGAATAACTGATAAGCTCATAACACTGATATCTGAGACTAAAATAGTAGACACTTATCTAAAAAGTATTCTACATTATGTAACCATAGAATGAGTATTCATTACATATGCATGCAATCCTTGGTCATTGGGTGTTCATAACCTGTCATCTCTGACGAATGTAACTACTTATGAAAATTTCCACAAACTGACTAGAATGGGGAATTTCATAAGTCAAGTTCAAAAAAATCATGGATTATACAATATACTGAGGGTTCATAATTATAAGCATGTAATGATACTGAAATTCATGAGGAAACGTGGGTTTATGTCTCAATTATAACAAGGAACTAAATTATAAAGGAATTCATAATATTCATGAAACCTAGGCTCTGGAGAAGGAATTAAACTAAGGAATTTATTACACTTCAGGACTCAATGGGTGAAAGGAAGTTAGCGTTAAGAAATCAACCTCACAATCTAGCAAATTTGAAGTTAGCGTTAAACTAGCAAATTAGGCTTAATTGTGTCTTCTCTAGAAAATTAGGCATCCTTGTTTATAGAACATGTTGTCAAGTGTCTAGAGAAGACATAATTAAGCCTAATTTGCTTGAAAGATTCTTTCACAAGTAGACTCCCATGTTAGATAAGCTTCGGTATCACTCTCTCCTTTGAAAATTGGAAGACTAGTCTTGATTGAATTGATCCCATTATCTCGACCTCCGCTGGCACCTTGATTATCATTTTAATTCCATTGGTGCTCTCCTTGTGGACGATTCCCTAAGTTTCCTCTTCCATAAGGTGGCAGACCGAATCTTCCTCCTCGACCTCGAAATCCTTGTTGAGGCAAGGGTCTATTTCTCCAATACTCCGCATGCATGACCTCTTCATCATACCCTTCAAACTCAACTTGTGGGTCCTCTTCTCCTATTTCCTCAACTTGAATGGGCTAATTTTGGTTACGGGGTATTTGGAGTGGGGGATTTTGGTCTAGTGGAGCTTGAGGTGGAGGGTTTTGGTTTGGTGGTGCTTGGAGTAGGTCTTGGATACGGGGAATTTGGTCTTGTGGTCCTTATTGATTGTCTTGGTTGAATTGGGGTTGTAGTGGATGAACGGGGTTTCGATTATGTGGATAGTTAGTGGCTTGGGTTATGGGGTCTTGTGTTTGTCTTGGCGGATTGAACATTTGATGGAGTGTTTCCGGGGAGATAGTAGCAGATGTGTCTTGAGCATGTCCGCTAGATGAGGCATGGTAGTTTTGAGGAGTGGATTGGGTGGAGTTTAGACGACCTTCCATGTTGATAGCGTGCCCTGGAAAGCTCACATGGAGTTTAGACGACCTTCCATGTTACTTTAATTTTTTAGCATGGCAGCCGAGACAAGCCACCTGCCCACGCAGGTGGGCACCTGCATCCACAGGTCAGGGTCGCAGGTGCCACTAACCAGCATCTGCGTCCGCAGATGGCTCACCTGCGTCTGCATGTGAGCTTTCCAGTGCAGTCCACGTGCCGTTTTGCTCTTCTTTGCATATGTTTGATCCCTCCAAAGTCCCTCCATCCTCTTTAGATGTAATTACCAACACATAGCACCCTTTGGATGGTATTAGGATGTCTTCAAGTACCTCTCGTTTCATGAACAATCCTTGGAGCGCTTGGAGCTCTCGTGCTTGACTTCTAGTGAATGGCTTAGAAGGGATTTGGATTGTATCATTCTCTCCATCTTAAGAAGAATTTGACCTCAAATTCTCATCCTCCATCATGTCAAAAGGTGAGATATCACACACGTTAAATGTGTTGTGCACTTGATACTCCGGTGGAAGGTCAATTTTGTAGGCATTGTCATTTATCCGCTCAAGCACTTGAAAGGGGCCATTACCTCGAGGCATCAGTTTAGCTTTCCTTTGGGTTGGGAACAGGTCTTTCCGGAGATGTATCCATACCCAATCGCCCGGTTCAAGTACAAGTCTTCTCCTACCTTTGTTCACTCTCTTGGTGATTGCTTGATTTCTTTTCTCAAGGTGAAGCCTCACCTTCTCATGCATCTTTTTCATTGCGTCCGCCCTTTTTCTCCCATCTAAGCTAATCACAACATCACTAGACAACGGAGTGAGATCTAAAGGGGTTAGGGGGTTAAAACCATAAACACATTCAAAAGGAGTCATACCAATAGCCGAGTGAATAACACGATTGTAGGCAAATTTGACTAGAGGTAAGTGATCCTCCAAAGAGGCCATTTTCCATTTAACCATGGTGCGTAACATAGAACCCAAGTTCCTATTCACAAACTCGGTTTGACCATCGGTTTGTGGGTGGCAAGACGTAGAGAAGAGCAATTTGGTGCCAAGTCTACCCCAGAACGTTCTCCAAAAGTGACTAAGGAACTTAGAGTCCCTATCACTAACAATGGTCCGGGGAATTCCGTGTATCTTGACAACATGTTCTACAAACAAAGATGCCATATTAGGGGCATCATCACACTTATGACACAGAATGAAATGAGCCATTTTAGAAAATTGATCGACCACAACAAAAATATTATCTCTTCCCCTCCTTGTCCTAGGCAAACCCAACACAAAATCCATAGCTATGTCTAACCATGGGCGTAGGGGAGTGGGAAGTGGGGTATACAACCCTTGAGGGAGAAGGCGGGATTTCGTACTTCTACAATCCATACATTGACCACAAATTCGGATGACATCTTGACGCATTTTGGGCCAATAGAATTGTTCCTCTAGGATTCCAAGGGTGTTATCAACTCCAAAGTGACCCATCATACCACCATCGTGTGCCTCTCTCACAAATAACTTCTCCACGAGCTAGAGGGCACACACAACCTTTTTCCCTTGAATAGGAATCCATCAAATTTTGAGTAGGGTATAAAAGTTCTATCCCTAAGCCATTTTTCCCTTTCCCATTCCTCACAATCTTTAAAGATTTGAGCAAACTTGGGGTCCTCGAGGTGCAATGTCTTCAAGCATTCAAATCCAATCAATTTAGAAGACAAGGTACTAAGCAACACATGTTTTCGGGATAAGGCATCGGCCACAACGTTCTCCTTCCCCTTTTTGTATTGGATCACATAAGGGAAAGTTTCTAAGAATTCAATCCACTTGGCATGCTGTTTGTTCAATTTGTCTTGGGCCCTAAGGTGTTTCAAAGACTCATGGTCGGTACGAATCACAAATTCCTTAGGCCACAAGTAGTGTTGCCAGTTGCCCAAAGCTCTAATCAAGGCATACAACTCAAAATCATACGTAGAGTAGTTCAAGGTTGCCCCTTTTAGCTTTTCGCTAAAGTACGCAATGGGTTTTTGGTCTTGCATTAAGACGGCCCAAATGCCTACCTTGCTAGCATCACATTCGACTTCAAACATTTTTCTGAAGTCGGGCAATTGTAACAAAGGAGCGGAGCTAAGCATTGTTTTCAAGGTTTCAAACGTCTTTGCTTGCTCATCACCCCACTTAAAGGGCTTATCCTTCCAGATTACCTCGGTCAACGGGGCGGCTATGGTGCTAAACCCTTTGACAAACCTTCTATAAAAACTAGCCAATCCATGAAAGCTTCTCACATCACCAATGGATTGTGGAGTTGGCCAATTTCTTATAGCGTCTATCTTGGATTCATCCACTTCCACTCCCCGGGAGCTTACAACAAATCCCAAAAAGACAACCTCATCAACACAAAAAGAGCATTTTTCAAGGTTAGCAAGCAATTGCTCCTTTTTAAGCTTATCAAAAACACATCTCAAATGTTCGGCATGGTCATCTATGGACTTGCTATAAACTAGAATATCATCAAAGTATACCAGAACAAACTTCCCTATAAACGGTTTCATCACATGGTTCATTAACTGCATAAAGGTACTAGGAGCATTGGTGAGTCCAAACGGCATAACCATCCATTCATAGAGACCAAACTTGGTCTTGAAGGCGGTTTTCCATTCATCTCCGGGACTCATCCGGATTTGATGGTACCCACTCCTAAGATCAATCTTTGAAAACACACAAGAACCATTTGATTCATCTAGCATATCATCTAGTCTAGGGCTAGGGTGGCGATACTTTACCGTTATCTTATTGATGGCCCGGTAATCAACACACATGCTCCAAGTCCTATCTTTCTTTGGCACCAACGATACCGGGACCGCACATGGGCTCATGCTTTCCTTGATGTATCCTTTGTTGAGAAGTTCCTCAATTTGCCTTTGGAGTTCTTTGGTATCTGTTGGGTTACTTCTATAAGCCGGTTTGTTAGGCAATATTGATTCCGGTACGAAGTCTATTTGATGCTCAATTCCCCAAAGTGGGGGCAACCCTTTTGGTAGCTCCTTGGGAAATATGTCTTCGAATTCCTGCAAAACAAGAGAAATAGAATGGGGAAGAGGAGAAGTAGAGTGGTTAGCATGAAACACATGGTCTAAAAGGAGTATGGGTTCCTCATCATTAGCCTCCTCAAACAAATCTTTGTTTCTTGCAAACATCACCATTTGGGTCTTTCCTTTCAATTTCCCCCTCTCTTTTGCTTCACCGCTTTCCTCTTCATGGGACTCCTCCTTTCCCTTTTTACCACCTTTCTCCTTCAACCCTCTCATTCTTTGATGTACCTCATTCACTTGTGATGGTGAGAGAGGGTGAAGGGTAAACTTCCGACCATTCACCTCAAGAGAATATCGATTGGTTTTTCCATCATGCTTGGTTGAACGATCGTATTGCCATGGTCTCCAAGAAAAATATGACAAACTTGCATGGGAATAACATCACAAAGTATTTCATCATGGTAATTCCCAATCTTTAACAGGATCATAACTTTTCTAGTCACCTTTAATTCTCCACACTCATTTAACCATTGGAGTTTGTAGGGTGCGACATGCTTGGTGGTGGGTAACTTCAAGAAATCAACCATGGTGGCACTAGCTACATTTGCACAACTTCCACTATCAATGACCAATGAGCATATATTCTCCTTGATAAGGCATTTAGTATGGAATAGATTTTCCCTTTGACTAGGGTCATCTATGGCCTTACTAATCATCCCTCGTCTTACCACAAAGTTTGGGACTTCAAACTCTCCATCTTGAGGCCAACCATCCTCATTTTCTTCCTCTACTTGCTCATCTTCTTCTATCCTATCTCCTTCTTGGACATCTCCTTCATTTTCATCTTCTTGCCCTACCTCTTCACCTAGGTAAAATATCCTCCTTTCTCTAAGGATCACATTCCCCGATTAGGACACTCATTTTCCTTATGTCCCCACCCTTGGCATTTGAAACATTGAAAACCTTTAGAAATAGGAGTTGGATACTTGTTACCTTCATTCCTCGGCGGGTGCTTTGGATTGGTCTTCTCAATGGGCTTCTTGTCGTTGGCTTTGTTGATGTCCTTGTTCTTGTTCCATCTCGAAGAAGGTTGGGCTACCTCCTTGCCTTTACTCCATGGGCTAGTAGATGAGTACCCCTTGGGCTTGAAAGAGGCCCGTTCCTTGATGTCTTGCTCAACTTCTAAAGCCGCTTAAAAGAGCTCTTCTAAGGTAGCCAATTGATGTCTTCAAGATCAATTGTTGAAACTCATCGAAGTAGGTTAAGACATTCTTGTTCCCTTGCCTTAGATTGTACAACTTGGCAAGTAGCTCATGTCTATACCTTTCCGGCACATACTTCCTTCTGATGATAGCCTTCAAAGCGTCCCACGGTGGTTGTCGTCCCTTATTTAAGTCGTTCTCAAATCGCTTGGCATATTCCCACCATGTATTAGTGATACAAGACAAATGGCCATCATAACTTTTGATGCCATCATTCGTGGCCAACACGTGGAGAATCTGATTTTGGACACCTTGAAGGCCCGAGAGTATGCATGGGAAAGTCATGAAGTCATTTTGGACACATAATAAAGCAAATTCGTGTGTGGAAGGTTGTTTGGAGGCTTGCCTTGATGACTACCCGAGGCTCCAAAGAATTGCAAGGGTTGAACTGCGAAGAAGGAGTCCTTACACTCCATGACCGCCCTTATTAAGGGTGTTTTGGTCTTTTGTGCCTTTTCTTTACACTGCATAGGAGCCTCTTTTCATTAAGGGTAGTTTGGTCATTTGATGTAATAGTTATAAATAGGCTTCATTAGTCTTATTTTCTAGTTAGTTCATTATGGATATTTGAAAGACTTCTTCTTCTCTCTTTGAGAATGTAGTGTAGGGCTTGGAAAGGCCAAGTAGTGTAGGTATTGATCCTTGCTTAGAAACGGTGGTTGTAAGGCGGAGTTGATTCCCTTAGCGGTCACCATAAGAGTTTGGTGTTGTTATTACGGGTCTTAGGGGTCTTATAGTTTGATATACGATTTGGTTCCTATTTCTTGTAATCTCGTATGTCAAGCTATCTATCTTTTTGTAATCTTGTTAAGCCTGTGTTTATAATCTTGAAGTCTAGTGAAGCCGTGTGGGGCTCTTTCGATTCACTAGCACTTGTTGTTCAACTTGTTGTTCTTGTGATAGTTGTTCATCTTGTTGTTGTTGCTGAAATCTTGTGTTGTGGGCTTGATTTTGTATCATTTGGTATCAAAGCAAGGCTGATTGTGTTCCTACACTACCAATCTTGGGCTATCTCGGTCAAAAAAAAAAAAAAAAATCTATCAAAAAAAAAAATGAAATCTGTCCATCTTGTTGTCTTGGCCGAGAATAGTGATTGTGTGTTTAGATCTAGGTGTTATTTTACTTGTTTAGTGTGTTTTCTAGTGTTGGTTTCTTTCTCACCAACACTAAAAGTGTGATGAGCTTATAATATTAACCATTGTTGTGGTGACTTGAAGTGGGCCGTCGGTTGTATCTTGTTGATGATCATTGGTGGTTTTTGTGTTATGTTCTTGAAGAAGTTGATGTTGTGTTCTTGAAGGTTGTTGTGGTGTTCATCTTGTTCTTCGTCTATTCTTACAACTTAAGACAACAAAAGTTATAAAGTTGTTGGTTGTTGGTGAGAAGACTTGCACACATCTCTTCTAAGACTTGACAACCACTTTTCCTTAAAACACGGAACCTTGTTTTGTGGGATTAGAATAGTCAAATCTTACCTTTTTGAGTTTGAAAAGTTGAAAAAAGAGTACAAGACTTTACTTTCCCTCCAAAACCCATTGTCATCCATGACAAGTTGTGTTTCATATTGAAGTTTCAGATTTGTGACAAAAATAAATAAATATATATATATATATATTTTCGTGTGGGCTGATACAAGATCAAACCCACAACATAAGATTTCAGCAACAACAACAAGATGAACAACTATCACAAGAACAACAAGTTGAACAACAAGTGCTAGTGAATCGAAAGAGCCCCACACGGCTTCACAAGGCTTCAAGATTATAAACACAAGCTTAACAAGATTACAAAAAAAAGGATAGATAGCTTGACATACGAGATTACAAGAAATAGGAACCAAACCGTGTATCAAACGATAAGACCCCTAAGACCCGTAATAACAACACCAAACTCTTATGGTGACCGCTAAGGGAATCAACTCCGCCTTACAACCACCGTTTCTAAGCAAGGATCAATAATGGCTTTTCCAAGCCCTACACTACTTGGCCTTTCCAAGCCCTACACTACATTCTCAAAGAGAGAAGAAGAATTCTTTCAAATATCCATAATCAACTCACTAGAAAATAAGACTAATGAAGCCTATTTATAACTATTACATCACATGACCAAACTACCCTTAATGAAAAGAGGCTCCTATGGAGTGTAAAGAAAAGGCACAAAAAGACCAAAACACACTTAATAAGGGGCGGTCATGGAGTGTAAGGACTCCTTCTTCACACTTCAACCCTTGCAATTCTTTGGAGCCTCGGGTAGTCATCAAGGCATGCCTCCAAGCAACCTTCCACACACGAATTTGCTTTATTATGTGTCCAAAATGACTTCATGACTTCCCCATGCATACTCTTGGGCCTTCAAGGTGTCCAAAATCAGATTCTCCATGTGTTGGCCACGAATGATGGCATCAAAAGTTATGATGGCCATTTGTCTTGTATCATCCTCCCCTTTTTGAAAAGGATTCGACCTCGAATCCAAACCTTGCATAAACTGAAAGGGCAAACAAATACAAACTCCTCATGGCATGAGGGTTAGGGTTAGCACAATAAATCATCTCAACATGCCAAGGTTGCTTATACTTGCAATATAACCAAGGATCCTTTGAATTAAATATTAAAAACTTATTAAAATATGCACAAAGGATTTGGATATTTAAATCACCAAGAGATAAAGAAACTACAAAGGTCCTAATGGCATCAAATAATCCACAAGGTAAAACTACCTTCATCTTAGGAGCCATAAGACACAATTGCTTCTTTATCTCTTCAAGAGACCACACCAAGGGTGGAGCCTCAATTGGTTCTAATGTCCACAAGATCCAAATAGCATTATCATTCATACAAGTGGACAAACCAAAAAATTTCCTACCTCTACATAAAACAAATCCAAAACTAGCATGGATGTCATCATAGGCAAAGAGGTAGTATAGGAAAGAATCAAGTGTAAAGGCATACAAGGGTGAAGACAAAGCATTTAAGCACATACACATTCTTTCCTTCAAGCAAATAGAGAACTTGGCATCCACAAGTTGAGATTTTTGTAATTTAAACACAATTGTGTCAAGCAAGGATGCACATTTAGAAACATTACCCCAAGGAAACAATGACACTTTTGCTCTCGGGTTTTCAAGAATGACACTTTGCTTGTCATGTAGACCAAGCAACAAATTGGGTGCGCCAACATCACCATTTCTATATTTGGCACCGGGGTCAAATAGAAAGAGTAGCCATAGACATGGGTCTAGACAATACTCCCTTTCCCCATAGGCTTCACCCAAACTACAAGATATACTCTCTACAATAGCATACATATCATCAAAAGCAAATAGAGAGTGGAGAATGGTATCACTCAAGTCAAGTTCAACTAAGGTGTCCTCAAGTGAGTGCTCACTACCAGTTTCAACATCATCACCATGAGTACTCTCAACAATAAGGTCACACATAGTAGAAGAAGTAATTTCCAAATAATGGACACCTTCCCTTTCTATGGAAGTACCCTCAAGTAGACACATACCACCACTAAAGTCCAAGGAATTATTACTTAAGTCTTTACAAGCAAGCAATTCATCCTTATAGTCATCAAACATGGGTGGGGTGTTGTCATACAAAGGTTCACAACCACAATCAATTTTCAAGGAAAAATCATTTATTGGGTTTCTTAAGAATTCAAGCAAATCAAAATTATCATCACCCAATTGATCATTTCTTTCCAAGACCTCACATTCCCTTCCCTTAAGAGTACTCTCATCTCCCAAGAAGAGATTTCCATCTTTAGGAGGAATGTTTTTACACCATAGTGGGTTGGCATATAGGCTATAGCTTTCAAGACAAGCTATACCTTCAACGTCAAACTCACCACTAGGTTCTTTAGGAGTGAACTCATCATCTTCAAACAAGATATTGTACTTAAAGAAAGAAGGATCTATCCATGAAGAGGATATAGAACATGCAAATCCATTCTCTAAAAGATCATTATCAAGTATCAAAGATGTTTCAAGCACATGATTATCCCTATGAGCAAAACCGAGTGTAGAACATTTACTAGAGGTCATACTAAAGGGGTCACTCCTATTTATTTGATCAACATTTTCAATATAATCATTCACTTGAGATCCATTAAACACATCACACATATCCTCAAGTGGTGGACAAATTCCGGACATAAGTTGATCGACACAATTCCCACAAGATGATGTACCATCATTCAACACATTGGCTTCAACACTAGGTGGACTTAAATTGACCTTACAAGAAGAGTCAATTCGATCATCAATAGGATCAACTAGTGTATCCACACTCCCAACAAGTACATCATCAACAAGAGGCAAAGAATCAATAGACTCACAAATAGGTAAGCTACTACTCATACTCAATGGGCTACTAGTCACACAATTATCATTCACATGCACAAAAGTGTAAGAGTAAGCGATTTTACCTTGAAGTTCTTGAGTAAATTCTTCTTTGCCATGGTGTGAAGGTTTCCCACATGCTTCGGCAGCAACTTCTCCTTGGCCTTGTGCTTCTCCGCTTGCCATGTTGGTACCTACACAAATGTCATTAGAAAGAAAAGGACAAACATAGTTAGCATGATTTGGTGGCAACCCCCTCACTTCACTCCACACAACCTCTCCTTTTTCCACTCTCGGATTACCACCTTTCACACCCTTACTCCTCTCAATCTTTTGTCTCTCATAATCATTCAGCTTGGAGTAAGTGATCACATCTCCTTGCGATTTGGGAATAATTGAGGTAAAAAGATAATTTCCCCAATGGTCCACTATAACCTTAGGCCAATTTAGCACATTTGGAACTCTATGTTGTGCAAACCAATCGGCACCCAAGCATACATGACCTGGTGTCAAGGGAAAGATATCGCACCACACCTCCTCATAGTATTCAAATTGGGTGAAGACAATCCTCACTCTCTCGGTAACCTTATACCCGTCCAAGGAATATGGAACAAGTAAAGGTTCTCGAAACAACCCTAAATAGTCAACCATCGGTGGCATGATGTAGTTCTTATGGCGCCAATCATCTAGCACAAGGAGGCAGCCCGGTACCCCATCAATGCTTACCTTTCCGGAGTGAACACTTCTCCTAGGATCAACATTGTAGAGTTTAGGACAACCCAAGGGCACATGAGTACCCTCGGCCTTGGAGATGTATTCTCTCTTCTTCTCATGGGACAACCTACACTATAGCTAGCATACCCATTCACACCGCTTTGACCTTGATAAAATGTACTACAAGGTGAAGAATATGAATTCATTCTCCACACGTGCACTCTCACCATGGCTCTCATAAGCTTTGCGAAGGGAGGGGTTATACCTTACACTAATTCGAGGTTCGAAATGGTAAGTGTAAGACTCCTCATATGCCCCAACTTCATCATAAGAACTTGGCACTTCATTCACCTCATGTTCTCCCTCAAAACCATAACCCTCAAATCTGCCCATGTCTTGATCATGGCTATATTCATAGCCCCCATAATCTACAACATCATCGTAGCCATAAAATCCCTCACTACAATCATAGTCTCCCATGTTGTAGTCACAATAATACGAGGCTACCAAGATATGTTCCCCTTATATCACCTTGTACCTACAAAATACACAAACAAGATTAGTAGTAAAAGCACCTCACCAACACTCGTATACACTCACCTTTGTGATCCTCACAATTGGAGCGGCGAATATTGAAAGTTGCTTATACTCCGGTAGTTAATAAGGTGTCAATCACTACTTAGCGACCAGAATAGATTATTGTTTGATCAACTCAAGACACAAAACAAAATCTACTTATGAACTTGAATCAAAGAAGTTCAACGAATCAAAATGAGAAAAGCACACAAAGAACGAAAAACACGAAGAAAACGGATTCAAAAAACCAACTCACAATCTAGTAGGTGATTACTAGTTGTTAATTAGTACTAGAATCAAGAAATGAAACTAAAGAAACAAGGAAATGAAACTTAGAATCTGAAATTTGAGCTTAAGCTATTTTGGTGAAGTGATGACGCATGCAATTGGTCTTGGGCCCACATGATTTTTTTTTTTTTTTTTTTTTTTCAAATCTGAAATTTCAAGAGTCCCACAACTTGTAATGGATGACAATGGTTTTGGAGGGAAGGTAAAGTCTTGTACTCTTTTTCAACTTTTCAAACTCAAAAAGGTAAGATTTGACTATACTAATCCCACAAAACAAGGTTCCGTGTTTTAAGGAAAAGTGGTTGTCAAGTCTAGGAAGAGATGTGTGCAAGTCTTCTCACCAACAACTTTATAACTTTTGTCTTACAACCTTTTGGATCTATTTTATACTTTTGTGGTCTTAAGTTGTAAGAATAGATGAAGAACAAGATGAACACCACAACAACCTTCAAGAACACAACATCAACTTCTTCAAGATCATAACACAAAAACCACCAATGGTCATCAACAAGGTACAACCTACGGCCCACTTCACGTCACCACAACAATGGTCAATATTATAAGCTCATCTTTAGATCTAGACACTTTTAGTGTTGGTGAGAAAGAAACCAACACTAGAAACACACTAAACAAGTAAAATAACACCTAGATCTAAACACACAAACACTATTCTTGGCCAAGACAATAAGATGGACAGATTTCATTTTTTTTTTTTGACAGATATCGTTTTTTTTTTTTTTTTTTTTGACCGAGATAGCCCAAGATTGGTAGTGTAGGAACACAACCATCCTTGCTCTGATACCAAATTATACAAGATCAAACCCACAACACAAGATTTCAGCAACAACAACAAGATGAACAACTATCACAAGAACAACAAGTTGAACAACAAGTGCTAGTGAATCGAAAGAGCCCCACACGGCTTCACAAGGCTTCAAGATTATAAACACAAGCTTAACAAGATTAAAAAAAGGATAGATAGCTTGACATACGAGATTACAAGAAATAGGAACCAAATCGTGTATCAAACGATAAGACCCCTAAGACCCGCAATAACAACACCAAACTCTTATGGTGACCGCTAAGGGAATCAACTCCGCCTTACAACCACCGTTTCTAAGCAAGGATCAATAATGGCTTTTCCAAGCCCTACACTACTTGGCCTTTCCAAGCCCTACACTACATTCTCAAAGAGAGAAGAAGAATTCTTTCAAATATCCATAATCAACTCACTAGAAAATAAGACTAATGAAGCCTATTTATAACTATTACATCACATGACCAAACTACCCTTAATGAAAAGAGGCTCCTATGGAGTGTAAAGAAAAGGCACAAAAAGACCAAAACACACTTAATAAGGGGCGGTCATGGAGTGTAAGGACTCCTTCTTCACACTTCAACCCTTGCAATTCTTTGGAGCCTCGGGTAGTCATCAAGGCATGCCTCCAAGCAACCTTCCACACACGAATTTGCTTTATTATGTGTCCAAAATGACTTCATGACTTCCCCATGCATACTCTTGGGCCTTCAAGGTGTCCAAAATCAGATTCTCCATGTGTTGGCCACGAATGATGGCATCAAAAGTTATGATGGCCATTTGTCTTGTATCCTGGGCCCAAGACCAATTGCATGCTGCCACGTCACCATTAAGCTCAAATTTCAGATTCTAAGTTTCATTTCCTTGTTTCTTTAGTTTCATTTTTTTGATTCTAGTACCAATTAACAACTAGTAATCACCTACTAGATTGTGAATTGATTTTTGAATCCATTTTTCTTCGTGTTTTTCGTTCTTTGTGTGTTTTTCTCATTTCGATTCGTTGAACTTCTTTGATTCAAGTTCATAAGTAGATTTTGTTTTGTGTCTTGACACCTTATTAACTACCGAAGTATAAGCAACTTTCAATATTCGTCGCTCCAATGGTGAGGATCACAAAGGCGAGTGTATACGAGTGTTAGTGAGGTGCTTTTACTACTAATCTAGTTTGTGCATTTTGTAGGTACAAGGTGATATAAGGGGAACATATCTTGGTAGCCTCGTATTATGTGACTATAACATGGGAGGCTATGATTGTAGTGAGGGATTTTATGGCTACGATGATGTTGTAGATTATGGGGGCTATGAATATAGCCGTGATCAAGACATGGGCAGATTTGAGGGTTATGGTTTTGAGGGAGAACATGAGGTGAATGAAGTGCCAAGTTCTTATGATGAAGTTGGGGCATATGAGAAGTCTTACACTTCCCATTTCGAACCTCGAATTGGTGTAAGGTATAACCCCTCCCTTCGCAAAGCTTATGAGAGCCATGGTGAGAGTGCACGTGTGGAGAATGAAGATTCATATTCTTCACCTTGTAGTACATTTTATCAAGGTAGAAGCGGTGTGAATGGTTATACTAGCTATAGTGTAGGTTGTCCCATGAGAAGAAGAGAGAATACATCTCCAAGGCCGAGGGGTACTCATGTGCCCTTGGGTTGTCCTAAACTCTACAATGTTGATCCTAGGAGAAGTGTTCACTCTGGAAAGGTAAGCATTGATGGGGTACCGGGCTGCCTCCTTGTGCTAGATGATTGGCGCCATAAGAACTACATCATGCCGCCGATGGTTGACTATTTAGGGTTGTTTCGAGAACCTTTACTTGTTCCATATTCCTTGGACGGGTATAAGGTTACCGAGAGAGTAAGGATTGTCTTCACCCAATTTGAATACTATGAGGAGGTGTGGTGCGATATCTTCCCCTTGACACCAGGTCATGTATGCTTGGGTGCCGATTGGTTTGCACAACATAGAGTTCCAAATGTGCTAAATTGGCCTAAGGTTATAGTGGACCATTGGGGAAATTATCTTTTTACCTCAATTATTCCCAAACCGCAAGGAGATGTGATCACTTACTCCAAGCCGAATGATTATGAGAGACAGATTGAGAGGAGTAAGGGTGTGAAAGGTGGTAATCCGAGAGTGGAAAAAGGAGAGGTTGTGTGGAGTGAAGTGAGGGGGTTGCCACCAAATCATGCTAACTATGTTTGTCCTTTTGTTTCTAAGGACATTTGTGTAGGTACCAACATGGCAAGCGGAGAAGCACAAGGCCAAGGAGAAGTTGCTGCCGAAGCATGTGGGAAACCTTCACACCACGGCAAAGGAGAATTTACTCAAGAACTTCAAGGTAAAATCGCTTACTCTTACACTTTTGTGCATGTGAATGATAATTGTGTGACTAGTCGCCCATTGAGTGTGAGTAGTAGCTTACCTATTTGTGAGTATATTGATTCTTTGCCTCTTGTTGATGATGTACTTGTTGGGAGTGTGGATACACTAGTTGATCCTATTGATGATCGAATTGACTCTTCTTGTAAGGTCTTAAGTCCACCTAGTGTTGAAGCCAATGTGTTGAATGATGGTACATCATCTTGTGGGGATTGTGTTGATCAACTTATGTGCGGAATTCGTCCACCACTTGAGGATATGTGTGATGTGTTTAATGGATCTCAAGTGAATCATATTGAAAATGTTGATCAAATAAATAGGAGTGACCCTTTTAGTATGACCTCTAGTAAATGTTCTACTCTCGGTTTTGCTCATCGGGATAATTATGTGCTTGAAACATCTTTGATACTTGATAATGATCTTTTAGAGAATGGATTTGCATGTTCTATATCCTCTTCATGGATAGATCCTTCTCTCTTTAAGTACAATATCTTGTTTGAAGATGATGAGTTCACTCCTAAAGAACCTAGTGGTGAGAATGACATTGAAGGTATAGCTTGTCTTGAAAGCTATAGCCTATATGCCAACCCACTATGGTGTAAAAACATTCCTCCTAAAGATGGAAATCTCTTCTTGGGAGATGAGTGTACTCTTAAGGGAAGGGAATGTGAGGTCTTGGAAAGGAATGATCAATTGGGTGATGATAATTTTGATTTGCTTGAATTCTTAAGAAACCCAATAAGTGATTTTTCCTTGAAACTTGATTGTGGTTGTGATCCTTTGTATGACACCCCACCCATGTTTGATGACTATAAGGATGAATTGCTTGCTTGTAAGGACTTAAGTAATAATTCCTTGGACTTTAGTGGTGGTATGTGTCTACTTGAGGGTACTTCCATAGAAAGGGAAGGTGTCCATTATTTGGAAATCACTTCTTCTACTATGTGTGACCTTGTTGTTGAGAGTACTCATGGTGATGATGTTGAAACTGGTAGTGAGTACTCACATGAAGACACCTTAGTTGAACTTGACTTGAGTGATACTATTCTCCACTCTCTATTTGCTTTTGATGATATGTATGCTATTGTAGAGAGTATATCTTGTAGTTTGGGTGAAGCCTATGGGGAAAGGGAGTATTGTCTAGACCCGTGTCTATGGCTACTCTTTCTATTTGACCCCGGTGCCAAATATAAAAATGGTGATGTTGGTGCACCCAACTTGTTGCTTGGTCTACATGACAAGCAAAGTGTCATTCTTGAAAACCCGAGAGCAAAAGTGTCATTGTTTCCTTGGGGTAATGTTTCTAAATGTGCATCCTTGCTTGACACAATTGTGTTTAAATTACAAGAATCTCAACTTGTGGATGCCAAGTTCTCTATTTGCTTGAAGGAAAGAATGTGGATGTGCTTAAATGCTTTGTCTTCACCCTTGTATGCCTTTACACTTGATTCTTTCTTATACTACCTCTTTGCCTATGATGACATCCATGCTAGTTTTGGATTTGTTTTATGTAGAGGTAGGAAATTTGTTGGTATGTCCACTTGTATGAATGATAATGCTATGTGGATCTTGTGGACATTAGAACCAATGAGGCTCCACCCTTGGTGTGGTCTCTTGAAGAGATAAAGAAGCAATTGTGTCTTAAGGCTCCTAAGATGAAGGTAGTTTTACCTTGTGGATTATTTGATGCCATTAGGACCTTTGTAGTTTCCTTATCTCTTGGTGATTTAAATAGCCAAATCCTTTGTGCATATTTTAATAAGTTTTTAATATTTAATTCAAAGGATCCTTGGTTATATTGCAAGTATAAGCAACCTTGGCATGTTGAGATGATTTATTGTGCTAACCCTAACCCTCATTCCATGAGGAGTTTGTATTTGTTTGTCCTTTCTTTGGTTTTGCAAGGTTTAGATTCGAGTTCAAATCCTTTTCAAGAAGGGGAGGATGATACAAGACAAATGGCCATCATAACTTTTGATGCCATCATTCATGGCCAACACGTGGAGAATCTGATTTTGGACACCTTGAAGGCCCGAGAGTATGCATGGGAAAGTCATGAAGTCATTTTGGACACATAATAAAGCAAATTCGTGTGTGGAAGGTTGCTTGGAGGCTTGCCTTGATGACTACCCGAGGCTCCAAAGAATTGCAAGGGTTGAAGTGTGAAGAAGGAGTCCTTACACTCCATGACCGCCCTTATTAAGGGTGTTTTGGTCTTTTGTGCCTTTTCTTTACACTCCATAGGAGCCTCTTTTCATTAAGGGTAGTTTGGTCATTTGATGTAATAGTTATAAATAAGCTTCATTAGTCTTATTTTCTAGTTAGTTCATTATGGATATTTGAAAGACTTCTTCTTCTCTCTTTGAGAATGTAGTGTAGGGCTTGGAAAAGCCAAGTAGTGTAGGTATTGATCCTTGCTTAGAAACGGTGGTTGTAAGGCGGAGTTGATTCCCTTAGCGATCACCACAAGAGTTTGGTGTTGTTATTGCGGGTCTTAGGGGTCTTATCGTTTGATATACGGTTTGATTCCTATTTCTTGTAATCTCGTATATCAAGCTATCTATCTTTTTGTAATCTTGTTAAGCTTGTGTTTATAATCTTGAAGTCTAGTGAAGTCGTGTGGGGCTCTTTCGATTCACTAGCACTTGTTGTTCTTGTGATAGTTGTTCATCTTGTTGTTGTTTCTAAAATCTTGTGTTGTGGGCTTGATCTTGTATCAATTAGCAAACCCTTCAAATTGGACTATGGCATAGCAACTCTTCTTGTCATCCGTGAGATCATTGACTTGAAAGATTCTTTCACAAGTAGATTCCCAATTCAAATAAGCTTTGGGATCGCTCTCTCCTTTGAAAGTTGGAAGACTAATCTTGATTGAATTGATCCCATTATCTCGACCTCCATGGCCACCTTGGTTATCATTGTAGTTCCATTGGTTCTTGCCTTGGTGGCGATTCCCTAAGTTTCCTCTACCATACGGCGCCGACCTAAATCTTCCTCCCCGACCTCGGAATCCTTGTGGAGGCAATGGTCTATTCCTCCAATACTCCTCTTGCACGGCCTCTCGTCTCCTACTCCCTCAACTTGGATGGGTTGGTTTTGGTGTCGGGGTATTTGGAGTGGGGGATTTCGGTTTAATGGAGCTTGAGGTGGTGGATTTTGGTTTTGGGGTGCTCGGGGTAGATCTTGGTTAGGAAATATTTGGTCTTGTGTTTGTCTCGGTGGGTTGAAATTTGGTGAAGTGTCTCCGGGGTGATGGTAGCGGGCTTGTCTTGAGCATGTCCGCTAGATGAGGCATGGGAGTTTTGGGGAGTGGATTGTGGAGAGTTGAGACGACCTTCCATGTTCACTATCTTTCCTCCCATGGTAGACACACTTCCTTGGAGTGTGGTCATATGACCCTCCATTGCTCCTATTCTGCCATCCATGGAGTCCAATTTTTGGGTCAATGATTCAATTGCCGCAAAATTGCATTCGAAGTGTTGACATCCCTAGTTAGGGGTGTTTCACCTTCCGAGGCCATTGTACCTCTTAGAAAGCTACTAAACACAAGCAACAAACAAATTAGCGTTAAAGAAATAGCCTCACAACTAACTTCTACACACCCTTGTATGCCTCACTCTTGGATCTGCAATTGTTGAAGGATGGCTTATATTCCGGGTGGTAATCGAGGTGTCAATTGCTACTCTTGATCGGATTGGATTCTTGTTAGAAAGACTCAAAGAAATAATTTACGAACTTGAATCAAGAATTAACGACGAAATGAAAAACTAGAAAAGCACACAAGAATTAGGACAAAGAAAGGAAACATACTCAACCACCAATTAACTACTAAGTAGGTGAATTACTAGTTGTTAATTAGTCTTAGGATCGTCAAGCGAAGTTAAGAATCAAGAATTGAAACTAAGATAATGGAACTTGAGCGAAATTGGATTTTGGAACCTGTGAGGTGCGTTGGGTAACCTGCGGGCGCAGGTGGTGACCTGCCCTCGCAGGTGGCTGATCGCAGGTGGAAGACAGAAACCTGGCAGGTGACCTGCGTTGGTCACCTGCGGCCGCAGATGCCCACCTGCGTGCGCAGGTGGTGGCGCAGATGCCCCTGGACAGCTCGCTGGAAACTCTTTTTTTTGCTTTCCTGTGGGCCCCTTTTCACTCTCTCTCCTGAGAATTTCTCCTTTTTGATACTCTCTTCTTTGAAGATATGAAGTATGAATGTTCTTCAAGAACTCCAAGAACAACAAATTTGAACCCCAATCAAACGATCTCGGAATGCGACGAACTTTCAGATCTGGATTCCCTTTGACATGAGGAACACTTTTCAACAATTCTTATCCTTCAAATCCACGCCAAGATAGCAAGATCTAAAACCCACTTTCCTATTTTTCTTCAACCACAATAACAACAACAAATAGATTTCTTCAACTCTTCACCCGCAACGCATCTAAAGCTCAAGACTCCGACTCAAATAACACTAGAGAAAACAAATCTACTGTTGAAACTTCAAGAACAACAAAATCATAAAAATATATTTTAGGAAATTCCCAAAAACAAAATTTCAGATTTTTTTTTTTTTTTGATTTTCGATTTCCCTTTGGACAACACACCCAAGATTGAATTCGTTCCAACGAATTCAAGCTCGACTCTGATACCAAATGATAGCGTGCAAGCTACAGAAACTAGAAATCAGCTACGAGAACAACGGATATTCAAAAGATAGATAAATTTAAACTAGACACAAGAAGGGAAAATAATCAAGAACATTAGGATATATTAAATCCTAAACCCCTAATTACATTCACCAACGAGCACCTAAATTCTACGGTGACTAAGAGGGAATCAAGGCGCCCTCGAAACCACACGTTTCTAAGCCAAGATTCAACAAAAGCTCACCACACTCTCTCTCAAGAGCAATGCTCATCAATATTAAAAAAAAACTAATGAAAAATAATACATGGGTTGGTATTATACCATTGGGTCATTTAATACAAAGTTGGGCCTAAAAAGTGACCCATTACTTCAATTTTTCAGCATGGCAGCAGAGACAAGCCACCTGCCCATGCAGGTGGGCACCTGCGTCCGCAGGTCAGGGTCGCAGGTGCCGCTGACAAGCATCTGCGCCCGCAGGTGAGCTTTCCAGGGCACTCCATGTGCCATTTTGCCCTCCTTGGCTTTCGTTTGATCCCTCCAAGGCCCCTTGGTCCTCCTTAGATGTAATCACCACTACGTAGCACCCTTTTGATGGTATTAGGATGCCCTCAAGTACCTCTAGTTTCATGAACATTCCTTGAAGCTCTTGGAGTTCTCGTGCTTGACTTCTAGTGAACGGTTTGGACCGGATTTGGATTGTATCAACTTGCAAGCCTTGGTAAGTGTTTACCCTTGTATATTAATGTAATACATGCATTATATATGGTGGGAAGCAGTTGGTTATGTTTAAAAAACATAGGGCAGACCACTTTGTAAGTGGCAGTCCACCGGTGCTTTCGGCTAAAGGATTTGCCTTTTTGTGGTTTAAACTTGAAAAGAGGCTTAAGGTCTTGAAGGAATTGAATTATATGGATGAAATTTCAGTATATGAATGTGTGGTTATGTCCCTAATTCGTTCCCCTTGTGTATGGCTTGATGGAAATGTTTATACATGTTTGTATATAGAACATTTGGCGTAGTGAAAAGAGAATACTTTCTTGTTATGTTAAAGTGAAATCTGAAACTGTGTGGGCTGTTTTTGGTATATTGTTGTGGAAGGTAATTATGTGACTTGATGGAATAATTATGTGGAGTTGCATTAAGGTAAAATTGTGAAGTATGAACTTGGTATGAAATCCTATCGGTTTGTAACGTCTTTGTTGATGTGCGGACTGCTTTGGTATTATTGGTGTTGTGAGGTAGTAAATTATACTGTAGGAGGGTGGAATGAAGTTATATGGCAGTAGGAAGGAAGGTGGAATGATGTACCATGTGGTTGGAATGTTGGACGGGTTTTACTTCCCGTTAAGTGACTAATTACCGTCTTGTGAACTTGTAATGTAGTTAGTTGTTAATGTTAGCTCCATTATGTACTTGTGTTGTAGAGTAACACATAAGGAAGGAGCTGAATTGTTGTATTCGTAATGAAGGCAATGTACATGTTTCCACATATACAGTACGGTGGTTTACCAATATTGTCCATTCACTTGTATTTGATTTCATTGAAGTTCTTATGTTTCATGCAGTTATTTATGGCCTTACATACTCAGTACATTCTTTCATACTGACGTCCCTTAGGGGACTTACCTTACTTGCTGCAAGCACAGGAGTTAGTAGACCTTCTCAGTAGGACACGGGTCATCAGCGGACTGTTGGTGAGCTCCAGTTGACTCGGGGCTTTTCGAGTCATTTGTACACACTTGTTTTGGTATTGTATAATAGTTGTATAAAGAGGGGACTTGTCCCGACTATAGGCATGGTTATGTATCTGTTAGAGGCTTTGTAGACGTTGTAAGGTCAAACGAAGGAATGTCTTACTTTTTTGACATGGTGGCCCTAATGGCCAAGTTTCATATCTATTTGAATGTCTTTCCATGATTTCCGTCATTGATATCTTGATACAACACAAATGGTCATCATAACTTTTGATGCCATCAATCGTGGCCAACACGTGGAGAATCTGATTTTGGACACCTTGAAGGCCGAGAGTATGCATGGGGAAGTCATTTTGGACACTTAATAAAGCAATTTCGTGGGTGGAAGGTTGCTTGGAAGCTTGCCTTGATGACTACCCGAGGCTCCAAAGGATTGCAAGGGTTGAAGTGTGAAGAAGGAGTCCTTACACTCCATGACCACCCCTTATTAAGGGTGTTTTGGTCTTTTTTGTGCCTTTTCTTTACACTCCATAGGAGCCCCTTTTCATTAAGGGTAGTTTGGTCATTTGATGTAATAGTTATAAATAGACTTCATTAGTCTTATTTTCTAGTGAGTTGATTATTGGTATTTGAAAGACTTCTTCTTCTCTCTTTGAGAGTGTAGTGTAGGGCTTGGAAAGCCAAGTAGTGTAGGGCTTGGAAAATCCATTATTGATCCTTGTTTAGACACGGTGGTTGTAAGGCGGAGTTGATTCTCTTAGCGGTCACCGTAAGAGTTTGGTGTTGTTATTGCGGGTCTTAGGGGTCTTATCGTTTGATACACTGTTTGGTTCCTATTTCTTGTAATCTCGTATGTCAAGCTATCTATCTTACTCTATTATCTTGTTGTTGTTGTGTTTGTGATCTTGAAGTCTAGTGAAGCCGTGTGGGGCTCTTTCGATTCACTAGCATTTGTTGTTCAACTTGCTGATTTTTGTGTTATTTTGTTCTTCTTGTTGCTGATTTCGTGGGAACTTTGTGTTGTGGGATTGATAGTGTATCATATCTTGTGTCTATAAGTGACATAGTGTTGTTCATTTAGTGACATGCACATGAATGTTCGAGGTCATAGGTTGGTTCTCTCGGGCCTTAACGGCTTCGGGTACCAGTCCGCCCCAATGGGATTTGAGGCGTGACATAAAGGATTGAAAGACAAAAAAGATGATGGAAAAACCTACCTCAACAAAGAATTTTCACCCATGGAGTTGGAAAATCTCCCCCTAGGGCTTTGGGATCAGCTTTTGAGTTAAAAGCCCCCAAAACATCAAAATTGTCTTAAATTACTGCCAATTTACCACTGCATCGGTAAAATTACCGTTGTGGTGGTTAACTTCTTAGTCTGAACACTATTCAGTAAAAAGACGATAACATTTTACTCCAAAAGCAGATTAACAAACAGTTGGATGTGTTGTGAAGAAGACTCAAAGATCTTTCATTTGGTGCGTATGTGGCCCCATAACTCTTTATATTATAGGAGATATGCTCATTTGAATTTGACCCTAGTTTAAACTTAGCTCGAAACTCAATCGGTAAGAACACTTCCAACTTAACTTTGTGTTAGGGGTATTGTATGACCATAGTACATGTCCAATTAAACTCTCATACCAAAGAATTTATCCTATAAATTATGGTGAAGGAAGTTCTCATGCTTTTACCATAGATATTTTTAGTAACGACGAAGTGGGTTGTTACCTTAGATGTCAATTTAGCCACCGTTCGTTCCCTAACGGTCATTGGTGAAGAGGAGAGTTTTTAGTATGATTCTCAAAATTCAACATACACAATGGTTATTAAACTAATACAACCTCCCATCAACTTCTAACATAATTTGATAAGACTTACCGAACAGTCATCTCATAACAACGCCAACCAGCTACTCAACTAGCCTACGCATCATAGGATACTAAACTCTAGGCACAAAGCATGATCACTATAACCCAAGGAATATGATCGTAGTAAAATTTATGTATGGGTCATCTAAAATACCTAAAACAAGACACAGAATTATGACGCATGAACATTTGAAGTGAAAACGGAGATAATGGGGAATGAAAAACAATGTTTTCTACTTATTAAAACCTATGTTTTTACCATTGCGGCAGTAAAGTTACTGCTGCAGCAACTCACTGGCCTATTGAGGTTACTGCTGCGGTGGTACTTTACCGCTGCAGTGGTCCGAGGAAATAACTCGGGACCTCATCCCAGTTTAGTCCATTTCACAACACACCTCTCAAAATTCGACATTATGAACTAAAACTCTTTCATGGTAATTGAAAATGGTAATTGCTATAAACAGAGTTCTACCAACTCATTTTACGCTCCAAAAATTTCTATGACTTCCTAAACTTGTCCTCTAAACACATTAACCACTAAAATCAACCAATCAACACACCATGATCCACCATTAAACACTAGTCCACACAATGCCAGATTTTTAACCAAAACCACACTACTCTGAGGTTGTTATTTCTATACTAGAAATAAGTTTAGTGGGGTACTTACACCCTAACCTATGCTATAACTATTACAACACCACCAACACACCACTATGGGTTTTCACTATCATATTTATTCTCCACCATAATTCATATTAGCTTATTCAACCCTATAACATACTTCAACCACCAAAAGGCAATACCAACCAAGTATTATCCATGTATCGATGGGAGGGATATGAATATGTATAAACACATCTAATAACTCTACTCCCTCAGTCGATCCTACAACTAACTATCATCAACCATAGCCAAGCTAACTTATTTCACCAACCTTATCAACTTAACTACACCACATTCAAGGGTTACCAATATGTATTCCCATACAATAAGCATATATGCAATGTAAAGTCATAACAAGCCAACTACAAGGTCTATCTAATAGCCCTGCCTCCTCACTAAGCCTATAAACATTATCCTACTGTCACTTTATTCACATCCTTAAAACTTAACCCATTATATTCATTCATAGCCACCATGGGTTTTGTACAACCAGTTAGCCTACCTTTAGTACATCAACACCCTTATCTTCATAAGATCATTCAAGTCACCTAACCAAATAAGCTACATAACTATCAATCACACGGTTTAGGTTTAACTTACCAATATCAAGAAAACCCATTATTATCATCTCCCTATATCATATTACAGGAAATAACCAATTTTATATACTTAGTCAATTTATCTTATATTAGCGATAGCAGCTACACAACTCACTTTACGTTGAAGTCACCAAGATTGTGCAAAACAACTAAGTTCATTTCAGTTTAACCAATCACTTATTAAGGCATCATTAACAAGTCAATGTATTAACTAGATTATTCACACAAAGATGACCCAATAGCACTTCAGGCTCAGATATAATCATCAAAGATCGGAGCACACAAGGATCCCAACTATAATCATCAAAGATTGGGACTACACAAGGATCTCAAGTATAATCATCAAAGGGTTGGACCACACAAGGATCCCAATCATAACCATTAAAGTTTGGACCACATAAAGATCCTAAGATAATCAAAGACCAATAAAAATCAAGACATACCGCAAAATCACAACCAGCCTTTACGATTCACGAATATTTTTTTTGTAACAACCTATCGCATATCACTCATAATGATCATATCACTTAAGAAGTTTGACCATCAAACAACTAGGTAGTAGTATGATCAAAAAAATAACCATCCACATAAGTAATACACGTAGCATTATATGATACCACAATAAAAAATTTTAAAACACAAGTATTTTTCAAGTAAGCATAGCCGATCAATTAATGAAAGGTTTATGCTTACCAACGGCACTAACAACTATAATATTCACTACATCAAACAACATAACCACCTAAAAGGTGCACATATCACTCATTCCAAAACCTAATTCACAATATTAGTATACAAGTTCTACACCTCTTATTGACCTCTACCGATTAGAATAACACTATTTCAACCTTCTAAATATTATTGAGATACCAATTAGGACAAACTAATCTCAAATGTGATGGTTGAGATACTAATTGGAATCTGCTAGATACTAATTAGACTCAACTCAAGGAGACAACACTGAAATCGCATGATAGGAGTGAAAAAAGTGAGATAAATTCCTAGATTCCTTGTAGCTTTCTACAGATTTGATATGGACGTCAACATACCAATCCGTAAGACTTTACTTGTATTGGGAGACCGATAAACTAATCTCTAATACCATCTTGTCACGACCCAAATCACAGATCGTGCGGGCACCTACCAAACTCTATCCTAGATAAGAGAATCCTTACCACCCAACCATACAATTATTATGGAAGAAATTACTAAACCTTAAGCATAAATAAATCCATGAATAACAACCTTTCTTTTTCAAAACATATTTATTACATAAGAACAATGTGGAAGTAAATCAACAGTTTTACTCAGAACCTTGTCCAAATTGGTACAAGAGCACTAAACAAATGGAAGAATGACCTGAGACACAACATCCATGTATGAGTAGGATGACATGAGCTACTAAAGAATAAATACCGATGTACCTATAAAAACTCCAACTGACCTGCAATATGGCTATATCCCCAAATAGAGATAAAGTAAGTGTAGTATCAGTACAACCACTTGTACTAGTAGGTATCATCATCCAACTAGCGTTAGAAACATATAACAACATACAGCTAACAAGAAGAGATAATGACAAGCATACAGGTTAATATCTGAACAACTTAACTTACTTCAACTTCCAACCTTACCACCTTTCTTTTATTTAAGTAATATTACTTTACCCTCAGGAAGAAGAATATGAAACTGAGGAAACTTAGGAGGATGAGGAAGAGGAAGAGTTTGAAGATGAAATAGATAGTGACTAGTGCTTGATAAGAATCTGCTATTTTATCTTTGTTGTATTTTGTTTGTAGTAATTTTTCTCTAAATATTATCATTTTCTTAGTTTCTGATTTTCAATTCCTGGAAGTGGAATTTGGATATCTCTCTTTGTGATTTGACGTATTTTTTTCTTGTTTTATCTTGTGAATTTGGGTATGAAGTTTCATATTTAATCTTGTTCACTGCTTGTTTCCATGTTTTTTGTTGATGAATAAATGCGTCTGAAAAGTCCAGTATACTGTTCATTTTAGTTTACAGTAAAACTAGGTTGTGGTATTGTAACTAATTGGATTTTAAATTGAGTGAAATGGTTTATTCTGAAGGATCTAAGATCTACTGAAGCTCATTTTGATATTGCTAATTTACTACTGTTTTACCAATTAACTAAGATACCAATTAATGAATAGTCTATCAGGTAATGATTTAGTTTATTTTTAATAATCTTTCAGTATTTCTTCGCACATGATTTTAATTTGATTTTTATCAGGAATGATCTAACAACACAGTTATCTTTTTTATAGATATGACTCGAGGCGGATGTCGTGCAGGAAAGTCTTTGGGTAGGAGTAAGACTGCTAATCGTGTAAACATACACGTGCCTTCTGTTCCCACTACAGTTATTCAACAAGCTGGTATAAGTTTCAGCCCTAAAAGTATGCCAACTGGTCCAGCAGTATGCCAGTCGTTCAAAAATTGGGTCAAAGTAGTACCCCAACCATCCTTGAGATATCTCCTGTTATGACTAACCAAAGCAACCGAATAGTTCAGGGCATGTCTACTCAGAGAAACCAAATAGGTAGGGGAACATCTTCTCAAAGCAATATACTTGGTGAAGGTAATTCCAGTAGTAGTCATGTGCGGACCCTTATTTTTTTGACTTATGTCGGGTTAGTCTATTCTTTTGCTACTATTTTTTTTTATAGAAGAGGTATAATATCAGCAAAGATAAAAATAAGCAACAACAAGCTAGTTGAAAATAGTAGGTCTTAATCATATTTTCTGAAAATACCAAACTGTGGAAGTCTAAATAGATGATAGTATAAACCAAGATGATGATCAAGTAGATCAAACCACATCCTGTCTTGACAATATCCAAACTAGTAAATTGTCAAAGGGATACTGTTGATAATGGGAACAAAGCAGTTTTTGCACAAACTGTCCAGTCCAGCAACAAACCACAAGCAGGTTGATAAAAAATCTATTTGGGTGATCGTGTGTTACATCTTTTCATGTTATGGTACAACTTATGCTGCTACATGTTGGATTTTTTAGTTGTTATGTCTAGATAAATTACCGCTATTTCTTGGCCAAACTACTGCCATTATTTGATAAAATTTAGGTTAAACCTGTGTTGTGTTTAATTGTTGATTTTCAAGGTCCATTTTTTTGCCAAGATTTTGCATTTTTGTTTGTCCTAAAAAATTTCTAACATTTGGTTTCCTGTTATACGTGAGAAGATCTGCATTTTAAATTTCCTTAATTACATTTGTATCCTCTCGATGAATTTTAAAGAGGTGATGGATACTAAATTTATCCCTGCTTCTCTTTTGTTTCTTTGTATGAACCTAGTTTGTTTTATCATAAATATTTTGAGGTTCATGAACTATTTAGTGACGTCTTGTTGGGAAGTTCTCCTCTTTCATTAATAGCTTGAGTTATAGATTTGTTATCAACCTGAAATTGGGTTTCTCCAAATTTGTTGTCTAGTCCAGTCCATTCTTTGATGAGACATGTTGCATTTCTTCTTGGAGCTCACTGTTATTTGAACCAAAAGCTTCAATGAGATTTTTACATGTTTTTTCCTCTTCCTCCTGGTCTTCTATAGATTGATTATCATTGAAGTTCACTCATGCCCCCTTTGTTATTTGTGTGCAAATTATTGCTCGTCACTACATCTTCCTACTCCTTTCTTTTCTTATAACATCATCTCTATTTTTAATTTTTTTATGTATGATAGGCTTCCAAATAATGCCTTTAAATTTATATAGGTTGAAACCTTCGAAAGTATGCTCTAGTTCCATTACTGTGTCTTTCAGAAGTAAAGTTAATCCCAATGGAATCAATTCGAAAAGTGTCTCAAAAGATGTACGAGATGGTTATTTTGGAGAATTCAAGGTATGTTTTTTTTATCATAATTGAATTAGAAAGTGTAAAGTGTATTCACTTAATATGTTACTTTGAAATGTATTTCAGAAGAAATTTTATTGGGACTCTTCCATTAGTGATACTGTAGTGAGGGAAAAACGGGAGAAGAACGTAACAAATTGCTACATGCATTTCATTTCTAATATAAAAAAGGGTGAAAACTCAAATTTGTAAATGAACATGTATGGAAAAATTGGATGCAAGTTTGGGGAAGTGATGAATGTAAAAAAAAGTCTAAGATAAATACAAAGAATCACTGTGGTGATCGTGAAGTCGTTGTTGGAACTCACATAGGCAGCTCTATCAGAATTGGAGAGCAACGAAAGAAGCTTGTAAGTATAAATGATCTCCTTAACATGTGTTTTCTCTTTCTTAGCCACTGCATTGCTGATCTCCATTTAATCCATTCAACGACAAAGATATTTCCCTTATTTTTAGGCATGTCATTATTATAGCAGTTTAGTAACAAATTAACGTATATCTGAAATTTATTTGTTGATTCTTATCTCAATTTTTCCAAGATGCTCTATTTTACCAAACCACTTTTTTCTGGAACTTAAGATCTTAATAGACAAATATATCAAGAAATATTAAAACAAAATAAAGTTATTCTTACTGATTCCTTTTGTATGCTAAAACACTATAAGTACAAAATATTAAAATAACTCTGTTGTATGAAGGGAATTACATTGGCTTTGCTATACAACGGACTTCATTTTCTAAACAATTAAATTTTCATTCTCTTTATTTCATTTTGGTTTTGTTGTATAGGCTATTAAATTCGATCAGGATCCAACACCAAGTTAGTTACATTTTTACGTCTATAAACATGATCATGATGGAAAATCTTTTGTTGATGAGCATTCCTGACTTGTCCATGTAAGGCAAAAAAATTTCACCTTTATTGACTTTATATTTGAATTCAATTTATGACCTTACTTGGTTTGACGTTGTTGTATCTACTAGGGTTGTATCTATTCTTGACAGCTAGGATTTCCTTATTGATTAATTGTATCTGGTTAAATCTTCTAGAGCTTCTATTGTGGGAGTTGTTGTTTGGTGTTTTCTTTATTGTTTTTGTATCGTATGTGTAAGTGTGTAAAAGGTTTGGACTATCTTAAAACCTGGTTACTTGGCCGGTTACTTGGCCTTATTAAACAATCCTTTTGATGCAAACCTACTGGACATCATCCAACTCTTCAGTAAAAGCTCATGCCAGTTCTCTCTTCTATTAGAGATTGGTCCTTCAAGTAAAAGAGCAATAGAAAGTAATACTGCTAGCTTTTTACCTCCATCTTTAAATTCTAATGCTATTGTTGATACCATTAAGTCCTTTTTCTCAATGGGTTCTGCAACATCATCCAACTCTTCAGTAAGTTGCTGAAAAATCTTTTGTTTAACCTTGTTTTAACACTATTACATGTATTTTTTTGTGTCAGATAAGCAAGAATTAATCGATTTTCTTAGCATTTTTTGCCATGCATGATTGAAATAATTTTGAGATACTCTTTCAAAACCTTCTTAGCTTTTTTAAAAAAAAAAACTCAAAGAACTTCACTGAATTGATGTTGATAGCCACCAAGCTTATTCTTTTCTTTTACTTTGGTCTATATACGAATGATTCTTCTTAATTTGATTTATGCAAGGTGAGCCTACGTACAATACTCTTAAGGTCAGTTCTTTCCCCAACACCACACATAGAGGAAGTTTTACTGCATCAGGTTGTCTTTTTTATACACGAATGATTAATTTATACCAAATGCACAGGATAGGTGAGTAGGTCAGTCTAGTGGGACTTTGGTTATTCTCTGAAATTTACTTTTCCTTTTTTCCAGTTATGATATGTTGAACAACTAGAATATAGACTTGAATTAAGGCTAGCGTTTAAATTATCAAATTCAAATCTGTTACAGAATATTTGATACTTGTGGGAAATACTTTGCATAGTGGGCATTTGGTTCTCAAATAGTGTGGTAATTTGACTATCACCAATATGACAACTGCATTCACGAGTCTATATCAGACACTGCATAAGGCAGATAGAAGTTGTACAATATGCTTATCTCAATGATGATATTCATTTCTGAAGATATTACCTTTAAATTCTTTTCTTTGCCCTTTTTCCATGTACTCTGTCTTTGTTCCTATAACTGAATATGAAAAAATTCCCTTGACATGTTGCAGCTTGGGAATTATGGTTCCAATCTGATAGAGGACTATTATCTAATTTGGTTATTCTCTGAAGTTTACTTTCCTTTTTTTTGTCTCGTTTTACTTACTTTTTGGAGGACCCTCAAAATACTCAAAGAAAATATCCTTTTTATACACTTCAAATGTTTCTTTTATATTATTAATCTTCTTCATAAGGTGGTCATTTTGAATTCCAAAGTGATACACTATCAAGTCCACAACACAAAGTTCCAACAACCAACAACAAGAAGAACAACTAACACAAGATCAACAAGTTGAACAACAAATGCTAGTGAATCGAAAGAGCCCCACACGGTTTCACTAGACTTCAAGAATACAAACACAATATTAACAAGATCACAAGAAGATAGTAACTTGACATAAAAGATTCAAGAGTCTAAGAACCCTAACAACAAGAGAGGACCCTATGACTATTGAATATTAACACCAAGTTCTTACTTGGACCAAGAGGAACCCTATGACCTCAAGATCCTTATTTCTAGCCAAGATACAACACAAGTATCCCTCTCTTGTGAGCTGAAATAGAGAGAGAGAGAGAGAATCCAAAATATTACAAGTGTTATGTTCAAAATGATAATGGAAGAACTACCCCAAGTAACCCTAATATTGTCTATTTAAATTACAAGGCAAAAATGACCAGTTTGCCCCTTGCCATGGGCGGCCTTGGATTGTAAGTTTATTACACTTCAAGGTCCCTCTTCACACTTAAAAACATTTAAATCCTTAGATGGATCAGTCACCAACTCACACATGGCCATTTGCATGAACAAGGTTTGGAGTTTTTGTAATTCCCGAGCTTGGCTTCATGTGAATGGTCGTGGACTTGTTGGACAGCTTGGCCCACCCATATCACAAAGCCATCATGTTACTAGCTTAAAGTTACTTTAACTCTACTTGTAATTAGATTCTTGTTTGTGGTTCTTTCTTAGTTTAGTGCACTTGATATACATACGGATCCCTTTTTGTCCTTTTTTTTACTCTATTTTGTGATTTTGTTTTTCCATGTCTGTATCTTGATTGAGACAATGTTGTTGCTGGTGCTGCTTGCTGAAATTCTTATATACGCATGTTGTTGGTTGCTTTGTATTCTTCTACTTCTAATTCTAATATATGAAACTCCAAATTTGTCTTGAGTTGATAAACTTCTTTCCCTTTGTATTTAGCTCCTGGAAATTATGAATCTGTATAGTACCATCCTATTCAAAGGCCAGATTAGTGACATAGTAGGCATTTCTGAAATTATTCATGTTCTCAATCAGAAATTTATTTTAATTTCTCAACTTATTACAGGAAAAATATGAAGAAATATTAAGGGAAAAAACATAGTCTCAATCTGATATTGATCAATGTGAAGCATATTTCCAAGCTGCGGGAGGAGGAAAGAAGAGAAGAGTATTTGGTCTTAGATCTGAAGCAAAAAGTTACTATGGGACAGATCTTTGCGTCTATGGTGCCTCATCATTAGTACCACCTTTAGTTTCTCAATCAACATCGATAACAAATTTGGATGAGTTCGTGAAGTAATTGATTCTGGCACTTACTAATCAGTTTCATCCTGTAGTTATTGAGCATATTGATCGGGTAAAGGAAGTGGTGACGCCTACCATGCCCGATCCTCCTACTACTAATGGTGATGGGGTTGATCTTTAGTTTCAAATGATTCATAGCCTTCCTTGAATTAGTTTTTGATAGTATTTTTTGTTGGGAAGTACAAAAATCTGTGCAGTAACACTAACGTACTTGATAGATGTGGGTATTTTTAAGAGTACTTTTTTTTGATAGATGCTTGGTGTTGTGGATGTTTTGGACATAAACATGTGTTGGATTTTGCTAACTATATGTTTTGAACTTTCTATAAGTATTATTTCATACGAATGTAGTTTATTTTAATGGTATTTAATAATTTACATTTAATGTTCAATAGGGTATATTTTAAATAAATAAATAAAATAATTTTAAAAGAAAATTATTAGCGACAAGTTTAGCGACCATTTTTATCGTTGCTACAGGAAAACTTTAGCGACAGATTGTGAAATATAAATTTTTGGCTGCTAAATATGGTTGTCCAAATGACATATGTTGTGACAGACTAGCGACAAAATATTCCGTTGTAAATTTAGCCAATATTTTGTCATAAATTTAGCCAATATTTCATTGATGAAATGAATTATGAAAATAATAACAGATTTAATAAATATAACAACGACTTAATTTGTCGCTAATATGAAGCAATCAACAAAATCTATCGCTAAGACGTCGCAAACCTTGCAATGGAAATTTTTTTCTGTCGCTAAAAGGCTAGTAACTAGCGAAATACCAACAGACAACATTCTGTCACTAGTCTGTTGCTATTCCTACTTAGCAATGGATATACACTGATTAGCAATGGAATTCATCCATCGCTAGATGCTATTTTTTGTAGTAAATAGATTCCATACTCGGATAAATTATAGGTATTTTATTGACTACTAAATCACTAAACAAGACATACAAAGGTTGGACGGATGATACGGGTGGGACAAGCTGTCCAACGAGTACCCGACCATTCACACGAAGCTAAGCTCGGGAATTACAAAAACTCCAAGCCTTGTTCATGCAAATGGCCATGTGTGAGTTGGTGATTGAACCACCTAAGGATCTAAATGTTTTAAAGTGTGAAGAGGGACCTTGAAAGTGTAAGTCACAAGGCCCACATGGGACACTCCAAGGCCGGCTGCCCCCAAGGGCTAAACTTGTCATTTTATCTTTCATTTTGGATGTAATATAAATAGACCCTCTTAGTGTTATTAGCCCTAGTTCACTCATTATATTTTTGAAGATAAAACCCTTGTCACACTAAGGACTTCTCTCTCACCATTGGAGAAGCTCCAAAACCGAAACTCACAAGTGGAGTTACACTTGTGTTGTATCTTGGCTAGAAACAAGGATCTTGAGGTCATTGAGTTCCTCTTGGTCTAAGTAAGAACTTGGTGTTTATATTCATTAGTCTTAGGGTCCTTTCTTGATGTTAGGGTTCTTAGTCTCTTGAATATTATATGTCAAGTTAACTATCTTTCACATTATCTTGTTGTTGTTGTGTTTGTGATCTTGAAGTCTAGTGAAGCCGTGTGGGGCTCTTTCGATTCACTAGCACTTGTTGTTCAACTTGTTATTCTTGTGTTGGTGGGCTGATTTTCGTGGCTGGTTGTGCCTATTTGTGTGTTGTGGAGTTGATCTTGTATCATTTGGTATCAAAGCAAGACCGGTTGTGTTCCAACACTACCCATCTTGGGCTTTCTCTCGGCCAAAAAAAAAAAGAGAAATCTGTCCATTGTTGCCTTGGCCGAGAATATTGTTGTGTGTATAGATCTAGGTGTTGTTTTACTTGTTTAGTGTGTTTCTAGTGTTGGTTTCTTTCTCACCAACACTAAAGTGTCTAGATCTAAAAGTTGAGCTTAAAATATTGACTATTGTTGTGGTAACTTGAATGGTGGACCGTTAGGTTGTATGTTGTTGATGACAATTGGTGGTTTTTGTGTGATGTGCTTGAAGAAGTTGATGTGTGTTCATGAAGGTGTTGAGATTGTTGAGATGTTCATCTTATAAACTTGTTCATCTTGTTGAAAGTTGAGTTCATGTTGTAGAACAAAAGTCATAAAGTTGTCAAGGAAGACTTGCACACATCTCTTCCAAGACTTGACAACCACTTTTTCTTAAAACATGGAACCTTGTTTTGTGGGATTAGCCTAGTCAAATCTTACCTTTTTGAGTTTGAAAGGTTGAAAGACTACAAGACTTTTACTTTCCCTCCAAAACACATTGTCATCTATAACAAGTTGTGTGAGTATTGAAAAAATTTCAGATTTGAGATAAAAAAAAAAAAAGAGAACAAGGAAGAAGCAAAAATGTGTGGGACCACTTACATGCTTCCACGTCACTATAAGCTCAACTTTGGATATTATTCTAGTTGTTAATTGTTGATTCTTGGTTTCCTTTACTTGGCTCTAGAACTAATTAACAAACTAGTACATTCCTACTAGGTTGTCGATTAGTCCTTTGAATCCGTTTGTTCGTGTCAACGATTACTTGAGTGCCTTATCTTTTGAATATGTTGCTATTTTTGGTTCTAGTCCGACAAGAATTCTTTGAGTCTTCAAACAAAAATCCACTCCTGATAAGAGCTTACTCATACCTTAAAGGATTCACGGTTACTAGCCAATTTACAACACTTGTGGAACTCAAGCTTGTGGTGATCTAAAGAGTATAATACCTTGACAATGGAAGGGACCACGTCCCATAACGTGGATACTAATGGGGCCGTGAGAGGGGACTTGGTAGCAATCAAGGGAGAGGTGTCGACTATTAGTGGGAGGTTAGAACAAGTGGAGAGTCAAAGGAACTCTCGTCCCTCTACTCCTCTACATGTTTCTACCAATGGGCATGATAGGACTTCCTCCGCAACCATCACCCCCGAAACAGTCCACCAAATGCTAAATGCACCTCAAGCTCCACTAAATGCCGCAAGCCAAACCACCTTTTTCCCTCCAAACCGTGACCCCACTAGACCAATACATTTCCAAGCTCCTCAAGTTCCACAAGAGGGATTTGGACGTCAAGTACCTCCACTAAATCCGAACCCTCCATTCCAAGCTCCATTAAACCAAAGGCCACCAAATCCAATTCCTCCGAATCAAAATGCCCAAGACCGACCAGCCCACTTTGAAGGATATGGTAGAGAGGAGTATGAAGGATATGGAGCCTTTGATGATGCTTACATGAGGGAGGAGGAGATAAGAGGGGGTCGAGGAGATCCAAGGAGATACTGAGGGTATGGAGATAGGGGAAACCGACACCAAGAGAGAGATGTAGGCATCAACACCATCAAGTTGAACCTACCCATCTTTAAAGGTGAAAGTGACCCCGAGGCTTACTTAGCTTGGGAATCGGCTTGTGACAAAGTTTTCCAAGTTAATGATATCTTGGAGGAAAAGAAGGGATGCTATGCTATAGCTCATTTCGAGGGTTATTCTAACACTTGGTGGGAGTATGTCAAGCAGTTTGGTAATGAACTAATTGATGGGCAGCCACCACCTTGGTATCGATTGAGGTACTTGATGAGGCAACGATACCTTCCCGAGAGATATCGCCATGAGTTGCTTGCTAGATTGTATGGCTTGCGTCAAGGTAACAAGAGTGTGATGGCATATTTTGATGAGTTTCAACAACTCATGTTGAAACTTGATCATCGTGGGGAGCAAATCAGCCACGACATCATCCGGTTCAAGTGTGGGTTGAACAAAGAGATCTCCACTCATTTAACACTTCACAAGTTTGAAATCGTTGATGGTATTTTCCAAGCGGCTCTTGAGATTGAAAGGGAACTTAAAGAGAGATCATCTTTCAAGACAAGGGGACAAACCCCCTCGGGTTGGCCCAAAAACAAGGACCAACCCGCCACTACAAGGCTGCCCGAGCCCAAAACAGTCCACAAATTCCCTCCGAAACCAGAGGCTCACAAGTATCCTAACCCAAAGGGATTCCAATGTTTCAAGTGCCAAGGTTGGGGGCATAAGGCCAATGAATGGCCAAACCGACGCAATGTGATCCTACGGGAAGGGAGAGTGTATTACCTTGGTGAGGAGGTGGGTCCCGAAAGGGGAGAAGATGAGGCCGAGCCTCAAGATGGAGAGGAAATCGATGATGGACCACATGATGATGATGGTGATGATGGTGAAGATGTTTACCCGCAAGAAGGGGAGTGTGTGGTTCCAAACTTTGTGGTTAGGCGCGTCATGATTAGTAAGGCAATAGATGACCCAAGCCAAAGGGAAAATCTCTTCCATACTAAATGTCTTGTAAAGGGGAGTGTGTGTACCTTGGTGATCGATAGTGGTAGTTGTACAAATGTTGTAAGTCATGCTATGGTAAATTTCTTGAATTTACCAACTACCCCGCACACTAGTCCTTACAAGTTACAATGGTTGAATGATTGTGGTGAGTTAAGGATCGCAAGGCAATGTGTGATACGGTTTAAGGTGGGAAACTACCACGATGAAGTGCTTTGTGACGTGATACCAATGCAAGCATGTCACTTGTTGCTAGGTAGACCTTGGCAATATGATAGGTCTACTAAACACGATGGGAGGTCCAATCGGTATACACTTGAGAAGGATGGCCGAAAGGTTACTCTTCATCTGCTTTCGCCTTCCCAAGTAAATGAGTGGCATCAAAGGATGAGGGAATTGAAGGAAAAGGGAAAGGAATCCGAAAAGAGAGAAAAGGGAGGGAATTCCGTAGGTGGGGCAGTGGGGTCATCCAAGGCTGCCCCAACGTCAAAAGGGCTGGAAAACATAGTGATGTTAGTTAGGAGGAAGGAACTCTTCGTGGATCATGATGAGGACACGCCTATGTTACTCTTGGCTCATTGTTTTAATACTAACCCCACTAATTCTTCCATTTCCCCTTTGATTTCTTGTGTGTTGCAGGATTATGTATTTCCTAAGGAGCTGCCGCAAGGATTGCCCCCGCTTCGGGGAATTGAGCACCAAATTGATTTTGTGCCGGGATGATACAAGATCAAGTCCACAACACACAATATGCAGCAATCAGCCACGAAATCCAGCCAACCAACAACAAGAGAATCCAACAAACACAAGATTTAACAAGTTGAACACAATGCTAGTGAATCGAAAGAGCCCCACCCGGCTTCACTAGACTTCAAGATCTCAAAGACAACAACAACAAGATAATAAAAGATAGATAACTTGACATATAATATTCAAGAGACTAAGAACCCTAACATCAAGAAAGGACCCTAAGACTATTGAATATAAACACCAAGTTCTTACTTAGACCAAGAGGAACTCAATGACCTCAAGATCCTTGTTTCTAGCCAAGATACAACACAAGTATCCCTCTCCTTTGTGGACTGTTTTGAGAGAGAAAGAGAACCCTAAGTGTTACAAGTCTTGTGATTCAAATGTCAAAATGGAAGAACCACTCAAAATAACCCTAATGTGTTCTATTTATATTACAAGGTAAAATAAAGCCAAAAAGACTAGTTTGCCCTTCTCTAATCTGCCGCCCCTTGGAGTGTAAGTTTATTACACTCGTCTCACTTCACACTTAAAACATTTAGATCCTTTGGGGGTTCAATGACCAACTCACACACGGCCATTTGCATGAACAAGGCTTGGAGTTTTTGTAACTCCCGAGCTTGGCTTCGTGTGAAAGGTCGTGTACTTGTGGAGCTTGTCCCACCCGTATCATCCTCTCCATCTTGAGAGGAATTTGACCTCAAATTCAGCATTTGGTCATCGTCTACCGCACTCACGAGAGAGAGATCACAAACGTTGAAAGTGTGGTGCACTTGATATTCCGGTGAAAGGTCAATCTTGTAGGCGTTGTCATTGATCTTCTCAAGTACTTGGAAAGGCCCGTCACCCCTAGGCATCAATTTGGACTTTCTTTGAGATGGAAACCAATCCTTCGGAAGATGCACCCACACCCAATCTCCCGGTTCAAGAATGAATTCCTTTCTTCCCTTGTTTGCCCTCCTTGCCATGTCTTGGTTTTTCTTCTCAAGTTGAAGCCGCACCTTCTCATGTAACTTCTTCATAGAATCTACCCGCTTGCTTCCATCTAAGCTAATCATGAGATCACTTGGCAAAGGCGTTAAATCCAAAGGGGTGAGGGGGTTGAGGCTGTATACACACTCAAAGGGAGTCATTCTCGTACTTGAGTGTATGACACGGTTATAGGCAAACTCAATCAATGGCATGTGCTCTTCCCAAGAAGTCATTTTTCCCTTAACCATGGAACGTAGCATAGCACCCAAAGTCCTATTTACTACTTCCGTTTGGCCATCGGTTTGTGGGTGGCAAGATGTAGAGAATAACAACTTGGTACCAAGCCTACCCCACATAGACTTCCAAAAGTGGCTTAGGAATTTAGAGTCCCTATCACTCACAATGTCCTCGGGACACCATGCAATCTAATAACATTATCAACAAATAACGAGGCCACGCTAGGGGCATCATCACACTTAGAGCAAGAAATAAAGTGCGCCATTTTAGAAAATCGGTCGACTACAACAAAAATACTATCCCGACCTCGTCGAGTCCTTGGCAGCCCCAACACAAAGTCCATAGATATATCAAGCCAAGGACGTAGAGGAGTGGGCAGCGGGGTGTACAACCCGTGAGGGAGGAGCCGAGATTTGGCTCTCTTGCATTCTACACATTGGCCACAAATCCTAGCCACATCCTTGCGCATTTTGGGCCAATAGAATTGCTCCTCCAATATTCCGAGGGTCTTTTCGACCCCAAAATGACCCATTAGACCGCCATCGTGTGCTTCCCTCACAAACAACTCTCTCCAAGAGCTAGAAGGCACACACAATCGTCTACCTTTAAATAAGTAACCATCAAACTTGGCATAGGGATTTGAACCCCTAGCCGATTCCCACTTGTCCCTACCCAAGTCTTCACATTCCCTAAAGATAGGAGCGAAGTGAGGGTCCTTGGGATACAACTCTCTTAAACTCTCAAAACCCATCAATTTTGTTGACAAAGTGGACACAAGCACATGTTTTCTAGACAAAGCATTGGCTACTACGTTGTCCTTACCCCTTTTGTATTGGATAACATAAGGGAAGGTCTCAAGGAACTCAATCCATTTGGCATGCCGTTTGTTAAGCTTGTCTTGGGCTCGAAGATGCTTTAAGGATTCATGGTCCATTCGGATCACGAACTCCTTAGGCCATAAGTAGTGTTGCCTAGTGGCCAAGGCTCTAATCAAGGCATACAACTCTAAATCATACGTGGAGTAGTTTAGAGTTGCTCCTTTGAGCTTTTCGCTAAAGTAAGCAATGGGTTTCAATTCTTGCATCAAAATAGCCCCTATGCCTACTTTACTCGCATCGCACTCGACCTCGAAGGTCTTATCAAAGTTGGGCAATTGTAACAAGGGTGCGGAGATGAGCATAGCTTTCAAGGCTTCAAATGCCTTAGCTTGCTCGACACCCCACTTGAAGGGTTGTTCTTTCCGAATGACCTCGGTCAAGGGGGCTGCTATGGTGCTAAATCCTTTGACAAACCTTCTATAAAAACTAGACAACCCGTGGAAGCTTCTTACTTCTCCAACGGTTTGTGGGGTTGGCCAATTTTTGATAGCATTTATCTTGGATTCATCCACTTCGACCCCTCTTGAACTAACAACAAAACCCAAGAAAATAACTTCATTAACGCCAAAAGAGCACTTTTCCAGATTTGCATACAATTTTTCCTTTCTAAGGACATCAAGCACACATTGTAAATGCATCACATGCTCTTCTAAAGACTTACTATACACCAAGACATCATCAAAGTAGACAACAACAAACTTTCCAATAAATGGCCTCATCACATGATTCATTAGCCTCATAAAAGTACTTGGAGCATTTGTTAGGCCGAATGGCATAACCATCCATTCATAGAGACCAAACTTGGTCTTGAAGGCGGTTTTCCATTCATCACCGGGTTGCATTCTTATTTGGTGATAGCCACTCCTTAAATCAATCTTGGAAAACAAACATGAACCATTCAACTCATCTAGCATATCATCTAACCGAGGAATAGGGTGGCGATATTTTACCATAATTTTGTTGATGGCCTGGCAGTCCACACACATGCGCCACGTTCCATCCTTTTTGGGCACTAATAGCACCGGAACCGCACACGGACTCATGCTCTCCTTGACATACCCTTTGTTGAGGAGCTCCTCAACTTGACGTTGCAATTCCTTGGTGTCCGTAAGGTTGCTCCTATAAGCCGGCTTGTTTGGCAATTGTGATCCCGGCACAAAGTCAATTTGGTGCTCAATTCCTCGAAGCGGGGGCAATCCTTGCGGAAGTTCCTTAGGAAATACATCCTCATAATCCTGCAACACACAAGAAATCAAAGGAGAAATGGAAGAATTAGTGGGGTTAGTATTAAAACAATGAGCCAAGAGTAACATAGGTGTGTCCTCATCATGATCCACGAAGAGTTCCTTCTTCCTAACCAACATCACCATGTTTACCGTCCCCTTTGTCGTTGAGGCAGCCTTGGATGACCCCACTGCCCCACCTACGGAATTTCCTCCCTTCTCCCCCTTTTCGGATTCCCTTCCCTTTTCCTTCAATTCTCTCATCCTTTGATGCCACTCATTTACTTGGGAAGGTGAAAGAGGGTGAAGTGTAACCTTTCGACCATCCTTCTCAAGTGTATATCGATTGGTCCTCCCATCGTGTTTGGTAGACCTATCATATTGCCATGGTCTACCTAGCAACAAGTGACATGCTTGCATTGGTATCACATCACAAAACACTTCATCGTGGTAGTTTCCCACCTTAAACCGTATCACACATTGCCTTGCGACCCTTAATTCACCACAATCATTCAACCATTGTAACTTGTAAGGACTAGTGTGCGGGGTAGTTGGTAATTTCAAGAAGTTTACCATAGCATGACTTACAACATTTGTACAACTACCACTATCGATCACCAAGGTACACACACTCCCCTTTACAAGACATTTAGTATGGAAGAGATTTTCCCTTTGGCTTGGGTCATCTACTGCCGTACTAATCATGACACGCCTAACCACAAAGTTTGGAACCACACACTCCCCTTCTTGCGGATAAACATCTTCACCATCATCACCATCATCATCATGTGGTCCATCATCGGTTTCCTCTCCATCTTGAGGCTCGGCCTCATCTTCTCCCCTTTCGGGACCCACCTCCTCACCAAGGTAATACACTCTCCCTTCCCGTAGGATCACATTGCGCCGGTTTGGACATTCATTGGCCTTATGCCCCCAACCTTGGCACTTGAAACATTGGAATCCCTTTGGGTTAGGATACTTGTGAGCCTCCGGTTTTGGAGGGAATTTGGGGACTGTTTTGGGCTCGGGCAGCCTCGTAGTGGCGGGTTGGTCCTTGTTTTTGGGCCAACCCGAGGGGGCTTGTCCTCTTGCCTTGAAGGATGATCTCTCTTTAAGTTCTCTTTCAATCTCAAGAGCCGCTTGGAAAATACCGTCAACGGTTTCAAACTTGTGAAGGGTTAAATGAGTGGAGATCTCTTTGTTCAACCCACACTTGAACCGGATGATGTCGTGGCTGATTTTCTCCCCACGATGATCAAGTTTCAACATGAGTTGTTGAAACTCATCAAAATATGCCATCACACTCTTGTTACCTTGTCACACTCTAGTGAATCGAAAGAGCCCCACCCGGCTTCACTAGACTTCAAGATCTCAAAGACAACAACAACAAGATAATAAAAGATAGATAACTTGACATATAATATTCAAGAGACTAAGAACCCTAACATCAAGAAAGGACCCTAAGACTATTGAATATAAACACCAAGTTCTTACTTAGACCAAGAGGAACTCAATGACCTCAAGATCCTTGTTTCTAGCCAAGATACAACACAAGTATCCCTCTCCTTTGTGGACTGTTTTGAGAGAGAAAGAGAACCCTAAGTGTTACAAGTCTTGTGATTCAAATGTCAAAATGGAAGAACCACTCAAAATAACCCTAATCTGTTCTATTTATATTACAAGGTAAAATGAAGCCAAAAGGACTAGTTTGCCCTTCTCTAATCTGCCGCCCCCTTGGAGTGTAAGTTTATTACACTCCAAGGTCCCACTTCACACTTAAAACATTTAGATCCTTTGGGGGTTCAATGACCAACTCACACACGGCCATTTGCATGAACAAGGCTTGGAGTTTTTGTAACTCCCGAGCTTGGCTTCGTATGAAAGGTCGTGTACTTGTGGAGCTTGTCCCACCCGTATCACCGGATCACAATTACCAAACAAGCCGGCTTATCGGAGCAATCCTACGGACACCAAGGAATTGCAACATCAAGTTGAGGAGCTCCTCAACAAAGGGTATGTCAAGGAGAGCATGAGCCCGTGTGCTGTTCCGGTGCTATTGGTTCCCAAAAAAGACGGAATGTGGTGCATGTGTGTGGACTGCCGAGCCATCAACAAAATTACGGTAAAATATCGCCACCTTATTCCTCGGTTAGATGACATGCTAGATGAGTTGAATGGTTCATGTTTGTTTTCCAAGATTGATTTAAGGAGTGGCTATCACCAAATAAGAATGCAACCCGGTGATGAATGGAAAACCGCCTTCAAGACCAAGTTTGGTCTCTATGAATGGATGGTTATGCCATTCGGCCTAACAAACGCTCCAAGTACTTTTATGAGGCTAATGAATCATGTGATGAGGCCATTTATTGGAAAGTTTATGTTGTCTATTTTGATGATGTCTTGGTGTATAGTAAGTCTTTAGAAGAGCATGTGATACATTTGCAATGTGTGCTTGATGTCCTTAGAAAGGAAAGGTTGTATGCAAATCTGGAAAAGTGCTCTTTTGGCGTTAATGAAGTTGTTTTCTTGGGTTTTGTTGTTAGTTCTAGAGGGGTCGAAGTGGATGAATCCAAGATAAATACTATCAAAAATTGGCCAATCCCTCAAACCGTTGGAGAAGTAAGAAGCTTCCACGGGTTGTCTAGTTTTTATAGAAGGTTTGTCAAAGGATTTAGCACCATAGCCGCCCCCTTGACCGAGGTCATTCGGAAAGAACAACCCTTCAAGTGGGGTGTCGAGCAAGCTAAGGCATTTGAAGCCTTGAAAGCTATGCTCATTTCCGCCCCTTTGTTACAATTGCCCAACTTTGATAAGACCTTCGAGGTCGAGTGTGATGCGAGTAAAGTAGGCATAGGGGCTGTTTTGATGCAAGAATTGAAACCCATTGCTTACTTTAGTGAAAAGCTCAAAGGAGCAACTCTAAACTACTCCACGTATGATTTAGAGTTGTATGCCAAGCTTGATTAGAGCCTTGGACACTTGGCAACACTACTTATGGCCTAAGGAGTTCGTGATCCGAACGGACCATGAATCCTTAAAGCATCTCCGGGCCCAAGACAAGCTTAACAAACGGCATGCCAAATGGATTGAGTTTCTTGAGACCTTCCCTTATGTTATCCAATACAAAAGGGGTAAGGACAATGTAGTGGCCGATGCTTTGTCTAGAAAACATGTCCTTGTGTCCACCTTGTCATCAAAGTTGATGGGTTTTGAGAATTTAAGAGAATTGTATCCCAAGGACCCTCACTTTGCTCCTATCTTTAGGGAATGCGAAGAATTGGGTAGGGACAAGTGGGATTCGGCTAGGGGATCAAATCCCTATGCCAAGTTTGATGGTTACTTATTTAAAGGTAGACGATTGTGTGTACCCTCTAGCTCTTGGAGAGAATTGTTTGTGAGGGAAGCACATGATGGAGGCCTAATGGGTCATTTTGGGGTTGAAAAGACCCTCGGAATATTGGAGGAGCAATTCTATTGGCCCAAAATGCGCAAGGATGTGACTAGGATTTGCGGCCAATGTGTAGAATGCAAGAGAGCCAAATCTCGGCTCCTACCTCATGGGTTGTACACCCCGCTGCCCACTCCTCTACGTCCTTGGCTTGATATATCTATGGACTTTGTGTTAGGGCTGCCAAGGACTCGTCGAGGCCGGGATAGTATTTTTGTTGTAGTCGACCGGTTTTCTAAAATGGCGCACTTTTATTCCTTGCTCTAAATGTGATGACGCCCCTAGCGTGGCCTCGTTATTTGTTGATAATGTTGTTAGATTGCATGGTGTCCCGAGGACCATTGTGAGTGATAGAGACTCTAAGTTCCTAAGCCACCTTTGGAAGTCTATGTGGGGTAGGCTTGGTACCAAGTTATTTTTCTCTACGTCCTGCCACCCACAAACCGATGGCCAAACGGAAGTAGTAAATAGGACTTTGGGTGCTATGCTACGTTCCATGGTTAAGGGAAAAATGACTTCTTGGGAAGAGCACTTACCATTGATTGAGTTTGCCTATAACCGTGTCATACACTCAAGTACGGGAATGACTCCCTTTGAGTGTGTATACGGCCTCAACCCCCTCACCCCTTTGGATTTAACGCCTTTGCCAAGTGATCTCATGATTAGCTTAGATGGGAGCAAGCGGGCAGATTCTATGAAGAAGTTACATGAGAAGGTGCGGCTTCAACTTGAGAAGAAAAACCAAGACATGGCAAGGAGGGCCAACAAGGGAAGAAAGAAATTCATTCTTGAACCGGGAGATTGGGTGTGGGTGCATCTTCGGAAGGATCGGTTTCCATCCCAAAGAAAGTCCAAATTGATGCCTAGGGGTGATGGTCCATTCCAAGTACTTGAGAGAATCAATGACAACGCCTACAAGATTGACCTTCCACCGGAATATCAAGTGCACAACACTTTCAACGTTTGTGATCTTTCTCTCTTGGATGCGGTTGGAGATGACCAAGTGCTGAATTTGAGGTCAAATTCCTCTCAAGATGGAGAGGATGATATGGGTGGGACAAGCTGTCCAATGAGTACCCGACCATTCACACGAAGCCAAGCTCGGGTATTACAAAAACTCCAAGCCTTGTTCATGCAAATGACCGTGTGTGAGTTGGTGATTGAACCACCTAAGGATCTAAATGTTTTAAAGTGTGAAGAGGGACCTTGAAAGTGTAAGTCACAAGGCCCACATGGGACACTCCAAGGCCGGCTGCCCCCAAGGGCTAAACTTGTCATTTTATCTTTCATTTTGGATGTAATATAAATAGACCCTCTTAGTGTTATTAGCCCTAGTTCACTCATTATATTTTTGAAGATAAAACCCTTGTCACACTAAGGACTTCTCTCTCACCATTGGAGAAGCTCTAAAACCGAAACTCACAAGTAGAGTTACACTTGTGTTGTATCTTGGCTAGAAACAAGGATCTTGAGGTCATTGAGTTCCTCTTGGTCTAAGTAAGAACTTGGTGTTTATATTCATTAGTCTTAGGGTCCTTTCTTGATGTTAGGGTTCTTAGTCTCTTGAATATTATATGTCAAGTTAACTATCTTTCACATTATCTTGTTGTTGTTGTGTTTGTGATCTTGAAGTCTAGTGAAGCCGTGTGGGGCTCTTTCGATTCACTAGCACTTGTTGTTCAACTTGTTATTCTTGTGTTGGTGGGCTGATTTTCGTGGCTGTTGTGCCTATTTATGTGTTGTGGACTTGATCTTGTATCATTAACCTTAAGAGTGAACCGCTAACCAACTCCACTAAAAGCTATAGCTGATAGTGGAAGGCTCAACCCACCCTTTATAGGCCCTAAACCAGGCGGGGACGAACCCGATCCACACCCTCACCACGGCCAACCCGGGACACATCCCTCTTCCAGGGGTGCCCCCCCCTTTGAGGGCCATCATTCCCCCTTTCTTTGGAAAGGTTCGTCCTCGGACCTGCGCATGGTGCAAATGGGATTCGAACCCGCGACCTCCGCTCTGATACCAAACCTTAAGAGTGAACCGCTAACCAACTCCACTAAAAGCTATAACTGATAGTGGAAGGCTCAACCCACCATTTATAGGCCCTGAACCAGGCGGGGACAAACCCGATCCACACCCTCACCACGACCAACCCGGGACACATCCCTCTTCTAGGGGTGGCCCCCCCCTTTGAGGGCCATCAACGGACCAATAATAAAACTTAGTTTCTAATATTACTACATGTGTACTGCCTCCTAGCAACTATGTATTCCATTCTTGGATGGATTATTGATGATTCTTTGACTATTATATCACTAAACGAGACATACATAGGTTGGAAGAATCAATAATTGAAGATGGTTTGTTATATTACTACACGTGTATTATCTCCTAATATCAATGTATGAAATACTCGAATGGATTATCGGTGTTTCTTTGACTACTAAATCACTAAAGAGACATTCAAAGGTTGGACACACTAATAATAGAACTTGGTTTCTTATATTACTACATGTGTACTACCTCTTAACATCTATGTATTTCATACTCGAATGGATTATTAGTATTTCTTTGACTACTATATCTCTACATGACGGACCAATAACAGAACTTATTTTGTTACATTACTACATAAGTATTACCTCATAATATCAACATTTTACATACTCGAATGAATTATCGGTGTTTCTTTGACTACTAAATCACTAAACGAGACATACAAAGGTTGAATAGACTGATAATAGAACTTGGTTTCTTACATTACTACACGTGTATTATCTTCACATCTATGTATTTCATACTCGGATGGATTATTGATGATTCTTTGACTACTATATCACTACATGAGATTTACATAGGTTGGATGGACCAATAACAGAACTTATTTTGTTACATAGTAACATGAGTATTACCTCATAATATCAACATATTCCATACTCGGATGGATTATCAGTGTTTTTTTACTACTAAATTACTAAAAGTGACATACAAAGGTTGAACAGACTGATAATAGAACTTGGTTTCTTACATTACTACCCGTGTATTACCTCCTAACATCTATGTATATCATACTCGGATGAATTATTAGTGTTTCTTTGACTACTATATCACTACATGAGACATACATAGATTGGACGGACCAATAATAGAACTTGGTTTACTACATGAGTATTACTTACTAATTGATATCGCCCAAAATATACCTTCAGAAAAGTATAATGCGGTTGCTGTATCAAATATAGAACCCAACTAGGTTGGGGTCGATCCCACAGGGAATAGGCCGAAGTTATGTAGAATGCTAGTCTGAGGAATTGGCAAGTAAGTAAAACTGGGGGGGTTTTGTGAATAAGTGGTAACAGTAACGATTGCTGATTTTAGGATTTGTAGACAATATGAGAAATACACTAGGACTGTGATCCCCGATGATTCCTTAACTCCACTGGTTACTTGTGCTGAAAAAACTGTCCCGCTGCGTTGCATGCAAAATCTAACAAGATATGTTCATCTAAACGTCTCTCGACCTTGGTTAGATGAATTTCACTCTTCTCCTCTCGGTCTCCGAGTATCGCACTACTAACCCTTGTCCTGGATCTCAGATAACTATTCTTGCTATGGCTCAAGTTATTAGATGAAGGTCGATAGCTTCAAATCTTTGTTGTTATTCTCTTTTCCCAATCTCTGCCTCTCTCTCGAGCAATTCTAGAATACAGGCGAGTTTCTAACATTTGCAATCGTTAGAAGATCAATCACAATTAAGGAAATAAAAATACATGCATGCACACCGATTCAGAATTGCTCTACACTTAACCCATTTCGTTAATTCCTCATGGTTCACACAACCCTAGTTGATGAGTTTAGCTACTCATGTTTGCAAGAGCACAATAAGAATTTGAGGATGAAAACATAATTGTAAACTCATAATAAAGAAGAAACTCTGAAATTTCAATTATGAATAAAACCCTAAAATCGATATTCCAAGACTACAAAATCCAACAATGTGTTTATGAACTCAAAATAATGAAAAACTATCTTAAAACAATATAATGTCTAAATCCTGAACATAGACGAATCCTATCCAAATCAAAATAGGAAAATAGAGTCAGCAACTTTTCACGGTATCGTGACTTGGTTCCATGTCACGCCACGTAGGTCAAAGCCGTGGAAATCAGGCAACTTTGAACATCTCTGAAGGTGACTCATGACACCCACTCACGTAACGTGGGTGGACTCACGGTACATAAGTCATGTCGTGAGTCACTCATCTAGTGCAGAACTCGACTTTTCCATCTTCAGATACTTCATTCTCAAGCATGATTCTTCCTTTTTGATCACTTTGCCTCCAAAACCTATTCTCCTGCAATATAGAATAAAAAACACGTCATACCAACCAAACACACCCAAGTTATTGCATATTTTCCTTATTTTAAGCATCGAAAGTATCATGAAACCATGACACATCAACACCCTCAACTTAGAACGTTTGCATATCCTCAGGCGAATAAAACAAAATAAACACAATGATGCTTAACTAAAAGAAACCTAAGGGACCTACGACAGTCAACTCATTGTTTTTACCTCAAAACTTTTCTGACCCCTCCTACTTGCAAATCAAAACCACAGTGCGCATACATGCAGCATATTATCATGAAATAGAAGGGATAAAGTAATGGTATGAGATTATGAACAAACAACTAAGCATATATACAAATTACATTATCCGAACAAATAACAGCTTAATAATGCAACCCATGTACTCTCACAACAAAGAAGTCTCATACACTCACAGTATACTAATGAATCTCAAAGTAGGGACTCGGTCAAAACACTCTCTCTCACAAAGAAGTTCAAACAGTGTGCATGAAATACCATAGGCTTGCCCTTATTTTCTATGCCTTAATTTTTTGGAAAGTTGGACTAGGATCACTATAGGACTTTCATCGGCTTGTAATGTAGGCTTGGGGATGGGTATGGTACATATGTATATGGTGACTTAACCCTCCTTGACACTACACTATTTTTGGCTCCACTTTTCAATTATGCTTATTTATTCTCCCTTATTCTCCTTCATTTTTTTTTAGAATTTTGGGTGTGATTGCCTTCATACTTTTAAAGCATAATTTATTTATTTTTTTCACTCAAATTTGTTCTCTTTTCCTTTTACCAACCCCTTCTTCATACCCAAATTAATCTACGCACCCCTATAATAGCCGCCCTCAACTTAGACGATTTGCCTGAGTTGAGGTACACAATGTCCAGAGGGACCAGGGCCAAGACAGATTCATTATAAGTCAAAATGGGAAGGTGAATAGGCTAATGAAATAAATAGGTCAATTAAGGCTCAAACTCGGGATCAAGACTAATCGGGCAAGTTCTGAATTGCACACACAAAGTGAACTAAGTAATGACCTCACACACACATAGCACAGGGTTACACTATCAACTACTACTTATCCAGTTCATGTAATGCTAGCTACAGTTATTCTGCCTATAATTACAAACTAACATACTACACACACAATTTTTTTTCCAGGAGGGGTATCCTTTAGATAATCAAAAAGCATCCTTAATATTCAAAATACGGTCAAAATTGGACTGCACTAAGGTTTCCCTATTTTTCTCCTAATTAAACATAAAAAAATAGAAATACTATAAATAACAACCTAAACATGTCGGTTATACTATGATAGCACAATTGGGGGAAAAGAAAAACCGGCAACAAAACCCCCCAAGTGGTGGTACACCTCCACCCCCAACTAAATAATGGTGCACTGCCCTCAGTGAACAGCTATCAATATGGTAAGTGGAAGGAAGTAAAGACATACCTGAGGCACGCTATGATACGAGCATAGATAGCGTGGGGCACATTAGGATGGGCTTCCATACATGGATGATAGCTTGGAACCCGAAGGAAGCCATGGAGCAATAAATATACAAGGTCATGGGCTATAAAGATGTCATTTGGACAATCAAGAAGGGCCCTTGTGGGTTATTACTAAAATAGTCACTTTTGGGCTATTTTTGTAATAGGCTATTTGTGAAAAGGCAAGGACTATAAATAGTTGCCTTAGCCATTTTCTTTACTTAGATTTTGATGACATTGAAACTTACTCATATTTTGTAGCTTTAGTCTTGTAGTTGATAGTGTAGAATCTGAAAATTGGGTCTTTGACATTTGAAGTTAGGGTTTCACTTGTCTTGGATAATTTGGAAAGAAAGGTGTGCTTGAGGAAGAGTGATTCCTTTGGGTCACCTAAGAGGAAGGTTTGAACTCTTGTTTGTGAAGTGTGTTTGAAGATTTGAAACATCTTCTAGTGCTAATCACTTAATAAGAGTAAGGGTCTTTCTATCTATCCTTAAATTTCAAATATTCTTCTTCTTCATCTCCATTCTATGTGTCGTTTTTCTCTTTGTTTGGTTGCTGAAATTTGCATCTTAGTAACCATTTTCGTGTGTTCATAGCCTTTTGGCTATCATTTGGTATCAGAGCTTTGGTTAGGGTTGTTCCAACATCCCTAAATCTTGGTTTTAGTGTTCTTATATAGAAAATCTCATCAAAAAAGAGTCAAAAATCAGAAAATACCAACAACAAAAAAAATTGTGTTGTCTTGTGCGTTTGTTGTAGATCCGAAATTTCCAAGTTAGATCTACAAGTTTTTATTGTGTTTTGAAGGTTTCTAGTGCTAGATCCTTTCTCTCTAGCACATAGGGAGTCTAGATCTACTTTTAGAGTGAAGTTTGGTTGATTTTGAGCTAGATCCACCATTGTTGTGGCTTGTTTGAAGCTTTTTTGGAGAAGGTGACGTTTTGGGTTAGTGTTGGTGACTTGATTTGTGGCTGATTTTTAGTGGGTTGGGTTTGTTTTGGCCTAAGGAACTAGATCTTCAAAAAAATCAGATTTGGAGTTCATTTGCTAGGTGGTCAAACTTGGGCAACGCTTCAATATTCATCTTGTTCATCCATGATCTTCATATCTTAGTGAAGAAGAATGTTTAAGGGTGTTGTTTGATCCAAAAAAGGGAAGAAAGAGAATGCAAAAGTTGTTGGTCCAAAAGCATATTCAAAGAATATTCCATTCTTCCAAAAGGAGGAGGGGACAAGGGGACAAACAAGTACACTTGCAAGTACCGGGGGGGGGGGGGGGACCAATTCTTTGTCCATTTCAATTGAAGGCTTGAAAAAGCTCCAAATTGCTTCCTACCCCCTCCAAATCCGAAGTTCCTTCTTCCCAAAGTGTTGTTTGGCCGAGACAAAGGTGTTGGGAAAATTGAAATTTTTTGAAAAGTGACAACCAACCACGTAGTGCCACGTCATCATTTGTGATCAACCAAAATTCACCTCTAAACTTAGATTTCCTAGTTTCTAATCTTTGATTCTAGTTTCTTTTAAGCTAAGTCTATCACTAATTAGCAAACTAGTAAGTAGTACCTACTAGATTGGTAATTAGTCTAGAGTTCGTTTATTTCGTGTCTTCGATTTTTGTGTGCTTTTCTCATTTTTAAGTCGTAGTATTTTGTTGGTTCAAGTGCGTGCATCACTTTATTTGAGTCATTTCAATCAAAGATCAATTCTGATCCAAAGCTTCTCACCTCTCAAGTAACTTGCCAAGTATTGCCGATTCTCCAACACTTGTGAAGCCAAGTGTGAGGTGAGGTTGAGTGTGGGTGAAGTGAGGCTTTTGAACTAACTTGTTCGCTCATTTTGTTGGTTGTGTTACTTGCTCGTTTTGCTTTTTTTAGGTGCAATTGACCATGGAAGCCGAGGATTCTTCATCCCAATCCTTGGGAAATGATATAATGGGAGCCTTGAAGGCTCACTTTGAGGCCTTTGCCCGAAAAATGGAGGATAGTAATGATACTTTGAGGAGAGAATTCAAGAGTGATGTTGATGCCTTAAGAAGTAATGTGGATGCTATGAGGGGTGAAATTTCCACTTTTAGTGGAAGACTTGATTGTGTTGAAAGTAGGAGGAACTCACGAACTTCTACTCCTAATCCCTACCATGCATCCTCAAGCGTCCAAGCCAATAACTCTTCCATGACTATAACCCCCGAAACTCTTCACCAAATGCTCAACCCTCCACGAGTTCCACAAAACCAGCCACTAAATCAACCCCACCATAGGCGAAGAACATTCCCTACTTCTTATGGTGCAAGAACTTGTACTTCTTATCCTTATTCCAATGTGACTAGTTATCCTTATGGTAATGATGTTGGGGGTAGGATGGAAAGATCAATGAGCCATAGAAGTAGAGAGAATTCATTATTTCAAGATGTGTATGACCGAGAGAGGCGGGTTCTTGAAACAAAAGTTACAAGTGAAAAGCAAGGTGAATGCAATACTTTCTATGAGCTACAAGGTAACAAAGCTAAACCTTACACTTTGTCAAAAGTAGAAGATCCTTGTGTGGCTAGTAGCCAATTGAGTGTAAGTGATGGCATGTATATGTGTGAGCTTAAAGATCCTTTGCCTTGTGAACATCTTGATGAAACCATGTTACATAGTGATAATGTATTTGTTGAGAGTGTTCATACACTAGTTGATCCTATTGATGACCGAATTGATTCTTCTAGTAAGATCAATTTGTGTCCACCTAGTGTTGACACTTGTGCCTTGAATGCTAGTACATTGTCATGTGATTCTTTGCCATGTTTTGATAATGTGCATGTTGAAAATGTGGATACACTAGTTGATCCTATTGATGAACGAATTGATTCTTCTAGTAAGATCAATTTGTTTCCACCTAGTGTTGATACATGTGCTTTGAATGATAGTTCATTATCAATTGATATTGGTGTTGATCAACTTGTGTGTAATGATGACCCACTAAATGAGGAGTTTTGTGATGAACTTAAGGAACCTTAATTTAGTGATGGCGTTGATATAGTTGGTCATGTAAGTCATGTGACGTCATTGCACTTAAATAATGAATCCTTGATTTGTGATCCCATTCCTTGTTCTTCTCATGAGAATTTTGAGGTGAGATGTGTTTTCAAGGATAATCCCTTATTTGAGGTTGACATGACTAATGAAGGTGAAATACATAGTGGTGTGTCTTGGCATGATAGAAGTGTAGCCTCTCTTGAGAGCTACCAAGTGATTGAGAATCCACTATGGTGTGATCACACACTTTTCGAAGACGAAACTATCTTCTTGGAAGCTAATAGTACGTCTATTGGAGGGGTTAGTGTTCGAAATGAAGGGGGTGTATATTCTCCAATGACCTCTTCATTCTTGTGTGATCCCATTCTTGATCAAGGCCTTAATGTTTGTGGATCAAAGGGTGATTCTATATGTGGGCACACCTTGGATGAAGTTCATTTAAGTAACACCCTTCTTTACTACTTGTTTGCATATGATGACCCTTTTCTCAAATGTGGTCTCGTGCTTGTGAACCCCAAGGCAAATGTGTCATTGCCTATTTTAGAAGTTTCCTATATTCTTGCATCCTTATTTGGCATACTTGTGCTTAAGTTGTGTGGACCACAACTAGTGGGTGCGAAGTTGCTTTTTTGTTTTTGGGAGAGTCCATGGATATTGAAAGCTCCTTGTCACCTTCATAAGGTTGGACAAGTTGAAGTTTCAAATGGGACTCTTGGGAGCATGCTTGATATTATGATAGGAGGGACCCCAATTCATTGGAAGTATTATTTGATATGGAGTGATTTGACTTCTAATAGATTCCTCAACCATTCTAGTAGCATGGCTTTGTTGGTGCACTTTCTTTTTTTGGAAAGTTGCTTGATAGAGAGGGTTGTTTTGTGCTTAAAATATTTCTTCTTATCTACCGATGTCCTTATCTTTTGGCACACCCTAGATGCGAATAGTGAACTTAACACCTTTCTATACTACCTTTTTGCTTATGATGATACCTATGATGGTATGGGATTTGTTTTGTATGGAGGTAGAGATATATGGGTCTTTTACTTCTTTGACCTGAATAAACCCTTATGGGTGGGTGATTGCGCCATTTTTGATGAGGTCTTATTGTGAGGCGATGAAACAATTGTGTCTTATGGCTCCTAAATCATATGTGATATCATCTCTTGGGATTCTTGATACCATTAAGACCTTTGTGGTTTCCTTGTCTCATGATGTTTCTTATGACCAATTCCTTTGTACCTTATATGATGAATGGATCTTCTTTAACACAAAGGATAGTTGGTTGTATTTTAAATGTGTGCCTCCTTGGCAGGTTGGTATGGTTGATAAACCTTGTGCTAACCCTCATGCTATGAGGATATGTTTGTTGTTTATCTTTCTCATGTTTTTGCAAGGTTTGGATTCGAGGACGAATCCTTTTGAAGAAGGGGAGGATGATACGAGCATAGATAGCGTGGGGCACATTAGGATGGGCTTCCATATATGGATGATAGCTTGGAGCCCAAAGGAATCCATGGAGCAATAAATATACAAGGTCATGGGCTATAAAGATGTCATTTGGACAATCAAGAAGGGCCGCCCTTGTGGTTTATTACTAAAATAGTCACTTTTGGGCTATTTTGTAATAGGCTATTTGTGAAAAGGCAAGGACTCTAAATAGTTGCCTTAGCCATTTTCTTTACTTAGATTTTGATGACATTGAAACTTACTCATATTTTGTAGCTTTAGTCTTGTAGTTGATAGTGTGGAATCTGAAAATTGGGTCTTTGACATTTGAAGCTAGGGTTTCACTTGTCTTGGATAATTTGGAAAGAAAGGTGTGCTTGAGGAAGAGTGATTCCTTTGGGTCACCTAAGAGGAAGGCTTGAACTCTTGTTTGTGAAGTGTGTTTGAAGATTTGAAACATCTTCTAGTGCTAATCACTTAATAAGAGTAAGGGTCTTTCTATCTATCTTTAAATTTCAAGTATTCTTCTTCTTCATCTCCATTCTATGTGTTGTTTTTCTCTTTGTTTGGTTGCTGAAATTTGCATCTTAGTAACCATTTTTGTGTGTTCATAGCCTTTTGGCTATCACGCTAGGCGCCGTATATGGGCCCATCCCCAGCGGGATCATCTGCATGCTCTTTGGGCTCGCTGCTAGGTGCATCCGGTAGAGCCATATGACTAGAAGATGCACCTCGTGCCCTCTGCTCCTGAACAATCTGGCTGGCATGGTACTCTACTCTAGAAGCCTTAACCACTCTCCAAAAATCACCATCGAACTCATCACTACTATCAATTTGAGCCTTGCCTCTCTCAATAGGAGGCTCCTCATCAGCAAACAAATCCACCTCAAAAGCCGGCCTCATTGGGGCCGAAACGGGCATAGGTGGAATGACAGAAGTGTTGCTCGGTACCAAAGCTCGAACCTCCTATCTCAAAGCAGCTACCTCCTGTGTCAAGCCAGCCATATTAGGAAGCTGTCCCAAATTCATCCGGGTCTCGAAGCTATCAATCTGCCCATGCAGCTCTCTCATAAACTGATCCATAGCCGCAGTCATACGGGCCTCCACTCTAGCCTCTGCAGCTTCTACCGTGGTCCTAACCCATGGTTTAAGTTGGGATACCAACTTAGCCATCTAGGCCTCAGTATGAGCCTGTCTCTCGAACATTTGCATCTGTCTATCAATCAACTGTTGCAGGAAGTCCCACAAAACTGAAACTATACCAGAGGGGGATGGTGGTGTGGTAGTGCCTGTGACCTCATCCTCAATCACCAGGCATGTTCCCTCAGTAGGTACACAAATATTATCAGGTATGCTCATTGGTGGTGGAGTACTAATCAGCTCTTCTCTATCTCCAGGCCCTTAGAAAAGGGCTGCTCCTAATGACCCAGAAGGTTGAGACCTTCATGAAAAAATTAGGTGAACTCCCTACTGCTGCATCAACCCAATATCTGTAATGCGGGTCACCTCAATATAATGATCTACTGCAAGCACCTTAACTACACTAGCACTATCACATAGGCCCTGAATCAGACACGGGAAAGGGATGCTAGTAAAATCTCTAAAGGCGCGCTCATGGATCTCCCTAATAATGTAACGGGCGATGTGGATGTCATATCCGGCAATGATGCTAGCTACCAAAATAGCCTGGTCCAAAGTGAGGGAATTATCAGCATTAGTGAGACCCAAACGGTGCCTAACCACCGACCACCAAAAATGGTCCGCAAAGTAAAGTGTGGACTTCTTGATGTCCAGCTTCCCTGTCACCCAACTAACAGCTACACCATCCTCTGCTATATACTCTGCAATCCATCATAGTAACTCTAAACACCGATCAACGTCCTTCATTTTAGTTCTATTTCTAACAGTCTTCATACGGTGATCAAACTCAACAGTCATGGCTGGAATTGGGCGTTCAGCACCAAACAAGAATCTATGGATGGTCTGCTCAGATATATCTACTCTAGTCTCCCAAACTAAAGTGTTATACAATCCAAATCCGGTCCAAACCGTTCACTAGAAGTCAAGCACGAGAACTCCAAGAGCTTCAAGGAATGTTCATGAAATGGGAGGTACTTGATGACATCCTACTACCATCAAATGGGTGCTACGTGGTGGTGATTGCATCTAAAGAGGATCAAGGGGCCTTAGAGGGACCAAACGAAAGTCAAGGAGGGCAAAATGGCACATGGCGTGCACTGGAAAGCTCACACATGCGCGCGCAGATGGTGGTCAGTGGAACCTGCGGCCTTGACCTACATGCGCAGATGCTGATACAAGATCAAACCCGCAACACAAGATTTCAGCAACAACAACAAGATGAACAACTATCACAAGAACAACAAGTTGAACAACAAGTGCTAGTGAATCGAAAGAGCCCCACACGGCTTCACTAGACTTCAAGATTATAAACACAAGCTTAACAAGATTACAAAAAGATAGATAGCTTGACATACGAGATTACAAGAAATAGGAACCAAATCGTATATCAAATGATAAGACCCCTAAGACCCGCAATAACAACACCAAACTCTTATGGTGACCGCTAAGGGAATCAACTCCGCCTTACAACCACCATTTCTAAGCAAGGATCAATAATGGCTTTTCCAAGCCCTACACTACTTGGTCTTTCCAAGCCCTACACTACATTCTCAAAGAGAGAAAAAGAAGTCTTTCAAATATCCATAATGAACTAACTAGAAAATAAGACTAATGAAGCCTATTTATAACTATTACATCAAATGACCAAACTACCCTTAATGAAAAGAGGCTCCTATGGAGTGTAAAGAAAAGGCACAAAAAGACCAAAACACCCTTAATAAGGGCGGTCATGGAGTGTAAGGACTCCTTCTTCACACTTCAACCCTTGTAATTCTTTGGAGCCTCGGGTAGTCATCAAGGCAAGCCTCCAAGCAACCTTCCACACACGAATTTGCTTTATTATGTGTCCAAAATGACTTCATGACTTCCCCATGCATACTCTCGGGCCTTCAAGGTGTCCAAAATCAGATTCTCCATGTGTTGGCCACGAATGATGGCATCAAAAGTTATGATGGCCATTTGTCTTGTATCATCCTCCCCTTCTTGAAAAGGATTCGACCTCGAATCCAAACCTTGCAAAACCAAAGAAAGGACAAACAAATACAAACTCCTCATGGCATGAGGGTTAGTGTTAGCACAATAAATCATCTCAACATGCCAAGGTTGCTTATACTTGCAATATAACCAAGGATCCTTTAAATTAAATATTAAAAACTTATTAAAATATGCATAAAGGATTTGGCTATTTAAATCACCAAGAGATAAGGAAACTACAAAGGTCCTAATGGCATCAAATAATCCACAAGGTAAAACTACCTTCATCTTAGGAGCCTTAAGACACAATTGCTTCTTTATCTCTTCAAGAGACCACACCAAGGGTGGAGCCTCAATTGGTAATAATGTCCACAAGATCCATATAGCATTATCATTCATACAAGTGGACATACCAACAAATTTCCTACCTCTACATAAAACAAATCCAAAACTAGCATGGATGTCATCATAGGCAAAGAGGTAGTATAGGAAAGAATCAAGTGTAACGGCATACAAGGGTGAATACAAAGCATTTAAGCACATCCACATTCTTTCCTTCAAGCAAATAGAGAACTTGGCATCCACAAGTTGAGATTCTTGTAATTTAAACACAATTGTGTCAAGCAAGGATGCACATTTAGAAACATTACCCCAAGGAAACAATTGACACTTTTGCTCTCGGGTTTTCAAGAATGACACTTTGCTTGTCATGTAGACCAAGCAAAAAGTTAGGTGCGCCAACATCACCATTTCTATATTTGGCACCGGGGTCAAATAGAAAAAGTATCCATAGACACGGGTCTAGACAATACTCCCTTTCCACATAGGCTTCACCCAAACTATAAGATATACTCTCTACAATAGCATACATATCATCAAAAGCAAATAGAGAGTGAAGAATGGTATCACTCAAGTCAAGCTCAACTAAGGTGTCCTCATGTGAGTACTCACTACTAGTTTCAACATCATCACCATGAGTACTCTCAACAATAAGGTCACACATAGTAGAAGAAGTAATTTCCAAATAATGGACACCTTCCCTTTCTATGGAAGTACCCTCAAGTAGACGCATACCACCACTAAAGTCCAAGGAATTTTTACTTAAGTAAACAAGCAAGCAATTCATCCTTATAGTCATCAAACATGGGTGGGGTGTCATACAAAGGATCACAACCACAATCAATTTTCAAGGAAAAATCACTTATTGGGTTTCTTAAGAATTCAAGCAAATCAAAATTATCATCACCCAATTGATCATTCCTTTCCAAGACTTCACATTCCCTTCCCTTAAGAGTACTCTCATCTCCCAAGAAGAGATTTACATCTTTAGGAGGAATGTTTTTACACCATAGTGGGTTGGCATATAGGCTATAGCTTTCAAGACAAGCTGTACCTTCAACGTCATTCTCACCACTAGGTTCTTTAGGAGTGAACTCATCATCTTCAAATAAGATATTGTACTTAAAGAGAGAAGGATCTACCCATGAAGAGGATATAGAACATGCAAATCCATTCTCTAAAAGATCATTATCAAGTATCAAAGATGTTTCAAGCACATGATTATCCCTATGAGCAAAACCGAGAGTAGAACATTTACTAGAGGTCATACTAAAGGGGTTACTCCTATTTATTTGATCAACATTTTCAATATAATCATTCACTTGAGATCCATTAAACACATCACACATATCCTCAAGTGGTGGACAAATTTCGTACATAAGTTGATCAACACAATCCCCACAAGATGATGTACCATTATTCAACACATTGGCTTCAACACTAGGTGGACTTAAATTGACCTTACAAGAAGAGTCAATTCGATCATCAATAGGATCAACTAGTGTATCCACACTCCCAACAAGTACATCATCACCAAGAGGCAAAGAATCAATAGACTCATAAATAGGTAAGCTACTACTCACACTCAATGGGCAACTAGTCACACAATTATCATTCACATGCACAAAAGTGTAAGAGTAAGCGATTTTACCTTGAAGTTCTTGAGTAAATTCTTCTTTGCCGTGGTGTGAAGGTTTCCCACATGCTTCGGCAGCAACTTCTCCTTGTCCTTGTGCTTCTCCGCTTGCCATGTTGATACCTACACAAATGTCCTTAGAAAGAAAAGGACAAACATAGTTAGCATGATTTGGTGGCAACCCCCTCACTTCACTCCACACAACCTCTCTTTTTTCCACTCTCGGATTACCACCTTTCACACCCTTACTCCTCTCAATATTTTGTCTCTCATAATCATTCAACTTGGAGTAAGTGATCACATCTCCTTGCGATTTGGGAATAATTGAGGTAAAAAGATAATTTCCCCAATGGTCCACTATAACCTTAGGCCAATTTAGCACATTTGGAACTCTATGTTGTGCAAACCAATCGGCACCCAAGCATACATGACCTGGTGTCAAGGGAAAGATATCGCACCACACCTCCTCCTAGTATTCAAATTGGGTGAAGACAATCCTCACTCTCCCAAGGAATAAGGAACAAGTAAAGGTTCTCAAAACAACCCTAAATAGTCAACCATCGGTGGCATGATGTAGTTCTTATGGCGCCAATCATCTAGCACAAGGAGGCAGCCCGGTACCCCATCAATGCTTACCTTTCCGGAGTGAACACTTCTCCTAGGATCAACATTGTAGAGTTTAGGACAACCCAAGGGCACATGAGTACCCCTCGGCCTTGGAGATGTATTCTCTCTTCTTCTCATGGGACAACCTACACTATAGCTAGCATACCCATTCACACCGCTTCGACCTTGATAAAATGTACTACAAGGTGAAGAATATGAATTCATTCTCCACACGTGCACTCTCACCATGGCTCTCATAAGCTTTGCGAAGGGAGGGGTTATACCTTACACTAATTCGAGGTTCGAAATGGGAAGTGTAAGACTCCTCATATGCCCCAACTTCATCATAAGAACTTGGCACTTCATTCACCTCATGTTCTCCCTCAAAACCATAACCCTCAAATCTGCCCATGTCTTGATTATGGCTATATTCATAGCCCCCATAATCTACAACATCATCGTAGCCATAAAATCCCTCACTACAATCATAGTCTCCCATGTTGTAGTCACAATAATACGAGGCTACCAAGATATGTTCCCCTTATATCACCTTGTACCTACAAAATGAAAAAACAAGATTAGTAGTAAAAGCACCTCATCAACACTCGTATACACTCGCCTTTGTGATCCTCACCATTGGAACGGCGAATATTGAAAGTTGCTTATACTCCGGTAGTTAATAAAATCACTACTTAGCGACCGAAATAGATTATTGTTTGATCGACTCAAGACACAAAACAAAATCTACTTATGAACTTGAATCAAAGAAGTTCCACGAATCGAAATGAGAAAAACACACAAAGAACGAAAAACACGAAGAAAAAACGGATTCAAAAACCAATTCACAATCTAGTAGGTGATTACTAGTTGTTAATTGGTACTAGAATCAAGAAATGAAACTAAAGAAACAAGGAAATGAAACTTAGAATCTGAAATTTGAGCTTAATGGTGATGTGGCAGCATGCAATTGGTCTTGGGCCCACACGAAAATATATAATTATTTTTATTTTATTTTTTTGTCACCAATCTGAAATTTCAATATGAAACACAACTTGTCATGGATGACAATGGGTTTTGGAGGGAAAGTAAAGTCTTGTACTCTTTTTTCAACTTTTCAAACTCAAAAAGGTAAGATTTGACTAAGAAGAGATATGTGCAAGTCTTCTCACCAACAACCAACAACTTTATAACTTTTGTTGTCTTAAGTTGTAAGAATATATGAAGAACAAGATGAACACCACAACAACCTTCAAGAACACAACATCAACTTCTTCAAGAACATAACACAAAAACCACCAATGGTCATCAACAAGATACAACCTACGGCCCACTTCAAGTCACCACAACAATGGTCAATATTATAAGCTCATCTTTAGATCTAGACACTTTTAGTGTTGGTGAGAAAGAAACCAACACTAGAAACACACTAAACAAGTAAACTAACACCTATATCTAAACGCACAATCACTATTCTCAGCCAAGACAACAAGATGGACAGATTTTTTTTATTTTTTTTTTGACAGATTTCGTTTTTTTTTTTTTTGACCAAGATAGCCCAAGATTGGTAGTGTAGGAACACAACCAGCCTTGCTTTGATACCAAATGATACAACATCAAACCCGCAACACAAGATTTCAGCAACAACAACAAGATGAACAACTATCACAAGAACAACAAGTTGAACAACAAGTGCTAGTGAATCGAAAGAGCCCCACACGGCTTCACTAGACTTCAAGATTATAAACACAAGCTTAACAAGATTACAAAAAGATAGATAGCTTGACATACGAGATTACAAGAAATAGGAACCAAACCGTGTATCAAATGATAAGACCCCTAAGACCCGCAATAACAACACCAAACTCTTATGGTGACCGCTAAGGGAATCAACTCCGCCTTACAACCACCGTTTCTAAGCAAGGATCAATAATGGCTTTTCCAAGCCCTACACTACTTGGCCTTTCCAAGCCCTACACTACATTCTCAAAGAGAGAAAAAGAAGTCTTTCAAATATCCATAATGAACTAACTAGAAAATAAGACTAATGAAGCCTATTTATAACTATTACATCAAATGACCAAACTACCCTTAATGAAAAGAGGCTCCTATGGAGTGTAAAGAAAAGGCACAAAAAGACCAAAACACCCTTAATAAGGGCGGTCATGGAATGTAAGGACTCCTTCTTCATACTTCAACCCTTGCAATTCTTTGGAGCCTCGGGTAGTCATCAAGGCAAGCCTCCAAGCAACCTTCCACACACGAATTTGCTTTATTATGTGTCCAAAATGACTTCATGACTTCCCCATGCATACTTCGGGCCTTCAAGGTGTCCAAAATCAGATTCTCCACGTGTTGGCCATGAATGATGGCATCAAAATTTATGATGGCCATTTGTCTTGTATCAGATGCCTATCTGCGTGGGCAGATGGCCTGTTTCGGCTGCCAAGCCAATTTTTAAGGGAATGGGTCACTTTTGGGCCCAAGTATGTAATAAATAACCCATGGGTATAAATACCCAAACCATGCTTTAATTTCCTTAGTTTCTTCTTGAATATTGATGAACAAATCTCTTGAGAGAGTTTTTGGTAAGCGTTTGTTGAAGGTTTGCTTAGTAACGTGTGGTTTTGAGGGTGTTTCGATTCCCTTTTGGTGACCGTAGGAATTAGGTGTGGTTGATGATTGTAATTTGAGGGTTCTAGGGTTTAATATATCCTATTGTTCTTGAATACTCATCTTCTTGTGTCTAATTTTTCACCTATCTATTGATTAACTTTTCGGTTCTTAGTTAAATTCTAGTTTTCGTAGTTTTCCGGCTATCATTTGATATCAGAGCCGAGCTTGAGTTTGTTCCCAAAAATTCAATCTTGGGTCTCGTTATCTAGAAATCAAAAAAAAAGTGTCAAAAACATTTTTACAAAAACCCCAAAAAGATTTTTGTGTTTTTAAGTCTTTCTTGTTGTTTCAACATTAGATTTGTTTTTCTCTAGTGTGTTTGAGTCGGAATCTTGAGCCTTAGCCTTGATTTGAGGTGAGTTAGAGAAAAACCCCATTGATGAACTTGTGTGCTTGAGCTTGAAGATGTGGGTTTGAAAATCTGAAGATTTTGGTGGGGAATTGAGGTGTAAAATCACTTGGATCATGTTCGGAAGGTTGAAAGAAGCTTGGGTTTAAAATTTTGTCAAATTTCGAGTTCGTTTGAGTGAGGGTTAAATTTTGGTGTTCTTGAGGATCTTCATATCTTCAAGAAGAAGATTCATCAAAAGTTGTTGTTAGATCCAAAAGAGGGCCAAGAGAATCAAGCAAAAAGTGTTAGTACCAAAGAATATTCCAAAAGGGGAAGGTACTAGGAAAGAGAAACCAAGTGGGCCCACAAAGAGGTGAAAAATCAGAATTTCTAGGTGCGCTGTCCAGCCTTATCTGTGCCCCACCTGCGCACACAGGAGGGCCATCTGCGGCCGCAGGTGACCAACGCAGGTTACCTGTCCAGTTTTTGTTATCACTTGCGTTCGTCCACCTGCGTGCGCAGGTCACAAGCTGCATCCACAGGTCGTTCAAAACACATCTCAACACTTAAAAATCGATTTTGCTCAGGTTCCATCCTTTTAGTTTCATTCATTGATTCCTAATCTTAATTCTCGATTCTAAAACTAATTAACCACTAGTAATTCACCTACTTAGTTGGTTGGTTAGTTCTTGAGTTCGTTTTTCCTTCTTGTCCTATTTCTTTTTGTGCTTTTCTAGTTTTTTTTTTCGTCGTTACTTCTTGACTCAAGTCCGTAAATATTTCTTTTGAGTCTTTCAAACAAAAATCCAATCCGATCAAGAGAGGAGAATTGACACCTCAACTACCACCCGGAGAATAAGCCAATCTTCAACATTTGCGAACCCAAGCGTGAGACCTACAAAGCTGTGTAGAGTTGTGAGGTTCTTTATCTAACGCTAACTTAATTGTAGTTTGTGTTTAGTGTTTCTTCTTACTAGGTACAATGGCTCCGGAAGATGATGCGCAAGGTCTTCGGGAGAGGTTAACATGGAATCCTTAATGGCGTCCATTTTGGGTATGAGGCAAGACATGAATGAGATAAGAGGTCAAATGACCACACTTCAAGGAAGTATGTCAACCAGGATGGAAAACATAGAGGGTCGTCTAAACTCCACCAACTCCACCCCCCAAAACTATCATGCCTCCTCTAGTGGACATGCTCAAGACACATCCGCTACTATCTCCCCAGAAACATTCGATCAAATGGTCAATCCACCAAGACAAACACAAGACCCCCCTAACCCAAGCCACTAACTATCCACATAACCGAAACCCCGTCCGTCCACTACAACTTCAATTCAACCAAGCCAATCAAGAAGGACCACAAGATCAAATTCCCCGTAACCAAAACCCTCCACCTCAAGCACCACCAAACCAAAACCCTCCACCTCAAGCTCCATTAAACCAAAATCCCCCACACCAAATACCCCATAACCAAAATCAGCCCATTCAAGTTGAGGGAGTAGAAGAAGAGGACCCACAAGTTGAGTTTGAAGGGTATGATGAAGAGGTCGTGCATGCGGAGTATTGGAGGACACTACAAGAAAAAGGGTCTTTAGCGAAGGGAAATCTGGTCGTAAAAGGTTCACATCTGGTCGCTATAGAGAAATAATGACCGGATGAAAAGTGGTCATCACCGGTCACTAAAAGCTTTGACGTTAAAAGTTAACAACCGGATTATAAACCCGGTCGTTAAATATTCTTCAGCGTCAACAATTAATTCGGTCGTTATACTTACTTACAACGACCAAATTCCCCTTCGTAGATGGTCCACTGGTCATTAAAACATTTAACTAAAACAACAAACTCCGGTCGCTAAAAGTACTTTTAGGAACTAAAATTCCTTTCGTTGATTTTAATACTTTTAACAAAATGGTTTAATAATTTATATTTTCTCTACGGTGCTGAAGTAATATTATTTCATAGGCAATCGAAAATATACGCCAAATATTTTATATTCATATAAAATTTCATTGTTAATTACGAAGAACTGAAACATCACAGTAATTACTAAAAAACATACATATTAAACATAATATCTGGAAAACATACATAAAAGGCAGTCTGGGACAGTCTGCCAAACATAAGTATTCAACATGATATCTATTATCTGGAAAACATACAGTACAGACATACGTATTCAACATGATATCTATAAAATCCTAAAACTGAGAAAATGAAATTTTAGCAATATTGCTCTTCAACTTGCTCTACATTTCTTCAACGTCATATGTTCTTCAAACATCTAATATTCTTGATCTGTTAAACAAATAATTTCATCTCAGTTTAAATCCAGTTTGACCACAAAGATAATAAAACGTCAGTCATAATCAAAGTAAAAAGGGCATGTTGCTTAGGAAATAAGCCCTTTTCCCCATTCTGAAGTATTTCATCTAGAACAAGAATAGGGACCAAAAGAAAGCATCCATCAGATTTCAATATTACATGTACATGAAGTATTACCAAGAATGTTTGCTAGCTAATTTCTTAGTTTAAAAAGATAAATAAATAATTAATCACCAAATAAGCTAAACAATTGGAGTAAATAAATCATGCGTTTAGCCAAGATGAAAATGAAAGACAACGTTCACTTATTCTCTGGAAAGATGAAAGATGCAACTTTCACCAAAACATCATACAAAATGCCCATCGGCTTTTTCACAGTTCTATCTGCCATAAGAAACCTCATAGAAGTCGGTTTTGGTGCTCCTAACCCCAACTACATGAAAACGACTAGTGACATTAAGTTAATGCTAGCACCCAAATCACACTGTGCCTTTGCAAAGTTGTACGACCCGATAGTACAAGGAATTGTGAAAGCTCCTGGATCCTCTTTCTTTTCTACTAGGGAACGGGAAGCAACTGCACTACAATGATGCAAGTTATTTGGAGGCTCAAAACTGACAATTCTCTTCTTTATCACCAAGTCTTTCATGAACTTTATGTAACCGGGCATCTGCTCCAATGCCTCAACAAGAGGGATATTTACCAATAGCTCTTTCAATATCGTAATATACTTCTGGTACTTACCTTCCTCAACCCTTCTTTTCAACCTTTGAGGAAAGGGAGGAGGAGGTCGTGGGATAGTTTTCAACATTTGTGGAACCTCCTTTTCCTGCCTCTTTTTAGATTCAACTTCCTTATTAATACTGTTGTCCGCTACTAAATTTTCTAGCTCCATCTCACCCTCTTCCTCACCCACCACTGGCTCATCTTCTTATCATTATTCGCAGAAATAGATGGGTTGGTCGTGCTCTTTTCGTTTCTTGTAGTAATGGCTAAACAATGACCGTCATTTTTAGGATTTTGGATGGTATTACTTAGAAGAGTGCCTGGTTGATGTTGGTTCAATGCCACCAATATCTGCCCGAACTGTTGCTCCAGCTATTTTATGGCAGTTGAGTGAGAGTCAACTTTCTGACTTATTCCCGAAATGTCCGCCCTAATTTCCTTCAAGCAATTTTCTTGGTTTTATGATCCTTTAACCAATTTGGTAAGAAGGGTTTCCATTTGTGAATTTTTGTAGTCAGTATCACGGTTCCCTGGTGGGACATAATGATAACAATCAAAGAGGGAAGATCAAGAATAAAAGAAAACAAAAGAAGGATATGTGGATTAATATCTAAGTATTGAAAGTATGGGCAACAAGGGGCTTGATACCCTCACCTCCCAATTGATTCCAACACCCAAACACAAACCCTAATTTGAACAAATTAAAAGAAACCAAATACCACAAATGAATAATCCTCAAATTAATTCAAACCAAAGAAGTTCAACACCAATCTCAAGATACCACCAACTAAACACTCACTAATTAAACACTAATTCCTTAAGGGAATATGCTAAGTAGAAGGCTAAATTTAACAATATTGTTTAATATTCATGCAAATCTACCATGCCAAATAAGGAATTACCCCATTTATACTAAAGAAATAAAGACAACTGGTTATTACAAATATGTCCTTAATGAGAGACAAGGGCCTTGTTTGGGTCCTCTTGTTGTGAATTCTTGAATTTAAAATCTAGCCACTTGCACCAATGACCCCCTTTTCTTCATCCGCTTCACCCCTTTGATTCTTCCACACATTGTAGATTCTCCATTGACAATCTTCGGGCTTCTCCCAAGTCCCCTTTTGCATAATCATCATTTGTAGACCTTGGAGTTCCCTTGCTTGACTCCGTGTGAAAGGACGTGTGCCTTCCATGCTAGCATCAGAAATGTACAATGAACAAGTCTAATGCACCTTTGATAGAGGATGATTACAAAGTTATTAATTTGGAGGATGACTTGATGGATTTTACCTTTTCTTCATCAACTTCAATACCATTTGCACTAACCACAAAACCTAAAAAGACTACTTTCTCAACACAAAATGAGCACTTCTTGAGATTAGCAAAGAGCCTTTCTTGTAGCAAAACATCAAACACTTGCCTCAAATGGATCACATGCTCTTCAATTGTCTTACTATACACAAGGATGTCATCAAAATATACCACCACAAAATTGTTGATGAAAGGTTTGAGAACATGGTTCATCAACCTCATGAAAGTGCTTAGAGCATTTGTCAACCCAAATGGCATGACAAGACATTCATACAACCCAAACTTCGTCTTGTAAGCCGTTTTCCATTCATCACCCGGTTTCATGCGAATTTGATGATAGCCACTTCAAAGATCAATCTTTGAGAAGACACTTGAGCCGCACAATTCATCTAACATGTCATCAAGTCTAGGAATTGGATGCCTATACTTGATTGTAATCTTGTTCACGGCTCTACAATCAATGCACATCCTCCAAGTGCCATCCTTTTTGGGAACAAGGATTACCGGTATGGCACAAGGACTTAGGCTTTCTTTGATCAACCCTTTCTCAAGAAGTTCTTCCACTTGCCTTTGTAGTTCCTTGGTTTCTTCCGGATTGTTTCTATAGGCCGGCCGGTTTGGAATTTGTGAACCCGGTACAAAATCAATTTGGTGCTCAATTTCCCTCAAGGGTGGTAATTCCTTAGGCATCTCCTCCGGAAATAGATCATTATAGTCCTGCAAAAGAGAAGAAACAATACTAGGCAAAGTGCTAGTATCTTGATTAGCATACAACAAAAGATTGGTGTTGACAAGGCACACTAGAAAGCGTTCCTCATCCACACCTTTGAGACACTTGCTTGGCTTGGCTATCATACACATGTTCTTCTTATTCTTAGCCAAGTCACTTCCTTCCTTTGGAACATTGGTGGAGCTTTCACCCTCATTCCTTGCCTCATCCACCCTTATCCTCTCCCGAAGTTCCTTCATAGCCCTATAGTCCTCACTCACTTGATATGGAGTGAGAGGTGTGAGCGCATACTTCTTACCTTCAATCACAAAAGCATACTTGTTGGATCTTTCATGGTGCACAACATCTCTATCAAATTGCCACGGCCGTCCCAACAATATATGACAAGCCAACATAGGCACAACATCACAAATCAACTCCTCATTGTACTTTCCCACAATAAATCGGATACTTGCTTGTTTGAGGACTTTCATCTCACCACTCTCATTGAGCCATTGTAGCTTGTAAGGGTTGGAGTGTTTTCTTGTTGGAATTTGCATACGCTCCACCAAAGAACTACTTACTACATTGGTGCAACTCCCACTATCAATAATCAAACAACATACCTTGTCTTGGATTTTGCACCTAGCATGGAATAAATTCTCCCGTTGATCAAGTTCTTCTTTGGAAAGGGCTCCCATGATGCGCCTCACAACGCAAGAAAGATTGGTAGTCACCTTCAATTCTTCATCACTATCAAGTAAAGGTCTTCCCTTTTCAAGGAAGCAAGCAAAATTCACCCTCTTGTCCAACCTTTCTTCTTCATCCCCTGAAGCATCACTTTTGTCTCCCTCCTTCTCACTCTTTTTAACACCCTCTTCCTCATCCCCGGTTCTATACCCATCCTGAAGTGCAACAATTGTTCTTCTATTGGGGCACTCACTAGCAACATGTCCCCTTCCTTGGCATCTAAAGCATTGAATGGTAGAAGGTCGAGGAAAGGTAGGTTTGACATAGTTACCTCCTTGTGGCTTCTCATTTGTCTTGGACTTGTAATCAAACTTGACTTGAGGATCTTGACCAACACCCTTAAATTGCCCTTTAGAAGATGTCGCCTTCAAATTATCTCTACTCTTGTCCCATGTGGATGTGGAAGTATTCTTGGCCTTGTAGGACTTTTCTTCTTTCAAATCCATCTCGACCTTTGAGGCATCATGAAAGGCCACTTCAAGAGTATCATAGTGTTTAAGTTTCAAAGGCTTTAGAATATCATACCTCAAATTGGCCACGAATCGAATCACCGTACATTCCAAGCTTTCTTCAAGTTTAGACTTCATTCTCAAGTTTTCAAACTCATCATAATACTCTTCCACACTTTTGGAACCTTGCCTCAACATGTACACCTTCTTGAGCACTTCTTGGACTCCCACCAAGTTGAGGCATACCCTTCGAATTGTGTGAGAGCATACTTTGCCTTCAAAGTTTCCGAAATATTATTTGTGAGAAAGATCCGCTCACTTTGAATTTTCCATTCCAAGAACTCATCGGGGTCACTACTTCCTTTGAACCTTGGAAGTGTGACCTTGATAGTGTTCAAGCCTTGATCTTGATCATTCCTCTCCCCAAACCTATCTCCTCTAACTCCCATCCTATCACCTCTATATCCCATCCTATCTCCTCTATTTCCCATTCTATCTCCTCTATTCCCGTATTCTTGACCTCCCATGCCTTGAGCCCACCTTAATTCCTGAGGCCAGAACCCTTCCCTTGGTACTCCATAACCACCCCTTCCTCCATGCTCCCAAAATTCATCGTTATTGATCTCATCATTCATTTCATCATAGAGAGGGTTTTGGTATTGGTAGTCTTGGTATGGCATTTGTGGTACATTTTGTGGAGGTGATATGTGGGGATCATGTATGGATGCATTTGATGTGTTTCGGATTGGAGTTTGGTTCCGAACTTGGTCGTCCACAAGAAATCAATTCTCTTATGGAGGATGATAGGGTTGTGGATGAGGGTATGGTTAGGTTGTCTTGGAAAATTTGGAGTGTTGTTTGTTTGGAAGGTGGGTTGTTGGAAGTTTCGGGTTTGATGTGGTGGAGGGTAACATAATTCATGAGTTTTCCCCAGAGTAATGGTGGTGGATCGCACCGACGCCCTCCTCATCTCCTCATTTTCGATTTGAAGTGATTTCCCTCTCTCAACCCATACCAACCTTTCCTCCATACCTCCCATTCTTCCACTCATTTCTGCAATTTGTTTGGTGAGGTGGGTGAGAGCCTCCATGATGGGGTTTGAGGCTTCACCACTTGGACTCGCATTCGACATGGTACCTACAAAACTCAACAAATAATATTAGTAGAAAAAGCCTCACGTCACTCGTATGTAAACTCTCAACTCACCTCCTAAAGTGTCATCTCAAAATAGGTAGTGAACTCTAGCTTTGCTTGATCAATTCAAGATCACCTATCCTTTGTGGTAGAATGGATTCTTGTGACTCTTGAAAGAAGGACGACTCGATTGAAGGTAAAAGGACTTGAATCAAGAAGTTTATCAACGAATTAAGATGAGAAAAGTTGAAGAAAAGAAGCACGAAAGAAAATGGACTCAAAAAAAACTAAGTAACAAAAGTAGAAAAATTACTTGTGTTGCTTAATTTGATGAATCAAGGAGATGATTTGATTTTTTAAAACTAGTTAACAAGTGATTAAAGATGTTAATTACTTGTTAAATAGTTGAGAAATCGAACGAAGAAAGCGTAGGAAAAAGAATCACAGAGTTTGGACACTTAGAAAATTTTTTGGGTCCAAAGCAAAAAAAAACTAAGTGTTGAAATTCCTGCTCTCTGAATCTGAGAGCCACGCGCTGCAGGGTTTGTGTGGGCTGATTTTACTGAGTCAGCTGCTGGCGTGGTTGGCTGGTGGCTGCTGCATCAGCGTTGACCGTTGATCGGCTGACGTGGCAGTCCACGTGGAAAATATAATTATTTTTTTTCAGAATTTCCACAAGTGGACCCACAAACACTTTTGACCAAATTTGACTTGAAATTTTTGGATCAAAGTGTACTTCTTCTCTCTTCTTCTCCAAGAACAATATGAAGGTGTTCAAGAACACCAAAAACACACACCAACCCTAGCACACCCAAATCAACTCGGAATTGACTCAAAATTTAGGAGTAGCTTCCCCACAACTTAGAGAACAAACCCCAATGAATTTTAATCCTCAATTTCTCCTCAATCAACAAACCCACTGATACAAGACAAATGGCCATCATAACTTTTGATGCCATCATTCGTGGCCAACACGTGGAGAATCTGATTTTGGACACCTTGAAGGCCCAAGAGTATGCATGGGGAAGTCATGAAGTTATTTTGGACACATAATAAAGCAAATTCGTGTGTGGAAGGTTGCTTGGAGGCATGCCTTGATGACTACCCGAGGCTCCAAAGAATTGCAAGGGTTGAAGTGTGAAGAAGGAGTCCTTACACTCCATGACCGCCCCTTATTAAGGGTGTTTTGGTCTTTTTGTGCATTTTCTTTACACTCCATAGGAGCCTTTTTTCATTAAGGGTAGTTTGGTCATGTGATGTAATAGTTATAAATAGGCTTCATTAGTCTTATTTTCTAGTTAGTTGATGATGGATATTTGAAAGTATTCTTCTTCTCTCTTTGAGAATGTAGTGTAGGGCTTGGAAAGGCCAAGTAGTGTAGGGCTTGGAAAAGCCATTATTGATCCTTGCTTAGAAACGGTGGTTGTAAGGCGGAGTTGATTCCCTTAGCGGTCACCATAAGAGTTTGGTGTTGTTATTGCGGGTCTTAGGGGTCTTATCGTTTGATACACGGTTTGGTTCCTATTTTTTGTAATCTCGTATGTCAAGCTATCTATCTTTTTGTAATCTTGTTAAGAATGTGTTTATAACCTTGAAGTCTAGTGAAGCCGTGTGGGGCTCTTTCGATTCACTAGCACTTGTTGTTCAACTTGTTGTTCTTGTGATAGTTGTTCATCTTGTTGTTGTTGCTGAAATCTTGTGTTGTGGGTTTGATTTTGTATCATTTGGTATCAAAGACAGGTTGGTTGTGTTCCTACACTACCAATCTTGGGCTATCTCGGTCAAAAAAAAATAAATGAAATCTGTCAAAAAAAAAAAAAAACGAAATCTGTCCATTTTGTTGTCTTGGCCGAGAATAGTGTTTGTGTGTTTAGATCTAGGTGTTATTTTACTTGTTTAGTGTGTTTCTAGTGTTTGTTTCTTTCTCACCCACACTAAAAGTGTCTAGATCTAAAGATGAGCTTATAATATTGACCATTGTTGTGGTGACTTGAAGTGGGTCGTAGGTTGTACCTTGTTGATGAGCATTGGTGGGTTTTTGTGTTAAGTTCTTGAAGAAGTTGATGTTGTGTTCTTGAAGGTTGTTGTGGTGTTCATCTTGTTCTTCATCTATTCTTACAACTTAAGACCACAAAAGTATAAAATAGATCCAAAAGGTTGTAAGACAAAAGTTATAAAGTTGTTGGTGAGAAGACTTGCACACATCTCTTCCTAGACTTGACAACCACTTTTCCTTAAAACACGGAACCTTGTTTTGTGGGATTAGTATAGTCAAATCTTACCTTTTTTTGAGGTTGAAAAGTTGAAAAAGAGTACAAGACTTTACCTTCCCTCCAAAACCATTGTCATCCATTACAAGTTGTGGGACTCTTGAAATTTCAGATTTGTAACAAACAAAAAAAAAATAATAAAAAATCGTGTGGTCCTAAGACCAATTGCATGCTGCCACATCATCACTTCACCAAAATAGCTTAAGCTCAAATTTCAGATTCTAAGTTTCATTTCCTTGTTTCTTTAGTTTCATTTCTTGATTCTAGTACTAATTAACAACTAGTAATCACCTACTAGATTGTGAGTTGGTTTTTTTGAATCCGTTTTCTTCGTGTTTTTCATTCTTTGTGTGCTTTTCTCATTTTGATTCGTTGAACTTCTTTGATTCAAGTTCATAAGTAGATTTTGTTTTGTGTCTTGAGTCGATCAAACAATAATCTATTCCGGTCGCTAAGTAGTGATTGACACCTTAGTAACTACCGGAGTATAAGCAACTTTCAATATTCGCCGCTCCAATTGTGAGGATCACAAAGGTGAGTGTATACGAGTGTTGGTGAGGTGCTTTTACTACTAATCTTGTTTGTTCATTTTGTAGGTACAAGGTGATATAAGGGGAACATATCTTGGTAGCCTCGTATTATTGTGACTACAACATGGGAGACTATGATTGTAGTGAGGGATTTTATGGCTACGATGATGTTGTAGATTATGGGGGCTATGAATATAGCCATGATCAAGACATGGGCAGATTTGAGGGTTATGGTTTTGAGGGAGAACATGAGGTGAATGAAGTACCAAGTTCTTATGATGAAGTTGGGGCATATGAGGAGTCTTACACTTCCCATTTCAAACCTCGAATTTTTGTAAGGTATAACCCCTCCCTTCGCAAAGCTTATGAGAGCCATGGTGAGAGTGCACGTGTGGAGAATGAAGATTCATATTCTTCACCTTGTAGTACATTTTATCAAGGTCGAAGCGGTGTGAATGGGTATACTAGCTATAGTGTAGGTTGTCCCATGAGAAGAAGAGAGAATACATCTCCAAGGCCGAGGGGTACTCATGTGCCCTTGGGTTGTCCTAAACTCTACAATGTTGATCCTAGGAGAAGTGTTCACTCCGGAAAGGTAAGCATTGATGGGGTACCGGGCTGCCTCCTTGTGCTAGATGATTGGCGCCATAAGAACTACATCATGCCACCGATGGTTGACTATTTAGGGTTGTCTCGAGAACCTTTACTTGTTCCATATTTCTTGGACGGGTATAAGGTTACCGAGAGAGTGAGGATTGTCTTCACCCAATTTGAATACTAGGAGGAGGTGTGGTGCGATATCTTTCCCTTGACACCAGGTCATGTATGCTTGGGTGCCGATTGGTTTGCCCAACATAGAGTCCCAAATGTGCTAAATTGGCCTAAGGTTATAGTGGACCATTGGGGAAATTATCTCTTTACCTCAATTATTCCCAAACCGCAAGGAGATGTGATCACTTACTCCAAGCCGAATGATTATGAGAGACAAAATATTGAGAGGAGTAAGGGTGTGAAAGGTGGTAATCCGAGAATGGAAAAAGGAGAGGTTGTGTGGAGTGAAGTGAGGGGGTTGCCACCAAATCATGCTAACTATGTTTGCCCTTTTGTTTCTAAGGACATTTGTGTAGGTACCAACATGGCAAGCGGAGAAGCACAAGGCCAAGGAGAAGTTGCTGCCGAAGCATGTGGGAAACCTTCACACCATGGCAAAGAAGAATTTACTCAAGAACTTCAAGGTAAAATCGCTTACTCTTACACTTTTGTGCATGAGAATGATAATTGTGTGACTAGTAGCCCATTGAGTGTGAGTAGTAGCTTACCTATTTGTGAGTCTATTGATTCTTTGCCTCTTGTTGATGATGTACTTGTTGTGAGTGTGGATGCACTAGTTGATCCTATTGATGATTGAATTGACTCGTCTTGTAAGGTCAATTTAAGTCCACCTAGTATTGAAGCCATTGTGTTGAATGATAATACATCATCTATTAATTCTTTACCCCTTGATGATGATGTACATATTGTGAATGTGGATACACTAGTTGATCCTATTGATGACAAAATTGACTCTTCTTGTAAGATCAATTTATGTCCACCTAGTGTTGAAGCCAATGTGTTGAATGATGATACATCATCTTGTGGGAATTGTGTTGATCAAATAAATAGGAGTGATCCCTTTAGTATGACCTCTAGTAAATGTTCTACTCTCGGTTTTGCTCATAGGGATAATCATGTGCTTGAAACATCTTTGATACTTGATAATGACCTTTTAGAAGATGGATTTGCATGTTCTATATCCTCTTCATGGATAGATCCTTCTCTCTTTAAGTACAATATCTTGTTTGAAGATGATGAGTTCACTCCTAAAGAACCTAGTGGTGAGTATGACGTTGAAGGTATAGCTTGTCTTGAAAGCATAGCCTATATGCCAACCCACTATGGTGTAAAAACATTCCTCCTAAAGATGGAAATCTCTTCTTGGGAGATGAGAGTACTATTAAGGGAAGGGAATGTGAGGTCTTGGAAAGGAATGATCAATTGGGTGATGATAATTTTGATTTGCTTGAATTCTTAAGAAACCCAATAAATGATTTTTCCTTGAAAATTGATTGTGGTTGTGAACCTTTGTATGACACCCCACCCATGTTTGATGACTATAAGGATGAATTGCTTGCTTGTAATGACTTAAGTAATAATTCCTTGGACTTTAGTGGTGGTATGTGTCTGCTTGAGGGTACTTCCATAGAAAGGGAAGGTGTCCATTATTTGGAAATTACTTCTTCTACTATGTGTGACCTTATTGTTGAGAGCACTCATGGTGATGATGTTGAAACTGGTAGTGAGCACTCACATGAGGACACCTTAGTTGAACTTGACTTGAGTGATACCATTCTCCACTCTTTATTTGCTTTTGATGATATGTATGCTATTGTAGAGAGTATATCTTGTAGTTTGGGTGAAGCCTATGGGGAAAGGGAGTATTGTCTAGACCCGTGTCTATGGCTACTCTTTCTATTTGACCCCGGTGCCAAATATAGAAATGGTGATGTTGGCGCACCCAACTTGTTGCTTGGTCTACATGACAAGCAAAGTGTCATTCTTGAAAACCCGAGAGCAAAAGTGTCATTGTTTCCTTGGGGTAATGTTTCTAAATGTGCATCCTTGCTTGACACAATTGTGTTTAAATTACAAGAATCTCAACTTGTAGATGCCAAGTTCTCTATTTGCTTGAAGGAAAAAATGTGGATGTGCTTAAATGCTTTGTCTTCACCCTTTTATGCCTTTACACTTGATTCTTTCCTATACTACCTCTTTGCCTATGATGACATCCATGCTAGTTTTGGATTTGTTTTATGTAGAGGTAGGAAATTTTTTGGTTTGTCCACTTGTATGAATGATAATGCTATATGGATCTTGTGGACATTAGAACCAATTGAGGCTCCACCCTTGGTGTGGTCTCTTGAAGAGATAAAGAAGCAATTGTGTCTTATGGCTCCTAAGATGAAGGTAGTTTTACCTTGTGGATTATTTGATGCTATTAGGACCTTTGTAGTTTCCTTATCTCTTGGTGATTTAAATAGCCAAATCCTTTGTGCATATTTTAATAAGTTTTTAATATTTAATTTAAAGGATCCTTGGTTATATTGCAAGTATAAGCAACCTTGGCATGTTGAGATGATTTATTGTGCTAACCCTAACCCTCATGCCATGAGGAGTTTGTATTTGTTTGCCCTTTCTTTGGTTTTGCAAGGTTTGGATTCGAGGTCGAATCCTTTTCAAGAAGGGGAGGATGATACAAGACAAATGGCCATCATAACTTTTGATGCCATCATTCGTGGCCAACACATGGAGAATCTGATTTTGGACACCTTGAAGGCCCAAGAGTATGCATGGGGAAGTCATGAAGTTATTTTGGACACATAATAAAGCAAATTCGTGTGTGGAAGGTTGCTTGAAGGCATGCCTTGATGACTACCCGAGGCTCCAAAGAATTGCAAGGGTTGAAGTGTGAAGAAGGAGTCCTTACACTCCATGACCGCCCCTTATTAAGGGTGTTTTGGTCTTTTTGTGCCTTTTCTTTACACTCCATAGGAGCCTTTTTTCATTAAGGGTAGTTTGGTCATGTGATGTAATAGTTATAAATAGGCTTCATTAGTCTTATTTTCTAGTTAGTTGATGATGGATATTTGAAAGAATTCTTCTTCTCTCTTTGAGAATGTAGTGTAGGGCTTGGAAAGGCCAAGTAGTGTAGGGCTTGGAAAAGCCATTATTGATCCTTGCTTAGAAACGGTGGTTGTAAGGCGGAGTTGATTCCCTTAGCGGTCACCATAAGAGTTTGGTGTTGTTATTGCGGGTCTTAGGGGTCTTATCGTTTGATACACGGTTTGGTTCCTATTTCTTGTAATCTCGTATGTCAAGCTATCTATCTTTTTGTAATCTTATTCAGAATGTGTTTATAACCTTGAAGTCTAGTGAAGCCGTATGGGGCTCTTTCGATTCACTAGCACTTGTTGTTCAACTTGTTGTTCTTGTGATAGTTGTTCATCTTGTTGTTGTTGCTGAAATCTTGTGTTTTGGGTTTGATTTTGTATCACCCACTATTCAAGTTTTGAAACTTCAAAATCTTGAAAACCCTTTAATGGCAACTTCACTTTCCCAACTCCGATTTGAATGAAATTTGAGATTTAGACTAAAAAAACACTACAGAATCAAGATCTAGTGTCAAAAACAACAAATCAAAACAAAATATTTTCATATTTTTATTTTTTTTTGGACTTTTGGATTTTTGAAGAAATCAAAATCCCAAGATTAAGATTTGTGAAAACAAACCTTAACCTAGGCTCTTGATACCAAAATGATAACAATCAAAGAGGGAAGAACAAGAATAAAAGAAAACAAAAGAAGGATATGTGGATTAATATCTAAGTATTGAAATTATGGGCAAAAAGGGGCTTGATACCCACCCTCACCTCCCAATTGATTCCAACACCCAAACACAAACCCTAATTTGAACAAATTAAAGGAAACCAAATACCACAAATGGGTAATCCTCAAATTAATTCAAACCAAAGAAGTTCAACACCATTCTCAAGATTCCATCAACTAAACACTCACTAATTAACCACTAATTCCTTAAGGGAATATGCTAAGTAGAAGGTTAAATTTAACAATATTGTTCAATATTCATGCAAATCTACCATGCCAAATAAGGAATTACCCTATTTATACTAAAGAAATAAAGACAACTAGTTATTACAAATATGCCCTTAATGAGAGACAAGGGCCTTGTTTGGGTCATCTTGTTGTGAATTCTTGAATTTAAAATCTAGCCACTTGCACCAATGACCCCCTTTTCTTCATCCGCTTCACCCCTTTGATTCTTCCACACGTTGTAGATTCTCCATTGACAATCTTCGGGCCTCTCCCAACTCCCCTTTTGCATAATCATCATTTGTAGACCTTGGAGTTCCCTTGCTTGACTCCGTGTGAAAGGACGTGTGCCCTCCATCTAGCATCATTCTCCCCTTCTTGAAAAGGATTCGTCCTCGAATCCAAAAGTTCACCTACAACACAAGGAGATAGATCACTAACATTAAACACATTATGAACATTGTACTCACCCGGTAAGTCAACCATGTAGGCATTATCATTGATCCGCTTGAGCACTTTAAAAAGGCCATCTCCCCTTGGACTTAGCTTCCCTCTTCGAAATTATGGAAACCTTTCCTTTCAAAAATGGACCCATACCCAATCATCCGGGTTGAAGATCACCTCCTTTCTCCCGCGATTCTTCCTCATGGCCACTTTGGAATTGTTCTTTTCGATGGCCTCTCTTACCTTGGAATGAATGTTCATCATCTCTCTTGCCCTTTGTTTGGCATCTAGGCTTACAACAACATGACTAGACAAAGGAGTCATGATTAATGGAAACGAAGGATTAAAACCATAACGAGCTTCAAATGGAGACATCCCAATAGAGGAATGGAAAGACCGGTTATATGCAAATTCAATCAAGGGTAAACGGTCTTCCAAGTAGTTGGGGTTCCTTTAATCATACACCTAAGCATGTTACCAAGAGTTCGGTTGACTACCTCGGTTTTCCCATCCGTTTGGGGGTGGCAAGAAGTAGAAAACATAAGTTTGGTACCAAGTGTACCCCAAAGACTCTTCCAAAACTGGCTAAGAAATTTGGAATCCCTATCACTCACAATGGTTTGAGGGACTCCATGCAATTTAAGTACATGAATGACAAACAAGGAAGCAACATGAGATGCATTATCACACTTATGGCATGGAATAAAATGAGTCATTTTAGAAAATCTATCCACTACCACGAATATGCTATCATATCCTCTCTTAGTCCTAGGAAGTCCTAATACAAAATCCATAGAAATGTCCATCCATGGACCACTAGGAGTAGGAAGAGGAGTGTACTTACCTTGTGGCCAAGTCGTGGATTTGGCTTGCTTGCAATCTAGACATTGTCCACAAATCCGCTCCACATCATGCTTCATCTTGGGCCAATAGAATTGCTCCATGAGAATGTCAAGTGTCTTGGGTACCCCAAAGTGTCCCATCAATCCACCACTATGTGCCTCTTTGACGAACAACTCTCTCCATGAACTCATGGGTACACAAACCGGCCTATCCTTGAACAAAAAACCCATCAATCAATTGAAACCTATCAACCCGCTTCCCTTGATGAAGACTTTCAAAAGTATCCTTGAAGTCGGAATCCATAGCATAGAATCCCTTCAAGATTTCAAACCCCATCATCTTAGAAGCTAAAGCATTGACCAAAACATACCTTCTTGATAGAGCATCCGCCACCACATTCTTCTTTCCTTGCTTGTAGTTGATCACATATGGGAAGGTTTCAATAAACTCAACCCATTTAGCATGCCTCTTATTCAACTTGGATTGCCCCTTAAGGTGTTTTAAGGACTCATGATCGGTCCTTATTACGAATTCTTTGTGCCACAAGTAGTGTTGCCAATGAGCCAACACCCGCACAAGGGCATACAACTCCTTGTCATAAGTTGAGTACCTAAGAGAAGGCCCCTTTAGTTTTTCGCTAAAGTAAGCTAATGGTTTCCCTTGTTGCATCAATACACCACCTATACCAACACCCGAAGCATCACATTCAATCTCAAAAGCTTTATCAAAGTTGGGTAGTTGAAGTAATGGTGAGGAACTCAACATCAATTTCAAGGCTTGAAAGGACTTCTCTTGCTCATCCCCCCACACAAAAGGTACATCTTTTTTGATCAATTCGGTCAAAGGAGAAGCAATTGAACTAAAACCCTTTACAAATCGCCGGTAAAAGCTTGCCAACCCATGAAAACTTCTTACCTCGGTTGCATTAGTTGGAGTTGGCCATGACTTGATGGATTCTACCTTTTCTTCATCAACTTCAATACCATTTGCACTAACCACAAAACCTAAAAAGACTACTTTCTCAACACAAAATGAGCACTTCTTGAGATTAGCAAAGAGCCTTTCTTGTAGCAAAACATCAAACACTTGCCTCAAATGGATCACATGCTCTTCAATTGTCTTATTATACACAAGGATGTCATCAAAATATACCACCACAAAATTGTTGATGAAAGGTTTGAGAACATGGTTCATCAACCTCATGAAAGTGCTTGGAGTATTTGTCAACCCAAATGGCATGACAAGACATACAACCCAAACTTCGTCTTGAAAGCCGTTTTCCATTCATCACCCGATTTCATGCGAATTTGATGATAGCCACTTCGAAGATCAATCTTTGAGAAGACACTTGAGCCGTACAATTCATCTAACATGTCATCAAGTCTAGGAATTGGATGCCTATACTTGATTGTAATCTTGTTCACGGCTCTACAATCAATGCACATCCTCCAAGTGCCATCCTTTTTGGGAACAAGGATTACCGGTATAGCACAAGGACTTAGGCTTTCTTTGATCAACCCTTTCTCAAGAAGTTCTTCCACTTGCCTTTGTAGTTCCTTGGTTTCTTCCGGATTGCTTCTATAGGCCGGCTGGTTTGGAATTTGTGAACCCGATACAAAATCAATTTGGTGCTCAATTCCCCTCAAGGGTGGTAATCCCTTAGGCATCTCCTCCGGAAATAGATCATTATAGTCCTGCAAAAGAGAAGAAACAATACTAGGCAAAGTGCTAGTATCTTGATTAGCATGCAACAAAAGATTGGTGTTGACAAGGCATACTAAAAAGCGTTCCTCATCCACACCTTTGAGACACTTGCTTGGCTTGGCTATCATACACATGTTCTTCTTATTCTTAGCCAAGTCACTTCCTTTCTTTGGAACATTGGTGGAGCTTTCACCCTCACTCCTTGCCTCATCCACCCTTATCCTCTCCCAAAGTTCCTTCATAGCCCTATAGTCCTTACTCACTTGATATGGAGTGAGAGGTGCGAGCGCATACTTCTTACCTTCAATCACAAAAGCATACTTGTTGGATCTTCCGTGGTGCACAACATCTCTATCAAATTGCCACGGCCGTCCCAACAATATATGACAAACCAACATAGGCACAACATCACAAATCAACTCCTCATTGTACTTTCCCATACTAAATCGGATACTTGATTGTTTGAGGACTTTCATCTCACCACTCTCATTGAGCCATTGTAGCTTGTAAGGGTTGGAGTGTTTTCTTGTTGGAATTTGCATACGCTCCACCAAAGAACTACTTACTACATTGGTGCAACTCTCACTAAATCAAACAACACACCTTGTCTTGGATTTTGCACCTAGCATGGAATAAATTCTCCCGTTGATCAAGTTCTTCTTTGGCAAGGGCTCCCATGATGCGCCTCACAATGCAAGAAAGACTGGTATTCACCTTCAATTCTTCATCACTATCAAGTAAAGGTCTTCCTTTTTCAAGGAAGCAAGCAAAATTCACCCTCTCATCCAACCTTTCTTCTTCATCCCCCGAAGCATCCCCTTCTTCCTCACTTTTGTCTCCCTCCTTCTCACTCTTTTCAACACCCTCTTCCTCATCCTTGGTTCTATACCCATCCCGAAGTGCAACAATTGTTCTTCTATTGGGGCACTCACTAGCAACATGTCCCCTTCCTTGGCATCTAAAGCATTGAATGGTAGAAGGTCGAGGAAAGGTAGGTTTGACATAGTTACCTCCTTGTGGCTTCTCATTTGTCTTGGACTTGTAATCAAACTTGACTTGAGGAACTTGACCAACACCCTTAAATTGCCCTTTAGAAGATGTCGCCTTCCAATTATCTCTACTCTTGTCCCATGTGGATGTGGAAGTATTCTTGGCCTTGTAGGACTTTTCTTCTTTCAAATCCATCTCGACCTTTGAGGCATCATGAAAGGCCACTTCAAGAGTATCATAGTGTTTAAGTTTCAAAGGCTTTAGAATATCATACCTCAAATTGGCCACGAATCGAATCACCGTACATTCCAAGCTTTCTTCAAGTTTAGACTTCATTCTCAAGTTTTCAAACTCATCATAATACTCTTCCACACTTTTGGAACCTTGCCTCAACATGTACACCTTCTTGAGCACTTCTTGGTAGTAGTTAGGAGTCAAGTACCTCATCTCCATAAGTGTAATCAATTCTAGCCACGTAGGCAACTCATAGTTGTGATGGCTCTCCCTTTCCTCCTCTTGGACTCCCACCAAGTTGAGGCATACCCTTCGAATTGTGTGAGAGCATACTTTGCCTTCAAAGTTTCCGAAATATTATTTGTGAGAAAGATCCGCTCACTTTGAATTTTCCATTCCAAGAACTCATCGGGGTCACTACTTCCTTTGAACCTTGGAAGTGTGACCTTGATAGTGTTCAAGCCTCGATCTTGATCATTCCTCTCCCCAAACCTATCTCCTCTAACTCCCATCCTATCACCTCTATATCCCATCCTATCTCCTCTATTTCCCATTCTATCTCCTCTATTCCCGTATTCTTGACCTCCCATGCCTTGAGCCCACCTCAATTCCCGAGGCCGGAACCCTTCCCTTGGTACTCCATAACCACCCCTTCCTCCATGCTCCCAAAATTCATCATTATTGAGCTCATCATTCATTTCATCATAGAGAGGGTTTTGGTATTGGTAGTCTTGGTATGGCATTTGTGGTACATTTTGTGGAGGTGATATGTGGGGATCATGTATGGATGCATTTGATGTGTTTCAGATTGGAGTTTGGTTCCGAACTTGGTCGTCCATAAGAAATCGGTTCTCTTGTGGAGGATGATAGGGTTGTGGATGAGGGTATGGTGTAGGTTGTCTTGGAAAACTTGGAGTGTTGTTCGTTTGGAAGGTGGGTTGTTGGAAGTTTCGGGTTTGATGTGGTGGAGGGTAACATAATTCATGAGCTTGCCCCGGAGTTATGGTGGTGGATTGTACCGACGCCCTCCCCATCTCCTCATTTTCGATTTAAAGTGATTTTCCTCTCTCAACCCATACCAACCTTTCCTCCATACCTCCCATTCTTCCACTCATTTCCGCAATTTGTTTGGTGAGGTGGGTGAGAGCCTCCATGATGGGGTTTGAGGCTTCACCACTTGGACTCGCATTCGACATGGTACCTACAAAACTCAACAAATAATATTAGTAGAAAAAGCCTCACGTCACTCGTATGTAAACTCTCAACTCACCTCCTAAAGTGTCATCTCAAAATTGGTAGTGAACTCTAGCTTTGCTTGATCAATTCAAGATCACCTATCCTTTGTGGTAGAATGGATTCTTGTGACTCTTGAAAGAAGGACGACTCGATTGAAGGTAAAAGGACTTGAATCAAGAAGTTTATCAACGAATTAAGATGAGAAAAGTTGAAGAAAAGAAGCTCAAAAGAAAACGGACTCAAAAAAACTAAGTAACAAAAGTAAAAAAATTACTTGTGTTGCTTAATTTGATGAATCAAGGAGATGATTTGATTTTTTAAAACTAGTTAACAAGTGATTAAAGATGTTAATTACTTGTTAAATAGTTGAGAAATCGAAAGAAGAAAGCGTAGGAAAAAGAATCACGGAGTTTGGACACTTAGAAAATTTTTTGGGTCCAAAGCAAAAAAAAACTAAGTGTTGAAATTCCTGCTCTCTGAATCTGAGAGCCACGCGCTGCAAGGGTTTGTGTGGGCTGATTTTGCTGAGTCAGCTGCTGGCGTGGCTGCTGTATCAGCGTTGACCGTTGATCGGCTGACGTGGCTGCTGATGTGGCAGTCCACGTGGAAAATATAATTTTTTTTATTTTTTTTTCAGAATTTCCACAAGTGGACCCACAAACACTTTTGATCAAATTTGACTTGAAATTTTTGGATCAAAGTGTACTTCTTCTCTCTTCTTCTCCAAGAACAATATGAAGGTGTTCAAGAACACCAAAAACACACACCAACCCTAGCACACCCAAATCAACTCGGAATTGACTCAAAATTTAGGAGTAGCTTCCCCACGACTTAGAGAGCAAACCCCAATGAATTTTAATCCTCAATTTCTCCTCAATCAACAAACCCACTTTTCAAGTTTTGAAAACTTCACTTTCCCAACTCCGATTTGAATGAAATTTGAGATTTAGACTAAAAAAACACTACAGAATCAAGATCTAGTGTCAAAAACAACAAATCAAAACAAAATATTTTCGATTTTTTTTTTTTTGGATTTTTGAAGAAATCAAAATCCCAATATTAAGATTTGAGAAAACAAACCTTAACCTAGGCTCTTGATACCAAAATGATAACAATCAAAGAGGGAAGAACAAGAATAAAAGAAAACAAAAGAAGGATATGTGGATTAATATCTAAGTATTGAAATTATGGGCAACAAGGGGGTTGATACCCTCACCTCCCAATTGATTCCAACACCCAAACACAAACCCTAATTTGAACAAATTAAAGGAAACCAAATACCACAAATGGGTAATCCTCAAATTAATTCAAACCAAAGAAGTTCAACACCAATCTCAAGATTCCACCAACTAAACACTCACTAATTAACCACTAATTCCTTAAGGGAATATGCTAAGTAGAAGGCCAAATTTAACAATATTGTTCAATATTCATGCAAATCTACCATGCCAAATAAGGAATTACCCTATTTATACTAAAGAAATAAAGACAACTAGTTATTACAAATATGCCCTTAATGAGAGACAAGGGCCTTGTTTGGGTTCTCTTGTTGTGAATTCTTGAATTTAAAATCTAGCCACTTGCACCAATGACCCCCTTTTCTTCATCCGCTTCACCCCTTTGATTCTTCCACACGTTGTAGATTCTCCATTGACAATCTTCGGGCTTCTCCCCAAGTCCCCTTTTGCATAATCATCATTTGTAGACCTTGGAGTTCCCTTGCTTGACTCCGTGTGAAAGAACGTGTGCCCTCCATGCTAGCATCAGAAATGTACCCTGAACAAGTCTAATGCACCTTTGATAGAGGATGATTACAAAGTTATTAATTTGGAGGATGAGGTGGACTATAACAACCAATCCATTGATGAGCAATTGGATGAAGAAGAGGCTTGTCAATATCTCATTAAAGCATTTGATTCTACTGCTAACAGTGAGATGCAAGAAGAGAGACAACAAATTTCAAAAAAGCGTGGACACAACAAATTTCAGAAAAAACATGGAGAAATCATCAGCAGAAGGGGCTATATTATAAAGCTGCTACCAGCACCTCTATAGCAAACAGACCTCTCACAAGGTCTCAAAGTAGAGGTTTATGAATCTTTATTCATGTGCAGATCTTAGAGGCATTACATTCAGATGGTAGTTGCAAATTCTGATTTTGTGGGAGCAGTTTTTGGTTCTATTTTGCTGAAAATCTCCAGTATTAATATTAGTTTTGTTTTGGTGGAGCAAATGCATGGTTTGGTTCATTTTGTGCTTTGGTGCTTTGCTGAAACTTTGCTACTTCATGATTTTCAGTTATGAAAAGCAACAGTCCAGTTTTTGTGCTTTCAAACTGGTTCTGCAAAAGTTTTGGACATCTCCAGTTTTGGTTGGGCTTCTGTCAAGGTTGAATATGCTTTGATCGACGGGTTTATCTTCTTGGTTTATTCCATCAATAGTTCAAGCTTCCAAGTTGAAGAGTTCAGAGATTCTAGAGGTCTTGGCTGGGTCATATTGCAGAATACTATTGGAGATCAAGGTCTACTGTTTTTCTGGTTCTCATACTTGTCTTTTGGTGCTTACTAATTTTGTAACTCTTCTAGTTGGCTATGTTTTGATTAATTATAGCCTCTTAAAAGAGATCTTTTTGGTTGAGTTTATCACATTTCTAGATGCCTAGTTGATAGGGTCCATCTGTGTCATAGAATTATGTTCCATCTTGTTTTTGTTTGGAGGTCTTGGCCTAGTCCCCCTCCTTGTGAATATTTTCTTTGGTTAAATAAAAAGCCTGGGGGTGTTGCTTAGCCCCTGACCCACACTGGGTCTATTAAAATTAAATAAAAAAAAAAAGCAAAGCCTTTATCTTAGAAGAGCTTTTGTAAAAAAACATCATTAAATATATTGACAAATAAGTAGAACGTAATAGATGATATAATGTTTACTAACCTGATGGAGGTGGTGACAAAGGTTGACGAACCAATAGACTTTCAAGTCGTTTATATTTGTTCTCTAAAATATCCATGCGCTTTTGTAGTGATTCCTTTTCTTTTTGAGTTTCTCTCAACTCTTCCAATAATACAGCCTTTGAGGTGGTACCACCCTTCAACTCCTTAGCAGTTATTCCACCCCCAAATCCAACTGCATGATGACTTTTGCATTGAGGTCCAAAGCACCTTTCCACTACCTCAATATTAGTAAGAGATGATTCAGATTGTACTAATTCTTGAATTTCAGCCTATAAAATACAAGAATGTTCATAATATTGCAATACATTAAATAAGAGGAAGGATGTTAAATGAAATTTATCTAGATACTTACATGTTTTTCAATTGTTTCAGGTTCGACAAGCTTCTTATCCTTCTTACGAGTCTCAAAGAAAATAGTTGCCATGTCTGGTGAATTACCATCTTTGCCTCCCTTCACAATCGAAACAATAAGTCAGATAAATTTGTTATACAAAGAGGAGATTTCCTTACAGTACTATACGATCTACTTACCAATTCATAGATAATCTCTCTAATAGGCTTGCTACCCGTACGATGAGGCATACTCAACTTAGACCTATTGAGTGAGCTTCTTGTAGTTGCTTCCTGTATTAATAACACGACAGTGAAATTATTATAAGCTAGTTTAAAGATTTTATTTTTGATGTTCTCTTTTAAGCTGTGCAGGAAGAAAGAGAAAAAATTGGCCCTGCCATAAATTGTTCAAGAAAATTAATCACATGCTACTTATAATAAAAAAGAATCAGTTATAGCTATGAACTATGAAGTCATACCTTAAACTTATGAGATAAAAAATGCTCCTTGACCAACCATTCCCAATCAATTTTATCTACTCCCGCTGGCACATATTTTAGAACCTCGTCCAATGTCTTAGATTTCATTTTCTTGTGCAATGATCCTCTCCAATTATTCCAAAGCTTTCTCATATGTTGCAAAACATGCTCTCTTTGATCGTTCATGTTATCACTGTCAAATTTTTCTTGAAGTATAAAAAATATCAACAAAAGTCTCTTGAATAAGTGAAGATCACCAAATAGAGTAGTACCTTAGCAGTTTTAAGATCAAAAATCAATATTTCAAAATAATAATCAAGTATCATTTACCAGCACTTAATAGAAGTTACAGTTAATAAACTTATAACATACTCATACATCTATTGTATTAATAAAGAATATAAGGATCTGTTGCCGCACTATCAGAAAGCTTAATGGAAACAACTAATATTGGCCAAGGAAATACAGTCTCGACATCAGTCCATATTGTGGCTCATTACACCAATGATTGTCCATAGTTGACAAATTAAGTAGCTGGGAAATACAAGTACGAATGGACCGCATCCTCGGAATGTCACTGCTATGGAAACTCATGCACATTACTTTGAATGCTCCGATATCAAGTTCATCTGGCAACATATCTTCTTATTGGTAGGGGCTCAATGATAGCTGGGCACATGAAGTAGAATGGTCGAACACTCAGTTTGGACACAAAAAGTTTGAGGCAACATCTTAGCACCAGTCTATGTAGCAACAGTACACCAGGTATGATTGGAAAGAAATAGTGAAAGATTCAATAAAAAAGCATAGTCAACACAACCCTAAAGAAATCATTCTACAAATGTTCGTCAATGGCCAACAAATAGATAGATGAAATTCTATTTGAGATACTGTCAATAGATATCTTTTATCCTTGTTAAAAGACTTGTATGCTGCTAAATGAAGAGGTATGCTGATGTACCAATTCTGGAAGGTGCCATAGGCAAACTGCTGATAGCTAAAGCATTCTATATAGACTTGTAAGTTTTTTTGGTGATTTTTCTGTTATGAGAACATCAACTATAGAGTCCCATGAGTTAGTTTGTACATATATTCCTTACAACTTTCAAGTTTGACCAAAAGAAATATTATGAAGAGATAAGAACAACACAAAAGAAAAAAATGTGATGTAAAGAAGAAGTGGCATCAGCGATAACAAAGAGGAAGAGGATGCAGAGAAGGAGAAGAGAAAAAGGAAAAAATATCTGGACATATGCTAACAACATATCTGAAGAAGAAGAAGAAAGAAAAAAAAAGAAAAATTGTACATATGGTAGCAGCAATGTAGCTAAGAGAAAAAGAAGAGAGAAAAAAATACTGTTGTAGCAACAGTAATAGTGAATAGAAGAGAAGAAAAAATAAGAAGAATATATAACCATACTTGAAGATGATAAATCAGTCGCGACTCGCGAACTAGTGATCAAGCAGAGAACAGCGAAAACAGGTAAAAAAAAGTTGGCATTGTTTCTCTTTACTGTAGTCTTTTATAAAAAATTAATTGAATCACACACTTTAGTCGCTTCTCACATCACCTACACTTCATGTGATTGCATCAGCAAATCAATGAGTCAAACTGTCAATAATAAAATAGATAAGTAGAATAGATAAAGTGATTTTTAATAAACCAAGATCTTGTGAAACATTAGCAGAATCAATATGGCTAACACGCAATGAAGCTATGTGGAATTGTTATGTGCCTCATCCTAACACCATCTGTAGGAGGATTAAAATGGAATGTAGATTGAAAATTGGTGACAACCTGCAAAGATATCATAGAGGGAAAGATAGAGAATGGCTAGAAGAGATTTTAAGACTCGAAGAGTAGATTAGATAGTTGAGATGACCATGCCTAGGGTCGTCTTTTTCTGTTGGTTCTTGTAAATAGATGGCTGCTTGTAAGTTTTTGCTTGGGTTTGAAAAATAAAGCTATTGATTCTAACCAAAAAAAAAATTAAAAAAAACCCACCTCCCAAATAAAAATTAACGTCTCCCTAGTAGACAAATAGTACTGTCGAATAAGCACTTGTTTCGCATAACCTGTGTTGCATGTTTTACTGCCAGCAAGAAACTCAGAATTATAAATAAATTGATTTCAGAAGAATCAAAGTACACAATATGACAAAAGAATCATAAATTACTTTCTGATTTAACCTATATAATACTCATTCTCAAACAATGTCTCTGGTCTGGACATGCTAAACTAGCTATTTTTGGCAGTTACAAGGAGCAATACCAATTGACAGCAAGCTCCTAGTTGCGTCTCTGCGTCGCCACAACTTTTTGGAGTGCAGGCCACTCATTTTGCCTCGCTTCAATGCTTTAAGCAATAAAACGAGTGATTTAAACAACGCTCTTTTTCCTATAGTCTTACAGCTTTTACCAATAAATATAACACAAGTTATTAAATTTGAAACAGAGCGTAACATCTCCTTATCACTTACAGATTGTAATTTATGGACTTCTTATGTGTAGATTTACTAAAGTGTATAAATATATATCAAAATCATATGTAAAAACTATCAAAATGTACTCCTATATTATCCAAATATGATATTAGAGGAATCTGATTTTTATTTCTAACCAATTCAAGAAAAATAACTAAACCCCAGTCAATATCAGTTTTTCCATGAAACAGAGCAAGATTAAGTCTCAACATATCACAACAAGTTAGTTGACATGCATCATGCCCGTATAATAAATCAAAACAGTAATGTAGTAAATTCTTACAGTAACAGCATTCCACATGTGCTCAAGCTTATGTTCTTCGGTGTCCAACCATGAGTGTACCATCAGCGGACACACATTACGATCTCAAACAAGTAAACCCAAGTGTCTCGTAAATGAGGCGTGATTTGTCCCAACAGCTCGATTTTGATAGAAAATGACTCTTAACTTTTCTCCAGGTTTAAGTTTCAAAACATTCTTACAAATGTTCAATCCTCTCACTTTTTTTCACTTTCCAGACTCACATGGACCTATAAAGTTTAATGTAGGTCAAACAAAATAAAACATTCAAGCCCACTAACGATTAAAAAAATCACAATGAAGAAAGTAAAATACTAGTTTCACTTCTCAGAACATCTTGAGTCACTTCAGCCACCTTTTTCCCTTTTTCATTTTCACATGGACCTGCAAATTTTAATGTTAGTCAAACAAAAAAAAATTCAAGCCCACCAACAAAAAATTTACACAAAAGAAAATAAAACACAAGTTTCACTTCTCTGAGCAACTTGAGTCACTATAGCCACTTTTTTTCCCTTTTTAGATTCATATGGACCTGCAAATTTTGATATAAGTCAAACAAAATAAACAATTCAAGCCTACTAACAAAAATATATTGCACAGAAGAAAATAAAAATACTAGTATCACTTTTCTGGACATCTGGAATCACTTCAACCATTTTTTTTCCCTTTTTAGATTCATTTGAACCTGTAAATTTTAATGTGAGTACAAACAAAATAAAAAGTTCAAGCTCACTAACAAAAAGAATATTGCGACAAAATAAAGTACTTCTCAGAGCATCTAAAGTCACTTCAACTTCATAGAGGGTGTCATTGTCTTCCATTGGATCAAAATCAGGAGGCATAATGATACTTTTGTTTGCTGGCTTATTCAGATTAAAAGTTTCTGCAGTACAGTTTCTATTTTTGCCAATCAAAGAGTCCTCTTTTCAGCATTAAATTTTGAAGCCATAACTCGTAAGCTTTGCCCTCGATCCCTTGCTTCACTTCTCTGAACATATTGCATCATTTCAATTTCTTGATTAAGGGGGATGATGTCTTCCATTGCATCAAAACACAAACACACATGCATATTTTTCTCTGTTAGCTTACTCATCTTAGAACTATTAGTTTTGACAGTCAAAGTCCTTTGTTCAGCATTAACTCTGACAGAGCCCATAGCTCTTAAGCTTTTCCCTCGTCCCTTTGGTAAGGCACCAGGTGGGAGGAATTCAGTCTTAGCAATCTTCGAAGCAGATCCCATTTCATATTTTGGAAATCCTAAGGAATTCATGTCAACCTAATACAAAAATGAGAAAAGTAAGAGCAAGGTCTTCCAAACAAAAGATCAAATAGGTTATCAAGATTTCAATAAAGAAGAACTGTAAATAAAAAGCAACACTCAGTATAAAGACACAATTACATGTCACATAGGTTCCTTCCATGAATTGTTTCTACTATATTAAGAATTAAGTAACAATATTTAAGACTAAATTCATAGAAATACCAAATACTACGAAAACTTATCATTAGCATAAAAAATTTAACTAATTAAAAAGCAAGCATGATAAAGCTCCAAATCTTCGTGAGTTATTTTTCTTTTCGTTTGTGCAGAGTTGTCTAACTCCTCTACATCATCATTCTCTTTTTGTAAAATATCAAAAGAATCACGAGGTTGAACCTTTCGTACAATATGCCAACCTTTATTGGACTGATCGATAGCATAAAATACTTGTGATGCTTGATTGGCTAATGCAAAAGGCTCATTTGTTTTCAAAAATACTACGAAAACTTATCATTAGCATAAAAAATTTAACTAATTAAAAAGCAGGCATGATAAAGCTCCAAACCTTCGTGAGTACTTTTTCTTTTCATTTGTGGAGAGTTGTCTAACTCCTTTACATCATCATTCTCTTTTTGTAAAATATCGAAAGAATCACGAGGTTGAACCTTTCGTACAATATGCCAACCTTTATTGGACTGATCGATAACATAAAATACTTGTGATGCTTGATTGGCTAATGCAAAAGGCTCATTTGTTTTCAAAAATCGCTGGCGGTTAACACTTACAAGGCCATATTCATCCATTTTAACTCCTCTCTCTTGGTCATACACATTGATACAAGACAAATGGCCATCATAACTTTTGATGCCATCATTCGTGGCCAACACGTGGAGAATCTGATTTTGGACACCTTGAAGGCCCGAGAGTATGCATGGGGAAGTCATGAAGTCATTTTGGATACATAATAAAGCAAATTCATGTGTGGAAGGTTGCTTGGAGGCTTGCCTTGATAACTACCCGAGGCTCCAAAGAATTGCAAGGGTTGAAGTGTGAAGAAGGAGTCCTTACACTCCATGACCGCCCCTTATTAAGGGTGTTTTGGTCTTTTTGTGCCTTTTCTTTACACTCCATAGGAGCCTCTTTTCATTAAGAGTAGTTTGGTCATGTGATGTAATAGTTATAAATAGGCTTCATTAGTCTTATTTTCTAGTTAGTTAATTATGGATATTTGAAAGAATTCTTCTTCTCTCTTTGAGAATGTAGTGTAGGGCTTGGAAAGGCCAAGTAGTGTAGGGCTTGGAAAAGCCATTATTGATCCTTACTTAGAAACGGTGGTTGTAAGGCGGAGTTGATTCCCTTAGCGGTCACCATAAGAGTTTGGTGTTGTTATTGCGGGTCTTAGGGGTCTTATCGTTTGATACACGGTTTGGTTCCTATTTCTTGTAATCTCGTATGTCAAGCTATCTATCCTTTTTTTTGTAATCTTGTTAAGCTTGTGTTTATAATCTTGAAGTCTAGTGAAGCCGTGTGGGGCTCTTTCGATTCACTAGCACTTGTTGTTCAACTTGTTGTTCTTGTGATAGTTGTTCATCTTGTTGTTGTTACTGAAATCTTGTGTTGTGGGTTTGATCTTATATCATTTGGTATCAGAGCAAGGCTGGTTGTGTTCCTACACTACCAATCTTGGGCTATCTCGGTCAAAAAAAAAAAAAAAAAAACGAAATCTGTCCATCTTGTTGTCTTGGCTGAGAATAGTGTTTGTGTGTTTAGATCTAGGTGTTATTTTACTTGTTTAGTGTGTTTCTAGTATTGGTTTCTTTCTCACCAACACTAAAAGTGTCTAGATCTAAAGATGAGCTTATAATATTGACCATTATTGTGGTGACGTGAAGTGGGCCGTAGGTTGTACCTTGTTGATGACCATTGGTGGTTTTTGTGTTATGATCTTGAAGAAGTTGATGTTGTGTTCTTGAAGGTTGTGGTGGTGTTCATCTTGTTCTTCATCTATTCTTACAACTTAAGACCACAAAAGTATAAAACAGATCCAAAAGGTTTTAAGACAAAAGTTATAAAGTTGTTGGTGAGAAGACTTGCACACATCTCTTCCTAGACTTGACAACCACTTTTCCTTAAAACACAGAACCTTGTTTTGTGGGATTAGTATAGTCAAATCTTACCATTTTGAGTTTGAAAAGTTGAAAAAGAGTACAAGACTTTACCTTCCCTCCAAAACCATTGTCATCCATTACAAGTTATGGGACTCTTGAAATTTCAGATTTGAAAAAAAAAAAATAAAAAAAAAATCGTATGGGCCCAAGACCAATTGCATGCGTCATCACTTCACCAAAATAGCTTAAGCTCAAATTTCAGATTCTAAGTTTCATTTCCTTGTTTCTTTAGTTTCATTTCTTGATTCTAGTACTAATTAACAACTAGTAATCACCTACTAGATTGTGAGTTGGTTTTTTGAATCCGTTTTCTTCGTGTTTTTCGTTCTTTGTGTGCTTTTCTCATTTTGATTCGTTGAACTTCTTTGATTCAAGTTCATAAGTAGATTTTGTTTTGTGTCTTGAGTCGATCAAACAATAATCTATTCCGGTCGCTAAGTAGTGATTGACACCTTAGTAACTACCAGAGTATAAGCAACTTTCAATATTCGCCGCTCTAATTGTGAGGATCAAAAAGGTGAGTGTATACGAGTGTTGGTGAGGTGCTTTTACTACTAATCTTGTTTGTTCATTTTGTAGGTACAAGGTGATATAAGGGGAACATATCTTGGTAGCCTCGTATTATTGTGACTACAACATGGGAGACTATGATTGTAGTGAGGGATTTTATGGCTACGATGATGTTGTAGATTATGGGGGCTATGAATATAGCCATGATCAAGACATGGGCAGATTTGAGGGTTATGGTTTTGAGGGAGAACATGAGGTGAATGAAGTGCCAAGTTCTTATGATGAAGTTGGGGCATATGAGGAGTCTTACACTTCCCATTTCGAACCTCGAATTGGTGTAAGGTATAACCCCTCCCTTCGCAAAGCTTATGAGAGCCATGGTGAGAGTGCATGTGTGGAGAATGAAGATTCATATTCTTCACCTTGTAGTACATTTTATCAAGGTCGAAGCGGTGTGAATGGGTATGCTAGCTATAGTGTAGGTTGTCCCATGAGAAGAAGAGAGAATACATCTCCAAGGCCGAGGGGTACTCATGTGCCCTTGGGTTGTCCTAAACTCTACAATGTTGATCCTAGGAGAAGTGTTCACTCCGGAAAGGTAAGCATTGATGGGGTACCGGGCTGCCTCCTTGTGCTAGATGATTGGCGCCATAAGAACTACATCATGCCACCGATGGTTGACTATTTAGGGTTGTTTCGAGAACCTTTACTTGTTCCATATTCCTTGGACGGGTATAAGGTTACCAAGAGAGTGAGGATTGTCTTCACCCAATTTGAATACTATGAGGAGGTGTGGTGCGATATCTTTCCCTTGACACCAGGTCATGTATGCTTGGGTGCCGATTGGTTTGCACAACATAGAGTTCCAAATGTGCTAAATTGGCCTAAGGTTATAGTGGACCATTGGGGAAATTATCTTTTTACCTCAATTATTCCCAAACCGCAAGGAGATGTGATCACTTACTCCAAGCCGAATGATTATGAGAGACAAAAGATTGAGAGGAAGTAAGGGTGTGAAAGGTGGTAATCCAAGAGTAAAGGAGAGGTTGTGTGGAGTGAAGTGAGGGGGTTGCCACCAAATCATGCTAACTATGTTTGTCCTTTTCTTTCTAAGGACATTTGTGTAGGTACCAACATGGCAAGCGGAGAAGCACAAGGCCAAGGAGAAGTTGCTGCCGAAGCATGTGGGAAACCTTCACACCACGGCAAAGAAGAATTTACTCAAGAACTTCAAGGTAAAATTGATTACTCTTACACTTTTGTGCATGAGAATGATAATTGTGTGACTAGTAGCCCATTGAGTGTGAGTAGTAGCTTACCTATTTGTGAGTCTATTGATTCTTTGCCTCTTGTTGATGATGTACTTGTTGGGAGTGTGGATACACTAGTTGATCCTATTGATGATCGAATTGAATCTTCTTGTAAGGTCAATTTAAGTCCACCTAGTGTTGAAGCCAATGTGTTGAATGATGGTACATCATCTTGTGGGAATTGTGTCGATAAACTTATGTCCGGAATTTGTCCGCCACTTGAGGATATGTGTGATGTGTTTAATGGATCTCAAGTGAATGATTATAATGAAAATGTTGATCAAATAAATAGGAGTTACCCCATTAGTATGACCTCTAGTAAATGTTCTACTCTCGGTTTTGCTCATAGGGATAATCATGTGCTTGAAAAATCTTTGATACTTGATAATGATCTTTTAGAGAATGGATTTGCATGTTCTATATCCTCTTCATGGATAGATCCTTCTCTCTTTAAGTACAATATCTTGTTTGAAGATGATGAGTTCACTCCTAAAGAACCTAGTGGTGAGAATGACGTTGAAGGTATAGCTTGTCTTGAAAGTTATAGCCTATATGCCAACCCACTATGGTGTAAAAACATTCCTCCTAAAGATGGAAATCTCTTCTTGGGAGATGAGATTACTCTTAAGGGAAGGGAATGTGAGGTCTTGGAAAAGAATGATCAACTGGGTGATGATAATTTTGATTTGCTTGAATTCTTAAGAAACCCAATAAGTGATTTTTCCTTGAAAATTGATTGTGGTTGTGATCCTTTGTATGACACCCCACCCATGTTTGATGACTATAAGGATGAATTTCTTGCTTGTAAAGACTTAAGTAATAATTCCTTGGACTTTAGTGGTGGTATGTGTCTACTTGAGGGTACTTCCATAGAAAGGGAAGGTGTCCATTATTTGGAAATTACTTCTTCTACTATGTGTGACCTTATTGTTGAGAGCACTCATGGTGATGATGTTGAAACTGGTAGTGAGCACTCACATGAGGACACCTTAGTTGAACTTGACTTGAGTGATACCATTCTCCACTCTTTATTTGCTTTTGATGATATGTATGCTATTGTAGAGAGTATATCTTGTAGTTTGGGTGAAGCCTATGGGGAAAGGGAGTATTGTCTAGACCCGTGTCTATGGCTACTCTTTCTATTTGACCTCGGTGCCAAATATAGAAATGGTGATGTTGGTGCACCCAACTTGTTGCTTGGTCTACATGACAAGCAAAGTGTCATTCTTGAAAACCCGAGAACAAAAGTATCATTGTTTCCTTGGGGTAATGTTTCTAAATGTGCATCCTTGCTTGACACAATTGTGTTTAAATTTCAAGAATCTCAACTTGTGGATGCCAAGTTCTCTATTTGCTTGAAGGAAAGAATGTGGATGTGCTTAAATGCTTTGTCTTCACCCTTGTATGCCTTTACACTTGATTCTTTCCTATACTACCTCTTTGCCTATGATGACATCCATGCTAGTTTTGGATTTGTTTTATACAGGTAGGAAATTTGTTGGTTTGTCCACTTGTATGAATGATAATGCTATATGGATCTTGTGGACATTAGAACCAATTGAGGCTCCACCCTTGGTGTGGTCTCTTGAAGAGATAAAGAAGCAATTGTGTCTTATGGATCCTAAGATGAAGGCAGTTTTACCTTGTGGATTATTTGATGCCATTAGGACCTTTGTAGTTTCCTTATCTCTTGGTGATTTAAATAGCCAAATCCTTTGTGCATATTTTAATAAGTTTTTAATATTTAATTCAAAGGATCCTTGGTTATATTGCAAGTATAAGCAACCTTGGCATGTTGAGATGATTTATTGTGCTAACCCTAACCCTCATGCCATGAGGAGTTTGTATTTGTTTGCCCTTTCTTTGGTTTTGCAAGGTTTGGATTCGAGGTCGAATCCTTTTCAAGAAGGGGAGGATGATACAAGACATTAATGGCCATCATAACTTTTGATGCCATCATTCGTGGCCAACACGTGGAGAATCTTATTTTAGACACCTTGAAGGCCTGAGAGTATGCATGGGGAAGTCATGAAGTCATTTTGGACACATAATAAAGCAAATTTGTGTGTGGAAGGTTGCTTGGAGGCTTGCCTTGATGACTACCCGAGGCTCCAAAGAATTACAAGGGTTGAAGTGTGAAGAAGGAGTCCTTACACTCCATGACCGCCCCTTATTAAGGGTTTTTTGGTCTTTTTGTGCCTTTTCTTTACACTCCATAGGAGCCTCTTTTCATTAAGGGTAGTTTGGTCATGTGATGTAATAGTTATAAATAGGCTTCATTAGTCTTATTTTCTAGTTAGTTGATTATTGATATTTGAAAGAATTCTTCTTCTCTCTTTGAGAATGTAGTGTAGGGCTTGGAAAGGCCAAGTAGTGTAGGGCTTGGAAAAACCATTATTGATCCTTGCTTAGAAACGGTGGTTGTAAGGAGGAGTTGATTCCCTTAGCGGTCACCATAAGAGTTTGGTGTTGTTATTGCGGGTCTTAGGGGTCTTATCGTTTGATACACGGTTTGGTTCCTATTTCTTGTAATCTCGTATGTCAAGCTATCTATCCTTTTTTTTGTAATCTTGTTAAGCTTGTGTTCATAATCTTGAAGTCTAGTGAAGCTGTGTGGGGCTCTTTCGATTCACTAGCACTTGTTGTTCAACTTGTTGTTCTTGTGATAGTTGTTCATCGTGTTGTTGTTACTGAAATCTTGTGTTGTGGGTTTGATCTTGTATCATACATCAAACCACGTACATCGAAACAACATTAATCTTCTTCCCCCAATAAATTGCAATTCAAGAACCTCAGTTAACTCGCCATAATAATCTATTTCTTTTTTCTCTTCGTCAGTCTCACCACCACCAACAACACCACAATTTTGAGTTCTCAAATCTTTATCATAATCTTGCACGTGAAACCTATATCCATTAATGATGTGGTCTTTGAATCTTTTCACATATGGCAAAGGACCACGTGACAATGAGAGTAAATCTTCCATTCTCTTACTATCATCGTGTTTGTGTAATTTGGCAACCTAACAACATCAAGTACATAGTTTAGCAAATACTATTTACTTGATTTGGAAAAATTGATTAACTATTACTCACCTTTTCTTGTAACCAACTAATGAATTGTCTATTCCATTCCATATCCGAACTTTGTTGAGAGGTATCAACATAAATTTGTGAAAACTCCCTACAAATAATTGAAATGTAACTATGAGTTATTTTAAATTAAAACTATGGACAAAGCTAAATTATTAGATTAAGTCATTACTTACTCGATAAATGGTTGAATTTCATCACAATTCTTCAAAATATAAAAATGTGCCTGCTCCTTTTCATTTGGATCAAATTTATCCGGCGTGCTACCCTTTAAAGGTTTTCCAGATTGACAAAAAATTGCCAAACCTCCCTCAGATTCAAAATCACCACCATCAAAATTTTGTTCAAGGCAGTTAAATTTTGTTTTCATTGTATTCAAATTCCTTGAACATAAGGTCATACATTCAAATGCTAAATATCCCTCAGCAATTGAAGCTTCTGGGTGAGCCATATTACCAATAAAAGACTTCAAAAAGTATAGGTAACGCTCTATTGGGTACATCCATCGATATTGAATTGGTCCAGCAATCTTAGCTTCATTAGGTAAATGAATTGCCAAATGCACCATGATATCAAAAAATGCAGGAGGGAAGACCTTTTCTAATTTGCACAAAGTTATTGGTATTTGGGCTTCTATTTGTTCCAACACATCCACGCTCAAACATTTTGCTCCAAGAACTTTGAAAAATAAAGACAACTCAATAAGTGGTTCAGACACAGATTTGCATAGCATACCACGTATGGCAAATGGGAGTAAATATTGTAGAATAACATGACAATCATGGCTTTTTAATCCTGATATTTTGCAATCTTTGAGGTTGACACACCGGGAAATATTTGATGAAAATCCATCTGGGACCTTTAGATTCTTCAAGAAATTGAAAAACTTTTGTTTCTCTTTGGGAGACAATGTGTAACATGCTGGCGGTAACTCATATTTATCCCCATTTATTATTGGATGCAGATCTTCACGTATGTTCATTTCTTTTAAATCCAACCGAGTATTCAAGGTATCTTTGGTTTTTCCTTTGATAGTTAAGATTATCCCTAAAATAGCATCACATACATTTTTCTCAATGTGCATCACATCTAGATTATTTCGCAACAATAAAGTTTTCCAATATGGAATATCAAAGAATATACTCTTCTTATTCCAATTATCACCTCTACTATCATGTGATATTTTATTCTTCTTCTTCGGATCCTTTGTTAGTGGTGACCCATCTAAATCAACCACTTGATCAAGTATAGTATATCATTACCGAATAACATTTTTGGCGGTATTCTCCACTCTTTAGTGCCATCAAATGACTATTTATCTTTTCTCCATTTGTGATTTCGAGGAAGAAAGCGTCTATGGCCCATATAACAATATTTTTTGCCATTTTTTAGCCTTGTGGAAGCAGTTAGTTTCCTTGTTGCAACATGGGCAAACTAATTTTCCTTTTGTGCTCCATCCAGATAAATTTGCATATGCTGGAAAGTCATTAATGGTCCATTGCAAAGATGCATGTAACGTAAAATTCTTTTTAGTTGATGCATCAAAGGTCTCCACTCCAGTTTTCCATAATTCATTCAACTCCTCTATCAAAGGTTGAAGATAGACATCAATTGCATCCCCAGGACTTTCAGGACCAGGTATAAACATCGACAAAATGAAATTTTCTTGCTTCATGCAAAGCCAAGGAGGTAAATTATAAGGAATAAGTACCACAAGCCAAATACTATATGGAGTTCTGGACATTCCAAATGGTTGAAATCCATCACTAGCAAGTCCAAGTCGTACATTGCGAGTCTCAACAACAAAAGATGGGTGAAGTTCATCAAATTTTTTCCATGTCATTGAATCTGCTGGGTGCCTCATTATTCCATCATCTACTCTTTTAGAATTATGCCATGTCATTAGAGAAGATGTCTTTGAACACATAAATAATCTTTGAAGTCTTGGCTTTAGAGGAAAATAACGTAAAATCTTGTGTGGTATCTTTTTGTGATACGGGTGTGAGCTGTCCAACAAGACCACGACCTTTCACGCATAGTCAAGCCCGGGAGTTACAAAAACTCCAAGCCTTATTCATGCAAATGGACGCGTGTGAACTGGTCGTGGGCCCACCTAATGGTCTCAATGTTCTTAAGTGTGAAGAGGACCTTGAAGCGTAATAAATACAACACTCCAAGGCCGCCTGTTTCAGAGAGGGCAAAAGGGTCATTTTGTCTTTCATTTGGCTTGTAATATAAATAGACAAGCTTAGGGTTATTTTGCTTAGTTTTCTCATTGTAATTTCAAGACAAAGGACTTGTAATATTTCTCTCTCTCTCTCTTCCATTGGGGAGGCAGAATCTGCCAAGCTTTCCAAGAGTGAAGCTTGTGTTGTGTTTTGGCTAGAAACTAGGGTCTTGAGGTCATTTGAGTTCCTCTTGGTCCAAGTAAGAACTTGGTGTTCATATTCAATAGTCTTAGGGTCCTCTCTTGTTGTTAGGTTTCTTAGCCTTTTGAATATCATATGTCAAGTTAACTATCTTTTATTTATCTTTTTGTTGTTGTGTTTGTGATCTTGAAGTCTAGTGAAGCCGTGTGGGGCTCTTTCGATTCACTAGCATTTGTGTTCATCTTGTTGTTCTTGGTTTACTGATTTTTGTGTTATTGTTGCTGAAATCTTGTGTTACATACTTGATATTGTATCATTTGGTATCAGAGCAAGACCGGTTGTGTTCCAACACAACCCATCTTGGGCTTGTTCTCGGATTAAACAAAAAAAAAAATAATTCTGATATCTGTCCATTGAAGACAAAACCGAGAATGTTGTTGTATGTTTAGAGATCTAGGTGTTATTTTACTTGTTTAGTGTGTTTCTAGTGTTGGTTTCTTTCTCACCAACACTAAAGTGTCTAGATCTAAAAGTTGAGCTTGAAAACTTGACCATTGTTGTGGTGACTTGAAGTGGCTGAAAGTTGTATGTTGTTGATGACAATTGGTGGTTTTGTGTGATGTGCTTGAAGAAGTTGATGTGTGTTCATGAAGGTGTTGAGATTGTTGAGATGTTCATCTTATAAACTTGTTCATCTTGTTGAAAATTGAGTTCATGTTGTAGAACAAAAGTCATAAAGTTGTTGGTGAAGGAAGACTTGCACACATCTCTTCCAAGACTTGACAACCACTTTTTCCTTAAAACATGGAACCTTGTTTTGTGGGATTAGCCTAGTCAAATCTTACCTTTTTTTGAGTTTGAAAGGTTGAAAGACTACAAGACTTTTACTTTCCCTCCAAAACACATTGTCATCTATAACAAGTTGTGTGAGTATTGAAAAAAAAATTTCAGATTTGAGATAAAAAAAAAAAAAAAAAAGAGAACAAGGAAGAAGCAAAAACGTGTGGGACCACTTACATGCTGCCACGTCACTATAAGCTCAACTTTGGATATTATTCTAGTTGCTAATTGATTCTTGGTTTCCTTTACTTGGTTCTAGAACTAATTAACAAACTAGTACATTCCTACTAGGTTGTCGATTAGTCCTTTGAATCCGTTTGTTCGTGTCAACGATTACTTGAGTGCCCTTTTATATTTTGAATACGTTGCTATTTTTGGTTCTAGTCTGACAAGAATTCTTTGAGTCTTCAAACAAAAATCCACTCCGGATAAGAGCTTACTCATACCTTAAAGGATTCACGGTTACTAGCCAATTTACAACACTTGTGGAACTCAAGCATGTGGTGATCTAAAGAGTATAATACCTTGACAATGGAAGGGACCACGTCCCATAACGTGGATACTAATGCACTTGACTCTATGAGGGTCACTCTTGAGGCCGTTCCCCGAACACTTGAAAGGTTGAATTCGGAATTTGGGGCCGTGAGAGGGGACTTGGCAGCAATCAAGGGAGAGGTGTCGACTATTAGTGGGAGGTTAGAACAAGTGGAGAGTCAAAGGAACTCTCGTCCTTCTACTCCTCTACATGTTTCTACCAATGGGCATGATAGGACTTCCTCCGCAACCATCACCCCCGAAACAGTCCACCAAATGCTAAATGCACCTCAAGCTCCACTAAATGCCGCAAGCCAAACCACCTTTTTCCCTCCAAACCGTGACCCCACTAGACCAATACATTTCCAAGCTCCTCAAGTTCCACAAGAGGGATTTGGATGTCAAGTACCTCCACTAAATCCTAACCCTCCATTCCAAGCTCCATTAAACCAAAGGCCACCAAATCCAATTTCTCCGAATCAAAATGCCCAAGACCGACCAGCCCACTTTGAAGGATATGGTAGAGAGGAGTATGAAGGATATGGAGCCTTTGATGATGCTTACATGAGGGAGGAGGAGATAAGAGGGGGTCGAGGAGATCCAAGGAGATACCGAGGGTATGGAGATAGGGGAAACCGACACCAAGAGAGAGATGTAGGCATCAACACCATCAAGTTGAACCTACCCATCTTTAAAGGTGAAAGTGACCCCGAGGCTTACTTAGCTTGGGAATCGGCTTGTGACAAAGTTTTCCAAGTTAATGATATCTCGGAGGAAAAGAAGGGATGCTATGCTATAGCTCATTTCGAGGGTTATGCTAACACTTGGTGGGAGTATGTCAAGCGGTTTGGTAATGAACTAATTGATGGGCAGCCACCACCTTGGTATCGATTGAGGTACTTGATGAGGCAACGATACCTTCCCGAGAGATATCGCCATGAGTTGCTTGCTAGATTGTATGGCTTACGTCAAGGTAACAAGAGTGTGATGACATATTTTGATGAGTTTCAACAACTCATGTTGAACAAAGAGATCTCCACTCATTTAACACTTCACAAGTTTGAAACCGTTGATGGTATTTTCCAAGCGGCTCTTGAGATTGAAAGGGAACTTAAAGAGAGATCATCTTTCAAGACAAGGGGACAAAACCCCTCGGGTTGGCCCAAAAACAAGGACCAACCCACCACTACAAGGCTGCCCGAGCCCAAAACAGTCCACAAATTCCCTCCGAAACCGGAGGCTCACAAGTATCCTAACCCAAAGGGATTCCAATGTTTCAAGTGCCAAGGTTGGGGGCATAAGGCCAATGAATGTCCAAACCGACGCAATGTGATCCTACGGGAAGGGAGAGTGTATTACCTTGGTGAGGAGGTGGGTCCCAAAAGGGGAGAAGGTGAGGCTGAGCCTCAAGATGGAGAGGAAACCGATGATGGACCACATGATGATGATGGTGATGATGGTGAAGATGTTTACCCGCAAGAAGGGGAGTGTGTGGTTCCAAACTTTGTGGTTAGGCGCGTCATGATTAGTAAGGCAATAGATGACCCAAGCCAAAGGGAAAATCTATTCCATACTAAATGTCTTGTAAAGGGGAGTGTGTGTACCTTGGTGATCGATAGTGGTAGTTGTACAAATGTTGTAAGTCATGCTATGGTAAATTTCTTGAAGTTACCAACTACCCCGCACACTAGTCCTTACAAGTTACAATGGTTGAATGATTGTGGTGAGTTAAGGGTCGCAAGGAGTTAAGGGTCGCAAGGCAATGTGTGATACGGTTTAAGGTGGGAAACTACCACAATGAAGTGCTTTGTGACGAGATACCAATGCAAGCATGTCACTTGTTGCTAGGTAGACCTTGGCAATATGATAGGTCTACTAAACACGATGGGAGGTCCAATCGGTATACACTTGAGAAGGATGGCCGAAAGGTTACTCTTCATCCGCCTTCGCCTTCCCAAGTAAATGAGTGGCATCAAAGGATGAGGGAATTGAAGGAAAAGGGAAAGGAATCCGAAAAGGGAGAAAAGGGAGGGAATTCTGTAGGTGGGGCAGTGGGGTCATCCAAGGCTGCCCCAACGTCAAAAGGGCCAGAAAACATGGTGATGTTAGTTAGGAGGAAGGAACTCTTCGTGGATCATGATGAGGACACGCCTATGTTACTCTTGGCTCATTGTTTTAATACTAACCCCACTAATTCTTCCATTTCCCCTTTGATTTCTTGTGTGTTGCAGGATTATGAGGATGTATTTCCTAAGGAGCTTCCGTAAGGATTGCCCCCGCTTCGGGGAATTGAGCACCAAATTGATTTTGTACCGGGATCACAATTGCCAAACAAGCCGGCTTATAGGAGCAATCCTACGGACACCAAGGAATTGCAACGTCAAGATGAGGAGCTCCTCAACAAAGGGTATGTCAAGGAGAGCATGAGCCCGTGTGCTGTTCTGGTGCTATTGGTACCCAAAAAAGACGGAATGTGGCGCATGTGTGTGGACTGTCGAGCCATCAACAAAATTACGGTAAAATATCGCCACCCTATTCCTCGGTTAGATGACATGCTAGATGAGTTGAATGGTTCATGTTTGTTTTCCAAGATTGATTTAAGGAGTGGCTATCACCAAATAAGAATGCAACCCGGTAATGAATGGAAAACCGCCTTCAAGACCAAGTTTGGTCTCTATGATGGATGGTTATGCCATTCGGCCTAACAAACGCTCCAAGTACTTTTATGAGGCTAATAAATCATGTGATGAGGCCATTTATTGGAAAGTTTGTTGTTGTCTATTTTGATGATGTCTTGGTGTATAGTAAGTCTTTAGAAGAGCATGTGATGCATTTGCAATGTGTGCTTGATGTCCTTAGAAAGGAAAGGTTGTATGCAAATCTGGAAAAGTGCTCTTTTAGCGTTAACGAAGTTGTTTTCTTGGGTTTTGTTGTTAGTTCAAGAGGGGTCGAAGTGGATGAATCCAAGATAAATGCTATCAAAAATTGGCCAATCCCTCAAACCGTTGGAGAAGTAAGAAGCTTCCACGGGTTGGCTAGTTTTTATAGAAGGTTTGTCAAAGGATTTAGCACCATAGCCGCCCCCTTGACCGAGGTCATTCGAAAAGAACAACCCTTCAAGTGGGGTGTCGAGCAAGCTAAGGGATTTGAAGCCTTGAAAGCTATGCTCATTTCCGCCCCTTTGTTACAATTGCCCAACTTTGATAAGACCTTCGAGGTCGAGTGTGATGCGAGTAAAGTAGGCATAGGGGCTGTTTTGATGCAAGATTTAAAACCCATTGCTTACTTTAGCGAAAAGCTCAAAGGAGCAACTTTAAACTACTCCACGTATGATTTAGAGTTGTATGCCTTGATTAGAGCTTTGGCCAGTTGGCAACACTACTTATGGCCTAAGGAGTTTGTGATCCGAACGGAACATGAATCCTTAAAACATCTGCGGGCCCAAGACCAGCTTAACAAGCGACATGCTAAATGGATTGAGTTCCTGGAGACCTTCCCTTATGTTATCCAATACAAGAAGGGTAAGGACAATGTAGTAGCCGATGCCTTGTCTAGAAAACATGCTCTTGTGTCCACTTTGTCATCAAAGTTGATGGGTTTTGAGAGTTTAAGAGAGTTGTATCCTGAGGACCCTTACTTTGCTCCTATCTTTAGGGAATGCGAAGAAGTGGGTAGGGACAAGTGGGAGTCGACTAGGGGTTCAAAACCCTATGCCAAGTTTGATGGTTACTTGTTTAAAGGTAGACGATTGTGTGTACCCTCTAGCTCTTGGAGAGAGTTGTTTGTGAGGGAAGCACATGATGGCGGTTTAATGGGTCACTTTGGGGTTGAAAAGACCTTCAAAATATTGGAGGAGCAATTCTATTGGCCTAGGATGCACAAGGATGTAGCTAGAATTTGCGGCCAATGTATAGAATGCAAAAGAGCCAAATCTCGGCTCTTACCTCACGGGTTGTACACCCCACTGCCCACCCCTCTACGTCCTTGGCTTGATATATCTATGGATTTTGTATTGGGGTTACCAAGGACCCGACGAGGCAGCGATAGCATCTTTGTTGTAGTCGATCGGTTTTCCAAGATGGCACACTTTATTGCTTGTTCTAAGTGTGAAGACGACCCTAGCGTGGCCTCTCTATTTGTTGATAATGTTGTGAGATTGCATGGTGTTCCGAGGACCATTGTAAGTGATAGGGACTCTAAGTTCCTAAGTCACTTTTGGAAGTCCATGTGGGGTAGGCTTGGGACCAAGTTGTTGTTCTCTACGTCCTGCCACCCACAAACCGATGGCCAAACGGAAGTAGTAAATACGACTTTCGGTGCTATGCTACGATCCATGGTTAAGGAAAAATGACTTCTTGGGAGGAACACTTACCATTAATTGAGTTTGCTTATAACCGTGTCATACACTCAAGTACGGGAATGACTCCCTTTGAGTGTGTATACGGCCTCAACCCCCTTACCCCTTTGGATTTAACGCCTTTGCCAAGTGATCTCATGATTAGCTTAGATGGAAGCAAGCAAGCAGATTCTATGAAAAGTCTACATGAGAAGGTGCGACTTCAACTTGAGAAGAAAAACCAAGAAGTTGCAAGGAGGGCCAACAAGGGGAGAAAGGAACTCATTCTTGAACCAGGAGATTGGGTGTGGGTGCATCTTCGGAAGGACCGATTCCCATCTCAAAGAAAGACCAAATTGATGCCAAGGGGTGATGGTCCATTCCAAGTACTTGAGAGAATCAATGACAACGCCTACAAGATTGATCTTCCACCGGAATATCAAGTGTACAACACTTTCAACGTAGGTGATCTTTCTCTCGTAGGTGTGGTTGAAGATGGACAAATGCCGAATTTGAGGTCAAATTCCTCTCAAGATGGAGAGGATGATACGGGTGTGAGCTGTCCAACAAGACCACGACCTTTCACGCGTAGTCAAGCCCGGGAGTTACAAAAACTCCAAGCCTTATTCATGTAAATGGACGCGTGTGAACTGGTCGTGGGCCCACCTAATGGTCTCAATGTTCTTAAGTGTGAAGAGGACCTTGAAGCGTAATAAATACAACACTCCAAGGCCGCCTGTTTCAGAGAGGGCAAAAGGGTCATTTTGTCTTTCATTTGGCTTGTAATATAAATAGACAAGCTTAGGGTTATTTTGCTTAGTTTTCTCATTGTAATTTCAAGACAAAGGACTTGTAATATTTCTCTCTCTCTCTCTCTTCCATTGGGGAGGCAGAATCTGCCAAGCTTTCCAAGAGTGAAGCTTGTGTTGTATTTTGGCTAGAAACTAGGGTCTTGAGGTCATTTGAGTTCCTCTTGGTCCAAGTAAGAACTTGGTGTTCATATTCAATAGTCTTAGGGTCCTCTCTTGTTGTTAGGTTTCTTAGCCTTTTGAATATCATATGTCAAGTTAACTATCTTTTATTTATCTTTTTGTTGTTGTGTTTGTGATCTTGAAGTCTAGTGAAGCCGTGTGGGGCTCTTTCGATTCACTAGCATTTGTGTTCATCTTGTTGTTCTTGGTTTACTGATTTTTGTGTTATTGTTGCTGAAATCTTGTGTTACATACTTGATATTGTATCATTTTGCCACTTTGAAATTTCATTTCCCCACTATGTTTATCCTTCTTCCATCGGGATGCACCACAAACTTTGCAAGATTCGAGACCAATATCATCCTTCCAATACAACATGCAATCATTCTTGTACACATCAATCTTCTTATAAGAAAGCCCAAGATCTCGAATCACCTTCTTTGCCTCGTAATATGTATTTGGCAAGTTTGTCCCATCAAGCAATAAATCTTCTTTCAAAAACTTCAGCAACATCGTAAATGACTCATTACTCCAACGATGAATACTTTTCATATAAAGCAATTTAATCAAAGTAGAAAGTTTAGAAACTTTTGCACTTTTGATACAAGATCAAGTCCACAACACAAGATTTCAGCAACAACAACAAGATGAACACTCTCACAAGAACAACAAGTTGAACAACAAGTGCTAGTGAATCGAAAGAGCCCCACACGGCTTTACTAGACTTCAAGATGTCAAACATAACAACAATAAGATAATGAAAAGATAGTTAACTTAACATATAATATTCAAGAGACTTAGAACCCTAACATCAAGAAAGGACCCTAAGACTAATGAATATAAACACCAAGTTCTTACTTAGACCAAGAGGAACTCAATGACCTCAAGATCCTTGTTTCTAGCCAAGATACAACACAAGTGTCTCTCTTCCTTGTGGGCTGTTTTTAGAGAGAGAGAGATCCCAAAGATATTACAAGTCTTGTGATTCAAAATAATAATGGAAGACTACTCCAAATAACCCTAATATGTTCTATTTATATTACAAGGCAAAAATGAAGCAAAATGACTAGCTTGCCCTTTGTCTAGGCTGCCGCCCCTTGAAGTGTAAGTTTATTACACTTCAAGGTCCTTCTTCACACTTAAAAACATTTAGATCCTTTGGAGGAATCACCAACTCACACACGGCCATTTGCATGAACAAGGCTTGGAGTTTTTGTAATTCCCAAGCTTGGCTTCGTGTGAAAGGTCGTGTACTTGTGGAGCCTGTCCCACCCGTATCATCCTCTCCATCTAGAGAGGAATTTGACCTCAAATTCAGCATTTGGTCATCGTCAACCTGATAGCGACCTCAATCAAGTGACTAAAATCGATATCGAAAATGCGAAATTAAACAACAAAATTAAAGGATAGTTGAGAAATAAGAGATGAGAAGTGAAGAAAGAAAGACCCAATTGAAACAACAATTAAACCAAGAGAGAAAAGAACTCAATCAAATGCACGAGAAACCAAATTGAATCCACAATATGATAACTCGATGATTAATCAAGCGAAGAAGATAATACAAGCAATTCGGGAATCCACCCTAATCACTCGATCTAAGCTAATAATTGGAATTGAACCCAATCACTACCCTAACCTAGAGTAACCAAATATCAAGTCTATTGAAGATAACTCAATCATCCAAAATCTCCCATGCAAAATGAGGAATTATCCTATTTATACTAAGGAAATAAAAGACAACTAGTTATTACAAATATGCCATTAATAAGAGACAAGGGCCTTGTTTGGTGACTCTTGTTGTGAATTCTTGAATTTAAAATCTAGCCACTTGTACAAATGGCCTCGTTTCTTTATCCACATCACTCCTATGGACTCTTAAGCTTTCCTTTTCACGAACATTCTATGTATCATCCAAGTCATCCATGCTCGTGTCAACCATGCGATCCATGCTAGTATCATTCTCCCCTACTTGAAAAGGATTCATCCTCGAATCCAAACCTTGAAAACATATGAGAAGGACAATAGCCAAAGCATCCTCAAAGTTTGAGGGTTAGTACAAGGGTTAGCAACAATATCACCATGCCAAGGAGGCACAAATTTGAGATACAACCAAATATCCTTTGCTTTCAATAAAAGCAATCCATCATTCAAGGAGCAAACACAAAGATCTTTGTGACATCAAGAACTTCAAAAGGTGGTATCACATTTAACTTTGGAGCCATAAGACACAATTATTTCATTATCTCACAAGAAGACCACACCAAAAGTGGAATAATCATCCACAAGTGTTCATCCGGGTCAAAGAAGCAAAAGACCCACATATCTCCACCTCCTTACAAAATAAATTCCATACCATCATGAGTATCATCATAAGCAAAGAGGTAGTAGAGAAAGGTGTTAAGCTCACTATTCTCATCTAGGGCGTGCCAAAAGATAAGGACACCGGTAGATAAGAAAAGACATTTTAAGCACAAAACAACCCTCTCTATCAAGCAACTTTCCAAAGAAAGAAAGTGCACCAACGAAGCTAAGCTACTAGAATGGTCGAGGAATCTATTAGGAGTCAAATCACTCCATATCAAATAATACTCCCAATGAATTGGGGTCCCTCCGATCATAGTATCAAGCATGCTTCCAAGAGTCTTATTTGAAACTTCAACTTGTCCAACCCAATGAAGGTGACAAAGAGTTTTCAATATCCATGGACTCTCCCAAAAATAAACAAGCAACTTAGCACCCACTAGTTGTGGTCCACACAGCTTAAGCACAAGTGTGTCAAACAAGGATGCAAGAATATAGGAAACTCCCAAAATAGGCAATGACACATTTACCTTGGGGTTCACAAGCATGAGACCATATTTGAGAAAAAGGTCATCATATGCAAACAAGTAGTAAAGAAAGGTGTTACTTAAATGAACTTCATCCAAGGTGTGCCCACATATAGAATCACCCTTTGATCCACAAGCATTAATGCCTTGATCAAGAATGGGGTCACACAAGAATGAAGGGGTTATTGGAGAACATACACCCTCTTTCTTTTGACCACTAACCTCCCCAATAGATGTACTATCATCTTCCAAGAAGGGAGTTCCATCTTCGGAAAGTGCGTCATCATACCATAGTGGATTCTCAATCACTTGGTAGCCTTCAAGAGGGGCTACACTTATATCATGCCAAGACACACCACTATGCATTTCTCTTTCATTAGTCATGTCAATATCAAACAAGAGATTATCCTTAAAAACACATTCAACCTCACAATCCTCATGAGAAGAAAAAGGAATGGAATTGCAATTCAAGGATTCATCATTTAGGTGCAATGACTTCACATGACTATCTACATGACCAACTATATCAATGCCAACACTAAATTGAGGTTCCTTAAGTTCATCACAAAACTCCTCATTTAGTGGGTCATCATCACACATGAGTTGATCAACACCAATATCAATTGATAATGAACTATCATTCAAAGCACATGTAGTATCAACACTAGGTGGACACAAATTGAGCTTACTAGAAGAATCAATTCGGTCATCAATAGGATCAACTAGTGTATCCACATTCTCAACATGCACATTATCAAAACATGGCAAAGAATCACATGATAATGTACTATCATTCAAGGCGAAAGTGTCAACACTAGGTGGACACAAATTGATCTTACTAAAAGAATCAATTCGGTTATCAATTGATACAAGATCAAACCCACATCACAAGATTTCAGCAACAACAACAAGATGAACAACAAGTGCTAGTGAATCGAAAGAGCCCCACACGGCTTCACTAGACTTCAAGATTATAAACACAAGCTTAACAAGATTACAAAAAAAAAAGGATAGATAGCTTGACATACGAGATTACAAGAAATAGGAACCAAACCGTGTATCAAACGATAAGACCCCTAAGACCCGCAATAACAACACCAAACTCTTATGGTGACCGCTAAGGGAATCAACTCCGCCTTACAACCACCATTTCTAAGCAAGCATCAATAATGACTTTTTCAAGCCCTACACTACTTGGCCTTTCCAAGCCCTACACTACATTCTCAAAGAGAGAAGAAGAATTCTTTCAAATATCAATAATCAACTAACTAGAAAATAAGACTAATGAAGCCTATTTATAACTATTACATCACATGACCAAACTACCCTTAATGAAAAGAGGCTCCTATGGAGTGTAAAGAAAAGGCACAAAAAGACCCAAACACCCTTAATAAGGGGCGGTCATGGAGTGTAAGGACTCCTATACAAGACAAATGGCCATCATAACTTTTGATGCCATCATTCGTGGCCAACACGTGGAGGATCTGATTTTGGACGCCTTGAGGGCCCGAGAGTATGCATGGGGAAGTCATGAAGTCATTTTGGACACATAATAAAGCAAATTTGTGTGTGGAAGGTTGCTTGGAGGCTTGCCTTGATGACTACCCGAGGCTCCAAAGAATTGCAAGGGTTGAAGTGTGAAGAAGGAGTCCTTACACTCCATGACCGCCCTTATTAAGGGTGTTTTGGTCTTTTTGTGCCTTTTCTTTACACTCCATAGGAGCCTTTTTTCATTAAGGGTAGTTTGGTCATTTGATGTAATAGTTATAAATAGGCTTCATTAGTCTTATTTTCTAGTTAGTGGATAATGGATATTTGAAAGACTTCTTCTTCTCTCTTTGAGAATGTAGTGTAGGGCTTGGAAAGGCCAAGTAGTGTAGGGCTTGGAAAAGCCATTATTGATCCTTGCTTAGAAACGGTGGTTGTAAGGCGGAGTTGATTCCCTTAGCGGTCACCATAAGAGTTTGGTGTTGTTATTGCGGGTCTTAGGGGTCTTATCGTTTGATACACGGTTTGGTTCCTATTTCTTGTAATCTCGTATGTCAAGCTATCTATCTTTTTTGTAATCTTGTTAAGAATGTGTTTATAATCTTGAAGTCTAGTGAAGCCGTGTGGGGCTCTTTCGATTCACTAGCACTTGTTGTTCAACTTGTTGTTCTTGTGATAGTTGTTCATCTTGTTGTTGTTGCTGAAATCTTGTGTTGTGGGTTTGATCTTGTATCATTTGGTATCAGAGCAAGGCTGGTTGTGTTCCTACACTACCAATCTTGGGCTATCTCGGTCAAAAAAAAATAAATGAAATCTGTCAAAAAAACAAAAAAAACAAAATCTGTCCATCTTGTTGTCTTAGCCGAGAATAGTGTTTGAGTGTTTAGATCTAGGTGTTATCTTACTTGTTTAGTGTGTTTCTAGTGTTGGTTTCTTTCTCATCAACACTAAAAGTGTCTAGATCTAAAGATGAGCTTATAATATTGACCATTGTTGTGGTGACTTGAAGTAGGCCGTAGGTTGTACCTTCTTGATGACCATTGGTGGTTTTGCGTTATGTTCTTGAAGAAGTTGATGTTGTGTTCTTGAAGGTTGTTGTGGTGTTCATCTTGTTCTTCATCTATTCTTACAACTTAAGACCACAAAAGTATAAAATAGATCCAAAAGGTTGTAACACAAAAGTTATAAAGTTGTTGGTGAGAAGACTTGCACACATCTCTTCCTAGACTTGACAACCACTTTTCCTTAAAACACGGAACCTTGTTTTGTGGGATTAGAATAGTCAAATCTTACCTTTTTGAGTTTGAAAAGTTGGAAAAAGAGTACAAGACTTTACTTTCCCTCCAAAACCCATTGTCATCCATGACAAGTTGTGTTTCATATTGAAATTTCAGATTTGTGAAAAAAATAAATAAATATATATATATATATATATATTATATATATATATTCGTGTGGGCCCAAGACCAATTGCATGCTGCCACGTCACCATTAAGCTCAAATTTCAGATTCTAAGTTTCATTTCCTTGTTTCTTTAGTTTCATTTCTTGATTCTAGTACCAATTAACAACCAGTAATCACCTACTAGATTGTGAATTGGTTTTTGAATCCATTTTCTTCGTGTATTTCGTTCTTTGTGTGTTTTTCTCATTTTGATTCGTTGAACTTTTTTTGATTCAAGTTCCTAAGTAGATTTTGTTTTGTGTCTTGAGTCGATCAAACAATAATCTATTCCGGTCGCTAAGTAGAGATTGACACCTTATTAACTACCGGAGTATAAGCAACTTTCAATATTCGCCGATCCAATGGTGAGGATCACAAAGGCGAGTGTATACGAGTGTTGGTGAGGTGCTTTTACTACTAATCTTGTTTGTTCATTTTGTAGGTACACGATGATATAAGGGGAACATATATTGGTAGCCTCGTATTATGTAACTACAACATGGGAGACTATGATTGTAGTGAGGGATTTTATGGCTACGATGATGTTGTAGATTATGGGGGCTATGAATCTAGCCGTGATCAAGACATGGGCAGATTTGAGGGTTATGGTTTTGAGGGAGAACATGAGGTGAATGAAGTGCCAAGTTCTTATCATGAAGTTGGGGCCTATGAGGAGTCTTACACTTCCCATTTCGAACCTCGAATTGGTGTAAGGTATAACCCCTCCCTTCGCAAAGCTTATGAGAGCCATGGTGAGAGTGCACGTGTGGAGAATGAAGATTCATATTCTTCACCTTGTAGTACATTTTATCAAGGTCGAAGCGGTGTGAATGGGTATGCTAGCTATAGTGTAGGTTGTCCCATGAGAATAAGAGAGAATACATCTCCAAGGCCGAGGGGTACTCATGTGCCCTTGGGTTGTCCTAAACTCTACAATGTTGATCCTAGGAGAAGTGTTCACTCCGGAAAGGTAAGCATTTCTGGGGTACCGGGCGGCCTCCTTGTGCTAGATGATTGGCGCCATAAGAACTACATCATGCCACCGATGGTTGACTATTTAGGGTTGTTTCGAGAACCTTTACTTGTTCCATATTCCTTGGACGGGTATAAGGTTACCGAGAGAGTGAGGATTGTCTTCACCCAATTTGAATACTATGAGGAGGTGTGGTGTGATATCTTTCCCTTGACACCAGGTCATGTATGCTTGGGTGCCGATTGGTTTGCACAACATAAAGTTCCAAATGTGCTAAATTGGCCTAAGGTTATAGTGGACCATTGGGGAAATTATCTCTTTACCTCAATTATTCCCAAACCGCAAGGAGATGTGATCACTTACTCCAAGCCGAATGATTATGAGAGACAAAAGATTGAGAGGAGTAAGGGTGTGAAAGGTGGTAATCCGAGAGTGGAAAAAGGAGAGGTTGTGTGGAGTGAAGTGAGGGGGTTGCCACCAAATCATGCTAACTATGTTTGTCCTTTTCTTTCTAAGGACATTTGCCAAGGAGAAGTTGCTGCCAAAGCATGTGGGAAACCTTCACACCACGGCAAAGAAGAATTTACTCAAGAAATTCAAGGTAAAATCGCTCACTCTAACACTTTTGTGCATGAGAATGATAATTGTGTGACTAGTAGCCCATTGAGTGTGAGTAGTAGCTTACCTATTTGTGAGTCTATTGATTCTTTGCCTCTTGTTGATGATGTACTTGTTGGGAGTGTGGATACACTAGTTGATCCTATTGATGATCGAATTGACTCATCTTGTAAGGTCAATTTAAGTTCACCTAGTGTTGAAGCCAATGTGTTGAATGATGGTACATCATCTTGTGGGAATTGTGTTGATCAACTTATATGCGCGGAATTTGTCCACCACTTGAGGATATGTGTGATGTGTTTAATGGATCTCAAGTGAATGATTATATTAAAAATGTTGATTAAATAAATAGGAGTGACCCCTTTAGTATGACCTCTAGTAAATGTTCTACTCTCGATTTTGCTCATAAGGATAATCATGTGCTTGAAACATCTTTGATACTTGATAATGATCTTTTAGAGACTGGATTTGCATGTTCTATATCCTCTTCATGGATAGGTCCTTCTCTCTTTAAGTACAATATCTTGTTTGAAGATGATGAGTTCACTCCTAAAGAACCTAGTGGTGAGAATGACGTTGAAGGTATAGCTTGTCTTGAAAGCTATAGCCTATATGCCAACCCACTATGGTGTAAAAACATTCCTCCTAAAGATGGAAATCTCTTCTTGGGAGATGAGAGTACTCTTAAGGGAAGGGAATGTGAGGTCTTGGAAAGGAATGATCAATTGGGTGATGATAATTTTGATTTGCTTAAATTCTTAAGAAACCCAATAAGTGATTTTTCCTTGAAAATTGATTGTGGTTGTGATCCTTTGTATGACACCCCACCCATGTTTGATGACTATAAGGATGAATTGCTTGCTTGTAAAGACTTAAGTAATAATTCCTTGGACTTTAGTGGTGGTATGTGTCTACTTGAGGGTACTTCCATAGAAAGGGAAGGTGTCCATTATTTGGAAATCACTTCTTCTACTATGTGTGACCTTATTGTTGAGAGTACTCATGGTGATGATGTTGACATTGGTAGTGAGTACTCACATGAGGACACCTTAGTTGACCTTGACTTGAGTGATACCATTCTCCACTCTCTATTTGCTTTTGATGATATGTATGCTATTGTAGAGAGTATATCTTGTAGTTTGGGTGAAGCCTATGGGGAAAGGGAGTATTGTCTAGACCCGTGTCTATGGCTACTCTTTCTATTTGACCCCGGTGCCGAATATAGAAATGGTGATGTTGGCGCACCCAACTTGTTGCTTGGTCTACATGACAAGCAAAGCGTCAATCTTGAAAACCGAGAGCAAAAGTGTCATTGTTTCCTTGGGGTAATGTTTCTAAATGTGCATCCTTGCTTGACACAATTGTGTTTAAATTACAAGAATCTCAACTTGTGGATGCCAAGTTCTCTATGTGCTTGAAGGAAAGAATGTGGATGTGCTTAAATGCTTTATCTTCACCCTTGTATGCCTTTACACTTGATTCTTTCCTATACTACCTCTTTGCCTATGATGACATCCATGCTAGTTTTGGATTTGTTTTATGTAGAGGTAGGAAATTTGTTGGTTTGTCCACTTGTATGAATGATAATGCTATATGGATATTGTGGACATTAGAACCAATTGAGGCTCCACCCTTGGTGTGGTCTCTTGAAGAGATAAAGAAGCAATTGTGTCTTATGGCTCCTAAGATGAAGGTAGTTTTACCTTGTGGATTATTTGATGCCATTAGGACCTTTGTAGTTTCCTTATCTCTTGGTGCTTTAAATAGCCAAATCCTTTGTGCATATTTTAATAAGTTTTTAATATTTAATTCAGAGGATCCTTGGTTATATTGCAAGTATAAGCAACCTTGGCATGTTGAGATGATTTATTGTGCTAACCCTAACCCTCATGCCATGAGGAGTTTGTATTTGTTTGTCCTTTCTTTGGTTTTGCAAGGTTTGGATTCGGGGTCGATTCCTTTTCAAGAAGGGGAGGATGATACAAGACAAATGGCCATCATAACTTTTGATGCCATCATTCATGGCCAACACGTGGAGTGATACGGGTGGGACAAGATCCACAAGTGCACGGCCTTTCACACGAAGCCAAGCTCGGGAGTTACAAAAACTCCAAGCCTTGTTCATGCAAATGGCCGTGTGTGAGTTGGTGAGTCAGCCACCTAAGGATCTAAATGTTTTTAAGTGTGAAGTGGGACCTTGAAGTGTAATAAGCTTACACTCCAAGGGGGCGGCTGCCAAGGGCTAAACTTGTCATTTTAGCTTTCATTTTGGCTTGTAATATAAATAGACAAGCTTAGGGTCATTTTTGCTTAGTTTTCTCATTGTAATTTCAAGACAAAGGACTTGTAATATTTCTCTCTCTCTCTCTTCCATTGGGAGGAAGATTCGGCCAAGCTCCAAGAGTGAAGCTTGTGTTGTGATTTGGCTAGAAACAAGGATCTTGAGGTCATTGAGTTCCTCTTGGTCTAAGTACGAATTTGGTGTTTATATTCAATAGTCTTAGGGTCCTCTCTTGATGTTAGGGTTCTTAGTCTCTTGAATATTATATGTCAAGTTATCTATCTTTTATTATCTTGTTGTTCTTGTCTTTGAGATCTTGAAGTCTAGTGAAGCCGGGTGGGGCTCTTTCGATTCACTAGCATTTGTGTTGGTTGCTGTTTTTGTTGTTGTTGTTGTTGGAATCTTTGTGTTGGGGACTTGATCTTGTATCATTTGGTATCAAAGCAAGACCGGTTGTGTTCCAACACAACCCATCTTGGGCTTGTTCTCGGATTAAACAAAAAAAAAAAAAAAAAAAAAATTCTGAAATCTGTCCATTGAAGACAAATCCGAGAATGTTGTTGTATGTTTAGATCTAGGTGTTATTTTGCTTGTTTAGTGTGTTTCTAGTGTTGCTTTCTTTCTCACCAACACTAAAGTGTCTAGATCTAAAAGTTGAGCTTGAAAACTTGACAATTGTTGTGGTGACTTGAAGTGGTTGAAAGTTGTATGTTGTTGATGACAAAATTGGCGGTTGTGTGTTATGTGCTTGAAGAAGTTGATGAAGGTTGTTGAGGTGTTCATCTTTTAAACTTGTTCATCTTGTTCATCTTGTTGTGTTCAAGTTGCAACACAAGTCATAAAGTTGTTGGTGAAAGACTTGCACCCATCTCTTCCAAGACTTGACAACCACTTTTTCCTTAAAACACGGAACCTTGTTTTGTGGGATTAGCCTAGTCAAATCTTACCTGTTTGAGTTTGAAAGGTTGAAAGACTACAAGACTTTTACTTTCCCTCCAAAACACATTGTCATCTATAACAAGTTGTGTGAGTATTAAAAAATTTCAGATTTGAGATAAAAAAAAAAAAAAAAAAAATAAGGAACAAGGAAGAAGCAAAAACGTGTGGGACCACTTACATGCTGTCACGTCACTATAAGCTCAACTTTGGATATTATTCTAGTTGCTAATTGTTGATTCTTGGTTTCCTTTACTTGGTTCTAGAACTAATTAACAAACTAGTACATTCCTACTAGGTTGTCAATTAGTCCTTTGAATCCGTTTGTTCGTGTCAACGATTACTTGAGTGCCTTTTATCTTTTGAATACGTTGCTATTTTTGGTTCTAGTCCGACAAGAATTCTTTGAGTCTTCAAGCAAAAATCCACTCCGGATAAGAGCTTACTCATACCTTAAAGGATTCACGGTTACTAGCCAATTTACAACACTTGTAGAACTCAAGCGTGTGGTGATGTAAAGAGTATAATACCTTGACAATGGAAGGGACCACGTCCCATAACGTGGATACTAATGCACTTGACTCTATGAGGGTCACTCTTGAGGCCGTTACCCGGACACTTGAGAGGTTGAATTCGGAATTTGGGGCCGTGAGAGGGGACTTGGCAGCAATCAAGGGAGAGGTGTCGACTATTAGTGGGAGGTTAGAACAAGTGGAGAGTCAAAGGAACTCTCGCCCTTCTACTCCTCTACATGTTTCTACCAATGGGCATGATAGGACTTCCTCCGCAACCATCACTCCCGAAACAGTCCACCAAATGCTAAATGCACCTCAAGCTCCACTAAATGCCGCAAGCCAAACCACCTTTTTACCTCCTAACCGTGGCCCCAATAGACCAACGCATTTCCAGAATTCCCAAGTCCCGCATGAGGGATTTGGACGTCAAATTCCACCACTAAATCCGAACCTTCCATTCCAAGCTCCATTAAACCAAAGACCACCACCTCCACAAAATCCAATACCCCCAAATCAAATTCCAAATATCCAAAACCGACCAGCCCACCTTGAGGAATATGGTAGGGAGGAGTATGAAGGGTACGGGGCCTTTGATGATACTTACATGAGGGAGGAGGAGGTGAGAGGGGACAGAGGAGTTCAACGGAGATACCGTGGATATGAAGAAAGAGGAAACCGACACCATGATAGGGATGTAGGCATCAACACCATCAAGTTGAGTCTACCTTTCTTTAAGGGTGAAAGTGACCCCGAGGCATACTTAGCTTGGGAATCGGCTTGTGACAAAGTCTTCCAAGTTAATGATATCTCAGAAGAAAAGAAAGGAAGTTATGCTATAGCTCACTTTGAGGGTTATGCTAACACTTGGTGGGAGTACGTCAAGAGGTTTGGTGATGAACTAGTGGATGGGCAGCCACCACCTTGGTATCGGTTGAGGTACTTGATGAGACAACGATACCTTCCCGAGAGATATCGCCATGAGTTGCTTGCTAGATTGTATGGCTTGCGTCAAGGTAACAAGAGTGTGATGGCCTACTTTGATGAGTTTCAACAACTCATGTTGAAGCTTGATCATCGTGGGGAGCAAATCAGCCACGACATTATCCGGTTCAAGTGTGGGTTGAACAAAGAGATATCCACTCATTTAACCCTTCACAAATTTGAAACCGTTGACGGTATTTTCCAAGCGGCTCTTGAAATTGAGAGGGAACTTAAAGAGAGATCATCTTTCAAGGTTAGGGGACAAGCCCCCTCGGGTTGGCCCAAAAACAAGGACCAACCCGCCACTACAAGGCTGCCCGAGCCCAAAACAGTCCCCAAATTTCCTCCAAAACCGGAGGCTCACAAGTATCCTAACCCAAAGGGATTCCAATGTTTCAAGTGCCAAGGTTGGGGGCATAAGGCCAATGAATGTCCAAACCGACGCAATGTGATCCTAAGGGAAGGGAGAGTGTATTACCTTGGTGAGGAGGTGGGTCCCGAAAGGGGAGAAGATGAGGCCGAGCCTCAAGATGGAGAGGAAACCGACGATGGACCACACGATGATGATGGTGATGATGGTGAAGATGTTTATCCTCAAGAAGGGGAGTGTGTGGTTCCAAACTTTGTGGTTAGGCGCGTCATGATTAGTACGGCAGTAGATGACCCAAGCCAAAGGGAAAATCTATTCCACACTAAATGTCTTGTAAAGGGGAGTGTGTGCACCTTGGTGATCGATGGTGGTAGTTGTACAAATGTCGCAAGTCATGCTTTGGTAAATTTCTTGAAGTTACCAACTACACCACACTCTAGTCCTTACAAGTTACAATGGCTGAATGATTGTGGTGCATTGAAGGTCACAAGGCAATGTGTGATACGGTTTAAGGTGGGAAACTACCACGATGAAGTGCTTTGTGACGTGATACCAATGCAAGCATGTCACTTGTTGTTAGGTAGGCCTTGGCAATATGATAGGTCTACCAAACACGATGGGAGGTCCAATCGATATACACTTGAGAAGGATGGTCGAAAGGTCACACTTCATCCTCTTTCACCTTCCCAAGTAAATGAGTGGCATCAAAGGATGAGAGAATTGAAGAAAAAGGGAAAGGAACCCGAAAGGGGAGAAAAGAGAGGGAGTTCCGTAGGTGGGGCAGTAGGGACATCGGAGACTGCCCCAACAGCAACGGGGGGAGGGACTATGGTGATGTTGGCTAGGAAGAAGGAACTTTTCATAGATCATGATGAGGGCACGCCTATGTTACTCTTGACTCATTGTTTTAATACTAACCCCACTAATCCTTCCATGTCTCCTTTGATTTCTTGTGTATTGCAGGATTATGAAGACGTATTTCCTCAAGAACTTCCACAAAGATTGCCCCCACTTCGGGGAATTGAGCACCAAATTGATTTGGTGCCGGGTTCACAACTTCCAAACAAACCGGCCTATAGGAGCAATCCCATGGACACTAAGGAGCTTGAGAGACAAGTTGAGGAGCTTCTCCACAAGGGATACATCAAGGAAAGTATGAGTCCGTGTGCTGTCCCGGTGCTTTTGGTACCAAAGAAAGACGGAACTTGGAGCATGTGCGTCGATTGTAGAGCCATTAACAAAATCACTATAAGGTATCGTCATCCAATCCCTAGACTAGATGATATGTTAGATGAGCTCCATGGTTCTTGTTTGTTTTCTAAAGTGGATCTTAGGAGTGGCTACCACCAAATTCGCATGCAACCCGGTGATGAGTGGAAGGCCGCATTCAAGACCAAATTTGGTCTATATGAGTGGCTGGTCATGCCCTTTGGCCTTACCAATGCTCCTAGCACCTTTATGAGGCTAATGAATCATGTAATGAAGCCTTATATTGGAAAGTTTGTGGTGGTGTATTTTGATGATGTGTTGGTATATAGTAAATCTATTGATGATCATGTGATGCATTTGAGGTGTGTGTTTGATGTGCTCCGAAAGGAGAAGTTGTATGCCAACGTAGAGAAGTGTTCTTTTGGTGTTGATAAAGTGATTTTCTTGGGTTTTGTCGTGAGCTCAAGGGGTGTGGAAGTGGACGAATCCAAGATAGACGCTATACGAAGTTGGCCGACCCCTAAAACTATTGGAGAAATCCGAAGTTTCCATGGGTTGGCGAGCTTTTATAGGAGGTTTGTCAAAGGTTTCAACTCCATAGCAGCACCCTTGACCGAGGTTATTAGAAAGGACCAACCCTTTAAGTGGGGGGGAGAGCAAGCTAAGGCTTTTGAAGCCTTGAAAGCTATGCTCATCTCGGCGCCTTTGTTGCAATTGCCCAATTTTGATAAGATGTTTGAAGTAGAGTGTGATGCTAGTAAAGTTGGCCTCGGGGCTGTTTTAATGCAAGAAGGCAAGCCCGTTGCTTATTTTAGTGAAAAGCTCAAAGGGGCAACTCTTAATTACTCGACTTATGATTTGGAGTTGTACGCCCTTGTTAGAGCTTTGGGCAATTGGCAACATTATTTGTGGCCTAAGGAGTTTGTGATACGAACGGACCACGAATCGTTGAAACACCTTAAGAGCCAAGACAAGTTGAATAGGCGTCATGCTAAGTGGATTGAGTTTATTGAGACCTTTCCTTATGTAATTCATTACAAAAGGGGGAAGGAAAATGTTGTGGCTGATGCGTTGTCTAGAAAGCATGTGCTTGTTGCTACCTTGTCTTCGAAGTTGATGGGATTTGAGAGCTTGCGGATGTTGTATCTCGAGGATCCTACCTTTGCTCCTATTTATAGGGAATGTGAAGAGTGGGGAAGGGACCGATGGCTTAAGGAGAATAGCAATTCCTCCTACTCTCGATTTGATGGCTATTTGTTCAAAGGGAGGAGGTTGTGTGTTCCTTCTAGTTCATGGAGGGAATTGTTTGTGAGAGAGGCACATGATGGTGGCCTCATGGGGCATTTTGGGGTTGACAAGACCCTCGGTATCTTAGAGGAACAATTCTATTGGCCCAAAATGCGCAAGGATGTTGCTAAAATTTGCGGCCAATGTGTGGATTGCCGGTGTGCAAAATCCCGCCTCCGACCTCAAGGATTGTACACCCCACTTCCCACTCCCCTTAGCCCTTGGTTAGATATTTCAATGGACTTTATTTTGGGGCTGCCAAGGACTAGAAAGGGTCGAGATAGCATTTTTGTTGTTGTTGATAGATTCTCCAAAATGGCTCATTTCATTCCATGTGCTAAAACTGAAGATGCTCCTAGTGTAGCTTCATTATTTGTTGAACATGTTGTAAAGCTTCACGGAGTCCCAAGGACTATTGTGAGTGATAGGGACTCAAAGTTCCTAAGTCTCTTTTGGAAGTCCATGTGGGGTAGGCTTGGAACGAAGTTGCTTTTCTCCACGTCTTACCACCCACAAACCGATGGCCAAACGGAGGTAGTAAATAGAACCTTAGGGTCTATGCTACGTTCTATGGTTAAAGGTAAACTGACTTCATGGGAGGATCACCTACCCTTGGTGGAATTTGCATACAATCGGGTAATACATTCAAGTACGGGAATGACTCCCTTTGAGTGTGTTTATGGCTTGAATCCCCTTACCCCTTTAGATCTCACTCCTCTGTCTAGTGATCTCATGACAAGTTTAGATGGATGCAAAAGAGCCGAGGCAATGAAAAAGGTGCATGAGAAGGTGCGGATCAAGCTTGAAAGGAAGAACCAAGAGGTTGCAAAAAGGGTAAACAAAGGACGAAGAAGGCTTGTGCTTGAACCTGGAGATTGGGTGTGGGTGCATCTTCGAAAGGATCGATTTCCATCTCAAAGAAAGTCCAAATTGCTGCCTAGGGGTGATGGTCCATTCCAAGTACTTGAGAGAATCAATGACAACGCCTACAAGATTGACCTTCCACCGGAATATCAAGTGCACCACACTTTCAATGTTGGTGACCTCTCTCTCGTGGATGCGGTTGAAGATGACCAAATGCTGAATTTGAGGTCAAATTCCTCTCAAGATGGAGAGGATGATACGGGTGGGACAAGATCCACAAGTGCACGGCCTTTCACACGAAGCCAAGCTCGGGAGTTACAAAAACTCCAAGCCTTGTTCATGCAAATGGCCGTGTGTGAGTTGGTGAGTCAGCCACCTAAGGATCTAAATGTTTTTAAGTGTGAAGTGGGACCTTGAAGTGTAATAAGCTTACACTCCAAGGGGGCGGCTGCCAAGGGCTAAACTTGTCATTTTAGCTTTCATTTTGGCTTGTAATATAAATAGACAAGCTTAGGGTCATTTTTGCTTAGTTTTCTCATTGTAATTTCAAGACAAAGGACTTGTAATATTTCTCTCTCTCTCTCTTCCATTGGGAGGCAGATTCGGCCAAGCTCCAAGAGTGAAGCTTGTGTTGTGATTTGGCTAGAAACAAGGATCTTGAGGTCATTGAGTTCCTCTTGGTCTAAGTAAGAACTTGGTGTTTATATTCAATAGTCTTAGGGTCCTCTCTTGATGTTAGGGTTCTTAGTCTCTTGAATATTATATGTCAAGTTATCTATCTTTTATTATCTTGTTGTTCTTGTCTTTGAGATCTTGAAGTCTAGTGAAGCCGGGTGGGGCTCTTTCGATTCACTAGCATTTGTGTTGGTTGCTGTTTTTGTTGTTGTTGTTGTTGGAATCTTTGTGTTGGGGACTTGATCTTGTATCATGGAGGATCTGATTTTGGACGCCTTGAAGGCCCGAGAGTATGCATGGGGAAGTCATGAAGTCATTTTGGACACATAATAAAGCAAATTTGTGTGTGGAAGGTTGCTTGGAGGCTTGCCTTGATGACTACCCGAGGCTCTAAAGAATTGCAAGGGTTGAAGTGTGAAGAAGGAGTCCTTACACTCCATGACCGCCCTTATTAAGGGTGTTTTGGTCTTTTTGTGCCTTTTCTTTACACTCCATAAGAGCCTTTTTTCATTAAGGGTAGTTTGGTCATTTGATGTAATAGTTATAAATAGGCTTCATTAGTCTTATTTTCTAGTTAGTGGATGATGGATATTTGAAAGACTTCTTCTTCTCTCTTTGAGAATGTAGTGTAGGGCTTGGAAAGGCCAAGTAGTGTAGGGCTTGGAAAAGCCATTATTGATCCTTGCTTAGAAACGGTGGTTGTAAGGCGGAGTTGATTCCCTTAGCGGTCACCATAAGAGTTTGGTGTTGTTATTGCGGGTCTTAGGGGTCTTATCGTTTGATACACGGTTTGGTTCCTATTTCTTGTAATCTCGTATGTCAAGCTATCTATCTTTTTTGTAATCTTGTTAAGAATGTGTTTATAATCTTGAAGTCTAGTGAAGCCGTGTGGGGCTCTTTCGATTCACTAGCACTTGTTGTTCATCTTGTTGTTGTTGCTGAAATCTTGTGTTGTGGGTTTGATCTTGTATCATTCTTCACACTTCAACCCTTGCAATTCTTTGGAGCCTCGGGTAGTCATCAAGGCAAGCCTCCAAGCAACCTTCCACACACGAATTTGCTTTATTATGTGTCCAAAATGACTTCATGACTTCCCCATGCATACTCTCGGGACTTCAAGGTGTCCAAAATCAGATTCTCCACGTGTTGGCCACGAATGATGGCATCAAAAGTTATAATGGCCATTTGTCTTGTATCATCCTCCCCTTCTTGAAAAGGATTCGACCTCGAATCCAAACCTTGCAAAACCAAAGAAAGGACAAACAAATACAAACTCCTCATGGCATGAGGGTTAGGGTTAGCACAATAAATCATCTCAACATGCCAAGGTTGCTTATACTTGCAATATAACCAAGGATCCTTTGAATTAAATATTAAAAACTTATTAAAATATGCACAAAGGATTTGGCTATTTAAATCACCAAGAGATAAGGAAACTACAAAGGTCCTAATGGCATCAAATAATCCACAAGGTAAAACTACCTTCATCTTAGGAGCCATAAGACACAATTGCTTCTTTATCTCTTCAAGAGACCACACCAAGGGTGGAGCTTCAATTGGTTCTAATGTCCACAAGATCCATATAGCATTATCATTCATACAAGTGGACAAACCAACAACTTTCCTACTTCTACATAAAACAAATCCAAAACTAGCATGGATGTCATCATAGGCAAAGAGGTAGTATAGGAAAGAATTAAGTGTAAAGGTATACAAGGGTGAAGACAAAGCATTTAAGCACATCCACATTCTTTCCTTCAAGCAAATAGAGAACTTGGCATCCACAAGTTGAGATTCTTGTAATTTAAACACAATTGTGTCAAGCAAGGATGCACATTTAGAAACATTACCCCAAGGAAACAATGACACTTTTGCTCTCGGGTTTTCAAGAATGACACTTTGCCTGTCATGTAGACCAAGCAACAAGTTGGGTGCGCCAACATCACCATTTCTATATTTGGCACCGGGGTCAAATAGAAAGAGTAGCCATAGACACGGGTCTAGACAATACTCCCTTTACCCATAGGCTTCACCCAAACTACAAGATATACTCTCTACAATAGCATACATATCATCAAAAGCAAATAGAGAGTGGAGAATGGTATCACTCAAGTCAAGTTCAACTAAGGTGTCCTCATGTGAGTACTCACTACCAGTTTCAACATCATCACCATGAGTACTCTCAACAATAAGGTCACACATAGTAGAAGAAGTAATTTCCAAATAATGGACACCTTCCCTTTCTATGGAAGTACCCTCAAGTAGACACATACCACCACTAAAGTCCAAGGAATTATTACTTAAGTCTTTACAAGCAAGCAATTCATCCTTATAGTCATCAAACATGGGTGGGGTGTCATACAAAGGATCACAACCACAATCAATTTTCAAGGAAAAATCACTTATTGGGTTTCTTAAGAATTCAAGCAAATCAAAATTATCATCACCCAATTGATCATTCCTTTCCAAGACCTCACATTCCCTTCCCTTAAGAGTACTCTCATATCCCAAGAAGAGATTTCCATCTTTAGGAGGAATGTTTTTACACCATAGTGGGTTGGCATCTAGGCTATAGCTTTCAAGACAAGCTATACCTTCAACGCCATTCTCACCACTAGGTTCTTTAGGAGTGAACTCATCATCTTCAAACAAGATATTGTACTTAAAGAGAGAAGGATCTATCCATGAAGAGGATATAGAACATGCAAATCCATTCTCTAAAAGATCATTATCAAGTATCAAAGATGTGTCAAGCACATGATTATCCCTATGAGCAAAACCGAGAGTAGAACATTTACTAGAGGTCATACTAAAGGGGTCACTCCTATTTATTTGATCAACATTTTCAATATAATCATTCACTTGAGATCCATTAAACACATCACACATATCCTCAAGTGGTGGACAAATTCCGCACATAAGTTGATCGACACAATTCCCACAAGATGATGTACCATCATTCAACACAATGGCTTCAACACTAGGTGGACTTAAATTGACCTTACAAGAAGAGTCAATTCGATCATCAATAGGATCAACTAGTGTATCCACACTCCCAACAAGTACATCATCAACAAGAGGCAAAGAATCAATAGACTCACAAATAGGTAAGCTACTACTCACACTCAATGGGCTACTAGTCACACAATTATCATTCTCATGCACAAAAATGTAAGAGTAAGCGATTTTACCTTGAAGTTCTTGAGTAAATTCTTCTTTTCCGTGGTGTGAAGGTTTCCCACATGCTTCGACAGCAACTTCTCCTTGGCCTTGTGCTTCTCCGCTTGCCATGTTGGTACCTACACAAATGTCCTTAGAAAGAAAAGGACAAACATAGTTAGTATGATTTGGTGGCAACCCCCTCACTTCACTCCACACAACCTCTCTTTTTTCCACTCTCGGATTACCACCTTTCATACCCTTACTCCTCTCAATCTTTTGTCTCTCATAATCATTCGGCTTGGAGTAAGTGATCACATCTCCTTGCGGTTTGGGAATAATTGAGGTAAAGAGATAATTTTCCCAATGGTCCACTATAATCTTAGGCCAATTTAGCACATTTGGAACTCTATGTTGGGCAAACCAATCGGCACCCAAGCATACATGACCTGATGTCAAGGGAAAGATATCGCACCACACCTCCTCATAGTATTCAAATTGGGTGAAGACAATCCTCACTTTCTCGGTAACCTTATACCCGTCCAAGGAATATGGAACAAGTAAAGGTTCTCGAAACAACCCTAAATAGTCAACCATCGGTGGCATGATGTAGTTCTTATGGCGCCAATCATCTAGCACAAGGAGGCAGCCCGGTACCCCAGAAATGCTTACCTTTCCGGAGTGAACACTTCTCCTAGGATCAACATTGTAGAGTTTAGGACAACCCAAGGGCACATGAGTACCCCTCGGCCTTGGAGATGTATTCTCTCTTATTCTCATGGGACAACCTACACTATAGCTAGCATACCCATTCACACCGCTTCGACCTTGATAAAATGTACTACAAGGTGAAGAATATGAATCTTCATTCTCCACACATGCACTCTCACCATGGCTCTCATAAGCTTTGCGAAGGGAGGGAAACCTTACACCAATTCGAGGTTCGAAATGGGAAGTGTAAGACTCCTCATATGCCCCAACTTCATCATAAGAACTTGGCACTTCATTCACCTCATGTTCTCCCTCAAAACCATAACCCTCAAATCTGCCCATGTCTTGATCATGGCTATATTCATAGTCCCCATAATCTACAACATCATCGTAGCCATAAAATCCCTCACTACAATCATAGTCTCCCATGTTGTAGTCACAATAATACGAGGCTACCAAGAAATGTTCCCCTTATATCACCTTGTACCTACAAAATGAACAAACAAGATTAGTAGTAAAAGCACCTCACCAACACTCGTATACACTCACCTTTGTGATCCTCACAATTGGATCGGCGAATATTGAAAGTTGCTTATACTCCGGTAGTTAATAAGGTGTCAATCACTACTTATCGACCAGAATAGATTATTGTTTGATCGACTCAAGACACAAAACAAAATCTACTTATGAACTTGAATCAAAGAAGTTCAACGAATCAAAATGAGAAAAGCACACAAAGAACGAAAAACACGAAGAAAACGGATTCAAAAAACCAACTCACAATCTAGTAGGTGATTACTAGTTGTTAATTAGTACTAGAATCAAGAAATGAAACTAAAGAAACAAGGAAATGAAACTTAGAATCTGAAATTTGAGCTTAAGATATTTTGGTGAAGTGATGACGTGGCAGCATGCAATTGGTCTTGGGCCCACACGATTTATTTTTTTTTTGTTACAAATCTGAAATTTCAAGAGTCCCACAACTTGTAATGGATGACAATGGTTTTGGAGGAAAGGTAAAGTCTTGTACTCTTTTTCAACTTTTCAAACTCAAAAAGGTAAGATTTGACTATACTAATCCCATAAAACAAGGTTCCGTGTTTTAAGGAAAAGTGGTTGTCAAGTCTAGGAAGAGATGTGTGCAAGTCTTCTCACCAACAACTTTATAACTTTTGTCTTACAACCTTTTGGATCTATTTTATACTTTTGTGGTCTTAAGTTGTAAGAATAGATGAAGAACAAGATGAACACCACAACAACCTTCAAGAACACAACATCAACTTCTTCAAGATCATAACACAAAAACCACCAATGGTCATCAACAAGGTACAACCTACGGCCCACTTCACGTCACCACAACAATGGTCAATATTATAAGCTCATCTTTAGATCTAGACACTTTTAGTGTTGGTGAGAAAGAAACCAACACTAGAAACACACTAAACAAGTAAAATAACACCTAGATCTAAACACACAAACACTATTCTCGGCCAAGACAACAAGATGGACAGATTTTTTTTTTTTTTTTTTGACCGAGATAGCCCAAGATTGGTAGTGTAGGAACACAACCAGCCTTGCTTTGATACCAAATGATACAAGATCAAACCCACAACACAAGATTTCAGCAACAACAACAAGATGAACAACTATCACAAGAATAACAAGTTGAACAACAAGTGCTAGTGAATCGAAAGAGCCCCACACGGCTTCACTAGACTTCAAGATTATAAATACAAGCTTAATAAGATTACAAAAAGATAGATAGCTTGACATACGAGATTACAAGAAATAGGAACCAAACCGTGTATCAAACGATAAGACCCCTAAGACCCGCAATAACAACACCAAACTCTTATGGTGATCGCTAAGGAAATCAACTCCGCCTTACAACCACCGTTTCTAAGCAAGGATCAATAATGACTTTTCCAAGCCCTACACTACTTGGCCTTTCCAAGCCCTACACTACATTCTCAAAGAGAGAAGAAGAATTCTTTCAAATATCAATAATCAACTAACTAGAAAATAAGACTAATGAAGCCTATTTATAACTATTACATCACATGACCAAACTACCCTTAATGAAAAGAGGCTCCTATGGAGTGTAAAGAAAAGGCACAAAAAGACCAAAACACCCTTAATAAGGGGCGGTCATGGAGTGTAAGGACTCCTTCTTCACAGTTCAACCCTTGCAATTCTTTGGAGCCTCGGGTAGTCATCAAGGCAAGCCTCCAAGCAACCTTCCACACACGAATTTGCTTTATTATGTGTCCAAAATGACTTCATGACTTCCCCATGCATACTCTCGGGCCTTCAAGGTGTCCAAAATCAGATTCTCCATGTGTTGGCCACGAATGATGGCATCAAAAGTTATGATGGCCATTTGTCTTGTATCATCAATAGGATCAACTAGTGTATGAACACTCTCAACAAATACATTATCACTATGTAACAAGGTGTCATCAAGATGATCACAAGGCAAAGAATCTTTAAGCTCACACATATACAGGCCATCACTTACACTCAATGGGCTACTAGCCACACAAGGATCTTTTACTTTCAACAAAGTGTAAGGTTTAGCTTTGTTACCTTGTAGATCATAGGAATGATTGTCTTCACCTTGATTTTCAACATCGGAGCATAAATGTTCTTTTGGGAAGCTTTTTAGCACCTCATAATTCTTCATTGCCCGAGGTACCTCACTAGGCTTGTCTCCAAGGATACCTGCACCAAAATCTAGACAACTAGAAAAGGAATAAAGGTTACAAAATTTAGTATAAGATTGTGACAACCCTCTCACATCACTCCTCAAAACCTCCCCTTTTTCCACTCTAGAGTTGTCACATATCACACCTTTACTCCTCTCAATATTTTGTCTCTCAATTTTATTGGAGTTAGGACAAGTGCCAAGAATTCCTTGGGAAGGTTTTGGAGATCCTTTCACATCTAACTTCCACTTTGCGTTGCTAGGAGTAGCCTTCATTTCACTCATTGGATCCTCTTCAAGCACATTTTCACAAGGACTAGCTTGTTTTGCTTTCGACTATTTGGAGACCATTTGAGAGATCTTATCAAGAGTTATTAGCATGGAAGCAAACAATTTGTTCATCGTCAAAGTAATAGGATCCTCAATTGTGAGTGGTTCATTTGTAATTTTTGTTTCAAGAACTCGCCTCTCCCCATCATACACATCTTGAGACAATGAATTCCCTCTACTTCTATGGCTCATTGATCCTCCCACCCTTCCTCCAACATCATTACCATATAAAGAACTAGTCATATTGGAATGAGGATAAGAAGTATAAGTTCTTGCCCCATAAGAAGTAGAGAATGTTTTTCGCCTATGGTCCACACGACGTCTTTGAATTGGTTTTGCCCACACATCTATACCCCCTCGACTAGGATAGGAAGTAACATAAGATGAGGAAGGTAATTCATCCCCACAACATCCCCTTCTATCACAACCCTCTTCAAAAGGTTCACAGGACATATAGGAGAAAGAATTGTACCTCACATCGTCTTCATCACCATGGTGGGTAATATGAGAATCCACATACTCTTCATCCTCACTATCAAATTCATCATAAGAGACTTCTACTCTTTTATGTTCATCATAAGAGCCATAAGCTTCATGGATCTCATATTCATCTCCGATGTAGTATTCTCATCATCATGTCGATCATAATCTCTTGGACCATCATATCCTTCATAAGATTCACCATCATACTAATGAGCTTTATTACTTTGCTCACAAGCACTCAAAGAATCCTCATGTTGCTCATCATCACTATACTCATAGCTTATGTCACTACAAGCATAGTCAATAATGTCATCTCCACAATAATCCGAAGCTATGGATGACATTCTCCCTTATATCACCTTTTGTACCTACAAAACTAGCAAACAAGTTAGTAATAAAATCCTCACGTCACTCATATATGAGCTCTCAACTCAACTTCTACGGCTTCTTTCCCAAATTGATAGGTTACTAGCTTTGCTCAATCAACTCAAGGTTATCAATGCTTGTGGAGGAATGGATTCTTGTCTCATAAAAGAAGGACGACTCGATTGAAGGTAGAAGGACTTGAATCAAGAAGTTTATCTACGAATTAAGATGAGAAAAATAGAAGAAAAGAAGCACGAAAGAAAACGGACTCAAAACAAAACTAAGTAACAAAAGTAGAAAAATTACTTATGTTGCTTAATTTAATGAATCAAAGAGAGGATTTGGTGTTTTAAAACTAGTTAACAAGTGATTAAAGATGTTAATTAGTTGTTAAATAGTTGAAAATTGAAAGAAGAAAGCGTAGGAAAAAGAATCACGGAGTTTGGACACTTACAAAATTTTTTAGGTCCAAAAAACTTTAGGACCAAAAAAAAAAACTAAGTGTTGAAAACCTGAGATTTTTCAGCTCTCTGAAACTGTACCCCACGCGCCTGCTGATGTGGATTTTTTTTTTAAATTTTTTTTTTTTTTTCCTATAAACACTTTGACCAACTTTGACTTGAAGATTTTGGATCAAAGTGTAACTTTTCTATCTTCTTGTTCAAGAACAAGATGAAGATGCTCAAGAACACCAACAAAAAACCTCAATCTTCACATCTTCATAACTTCTTCGTTCTTGCACCAAATTCAATGAAATTTTCACCAATGCATTTCTTTTCACACCACGAACAAACCCCACTAACTTTTAGCCCTCAAAACCAAGACAAAAATAAACCCACTTTTTAAAATTGGCCAAGTTTCAAAAGCTTCAAACCCTTCAATGGCAACTTCTCTTCTATAACTCCGAATTGAATGAAATTTGAGATTTAAACTCATAAGACACTAGAGAATCAAGATCTAGTATCAAAAATAACAAATCAAAACAAAAAAATTTGGATTTTTTTTTTTTTTTTTGGATTTTTGAAGAAATCAAAATCCCAAGGGTAGATTTGTGGAAACAAACCTAAACCTAGTCTCTGATACCAAAATGATAACGACCTCAATCAAGTGACTAAAATCGATATCGAAAATGCAAAATTAAACAACAAAATTAAAGGATAGTTAAGAAATAAGAGATGAGAAGTGAAGAAAGAAAGACCCAATTGAAACAACAATTAAACCAAGGGAGAAGAGAACTTAATCAAATGCATGAGAAACCAAATTGAATCCACAATATGATAACTCGATGATTAATCAAGCGAAGAAGATAACACAAGCAATTCGGGAATCCACCCTAATCACTCGATCTAAGCTAATAATTGGAATTGAACCCAATCACTACCATAACCTAGAGTAACCAAACATCAAGTCTATTGAAGACAACTCAATCATCCAAAATCTCCCATGCAAAATGAGAAATTATCCTATTTATACTAAGGAAATAAAAGACAACTAGTTTTTACAAATATGCCTTTAATAAGAGACAAGGGCCTTGTTTGGTGACTCTTGTTGTGAATTCTTGAATTTAAAATCTAGCCACTTGTACAAATGGCCTCGTTTCTTTATCCACATCACTCCCATGGACTCTTAAGCTTTCCTTTTCACGAACATTCTACATATCATCCAAGTCATCCATGCTCGTGTCAACCATGCGATCCATGCTAGTATCACAACTGCACCCACAAGAGAGAGATCACAGACGTTGAAAGTGTTGTGCACTTGATATTCCGGTGGAAGGTCAATCTTGTAGGCGTTGTCATTGATTCTCTCAAGTACTTGGAAGGGACCATCACCCCTAGGCATCAATTTGGACTTTCTTTGAGATGGAAACCGATCCTTCCGAAGATGTACCCACACCCAATCTCCCGGTTCAAGAATGAATTTCTTTCTTCCCTTGTTGGCCCTCCTTGCCATGTCTTGGTTTTTCTTCTCAAGTTGAAGCCGCACCTTCTCATGTAACTTCTTCATAGAATCTGCCCGCTTGCTCCCATCTAAGCTAATCATGAGATCACTTGGCAAAGGCGTTAAATCCAAAGGGGTGAGGGGGTTGAGGTCGTATACACACTCAAAGGGAGTCCTTCTCGTACTTGAGTGTATGACACGGATATAGGCAAACTCAATCAATGGTAAGTGCTCTTCCCAAGAAGTCATTTTTCCCTTAACCATGGAACGTATCATAGCACCCAAAGTCCTATTTACTACTTCCATTTGGCCATCGGTTTGTGGGTGGCAGGACGTAGAAAACAACAACTTGGTACCAAGCCTACCCCACATGGACTTCCAAAAGTGGCTTAGGAACTTAGAGTCCCTATCACTCACAATGGTCCTCGGGACACCATGCAATCTAACAACATTATCAACAAATAACGAGGCCACGCTAGGTGCGTCATCACATTTAGAGCAAGGAATAAAGTATGCCATTTTAGAAAACCGGTCGACTACAACAAAAATACTATCCCGACCTCGTCGAGTCCTTGGCAGCCCCAACACAAAATCCATAGATATATCAAGCCAAGGACGTAGAGGAGTGGGCAGCGGGGTGTACAACCCGTGAGGTAGGAGCCGAGATTTGGCTCTCTTGCATTCTACACATTGGCCGCAAATCCTAGCCACATCCTTGCGCATTTTAGGCCAATAGAATTGCTCCTCCAATATTCCGAAGGTCTTTTCGACCCCAAAATGACCCATTAGACCGCCATCGTGTGCTTCCCTCACAAACAATTCTCTCCAAGAGCTAGAGGGCACACACAATCGTCTTTCTTTAAATAAGTAACCATCAAACTTGGCATAGGGATTTGAACCCCTAGCCGAATTCCACTTGTCCCTACCCAAGTCTTCGCATTCCCTAAAGATAGGAGCAAAGTGAGGGTCCTTGGGATACAACTCTCTTAAACTCTCAAAACCTATCAGTTTTGTTGACAAAGTGGACACAAGTGCATGTTTTCTAGACAAAGCATCGGCTACTACGTTGTCCTTACCCTTTTTGTATTGGATAACATAAGGGAAGGTCTCAAGGAACTCAATCCATTTGGCATGCCGTTTGTTAAGCTTGCTTGGGCCAGAAGATGCTTTAAGGATTCATGGTCCGTTCGGATCACGAACTCCTTAGGCCATAAGTAGTGTTGCCAAGTGGCCAAGGCTCTAATCAAAGCATACAACTCTAAATCATACGTGGAGTAGTTTAGAGTTGCTCCTTTGAGCTTTTCGCTAAAGTAAGCAATGGGTTTCAAATCTTGCATCAAAATAGCCCCTATGCCTACTTTACTCGCATCGCACTCGACCTCGAAGGTCTTATCAAAGTTGGGCAATTGTAACAAGGGTGCGGAGATGAGCATAGCTTTCAAGGCTTCAAATGCCTTAGCTTGCTCGACACCCCACTTGAAGGGTTGTTCTTTACGAATAACCTCGGTCAAGGGGGCTGCTATGGTGCTAAATCCTTTGGCAAACCTTCTATAAAAACTAGCCAACCCGTGGAAGCTTCTTACTTCTCCAACGGTTTGTGGGGTTGGCTAATTTTTGATAGCATTTATCTTGGATTCATCCACTTCGACCCCTCTTGAACTAACAACAAAACCCAAGAAAATAACTTCATTAACGCCAAAAGAGCACTTTTCCAGATTTGCATACAATTTTTCCTTTCTAAGGACATCAAGCACACATTGTAAATGCATGACATGCTCTTCTAAAGACTTACTATACACCAAGACATCATCAAAGTAGACAACAACAAACTTTCCAATAAATGGCCTCATCACATGATTCATTAGCCTCATAAAAGTACTTGGAGCGTTTGTTAGTCCGAATGGCATAACCATCCATTCATAGAGACCAAACTTGGTCTTGAAGGCGGTTTTCCATTCATCACCGGGTTGCATTCTTATTTGGTGATAGCCACTCCTTAAATCAATCTTGGAAAACAAACATGAACCATTCAACTCATCTAGCATGTCATCTAACCGAGGAATAGGGTGGCGATATTTTACCGTAATTTTGTTGATGGCTCGGCAGTCCACACACATGCGCCACGTTCCGTCTTTTTTGGGCACTAATAGCACCGAAACCGCGCACGGACTCATGCTCTCCTTGACATACCCTTTGTTGAGGAGCTCCTCAACTTGACATTGTAATTCCTTGGTATCCGTAGGGTTGCTCCTATAAGCCGGCTTGTTTGGCAATTGTGATCCCGACACAAAGTCAATTTGGTGCTCAATTCCTCGAAGCGGGGGCAATCCTTGCGGAAGTTCCTGATACGGGTGGGACGAGCACCCGTAGTACACGACCTTTCACACGAAGCCAAGCTCGGGAGTTACAAAAACTCCAAGCCTTGTTCATGCAAATGGCCGTGTGTGAGTTAGTCATTGAATCCCCAAAGGATCTAAATGTTTTAAGTGTGAAGCGGGACCTTGGAGTGTAATAAACTTACACTCCAAGGGGGTGGCAGATTGGAGAAGGGCATACTAGTCTTTTGGTTTCATTTTACCTTGTAATATAAATAGAACACATTAGGGTTATTTTGAGTAGTTCTTCCATTTTGACATTTGAATCACAAGACTTGTAACTCTTAGGGCTCTCTTTCTCTCTCAAAACAGTCCACAAAGGAGAGGGATACTTGTGTTGTATCTTGGCTAGAAACAAGGATCTTGAGGTCATTGAGTTCCTCTTGGTCTAAGTAAGAACTTGGTGTTTATATTCAATAGTCTTAGGGTCCTTTCTTGATGTTAGGGTTCTTAGTCTCTTGATCTTTTATTATCTTGTTGTTGTTGTCTTTGAGATCTTGAAGTCTAGTGAAGCCGGGTGGGGCTCTTTCGATTCACTAGCATTGTGTTCAACTTGTTAAATCTTGTGTTTGTTGGATTCTCTTGTTGTTGGTTGGCTGATTTTCGTGGCTGGTTGTGCCTATTTGTGTGTTGTGGACTTGATCTTGTATCATTTGGTATCAAAGCAAGACCGGTTGTGTTCCAACACAACCCATCTTGGGCTTGTTCTCGGATTAAACAAAAAAAAAAAAAAAATCTGAAATCTGTCCATTGAAGACAAAACCGAGAATGTTGTTGTATGTTTATCTAGGTGTTATTTTGCTTGTTTAGTGTGTTTATAGTGTTGGTTTCTTTCCCACCAACACTAAAGTGTCTAGATCTAAAAGTTGAGCTTGAAAACTTGACCATTGTTGTGGTGACTTGAAGTGGCTGAAAGTTGTATGTTGTTGATGACAAAAATTGATGGTTGTGTGTTATGTGCTTGAAGAAGTTGATGAAGGTGTTCATCTTTTAAACTTGTTCATCTTGTTGTGTTCAAGTTGCAACACAAGTCATAAAGTTGTTGGTGAAAGACTTGCACCCATCACTTCCTAGTCTTCTCAACCACTCCTCCCTAATTCAAGGAGCCTTGTTTTGTGGGACTAGCTAGTCAAACATCACCCTTTTGAGTTTGAAAGGTTGAAAAGGCTACAAGACTATTATTTTTCCCTCCAAAACACATTGTCATCCATCACAAGTTATATGAATATTGAATTTCAGATTTGAGACACACACAAAAAAAAAAATAATATACATAGAAGTTATATATACAAACCGTGTGGGTCCAAGACCAATTGCATGCTGCCACATCACCCCTAAGCTCAACTTTGGATATTATTCTAGTTGCTAATTGTTGATTCTTGGTTTCCTTTACTTGGTTCTAGAACTAATTAACAAACTAGTACATTCCTACTAGGTTGTCGATTAGTCCTTTGAATCCGTTTGTTTGTGTCGACGATTACTTGAGTGCCTTTTTATCTTTTGAATACGTTGCTATTTTTGGTTCTAGTCCGACAAGAATTCTTTGAGTCTTCAAACAATAATCCACTCCGGATAAGAGCTTACTCATACCTTAAAGGATTCACGGTTACTAGCCAATTTACAACACTTGTGGAACTCAAGCGTGTGGTGATCTAAAGAGTATAATACCTTGACAATGGAAGGGACCACGTCCCATAACGTGGATACTAATGCACTTGACTCTATAAGGGTCACTCTTGAGGCCGTTACCCGGACACTTGAAAGGTTGAATTCGGAATTTGGGGCCGTGAGAGGGGACTTGGCAGCTATCAAGGGAGAGGTGTAGACTATTAGTGGGAGGTTAGAACAAGTGGAGAGTCAAAGGAACTCTCGTCCTTCTACTCCTCTACATGTTTCTACCAATGGGCATGATAGGACTTCCTCCGCAACCATCACCCCCGAAACAGTCCACCAAATGCTAAATGCACCTCAAGCTCCACTAAATGCCGCAAGCCAAACCACCTTTTTCCCTCCTAACCGTGGCCCCAATAGACCAACGCATTTCCAGAATTCCCAAGTCCCACATGAGGGATTTGGACGTCAAATTCCACCACTAAATCCGAACCTTCCATTCCAAGCTCCATTAAACCAAAGACCACCACCTCCACAAAATCCAATACCCCCAAATCAAATTCCAAATATCCAAAACCGACCAGCCCACCTTGAGGAGTATGGTAGGGAGGAGTATGAAGGGTACGGGGCCTTTGATGATACTTACATGAGGGAGGAGGAGGTGAGAGGGGGCAGAGGAGTTCAACGGAGATACCGTGGATATGAAGAAAGAGGAAACCGACACCATTAGAGGGATGTAGGCATCAACACCATCAAGTTGAGTCTACCTCTCTTTAAGGGTGAAAGTGACCCCGAGGCATACTTAGCTTGGGAATCGGCTTGTGACAAAGTCTTCCAAGTTAATGATATCTCGAAAGAAAAGAAAGGAAGTTATGCTATAGCTCACTTTGATGGTTATGCTAACACTTGGTGGGAGTACGTCAAGCGGTTTGGTGATGAACTAGTTGATGGGCAGCCACCACCTTGGTATCGGTTGAGGTACTTGATGAGGCAACGATACCTTCCCGAGAGATATCGCCATGAGTTGCTTGCAAGATTGTATGGCTTGCGTCAAGGTAACAAGAGTGTGATGGCATATTTTGATAAGTTTCAACAACTCATGTTGAAACTTGATCATCGTGGGGAGCAAATCAGTCAAGACATCATCCGGTTCAAGTGTGGGTTGAACAAAGAGATCTCCACTCATTTAACACTTCACAAGTTTGAAACCGTTGACGGTATTTTCCAAGCGTCTCTTGAGATTGAAAGAGAACTTAAAGAGAGATCATCCTTCAAGGCAAGGGGACAAGCCCCCTCGGGTTGGCCCAAAAACAAGGACCAACCCGCCACTACGAGGCTGCCCGAGCCCAAAACAGTCCCCAAATTCCCTCCAAAACCGGAGGCTCACAAGTATCCTAACCCAAAGGGATTCCAATGTTTCAAGTGCCAAGGTTGGGGGCATAAGGCCAATGAATGTCCAAACAGGCGCAATGTGATCCTACGGGAAGGGAGAGTGTATTACCTTAGTGAGGAGGTGAGTCCCGAAAGGGGAGAAGATGAGGCCGAGCCTCAAGATAGAGAGGAAACCGATGATGGACCACACGATGATGATGGTGATGATGGTGAAGATGTTTACCCGCAAGAAGGGGAGTGTGTGGTTCCAAACTTTGTGGTTAGGCGCGTCATGATTAGTAAGGCAATAGATGACCCAAGCCAAAGGGAAAATCTATTCCATACTAAATTTCTTGTAAAGGGGAGTGTGTGTACCTTGGTGATCGATAGTGGTAGTTGTACAAATGTTGTAAGTCATGCTATGGTAAATTTCTTGAAGTTACCAACTACCCCGCACACTAGTCCTTACAAGTTACAATGGTTGAATGATTGTGGTGAGTTAAGGGTCGCAAGGCAATGTGTGATACGGTTTAAGGTGGGAAACTACCACGATGAAGTGCTTTGTGACGTGATACCAATGCAAGCATGTCACTTGTTGCTAGGTAGACCTTGGCAATATGATAGGTCTACTAAACACGATGGGAGGTCCAATCGGTATACACTTGAGAAGGATGGCCGAAAGGTTACTCTTCATCCGCTTTCGCCTTCCCAAGTAAATGAGTGGCATCAAAGGATGAGGGAGTTGAAGGAAAAGGGAAAGGAATCCGAAAAGGGAGAAAAGGGAGGGGATTCCGTAGGTGGGGCAGTGGGGTCATCCAAGGCTGCCCCAACGTCAAAAGGGCCGGAAAACATGGTGATGTTAGTTAGGAGGAAGGAACTCTTTGTGGATCATGATGAGGACACGCCTATGTTACTCTTGGCTCATTGTTTTAATACTAACCCCACTAATTCTTTCATTTCCCCTTTGATTTCTTGTGTGTTGCAGGATTATGAGGATGTATTTCCTAAGGAACTTCCGCAAGGATTGCCCCCGCTTCGGGGAATTGAGCACCAAATTGATTTTGTGCCGGGATCACAATTGCCAAACAAGCCGGCTTATAGGAGCAATCCTACGGACACTAAGGAATTGCAATGTCAAGTTGAGGAGCTCCTCAACAAAGGGTATGTCAAGGAGAGCATGAGCCCATGTGCTGTTCCGGTGCTCTTGGTGCCCAAAAAAGACGGAACGTGGCGCATGTGTGTGGACTGCCGAGCCATTAACAAAATTACGGTAAAATATCGCCACCCTATTCCTCGGTTAGATGATATGCTAGATGAGTTGAATGGTTCATGTTTGTTTTCCAAGATTGATTTAAGGAGTGGCTATCACCAAATAAGAATGCAACCCGGTGATGAATGGAAAACCGCCTTCAAGACCAAGTTTGGTCTCTATGAATATCCGGTTATGCCATTCGGCCTAACAAATGCTCCAAGTACTTTTATGAGGCTAATGAATCATGTGATGAGGCCATTTATTGGAAAGTTTGTTGTTGTCTACTTTGATGATGTCTTGGTGTATAGTAAGTCTTTAGAAGAGCATGTGTTGCATTTACAATGTGTGCTTGATGTCCTTAGAAAGGAAAAATTGTATGCAAATCTGGAAAAGTGCTCTTTTGGCGTTAATAAAGTTATTTTCTTGGGTTTTGTTGTTAGTTCAAGAGGGGTCGAAGTGGATGAATCCAAGATAAATGCTATCAAAAATTGGCCAACCCCACAAACCGTTGGAGAAGTAAGAAGCTTCCACGGGTTGGCTAGTTTTTATAGAAGGTTTGTCAAAGGATTTAGCACCATAACAGCCCCCTTGACCGAGGTCATTCGGAAAGAACAACCCTTCAAGTGGGGTGTCGAGCAAGCTAAGGAATTTGAAGCCTTGAAAGCGATGCTCATCTCCGCACCCTTGTTACAATTGCCCAACTTTGATAAGACCTTCGAGGTCGAGTGCGATGCGAGTAAAGTAGGCATAGGGGCTGTTTTGATGCAAGAATTGAAACCCATTGCTTATTTTAGCGAGAAGCTCAAAGGAGCAACTCTAAACTACTCCACGTATGATTTAGAGTTGTATGCCTTGATTAGAGCCTTGGCCACTTGGCAACACTACTTATGGCCTAAGGAGTTCGTGATTCGAACGGACCATGAATCCTTAAAGCATCTTCGGGCCCAAGACAAGCTTAACAAACGGCATGCCAAATGGATTGAGTTCCTTGAGACCTTCCCTTATGTTATCCAATACAAAAGGGGTAAGGACAACGTTGTAGCCGATGCTTTGTCTAGAAAACATGTGCTTGTGTCCACTTTGTCAACAAAATTGATGGGTTTTGAGAGTTTAAAAGAGTTGTATCCCAAGGACCCTCACTTTGCTCCTATCTTTAGGGAATGCGAAGACTTGGGTAGGGACAAGTGGGAATCGGCTAGGTGTTCAAATCCCTATGCCAAGTTTGATGGTTACTTATTTAAAGGTAGACGATTGTGTGTGCCTTCTAGCTCTTGGAGAGAGTTGTTTGTGAGGGAAGCACACGATGGCGGTTTAATGGGTCATTTTGGGGTCGAAAAGACCCTCGGAATATTGGAGGAGCAATTCTATTGGCCCAAAATGTGCAAGGATGTGGCTAGGATTTGTGGCCAATGCGTAGAATGCAAGAGAGCCAAATCTTGGCTCCTCCCTCACGGGTTGTACACCCCGCTGCCCACTCCTCTACGTCCTTGGCTTGATATATCTATGGACTTTGTGTTGGGGCTGCCAAGGACTCGACGAGGTCGGGATAGTATTTTTGTTGTAGTCGACCGGTTTTCTAAAATGGCGCACTTTATTTCTTGCTCTAAGTGTGATGATGCCCCTAGCGTGGCTTCGTTATTTGTTGATAATGTTGTTAGATTGCATGGTGTCCCGAGGACCATTGTGAGTGATAGGGACTCTAAATTCCTAAGCCACTTTTGGAAGTCTATGTGGGGTAGGCTTGGTACCAAGTTGTTATTCTCTACATCTTGCCACCCACAAACCGATGGCCAAACGGAAGTAGTAAATAGGACTTTGGGTGCTATGCTACGTTCCATGGTTAAGGGAAAAATGACTTCTTGGGAAGAGCATTTGCCATTGATTGAGTTTGCCTATAACCGTGTCATACACTCAAGTACGGGAATGACTCCCTTTGAGTGTGTATACGGCCTCAACCCCCTCACCCCTTTGGATTTAACGCCTTTGCCAAGTGATCTCATGATTAGCTTAGATGGAAGCAAGCGGGCAGATTCTATGAAGAAGTTACATAAGAAGGTGCGGCTTCAACTTGAGAAGAAAAACCAAGACATGGCAAGGAGGGCAAACAAGGGAAGAAAGGAATTCATTCTTGAACCGAGAGATTGGGTGTGGGTGCATCTTCGGAAGGATCGATTTCCATCTCAAAGAAAGTCCAAATTGATGCCTAGGGGTGACGGGCCTTTCCAAGTACTTGAGAAGATCAATGACAACGCCTACAAGATTGACCTTCCACCGGAATATCAAGTGCACCACACTTTCAACGTTTGTGATCTCTCTCTCGTGAGTGCGGTGGACGATGACCAAATGCTGAATTTGAGGTCAAATTCCTCTCAAGATGGAGAGGATGATACGGGTGGGACGAGCACCCGTAGTACACGACCTTTCACATGAAGCCAAGCTCGGGAGTTACAAAAACTCCAAGCCTTGTTCATGCAAATGGCCGTGTGTGAGTTAGTCATTGAACCCCCAAAGGATCTAAATGTTTTAAGTGTGAAGTGGGACCTTGGAGTGTAATAAACTTACACTCCAAGGGGGCGGCAGATTGGAGAAGGGCATACTAGTCTTTTGGTTTCATTTTACCTTGTAATATAAATAGAACACATTAGGGTTATTTTGAGTAGTTCTTCCATTTTGACATTTGAATCACAAGACTTGTAACTCTTAGGGCTCTCTTTCTCTCTCAAAACAGTCCACAAAGGAGAGGGATACTTGTGTTGTATCTTGGCTAGAAACAAGGATCTTGAGGTCATTGAGTTCCTCTTGGTCTAAGTAAGAACTTGGTGTTTATATTCAATAGTCTTAGGGTCCTTTCTTGATGTTAGGGTTCTTAGTCTCTTGAATATTATATGTCAAGTTATCTATCTTTTATTATCTTGTTGTTGTTGTCTTTGAGATCTTGAAGTCTAGTGAAGCCGGGTGGGGCTCTTTCGATTCACTAGCATTGTGTTCAACTTGTTAAATCTTGTGTTTGTTGGATTCTCTTGTTGTTGGTTGGCTGATTTTCGTGGCTGGTTGTGCCTATTTGTGTGTTGTGGACTTGATCTTGTATCAGTTCCTTAGGGAATACGTCCTCATAATCCTGCAACACACAAGAAATCAAAGGGGAAATGGAAGAATTAGTGGGGTTAGTATTAAAACAATGAGCCAAGAGTAACATAGGTGTGTCCTCATCATGATCCACGAAGAGTTCCTTCTTCCTAACCAACATCACCATGTTTTCCGTCCTTTTTGCCGTTGAGGCAGCCTTGGATGCCCCTACTACCCCACCTACGGAACTCCTTCCCTTTTCTCCCTTTTCGGATTCCTTTCCCTTTTCCTTCAATCCCCTCATCCTTTGATGCCACTTATTTACTTAGGAAGGCGAAAGAGGATGAAGAGTAACCTTTCGGCCATCCTTCTCAAGTGTATATCGATTGGACCTCCCATCGTGTTTAGTAGACCTATCATATTGCCAAGGTCTACCTAGGAACAAGTGACATGCTTGCATTGGTATCACGTCACAAAGCACTTCATCGTGGTAGTTTCCCACCTTAAACCGTATCACACATTGCCTTGCGACCCTTAATTCACCACAATCATTCAACCATTGTAACTTGTAAGGACTAGTGTGTGGGGTAGTTGGTAACTTCAAGAAATTTACCATAGCATGACTTACAACATTTGTACAACTACCACTATCGATCACCAAGATACACACACTCCCCTTTACAAGACATTTAGTATGGAATAGATTCTCCCTTTGGCTTGGGTCATCTATTGCCTTACTAATCATGACGCGCCTAACCACAAAGTTTGGAACCACACACTCCCCTTCTTGCGGATAAACATATTCACCATCATCACCATCATCATCATGTGGTCCATCATCGGTTTCCTCTCCATCTTGAGGCTCGGCCTCATCTTTTCCCCTTTCGAGACCCACCTCCTCACCAAGGTAATACAATCTCCCTTTCCGTAGGATCACATTGTGTCGGTTTGGACATTCATTGGCCTTATGCCCCCAACCTTGGCACTTGAAACATTGGAATCCCTTTGGGTTAGGATACTTGTGAGCCTCCGGTTTTGGAGGAATTTTGTGGACTGTTTTGGGATCGGGCAGCCTTGTAGTGGCGGGTTGGTCCTTGTATTTGGGCCAACCCGAGGGGGCTTGTCCCCTTACCTTGAAAGATGATCTCTCTTTAAGTTCCCTTTCAATCTCAAGAGCCGCTTGAAAAATACCGTCAACGGTTTCAAACTTGTGAAGTGTTAAATGAGTGGAGATCTCTTTGTTCAACCCACACTTGAACCGGATGATGTCGTGACTAATTTGCTCCCCACGATGATCAAGTTTCAACATGAGTTGTTGAAACTCATCAAAATATGTCATCACACTCTTGTTACCTTGACGTAAGCCGTACAATCTAGCAAGCAACTCATGGCGATATCTCTCGGGAAGGTATCGTTGCCTCATCAAGTACCTCAACTGATACCAAGGTGGTGGCTGCCCATCAATTAGTTCATTACCAAACCGCTTGACATACTCCCACCAAGTGTTAGCATAACCCTGGAAATGAGCTATAGCATAGCAACCCTTTTTTTCTTCCGAGATATCATTAACTTGGAAAACTTTGTCACAAGCCGATTCCCAAGCTAAGTAGGCCTCGGGGTCACTTTCACCTTTAAAGATGGGTAGGTTCAACTTGATAGTGTTGATGCCTACATCTCTCTCTTGGTGTCGGTTTCCCCTTTCTCCATACCCTTGGTATCTCCTTGGATCTCCACGACCCCCTCTTACCTCCTCCTCCCTCATGTAAGCATCATCAAAGGCTCCATATCCTTCATACTCCTCTCTACCGTATCCTTCAAAGGGGGCTGGCCAGTTTTGGGCATTTTGGACTTGATGTGGAGGAATTGGATTTTGTGGCCTTTGGTTTAATGGAGCTTGGAATGGAGGGTTCGGATTTACTGGGGGTACTTGACGACCAAATCCCTCTTGTGGAACTTGAGGAGTTTGGAAGTGTATTGGTCTAGTGGGGTCACGGTTTGGAGGGAAAAGAGAGGTTTGGCTTGAGGCATTTAGTGGAGCTTGAGGTACATTCAGCATTTGGTGCAATGTGTCGGGGGTGATGGTTGCGGAGGAAGTTCTATCATGTCCATTGGTAGATACATGTAGAGGAGTAGAAGGACGAGAGTTCCTTTGACTCTCCACTTGTTCTAATCTCCCACTAATAGTCGACACTTCTCCCTTTATCGCTGCCAATTCCCCTCTCACGGCCCCAAACTCCGTATTCAACCTTTCAAGTGTCCGGGTAACGGCCTCAAGAGTGACCCTCATAGAGTCAAGTGCATTAGTATCCACGTTGTGGGACGTGGTCCCTTCCATTGTCAAGGTATTATACTCGTTGGATCACCCCACGCTTAAGTTCCACAAGTGTTGTAGATTGGCTAGTAACCGTGAATCCTTAAGGTATGAGTAAGCTCTTATCCGGAGTGGATTCTTGTTTGAAGACTCAAAGAATTCTTGTCGGACTAGAACCAAAAAATAGCAACGTATTCAAAAGATAAAAAGGCACTCAAGTAACCATTGACACGAACAAACGGATTCAAAGGACTAATCGACAACCTAGTAGGAATGTACTAGTTTGTTAATTAGTTCTAGAACCAAATAAGGAAACCAAGAATCAACAATTAGCAACTAGAAGAATATCCAAAGTTGAGCTTATTAGTGACGTGGCAGCATGCAAATGGGTCTTGGGCCCACACATTTTTTTTTTTTGTTACAAATCTGAAATTTCAAGATTTCACACAACTTGTAATGGATGACAATGGTTTTGGAGGGAAGGTAAAGTCTTGTACTCTTTTTCAACTTTTCAAACTCAAAAAGGTAAGATTTGACTATACAAAACAAGGTTCCGTGTTTTAAGGAAAAATGGTTGTCAAGTCTAGGAAGAGATGTGTGCAAGTTTTCTTTCACCAACAACTTTATGACTTTTGGTCTTACAACATGAACTCAACTTTCAACAAGATGAACAAGTTTTATAAGATGAACATCTCAACAATCCCAACACCTTCATGAACACAACATCAACTTGTTCAAGCACATAACACAAAACCACTTATTGTCATCAACAACATACAACCTACGGTCCACCTTTCAAGTCACCACAACAATGGCCAATTTTTTTTTAAGTTCAACTTTTAGATCTAGACACTTTAGTGTTGGTGAGAAAGAAACCAACACTAGAAACACACTAAACAAGTAAAACAACACCTAGATCTATACACACAACAATATTCTCGGCCAAAGGCAACAATGGACAGATTTTCTCTTTTTTTTTTTTTGGGGGGGGGCTGAGAGCAAGCCCAAGATGGGTAGTGTTGGAACACCACCGATCTTGCTTTGATACCAAATGATACAAGATCAAGTGATACAAGATCAAGTCCACAACACAAAGATTCCAACAACAACAACAACAAAAACAGCAACCAACACAAATGCTAGTGAATCGAAAGAGCCCCACCCGGCTTCACTAGACTTCAAGATCTCAAAGACAAGAACAACAAGATAATAAAAGATAGATAACTTGACATATAATATTCAAGAGACTAAGAACCCTAACATCAAGAGAGGACCCTAAGACTATTGAATATAAACACCAAGTTCTTACTTAGACCAAGAGGAACTCAATGACCTCAAGATCCTTGTTTCTAGCCAAATCACAACACAAGCTTCACTCTTGGAGCTTGGCCGAATCTGCCTCCCAATGGAAGAGAGAGAGAGAGAAATATTACAAGTCCTTTGTCTTGAAATTACAATGAGAAAACTAAGGCAAAATAATTCTAAGCTTGTCTATTTATATTACAAGCCAAATGAAAGACAAAATGACCATATGGGCCATGTTGGGGCAGCCGGCCATGGAGGCCTTGGAGTGTAAGTTTATTACACTTCAAGGCCCATCTTCACACCTTAAAACATTTAGATCCTTAGGTGGTTCAATGACCAACTCACACACGGCCATTTGCATGAATAAGGCTTGGAGTTTTTGTAACTCCCGAGCTTGACTTCGTGTGAATGGTCGGGTACTTGTTGGACAGCTTGTCCCACCCGTATCATCCTCTCCATCTTGAGAGGAATTTGACCTCAAATTCAGCACTTGGTCGTCTTCAACCGCCTCCACGAGAGAAAGATCACAAACGTTAAAAGTGTGGTGCACTTGATATTCCGGTGGAAGGTCAATCTTGTAGGCGTTGTCATTGATTTTCTCGAGTACTTGGAATGGACCATCACCCCTCGGCATCAATTTGGACTTTCTTTGGGATGGAAACCGATCCCTCCGAAGATGCACCCACACCCAATCTCCCGGTTCAAGGATGACTTTCTTTCTTCCCTTGTTGGCCCTCCTTGCCATGTCTTGGTTTTTCTTCTCAAGTTGAAGCCGCACCTTCTCATGTAACTTCTTCATAGAATCTGCCCGCTTGCTTCCTTCTAAGCTAATCATAAGATCACTTGGCAAAGGCGTTAAATCCAAAGGGGTGAGGGGGTTGAGGCCGTATACACACTCAAAGGGAGTCATTCCCGTACTTGAGTGTATGACACGGTTATATGCAAACTCAATTAATGGTAAGTGCTCTTCCCAAGAAGTCATTTTTCCCTTAACCATGGAACGTAGCATAGCACCCAAAGTCCTATTTACTACTTCCGTTTGGCCATCGGTTTGTGGGTGGCAGGACGTAGAGAATAATAACTTGGTACCAAGCCTACCCCACATGGACTTCCAAAAGTGGCTTAGGAACTTAGAGTCCCTATCACTCACAATGGTCCTCGGGACACCATGCAATCTAACAACATTATCAACAAACAACGAGGCCACGCTAGGGGCGTCATCATATTTAGAACAAGGAATAAAGTGCGCCATTTTAGAAAACCGGTCAACTACAACAAAAATACTATCCCGGCCTCGTTGAGTCCTTGACAGCCCTAACACAAAGTCCATAGATATATCAAGCCAAGGACGTAGAGGAGTGGGCAGCGGGGTGTACAACCCATGAGGTAGGAGCCGAGATTTGGCTCTCTTGCATTCTACACATTGGCCGCAAATCCTAGCCACATCCTTGCGCATTTTGGGCCAATAGAATTGCTCCTCCAATATTCCAAGGGTCTTTTCGACCCCAAAATGACCCATTAGACCGCCATCATGTGCTTCCCTCACAAACAATTCTCTCCAAGAGCTAGAGGGTACACACAATCGTCTACCTTTAAATAAGTAACCATCAAACTTGGCATAGGGATTTGAACCCCTAGCCGAATCCCACTTGTCCCTACCCAATTCTTCACATTCCCTAAAGATAGGAGCAAAGTGAGGGTCCTTGGGATACAATTCTCTTAAACTCTCAAAACCCATCAATTTTGATGACAAGGTGGACACAAGGACATGTTTTCTAGACAAAGCATCGGCCACTACATTGTCCTTACCCTTTTTGTATTGGATAACATAAGGGAAGGTCTCAAGAAACTCGATCCATTTTGCATGCCGTTTGTTAAGCTTGTCTTGGGCCCAAAGATGCTTTAAGGATTCATGGTCCGTTCGGATCACGAACTCCTTGGGCCATAAGTAATGTTGCCAAGTGGCCAAGGCTCTAATCAAGGCATACAACTCTAAATCATACGTGGAGTAGTTTAGAGTTGCTCCTTTGAGCTTTTCGCTAAAGTAAGCAATGGGTTTCAAATCTTGCATCAAAACAGCCCCTATGCCTACTTTACTCGCATCGCACTCGACCTCGAAGGTCTTATCAAAGTTGGGCAATTGTAACAACGGTGCGGAGATGAGCATAGCTTTCAAGGCTTCAAATGCCTTAGCTTGCTCGACACCCCACTTGAAGGGTTGTTCTTTCCGAATGACCTCGGTCAAGGGGGCGGCTATGGTGCTAAATCCTTTGACAAACCTTCTATAAAAACTAGCCAACCCGTGGAAGCTTCTTACTTCTCCAACGTTTTGTGGGGTTGGCCAATTTTTGATAGCGTCTATCTTGGATTCATCCACTTCGACACCCCTCGAGCTCACGACAAAACCCAAGAAAATCACTTTATCAACACCAAAAGAACACTTCTCTACATTGGCATACAACTTCTCCTTTCGGAGCACATCAAACACACACCTCAAATGCATCAAATGATCATCAATAGATTTACTATATACCAACACATCATCAAAATACACCACCACAAACTTTCCAATATAAGGCTTCATTACATGATTCATTAGCCTCATAAAGGTGCTAGGAGCATTGGTAAGGCCAAAGGGCATGACCAGCCACTCATATAGACCAAATTTGGTCTTGAATGCGGTCTTCCACTCATCACCGGGTTGCATGCAAATTTGGTGGTAGCCACTCCTAAGATCCACTTTAGAAAACAAACAAGAACCATGGAGCTCATCTAACATATCATCTAGTCTAGGGATTGGATGACGATACCTTATAGTGATTTTGTTGATGGCCCTACAATCGACGCACATGCGCCAAGTTCCGTCTTTCTTTGGTACCAAAAGCACCGGGACAGCACACGGACTCATACTTTCCTTGATGTATCCCTTGTGGAGAAGCTCCTCAACTTGTCTCTCAAGCTCCTTAGTGTCCATGGGATTGCTCCTATAGGCCGGTTTGTTTGGAAGTTGTGAACCCGGCACCAAATCAATTTGGTGCTCAATTCCCCGAAGTGGGGGCAATCCTTGTGGAAGTTCTTGAGGAAATACGTCTTCATAATCCTGCAATACACAAGAAATCAAAGGAGACATGGAAGGATTAGTGGGGTTAGTATTAAAACAATGAGCCAAGAGTAACATAGGCGTGCCCTCATCATGATCTATGAAAAGTTCCTTCTTCCTAGCCAACATCACCATAGTCCCTCCCCCCGTTGCTGTTGGGGCAGCCTCCGATGTACCTACTGCCCCACCTACGGAACCCCCTCTCTTTTCTCCCCTTTCGGGTTCCTTTCCCTTTTTCTTCAATTCTCTCATCCTTTGATGCCACTCATTTACTTGGGAAGGTGAAAGAGGATGAAGTGTGACCTTTCGGCCATCCTTCTCAAGTGTATATCGATTGGACCTCCCATCGTGTTTGGTAGACCTATCATATTGCCAAGGCCTACCTAACAACAAGTGACATGCTTGCATTGGTATTACGTCACAAAGTACCTCATCGTGGTAGTTTCCCACCTTAAACCGTATCACACATTGCCTTGTGACCTTCAATTCACCACAATCATTCAGCCATTGTAACTTGTAAGGACTAGAGTGTGGTGTAGTTGGTAACTTCAAGAAATTTACCAAAAGCATGACTTGCGACATTTGTACAACTACCACCATCGATCACCAAGGTGCACACACTCCCCTTTACAAGACATTTAGTGTGGAATAGATTTTCCCTTTGGCTTGGGTCATCTACTGCCGTACTAATCATGACGCGCCTAACCACAAAGTTTGGAACCACACACTCCCCTTCTTGAGGATAAACATCTTCACCATCATCACCATCATCATCGTGTTGGTCCATCATCGGTTTCCTCTCCATCTTGAGGCTCGGCCTCATCTTCTCCCCTTTCGGGACCCACCTCCTCACCAAGGTAATACACTCTACCTTCCCGTAGGATCACATTGCGTCGGTTTGGACATTCATTGGCCTTATGTCCCCAACCTTGGCACTTGAAACATTGGAATCCCTTTGGGTTAGGATACTTGTGAGCCTCCGGTTTTGGAGTCAATTTGGGGACTGTTTTGGTCTCGGGCAGCCTAGTAGTGGCGGGTTGGTCCTTGTTTTTGGGCCAACCCGAGGGGGCTTTTCCCCTTGTCTTGAAAGATGATCTCTCCTTAAGTTCCCTTTCAATCTCAAGAGCCGCTTGGAAAATACCGTCAACGGTTTCAAACTTGTGAAGGGTTAAATGAGTGGAGATATCTTTGTTCAACCCACACTTGAACCGGATGATGTCGTGGCTGATTTGCTCCCCACGATGATCAAGCTTCAACATGAGTTGTTGAAACTCATCAAAATATGCCATCACACTCTTGTTACCTTGACGCAAACCATACAATCTAGCAAGCAACTCATGACGATATCTCTCGGGAAGGTATCGTTGCCTCATCAAATACCTCAATCGATACCAAGGTGGTGGCTGCCCATCAATTAGTTCATTACCAAACCGCTTGACATACTCCCACCAAGTGTTAGCATAACCCTCAAAATGAGCTATAGCATAGCAACCCTTCTTTTCTTCCGAGATGTCATTAACTTGGAAAACTTTGTCACAAGCCGATTCCCAAGCTAAGTAGGCCTCGGGGTCACTATCACCTTTAAAGATTGGTAGGTTCAACTTGATGGTGTTGATGCCTACATCTCTCTCTTGGTGTCGGTTTCCCCTATCTCCATACCCTCGGTGTCTCCTTGGATCTCCACGACCCCCTCTTATCTCCTCCTCCCTCATGTAATCATCATCAAAGGCTCCATACCCTTCATACTCTTCTCTACCATATCCTTCAAAGGGGGCTGGTCGGGCTTGGGCATTTTGATTCGGAGGAATTGGATTTTGTGGCCTTTGGTTTAATGGAGCTTGGAATGGAGGGTTCGGATTTAGTGGAGGGACTTGACGTCCAAATCCCTCTTGTGGAACTTGAGGAGCTTGGAAACTCATTGGTCTAGTGGGGTCACGGTTTGGAGGAAAAAGGGTGGTTTGGCTTGCGGCATTTAATGGAGCTTGGGGTGCATTTAGCATTTGGTGGACTGTTTCGGGGGTGATGGTTGCGGAGGAAGTCCTATCATGCCCATTGGTAGAGACATGTAGAGGAGTAGAAGGATGAGAGTTCCTTTGACTCTCCACTTGTTCTAATCTCCCACTAATAGTCGACACTTCTCCCTTGATTGCTGCCAAGTCCCCTCTCACGGCCCCAAATTCCGAATTCAACCTTTCAAGTGTCCGGGTAACGGCCTCAAGAGTGACCCTCATAGAGTCAAGTGCATTAGTATCCATGTTATGGGACGTGGCCCCTTCCATTGTCAAGGTATTATACTCCTTAGATCACCACACGCTTGAGTTCCACAAGTGTTGTAAATTGGCTAGTAACCGTGAATCCTTTAAGGTATGAGTAAGCTCTTATCCGGAGTGGATTCTTGTTTGAAGACTCAAAGAATTCTTGTCGGACTAGAACCAAAAAAAAAAACAACGTGTTCAAAAGATAAAAGCACTCAAGTAAACGTTGACACGAAAAACGAATTCAAAGGACTAATTGACAATCTAGTAGGAATGTACTAGTTTGTTAATTAGTTCTAGAATCAAGTAAGGAAACTAAGAATCAACAATTAGAAACTAGAAAATTATCCAAAGTTGAGCTTAGGGGTGACGTGGCAGTATGCAATTGGCCTTGGGCCCACACGGTTTGTATATATATAACTTATATGTATTTTTTTTATTTTTTTTTTGTCACAAATCTGAAAATCAATATTCATACAACTTGTGAAGGATGACAATGTGTTTTGGAGGGAAAAATAATAGTCTTGTAGCCTTTTTCAACCTTTCAAACTCAAAGGGTTAGGTTTGACTAACTAGTCCCACAAAACAAGGCTCCTTGAATTAAGGAAGAGTGGTTGGCCAACTAGGAAGTGATGGGTGCAAGTCTTTCACCAACAACTTTATGACTTGTCTTGCAACTTGAACACCACAAGATGAACAAGATGAACAAGTTTAAAAGATGAACACCTTAACAACTTTCATCAACTTCTTCAAGCACATAACACACAACCACCAATTTTTGTCATCAACAACATACAACTTTCAACCACTTCAAGTCACCACAACAATGGTCAAGTTTTCAAGCTCAACTTTTAGATCTAGACACTTTAGTGTTGGTGAGAAAGAAACCAACACTAGAAACACACTAAACAAGCAAAATAACACCTAGATCTAAACATACAACAACATTCTCGGATTTGTCTTCAATGGACTGATTTCCGATTTTTTTTTTTTTTTTTTTTTGTTTAATCCGAGAACAAGCCCAAGATGGGTTGTGTGGGAACACAACCGGTCTTGCTTTGATACCAAATGATACAAGATCAAGTCCACAACACAAAGATTCCAACAACAACAACAACAAAAACAGCAACCAACACAAATGCTAGTGAATCGAAAGAGCCCCACCCGGCTTCACTAGACTTCAAGATCTCAAAGACAAGAACAACAAGATAATAAAAGATAGATAACTTGACATATAATATTCAAGAGACTAAGAACCCTAACATCAAGATAGGACCCTAAGACTATTGAATATAAACACCAAGTTCTTACTTAGACCAAGAGGAACTCAATGACCTCAAGATCCTTGTTTCTAGCCAAATCACAACACAAGCTTCACTCTTGGAGCTTGGTCGAATCTGCCTCCCAATGGAAGAGAGAGAGAGAGAAATATTACAAGTCCTTTGTCTTGAAATTACAATGAGAAAACTAAGGCAAAATAATTCTAAGCTTGTCTATTTATATTACAAGCCAAATGAAAGACAAAATGACCATATGGGCCATGTTGGGGCAGCCGGCCATGGAGGCCTTGGAGTGTAAGTTTATTACACTTCAAGGCCCATCTTCACACCTTAAAACATTTAGATCCTTAGGTGGTTCAATGACCAACTCACACACGGCCATTTGCATGAATAAGGCTTGGAGTTTTTGTAACTCCCGAGCTTGACTTCGTGTGAATGGTCGGGTACTTGTTGGACAGCTTGTCCCACCCGTATCATCAAGTCCACAACACAAGATTTCAGCAACAACAACAAGATGAACACTCTTACAAGAACAACAAGTTGAACAACAAGTGCTAGTGAATCGAAAGAGCCCCACACGGCTTCACTAGACTTCAAGATATCAAACATAACAACAACAAGATAATGAAAAGATAGTTAACTTGACATATAATATTCAAGAGACTAAGAACCCTAACATCAAGAAAGGACCCTAAGACTAATGAATATAAACACCAAGTTCTTACTTAGACCAAGAGGAACTCAATGACCTCAAGATCCTTGTTTCTAGCCAAGATACAACACAAGTGTCTCTCTTCCTTGTGGGCTGTTTTTAGAGAGAGAGAGATCCCAAAGATATTACAAGTCTTGTGATTCAAAATAATAATGGAAGACTACTCCAAATAACCCTAATATGTTCTATTTATATTACAAGGCAAAAATGAAGCAAAATGACTAGCTTGCCCTTTGTCTAGGCTGCCGCCCCTTGAAGTGTAAGTTTACTTACACTTCAAGGTCCTTCTTCACAGTTAAAAACATTTAGATCCTTTGGAGGCTCAATCACCAACTCACACACGGCCATTTGCATGAACAAGGCTTGGAGTTTTTGTAATTCTCGAGTTTGGCTTCGTGTGAAAGGTCGTGTACTTGTGGAGCCTGTCCCACCCATATCAACTTTGGTATAATGGTTGCTCAAAATCCTTCAATAGACTATAAAATCTTTTTGCTTCATCATTTGGTTCCTCCTCAAAAAAATTATCACCACTATTACTCATGTTATCTCTGGCAAAGTCAGGGAACAAATTTGTGAGCATCTCATGTATTTCATCTTCACCATTATCCTCTTCAATGTCATTATCATTTAAAAATTCAGAATCTGATTGTGCTTCACCTGACCTCTCACCGTGGTGATACCAAAGAGTATAATTTGATATCATCCCATGTACGATCAAATGTGACCTGAATGGTACGTGTTCTAGAAATTGCATTACCACATTTTATGCATGGACAACGTATCAGTTGTGGTTCTCTTAAACTTGTAAAAGCATAATTCAAAAATTTCTCCACACCATCTACGTAACTTTCACCAAGTCGATCATCAGTAAGTTCCATCCATTTCTTTTTAGGTGTCATAATCTTGGTGTACGTAAATAGATATAAATAATATAGAACTCATTAATATTTGTAGATTGCCGTTCAAGATTTAACCAGGCTTTAGGCCTTTGTTTCGAACTCTAATCTGTTTACTTTGGATCATAACCATAAAGAACTGCAATTTCTAACACCTAACATATCATTAATAAGAACAAATCCTCAAATTCTAAAATAGTATTTGCTTAGCTCATTCATTGTGATGAAACTTTTTATATTTATGTGTTTTACAAATGACGAAACACTCAAAGAAATTTAAGAAGACTCGAGGGACACTATAAGGCCAAATAAGACTTAATTTCACTTGAAGTTTAAAAGAAGAGGAAGTCTTGGGCAAACAGTTAGAAAAAACTCCTTTGAAAAAATATCCAGTAGTAGCTAGCTAAGGTGATAAACAATATATACACCTGAACCCCCCACCTCGCTGCTCAATTAGTTAGTAACACCATTATCAATAACGCAAAAGTAAAAAAAGAGTAAATAAATAAGATGCACCGAAGAATCAAATTCATTAATATATGTATAATAGCAAAAACATACCTTGATGAAAAGAACACTTTAAGAATGCTTAGCTTTTATCAGTAGCAATTGACAAGAGCCAGACCAACTGATGAACAAGCTTGATGAGCGATAAATAATGAGTATCAATGAGAGAAGATTGGAGTCCTTCTTTTTAACACAACTGCATTTTTCCACTGCATAGTATGTTCCAAACTTCAAACAATCTACTCATTTTACTCTTAAATAGTAATAATTAACAAAAATAGATTCTATATAAATCAGATTATTATAGAGCAGAAGCTAAACACTTAAGGGCGCTAAACATTCACTTCATAAGCTGTTAGTAGCAGCTAAAGTAGTAGCAAGCCAATAGTTTTTAGTAACAACTAAGGCAACAATAATCCAAGTGCAATAACACTTTTATCATATGCTAAAGCAGGAAAGCATTGGTTCGTATACTTTAATTTGTTTTAAAAAAATAACAGGTTGTATGCACTAAGCTGAAGCTATTAAGTTAAGAAAACAATACAAGTTACAATAGTCCAGCAACTAAGGCAAGAAGAGACAGTTGTACGTACGGTGCAACAGATAAGAAAAATAGTAAATCATCTAAAAAAAGTCATGTGATTGTGTTAGGGAAGCCTAAAAATCAATTGATAAGAGTTAATACAGATGTCAGTACTAAGCAGAGACAAGAACTAGTTGGAGCAGGGATATAAACAGTGAACTAGTCATGCAAGAGTTGTAAACTTATGTATAAAGCCTAATTAAAATGAAATATTTACCAATTTTTGTTGTCTTTGAAAATCGATAGCCACATTCTAGATTTGTGGACTGATTTATATACATCTTCTATGGCTTTCAAACTGACAATGGAATCAAGGCAAATTCTATTCTAGTTTTGTGACCTACTATAAGTAAATGAATCCATAAGGATTAGACAAGATTCAAATCCCAAGTATAAGATGGAGTAAAAAATAATGTGCAAGCTCTATTCCTTTTCCAGATTGATGCTTACCAACAAAATAGTCAAAATTACAACTTTGACGATGAAGTTCAATGAATCACATTTACCTTACACCTTACACATGAAGTAGAGCAAGAATAAGTGAGATTTGATAGAGCAAGAATAAGAAATATTTGTATCATATTATAAGGTAGAATTACAAAATTGAAGGATTATGGAGATTTGTCCTAAAAATTATCAGATTAACAATTTATTCAATAATAGTCATCATCACACTTACTTTTATTTTCAATCAAGGTTACTAAGAAGTGCTCACATCAATACACGTACCATATTCTGATGAAAAAAATATGGATACAACTGCCATACATAAGGGCAAGAAGACAAAAAAAAAGGGAGAAAAACCTAGATGGAAATCCAAAATTGGTCAAAATCAGGCATTTCGCAAAGCAATTCATAGTTAAAATAACAGAAACTTATGCTGAAGAGATGGAAACTCCAAGAAAGCATATAAATAGTATCAATCACAGAGATAACAAATCTTAGGTAATGAGTAGTAAGAAGGGAAGGCTGATTTTGTTGTTATGTGATCAAATCAGAGAGGTGCAGAATATCTATTTATAAAGTTGGAATAGAGGGACGTTAAAACAAACCTGGGAGAGACGGAATGTATCTCTATTTACTGATTTTCCTCTAACAAACCCAGAACCAGATATGCATCAAATATTTGCTTTGCTGATTTTCCTTTAACAGAATTGGGAGAGACAACCCTAATACTTGCTGATTTTTCTCTTAACAGAATGGGAATTTGAGGAGATCAAATATAGAATGCATCTTTCTTCTTTGCTATACCTCAAACAGAACTCGAAAAGAGAGAACACATCGGTTGTATCGATGTTTCATTTTCGGAGGGTTGGGGTGCAGTGTGTGGAGAAAACGTGGGTGTGAAAAATAAAGAGGGAAACTAGCTAATTATTAAGCGCCTTTTTTTTAATGCTAATTAACGACTGGATATTAGATTTTTTAACATCCGGATATTATCCCTTTGCTAATGTTAAATTAAAAATTGACTTTTAAGGACCAAAAAAAAATTATGTCGTTATAAATATACATTTAATGACCGGATTTTTATCCGTTCGTTAAGAATTGGTCGTTAAAAGTGCGACTTTTTGTAGTGGGAATAAACCCTTGCCTCAACAAGGATTTTGAGGTCGAGGAGGAAGATTCGGTCCGGCATCTTATGGAAGAGGAAACTTAGGGAATCATCCACAAGGAGAGCACCAATGGAATAACCATTATAATCCAGGTGGCAACGGAGGTCGAGATAATGGGATCAATTAAATCAAGACTAGTCTTCCCATTTTCAAAGGAGAGAGTGATCCCAAAGCTTACTTAACATGGGAGTCTACTTGTGAAAGAATCTTTCAAGCCAATGATCTTACCGATGATAAGAAGAGTTGCCACGCCATAGCCCAATTCGAAGGATTTGCTATCACATGGTGGGAATATGCCAAGCGGTTTGAAAATGTCTTGAATAATGGGCAACCACCACCATGGGATGTTTTGAAGGCTCTCATGAGGAGAAAGTATGTGCCGGAAAGGTATAGGCATGAGTTACTTGCCAAGTTGTACAACCTAAGGCAAGGGAACAAGAATGTCTTAACTTACTTTGATGAGTTTCAACAATTGATCTTGAAACTTGAATATCAAGAGAATACGGAACATTTCGTCATCCGTTTCAAGGTTGGTTTGAACAAAGAAATCTCCTCATCCATGACTTGCCATAAGTTTGCTACCTTAGAAGAAATATTTCAAGAGGCCTTAGAAGTTGAGAGGGACATTAAGGAGCGGACATTTTTCAAACCCAAGGGGTACTCGGCCACTAATCCATGGAGTAAGAGCAAAGAGGTAGCCCAACCTTCTTCGGGATGGAACAAGAATAAGGACATCAACAAGTCTTATGACAAGAAGCCCAATGAAAAGACTACTCCAAGGTACCTACCAAGGAATGAAGGTAACAAGTATCCAAATCCTACTTCTAAAGGGTTTCAATGTTTTAAATGCCAAGGTTTGGGACACAAAGCAAATGAGTGTCCTAATTGGAGGAACGTGATACTTAGAGAAGGGAGGATATTTTACCTAGGTGAAGAGGTGGGACAAGAAGGTGATAGTGAAGGAGAAGCCCAAGAAGAAGAGAATTTTGAAGAAGATGAGCAAGTGGAGGAAGGAAATGAGGATGCTTGGCCTCAAGATGGAGAGTTTGAGGTTCCAAACTTTGTGGTAAGACGAGTAATGATTATTAGTAAGGCCATAGATGACCCTAGTCAAAGGGAAAATCTATTCCATACTAAGTGTCTTATCAAAGAGAATATATGCTCATTGGTCATCAATAGTGGGAGTTGTGCAAATATAGCTAGTGCCACCATGGTTAATTTCTTGAAGTTACCCACAATCAAGCATGCCACACCATACAAGCTCCAATGGTTAAACGAGTGTGGAAATTAAAGGTGACTAGGCAAGTTGTGATCCGATTCAAGATTGGGAATTACCATGATGAAATACTATGTGATGTCATTCCCATGCAAGCGTGTCATATTTTGCTTGGAAGACCATGGCAATATGACCGTTCAACCAAACATGATGGAAGAACCAACCGGTATTCTCTTGAGTTGAATGGTCGGAAGTTTACCCTTCACCCTCTTTTACCATCACAAGTGAATGAGTTACATCAAAGAATGAGGGAGTTGAAGGAGAAGGGTAGTAAAGAAGGGGAGGAGGAGCCCCAATAAGAGGAGAATGATGAAGCAAAAGAGAGGAGGAAGTTGAAGGGAAAAACCCAAATGGTGATGTTGGCAAGGAACAAGGACTTGTTTAATGAGGCTAATGATGAGGAGCCCATCCTCCTCTTAGCCCATGCCTTTCATGCTAACCATTCTACTACTCCTATTCCCCATTCTATTTCTCTTGTTTTGCAGGACTTTGAAGATGTGTTTCTAAAGGAGCTACCACAAGGGTTACCACCACTTCGGGGAATTGAGCATCAAATAGACTTCGTGCCTGGCTCCCAATTGTCAAACAAGCCGGCTTATAGAAGTAAACCAACGGACACCAAAGAGCTCCAAAGACAAGTTGAGGAACTTCTCAACAAGGGTTATATCAAATAAAGCATGAGCCCATGTGCGGTCCCGGTATTATTGGTGCCCAAGAAAGATGGGACTTGGCGCATGTGTGTTGATTGCCGGGCCATCAACAAGATAACGGTAAAGTATCGCCACCCTATCCCTAGATTGGATGATATGTTAGATGAATTAAATGGTCCTTGTATGTTTTCAAAGATTGATCTTAGGAGTAGGTACCATCAAATCCGGATGAGTCCTGGTGATGAATGGAAAACCACCTTCAAGACCAAGTTTGGTCTCTATGAATAGATGGTTATGCCGTTTGGACTCACTAATGCTCCTAGTACCTTTATGCGGTTAATGAACCATGTGATGAAATCGTTTATAGGGAAGTTTGTTCTGGTATACTTTGATGATATCTTAGTCTATAGCAAGTCCATAGACGACCATGCTAAGCACTTGAAATGTGTTTTTGATGTGCTTAGAAAGGAGCAATTGTTTGCTAACCTTGAGAAATGTTCCTTTTGTGTTGATGAGGTTGTCTTTTTGGGCTTTGTTGTAAGCTCCCGGGGTGTTGAAGTGGATGAATCCAAGATAGACGCTATAAGAAATTGGCCAACTCCACAATCCATTGGTGATGTGAGAAGTTTTCATGGATTGGCTAGTTTCTATAGAAGGTTTGTCAAAGGGTTTAGCACTATAGCCGCCCCATTAACCGAGGTAATCCGAAAGGATAGGCCCTTTAAGTGGGCAGACGAGCAAGCAAAGGCATTTGAAACCTTGAAAACAATGCTTAGCTCCGCCCCTTTGTTGCAATTGCCTAACTTTTGAAAGATGTTTGAAGTCGAATGTGATGCTAGCAAGGTAGGCATTGGGGCCGTCTTAATGCAAGACCAAAAACCCATTGCATACCTTAGTGAAAAGCTCAAATGAGCAACCTTGAACTACTCTACGTATGATCTTGAGTTGTATGCCTTGATTAGGGCTTTGGGCAATTGGCAACACTACTTGTGGCCTAAGGAATTTGTGATTGGAACCGACCATGAATCTTTGAAACACCTTACGGCCCAAGACAAATTGAACAAACGGCATGCCAAGTGGATTGAATTCTTAGAAACTTTTCCTTACGTAATCCAATACAAAAAGGGGAAGGAGAACGTTGTGGCCAATGCCTTGTCCCGAAAACATGTGTTACTAACTTTGTCTTCTAAATTGATTGGGTTTGAATGCTTGAAGACATTGTATCCCGAGGACCCCAAATTTGCTCAAATCTTTAAGGATTGTGAGGAATGGGAAAGGGAAAAATGGCTTAGGGATAGAACTTCTATACCCTACTCAAGGTTTGATGGATTCCTATTCAAAGGAAAGAGATTGTGGGTTCCCTCTAGCTCTTGGAGAGAATTGTTTGTAAAAGAGGCACACGATAGTGGTATGATGGGTCACTTTGGAATTGAAAAGACCCTTAGAATCCTAGAGGAATAATTCTATTGGCCCAAAATGCATCATGATGTTGCACGAATTTGTGGTCAATGTATGGATTGTAGAAGTGCAAAGACACGCCTTCTCCCTCAAGGGTTATATACCCCACTTTCCACTCCCCTACATCCATGGGTTGACATATCTATGGACTTTGTATTGGGATTGCCTAGGACAAGGAGGGGAAGAGATAGTATCTTTGTTGTGGTTGATCGGTTCTCAAAAATAACTCATTTTATTCCGTGTCACAAGTGTGATGATGCCTCCAATGTGGCATCTTTGTTTATAGAACATGTTGTCAAGATACATGGAATTCCCCAGACCATTGTTAGTGATCGGGACTCTAAGTTCCTTAGTCACTTTTGGAGGACATTGTGGGGTAGGCTTGGCACCAAATTACTTTTCTCAACATCTTGCCACCCACAAACCGACGGTCAAACCGAGGTTGTGAATAGGACCTTGGGTTCTATGCTCCGCACCATGGTTAAAGGGAAAATGGCCTCTTGGGAGGATCACTTACCCCTAGTCGAATTTCCTTACAATCGTGTTATTCACTCGACTATTGGTATGACTCCCTTTGAATGTGTTTATGGTTTTAACCCCCTTAGACCTCACTCCTTTGTCTAGTGATGTTGTGATTAGCTTAGATGGAAGAAAAAGGGCGGAAGCAATGAAGAAGATGCATGAGAAAGTGAGGCTTCATCTTGAGAAGAAGAATCAAGAAATAGCTAAAAGAGTGAATAAAGGGAGGAGAAGACTTGTACTTGAACCAGGCAATTGGGTATGGGTACATCTCCGGAAGGACCGGTTCCCAACCCAAAGGAAGGTTAAATTGATGCCTCGAGGTGATGGCCCATTTCAAGTACTTGAGTGGATAAATGACAATGCTTACAAGGTTGACCTCCCACCGGAGTATCAAGTGCACAACACATTTAATGTGTGTGATATCTCACCCTTTGATATGATACTGGATGAGAATTTGAGGCCAAATTCTTCTCAAGATGCATAGAATGATACAATCCAAATTCGGTCCAAACCGTTCACTAGAAGTCAAGCACGAGAACTCCAAGAGCTTCAAGGAATGTTCATGAAATGAGAGGTACTTGATGACATCCTATTACCATCAAATGGGTGCTACGTGGTGGTGATTGCATCTAAAGAGGATCAAGGGGCCTTAGAGGAACCAAACGAAAGCCAAGGAGGGCAAAATGGCACATGGCATGCACTGAAAAGCTCACCTGCGCCCGCAGGTGAGCCACATGTGCGCACAGATGGTGGCCTGTGGTACCTGCAGCCTTGACCTGCGTGCGCAGGTGCCCATCTGCGTGGGCAGATGGCCTGTTTCGGCTGCCAAGCCAATTTTTAAGGGAATGGGTCACTTTTGGGCCCAAGTATGTAATAAATGACCCATGGGTATAAATACACAAACCATGCTTTAATTTCCTTAGTTTTTTCTTGAATATTGATGAACAAATCTCTTGAGAGAGTTTTTGATAAGCGTTTGTTGAAGGTTTGCTTAGTAACGTGTGGTTTTGAGGGCGTTTCTATTCCCTCTTGGTCACCATAGGAATTAGGTGTGGTTGATGATTGTAATTTGAGGGCTCTAGGGTTTAATATATCCTATTGTTCTTGAATACTCATCTTCTTGTGATACGGTGAACCGCTAACCAACTCCACTAAAAGCTATAGCTGGTAGTGGAAGGCACAACCCACACATATTATACACCCTGAATCAGGCGGGGACGAACCCGATCCACACCCACACCACGGCCAACCCGGGACACACTACCCTCTCCCCTTTGGAAAGGTGCGTCCTCGGACCTGCGCATGGTCCAAATGGGATTCGAACCCGCGACCTCCGCTTTGATACCAAATGATACAAGATCAAGTCCACAACACACAAATAGGCACAACCAACCACGAAAATCAGCCAACCAACAACAAGAGAATCCAATAAACACAAGATTTAACAAGTTGAACACAATGCTAGTGAATCGAAAGAGCCCCACCCGGCTTCACTAGACTTCAAGATCTCAAAGACATCAACAACAAGATAATAAAAGATAGATAACTTGACATATAATATTCAAGAGACTAAGAACCCTAACATCAAGAAAGGATCCTAAGACTATTGAATATAAACACCAAGTTCTTACTTAGACCAAGAGGAACCCAATGACCTCAAGATCCTTGTTTCTAGCCAAGATACAACACAAATATCCCTCTCCTTTGTGGACTGTTTTGTGAGAGAAAGAGAGCCCTAAGAGTTACAAGTCTTGTGATTCAAATGTCAAATGGAAGAACTCCTCAAAATAACCCTAATGTGTTCTATTTATATTACAAGGTAAAATGAAGCCAAAAAGACTAGTTTGCCCTTCACCAATCTGCCGCCCCCTTGGAGTGTAAGTTTGTTACACTCCAAGGTCCCACTTCACACTTAAAACATTTAGATCCTTTGGGGGTTCAATGACCAACTCACACACGGCCATTTGCATGAACAAGGCTTGGAGTTTTTGTAACTCCCGAGCTTGGCTTCGTGTGAAAGGTCGTGTACTTGTGGAGCTTGTCCCACCCGTATCATCCTCTCCATCTTGAGAGGAATTTGACCTCAAATTCAGCATTTGGTCATCGTCCACCGCACTCACTAGAGAGAGATCACAAACGTTGAAAGTATGGTGCACTTGATATTCCGGTGGAAGGTCAATCTTGTAGGCGTTGTCATTGATCTTCTCAAGTACTTGGAAAGGCCCGTCACCCCTAGGCATCAATTTGGACTTTCTTTGAGATGGAAATCGATCCTTCCGAAGATGCACCCACACCCAATCTCCGGGTTCAAGAATGAATTCCTTTCTTCCCTTGTTTGCCCTCCTTGCCATGTCTTGGTTTTTCTTCTCAAGTTGAAGCCGCACCTTCTCATGTAACTTCTTCATAGAATCTGCCCGCTTGCTTCCATCTAAGCTAATCATGAGATCACTTGGCAAAGGCGTTAAATCCAAAGGGGTGAGGGGGTTGAGGCCGTATACACACTCAAAGGGAGTCATTCCCGTACTTGAGTGTATGACACGGTTATAGGCAAACTCAATCAATGGCAAGTGCTCTTCCCAAGAAGTCATTTTTCCCTTAACCATGGAACGTAGCATAGCACCCAAAGTCCTATTTACTACTTCCATTTGGCCATCGATTTGTGGGTGGCAAGATGTAGAGAATAACAACTTGGTACCAAGCCTACCCCACATAGACTTCCAAAAGTGGCTTAGGAATTTAGAGTCCCTATCACTCACAATGGTCCTCGGGACACCATGCAATCTAACAACATTATCAACAAATAACGAGGCCAAGTTTCAACATGAGTTGTTGAAACTCATCAAAATATGCCATCACACTCTTGTTACCTTGACGCAAGCCATACAATCTAGCAAGCAACTCATGGAGATATCTCTCGGGAAGGTATCGTTGCCTCATCAAGTACCTCAACCGATACCAAGGTGGTGGCTGCCCATCAATTAGTTCATTACCAAACCGCTTGACATACTCCCACCAAGTGTTAGCATAACCCTCGAAATGAGCTATAGCATAGCAACCCTTCTTTTCTTCCGAGATATCATTAACTTGGAAAACTTTGTCACAAGCCGATTCCCAAGCTAAGTAGGCCTCGGGGTCACTTTCACCTTTAAAGATGAGTAGGTTCAACTTGATGGTGTTGATGCCTACATCTCTCTCTTGGTGTCGGTTTCCCCTATCTCCATACCCTCGGTATCTCCTTGGATCTCCACGACCCCCTCTTATCTCCTCCTCCCTCATGTAAGCATCATCAAAGGCTCCATATCCTTCATACTCCTCTCTACCATATCCTTCAAAGGGGGCTGGTCGGTCTTGGGCATTTTGATTCGGAGGAATTGGATTTTGTGGCCTTTGGTTTAATGGAGCTTGGAATGGAGGGTTCAGATTTAGTGGAGGTACTTGACGTCCAAATCCCTCTTGTGGAACTTGAGGAGCTTGGAAATGTATTGGTCTAGTGGGGTCACGGTTTGGAGGGAAAAAGGTGGTTTGGTTTGCGGTATTTAGTGGAGCTTGAGGTGCATTTAGCATTTGGTGGACTGTTTCGGGGGTGATGGTTGCGGAGGAAGTCCTATCATGCCTATTGGTAGAAACATGTAGAGGAGTAGAAGGACGAGAGTTCCTTTGACTCTCCACTTGTTCTAATCTCCCACTAATAGTCGACACTTCTCCCTTGATTGCTGTCAAGTCCCCTCTCACGGCCCCAAATTCCGAATTCAACCTTTCAAGTGTCCGGATAACGGCATCAAGAGTGACCCTCATAGAGTCAAGTGCATTAGTATCCACATTATGGGACGTGGTCCCTTCCATTGTCAAGGTATTATACTCTTTAGATCACCATACGCTTGAGTTCCACAAGTGTTGTAAATTGGCTAGTAACCGTGAATCCTTTAAGGTATGAGTAAGCTCTTATCCGGAGTGGATTCTTGTTTGAAGACTCAAAGAATTCTTGTCGGACTAGAACCAAAAACAACAACGTATTCAAAAGATAAAAGGCACTCAAGTAATCGTTGACACGAATAAACGGATTCAAAGGACTAATCGACAACCTAGTAGGAATGTACTAGTTTGTTAATTAGTTCTTGAACCAAGTAAGGGAAACCAAGAATCAACAATTAGCAACTATAAGAATATCCAAAGTTGAGCTTATAGTGACGTGGCAGCATGTAAGTGGTCCCACACGTTTTTGCTTCTTCCTTTTTTTTTTGGTCTCAAATCTGAAATTTTTCAATACTCACACAACTTGTTATAGATGACAATGTGTTTTGGAGGGAAAGTAAAAGTCTTGTAGTCTTTCAACCTTTCAAACTCAAAAAAGGTTAGATTTGACTAGGCTAATCCCACAAAACAAGGTTCCGTGTTTTAAGGAAAAAGTGGTTGCTAAGTCTTGGAAGAGATGTGTGCAAGTCTTCTTTCACCAACAACTTTATGACTTTTGTCTTACAACATGAACTCAACTTTCAACAAGATGAACAAGTTTATAAGATGAACATCTCAACAATCTCAACACCTTCATGAACACAACATCAACTTCTTCAAGCACATCACACAAAACCACCAATTGTCATCAACAACATACAACCTACGGTCCACCTTTCAAGTTACCACAACAATGGTCAATATTTTAAGCTCAACTTTTAGATCTAGACACTTTAGTGTTGGTGAGAAAGAAACCAACACTAGAAACACACTAAACAAGTAAAACAACACCTAGATCTATACACACAACAATATTCTCGGCCAAGACAACAATGTACAGATTTCTCTTTTCTCTTTTTTTTTTTTGTGCTTTTTAGTTTTGGTCGAGAGCAAGCCTAAGATGGGTAGTGTTGGAACACAACCGGTCTTGATCTGATACCAAATGTTACAAGATCAAACCCACAACACAAGATTTCCCACGAAATCAGCAACAAGAAGAACAAAAGAACACGAAATTCAGCAAGTTGAACAACAAGTGCTAGTGAATCGAAAGAGCCCCACACGGCTTCACTAGACTTCAAGATCACAAACACAACAACAACAAGATAATAAAAAGATAGTTAACTTGACATATAATATTCAAGAGACTAAGAACCCTAACATCAAGAAAGGACCCTAAGACTAATGAATATGAACACCAAGTTCTTACTTAGACCAAGAGGAACTCAATGACCTCAAGATCCTTGTTTCTAGCCAAGATACAACACAAGTATCACTCTACTTGTGAGCTTCCAAGTTGGGCTGCTCCAAAGGAAGAGAGAGAAGCCAAGATATTACAAGTGTTATGTTTCAAAAATCTGATGGGGGAACTACCCCAAATAACCCTAAGATGTTCTATTTATATTACAAGGCAAAATGAAGCAAAATGACTAGCTTGCCCTTGTCTAGGTTGCCGCCCCTTGGAGTGTAAGTTTATTACACTTCAAGGTCCCTCTTCACAATTAAAAACATTGAGATCCTTAGGAGGCTCGATCACCAACTCACACACGGCCATTTTCATGAACAAGGCTTGGAGTTTTTGTAATTCCCAAGCTTGGCTTCATGTGAATGGTCGGGTACTTGTTGTACAGCTTGTCCCACCCGTATCACTTTCCTTGATGGGTCATCACTGGTGTGACGGTTCGTCACCCGAGCCGTCACACTATGACAGATAGACACCCTTTGGTAAACTGAGCATAACCTTTTACTCCAATACTATATTAAGGTAAAGCTGGATGAGTTGGAAAGAAGACTCAAATATATTTCTTTTGGTAGGTCTTGAGCTCAAAAATACTTCATAATCTAGGAGTTATGCTTGTTTGAATTTGATTATGGAAATATTCTTCACAAGAACTCAATCGGTAAGGAAGGTTTCAATTTGGCTATGAGCTAGGAGTTACTTGTGGCCTTAATACTTGTATAAATCACTTCTCATACTATCAAAACATGATTTTTGGTTCTACATGTACTTAAAGCATAGCTTTAATCTTAGCTCAGATTTTCGGGGTTTAACAATATCTCCCCCTTAGGGTCATTCGTCCTCGAATGAAACTAACTAAGCTGAAAGGTTAGGGAAAGAGCTGCAATCCCAACAGCAAATTTCTAAGAGCTAAGATGATACAAGACAAATGGCCATCATAACTTTTGATGCCATCATTCGTGGCCAACACATGGAGAATCTGATTTTGGACACCTTGAAGGCCCAAGAGTATGCATGGGGAAGTCATGAAGTCATTTTGGACACATAATAAAGCAAACTCGTGTGTGGAAGGTTGCTTGGAGGCATGCCTTGATGACTACCCGAGGCTCCAAAGAATTGCAAGGGTTGAAGTGTGAAGAAGGAGTCCTTACACTCCATGACCGCCCCTTATTAAGGGTGTTTTGGTCTTTTTGTGCCTTTTCTTTACACTCCATAGGAGCCTCTTTTCATTAAGGGTAGTTTGGTCATGTGATGTAATAGTTGTTATAAATAGGCTTCATTAGTGTTATTTTCTAGTTAGTTCATTATGGATATTTGAAGACTTCTTCTTCTCTCTTTGAGAATGTAGTGTAGGGCTTGGAAAGGCCAAGTAGTGTAGGGCTTGGAAAAGCCATTATTGATCCTTGCTTAGAAACGGTGGTTGTAAGGCGAAGTTGATTCCCTTAGCGGTCACCATAAGAGTTTGGTGTTGTTATTGCGGGTCTTAGGGGTCTTATCGTTTGATACACGGTTTGGTTCCTTCTTCTTGTAATCTCGTATGTCAAGCTATCTATCCTTTTTTTTGTAATCTTGTTAAGCTTGTGTTTGTAAATCCTAGTGAAGCCGTGTGGGGCTCTTTCAATTCACTAGCACTTGTTGTTCAACTTGTTGTTCTTGTGATAGTTGTTCATCTTATTGTTGTTGCTGAAATCTTGCGTTGCGGGTTTGATCTTGTATCATTTGGTATCAAAGCAAGGCTGGTTGTGTTCCTACATTACCAATCTTGGGCTATCTCGGTCAAAAAAAAAAAAAAAAAAAAAAGAAATCTGTCAAAAAAAAACAAAAACGAAATCTGTCCATCTTGTTGTCTTGGCCGAGAATAGTGATTGTGTGTTTATATCTAGGTGTTATTTTACTTGTTTAGTGTGTTTCTAGTGTTGATTTCTTTCTCACCAACACTAAAAGTGTCTAGATCTAAAGATGAGCTTATAATATTGACCATTGTTGTGGTGACTTGAAGTGGGCCGTAGGTTGTATCTTGTTGATGACCATTGGTGGTTTTTGTGTTATGTTCTTGAAGAAGTTGATGTTGTGTTCTTGAAGGTTGTTGTGGTGTTCATCTTGTTCTTCATCTATTCTTACAACTTAAGACAACAAAAGTTATAAAGTTGTTGGTTGTTGGTGAGAAGACTTGCACACATCTCTTCTTAGACTTGACAACCACTTTTCCTTAAAACACGGAACCTTGTTTTGTGGGTTTAGAATAGTCAAATCTTACCTTTTTGAGTTTGAAAAGTTGAAAAAAGAGTACAAGACTTTACTTTCCCTCCAAAACCCATTGTCATCCATGACAAGTTGTATTTCATATTGAAATTTCAGATTTGTGACCAAAAAAAAAATAAATATATATATATATATATATATTTTCGTGTGGGCCCAAGACCAATTGCATGCTGCCACGTCACCATTAAGCTCAAATTTCAGATTCTAAGTTTCATTTCCTTGTTTCTTTAGTTTCATTTCTTGATTGTAGTACTAATTAACAACTAGTAATCACCTACTAGATTGTGAGTTGGTTTTTTGAATCCGTTTTCTTCGTGTTCTTCGTTCTTTGTGTGCTTTTCTCATTTTGATTCGTTGAACTTCTTTGATTCAAGTTCATAAGTAGATTTTTTGTTTTGTGTTTTGAGTCGATCAAACAATAATCTATTCCGGTCGCTAAGTAGTGATTGACACCTTATTAACTACCGGAGTATAAGCAACTTTCAATATTCGCGGCTCCAATTGTGAGGATCACAAAGGTGAGTGTATACGAGTGTTGGTGAGGTGCTTTTACTACTAATCTTGTTTGTGCATTTTGTAGGTACAAGGTGATATAAGGGGAACATATCTTGGTAGCCTCGTATTATTGTGACTACAACATGGGAGACTATGATTGTAGTGAGGGACTTTATGGCTACGATGATGTTGTGGATTATGGGGGCTATGAATATAGCCATGATCAAGACATGGGCAGATTTGAGGGTTATGGTTTTGAGGGAGAACATGAGGTGAATGAAGTGCCAAGTTCTTATGATGAAGTTGGGGCATATGAGGAGTCTTACACTTCCCATTTCGAACCTCGAATTGGTGTAAGGTATAACCCCTCCCTTCGCAAAGCTTATGAAAGCCATGGTGAGAGTGCACGTGTGGAGAATGAAGATTCATATTCTTCACCTTGTAGTACATTTTATCAAGGTCGAAGTGGTGTGAATGGGTATACTAGCTATAGTATAGGTTGTCCCATGAGAAGAAGAGAGAATACATCTCCAAGGCCGAGGGGTACTCATGTGCCCATGGGTTGTCCTAAACTCTACAATGTTGATCCTAGGAGAAGTGTTCACTCCGGAAAGGTAAGCATTTCTGGGGTACCGGGCTGCCTCCTTGTGCTAGATGATTGGCGCCATAAGAACTACATCATGCCACCGATGGTTGACTATTTAGGGTTGTTTCGAGAACCTTTACTTGTTCCATATTCCTTGGACGGGTATAAGGTTACCGATAGAGTGAGGATTGTCTTCACCCAATTTGAATAGTATGAGGAGGTATGGTGCGATATCTTTCCCTTGACACCAGGTCATGTATGCTTGGGTGCCGATTGGTTTGCCCAACATAGAGTCCCAAATGTGCTAAATTGGCCTAAGGTTATAGTGGACCATTGGGGAAATTATATCTTTACCTCAATTATTCCCAAACCGCAAGGAGATGTGATCACTTACTCCAAGCCGAATGATTATGAGAGACAAAAGATTGAGAGGAGTAAGGGTGTAAAAGGTGGAAATTCGAGAGGGGAAAAAGGAGAGGCTATGTGGAGTGAAGTGAGGGGGTTGCCACCAAATCATGCTAACTATGTTTGTCCTTTTCTTTCTAAGGACATTTGTGTAGGTACCAACATGGCAAGCGGAGAAGCACCAGGCCAAAGAGAAGTTGCTGCCGAAGCATGTGGGAAACCTTCACACCTCGGTAAAGAAGAATTTACTCAAGAACCTCAAGGTAAAATCGCTTACTCTTACACTTTGGTGCATGTGAATGATAATTGCGTGGCTAGTAGCCCATTGAGTGTGAGTAGTAGCTTACCTATTTGTGAGTCTATTGATTCTTTGCCTCTTGTTGATGATGTACTTGTTGTGAGTGTGGATGCACTAGTTGATCCTATTGATGATCAAATTGACTCTTCTTGTAAGGTCAATTTAAGTCCACCTAGTGTTGAAGCCATTGTGTTGAATGATAATACATCATCTATTGATTCTTTACCCCTTGATGATGATGTACATATTGTGAATGTGGATACACTAGTTGATCCTATTGATGACAAAATTGACTCTTCTTGTAAGATCAATTTATGTCCACCTAGTGTTGAAGCCAATGTGTTGAATGATGGTACATCATCTTGTGGGAATTGTGTTGATCAAATAAATAGGAGTGATCCCTTTAGTATGACCTCTAGTAAATGTTCTAATCTCGGTTTTGCTCATAGGGATAATCATGTGCTTGAAACATCTTTGATACTTGATAATGACCTTTTAGAAAATGGATTTGCATGCTCTATATCCTCTTCATGGATAGATCCTTCTCTCTTTAAGTACAATATCTTGTTTGAAGATGATGAGTTCGCTCCTAAAGAACCTAGTGGTGAGTATGACGTTGAAGGTATAGCTTGTCTTGAAAGCTATAGCCTATATGCCAACCCACTATGGTGTAAAAACATTCCTCCTAAAGATGGAAATCTCTTCTTGGGATGAGAGTACTCTTAAGGGAAGGGAATGTGAGGTCTTGGAAAGGAATGATCAATTGGGTGATGGTAATTTTGATTTGCTTGAATTCTTAAGAAACCCAATAAATGATTTTTCCTTGAAAATTGATTGTGGTTGTGAACCTTTGTATGACACCCCACCCATGTTTGATGACTATAAGGATGAATTGCTTGCTTGTAAAGACTTAAGTAATAATTCCTTGGCCTTTAGTGGTGGTATGTGTCTACTTGAGGGTACTTCCATAGAAAGGGAAGGTGTCCATTATTTGGAAATTACTTCTTCTACTATGTGTGACCTTATTGTTGAGAGTACTCATGGTGATGATGTTGAAACTGGTAGTGAGCACTCACATGAGGACACCTTAGTTGAACTTGACTTGAGTGATACCATTCTCCACTCTCTATTTGCTTTTGATGCTATGTATGCTATTGTAGAGAGTATATCTTGTAGTTTGGGTGAAGCCTATGGGGAAAGGGAGTATTGTCTAGACCCGTGTCTATGGCTACTTTTTCTATTTGACCCCGGTGTCAAATATAGAAATGGTGATGTTGGCACACCCAACTTGTTGCTTGGTCTACATGACAAGCAAAGTGTCATTCTTGAAAACCCGAGAGCAAAAGTGTCATTGTTTCCTTGGGGAAATGTTTCTAAATGTGCATCCTTGCTTGACACAATTGTGTTTGAATTACAAGAATCTCAACTTGTGGATGCCAAGTTCTCTATTTGCTTGAAGGAAAGAATGTGGATGTGCTTAAATGCTTTGTCTTCACCCTTGTATGCCTTTACACTTGACTCTTTCCTATACTACCTCTTTGCCTATGATGACATCCATGCTAGTTTTGGATTTGTTTTATGTAGAGGTAGGAAATTTTTTGGTTTGTCCACTTGTATGAATGATAATGCTATATGGATCTTGTGGACATTAGAACCAATTGAGGCTCCACCCTTGGTGTGGTCTCTTGAAGAGATAAAGAAGCAATTGTGTCTTATGGCTCCTAAGATGAAGGTAGTTTTACCTTGTGGATTATTTGATGCCATTAGGACCTTTGTAGTTTCCTTATCTCTTGGTGATTTAAATAGCCAAATCCTTTGTGCATATTTTAATAAGTTTTTAATATTTAATTCAAAGGATCCTTGGTTATATTGCAAGTATAAGCAACCTTGGCATGTTGAGATGATTTATTGTGCTAACCCTAACCCTCATGCCATGAGGAGTTTGTATTTGTTTGCCCTTTCTTTGGTTTTGCAAGGTTTGGATTCGAGGTCGAATCCTTTTCAAGAAGGGGAGGATGATACAAGACAAATGGCCATCATAACTTTTGATGCCATCATTCGTGGCCAACACATGGAGAATCTGATTTTGGACACCTTGAAGGCCCAAGAGTATGCATGGGGAAGTCATGAAGTCATTTTGGACACATAATAAAGCAAATTCGTGTGTGGAAGGTTGCTTGGAGGCATGCCTTGATGACTACCCGAGGCTCCAAAGAATTGCAAGGGTTGAAGTGTGAAGAAGGAGTCCTTACACTCCATGACCGCCCCTTATTAAGGGTGTTTTGGTCTTTTTGTGTCTTTTCTTTACACTCCATAGGAGCCTCTTTTCATTAAGGGTAGTTTGGTCATGTGATGTAATAGTTGTTATAAATAGGCTTCATTAGTGTTATTTTCTAGTTAGTTCATTATGGATATTTGAAGACTTCTTCTTCTCTTTTTGAGAATGTAGTGTAGGGCTTGGAAAGGCCAAGTAGTGTAGGGCTTGGAAAAGCCATTATTGATCCTTGCTTAGAAACGGTGGTTGTAAGGCGGAGTTGATTCCCTTAGCGGTCACCATAAGAGTTTGGTGTTGTTATTGCGGGTCTTAGGGGTCTTATCGTTTGATACACGGTTTGGTTCCTTCTTCTTGTAATCTCGTATGTCAAGCTATCTATCCTTTTTTTTGTAATCTTGTTAAGCTTGTGTTTGTAAATCTTGAAGTCTAGTGAAGCCGTGTGGGGCTCTTTCGATTCACTAGCACTTGTTGTTCAACTTGTTGTTCTTGTGATAGTTGTTCATCTTGTTGTTGTTGCTGAAATCTTGTGTTGCGGGTTTGATCTTGTATCATTCTAAGAGCTAAATAATGACATGATAACTAAATTTATAATTAAAACATGGGCTGAATTGAACTCATCAATGCATGCTAAGACATGGGAGTAATTGAGTGACATGATACTGAGAGAACTAATAAGGGAATTTGTGATACGGGTGGGACAAGCTGTCCAACGAGTACCCGACCATTCACACGAAGCCAAGCTCGGGAATTACAAAAACTCCAAGCCTTGTTCATGCAAATGGCCGTGTGTGAGTTGGTGATTGAACCACCTAAGGATCTAAATGTTTTAAAGTGTGAAGAGGGACCTTGAAAGTGTAAGTCACAAGGCCCACATGGGACACTCCAAGGCCGGCTGCCCCCAAGGGCTAAACTTGTCATTTTATCTTTCATTTTGGATGTAATATAAATAGACCCTCTTAGTGTTATTAGCCCTAGTTCACTCATTATATTTTTGAAGATAAAAACTCTTTTAACACTAAGGACTTCTCTCTCACCATTGGAGAAGCTCCAAAATCGAAACTCACAAGTGGAGTTACACTTGTGTTGTATCTTGGCTAGAAACAAGGATCTTGAGGTCATTGAATTCCTCTTGGTCTAAGTAAGAACTTGGTGTTTATATTCGTTAGTCTTAGGGTCCTTTCTTGATGTTAGGGTTCTTAGTCTCTTGATTATTATATGTCAAGTTAACTATCTTTCATTATCTTGTTGTTGTTGTGTTTGTGATCTGGAAGTCTAGTGAAGCCGTGTGGGGCTCTTTCGATTCACTAGCACTTGTTGTTCAACTTGTTATTCTTGTGTTGGTGGGCTGATTTTCGTGGCTGGTTGTGCCTATTTGTGTGTTGTGGACTTGATCTTGTATCAATTTGTTACCTTGAACCGATTTTAGGCTGGGAATAAGGCTCAATTGTATTTACACGCATCTCAATTCACATAAGAGCATGCATGGAATAATAGTATTATTCGCCTGATCTCTGAATTGAACCATTAACTATACGAACTGATCCATATTGAGAGTTTAGAACTCAACTGAAGCATCCTTAGTATGAACGTCTATGTAGAATTGTAAAGTGATAGATAATGGTATGAAATTTTTGAATCACTAAGAAAGGAATATTTTTTACCTTAAACGATTCTTATTAGAAGCTCTAATAACATTTGGGGTTAACTCGAAGGCATGATCTGAGTGAGATATTACTCCTCATTCTAGGAATTGAGAATAGACATGATTTTGTATGAGCCGTCTGAATATGATTTATGATTATGGCACTGACATGCATGGCATGAGTAGAGTGTCGTAGTGACTGAAGTACAAGAAATATACTAAAGTAGAAATGGGTCGGGTATCTGCCTCCCTAGCTCTATTCTAGAACTTTACTTGCATCACTACTAGAATTTCAAAACCTAACTTGGATGATCACCCTATCATCTCCCCGTTAGATTTAAGCCATCACTCTAAGTCTATGGACCTCTTTAATAAACTATAAGCTAAACTGTAATCACTTCACTCTAGTGGTTAGGGTATAAATATACTCATAAATACTAAACTCCCTGGAAAGATTATATTTGAAATTGTAAAAAACGTTGAGATACAACTCTTAATTTTTATCTAACCTCAATAGTCATCATACTATGACTTAAACTCTTACTAACTTAGAATCTTCTGAAGTGTCACAATACCCTTGAAACACCTTTTTTTCTTTTAACATTCAAAACTCTCATCTTTATTAGCTTGATCATCCACAATCCAACCTTAGATTCTAATTCTTAACACAAATATCCCCATAACATTTCATGCACTATACTAACTTGCTAATACTGGTTATGAATCATGAAACACTAGTCCACTCAAAATTTTAGGAACATTCTCAACCTTAACAAGCTTCGCTATCTTTCTGGTCACTACCTAGGCTTGATCCTTACTAAAGCATTAACATACTCTAAGTCAAGTCCCCTCAATATCTCTCTCAAAGTGCTATCATAAAGTCTACACAACACCTTGCTGGTTCAATGGATACATAACTCTATCTACTAAATCTAGATAAACACTATCCCCACTCTACTGCTACTACACTTCTAGGCTCATCCTTCTAACTTTGGGTCATTTTGCCATAGGATTCTGAGGAGGGATTTGAGAGCACATCTGACTGGATTTGAGAGCACATCTGACTTTGTCCCATAGCACAATTTTCATGAACTAGTGAACTCTTTCAAAAATCTAAACTCAAAGGCACCAATGGGATCCTGTCAAGCCCTTGTGAAATCTCATAACTGTCTGTGAGGACCGTCTGATAAAGCTTTATCAGTAGAAATTTAAGCTTGACTATTTTTGTTACCTCGAAGATAAGGCATAGTCAGCAGGAATGGAGAATTTCTTGAATTTGTATAAATTTCTTAGAGAACATCTCTACTTCACTATCTGAGATATGAAAGAATGGAAATATTTCCTAAATTCCCTATAGCCTCTTGAAGAAAAGTATAGACGTCTTTGTACCATTCCGTAAGACTCTACTAGACACGGCTTCATAGACACCCTAGGACACTTGAGCCTTGTACTCTGAGACCAAGCTTGTCACAACCCAAGACTACCTCCTAGTCGTAACACGGTGCTTAGAACCACAAGTAATCCCAACCTAACCCATAGTACTAGCATAATGCATGAGTAGCTGAATACGAACATGAATAAGAACTAAAATGACTGAGCGAAAGCATAATCATGATATAAATTGTTACAATACATCTATTAAAAGTTTACAACACTGAAATCTGAAAGAAAGAAGAACTAAAACTACATATAATAATTCTGACTGACTGTCTATGAAGCCTCTACTAATACTGACTATAGGTAACTGGGAAATGACCCCTAGCTATCCCTAATCATTACATATGGATTGAAATAAAATACTAGAACAACAACTGAATTGAGTCCTCGAATAAAGAGAACTCATCACCTGCTGGCTGGAAGCTGTGATTTACCTGACTATGATCCTGATAGTTAGGACCTGAATCAACATCACATGAAAAATATAGGCGGAAGAAGTATGTGATCAGAACTTTTGAATGTAATGAGTATGCGAGATATGCACTATAAATAACCGAACATAAAACTTATATGAATGACAATACATAATGATTCACTGAAATCAGAACATGAGTGTAGGAATACCAGGATATTCTGAAACTATGAAGTGATATACAATTGGACATGATGATAATAAAAGAATTAAATTAAAAGTAATGTTGATGTATACTAAGGTGCAAGGACCCATCTGGATAAGCATAAATACTTAATGCTTGAATAATCTAGATAACTGAAATACAGTGAACTAGACTAAACTGAGGGTCATGCAATGCTGAAGCCTGAAACTGTGAAAGATACTATTAACCGACATATTATCATATGAACTAAACATAGAGTCCAACATGTGCCTCGTTGGAAGGCCACACTATACCTTGCCATGGGTATAAAGTTATGATTGATGTGATCACGAAACATGAGCCCATTTGGACTAAACATAATATCATACCTACGTGGCATGTAGTTTGGGGACTTGGGTCCTTGTCCAACTCGGTTCTAAGTACTACTCCCAACTTAACATAACCAATAGCTTGATGAGATGACATATCTAGATGTCAACCTGTCCATATTCATGGATGACATACCTGACTGACATACTTCTAGTAAACCTTGCTTTTATAAGAAAACTGATCCACGATGCCATACTAATCGGGAAATTTACTTTTGGGAAAAATGTTCAAGAGCATTGATGTCATATCTAGATGTTATGCATGCCATGTATATTACTGTTATGAGTCGAAGCTCCAAAGTATGATATGAGTACATATGTATATAGATCATGTATTTCTAAATCATGAGACTTGTACATTTATGGGGGACATGAAATGGCTGGAGTAAGTACATAAAAGGAACATATGAGGATTAATCTTTAGCGTGATTCTATAAGGTAGGACCTAAATCCTAATTCTTGACTCAAGAAGATGTTATTAGTCTAATAGTATGTATTATCTGAAGATACCTAAGAGGAATTGAGTTAACTTTGGGAATCAATGGGTGAAAGGAAACCCATTGATGAAATCCCACATACCTGAGACTGAAAACCTTGAAGAAATCTTTGAAAATGTAACCTGAGATTGGAGAACCCTAGTTTGCCCTAAAGAGGAGGAAAATTGCCTATTTTTCTTGTTTCTGACTAAGTGTCGAATGAATTTTGAGTTGATGGGGAATTTGGGGCATTTAAGGCTTGTTATTCGGCCTTAGGATAGCTTAAATGACGTAATTTAGGTGTTAAAAGAGTGGGAAAAGGCCAAACAACCCCTTTGAAAACATTTTAACAATGCAGAACAGTCCCTGCTGACGGTTCGGGTGATGGATCGCCAATCCCTTGATTGACCGTCACTTGAACCTTCACTAAATGACCAAATTTTGATCTTACTGGTCAAGCCTGACGGCTTGCCTTGACGGGTCGTCACTGGTGTGACAGTTCGTCACCCGAGCCGTCACACTCTGACAGATAGACACCTTTTGGTAAACTGAGCATAACCTTTTCCTCCAATACCGAATTAAGGCAAAACTGGATGCATTGGAAAGAAGACACAAAGACCTTTCATTTTGTGGGTCTTGACCTCAAAAATAATTCAGAATATAGGAGTTATACTCATTTGAATTTGACTATAGAAATATTTTTCACAAGAACTCAATCGGTAAGGAAGGTTTCAACTTAGCTATGAACTAGGAGTTACTTGTGGCCTTAATACTTGTATAAATCACTTATCATACTATTAAAAAATTATGTTTCATTCTACATGTACTTGAAGCATGGCTTTAATCTTAGCTTGGATTTTTGGGGTGTTACATAGATATTACTTGTATCTCTCTCAAGCTTGGGGGAGGTGATGTAATACGGAAATACACAAAAGATAAATGAAACCCTAAAATCTAAGAATACTAATTAAATATACAAGATCGATAGAAAATAGAAAAGTAATGAGAACAATGGCTATAGAACAACCAATACCCTCAAATGCAAGTTCCAAAAGTCACCAAATCTATGAAGTATGACACAAGATTGGGACTAATAGGCAACCAAGGTTATATAAAAACAAAAACCTCCTATTAAGAAATCCAAACAAGCACCTATACTATCGAGACATCCTCAAGAGGAATGATCCTCAAGTAAGCAATCCCATTAAACATTGTAGCAACTAAGGCCTTAGCCTAAACTCTCATAAGAGTTTTCACTCATAAATTCATCATATCAAAATAGTCTATGATGTGTCATGATCTCATGGCACTTTTGAACCTTAAAATAAGGAAAATATGCAATAACTTGGGTATGTTTTTGTAACACCCCATACCTTCCCAACCCTACTTGACGACGTTGAACAATGTATACTTAGGTGTCGAGAGCTATAAGTATGCATTTGGTAATGTTAATGTTGAGGAAATTGAAATTTGGCCTCGTACATGTGGTTAACCCTTCGTAAGAGGTGTTTTGGGATTTTCGTGGGGCATTTGTGCGGTTCAAAATGAGTCTAAGAGGACCTATAAACAAAGTATATTAAAGGTAATAAGTAAGTTAAAGAATGGGACTTGAAGTATCTAACCAAATCCACGAAGAAAAGTCGAAAAATGGATTTTTTAAAAAATGTAAGGCTGGGGCGGTCTAGGGGGCGTTCCAGGACGCTCTGGGCTAAAAAATTCAGCCCAGAGCCAGCAAGATGGCGCGCCCAAGGGCGTGCCAGGGTGGTTTTTCCCATTTTTCAAAATTGGAAATTTTCTTAAGTCCCAAGGGTGCCCGGGGACGTACCGAGCCGATTTTTGCCACGTTTCTTCTACAACCATGAGCATATACATGGAATGGTTGAAGTATTATATTGGTGTGATAAAATTACTCGAGAACGAATTTGGCATCAAAATGATGGTTTTACTCTTATGGTCAAAATAGGTCATACGTGGCTAGAATCACTTGTTTTTGAGATTGAGGCTACAAATATAAATCCCGTGAGTGGGAATATCGTCGTAACGTGTATGAAATGATTTAAATATGAGAAATTATTGGTTTTATTGGGTTGAGTGAATTGGGCTCAAAAGGGCCCAAAATAAAGAAAAAGACATGGGCCAAACATGGGTCCAATGACCCATTCTTCCTTTGACTCATCAATCATTGAGCAAGGACTTCAAGGGTATATAAAAGGGAGGCAAAATCAGATTTTTAACCCACAAATACACACATGCTTTTCTTGCATTTTCTAGAAATTTCAAGAGAACACCCCTTTGGGCTCTTCAAACCCTAAGCCACCTTTGGAGCAAGATCACCATCTTTCAAGCCTAGATAAGTGATTATTCTTATGGATTAATATATTATATGCATGGGAGAGTATGTAGATCATGTTGGTTATTCTTGGAAGTGTTGAACATGGCACTTTGTGTTTTTGTAAAAGATGTGCCATCTATGGAATTTAAACTTGAAATATGACTTGTGGTTTTGATAAAAGAGAATGGTATGGATGAAATATCAACATGTATGGTGTGATTATGTTATTAAACTTGTTATTTTGTTATAAGTGTAAATTATGGGATTTTGGCCGATTTGTTGTTTGAAGTGAATTGATGGAATTATTGTGATGTTATGATGATGGAGAAGTGTAAAGTATGAACTTGGTGTGACATGCTATTGGTTTATGATGTTGTGGTCAATGTATGGCATGTTGGGATATTGTTGGTATGGTAATGCTATGAATGGTCTTGTAAAGGGGTGAAATGATGTTATAGGGTAATCATGTAACTCATGGTTGTCTTATACACTTGAAATATAGCTTGTGGTTAATGTTGGTTCCGTTATGCGTTTGTGTTGTAGAGTGAAACGTAAGGAAGAAGCGGGACTTGTGTTCACTTATAGGATTGTGTAGTCATATTTGGGAAGCCAAGGTATGTAAGGTTACTCTTTTCGTATCTTCCTGCAGCATATTGTTCATGTTGTCATTGTCCTTATTCCATTTCGAAATGTTGAAAGGTATCTCATTCCGGGTTGTCATATGTTATTACTCTCATGGTCCTTAATCATGGACCAATCATGACTCAAATGTCTCTTAATCATTAAGCGAAATTCCAAAGCTTCCATAATGTTATAATTACTACCAAGTACTAATCTCATGAACATAAAAGAATGAAGTAATGCATCTATGTGTTTCCAATAAGGCTATGACCCCCAATGTATCAATCTCATCAAAGTAAAAGAGAGAAGTAATGCAATGAAGTAATGGAAGAAGTAATTCCCTCATGGTTACTTTATATATATTCCCTCATGGTTACCTTATATTTTCCCTCATGGTTACTTTATAATTTTCCTTATGGTTACTTTAACATTATTTTATAATTACTTTATAATTATGTTATAATTACTTTACCATTAACTTATGGTTACTTATGATTCTATGAGTGCGGGTGATAGCTTTGGGGTAAAAAGCCAAACTTGATGCCGAACCTGCTTCCTTGCTTTTCGGGTGGTAGCAGGGGGGAAAGCTCAGTGGGGAAAAAGCCAAGCTTGACGCCGAACTTTATTATATTCACTGGATCAAGGGGGAAACTCAGTGAGGTAAAAGCCAAACTTGATGCCGAACCTGCTTCCTTGTTTTCCGGGTGGTAGCAGGGGTATATATATATATATATATATATATATATGTATATATATATATTGACGGTTGCATATTGACGGATGCATTGCATATTGACGGTTGCATATTGACTGATGCATTGCATATTGACGGTTGCATATTAACGGTTATACATTATTGACGATTATCTATTGATAGTTATGAATATTGATGGTAATGGACATAAAGGAAAAAGAAAGGCAATGAACGTAAGGTACATAATCCCACACATACTAAATGATGATTTATCCACATTGACTATTCTCTTGAAATCAAGTTCATTGAGGTGTTTAAGTTTCATGAAGTTTCTTATAGCCTTGCATACTCAGTACATTCTTCGTACTGACCCATTTTGGGGAACTTACTTTGTTTGGTGCAGGGACAGGTGTTAGTAGACCTCCAAAATAGGCTACGGGTTATCCGTGGATCATTGGTGAGCTTCCAGTTGGTTTGGGGCTTTTCGAGTCACATGTGTATATTGTGTTGGTTTTGTATTATTGTATAAAGCGGGGACTTGTCCCGACTACAGGTTCTTGTGTTCATGTATCGGTTTGAGGCTTTGTAGACATATGTGGGAAGGTTAATGTAAGAGATGTGTATTTTGTTTGACTTGACGGCCCTAACGGCCAAGTTTCATATATTGTTAAGTTTTCCATGACTTCCGCCTAGTTGTACGAAGTATAATAAGATTCATACTAAAATATGCTTGCGAGTGAATAGGAGCAAAGATTGATTCTCTCGGGCCATATCGGCTTTGGGTGCCAGTCCGACCCGAATGGGATTTTGGGTCATGACAATTTTGTTGGTATGATGTGTTTTCTGTCTTAATTTGTAGAGAAATAGTTTTTTGAGGGCAAAATGATCAACAAGGAAGAATCATGCTAGAAAATAAAGTATCTGAAGATGAAAAAATGAGGTCCTGCACCAGAGGAGTAACCCATGATAAGACCCACGCCACGTGAGTCAACCTACGTGGCGTGAGTCTGTGCCGTAGGTCGACTCCTACAAGTTTATGAATTGGCCTGACATCCACGATAGGACCTATGTGACGTGACTTGGTTCCACGACACCAAGTCACGGTACCATGGAAAGTTGCCGACTCTGTTTTCCTATTTTGATTAGGATAGGATTCATCTTATATCTATAAATACCCTTTTATTTTCCTATGTTCAGGGTTGGTCAGTACATTGTTTTGAGGAATATTTTCTATTGTTCTTAAGCTCATAAACATATTATTGATTTTGTAATCTTGGAACATCGATTCTAGGGTTTTATTCATATTGAGATTTCAGAGTTTTCTTCTTATTGTGAGTTTACAATTATGTCTTCATTATTGAATTCTTCTTGTGTTCTTGTAATCATGAGTAGCTAAACCCATCAAATAGGGTTGTGTGAATCATGAGGAATTAACAAAATGGGTTAAGTGCAAAGCAAATCTGAACTGTTGGGAATGCATGTATTGTAACCTTTATTATAATTGATCTTCTAACGGTTTCAAACATTAGAAACTCGCCTGTATTCTAGACCTGCTCGAGAGAGAGGTAGTGATTGGGATCAAGGAATAACAACAGAGATTTGAAGCTATCAACCTTCATCTAATGACTTGAGCCGTAACAGGAATAGTTATCTGAGATCCAGGACAAGGGTTAGTAGTACGACACTCGAAGACCGAGAGGAGAAGAGTGAAATTCATCTAACCAAGGTCGAAAGACATTTAGATGAACATATCTTGTTAGATTTTGCATGCAATACAGTGGATAGTTTTGCTAGCACAAGTAACCGGTGGAGTTAAGGAAACCTTGGGGATCACAGTACTAGTGTATTTCTCACATTGTTTGAAAATCCGAGAACCATCAATCGTTACTGTTATCACTTATTCACAAAAAAAAACCAGTTTTACTTACTTGCCAATTGCTAAGACTAGCATTCTACATAATTTTGTCCTATTCCCTATGGGATCTACCCCAACCTAGTTGGGTTCTATATTTGATACAGCGATTGCATTATACTTTTCTGGAGGTATATTTTGGGCGATATCAAATTTTGGAGCCGTAGCCGGGAATTACGGCTATGGAGTTGAGTATTTTTCTTGTTGGAGTTGATTGGTTTTATTTTACTATACTTTTAAGGGAACACACCGGTGTATGCCCAATACTAGGAGACAAGGCAATCCCCTAATTCCACTTGATCCGGAAATAGAAAGAACTCTGAGAGCTAATCGAAGAATGGTGAATACCAATGGAGTTCAGGATCCCACAGCCGCGGGAGACATTCATGACCAACTAATTCAGCCAGTTGGTCATGAAACAGTGGACCAAACTACCGCTTGATTGACATGGGAAGAGAAAGATAGGCAAGTTGCTCTTAGGCAAGCAGATAGAGATAATCGAGCTATGCAAGAAGCAGCACAGCGTCTGGCTGATGCTGAAGAAAGACAAAGAAGACTGAGGGCGCACCAAACACCTCAAGGACCACATGTGCCAATTTTTGATGATCCATAAGAAGAGGATGTGGCTTATTTTGAGCCGGTAGAGACTGGCTCCATTATCCCACCAAAATTATCTCAGGCAACTAAGTTTGACATTGTAAGTGCCATGATTCACCTGCTTAACTTGAAAGGTGTATTCACCGGACTTCTGACGGATGATCCGAACATGCATGTGATAAACTTTGTGGGGGTCTGTACTTCGTATAATTTGCTGGGAGTGGACCAAGAGGCTATTCGGTTAAGATTGTTTTCATTCTCTTTAACAGGAGAAGCAACTTTATGGTTGGCCGAATTACCATGAGGCTCCATTACTACTTGGCAAGAGTTGAGAAATTAATTTCTAGAGAGATTTTTTCCACCATCCAAGATGCTACAGTTGAAGGATGAGATTTACATCTGCCGACAACTACATTCTGAAGCACTTTATGAGACATGGCTAAGGTTTAAGAAGAAGCTGCAGAATGTTCCAAATCATAGAATTAGTGGTAGGAGCTTACTTGAAATCTTCTACAGGGATTTAAATGCAAATACTAAGGCTGAAGCAGATACTATCACTGACGGAGCATTTATGAGTCTGAGGTGGGAACAAGCTTTAGAAATTTTAGATTGTATCACTAAGACCAACCGAGGATGGCATACTAGGGAGGCAGATACATCTTCGGGGACGTATGCTATTAGAGCATCAGCAGCACAATGGGCTTTGGATGAATCTGTAGCTCAAGAGGTTGCACAGCGGAGGACAGAAATTGGGTTGGTAGCCAAACAGATTTTGGCTAGAGGTGCTGAGAAGGGTGCATGCCATAAGTGCACAAAGTAAAGCACCTAAGCATGACGATTATGAATCTGATGAGGACGCTAAGTACTTGGATCGAGAAGTAGCAGGTTTCCGATCCAAGGGCCAAGGGTCTAATCAAGACTCTTGGAACTCGAGGTAAGGAAATCAAGGTCAGAACTATTATGGAGACAATTACAATAGGTCGGGATATAAAGATAGAGAATGAGATCGTGATGGAGATTGGAGACGAAAAGATGATTACAAGGAGAAGAGTGGTGCTTATGTGATGCTAGCATGGAGGGCACACGTCCTTTCACACGGAGTCAAGCAAGGGAACTCCAAGGTCTACAAATGATGATTATGCAAAAGGAGACTTGGGAGAAGCCCGAAGATTGTCAATGGAGAATCTACAACGTGTGGAAGAATCAAAGGGGTGAAGCGGATGAAGAAAAGGGGGTCATTGGTGCAAGTGGCTAGATTTTAAATTCAAGAATTCACAACAAGATGACCCAAACAAGGCCCTTGTCTCTCATTAAGGGCATATTTGTAATAACTAGTTGTCTTTATTTCTTTAGTATAAATAGGGTAATTCCTTATTTGGCATGGTAGATTTGGATGAATATTAAACAATATTGTTAAATTTAGCCTTCTACTTAGCATATTCCCTTAAGGAATTAGTGGTTAATTAGTGAGTGTTTAGTTGGTGGAATCTTGAGATTGGTGTTGAACTTTTTTGGTTTGAATTAATTTGAGGATTACCCATTTGTGGTATTTGGTTTCCTTTAATTTGTTCAAATTAGGGTTTGTGTTTGGGTGTTGGAATCAATTGGGAGGTGAGGGTATCAAGCCCCTTGTTGTCCACAATTTCAATACTTAGATATTAATCCACATATCCTTCTTTTGTTTTCTTTTATTCTTGATCTTCCCTCTTTGCTTGTTATCATTTTGGTATCAAAGCCTAGGTTAAGATTTGTGAACTTAATCTTGGGATTTTGATTTCTTCAAAAATCAAAAAATCCAAAAAAAAATAATAATAATAATAAAAAAAAAAAATCCAAAAATATTTTTGTTTTGATTTGTTGTTTTTGAAACTAGATCTTGATTCTCTAGTGTTTTTTGAGTCTAAATCTCAAATTTTGTTCAAATCGGAGTTGGGAAAGTGAAGTTGCCATTAAAGGGTTTTCAAGCTTTTGAAGTTTCAAAACTTGAAAAGTGGGTTTGTTAATTGAGGAGAAATTGAGGATTAAAATTCATTGGGGTTTGTTCTCTAAGTCGTGGGGAAGCTACTCCTAAATTTTGAGTCAATTCCGAGTTGATTTGGGTGTGCTAGGGTTGGTGTGTGTTTTTGGTGTTCTTGGTGTTCTTGAACACCTTCATATTGTTCTTGGAGAAGAAGAGAGAAGAAGTACACTTTGATCCAAAAATTTCAATTCAAATTTGGTTAAAAGTGTTTGTGGGTCCACTTGTGGAAATTCTGAAAAAAAATATATATATAAAAAAATAAATTATATTTTCCACGTGGACTGCCATGTCAGCAGCCACGTCAGCAAGTCAACGGTCAATGCTGACGCGGCAGCCACCAGCCAGCCACGCCAGCAGCTGACTCAGCAAATTCACCCCCACAAAACCCTGCAGGCGCGTGTGCCTCAGATTCAGAGAGCTGAATTTTCAGCACTTAGTTTTTTTTAAGGGTCCATAAAATAATTTTTCTAAGTGTCCAAACTCCGTGATTCTTTTTCCTACGCTTTCTTCTTTCGATTTCTCAACTATTTAACAAGTAATTAACATCTTTAATCACTTGTTAACTAGTTTTAAAACATCAAATCATCTCCTTGATTCATCAAATTAAGCAACACAAGTAATTTTTCTACTTTTGTTACTTAGTTTTTTTTTGAGTCCGTTTTCTTTCGTGCTTCTTTTCTTCAACTTTTCTCATCTTAATTCGTTGATAAACTTCTTGATTCAAGTCCTTTTACCTTCAATCGAGTAGTCCTTCTTTCAAGAGTCACAAGAATCCATTCTACCACAAAGGATAGGTGATCTTGAATTGATCAAGCAAAGCTAGAGTTCACTACCAATTTTGAGACGACACTTTAGGAGGTGAGTTGAGAGTTTACATACGAGTGATGTGAGGCTTTTTCTACTAATATTGTTTGTTGAGTTTTGTAGGTACCATGTCGAATGCGAGTCCAAGTGGTGAAGCCTCAAACCCCATCATGGAGGCTCTCACCCACCTCACCAAACAAATTGCGGACATGACTGGAAGAATGGGAGGTATGGAGGAAAGGTTGGTACGGGTTGAGAGAGGGAAATCACTTCAAATCAAAAATGAGGAGATGAGGAGGGCGTCGGTGCAATCCACCACCATTACTCCGGGGCAAGCTCATGAATTATGTTACCCTCCACCACATCAAACCCGAAACTTCCAACAACCCACCTTCCAAACGAACAACACTCCAAATTTTCCAAGACAACCTACACCATACCTTCATCCACAACCCTATCATCCTCCACAAGAGAACCGATTTCTTGTGGACGACCAAGTTCGGAACCAAACTCCAATTCGAAACACATCAAATGCATCCATACATGATCCCCACATATCACCTCCACAAAATGCACCACAAATGCCATACCAAGACTACCAATACCAAAACCCTCTCTATGATGAAATGAATGATGAGCTCAATAACGATGAATTTTGGGAGCATGGAGGAAGGGGTGGTTATGGAGTACCAAGGGAAGGATTCCGGCCTCGAGAATTGAGGTGGGCTCAAGGCATGAGAGGTCAAGAATACGGGAATAGAGGAGATAGAATAGGAAATAGAGGAGATAGGATGGAATATAGAGGTGATAGGATGGGAGTTAGAGGAGATAGGTTTGGGGAGAGGAATGATCAAGATCGAGGCTTGAACACTATCAAGGTCACACTTCCAAGGTTCAAAGGAAGTAGTGACCCCGATGAGTTCTTGGAATGGAAAATTCAAAGTGAGCGGATCTTTCTCACAAATAATATTTCAAAAACTTTGAAGGAAAAGTATGCTCTCACACAATTCGAAGGGTATGTCTCACCTTGGTGGGAGTCCAAGAGGTGGGAAAGGGAGAGCCATCACAACTATGAGTTGCCTACGTGGCTAGAATTGATTACACTTATGGAGATGAGGTACTTGACTCCTAACTACTACCAAGAAGTGCTCAAGAAGGTGTACATGTTGAGGCAAGGTTCCAAAAGTGTGGAAGAGTATTATGATGAGTTTGAAAACTTGAGAATGAAGTCTAAACTTGAAGAAAGCTTGGAATGTACGGTGATTATATTCGTGGCCAATTTGAGGTATGATATTCTAAAGCCTTTAAAACTTTTCACTATGATACTCTTGAAGCGGCCTTTCATGATGCCTCAAAGGTCGAGATGGATTTGAAAGAAGAAAATTCCTACAAGGCCAAGAATACTTCCACATCCACATGGGACAAGAGTAGAGATAATTGGAAGGCGACATCTTCGAAAGGGCAATTTAAGGGTGTTGGTCAAGATCCTCAAGTTAAGTTTGATTACAAGTCCAAGACAAATGAGAAGCCACAAGGAGGTAACTATGTCAAACCTACCTTTCCTCGACCTTCTACCATTCAATGCTTTAGATGCCAAGGAAGGGGACATGTTGCTAGTGAGTGCCCCAATAGAAGAACAATTGTTGCACTTCGGGATGGGTATAGAACCGAGGATGAGGAAGAGGGTGTTGAAAAGAGTGAGAAGGAGGGAGACAAAAGTGAGGAAGAAAGAGATGCTTCGGGGGATGAAGAAGAAAGGTTGGATGAAAGGGTGAATTTTGCTTGCTTCCTTGAAAAGGGAAGACCTTTACTTGATAGTGATGAAGAATTGAAGGTGAAGAATCTTTCTTGTGTTGTGAGGCGCATCATGGGAGCCCTTGCCAAAGAAGAACTTGATCAACGGGAGAATTTATTCCATGCTAGGTGAAAAATCCAAGACAAGGTATGTTGTTTGATTATTGATAGTGGGAGTTGCACCAATGTAGTAAGTAGTTCTTTAGTGGAGCGTATGCAAATTCCAACAAGGAAACACTCCAACCCTTACAAGCTACAATGACTCAATGAGAGTGGTGAGATGAAAGTCCTCAAACAAGCAAGTATCCGATTTAGTGTGGGAAAGTACAATGAGGAGTTGATTTCTGATGTTGTGCCTGTGTTGGCTTGTCATATATTGTTGGGACGGCCGTGGCAATTTGATAGAGATGTTTTGCACCACGAAAGATCCAACAAGTATGCTTTTGTGATTGAAGGTAAGAAGTATGTGCTCGCACCTCTCACTCCATATCAAGTGAGTGAGGACTATAGGGCTATGAAGGAACTTCGGGAGAGGATAAAGGTGGATGAGGCAAGGAGTGAGGGTGAAAGCTCCACCAATGTTCCAAAGGAAGGAAGTGACTTGGCTAAGAATAAGAAGAAAATGTGTATGATAGCCAAGTAAGTGTCTCAAAGGTGTGGATGAGGAACGCTTTCTAGTGTGCCTTGTCAACACCAATCTTTTGTTGCATGCTAATCAAGATACTAGCACTTTGCCTAGTAGTGTTTCTTCGCTTTTGCAGGACTATAATGATCTATTTACAGAGGAGATGCCTAAGGGATTACCACCCTTAAGGGGAATTGAGCACCAAATTGATTTTGTACCGGGTTCACAAATTCCAAACCGGCCGGCCTATAGAAGCAATCTGGAAGAAACCAAGGAACTACAGAGGCAAGTGGAAGAACTTCTTGAGAAGGGGTTGATCAAAGAAAGCCTAAGTCCTTGTGCCATACCGGTAATCCTTGTTCCCAAAAAGGATGGCACTTGGAGGATGTGCATTGATTGTAGAGCCGTGAACAAGATTACAATCAAGTATAGGCATCCAATTCCTAGACTTGATGACATGTTAGATAAATTGTGCGGCTCAAGTGTCTTCTCAAAGGTTGATCTTCGAAGTGGCTATCATCAAATTCGCATGAAACCGGGTGATGAATGAAAAACGGCTTTCAAGACGAAGTTTGGGTTGTATGAATGGCTTGTCATGCCATTTGGGTTGGCAAATGCTCCAAGCACTTTCATGAGGTTGATGAACCATGTTCTCAAACCTTTCATCAACAATTTTGTGGTGGTATATTTTGATGACATCCTTGTGTATAGTAAGACAATTGAAGAGCATATGATCCATTTGAGGCAAGTGTTTGATATTTTGCTACAAGAAAGGCTCTTTGCTAATCTCAAGAAGTGCTCATTTTGTGTTAAGAAAGTCGTCTTTTTAGGTTTTGTGGTTAGTGCAAATGGTATTGAAGTTGATGAAGAAAAGGTAGAATCCATCAAGTCATGGCCAACTCCAACTAATGCAACCGAGGTAAGAAGTTTTCATGGGTTGGCAAGCTTTTACCGGCGATTTGTAAAGGGTTTTAGTTCAATTGCTTCTCCTTTGACCGAATTGATCAAAAAAGATGTACCTTTTGTGGGGGGGGATGAGCAAGAGAAGTCCTTTCAAGCCTTGAAATTGATGTTGAGTTCCTCACCATTACTTCAACTACCCAACTTTGATAAACGTTTTGAGATTGAATGTGATGCTTCGGGTGTTGGTATAGGTGGTGTATTGATGCAAGAAGGGAAACCATTAGCTTACATTAGCGAAAAACTAAAGGGGGCTTCTCTTATGTACTCAACTTATGACAAGGAGTTGTATGCCCTTGTGCGGGTGTTGGCTCATTGGCAACACTACTTGTGGCACAAAGAATTCGTAATAAGGACCGATCATGAGTCCTTAAAACACCTTAAGGGGCAATCCAAGTTGAATAAGCGGCATGCTAAATGGGTTGAGTTTATTGAAACCTTCCCAGATGTGATCAACTACAAGCAAGGAAAGGAGAATGTGGTGGCGGATGCTCTATCAAGAAGGTATGTTTTGGTCAATGCTTTAGCTTCTAAGATGACGGGATTTGAAAGCTTGAAGGGATTCTATGATATGGATTCCGACTTCAAGGATACTTTTGAAAGTCTTCATCAAGGGAAGCGGGTTGATAGGTTTCAATTGATTGATGGGTTTTTGTTCAAGGATGGGCGGGTTTGTGTACCCATGAGTTCATGGAGAGAGTTGTTCGTCAAAGAGGCACATAGTGGTGGATTGATGGGACACTTTGGGGTACCCAAGACACTTGACATTCTCATGGAGCAATTCTATTGGCCCAAGATGAAGCATGATGTGGAGCGGATTTGTGGACAATGTCTAGATTGCAAGCAAGCCAAATCCACAACTCGGCCTCAAGGTAAGTACACTCCTCTTCCTACTCCTAGTGGTCCATGGATGGACATTTCTATGGATTTTGTATTAGGACTTCCTAGGACTAAGAGAGGACATGATAGCATATTCGTGGTAGTGGATAGATTTTCTAAAATGACTCATTTTATTCCATGCCATAAGTGTGATGATACATCTCATGTTGCTTTCATGTTTGTCATTCATGTACTTAAATTGCATGGAGTCCCTCAAACCATTGTGAGTGATAGGGATTCCAAATTTCTTAGCCATTTTTGGAAGAGTCTTTGGGGTACACATGGTACCAAACTTATGTTTTCTACTTCTTGCCACCCCCAAATGGATGGGCAAACCAATTAGTCAACCGGACTCTTGGTAACATGCTTAGGTGTATGATTAAAGGAACCCCAACTACTTGGGAAGACCATTTACCCTTGATTGAATTTGCATATAACCGGTCTTTCCATTCCTCTATGGGGATGTCTCCATTTGAAGCTTGTTATGGTTTTAATCCTTTGTTTCCATTAATCATGACTCATTTGTCTAGTCATGTTGTTGTAAGCCTAGATGCCAAACAAAGGGCAAGAGAGATGATGAACATTCATTCCAAGGTAAGAGAGGCCATCGAAAAGAACAATTCCAAAGTGGCCATGAGGAAGAATTGCGGGAGAAAGGAGGTGATCTTCAACCCGAATGATTGGGTATGGGTCCATTTTCGAAAGGAAAGGTTCCCACAAGTCCGAAGAGGGAAGCCAAGTCCAAGGGGAGATGGCCCTTTTAAAGTGCTCAAGCGGATCAATGATAATGCCTACATGGTTGACTTACCGGGTGAGTACAATGTTCATAATGTGTTTAATGTTAGTGATCTATCTCCTTGTGTTGTAGGTGAACCTTTGGATTCGAGGACGAATCCTTTTCAAGAAGGGGAGAATGATGCTAGCATGGAGGGCACACGTCCTTTCACACAGAGTCAAGCAAGGGAACTCCAAGGTCTACAAATGATGATTATGCAAAAGGGGACTTGGGAGAAGCCCGAAGATTGTCAATGGAGAATCTACAACGTGTGGAAGAATCAAAGGGGTGAAGCGGATGAAGAAAAGGGGGTCATTGGTACAAGTGGCTAGATTTTAAATTCAAGAATTCACAACAAGATGACCCAAACAAGGCCCTTGTCTCTCATTAAGGGCATATTTGTAATAACTAGTTGTCTTTATTTCTTTAGTATAAATAGGGTAATTCCTTATTTGGCATGGTAGATTTGGATGAATATTAAACAATATTGTTAAATTTAGCCTTCTACTTAGCATATTCCCTTAAGGAATTAGTGGTTAATTAGTGAGTGTTTAGTTGGTGGAATCTTGAGATTGGTGTTGAACTTCTTTGGTTTGAATTAATTTGAGGATTACCCATTTGTGGTATTTGGTTTCCTTTAATTTGTTCAAATTAGGGTTTGTGTTTGGGTGTTGGAATCAATTGGGAGGTAAGGGTATCAAGCCCCTTGTTGCCCATAATTTCAATACTTAGATATTAACCCACATATCCTTCTTTTGTTTTCTTTTATTCTTGATCTTCCCTCTTTGATTGTTATCATTATGTCCCATCAGGAAACCCTTCTTACCAAATTGGTTAAAGGATCATAAAACCAAGAAAATTGCTTGAAGGAAATTAGGGCGGACATTTCAGGAATAAGTCAGAAAGTTGACTCTCACTCAACTGCCATAAAATAGTTGGAGCAACAGTTCGGGCAGATATTGGTGGCATTGAACCAACGTCAACCAGGCACTCTTCTAAGTAATACCATCCAAAATCCTAAAAATGACGGTCATTATTTAGCCATTACTACAAGAAACGAAAAGAGCACGACCAACCCATCTATTTCTGCGAATAATGATAAGAAGATGAGCCAGTGGTGGGTGAGGAAGAGGGTGAGATAGAGCCAAAAAATTTAGTAGCGGACAACAGTATTAATAAGGAAGTTGAATCTAAAAAGAGGCAGGAAAAGGAGGTTCCACAAATGTTGAAAACTATCCCACGACCTCCTCCTCCCTTTCCTCAAAGGTTGAAAAGAAAGGTTGAGGAAGGTAAGTACCAGAAGTTTATTACGATATTGAAAGAGTTATTGGTAAATATCCCTCTTGTTGAGGCATTAGAGCAGATGCCCGGTTACACAAAGTTCATGAAAGACTTGGTGATAAAGAAGAGAATTGTCAGTTTTGAGCCTCCAAATAACTTGCATCATTGTAGTGCAGTTGCTTCGCGTTCCCTAGTAGAAAAGAAAGAGGATCCAAGAGCTTTCACAATTCCTTGTACTATCGGGTCGTACAACTTTGCAAAGGCACTGTGTGATTTGGGTGCTAGCATTAACTTAATGTCACTAGTCGTTTTCATGTAGTTGGGGTTGGGAGCACCAAAATCGACTTCTATGAGGTTTCTTATGGCAGATAAAACTGTGAAAAAGCCGATGGGCATTCTGTATGATGTTTTGGTGAAAGTTGCATCTTTCATCTTTCCACCTGACTTTGTGATTTTAGATTGTGAAGTTGATTTCGAGGTTTCTATCATTCTAGGGAGACCATTCCTTGCCACTGGCCATGCGTTGGTTGACATGGAAACTGGGCAGATGAAATTCAGGTTAAATGATGAACATGTTACTTTCAATGTTTGTCATTCCATGAAGCAACCGAAAGATATGCAGGTGATTTCTATAATTGATACGCTTGATGAGAGTGCCATAGTCGTTCCACTTGAAGAAAGGTTGGGGGTAGAAGCTCTTGCGGCTGTGGTTATGAATTTGGATAGTGATGGTATTTAAGAATATGATGAGATAGTAAGAGCGCTTGCTGGTAGGGGACACTACACTTATACTCCGAAGAAACTTGATCTCGATTTGAAGAATAGAGTGACCCCATCGACTCGCCCTTCTGTTGAGGAGCCTCCAGTCTTAGAGCCTAAGGCTCTTCCTTCTCACCTTCACTATGTATTTTTGGGAGCCAATAACACCTTGCCCGTAATTATTTCTGCTGAGTTAGCAGAATGGCAGGTAGAAGCTCTGGTTTCGATATTGAAGAATTTTAAGAGGGCCATTGGTTGGTCCATTACTGATATTATAGGGATTCCACCCGGCATTTGCACTCATAAAATTCAGCTTGTTCCTGAGTGTGTACCAAGCATTGAGCACCAACGTCATCTGAACCCACCTATGCAGGAATTGTGAAGAAAGAAATCATTGAGTGGTTAAATGCAGGCGTAGTTTACCCCATTGCTGATAGCAAGTGGATAAGCTCAGTGCAGTGTGTACCAAAGAAGGGAAGAATCACTGTGGTTCTAAATGACAAGAATGAGTTAATCCCAATGAGGCCAGTCACCGGATGGAGAGTTTGCATGAACTATCGAAAGTTAAATTCTTGGACCGAAAAGGATCACTTTCCCATGCCTTTCATGGACCAGATGTTAGATCGTCTTGCTAGAAGGGGGTGGTATTTCTTTCTTGATGGTTATTCAGGATATAATCAGATTTTCATTGCTCTCGAGGACCAAGAAAAGACCACGTTCACCTATCCATATGGGACTTTTGCATTCAAAAGGATGTCGTTCGGGTTATGCAATGCGCCAGCCACTTTTCAGTGTTGCATGATGTCTATTTTCTCTGACATGGTGGAAGACACTATTGAGGTATTCATGGATGATTTTTCTGTAGTGGGAGATTCTTTTGATGACTATATGGCCCATCTCGCTAATGCGTTACAAAGATGTGAAGAGTACAATTTTGATACAAGATCAAGTCCACAACACACAAATAGGCACAACCAGCCACGAAAATCAGCCAACCAACAACAAGAGAATCCAACAAACACAAGATTTAACAAGTTGAACACAATGCTAGTGAATCGAAAGAGCCCCACCCGGCTTCACTAGACTTCAAGATCTCAAAGACATCAACAACAAGATAATAAAAGATAGATAACTTGACATATAATATTCAAGAGACTAAGAACCCTAACATCAAGAAAGGACCCTAAGACTATTGAATATAAACACCAAGTTCTTACTTAGACCAAGAGGAACCCAATGACCTCAAGATCCTTGTTTCTAGCCAAGATACAACACAAGTATCCCTCTCCTTTGTGGACTGTTTTGAGAGAGAAAGAGAGCCCTAAGAGTTACAAGTCTTGTGATTCAAATGTCAAAATGGAAGAACTACTCAAAATAACCCTAATGTGTTCTATTTATATTACAAGGTAAAATGAAGCCAAAAAGACTAGTTTGCCCTTCACCAATCTGCCGCCTCCTTGGAGTGTAAGTTTATTACACTCCAAGGTCCCACTTCACACTTAAAACATTTAGATCCTTTGGGGGTTCAATGACCAACTCACACACAGCCATTTGCATGAACAAGGCTTGGAGTTTTTGTAACTCTCGAGCTTGGCTTCGTGTGAAAGGTCGTGTACTTGTGGAGCTTGTCCCACCCGTATCATCCTCTCCATCTTGAGAGGAATTTGACCTCAAATTCAGCATTTGGTCATCGTCCACCGCACTCACGAGAGAGAGATCACAAACGTTGAAAGTATGGTGCATTTGATATTCCGGTGGAAGGTCAATCTTGTAGGCGTTGTCATTGATCTTCTCAAGTACTTGGAAAGGCCTGTCACCCCTAGGCATCAATTTGGACTTTCTTTGAGATGGAAACCGATCCTTCCGAAGATGCACCCACACCCAATCTCCCGGTTCAAGAATGAATTCCTTTCTTCCCTTGTTTGCCCTCCTTGCCATGTCTTGGTTTTTCTTCTCAAGTTGAAGCCGCACCTTCTCATGTAACTTCTTCATAGAATCTGCCCGCTTGCTTTCATCTAAGCTAATCATGAGATCACTTGGCAAAGGCGTTGAGGGGGTTGAGGCCGTATACACACTCAAAGGGAGTCATTCCCGTACTTGAGTGTATGATACGGTTATAGGCAAACTCAATCAATGGCAAGTGCTCTTCCCAAGAAGTCATTTTTCCCTTAACCATGGAACGTAGCATAGCACCCAAAGTCCTATTTACTACTTTCGTTTGGCCATCGGTTTGTGGGTGGCAAGATGTAGAGAATAACAACTTGGTACCAAGCCTACCCCACATAGACTTCCAAAAGTGGCTTAGGAATTTAGAGTCCCTATCACTCACAATGGTCCTCGGGACACCATGCAATCTAACAACATTATCAACAAATAACGAGGCCACGCTAGGGGCATCATCACACTTAGAGCAAGAAATAAAGTGCGCCATTTTAGAAAACCGGTCGACTACAACAAAAATACTATCCCGACCTCGTCGAGTCCTTGGCAGCCCCAACACCAAGTCCATAGATATATCAAGCCAAGGACGTAGAGGAGTGGGCAGCGGGGTGTACAACCCGTGAGGGAGGAGCTGAGATTTGGCTCTCTTGAATTCTACGCATTGGCCACAAATCCTAGCCACATCCTTGCGCATTTTGGGCCAATAGAATTGCTCCTCCAATATTCCGGGGGTCTTTTCGACCCCAAAATGACACATTAGACCGCCATCGTGTGCTTCCCTCACAAACAACTCTCCCCAAGAGCTAGAAGGCACACACAATCGTCTACCTTTAAATAAGTAACCATCAAACTTGGCATAGGGATTTGAACCCCTAGCCGATTCCCACTTGTCCCTACCCAAGTCTTCGCATTCCCTAAAGATAGGAGCAAAGTGAGGGTCCTTGGGATACAACTCTTTTAAACTCTCAAAACCCATCAATTTTGTTGACAAAGTGGACACAAGCACATGTTTTCTAGACAAAGCATCGGCTACAACGTTGTCCTTACCCCTTTTGTATTGGATAACATAAGGGAAGGTCTCAAGGAACTCAATCCATTTGGCATGCCGTTTGTTAAGCTTGTCTTGGGCCCGAAGATGCTTTAAGGATTCATGGTCCGTTCGGATCACGAACTCCTTAGGCCATAAGTAGTGTTGCCAAGTGGCCAAGGCTCTAATCAAGGCATACAACTCTAAATCATACGTGGAGTAGTTTAGAGTTGCTCCTTTGAGCTTTTCGCTAAAATAAGCAATGGGTTTCAATTCTTGCATCAAAACAGCCCCTATGCCTACTTTACTCGCATCGCACTCGACCTCGAAGGTCTTATCAAAGTTGGGCAATTGTAACAAGGGTGCGGAGATGAGCATCGCTTTCAAGGCTTCAAATGCCTTAGCTTGCTCGACACCCCACTTGAAGGGTTGTTCTTTCCGAATGACCTCGGTCAAGGGGGCTGCTATGGTGCTAAATCCTTTGACAAACCTTCTATAAAAACTAGCCAACCCGTGGAAGCTTCTTACTTCTCCAACGGTTTGTGGGGTTGGCCAATTTTTGATAGCATTTATCTTGGATTCATCCACTTTGACCCCTCTTGAACTAACAACAAAACCCAAGAAAATAACTTCATTAACGCCGAAAGAGCACTTTTCCAGATTTGCATACAATTTTTCCTTTCTAAGGACATCAAGCACACATTGTAAATGCATCACATGCTCTTCTAAAGACTTACTATACACCAAGACATCATCAAAGTAGACAACAACAAACTTTCCAATAAATGGCCTCATCACATGATTCATTAGCCTCATAAAAGTACTTGGAGCATTTGTTAGGCCGAATGGCATAACCATCCATTCATAGAGACCAAACTTGGTCTTGAAGGCGGTTTTCCATTCATCACCGGGTTGCATTCTTATTTGGTGATAGCCACTCCTTAAATCAATCTTGGAAAACAAACATGAACCATTCAACTCATCTAGCATATCATCTAACCGAGGAATAGGGTGGCGATATTTTACCATAATTTTGTTGATGGCTCGGCAGTCCACACACATGCGCCACGTTCCGTCTTTTTTGGGCACCAATAGCACCGGAACAGCACATGGGCTCATGCTCTCCTTGACATACCCTTTGTTGAGGAGCTCCTCAACTTGACGTTGCAATTCCTTGGTGTCCATAGGATTGCTCCTATAAGCCGGCTTGTTTGGCAATTGTGATCCCGGCACAAAATCAATTTGGTGCTCAATTCCCCGAAGCGGGGGGCAATCCTTGCGGAAGTTCCTTAGGAAATACATCCTCATAATCCTGCAACACACAAGAAATCAAAAGGGAAATGGAAGAATTAGTGGGGTTAGTATTAAAACAATGAGCCAAGAGTAACATAGGCGTGTCCTCATCATGATCCACGAAGAGTTCCTTCCTCCTAACTAACATCACCATGTTTTCCGGCCCTTTTGACGTTGGGGCAGCCTTGGATGACCCCACTGCCCCACCTACGGAATCCCCTCCCTTTTCTCCCTTTTCTCCCTTTTCGGATTCCTTTCCCTTTTCCTTCAACTCCCTCATCCTTTGATGCCACTCATTTACTTGGGAAGGCGAAAGCGGATGAAGAGTAACCTTTCGGCCATCCTTCTCAAGTGTATACCGATTGGACCTCCCATCGTATTTAGTAGACCTATCATATTGCCAAGGTCTACCTAGCAACAAGTGACATGCTTGCATTGGTATCACGTCACAAAGCACTTCATCGTGGTAGTTTCCCACCTTAAACCGTATCACACATTGCCTTGCGACCCTTAACTCACCACAATCATTCAACCATTGTAACTTGTAAGGACTAGTGTGCGGGGTAGTTGGTAACTTCAAGAAATTTACCATAGCATGACTTACAACATTTGTACAACTACCACTATCGATCACCAAGGTACACACACTCCCCTTTACAAGACATTTAGTATGGAATAGATTTTCCCTTTGGCTTGGGTCATCTATTGCCTTACTAATCATGACGCGCCTAACCACAAAGTTTGGAACCACACACTCCCCTTCTTGCGGGTAAACATCTTCACCATCATCACCATCATCATCGTGTGGTCCATCATCGGTTTCCTCTCCATCTTGAGGCTCGGCCTCATCTTCTCCCCTTTCGGGACCCACCTCCTCACCAAGGTAATACACTTTCCCTTCCCGTAGGATCACATTGCGCCGGTTTGGACATTCATTGGCCTTATGCCCCCAACCTTGGCACTTGAAACATTGGAATCCCTTTGGGTTAGGATACTTGTGAGCCTCCGGTTTTGGAGGGAATTTGGGGACTGTTTTGGGCTCGGGCAGCCTCGTAGTGGCGGGTTGGTCCTTGTTTTTGGGCCAACCCGAGGGGGCTTGTCCCCTTGCCTTGAAGGATGATCTCTCTTTAAGTTCTCTTTCAATCTCAAGAGCCGCTTGGAAAATACCGTCAACGGCTTCAAACTTGTGAAGGGTTAAATGAGTGGAGATCTCTTTGTTCAACCCGCACTTGAACCGGATGATGTCGTGACTGATTTGCTCCCCACGATGATCAAGTTTCAACATGAGTTGTTGAAACTCATCAAAATATGCCATCACACTCTTGTTACCTTGACGCAAGCCATACAATCTAGCAAGCAACTCATGGCGATATCTCTCGGGAAGGTATCGTTGCCTCATCAAGTACCTCAACCGACACCAAGGTGGTGGCTGCCCATCCACTAGTTCATCACCAAACCGCTTGACGTACTCCCACCAAGTGTTAGCATAACCCTCAAAGTGAGCTATAGCATAACTTCCTTTCTTTTCTTCCGAGATATCATTAACTTGGAAGACTTTGTCACAAGACGATTCCCAAGCTAAGTATGCCTCGGGGTCACTTTCACCCTTAAAGAAAGGTAGACTCAACTTGATGGTGTTGATGCCTACATCCCTCTCATGGTGTCGGTTTCCTCTTTCTTCATATCCACGGTATCTCCGTTGAACTCCTCTGCCCCCTCTCACCTCCTCCTCCCTCATGTAAGTATCATCAAAGGCCCCGTACCCTTCATACTCCTCCCTACTATACTCCTCAAGGTGGGCTGGTCGGTTTTGGATATTTGGAATTTGATTTAGGGGTATTGGATTTTGTGGAGGTGGTGGTCTTTGGTTTAATGGAGCTTGGAATGGAAGGTTCGGATTTAGTGGTGGAATTTGACGTCCAAATCCCTCATGCGGGAATTGGGAATTCTGGAAATGCGTTGGTCTATTGGGGCCACGGTTAGGAGGGAAAAAGGTGGTTTGGCTTGCGGCATTTAGTGGAGCTTGAGGTGCATTTAGCATTTGGTGGACTGTTTCGGGGGTGATGGTTGCGGAGGAAGTTCTATCATGCCCATTGGTAGAAACATGTAGAGGAGTAGAAGGACGAGAGTTCCTTTGACTCTCCACTTGTTCTAACCTCCCACTAATAGTCGACACCTCTCCCTTGATTGCTGCCAAGTCCCCTCTCACGGCCCCAAATTCCGAATTCAACCTTTCAAGTGTCCGGGTAACGGCCTCAAGAGTGACCCTCATAGAGTCAAGTGCATTAGTATCCACGTTATGGGACGTGGTCCCTTCCATTGTCAAGGTATTATACTCTTTAGATCACCACACGCTTGAGTTCCACAAGTGTTGTAAATTGGCTAGTAACCGTGAATCCTTTAAGGTATGAGTAAGCTCTTATCCGGAGTGGATTTTTGTTTGAAGACTCAAAGAATTCTTGTCGGACTAGAACCAAAAAATAGCAACGTATTCAAAAGATAAAAAAGCACTCAAGTAATCGTCGACACGAACAAACGGATTTAAAGGACTAATCGACAACCTAGTAGGAATGTACTAGTTTGTTAATTAGTTCTAGAACCAAGTAAAGGAAACCAAGAATCAACAATTAGCAACTAGAATAATATCCAAAGTTGAGCTTAGGGGTGACGTGGCAGCATGAAATTGGTCTTGGACCCACACGGTTTGTATATATAACTTTTATGTATATTTTTTTTTTTTTTTTTGTCTCAAAGCTGAAATTCAATATTCATACAACTTGTGATGGATGACAATGTGTTTTGGAGGGAAAAATAATAGTCTTGTAGCCTTTTCAACCTTTCAAACTCAAAAGGGTGATGTTTGACTAACTAGTCCCACAAAACAAGGCTCCTTGAATTAGGGAAGAGTGGTTGAGAAGACTAGGAAGTGATGGGTGCAAGTCTTTCACCAACAACTTTATGACTTGTGTTGCAACTTGAACACAACAAGATGAACAAGTTTAAAAGATGAACACCTTCATCAACTTCTTCAAGCACATAACACACAACCATCAATTTTTGTCATCATCAACATATAACTTTCAGCCACTTCAAGTCACCACAACAATGGTCAAGTTTTCAAGCTCAACTTTTAGATCTAGACACTTTAGTGTTGGTGGGAAAGAAACCAACACTAGAAACACACTAAACAAGCAAAATAACACCTAGATCTAAACATACAACAACATTCTCGGTTTTGTCTTCAATGGACAGATTTCAGAATTTTTTTTTTATTTTTTTTTTGTTTAATCCGAGAACAAGCCCAAGATGGGTTGTGTTGGAACACAACCGGTCTTGCTTTGATACCAAATGATACAAGATCAAGTCCACAACACACAAATAGGCACAACCAGCCACGAAAATCAGCCAACCAACAACAAGAGAATCCAACAAACACAAGATTTAACAAGTTGAACACAATGCTAGTGAATCGAAAGAGCCCCTCCCGGCTTCACTAGACTTCAAGATCTCAAAGACATCAACAACAAGATAATAAAAGATAGATAACTTGACATATAATATTCAAGAGACTAAGAACCCTAACATCAAGAAAGGACCCTAAGACTATTGAATATAAACACCAAGTTCTTACTTAGACCAAGAGGAACCCAATGACCTCACGATCCTTGTTTCTGGCCAAGATACAACACAAGTATCCCTCTCCTTTGTGGACTGTTTTGAGAGAGAAAGAGAGCCCTAAGAGTTACAAGTCTTGTGATTCAAATGTCAAAATGGAAGAACTACTCAAAATAACCCTAATGTGTTCTATTTATATTACAAGGTAAAATGAAGCCAAAAAGACTAGTTTGCCCTTCACCAATCTGCCGCCCCCTTGGAGTGTAAGTTTATTACACTCCAAGGTCCCACTTCACACTTAAAACATTTAGATCCTTTGGGGGTTCAATGACCAACTCACACACGGCCATTTGCATGAACAAGGCTTGGAGTTTTTGTAACTCCCGAGCTTGGCTTGGTGTGAAAGGTCGTGTACTTGTGGAGCTTGTCCCACCCGTATCAAATTTGGTGCTAAATTGGGAGAAATATCACTTTATGATCAAAGAAGGTTTTGTGTTGGGTTATCGAATCTCAAAAAAGAGTATCGAAGTAGACAAAGCAAAGATTTAGGTGATTGAAAAATTACCCCCACCTATTTCTGTGAAAGGGATTCTAAGTGTTTTAGGTCATGCCGGCTTTTATAGAAGATTCATCAAGGATTTCTCTAAGATTGCACATCCGTTATGCAAACTTTTGGAGAAAGAGGTGAAACTCATGTTCGATGGAAAGTGCCTAAAAGTGTTTGAATGTCTGAAAGAGAAGTTGATTTCAGCTCCTATCATTGTCACACCAGACTGGAAGATGCCATTTGAGGTTATGTGTGATGCTAGTGGAGTAGCTTTGGGTGCAGTCCTTGGCCAAAGATATGAATAGATTCTACATCCTATTTACTACGCCAGCAAGGCACTTAATCCAGCCCAGAAGAATTACATTATGACAGAGCAAGAGCTGTTGGCGGTGGTTTTTGCTTTTGAAAAATTTTGATCTTACTTGATTGGTACGAAGGTGATTGTACATACAGACCATGCCGCAATTAGATATCTTATGTCAAAGAAGGATGCCAAGCCAAGGCTGATTCGGTGGGTACTTCTACTACAAGAATTTGATTTTGAGGTCAAGGATCGAAAGGGGACTGAGAATCAGGTTACAGACCACCTATCACGCCTTGAGGAGGAAGCCATGCTCAAATTAAGAGATGATCATGAGATTGATGATACTTTTACAGACGAGCAAGTGTTAGCAGCATCACAACTCTTAATCCCATGGTTTACAAATTTTGCCAACTTTCTGGCAAGTGATGTAGTCCCGAAAGATATGTCGTACCAGCAATGGAGGAGATTATACATTAGGTGAGAAAAATTTTTTGGGATGCGCCTTACCTTTTTAGGGCATGTACAGATGGTATGATTCGAAGGTGTATCCCAAAGGCCGAAATGATGAGTATTTTGGAAGCATGTCATTCATCCCTAGTTGGGGGTCATCATGGTGGTACGCGGCCTGCACACAAGATATTACAATGCGGGTATTATAGGCCCACCATCTATAAAGATGCTCATGACTATGCTCGAGCTTGTGACCAATGTCAAAATACAAGGGAACATCTCATGCAGGCACAAACTTCCTATGACAACTATAATTGAGCTCGAATTGTTTGATGTATGGGGAATTGATTTTATGGGCCCCTTTGTGAGCTCACATGGGATGAAATACATTTTGGTAGCTGTTGACTATGTTTCTAAGTGGGTGGAGGCAATTGCGCTTCCTAATAATGAAGGAAGAAGTGTTACGGCATTCTTGAAAAAGAACATATTTTTATGATTTGGTACACCTCGAGTAATCATTAGTGATGGAGGATCCCACTTCTGCAATCGGTTGTTCAAAAACCTGCTTGAAAAATATGGTGTCAAACATAAGGTGGCCACACCTTACCACCCTCAAACGGGCAAGTTAAGGTGTCAAATCGTGAGATTAAGTCTATTTTGGCAAAGACGATGAACGCCAATAGAACTGATTTGGCAAGAAGATTAGATGATGCATTATGGGTATATCGAACTGCATTCAAAACACCGATTGGTGCCTCACCATATCAGTTAGTGTTTGGAAAATCCTGCAATTTGCCTGTCGAACTTCAATAAAAGGAATTATAGGCATTGAAGATGTTAAATCTAAACTGGAGTGAAGCGGCTAAATTGAGGTTAGACCAGATGAATGAGATGGATGAATTTCATCTTCGGGCCTATGAAAGTTCAGCACTTTATAAAGAAAAGATGATACTGTATCATGACCGTAAGATTGAACGATGAGAGTTTCATTCGAGAGATTTTGATACAAGATCAAACCCACAACACAAGATTTCAGCAACAACAACAAGATGAACAACTATCACAAGAACAACAAGTTGAACAACAAGTGCTAGTGAATCAAAAGAGCCTCACACGGCTTCACTAGACTTCAAGATTATAAACACAAGCTTAACAAGATTACAAAAGATAGATAGCTTGACATACGAGATTACAAGAAATAGGAACCAAACCGTGTATCAAACGATAAGACCCCTAAGACCCGCAATAACAACACCAAACTCTTATGGTGACCGCTAAGAGAATCAACTCCGCCTTACAACCACCGTTTCTAAGCAAGGATCAATAATGGCTTTTCCAAGCCCTACACTACTTGGCCTTTCCAAGCCCTACACTACATTCTCAAAGAGAGAAGAAGAAGTCTTTCAAATATCCATAATGAACTAACTAGAAAATAAGACTAATGAAGCCTATTTATAACTATTACATCAAATGACCAAACTACCCTTAATGAAAAGAGGCTCCTATGGAGTGTAAAGAAAAGACACAAAAAGACCAAAACACCCTTAATAAGGGGCGGTCATGGAGTGTAAGGACTCCTTCTTCACATTTCAACCCTTGCAATTCTTTGGAGCCTCGGGTAGTCATCAAGGCAAGCCTCCAAGCAACCTTCCACACACGAATTTGCTTTGTTATGTGTCCAAAATCAGATTCTCCACGTGTTGGCCACGAATGATGCCATCAAAAGTTATGATGGTCATTTGTCTTGTATCATCCTCCCCTTCTTGAAAAGGATTCGACCTCGAATCCAAACCTTGCAAAACCAAAGAAAGGACAAACAAATACAAACTCCTCATGAGGGTTAGGGTTAGCACAATAAATCATCTCAACATGCCAAGGTTGCTTATACTTGCAATATAACCAAGGATCCTTTGAATTAAATATTAAAAACTTATTAAAATATGCACAAAGGATTTGGCTATTTAAATCACCAAGAGATAAGGAAACTGCAAAGGTCCTAATGGCATCAAAATAATCCACAAGGTAAAACTACCTTCATCTTAGGAGCCATAAGACACAATTGCTTCTTTATCTCTTCAAGAGACCACACCAAGGGTGGATCCTCAATTGGTTCTAATGTCCACAAGATCCATATAGCATTATCATTCATACAAGTGGACAAACCAACAAATTTCCTACCTCTACATAAAACAAATCCAAAACTAGCATGGATGTCATCATAGGCAAAGAGGTAGTATAGGAAAGAATCAAGTGTAAAGGCATACAAGGGTGAAGACAAAGCATTTAAGCACATCCACATTCTTTCCTTCAAGCAAAAAGAGAACTTGGCATCCACAAGTTGAGATTATTGTAATTTAAACACAATTGTGTCAAGCAAGGATGCACATTTAGAAACATTACCCCAAGGAAACAATGACACTTTTGCTCTCGGGTTTTCAAGAATGACACTTTGCTTGTCATGTAGACCAAGCAACAAGTTGGGTGCGCCAACATCACCATTTCTATATTTGGCATCGGGGTCAAATAGAAAGAGTAGCCATAGACACGGGTCTAGACAATACTCCCTTTCCTCATAGGCTTCACCCAAACTACAAGATATACTCTCTACAATAGCATACATATCATCAAAAGCAAATAGAGAGTGGAGAATGGTATCACTCAAGTCAAGTTCAACTAAGGTGTCCTCATGTGAGTACTCACTACCAGTTTCAACATCATCACCATGAGTACTCTCAACAATAAGGTCACACATAGTAGAAAAAGTAATTTCCAAATAATGGACACCTTCCTTTTCTATGGAAGTACCCTCAAGTAGACACATACCACCACTAAAGTCCAAGGAATTATTACTTAAGTCTTTACAAGCAAGCAATTCATCCTTATAGTCATCAAACATGGGTGGGGTGTCATACAAAGGATCACAACCACAATCAATTTTCAAGGAAAAATCATTTATTGGGTTTCTTAAGAATTCAAGCAAATCAAAATTATCATCACCCAATTGATCATTCCTTTCCAAGACCTCACATTCCCTTCCCTTAAGAGTACTCTCATCTCCCAAGAAGAGATTTCCATCTTTAGGAGGAATGTTTTTACACCATAGTGGGTTGGCATATAGGCTATAGCTTTCAAGACAAGCTATACCTTCAACGTCATTCTCACCACTAGGTTCTTTAGGAGTGAACTCATCATCTTCAAACAAGATATTATACTTAAAGAGAGAAGGATCTATCCATGAAGAGGATATAGAACATGCAACTCTATTCTCTAAAAGATCATTATCAAGTATCAAAGATGTTTCAAGCACATGATTATCCCTATGAGCAAAATTGAGAGTAGAACATTTACTAGAGGTCATACTAAAGGGGTCACTCCTATTTATTTGATCAACATTTTCAATATAATCATTCACTTGAGATCCATTAAACACATCACACATATCCTCAAGTGGTGGACAAATTCCGCACATAAGTTGATCAACACAATTCCCACAAGATGATGTACCATCATTCAACACATTGGCTTCAACACTAGGTGGACTTAAATTGACCTTACAAGAAGAGTCAATTCGATCATCAATAGGATCAACTAGTGTATCCACACTCCCAACAAGTACATCATCAACAAGAGGCAAAGAATCAATAGACTCACAAATAGGTAGGCTACTACTCACACTCAATGGGCTACTAGTCACACAATTATCATTCACATGCACAAAAGTGTAAGAGTAAGCAATTTTACCTTGAAGTTCTTGAGTAAATTCTTCTTTGCCGTAGTGTGAAGGTTTCCCACATGCTTCGGCAGCAACTTCTCCTTGGCCTTTTGCTTCTCCGCTTGCCATGTTGGTACCTACACAAATGTCCTTAGAAAGATTTTGATACAAGATCAAACCCACAACACAAGATTTCAGCAACAACAACAAGATGAACAACTATCACAAGAACAACAAGTTGAACAACAAGTGCTAGTGAATCGAAAGAGCCCCACACGGCTTCACTAGACTTCAAGATTATAAACACAAGCTTAACAAGATTACAAAAGATAGATAGCTTGACATACGAGATTACAAGAAATAGGAACCAAACTGTGTATCAAACGATAAGACCCCTAAGACCCGCAATAACAACACTAAACTCTTATGGTGACCGCTAAGGGAATCAACTCTGCCTTACAACCACCGTTTCTAAGCAAGGATCAATAATGGATTTTCCAAACCCTACACTACTTGGCCTTTCCAAGCCCTACACTACATTCTCAAAGAGAGAAGAAGAAGTCTTTCAAATATCCATAATGAACTAACTAGAAAATAAGACTAATGAAGCCTATTTATAACTATTACATCAAATGACCAAACTACCCTTAATGAAAAGAGGCTCCTATGGAGTGTAAAGAAAAGACACAAAAAGACCAAAACACCCTTAATAAGGGGCGTTCATGGAGTGTAAGGACTCCTTCTTCACATTTCAACCCTTGCAATTCTTTGGAGCCTCGGGTAGTCATCAAGGCAAGCCTCCAAGCAACCTTCCACACACGAATTTGCTTTATTATGTGTCCAAAATCAGATTCTCCACGTGTTGGCCACGAATGATGCCATCAAAAGTTATGATGGCCATTTCTCTTGTATCAGATTTGGTGCTGCTCTATAACTCCAGGCTTTGCCTTTTTCCTAGAAAACTGCGGTCTAAATGGTCTGGACCATTCACTGTTGTTAGGGTATTCTCGCATGGAGCAATCGAGCTGAAATGTAAAGATAATGTTAATTCAAGGTCAATAGGCAGCGTGTAAAGCACTATGTGGGAATCATAGAAGAGATAAGGACTTGTGAGGAGCTTAGTCTTGATGAAATCTGAGTAGTCAAATAGCCATGTTTTACCGCGACGTTAAATCAGACGCTTTATGGGAGGCAACCCATGGGCTCATTGGTAAAGTCTGAGTATCCAATTTAGCCATGTCATGCCGCGATGTTAAATCAGGTGCTTCATGGAAGGCAACCCAAGCTCTGATTTGGTTGTGATCTGATCATTGGAGGATAAGTTAGCTGGAATTTACAATATAAAACTGAATATGTTTAGTACAACCCACGACAGGGACCCACGTGACGTAGGTCAACCCACGTCACGTGGGTTGGTACCGTAGAAGTCAGAGAAAATTTTACACTTGCAGAACCCGACCTACGATAGGGACCTACGTAACGTAGGTCAACCCACGTCACGTGGGTTGGTGCCGTGGCAATCAGAGAAAAATTTAAAACTATAGAACTCGACCTACGCCAGTGACCCACGTGACGTAGGTCAACCCACATCACGTGGGTAGGTACGGTGAAAATCAGAAACCCACTTAAACTCGAGATCCGACCCAACCTGACCCAACTTTATTTATTTTGGTATATCCCCTCAAAACCAACCCGACCTCAAATCTCAACTTAAACCCTCTCAAATCCACATCCTAAAATTAACCCTATTTTTAAGAATTCATCAAATCACCCACTTCCAATCACTACATCTCAAATTTCCATATACCAAATCCGAAATTCATCAACTCCCTACCACCATAAATTTGAAATTCATCAAATCCTAACTACCCTTTAGCCAAAAAAAAATCCTAAACCCCATAATCCCTAAAGTTTTGAAACCCTAGCACCTCAAATCTGACCCACCCAACCCATATCCGACCCACTCGACCCAAAACCAAACCCAAACCTAACCCAATGCAGCCCAAATCAAACCCCAAATATAGAGATATGGGTTCCTCTTCAAGAATCCACACTGAAAACTCCAAATTTACGACTAGGTTGCGTGATGAACCTTTGGGGTTAAATAAAAGTGGGTCTGAAGAGATATACGAGCTTGCTACTATTGATTCTACACTGGTACCTCATACCACAAGGCTACAAACTAGGGCACAATTAGCTGCCTGGGCTCCACAACAGCCTATTTCACAGCCCTACACCTGTCGAACCGATTGCTCCTATTCAGTCTTCTGATTTCTCCCCCAGTCTGAAGAGGGGGAGGATGCTTCGGCAACCGATGATGAATAAGATGTTGACGTATCTGGGTCTGAGGAGAATGTTGAGGGTACGGATGATGCTGAGGTTGATGTATCTGGGTCTGAGGAAAATGCTGAAGGTCCGGATGATTCTGCGGTTGATACGATAGCATCTATTTCTGGAACTGGTGGTCAAAACTCCACGACTTCCTCATAGAGACAGGTGGCTGCATAGCCGACCACAATTACAGTTCGAAGGGAAAACAAGTGATGGTGTGTTCAGGGTATGAGGGCCATTTTTGACAGAGATGCCGAACTTACTAAGCGGGGCGTGTGTAGACAAAGTATCACTGAGGAGCCCCGATATCGGCTAGATGAGTTAAATGCACTACCCGAGATTAAGGCAGTATTTGATCATTATGGATGACGGAGCCTCCTGGGCACTATAGCCCAGAGTTGGTCCGTGAGTTTTATGCTTCCTATGCTGCTTTTATTAAATTGATCACACCCATTAGCAGAGATATCGGGACCAACCACCATTGACTCACACTTTGGTTTGCGAGACCAAAGTGGACATCTCTGAGTAGACTATCCACAGGTTTTTGTTTGGTGTTGAACATCTATTTCCAACTAGCACTGCAGAATTTGATCAACGTATGGAGATGGTGAGAAATAGGGTTAAAATAAGGGATGTCGATCAACGATTGGAGTTACTACGGTGGATTACGGGATATATAATGGAGGATGGTGTGGATGCTGGTTGGGTATCTGGAAAGCTGGACATTAAGAAGTCCTCGCTTCACTTTGTTAGGCAATTTTGGTAGTCTGTTGTGAGGCACCGTCTAGGTCCCACAAATGCTGATAATTCACTTACTCTTGACCAGGCTGTTGTGGTAGCGCGCATCATTGCTGGATATGACATCAATATCGCCCGCTACATCATTAGGGAAATTCATGAGCGCGCCTTTAGAGATTTTACCAGCAGCTCTTTCCTTGTCTAGTTCATGGCTTATGTGTTAGTGTTGGTGTGTTCACGATGCCTGCAGTAGATCATCATATTGAGGTGACATGCATTGCTGATATAGGGTTGATGCAGCAGCGGGGAGCTCACCCAGTTCTTCCGCGGAGGTCTCAACCTTTCGTGTCATCAGGAGTAGCCCTTTTTGAAGGGCCTGGAGATAGAGAAGAGTCGGTTAGTACTCAGCACCGATGACTGTACCTGAAACTTTTCGTGTACCTGCTGAGGGTACAGGCCTAGTGATTGACAATGAGGTAATAGGCACTATAGCACCACCGCCCCCCTCTGGTATGGTCTCAATTTTGAGGGACTTTCTGCAGCAGTTGGTTGATAGGCAGACACAGATGTTTGAGAGGCAGGCTCACATGGAGGCCCAGATGGCTCATATGTAGTCTGGAGGATTAGGCTGATAGTATTGATGAGTTCGAGGGTGATTTCTGGAGAGCGATTAAGGCCTCCAGAGTAGAGTACCATGCCAGTCAGATTGCTCAGCAACAGAGGGCACGAGGTGCATCCTCTAGTCAGGTACTCCCTATGCAAGACACACCTAGCTGAGAGCCCAGAGAGCATGCAGATGATCCTACTATGGACGGGCCCACATCCGGTGTCTAGGGCACTGCAGGTATGCTTTCACTCCCTTACACTTAATCTATTGATAGTTTTGAGCTAGGGGCAGTGCACTATTATTTAGTTGAGGGTGTGATACGAGCATGATTAGCATGGGGCACATTAGGATGGGCTTCTACATATGGATGATAGCTTGGAGCCCGGAGAAAAGTCATGGAGCAATAAATATACAAGGTCATGGGCGACCAAGATGTCATTTGGATAATCAAGAAGGGCCTTTGTGGGTTATTACTAAAATAGTCACTTTTGGGCTATTTTTGTAATAGGCTATTTGTAAAAAGGCAAGGACTATAAATAGTTGCCTTAGCCATTTTCTTTACTTGGATTTTGGATGATTGAATTGTCTTTAATAGACTTGATATTTGGTTACTCTAGGTTAGGGTAGTGATTGGGTTCAAGTCCAATTATTAGCTTAGATCGAGTGATTAGGGTGGATTCCCGAATTGCTTGTGTTATCTTCTTAGCTTGATTAATCATCGAGTTATCATATTGTGGATTCAATTTGTTTTCTCATGCATTTGATTGAGTTCTTTTCTCCCTTGGTTTAATTGTTGTTTCAATTGAGCCTTTCTTTCTTCACTTCTCATCTTTTATTTCTCAACTATCCTTTAATTTTGTTGTTTAATTCCGTATTTTCGATATCGATTTTAGTCACTTGATTGAGGTCGTTATCATTTTGGTATCAAGAGCCTAGGTTAAGGTTTGTTTTCACAAATCTTAATCTTGGGATTTTGATTTCTTCAAAATCCAAAAAAATCAAAAATTATCCAAAAATCCAAGAAAAAAAAAAAGAAAAATCTGGAATTTTTTTTGTTTTTATTTGCTATTTTTGACACTAGATCTTGATTCTCTAGTGTTTTTTGAGTCTAGATTTCAAATTTCATTCAAATCGGAGTTGTAGAAGTGAAGTTACCATTAAAGGGTTTTCAAGTTCTTGAGTTTTTGAAACTTGAAAAGTGGGTTTATTTTTGGCTTGAAGTTGAGAGCCTGAGAGCCAAAAATCATTGGAGATTGTTTGTGGCGTTGAAAGGAGCATGTGGGCGAAAATTTCATTGAATTTGGAGCAAAAACGAAGAAGTTATGAGCATTTGAAGATTGAGATTTTTCTTGTGTTCTTGAGCATCTTTATCTTATTCTTGAAGAGAAAGATAGCAAATGTACACTTTGATCTAAAATTTTTGAAGTCAAAGTTGGTCAAGTGTTAGTAGGTCCATTTGTGGAATTTTGAAAAAAAAAAAAAATGAAATTTGAAAAAAAAAAAAAAAATCGAAATTTGAAAAAAAAAAAAAAAATTCACATGGACTTGCTACGTCAGCAGTCAACGGTCAAAGTCAACCATTGACTGCCAACACAGCGCCACATCAGCGCCAGCAGCCTTGTCAGCGCCTCCAGCCTCCCCACTCGCGCCACGTGGCGCGTGGAGCCCAATTTCAGAGAGCTGAAAAATTCAGGTTTTCAACACTTAGTTTTTTTTTTGGGTCCTAAAGTTTTTTGGACCTAAAAATTGTTCTAAGTGTCCAAACTTCGTGATTCTTTTTTTGTTCTTTTCTCCTTCGATTCCTCAACTATTTAACAAGTAATTAACATATTTAATCACTTGTTAACTAGTTTGAATCATCAAATCATCAAATCAAACCCTTTTAAAATGATGAACTTCTTCAAGGCCTCAAAATTTTTCTAAGTGTCCAAATTTCGCGATTCTTTTTTTGTTCTCTTTCTCTTTCAATTTTCTAACTAATTAGCAAGTAATTAACATATTTAATCACTTGTTAACTAGTTTTAAAACATCAAATCACTTTTTTTTTATTCTTCAAATTAAGCAACACAAGTAATTTTTCTACTTTTGTTACTTAGTTTTTTTTTTTAGTCCGTTTTCTTTCTTGCTTCTTTTCTTCAACTTTTCTCATCTTAATTCATAGATGACTTTGTGATTCAAGTCCTTTTTTTATTTTATTTGAGTCGTCCTTCTTTAACAAGTCACAAAAATTCATTCCTCCACAAGCATTGATAACCTTGAATTGATTGAGCAAGCTAGTAACCTATCAATTTGGGAAAGAAGCCGTAGAAGGTGAGTTGAGAGCTCATATATGAGTGACGTGAGGCTTTTATTACTAACTTGTTTGCTAGTTTTGTAGGTACAAAAGGTGATATAAGGGAGAATGTCATCCATAGCTTCGGATTATTGTGGAGATGACATTAGTGACTATGCTTGTAGTGACATGAGCTATGAGTATAGTGATGATGAGCAATATGAGGGTTCTTTGAGTGCTTGTGAGCAAAGTAATAAAGCTCATGAGTATGATGGTGAATCTTATGAAGGATATGATGGTCCAAGAGATTATGATGGACATGGTGATGAGAATTACTACACCGGAGATGAATGGAGCTTATGGCTCTTAAGATGAACATAAAAGAGTAGAAGTCTCTTATGATGAATTTGATAGTGAAGATGAAGGGTATGGGTGTTCTCATATTACCCACCATGGTGATGAAGACGATGTGAGGTACAATTATTTCTCCCATATGTCTTGTGAACCTTTTGAAGAGGATTGTGATAGAAGGGGATGCTGTGGGGATGAATTACCTTCCTCATCTTATACTACTTCCTATCCTAGTCGAGGGGGTATAGATGTGTGGGCAAAACCAATTCAAAGACGTCGTGTGGACCATAGGCGAAGAACATTCTCTACTTCTTATGGTGCAAGAACTTGTACTTCTTATCCTTATTCCAATGTGACTAGTTATCCTTATGGTAATGATGTTGGAGGTAGGATGGAAAGATCAATGAGACATAGAACTAGAGGGAATTCATTGTTTCAAGATGTGTATGAACGGGAGAGGCCGATTCTTGAAACAAAAGTTACAAGTGAACTACTCCCAATTGAGGATCCTATTACTTTGGGGATGAACAAATTGTTTGAATCTATGCTAGTAACTCTTGACAAGATTTCTCAAATGGTCTCCAAGGAGTTGAAAGCAAAACAAGCTACTCCTTGTGGAAATGTGCTTGAAGAGGATCCAATGACTGAAATGAAGGCTACACCTAGCAACGCAAAGTGGAAGTTAGATGTGAAGGGATCTCCAAACCCTTCCCAAGGAATTCTTGGCACTTGTCCTAACTCCAATAAAATTGAGAGACAAAAGATTGAGAGGAGTAAGTGTGTGATATGTGAGAACTCTAGAGTGGAAAAAGAAGAGGTTGTGAAGAGTGATGTGAGAGAGTTGTCACAATCTTATACTAACTTTTGTAACCTTTCTTCCTTTTCTAGTTGTCTAGATTCTTGTGCAGGTATCCTTGGAGACAAGCCTAGTGAGGCACCTCGAGCAATGAAGAATCATGAGGTGCTAGAAAGCTTTCCAAAGGAGCAAATATTCTCCAATGTTGAAAAGCAAGGTGAATGCAATCCTTTCTATGAGCTACAAGGTAACAAAGCTAAACCTTACACTTTTTCAAAAGTAGAAGATCCTTGTGTGGCTAGTAGCCAATTGAGTGTAAGTGATGGCATGTATATGTGTGAGCTTAAAGATCCTTTGCCTTGTGAACATCTTGATGACACCATGTTACATAGTGATAATGTATTTGTTGAGAGTGTTCATACACTAGTTGATCATATTGATGACCGAATTGATTCTTCTAGTAAGATCAATTTATGTCCATCTAGTGTTGACACTTGTGCCTTGAATGATAGTACATTGTCATGTGATTCTTTGCCATGTTTTGATAATGTGCATGTTGATACATGTGCTTTGAATGATAGTTCATTATCTATTGATATTGGTGTTGATCAACTCGTGTGTAATGATGACCCACTAAATGAGGAGTTTTGTGTTGAACTTAAAGGACCTCAATTTAGTGAAGGTATTGATATAGTTGGTCATGTAGATAGTCATGTGAAGTCATTGCACCTAAATGGTGAATCCTTGAATTGTGATTCCATTCCTTGTTCTTCTCATGAGGATTGTGAGGTTGAATGTGTTTTTAAGGATAATCTTTTGTTTGATGTTGACATGACTAATGAAGGTGAAATGCATAGTGGTGTGTCTTGGCATGATATAAGTGTAGCCCTCTTGAAGGCTACCAAGTGATTGAGAATCCACTATGGTATGATGACACACTTTTCAAAGATGGAACTCTCTTCTTGAAAGATGATAGTACGTCTACTGGGGAGGTTAGTGGTCAAAAGAAAGAGGGTGTATGTTCTCCAATAACCCCTTCATTCTTGTGTGACCCGGTTCTTGATCAAGGCATTAATGCTTGTGGATCAAAGGGTGATTCTATATGTGGGCACACCTTGGATGAAGTTCATTTAAGTAACACCTTTCTTTACTACTTGTTTGCATATGATGACCTTTTTCTCAAATATGGTCTCATGCTTGTGAACCCCAAGGCAAATGTGTCATTGCCTATTTTGGGAGTTTCTTATATTCTTGCATCCTTGTTTGACACACTTGTGCTTAAGTTGTGTGGACCACAACTAGTGGGTGCTAAGTTGCTTGTTTGTTTTTGGGAGAGTCCATGGATATTGAAAACTCCTTGTCACCTTCATAGGGTTGGACAAGTTGAAGTTTCAAATAACACTCTTGGAAGCATGCTTGATACTATGATCGGAGGGACCCCAATTCATTAGGAGTATTATTTGATATGGAGTGATTTGACTCCTAATAGATTCCTCGACCATTCTAGTAGCATGGCTTCGTTGGTGCACTTTGTTTCTTTGAAAAGTTGCTTGATAGAGAGGGTCGTTTTGTGCTTAAAATGTTTCTTCTTATCTACCAGTGTCCTTATCTTTTGGCACACCCTAGATGAGAATAGTGAGCTTAACGCCTTTCTATACTACCTTTTTGCTTATAATGATACCCATGATGGTATGGGATTTGTTTTGTTGGAGGTAGAGATATGTGGGTCTTTTACTTTTTTGGCCAGAATGAACCCTTATGGGTGATTGCACCATTTTTGGTGAGGTGTTATCGTGAGGTAATGAAACAATTGTGTCTTATGGCTCCTAAAGTAAATGTGATGTTATCTCTTAAGATTCTTGATGCCATTAAGACCTTTGTGGTTTCCTTGTTTCATGATGTTGCTTATGACCAATTCCTTTGCACTTTATATGATGAATGGATCTTATTCAATACAAAGGATAGTTGGTTGTATGTCAAATGTGTGCCTCCTTGGCAAGTTGGTATGATTGATAACCCTTGTGCTAACCCTCATGCTATGATGTTTGTTGTTTGTCCTTCTCATATTTTTGCAAGGTTCAGATTCGAGGACAAATCCTTTTGAAGAAGGGGAGGATGATACGAGCATGATTAGCATGGGGCACATTAGGATGGGCTTGTACATATGGATGATAGCTTGGAGCCCGGAGGAAAGTCATGGAGCAATAAATATACAAGGTCATGGGCGACCAAGATGTCATTTGGATAATCAAGAAGGGCCTTTGTGGGTTATTACTAAAATAGTCACTTTTGGGCTATTTTTGTAATAGGCTATTTGTAAAAAGGCAAGGACTATAAATAGTTGCCTTAGCCATTTTCTTTACTTAGATTTTGGATGATTGAATTGTCTTTAATAGACTTGATATTTGGTTACTCTAGGTTAGGGTAGTGATTGGGTTCAAGTCCAATTATTTAGCTTAGATCAAGTGATTAGGGTGGATTCCCGAATTGCTTGTGTTATCTTCTTAGCTTGATTAATCATCGAGTTATCATATTGTGGATTCAATTTATTTTCTCATGCATTTGATTGAGTTCTTTTCTCCCTTGGTTTAATTGTTGTTTCAATTGAGCCTTTCTTTCTTCACTTCTCATCTCTTATTTCTCAACTATCCTTTAATTTTGTTGTTTAATTCCGTATTTTCGATATCGATTTTAGTCACTTGATTGAGGTCGTTATCAGGGTGGGGGTACACCACCACTTAGGGGTTTTTGTTGTCGTGTATCCTTTTCCCACAAGTATGTTATCATAGTAGAATCAGCATGTTTAGGTTTTGATTTATATTATTATGTGTATTCGTGTTTAATTAGGAGGAAAATAAAGGAACCTTAGTGCAGTCTAGTTTTGAGCATGTTTTTGATATTGTTTGTGATTGTCTAAAGGATACCCCTCCTGAAAAGTTTTGTTTTAAATTGTGTGTGTAGGATATTAGTTTGTGACATCTGTTGGATCTTGTTATGGCATTAGTATTATAGGCAACATGACTGTAGCTAGCAATGCATGAGTTGGATAGGTAGTAGTTGATAGTGTAACCCTGTGCTATGTGTGTGTGAGGCCATTACCTAGTTCACTTTGTGTGTGAGATCCAGAACTTTCTCGGTTAGTCTTGCCTAGGTTATAGGATAGTGGTTAGGAAAGGATCATAGGCCCTTTTTGAATAAGTCCAATTTTAACCTAAATACCCGACCAAATGAATTAAGTATCCCTTGATCCCGATTTTGAGCCTTAATTGACCTATTTCTTTCATTAGCCTATTCACCTTCCCATTTTGACTTACAATGAACTTGTCTTGGCCCTGGTCCCTCCTTGGACATTGTGTACCTCAATTCAGGTAAATCGCCTAAGTTGAGGGTGGCTATTATAGGGGTGCGTAGCTTAACTTGGGTATGAAGAAGGGGTTAGTAAAAGAAAAAGAGAACAGATTTGGGTATGAAGAAAAAAAAATGATGAGTGAAATAAATAGAAATTGTAAAGAAAAAAAAAAGAAAGAAAAAAAAATTATTTTGAAAGTATGAAGAAAATCACACCCAAAATCTGAAAATAAATGAAGGAGAATAAGGGAGAATGAAATGAGAATGGTTGGAAAGTGGAGCAAAAAAAATAGTGTAGTGTCAAGGAGGGTGAGTCACCATATCCATATGTACCATACCCGTCTCCAAGCCTACATTACAAGCCGATGAAAGTCCTAATGTGATCCTAGTCCAACTGTCCAAAAAAAAACTAAGGCATAGAAAATAAGGGCAAGCCTATGGTATTTTACGCACATTGTTTGAACTTTTTTGTGAGAGAGAGTGTTTAGACCCTGTCCCTACTTTGATATTCATTAGTATACTGTGAGTGTATGGGACTTCTTTGTTGTGAGAACACACGGGTTGCATTATTAGCTGCTATTTGTTTGGGTAATGTCATTTGCATATATGCTTAGTTGTTTGTTCATAATCTGATGCCATCACTTGATCCCTTCTATGTCATGGTAATATGTTGCATGTATACACACTGTGGTATTGATTTGCAAATAGAAGGGGTAGGAAAAGTTTTGGTGCCAAAAGCGATAAGTCGACTGCCGTAGGTCTCTTAGGTTTCTCATAGTTAAGCATCGATTGTGTTTATTTTATTTTGTATTCCTGAGGACATGCAAACGTTCTAAGTTGAGGGTGTTGATGTGTCATGATCTCATGGCACTTTCAATGCTTAAAATAAGGAAAATATGTAATAACTTGGGTATTAAGTTATGTTTTCTTGGTATGATGTGTTTTCTGTCTCACTTTGCTGAGAAATAGGTTTTTGGAGGCAAAATGATCAACAAGGAAGAATCATGCTTGAAAATGGAGTATCTAAAGATGAAAGAACCAGGTCCTGCACTAGAGATGTGACCCACGACAGGACCCACATAACGTGAGTCAGCCTACGTGGCGTGAGTCTATTCCATAAGTCGACTCCTATAAGTTTGAGAAGTGGCCTGACTTCTATGATGGGACCCACGTGATGTGACTTGGTTCCACGACACCAAGTCACGATACCGTGGAAAGTTGTCGACTCTATTTTCCTATTTTGATTAGGATAGGATTCATCGTGTATTTATAAATACCCTTTTATTTTCCTATGTTCAGGGTTGGTCAGTACATTAGTTTGAGGAATATTTTCTATTGTTCTTAAGTTCATAAACATATTATTGATTTTGTAATCTTGGAACATCGATTCTAGGATTTTATTCATATTGAGATTTTAGAGTTTTCTTATTATTATGAGTTTATAATTATGTTTTCATTATTGAATTCTTCTTGTGTTCTTGAAATCATGACTAGCTAAACCCATCAACTAGGGTTGTGTGAACCATGAGGAATTAACAAAATGGGTTAAGTGCAAAGTAAATCTGAACCGTTGGGAATGCATGTATTGTTATTACCTTCATTATAATTGATCTCCTAATGATTGCAAATGTTAGAAACTCGTCTGTATTCTAGACCTGCTCGAGAGAGAGGTAGTCATTGGGATCAAGGAATACTAACAGAGATTTAAGCTATCAACCTTTATCTAATGACTTAAGCAATAACAAGAATAGTTATCTGAGATCTAGGACAATGGTTAGTAGTGCGACACTCAGAGACCGAGAGGAGAAGAGTGAAATTCGTCTAACCAAGGTCGAGAGACGTTTAAATAAACATATCTTGTTAGATTTTGCATGCAACACAGCGGGATAGTTTTGCTAGCACAAGTAACCGATGGAGTTAAGGAATCATTAAAGATCACAGTCCTAGTGTATTTCTCTTATTGTTTGAAAATTTGAAAACCAGCAATCGATACTGTTATCACTTATTCACAAAAAAAACTCAGTTTTACTTACTTGCCAATTGCTCAGACTAGCATTCTACATAATTTCGTCCCATTCCCTGTGGGATCGACCCCAACCTAGTTGGGTTCTATATTTGATGCATCGACCGTATTATATTTTTTGTGGATATATTTTGGGTGATATCAGTCTACCCTAAAAATGAGCTAATCTCCATTACTTATTGCCTACACTAATAAATACAAAAATACCCTTAGTGAAATAAGGTTCTTCTAAGCATGAGGTTTGCATGTCAAGAATAGCCACTTTAAATCCATAGCCTCTCTCTCTTTTTCGCCTTTTTTCCTTGTACTTCCATTTTAGCATATTCTCGAGCTTCAATTCTTTAATCCATAATATTGATATAGCTTGGCTTGTATTAGGAGGGATTCATCATCCTTTTGAACAAACCCAAGAATTCTGCCTCTGAACATTTTTGTTCTTCTAGATGAGAATAACCTATTGAGAAACTTATCAGACAAAGCATCCATGAAATGATAGATCTCCCGAGCTCATTTTGTAACCATTGTTTGCCTCTTCAATCAGTGAGAAAAATAATAGTGTCAACTTTATGTACTCATGTGGAACATTCTGGTAATGGAAGTTTTCACTTAAATCTATAAATTCTTGCATGTGCTTATGTGGGTATTCATATGGTTTACCCTCATATTAACAAGGGTTCTGCACTAGTCACACCGTTTCTTCTTTCGTTTTAAAGTTTTCTGTAATTGTTGTTGGCTTGACTATTGCCTTGGAGGCATTGTCACAATTTGCCCTAGAAAATTGAACCACAGATATTTGTCCTTGTACCCCAACAGGATCTTGCAATTCATTCGAATTCTGGTTTCAGTTTACTTCAATAAGGGACTGTCTTCACTTTGAGTATGGGGCATAAACTACATGAAACCTGAATAGATTAATAAAAAATCAAAATACTGTATCAATTTCTAAAAAATTCTCGACAACGGTGTCAAAAATTTATTGCGTCCAACACACATGTAAGCGCACGTAGTCTGGCAAATAATATAGGACTTATAAGTCTAGATATCGATCCTATGGGGATTTGATGAATTGATTAACTAATTGAGTTTTTATAGTCGTTATTCAGTAAGGCATAAATAATAAAGAGTAATTTTGTATTTTGCTTGTGACAAAAAATAATTGAGGCAATTCATGGATTATTAGGTTGAAATTCAGATTAGAGAGATGATCCAAGGTTATGGTATGTCGACAATCTAGTTGAGTCTTAGATCATATGTTTAGTTGATTTCCTGAGTTACTAGTTGCGGGTTGTTATTTGCGATGCTGAGCGACTTTCCAAACAAACTTTATGCCTACTTGACTATTTCTAACACCTACATTCCTATGATCGTCAGTCGATAGTGAAATGCATGTGATTTCTCTTTCATATCAACTGGGCAAAGGCTAAAGAGTATAATCCTATCCACGTTAGCCAATTATTTCCCCTTCCCTATTGAGTTCACAACCAAGCCCTACCTTTCCTTATTGCGTGCATAATCTTCCTGTTTCTAGCATCATAGATAGTGTTTGAGAGGTTGTCAAGCTTCCAAACAATTAAGACCAAGAGAAGATAAATAAAACAATAAATATGGAAATCAAAGCTAAATCATATGATGATCAAACATAAACTTTCATGTCTTTAACCACAACCCTAGATACTATGTGTTTAGCTACTCATGAACTAATTACAAGATAAAGAATTGATGAATAGATAGAGATTGAATGATGAAAAGTAATGAAAAGATGAGAAAAATATCTTAAGCGTAGATTTTCCTCTCAAGTTACATACATTTCCCTCCACTAAAAATTATGTAAAAATGACTAAAAAGTAGTATATATAGGGTTTGGGGGGGTTCGGGCCGGATCTAGGTCACCCAGGCCGATTCTGGCCCGAATTTTGCTCTGGGATAGCATCAAGGGTAAGGACATAGTGCATTTGGGCAGTCCACACACTTCAGCATATGGAGGACTCCCATTTACACTAGGGAGCGCCTGGGGCCTTTCCATAGTTTTTTTCGCATGTTCTCCGTCTTTTTCTTCCAGTAAGCTCCTATCTTGAACTACCATCCTTGGATATGCTCCGGATCACCTTCCTTGGCTCCTACTCAAACTTCAAAGCTCAATATTACTCTAATATGCTCCAATTTCGTGCAAAATCCCTTGTTCTTTATCCTACACATCAAAACAAGCTACATAAGCATATTTCATATAAAGTAAGCTTAAAATCATATTAAAATAAATCATGACTTTTAGCCTCACATCAGTTCCTAAAAAGAAGAAATGTTTCTTATTGAAGTTTGGCTTTACCAAAAGTTGGCTCTAAAATCAATTTGAGCATTCTATTCAATTAAAGAGATCCTAAGGATAAGTACGGGCTTGCTGAAAAAAGAGCCAAGCCTGCACACACTAGAACCTGTTAAAATGTAAAATAAATACAATTTTGTTCATTTAAATTTGTTTGATCTATTTTCTATTTAACACGGAATTTAAGAAAGGAAAGAAGACTTTTGAATCTTGTGGAAGAATACTTTTGAATCTTGTAGTCTTAAATTAAAGATATGTAAAATGTATTAAAATGTTCTTTAATCTTGTGATTTTAAGTATATCATGTGGAGAGTTGAAATTAAAGAGTTGCTAAAAAGGGATTAAGACGGACTTTTTGAAACAGAATAAAAAGGAAAATAGGCTACACAAACTAAGCTGAAGAGTAATAGTAATGTTTTCTCTATTGCAGTTTAAACTCTTAAGCAAAATGATATCTTAATTCAACAAGATACATACAAGCCAAAATAAGGAAGTTGGTGGCAGTGGCGGAGCTAGAATTTTTACTAAGGGGGTTCAAAATCGAAATAAGTAAGCACATGAACTAGACGAAGGGGGTTCAACATCAACTATATATACATAAAATATAATTTTAACAATGTATAAATAGTATAATTTTTCGCGGAAGGGGGTTCGGAACCCCCTAGCCATAAGGTGGCTACGCCACTGGTTGGTGGAAACCAAGTGTCCAACTTATTCAGGGTTGTTTTGGGTTGTGATGCATAAAGGAAAGGACCATCTTTTTTAGGATTAAGTGTCATGGCTGAATTATGAATTCTATCTTAGGGTGTGTTCTGTATTAAAGGAAAACATTTTCCATGGAAAATGGTTTATTATAAAATATTTTTTTAGGAAAATTAGTGGGTTTCTTACTTATTTTCTTGTCTTCGGTTTGTAAGCATAAACTACTATCCTAAAATAATTTTTATATAATTTAGACAAATATATATGGACGGTAGGTGGGAGGACACAATCAATGTGAAATATAATTTGTGAACCTTGTTTTTCCTAATTCTATTAGGGAAGTCATTTTTCTTATATTTAAGCAATTTGTTTTCCTAAAAGAATGTTTTCCAAAAATTTTGACCAATCAAACATAAAAAAAATTGAAAAACATTTTCTTGACTGAACACACCCTGATGTGTACATTTTCTTTCTCCATTATTTTGATATACGAAAAATTATAACTTTTAATTAAATTTATGAATATCTAGTAATTAATTTTAAAATAATAAAATTTAGTCTAATCTGATTTAATTACAAATTTTGGACAGATTGACCTTTGATAGCTGAAAATTATCGAGCAAACGAGAACAAGAGTTGCAAAGTTTTACCAATTTGATTGGATTATTTTAAAATCAAAAATCAAAAATTATTGGACGAAGTTATTAATACCCTACTATATTGAGAAAATAGCCAAAAGACCCCCAACCTATATCCAGATTCTCAACTACACACTTCAACTTTGCACGAGGTCTATCACCCCCGTGAACCGTTTAAAAATTTAATTATTACCTCCCTGAATGTTTATGTGGCAAAGTGAGTGTATTTCACTCTCTTTGAGAGAGTAAAGACCAAAAAACATATATTAAAAATTTATTTTTATTACTTTTTTTCATAAATATATGTTTTTTTATTTTTTTTATTTTTTATTTCTATATCATTTCTCTAATTTTTTTTCTTCTTCATAGAAACTTAATGCTCATCCATGGCAGCCACCAAATGTCACCACCACTCTCCATGAAATCACTACCACCATTATGTCAATAGACACACCACCAATTGTTGACAATAATTTCACCCGCACTCTCCACAATCAGAAATTACGAACCAAAAATTTTCTAAATCAAAGCAAATATAAGCTTGAATAAGCTTAATACAGTGACACCCAACTGATTTTCTTCAATAAATTTTCAATAAACTTAAAAAAATTTGGTCCTATATCAATACCCAACATACCCATTTAAATCTTGTAATCAATTGCAAATATTGTGATCTAATTTCTCTCCAAATCGAAGCTCAAGCTCCGTCAATGATGTTTTACATATTTTCTTCAAGTTTCAAGCAAATAATAGATAAACTTAAATTCATCTCCAAAGAATATTCCTCAACTGATTTCAACAATTAATCTGAAAATGCAGACCACGTACTTCATCTCCTTTGTACAATTGTTTTGAAAATTTGATATAAAACCACCCTAAATCTTCTCCAAATTATCTCAAATTTTAGCTATGAACTCTTCTCAATGTTTCAGTTCTTTTGATATATTACCCACTCAAAATAAAACTCTTTTGTGACAAGTCGGAATTGGAACTCAAGCTTTTGGAGAAGCTTTAATGGTGGTTTTCAGTTGGCCTTCACATTTTCAACCTCAGAGCTTCGTTTCAGTTCACAAAGAGCTCCAAACAATGATACGAACCAACAATGTAATCAATAAGTTCCAAATTTGAAGATCCAAGACACCCATCAATAGATTTTGACATTTTGACCTTCAATGGAGTTTTTAAAATAATAAATCAAAAAGGGGAAAGAAAAAAAAAGGTTTTAATAAAATTTACACGTGTGAAATACGTGTCAAACGCGTGGGTTTCACCTGACAATGCAAATGTGGTTGACTTTTTAGGGAGGCAATAATTTTGATTTTAAATAGTTTAAGGGGGTAATAGAATCCCAGTGAAATATGGGTGTGTAGTTGGTAATTGGCTAATAGGTGGGGAGGGCTTTTGGCTATTTTCTCCTACTATATTATATCATTCCCACCTTAGTCAAGTACATTCAATGACTTTGTCTCTCATTTTGTAATTTTTTAGAGTGAAGTGTTGAAAACACCCCCAAACTTGGCGTGGTTTGTTACTTTAGTCCCTGAACTATATCTCTTATTAAAAACACTCCTACACTTGATTAAATTAATTTAAAAGTTCCCCCGTTTTGCCATATCTAACTAACATGTGTTCACTCGCGCTCCAGCTGAACTTGTCTGTTGATATGTTATTTATGTGGCATCCACGTGGATATTTAAAGCCAAAAAGAAAAGAATAAAGGTATTTAAAAGATAAATCGATAAAATAACCCTATCCGGTAAAATCACCTTACAAACTCTCTCATATCTCTAGAGCTCTTCCTCTCCTCCTCATAATTCTCCTAGAATTCCCCAACATAACCCTTTGATTTTCATTTCCATGGAAGTAAAAGAGTTTTAGGCTAAAAATCTTTGATAAAAGTATCGGTAATAATCTCCCTTAATTTTGATTCAGGTTTATTTAGTGTGGGCGTTTCTAATTAATCTCCTTCCGAGTTTGTCATCCGACCATGAAATTTTCAACGTTGTCGGAAATCCACATCTACAAATTATAGTCATCAAAACAATTGAGGTTAAGAAATTTAGCAACTAAATAAGATGGTAAAAAAAGTTTAAGTTCAAACTTGGGGTGTGTTTTAATGGAGAAAAACTTGAATAGGAAGAAGAAGTGTTGTGGTAGCAGTTTGCGTGTGATGAAAATTAAAGGAAAAAGTTAAAATGAGGTTGTTGTTGTTTTTACCATTTACTGCTTATGTGGCATTAATTTTAAGCAGTTTATGCTCCCACAAGAGTTTGAGACCACTTGTTATGCCATGTGGCATCCTAGGGGTATTTTTAAATTTATTAATCAAATTTAGGGATGTTTCTAATACTAAATATAGTTCAAGAACTAAAGTAATAATTCGTACGAAGTTTGAGGGTGTTTCCAACTTTTCTCTCTAATTTTTTACTAAGTTTATTTTATCGGCTAACTATATGCCATAGTTGATAGAGAACTCGAATTTTTCATCAGTTAAGTAATGGATAAATATTAAATGCATCTTTTAATTCATAACAAAAACAAAAATAAATTAAGAGTAGAGTAGTGAGTACATACAAGTTGGGTGGAAAAGTTGTTGCTTCCTCTGCCTACTGGAAAGAAATTACTTTTGACCTAATCCGTATGCTAATTGCTTTTCTCTTTTTTTTTGACAAAAATATCGCAAGGAGCATCCGGTTAATTTATTGACAAATCGCACAATATAGTAAGAACTTATGGTATAAAAAAAATTCGGCTACCCGTTTTGATTTGTTGGCATTGGGAAAGTGTCATTTTTGCGCCGGAATCAAAAGAAATAAGATAAGCAACCTTAATAAAGTGAAACAAGATAGGAACATCTCAAATAGGTATTATTCACAAAAAAATAATGTCTTGAACCGACATTGCCTCGCCACTGTTTTCAGATCACATACACTCTTCCATTCTTTCTGGAGAAAGAGAAGATAAAAGGAAAAACACAAACAAAATCCACTATATAGTGAACTACATTTTTCTTTGTGCCTTGGACCTCTTTGAAACTCTAAGATCAGCAAGGAGAGGCTTAGGAAGGTCAAGCAAAACATCTCGAGAACAGACATTAGATGGTGCTGAAGATCGCTTTAATATCTCAAATAAGGGAGCAGCAGCTGATGTTCCTGCAGCAGCATTTTTACCTTGACTGCTGGATTTGGCTTGGAAGCTTCCAAACTTAGTTGTACTATTCCTGTTTGGAAGGTTTTCTTTCACGATCTGAAAGGAAGAACATGAGTAAGATCACTGAATATATCTACAACCCAACATCAATTTTAAAGTATTAAATGGAATAAGAACCACACAAAAGCAAGTGAAGAACAAGCCATGATTTCTTATAGTATTAGGTTATACAGATTATTGAATATGCATTATCAATTAATGCTAACCCTTTTTCATAGCTTGTTTCTTAAATAATCTCTCTTCTTACAAGGAGAAAAGTCAAATATCATCCTTCTAGGCATATTCATACCTCTGGAAATTCTGTATGTAGACATGGAAATCTGTAGCATATGCTAGAGTTGGACTATATGATGAAAGAGGTCGAGGAGCAGAGAGATGGGTAGAAGGGAGGGGCTAATCAAATGTGAATACTAATAACAGAGGCACATGAGCAGCAGAACAGCATGTAAGTAAGGTCTCACTCCCCAAAAAGGTCTCGGATTGTAGTAATGTAAAAGATCAAGAGTCCAACCATGAAACCAAAAATGCATCTTAGTTAGAAACATAACAAAACTACAAAATAATTGCTATACGTCATACGGGAGATGGCAAAACATCAGACACATCTTTGAAGCTTTCATGAAGATTTACCATATCTGAAGAATCCTCTGACATTGACATTGAGCTTCGGCTATTGCTGTCATCCCGTCCAAAGATGAAAGAACGAACTACCGTTGAACTTTGTTTATGGGATGATGGAAGATGATTTGTAACTCGTCCAAGAAAAGAGGACTACAGAGTAAAACGATTATGCAAAGTATTAGTCATACAATGTCTAAACAAGGAAAAGAGATGAAATAGAAGTAATGAGGAAAAAGAGCTAAGCAAGAGTTGGACCATAAAACATGAATATAAATGGGGGAACAAAAATGATGCCCAATTGCAAGGTCTTAGGGTACCAAATGGTACTTGTGATAGGACATGCAAAATAAATGAAAATATATTCCCAGATACAGCTGACCGACATGCTATTATCTGCTAAGTATAGAATGACATTGAGGCCCAATCAAATGTGATCCTAAAAGTCTAGGTGAATGTTTCTTGGTAGCTTTTTATACATGGATAAATTACACCAAACCTAAGTTTCATGTTCCTAGTTACAAAAGTAAATCAAGACAAATTTTACCTTCAAAGAGCTTTTCTTCTTTTGATCTCCTAGCACTGTATCAAAGAACGCTGCAAAGTTGCAACAGCAATGAAAGGTAATAAAGCTGACCATTAAAGCATAATAAACATACTTCCACCATTCTTCAAAAAAAATCATAATAAACAAGTATTTCAATGTTGAGATAACACCTACAGGATGCTTTTGGTTTTCTCTTATTATCCGGCACAGTATTAAGCCTCTTTATAAGTCCAAATATCTCACTGGAACTTTCATCCTCAATAGGTGACGCTGCAGTTGTAAGCTCCTGTTCATATTTTGTAATGCTGAGTAAGTTATAAAAACAATGAAAGAATATGTTTGTTAAAGCATAGAATATAACACAAATGTTAATGTGTGTGTCAAATCTAACAATATTGCAAACTCACGGAGTTATAAAGCATGCGCTGCTTGACAAGCCTCTTTTCAGTATCCTCATCTTCATCAGATAAGAAAACATCATCTTTATCCACAAACATCTGCATTATTATTTGCTTTGATTTTTTTGAATTCAACCGAGTAGAACTCTTAGCTACTGCATCCATGCCAGTGACATCATTGACCTCTTCTTCACACTCTTCTCTTTCTAGTTCATCATCAACCAACATCATCTCTTTTTGTTCTACACCACATTTTAACCGTTGCAGCAAATTCTCAGTTCCAGCTGCATCCTGCTGCTCAAGCCACTTTTGATGAAGTTCATTCCGTTTTTCATTATCAATTGGCTTTTCTTTGTAATCAGTGGCAATAATATCATGGAGTTCAGCAGAATCATCAATATCATCGTCGTCTTCATTATCACCAAAATAGAGTAGGTCATTATCACTGTCATCGTCTTCCTCCGCTTCATCATCAACAAATGCTTTGACAGGGTCTCCCTTTGGAGAATTGCAGCCACCGCCACCTTTTATATGCAGACTTATGTTCTCCTTGTCATTATCCTCGTCATCTGAGGAACTGTTAAAGGAAAATAGATTTATCTTCTGGAGTTTATTGCAATAAGGATGGCGACTTGTTTTTTAGCGTCACAAAATAATGACAACAATCAAATAGATTTCTCTGTTTGTGGACATATGATCCTTTGCAAAAGAGCAAATAGGAGCTTATCCAGCCCAGGTTGCAGTAAAACATGTCTAAATTTGCAAGCATAGATACTTTCCAGAACCAGTTACCTTTCATCTGGAGGGGCAGAATCAAACTTCAAGTTCAAAGCAAGGAGAGACGGTGCCATTACTTCTTCCAAAGGACTAGAAGCCGGGTCATCATGTATCTCATCCTTACTGCCTGTTGGTTCAAAATCATCAAATAGATCCTAACACGTTGAAAAAGTTCCAGCATTTAGATTTTTTTACAAACCTGAAGTAACTAATAATAGCTCCTTTTACCAAGAAAAAATAAGAGAAACTACCTGAGTGTCATCAACAGGAGCTCTAAATACAGCATTGTGCTTTTCATTCAAAGCCTGCAGTGAGATAATAGCAGCAATACTTAGAAGGGTGATGACTGTCATCATGATGCAATTGATAATCTTATTCAGTTTCAAACACCAATCTCTAATATTTCTAGGTTCTACCACAGTTGCAAATACCACCAGTATAAATAAATAAATTGCAGATTTCAGGTAGCATATTGACAATCTTTTACCAGGATGAGGTTGAAAAGTACAAACTCCATGTCAATTCATAGCACAATTTGGTATTAGAGTTTAAAAGGCATGAATCTCATGTATGCTTATCAAAACTAGATTTGGTTCAAAACAGATCTAAGTTGGTCTCTTTCTCTGAGTTGTGACTAGAAAACAGTTGCTTCCACTAACAATATCCAGCACCTACTTCAGCCAAAGAAAGATCTAGACAAGAACCAGTTCAATGTTACGTTTTAACAAAAGATACAAACAGCTCACAAAATTTAAACAAATGAAATATGCTTATCCAAATGGTTGAAAAGTAAAGGTCTTAACCAGTTCTCAAGTCACTGATTAAAGTCCAAGTTAAATTCATTTACAGAAACTACCTTCAACTCAAGTATGAAAAGGAACAACACGTAGACCAGACACAAAGCTGGCTCAATTGGCAATCTGCTAACTGGACTACAAGAACATGCTATAAAAATTAATGCAATTTTGCTCACCATTTCATCAGGAACAATTTCACTGCTTCTCTTAATTGGAGGTACTGAAATTCTATCAACATTGAAGGTATCTGTAGTCCTACCCGTTTCTATGCCATGCGCATCCACTTTCCCTTTCAACTCTGTTTCCAGTTTGTCAATTCTCTGCTCTTCAGAATATGCACCCTCCGCATCTACTTCCATTGTAACCTCTCTTGAAGCAGCAAACTTGTGAATAGAACTGTTGCCAATTAGCATCGTGGTCCTGCTAGCAAAATAGCAATAGAAATGTATAGATAAAAAGGTGAGTAATCACAAACTATATAGATTCTTTTAATAACACACATTTGCTAAAATGTCCAACAACTTTTTTGAGATTTCAAGCTTCCTTTTCCGAATCTTTTCCAGAATTGAGGATATCGGCTTATGTACAACTGGTACAGGCTTAAATGATGCATCCTTGCTTTCTGATCAAGTTAGAAAACAAAAACATGTGAGTTCCATGATGTCTGATAGAGTTGTACAAGTACACATTTTACATACGAAAAAAGAACTACTTCCTCTATCCCAATTTATATGACACTCTTTCTTTTAGGAAGCTTTAAAATGTTTGACACTATTCTGCTTCTGTACAACTTCAGCAAGTTCCAAAAATCCAAATTCATTAAACTATTCCAATGTTCGAACTTCAGTATAACTTTTCTTCATCAAATTAACATTTCAACCATACTAAGTATTTTATTCAACTAGCACTAACATAATACATATGTCAAACTAAACCTTCGCATCCAATCAAACAATCTAACATCAATTGGGACAAAGAAGGTACAGAAAAAAGTAAATACAAACCTCGCAATAATCGTTGAGTATCAACATGAAGCTGCTGAAGAAATGCTTTGCTTTCCTGTAAGCCAAAAAGTAAATCCAAGAACGTCAAACTACATATGCACATGCAAGCATCAACACAAATTACAAAGTTTGTATAAACCACAACAAGTATGTCTCAGATAATATTATCAGGTCAACAAACCTTTGCTTCTCTTCTTTTGTTCGAAGCCAGTTCTTTAGGCTTCACTTGTCTACCAAGGTCACCTTTAGATCTCATCTTCTTCTTTGTCTTTTTGTCATCTCCTTCAACATCTTGTGGTATTCCCAATTTCTCCATATTCATATCCCCAATCTCTTTGTCAATTTTCCCAATCTCTTCATGAATCTCCTTTGATACCAAATCTTCCCCAATTTGTTTATGGTCTTCGCCACGAGATGTTTTAACCTCTTTGCTCTGCTGATCAGAGACGAGAACACCCTCGTCATCAAAGTTCAACTTTTTTCTACTCTCACCAGAAACAGGATCTAATCTGATCTCAACTTCGCTGTTGTGTGGTGACACAAGTTCAGTTGAATTTTCTTGGGTTTCACCGCCCTTTTCCTCAAAAACAGACCCAAATCTCCTCTCATCTTCTTCTAAAGCTTCCAATTTGGCACAATCAACCTTAGGAAAGTCAAACACGAGACCATGTTGATTTTTGGACGTTGCTACAGCTTTCTTTAAACGTTTGAACCTCGGACGGGGAACCTCCGGCAAGTAAATGGACTGATAATCATCATAACTTTCCATGAATTATTAGGGGATACTGGATGGATATGTGAAGGATAAACAGTGGATCTTATTTGTGAAAAAGATTAGTGGGAAGCGGTAAAATTGGAATGGAAATTAGGGTTTTAGCGCCAAATGATTCGAATTTTGACGAAACATAACCGCCATCTGAATTTGTTTTGTGGTTCCACCGCTTTTGTTTTGTTTAGTGGTGTCAGATGGGGCCTTTAATTTTTTAACGGGTGAGATGCATTTTATTAATCAAGTACTATTAATTATGGTTCCTCACATTTCTCTCTCTTTTTCACTTTTCTTTCAAAACTCTCCCAATTCTATTCAGAAATGATAAATAGAGCAAGCAGATGTAAAATATTTACTTGTGTAAATCAAAATCTGAATAAATATGAATAATATCAAAAGAAAAATGTTGAAACGGAGTGAGCAACCATAATTGAAGATTACAATTATAAAACAACAAGAGAAAATGAGAATTCAAGAAAAAAAATTATCCATTTCGTGAAGAAAAATCCAAAGTTTGCATTCAAGTGATTCAATAATTTTTTCCATCTTTTCAATTTTCATTCCTCTATAGATTCTTTAGTTGGTGTTTGTAGTTCTAAAGAAATACCAAATTGAAGTTTTCTACTTTGAAGAAGACAACAAAGCTTTGTTGATTTCCATTATCACTGGAACCAAGCTTTAAAATAGTTGAATGCACTCTCATTGTTCGAATTTTTGAAAATCTATAACCCAAATGGATCCTTTAGATTTGTTCTTCTCTTCTTATGAGAGGCTTGATATAAATTTTTTTTTGTTTGTGTGTGTGAAAACAATAATAAAAAAGGAGGAATTTGTGTCTGCCATCTGTATCGTCTTGTTCTTCTTTGCAAAGAAATTGAATAGTTAAGGGTTTTTGTTTACAAAGAGAAAGGACCGAATTGATAGCAATAGAAAGAAAAGTGAAGAGAGAGGATAGAGAAATGTGGGGAGCCATAGTTAATACGTACTTGGTTAATAAAATGCATCTCAGCCATTAAAAAATTAAACGGACACGTGTACACTGAACAAGGTACCACTGGAAGAACTGGAGGAGATTATTACTGGAGGGAAGCCAAGTCCGAAATTGGGGATATTAAATAGGTTGAATAGGGGAAACTACATGGCATAACAAATCTAATCCCTTAATTAAGCTACATAACAACGATTTTAAAAAATTATCTCACACAATATTTATAGCAATATATTAGTAGGGCCCAGAAATATTGGGAGAATAATAACATCTCCCTCTTTTCATGTCATTACCTTCTATAGCAGTTACTTCCCTCTCTCTCACTACCTCCCGCCTCCTCCCTCACTTTTCCATCCAAATCCCCCAATCAACATACCCACAATCAATTTCCCACCTCTTCGACGAGTTAAAACTCTGATCGACGACTCCAGAACATTCAGAACCACTGGAAAACCAAACTCAACTCCTCCAAATTCCCTTAGCCGCCATTAATGACCTCCAATCCATTGTCATCTTCATCTCCTCCTCAATATTCAGTTGTCACCTCTCCCTATTACCACTAAAAGACACACAAACCCCATCAGAAAATTCCTCACCACAACCACCATTTCAATTGTTTGAATGTTATGCCACCTAAATTCTCATGGCTAGTAGTTGTATTTTGTATATCGACGAATTCATGTATTGCTTGCATTATTTGTATTTTTAAGGAATTATTTTATATTTGTATTTATATTTGTAGTTGACTACATCATTTATTGTTTTTAAAAGATCTATTTTGTATTTGTATTTGTAGTTGACTGCATCATTTGTATTGTCATTGTTTCATTTATTTTTGTTTTCATATTTGTATTTATATTTGTATTTGTAGTTGACTGCATCATTTGTATTTTCATTATTTTATTTGTTTTGTACTTTATATTTGTATTTACATGTCGCGACCCAATTTCTCAAGTCATGATGACACCTACTCTAAACCACCAGTAGGTAAGCCAACTCGTAGTCTGGAACAGCTAGTAACGGACTACCAAGAGAAATTAGGAGAACTAAGGAATAAATATAATAAAAAGGGTAATATAATCTCAAAACCTGGTGGAGCCATTACAAGAGCTTTTAATACATGAGGAGTACAAGTGAAATACAGGATAAATATATATGTACATAGATGTCTCTGAATACAACATAAAGATCAGTCTAACAACAAGAGAAAGAATAGGAGCAACTCCGAGCATCAGGAGCTCACCCTAAGTCCCCGATCCATAACTGCTCCGCACGATGCACACATTAACGACAATAACTCATACTATGATTTGCAGGCTGCAGAAGTGTAGTATGAGTACCAAACACGTGGTACTCAGTAGGCATTGGTCAACTGAGCTCCAGAAATAATGTAAGCATAAAATAACATGTAAGGCATGAATATCACTACAGGCAACTATCCAGGAAAACTAGGCATAATGAGGCTAATGGAGCAAAAAGGGTAACTACCCTATTCTAACAGTGCTCAGGAGCTAAAGTACAATACCGAATATCACTAGTCAATATACCAATGAAGAGTGAAAGAAGTATATATCATAGTATACAAGGCCAAAGAATACATATATAATTTGAGTGGACAAGAAAGAGAGGGATATAGGGTAATGCCATATATATATGGGAAAATTATAGAAAAATACACTTTACAAATGTACATTTCATTTTCGTAGCCCAAAAGTTACATTACATTCCATGGCCCAAAATCAGATTTGGCCCAAATCTGCAAATTAACCTTTTTGTTGGTTATATAGGGAAAAAAGACTCTTCCTTCAAAATTGAACCTTCTTCTTGCCCGATTTTCAGCTCCAAAATCTCTCAAAAAAGCTTCATACTCCTTCTTATTCAACTCGAAATATATACTATGCAATTCAAAAATTTTGTTTACATAAGCAATTGGTGAAAAAATTCAACATTGTTGCGAATTTTTTTCTGTCATTCGAGCTTCAATTTTGAATTTCCGTAAATAAGTTCAATTTTGAGTGGGTGTTGTTACAAAAGATTGGTTCTGTATTGAGGAGTCCAAATCTGAAATTTTGGATGATTTGGTGTAGTTTTGAAGTATTTTTGAATGAATTTGATGCTTGGATTCTAGGAAAAGACGAAGTCTGTTTTTTGGTACAACAGTGTATATATTTGTATATTGTATTGTATATTGTTGTATATATTTGTATAGTATATTGTATATTATTGTATATATTTGTATACTATATTATATATTGTTGTATATACAATACAATTTTTTTGTTTCGGTGATTTTCTTGTTCCTCTTCCTTCTATACGCACTTATACAATGCAAATACATTGTTTATACATTATATATATGTATGTATATATTTGTATATATAATTATTGTAAACAATAACTTAGATTCAGTTTTTGAGTTGCATACAAAGAATTCAAGAAGCATACCCTCCTTCTTTAACACCTTTTATTTGTAAATAAAGTAGCTTTGAGAGCCAATTGGAGTTCTAAGTCATCAGACCATTATTGTTTCAGCCTATGTGCCTCAAGGAACCTCTGTTTTCCGTTTGACACCACAAAAAGCTTTACACCGTTTAGCCTATTTCCACCCGGTTTTGCTTCTTTCTCCTTACTTCCATTGAAACTACTATTTTGTACTCTATTTAGATAAGTATAGTAGCAACATATGTAGTCACTTATGTTAACATACAAATGAGGCATAGGCCAATGAAATAGATGGTGGATTGAAAAAATGTGCTTCTAAATTTGTTGATGACTGTTGTTAGCCTTTTTTACTTCATTTGGCTAAGGATGTAAAGTAACTTTCTTTTTCTATACAATTGGGTCATGTTTGGTAATGTACCATAGAGTTGGCTATATTTTGTAATATAACATTACTAGTTGCATTTTTTTTGTAATTTTCCCTATACATATATATATACATACATAAAGGACTAACTCTAAGGTGAATACCTGAGGGAGTCAGCCTAACATCTCGGGGTCCATAGCCAAGTAAAGGAGCTAATACTAGCATGATCAGGCCTCTAACCAAAATGTGACTAAGCATGAGGTGATTTATCAACAATGTAATTTACCATAATAAGTAAGGAAATCAGAGACGTACCGCCAATCCCGGGTACCAGTCCTGATACGGGTGGGACAAGCTCCACAAGTACATGACCTTTCACACGAAGCCAAGCTCGGGAATTACAAAAACTCCAACCCTTGTTCATGCAAATGGCCGTGTGTGAGTTGGTGATTCAGCCACCTAAGGACCTAAATGTTTTTAAGTGTGAAAAGGGACCTTGAAGTGTAATAAACTTACACTCCAAGGCTGGCACACTAGACAAGGACAAGCTGGTCATTTTACTTCCTTTTTGCCTTGTAATATAAATAGAACATATTAGGGTTAGTTGAGTAGTTCACTCATTATAATTTTGGAAGACAAAAACTCTTGTAACATTAAGGACTTCTCTCTCCTCCATTTGGGAAGCTCCAAAACAGCAACTCACAAGTGGAGTTACACTTGTGTTGTATCTTGGCTAGAAACAAGGATCTTGAGGTCATTGAGTTCCTCTTGGTCTAAGTAAGAACTTGGTGTTTATATTCATTAGTCTTAGGGTCCTTTCTTGATGTTAGGGTTCTTAGTCTCTTGAATATTATATGTCAAGTTAACTATCTTTCATTATCTTGTTGTTGTTGTGTTTGTGATCTTGAAGTCTAGTGAAGCCGTGTGGGGCTCTTTCGATTCACTAGCACTTGTTGTTCAACTTGTTATTCTTGTGTTGGTTGGCTGATTTTTGTGGCTGGTTGTGCATATTTGTGTGTTGTGGACTTGATACAATATCAAGTCCATACTCATCCTGCCACGAACTAACCATAATGACCTTTAATAAAGTAACCGGCTAGTCCGGAAACACAAATACCTAACTGGACCCCCATAAGCCCGGAAGGTTCACGAAAGCACTCAGCAAACAACAACTATAACCTGTACCTATACAGCCGCCCATAAGACTGATAGATACAGGCACCAAACAATCATATTGGTGATAGGCGATACATATAAATGAATGAATGCAACATATCCATAAATACCATATCCGATCAAAGTGCCATAAATCACCAAGTACTATAACGTAATAGGTGTATACCCATCCTCCCGCTCAGTACCTCATAAAAATAGGACCTACGATGACCATCCTTCTCCGGCACTGCGGCTTTCGAACGATGGGGCCCATAGGGGATTCGAAATATCCGTATACGCTGTCTGGTCCCGAATCAGGACTTCCAATAATCATTATAATCTATCTACTTCGTCCAGTACCAGAGAGAGATATAAGTATAATAAGTGCACGAACTAGAATCGTGACTAAAAGAGTGTACATAGTATAATAAATGTATGGACTCGAACCATGACTAAAGGAATGGGTATAGTATAATAAGTGCACAGACTTGAACCATGACTAACAGAGTGTAAGTCTGTAAATCCATTACCCGAGATCAGGTTCGGGACTAAATCATCATAATAATGTAGAAAGGGTCGGAATCTCCATCGACCGAAGTAAATAGTAGTGGTAAAATGAGTGGATTAATAACAGATCGGAATCAACCTCGATCTACTTTCCAAAATATCATTTTGAGTTCCAAAAGCTCACAAATCATCAAATAAGGTGGTACAATTCCTATTATAAAAGAATCCATTTTAAAAGTGAAAAATAGGAATAAATCCCTTTTTGGAAAACAGTAGTAAAATCAAGGTTAGGGATTGGAATCGTACCACTAAGTGAGAATGAATGTGCGTAACAGTATGCATGCCATCAGTAGTATCCAAATAATACAACCATAAGCGCCTAAGCGTCTATAAACTAGAATCATGCCCTCTTAAAGGGTAAAAATGCTCACCCGGAGTCCAACTAGTATTGTAACCACGACCTCGGGCCTAATAATACATAATCCACTTAACAAACCTCATAACTCGAGAATCCATAGTAATTGATACGGGTGGGACAAGCTGACCAACAAGTACACGACCATTCATAAGAAGCCAAGCTCGGGAATTACAAAAACTCCAAGCTTTGTTCATGCAAATGACCGTGTGTGAGTTGGTGATTGATCCATATAATGATCTAAATGTTTTCAAGTGTGAAGAGGGACCTTGAAGTGTAATAAATATACACTCCAAGGCCGCCCAAGGGCTTAGGGACAAGCTGGTCATTTTGCCTCATTTTTGCCTTGTAATATAAATAGAACATGTTAGGGTTATTTGAGGAGTTCTCTCATTATAATTTTGAAGACAAAAACTCTTGTAATAATAAGGGCTTCTCTTTCCTCCATTTGGGAAGCTCCAAAATAGAAACTCACAAGAGGAGTACACTTGTGTTGTATCTTGGCTAGAAACAAGGATCTTGAGGTGATTGAGTTCCTCTTGGTCTAAGTAAGAACTTGGTGTTCATATTCATTAGTCTTAGGGTCCTTTCTTGATGTTAGGGTTCTTAGTCTCTTGAATATTATATGTCAAGTTAACTATCTTTTCATTATCTTCTTGTTGTTGTGTTTGTGATCTTGAAGTCTAGTGAAGCCGTGTGGGGCTCTTTCGATTCACTAGCATTGTTGTTCAACTTGTTAATCTTGTGTTTGTTGGGTCTTCTTGTTGTTGTTGTTGGAATATTCGTATTGTGAACTTGATCTTGTATCAGTAATCAAGGGCATAAAGCCACTACAAGGATCAAATAGGGGAAATACCTCCCAAATCACTAAGTCAAATGATAAATTTTATACAAAGGGATCCTTAATATTAAACTATGGTTAGCATGCTTATAATCGAGGGTTGTAGGATTCTATAGCCATGATAAGTGTTTTACACTAAGGTTCGTGGTACATTTCTATCCCAAATTCCCTAAATGGGCTAAGTCATGCTACACTAGTCATAAAGATATCCTATCATTCCTACCTAGCATGCAAACTATACTATACAAAATATCATAGAGAAAAGTAAATCGAAGCCTACCTCGATGCCGAACCGCAAGTCTTGAATCATTCACAATTCGCTTGTCTTTGCTCCACGATCCCAAAATGCCATCACGCTATCAAAATATTAAACTACACATCATAACGAGTAAAATGATACCCATATTGCTATATAAAAGCTCGGTCAAAATTTGGGTCAAGAACGGGCATGTGGGCCCGCAAACGAAATCCAAAAATTGAATCGGTCATGAGGTCCCTCAAATGACAAGAAATGTGTGCTCGAAAAGCACAAACGGGACACAAATTGGGGCCCAAATCAGTACCAAAGTTAAGGATTTAAAGACCTAATTTCTAAAAATTTACAATAAATGGAACGAAATATAATGAGTAAAATGATGAATAAGGACCAATGAGTGTAGAGCTAACTTACCTTAGCTTCAATGGAAGATTTTCCCCACTTTCCCACGACCTATGTTCTCAAGAATGGAGGAAAAAGGTTAAGAAATGGGGGAGAAAATCGGGTGAAGAGGGGATTTAACAACCCCCAGGTGCCGCTAAAGCGGACACTAACCGCTTAAGCGGTCACCTAGGGAAAGGGTTGAGGTAGCTAAAGCGGCATCCCATCACTTAAGCGACGTCCGCTTAAGTGGACAAGGAAGCGCTTAAGCAGTCCTCACCTGATACAATATCAAACCCGCAACACAAGATTTCAGCAACAACAACAAGATGAACAACTATCACAAGAACAACAAGTTGAACAACAAGTGCTAGTGAATCGAAAGAGCCCCACACGGCTTCAGTAGACTTCAAGATTATAAACACAAGCTTAACAAGATTATAAAAAAAAGGATAGATAGCTTGACATACGAGATTACAAGAAATAGGAACCAAACCGTGTATCAAACGATAAGACCCCTAAGACCCGCAATAACAACACCAAACTCTTATGGTGACCGCTAAGGGAATCAACTCCGCCTTACAACCACCGTTTCTAAGCAAGGATCAATAATGGCTTTTCCAAGCCCTACACTACTTGGCCTTTCCAAGCCCTACACTACATTCTCAAAGAGAGAAGAAGAAGTCTTTCAAATATCCATAATGAACTAACTAGAAAATAAGACTAATGAAGCCTATTTATAACTATTACATCAAATGACCAAACTACCCTTAATGAAAAGAGGCTCCTATGGAGTGTAAAGAAAAGGCACAAAAACACCAAAACACCCTTAATAAGGGCGGTCATGGAGTGTAAGGACTCTTTCTTCACACTTCAACCCTTGCAATTCTTTGGAGCCTCGGGTAGTCATCAAGGCAAGCCTCCAAGCAACCTTGCACACACGAATTTGCTTTATTATGTGTCCAAAATGACTTCATGACTTCCCCATGCATACTCTCGGGCCTTCAAGGTGTCCAAAATCAGATTCTCCACGTGTTGGCCACGAATGATGGCATCAAAAGTTATGATGGCCATTTGTCTTGTATCATCCTTCCCTTCTTGAAAAGGATTCGACCTCGAATCCAAACCTTGCAAAACCAAAGAAAGGACAAACAAATACAAACTCCTCATGGCATGAGGGTTAGGCTTAGCACAATAAATCATCTCAACATGCCAAGGTTGCTTATACTTGCAATATAACCAAGGATCCTTTGAATTAAATATTAAAAACTTATTAAAATATGCACAAAGGATTTGGCTATTTAAATCACCAAGAGATAAGGAAACTACAAAGGTCCTAATGGCATCAAATAATCCACAAGGTAAAACTACCTTCATCTTAGGAGCCTTAGGACACAATTGCTTCTTTATCTCTTCAAGAGACTACACAAAGGGTGGAGCCTCAATTGGTTCTAATGTCCACAAGATCCATATAGCATTATCATTCATACAAGTGGACATACCAACAAATTTCCTACCTCTACATAAAACAAATCCAAAACTAGCATGGATGTCATCATAGGCAAAGAGGTAGTATAGGAAAGAATCAAGTGTAAAGGCATACAAGGGTGAAGACAAAGCATTTAAGCACATCCACATTCTTTCCTTCAAGCAAATAGAGAACTTGGCATCCACAAGTTGAGATTCTTGTAATTTAAACACAATTGTGTCAAGCAAGGATGCACATTTAGAAACATTACCCCAAGGAAACAATGACACTTTTGCTCTCGGGTTTTCAAGAATGACACTTTGCTTGTCATGTAGACCAAGCAACAAGTTGGGTGCGCCAACATCACCATTTCTATATTTGGCACCGGAGTCAAATAGAAAGAGTAGCCATAGACACGGGTCTAGACAATACTCCCTTTCCCCATAGGCTTCACCCAAACTACAAGATATACTCTCTACAATAGCATACATATCATCAAAAGCAAATAGAGAGTGGAGAATGGTATCACTCAAGTCAAGTTCAACTAAGGTGTCCTCATGTGAGTACTCACTACCAGTTTCAACATCATCACCATGAGTACTCTCAACAATAAGGTCACACATAGTAGAAAAAGTAATTTCCAAATAATGGACACCTTCCCTTTCTATGGAAGTACCCTCAAGTAGACACATACCACCACCAAAGTCCAAGGAATTATTACTTAAGTCTTTACAAGCAAGCAATTCATCCTTATAGTCATCAAACATGGGTGGGGTGTCATACAAAGGATCACAACCACAATCAATTTTCAAGGAAAAATCACTTATTGGGTTTCTTAAGAATTCAAGCAAATCAAAATTATCATCACCCAATTGATCATTCTTTTCCAAGACCTCACATTCCCTTCCCTTAAGAGTACTCTCATCTCCCAAGAAGAGATTTCCATCTTTAGGAGGAATGTTTTTACACCATAGTGGGTTGGCATATAGGCTATAGCTCTCATGACAAGCTATACCTTCAACGTCATTCTCACCACTAGGTTCTTTAGTAGTGAACTCATCATCTTCAAACAAGATATTGTACTTAAAGAGAGAAGGATCTATCCATGAAGAGGATATAGAGCATGCAAATCCATTCTCTAAAAGATCATTATCAAGTATCAAAGATGTTTCAAGCACATGATTATCCCTATGAGCAAAACCGAGAGTAGAACATTTACTAGAGGTCATACTAAAGGGATCACTCCTATTTATTTGATCAACATTTTCAATATAATCATTCACTTGAGATCCATTAAACACATCACACATATCCTCAAGTGGTGGACAAATTCCGCACATAAGTTGATCAACACAATTCCCACAAGATGATGTACCATCATTCAACACATTGGCTTCAACACTAGGTGGACTTAAATTGAACTTACAAGAAGAGTCAATTCGATCATCAATAGGATCAACTAGTGTATCCACACTCCCAACAAGTACATCATCAACAAGAGGCAAAGAATCAATAGACTCACAAATAGGTAAGCTACTACTCACACTCAATGGGCTACTAGTCAAACAATTATCATTCTCATGCACAAAAGTGTAAGAGTAAGCGATTTTACCTTGAAGTTCTTGAGTAAATTCTTCTTTGCCGTGGTGTGAAGGTTTCCCACATGCTTCGGCAACAACTTCTCCTTGGCCTTGTGCTTCTCCGCTTGCCATGTTGGTACCTACACAAATGTCCTTAGAAAGAAAAGGACAAACATAGTTAGCATGATTTGGTGGCAACCCCCTCACTTCACTCCACACAACCTCTTATTTTTCCACTCTCGGATTACCACCTTTCACACCCTTACTCCTCTCAATCTTTTGTCTCTCATAATCATTCGGCTTGGAGTAAGTGATCACATCTCCTTGCGGTTTGGGAATAATTGAGGTAAAAAGATAATTTCCCCAATGGTCCTCTATAACCTTAGGCTAATTTAGCACATTTGGAACTCTATGTTGTGCAAACCAATCGGCACCCAAGCATACATGACCTGGTGTCAAGGGGAAGATATCGCACCACACCTCCTCATAGTATTCAAATTGGGTGAAGACTATCCTCACTTTCTCGGTAACCTTATACCCGTCCAAGGAATATGGAACAAGTAAAGGTTCTCGAAACAACCCTAAATAGTCAACCATCGGTGGCATGATGTAGTATGGCGCCAATCATCTAGCACAAGGAGGCATCCCGGTACCCCATCAATGCTTACCTTTCCGGAGTGAACACTTCTCCTAGGATCAACATTGTAGAGTTTAGGACAACCCAAGGGCACATGAGTACCCCTCGGCCTTGGAGATGTATTCTCTCTTCTTCTCATAGGACAACCTACACTATAGCTAGTATACCCATTCACACCGCTTCGACCTTGATAAAATGTACTACAAGGTGAAGAATATGAATCTTTATTCTCCACACGTGCACTCTCACCATGGCTCTCATAAGCTTTGCGAAGGGAGGGGTTATACCTTACACCAATTCGAGGTTTGAAATGGGAAGTGTAAGACTCCTCATATGCCCCAACTTCATCATAAGAACTTGGCACTTCATTCACCTCATGTTTTCCCTCAAAACCATAACCCTCAAATCTGCCCATGTCTTGATCATGGCTATATTCATAGCCCCCGTAATCCACAACATCATCGTAGCCATAAAATCCCTCACTACAATCATAGTCTCCCATGTTGTAGTCACAATAATACGAGGCTACCAAGATATGTTCCCCTTATATCACCTTGTACCTACAAAATGAACAAACAAGATTAGTAGTAAAAGCACCTCACCAACACTCGTATACACTCACCTTTGTGATCCTCACAATTGGAGCGGCGAAAGTTGCTTATACTCCGGTAGTTAATAAGGTGTCAATCACTACTTAGCGACCGGAATAGATTATTGTTTGATCGACTCAAGACACAAAGAAAAAAAATCTACTTATGAACTTGAATCAAAGAAGTTCAACGAATCAAAATGAGAAAAGCACACAAAGAACGAAGAACACGAAGAAAACGGATTCAAAAAACCAACTCACAATCTAGTAGGTGATTACTAGTTGTTAATTAGTACTAGAATCAAGAAATGAAACTAAAGAAACAAGGAAATGAAACTTAGAATCTGAAATTTGAGCTTAATGGTGACGTGGCAACATGCAATTGGTCTTGGGCCCACACGAAAATATATATATATATATATATATATATTTTTTTTTTTGGTCACAAATCTGAAATTTCAATATGAAATACAACTTGTCATGGATGACAATGGGTTTTGGAGGGAAAGTAAAGTCTTGTACTCTTTTTTCAACTTTTCAAACTCAAAAAGGTAAGATTTGACTATTCTAATCCCACAAAACAAGGTTCCGTGTTTTAAGGAAAAGTGGTTGTCAAGTCTAAGAAGAGATGTGTGCAAGTCTTCTCACCAACAACCAACAACTTTATAACTTTTGTTGTCTTAAGTTGTAAGAATAGATGAAGAACAAGATGAAAACCACAACAACCTTCAAGAACACAACATCAACTTCTTCAAGAACATAACACAAAAACCACCAATGGTCATCAACAAGATACAACCTACGGCCCACTTCAAGTCACCACAACTGGTGCAAGCCGATCCTCATCATTATCATGGAATAAAGAGTTAAAGCTCGAGAATATGCTAAAGTGGAAGTACAAGAAAGAAAGGCAAAAAGGGAAGAAAGAGGCTATAGACGTAAAGTGACTATTCTTGATATCCAAGCCTCATGCTAAAGAAGACCCTTATTTCATTAAGGGTATTTTTGTAATTATTAGTGTAGGCTATAAATAAGGGAGAATAGCTCATTTTAGGGTAGATTATCTTGATGAATGTTGAATATTAAATACTCTTTTGAGAGTTTGAGAGCTTGTTGAAGCTTTTGATTGTTTCAAGTTTAGAAAGAAGGGTTGCTTGGGAATCTAATTCCCTTGAGGTCTTTCTCATAGGTTTAGGTGCTTATTTGGACATTTGAAGGAGGTCTCTTCTTTTTATAGAATTGGTTGCCTTTTGATTCCACTTTTGTGTCTACCTTTCTATCCCTTTTATATTTGTTTATCTTGTTTCTTTATTTCCTTTGTTCTTCTTAGCTTCCGCCTCTTTGTTTCTTGTATCATTTGGTATCAAAGCGAGGTTTGATTTTGTTCCAACAAAATCAATCTTAGGATTGTTATCTTGAAAATCAAAAAAAAAAAAAAAAAAAAAAAAAATCCGAATTTTTTTGTTTTGATTTGTTGTTTTTGATACTAGATCTTGATTCCCTAGTATCTTGTGAGTCTAGATCTCAAATTTCGTTCAATTCGGAGTTGTAGAATTGAAGATACCATTAAAGAGTTTTGAGCTTTTGAAACTTTGTGGATTTTGAAAAGTGGGTTTATTTTTGGCTTGATTTTGAAAGCTAAAAATTAGTGGGGTTTATTCGTGGCATTGAAAGGAACACGTGGGCGAAAATTTCATTGAATTTAGAGCAAAAACGAAGAAGTTATGAGCATTTGAAGATTGAAGTTTTTTCTTGTGTTCTTGAGCATCTTCATATTGTTCTTGAAGAAGAAGGTAGAAAAAGTACACTTTGATCCAAAAATTTTGAGGTCAAAGTTGGTCAAAGTGTTTGTAGGTCCATTGGTGGAAAAAAAAAAAAAAAAAAAAAAATTTGCAAAAAAAAAAAAAAAAAAAAAAAAAAAAAAAATTGCCACGTCATCATGCCACGTCAGCAGCGCGTGTGGGACAGTTTCAGAGAGCTGAAAATGCAGGTTTTTGACACTTAGTTTTTTTTGGGGGGTCCTAAAGTTTTTTGGACCTAAAAAATTTTCTAATTGTCCAAATTTCGTGTTTCTTTTTTTGTTCTCTTTCTCTTTCGATCCCTCAACTATTTAACAAGTAATTAACATCTTTAATCACTTGTTAACTAGTTTTAAACATCAAATCATTTCTTTGATTCATCAAATTAAGCAACAAGTAATTTTTCTACTTTTGTTGCTTAGTTTTCTTTGAGTCCGTTTTTTTTGTGCTACTTTCTTTTAGCTTTTCTTCTTTATTTTCTCTTGAAAACTTCTTGGTTCTCGTCCTTAGCTTTTGCACTTTCTTTCTCGAGTCAACAAGAATCCATTCTTGATCTCAAGTAGAGATTGGACCCTTGCAACTCATTGGACTAAACAAGATGCAATCATTGGCCGAAGCAATTTGTGAGACAAATAAAGGTGCGATTCTTGAGTGATTGTGAGTCTATTTTAACTAACCTAACATGTTTGCTTGCTTTGGTTGAGTGTCTTAAATAGGTAACAATGGAAGGTCATGAAAAGAAAAACCAAGTTCCCATCGGGGAACCAACTTTGGGTGAATTGTTAAACTTGTTCACCACTCTCTCTACCAGAATGGAAGGACGGTTGTATCGGTTGAGTACTCGAATTAATCGATTGCAACTTATCTTTCCACCAATTTTCCCTAATCCTCATCACGGATTTGAAGAGTGTACCAATGCATTGAGGGGATTCTCATCCCAAGGTAAAGAAGACCTTTCTTGTGAGCTTCAAGGTAAAATAGCTAAACTTGACACTTTCGAATTTTCAAATGAACAAAGTGTGAGTGATAGCTTGCCTTTATGTGCACTTAATAATTCTTTGCCACATAGTGATAACATCTATGTTGAGAGTGTTTATACACTAGTTGATCCTATTGATGACCGAATTGATTCTTCTTGTGAAATCGATTTGTGTCCACCTAGTGTTGACACTTGTGACTTGAATGATAGTACATTGTCATGTGATTCTTTGCCATGTTTTGATAATGTGCTTGTTGAGAATGTGGATACACTAGTTGATCCTATTGATAACCGAATTGATTCTTCTAGTAAGATCAATTTGTGTCCACCTAGTGTTGATACATGTGTTTTGAATGATAGTTCATTATCAAGTGATATTGGTATTGATCAACTAGCTTTTGCGTGTAGTACACTACTTGAGGGATCTTGTGATGTTCTTATTGAGCGTCAAGTTAGTGGTAATATTGATGAAGTTGATCAATTGAGTAGGAGTGACTCTTTGAGCATATCTTTTATTGAAGATCCTATTGCTTGTTTTGCTCATAGAACTCATGTGCTTGAAACTGCCTTAAAAGATGACATTTGTCTTTTTGAGAATGAGATTACATGCTTTAATTCTCCATCTTTCATTGATTCTTCTCACTTTAAGTATAATATCTTGTTTGATGATGATGAGATCCCTCCTAGTTTGGTGCCTAGTGGTGTGAAGAGTGATTGTAATGTAGCTATTCATGAGAGCTATACTTTGTATGATAACCCACTATGGGATGTTGAGAAGGAAGGTGATGTGTGTTCATCAATTGCTACTTCTTCTTTGAGTGTTCCAATTCTTGATAGTATACTTGATATTCTTGAGTCTTCTAGTGATCTTACACGTGAGGACACCTTAGATGAAGTTGTTTTGCATGATACCTTTCTTTACTATCTATTTGCATATGATGATGTTCATTCTTGTGGGGAGGGTGCGTCGTATATTGATAGGAGTTTATTTGGGGAAAATGGTTGTTTTCTTGATCAAGATGCATGGGTAATCTTTCCTTTTGACCCCGGTGACACTTTGCATGTGTGGGAGTTGGCCATGGATCTATCTCAAAAATGGTTTTGTCTTGAAATAGAAGATCATTTGTGCTTTGTGTATAGAACCAATGTGTGCATACCTAGTTGGTGTTTCAAACCTATTGGTTCCTTGATGATATCTTTAATTATTGATCCTTGGACTAGCCAAGTACTTTGTGCTACATGTGAAGATTTCTTCTTCATGAGACAAGTTGATGTTTGGTTATATAACAAGTTTATGCATCCTTGGCGTGTTGGTGAATTTATTAACCCTTGTGCTAATCCTCATGCTATGAGGCCCTTGTTCTTGTTTGTCTTCCTTATGGTTTTGCTAGGTTTGGATTCGAGGACGAATCCTTTTCAAGAAAGGGAGAATGGTGCAAGCCGATCCTCATCATTATCATGGAATAAAGAGTTAAAGCTCGAGAATATGCTAAAGTGGAAGTACAAGAAAGAAAGGCAAAAAGGGAAGAAAGAGGCTATAGACGTAAAGTGACTATTCTTGATATCCAAGCCTCATGCTAAAGAAGACCCTTATTTCATTAAGGGTATTTTTGTAATTATTAGTGTAGGCTATAAATAAGGGAGAATAGCTCATTTTAGGGTAGATTATCTTGATGAATGTTGAATATTAAATACTCTTTTGAGAGTTTGAGAGCTTGTTGAAGCTTTTGATTGTTTCAAGTTTAGAAAGAAGGGTTGCTTGGGAATCTAATTCCCTTGAGGTCTTTCTCATAGGTTTAGGTGCTTATTTGGACATTTGAAGGAGGTCTCTTCTTTTTATAGAATTGGTTGCCTTTTGATTCCACTTTTGTGTCTACCTTTCTATCCCTTTTATATTTGTTTATCTTGTTTCTTTATTTCCTTTGTTCTTCTTAGCTTCCGCCTCTTTGTTTCTTGCATCAACAACAATGGTCAAATATTATAAGCTCATCTTTAGATCTAGACACTTTTAGTGTTGGTGAGAAAGAAACCAACACTAGAAACACACTAAACAAGTAAAATAACACCTACATCTAAACACACAAACACTATTCTCGGCCAAGACAACAAGATGGACAGATTTCGTTTTTTTTTTTTTTTTTTTGACCGAGATAGCCCAAGATTGGTAGTGTAGGAACACAACCAGCCTTGCTTTGATACCAAATGATACAATATCAAACCCGCAACACAAGATTTCAGCAACAACAACAAGATGAACAACTATCACAAGAACAACAAGTTGAACAACAAGTGCTAGTGAATCGAAAGAGCCTCACACGGCTTCACTAGACTTCAAGATTATAAACACAAGCTTAACAAGATTACAAAAAAAAGGATAGATAGCTTGACATACGAGATTACAAGAAATAGGAACCAAACCGTGTATCAAACGATAAGACCCCTAAGACCCGCAATAACAACACCAAACTCTTATGGTGACCGCTAAGGGAATCAACTCCGCCTTACAACCACCGTTTCTAAGCAAGGATCAATAATGGCTTTTCCAAGCCCTACACTACTTGGCCTTTCCAAGCCCTACACTACATTCTCAAAGAGAGAAGAAGAAGTCTTTCAAATATCCATAATGAACTAACTAGAAAATAAGACTAATGAAGCCTATTTATAACTATTACATCAAATGACCAAACTACCCTTAATGAAAAGAGGCTCCTATGGAGTGTAAAGAAAAGGCACAAAAACACCAAAACACCCTTAATAAGGGCGGTCATGGAGTGTAAGGACTCTTTCTTCACACTTCAACCCTTGCAATTCTTTGGAGCCTCGGGTAGTCATCAAGGCAAGCCTCCAAGCAACCTTGCACACACGAATTTGCTTTATTATGTGTCCAAAATGACTTCATAACTTCCCCATGCATACTCTCGGGCCTTCAAGGTGTCCAAAATCAGATTCTCCACGTGTTGGCCACGAATGATGGCATCAAAAGTTATGATGGCCATTTGTCTTGTATCATCACCAAAATGGCCAAGGCCGTTAAAGCGGTTCGATTGTCGCTAAGCAGCTCACACCAGATATCAGGCACCAAATTTTTTTTAAGTCCAAAATGGACTCTGACTGGGTGTTCGGGATTCGTTCGAAATCCCGTGCGCACAAACGAACTATGCTATCACACCGAATTCAATATTTTGAACTCAATGGAACCATCAAAACTTTCATCCGAGATCGTTTGGATTAAATGTGGGGCCCACACCTATGGTTCCATTTTTTATCGAATCTATCCAATAGCCCAAAACGAGTCTGGAAGCCTTGGGACCTGAACCAAGGGTCCCCCTAGTCTAAAATCAACGTTCCAGAGTTGATGGTGCTGTCAGAATTTCCATCTGAGATCATTTACTAACAGTTTTGGTTCGAGACCAATTCCTTAACAGCAAAAACTCCAAAACAGGGAAATGTGCCTAAAATCCAAATGAACTATCCGATGACCGAATCTATAGTTTCGGCAAGTCATAAATAACATAAGCCATTGTGGGAAGGCTTGAAATGCCAGAATGCACGAAAATAGAGAAAATAACTTGGAGGGTCATTACATAGCAATTGACTACATCATTTGTATTTTAAAATAATTGAAAAGAAAATGTTGATTCTCTTTCTATGAATACTTGTATTTGTATTCATTAATACGAATTGTATAGATTGATATAAATTGAATCATACAAATATAAATGATACATTTGTATCAACTGATACAAGTTTATACAACTTGAACCATACAAAAACAAATGATACTTATTTATATACAAATACAAATGACAAATTTGACATACAAATACAAACGATACATTTGTATCAAATGATACATTTCATCTTTGTATAGGCTCAAGCAAATATAAATAATGCATATACTTATTTGTATACAAATATAAATGATAAATTGTACATATTCACGGCTAAATCATCTAAATGCAAATAATAAATTGTACATATTCACGGCTAAACTATCCAAATACAAATGATAAATTTATTTAAAATGTATCATTTGATACAAAAATATATAAAATACAAAAAACTATAAAATATAAAATACAAAAAAAAAAGAAGAAAAGAAGAGAGGTGAAAATATAAAATAAAAGAGGAGAAAGATGTGAAAATATAAAATACAAAAAAAAAAAGAGAAAGAGAGAGAGGTGAAAAATATAAAATACAAAGAGGGAGAGAGATGTGAAAACATCAAATATAAAAAAAGAAAAAGAGTGGCTTTTCTATTTTGAATCCCTTTCAATAAGTTTCCTGTTTGGAAATGATATCTTCAATTAATTGTCAGGCGTGATTTTAGTGATTATAACAAATTTTATCTCAACAGTCAACCAAAATCTAGGGGTATTATTTTAATGTGATAACGATCCTAGTCGGAAACTAGAATCAAAATGCAGAAAACTAAAATAAAGAAAAGGATATGTGGAATTATCGAAATTAGATCGGATTTATGAGCAACAAAGGACTCTATACCTTCACCTCTCAATTGAATCCAATCAAACAACAATAATTCTGACTCAATCAAAGACGAGAAAACCAAATTGAATCCATAAAGAGGGTAACTCGATGATTGATTAATCTAGAAGAAGTTAACACGAGCAATTTAGAGAATCCACCCTAAACACTCAATGTACAATTATGAACTACGAATTACACTAATGTTAGGCTTCACCTAGAAAAATGACAAGCTTGAAAGCTCTCAAATATTCAATCCATCAAAATATAAGTTATAGCTAAGACAACTATTTATAGTTATTTCCTTTGCAAAAATAGCCCAAAAGTGAGTATTTATGAAATAACCCACAAGGGCCTTTCTTGATTGCTCAAATTGCATCTTGATCGCCCATGGCCAAGTCTTTGTTGCTCCATGGCTTTCTCTAAGCTCCAAGCTATCATCCATATGTGGAAGCCCCTCCTAATGTGCTCCAAACTAACCATGCCCCTATCATCCTCCCTTTCTTCAAAAGGATTCATCGTCGAATTCAGAAATATAAGAAGGACAAACAACAAACATATCCTCATAGCATGAAGGTTAGCACAAGGGTTATCAACCATACCAACTTGTCAAGAAGACGCATATTTAAAATACAACCAACTATCCTTTGTGTTGAATAAGAGTCATTCATCATATAAGGTACAAAGGATTTGGCTATAAGCATTATCATGAGACAAGGAAATTACAAGGGTCGTATTGGCCTGAAAACCTCCTCCAATAGGTAATGTTAACTCAAGACACAATTATTTCTTCATCTTGCAATATGACCACACCAAGAGCGGTGCAATCACCCACAAGGGATCATTCGGGTCAAAGAAGTGCAAGACTCATATAGTTGTCTCTATAGTGAACAAATCCTATACCAACATAGGCAGCATCATAAGCAAAGAGGTAGTAGAGAAAGGTGCTAAGCATGCTTCTAAAAGTATCAAGCATGCTTTCGAGAGTCCCATTTGAAAATTTGACTTGTTGGCCCTATGAAGGTGAAAAAGAGCTTTTAATACCCATGTACTCCCCCCACAAATAAGCAAACGACTTAGAATCCCCTAGTTGTAGTCCATACAACTTAAGCACAAGTGTGTCAAACAAGGATACAAGTACATAAGAAACTCCCAAAATAGGCAACGACACATTTGCCTTGGGGTTCAAAAACATGAGACCACATTTTAGCAAATGGTAATCATATGCAAATAAGTAATAAAGAAAGGATTGAAGGGCATTCAACTCATCTCAAGAGTTCTCAATTGTAGATACACACTTTAAGGCTAGAATGTTAACAAGAAAGTATTCACAATTTGTAACACAAGAGGACAAGAAGCATTTCAAGTACACTTCATTGTCATTCCTCAAACAAACTCCCACAAGAAGAGTATCAACAAGTGGAGCCATGCTTCTTGACAGATTAAATGAACTATAGGGTATAATTTCTATGTCTACCTCAACTTGTATAACCACATAAGTGTGACAGGGAGTAGAACGCATAATTTGGGCATCACAGATGCACCATGGATTCTTTTCCAAATAACAAGTATAGTTTCTTTCCAAGACATGAAGCTCACACAATTTAAGCACAAATGAAATAAACCATGAGAGAATCTTGTAGACTTCAATCTTCTCATGGCATGGTAGGGAATCACTCATTTCCAAGATTTTACTTACCTTAGAAATAAGGCTTTGAACTTGTTTACTTGTCCTCCACACATGCTTCACTAGGAGCTTCCCTCTAACACATCATCTTGTCCACCCACTTCTTTGTAAGAGCTTCCTTGGTAGGTAACTTTATCATTAAGCTCTAAGGGTTAGATGTACCACCCTTTTCTATGTCACACCCCGAATCCCATTCGGGACGGACTGGCACTCGAAGCCGATAAGGCCCGAGAGAACCAATCTTTGCTCATGTCCATTCATATGCATGTCATTCAAGAAACATCATCATCATATATATATATATATATATATGAAACTTGTCCGTTAGGGCCATCACGTCAAAATGAACACACATCTCTTACAATCATTCTTCCACATAAATCTACAAAGCCTCTACAAATACATAACCATAACAAACCTAGAGTCGGGACAACACCCCGCTCTATACACATATACAATATCAAACAAATGTACATAATGACTCGGAAAGCCCCGAAGCAACTGGAGCTCACCAACGATCTGCAACCTACTGTGGAGGTCTACTAGCACCTGTGCCTACAGCAAGTAAGGTAAGCCCCCCAAGGGGGTCAGTACGAATAATGTACTGAGTCTGTAAGGCTATAAGAAACTGTATGAACCATAGGATCTCATATGGGATTAAATACGTGTGAATAAACATTTTAGATCAGTCACCATTCTGAATGTGGAACCATGTACATTACTTTCATTACTTTCATTGTTTGATCATTCCTTCTTATCATTATCCTTTGTATAATATCACTCATATAATACCGGACATCTAGCTGATCAGTGGGCTATAATATAAACCCGACATCCAGCTGATCAGTGGGCTATAGTCGTATATATAATAATAATACCGGACATCCAGCTGATCAGTGGGCTATAATATAAATCGGACATCCAGCTGATCAGTGGGCTATAGTCATATATATAATAATAATAACATAGCATAATATTGGGATTGTTCCATCCGAGCTTATGCCCTTTTGATTTGATCCATACTCAATGAAACATAAAGTAACCATGTGTACATTACTTCTTTGCATACTTATTTCCTTTTCATTTGTTATGAGAGTGATACATTGGTGATTGAAACATTATTGGGAACACATATACACGTTACTTCATTCCTTTACTTTCATGAGATTGATACCTTTTCTTGTGAGAGATTGATACGTTGGTGGCCATAACATTATTGGATATGCTACTCAAGAATGAGTAGATTCTCCTTACATCATCACTTTCCTTGAGATAGTTTCTTTTAGTAGTTACAACATTATGAGAGCTTAGGAACTTCAGTCAATGGATAAGAGACATGTGAATCACAATTGGTCTAAGAATAAGAAACATGTGAATAACAATATATGTCAACCTGAGCTAGGAATACTTTAGAACACTTCGGAAATGAACAAGTACAATAACAAGGTGAATACTCTATGCTGCAGAAAGATACGGAAAGAGTAACCTTACATACCTTATGATCTCAATATGAATATACCATCCTAGATGTGAATACAACAATCCATTTCCTTCCTTACGTGTCACTCTACAACACAAGTTCATAACGGAGCTCACGTTAACAACTAGTTACCTTACAAGTGCATAAGATGACAATGAGTTACGTGACTGCTATATATAGCGTCATTTCATCCTTTACAATACAATCCACTGCATTATCATACCAACAACACCATAACATTCCACACATTGACCAAGACATCATAAACTAATAACATTTCACACCAAGTTTACCCTTTACACTTCCTCATTAACACTACGTTACTTTTTCTCCATCAAGTCACTCGATAGCTTTCACAATAACACATTAACAACAATCCATATTTTATACCATTCAAAATACCTCTGGGATACTCCTTTATAGTCATTTAAAAGGTACCATAAGTTGATAATTGCATCCATAAAGGGTATAGGGGCTTTGGGGGGTCAAAGAGATGCAAAAACAACTGAAATGGGGTTCTGGCCTGACCTGCGAAGCCACCTGCGCCCGCAGGTGGCTGACCTGTGTCCGCAGGTGACCCTTGGCCCCAGGGGTACCTGCGTAGTCACCTGCGCCCGCAGGTACTTCGTCTGCGAGGGCGGGGGCCCATTTCGGCCAAAAGGGTCTCTTTTGGGTCCTTTTTTGTCATAAATGGTCCATGATCATAACTAACCTTCTCTTAGAATATTTTAGATCATCTTAAATGCCAACGAACAGCCATGGTTTCACAATGCACATAAACATCACCAAACTACATTTTTCTTTCAATACGTCACCAATTCCATGCCCAATTTCGTAATAACAATTCCAAACATTATGTACAAGGATAAAACAAGTTAAGGCTATAATCACATGTCACATGTCAATATTTAATCCTTCAAATTCACTTTCTTCAAGACCACAAGTCCATTTTCAAGTTTACAAGGCAAAACCCTTCACTGATTAAGCAAACACAAATTGTTTCACACATAGTGAACTTCTCACACTTCACCAACATAATCAACATGATATACACCATATTCCATGCACATAATATATTAAACCATAAAAATAAACACTTACCAAAGCTTACCAAAGAGTGATCTTGCCCAAACAAGTGTAGTTGCCTTAGGGTTTGAGTGTAGAGAGAATTGTGGAAAATTCTAGAAAATGGCATGTGTGTCCCACATGAATAAAAATCTAATTTTTGGTTGCCTTTTATAGTCCTTTTAATGGTCATCTTAGCCCAACACTTGGTCCACTAATGATATATTAACTTGGTCTTACAAGAATGGGTCAAATACCCCTTTGGGCCATGTCTTGTACTTCATTTTTGGGCCTCATTTAAGCCCAATGACACAAGATTAATCTATCCCACCAAATTGAGAGTATAAGACCCCAACAATCTCATGTTTAAATAATTCCATAAATGTTATGGTAATAAAATAGGTCTGAAAACGTACGGGGTGTTACATTCCACTAAGCATCCGCAACCCATGGGAGTTTGTTTTGGCTCCTCCCTTGAGTTGAATCTTCATCAAAGTTGGAATCTTTAGATAAGGACCCCATTAGGCCTTCAACCCTTTGTTCATGAGGAACTTTCTTTGGATCCTCCTTTGGAAGCAATTGTTCATGAACCTGCAAAAGAGAAGGGATAGTGCTAGGCAAAATGCTAGCACCATGCTTAGTAGGCAACAATGGATTGGTGTTGGCAAGTCCCACAATTAAGTGTTCCTTGTACGCCTCTTTCAAGTCAGTCCTTGGCTCATTAATCCCATATAACACCCTTTCTTTCTAATTCTTTCTCCTCTTTCTCAAGTTTTTCTCTCTTAAGTACTTCCCAGAGCTCCCTCATTATTTTGTAGTCGTCACTCATTTGATAGGGTGTTAAGGGTACAAGAGTGTGCTTTCTTCCTCTAAATACAAATGAGTATTTGTTGGTCTTCTCTTTATATACATCCCTATCGACTAACCAAGGTCTACCAAGCAACATATGACAAAATTGTATAGGCAAAACATCACATAACACCTCATCTCGATTCTTGCCAATGCTAAAATTGATTACCACTTACTTGGTAAACTCTGCTTCATCATTCTTATGGATCCATTAGATTTTATATGGATTGGGGTGCCTTTGTGTAGGAAGTTTCATTAACTCAACCATTGTACAAACCACAGCATTAGTACTACTCCTACCATCAATGATCAAGGAACATACCTTCTCTATTATCCTAAGCCTTGCATGAAACAGGCTCACACTTTGATCAAGTTCCTCTTTAGAAAGGTCCCTCATGATCCGCTTTAGATCACAAGAAGTGTTCAAACCCTTCTCTAATTGCTCATCGTCTACATCTGAGGTTGGTTTACTATCCTTAGGCTCATCATAACCATTCCAAACCTCATACTCTATCATATTTTTAGCACAAAATCTATCACACAAGATCACATTTGACCTTCTTTATGGACATTCTCTAGCAATATTGTAATACCCCGTATCTTCCCAACCCTACTTGACGACATTAAATAATGTTTACTTAGGTGTCGAGAGCTATAAGTATGTATTTGGTAATGTTAATGATGAGAAAAATTGAAATTTGGCCTCGTACATATGATTAGCCCTTCGTAAGAGGTGTTTTGTAATTTTCGTGGAGCATTTGTGGGGTTCAAAATGAGTCTAAGAGGACCTCTAAACAAAGTATATTAAAGGTAAGAAGTAAGTTAAAGAATAGAACTTGAAGTATCTAACCAAATCCGCGAAGAAAAGTCGAAGAAACGAAAATTTCAAAAAAATAAGGTTGGGGCGCGCCAGAGGACGTGCCAGGCCACTCTGGGCCAAAATTTTTAGCCCAGAGGCAGCAATCTGGCCTCCCAAGGGCGTACCAGGATGGGTTTTTCCATTTTTCAAAGTTGGAAATTTTCTTAAGTCCCAAGGGTGCCCGGGGACGTACTGAGCCGATTTTTGCCACGTTTCTTCTATGAACACGAGCATATACATGAAATGAGTGCAGTATTATATTGTTATGGTAAAATTACTCGTCAACGAATTTGACATCAAAATGACGATTTTACCCTTTTGGTCAAAATAGGCCATACATGGCTAGAATTGCTTGTTTTTGGGATTGAGGCCACGAATATAAATCCTGTGAGTGGGAATATCATCGTAACACATATAAAATGAGTTAAATATGAGAAATTGTTGATTTTATTGGGTTAAGCGATTTGGGCTCAAAAAGGGCCCAAAATGAGAAAAAGACATAGGCCAAAAATGGGTCAAATGACCCATTCTTGCCTTGACCTTCTAGACACAACATGAAATGCCATAGAGTGGCTAAGGATGGACTTAAAGGATTATAAAAGGGACCAAAAATCTGATTTTTATTCATTGGCAAATCTCATGCTTTCTAGATATTTCTCAACCATTTTTCTCTCAAAACCCTAATAACTCAAAGCCAACTTTTGGAGTAAGATCATCATTTTTCAAGCTTGGGTAAGTGATTATTGTTATGGATTAATATATTATATGCATGGGAGAGTATGTAAATCATGTTGGTTATGCTTGAAAGTAATGAACGTGGTACTTTGTGTTTTTGGTAAAAGATCCATGGGATTTAAGCTTGAAATATGACTTGTGACTTTGATGAAAGAGTATGGTATGGATGAAATATGAACATGTATGGTGTTATTATGTTATTAAACTTGTTATTTTATTATAAGTATAAATGATGGGATTTTGGCCAATTTGTTGTTGTCTGTATTGAAGTGAATTGGTGGAATAATTGTGATATTGTGATAATGGAGAGTGAAAAGTAAGAACTTGGTGTGACATGCTATTGGTTATCATGTATTGGTCAATGTATGGAATATTGTGGGATTATTGGTATGATAATTTCATAAATGGTATTGTCAAGGTGGAAATGACATGTCTAAGGCAAACATGTAACTCATTGACGTCATATGCATTTGTAAGGTAGTTGATGGTTAATGTAAACTTCGTTATGCATTTGTGTTATAGAGTGAAGCATAAGGAAGGAGCGGGACATTGTATGCATATCTAATATTGTATATTCGTATTGAGAATACAAGGTATGTAAGGTTACTCTGTCCGTATCTTTCTGCGGCAAATAGTATTCACATTGACATTACGCTTGTCCTATTCCGAAATGTGCTAAGGTATTCTATATACGGTTATCAATGGTCATTATCACATAGTTCCTACTCATTGATCAATTGTGAATCTCATGTCTCACATTCACGAATAACATTCCAAAGTTCCAATAGTGGTTATATTCATGTATCTTGTTCATTGATTATTGTCCAATGGTTCCAATGTTATTATGTTTCCTATTAGGTTATGTTTCCAACAATGTTTGTTCACATGTATCTCACTCATTGGTTAATGATCCAAAGCTTCAAGTAAAGTTACAACTATCATTGTATCAATCTCAAAGTAATGAATAAAGTAATGCATATGTAGTTAATGATCAAGTATGGGTGGCAGCTTTGGGGGCGAAATGCCTAGCTCAAGCCGATCTCGAGATTGTTGAATCAGGGGGCAGTCCTAGAGGCATAAGCCTAGCTCGGACCGATCCTGACAGGGGGCAGCTCTAGAGGTAATAACCTAGCTCGAGCCGAACCTAATAAGTTGATTGATGGGTGGCAGCTCTAGAGGTAATAACCTAGCTCGAGCCGATCCCGATATATATTGATTCATGGGTGGCAGCTCTGGAGGAATAAGTGTAGCTCGAGCCGATCCCAATATAACGATAAGTTATGTTAAAAACCCACTGTTCAGTCGGGGCTCGGGTATCACAGGTCACAGGCAAAGATGAATAATCATAGAAACAAAGAATCAAAGAAAGTAATGAAAACAATATACATGGTTTCCAAAGTACAGAATAGTGACTTATCTATATTGGTCATTCATTTGTATTTGAGTTCATTGACATATTTACATATCATACAGTTTCATTTAAGCCTTACATACTCAGTACATTCTTCGTACTGACCCCTCTTGGGGGATTTACCTTACTTGCTGTCGGCGCAGGTACTAGTAGGCCTCCACAGTAGGTTGCCAGTTGTTGCGGATCATTGGTGAGCTCTAGTTATTTTGGGGCTTCTCCGAGTCACAATAGTTCATATGTTTTGGTGTTGTACATGTTGTATAAAGCGGGGACTTGTTCCGACTTTTAGTTCATTTTGGTCAATGCATCTGTTAGAGGTTTTGTAGACGTTTGTGGGTGTATGGATGTAAGATGGTACATGACACTTTGACTTGATGGCCTCAACGGCCAAGTTTCGCATATGTATATCTATAACACATGTTCCATGAATTTCGTTGTTGGTACTTAAAGCTCTTATGTGATCATGGGTTTCTTATGGCATGCATGTGATTGAATAGAAGCAAAGCTTGGTTCTCTCTGGCCTTGTCAGCTACGAGTGCCAATTCGTCCCGATGGGATTCGGGGCGTGACAAATATGTCCTTCGCCTTGACATCTATAACATCAAACAATAGAAGGACAAGAAAATTAAGGTATATCAAGATTACCTCCATAGGCTTGGTCTTCCCTTTTCATGTTGTAGCTAGCTTGAATAGCTTGAGTATCATCTTGGAACGTTGGAAGACTCACCATGTTGTCAGCTATTCCTTGATCTGGAATAACTTGATCACCATATTGATCATTTTGATCTTCACACCTTTCTTCTTCATCCTTATACCTATCTCCACTATCCCATTGCCCTTGGTTAGTACAAAAGCCTTAGGGTCCTTTCCACTATCTATTGGGGTTAACCTCTTCACACATCTCATCATAAAGATAGTTTTGACACTATCTTGGTAGGGTATTTATGGGTAGTGTTGTTGGATTGGAACATAGGGTACATGCAAAGATGCATGTGATACTTTTCATGGAGGTTCTTGGCTTTAAATTTGGTTTTCCATAAAAGAAGGACTCATTTATGGTGGATAATGTGGTTGTGTATTTAGATGTGGGGTGACTTGTCTAACATAGCTCGGGTTCATTCGAAATATAGCTTGAGGGTAGGTTTGGTTCCAATTTGATTTCTCATGCATTTGATTAAGTTCTCTTCTTCCTTGGTCTATTTGTGAATTCATTTAGGCCTTTCTTTCTTCCATTCTCATCTTTTTTACTAATCTATCCCTTTATCTTCAATTTATATTGTTTGATTTTGTGTTTGCGATATCAAATTTGATCATCTAGATTGAAATCTTTAACATTAACATCAATGTAATAAATAAGAACTCATATGACACAATGATCCTCATTTGACCTAGGAAATAGCTCATAGAACTTGTTGTTTAGAATAAATTTGTCATACTAGCACTTGGAAGAATAACTAGACAAATATAGAGTAATGAAAACATATGGACTTACTTTAACACATTTAAGAGACCATGGGCAGATCCAAATTAGGGACAAATGAACATTCCACATAAGAAAATATAAAATATATAATGGATAGAATATGTATCTGACATATGAACACTGGTAACATGCTTAATATAGGATCTTATTGACTCAATGAAACTTATTTGACTTAGAGGATGAACCATGAAACTTGTTGCTTTCTGCACCTTTGTCATACTAGTACTTGGAAGAATAAACACACAGATATAGGATAATGAACACATGTAGAAGTACTTTGGCACATTTGTGAAACCATGGGCCGTAGGATGAAGATCATTAACCACATTGGAGATTGTACACCCATTAATATGTATCTTTTACCATGAAGATCACTTAGAAATCTCACTTTGTTGGTAGTAAAAAAAGAACAAGATTTCATGCCAAAGAATATGGAATCGAATAGCCTTACATACCCCAATTCCCAATTTGTATAGCTTATGAAGTGCCAACCTGTGATACTAGCGTGGATCGAATGGTTGAAACGAGCATGGATGATGATACGAGCATGGATAGCGTAGGGCACATTAGGATGAGCTTCCACATATGGATGATAGCTTGGAGCCCGAAGGAAGCCATGGAGCAATAAATATACAAGGTCATGGGCTATAAATATGTCATTTGGACAATCAAGAAGGGCCCTTGTGGGTTATTACTAAAATAGTCACTTTTGGGCTATTTTTGTAATAGGCTATTTGTGAAAAGACATGGACTATAAATAGTTTCCTTAGCCTTTTACTTTACTTAGATTTTGGATGATTGAATTGTCTTGAATAGACATTGATATTTAGTTACTTTAGATTAGGGTAGTGATTGGGTTCAATTCCAATTATTAGCTTAGATCAAGTGATTAGAGTGGATTCCCGTATTGCTTGTGTTATCTTCTTCGCTTGATTAATCATCGAGTTATCATATTGTGGATTCAATTTGGTTTCTCGTGCATTTGATTGAGTTCTCTTCTCCCTTGGTTTAATTGTTCTTTCAATTGAGCTTTTGTTTCTTCACTTCTCATCTCTTATTTCTCAACTATCCTTTAATTTTATTGTTTAATTCCGCGTTTTCAATATCGATTTTAGTCACTTGATTGAGGTCGTTATCATTTTGGTATCAGAGCCTAGGTTAAGGTTTGTTTTCACAAATCTTAATTTGGGATTTTGATGAAATCAAAATCCAAAAAAATCAAAAATTATTCAAAAATCCAAAAAAAAACTAAAAAAAAAAATCTGGATTTTTTTTGTTTTTATTTGCAATTTTTGACACTAGATCTTGATTCTCTAGTGTTTTTTGAGTCTAGATTTCAAATTTCGTTCAAACCAGAGTTGTAGAAGTGAAGTTACCATTAAAGGGTTTTCAAGCTTTTGAGTTTTTGAAACTTGAAAAGTGGGTTTATTTTTGGCTTGAAGTTGAGAGCCAAAAATCATTGGAGATTTTTCGTGGCATTTAAAGGAGCACGTGGGCGTAAATTTCATTGAATTTGGAGCAAAAACGAAGAAGATATGAGCATTTGAAGATTGAGATTTTTTCTTGTGTTCTTGAGCATCTTCATCTTGTTCTTGAAGAGGAAGATAGCAAATGTACACTTTGATCCAAAAATTTTAAAGTCAAAGTTGGTCAAGTGTTAGTAGGTCCATTTGTGGAATTTAAAAAAAAAAATTAAAAAAAATCGAAATTTGAAAAAAAAAAAAACAAACAAAATCTGAAAAAAAAATCCACATAGACTTGCCACGTCAGCAGTCAATGGTCAAAGTCAACTGTTGACTACCAACACAGCGCCAACAGCCTTGTCAGCGCCCCCAGCCTCCCCACTCTTGCCACGTGGCGCGTGGAGCCCAATTTTAGAGAGCTGAAATTTCTCAGGCTTCAACACACTGTTTTCTTTTGGGGGTCCTAAAGTTTTTTGGACCTAAAAATTGTTCTAAGTGTCCAAACTTCGTGATTCTTTTTTTGTTCTCTTTTTCCTTCGATTCCTCAACTATTTAACAAGTAATTAACATCTTTAATCACTTGTTAACTAGTTTGAATCATCAAATCAAACCTCTTTAAAGTGATGAAATTCTTCAAGGCCTCAAAATTTTTCTAAGTGTCCAAATTTCGCGATTCTTTTTCTGTTCTCTTTCTCTTTCAATTTTCTAACTAATTAGAAAGTAATTAACATAATTAATCATTTTTTAACTAGTTTTAAGACATCAAATCACTTTTTTGATCCTTCAAATTAAGTAACACAAGTAACTTTTCTACTTTTGTTACTTAATTTTTTCTGAGTCCGTTTTCTTTTGTGCTTCATTTCTTCTACTTTTCTCATCTTAATTCGTAGAGAACTTCTTGATTCAAGTCCTTTTAGTTTTATTTGAGCCGTCCTTCTTTTACGAGTCACAAGAATCCATTCCTCCACAAGCATTGATAACCTTGAATTGATTGAGCAAAGCTAGTAACCTATCAATTTGGGAAAGAAGCCGTAGAAGGTGAGTTGAGAGCTCATATATGAGTGACGTGAGGCTTTTATTACTAACTTGTTTGCTAGTTTTGTAGGTACAAAAGGTGATATAAGGGAAAATGTCATCCATAGCTTCGGATTATTCTGGAGATAACATTAGTGACTATGCTTGTAGTGACATGAGCTATGAGTATAGTGATGATGAGCAACATGAGGGTTCTTTGAGTGCTTGTGAGCAAAGTAATAAAGCTTATGAGTATGATGGTGAATCTTATGAAGGATATGATGGTCCAAGAGATTATGATCGACATGATGATGAGAATTACTACATCGGAGATGAATATGAGATGCATGGAGCTTATGGCTCTTATGATGAACATAAAAGAGTAGAAGTCTCTTATGATGAATTTGATAGTGAAGATGAAGAGTATGGGGATTCTCATATTACCCACCATGGTGATGAAGACGATGTGAGGTACAATTCTTTCTCCTATATATCTTGTGAACCTTTTGAAGAGGGTTGTGATAGAAGGGGATGTTGTGGGGATGAATTACCTTCCTCATCTTATGTTACTTTCTATACTAGTCGAGGGGGTATAGATGTGTGGGCAAAACCAATTCAAAGACGTGTGGATCATAGGCGAAGAACATTCTCTACTTCTTATGGGGCAAGAACTTATACTTCTTATCCTCATTCCAATATGACTAGTTCTTTATATGGTAATGATGTTGGAGGAAGGGTGGGAGGATCAATGAGCCATAGAAGTAGAGGGAATTCATTGTCTCAAGATGTGTATGATGGGGAGAGGCGAATTCTTGAAACAAAAGTTACAAATGAACCACTCACAATTGAGGATCCTATTACTTTGAGGATGAACAAATTGTTTGCTTCCATGCTAATAACTCTTGACAAGATCTCTCAAATGGTCTCCAAAAAGTCGAAAGCAAAACAAGCTACTCCTTGTGAAAATGTGCTTGAAGAGGATCCAATGAGTGAAATGAAGGCTACTCCTAGCAACGCAAAGTGGAAGTTAGATGTGAAGGGATCTCCAAACCCTTCCCAAGGAATTCTTGGCGCTTGTCCTAACTCCAATAAAATTGAGAGACGAAAGATTGAGAGGAGTAAGGGTGTGATATGTGACAACTCTAGAGTGGAAAAAGGAGAGGTTGTAAGGAGTGATGTGAGAGGGTTGTCACAATCTTATACTAACTTTTGCAACCTTTCTTCCTTTTCTAGTTGTCTAGATTCTTGTGCAGGTATCCTTGGAGACAAGCCTAGTGAGGCACCTCGAGCAATGAAGAATCATGAGGTGCTAGAAAGCTTTCCAAAGGAGCAAATGTTATCAAATGTTGAAAAGCAAGGTGAATGCAATCCTTTCTATGAACTACAAGGTAACAAATCTAAACCTTACACTTTGTCAAAAGTTGAAGATCCTTGTGTGGCTAGTAGCCAATTGAGTGTAAGTGATGGCATGTATATGTGTGAGCTTAAAGATTCGTTGCCTTGTGATCATCTTGATGACACCTTGTTACATAGTGATAATGTATTTGTTGAGAGTGTTCATACACTAGTTGATCCTATTGATGACCGAATTGATTCTTTTAGTAAGATCAATTTGTGTCCACCTAGTGTTGACACTTGTGCCTTAAATGATAGTACATTGTCATGTGATTCTTTGCCATGTTTTGATAATGTACATGTTGAGAATGTGGATACATTAGTTGATCCTATTGATGACCGAATTGATTCTTCTAGTAAGATCAATTTGTGTCCACCTATACATGTGCTTTAAATGATAGTTCATTATTAATTGATATTGGTGTTGATCAACTCATGTGTAATGATGGCCCACTAAATGAGGAGTTTTGTGATGAACTTAAGGAACCTCAATTTAGTGTTGGAATTGATATAGTTGGTCATGTAGATAGTCATGTGAAGTCATTGCACCTAAATGATGAATCCTTGAATTGCGATTCCATTCCTTTTTCTTCTCATGAGGATTGTGAGGTTGAATGTGTTTTTAAGGATAATCTCTTGTTTGATGTTGACATGACTAATGAAGGTGAAATGCATAGTGGTATGTCTTGGCATGATATAAGTGTAGCCCCTCTTGAAGGCTACCAAGTGATTGAGAATCCACTATGGTATGATGACACACTTTTCGAAGATGGAACTCTCTTCTTGGAAGATGATAGTACGTCTATTGGGGAGGTTAGTGGTCAAAAGAAAGAGGGTGTATGTTCTCCAATAACCCCTTTATTCTACTGTGACCCCATTCTTGATCAAGGCATTAATGCTTGTGGATCAAAGGGTGATTCTATATGTGGGCACACCTTGGATGAAGTTCATTTTAGTAACACCTTTCTTTACTACTTGTTTGATATGATGACCTTTTTCTCAAATATGGTCTCATGCTTGTGAACCCCAAGGCAAATGTGTCATTGCCTATTTTGGGAGTTTCCTATATTCTTGCATCCTTGTTTGACACACTTATGCTTAAGTTGTGTGGACCACAACTAGTGGGTGCTAAGTTGCTTGTTCCTTTTTGGGAGAGTCCATGGATATTGAAAACTCCTTGTCACCTTCATTGGGTTGGACAAGTTGAAGTTTCAAATAAGACTCTTGGAAGCATGCTTGATACTATGATCGGAGGGACCCCAATTCATTGGGAGTATTATTTGATATGGAGTGATTTGACTCCTAATAAATTCCTCGACCATTCTAGTAGCATGGCTTCTTTGGTGCACTTTCTTTCTTTGGAAAGTTGCTTGATAGAGAGGGTCGTTTTGTGCTTATGTATTTTCTTATCTACCGGTGTCCTTATCTTTTGGCACGCCCTAGATGAGAATATTGAGCTTAACGCCTTTCTCTACTACCTCTTTGCTTATGATGATACCCATGATGGTATGGGATTTGTTGTGTATGGAGGTAGAGATATGTGGGTCTTTTACTTCTTTGACCCAAATAAACCCTTATGGGTGATTGCACCATTTTTGATGAGGTCTTATTGTGAGGCGATGAAACAATTGTGTCTTACGGCTCCTAAATCATATGTGATATCATCTCTTAGGATTCTTGATGCCATTAAGACCTTTGTGGTTTCCTTGGCTCATGATGTTGCTTATGACCAATTCCTTTGTACCTTATATGATGAATGAATCTTCTTTAACACAAAGGATAGTTGGTTGTATTTCAAATGTGTGCCTCCTTGGCAAGTTGGTGTGGTTTCTAATCCTTGTGCTAACCCTCATGCTATGAGGATATATTTGTTGTTTGTCTTTCTCATGTTTTTGCACGGTTCAGATTCGAGGACGAATCCTTTTGAACAAGGGGAGGATGATACGAGCATGGATGGCGTAGGGCATATTAGGATGAGCTTCCACATATGGATGATAGCTTGGAGCCCGAAGGAAGCCATGGAGCAATAAATATACAAGGTCATGGGCTATAAATATGTCATTTGGACAATCAAGAAGGGCCCTTGTGGGTTATTACTAAAATAGTCACTTTTGGGCTATTTTTGTAATAGGCTATTTGTGAAAAGACATGGACTATAAATAGTTTCCTTAGCCTTTTACTTTACTTAGATTTTGGATGATTGAATTGTCTTGAATAGACATTGATATTTAGTTACTTTAGATTAGGGTAGTGATTGGGTTCAATTCCAATTATTAGCTTAGATCAAGTGATTAGGGTGGATTCCCGAATTGCTTGTGTTATCTTCTTCGCTTGATTAATCATCGAGTTATCATATTGTGGATTCAATTTGGTTTCTCGTGCATTTGATTGAGTTCTCTTCTCCCTTGGTTTAATTGTTCTTTCAATTGAGCCTTTGTTTCTTCACTTCTCATCTCTTATTTCTCAACTATCCTTTAATTTTATTGTTTAATTCCGCATTTTCAATATCGATTTTAGTCACTTGATTGAGGTCGTTATCAGATGACGTGGATGACAAGTAGAATGTTCGTGAAAAGGAAAGCTTAAGAGTCCATGGGAGTGATGTGTATAAAGAAAAGAGGCTATTTGTACAAGTGACTAGATTTTAAATTGAAGAATTCACAACAAGAGTCACCAAACAAGGCCATTGTCTCTCATTAAGGGCATATTTGTAATAACTAGTTGTCTTTTATTTCTCTAGTATAAATAGGATAATTCCTCATTTTACATGGGACTTTTGATGAATATTGAACATTGAGCTTTGAAGCTTGTAGTTTCTAGGTCAGCCTAGCATTTAGCTTGTAGTTTCTAGGTGAAGCCTAGCATTAGTTGGTAATTTTAGTAGTGTGGATCTTGGAATTGTTGGTGAACTTTTTGGTTTGGTTAATCGAAGGTTACTCATTTGTGGTTTCTTGGTTTCCTTTGATTTTCTCAAACTAGGGTTTGTGTTTAAATTGTTGAATTCAATTGGGAGGTGAGGGTATCAAGTCCCTTGTTGCCCATAAATTCAAGAGTTTGAATAATCCACATATTCTTCTTTTGTTTTCTTTCCTTATTGTTCTTCCCTCTTTGATTCGTTATCATTTTGGTATCAAGAGCCTAGGTTTAGGTTTGTTTCCACAAATCTACCCTTGGAATTTTGATTTCTTCAAAAATCCAAAAAAAAAAAAAAATCCAAATTTTTTTTGTTTTGATTTGTTGTTTTTGACACTAGATATTGATTATCTAGTGTCTTGTGAGTTTAAATCTCAAATTTCATTCAATTCGGAGTTATAGAAGAGAAGTTGCCATTGAAGGGTTTGAAGCTTTTGAAACTTGGCCAATTTTAAAAAGTGGGTTTATTTTTGGTTTAGTTTTGAGGGCTAAGATTTAGTGGGGTTTGTTCGTGATGTGAAAAGAAACGCATTGGTGAAAATTTCATTGAATTTGATGCAAGAACGAAGAAGTTATGAAGATGTGAAGATTGAGGTTTTTGTTGGTGTTCTTGAGCATCTTCATCTTGTTCTTCAAGAAGAAGATAGAAAAGGTATACTTTGATCCAAAATCTTCAAGTCAAAGTTGGTCAAAGTGTTTATAGGTCAAAAAAAAATAATTTGAAAAAAATAAAAAAAATCCACGTCAGCAGGCGCGTGGGGCACAGTTTCAGAGAGCTGAAAAATCTCAGGTTTCCAACACTTAGTTTTTTTTTTGGGTCCTAAAGTTTTTTGGACCTAAAATTTTTTCTAAGTGTCCAAACTCCGTAATTCTTTTTCCTACGCTTTCTTCTTTCTATTTCTCAACTATTTAACAAGTAATTAACATCTTTAATCACTTGTTAACTAGTTTTAAAATATCAAATCCTCTCTTTGATTCATTAAATTAAGCAACATAAGTGATTTTTCTACTTTTGTTACTTAGTTTTGTTTTGAGTCCATTTTCTTTTGTGTTTCTTTTCTTCTATTTTTCTCATCTTAATTCGTAGATAAACTTCTTGATTCAAGTCTTTCTACCTTCAATCGAGTCTTCCTTCTTTCAAGAGTCACAAGAATCCACTCCACCACAAAGGATAGGTGATCTTGAATTGATCGAGCCAAGCTAGTTCACTACCAATTTTGAGACGATGCTTTAGGAGGTGAGTTGAGAATTTATATATGAGTGACATGAGGCTTTTACCACTAATATTATTTGTTGAGTTTTGTAGGTACAATGTCTAATCACTCTCCTTATAACCATGGAGGAAGGAGCTCGGTAAACCACATAGGGACATATGCTAATGTGTCAAGGAGAGTGACCAATGTGAATAAAAGGGTAGTTGAAACAAATGAAAGGTTTGGAGGTATGGAGGAAAAGGTGAGAAGGATGGATAGTATGATTGAAAGGAGGTTCCCTATGACTAGTCGAAGTGAAGAAACAAGAAGGGCCTCGGGTCAAGAATCCAACCTACACTACCCCCAACCAAATTGGAACCAAATGATACAAGATCAAGTCCACAACACACAATATGCAGCAATCAGCCACGAAAACCAGCCAACCAACAACAAGAGAATCCAACAGACACAAGATTTAACAAGTTGAACACAATGCTAGTGAATCGAAAGAGCCCCACCCGGCTTCACTAGACTTCAAGATCTCAAAGACAACAACAACAAGATAATAAAAGATAGATAACTTGACATATAATATTCAAGAGACTAAGAACCCTAACATCAAGAAAGGACCCTAAGACTATTGAATATAAACACCAAGTTCTTACTTAGACCAAGAGGAACTCAATGACCTCAAGATCCTTGTTTCTAGCCAAGATACAACACAAGTATCCCTCTCCTTTGTGGACTGTTTTGAGAGAGAAAGAGAGCCCTAAGTGTTACAAGTCTTGTGATTCAAATGTCAAAATGGAAGAACTACTCAAAATAACCCTAATGTGTTCTATTTATATTACAAGGTAAAATGAAGCCAAAAAGACTAGTTTGCCCTTCTCCAATCTGCCGCCCCCTTGGAGTGTAAGAAACTTACACTCCAAGGTCCCACTTCACACTTAAAACATTTAGATCCTTTGGGGGTTCAATGACCAACTCACACACGGCCATTTGCATGAACAAGGCTTGGAGTTTTTGTAACTCTCGAGCTTGGCTTCGTGTGAAAGGTCGTGTACTTGTGGAGCTTGTCCCACCCGTATCATCCTCTCCATCTTGAGAGGAATTTGACCTCAAATTCAGCATTTGGTGATCGTCCACCGCACTCACGAGAGAGAGATCACAAACGTTGAAAGTGTGGTGCACTTGATATTCCGGTGGAAGGTCAATCTTGTAGGCGTTGTCATTGATCTTCTCAAATACTTGGAAAGGCCCGTCACCCCTAGGCATCAATTTGGACTTTCTTTGAGATGGAAACCGATCCTTCCGAAGATGCACCCACACCCAATCTCCCGGTTCAAGAATGAATTCCTTTCTTCCCTTGTTTGCCCTCCTTGCCATGTCTTGGTTTTTCTTCTCAAGTTGAAGCCGCACCTTCTCATGTAACTTCTTCATAGAATCTGCCCGCTTGCTTCCATCTAAGCTAATCATGAGATCACTTGGCAAAGGCGTTAAATCCAAAGGGGTGAGGGGGTTGAGGCCGTATACACACTCAAAGGGAGTCATTCCCGTACTTGAGTGTATGACACGGTTATAGGCAAACTCAATCAATGGCAAGTGCTCTTCCAAAGAAGTCATTTTTCCCTTAACCATGGAACGTAGCATAGCACCCAAAGTCCTATTTACTACTTCCGTTTGGCCATCGGTTTGTGGGTGGCAAGATGTAGAGAATAACAACTTGGTACCAAACCTACCCCACATAGACTTCCAAAAGTGGCTTAGGAACTTAGAGTCCCTATCACTCACAATGGTCCTCGGGACACCATGTAATCTAACAACATTATCAACAAATAACGAGGCCACGCTAGGGGCATCATCACACTTAGAGCAAGAAATAAAGTGCGCCATTTTAGAAAACCGGTCGACTACAACAAAAATACTATCCCGACCTCATCGAGTCCTTGGCAGCCCCAACACAAAGTCCATAGATATATCAAGCCAAGGACGTAGAGGAGTGGGCAGCGGGGTGTACAACCCGTGAGGGAGGAGCCGAGATTTGGATCTCTTGCATTCTACGCATTGGCCACAAATCCTAGCCACATCCTTGCGCATTTTGGGCCAATAGAATTGCTCCTCCAATATTCCGAGGGTCTTTTCGACCCCAAAATGACCCATTAGACCGTGTGCTTCCCTCACAAACAACTCTCTCCAAGAGCTAGAAGGCACACACAATCGTCTACCTTTAAATAAGTAACCATCAAACTTGGCATAGGGATTTGAACCCTTAGCCGATTCCCACTTGTCCCTACCCAAGTCTTCGCATTCCCTGAAGATAGGAGCAAAGTGAGGGTCCTTGGGATACAACTCTTTTAAACTCTCAAAACCCATCAATTTTGTTGACAAAGTGGACACAAGCACATGTTTTCTAGACAAAGCATCAGCTACAACGTTGTCCTTACCCCTTTTGTATTGGATAACATAAGGGAAGGTCTCAAGGAACTCAATCCATTTGGCATGCCGTTTGTTAAGCTTGTCTTGGGCCCGAAGATGCTTTAAGGATTCATGGTCCGTTCGGATCACGAACTCCTTAGGCCATAAGTAGTGTTGCCAAGTGGCCAAGGCTCTAATCAAGGCATACAACTCTAAATCATACGTGGAGTAGTTTAGAGTTGCTCCTTTGAGCTTTTCGCTAAAATAAGCAATGGGTTTCAATTCTTGCATCAAAACATCCCCTATGCCTACTTTACTCGCATCGCACTCGACCTCGAAGGTCTTATCAAAGTTGAGCAATTGTAACAAGGGTGCGGAGATGAGCATCGCTTTCAAGGCTTCAAATGCCTTAGCTTGCTCGACACCCCACTTGAAGGGTTGTTCTTTCCGAATGACCTCGGTCAAGGGGGCTGCTATGGTGCTAAATCCTTTGACAAACCTTCTATAAAAACTAGCCAACCCGTGAAAGCTTCTTACTTCTCCAACGGTTTGTGGGGTTGGCCAATTTTTGATAGCATTTATCTTGGATTCATCCACTTCGACCCCTCTTGAACTAACAACAAAACCCAAGAAAACAACTTCATTAACGCCAAAAGAGCACTTTTCCAGATTTGCATACAATTTTTCCTTTCTAAGGACATCAAGCACACATTGTAAATGCATCACATGCTCTTCTAAAGACTTACTATACACCAAGACATCATCAAAGTAGACAACAACAAACTTTCCAATAAATGGCCTCATCACATGATTCATTAGCCTCATAAAAGTACTTGGAGCATTTGTTAGGCCGAATGGCATAACCATCCATTCATAGAGACCAAACTTGGTCTTGAAGGCGGTTTTCCATTCATCACCGGGTTGCATTCTTATTTGGTGATAGCCACTCCTTAAATCAATCTTAGAAAACAAACATGAACCATTCAACTCATCTAGCATATCATCTAACCGAGGAATAGGGTGGCGATATTTTACCGTAATTTTGTTGATGGCTCGGCAGTCCACACACATGCGCCACGTTCCGTCTTTTTTGGGCACCAATAGCACCGGAACAGCACATGGGCTCATGCTCTCCTTGACATACCCTTTGTTGAGGAGCTCCTCAACTTGACGTTGCAATTCCTTGGTGTTCGTAGGGTTGCTCCTATAAGCCGGCTTATTTGGCAATTGTGATCCCGACACAAAATCAATTTGGTGCTCAATTCCCCGAAGCGGGGGCAATCCTTGCGGAAGCTCCTTAGGAAATACATCCTCATAATCCTGCAACACACAAGAAATCAAAGGGGAAATGGAAGAATTAGTGGGGTTAGTACTAAAACAATGAGCCAAGAGCAACATAGGCGTGTCCTCATCATGATCCACGAAGAGTTCCTTCCTCCTAACTAACATCACCATGTTTTCCGGCCCCTTTGACATTGGGGCAGCCTTGGATGACCCCACTGCCCCACCTACAGAATCTCCTCCCTTTTCTCCCTTTTCGGATTCCTTTCCCTTTTCCTTCAACTCCCTCATCCTTTGATGCCACTCATTTACTTGGGAAGGCGAAAGCGGATGAAGAGTAACCTTTCGGCCATCCTTCTCAAGTGTATACCGATTGGACCTCCCATCGTGTTTAGTAGACCTATCATATTGCCAAGGTCTACCTAGCAACAAGTGACATGCTTGCATTGGTATCACGTCACAAAGCACTTCATCGTGGTAGTTTCCCACCTTAAACCGTATCACACATTGCCTTGCGACCCTTAACTCACCACAATCATTCAACCATTGTAACTTGTAAGGACTAGTGTGCGGGGTAGTTGGTAACTTCAAGAAATTTACCATAGCATGACTTACAACATTTGTACAACTACCACTATCGATCACCAAGGTACACACACTCTCCTTTACAAGACATTTAGTATGGAATAGATTTTCCCTTTGGCTTGGGTCATCTATTGCCTTACTAATCATGACGCGCCTAACCACAAAGTTTGGAACCACACACTCCCCTTCTTGCGGGTAAACATATTCACCATCATTACCATCATCATCGTGTGGTCCATCATCGGTTTCCTCTCCATCTTGAGGCTCGGCCTCATCTTCTCCCCTTTCGGGACCCACCTCCTCACCAAGGTAATACACTCTCCCTTCCCGTAGGATCACATTGCGTCGGTTTGGACATTCATTGGCCTTATGCCCTCAACCTTGGCACTTGAAACATTGGAATCCCTTTGGGTTAGGATACTTGTGAGCCTCCGGTTTCGGAGGGAATTTGTGGACTGTTTTGGGCTCGGGCAGCCTTGTAGTGGCGGGTTGGTCCTTGTTTTTGGGCCAACCCGAGGGGGCTTGTCCCCTTGCCTTGAAGGATGATCTCTCTTTAAGTTCCCTTTCAATCTCAAGAGCCGCTTGGAAAATACCATCAACGGTTTCAAACTTGTGAAGGGTTAAAGGAGTGGAGATCTCTTTGTTCAACCCACACTTGAACCGGATGATATCGTGGCTGATTTGCTCCCCACGATGATCAAGTTTCAACATGAGTTGTTGAAACTCATCAAAATATGCCATCACACTCTTGTTACCTTGACGCAAGCCATACAATCTAGCAAGCAACTCATGGCGATATCTCTCGGGAAGGTATCGTTGCCTCATCAAGTACCTCAACCGATACCAAGGTGGTGGCTGCCCAACAACTAGTTCATTACCAAACCGCTTGACGTACTCCCACCAAGTGTTAGCATAACCCTCAAAGTGAGCTATAGCATAACTTCCTTTCTTTTCTTCCGAGATATCATTAACTTGGAAGACTTTGTCACAAGCCGATTCCCAAGCTAAGTATGCCTCGGGGTCACTTTCACCCTTAAAGAGAGGTAGACTCAACTTGATGGTGTTGATGCCTACATCCCTCTCATGGTGTCGGTTTCCTCTTTCTTCATATCCACGGTATCTCCGTTGAACTCCTCTGCCCCCTCTCACCTTCTCCTCCCTCATGTAAGTATCATCAAAGGCCCCGTACCCTTCATACTCCTCCCTACCATACTCCTCAAGGTGGGCTGGTCGGTTTTGGATATTTGGAATTTGATTTGGGGGTATTGGATTTTGTGGAGGTGGTGGTCTTTGGTTTAATGGAGCTTGGAATGGAAGGTTCGGATTTAGTGGTGGAATTTGACGTCCAAATCCCTCATGTGGGACTTGGGAATTCTGGAAATGCGTTGGTCTATTGGGGTCACGGTTAGGAGGGAAAAAGGTGGTTTGGCTTGCGGCATTTAGTGGAGCTTGAGGTGCATTTAGCATTTGGTGGACTGTTTCGGGGGTGATGGTTGCGGAGGACGTCCTATCATGCCCATTGGTAGAAACATGTAGAGGAGTAGAAGGACGAGAGTTCCTTTGACTCTCCACTTGTTCTAACCTCCCACTAATAGTCGACACCTCTCCCTTGATTGCTGCCAAGTCCCCTCTCACGACTCCAAATTCCGAATTCAACCTTTCAAGTGTCCGGGTAACGGCCTCAAGAGTGACCCTCATAGAGTCAAGTGCATTAGTATCCACGTTATGGGACATGGTCCCTTCCATTGTCAAGGTATTATGCTCTTTAGATCACCACACGCTTGAGTTCCACAAGTGTTGTAAACTGGATAGTAATCGTGAATCCTTTAAGGTATGAGTAAGCTCTTATCCGGAGTGGATTTTTGTTTGAAGACTCAAAGAATTCTTGTCGGACTAGAACCAAAAATAGCAACGTATTCAAAAGATAAAAAGGCACTCAAGTAATCGTTGACACGAACAAACGGATTCAAAGGACTAATCGACAACCTAGTAGGAATGTACTAGTTTGTTAATTAGTTCTAGAACCAAGTAAAGGAAACCAAGAATCAACAATTAGCAACTAGAATAATATCCAAAGTTGAGCTTAGGGGTGACGTGGCAGCATGCAATTGGCCTTGGACCCACACGGTTATACATATAACTTATATGTATATTTTTTATTTTTTATTTTTTTTTGTGTCTCAAATCTGAAATTCAATATTCATACAACTTGTGATGGATGACAATGTGTTTTGGAGGGAAAAATAATAGTCTTGTAGCCTTTTCAACCTTTCAAACTCAAAGGGTGATGTTTGACTAACTAGTCCCACAAAACAAGGCTCCTTGAATTAGGGAAGAGTGGTTGAAAAGACTAGGAAGTGATGGGTGCAAGTCTTTCACCAACAACTTTATGACTTGTGTTGCAACTTGAACACAACAAGATGAACAAGATGAACAAGTTTAAAAGATGAACACCTTCATCAACTTCTTCAAGCACATAACACACAACCATCAATTTTTGTCATCAACAACATACAACTTTCAACCACTTCAAGTCACCACAACAATGGTCAAGTTTTCAAGCTCAACTTTTAGATCTAGACACCTTAGTGTTGGTGAGAAAGAAACCAACACTAGAAACACACTAAACAAGCAAAATAACACCTAGATCTAAACATACAACAACATTCTCGGTTTTGTCTTCAATGGACAGATTTCAGAATTTGTTTTTTTGTTTAATCCGAGAACAAGCCCAAGATGGGTTGTGTTGGAACACAACCGGTCTTGCTTTGATACCAAATGATACAAGATCAAGTCCACAACACACAATATGCAGCAATCAGCCACGAAAACCAGCCAACCAACAACAAGAGAATCCAACAAACATAAGATTTAACAAGTTGAACACAATGCTAGTGAATCGAAAGAGCCCCACCCGGCTTCACTAGACTTCAAGATCTCAAAGACAACAACAACAAGATAATAAAAGATAGATAACTTGACATATAATATTCAAGATACTAAGAACCCTAACATCAAGACAGGACCCTAAGACTATTGAATATAAACACCAAGTTCTTACTTAGACCAAGAGGAACTCAATGACCTCAAGATCCTTGTTTCTAGCCAAGATACAACACAAGTATCCCTCTCCTTTGTGGACTGTTTTGAGAGAGAAAGAGAGCCCTAAGTGTTACAAGTCTTGTGATTCAAATGTCAAAATGGAAGAACTACTCAAAATAACCCTAATGTGTTCTATTTATATTACAAGGTAAAATGAAGCCAAAAAGACTAGTTTGCCCTTCTCCAATCTGCCGCCCCCTTGGAGTGTAAGTTTATTACACTCCAAGGTCCCACTTCACACTTAAAACATTTAGATCCTTTGGGGGTTCAATGACCAACTCACACACGGCCATTTGCATGAACAAGGCTTGGAGTTTTTGTAACTCTCGAGCTTGGCTTCGTGTGAAAGGTCGTGTACTTGTGGAGCTTGTCCCACCCGTATCACCAAACCTACCCTCAAACTACATTCCAAATAAACCCGTGTTATGTTAGGCAAGTCACCCCATATCCAAATACACAACCATATCATCCACCACAAAGGAGTCCTTCTTTTGTGGAAACCCAAGTTAGAAGTCAAGCACCTCCACGAAATGTATCACATGCATCCTTGCATGTACCCTATGTTCCAACCCAACAACACTACCCACAAGTACCCTACCAAGATATATATTATCAGAATCCTCTTTATGATGAAATATGTAAAGAGGATAATCCGAATGAATGGTGGGAAGGAACCGAAGGCTTTGGTATGAACCAAGACATGGGATGTCAAGGGAAATGGGATAGTGGAGATTGGTTTAGGGATGGAGGAGGAAGGTGTGGAGATCGAAATGATCGATATGGTGATCAAGGTGTTCCGAATCAAGGGATGGGTGACAACATGGTGAGTCTTCCAATGTTCCAAGATGAAAGTCAAGCTATTAAAGCTAACTACAACACGAAAAGGAAAGATCCAGCCTATGGAGGTAATCATGACATAACTCAACCTTCTTCTCCTTCTATCATTCAATGTTCTAAATGTCAAGGCGAAGGACATAATGCTAGAGAATGTCCACAAAGGAGGTCAAATGTACTCTTGTGTGATGGACCTTGTGCTAAAAATGTGATAGAGTGTGAGGTTGTGATGAGCTTAAGGTTAGGCATGATGAAGCGACCTTAAATGTAGATAATGAGCAATTGGAGAAGGGTTTGAACTCTTCTTGTGATCTAAAACAAATCATGGGAGATCTTTCTAAAGAGGAACTCGATCAAAGTGTGAATCTATTCCATGCAAGGTTCAAGATGATTGATAGGGTATGTTCCTTGGTCATTGATGGTAGGAGTAGTACTAATGTGGTGAGTTGCACTATGGTACTAATGTGGTGAGTTGCACTATGGTTGATAGAATGAAGCTTCCTACACAAAGACACCCCAAGCCATACAAACTTCAATGGCTCATCGAGAATGATGAAGTAGAGGTAACCGAGCAAGTGGTTGTAAACTTTAGCATTGGCAAGTATCTAGATGAGGTGTTATGTGATGTTTTTCCCATTCAATCTTGTCATATGTTGTTTGGTAGACCTTGGCTAACCGATAGGGATGTTCGATATCAAGTGGAGTCCAACAAATACTCATTTGTATTAGGAGGACGAAAGCACACTCTTGTGCCTTTAACACCCTATCAAGTGAGTGAGGACTACAAGATAATGAGGAAACTTCGGGAAGTACTTAAGAGAGAACAACTTGAGAAGGAAAAGAAAGAATTGGCTTAAGAAGGGGAGTTGTATGAGATTGATGAGCCAAGAAGTGACTTGGAAGAGGTGCACAAGGAACACTTAATTGTGGGACTTGCCAATACCAATCCATTGTTGCCTACTAGCTATGGTGCTAACATTTTGCCTAGTATCATTCCTTCTCTTTTGCAGGTTCATGGATAATTATTTCTAAATGAGGATCCGAACAAAGTACCTCATGAACAAAGGGTTGAAGGCCTAATGATGGAGATACCTAGCAAGTCAACTCCTAAGCAAAAACAAAAGGACTAAGTCTATGGGTCCAAGATGATACATTGGAGGGAAAGCTTTGGGAAACCAAGTGTGGTGGACAAGAATGCACACGCAAAGGCCCTTCTTCGAGGTATGTACCCTTTCCCTCCTATTCCAAGCAATCCTCGGAGTCATGATGACATTTTCCCTATGGTAGGTAGGTTTTTGAAATTATATGATCCCATACCCTACCATGAGAGTGATGATATAGTTCCAATGTTTTCATGGTTGGTTTTGGCTATGCTTAAGTTATTGGAGTTTCATGTTTTGAATGCCAACCATACTTGTTGTTTGGGAAAGAATCCTTGGGGCCTCCGTGATGCCCAATTTATGTATTATACTCCTTGTCACACTTATGTGGTTAGACAAGTTAAAGTGTTAGGATGAATTCTTAGGAGCATGCTAAGATTAGTGAACATAGGAAGTGCATCCTATAGTTCCTTCAATCTCTCAAGAAGCATGGATCCACTTGTTGATCCATTCCTTGTGGGAGTTTGTTTGAGGAAGGACAATGAAGTGTACTTGAAATGCCTAATCTTGCCCTCTTGTGTTTCCAATTGTGAATACTTTCTTGTTAACATTCAATCCTTAAGGCATGCATTTGCATTTGAGAACCCTCGAGATGAGTTGAATGTCCTTAATTTCTTTCTTTATTACTTGTTTGCCTTTGATGACTCTTTGGTCATATGTGGTCTCTTTCTTGTGAACTCTAAGGCTAATATGTCATTGCCTATCTTGAGAGTTGTAGATATACTTGTATCCTTGTTTGACACACTAGTGCTTAAGATGTATGGACCCCAACTTGCGGATGTTAAGTTGATTGTTCAATTGTGGGAGAGTCCATGGTTATTGAAACCCTCTTGTCACCTTCATAGGGTTAGGCAGGTACGATTTTCTACTTGGACTTTTGGAAGGTGTTTGATAGAAAGGGTGACTTTATGTTTAGAACTCCTCTTCTTATCTACCGGTATCCTTAACTCTTGGAGTACCCTAGATGAGGTTCATGATAGTAGCACCTTTCTCTACTACCTCTTTGCTTATGATGATACCCATGATGGTATGGGATTTATTTTGTATGGAGGTAGAGATATGTGGGTCTTTTGCTTCTTTGACTCGGATGAACCCTTGTGGGTGATTACACCACTTTTAGTGTGGCCTTTTTGTGAGACAATGAAACAATTATGTCTTATGGCTCCCAAGTTAAATGTGGTACCATCTTTTGGAGTTCTTGATGCCACAAAGATCTTTGTGTTTGCCTTGTCTCTTGATGTTTATCATACCCCAAACCTTTGCTCCATGAATGATGGATTGACTTTATTGAAAGCAAAGGATATTTGGTTTTATCTCAAATTTGTGCCTCCTTGGCATGGTGATATTGTTGCTAACCCTTGTACAAACCCTCAAACTTTGAGGATACTTTGGTTTTTGTTCTTCTCATATGTTTGCAAGGTTTGGATTCGAGGACGAATCCTTTTCAAGAAGGAGAGAATGATACTAGCGTGGATCGGATGGTTGACACGAGCATGGATGACGTGGATGACAAGTAGAATGTTTGTGAAAAGGAAAGCTTAAGAGTCCATGGGAGTGATGTGTATAAAGAAAAGAGGCTATTTGTACAAGTGGCTAGATTTTAAATTGAAGAATTTAAAACATGAGTCACCAAACAAGGCCCTTGTCTCTCATTAAGGGCATATTTGTAATAACTAGTTGTCTTTTATTTCTCTAGTATAAATTGGATAATTCCTCATTTTACATGGGACTTTTGATGAATATTGAACATTGAGCTTTGAAGCTTGTAGTTTCTAGGTGAAGCCTAGCATTTAGCTTGTAGTTTCTAGGTGAAGCCTAGCATTAGTTGGTAATTTTAGTAGTGTGGATCTTGGAATTATTGGTGAACTTTTTGGTTTGGTTAATCGAAGGTTACTCATTTGTGGTTTCTTGGTTTTCTTTGATTTTCTCAAACTAGGGTTTGTGTTTAAATTGTTGAATTCAATTGGGAGGTGAGGGTATCAAGTCCCTTGTTGCCCATAAATTCAAGAGTTTGAATATTAATCCACATATCCTTCTTTTGTTTTCTTTCGTTCTTGTTCTTCCCTCTTTGATTCATTATCAACCTGTCCTTTAATGCGATAATATTTATCTACAACAAATGTCAAATAATAAGGCTAATATTAGTAGCCAACCAACCAATTTGGGACATTTCAACTAATCAAAACTGTAGAGGGGCAGCAAGCCTGTAATCCTTCTAATTAAGGGTGTTCTTTCACACATTCTGCTTTCTATAGTTATTTACATGAAACGAACCTAGACTGAGGCACCCTGACACTTATCGGGTGTCATAACATATATATAACAATACTCAACACAGGATGAGAAGTGGGCTTACACAAACTTTAAATTTAATGGTGTATCGCTACACCCTACAAATCTACCCCATAACAACTTTACCCAATCATTGTTTAAGGCCACCCATGACCTCCCATATTTCACAACAAAATAATACAGCCCAAAAACATGTTAATATAACTAGAAAACATGAACTCGCAGCTTTCGATCACCATCCTGTGAGTTCCAATTAACAAGTATGTCTAGAATGCTCAAACAAGCTTTTAATTAGAGGTGGGGCGATACAATCCAAATTGGTGTAAACCTTTTAACGACTATAATACAATGCCAACACAAAGGGATCCAAGCCACGATCATCTGAAGGACACAGGGACGCGTTTGGAGGACCCTTTTTAAGCTCCCAAGAGTTCAATACCATGTGTGAAGGGTAGCTTGGAGTCAAGAAAGCTATTAGAGAGGTCGTGGGAGAGCCAAGAAAGCTATAAATCCCTCTGGGACCATCTGCACCCTGACCTGCAGCCACATGGCACCCACTGCACCAGTAGATAACCATTTGGCCTCTTTCAGTGACATCTGCACCCTGATATGCGCCAACAGGTGCCCCATCTGCATGGGCTGATGCCTAGTTTGCTAAAATGGATCACTTTTGGGTCCATAAATGTAATAAAAGGCCCAAGTCTATAAATATTAGTTCCTTCCTTCATTTTCATTAGTTTTTAGATGATATTTGATGAGTTATACACTTTAGAGTATGAGAGCTTGGTCAGGCTTTTGTTGAACACTTGTTAGAAATGTTGGTTGATTGGGTGATTTGATTCCCTCTCGGTCTTTGTAAGAGGTATGTGTTTGAACATATTTGAAAGGGAGGTCTTAGAGTTTATAACATTCTTTGATTGTCCTTTCTCATATCTACTTGTGTCTATCTATCTATCTATCTATCTATCTATCTATCTATCTATCTATCCTTTACTTTTCGTAATTTCAATTCTATTTTTTTCTTCTTATTTTTGTACTTTATTTCTCTTCTCGTGGTTTTTCCATTATCATTTGGTTTTAGAGCCGAGCTTAGATTCATTCTTCCTTTTCTAAATCTTGGGTTGTTATCTAAAAAATTGAAAATAAAAAAAACGGGAAAGAAAATTTGAAATTTTTGTTTTGAGAAAAAACCCCAAAAATATTTTGTGTTTTGAGTTTTCTTGTAGTTTCGATGCTAGATTTGTTTCTCTAGTGTTATTAGGGTCGGAATCTTGAGTTTTGGGTGTGTTTTGAGATGATTTGAAGAAATCCACCATTGTTGAGCTTGTGTTCTTGAGAAAAGAGAGTGGGTTTCTAGATATTGTAAATTTGGTGTGGATTTGAGGGTTGAAAATTGTTGGAAAGTGTTTTCCATGTCAAAAGGAACCTAGATCTGAAGTTTCGCAAAATTTCGGGTCAAAATGAATTAGTTTGGAAATTTGAAGTTCTTGGTGTTCTTGGATATCTTCATATCTTCAAGAGAAGAAAATATCAAAAAGGTGTTGTTTGATCCAAAGAAAGAAGAAGGAAGGAAAAAAAAGTGTTAGTACAAAGGAATATCCAATAAAAAGAGAATATTCTAGGAAGGAGAGTGCAAGAGGGGCTCACAAAAAGGTGAAAAAATCAGGTTAATTTTCCAGCTTTCTATTTTAGACATGCGACCCCACCTGCGAGGGCATGTCGTGACCTTCGTCCACACCTCACCAAAACTCATCTCAACAGTCCAAATTTAAATTTTACTCAAGTTCCAATTTCTTAATTTCATTTCTTAGTTTTCTTGTGTGCTTTTCTAGTTTTATTTCATAGTTAACTTCTTGATTCTTCCTTTTATTTATAATCGAGTCTTCTGTCTTTCTTTAAATCAAGAATCCACTCTGGCCAAGAGTAGCAATCGACACCTTGTATCCCACCGAAGTATAACAAGTCTTCAACATTAGCCGATCCAATTGTGAGGCATACAAAGGTGAGAATCTTACAAGTTTTGGTGAGGAGCTTTTACTACTAACCTTGTTTGCTTGTTTTGTAGGTACACGAGGTTATGATAAAGTATGTCTTTGGTAGCCTCAAATACATGTGACTATGACATAGGAGACTATGATTGTAGTGATGAAGGTTATAGCTATGATGCAGATGGTGATAATGGAGGCTATGAATCTAGACAAGATTAAGAGTCGTGTGGGAATGAGAGCTACTATTTTAGAGAAGAATATAAAGCAAATGATGAATCTAGCTCTTATAGAGAGTATGGAGAGGATGAAGAGCCTTGTGGTGGTTCTTATGAGGATGATGGGGCATGTGAAGAGTTTTCCACTTCTCACCCGGGCATGAAGAATATGTGAGGTATAACACTTTCTCCTATGCACCTTGTACAACTTATGGTGGGAATGTTCATGATACAAGTGAAGTTTCTTATTATTGGTCTTGTACTTCTTATCCTAGTCAATATGGTGAGAGTGGTTATACTAGTTCAAGTAGAAGTCATCTGACGAGGAGACGAGAGAGTATACCTTCAATGTCTAGGGATATTAAATCTTATCCTTCTTGTTCTAGTGCACAAATGTTGGAAAGTTTCTACCAAGGTGGATATGGAGAGAATAGTGGAAATTGTAATCTCCCTAGAACCCCCCTTCCTATTTTCAAAGGAGAATGTGATCCCAAAACTTATCTTGATTGGGAATAGAAATGTGATAGGTTTTTCAAGGATCATTATATGAGCGAGGTTGAACAAGCCACATATGCCATTAAGCACCTTCGAGGTCAAGCGATGAGATGGTGGGAACTTGTAAAAGGATCCACTCAAATATGGAGTGCCTTGAAGAGGTACATGAATGCCATCTATGTGACGAAAGGTTACATGAAGCTTTATAATGTTGACCCAAGAAGACAAGTTGGCATGAAGTTGGATATTTATGGGATTCAGAGATGCATTCTTGTTCTCGATGATTGGTGCTATATAAACTGCATTACTCCCTCTATGGTTGACTATTTGGGGATACCTCAAATGTTACAACGTTGTCCATATTTCATGCAAGGCCATAGAGTTTCTAAGAGTGTGAAGGTTTTCTTCACCCTAAAGGGATACTATGAGGAGGTTTGGTGTGATGTATTTCCTTTGGACTTTGGACATTTATGTTTGGGTGCTAATTAGTTTGCAAGGCATGGAGTTCCAAATGAGGAAAATTGGCCTAAGATCATTGTGGACCAATGGGGAAATCATCTCTTTCCACCTACCCTTCCCAAGGCTCAAGGAAATGTTCCCACTTACTCCAAGTCTATTGATAATGAGAGACAAAATATTGAGAGAAGAGAGTGCAAAATGGCAACCTAAAAGAGGAAAACAGAGAGGTTGTGAGGAGTGAAGTGAGGGGGTTGCCACAAATTCAATCTAACCCTTTATTTTGTCCTTCTCTTAGTAAGGACACTTGTGTAGGTAGAATCATGGAGAATGAAGGAACTTAAGTTCCTAGCAAGGAGTCAACATCTACGTATGTGATGGACAAGATAGCTTCCTATCTCTCAAAAGTAAGAGCCTTGCCCCAAGGAAAAAAAGAATCTTCTCATGCGCTTTAAGGTAACAAAAATAACTCTTGCACTTTAGTAAATATGAATGATCATTGTGTGGCTAGTAACCAATTGAGTGTGAGCGATAGCTTATCTATATGTGAGCCTAATGATTCTTTGCTTCGTGTTGATAATATACATGTTGAGAGTATGGATACACTAGTTGATCCTATTAATGACCAAATTGACTCTTCTTGTAAGATCGATTTTAGTCCACCTAGTGTTGAAGCCTTTATGTTGAATGATAGTACATTGTCTTGTGAAAATGGTGTTGATCAACTTATGCGTGAATCTAGTCCACTAATTGAGGGTGTTTATGATATGATACCTCAAGCTAGTGATGATGTTGATCATATGAATAGGAGTGACCCTTTGAGCTTACCTTTATATAAAAATCCTATTACTTGCTTGGCTTATAGGGATGATCATGTGTTTGAAACCTCTTCAAAACTTGATAATTGTCTTTTTGAGAGTGAACTTACATGTTTAATTCTCCTTCTTGGATTGTTCCTTCTCTTTTAAGTACAATATCTTGTTTAAAGATGATGAAATCACTCCTAGTAAACTACCTAGTAGTGTAGATCATGTTAATGATGTAGCTCTTCTTAAGGGCTATACTCTATATAACAACCCATTAATGGTGTGACAACATTCCTCATAAAGATGTAAATCTCTTCTTGGAAGATGAGAGTACTCTTATGGGGAAGGATTGTGAAGAAATGGAAGGTGGTCTTTATTTTCCAATTATTTCTTCTTCTTTGAGTGTTTCAATTCTTGAGAATACTCTTGATATTGTTCTTGAGCATAGTAGTGAGCATGCCCTTGATGACATCTTAGATGAATTCAATTTGCGTGACACCTTTCCTTACTCTCTATTTGCTTATGATATTGCCCATGGATGTTAGGAGATTACATTTTCTTATGATATTGGCACCCTTGGGGAAAATGGGCATTGCCCGTGTTCATGGATACTTCTTCCATTTGACCCTGGTAACCATTTGGAGAGTGGTGGTTTTATTACCTCTATCTTGGTTCTTGGTCAAGATGATAAACGGAATTCGATTAAGGATACTGACACTTACATGCTTAGTCATGGGTTGTCTAAAGTTGCAGAGGTCGCATATTTGTTTGGTAAACATAGCAGTAACACTTCCTTTCCTTCTTGTGATAATTGCTCGGTGTTATTACTTGATTACATTGTGAGCTTAAATGCAATTTGTTTATTGATTTGAGTGAGGAATACCTTTGTATTTGACCCCGGTGATGAATTGGGAGTAATCCCATTCTTAAAGATAACTAGTGCATTGAGTGGACTCTTAACTTTGAATGATTTTGTTCATGACATTGCACTTAGCTTTGGGAATTTAAAAAAGGTTTTTGTGCTTGTTGAAACATAGAACCAATGTGGGTTTTCATGTGTGGTTGACTAATTATCATGGTTTTTTTGATTTTTCCCCTTGTCAAAGTCTCTTGAGTTGCCAAGTAGCTTTAATTTTGTGGGGTTACAAACCCTTGATCGATCATTTTGATGCTTGGCTATATGTTAAGTGTGTTCCTCCTTGGCTTAGTGATAAACTTGTTGTTGCTAACACTAACCCTCATGCCATGAGGATATTGTTGTTGCTTGTTTTCCCTATGGTTTTGCAAGGTTTGGATTCGAGGTAGAATCATTTTCAAAAAGGGGAGGATGATACAAGGAAAATCGGCGTAAACCTTTTAAGGTCTATAATACAAGGCCGACACAAAGAGAGACCCTTTTCAATCCCCCAAGAGTTCAATACCATGTGTGGAGGGTAGCTTGGAGTCAACAAAGCCATTGGGGAGGTCGTAGGAAAGCCAAGCAAGCTAGAAAGCCCTTTGGGGCCACCTGAGCCCACATGTCACCCATCTGAGCCGGCCACCTGAGCCCACATGTCACCCATCTGAGCCAGCAGATGGCCATTTGGCCCCTTCCAGTGGCACCTGCGCCCTAACATACGCCAGCAGGTGCCCCATCTGTGTAATGCCTAATTTGCTGAAATAGGTCAATTTTGGGCCCATAAAAAGGCCCAAGGCTATAAATATTAGTTCCTTCTTTCACTTTAATCAGTTTTTGGATGATATTTGATGAATTATATACTTAAGAGTGTGAGAGCTTAGTTAGGCTTTTGTTGAACACTTGTTCTACATTGATTGATTGGGTGATTTGATTTCCTCTCACTCTTATGCTATACCAAGTATCAAAATGATCCATAAAGAGGTACATACTCAAATAAAACTATGGACACTTGGATACACAAGAGACCATGACAAAGGGGCAAGCCAAAAGAACCATGGCATTTAGGTAACAACATATGCAAGTCCACATTGGTTCTACATTTACTAAAGCACATATTCCCCTTTAAATCAAGAGTCACATGAAGAATCTAATGGCTAAGTTCAATGTAATAAACTAGGTTTCCCTAAGTTGAGACTCCACCCAAAGCACTAGCCATTCTCAAGAATGGGATTACTCCTACATCATCACCGGGGTCAAATACCAAGGTATCACCCACACAAGTTAACGAGTATATTGCATTTAAGCTCATAATAAGATCAAGTAGCAACACCAAGCAAATATCACACGAATGCAAAAAAGGTTAAAATGACACTCACCACACAAGAATTTTACCTTCATGGCTTTAGAAAGCCCAAAAATAATCATGAGCGATGAATACGTACCTTCATTGAAGAAAATACAAAAGGTGATTTCATTCAAATTTGATGCTCCATGAGGTTTTCTCCCATGGTAATCCTCCTCAAAACTCCTCCCTTAACAAGGCTTAACAAACAAGTCAACTAAATAATGAAGTTCATAAGGAGAAGGAGTGTTACCTTTAAGCTCATTTGTACTACACCAAGCCTTGAGTAGAACTTATCCACCTCTTAGGTTAAAAGCTTTGGCATAGTATATACCAAGAGAATGCTCTTTTACTTTCTCATTGTTCTCCTTCTTAAATGAGCATTCTTCTTTGTTGGAAATCTCTTCCATACATAACTTGGAACCATCTAGTGGATTATAAATCCTGAAGAAAGACTTTCCACCATAGCGAAGGGTGCAAACAACCTCAATTAATTTTTGCTTGTCGTCTTGACCAAGCATTAAGTTGGGTGTCTTACAACCACCACACTCTAAATGGTCACCGGGGTCAAATAGAAGAAGTATCCATGGAATAGGTCAATGCAATGCCTATGTTTCCCAAGGTTTCCACTATCATAAACTCTCCACACAACCATAGGCAGTATCATAATAAAATAGAGAGTAAAGAAAGGTGTCATGCAAATTAAATTCAACTAAGGTGCCCTTATTCATATACTCACTATTAGATTTAAGATCATTACCATGAGCATCCTTAATAATTGGAACACACGAAGAAGTAGCAATTTCTAAACAAATACCACTTTCCTTCTAAAGAAAAAAAATCCCTAATGCAACACAAACCACCACTAACATTAAAGAGATTATGACTTAAGTCATCACATAACTCAAGTAATTCATCCTTCTTTTCATCAAACAAAGGTGGTGATATAAACCCTAAAAGGAAAGCTAAGATTGATAAAGAAATAAAGCACGATTTAAACTAATGACAAGAGGATTAACAAAAAACAAGAGGAAGATAAATAGATAGACACAAATTGAGAATTAAGGACAACCACTTTAATAAATAAAGAGACCTTCCTTAAATATTCCAACAAGCACCTAACTCTAAGAAGAACCTCAAGGGAAATGATATCCCAAGCAACTCTTCTTTCCAAAACAAGAAACAACTAGAAGCTTAGCAAGCTCTCTTAAATCTCTCAACAATGGAGTTTTTAGTTTATGAAAATTCTAAGTCTTCAAGCATAAAAGAGGCTATTTATACTAAGCAAATAAAGAAGAAACTATGTTATTACATTTCTACCCTTAATGAGGCAAGGGTCTTGTTTGGATGTCCTCTTTGTGATGAATTCAAGAATTCATCAAAAAGCACAATCCTCCTTCTTCTTCTCAAAGTATGCCCCATCAAATGCTATCACGAATACATGGAATCCTCGGGAGGACTCCATAATGCACTCGAGTGCATCCTTCTTCATGAATAACCCTTGCCAATTTTGAAGCTCACGAGCTTGTCTCCTTGTAAAAGGCCTTGTAAAAGGCTTTGGGAGCCCTTGGGTTGCATCACTCTCCCCTTCTTGAGAAGAATTTGTCCTCAAATTCAAAGGGTCTTCATCACACACATCCATAGGAGAAAGATCACAAATGTTGAATGTATTGTGCACTTGGTAATCTGGGGGAAGATCAATTTTGTAGGCATTGTCATTAAGTCGAAGTGGATGAATCCAAGATAAATGCTATCAAAAATTGGCCAACCCCAAAAACCGTTGGAGAAGTAAGAAGCTTCCACGGGTTGGCTAGTTTTTATAGAAGGTTTGTCAAAGGATTTAGCACCATGATAATACAAGACAAATGACCATCATAACTTTTGATGCCATCATTCGTGGCCAACACATGGAGAATCTGATTTTGGACACCTTGAAGTCCCGAGAGTATGCATGGGGAGGTCATGAAGTCATTTTGGACACATAATAAAGCAAATTCGTGTGTGGAAGGTTGCTTGGAGGCTTGCCTTGATGACTACCCGAGGCTCCAAAGAATTGCAAGGGTTGAAGTGTGAAGAAGGAGTCCTTACACTCCATGACCGCCCCTTATTAAGGGTGTTTTGGTCTTTTTGTGCCTTTTCTTTACACTCCATAGGAGCCTCTTTTCATTAAGAGTAGTTTGGTCATGTGATGTAATAGTTATAAATAGGCTTCATTAGTCTTATTTTCTAGTTAGTTCATTATGGATATTTGAAAGACTTCTTCTTCTCTCTTTGAGAATGTAGTGTAGGGCTTGGAAAGGCCAAGTAGTTTAGGGCTTGGAAAAGCCATTATTGATCCTTGCTTAGAAATGGTGGTTGTAAGGCGGAGTTGATTCCCTTAGCGGTCACCATAAGAGTTTGGTGTTGTTATTGCGGGTCTTAGGGGTCTTATCGTTTGATACACGGTTTGATTCCTATTTCTTGTAATCTCGTATGTCAAGCTATCTATCTTTTTTGTAATCTTGTTAAGCTTGTGTTTATAATCTTGAAGTCTAGTGAAGCCGTGTAGGGCTCTTTCGATTCACTAGCATTTGTTGTTCAACTTGCTAATTTTTGAGTTATTTTGTTCCTCTTGTTGCTGATTTAGTGGGAACTTTGTGTTGTGGGATTGATCTTGTATCATTTGGTATCAAAGCAAGACCGGTTGTGTTCCAACACTACCCATCTTGGGCTTTCTCTCGGGCAAAACAAAAAACAAAAAAAAAAGAAGAGAAATCTATCCATTGTTGCCTTGGCCGAGAATATTGTTGTGTGTATAGATCCAGGTGTTGTTTTACTTGTTTAGTGTGTTTCTAGTGTTGGTTTCTTTCTCACCAACACTAAAGTGTCTATATCTAAAAGTTGAGCTTAAAATATTGACTGTTGTTGTGGTAACTTGAAAGGTGGACCGTAGGTTGTATGTTGTTGATGACAATTGGTGGTTTTGTGTTATGTTCTTGAAGAAGTTGATGTTGTGTTCTTGAAGGTTGTTGTGGTGTTCATCTTGTTCTTCATCTATTCTTACAACTTAAGACAACAAAAGTTATAAAGTTGTTGGTTGTTGGTGAGAAGACTTGCACACATCTCTTCTTAGACTTGACAACCACTTTTCCTTAAAACACGGAACCTTGTTTTGTGGGATTAGAATAGTCAAATCATACCTTTTTGAGTTTGAAAAGTTGAAAAAAAGAGTACAAGACTTTACTTTCCCTCCAAAACCCATTGTCATCCATGACAAGTTGTATTTCATATTGAAATTTCAGATTTGTGACCAAAAAAAAAATAAAAAATATATATATATATATATATTTTCGTGTGGGCCCAAGACCAATTGCATGCTGCCACGTCACCATTAAGCTCAAATTTCAGATTCTAAGTTTCATTTCCTTGTTTCTTTAGTTTCATTTCTTGATTCTAGTACTAATTAACAACTAGTAATCACCTACTAGATTGTGAGTTGTTTTTTTGAATCCATTTTCTTCGTGTTCTTCGTTCTTTGTGTGCTTTTCTCATTTTGATTCGTTGAACTTCTTTGATTCAAGTTCATAAGTAGATTTTTTGTTTTGTGTCTTGAGTCGATCAAACAATAATCTATTCCGGTCGCTAAGTAGTGATTGACACCTTATTAACCACCGGAGTATAAACAACTTTCAATATTCGCCGCTCCAATTGTGAGGATCACAAAGGTGAGTGTATACGAGTGTTGGTGAGGTGCTTTTACTACTAATCTTGTTTGTTCATTTTGTAGGTACAAGGTGATATAAGGGGAACATATCTTGGTAGCCTCGTATTATTGTGACTACAACATGGGAGACTATGATTGTAGTGAGGGATTTTATGGCTACGATGATGTTGTGGATTATGGGGGCTATGAATATAGCCATGATCAAGACATGGGCAGATTTGAGGGTTATGGTTTTGAGGGAGAACATGAGGTGAATGAAGTTCCAAGTTCTTATGATGAAGTTGGGGTATATGAGGAGTCTTACACTTCCCATTTCGAACCTCGAATTGGTGTAAGGTATAACCCCTCCCTTCGCAAAGCTTATGAGAGCCATGGTGAGAGTGCATGTGTGGAGAATGAAGATTCATATTCTTCACCTTGTAGTACATTTTATCAAGGTCGAAGCGGTGTGAATGGGTATGCTAGCTATAGTGTAGGTTGTCCCATGAGAAGAAGAGAGAATACATCTCCAAGGACGAGGGGTACTCATGTGCCCATGGGTTGTCCTAAACTCTACAATGTTGATCCTAGGACTTGTTCACTTCGAAAAGGTAAGCATTTCTGGGGTACCGGTCTGCCTCCTTGTGCTAGATGATTGGCGCCATAGGAACTACATCATGCCACCGATGGTTGACTATTTAGGGTTGTTTCGAGAACCTTTACTTGTTCTATATTCCTTGGACGGGTATAAGGTTACCGAGAGAGTGAGGATTGTCTTCACCCAATTTGAATACTATGAGGAGGTGTGGTGTGATATCTTCCCCTCGACACCAGGTCATGTATGCTTGGGTGCCGATTGGTTTGCACAACATAGAGTTCAGAATGTGCTAAATTGGCCTAAGGTTATAGTGGACCATTGGGGAAATTATCTTTTTACCTCAATTATTCCCAAATCGCTAGGAGATGTGATCACTTACTCCAAGCCGAATGATTATGAGAGACAAAAGATTGAGAGGAGTAAGGGTGTGAAAGGTGGTAATCCGAGAGGGAAAAAAGGAGAGGTTGTGTGGAGTGAAGTGAGGGGGTTGCCACCAAATCATGCTAACTATGTTTGTCCTTTTCTTTCTAAGGACATTTGTGTAGGTACGAACATGGCAAGCGGAGAAGCACAAGGCCAAGGAGAAGCTGCTGCCGAAGCATGTGGGAAACCTTCACACCACGGCAAAGAAGAATTTACTCAAGAACTTCAAGGTAAAATCGATTACTCTTACACTTTTGTGCATGAGAATGATAATTGTGTGACTAGTAGCCCATTGAGTGTGAGTAGTAGCTTACCTATTTGTGAGTCTATTGATTCTTTGCCTCTTGTTGATGATGTACTTGTTGGGAGTGTAGATACACTAGTTGATCCTATTGATGATCGAATTGACTCTTCTTGTAAGGTCAATTTAAGTCCACCTAGTGTTGAAGCCAATGTGTTGAATGATGGTACATCATCTTGTGGGAATTGTGTCGATCAACTTATGTGCGGAATTTGTCCACCACTTGAGGATATGTGTGATGTGTTTAATGGATCTCAAGTGAATGATTATATTGAAAATGTTGATCAAATAAATAGGAGTGACCCCTTTAGTATGACCTCTAGTAAATGTTCTACTCTCGGTTTTGCTCATAGGGATAATCATGTGCTTGACATGATACGGGTGGGACAAGCTCCACAAGTACACGACCTTTCACACGAAGCCAAGCTCGGGAGTTACAAAAACTCCAAGCCTTGTTCATGCAAATGGCCGTGTGTGAGTTAGTCATTGAACCCCCAAAGGATCTAAATGTTTTAAGTGTGAAGTGGGACCTTGGAGTGTAAGAAACTTACACTCCAAGGGGGCGGCAGATTGGTGAAGGGCAAACTAGTCTTTTTGGCTTCATTTTACCTTGTAATATAAATAGAACACATTAGGGTTATTTTGAGTAGTTCTTCCATTTTTTGACATTTGAATCACAAGACTTGTAACTCTTAGGGCTCTCTTTCTCTCTCAAAACAGTCCACAAAGGAGAGGGATACTTGTGTTGTATCTTGGCTAGAAACAAGGATCTTGAGGTCATTGAGTTCCTCTTGGTCTAAGTAAGAACTTGGTGTTTATATTCAATAGTCTTAGGGTCCTTTCTTGATGTTAGGGTTCTTAGTCTCTTGAATATTATATGTCAAGTTATCTATCTTTTATTATCTTGTTGTTTTTGTCTTTGAGATCTTGAAGTCTAGTGAAGCCGGGTGGGGCTCTTTCGATTCACTAGCATTGTGTTCAACTTGTTAAATCTTGTGTTTGTTGGATTCTCTTGTTGTTGGTTGGCTGATTTTCGTGGCTGGTTGTGCCTATTTGTGTGTTGTGGACTTGATCTTGTATCATTTGGTATCAAAGCAAGACCGGTTGTGTTCCCACACAACCCATCTTGGGCTTGTTCTCGGATTAAACAAAAAAAAAAAAAAAAATTTCTGAAATCTGTCCATTGAAGACAAAACCGAGAATGTTGTTGTATGTTTAGATCTAGGTGTTATTTTGCTTGTTTAGTGTGTTTCTAGTGTTGGTTTCTTTCCCACCAACACTAAAGTGTCTAGATCTAAAAGTTGAGCTTGAAAACTTGACCATTGTTGTGGAGACTTGAAGTGGCTGAAAGTTGTATGTTGTTGATGACAAAAATTGATGGTTGTGTGTTATGTGCTTGAAGAAGTTGATGAAGGTGTTCATCTTTTAAACTTGTTCATCTTGTTCATCTTGTTGTGTTCAAGTTGCAACACAAGTCATAAAGTTATTGGTGAAAGACTTGCACCCATCACTTCCTAGTCTTCTCAACCACTCTTCCCTAATTCAAGAAGCCTTGTTTTGTGGGACTAGTTAGTCAAACATCACCCTTTGAGTTTGAAAGGTTGAAAAGGCTACAAGACTATTATTTTTCCCTCCAAAACACATTTTCATCCATCACAAGTTATATGAATATTGAATTTCAGATTTGAGACACACACACACAAAAATATACATAGAAGTTATATATACAAACCGTGTGGGTCCAAGGCCAATTGCATGCTGCCACGTCACCCCTAAGCTCAACTTTGGATATTATTCTAGTTGCTAATTGTTGATTCTTGGTTTCCTTTACTTGGTTCTAGAACTGATTAACAAGCTAGTACATTCCTACTAGGTTGTCGATTAGTCCTTTGAATCCGTTTGTTCGTGTCGACGATTACTTGAGTGCCTTTTTATCTTTTGAATACGTTGCTATTTTTGGTTCTAGTCCGACAAGAATTCTTTGAGTCTTCAAACAAAAATCCACTCCGGATAAGAGCTTACTCATACCTTAAAGGATTCACGGTTACTAGCCAATTTACAACACTTGTGGAACTCAAGCGTGTGGTGATCTAAAGAGTATAATACCTTGACAATGGAAGGGACCACGTCCCATAACGTGGATACTAATGCACTTGACTCTATGAGGGTCACTCTTGAGGCCGTTACCCGGACTCTTGAAAGGTTGAATTCGGAATTTGGGGCCGTGAGAGGGGACTTGGCAGCAATCAAGGGAGAGGTGTCGACTATTAATGGGAGGTTAGAACAAGTGGAGAGTCAAAGGAACTCTCGTCCTTCTACTCCTCTACATGTTTCTACCAATGGGCATGATAGGACTTCCTCCGCAACCATCACCCCCGAAACAGTCCACCAAATGCTAAATGCACCTCAAGCTCCACTAAATGCCGCAAGCCAAACCACCTTTTTCCCTCCTAACCGTGGCCCCAATAGACCAACGCATTTCCAGAATTCCCAAGTCCGCATGAGGGATTTGGACGTCAAATTCCACCACTAAATCCGAACCTTCCATTCCAAGCTCCATTAAACCGAAGACCACCACCTCCACAAAATCCAATACCCCCAAATCAACTTCCAAATATCCAAAACCGACCAGCCCACCTTGAGGAGTATGGTAGGGAGGAGTATGAAGGGTACGGGGCCTTTGATGATACTTACATGAGGGAGGAGGAGGTGAGAGGGGGCAGAGGAGTTCAACGGAGATACCGTGGATATGAAGAAAGAGGAAACCGACACCATGAGAGGGATGTAGGCATCAACACCATCAAGTTGAGTCTACCTTTCTTTAAGGGTGAAAGTGACCCCGAGGCATACTTAGCTTGGGAATCGGCTTGTGACAAAGTCTTCCAAGTTAATGATATCTCGGAAGAAAAGAAAGGAAGTTATGCTATAGCTCACTTTGAGGGTTATGCTAACACTTGGTGGGAGTACGTCAAGCGGTTTGGTGATGAACTAGTGGATGGGAAGCCACCACCTTGGTATCGGTTGAGGTACTTGATGAGGCAACGATACCTTCCCGAGAGATATCGCCATGAGTTGCTTGCTAGATTGTATGGCTTGCGTCAAGGTAACAAGAGTGTGATGGCATATTTTGATGAGTTTCAACAACTCATGTTGAAACTTGATCATCGTAGGGAGCAAATCAGTCACGACATCATCCGGTTCAAGTGTGGGTTGAACAAAGAGATCTCCACTCATTTAACCCTTCACAAGTTTGAAACCGTTGACGGTATTTTCCAAGCGGCTCTTGAGATTGAAAGAGAACTTAAAGAGAGATCATCCTTCAAGGCAAGGGGACAAGCCCCCTCGGGTTGGCCCAAAAACAAGGACCAACCCGCCACTACGAGGCTGCTCGAGCCCAAAACAGTCCCCAAATTCCCTCCAAAATCGGAGGCTCACAAGTATCCTAACCCAAAGGGATTCCAATGTTTCAAGTGCCAAGGTTGGGGGCATAAGGCCAATGAATGTCCAAACCGGCGCAATGTGATCCTATGGGAAGGGAGAGTGTATTACCTTGGAGAGGAGGTGGGTCCCAAAAGGGGAGAAGATGAGGTCGAGCCTCAAGATGGAGAGGAAACTGATGATGGACCATACGATGATGATGGTGAAGATGTTTACCCGCAAGAAGGGGAGTGTGTGGTTCCAAACTTTGTGGTTAGGCGCGTCATGATTAGTAAGGCAATAGATGACCCAAGCCAAAGGGAAAATCTATTCCATACTAAATGTCTTGTAAAGGGGAGTGTGTGTACCTTGGTGATCGATAGTGGTAGTTGTACAAATGTTGTAAGTCATGCTATGGTAAATTTCTTGAAGTTACCAACTACCCCGCACACTAGTCCTTACAAGTTACAATGGTTGAATGATTGTGGTGAGTTAAGGGTCGCAAGGCAATGTGTGATACGGTTTAAGGTGGGAAACTACCACGATGAAGTGCTTTGTGACGTGATACCAATGCAAGCATGTCACTTGTTGCTAGGTAGACCTTGGCAATATGATAGGTCTACTAAACACGATGGGAGGTCCAATCGGTATACACTTGAGAAGGATGACCGAAAGGTTACTCTTCATCCGCTTTTGCCTTCCCAAGTAAATGAGTGGCATCAAAGGATGAGGGAGTTGAAGGAAAAGGGAAAGGAATCCGAAAAGGGAGAAAAGGGAGGGGATTCCGTAGGTGGGGCAGTGGGGTCATCCAAGGCTGCCCCAACGTCAAAAGGGCTGGAAAACATGGTGATGTTAGTTAGGAGGAAGGAACTCTTCGTGGATCATGATGAGGACACGCCTATGTTACTCTTGGCTCATTGTTTTAATACTCACCCCACTAATTCTTCCATTTCCCCTTTGATTTCTTGTGTGTTGCAGGATTATGAGGATGTATTTCCTAAGGAACTTCCGCAAGGATTGCCCCCGCTTCGGGGAATTGAGCACCAAATTGATTTTGTGCCGGGATCACAATTGCCAAACAAGCCGGCTTATAGGAGCAATCCTACGGACACCAAGGAATTGCAACGTCAAGTTGAGGAGCTCCTCAACAAAGGGTATGTCAAGGAGAGCATGAGCCCATGTGCTGTTCCGATGCTATTGGTGCCCAAAAAAGACGGAACGTGGCACATGTGTGTGGACTGCCGAGCCATCAACAAAATTACGATAAAATATCGCCACCCTATTCCTCGGTTAGATGATATGCTAGATGAGTTGAATGGTTCATGTTTGTTTTCCAAGATTGATTTAAGGAGTGGCTATCACCAAATAAGAATGCAACCCAGTGATGAATGGAAAACCGCCTTTAAGACCAAGTTTGGTCTCTATGAATGGATGGTTATGCCATTCGGCCTAACAAATGCTCCAAGTACTTTTATGAGGCTAATGAATCATGTGATGAGGCCATTTATTGGAAAGTTTGTTGTTGTCTACTTTGATGATGTCTTGGTGTATAGTAAGTCTTTAAAAGAGCATGTGATGCATTTACAATGTGTGCTTGATGTCCTTAGAAAGGAAAAATTGTATGCAAATCTGGAAAAGTGCTCTTTTGGCGTTAATGAAGTTATTTTCTTGGGTTTTGTTGTTAGTTCAAGAGGGGTCGAAGTGGATGAATCCAAGATAAATGCTATCAAAAATTGGCCAACCCCACAAACCGTTGGAGAAGTAAGAAGCTTCCACGGGTTGGCTAGTTTTTATAGAAGGTTTGTCAAAGGATTTAGCACCATAGCAGCCCCCTTGACCGAGGTCATTCGGAAAGAACAACCCTTCAAGTGGGGTGTCGAGCAAGCTAAAAGGCATTTGAAGCCTTGAAAGCGATGCTCATCTCCGCACCCTTGTTACAGTTGCCCAACTTTGATAAGACCTTCGAGGTCGAGTGTCATGCGAGTAAAGTAGGCATAGGGGCTGTTTTGATGCAAGAATTGAAACCCATTGCTTATTTTAGCGAAAAGCTTAAAGGAGCAACTCTAAACTACTCCACGTATGATTTAGAGTTGTATGCCTTGATTAGAGCCTTGGCCACTTGGCAACACTACTTATGGCCTAAGGAGTTCGTGATCCGAACGGACCATGAATCCTTAAAGCATCTTCGGGCCCAAGACAAGCTTAACAAACGGCATGCCAAATGGATTGAGTTCCTTGAGACCTTCCCTTATGTTATCCAATACAAAAGGGGTAAGGACAACGTTGTAGCAGATGCTTTGTCTAGAAAACATGTGCTTGTGTCCACTTTGTCAACAAAATTGATGGGTTTTGAGAGTTTAAAAGAGTTGTATCCCAAGGACCCTCACTTTGCTCCTATATTTAGGGAATGCGAAGACTTGGGTAGGGACAAGTGGGAATCGGCTAGGGGTTCAAATCCCTATGCCAAGTTTGATGGTTACTTATTTAAAGGTAGACGATTGTGTGTGCCTTCTAGCTCTTGGAGGGAGTTGTTTGTGAGGGAAGCACATGATGGCGGTCTAATGGGTCATTTTGGGGTCGAAAAGACCCTCGGAATATTGGAGGAGCAATTCTATTGGCCCAAAATGCGCAAGGATGTGGCTAGGATTTGTGGCCAATGCGTAGAATGCAAGAGAGCCAAATCTCGGCTCCTCCCTCACGGGTTGTACACCCCGCTGCCCACTCCTCTACGTCCTTGGCTTGATATATCTATGGACTTTGTGTTGGGGCTGCCAAGGACTCGACAAGGTCGGGATAGTATTTTTGTTGTAGTCGACCGGTTTTCTAAAATGGCGCACTTTATTTCTTGCTCTAAGTGTGATGATGCCCCTAGCGTGGCCTCGTTATTTGTTGATAATGTTGTTAGATTGCATGGTGTCCCGAGGACCATTGTGAGTGATAGGGACTCTAAATTCCTAAGCCACTTTTGGAAGTCTATGTGATGTAGGCTTGGTACCAAGTTGTTATTCTCTACATCTTGCCACCCACAAACCGATGGCCAAACGGAAGTAGTAAATAGGACTTTGGGTGCTATGCTACGTTCCATGGTTAAGGGAAAAATGACTTCTTGGGAAGAGCACTTGCCATTGATTGAGTTTGCCTATAACCGTGTCATACACTCAAGTACGGGAATGACTCCCTTTGAGTGTGTATACGGCCTCAACCCCCTCACCCCTTTGGATTTAACGCCTTTGCCAAGTGATCTCATGATTAGCTAAGATGGAAGCAAGCGGGCAGATTCTATGAAAAAGTTACATGAGAAGGTGCGGCTTCAACTTGAGAAGAAAAACCAAGACATGGCAAGGAGGGCCAACAAGGGAAGAAAGGAATTCATTCTTGAACCGGGAGATTGGGTGTGGGTGCATCTTCGGAAGGATCGGTTTCCATCTCAAAGAAAGTCCAAATTGATGCCTAGGGGTGACAGGCCTTTCCAAGTACTTGAGAAGATCAATGACAACGCCTACAAGATTGACCTTCCACCGGAATATCAAGTGCACCACACTTTCAACGTTTGTGATCTCTCTCTCGTGAGTGCGGTGGACGATGACCAAATGCTGAATTTGAGGTCAAATTCCTCTCAAGATGGAGAGGATGATACGGGTGGGACAAGCTCCACAAGTACACGACCTTTCACACGAAGCCAAGCTCGGGAGTTACAAAAACTCCAAGCCTTGTTCATGCAAATGGCCGTGTGTGAGCTGGTCATTGAACCCCCAAAGGATCTAAATGTTTTAAGTGTGAAGTGGGACCTTGGTTTATTACACTCCAAGGGGGCGGCAGATTGGTGAAGGGCAAACTAGTCTTTTTGGCTTCATTTTACCTTGTAATATAAATAGAACACAATAGGGTTATTTTGAGTAGTTCTTCCATTTTTTGACATTTGAATCACAAGACTTGTAACTCTTAGGGCTCTCTTTCTCTCTCAAAACAGTCCACAAAGGAGAGGGATACTTGTGTTGTATCTTGGCTAGAAACAAGGATCTTGAGGTCATTGAGTTCCTCTTGGTCTAAGTAAGAACTTGGTGTTTATATTCAATAGTCTTAGGGTCCTTTCTTGATGTTAGGGTTCTTAGTCTCTTGAATATTATATGTCAAGTTATCTATCTTTTATTATCTTGTTGTTTTTGTCTTTGAGATCTTGAAGTCTAGTGAAGCCGGGTGGGGCTCTTTCGATTCACTAGCATTGTGTTCAACTTGTTAAATCTTGTGTTTGTTGGATTCTCTTGTTGTTGGTTGGCTGATTTTCGTGGCTGGTTGTGCCTATTTGTGTGTTGTGGACTTGATCTTGTATCATGACACATCTTTGATACTTGATAATGATCTTTTAGAGAATGGATTTGCATGTTCTATATCCTCTTCATGGATAGATCCTTCTCTCTTTAAGTACAATATCTTGTTTGAAGATGATGAGTTCACTCCTAAAGAACCTAGTGGTGAGAATGGCGTTGAAGGTATAGCTTGTCTTGAAAGCTATATAGCCTATATGCCAACCCACTATGGTGTAAAAACATTTCTCCTAAAGATGGAAATCTCTTCTTTGGAGATGAGAGTACTCTTAAGGGAAGGGAATGTGAGGTCTTGGAAAGGAATGATCAATTGGGTGATGATAATTTTGATTTGCTTGAATTCTTAAGAAACCCAATAAGTGATTTTTCCTTGAAAATTGATTGTGGTTGTGATCCTTTGTATGACACCCCACCCATGTTTGATGACTATAAGGATGAATTGCTTGCTTGTAAAGACTTAAGTAATAATTCCTTGGAATTTAGTGGTGGTATGTGTCTACTTGAGGGTACTTCCATAGAAAGGGAAGGTGTCCATTATTTGGAAATTACTTCTTCTACTATGTGTGACCTTATTGTTGAGAGTACTCATGGTGATGATGTTAAAACTGGTAGTGAGTACTCACATGAGGACACCTTAGTTGAACTTGACTTGAGTGATACCATTCTCCACTCTCTATTTGCTTTTGATGATATGTATGCTATTGTAGAGAGTATATCTTGTAGTTTGGGTGAAGCCTATGGGGAAAGGGAGTATTGTCTATACCCTTGTCTATGGCTACTCTTTCTATTTGACCTCGATGCCAAATATAGAAATGGTGATGTTGGCGCACCCAACTTGTTGCTTGGTCTACATGACAGGCAAAGTGTCATTCTTGAAAACCTGAGAGCAAAAGTGTCATTGTTTCCTTGGGGTAATGTTTCTAAATGTGCATCCTTGCTTGACACAATTGTGTTTAAATTACAATAATCTCAACTTGTGGATGCCAAGTTCTCTATTTGCTTGAAGGAAAGAATGTGGATGTGCTTAAATGCTTTGTCTTCACCCTTGTATGCCTTTACACTTGATTCTTTCCTATACTACCTCTTTGCCTATGATGACATCCATGCTAGTTTTGGATTTGTTTTATGTAGAAGTAGGAAAGTTGTTGGTTTGTCCACTTGTATGAATGATACTGCTCTATGGATCTTGTGGACATTAGAACCAATTGAGGCTCCACCCTTGGTGTGGTCTCTTGAAGAGATAAAGAAGCAATTGTGTCTTATGGCTCCTAAGATGAAGGTAGTTTTACCTTGTGGATTATTTGATGCCATTAGGACCTTTGTAGTTTCCTTATCTCTTGGTGATTTAAATAGCCAAATCCTTTGTGCATATTTTAATAAGTTTTTAATATTTAATTCAAAGGATCCTTGGTTATATTGCAAGTATAAGCAACCTTGGCATGTTGAGATGATTTATTGTGCTAACCCTAACCCTCATGCCATGAGGAGTTTGTATTTGTTTGTCCTTTCTTTGGTTTTGCAAGGTTTGGATTCGAGGTCGAATCCTTTTCAAGAAGGGGAGGATGATACAAGACAAATGACCATCATAACTTTTGATGCCATCATTCGTGGACAACACGTGGAGAATCTGAATTTGGACACCTTGAAGTCCCGAGAGTATGCATGGGGAAGTCATGAAGTCACTTTGGACACATAATAAAGCAAATTCGTGTGTGGAAGGTTGCTTGGAGGCTTGCCTTGATGACTACCCGAGGCTCCAAAGAATTGCAAGGGTTGAAGTGTGAAGAAGGAGTCCTTACACTCCATGACCGCCCCTTATTAAGGGTGTTTTGGTCTTTTTGTGCCTTTTCTTTACACTCCATAGGAGCCTCTTTTCATTAAGGGTAGTTTGGTCATGTGATTTAATAGTTATAAATAGGCTTCATTAGTCTTATTTTCTAGTTAGTTCATTATGGATATTTGAAAGACTTCTTCTTCTCTCTTTGAGAATGTAGTGTAGGGCTTGGAAAGGCCAAGTAGTTTAGGGCTTGGAAAAGCCATTATTGATCCTTGCTTAGAAATGGTGGTTGTAAGGCGGAGTTGATTTCCTTAGCGGTCACCATAAGAGTTTGGTGATGTTATTGCGGGTCTTAGGGGTCTTATCATTTGATACACGGTTTGGTTCCTATTTCTTGTAATCTCGTATGTCAAGCTATCTATATTTTTTTTGTAATCTTGTTAAGCTTGTGTTTATAATCTTGAAGTCTAGTGAAGCCGTGTGGGGCTCTTTCGATTCACTAGCATTTGTTGTTCAACTTGCTGATTTTTGAGTTATTTTGTTCCTCTTGTTGCTGATTTAGTGGGAACTTTGTGTTGTGGGATTGATCTTGTATCAATAGCCGCCCCCTTGACCGAGGTCATTCGGAAAGAACAACCCTTCAAGTGGGGTGTCGAGCAAGCTAAGGCATTTGAAGCCTTGAAAGCTATGCTCATCTCCGCGCCTTTGTTACAATTGCCCAACTTTGATAATACCTTCGAAGACGATTGTGATGCAAGTAAAGTAGGCATAGGGGCTGTTTTGATGCAAGATTTGAAACCCATTGGTTACTTTAGCGAAAAGCTCAAAGGAGCAACTCTAAACTACTCCACGTATGATTTAGAGTTGTATGCCTTGATTAGAGCCTTGGCCACTTGGCAACACTACTTATGGCCTAAGGAGTTCGTGATCCGAACGGACCATGAATCCTTAAAGCATCTTCGGGCCCAAGACAAGCTTAACAAACGGCATGCCAAATGGATTGAGTTTCTTGAGACCTTCCCTTATGTTATCCAATACAAAAAGGGTAAGGACAATGTAGTGGCCGATGCTTTGTCTAGAAAACATGTCCTTGTGTCCACCTTGTCATCAAAATTGATGGGTTTTGAGAGTTTAAGAGAATTGTATCCCAAGGACCCTCACTTTGCTCCTATCTTTAGGGAATGCGAAGACTTGGGTAGGGACAAGTGGGATTCTGCTGGGTTCAAATCCCTATGCCAAGTTTGATGGTTACTTATTTAAAGGTAGACGATTGTGTGTACCCTCTAGCTCTTGGAGAGAATTGTTTGTGAGGGAAGCACATGATGGCGGTCTAATGGGTCATTTTAGGTTCGAAAAGACCTTCGAAATATTGGAGGAGCAATTCTATTGGCCCAAAATGCGCAAGGATGTGACTAGGATTTGCGGCCAATGTGTAGAATGCAAGAGAGCCAAATCTCGGCTCCTACCTCATGGGTTGTACACCCCGCTGCCCACTCCTCTACGTCCTTGGCTTGATATATCTATGGACTTTGTGTTAGGGCTGCCAAGGACTCGACGAGGACGGGATAGTATTTTTGTTGTAGTCGACCGGTTTTCTAAAATGGCGCACTTTATTCCTTGCTCTAAATGTGATGACGCCCCTAGCGTGGCCTCGTTATTTGTTGATAATGTTGTTAGATTGCATGGTGTCCCGAGGACCATTGTGAGTGATAGGGACTCTAAGTTCCTAAGCCACTTTTGGAAGTCCATGTGGGGTAGGCTTGGTACCAAGTTATTGTTCTCTACGTTCTGCCACCCACAAACCGATGGCCAAACGGAAGTAGTAAATAGGACTTTGGGTGCTATGCTACGTTCCATGGTTAAGGGAAAAATGACTTCTTGGGAAGAGCACTTACCATTGATTGAGTTTGCCTATAACCGTGTCATACACTCAAGTACGGGAATGACTCCCTTTGAGTGTGTATACGGCCTCAACCCCCTCACCCTTTTGGATTTAACGCCTTTGCCAAGTGATCTCATGATTAGCTTAGATGGAAGCAAGCGGGCAGATTCTATGAAGAAGTTACATGAGAAGGTGCGGCTTCAACTTGAGAAGAAAAAACAAGACATGGCAAGGAGGGCCAACAAGGGAAGAAAGAAATTCATTCTTGAACCGGGAGATTGGGTGTGGGTGCATCTTCGGAAGGATCGGTTTCCATCCCAAAGAAAGTCCAAATTGATGCCTAGGGGTGATGGTCCCTTCCAAGTACTTGAGAGAATCAATGACAACGCCTACAAGATTGACCTTCCACCGAAATATCAAGTGCACAACACTTTCAACGTTTGTGATCTTTCTCTCGTGGAGGCGGTTGAAGATGACCAAGTGCTGAATTTGAGGTCAAATTCCTCTCAAGATGGAGAGGATGATACGGGTGGGACAAACTGTCCAACAAGTACCCGACCATTCACACGAAGCCAAGCTCGGAAATTACAAAAACTCCAAGCCTTGTTCATGCAAATGGCCGTGTGTGAGTTGGTGATTGAACCACCTAAGGATCTAAATGTTTTAAAGTGTGAAGAGGGACCTTGAAAGTGTAAGTCACTAGGGCCACATGGAACACTCCAAGGCTGGCTGCCCCAAGGGCTAAACTTGTCATTTTATCTTTCATTTTGGATGTAATATAAATAGACCATCTTAGTGTTATTAGCCCTAGTTCTCCCATCAGATTTTTGGAAACATAACACTTGTAATATTTTGGCTTCTCTCTCTTCCTTTGGAGCAGCCCAACTTGGAAGCTCACAAGTAGAGTGATACTTGTGTTGTATCTTGGCTAGAAACAAGGATCTTGAGGTCATTGAGTTCCTCTTGGTCAAGGTAAGAACTTGGTTGATACAAGACAAATGGCTATCATAACTTTTGATGCCATCATTCGTGGCCAACACGTGGAGAATCTGATTTTGGACACCTTGAAGGCCCGAGAGTATTCATGGGGAAGTCATTTTGGACACTTAATAAAGCAATTTCGTGTGTGGAAGGTTGCTTGGAGGCTTGCCTTGATGACTACCCGAGGCTCCAAAGGATTGCAAGGGTTGAAGTGTGAAGAAGGAGTCCTTACACTCCATGACCACCCCTTATTAAGGGTGTTTTGGTCTTTTTGTGCCTTTTCTTTACACTCTATAGGAGCCTCTTTTCATTAAGGGTAGTTTGGTCATTTGATGTAATAGTTATAAATAGGCTTCATTAGTCTTATTTTCTAGTTAGTTCATTATGGATATTTGAAAGACTTCTTCTTATCTCTTTGAGAATGTAGTGTAGGGCTTGGAAAGGCCAAGTAGTTTAGGGCTTGGAAAAGCCATTATTGATCCTTGCTTAGAAATGGTGGTTGTAAGGCGGAGTTGATTCCCTTAGCGGTCACCATAAGAGTTTGGTGTTGTTATTGCGGGTCTTAGGGGTCTTATCGTTTGATACACGGTTTGGTTCCTTATTCTTGTAATCTCGTATGTCAAGCTATCTATCTTTTTTTTGTAATCTTGTTAAGCTTGTGTTTATAATCTTGAAGTCTAGTGAAGCCGTGTGGGGCTCTTTCGATTCACTAGCACTTGTTGTTCAACTTGTTGTTCTTGTGATAGTTGTTCATCTTGTTGTTGTTGCAGCAATTTCGTCTTGTGGGTTTGATGTTGTATCATTTGGTATCATAGCAAGGCTGGTTGTGTTCCTACACTACCAATCTTGGGCTATCTCGGTTAAAAAAAAAAAATGAAGTCTGTCAAAAAAAAAAAACGAAATCTGTCCATCTTGTTGTCTTGGCCGAGAATAGTGTTTGTGTGTTTAGATCTAGGTGTTATTTTACTTGTTTAGTGTGTTTCTTGTGTTGGTTTCTTTCTCACCAACACTAAAAGTGTCTAGATCTAAAGATGAATATTGACCATTGTTGTGGTGACTTGAAGTGGGCCGTAGGTTGTACCTTGTTGATGACCATTGGTGGTTTTTTGTGTTATGTTCTTGAAGAAGTTGATGCTGTGTTCTTGAAGGTTGTTGTGGTGTTGATCTTGTTCTTCATCCATTCTTACAACTTAAGACAACAAAAGTTATAAAGTTGTTGGTTGTTGGTGAGAAGACTTACACACATCTCTTCTTAGACTTGACAACCACTTTTTCTTAAAACACGGAACCTTGTTTTGTGGGATTAGAATAGTCAAATCTTACCTTTTTGAGTTTGAAAAGTTGAAAAAAGAGTACAAGACTTTACTTTCCCTCCAAAACCCATTGTCATCCATGACAAGTTGTGTTTCATATTGAAATTTCAGATTTGTATATATATATATATTTTCGTGTGGGCCCAAGACCAATTGCATGCTGCCACGTCACCATTAAGCTCAAATTTCAGATTCTAAGTTTCATTTCCTTGTTTCTTTAGTTTCATTTCTTGATTCTAGTACCAATTAACAACTAGTAATCACCTACTAGATTTTGAATTGGTTTTTGAATCCGTTTTTTTTCTTCGTGTTTTTCGTTCTTTGTGTGCTTTTCTCATTTTGATTCGTTGAACTTCTTTGATTCAAGTTCATAAGTAGATTTTGTTTTGTGTCTTGAGTCGATCAAACAATAATCTATTCCGGTCGCTAAGTAGTGATTGACACCTTATTAACTACCGGAGTATAAGCAACTTTCAATATTCGCCGCTCCAATGGTGAGGATCACAAAGGCGAGTGTATACGAGTGTTGGTGAGGTGCTTTTACTACTAATCTTGTTTGTTCATTTTGTAGGTACAAGGTGATATAAGGGGAACATATCTTGGCAACCTCGTATTATTGTGACTACAACATGGGTGACTATGATTGTAGTGAGGGATTTTATGGCTACGATGATGTTGTAGATTATGGGGGCTATGAATATAGCCATGATCAAGACATGGGCAGATTTGAGGGTTATGGTTTTGAGGGAGAACATGAGGTGAATGAAGTTCCAAGTTCTTATGATGAAGTTGGGGCATATGAGGAGTCTTACACTTTCCATTTCGAACCTCGAATTGGTGTAAGGTATAACCCCTCCCTTCGCAAAGCTTATGAGAGCCATGGTGAGAGTGCACGTGTGGAGAATGAAGATTCATATTCTTCACCTTGTAGTACATTTTATCAAGGTCGAAGCGGTGTGAATGGGTATACTAGCTATAGTGTAGGTTGTCCCATGAGAAGAAGAGAGAATACATCTCCAAGGCCGAGGGGTACTCATGTGCCCTTGGGTTGTCCTAAACTCTACAATGTTGATCCTAGGAGAAGTGTTCACTCTGGAAAGGTAAGCATTGATGGGGTACCGGGCTGCCTCCTTGTGCTGAATGATTGGCGCTATAAGAACTACATCATGCCACCGATGGTTGACTATTTAGGGTTGTTTCGAGAACCTTTACTTGTTCCATATTCCTTGGACGGGTATAAGGTTATCGAGAGAGTGAGGATTGTCTTCACCCAATTTGAATACTATGAGGAGGTGTGGTGTGATATCTTCCCCTCGACACCAGGTCATGTATGCTTGGGTGCCGATTGGTTTGCACAACATAGAGTTCCAAATGTGCTAAATTGGCCTAAGGTTATAGTGGACCATTGGGAAAATTATCTTTTTACCTCAATTATTCCCAAACCGCAAGGAGATGTGATCACTTACTCCAAGCCGAATGATTATGAGAGACAAAAGATTGAGAGGAGTAAGGGTGTGAAAGGTGGTAATCCGAGAAGGGAAAAAGGAGAGGTTGTGTGGAGTGAAGTGAGGGGGTTGCCACCAAATCATGCTAACTATATTTGTCCTTTTCTTTCTAAGGAAATTTGTGTAGGTACCAACATGGCAAGCGGAGAAGCACAAGGCCAAGGAGAAGTTGCTGCCGAGGCATGTGGGAAACCTTCACACCACGGCAAAGAAGAATTTACTCAAGAACTTCAAGGTAAAATCGCTTACTCTTACACTTTTGTGCATGTGAATGATAATTGTGTGGCTAGTAGCCCATTGAGTATGAGTAGTAGCTTACCTATTTGTGAGTCTATTAATTCTTTGCCTCTTGTTGATGATGCACTTGTTGTGAGTGTGGATACACTAGTTAATCCTATTGATGATCGAATTGACTTTTCTTGTAAGATCAATTTAAGTCCACCTAGTGTTGAAGCCAATGTGTTGAATGATGGTACATCATCTTGTGGGAATTGTGTTGATCAACTTATGTGTGGAATTTGTCCACCACTTGAGGATATGTGTGATGTGTTTAATGGATCTCAAGTAAATGATTATATTGAAAATGTTGATCAAATAAATAGGAGTGACACCTTTAGTATGACCTTTAATGTTCTACTCTAGTATGACCCCTTGAAACATCTTTGATACTTGATAATGATCTTTTAGAGAATGGATTTGCATGTTCTATATCCTCTTCATGGATAGATCCTTCTCTCTTTAAGTACAATATCTTGTTTGAAGATGATGAGGTCACTCCTAAAGAACCTAGTGGTGAGAATGACGTTGAAGGTATAGCTTGTCTTGAAAGCTATAGCCTATATGCCAACCCACTATGGTGTAAAAACATTCCTCCTAAAGATGGAAATCTCTTCTTGGGAGATGATTTGAATGTGAGGTCTTGGAAAGGAATGATCAATTGGGTGATGATGTTAAAACTGGTAGTGCGTACTCACATGAGGACACCTTAGTTGAACTTGACTTGAGTGATACCATTCTCCACTCTCTATTTGCTTTTGATGATATGTATGCTATTGTAGAGAGTATATCTTGTAGTTTGGGTAAAGCCTATGGGGAAAGGGAGTATTGTCTAGACCCGTGTCTATGGCTACTCTTTCTATTTGACCCCGGTGCCAAATATAGAAATGGTGATGTTGGCGCACCCAACTTGTTGCTTGGTCTACATGACAAGCAAAGTGTCATTCTTGAAAACCCGAGAGCAAAAGTGTCATTGTTTCCTTGGGGTAATGTTTCTAAATGTGCATCCTTGCTTGACACAATTGTGTTTAAATTACAATAATCTCAACTTGTGGATGCCAAGTTCTCTATTTGCTTGAAGGAAAGAATGTGGATGTGCTTAAATGCTTTGTCTTCACCCTTGTATGCCTTTACACTTGATTCTTTCCTATACTACCTCTTTGCCTATGATGACATCCATGCTAGTTTTGGATTTGTTTTATGTAGAGGTAGGAAATTTGTTGGTTTGTCCACTTGTATGAATGATAATGCTATATGGATCTTGTGGACATTAGAACCAATTGAGGCTCCACCCTTGGTGTGGTCTCTTGAAGAGATAAAGAAGCAATTGTGTCTTATGGCTCCTAAGATGAAGGTAGTTTTACCTTGTGGATTATTTGATGCCATTAGGACCTTTGCAGTTTCCTTATCTCTTGGTGATTTAAATATCCAAATCCTTTGTGCATATTTTAATAAGTTTTTAATATTTAATTCAAAGGATCCTTGGTTATATTGCAAGTATAAGCAACCTTGGCATGTTGAGATGATTTATTGTGCTAACCCTAACCCTCATGCCATGAGGAGTTTGTATTCTTTGTCCTTTCTTTGGTTTTGCAAGGTTTGGATTCGAGGTCGAATCCTTTTCAAGAAGGGGAGGATGATACAAGACAAATGGTCATCATAACTTTTGATGCCATCATTCGTGGCCAACACGTGGAGAATCTGATTTTGGACACCTTGAAGGCCCGAGAGTATGCATGGGGAAGTCATTTTGGACACTTAATAAAGCAATTTCGTGTGTGGAAGGTTGCTTGGAGGCTTGCCTTGATGACTACCCGAGGCTCCAAAGAATTGCAAGGGTTGAAGTGTGAAGAAGGAGTCCTTACACTCCATGACCACCCCTTATTAAGGGTGTTTTGGTCTTTTTGTGCCTTTTCTTTACACTCCATAGAAGCCTCTTTTCATTAAGGGTAGTTTGGTCATTTGATGTAATAGTTATAAATAGGCTTCATTAGTCTTATTTTCTAGTTAGTTCATTATGGATATTTGAAAGACTTCTTCTTATCTCTTTGAGAATGTAGTGTAGGGCTTGGAAAGGCCAAGTAGTGTAGGGCTTGGAAAAGCCATTATTGATCCTTGCTTAGAAACGGTGGTTGTAAGGCGGGGTTGATTCCCTTAGCGGTCACAATAAGAGTTTGGTGTTGTTATTGCGGGTCTTAGGGGTTTTATCGTTTGATCCTTGTGGGTTTGATCTTGTATCATTGGTGTTCATATTCATTAGTCTTAGGGTCCTTTCTTGATGTTAGGGTTCTTAGTCTCTTGAATATTATATGTCAAGTTAACTATCTTTTTATTATCTTATTGTTGTTGTGTTTGTGATCTTGAAGTCTAGTGAAGCCGTGTGGGGCTCTTTCGATTCACTAGCACTTGTTGTTCCACTTGCTGAATTTTGTGTTCTTTTGTTCTACTTGTTGCTGATTTCGTGGGAACTTTGTGTTGGACATCACATGAGAAGAAGAGAGAGTACATCTCCAAGGCCGAGGGGTACTCATGTGCCCTTGGGTTGTCCTAAACTCTATAATGTTGATCCTAGGAGAAGTGTTCACTTCGGAAAGGTAAACATTTATGGGGTACCGGGCTGCCTCCTTGTGCTAGATGATTGACGCCATAAGAACTACATCATGCCACCGATGGTTGACTATTTAGGGTTGTTTCGAGAACCTTTACTTGTTTCATATTCCTTAGACGGGTATAAGGTTACCGAGAGAGAGAGGATTGTCTTCACCCAATTTGAATATATGAGGAGGTGTGGTGTGATATCTTCCCCTCGACACCAGGTCATGTATGCTTGGGTGCCGATTGGTTTGCACAACATAGAGTTCCAAATGTGCTAAATTGGCCTAAGGTTATAGTGGACCATTGGGGAAATTATCTCTTTACCTTAATTATTCCCAAACCACAAGGAGATGTGATCACTTACTCCAAGCCGAATGATTATGAGAGATAAAAGATTGAGAGGAGTAAGGGTGTGAAAGGTGGTAATCCAAGAGGGGAAAAAGGAGAGGTTGTGTGGAGTGAAGTGAGGGGGTTGCCACCAAATCATGCTAACTATGTTTGTCCTTTTCTTTCTAAGGACATTTGTGTAGGTACCAACATGGCAAGCGGAGAAGCACAAGGCCAAGGAGTAGTTGCTGCCGAAGCATATGGGAAACCTTCACACCACGGCAAAGAAGAATTTACTCAAGAACTTCAAGGTAAAATCGCTTACTCTTACACTTTTGTGCATGTGAATGATAATTGTGTGGCTAGTAGCCCATTGAGTGTGAGCAGTAGCTTACCTATTTGTGAGTCTATTAATTCTTTGCCTCTTGTTGATGATGTACTTGTTGTGAGTGTGGATACACTAGTTGATCCTATTGATGATCGAATTGACTCTTCTTGTAAGGTCAATTTAAGTCCACCTAGTGTTGAAGCCATTGTGTTGAATGATAATACATCATCTATTGATTCTTTACCCCTTGATAATGAAGTACATATTGTGAATGTGGATACACTAGTTGATTCTATTGATGACAGAATTGACTCTTCTTGTAGGATCAATTTATGTCCACCTAGTGTTGAAGCCAATGTGTTGAATGATGGTACATCATCTTGTGGGAATTGTGTTGATCAACTTATGTGCGAAATTTGTCCACCACTTGAGGATATGTGTGATGTGTTTAATGGATCTCAAGTGAATGATTATATTGAAAATGTTGATCAAATAAATAGGAGTGACCCCTTTAGTATGACCTCTAGTAAATGTTCCACTCTCGGTTTTGCTCATAGGGATAATCATGTGCTTGAAACATCTTTGATACTTGATAATGATCTTTTAGAGAATGGATTTGTATGTTCTATATCCTCTTCATGGATAGATCCTTCTCTCTTTAAGTACAATATCTTGTTTGAAGATGATGAGTTCACTCCTAAAGAACCTAGTGGTGAGAATGACGTTGAAGGTATAGCTTGTCTTGAAAGCTATAGCCTATATGCCAACCCACTATGGTGTAAAAACATTCCTCCTAAAGATGGAAATCTCTTCTTGGGAGATGAGAGTACTCTTAAGGGAGGGGAATGTGAGGTTTTGGAAAGGAATGATCAATTGGGTGATGATAATTTTGATTTGCTTGAATTCTTAAGAAACCCAATAAGTGATTTTTCCTTGAAAATTGATTGTGGTTGTGATCCTTTGTGTGACACCCACCCATGTTTAATGACTATAAGGATGAATTGCTTGCGTGTAAAGACTTAAGTAATAATTCCTTGGACTTTAGTGGTGGTATGTGTCTACTTGAGGGTACTTCCATAGAAAGGGAAGGTGTCCATTATTTGGAAATTACTTCTTCTACTATGTGTGACCTTATTGTTGAGAGTACTCATGGTGATGATGTTAAAACTGGTAGTGAGTACTCACATGAGGACACCTTAGTTGAACTTGACTTGAGTGATACCATTCTCCACTCTCTATTTGCTTTTGATGATATGTATGCTATTGTAGAGAGTATATCTTGTAGTTTGGGTGAAGCCTATGGGGAAAGGGAGTATTGTCTAGACCCGTGTCTATGGCTACTCTTTCTATTTGACCCCGGTGCCAAATATAGAAATGGTGATGTTGGCGCACCCAACTTGTTGCTTGGTCTACATGACAAGCAAAGTGTCATTCTTGAAAACCCGAGAGCAAAAGTGTCATTGTTTCCTTGGGGTAATGTTTCTAAATGTGCATCCTTGCTTGACACAATTGTGTTTAAATTACAATAATCTCAACTTGTGGATGCCAAGTTCTCTATTTGCTTGAAGGAAAGAATGTGGATGTGCTTAAATGCTTTGTTTTCACCATTGTATGCCTTTACACTTGATTCTTTCCTATACTACTTCTTTGCCTATGATGACATCCATGCTAGTTTTGGATTTGTTTTATGTAGAGGTAGGAAATTTGTTGGTTTGTCCACTTGTATGAATGATAATGCTATATGGATCTTGTGGACATTAGAACCAATTGAGGCTCCACCCTTGGTGTGGTCTCTTGAAGAGATAAAGAAGCAATTGTGTCTTATGGCTCCTAAGATGAAGGTAGTTTTACCTTGTGGATTATTTGATGCCATTAGGACCTTTGTAGTTTCCTTATCTCTTGGTGATTTAAATAGCCAAATCCTTTGTGCATATTTTAATAAGTTTTTACTATTTAATTCAAAGGATCCTTGGTTATATTGCAAGTATAAGCAACCTTGGCATGTTGAGATGATTTATTATGCTAACCCTAACCCTCATGCCATGAGGAGTTTGTATTTGTTTGTCCTTTCTTTGGTTTTACAAGGTTTCGATTCGAGGTCGAATCCTTTTCAAGAAGGGGAGGATGATACAAGACAAATGGACATCATAACATTTGATGCCATCATTCGTGGCCAACACGTGGAGAATCTGATTTTGGACACCTTGAAGGCCCGAGAGTATGCATGGGGAAGTCATGAAGTCACTTTGGACACATAATAAAGCAAATTCGTGTGTGGAAGGTTGCTTGGAGGCTTGCCTTGATGACTACCCGAGGCTCCAAAGAATTGCAAGGGTTGAAGTGTGAAGAAGGAGTCCTTACACTCCATGACCGCCCCTTATTAAGGGTGTTTTGGTCTTTTTGTGCCTTTTCTTTACACTCCATAGGAGCCTCTTTTCATTAAGGGTAGTTTGGTCATGTGATTTAATAGTTATAAATAGGCTTCATTAGTCTTATTTTCTAGTTAGTTCATTATGGATATTTGAAAGACTTCTTCTTCTCTCTTTGAGAATGTAGTGTAGGGCTTGGAAAGGCCAAGTAGTTTAGGGCTTGGAAAAGCCATTATTGATCCTTGCTTAGAAATGGTGGTTGTAAGGCGGAGTTGATTTCCTTAGCGGTCACCATAAGAGTTTGGTGATGTTATTGCGGGTCTTAGGGGTCTTATCATTTGATACACGGTTTGGTTCCTATTTCTTGTAATCTCGTATGTCAAGCTATCTATATTTTTTTTGTAATCTTGTTAAGCTTGTGTTTATAATCTTGAAGTCTAGTGAAGCCGTGTGGGGCTCTTTCGATTCACTAGCATTTGTTGTTCAACTTGCTGATTTTTGAGTTATTTTGTTCCTCTTGTTGCTGATTTAGTGGGAACTTTGTGTTGTGGGATTGATCTTGTATCAATAGCCGCCCCCTTGACCGAGGTCATTCGGAAAGAACAACCCTTCAAGTGGGGTGTCGAGCAAGCTAAGGCATTTGAAGCCTTGAAAGCTATGCTCATCTCCGCGCCTTTGTTACAATTGCCCAACTTTGATAATACCTTCGAAGACGATTGTGATGCAAGTAAAGTAGGCATAGGGGCTGTTTTGATGCAAGATTTGAAACCCATTGGTTACTTTAGCGAAAAGCTCAAAGGAGCAACTCTAAACTACTCCACGTATGATTTAGAGTTGTATGCCTTGATTAGAGCCTTGGCCACTTGGCAACACTACTTATGGCCTAAGGAGTTCGTGATCCGAACGGACCATGAATCCTTAAAGCATCTTCGGGCCCAAGACAAGCTTAACAAACGGCATGCCAAATGGATTGAGTTTCTTGAGACCTTCCCTTATGTTATCCAATACAAAAAGGGTAAGGACAATGTAGTGGCCGATGCTTTGTCTAGAAAACATGTCCTTGTGTCCACCTTGTCATCAAAATTGATGGGTTTTGAGAGTTTAAGAGAATTGTATCCCAAGGACCCTCACTTTGCTCCTATCTTTAGGGAATGCGAAGACTTGGGTAGGGACAAGTGGGATTCTGCTGGGTTCAAATCCCTATGCCAAGTTTGATGGTTACTTATTTAAAGGTAGACGATTGTGTGTACCCTCTAGCTCTTGGAGAGAATTGTTTGTGAGGGAAGCACATGATGGCGGTCTAATGGGTCATTTTAGGTTCGAAAAGACCTTCGAAATATTGGAGGAGCAATTCTATTGGCCCAAAATGCGCAAGGATGTGACTAGGATTTGCGGCCAATGTGTAGAATGCAAGAGAGCCAAATCTCGGCTCCTACCTCATGGGTTGTACACCCCGCTGCCCACTCCTCTACGTCCTTGGCTTGATATATCTATGGACTTTGTGTTAGGGCTGCCAAGGACTCGACGAGGACGGGATAGTATTTTTGTTGTAGTCGACCGGTTTTCTAAAATGGCGCACTTTATTCCTTGCTCTAAATGTGATGACGCCCCTAGCGTGGCCTCGTTATTTGTTGATAATGTTGTTAGATTGCATGGTGTCCCGAGGACCATTGTGAGTGATAGGGACTCTAAGTTCCTAAGCCACTTTTGGAAGTCCATGTGGGGTAGGCTTGGTACCAAGTTATTGTTCTCTACGTTCTGCCACCCACAAACCGATGGCCAAACGGAAGTAGTAAATAGGACTTTGGGTGCTATGCTACGTTCCATGGTTAAGGGAAAAATGACTTCTTGGGAAGAGCACTTACCATTGATTGAGTTTGCCTATAACCGTGTCATACACTCAAGTACGGGAATGACTCCCTTTGAGTGTGTATACGGCCTCAACCCCCTCACCCTTTTGGATTTAACGCCTTTGCCAAGTGATCTCATGATTAGCTTAGATGGAAGCAAGCGGGCAGATTCTATGAAGAAGTTACATGAGAAGGTGCGGCTTCAACTTGAGAAGAAAAAACAAGACATGGCAAGGAGGGCCAACAAGGGAAGAAAGAAATTCATTCTTGAACCGGGAGATTGGGTGTGGGTGCATCTTCGGAAGGATCGGTTTCCATCCCAAAGAAAGTCCAAATTGATGCCTAGGGGTGATGGTCCCTTCCAAGTACTTGAGAGAATCAATGACAACGCCTACAAGATTGACCTTCCACCGAAATATCAAGTGCACAACACTTTCAACGTTTGTGATCTTTCTCTCGTGGAGGCGGTTGAAGATGACCAAGTGCTGAATTTGAGGTCAAATTCCTCTCAAGATGGAGAGGATGATACGGGTGGGACAAACTGTCCAACAAGTACCCGACCATTCACACGAAGCCAAGCTCGGAAATTACAAAAACTCCAAGCCTTGTTCATGCAAATGGCCGTGTGTGAGTTGGTGATTGAACCACCTAAGGATCTAAATGTTTTAAAGTGTGAAGAGGGACCTTGAAAGTGTAAGTCACTAGGGCCACATGGAACACTCCAAGGCTGGCTGCCCCAAGGGCTAAACTTGTCATTTTATCTTTCATTTTGGATGTAATATAAATAGACCATCTTAGTGTTATTAGCCCTAGTTCTCCCATCAGATTTTTGGAAACATAACACTTGTAATATTTTGGCTTCTCTCTCTTCCTTTGGAGCAGCCCAACTTGGAAGCTCACAAGTAGAGTGATACTTGTGTTGTATCTTGGCTAGAAACAAGGATCTTGAGGTCATTGAGTTCCTCTTGGTCAAGGTAAGAACTTGGTTGATACAAGACAAATGGCTATCATAACTTTTGATGCCATCATTCGTGGCCAACACGTGGAGAATCTGATTTTGGACACCTTGAAGGCCCGAGAGTATTCATGGGGAAGTCATTTTGGACACTTAATAAAGCAATTTCATGTGTGGAAGGTTGCTTGGAGGCTTGCCTTGATGACTACCCGAGGCTCCAAAGGATTGCAAGGGTTGAAGTGTGAAGAAGGAGTCCTTACACTCCATGACCACCCCTTATTAAGGGTGTTTTGGTCTTTTTGTGCCTTTTCTTTACACTCTATAGGAGCCTCTTTTCATTAAGGGTAGTTTGGTCATTTGATGTAATAGTTATAAATAGGCTTCATTAGTCTTATTTTCTAGTTAGTTCATTATGGATATTTGAAAGACTTCTTCTTATCTCTTTGAGAATGTAGTGTAGGGCTTGGAAAGGCCAAGTAGTTTAGGGCTTGGAAAAGCCATTATTGATCCTTGCTTAGAAATGGTGGTTGTAAGGCGGAGTTGATTCCCTTAGCGGTCACCATAAGAGTTTGGTGTTGTTATTGCGGGTCTTAGGGGTCTTATCGTTTGATACACGGTTTGGTTCCTTATTCTTGTAATCTCGTATGTCAAGCTATCTATCTTTTTTTTGTAATCTTGTTAAGCTTGTGTTTATAATCTTGAAGTCTAGTGAAGCCGTGTGGGGCTCTTTCGATTCACTAGCACTTGTTGTTCAACTTGTTGTTCTTGTGATAGTTGTTCATCTTGTTGTTGTTGCAGCAATTTCGTCTTGTGGGTTTGATGTTGTATCATTTGGTATCATAGCAAGGCTGGTTGTGTTCCTACACTACCAATCTTGGGCTATCTCGGTTAAAAAAAAAAAAATGAAGTCTGTCAAAAAAAAAAAACGAAATCTGTCCATCTTGTTGTCTTGGCCGAGAATAGTGTTTGTGTGTTTAGATCTAGGTGTTATTTTACTTGTTTAGTGTGTTTCTTGTGTTGGTTTCTTTCTCACCAACACTAAAAGTGTCTAGATCTAAAGATGAATATTGACCATTGTTGTGGTGACTTGAAGTGGGCCGTAGGTTGTACCTTGTTGATGACCATTGGTGGTTTTTTGTGTTATGTTCTTGAAGAAGTTGATGCTGTGTTCTTGAAGGTTGTTGTGGTGTTGATCTTGTTCTTCATCCATTCTTACAACTTAAGACAACAAAAGTTATAAAGTTGTTGGTTGTTGGTGAGAAGACTTACACACATCTCTTCTTAGACTTGACAACCACTTTTCCTTAAAACACGGAACCTTGTTTTGTGGGATTAGAATAGTCAAATCTTACCTTTTTGAGTTTGAAAAGTTGAAAAAAGAGTACAAGACTTTACTTTCCCTCCAAAACCCATTGTCATCCATGACAAGTTGTGTTTCATATTGAAATTTCAGATTTGTATATATATATATATTTTCGTGTGGGCCCAAGACCAATTGCATGCTGCCACGTCACCATTAAGCTCAAATTTCAGATTCTAAGTTTCATTTCCTTGTTTCTTTAGTTTCATTTCTTGATTCTAGTACCAATTAACAACTAGTAATCACCTACTAGATTTTGAATTGGTTTTTGAATCCGTTTTTTTTCTTCGTGTTTTTCGTTCTTTGTGTGCTTTTCTCATTTTGATTCGTTGAACTTCTTTGATTCAAGTTCATAAGTAGATTTTGTTTTGTGTCTTGAGTCGATCAAACAATAATCTATTCCGGTCGCTAAGTAGTGATTGACACCTTATTAACTACCGGAGTATAAGCAACTTTCAATATTCGCCGCTCCAATGGTGAGGATCACAAAGGCGAGTGTATACGAGTGTTGGTGAGGTGCTTTTACTACTAATCTTGTTTGTTCATTTTGTAGGTACAAGGTGATATAAGGGGAACATATCTTGGCAACCTCGTATTATTGTGACTACAACATGGGTGACTATGATTGTAGTGAGGGATTTTATGGCTACGATGATGTTGTAGATTATGGGGGCTATGAATATAGCCATGATCAAGACATGGGCAGATTTGAGGGTTATGGTTTTGAGGGAGAACATGAGGTGAATGAAGTTCCAAGTTCTTATGATGAAGTTGGGGCATATGAGGAGTCTTACACTTTCCATTTCGAACCTCGAATTGGTGTAAGGTATAACCCCTCCCTTCGCAAAGCTTATGAGAGCCATGGTGAGAGTGCACGTGTGGAGAATGAAGATTCATATTCTTCACCTTGTAGTACATTTTATCAAGGTCGAAGCGGTGTGAATGGGTATACTAGCTATAGTGTAGGTTGTCCCATGAGAAGAAGAGAGAATACATCTCCAAGGCCGAGGGGTACTCATGTGCCCTTGGGTTGTCCTAAACTCTACAATGTTGATCCTAGGAGAAGTGTTCACTCTGGAAAGGTAAGCATTGATGGGGTACCGGGCTGCCTCCTTGTGCTGAATGATTGGCGCTATAAGAACTACATCATGCCACCGATGGTTGACTATTTAGGGTTGTTTCGAGAACCTTTACTTGTTCCATATTCCTTGGACGGGTATAAGGTTATCGAGAGAGTGAGGATTGTCTTCACCCAATTTGAATACTATGAGGAGGTGTGGTGTGATATCTTCCCCTCGACACCAGGTCATGTATGCTTGGGTGCCGATTGGTTTGCACAACATAGAGTTCCAAATGTGCTAAATTGGCCTAAGGTTATAGTGGACCATTGGGAAAATTATCTTTTTACCTCAATTATTCCCAAACCGCAAGGAGATGTGATCACTTACTCCAAGCCGAATGATTATGAGAGACAAAAGATTGAGAGGAGTAAGGGTGTGAAAGGTGGTAATCCGAGAAGGGAAAAAGGAGAGGTTGTGTGAAGTGAAGTGAGGGGGTTGCCACCAAATCATGCTAACTATATTTGTCCTTTTCTTTCTAAGGAAATTTGTGTAGGTACCAACATGGCAAGCGGAGAAGCACAAGGCCAAGGAGAAGTTGCTGCCGAGGCATGTGGGAAACCTTCACACCACGGCAAAGAAGAATTTACTCAAGAACTTCAAGGTAAAATCGCTTACTCTTACACTTTTGTGCATGTGAATGATAATTGTGTGGCTAGTAGCCCATTGAGTATGAGTAGTAGCTTACCTATTTGTGAGTCTATTAATTCTTTGCCTCTTGTTGATGATGCACTTGTTGTGAGTGTGGATACACTAGTTAATCCTATTGATGATCGAATTGACTTTTCTTGTAAGATCAATTTAAGTCCACCTAGTGTTGAAGCCAATGTGTTGAATGATGGTACATCATCTTGTGGGAATTGTGTTGATCAACTTATGTGTGGAATTTGTCCACCACTTGAGGATATGTGTGATGTGTTTAATGGATCTCAAGTAAATGATTATATTGAAAATGTTGATCAAATAAATAGGAGTGACACCTTTAGTATGACCTTTAATGTTCTACTCTAGTATGACCCCTTGAAACATCTTTGATACTTGATAATGATCTTTTAGAGAATGGATTTGCATGTTCTATATCCTCTTCATGGATAGATCCTTCTCTCTTTAAGTACAATATCTTGTTTGAAGATGATGAGGTCACTCCTAAAGAACCTAGTGGTGAGAATGACGTTGAAGGTATAGCTTGTCTTGAAAGCTATAGCCTATATGCCAACCCACTATGGTGTAAAAACATTCCTCCTAAAGATGGAAATCTCTTCTTGGGAGATGATTTGAATGTGAGGTCTTGGAAAGGAATGATCAATTGGGTGATGATGTTAAAACTGGTAGTGCGTACTCACATGAGGACACCTTAGTTGAACTTGACTTGAGTGATACCATTCTCCACTCTCTATTTGCTTTTGATGATATGTATGCTATTGTAGAGAGTATATCTTGTAGTTTGGGAGCCTATGGGGAAAGGGAGTATTGTCTAGACCCGTGTCTATGGCTACTCTTTCTATTTGACCCCGGTGCCAAATATAGAAATGGTGATGTTGGCGCACCCAACTTGTTGCTTGGTCTACATGACAAGCAAAGTGTCATTCTTGAAAACCCGAGAGCAAAAGTGTCATTGTTTCCTTGGGGTAATGTTTCTAAATGTGCATCCTTGCTTGACACAATTGTGTTTAAATTACAATAATCTCAACTTGTGGATGCCAAGTTCTCTATTTGCTTGAAGGAAAGAATGTGGATGTGCTTAAATGCTTTGTCTTCACCCTTGTATGCCTTTACACTTGATTCTTTCCTATACTACCTCTTTGCCTATGATGACATCCATGCTAGTTTTGGATTTGTTTTATGTAGAGGTAGGAAATTTGTTGGTTTGTCCACTTGTATGAATGATAATGCTATATGGATCTTATGGACATTAGAACCAATTGAGGCTCCACCCTTGGTGTGGTCTCTTGAAGAGATAAAGAAGCAATTGTGTCTTATGGTTCCTAAGATGAAGGTAGTTTTACCTTGTGGATTATTTGATGCCATTAGGACCTTTGCAGTTTCCTTATCTCTTGGTGATTTAAATATCCAAATCCTTTGTGCATATTTTAATAAGTTTTTAATATTTAATTCAAAGGATCCTTGGTTATATTGCAAGTATAAGCAACCTTGGCATGTTGAGATGATTTATTGTGCTAACCCTAACCCTCATGCCATGAGGAGTTTGTATTCTTTGTCCTTTCTTTGGTTTTGCAAGGTTTGGATTCGAGGTCGAATCCTTTTCAAGAAGGGGAGGATGATACAAGACAAATGGCCATCATAACTTTTGATGCCATCATTCGTGGCCAACACGTGGAGAATCTGATTTTGGACACCTTGAAGGCCCGAGAGTATGCATGGGGAAGTCATTTTGGACACTTAATAAAGCAATTTCGTGTGTGGAAGGTTGCTTGGAGGCTTGCCTTGATGACTACCCGAGGCTCCAAAGAATTGCAAGGGTTGAAGTGTGAAGAAGGAGTCCTTACACTCCATGACCACCCCTTATTAAGGGTGTTTTGGTCTTTTTGTGCCTTTTCTTTACACTCCATAGAAGCCTCTTTTCATTAAGGGTAGTTTGGTCATTTGATGTAATAGTTATAAATAGGCTTCATTAGTCTTATTTTCTAGTTAGTTCATTATGGATATTTGAAAGACTTCTTCTTATCTCTTTGAGAATGTAGTGTAGGGCTTGGAAAGGCCAAGTAGTGTAGGGCTTGGAAAAGCCATTATTGATCCTTGCTTAGAAACGGTGGTTGTAAGGCGGGGTTGATTCCCTTAGCGGTCACAATAAGAGTTTGGTGTTGTTATTGCGGGTCTTAGGGGTTTTATCGTTTGATCCTTGTGGGTTTGATCTTGTATCATTGGTGTTCATATTCATTAGTCTTAGGGTCCTTTCTTGATGTTAGGGTTCTTAGTCTCTTGAATATTATATGTCAAGTTAACTATCTTTTTATTATCTTATTGTTGTTGTGTTTGTGATCTTGAAGTCTAGTGAAGCCGTGTGGGGCTCTTTCGATTCACTAGCACTTGTTGTTCCACTTGCTGAATTTTGTGTTCTTTTGTTCTACTTGTTGCTGATTTCGTGGGAACTTTGTGTTGGACATCACATGAGAAGAAGAGAGAGTACATCTCCAAGGCCGAGGGGTACTCATGTGCCCTTGGGTTGTCCTAAACTCTATAATGTTGATCCTAGGAGAAGTGTTCACTTCGGAAAGGTAAACATTTATGGGGTACCGGGCTGCCTCCTTGTGCTAGATGATTGACGCCATAAGAACTACATCATGCCACCGATGGTTGACTATTTAGGGTTGTTTCGAGAACCTTTACTTGTTTCATATTCCTTAGACGGGTATAAGGTTACCGAGAGAGAGAGGATTGTCTTCACCCAATTTGAATATATGAGGAGGTGTGGTGTGATATCTTCCCCTCGACACCAGGTCATGTATGCTTGGGTGCCGATTGGTTTGCACAACATAGAGTTCCAAATGTGCTAAATTGGCCTAAGGTTATAGTGGACCATTGGGGAAATTATCTCTTTACCTTAATTATTCCCAAACCGCAAGGAGATGTGATCACTTACTCCAAGCCGAATGATTATGAGAGATAAAAGATTGAGAGGAGTAAGGGTGTGAAAGGTGGTAATCCAAGAGGGGAAAAAGGAGAGGTTGTGTGGAGTGAAGTGAGGGGGTTGCCACCAAATCATGCTAACTATGTTTGTCCTTTTCTTTCTAAGGACATTTGTGTAGGTACCAACATGGCAAGCGGAGAAGCACAAGGCCAAGGAGAAGTTGCTGCCGAAGCATATGGGAAACCTTCACACCACGGCAAAGAAGAATTTACTCAAGAACTTCAAGGTAAAATCGCTTACTCTTACACTTTTGTGCATGTGAATGATAATTGTGTGGCTAGTAGCCCATTGAGTGTGAGCAGTAGCTTACCTATTTGTGAGTCTATTAATTCTTTGCCTCTTGTTGATGATGTACTTGTTGTGAGTGTGGATACACTAGTTGATCCTATTGATGATCGAATTGACTCTTCTTGTAAGGTCAATTTAAGTCCACCTAGTGTTGAAGCCATTGTGTTGAATGATAATACATCATCTATTGATTCTTTACCCCTTGATAATGAAGTACATATTGTGAATGTGGATACACTAGTTGATTCTATTGATGACAGAATTGACTCTTCTTGTAGGATCAATTTATGTCCACCTAGTGTTGAAGCCAATGTGTTGAATGATGGTACATCATCTTGTGGGAATTGTGTTGATCAACTTATGTGCGAAATTTGTCCACCACTTGAGGATATGTGTGATGTGTTTAATGGATCTCAAGTGAATGATTATATTGAAAATGTTGATCAAATAAATAGGAGTGACCCCTTTAGTATGACCTCTAGTAAATGTTCCACTCTCGGTTTTGCTCATAGGGATAATCATGTGCTTGAAACATCTTTGATACTTGATAATGATCTTTTAGAGAATGGATTTGTATGTTCTATATCCTCTTCATGGATAGATCCTTCTCTCTTTAAGTACAATATCTTGTTTGAAGATGATGAGTTCACTCCTAAAGAACCTAGTGGTGAGAATGACGTTGAAGGTATAGCTTGTCTTGAAAGCTATAGCCTATATGCCAACCCACTATGGTGTAAAAACATTCCTCCTAAAGATGGAAATCTCTTCTTGGGAGATGAGAGTACTCTTAAGGGAGGGGAATGTGAGGTTTTGGAAAGGAATGATCAATTGGGTGATGATAATTTTGATTTGCTTGAATTCTTAAGAAACCCAATAAGTGATTTTTCCTTGAAAATTGATTGTGGTTGTGATCCTTTGTGTGACACCCACCCATGTTTGATGACTATAAGGATGAATTGCTTGCGTGTAAAGACTTAAGTAATAATTCCTTGGACTTTAGTGGTGGTATGTGTCTACTTGAGGGTACTTCCATAGAAAGGGAAGGTGTCCATTATTTGGAAATTACTTCTTCTACTATGTGTGACCTTATTGTTGAGAGTACTCATGGTGATGATGTTAAAACTGGTAGTGAGTACTCACATGAGGACACCTTAGTTGAACTTGACTTGAGTGATACCATTCTCCACTCTCTATTTGCTTTTGATGATATGTATGCTATTGTAGAGAGTATATCTTGTAGTTTGGGTGAAGCCTATGGGGAAAGGGAGTATTGTCTAGACCCGTGTCTATGGCTACTCTTTCTATTTGACCCCGGTGCCAAATATAGAAATGGTGATGTTGGCGCACCCAACTTGTTGCTTGGTCTACATGACAAGCAAAGTGTCATTCTTGAAAACCCGAGAGCAAAAGTGTCATTGTTTCCTTGGGGTAATGTTTCTAAATGTGCATCCTTGCTTGACACAATTGTGTTTAAATTACAATAATCTCAACTTGTGGATGCCAAGTTCTCTATTTGCTTGAAGGAAAGAATGTGGATGTGCTTAAATGCTTTGTTTTCACCATTGTATGCCTTTACACTTGATTCTTTCCTATACTACTTCTTTGCCTATGATGACATCCATGCTAGTTTTGGATTTGTTTTATGTAGAGGTAGGAAATTTGTTGGTTTGTCCACTTGTATGAATGATAATGCTATATGGATCTTGTGGACATTAGAACCAATTGAGGCTCCACCCTTGGTGTGGTCTCTTGAAGAGATAAAGAAGCAATTGTGTCTTATGGCTCCTAAGATGAAGGTAGTTTTACCTTGTGGATTATTTGATGCCATTAGGACCTTTGTAGTTTCCTTATCTCTTGGTGATTTAAATAGCCAAATCCTTTGTGCATATTTTAATAAGTTTTTACTATTTAATTCAAAGGATCCTTGGTTATATTGCAAGTATAAGCAACCTTGGCATGTTGAGATGATTTATTATGCTAACCCTAACCCTCATGCCATGAGGAGTTTGTATTTGTTTGTCCTTTCTTTGGTTTTACAAGGTTTCGATTCGAGGTCGAATCCTTTTCAAGAAGGGGAGGATGATACAAGACAAATGGACATCATAACATTTGATGCCATCATTCGTGGCCAACACGTGGAGAATCTGATTTTGGACACCTTGAAGGCCCGAGAGTATGCATGGGGAAGTCATTTTGGATACTTAATAAAGCAATTTCATGTGTGGAAGGTTGCTTGGAGGCTTGCCTTGATGACTACCCGAGGCTCCAAAGGATTGCAAGGGTTGAAGTGTGAAGAAGGAGTCCTTACACTCCATGACCACCCCTTATTAAGGTTGTTTTGGTCTTTTGGAAGGAGTTGTGGGGTAGCCTTGGGACAAAATTATTGTTTTCTACATCATGTCACCCACAAATCGATGGTCAAACCAAAGTTGTAAACCGCACCCTTGGTTCTATGCTTCGGGCCATGGTTAAAGTAAAACTCACATCTTGGGAAGACCAATTGCCTTTAGTTGAATTTGCATATAATCGTGTCACTCATAATCCTATTGGAATGTCTCCATTCGAGGTTGTGTATGTGATACGTGTGAGACAAGCTGTCCAACAAGTACCCGACCATTCACACGAAGCCAAGCTCGGGAATTACAAAAACTCCAAGCTTTGTTCATGCAAATGACCGTGTGTGAGTTGGTGATTGATCCATCTAATGATCTAAATGTTTTTAAGTGTGAAGAGGGACCTTGAAGTGTAATAAACTTACACTCCAAGGGGCGGCAGCCTAGACAAGGGCAAGCTAGTCATTTTGCTTCATTTTGCCTTGTAATATAAATAGAACATATTAGGGTTATTTGGCTAGTTCTCCCATCAGATTTTTGAAACATAACACTTGTAATATTTTGGCTTCTCTCTCTTCCTTTGGAGTGGCCCAACTTGGAAGCTCACAAGTAGAGTGATACTTGTGTTGTATCTTGGCTAGAAACAAGGATCTTGAGGTCATTGAGTTCCTCTTGGTCTAAGTAAGAACTTGGTGTTCATATTCATTAGTCTTAGGGTCCTTTCTTGATGTTAGGGTTCTTAGTCTCTTGAATATTATATGTCAAGTTAACTATCTTTTTATTATCTTGTTGTTGTTGTGTTTGTGATCTTGAAGTCTAGTGAAGCCGTGTGGGGCTCTTTCGATTTACTAGCACTTGTTGTTCAACTTGCTGAATTTTGTGTTCTTTTGTTCTTCTTGTTGCTGATTTCGTGGGAACTTTGTGTTGTGGACTTGATAGTGTATCATTTGGTATCAAATCAAGACTGGTTGTGTTCCAACACTACCCATCTTGGGCTTGCTCTCGGCCAAAGAAAAAAAAAAAGAAGAAAAGAGAAATCTGTCCATTGTTGTCTTGGCCGAGAATATTGTTGTGTGTATAGATCTAGGTGTTGTTTTACTTGTTTAGTGTGTTTCTAGTGTTGGTTTCTTTCTCACCAACACTAAAGTGTCTAGATCTAAAAGTTGAGCTTAAAAAAAATAAAATTGGCCATTGTTGTGGTGACTTGAAAGGTGGACCGTAGGTTGTATGTTGTTGATGACAATTGGTGGTTTTTGTCTTATGTACTTGAAGAAGTTGATGTTGTGTTCATGAAGGTGTTGGGATTGTTGAGATGTTCATCTTATAAACTTATTCATCTTGTTGAAAGTTGAGTTCATGTTGTAAGACAAAAGTCATAAAGTTGTTGGTGAAAGAAGGCTTGCACACATCTCTTCCTAGACTTGACAACCACTTTTCCTTAAAACACGGAACCTTGTTTTGTGGGATTAGTATAGTCAAATCTTACCTTTTTGAGTTTGAAAAGTTGAAAAAGAGTACAAGACTTTACCTTCCCTCCATGATACGGGTGGGACAAGCTGTCCAACAAGTACCCGACCATTCACACGAAGTCAAGCCCGGGAGTTACAAAAACTCCAAGCCGTATTCATGCAAATGGCCGTGTGTGAGTTGGTTATTGAACCACCTAAGGGTCTAAATGTTTTAAGGTGTGAAGATGGGCCTTGAAGTGTAATGTTTTTACACTCCATGGCCGGCTGCTCCACATGGCCCATAAGGTCATTTTTGTCTTTCATTTGGCTTGTAATATAAATAGACAAGCCTAGAATTATTTTGCCTTAGTTTTCTCATTGTAATTTCAAGACAAAGACTTGTAATATTTCACTTTCTCTCTCTCTTCCATTGAGAGGCAGATTCGGCCACAAGCTTGCTAGAAGGAAGCTTGTGTTGTGTTTTGGCTAGAAACTAGGGTCTTGAGGTCATTGAGTTCCTCTTGGTCCAAGTAAGAGCTTGGTGTTTATATTCAATAGTCTTAGGGTCCTCTCTTGATGTTAGGGTTCTTAGTCTCTTGAATATTATATGTCAAGTTATCTATCTTTTCATTATCTTGTTGTTGTTGTCTTTGAGATCTTGAAGTCTAGTGAAGCCGTGTGGGGCTCTTTCGATTCACTAGCATTGTTGCTTACTTGTTAATCTTGTGTTTGTTGGGTTTTCTTGTTGGTGTTGCTGAAATCTTGCGATACATACTTGATCTTGTATCATTTGGTATCAAAGCAAGACCGGTTGTGTTCCCACACAACCCATCTTGGGCTTGTTCTCGGATTAAACAAAAAAAAAATAAAAAAAAAAAAATCGGAAATCAGTCCATTGAAGACAAATCCGAGGATGTTGTTGTATGTTTAGATCTAGGTGTTATTTTGCTTGTTTAGTGTGTTTCTAGTGTTGGTTTCTTTCTCACCAACACTAAAGTGTCTAGATCTAAAAGTTGAGCTTGAAAACTTGACCATTGTTGTGGTGACTTGAAGTGGTTGAAAGTTGTATGTTGTTGATGAAAAAAAAAAAATTTGGTGGTTGTGTGTTATGTGCTTAAAGAAGTTGATGAAAGTTGTAAGGTGTTCATCTTTTAAACTTGTTCATCTTGTTCATCTTGTGGTGTTCAAGTTGCAAGACAAGTCATAAAGTTGTTGGTGAAAGACTTGCACCCATCACTTCATAGTTGGCCAACCACTCTTCCTTAATTCAAGGAGCCTTGTTTTGTGGGAATAGTTAGTCAAACCTAACCCTTTGAGTTTGAAAGGTTGAAAAAGGCTACAAGACCATTATTTTTCCCTCCAAAACACATTGTCATACTTCACAAGTTGTATGAATATTGATTTTCAGATTTGTGACAAAAAAAAAAAAAAAAAAAAATACATATAAGTTATATATATACAAACCGTGTGGGCCCAAGGCCAATTGCATGCTGCCACGTCACCCCTAAGCTCAACTTTGGATAATTTTCTAGTTTCTAATTGTTGATTCTTAGTTTCCTTACTTGATTCTAGAACTAATTAACAAACTAGTACATTCCTACTAGATTGTCAATTAGTCCTTTGAATTCGTTTGTTCGTGTCAACGTTTACTTGAGTGCTTTTATCTTTTGAACACGTTGTTGTTTTTGGTCCTAGTCCTACAAGAATTCTTTGAGTCTTCAAACAAGAATCCACTCCGGATAAGAGCTTACTCATACCTTAAAGGATTCACGGTTACTAGCCAATTTACAACACTTGTGGAACTCAAGCGTGTGGTGATCTAAAGAGTATAATACCTCGACAATGGAAGGGGCCACGTCCCATAACGTGGATACTAATGCACTTGACTCTATGAGGGTCACTCTTGAGGCCGTTACTCGGACACTTGAAAGGTTAAATTCGGACTTTGGGGCCGTGAGAGGGGACTTGGCAGCCATCAAGGGAGAAGTGTCGACTATTAGTGGGAGATTAGAACAAGTGGAGAGTCAAAGGAACTCTCGTCCTTCTACTCCTCTACATGTCTCAACCAATGGACAAGATAGGACTTCCTCCGCAACCATCACCCCCGAAACAGTCCACCAAATGCTAAATGCACCCCAAGCTCCACTAAATGCCGCAAGCCACACCACCTATTTTCCTCCAAACCGTGACCCCAATAGACCAACGCATTTCCAGAATTCCCAAACCCCGCATGAGGGATTTGGACGTCAAATTCCACCACTAAATCCGAACCTTCCATTCCAAGCTCCATTAAACCAAAGACCACCACCTCCACAAAATCCAATACCCCCAAATCAAATTCCAAATAACCAAAACCGACCAGCCCACCTTGAGGAGTATGGTAGGGAGGAGTATGATGGGTACGGGGCCTTTGATGATACTTACATGAGGGAGGAGGAGGTGAGAGGGGGCAGAGGAGTTCAACGGAGATACCGTGGATATGAAGAAAGAGGAAACCGGCACCATGAGAGAGATGTAGGCATCAACACCATCAAGTTGAGTCTACCGCTCTTTAAGGGTGAGAGTGACCCCGAGGCATACTTAGCTTGGGAATCGGCTTGTGACAAAGTCTTCCAAGTTAATGATCTCTCGGAAGAAAAGAAAGGAAGTTATGCTATAGCTCACTTTGAGGGTTATGCTAACACTTGGTGGGAGTACGTCAAGCGGTTTGGTAATGCACTAGTTGACGGGCAGCCACCACCTTGGTATCGATTGAGATACTTGATGAGGCAAAGGTACCTCCCCGAGAGTTATCGCCATGAATTGCTTGCAAGGTTGTACAACTTACGTCAAGGTAACAAAAGTGTGATGGCATACTTTGATGAGTTTCAACAACTCATGTTAAACCTTGACCATCGTGGGGAGCAAATCAGTCATGATGTCATCCGGTTCAAGTGTGGGTTGAACAAGGAGATCTCCACTCATTTGACACTTCACAAGTTTGATACCGTTGAGGGTATTTTCCAAGCGGCTATTGAGGTTGAAAAAGAGCTAAAGGAGAGGTCGTCGTTTAAGGCAAGGGTACCAGTCCCCTCGGGTTGGTCCAAAAACAAGGGGCAATCCAGCCTTCCAAGGCTGCCCGAGCCCAAGGTCGACCCCAAACTTCCTCCAAAACAAGAAGCTCACAAGTACCCTAACCCAAAAGGATTCCAATGTTTCAAGTGCCAAGGTTGGGGACATAAAGCCAATGAGTGTCCAAACCGACGCAATGTGGTCCTTCGGGAAGGGAGGGTGTATTACCTTGGTGAAGAGGTGGATCTTGAGAAGAGTGAAGATGAGGCCGAGCCTCAAGATGGAGAGGAACCCGAGAATGGGCCATATGATGATGAGGGCGAAGATGTTTACCCTCAAGAAGGGGAGTGTGTGGTTCCCAACTTTGTGGTTAGGCGCGTCATGATTAGTAAGGCGATAGATGACCCTAGTCAAAGGGAGAATCTATTCCATACTAAATGTCTTGTAAAGGGAAGTGTGTGCACCTTGGTGATTGATAGTGGTAGTTGCACAAATGTTGTTAGTATGGCTACGGTTAACTTCTTGAAGTTACCAACTACCCCGCACACTAGTCCCTACAAGCTACAATGGTTGAATGACTGTGGTGAACTAAAGGTCACAAGGCAATGTATGATACGTTTTAAGGTGGGAAACTACCAAGATGAAGTGCTTTGTGACGTGATACCAATGCAAGCGTGTCACTTGTTGTTAGGTAGACCTTGGCAATATGATAGGTCTACCAAACACGATGGGAGGACCAATCGATATACACTTGAGAAGGATGGCCGAAAGGTCACACTTCACCCGCTTTCACCCTCCCAAGTAAATGAGTGGCACCAAAAGATGAGAGAGTTGAAGGAAAAGGGGAAGAAATCCGAAAGAGAAGAAGAGGGAAGGGAAACCGTGGTTGGGGCAGTAGGGTCACCCGTGACTGCCTCAACTTCAAAGGGGGCTGAAAACGTGGTGATGTTAGCTAGAAAGAAGGAACTCTTCGTGGACCATGATGTGGGCACACCTATGTTGCTTTTGGCTCATTGTTTAAATACTAACCCCGCTAATTCTTCCATTTCCCCTTTGATTTCTTGTGTGTTGCAGGATTATGAAGATGTATTTCCTAAAGAACTTCCGCAAGGATTGCCCCCACTTCGGGGAATTGAGCACCAAATTGATTTGGTGTCGGGTTCACAACTTCCAAACAAACCGGCCTATAGGAGCAATCCCATGGACACTAAGGAGCTTGAGAGACAAGTTGAGGAACTTCTCAACAAGGGATACATCAAAGAAAGTATGAGTCCTTGTGCTGTTCCGGTGCTTTTGGTACCAAAGAAAGACGGAACTTGGCGCATGTGCGTCGATTGTAGAGCCATCAACAAAATCACTATAAGGTATCGTCATCCAATCCCTAGACTAGATGATATGTTAGATGAGCTCCATGGCTCTTGTTTGTTTTCTAAGGTGGATCTTAGGAGTGGCTATCACCAAATTCGCATGCAACCCGGTGATGAGTGGAAGACCGCATTCAAGACCAAATTCGGTCTATATGAGTGGCTGGTCATGCCCTTTGGCCTTACCAATGCTCCTAGCACCTTTATGAGGCTAATGAATCATGTAATGAAGCCTTATATTGGGAAGTTTGTGGTGGTTTACTTTGATGATGTGTTGGTATATAGTAAATCTATTGATGATCATGTGATGCATTTGAGGTGTGTGTTTGAGGTGCTCCGAAAGGAGAAGTTGTATGCCAACATGGAGAAGTGTTCTTTTGGTGTTGATAAAGTGATTTTCTTGGGTTTTGTCGTGAGCTCAAGGGGCGTGGAAGTGGACGAATCCAAGATAGACTCTATACGAAGTTGGCCAATCCCTAAAACTATTGGAGAAATCCGAAGTTTTCATGGATTAGCAAGCTTTTATAGGAGGTTTGTCAAAGGTTTTAGCTCCATAGCAGCACCCTTGACTGAGGTTATTAGAAAGGACCAACCCTTTAAGTGGGGTGATGAGCAAGCTAAGGCTTTTGAAGCCTTGAAAGCTATGCTCATCTCGGCGCCTTTGTTACAATTGCCCGATTTTGATAAAATGTTTGAAGTGGAGTGTGATGCTAGTAAGGTTGGCATCGGGGCTGTTTTAATGCAAGAAGGCAAGCCCGTCGCTTATTTTAGTGAAAAACTCAAAGGGGCAACTCTTAATTACTCGACTTATGATTTGGAGTTGTACGCCCTTGTTAGAGCCTTGGGCAATTGGCAGCATTATTTGTGGCCTAAGGAGTTTGTGATACGAACGGACCATGAATCGTTGAAACACCTTAAGAGCCAAGACAAGTTGAATAGGCGTCATGCTAAGTGGATTGAGTTTATTGAGACTTTCCCTTATGTAATTCATTACAAAAGGGGGAAGGAGAATGTTGTTGCTGATGCGTTGTCTAGAAAGCATGTGCTTGTTGCCACTTTGTCTTCGAAGTTGATGGGTTTTGAGAGTTTAAGAGAATTGTATCCCAAGGACCCTCACTTTGCTCCTATCTTTAGGGAATGCGAAGAATGGGGTAGGGACAAGTGGGATTCGGCTAGGGGTTCAAATCCCTATGCCAAGTTTGATGGTTACTTATTTAAAGGTAGACGATTGTGTGTACCCTCTAGCTCTTGGAGAGAATTGTTTGTGAGGGAAGCACATGATGGCGGTCTAATGGGTCATTTTGGGGTCGAAAAGACCCTCGGAATATTGGAGGAGCAATTCTATTGGCCCAAAATGCGCAAGGATGTGACTAGAACTTGTGGCCAATGTGTAGAATGCAAGAGAGCCAAATCTCGGCTCCTACCTCATGGGTTGTACACCCCGCTGCCCACTCCTCTACGTCCTTGGCTTGATATATCGATGGACTTTGTGTTAGGGCTGCCAAGGACTCGACGAGGCCGGGATAGTATCTTTGTTGTAGTTGACCGGTTTTCTAAAATGGCGCACTTTATTCCTTGCTCTAAGTGTGATGACGCCCCTAGCGTGGCCTCGTTATTTGTTGATAATGTTGTTAGATTGCATGGTGTCCCGAGGACCATTGTGAGTGATAGGGACTCTAAGTTCCTAAGCCACTTTTGGAAGTCCATGTGGGGTAGGCTTGGTACCAAGTTATTGTTCTCTACCTCTTGCCACCCACAAACCGATGGCCAAACGGAAGTAGTAAATAGGACTTTGGGTGCTATGCTACGTTCCATGGTTAAGGGAAAAATGACTTCTTGGGAGGAGCACTTACCATTGATTGAGTTTGCATATAACCGTGTCATACACTCAAGTACGGGAATGACTCCCTTTGAGTGTGTATACGGCCTCAACCCCCTCACCCCTTTGGATTTAACGCCTTTGCCAAGTGATCTCATGATTAGCTTAGAAGGAAGCAAGCGGGCAGATTCTATGAAGAAGTTACATGAGAAGGTGCGGCTTCAACTTGAGAAGAAAAACCAAGACATGGCAAGGAGGGCCAACAAGGGAAGAAAGAAAGTCATCCTTGAACCGGGAGATTGGGTGTGGGTGCATCTTCGGAGGGATCGGTTTCCATCCCAAAGAAAGTCCAAATTGATGCCGAGGGGTGATGGTCCATTCCAAGTGCTCGAGAAAATCAATGACAACGCCTACAAGATTGACCTTCCACCGGAATACCAAGTGCACCACACTTTTAACGTTTGTGATCTTTCTCTCGTGGAGGCGGTTGAAGACGACCAAGTGCTGAATTTGAGGCCAAATTCCTCTCAAGATGGAGAGGATGATACGGGTGGGACAAGCTGTCCAACAAGTACCCGACCATTCACACGAAGTCAAGCCCGGGAGTTACAAAAACTCCAAGCCGTATTCATGCAAATGGCCGTGTGTGAGTTGGTTATTGAACCACCTAAGGGTCTAAATGTTTTAAGGTGTGAAGATGGGCCTTGAAGTGTAATGTTTTTACACTCCATGGCCGGCTGCTCCACATGGCCCATAAGGTCATTTTTGTCTTTCATTTGGCTTGTAATATAAATAGACAAGCCTAGAATTATTTTGCCTTAGTTTTCTCATTGTAATTTCAAGACAAAGACTTGTAATATTTCACTTTCTCTCTCTCTTCCATTGAGAGGCAGATTCGGCCACAAGCTTGCTAGAAGGAAGCTTGTGTTGTGTTTTGGCTAGAAACTAGGGTCTTGAGGTCATTGAGTTCCTCTTGGTCCAAGTAAGAGCTTGGTGTTTATATTCAATAGTCTTAGGGTCCTCTCTTGATGTTAGGGTTCTTAGTCTCTTGAATATTATATGTCAAGTTATCTATCTTTTCATTATCTTGTTGTTGTTGTCTTTGAGATCTTGAAGTCTAGTGAAGCCGTGTGGGGCTCTTTCGATTCACTAGCATTGTTGCTTACTTGTTAATCTTGTGTTTGTTGGGTTTTCTTGTTGGTGTTGCTGAAATCTTGCGATACATACTTGATCTTGTATCACTCCAAAACCATTGTCATCCATTACAAGTTGTGTGAATCTTGAAATTTCAGATTTGTAACAAAAAAAAAAAAAATGTGTGGGCCCAAGACCCATTTGCATGCTGCCACATCACTAATAAGCTCAACTTTGGATATTCTTCTAGTTGCTAATTGTTGATTCTTGGTTTCCTTATTTGGTTCTAGAACTAATTAGCAAACTAGTACATTCCTACTAGGCTGTCAATTAGTCCTTTGAATCTGTTTGTTCGTGTCAAACATTTCTTGAGTGCCTTTTTATCTTTTGAATACGTTGCTGTTTTTTGGTTCTAGTCCAACAAGAATTTTTTGAGTCTTCAAACAAGAATCCACTCCGGATAAGAGCTTACTCATACCTTAAGGATTCACGGTTACTAGCCAATCTACATCACTTGTGGAACTCAAGCGTGGGGTGATCCAACGAGTATAATACCTTGACAATGGAAGGGACCACGTCCCACAACGTGGATACTACTGCACTTGACTCTATGAGGGTCACTCTTGAGGCCATTACCCGGACACTTGAAAGGTTGAATATGGAGTTTGGGGCCGTGAGAGGGGACTTGGCAGCAATAAAGGGAGAAGTGTCGACTATTAGTGGAAGATTAGAACAAGTGGAGAGTCAAAGGAACTCTCGTCCTTCTACTCCTCTACATGTTTCTACCAATGGGCATGATAGAACTTCCTCCGCAACCATCACCCCCGAAACAGTCCACCAAATGCTAAATGCACCTCAAGCTCCACTAAATGCCGCAAGCCAAACCACCTTTTCCCCTCCAAACCGTGACCCCACTAGGCCAATACATTTCCAAGCTCCTCAAGTTCTACAAGAGGGATTTGGACGTCAAGTACCTCCACTAAATCCGAACCCTCCATTCCAAGCTCCATTAAACCAAAGGCCACAAAATCCAATTCCTCCGAATCAAGTCTAAACTGCCCAAGACCGGCCAGCCCCCTTTGAAGGATATGGTAGAGAGGAGTATGAAGGATATGGAGCCTTTGATGATGCTTACATGAGAGAGGAGGAGATAAGAGGGGGTCGTGGAGATCCAAGGAGATACCGAGGGTATGGAGAAAGGGGAAACCGACACCAAGAGAGAGATGTAGGCATCAACACCATCAAGTTGAACCTACCCATCTTTAAAGGTGAAAGTGACCCCGAGGCCTACTTAGCTTGGGAATCGGCTTGTGACAAATTCTTCCAAGTTAATGATATCTCGGAAGAAAAGAAGGGTTGCTATGCTATAACTCATTTTGAGGGTTATGCTAACACTTGGTGGGAGTATGTCAAGCGGTTTGGTAATGAATTAGTTGATGGGCAGCCACCGCCGTGGTATCGATTGAGGTACTTGATGAGGCAACGATACCTTCCCGAGAGATATCGCCATGAGTTACTTTCTAGATTGTACGGCTTGCGTCAAGGTAACAAGAGACACGATGGCATATTTTGATGAGCTCATGTTGAAACTCGATCATCGTGGGGAACAAATCAGTCACGACGTCATCCGATTCAAGTGTGGGTTGAGCAAAGAGATCTCCACTCATTTAACACTTCACAAGTTTGATACCGTTGACGGTATTTTCCAAGCGGCTCTTGAGATTGAAAGGGAACTTAAAGAGAGATCATCTTTCAAGGCAAGGGGACAAGCCCCCTCGGGCTGGCCCAAAAACAAGGACCAACCCGCTACTACAAGGCTGCCCGAGCCCAAAACAGTCCACAAATTCCCTCCGAAACCGGAGGCTCACAAGTATCCTAACCCAAAGGGATTCCAATGTTTCAAGTGCCAAGGTTGGGGGAATAAGGCGAATGAATGTCCAAACCGACGCAATGTGATCGTAGGGAAGGGAGATTGTATTACCTTGGTGAGAAGGTGGGCCCTGAAAGGGGAAATCGATGAGGGACCACATGATGATGATGGTGATGATGGTGAAGATGTTTATCCGCAAGAAGGGGAGTGTACGGTTCCAAACTTTGTGGTTAGGCGCGTCATGATTAGTAAAGCAATAGATGACCCAAGCCAAAGGGAAAATCTATTCCATACTAAATGTCTTGTAAAGGGGAGTGTGTGTACCTTGGTGATCGATAGCGGTAGTTGTACAAATGTTGTAAGTAATGCTATGGTAAATTTCTTGAAGTTACCAACTACCCCGCACACTAGTCCTTACAAGTTACAATGGTTGAATGATTGTGGTGAATAAAGGGTCGCAAGGCAATGTGTGATACAGTTTAAGGTGGGAAACTACCACGATGAAGTGCTTTGTGACGTGATACCAATGCAAGCATGTCACTTGTTGCTAGGTAGACCTTGGCAATATGATAGGTCTACTAAACACGATGGGAGGTCCAATCGATATACACTTGAGAAGGATGGCCGAAAGATTACACTTCATCCTCTTTCGCCTTCCCAAGTAAATGAGTGGCATCAAAGGATGAGAGAATTGAAGGAAAAGGGAAAGGAATCCAAAAAGGGAGAAAAGGAGGGGAATTCCGTAAGTGGGGCAGTGGGGGCGTCCAAGGCTGCCTCAACGGCAAAAGGGACAGAAAACATGGTGATGTTGGTTAGGAAGACGGAACTCTTCGTGGATCATGATGAGGACACGCCTATGTTACTCTTGGCTCATTGTTTTAATACTAACCCCACTAATTCTTCCATTTCCCCTTTGATTTCTTGTGTGTTGCAGGATTATGAGGATGTATTTCCTAAGGAACTTCCGCAAGGATTGCCCCCACTTCGGGGAATTGAGCACCAAATTGACTTTGTGCCGGGATCACAATTGCCAAGCCGGCTTATAGGAGCAACCCTACGGACACCAACGAATTACAACGTCAAGTTGAGGAGCTCCTCAACAAAGGGTATGTCAAGGAGAGCATGAGTCCGTGCGCGGTTTCGGTGCTATTAGTGCCCAAAAAAGATGGAACGTGGCGCATGTGTGTGTGGACTGCCGAGCCATCAACAAAATTACGGTAAAATATCTCCACCCTATTCCTCGGTTAGATGACATGCTAGATGAGTTGAATGGTTCATGTTTGGTTTCCAAGATTGATTTAAGGAGTGGCTATCACCAAATAAGAATGCAACCTGGTGATGAATGGAAAACCGCCTTCAAGACCAAGTTTGGTCTCTATGAATGGATGGTTATGCCTTTCGGCCTAACAAACGCTCCAAGTACTTTTATGAGGCTAATGAATCATGTGATAAGGCCATTTATTGGAAAGTTTGTTGTTGTCTACTTTGATGATGTCTTGGTGTATAGCAAGTCTTTAGAAGAGTATGTGATGCATTTATATTGTGTGCTTGATGTCCTTAGAAAGGAAAAATTGTATGCAAATCTGGAAAAGTGCTCTTTTGGTGTTAATGAAGTTGTTTTCTTGGGTTTTGTTGTTAGTTCAAGAGGGGTCGAAGTGGATGAATCCAAGATAAATGCTATCAAAAATTGGCCAACCCCACAAACCGTTGTAGAAGTAAGAAGCTTCCACGGGTTGGCTAGTTTTTATAGAAGGTTTGTCAAAGGATTTAGCACCATAGCCGCCCCCTTGACCAAGGTCATTCGGAAAGAACAACCCTTCAAGTGGGGTGTCGAGCAAGCTAAGGCATTTGAAGCCTTGAAAGCTATGCTCTTCTCCGCACCCTTGTTACAATTGCCCAACTTTGATAAGACCTTCGAAGTCGAGTGTGATGCGAGTAAAGTAGGCATAGGGGCTGTTTTGATGCAAGAATTGAAACTCATTGCTTACTTTAGCGAAAAGCTCAAAGGAGCAAATCTAAACTACTCTACGTATGATTTAGAGTTGTATGCCTTGATTAGAGCCTTGGCCACTTGGCAACACTACTTGTGGCCTAAGGAGTTCGTGATCCCAACGGACCATGAATCCTTAAAGCATCTTCGGGCCCAAGACAAGCTTAACAAACGGCATGCCAAATGGATTGGGTTCCTTGAGACCTTTCCTTATGTTATCCAATACAAAAAGGGTAAGGACAACGTAGTAGCTGATGCTTTGTCTAGAAAACATGCTCTTGTGTCCACTTTGTCAACAAAATTGATGGGTTTTGAGAGTTTAAGAGAGTTGTATCCCAAGGACCCTCACTTTGCTCCTATCTTTAGGGAATGCGAAGACTTGGGTAGGGACAAGTGGAATTCGGCTAGGGGTTCAAATCCCTATGCCAAGTTTGATGGTTACTTATTTAAAGGTAGATGATTGTGTGTACCCTCTAGCTCTTGGAGAGAATTGTTTGTGAGGGAAGCACACGATGGCGGTCTAATGGGTCATTTTGGGTTCGAAAAGACCTTCGGAATATTGGAGGAGCAATTCTATTGGCCAAAAATGCGCAATAGAATAGGATTTGCGGCCAATGTGTAGAATGCAAGAGAGCCAAATCTCGGCTCCTACCTCACGGGTTGTACACCCCGCTGCCCACTCCTCTACGTCCTTGGCTTGATATATCTTTGGATTTTGTGTTGGGGCTGCCAAGGACTCGACGAGGTCGGGATAGTATTTTTGTTGTAGTCGACCGATTTTCTAAAATGGCGCACTTTATTCCTTGCTCTAAATGTGATGAAGCCCCTAGCGTGGCCTCGTTATTTGTTGATAATGTTGTTAGATTGCATGGTGTCCCGAGGACCATTGTGAGTGATAGGGACTCTAAGTTCCTAAGCCACTTTTGGAAGTCCATGTGGCGTAGGCTTGGTACCAAATTGTTGTTCTCTACGTCCTGCCACCCACAAAGCGATGGCCAAACGGAAGTAGTAAATAGGACTTTGGGTGCTATGCTACGTTCCATAGTTAAGGGAAAAATGACTTCTTGGGAAGAGAACTTACCATTGATTGAGTTTGCCTATAACCGTGTCATACACTCAAGTACGGGAATGACTCCCTTTGAGTGTGTATACGGCCTCAACCCCCTCACCCCTTTGGATTTAACGCCTTTGCCAAGTGATCTCATGATTAGCTCAGATGGAAGCAAGCGGGCAGATTCTATGAAGAAGTTATATGAGAAGGTGCGACTCCAACTTGAGAAGAAAAACCAAGAAATGGTAAGGAGGGCCAACAAGGGGAGAAAGAAACTCATTCTTGAACCGGGAGATTGGGTGTGGGTGCATCTTCGGAAGGATCGATTTCCATCCCAAAGAAAGTCCAAATTGATGCCTAGGGGTGATGGTCCCTTCCAAGTACTTGAGAGAATCAATGACAACGCCTACAAGATTGACCTTCCACCGGAATATCAAGTGCACAACACTTTCAACGTTTGTGATATCTCTCTCGTGAGTACGGTTGACGATGATCAAATGCTGAATTTGAGGTTAAATTCCTCTCAAGATGGAGAGGATGATACGTGTGAGATAAGCTGTCCAACAAGTACCCGACCATTCACACGAAGCCAAGCTCGGGAATTACAAAAACTCCAAGCTTTGTTCATGCAAATGACCGTGTGTGAGTTGGTGATTGATCCATCTAATGATCTAAATGTTTTTAAGTGTGAAGAGGGACCTTGAAGTGTAATAAACTTACACTCCAAGGGGCGGCAGCCTAGACAAGGGCAAGCTAGTCATTTTGCTTCATTTTGCCTTGTAATATAAATAGAACATATTAGGGTTATTTGGCTAGTTCTCCCATCAGATTTTTGAAACATAACACTTGTAATATTTTGGCTTCTCTCTCTTCCTTTGGAGCATCCCAACTTGGAAGCTCACAAGTAGAGTGATACTTGTGTTGTATCTTGGCTAGAAACAAGGATCTTGAGGTCATTGAGTTCCTCTTGGTCTAAGTAAGAACTTGGTGTTCATATTCATTAGTCTTAGGGTCCTTTCTTGATGTTAGGGTTCTTAGTCTCTTGAATATTATATGTCAAGTTAACTATCTTTTTATTATCTTGTTGTTGTTGTGTTTGTGATCTTGAAGTCTAGTGAAGCCGTGTGGGATTCTTTTGATTCACTAGCGCTTGTTGTTCAACTTGCTGAAATTTGTGTTCTTTTGTTCTTCTTGTTGCTGATTTCGTGGGAACTTTGTGTTGTGGACTTGATAGTGTATCAGTATAGTTTTAACCCCCTTACCCCTCTTAATCTAACCCCTTTATCTCAAGATGTTGTGTTGAGTTTAGATGGTAACAATAGGGCCGAGGCCATGAAAGCCTTACATGAGAAAGTGAGACTTCAACTTGAGAAGAAGAATCAAGAAATGACCAAGAAAGTCAACAAGGGGAGAAAAAGGGTGGTGCTTGAACCGGGTGATTGGGTTTGGGTCCATTTTCGAAAGGAGAGGTTTCCCAACAAAAGAAAGACCAAGCTAATGCCTAGAGGTGATGGCCCATTTGAAGTTCTAGAAAGGCTTAATGACAATGCCTACAAAATTGATCTTCCCCCGGATTACCAAGTGCACAATACATTCAACATTTATGATCTTCTCCTATGGATGTGTGTAATGAAGACCCTTTGAATTTGAGGATAAATTCTTCTCAAGAAGGGGAGAGTGATGCAACCCAAGGGCTCCCAAAGCCTTTTACAAGGCCTTTCACAAGGAGTCAAGCTCGTGAGCTCCAAACTTAGCAAGGTTTATTCATGAAGAAAGATGCACTTGAGTGCATTATGGAGTCCTCCTGAGGATTCCACATGTTCGTGATAGCATTTGATGGAGCACACATTGAGAAGAAGAAGGAGGATTAGGCTTTGGTTTAATGAATTCTTGAATTCATCACAAAGAGGACATCCAAACAAGACCCTTGCATCATTAAGGGTAGAAATGTAATAACATAGTTTCTTCTTTATTTGCTTAGTATAAATAGCCTCTTTTATGCTTTGAAGACTTAGAATTTTGATAAACTAAAAACTCCATTGTTGAGAGAATTAAGAGAGCTTGCTAAAGCTTTTAGTTGTTTCTTGTTTGGAAAGAAGAGTTGCTTGGGATATCATTTCCCTTGAGGTTCTTCTTAGAGTTAGGTGCTTGTTGGGATATTTAAGGAAGGTCTCTTTATTTATTAAAGTAGTTGTCTTTAATTCTCAATTTGTGTCTATCTATGTATCTTCCTCTTGTTTCTTGTTAATCCTCTTGTCATTAGTCTAAATCAGGCTTTATTTCTTTATCAATCTTAGCTTTCCCTTAGGGTTTATATCATTAGTAATGGGTGGATTTTCATTATTGATTTAAAACTCTTTTCCTTGATTTTCATAGTTGAGTTGCTCATTTATGGATTCATTTGTGTTTCTCAATTCATAGAATTCAAGTCTCTTCCCCCCTTGATTCAACTGTGAACTCAATTGAGCCTTTATTTTTTCACTTATCGCCTCCAATTTCTTCTTTATCTTAATTTTTGTGTTTTGATCCTAGTTTTCAAATTAGGATTGTATCATTTGATATTAGAGCTTAGGTTAGAGATTCGTCTTTATGGATCTCAATCTTAGGTTCATAAATCTGAAAATTTTCAAAGAAAGGGTGAAAAACATTTTAGAAAATTTCAAATTTTTTTTGGTCAATTTGAGTTTTGTTTGTGTTTCTATCACTAGATTTGTATTTCTCTTGTGATATTGGGTCTAGATCTGAAGTTTTAACTTGTTTGGAGGTGAATTAATGTTTTCACCATTGTTAAAGGTGAAAAACTTTAAGGAAGAACAAGTGGTTTTGTATATCTAGGTGAAATTGAAGGTTTAATTGCCTTGGGGTTTGTTCTCCTTGTCAAAAGGAGTTCACCTCTCAAATTTGGAATAAAACCGAGCCGATTTGAAGGAGGTTCAAATTTTGAAGTTTATTCTACTTAGTAGTTGGTTAGTGCTTGCATCCAAATTCTTTCGTGCCAATTCTGATACGAGCATGATTAGCATGGGGCACATTAGGATGGGCTTCTACATATGGATGATAGCTTGGAGCCAGGAGGAAAGTCATGGAGCAATAAATATACAAGGTCATGGGCGACCAAGATGTCATTTGGACAATCAAGAAGGGCCTTTGTGGGTTATTAATAAAATAGTCACTTTTGGGCTATTTTGTAATAGGCTATTTGTAAAAAGGCAAGGACTATAAATAGTTGCCTTAGCCATTTTCTTTACTCAGATTTTGGATGCTTGAATTGTCTTTAATAGACTTGATATTTGGTTACTCTAGGTTAGGGTAGTGATTGGGTTCAAGTCCAATTATTAGCTTAGATCAAGTGATTAGGGTGGATTCCCGAATTGCTTGTGTTATCTTCTTCACTTGATTAATCATCGAGTTATCATATTGTGGTTTCAATTTGGTTTCTCATGCATTTGATTGAGTTCTTTTCTCCCTTGGTTTAATTGTTGTTTCAATTGAGCCTTTCTTTCTTCACTTCTCATCTCTTATTTCTCAACTATCCTTTAATTTTGTTGTTTAATTCCGTGTTTTCGATATCGATTTTAGTCACTTGATTGAGGTCGTTATCATTTTGGTATCAGAGCTTAGGCTAGGGATTCACTGCTACGGATCTCAATCCTAGGTTCATAAATCTGAAAAAATTTTAAAAAAAATTAGTGAAAAAAAAATGTTTTTGAGAAAATTTCAAAAAATTTTTTGGTTGATTTGAGTTTTGTTTGTGATTTTATCACTAGATTCGTGATTCTCTAGTGATATTGGGTCTAGATCTAATGTTTCAACTTGTTTGGAGGTGAATTGAAGTTTTCACCATTGTTGAGCTTGAAAAAGCTTGAGGAAGGTGAAGTGAGTTTGAAGATCTAAGTGGAATTAAAGGCATATTTGTATTGGGGTTTGTTCTCTCTATCAAAAGGAGCTCGAATCTGAAATTTGAGAGCAAACGGAGTTTAAATCCATTGGGGTTCAATTCCAATTATTAGCTTAGATCGAGTGATTAGGGTGGATTTCCGAATTGCTTGTGTTATCTTCTTCGCTTGATTAATCATCGAGTTATCATATTGTGGATTCAAGTTGGTTTCTCGTGCATTTGATTGAGTTCTCTTCTCCCTTGGTTTAATTATTCTCTCAATTGAGCCTTTTTTTTTCACTTCTCATCTCTTATTTCTCAACTATCCTTTAATTTTGTTGTTTAATTCTGTGTTTTCAATATCGATTTTAGTCACTTGATTGAGGTCGTTATCAAATTCATTGTGAGCTTTTCTCATTTATCTCAATGATTATTTCTTGGCTCTTTCCATTTGTTCTTTGAGTTGTCTGTTGCTTGGTCAACAAGAATTTATTCCTTCACAAAGGATAAGTGACCTTGTGAATCGATTGGACAAAGGTAGTTATCTATCAACTTTGGAAAGACACTTTTAGGTAAATTGAGAGTTTCCACACATGAGAGATGAGAAGAGTTGTACTACTAACCTTGTTTTTTGAGTTTTGCAGGTACAAGGTGATATAAGGAAGAATATCATTGATAAACCAAATATATTATGGGATGACACTTTTGAGCACACTTGTAACAACATGAGCTACGAGCATTTGATGATAAATCTTATGGGGCTACTATGGTCCTTGTGAGCATGATGATGGGTCCTATAGAGGATAAGGCTATGATGTGAGATGTAATGCTTTCTCCCATATGTCTTATGAACCCTTAGAAGAAAGATATGATAGAAGGGGAAGTAGTGAAGTTAGATATCCTTCCTCATCTTGTGCTACTTCCTATCCTAGTCTAGGAGGTATAGATCTATAGGTGGAACAAACTCAAAGACATCGTGTGGACCCTAGAAGGAGTACATCCTCTACTTCTTGGGATGCAACGCCTTATGCTTCCTGTTCTAGTTTCCATGTGCCTTGTTCGCCGTACAGTGATGAGGTTGGAGGTAGAGTGGAGGGAGCCCTAAGCCATAAAGTAGATATAGGTGAAACACTTACCGGGTTAAGGGAGGAATGTACTTCATTAAGGGAGAGCTTTGATGATTGCTTGCGGAAAATTGAAATGGTCACGGCTATGCTACAAGAGAGCCAAGCTAATCATCAAGAAGTTGAGTCTAAGGAGTTGCTTTTGGAAGAAATGCAAGCTACTCCTGTGAGGTTGGTGCTAAGGGGTTGAAGTCAACATATCCACTTCTTGTGCACCGAAGTGGAACCTAGAGTTGAAAGGGTCTTCAAACCCTTCACAAGAAATACTTGGCACTTATCCTAACTCCCACAAATTTGAGAGACAAAAGATTGAGAGGAGTAAGGGTGTGAAAAGTGACAACTCTAGAGTGGAAAAATGAGAGGTTGTGTGGAGTGATGTGAGAGAGTTGTCACAACTTAATCCTAACCTATGTAACTTTTCTTCCTCTAGTGTTTTTGATACTTGTGCAGGTATCCTTAGAAACAAGCATAGTGAGGAGCCTCAAAACTTGAAGAACTATAAGGATCTTGAGAGTTTCCAAAAAGAGCTACAAGGTAAAAATGCTAACTCTTGCACTTTATTAAACTTTTGGAAATTATTGTGTGGCTAGTAGCCAATTGAGTAAGAGTGATAGCTTGAATGTGTGTGATAACACCTTGATGCATGATGATAATGCCTTGTGGTGAAGGTACAAACACTAGTTGATCCGTTTGATGATCGGATTATTTCTCCTAGTGAGATCTATTTGTGTCCACCTTGTGTTGGCACTTGTGCTATAAATGAAAATGCATTATCCTATGGGTAGAATGATCCTTTGGGTAAGATAGCATGGGTTTTCTTGATTATTTGAGGAACCCAACTAAGGATTATCCTCGTGATGTTGGTTTGAATTGTGACCCCTTCTACGATACCCCACCCTTATTTGATAGATATAAGAATGATACAAGATCAAACCCACAACACAAGATTTCAGTAACAACAACAAGATGAACAACTATCACAAGAACAACAAGTTGAACAACAAGTGCTAGTGAATCGAAAGAGCCCCACACGGCTTCACTAGACTTCAAGATTATAAACACAAGCTTAACAAGATTACAAAAAAAAGGATAGATAGCTTGACATACGAGATTACAAGAAATAGGAACCAAACCGTGTATCAAACGATAAGACCCCTAAGACCCGCAATAACAACACCAAACTCTTATGGTGACCGCTAAGGGAATCAACTCCGCCTTACAACCACCGTTTCTAAGCAAGGATCAATAATGGCTTTTCCAAGCCCTACACTACTTGGCCTTTCCAAGCCCTACACTACATTCTCAAAGAGAGAAGAAGAATTCTTTCAAATATCCATAATCAACTCCCTCGAAAATAAGACTAATGAAGCCTATTTATAACTATTACATCACATAACCAAACTACCCTTAATGAAAAGAGGCTCCTATGGAGTGTAAATAAAAGGCACAAAAAGACCAAAACACCCTTAATAAGGGGCGGTCATGGAGTGTAAGGACTCCTTCTTCACATTTCAACCCTTGCAATTCTTTGGAGCCTCGGGTAGTCATCAAGGCAAGCCTCCAAGCAACCTTCCACACACGAATTTGCTTTATTATGTGTCCAAAATGACTTCATGACTTCCCCATGCATACTCTCGGGCCTTCAAGGTGTCCAAAATCAGATTCTCCACGTGTTGGCCACGAATGGTGGCATCAAAAGTTATGATGGCCATTTGTCTTGTATCATCCTCCCATTCTTGAAAAGGATTCGACCTCGAATCCAAACCTTGCAAAACCAAAGAAAGGACAAACAAATACAAACTCCTCATGGCATGAGGGTTAGGGTTAGCACAATAAATCATCTCAACATGCCAAGGTTGCTTATACTTGCAATATAACCAAGGATCCTTTGAATTAAATATTAAAAACTTATTAAAATATGCACAAAGGATTTGGCTATTTAAATCACCAAGAGACAAGGAAACTACAAAGGTTCTAATGACATCAAATAATCCACAAGGTAAAACTACCTTCATCTTAGGAGCCATAAGACACAATTGCTTCTTTATCTCCTCAAGAGACCACACCAAGGGTGGAGCCTCAATTGGTTCTAATGTCCACAAGATCCATATAGCATTATCATTCATACAAGTGGACAAACCAACAAATTTCCTACCTCTACATAAAACAAATCCAAAACTAGCATGGATGTCATCATAGGCAAAGAGGTAGTATAGGAAAGAATCAAGTGTAAAGGCATACAAGGGTGAAGACAAAGCATTTAAGCACATCCACATTCTTTCCTTCAAGTAAATAGAGAACTTGGCATCCACAAGTTGAGATTCTTGTAATTTAAACACAATTGTGTCAAGCAAGGATGCACATTTAGAAACATTACCCCAAGGAAACAATGACACTTTTGCTCTCGGGTTTTCAAGAATGACACTTTGCTTGTCATGTAGACCAAGCAACAAGTTGGGTGCGCCAACATCACCATTTCTATATTTGGCATCGGGGTCAAATAGAAAGAGTAGCCATAGACACGGGTCTAGACAATACTCCCTTCCCCCATAGGCTTCACCCATAGGCATACATATCATCAAAAGCAAATAGAGAGTGGAGAATGGTATCACTCAAGTCAAGTTCAACTAAGGTGTCCTCGTGTGAGTACTCACTACCAGTTTCAACATCATCACCATGAGTACTCTCAACAATAAGGTCACACATAGTAGAAGAAGTAATTTCCAAATAATGGACACCTTCCTTTTCTGTGGAAGTACCCTTAAGTAGACACATACCACCACTAAAATCCAAGCAATTATTACTTAAGTCTTTACAAGAAAGCAATTCATCCTTATAGTCATCAAGCATGGGTGGGGTGTCATACAAAGGATCACGACCACAATTAATTTTCAAGGAAAAATCACTTATGGGTTTCTTAAGAATTCAAGCAAATCAAAATTATCATCACCCAATTGATCATTCCTTTCCAAGATCTCACATTCCCTTCCCTTAAAAGTACTCTCATCTCCCAAGAAGAGATTTCCATCTTTAGGAGGAATGTTTTTACACCATAGTGGGTTGGCATATAGGCTATAGCTTTCAAGACAAGCTATACCTTCAACGTCATTCTCACCACTAGGTTCTTTAGGAGTGAACTCATCATCTTCAAACAAGATATTGTACTTAAAGAGAGAAGGATCTATCCATGAAGAGGATATAGAACATGCAAATCCATTCTCTAAAAGATCATTATCAAGTATCAAAGATGTTTCAAGCACATGATTATCCCTATGAGAAAAACCGAGAGTAGAACATTTACTAGAGGTCATACTAAAGGGGCCACTCCTATTTATTTGATCAACATTTTCAATATAATCATTCACTTGAGATCCATTAAACACATCACACATATCCTGATAGCTAAAAGGCTATGAACACACGAAAATGGTTACTAAGATACAAATTTCAGCAACCAAACAAAGAGAAAAACAACACATAGAATGGAGATGAAGAAGAAGAATACTTGAAATTTAAAGATAGATAGAAAGACCCTTACTCTTATTAAGTGATTAGCACTAGAAGATGTTTCAAATCTTCAAACACACTTCACAAACAAGAGTTCAAACCTTCCTCTTAGGTGACCCAAAGGAATCACTCTTCCTCAAGCACACCTTTCTTGCCAAATTATCCAAGACAAGTGAAACCCTAACTTCAAATGTCAAAGACTCAATTTTCAGATTCTACACTATCAACTACAAGACTAAAGCTACAAAATATGAGTAAGTTTCAATGTCATCAAAATCTCCGAAAATGAAATGGCTAAGGCACCTATTTATAGTATTTGCCTTTGCACAAATAACCTATTACAAAAATAACCCAAAAGTGGCTATTTCAAAAATAACCCACAAGGGCTCTCCTTATTCCTTATGCCATGCTTCCCTCGGCTCCAAGCTATCATCCATATGTGGTATTGCTTGAGTTGGAGCTCAACAAGGGTCCTCCAAACACGTCCTTGTTGCCTTAATATCTTCATGGCTTGAATTCCTTGGTGTTGCCCTTGAAATGTAGGCCAAGAAAGATTGATGCCAATTTGGCTTGTATCATCCTCCCCTTCTTGAAAAGGATTCGTCCTCGAATCTAAAACTTGCAAAACCATAGGAAAAACAAGCAACCACAATGTCCTCAAGGCATGAGGGTTAATGTTAGGAAAATCAATCCTATCACCATGCCAAGGTTGCACACACTTAACATATAACCAAGTATCAAAATGAACAACTAAAGGATCACAAACCCTCAAAGCAAAAGCTACTTGGCTACTTAAGTGATTGTCACAAAGGGGTAAATAAAAAAAAACCATGGTCATTAGTCAATCAACCACATATGTAAGACCACATTGGTTCTACATTTCAACAAGCACAAAAACCCTTTTAGGTCAAGAATCACATGATAATTCCCATAGCTAAGTGCAACGTCATAAATAGGGCTATCCCAAGTTAAAACTCCACTCAATGCACTAGCTATCTTCAAAACCTCTTTGTTGGAGTTCTTTCCCTTACACAACTTTGGTCCATCAAATGGATTATAAATCCTTATGAAAGACTTTCCATTGTAGGGACGGAGGCCAACAACCTCAACCAAATTTTGCTTGTCGTTTTGACCAAGCACCAAGTTGGGTGTATAAAAACCACCACACTCCAAATGGTCACCGGGGTCAAATGGAAGAATTATCCATGAACATAGGTCGATGCAATACCCATTTTCCCCAAGGGTGCCACTATCACCAAAAGGCATACTCTCTATACTACCATATGTAATATCAAAAGCAAAGAGAGTGTAGAGAAAGGTGTCACCCAAATTAACTTCAACTAAGGTGGCCTCATGCATATACTCACTATTAGATTCAAGATCATCACCATGAGTATTCTCAATAATGGAAGCACACAAAGAAGAAGAAGAAGCAATTTCTAAACCAATAACACCTTTTCTTTCAAGAGAAGAATCCTCAAGTAGACACAAACCACCACCAACATCAAGGTGATCAAGACTCAAGTTATCACAAGAATCAAGTAATTCATCCTTATCCTTATCAAAAAAAGGTAGGGTGTCATACAAAGGATCACAACCTAAATCATTTTCATAAGAACAATCACTAATTGGGTTTCTTAAATATTCAAGCAAATCAGATTTATCATCACCCAATTGATCATTCTTATTCAAAAGTGATAGATCACTATCAAAAATGGGATAGTTAGCACAATCTTCACTCAATCCTAAATTCTTAATGGATTTCAAGAAATAGGATAACATGTGAATCTTAAGCATACCACCCTTCCCTTTAAGCACATCAAAATGCACATCACTAGGTGTCAACCAAGAAGTGATCTCATTATTTTCAAACAAGACATCTTTCTTTGAGAGAGGATTAACAACCAAAGGTAAGGAGTTGAAGCAAGCAAATTCACTCTCAAAAAGATACATGTCATCTTTCACATCATCTTCATTCACATGATATCTAAGAGCAAAACTAATAATAGGATCTTCATCACATGATATGCTCAAAGAATCATTTCCATTCACATGATCAACTCTATCAACATCATCACTAACTTGAGACTCTTCAAGTTCACCGCAAATATGCTCAAGTAGTGGATTAGACTCACAAGTAAGTTGATCAATACATGCACCTTCACTAGTTGTAGGCGATTCACATACCGACATAGACTCACCTTGGTTCTCACAAGGGTCAACTAGTGTGTGAATACTCTTATCATATGGCAAAGGAACCTCATTCAAGATACAAGTGCTAACACTAGGTGGACACAAATTGATCTTACTAGAAGAGTCAATTCGATCATCTATAGGATCAACTAGTGTTTGCAAACTCACAACAAGAACTTGATCCTCATGCAACATATTGCTATCAAGAGTATCACAAAGGGGAGACTCATTATGCTCTACATTAAACAAGCCACCATTTACACTTACTTGGCTACTAGCCATATCATGACATTTTAAGTTTAAAGTAGTGCAAGAGTTAGCATTATTACCTTGAAGCTCATAAGAAAGATCTTCTTCAATTTGGGGTGTAATTCCCATCAAGTTGGTAAATATTTGTGTCCCTCCGTTGGCCCACATTGTACCTACACATGTGTCCTGATCAACATGGCTTTGTCTCACCTCATGCCCTCGGAATCTACCACCATAAGGTCCCCTTTGCTCATATCTACCTCTCTCTTCTTCATCAAACCAAGGATCACCAAGAGGAACTTCATAGCCTTCGTACTCCCCTCTACCATAATCCTCTAATTGGATGGGTGGGTTTCAGATTTGAGGCCTTTGGGGAAGTGGGTTTGGTCTTTGATTATTTGGGACTTGAACTTGTGGTATTGGGGGAGGTGGAGGGTAAGGTCTTTGGTCCATGGGATTTGGCATTTGGTAAGTGATATGTTGTGGGGGTAGTAGGTTTAGATTTGGTGGTGGAGTTTGAGTTCCAAGTCCCTCTTGTTGGACTTGGTTCATTTGGTGACGTAATGGTCTTTGTAGGGTTCGGTTAGGAGATGTTTGGGATTGATTTAGTGGATGGTTTTGTGGAACTCGTGGAGGGTTAAGCATTTGGTGAAGAGTTTCGGGGGTTATAGTCATGGAAGAGTTATTGGCTTGGACGCTAGAGGATGCATGGTAGCGATTAGGAGTAGAAGGTCGTGAGTTCCTCCTACTTTCAACACAATCAAGTCTTCCACTAAAAGTGGAAATTTCACCCCTCATAGCATCCACATTACTTCTTAAGGCATCAATATCACTCTTGAATTCTCTCCTCAAAGTATCATTACTATCCTCCATTTTTCGGGCAAAGGCCTCAAAGTGAGCCTTCAAGGCTCCCATTATATCATTTTCCAAGGATTGGGATGAAGAACCCTCGGCTTCCATGGTCAATTGTTCCTAAAAAGCAAAAAAAAAAAAAAAAAAAAAAAAAACCAGCAAGTAACACAACCTACAAAACGAGCAAACAAGTTAGTTCAAAAGCCTCACTTCACTCACACTCAACCTCACCTCACACTTGGCTTCACAAGTGTTGGAGAATCGGCAATACTTGGCAAGTTACTTGAGAGGTGAGAAGCTTTGGATCGGAATTGATCTTTGATTGAAATGACTTAAATAAAGTGATGCACACACTTGAACCAACAAAATACTACGACTTAAAAACGAGAAAAGCACACAAAAACCGAAGACACGAAATAAACGAACTCTAGACTAATTACCAACCTAGTAGGTACTTACTAGTTTGCTAATTAGTGATAGAATTAGCTTAAAAGAAACTAGAATCAAAGATTAGAAACTAGGAAATCTAAGTTTAGAGGTGAATTTTGGTTGATCACAAGTGATGACGTGGCACTACGTGGTTGGTTCACTTTTCGAAGTTTTTCAATTTTCCCAACACCTTTGTCTCGGCCAAACAACACTTTGGGAAGAAGGAATTTCGGATTTGGAGGGGGTAGGAAGCAATTTGGAGCTTTTTCAAGCCTTCAATTGAAATGGAAAAAGAATTGGTCCCCCCCCCCCTTGTACTTGCAAGTGTACTTGTTTGTCCCCTTGTCCCCTTCTCCTTTTGGAAGAATGGAATATTCTTTGAATATGCTTTTGGACCAACAACTTTTGCACTCTCTTTCTTCCCTTTTTTGGATCAAACAACACCCTTGAACATTCTTCTTCACTAAGATATGAAGGTCATGGATGAACAAGATGAATATTCAAGAGTTGACCAAGTTTGACCTCCTAGCAAATGAACTCCAAATCTGATTTTTTTTTTTTTTGAAGATCTAGGTTCCTTAGGCCAAAACAAACCCAACCCACTAAAAATCAGCCACAAATCAAGTCACCAACACTAACCCAAAACGTCACCTTCTCCAAAAAGCTTCAAACAAGCCTCAACAATGGTGGATCTAGCTCAAAATCAACCAAACTTCACTCTAAAAGTAGATCTAGACTCCCTATGTGCTAGAGAGAAAGGATCTAGCACTAAAAACCTTCAAAACACAATTAAAACTTGTATATCTAACTTGGAAATTTCGGATCTACAACAAACACACAAGACAACACAATTTTTTTTTGGTATTTGCTGATTTTTGACTCTTTTTTGATGAGATTTTCTATATAAGAACACTAAAACCAAGATTTAGGGATGTTAGAACAACCCTACCCAAGGCTTTGATACCAAATGATAGCCAAAAGGCTATGAACACACGAAAATGGTTACTAAGATACAAATTTCAGCAACCAAACAAAGAGAAAAACAACACATAGAATGGAGATGAAGAAGAAGAATACTTGAAATTTAAAGATAGATAGAAAGACCCTTACTCTTATTAAGTGACTAGCACTAGAAGATGTTTCAAATCTTCAAACACACTTCACAAACAAGAGTTCAAACCTTCCTCTTAGGTGACCCAAAGGAATCACTCTTCCTCAAGCACACCTTTCTTGCCAAATTATCCAAGACAAGTGAAACCCTAACTTCAAATGTCAAAGACCCAATTTTCAGATTCTACACTATCAACTAAAGGACTAAAGCTACAAAATATGAGTAAGTTTCAATGTCATCAAAATCTTCGGAAATGAAATGGCTAAGGCACCTATTTATAGTATTTGCCTTTGCACAAATAACCTATTACAAAAATAACCCAAAAGTGGCTATTTCAAAAATAACCCACAAGGGCTCTCCTTATTCCTTATGCCATGCTTCCCTCGGCTCCAAGCTATCATCCATATGTGGTATTGCTCGAGTTGGAGCTCAACAAGGGTCCTCCAAACACGTCCTTGTTGCCTTAATATCTTCATGGCTTGAATTCCTTGGTGTTGCCCTTGAAATGTAGGCCAAGAAAGATTGATGCCAATTTGGCTTGTATCATATCCTCAAGTGGTGGACAAATTCCGGACATAAGTTGATCGACACAATTCCCACAAGATGATGTACCATCATTCAACACATTGGCTTCAACACTAGGTGGACTTAAATTGACCTTACAAGAAGAGTCCATTCGATCATCAATAGGATCAACTAGTGTATCCACACTCCCAACAAGTACATCATCAACAAGAGGCAGAGAATCAATAGACTCACAAATAGGTAAGCTACTACTCACACTCAATGGGCTACTAGTCACACAATTATCATTCTCATGCACAAAAGTGTAAGAGTAATCAATTTTACCTTGAAGTTCTTGAGTAAATTCTTCTTTGCCGTGGTGTGAAGGTTTCCCACATGCTTCGGCAGCAACTTCTCCTTGGCCTTGTGCTTCTCCGCTTGCCATGTTGGTACCTACACAAATGTCCTTAGAAAGAAAAGGACAAACATAGTTAGCATGATTTGGTGGCAACCCCCTCACTTCACTCCACACAACCTCTCCTTTTTCCACTCTCGGATTACCACCTTTCACACCCTTACTCCTCTCAATCTTTTGTCTCTCATAATCATTCGGCTTGGAATAAGTGATCACATCTCCTTGCGGTTTGGGAATAATTGAGGTAAAAAAATAATTTCCCCAATGGTCCACTATAACCTTAGGCCAATTTAGCACATTTGGAACTCTATGTTGTGCTAACCAATCGGTACCCAAGCATACATGACCTGGTGTCAAGGGAAAGATATCGTACCACACCTCCTCATAGTATTCAAATTGGGTGAAGACAATCCTCACTCTCTTGGTAACCTTATACCCGTCCAAGGAATATGGAACAAGTAAAGGTTCTCGAAACAACCCTAAATAGTCAACCATCGGTGGCATGATGTAGTTCTTATGGCGCCAATCATCTAGCACAAGGAGGCAGCCCGGTACCCCATCAATGCTTACCTTTCCGGAGTGAACACTTCTCCTAGGATCAACATTGTGGAGTTTAGGACAACCCAAGGGCACATGAGTACCCCTCGGCCTTGGAGATGTATTCTCTCTTCTTCTCATGGGACAACCTACACTATAGCTAGCATACCCATTCACACCGCTTCGACCTTGATAAAATGTACTACAAGGTGAAGAATATGAATCTTAAGAACTTGATAAGACTCCTCATATGCCCCAACTTCATCATAAGAACTTGGCACTTCATTCACCTCATGTTCTCCCTCAAAACCATAACCCTCAAATCTGCCCATGTCTTGATCATGGCTATATTCATAGCCCCCATAATCTACAACATCATCGTAGCCATAAAATCCCTCACTACAATCATAGTCTCCCATGTTGTAGTCACAATAATACGAGGCTACCAAGATATGTTCCCCTTATATCACCTTGTACCTACAAAATGAACAAACAAGATTAGTAGTAAAAGCACCTCACCAACACTCGTATACACTCACCTTTGTGATCCTCACAATTAGAGCGGCGAATATTGAAAGTTGCTTATACTCCGGTAGTTAATAAGGTGTCAATCACTACTTAGCGACCGGAATAGATTATTGTTTGATCGACTCAAGACACAAAACAAAATCTACTTATGAACTTGAATCAAAGAAGTTCAACGAATCAAAATGAGAAAAGCACACAAAGAACGAAAAACACGAAGAAAACGGATTCAAAAAACCAACTCACAATCTAGTAAGTGATTACTAGTTGTTAATTAGTACTAGAATCAAGAAATGAAACTAAAGAAACAAGGAAATGAAACTTAGAATCTGAAATTTGAGCTTAAGCTATTTTGGTGAAGTGATGACGTGGCAGCATGCAATTGGTCTTGGGCCCACACAATTTTTTTTGTTTGTTTGTTACAAATCTGAAATTTCAAGAGTCCCACAACTTGTAATGGATGACAATGGTTTTGGAGGGAAGGTAAAGTCTTGTACTCTTTTTCAACTTTTCAAACTCAAAAAGGTAAGATTTGACTATTCTAATCCCACAAAACAAGGTTCCGTGTTTTAAGGAAAAGTGGTTGTCAAGTCTAGGAAGAGATGTGTGCAAGTCTTCTCACCAACAACTTTATAACTTTTGTCTTACAACCTTTTGGATCTATTTTATACTTTTGTGGTCTTAAGTTGTAAGAATAGATGAAGAACAAGATGAACACCACAACAACCTTCAAGAACACAACATCAACTTCTTCAAGATCATAACACAAAAACCACCAATGGTCATCAACAAGGTACAACCTACGGCCCACTTCACGTCACCACAACAATGGTCAATATTATAAGCTCATCTTTAGATCTAGACACTTTTAGTGTTGGTGAGAAAGAAACCAACACTAGAAACACACTAAACAAGTAAAATAACACCTAGATCTAAACACACAAACACTATTCTCGGCCAAGACAACAAGATGGACAGATTTTTTTTATTTTTTTTTTGACAGATTTCATTTTTTTTTTTTTTTGACCGAGATAGCCCAAGATTGGTAGTGTAGGAACACAACCAGCCTTGCTCTGATACCAAATGATACAAGATAAAACCCACAACACAAGATTTCAGTAACAACAACAAGATGAACAACTATCACAAGAACAACAAGTTGAACAACAAGTGCTAGTGAATCGAAAAAGCCCCACACGGCTTCACTAGACTTCAAGATTATAAACACAAGCTTAACAAGATTACAAAAAAAAAGGATAGATAGCTTGACATACGAGATTACAAGAAATAGGAACCAAACCGTGTATCAAACGATAAGACCCCTAAGACCCGCAATAACAACACCAAACTCTTATGGTGACCGCTAAGGGAATCAACTCCGCCTTACAACCACCGTTTCTAAGCAAGGATCAATAATGGCTTTTCCAAGCCCTACACTACTTGGCCTTTCCAAGCCCTACACTACATTCTCAAAGAGAGAAGAAGAATTCTTTCAAATATCCATAATCAACTCTCTCAAAAATAAGACTAATGAAGCCTATTTATAACTATTACATCACATGACCAAACTACCCTTAATGAAAAGAGGCTCCTATGGAGTGTAAATAAAAGGCACAAAAATACCAAAACACCCTTAATAGGGGTGGTCATGGAGTGTAAGGACTCCTTCTTCACACTTCAACCCTTGCAATTCTTTGGGGCCTCGGGTAGTCATCAAGGCAAGCCTCCAAGCAACCTTCCACACACGAATTTGCTTTATTATGTGTCCAAAATGACTTCATGACTTCCCCATGCATACTCTCGGGCCTTCAAGGTGTCCAAAATCAGATTCTCCACGTGTTGGCCACGAATGGTGGCATCAAAAGTTATGATGACCATTTGTCTTGTATCAAAGAATGACTTGCTTGATGCATATCACGTAAGTCATGATCCATTTATTTTGGTGTTGACATGCGTCAAATCAGGAGTTTTACTCTTGAGGGTGTGCATAGTCGAGTGTCTTATATATGTATAAAGATGTAGCCAATCTTAAAGGCCACAAGGTGTTTAGTAATCCACTATGGTGTGATGACACACTTCTGAATGAAAAAAAATCTCTTCTTGAAAGATGGTGTTCAAAGGGAAGGTGGTGTGTGCTACCACTATCCCTTCATCTTTTGGTTTTCCTGTTCTTGGTCAAGGCCTTAATGTGCTTGAATTAATGAATGAACCTTCTTATGAGAACCCCTTGGATGAAGTTGACTTGTGTGACACCTTCCTATACTAGTTGTTTGTATATGATGATGCTCAAGCTTGTGAGTGGAGTACGTTATTGGAAAATGAGAGTGCCAACCAGGAAGATGGGTGTTTACTTAACCCAAGCTCATGGAATGCCTTTCCATTTGAACTCGATTATGAGTTACATTGTGGCACTTGCTTGGAGATGCTTGGTCCAAATGACAAGCAACACTTGGGTGTGGTTATTGGCACCTTTCCCTATGATGGAAAGTTTTTCTGGGGGGTTTACCATCCATTTGATGGGCCTACATTATGTATGGGTAAAATCTCCAACGATAAGGAATGCTCTTCAAAGAAGGGGATCCACGAGCGTTCCTTTGATATGAGCTTCACCAAGGCCATACTTAATACTTCTTGTCACCTTTACAGGGTTAGGCAAATTAAAGTATTAGGATGGTCTATTTGAAGCATGCTTGATACTATGTGAGGAGGGACCCCAACTCATTCAGAGCACTATTTGATATGGGGTGATTTGACTCCTAATAGTTCCCTCTAGCATTCTAGTAGCATAGCTTCGTTGGTGTATTTTCTTTCTTTGGAAAATTGCTTGATAGAGAGGGGTTTTGTGTGCTTAAAATGCCTCTTGTTATCTACCAGTGTCTTTATCTTTTGGTATGCCCATATTAGTGAGCTTAGCACCCTTCTCTAATACCTCTTTGCATATGACGATGTCCATAATTGTACTGGATTTGCTTTTCATAGATGTAGGGGTTGCTTTAGATGGTCCATTTGTTGTTGTAACCAAGACTTATGGGTCTTCTACCATTTGTACCTCGATAATCATCAGTGTCATGATTTTTGTGCTAACCATTATGCTAACCCTTGTACTATGTGGAACTTGTGGCTTCTTGTCTCTCCATGGTTTTTACAAGGTGTGGATTCGAGGACAAATCCTTTTAAAGAAGGGGAGGATGAATATGAACACGGTTCGATTCGTGATACACCTATACCCCGAGCTATAAAATCCATGGGGATAGCTTAGATACATCTTATGGAGAAAAATAGAATGGGCTTCCATATGTGTATGATAGGTTGGAGTTCGGAAGATGCCATGTTCGTAGGAGAGGATGCCTACTTTGGCGATGGAAAGCCTAGTTTGGCGATCCGTTTTGCACTTAGGCAATGGTATGGCCCATCTTGGCGAATACAATACAACATTGGCGAGTACCAAGGCGATCTCAAGCCACTTGGTCCAGTATCAAGCCCTTGGGCGATAAGGAAACCACCTTGGCGAGGCAAGGCTCCACTTTAGTGATGCCAACGTCATAATGGAGGGCAACATTGACAATTTGGGCTATATTTTAAATGGCCATTTTTGGGCCTTGTATGTAATAGCCAATACTATAAATAGGTTCCTTAGTTTATTTTGAACTTAGTTTTGTTGCTTGACATTTGAAGAAGCCCCTTGAGATTGTAGTTCAAGGGTGGATTCCCTTTAGGGTAGATTAGCTTAGTATAGTTAATTCTAGGTTAGTAATGGGTGGATTTCCATTGTTAATTTAGAACTCTATTCCTTGATTTTCATAGTTGAGTTGCTCATTTGTGGATTCATTTGTGTTTCTCAATTCATTGAATTCAAATCTCTTCCCCCTTGGTTCAATTGTGAACTCAATTGAGCCCTTATTTCTTCTCTTCTCATCTCCAATTTCTTCTCTATCTTATTTCTGTGTTTTGATCCTAGTTTCCAGATTGGGATCCTATCAAGAGGCTTGGGATCTCCGAAATTCAACTTCTTTTTCACCAAACTAACATTTTAGATCTCTAAGTTTAACTTGTGTAGGCCATGAACACACAATGATAGTGCGTATCGCACCAAGGTTATGCTATGGTACTGGAAGACACACAAAGTTACAGAATTTGTTTCGATGTTTGTGTGTTTTGGCCTTCACTTGTGCGTATAGAACTTGTGTTTAGTGATGGTCAGTATAAATGCACAATGTTCCAGTGAGCACACCTTCTGAATTTTGTCCTTTTTGTGGCCCACTTGTACTTCCTTTGACGTAGTACTTGCCCTTTTTGGTAAATGCTTTTTGTACCAACACAAGTACTCATTGTTTTTCTTTTTCTTTTGGATCAAAACACCTTTTTGAATATTCTTATTCTTGAAGATTTGAAGATTCTTCAAGAACACTATGAACAAGGTGCAAACCCAAAAATTACAACTCCTTCATTTTAACTCGAAATTCAACAAAATTCGAGATCTAGGCTCCCCTTGTCATGGGATAAAATCTCCACCACCTTTTAACATCTAATTCCAAGCCAAAATTTTCAGATATAGAAACCGATTTATAATTTTCTTCAAGTCATGAAGAACTTCACGAACATGAAGAACACCCAATTCAAAATCCCAATGGATTTCTACTCCTTTTTAGCTCAAATTTTAGATTTGAACTCCACATGTGAAGGAGAACAAACCCCAATACTCAAGAGCTTCCAATTTCACCTAGATCTACAAACCCACTTGATGAGTTTTCAAGTTCTTCACCTCCAACAATGGTGAATCCTTCCAATCAACTCCAAACAAGCTAGTTTCTTGGATCTAGACTCAATCAATACTATAGAACATGATTCTAGTATTAAAAACTCAAGAAAACACAAAAATCAAAACTCTATTTTCAATAACCCTCAAAAAAGTTTTTACTCTTTTTTTTGTAGTAATAAAACCAAGACTAGATTCGTTCCACGAATCTATAATGCGACTTTGATACCAAATGATACAAACCGACCCTAGAATGATAGAATCAAAATGCGAAAATAAAGGAAGGAAAGATAATGATAGAAAGATAGACACAAACAAGAAATTCAATCAAAACTAAAGGATATATTACATCGTAGAAGCCCAAATGAACAATCCAAGAAGGCACCTAAACTATTCCGAAATCCTCGAGGGAAATTGATTCACCTCACAACCACCATTTCAAAGTGATAATCAACAAAAACTTTTCCAAGCTCTCACAACTCACAGTAGGAGTATTAATATCAATAGTCATAAAAATCTACCTAATGAATGAAAAGACTAACTATTTATAGTCTTGGGTTAATATATTACAAATAGACCCAAAAGTGACTCAAGACATTTGGGCTGTAAGGTTGTTCTCCCAAAGGGGTAGTTGTGTGATAGAAAATGCACAAGTGAGCTTCTTGCTCGCACAAGCGGACTGAAAGTCCCTAGGATCTTTCTTTTGCATTATTGGACCTCCCATGCTCCAAACTATCTTCCAAACATGATATTGTTTCATTAGGAGATCCTTCCAATGCTTCAAGCCTCTATTCCAAGCATCCACCAAGTCTTTAAGGTAACATATTGAGCATTTTGACAAGTCCTCCAACTCCTTAGCTCGGCTTCTTATGTATGACTTTGAGGAAGCTCAGATTGCATCAATGACCCCTAGGATTGCATCAAATTTTGATCCAAAATTTTCAAATTTTAAAACACACTTCAAAATATAGAGAACACCATCAAGATGATGAACTTCCAAAATTGACCCTAATGGATTCCAATCCGTTTGCTTCCAAATTTTAGATTGGAGTTCCAATTGACAAGGAGAACAAACCCCGATACAATTAGAACCCTAATTTTGCCCCAATAAATAAACTCATTTCACCTTCTTCAAGCCTTTTCAAGCTCAATAATGGTGGATTCTTAAATCCAACCCCGATTCAAGCCAAAATCTTAGATCTAGACAAGATTTGTAAATGCAAATCTAGTACTATAAACTTCAATCAAGACTCAAATCACAAACTCAAAATTTCAAAACCTCAAAAACATTTTTGGATAATTTTTTTTGTAATCACAAACCCAAGACTAGAATCGTTAAAATCTATTCTTGGATCTAATACCAAATGATGTGAACTAGACTACAAAGAAGAAAATAAATGTGGAAACGAAATGATGATAAAGGTAAAGATAGAAGATAGACACGAAATAGGAGAATTGAAAGTAATTAAAGGGTGTTTTAAACGTAAACACCCTAATTGATACAATAAACCTATCAAACACCTAATCTATACGACGACCACGAGGGAAATTTAATTAACCTTGAAACCACCATTCAAAGCAAATCACCAACAAAATCTTAACCAAGACCTCTAATCTCTCACAAGATAATTCAATAGTCAACATATCAATAATCAAAATAATCTACCTAATGAATAAAAAGACGAACTATTTATAGTCTTGGACTAGGTTTATTACAATTGGGCCCAAAAGTGACCTAATACAAGCGGGCTGCCAAGTTTGGCGTTAAGGTTCTAGTTGGGCGATGCACCCTTCACTTTGGCGATGCCCTCTGTGTCACCAAAGTGGAAAACTTGTCCCTTGGCTCGGCTTTAAATGTAAGACTTTGATGAAGCTCAGATTGTACTAATAGCCCCTAGGATTGCATCACCAACCTATGTATGTCTAGTTCAGTGATATAATAGTCATTGAATTATTGATAATTCATTTGAGTATAGCATACATAGATGTTAGGTGCTACGCCCCAAAATTGGGGAGGCACAACTGGCACCCGATGCCTCACTTGATTGAGCAAACCAACAAATACCTAGCCACGTAACACAACCTATGACAAATTGGGGCCGACGAGGCCCGAGTGATACCCATTATTCATAATATAAAAGTAGCAAACCAATATGGTCACTTTAAACCATAATCTACACTGAAGGCCAAAACTGAGAATACAATTGACAACAAGGCTAAAATGGCCAAAACCAACTTATAGGACCCACAATAGATGTCTACAAGTATCTAAGATGAAGTGCTGATAATGACTATTCAGGATAAACTCTGAAGTACCCATTAACTTATACAAAGCCAAAGTAGACTATAGACTCATCACCTCAAAAAAGAATGGAATATACCAACCATCCACTAAACTCGACCACACTCAGCAAGGAACACTGTCCACCTGATAAATAGATAACCTGCAGGCATGAATGCACTGCCTCCAGGCAATGGGGATGTTAGTACGAAAGAATATACTTGATATGTAAGGTATAGAGTGACCATATGTAAAATAAGAGCTCAAATGAAATCAGGTATTAATGTATTACATTCTTTGCTATACTTTACTCTTATTTGCTTTATAAACTTTGTAGCATGTGATACAATGACCAAATGATCAGTTGATAAAAGATCAAGTCCACAACACAAAGTTCCCACGAAATCAGCACAAGAAGAACAAAAGAACACAAATTTCAGCAAGTTGAACAACAAGTGCTAGTGAATCGAAAGAGCCCCACACGGCTTCACTAGACTTCAAGATTATAAACACAAGCTTAACAAGATTACAAAAAGATAGATAGCTTGACATACGAGATTAGAAGAAATAGGAACCAAACCGTGTATCAAACGATAAGACCCCTAAGACCCGCAATAACAACACCAAACTCTTATGGTGACCGCTAAGGGAATCAACTCCGCCTTACAACCACCGTTTCTAAGCAAAGATCAATAATGGCTTTTCCAAGCCCTACACTACTTGGCCTTTCCAAGCCCTACGTTACATTCTCAAAGAGAGAAGAAGAAGTCTTTCAAATATCCATAATGAACTAACTAGAAAATAAGACTAATGAAGCCTATTTATAACTATTACAACATATGACCAAACTACCCTTAATGAAAAGAGGCTCCTATGGAGTGTAAATAAAAGGCACAAAAATACCAAAACACCCTTAATAAGGGGCGGTCATGGAGTGTAAGGACTCCTTCTTCACACTTCAACCCTTGCAATTCTTTGGAGCCTCGGGTAGTCATCAAGGCATGCCTCCAAGCAACCTTCCACACACGAATTTGCTTTATTATGTGTCCAAAATGACTTCATGACTTCCCCATGCATACTCTTGGGCCTTAAAGGTGTCCAAAATCAGATTCTCTATGTGTTGGCCACGAATGATGGCATCAAAAGTTATGATGGCCATTTGTCTTGTATCATCCTCCCATTCTTGAAAAGGATTCGACCTCGAATCCAAACCTTGCAAAACCAAAGAAAGGGAAAACAAATACAAACTCCTCATGGCATGAGGGTTAGGGTTAGCACAATAAATCATCTCAACATGCCAAGGTTGCTTATACTTGCAATATAACCAAGGATCCTTTGAATTAAATATTAAAAACTTATTAAAATATGCACAAAGGAGTTGGCTATTTAAATCACCAAGAGATAAGGAAACTACAAAGGTCCTAATGGTATCAAATAAATCCACAAGGTAAAACTACCTTCATCTTAGGAGCCATAAGACACAATTGCTTCTTTATCTCTTCAAGAGACCACACCAAGGGTGGAGCCTCAATTGGCTCTAATGTCCACAAAATCCATATAGCATTATCATTCATACAAGTGGACAAACCAACAAATTTCCTACCTCTACATAAAACAAATCCAAAACTAGCATGGATGTCATCATAGGCAAAGAGGTAGTATAGGAAAGAATCAAGTGTAAAGGCATACAAGGGTGAAGACAAAGCATTTAAGCACATCCACATTCTTTCCTTCAAGCAAATAGAGAACTTGGCATCCACAAGTTGAGATTCTTGTAATTTAAACACAATTGTGTCAAGCAAGGATGCACATTTAGAAACATTACCCCAAGGAAACAATGACACTTTTGCTCTCTGGTTTTCAAGAATGACACTTTGCTTGTCATGTAGACCAAGCAACAAGTTGGGTGCGCCAACATCACCATTTATATATTTGGCACCGGGGTCAAAATAGAAAGAGTAGCCATAGACACGGGTCTAGACAATACTCCCTTTCCCCATAGGCTTCACCCAAACTACAAGATATACTCTCTACAATAGCATACATATCATCAAAAGCAAATAGAGAGTGGAGAATGGTATCACTCAAGTCAAGTTCAACTAAGGTGTCCTCATGTGAGTGCTCACTACCAGTTTCAACATCATCACCATGAGTACTCTCAACAATAAGCTCACACATAGTAGAAGAAGTAATTTCCAAATAATGGACACCTTCTCTTTCTATGAAAGTACCCTCAAGTAGACACATACCACCACTAAAGTCCAAGGAATTATTACTTAAGTCTTTACAAGCAAGCAATTCATCCTTATAGTCATCAAACATGGGCAGGGTGTCATACAAAGGTTCACAACCACAATCAATTTTCAAGGAAAAATCATTTATTGGGTTTCTTAAGAATTCAAGCAAATTAAAATTATCATCACCCAATTGATCATTCCTTTCCAAGACCTCACATTCCCTTCCCTTAAGAGTACTCTCATCTCCCAAATCATGCTAACTATGTTTGTCCTTTTCTTTCTAAGGACATTTGTGTAGGTACCAACATGGCAAGCGGAGAAGCACAAGGTCAAGGAGAATTTGCTTCCGAAGCATGTGGGAAACCTTCACACCACGGCAAAGAAGAATTTACTCAAGAACTTCAAGGTAAAATCGCTTACTCTTACACTTTTATGCATGTGAATGATAATTGTGTGACTAGTCGCCCATTGAGTGTGAGTAATAGCTTACCTATTTGTGAGTCTATTGATTCCTTGCCTCTTGTTGATGATGTACTTGTTGGGAGTGTGGATACACTAGTTGATCCTATTGATGATCGAATTGACTCTTCTTGTAAGGTCAATTTAAGTCCACCTAGGTTGATCAACTGGGAATTGTGTTGATCAACTTATGTGCAGAATTTGTCCACCACTTGAGGATATGTGTGATGTGTTTAATGGATCTCAAGTGAATGATTATATTGAAAATGTTGATCAAATAAATAGGAGTGACCCTCTTATTATGACCTCTAGTGATACGGGTGGGACAAGCTCCACAAGTACACGACCTTTCACACGAAGCCAAGCTCGGGAGTTACAAAAACTCCAAGCCTTGTTCATGCAAATGGCCGTGTGTGAGTTGATCATTGAACCCCCAGAGGATCTAAATGTTTTAAGTGTGAAGTGGGACCTTGGAGTGTAATAAACTTACACTCCAAGGGGGCGGCAGATTGGTGAAGGGCAAACTAGTCTTTTTGGCTTTATTTTACCTTGTAATATAAATAGAACACATTAGGGTTATTTTGAGTAGTTCTTCCATTTTGACATTTGAATCACAAGACTTGTAACTCTTAGGGCTCTCTTTCTCTCTCAAAATAGTCCACAAAGGAGAGGGATACTTGTGTTGTATCTTGGCTAGAAACAAGGATCTTGAGGTCATTGGGTTCCTCTTGGTCTAAGTAAGAACTTGGTGTTTATATTCAATAGTCTTAGGGTCCTTTCTTGATGTTAGGGTTCTTAGTCTCTTGAATATTATATGTCAAGTTATCTATCTTTTATTATCTTGTTGTTGATGTCTTTGAGATCTTGAAGTCTAGTGAAGCCGGGTGGGGCTCTTTCGATTCACTAGCATTGTGTTCAACTTGTTAAATCTTGTGTTTGTTGGATTCTCTTGTTGTTGGTTAGCTGATTTTCGTGGCTGGTTGTGCCTATTTGTGTGTTGTGGACTTGATCTTGTATCATTTGGTATCAAAGCAAGACCGGTTGTGTTCCAACACAACCCATCTTGGGCTTGTTCTCGGATTAAACAAAAAAAAAAAAAAAAATCTGAAATCTGTCCATTGAAGACAAAACCGAGAATGTTGTTGTATGTTTAGATCTAGGTGTTATTTTGATTGTTTAGTGTGTTTCTAGTGTTGGTTTCTTTCCCACCAACACTAAAGTGTCTAGATCTAAAAGTTGAGCTTGAAAACTTGATCATTGTTGTGGTGACTTGAAGTGGCTGAAAGTTGTATGTTGTTGATGACAAAAATTGATGGTTGTGTGTTATGTGCTTGAAGAAGTTGATGAAGGTGTTCATCTTTTAAACTTGTTCATCTTGTTGTGTTCAAGTTGCAACACAAGTCATAAAGTTGTTGGTGAAAGACTTGCACCCATCACTTCCTAGTCTTCTCAACCACTCTTCCCTAATTCAAGGAGCCTTGTTTTGTGGGACTAGTTAGTCAAACATCACCCTTTTGAGTTTGAAAGGTTGAAAAGGCTACAAGACTATTATTTTTCCCTCCAAAACACATTGTCATCCATCACAAGTTGTATGAATATTGAATTTCAGATTTGGGACACACAAAAAAAAAATATACATAGAAGTTATATATTCAAACCGTGTGGGTCCAAGACCAATTGCATGCTGCCACGTCACCCCTAAGCTCAACTTTGGATATTATTCTAGTTGCTAATTGTTGATTCTTGGTTTCCTTTACTTGGTTCTAGAACTAATTAACAAACTAGTACATTCCTACTAGGTTGTCGATTAGTCCTTTGAATCCGTTTGTTCGTGTCGACGATTACTTGAGTGCTTTTTTATCTTTTGAATACGTTGCTATTTTTGGTTCTAGTCCGACAAGAATTCTTTGAGTCTTCAAACAAAAATCCACTCCGGATAAGAGCTTACTCATACCTTAAAGGATTCACGGTTACTAGCCAATTTACAACACTTGTGGAACTCAAGCGTGTGGTGATCTAAAGAGTATAATACCTTGACAATGGAAGGGACCACATCCCATAACGTGGATACTAATGCACTTGACTCTATGAGGGTCACTCTTGAGGCCGTTACCCGGACACTTGAAAGGTTGAATTCGAAATTTCGGGCCGTGAGAGGGGACTTGGCAGCAATCAAGGGAGAGGTGTCGACTATTAGTGGGAGGTTAGAACAAGTGGAGAGTCAAAGGAACTCTCGTCTTTCTACTCCTCTACATGTTTCTACCAATGGGCATGATAGGACTTCCTCCGCAACCATCACCCCCGAAACAGTCCACCAAATGCTAAATGCACCTCAAGCTCCACTAAATGCCGCAAGCCAAACCACCTTTTTCCCTCCTAACCGTGGCCCCAATAGACCAACGCATTTCCAGAATTCCCAAGTCCCGCATGAGGGATTTGGACGTCAAATTCCACCACTAAATCCGAACCTTCCATTCCAAGCTCCATTAAACCAAAGACCACCACCTCCACAAAATCCAATACCCCCAAATCAAATTCCAAATATCCAAAACCGACCAGCCCACCTTGAGGAGTATGGTAGGGAGGAGTATGAAGGGTATGGGGCCTTTGATGATACTTACATGAAGGAGGAGGAGGTGAGAGGGGGCAGAGGAGTTCAACGGAGATACCGTGGATATGAAGAAAGAGGAAACCGACACCATGAGAGGGATGTAGGCATCAACACCATCAAGTTGAGTCTACCTTTCTTTAAGGGTGAAAGTGACCCCGAGGCATACTTAGCTTGGGAATCGGCTTGTGACAAAGTCTTCCAAGTTAATGATATCTCGGAAGAAAAGAAAGGAAGTTATGCTATAGCTCACTTCGAGGGTTATGCTAACACTTGGTGGGAGTACGTCAAGCGATTTGGTGATGAACTAGTGGATGGGCAGCCACCACCTTGGTATCGGTTGAGGTACTTGATGAGGCAACGATACCTTCCCGAGAGATATCGCCATGAGTTGCTTGCTAGATTGTATGGCTTGCGTCAAGGTAACAAGAGTGTGATGGCATATTTTGATGAGTTTCAACAACTCATGTTGAAACTTGATCATCGTGGGGAGCAAATCAGTCACGACATCATCCGGTTCAAGTGTGGGTTGAACAAAGAGATCTCCACTCATTTAACCCTTCACAAGTTTGAAACCGTTGACGGTATTTTCCAAGCGGCTCTTGAGATTGAAAGAGAACTTAAAGAGAGATCATCCTTCAAGGCAAGGGGACAAGCCCCCTCGGGTTGGCCCAAAAACAAGGACCAACCCGCCACTACGAGGCTGCCCGAGCCCAAAACAGTCCCCAAATTCCCTCCAAAACCGGAGGCTCACAAGTATCCTAACCCAAAGGGATTCCAATGTTTCAAGTGCCAAGGTTGGGGGCATAAGGCCAATGAATGTCCAAATCGGCGCAATGTGATCCTACGGGAAGGGAGAGTGTATTACCTTGGTGAGGAAGTGGGTCCCAAAAGGGGAGAAGATGAGGCCGAGCCTCAAGATGGAGAGGAAACCGATGATGGACCACACGATGATGATGGTGATGATGGTGAAGATGTTTACCCGCAAGAAGGGGAGTGTGTGGTTCCAAACTTTGTGGTTAGGCGCATCATGATTAGTAAGGCAATAGATGACCCAAGCCAAAGGGAAAATCTATTCCATACTAAATGTCTTGTAAAGGGGAGTGTGTGTACCTTGGTGATCGATAGTGGTAGTTGTACAAATGTTGTAAGTCATGCTATGGTAAATTTCTTGAAGTTACCAACTACCCCGCACACTAGTCCTTACAAGTTACAATGGTTGAATGATTGTGGTGAGTTAAGGGTCGCAAGGCAATGTGTGATACGGTTTAAGGTGGGAAACTACCACGATGAAGTGCTTTGTGACGTGATACCAATGCAAGCATGTCACTTGTTGCTAGGTAGACCTTGGCAATATGATAGGTCTACTAAACACGATGGGAGGTCCAATCGGTATACACTTGAGAAGGATGGCCGAAAGGTTACTCTTCATCCGCTTTCGCCTTCCCAAGTAAATGAGTGGCATCAAAGGATGAGGGAGTTGAAGGAAAAGGGAAAGGAATCCGAAAAGGGAGAAAAGGGAGGGGATTCCGTAGGTGGGGCAGTGGGGTCATCCAAGGCTGCCCCAACGTCAAAAGGGCCAGAAAACATGGTGATGTTAGTTAGGAGGAAGGAACTCTTCGTGGATCATGATGAGGACACGCCTATGTTACTCTTGGCTCATTGTTTTAATACTAACGCCACTAATTCTTCCATTTCCCCTTTGATTTCTTGTGTGTTGTAGGATTATGAGGATGTATTTCCTAAGGAGCTTCCGCAAGGATTGCCCCCGCTTCGGGGAATTGAGCACCAAATTGATTTTGTGACGGGATCACAATTGCCAAACAAGCTGGCTTATAGGAGCAACCCTGCGGACACCAAGGAATTGCAACGTCAAGTTGAGGAGCTCCTCAACAAAGGGTATGTCAAGGAGAGCATGAGCCCATGTGTTGTTCCGGTGCTATTGGTGCCCAAAAAAGACGGAACGTGGCGCATGTGTGTGGACTGCCGAGCCATCAACAAAATTACGGTAAAATATCGCCACCCTATTCCTCGGTTAGATGATATGCTAGATGAGTTGAATGGTTCATGTTTGTTTTCCAAGATTGATTTAAGGAGTGGCTATCACCAAATAAGAATGCAACCCGGTGATGAATGGAAAACCGCCTTCAAGACCAAGTTTGGTCTCTATGAATGGATGGTTATGCCATTCGGCCTAACAAATGCTCCAAGTACTTTTATGAGGCTAATGAATCATGTGATGAGGCCATTTATTGGAAAGTTTGTTGTTGTCAACTTTGATGATGTCTTGGTGTATAGTAAGTCTTTAGAAGAGCATGTGATGCATTTACAATGTGTGCTTGATGTCCTTAGAAAGGAAAAATTGTATGCAAATCTGGAAAAGTGCTCTTTTGGCGTTAATGAAGTTATTTTCTTGGGTTTTGTTGTTAGTTCAAGAGGGGTCGAAGTGGATGAATCCAAGAAAAATGCTATCAAAAATTGGCCAACCCCACAAACCGTTGGAGAAGTAAGAAGCTTCCACGGGTTGGCTAGTTTTTATAGAAGGTTTGTCAAAGGATTTAGCACCATAGCAGCCCCCTTGACCGAGGTCATTCGGAAAGAACAACCCTTCAAGTGGGGTGTCGAGCCAGCTAAGGCATTTGAAGCCTTGAAAGCGATGCTCATCTCCGCACCCTTGTTACAATTGCCCAACTTTGATAAGACCTTCGAGGTCGAGTGCGATGCGAGTAAAGTAGGCATAGGGGCTGTTTTGATGCAAGAATTGAAACCCATTGCTTATTTTAGCGAAAAGCTCAAAGGAGCAACTCTAAACTACTCCACGTATGATTTAGAGTTGTATGCCTTGATTAGAGCCTTGGCCACTTGGCAACACTACTTATGGCCTAAGGAGTTCGTGATCCGAACGGACCATGAATCCTTAAAGCATCTCCGGGCCCAAGACAAGCTTAACAAACGGCATGCCAAATGGATTGAGTTCCTTGAGACCTTCCCTTATGTTATCCAATACAAAAGGGGTAAGGACAACGTTGTAGCCGATGCTTTGTCTAGAAAACATGTGCTTGTGTCCACTTTGTCAACAAAATTGATGGGTTTTGAGAGTTTAAAAGAGTTGTATCCCAAGGACCCTCACTTTGCTCCTATCTTTAGGGAATGCGAAGACTTGGGTAGGGACAAGTGGGAATTGGCTTGGGGTTCAAATCCCTATGCCAAGTTTGATGGTTACTTATTTAAAGGTAGACGATTGTGTGTGCCTTCTAGCTCTTGGAGAGAGTTGTTTGTGAGGGAAGCACACGATGGCGGTCTAATGGGTCATTTTGGGGTCGAAAAGACCCTCGGAATATTGGAGGAGCAATTTTATTGGCCCAAAATGCGCAAGGATGTGGCTAGGATTTGTGGCCAATGCGTAGAATGCAAGAGAGCCAAATCTCGGCTCCTCCCTCACGGGTTGTACACCCCGCTGCCCACTCCTCTACGTCCTTGGCTTGATATATCTATGGACTTTGTGTTGGGGCTGCCAAGGACTCGACGAGGTCGGGATAGTATTTTTGTTGTAGTCGACCGGTTTTCTAAAATGGCGCACTTTATTTCTTGCTCTAAGTGTGATGATGCCCCTAGCGTGGCCTCGTTATTTGTTGATAATGTTGTTAGATTGCATGGTGTTCCGAGGACCATTGTGAGTGATAGGAACTCTAAATTCCTAAGCCACTTTTGGAAGTCTATGTGGGGTAGGCTTGGTACCAAGTTGTTATTCTCTACATCTTGCCACCCACAAACCGATGGCCAAATGGAAGTAGTAAATAGGACTTTGGGTGCTATGCTACGTTCCATGGTTAAGGGAAAAATGACTTCTTGGGAAGAGCACTTGCCATTGATTGAGTTTGCCTATAACCGTGTCATACACTCAAGTACGGGAATGACTCCCTTTGAGTGTGTATACGGCCTCAACCCCCTCACCCCTTTGGATTTAATGCCTTTGCCAAGTGATCTCATGATTAGCTTAGATGGAAGCAAGCGGGCAGATTCTATGAAGAAGTTACATGAGAAGGTGCGGCTTCAACTTGAGAAGAAAAACCAAGACATGGCAAGGAGGGCAAACAAGGGAAGAAAGGAATTCATTCTTGAACCGGGTGATTGGGTGTGGGTGCATCTTCGGAAGGATCGGTTTCCATCTCAAAGAAAGTCCAAATTGATGCCTAGGGGTGACGAGCCTTTCCAAGTACTTGAGAAGATCAATGACAACGCCTACAAGATTGACCTTCCACCGGAATATCAAGTGCACCATACTTTCAACGTTTGTGATCTCTCTCTCTCGTGAGTGCGGTGGACGGTGACCAAATGCTGAATTTGAGGTCAAATTCCTCTCAAGATGGAGAGGATGATACGGGTGGGACAAGCTCCACAAGTACACGACCTTTCACACGAAGCCAAGCTCGGGAGTTACAAAAACTCCAAGCCTTGTTCATGCAAATGGCCGTGTGTGAGTTGGTCATTGAACCCCCAAAGGATCTAAATTTTTTAAGTGTGAAGTGGGACCTTGGAGTGTAAGTTTACACTCCAAGGGGGCGGCAGATTGGGGAAGGGCAAACTAGTCTTTTTGGCTTCATTTTACCTTGTAATATAAATAGAACACATTAGGGTTACTTTTAGTTCTTCCATTTGACATTTGAATCACAAGACTTGTAACTCTTAGGGCTCTCTTTGATACAAGATCAAACCCACAACACAAGATTTCAGCAACAACAACAAGATGAACAACTATCACAAGAACAACAAGTTGAACAACAAGTGCTAGTGAATCGAAAGAGCCCCACACAGCTTCACTAGACTTCAAGATTATAAACACAAGCTTAACAAGATTACAAAAAGATAGATAGCTTGACATACGAGATTACAAGAAATAGGAACCAAACCGTGTATCAAACGATAAGACCCCTAAGACCCGCAATAACAACACCAAACTCTTATGGTGACCGCTAAGGGAATCAACTCCGCCTTACAACCACCGTTTCTAAGCAAGGATCAATAATGACTTTTCCAAGCCCTACACTACTTGGCCTTTCCAAGCCCTACACTACATTCTCAAAGAGAGAAGAAGAATTCTTTCAAATATCAATAATCAACTAACTAGAAAATAAGACTAATGAAGCCTATTTATAACTATTACATCACATGACCAAACTACCCTTAATGAAAAGAGGCTCCTATGGAGTGTAAAGAAAAGGCACAAAAAGACCAAAACACCCTTAATAAGGGGCGGTCATAGAGTGTAAGGACTCCTTCTTCACACTTCAACCCTTGCAATTCTTTGGAGCCTCGGGTAGTCATCAAGGCAAGCCTCCAAGCAACCTTCCACACACGAATTTGCTTTATTATGTGTCCAAAATGACTTCATGACTTCCCCATGCATACTCTCGGGACTTCAAGGTGTCCAAAATCAGATTCTCCACGTGTTGGCCACGAATGATGGCATCAAAAGTTATAATGGCCATTTGTCTTGTATCACTCTTTCTCTCTCAAAACAGTCCACAAAGGAGAGGGATACTTGTGTTGTATCTTGGCTAGAAACAAGGATCTTAAGGTCATTGGGTTCCTCTTGGTCTAAGTAAGAACTTGGTGTTTATATTCAATAGTCTTAGGGTCCTTTCTTGATGTTAGGGTTCTTAGTCTCTTGAATATTATATGTCAAGTTATCTATCTTTTATTATCTTGTTCTTGATGTCTTTGAGATCTTGAAGTCTAGTGAAGCCGGGTGGGGCTCTTTCGATTCACTAGCATTGTGTTCAACTTGTTAAATCTTGTGTTTGTTGGATTCTCTTGTTGTTGGTTAGCTGATTTTCGTGGCTGGTTGTGCCTATTTGTGTGTTGTGGACTTGATCTTGTATCATCTAGTAAATGGTCTACTCTCGGTTTTGCTCATAGGGATAATCATGTGCTTGAAACATCTTTGATACTTGATAATGATCTTTTAGAGAATGGATTTGCATGTTCTATATCCTCTTCATGGATAGATCCTTCTCTCTTTAAGTACAATATCTTGTTTGAAGATGATGAGTTCACTCCTAAAGAACCTAGTGGTGAGAATGACGTTGAAGGTATAGCTTGTCTTGAAAGCTATAGCCTATATGCCAACCCACTATGGTGTAAAAACATTCCTCCTAAAGATGGAAATCTCTTCTTGGGAGATGAGAGTACTCTTAAGGGAAGGGAATGTGAGGTCTTGGAAAGGAATGATCAATTGGGTGATGATAATTTTGATTTGCTTGAATTCTTAAGAAACCCAATAAGTGATTTTTCCTTGAAAATTGATTGTGGTTGTGATCCTTTGTATGACACCCCACCCATGTTTGATGACTATAAGGATGAATTGCTTGCTTGTAAAGACTTAAGTAATAATTCCTTGGACTTTAGTGGTGGTATGTGTCTACTTAAGGGTACTTCCATAGAAAGGGAAGGTTTCCATTATTTGGAAATTACTTCTTCTACTATGTGTGACCTTATTGTTGAGAGTACTCATGGTGATGATGTTGAAACTGGTAGTGAGTACTCACATGAGGACACCTTAGTTGAACTTGACTTGAGTGATACCATTCTCCACTCTCTATTTGCTTTTGATGATATGTATGCTATTGTAGAGAGTATATCTTGTAGTTTGGGTAAAGCCTATGGGGAAAGGGAGTATTGTCTAGACCCGTATCTATGGCTACTCTTTCTATTTGACCCCGGTGCCAAATATAGAAATGGTGATGTTGGCGCACCTAACTTGTTGCTTGGTCTACATGACAAGCAAAGTGTCATTCTTGAAAACCCGAGAGCAAAAGTGTCATTGTTTCCTTGGGGTAATGTTTCAAAATATCCTTGCTCGACACAATTGTGTTTAAATTACAAAAATCTCAACTTGTGGATGCCAAGTTCTCTATTTGCTTGAAGGAAAGAATGTGGATGTGCTTAAATGCTTTGTCTTCACCCTTGTATGCCTTTACACTTGATTCTTTCCTATACTACCTCTTTGCCTATGATGACATCCATGCTAGTTTTGGATTTGTTTTATGTAGAGGTAGAAAATTTGTTGGTATGTCCACTTGTATGAATGATAATGCTATATGGATCTTGTGGACATTAGAACCAATTGAGGCTCCACCCTTGGTGTGGTCTCTTGAAGAGATAAAGAAGCAATTGTGTCTTAAGGCTCCTAAGATAAAGGTAGTTTAGGCTCCTAAGATAAAGGTAGTTTTACCTTGTGGATTATTTGATGCCATTAGGACCTTTGTAGTTTCCTTATCTCTTGGTGATTTAATTAGCCAAATCCTTTGTGCATATTTTAATAAGTTTTTAATATTTAATTCAAAGGATCCTTGGTTATATTGCAAGTATAAGCAACCTTGGCATGTTGAGATGATTTATTGTGCTAACCCTAACCCTCATGCCATGAGGAGTTTGTATTTGTTGTCCTTTCTTTGGTTTTGCAAGGTTTGGATTCGAGGTCGAATCCTTTTCAAGAAGGGGAGGATGATACAAGACAAATAGCCATCATAACTTTTGATGCCATCATTCATGGCCAACATGTGGAGAATCTGATTTTGGACACCTTGAAGGCCCGAGAGTATGCATGGGGAAGTCATGAAGTCATTTTGGACACATAATAAAGCAAATTTGTGTGAGAAAGGTTGCATGGAGGCTTGCCTTGATGACTACCCGAGGCTCCAAAGAATTGCAAGGGTTGAAGTGTGAAGAAGGAGTCCTTACACTCCATGGCCGCCCTTATTAAGTGTGTTTTGGTCTTTTTGTGCCTTTTCTTTACACTCCATAGGAGCCTCTTTTCATTAAGGGTAGTTTGGTCATTTGATGTAATAGTTATAAATAGGCTTCATTAGTCTTATTTTCTAGTTAGTGGAGGATGGGTATTTGAAAGACTTCTTCTTCTCTCTTTGAGAATGTAGTGTAGGGCTTGGAAAGGCCAAGTAGTGTAGGGCTTGGAAAAGCGATTATTGATCCTTGCTTAGAAACGGTGGTTGTAAGGTGGAGTTAATTCCCTTAGCGGTCACCATAAGAGTTTGGTGTTGTTATTGCGGGTCTTAGGGGGTCTTATCGTTTGATACATGGTTTGGTTCTTTATTCTTGTAATCTTGTATGTCAAGCTATCTATCTTTTTTTTTTTGTAATCTTGTTAAGCTTGTGTTTATAATCTTGAAGTCTAGTGAAGCCGTGTGGGGCTCTTTCGATTCACTAGCACTTGTTGTTCAACTTGTTGTTCTTGTGATAGTTGTTCATCTTGTTGTTGTTGCTGAAATCTTATGTTGCGGGTTTGATATTGTATCAGCTACCCCCGTCAGGATCGGTCCGAGCTAGGCTTATACCTCTAGGACTGCCCCCTGATCCAACAATCTCGGGATCGGCTTGAGCTAGACATTTTCCCCCCAAAGCTACCACCCATACTTGATCATTAAATACATATGCATTACTTTATTCATTACTTTGAGATTGATACAATGATAGTCATAACTTTATTTGAAGCTTTGGATCATTAACCAATGAGTGAGAGATATGTGAATAAACATTATGGAAAACATAGCCTTCTTGGAAACATAACACTATTGGAACCATTGGACAATAATCAATGAACAAGATACATGAGTATAACCACTATTGGAACTTTGGAACACAACCTTATTGGGTTTTCAGAACATTAGTCAATGAATATGAGACATGTGATCCACAATTGATCAATGAGTAGGAAATATATGATAATGACCATTGATAACCGGATATAGGATACCTTAGCACATTTCGGGATGGGACAAGCGTAATGTCAATGTGAATACTATTTGCCGCAGAAAGATACGGACAGAGTAACCTTACATACCTTGTATTCTCAATACGAATATACAATCTTAGATATGCATACAATCGTCCTGCTCCTTCTTTATGTGTCACTCTATAACACAAATACATAACGGGGTTTACATTAACCACCAACTACCTTACAAATGCATATAACGATAATGAGTTTCATGTTTGCCTTTAAACATGCCATTTCCCCCTTGAAAAAACCATTGATGAAATTATCATACCAATAATTTCCCAATATTCCATACATTGACCAATACATGATAATCAATAACATTTCACCACAAAACTTCTCCTTTACACTTTCTCATTCACACGACATCACAAATAATCCATCAAGTCACCTTAATACACCTCATAGCACATATCGGCCAAAATCCCATAATTTACACTTATATGAAAACAACAAGTTTAATAACATAATCACACCATACATGTTGACATTTCATTCATACCATGCTCTTTTATCAAAATCACAAGTCATATTTCAAGTTACAATTCCATGGATATCACATCTTTTACCAAAAACACAAAGTACCATGTTCAACACTTCCAAGCATAACCAACATGATTTACATACTCTCCCATGCATATAATATATTAATCCATAACAATAATCACTTACCCAAGCTTGAAAAATGATGATCTTGCTCCAAAAGTTGGCTTTGAGTTCTTAGGGTTTGAAGGAAAATATCTTATCTTTTTGGTCTAAGAGGCATGAGACTTTGTGATGAATAAAATCAGATTTTTGCCCCTTTATATAAGCCTTTAATTCCATCCTTATCCACTCTATGGCATTTAATGTTATGTTCTAGAAGGTCAAGGCAAGAATGGGTCATTTGACCCATTTTGGCCCATGTCTTCTTTTCATTTTTGGGCTTTTTATTGAGCCCAATTCACTTAACCCAATAAAATCAATAACTTCTCATGTTTAAGTCATTTCATACATGTTACGACAATATTCCCACTCACGCGATTCATATTTGTAGCCTCAATTCCAAAAATAAGTGATTCTAGCCACGTATGGCTCATTTTGACCATAAGGGCAAAACTGTTATTTTGATGCCAAATTTGTTCACGAGTAATTTTTTCCACACCAATATAATACTTCACTCATTACATGTATATACTCGTGGTTGTAGAAGAAACGTGGCAAAAATCGGCTCGGTACGTCCCCGGGCACCCTTGGGACTTACGAAAAATTTCCAACATTGAAAGGTGAACCAAACCAGCCTGGCACGCCCTTGGGCGCGCCAGCTTGCTGCCTGTGGGCTAAAAAAATTTTAACAGGGTTAGGAAGGTACGGGGTGTTACAGTTAGCTTTCCAAAACATATTTTTGTACTTAAAATGGAGCTCTCCACAATAAGATATGCTATGTTTTCTAAACCATGTACAATTTCAAAATGTGTTTAAGATAGTTACATAGACCTTATCATATATCTAAACCCCCGATATTTCCTCTATTAGTGTTTGATCGTGTATGAACTATCCTTATGACTAGAGATTCTCCATTTTTTTACTTCCCAACTAGGTACTATATCCATATTAACACGAGTTCTCGACAAGGAATAAATATTTCCAATAAGTGAGAACAATATAATCAGGAAGCTCTACAAGATATCCCTCCATAGTACACTAAATTTAAAATCTTGAAATCAAGAATCACGCCAAAAGAAGAAAGAAGTAGCCTTTACATACCTTGGGTGATCCCTCACTAATTGTAGTCCCAGAAGTTTCAAGAATTTTAATATCTCTTCGAACTTAAAGTTTTGATGCTAAACTTGGGGATCTCAACTACTAGGCTCAATCTATAACAAGAAAATATAACACATATAGGTAAGTCATGCTTACGGGTAATCAATTCTCGAACTAATACAAAAAGAAATAGTTACATAATATATCATTGTGCTTGTATTGCTAGCATAAATGTGATACATAACCTAATATAGATTAAGCTAATGACTATAATTGTATAACCCACTAAGGACGTTCTTTCATAGAACTACTAACTTAAAGAATCTACATAGAACTAATACTTTAAAGGATTTCTAGATAACTAATATCTTAAAGAAGCTAGAAAATACTCTCCCAATGAAGAACATGTGTACCATATTTTACTCGCATATGAATAAAAACATGGAGAAAGTGATGCAATTTTTCCCATATAAAGTGGTGATGTATGGGCGGCGGAAGATTATCTCAAAGACGGGGTGGGGTGGGTGGGGGGTGGGGTGACCATTTGTTTGTCATCTAATATACTAAAACTATGTATACATATTTATATAAAATAAGAAATGTAGAAGCGGTGGGACTTGATGTGATAAAATAATGACTTATCCACATAACTAACTTAATAGCTCCATAAAAATATCTATAGATTATAAACACTTATAAAATAAGTACATACGCAAGTGTATCGTAACTAAATATTTTTTATAAATATTTAAAACATTTAGGAATGCAATAAAAATATAACTTTTTACCAAATTCTAATTTAAATCAAATATTTAGACCACGCTTGGTATTAATAAAATTCTCAAATCTAGGCTAATAAGCCTTTGGCATGGGATAAAGGATATCATAAACACACGCATTGTTACATTAGGAGGTAATACACACATAAAAATTAAAGAAACCAAGTTCTATTATTGGTCCGTCCAACCTTTGTATGTCTCGTCTATTGATTTAGTAGTCAAAAGAACACCCATAATCCATCTGAGTATGGAATATGTTGATATTAGGAGGTAATACTCATGTAGCAATTTAACAACCCAAGTTCTATTATTGGTCCATCCAACCTATAAATGTCTCATGTAGTGATATAGTAGTCAAAGAAACCAATAATCCATCAGAGTATGGAATAAATAGATGTTAAGAGGTGATACTCATGTAGTAATATATGAAAGTAAGTTCTATTATTGGTCCGTCCGACCTTTGTATGTCTCGTTTAGTAATTTAGTAGTCAAAGACACACCGATAATCCATCTGAATATAGAATACATTGATATTAGAGGATAATACACGTGTAGTAATGTAACAAACCAGGTTATTTGATACGGGTGGGACAAGCTCCACAAGTACCCGACCTTTCACACGAAGCCAAGCTCGAGAGTTACAAAAACTCCAAGCCTTGTTCATGCAAATGGCCGTGTGTGAGTTGGTCATTGAACCCCCAAAGGATCTAAATGTTTTAAGTGTGAAGTGGGACCTTGGAGTGTAATAAACTTACACTCCAAGGGGGCGGCAGATTGGAGAAGGGCAAACTAGTCTTTTTGGCTTCATTTTACCTTGTAATATAAATAGAACACATTAGGGTTATTTTGAGTAGTTCTTCCATTTTGACATTTGAATCACAAGACTTGTAACACTTAGGGCTCTCTTTCTCTCTCAAAACAGTCCACAAAGGAGAGGGATACTTGTGTTGTATCTTGGCTAGAAACAAGGATCTTGAGGTCATTGAGTTCCTCTTGGTCTAAGTAAGAACTTGGTGTTTATATTCAATAGTCTTAGGGTCCTTTCTTGATTTTAGGGTTCTTAGTCTCTTGAATATTATATGTCAAGTTATCTATCTTTTATTATCTTGTTGTTGTTGTCTTTGAGATCTTGAAGTCTAGTGAAGCCGGGTGGGGCTCTTTCGATTCACTAGCATTGTGTTCAACTTGTTAAATCTTGTGTTTGTTGGATTCTCTTGTTGTTGGTTGGCTGGTTTTCGTGGCTGATTGCTGTATATTGTGTGTTGTGGACTTGATATTGTATCATTTGGTATCAAAGCAAGACCGGTTGTGTTCCAACACAACCGATCTTGGGCTTGTCCTCGGATTAAACAAAAAAAAAAATTCTGATATCTGTCCATTGAAGACAAAACTGAGAATGTTGTTGTATGTTTAGATCTAGGTGTTATTTTGCTTGTTTAGTGTGTTTCTAGTGTTGGTTTCTTTCTCACCAACACTAAGGGGTCTAGATCTGAAAGTTGAGCTTGAAAACTTGACCATTGTTGTTGTGACTTGAAGTGGCTGAAAGTTGTATGTTGTTGATGACAAAAATTGATGGTTGTGTGTTATGTGCTTGAAGAAGTTGATGAAGGTGTTCATCTTTTAAACTTGTTCATCTTGTTGTGTTCAAGTTGCAACACAAGTCATAAAGTTGTTGGTGAAAGACTTGCACCCATCACTTCCTAGTCTTTTCAACCACTCTTCCCTAATTCAAGGAGCCTTGTTTTGTGGGACTAGTTAGTCAAACATCACCCTTTGAGTTTGAAAGGTTGAAAAGGCTACAAGACTATTATTTTTCCCTCCAAAACACATTGTCATCCATCACAAGTTGTATGAATATTGAATTTCAGATTTGAGACACAAAAAAAAAAAAAAAAAAAAAATATACATATAAGTTATATATATAACCGTGTGGGTCCAAGGCCAATTGCATGCTGCCACGTCACCCCGAAGCTCAACTTTGGATATTATTCTAGTTGCTAATTGTTGATTCTTGGTTTCCTTTACTTGGTTCTAGAACTAATTAACAAACTAGTACATTCCTACTAGGTTGTCGATTAGTCCTTTGAATCCGTTTGTTCGTGTCAACGATTACTTGAGTGCCTTTTTATCTTTTGAATACGTTGCTATTTTTGGTTCTAGTCCGACAAGAATTCTTTGAGTCTTCAAACAAAAATCCACTCCGGATAAGAGCTTACTCATACCTTAAAGGATTCACGGTTACTAGCCAATTTACAACACTTGTGGAACTCAAGCGTGTGGTGATCTAAAGAGCATAATACCTTGACAATGGAAGGGACCACGTCCCATAACGTGGATACTAATGCACTTGACTCTATGAGGGTCACGCTTGAGGCCGTTACCCGAACACTTGAAAGGTTGAATTCGGAATTTGGGGCCGTGAGAGGGGACTTGGCAGCAATCAAGGGAGAGGTGTCGACTATTAGTGGGAGGTTAGAACAAGTGGAGAGTCAAAGGAACTCTCGTCCTTCTACTCCTCTACATGTTTCTACCAATGGGCATGATAGGACGTCCTCCGCAACCATCACCCCCGAAACAGTCCACCAAATGCTAAATGCACCTCAAGCTCCACTAAATGCCGCAAGCCAAACCACCTTTTTCCCTCCTAACCGTGACCCCAATAGACCAACGCATTTCCAGAATTCCCAAGTCCCACATGAGGGATTTGGACGTCAAATTCCACCACTAAATCCGAACCTTCCATTCCAAGCTCCATTAAACCAAAGACCACCACCTCCACAAAATCCAATACCCCCAAATCAAATTCCAAATATCCAAAACCGACCAGCCCACCTTGAGGAGTATGGTAGGGAGGAGTATGAAGGGTACGGGGCCTTTGATGAACCTTACATGAGGGAGGAGGAGGTGAGAGGGGGCAGAGGAGTTCAACGGAGATACCGTGGATATGAAGAAAGAGGAAACCGACACCATGAGAGGGATGTAGGCATCAACACCATCAAGTTGAGTCTACCTCTCTTTAAGGGTGAAAGTGACCCCGAGGCATACTTAGCTTGGGAATCGGCTTGTGACAAAGTCTTCCAAGTTAATGATATCTCGGAAGAAAAGAAAGGAAGTTATGCTATAGCTCACTTTGAGGGTTATGCTAACACTTGGTGGGAGTACGTCAAGCGGTTTGGTAATGAACTAGTTGATGGGCAGCCACCACCTTGGTATCGGTTGAGGTACTTGATGAGGCAACGATACCTTCCCGAGAGATATCGCCATGAGTTGCTTGCTAGATTGTATGGCTTGCGTCAAGGTAACAAGAGTGTGATGGCATATTTTGATGAGTTTCAACAACTCATGTTGAAACTTGATCATCGTGGGGAGCAAATCAGCCACGATATCATCCGGTTCAAGTGTGGGTTGAACAAAGAGATCTCCACTCATTTAACCCTTCACAAGTTTGAAACCGTTGATGGTATTTTCCAAGCGGCTCTTGAGATTGAAAGGGAACTTAAAGAGAGATCATCTTTCAAGACAAGGGGACAAACCCCCTAGGGTTGGCCCAAAAACAAGGACCAACCCGCCACTACAAGGCTGCCCGAGCCCAAAACAGTCCACAAATTCCCTCCGAAATCGGAGGCTCACAAGTATCCTAACCCAAAGGGATTCCAATGTTTCAAGTGCCAAGGTTGGGGGCATAAGGCCAATGAATGTCCAAACTGACGCAATGTGATCCTACGGGAAAGGAGAGTGTATTACCTTGGTAAGGAGGTGGGTCCCGAAAGGGAAGAAGATGAGGTCGAGCCTCAAGATGGAGAGGAAACCGATGATGGACCACACGATGATGATGGTAATGATGGTGAAGATGTTTACCCGCAAGAAGGGGAGTGTGTGGTTCCAAACTTTGTGGTTAGGCGCGTCATGATTAGTAAGGCAATAGATGACCCAAGCCAAAGGAAAAATCTATTCCATACTAAATGTCTTGTAAAGGGGAGTGTGTGTACCTTGGTGATCGATAGTGGTAGTTGTACAAATGTTGTAAGTCATGCTATGGTAAATTTCTTGAAGTTACCAACTACCCGCACACTAGTCCTTACAAGTTACAATGGTTGAATGATTGTGGTGAGTTAAGGGTCGCAAGGCAATGTGTGATACGGTTTAAGGTGGGAAACTACCACGATGAAGTGCTTTGTGACGTGATACCAATGCAAGCATGTCACTTGTTGCTAGGTAGACCTTGGCAATATGATAGGTCTACTAAACACGATGGGAGGTCCAATCGGTATACACTTGAGAAGGATGGCCAAAAGGTTACTCTTCATCCGCTTTCGCCTTCCCAAGTAAATGAGTGGCATCAAAGGATGAGGGAGTTGAAGGAAAAGGGAAAGGAATCCGAAAAGGAGAGAAAAGGGAGGGGATTCCGTAGGTGGGGCAGTGGGGTCATCCAAGGCTGTCCCAACATCAAAGGGGTCAGAAAACATGGTGATGTTAGTTAGGAGGAAGGAACTCTTCGTGGATCATGATGAGGACACGCCTATGTTGCTCTTGGCTCATTGTTTTAGTACTAACCCCACTAATTCTTCCATTTCCCCTTTGATTTCTTGTGTGTTGTAGGATTATGAGGATGTATTTCCTAAGGAGCTTCCGCAAGGATTGCCCCCGCTTCGGGGAATTGAGCACCAAATTGATTTTGTCCCGGGATCACAATTGCCAAACAAGCCGGCTTATAGGAGCAACCCTACGGACACCAAGAAATTGCAACGTCAAGTTGAGGAGCTCCTCAACAAAGGGTATGTCAAGGAGAGCATAAGCCCATGTGCTGTTCCGGTGCTATTGGTGCCCAAAAAAGACGGAACGTGGCGCATGTGTGTGGACTGCCGAGCCATCAACAAAATTATGGTAAAATATCGCCACCCTATTCCTCGGTTAGATGATATGCTAGATGAGTTGAATGGTTCATGTTTGTTTTCCAAGATTGATTTAAGGAGTGGCTATCACCAAATAAGAATGCAACCCGGTGATGAATGGAAAACCGCCTTCAAGACCAAGTTTGGTCTCTATGAATGGATGGTTATGCCATTCGGCCTAACAAATGCTCCAAGTACTTTTATGAGGCTAATGAATCATGTGATGAGGCCATTTATTGGAAAGTTTGTTGTTGTCTACTTTGATGATGTCTTGGTGTATAGTAAGTCTTTAGAAGAGCATGTGATGCATTTACAATGTGTGCTTGATGTCCTTAGAAAGGAAAAATTGTATGCAAATCTGGAAAAGTGCTCTTTTGGCGTTAATGAAGTTATTTTCTTGGGTTTTGTTGTTAGTTCAAGAGGGGTCGAAGTGGATGAATCCAAGATAAATGCTATCAAAAATTGGCCAACCCCACAAACCGTTGGAGAAGTAAGAAGCTTCCACGGGTTGGCTAGTTTTTATAGAAGGTTTGTCAAAGGATTTAGCACCATAGCAGCCCCCTTGACCGAGGTCATTCGGAAAGAACAACCCTTCAAGTGGGGTGTCGAGCCAGCTAAGGCATTTGAAGCCTTGAAAGCGATGCTCATCTCCGCACCCTTGTTACAATTGCCCAACTTTGATAAGACCTTCGAGGTCGAGTGCGATGCGAGTAAAGTAGGCATAGGGGCTGTTTTGATGCAAGAATTGAAACCCATTGCTTATTTTAGCGAAAAGCTCAAAGGAGCAACTCTAAACTACTCCACGTATGATTTAGAGTTGTATGCCTTGATTAGAGCCTTGGTCACTTGGCAACACTACTTATGGCCTAAGGAGTTCGTGATCCGAACGGACCATGAATCCTTAAAGCATCTTCGGGCCCAAGACAAGCTTAACAAATGGCATGCCAAATGGATTGAGTTCCTTGAGACCTTCCCTTATGTTATCCAATACAAAAGGGGTAAGGACAACGTTGTAGCCGATGGTTTGTCTAGAAAACATGTGCTTGTGTCCACTTTGTCAACAAAATTGATGTGTTTTGAGAGTTTAAAAGAGTTGTATCCCAAGGACCCTCACTTTGCTCCTATCTTTAGGGAATGCGAAGACTTGGGTAGGGACAAGTGGGAATCGGCTAGGGGTTCAAATCCCTATGCCAAGTTTGATGGTTACTTATTTAAAGGTAGACGATTGTGTGTGCCTTCTAGCTCTTGGAGAGAGTTGTTTGTGAGGGAAGCACACGATGGCGGTCTAATGGGTCATTTTGGGGTCGAAAAGACCCTCGAAATATTGGAGGAGCAATTCTATTGGCCCAAAATGCGCAAGGATGTGGCTAGGATTTGTGGCCAATGCGTAGAATGCAAGAGAGCCAAATCTCGGCTCCTCCCTCACGGGTTGTACACCCCGCTGCCCACTCCTCTACGTCCTTGGCTTGATATATCTATGGACTTTGTGTTGGGGCTGACAAGGACTCGATGAGGTCGGGATAGTATTTTTGTTGTAGTCGATCGGTTTTCTAAAATGGCGCACATTATTTCTTGCTCTAAGTGTGATGATGCCCCTAGCGTGGCCTCGTTATTTGTTGATAATGTTGTTAGATTGCATGGTGTCTCGAGGACCATTGTGAGTGATAGGGACTCTAAGTTCCTAATCCACTTTTGGAAGTCTATCTGGGGTAGGCTTGGTACCAAGTTGTTATTCTCTACATCTTGCCACCCACAAACCGATGGCCAAACGGAAGTAGTAAATAGGACTTTGGGTACTATGCTACGTTCCATGGTTAAGGGAAAAATGACTTCTTGGGAAGAGCAGTTGCCATTGATTGAGTTTGCCTATAACCGTGTCATACACTCAAGTACGGGAATGACTCCCTTTGAGTGTGTATACGGCCTCAACCCCCTCACCCCTTTGGATTTAACGCCTTTGCCAAGTGATCTCATGATTAGCTTAGATGGAAGCAAGCGGGCAGATTCTATGAAGAAGTTACATGAGAAGGTGCGGCTTCAACTTGAGAAGAAAAACCAAGACATGGCAAGGAGGGCAAACAAGGGAAGAAAGGAATTCATTCTTGAACCGGGAGATTGGGTGTGGGTGCATCTTCAGAAGGATCGGTTTCCATCTCAAAGAAAGTCCAAATTGATGCCTAGGGGTGACGGGCCTTTCCAAGTACTTGAGAAGATCAATGACAACGCCTACAAGATTGACCTTCCACCGAAATATCAAGTGCACCACACTTTCAACGTTTGTGATCTCTCTCTCGTGAGTGCGGTGGACGATGACCAAATGCTGAATTTGAGGTCAAATTCCTCTCAAGATGGAGAGGATGATACGGGTGGGACAAGCTCCACAAGTACCCGACCTTTCACACGAAGCCAAGCTCGAGAGTTACAAAAACTCCAAGCCTTGTTCATGCAAATGGCCGTGTGTGAGTTGGTCATTGAACCCCCAAAGGATCTAAATGTTTTAAGTGTGAAGTGGGACCTTGGAGTGTAATAAACTTACACTCCAAGGGGGCGGCAGATTGGAGAAGGGCAAACTAGTCTTTTTGGCTTCATTTTACCTTGTAATATAAATAGAACACATTAGGGTTATTTTGAGTAGTTCTTCCATTTTGACATTTGAATCACAAGACTTGTAACACTTAGGGCTCTCTTTCTCTCTCAAAACAGTCCACAAAGGAGAGGGATACTTGTGTTGTATCTTGGCTAGAAACAAGGATCTTGAGGTCATTGAGTTCCTCTTGGTCTAAGTAAGAACTTGGTGTTTATATTCAATAGTCTTAGGGTCCTTTCTTGATGTTAGGGTTCTTAGTCTCTTGAATATTATATGTCAAGTTATCTATCTTTTATTATCTTGTTGTTGTTGTCTTTGAGATCTTGAAGTCTAGTGAAGCCGGGTGGGGCTCTTTCGATTCACTAGCATTGTGTTCAACTTGTTAAATCTTGTGTTTGTTGGATTCTCTTGTTGTTGGTTGGCTGGTTTTCGTGGCTGATTGCTGCATATTGTGTGTTGTGGACTTGATATTGTATCATTATTGGTCCGTTCAACCTATGTATGCCTTGTTTAGTGATATAATAGTAAAAACATCATTGATAATCCATCAGAGTATGGAATATATTGATATTAGAAGTCAAAAAAATATCAATAATCCATCCGAGTATGGAATACATAGATGTTAGGAGGTAATACACGTGTAGTAATGTAAGAAACCAAATTCTATTATTAGTCCGTCTAACCTATGTATGTCTCATTTAGTGATATATTAGTTAACGAATCATCGATAATCCATCCGAGTATGGAATATATAGATGTTAGAAGGTCATACATGTGTAGAAATGAAAGAAATCAAGTTCTATTATTGGTCTGTCCAACCTTTATATGCCTCGTTTAATTATTTAGTAGTCAAAGAAACACCGATAATCCATCAGGGTATGAAATATGTTGATATTAGGAGGTAATACTCATGTAGTAATGTAACAAACTAAGTTCTATTATTGGTCTGTCCAACCTATGTATGTTTCATATAGTGATATAGTAGTCAAAGAAACACCAATCATCCATTCGAGTATAAAATACATAGATGTTAGGAGGTAATACACGTGTAGTAATGTAAGAAACCAAGTTGTATTATTGGTCTATCCAACCTTTGTATGCCTCATTTAATGATTTAGTAGTCAAGTGAAACACCGATAATACGTACGAGTATGAAATACATTGATATGAGGAGATAATCCATGTGTATTAATGTAAAAAAAACCAAGTTCTATTATTAGTACGTCCAACTTATGTATGTAGTATTTAGTGATATAATTGTCAACGAATCATCGATAATCCATCTGAGTATGGAATAAATAGATGTTAGGAGGTAATACATGCATATAAATGAAAGAAACCAAGTTCTATTATTGATCTGTCAAACCTATGTATGTCTCATTTAGTGATTTAGTAGTTAATAAAAAACACTAATCCATTTGAGTATGGAATACATAGATGTTAGGAGGTAATACACGTGTAGTAATGTAAGAAACCAAGTTCTATTATTGGTCTAGTAAACCTTTGTATGTCTCATTTAGTGATTTAGTAGTCAAAGAAACACCGATAATTCATCCGAGTATGGAATACATTGATATTAAGAGATAATACACTTGTAGTAACGTAACAAACCCTACTATTGATCTAACCAACCTATGTATGTCTTGTTTAGTGATATAATAGGCAAAGAATCATCAATAATCCATTTGAGTATGGAATACATAGATGTTAGGAGGCAATAAATATGTAGTAATGTAAGAAACAAGTTCTTTTATTTGTCTGTCCAACCTTTGTATGTCTCATTTAGTGATTTAGTAGTAAAAGAAATACCGATAATCCATCCGAGTATAGAATACATTGATATTAGGAGATAATATACGTGTAGTAATGTAATAAACCAAGTTTTATTATTGGTCTGTCCAACCTATGTATGTCTCGTTTAGTGATATATTAGTCAATGAATCATCAATAATCCATCCAAGTATGGAATACATAGATGTTAGGAGGGAATAAATGTGTAGAAATGAAAGAAACCAAGTTTTATTATTGGTCCGTCCAACCTTTATGACTCAAATCAAGATACGAAAAGAGCGATAAAGATATGAAACTTAAAAAAAATGATAAAAGAAAAAAAAAGATTGACACAAGTAGATGATAAAAAATCAACCTTTGTATATTTCAAATCCAAAGACCTCAACTCAATTATCTTACAAGCACTAAATCTAGAGCATTTGACCTTGAGGGAATTGAAACTCCCATGAAACCAATTGTTCTAAACAAAAATTCAACAAAAGCTCACCAAACTCTATTCTCAATAGGAGTGCTTGCATCAATAATCAACATAAACTACTAAATGAAATGAAAGACTAGTTATTTATATTCTTGGACCCAAAAGTGACCCTCAAAGAGAACATGAGGTGGACAATGTGTATGTGGGATTAAATCAACAAAATAGGCCGCATATCAGCATATGCGGATGCAAATTAGGGCTTAGATGCCCATATGCGAACACTGATTGGTCCACAAATGCCACTGGAGTTGCTGTCAAGTGATTTGTGGGTGTAAATCACTATCTGTAGTTACAGATTGGGGCACAAATCCCTCCAGTACCTCATTTAGCTCCTCTTGACTCTCCAGTGGTCTTTTATCATCATTGAAGGCAACATCAACACATGGGACCCTTTGGAAGAGGTTAAGGTATGTTCAAGCACATCCATCTTTATGAATACACATTGAAGTGCTTGTAGTTGTTGTGCTTGACTTCTTTTGAATGGCTTGTATCACATCATTCTCTCTTTATTGAAGAGAATTTGTCCTCAAATTCGGCTTATCTTCACCATTAACATCAAAGAGTGAGAGGTTTCTCACTAAGAATGTATTATGGACTTGGTACTCCGGGGGTAGATCAATCTTGTAAGAGTCGCTCAAGCACTTGAAATGGACCATCTCCCCTGGGCATCAATTTTCCTTTTCTTTTCTCTGAGAACCTCTCCTTGAGTAGGTGTACCCATATCAATATCTGGGTTCAAGCACAACTCATTTTCTACACTTGTTTGCTCTCTTAGCTGTCTCTTATTTCTTCTTCTCAAGTTGGAGCTTCACTTTTTCATATTGCTTCTTCATGCTTTTGGATCGCTTTTCACCATCTAAACTCACAACAACATCTTGAGACAATAGGGTGAGATCTAAAGGGTTAGCGAATTAAAACATAAGTAATTTCAAAAAGGTTCATGCCAATAGGATTATTAATAACTCTATTATATGCAAATTCAACCAAAGACAAATGCTCCTCCCTAGATGTCAAACTCCCCTTTACTATGGTTCGAAACATAGAACCTAAGGTCCTATTTACAACTTTGGTTTTACCATCGATTTGTGGGTGGCAAGATGTTGAAAACAACAACTTGGTACGATGCCTACCCCATAATTGTTTCCAAAAGTGACTAAGGATTTTTGGATCCCTGTCACTTATGATGGTTTGAGGAATTCCATGCAATTTGGAAACATTTTAATAAGCAAATATGCTATATTCGGAGCATCCCCCAGACCCCACGTGGTGGGAATATATTGGGTATGTTATTGTTGTTGCTATATTCGGAGTATCGTCACACTTATGGCATGGGATGAAATGAGCCATCTTTGAAAACCTATCAACCACTACAAAGATGCTATCTCTACCTCGTTTGGTCCTTGGCAATCCCAAGACAAATTCCATGGAAATGTCGAGCTAAGGTTGTTAGGGTGTGGGAAGTAGGGTGTACAACCCATGAGGGAGTAGTCGAGATTTAGCTCTCCTACATTCAATACATTACCATAAATTTATGCCACATCTTTGCACATCTTTGGCCAATAGAATTGTTCCTCAAGGATGTCTAGGGTCTTGGCGATTCCAAAATGACCTATCAACCCAACATCATGTGCCTCCCTCATATATAATTCTCTCCAAGAGCTCATAGGCATACATAGTCTCTTCCTCTTAAACAAGAACCCATCAAAATTAGAATAGGGAGTAGAAGATCTATCCCTAAGCCATGTTTCCCCTTCCCATGCTTTACAATCCCTAAAGATTATAGAAAAAATGGGGTCCTCAGGATACAATGCCTTCAAGCATTCAAAACCAAACAATTTAGAAGACAAAGTATTAAGCAACACATGTTTCCTTGAAAAGTTTCTAGGAGATCAATCAATTTGGCATGCCACTTGTTCAACTTACGTTGGGCTCAGAGATGTTTCAAGGATTCATGATAGGTTCGAATCACAAACTCCTTGGGTCACAAGTAATGTTGCCAATTGCCCAATGGTCTAATCAAAACATATAACTCAAGATCATAAGTAGAATAGTTTAAAGTTGCTCCTTTTTGTTTTTTACTAAAATAAGAAATGGGCTTTTGGTCTTCCATCAAAACTGCTCCAATGCCTACTTTACTAGCATCATATGCACCTTTAAATATTTTCTCAAAATTGGGTAATTGCAACAAAGGAGCGGAGCTAAGCATGGATTTCAAGGCTTCAAAAGTTTTTGCTTGGTCATCACCCTATTTGAAAGATTTATTCTTTTGGGTTACCTCGATCAAGGGAACGGCGATGGTGCTAAATCCTTTGACAAACCGCCTATACAAACTAGCCAACCCATGGAAGCTTCAAATATCGCTTATGGATTTTGGAGTTGGCCAATTCTTAATAGCATCTATCTTGGATTCATCCACTTCGACTCCTCTTGAGATTAAAACAAATCCCAAGAATACAACTTCATCCATACAAAATGAACATTTTTCAAGATTGGCATAAAGTTGTTCTCTTCTAAACATATCAAATATACTCTTCAAATGTACAACATGCTCATCTAGGGATTTGCTATAAACTAGAAGGTCATCAAAGTATACCACAACATATTTCCCTATAAATGGTTTCATCACATGTTTCATCAACCTCATGAAAGTAATAGGAGCATTGGTGATAACAACCTCAATCAAGTGACTAAAATTGATATCGAAAACGCGGAATTAAACAACAAAATTAAAGGATAGTTGAGAAATAAGAGATGACAAGTGAAGAAAGAAAGGCTCAATTGAAACAACAATTAAACCAAGGGAGAAAAGAACTCAATCAAATGCATGAGAAACCAAATTGAATCTACAATATGATAACTCGATGATTAATCAAGCGAAGAAGATAACACAAGCAATTCGGGAATCCACCCTAATCACTCAATCTAAGCTAATAATTGGACTTGAACCCAATCACTACCCTAACCTAGAGTAACCAAATATCAAGTCTATTAAAGACAATTCAATCATCAAAATCTCCCATGCAAAATGAGGAATTATCCTATTTATACTAAGGAAATAAAAGACAACTAGTAATTACAAATATGCCCTTAATAAGAGACAAGGGCCTTGTTTGGTGACTCTTATTGTGAATTCTTGAATTTAAAATCTAGCCACTTGTACAAATGGCCTCGTTTCTTTAGCCACATCACTCCCATGGACTCTTAAGCTTTCCTTTTCACGAACATTCTACGTATCATCCAAGTCATCCATGCTCGTGTCAACCATGCGATCCATGCTAGTATCATTCTCCCTTTCTTGAAAAGGATTCGTCCTCGAATCCAAACCTTGAAAACATATGAGAAGGACAATAGCCAAAGCATCCTCAAAGTTTGAGGGTTAGTACAAGGGTTAGCAACAATATCACCATGCCAAGGAGGCACAAATTTGAGATACAACCAAATATCCTTTGCTTTCAATAAAAGCAATCCATCATTCAAGGAGCAAAGGTTTTGGGTATGATAAACATCAAGAGACAAGGCAAACACAAAGATCTTTGTGGCATCAAGAACTTCAAAAGGTGGTATCACATTTAACTTTGGAGCCATAAGACACAATTGTTTCATTATCTCACAAGAAGACCACACCAAAAGTGGAATAATCATCCACAAGGGTTCATCCGGGTCAAAGAAGCAAAAGACCCACATATCTCCACCTCCATACAAAATAAATTTCATACCATCATGAGTATCATCATAAGCAAAGAGGTAGTAGAGAAAGGTGTTAATCTCACTATTCTCATCTAGGGCGTGCCAAAAGATAAGGACACCGGTAGATAAGAAAAGAGATTTTAAGCACAAAACAACCCTCTCTATCAAGCAACTTTCCAAAGAAAGAAAGTGCACCAACGAAGCTATGCTACTAGAATGGTCGAGGAATCTATTAGGAGTCAAATCACTCCATATCAAATAATACTCCCAATGAATTGGGGTCCCTCCGATCATAGTATCAAGCATGCTTCCAAGAGTCTTATTTGAAACTTCAACTTGTCCAACCCAACGAAGGTGACAAGGAGTTTTCAATATCCATGGACTCTCCCAAAAAACGAACAAGCAACTTAGCACCCACTAGTTATGGTCCACACAACTTAAGCACAAGTGTGTGTCAAACAAGGATGCAAGAATATAGGAAACTCCCAAAATAGGCAATGACACATTTGCCTTGGGGTTCACAAGCATGAGACCATATTTGAGAAAAAGGTCATCATATGAAAACAAGTAGTAAAGAAAGGTGTTACTTAAATGAACTTTATCCAAGGTGTGCCCACATATAGAATCACCCTTTGATCCACAAGCATTAATGCCTTGATCAAGAATGGGGTCACACAAGAATGAAGGGGTTATTGGAAAACATACACCCTCTTTCTTTTGACCACTAACCTCCCCAATAGACGTACTATCATCTTCCAAGAAGAGAGTTCCATCTTCGGAAAGTGTGTCATCATACCATAGTGGAGTCTCAATCACTTGGTAGCCTTCAAGAGGGGCTACACTTATATCATTCCAAGACACACCACTATGCAAATTTCACTTTCATTAGTCATGTCAACATCAAACAAGAGATTATCCTTAAAAACACATTCAACCTCACAATCCTCATGAGAAGAAAAAGGAATGGAATCGCAATTCAAGGATTCATCATTTAGGTTCAATGACTTCACATGACTATCTACATGACTAACTATATCAATGCCAACACTAAATTGAGGTTCCTTAAGTTCATCACAAAACTCCTCATTTAGTGGGTCATCATCACACATGAGTTGATCAACACCAATATCAATTGATAATGAACTATCATTCAAAGCACATGTATCAACACTAGGTGGACACAAATTGAGCTTACTAGAAGAATCAACTCGGTCATCAATAGGATCAACTAGTGTATCTACATTCTCAACATGAACATTATCAAAACATGGCAAAGAATCACATGACAATGTACTATCATTCAAGGCACAAGTGTCAACACTAGGTGGACACAAATTGATCTTACTAAAAGAATCAATTCGGTCATTAATAGGATCAACTAGTGTATGAACACTCTCAACAAATACATTATCACTATGTAACAAGGTGTCATCAAGATGATCACAAGGCAAAGAATCTTTAAGCTCACACATATACAGGCCATCACTTACACTCAATTGGCTACAAGCCACACAAGGATCTTTTACTTTCAACAAAGTGTAAGGTTTAGCTTTGTTACCTTGTAGATCATAGGAATGATTGTCTTCACCTTGATTTTCAACATCGGAGCATAAATGTTCTTTTGGGAAGCTTTTTAGCACCTCATGATTCTTCATTGCTCGAGGTGCCTCACTAGGCTTGTCTCCAAGGATACCTGCACAAGAATCTAGACAACTAGAAAAGGAAGAAAGGTTACAAAATTTAGTATAAGATTGTGACAACCCTCTCACATCACTCCTCACAACCTCTCCTTTTTCCACTCTAGAGTTGTCACATATCACACCCTTACTCCTCTCAATCTTTTGTCTCTCAATTTTATTGGAGTTAGGAATAGTGCCAAGAATTCCTTGGGAAGGGTTTGGAGATCCCTTCACATCTAACTTCCACTTTGCGTTGCTAGGAGTAGCCTTCATTTCACTCATTGGATCCTCTTCAAGCACATTTTCACAAGGAGTAGCTTGTTTTGCTTTCGACTCTTTGGAGACCATTTAAGAAATCTTGTCAAGAGTTATTAGCATGGAAGCAAACAATTTGTTCATCGTCAAAGTAATAGGATCCTCAATTGTGAGTGGTTCATTTGTAACTTTTGTTTCAAGAACTCGCCTCTCCCCATCGTACACATCTTGAGACAATGAATTCCCTCTACTTCTATGGCTCATTGATCCTCCCACCCTTCCTCCAACATCATTTCCATATAAAGAACTAGTCATATTGGAATGAGGATAAGAAGTATAAGTTCTTGCCCCATAAGAAGTAGAGAATGTTCTTCGCCTATGGTCCACACGACGTCTTTGAATTGGTTTTGGCCACACATCTATACCCCCTCGACTAGGATAGGAAGTAACATAAGATGAGGAAGGTAATTCATCCCCACAACATCCCCTTCTATCACAACCCTCTTCAAAAGGTTCACAAGACATATAGGAGAAAAAATTGTACCTCACATCGTCTTCATCACCATGGTGGGTAATATGAGAATCCCCATACTCTTCATCCTCACTATCAAATTCATCATAAGAGACTTCTACTCTTTTATGTTCACCATAAGAGCCATAAGCTCCATGGATCTCATATTCATCTCCGATGTAGTAATTCTCATCATCATGTCGATCATAATCTCTTGGACCATCATATCCTTCATAAGATTCACCATCATACTTATGAGCTTTATTACTTTGCTCACAAGCACTCAAAGAACCCTCATGTTGCCCATCATCACTATACTCATAGCTCATGTCACTACAAGCATAGTCACTAATGTCATCTCCACAATAATCCGAAGCTATGGATGACATTCTCCCTTATATCACCTTTTGTACCTACAAAACTAGCAAACAAGTTAGTAATAAAAGCCTCATGTCACTCATATATGAGCTCTAAACTCAACTTCTACGGCTTCTTTCCCAAATTGATAGGTTACTAGCTTTGCTCAATCAACTCAAGGTTATCAATGCTTGTGGAGGAATGGATTCTTGTGACTCATAAAAGAAGGACGACTCGATTGAAGGTTCTTGAATCAAGAAGTTAATCTACGAATTAAGATGAGAAAAGTAGAAGAAAAGAAGCACGAAAGAAAACGGACTCAAAACAAAACTAAGTAACAAAAGTAGAAAAATTACTTATGTTGCTTAATTTAATGAATCAAAGAGAGGATTTGGTGTTTTAAAACTAGTTAACAAGTGATTAAAGATGTTAATTACTTGTTAAATAGTTGAAAATTGAAAGAAGAAAGCGTAGGAAAAAGAATCACGGAGTTTGGACACTTAGAAAACTTTTTAGGTCCAAAAAACTTTAGGACCCAAAAAAAAAACTAAGTGTTGAAAACCTGAGATTTTCAACTCTCTGAAACTGTACCCCACGCGCCTGCTGACGTGGAATTTTTTAATTTTTTTTTAATTTTTTTTTTCTTTTTCTTTTGACCTACAAACACTTTGACCAACTTTGAATTGAAGATTTTGGATCAAAGTGTACCTTTTCTATCTTCTTCTTCAAGAACAAGATGAAGATGCTCAAGAACACCAACAAAAACCTCAATCTTCACATCTTCATAACTTCTTCGTTCTTGCACCAAATTCAATGAAATTTTCACCAATGCATTTCTTTTCACACCACGAACAAACCCCACTAACTTTTAGCCCTCAAAATCAAGCCAAAAATAAACCCACTTTTTAAAATTGGCCAAGTTTCAAAAGCTTCAAACCCTTCAATGACAACTTCTCTTCTATAACTCCGAATTGAATGAAATTTGAGATTTAAAATCATAAGACACTAGAGAGTCAAGATCTAGTATCAAAAATAACAAATCAAAACAAAAAAAAATTGGATTTTTTTTTTTTTTGAAGTTTTGGATTTTTGAAGAAATCAAAATCCCAAGGGTAGATTTGTGGAAACAAACCTAAACCTAGGCTCTGATACCAAAATGATAACGACCTCAATCAAGTGACTAAAATCGATATTGAAAACGCAGAATTAAACAACAAAATTAAAGGATAGTTGAGAAATAAGAGATGACAAGTGAAGAAAGAAAGGCTCAATTAAAACAACAATTAAACCAAGGGAGAAAAGAACTCATCAAATGCATGAGAAACCAAATTGAATCCACAATATGATAACTCGATGATTAATCAAGCGAAGAAGATAACACAAGCAATTCGGGAATCCACCCTAATCACTCGATCTAAGCTAATAATTGGACTTGAACCCAATCACTACCCTAACCTAGAGTAACCAAATATCAAGTCTATTAAAGACAATTCAATCATCAAAATCTCCCATGCAAAATGAGGAATTATCCTATTTATACTACTGAAATAAAAGACAACTAGTTATTACAAATATGCCCTTAATAAGAGACAAGGGCCTTGTTTGGTGACTCTTGTTGTGAATTCTTGAATTTAAAATCTAGCCACTTGTACAAATGGCCTCGTTTCTTTATCCACATCACTCCCATGGACTCTTAAGCTTTCCTTTTCACGAACATTCTACGTATCATCCAAGTCATCCATGCTCGTGTCAACCATGCGATCCATGCTAGTATCAATTGGTAAGCCCAAAAGGCATAACCATCCATTCATATAGATCAAATTTGGTCTTGAAGGTAGTTTTTCACTCATCACCGGGGTTTATCTGGTTTTGGTGGTTCCCACTCCTAAGGTCTATCTTGGAAAATAAACAAAAACCATTGTGTTTATCTAATACGTCATTTAATCTATGGATAAAGTGGTGATACTTTATTGTTACTTTATTGATTGCCCAATAATTAACACATATGCGCTAGGTCCCATCTTTCTTTGGCACCAACAAGATAGAGACCGTATATGGACTTATGCTCTCCTTGATGTAACCCTTGTTGATGAGTTCCTCAATTTGTATTTAAAGCTTTTTTGTGTCTTTGGGATTGCTCTGATAGGACAGTTAATTTGGAAATTGAGAACCCGACATAAAGTCAATTTGGTGTTCCATTCCCCAAAGTGGGGGCAACCCACTTGGAATCTCCTTGGGGAAGACATCATCATAATCCTATAAAAGAAAGAAAATAGAATGGGGGATAGAGGAATTAAAAGTGTTGGCTTGTAACACATGTGCTAGAAGAACCAAGGGCTGCTTTTCTTTTATCTCCTTTTTGAGATCCTATTACCTAGCCAACATAACCATTTGTCCCTTTGCCTTTAACTTCCTCCTCTTCTCTCCTTCATCAACCTCCTCTTCTTAGTGTTTTTTCTCTCCTCCTTTTTGACCCTTTCACTTGTGAGGGTGATAGAGGATGAAGGATAAATTTATGATTATTCAACTCAAGAGAATACCTATTGGTTCTTCCATCAGGGTTGGTTGAACAATCGTATTGCCATAGTCTACCATGCAAAATATAACAAGCTTGTAAGGGAATTACATCACATAACACTTCATCATTGTAATTCCCAATCTTGAACCGAATCACTACTTGTATAATTTACCTTTAATTCTCTATACTAGTTGATAACCCCCAAAATGCAGAAGTTAAAATCAACCTCGGAAACTAATGGAAATGATAGAAATTGAAAATACGAAAAGTAAAGGATAGAGATAAGATAGATAATAAGACACAAAAAGAGAAAATCAACGAAACCAAAGGGTATATTAAACCCTAAAACTTCAATTGATAAGTCCCACAATAAGCACCCTATTCCTACAAAGACCTTGAGGGAATCGTAACTCCTTCGCAACCCCATTTCTAGGCAAAAGTCAACATTCGGTTTTCCAAGAACTTCTCTCTCAAGAGTTTCATAACATTAATATTCATCAAAAACTAACTAAAATAAAGCTAAGAACTAGTATTTATAGCCTTGGGCCTTTTATTACATTTAATGGGCCCAAAAGTGACCCATTTCATTAAGTTGGGGCATCCGCCTACGCAGATGGGGCACCTGCTGGAGCATGTGAGGCCGCAGGTGCCACTGAAAGCCACCTGCTGGCATAGGTGGATGACTTGAGGCCGCAGGTGGCCCCATGTCACCATTTGGCTCCTCTTAACTCTCCGACGACCTCTCCAATGGCTCTCGATCCATCTTGAATGCATTGGGCATCACACAATACTCATTAAGTGGTGTCAAGATGGTTTAAAACACATCTAGCTTCATCAATAAACCTCAGAGTGTTTGTAGTTCTCGTGCTTGCCTTTTAGTAGAGGTGTCAAGGTGATTTGATTCTCTTGACTCCAAGCTACCCTCCACACATGGTATTGAACTCTTGGGAGCTTGCCAAGGGTCCTACAAATGTATCCTTGTATCCTTGAGATGATCATGGCTAGGATCCCTTTGTGTCGGCCTTAAATTATAGTCCTTAAAAGGTTTATGCCGATTTGGCTTGTATCATCCTCCTTTTCTTGAGAAGGATTCGACCTAGAATCCAAATCCTGCAAAACCATAGGGAAAACAAGCAAGCACAATAGCCTCATGGCATGAGGGTTAGGGTTCGCAACAACAAGTTTGTCACCAAGCCAAGGAGGAACACACTTGAAATATAACCAAGGATCCCTTGTGTTTAACATAAAAAGCTTATTGAAAATGGTACAAAGGAACCGGCTATAAAGAATACCAAGAGATAAGGAAAACACAAAAGTCCTAATGGCATCAACAAACCAAGGAGGTAAGATCACATTCATTTTAGGAGCCATAAGATACAATTGTTTCAATACCTCTCCAAGAGACCACATCAAAGGTGGTGCCACCAATGGTTCAAAAATCCACAAGAGTTTCCAAGGGTCAAAGATATGAGAGACCCACATTGCATCATTACTCAAACAAGTGGACCAACCAAAGGACATACTACCTCCAAATAAAATAATTCCACAACTAGCATGGACATCATCATAAGCAAGGAGGTAATATAGAAAGGAATCAAGCATAGAAATCTACACGAAGGCCACATGGCTCAAGAGATTTAGCAGATAATACACTCAAGGATGGACTCAAATCATTGAGGCACACAACACTTTTCATTTCTATGTAATTAAAGCCTACATAAGATGTTGATTCAACATGGTTATGAATAACATCATATGCAAAAAGGTAGTAAAGAAAGGTGCTAAGGACTCTAATCTCATCCAAAGTTTGCTCATGAGTAGGGACACACAAAGAGAGAAAAAGGCATTGCAAGCACATAGAACCTCTCTTTTTCAAACAACTTTCAAAAGCCCCACTTGACACTTCAAATTGCCTAACTCTACGAAGGTGACAAGAAGTCTTTAACAACTATGGACTCTTCCACCAACAAAAATTCAACTTAGTATCCTGATGCAATATCAAACCCACAACACAAGATTTTAGCAACAACAACAAGATGAACAACTATCACAAGAACAACAAGTTGAACAACAAGTGCTAGTGAATCGAAAGAGCCCCACACGGCTTCACTAGACTTCAAGATTATAAACACAAGCTTAACAAGATTAAAAAAAAAGATAGATAGCTTGACATACGAGATTACAAGAATAAGGAACCAAACCGTGTATCAAATGATAAGACCCCCTAAGACCCGCAATAACAACACCAAACTCTTATGGTGACCGCTAAGGGAATCAACTCCGCCTTACAACCACCGTTTCTAAGCAAGGATCAATAATGGCTTTTCCAAGCCCTACACTACACTCTCAAAGAGAGAAGAAGAAGTCTTTCAAATACCCATCCTCCACTAACTAGAAAATAAGACTAATGAAGCCTATTTATAACTATTACATCAAATGACCAAACTACCCTTAATGAAAAGAGGCTCCTATGGAGTGTAAAGAAAAGGCACAAAAAGACCAAAACACCCTTAATAAGGGCGGTCATGGAGTGTAAGGACTCCTTCTTCACACTTCAACCCTTGTAATTCTTTGGAGCCTCGGGTAGTCATCAAGGCAAGCCAGCCTCCAAGCAACCTTCCACACACGAATTTGCTTTATTATGTGTCCAAAATGACTTCATGACTTCCCCATGCATACTCTCGGGCCTTCAAGGTGTCCAAAATCAGATTCTCCACGTGTTGGCCACGAATGATGGCATCAAAAGTTATGATGGCCATTTGTCTTGTATCATCCTCCCCTTCTTGAAAAGGATTCGACCTCGAATCCAAACCTTGCAAAACCAAAGAAAGGACAAACAAATACAAACTCCTCATGGCATAAGGGTTAGGGTTAGCAGAATAAATCATCTCAACATGCCAAGGTTGCTTATACTTGCAATATAACCAAGGATCCTTTGAATTAAATATTAAAAACTTATTAAAATATGCACAAAGGATTTGGCTATTTAAATCACCAAGAGATAAGGAAACTACAAAGGTCCTAATGGCATCAAATAATCCACAAGGTAAAACTACCTTCATCTTAGGAGCCATAAGACACAATTGCTTCTTTATCTCTTCAAGAGACCACACCAAGGGTGGAGCCTCAATTGGTTCTAATGTCCACAAGATTCATATAGCATTATCATTCATACAAGTGGACAAACCAAAAAATTTCCTACCTCTACATAAAACAAATCCAAAACTAGCATGGATGTCATCATAGGCAAAGAGGTAGTATAGGAAAGAATCAAGTGTAAAGGCATACAAGGGTGAAGACAAAGCATTTAAGCACATCCACATTCTTTCCTTCAAGCAAATAGAGAACTTGGCATCCACAAGTTGAGATTCTTGTAATTTAAACACAATTGTGTCAAGCAAGGATGCACATTTAGAAATATTACCCCAAGGAAACAATGACACTTTTGCTCTCGGGTTTTCAAGAATGACACTTTGCTTGTCATGTAGACCAAGCAACAAGTTGGGTGCGCCAACATCACCATTTCTATATTTGGCACCGGGGTCAAATAAAAAGAGTAGCCATAGACACGGGTCTAGACAATACTCCCTTTCCCCATAGGCTTCACCCAAACTACAAGATATACTCTCTATAATAGCATACATATCATCAAAAGCAAATAGAGAGTGGAGAATGGTATCACTCAAGTCAAGTTCAACTAAGGTGTCCTCATGTGAGTACTCACTACCAGTTTCAACATCATCACCATGAGTACTCTCAACAATAAGGTCACTCATAGTAGAAGAAGTAATTTCCAAATAATGGACACCTTCCCTTTCTATGGAAGTACCCTCAAGTAGACACATACCACCACTAAAGTCCAAGGAATTATTACTTAAGTCTTTACAAGCAAGCAATTCATCCTTATAGTCATCAAACATGGGTGGGGTGTCATACAAAGGATCACAACCACAATCAATTTTCAAGGAAAAATCACTTATTGGGTTTCTTAAGAATTCAAGAAAATCAAAATTATCATCACCCAATTGATCATTCCTTTCCAAGACCTCACATTCCCTTCCCTTAAGAGTACTCTCATCTCCCAAGAAGAGATTTCCATCTTTAGGAGGAATGTTTTTACACCATAGTGGGTTGGCATATAGGCTATAGCTTTCAAGACAAGCTATACCTTCAACGTCATTCTCACCACTAGGTTCTTTAGGAGTGAATTCATCATCTTCAAATAAGATATTGTACTTAAAGAGAGAAGGATCTATCCATGAAGAGAATATAGAACATGCAAATCCATTCTCTAAAAGATCATTATCAAGTATCAAAGATGTTTCAAGCACATGATTATCCCTATGAGCAAAATCGAGAGTAGAACATTTACTAGAGGTCATACTAAAGGGGTCACTCCTATTTATTTGATCAACATTTTCAATATAATCGTTCACTTGAGATCCATTAAACACATCACACATATCCTCAAGTTGTGGACAAATTCCGCACATAAATTGATCAATACAATCCCCACAAGATGATGTACCATCATTCAACACATTGGCTTCAACACTAGGTGGACTTAAATTGACCTTACAAGAAGAGTCAATTCGATCATCAATAGGATCAACTAGTGTATCCACACTCCCAACAAGTACATCATCAACAAGCGGCAAAGAATCAATAGACTCACAAATAGGTAAGCTACTACTCACACTCAAGGGGCGACTAGTCACACAATTATCATTCACATGCACAAAAGTGTAAGAGTAAGCGATTTTACCTTAAAGTTCTTGAGTAAATTCTTCTTTGCCGTGGTGTGAAGGTTTCCCACATGCTTCGGCAGCAACTTCTCCTTGGCCTTGTGCTTCTCTGCTTGCCATGTTGGTACCTACACAAATGTCCTTAGAAAGAAAAGGACAAACATAGTTAGCATGATTTGTGGGCAACCCCCTCACTTCACTCCACACAACCTCTCCTTTTTCCACTCTCGGATTACCACCTTTCACACCCTTACTCCTCTCAATCTTTTGTTTCTCATAATCATTCAGCTTGGAGTAAGTGATCACATCTCCTTGCGGTTTGGGAATAATTGAGGTAAAAAGATGATTTCCCCAATGGTCCACTATAACCTTAGGCCAATTTAGCACATTTGGAACTCTATGTTGTGCAAACCAATCGGCACCCAAGCATACATGACCTGGTGTCAAGGGGAAGATATCGCACCACACCTCCTCATAGTATTCAAATTGGGTGAAGACAATCCTCACTCTCTCGGTAACCTTATACCCATCCAAGGAATATGGAACAAGTAAAGGTTCTCGAAACAACCCTAAATAGTCAACCATCGGCGGCATGATGTAGTTCTTATGGCGCCAATCATCCAGCACAAGGAGGCAGCCCGGTTGATACAAGATCAAACCCACAACACAAGATTTCAGCAACAACAACAAGAAGAACACTTTCACAAGAACAACAAGTTGAACAACAAGTGCTAGTGAATCGAAAGAGCCCCACACGGCTTCACTAGACTTCAAGATCTCAAACACAACAACAACAAGATAATAAAAAGATAGTTAACTTGACATATAATATTCAAGAGACTAAGAACCCTAACATCAAGAAAGGACCCTAAGACTAATGAATATAAACACCAAGTTCTTACTTAGACCAAGAGGAACTCAATGACCTCAAGATCCTTGTTTCTAGCCAAGATACAACACAAGTGTCTCTCTTTTTTGTGGGCTGTTTTGAGAGAGAGAGAGAACCCAAAGATATTACAAGTCTTGTGATTCAAAATAATAATGGAAGACTACCCCAAATAACCCTAAGATGTTCTATTTATATTACAAGGCAAAATGAAGCAAAATGACTAGCTTGCCCTTGTTTAGGCTGCCGCCCCCTTGGAGTGTAAGTTTATTACACTTCAAGGTCCCTCTTCACACTTAAAAACATTGAGATCCTTAGGAGGCTCGATCACCAACTCACACACGGCCATTTGCATGAACAAGGCTTAGAGTTTTTGTAATTCCCGAGCTTGGCTTCGTGTGAATGGTCGGGTACTTGTTGGACAGCTTGTCCCACCCGTATCATCCTCTCCATCTTAAGAGGAATTTGACCTCAAATTCAGCACTTGGTCATCTTCAACCGCCTCCACGAGAGAAAGATTACAAACGTTGAAAGTGTTGTGCACTTGATATTCCGGTGGAAGATCAATCTTGTAGGCGTTGTCATTAATTTTCTCAAGTACTTGGAATGGACCATCACCTCTCGGCATCAATTTGGACTTTCTTTGAGATGGAAACCGATCCTTCCGAAGATGCACCCACACCCAATCTCTCGGTTCAAGAATGAATTTCTTTCTTCCCTTGTTAGCCCTCCTTGCCATGTCTTGGTTTTTCTTCTCAAGTTGAAGCCGCACCTTCTCATGTAACTTCTTCATAGAATCTGCCCGCTTGCTTCCATCTAAGCTAATCATGAGATCACTTGGCAAAGGCGTTAAATCCAAAGGGGTGAGGGGGTTGAGGCCGTATACACACTCAAAGGGACTCATTCCCGTACTTGAGTGTATGACACGGTTATAGGCAAACTCAATCAATGGTAAGTGCTCCTCCCAAGAAGTCATTTTTCCCTTAACCATGGAACGTAGCATAGCACCCAAAGTCCTATTTACTACTTCCGTTTGGCCATCGGTTTGTGGGTGGCAGGACGTAGAGAACAACAACTTGGTACCAAGCCTACCCCACATGGACTTCCAAAAGTGGCTTAGGAACTTAGAGTCCCTATCACTCACAATGGTCCTCGGAACACCATGCAATCTAACAACATTATCAACAAATAACGAGGCCACGCTAGGGGCGTCATCACATTTAGAGCAAGGAATAAAGTGCGCCATTTTAGAAAACCAGTCAACTACAACAAAAATACTATCCCGACCACGTCGAGTCCTTGGCAGCCCTAACACAAAATCCATAGATATATCAAGCCAAGGACGTAGAGGAGTGGGCAGCGGGGTGTACAACCTATGAGGTAGGAGCCGAGATTTGGCTCTCTTGCATTCTACACATTGGCCGCAAATCCTAGCCACATCCTTGCGTATTTTGGGCCAATAGAATTGCTCCTCCAATATTTCGAAGGTCTTTTCGACCCCAAAATGACCCATTAGACCGCCATCGTGTGCTTTCCTCACAAACAATTCTCTCCAAGAGCTAGAGGGCACACACAATCGTCTACCTTTAAATAAGTAACCATCAAACTTGGCATAGGGATTTGAACCCCTAGCCGAATTCCACTTGTCCCTACCCAAGTCTTCGTATTCCCTAAAGATAGGAGCAAAGTGAGGATCCTTGGGATACAACTCTCTTAAACTCTCAAAATCCATCAATTTTGTTGACAAAGTGGACACAAGAGCATGTTTTCTAGACAAAGCATCGGCTACTACGTTGTCCTTACCCTTTTTGTATTGGATAACAAAAGGTAAGGTCTCAAGGAACTCAATCCATTTGGCATGCCGTTTGTTAAGCTTGTCTTGGGCCCGAAGATGCTTTAAGGATTCATGGTCCGTTCGGATCACGAACTCCTTAGGCCATAAGTAGTGTTGCCAAGTGGCAAGGCTCTAATCAAGGCATACAACTCTAAATCATACGTGGAGTAGTTTAGAGTTGCTCCTTTGAGCTTTTCACTAAAGTAAGCAATGGTTTTCTTGCATCAAAACAAGGGTGCGGAGATGAGCATAGCTTTCAAGGCTTCAAATGCCTTAGCTTGGTCGACACCCCACTTGAAGGGTTGTTCTTTCCGAATGACCTCGGTCAAGGGGGTGGCTATGGTGCTAAATCCTTTGACAAACCTTCTATAAAAACTAGCCAACCAGTGGAAGCTTCTTACTTCTCCAACGGTTTGTGGGGTTGGCCAATTTTTGATAGCATTTATCTTGGATTCATCAACTTCGATCCCTCTTGAACTAACAACAAAACCCAAGAAGACAACTTCATTAACACCAAAAAAGCACTTTTCCAGATTTGCATACAATTTTTCCTTTCTAAGGACATCAAGCACACATTGTAAATGCATTACATGCTCTTCTAAAGACTTACTATACACCAAGACATCATCAAAATAGACAACAACAAACTTTCCAATAAATGGCTTCATCACATGATTCATTAGCCTCATAAAAGTACTTGGAGCATTTGTTAGGCCGAATGGCATAACCATCCATTCATAGAGACCAAACTTGGTCTTGAAGGCGGTTTTCCATTCATCACCGGGGTGCATTCTTATTTGGTGATAGCCACTCCTTAAATCAATCTTGGAAAACAAACATGAACCATTCAACTCATCTAGCATGTCATCTAATCGAGGAATAGGGTGGCGATATTTTACCATAATTTTGTTGATGGCTCGGTAGTCCACACACATGCACCACGTTCCGTCTTTTTTGGGCACCAATAGCACCGGAACAGCACACGGACTCATGCTCTCCTTGACATACCCTTTGTTGAGGAGCTCCTCAACTTGACGTTGCAATTCCTTGGTGTCTGTAGGATTGCTCCTATAAGCCGGCTTGTTTGGCAATTGTGATCCGGACACAAAATCAATTTGGTGCTCAATTCCCTGAAGCGGGGGCAATCCTTGCGGAAGTTCCTTAGGAAATACATCCTCATAGTCCTGCAACACACAAGAAATCAAAGGGGAAATGGAAGAATTAGTAGGGTTAGTATTAAAACAATGAGCCAAGAGTAACATAGGCGTGTCCTTATCATGATCCACGAAGAGCTCCTTCTTCCTAACTAACACCACCATGTTTTCCGTCCCCTTTGCCTTTGGGGCAGCCTTGGATGACCCCACTGTCCCACCTACGAAATTCCCTCCCTTCTCTCCCTTTTCGGATTTCTTTCCCTTTTCCTTCAATTCTCTCATCCTTTGATGCCACTCATTTACTTGGGAAGGCGAAAGAGGATGAAGAGTAACCTTTCGGCCATCCTTCTCAAGTGTATATCGATTGGACCTCCCATCGTGTTTAGTAGATCTATTATATTGCCAAGGTCTACCTAGCAATAAGTGACATGCTTGCATTGGTATCACGTCACAAAGCACTTCATCGTGGTAGTTTCCCACCTTAAACCGTATCACACATTGCCTTGCGACCCTTAATTCACCACAATCATTCAACCATTGTAACTTGTAAGGAATAGTGTGCGGGGTAGTTGGTAACTTCAAGAAATTTACCATAGCATGACTTACAACATTTGTACAACTACCACTATCGATCACCAAGGTACACACACTCCCCTTTACAAGACATTTAGTATGGAATAGATTTTCCCTTTGGCTTGGGTCATCTATTGCCTTACTAATCATGACGCGCAACATTTTCACCATCATCACCATCATCATCATGTGGTCCATCATCGGTTTCCTCTCCATCTTGAGGCTCGGCCTCATCTTCTCCCCTTTCGGGACCCACCTCCTCACCAAGGTAATACACTCTCCCTTCCCGTAGGATCACATTGTGATGCAAGAAACAAAGAGGCGGAAGCTAAGAAGAACAAAGGAAATAAAGAAACAAGATAAACAAATATAAAAGGGATAGAAAGGTAGACACAAAAGTGGAATCAAAGGCAACCAATTCTATAAAAAGAAGAGACCTCCTTCAAATATCCAAATAAGCACCTAAACCTATGAGAAAGACCTCAAGGGAATTAGATTCCCAAGCAACCCTTCTTTCTAAACTTGAAACAATCAAAAGCTTCAACAAGCTCTCAAACTCTCAAAAGAGTATTTAATATTCAACATTCATCAAGATAATCTACCCTAAAATGAGCTATTCTCCCTTATTTATAGCCTACACTAATAATTACAAAAATACCCTTAATGAAATAAGGGTCTTCTTTAGCATGAGGCTTGGATATCAAGAATAGTCACTTTACGTCTATAGCCTCTTTCTTCCCTTTTTGCCTTTCTTTCTTGTACTTCCACTTTAGCATATTCTCGAGCTTTAACTCTTTATTCCATGATAATGATGAGGATCGGCTTGCACCAGTTGCATTAGTTGGAGTTGGCCATGACTTGATGGATTCTACCTTTTCTTCATCAACTTCAATACCATTTGCACTAACCACAAAACCTAAAAAACTGACTTTCTCAACACAAAATGAGCACTTCTTGAGATTAGCAAAGAGCCTTTCTTGTAGCAAAACATCAAACACTTGCCTCAAATGGATCACATGCTCTTCAATTGTCTTACTATACACAAGGATGTCATCAAAATATACCACCACAAAATTGTTGATGAAAGGTTTGAGAACATGGTTCATCAACCTCATGAAAGTGCTTGGAGCATTTGTCAACCCAAATGGCATGACAAGCCATTCATACAACCCAAACTTGAAAGTTGTTTTCCATTCATCACCCGGTTTCATGCTAATTTGATGATAGCCACTTCGAAGATCAATCTTTGAGAAGACACTTGAGCCGCATAATTCATCTAACATTTCATCAAGTCTAGTAATAGGATGCCTATACTTGATTGTAATCTTGTTCACAGCTCTACAATCAATGCACATCCTCCAAGTGCCATCTTTTTTAGGAACAAGGATTACCGGTATGGCACAAGGACTTAGGCTTTCTTTGATCAACCCCTTCTCAAGAAGTTCTTCCACTTGCCTTTGTAGTTCCTTGGTGATACAAGACAAATGGCCATCATAACTTTTGATGCCATCATTCGTGGCCAACACGTGGAGGATCTGATTTTGGACGCCTTGAAGGCCCGAGAGTATGCATGGGGAAGTCATGAAGTCATTTTGGACACATAATAAAGCAAATCCGTGTGTGGAAGGTTGCTTGGAGGCTTGCCTTGATGACTACCCGAGGCTCCAAAGAATTGCAAGGGTTGAAGTGTGAAGAAGGAGTCCTTACACTCCATTACCGACCTTATTAAGGGTGTTTTGGTCTTTTTGTGCCTTTTCTTTACACTCCATAGGAGCCTCTTTTCATTAAGGGTAGTTTGGTCATTTGATGTAATAGTTATAAATAGGCTTCATTAGTCTTATTTTCTAGTTAGTTCATTATGGATATTTGAAAGACTTCTTCTTCTCTCTTTAAGAATGTAGTGTAGGGCTTGGAAAGGCCAAGTAGTGTAAGGCTTGGAAAAGCCATTATTGATCCTTGCTTAGAAACGGTGGTTGTAAGGCGGAGTTGATTCCCTTAGCGGTCACCATAAGAGTTTGGTGTTGTTATTGTGGGTCTTAGGGGTCTTATCGTTTGATACACGGTTTGGTTCCTATTTCTTGTAATCTCGTATGTCAAGCTATCTATCCTTTTTTTTGTAATCTTGTTAAGCTTGTGTTTATAATCTTGAAGTCTAGTGAAGCCGTGTGGGGCTCTTTCGATTCCCTAGCACTTGTTGTTCAACTTGTTGTTCTTGTGATAGTTGTTCATCTTGTTGTTGTTGCTGAAATCTTGTGTTGTGGGTTTGATCTTGTATCACTTGGTTTCTTCCGGATTGCTTATATAGGCCGGCCGGTTTGGAATTTGTGAACCCGGTACCAAATCAATTTGGTGCTCAATTCCCCTCAAGGGTGGTAATCCCTTAGGCATCTCCTCCGGAAATAGATCATTATAGTCCTGCAAAAGAGAAGAAACAATACTAGGCAAAGTGCTAGTATCTTGATTAGCATGCAACAAAAGATTGGTGTTGACAAGGCACACTAGAAAGCGTTCCTCATCCACACCTTTGAGACACTTGCTTGGCTTGGCTATCATACACATGTTCTTCTTATTCTTAGCCAAGTTACTTCCTTCCTTTGAAATATTGGTGGAGCTTTCACCCTCACTCCTTGCCTCATCCACCCTTATCCTCTCCTGAAGTTCCTTCATAGCCCTATAGTCCTCACTAACTTGATATGGAGTGAGAGGTGCGAGCACATACTTCTTACCTTCAATCACAAAAGCATACTTGTTGGATCTTCCGTGGTACACAACATCTCTATCAAATTGCCACGGCCGTCCCAACAATATATGACAAGCCAACATAGGCACAACATCACAAATCAACTCCTCGTTGTACTTTCCCACACTAAATCGGATACTTGCTTATTTGAGGACTTTCATCTCACCACTCTCATTGAGTCATTGTAGCTTGTAAGGGTTGGAGTGTTTCCCTATTGGAATTTGCATACGCTCCACTAAAGAACTACTTACTACATTGGTGCATGATGGCCCTCAAAGGGGGGGCCACCCCTGGAAGAGGGATGTGTCCCGGGTTGGCTGTGGTGAGGGTGTGGATTGGGTTCGTTCCCGCCTGGTTCAGGGCCTATAAAGGGTGGGTTGCGCCTTCCACTACCAGCTATAGCTTTTAGTGGAGTTGGTTAGCGGTTCACTCTTAAGGTTTGGTATCAGAGCGGAGGTCGCGGGTTCGAATCCCATTTGCACCATGCGCAGGTCCGAGGATGAACCTTTCCAAAGAAAGGGGGAATGATGGCCCTCAAAGGGGGGGCCACCCCTGGAAGAGGGATGTGTCCCGGGTTAGCCGTGGTGAGGGTGTGGATCGGGTTCGTCCCCGCCTGATTCAGGGCCTATAAAGGGTGGGTTGCGCCTTCCACTACCAGCTATAGCTTTTAGTGGAGTTGGTTAGCGATTCACTCTTAAGGTTAATGATACAAGATCAAACCCACAACACAAGATTTCAGCAATACAACAAGATGAACAACTATCACAAGAACAACAAGTTGAACAACAAGTGCTAGTGAATCGAAAGAGCCCCACACGGCTTCACTAGACTTCAAGATTATAAACACAAGCTTAACAAGATTACAAAAAGATAGATAGCTTGACATACGAGATTACAGGAAATAGGAACCAAACCGTGTATCAAACGATAAGACCCCTAAGACCAGCAATAACAACACCAAACTCTTATGGTGACCGCTAAGGGAATCAACTCCGCCTTACAACCACAGTTTCTAAGCAAAGATCAATAATGGCTTTTCCAAGCCCTACACTACTTGGCCTTTCCAAGCCCTACACTACATTCTCAAAGAGAGAAGAAGAAGTCTTTCAAATATCCATAATGAACTCCCTAGAAAATAAGACTAATGAAGCCTATTTATAACTATTACATCACATGACCAAACTACCCTTAATGAAAAGAGGCTCCTATGGAGTGTAAAGAAAAGGCACAAAAAGACCAAAACACCCTTAATAAGGGGCGGTCATGGAGTGTAAGGACTCCTTCTTCACACTTCAACCCTTGCAATTCTTTGGAGCCTCGGGTAGTCATCAAGGCATGCCTCCAAGCAACCTTCCACACACGAATTTGCTTTATTATGTGTCCAAAATGACTTCATGACTTCCCCATGCATACTCTTGGGCCTTCAAGGTGTCCAAAATCAGATTCTCCATGTGTTGGCCACGAATGATGGCATCAAAAGTTATGATAGCCATTTGTCTTGTATCATCCTCCCCTTCTTGAAAAGGATTCGACCTCGAATCCAAACCTTGCAAAACCAAAGAAAAGGGCAAACAAATACAAACTCCTCATGGCATGAGGGTTAGGGTTAGAACAATAAATCATCTCAACATGCCAAGGTTGCTTATACTTGCAATATAACCAAGGATCCTTTGAATTAAATATTAAAAACTTATTAAAATATGCACAAAG